>OY997270.1:139236318-149236318 GCA_963921465.1 Triticum timopheevii
CACAAAGTTTGACCATGTACGTGGAGAAAAACAATTACATCTAGAACGACAAACATATACCATTAGATTCACCATGAGATGTAGTTTCGTATGATGTATCTTTGGTATTGTAGATATAAATAACATTTGCATAAACCTGATCAAAGTTTCCAAATTTTTACATCTAAAAAATTTACATGCACTGCATTATCGAGCAGATGGAATATCTCTTTCCCCCTCTCAGCTATCTGACCGCACCCCCTCAGCATTATCGGGGCTCCTCTCTCTCTCTCAAACTTTATATCTCCCTGGTTCACACATACACATGTCTTGCTCGCGCTATACATATAGACCCATCCAACACTCTCCGCCCTTGTTCTCTCTCTATGTGACACGCACCCCCCTAAGTACCATAATCCCTCACTCCATCATAGGCGCAAGAACTCCCACCTAAGTATGACTATATCTCACTAGCCATCAGGAACACACGTATTGTCTCCTTCCATCCATACGTCTATCTTGATATCTCTCGGGGTAGCTTCTATCACGCACACACCTTGTCACTTGATCTACCACCCATGTAGTCCCATCACGATCTCCAGGGGATCTCTCTATGACAAACATACACTCTCTCCTCTCCATGTCTGCATTTTCTCCGTACGTCTCTCTCGACCTCTCTCCCTTGTTTGTCAGACCCCTCTTGGCCACGTGCTAGGGGTCTTTCTCTCTCGGTTCTAAACAACCACACACTATCTCCTCACCTTGCTTCTGTTGTCGAAGATGCATGTGTGATATGTTTGCATAAGACAAACATGCTTTTTCTCTACTTTTATCGTGTGTTGTCCATGTCTCTTTCACACACGCACACACACTTTACTCACTCACTCTTTCAATTTCACTCTCTCTCTCTCTCTCTCTCTCTCTAGTTAGGGACTCTCTCATGTCCATAAGCATATGGATGTTTTGAAAAGTCAAACCTCTGAAAAGTTTGACTAGGTATATGTGGAGAAAAACATTTACATCTGGAACGATCATTAGATTCATCACAACATGTACTTACTTCATACTATCATTTATCTTTGGTATTGTAGATATAAATAATTTCTTTATAAACTTGGTCAAAGTTTCAAAAGTTTGACTTTACAAAAATGTTGGAACTACATTATCGATCGGAGGGAGTAGCTCTTTCTTTCTCTCTCTGCTATCTCTCACGAGCCTCCCCTCTCACTCAAACTCTCTATACCGACGGATTATACGCTCATTGTGTCAGCGTATAGCTCCGTATATTGTTTATATGAAAGGTCAACCAGTCCACAGGCTGCCTTGTCAGCTCGTGTTGTCTATCTTCGTGTGCTGGCCCATGTGGCAGTGGGTGAAAATAAGTAAACTAGAGACCCATCTGACACGCGGTGAAGTAAACAAAGTTGAAACCACTCGGGGTAGCACCCCGCATGCTAGTAAATTGAGGGTGCATTGAGGACACACTTCTTTCGCTTGAAGGACGCACTCGTGCACAATTCACCACTACACGGTGGCATGCACAAAAGGACGCACTCGCGCACACCCAGCACACAACACACACCAGCACACGTGTACACCGGCGTCACCGTGGGTTGAGATGGACGGCGAGGCAGCCAACAAGCGGAGGCGGCTCGAGCCAAAACCGCATCCGGCGAGCCTGGACTTCGTCAGCAGCCTCCTCGATGACATGTTGCTCGTCATCATAGGCCTCCTCCCCACAAAATCTGCCGTGCGGACCGCCCTGCTCTCTCCGGGTGGTGGCGCCCCCTCTGGCGCCGCGTCCCCCTCAACCTCATCGTCGACAGCTGTCTCCGCGACGGGGATTGCAAACGCATGGCCGTAGTCTCCAAGATCCTTTCATTGCACCATGGGCCAGCCAGACGCCTTGACATCCGCATGTTCAGTACCAACTGCAAGGTCCAAGCCAAGTTCGACGAGTGGTTCTTATCCCCCACCCTAGATCAGCTCGAGGAGCTCAACTTTGAAGCTGGATGATGTCGCTCTCTGCCGCCGTCCGTGCTCCGCCTCACGCCAACGCTGCGCCACACCAGCTTCAGCTCCTGCTATCTTCCCCAGATTAATGTCGCGCCCGCCCTTCTTCTCCCTCAACACAAGCAGCTCGACCTCTTCGATGTTGTCATCTCGCAGAAGGCTATGGAGCACCTCCTGAAGGAGTCCTGGATTAGGGGGTATCCAGACAGCCGGACTATATACATCGTCCGGACTATTGAAGCGTGAAGATACAAGACTCAAGACTCCGTTCCGTGTCCGGATAGGACTCTCCTTTGCGTGGAAGACAAGCTTGGCGATCCGGATATTGTATTTCCTTCCTTGTAACCGACTCCATGTAAACCCTAGCCCTCTCCGATGTCAGGAGGCTCTTGGCCGAACTATGTCCGGCTTGAGTGGGAAGCAGGCGACGAAGGAATTCGCTGCCCAGCCACCACCCACTTCATTGCCACGATCGATGATCTAACCGACGTGCTTGACTTCAACTCCGAAGACATCGACGCTATGGACGATGATGCAGGAGAAGTATGGGAACCGCCGCTCACAGGGCGGTGGACAGCCACCTCCTCATATGATATATATATATATATATATATATATATATATATATATATATATATATATATATATATATATATATATATATGCGCTATTCTGAGCGAGCGCGCATTATTGCTTACCGTACGCTCCGGCCTAATTAGGTGCGCGGGCGGCACCGCAGAAGTTGGTCTCTCCATCGTTGCTAATTAGTTGAGGGGTAAAGGTGTGTGAAGGAAAAAGTAATATATTTAATTTTGTTACCGTGCGTGGTCCATGACATTCCGATCCCTTGGCATGCACTAATCATTGGCAGTAACAGGGATAAAAAAGATGGTAATGAACGAAAATTCGTTACGAAACAAGTTATGGATGGTTCGATCCCTTGACTCTTAGACTTAGTAAAAACTAGCCTAATAGGTAGTAATGAATTACTGTGCCTCACTAAGTTTATGCGGTAAAAAGGAAGGGGTATATGGTAATGAAGAAAAATGATTTAGCAACGAATAAATTAGTCCTAGCGCTTGGTAAACCTAGTACGACCAGGTTGGCATGTAGTACTACATGCACTATGAAATACTTGATCGTAATTGTGTTACCACTTCCTAAGGACCAATTACTACTTCCCCTAAAAATGGCCAATTACTACCGTTGTAATTGTGATGGTAACTCGGTTACTACATAGTTCTTCCTAATTACTACTGTTATAATAGTGATGGTAACTTCATTACTTTCTATAGACCAAGTACCGATGGTAGGAAGTGATGTCTGAAAAAGCGAGCAACGGATGTAGTGTGTCGTGATCGTAATTGTTACGATTGTTTTTCGATGGAGGAGCGGGCAAAGCGCTTGGGTCGAGGGTGCGGTTTTAATTAGCGTGTACAGGGCAGCGCTCTCGATCGGCCGGAGCGTATTCTAAAACATAATGCGCTCAGGCTTAGTTTAGCAGGTCTATATATATATATATATATATATATATATATATATATATATATATATATATATGGTGGACACTCCGAAGGAAACCAATGGTGATGAGGCAATGGAGGATAACCCCTCAGGGAGAAAAACAAAGCATGGGTGTCGCCGACGTCGCTCCAATCCCCGCCACAGCCATACCAGCCCAGGAGACGAAAACAATCCGGATGGTGCCGAAGAGGAATACAACCCTGATCAGCCCGCCTTCGAGCAGGCCGAGTAGGAAGATGAGCAGGTCTGCCCTGACAAACAGGTGATGGACGGATATCCGGAGGAGGACAACTACATGCCCCCGTCCGAAGACGAGATTAGCCTCGGCGATGACGAGTTCGGCGTGCCTGAGGATCCCGTGGAGCAGGCGCTTCAAGCATCGGCTTATGGCCACTGCGAAGAGCCTGAAAAAGAAGCAGCAGCAACTCCAGGCTGATCAAGACCTGCTCACAGATAGATGGATTGAAGTCCTAGCAGCTGAGCAATACGGACTCGAGCGCCACACGGCTAACCGGCCACCCCGTGGCCGGGATAAAACGGCATATCAGCCCGAATACCAGCCCGCACCCCCACGCCAATACACTATGGCCCGGGGCAATAGGCAGGACATGCAAGATATACTGGAAAACAAAGCAGAACAGCCAAGATCGATCTACGGATCATGGCGGCGCGCCCCAGCACGCAACGATGACCGTCACCCCGGATACAATATCAACAAGTCCGGCCGGGCCGAACACAGCAACCCAGACCAATTCGAACTGCGTAGCCACATAGCCCGGCACAGAGGCGCCGCACACCCCCTCTGCTTCACTGACGAAGTGATGGATTATGAATTCCTAGAAGGATTCAAACCCGTAAACATCGAATCATACGATGGCACAACAGACCCCGCTGTATGGATCAAAGATTTCCTTCTCCACATTCACATGGCCTGCGAAGACGATCTACACGCCATCAAGTATCTTCCCCTTAAGTTCAAAGGACCCACCCGGCACTAGCTAAACAGCCTGCCAGCAAATTCCATTGAAAGTTGGGAAAACCTGGAATACGCATTCCTCGACAACTTCTAGGGCATATATGTGCGACCACCGGACACCGATGACTTGAGCCACATTACTCAACATCCCGGAGAGTCAGCCAGGAAATTCGGGACTCGGTTCCTAACTAAAAAGAACCAAATAGTCGACTATCCGGATGCCGAAGCCCTGGCGGCTTTTAAGCATAATATTCGTGACGAGTGGCTCGCCCGACACCTCGGCCAGGAAAAACCCAAGTCCATGGCAGCTCTCACAACACTAATGACTCACTTTTGTGCGGGACAGGACAGTTGGTTGGCTCGCAGCAGCACTACGCCACATTCTGGCACTTCGGATGTCCACGACAATAACGGCAAGCCACGGTGCAACAGACATCAGCGACGAAACAACGGCGACAACACTGAAGACACGGCAGTCAATGCTAGATTCAGCGGATCCAAGTCCGGTCAGCGGAAGAAGACGTTTAAAAGAAACAATCAGGGACCGTCCAGTCTGGACCGTATACTGGAGCGCTCGTGCCAAATTCATGGCACCCCGGACAAGCCAGCCAACCACACCAACAGAGACTGCTGGGTGTTCAAACAGGCCGGCAAAATAAACACCGAAAACAAGGACAAGGGGCTGCACAGTAATGATGACGAGGAGCCCCGGCGTCCGAACACGGGTGGACAGAAGAAATTTCCCCCCAGGTGAAAACGGTCAACAAGATCTACGCCACTCACATCCCCAAGCGGGAACGGAAGCGAGCACTACGGTACGTCTATGCGATGGAGCCAGTCGCCCCCAAATTCAACCCGTGGTCAGCTTGTCCGATCACCTTTGATCGTAGGTATCACCCTACTAGCATCCGTCACGGTGGCTCAGCCGCATTGGTCCTAGACCCAATCATCGACGGATTCCACCTCACGCGAGTCCTTATGGACAGCGGCAGCAGCCTGAACCTGCTTTATCAGGACACAGTGCGTAAAACGGGCATCGACCCTTCAAGGATCAAGCCCACCAAAACCACCTTTAAAAGTGTAATTCCTGGAGTAGAGGCCCGCTGTACGGGCTCTATAACATTGGAAGTGGTCTTCGGATCTCCGGATAACTTTCGAAGCGAAGAGTTAATCTTCGATATCGTCCCTTTCCGTACTGGTTACCACGCACCACTCGGACGAACCTCATTCCCTAGATTCAATAGGTACCACACTATGCATACCTCAAGCTCAAGAAGCCAGGCCCGCGCGGGGTCATAACAGTCAACGGAAACATGGACCGCTCTCTCCGTACAGAAGAGCATACTGCAGCCCTCACGGCAGAAGTGCAAAGCGGCCTCCTCCGGCAAACCACCAATCCGGCGACGACAACCTCAAGCACCGTCAAGCGAGTCCGGAGCACCCTGCGACATGATCACCAGGCACGCCAAGAGCGCGACTAGCAGTCCGGCCTCCGCTCAAGCCCCATCAAAGCAGCATTCGTGCCACGCGTACACAATTGCACACTCAAAATACCATGGGCATAGGCGGAGGTGCGGCAATGACTCAGTTAGCTGTGCGGTATCACCGCAGCGTACCCTCATAACCCTCCCTTTTTATTTTTTAGGACACTGATTTAGAGCAGCCTCTTCAGAACAGCCAGATTGTCGGACTTACATAGGGGAGAAAACTAAGGAGGCAACAGGCTTCGCGCACAGAAGAAAATGTCCAGGTGGAAACTATTCATGATCGTCATACATGTTTTATATACCTGTACGCAGCCTACCGCTGGATGGGACATGTCAAATAGTCCTATTTGTCTCCGCTTAATGCACTCATTGTAAACATACGCTTAAACGTATTATTCATCAATGGGAGATCATATACAGCGTTAGCTTATTATTCTTATTTGAGCATTTTTTCTTACAAATGTTTATTTGATATTGCATCCGTACACCTTGGTACGGTCAGTTTGCCAGGGGCTTCTGATGGCGCCCCGTAATACGGCAAGTAAAGTCCGAACACTTTCAACAGTGCGGCACCCCGAACTTATAACACTATATGCATCTGCTCCGAATCATGGATTGGGTCCACATTTGGGTTAGCCTGGCTCCCTTGTTTTGGTACCTTACGTTCCATTATATCAGCTAAGGTAGCGCAGGGAGAACTACTGCGATTGTGTCCCGGTTCTTCCGGACGAGCACCTTAGTAGAGAAAGCCGAAAACTGGCCGACATGATGCGTGGGGAGCTGGTCGCTGTTCTAGAGGTCTTAAAATCCTTAAAGATTTTTTCTGCTCTAGGCGATGAATCAGCCTCGTCCGATTTAGGCGTATATAGCGCCCCAATTCAGCCCTCCAAATTCTAGGGGCTTCGCCAAAATTTAAAATTATAGACTTCTATGGCTAAGTGAAAATTATAAAGCCGCATAGTCTGATTGCCTTGTTCGTTGTGCCGGATACCTCCTTAAGGGACCAAAAATTTGGATAAAGAGTATCCGGGTTTTTGGAGGAACACCCCGGTACTAGTTACGTGGGGGCGGAAGCCGACGACTGGCCTACCTTCAGAATTTTACAAACAGCCACACAGAAGGTAATATTTTAAATCAAACATTGCTACATAGCAGAAGTAACTTCATCTTTAAATTACAACAGCGGCAGAGGTACATTTATTCAAAGATCTTGTCCTTGGTACATTCATCGGCCACGAGACAAGCACCCTTCATAACGCCATCATAGTACTTCTCAGGATAGCGCTGCGCCTTGCCCTCCGGCGTCCCGTCCTTGTAACGCCCCGGATTAGATGCACCAGGTGTCCGCCAGATATTCGCCGGCGTTGCCATGTATTTTGCTTGCGTGCTGCATTTTATCATGTTATCATGTGCATTGCATTTGCATACGTGTTCGTCTCTTGCATCCGAGCTTTTTCCCCGTTGTCCGTTTTGCAATCCGGCACTCCTATGTCCTCCGGCGTCCCCCTTTTGCCTCTTCTCTTGTGCGGGTGTTAAACTTTCTCGGAATGGCCTGAGGTTTGCCAAGCGGCCTTGTTATAGCACCGGTAGGCCGCCTGTCAAGTTTCGTGCCATTTGGAGGTCGTTTGATACTCCAACGGTTAACCGGGTAACTGTAAAAGGCCTCTTTTGTGTGCAGCCCAACACCCCTTCCAAAGTGGCCCAAAACCCATCTTAACCCCCTCCATGCTCTCGGTCGTTCGATCACGATCGTGTGGCCGAAAACCGCTCTTCATTTGGACTCTCCTAGCTCCCTCTACCTATATATGTGCCTCTCCCCCCGAAATTCTCGGTCTAACCCTAGCTCTCCCTCTCCTCGCGCCGCCGGACGTTTTCTCCCCACCGGCCGGACATGTCCGCCCGCCGCCCCGGATGAACCGGCAGCCGCCACGTGGCACGTCCGCCGCCCCTGCGCCACCGGCCCGCCGGGCCCGCACCTGGCCCCCGCGGCCCGTTCCTCCGTCCTCGCCCCGACCGGCACCGCCGGCCGGCCTCCGCGCCGTCCGAGCAGCTCAGCCGCCGCCTCGCTGTCCCGCCTTCCTCCGCCGCCAGGACCTCGCCTCCGCCGTCCGGATCGCCTTCTCGCCGGCGTCGCGCCGCCGAGTCGCCATCGCCGCCCGGTGGCCGCCGGATCCCGCGCCCGCCGCCGGATCCCGTGCCCCGACGCAGTTCGCCGCCCGGGTCACCGCAGCTCCTGCCGGGCCCCGTCACCGCCGGAAACGGGCGCCCCGAGGCCGATCCGTCCATCCCTGCCCTCGTTCCGGTCCAGCGCGCCTCGCCGGAGCCCCGTGCTGCCGTTCAGCGCCGCCGGCCTCGTCGGAGGTCGACGAGGCGCCAGATCCAGCTGCCCGTGGGCCACGTGGGCCGCCTTACGGCCAAGGCCCGCTGCAGCCTCCCCGCCGAAACAACCCGTCCACCTCACGACCTGGGCCAGGCCCGCTAGGTGAGCCCCGCCT
The DNA here is from genome assembly GCA_963921465.1 of Triticum timopheevii. Classification (NCBI taxonomy): domain Eukaryota; kingdom Viridiplantae; phylum Streptophyta; class Magnoliopsida; order Poales; family Poaceae; genus Triticum; species Triticum timopheevii. Next base: position 139,244,793 of record OY997270.1, read on the forward strand.
ATGTCCCGCTCTGGGAGTTATATACCCAAAACGCGCTCACTCTGTTTTTTTCTAAAAATTGCCAAGTCCCCAGATTTTTACATTATCATGCCATGTTCGACGCATCATAACTCCCTGTGTGCTGCTCCGTTTCGTGCGTGTAATATGTCAAATTGTTCGCCTCGACGAGTACTTAATTTCGTTCCATTGTATCATAATCATTTGAGTTCATCTTGATGCCCGAAATTCTGTTGACATAGTGCATGTTGATGTTAATCTGCTGGAACTGTTATAACTTGCTCATTTGTCATTTTTGCCATGATTGATGTGTGCATCCTATGAGGTTGATGTCTACATGTGTTTTGATCTATGACATGCCATCTTTCCAGTGGTGCTACCCATGTAATTTTGTGAGTTGTGTGCTGAGTGCTTCAAGCTTGCTAAGTAGGGTACTTGCTGTTGCTGTTTTCCTGACAGATTCTGTTATATTTTGTTGCTATGTAAACCTGCTCCTACAAGCCATTTCGTGCATTATTCTGGAGATGTTCACTAAGGATGTTTTGTTATACATGTCTTGCTCTATCCATTCATGCCCTTGGTTGCATTTATACCCTGCTGTAGCATGTTGTTATCTTGCTCCAAACTTATTAAATAATGTTGCTGTCAGCCTGTTAACATTAAGTTCAGTTTTGGCCATGTGTTTTTCTAGTGATTCATGTACCCTATGAACTTGCTCTTGCCATGCTTAGCTTCACAAACATGTCTTCTTACTGTTGGTTGCCTTTCCATGCCATGAATTGCTCTGTGGTGAGTGGTTCAAGCTCACCAACATGCCTACTTATTGTTGTTCCTGCCATGTATGAATCTGTCATATAACTTGCCATGTTTACATGGGTGCCAACATATTTTATATGCCTTTTTGGCTCATGGTCAGTAAGGGACTCTTGTTCTATGCATTTAGTAGTATCATGCTATTCCTTTGTTTGCCATGATATGTTCCTGTAACATGTTGTTTGATAGCTCTAAACATTGCAACCTGATGTTATTTTCTGATAAGTCTGATACTGTTATTATTTGCAATCTTCCCGTGTCCTTTTGAGCATGTTCTATTGATTTCTGGAGATAGCTCAGTGTTCATGTTTTGTTGTGCTTTACCTGTACTTCATGACCATGCCTTTTGTTATTATGTAGGGGTGCTGTAGCATATTGTTTTGATGCTTGCAATATGCCTAGTTGCTGTTTTGGACAGATTGTTGTTATGACTTGTATAGAGTGTATGTGTTGAACCGTTGCTCCGTTTTGAGTGTGCTCTATATGAAACTTGCTTGCTTTTGTTTGTGGTTTCATATTATCATGTTGCATCCTTGTTTTGTGGTATTTTCTTGATGTTTGGGTGCATTTTGCATCAATGCCATGTTTAACTTGTTTTGCTCATATCTTCTAGACCGTAGCTCCGAATTAAATGAACTTTATATGTAACTTGACTAGAATCTCGTGTAGATCATCTTGGTGCATCTTAACTTGCTGTTTAACAACTTGAACATAATGTTTATTCAGTTCTGGACCAATTTCGAAATTTGCATATGAGGACTTACCGGAATTGTTATATGTTGTTTCCGGCCTCATTTAAACTTGCCTTGATTTGTTGCTCTTGTATGCTTCATCTCTTGCCATGAGTAGCTCCATGTAGCTTTGTCATGCATAATGCTTGTTGTGCATCATGTCTTGATCATGCGTGGTGTGTTTACTATGTTGTGTGCTTCTTCTCGATAGTTCCCGTTTTGTTGCGATCGTGAGGATTCGTTCGTCTACGCTTGGTTCGTCTTCGTGGCTTCTTCTTCTTCATGGACTCGTTCTTCTTCCTAGCAGGATTTCAGGCAAGATGACCGCTACCCTGGATCTCACTACTATCATTGCTATGCTAGTTGCTTCATTCTATCGCTTTGCTGCATTACCTATCTTTTGCTCTTCAAGCCTCCCAAATTGCCATGAACCTCTAACCTTTGACACCCTTCCTAGCAAACTGTTGCTTGGCTATGTTACCGCTTTGCTCAGCCCCTCTTATAGCGTTGTTAGTTGCAGGTGAAGTTGAAGATTGCTCCATGGTGGACAGGGTTATGTTGGGATATCACAATATCTCTTATATTATTAATGCATCTATATACTTGGTAAAGGCTGGAAGGCTCGGCCTTATGCCTGGTGTTTTGTTCCACTCTTGCCGCCCTAGTTTCCGTCATACCGGTGTTATGTTCCCGGATTTTGCGTTCCTTACGTGGTCGGGTGATTTATGGGACCCCCCTGACAGTTCGCTTTGAATAAAACTCCTCCAGCAAGGCCCAACCTTGGTTTTACCATTTGCCTCACCACCACCTACTTTTCCCTTGGGAGTAATTAACCCAAGGGTCATCTTTATTATAGCCCCCCGGGCCAATGCTTGTCTAAGTGCTGGTCCGAACTAGAGCACCGTGCGGGACCATCCCTTGGCAACTTGGGTTACGTCGGTACCTGTACGCTTAGCTTATCCGGTGTTGCCCTAAGAACGAGATATGTGCAGCTCCTATCGGGATGTCGGCGCATCGGGCGGTCTTGCTGGTCTTGATTTACCATTGTCGAAATGTCTTGTAAACCGGGATTCCGAGACTGATCGGGTCTTCCTGGAAGAAGGTATATCCTTCGTTGATCGCGAGAGCTTATCATGGGCTAAGTTGGGACACCCCTGCAGGGTATAAACTTTCGAGAGCCCTGCCCGTGGTTATGTGGCAGATGGGAATTTGTTAATGTCCGGTTGTAGATAACTTGACACCAGATCCGAATTAAAACGCATCAACCGCATGTGTAGCCGTGATGGTCTCTTCTCGGTGGAGTCCGGGAAGTGAACATGGTTTTGGGTTATGTTTGACGTAAGTAGGGGTTCAGGATCACCTCTTGATCATTGCTAGTTGACGACCGTTCCTTTGTTTCTCTTCTCGCTCTCATTTGCGTATGTTAGCCACCATACTTGCTTAGTCGCTGCTGCAACCTCACCACTTTACCCCTTCCTTTCCCATTAAGCTTTGCTAGTCTTGATACCCATGGTAATGGGATTGCTCCTCGTGGCTCACAGAATACTACAACAACAGTTGCAGGTACAGGTTATGCGATGATCTTGACGTGAGAGCGATGTTCGCTTGTTTTGGAGTTCTTCTTCTGCTTCTTCTTCGATCAGGGGATAGGTTCCAGGTCGGCAGCCTGGGCTAGCAGGGTGGATGTCGTTTGAGTTTCTGTTTGTGTTTCATCCGTAGCCAGATGTTGATCTTATGTATGATGTATTGTTGTATTTGTGTGGCATTGTATGCCTTATGTATGTATCCGTACCTATTATGTAATGTTGATGTAATGATATCCACCTTGCAAAAGCGTTCCAATATGTGGGTCTATCCTTGGTGGGACTGAGGGAGTCCTGGACTAGGGGGTGTCCGGACAGCCGGACTATCAATATCCGCCGGACTCCCAGACTACGAAGATGGAAGATTGAAGACTCCGGCTCGTGTCCGGAAGGTACTTTCCTTGGCGTGGAAGGCAAGCTTGGCAATACGGATATGTAGATCTCCTACCATTGTAACCGACTCTGTGTAACCCTAGCCGCTCCGGTGTCTATATAAACCGGAGGGCTTTAGTCCGTATGACACAACATTACATCTCAACAATCATACCATAGGCTAGCTTCTAGGGTTTAGCCTCCTTGATCTCGTGGTAGATCTACTCTTGTACTACCCATATCATCAATATTAATCAAGCAGGACGTAGGGTATTACCTCCATCGAGAGGGCCTGAACCTGGGTAAAAACATTGTGTCCCTCGTCTCTTGTTACCATCCGCCTAGACGCACAGTTCGGGACCCCCTACCCGAGATCCGCCGGTTTTGACACCGACATTGGTGCTTTCATTGAGAGTTCCTCTGTGTCGTCACCGATAGGCTCGATGGCATCTTCAACCATCAACGCTGTCCAGGGTGAGACTTTTCTCCCCGGACAGATCTTCGTATTCGGCGGCTTTGCTCTGCGGGCCAATTCTCTTGGCCATCTGGAGCAGATCGAAAGCTACGCCCCTGGCCGTCAGGTCAGATTTGGAAGCTTGAACTTCACGGCTGATGACCGTGGAGATTTGATCTTCGACGGACTCGAGCCAGAGCCAAGCGCGCCGCACTGTGACGATGGGCATGATCTAGCTCTGCCGCCGGACAGTGCTTTGGAGGCCGCACTCAAACCCGCTCCGGCTACTAGCCCGGAGCCGATTGCCCATGACGGGGGCCGGTGGATAGACGCCGCCCTGGGGGCTTCAACATCTACGGCGATGGAGCCGAATACCGATCTCGTCCCCTGCGAAACTCGTGATCCCGAGACGCCGAACTCCTCGCCGGACTCCGAGCCTCCCGCGCCCCTGCCAATTAAACCGGATTGGGCGCCGGTTATGGAATTCACCGCCGCGGACATCTTTCAGCACTCGCCTTTTGGCGATATCCTGAATTCTCTGAAGCATCTCTCGCTATCAGGAGAATCCTGGCCGAACTATGGCCAGGACGGTTGGAGTTCGGACGACGAAGAAATTCAGAGCCCACCCACCTCCCACTTTGTAGCCACTGTCGAGGATCTAACCAACATGCTAGACTACGACTCCGATGACATCGACGCTATGGACGATGATGCCGGAGACGATCAGGACCCAGCGCCCACAGGGCACTGGAAGGCCACCTCGTCATATGACGTCTACATGGTGGATACCCCAAAAGAAGGGGATGGCGAAAAAGCAGCGGAGGAAGATTCTCTAAAGAAGTAGCCAAAACGCCGGCGTCAGCAGCGCTGCTCTAAATCCCGCCACAACAAGAATGGAGATTCCGGCGCGGGAGATAATAACACTCCGGAGAGTGCCGAAGATGATCCCCTCCTGCAAGACTCAGCACAGGAGGACGCAGAAGCAAGCCCCCACGATAGGGCGGCAGACGAAGGGGTTGAGGATGACAACTATATGCCTCCCTCCGAAGACGAAGCGAGCCTCAATGATGATGAATTCGTCATACCCGAGGATCCCGTCGAACAAGAGCGCTTTAGGCGCAGGCTCATAGCCACGGCAAATAGCCTAAAGAAAAAGCAGCAACAGCTTCAAGCTGATCAAGATCTGCTAGCCGATCGATGGACCGAGGTCCTCGCGGCCGAAGAGTATAAACTCGAACTCCCCTCCAAAAGTTACCCAAGACGCAAGCTGCTCCCCCGATTAGAGGAGGAAGCATACATACCTTTATCACCAGCGCACGACATGGCTGACCGACCACCCCGTGGTCGTGACAGAGAGGCATTCAGACCCCCAGCCAAGACCGTACCCCGACATCAATCCAAGAGTACGAAGCCAAAAGGGAACGCGCCAGACTTGCGAGACATCTTGGAGGACAAAGCAAGACAATCCAGATCCATCTATGGATCACGTGGGCGCCCTACGACCCACGACGAATACCGTCGCGCCGGACATAACGCCGGCCGGGCCGAACATAGCAGACAGTGCTCCCTCGAGCTGCGTCACGATATTGCTCAATACAGGGGCGCCGCACACCCGTTATGCTTCACTGATGAAGTAATGGATCATCAGATCCCCGAAGGGTTCAAACCCGTGAATATCGAATCTTACGATGGCACAACAGACCCCGCGGTGTGGATCGAAGATTATCTTCTCCACATCCATATGGCCCGCGGCGACGATCTCCACGCCATCAAATATCTCCCACTCAAGCTTAAAGGACCAGCTCGGCATTGGCTTAACAGCCTGCCCGCAGAGTCGATTGGGTGTTGGGAAGACCTGGAGGCCGCGTTCCTTGATAACTTTCAAGGTACATACGTGCGACCACCAGACGCCGATGACCTAAGCCACATTATTCAGCAGCCAGACGAATCGGCCAGACAATTCTGGACACGGTTCTTGACGAAGAAAAATCAAATCATCGACTGTCCGGATGCGGAGGCCCTTGCAGCCTTCAAACATAACATCCGAGACGAATGGCTAGCCCGACACCTAGGGCAGGAGAAGCCGAAATCCATGGCAGCCCTCACATCGTTAATGACCCGCTTTTGCGTGGGAGAGGATAGCTGGCTAGCCCGCAGCAACAATCTCCGCAAAAATTCTGGCAGTCGGGACACTAAGGACAATCACGGCAGGTCACGTCGAATCAAAAACAAACGCCGTATTAACGGCGATGACAAAGATGATACGACAGTCAATGCCGGATTCCGAGGCTCCAAACCCGGTCAACGGAAGAAGCCATTTAAAAGAACAACTCCGGGCCCGTCCAATCTGGACAGAATACTCGACCGCTCATGCCAGATACATCGCACCCCCGAAAAGCCAGCTAATCACACCAATAGAGATTGTTGGGTGTTCAAGCAGGCTGGCAAGTTAATTGCCGAACACAATGATAAGGGGCTAAATAGCGACGACGAGGAAGAGACCCGGCCACCGAACAACAGAGGACAGAAGGGTTTCCCCCCACAAGTGCGGACGGTGAATATGATTTACGCGACCCATATACCCAAGAGGGAGAGGAAGCGCGCACTACGGGACGTCTATGCAATGGAGCCAGTCGCCCCGAAGTTCAATCCATGGTCCTCCTATCCGATCACCTTTGATCGACGAGACCATCCGACCAGCATACGCCATGGCGGATTCGCTGCATTGGTCCTAGACCCAATCGTCGATGGATTTCACCTCACAAGAGTCCTGATGGACGGCGGCAGCAGCCTGAACCTGCTTTACCAGGACACAGTGCGCAAAATGGGCATAGACCCATCCAGGATCAAACCTACTAAGACAACCTTTAAAGGTGTCATCCCAGGAGTGGAAGCCAACTGTACAGGCTCTGTCACACTAGAAGTGGTCTTCGGATCCCCGGATAATTTTCGAAGCGAAGAGTTAATCTTCGATATAGTCCCGTTCCGTAGCGGCTATCATGCCCTGCTTGGACGAACCGCGTTTGCAAAGTTCAACGCGGTGCCGCATTATGCATACCTAATGCTCAAGATGCCAGGCCCTTGCGGAGTCATTACGGTCAATGGGAATACGGAACGCTCCCTCTGAACGGAGGAACATATAGCGGCTCTCGCGGCAGAAGTACAGAGTAGCCTTCTACGGCAATTCTCTAGTCCGGCAATTAAAAAGCCAGATGCATCAAAGCGCGCCCGGAGCAACACTAACCAAGACCACCTGGCGCGATCAGAGCACGCGTAGCAATGTGGCCCCCACCCTCGCCCGCGCATGATCACAAGAATAACACTCCGCGTACATCATTACGCTTTGGAGATACCATGGGCGCAGGGGAGGGGCTTAACCACAAGGATCAAAGAGTGCGGCTCGACCACACTAGGGGCTAATGCTAGCGCCCCCCTTGGTTTTATTCTTATTTTTTCTTCTTTTTTTATATACAGGACTCCACTAAACAGAAGCCCTGTCCGACGGCGAACTTGCCGAACTCACGAGGCAATAGTCAGGGATCAAAGAAGGCTGCAATGAACACTCAGGTGGTCTCCATTACGAGCACTAAATTCGATTAAATACACCAAGTCTGCAGCTTATCCCTGGAGGGGGACATGTCAAATTAGTCCAAATCCCTTGCTTACCGCACTATTTGTATCAGTCCGCTTTATTAGCAGGCCTTCTTTCATAAATAACGCAGCACCTCCTTTTTGCAAGTTCATTACCTTTTCATTGCAATTGTGTTATCTTTTATAAATGTTCATTATATGACATCTTGCACCCGTATACTTTGGTACGGCCGAATACACCAGGGGCTTCTGTTCCCCAGATTATGGTGTGATTAAGTCCGAACACTTTCATAAGTGCGGCACCCCGAACTTATAGCATTATATGAATCAGCTCCGAATCATGTCTTGGGTCAATAGTTGGGTTTGCCCGTCTCCCATGTTTTGGTACCTTACGTTCCGTTCTGTCGGCTAAGGTAGCACTGGGAGAACCACTGTGATTGCGCCCCGGTTGAGCCGGGTTAATGCCTCAGTGGAGAAAGCTAAAACTGACTGGCATGATAAGGCGAGAGACTGGTCGTTGTTCGAGAGGTCTTTTCGGGTCCCTAAAGACTCATGCCGCTTCGAGCGAAGTTCCGGATGATGTCCGACGAAGGCGTGGATAGCGCCCCGGATTCGGTCTTCCGAATACCAGGGGCTTCGCCGAAATTTAAAATTATAGAATTCTATGGCTAAGTGAGAGTGTTCAAGCATTATAAGTCCGGTCGCCTTGTTCGTCGTGTTGAGCGCCTCCCTAGATGGACCCAAAGATGGGAACAAGAGTGCTCAAGTTTATCACCGAACACCCCAGCACTCGTGGCTTGGGGGCTGAAGCCAACGACTTGCCATCTCTCAGATTTAACAAACGGCCGCACAGAAGGTAATATTTTAAATTCAACAAAGCGTTGCTCATGGTGCATATAAACGAAGTTTTCAGCGCACAGGATAAACACACAACGAGTTCACTCAAGGATTACATTAAGGGGGCACTCATCCGCAATATTGCGGGCTCCCTTCAGGACAACTTTATAATATCGCTCCGGCGTGCGGTGCTCCTTGCCCGGCGGCGGCGGATCCGTGAGAAGCTTCTCCGCATCCAGCTTGCCACATTGCACATTTATGCGGGCAAGGGCCCGATGAGCGCCTTCAATGCAGGCGGAGCGCTTGATCACATCCAGCCTGGGGCATGCATCCACTAGCCGCCGCACTAGGCCAAAGTAGCTGCCAGGCATGGCCTGCCCGGGCCATAGCCGGACTGTGAGGCCCTTCATGGCCTCCTCAGCTACCTTGTGGAGTTCGACCAGCTGCTTCAGCTGGTCGCTTAGGGGCACCGGATGGCCGGCCTCAGCGTACTGAGACCAGAAGACCTTCTCCGTTGAGCTCCCCTCCTCGCCACGATAGAATGCGGCGGCATCAGACGCACTACGCGGCAGATCTGCAAATGCCCCTGGAGAGCTCCGAATTCGGGTAAGTATCCGGTAATTTACATTAACATGCTTGCTCTGCATGAAAAACGCCTTACCCGCCGCTATCTTCTTCATGTCCTCTACTTCCATATGGGCCTTCTGGGCCTCGGCCTTGGCGGACTCGGCCCTATCGAGAGCCGAGGCAAGCTCGGACTCTCGAGTCTTGGAGTCACGCTCCAAACTCTCATGTTTTTCCATGAGAGCCTGGAGCTCTTGCCGAACTTCCGCCACCAGTGCCGCTTGCTTTTCTCGCTCAGTCCGTTCTGTGGCCGCATTGCGTTCGGCCACGGACACGGCATGCTTCAGGGCTGCCACCTCGTTAGTGGCCCCTGCATTACATATATTGTCCTTGTTAATCTTGTTTGCAACCAAAACCCTTTTCTGTAAGGTACTTATTTAAAGTGGTGTTATTCACCTTCTTTTTCCTTGAGCTGCCTCTTGGCATGGCCGAGCTCTTGCTCCGACCGCTCAAGATCTTTCTTCAGCGCCTCGACCTCCGCCGCTAAGGCAACAGAGGTCAACAGCACAGCCTGCAAACCCATATCGACATATTTTTTAACAACCCTGCGTATCTCTTGTTAGATCCTTAGTCCGGCTTTTCTTTCCGAACACCAGACTAAGCATCAGGGGCTACTGTCTATGCGGTATTATATTACTTAATTTTAACCTTCTTACCTCAAAGCCTGTTAGAAGGCTGTTGCAGGCTTCGGTCAGCCCGCCCTTGGCGAGCTGGACCTTCTCAATCACCGCACTCATGAGAGTGCGGTGTTCTTCCTCGATGGAGGCGCCTTTGAGCGCCTCCAGCAGGTTATCCGGTGCCTCCGGTTGGACGGAGGCCGCCGGCGTCGCGGTCCTGCCCCTCTTTCGAGGGGGCTGCTTGCCGGACTCGGGAACCGCTACGGGTTCCGGAGTAGAGTCCAGCACAAAGTCCGGGGGGCTGCCTGACGGCGCCTCCGGAGCCTCCTCCTGGCGTGTCCCCCTGTGGGATTCCGCCTCGTCGTCCTCGGCGCGTGGGGTAGAGGCAGTCGGGATGGAATTTACATCCGACGGCGCCAACGACCCGCTCATCGAGTTGGCAAGGTCCTCAACGGCCGGACTAAAGGAACAATGCGGCATTAGAAGGACACTACGTGACATACAATATACGGCATATGAATGATCCGGATACTTACGATCCTGCCGGACGCCGGGCCCTTGGAGGCCACTCGTCCTCGCCAACGTTGATGTTGGCAAAACTGTCCGGGGGGATAGTTCTCCCCCTCTTGGACCCTTCGGCCACCCCGGTTGGGGAGGCCTTCCTCTTCCTCTCTCCCTCCTCCGGGAGAGAGCACTCCTCCTCCTCCTCCTTGTCTTCGGGGGAGGAGTCCTCGTCGTCGTCATCAGACGCCTGATTGCGGGAACTCTTGAGAGTCCCCGCGGCCACCTTCTTGGCCTTCTTCTCCGGCACCACGTACGGTGCCGGAACCAGTAGCCTTGCTAAGCGGGCATCCACTGGTTCTTCTGGCATGGGAGCTGGGCTGATAAGCAGCTGGGCCTTTTCCATCCAGTCCTGTCAAAGGAAGAGGTAGATTAAAAACCTCTCTAGAGTAAATCTAGCTACTATAAGTGTCCCGTAATGGGGTCGAATCACTTACCTCGTCAGTCGGAGACTGCGAGCTGAATCCGCGGTCTTCGGTCGCGGATGCGAGGGCTTCGGCGCCCTTGAACAGCACCCTCCAGGAGCCTTCGTACGTTGTGTCGAAGAGCGCGCTTAACATTTGGTGCTGTTCCGGATTAAACTCCCACAGATTAAATGCCCGTTCTTGGCATGGGAGAATCCGCCGGAGGAGCATGACCTGGACCGCGTCGACGAGCCGGAGCCTATTGCTCACCAGCTTCTTGATGCAGGCTCGAAGTCCCGTCACCTCCACCGGATCACCCCACTGCAAGCCCTTCTCTTTCCAGGAGGTGAGCTGCGTAGGGATTCCAGATCTAAATTCGGGGGCCGCCGCCCATGTGGGCTTGCGCGGCTCGGTGATATAGAACCACCCCGATTGCCACCCCTTGATGGAGTCCACGAAGGTCCCTTCTAGCCAAGGGACGTTGGGCAACTTGCCCAACATGGCGCCTCCGCATTCTGCTTGCGTCCCCTTTACAACCTTCGGCTTGACGTTGAAGGTCTTGAGCCATAGGCCGAAGTGGGGCCGGATGCAGAGAAAGGCCTCGCACACGACGATAAACGCCGAGATGTTGAGGACGAAGTTCGGTGCCAGATCGTGGAAATCCAGGCCGTAGTAAAACATGAGCCCCCGGACGAATGGATGGAGTGGAAAGCCCAGTCCGCGGAGGAAGTGGGGAAGGAAAACAACCCTCTCATGAGGCCATGGGGTAGGAATGAGCTGCCCCGCGTCGGGCAGCCGATGCGCGATGTCACCGGAAAGGTATCCGGCGTCGTGCAACTTGGTGATGTCCTCCTCCTTGGCGGTGGAGGCCATCCATTTGCCTCCCCCTCCGGACATGTTCGGAGAAGGGTCGAGGCGGGATGCGCGAGCTTAGGCGTTTGAGCTTGAGTTCGCGGGGGTGAATGAGCGAAGGAGGAAGAAGGCGTAGGTGAGAAGGTAAATCCTTATCCCTTATATATAGGCGGACGAAAATATGCGTCCTTCACCGGCCTGGTAAAACTCGCTTATCTCCCAAGCGCCACCATCAATAGGCGCGGTTGGGTTACCCACGCACGTATTGATGAGAATCCCGGAATAAGGGGAACACGATCTCTGCCTCGACAGGACGTGCCAAGGAAACCGCTTCGCTAAACGTGCTGAGGCAGAATAATGAAAACGATCCAAACAAGGGCTTCGCTGCGGTGTGATGTCACACCGCATAATACGTCAGCAGATTGAGTTAAGTGTATATTTTATTCTCTCTACGCTGGAATGTGGAATTTATTTTGCAGAGCTGGACACTATCCTGGTGTTCATTATCTTCTCTAAATTATTCAAGGAGGGGAACCCGCCTTGCAATGCCGAACATTATGCACGCCGGACTTATTCTCACTGAAGACTGGTTCAGGGGCTACTAAGGGAGTCCTGGACTAGGGGGTGTCCGGACAGCCGGACTATCAATATCCGCCGGACTCCCAGACTACGAAGATGGAAGATTGAAGACTCCGGCTCGTGTCCGGAAGGTACTTTCCTTGGAGTGGAAGGCAAGCTTGGCAATACGGATATGTAGATCTCCTACCATTGTAACCGACTCTGTGTAACCCTAGCCGCTCCGGTGTCTATATAAACCGGAGGGCTTTAGTCCGTATGACACAACATTACATCTCAACAATCATACCATAGGCTAGCTTCTAGGGTTTAGCCTCCTTGATCTCGTGGTAGATCTACTATTGTACTACCCATATCATAAATATTAATCAAGCAGGACGTAGGGTATTACCTCCATCGAGAGGGCCTGAACCTGGGTAAAAACATTGTGTCCCTCGTCTCTTGTTACCATCCGCCTAGACGCACAGTTCAGGACCCCCTACCCGAGATCCACCAGTTTTGACACCGACAGGGACCTTCGAGTTCCTTTTGGAGAGGGTCGCATATTGGGCATGACAGTCCTTCACCAGCTTCTCCGCATCCAGCTTGCGCCAAAGCACCTTCGCGCGGGCAAAGGCCCGGCGGGCACCCTCAATGTAAACAGATCGCTTGATAACTTCCACCCACGGACAGGCATTCACCATCCGCTTGATCAGGCCGAAGTAGCTAGTGGGCAAGGGCTCACCAGGCCACATCCGGACTATGAAAATCTTTCATAGCCACTTCGGCCGCCCTGTGTAGTTCGACCAACTGCTTCAGTTGGTCACTCAGAGGCATTGGGTGTTCGGCCCTAGCATACTGGGACCAGAACAGATTCTCCGTGGAGCTCCCCTCCTCGGCACGGTAGAACTCCGGGGTGTCTGAGACACTGCATGGCAGATCTACGAATGCCCCTGGAGAGCTCCGAATTCGGGTAAGTAAAAGAAACGCCTTCTCCACATGTTTGCTTTGCATAAAGAATTTACCCGCCGCTATCTTCTTGGTCGCCTGGATTTCCTACTGTGCCTTGTCGGCTTCGGCCTTGGCATCTTTCATACTAGCAAGGGCCTTCGCAAGATCGGCCTCCTTCATCTTAAGATCCTTCTCCACGGACTCGAACTTCTTGCCGAGCTCCTGGAGCTCTTGCTCTACCTCGCCCACTCTAGAAGCTTGCTTTTCGCGCTCCGTGCATTCCAAGGCCACCTTGTTTTCGTCCTCGGACAGCGCTTTCTTCAGAGATGCCACTTCGGTGGTGGCACCTGTTACACAGTCACGATGTGTCATTGTTAGAATACCCAATTTTATCTATCCTTCATTGCATGAGAGTGGCGAATCACTCACCTTTGTTGTCTTCGAGCTGCCTCTTCGTGAGGTCGAGCTCTCCCTGCGCCTGCTCCAGGTCCCGCTTTAGTCCGGCGACCTCGCCTGTGTGGACAGCAACGGCAAGCAGCACAGCCTGCTTATTGACATACACAATTATTATTAGACTCCTGCGGATTATAATTGACCCTCTGTTTGGCTTTTCTTTCCGAACACCAAATAGAGTATCAGGGGCTACTGCCTATTGGGTAGTAATTTCACTTATTCTATTACTTACCTCAAAGCCTATCAGGAGGCTGGTGCAAGATTCGGTTAGTCCTCTCTTGGCGGACAAAACCTTCTGAATCACCGCACTCATAAGAGTACGGTGCTCTTCATCCATGGAAGCGCCGCGAAGCGCTTCCAGCAGACAATCCGACGCCTCGGGCATGACGGAAGTCTTCGGCACGAACGGTTCACCCTCCCTAACGAGGGGCTGCCCGCCTGAGTCCGGAACCGTTGGAGGTTCCGGAGCAGTGTTCGGCTGAGAGCCCGGCCTACTGCGGCTCTCATCGACACGATCCGCGGGGATTTTGAACCGCTCGTGTCCGACGTCCGGAATTCCGCCTTCGGGCGTCTCCAGAGTCACCTCCCCCCCCCCCCCCCCCCCCGCTCTGGGAGCCTTCAGGACAACACCTCCGCGGGCTGAGGAGTAGTGGCCGTCGGGAGCGAGTTCATCGCTGAATCGCTCAGGGACCCGGCCGAAGAAGATACCTCGGGATGAACCCTGGCCGGACTGCATATATGTTCGGTGTTATAAAAAAATTATGAAGTAAAGTCATGATAGAGTGCGGATACTTACGATCGTGCTAGGGGCTTCCCCCTGGGCAGCCACCCCTCCTCGCTATGGACGGCCGTGGCGAAGTAGTCCGGAAGGGACACCTTTCCCTTCTTGGACGTCCCGGCCTCCCCCTCCTTGGCGGCTTTCCTCTTTTTCTCCTCCCCAGTGCGGGGAGGTAGAGTCTCTTCTTGCTTCCCCCCGCCTCCGCGGGAGGAATCTGCCTCGTCGTCGTCAGGCGACGTGGGTATGAAGGCCTTGCGCCGAGGGCCTTTCCCAGCCCCCTGGTCCGCCTTCTCGGGCCCCTCACCCTCTCCGGGTGGGGTGGCCCCTTCTTCTTCCTCCTCCTCTCCTTCGGGGGAGGAGTGTGACTCGTCGTCTTCGGATGAGCTTCCGGCACAACCTTACGCCGGAGACCCTTTTGGGTCCCCAGGGCCTTCTTTTCGGCCTTCTTCTCCGGCACCTTCTAGGGCACCGGAACTAGCATCTCCGTTAGGAGAGCATCAGCTGGGCCTTCTGGCAGCGGAGCCGGACAGTCAATCTGCTCCGCTGTCTCCACATAATCCTGAAAAAATATGCACAATTACTTAAGACTCCCCCATGAATATATTGGGAAGAACCGAATCCGGTGGTAGTCTGAAAACTCACCTGACTAGGAGGCCGCGCGGCGTGAAGCCCACGGTCATTGGATGTGGGAGGAGGTACTTTGGAGGCCTTGAACAGCGCCTTCCATGCGCCTTTACGCGTCATGCCATAGAGCCTCCGAAGCGTCTAGTGTTCGGCTGGGACGAACTCCCACAGATTAAATGTCCGCCTTTGGCACGGGAGAATCCGGCGAACGAGCATGACCTGGATCATGTTGACAAGCTTGATGTTGTTGTCCTTCATGCTCTTGATGCAGGTCTGGAGTCCGGTCAATTCTGTAGATTTGCCCCAGGACTGGCCCTTCTTTTCCCAGGAGGTGAGCCGCATGGGGGTTTCGGATCGGAACTCGGGGGCAGCCGCCCAATTGGCGCCATGCGGCTCGGTGATGTAGAACCACCCCGACTGCCACCCCTTCATGGTTTCCGCAAAGAAGCCGTCAAGCCAGGTGATGTTAGGCATCTTTCCCACCATGTCCCCTCCGCACTCCGCTTGCTGGCCACTCACGATCTTCGGCTTCATGCAGAATATTTGCAGCCACAGGACGAAGTGAGGCTTGATGCGGAGGAAGGCCTCGTACACGACGATAAACGCCGAGATGTTGAGGATGAAATTCAGGGCTAGATCATGGAAATCTAGTCCATGGTAGAACATGAGCCCGCAGACGAAGGGGTGAAGTGGAAACCCCAGTCCACGGACGAAGTGGGCGAGAAACACGACCCTCTCGTGGGGTCCCGGGGTTGGAATGACCTGCCCGTCGTCTGGTAGCCGGTGCGCTATGTCTGCGGCCAAGTATCCAGCCGCCTGAAGATTTGCGATGTGCTTCTCCTTCTTGGTGGAAGCCACCCACTTGCCTCCTGCTCCGGACATGTTTAGCTATGCAAAGAAGACTTGGGCTAGGGCGCTGGAGCTCGAGGGGGCAAGAGTGGGCAAAGGAGGACGAAGGCATGGGTAAGAATGGGGAACTCTTATCCCTTTATAGAGGTGATGAAAGCGGTGCACCTCCCCACTCGCCCGTTGAGGATCACTTACTTCCCAAGCACCACGATTGATGGCATGGTGGGATTACCCATACCCGTATTGGTGAGAATCCCATGATAAGGGGACACGATCTCTGCTTTGACAAGACGTGTCAAGGAAACCGGCTCGCAATATGCGTTGTGGCTAGTTGTAGAAAATGGTTCGAATAATGACCCGACCGTAATGACATGTCACGTTGTCTAAAAAAGTTGTCAGTAGATTGCATTTGTGAAATATCATTCTCTCTACGGCGGTATGTAAAGATCATGCGGATCCGGACACGGTTGAAGTGTTCGATAATTACCTTGGAGTATTCGGAGAAGGAACCCGCCTTGCAATGCCGAAGACAAGACTCATCGTCATTGAAGCCTGGTTCAGGGGCTACTGAGGGAGTCCTGGATTAGGGGGTATCCGGACAGCCGGACTATATACTTCGTCCGGACTATTGAAGCGTGAAGATACAAGACTCAAGACTCCATTCCGTGTCCGGATAGGACTCTCCTTTGCGTGGAAGACAAGCTTGGCTATTCGGATATTGTATTTCCTTCCTTGTAGCCGACTCCATGTAAACCCTAGCCCTCTCCGGTGTCTATATAAACCGGAGAGTTTGGTCCTTAGAAGGCCGATCACAATTACAATCATAATCATCATAGGCTAGCTCCTAGGGTTTAGCCTCTACGATCTCGTGGTAGATCTACTCTTGTACTACTCATATCGTCAATATTAATCAAGCAGGAAGTAGGGTTTTACCTCCATCAAGAGGGCCCGAACCTAGGTAAACATTGTGTCCCTTGCTTCCTGTTACCGTCAGCCTAAGACGCACAGATCGGGACCCCCTACCCGAGATCCGCCGGTTTTGACACCGACACCTACTCCGCAGGTGTATTGCCCTTGAGTACCTTCATCTTGAGCAGATCCACGGGTTCATTAGCCTCCACATCGCCTCGACGAATCTCCAATGGATTTATATGTCTTGCTGGCCCCGCAACAAGACATCAATTGGGAAGAGATCACTCCAGTTGTTCCACGTTATGGTCATTGAAAATGCGCCTTTCCTTGAGAGATTGCCTGTATCGGATCTAGAAGGTCCAACAAAAATCAGGGTCATTGACGTGCCAAAATTGACAACGTTGGTGTACTCGTCTGCCAAATTCTCCAAACACTTTATTGGATCCGTAATCGTTCAGGTACATCACTCATCTTCTTGTCCATCTTCTTGAAATTCACATTTTAAAATTTCTTCTTGATGTATTTACGACCGTCTTCCAGAAAATGATTCCCACGAGCTTGACCCAGTCTATGCGCATAGTGAAGATCTTGGCAATAAAATCTATCGGCCCCAATCTGGATCAAGTTGTTGGATTCCATACATGCTTTCCGTGCACGGAGAAGCTACTCATCGAGGTGAAACTTCTTTCCTATTAGTAAACAGTGATCACAACGTAGCTCAATTTTTTTTGTAATTTTCCCTAATTACGATGACAAGTGTAGTGTTCAAAACTGCATCTATGCACTGCACCGAAAGAAATGTTTTGAGTATTTTTTTTCTCACGTGATCACCTGCATCGTTTTTTTGTAGTACTACTATAGTAGCCGAGGCTAGTCATAGTGGAAAGTAACTTAGACTAGTACCTCTATGGTTACCCTAAGAGCAAGTACTACCTCCGTCCTGGTTTACTCTTCCTATTTTGTAGTATCAAAATTTGACCATAGATTTAACTGACAAAATGTTAATGCATGTCACTAAGAACTATATCGTTGGATTCGTATTTGAACATAATTTCAAATGGTATAATTTTTAGTGACATGCATTGGCATTTTCTTAGGTAAATCTATGGTCAAAATTTTATACTAAATACAAGGTGGTACAAAAGTGGGCTATAACGGCCCTCCACTATGTAGGCCAAAACACGTGCCAAATTCACTTGTGATGCATTTGGCATCGATGCCCCTCCATTGCTCACCTGGTGCCCCAATCTAGAACACCTACTTTGCTCCGGTGCCAAATTAACTCATGCAATGAAAAAACACTTGCGTGGGAGAGAGGACTGAGGCAATAAAAACACTTGTTTGGGACAATGAGAGGCTGGTGTAGTTGGTTTGATTGATTTTTTATACATGTGGGTCTATGTGCACAGCGGTGCCAACTCTCTAACATCGCGAGAGCGGTGCCAAAATCTTTTGATTTGACATCGATGCATATTGTGTGGCATACTGTTGAGAAATATGGCATCGGCCACATAGTGGAAGGCAACAAATGCCCAAGCTCTTCACGTGCTCCTAGGTAAATGAGAGAGAGAGAGAGAGTGAAAAAATATCACTAGCCAGCCAACCCTATCGTATGAGCGAATGATATTGGTATCTCTTGATGACACGAAAATCTTATAAAGCAAGCTGCTCTAATATGTTCTCTTCTTTTGCAAATAAAAAAAGACCCAAAAGTGAAAAATGTGCTGCACTATAACAATCTCATCGAATGCCTTGATCTCCATCTTACAGAAATTGATTTGATCGACTACCGAGGCGGCACATCTGAGATTAAATTGGCTAGGTTCTTTGTTCTGGAGGCAAGTATGCTCAAGGTAATGAGGTTTGGCGTTCTTTGGCGCAACAATGAAGGGCATGCTGATCACCACAAGCGTATAAGCCTAAATGACAAAGTCTCCGTAGAAGCTCAATTTGTTTTTGAAACATCAAGTGGCCAGACACTCGAAAACTTATTTTCCCGTTAGCGACTTGTCAGGGCGGTGGATTTTAGTTTGTACGATAATGTTGCATCCACCTAAAGTAACGAAAGTTCATACGTAAACTTCCAAGTAATTCCCTCTTCGTAGATGCAGCATTACTCCTAACATTTGTGATATCAGTTTGAAACTTGTAATATTGTCGTCTCCTATTCCTGCATTTTGAAAATCCTGCAAATCAAACAGGTCCTGAGTTGGTAATGATGTTGTGCCTCCCATCTTTCACCAATAGCCGTTGGATCTAGATCTGACGCATACAAACCAAACTTCTCCAGTTTTGCAGAAAGAAGGCCGCACTTGTTCCCTATTTACAAACAACTCCTTGTCTCTCACAATCAGCCTTATCTCCTCCCCACCACATCTGGAAGGCCATGGAAAAAAATATGGCGCAATGGCCGCTGCCGGCGCCGTCCACCCCCAATCTTGGTGTTCCGTGCAATGCACGGGCATCTACGCACGGGAAATTATCTCGAACACGGCTTGTTGGAAGCAGGCTAGCTCTACAGCCAGGATGATAGTGACTGCAGACGGTGAGCCTTACTATGGTATGCCGAGCACGCCGCCTATACTCAGGTGTCATCTCCGGCGCAGGGTCTTGTCACTTCACTGTGAGGAGCAGCACATAATAATTTGACCAACGAGTAGTACGGTGCTACTACATTGGTAGTACTACTACTAGTACTAGCACCACCGACTGGATTTAGTAGTACTACCACGTCCATCTGGATTTTAGTATTTGACTAGCAATATCTAGTAATGCATGTCACAAAAAATGCACTACTCCCTCTGTAAATAAATACATGGTGTATTGTCTTATTCCTATCGGGGAGAGAACTTAATGTCTTTTTGCTAATTAATAGGATTACATGCAATGAACTAACCACTTCGTGTCATGTTTGGTAGTCTCAAGTCACTGAAAGCATGCACAGCCCACATCTCTCATTGGTTGATATGTCACGAAATAAGAAACGAGGAGGGAGTAATGTACCGTGCCTAAGTATTTTGGGATTATTTGGTTATCGTAAGGTGACTTACACAACATTTTTTGTTACATGCATTAACATTTTATTAGTTAAATCAAAGGTCAAAACATGGCACAAAATGCAAAGGGGACCAATAAACCAGTAGACCTCAAAGTTATCTTGTTTGGCCCCAACTAGAGGTCCGGTGAGATGACTATACTGCACCGGCACGGAGGGGGACGCAGCTTCATTGACTTACTACACCTGCCTTTGGGTGCATGACAAGTGGGCCCAATGGGTGGTTGGCCCACCTATCATACAGCCAAATGCAGGTGCAGTAGAGGGCCCAGGAGTAGATGGCCAACACGCACGTGAATTCAACGCGGTCTGCACTTCTCATATAAAGGCTCCCAGCTAGTCCAATCTAGTACGAAATCCTACGCACCTACGCACGCTAACCAAGGGCAAGAGTGATCACTCCAATCGCAAGATCAGTTCACTAGAAGCTAAGCTAGACCCATGGAGGCGATGAGCTCGAGCATCAGCCGGCAGTGCCAGATGGTCCACGACGCCGACCTGCGACCCTACACTGAGGAACGTCTCCAGGTAGTGCTTGAGGCCGCCAGGGCGAGGGGCCACTAGGACGACAGCTTCGTCTCCTTGTTCGATGAGGTCCTCGTCGGCTTCCTCGACAAGTTCACCGTCGTCAAGAAGCTGGCGGACGACCTTGACGTACGCCTCCAGCCCACGCGCCCAGGCTCTGTGATTCCCGCCTCCCTCAACGGCCCCTATGGTGACAACCCCTTGGACGCACTAGTGGCCCTGCGACTGCCCGTCGTCGCGCCGAAGAATGTCCACCTCTAGGTCGCCCTCGCCGTGCAACGCCTGGCGCAGCAAGACACCATCGACATAATCACCAACGTGTACACGCAAATCGTCTACAAGGACTACTACATGCAAGAGGAGGACGATAGGACGCTGGCCTTCTTGGACCGTAGGGCAACCTTGGACGGGATTGTTCAGAAGCACGTTGAGCTCGCCGCCAATGCCGCTCCTCCTCACATGTTTGTCGGAGTAATGGGCCACGGGTAGGCTCACCCGAGTCCCTGGATTTATCAAGACTTTGGGCCAGCTCCGCCTAGCTGGACCCCAAGCTGAAGCTCCGCCCTCTGGTGCCGGCTGGCTCAGCGGCCGGTTGCCAGAGGGCGGCCAACCCAAGTCTACGGCGCTCTGAGTGACGGGCTCCTGCTGGCCGCCCTCCAGAGAGGGCGGCAACGGGCAGGCGGCCACCTCACGACTACGGTGCGGCCGAGCCCCCATCGAGAGTACAAGTTAGAGCATGGCTACAGTGAAGCACGTCACCTCCAACGCTCGAGACGGGCGTGGCTACAGTGCTTCGTACAGACGGAGATCTCCGCACGACGGGGCACTGTGCCATATCTCCCCTGACGTCGCTCCGGGCAGGCAGAGCCCTGTTCCCCATGACGACCTGTTGGTAGGGCCTACCGGTGGAGGGCCCTATCGGGCAGTGCCCCCATGAAAGACGACGGAAGCTCAACCAGACGGATTCGAGAGGGGCCGGCCTCCAGCAGGCGGCCGTCCCTTGCCCCGAGGCAAGCACGCCATTAAGCTGATAAGACCAAGTGTGGCTACAGTGGCCTCCCACCAGGCGGTGGGACTGTAGCCACACTAAGATGAACAAGTCCCCGTCACCGACGACACAGCTACAGTAAGCAGCCACCAACCAGTCGGCGGGGCCCACCAGGAGGCGGGCCCCAATGGTCGGCGGAGAAGCCGGAGGCTGGAGATACTGACAGCCGGGCCCAGCACCCGGACGAATTACCATTGTACTCCTGGGGGGTAGGCCTATATAAACCCCCAGGCCACCCATGCAAACGGTTCAAACCCTGATAGAAGTAGCCAGATACCTAGGGCAGGGAAGAGCTAGCCTTGCCTTCTCCTACCTCTAGACACAGCTCAAGGAGCGACTTGTAGCACTAGTGGCTTAGTGATCATACAGAGACCCCGCAGAGCAGGAGTAGGGGTATTATCTCCACGGAGAGCCCCCAACCTGGCTAAAGTTGACCGGCGTACGTGTCTACGCCTTATCCCGCTTCCAGGCACCGGCGACGTTCTACTCGCTCCCACCATGATAAGCCATCCATTGGCATATGTCGCACCGAACCCTCGACATTTGGCGCCCACCGTGGGACGAGGTGCACCGTCTCCCAGAGATCTGCTCTGGACGGGAACCTGTTCCTTCCTGGCGAGCGAAGCCAGCCCAGCACGCCCGACGGAGTCAGCCCTGATGCGCTACGCGATGCGGAGATCGCCTGCGTGGCGAGCTGCCTCGCCGACAATGTCGGCGAGATCGACCTCTCCGACGAGCCAGCTTCCGACGCGGGCACTAGCTACCCTGAGAGCCGCCTCGTCAGCCTCCTCGACCAGCTCCATGTCACCAGCGAGCCTGCTGTGGACCTGGAGTCCGTCGGCTCGACCGATCCGATGATCATCGACTCTGACACGGCGTCGCTCGACGCGTTCCCCACCAACGTGGTGGTCTATGACGAGCCGCCTCCTCGCGAGTACAGTAGCGGGAGCACCGTCACGGAGGTACTCGTCATCAATAGTGAAGAGCACTCGGACGGGCGTGCTCAAGATCCCCTCGACGCCACTCTGCGCGACCTCACGACGCCCATTCCCGAGGGCGCGGACGCTGAGGCGCTGGAGGCACGCCACCTCCAGATTCTTGAAAATGCTGGCCGCCTGGCCAGCATGCGCCGGCTTTCAGACGCCTACCGGCGCGAGATGGACAGGGCCGTAGGCGGCACGCCAGCTCCTGAGGGGCCTAGCCGCCTCGGCATAGTTCGGCAGCATGGCGCGACCATCGCCAGCATGTTTGGGGCAGAGCACCCTATCTACGCCACGCCTGTAGAGAACATTCGGGCCGCCCAGGCGGTGACGGATGAGCTGGACAAATACGATGGCGACGAGCGCCGCCACATGACGGAGCAAGTCCAGCTGCTCCTAGACGCGGCTACCGCGCAGCACGAGGCTGCCTGCCGCACTGAAGTCCCAGCCCGACAAAACAACGAGCCGCCCCCACGCCAAGATCATGGGGCGACTTCCCGGACGCCGACTGGTGGCGCCCGCGGAGGAAAGGGCAACGAGCTAGCTGCTAGCCGCAGCCGGACGCGCCTCTCCATCGAGTGGGATGCGGACGGCCGCCCTCGTGCAGTAGAGTGGCGAGGCGACCCGCCGCCTCCCCCGCCTCGTGGGGTGAGGTACCCCACTCCGCCTCCTGTCACACATCCGACACTCGGTGACCGCCTTGGCCACCAAGAGGGAGTCGGAGAGAACGATGCTCGCCATCGGATCAATCGTCTCAACCGATCCCTGGCACTTGAAGAAGAAGATGCGTTGGGCCTGCCCTATTTCGGCCCCTGAATCTGAGATGAGCCCTTCCCCAAGGGGTTAACCCTCCCGCGAGACACGCCCAAGTACAACGGCTCTGTGAAGCCGGAGGACTGGCTGGTCGATTACTCCACGGTCGTCAGTATAGCAAACGGCAACAAGCTCGTTGCCGTGAAATACGTCCCGCTCATGCTTTAGGGCACTGCCCGGACGTGGCTCAATAGCCTGAAGCCCCGCAGCATCAACAGCTCGGTTAATTTCACTGAGGTCTTCATCCGCAACTTCACCAGCACCTACAAGCGGGCTCCCAAGCCCCGATAGCTCTCCTTGTGCGTCCAAGGGCCCACGGAGTCAACTCGTGACTACCTCACGCGTTGGACCGAGCTGCGCAATTCCCACGAGGGCGTACACGAGGTGCAGGCAATCGAGTACTTCACCGCCGGGTGCCGAGAGGGCACCCTCCTCAAGCATCGACTCCTCTGCGATGAGCCCGAGACCCTTGATGAGATGCTGGTCATCGCCGACAAGCACGCCGCGGCCGACTCCTCCATGAAGACGGAAATTCTGGTTGATGCATCCGGCGAGGTGGCACCCCAGGCCCCTCGGACTCCGGCTGGTGACACCAGTCGGTGACAGCATCCAGGCGACAACAAGCGGAAGGCCACCCAGCCGGCTTCCACCAACTGGCAGGTGGCAACGATCGAGGATCAGCAGCCAGAAGGGCAGCCGGCCCCCAAGCGGCAGAAGGGTGGCAAGTCCAATTGGTTGCCTTCTTTCTCTTACGAGCAAACCTTAGACGCACCCTGCAAGTTCCATAGTGGCGCGAAGCCCTCCAACCACACCACTCGGAAGTGTCACTGGCTCACCAGAATTGCCAAGGGAGATGGACTCCTGCCTCCTCCGCCTGCTGGACTGCCGCCTCCTCAGCCCCAACAGCCGGCGGCCCGGCCAGTCGGCGCCATACAAGAAGAGTACCCAGAGGAACATGAAGCCTATGTTGTGTTCACCAGCGTGGCCGATGACAGACGCAGCCGACGGCACCAACAACAAGAAATGCAAGCAGTGGCCTCCAGCACTCCAGAGTTCATGCATTGGTCCGAGAAGCCCATCAGCTGGAGCATGGCCGACCACCCAGAAGTGATGCCCTCCCCTGGTTCATATGCCCTGGTCCTAGAAGCAACCCTTGCAACGGAGAGGCGGGCCGCCCGTTTCTCCAGAATCTTGATAGATGGCGGCGGCAGCATCAATATCCTGTACCGTGACACAATGGAGAAGCTGGGAATCAAGCAGAAGCAGCTCACCCCCAGTCGGACTGTATTCCACGGCGTAGTTCCTGGCCTTTCCTGCTCGCCAATCGGTAAGATCCAGATTGATGTCCTCTTCGGAGACAGGAATCATTTCCGCCGAGAGCCAGTTTGGTTTGAAGTGGCAGACCTTGAGAGCCCCTACCATGCACTGCTTGGCCGGCCTGCTCTGGCCAAGTTCATGGCAGTCCCCCACTACGCCTACCTCAAGATGAAGATGCCGAGTACCAAGGGGATCCTGATAGTAGTCGGAGACTACAAGAAGTCGGTTGCTTGCGCCGCAGATAGCAGCCGGCTGGCCGAGTCCCTCGTGATTGCAGCCGAGAAGCGGCTCCTTGACCGGGTAGTGGCGTTGGCAGGCAAGAAGCCGGAAATGTCACCCACCCCCCAGGAGTCGGAGGTTGAGGGCTCGTTCAAGCCGGCCAAGGAAAAAAAAGAAAATACCCTTGGACCCAGAGCACCCGGAGAGGCACGCTATTGTAGGCACAGGCCTTGACAGCAAATAGGAAAGCGAGCTCGTCGATTTCCTCCATGAGAATCGGGACATCTTTGCGTGGTCTCCCAAAGACATGCCGGGTGTTCCGACGGATTTTGCCGAGCACAAGCTACATGTCTGACCTGACGTCAAGCCGGTCAGGCAGCCCTTGCACTGTCTGTCGGAGGAGAAGAGAAGATTTGTTGGAGAAGAGATAGCCCGGCTCCTGGCAGCCGGATTTATCATGGAGGTGTTTTTCCCAGAATGGCTAGCCAACCCAGTCCTAGTGCGGAAGAAGAACAAGAAGTGGCGTATGTGTATTGACTATACAAGCCTCAACAAGGCCTGCCCCAAAGATCCGTTTCTCTACCGAGGATTGACCAAGTGATAGACTCCACAGCCGGATGCGAGCTGTTGAGTTTCTTGGATGCATACTCAGGTTACCACCAGATAAAGCTGAACCCAGCCGATCGGCTGAAGACCGCCTTCATCACGCCATTTGGAGTCTTCTGCTACCTGACGATGACGTTCGGCTTGCGCAATGCCGGCGCTACCTTTCAGCGTTGCATGCAGAAGTGTCTCCTCAAGCAGCTCGGCAGAAATGCCCATGTCTATGTGGATGATGTGGTGGTGAAGACGGAGAAGTGTGGCACTCTACTAGAAGATCTCAAGGAAACCTTCGAGAACCTACGCCGATTCCAGATCAATCTCAACCCGGAGAAATGTGTCTTTGGAGTGCCAGCCGGCCAGCTTCTCGGCTTCCTGGTCTCAGAGCGGGGCATAGAGTGCAACCCCGTGAAGATCAAGGCAATTGAGATGATGAAAGTACCCACCTGACTGCTGGACATGCAGAAATTCACCGGCTGCCTGACGTCGGTCAGCTGTTTCATCAATCGGTTGGGCAAGAAGGCTCTTCCCCTGTACCAACTCATGAAGAAGACCACTTTTTTCGAGTGGAACGACAAGGAGGACGAAGCGTTTCTCCAACTCAAGAAGATGTTGGCAACCCCACCTATCCTGGCGGCTCTGACTGAGAAGGAGCCCATGCTCCTGTACATTGCAGCCACCAGTCGGGTTTTCAGCGTAGTCATGGTAGTAGAGCGCAAGGAGGAGGACAGAGCATTGCCGGTCCAGAGACCGGTGTATTACTTGAGCGAAGTATTGTCCGCCTCCAAGCGAAACTACCCCATTACCGGAAGATGTGTTATGGTGTGCATTTTGCCGCCAAGAAGTTGAAGCCCTACTTTCAAGAGCACCCAATAACCGTCGTCTGCACAGCTCCACTTGCTGAGATCATTGGGAGCCGAGACGCCTCTGGCCGAGTGGCCAAGTGGGCTATTGATCTGGCCCCTTACACCATCTACTACCAGCCTCGCACCGCCATCAAATCACAAGTGCTGGCCGACTTCCTCGTCGATTGGGCCGAGACCCAATATTTGCCGCCTGCACCAGACTCCACTCATTGGCGGATGCATTTTGATGGTTCAAAAATGCGCACTAGTCTGGGAGCCGGCGTCGTCCTCACCTCTCCCAAGGGCGACAAGCTCAAATACGTGTTGCAAGTCCACTTCGCCGCCTCCAACGACGTAGCAGAATATGAGGCACTCATACACAGGCTCCGGCTTGCCAAGGAACTCAGCATTTGCTGGATCCTGTGTTATGGTGACTCCGATTTGGTGGTCCAGCAGTCGTCAGGTGACTGGGACGCCAAGGATGCAAACATGGCAAGCTACCGCTTCCTCGTACAGCAACTCAGTGGATACTTTGATGGGTGCGAGTTCCTTCACGTGCCAAGAAATGACAATGAGCAAGCAGATGCTGTGGCACGAATTGGCTCCACCCGACAAGCAATACCAACCGGCGTCGCCCTACGCCGCCTTCTGAAGCCGTCTGTCAAGCCGTCTCCTGATTCAGACTCCATCTTTGTGCCGCCCCCTCGCCCCCCCCCCCGAAGCAGTCGGATCCGACTTAACGATCCCAGAGGCCGGCATGGGGATTTCGAAAGGCGGCCCGGGGACCGCTACAGCCACACCCGGCCCGGGGACTTCAGAGCCCGGCCCGGGGACTTCAGCAGATGGCCCGGGGACTTCAACAGACGGCCCGGGGACTTCAGCAGTCGGCCCGGGGACTTCTTCAACACAGTAGGTGGAAGCAGCTACCAACCCGCCGCCTCCCGGCCCAACCGCCCTCATACAGGTTGCAGTAGTCGCGGTCGAACAAATTGCAGCGCCCTCATGGGCTCAGCCAATCCTCAAGTTCTTGGTGAATAAAGAGCTGCCGACTGATGAGATCTCAGCCCGACAAGTGCAAAGGCGAGCAGCAGCTTACACCATAGTCAACAGAGAGCTAGTGCGACGAATCATCACAAGGGTGTATCAGCGTTGAGTAGAGTCAGACCAAGGCCAAGCAATACTCAGGGATATCCACCAGGGCGAGTGCGGCCACCACGCGGCTTCAAGATCACTTGTGGCCAAGGCTTTCCGCCATGGGTTCTTCTGGCCAACTGCCCTGGAAGAGGCCAAAGAGTTAGTTCAGAAGTGTCAAGGGTGTCAGATGTTCCGCTCCAAGCCACCCCTGCCGGCTTCTGCACTTAAGACCATTCCCATAGCCCGGTCCTTTGCTATTTGGGGACTGAATATGGTAGGACCATTCAAGATGGCCCGCGATGGCATGACTCACTTGCTTGTTGCTGTGGACAAGTTCACCAAGTGGATAGAGGCAAAACCAATCAAGAAGCTGAATGGGCCGACTGCCGTGACCTTCATCACCGACATCACCACGCGATACGGCATCCTGCACAGCATCATCACCGACAACGGTACCAACTTCACCAAAGGAGCCTTGGCTCGTTTCTGCGCAACATAGGGCATCCGCCTGGACTTAGCATCCGTTGCCCACCCACAGTCAAATGGCCATGGAGCATGCAAACGGCCTCATTTTGTCCGGCCTCAAGCCCCGACTGGTCGAGCCTCTGGAGCGTTCGACCGGCTGCTGGCTCGACGAGCTACCGGCCGTCCTCTGGAGCCTGCGCACAACTCTGAAAAAGTCAATGGGCTTCACGCCCTTCTTCCTCGTCTACGGTGCCGAAGCCGTCATCCCAACAAATATTGAGTTTGACTCCCCAAGAGTCACCATGTACACTGAGGCGGACGCCAAGGAGGCGCGAGAAGACGGTGTTGACTTGCTGGAGGAAGGCCGGCTGTTGGCACTCAGCCGGTCGGCCATCTACCAGCAGAGTCTGCGCCGATACTACAACTGCAAGGTGAAGCCAAGATCCTTCCTGGAGGGAGACCTTGTGCTCCGGTTGATCCAGCGAACAGCCGGACAGCACAAGCTCTCGGCACCTTGGGAAGGCCCTTTCATCATCAGTAAGGTATTGGGCAACGATGCCTACTATCTGATCGATGCCCAGAAGCCCAGAGCACGCAAGAGAGATGATTCAGGCAAAGAGACGGAGAGGCCATGGAATGCAAACCTCCTCCGAAGGTTTTACAGTTGAAGGCAGTCTGTATCACGCAACCTTTTGTACTATGTATAAAGACTCTGGGTCCCCCGAGAAGAGCTTGGGGACTGCCCTCTTTTATCTATATGATAAGTGTCATGCCTATGAGAATGTGTAGTTTTATTTCTTCCGCCTGGCACCGGGTTCGACCAGTCGGGCCGGAGCCTCCCGCCTTCTACAATATGCCGCCTCCTGTAGCCGGACAAGTAGTGTGCCGGCACCAAAAACTTCCTTTGTCAGAAGCCACAGCTCGCAGGGCGACTGTATGGCGCGCAAAGGTTGCAAAGCAGTGCCCCCACAAGAAAAAATGACTAAGGAAGAAAACGCATATAGTAGAGGGCGGCATCGCACCTAGCCGTCTGACTGCTTGGCAGCTGGATGGCCGGCCTCTGCTTTTATTACCAAAAACTCCGAATGGCTAAGTCCTAGCCCCCCCTCACAAACGGCTAAAGTGCTCAAATCAGCCACGGTCCACAGAGCGGCTGCCCAGCTTGTAAGAGCATAGCCAAGGGTTGGCGGCAAAGGAAAAAACCAAGGAGAAAAAGGGAAAAAGGCTGGAGGTTGGCACAGCAAGCATAACCAATAATAAATATTTACATGGATAAAGGCCTCTGGCCGACATTCAAATAGAGTT
The DNA here is from genome assembly GCA_963921465.1 of Triticum timopheevii. Classification (NCBI taxonomy): domain Eukaryota; kingdom Viridiplantae; phylum Streptophyta; class Magnoliopsida; order Poales; family Poaceae; genus Triticum; species Triticum timopheevii. Next base: position 139,273,657 of record OY997270.1, read on the forward strand.
TTGATATACACCCCACGGGTGGAGTTGCGCGAATTTAACAAAATGTTTAGAGCAGCAAGCAGAAAGCAGATAAAACCCTAAGGAGCAGCAGAAGACTCCGGCTGGGCGGTGCTGATTGGCGCAGCAGAAGGATCCGACTGGACAGTGCCAGATGGCCTGGCCGAGGATTCTGGCTGGACGCTGGACTCAGCTGCACCACCTGGCGCAGCAGGCGGCTCCATCCGAATGGAGGAATCACCAGCAGCAGGCGGGGCATTGGAGTGCTGGAGGACGGAGTCGATGGTGTCCGTCGGAGGAACAGGCGGCTGGGCGGCCCCCACCTGGACGCCTCCAGTAGCGGGCGGCACCTCGGTGCGTGGCTCGTTGCTTGAGGCCCGGTCAGGCTGGGGCTGACCGTCCGCCCCAACCTCCGGCAGGGCGACGTCACTCTCCTAGTCTTCCTCCTCCTCCTCCTCCTCTTCCTCCTCCCCGTCTTCCCCTTCGTCGCTGGCGTCGGTGACTTCAGCTGAATCTTCGCTGTCCTCCGGGTTTAACCAGAGCCACTCTTGTGGAGCTTTGCCGCCTTCCTCGACCACCTCCAGGACAAAGACACTGGTGTCAGTGAAGTCGGCGATCGCCGCTGCCCTGTTGACGAGCTCAGCTTCCACCGCCGCCAGTTCCTCCTGCGCCTCCATCCGGAACATGGCCAATTGGGCTAGATCTAGCCCAGGGTACCATGCCTTGATGAATTCCAAGGCTTGGCGCGTCCCTGCCAGGCTGCTGAGCCTTTCCAGGCTTCCAAGCGGCCGGCCGCCACCTCCAGCCAGTTGGCAGTCCGTCTTGGGGTGCGCGGAGCCGGCAAGCCTGGCCAGAGGACGGAGTCCGCCTGGGCTCCATGCGCTAGAGGCGGCGTAGCGTGCGGTGAGCAGGCCGAAGCTGGGCCTGAATGCTGAGGACCTATTCGCCAAGAGTCCGGGGAGCATCAACGGTGATTTGCACACCCTCCGCCCTTCGCTCCTCGTGCTGGGCCTCGATCATTTAGATCGCGGCTACAGAATGCCCTGGGAAGAAGTCTGTCCGGGCGGAAGAATAAAAAGGCCAAGGCTATAAGCAAGGGCCGACAGCTCAAAATAAGAAACCGAGAGAATGAGGCTTACCATCGACCAAGTCTTCGATGCTGCTGAAGCAGGCCGTCATCTGGGCCTCCTTGTTGGCCCAGCTAGAGCGCTCGATCTCAAACTCGGCGAGGAGGTTGGTCTCTCTCGTCTTCACCTTCAGCTGAACCGCCTTGAGGGTTTCGGTCTGCTCGGCAAGTTGGGTGACCAGGTGGTCCCCCTCCTCCGCCAGCTTCCTGCACTCCGCCTCCTTGCCACGCAGGGCGGTGTTGGCTTCACCCAGCTGCTGCTGCAGGGCGGCATTGGCCTCTGAAGAAAGAAAGAGAAGAAAAAGGCATCAGTCAAGCGGACAAGACAAAGGAAAGAAACAACCGAGGAGATTCGGCCCGACTGCTCAGCAGTCGGCCCGAACCTCGGGGACTACAGCCCGCGGGCGCGCCATCGCGCCCCCGCGGAAAAGAAGTAGTTGACGAAGGAAAGAGACAACTGAGGAGATTCGGCCCGACTGTTCGACAGTCGGCCCGAACCTCGGGGACTACAGCCCGCAAGTGCGTGAGCGCGCCCCTGTGAAGAAAAGAAGATAGAAACTTACACTGGCTCTCGGCCAGATGCGCCGTCTGTGTCTCCAGCTCCCGAACCCTGGAGTTGTAGGCGGTCGCGCGGAGATTGTGATAGTCCTGCAGAAGACACATCAGACGAAGTCAGCAGTCGACAATTGCAAGTTAAAGTTCCGACCCGCCTGCTCAGCAGCCGGCCCGGAACTTGGGGATTACACCCAGTGGGTGCGCTTGCGCGCCCCCACGAGAGAAGCAAGAGGATCATCTGAAGAAGAACTCCAAGTAGGCCTCGTTGCAGCGCTTGAGGGCCTCCGTTTCTACCCGGAGCTTGGCCTGGACGTCAAGAGACGCCTGGTTCAGGACGCCAGTCCCGCCCCTGTTTATCCAACCCACGGGTGCGACACAGGTCGCCTCGGTGTCGGGGGCCGATGAGCTTGCGGCCCCGATCTCCTGCGGCCGCGATGCTGAGGCCGCCTTCTCCAGACGGCGGTGCGTGGGTGTGCGGACCATAGGAATCAGGTCCGTCACCACCGTATTTTCGATCGGCGGCACCGGCGGCGCAACCAGCTACTCGTCCCGTGGCTCGCTGGCTGGCGGAGGCGGCGGGGGCGGGGGCGACGGCATGAAGACGTCTGGCATGGCTACGTCACCGCCCTCCCGCTCCCGGATCGGGTGGTCGTCGCCGGCTCCTCAGGCCGTCGCCTGGAATTCAGGCGGAGGCAGCGCGGTGTTGAGGGGCGCCACGAGCAGCGGCTCTTGGTGGCGTACGGTCTCCACGAGCTGCTCCTTCTTCGCAACTTGGGATTCCGCCTGCGTCAGTGCTCTCTCAGCGGACGTGGCGGCCTTGTCCGCCTTCTCCTTGGCCAAGCGGTCGGCCTCTTCCTCGTGCGCATTCTGCTCTGTTGCCTCCCGGAGGTCGGTGGCCGGGTCGATCCGCCGGCTGGTCGAGGAGGTCGCTGCTGACCTGAGGACCAAGGCGGCACTCGACTTCTCGAGGGTTAGAGGGGCCCTGAAACAAGAAGACAAGTTGGAAGGCTCTCACGCTAGATTGACGAGAAGACAAGAAGTGAGGGAAGGATACTTACGCCGACACCATAACAGGCACCTTCGGATGCCTCCGATATTGGACCACCTTGGCCGCGGCTTCTTTTCGCCTAGTCGCCGTGGCCGGGTTCTTTGGCTTCTTTGGGACGCTGCCGAACAGGGCCGCGCCCTGTTTCCGCTTATGCTAGCTGCCACGGGCGGGCGGACCAGAAGAGGGGCCAGCGCCGGTGGTGGCGGATCTTCGGGAAGGGCAAGATTCGTCTTCGTCTTCATCGTCGTCGGGCCAAGTCCCCACGCCGCCGCCTTCCTCGGAGCCGCCTGCCCCACCACCGCCATCCGCTCTGCCACCACCGCCTGTTGCTTCATCGGCCAGGGTGGCCGTCCCCAAGCCGGGGTCGTCCAAGTCGCTCTCCGCCCTGTCCGGCTGGAGGACATCACCCGGCCCCAGGAGGGCGGCCGTTGCCTCGGACATGTAAATCTGCAACCAAGAAAGAGCTATGTCATGAAGAGAAACGAAGCTAAAGGAAACAGTGCAAATGACAAAATGAAGAAACTTACAGCGGGCGGCGGATTGTGGCGAGAGTACGACAGCTTCCCGTACCGCCACTCCGCCTCCGACACTTTGAGGTCAGAGATCTCGTTTACCATCCGCGCAAATTCAGCGGGCGGCATCCCTTTCATGCACAGCCGGCATGGATCGCGGTGTCCGCCCATCCGGAAGATCGGATAAGGGCGGCTCTGGAGCGGGATGACCTGGTGCTCGACGAAGGCGACGAGGAGGTCGGAGGCCACGAGGCCCTTCGACTCCTGGAGCACCCGGAGTTGGCCAATGGCGGCCGCCGTGTCCGCCGACTCCGGTTTCGGTTTGTACCCCCAGGTGGGCCGAGCCCCAGTGGGGGGGCCGGCCTCGTAGGCCGGCAGGTTGAGGAAGTCGGCAGCCGGGTCCACATTCTCGACGTAGAAGTAGGACTGTTGCCACATCTGCATCGACTGCGCCATCTTGATGACGAGGAAGGCGTTCCGCTTCGCCGGTCGGCGCACGGCGACGAAGCCCCCGCACTCGGCCGCTCTCTCCCTGGCGGAGGTGCCGAGCTTCCCATAAAAGAACGCTCCCCACAGCTCGATTGTGGGGAGGACGCCGATGTAGCCCTCGCACGCTGTGAAGAAGGCGGAGAGTAGAGTCACGGCGTTGGGCATGAGGTGGTGAGCCTGAAGATGGTAGAAGTTGAGGAAGGAGCGGAGGAAGCCGCTCACCGGAAGGCCGAAGCCGCGAAGGAAGTGCGAGCTGAAGACGACCCGCTCGTCTACCTACGGCGCCGGCGAGATCTCTGTCTCCAGCAGCACCCGCGCCTTGACGAAGGCCGCGCTGGGCATCCGGCGCGTGTCGCGGAGGATGGAAATAAGATCCTCGATCACGGTCGATCCGCCCCAGTCGCCGCCCCTCTCGTGCGCCATGGCTTCCGGCTGGCGGCGTAGGTAGGAGAAGTGCGTCGTCGGCCTATGACGGAGGCGGCACTACGGCAACACAGAACAGCAGCAGCAGTGGAGGATGAGCAAGCAGAAGAAGAAGAGTGGGAGGGGGCGCGAGAGCTGTGCCGCACCTCTCCTCCCTCCCTACTTATAGCTCTCGGGCTATGAAGCCGAGGGGGTGGGACATGGGTCGTGGGATTAACTGCGCCCACGTCCCCACGGCCCCCATTTCCCACGCGCATTCATCACGCCATAAATGGTCGTGGGAATGGCAACCGTCTCCTTCGGCGCAGCGGATCCGCCCGGTTGCCGAGGCACGGTAGTGGCGGGCCCAGCCTAGTGTCACGTCCCGTCTAAGACGTGGGATGGCAGGCTGACTAGGCTGACGTGCGCTGCGTGGCGCATCTGTGGCAGGTGGCGGCCTGTGAAGCTTAGCAGGCACGCCACCTATTTCCCGCCTCGAAGTTCAAAAAACAACCGTGCAAGCTCCGCCTGGAAGAGGTCTGCCTCAACAGTCAGTTGGCCGCACGGCGGACCGGCGTCTTCCCGGAGCCCAGTAAAGGAGGAAGCCGCTGAGTCTTCGTAGCCCCTCGACCGTGGTTCCTCACCGGCTTCGGGGACTACTGTCGGAGTAATGGGCCACGGGTAGGCTCACCCGAGTCCCTGGATTTATCAAGACTTTGGGCCAGCTCCGCCTAGCTGGACCCCAAGCTGAAGGTCCGCCCTCTGGTGCCAGCTGGCTCAGCGGCCGGCTGCTAGAGGGCGGCTGACCCAAGTCTACGGCGCTCCGAGTGACCGGCTCCTGCCGGCCGCCCTCCAAAGAGGGCGGCAACGGGCAAGCGGCCACCTCACGACTACGGTGAGGCCGAGCTCCCATTGAGAGTACAAGTCAGAGCATGGCTACAGTGAAGCACGTCGCCTCCAACGCTCGAGACGGGCGTGGCTACAGTGCTCCGTACAGACGGAGATCTCCGCATGATGGGGTACTATGCCATATCTCCCCTGACATCGCTCCGGGCATGCGGAGCCCTGTTCCCCATGGCGGCCTGTCGGTACGGCCTACCGGTGGCGGGCCCTATCGGGCAGTGACCCCATGAAAGACGGCGGAAGCTCAACCAGACGGATTCGAGAGGGGTCGGCCTCCAGCAGGCGGCCGTCCCTTGCCCCGAGGCAAGCATGCCATTAAGCTGATAAGACCAGGTGTGGCTATAGTGGCCTCCCACCAGGCGGCAGGACTGTAGCCACACTAAGATGACCAAGCCCCCGTCACCGACGACACGGCTACAGTAAGCAGCCACCAACTAGTCGGTGGGGCCTACCAGGCGGCGGGCCCCAACGGTCAGCGGAGAAGCCAGAGGCTGGAGACACTAACAGCCGGGCCCAGCACCCGGACGAATTACCATTGTACCCCTGGGGGTAGGCCTATATAAACCCTCAGGCCACCCATGCAAACGGTTCGAACCCTGGTAGAAGTAGCCAGATACCTAGGGCAGGGAAGAGCTAGCCTTGCCTTCTCCTACCTCTAGACACAGCTCAAGGAGCGACTTGTAGCACTAGTGCCTTAGTGATCATGTGGAGACCCCGCAGAGCAGGAGTAGGGGTATTATCTCCACGGAGAACCCCCAACCTGGGTAAAGTTCGCCGGCATACATGTCTACGCCTTATCCCGCTTCCAGGCACCGGCAACGTTCTACTCGCTCCCACCATGATAAGCCATCCATTGGCATATGTCGCACCCAACCCGCGACAACATTTGTTTGTGACCCGGCGCACTAGGGCGTGAGGATATCGTTGATGGATCTGTATGTATTTTTATCTTTCCGTCAAATCCATGTAGTACTATATGGTACTACTAGTAATTATCTTACCTTTCACATCAACTTCATAATTTTCGTACGTACTCCATGCATGAACCATGCCATAACAAAACTTCTCATTACTCTAGGGAAAATTGTTATTTCTATCTATCGGTCACGCCATGGAGCAGAACCAAATTCTACAAGTTACAAGTTCAAAAGGAAAAGCCTGCCGTGTTCGCGTCCACCCCCACACGGTTGGTCCGGCACGCCGCTCAAGGGGGAATGCATGCTGTGTTGCAGTTTCACTTACAAGTGGGACCCAGTTGAGCAAACCGACTATCGGCAAACCCCCACCCCGCCCACCGCGCGATGGCTGAGAAAACTGGAGGGAGAAGAGATGGTTGTAGCACGGTCTCCAAGAAAATTGGTGTCGGGTGGGACTGGTGTGGGTGGCGTGTGCCGTACTACTAGACGTGAATGCTAGTTATGGCCCATGCCACCCCACTATATCAAGCCTATATTGAGTTGCTGGTTACGTAGAACAAATTTCCTGGAGTCCGTGCTCAGCCCTCCTTTATCTCTCTTCTCAGCCAGCCAGCAGACGTGCGGAGCCCACCATCTGTTTGCTCATATGCGGTCCCACATGTCAGTGAAAATGCAAGAGGACCCACTGAACCTGCACATCTTTCACCTCCACGTGCTGGTGATGAAAAACAAATCCAATAAAGATCTTCGGTGGCCGCTTTTGGAGTTACTCAAGAGTATTAAGATTCTATTTACAGTTTAACCCAAGATGCACATCACATGGCATCAACTGCCACTCCACTTTCTTGCATGACACGACCTGGATGCTGGATGTCCCCCGTGTCAGCAAAAGGAGGAAGAACTCGACCAAATCTTCGGTTGTGCTCTCGGATTAGACTAGTTGTGCTAACTTAAAACTTTATTGTGTAGAATGGATGCATGTTTTGGTATTGGGAAGAAGAGTACACCGATATATTGATAGAGATCAATTTAGTAGATGGTGTAGCACTTTTAGCTAGCATAGAGGCTAGAGATGAGACTAGTGCACTTGTTCATAGAATAGAGGCTAGACATGAGACTACATGCGAGGAAGCAACGTCTACTTCTTTACACTCGAAGAAGAAAGAAGCACGCAAGATCGAGCCTCCACATATGAACAATGAATGCATCGAGAAGGCACTAATCCAACTTACAGGAGCAGTCATGGAAGTTGCATATCTTCTAAAATGTATTCTTGTGGTTCTTGTTTTCTTTGGTCTTGCTTTTCTAGTCAAATTTTGGTGATGTATTTCCATGTACCAAAAATTAATGATGAAAAAAAATATATGTGTTTGCAAAGAAAAATGTACACAGGCGGGATGCGTCCACGCGTTGGGCGCACGGCCAGCGCATCTGAGAAATGGCACGGACACGACCCCATTGCTCTACCCAAACGGACAGAATCCAGGAAAAACAGAGGTCCATTTGGGGTCGTGCATTGGAGTTGGCCTTACAAGTGGGACTGCAGTTGAGGAAACTGACTATCAGCAAAACCCCCACCTCGCCCGCCGTGCAATGGCCGAGATAGAGAAACGACGAGGTTGAAGAGATAGTTGTAGCACAGACTGCAAGAAATATGGTCTCAGATGGAAGTCATGCTGGTGCCGTGTGCCATACTCCTGGATGTGAATGCTTGTTCTGGCCCATGCCACCCTAATATATAGTAGTAGTGTCGAGGATTCGAGGTGTTGGTTATCTACAGCGAACACATTAACATATGGCCCACCTCACACTATGGACAAATTTCCTGGAGTCTATGCTAGGTTAAAAAGTGTTCTTTGTGAGGGTGGGTGGCTGGTCTCAAGTTTAAAACTTGTTGTATTACGTATACGTAGACGTAGAGATAGTGCAGCAGTTCTGAAAGTTTGATCCCAAACATCAGAATGCAATTTCTACTGGACTCATCCGAGGACCTAGAATGATGGGATTCGCACCTCCAGTAAAAACACCCGCCCGACGCTAGAAGCATGTGAAGCTAGTACAAATAGTGTACTATTGTTGATTGGCCTCATCCGATAACCTGTTGCAATGCACGTACAATTATGTATTCGAAAAATATATTTTTGCCTCGTCGCAGCACCCACTCAGAGAAGCGACTTGAAAGCCATTCATAAATTTAGTAAGTTTATCACAGGCATATCACATACAACAGGTCATCAGCCCACAACGACAACGAGGATACATTATAAATACTAAAGTTTTCATCACACAACAAATAACAAGCAATGAAATGAACTTCAACTCAACCAATCCTTGGCATTGGAAACGCTTGCTTTGAACCACAAGTGATTCTATGGGAAGGGCCATCTACTGTCATTCTCGAGACCAACGCAGGACTGATCATCCAGGCTGTAGCGGCCTACTATATCACGACTAGGGTAGGGAACCACCGAACTGTCCGAGATATAGATAAAGTTGCTTCTCATAAATGGTAGTAACATTGTGTCAATAGCAGTTGGATCGCCTTTCACCATCATTGGATAGTTTTGTCCAAGGAAGAGCGAGTTTTCTCCAAGGCTATCAATACTATACCAGGGAGAAGGTGTTGGCGCTAGCACACTAGTATCCATCCCGAATACCATGCAATGGGTGTTGGAATAGGTCCGGAGAGTGCGACCATGGGAGACAACACCCGCTTCCTTAGTTGTAACATCAGTAGTGGGCTGTATATAGACAAGAAGGGGTGATCCATCGGAATAAGTTGCCAGGCGCCACTGAGTATATGGGCCCTGCTCGTCATCATGTTCGTGATCATCACCATCGTCATCTCCCCCTTGGTTATAAATTTTTTCAAGTATAGGTGGTGGAATGTTCACAGGACCTTGGAAACACAAGAAGAAGGTTAATTAGTAAAGGGAAACTTGCTAACCCGCATGCATGTGGATGAAACAATTATAATTACGGTGGAAGACAAACGAACCAAAACTATGAGGATCCCATGCAAAAACAGTGCCATGAGTGGTGGAAGCAAACACAAGACCCTCGTATTGAATTGCATCCCAGTACACATCCGTGTACAGAAACTAATTTTTGAGCAATATCCATCCAGTCAGCCACGAAGGACAGCAACGAGCTTGTCGAAGATAGCGACAACTACATAGTTCCTGTAATGCCAAGAGCTATTGGGAACTCGACAAATTGCTATCTTTCGTAGAAGACAGTCACCATGATCGTATTTGAACGTGCGTAGAATACCGGTGTGCTCAACCTCTGGGCAGTTTGAGATTTTTGGAAGTGGAACCCAGTGACGAGTGTACATATTCACAAGTTCCTACTCGGAGTTGTACGCAATATAAACAACCGAATCTCCATTTGTGCCTGCCCAAGCCTTGCCCTGAAGCGATGGCATCTTAACATCAAATGTATCATTATCAAGCGGCATCAACTTGCACAAGGCGAGGCTTCCCTCGTCCCCGCGCCAGTCAGCAGGGTCACGACAAAGAAGATAGGGAAGATCAAACCTCTCCTGGACTATTGGGTTCCTTGTAATGATATTATTAGTTGAGTCGAGAATGGTCTTGAACAAACCTGCCATGCTGGCCGAGGTGATGACGTCGCACCGATAAATGAGTTCGTCCACCACGTCGGGGCAAAATAACAGGGTCGTTTCCGGTCTGTTCCCTCCATGGAGAAGACGATCGAACAATGGCAGAAGGAAGGGTGAAGGCAAATGGAGAAGGGAGGAAGAGCGTGCGACAACAGTTCCAAATCGAAAGGGAAAGGCGAAGAGTCGGTGGACGGTTGCCAGTTTGCCACAGTACACGAAGAGGTGCCCCAGCCTACACGTCCGTTCGAAAAGTGTACAATAGGACTCCCCGTCGTCTCACTGACATGTTGGAACGGGACCACATGTCAACGAAACATGGTGTGTAATTTCTCGTGCAAAATGCGATCTGGCCGCGTTGGCTCGAGGTGCCGCATTAGTTATCGACCTTTATTTTTTTAACATACAATCTGAGTGGATAGCTCCTGGGGTCATCACAAGTGAGCGGATATATAGGTGGGCTAGGTGGGCAGGCGGCAACAATCTGAGTGCTAAAAGAGTTGATCCAATGCTTGGTTTTGTTTGGATTTTCCAACTATGACCATTGGATAGAGTGAATCAATGTCTTAAGTTCAACGTTATTCTCATACTATGGAATGGTATAGGAACGTGGAGAGATTTGGTTGATTTTATATCGCTGAATAATATAAAATATTATGAGTGCAGACACTCCACCGCGAGGTTTGTTGCTCCTTCTCGGTCATCGGGAATCTATGTTCTTCCACTCTTTCGTTTAAGACATGAGCTCTGTTCATCCTTTTGACGACACGCGGGACATCTATATGCCTCCATTTTAAAAATCATACTATATGCCTCCATGACACACGGGACATCTAGCATCAAGGTGGCATGTCATGTAAGAAAATGGAGATATGCAGTACGTAAGTGAGTCACGCACTTCGATGGCACCTAGTACTACGCAATATTTTTTCTCCTCGATGGCATGTGAATAGTGCTCGTACTCAATGATAGAGCACAGGATGGTAGCCATGGACATGGTCGACCCTTTTTGAAGAGAGTACTAATAAATACTCCCTCCTTCCCATAATATAAGAACGTTTTTTACACCAGTGTAGTGTTAAAAACGTTCTTATATTTTGGGATAGAGGGAGTAACTTTGATGTGTCCTGTCAACTCGACGAGAATCTTGCTACTACGCCTTCTCCCTCGCCAACGCGTGCGCGGTGGCTCGTAGCATGAGGAAAACTTTTGCTTACAAGCGGTGGACGTGTAGCAGTTCGATTTGTGTGAGATTGCCAGAAGTACTACTGTAGTACCATCATTGTTGTTCGACTTCCAGAAGAGGAGAAGAGCCAAGCGCAAGGTCACCTACTAACCTTGTACAGTACTACTATATCCAAAGATGGTCCACCTTTTTAGAGCATTGTTAATTAATATAAGCGGTTCTTGCAGAGACACATCATTTAGAGCAAGTACTCTCTTCGTAGGAACAAAGGAAGTGAAACAAAAGTTGGAGTGGAGGCTAGATTGCCAACTAAAACATGATTACATAGGGAAAAAAATCCTACAGCATTCTATCCTATGAATCAAACGACAGATGTAGGAAAATTATGAGGGGGGTCTCTCCAATAGTGTTCCTCGGCTCGCACCTGCATCACGGTGGTCGAACTTGGAGTCATTCATCTGGTACACGTGGCATCTCAGATCTGGATACAAGGTGACGCGACCTCTCACTTTGTCACCATTCGAAGCGGCGCGCCGGTGGAGGTTTAGCACACTCCAATATTAGGTTGGCTCTATGTGATGTGGAAACTTCATATACTAACCGGATGCTGGCTATACTACTACGGTACTCACACTCCAAGAAGTGACTCGAAAACCATTCGTAAATTGAGTCTATGACATGCATTTGCAAATGTACCATTCATTAGATACAACAAGTCATCAACACACGACGACAACGAGTATACATGTTGGATTATAGATTATTTCAACCAAAACATTCTAGTAAATACTAAAGTTTTCATCACACAACAAATAACAAGCATTGAAATGAACTTCAACTCAACTAATCCTCGGCGTAGAAAACGCTTGCTTTGAACCATAGGTGCTCATGGAAGGGCTAGCTATTGTCAATATCGAGAGCAACGCAGGACCGATCATCCAGGCTGAAGCGGCATATATCAGGACCAGGGTAGGGAACCACCACAATGTCTGAGGTATAGATATCGTTGCTTCTCATAAATGGTAGTAATGTTGTGTCAACAGCAGCTGGATCGCCTTTAACCATCATTGGATAGTTTGGCCCAAGGAAGAGCGAGTTTTCTCCAAGACTATCAATACTGAACCAAGGAGAAGGTGTTGGCACTAGCACACTAGTATCCATCCCGAATACCCTGCAACGGGTGTTGGAATAGGTCAGGAGAGGGCGACCATGGGAGACAACACGTGCTCCCTCAGTAGTAACAATCTCAGTACACTGTATACAGACAAGAAGAGGTGATCCATCGGAATTAGTTGCCAGGCTCCACTGAGTATATAAGTTCTTCTCGTCCTCATGCTCGTGATCATCACCATTGTCATCTCCCCCTCGGTTATAAATTTTTTCAAGTATAGGTGGTGGAATGTTCACAGGACCTTGGAAACACAAGAAGGTTAAGTAGTAAAGGGAAACTTGCTAACCCGCATGCATGTGGTTTAAACAATTATAATTAGGTTGAAGACAAGCGTACAGAAACTACGAGGATCACATGCAAAAACAGTGCCACGAGTGGTGGCAGCAAACACAAGATCCTCGTATTCAATTGCATCACAGTATTCATCCATGTACAGAAACTGTTTTTTGAGCAATATCCATGGACGAGCCGTGGAATCAGCAACGACGACAACAAGCTTGTCGAAGATAGCAACAACTTCATAGTTCTCATAACTCCAAGAGCGGTCGGGAACTCGACAAATTGCTATCTTCCATCGACGACAGCCACCATGATCGTATTTGAACGTACGTAGATCATCTGTTTGCTCAATCTTAGGGCACTCTGAGATTTTTGGAAGTGGAATCCGCTGATGAGTGTACACACTCACAAGTTCCCACTTGCAATTGTACCCAATATAAACAACCCAATCTCCATTTGCACCAGCCCAGGCCTTACCCTTAAGCGATGGCATCTTGACATCACACGTATCATTATCAAGCGGCATCAACTTGCACAAGGCGAGGCCTCCGTCATCCACGCCCATGTGAACAGGCTTATAGCGAAGAATATAAGGGAGATCAAACCGCTCCTGGACCCTTGGGTTCCTTGTAATGATGTTATTAGTTGAGTCAACAACGGTCTTGAACGAACCTGCCATGCTAGCCGAGGTGATGACTTCGCACCGATCATCTTTCATATCGGGGCTAGAATAACAGGGTCGTTTCTGGCTTGTTCCCTCCATGGAGAAGATGATCGAACAATGGCATAAGGAAGGGTGAAGGCAAATGGAGGAGGGAGGAAGAGCGTGCGACAACAGTTCCAAATCAAGGGGGGAAGGCGAAGAGGCGGTGGACGGTTGCCACGTTACACGAAGAGGTGCCCCGGCCTACATAGACGTCCGTTCAGAAATTGTACAAAAGGACTCACCGTCGTCTCACTTACATGTTGGAACGGGACCACATGTCAACGAAACATGGTGTGTCATTTCTTGTGCAAAATGCGATCTGGCCGCGTTGGCCTGAAGTGCCACATTATTTCTCGACTTTATTTTTTTAATGTCGTGTCATTCAGTTCTGAAGCACGATTAACTGGTACTGTATGCAGAGAAAATATAAACTACTCTACCACTACTCCACCTCTAGTACTAGTATTATAAAAAGATACATAGGCTGGAGCCTCAGGGCTTTCTTGCTAAGGTCTACCCACTTGCTTCTCACACTATCACCCTCTCTCCAGATCTAAAAAAGACGGCCTCTCTCTCCCTCCTCACCGGTGGTCATAGATCCGCCGGGGAAGAAAAGGACGTGCAGCATTGACGCACTCGTCCTAGGCGAGCGAGGTCATGCATTGACGACAAGGCCGTCCTCTCAAACCTAGCGCCCGCGTGGGATGGCCTCCGTCCCCAAGCTCGCTGTCGTAGTGTGTGCGGAGGACAACAACCATGAGCGAAGCCACTTCCGACCGACCCACGGGTATGCTACCTCTTTTCAAACCATACCCTTCACTACAAGAAAAAGACACATCCGTGACATTTTGGGCTGAACGAAAAAAATTATGTCATACTTATGGCACTTCTATGACGATAATTGTGACAAAACCCGGTATCATCATATATGTGGTGGGATCCTCCTTCTATGACAAAAAATCATGACATAAAATGGGCTTTTCGTCCTGGGCAGTCCAGAGACGCAACTACATGATATTCTTTGGGCCGTCCATGACGGAAAAAACCATTGTAGAAGCGAGGGCGAGGAAAATTTCGAAGAGTTCGCGGTTACGGTGGGTGGTCGGGGGCCGAGCGATGCGCGTTTCTCTCATACACGTACGCACGTGTGTGCGAGGCGTTGGGCTCAAACTGAACCCGACCAAGGAGTTGGGCTCAAATTGAACCCGAGCGATTGCACTAGCTACGTTACTGAACCCAAGTGATTCCTTCGCTACTGCTGCTAACTGAAGCCGATCAATGCTGCCTCTGGATGAATAATGAGCGTTTGCTGGGGGGGGGGGTTGGATGAATAGTGAGTGTTGCAGGGGGTTCGGATTAACAGTTCCCGATGGGGGTGGATGAACAGGACCCGTGGTGTTGCCTCTGGATGAACAAGACCTCGATCGGTCGAGCCGGTAGGTGCTGGATGAACAGGACCCCGTGGAGGGCTAGATGAACAAGATGACCCCGAGGAGGGCTGGATGAACAGTAGATGGTGGAGGGGTGAATGAACAGTAGCCTGTAGAGGGGTGGTTGAACAGGAGCCCATGGAAAGGGCTGGTTGAACAGTAGCCGGTGGAGTAGCGTGCGGTGGACGTTGGATGAACAGGAGCCCGTGGATGAATAGTCACAGGTGGAGGCTAGAGAAGGTCGATGGTGGATGAACAGTAGCCCGTGGAAGCTGGAGGAGGTCGACGGTGGAGATGAACAGTATCCTGTGGAGTCCCGTTTTGCGGTACGCCACACCCCTCCCGATGAATAGGACCCCCGTTACAACCTAGCGCTCCAACACAAGTCCGTTTCCTCCGTTTGGCGGTACGCCAGACCCCTCCCAATTAATAGGACCCCATTTCAACCATAGGAGGTCCAACATAAGTCTGTTTCCTCCGTTTTGCGGTACGCCAGACCCCTCCCGAAGAACAGGATCCCGTTTCGAACATGGCCGGTCGAACACAAGGCCGTTTCATCCGTTGTGCGGTACGCCAGGCCTTGTTTCCATCGGCTGTTCCGTCCAAGCCCTCCCGATGAACACGACGACGCATTCCGTTCCGACCCAGCCGGTTGGCTCCCCATGAACACGACGACGATGATGTTTCTCCGTTCCGACCCAGCCATGTACACGAGCCCTGGCCGTACCTATGCGCGAGTAGGCGTTCGAGACCTCGCCCGTATGTACGTACGTGGCCGTATTTTCTTTCTTGCACACTGGCCGTTGTACGTACGTCCACATGCTACATGCGCGCCTCTACTACGACACGTGCGCGCCCTACATCGACCAGTATGTACGTACACGTTCGCGGCTAGAATGACAATGCTATGTATGCTTCGACAAGGTGGATCCCGACTGTCAGGCACTTCCTTGCATGCAAAGATGTAGATGGTGGGTCCCAACAGTCAGGGGGCGAATCATTTTTTTGCCCGGACGCACTTCCTTGCATGTGAAGATGTAGCTGGTGGGTCCCAGCAGTCAAGGGGGAAATGTTTTTTTAGCAAAATAAGGCGGCCCGTCTGGTGGGTCCCTGCTGTTAGGTGGAGGAATAATTATTTTGCACGTAATAAGGAGGCACTTCCTTGCGGCTGCCATGGACCCAACTGTCAGCCTCTCCACGTACAGTACTCTTCCGATGGAAGTCGTTCCTTGACCACGTTGACCATGCCACGCTGGAGAGCACCGGGGCGGTTGTCGACGGTGAGGCCTAGAAAGGGGACGGCGCGGAGCCAGGGAAGACGCGATAGTGGATGCCCACGCGTTGAGGAGTATGAGGGTTCACTGGTTCGGCTGCGATGTGAGGCTGCCGTCGCAGGAGAATAACAGGGGGTGTGGGTGAGTAGAGGGATAGCCTGGCCAGCAGTGGGAGTAGTAGGGGGCGGTGAGGCCTCCGCGGCATCACAGCCAGCCACTGGAGGCAGGAGCACGCGGCACGACCGGCGCTGGTTTGGGCGGCTGGAGCCAGAAGACCAGAGGTTGAAGAAGCACTACGGCCGTTGGATGGACATTGTATGGTCTATGGAGCTAGAATTGTTCATATTGACTAAGTTAACAAATCCCTCTGTCCCCGTCAACTTAGTAGGCCCACAAGTCAGCCTCCCACCAAGTTGGGTCCCAGCTAGCAGGGGGAGTATTCATTTTTTCTGCGTAATAAGGAGGCACTTCCGGTGGGTCCGAGTTGACAGCGGGGGGAACTTTTTTTTTTGCGAAATACGGTGGCCCGTCAGGTGGGTCCCAGCAGTCAGGGGGTAACATTTTTTTCGCAAAATACTGTGGCCCATCCAGTGGGTCCCTGCTATCAGGTGGAAGAATCATTATTTTCCGCATAATAAGGAGGCACTTCCTTGCTGCGGCCAGGGACCCAGCTGTCAGCCTCTCCACGTGCAGTACACTTCTGATGGAAGTAATTCCTTGACCATGTTGACCACGCCGCGTTCTGTTGCATGCATGCGTCCATGGGCGTGGTGCGTCCCCACTGTCAGCCTCTCACATACAGTCATCTTCCGATGACTCTCCGTTGTTGACCACGTTGACCACACCGTGCCGAGCGCACCAAGGCTGGTGGATGACAGCGAGGCCCCAGACTGGAACGACCCGGAGATGGGGAAGACCGGGCAGTGGAGTCGTAGATGGAGAGTGGGAAACTTGACTTGTTCGGGTGCGCGGCAGCACAGCCTCGATGCTGCCCATGGGAGACAGGAGCAAGAACAGAGGTTGAAGAGGGAGCACGGCTGTTGGATTAACATCCAATGGTCCAGCTGCTAGAATCATTTGTTGATTAAGTTGACAAAGCCCTGCGTACACGTCTGCTTAGTAGGCCCACAAGTCAGCCACCAAATCTGACGGGTCCCAGCTGTCAACGGGGGGAATAATTTTTTTCAAATAACAAGGAGGCACTTCCTTCCGTGCGAAGATACAGCCGATGGGTCCCAGCTGTCAGGTGGAGGAAACCTTTTTTCAGCTTAATAAGGAGGAACTTTCCTTGTGTGCTTCCATGGACCTCGTGGGTCCCAGCCATCCGGCTCTCCATGTACAGTCCTCTTCCGATTACTCTCATTTGTTGACCACGCCGCACCGAGCGCAGCGAGGCGGTGGATGACGGCGAGGCCCCAGATGGGAATGACTCGGAGATGGGAAGACACAGCAGTAGAGTCGCAGGTTGAGAGGAGGAGAGGGGTTATAACTGGTTCTGGTGCGGCGTGGAGCTGCAGTCAGTGGAGAATAACAGGAGGTGTGGGGGGTGGAGGGATAGCCTGGCCGGCAGTGGGGTAGTGCTTCGTAGCGATGCGTGCTAAGCAAAGCCGCTAGCCGCCGGAGGCCGGAATAGGCAGTCCCGGCGACGCAGGAGGAAGAAGACGAGAGATTGAAGGTGCATGCCGGCCGTTGGCCAAGTTGACAACGCCTTGCGTAGGCTTCGATCTGTTAGCCCAAATGTCATCCTCCAAAATTGTGGCATATATTTAACCCATGTTTTCTAGAATGTACAGTCCAATTGCTGGGCCGGGTGAACAAATAATTTCGCGTCAATTAGGCCCATTTATATTTTCTAAGAAATCCCAGCCCATTTGCACTTCCTTGAAATACACGAATTAGTTGGGCTCGTTATATATATAATGTTATGTTAGAAGGAACAATTAATATCAAAAACCGGAGAGGCACATTTTTTGTATATATAATTAACAAACTAGCGAGTTATTGCTCCAAATAAAAATGAGTGCGCTATTATTACGTTGGTCCTTAAAATCTTCGCAAGCTTTTGTACGCAATCACCAGGATTTTCCTTGCCTGTGAGTCAAAAACAACCAGGATTTTCCTTGCCAACTTCTGTTAAACATTTACTTTTATAATTGGACACAACATTATTATTCTTATATATAGATAAATAGAACAGAGACCTGTGTTTTATTAAAAAAATACATTGGGCTACCGATCTTTAAGAAAGAGCCCATAGGTTGGTATGGACCTCAAAAAAGAAGTTGAAACCACTGTCTCCCTATGACGTGGGATACTCATGTTAAAATACAAAACCTAGGCCTAGCTGATACTTTTCGCCCTCTGGAAAAAAATGATACCAGATCCCCGAGCGAACTGGATTAAAGGGAGGGGCCGGTGGCACGACTAAATAAGCACATCAGGAGCAATTTTTTTCTTCAGTGGATGGCTCTTGATGGCGGGATTTTTACTTGCCTCTGCACCATACAACTTGTATTTTTAGCCTCCCAGTCCGTCGTGGTGGACCAGCAGCCTATTTGCTGGGCGGGCCAACCTACAAAAACCAGCACTCGATTTTTCATCAAGCCCCAAAAACAATGCAGTACTATGTTTGTTTTGAGGCCAAAAACATTATGGCCGGGGTTGAGCGGGGGAGGGGGGAAGACAGAGTAATAAAAAGATTAAAACGAGCTGATGCGCCGTTGCTACCCTAACAAAGAAGGTTTAATTGTTCTCGAGAAGAAGGTGTGCCGTTGACACCCACACATCACATACCCCATAGTAGGCATACTAACAAGTTCACACACAAGTACAATAGAAAAGGGAAACATTTGTATCAAACTCAGGTTCACAGGACACGTTCATATGCATAGCCAACATTCACTATCAACAACACAAAAGATTCATATATACACAAGTTCAGCATGTCTATGCATCAAAATGATTGATAGATCACACGACAGTATTCATACATAGTTCACAAAAAGATTGAGATATACACATGTTCAGTATGTTTATGCATCCAAATGATTGCAATCACAGCCAATATGATCCATGGACAAACTTTAATTACCTAGGGTACAGAATGGTAAATGATGTTCAGTCGGAGGTACTTCTTGCTAAAATTAATGCTTGTACGAGTAAACTTTCGAGTACATAAGAGGAAACATATACAATCTGAACTTTGCTTGTAGGTTTATCCTCAAATAGTGGCCTCGTGCCGAGGGAGGTTTGAGCAACTTGGCCACTACTTTCATCCAACTAGTTTACTGTCTCATCTTGGTCCTGTAGCTCGCCAAAATTCTACATTGCAGATGAGAAAGGAGGCGGTTGAGAAAATGAACCACCCAAATTTTTTGTGCAGTTCAACTGAAATGGAGCATCCCTGGCGTGCGGACTGATTAAGTTCCAGATGAATATACATGTCAACCAACTTGTCTGGAATCTTTAGACTCCATGCCATATAGTTCGCTACCATATCTGCCGATAACCAAAAGGCACAAGTTGGGACCAAAGACTGGATAGTGTTCTTCTGGGCTATGCGCCGAGCAATATTTTTGGCATTCACTCTCCTAATACTTGGAGTTTGACAACTGGTTGATGCCGGTTGATACTCGAATAACTATAGGCACTTCTTGTCAACATCGATGCTTGTCTGAGTGAACTTTGGAGTACATAGCAACAGCATAAGTATCTGTCCATCTGATCTTTTTGTGCAGTTCTACTGAAATCACCCAATGCAATGATTTGCCTGCGAGTTCAGGCTCCAAGTTAGTCCTTTATAAAATCGGCAAACAGTAGCACAATACCAAATTACCAATACATGACAAGCACAATAATTAGGATAAAGACCAGTACCAACCTGTGTGAGATAGCATATCAATTACTATTTCCTTTGACTAGAAGCCGAGATAAGCGAAGCGACTGATAGCAAAGGAAGAAAGCAGGCCCAGATTAGCGACTGACAGGAAAGGATGAAAGTTGTCGAGGCAATGAAGCACCCAAAGTTTTTGTGCAGTTCCACCAAAATTGAGCATCCCTGTTGGCACATATGTTGAGAGAGTGAGATTACTATAATAGTGGCACTAGTTGATGAAACATACACTAACAAATAGAAGCACCCTCATAATCTTAATGGGTAAAGTTAGCAACATTGTACTCTTGCTTAAAGAGAGGTATTAGTTTATTTAATCAGTGCCAATTAGCTCAACACTCAAAGCATTGCCATTTATCATAGTTTGCAAAAATTTAACGTGCAAAGATAAGGGAGTTTCTCATGACAGTAGCACGATACAAACAGAGATGACAACAAACTAATATGGATGAAGGCCTTAGGATCGTACCAACCTAAGAAAAAAAATCTTATTCATGTAGTCCCATAAGAGATGATAAAGCACTCACTGGAATCACTCAACAGTATATATTTTTGTGCACTTCAAATGTATGGTTGAAATCACTCTTGTTTACCAGTGCTGAGATTATATCGAAATATTATCAAGAACTTCCAGCAGTGTTAAAGCACTCGCTAGGATACTCTTCATTGTATTGTCTTGTGTAGTTCCACCAAAATGTATGATTGGCACAACATGATCCCTGTTTGCACAAGTAGGAACAAGGTGAAACCTTCATTAGCTTAGTGAGAAAGGATAGAAAGACATTAGCATATTACTCTAACAATAGCATCAAATTCATGATGGACAATACGCAAAAATTTGCCTCATTGAACCAATGGCAATAAATTGACATGCAAAACAATAGCACAATTATGTCATGACACTAATAATATTCCCTCCCTGCTCCACCACATAATTCACCTCCATAGACAAACATACACACGTACATGATTCAGCATAGGGTCCTACTAAAGATTTGTTTAACACCGACAAGAAAATTAGGCAGCAATAAATTAGTGGTACTTAAGTACTCCTAATTAATTAAGTGAGACAGCAGAAGTGGAAGGGCTCCCTGGAGGATCATCTCACATGTAAGGTAGTCATTGACTGAGCCCTTGAATGGCCTCGACTGAGGCCTCTGGCTTCAGCAAGATCGCCTTTCCACTGTTTATTCTTCTTCCTCTTCCTCTTCATGCTCTATTTCTCTTTCTCCTCACCAGTTGGTGAAACCAAGTACATGATTTGCCTTCTATTTCAGAATTGGTTTTGTCAGTGAGGGAGTACAAGTGTACTAGTAAAAAATAGCATTATTTTCTCATGGCAGTCAGAAAATAGAGATGAACACATGCATTAAATATCATTCTTACCTAAAGGAAGGTTATGGCGCCAATATGGATGATGAGGATTGGAACACAGATCTCCCTTTGTGCAGTTCCACCGAAATGAACCAACTGTTCCATTCTAACATTCTAGTTAAAAACACAAAAGTCACTTCTTTTAAGAAGAGTTTTGTGTAGTGCACCAAAAGGTCACAACAGCAACCAGGTGAATTGGATATCCCTGTTTGCACAAAAAGCTACAGAGGAAACAGTCGGAGTCTCAAACAATTACAGGCAAAAACATTTGGCTAAACTTCTCATGGCTTATAACAATGGCATGGCTTCATTTTACCAGGTACATTAGATTAAGAATAGCTAAATATTTGGTATAAGGGCATGGGACAGTGGGTGCACCAGCAGTCCAACACCATGTACCTAAACAGGGGTATAAAGTGGTGATTCATAGTTTGTTTCCCCGACAAACAAACATCCAAGAAACATATCTGGGTTGGTCCCATTTTTGTTCACTCCAGCCACCTACTCCTATGTGTGGATAACAAATCTAGTCCTGATCATACCACTGTGTACAATGTTACCCATATATTTCCCTTTTTGACCAAGAGACCGGTTGGATAACCAGTTTGTACTACTTTCACCCCCTTTCCTTCCTATTTGTACCAAGTCCGATGTACATACTAAATTCCCCCACCCCCACTTTATTTCTTGCTTGAACTAAGTACTCCCTCCGTCCGGAATTACTTGGCATCAAAATGGATGTGTCTAGAACTAAAATACATCTAGATACATCCATTTCAATGACAAGTATTTCCAGACGGAGGGGGTACAAGATTCGACTCCATGAAGTAGCTTTACCTCTAACAATAGAAGAAAAAAATAGGTGACGTTGGACCATCCGATCGAGAGGAGCTGAGAGGTAGAAAATGATACACATGCAGCGACGTAGCGAGCTGGAGAAGTAGAGCTAAGGCGGTTTCGAACAAAGATATACCTGAAGGTCGCCGGGATGTGGATAGGTGGGCGGCGGGAGGCCGGATCCGCCCACACTAGGGCAACGACGAACGGAACGGAGGACCCCCCCACGCCGGCGCTCGACCAGAGATAACGGTGCGGCCGACAGTGGGTCTCCTCCCTCGCTGTCAACGATGGCCTAAATGCTGCCCCTCCTCCCCTTCACCGGCGGAGGGGGATACGTCCACATCTGTAACCAGCGGTGAGGATAGAAAGATAGTGTTTTTTTGAAGGGAGAAAGATAGTGTTACCACCCCTATCTTGTTTAGATCTGGAGAGGATGAGAGTGTGTGAATAGAGCAACCCTAGCAAGCAAGCGCGGAGGCTCCGACCTATATATACGTAGTGGGGTAGTTTTCCTTTTTCACTCCATCAAAACAATCGTTTAAAATTGTGTACTACGTGCCAGGTCGCCGTTTTTTAGTTGTTTATTTTTTTTTGAGATAGCTACCCGCTTGTTCCAAGTGGTGTTACGGTGTGCCAGGTCGCACTTTGTATCGTTCAAGTCTGGTACAAGCCCCTCCATTAAATGAACAACCACCCCCTTGTAAAAAATGTGAACAAGCCCACGGCTAAAATTATTGGAAACGTGGGTTGCCCCAACATGCATTATTATTTATATTTTCTACTCCCTCCATTCCTAAATATAAGTCTTTTTATTAGCCACACCTAAGACAAGAATTTTTTTATTAGCAGTGAACCCCACATGTCATAGACACAAAAAGTGTGGCAAGATTCTCTTAGGCAAGCCAAAGTGTGTCTAACAATTTGAGCAACTCAAGGTAGGCAAGTGTGGCAAGTGTGGGAAAAATAATGTGGCAACATAAGACAAACATAGTCACAATCCAAACAGCCTCGTAATTTTTTGTGACATGCATGAAAATTTGGTTAGTTAAATTTATAGTCAAAATTTGAAAGCTTAGCGGACTGAGCTCAAGTGCCTTAACTGCACCTGCCTTTGGCTGCATGATAGGTGGGCCAACCACCTGTTGGGCCCACCTGTCATAGAAGCAAAGGCAGGAGCAGTAAGTCAATGAAGCTGTGTCCCTCCCTCGCACATGAGCGTGGTGGCTGGCAGGACTAGTAGAAGCTTTCGCTAAATGCTATCCCTCCCGCACAAGGTGGACGGACATGCAGCAGTGGATTCGATACTGTAGAAGTAGGAGTAACATCATTGTTTGTGTTCTCGAAGAGGCGAAGAGCCAAGCGCAACCCGAATGTGGCAGTTGCGAATGCTCGCGTGGTGCGGTGACTTGGAGCACGCATATAGTCAGGCTCTTGCATGAGACAAAATTGCTATTTGAGCCCACTATTGTAGTAGTACTAGTACTTGCTACTCCCTCCGTCTAGGTGAGTAAGTCATCCACCATGACCAAGGAGGAGGGGAAAACGAGAAACCGTAATGTTTATTTGCTAATTAATAGCATTGCATGCAATGAACTAGCCACTGCATGTCGTGTTTGGTAGTCTCAAGTCCTTAAAAGCATGAACACCTCTCATCTCTTATTGGTTGATATGTCAAGAAACAAGAAACAAGGTAGAAGTTAATGCACCGCGCCTAAGTGTTTTGGGATTATTTGGTTTTCGTAAGATGACTTACACACCTAGACGGAGGGAGTAGTATAGCCCTCTAAACCGGAAAGGAGTTTTTGCCTTTCTAGAGATTTCAACAAGTGACTAGACTACACCGTGTGTAGTACTCCCTCCCTTCCGGTTAGGGCTCAAATCTCAAATCTCATCAACCAAGGCATTTTGCGATTGGAGGAATGTATCTAGTACTTTACAAAACTACCGTAATTACACTCATGCATTAATTACGTAGTTCTATCGTTTTCGTCTCCGCCTTGGTCGCGGTGGACAATATTGAGCACTCCTATATGACTAGCCGCTCTATCTACATGTGGGACATCAAAGCATCTGGGCCCGCGTGCCATCCACCAAATCACAGCGAGGTGCTACAGTCAAGACTCACCTGTTACTCCAGTGTGGCCGTCATGACCCGTCATATCACAAAACCCACACCTTTACTAGCAGTGGTAATGTGGCCTCGAAGTTGGACTAGACGAAGCAACCATCTTGCACTGGAACACTTGTTGAAGCCCTTTCTCCCCTTTCTTGAAGAAAACCTCACTCCAGGCTACTCACTCATTTTTCTTCTGTACCGACAAAGGAAAGGTGGTCAAATCAGTGATGTTGCTATATTTTCATTCCAAGAATCTACTTTTTGCGAAGCACCGACTGATTCTCACAGCCTATTCTTTTCCCGTTTTCATTGCGATATTGGATTCCTTTCGATTGATTTTTGTTTGTCAGTTCATTGATGGATCCTGGAGCACAAGGCAAAGAGTTGTCGGCGGACAACCCACTGGAGACAGCGATCTCCAGGAAGTGAGCACCGACCAACGAGTTGACCATGTTGGCGGGCCAACCCATGGAGACGAAGAACTCCAAGAAACAAGCACTAGCCAAAGAGTTCATGATCTTGGAGGACGAACTCCTCAAAGAAAGTTGGAAGAATAGCAAGGGCCCCACCGTTCCTACCCTAGAAACTCTGATGGCCACCTATGCGAGGCTCAAGGCCGAGTTTGAGGAGATAGTCACTGTTGAGAAGCGGTATTCCCCTGGCAAGGTGATGGCCCCCGTCGAGGACGAGGAGATGGCCCTCGGAGGGATGAGATCCCCCGGTGAGCTGCACAAGGTAAAAATAATGGCTTATTACCATAGTTGTGGATTTTTATTATTTGCAATATGCTTGCTAATATGTTAGGGTTGTGCAGGTGCCGGTGGACGTCCTTGATGATTCCGATGTCGCGGCCTGTCCTGTGGACAACGCCCCAAAGATCGTTTTCGATGTCGCGGTCTGTCCTGTTGGCATCCCCCCGGAGATCGATTCCGATGCCGCTGTCCATCCTGTGGACATCGCCCCAGAGATCGATTCCAATGTCGCGGTCAGTCCTGTGGACATCGCCCTAGAGATCGATTCCCATGCCGTTGTCTGTGCTGTGGTCATTGCCCAAGAGATCGATGACAAGAAATAGTTAGTCGCACTAATCCTTCAGGTCGTTTGCATTGCCCTATGTTTAATTACCAGAATGATGTGTGTTACCAAACCATCTTAGGGCTAGTGCACTGTCTTGTGTGGGCGGTACTTACTACTTTTGTTTGATAGTGAATCATGTGAACCCTCTCCGAGTTATGTAAATAGATGTATCCTCACCAGCTTTTGATGTAATATATGGCATGCTTAGATGTAAGTTTGAACTATTTATCGTATCAGCAGGGCTTGTTTGATGATTCTTGGTGTTAGTAGGCTAGCTACTGTGCGAGCTATAGTACTTGCAAAACACTCACCAAAGTGAAGCGTTGGGGTTGATGAGCTCGTGGTACGCTTATACTTATCTGTCGTCGATCGACCAATAGCCCAAGATCAAAATTGTAGGCTTAGCGATCGATCAGAAAATTGTCGACACGGATACATTCAGGCCTCATTTGGTTCATAGGGTAGGAAAATCGTAGCAAAAGTACAGAGACGTACAACACAAAATTATAGCAGTACAGAGACATACTCCCTCCGTTCCAAAATAGATGACCTAGGCGGGCTAGTTTGGCCTAGTGGGTTTCAGTGATATGACATGGTACAGTGCCGTCCAGTCTTCCCGTGTGGTAGCAGTATTGCGGGTACAGTAAGTTTTCTTGAAGAAGCGAAATTCAACGAAGTCATGATGGTTGGGCCTGCGATACGACTGGGTTAGACCGGGATAATTTTGCGCATGGCAGGTGGACCAGGATGGTCGACATCCCACATGTCGGCGAATGGAATTATTCTTTCCGATATAGAGGACGAGCAACGAGTATTCATTGTTTATTTTTATGAAAGCTATTGTCTCCACTGTTACGACGGAGGACTGTGAAACACGGCAGCCCAGCGAACTTGGCATGTGCACCACTCCCTCCTTCCTCATGTAATGCTACCATATTGTTGACTATAAGGTTGGCTATAAGGTTACAACTTTTTCTCACTTTCTCTCTATCTATTTCGCCTCTTTTTTAGAATTATTTTTTTATACCTAGGAGCACGTGTAGAGAAGGGCTCTTGCATAGCCCACTCCTTGACTTTTTCAATGCCTCTCTCTCCTCCACATAAGCGGGCTTATAGCCCAGTGTTTTACTGGTACTACTTGCTATGCATGCATGCAGCGGGCAGCTGGCATCTGAGGGGCCAGGGCAGTCAGAGCGGGCTTGGAAGCAGTCCGGACTCCAGCATGGCCCACCTCACATTATCACCATATATTTCTTGGAGTTCGTGTATGGCGGGTGGGCGATCTCTTCTCCCTCCCCCGTCTCTCTCTTCTCAGTCGACGCCCACCGAGCGATTAGATTTCGGCTATCGATGGTTTATTCAATTGCAGTCCCCCATGTCAGTGAAATTGCAAGACAACACGTGTCCCCTCTAGTGAGCGGCGTGCTAGCCGGACTGTCAGGGGTGCGACGCATACGAGTCGTAAGTGTGCCACCTTTCCCTCTAGAACTTGCAAAGCGTAACATTATCGCACGATCGATGGATAGAAATCCAGAATAAAATGACGAGGGCGGTGCTTTCCCGCTCGTTAGGCGGGCTAGTTTGAGTGATATAACGTGCTACAGTGCCGTACACTTGCTCCATCTTTATGTAAGCAAGAGTTTACACTCTTACGCGGGAGGAGTGCGAAACACCGCGGGTCTGATTTTGATCGAGGGATAACTGTTCCCTGCCAAATAATGGAGCACTGTTAGCGATTATGGCATGATAGTTAGGGAATCTCCAGCGTTGGCCCACAAATTTACACCGGCATCTGTCCGAGGACACAGATGGATGCCATCCGATGCTGCCCGCATACCTTTCGACAACTATATGAACTAACCGGATGAAATTCGTGCAAACAAAGCAAATTTCAAGTTAACCGGATGAAATTCATTACATTTCGAAAACTTTCCTACAAACTGGACGAAATTCATTACATATTTCGCACAAACTGTACTAAAACCTACTGTAAACCTAATCTAAACGACCGCCGGCGCCCGACCACCATGTCCGGCCATGAACCTGAGAAAGCCAGCCATTGCCTTTGCCTCCTCCTCATCCGCCTCGACAACCTCCTCATCTGGAGCACAAGGTTCTGAAGATTTCCGCCTCCATATCGCCGTCAAGCGGCTAATCGTCCGCTGATGTTTACCCCACCAAGCTTGGCGTCGACTCAGTGGAGTAGCGGTGGCCTTCCTGGGACCAGAGTGGCGGCGACCTACCGTGTACTAATCTTCCTCGCTGTCGGCTGTGCCTGCACACGCGCGCTGGCTTCATGGTCGTGGCGGCGAAGGGCGGACGGGGGGGGGGCCGGCGATCTCCTTCATTTTCTCCTGCGATAGTACGTCGAAGAGAGCTTTGGAGCCGCCCGGAGCGGAGCCGCCGATGTCCCTCGTCTGCTCCTGCGACAGTACGTCCAAGAGAGCTTCGGAGCGCCAGGAGGCCATGGTTGGAGTGGTGCCGACAGAAGGAAGGGACCAGAGGAGAATGAGTGTGGGTCTTTGGCTATGGCTGGGAGCTGGGGCTCAAGTTAATATAGCGGGCGAATGGCAATGAGCCGCGGCAGATGGATGGACGGCTAGCGCCGGAGTAGGTTCGTCGGGCGTGAATGCAGACGCTACTTCAGTGACTCAACTGCAAGTGCTTTGGGTTACTAACATGTGGGCCCAACGGGCATCTGGCCCGCATGTCAGTGACACACCAACTGCACCTGCAGCTAAGTCCGGTGAATGCGGCATTGACGTTCTGGAAAGACGGTGACCGTTTCAGGCGGAAAGCGCGCGCTAGCGATGGAAGGGGTTTTGGTAGGCCAGGGTGGTCAGACGCTGGCGTGGTGGTAAAGTGTGAACTCATGGATGACGAGCCTTTGAAGCATATGCGGCACATATTTAGAACCAGGCGTCCATGCAACCGCTCTTGTAGCCAGCTAGCCTTCGACGACCACCATTAGACACCACACAACCATGCATAACTTACGAATAATGGACGAATCGATCAGACACACACTTGTGTGCAGTGGCACTAAGATCGGTCGCTCAGGATAGTACATACTCCGTACCATAGTACCCTCTCTAGCTAGGGTGTTTTATAGATTATCATTGTGATGGACGATATACGTGAGCAAGGCGCTCCGAGTATGACCGTTGGTGTTGAGCCAGGTGAATACATGCTCGGCGTTCGCGTAGGCCTCCATCAAACGTCTAAACAATAATGTCAGGCACTGCTGGGGCGCGCGGGTGATGGGCTCGCCGTTTGCGTTGCACCATGAGCAGGACTTTGATTTAGAGGGAAACGTGCATGCATTAGCATGCTTTGACAGCGTGAGCGTGAGTGTCTGACGCAAAGTATTTCATTTTCATTTGGCTGACGAGTGTGCGTTGCAGCGACGAGTCCGTGGTTTGATTCCCCACATACGCATAATTTTGGTTTTTATTTCTTTCTCCACTGATAGGTAGGCCTGTGTAGATAGATAAAGAACACGAGCTGATGAGGCGCATGCGGACTGTTTGACTGGTCAACCAGACAAATATGGAGCTATATGCTGAGCCAGTGACCGTATAATCACCATATCTCGTATACAATGATCAAACTGAGCTATCAAGACAAGTTCGATGACCGCCAATGCATTTTCCTCGGTAATAAATGACCAGGATTGAAGGGGAATCCAAATATTCCTTCGTCTTCTGGCCTTGAGCTCTTGTCAAACCAATGCACTATATGGTTGTCTGGCCACTCCACCCCAGAGCTCTCACCAAGCGTCGTTCATGCCACCGCGCCACACACTAACCGGTAAGGAAGCGATGGCATCCTGCCGCGCCGAGTTCCTCGCCGCCCACGACCGCACACAAAATGGTAGGGATGCGATGGCATCCCGCCGTGCCGAGTTCATCGCCGCCCACGACCTCCCACCTATGTGGGAGGAATTTGAAGCTGCCAAGGCCGAATGGGCGGTAGAGCAAGAGGTGGCCAAAGCCACACAGAGGGAGTGGAAAAGTTAGAAAGCACTCAAGAAAAGAGAGGCCCTCCGCCGCAAGAAAGAAGAGGACGCACGCGCTGCTGCGGAGAGGTCAGCGGAGATCAAAGCACGGTGGCGTGTCGCCGACAAAGCCAGGAAGGAGAACAATGGCGTCTGGCCAGCATGTGAGAAGTAGTAGTACTAGTAGTTAGTGTGTGTGTCTGTGTCTGAGTACGAGCATGTACCAGTACTACTAGTTACTACTGTAGTTTTTAGAGCAAATTACCAGTACATTAGCCTAGACTAAATGGAAAAAGTCCTATCCTATGCATCAAATGGCATCTCTTTCTCTATAGGAATAGAGATGCATGTCATCTCACTTCCTATGATTTTTCATATTCCTATAAAATTCCTATCCTATGAACAAAAGGAGGCCTCTGTTGGAGTAACTACTGTAGCTAGCAGTACTACTGGTATAGCAGTTTTCTTCAAGAAGCGGAATTCAACGAAGTCATGATGGTTCCTTCGTTCGAGCAACTTCAAAGTGGGAAAGGTTGGGCTATGATTTGATGGCTCATTAGTCATTATTACTGCAGCGCGACGACCGGGGTGACTCTCCCTTGGAGTTCTGTGTGCATGGCAAGTGGACCAAGATGGTTGACGTCCCACATGTTGGCAAACGGAAGTATTCTTTCCGATATCAAGGAGCAAGGAAACCGCATGGTATAGTATCACTGCTGATTGGTTCTCAAAAAAATAGTATCACTGCTGATTTATAATTATTTTTTATTTCTGATGAATGCTAGCGTTTCAACTCTTAAGACGAAGAGTGCCAAACACGGCACATGCTGGATGTCCCACACGTCAGTGAAAGGAGTGGGACATGAACAGCATGGTAAAGCCCAGCGCAAAAAAAAACAGCGTGGTAGAGCGTCTCCACTGCTTCCACTTCTGGGTCCAAGACCACACGTAGTAGTACTAGTGGTATGAACGTACAAAGTGTGACCTGGAGAGAGAGACACGTCTAGTTGGAAGGTCTCGAGACATACACGTAAACAAATATAAAAGTTAATATGTCCCTCCAACTAGTATAGTAGTAGTAGAGTACTTAGGCACGTACTCCATAACATCACCGTGCATTGCACGTACAACATTTAGTGGTAGTACGTAGTAAGAGACTAATGCCGCCCAAGAGTTCCCTTCTTGACCCACTTTTGGGTGTTTGGTAGAGTGTATGGAGGGTGCATGAGTCCACACTAGTTTAGCACAAATACACTAGAAGCATGCATGAAGAGAGCATGCATGAAGAGGGGTGTTGAGTTGAGCATGCATGAAGAGGGAACAACTATGCTGAGACGAGAACGCAACCAAACACACCCTATATGCCACGCATGTTCATACCATTTGTGCCTTTCTAATTCACTTATTGTGCTACATTACTTAGGTTCATACGTCCACTCTTGGGTACATGTCCGTCTCGTAGTTCCAGTCCCACGTGTTCTTCATATAGATGGAACGATCCTTGCATGACACCGGGAGTATGGCGTATGTTGTTACCTTCGGCCGGGCCATGGCTACCGGGCGACGGCGACCAGAGAAGAGGCGGCGGGAGGGGAATGAATGCAGCTACTGTTTGGGTTCGCCATCTGGCTTAAATAATGCGCAGCATCACGTGTACCCGCGGGTGCACGAATTGTAACATACGTGTCCGCTTAAGTGGGTGTCACGTAGCTGGTGTGTGTGAGAGAGATTCTGAGAGACAGAGTGCGTGTGTGCGACTCTACACTTCGGACATCTACTCAACCTTTTGCATCGGGATATAAGTATAATGGTATTTACTTTAGGTAGTTATTTACGTGGTCATGTTATCGTGGTTGTGTAAAAAAATGTCACTTCCTGCTCGTGATTTGCATTATATAATTACAAGAAAGATGCTCGTGCATTGCACGGAACATCAATATGCATTTTTTTACAAAACACTTGTTGTGATTGACCCACGCAGGAGTAATCCCATGTGTAAAAACTAATGATATCTCGAGAATTTTATCAGAAAACTGGTATCTTGAGAATGTCGTTGAAAAAATGAAAGATGGGAGATAAGGTGAGGAGGAGTGGAGCGTGGTGGTGACTGGTGGACGGCGCCGGCAGGCGGCAGCCGCCACCATGCTAGATTGTTCCTGGGACTTCCTTTTTTAATTGCTCAACAATGAGGTTGTGGGAGATAAGGATGTGGAGAGAGGTGCGGGTATCTTTTTTAAAATTATCACAGTTGGCTTTCTATCTGTTAGATATAGATCAGACGGTCTATATTACAAGATGGCAGGCACACCATCATCGCCAATTCAGTTTTTTATAAGGGTACAGATGATAAGTTTGCTAACTACTAAAGTAAAGTGGAATTTTTCCATGTTATACAAGTAAATTAAGGTGATTGTTTATCATACGGGTAAGGTTGGATGAAGGTTGGTAGGAACAAATGCTCCGCCTAGAGCATGTGTGTGTGAGATGGAGTCTTAGCATGTGTGTGTGGGGGGGGGGGTGTAAGAGAGAGAGAGAGAGATTCTTAGTGTGTGTGTGTGTGTTTGTGTGTGTGTGTGGGTGGGTGGGTGGGTGCGTGCGTGCGTGCGTGTGGGTGTGTGTGTGTATGTTTGTGTGTGTGTGTGTGTGTGTGTGGTGGGGTCCTCGGTGGCGGATGTAATTTAAGTGTGCATGCCTTCATCATAGAGAGGTGATGTGTATGGCAAATGCCACCAATGATGGGGTGCGAGAGAGAAAATGCATGTAGAGAGGGAAGAGAAGGTGTGTGCGCGTGAGAGGAGTCGACATCAAGAGAACGTGTTTGTTCGAGAGACACTGAGGAAGACTACTATATGTCGATGGTGCATGTAGGCGGGAATTAAACGAAGGGATGATCTTATTGGTTTCGGGGATATAGGGGAAGAGTGAGAGGGGGTAGCTAGAAGGAGATTGTTAAGTGTGAGTGTGTGTTTTACCCATCCAGGCAGAAGTTACGTGCACACAAGAAGAGAACAATTCGATGTGGCGTTAGGTTTGAGGGTAGTTAACTACGTATGGAGACATAGATACCTTGAACGTGCATGTGTGAGAGATATACATGTATATGTGGGATGTGTTTGTGTGTGTGCGCGCGCATGATCGAGATAAAAGAAAGAAGACATAAGTCATAAGATCAACGACATGGGAGAGACAGATCGGTATGACAATATGCATGCATGTGAGAATGTAGGGAAGAAGGCCCGACAATTGAGCATTTGTTTTTGTCTTTAAGCGATAGTGGCGTGGGCTGGAGAATGCATCTATGGCGAGCAGAGGGAGTGAGGCACAACGATTGTGCAAAAGAGATCAACCTATAAATTCATATCTATGGAGAGACATATATAGTTTGGGTGATAGGAAGCAAGACTCCGTGCGAGAAAGAAATGTTGACGGAGAAACTATAGATAGGTACAGAGATGGAGATGCTCGCTAGAGGGACATCCTCTAGTTTGAGTGTTGGAGATGACCGCCGGGTGGTTCAGAGGGTGAAGTTATGTGTGTGTGAGAGAAAGATAAAAAGAGGGCACTTTGACTGCATGTAGAGAGAAACATATGTAGTGTGCGTGATAGGAAGCAAGAGTGAGGGTAAGAAAGAAGGTTGATGGAGAAATAGATAAATAGAAAGATAAAGATGCTAGCTAGTGTGCGTTAGAGATATGAGTCGAGTGGATCAGAAGGCTGAGTTATGTGTGTGGGTGTGAGAGAGATAGAGAGAGGGTGCATGTGAGTCACATACAAACAAATATCAGAGAGAAATGAGATCCCGAGAGACAGAGTTTTGTGTCTGCGAGAGAGAAAGATATTTCACAACGAGAGTGATTGCTAGAGAGACATATGAGGGAACGCAAGATATCTCTAGGGAGAGAGAGTGTGTGTGAGCGACATACAAGAGAACCGTGGAGAAATATGAGACCCTCGGAGACAGAGTTTGTGTTTGTGTGTGAGAAAGAGATATTTAAGAGGAAGAGTTGTAGGTTCTCATACCTAAGGAGCGAAAGACATCTCTGTATGAGGGGTGTGCGAGTGGCACACAGGGGAATACTAGAGAGAAATGAGACCCCGGGAGACAAAGTTTTGTGTTTGTGTGAGAGAAAGAGATTCCACATGGAGAATCATAGTTAGAGACACAAAGCAGGGAGCGAGATATACGTAGAGAGAGATAGAGTGATGAAGGTCGAGGGAGAGAGTACCGTCAGTGTGTTATAAAGATAGAAGATCATTTTCGACATACATGTAGCACGAGAGATACCTGAGAGACGATGAACGCGTATAGGTCTAGAGAGATAGTCCTACATAAGCATGAGTGATAGCTATATGAGACAAATATCTAGATTAAAGGGGATTCAAATATTTAAACTGGAGATCACAACATCGATAATATCATAGCACAAATTGGTGTATCAAACATGCATATTCATTTTAATTTGGGCACACGTATAATGTTATGTAGTTTATCAATATTGGTGTTCCATAGATTCTTTAATTAGAAACAATGCATGGTTTATATGCAATTAATGTCTAAACGGGATTACACTATATGTTGTGTGTGTGAAACACATTATAAATGTTCGGGAAGTAAAAAAACGCATGAAACACACATTAATTGGAGACAGTTAGCGAGGAATGCATACATTGGATTTCAACATAAAGGGGTTTCAAATATTTGAAAATCCAAATTGATGGATACAACCTTATGAATCTGAGATCATGCCATTTGTAAACCATATTTATGTATAAATGGTGTTGTGCTTTTGAAAGTATATATAAAAAATGATGTATATAGAATTTTATTCCAATCGAAAATGGATCCTGCCCGAAAAAAATAGAATACAAACGGGATTCGAATTGAGTTGGCATGGTAAACGTGCACTCTGCAAAATTTGAATGAAGCGGGGAAAGTCGCAGTAACCGCCCGAAACCAAAATCCGTGAGATGGAAATTACTATACTGCCTATCCCCGCCACACAAAGCCTATGCGCTCGATTTCTATAGGTTTCGATAGGGGTAGGTTTGTAATTTCACTCAAACGTGACATAACCGCCTCTCACACGGATTCATACACGGTGGGCGCCAAAACACAGTGTGTCCTCGGCCAAATTCGACTCCCTCCCCGATTCATACACGGTGGGCGCTGATGGATTCATGTACCTAGGGTAGGGTCATAGGCCTGATCTAAGTGCCCTACCCAAGGACACCCTTAGAAGAGATCACCTTCCAGTCGACCTACGAGGAACCCACTCGACTGACTTGAAGGACTCGACCATGAAGACTCACTCGACCACCAGAAGGTCAAGAGGCACTCTGCACTGCAACGGCCTGTAATTGAATAGACTTTATGGTAGTTAAGTCACTTTATGTGGGGCGTTACCAGTAACGCCCCAGACTTAATGTACTTTAAACCCTTCATTACGTGGGCTGG
This sequence comes from Triticum timopheevii, assembly GCA_963921465.1. Classification (NCBI taxonomy): domain Eukaryota; kingdom Viridiplantae; phylum Streptophyta; class Magnoliopsida; order Poales; family Poaceae; genus Triticum; species Triticum timopheevii. The sequence continues at coordinate 139,308,025 of OY997270.1, forward strand.
CAGGGGTCCTGGCGCACTCTATATAAGCCACCCCCCTCCACAGGCAGAAGGGTTCGCACCCCTGTAACACATACATACATAATCCACTCGACCGCCTCAGGGCTCTGAGAGGTAGGGCTTTTACTTCCTCCGAGAAGGGCCTGAACTCGTACATCGCTTGGGTTTACAACCTCTCCATAGTTAGGACCTTGCCTCTCCATACCTACCCCCCACTCTACTGTCAGACTTAGAACCACAACAGTTGGCGCCCACCGTGGGGCAGGTGTTTTAGCGATTTGTGGAGAAGTTGCGATACTTCTGAGTACTTTCATCATGATGACTGCTGGAGTTTTGGTTGAGGGTCACGAGATCCGTCTCGGTGCTCTCACCTTTGTCGCCGACGACTCCGCGTGGCTCCAGGAGGCTCCACTCGACGTTGATGCGCTCCCCGTCCGCGGTGCGACGCATTTTCGTGCATGTGTCCGCGGCGTTCTGCTGCGGCAACCATCGACCCCGTATCGGTCGACTCCCCTATCGGCCACCCGTCCAGTCTCCCACCAGCGCAAGCGCTCTGGTCGGTCGAGGCTACAGCGGTGGGTGAAGCATGCCGTGGCCCGCCAGACGGCCATCGCTCAAGTTGCGGCAATCGAGCCCGACGAATCTCTCTACAACCTGTTCGATCTGTTGACTGGCTCTGTAGAGACTGCATCCGAATGCGACAGCAGTGATCCGGCGGCGGAAATCCTGATGGTCAACGGACCCTGCAGTCCTCCTGGCTTCGCCCATGAGGGTGGAGCAGGCGGTGGAGGCGACCCCGCACAAGACCACGAAGAGTACCAGCCCGAGACACTCGACTCTCTGCAGAGAGAAGAGCTTCGCCGCAGGAACATGGATGCCCTGCGTACTCCCATCGCGGGAGAAACCCCTGAGGCTCGCGCCTTGGAGGAGGCACGTTTAGCCAATATGGCTGAACGCGCTCGTCTGGAGAACCTTTAGCGAGCACTTGACGAGCGCGCGCGACAACGAGTACCCGACGCCAATCGACGTCGACTCTTCCCGCCGACTCAGGTATACCGAACACCAATTCAGAATTTAGCAGCTGCAACCTGTATAGCAGAGTCCATCCAGCCTTCTCAGTCAGAAGCTGGGAGAGGCTTGATGCAGATCAGAGATTTACTGCGGGCAGCAGGAGATCAGAATTCAGCCGTGTCACAGTCGCGCAACATAATTCACAGTCGATCCGTCGCTGCGAATACGGTTCAGTCGGCTCATAGTCCCAGATCGCCTCCGCGGCATGAAGGGCGCGAGAATCAGCGAAACCAGTATGGAGATCGACACGACCGAGATGACAGGCGTCGAGTGCCCGTTTCCTCTCCGAGGGATGGGTCTTACGCTCCTCGGCAGTAGGATGACAGGCGTCAGCACAGTGTAGGGCGAAGAGCTCCAGTCGACCCCAGGGAGCCAGGCTTTGACGCACGTTCCATTATCGTGCAAGGCTTGGTCGACCGGAACAGAGCCCATCGAGGCGGACCCGAGAGAGATGCGCCCACAAGCAGTCGAGTGCATGTTTCTGGTCCAGAGTGTTTTAGCAGGGCTATCAGAGCCGCAGTGATTCCCCCCAATTTCAGGTTGGCAACAGGAGTCAGCAAGTTCACTGGTGAGTCTAAGCCTGAAACATGGCTTGAAGACTACCGAGTGGCTGTTCAGATTGGTGGTGGGAACGACGAGGTGGCCATGAAGCATTTGCCCCTCATGTTGGATGGTTCAGCCAGAGCGTGGTTGAATCAGTTACCTCCTAGCAGTATCTACACTTGGGAAGATCTGTCCCGAGTGTTCGTCAGGACGTTTGAAGGAACTTGCAAGCGACCAGCTGGATTGACAGAGCTGCAAGTCTGTGTGCAGAAGACCAATGAGACTCTCCGAGAGTATATTCAGACATGGATCACTTTGCACCATACTGTGGAAAATGTGTCTGATCATCAGGCAGTTTGCGCCTTCAAAGATGGCGTCAAGAACAGAGAATTGAGTCTGAAGTTTGGTCGAACCGGGGACATGACCCTGAGTCGGATGATGGAGATTGCTACCAAGTACGCCAACGGCAAGGAAGAGGACCGACTCCGAAGCGGCAAGTACAAGCCAAGTCAGTCGGAGAAGGGAAATTCCAGTCGGAAACAGAAGCGGAAAGCCGAGCCAGCAGCTCCTGGAGAGGCCCTGGCCGTGACTCAGGGAAAGTTCAAGGGGAAGCCAAAAGGATCCTGGAATCCTAAGAAAGTAAAGGATAAAGAAGGAAACGACGTGATGGATATGTCATGTCACATCCACACGAAGAAAGATGAAGAGGGCAATATCATTTACCCAAAGCATACCACTCGCCAGTGTCGACTCCTGATCCAGCAGTTTTAGGGAAAACAGTTTAAGGACAAGGAGAAGGAGTTAGACAAGGCCGAAGACAAAGAGGACAGTGAGGAAGGATATCCGCATGTCAACTCCACTCTGATGATCTTCGCGGATGCGGAAAGCAAGAGTCGACTCAAAGTCATTAACCGTGAGGTGAACATGGTTGCCCCAGCAAAAGCAAGTTATTTGAGATGGTCCCAAACACCCATCACATTCGACCAATCTGATCACCCGACTCATATTGCCACCCCTGGGAGGCAAGCTTTGGTGGTTGACCCAGTTGTCGAAGGCACTCGACTGACAAAGGTGCTAATGGACGGTGGTAGTGGGCTGAACTTGTTGTATGCAGACACATTGAAAGGAATGGGCATTCCGATGTCCCGACTGAGCACCAGTAACATGAGCATCCATGGAGTCATACCAGGGAAGAAAGCTGAGTCACTCGGCCAAATAGCTCTGGACGTGGTGTTCAGTAATTCGAAGCATTTTCGCAAGGAAAAGTTGACGTTTGAGGTCGTGGATTTTCAGAGTGCGTACCACGCCATTTTGGGGAGGCCAGCCTACGCACGATTCATGGCTCGACCGTGTTACGTGTACCTCAAACTGAAGATGCCCGGTCCCAAAGGAGTGATCACTGTCACCGGTGATCGGAAAAAGGCAGAAGAGTGCTTTCAGAAGGGCTCGAAGATTGCCGATTCCCAGGTGACAGCGGTCAAGTTTGAAGAGTATAAGCAAAATGCAGATCCGAGTGATTTGCTGCGATCCAAGAAACCCGCCACAGAATCTGCATTTCAGTCGTCCGGTGAGACGAAGCCTGTCCACATTCACCCGACCGACCCCAATGCAGCCCCGACCCACATTTCCACAACACTCGACCCGAAATAGGAAGAAGCGCTCATCTAGTTCCTCCGTGAGAACTGGGACATTTTTGCATGGAAGCCAGCTGACATGCCAGGTGTTCCCAGGGGACTGGCTGAGCATCGCCTCAGAGTCGACAAATCAGCAAAACCAGTAAAAGAGCATCTTCGGCGGTCCGCTGTCCAGAAGAGAAAGGCTATTGGTGAGGAAGTGGCTCGACTGTTGGCGGCCAGATTTATTCGCGAGATATACCACTCCGAGTGGCTCGCTAATGTCGTCATGGTTCCTAAGAAGGACAAGTCGCTCCGCATGTGCATTGATTTCAAGCACATCAATCGGGCCTGCCCGAAAGATCATTTTCCTCTCCCTCGCATAGATCAAATTGTTGACTCGACCGCGGGGTGCGAGAGATTGTCTTTTCTAGACGCCTATTCCGGGTATCATTAGATCCGTCTGTATGGTCCCGACGAGATAAAAATAGCTTTCATCACTCCATTCGGGTGCTTCTGCTATATCACCATGCCATTCGGCCTCAAGAATGCCGGAGCCACATTTATGCGAATGATTCATAAGTGTCTGCTCACTCAAATTAGTCGAAATGTGGAAGCGTATATGGATGATATCGTCATCAAGTCACGAAAGGGTTCCGACCTGCTCGCTGACCTCGCCGAAACATTTGCCAACCTCAGAAGGTATGATATCAAGCTCAATCCATCAAAGTGCACATTCGGAGTTCCTGGTGGAAAATTACTCGGTTTTCTCGTTTCCGAGCGAGGGATCGATGCTAATCCAGAGAAGATAGGCACTATTCTTCGAATGAAACACCCTGTGCGAGTGCACGATGTCCAGAAGCTTACTGGATGCTTGGCCGCATTAAGTCGATTCATCTCACGACTCGGTGAAAAGGCGTTGCCTCTTTACCGACTGATGAAGAAGGCAGACAAGTTCGAGTGGACTCCAGAAGCTGATGCAGCGTTTGCCGAGCTAAAAGCTCTGCTCTCCACCCAGCCGGTGCTTGCTGCTCCAATCAGCAAAGAGCCTCTGTTGCTTTATATTGCAGCCACAGGACAAGTCGTCAGTACAGTGCTTACGGTCGAGCGGGAAGAAGAAGGAAAAGCCTTCAAAGTTCAGCGCCCGGTGTATTATTTGTCTGAAGTCTTGACTCCATCCAAGCAGAGATATACTCATTATCAGAAGCTTGTGTATGGAATATACATGACCACGAAGAAGGTTGCTCATTATTTCTCTGATCATTCCATCACAGTCGTCAGCGACGCCCCATTATCAGAGATTCTGCACAACAGAGATGCAACTGGTCGAGTGGCGAAATTGGCGATTGAACTTCTTCCCCTTGATATCAAGTTTGAGGCAAAGAAAGCCATTAAGTCCCAGGCAATAGCGGATTTCCTCGCCGAGTGGATTGAACAACAACAGCCGACTGAAGTTCACTCGGAGCATTGGACCATGTTCTTTGATGGCTCTAAGATGCTGAATGGTTCCGGTGCTGGGGTTGTCCTGGTGTCCCCCAGAGGAGATAAGCTCAAATATGTGCTCCAGATTCACTTTGATTCCTCCAACAATGAGGCAGAGTATGAGGCCCTTTTATATGGATTGCGCATGGCCATCTCACTCAGTGTCCGTCGCCTGATGGTTTATGGCGATTCAGATTTAGTGGTCAACCAAGTGATGAAGGAGTGGGACGTGAGAAGCCCAGCCATGACTGGATACTGCAATGCAGTGAGGAAGCTGGAAAAGAAGTTCGAGGGGTTAGAGCTCCATCACATCCCCCGACTGAAAAATCAGGCAGCAGATGATCTGGCAAAGATAGGTTCCAAAAGAGAAGCCATTCCGAGTGGTGTGTTCTTGGAGCATATACACACTCCGTCAGTCAAAGAAGATCCTTTCACAGAAGAAGCTCCACAACCCAAGAGTGCCACAGATCCGACTGAGGTTGAGGTCCCAGCAGTGGTCGACTTGGTCATGGAGGTCTTAGTGGTCACTCCCAACTGGACAATTCCCTATAACGCGTATATCCTGAGAAAAGAGCTCCCAGAAGATGAGGAAGAGGCTCGGCAGATCGTCCGTCGATCCAAGGCCTTTACCGTTATCAAAGGACACTTATATAGAGAGAGCGCGACTGGAGTTGGTCAAAAATGCATAACGCCAGAAGAAGGTCGAATCATTCTCTACGATATCCACTCGGGGACCTGTGGTCACCATGCGTCCTCTCGGACCATCGTAGCCAAAGCATACCGAGCTGGATTTTACTGGCCGAAGGCGAATGAGATGGCAAAGGAAATAGTGGACAAGTGCGAAGGATGTCAGTTCTACTCCAACATGTCACACAAGCCTGCATCAGCTCTGAAGACCATTCCACTCGTCTGGCCTTTCGCAGTATGGGGGTTGGACATGGTCGGTCCCTTGAGAACAGGTCGAAGTGGCTTCACTCATGTACTGGTAGCAGTCGACAAGTTCACCAAGTGGATTGAGGCTAAACCAATCAAGAATCTTGACGCCGGTACTGCTGTTACCTTCATCAGGGAGCTGACATTCAGATATGGTGTCCCGCACAACATCATTACAGATAATGGGTCGAACTTTGACTCGGAAGAATTCAGGGATTTCTGCAACTCTCAAGGCACACGAGTCGACTACGCTTCAGTCGCCCATCCGCAGTCGAATGGACAAGCAGAACGAGCCAATGGCTTGATCCTCAAGGGTTTGAAACCCCGACTGATGCGTGATCTCAAGCATGCGGCTGGAGCATGGGTCGACGAACTCCCTTCGGTGCTTTGGGGATTGCGGACCACACCCAATTGGTCGACCGGAAGAACTCCATTCTTCTTAGTCTATGGAGCTGAAGCAGTCCTGCCGAGTGATCTTCTTCACAATGCTCCTCGAGTTGAACTCTACAACGAAGCAGAAGCTGAGCAAGCGCGTCAGGACGCAGTCGACCTTCTAGAGGAAGAAAGGGAGATGGCTCTGATCCGATCGACCATCTACCAACAAGACTTGCGTCGCTTTCACGCCAGAAATGTGAGAGGTCGAGCCTTCCAGGAAGGGGATCTAGTGCTCCGAGTGGATCAACAGAAACAACACAAGCTCGCTCCTTCTTGGGAAGGACCCTTCATCGTCACCAAGGTTCTCCACAACGGGGCATATCGTCTTTACAACGTCGAACACAATATCGAAGAGCCCCGAGCTTGGAACGCGGATCTGCTCCGCCCATTTTACACTTAAAGTTTTTCACTCGGATGAGTTGTAATAAAGTACTTCAGTAGTTCATGGATTTCGAAATATTAGTGTCATAATTCCTCCATAATTTTTGTCACTTTTTATTTTGTACCATAAAATTTTCCCCTCAGTGGGTGGCTTAGCCGCGAATCCGTTTCGCCTAAGTTTGTAAAAATCCTACCGAGTGGTAAGCCAGACTTCCACTCGGAGGCTTAGCTGCGAATCCGTTTCGCCTAAGTTACAAAAATCCTACCGAGTGGTAAGCCAGACTTCCACTCGGGGGCTTAGCTGCAGCCCAGTGCTTGCCTAAGTTATAAAAATCCTACCGAGTGGTAAGCCAGACTTCCACTCGGAGGCTTAGCTGCAGTCCAAATACTCGCCTAAGTTATAAAAATCCTACCGAGTGGTAAGCCAGACTTCCACTCGGAGGCTTAGCTGCAGTCCAAGTACTCGCCTAAGTTATAAAAAAATTCTACCGAGTGGTAAGCCAGACTTCCACTCGGAGGCTTAGCTGCAGTCCAAGTACTCGCCTAAGTTATAAAAAATCCTACCGAGTGGTAAGCCAGACTTCCACTCGGGGGCTTAGCTGCAGCCTAGTGCTCGCCTAAGATATAAAAATCCTACCGAGTGAAGAGCAAACCTCTCACTCGGGGGCTTAGCTGCAGCCCAGTGCTCGCCTAAGATATAAAAATCCTACCGAGTGAAGAGCAAACCTCTCACTCGGAGGCTTAGCTGCAGCCCAGTGCTCGCCTAAGATGTAAGAATCCTACCGAGTGGTAAGCCAGACTTCCACTCGGGGGCTTAGCTGCAGTCCAAGTACTCGCAAGGAGGACGAGGTACAGGTCGACTGCGACCCTCTCCTCTGAGCTACGCCCTAAGTTCAACATGCGCTCGCAAGGAGGACGAGGTGCAGGTCGACTGCGACCCTCTCCTCTGAGCTATGCCATAAGTACAACGTGCGCTCGCAAGGAGTACGAGGTGCAGGTCGACTGTTACCCTCTCCTCTGAGCTTCGCCACAAGTACAACGTGAAAATCCCACCGAGTGAAGAGCAAACCTCTCACTCGGGGGCTTAGCTGCAGCCTAGTGCTCGCCTAAGATATAAAAATCCTACCGAGTGAAGAGCAAACCTCTCACTCGGGGGCTTAGCTGTAGCCCAGTGCTCGCCTAAGATATAAAAATCCTACTGAGTGAAGAGCAAACCTCTCACTCGGGGGCTTAGCTGCAGCCCAGTGCTCGCCTAAGATATAAGAATCCTACCGAGTGAAGAGCAAACCTCTCACTCGGGGGCTTAGCTGCAGCCCAGTGCTCGCCTAAGATATAAAAATCCTACCGAGTGAAGAGCGAACCTCTCACTCGGAGGCTTAGCAGCAGCCCAGTGCTTGCCTAAGGAATAAGTCGACTGCAGTGGGCATCTTGCTGTGAACCTGCAAAGGACATTTCGACCAAAAGCAATCATATTCAAACATCAAATCCAAATTTAGGTCGATACCTAAAGGAACCGAAAGTGCTCAGGCGCTAAGCCTGTTAAGGTTTATCGGTTACAATTCCACTCGGCTTACCGAGGCAAATTTAAAGTGTCGGGCTTAAAAGAAGTTTTTTACCCCTCCTGTGGAGGGCTGGAAGGAGCAACGAACTCATCAAGGTCGATTCCGTCTGCGATCCGAGTGGCTGCAGCGATGAAGGTTTCCATGAAGGACCTGAAGTCGTGTTTCTTGGTGTTGGCCACCCGGAGAGCCGCCAGCTTGTCTTCTCGCGCGTCTTCGCAGTGGACTCGGGCCAAACACAGAGCAACATCTGCACCGCAACGAGCCAAGGACTTCTTCCACTCCTGCACTCGGTCAGGGACTGCGTTCAGCCGAGCCATCAGTGACTCGAGGTCATTCTGGAGTGTCGCCCTGGGCCATAGCGTCGAGTCGATGCGGGACGTGGCGACCTTCAGTCTTGCAAGATAGTCCACGATAGCTGCAACACGGGACTCCAGTCGGAAGACACTCATAGCAACTTCATCATTCACCGGAGAATTGACGGGATCAAGGTTTGGTTCCAACAGGCTAGTCTCTTCTTCAAAGTTTCGACAGAATTCTGCAAAGACAAACACCGAGTCAAGACAGTGGTCGAATGGAAGCATCACAGTTGAAAATGTTTGTCGAGTATAAAGGGTCACCTTCGAGCATAAGAAACAACTTCTTAGCAAGTCCACCCAGGAAGGCTTCCAGGTCATTTTTCTTCCCAGTCAACTGGTTGATCTTGTCGGTCAGAGTAGTCTTGTCAGCCTTCAGTCGGTCGACTTCCTTGTTGGCAATCCCAAGAGCAGCTTTCAGATTGGTATTTTCCTGTTCAAGCTTGGTGACTGAAGCTAACTTCTCGTCAGCAAGCTTGGTCTTCTCAGCTAGCTCAAGGTCTTTTCTCTTCTGGGCCTCCTTCACCTTGCCTGCAAGTTACGGCAAGGTCAGGTTTTGAAACAAATGAAGGGAAAAAGGAGTCGTCGAGGTCTCACTGAACATACCTTTGGTCTCCTCCTTCGCCTTCGTCAGATTCTCCTGAACCAGCTTCAGATCCAGCTCGAGCTGAATATGCTTCTGCTCCAGCTCAGTATAGCGAGCCACAAGGTCACAGGATTTCTACGAAGAACCAATCGACAAAATATCAAAGATAATTCACTTCCGAGTGGATAAGAGAAAATCATACGTTTCTAAGACTACAGCCGAATGCAAGCATTCGACCGTAGTCTCGGGGACTACACCCAGTGGGTGCACTCAGCGTGCCCCCACTAGTTCTATTGAAGACAGAGTCGACCAGTCGACCTCCTAAAAAAGACGTATTCTTCAGACTGTAATCAAATGCCAGCAGTCGACCACAGTCTCGGGGACTACACCCAGTGGGTGCACTCAGCGTGCCCCCACCGGTTTCGGAAATCCATTCGCCTTAGTCAAATGATGGAAAGACTTTATTTATAAAGCCTAAGACCGACTGCCAGCAGTCGACCTTAGCCTTGGGGACTACACCCAGCGGGTGCACTCAGCGTGCCCCCGCTAACACGGAGTTTTACTCAACACTCCCAGTGGGTGATTGCTATAGATTTCGAAAAGAGAAGTTTTGATAGCATATCCTAACAGAACAAGCGATGGTCGACTGACCTAGACATTGCTCTGAAGGGCGGAGCTGGCGTCGTAAGCTGCCTGGCTCGCGTCCCGGATGGCCTTCACCTTCTCCATCATGACTCCTGCTTGGCGTATCGCTTCCTTAGCAGCGCTGGCTTGGTCCTCTGGGACGTGGTGCGTTGTGAAGAGTGAAGGTTGCGCGGCACTCGACGAAGTGGGATGAGCACTCGTCAACGGCACCGCGAAAGACACGGTGTGTCGAGTGGTGTTCTCCCCCTCCATGACCACAGTCTCGGGCGCCGTCACATCCTGGGCCGCCTTACCAGTAGACGCCTTCCTGCTCCTCCTATGCTTCAGCGGTTCCTCATCCTCATCATCATCGTTAGGAAGGGTGATAACGACATTGGATGGAGCTTCAGAAAAGAATCAGAGTTAGAAATCATGAGTCAGTCGACTAAAGACGGAATTAAGAGTATAGTACCAGGATTTGAGGTTGCTGCGTCCTCCATCTCATGGTCGTCAGCCTTGCCTGAGGTCTCAGAAGTTGCAGCACTGAAGTTCCAAAGAATCAGTCGGCTAACTCAAATATCAACCAGAGATAAAGCTTGTACAAAACAAGAAGACTTAAGCAGCATGTTTACCCTGATATGGTGGGGATGGACACCTTCATCTTCGGCAGGAGCTTGGTTGGCTTTGACGGAGCCACCTTCGACTGCTTCGGCGCCTTTTCAGTCGGCGCCGGAGAAGCGGTCCGAGGGCGTTTGGTTGACTGCGAGGCAGTCGCAACCCCCTTACCACGTTCAGTCGCTGGGTCATGGACAAGTTTCGACCGCCTTTCCGAGCGCGGTGGAGCAACCTCCTCCTCCTCCTCATCTTCGTCCTCATCATCGTCGTCGTCATCATCGTCATCGTCAGCAGCGTCTGAGTCCCACTCCTCATGGTTCTCGCCCCCGCTTGCTTCTCCCTCCTCAGTCGGAGCCTGAGCTCCATTGGGCATCGAGTACAGTTCGGTGAGGGCCTGAAAGACGTCAAGACAGAGATCAATCGACCGATTTGCAGAGCATACAGAAATAGACATGACAAAAATACAATGAAAGGCAGAGCAAAATGAACCTTGTCGGGAACGCTGTGATGGTCGAGTGGAGGAATCCTCCTGGATCCACGGGGATTATCCTTGTTCCCAGTGACCGCGGCCATCCACCTTTCTACCGTGGCGTCGTCGACTGCTTCCGGGTGGATCCGAGTCTCGTCTTCAGTCCCGCAGTACAACCACATGTAGTGGCTCCGGAACTGAAGGGGCTGGATGCACCGCCTAGGAAAAACCTCCAACAGGTCCATGCCAGTAACTCCGTCTCGGACCAACTGCACCACGCGATCAATCAACATCTTCACGTCAGCTCTCTCCTCCGGAATCACCTTCAGAGAGGAGGGCTTGTTCACTCGGTCTATGGTGAATTGAGGGAGTCCACTCGACTGCCCTGGCGTCGACTCATTCTGGCAGTAGAACCAGGTCGACTGCCAGCCTCTGACCGACTCGGGAAACGTCATTGCTGGGAAAGTGCTCTTGTTCCTCACTTGGATTCCCAGACCCCCACACATCTGGACAACTTGGGTTCTTTCATCGCCTGGGCTCGCCTTCTTCACGGTCTGAGAGCGACACGTGAATATGTGCTTGAACAAGCCCCAGTGCGGTCGACAGCCCAGGAAATTCTCACACATGGAGACAAACGCAGCAAGATATGCAATGGAGTTCGGGGTGAAGTGGTGAAGTTTGGCTCCAAAGAAGTTCAGAAAACCACGAAAGAAAACACTCGGTGGCAAGGAAATCCGCGGTCGATATGGGTGGCCAGAAGCACGCACTCACCCTCTTCCGGCTGGGGCTGCCACTCCTTCCTCGGAAGCCTTGCGACGCCGTGGGGGATCAGCCCGTTGTTGGCCATGTCGAGGAGATCCTTCTCCGTGATGGTCGACTGGATCCAATCTCCCTGGACCCAGCCCTTCGGCAGGCGAGATCTAGACGAAGACCCGCTGCGACTGGTGGATCTCCCCTTCGCCTTCTCCGCCGCCGACGCCTTCTTTGCGCGCTCCAGCACCGCCGTCTTCTCCTTGACCATGGCTGCCGGCGAGATGCGCGAAGAGAAGCTTTGCGGAGGCGAAAGTGGACGCGTTGGGCGGAGACGAAGAGAGCAGAGAGGAAATGATGAAGCACTGTTCAGAAAACCCTCGCCGGCCGCACTTATAAGGTCCCTTCCGAGTGGATGACGGGTGGGCCCGGTCAGTCTAATCATATCCCGAAACAGTTGCATTGACGTGATACGTGGCGGAAAAAGCGGCGCGGAGATCGAGGCGTCTATGTCCTGTCCCGTCCGAGCGCCGCGGTCCGTTCCGCTTCGCGCGCTTCCCCAAACTTCGTATCCCGTAGAATCCGCGAACGGCAGATCGATCTGTCAGACGCGAGATTCCTGCTATCCGTCGCTCGGGAACCGGCAAAGTCCAAAAGATCACTCGACGAAAGACAAGAATGGATCGAGTCGACTGAAGAAAAGTTGCCCGTTATCAACAAACAGGGTCTTGATCCAGAACAACGCATAGCCAGTATGTAAAAGTCAATCGGAAACAACATCAACTCCTTCCTCACTCAAGCCTCAATCCATTTGGGGGCTAATGATGGATTCATGTACCTAGGGTAGGGTCATAGGCCTGATCTAAGTGCCCTACCCAAGGACACCCTTAGAAGAGATCACCTTCCAGTCGACCTACGAGGAACCCACTCGACTGACTTGAAGGACTCGACCATGAAGACACACTCGACCACCAGAAGGTCAAGAGGCACTCTGCACTGCAACGGCCTGTAATTGAATAGACTTTATGGTAGTTAAGTCACTTTATGTGGGGCGTTACCAGTAACGCCCCAGACTTAATGTACTTTAAACCCTTCATTACGTGGGCTGGCAGGGGTCCTGGCGCACTCTATATAAGCCACCCCCCTCCACAGGCAGAAGGGTTCGCACCCCTGTAACACATACATACATAATCCACTCGACCGCCTCAGGGCTCCGAGACGTAGGGCTTTTACTTCCTCCGAGAAGGGCCTGAACTCGTACATCGCTTGTCTTTACAACCTCTCCATAGTTAGGACCTTGCCTCTCCATACCTACCCCCCACTCTACTGTCAGAATTAGAACCACGAGAGGCGCCAAAAACAAACTCTCGTCGGCAAATATTCGGTGTATGCGAGATTACCGTCCTATCCCCAACCGACTAATATTGCTATCATGTAGGAAATTTGAAATAGGGGCTAAGTTTGTAAATTTCCTCGCATTTGAGACAAGCGCGCCCTGGAGACATGGTTCCCCCTTCCTCTCTACCTCCATTTCCCCATTCATACTCCGTGGGCGCCAAAACACCCTCTCCACCCCAGCCTCCTCCGTCCGCCACCAAATCAACCGCCGTCCTCCTCCACCATGCCGGAGCTGATATACCGATGCCGCCGTCCATTACAAGAGATCAACCTCTCTCATCCACGGCTTCGGACCGGGATCCTTGCATCCCGTCCTCTTGCTTCATCCCCGTCGTCTTCCGCCTTGCCGGCCTCGCTCCTACGACCATCTCGTCCACTGTGCCCCGCCGCCACCATCTACCCTCCCAGATATGCTTCCACGCCGCCGACAACCATCGCTACCGCAGCACCGTCAAATTCTCAGCAGATGCATACACGGCGCCGCACTAGAGGCAGTACTCTTTCGTATCTGCTCAACTTATTTATCGCAGCAAGAAAATAGATCGCCACTGCTTTACTCTGATTTCTTGTCCATCACTTACTTGCTAGTTGAAAGCAAACATTGGTTCTGAAGTTGCCATTGTCCGGTTTGCACCTTTAGATCTGCCATGGCGCGCTCAACACTATACTCCCAATGCTTATTGTTTTCCCCTTTTATATTCCACACTAGTTAAATCACAGTAGACTAAATTTCAAAATTGGGTCAGTCGGTTTTTCAGAGCTCGCCGAAGTTCACCGGTGCGAACGAAGGGCCTCGTGTGGGGATGGTGGTTGTGGGGGCGGTGGTGGGGCCTCGCCGAATGAAGAAAACTCAACGCAGGTGGGGGCGGGGTGGGGGTGGGGTTGCCAAGGAACACAGGCGATGGGGGCCGGTGGTCCGGCCGGCGGCCCGTGCGGTGTTCTGTATGGGAAGAATCAAAGACGAGGAAGAAGAAGGGTTAGGAGACATAGGATCTTCATCCAACCGCCTGAAATGGTCGAGAGATAGTAGGGAGTTGCATTCTTAATGCGCTCTGCTTCATCATGTGTGGGCACTGTGCAACGAACATTTTATTATCCGAAATCTACATGCTCTTCTTTAGCATATTCCTCTTCCGTTCTTTAATAAGTACTCCCTCCGTTCCTAAATACAAGTGTTTGTATAGATTCCACCATGGACTACATATGGAGCAAAATGAGTGAATCTACACTCTAAAATGTATCTGGATACATCTGTATGTGATCCATATTAGAAATCTCTACCAAGACTTGTATTTTGGAACGGAGGGAGTATGATAGTAGTACAGTATGTTCCTTGTAGTGAAGATGAGAAGGAACATTTGCAGTGTAGAAGTCTATACGTTCGGTTGTGATGGAGATTTTGAACTCTTCAGGCCTCTTTGATCCGTAGGATTTTGTAAACATGGGAATAGGATTTGTAGTGGCCTGCCCACTTGAATCCTATAAGAATAGCAAGGAAATGCAGGGAGTTGTGTCGCCTTTGAGAGTTACACTGATATTAACAATACCGCACCTTCAGTTGAAGAGAGATGGTATTCAAAGCCTTTCTAGCCATACCGGCAATACTAGCACATATATTCTAGCAATTTCCACTTTGCTGATTTTACTCTGATGCTTAAGGTTTTCCCTTTATATCTACATTATGATCTGTGTAGCTGCTTTGTGTCGCACTAGCAGCAGTCCACTCTTGAAGCTAAACACTGCAATGACTTGGAAAATTAGCACCAAGGCATTGAGTGCCATTCTGGATGCAATGAAAATACACTCCCCACCTGTTGAATCTTGTTCAGAATATGATCCTAATGACTCTTGTTCAAAATTGCCACATATAGAGAGACATCATGGAATTGCATTTCTTTGGGCACTATGATTCATCATGAGTGGGCAACCAACATTGTATGTAATGAAGCGAAACCTCAAGAATATGCTTCCTCTTCCATTCTTTAACATGTTCCTCTTTGTTTATTCTGTATGTAGTACGTACAATATGTTCCTTGTCAGGAAGGGGAGCAGGGACATCTGCAGTCAACAGCTGATAGAGCTGGCTTGTACGCGATCGATAGGCTTTCAATTACTAGCGGCAATATAACACCGTATTTTCAAGCCAGTTCCACTTTCTTGATTTATATATCATGGTTATGGTGTACCCCTTTTATGTACACTATGATCTGCCTTGTTATCATGGTTTGGCAATAAACTCTCTATACAATATATTATGAACCTATCATCTAACAACTATCCTTACTTCTGGAGCCTATTTTTTGTGTACTTGCGCCAGATTATATAAATGCACACATCATATTACAACACACATGAGCTCTCTCATCATAATCCAGTGATAGCACACAAGTGTTTACAGGGGCGCCCCTATATTAGAATATCCTCTGCATTACAAAGATAAACTCACAACTATTTATGTTTTCATGGTTCTCAGATATTATACGTAATTACAGTGAATATCAGAATCCGCGCATCAGAAGAATATTGTGGAACACTGCAATGACTTACAAAATTGGCACCAAGGCATTGAGTGCCATTCTTGATGCAATGAAACTCATACGCTCCCCACCTGTAGATTCTTGTTCAGAATATGATCCTAATGACTATTCTAACCTCGAGGAGTCAAAGGCAGATGGCCTGTCATGTTCACCCATCAAGGTGCCTATTCTAATTTGGCAAGGTTTTATTGATTGCGCGTATCTTGCATATGTTGTCTTGCATTTTTTTCTACTTTGTTGCACCGCCATCTGCTTAATTTACTCATCCTATATGTCGAGATGCCATGTCCATCCATTATCAATACATATTGCATCTATCATCATACCATGTTTTTCCACTCAAATGATGTTCTTGTGCATCAGGCATCCAAATGGAAGAGGGTGATTGCCGAACCTGAAGGAGCACCAGCAAAGTCCTTGAAAAATGTGGTTGTGCCCGAGAAATCAGACAGCACCCCACTTATATTGGATGTACAACCAGTGACACAAAACGTAGGACTGACTCCAGTAGACTGTACCCATACTTCACTGGCCACACTACTAGCCCCACCACATAGGACCTGCACTCGAGCAAAAGGTGTGGGATTTCAGTTGCCATAGCACCAGCCGTACCACAAAAAAATCCCACTCCATCTAAAAGTATAGCAAGTCCACCGGCCGAAGACCAATCCCAACTGCAGAGACGGCTAATTCCTGCAGATTGGAACCCCATTCCAGTTATTCCCAGTTTAAAAGACAATGCTTTCAATGTTGTTAGGGACTACGTGCATATATTCCCATCATGGTAAGATTATAGTGAAGACAAACACCATTTTCACATCTTCCTGTCCCACTTACGTGTAAGTGCTATTATTCATGGTGATTATTTTTCCTGTTTTCTGCTGATTGAACACATCAATGATTTACATTACATTGGTGTAAGTAGGCGAGGGTCAATCTGGATATTCATGACGAGCAAAGCTTGCTTGCGCTTTTCAAGGAAGCATTGCAGCAGTATCGGTGTTGCCTAAGGAAATCACACTTTGATGGCAAGTCTGTAAACGAATTTCCGGTGAAGTCTCTTGTGCTAAATTTAGAAGACATTGAATGGAAAAACCTTGTTATGCACTGATCTCGTTCCGAGGATGAGGTATTGTCTATGATATCTCATGAAAATTTGAACTTCTACTTTTCGGCATGTGCCTTACGGATCTTTTTTGCAGGAAATCTACTCGAAAAAGAATTCCGGTTTGAAAAGAACAACAAGATATCACAATTATGCTGCCCGCTCATTTGCTCTTGTTAGTACCTATTGTCCTGTATCACTGTACTTGCATACATACCTGGTCCATTATGTAACAGCAGTATGCATGATAGCTTGCTTATCAATTGTTTGCTCCAAATTATCTGATCTGTATGAATGGTTACATTAGTGTAGAATAAATCCAATGCCAATGAATTTTTTTAGCTCTGCATTGTTCTTGTAAGAACTTGTTGTACTTTATCAGTGTACTTATATTGATAGGTATTTGTTCATGTACCATCACTCTGCAGCTCATTTTCCTTTGCCCTCCATTTTCTACACATAAGATCTATATTTACTCTTACCATAAGGTTGGATAACACTGATGGTACTAAAGAAGTTTAGCTCTGCATTGCTCTTGGCTGTACCTTTTGCCTGTATCACTGTACTACATTTATAGCTACTTGGTTATGTAGCATCACTCTTCATCTTATTTTAAATATTCTGCATTTTTTCTTATATTGTCACATCTATATTTACTCTTAACAAAATGCAGAATAAAGGCAATGCTTATGAAGAAGATTCTGTGGTAAACTTCTTGAATTGCCCCCCCCCCATCAGAATGGACAAGGGCTTTATAGAGCCTGCCTTCGCCAATAATGTAAGTTTGTCCTTCTCAAGCCTTCAAACTTTGTTGTGTATATTTGGTTAGGCATGACTGCAACAACTGTTTATTTTTGGTGTTTGCATCAAATTGCATGTTTAAAGTTTATTATGTAGTTCATAAACAAAAGTTTGTCCTTCTCAATTTAAGTTTTTAGTTGTACAACCAAGTTCCTTCCTCATGGCATGTAAATTAAACTATACAGAGCAAGTGATCTTATTTTGCCAATCTGAAATGGGATAAATTAACAGCACACTAACCATTGATACTTATGAGTTCTTGATCTGTAATCCAGTGGTGTCGTGAAGCTGCCAACTCCTTCATAGTGTTATTTCCTGCCATGTCTTGACCTGAACAATACCATATTGTGTTAATGCTATTTTAATTGAGCCACTTTATTCGTCAGTAAGAAATGTGATGAATTGTCAGCACTGATACTTATATGTGCAAAAACTGTCATCTGTTTGCTTGTTTATCTTTCAGAGTGAGGAGGATATAAGTGTCAAACAAGGGCAGTCTCATCAGCTTGCTCAGCTGCTTGCGCTGCAGCTCCCGAGCTGGGCTAACCTTTCTTGAACTCTATTGAAGTGTTGTCGGTTTTGTATATTATTTTGTCGTCGTGTTTAATTGCACTGGTGGCGATCTTTTATGCCCAGTGTATGTAATCTGCTGTCTACTTGTGCTTTATTATCATAGTGGCGAACTTTGATGTCCAGTGGATGTAATATGACATAATTTCTTTATTGTATTGTCTAGGTTTTTTTTTCTTATTCACAATGCTGCACTTATTTTACTGTATATATGTCCTGTCTTTGCAGTAAACCGGCCAAACCGTAAAATAACGGTACATAATCAGGCCGTCATGCAAATCACTATGTATGATCCGCATCATGGGCCCCGTCATCTTGTTCTGTTAACAGGCCTAAATGTAAACTGGACCACTAGTAGATTTGGGCCTTTAATAGGCCGAGTAAACCAATGACCCTATTTTCCCAAGAAAACTCAATGGGCTTTTAGGAGGCTAAAAAGTAGGTTGGGCCTGAAACGTGCCGAACAGCTTACGGGCCGGCAGCAGGCCGAAATAGACCCCGGCCCATGATTGTTCCAATCAAATCATGGGCTTGTAACAGGCCAAAATTGTCTCGGTCCTTGTTTGGCCCAATCAGATTATCAGCTGTGAGCAGGCCGGATGCTAACGGGGCCATAGTTAGTCCCAACTATATGACGGGCTTTTAACAGGACGAAATATATATAGGGCCAAAATTTTAAATGGGCCTTTAACAGGCCGAAACTAATAGTAGGCCGAATTACTAAATGGCCCTTTATCAAGTGGGCCCAAAATCATAGCGATTAGTTGACGGGCCGAATCTGGGCCATACCAAAGCCTCTCAAAGGGTCGGACCTGATCTGGGTCGTAATTTGGCCTAGAACGTGGTAGGCTTTTAACGGGCCGGATATCATATGGGCCTTTATTAGGCCCGGGACATGGCAGGTTGTTAATGGACCGGATAAAATATGGGCCGGCATTTGGCCCAAAACATGGCAGCTTGTTAATGGGCCGGCCTACAAGTGTCATCAAAATCTTTTGGGCCTTCAGCTGGGCCGACCCATTATGGTCGGCGGAATCTCGTGGTCCTTTAGCTGGGCCGGCCCATTATGGTCCACAAAGTCTTGTGGGCCTTTAGCTGGGCCGGCCCATTATGGTCCGCAAAACCTCGCGGACCTTTAGTTGGGCCGGCCCATTATGGCCCGCAAAAACTTGTGGGCCTTTAGCTGGGCCGGCCCATTATGGTATGCAAAATCTCGTGGGCCTTTTGCTGGGCCGGCCCATTATGGACCACAAAATCTTTTGGGCCTTTAGTTGGGCCGGCCCATTTAAACTTTATGGGCCACTTTTGGGCCGCTCCACGTGTCAACATTTCATAAGCGCATCTCGCCCATTGTATGAGTGACACCTGTGCCAATGGGGAGCTGACACGTATTTCCTCCAGCCAATGATGATCTTACACGTGGAAAATCCCCATTGGTCCAGGCTGTTAATGGGTTATTGGATCCAAAACCGGACCTGATAGCTTAACATCGTTCCGTTATGGTGGATGCCACGTGTCGGTCACCCTTGACGAAACCACTTCTGTGACGCGCGATTTATCGTCATGGAAGTGGACACTACCGTGATTATAATTTTGGTAATATCATGGAACACTTCTATGACAGCACAAGTATGACTATCTTGATTTTGTCATAAAATCGTCATGGATGTACATGCATGACAGAAAAACGTGACCTACTATGACAAACATGCATCATCACGGAAGTGTATTTTTTTGTAGTGCTTGTTCTATTGCCCCATCTGCTACGTCGCTGCATGTGGATCTTTTTCCACTCCACCATCTTCCCAATTTGCTATCCTCTGCTGGTCACGCAGACGAAAATCTTAATTTGCACTATTAAAGGAAACCCTATTTCATGCAGACTAATCTATGTCTGGGTTGAATAAGGAAAGGAAGGGAGACTGTACTGTCCAAGAGAGTAGGCATCAAACCCGCATCTAGTTTGAAAAGGGGAAAATCAGTAGCTAAGGAACGAGTCTCGTGTCTTTTGGTTGAAGAAGGGTAGTAAGGCATGACAACGCAATAGAGAATGACCAGGTCGATCGGTTTGTTGTCCTCACATAGGAAAAAGGTGGCTAAAGAGAACAAAAATGGGGCGTAATCCACATATGTTGCCTGGATATTTGTTGCTCTGGGCAACCATGCCTCCCTCACCACTCTATGTGTCCATGGGGGTACAATGTACTGGTGCACCCACTGTCCGAATGGGCCTCCCATGCTCTTATTGCCACTTTTTTGTTGTTAGTATAACGCCAGCAGTCAAGTCAAGCAATGCTACTACTAAAGTGATGCTACATTTAACTAATGCCGCACTCAGTCTAATGCCACCGATAAATTTAAGCAATGCCATTTAATGTCATTGGATTATTTAAGGGTTAGCTATTGATTGTGGATGTATTGAAGATTTTTCAGCTAAGGCATTCTAATGCCGTTGCACAACCAGTATACCAACGATGAATCTTGTTACTACCTTCAGATTATTGCACTGTTAATGCTTATAGATTACATACCTCACTTTCATGAGATAAGTCAATTTTTTTGTACAGTGTCAAGAGGAAAGGTCAAGAGTGGGCACCTCCTCCTCCAGCTGTTCTCTTGATTCGTTCGATCAAGTTTTTATGTTTGACAGATTATGAAGATTGGGATAGCAATTTTTAGGTCCCCTCGAGTTCGAAATGATATTTACCTTGAAGGTACATGGTTTGCAATTTTTTTATACTCTCATTAGTTAATAATGCTAGTTACCTTCACACTTTTGTATTTGGTTTAATGCTCATGCACAGCTAGTATACCGATGCTGAAACTTGTTACCTTTACATTTTGTATTGTTAATTCTTATAGAAATCTTCCAGTGCTAGAGTTTATTGAAATCTATTCAGTAAAACCATTGTATTGTACCCTGTAATAAAATAACTACTCTACTACTGCACTAGAAACTGGATTAGTGTATATTTGTACTATTCGAATGGTGTTGCATTAGCGTATGGACATCAATAAAGTGTGGCAAGCTTTCCCAGATATGTACTCAAGAAAACTACTACCTGTTTTTCTAAATACTAGACGTTTGGGTACTTTAAATTGAAATGTGAAAACGTCTTATATTAAGGAACAGAGGGTGTAGAGTTCACTCAAATTATCCCGGTAAAGCTAGTCGCACCTTTGTTAAAATTAATGTTCATTATGTTATCGGAAGAGGTCTGTATGTTTGTCTCTAATGCTTGTCGACTACATACCTGACATCATGATGTAGTGTTAAGTCATTTCCTTTTGTACAGTGTCACTGAATTGTCAAGGCGGTGATGGCATTTTATATTAGTTGAACTGCACAAAATATGCTTAAAAGAAGAGGAAAGGTCGGGATTCGATCATTTTTTCAGAAAGAACTATATATGCCTTCCTGATATCAGCGTTGTTGCCTTATTTATTCCTTCAAATAGGTGGTTAGAAACAGTCTTGCTACCTTTTCCCATTAAGAAATAGGAATGCTTATATTTGTGAGTCTATGCTTCAACTAGTGCCACTTTTATAGTAATCACACTTTCAATATCTATGCAAAAAGTGTCGGAGTAAATGACCAATTCCAGAGTGGCCGACTGCGCCCCATGGCTCTTCAAAACATCGGGCCGACTGCGCCCCTCAAACATCCAAGACGAAGGGCCGCCTTCCCGTGGCCGGCTAGTCCGGTGGCCGGCTGTAGGAAGGCGGCAAAGCTCAGCAAGCAGTCCCAAAGTGGGCCGACTCCAAGCAGGCGGCCACCAGAGTGGGCGACCTCTAGCAGGCGGCCCACCCCGTGCACCCTCAAAGTTTGCACCCACATAACGGTGACAAGATGGGGTGTGGCTACAGTGAAGCCTGCCACCCCCGAATCCCAGAGCGAGCGTGCCCATAGTGCATCATACTTGGCGGCCATCCCTCGCCCCGCGCGGCACTCTTGCCACGTTGACCATGACATCACCCATGGCAGAACGACCATGCCCCCACGACGAGCTGTCAGTACGGCCCGCAGGAGGCGGGCCCCTCCTGCCAGAGAGCCACTAGAAGGCGGCATGACCAAACAAGTCGGCATGGGGGGAGGCCGGCTCCCAACTGCCAGCCCACCCTCACCCTAGAAGTTTGTGCAGCATTAACCAGATAAGATGTCGTGCGACTATAGTGAATGCCCACTAGGCGGCGGCACTGTAGCCATGCCCGCCCGACAAAGCCATCGTCATGAGGGGCGAGGCTATAGTAATGAGCAACCGACAGGGTCCACAGGTGGTGGGCCCAGCCTGTTGACCTGGAGCCCGTCAGCTGGCGGGACCCACCAGTCGGCGGGCCCCAGTGGTCAGCGGATAAGCCGGCAGCCATAGACACTGACGGCCTGGGTCCGCACCTGGCCGAATTACCATTATACCCCTGGGGGGTAGGCCTATATAAACCCCCAGGGCACCCATGCAAAGGGTTGACTCTTAGAGTTTCCCACACCATATAGAGAGAAGAGGAGAGCTAGCCTTGCCCTTCTTCTTCCTCTAGCCAAACAGCTCAAGGCGCAGCTTGTAGCCACATGTTTTCTTAGTGATCATGCGGAGACCCTACAGAGCAGGACTATGAGTGTTATCTCCTAGGAGTGCCCCAAACCTGTGTAAGATTCGCCGGCGTGCATGTCTTCGCCTCATCCCGTTTCCAGGCACCGGCGACGTCTTACTAGCTTCCACTATGATTAGCCATCCTTTGGCATATGTCGCACCTACCACCCGGCATTTAGAGCCCACCGTGGGGCTAGGTGCACCGTCGTCTGGAGACCTGCTCTGGACGGGAACCCTGTTCCTTCCAATGAGCGTAGCCAGCCCGGCACGCTCGATAGCGCTGGCCCCGACGTGCTGCACGGTGTCGCTGCCGCCTGTGCAGCGAGCTACCTCACCGATCTCCTTGGCGAGGTCTACCTCTCGGACGAGCCCACTCCAGACACGGGTGCAACCAGCTCCGAGAGGTGCCTCATCGACCTCCTTGGCAAGCTCGACATTGCCAGCGAGCCCACCTCTGACCTAGAGTCAATCGGCTCCACCGACCCGATGATTGTCAACTCCGACACGGCATCCCTCGACGCCTTCCCCACCAATGCGGTGGTCATCGACGATCCTCTTCCTCGTGCCGACAGCAGCGGAAGCACCATCACCGAGGTGTTGGTCATCAGCCACGGCGCCGCAACCGGCGCGGATGCCCACGACACCCTGCAGGCGGCGATACGTGACTTGTCTGCACCCATTCCGGCCGACGCCGACGGCAAGACACTGGAGGCCCACCACCTTGCGCTCATCGAAAACATCAAGAAGATAGCCTCCATGAGACGCCTTACCGAGGCATATCAGCGCGAGGTCAATCGTGCCACCTCCGTCACGCCGGCCGCTGGAGGTTCTAGCCGGCTTGGTGCTATTAAGAAGCACGACGCGGCCATCGCCAGCATGCTGGGGGCCGACCGTCCAGTCTACGCCACACCCCTCGAGAACCTGCGTGATGCCCAGGGGCAGCAGGTGAGCTAGAAGGCTTGGACAGTGACGAGCTGCGAGGTATGACGAGGCGCGTCCAGAAGCTCATCGACGCGGCCGCAGAACGGAAAGAAGCCGGCGCCCGCGCCGAGAGTCCTTCCCCCAGCCGAGTGCATGGCATGACCTCCCGGACGCCGACTTCAGGCGGCCCCGCGAGCGAAAAGATAAGGAGCCGGCTGGCAGCCACAGTCGGACGCGCCTCACCATCAAGCATGATGAGGAAGGCCGCCCACGAGCCGTGGAGCGGCGAGGTGACCATCCGCCTCCTCCTCCGCCCCGTAGGGAGAGCTATCCCTCCCCGCCGCCCGTTGAGCACTCGACGCTCAGCGGCCGGCTCGGCCGCCACGAAGGAATCGGCGAGAATGATGCCCGCCATCCGATCGACCGCTTGGCGCAGTCCCTGGCGCTAGAAGAAGAGGATGTTGTCGGGCCGCCTTGTTTCATCCCCCGCATTCGTGACGAGCCCTTTCCCAAAGGGTTCTCGCTCCCAAGAGACATGCCCAAGTACAACGGCTCGGTGAAGCCGGAAGATTGGCTGATAGACTACTCCACCGCAGTCAGCATAGCAAATAGTAATAGGAGTGTTCCCGTGAAGTACGTCCCCCTCATGCTTCGAGGCACGGCATGCACCTAGCTGAACAGCCTCAAGCCCTACAGCGTCAGCAGCTAGGTGGATTTCACAGAGGACTTCATCTGCAACTTCACCAGCACGTACAAGCGGGCACCCAAGCCACGCCAACTCTCTCTGTGCGTCCAAGGCCCAACCGAGTCCATCCGTGACTACCTGACACGCTGGGCCGAGCTCCGCAACTCCTGCGAAGGGGTGCACGAGGTGCAAGCTATAGAGTACTTCACCGTCGGGTGCCGAGAAGGCACCCTCCTCAAGCACCGACTCCTCTGTGATGAGCCGGCCACACTTGACGAATTGCTAATCATAGCAGACAAGTACGCCACTGCCGACTCTTCAATGAAGTCGGAGCTTCGGGTGGACGCCACTGGGAAAGTGCTCCCTCCGGCTCCTAGGACGCCGGCTGGCGACACCTGTCGGCGCCCGCATCAGAACGACAACAAGCGCAAGGCCTCGATGCTTACTTCCACCAGCCGGCAGGTGGCAACGGTTGAAGATCAGCAACCAGAAGGGCAGCCCATACCCAAGCGTCAGAAAGGCGGCAAGCCAGCTTGGCAGCCCGCTTTCTCCTACGAGAAAACCCTTGACGCCCCCTACAAGTTCCACAGCGGTGCGAAGCCGTCCAACGACACAACCCGGAAGTGCCATTGGCTCACCTGAATCTCCAAAGGCGAAGGGCTGCTACCTCCTCCGCCTGCTGGCTAGCCGCCTCCGGCTCCTCAGCAGCCGGCGGACCGCCCAGCAGTCGGAGCCTTCCAAGATGAGTTCCCTGAAGAGCATGCAGCATACGTCATCTTCACGAGCCAAGCTGACAACAGGTGCAGCCGGCGCTCGCAGCACCAAGAGGTCAATTCCGTCGCCTCCAAAGTTCCTGAGTTCATGCACTGGTCTAAGAAGCCCATCAGCTGGAGCCGAGCTGATCACCCGGAGGTGATACCTTCTCTAGGCTCTTATGCCATGGTGTTGGATGCCACCTTTGCAACCGAGAGACAGGCTGCTCATTTCTCCCGAGTCCTGATTGATGGCAGAAGCAGCATCAACATCCTGTACCGTGACACCAAGGAGAAGCTGAACATCAAGACGAAGCAACTCTTGCCCAGTCGGACCGTCTTCCATGGCATTGTACCCTGCCTTTCATGCTCACCAATTGGCAAGATCAAGATAGATGTCCTCTTCGGAGACAAAGATCACTTCTGCCGTGAAGCAGTTTGGTTTGAGGTGGTGGACCTGGAGAGCCCCTATCACGCTTTACTTGGCCGACCTGCTCTGGCCAAGTTCATGGATGTGCCCCACTATGCCTACCTCAATATGAAGGTGCCAAGCACCAAGGGCATCATCACCATAGTCGGTGACTACAATAAATCATCCGCCTGTGCTGTAGCCAGCAGCCGGCAGGCCGAGTCCCTTGTGATTGCTGCGGAGAAAAAGATCCTTGACCGGGTTGTGGCCATGGCTGGCAAGCAGCCAGACCTGTCGCCTGACCCCAAGGAGGCGGAAGCTCAGGGCTCCTTCCGGCCGGCCAAGGAAACAAAGAAGATACCCTTGGACTCGGAGCACCCGGAGAGGTTCGCCCTTGTGGGAACAAACCTGGACAAGAAATAGGAAAGCAAGCTCGTCGATTTCCTCCGTGAGAATAGGGATATCTTTGCATGGTCCCCCAAGGACATGCTGGGTGTTCCGACGGATTTCGCTGAGCACAAGCTACATGTCCGGGAAGATGCAAAACCAATCAAGCAGCCCCTCCGCCGACTGTCGGAAGAGAAGAGAAGAATTGCTGGCGAAGAGATAGCCCGGCTTCTGGCAGCCAGCTTCATAATGGAAGTGTTCTTTCCAGAATGGCTTGCGAACCCAGTCCTGGTATTGAAGAAGAACAAGAAATGGCGCATGTGTATAGATTATACCAGTCTCAACAAAACTTGCTCCAAAGATCTGTTCACTTTGCCTCAGATAGATCAAGTGATAGACTCCATAGCCGGATGTGAGCCATTGAGTTTCTTGGATGCCTACTCAGGATACCATCAGATCAAGTTGGACCGGGCTGACCGCCTAAAGACCGCCTTCACCACACCATTCGGAGCCTTCTGCTACCTGACTATGACATTCGGCTTGAGAAATGTTGGTGCCACTTTTCAGCGTTGCATGTAGAAGTGCCTCCTCAAGCAACTCAGCAGTAATGCCCACGTCTATGTAGATGATATTGTGGTGAAGACGGAGAAGCACGGCACCCTGCTGGAGGATCTCAAGGAAACATTTGACAATCTGCGTCGCTTTTAGATCAAGCTCAACCCTGAGAAATGCGTCTTTGGGGGACCAGTCGGCTAGCTCCTTGGCTTCCTGGTCTCTGAACGCGGCATTGAGTGCAACCCAATAAAGATTAAAGCCACTGAAAGGATGGAGATTCCCACCCGGCTGCGAGTGTGGGCACCATGCTGCCTCAAGATCACTTGTAGCCAAAGCTTTCCGCCATGGCCTCTTCTGGTGGACTGCTTTGGAAGATGCCAAAGACTTGGTCAAGCACTGCAAGGGATGCCAGATGTTCAGCTCCAAGCAGCACCTACCGGCTTCTGCGCTCAAGACCATCCCCCTGACCTGGCCCTTTGCCGTCTGGGGGCTAGACATTGTAGGTCCATTCAAGACGACACACAGCAGCATGACCCATCTGCTTGTGGCCATCGACAAATTTACCTAGTTGATTGAAGCAAAGCCAATCAAGAAGTTGAATGGGCCGACTACTGTGACCTTCATCGCAGATATCACTGTTCGGTATGGCATACCACATAGCATCATCACCGACAACGGCACAAATTTTTCCAAGGAAGCATTGGCCTGTTTCTGCATGATGTAGGGCATCCGACTGGACTTAGCATCCGTTGCCTATCCGCAGTCAAACGGCCAAGTCGAGTGAGCAAATGGCCTCATCCTCTTCGGGCATCAAGCCCCGACTGGTTGAGCCACTAGAGCGCTCGACCGGCTACTGGCTTGACGAGCTGCCGGCCATCCTCTAGAGCCTGCGCACCACTCCAAACAAGTCATCCAGCTTCACTCCCTTCTTCCTTGTGTATGGTGCCGAGGCCGTCATCCCAACTGACATCGAGTTCGACTCACCTCGCGTCACTATGTACACGGAAGCGGAGGCAAAGGAAGCGCGAGAAGACGGCGTAGATCTGCTCGAAAAGGGCCGGTTATTAGCACTTAGTCGGTCCGCCATCTACCAGCAGAGCCTGCGCCGCTACCACAGTCGGAAGGTCAAGCCAAGATCCTTCCAAGAGGGTGACCTTGTGCTCCGGCTGATCCAACAAACAGCCAGCCAACACAAGCTCTCGGCCCCTTGGGAAGGCCCCTTTGTCATCAGCAAGGCCTTGGGCAACGACACCTACTACCTGATCGATGCACAGAAGCCCAAGGCACGCAAGAGAGATGACTCTGGAAAGTAGTCGGAACGCCCATGGAACGCCAATCTCCTTTCAAGATTTTATAGTTGATGCAGTATGTACCATGCTATCTTTTGTGTTAAATACAAGACATCGGGCCCCCCGAGGAGAGCTCGGGGACTACCCTCTTTTATCTATATGATAAATACTATGCCTACGAATGTGTTACTACATTTGTTCTTTCGTCCTACACCGGGTTCGACCAGTCGGCCCGGGGACTTGCCGCCTTGAATTATGTTAGCGCTACCTGTAGTCAGACAAGTAGTGTGCCAGCATCTAGGCCTTTTCTTGCCAAAAGCCACAGCTCGCAGAGCGGCTGTCCGGCTGGCAAGAGTCAAAGGTAGGAAATGGTGCCCACACAAAAAATGGCTAAGGACCAATGAGCTTACATAACACAAACCAGCTCCCCCGCCTTTCCGACCGACTGCTAAGTAGCTGGCCGGCCGGTTTCCCACTGACCTTGCCATGATCTAAGAAGGCTGAAGTACTTGCCCTCCCAAACGGTTAAGTGTTTTCCCAGCCATAGACTGCAGAGTAACTGTTCGGCTGGGAAGGCAGCGGCCAAGTCAGGGCGGCAAAGGAAAAAGCCGAAAAAGATTAAAAGCAAGTAAAGTCGGAACCCGACACAAGCTTGTTAAGTGGGTGGAACTGCGCAAATTTAACAGACATTGTTCAAAAGACTACTGAGCAGGAAGATAAAAGTGGTCGCCTAGACCAAGGGAACAGCAGGCGAGCCCAGCAGGTTGGTGGAGACGGCGGCGCTGGCTGGTGGAGTGGACGGGTGGCGAGTCTCGGCTTGATCATCGCCAGCAGCGGTCGGCGTGCTCGCACGCGCCTTGTTGCTAGAGGCACGGTCGGGCTGAGGCTGGCCGTCTGCTCCACCGTTTGGTGCGGCGTCTTCACTGTCCTCGTCCTCCTCGTCCTCGCCCTCGTCGCTGGAGTCGATCTCCTCCGCCAAGTCCTTGCTGTCCTCCGGGTTAATCCCGAACAAGTCCGCCGGCACCGCAACACCGTCTTCGTTCAGCTCAGGGGCAAAGATGCTGGTGCCGGTAGAGTCGATGATCGCCATGGCGCGATGAACGATAGCGGGCCTCACCGCCACCAACTCCTCGTTAGCCTCCTGCCGGAACATGGCCAACTGGGCTAGATCCATCCTAGGGTACGACGCCCTGACAAACTCCAATGCCCGCCTGGCGCCTGCCCGGGCTGAAGAAGCCTTCCACGCCTTAAAACGTCTGACTGCCACTTCCAGCCAGTCGGCGGTCCGACTGGGGGTGCGCGGAATCAGGGTGTCGGGCCAAAAGGCGGAAAGCACCTGGGCTCCGACACGCTGAAGACGGCGGAGCATCCGGTGGGCCGGTTGGAGACAGGGCTGGATGGCCAGGAGCTGCTCCTCGAGTGTCCGACGAGCATTCGGCACAATCTCTGCACCAGCCTGCGTCCGTGCTTCACGGTAGGTCTCGATGGCCTGGCTGGCGGTGACGGAGTAGGTGGGGAAATACTTTGCACGAAGAAGAAAAAGGGAGCATGAAGTCAGAAGCCGGACCAAATAACAGGCGGCAAACAAAGGAGAGAGGAGGAAGGCAACTCACCGTTGACCATGTCCTCGATTCGGCCGTAGCCGTCGCTCAGCGCCTGCTCTGATTCAGCCCAGTTCACCGCCTGGGTCTCATACTCTGCCTGGAGTGCTGCCTTGTGACTCTCCTGCTGGTCGGCTAGCTGCTTGGCCAGGCAGTCGCGCTTCTGGGCCACCGTGCTGCACTCCGCCTCCTTGGCGTGCAGCGCGGTTTGGGCCTCACCCAGTTGCTGATGCAAGGTGGTGTTGGTCGCTATAAAGATAGCAAAGAAGAATTATCAGTAAGAAAGAAAGCAAGAAGTCGCCAGAAGAGATCCGGCCCAACTGCTCAGCAGTCGGCTTGAATCTCGAGGACTACACCCAGTGGGTGCGCTGACGCGCCCCCATGAGAGAAAGAAAGCATAATACTTACTCCGGCTTCCCGGACAAGTCAGCAGTCCGTGAGGTCAGCTCTTGGACATGGGAGTTGAAGGCGGCCGCGCAGAGGTTATGATAGTCCTGCAAAAAGGGCAGATAGACAAGAGAAAACAAGTCAGCACCCGAGTCTACTTAGAAGTTCCATACGCCTGCTCAGTAGCCGCCCCGGAACTCTGGGACTACACCCAGTGGGTGCGCTGACGCGTGCCCACGGAACAATTCAAGTAAAAGAAGCAAAAAGAAAGAGACATACCCGGATGGCCGTCCGCATTGCCAGGAACTCCTGGTTGTAGTTGCGGAGGGCATTGGCCTGAGCCTGGAGTCAGGCTCGAACGTCCTGCGCCGCCTTGTTCAGCACGGCCATCCCGCCCCCAGATGTCCAGTCCGGCAATCTGCCGCTGGCCGCCTCCAAATCCAGGGACGGCGAACTTGCGCCCCTGCCCCTTGCGGCTGGGGCACCGAGGCCGCCTTCCCCGCGCGTTGGCGTGCCGGAGATCGGACCATGAGGTCCTATCCTGCTGCTAGTCCACCGCCAGCCGGTGGCCCTGGTGGTGAGTTGGGTTGGCCGCCTTGGGCCGCCCTGGTTGGCGCCGGCAGACTCACCTCTGTCTCTAGGGCGATGACGTCACCCCCTCCCTCTCCATGATCGGCTGTTCGCTGCCGGCTCCTTCAGGCAACACTGTCGGGTGATACGTCTCCGTCGTATCTACTTTTCTAAACACTTTTGCCCTTGTTTTGGACTCTAACTTGTATGATTTGAATGGAACTAACACGGACTGACGCTGTTTTCAGCAGAATTGCCATGGTGTTGTTTTTTGTGCAGAAAATAAAAGTTCTCAGAATGACCTGAAACTCCACGGAACACCTTAGAAAAAACAATAAAAAATCCTTGCCGAAGATGAAGACCAGGGGGCCCACACCCTGTCCACGAGGGTGGGGGGCGCCCCCCTGGGCACGCCCCCTACCTCGTGGGCCCCCTGGTTGCCCTCCGACGCCAACTCCAACTCCATATATTGGCTTTCGGGGGGAGAAAAATTAGAGAGAAGAAATCATCGCATTTTACAATACGGAGCCGCCGCCAAGCCCAAGTCTCTCTCGGGAGGGCTGATCTGGAGTCCGTTCGGGGCTCCGGAGAGGGGGATTCGTCGCTGTCGTCATCATCAACCATCCTCCATCACCAATTTCATGATGCTCACCGCCGTGCGTGAGTAATTGCATCGTATGCTTGCTGGACGGTGATGGGTTGGATGAGATTTATCATGTAATCGAGTTAGTTTTGTTAGGGTTTGATCCCTAGTATCCACTATGTTCTGAGATTGATGTTGCTATGACTTTGCTATGCTCAATGCTTGTCACTAGGGCCCGAGTGCCATGATTTCAGATCTGAACCTAGTATGTTTTCATGAATATATGTGTGTTCTTGATCCTATCTTGCAAGTCTATAGTCACCTACTATTTGTTATGATCCGGCAACCCCGAAGTGACAATAATCAGGACCACTCCCGGTGATGACCATAGTTTGAGGAGTTCATGTATTCACTATGTGCTAATGCTTTGTTCCGGTTCTCTATTAAAAGGAGGCCTTAATATTCCTTAGTTTCCAATAGGACCCCGCTGCCACGGGAGGGTAGGACAAAAGATTTCATGCAAGTTCTTTTCCATAAGCACGTATGACTATATACGGAATACATGCCTACATTACATTGATGAACTGGAGCTAGTTCTGTGTCACCCTATGTTATGACTGTTACATGACGAACCACATCCAGCATAATTATCCATCGCTAATCCGGTGCCTACGAGTTTTCCATATACTACTTCTCGCTTATTTACTTTTCCGTTGCTACGAGTTTTCCATATACCACTACTTTTGATGTCTTTACTTTTGTTACCGTTACCACCACTATCATATTACTTTGCTACTAAACACTTTGCTGCAGATACTAAGTTTCCAGGTGTGGTTGAATTGACAGCTCAGCTGCCAATACTTGAGAATATTCTTTGGCTCCCCTTGTGTCGAATCAATAAATTTGGGTTGAATACTCTACCCTCGAAAACTGTTGCAATCCCCTATACTTGTGGGTTATCAAGACCTTTTTCTGGCGCTGTTGCCGGGGAGCATAGCTCTATTATTTGAGTCACTTGGGATTTATATCTGTTGGACACTATGAAGAACTTGAAAGATGATCAAACTACTATTTTGCCCTCAACTACGAGGGGAGGTAAGGAACTGCCATCTAGCCTTGCACTAGATTCTCCTTCTGTTATAAGTAAGCTTGCGACACCTAAGCCTGCTACTGCTATGAATTCTGATATGTCGTATGTTATTGATGATGCCACTTCTGCTATGCATGATACTTATGATGAAACTACTTCTATGCTTGATAGTACTGTGCCCCTTGGTGAATTTCTTGATGAGCAAATTGCTAAGTCAAGAGAAAGAGAAATTATTGAACCTGATTACGATGATGTTAGTGATGATGAAAATATGCCTGCTATTCCTGAGGGTTATCTTTTTGATGCTGAATCTTCTGCAGCTATCCTTGCTTGCCAGGATAGATATGAACTTAAGAGGTTGCTAGTTAAATGGAGTAAAGAATCTTTTAGAGATAGGATGAAACCCGACCCTACTTTTGCCACTTCACCTATTTGTGTTCCCTATACGTATTATTATGATTTTTCAGTTGATCCATATATAATTACTTTGGTTGAATCTGATTCTTTTTATGGCTATGAATCTGAAACTGTTGTGGTACATCTTACTAAGTTAAATGTTATAGCTGCCCCGTTTACTAATAATAAGAGATCGCGCTACCTCTATTTACTCAAAATATTTCCGTTCTCATTAAAGAGTGATGCTAAGATATGGTTTAATTCTCTTGATCCTGGTTGTGTGCAAAGTCCCCAGGATATGATTTATTACTTCTCTGCTGAATATTTCCCTGCTCATAAGAAACAAGCTGCTTTGAGGGAAATATAGAATTTTGTGCAAATTGAAGAAGAGAGTCTCCCACAAGCTTGGGGGAGGCTTCTCAAATTACTTAATGCTTTTCCTGATCATCCTCTTAAGAAACCTGAAATATTTGATATCTTTTATAATGGACTAACTGATGCTTCCAGAGATTTCCTGGATAGTTGTGTTGGTTCTCTTTTCAGGGAAAGAACACCAGATGAAGCTGAAATTCTATTGAATAATATGTTGGCAAATGAAAATAATTGGGCACCTCCTGAGCCACCTCCCGAGCCAGTTCCAGATCCAATTACTGAGCCTATTCCTAAACCAACTCCAAAGAAGAGAGTGTTCTATTTCTCAGTCCCGAAGAAATGCAAGAGGCAAAGAAATCTATGAAAGAAAAAGGTATTAAAGATGAAGATGTTAAGAATTTACCTCCTATTGAAGAAATACATGGTCTTAATTTACCGCGTGCTGAAAAAGTATATGATCTCAATTACTTATTTACTGAAGAACCTCCCGATATCCCGACACAGGTAGTAAAGGTAAATTCTCTCTATAGATATGATAAAGCTGAAGTTCCTCCTAAAATTGCTAGTCAGTGCTTGGATGAGTTTGATGACTTTATGTTTAAGCAAGATGACTTTAATGCTTATTTTGGTAGACAATTAAAATAGAATACCTTTATGATTAAACGCTTGGGTGATTATATGGATGATATTAGAGGTGAACTTAAACTTGTTAGCAAACATGCTTCTATGGTTACCACTCAAGTAGAACAAGTACTTAAAGCTCAGAAAGAAGTGCTTGATGAAATGAATAGTAAGAAAAATAATTATGCTGTTAGAGTGGCTACTAGAACTGGTAGAATGACTCAGGAACCTTTGTATCCTGAAGGCCACCCTAAGAGAATCAAGCAAGACTCTCAGAGAAATAATATTGATGTACCTAGTTCTTCTAAGAGGAAGAAAAAGAAAAATGATAGGACTTTGCAAACTTCTAGTGAACCTGTTGCTGAACCACCTGAGAATCGAAATGATATCTCTGTTTCTCATGCTGAAACACAATCAGGTGATGAACATGAACCTAGTGATAATGTTAATACTAATGTTCATGTTGATGCTCAACCTAGTAATGATAATGATGTAGAAGTTGAACCTGCTGTTGATCTTGATAACCCACAATCAAAGAATCTACGTTATGATAAAAGAGACTTTGTTGCTAGGAAACATGGTAAAGAAAGGGAACCATGGCTTCAGAAACCCATGCCTTTTCCTCCGAAACCATCCAAGAAAAAGGATGATGAGGATTTTGAGCGCTTTGCTGAAATGATTAGACCCATCTTTTTGCGTATGCGATTAACTGATGTGCTCAAAACAAATCCTTATGCTAAGTATATGAAGGATATCATTACTAATAAAAGAAAGATACCTGAAGCTGAAATTTCCACCATGCTTGCTAATTATACTTTTAAGGGTGGAATACCAAAGAAACTTGGAGATCTAGGAGTACCTACTACCTTGCTCCATTAAGAGAAATTATGTTAAAACTGCTTTATGTGATCTTGGAGCCGGTGTCAGTGTTATGCCTCTCTCTTTATATCGTAGACTTGACTTGAATAAGTTGACACCTACTGAAATATCTTTGCAAATGGCTGATAAATCAACTGCTATACCTGTCGGTATTTGTGAGGATGTGCCTGTTGTGGTTGTAAATGTTACTATTTTAACAGACTTTGTTATTCTTGATATTCCCGAGGATGATAGTATGTCTATTATTCTTGGAAGACCTTTCCTTAATACTGCAGGGGCTGTTATTGATTGCACCAAAGGCAATGTCACTTTTCATGTTAATGGCAATGAGCACACGGTACACTTTCCAAGAAAACAACCTCAAGTTTATAGTATCAAC
This sequence comes from Triticum timopheevii, assembly GCA_963921465.1. NCBI lineage: Eukaryota > Viridiplantae > Streptophyta > Magnoliopsida > Poales > Poaceae > Triticum > Triticum timopheevii. The sequence continues at coordinate 139,342,312 of OY997270.1, forward strand.
TCTATTGGAAAAATTCCATCGATTATATTTGGAGGTTTTGAATTTCCTCTCCCCAAGAAAAAGTATGATATTCTTATTGTTGGGGATTTTCATATCCCCGTTGAGGTATCTTAGTGTGATTCGAAATTTCTCCGGTTTCGTGATTATTTGGAATGAGTTTGTTAACAAGACTTGATCAACCATGTTAGTGGGTTCATTTTGATGATCACGAGATGGATGAAACTAGAAGCACAACCTTCTGGTACCCTCTTATATTTTCTGTTATTTAGTAGAAATAAAGTAAAATTGGATTTTTCTATCTGTTTCCTGACTTATCCGTGCAACATAAAAATATCCTGAAAATAAAAGTCCTCAGAATGCCATGCCAATTTAATATGATTTTTTCGGGAATATTTGAGGATTTATTGTGCAAAAATTACCGCGGGGGGAGCTGCCACCTGGTCACGAGGGTGGAGGGCGCGCCCTACCCCCCTGGGCGCGCCCCCTGCCTCGTGGGCGCCCGGTGGCCCTCCTCCAGTTATTCCTGCACCCATCTTCTTCCTCTGCTTCACACAAACACGAAAGACCAACTCAAGCACGAGTTCCAGCCCCCGTTGCTGTGATTTTCGATCTCCTTGCTCAAAGCACCTCTTGCAACACTGCTTGGGGAGATTGTTCCTTGGTATGTGACTCCTCCATTGGTCCAATTAGTTTTTGTTCCAGTGCTTTATTCATTGCAAATTTATGCTGCATAGGTGATCATGTTCTTGAGCTTGCATGTCAAATTTATATGGTTCCAAGTAGTTCCGGTGCTTTATATAGGCTCTAGGCACTTGTGGGAGTTGTTACTATCAATTTTATTGAAGTTGGTTCACTTTCATTTGAAGTTACTAAAAATTTCAGAATTTTTCAGAGGAAACACTATGTTGAGGAGGATGTTCCAAGGTGGTTCTTCAAGGAAGCAAGGTCCCAGACTTGCAATACGTGATGCTGACGAGGAACCACCAAGAGACGCTCCTGTGAGGCCCTATGAATGGCCATCGGAAAATTTTATGAATCAAGTGGGAATCAAAGAAGAATTTAGTGCATATTTGAGTAACGCAGGTCTTGAGGACTTTGAAGCTGACAAATGCCCCCAGTATCATGGTCTCACAAGTTCATTTGTGAGGAGGTTTGAGTTTTCATCTTCGCGTAATTCTCCTTCAGTCATGTTTGACCTTTATGACAAATCTTATACCATGGACTTAGAGGATTTCACTTCTTCTTGCAAACTTCCATCTTGGGGTAATGTCAGGGATCCCTCTAAATCTGAATATAGAGACTTTCTTGTTAGAATAACTGTGGGGGAATCTACAGATATAACACAAGCCACTATAGGGAGCGTTCACTTTCCTGCTATACATTATTTTGCTCTCCTCATAGGTAGATGTATTAATGCTAAGGATGAAGCATGTCACATGTGTGCCCCTGATCTCAGCATTCTTAGGAGTGCTGTGTTAGGAGACCAATCTTATCATATGGGAGCCATTGTAGCTCGCAGGTTGCATCAGAATAGACATAACGGAGATTTCTTTGGAGGAATTTATGCAACCCGTTTAGCTAATTTTCTTGAGGTAGACATTCGAGAGGGTGATATGGAATTACCCCCTTCTTATTTAGACTTTGATTCTATGGTTTCCCACCAGTTTGTTGATAGGACTGAACCACCTCTCCAGTATCGACTAATCTTTAATAGATGTCGTGTAGTCCATATTGCTCTTCCTGCTCCTACCTTCTTTGATTCACAGACAAAAGGAAGATATATTATTACCAGAGAGGAGGCAGATGAGTACGAGAGTAGAGCGGAGGCTGCTTGACTCCATGCTACAGCTCAGGCAGCGATAGCCGCTGCATCGCAGTATGACCCCAGCTTCACCTACGGGTATCCGCCAGGCTATCCCTAGCAATAGACCAACTTAGGCCAAAAGCCTAAGCTTGGGGGAGTACGTATTTCCCACCAACATTACATTCATGTTCACACACACTCATCGCTAGATGTCGGTGCTCATACTCTTTCACTATAATATCCATGCTAGTTTATTTTCTTTTTCCTTCTTTGTTCTTGTGTCTTTGATAAACCTTAAGAAAAAAACCAAAACAATTAGTTAGTTTACTTTCCATGCTTGTAGTAGAATTAAAAATAAAACCCAAAAATATTTCCCGTTCTTCTTTTGCTTGTTGGGAGCTTTCCCCTGTAAATAGTTTTTATTTCTTTTCCTTTCTTTGGGGGTCGAGAAGACCATATTGAAAATGCTTAGTGGCTATTATATGCATGATTGTTTATTTCACTTAGAGCCCATATTACTTGTCTTCTCTCTTGAGTTGAATGCTTGCAGATTCTAGCTTAGTCCAATGCACATGCACTCTTATTATTATTCACATCCTTCGGTCGTGCAAGTGAAAGGCAATAATGATGATATATGATGGACTTATTGGGATGAGAAAAGCTGGTATGAACTCAACCTCTCTTGTTTTTGTAAATATGATGATTCATCGTTCCTGAGTCAGCTATTATGAAGTAAACATATTTGCAATGACATTTAGAGATTATAGTTGCTTGTGCCATGCTTGATTAGCTATGAGTTATAATGGTTTACCTTGCGTGCCAACATGCTATTAGAATGATTATGATGTGGTATGGTGGGATGGTATCCTCCTTTAAATGAATTGAGTGACTCGACTTGGCACATGTTCACGCATGTAGTTGAATCAAATCAACATAGCCTTCATGATATTTATGTTCATGGTGGATTATATCCTACTCATGCTTGTATTCGGTGTAAATTAATTTTAATGCATGTTTACGACTGTTGTCGCTCTCTCAGTTGGTCGCTTCCCAGTCTTTTGCTAGCCTTCACCTGTACTAAGCGGGAATACTGCTTGTGCATCCAAACTCCTTAAACCCCAAAGTTATTCCATATGAGTCCACTATACCTTCCTATATGCGGTATTTACCTGCCTTTCCTAGTAAATTTGTATGTGCCAAACTCTAAACCTTCGAATAAACATTCTGTTTTGCATGCTCGAATAGCTCATATGTCAACTAGAGCTGCCCTTATCTTCCGTGTTAGGCGGGTTATTCTCAAGAGGAGTGGACTCCGCTCCTCATTCATGAGAAAATGGCTGGCATCCGGGATGCCCAGTCCCATGCTTCATGCAAACTAAATCAAAATAACTGCAAACGAAACTCTCCCTGGGACCCGTTGAATGTTGGAGGCACTCGTTATTTCGAGCAAGCCATGGATTGATGCTTGTGGAGGAGGGGGAGTATAAACTTTACCATTCTGTTTGGGAACCGCCTATAATCTGTTTAGCATGGAAGATATCGTCGTCTTTTAGTTGTTATGTTGACAATGAGAGTATGCCGCTCAAAATATAATTTATCTCTATTTCAAAACCGAGCTCTGGCACCTCTACAAATCCCTGCTTCTCTCTACGAAGGGCCTATCTATTTACTTTTATGTTGAGTCATCACCCTTCTTATTAAAAAGCACCCGCTGGAGAGCACACTATCGTTTGCATTCATTATTATTGGTTTATATTGGGTATGACTTGACTGGATCTCTTTTACCATGAATTACAATGTTTAGTCAGTCCTTGATCTTTAAAGGTGCTCTGCATTTATGTTTTGCGGTCTCAGAATGGGCTAGCAAGATACCATTTTGTTATATCATGTTATGATTATTTTGAGAAAGTGTTGTCATCCGAGTTTTATGGCTCGCTAGCTGATTATGCTATTGATGTGAGTAATTGTGAGACCTATGTGTTATTGTGAGTATGGTTAGTTCATAATACTGGCTGAAACTTGAATGCTGGCTTTTCATGTGTACAACAACAAGAGCAAACAGAGTTTGTAAAAGTTTTTCTTTTTCTCTTTCAGTTTGTCAACTGAATTGCTTGAGGACAAGCAAGGGTTTAAGCTTGGGGAGTTGATACGTCTCCGTCGTATATACTTTTCCAAACACTTTTGCCCTTGTTTTGGACTCTAACTTGTATGATTTGAATGGAACTAACCTGGACTGACGCTGTTTTCAGCAGAATTGCCATGGTGTTGTTTTTAGTGCAGAAAATAAAAGTTCTCGGAATGACCTGAAACTCCACGGAACACCTTAGAAAAAACAATAAAAAATCCTCGCCAAAGATGAAGACCAGGGGGCCCACACCCTGTCCATGAGGGTGGGGGGCGCCCCCCCTGGGCGTGCCCCCTACCTCGTGGGCCCCTTGGTGGCCCTCCGACGCCAACTCCAACTCCATATATTGGCTTTCGGGGAGACAAAAATCAGAGAGAAGAAATCATCGCGTTTTACGATACGGAGCCGCCGCCAAGCCCTAATCTCTCTCGGGAGGACTGATCTGGAGTCCGTTTGGGGCTCCGGAGAGGGGGATTCGTCGCCGTCATCATCATCAACCATCCTCCATCACCAATTTCATGATGCTCACCGCCGTGCGAGAGTAATTGCATCGTAGGCTTGCTGGATGGTGATGGGTTGGATGAGATTTATCATGTAATCGAGTTAGTTTTGTTAGGGTTTGATCCCTAGTATCCACTATGATCTGAGATTGATGTTGCTATGACTTTGCTATGCTTAATGCTTGTCACTAGGGCCCGAGTGCCATGATTTCAGATCTGAACCTAGTATGTTTTGATGAATATATGTGTGTTCTTGATCCTAACTTGCAAGTCTATAGTCACCTACTATGTGTTATGTCCGGCAACCCCGAAGTGACAATAATCGGGACCACTCCCAATGATGACCATAGTTTGAGGAGTTCATGTATTCACTATGTGCTAATGCTTTGTTCCGGTTCTCTATTAAAAGGATGCCTTAATATCCCTTAGTTTCCAATAGGACCCCGCTGCCACGGGAGGGTAGGACAAAAGATTTCATGCAAGTTCTTTTCCATAAGCACGTATGACTATATACAGAATACATGCCTACATTACATTGATGAACTGGAGCTAGTTCTGTGTCATCCTATGTTATGACTGTTACATGACGAACCGCATCCGGCATAATTATCCATCGCTAATCCGGTGCCTACGAGATTTCCATATACTGGTTCTCGCTTATTTACTTTTCCGTTGCTACTGTTACAATCACTACAAAATACCAAAAACATTACTTTTGTTGTCTTCACTTTTGTTACCGTCACCACCGCTATCATATTACTTTGCTACTAAACACTTTGCTGCAGATACTAAGTTTCCAGGTGTGGTTGAATTGACAACTCAGCTGCTAATACTTGAGAATATTCTTTGGCTCCCCTTGTGTCAAATCAATAAATTTGGGTATAATACTCTACCCTCGAAAACTGTTGCGATCCCCTATACTTGTGGGTTATCAAGACCGGGTCCTCGGGCACTGGGGGCATCGTACAGAGGGGGATGACCAGTTGTGGGGTTGGCCGCGTGTGGCCTCCCCGTCCTGTGCTGCGGCCATGGTGTCTGCCTGGGCCTTGGCAATGGCGTCGGCTTGTGCCTTCGCGGCCTCGTCCGCCTTCTCCTGCACCGCCTGAGCCGCTGCCGCCTTCTGCCGCTCCGCCCCCTGCTCCTCGTGCGCCTCCCGCGTGTTCCTCTTCGTTGCTGCCTGGAGCCCGGCACGCAGGTCCACGCGACGGGTGCTGGCGGAGCCCCCCATCGCACCAACCACGAAGGCGGCGTCCGACCACTCAAGAGAGAGTGGAGCCCTGTTTAAGCAAGCAGAAGAAAGACTCAGAAGAGCATTTGCAAGAAAATGAAGAGAGAATGCAATAAGGAGCCAGTACTTACACAGAAACCATTTGGGCTTCCTTGATGACCCTTCGAAAGCGGCTCGCCTTCGCGGCCGCCTCCTCCTGCTTGGTCGCCGCGGCCGTGCTCTTGGGCTTCTTTGGCCGGCAGCCGTACATCAACGGCACAGCCCGACGCTTTTGCGCGATGTCTTGGGCAACCGACATGGCGGATGAGCTTGCACCCACTTGGTCAGAGGCCGGCTGGCGGCGCGGGACGGCCTCTTTGTCATCATTATCAGGCCAATCCTCGAGGCTGCCTCCGGCTCCAGACCTGCCTGCCTCACCGCCACCACCTGTGGCGTCGTCCTCCAGGGCGCCCTCCCCCCCCCCCAAGTTGGGGTCGTCTACGTCGCTCTCCTCCCGATCAGGGAGGAACTAATGCTCCAGCCCCGATTCGTCGGATGTTGGCTGTAGGAGGGCACCCTGTTTCATAACCGATTGGTCAAGATGGCCAAAGAGAATCCGGCAACTAAAATAAGATAAAAGAAGAAATGAAGACTTACTGTAGGCGGTGGATGCGCGCACGAGTACGGCTCTTTGCTGAACCGCCACTCCGCCTCCGGGAGCTTGCTGTTTGAAATATAGTTCACCAAGTGAGCCACCTCCGTGTGCGGTATCTCCTTGGTGCACATCCGGCTTGGATCCCGGTGCCTGCTCATTTGGCATATCATATGCTGCCAGCCTTGGAGCAGGAGCACCCGGTGCACCACGAAGGCGGTTAGCAAGTCCGGCCCGGTGAGGCCCTCTGACTTCACCATCACCTTGAGCCGCGTGACGGTGGCGGCACCGGCGACCGACAGCATCCATGGCCAATACAACCAGTTGGCCTGCGTTCCAGCCGGCGGGCCGGCTGCGTAGGCTAGCAGGTTGACCCAGTCGCCCTTCGGGTGAACGCTCTTCACGTAGAAGCACGATTGCTGCCACATCTTCACCAACTGTATTAGCGTGATGGACGGGAACGGTTTGTCGGCAGCCGGCCTCCGCACCGCGACGAAGGCGCCGCACTGCGCAGGTACCCCCTTGACGACGGTGCCGAGCTTCTATAGAAGAACTCGCCCTAGAGTTCAAGGGTGGGGAGGATGCCGAGGAAGCCTTCCTAGAGGGTGACGAAGGCGGACAGCAGCACCACTGTACTTGGAGTGAGGTGGTGCGGCTGGAGGCCGTAGAAGTTGAGGAAGGAACGGAGGAAACCGCTTGCCGGCAGGCCAAGGCTGCGCAAGCAGTGCGAGCAGAAGATGATCCGCTCGCCCTCCTCTGGCGCCAGCGAGATCTCCCTTTCTGGCGCCAGGCAAACTTCACGTAGTCCTCATCGGGTAGCCGTCCCATCCGACGGAGGAAGTCAATATGGTCCTCATGGACGATGGAGTCATCCTATGCTCCAGAACACGCCATGGGCTCGAGAAGCTCGACGGAGGGACGACGCGGCGACATGTGCGCAGCCCTGCAGCGGCAAGCAGCAGTGCAGCAGGGTGGCCGGAAGCGCGACGCAGCGGCGGGCAGAAGCAGCAGTAAGAGGAGGAAGAAGAGAATGGTGGAGGAGGAGGTATATGTGCGTGCGTCTTCGGCTCTCCTCCTCCCCCTACTTATAGCCCCAGAACGACGAAGCCGAGGGGGCGGGGCATGGCGGTCGTGGGAATAACTGCGCCCACTCCCCCACGACCCCGTGATTATCGCGCCATAAAGGCGTGTATTAATCATGCCTGGAATGGCAACCACCCACTTCGCCCACAGTGGATCCGCGCGGGGGCCGAGGCGCTGTAGTGGTGGGCCCCAGCCTGCGGCGATGTCCCGTCGCATGTGTGGGCTGGCAGGCTGGTCCAGCCGACTGGTGCCACGTGGTGCGCGGACAGCGGGCGGCCGGCCCAACACCCGGTGCACAGGCCACCTGGTTCCTTCCTTCGGACTTTGAAATCTTCCAGACGGCACGCCTGGTCATGGCCGACTCCTAGCTATCGTCTCTGCAGAGTAGGAAGCTACTAGGGCCTCTCGCCTTTCTGCAGTCGCGAAGCCCTACCAGCTTCGGGGACTATTGTCGGAGTAAATGACCACGGGTAGCCTTATCGGCTCCCCTGGATCTTCAAAACATCAGGCCGACTGCGCCCCTCAAACATCCAAGACGAAGGGCCACCTTCCCGTGGCCGGCTGGTCCAGTGGCCGGCTACAGGAAGGCGGCAAAGCGCAGCAAGCTGTCCCAAAGCTGACCGACTCCTAGCAGGCGGCCACCAGAGTGGCCGACCTCTAGCAGGCGGCCCACCCCGTGCACCCTCAAAGTTTGCACCCACATAACGGTGACAAGACGGGGTGTGGCTACAGTGAAGCCTGGCACCCCCGAATCCCGGAGCGAGCGTGGCCACAGTGCATCGTACCGGGCGGCCATCACTCCCCCAGCGTGGCACTGTTGCCACGTTGACCATGACATCACCCATGGCAGAACAACCATGCCCCACGATGAGCTGCCGGTACGGCCCGCAGGCGATGGACAGAGAGCCACCAGAAGGTGGCATGACCAAACCAGTCGGCATGGGGGGAGGCCGGCTCCCAACAGCCGGCCCACCCTCACCTTGGAAGTTTGTGCACCATTAACCAGATAAGACGGGGTGAGGCTACAGTGAACGCCCGCCAGGCGGCGGCACTGTAGCCACGCCTGCCCCAACAAAGCCATTGTCATCAGGGGCGAGGCTACAGTAACGAGCAGCCGACAGGGTCCACAGGCGGTGGGCCCAGCATGTCGGCCTGGAGCCCGGCAGCCGGCAGGACCCATCAGTCGGCGGGCCCTAGTGGCCAGCGGAGAAGCCGGCGGCCATAAACACTGACGGCCTGGATCCACACCCGGCCAGATTACCATTGTACCCTTGAGGGGTAGGCCTATATAAACCCCCCAGGGCACCCATGCAAAGGGTTGATCTCTTGGAGTTTCCCACACCTTATAGAGAGAAGAGGTGAGGTAGCCTTGCCCTTCTTCCTCTAGCCAAACAGCTCAAGGAGCAGCTTGTAGCCACCTGTTGCCTTAGTGATCATGCAGAGACCCCGCAGAGCAGGACTAGGGGTGTTATCTCCAAGGAGAGCCCCAAACCTGGGTAAGATTCGTCGGCGTGCATGTCTTCGCCTCATCCCGTTTCCATGCACCGGCGACGTCTTACTAGCTCCCACTATGATTAGCCATCCTTTGTCATATGTTGCACCTGCCACCCAACAAACAGGAATGCTCGATTTTAGTGGAACTACAAAAAAGTCCAAATGGTTCAACATTAGGAGCATGTTTTCTTCCAAACCTTTATATCCAATTGGTGGCACTGTGAGCTGTTCATTACGAAGGTACATGGTTTGCTACTATCTTGCTACTATTTTGTACTGTCATTAGATAGTAATACTAGTGGTTTGCATGTGAATTTATTGGCAGGGTGGACCTACATTGGAGGTGCAGGACAGGATTCAATGATTGGATGCTCAATTTCGGTTGTATCGATTTCACCTCTCCATCACTTCGAACATGGATATCCTTGGTCTGATGAAGAATGGGCGCTATATTTCTGCTCTGAACCAGCAAATCAATTCAGTATGAAATTGTCCAGAGCAAAACTTGACTGTATCAAATTGTACAGTGCAAAACATGACATATGCTAAGCGGAAGAGACGTGTTTAAATCAAAAATACAAGGTGGGGTATATGCTTACTAGGTACTTGATATTTGTGCAAACAGAGATCTCTGCGCATTGCTATTTAGCAAACAAACAAAGTGACGACAATTTTGGTTGAACTGCACAAGATAATAGTATAGTCACTGCATGCAGTGCCATTTGAAAATAGTCATAGAAAGATTGGATAGTCATTTCATGGACTGCAGAAAAGTAGTACTGTACTATTTATTGGCCAACACTAGGTGCTTCATTGCTTTGGTCTGATTATACAATGGGCATCATTTTGCCTAAGTTAAAGTTTGTATTCCAAAAATAGTCCCGTCGTGTGATCGAGAGAAGACCAAATCATATTGCAGTGGATGTTCCTCCATCATGTGTGGTTCATTCTCATGGTTCCAGCTGTTGGTGAAACCACTTACGTTTGCAAGAGGAATTGTAGACTTCACAAACGAATTTGTCTTTCAGTTTGTACTGAATTTTGGCTAAGAGAAGCGTCCATGTTAGTAGGAAGAACATATGTTTTTTCAAGATCTTTGCTTTTGGAGCTACATATTTGTATATGATCTGTCAATCATTGAGATGCATTAACATGTTGATCTTATGTATGGGAATCGTACTAGTTGGTTTTGAATTTGGGCTACTAATGTGAACATATTACATTGTCAGGCCTGTGAGTCTCGTGTGAACATTTCAAACGGATCGGCTCTTACTGTTGTGCACAACATGATCCTTATTTATGTGTTCTCAGTGTTTACAAGTTACTAACAGTTCCTTATTTCTGTTCGCTCAGTGTTTACAAGTTACTGATCGATCACTAGCTAGCCTACTAATCCGCTCCTGGCAGTTTTAGTTGTGGGGCAAGATCCGAAGTGGTAGTTTTTTGAATAAAAATGCCTACCCCTGAAGAAACTGACAAGCTTCTCTGAAGAAAATGCCATGCGAATCTGAAGAAACTGCCAGCAAAAACGTTCGCAAATGCCTTATCTCCCAGCTAACATTCATCAGCTAATGCAATCGTACACGTACACCATCCGACCTACTCGATCCTACACGTATACTATCGACCTACTCGATCCTACACGGATAAATAGCGGATCACGCACGTACTACCTCCTTTTCTGATTTCACGGGACAATTCAAGAAATGACCTACTCGATCCTACACGAATAAATAGCAGATCATGCACGTACTAGTACCTCCTTTTTGGTTTGCAGGGCTTAATTCAAAAATCTCACCTACCAAGGTACTCCCTCCGTCCGGGTTTATTAGTCCCGTGAGCCAAAGCAGCAAGACCAAGGCATGGCAATAATTAACTGCATGCAGAAGTTTAAGCCTAATTAATTCCAGCGATTTAAGTGGCTGCATGTGTGCCCTCGACTGCAACTCGTCACATGCTGCTCCGCGTACTGGCTGCAAGTGATTCTGAGTGGCTGCATCCAGCCGGCCGTAATTAAGGCAGCTAACTGATGCGAAAAAAGATGCGCTTTAATTGTTGTGGGCCTTTTAAATCCATGGAATCATTATTGACAAGGAGGGAGTACCTTGTCTGGTTGATTCGAGTGCACTCATTTGACCGTCATGCCGGCGTGCGAACCAGCATGGACGGGACGGGACGGCACAGTCATAATTTTAGTTTTTCTAGTTTTCCACGGCAAGCTGGCGCGCTAAGCCATGCCTATTTATGCATTGAATTCCGATGACCGTCGTGCTACCTTCCGCCTATAAATACTGTTTCCCGGCCTTCTCCGGTGGCACCATGACCCAACTCGCCCTATCCTCATAAGCCCCCACCGGCCCGACGTCGCTCGCCACCTATCCTTGCTCTCGCCACGTCCGCCATGCCCCCGCCCGTCCGTGATAGGCGATGCCGGAGGCGGTCACCGCCAAAACTAGTGTTCGGTTTTTCACCAGAAGGCAGACGGAGGGAGGAGGCATTCTATTGGTCTTTAGATGGCAATGCGGAGATCGAGGACTTGTTGGAGCATGACCGCCTGGCGGAGGAGCAGTAGTTGTTGGAGCACGACCGCTTGACGAAGGAGCAGCGTATCACCGATTTGTGCCGCCAACGGGATATGGACCAGCAGCGCATCGACGCTCTAAGTCGCGAGCAGAGAGCCCGCAACTGGGCCGACTACGTGGAGGCCGGCGCCCGGCAAATAGCCCTGGAGGCTGTCGGGCACGCATGAGTTCACGATGCTGATTTTTACTACCAGCTCGTAAAGTGGGTTTCCCGCTTAGAAGCCAAAGCTTCGGTGGACCACGCCGGCATGGAAAGGGCCAACACGCGCGAGCAACGCGCCCTTTTGCACCTCTGGCAAATCCGAGACAAGGCTGAGGACGCCGGGGCCGGCGTTTAGCGTGTACCGCACATGGTGGCCGGCATCGTCTAGTTATCTAAGAGTAAGTTTGTACTTGTACGCTACTAGAGTATTAGTGGGAGTAGATAGTTAACTTGGCTATGATGGTTGTCAACGTGGAAGTTCAGTACTCTACATCTAGATCAAACCTGTTCCTTTGCTCTGAATGTTGAACTTTCTGTTTGAACGTATGGAATGGGTTCTTATTTTTTTAAATGGGTTGTATTTGTCCGCCACGGGTTTAGAGGCTGACTTGTGGGCCTACCAGGTTGACGCGTACACAATCAGGAGATGATTGTACGTGGAGAGGATGTCAGCAGCGACCCGCCAAGGTCATGGTAGTACGCAAGCAAGTGCCTCCTTATTTCAAGCTAATAAAAAAATGGCTCCTCCTAATGGATTTCTGACATCTGGGTCCCATGCCATTGTCAACGTATAGTCAATAAACGAGAGAATTGCACAATGAGCGGCTGACACCAGGGACCCAGCAGCTCCCCGGTTTTTTTGGGTTAATTTGATAAATGCCACTCCAAATCTGGTGATTCCGAGTAATGCCATAGCAATTTCCAGGTGGCATTTTTCAAAGTTTGCAAATTGCAGTGTTGTTTTTCAAAGTTTGCAAAAATTGCACATTTTTCAAAGTTTGGAAATTGCAGTGGCATTTTTATGAATTGCCATAATTGGAGTGGCATTTATCTAATTTGTTTTTGAGACGGAAGCAGGGTGTCAACTGGGCTGTGCGGGGCACTCTGGCCTGTCTAGACAGCATTTTCTTGTATGTTTACCATAGACCAGCACAGTAGTTTTTTTTTCTTTCTGAAAATGGCTATCCCAGTTTTTTTGTAAATTGTCAAGTAAGTCACTTTGTCAGGCCTGTTGGCCTGCAAATCTTTCAAGACGAGGAGAGTTTCATTCGGCTGGCCGAGAAAATGGCCAATCGGTAATGAGAAATGGGCTGTACATTTTTAAAACACATCAAACCGGCAATTAGTTTCATATTTCTTTTTTTCATTTCGAGATTTTAAATTGCATCTATTTTTATGCCTGGACAATTTGTTGGATTTTATATTGATATCCATTTATTTTTAAAATTAGTTTGAATGTGACTCAAAATTTCGGGATTAAAACAGTTCGGACCGCACCAAAATATGCAAAAATTTGTATAATTTTTTAGCTGTGGCCACTATATGGGCTGTAATGCTAACGAAAAGAATATGGGCTCCAAAAAAAACCTTAGGAATTAGCAGATGGGCTGTAAATTATTAGAAATAATGGCAGATGGGTTGTATGCTGTTTTCCACAGATTTGAGGCTTTACTAAAAAAAGGTTGACGCACAAGCAGTGACTGTTGGATGTCCATCCAACGGTCTTTGTGCTTCTTCAATCTCTGTTCTTCCTGCTACAGCCACTCAAACAAGCGCCGGCGGGACTGCCTGCTCCCTCCTCCCACGGCCGGCTATGCTGCCGCGCAGGCCTCACCGCCCCACCGTACTCCCATCACTGGCCTAGCCATCCCTCTACTCACCCACACCTGTTGTTATTGTCCGCGACGGTAGACGAACTAGTAAACCCTCGTACAGTCGTACTCCCCTCCGCGTGGGAAACAACTGCCGAGTCTTCCCTGGCTCCGTGTCGTTCCCTTCCTAAGCCTTGTCGTCATCCACCGCCCTGGTGCTCTCGGCATGGCATGGTCAACGTGGTCAACGACCGACATGCATCTGAAGTGGACTGTACGTGGAGAGGCTGACAGCTAGGTCCATGGCCGCACGCAAGGAAATGCCTCCTTATTACGTACAAAATAATGATTCCTCCACCTGACATCTGGGACCCACCGAAAGGGCATCTACATTTCACGAAAAAAATGTTGCCGCCGCTGACAGCTCGGACCCACCAGCTATATCTTCGCACGCAAGGAAGTGCCTCCTTATTACGCACAAAAAAAAAATGAATACTCCCCATGCTAGCTGGCACCCAATATAATGGGAGGCTGACTTGTGGGCCTACTAAGTTGACGGGGATGGAGGGCTTTGTCATCTTAGTCCATATGCATGATTCTAGCTCCAGTGACCATACGATGTCCATCCAACGGCTCTAGTGCTTCTTCAACCTCTTGTCTTCTTGCTCCAGCCGCCCAAAGCAGCACCGGTCGTGCCGCCTACTCCTGCCTCCCGTGGTCAGCTGTGCTACCGCGGAGGCCTCACCACCCCCTACTACTCCCACCGCTGGCCAAGCTATCCCTCCACTCACCCACACCACCTGTTATTCTGCGGCGACAGCAGCCTCACACTGCAGCCGAACTAGTGAACCCTCATACTCCTCTCCGCGTCGGCATCCACTACCGCGTCTTCCCCGGCTCCGCATCGTCCCCTTCCTAGGCCTCGCCGCCTTCCATCATTGTGGTGCTCTCGGCGCGGTGAGGTCAATGTGGTCAATGACCAACTTCCATCGGAAGAGTATTGTATGTGGAGAGGCTGATAGCTGGGTCCACGGCAGCCGCAAGGAAGTGCCTCCTTATTATGCGCAAAATAATAATGCCTCCACCTGACAACAGGGACCCACCGGATGGGCCACCATATTTCATGAAAAAACATTTCCCCCTGACTGCTGGGACCCACTAGCTACATCTTCGCACGCAAGGAAGTGTGTCCGGGAAAAAAAGATTCGCACCACTGACTGTTGGGACCCACAAGCTACATCTTCGCTCGCAAGCAAATGCCTGACAGTCAGGACCCACCTGGTCGAAGTGTATGTAGCATTGTCATTTTGGTCGCGAACGTGTACGTACATACTGGTCTCTGTAGAGGTGTGCACGTTGTCGGTGCCAAAACCGGTGGATCTCGGGTAGGGGGTCCAAATCTGTGCGTCTTAGGCTGATGGTAACAGGAAGCAAGGGACACAATGTTTACCCAGGTTCGGGCCCTCTCGATGGAGGTAAAACCCTACTTCCTGCTTGATTAATATTGACGATATGAGTAGTAAAAGATTAGATCTACCACGAGATCGTAGAGGCTAAACCCTAGGAGCTAGCCTATGATGATTATGATTGTAATTGTGATCGGCCTTCTAAGGACCAACCTCTCCGGTTTATATAGACACCGGAGAGGGCTAGGGTTTACATGGAGTCGGTTACAAGGAAGGAAATACAATATCTGGATCGCCAAGCTTGCCTTCCACGCAAAGGAGAGTCCCATCCGGACACGGAACAGAGTCTTGAATCTTGTATCTTCATGCTTCAATAGTCCGGACGACGTATATAGTCCGGCTGTCCAGATACCCCCTAATCCAGGACTCCCTCAGTAGCCCCTGAACCATGCTTCAGTGACGATGAGTCCGGCATGCAATCCTGTCTTCGGCATTGCAAGGCGGGTTCCTTCTTCGAGTACTCCAAAGTAATTATCAAACACTTAGACCGTGTCCGGATCTGTGAGAAGATCTTTACATACCTTTGTAGGGAACATAGCATAAATCTGATCTACTGGCGAACTTCGTACGTCGTGCCCTTGCATCGTGGCCTAGTCCAACACGAACTGACGCTTCTTGCCCCACCCCGAGTCGCGTTGCGAGGCGGTTTTATTGGCACGTCCTGCCAAAGCAGAGATCGTGTTCCTCTTATTACGTGATCTTTCATCAATATGGACGTGCGTGACCCCACGACGACCGTTGGTATGACTCCGTGGGTTTTTAGATAAGCCTCAAGCGGTCACGCTGAGGACTCTTGATATTCACCCCCTTTATAAAGGGGTCGAGGCCTATGCCTCTTTTCCAGCTCCCTCGCGCCTTCTCGCACCTCAAGTTCCAACACCCGAGACCTAAGCTCAAACACCCCAGATCCTCCAATATGTCCGGATCCAACCTTCAAGGCTGGTGGGTGGCCTCCTCGATCCAAGAGGAGGACATTGCGAGGCTTAGGGAGGTCGGATACCTGACCGCCGACATCCAGCACAGGCTTCCTGCTCCAGGGCAGGTCATCCCTACACCAGAGCCCAATGAGAGCGTCGTGTTTATTCCTCACTTCCTACGTGGCTTGGGCCTCACCCTTGACCCCTTTTTGAGGGGGCTCATGTTCTATTACGGGTTGGATTTTCACGATCTAGCTCCGGACGCTATCCTCCATATCACGTTGTTCATCATTGTGTGTGAGGCCTTTCTCCACGTCACTCCACACTTCGGCTTATGGCTCAAGACCTTTAATGTGAAGCCGAAGATGGTCGAGGGGCGACATGCCGAGTGCGGAGGTGCCGTAATAAGCAAGAACACCGATGCCCCACGGCCAGAGGATTCCTTCCCAGAAGTATCTGATGTATGGCAACGGAGGTGGTTTTATGTCACGGCTCCCAAAGGCACAAAGTGGTGGCCGCTCCCGAGTTCCGCTCGGGCCCTCCGCCACAATTGGTGTCATGGACCGACGTAGGGCGGAATTGGGGGCCCGCTAGTGATGTACCAATACTGCAGGGCCGTATCCGGGAGCTTCTTGAGAGGGACATTAACCTTGTCAGCATAATTCAAGTAATGCTAATCCGACGGATGTTGCCGTGCGAACGCCAGCCTCTCCGGATGTGGGAGTTCAATCCAGAGGGTCCGCGGACTATTAAGCACTTCTTCCGCCTGAAGCTCGAAGGGATGTGTAAATTATTCTTTGGACCACAAGTAAAGTGTCCGGACAACACCGAGGATGCGGGCCTAAGCTGCAATCGCCTAGATGCCCAAGTAAGTAACCTTAAAACCGGACACTTTGTTTTTATTTGTCATAGACATTATTCTGAAAACCCTCTGTAGCCAGGAATGGCTTAGCAAGGCGGAGAGAATCAGGTGTCCGGCGCCACTTCCCGAAGGCTCGCCTAATCCAACCGTTGCCAAGATGCTTGGTCGGGTGCTCAGCAAAATACCCTTAGGGAAAGACGAAGGGAAGGATGGTGAAGCCGAACTTCACACACTGCGCATCCGGACCGGGGGAATTGCTTCCTCCCAAAGGGAGGATAATCGGGGAGGGAAATCCGAGGCCACCTCCCCGCGCGGGAAGAAAAGGGCTGCCTCCGAAGACTTGGAGACAGAGATACCCAAACAAGGGAAGAAAGTGCCGCCGGGGAGCTCTGCCCCGACGGGCGTCCTCGCCGCGTCATGCCCGCCAATGGGCCAGCCCTCCACCGAGCTGTAAGTTTGATCGTTAAATCGAAGGTACTGCGTTTCTCCAAGATCAATAACCAGGATTCATCTTTTGCAGTCCGGCTAGCAGTTCTTCTCAACAGAGTTCGTCTTCGGGGGATCTTCCTCCGGAGATGATGGAGAGCGGGACCCCACCAACCTCTCCGCCTCATGGAGCGGGCGACACTGAGGTGTCGTCACGGAGGAGTCCGGACCTGCCGAAGCCGGAAGCTAATACGTTAGCCGCCCTAAGCCCGAAGCATTTGGCTCCCACGGGGGGCGATGAGAAGGGTCCGGCACAGTTCAATGTCTGGCCGGACATACTGACAGGCCTTCTGGAGCGAGCCGTGCTCTCAGAGGAGCACAGCTCATTAATGAGCACGGTGCTCAAGAAAATTTCATCCGCCACAGGCGGTTTGAATGAAGCATTTACGGGCCTGCTTAGAGGCTTTGAGGTATGTAGTGAAAAATACACTTTTTTTGCTGTGAGGCACGCGCTAGGTGTGCTCCATATGGATAGTAGCCCCTGAGACTCTGGTTGCCCGCCCTAGGCGGCAAACGGGGGATCATATAGTAATGATTGCGTTGTACATATGCGCAGGTATCTAAGGGTCCGGCGGCCGATCAGTCCGTTGAAGTTGCCGAGCTAAGGAGGCAGATCGGATCTATTGATGCCGATATCACGCTGGTGAATGAGCGGCTGGACGAGTCACAGGTATGTGCTCTTCTGTCCTTGTTATGTTGTATAGGAAAATATGAGAGGGGCATAATATTAATGCAATATGCATGGACTGCAGATGGTGCTGCTGCCGTGGAAGCCCTGAGGGCGGAACTTTCCCAGGCCAAGGAACAAGCTCGGGTTAGCAGTGCGGCTGCCCTAAAGGCAGCCGAAGAATTGAGAGCCGAACAGGCTGCTCATCGCCGAAGTGAGGAAAAGATAGTCGAAATGGCTGTGGAGTTGAAAAATGCCGCCGACTGGTATGAACTCCTTAAAAAGGAACATGAGGCTAGTTCGGCCGACCTGAACAAGGCACTTAATGCCACCACGGAGATGCGGACCGAGGTCAGGCGTGTGCGGGAGGAGCTTCAACAGGCCGGTAAAATCACGGCTGGGGGCTCCTACTTACCGCAGACGAAGTTTTTGGATCCGAAGTATGCTCCCCGGGATGGACGCTGGAGTCCGGCAGATGTGTATGCGGATTTGGCAAAGAGTATAGCTCACGCCGCCAAGTTCTTCGAGGATCAAGGTGATAATGAAGTGGAGAAGCTTTTCTGGTCGCAATTCAATGCTCCCACTCGCCCGCTGCCGTTAAGTGAGAAGATGGCTGCTGTAGCGGAGCTTCATAGGCTGTCCGGGCTTGTAATGCGGTCTGTAATAGACCACCTTTGGCCAAAGGGGCCTAAGCCGGACAGTTACTTTGGTTTGGTGCAACAATTCCTTGGTTCCGTGCCTCAGATCGACGCCATGAGAAGGTCGGCGTGCATAGAGGGTGCACGAATGGCTCTTGCCTGCGTTAAAGCCTATTCGACAGATATGGAGGCCATTATTATAGCGACCCAGAATCTGGCGGGAGGCCAGTATTCGGCCGAGCACTACTTGGAGCAGGTAACAGAACGTTCCCGCTTAATAGAGGCACAGTGCTCGAAGAGTATATTGTTCGAGTGAAAAATCGAATCATTGTAAAAACAAAGTTATTTTGATTATGAGGCTATATTTATACTTTTTGCCTGGAAGTATTATTGTGGTGGGTCTATTCTAATAACACCGATAAGACCTTATTCTGATAACACCTACCCTTATTCTGATAACACCTCACCGGAAGCAACCACCCCCCACCTCCGGCATGACCACAATCCGCCTCTACCTTCTTCCACCGCCAACCCCCACCCGACCCCAGCCAAATCTGGCGCCCTCCCACCCACCTCCACCTACTTCCACCCACGGCCCAACCTGTAACGCCCCGGATGTAACTTTCCATATTCGTAACTCCAACTCCTGCCTTTTCCGGAGATGCGAGATATTATTTTCTCCGTGGTTGGGTTTTGTCTTTCGTTTTGCATTTTGTTCATGTCATGCATTTCATCATCGCATCATTCGCATTGCATCGGCATCGTTTTCATAAAACTTGCATTCGCTCGTAGTTGTCGCTTCTTCCTTGTCCCTGTTGACCCCTCTCAGATCAACCGGACCGCTCTCTTCTCTCTCTTTTCTGAGCCCATCAAAACCCTTTGTCTCCATGGCGTTTCGTCAAACCCCTCTTGCGTGCGTCCGAAAACTCCCCTGAACCCGACCCGGGCAGTCATTACCGTTGGGTCCGGATCATCCCCTAACGTCTACAAAACATCTCCGTTTTCTTATTTGGACTCTCTAACCTATTTATTCTTGGCCGTTTGATTTCGATCGGAGGGACTAAATACCCCTAACCAAAACCACTTATTGTATATATTCAGTCCAAACCCTAGATCCTAGCCCTCTTGTCCCATCCTTCCGTGTCCGCCACCGCCACTGTTCTCTCGGGATCCCTCCCGGTCCACCTCGTCTTCAGCCACCCACCAACCAGAGCATCGCCCGATCCTCTCTGTCCCATCCATCTTAGATCCACCCCCTTCCAACCGCAGCCTCGCTCATTCTACATCGAAGGAATCGTCCCCAAGCATCGATGGATCCAAACCAACCTCCTCCAACCCATCCACCACCTAGCCCTGCCTCCTCCTCGACCCCATCGCAAGCAGCAGCGCCCGAGCGCTCCTCCACCTCGCGACCTCGTCGTCGGCGACCCGTGGACCAGGCCGCCCTCGTGATCCCCTTTCTCTCTCTGCCTTCTTCCCCTTCCCCGTTCTCAACTCTCTTTCTCTTTGTCTCGTTTTGGACAGGGAACCGATGGAGGCCGCCATGGCTTTGGAGTTTCACCACCGCCCCATCGCCTGGATCCGTTGCTCCGCGCCCGTCCAAGGCCTTCCTCGCCCGGATCTGCTGCCGCCCCCATCTTCACCTTGCCGGAGTTGCCCCGCCGTCGCCGCTCCGCCGCCGGAGACCAAGCTGCCATCGCGCCTGGCCCCTGCCTCGACTTGCTGCTGTTTCCGTTCTTCAGGAACGAGCAGCAGCTCGCCCGCTCGTCCCCGTTGACCGTTCGCTTCGCGCACTTGGGCTAGATCAGCGCCAAGGCCCAGCCGCGGCCTGCCAGCTCCTCCACCGACCGGCCCATGAGGCCTGGTGAGCAGCCCCGCCCCCTGTGCACTGCTGGGCCAGCCTGCAGTTTCGGCCCGCATGTGTTTTTTCCTGTTCTAGACGTTTTGCTAATTATCCAGGGAACGCCGTTTTACAGAAAAACCCCTAGTCTTCATGCATATAATAACTCATGAATGGTGCATCGGATTAAAATGCTTTAAACATGTAAAAAGCTTAGAATTTTGTGTAGATTAATAATATGCCACTTTCATCCATGTTTAAAATGTTTAACATGCTGTTTGTGTTTATTTTGCATAATGCCATGCTAAAATGATTTATTTCATAACTAAATAACCGTAGCTCGGTTTTTAATAAACTTTATATGTAAATGGGGTGGAAAATGCCTAGATTAACTTGGTGCACTTTGTTTTACTGTTTACCAACAATAAAATGTGATTTAGGGCAGAACAGTACCAAATCTAAAATATGCACATGAGGATTTTTCGGAATTGTTGTTTCTTATTTCCGGCCTCATTTAAACTTGCCTAAATAGTTAGTTCTATTTTGCTCCACCTCTTGCCATATTTAACAACATTTAATATTGTTTGGTAGCTTATTCGGGATAGAACTAAATAATTGATGTGGTGTTTTGTCAATATGCAACTCGTTGCATATTGAGCTCCACTTAACTTGTAGTATTGTTTGTTGCACTTTGCCATGCCATGCCTCTTTAAACCGGACATGCATCATACTTGTTTGTGCATCATGCCATATTTATGCTTGTGCATTTACCATGTTGTTTGTTTCTTTCCGGTGTTGCTTCTTAGTTCCTGTTTTGTTGCGATTGTGAGGATTCGTTCGACTACTCCGGTTCGTCTTCTTCATGGACTTGTTCTTCTTCCTAGCGGGATTTCAGGCAAGATGACCGCTACCCTGGATCTCACTACTATCATTGCTATGCTAGTTGCTTCGTTCTATCGCTATGCTGCACTTCCTATCACTTGTTCCTCAAGCCATCCCATATTGCCATGAACCTCTAACCTTTGACACCTTTCCTATGCAAACGGTTGTTTGGCTATGTTACCGCTTTTGCTCGGCCCCTCTTATAGCATTGTTAGTTGCAGGTGAAGTTGAAGATTGCTCCATGGTGGACAGAGTTATGTTGGGATATCACAATATCTCTTATATTATTAATGCATCTATATATTTGGTAAAGGGTGGAAGGCTCGGCCTTATGCCTGGTGTTTTGTTCCACTCTTGCCGCCCTAGTTTCCGTCATACCGGTGTTATGTTCCCGGATTTTGCGTTCCTTACGCGGTCGGGTGATTTATGGGACCCCCCTGACAGTTCGCTTTGAATAAAACTTGTCCAGCAAGGCCCAACCTTGGTTTTACCATTTGCCTCACCACCACCTATACCTTTCCCTTGGGTCGGCCAACCCGAGGGTCATCTTTATTTTAGCCCCCCCCCCCCCCGGGCCAGTGCTTGTCTAAGTGCTGGTCTGAACCGAGTAGACTGCGGGGGCCCCTCGGGGAAACTCGAGGTCTGGTTTTACTCGTAGGATGTCTCATCCGGTGTTGCCCTAAGAACGAGATATGTGCAGCTCCTATCGGGATTGTCGGCACGCCGGGAGGTCTTGCTGGTCTTGTTTTACCATTGTCGAAATGTCTTGTAAACCGGGATTCCGAGACTGATCGGGTCTTCCTGGGAGAAGGTCTATTCCTTCGTTGATCACGAGAGCTTGTCATGGGCTAAGTTGGGACACCCCTGCAGGGTATAAACTTTCGAGAGCCGCGCCCGCGGTTATGTGGCAGATGGGAATTTGTTAATGTTCGGTTGTAGATAACTTGACACCAGATCCGAATTAAAACGCATCAACCGCGTGTGTAGCCGTGATGGTCTCTTCTCGGCGGAGTCCGGGAAGTGAACACAGTTTCTGGGTTATGTTTGACGTAAGTAGGTGTTCAGGATCACCTCTTGATCATTGCTAGCTTCACGACCGTTCCTTTGTTTCTCTTCTCGCTCTCATTTGCGTATGTTAGCCACCATATATGCTTAGTCGCTGCTGCAACCTCACCACTTTACCCCTTCCTTTCCCATTAAGCTTTGCTAGTCTTGATACCCAAGGTAATGGGATTGCTGAGTCCTCGTGGCTCACAGATTACTACCAAAACCAGTTTGCAGGTGCCGATGAAACCGTGCAGGTGACGCATCCGAGCTCAAGGAGGAGCTCGATGAAGATCTTGCCTTTTGTGTTGTTTCGTTCTAGTTGATCAGTAGTGGAGCCCAGTTGGGGTCGATCGGGGACCTTTGTCGCAATTGGGGTTCTTCTTTTATTTTGGTTCCGTAGTCGGACCTTGATTGTATCTGGATGATGTAATGCTTTATTCATGTAATTGTGTGAAGTGGCGATTGTAAGCCAACTATGTATCTCTTTCCCTTATGTATTACATGGGTAGTGTGAAGATTACCTCACTTGCGACATTGCTTTCAATGCGGTTATGCCTCTAAGTCGTGCTTCGACACGTGGGAGATATAGCCGCATCGAGGGCGTTACAAGTTGGTAATCAGAGCCTTCCCCGACCTTAGGAGCCCCACTGCTTGATCGTTTTAGCGGCCGAGTTGTGTCTAGAAAATTTTTTTGAGTCATTTAGGATTATATATATCGAAGAGTTAGGAATTCTTTTTACTCCCCAGTCTCTTCATCGCTCTGGTAAGGCTTCCTGACGTAGAGTTTTGACTCTACTCTTCTCAAATTTCACTAAAAAAAATTTAGGATCACGCGGGTATCTTGGAATCGTTCCGATGGTTTTATGATGACAACATTGTCTTGGTGCCTCCTATCAGGGGTTTAGTGGAAGTGTCCCGGGGAGTTGAGCTCTGAGGTGTTGTCGCCATAATTTTATCGTTGCAGTTCTGGAATACCTGAGTTTAGTACGCCGACATCGAAAATCTCTTTTATGCAGTTTGTTGGTGAGATAACCTCGACGCCACCCAGTACTGGGGCGGGAGTTCGGGAGTATCGCCATAACATGTATAACGGATGCTTTTCGAAGGTTGAGGTAGACGATTTCCGAAGGTTTCTTGGTTATGTGTTGAAGGATGGATACAGCTGGATGTAGGATTTGCTAGTTTTGGGTGAGATATTATGCTTCCCCTGTATCCCCAACACCTGATTGCATAATTGGAGAATTTCGGGAGTTTCATAGGTGGGAATTCAAGTAGCTCTTAGGATATCTTTCCGACGGATGTATGATATGAAACTGGGGTTCGACGTCTAGTGGTCCGCCTATTCACGGTTGGTTTTACAGTGGTCTCGTTGTGTCTTAAAGAGTCCTTGGCTATGCCGACTCGGGGATGCTTCGTATGTCATGTGCACTGCCTTGCACATGATGGTGCTGTACGATTGAGCCCGTGTGGGCCCCACCATGAAAACTTCGGACGAAATCTCTATCATATGTTTGTTCCGGCTTATTTTGCAAGCCAAATCCTTTGTTTTGTTTTATTTGTGGTATTCGAGTTGCTTCGAAGTCAAATGTTGAATTCATACCTTTCCTAAACGATGTTCTCATATTGCTATGTGAATACTAATCCTTTTTGATCATTGAGGTTGTCATGTTAATTCTTTTCCAACCGGTGCGCTTCTCTTCGAGATGATCCCATCATTCTCCCCATCCACAAGATCAATTCTAAGTTTTCTCAACGGTGTTTGTTTCGTTCATCCCAAGTTGTCTTTATTTTTCCCCACCCTCCCACCCTTTTCTTCAAGGACTCATTTATTTTAATCAAGTATCCATTTATTCATGTGAAGTCACTTCACTCTTTTCAATCAATGTTCTGATCCGGTGATCCCTCATGAAGATGCTCACGAGCTTCAAGTTCATCATTCTTCATTCTCGTATTCTTCTCCGGTGGATCCAATTCAAGCTTTCGATATTCATCATATTCCTTTCCTCGTTTCTAATGCTTTCTCATGTCGATGCACCTCTTAATCGTTCACCTCTCTCTATTCGTATCCGGAGTACTAAAGATATCTCACAAGACTTGTGTTTCCATTCTCAATCCGTTCAAGATATTTCGAGGTTGTTATCTCATTCAAGCCATTTAACTCAACCGGTGCAACCTCTCTTTAAAATTGTTCAACGGTGTTTTCTTTTGAGTGGGCCCTAACCCACAGGTCTTTTCCCAGGATCTTACCTGACTCTTCGAATTATCAGGAGCCATTCGCAAATTCTTTTCCAAGTTTGACGTAAGAATGAATTTTCATCAGTCATATTGCTTCTCCAAGATCGCTTTCAAATTCTTTTCATCTTTGGCTCAACCTTTCCTCTTTTAATTCTCTCGGAGTATCTCAACAATTCATGGTGGTTCTCATCATCACTCTCAACATTTGAAGACCGAAGAAGGATTTCTCCTAAATCTTGGTCCATTCTCTTGAGTATTCATGGTTCTGACTTCATGCTATCCTCATAATTGTTTTGGTTGTGACAATTATTTTCTTACCATCCGGAGCATTTCATGAGTTGTTTCCATTTCTTTCCTCTGAAGGCCATTATGTCATAATTCTTCATTCTCAGCGTGTAGCTATCGTTCTCCAAATCTTACCGGTGCATCATTCAAATACCCTATAATCAGTTCATGATCTCTACGTTCTCATGTATCTAAATTCCCTCAAGTATCTTCATTCGTTTTCCAATTCTTCCCGGTGAATTGTGCCTTTGCTACTTTCATTTTCAATTTTTACGGTGGTCCGTTCAAGATTTCTCTTCCTTCGTCATCGTATCAATTCATTCATTCGTTCATTCGTTGTTTCCAAATCCCACCGGTGGTTCCATCAATACCTTCTCAAGTTTGCGCTATCTCTATCCTTAATCCCTCAAGAAGAATAAGTAGTATGCCAAATCTGTTGCTTGTCATCAATTTAAATTGGTGAAGGATACGCATAACGTAATTCTTATTATTTTTTCATCCAAGTGATCTAGTTTCTTCTTTCCAGAGTTATTCATCATGTCACATTTCTCGGTTCGAGATGCTTCATCTTTTCTTTTCCGGAGTTCCAAGTTTTCCGCATTATCATCGCGAAGCTCCATCTAAATCATTGCAAGGCTTCACCTTGTGTTTTCAACTTCTCTTTTTTTAATCATCCTTTTATTACCGGAGTTCTTCATTGAGGCTCTACATGGTGGTTCGTCAAGGATTCCTCTCTTCCTTCAATTGTTCTTCAAGTTTTCTCTCGAAGTTATGATCCGCCAAGCTATACTCTGAAATAAACATGGTGCTCAACACATGTTTTGTTTTGAGGCGTTCAAGTATTCTTTGTCTTGCATTCCGAAGTGCAATTCTTTCTACCTTATCTTTTGAGGTGGTGTTATGTCACTCTTGACAATTTCCTTCATGTTTCATGATTCATATGTTGTCAAGAATGAGGTATTTTAAATCCATCAATCCCTTTGTTGGAGTTATCTTGGGTTATATTTCACCTAAAGCTTTCCCTAAGGATTGTTGCTATTTATGGTGCTTATAAATGACCCAAGTTCTTCTTTATCCTCCCGATGATATAGCTTTCTCGTCTCCTTGTTTGTATCAATGAAATTCTTTTCCCGTGCTTGGCAGGTTGTCACCTCATAATTTGAGATGCATTCCTTAAGACCATATCAAGCTTATTCTTTTCGTTGTTGGTTTTTCCAACAACTCCATTCTAATCTTCTTGAAAGGGTGCTTTCCAAGCTCATTCGTGGCAGAAGTTGGCATTTCCTTCTCCGTTCTCTTATTCCGATGATCTATCTTCTATTCATCCGTCCCGGAGGCATTGTGAAGTTGCTCCCTTCGTCCAATAGTCTCGTTTTGCCAAGATCATGTTCCTTTTTCCTTGGTTATCCATTTAACCGGAGTGTTGTGTCTATCGTTCCTCTTTTAACCGGAGTCTCATCCAAGTGCGTTCATTTTGCCAAGTTCAAATTCTATTCCTCCATTTCCAACCGGAGTGTTGTATCATCTCCTCAATATCATCTCATCCTATCAAGTTTTCCTTCTTCTTTCAGTCGGAGTGCTGCCCAAATTATATCAATCTTATTCCTTCTCTATCTAGTTTTAACCGGAGTGGTTTCAATATCTATCTTATCACTAAACCTCTTGGTTCTCATCATATTCCTTGTTCCTCTTGGCCAACAATTGTTTGCAATCTTGGTCATCTCCGTTATTTTGTTTCTTTCAATTTGTTCAACCTCTCAAGGTTCTTTGGTTTCACTCATTGGTCAAAGAAGCAACTTAGTTTTACCTCTTCTCTTCCTCTTCCATTTTCCCTCCGGTGCCATCCTAGATCTCGGGACGAGATCCTCTCGTAGTGGTGGAGTGTTGTAACGCCCCGGATGTAGCTTTCCATATTCGTAACTCCAACTCCTGCCTTTTCCGGAGATGCGAGATATTATTTTCTCCGTGGTTGGGTTTTGTCTTTCGTTTTGCATTTTGTTCATGTCATGCATTTCATCATCGCATCATTCGCATTGCATCGGCATCGTTTTCATAAAACTTGCATTCGCTCATAGTTGTCGCTTCTTCCTTGTCCCTGTTGACCCCTCTCAGATCAACCGGACCGCTCTCTTCTCTCTCTTTTCTGAGCCCATCAAAACCCTTTGTCTCCATGGCATTTCGTCAAACCCCTCTTGCGTGCGTCCGAAAACTCCCCTGAACCCGACCCGGGCAGTCATTACCGTTGGGTCCGGATCATACACTAACATCTACAAAACATCTCCGTTTCCTTATTTGGACTCTCTAACCTATTTATTCTCGGCCGTTTGATTTCGATCGGAGGGACTAAATACCCCTAACCTAAACCACTTATTGTATATATTCAGTCCAAACCCTAGATCCTAGCCCTCTTGTCCCATCCTTCCCTGTCCGCCGCCGCCACTGTTCTCTCGGGATCCCTCCCGATCCACCTCGTCTTCAGCCACCCACCAACCAAAGCATCGCCCGATCCTCTCTGTCCCATCCATCTCAGATCCACCCCCTTCCAACCATAGCCTCGCTCGTTCCAGATCGAAGGAATCGTCCCCAAGCATCGATGGATCCAAACCAACCTCCTCCAACCCATCCACCACCTAGCCCTGCCTCCTCCTCGACCCCATCGCAAGCAGCAGCGCCCGAGCGCTCCTCCACCTTGCGACCTCGTCGTCGGTGACCCGTGGACCAGGCCGCCCTCGTGATCCCCTTTCTCTCTCTGCCTTCTTCCCCTTCCCCGTTCTCAACTCTCTTTCTCTCTGTCTCGTTTTGGACAGGGAACCGATGGAGGCCGCCATGGTTTTGGAGTTTCACCACCGCCCCATCGCCTGGATCTGTTGCTCCGCGCCCGTCCAAGGCCTT
The DNA here is from genome assembly GCA_963921465.1 of Triticum timopheevii. NCBI lineage: Eukaryota > Viridiplantae > Streptophyta > Magnoliopsida > Poales > Poaceae > Triticum > Triticum timopheevii. The sequence continues at coordinate 139,369,770 of OY997270.1, forward strand.
CCTCACCCGGATCTGCTGCCGCCCCCATCTTCACCTTGCCGGAGTTGCCCCGCCGTCGCCGCTCCGCCACCGGAGAGCAAGCTGCCGCCGCGCCTGGCCCCTGCCTCGACTTGCTGCTGTTTCCGTTCTTCAGGAACGAGCAGCAGCTCGCCCGCTCATCCCCGTTGACCGTTCGCCTCGCGCACTTGGGCTAGATCAGCGCCAAGGCCCAGCCGCGGCCTGCCAGCTCCGCCACCGACCGGCCCATGAGGCGTGGTGAGCAGCCCCGCCCCCTGTGCACTGTTGGGCCAGCCTGCAGTTTCGGCCCGCATGTGTTTTTTCCTGTTCTGGACGTTTTGATAATTATCCAGTGAACGCCGTTTTACAGAAAAACCCCTAGTCTTCATGCATATAATAACTCATAAATGGTGCATCGGATTAAAATGCTTAGAATTTTGTGTAGATTAATAATATGCCACTTTCATCCATGTTTAAAATGTTTAACATGCTGTTTGTGTTTATTTTGCATAATGCCATGCTAAAATGATTTATTTCATAACTAAATAACCGTAGCTCGGTTTTTAATAAACTTTATATGTAAATGGGGTGGAAAAATGCCTAGATTAACTTGGTGCACTTTGTTTTACTGTTTACCAACAATAAAATGTGATTTAGGGCAGAACAGTACCAAATCTAAAATATGCACATGAGGATTTTCCGGAATTGTTGTTTCTTATTTCCGGCCTCATTTAAACTTGCCTAAATAGTTAGTTTTATTTTGCTCCATCTCTTGCCATGTTTAACAACATTTAATATTGTTTGGTAGCTTATTCGGGATAGAACTAAATAATTGATGTGGAGTTTTGTCAATATGCAACTCGTTGCATATTGAGCTCCACTTAACTTGTAGTATTGTTTGTTGCACTTTGCCATGCCATGCCTCTTTAAACCGGACATGCATCATACTTGTTTGTGCATCATGCCATATTTATGCTTGTGCATTTACCACGTTGTTTGTTTCTTTCCGGTGTTGCTTCTTAGTTCCTGTTTTGTTGCGATTGTGAGGATTCGTTCGACTACTCCAGTTCGTCTTCTTCATGGACTCGTTCTTCTTCCTAGCGGGATTTCAGGCAAGATGACCGCTACCCTGGATCTCACTACTATCATTGCTATGCTAGTTGCTTCGTTCTATCGCTATGCTGCGCTTCCTATCACTTGTTCCTCAAGCCATCCCATATTGCCATGAACCTCTAACCTTTGACACCTTTCCTATGCAAACCGTTGTTTGGCTATGTTACCGCTTTTGCTCAGCCCCTCTTATAGCATTGTTAGTTGCAGGTGAAGTTGAAGATTGCTCCATGGTGGACAGGGTTATGTTGGGATATCACAATATCTCTTATATTATTAATGCATCTATATATTTGGTAAAGGGTGGAAGGCTCGGCCTTATGCCTGGTGTTTTGTTCCACTCTTGCCGCCCTAGTTTCCGTCATACCGGTGTTATGTTCCTGGATTTTGCGTTCCTTACGCGGTCGGGTGATTTATGGGACCCCCCTGACAGTTCGCTTTGAATAAAACTTGTCCAGCAAGGCCCAACCTTGGTTTTACCATTTGCCTCACCACCACCTATACCTTTCCCTTGGGTCAGCCAACCCGAGGGTCATCTTTATTTTAGCCCCCCCCCCCCCCCCCTGGGCCAGTGCTTGTCTAAGTGCTGGTCCGAACCGAGTAGACTGCGGGGCCCCCTCGGGGAAACTCGAGGTCTGGTTTTACTCGTAGGATGTCTCATCCGGTGTTGCCCTGAGAACGAGATATGTGCAGCTCCTATCGGGATTGTCGGCACGCCGGGAGGTCTTGCTGGTCTTGTGTTACCATTGTCGAAATGTCTTGTAAACCGGGATTCCGAGACTGATCGGGTCTTCCTGGGAGAAGGTCTATTCCTTCGTTGATCGCGAGAGCTTGTCATGGGCTAAGTTGGGACACCCCTGCAGGGTATAAACTTTCGAGAGCCGTGCCCACGGTTATGTGGCAGATGGGAATTTGTTAATGTCCGGTTGTAGATAACTTGACACCAGATCCGAATTAAAACGCATCAACCGCGTGTGTAGCCATGATGGTATCTTCTCGGCGGAGTCCGGGAAGTGAACACGGTTTCTAGGTTATGTTTGACGTAAGTAGGTGTTCAGGATCACCTCTTGATCATTGCTAGCTTCACGACTGTTCCTTTGTTTCTCTTCTCGCTCTCATTTGCGTATGTTAGCCACCATATATGCTTAGTCGCTGCTGCAACCTCACCACTTTACCCCTTCCTTTCCCATTAAGCTTTGCTAGTCTTGATACCCATGGTAATGGGATTGCTGAGTCCTCGTGGCTCACAGATTACTGCCAAAACCAGTTCGCAGGTGCCGATGAAATCGTGCAGGTGACGCATCCGAGCTCAAGGAGGAGCTCGATGAAGATCTTGCCTTTTGTGTTGTTTCGTTCTAGTTGATCAGTAGTGGAGCCCAGTTGGGGTCGATCGGGGACCTTTGTCGCAATTGGGGTTCTTCTTTTATTTTGGTTCCGTAGTCGGACCTTGATTGTATCTGGACGATGTAATGCTTTATTCATGTAATTGTGTGAAGTGGCGATTGTAAGCCAACTATGTATCTCTTTCCCTTATGTATTACATGGGTAGTGTGAAGATTACCTCACTTGCGACATTGCTTTCAATGCGGTTATGCCTCTAAGTCGTGCTTCGACACGTGGGAGATATAGCCGCATCGAGGGCGTTACACAACCGTCCTCCATCTTCTTCCACCCACGGCCCAACCCCGCTCAACCTTCCTTTGGCCAGGATCCACCATCCACATGGTCGGGATACCCAATGCCTCCTCCTTTTACCTCCGGCGACGACCTCCCTCCGCCGTCGGCTGGTGCAGCCTCGGCTCCCAGTGCCCCCAGCCCAACTCCCCGCGGCGCCTCCTCTATCTGGCGCTGCCTCCTCTCCTTGTGCCCACCCAACTCCCAGCACCACACACCGACGCGCCTCACCAGCCTCCCTGCGCGACGCAATCGAGTTGATTCAGCCCCACCACGCTGCCCGGCGACGAAATCGATCGATGACGGTCAGTCACGCCCCTGCAGCCAGATCTGGCTCCACCTTTCCCCCCCTATGGTGCAGCCTCCACTCTCAGTGCAGCCTCCGGTGGCGGATCCGGGCCGGCAACCGTCCCCGGTGCGCCTCCTGTGACGGATCCTGGCCGGCAAGCACCTCCCCATATGCAGCTCGGTTGCTACCCGTATGCAGATCGATTGCTGCCGTCTCCTCCCCCGTCACCCACGCAGCTTGGGGAGCGAGGAGCGGCAGCAGAGGAGCGTGCTTATGGCGGGGGTTGGTGCGGGCGCGTGGGCCTCTTGCTTTCGAGGCTGATCTCCGGCAAGGCAGCTCTGCCCCAAATTTTCCACGCCGGCGGGTGATGGCGGAGGCGACGCACTGGTCCTCTATGTGCCGGAGCCGGTTCCTGATGGGGAGGAGGTAGGAGTTGACCGCTTCTCTCCCAACGATACAACAATCTGCTTCTGCTCCGCCTACGGATGCCGGGAAGTGCAGGTTGCCCCCGCTGTAGGTTCAGTTAGGGCGTCGGTGCAGTACCCATGACGTGAGAGGACGAAGGGCGTCGGGCAGTGCAGTTTTGTGTGTTCAGAAAATTGCAATCAAGTGTGTTTGAACACAAGTAATTTCGGATTTGCAGTCGGGTTTTGGAGTTTTTGTGTGCTCAGAAATTGCTGTGAAGTGCAGATTGCTGTGAAGGGCAAATTGACTTAGTTTCTCCAACGCAAATACTGTTACTACATTCAGTTTTTTCTAAAATGGAACACCTGATTCCATTAGGCAACTAGCTCATCTAAACCACGGGCCACCAAGACAATTACATTGACTGGTATGTTTTGGTTATGCATGTGCGGTGCAGTTCGTAGCTCATGTGTGCTTTTACCACTGAATTTGTGTGTAGTGGAGGGAAGAGTGTGTGTGTCAGTGCAGTGCGTTCAGCTCCAGTTTTGCTTATTTAGTCTGTGCATGCGCGCGTGCAGTTGGCCTCCTTCCACGCGTGCCTGCAGTGCGGTTCCAAGGTGGTGTAGTCCACTCCCTTACTCCCCGTCGTCCACTCGCCTAATTTTTTAGGGGGTCCCCTGCCGCACTTCGATTAGGGGTAGCAAGGGGTTCAATTTATTTTGAGTTTTCAGATTTGCAGTGCAATCCAAGCTAGGGTGTTTCTGTTGCAATTCATTATTTTGCCAGATCCACAACTCTACTACTCTTTTGGTCTCGAGGTTCATTTTACTTTTCTCTTTGCAGGAAAGATGAAGTGATGCAGTTCAGTTGGATGCCCAGTTACTCAATTTTATTGTTGATGAGATCTGCACTTCATTGTGAAAACCGAAGTTCATTACCGTGATGGTGTGGTTCGCCTTTGCGGAGATTTGTGTTAGTGCAAAGTGTAGCCCATAGAATTTTTTGTAGTTCGGCTGGTGGAGAGTACAAAATGTGTATGTGTGTGTGGCTATGTAAGACAATTAGATAGATATGTGTGCTTTGAAGCTCACTTTGTTCTCTCACGTGGTCCGCTATAAAACTCCTCAGTGGTTCACTACATTGATGCAACGCCTGTAGTGCGTTTGGTCCTCGGATGTGGTTCACGTTTGAGAGTGATGTTGTTCACTTGCACCTAACATGAAAATGCAACAAAATAGTGAAACGACAAGATGGTAATGCCGTTCACTTTAATTATGTTGCAGCTCACTTGCCTTTGTCTTTGCGGTCCACTCTCCTTCATAAAAGAAAGTTGAAAAAAAGACAACAAAAACAAAAACTCGTATGGGAAAATTTACGTCACACAAAAAAGAAATCAAGCAGTGCACTTGTCGGTCTGATGCAGTACGGTTTTTGGTCGGAAGGCAGTGCGGTTTTCTGTCTGATGCAGTACGTACGACGATTTTGGGTCGCGAAAAAACAGAGTGTCCGCGTTTCGGTAAATTAAAAATTCCTCTTAAACCGTAAAGAATTCGAGAGAGTGTTCTATATTAAAAAGTTGCGCCTCGTTGATATCTTTCCAAGGACGTATCATTTGAATCATTCCGGCTAGCGGTTTGTAAAAAATTCGCCAAAAACGGCCGCTGCCACTCGTCGTCCACCGCACGATTTTCAAAATTAACTTAAAACAGTGAGGAATTTCAAAAATAATTCAACATATGAAAGTTGCGCCTCGTTCATAGCTTTCCAACGGCATATCGCACGCCTCGTTTCGACAAACGGTTCAAAAACTAGAGCGAAAACAGTACCAAAAATTTAAAAAAAATTGAAAAACAGAATTCCGCGATTTAGTAAATTTGAAACTGCTCTTAAACCATAAGGAATTAGGGAAAAATTTATATATAAAAAAGATGCACCTCGATGATATCTATCCAACGGCGTATCGTTTGCTTAATTCCAACAAGCGGTTTAGAATAAATCACGAAAAAATGCTCGCAGCCACTCGTCATGGGCGTCACCATTTTCAAAACTGCTCTTAAACCGCGTGGAATCTCGAAAAGTGTTCAACATGTCGAAGTTGCACCTAATACATAGCTTTTCAACGGTATATTGCATGCCTCATTCTGATAAACGGTTGAAAATTAGAGCGAAAACAGTACCGAAAAAATAACGCGTGCAGTTTTTTCCGACGAGAAGTTCACTCGTGTGAGTACTGCAGCACAGTTGGTTCAAAGAATGACGTGCACTTGCCTTCAGCGTGCAGTGCGGAAGTGTGTGCAGATATATATATATATATATATATATATATATATATATATATATATATATATATATATAGACACACACACACACAGACGGTCTATTCTGCTAATATTAGCAGAATAACTATTCTGCACACCACTTCGGCACTGCACGCTCAACAGAAGCGCACTGCGTCATTTTGACGACGAGCACTGCAATACAGACTAGTGAACTTCTCGTCGGAAAAAACTGCACGCGTTATTTTTTCGGTACTGTTTTCACTCTAATTTTTTAACCGTTTATCGGAATGAGGTGTGTAATATACCATTGAAAAGCTATGGATTAGGCGCAACTTCGACATGTTGAACACTTTTCGAGATTCCACACGGTTTAAGAGTAGTTTTGAAAATAGTGCGGTGGATGACAAGTGGCAGCGAGCGTTTTTTCGCGTTTTTTTCTAAACCGCTTGTCGGAATGAAGCAAATGATATGCCGTTGGATAGATATCATCGAGGCGCATCTTTTTCATATATAAATCTTTCTCTAATTCATTACGGTTTAAGATCAATTTCAAATTTACTAAATCGCGGAACTCAGTTTTTGAATTTTTTTGAAATTTTCGGTACTGTTTTTGCTCCAGTTTTCTAACCGTTTGTCGAAACGAGAAATATAATACACCGTTGGAAAGCTACGGACAAGGCGCAACTTTCATATGTTGAAATGGTTTTGAGATTCCTTACGATTTTTATTTAATTTTGAAAATCGTGTGGCTGACTTCGAGAGGCAGCGGCCGTTTTTCGCGAAATTTTTACAAACCACTTGTCGAAATGATTCAAATGATATGCCATTGGAAAGGTATCGACGAGACGGAACTTTTTCATGTAGAACACACTCTCTAATTGTTTACGGTTTAAGAGCAGTTTTAAAATTAGTGAAAAGCGGACACTATTTTTTCGCGACACCAAAATCATCGTGGGACAGAAGAACGCACTGCTTGAAACTGAAAACCGCACTGCAACAGACAGTTAAGTGCACTGTATCATTTCTTTTTGTCAAACGTAAACTTTCTCGCACAAGTTTTTGTTGTCTTTTTTTCAACTTTTTTGTGAACGAGAGTGGACCGCAACACTCCCAAAAATGAACCGCAACACTATCAAAAATGAACCTCATGAGGTTTTGTTGTATTTTTTTCATACTTATTAATTTTTTACGCGCGTTGACCAAGCGAGTGGACCTTTCATCGGACAGAAGAACGCACTGCTTCAAACGGAAAACCGCACTGCAGCAGGCAGTCAAGTGAATTTCATGATTTCTTTTTGTCGGACATAAACTTCCTCGCAAAAGTTTTTGTTGTCTTTTTTCCAACTTTTTTTTATGAACGAGGGTGGACCGCAAAGATGAGGCAAATGAACCGTGACATATATCAAAGTGAACCACATTACTATCTTGTTGTTTCGCTAAAATTTTCACACTTCTCATGTTGGGCGCAAGTGAACGACATCACTCTCAAAAGTGAACGACATTCGAAAACCGAAGGCACTGCAAGTGTTAACGTAGTCGATTGAATTCTGAAACACACGAAAACATTTTTGCAACACTCAAATCGACGAGTGAGATTCATCCAACATAAAATCACACTGCTTCAGACGAAAAACGGCACTGCATACAAGGGTTAAGCGAGCTGCATGGATTCTTTTATCTTTTCTGTAAAAAAAATTATGAACGAGTGGACCGCATAGAGGACGGGAAGTGAATCCCAACACTCTTGAGGGTGAACCTCATTACTTTCTTTTACTAGTTTAAATGTCTTTCAACAAACACAACATAAATTTTTTAAATACATTTTCCCAAGTGAAGTCTACTTCAAAGTCGTTCGGAGTGGACTTCTTTTAAGACCGGAGTGCACTGTAGTTTCCTCTTTTATTTTTTCTCTAGAGTTTAGTTTCCCCCTAGTGCACTGCATACATTTGTTTGGTTAATGAAATATGCACTACGGGGACGACGCGAGTGGACTACATTTTTTGTTTGCACGCTACACATTACACACAAGCATTCATCCACATCCATTTTTTACTCTCATTTCCACTCTGCATTTTCTCAAACAACAAAATGAACTTCTTTTAAAGGAACATCGATGCACTCTTCTCCTTCGTTACCGAGTGCACAACAAATTACTTTTCCAAAAAATGAAAAACATGGATATAGAGAGCAAATGAAAAACATGTATGTAGTGAACTACCTCGTTAGTTTTTCACACAGCAAAACCACCAAAAAAATCAATATATGAACTACATCAGTTTTTTAAAAAATTACATCTTGGTCTAGGAAAATTTGCAAAACGAAGTGCATTGTTTTCTTAGCATTTTTCACCAAGGAATTAAAGCGAATCTCTCCACGAACAAAAGTGAACCTCTCAACAGAAATTAACACACAACTCGTCTCACACTCGAGCATCATATTTGTGTTTTCTCAAACAATATAATGGACTTCAGAAAGAAAAAACGATGATATTCTTGTTTTCTCCTTCGTACATGTGTGCACTGCATCGATACAATCTGCACTGCAAAATGAGAAAACAAAAGTTAACTGCAGCAAATAAACATGGAGCAAATAAACGCCCGCACCGTGCGGTGCACCACTGGCGTACTGCTTCACGCGCGCTCGTCGGGATGTCGGGAACTGCAGGGGATTGGGCAGGGGTTGCGAGGGAGAAGAAGGGGGATGACCACATGCCCTCCTACAGCTAGGCTACACGCACGCTGCACTGCACCTCAAGGGCCCGTGCACTGCAACAGCCACATGTCGCACTGCTCCCGCGAGGAGGGGAGGTGGAAGAAGGGTCAGAGCGTCAGCTCATCGGCGGGAACTCACCGTAGGGACACGCAGGGACACCCGAACCCCACCGGCAAGTAGGAGATCGAGGTGGAGGAGCGGATGCTCGAAGCCAGTGGCTACAGTTCCATGGCCAATGAAGAGGGGTGGCCGGACATTTGCCTGGACTGGCGCGGGAGGCTCGGATTTGGCGTGTTAGACGATGCAGGGGACGAGCTGCAGGCGCCAGAGCAGGGGAGATCGAGCGGCCTATCGGTGAGGGAGAAATCAACGAAGGGATGGGGGAGGGGATGCATGGCCGTCCGGCATCGACGGATCTGGCGCGGTGGCCCTGCAGAGAGGAGGAAAATGCGTGGGTGGAGAAGGTGTCCTCGGCAAGGGGAGCACATGCGGCGGCCATCTGCTACTTGATTCGGTCACCTGGCTGTGTGGCGAGGCCGGAACCGCCCGGGTCCGACACCAGTAGATGCGAACGGCGTGGCGGGCGGCCGTTGTGGGGCGCGCCAGTCGCAACGTGGATGGTGGGGGCGGTGGGGGGTTGGGGTTGGCCGGGGCCAGGAGGCATGTGGGGGCGGCGGAGGAGAGTGGGGAAGAAGGTGGAGGTGGGGAGGCGTGGGGATCTGGTAGGGGAGGTCGCCGGGTGGGGAGGATTGGGGCGATGTGGAGAAGAATCTGAGGGGGAGGGGGGCTAGCCGGCCCGGATCCGCCACCGGGGGGCGGGGAGAAGGTGAGGGGGTGTGGCGCACCGGAGGAAGGGGAACCGGCAGGGAAGGGTGGCCGGCACCGGTTGGTGGGGTGGGGGAAGGGATGGAGGAGGTGCGGTGGTGGAGGAAGGGAGGGAGGTTGGTGCGGTGGTGTGGGGGTGGGGAGTGGGGACGAAGAAGGTGGGTGGGTACGAGGAGATGTGGGGAGAGTGGAGCGCGTCGGTCGTGTGGGTTAGGGTGTTAGCAGAATAAGGTTTAGGTGTGCAGAATAAGGTCTTAAGGGGTTTTAACATAATAGACCCACCCTATATATATATATATATATATATATATATATATATATATATATATATATATGTATCCGAAAGTTAGCAGTTGTTGGCTTCAGCCCCCACGCATACAATGCGGGGGTTTTCGCAAAAAATATGCGTAATCACACTTGATCCAACATCTTGATCCATTAAGGAGGTGATCGCACGTCGAACTAGGCAACCAGACTATATAGCTGTAACACTTTCACTTAGCCATGGGAGTCTAACGGTGGGGCTACTATGTAGCCCCTAGTACCTTCGCGTGCATCCGAATACGGGCGCGTGTGTACATGACCGGGAAACGGTCCTTCATTAATGCGGAGGGATCCTAAAGATTCCGATAAGTCTTCGAGTGGTTGAACAGTCTCTCGTTGTATCATGACAGTCGGTTTTCGGCTTTCTCTACTGAGGCGCTCATTCGGAGTAACCAGGGCACAATTGCAGTAGTTCTCCTTTGGCCGCCTTAGCCGATAAGAACGGAAACGTAAGGCGGCAAACCCAGGAGCCGGGCAAACCCAAATTTGACCAAAGACATCATTCGGAGCTGATGCATATAAGGCCAAACTCGTGACGCCGAACACTCCCTAAGGTATTCGGACTTTGTAGCAGAAAATGGGCTCAAGAACGCCCTTTCATTGTAAACTCTGAATTTCCAGGTACGTGCATTAATCTGTCGTGGCGAAATGCCAATAACGGCAGTATCCTCTGTGGGTGTAGTACCCATGGGATGTGTGAACAACAAGAGGCAATATAAAAGGTTTACACAGGGGCTTAATCTAAAGAGAAACCTTTGAGAAGGGCCCTGCTGCATGTCTGCTCCTGTGTCTCTGTTGTGCCGTATCCTGGAAGGGTATCGCGCGAACGTTGTCTGTAAGAAAAAGAAAACTCATGTAGGAGAGTACAACGTAAGTATGCGATGGATAACAAAAGTGTAAGATGTTGGCCTGCCAGTAAGGTTAAGCCAAGTGTGGGGCTATATTAAGTATTTATAGCCCTTGGTGTCCTCTATGGGATTACATATACGGTACCCTGGTTCAGTTCCGGGCTACCGGACTCGTCTAACCGTGTCTGTGGTCTTAATGACCAGTCATGTTTTCTGATATTGGAGGCCGCTTATAGTCCGGCCGCTAGGGCCGTCGCGTGTTCCTCTGCGCGTGAGGAGCGCTCTGTGTTTCCATTAACGGTAATGATGCCACATGGACCAGGCATCTTGAGTGTAAGGTAGGCATAGTGCGGTAATGCGTTGAAGCGGGCGAAGGCCGTTCTTCCAAGCAATGCATGATAGCCGCTTTGGAAGGGTGCGATGGTGAAGAGTAGTTCTTCGCTTCTGGAGTTTCCTAGGGAGCTGGAGCCGAATGTTACCTCCAGCACGACGGAGCCCCTGCCGTAGGCTTCAACGCCTGGTATCACCCCTTCAAAGGTGGTGTTGCTTTTGCTGATTCTGGATGGGTCTATCCCCATTCTACGGACAGTGTCCTAGTATATTAAATTGAGACTACTATCGCTGTCCATGAGGACGTGGGTGAGATGGTATCCGTCAATTATTGGGTCAAGCACCAAGGCCTCTGATCCTCCGTGCCGAATACTAGTTGGGCAGTCCATGTTATCGAAAGTGATCGGACAAGCCATCCAGTAGTTAGGTGTGGGTACGATGGGCTCTCTAGCGTACGCGGCGTTGAGCGCGCGTTCGTGCCTTCTCGTGGATGTGTGAGTCGCGTGGATTATGTTTACTGTTTTAACCTCTGGTGGGAATTTTTTCTGTCCCCTAGTGTTCGGCTAACGAGGTTCATCTTTGTCTTCACTTGGTGTTTCCCTTCCCTTGTGTTCAGCATTTAATTTGTCGGCCTGCTTGAAGACCCAGCACTCTCTGCGCGTGTGGTTCGCAGGTTTGTTGGGGGTGCCATGAATTTGGCACAGTCTGTCCAGGACTCTGTTTAGACCGGACGGTCCCTCTTTACTGCCTTTAAATGGATTCTTTTGCTGATCGGTTCGAGAGCCCTTGAATCCGGCGTTTACCGTTGTGTTGTCCGGGCTCTCTTCCTTATTTTGGCGTTTGTTTTTGTTACGCCGTGGCTTCCCGTTGCCATCCCTTATCTCAGATGTGCTGGGATCGCTGGTACCTTTACGGGCCAGCCAGCTATCTTCACCCGCGCAAAAGAGGGTCATAAGGCTTGCTAAGGCTGCCATTGTCCTTGGCTTTTCTTGGCCGAGGTGTCTGGCGAGCCACTCATCGCGGATGTTGTGTTTGAATGTCGCTAAGGCTTCGGCGTCCGGATAATCGACAATTTGATTATTCTTCATGAGGAATCTGTTCCAAAGCTTGTGGGCTGACTCTCCGGGCTGTTGTTATGTGACTTAAATCGTCTGCATCCGGAGGCCGGACATAAGTCCCTTGAAAATTGGCCCTGAAAGCATCCTCGAGTTCCTCCCAACTCTCAATTGAATTTTCGGGGAGGCTTTTCAACCAGTGTCGAGCTGGTCCCTTCAGTTTGAGGGGAAGGTATTTGATGGCGTGGAGGTCATCCCCACGAGCCATGTGTATATGCAGGATAAAATCCTCGATCCAGACCCCTGGGTCTGTCGTTCCGTCGTATGCCTCTATATTCACAGGTTTAAAACCCTGTGGAAATTCATGGTCCAGTACTTCTTCGGTGAAGCACAGGGGGTGAGCAGCCCCTCTGTATCTGGACGTGATGTGGCGTGCCGTCGACTGTTGTTGTGTCCGGTGCTTATTCCGAACTGGTATTTGGTTGGTATGATCGTTTTGGTGACAATAGTCCTTCGTCGAGGTGTGTCCTTTAGATCCGTAGATGGACCTGGCCGCGACGGCTTTCTTATCCAGGTGCTCATGCAAATCGTGCGCGGCGTCGGTAGCCGCTCTGTTGCGGTTATGAAGCGGTACGTCTGGCCTCCTGGTCGTGTTATTCTTTGGTGGAACGGCCTTGTCATCGAATTCTGGAAGTAGCTTACGTTTTGGATAGCTCTTTGTATGGCGATCATCGCCGTATCTTTCTTTAGTGTCTAGCACTTTATTCCATCTGCGATTGAGCGTTTCCTGTGCGGCTTTTAGCTGTTGCTTCTGCTTCTTTAGACTTCTTGCAGTGGCCATAAGCTTTCTGTGGAGGTTATCTCGTTCCACACGTGTTTCCAGGATGATGAATGCATCGTCATCTGGACTTTGTTCTTGTCCTGGGGTAGTTTGATGAACTCGTCCCTCGGGATCATTGTGATCGGGCGTCTGCTCCGAACTGTGTTCGGCATGACCTGGCCCGTCCTGCTCCATCGCTGGGTCTGTATGGTCATTGTTGCCTTCGGAGTTGACTGGGGTGTCGATCTTTCTGGCGCTCTTGTCGCTATTTTTACTATTGCTGGACTTTGAGCGGCGTCTGCGTCATCGTTTTGGCTTTTGCCCGGGGGTTTTATCTTCCGGAATGTCGCCATCGTCCTCCTTGGGCGTGTCCACCATGTATATATCGTGTGACGAGGTAGTAGTCCAGCACCCTAGAGATTCTAAATCTTCTCCTGCATCGTCGTCCATACCGTCGATGCCTTCGGAGTCGAAGTCAAGCACGTCGGTTAAATCATCGACCGTGGCAATGAAGTGGGTGGTGGGTGGGCAGCGAATTCCTTCATCGCCTGCTTCCCACTCGAGCCGGACATAGTTCGGCCAAGAGCCTCTTGACAAAGAGAGAGACCTTAATGAGTTCAGCATGTCGCCCAAGGGAGAGTGCTGGAAGATATCCGCAGTGGTAAACTCCATCACCGGAGCCCAACCAGGCTCGAGGGGCCCGGGAGTGCGTAGACTGGAACCTACAACCAGATACGAGTCCGGGGGTCCGGAGTCACAGACTTCCTCAGAAGCGAGGCCTGTGTTCGGCTCTACTACTGATGAGTGTGCGGCCTGCGAGGCGGGGACCATCCCTCCGTCCTTAGGCAACGCAGCCTGCTCCGGGTTTAGGTCTGGGGCTATGCGAGGGTGATATCCCGAGCATTGTCCGACAGCAGGTCTATGCCGTGCTCATTGTGACTTTCCGGCGCTCCTAGCACAAGCCCGAATCCGTCGAAGATCAAGTCTCCGCGAATATCCGCCATGTAGTTCAGGTTTCCGAACCTGTTCTGGTGGCCAGGGGCATAGCTGTCGATCTGCTCCAGATGGCCAAGCGAATTAGCCCGCGGTGCGAAGCCGCCGGACACAAAGATCTGTCTGGGGAGAAAAGTTTCACCCTAGACCGTGTTGTTGATGATTGAAGGTGCCATCAAGCCTTGCGGCGACGACACAGAGGAACTCTCAATGAAAGCACAAATGTCGGTGTCAAAACCGGCGGATCTCGGGTAGGGGGTCCCGATCTGTGCGTCTTAGGCTGATGGTAACACGAAGCAAGGGACACATAGTTTAGCCAGGTTCGGGCCCTCTCGATGGAGGTAAAACCCTACTTCCTGCTTGATTAATATTGATGATATGGGTAGTACAAGAGTAGATCTACCATGAGATCATAGAGGCTAAACCCTAGGAGCTAGCCTATGATGATTATGATTGTAATTGTGATCGGCCTTCTAAGGACCAACCTCTCCGGTTTATATAGACAATGGAGAGGGCTAGGGTTTACATGGAGTCAGTTACAAGGAAGGAAATACAATATCCGGAACGCCAAGCTTGCCTTCCACGCAAAGGAGAGTCCCATCCGGACACGGAACGGAGTCTTGAGTCTTGTATCTTCATGCTTCAATAGTCCGGACGACGTATATAGTCCGGCTGTCCGGATACCCCCTAATCCAGGACTCCCTCACACGTGTCGTACTAGAGGCGCGCACGTAGCATGTACACGTACGTACAACGGGCAGGGTGCAAGAAAGTAAATACGGCCTCGTACGTACATACGGGCGGGGTCTCGAACACCTACTCGTACATACGGGCGGGCTCGTGTACATGGCAGGGTCGGAATGGAGAAACTGCGTTGTCGTCGTGTTCATGGGGAGGCAACGGAATGCGTCATGTTCATAGGGAAGCAACGGAACGAGTGGGAGCCAACCGGCTTGGACAGAACAGCCGATGGAAACGAGGCCTGGAGTACCGCAGAACGGAGGAAACGGCCTTGTTCGACCGACCACGTTTGAAACGGGATCCTGTTCATCGGGAGGGGTCTGGCATACCGCAAAACGGAGGAAACGGACTTCTGTTGGACCTCCTACGGTCGAAACGGGGTTATGTTGATCGGGAGGGGTGTGGCGTACCGCAAAACTGAGGAAATGGATTTGTGTTGGAGCGCTACGGTCGAAACAAGGGTCCTGTTCATCGGGATGGGTGTGGTGTACCGCAAAACGGGACTCCATGGGATACTGTTCATCTCCACCATCGACCTCCTCCAGCCTCGACGATCTACTGTTCATCCACCGTCGACCTCCTCCAGCCTCCACCTGTGACTGTTTATCCACGGGCTCCTGTTCATCCAGCCTCCACCGTGCACTACTCCACCGGCTACTGTTCAACCAGCCCTCTCCACGGGAGACTGTTCAACCACCCCTCCACGGGCTACTGTTCATCCAGCCCTCCACCGGCTACTGTTCAACCAGCCCTCCACGGGGTCGTCCTGTTCATCCAGCCCTCCATGGGGTCATGTTCATCCAGCCCCAACCAGCTCGATCGGGGTCATGTTCGTCTAGAGGCAACACCACGGGGTCATGTTCGTCCACCCCCACCGGGAACTGTTCATCCAAACCCCCCAGCAACGCTCACTGTTCATTAGAAGGCAGCATCGATCGGCTTTAGTTAGCAGCAGTAGCGAAGGAATCGCTTGATCGCTCAAGTTCAGTAACGCGTAGCCTGCAGTGCAATCGCTCGGGTTCAGTTAGGCGACGCCTCGCTCGGGTTCAGTTAGAGCCCAATGACTTGCACCCACGCGCGTACGGTACGAGAGAAACGCACATTGCTAAGCCCCCGACCACCCGCCGTAATCGGGAACTCCCTGATATTTTCCTCGCCCTCGCTTCTACCATAGTTTTTTCTGTCATGGACGGCCCAAAGAATGTCATGCAGCTGCGTCTCTGGCCCGCCCAGGATGAAAAGCCCATTTTTTGTCATGATTTTTTGTCATAGAAGTAGGAGCCCACCACATATATGATGATACTGGGTTTTGTCACAATTATCGTCATAGAAGTGTCATAAGTATGACAGCAAAAAATTTGTTTGGCCCAAAATGTCACGGATGTGTCTTTTTTGTAGTGGTATAGGTGGATCGGGAAGCCCGGTGGATCCCGTTTGTGCCAAGCCCGCGTCATCACGGTCTTCGCGGCGGCGCCCTGGTAGTGATCAGGCCTCTTCTTCGGTCTAAGCAGCTCGGGTTCCACCTGAGGGGCCTTACGCTTCTCTGTGATGGAGAACCTCCTCAGCGCCATGGATGCTCTGGCAAGGTGACGGAGTAGGAAGAAGTAGAAGCAAGTAGCGAGAAGACGAAGATAGGCTGGGGGGCTCCGCCCCCTTCCCACATTTATAGGCGAAGGGAGGCCAATCGCCGGCCTCCCACGATCTCAAGTAATGATGGTTTCTTTGCATGCAACACGCAGTTATCGGGTCGGACGGTTGCCAAGGCAGAATGGGGAAGTGGAGACACCCACGACCCATCAAGGGCCATGCGTCGACTCGGTCCGCAGGCAATTGGGGCCCGCGGCGCTTAACACTTGCCCTTTGGCTTTGCCTCGAAGCCAAGTGCGAGCGCGCCTTGGGCCCTGGGGCAACTGTCGGCGTTCTGGGAACCAGAGTACCCAGACTTTCCTGCCTGCGGCCCATGGCGTGGCTCCATCGGCGGCCTGGTACGGCCTATCTTCGGCATCGACAAGTCAAGACCCTCACGAGGGGCCAAGCCTCGCGGGGCAGACGACAGCAAGACCTCCGGAAGGAATGGCCTCCCCAGGCGGCCTCCTGAGGAGCGGAGATTTGTATGCAAGCACTCACCTCATGAGGCTGAGGTGACGCCAGCCATGACGACCAAGGCCAGGCGCGCACTAGCAGGCGCAGAGCAGCAGGTTTCCTCTTTAGTTCTAAGGAGGCAAGCGCAGGTGCAGGATCCCGAGGAATCAACCAAAGGTTACCGTTTGCGTGCAACAAGATCAAGACCGCCAGGACGGATGTCATCGCCGAGCCCACCACGACATCACGACCAGAAGCTTTGAAGGCGAAGACCACCATTCATTAGGATAAGATGTACTACTTGTCCCCCTTCAAAATTGGCCACTGTGGGATCCCTTCCCGCCTAAGTTTTGAGGGAAGAGGACCGAGGCAACTATAAATATAGCTTAGCCACCACCCTAGAGAGAGAGAGCCTGGAAGCTACCACTAGCACAAGAGCGAGCCTCCTAAGGTTGTTCGCCCCCTGTACTAGTTCATCCTCAGCCCCCGCGAGGCTAATCCACCACAAAGCAGGAGTAGGGTTTTACACCACATGGTGGCCCGAACCTGGGTAAACTGTTGTGTCCATTTCCTTCCTTGTTCATCGAGCTAGACCGTGAGAGCAGCGAGTTGGCTGGCTGGAGAGGTTGAGTTCTTCGCACATGCCCCAGAGTTCGAACCTTTCTCAGGTCTGCGGAGCCTGAATCCGATAGTACTGAATGACCCGGTCATAACAATCGCAGAGGTGCTCCCTTTACTCTCTAACTGAACAATCGAGAACGTAGGGGTAAACACAGGAGCCAGGCAACCCAGCTTGGCAAAGATCTTAAGTCAAATAAGTTCATGTGTTGGCTTGAAAGATATGAGAAGGCTGCAAACGAAACGAATGCGATGTATATTGATTATATTATATATTCGACTCCTCTAAGGGAGCCCCCATGCAAAGCTGGGTGTTACATTCCATGACGGTATTGGCTTGGTATGGCTCGGTTCAGCCGAACACCTGCCATCTTAAGGAAAATAAAAGGAAGGAACAAAGAGAGGTGAGGATGTATGCAGCTGACAATGTCTAACTCAGGCGTAAAAGCGCCGTAGACGGGCTGCGTTCCACGGGTTCGTCTCGAGACGATCGTCGGACGGGCGGCAAAGGCGGTATGCTCCTCCTGCCAGTACTTCCTCGATGATGTACGACCCCTCTGCTATGTCTTGAGCTTGCGTTGGTTTTCCTTGAAGAGGAAAGGGTGATGCAACAATAGTAGCGTAAGTATTTCCCTTAGTTTTTGACAACCAAGGTATCAATCCAGTAGCAGTCTCCTCAAAATTTCCACGCACCTACACAAACAAACAAAGAACTCGCAACCAACGCAATAAAGGGGTTGTCAATCCCTTCACGGCCACTTGCGAAAGTGAGATCTGATAGAGATAGTATGATACGATAAATACATTTTTGGTATTTTATAATATAGATTGGAAAAGTAAAGATGCAAATAAAAGTAGATTGAAAGCTTATATGATAAAAGATAGAACCGGGGCCATAGGTTTACTAGTGGCTTCTCTCAAGATAGCATAAGTATTACGGTGGGTGAACAAATTACTGTCGAGCAATTGATAGAAAAGCGAACAATTATGAGATTATCTAGGCATGATCATGTATATAGGCATCACGTCTGCGACAAGTAGACCGACTCCTGCCTGCATCTACTACTATTACTCCACACATCGACCGCTATCCAGCATGCATCTAGAGTATTAAGTTCGTAAGAATAGAGTAACGCATTAAGAAAGATGACATGATGTAGAGGGATAAACACATGCAATACGATATAAACCCCATCTTTTTATCCTTGATGGCAACAATACAATACGTGCCTTGCTACCCCTGCTGTCACTAGGAAAGGACACCGCAAGTTTGAACCCAAAGCTAAGCACTTCTCCCATTGCAAGAAAGATCAAGAGGCCAAACCAAACTGATAATTCGAAGAGACTTGCAAACATAACTCAATCATACATAAAAGAATTGAGAGGAGATTCAAATATTTCTCATAGATAAACTTGATCATAAACCCACAATTCATCGGATCTCGACAAACACACCGCAAAAAGAGTTACATTGAATAGATCTCCAAGAAGATCGAGGAGAACATGGTATTGAGATCCAAAAAGAGAGAAGAAGCCATCTAGCTAATAGCTATGGACCCGAAGGTCTGTGGTAAACTACTCACAACTCATCGGAGAGGCTATGGTGTTGATGTAGAAGCCATCCGTGGTCAATTCCCCCTCCGGCGGAGCGCCGACGAAAGCTCCAAGATGGGATCTTGCAGATACAGAAGGTTACAGCGGTGGAAATTGTTTTTTGTTGGCTCCCTGGATGTTCTTGGGGTACGTGGGTATATATAGGAGGAAGAAGTAGGTCGGTGGCCGCCCGAGGGGCCCACGAGATAGGAGGGACGCGCCCTGTAGGGGTGGGCGCGCCCTCCACCCTCGTGACCGCCTCGGCTGCTTCTTGACTTGCACTCCAAGTCCTCTGGATCATGTTCGTTCCAAAAATCACACTCCCGAAGGTTTCATTCCATTTGGACTCCGTTTGATATTCCTTTTCTTCGAAATACTGAAATAGGCAAAAAAATAGCAATACGGCCTGGGCCTCCGGTTAGTAGGTTAGTCCCAAAAATGATATAAATGTGTAAAATAAAGCCCATAAACATCCAAAACGGGTAATATAATAGCATGGAACAATCAAAAATTATAGATACGTTGGAGACGTATCACCCTCCCATTTGGGCGAGAGCTTATGCTTCTGTTTTTCGGGGAGCCAGAGGACGAGGTCACCCATGTTGTATGTCTTCGCCCGGACTTCGCGGTTTTGGTAGCGTCGTGCTTGCTGCTGATAAAGTGCAGACAGAGCCCAAGCTATATCCATTCTCCTTCAAGAGCGTCCAAGTCATCCTGTCGATCCAACTCGGCCTCCTTTTCTTCGTATATGCACACTCGAGGCACGTCGTGGATGATATTGCATGGGAGAATGGCTTCCGCACCGTATACCATAAAAATGGTGTGTACCCAGTTCACGAATTAGGAGTAGTGCGCAACCCCGATAGTACGGAATCGAGTTCCTTGACCCAATGGTAGTCTAATTGTTCAAGTGATCGGACCAGGCGGGGCTTGATTCCGCTCATAATGAGCCCGTTGGCGCGTTCGACCTGTCCATTGGTCTGTGGGCGGTACAATGAAGCGTAATCAAGCTTAATGCCCATTTTGACGCAGCAGTCCTTGACTTCCTGGGAGGTGAAGTTAGTACTGTTCTCAAATCTCAATAATTATGTTGTGGGGGACATGATACGTCTCCATCGTATCTACTTTTCCAAACACTTTTGCCCTTGTTTTTGACTATAACTTGCATGATTTGAATGGAACTAACCCGGACTAACGATGTTTTCAGCAAAACTGCCATGGTGTTATTTTTGTGCAGAAATAAAAGTTCTCGGAATGACCTGAAAATACATGGAGCAACTTTTTAGAATTAATAAAAAATGCTGGCGAAAGAAATAGCGTTAGGGGGCCCACACCCTGTCCACGAGGGTGAGGGCATGCCCCCTCCCCCTGGGCGCGCCCCCTGCCTCATGGGCCCCCTAAACGTCCACCGACCTCAACTCCAACTCAATATATTTGCTTTCGCGGAGAAAAATCAGAAAAAAAGTTTCATTGCGTTTTACGATACGGAGCCGCCGCCAAGCCCTAATCTCTCTCGAGAGGGCTGATCTGGAGTCCGTTCGGGGCTCCGGAAAGGGGGATTCGTCGTCGTTGTCATCATCAACCATCGTCCATCACCAATTTCATGATGCTCACCACCGTGCGTGAGTAATTCCATCGTAGGCTTGCTGGACGGTGATGGGTTGGATGAGATTTACCATGTAATCAAGTTAGTTTTGTTAGGGTTTGATCCCTAGTATCCACTATGTTCTGAGATTGATGTTGCTATGACTTTGCTATGCTTAATGCTTGTCACTAGGGCCCGAGTGCCATGATTTCAGATCTGAACCTATTATGTTTTCATGAATATATGTGAGTTCTTGATCCTATCTTGCAATTCTATAGTCACCTATTATGTGTTATGATCCGACAACCCCGAAGTGACAATAATCGGGATACTTCTCGATGATGACCGTAGTTTGAGGAGTTCATGTATTCACTATGTGTTAATGCTTTGGTCCGGTACTCTATTAAATGGAGGCCTTAATATCCCTTAGTTTCCACTAGGATCCCGCTGCCACGGGAGGGTAGGACAAAAGATGTCTTGCAAGTTCTTTTCCATAAGCACGTATGACTATATTCGGAATACATGTCTACATTACATTGATGAACTGTAGCTAGTTCTGTGTCACCCTATGTTATAACTATTACATGAGGAATCGCATCCGACATAATTATCCATCACTGATCCAATGCCTACGAGCTTTTAACATATTGTGTTTTTCTTATTTACTTTACCGTTGCTACTGTTACAATTACTACAAAACTTCTACTGTTACTTTTGCTACTGTTATTGTTACTTCCATACTACTTTGCTACTAAACACTTTGCTGCAGGTTCCAAGTTATCTAGGTGTGGTTGAATTGACAACTCAACTGCTAATACTTGAGAATATTCTTTGGCTCCCCTTGTGTCGAATCAATAAATCTGGGTTGAATACTCTACCCTCGAAAACTGTTGCGATCCCCTATACTTGTGGGTTATCAAGACTATTTTCTGGCGCCGTTGTCGGGGAGCATAGCTCAATTCTTTGAGTCACTTGGGATTTATATCTGCTAGTCACTATAAGGAACTTGAAAGACGAAAGAACTAAGATTTATCCCTCGACTACGAGGGGAGGTAAGGAACTGTCATCTAGCTCTGCACTTGATTCTCCTTTTGTTATGAGTAAGCTTGCGACACCTAAACCTGCTTCTGCTATTAATTCTGATATGTTGCATGTTATTGATGATGCCACTTCTGCTATGCATGATACTTATGATGAAACTACTTTTGTGCTTGATACTACTTTGCCATTAGGTGAATTTCTTGATGAACAACTTGCTAGGGTTAGAGAGAATGAAATCATTGAAGATGATATTATTGAAGATAGTGATGATGAAGGTTCTCCCCCTAAATATGAATTGCCTGTTGTTCCAAAGGGTTATGATATGGATGAAGAAACTACTAGAGATATTCTTGCTTGCAGTGATAGATCTTTTCTTAAGAAGTTATTAGTTAAACTTAAACCGAAATCTCTAAATGCTAGAATGAAATATGACCCTGCTTTTGCTACTTCACCTATCTTTGTTACTGATAAGGATTATGAATTCTCTGTCGATCCTGAGAAATTACTTTGGTTGAATCTGATCCTTTCTATGGCTACGAATCTGAAACTATTGTGGCACATCTTACTAAATTGAATGATATAGCCACCCTGTTCACAAATGATGAGAAATCTTGCTACTATTATATCCTTAAGATATTTCTATTCTCATTAAAGGGTGATGCTAAAACTTGGTTTAATTCTCTTGATCCTGGTTGTGTACATAGTCCCCCAGGATATGATTTATTACTTCTCTACTAAATATTTCCCTGCTCATAAGAAACAAGCTGCCTTGAGGGAAATATATAATTTTGTGCAAATTGAAGAAGAGAGTCTCCCACAAGCTTGGGGGAGGCTTCTCCGATTACTTAATGCTTTGCCTAATCATCCTCTTAAGAAAAATGAAATACTTGATATCTTTTATAATGGACTAACTGATGCTTCCAAGGACCACTTGGATAGTTGTGCTGGTTGTGTTTTCAGGGAAAGAACAGTCGATCAAGCTGAATTGCTATTGAATAATATGTTGACTAATGAAAATAATTGGACTCTTCTTGAGCCAACTCCTATGGCAATTCCTAAAACAACTCCGAAGAAGAGGGGTGCTCTATCTCAGTCCTGAAGATATGCAAGAGGCAAAGAAATATATGAAAGAAAAAGGTATTAAAGCTGAAGATGTTAAGAAATACATGATCTTAATGTACCACCTATTGAAGAAACACTTTGTCTTGATAACCCGACACAGATAGTAAAGGTAAATTCTCTCTATAGATATGATAAAGTTGAAATCCTGTCTACTAAGTTTCCTAGCCAACGTTTGGATGAATTTGATGACTTTATGGCTAGACAAGAAAATTTCAATGCTTATGCTGGTAGAGAATTAAAGAGTAATGCTTACATGATTGGACGCTTGAGTGATTATATGGCTAGAGTTAAAGGTGAACTTAAACTCTTTAGTAAATATGCTTCTATGGTTACCACTCAAGCAGAACAAGTACTTAAAGCTCAAAATGATTTGCTCGATGAATTAAATAATAAACATGAATTTGCTGTTAGAGTGGCTACTAGAACTAGTAGAATGACTCAGGAACCTTTGTATCCTGAAGGCCACCCTAAGCGAATTGAGCAAGATTCTCAGAGAAATAATTTAGATGCACCTAGTCCTTCCAAAAAGAAGAAAAAGAAAAATGATAGGACTTTGCATGCTTCCAGTGAACCCGTTGTAGACACACCTCAGAATCCCAATGATATTTCTATTTCTGATGCTGAAACACAATCTGGTGATGAACATGAACCTAGTGATAATATTAATGATAATGTTCATGTTGATGCTCAACCTAGCAATAAGAATAATGTAGAGATTGAACCTGCTGTTGATCTCGATAACCCACAATCAAAGAATCAACGTTATGATAAGAGAGATTTTGTTGCTACGAAGCACAGTAAAGAAAGAGAACCATGGGTTCAGAAACCCATGCCTTTTCCTCCTAAGCCATCCAAGAAAAAGGATGATGAGGATTTTGAGCGCTTTGCTGAAATGATTAGACCTATCTTCTTACGTATGCGCTTAACTGATATGCTTAAAGTGAATCCTTATGCTAAATACATGAAGGATATTATTAAAAATAAAAGAAAGATACGAGAAGCTGAAATTTCCACCATGCTTGCTAATTACAATTTTTAGGTGAAATACCTAAGAAACTTGGAGATCCAGGAGTACCCACTATACCATGCTCCATTAAAAGAAATTATGTTAAAACTGCTTGATGTGATCTTGGAGCTGGTTTTAGTGTTATGCCTCTCTCTTTATATCATAGACTTGAATTGAATAAGTTGACACCTACTGAAATATCTTTACAAATGGCTGATAAATCAACTTCTATACTTGACGGTATTTGTGAGGACGTGCCTGTTGTGGTTGCAAACGTTACTATTTTAACGGACTTTGTTATTCTTGATATTCCCGAGGACGATAGTATGTCGATTATCCTTGGTAGATCCTCTTTGAATACTGCGGGGGCTGTTGTTGATTGCAACAAAGGCAATGTCACTTTTCAGGTTAATGGTAATGAGCATACGGTACACTTTCCGAGGAAACAACCTCAAGTTCACAGTATCAATTCTATTGGAAAAATTCCAACTATCATTATTGGAGGTTTTGAATTTCCTCTTCCTACTGTCAAGAAGAAATATGATATTCTTATTATTGGGGATGTGCATATCCCCGTTGAGGTAACCTAGTGTTATTCGAAATTTCTCCGGTTCCATGTTATTCGGAATGAGTTTGTTAACAAGACTTGATCAACCTTATTAGTGGATTCCTTTTGATGAGCATGAGATGGATGAAATTAGAAGGCACAACCTTCTGTACCCTCCTTTTACTTTCTGTTATTTAGATTAAATAAAGTAAAAATAGTATTTTCTGTCTGTTTTCTGAATTATCATGCAATAAAAAAATACCCGAAAATAAAAGTTCTCCAAATGCCCTGCCAATTTAGTATGTTTTTTCTGGAATATTTAAGAATATTTGGCACTGAGAACACAATAGGGGGAGCAAGCACCTGGCCACAAGGGTCCAGGGCGCGCCCACCCCTACAGGGCGTGCCCCCTTGCCACGTGGCCCCACGGTGGCCCCCCTCAACTTATTCGTGCACCCACACACTTCATCTTCCTCCCAAAAAATCACCATCCAGCTCAAGCACGAGTTCTAGCTCATTTTGCTGCGATTTTCGATCTCCTTGCTCAAAGCTCCATTCACAAAACTGCTTTGGGAGATTGTTCCTTGGTATGTGACTCCTCCAATGGTTCAATTAGTTTTTTCTCTAGTGCTTTATTCATTGCAAATTTTTGCTGCCTAGGTGACCCTGTTCTTGAGCTTTCATGTCAAATTTATGAGGTCCCAAGTAATTTTAATGCATGATATAGGCTCTAGGCGCTTGTGGGAGTAGTTGCTATCAGTTTTATTGAGTTTGATTCACTTTTATTTTGATTTAATAAAAATTTCAGAAATTTTCAGAAAAATATGAAGAGATTGTTCTTGAGGGGCTCTTCTAACCAAGGCTCCAAGGAAAAATAAGATAAGGAGAAAGAAAAGGCCAAGTATAATCTCCTCGTGTGGCGGAAGTACGGCCGTGTGAATGGCCTTGTGATGATTTCTTGAGAGCAGCCGGGATTTATGAAGACTTTTATTCTTTGGCTGGTAATGTGGGCCTCACCGACTTCCTCCATGACCGGATCGAACAGTATCTCTTACTCGCCAATACTTTCATGCAAAACTTCTACTATTATCCTAAGAATTCACCTCCTTCAGTAGCTTTCCATTTATATGATGTGGCTAGGGAGATGTCATTATGTGATTTTTGTGCGGTTTGCAGAACACCCTTCGAGGGTAGCTTAGAAGAACCACATCCTAAATATGTGGATGGTTTTATTGATACTATTACTGTAGGGGAATCGAGGAAGGTTTCCGATGCAAGAATTACTAGCATACATTTTCCTGTTTTACGCTACTTTGCAATATTTGCTAGTCGATGCTTAATTGGTCGCGGAAACTGTGGAAACCTCAGTGTTCCTGATATTATAATTTTGTTCCATGCTTTATTTCGTGATAACTCTATTAGTATGGGTCCTATTATTTCTAAACGGTTAAGTCTGAACCGTACAAAGGGCCCCATCTTTGGAGGTATCTATGCTGCACGCCTTGCTAAACATTTCAGGATACCTATTAGGCATTTTGAGGAAGAAGAAGAACTGCTACCCCCTACTTTTCTAGACTATAAGAGCATGGTAGCACATGAGATTATTGTTAATAATGATGATAAGATGCTTCTGTATAATCTGAGATTTAATAAGAAACACAATGAGATTATTATCTTGCATGCGCCCTCTTTGTTTGATTTAACTGCAGGCCATTACCTCGTCTTGCTCGCGGCTATTTACGCGCACCGAGGCCAGACATCAGCTCCAGATCCTGCGCCGGAACCACCACTTGACCATTATCGTCCATCATCTTATCAGTGGGACCCGGAGGAGATCGCCAGTCAGTGGCAGTACAATGACACTCCTCAGTACACCAGGGAGAGTAGCCGTGATCCATGGGCATAGACCAACTTAGGCCAAAAGCCTAAGCTTGGGGGAGTACGTATTTCTCACCGACATTACATTCATGTTCACACACTCATTTTAGTTGTTGGTTCTCATACTTTTTCATTGTACTATCCATGCTAGTTTAATTTCTTTTTCTAGCTTTCTTCTTGTGTGTTTGATAAACCTTAAGAAAAAACAAAAAAAATAGTTAGCTTACTTTCCATGCTTGTAGTAGTAATTAAAAGAAAACCCAAAAAGATTTCTCATTCTTCTTTTGCTTGTGGGGAGCTTTCCCATGTAAATAGTTTTATTTCTTTCTTTCCTTTGGGGGTCGAGAGGAGAAGACCATAATGAAAATGTTTAGTGGCTCTCATATGCATGATTGTTGATTTAACCAAGAGCCCATATTACCTTGTCTTCTCCCTTGAAATGAATGCTTGCAGATTCCAGCTTAGTCCAATGCACATGCACTATTATTATTATACACACCGTTCGGTCGTGCAAGTGAAAGGCAATAATGACGATATATGATGGACTGATTGAGATGAGAGAAGCTGGTATGAACTCGACCTCTCTTGTTTTTGTAAATATGATTAGTTCATTGTTTCTGATTCGGCCTATTATGAATAAACATGTTTGTAATGACAATTAGAGATTATAGTTGCATATGCCATGCTTAATTAGCTAGGAGCTTATATGGTTTACCTTGAGTGCCAACATGCTATTAAAATGGTTGTGATGTGGTATGATAGGGTGGTATCCTCCTTTTAATGATTCGGGTGACTTGACTTGGCACATGTTCACGCATTTAGTTGAAACAAAATCAACATAGCCTTCACGATATTTATGTTCATGGTGGATTATATCCTACTCATGCTTGCACTCGGTGTTGATTAATATTTTTAATGCATGTTCATGACTATTGTCACTCTCTCAGTTGGTCGCTTCCCAGTCTCTTGCTAGCCTTCACCTGCACTAAGCGGGAGAACTGCTTGTGCATCCAAACTCCATAAACCCCAAAGTTATTCCATATCAGTCCACCATACCTTCCTATATGCGTTATCTATCTGCCGTTCCAAGTAAATTTGTATGTGCCAAACTCCAAACCTTCAAATGAAATTATGTTTTGTATGCTCGAACAGCTCATGTATCAACTAGGGTTGTCTGTATCTTCCATGCTAGGTGGGTTATTCTCAAGAGGAGTGGACTCCGCTCCTCAGTCACGAGAAAATGGCTGGTCGCCGGGATGCCCAGTCCCATGCTCAAAGCAAATCAAAATAATTAAACAAAACTCCCCCATGATTGTTGCTAGTTGGAGGCACCCGTTGTTTCGGGAAAGCCATGGATTGATACTTGTTGGTGGTGGGGGAGTATAAACTTTACCATTGGTGGTGGGGAAGCATTAAAGATATCGAGATCTCATAGTTGTTATGTTGACAGTGAAAGTATACCGCTCAAAATTTTATTCATCTCTATTTCAAAATCGAGCTCTAGCACCTCTACAAATCCCTGCTTCCCTCTGCGAAGGGCCTATCTATTTACTTTTATGTTGAGTCATTACCCTCTTATTAAAAAGCACCCGCTGGAGAGCACCGCTGTCATTTGCATGCATTACTATTAGTTTATATTGGGTATGACTGGACTGGATCTCTTTTACCATGAATTACAATATTCAGTCAGTCCTTGATCTTTAAAGGTGCTCTGCATTTATGTTTTGCGGTCTCAGAAAGGGCTAGCGAGATACCATCTTGTTATATCATATTATGATTGTTTTGAGAAAGTGTTGTCATCTGAGATTTATTATTATTGCTCGCTAGTTGATTATGCCATTGACATGAGTAAACATGAGACCTAAGTGGTATTCTGAATATGGTTAGTTCATAATCTTTACTGAAAACCTGAATGTTGGCATTACATATTTACAACAACAAGAACAAACAGAGTTTGTAAAACTTTTTTTTATCACTTTCAGTTTGTCAACTGAATTGCTTGAGGACAAGCAAAGGTTTAAGCTTGGGGGAGTTGATACGTCTCTGTCGTATCTACTTTTCCAAACACTTTTGCCCTTGTTTTGGACTCTAACTTGCATGATTTGAATGGAACTAACCCGGACTGACGCTATTTTCAGCAGAACTGCCATGGTGTTATTTTTGTGCAGAAATAAAAGTTCTCGGAATGACCTGAAAATCCACGGAGCAACTTTTCAGAAATAATGAAAAATATTGGCGAAAGAAATAGCGTCAGGGGGCCCACACCCTGTCCACGAGGGTGGGGGCGCGCCCCCTCCCCCTGGGCATGCCCCCCTTCCTCATGGGCCCCCTGAACGTCCATCGACCTCTACTCCAACTCCATATATTTGCTTTCGCGGAGAAAAAAATCAGAAAAAAAAGTTTCATCGCGTTTTACGATACGGAGCCGCCGCCAAGCCCTAAACTCTCTCGGGAGGGCTGATCTAGAGTCCGTTTAGGGCTCCGGAGAGGGGGATTCGTCACCGTCATCATCATCAACCATCCTCCATCACCAATTTCATGATGCTCACCGTCGTGCGTGAGTAATTCCATCGTAGGCTTGCTGGACGGTGATGGGTTGGATGAGTTTTATTGTGTACTCAAGTTAGTTTTGTTAGGGTTTGATCCCTAGTATCCACTATGTTCTGAGATTGATGTTGCTATGACTTTGCTATGCTTAATGCTTGTCACTAGGGCCCGAGTGCCATGATTTCAGATCTGTACCTATTATGTTTTCATGAATATATGTGAGTTCTTGATCCTATCTTGCAAGTCTATAGTCACCTATTATGTGTTATGATCCGACAACCCCGAACTGACAATAATCAGGATACTTCTCGGTGATGACCGTAGTTTGAGGAGTTCATGTATTCACTGTGTGTTAATGCTTTGGTTCGGTTCTCTATTAAAAGGAGGCCTTAATATCCCTTAGTTTTCACTAGGACCCCGCTGCCACGGGAGGGTAGCACAAAAGATGGCATGCTAGTTCTTTTCCATAAGCACGTATGACTATATTCGGAATACATGCCTACATTACATTGATGAACTGGAGCTAGTTCTGTGTCACCCTATGTTATAACTATTACATTAGGAATCGCATCCGGCATAATTATCCATCACTAATCCAATGCCTACGAGCTTTTCACATATTGTGCTTTGCTTATTTACTTTACCGTTGCTACTGTTACAATTACTACAAAATTGCTACCGTTACTTTTGCTACTTTTATCATTACTTCTATACTACTTTGCTACTAAACACTTTCTTGCAGATACTAAGTCATCCAGATGTGGTTGAATTGACAACTCAACTGCTAATACTTGAGAATATTCTTTGGCTCCCCTTGTGTCGAATCAATAAATTTGGGTTGAATACTCTACCCTCGAAAACTGTTGTGATCCCCTATACTTGTGGGTTATCAGGACACCATAACGGTGTATGATGTCAGATAAGAACTCAACGACAGGTCCGGATTCTGCCGAAGTGACGGGCCATGCCTCAATCCACTTGGTCAATTTGTCGACCATGACCAATAGGTACTTCTTTTCTTTGTGCCCCCTTTGAGTGGCACGACCATGTCGAGACCCCTGATCGCAAAGGGCCATGTTATTAGTATTGTCTGAAGGGCTGTGGGGGGCATGCGGCTTTGATATCTGAACAGCTGACATCCAACGCAACATTCGATGAAAGCCCAGGCATCTTCACGGGCGGTAGGCCAAAATTGTCCTGCTCAGAAAGCCTTGCTGACCAAGGCCCGAGCTACCGCGTGGTGGCCGCTCATGCCCGCGTATATTTCTGCCAGGAGTTGACACCCCTCTTCTTCGCAGATGCACCTTTGTAAGATTCCAGTGGTGCTTTTTTTTCTAAAGCTCACCTTCATGAACCTTGTATGCTTTGGAACGCCAGACTATAAGTCGTTCCTTCGTCTGGTCCTCCGGGAGCTGTTTCCGAGTGAGGTAGGCGAACAGAGGTTCTGTCCAGGGGCAATTATGGCCATGATTTCGTAGGTGGAAGGTGTTTCCTCGAGTGTGGATCCGCCAATAATATGGTCGCCGAGCTCCTTGTCTGGGGAAGCATTGTGAGCGGGCTCATTGACTAGTGCGCCAGCATCACCGTCCTGCCATACTACAGAGGGGTTGAAGAGTCGCTCGAGGAAAGTGTTTTTAGGAACCTGGTCGTGCTTGGCGCCCATGCGGGTGGGTACGTCCGTGGCTTGGTTGTTGTCCCTAGAGACATGGTGGATTCTAGGCCCTCGAATCGGGCCGATGTCCGAAGAACCACATTTCTGTATGAAGCTATCTTGGGGTCCTTGGTGTCGAATTCGCTGTTGACTTGAGAGGTAGCTAGGTTTGAATCTCCCCTTACTTCGAGGCATTGTACCCCTATTGACGTGGCCAGACGAAGACCATGTAGTAGTGCTTCGTATTCGGTTGCGTTGTTGGAGTCCATGTACATTATTTTTAGGACATACCGAATAGTGTCGCCTGTAGGGGAGATTAGAATGACCCAGACCCCAGTCTGGCTAACATTTTTTATCCGTCAAAATACATCATCCAGTGCGAATATGTATTGTATTCTCGGGGTAGTTTTGCTTCAATCCATTCGGCAAAATCGACTAGTACCTTAGATTTGATAGCTTGGCGTGGTTTGTATGATATCTCGAAGGGAAGGAGCCCTATGGCCCATTTGGCGATCCAGCCCGTGGCGTCCCTGTTGTTGATTATGTCATTCAAGGGGACCACTAACGCCACTGTGACCGAGCATTCTTGAAAGTAGTGTCATAGCTTTCGGGATGCCATAAAATCCATGTAAGCTATCTTTTGACAGTGGGTATCATGATTTGCATGGTGTAAGTACCTCGGACACATAATAGATCGGCTTCTTGACTTGGAACTTGTGGCCCTCAGAATCCCGCTCCACGACGAGCACCGTGCTAACCACCTGATTGGTGGCTAAAATGTATAGTAGCATGGGCTCGCCGATGCTAGGTGCGGCCAGGATGGGGTTGCCAGCGAGAAGTGTTTTAATCTCCTTGAGCGCCGCAGTTGCTTCATCTGCCCATTGGAATTTCTTGGTCTTTTTAAGCAGTCTCTATTGTGGGAGCGCCTTTTCTCCGAGGCGAGATATGAAGCGGCTCAAAGCTGCCATGCATCTGGCCAGTTCTGGACGTGCTTCAGCTCTGTTGGTATTGGAAGCTGGGATAGCGCCCTAATTTTGGCTGGGTTGGCCTCAATTCCTCTATGGGAGACGGCGAATCTGAGCAACTTTCTAGCTGGGACCCCCAAGATGCATTTTTCCGGGTTGAGACGTATATCATACGCTCATAAGTTGTCGAAGGTTTGGCGGAGGTCATCTATTAGCTGGTCGATGTTTTTGGTTTTGACAACCACGTCGTCCATGTATGCCTCCACCGTTCTACCGATTTAGTTTTCGAGGCATGTTTGAATCATGTGTTGGTATGTAGCTCCTGCATTTTTCTGTCTGAACGGCACGGTGTTGAAGCAGAAAAGTCCATAAGGAGTGATGAACGCGGTTGCCACCTGGTTGGACTCCTTCATCTTGATCTGGTGGTATCCAGAGTATGCATCCAGGAAGCATAGCGAGTCGTGTCCGGTGGTGGGGTCGATGATCCGGTCTATTATTGGCAGGGGAAAAGGGTCCTTAGGGAAGGCCTTGTTAAGGTCCTTAAAATCGACACAGAGCCGTCAGGATTTGTCCTTTTTGGGTACCATAACCTGATTTGCTAACCACTCGGGATGCTTGATCTCGCGGATGAATCCGGCTTCCAACAGTTTTGCTAGCTCTTCGCCCATGGCCTGCCGTTTGGGTTCGGAAAATCAGTGTAGAGTCTATTTCACCAGCTTGAAGCATTTTTAAGATGTTTAGGCTGTGCTCTGCCAGCTTGCATGGGATTCCCGACATGTCTGAGGGGTGCCAGGAGAATATTTCCTAGTTTTCACGCAGAAACGTTCTTAACGCCTCGTCAACTGCGGGTTCCAGTTGTGCTCCTATAGATGTCGTTTTATTGGGATCTGTTGGGTGCACTTGAAATTTTATTATTTCATCTGCTAGCTTGAATGATGTGGATTTTGGTCTTTTACTGCGGACCACATCATCCCTGTCGACTATAGTGCACTCTTCGCCCGCGAGGGCTTCGGATAATGCCTCTAGGGTGAGGGATGCCATGAAGTTTTCGGCTCATAAGGCTTTGCTTGGGTCACTTTTAAGTGAGATTACCCCGTTGGGCCCTGGCATTTTGAGTTTCATGTACCAGTAATTCGTTACGGCCTAAAATCTCGAGAATGCCTCACGTCCTACGAGGGCGTGGTATCCACTGTGAAAGGGAACAATGTGAAATAGCAAGGGTTCGGATCTGTAGTTATCGGGTGTGTCGAACACAACATCCAGGGTTATGCGTCCCGAGCAGTGTGCCTCCCATACCTAGGAATGTGGTGTGGCTGCGTTCGATGTGAGATTTGTTGAGATGCATCTTGTCGAGAGTGTCCTCGTAGATGAGGTTGAGGCTGTTGCCTCCATCCATCAGTACTTTAGTAAGCCGAGAACCATCGATAATGGGGTCAAGGACTAGTGCGGCTGGTGCATGGTTGCTGCGTGGACTTGACTCATCCTTTTCGTCGAAGGTAATAGGCACAGAT
Organism: Triticum timopheevii; assembly: GCA_963921465.1. NCBI lineage: Eukaryota > Viridiplantae > Streptophyta > Magnoliopsida > Poales > Poaceae > Triticum > Triticum timopheevii. The sequence goes on from OY997270.1 coordinate 139,402,318, forward strand.
GCCCAAGGTTGTGCGGCCGTCACTTGATATATCTGACAGAGCTCTTGAAGAGACTTTTTTCCTTTTATTGTTTGAGGCGAACGTCTTGTATACCGTAAGGACATTATGGTCCTGTGGTGAAGCCGCAGACTGCTTATCTGGAAGTCTAAGGCCCAAGATTGGCTCGCCATATTTGGCCACTTGTCTAACCAACCAACAGGCCCGAAGTCTGTGGGTTGGGTTTGCGTCTAGCAAGACTGAGTGTATCGGGCATGGTTTATCCAGCAACTCGTCCAGCACTAATCTAGGCCTAGTCTTCTTTTCCTCAGGCCCGCATTCCGGCAACTGATTTGTATATGCCCGTTTAGAGCGAGACCTTCCGTGCTACGTGGCGGGTGGTGGACCCATGTTCATCTGTTGCGCCCTCCACGTGTTCTCCATGGTGCAATATTTTTGTACCATGTCTGATAGTTCAGTGAAGCTTTTAATTCGGCAACGCGCGAGGGCGTTTAAGAGGCCCTCATCCTTGTAGTTGAGCTGGAAGGCTCTAATTATCTCTTTGTCACAACAAGGCGCCATCATGTTCTTCACTGGGAGAAATCTAGCCCAATAATGATGGACTATCTCATTTGGCAGCTGTTTGACATACATGAGGTCCCATATGTCTGGGTTTCCCCAATCTGGGGAGTATTTCCTATGGTGGGTGGGTGGGAAAAATTCAAGAATTCCCTCCTACATCAGACCCGGACTATCCATGATGGGTGGTCGAGTCGTGTCTGGTTATGCATGTGAAGGATTCGGACCCGGACTAGTGCATGGCTAGATTGGCTCGAGGCCGGATCTAGCGTGGGGGCTCGAGTCCAGGCGTATCTCAAGGCCGGTGTTTGACTCCAAACTAGAGACTCGAGTGTACACTGTTCTTAGCTTGTAAGGCGGCATCCCCTCCTGGGCCTCTTCGATGATAGCGACGAGGTGAGTGACCGGAGGGGTGTTGATTTCCCGGTCGTCGAGTTTAAGCCCGATCCAATCATAGGTCGTGGGCCTGATAATGGAGATTCCCATTGCACGGAATAGACTTACCAAGTGGTCTACCGACTGGGCACAAGGGGGTGCCAGACACTCCAACGATTCGGCGGAGATATTGAGGACGGTCTGTCTAGTCTTCAAAGCCGGACTCTAAGAGATACATGATTCTTGTAAGTCTGCTGGTCCTGGGGTCGATGCCCTGAACCTGTGAGTTCCTCGATAGGGACGAAGCCTTCGATATGGTCGAGGAGGCCAGTGGGATCGGCGCGCACCAATACGCCGCCGAAGACGAGGAGACGACCAGGGGCGGGGAAGCCCTCGGAGCGGGCGTGGTCTCCAATGACCGGTTGAGCCATCGATCCTTTGGGTGGTCCAACAGCGGACCTCTCAATGAAAGCACCAATGTCAGTGTCAAAACTGGCAGACCTCGGGGTAGGGGTTCCCGAGCTATGGATCTAAGTTCGATGGGGAACAAGGGACGATGAACACGATGTTTACCTAGGTTCGGGCCCTCTCGAAGAGGTAATACCCTACGTCCTGCTTTTCATACTCTCTTTTCATAGTCTGCTTTTCATACTCTGTTGTCTGCTTCCTGGCAAGCTGCTCAACTTACCGGCAGTCTTGGAGGTCATGGCTCTTGGTGCGGTGGATATTGCAGTATTGCTTGTCGGAGCCCCTGGTCTGGTCGATAGCTGCCAAGGCTTGACATGAGGCGCACCCGGCAACCTCCTTGCTAGGGCTCTTAGTCTTGGCCTCTTGGCGGTGTCACCATTGTCGGATCCCTCAACATCGAGCACTGCTTTGCCCTTGCGCTTCCTGTTATGCTTGTGGCCCTTCTTCTTCTGGGTTGTGGTGGCGTCATCGTCCTCAGAATTGACTTTTGCGCCAGCATCCTCCCCAGGAAGTGTTCTCCCCTCTTCAGCACGTGCGCACTTATCAACCAGAGCATAGAGCTCGGCGATATCCTTTGTTGGATTGATGGCTAGCTCCTCCCGCATCTTCCGATTATACACATTTGTATGGAATGCAGTAATCACAACAACAGGGTGGATGTCAGGGATGTTGCGCTGAACATGGCTGAATCTTTGAAAGTACTTGCGATGAGACTCGTCATCACTCTGCGGTATAACATGTAGATCACTGGGCTGACCCGGGACCTTGTGACCCCCAGTGAAAGCACCAACAAATTGATGGCACAGATCTGACCGTGAGGAGATGGAGTTCTCCGGTAATTTAATCAACCACGATCGAATGTTGGGCTTGAGCGCCGACGGAAAGTAGGTGGCGAGGATCTTCTCGTCACGAGCCCTAGCAGCCTGTAAGTCAAAAGTGTATATGCCCAGGAACTCTGACGGATGAATCTTGCCGTCATATTTCTCCGAGATTCTGGCTTGAAGTGTCGGGAAGTGGGTGTAACACCCTGGAATTTGCCCTTTTCTTTTCTGCTGATTTTCTTGGATTTCTTGATTTGATTTGCTTTTCTGTGGCTATGTGGTTCTGAAACCTGGGAAGATCATGTCTTACTAGGTTTTATAGTGGATTGTCATCCTCATCATCATCCTAAGATCATGTCATTCTCATCCTTGACCTAATCCAATATTGTTTTTCTAGGGAATATCCCTTTTCTATTAAAGTAATAACCATTTAATCCCTAGGTTGTGAAGCAACCTATATTTCTGTCACTCCCAAAATTCCCAAATAATTCTCATAAATTGTTTGGTCATATCTTCCTCAAATATGTAAAAATCCTTCCTTGGCATCATCAAAGATAATTCACAAATATTCCTTTTCTGATTCTGCCCTAAGTGGTGGTTTGAGAAGGAAGTGTCATTTACCTTTGCTTGATTGACCCCAAACTTTTTGGACATCTTTTCCTATCCATATAATTGGCCCATGACAAAATTCAACTCAATTTACCTAGTAAATATTCCTGAGCAATTTTTCAAAGTTCCTCTCTGAGGGAAGTCGTTGTGAAGGAAGTGCTAGCTGGGCATATCCAAATGAGCTGAAATTTTGCAAGGTCCTTCATATGATCAAATCATCACTTTCCACGAAATTTGAGCTCATGTAACTCATCTATGTGAGCCCAGCTCAAAATCTTGGTTTGTAGTCAGATTTTCAGTTTGTGAAGCAACCATATTTTATATTGCTTCATTTAAGCTGAAAATTTACCAGGGCATTCTCCTGTCCATATCAACTCTCTCCACCAAGTTCTGGCTCAATTGATCAAACATTTGCCCTATGCAATTTTTCCAAGTTTCTAGTCAGAATGAAGCATTGGAAGCAAGTACCATTTTGGTATTTCCAAATGGCATGAAACTTTTGCAGAAGCTTCATATGATCAAATAACCTACCTCCTTCAAATTTAAGCTCACTTCATGCACTTATGTGAGTGCTACTTCACCTTCTCTTATTCTGGCCATTATGGTGGTTTCAACAGCAAGTACCCTCTAAACCTCTCCTCCTAAGCTGGTTTTTGGTAACTAGCATCATCTTAGTGATTGATCACGCTGTGCCAAAGCTCTGAGTATAACTCCACTCATGTGAACCACAGCATGCATCAAACACCTTGTTGTTGCTCTCATTTGGATCTTCCTGCCAATCTCTTCTTTGCCCCTGGGATCTTTTCTTACTTTGTTGCACCTAAGGGTACTAAGGTCTATCTACTGGACATGGTCGTTCCGGCCAAAACGAGCCATTTGCACCAGCGCACGCAGTGATCACGCTTGCAACATTGCAAACTCGCGCTCTGGCTCGATCCGGCCACTCTTTCCGTCGTCTCCCTCCTCGGCTCGACCTCCATTCATGTCTAGTAGCTGCCCCTTGAGCTCGTGCGTCGCCCTATGCCTCTACCTCATCCTGGTTTGCCATTAATGCGTCGCTAGAGCCGTGCCCGTACCGCGCCCAGCCACTGTCCTCCATTAGAGCTTGGCTTGAGCTCGCTCGTGATGCTCCAGAGCCTTCCCCGGGTCTATAAATAGCGTGCCCAAGTCCTCCCGCAGCTCCCAAGCCCATTCCTCCTCGACCACCAGAGTCCTCGGCCCCCTCCTCTTTTCGCCGGAGTTCGCCTCGGCCATAGCCGGTCTTCTCTGCTCTGGCCACCTCAGGCCTCCTCTCCTCCTCCCGAGCACTCCACTTCCTTCCCCACTCCATCGAGCCGCCCCAACCACTTTTCCCTCGTCGGAGCTGCTCATATCACCGAAGATCACCAACACCACCTCTGCCTATGACTCCTCCGTCACCGTGGTCTCCCCTCCTCCCCGCGCCTCCACGGGAGCCGTTTCCCCTCTGAACGGGTGTGGCAGGCCGCCCCGCACCCACCGGTGTGCTCACCTTGGCCGGAGCTGGCCTGGGCCGGAAAACCCCCTCGCCGCTTCCCTCCCCTACTCCTCCTTTGTTCACGAGAGAACAGGAGCGGGAGGAGAAAGAAGACGAGCGCCCTGGCCCCCTCCTCCTGCCGCGTGGACCCCACGTGTAAGTGACACATCCCCGTGCCCATTTGTTTATAAGTGGAAGAATATTTCCTCGTATATGCTTTCACCTCCAGAAATGTCTTCTTCTTCTACTTCAGCAAAGACTACGCTTTTCGGTTCAGAAAGTGTGTTTCCCTAAAAGATGTTTTCTGTGTTTCAGCTCAGGGACTTGTTGGTGATGAAAATATTCATAGATTAGTCCCTGGACTTCTACCTTGCGTATCTTTTCGACCGTAACTCCGACTGAGGTGAAACCAATGCTCACTTCTTCGTATCGTCGAGCTCTATCTTTTGGTACCATTTTCACTAGGTGGTTCCACAGTGAAAATGACCATTTTCCCCTTGCTTCTAATCATTCCCCTTCGAGAGAGAGTTGTCCGGCGTTTTGTTCCACGACTTCACCGTACTTCTTCCCGGAGTCTCCGTCACCACCAGGCAAGCCACAATGGCCACTTGCATGATAGCCATGCATTGGTTTCTACTTGAATATTTAATAAAAGTTTGCCCGTTATCTGTCTGCTTGCTTGCTGCTGCTACCGTTGTTTCGGTTATGCTCATGGTTTGATGTTCACCTTCATACTATGTTTTGATGCATTTTGTTATCTTGTACTAGTTGCTAGTATCATGATCACATGTCATGCTTGGTAGTAGTAGTAGTACATGCTGGTGGTAGTAATGTTTAGTCCAATGCATGTTTATCGTCTGATTCCAGTATCATTGTTATGCATGTTCCGTTGCAGCTAGTTGGTTACATGCTTACTTGGTAGTATTCTTGTTATGTTCTTGCATGATATTTATTTATGAGGCTAGTAGTCATGCTATGCTCATGGGTAATGTTATGCTCGTCAGTATGCCATGCTCATTTGGATATATGCTTCATTATTGTTATGCTCGATGATTTATTATGGTTGCACATCCATGCTCATGTTGGTATCATGCCCATGCATTGTAGTTGCATCATGTTATTTTAATATGGCTCATCTTATTGCATTCAAGTTTAACCAGATAATAATCAAACTTGAGCAATTGTTGGATGAGTCATGGTGCCAACAAATCGAGCTGACCAGTGCAACCACATTTGCCTTTTATGGGAAGGCCCTAATGCGGTCTATTGTCATGCCTCTCGCCGGTGCCTCCAAAGATGGAAGGTTATGGGCGCGCGCTACCCTGATCAGGTAGGCGGACATGAACCTTGTGTGCTCGTTGTTGTTGTTATGGTACCTTGTCCCCTTTTGGGACCGTTTATGTTTTTCCACGATGGTGGTCGTTGGATATTAGGGGTTGACATCAGGGCCACCCAGGAATTAGACCAAAGGGGAGTTGGTCGGAGTGGCTGGGAGAGTGTGATCGGAATAGATCGGTTTTGTCAGAACACCGTTTGTCCACCCGAATGGGAGCACGAGGCCATGGGTTCCGTGCTATGGGTACAGTGTACTAACCTCTGCAGAGTGTGTTTAATCTATCGATAGCCGCGCCCGCAGATATGGGTCAAGTTCGTAGTCGGTAACACTATGAGTCAACAGTAATAATAATAACTTGATTAATAACAACCCCGGTTCGATGAAGAGAAAGACATTGTATGTGATCGTGAGAGGATCATGATGGTATCATGGATAACGAAGTTGGTTAATCTTCATGTGATCGTGAGAGGATCACCGTGGTATCAAGGATACTGGGTTGTTGGATATTTGTGGTGTTATGCGAGAATCGTGGGTAAACGTCAAGCTCCTTGTGGTCTTGCACTGATTACTGCGGTATTGTAATACCGAGCTTGATTGGATCCTGAGATGATTGTGTGATGTCCGTGATGGTAAGCTTATGCATGTGATGGTTACGAGGTAACCCCGAGCAGACTAAATTGGTGCATGATAGCTTCATCATGTTGCATGCTAGTACCATCATGTTCATATGTTCATGCCATGCTCATATTTTTCTTGATGTATCATGTTGTACGTGCCATTGTTGTTCTGATAGTATCATGTTCATCATTGCTAAGTAACCTGTAATTGCCATGTTGTTGTCTGTCTTGATTGCTCTTGGTTGCTGTGAGCTTGCAAGTACATTCAATGTACTGACCTGGTGTGTCATGCCAGTTTGCAGGTCATGCCGGATTTGATTTCTTGTTTGTCGTGGATCCTTGTTTGCGAGCTAGGATAAATGTTCCAGCCAGAGTCCCTGCGGAGTGGAGTTCATCACTGATACGTCTCCAACGTATCTATAATTTTTTATTGTTCCATGCTATTATATTACCCGTTTTGGATGTTTATAGGCTTTACTTTACACTTCTATATCATTTTTGGGACTAATCTACTAACCGGAGGCCGAGCCCGAATTGCTGTTGTTTTTTGCCTATTTCAGTGTTTCGAAGAAAAGGAATATCAAACGGAGTCCAAACGGAATGAGACCTTCAGGAGCGATCTTTTCGGAACAAATGCAAACCAGGAGACTTGGAGTGGACGTCAAGCAACAAACGAGGCGGGCACGAGGGTGCCCGGTGCGCCTTCTGGGGGTGGGCGTGCCCCCACCCTCGTGGGCCCCTCGAGCGTCAACTGACCTACCTCCTTCTCCTATATATACTCCCGTACCCTGAAAACATCGAAGAGCACCACGAAAACCTAATTCCATCGCCGCAACCTTCTGTATCCGCGAGATCCCATCTTGGAGCCTTATTCGGCGCTCCTCCGGAGGGGGAATCGACCATGGAGGGCCTCTACATCATCTCCAAGGCCTCTCCTATGAGTTGTGAGTAGTTTACCACAGAGCTTCGGGTCCATAGTTATTAGCTAGATGGCTTCTTCTCTCTCTTTGAATCTCAATACAAAGTTCTCCTCGATCTTCTTGGAGATCTATTTGATGTAACTCTTTTTGCGGTGTGTTTGTCGAGATCCAATGAATTGTGGGTTTATGATCAAGTTTATCTATGAGAAGTATTTGAATCTCCTCTGAATTCTTTTATGTATGATTGGTTATCTTTGCAAGTCTCTTTGAATTATCTGTTTGGTTTGGCCTAATAGATTGATCTTTCTTGCAATGGGAGAAGTGTTTAGCTTTGGATTTACTTACGGTGTCCTTTCCCAGTGACAATAGGGGCAGCAAGGCACGTACTGTATTGTTGCCATGGAGGATAAAAAGATGGGGTTTATATCATATTGCATGAGTTTATCCCTCCACATCATGTCATCTTTCTTAATGTGTTACTCTGTCCTTATGAACTTAATACTCTAGATGTAGGCAGGAGTCGGTCGATGTGTGGAGTAATAGTAGTAGATGCAGAATCATTTCAGTCTACTTGTCACGGACGTGATGCCTATATACATAATCATGCCTAGATATTCTCATAACTATGCACTTTTCTATCAATTGTTCGACAGTAATTTGTTCACCCACCGTAATACTTATGCTATCTTGAGAGAAGCCACTAGTGAAACCTATGGCCCCCGGGTCTATCTTTTATCATATAAATTTTCAATAAACTTTTATTTGCATCTTTTACTTTCCAATCTATATAATAAAAATCCTAAAAATATTTATCTTATCTTATTATCTCTATCAGATCTCACATTCGCACGTTACCATGAAGGGATTGACAACCCCTTTATTGCGTTGGTTGCGAGGTTCTTGTTTGTTTGTGTAGGTGTGTGGGACTTTTGAGGAGCCTCCTACTGGATTGATACCTTGGTTCTCAAAAACTAAGGGAAATACTTACGCTACTTTGTTGCATCACCCTTTCCTCTTCAAGGAAAACCAACGTAGTGCTCAAGAGGTAGAAAGAAGGATTTCTGGCACCGTTGCCGGGGAGGTCTTCGCTCAAGTCAAGACATACCAAGTACACATCACAAACTCATCTCCCTCGCATTACATTATTCACCATTTGCCTCTCGTTTTCCTCTCCCCCACTTCACCCTTGCCATTTTATTCGCCCCCTCTTTTCTGTTTGCCTCCCTCTTTCTCTCTCTCCTTGCTTTTTCTGCTGTTATGTCTGAAATTGGGGAGATTATCGTCGATATGGACAATAATGATAATATGGAATTCGGATGCTCCTGCTGAAGAACCCCCTATCTTACATACTAAAAAGTTTCGAATCGGTAGTGGTAATATTATTGGAAGAGGGATTATTCAAGATTTCTTTACTTGTGTCGGTGCCTTACATTCTATGGGTAGTTCTATTCTACATAGAACTAGTAGTCTTGCGGATGCTATTGCCATGCTTATAGTTGAACTTGAAAGACAGTTTATGCACATGCATCCTTGCATACAAAGGATTTTCCTAGAATTTTCTAATATTGAGCATTCTTGTATTAAGCGCGCAGCTACTATCTTTTTGGCACAGGAGTTTAGATTTATAATAAAAGAAGCCCAAGAAATATTTGCACACTATAGGGTGGACGCTAGCCGTCCTCCCATAGAGGCGATCCTCTTCGATCAAGAGGAAATAATGTGTTACCAATCTTTGGACTATGTTGTTTTTAATGAAAACCTTAGAAAAAAAGGTTCCTACCACTGTTCTAGTTGATAGAATTTTCTGAACTTAATGATGATTTTTCCATTCGAAGTAATAAGCTAGGATATTGTCTTGATCGTAGACTCAAGAGGTTCTGTCAAAAAAAATATAACGATGAATTGGTTGTGCAATATGAAGGGCCGAAGGAGGAACCCATACCTCCTGAGATTGATCTTGGGGACTTTTGTCACATTAAGTTTAGCCCTTTTGATTACTTTTGCTTTCCACAAAGAAAACTTGCTGCTGAATGTAGAGAGTATGATATGAGTTTTCGTGATCTATCCTATTATTATGGCACTACGTAGATATTCTCACTTTTATGCCTAGCTAGGGGCGTTAAACGGTAGCGCTAGTTGGGAGGCAACCCAATTTTATTTTTGTTTCTTGTTTTTTGCTTCTGTTTAGTAATAAATATTTCATCTAGATTCTGTTTAGATGTGTTTTCATGATTTAATTAGTGTTTGTGCCAAGTAGAACCTACAGGATAACCTACGGTAATAGTTAATTTGATTCTGCTGAAAAACAGAAAGTTTTAAGTGAATGAAAATAGTTTTAGTAAATTACAGTAACGTGATTTTGCGTTGATTCTTTTTGATGTAGATCAATAGACAAATTTCCCAGTATTTCCTATTTTTGTAAGATTGTTCGAGTTCCGGAAGTATTCGAAAATTACAGATTTTTACAGACTGTTCTGTTTTTGACAGATTCTGTTTCTCGTGTGTTGTTTGCTTATTTTGATGCATTTATGGCTAGTATCGGGGGGTATGAACCATAGAGAAGTTGGAATACAGTAGGTATAACACCAATATAAATAAAGAATGAGTTCATTACAGTACCTTATGTGGTGGTTTTTCTTTCTTGCACTAACGGAGCTTATGAGATTTCCTGTTGAGTTTTCTGTTGTGAAGTTTTCAGGTTTTGGGTAAAGATTTGATGGACTATGGAATAAGGAGTGGCAAGAGCCTAAGCTTGGGGATGCCCATGGAACCCCAAGATATTCAAGGATAACCAAAAGCCTAAGCTTGGGGATGCCCCGGAAGGCATCCCCTCTTTCGTCTTCGTCTATCGGTAACTTTACTTGGAGCTATATTTTTATTCGCCACATGATACGTGTTTTTTTTGGAGCGTCTTGCATGATATTAGTCTTTGATTTTTAGTCTACCACAATCATCCTTGCTGTACATACCTTTTGGGAGGAACCCACATGATTTGGAATTTATTAGAATACTCTATGTGCTTAATTTATATCTTTTGAGCTAGATAGTTTTGCTCTAGTACTTCACTTATATCTTTTAGAGCACGGCGGTGGTTTAATTTTGTAGAAATTTTTTATCTCTCATGCTTCACTTATATTATTTTGAGAGTCTTTTATAACAGCATGGTATTTTCTATGGTTATCAAATTGGTCCTAGAATGATGGGCATCCAAGTTGGGTATAATAAAAATTATCATAGGAAGTGAATTGGATGCTATGATCAATTTGATGCTTGATAATTGTTTTGAGATATGGGGGTGGTGATGTTAGAGTCGTGCTAGTTGGGTAATTGTGAATTTAAAGAATACTTGTGTTGAAGTTGGCAAGTCCCGTAGCATGCATGTATGGTAACCGTTGTGTAACAAATTTGAAACATGAGGTGTTCTTAGATTGTCATCCTTATGAGTGGCGGCCGGGGACGAGCGATGGTCTTTTCCTACCAATCTATCCCCCTAGGAGCATGCGCGTAGTGCTTGGTTTTTGATGACTTGTAGATTTTTGCAATAAGTATATGAGTTCTTTATGACTAATGTGAGTCCATGGATTATATGCACTCTCACCCTTCCATCATTGCTAGCCTCTTCGGTACCGTGCATTGCCCTTTTCTCACCTTGAGAGTTGGTGCAAACTTCGCCGGTGCATCCAAACCCCGTGATACGATGCGCTCTATCACACATAAACCTCCTTATATCTTCCTCAAAGCAGCCACCATACCTACCTATTATGGCATTTCCATAGCCATTCTGAGATATATTGCCATGCAACTTTCCACCGTTCCGTTTATCATGACACGCATCATCATTGTCATATTGCCTTGCATGATCATGTAGTTGACATAGTATTTGTGGCAAAGCCACCTTCATAATTTCATATATATCACTCTTGATTCATTGCCCATCCCGGTACACCGTCGGAGGCATTCATATAGAGTCATATCTTATTCTTAGTTTTGAGTTATAATCCATGAGTTGTAAATAAATAGAAGTGTGATGATCATCATTATTAAAGCATTGTCCCTTAAAAAAGGGGGGAAAGGCCAAAGAAAAAAAAGGCCAAAGAAAAAGAAAAAAAGAAAGGCCAAAGAAAAAAAAAGAAAGAAATGCCAAACGAAAAAAGGAAAAATAATAAAAATAATAAAAATAAAAAAGGGGGACAATGCTACTATCTTTTTCCACACTTGTGCTTCAAAGTAGCACCATGTTCTTAATATAGAGAGTCTCATATGTTGTCACTTTCATATACTAGTGGGAATTTATCATTATAGAACTTGGCTTGTATATTCCAACGATGGGCTTCCTCGAAATGCCCTAGGTCTTCATGAGCAAGCAAGTTGGATGCACACCCACTAGTTTCTTTTGTTGAGATTTCATACATTTATAGCTCTAGTGCATCCGTTGCATGGCAATCCCTACTCCTCATGTTGACATCAATTGATGGGCATCTCCATAGCCCGTTGATTAGCCTCGTTAACATGAGACTTTCTCCTTTTTTTTGTCTTCTCCACATAACCTCCATCATCATATTCTATTCCACCCATAGTGCTATATCCATGGCTCACACTCATGTATTGCGTGAAAGTTGGAAAAGTTTGAGATTACTTAAGTATGAAACAATTACTTGGTTTGTCATCGGGGGTGTGCAAGATGAGAGCATTTTTGTGTGACAAAGATGGAGCATGAAGAAACTATATGATTTTGTAGGGATGAACTTTCTTTAGCCATGTTACTTTGAGAAGACATGATTGCTTTGTTAGTATGCTTGAAGTATTACTATTTCTTATGTCAATATGAACTTTTATTTTGAACCATTTGGATCTGAACATTCATGCCACAATAAAGAAAATTACATTGAGAATTATGCTAGGTAGCATTCCACATCAAAAATTCGGTTTTTATCATTTACCTACTCGAGGACGAGCAGGAATTAAGCTTGGGGATGCTTGATACGTCTCCAATGTATCTATAATTTTTTATTGTTCCATGTTATTATATTACCCATTTTGGATGTTTATGGGCTTTACTTTACACTTTTATATCATTTTTGGGACTAGCCTACTAACCGGAGGCCCAGCCTGAATTAGTGTTTCGAAGAAAAGGAATATCAAACGGAGTCCAAACGGAATGAAACCTTCGGGGATATCTTTTCGGAACAAATGCAAACCTGGAGACTTGGAGTGGACGTCAAGCAACAAGCAAGGCAGCCATGAGGGTGCCCGGCGCACCCCCCACCCTCGTGGGCCCCTCGAGCGTCAACCGACCTACCTCCTTCGCCTATATATACTCCTGTACCCTAAAAACATCGAGGAGCACCACGAAAACCTAATTCCACCACCGCAACCTTCTGTATCCGCGAGATACCATCTTGGAGCCTTAGTCGGTGCTCCGTTGGAGGGGGAATCGACCATGGAGGGCCTCTACATCATCTCCAAGGCCTCTCCTATGAGTTGTGAGTAGTTTACCACAGAGCTTCGGGTCCATAGTTATTAGCTAGATGGCTTCTTCTCTCTCTTTGAATCTCAATACAAAGTTCTCCTCGATCTTATTGGAGATCTATTCGATGTAACTCTTTTTGCAGTGTGTTTGTCGAGATCCGATGAATTGTGGGTTTATGATCAAGTTTATCTATGAGAAGTATTTGAATATCCTCTGAATTCTTTTATGTATAATTGGTTATCTTTGCAAGTCTCTTCGAATTATCAGTTTGGTTTGGCCTACTAGATTGATCTTTCTTGCAATGGGAGAAGTGCTTAGCTTTGGGTTCAATCTTGCGGTGTCCTTTCCCAGTGACAGCAGGGGCAGCAAGGCACGTATTGTATTGTTGCCATCGAGGATAAAAAGATGGGGTTTTTATCATATAGCATGAGTTTATCCCTCTACGTCATGTCATCTTTCTTAATGCGTTACTCTGTTCTTATGAACTTACTCTAGATGCAGGCAAGAGTCGGTCGATGTGTGGAGTAATAGTAGTAGATGCAGAATCGTTTCGGTCTACTTGTCACGGACGTGATGCCTATATACATGATCATGCCTAGATATTCTCATAACTATGCACTTTTCTATCAATTGCTCGACAGTAATTTGTTCACCCATCGTAATACTTATGTTATCTTGAGAGAAGCCACTAGTGAAACCTATGGTCCCCGGGTCTATCTTTTATCATATAAGTTTTCAATCTACTTTTATTTGCATCTTTTATTTCCAATCTATATAATAATTATACCAAAAATATTTATCATATCTTATTATCTCTACGAGATCTCACTTTCGCACGTTACCATGATGGGATTAACAACCCCTTTATTGCGTTGATTGCGTGGTTCTTGTTTGTTTGTGTAGGTGCGTTTGACTTTTGAGGAGCCTCCTACTGGATTGATAACTTGGTTCTCAAAACCTGAGGAAATACTTACTCTACTTTGCTGCATCACCCTTTCCTCTTCAAGGAAAACCAACGCAGTGCTCAATAGGTAGCAATCACCATCGTTGTTGTTCCGCTCCTAGAGTTATTCCGCTGCTTCGTGTTGTTCTGCTGCTTGCATAGAGAAACCGTGGCAGGCGTAGTGTCGCCGTGCCGATGTAATCACTTGTATCCATATAAATTGTAATAAAGAGATGATTTGTTCTATGCTAAGCAGTGCTGTATTGTAGAAGACTTCTCCTTGAACTCTTGGCTGGAATATGGGACGTTCTGGTTTCTTTGAGTCGGGGTGCCACAGGGCTTGGTATCAGAGCAGGTCTGGCTGTAGAGCGTCCTAGTCCACTGGAACATTAGAAAACGGTAGTATAGGGTCTGGTTGTTGCCCTTGCTTGCTGGATTTGGTTGTTGCATTTGTTTGTTGCATATAGTCTTATTTTGTTACCCCTAACCCCTGTTTCGTGCATAGATGGCGATGAGCTGCTACGAGTTCAATGCCCTCCCCAGAGCTCCCGGTGCTATTCCTATCGTGTTCAGTCCCACTCCTTCACCTCTTAGCTTTGCCACCCTCCTTGGCGACATGTGGCGTAGCATTTATCCCTGCAGAGATCCACCCCCTTATCAAGTATTCTAGTTCTCTGCCGGAGGAAGAATTCTGGAATATGTTGCCCATGTCCATCTGTCAGCCTCGATTCAAGTTGGTAAGCGCACCTACAGTTTCCACGGTGGTTATGCCGAGTGTGCCATTTAGCTTGCCACAATGGCAGGAATTACCGGTCTTCGTCATCAAGAGAGCATGGTGCAAGAGAACCGTGCTTATCGGTATTGTCCCACCATCATCGTGAATCCTAAACAGCTCCATTTCCCATCTGTCAATCCTCAAGATGACCCGACTATCCTCGCCATGTCTCGTTACATGACGGCCGAGTGTCTTCTTACTTCCAAATTAGTCCGAGATGCCATTCGAGCCAGGAGATTGCCTGGTGCTTCCCTACCTCGGTCTCCTCCAGCTTCTCCAACCCCCCCCCCCCCCCGCCTCGTCCATCCAGAGTTTCAGAGTCAATAGTTCTACTCGCTACTCCCTTAGCTTCTTCGTCAGCTCCCAAGCGTTTGTTCAAGCGTAGGGTGTAGTCCTTTGTGTAGTGCATCTGCATTTGCTCTAGTATTATGCTTGTGTGTGCCTGTGTGGAGTAGTTTTGTAGCTTGTTTGTTGTGTGGTTTATTGCAATAAACCGTTTTCTCGTGCTTCTTTATTTGAATCTTCGGTGTTACCCCCTTATGGAAATTGCTCATCAACCGACACCGGATTAGAAGAACCCGTGAGAAGTAAAGATATTCTCCAAGGAACTCAGTTAAAAGCAATGAGATTTTCAGCTGGCAGCATTACATTGCAGCCATCCGGTCTGAATACAAAGTTTATTCTGCTCAGACTTTCAGTACCAAATACACGTCAGAGATCCACCTTTATTGCAGCAATGATTGAACCAGTAGGAGAACAAAATTGGATATAAGTCCAACCATGCATTTCAAGTCAGAGGTATGGTCATACACAATGATTGATTCCGCCACGAGTCAGTTTTGAAGCATGTGACACCCAGAAGTCAGTCCAAATATGCAACGAATTCAGCAAGGATAGTCATATAATTCTTGTCATACAAGTAATCAGCCACCGGAAGGACTAGAATATATATATATATATATATATATATATATATATATATATATATATATATATATATGTTATTCCGTTCACCAAGAAAATCAATCTAGTCCCTCTCCACCACTTAATAGTGAAGTGTACGAGGCAAGAGTCCTCAATCTTCTTCAGTAAGGTATGAATGGTTTCCCGTGCAAGATATTCAGTCTTCTTCAGTAAGATACTGCACAGCTTCTGGCATAAGGCACCAAGTCTTCCCTAGCAAGTCTTTAAGGGTGAAGCGTATGAGGTACGGTACCCAGCCTTCCTCAGCAAGTTATCCGCCGAAGGCTTCGAGCACAAGCCACCCAGTCTTCCTCAGCATGATATCTCGATGGTTTCCAACTGTTTTCCAAGTGTCAGGAGTGCAACAGTTGGGTCAGAAACAAGAATCAGTCAGAACAAAGGTATGCCTCGAGGATCAGATATTTCTTCATACAGTGAGTATGATGTCAAGTTCATGTAAGTTCCTCGGACAAGGAACAATTCGGCGTATGCATCTGACAACCTCACTGGATATGTAAGTGAAGGAAAACCAGTGGGGAATGCAAGAGGCGACAAGTCTTGAGGAAACAAAATATTGAGACACAATCTTGGCAGTGATTACCAAGATCAGTCCCGCACATCGGACAAGGTGATGTTGTTAATCCTGTCACTGTCCGGCATAGTCAACAGCAGTAACGAGATCCGTACACTCACACGTGAACCGGATAAATATCCTGAGACTCAAGACCAAAGTATAAATTGCAAAATATTGCATATGACCGCACTCAGGGTCACAAAAAAAATCAAGGATATATAAGGCCCCACTCTTTCAATCAAGGATCCAGATAAAGAAAATAATAATGAAAGAGCAAGACCGAAAATACAGGTATGCCGGTTATTGTGTGGAAAATGTGGTATGCATGCCCAAGACAGTCTTATTCCACATCAAACCCAAATAAAGATACGCCTAAGAGGTCTACACCATTGTGGTAAGGACCTCATAGCAAGGCAACTAGCTCAGCCCATGGTATGCTCGAAACGGTCAGCATTGAATACCCGAGTCTGTCAAGTCCCACCCAAGGATAGGTCAACATATTTACCTCAGTAATCGTGCTAAAGTATCGCACAACCTACTATCCACATGAGAATACCGGAAAAATGGAGAATCAGAGTGTTAAATCACAAAGCGTGTGCTCTCACATATGGGAATAGATTAAAGAATAGCCTGCCGTGAGTAGGATTCTTTGCCAAGATCACCACCAGTCAAGTTTGTAATTGTTATCATTAGGAGATGGTGTATTTTTCTATCAGTCACATCAAGCGCCAGTCAAACCTTTGGTACAGTTTGGATGATCAAGGCTGTGAAGCCAGCCAAAGATAAGTCAGAAACTCCTGCAAGATTTCAGAATCCATTAGAAGAACAGGTATGATTCACATCACTGTTTTGAACCCAGCGGCATGCATATATATTCGAGGAACACGATGCCTGGATATAAGAGATTCCTTGTTCAACGGGAAGATGTGTTCCTAACTCCGTGGAATATTCTGGGTACTCGATACGCGAACAACATCTCCAGCAAGGATCAATATCGAGGACACGTATGTCAGTAATGATAATCTTTCGGACCCCAGCTAAGCCAGCAGACATGAAGGAAAAATTTGAGTCAGTATGAATAGGAACATATGAGGTAAGTCCTATCAGAATGTCAGATACGGTGAATCAAACCACCCTAGATCAAGGCAGTCAGTCAGATCCAATTCAGCGGGAACATTATATGAGAATGAATAAAAGAAACTCGATTTGGAAACGGTTTCTTCAAGTCAGAAGATTTATTTATCCCTGAGCAACCAAATCTCGAGGATGAGATTTCTTTAAGGGGGGGAAGGTTTGTAACACCCTGGATTTTGCCCTTTTCTTTTTCTGCTGATTTTCTTGGATTTCTTGAATTGATTTGCTTTTCTGTAGCTATGTGGTTCTGAAACTTGGGAAGATCATGTCTTCCTAGGTTTTATAGTGGCTTGTCATCCTCATCATCATCCCAAGATCATGTCATTCTCATCCTTAACCTAATCCAATATTCTTTTTCTAGGGAATATCCCTTTTTCTATTAAAGGAATAACCATTTAATCCCTAGGTTGTGAAGCAACCTATATTTCTGTCACTCCCAAAATTCCCAAATAATTCTCATAAAACTTTTGGGTCATATATTCCTCAAATATGTCAAAATCCTTCCTTGGCATATCAAAGATAATTCACAAATATTCCTTGTCTGATTCTGCCCTAAGTGGTGGTTTGAGAAGGAACTGTCATTTATCTTTGCTTGATTGACCCCAAACTTTTTGGACATCTTTTCCTGTCTATATAATTTCCCCATACGAAAATTCAACTCAATTTTCCTAGTAAATATTCCTGAGCAAATTTTCAAAGTTCCTGTCTGAGGGAAGTCATTGTGAAGGAAGTACTAGCTAGGCATATTCAAATTAGCTGAAATTTTGCAAGGTCCTTCATATGATCAAATCATCACTTCCCACCAAATTTGAGCTCATGTAACTCATCTATGTGAGCCCAGCTCCAAATCCTGGTTTCTCGTCAGATTTTCAGTTTGTGAAGCAACCATACTTTATATTCCTTCATTTAATCTAAACATTTACAAGGGCATTCTCCTATCCATATAAACTCTCTCCACCAAGTTTTCGCTCAATTTACCAAACAGTTTGCCCTATGCAATTTTTCCAAGTTTCTGGTCAGAATGAAGCATTGTGAAGCAAGTACCATTTTGGTATTTACAAATGGCATGAAACTTTTACAGATGCTTCATATGATCAAATAACCCACCTGCTCCAAATTTTAGCTCATTTCGTGCACTTATGAGTGCTACTTCATCATCTCTTATTCTGGCCATTATGGTGGTTTGAACGACAAGTACCCTATAAACCTCTCCTCCTAAGCTGATGTTTGGTAACCAGCATCATCTTAGTGATTGATCACGCTGTGCCAAAGCTCTGGGTATAAATTCACTCATGTGAACCACAGCATGCATCAAACACCTTGTTGTTGCTCTCATTTGGATCCTCCTGCCGATCTCTTCTTTGCCCATGGGATCTTTTCTTCCTTCTCTGCACATAAGGGCACTAAGGTCTATCTACTAGACATGGTCGTTCCGGCAAAAATGATCCATTTGCATCAGTGCACGCGGTGATCACGTTTGCGTCATTGCAAACGCGCGCTCCAGCTCGATCCGGCCGCTATTTCCGTTGCCTCCCTCCTCGGCTCGACCTCCATTCATGTCTAGTAGCTGCCCCATGAGCTCATGCGTCGCCCTATGCCTCTTCCTTATCTTGGTTGGCCATTAATGCGTCGCTAGAGTTGTGCCTGTGCTGTGCCCAGCCACTGTCCTCCATTATAGCTTGGCTTGAGCTCGCTCGTGATGCTCCAGAGCCTTCACCGGGTCTATAAATAGCGTGCCCAAGTCCTCCCGCAGCTCCCAAGCCTCTCCTCGTTCCTCCTCGACCACCAGAGCCCTTGGCCCCCTCGTCTTTTCGCCAGAGCTCGCCTCGGCCATTGCCGGCCTTCTCTGCTCTGACCACCTCAGGCCTCCTCTCCTCCTCCCGAGCACTCCACTGCCTTCCCCACTCCACCTCGAGCCGCCCCAACCACTTTTCCCTCATCGGAGCTGCTCGTATCATCGAAGATCACCACCACCACCTCTGCATCTGCCTCCTCCGTCGCCGTGGCGTCCCTCCTCCCCGCGCCTCCACGGGAGCCGTTTCCCCTCTGAACGGGTGTGGCAGGCCGCCCCGCACCCGCCGGTGTGCTCGCCTTGGCTGGAGCTGGCCTGGTGCGGCCAGCCCCCTCGCCGCTTCCCTCCCCTGCTCCTCCTCTGTTCATGAGAGAATAGGAGCGGGAGGAGAAAGAAGACGAGCGCCCTGGCCCCCTCCTCCTGCCGCGTGGACCCCACGTGTAAGTGACACATCCCCGGGCCCATTTGTTTATAAGTGGAAGAATATTTCCTCGTATATGCTTTCACCTCCGGAAACGTCTTCTTCTTCTACTTCGGCAAAGACTACGCTTTCCGGTTCAGAAAGTTTATTTCCCTAAAAGATGTTTTCTGTGTTTCAGCTCAGGGACTTGTTGGTGATGAAAATATAAATAGATTAGTCCCTGGACTTCCACCTTGCGTATCTTTTCGACCGTAACTCCGATTGAGGTGAAACCAACGCTCACTTCTTTGTCTCGTCGAGCTCTATCTTTTGGTACCATTTTCACTAGGTGGTTCCATGGTGAAAATGGCCATTTTTCCCTTGCTTCTAATCATTCCCCTTCGAGAGAGAACCGTCCGGCGTTTTGTTCTGCGGCTTCACCGTACTTCTTCCCGGAGTCTCTGTCACCCCCAGGCAAGCCACAATGGCTACTTGCATGATAGACATGTAGTAGCCATGGTTTCTACTTGAATATTTAACAGAAGTTTGCCTGTTATCTGTCTGCTTGTTTGCTACTGCTGCCATTGCTTCGGTTATGCTCATGGTTTCACGTTCACCTTCATACTATGTTCCGATGCATTTTGTTATCTTGTACTACTTGCTAGTATCATGATCACATGTCATGCTCGGTAGTAATAGTACATGCTAGTAGTAGTAATGTTCAGTCCGATGCATGTTTACCGTCTGATTCCAGTACCGTTGTTATGCATGTTCCGTTGCAGCTAGTTGGTTACATGCTTACTTGGTAGTATTCTTGTTATGTTCTTGCATGGTATTTATTTATGAGGCTAGTAGTCATGCTATGCTCATGGGTAATGTTATGCTCGTCAGTATGCCATGCTCATTTGGATATATGCTTCATTGTTGTTATGCTCGATGATTTATTATGGTTGCACATACATGCTCATGTTGGCATCGTGCCCATGCACTGTAGTTTCATCATCTTATTGTAATATGGCTCAGCTTATTGCATTCAAGTTTAACCGGATAATAAATCAAACTTGAACAACTGTTGGCTGAGTCATGGTGCCACCAAATCGAGCTGACTAGTGCAACCACATTTGCCTTTTATGGGAAGGCCCTAATGCGGTATATTGTCATGCCTCTGCCGGCGCCTCCAAAGATGGAAGGTTATGGGCGCGCGCTACTCTGATCAGGTACGCGGACATGAAACTTGTGTGCCCGTTGTTGTTGTTATGGTACCTTGTCCCCGTTTGGGACCGTTTATGTTTCGCCACGACGATGGCTGTTGGATGTCAGGGGTTGACATTGGGGCCACCCAGAACTTAGCCCGAAGGGGAGTTGGTCGAAGTGGCTGGGAGAGTGTGATGGCAATAGATTGGTTTTGTCGGAAGGCCATTGGTCCACCCGAATGGGAGCACGACGCCATGGGGTCCGTGGTGTGGGTACAGTGTACTAACCTCTGCAAAGTGTGTTTAATCTATCGATAGCCGCACCCGTGTATATGGGCCCAGTTCGTAGCCTATGAGTCAACAGTAATAATAATAACTTGATTAATAACAACCCCGGCTCGATGATGAGAAAGAGATTGTATGTGATCGTGACAGGATCACGATGGTATCGTGGATACCGAAGTTGGTTGATCTTTATGTAATCGTGAGAGCATCACTGTGGTATCGAGGATACCAAGTTGTTGGATATTTGTGGTGTTATGCGAGAATCACGGGTAAAGCTTAAGCTCCTTGTGGTCTTGTAATGATTACTACGGTATTGTAATACCACGCTTGATTGGATCATGAGATGATCGTGTGATGTCCGTGATGGTAAGCTTATGCATGTGATGGTTACGAGGTAACCCCAAGCAGAGTAAGTTCGTGCGTGATAGCTTCATCATGTTGCATGCTACTACCATCATGTTCATATGTTCATGCCATGCTCATATTGTTCTAGATGTATCATGTTGTACGTGCCATTGTTGTTCTGATAGTATCATGTTCATCATTGCTAAGTAACCTGTAATTGCCATGATGTTGTTTGTCTTGATTGCTCTTGGTTGCTGTGAGCTTGCAAGTACATTCAATGTACTGACCTGGCGTGTCATGCCAGCTTGCAGGTCATGTCGGATTTGATTGCCTGTTTTTCGTGGATTCCTTGTTTGCGAGCTAGGATAAGCGTTCCAGCCAGAGTCCCTGTGGAGTTGAGTTCATCACCGTCGTCGTTGTTCCACTGCTAGAGTTATTCCGCTGCTTTGTGTTGTTCTGCTGCTTGCATAGAGCAATCATGGCAGGCGTAGTGTCGCCGTGCTGATGTAATCCCATGTATCCATATAGATTGTAATAAAGTGTTGATTTGTTCTATGCTAAGCAGTGTCGTATTCCAGAAGACTTCTCCTCGATCTTTGGCTGGAATATGGGGCATTCTAGTTTCTCTGAGCCGGGGTGCCATAGTAGGCCACTAGACTTGCCACGGCTCTCTTGTAAACGCTAGGCAACCCACCTCGTAAGGTAAGTACCCAGTGTACACTGGC
The DNA here is from genome assembly GCA_963921465.1 of Triticum timopheevii. Classification (NCBI taxonomy): domain Eukaryota; kingdom Viridiplantae; phylum Streptophyta; class Magnoliopsida; order Poales; family Poaceae; genus Triticum; species Triticum timopheevii. The sequence continues at coordinate 139,424,113 of OY997270.1, forward strand.
GCAGGCTCATCAATAGTGGCCCATTTCGCCCGTCATATTGACGGTGAGCTTCCCAGCACCGCTCGATGATGGTGTGAGCGTCTTCGCCGTGTCGTTCTTGAGGAACTTGGCGCTGATTGTGGTGAGTTTGCGGATCGGACGATGCCATGGACATGTCATCATGGGCATTGACCCGCTGGCTCTGCCACTTGTCTTGTTGTCGTGGAGGGGACTGAACCTTGGATGCACCGCCTCCAATCCTCTCTTCGACAACACGCACCCGAGCGGTGGGATGCTGCTGTGAGGTACCCGCCTGCTGTGGCTTGTCGTTGTTGGTGAAGCTAAGGAGGCTCTGAATATAGCTCTCCACTCCTCTATCTTGTCCACCACGGGAGGGAAGTTTAGGACCAATTGTGCATGCACAACAGCTTCTGATGGCGTTGATGGCATGGACAGGTGCGAGGAACGAGAGGTGTTCTTGCTTCCAAAAGATCTGGAAGGAGCTCCATCTCGAACCTGCGATCACGGCCTATTTTTTCCAGCAAGTTGGCGTGCATGTTGGCCCTGCACATCCTGAGATTATGCACAGGGGCTTTGCCGTGGGGACGCCCGGAGCTGCCAACATCATGGCGCTGCTCGTCACGCGTGACCTGAGATGGCTGCGGCATATGCACCGGCATAGGTGTCTTGGATGGCGCCCTGCTGTCCTTGGAGTTTGCCGCGCCACCCGCAAGCAACACAGCCCCATCCTTGGACCTGGTGGTGTGTGGGTTGTCACAGACGATCCTGCCCGCCTAGCTCTAATCGCCAGAACGTCACAGAAGCTGCTTGCGGCCTCCTCCTCCTCCTCCGTCGCAGCCCATGCCGTCTCCCATCTGCATGGGCATCAGTAACTTTGATGTAGAAGGACCAATCGCCATGGCTCCCTTCTTCATGGGAACCATGACGATGAAGATGATGAAGCTGATGCACTTACTACTAGATCAAGTTCATGCAAGCGATGCCCCTGCCTGGCATGCCAAAGATGTCATGTGTAATACGATCTATGGGATCAGCAAAGGCCCCTTGGCGATTCGACTGGGGTTATTAGCAAGCCCAAAGAGCAGAACTAGTAGAACGCACGGAGTTTACCCAGGTTCGGGCCACTGTGAAGCGTAAAACCCTACTCCTACTTTGATTGTATTATGTGTATGTGCACAAATACAAGGAGCGCAACTTGCTGGCAAGGTTGCACGGGAAGTGCGGCTACGCGTGTAATTGTGCAAGGTCTCGACCATTATAAAGGTAGCCATGGGCCTCCTTTTATAGAGAAAGGGGTCGCCAGAGTGGAAAAATGGTAAATATACACTGTAAAATTGTGGCTACAGTGCTAAATACCTAACTCTGACGGGTTAGGACAAATGCATTAATTGGGCCGTGAGGTGTCACATTGATGGAGCTCCTCAGCAAGAGTTGTCTCTCCTTCTGTGTCGTTCACCCATCTACTTCATATTTCCTTGACACGATCCTAGGATGGGTGTCATTAAAGTTGTGTCTTCGGCGGTGAGCTGCCACGTGCCCAGACAAAGCTCACCTGACTGCCTGTCTGCTCGACACCTATACGGCAAGTGACAAGTTGGTCGATGAGGTGGAGCGGCGGCAAGTCAGTGGATCTTGCCAGGTCTTCACTAGCTTGCTGGCAACCCCAAGCTTGATCTTCTGTAGTTCTGATACCGGCTTGGGTGTCTTCTTCGCATCTTGTCAATTGGCCTTGATCTAGCTCTTAGTTGCCCTCAAGGCAAGCCTTGCCGTCGGGAAGGCTGCTACTGCCTGTGCATAAGTCTGGGGTACTAAGGTCCCAAATCTTACTACACCGACACACAGGTACAGGGATAGTGACATACACGAAATCACTAATTAAAGAACACTCTTTGCAAAGGTCATTCTCACCTCCTCGGGTTGCAATAAGTGTCGCACTACATGTTTGGTAGATCCTTTTATTCAAAATGTTTTATCTCTTATACCGTGCATCCAAATGTCAAACTATTTTTACAGTTGAATTCGTCAAGTCAAGATCTTCAAAACTGGATCCCATGTTGATGAATTTTTTCCCTTTCTGAAAGAGGCACGACCATATTTTTTTCCCTTTCCGAAAGAGACACGACCATACCTCTCGCAGAAGCATACATGCGCCTCTCACGAAAGAAAATCCATGCCTCTTGATACGTCTTCGTCGTATCTATAATTTTTCATTGTTTCATGCCAATATTATACAACTTTCATATACTTTTGGCAACATTTTATATTATTTTTGGGACTAACATATTGATCCTGTGCCCGGTGTCAGTTCATATTTGTTGCATGTTTTTTGTTTCACAGAATATCCATATAAAACCAAGTCCAAATGCAATAAAAATTTACGAAGATTTATTTTGGAATATATGTGGTTTTTGGAAAGAATAATCAACGCAAGACGGTGCTCGAGGGACCTGCAAGCCACCGGGGTGCGTCTAGGGGGTAGGGCGTGCCATGGGGGCTTGTGAGCCCCTCGTAAGGCGGTTGTAGCCCTTCTTTCACCGCAAGAAAGATAATATCCGGAAAAAATTGTGTTAAAATTTCAGCCCGATCGGAGTTACGGATCTCTGGATACTTAAGAAATGGTTTTCGGCCAGAAAATAGGAACTCGAAACAGAACTGAACAGAGAGAGAGAGAGAGAGAGAGAGAGAGGGAGGGAGGGAGGGAGGGAGGGAGAGAGAGAGAGGGAGGGAGGGAGGGAGCGAGGGAGGGAGGGAGGGAGGGAGGGAGGGAGAGAGAGAGAGAGAGAGAGAGAGAGAGAGAGGGAGGGAGGGAGGGAGGGAGGGAGGGAGAGAGATCCAATCTCGGAGCGGCTCCTGCCCCTCCGCCACCATGGAGACCATGATCTAGAAGGGAAACTCTCCACCCATCTAAGGGGAGGCCAAGGAAGAAAATAAGGAGGGGGGCTCTCTCCCCCTCTCTCCCGGTTGTGCCGGAATGCCGTTGGGGCAATCATCATCACGGAGATCTACACCGACAACTTCACCGCTGTCATCACTAAATCTCTCCCCCTCTATTCAGTGGTGTAACACCTCTTCTCCCCGATGTAATCTCTACTTAAACATGGTGCTTAATGCTAAATATTATTATCCAATGATGTATGGCCATCCTATGATGTTTGAGTAGATTCGTTTTGTCCTATGGGTTGATTGATTATCGTGATCGATTTTAGTTGTATGTTTTACTTTGGTGCTGTCCTATGGCGCCCTCCGTGTCGCGCAAGCGTGAGGGATTCCCGTTGTAGGGTGTTACAATACGTTCATGATTCGCTTATAGTGGGTGGCGTGAGGGATTGAAACACATACCCGAGTAAGAGAGTTGTTGCATATGGGAGTAAAGAGGACTTGTTACTTAATGCTATGGTTGGGTTTTACCTTGATGATCTTTGGTAGCTGCAGATGCTTGCTAGAGTTCCAATCATAAGTGCAGGTGATCCAATTACGGAATGTATGGTAGGTCATGCCTCTCCCTCATATAAAATTGCAATAATGATTACCGGTCTAGTTATCGATTGCCTAGGGACAAATCCTTCTCTTGTGTTACAAAAGCTCTCTACTAACAAACTAACTTCTATTATCTTGCAAAGTACTCCTAGTTTTATTCTTCCAAAGTAGTTCTAGTATCACACCTACAAAATAGTTTCATACTTGTTCTAGGTAAAGTGAACATTAAGTGTGCGTAGAGTTGTATCGGTGGTCGATAGAAGTTGAAGGGAATGTAAATCCTACCTTTAGCTCCTCATTGGGTTCAACACTCTTATTTATCAAAAATCTAAAATCGATCCCCTATACTTGTGGGTTATCAAGACCTTTTTCTAGCGCTGCTGTCAGGGAGAGATAGCGTGGGGTGAATATTCTCGTGTGTGCTTTTTTGCTTTATCACTAAGTAGTTTTTATTTTGTGCTCTTGTTTTCTATCTTTAGTTCTGCTAGTAAACGTAAAATACCAAAAAAAACTTGTACCTTCTAAACCAATGGTTGAAGAACCACCCAAAATCTACCATACTGCGGAAGCTTTCTACTTGGATCATCTTTGATCCCTATGTGCTCGTGCTGAAAACCTAGCTAGCTTAGTTGAGGGAAAATCATTAGATGAGCATGCTCATTTTGTGCGACACCGCTTATCTCAAATAGCAAAACTTTTATGGCATCATATTATATTATGCATTGCTATGCTTGGAATTTATGCGAGATACATGATTTTACTTGTTGTTCTGAAGACCCTAAGAAACACCTTCCCTACCATTGTGAGTTTAGTGATAATCGAATCGTCTCTTCTTCTGCTAAAGGTGTTTATAGTTACTATGATATTGAACAAATTGAAGAATTTGTTTCTTTTAAGGATGCTTATGAAATTGCTTCTTTGATTGAAAAGTATGAAGCTACTCTTTACAAATCTGATTTTTTTTCAGACTTAAATATTGCTATAAAAACTATGGTTCTATTGTTCATGTTACAGAATATATTGAGGACGCCTCCATTGTCCAAGAAGAGAATAATGTTTTGAAGGAATCTATGGAAGAAAAAATTGCTGAAATAGTGAGCTCATTAGATGAAAAAGATGAGGAGGAGAGCAAAGAACAAAAGGAGGAAGAGCGGATTAGCTACCCGTGCGCACCTTCTGATGAGAGTAACACTTTATCCCATACATTGTTTAATTTCCCTTGATGCTTACTGATACGTCTCCAACGTATCTATAATGTTTTATTGATCCATGCTATTATATTACCCATTTTGGATGTTTATGGGCTTTATTTACACATTTATATCATTTTTGGGACTAACCTACTAACCGAAGGCCCAGCCCGTATTGCTGTTTGTTGTCTATTTCAATAGTTCAAAGAAAAGGAATATCAAATGGAGTCCAAATGCAATGAAACCTTCGGGAGCGTGATTTTTGGAACGAACGTGATCCAGAGTACTTGGAGTGCAAGTCAAGAAGCAGCCGAAGCGGCCACGAGGGTGGAGGGCGCGCCCCCCTATCTCGTGGGCCCCTCGGGCGGCCACCGACCTACTTCTTCCTCCTATATATACCCACGTACCCCAAGAACATCAAAACAAGCCACAAAAACCTAATTCCACCGCCGCAACCTTCTGTATCCGTGAGATCCCATCTTGGAGCCTTCGCCGGCGCTCTGCCGGAGGGGGAATCGACCATGGAGGGCTTCTACATCAACACCATAGCCCCTCCGATGAGTTGTGAGTAGTTTACCACAGACCTTCGGGTCCATATTTATTAGCTAGATGGCTTCTTCTCTCTTTTTGGATCTCAATACCATGTTCTCCTCGATCTTCTTGGAGATCTATTCGATGCAACTCTTTTTGCGGTGTGTTTATCGAGATCCGATGAATTGTGGGTTTATGATCAAGTTTATCTATAAGAAATATTTGAATCTCCTCCGAATTCTTTTATGTATGGTTGATTTATCTTTGCAAGTCTCTTCGAATTATCAGTTTGGTTTGGCCTACTAGATTGATCTTTCTTGCAATAGGAGAAGTGCTTAGCTTTGGGTTCAATCTTGCAGTGTCCTTTCCCAGTGACAGCAGGGGCAGCAAGGCACGTATTGTATTGTTGCCATCGAGGATAAAAAGATGGGGTTTATATCATATTGCATGTGTTTATCCCTCTACATCATGTCATCTTTCTTAATGCGTTACTCTGTTCTTTATGAATTTAGTACTCTAGATGCATGCTGGATAGCGGTTGATGTGTGGAGTAATAGTACTAGATGCAGGCAGGAGTTGGTCTACTTGTCGCGGACGTGATGCCTATATACATGATCATGCCTAGATAATCTCATAATTATTCGCTTTTCTATCAATTGCTCGACAGTAATTTGTTCACCCACCATAATACTTATGCTATGTTGAGAGAAGACACTAGTGAAACCTATGGCCCCGGGTCTATCTTTTATCATATAAGATTTCAATCTACTTTTATTTGCATCTTTACTTTTCCAATCTATATCATAAAATACCAAAAATATATTTATCGTATCATACTATATCTATCATATCTCACTTTCGCAAGTGCCCGTGAAGGGATTGACAACCCCTTTATTGTGTTGGTTGCGAGTTCTTTGTTTGTTTGTGTAGGTGCGTGGGACTTTTGAGGAGCCTCCTACTGGATTGATACCTTGGTTCTCAAAAACTGAGGGAAATACTTATGCTACTATTGCTGCATCACCCTTTCCTCTTCAAGGAAAACCAACGCAAGCTCAAGACGTAGCAAGAAGGATTTCTGGCACCGTTGCGGGGAGGTCTTCGCTCAAGTCAAGACATACCAAGTACCCATCACAAACTCATCTCCCTCGCATTTACATTATTTGCCATTTGCCTCTCATTTTCCTCTCCCCCACTTCACCCTTGCCGTTTTATTTGCCCTCTCTTTCCCAATCTCCTCTCTCTTTCGCTTGCTCTCTTCTTATTCCTCGCTTTTGTTTGCCGTTATGTCTGAAATTGAGGAAATTATCATCGATATGGACAATAATGATAACATGGTAAATTCTGATGCTCCTGCTGAAGAACCCCCTATCTTGCATACTAAAAAGTTTCGAATCGGTAGTGGTAACATTATTGGAAAAGGTGTTATTCAAGATTTCTTTACTTGTGCTGGTGCTTTACCTTCTATGGGTGGTTCTATTCTTCATAGAACTAGTAGTCTTGCGGATGCTATCGCTATGCTTGTAGTTGAGCTTGAAAGACAATTTATGCATATGCATCCTTGCATAGAAAGAATTTTCCTGGAATTTTCTAATATTGAGCATTCTTCTGTTAAGCGCATCGTTACTATCTTTTTGGCTAATGAATTTAGATTTATAATAAGAGAGGCCAAAGAAATCTTTGCGCACTATAGGGTGGACGCCGGTCGTCCTCCCATAGAGGCGATCCTCTTTGATCAAGAGGAAATTAGGCGTTTTCAATCTTTGGACTATGTTGCTTTCAATGAAAACCTTAGAAAAAGGGTTCCTACCAATGTCCTAGTTGATAGAATTTCTGAACTTAATAATGATTTTGCTCTTCGAAACAATGAGTTAGGATACTCTCTTGATTATAGGCTCACGAAATTCTGCCAAAAGAATGCTTATAATGATGAATTAGTTGCGCAATATGAAGGGCCAAAGGAGGAAACCATCCCTCCTGTGATTAATCTTGGGGACTTTTGTCCCATTAAATTTAGCCCTTTTGATTATTTTTGCTTGCCTCAAAGAAAACTTGCTGCTGAACGTAGAGAATATGAGATGAGTTTTCAAGATCTATCTTATTATTATGGCACTACTTGAATCTATCCTCGCTTCAATGCCTAGCTAAAAGGCTTTAAAGAAAAGCGCTTGTTGGGAGACAACCCAATATTTTTCCTTGCTGTTATTCAATAAATTTTGCATCTACCTTCTGTTTAGATGTGTTTTATGTTTTAATTAGTGTTTGTGTCAAGTAGAACCTATAGGATAACCTATGGTGATAGTTAATTTGATTCTGCTGAAAAACAGAAACTTTGCACGCATGAAATTAGTTTTGTTTGGCAGCGGGGAGGTTTCCGTGGCCATCGTGGTGGTCGGGGCAGTCGAGGGGGCCGGTACCGTCCATGACAACTGCCCCCACCTGTTGTTATCGAGCATACGACAGATAACGGGGCTGCTGAGGAGCCAGTGTTGACCGGTCACGCTATGGAGGTGGTGACGACTCTTGCTACTGTTCAGGTCGCTGAGAACGAGGCTATGGCTGATGTGTCTGTGGAGATGACGGATAGGGCTGAGTCTGATAGGACGTCCAAATGGGCGCGCAAGAAGGAAAAGATGCTTTGTTATCATTGTGGTGACAAGGGCCATTTCATTGCGGAGTGGCCGTCTCCAGACTCAGCCGGATGTGGACGACATTCAGCAGCGGTGCGCCATGAGGGAGGCCAAGCTCCGTGACGTTGAGGTCACTACTGCTATGTTGGTTAATACTTCTAATTCCATTCTGCATTTTTCTAATGATGAGATTGTTGAAAATGCAAATCAATTAGGAGTTTCACTAGGTAGTAATGTTACTGAAATCTCTAATTCTGTTAATGATCTTCTGGATCTGGAGGCTGAGCGGGCCTTAGAGATGATTCGTAATATATGCGGCGGTTAAGCCCATGAGTGATTCTGAGGTTGATGCTTTGGGGGTCAGGGTGCTCGATAATTTTTGCGCGGATCTTATTCCTCCCATACCTGAGGCGGAAGAGGAGGATGATACTTCTGAGATGGTTATGGCTAGACCTTTTGAGACTGGTTGTGAGAACCGGTTGCAGAGTCAAAATGTCTCTAAACGCAAGTGGAAACGGAAGGTGTACCCAGTGTCCGCAGTGCATAGGAGTGCTAGGATTCGTACGGCTAAAAAATTCCATGATGAACTATGAAAGGAATCTTTTGGAATAGCAGAGGTCTAAAGGACTTGGCTAAAAGAAGGTTTCTTGCTGAGGCGTCTGTCGAGCATCGATTAGATTTTATCGCTCTATCGGAGACCGGTAGAGATAATTTCGCGCCACAATTTCTAAATACTTTGTCGGGAGGTATTGATTTTGATTGGCATTGCCTGCCACCGAGAGGGAGATCGGGTGGAATCTTACTCGACGTTCGGTGCGAAGCGCTCTAGGTTCGAAGTGTGGTAATGGGTGACTTTGTAGTCAAGTTTCGGGTGCGTTCGAAGGACGATGGGTTTAATTGGGCTTTGGTTGCGGTATATGGTGCCGCACAACCCGAACTCAAGCCCGAGTTCTTGGCTGATCTCGTTAGGATTTGCGGCTCCGAGCAGCTTCCTATCCTGGTGGGGGTGATTTCAATATCATTAGAAGGCGTGAGGATAAGAACAATGATAACTTTGACGGCAGATGGTCGTTCATGTTTAATACTATCATTGAGAGTCTTGACCTGAGAGAGATTGAGCTCTCAGGTAGAAAATTCACTTGGGCCAACGCGCTGCCAAATCCGATGTATGAGAAGTTGGATCGAGTAATGGCTAGTGTCGATTGGGAACAGAAGTTTCCGTTAGTAACAGTTCAGGCTTTGTCCCGTGGAATTTCTGATCACGTGCCGTTATTTGTGGACTTTGGTGAGGCCACCCACCTGGGAAACAAAAACTCGTTCTCCTTTGAGCTGGCTTGGTTTGAACGATAAGGTTTCTTTGATCTCGTAGCCAGAGAGTGGGCTAAGGATTCAGGAGGGAAGACTGCGCTTCAGCGCTGGCAGAATAAGATTAGGCATTTGAGAAGTTTCCTGTGTGGGTGGGCTAAGCATCTTAGCGGGATTTATAAGGTTGAAAAGGAAAGGCTCCTTTCCCTTATTCAGTACCTAGATGTAAAAGCAGAAACCACGGTGCTGCCGGCTGTGGAGCTTCATGCCAAGCTTGGCGCGGAGATGAGGCTGAAAGAACTTCTTCGAGAAGAGGAATTGAAGTGGGTGTTGCGGGCCAAGGTCCGGCGAGTAGTCCAGGGGGATGCGAACACTCCTTTCTTTCACATGATCGCTAATGGTAAACATAGAAAGAAGAGGATCTTTCATCTTGAGCAAGATGAAGGACCAATTTTAGGACAGGAAAACGTAAAACTATACATTACAGAGTATTACAAGCAGTTGTTTGGTCCTCCAGAGGATAACTGTGTGTCTCTGGATGAGTCCAGGGTTGAGGATGTTCCTCAACTCACAGCGGTGGAGAATGATATTCTAGCGGCTCCTTTTTCTGAGAAAAAGGTGTTTGAGGCCATATCGCAAATGAAAAAGAACAAGGCGCCGGTCCCCGATGGATTTCCAGCTGAGTTTTATAAAAAGTGCTGGCATATTATTAAAGGGGATATGTTGCCTTTGTTCAATGATCTCTTCTCTACGCAGCCTCGGCTTTTTCAGCTGAATTTTGGAACGATAACCCTTCTTCCTAAGAAAACAAAGGCTGTGAGAATTGAGCAATTCAGGCCCATCTGTCTTCTTAGTGTAAGTTTCAAAATCTTTACCAAGGTCGGGACTAATAGGCTCCCACAGATCGCGCATGCTGTGGTGCAGCCTACCCAAACTGCTTTCATGCCGGATAGGAACATCCTTGAAGGGGTTGTGGTCCTTCATGAAACGCTCCATGAGATCCACACGAAAAAGCTAGATGGGGTTGTTTTCAAAGTGGATTTCGAGAAAGTGTACGACAAAGTCAAATGGCCCTTCCTTCAACATGCCTTACACATGAAGGGTTTTGATGAAGCTTGGCGACGCCAGGTAGAGTCCTTCACGCAAAAAGGAAGTGTTGGAATTAAAGTGAATGACGATATAGGTCATTATTTCCTGACACACAAAGGCCTGAGGCAAGGTGATCCAATGTCTCCTATTTTGTTCAACATTGTGGTTGACATGTTGGCAATTTTCATAGGAAGGGCAAAGGAGGCCGGTCAGGTGGGTGGCTTGGTGCCTCATCTAGTTGATGGTGGTGTGTCCATTCTGCAGTACGCTGATGATACAATCATCTTTTTGGAGCATGACTTGGCAAAAGCAAGAAATATGAAGCTGGTGTTATGCTTATTTGAACAATTGACCGGATTAAAGATTAACTTTCATAAAAGCGGGTTGTTCTGGTTTGGCAGAGCCAAGGAGGAACAAGAGGCTTATAGGCAACTGTTTGGATGCGAATTAGGGGCTTTACCTTTTAGTTACCTAGGTATACCCATTCACCATCGTAAGCTAACAAACAGAGAGTGGAAATGCATCGAAGATCGGTTTGAGAAGAAACTTAGTTGCTGGAAGGGCAAACTTATGTCTTATGGAGGCCGGTTGATTCTTATCAATTCGGTGCTCACGAGTATGCCGATGTTCCTCTTATCTTTCTTTGAAGTTCTAGTTGGGGTTAGGAAAAGGCTGGACTTCTACCGATCAAGATTTTTTTGGCAAAGTGATGAACTAAAGAGAAAGTACCGACTCGCCAAATGGGATATCATCTGTAGACCAAAGGACCAAGGGGGGGTCTGGGTATTGAGAATCTTGAGGTCAAGAACAGATGCCTTCTCAGTAAGTGGCTGTATAAGTTATCAGTTGAGACTGACGCAATGTGGGCATAGATTCTCCGTAACAAGTATCTGCAGTCCAAGACTTTGTCACAGGTGACAGTGAGACCAACTAATTCGCCATTTTGGAAGGGGCTTATGAGAGTTAAGGCAGCCTTGTTTAATAGAACAAAGTTTATAGTCGGTAATGGCAACAATACTTGTTTCTAGGAGGATACTTGGCTTGGTGATACGCCATTCGCGCTCCAGTACCCGTCCCTGTATCGTATTGTTCAACGATGTGATGCGCTAGTTGCAACGTTTATGCAGTCCATTCCCCTTAATATCCAGTTTCGAAGGGTGCTTGTTGGTGATAGGTGGGAAGCATGGCTTCATTTGGTGAGTAGACTAATGGAGGTTCAGCTAGCTCATTGCCCGATCAGTTGTGTTGGAAACTTACTAGGTCTGGAGAATTTACGGTTAAGTCGATGTATATCGATGTCATTAACTCTAGTGTCATTCCTAGTTCCAAACATGTTTGGAAAGTAAAAGTTCCTTTGAAGATTAAAGTGTTTATGTGGTTTGTACATAAACAAGTCATTTTAACAAAGGACAATTTGGTTAAGCGCAATTGGACAGGATCTACTAGGTGTAGTTTCTGTGATCGGGACGAGACCATTAAGCACATCTTCTTTGAGTGCCCATTGGCGAGAGTTTTGTGGCGCACCGTGCAAATTGCCTTTAACATTACTCCTCCGAATTTGGTTGGTACGTTATTTGGAACGTGGCTTGTTGGGATAGAGTCCGATACAGCTAGACACATTCGTGTAGGAGTATGTGCGTTGTTATGGGCAATTTGGAACTGCAGAAATGATTTGGCTTTTAACAGAACAACAACTATTCATTTTTTGCAGGTTTTATTCTGAGCTACGACGCTGATCCGTATGTGGTCCTTACTCACTCCGACGGAGGCCAGGGAGCGTTTGGTTACTTGATCTGTCCGGTGAGAGATGGTAGCGCGGGATATCTTCAACCGGTTTGGATGGCGGTCATGTAATAGGATAGGCGATTAGTTTACCTATCTTTGTTTTGCCAGCCGGTTGTGGCTCTAGGGCCTTTTTGTCTTTGGCGTTGAGGCTCTCTGTGAGCTAGCCTTTCTTTTTGTTTCCAAACTTTAAGACCTTGTTGAACCTATTTTATTTATTAATGTGGCCGTATGCATCGTTCTGATGCAGAGGCCCGGGAGTCTCCCCTTTTCGAAAAAAATGAAATTAGTTTTGTTAAATCACAGAAACATGATTTTGTGTTGATTCTTTTTGCTGTAGATCAATAGAAAAATTGCCCAGGACTTCCTATTTTGGTAGGATTTTTAGAGTTCCAGAAGTATTCGAGGATTACAGATTGCTACAGACTGTTCTGTTTTTGACAGATTCTGTTTTTCGTGTGCTGTTTGCTTATTTGATGCATCTATGGCTAGTATTAAGTCGTATGATCCATAGAGAACTTGGAATACAGTAGGTTTAACACCAATATAAATAAAGAATGAGTTCATTACAGTACCTTATGTGGTGGTTTTGCTTTCTTTCACTAACGGAGCTTATGAGATTTCCTGTTGAGTTTTGTGTTGTGAAGTTTTCAAGTTTTGGGTAAAGATTTGATGGATTATGGAATAAGGAGTGGAAAAGCCTAAGCTTGGGGATGCCCCCGGGAAGGCATCCCCTCTTTTGTCTTCGTCCATTGGTAACTTTACTTGGAGCTATATTTTTATTCGCCACATGATATGTGTTTTGCTTGGAGCGTCGTGTATGATATTAGTTTTTGCTTTTAGTTTTCCACAATCATCCTTGCTGTACACACCTTTTGGGAAGAAGTCCACTTGATTAGAATTTATTAGAATATGCTATGTGCTTCACTTATATCTTTTGAGCTTGATAGTTTTTGCTCTAGTGCTTCACTTATATCTTTTAGAGCACGGCGGTGGCTACATTTTGAAGAAATTGTTGATCTCTCATGCTTCACTTATATTATTTTGAGAGTCTCTTAGAACAGCATGATATTTGCCATGGTTATAAAATTGGTCCTAGAATGGTAGGCATCCAAGTTGGGTATAATAAAAACTATCATAGAAAGTGAATTGGATGCTATGATCAATTTGATACTTGATAATTGTTTTGAGATATGGAGGTAGTGATATTAGAGTCATGCTAGTTGGGTGATTATGAATTTAAAGAATGCTTGTGTTGAAGTTTGTGATTCCCGTAGCATGCACGTATGGTGAACCGCTTTGTTATGAAGTTGGAGCACAGTTTTATTTATTGATTGTCCTCCTTATGAGTGGCGGTCGGGGACGAGCAATGGTATTTTCCTACCAATCTACCCCCCTAGGAGCATGCGCGTAATACTTTGTTATTGATGACTTTTATATTTTTGCAATAAGTATATGAGTTCTTTTGACTAATGTTGAGTCCATGGCTTATACGCACTCTCACCCTTCCACCATTGCTAGCCTCTCTTGTGCCGCGCAACTTTCGCCGGTACCATACACCCACCATATACCTTCCTCAAAACAGCCACCATACCTACCTATTATGGCATTTCCATGGCCATTCCGAGATATATTGCCATGCAACTTTCCACCGTTCCGTTTATATGACACGCATCATCATTGTCATATTGCTCTTTGCATGATCATTTAGTTGACATCGTATTTTTGGCAAGGCCACCTTCAAAATTTTCATACATGTCACTCTTGATTCATTGCATATCCCAGTACACCGCCGGAGGCATTCATATAGAGTCATATCTTGTTCTAAGTTTTGAGTTGTAAGTAAATAAAAGTGTGATAATCTTCATTATTAGAGCATTGTCCCAGTGAGGAAAGGATGATGGACACTATGATTCCCCCACAAGTCGGGATGAGACTTCAGACTAAAGAAAAAAAGAGAAAGGCCAAAAAGAAAGAAAAAAAAGAAAGGCCAAAGAAAAAAAGAAAAAAAAAGAAAAAAATGAGAGAAAAAGAGAGAAGGGACAATGCTACTATCCTTTTACCACACTTATGCTTCAAAGTAGCACCATGATCTTCATGATAGAGAGTCTCCTATGTTGTCACTTTCATATACTAGTGGGAATTTTTCATTATAGAACTTGGCTTGTATATTCCAATGATGGGCTTCCTCAAAATGCCCTAGGTCTTCGTGAGCAAGCGAGTTGGATGCACACCCACTTAGTTTCTTTTGTTGAGCTTTCATACATTTATAGCTCTAGTGCATCCGTTGCATGGCAATCCCTACTCACTCACATTGATATCTATTAATGGGCATCTCCATAGCCCGTTGATACGCCTAGTTGATGTGAGACTATCTTCTCCTTTTTTCTTCTCCACAACCACCATTCTATTCCACATATAGTGCTATGTCCATGGCTCACGCTCATGTATTGCCTGAAATTTGAAAAAGTTTGAGATTGCTAAAGTATGAAACAATTGCTTGGCTTGTCATCGGGGTTGTGCATGATTAAATACTTTGTGTGATGAAGATAGAGCAACAGCCAGACTATATGATTTTGTAGGGATAACTTTCTTTGGCCATGTTATTTTGAGAAGACATAATTGCTTTGATTAGTATGCTTGAAGTATTACTATTTCTTATGTCAATATGAAATTTTATTTTGAATCATTTGGATCTGAACATTCATGCCACAATAAAGAAAATTACATTGAGTATGCTAGGTAGCATTCCACATCAAAAATTCTGTTTTTATCATTTACCTACTCGAGGACAAGCAAGAATTAAGCTTGGGGATGCTTGATACGTCTCCAACGTATCTATAATTTTTTATTGTTCCATGCTATTATATTATCCGTTTTGGATGTTTATGGGCTTTACTTTAAACATTTATATCATTTTTGGGACTAACCTACTAACCGGAGGCCCAGCCCGTATTGATGTTTTTTTGCCTATTTCAGTAGTTCGAAGAAAAGGAATATCAAACAGAGTCCAAATGCAATGAAACCTTCGGGAGCGTGATTTTTGGAACAAACGTGATCCAGAGGACTTGGAGTGCAAGTCAAGAAGCAGCCGAGGTGGCCACGAGGGTGGAGAGTGCGCCCACCCCTACAAGGCGCGCCCCCTATCTCGTGGGCCCCTCGGGCGGCCACCGACCTACTTCTTCCTCCTATATATACTCACGTACCCCGAGAACATCAGAACAAGCCACGAAAACCTAATTCCACCGCCGCAACCTTCTGTATCCGTGAGATCCCATCTTGGAGCCTTCTCCGGCGCTCCGCCGGAGGGGGAATCAACCATGGAGGGCTTCTACATCAACACCATAGCCCCTCCGATGAGTTGTGAGTAGTTTACCACAGACCTTCGGGTCCATAGTAATTAGCTAGATGGCTTGTTCTCTCTTTTTGGATCTCAATACCATGTTCTCCTCGATCTTCTTGGAGTTCTATTCGATGTAACTCTTTTTGCGGTGTGTTTGTCGAGATCCGATGAATTGTGGGTTTATGATCAAGTTTATCTATGAGAAATATTTGAATCTCCTCTGAATTCTTTTATGTATGATTGAGTTATCTTTGCAAGTCTCTTCGAATTATCAGTTTGGTTTGGCCTACTAGATTGATCTTTCTTGCAATGGATAGTATGTTAGCTCAGATTTGGGTTAGATTTGGGTTCAATCTTGCGGTATCCTTTCCTAATGACAGCAGGGGCAGCAAGGCACGTATTGTATTGTTGCCATCGAGGATAAAAAGATGGGGTTTATATCATATTGCATGTGTTTATCCCTCTACATCATGTCATCTTTCTTAATATGTTACTCTGTTCTTTATGAACTTAATACTCTAGATGCATGCTGGATAGCGGTCGATGTGTGGAGTAATAGTAGTAGATGCAGGCAGGAGTCGGTCTACTTGTCGCGGACGTGATGCCTATATACATCATCAAGCCTAGATAATCTCATAATTATTCGCTTTTCTATAAATTGCTCGACGGTAATTTGTTCACCCACCGTAATACTTATGCTATCTTGAGAGAAGCCACTAGTGAAAACTATGGCCCCCGGGTCTATCTTTTGTAATATAAGCTTTCAATCTACTTTTATTTGCATCTTTACTTTTCCAATCTATATCATAAAATACCAAAAATATATTTATCTTATCATACTATCTCTATCAGATCTCACTTTCGCAAGTGGCCGTGAAGGGATTGCCAACCCCTTTATTGCGTTGGTTGCGAGTTCTTTGTTTTTTTGTGTAGGTGCGTGGGACTTTTGAGGAGCCTCCTACTGGATTGATACCTTGGTTCTCAAAAACCGAGGGAAATACTTACGCTACCATTGTCGCATCACCCTTTCCTCTTCAAGGAAAACCAATGCAAGCTCAAGACGTAGCACTTACCGAAGGATGAATGCTATGATGATTTCTATGATCCCTTGGATTCATTTGAAATATCCCTTTTTGATAAACTTGATGCTTGCTATGCTTGTGGCCAAGAAGCCAATATGAATTATGCTTATGGAGATGAACTTGCTATAGTTCCTTATGTTAAGAATGAAATTGTTGCTATTACACCCACATATGATAGTCCTACTATCTTTTTGAATTCTCCCAACTACACTATATTGGAGAAGTTTGCACTTATTAAGGATTATATTGATGGGTTGTGTTTTACCATTGCACATGAGGGTTTGGATGAGTATAATAGCATGTGCTTGTTGTTCCTAATTGCAATTACTATGAGAGAGGAACTACATCTCCACCTCTCTATGTTTCCAACACAATAAAATTGCAAGAAACTGTTTATACTATGCATTGGCCTTTACTTGATGTGCATGAATCGTTCTTTTATAACATGCCGATGCATAGGAAGAGAGTTAGACTTCGTTATTGCATGATATATGTTGCTTTGTGCTCACTACTAAAATACAAATCATTTTTAATTAAAATTGGCTTTGATATACCTTGGGATCTGGCCATCCTATGATGTTGAGTAGATTTGTTTTGTCCTATGGGTTGATTGATGATCGTGATCGGTTTGAGTTGTATATTTTATGGTGTTGTCCTATGGTGCGCTCCATGTCACGCAAGTGTGGGGGATTCTCGCTATAGGGTGTTGCAATACGTTCATGATTCGCTTATAGTGGGTGGCGTGAGTGATTGAAACACATACCCGAGTAAGGGAGTTGTTGCGTAGTAAAAAGGACTTGTTACTTAATGCTATGGTTGAGTTTTACCTTAATGATCTTTGGTAGTTGCGGATGCCTGCTAGAGTTCCAATCATAAGTGTATATGATCCAAATATGGATAGTATGTTAGCTCATGTCTCTCCCTCATATAAAATTGCAATAATTATTACCGGTCCAGTTATCGATTGCCTAGGGACAAATCCTTCTCTTTTCTTACAAAAGCTCTCTACCAAACAACTAACGTTTATTATCTCGCAAAGTACTCCTAGTTTTATTCTTGCAAAGGAGTTCTAGCATCACACCTATAAAATAGTTTCATACTTGTTCTAGGTAAAGCGAATGTTAAGTGTGCGTAGAGTTGTATCGGTAGTCGATAGAACTTGAAGGGAATATAAATCCTACCTTTAGCTCCTCGTTGGTTTCGACACTCTTATTTATAGAAGAAGCTACAATTGATCCCCTATACTTGTGGTTTATCACCTCTCGCGAAGGAAAAAAAAAAGAAAACACATTTTTTTCTTTTTCCAAGAGGCACGGCCGTGCCTCTCGCGGAAGCAAACCCGTGTATTAGGGCATATTTCTCCCTTAGTGGTTTTGGTGATTGATGATGATGCATTTGCGGACTAATCGTGTGCATTGAGCATTTCAAATAATCTATCATATGTCAACAAGACGATTCATGCCCCTCGGAGCTATTGCGAAGATGTTTTTCTTTCGTTTCATTTTCGGTGGATTCGAGTCGTAGGAACAGCGTACTATTAAGAGGGGGTCCGCCTCGGAAACGTTGGGTGAAATCAACACGTACACTATCTCTTTACACCCTCGATCTTTCCCGTTCATTGAGCGTGTCGTTCCTTGTGCTTGAGCTTTACAAAACAACATAAGCGGTAGTACCGCTCCAGCGGTACTGCCGTAGAATAGTGCTACCCTCACTTCCGCTTGTACTGTGCATTCTGTAAATGGGTGTAGTAGAGCGGCAGTTCAGCGTGGTAGTACCGCTCCAGCGGTACTGCGGCTCTAACTACCACTCTACTACCACAAGTTTACTAGGCACTGGTCAGATAAGCGGAAGTACCGCTCCGGCGAAACTACCGCGATCTTCTACCGCACGAAGTACCACTTGTTTGTGCCTTCTAGAAATCTCTGTCCCACGAGCGGAAGTAGAGCGGCAGTGGAGAACGGTAGTACCGCCCAGGGCGGCACTACCGCCCTATCTTCCTCTACTACCGCGGATTCCAGCTGCTATTCAACACCAAGCGGAAGTACCGCTGGTGGGAGCAGTAGTACCGCTCTGGTGGCACTACCGCCTTCCTGACATGCTCATTTGAACGCAGTGGCTGAAATTTTCCGTGCCAGCAGAAGTACCGCTCACCTATGCGGTACTACCGCTTGTGCACGGGTTGTGAGTGCATAACGGTTGGATTTCATCCCCACTATATAAAGGACTCATATTCCTCAAGTTGACTTACCTATTCCTCCCCCAAGCTCCATTGTTGCTCACAAGCTCATTTCCGTCCGATCTCTCTCCGTAGCCAATCAAACTTATTGATTCTTTAGGGATTGCTTGAGAAGGCCTGGATCTACACTTCTTTCCACCAAGAGAAATTTGATTCCCCCACTAATCCCTTGCGGACCTTATTACTTTTGGGTGTCTGAGCACCCTAGACGGTTGAGGTCACCTTAGAGCCACATTACATTGTGGTGAAGCTTCGTGGTGGTGTTGGGAGCCTCCAATTAGGTTGTGGAGAGAGCCCCAACCTTGTTTGTAAAGGTCCAGTCACCGCCTTCAAGGGCACCACTAGTGGAATCACGGCATCTCGCATTGTGTGAGGGCATGAGGACAATATGGTGGCCCTAGTGGATTCTTGCGGAGCAATGTGCCTCCACAACGCTCTAACGAAGACGTACTTCCTCTCAAAGGGAAGGAACTTTGATAACACATCCTCGTCTCCCCCGACTCCACTTGTGGTTATCTCTTACATTTACTTTGTGCAAGCTACCCTTGTGTTAATTATCTTACTTGCTTGTGTTGTTGCTATTGCTCGCACTATATAGGTTGCTCACCTAGTTGCATATCTAGTCAACCTTTTTGTTGTTAAACCTAATTTGTTAATAAAAGCTAAAAATTGGAAGTTGTCTATTCACCCCCTCTAGGAAATCATATCGATCCTTTCACCGTGCCTCTCGCCGAAGGAAAAAAAACACCTTTTTCCCGTTTCCGAGAGGCACGGCCGTGCCTCGCGCGGAAGCAAACCGTGGAAAAAAACTCGTTTTTCCATTTCTGAGAGGCACGACCATGCCTCTCGCGGAAGCAAATCCGTGCCTCTGGCAGAAGGGAAAAGAAAAAGAAAACGCGTTCTTTCGTGATTTTTTCCCCAAAAGCTAAGAAAGACCATGGAAAATCAAAAAGTCGAAAGCCCTCCAAAAAACCATCTAAAAAGCCGAAAACACGTGAGGAAAAAATTTAAAAAGTAAAAATCAGACGGAGCGCCAAGAGCGCGACATGTGGCGGTGGCAGAGAGCACGCCAAGTGTCGCGCTCTCAGCCCACCCCAAGTGACCCTTGGGGAGGCTCCTGACGAGCGCTCTTAATTGCTCTCAATGATACAAGCAACCCCGCCCACGCTAATGAGCCACCCCATTACACCGATTTGCGAACTTTCTGGCTGTCTTCTTTCTTTTTTCTTTTCCATTTTTTTCAAATTCATGAACTTTTTTAAAAATTACAAAGAATTTTTAGTTCATGAAATTTTACCAAAATCATAAAAAAAACTAAATTTCACAAATGTTCTTGAAAAGTTTAAATAATTTTCTAACTGGCAATATTTTTTGAATTCATAAATGTTGTTTGAAATTTTTGAACAATTTTCAAACTCGGGAACATTTTTGGAAATCACTATTTAAAAAAGTCATGAACCATTTTTGAATCACGAACATTTTACATATTTGTGAATATTTTAAATATGGGCTCAAGTCACGTATTTGGCCAGGTCCAATCGTGTATTGGGCAGGCGTGGTCAGTTGGTACAATGGCCTGGTGCTTGGTAGTCGAGGCCGTGACAAAACTCCCACTACAGGGATTTCTCAAAAAAAAACTCCCACTACAGGGATATAGCACAAATTCCGCTCAAAAAAAAAAGAAAGGGAAACGTTTGGAGACGGTGCGCCGGCCGAATCTTCGGCCGGTCGCTTCCCACGCGCGAACGCTGCAACCAATTCAGACGAGACACGTAGGCTGCGTGGGGCCACCACTTCCCTCGTCATGTTTTTCTTCTCCACTCATCTTGTTTTCTGCCTTATCCTCTCGCCCGAGTCCACCTCCTGCTGCACTGCAGCTTTTTATCGCCGCAACCTCCTCGACCAGGCCCGGCAGCATCTCGCCGGAGAAGAGTTGTCGGTGGAGATGGCCGCCAACGCCTCCCCCCACCCCTCGACGAGCTATTTCTTCCTTCGCGCGGGCGCCTCCCCCATCCACGTTGTTCCCCTGCGAAAGACAGCGATGACGGAGGCACGGCCCCTGCGATGAGTTGCGACGGCGGCGCATGGCGACTGCGGGGACCTCGACGACGACGACGGTTTTCTGTTACGCCGGCGGACAGGTGATGTTGCAACCGTTGGCGCAAGTTGCTGGAACCAGACGACAAAGGAGCTGCGACCGGCGGCGGAATTTGCTACAACCATTATGCGCCTGTGGTGCGACCACGATGACCGTGATAACGCTTTTTGTTGCAACCGCGTAGTGTTTTTGCTACTACCAGAGATGTAATTTGCTACTACCAGCGATGATTTTTGTTAAATTCATTTGTGAAGACGATGCGACCCAGGCGACGGTGACATTTTTTTGCTGCAACCGAACAATTTTTTGCTACTACCGACTACACAATTTGCTACATCAAAATCCTAGTCATTGTGGTCACCCGTGTCGTCGCTCGTCGCAGGACTGCACGCCGGTTTCACTACCTCACACCGGTTGCAGCAAATTTGCTCGCCGGTGGTAGCTTTCCCGCTGCCGGTTGCAACAAATTCGCAACCCGTCGTCGCCGGCCACACTTCGTCGTCTTTCTGGTTGTAGCAAAAACGACCACCGTTTGTAGCTTTTCTCGTGCCGTTTCCAGCAAAAATTGTGGATAAAAGCTTAACCACGAAAAACACCTTCGAGCGGCATGGGAAAAGCTTCAACCGATGTGTGAAAAAGCTTCAACGGTGTGTGAAAAGCTTCAACCTTGAAAAAAAGCTTCAATGGCCATGGAAAAACAGCTTCAACCCGGCATGGCCGTTGATGGCATGACGGTGCTACATCGCCACCGAGCTATGGCCATCACTACGTGGAGCTGCAACCAGAGGAGGCAGCTGCTACATGTGTGGAGCCGGGGGCAAGGAGATGCAGATGGCAACCGGCGACGAGGACGGCCAGCGAGGGTCCCGACAGGCGACGAGGATGCCGCGGTGGAGCTTCAAGCTCCGTTTTTCTCGCGGAGGTATGGTGGAGGTGTCGGCGGAGCTCGAGGCCGTTGCAATTTTTATCCAGGAGGGGAGGGGAGTGGAGGGGAGGGTAGGTGTGGGGAACGACTGTGAGGAGGACGAAGCGGGGTTCAGATCTGACGGCCTTAATTGCTATATCGGGCGGCTGGGGCTTGACCGGCCCAACGGTTGGGCCGGTGCGCCGGCGCCCATCAATCCCCAAAAAGAAAAGGATATAGCACAAATGCAATCCACAAGAAAGCACAAATGCACAATACTCCTATCGCATGGCTGCACCTGCCACCTTGCATCTCACTGATTATTCCATACATATATCTGTACTATAATGTAGTAACTCTATATCAACCCATTAGACGGCTGGAGGTACATATATATACACACGTTCCTACTAACGCGCACACATTACTCGAAAATGAAACAGTTCAACCGATGAAACTAGCGTAAGAGCATCGGCCTTGGCTAGGTTTCAAGCATTATTGTGAGCAGTGATATTCCTGGCGAGGGCCTCGGTCCACTGGTCGGCGATGTCAGCGGCGATTCTGGAGGCATCATAGGAGGAACCCATGAGACCCCTCCTTGTGAAGCCCGTGGCATAGAGGCCGTTCTTGCCTCGCCAGCTGTGCGGGAATGCCATCCTGGGGAACCCATCACTCTGGCTGAAAAATTCGTCCTCCTGAAATATGCATGTGACTATTTTATATTCAAAGGGAATATATATTCTTGGTTTGGTTAGTCGTTTTGTACACAGGCTGGCTAAGCGATCTGCACCAAGTACTTGTATGTTGATGGGCGTTTTATGGGCTTTCATAAAGAAAATGAAAAATAATTGGGTCAAAATAAATTTGAGAATTGAACACAAGACCTTCGCCTGAATCTTGGATGTAACAACAACGACCTATGCGCCATTCGCATTTACTAATCCCAACTCGCTCTTTTTTTTAACACAGTATAGATGCAAGCGATCATACATATGCGCATACACTCATCCCTATGAACGCACACAAGCACACCATATCCCTATCCCTATGAGCATCTCCGAGAGACTGAGCCAAGTTTGTTCGCAATCCCAACTCGCTCTAAATATACGAGTGACAATCCTCATCTTTCGGGCGAGCTAATTAAGTGAATGAGCTAATTAAAGGATTGTGAGCTTAAATAAAATATTTAAACGGATGTGGCTAAAGAAAAGAATAATTAAAAGAAAATATTGTGGTCTTAATAAATAAAATATTCGAATAGATGAGCCTAATTAAAGGAAAGGATTTGAAGTAAAAAGGTAGGATAATTAAAAGGAAGGATCTATAGGCTTCAATGCGTTTGGGGCTACTAAACTAGAAAAGGAAGGATTTAATTCGCGACTAAAATGGGTGAGGACGTCATTGTAATTAAAGGAAGGATTATACTTAAACGGAATCAGTGGGAGATTATGCCCGGCAAAGAAAATACGAATACAACTAAATTGCATTGTATTTTTTATGTTCATTTTGTAGAAGGATGTTGTGTTGCAGCATGTTCTTCATAGTTAATACGGTGCCGTAGGACGTTATGCTTGCACAAAACATCAGTATTTTCCGTTGCAATGCACGAGTATGTGCTAATATTTAGCATAAACAAATATGCTGATGTAGGAGTATCTCATAATTATTAGTCACCCAATCTGATCCGGTGGGCCAATCAAAGGTGTCCGCAGCCCATCATGAAATATGGCGGGCCAATGAAAAGACTTGTGCAGAATCTAATGTGGAAAACCATCCATTACACATTGCTCATTAGAAGAACTCAACATAGACTCTACAACGTCAAATCAAATCTGGTGAGGCAGATGGGATGCATCAAGCAAGTCGTCCAGATGGGCCACCCTACAAAAGGTAGAGTGGGCAATGGGTGTGGTAGCAAGCACTGTTGCCATGCACATGATGATCACCAAAGATGCATGGCCCTCACCGCATCATTATGGGCCGGCATGTGCATCACACCTAACTCCAAGGAAGATCTCAACAAGAAAAACCTAACTCAAATGGAGGAAGGAAAAAACCAGCAAGATCTCCGTCCCTTTTGGCAAGACTTTATCCTCCCTTTCCCAACAGTGAGGGCTGCGGTCTCCTTTGCATGGAGACACATCTACAGTTGCTAAGACGATTCCTTAACTGCCAATCATTTGATCATTGTCCTGTACTCCTGTTTTTGTAGCATGGAACCATACCTCAATGATTGATGTGCGACAGTGCGAGTAGAACCCAACACCAAAATAGCATCGGTTTACTATATATTCAGTGTTATTAGGAAACGTGATATACACATGTTTCATATAGATTCCTTTCGGTTTCAATAATATTGTTTACTCATGTTTCCCTATGGCATCTGTCCTTGTTGCATGGACCAAACGCCCGAGCATGGGCTCCACTAGCTGGACCAGCTCACTGTGCAGCAACAACAGCAAGAATACAACTAAAAAAGAAAGAAATACACGCACGCATGAGATCAAGATCGACTTGACAGGAACATGCAAACAAAGAGCCCCCTATATGCATATTCTCGATCACTAGCTAGGACAGCTAGTTTGCAAGATGAAAAGATTACTTAACATGACATGGACATATGGTAGCTAACAAATATGTGTCCAAGTCTACACTAGACGCCATGATCGATGCAACTACGCAAGAAAGGGTACAAGGAAATCAAGTACATGCTTGTACCTATCACATCGATCACATACAATGATACAAACACACACCGAGCCACACAGGACTTCTATATATGTAAAGTACACACGCTGCCCAAATCGACAACTCATTGATTTTATCTTTTATGAAAATTGCACGCAAAATTTATAGAACGAGCGCATAGCATAGCATAGCATAGTTCACGCATGTCTGTCAATCAATATTGTCGATTTTTGGATGAGTTTCTGTGTCCCGATCGCCCTCTTGTTGGCATCATTGTCACTGCCCATGCCTTCCTATCTAAATCTAATACCTCCATCGAAATGACAAGGACTATACACACACCTCTGTTCCAAAATTGATAACCTCCCAGAAAGTGTGCAGCTAGACTTCTACAACTATTTCGCTCGCAAAAATAAATAAAAAGATTTCTACAACTATTTAATCACTACTCGCTTCATCTCATAATATAAGATATTATTACAACCAATATGCACTAATATACACATGGTATATCATGATTAGTTAAATCATTCGTTAGATTAGTTATAAAAAAATTCCACAATTGAAGACGACTACTGTTAAGTGTACGCCTGGGTCGTGCATTTTGGGACATACTTCCTTCGTTTCATAATTCTTGTCGTGTTTTTAGGTTAAACTTTGAACTAAAATCACGACAGGATTTATGAAACGGGGAGAAGGGATTAGGGAGCAGTGCACGTACATTTAGCGCATGCATGCGTCGTTTTTCATGCATGACACAATCGGCGGAAGTTTCTAATCAATGTTCTGTATAAGCATCTTTTCCCGAGGTTAAAAAAAAGAAGCAACATAGTATTTCCTCCGTTCCTAAATACTTCACTATGGACTACATACGGAGCAAAATGAGTGAATGCATACTTTAAAATATGTCTATATAAATCCGTATGTAATTTGTAGTGAAATCTCTAAAAAAAACTTAGATTTAGGAACGGAGGGAGTATTTTCGTGCATACTCTTGATCGTTGCATGGATGACTTACGACAGTATGCATGATGCTAATAAGTACTACTAGGAGTATACATACACGTTCGCGTATGTACGTACCTTGAGCCATGATGACACGTTGCTTTTGTACCCGGTGGCGAGGATGACAGCATCGAAGTCCTCCTTACGTCCGTCGGCAAATTCAACACCGCTCTCGGTGAAGCGGTTTATTGCGGGGACCACCTGCGGAGAATCCCTCTTAGATTCACTTGGACACATCATCAAGTAAATGCAGTACTACACTGGGCACACACGTACTACTAGAAACAAGTTGCTATAGCTACTAGTCCTAATGGAGGGAGTAGATATTTTGCACTAAAAGTTTTCTTTTAACTTTTGTACTTACTCCCCCCATTTCAATGAATAAGACGCAAAAAAGACGCATGCGCATATCAAAATTCAACTTTGACCCTAAATTAGACCAATCAAATATGGATGACATGTCATAAAAATTATGCCGTTGCATTTGTATTGAAAATAATTTTTTAGTGGTATAATTTTTAAATCACATAAATCTATATTTTCTCATCTAATTTATGGTCAAATTTGAATTGTGGGAAATGTGCTTGTCTTATTCATTAGTTGGATGCTGCAATCCTAATACCCCATTAATTGAAAAAGGTACTTTATGTTCTTTTTACAACATATTCAATTAAGTTGATGATATTGTTTTCCTCAGATTGATGCAATGCTCTTTCACTTTAGTACTCCCTCCGTTTCAGTTTACAAGTCCTGTGCGTATACCTAAGTTGCCAATTTTATCATCCTAATATAAACTATATAACACAAAAAATATACTGTTTGAAAAATATACCGTCTGATACTAGTGTATACCTAGGTTTATACCGTTGATCATATATGAGACGGAGGGAGTAGTGAAGTATTAAGCATATCCAACAAAGGGGGATGTGATATTTTTACCTTTATTTCACCATCCCTGATCTTTTTCAAAGCTCCAATGTCGAGCACTGGTGTTTTCCCGGTTGATTTCTTGATTTGGAGCGGGCCAATCTTAGGTCGTTGAAGCCCGTATTTTTCAGTGTCACCAAGTATCAACCTCGAGAAGAAGAGGAAGAAGGCATCAACCCATTTCATGGGAAACCACTTAAGAAGGAATACTGATAGGCCAAATGTTGAGATGCCTATTATATCCCTAGGCAACACATGAAGCTACAAATTTACAAAAAAAATAGCATGAGAGAGATATGCAAGTTTAGTTAAGCTATAAACCTGCATGATGTAAAGAAATGCAGTTAATAGCTAAATGCTATAAATAGCTTAATACAATAGTTAAATCCTTTTATGTGAAAAGATGAAATAAATCGAGTAGTTTGTAGTTGTAACTATCTTTGGGTTTTCTTGACATCTCCGTTGCCTAATGTGGGTACAACTGTTGAATGTTCTCACCAAATTCTGCAATGTTTTCTTTTGACATGCATTTTTTTTATCGTGAATTGACATAGATTTTGATACTGCACTTATGAAATAACACAACACATAATTATTGAAATTTCCCCTGTTACTCTTAGTGTTGCGCGATCCTTGTCCAAACAGAAAACAACAGCATGCAATGACCCTTTTCGGATTTCTTTTCCCCCTGCAAGTATCACATCGTTTTCTATAGAAGTCCTATGTTCCAAGTAATATTTTCTTTTCTTCTCGGCCATTCGAGATTTATGATATATGTTCGACATTTATGATATATTTTCATAAAGGGATCTTTATCGACTCAAACAGCAAATCGAGACGATACAACAACAACTGCATAAAACCCGACCTTTTTTTTTCTGCTGCATGCAACGTCATTTTTATGCTGTCGCTGTTGATTTTGATTTCATAGTATTATTGTGTACAGGCCTGCTGGAAGTCATGTAAAAAAAGACTTCTGCTGGAAGTGGCAAGAATCTATCGAGGACTGTGAAAAAAGGAGAACACGTGGCACTATGAAATTGACCGCCCAAGAGTACTCGCACAAACAGTGACAGCCTGAAATACGAATTCTCTGCTGCAGCCTAAAGTTGCGGAGAGACTACTAAATTAAATTTTAGTGATCTAAACGCTTTTATATTTATCAGTTTTGCTAGAACTCATCTAGATGAGATACAATTTGATCTCATTCGCCTTTTATAGCCATTGGATGTGATGCTATAAGATGCGTGTGTGCTTACGTGGGTTGTATCTGTTTTTATTTTTAAATAAATAAGACCAAATTATATCTCATCTAGATGAGTTTCAGGTACTCCCTTTACTTATTTAGGAGTACTATGTAACTTGAACTGTGCAGTAGCCCACTTGTTGGTTCTCATTTTTTGATCCCAAAAAGAAAAATTGAGATACATCAAATTGTAGTTACTATGTTGTCGTACAATTTTGATTCTCATCGATCTAAATTCGGCTGTACAAGGTAATGCACGAGTGGTATTTTTTCTCCCCCTAGGTGAACAATTGTTTTTGTGAGTGCAAATGTGTACGAGTAAATAAAAGCTTGTACCTTGTCCCTGACAACCATGGATGCCTTTGCGCCATTGTCGCAGAGGTCGAGGCTGACCTCCATGCCGGAGTTACCGCAGCCGACAACGAGCACCTTCTTTCCGGCGAACTCGTCCCCTCTCTTGTAGGTGCTCGTGTGCATCACCGTGCCGCGGTAGACGTCCATACCCTCCACACCGCCAGGCCACACAGGCTCCGCATTCTCGCCGGTGGCCACCACGAGCCAGCGAGACATGAACTCCGTCGCCATCGTTGTTATAGCGTCTTTGCCGACGACTTCGACGGTGACCCTCCAGAAGCCGATGGCGGCGTCGTAGGCGGCGGCCCGGACGCGCGCGCCGAGGAGCGGCTCGACGGCGAAGGCGCGCGCGTACTCGTCAAGGTAGGCGACGAACTGGTCCCTTGTCGGATAGGGCGGCGTGCCGGGCGGGAAAGGCGCAAGGGGGAGCTCGCAGAAGCAGCGCGGCAGGTGAAGCCGCATCCGCTCGTACGTGCGGTGCCGCCATGACGCCGCCACGCAGGCGTCCCGCTCCAGCACCAGCGACGGCACCCCGCGAACCTTGAGGCAGGCCGCCGTTGCCAGCCCGGACGGCCCCGCGCCGACGATCACCGGCCCCGGCACCCACACCCGTCTTGGGACATCCCCGTCCTGACCGCAGTCTAGTAGGGCGGCGGAGGGCTGGCCGTCAAGCTGCAAGTCCCGGTGCGAGACTGGCATGGCGGATCAGACTCAGAGACGAGAGATCTTGATTCTTGAGGTAGCTGTTGACGCGCCTCTCTAAAGTGTGAGCTTGTACTGGACATATGCACATATGTACCCGAAGCTACACCTCGAGCTATATACTGTCTATATATATACTCCTTGTAGAGTGAGCTAGGAATTAATCACTAGATTGGGGTATGGATCCGTATGGACGAACGCATATGGATGGCATGGGCGGCGTATGAACCCAAGCTATCGGCCGATACGATACGAAGTGAGAGTGACGTACGTGTGGACGCCAAATTAAGCCTAGCTGCTTGCTATATATAGGAGTTAATGCCTGTGTAGCGTAGCGTAACAGGGCAGGGCGGTAGCAGCCACGCCCATGCGACAACCATTTCGCCCACCGGTCTCAAGACAATGGCGCGGCGTTAACACCGGCCGGCATACTCCCACCAGTGTCACACGGGCTCACCATTCCCCCTTGGGTGCAGAGCAGGGTGGCAGCAGTGGCTGGTGATGGGTGCCACTAGAGGGCGGTGGGCGGCACGACATGGTCACCAACTGAATGGTAGATTGGACACCGAGGAAGCGTTTTTTTTTTTTTTTTTGAAAGATCCAGCAATTGCTGGCTTTTCATTGATAGGAAGCAGGGGAAAAACAAGCGGGAGGTGAAGATCCTAGGATCAAGTGCGCAGGGTTGGCCACAGGCGGCCGTAAACCCTAGTACAGGGGAATTTTTTCTCTCTCAAGGTGGTTCCCCAAGTGGGCTCTCGATGCACGTTGCTCCTGTGATCCTCCAGAGCTCGATGCCGTCTCGGATGCACCTAATGATCTCTCGCACGGTCGGTAGGTTGTGTCGAAAGGTGCAGTGGTTTCTTTCTTGCCAAATCTCCTAGCTTGCCAGCAGCAAGATTGACCGCGCACCGTGTCGCCGTGACGGATCGGTGCGCGCCAAGATGCTCTGGATGTTCGTGGTGGAGTTGCCGCGGCTCTAGTAGCTCGCGCGGAACAGTCGTGCATTGCCCGATCTCGCTCCAAACGTGCCTGGACTCCGGGCAGTTCCAGAACAATTGGCTCGAGGACTCGAGGTTTCTGACGCGGAGTTGGCAGAAGTAGTTGTTCGGCTAGCCCCGCCTCTGCAATCTGTCATTGCACCATAGCCTGTCCCGCAGCAGCAGCCACGCAAAGATTTTGATCTTCCCTGGCGCCCAGGCTTTCCAGATCAATTGATCAAAGTTGGTCGCCGTCCTTCCCTGAAACTGTGCCTAGTATGCAGATCTGGCCGAGTACGTCCCCGCGCTCGAAAGCTTCCAGCTGAGGGCGTCCGGCTCTCCTGGTCGAGTAGGCTGCACCGATCGCTGCAGCTCGCGGTGCAAACTCAAGACGTCCTCGAGGAGGTGCTGGTTTTGTCCGTGGGCGAGGTCGTGGATCCATGTGTCATCGTTGAGTGCTTCATGGACTGATCTGTTCTTGCGTCGAGAGTGGATGAAGAGCCTGGGGAAACGCTGTGAGAGACTTCCATGTCCGAGCCACGGCGAGAGCCAGAAGGATGCCCGCGTCCCGTCTCCGATCATCACCTTTGTCGAGGCCGAGAAGAGTGCCCTGTCCGCATTGTCACATGGCAGTTCGGAGCCCACCCAAGGCCTTCCCGGGTGGTGCCAGGCAATCCACAGCCAGCGCAGCCGGAGCGCTCTGCCGAAGCGCTGTAGGTCGGGAATGCACAGGCCCCCTGCTCCATTAGGGCACACAACGTCGGCAAGTTGACCTTGCAACTGGCACCAGTGGTCTCCTCATCTTGGCGCCAAAGGAAGCGCCACCAGCACTTGTCGAGCTCCCTGAGGATCTTCTTTGGGACACGGAGGACGGTTGTCACGCCCAATATGCGACCCTATCCAAAAGGAACTCGAAGGTCCCACTAAGGATAGACCCGCATATTGAGACACTTTTTGCAAGGTGGATATCATTACATCAACATTACATAATAGATGGGGATACATACATAAGGCATACAATGCCACACGAATACAATATCATCATACAAGATATCAACATCTGACTACGAATGATTCATAAACAGAAACTCAAACAATATCCACCCTGCTAGCCCAGGCTGCCGACCTGGAACCTATCCCCTGATCGAAGAAGAAGCAGAAGATGAACTCAAGCAAGCAAACATCGCTCTCGCGTCATGATCATCGCATAACCTGTACCTGCAACTGTTGTTGTAGTAATCTGTGAGCCACGAGGACTCAGCAATCCCATTACCATGGGTATCAAGACTAGCAAAGCTTAATGGGAAAGGAAGGGGTAAAGTGGTGAGGTTGCAGCAGCGACTAAGCATGATATGGTGGCTAACATACGCAAATGAGGGCGAGAAGAGAAACAAGCGGAACGGTCGTGAAGCTAGCAATGATCAAGAGGTGATCCTGAACACCTACTTAAGTCAAACATAACACAGAAACCGTGTTCACTTCCCGGACTCCGCCGAGAAGAGACCATCACGGCTACACACGCGGTTGATGCGTTTTAATTCGGATCAGGTGTCAAGTTATCTACAACCGGACATTAACAAATTCCCATCTGCCACATAACCGCGGGCACGGCTCTCGAAAGTTTAAACCCTGCAGGGGTGTCCCAACTTAGCCCATGACAAGCTCTCGCGATCAACGAAGGAATAGACCTTCTCCCAGGAAGACCCGATCAGTCTCGGAATTCCGGTTTACAAGACATTTCGACAATGGTAAAACAAGACCAGCAAAGCCGCCCGATGTGCCGACAATCCTGATAGGAGCTGCACATATCTCGTTCTCAGGGCAACACCGGATGAGACATCCTACGAGTAAAACCAGACCTCGAGTTGCCCCGAGGGGCCCCGCAGTCTACTCGGTTCGGACCAGCACTTAGACAAGCACTGGCCCTGGGGGGGGCTAAAATAAAGATGACCCTTGGGTTGGCCGACCCAAGGGAAGGGTATAGGTGGTGGTGAGGCAAATGGTAAAACCAAGGTTGGGCCTTGCTGGACAAGTTTTATTCAAAGCGAACTGTCAGGGGGGGTCCCATAAATCACCCGACCGCGTTAGGAACGCAAAATCTGGGAACATAACACCGGTATGATGGAAACTAGGGCGGCAAGAGTGGAACAAAACACCAGGCATAATGTGATGCCCCGAGACCGATGTGCCAGTTGTCCTCCAATTATTCGTTGTCGTTGCCATGTCTTTCGCTTGCGTGTTGCATCTTGCCATGTCATCATCCGCATTGCATCATCATGTTTTCAAAACTTGCATCCGTCCCAGTCTCTTTGTTCTCTCCGTGTCCGTTCGGAGCCCACACACACTTGCACGCGCCCGTGGCACGTCCGAAATATTATTTTATAAGTGGCATAAAAATGTTCTCAGAATGGCTTGCAACTTGTCGTGCGGTCTTATTATAGTGTAGATAGGCCGCCTGCCAAGTTTCATCGCATTCGGAGTTCGTTTGAGCCCAACCGTTAAATATGTAACCGCGATATAGTCGGTATATTCGTCGGATGTTTCGGTCTCCGAAACAATTGCCGGGCTGCACCTCTCTTCTCTCCCCTCAGCCCAAACCCTCTCGTCACAGCCCGTCTAGACCTCCTACACTTCCCCTCCGCTCCGGACCGTCCGATGGCGATCCGAGGCTCCGAAACCCCTCCAAAACCCCCCTAACCTAGCCTACCTGCTATAAATGGACACCCCCTCTCCATTTTTGGGCTAACCTACCCCCCTAGCCTTCCCCTACCTCTGTCCTGCTGCATCCCCCTCGAAAACCGCGCCACCAGCCAGATCCATCCACCTCCTCCTCGTTTTCCGGTGCCTTCCACCTCCACCTTGCCACTTGGCAGCGCCCCATTGGCCAGCCGCCTCTGCGCAGCCTCCCTCGCCCAACCGGAAGGCGCCACGCGTCCCCTGCGCTCCCCCCCAGCAGCCTCCCGCCGCCGCAGGCCCGTCCCAGGCCCGCCGAAACCCATCTGGGCCCGAGGCGCCCCAACCTCCCCGCGCCCGCACCTAGGAGGAGCTCACCCGCGCCCGAGTTCCTCCGCGCCTCGTCCCCGCCGTGGCCTCGTCGGAGCGCGCCTCCGCCGCCCCACGCCGCTCGCCGTCCGACCCCAGGTCGCCGCTGCGCCCTTCTCCTTCTTCGGTTATCTTCCTCAGCTCTCTCTCTCCCTCCTTGCCGTGAACAGGACCGCCGCCGTCGCCACCTGAACGCCGTCCCTGCCGGGCCTCGCTGTCGCCGGATCTGGCCGGGAACGGGCCCCCTCGCCGGATCGTTCATCCCGGCCATCCCCGGCCTCCTTCCATCGCCGGAGCGGCTCCCCGCCGCCATTGTCCGCCGCCCCTGTCTCCCTGTCCGTGCGGGCACGGGAGGGAGGATGGCCTCAGCCCGCGTAGGCCCGATCCGCCAAGGCCCAGCCACAGCGCCCAGCGCGCCCCCCTTCCGGCCTGCCTCAGCCTCCTCTACCGAACGGGCTGAAGCCCATGGTGAGCATCCCCGCAGCCTGCAGTTTCGGCCCAGGCCGTGTTTTTTTTCAGCGCCTGCGATTTTGCTATTAATCGAGAGATTGGCAGTTTTGCAGAAAACCCCCTCATGTTCATGCATCTAATAACTCATTAACCGTGCATCGGATTAAAATGATTTAAACATGTAAAATGCTTAGAATTTTATCTAGTTTCGCAATATGCCACTTTCATCCCATGTTAATATGTTTAAAATGTTGTTTACATTAATTTGCTCCTATGCCATGCTAAAATGATTTATTTCATAACTATTTAACCGTAACTCCGAATTTAATAAACTTTATATGTAAATGGGGTGGAAAAATGCCTAGATTAACATGGTCCACTTTATTTTCCTGTTTAACAAATTTAAAATATGTCTTAGGGCAGAACAGTAGCAAATTCATAAATTGCATATGAGGTTTTTCCGGAATTGTTGTTTGTTCTTCCGGCCTCATTTAAACTTGCCTAGTTAGGTAGTTTTGTTATGCTTCACCTCTTGCCATGTTAATCAACATCTAATATTGTTAGGTAGCTTAAACAAGAGAGAACTAAATACTTGAATGTGGTGTTCCGTCAATATGCAACTCGTTGCATATTGAGCTCCACTTAATTTGTAGTGTTGTTGGTTGCACTTTGCCATGCCATGCCTCATTAAACCGGACATGCATCATACTTGGTTGTGCATCATGCCATGATTATGCGATGGTTGTTTACTATGTTGTTTGCTTCTTTCCGGGTTGCTTCTCTCGTTAGCTTCGGTTTCGTTCCGGAGTTGCGAGGATTCGTTCGACTACTCCCGTTTGTCTTCTTCATGGACTCGTTCTTCTTCCTTGTGGGATTTCAGGCAAGATGACCGCTACCCTGGATCTCACTACTATCATTGCTATGCTAGTTGCCTCGTTCTTTCGCTATGCTGCGCTACCTATTACCTGTTTGTCAAGCCATCCCAAAATGCCATGAACCTCTAACCTTTGACACCATTCCTAGCAAACCGTTGTTTGGCTATGTTACCGCTTTTGCTCAGCCCCTCTTATAGCGTTGCTAGATGCAGGTGAAGTTGAAGATTTCTCCATGGTGGATAGGATTTTGGTTGGGATATCACAATATCTCTTATATTATTAATGCATCTATATACTTGGTAAAGGGTGGAAGGCTCGGCCTTATGCCTGGTGTTTTGTTCCACTCTTGCCGCCCTAGTTTCCGTCATACCGGTGTTATGTTCCCGGATTTTGCGTCCCTTACGCGGTCGGGTGATTTATGGGACCCCCCTGACAGTTCGCTTTGAATAAAAACTTGTCCAGCAAGGCCCAACATTGATTTTTACCATTTGCCTCACCACCACCTACCTTTTCCCTTGGGAGTAATTAACCCAAGGGTCATCTTTATTTTAGCCCCCCCGGGCCAGTGCTTGTCTAAGTGTTGGTCCGAACTGAGCTGCCTGCGGGGCCACCTCGTGGCAACTCGAGGGCTGGTTTTACTCGTAGCTAGTCTCATCCGGTGTTGCCCTGAGAACGAGATATGTGCAGCTCCTATCGGGATTGTCGGCGCATCGGGCGGGTTTGCTGGTCTTGTTTTATCATTGTCGAAATGTCTTGATGTACTGGGATACCGAGTCTGATCGGAGTGTCTCGGGTGAAGGTCTATTCCTTCGATGATCGCGAGAGCTTGTCATGGGCTAAGTTGGGACACCCCTGCAGGGTATAAACTTTCGAGAGCCGTGCCCGCGGTTATGTGGCAGATGGGAATTTGTTAATGTCCGGTTGAAGATAACTTGACACCAGATCCGAATTAAAATGCATCAACCGAGTGTGTAGCCGTGATGGTCTCTTCTCGGCAGAGTCCGGGAAGTGAACACGATTTCTGTGTTATGTTTGACGTAAGTAGGTGTTCAGGATCACCTCTTGATCATTGCTAGCTTCACGTCCGTTCCGCTTGTTCTCTTCTCGCTCTCATTTGCGTATGTTAGCCACCATATTATGCTTAGCCGCTGCTGCAACCTCACCACTTTAACCCTTCCTTTCCCATTAAGCTTTGCTAGTCTTGATACCCATGGTAATGGGATTGCTGAGTCCTCGTGGCTCACCAGATACTTCCAAAACCAGTTTGCAGGTGACGCAACCAAGCTCAAGGAGGAGCTCGATGAAGATCTTGCCCTTTGTGTGGTTTCGTTCTAGTTGATCAGTAGTGGAGCCCAGTTGGGGTCGATCGGGGACCTTTGTCGCATTTGGGGTTCTTCTTTTATTTTGGTTCCGTAGTCGGACCTTGATTGTATTTGGATGATGTAATGCTTTATTCATGTATTTGTGTGAAGTGGCGATTGTAAGCCAACTATGTATCGTTTTCCCTTATGTATTACATGGGTTGTGTGAAGATTACCTCACTTGCGACATTGCTTTCAATGCGGTTATGCCTCTAAGTCGTGCTTCGACACGTGGGAGATATAGCCGCATCGAGGGCGTTACACATAAGGCCGATCCTTCCACCCTTTACCAAATATATAGATGCATTAATAATATAAGAGATATTGTGATATCCCAACCAAAATCCTATCCACCATGGAGAAATCTTCAACTTCACCTGCAACTAGCAACGCTATAAGAGGGGCTGAGCAAAGCGGTAACATAGCCAAACAACGGTTTGCATAGGAAAGGTGTCAAAGGTTAGGGGTTCATGGCAATATGGGATGGCTTGATAAATAGGTAATAGGTAGCGCAACATAGCGATAGAACGAAGCAACTAGCATAGCAATGATAGTAGTGATATCCAGGGTAGCGGTCATCTTGCCTGAAATCCCGCTAGGAAGAAGAACGAGTCCATGAAGAAGATGAACGGGCGTAGTCGAACGAATCCTCACAATCACAATGTTACCGGAACTAAGAAGCAACACCGGAAAGAAACAAACAACATGGTAAATGCACAAGCATAAACATGGCATGATGCACAAACAAGTATGATGCATGTCTGGTTTAATGAGGCATGGCATGGCAAAGTGCAACAAACAATACCACAAGTTAAGTGGAGCTCAATATGCAACGAATTGCATATTGACGAAACACCACATTCATTTATTTAGTTCTCTCCTGTTTATGTACCCAACAATATTAAATGTTGTTAAACATGGCAAGGGGTGAGGCAAAAGTAAACTAACTATTTAGGCAAGTTTAAATGAGGCCGGAACAACAAACAACAATTCCGGAAAATCCTTATATGAAATTTATGAATTTGCTACTGTTCTGCCCTAAAACATATTTTAAAGTTGTTAAACAGGAAAATAAAGTGGACCATGTTAAACTAGGCATTTTTCCACCCCATTTACATATAAAGTTTATTTAAAACTGAGCTACGGTTATTTAGTTATGAAATAAATCATTTTAACATGGCATTTGAGAAAATTTAATCAAACATCATTTTAAACATTTCAAACATGGATGAAAGTGGGATATTATGAAAGTACATGTAATTCCAAGCATTTTACATGTTTAATTCATTTTAATCCGATGCACGGTTTGTGAGATATTAATGCATGAATATGAGGGTCTTTTCTGTAAAACAGCCAACTCTGGATAATTAGATAAAATCACAGGGCACGAAAAAAACATAGGCGGGCTGAATTTGGCTGGCCCAGCAGTGCATAGAAGAGGGGCTGGGCGCGTCCTCACCCATGGGCTTCGGCCCGGTTCGGTGGAGAGGGAGGCTGGAAGGGGGTGATGGCCTTGCGCGAGATGCGGCCCAGGCGCTAGCGACCGGTCAACGCTCCAGGGCGAGCGGGCTCCTGCTGCTCGTTACCAACAGAAGCAGCAGCAGCAGGTCATGGCGATGCAGGGGAGTGGCGACGGCAACTTGGCGCGGGAATGGCCGGATCCGAGGCGGAACGGAGCGCGGGAAGGCGCCGGGGTCCAAATCCAGCAGGGGAGGCGCGGAGGCAGGGCTTGCCGGCGGCGAGCTACAAGGCCATGGAAGCTGCTGTTAACTGAAGGAAAACAAAGTTCAGACAGAAACAGGGGGCAGGGGAAAGAGAGAGACGGCAGGGGAAAAAGGAAGATGCGGTGAAGGAGCTCACCAGCGGGTGGCTCCGGCGAGGGCACCGGTGGCCGAGGCGGGCAGAAGGATCCGGGCAGTCCAGGGGTCGGGAAAGTGGTTTCCAACGATGAGGAACTTGGTGACGCCGGGGTCGAGGAAAACGGGTGGCGCGCGGCCATGGCTTCAGGTTCCATGTCCGGCGCTGAGACGGGGCGGAGGAGGTCGGCGGCGGCTGCTGCTCGAGGAAGGACGTCCATGGCTGCTCCTGCTTGGGGTTCCTGGTTAGAGAGAAAGAGAGATGGATTTGAGAGACAGAGAGAAAGGTAGGAGAAGGAAGGGAAGGGACGGCACGGGGCTCATCTGCGACGGCCGGAGCTGCTGATGGACGAGGTTGGAGCGGGAGGCGGACGCGGCAAGGCAGGGGCTGAGGTGCTCGGGCGCGAGGCTGTGTGGTAAACTTGCAGGAGCTCGAGGTGGGAGGTGCTCTATGGTTGGCTGGGTTTGCAATTCGAGGAGGTGGGTATCGACTGGATGGATGGATCGAGCAGGATGGATCCCGAGAGAGAAGGTAGGTAGGTGGCAGCGGGCAGGAGGATGGATGGAATAGATCCCTAGGTTTTAGGGATTGGTCTAGGGTTGGATATTTACATAGGTAGGGGATTAGGGTATGGGTTAATCTTTACCTCTATTCGAAAACGGACGGTCCAGAAAAGAATAGGCAGGGAGTCCAAATAATAAAATGGAGATGTTTTATAGACGTTTGGGGATGATCCGGATCCATCGGTAACGACAGACAGGTTTGGGTTCGGGCAAGTTTCGGACGCGCACACGAGGGGGTCTGAGAGAGGTTAGTTGGTTTGACAAGAGGGAATGGAAAACCCGGTTGGTCTCGAAACGGCCAGCAAAAGCAAGGGGGACACGGCAACTACGAGCGGATGCAAGCTTTATGAAAACATGCGGATGCAATGCACATGATGCCATGAGATGCATGACAAGAACAAAACGCAAAACAAAAGACAAAAACCCAACCACGGAGAAAATAATATATCGCAACTCCGGAAAAGGCAAGAGTTGAAGTTACGAATATGGAAAGTTGTATCCGGGGCGTTACAACACTCCACCACTACGAGAGGATCTCATCCCGAGATCTAGGATGGCACCGGGGGGGAAAGGAAGAGGAAGATAAGAGGTAAACTAAGTTGCTTCTTTGACGAACGAGTGAAACCACGAACCTTGAGAGGTTGATGAAGGAAATATGCCCTAGAGGCAATAATAAAGTTATTATTTATTTCCTCATATCATGATAAATGTTTATTATTCATGCTAGAATTGTATTAACCGGAAACATGATACATGTGTGAATACATAGACAAAACTATAGTCACTAGTATGCCTCTACTTGACTAGCTCATTAATCAAAGATGGTTATGTTTCCTGACCATAGACATGTGTTGTCATTTGATTAGTGGGATCACATCATTAAGAGAATGATGTGATTGACATGACCCATTCTGTTAGCCTAGCACTTGATCGTTTAGTATATTGCTATTGCTTTCTTCATGACTTATACAAAGTTCCTGTAACTATAAGATTGTGCAACTCCCATTTACCGGAAGAACACTTTGTGTGCTACCAAACGTCACAACGTAACTGGGTGATTATAAAGGTGCTCTACAGGTGTTTCCGAAGGTACATGTTGAGTTGGCATAATTCGAGATTAGGATTTGTCACTCCGATTGTCGGAGAGGTATCTCTGGGCCCTCTCGGTAATACTCATCACATAAGCCTTGCAAGCATGTAACTAATGAGTTAGTTATGAGATGACGTATTACGGAACGAGTAAAGAGACTTGCCGGTAACGAGATTGAACTAGGTATTGGATACCGATGATCAAATCTCGGGCAAGTAACATACCGATGACAAAGGGAACAAAGTATGTTGTTATGCGGTTTGACCGATAAAGATCTTCGTAGAATATGTAGGAACCAATATGGGCATCCAGGTCCTGCTATTGGTTATTGACCGAGAATGGTTTTAGGTCATGACTACATAGTTCTCGAACCCGTAGGGTCCGCACGCTTAACGTTTCGATGACAGTTTTATTATGAGTTTATAAGTTTTGATGTACCGAAGTTTGTTCGGAGTCCCGGATATGATCACGGACATGACGAGGAGTCTCGGAATGGTCGAGACATAAAGATTGATATATTGGACGACTATATTTGGACACCGGAAAGGTTTCGGGAGTTTTCAGAGAAAACCGGAGTGCCGGGGGGGGTTACCGAAACCCCCCGGGAGAGTTAATGGACCACATGGGCCTAGGTGGGAAGAGAGAGGGGCGGCCAGGGTGGGCCGCGCGCCCCCTCTCCCTCTAGTCCGAATTGGACTAGGAGGGGGGAGGGGGGCGGCGCCCCCCTTTCCTTCCCCCCTCTCCTCCTTCCTTCCCCCTCCTAGTAGGAGTAGGAAAGGAGGAATCCTACTCCTACTAGGAGGAGGATTCCTCCTCCCTTGGCGCGCCCCAAGGGGCCGGCCGGCCTCCCCCTCCCTCCTTTATATACGGGGGCAGGGGGCACCCCATAGACACACAAGTTGATCTACGGATCGTTCCTTAGCCGTGTGCGGTGCCCCCTTCCACCATATTCCACCTCGGTCATATCGTCGCGAAGCTTAGGCGAAGCCCTGCGCCGGTAGAACATCAAGATCGTCACCACGCCGTCGTGCTGACAGAACTCTCCCTCGACACTCGGCTGGATCAGAGTTCGAGGGACGTCATCGAGCTGAACGTGTGCTGAACTCGGAGGCTCCGCACATTCGGTGCTTGGATCGGTCGGATCGTGAAGATGTACGACTACATCAACCGCGTTGTGCTAACGCTTCCGCTTACGGTCTACGAGGGTATGTGGACATACACTCTCCCCTCTCGTTGCTATGCCATCACCATGATCTTGCGTGTGCGTAGGAATTTTTTTGAAATTACTACGTTCCCCAACAGTGGCATCCGAGCCTAGGTTTTATGCGTTGATGTTATATGCACGAGTAGAACACAAGTGAGTTGTGGACGATATAAGTCATACTGCCTACCAGCATGTCATACTTTGGTTCAGCGGTATTGTGAGATGAAGTGGCCCGGACAGACATTACGCGTACGCTTACGCGAGACTGGTTTCACCGTTATGAGCACTCGTGCTTAAAGGTGGCTGGCGGGTGTCTGTCTCTCTCACTTTAGTTGAACCGAGTGTGGCTACGCCCGGTCCTTGTGAAGGTTAAAACGGAGTCTATTTGACAAACTATCGTTGTGGTTTTTGATGCGTAGGTAAGAACGGTTCTTGCTAAGCCCGTAGCAGCCACGTAAAATTTGCAACAACAAAGTAGAGGATGTCTAACTTGTTTTTGCAGGGCATGTTGTGATGTGATATGGTCAAGACGTGATGCTATATTTTATTGTATGAGATGATCATGTTTTGTAACCGAAGTTATCGGCAACTGGCTAGAGCCATATGGTTGTCGCTTTATTGTATGAAATGCAAACGCCCTGTAATTGCTTTACTTTGTCACTAAGCGGTAGCGATAGTCGTAGAAGCAATAGATGGCGTAAACGACAACGATGCTACAATGGAGATCAAGGTGTCGCGCCGGTGACGATGGTGATCATGACGGTGCTTCGAAGATGGAGATCACAAGCACAAGATGATGATGGCCATATCATATCACTTATATTGATTGCATGTGATGTTTATCCTTTATGCATCTTATCTTGCTTTGATTGACGGTAGCATTTTAAGATGATCTCTCACTAAAATTATCAAGTAGTGTTCTCCCTGAGTATGCACGGTTGCCAAAGTTCGTCGTGCCAAGACACCATGTGATGATCGGGTGTGATAAGCTCTACGTCCATCTACAACGGGTGCAAGCCAGTTTTGCACATGCAGAATACTCAGGTTAAACTTGACGAGCCTAGCATATGCAGATATGGCCTCGGAACACGGAGACCGAAAGGTCGAGCGTGAATCATATAGTAGATATGATCAACATAATGATGTTCACCATTGAAAACTACTCCATCTCACGTGATGATCGGTTATCGTTTAGTTGATTTGGATCACGTGATCACTTAGATGACTAGAGAGATGTCTGTCTAAGTGGGAGTTCTTAAGTAATATGATTAATTGAACTTTAATTTATCATGAACTTAGTACCTGATAGTATCTTGCTTGTCTATGTTTGTTTGTAGATAGATGGCTCGTGTTGTTGTTCCATTGAATTTTAATGCGTTCCTTGAGAAAGCAAAGTTGAAAGATGATGGTAGCAATTACGCGGACTGGGTCCATAACCTGAGGATTATCCTCATTGCTGCACAGAAGAGTTACATCCTGGAAGCAACGCTGGGTGCCAGGCCTGCTGCTGATGCAACTGACGACGTTAAGAACGTCTGGCAGAGCAAAGCTGATGACTACTCTATAGTTCAGTGTGCCATGCTTTACGGCTTAGAACCGGGTTTTCAACGACGTTTTGAACGTCATGGAGCATATGAGATGTTCCAGGAGTTGAAGTTAATATTTCAAGCAAATGCCCGGATTGAGAGATATGAAGTCTCCAGTAAGTTCTATAGCTGCAAGATGGAGGAGAATAGTTCTGTCAGTGAACATATACTCAGAATGTCTGGGTATAACAATCACTTGATTCAACTGGGAGTTAATCTTCCTGATGATAGTGTCATTGACAGAATTCTTCAATCACTGCCACCAAGCTACAAGAGCTTTGTGATGAACTATAATATGCAAGGGATGAACAAGACTATTCCCGAGCTCTTCGCGATGCTGAAAGCCGCGGAGGTAGAAATCAAGAAGGAGCATCAAGTGTTGATGGTCAACAAGACCACTAGTTTCAAGAAGAAGGGCAAAGGGAAGAAGAAGGGGAACTTCAAAAAGAACGGCAAGCAAGTTGCTGCTCAAGAGAAGAAACCCAAGTCTGGACCTAAGCCTGAAACTGAGTGCTTCTACTGCAAGCAGACTGGTCACTGGAAGCGGAACTGCCCCAAGTATTTGGCGGATAAGAAGGATGGCAAAGTAAACGAAGGTATATGTGATATACATGTTATTGATGTGTACCTAACTAGAGCTCGTAGTAGCACCTGGGTATTTGATACTGGTTCTGTTGCTAATATTTGCAACTCGAAACAGGGACTACGGAATAAGCGAGCACTGGCCAAGGACGAGGTGACGATGCGCGTGGGAAACGGTTCCAAAGTCGATGTGATCGCGGTCGGCACGCTACCTCTACATCTACCATCGGGATTAGTTTTAGACCTGAATAATTGTTATTTGGTGCCAGCGTTGAGCATGAACATTATATCTGGATCTTGTTTGATGCGAGACCGTTATTCATTTAAATCAGAGAATAATGGTTGTTCTATTTATATGAGTAATATCTTTTATGGTCATGCACCCTTAAAGAGTGGTCTATTTTTATTGAATCTCGATAGTAGTGATACACATATTCATAATGTTGAAGCCAAAAGATGCAGAGTTGATAATGATAGTGCAACTTATTTGTGGCACTGCCGTTTAGGTCATATCGGTGTAAAACGCATGAAGAAACTCCATACTGATGGACTTCTGGAATCACTTGATTATGAATCACTTGGTACTTGCGAACCGTGCCTCATGGGCAAGATGACTAAAACACCGTTCTCCGGAACTATGGAGAGAGCAACAGATTTGTTGGAAATCATACATACAGATGTATGTGGTCCGATGAATGTTGAGGCTCGTGGCGGATATCGTTATTTTCTCACCTTCACAGATGATTTGAGCAGATATGGGTATATCTACTTAATGAAACACAAGTCTGAAACATTTGAAAAGTTCAAAGAATTTCAGAGTGAAGTAGAAAATCATCGTAACAAGAAAATAAAGTTTCTACGATCTGATCGTGGAGGAGAATATTTGAATTACGAGTTTGGTTTACATTTGAAACAATGCGGAATAGTTTCGCAACTCACGCCACCTGGAACACCACAACGAAATGGTGTGTCCGAACGTCGTAATCGTACTTTACTTGATATGGTGCGATCTATGATGTCTCTTACCGATTTACCTCTATCGTTTTGGGGTTATGCTTTAGAGACGGTCACATTCACGTTAAATAGGGCACCATCAAAATCCGTTGAGACGACGCCTTATGAACTGTGGTTTGGCAAGAAACCAAAGTTGTCGTTTCTTAAAGTTTGGGGCTGCGATGCTTATGTGAAGAAACTTCAACCAGATAAGCTCGAACCCAAATCGGAGAAATGTGTCTTCATAGGATACCCAAAAGAGACTGTTGGGTACACCTTCTATCACAGATCCGAAGGCAAGACATTTGTTGCTAAGAATGGATCCTTTCTAGAGAAGGAATTTCTCTCGAAAGAAGTGAGTGGGAGGAAAGTAGAACTTGATGAGATAACTGTATCTACTCCCTTATTGGAAGGTAGTTCATCACGAGAACCGGTTCCCGTGACAACTACACCAATTAGTGAGGAAGCTAATGATATTGATCATGAAACTTCAGATCAAGTTTCTACTAAACCTCGTAGGTCTACCAGAGTAAGATCCGCACCAGAGTGGTACGGTAATCCTATTCTGGAAGTCATGTTACTTGACGATGATGAACCTACGAACTATGAGGAAGCGATGATGAGCCCAGATTCCGCAAAATGGCTAGAGGCCATGAAATCTGAGATGGGATCCATGTATGAAAACAAAGTATGGACTTTGGTTGACTTGCCCGATGATCGGCAAGCCATTGAAAATAAATGGATCTTTAAGAAGAAGACTGACGCTGATGGTAATGTTACTGTCTATAAAGCTCGACTTGTTGCGAAAGGTTTTCGA
Organism: Triticum timopheevii; assembly: GCA_963921465.1. Taxonomy (NCBI): domain Eukaryota; kingdom Viridiplantae; phylum Streptophyta; class Magnoliopsida; order Poales; family Poaceae; genus Triticum; species Triticum timopheevii. Next base: position 139,468,096 of record OY997270.1, read on the forward strand.
CAAGTTCAAGGGGTTGACTACGATGAGACTTTCTCACCCGTAGAGATGCTTAAGTCTGTCCGAATCATGTTGGCTATTGCTGCATTTCATGATTATGAAATTTGGCAAATGGATGTCAAAACTGCATTCTTGAATGGATTTCTAGAAGAAGAGTTGTATATGATGCAGTCGGAAGGTTTTGTTGATCCAAAAGGTGCTGACAAAGTGTGCAAGCTCCAACGTTCCATTTATGGACTGGTGCAAGCATCTCGGAGTTGGAATAAACGCTTTGACAGTGTGATCAAAGCATATGGTTTTATACAGACTTTTGGGGAAGCCTGTATTTACAAGAAAGTGAGTGGGAGCTCTATAGCATTTCTAGTTTTATATGTTGATGACATATTATTAATTGGAAATGATATAGAATTTCTGGATAGCATAAAGGGATACTTGAATAAAAGTTTTTCAATGAAAGACCTCGGTGAAGCTGCTTACATATTGGGCATCAAGATCTATAGAGATAGATCAAGACGCTTAATAGTACTTTCACAAAGCACATACCTTGACAAAATTTTGAAAAAGTTCAAAATGGATTAGGCAAAGAAAGGATTGTTGCCTGTGCTACAAGGTGTGAAGTTGAGTCAAACTCAATGCCCAACCACAGCAGAAGATAGAGAGAAAATGAAAAATGTTCCCTATGCTTCAGCCATAGGCTCTATCATGTATGCAATGCTGTGTACCAGACCTGACGTATGCTTAGCAATAAGCTTGGCGGGAAGGTACCAAAGTAATCCAGGAGTGGATCACTCGACAGCGGTCAAGAACATCCTGAAATACCTGAAAAGGACTAAGGATATGTTTCTCGTATATGGAGGTGACAAAGAGCTAGTCGTAAATGGTTACGTCGATGCAAGCTTTGACACTGATCCAGACGATTCTAAATCACAAACCGGATACGTCTTTATATTAAAAGCTGGAGCTGTAAGTTGGTACAGTTCTAAACAAAGCGTCGTGGCGGGATCTACATGTGAAGCGGAGTACATAGCTGCTTCTGAAGCAGCAAAAAGGAGTCTGGATGAAGGAGTTCATTTCTGATCTAGGTGTCATACCTAGTGCATCGGGACCAATGAAGATCTTCTGTGACAATACTGGTGCAATTGCTTTGGCAAAGGAATCCAGATTTCACAAGAGGACCAAGCACATCAAGAGACGGTTCAATTCCATTCGGGACCAAGTCCAGGTGGGAGACATAGAGATTTGCAAGATACATACGTATCTGAATGTCGCAGACCCGTTGACTAAGCCTCTCTCGCGGGCAAAACATGATCAGCACCAAGACTCCATGGGTGTTAGAATCATTACTGTGTAATCTAGATTATTGACTCTAGTGCAAGTGGGAGACTGAAGGAAATATGCCCTAGAGGCAATAATAAAGTTATTATTTATTTCCTCATATCATGATAAATGTTTATTATTCATGCTAGAATTGTATTAACCGGAAACATGATACATGTGTGAATACATAGACAAAACTATAGTCACTAGTATGCCTATACTTGACTAGCTCATTAATCAAAGATGGTTATGTTTCCTGACCATAGACATGTGTTGTCATTTGATTAGTGGGATCACATCATTAAGAGAATGATGTGATTGACATGACCCATTCTGTTAGCCTAGCACTTGATCGTTTAGTATACTGCTATTGCTTTCTTCATGACTTATACAAAGTTCCTGTAACTATAAGATTGTGCAACTCCCGTTTACCGGAAGAACACTTTGTGTGCTACCAAACGTCACAACGTAACTGGGTGATTATAAAGGTGCTCTACAGGTGTTTCCGAAGGTACATGTTGAGTTGGCATAATTCGAGATTAGGATTTGTCACTCCGATTGTCAGAGAGGTATCTGTGGGCCCTCTCGGTAATACTCATCACATAAGCCTTGCAAGCATGTAACTAATGAGTTAGTTATGAGATGATGTATTACGAAACGAGTAAAGAGACTTGCCGGTAACGAGATTGAACTAGGTATTGGATACCGACGATCAAATCTCGGGCAAGTAACATACCGATGACAAAGGAAACAAAGTATGTTGTTATGCGGTTTGACCGATAAAGATCTTCGTAGAATATGTAGGAACCAATATGGCATCTAGGTCCCGCTATTGGTTATTGACCAAGAATGGTTTTAGGTCATGACTACATAGTTCTCGAACCCGTAGGGTCCGCACGGTTAACGTTTTGATGACAGTTTTATTATGAGTTTATAAGTTTTGATGTACCTAAGTTTATTCGGAGTCCCGGATATGATCACGGACATGACGAGGAGTCTCGGAATGGTCGAGACATAAAGATTGATATATTGGACGACTATATTCGGACATCGGAAAGGTTCCGGGAGTTTTCGGAGAAAACCGGAGTGCCGGGGGGGGGGGGGGTGTTACCGGAACCCCCCGGGAGAGTTAATGGGCCACATGGGCCTAGGTGGGAAGAGAGAGGGGCGGCCAGGGTGGGCCGCGCGCGCCCTTTCCCTCTAGTCCGAATTGGACTAGGAGGGGGGGGGGGGGCGGCGCCCCCCTTTCCTTCCCCCCTCTCCTCCTTCCTTCCCCCTCCTAGTAGGAGTAGGAAAGGAGGAATCCTACTCCTACTAGGAGGAGGATTCCTCCTCCCTTGGCGCGCCCCAAGGGTTCGGCCGGCCTCCCCCTCCCTCCTTTATATACGGGGGCAGGGGGCACCCCATAGACACACAAGTTGATCTACGGATCGTTCCTTAGCCGTGTGCGGTGCCCCCTTCCACCATATTCCACCTCGGTCATATCGTCGCGAAGCTTAGGCGAAGCCCTGCGCCGGTAGAACATCAAGATCGTCACCACGCCGTCGTGCTGACGGAACTCTCCCTCGACACTTGGCTGGATCGGAGTTCGAGGGACGTCATCGCGCTGAACGTGTGCTGAACTCGGAGGCTCCGTACGTTCGGTGCTTGGATCGGTCAGATCGTGAAGACGTACGACTACATCAACCGCCTTGTGCTAACGCTTCCGCTTACGGTCTATGAGGGTACGTGGACATACACTCTCCCCTCTCGTTGCTGTGCCATCACCATGATCTTCCGTGTGCGTAGGAATTTTTTTGAAATTACTACGTTCCCCAACAGTTGAGCAATTTAAAAGAAAGAGTACAACAGAGATGAACGAGATTGCAAACAATCCGTTATAAAAGAGGAACAAGGAACATTACGAGAACTTGAAGGTTGCAAAGACATGAATCAAGAGTTTAATGGACAAGATAGAATTCGAAACCACTCCGGTTAAAACAAGATGAGGGAGGAAGAATTCGGGCAGCACTCCGGTTGAACATGGAACGAATAGAACAAGAGCTTGAGAAGATGGGATGATACTTGATGAAATCAACAACACACTGCCTCTGGAACTATTGAAAGAATGGCACAAAGGGTAAGAAGGATTTCAGACAGCAATCCGGTTGAAAAGAGAGGCAAAACTTGATAAGATGAAAAGAAATTGAAGACGTGACACAACACTCCGGTTGAATGGATAAGCATGAAAAGAAGACGATCCTCACCAAACGAGGTGATGGGTGAAGAGCACAACATCACATTGCCTCCGGAAGAAAGAATAGAAGATAGATCATTGGATTAACAGAATGTAGGAGAAAAAGCCAACTTCTGCCACAAATGAGTTTGGAAATCACCCTTCCAAGAAGGTTATAACGGAGTTGTTGGAAAACCAACAACGAAACGAATAAGCTTGTAGTGGGCTTATGGAAAACATCTCAAGGCTATGAGGTGACAACCAGCCACAAATGGAAACCATTGATTTGATTGAGAGCACCGAATAGATGAAAAACTTCTTCCACCAAGATGATAAAGAGCAAGCTTGGGTCATGCATAATCACCACGAATAGCAACAACCCTTAAGGAAAGGCTTTCGGTGAAATCTGACACAAGATAACTCCAATGGAGGGATTGATGGATTTAAAATACCTCGTTCTTGACAACATATGAATCATGAAACATGAAGGAAATTGTCAAGAGTGACATAACACCACCTCAGAAGATAAGGTAGAAAGAATTTCACTTCGAAATGCAAGAAGAAGAATACTTGAACGCCTCAAAACAAAACATGTGTTGAGCACCATGTTTATTTTAGAGTATATCTTGGCGGATCATAACTTCGAGAGAAAACTTGAAGAACAATTGAAGGAAGAAAGGAATCCTTGACGAACCACCATGTAGAGCCTCAATGAAGAACTCCGGTAATAAAAGGATGATAAAAAAAGAGAAGTTGAAAACACAAGGTGAAGCCTTGCAATGATTTAGATGGAGCTTCGCGATGATAATGCGGAAAACTTGGAACTCCGGAAAAGAAAAGATGAAGCATCTCGAACCGAGAAATGTGACATGATGAATAACTCTGGAAAGAAGAAACTAGATCACTTGGACGAAACAATAATAAGAATTACGTTATGCGTATCCTTCACCAATTTAAATTGATGACAAGCAACGGATTTGGCATACTACTTATTCTTCTTGAGGGATTAAGGATAGAGATAGCGCAAACTTGAGAAGGTATTGATGGAACCACCGGTGGGATTTGGAAACAACGAATATTTGATATGATAACGAAGGAAGTGAAATCTTGAACGAACCACCATAAGAGTTGAAAATGAAAGTAGTAAAGGCACAATTCACCGAGAAGAATTGGAAAACGAATGAAGATACTTGAGGGGATTTAGATACATGAGAACAAAGAGAACATGAACTGATTAGAGGATATTTGAACAATTCACCAGTAAGATTTGGAGAATGATAGCTACACGCTGAGAATGAAGAATTATGACCTGATGGCCTTTCGAGGAAAGAAATGGAAACAACTGAAGAAATGCTCCGGATGGCAAGAAAAGAATTGTCATAATCAAAAACAATTATGAGAGGATGGCATCAAGCTTGGACTACGCATCTTTGGAAGAACGGGTAAGGATTTAAGAGGAACTCTTCTTCAGTCTTCAAAATGTTGAGAATGGTGATGAGAACCACCATGTATTGTTGAGATACTCCGGGAGAATTAAAAGAGGAAAGGTTTAGCCAAAGATGAAAAGAATTTGGAAGCGATCTTGAAGAAGACATCTGACTGATGAAAATTCATTCTTACGTCAAACTTGGAAATGAATTTGAGAATCGCTCCTGATAATTCGAAGAGTCAGGTAAGATCCTGGGAAAAGACCTGTGGGTTAGGGCCCACTAAAGAGAAAAACACCGTTGAAAATGATTTTAAAGAGAGATTGCACCGATTGAATTAAATGGCTTGAATGAGATAACAATCTCCAAATAGCTTGAACGGATTAAGAATGGAAACACAGATCTTCCGAGATATCTTCAACACTCTGGAACAAATGAATAGCAAGAGGTGAGTGATTGAGAGGTGCACCGGCATGAGAAAGCATTTGACACGAGGAAAGGAATATGATCAACACTGAAAGCTTGAATTAAATTCACCAGAGAAGAAAAAAAACGAAGGATGATGAACTCAAAGCTCCGTTAGTATCTTCCTGAGAATCACCGGATAAGAACATTGACGGCAAAAGAATGGAGAAACTTCACATCCATAAGATGGATACTTGATTAAGATATCTGAGTCCTTGAAGAAAAGGGTGGGAGGGCGGGAAAACAAAGGCAACTTGGGGAAGATGGAATAAACACCGTTGAGAAAACTTAGAATTGATCTTGCGAATGGGGAGAATGATGGGATTATCTCGAAGAGAAGCGCACCGGTTGGAAAAGGATTGACATGACAACCTCAATGATCAAAAAGGATTAGTATTCACATAGCAATATGAGAACACCATTTAGGAAAAGGTATGGATTCAACATTTGACTTCGAAGCAACTCGAATACCACAAATAAAACAAAACAAAGAATTTGGCTTGCAGAATAAGCCGGAACAAATACATATGATAGAGATTTACCCAATCCCATATCATGCATCTGTAGGAAAGATATTCTAGGAGCTACTTGAATTCCCACCTATAAAACTCCCGAAACTTTCTGGTTATGCAATCTGGTGTTGGGGATACAGGGGAAGCAATATATCTCACCCAAACTAAACAATCTCTACATCCAGCTGTATCCATCCGTCTACACATAACCAAGAAAACTCCGGAAATCGTGTACCTCAACCTTCGAAAAGCATCCGTTATACGAGTTATGGCAATACTCCCGCACTCACCTCAGTACTGGGTTATCGGGGTTATCTCACCAACAACTGTACAAAAGAGATTTTCGATGTCGGCAAAACTCAGGTATTCCAGAACTGCAACGATAAAATTGTGACGACAACACCTCGGAGCTCAATTCCCCGGGACACTGCCACAACCCCTAAATGTCAGGAGGCACCAAGAACAATGTTCTCGTCACAAGACTATCGAAACGATCCCAAGATACCCGCGTGATCCTAACACAAAATTCGTGAAATTTGAGGAGAGGAAAGACAAAACATCTACGTCAGGAGGCCTCACCAGAGCGACGAAGGGACTGAGGAGTAAAAAGAATCCTACTCTCCGATATATATAATCCTAAGACTCAAAATAGTTTTCTTCTAGACTCAACAACGACCAACAAACAAGGGGGCTCCTATGGTCGGTCGAGGCTCTGATACCAACTTGTCACGCCCAATATGCGACCCTATCCAAAAGGAACTCGAAGGTCCCACTAAGGATAGACCCGCATATTGAGACACTTTTTGCAAGGTGGATATCATTACATCAACATTACATAATAGATGGGGATACATACATAAGGCATACAATGCCACACGAATACAATATCATCATACAAGATATCAACATCCGACTACGGATGATTCATAAACAGAAACTCAAACAATATCCACCCTGCTAGCCCAGGCTGCCGACCTGGAACCTATCCCCTGATCGAAGAAGAAGAAGAAGATGAACTCAAGCAAGCAAACATCGCTCTCGCGTCATGATCATTGCATAACCTGTACCTGCAACTGTTGTTGTAGTAATCTGTGAGCCATGAGGACTCAGCAATCCCATTATCATGGGTATCAAGACTAGCAAAGCTTAATGGGAAAGGAAGGGGTAAAGTGGTGAGGTTGCAGCAGCGACTAAGCATGATATGGTGGCTAACATACGCAAATGAGGGCGAGAAGAGAAACAAGCGGAACGGTCGTGAAGCTAGCAATGATCAAGAGGTGATCCTGAACACCTACTTACGTCAAACATAACACAGAAACCGTGTTCACTTCCCGGACTCCGCCGAGAAGAGACCATCACGGCTACACACGCGGTTGATGCGTTTTAATTCGGATCAGGTGTCAAGTTATCTACAACCGGACATTAACGAATTCCCATCTGCCACATAACCGCGGGCACGGCTCTCGAAAGTTTAAACCCTGCAGGGGTGTCCCAACTTAGCCCATGACAAGCTCTCGCTATCAACGAAGGAATAGACCTTCTCCCAGGAAGACCCGATCAGTCTCGGAATCCCGGTTTACAAGACATTTCGACAATGGTAAAACAAGACCAGCAAAGCCGCCCGATGCGCCGACAATCCCGATAGGAGCTGCACATATCTCGTTCTCAGGGCAACTCCGGATGAGACATCCTACGAGTAAAACCAGACCTCGAGTTGCCCCGAGGGGGCCCCGCAGTCTACTCGGTTCGGACCAGCACTTAGACAAGCACTGGCCCGGGGGGGCTAAAATAAAGATGACCCTTGGGTTGGCCGACCAAAGGGAAGGGTATAGGTGGTGGTGAGGCAAATGGTAAAACCAAGGTTGGGCCTTGCTGGACAAGTTTTATTCAAAGCGAACTGTCAGGGGGTCCCATAAATCACCCGACCACGTTAGGAACGCAAAATCCGGGAACATAACACCGGTATGACGAAAACTAGGGCGGCAAGAGTGGAACAAAACACCAGGCATAAGGCCGAGCCTTCCACCCTTTACCAAATATATAGATGCATTAATAATATAAGAGATATTGTGATATCCCAACCAAAATCCTGTACACCATGGAGAAATCTTCAACTTCACCTACAACTAGCAACGCTATAAGAGGGGCTGAGCAAAGCGGGAACATAGCCAAACAACGGTTTGCATAGGAAAGGTGTCAAAGGTTAGGGGTTCGTGGCAATATGGGATGGCTTGATAAACAGGTAATAGGTAGCGCAGCATAGCGATAGAACGAAGCAACTAGCATAGCAATGATAGTAGTGAGATCCAGGGTAGCGGTCATCTTGCCTGAAATCCCGCTAGGTTGAAGAACGAGTCCATGAAGAAGATGAACGGGCGTAGTCGAACGAATCCTCACAATCGCAATGTTACCGGAACTAAGAAGCAACACCGGAAAGAAACAAACAACATGGTAAATGCACAAGCATAAACATGGCATGATGCACAAACAAGTATGATGCATGTCCGGTTTAATGAGGCATGGCATGGCAAAGTGCAACAAACAATACCACAAGTTAAGTGGATCTCAATATGCAACGAATTGCATATTGACGAAACACCACATTCATTTATTTAGTTCTCTCCCGTTTATGTACCCAACAATATTAAATGTTGTTAAACATGGCAAGGGGTGAGGCAAAATTAAACTAACTATTTAGGCAAGTTTAAATGAGGCCGGAACAACAAACAACAATTCCGGAAAATCCTCATATGCAATTTATGAATTTGCTACTGTTCTGCCCTAAAACATATTTTAAAGTTGTTAAACAGGAAAATAAAGTGGACCATGTTAAAGTAGGCATTTTTCCACCCCATTTACATATAAAGTTTATTTAAAACCGAGCTACGGTTATTTAGTTATGAAATAAATCATTTTAACATGGCATTTGAGCAAATTTAATCAAACATCATTTTAAACATTTCAAACATGGATGAAAGTGGGATATTATGAAAGTACATGTAATTCCAAGCATTTTACATGTTTAATTCATTTTAATCCGATGCACGGTTTGTGAGATATTAATGCATGAATATGAGGGTCTTTTCTGTAAAACAGCCAACTCTAGATGATTAGATAAAATCACAGGGCACGAAAAAAACATAGGCGGGCTCAATTTGGCTGGCCCAGCAGTGCATAGAAGAGGGGCTGGGCGCGTCCTCACCCATGGGCTTCGGCCCGGTTCGGTGGAGAGGGAGGCTGGAAGGGGGCGATGGCCTTGCGCGAGATGCGGCCCAGGCGCTGGCGACCGGTCAACGCTCCAGGGTGAGCGGGCTCCTGCTACTCGTTACCAACAGAAGCAGCAGCAGCAGGTCATGGCGATGCAGGGGAGTGGCGACGGCAACTTGGCGCGGGAATGGCCGGATCCGAGGCGGAACGGAGCGCGGGAAGGCGCCGGGGTCCAAATCCAGCAGGGGAGGCGCGGAGGCAGGGCTTGCCGGCGGCGAGCTACAAGGCCATGGAAGCTGCTATTAACTGAAGGAAAACAAAGTTCAGACAAAAACAGGGGGCAGGGGAAAGAGAGAGACGACAGGGGAAAAAGGGAGACGCGATGAAGGAGCTCACCAGCGGGTGGCTCCGGCGAGGGCACCGGTGGCCAAGGCGGGCAGAAGGATCCGGGCAGTCCAGGGGTCGGGAAAGTGGTTTCGGACGACGAGGAACTTGGTGACGCCGGGGTCGAGGAAAACGGGTGGCGCGCGGCCATGGCTTCAGGTTCCATGTCTGGCGCTGAGACGGGGCGGAGGAGGTCGGCGGCGGCTGCTGCTCGAGGAAGGACGTCCATGGCTGCTCCTGCTTGGGGTTCCTGGTTAGAGAGAAAGAGAGATGGATTTGAGGGACAGAGAGAAAGGCAGGAAAAGGAAGGGAAGGGACGGCACGGGGCTCATCTGCGACGGCCGGAGCTGTTGATGGACGAGGTTGGAGCGGGAGGCGGACACGGCAAGGCAGGGGCTGAGGTGCTCGGGCGCGAGGCTGTGTGGTAAACTTGCAGGAGCTCGAGGTGGGAGGTGCTGTGTGGTTGGCTGGGTTTGCAATTCGAGGAGGTGGGGATCGACTGGATGGATGGATCGAGCAGGATGGATCCTGAGAGAGAAGGTAGGTAGGTGGCGGCGGGCAGGAGGATGGATGGGACAGATCCCTGGGTTTTAGGGATTGGTGTAGGGTTGGATATTTATATAGGTAGGGGATTAGGGTATGGGTTAATCTTTACCTCTGTTCGAAAACGGACGGTCCAGAAAAGAATAGGCAGGGAGTCCAAATAATAAAATGGAGATGTTTTATAGACGTTTGGGGATGATCCGGATCCATCGGTAACGACAGACAGGTTTGGGTTCGGGCAAGTTTCGGACGTGCACACGAGGGGGTCTGAGAGAGGTTAGTTGGTTTGACAAGAGGGAATGGAAAACCTGGTTGGTCTCGGAATGGCCAGCAAAAGCAAGGGGGACACGGCAACTACGAGCGGATGCAAGCTTTATGAGAACATGCGGATGCAATGCACATGATGCCATGAGATGCATGACAAGAACAAAACGCAAAGCAAAAGACAAAAACCCAACCACGGAGAAAATAATATATCGCAACTCCGGAAAAGGCAAGAGTTGAAGTTACGAATATGGAAAGTTGTATCCGGGGCGTTACAACGGTGAGCGCGAAGATTGGCATGGCGCTCAACATGCAGCGGACCAGCACTCGTCGCCCCGCCATCGGCAGCAGCTTGCCCTTCTAGCCCGCTAATCTCGCCTTGATTCTGTCGATGATAAACTGGAGGTGAACGAGGCGTAGATGGCCCGTGGTGACCGGGAGCCCTAGGTACCTAATGGGGAAGGGGGCGACAGAGCCTGCAAAACCCTGCAGCAGCTCCCCAATGTTGATGTTTTCGAAGCGGATGAGGGAGACCATGGACTTGGCCGGGTTGATGCGGAGCCCGGTAGCTTTTCTGAAATCACCTAGGATGCGCAGCAGGGAGTTGACCTCACCGCGGCTAGGGTTTAAGAATATGACGGTGTCGTCGGCATATAGGCTCACCCGTAGCGCGAGATCACGCCCAGGGAGGCGGTGGAGGAGCTGCTGCTCCATAGCAGCGGCGATGAGGTGGTGCAGCGGATCTATTGGTAGGATGAAGAGGATGGGGGACAGGGGTTGCCCTGCCGCAACCCTCGGAGGTGGAGAATTCTTGGGCCTGCCGTGCCGTTGAGGGAGATCGAAGATGAAGAAGTGGCAAGAAGACGCGCTACCCAGTCTCGCCAGCGCGCGCTAAACCCTAGTTTTTGTAGCAGCTCGAGAAGATACTCCCAGGACACGGTGTCGAATGCTTTCGCTATGTACAGCTTCAGTATAAGACATGGTGTTTTGCGGCTATGTAGGGCCCGGACGGAGTTTTGCACGTAGAGGAAGCTGTCGTGGATGCACTTTGTCTTCAGGAATGCCGTCTGCGCTGGCGAGATGATTGAGCCGATGACGGACGCAAGCCTAATGCAGAGGACCTTGGAGATGAGCTTCGCGATTAAATGGATCAGGCTAATGGGCCTGTAGTCAGTGATCTCCATCGCCCCGTCCTTCTTTGGCAGCAAGATGATCGCCGCGTTGTTGATCACAGACATGTCGCGTCCTCCGAGGTTGTAAAACTGATGGAAGGCTGCCATGACGTCGTCCTTGATGATGGACCAGCAGGAGCGGAAGAAGGAGCCGCTGAAGCCGTCTGGCCTTGGGGATTTTTCTTATGGATACTTGCAGATTGCCGCCCACACCTCCTCTTCGGAGAACGGGTTGTTGAGGCCGGCCGCGGGCAAGGTTGGCAAGCGGACGGCGTCCCAGTTGATGGTGCAGCTACGAGGCGTCACCGTCCACAAGATGGAGTTGAAGTGCTCATGAATGATCTATTCCTTGTCACCGTGGGAGGTGGCGATGGCGTCACCGCTGCGGAGGGCATGGATGAAGTTCTTCTGTTGCCTGGAGTTGATTTTGGCCTGAAAAACGCTGTCTTGGCATCGCCCGCACGTAGCCAGGTGATCCGCGACGCCTGTCGTTTGCGGGCTCTGTCGATCGCAGTGAGACCAAGGATACGCAGCTTGAGCTGCTTCCGCAGCTGTATCTCTTCGCTCGACAGCTGCCTGCGCTCCTGGGCAATGTCAAAAGGCAGGATGATCTCATTGGCCATGTGCATCTGGAGCCTCGTCTCACTGAAGAAGCCCTTTGCCCAAATCTTCAGGTCCTTTGTCGTTCTAGCTAGCTTGGTATTGAGACGCTAGAAGGCGCAGTTGGAGGCGACCGGGCGGCTCCAAGCGCGCTGGACCGTCACGTGGAAGCGAGGAAAGCGCGGCCAGAAGGATTCAAAGCGAAAACAGGCCGCGCGACGAGGCGTAGAAGCTTCAGACAACAGCAAGGGGCAGTGGTCGGAGCACGATGTTGAAGCGGCATGGAGGAGATATGATGGGAACATGGAGCTCCAGGCCATATTGCAGAAAAATTTGTCTACGCTAACTAGGGTTGGTGTCGTCCATTCGTTGCTCCATGTGAATTTTCTGTTTTTGCACTTGATCTCTTTCAGTACTGTCGCGTCGATAGCAGCCCTGAATTTGCCCATGATTCTGCGGTTTATATTGCTGTTGTTCTTGTCTCGCACCTCATAGATCAGGTTGAAGTCGCCATTGATGAGCCAGCGGTCGTTTGTTGGTGGTGCAGCTCGGGCTAGCTCAGCCAGGAACTCATCTTTCCTCCCATCGTCGACGGGTCCGTACACCGTCGTCATCCAAAAGGATGAAGCTGTTGCCGCCAGACTGATTTTGGCCGTGATGGAGAAGCGTCCAATGGCGTGGGATTGCACGTCTACGCGGCTCTTGTCCCAGAAGATCGCCGTGCCTCCACGAGTGCCATCCGCCTGGAGGACGATACAATCGGCAAGTCTGCACCCGCCAATCTCTCTAACTAACGATCTACTCCACTCGTCGATCTTAGTCTCTTGCAGGAGAAGAGCCAGTTCGTGCGTCTCTGCCGCCTCGCATACTACCGCTCGCCGGGCCGGTGAATTGAGCCCTCGGACATTCCAGCACATGATTTGGTAGTTAGTGTCAATCTTGGGGGAAACGGGTGATTGCTCCGACGACTAAGACTACTAGAAAGCAAATACAAGAACACCACCATCGGCCCGAGGCATCGTCGAGGCCACCAATAGGACCCAAATTCCGCCGGCGATCAGCTACCCCCTGCTACGAGAGCACCCTAGACTGTTACAGCACATGGAGAAACCTAACTCTACCCAGCCGCACGCTGGGCGTTTCTAGAAACTAAAACTACTGGGAAAGCCTAGCATGGGGAAGCAGTGACCTGTGCGGCCTCTCCGTCTTGTCCGTGCATGCCCGCGGCGATCTTGAGGGCCGCGGCGTCGAGGTTGGTGAGCTCGGCAATGGCCTTGATGTCGGAGTCGGAGAGCGGCTCGTCAAAACGGCGGATCAGGGCCTCTGCTGCCTTGGCCATCATGGTCTCCTTCGGTCCGAGGATGCCCAGGCCATGCACGATGCGTAGCGTGGCCCTCTGGCTGACCAGGACGCTAGATGGGTTGGCCTCCTGATGAGCACTCTGACGGGACGGCGGTGCTGCGGGCCTGGAGCGTGCCGGCATCTTGGCGCAGGCCGGGGCCTTCCCCAGCAGGGATGGCACAGGGATAGCGAACAGCTATCTCGTCGGGGCGCCACTGCCACCAGCATCAGAGAGCTGCAGGTGGCACACCTGGGAGGTGACTGCGCCGAGCTGCAGGGAATGCGTTGTGGCTGCTCTGGGGGTGTGCTGGGCGAGGGAGAGGGCTGGGCCCATGTCGATGCCGTCGTCGAGGTTGCTGGCCGCGTCTGTATTCTCCACGAAGCGGAGGGGCTTGTCTACGGTAGCCGCAGCAGCCTTATCCACTGCGGCCTTCCTCGGGTCCACCCGTGGTGGAGGGGGCAGCTCCTTGCCCACCTCGTCGAAGAACGCCGCCACCGGGTCGCGCCGCTTGATGGCCCGCCCGATTCCCTTGGCAGGGCCCGGGGCGGCACCAGCAGCGGGTTAGACGGGGCAGCAGCCATCCCAGAGGAAGACGCGGCCCGAGACCTGGCCCTGCCCGTCTTGGCAGCGTGGCCCTGGCGTCCGTTGCGGGGGCGGCTTCGGCTGTGCCGTGAGGTAGGCGTGCAGCTGCGGTGGCGCTCCGTGGGGGGAGCGTGGCTGGCTCCTTGCCGCGGCCCCTTCCTAGCAGCGTGTCCTTCCAGGACCATCTCTAGCCGTTGTCACCATCGTGACTGCGCCTGTGGCCTGCCGAGGGCATGCCCTTGCAGCCCGAGGACGCCACTTGCACGGGAGGGCGCTGGCGCGGCTCCGAGTCCTGCGATCGCCTGCCATCCTCCACGCCTGCCACCTAGCCACCAACGAGTGGGAAGCGCGGGTATGGGCGATCATTGTCGTCGGAGGAGGGGAGTCCGCTCTGGCCAGAGTGCGAGGAGCGGGGGGGAGCGGCATCCAGTCTTCAGCGCGATCGATGTGCACTAGCACGTCCCAGCGGAGCAGGTTGGGGGATGGCGCGACCGCTCTGCTCGGCTGCGAGAAGCCGACCATCTCCTCCACCCTGCCGGCTCCCCGCGCGTGCTTCCACATCGTTCTATTGGTGGGGATGTGATGGAGCTGCCACACCCATACCCAGACAGCGAAAAGCTTCGTGTCTGCGCGCTGAAAGGTGCGGCTGTCGAGGCGGTCGATGATCACCTTGTTGCCCAGCACTTCCTTCGCATCCTCTAGGGTCAACAGCTGCATCGGCAACTTCTCCGTGACGACGCGGGCGTGCAACATCCAAGTGTCGTGGATTGCGTGTGTGTCCTCCCTCCACGGCTCCAGGAGGAAGGAGACACTGTCGACGGTGATCAAGCAGTGTCGAACGATGAGATCCTTGTGCGTCGGCATGGTGAAGTGGATGAAGAAGTCTTCAGGATCATGGCTGGTGACGCGGAGAAGGTGCGTGGGGATCTGAAACTCCCGCTCGATGGCCCGGCCGATGGAGAGGGGGCTGGCCGCGTGCAGCTTGCTCATCGCAGTGACCACCACCACATGCTGCTGCAGCAGGAAAACCTGCTACTCCATCTCCGGGGTGGAGGTGGTCACCTTGTGGCTGGATCTTGGCCGGCGCCCGTGGTCTATGCAGGGGGCATTCGTCGGCGCCATCGGGGGCGGTGGAGGGCCGGCGAGGAACACAAGCCGCTCCCGCACCGGATGGGCCTGCTGCTCGCCCGCACCCCGGCTACTCTTGTTCTTGGGGCACTCCCTGCCGAAATGGGCCGGGCGCTTGCAGATGATGCAATGGAGGGGGTCATGGCAGTCGACGCGACGGTGGTGAGGGCTGAGGCACCGAAAACAGAGACCCTTGAACTTTCTTAAGAAGGCCTTGCGCCCCAACGAGGTAGGGGAGCGCCCATATCCGGGCCCGCGGAGGTGCCCTGAGTTACCTGGCGGGCGCTTACCGGCCTTCTTGCTCTTGCGGGATTGAAAGCGAGTCCATACCTCATCAATGGTGGTCGGCTCCGAAATGGGCGGCGGGGAGGGCACAACTACGATGGATCGAAGCCGGGGTTGCTCTGGCGGGGGATGCGCGTCAAAAGCCAGCGGTCCGGGCGAGGGGGTGCCCTCGAGGTCCGCACCCCGCAGCAGGATTTGCGGGGGCGTCCCCCACTCTAGCGCGGCCGGAGAACGGGGAGAGGTAGGTGCCGTGGAAGAACCAGGGGATCCAGATCCGCCCTCGAGCCTGGAGCATTGATGGTTGGCTGGTGGGGATGCGTGATCCTGGGGCGGTGGCGGGGCCGGCATGGGCGGCAGCGGCTTTGGGGGCGGTGGCCGCCGCGGCCGGAGTGGCCAGGGGCGCAGGAGAGGAGCGGAGTCTAGCCTACACCCTCTCCTTCACCAACGTCTTCCCAGGGATAAACTATAGGAAGCAACCCGGAAGCGGTTCTGGCGACGGCGTTGCCTGCAAGTTGCATGCTGTGTGCGGTGCACGTAAATGGGGGCGGAGTAGGTCCCTCTGGAGCTCAACGGCAATAGAGCCTTGGAGTGCTGTGGCACCCCAGCTCAGAGAAACCGGAACGCCCCGTATTCCAGCCCAGAGATCGAGAAGAAGTCTTTTGGAATACAACACTGCTTAGCATAGAACAAACCAGCCTTCTATTATTACATGAATATGAATACAAGGTCTCCGATAATAGAATGAATAACATTGGCGCGGCGACACTACGCCATCCTCAGTTGCTCTATGCAAGCAGCTAAACAACTCGAAGCAGCGGAATAACTCTAGCAGCGGAACAAGAAGACGGTGGTGAACTCCACTCCGCAGGGACTCTGGCTCGAACACTTATCCTAGCTCGCACGAACGGAAACCACGACAAGCAAGCAATCAAATCCGGCATGACCTGCAAGCTGGCATGACACGCCAGGTCAGTACATTGAATGTACTTGCAAGCTCACAATAAACCAGAAGCATTCAAGACAGACAATAGCATGGCAATTACAGGTTAAACAGGAATTATCATGATAACATCAGCATAACATGGCATGACCAACATAAACATGATACAGCTATCTCAACATGAACATATTAATCCGACAATACTAGCATGCAACATGATGACACCATATGCACCACTTATCCTGCTCGGGTTACCTCGTAACCAACACATTCATCACTTACCAACCTCGGACATCACATGATCATCTCAGGATCAAATCAAGCTTGGTATGAACATTACCGTAGTAATCAATAAAAGACCACAAGGAGCTTGATATTTACCCACGACTCTCGTACAACATCACGAATATACAACAACTCGATATCCTTGACACCATTATGATCCTTACGGTGATCACCACCCTACCAACACTTGGCCCGTGATCCTTACGGCGATCATAACCCGACCACTACATGGCCCGTGATCCTTACGGCGATCACAACCCGACCAACACTTGGCCAACTCATCTCACTGTTATTAAGCACATTATTCTTATTACTGTTGACTCAAGGTGTGACCTTCTCTCAACCTGGGCCCTTATCTGCAGGCGCGGCTATCGATAGATTAATATACACTCTGCAGAGGTTAGTACACTGTATCCACACTACAGAACCCATGGCCTCGCACTCCCATTCGGGTGGACCAACGGCGTTACGACAAAACCGATCTATTGTCATGACACTCTCCCGGCCACTCCGACTCACTCCCAACTGGGCTAGTCCTGGGTGGCCCCGTGTCTACCTCCAGACACAATGACCACCATCGTGGCCCAACACATAAACGATCCCACACGGGAATCTGCCGGCTATAATAACTATGGGCACACAAGGTTATGCTCCGCCTACCTGATCAGGGTAGCACGCGCACATAACCTTCCCTCGTTGGAGGCACTGGCGAGAGGCACAACAATAGACCCAGTTAGGACCATCCCATACCGGTAAGCGTGGTTGCACTGGTCAGCATCGATTCAGCGGCACCATGACTCAGCCAACAGTTGTTCAAGTTCAATTTAATCATGTTAACTTGAATGCAAATAAGCTGAGCCATGATAAAATGCATGAACATGATATCAACATCATCATGAGAGTATCACATAACTTTCCACCATATCAACAATAAATCATATCCACTGAGCATCACATACTGACTAGCATGACCATCTTCAAAATCAACATGTACTAATAACAAGCATAAACATATGAAAGGTAATACTAGCAGGTATAACATGATCATAGAGTATAAGACAACATAGCACAAAAGTGAACATGCAAATCTGAACATCACCGGAACAACGACAACCAACTTTTCAACAAACAAACATTTATTAAATAATCAAGTTGAAAACCATGACTACTACATGACTATCATGCAAGTGGGTATTGTGGCTTGCCTGGGGATGAAGAAGGCACCGGGGGGGGGTGCGGTGAAGCCGCGAAAAGATTCACCAGAAATCGTTCTCTCCCGGAGGGGGGTGAATAAGGGCAAGGGCATAAAGGACATTTTTACAGTGTCAAACCATAGTGAAAACATGACCAACAAAACGGGCTCGACGAAACGAAGAAGTGGGCTTTGGATTCACCTCAAACGGAGTTACGGATAAAAAGATACGGATGATTTTCTGCCAGGGACCTATCTATAAAACTTTATTTTACAGTCTGGGCCAAAACAGAAAAATGGAAAGCGTATTCTGGGGAACACGCTTCCACTTAAATGACGTGGCAGTGGCGGGGCCGGGGCTGGTCAGCGGGTGAGGGGCTGACCAGGGGGTCCCACGCGTAGGGGAGGGGCCCACCTGGCTCCTGTCTTCTTCCTCCTCCCTCTGTCCCGATCGAAACAGAGGAGGAGCAGGGGGAGCGCGGCGCCGGCGACGGCCTGGACTGCTCCGGCCATCCCCGGTGGAGCTGGGACCACCGGCGGCCGCAGAGCGGGGTGCTGCTCCCTCCTGGAGCAGCAGCAGGCGCTGGGGAGGCCTGGAGCGACGGCGGCTGGCGAGGGCCGAGGGCAGCGGCGGCGGTTGATCTTGGGGCATGCGGCGAGGGGCTCTCCGGCGACGAGGGGAAAGATAGGGGAGGGTCACCGTACCATGGGGAGGACGTGGGTGAGGTCAGGGAGAGGAGGGGCGGCTCGGGTTGGGCGGATTTAGCCGAGCCGAAGCGGCGGCCATGGTGGCATAGGGAGGTGAGGAGAGCACCTCCGGCTCGGGGAAGAACATGGGCGGGGTCCTGGAAGAGCGGGGAGGCTTCTGGTGAGCTCGAAGGGCTCGAGGGAGGCCATTTATAGGCGGGTGAGAGGGAGGCCGAGCTGGCACCGCCGGCGACGCCTGTCCGGCGCCATGGACGCGTGCCCGCGCACATGGACTCGGGGCAAACGATGGGCAGGGAACATGGGGAAGCTCTCACGGGGCAGAGGAGCCCAAGGGGCGCAGGGGGGAACACGACGGCGACGAATGGATCCAGAACGCCACAGTGCTCTCTTGTTCACGCGGCGGCGAGCGTCGGTGAGCTAGCTTCCGGAGGGGGAGAGGGGTCCAGGAGGACGGCGACGACGAGGGCAATCTACTGTACATGCTCACGAGCACGAAGACAGCGAGAGGGGAGGGGCCCGAGCACAAACGGCCACTGGACGCGCTCACTGCATGCCAAAACGGTGGCCACCGCGCGCACTGGTGCTCACAGTGCCACACGGCCGGCCAAACAATGTTTGGGGGCTTGTCCTTCCTGTGGAGGTTGCAGCTACGGTGGTAGTTTGGTTAAAAGTGACATGGTTAAATGGCAGTTAACACCTGAAGTTTACTGCAGTAAACTTGATCGTGTACTGCTGCTCAACTGGGATGTGATTGGGTCAAATGGAGTTGTCTGGGAGGTTGAGGTAGAGAAGGACAACAGTCCTGGGGAGTTTGAGGGTAAAAGGATCAAGATTTACTGCAGTTGCTTCACAACTGCACATTTGGACCAGAAATGAAGATCATGATGGTGCAGTCACATGAAGTGTCCACATGAGCTCAAATTGGGCAAGGCTTAGTCATTTGGTCATATGATGATGCTGTAAAAAGATCATGCTAAATGGACAAGCCAAAATAGCACTTGCTTCACAAACATCTCTGCTGACCAGAAACTTGAAATAATTATGGTGGTCAAATGACTCAATGAAATGATGCCAAAATGGGTGGAGAGATGTTTTATGTGTATAAGAATGATCTGGTAATTTATCAGGATTTTTGAGGCAATATAAAATATACTTGCTTCACAACCTGAAAATATTGTCAAAATCAAAGATTTGCGCCTGTGCCTATATAGATGACTTGATGGGGCTGAAAATGGGTGGAGGGGCTTAATATGAGCACATTAAAGAGTGTGCAAAAGTTCAACTCATTTGGGTACTACTAGCTAGTACTTCCTTCACAAAGCCTTCTGTTTCACAGAAACTTTGAAAATTCACTTAGAAGATTGGCTAGGCAAATAAATTTTAAATGGTGCATGGGAAACTTATTTGGACATATAAACATGCCCAAAAAGGTTGGGGGTCAATAGGAGAAATATAAATGACACTTCCTTCACAAAGTGCCATTCAGGGCAGAATAGGGAAAGGAATATTGGGGAATTATTTTTGAACATGGCAATGAAAAGTTTTGCCACATTTGATCAAGATATGACCCAAACAATTTATGAGAATTATTTGGGAATTTTTTGAGTGATGGAATTATAGGTTGCTTCACAACCTAGGGCAATTGGAGTTATTCCTTTAATAGAAAAAGAATATTCCCAATAAAAAGAATATTGGAATTTGGGCTAGGATGGAAATGACAGGGTCTAGGGAAAGATTTGGGAATGACAAGCCACTCTGGAAGCAAAGAAGAGGGCATCTTCTTCAGTTTCCAAACCACAAAGCCACGGAAAAAGAAAACTCAGGCAAAAACCTCGGGAAAACAAAAGAAAAAGAAAGGGCCAAAAATCAGGCTGTCACAAGTGCCGCGTGGGAAGGCTGCGTGATGGAGAAGACTCTGTCTTCCATTTTATTACCACCCTTCAGCCAGAGGGGAGTCGGTTCCTACGATGTCTGATGAACTGATGAGCATCGCTAGCGACTGCTGTAATAAGTTAGAGCATCTCTAATAAACTTTTGTATTGTAATTTACACCACCAAAAAATGCATTTTAGAGCATCTACGTCCAGACGCCCCAAACTCGTCTTATACGCTCGGGCGGGTCACCTGATCACTGACCGGTCACGATTTTTCGACCCATATGTCGGTGCAACAAACTCTGGGTCTGTTGCTCGGACTGTGCATAGGCACGGAAACAAGAATGCGACACCAACTTAAGTTAGAGTACAAGAGACCAAGAGCTTCGAAGAACCAGCATGCTGATCAAGAGGACCAAAGTCAAGCCAGATAAACCAGATGCCACCAAGAGAAAAACCTCCCCTTTGCCGGGCAGGCGAGCTCGGCAAGGACGGGGTCACCCCCCAGAAAAGACATCCAAGACGTCCCGGCGTGGCCTGCCGGGACTCGTAAAGGCAACACCACCTCACCCAAGCACTCCGCCACGACCCATGTCGTCAATCAGTACGGCGTCAAGCCGCAAAACGACTAAGTGGCAGCCTTTCCCCACATGGCAGCCTCTTTTTACAAGAAATGCCTACGGATGACACCCGTCCTGCGACGTGTCAAGCGAGCAGGCGTGGAGCTGGCAATATAGCTCGGCAAGGCTTGCCGGACAACCAATGACATAACATTAAGCGGTGCATTTAATGCACACTGTCAGCCTATAGATTTAGGTATGATAGCACTGTTTGCTATCTTATCAGTGCATACACTACAAAAAAAAGACACATTCGTGACATTTTGGGACGTACGATTTTTTTTTCTGTCATACATATGACACTTCTATGATGATAATTGTGACAAAACCCGGTATCATCATAGATGTGGTGGGCTCCTACTTCTATGACAAAAAATCATGACAGAAAATGGGCTTTTCGTCCTGGGCGGGCCGGAGACGCAGCTGCATGACATTCTTTGGACCGTCCATGACGGAAAAAACTGTGGTAGAAGTGAGGGTGAGGAAACTTTCGGGGAGTTCCCGGTTACGGTGGGTGGTCGGGGGTCGAGCGATGCACGTTTCTCTCGTACACATACGCGCGCGTGTGCGAGGCGTTGGCTCTAACTGAACCCGAGCGAGGCGGTTGGCTCTAACTGAACCGAGCGATTGCACTGTAGGCTACGCATTATTGAACCCGAGCGATCGATCGATGGCTGTTAGCTGAACCCGATCAAGCGATGCCTTCGCTACTGCTGCTAACTGAAGCCGATCGATTGGATGAACAGTGAGTGTTGCCGGGGGGGTGGATGAACAGTGAGTGGTGGCGTTGCCTCTGGATGAACAGGACCCTGTGGTGTGGAGGGTTGGATGAACAGGATGACCCCGTGGAGGTCTGGATGAACAGTAGACGGTGGAGGGGTGCCCGTGGAGGGGTGATTGAATAGTAGCCGGTGGAGTAGCGCGCGGTGGAGGCTGGATGAACAGGAGCCCGTGGAGGCTGGAGGAGGTCGACGGTAGCCCGTGGAGGCTGGAGGAGGTCAACGGTGGAGATGAACAGTATCCCGTGGAGTCCCGTTTTGCGTTACGCCACACCCCTCCCGATGAACAGGACCCCCATTTCGACCGTAGCGCTCCAACACAAGTCCGTTTCGTCCGTTTTATGGTACGCCACACCCCTCCCGATCAACAGGACCCCCGTTTTGACCGTAGGAGGTCTGTTTCCTCTGTTTTGCGGTACGCTAGACCCCTTTCGATGAACAGGATCCCGTTTCAAACGTGGCCGGTTGAACACAAGGCCGTTTCCTCCATTCTGCGGTACGCGATGCCTCGTTTCCATCGTCTGTTCCGTCCAAGCCCTCCCGATGAACACGGCGAAGCATTCCGTTCCGACCCACCGGTTAGCTCCCCATGAACACGACGACGACATTGTTTCTCCGTTCCGACCGAGCCATGTACACGAGCCCTGGCCATACGTATGCGCGAGTAGGCGTTCGAGACCCCGCCCGTATGTACACATACATGGCCATATTTTCTTTCTTGCACACTGGCCGCTATACGTACGTGTACATGCTACATGTGTGCCTCTACTACGACACGTACGCGCCTCTACTACGACACGTGCGTGCCTCTACGTCGACCAGTATATATGTACGTACACGTTCAAGACCAGAATGACAACACTACGTACGCTTCGACCAGGTGGGTCCTGACTGTCAGGCACTTCCTTGCGTGCGAATATGTAGCTGGTGGGTCCCAGCAGTCAGGGGGTGAATCTTTTTTTTCGGACGCACTTCCTTGCGTGCGAAGATGTAGCTGGTGGGTCCCAGCAGTCGGGGGGGAAATGTTTCTTTCGCGAAATACAGTGGCCCATCCGGTGGGTCACTGCTGTCAGGTGGAGATATCATTATTTTCCGCGTAATATGGAGGAACTTCCTTGCTGCGGCCGTGGACCCAGCTGTCAGCCTCTCCACGTACAGTCCACGTCCGATGGAAGTCGTTCCTTGACCACGTTGACCACGCCGCACCGAGAGCACCAGGGCGGTGGACGACGGCAAGGCCTAGGAAGGGGACGACGTGGAGCCTGGGAAGACGCGACGGTGGATGCCCACGCAGAGAGGATTATGAGGGTTCACTCGTTCGGCTGCGGTGTGAGGCTGCCGTTGCCGCAGGGCCTGGCCAGCGGTGGGAATAGTAGGGGGCGGTGAGGCCTCCGCGGCAGCACAGTCGGCCACGAGAGGCAAGAGCAGGCGGCACGACCGGCGCTACTTTGGGCGGTTGGAGCAAGAAGACCAGAGGTTGAAGAAGCACTACGGCCGTTGGATGGACATCATACGGTCACAGGAGCTAGAATCGTTCATGTTGACTAAGTTGACAAAGCCCTCCGTCCCCGTCAACTTAGTAGGCCCACAAGTCAGCCTCCCACCAAGGTGGGTCCCAGCTAGCAAGGGGAGTATTCATTTTTGTGTGTAATAAGGAGGCACTTCCGGTGGGTCCGAGCTAACAGCGGGGGGGGGGGGCGGTTTTTTCGCGAAATACGGTGGCCCGTCCGGTGGGTCCCAGCAATCAGGGGGGAAATGTTTTTTCGCGAAATAAGGTGGCCCGTCCGGTGGGTCCCTGCTGTCAGGTGGAGGAATAATTATTTTGCGCGTAACAAGGAGGCACTTCCTTGCGGCCACCGTGGACCCAGCTGTCAGCCTCTCCACGTACAGTACTCTTCCGATGGAAGTCGGTCGTTGACCACGTTGACCACGCCGCGCCGAGAGCGCCAAGGCGTGGACGACGACGTGGCCTAGGAAGGGGACAACGCGGAGCCGGGGAAGATGCAGCAGTGGAAGCCCACGCGGAGAGGAGTACGAGAGTTCACTGGTTTGGCTGCGGTGTGAGGCTGCCATCACCGCAGAATAATAGGGGGTGTGGGTGAGTGGAGGGATGGCCTGGCTAGTGGTGGGAGTAGTATGGGGGCGGTGAGGCCTCCACGGCAGCACAACCGACCACGGGAGGCAGGAGCAGGCGGCACGACCGGCGCTGCTTTGGGCGGCTGGAGCAAGAAGACCAGAGGTTGCAGAAGCACTACGGCCGTTGGATGGACATCGTACGGTCACTGAAGCTAGAATCATTTATATTGACTAAGTTGACAAAGCCCTTGGTACACTCCAACTTAGTAGGCCCACAGGTCAGCCTCCGAAACGGTGCGCCCCAGATGTTAGGGGGAGGAATCATTTTTTGGGCGGCCGAAGCTAAGAATATCCGAGATTGAAGAAGAAGCACGACATCCGTTTGATAGACATCCAACGGCCACTGCTGCTAGAACCGTGTGTTGACTATAATAAGTTGACAAAGCCTTGCATACACGTCAACTTATTTTTTTAGGGGACGCGTCAACTTAGTAGGCCCACAAGTGTGTGGCAGAGAACTTATAGCCCATTTTCGATTTGTAAGAATGTACAACCCATTTTTGAATTCTAATGGAATTTACTACAGCCCATTTACAGTTTGTTAAAAGTACAACCCATTTTTTAGCTAGGACAACGATTAATAATTTCAACCAACCGTTGAAGACGGAATTCGATAAATTTTCCCACATTTTGATGGGATCCGAAATATTTTTATCCCGAAATTTCTCGTCAGATTAAATATAAATTTGTATTACGTAAAAATCCAACGAAACATTGCGCGCGCAATAATGAAAATTTAAGATTTTCAAAATCCATAAATAATATTTTATAAACTAATTTCATCTTTGGTGAATTTTTTCATAGTTACTACCCAGTTTTTATAATTACATCCCATTTATTATTTTTTAAATCCCATTTTCCTGTTAAGCCTAATGCATCCCTCCTAGGAAAGACTTGCAGCCCAGCGGGGCGGAGAATAACAAGTTGACCTTGCCTGGATATTCCTCAAAAAAACGTATAGCTGGGCTAGCCATTTTCATCTTGAAAAAATTAGTATCTGGGCTGGATATCTAGCCTGGGCTAGACAGGCCACAGCCCACCCAGTTAATACCCTGCTCTCCTCTGAACAACAATGAAATCATTGCCAAGAAAAACTTTGCAGTGCTCACGCCTCAAAAACATAAATACTGCTCGAGCTGCTTGGTCCCAGCTGTAGGCCGCACCTTGTGCAATTCTCTCGTTTATATTGACTACATAGGTTGACAATGGTGTGGGACCATGATGTCAGGAAACCAGGAGGAAGCAAAAAATAATAATATAGTTGTACATAATAAGGAGGCACTAGCATACATACGGCTATGGCCCTAGTGGGTCCCTAGTGTCATCCAGTCAAAATAAAGTCATCTCATGAATCCTCATGTTCGTTGACGATGTTAACAATGCTCGGCACCACAGCGAGCGCAACAACTCAAAGGACAACAGAGAGGGCCTCGCGGGCCCTACAGATGGTCTGATACAGCGCCCGCTGCTCATTCAGGAAGCCAGGATCATCGGACACCTATGAGCACCTTCGAGAAACTGAGACGGCATGAAACGGTAAGGCCGCACTTGGGAGCTCTAGTTTATTTCAAACCTGTATTAACATACAAGTGTAATTTACTCGTCATCGGAAACAACGCGTAAAATACAGGCGTAATGAAACCGAGGGCCCGAGGTCCGTAAGTAAAAACGGCAGGTTACGCGTGTAATTTGAGAGACCAGTGTATATTTTACGAGCACTGCTATATGGACGACATTACCAGACGATACATGCATGATGTGCGTATCAAGCCATCCATGGGCAAGGCTGAAACAGTAGCTAACGGCTGGATTAGCAATCGTCCGAGTGTCGTTCAGCGTTTTTATCATGTGTGAAGTACTTCCGATTTTTTACTAGTTGAAATCGACCAACCAAGAGCTTCGCCCGAGACCATCTTCTTTTATTTACAAGCATCAGTTTTACAAGCTTCCGTTGGAAAACGACGATCCAATCATGGCCTAATATCATGAGTTGGTTGGAAGATCATATGGTTTCACGTCTAACCTACCCGACTTGTCGTATAGGCTATGAATGAAACATAAGACGATGAACTTCTTAAGCACGGAAACAACAGAAGAGGATGATCTTCTTAACAAGCAAATCACTGGCATTAGATCGACATGCAAAACAATACGAAGCATTATTCTTAGGAGGCACGGTGAACAGCTCGTGATGCCGCATGCCACAACATTCCAAGCTCAACTTTGCAATCAAACACAAGGCCTGACATTACATAAACAATATTCAGAACAAACTCTTAACACAGGAATATCTCAGCAGAGTAACTATTTACTTCTAAACTGAACACATGTATAGGAAAAAACAATCGACGCTGCTCACAGCAAGGGCGTCCCACTCAAAAATCAAGTGCATGTCTTCTGGCTAACATCAATGAGAAAATTTTGACAAGGTTTTCCAATTCCAATATATTAAACTAACGTCTTCTTGCTAACATCAATGATTAAACTTTGACAAGCTTTTCCCGTTCAAAATATGTAATGCCTGTGATCGTGGAGTCCTATCGTAGCTTCTTGTACTTGTTTGGGCACTTTTTGCCCAGTGCACTCCACATGTTGTTAAATTGCCAATGCTCTCTACAGACTATTCATGTCACTGGCGTCTAATAATACTCTGTAAAGCTTCTCGGTCATTCCTTCTGTAATGTAGCACAAACAATGATTGCTTCTTTTTGCAAAGTGGAACGACCAACTGGACCCAGTAATGCAGCAGTTTGCCTTGGACACATTGGCTCCTTTTGTGCAGTTCAACTAAAATAGAAGTCGGAATAAAGCCGAGCTTTAATTTTGATATCCTTGTAAGCAACAATAGGTATAAGGGAAACAATTACTGAGAAATAACGGTTGATGACTTGTACTCCCAGAAGAAAAGCATCTACTGATCGACTTTATCTTAATGGGAAACAAAGCAGGAGAGTAGCAATTCTCCATCAGTGTGATTCATTCATATTGACTGAGACATTATCTTAACAATGCCTTGTTTCAACATGTATAAAGAACGACAAAGCAGAAAAGTACCATTCATAAAACAATGCAACTGATTCATTTTAACAGAGACATTATCTTAACAATACCTTGGTTAAACATGTAGAAAGAACTACAAAGCAGGATAGTACCATTCCTAACAAGTGTTGCAGTTTTGAACTAAGATTCAGTAGTTAATTAATTCTGAGAGTGGCATTGCTTAATTTTACCAGCGGCATTAGATTGACGAAAAGCATAAACAGTTCCAGGGGAGAGTGGGCGCAACAACAGTATGTGCTTCCATCTACTTATAAAGGGGGTGATGCAGAGTTTGTTGTAACAAAGCAACAAGCATCATGTCTGGGTTGGTCCCATTTTTGTTCACTACTTAATGGGAAAAGACAGCAATACAATAGCTTCAATTCAACATTTATTTAAAATAGTACCAATACAAGTAGCGCAACATCTCAAAGCACACTGCACAATCATGTGGATGAAGGCCTGTACTGACCTTTCTTGAGAAGACCAGGATAAAATACGAATCTGCCAACACGAATAGGAAATCCAATCTCGTTTTGTGCAGTTGCACTGAAATCAAGCAAAGTGTTTCGCGTAGCGAAGCAAAATGTCGCAATAGCAACAAGTTGAATAGATATCCCTGTTTAAATAGAGGCAAAAATAGAATCAATTACTGGCTAATAAAGGAGGATGAAACATGCGGCCACAGAAATGGTAATCCCGCCAATCCCTAACAAGTGTTGCAGTTTTGAAATAAGATTCAGTAGTTAATTCTAAGAGTGGCATCAATTACTGGCTTATAAAGGGGGTGATGCTGAATTTGTTGTAACAAAGCAACAAGCATCATGTCTGGGTTGGTCCCATTTTTGTTCACTACTTAATGGGAAAAGACAGCAATACAATAGATTCAATTCAACATTTATTTAAAATAGTATTAAAACAAGTAGCACAACATCTCAAAGCACACTGCACATCATGTGGATGAGACCAAGATTTGAAACAACTCGCCACGAAGACTGGAAACAAATCTCGATCTCCTTTCGTGCAGTTCCACCAAAATTAAGCAAAGTCACCGGTGTGACATTCAAGTTGAACTGCACAAAACACTCTTAAAACATAAGTGTTTCGAGTAGTGAAGCAAAATGTCGCAATATCAACAAGTTGAATCGATACCCCTGTTTTAACAGAGGCAAAAAAGGAAACAATTACTTGCCGATAAAGGAGGATGAAACAAACGGTGACAAAAAGAAGCATCTAACTTATCTTGGATGGAAAACAAAGTAGGATAGTAGCATTTCTAAAACGGTTGCATTGATTCATATTAACAGAGACATTCTCTTCAAACAACATTCATTAAAAAATGTAATTTACTTTTAAAAGTGGCATTGCTTCAATTTTCCGGCGGCATTCTTAGATTAACAACAGCAAAATAGCTGTATGGGACATGCCAGCACCATGTGCGTCCACACGTATAAATGAGTGATGCAGAGTATGTAGCCAAGCAGCATATATGCGTTGGTCCCATATTTGTTCTCTTTGAACCTTTTTCCTATGTGAGGGCAGCAAATCTAGTCCTGCACAAACTACCCGACCCCCCAGTTTCTTTCCCTTTTTAACAAAGAGATTGGTTCCTTACAGATATGTGTACTGGGTTACCCCCTTTTTCCCTTTTCGACCAACAAAGCTGCTGGATAGCCAGTCTATACTACTTTCCGTCCCTCCTTTCCTCATTGAACCACGTCCTAGATTCTCGCTCCAGCCCACCGCACCCTTCTTTCCTCTTTTAACCAAGACCTAGATTCGACTACATATCAAAAAAGATCCACATGCAGCTAGAGCAACGACGGTTTCAAAGAAACTTATACCTTAGGGTCGTCGGGATGTGGCAAGGCGTGTGGCGGGAGGCCGGATCTGCCCACACTATGTACGACAGCGAGAAAGAAGGGGTCGGTGGCCCTCCCGCACAGGCGCTGGGTGAAAGAGAACGGCGCATCCGGCAGTGGATTGCCTCCCTCGCCTAAGGCGATAGAGTGAATATTGCACCTCCTCCCCTTCCCGGTGCGATAGGATACAGACGCCTCCTTCACCAGCTATGAGGGGGAAGAGAGAGACAAGAGGCCAATGCAGTCTTGTTTAGATCTGGTGAAGAAAGGGTGAGAGATTGTGAATATAGCAAACCCTAGCAAATGAATGCTGAGCCTCCAGCGTGTATACATATATGTATTGCGGCGAGAGTGTGGAGAGTGCAAACCCTAGCGAACAAGCGCTGAGGCTCCAGCTTATATATATACTACTATAATACGGACTGAGCTCCGGTGCCTTCACTGCACCTGCTTTTGGCTGTATGACAGGTGAGCCACCCACATTTTGGGCCCACCTGTCATAAACCCAAAGGCAGGTGCACTAAGTCAATGAAGCTGCGTCCATATAGTACTCTCGTGTATACGACTAATATATAGTGGAGTGGTTTTCTTATTCTCTCCATAACAATCGTTTTAAATTGTGTAAGTACGAAATGAAACTCTTTATTTAACATACAGTGAAGAAAACTACTACTCCCTCCGTCTAGGTGAGTAAGTCATCTTAGGCTGTGCACCGTGACCAAGGAGGAGGGGAAAACGAGAAACGTTAATGTTTATTTGCTAATTAATAGTATTGCATGCAATGAACTAACCACTGCATGTCGTGTTTTATAGTCTCAAGTCATTAAAAGCATGCACACCCTTTATCTCTTATTGGTTGAAATGTCAAGAAACAAAAAACAAGGTAGAAGTTAATGCACCGCACCTGCTTTATCTCTTATTTGGTTTTCGTAAGATGACTTACTATACACCTAGACGGAGGGAGTACTACTTCTGATGAACTAACGATCCACGCCCACGCGTCCTGGTCACACTTACTGTCCTTCACGTGTGGTACGCTACCCTCCCTTAAGTGAACAACCACACATGCGCCAAATTATCGGAAACATGTGAGAGTGTGTACAAATAAAGAATTTTAATTTCAATTATCAGAAAGGTTTGAGAGTATTACAAAGTTTGACTTCAGTCAGATCTAATATGCAGAGTAAATAAAAATGGAGGGCTACTACGTCCATCCGGGTATTTAGTCCACACCATTTTTTAAATCAAAGTTAATAGCTGGACAAATAAAATTACAGGGGAGCTGGAGACAAAGTTGTGAGAAGGCTTAGAAATCAATAGAAAACTTATGCTCTTAGTACCAATGTCGACCCTTCTTCGAGGAAACATTTGGTTCATAGCCAATTGTGTGATAAAATTGCACCAACGTGAAAGACGACTGTATCTCCAACACAACCAAGGTGAACTGACGAAGGATATCACCTTTGTGCGTAACAAGCAAAGAGCACTGATGGAAGATAGCTTGTTTTTCATTAAAAATCGATCAGCTTCACCAGCCGACGCAACCATGAGGCGCAACCATGAGCATCGATAGGTCATCATGGTGATGCATCATCCATTTGACATCAAGTTTGGGTGAGGCACCTATAAAGTTCGACAAATCCTCACTGTGGCCTATTTCTTCTCAGTAATCAAGCTCGAGGAAGGAAGAACCACGTGGCAGAGGACAGTGAGGCGGAACAACAATGGCCATACAATTTTGTGCAGTTCCACTAAAATTGAGGATGACATGCTCGGGTATGGAGATACGCATCGCTGTTTCCAAAAATATAAAAAAGGGATATAGTGTTGTTACTTTGTTTTACAAGATTAGCAACGACATCTCAATTGTCAATAAGAATTAATGAAAAGTACACCAACAAACAGAAGCATCATAATTATCTTGATGGGAACTAAACGAGGATACCCGAGAAAAAAACCATTTCTTCATTTAACCAGTGATAGTACTACCACCATATGGACAATGACCGCACAACCACCATGTACTTTTTGTCGAAACAACATGTATACCTCCACCGAGGCATAAATCAGGACAACTTTTCGAGTGGAATTTCCTCTATAATAGTACTAGTAGGTGATGTTGGACCAGCCGACGAACCCTAGCTACTATACATGGGGAGCTGGGGAGTAGTCACATAGAAGAAAACCCACACACAGCGACCTGGGGAGCTGGACCAGTACAAGAAGTTATACCTCAGGTGGGCGAGATGTCGTTTAGGTGGGTGGGCGGGATCTTCCCACACGACGGCAGCGAACAAGGGCGCGGAGGATCTTCGTCCACGCCAGCGCCAGCTCTGAGAGGACGGTGCGCATCGGCTTCCTCCGTCGCCGACGGAGACAACGTCAATGCTGCACCTCCTCACCTCCCGTAGCGGACGGGATTCGGCCGGATCTGTGACCACCGGTGAGGAGAGAGATAGAGTTGACACTCTCATCTTGTTTTGATATGAGGGGGTGAGACAGCGAGACGCGAGGAACTTTATCAAACAAGAGGCTATAATGGAGTAAAAAAATCTCTCCATAGCAGTGGTTTTAAATAAAATACACGCATTCCCGGAAAAAAGAAACGAAAACAGGCGGACAATTTTTTAAGGGTCTGTCTAGGACACATCTAGATATGACATAGTCATGTCACATCTAAGTTGATGTCCACTCTGTTTGTGGTCTATTGTTTTTTGTCCTAGTTTTTTTGTTTCTTGTTGCTACATTATATACTTGTGGGAGCTTAGATGTGATATCCTTAAATAACATCTAGATGTGAATTAGACAAACTGATTTTTTAACGTACCAAGAAAGAAAACTTGATCAAAAACACGCCCCCGCTTCCAGGTCGCGAGAGTCGTCGCGCACACACACATAGACATAGACATGCATATCCCTGTGTACGTAAAAATCTATTTCCATCTCCATCTCCAATCATATTTTTCCAACTGGCACATTATTTATGTTGTTATTTATATACGCAACAATATTAACGTACAACATCTCTTGTTTGCGGACGTCCGGACCGCTGCCATGGCCGGTCCTGACCAACCCAAACCCTCTTCATCACCCGTGCATGCTTCCCGCCCGAAATGGTCAGTGCCGCATTGCCGGGCCAGAGCGGATGTAACCTCTGTGACAGCCTGATTTTTGGCCCTTTTCTTTTTCTTTTGTTTTTCTGAGGTTTTTGCCTAAGTTTTCTTTTTCGTGGCTTTATGGTCTTGAAACTGAAGAAGATGCCCTCTTCTTTGCTTCTAGAGTGGCTTGTCATTCCCAAATCTTTCCCTAGACCCTGTCATTTTCATCCTAGCCCAAATCCCAATATTCTTTTTATTGGGAATATTCTTTTTCTATTAAAGGAATAACTCAAATTGCCCTAGGTTGTGAAGCAACCTATATTTCCCTCACTCCTAAAATTCCCAAACAATTCTCATAAATTTTTTGGATCATATATTTATCAAATATGGCAAAACTTTTCATTGCCATGTTCAAAAATAATTCCCCAATAATTATTCTTCCTTTCTGCCCTAAATGGCACTTTGAGAAGGAAGTGTCATTTATATTTTTCCTAGTGGCTCCCAACCTTTATGGGCATGTTTATATGTCCAAATAATTGTCCCATGCACAAGTTAAAATTTATTTGCCTAGCCAATCTTCCTTAGTGAATTATCAAAGTTTCTATCAGACAGAAGGCTTTGTGAAGGAAGTACTATTTATGAGTACCCAAATGAGATGAACTTTTGCACACTCCTTAATGTGCTCATACTAACCCCTTCCACCTATTTTCAGACCCATCCAATTATCTATGTGAGCACAGGAGCAAATCTTTGATTCTGGCAATATTTTCAGGTTGTGAAGCAAGTGCATTTTGTGTTGCTTCAAAAATCCTGATAAATTACCAGATCATTCTTATATTCATAAAACATCTCTCCACCCAATTTGGCATCATTTAATTGAGCCATTTGACCACCAATATTATTTCAATTTTCTGGACAGAAATGATGTTTGTGAAGCAAGTGATATTTTGGCTTGTCCATTTGTCGTGAGATTTTTACAGCATCTTTATATGTCCATATCATGAGGATTTGCCAAGTTTCATCCCATTCCATAACTCCATGTGGGTGCACCATCATGATCTAGTTTCTGGACCATTTTGGTCAGTTATGAAGCAACTGCAGTAAATCTTGATCCATTTACCCTCAAAACCTCCACGATGAAAGTCCTTCAATAGATAAACCTCCTCAATCATACTTAGGTCACTAGGGTCATGTAATGCCTATGATGCGGCTATATCTCCCACGTGTCGAAGCACGACTTAGAGGCATAACCACATGGTGGTTTTGTCGCAAGAAGGGTCATCTTCACACAATCCCATGTAATGAACAAGAATGGGATAAAGAGTTGGCTAACAATCGCCACTTCACACAATGAACATATAATTCATACATCATTCAGAGTACACACATAGTCCGACTACGAACGAAGCGAAAAGAAAAGAAGATAACCCAACTGCTAGATCCCCGATTGTCCCAACTGGGCTCCACTACCGATCAACATGAAACGAAACATAGCAACGACCAAGATCTTTGTTGAGCTCTCATCTGAGCTCGGTTGCATCACCTGCACTGGTATCATCAGCACCTGCAACTGTTGTGATAGTATCTGGTGAGTCACGAGGAATCAGCAATCTCGAAACCCGCGAGATCAAGACTATTTAAGCTTATGGGTAGGAAGTGGTAATGAGGTGGAGTTGCAGCAAGCACTAAGCAAATATGGTGGCTAACATACGCAAATAAGAGCGAGAAGAGAAGCAACGGAACGGTCGAGAAGCTAGAAGTGATCAAGAGTGATCCTGAAACTGCTTACGCACAATCATAACACCAAGACCGTGTTCACTTCCCGGACTCCACCGAAAAGAAACCATCATGGCTACACACGCGGTTGATGCGTTTTAATTAAGTCAAGTGTCAAGTTCTCTACAACCAGATATTAACAAATTCCCATCTGCCACATAACCGCGGGCACGGCTCTCGAAAGTTTATACCCTGCAGGGGTGTCCCAACTTAGCCCATCACAAGCTCTCACGGTTAACGAAGGATATTCCTTCTCCCAGGAAGACCCGATTAGTCTCAGAATCCCAGTTTACAAGACATTTCGACAATGGTAAAAGAAGACTAGCAAAGCCACCCGATGTGCCGACAAATCCCGATAGGAGTCGCACGTATCTCATTCTCAGGGCACACCGGATGAGCCAGACGTCGGGTTGGCATAGACCCTGGTTGCTGTCGGATTTAGTGTTTCAGCAGACCCTTAAGGTTCAAACACTAGGGTGCGCACGGAGATTTCGCCCTCCACCTACCTGCACCTCACTGACTCGCTAGGATCTAAACTACGGAAGGGACAACACAAGAGACACAGGGTTTATACTGGTTCAGGCCACCATCGCGGTGTAATACCCTACTCTAGTGTGTGGTGTGGTGGATTGCATCTTGGGCTGATGATGAACAATACAAGGAAGAACAGCCTCACGAGGGTCTGTTCTTGGTTGGGACGATGAACTGCTAGGAGGAGTTCAGTCGCTCTCTCTACCGGCTACTTGGTGTGGATCCTGTTCTCCTATCTCTGCGTGTCTCTACCTTGTGGGTGGCTAGTCCTATTTATAGGCAAAGGCCCTGGGCCTCTTCCCAAATATTGAGCGGGAAGGGCGCCAACAATTGGCCATTTTGAAGGGGAACATCTGGTACACTTATCCTGACTAAAGTTGGTCCTCGCCTGTCAAAGGCTCTGGTGGTGACGCCTGCTTGGGCCACACAATGACTTCCTTCCCGCTGTTGGGCTGGTCTTGGTCTTGTTGCACCGAAACGGATGCCTTTGCTTGATGCTCTCGCCTGCGCTTGCTCCCTTTGCACCAAAGAGGAAAGGAGGACACTGCGCGGGCTGGCGCCCGACTGGCGCCCTTGGTCGTCATGGCTCGCGTCATGGGCACCTCACGAGGTACCCCGCCTTGTACTCTCCGCCTCCTCGTGAGCCAGCCTGATGAGGCCGCGCCTGAGGAAACTCCTTGTCGTCCGCCCCACGAGGCTTGGCCCCTCGCGAGGGTCTTGAGCTTGTGTTGATGAAGATGGGCCGTGCTGGCCCCCCTTTGAGCCACGCCGCGGGCCGCAGGCAGGCAGGTCTGGGCACCCCCGTTCCCAAAACACCGACAGTAGCCCCCGGGCCCAAGGCGCGCCCAGACTTGGCCGAGCAGAGAGGCGAAAGGGCAAGTGCGAAGCGCCACGGGCCCTAACAGCCCGCGGCCTTGGGTGCCGCGTGGCAGCTGATTGGATGCGGGTGTCTCCACTTCCCCATGACACCTCGGCAACCGCACGAATTGACAAGTCCCTGCATGCAAAGCGGGTCATGATTACCTGCGATCGTGGAGGTCGGCGGTTGGCCTCCTCTGGCTTTAAGTACGGCATGTCGCGTGCCCTTCCAATCTATCCCCTCTTGCTTCTCCTTCTTCTTCATGGCTCTGTCAAGGAAGTTCTCGGCCGCAGAGAAAGGAAAGGCCCGCCAGGTTGAGCGTGCCTCTCCCCCGCCCAAGCCCGGTCGAGGCCGCCCTCGCAAACACCCTGTGGCCTCCACGGTGGCTCCCCGCGGTCGCGGAGGTGACTTCCCGCGCGGTGACGGGCGGCTGGCCACGACCGGGGGGCGTGCTTCGGCCGTGCGCCCCCTAGGCCACGCTTTCACACCGCGGAGGTGCTGCCGGAGTTCGTGGTGTGGTCGGCGGAGCCGACTAGCGCCCGACTTCAGCTCCCCCGCTCCCTCCTAGGTGAGCTCTCGGCTGGCGCCACGGGTGGCCTCTGGCTCCAGGCAGACGGCTACTGCAGCCGGGCCTCATGGGCTTCGCTGGAGGTCTCTGCAGCCGGGAGCCTGGCCTTGACCCACGGCTGGCAGACGTTTGCCCGCGCGCGTGGCCTGAGCTGTCGGTGCACCCTGCACTTCAAGTTCGACGGCGATGCTACCCTCTACGTGAGGGTGTTTGGGGAAGATGGTCGCCACGCAGGGTGCTGCCCTGAAGACGACGACCGCGGCCAGGGACCTAGCCCCGGCGAGGACGGAGAGGACAGTGCACGCGTGGTTGGCGGCGCCCAGGGGCCCTCAAGCTTCACTGGTTCTTCTTCGGGCAGCGACTCTTCTAGCAGCGGCCGCGGTCAGCCTCCACGCCGTCGTGCCTGCTTGGAGGGTGGTAGCGGGTCTACCCGCCGTCGCGCCTCGGTGAAGTGCGAGAGGGAGTCCACCTGAGCCCCGGAGGCGGCTCGAGTCTTCCCTGAGGGCCGGTGTAGGGCGAGCCGCGCCTGATTTGTTCTTTCTTTTCCTTTTCCCTGCGTAAAAAGATAGTAGTGTGGGGCCCCGTGGGGGCGTGTTTGGGTTACTGTTGTTAATCATCGCACTGTTTCCGTTATTTCGGTATTGTGCCTTCTGGCCGCATGCCTGCGCGTAGGTAGTTCTCAGCCCCAGCCGTGGGGGGCGACCGACCCAGGTCCTGTGTTCGCGTCGCGGTGCCCGTGAGGCACGGACTGGAGGGGTGCTCCTGTAGTGGACCCAGGTAGGGAAACCTTGAACGATAAGGGCAAAAAACACTCGCGAGGGAGTTCAGGCTGCTCCCTCGTGAGACCTTGCACGAGAGAAATCGAGGCAAGAGAGCGAAAAGTCGAAGAGCCACAGGCCAAAGGCGGCAACAACTTCAATAAAACTTCAAATGAGAATGAACAAGCCAACTGCAGAAAGCAAATGAAAAAGCCGCGTCTAGCACCTAATCTAGTCTTCGACATCTTCTCACCAACGCGGAGCTAAGTGCTGCCACTGGGCGTGGAAGGGAGCCCCAGGGCCTGAGGCCGGCGCTCCTGAGACTCCGGGGCGTGTACAGCCCCAACTCATTATTACGTGAGAGTGTCACGGGCGGCGAGCTTCACAGGCGTTGGCCTTCTTCACAGGCTCCGGGCCTTTCTTGGGGGAAGCAAGCTTCACGGGCATTGGCCCTCTTCACAGGCTTCGGGCCTTTCCCAAAACGCATCAGCTTCACAGGCATTCGCCTTCTTCACAGGCTCTAGGCCTTTTCCAAAAAGATAAGCTTCACAGGCATTCGCCTTCTTCACAGGCTCTGGGCCTTTTCCAAAAAGATAAGCTTCACAGGCATTCACCTTCTTCACAAGCTCTGGGCCTTTTCCAAAAAGATAAGCTTCACAGGCATTCACCTTCTTCACAGGCTCTGGGCCTTTTCCAAAAAGATAAGCTTCATAGGCATTCGCCTGCTTCACAGGCTCTGGGCCTTTTCAGGGGTAAAACCTCTGAAGGTGCTGGATGTTCCATGCATTCTGGACTGGCACCCCCTCCTGAGTCTCCAAGGGCGTGGAGCCAGGCCTGGAAACATGAACAACCTTGAACGGGCCCTCCCACATGGGAGAGAGCTTATGTAGTCCCTCCCTAGAGAGAACCCGCCTGAGCACGAGGTCCCCTACCTCAAGGGTTCTGGGGCGGATGTCGCGGCAGTAGTATCGCCGCAATGCTTGTTGGTATCTCGCCGCTCGCAACGGGACTTCTCGGCGACGCTCCTCCCCCAGCACGAGGTCCATCCCCCGCATGGCGTCCTGCTGCGCCTCGTCGAACGCTAGGACCCATGCGGAATGACGCCTGACCTCGTGAGGGAGGACCGCTTCGGCTCCATAGACCAGGAAGAACGGGGTCTCCCAAGTTGGCTTGGTCGCGGTTGTGCGGATGGACCACAACACGGACTGAAGCTCATCATACCAACCTCTGCCGCAGGCCTCCAGTTTCTTCTTGAATGTTCTGGTCTTGAGGCTCCTCAGGACTTCTGCGTTGGCCCGCTCGGCCTGGCTGTTGCTTCGGGGATGCGCCACCGAAGCGTAGCATATCTGCGTTCCAAGGTTAGCAAAGTATGTTTTGAAGAGGTTACTGGTGAACTGCGAACCGTTGTCGGTGATGATGCGGTTCGGCACCCCGAACCGGCTCACGATGCCCTTGATGAACTTGACTGCAGAACCAGCAGGGATGGTGCGGACGGCTTCTACTTTGGCCCACTTGGTGAACTTGTCCACGGCGACGTAGAGGTAGCGATAGCCCCCTGGCGCCCGAGGAAACGGGCCCAGGATATCCAGCCCCCAGACTGCGAATGACCACGTGAGGGGTATAGTTTGCAGACCTCCTGCCGGCTGATGGATTTGCTTGGCATGGAATTGGCAGGCTTCGCAAGCCTTCACTAGTTCGACAGCGTCATTGAGCGCAGTAGGCCAATAGAAACCATTGCGGAATGCCTTGCCGACGAGGGTCCGCGATGATGAATGATGCCCACAGTCTCCACCGTGTATATCTGCCAGCAGTTCCTTCCCTTGCTCCCTGGGGATGCAGCATAGGGACACATCGTTTGGTCGTTTCCGGTAGAGCTCTCCATCCCTGATGCAGTACGCTGTAGCTTGCCGCGCCACACGTTCTGCTTCCTCCTCCTTCTCCGGCAGGGTCCCTTGTGTTAAGTAGCTCCGAAGCTCTATGACCCAGCACCCCTCCTGAGGCTCCATCGTCAGGAGCAGGCGTGCTCCTGAGGCCGGGCCACAGACCGGGGCTCCCAAGGCAGGTGGCTGGGGGAGCTCCTCCCGAGGTTGCGCCGTGTTTGATAATGAGGGCATGGCCGAGGGCTTGAAGAGCCGTTCCTCGAAGATGCCAGGCTCCTGAGGTAACCGCTTGGAGGCTCATTTGGCGATGTCGTCGGCCTCTTGATTGGTGCCGCGGGGTACATGCTATAGCTCCAACCCCCAGAACTGCTTCTCCATCCTGCGGACCTCCGCAAGATAGGCTTCCATGTGCTCATCTTTTGGCTCGTATACCTTGTTGGAGAAATTGACGAGGAGTTGCGAATCGCCCTTGGTAGTAAGGCGCTTCACCCCTAGGGCAGCTGCGGCCTTCAAGCCCGCTATCAGTCCTTCATACTCCGTTATGTTGTTGGAGACCTTTTCACCTTGCTAGAAACAGAGCTGCACGGCGTAGTAGAGCTTGTCTTGAGTGGGGGATATGAGCACCGCTCCGGCCCCAGCGCCATGCCTGGAGAACGCACCGTCGAAGTACATGACGCAGCCCTCCGGCGCCTCGCTTCCCGGAGAGAGGGACCGATCCTCGTCGGCCATGAGGCCCGGTGCTTCCATCCATTCTGCCACGAAATCTGCTAACGCAGCCCCCTTGATGACTCTGGTCATGCTGAATTCGAGCTGAAAAGCTTGCAGCTCAATGTTCCACTTAGCGACCCTTCCGGCTGAGTTTGGGCTCCTGAGCACCCTTTCCAAGGGGTATGCGGAGACGACCTTGATGGGGTGACCCTGGAAATAGTGCCGCAGCTTGCGCAAGGCCACTAGCAGCGCGAGGAGGAGCTTCTGAGGCATGGGGTACCGTGCCCTCGTGTCCCGCAACACCGTGCTGACAAAGTAAACTGGGTGCTCAACGAGGTTTGGAGCGCCGGGGCCGATGGCGCCCTCCGGAGGCCGTGGCGCCTCTTGAGGCGATGGAGCTTCCGGAAGCTGGTCGTCTGGGGGAGGGGCCTCTTCCGTTCCCAGTATGCTCCCCTACGATGGCTGATCCTCCTCAGCCGCGGTAGTGGTTTCTGCGAGTCCTCCTTGACCCTGCTTTGCCTTGACCCGGGTAGCTGCCGCGGCTTTGGTCCGGTGCTCCTCCCTAACTGCCACCAGAGCTGCGCTGGCGGAATAGGGAGTGGCGGCGAGCTAGAGCACCAGGGGCTATTGAGGGCGTGGAGCCACCATCACCGGAGGGCTTGTTAGGTATCTCTTGAGATCTTGGAACGCCTTGTCGGCCTCTTTAGTTCATTCAAAGGGCCCCTTTCTCTTCATCAGCTGGAAGAAGGGCAATGCTCGCTCCCCCAACTTGGAGATGAAGCGCCCTAGCGCAGTCACGCGCCCAGTGAGCTTCTGCATTTCTCTGAGGGTCTTTGGCGGGCTCATGTCCTCGACCGCCTTGACCTTTTCCGGGCTGGCCTCGATGCCTCGGTGGGATACGAGGAAGCCCAAGAGCTTGCCCGAGGGGACTCCAAACACACACTTCTCTGGGTTGAGCCGCAGGTTCACTGCGTTGAGGCTTGCGAAGGTTTCCTCTAGGTCTTGTATCAGGGTCTTGGCCTCGCGAGAATTCACCACAATGTCGTCGACGTAAGCTTCCACATTCTTCCCGAGCTGCGGGCCCAAGGTGATGTGCATGAGCCGCTGAAAGGTTGCGCCCGCGTTGTGCAGTCCGAGCGGCATGCAGGTATAGCAGTACACCCCACATGGGGTCAGGAAGGCTGTCTTCTCCACGTCTTCCACCGCCATCTTGATCTGATGATACCCGGAGAAGGCATCCAAAAAGCATAACAGGTCGCATTCAGCGGTGGAATCGACGATCTGATCGATGCGAGGGAGCGAGAACGGATCTTGCGGGCACGCTTTGTTGAGGTTGGTGAAGTCGACACACATGCGCTCCTTCCCTCTCTTCTTTGGCACAACAACTGGGTTGGCCAACCAATCTGGATATTGGACCTCGCGAATGACCCCAGCGGCTTCTAACTTGCGGGTCTCCTGGACGATTAAGGCCTGCTTTTCGGTGGACTGCCGCCTTGCCTTCTGCTTCACGGGACGCACGTTGGGGCACACATTGAGGTGATGCTCGATTACGCCCCTAGGGATCCCCGCCAACTGATCAGGCTCCCAAGCGAATACCTTCTTGTTTGCACGCAGGAACCTGACCAGGGCTTCCTCCTGCTCGGGTTCGAGGTTGGCGCCTATGGTGAAAGTGGCGTCAGTGGACCCATCCTCGTCGACAGGTATCTGCTTGGTCTCTGCCTTGTCTTGGGTGAACAAATGCTTCTTCTTGGTTGGAGCAGCCCCTTTGGGCTTGGGGGTTTCTGCGTCGGCGGGCCGTGCTGCCGCTGCCGTCTTGAAGGCGAGCTTGAGTACTCGCAGCGCATCTCCGGTGTCCCCGGACACGGTGAGGACACCGTTGCTCCCGGGCATCTTCATGAGGTTGTACGCCGGGTGAGTCGCGACCATGAATTGGGCCAGTGCTGGGTAGCCGAGGATGGCGTTGTAGGAGAGGCCGATGGGGGCGATGTTGAAATCGACCAGCTCCGTGCGGAAGTTGTCGTAGGTGCCGAAAGTTACCGGGAGCCAGATCTGCCCCAAGGAGCCGGATGACCCGCCCCCGACGCCCAAGAAGGGCCGGCTGGGCTACAACCGCTCCTGGGGTATGCAGAGGAGGTTGAAGGCCTCGACCGAGAGCACGCTGAGGCCGGCGCCGCTGTCGATGAGAGTCCTGGTGACGGCCACCTGGCAGATGGTGGGGGTGCACAGCATGGGGAGCGCACCCGAGCAGGCTGAGTTGGAGGGGTGGTCCTCCGAGCCGAAGGTCAGACCGGCCTTTGGCGCCGACCGGTCCGGGAGAGCCCCCTGCTGCGTGGAGGCGGCGCTGACCTGGCGGACGAACGGCTTGACGTGGTGACTTGTGGGCGGCGCCTGCGAGCCGCCCAGGAGGGCTGCGATGACCGGGCGCGCCGGTGCGGCGTGGTGGGCGAGGAAGAGGTTGCGCAGCTCTTCCCAAGAGGCCATGGGGGCTGCCGGCAGGCGGGGCTGCACTGCGTGCGGAGCGCCGGTGAGGGCCATGGGAAGCCAGTTGGCCATGGCCCTGTCGTCACCTCCAGCTTCGAGGAC
This sequence comes from Triticum timopheevii, assembly GCA_963921465.1. Lineage (NCBI taxonomy): Eukaryota > Viridiplantae > Streptophyta > Magnoliopsida > Poales > Poaceae > Triticum > Triticum timopheevii. The sequence goes on from OY997270.1 coordinate 139,509,732, forward strand.
GGCCTCCTCGCATGCCAGCAGGAAAGCCAGTGGATCGGCCGCGCCGTTGTAGCGCGGCGGCATTGTTGGCTTGAACTTGTCCGGCCACCACACCCGCTGCAAGGCCAGGGCCAGGGCTCGGAGCCCCCTAGCCCCCGTGCTGGCGCTGGCAGCCGGAGCGGGCGGCGCGCTGCTCATTACGAGGCAGGTCGCGGTGGTGGTGGAAGGGAAAACTCCGGCGCACCCCTACCTGGCATGCCAAATGACAGATTTAGGGTTCCGGTAGACCCTTAAGGTTCAAACACTGGGGTGCGCGCGGTGATTTCGCCCTCCACCTACCTGCACCTCGCCGACTCGCTAGGATCTAAACTACAGAAGAAACAACACAAGAGACACAGGGTTTATACTGGTTTAGGCCACCATCGCGGTGTCATACCCTACTCCATTGTGTGGTGTGGTGGATTGCCTCTTGGGCTGATGATGAACAATACAAGGAAGAACAGCCTCGCGAGGGTCTGTTCTTTGTTGGGACGATGAACTGCTAGGAGGAGTTCAGTCGCTCTCTCTACTGGTTACTTGGCGTGGATCCTGTTCTCCTATCTCTGCGTGTCTCTACCTTGTGGGTGGCTAGTCCTATTTATAGGCAAAGGCCCTGGGCCTCTTCCCAAATATTGAGCGGGAAGGGCGCCAACAATTGGCCATTTTGAAGGGGAACATCTGGTACACTTATCCTGACTAAAGTTGGTCCTCGCCTGTCAAAGGCTCTGGTGGTGACGCCTGCTTGGGCCCCACAATGACTTCCTTCCTGCCGTTGGGATGGTCTTGGTCTTGTTGCACCGAAATGGATGCCTTTGCTTGATGCTCTCGCCTGAGCTTGCTCCCTTTGCACCAAAGAGGAAAAGAGGACACTGCGCGGGCTGGCGCCCGACTCGCGCCCTTGGTCGCCATGGCTCGCGTCATGGGCACCTCGCGAGGTACCCCGCCTTGTACTCTCCGCCTCCTCGTGAGCCAGCCTGATGAGGCCGCGCCTAAGGAAACTCCTTGTCGTCCGCCCCATGAGGCTTGGCCCCTCGCGAGGGTCTTGAGCTTGTGTTGATGAAGATGGGCCATGCTGGGCCCCCCTTTGAGCCACGCCGCGGGCCGCAGGCCGCAGGCAGGCAAGTCTGGGGACCCCCGTTCCCAGAACACCGACAGTTGCCCAGGGGGCGCCAGACATCGCTCGGTTTGGTCCAGCACCCGGAGCAGCACTGGCCCGGGGGGGAGGGGTAAATAAAGATGACCCTTGAGTCTGCAGAACCCAAGGGAAAAAGGCTTAGGTGGCAAATGTTAAAACCAAGGTTGGGCCTTAGGAGTTTTATTCAAAGCGAACTATCAAGGGGGTCCCATAAATCACCCAACCGCATATGGAACGCAAAATCAAGGAACATAACACCGGTATGACGTAAATTAGGGCGGCAAGAGTGGAACAAAACACCAGGCATAAGGCCGAGCCTTCCACCCTTTCCCAAGTATATAGATGCATTAATTAAATAAGAGATATTGTGATATCCCAACATAATCCGGATCCAACATGGAGCAATCTTCAACTTCACCTGCAACTAAAAACACTATAAGAGGGGCTGAGCAAAGCGGTAACATAGCCAAGCAACGTATTGCTAGGAAGGGTGAAAAGGTTAGAGGCTGACATGGCAATATGGGAGGCATGGTAAACAAGTGATAGGTAGCGCAACATAGCGTTAGAACGAAGCAACTAGCAAGCAAAGTTAGAAGTGATATCGAGGGTAATGGTCATCTTGCCTGAAATCCCGCAAGGAAGAAGAACGAGTCCATGAAGAAGACAAACGGACATAGTCGAACGAATCCTCACAACTCCGGAATGAAACCGAAGCTAACGAGAGAAGCAAACCAGAAAGAAGCAGCCAACATGGTAAAGGCACAAGCATAAACATGGCATGATGCACAAACAAATATGATGCATGACCGGTTTAATGAGGCAGGGCATGGCAAAGTGCACAAACAATACTACAAATTAAGTGGAGCTCAATATGCAACGAGTTGCATATTGATGAAACACCACATTCAAATGTTTAGTTCTCTCTCGTTTATGTACCCAACAATATTAAATGTTATTAAACATGGCAAGGGGTGAAGCATATGAAAACTAACTATTTGGGCAAGTTTAAATGAGGACGGAAACACAAACAACAATTCCGGAAAATCCCCATGTGCATATTTTAGATTTGGTAATGTTCTGACTAAAACACCATTTTAGTGTCGTTAAACAGGGAAATAAAGTGCAGCATGTTAAACTATGCATTTTTCCACCCCATTTACATATAAAGTTTGTTAAAATTGGAGCTACAGTTATTTAGTTATGAAATAAATCATTTTAGTATGGCATTTAAGCAAATTTAAACAAACATCATTTTAAACATGGATGAAAGTGGGTTATTGTGAAACTAGATGAAATTCTAAGCATTTTACATATATGAAGTTTTTCCATATGATGCACTGTTAAAGAGTTCTTATATGCATGATGTTTGAGGGCTTTTCTGTAAAACAACAATTCTCTGGATAATTAGCAAAACATCCAGAACAGGAAAAAAACACATGCAGGCCGAATCTGCAGGCTGTCCCATCAGGAGGAAAAACAAAGGAGGGCGCTCACGATGGGCCAAGGCCCAGGTCGGTGAAGCAGCAGACCTGCGGAAGCTGGACTTGGCGCGGCGCTGGGCCTCGCAGGCAAATCGAAGCCAGGCAGGGCGTGCTCAACACGGGGTCGAGCGCTGTGGAGCGCTGCTCGACGTGAAGCAGCGGGGATGCAGGGGAAGCAGGGCGGCGATGGGATCCGGATGAAGAGGGCCATGGCGCGACGCGGGCGCTGGAACATGTCTATGTAGGGGGGGCGGCAACACTCGCTCGTTCGCTCGAACCGGATGAAGCAGAGGCGATGGCGAGGGACTTGGCGCGGGGGTCGTAGGGCTCCGGTAGCAGGGAGGCGCGTCCAAGGCGAGGCAGGGGCGGTCGACGCGGTCGTGCGTGGCTGCTGGAGATCCTCGAGCAGAGAAGAAGCCGGTGGTGGCTGGGTCGTCGGGGACCTTGTCGGCGGCACGAATAGGAGGGGAACGCCCAGGATCCAAGGCGGAGGACGCGCGGGCTCGTCTGGTTCTTGTCCCTGATGAAGAGAGACAGAGAGAGGTGAGACAAAGAGAGGGAAAGGAAGAGAGGGCGCGAGGGAGGCCCGGCGGCGTGACCTGGAGGTGCTGGTGATCGTCGGCGGTGAGGCAAGGCGGCGGGGGTCGCGAGGAAGACGGTGGATCTCTGGATCGGGAGGAGCTCGGGGTCGAGCACTGGTTGGATGGCTGCGCAGATCGAGGGAGGAGGCTACGGGTGCAGGTTGGAGGAAGGTTGCTGGGTTGATTGGGGATGGATCCCGAGGGGGATTTGGTGGAGTGGCGGCGGGCAGGAGGATGGATGGGACAAGTCGCCTAAAAACTAGGGTTACCCCCTTATATATAGCTAGTTGATTTGGGTAGGGGCTTGCCCCTCCGATCGAAATCAGATGGTCCCGGATAAATAGGCTAGGGAGGCCAGATAAGAAAACGGAGATGTGTTGTAGATATTTGGGGATGATCTGAACCCAACGATAACGACAGAGCGGGTCGGGTTCGGGACAACTTTCGGACAAGCGCGAGGGGTCTGAGAGAGACTCCGGTTTAGGCAAGGGGGAAAACGAAGAACAAGGATGGTCTCAGAATGGTCAACGAACACAACAAAGAGAAGCGAGGAGCGGCAACTACGAACGGATGCAAGCTTTATGAAAAACATGCAGATGCAATGCGCATGATGCTATGAGATGAGATGCATGACATGAACAAAATGCAAAATGAAGACAAAAACCCAACCACGGAGAAAATAATATATCACATAGCCGGAAATGGCAAGAGTTGGAGTTACAATTATGGAAAGCTACCTCCGGGGTGTTACAACACTCCACCACCACAAGAGGATCTCGTCCCGAGATCTAGGATGGCACCAGAGAGAAACGGAAGAGGAAGAGAAGAGGTAAAACTAAGTTGCTTCTTCGACAAATGAGTGAAACCAAAGAACCTTGAGAGGTTGAAAAGTTTAAAGAGAGAACACAACTGAGTTAAACACAATTGAGAGCACTGCGGTAGAAAATAGAAACAACGAACACCATGTGAACCTTGGGGGTTGAAAGACATAAGAAAAGGGTTACAATGGACAAGAAGTACATGCAAGCACTCCGGTTGAAACGAGATGTACAAGGAATGATAAAGATCAATTACGACAACACTCCGGTTGGAATTGGGAGGAATAGAATATGAACTTGAGAAGATGGGATGATACTTGATGAAATCAACAACACACTGCCTCTGGAACTGTTGAAAGAATGGCACAATGGGTAAGAAGGATTTCAGACAGCACTAAGGTTGAAAAGAGAGGCAAAACTTAATAAGATGAAAGAACTTGAATGAGAACACAACACTCCGGTTAAATGGATAAGCAAGAAATAACATGATCTTGACAAAACGAGATGATGGGTCAATGAGAGCAACATCACAATGCCTGCGGAAGAGAGAATAGAAGATAGATCATTGGAATAACAGAATGGAGAATAAAATGCCAACTTTTGCCACAAATGAGCTTGGAAAGCATCCTTGCAAAGAAGAATTGAACAAAGTTGTTGGAAAATCAACAACGAAAAGCACAAGCTTGTTGTGGGCTTATGGCAAACATCTCAAAACGATGAGGTGACAACCGGCCACTAACAGAAACAATTGATTGGTTGAGATCAATGAGGAGAAGAGAAACTTCTTTCGCCAATAGGATAACTGGAGAAGTTGGGTCATTTAAGCACCATAAATAGCAACAATCCTTAGGGAAAAGCTTTTAGGTGAAATACAACCGAAGATATCTCCTGAACAAGAAAATGATGGGTCTAATTATCTCATTCTTGATAACTTGTGAATCATGAAACATGAAGGAAATTGTCAAGAATGACATAACACCACCTCAAAAGATAAAGTAGAAAGAATTGCACTTTGGAATGCAAGATGAAGAATACTTGAGCTCCTCAAAACAAAACATGTGTTAAGCACCATGTTTATTTTAGAGTATAGCTTGGCGGATCTTAACGTCGAGAGAAATCTTGAAGAACAATTGAAGGATGAAAGGAATCCTTGACAAACCGCCATGTAGAGCCTCCATGAAAAACTCTGGTAATAAAAGGATGATAGAAAAAAAGAAGTTGAAAAGACAAGGTGAAGCCTTGCGATGATTTAGATGGAGCTTCGCGACGAGATAAAGCGGAAAATTTGAAACTCTGGAACAAAGATGAATGACATATAACTGAGAAATTGATGTCACGGACAAACTCCGGTAGAAAAGAATTAAACACTTGGATGAAACAAGAATTAGAATTATGTTATGCGTATCCTTCACAAATTTAAATTGATGACAAGCAACGGATTTGGCATACTACTTATTATCGTAGAAAGGATTAAGGGATATATAGCGTAAACTTTGGAAAATCTTCAACGAGCCACCGGTAGGATTGAATCAACGAAAGAACGAATGAATTGATACAATAACGAAAGAGTAGAAATCTTGAATGAACCACCGTAAGAATTGAAAGTGAAAGTAGCAAAGGCACAATTCACCGGGAAGAATTGGGAAAACGAATGAAGATACTTGAGGGGATTTAGATACCTGAGAATGAAGAGATCATGAACTGATTAGAAGATATTTGAACGATTCACCGATAAGATTTGGAGAACGATAGCTACACACAGAGAATGAAGAATTATGACATGATGGCCTACGGAGGAAAAAAATGGAAACAACTCATGAAATGGTCCGGATGGTAAGAAAAGAATTGTCACAATCAAAAACAATTATGAGGATGGCATGAAGCTAGAACTACGCATCTTTGGAAGAGCGGGTAAGGATTTAAGAGGAACTCTTCTCCGGTCTTCAAAATCTGAGAATGACGGTGATAAACACCACCATGAATTGTTGAGACACTCCAGAATGAAAATTAGAAAGGTTGAACCAACGACGAAAGAATTTGAAAGATCTTGTAGAAAGACATTTGACTGATGATAATTCATTCTTACATCAAACTTTGAAATGAATTTGGGAATAGCTCCGGGAAAATTAGAAGAGTTAGGTAAGATCCTGGAAAAAAGACATGTGGGTTAGGGCCCACTAAAAGATACACCATTGAACGATTGACTGAAAGGGGGGGTTGCACCGGTTTAATTAAATGGCTTGAATGAGAAAACAACCTCAAAATAACTTGAACGGATTGAGAATGGAAACACGAATCTTCCAAGATATCTCCCACACTCCGGATATGAACTGGGCAAGGTGAATAAATAAGAGAGCCTTGGATAAGAAATTCACATGGGAAGATATGTGAAACAAAAGGAAGAGATATGATCAACACCGAAGCTTGAAATTAATCCACCGGAGAAGAATACGAGAATGAAGAATGATGAACTTGAAGCTCGTGAGCATCTTCACAAGGGATCACCGGATCAGAAAATTGATTGAAAAGAGTGAAGAGACTTCACATGAATAAATGGATACTTGATTAAAATATATGAGTCCTTGAAGAAAAGGGTGGGAGGGCGGGAAAACAAAGGTAACTTGGGGAAGATGGAACAAACACCGTTGAGAAAACTTAGAATTGATCTTGCGGATGTTGAAAATTATCAGATCCACTTGAAGAGAAGCACACTGGTTGGAAAAGAGTTGACATGGCAACCTCAGTGATCAAGAAGGATTAGTATTCACATAGCAATATGAGAATGATGTCTACTACACAACCTTCTTCTTGTAGACGTTGTTGGGCCTGCAAGCGCACAGGTTTGTAGGACAGCAGCAAATTTCCCTCAAGTGAATGACCTAAGGTTTATCAATCCGTAGGAGGCGTAGGATGAAGATGGTCTCTCTCAAACAACCCTGCAACCAAATAACAAAAAGTCTCTTGTGTCCCCAACACACCCAATACAATGGCAAATTGAATAGGTGCGCTAGTTCGGCGAAGAGATGGTGATACAAGTGCAATATGGATGGTAGATAAAGGTATTTGTAAACTGAAAATATAAAAGCAGCAAGGTAACTAAAGATAAAAGTGAGTGTAAACGGTATGCATCACACAATCTCAGATTCATCCAATCTATAAAAGAGTTCGTACTAGAATAACACCTTAAGATACAAATCAACCAAAACCCTAATGTCACCTAGACACTCCATTGTCACCTCAAGTATCCGTGGGCATGATTATACGATATGCATCACACAATCTCAGATTCATCCAACCAACATAAAAGTACTTCAAAGAGTGCCCCAAAGTTTCTACCAAAGAGTCAAGAACGTGTGCCAACCTCTATGCATAGGTTCCCAAGTGTCACGAAACCCGCAAGTTGATCAACAAAACATACATCAAGTGGCACATGATATCCCATTGTCACCACAGATAATCACGGCAAGACATACATCAAGTGTTCTCATAAAGACTCAATCCGATAAGAAAAATTCAAAGGGGAAACTCAATTCATCACAAGAGAGTAGAGGGGGAGAAACATCATAAGATCCAACTACAATAGCAAAGCTCGGGATACATCAAGATCGTGCCATAGAGGAACACGAGAGAGAGAGAGATCAAACACATAGCTACTGGTACATACCCTCAGCCCCGAGGGTGAACTACTCCCTCCTCATCATGGATAGCGCCGGGATGATGAAGATGGCACCGGAGATGGGATCCCCCTCCGGCAGGGTGCCGGAACAGGGCCCCTATTGGTTTTTGGTGGCTACAGAGGCTTGCAGCGGCGGAACTCCCGATCTATCTTCTGTTCTGGAAGTTTTAGGGTACGTAGGTATATATGGGTGAAGGGGGTACATCGGTGGACCTCTGGGTTGCTCACGAGGTAGGGGGCGCGCCCAGGGGGGCGCCCTCCACCCTCGTGGGCAGCCCGGGACTCCCCTAGCGTGCACTCCAAGCCCATCTGGTTGGTTTCCTTCCAAAATTAACTTCTCCAGTTGATTTTGTTCCGTTTTGACTCCGTCTGATATTCCTTTTCCTCGAAACACTGAAATAGGCATAAAACAACAAATATGGGCTGGGCCTCCGGTTAATAGGTTAGTCCCAAAAATAATATAAAAGTGGATAATAAAGCCCAATATTGCCTAAAACAGTAGATAAAGTAGCATGGAGCAATCAAAAATTATAGATACGTTGGAGACGTATCAAGCATCCCCAAGCTTATTCCTGCTCGTCCTCGAGTAGGCAAATGATAAAAAGAGAATGTTTGATGCGGAGTGATACTTTGGCATAATTTCAATGTAAATCTTCTTAATCAGGGTATGAATATTTAGATCCGAAAGATTCAAGACAAAAGTTCATATTGACATAAAAATAATAATACTTCAAGCATACTAACAAAGCAATTATGTCTTCTCAAAATAGCATGCCAAAGAAAGTTATCCCTACAAAATCATATAGTCTGGCTATGCTCCATCTTCCCCACACAAAGTATTTAAATCATGCACAACCCCGATGACAAGCCAAGCAATTGTTTCATACTTTAACATTTTCAAAACTTTTTCAATCTTCACGCAATACATGAGCGTTAGCCATGGATATAGCACTATATGTGGCATATAACGGTGGTTGTGGAGAAGACAAAAAGAGGGAAGATAGTCTCACATCAACTAGGCGTATCAACAGGCTATGGAGATGCCCATCAATAGATATCAATGTGAGTGAGTAGGGATTGCCATGCAACGGATGCACTAGAGCTATAAGTATATGAAAGCTCAAAAAAGAAACTAAGTGGGTGTGCATCCAACTCGCTTGCTCACGAAGACCTAGGGCATTTTGAGGAAGCCCATCATTGGAATATACAAGCCAAGTTCTATAATGAAAAATTCCCACTAGTATATGAAAGTGACGAAATGAGAGACTCTCTATCATGAAGATCATGGTGCTACTTTGAAGCACAAGTGTGGTAAAAGGATAGTAGCATTGTCCCTTCTCTCTTTTTCTCTCATTTCATTTTTATTTTTTTATTTTTTTATTTGTGCCTTTTTTTATGGCCTCTTTTTTTATTTGGGCTTCTATGGCCTCTTTTATTTTATTTTTTCGTCCGGAGTCTCATCCCGACTTGTGGGGTAATCATAGTCTCCATCATCCTTTCCTCACTTGGGACAATGCTCTAATAATGATGATCATCACACTTTTATTTTTCCTTACAACTCAACAATTACAACTCGATACTTAGAACAAAGTATGACTCTATATGAATGCCTTCGGCGGGGTACCGGGATATGCAATGAATCATGAGTGACATGTATGAAAGAATTATGAACGGTGGCTTTGCCACAAATACGATGTCAACTACATGATCATGCTAGCAATATGACAATGATGGAGCGTGTCATAATAAACGGAACGGTGGAAAGTTGCATGGCAATATATCTTGGAATGGCTATGGAAATGCCATGATAGGTAGGTATGGTGGATGTTTTGAGGAAGGTTTATGGTGGGTGTATGATACCGACGAAAAGTGCACGATATTAGAGAGGCTAGCAATGGTGGAAGGATGGGAAAAGTGCGTATAATCCATGGACTCAACATTAGTCATAAAGAACTCATATACTTATGGCAAAAATCTAGATGTTATCAAATCAAAGTATTACGCGCATGCTCCTAGGGGGATAGATTGGTAGGAAAAGACCATCGCTCGTCCCCGACCGCCACTCATAAGGAAGACAATCAATAAATAAATCATGCTCCGAGTTCATCACATAACGGTTCACCATACGTGCATGCTACAGGAATCATAAACTTCAACAAAAGTATTCTTTAAATTCACAACTACTCAACTAGCATGACTCTATTATTACCATCTCCATATCTCAAAACAATTATCAAGCATCAAACTTTTCTTAGTATTCAACACACTCATAAGAAAGTTTCACATATCTTGAACACCAAGTATATTAACATTAAGCAAATTACCATGCTATTAACAACTCTCAAAATAATCTAAGTGAAGCATGATAGATCAATTTTCTTTAAAACAAATCCACCACCGTGCTCTAAAAGATCTAAGTGAAGCACTAGAGCAAAAATTATCACGCTCAAAAGATATAAGTGAAGCATTATGAGCAAAACTATCAAGCTCAAAAGATGTAAGTGAAGCACATAGAGTATTCTAGTAGATTCCAATTTGTGTAAGGCTCTCTCTCATTAAAGAATTTCAGATCTTGATACTTATTCAAACAGCAAGCAAAGATAAAGGAAACTACAATGCAAGGATAGCACAACTCATGTGAAGAAGCAAAAACTTAGGCTCAACCAATACTAACCGATAGTTGTTGAAGAAGAAAGGTGGGATGCCTACAGGGGCATCCCCAAGCTTAGATGCTTGAGACTTCTTGAAATATTATCTTGGGGTGCCTTGGGCATCCCCAAGCTTGAACTTTTGTGTCTCCTTAATTCCTCTCATATCATGGTTTCTCTTTTTGTCGAAAGCTTCATTCACAACAAACTCAACAAGAACTCGTGAGATAGGTTAGTATAAACCAATGCAAAACCTTATCATTTTCTACTGTAACAAATCAGTAAAATTATTATTCAACATTGAGTACTAAATGCCTCTGTATATTTAATACTCCTATCATCAAATAGAATCATTAAACAAGCAAACATATGCAAACAATGCAACCATAACAGCAATCTGTCAAAACAGTACAGTCTGTAAAGAATGCAAGAGTATCAATACTTCCCTGACTCCAAAAATTATGAACTAAAATTCCCACTGTAATAAATTTATCAGAGCTCAATATACAAAAAGATTCAACGTTATACCATGCTCTGACTTTTCTAGGGAATTTTTGCAACAGCGGTAAACTTTCTAACAGCAACATGCAAACTAGCAAAATAAGCATGACAAAGGCTATCCTTGACTTTTTTATTGAAACTAAAGATGCAAAACATTATTCTAACTAACAGCAAGCAAACACTAACAAAATAAAATGATGCTCCATGCAAAACACATATCATGTGGTGAATAAAAATATAGCTCCAAGTAAAGTTACCGATGAACGAAGATGAAAGAGGGGATGCCTTCCGGGGCATCCCCAAGCTTAGTTGCTTGGTTGTCCTTGAATATTACCTTGGGGTGCCTTGGGCATCCCCAAGCTTAGGCTCTTGCCACTCCTTATTCCATAGTCCATCGAATCTTTACCCAAAACTTGAAAACTTCAACCACACAAAATTCAAAACAAAACTCGTAAGCTCCGTTTGTATAAGAAAATAAAACCACCACTTAGGTACTATAATGAACTCATTATAAATTAATATTTGTGTAATATCTACTGTATTCTAACTTCTCTATGGTCCATACCACTTAATGCTAGCCATAGATGCATCAAAATAAGCAAACAACACATAGAAAACAGAATCTGTCAAAAACAGAACAGTCTGTAGTAATCTGTATCAAACGTATACTTCTGGAACCCCAAAAATTATTAAATAAATTGCTGGGCCTGAGTAATTTGTCTATTAATCGTATGCAAAAATAATCAACCTAAAAGCACTCTCCAGTAAAAATTGGCAGCTAATCTCGTGAGCGCTAAAGTTTCTGTTTTTCACAGCAAGATCATATAAACTTCACCCAAGTCTTCCCAAAGGTTCTACTTGGCACTTTATTGAAACAAAAGCTATAAAACATGATTACTACAGTAGCATAATCATGTGGACACACAAAAACAGTAAGGATACATATTGGGTTGTCTCCCAACAAGCGCTTTTCTTTAATGCCTTTTAGCTAGGCATGATGATGATAATGATGCTCACATAAAAGATAAGAATTGAAACATAACGGGAGCATCATGAAGCACATGACTAGCACATTTAAGTCTAACCCACTTCCTATGCATAGGGATTTTGTGAGCAAACAACTTATGGGAACAATAATCAACTAGCATAGGATGGTACAACAAGCATAACTTCAAGAATTTAAGCACATAGAGAGGAAACTTGACATTATTGCAATTCCTACAAGCATATGTTCCTCCCTCATAATAATTTTCAGTAGCATCATGAATGAATTCAACAATATAACCAGCACCTAAAGAATTCTTTTCATGAACTACAAGCATAGAAAATTTTCTACTCTCCACATAAGCAAACTTTTTCTTTATAGCATACGTATCATCACAATAATCATCATAGATAAGAGGCATGCTTTCATCATAGTAAATTTGCTCATCAAAGCTTGGGGGACAAAAAATATCGTCTTCATCAAACATAGCTTACCCAAGCTTGTAGCTTTGCATATCATTAGCATCATGGATATTCAAGGAATTCATACTAACAACATTGCAATCATGCTCATCATTCACATATTTCATGCCAAGCATTCTATGTAATTCTTCTTCTAGCACTTTAGCACAATTTTCCTTTCCATCATACTCACGAAAGATATTAAAAAGGTGAAGCGTTAGAGACAAACTTAATTCCATTTTTTGTAATTTTCTTTTATAAACTAGACTAGTGCTAAAACAAGAAACAAAAAGATTCGATTGCAAGATCTAAAGATATACCTTCACTTACCTAGCCTCCCCGGCAACGGCGCCAGAAAAGAGCTTGATGTCTACTACACAACCTTCTTCTTGTAGACGTTGTTGGGCCTGCAAGTGCACAGGTTTGTAGGACAGCTGCAAATTTCCCTCAAGTGGATGACCTAAGGTTTATCAATCCGTAGGAGGCGTAGGATGAAGATGGTCTCTCTCAAACAACCCTGCAACCAAATAACAAAAAGTCTCTTGTGTCCCCAACACACCCAATACAATGGCAAATTGTATAGGTGCACTAGTTCGGCGAAGAGATGGTGATACAAGTGCAATATGGATGGTAGATAAAGGTATTTGTAAACTGAAAATATAAAAACAGCAAGGTAACTAAAGATAAAAGTGAGCGTAAACGGTATTGCAATGATAGGAAACAAGGCCTAGGGTTCATACTTTCACTAGTGCAAGTTCTCTCAACAATAATAACATAGATAGAAAATATAACAAGCCCTCAACGTGCAACAAAGAGTCACTCGAAAGCCACTAATAGCGGAGAACAAACGTAGAGATTATGGTCGGGTACGAAACCACCACAAAGCTATTCTTTCGGATCGATCTATAAAAGAGTTCGTACTAGAATAACACCTTAAGATACAAATCAACCAAAACCCTAATGTCACCTAGTACTCCATTGTCACCTCAAGTATCCGTGGGCATGATTATACGATATGCATCACACAATCTCAGATTCATCCAACCAACATAAAAGTACTTCAAAGAGTGCCCCCAAGTTTCTACCGGAGAGTCAAGAACGTGTGCCAACCCCTATGGATAGGTTCCCAAGTGTCACGAAACCCGCCAGTTGATCACCAAAACATACATCAAGTGGCACATGATATCCCATTGTCACCACAGATAATCACGACAAGACATACATCAAGTGTTCTCATAAAGACTCAATCCGATAAGAAAACTTCAAAGGGAAACTCAATTCATCACAAGAGAGTAGAGGGGGAGAAACATCATAAGATCCAACTACAATAGCAAAGCTCGGGATACATCACGATCGTGCCATAGAGGAACACGAGAGAGAACATGAGAGAGAGTGATCAAACACATAGCTACTGGTACATACCCTCAGCCCCGAGGGTGAACTACTCCCTCCTCGTCATGGATAGCGTCGGGATGATGAAGATGGCCACCGGTGATGGGATCCCCCTCCGGCAGGGTGCCGGAACAGGGTCCCGATTGGTTTTTGGTGGCTACAGAGGCTTGCGGCGGTGGAACTGCCAATCTATCTTCTGTTCTGGAAGTTTTAGGGTACGTAGGTATATATGGGTGAAGGGGGTACATCGGTGGACCTCCGGGTTGCTCAGGAGGTAGGGGGTGCACCCAGGGGGGCCCTCCACCCTCGTGGGCAGCCCGGGACTCCCCTGGCGTGCACTCCAAGCCCATCTGGTTGGTTTCCTTCCAAAATTAACTTCTCCAGTTGATTTCGTTCCGTTTTGACTCTGTCTGATATTCCTTTTCCTTGAAACACTGAAATAGGCATGAAACAACAAATCTGGGCTGGGCCTCCGGTTAATAGGTTAGTCCCAAAAATAATATAAAAGTGGATAATAAAGCCCAATATTGCCTAAAATAGTAGATAAAGTAGCATGGAGCAATCAAAAATTATAGATACGTTGGAGACGTATCAGAGAACACCGTTTTGGAAAGGTATGGATTCAACATTTGACTTCAAAGCAACTTGAGTACCACAAATAAAACAAAACAAAGGATTTGGCTTGCAGAATAAGCCAGAACAAATACATATGATAGAGATTTACCCAATCCCGTATCATGCATTTGTCAGAAAGATATTCTAGGAGCTACTTGAATTCCCACCTATAAACTCCCGAAACTTTCTGGTTATGCAATCTGGTGTTGGGGATATAGGGGAAGCAATATATTCTCACCCAAAACTAACAATCCCTACATCCAAGCTGTATCCATCCGTCAACACATAACCAAGAAACCTTCGGAAATCGTGTACCTCAACCTTCGAAATGCATCCGTTATACGAGCTATGGCAATACTCCCGAACTCCCGCCCAAGTACTGGGTGGTGTCGAGGTTATCTCATCAACAACTACATAAAAGAGATTTTTGATATCGGCAAAACTCAGGTATTCCAGAACTGCAACGATAAAATTATGGCGACAACACCTCGGAGCTCAACTCCCCGGGACACTGCCACAACCCCTAAATGTCAGGAGGCACCAAGAACAATGTTCTCGTCATAAGAATATCGGAACGATCCCAAGATACCAACGTGATCCTAAATTTTTTTAGTGAAATTTGAGGAGAGGAAAGACAAAACATCTACGTCAGGAGACCTCACCAGAGCGACGAAGGGACTGAGGAGTATAAAGAATCCTACTCTCCATATATATATTGCTAAGACTCAAAACATTTTTGTTCTAGACTCAACAACGTTAGCGATTCGATCAAGCAGGGGGCTCCTAAGTCGGGGATGGCTCTGATTACCAACTTGTAACGCCCACGATACGGCTATATCCCCCACGTGTCGAAGCACGACTTAGAGGCATAACCGCATAGTGGTTTTGTCGCAAGAAGTGTCATCTTCACACAATCCCATGTAATGAACAAGAATGGGATAAAGAGTTGGCTTACAATCGCCACTTCACACAATGAACATATAATTCATACATCATTCAGAGTACACACATAGTCCGACTATGAACGAAGCCAAAAGAAAAGAAGATAACCCAACTGCTAGATCCCCGATCGTCCCAACTAGGCTCCACTACTGATCAGCATGAAACGAAACATAGCAACGACCAAGATCTTCGTTGAGCTCCCATCTGAGCTCGGTTGCATCACCTGCACTGGTATCATCGGCACCTGCAACTATTGTGATAGTATCTGGTGAGTCACGAGGACTTAGCAATCTCAAAACCCCCGAGATCAAGACTATTTGAGGTTATGGGTAGGAAGTGGTAATGAGGTGGAGTTGCAGCAAGCACTAAGCAAATATGGTGGCTAACATACGCAAATAAGAGCGAGAAGAGAAGCAATGGAATGGTCGAGAAGCTACAAGTGATCAAGAATTGATCCTGAAACTGCTTACGCACAATCATAACACCAAGACCGTGTTCACTTCCCGGACTCCGCCGAAAAGAAACCATCACGGCTACACACGCGGTTGATGCGTTTTAATTAAGTCAAGTGTCAAGTTCTCTACAAAAGGATATTAACAAATTCTCATCTGCCACATAACCGCCGGCACGGCTCTCGAAAGTTTATGCCCTGCAGGGGTGTCCCAACTTAGCCCATCACAAGCTCTCACGGTCAACGAAGGATATTCCTTCACCCAGGAAGACCCGATCAGTCTCGGAATCCCGGTTTACAAGACATTTCGACAATGGTAAAAGAAGACCAGCAAAGCCGCCTGATGTGCCGACAAATCCCAATAGGAGTCGCACGTATCTCGTTCTCAGGGCACACCGGATGAGCTAGACGTCGAGTTGGCATAGACCCTGGTTGCCCAGGGGGCGCCGGACATCGCTCGGTTTGGACCAGCACCCGGAGGAGCACTAGCCCGGGGGGGGGGGGGGGGTAAATAAAGATGACCCTTGAGTCTGCAGAACCCAAGGGAAAAAGGTTTAGGTGGCAAATGTTAAAACCAAGGTTGGGCCTTGCTGGAGGAGTTTTATTCAAAGCGAACTGTCAAGGGGGTCCCATAAATCACCCAACTGCGTAAGGAACGCAAAATCAAGAAACATAACACCGGTATGACGGAAACTAGGGCGGCAAGAGTGGAACAAAACACCAGGCATAATGCCGAGCCTTCCATCCTTTACCAAGTATATAGATGCATTAATTAAATAAGAGATATTGTGATATCCCAACATAATCCGGATCCAACATGGAGCAATCTTTTACTTCACCTGCAAGTAACAAGACTATAAGAGGGGCTAAGCAAAGTGGTAACATAGACAAGCAACGGATTGCTAGGAGTGGTGAAAAGGTTAGAGGCTGACATGGCAATATGGGAGGCATGGTAAACAAGTGATAGGTAGCGCAGCATAGCGTTAGAACGAAGCAACTAGCAAGCAAAGATAGAAGTGATATCGAGGGTAATGGTCATCTTGCCTGAAATCCCGCAAGGAAGAAGAACGAGTCCATGAAGAAGACAAACGGACGTAGTCGAACGAATCCTCACAACTCCGGAACGAAACTGAAGCTAACGAGAGAAGCAAACCGGAAAGAAGCAATGAACATGGTAAAGGCACAAGCATAAACATGGCATGATGCACAAACAAATATGATGCATGACCGGTTTAATGAGGCAGGGCATGGCAAAGTGCACAAACAATACTACAAATTAAGTGGAGCTCAATATGCAATGAGTTGCATATTGACGAAACACCACATTCAAATGTTTAGTTCTCTCTCGTTTATGTACCCAAAAATATCCGACTACAGTCGACGTCAGCTCTTTCCACGACCAACTCAGGTATATCGAACCCCGATTCAGAATCTAGCAGCTGCAGCCCGTATAGCAGAGTCAATTCAGTCCTCTCAGTCGGAGGCTGGCAGAGGCTTGATGCAGATCAGGGATTTGCTCCGAGCAGCAGGAGATCGCAATTCAGCTGTGTCACAGTCACGCAACAGGATTCACAGTCGATCCGTCACTACGAATACAGTTCAGTTGGCTCATAGCCCAAGATCGCCTCCGCGGCGTGAGGGACGTGAAGGTCGACGTGACCAATATGATGACTAATTTGATCATGATGATCAGCGTCGAGTGCCCACTCCTCCCCCAAGGGGTGGGTCTTACGCCCATCGGCAGCAAGATGATAGGCGCCAACTCAGTGTTGGGCGAAGAGCTCCGGTCGACCCCAGGGAACCAGGCTTTGACGCGAGATCCATCATCGTGCAAGGTTTGGTCGATCGGAACGGAGCTCATCGAGGTGGCCATGACAGAGATGCGCCCACTAGCAGCCGAGTCCATGTTTCAGGTCCAAAATGTTTTAGCAGAGCCATCAGAGCCGTAGTGATATCCCCCAACTTCAGGTTGGCGACTGGGGTAAGTAAGTTCACCAGTGAGTCCAAGCCTGAAACCTGGCTTGAAGACTACCGAGTGGCGGTACAGATTGGCGGCGGTAATGATGAGGTGACCATGAAGCACTTACCACTCATGTTGGAGGGTTCGGCCAGGGCGTGGTTGAATCAGTTAGCTCCTAGCAGCATTTACACTTGGGAAGATCTTTCCCGAGTGTTCGTCAGGACATTCGAGGGAACTTGCAAGCGACCAGCCGGATTGACAGAGCTGCAAGTCTGCGTGCAAAAGTCGAATGAAACCCTGAGAGATTATATACAGAGATGGATCACTTTGCATCATACGATGGAGAACGTGTCTGATCATCAGGCAGTTTGCGCCTTCAAGGATGGTGTTAAGAACAGAGAGTTAAGTTTGAAGTTTGGCCGGACCGGAGATATGACCCTGAGTCGAATGATGGAAATCGCCACCAAGTATGCCAATGGTGAATAAGAGGATCGACTCCGGAGTGGCAAGTACAAGCCGAGTTAGTCGGAAAAAGGAACCTCCAGTCGGAAGCAGAAGCGGAAAGCCGAGCCAGCGGCTCCTGGAGAGGCTCTGGCAATGAGTCAGGGAAAATTCAAAGGGAAGCCCGAAGGATCCTAGAACCCCAAGAAGGTGAAAGATAAGGAAGGAAATGACTTGATGGATCTGCCGTGTCACATCCACACGAAGAAAGACAAAGAGGGTAACTTCATCTACCCGAAACATACCACTCGCCAGTGCCGGCTCTTAATCCAGCAGTTTCAAGGAAAACAGCCCAAGGACAAGGAAAAGGAGTCGGACAAGGTTGAGGACAAGGAGGACAGTGATGGAGGATATCCTCATGTCAATTCCACCCTGATGATTTTTGCTGATGTGGAGAGCAAAAGTCGATTGAAGGTTATCAACCGTGAGGTAAATATGGTCGCCCCGGTGACACCAAGCTATCTGAGATGGTCTCAAACTCCCATTACATTCAACCAGTCCGATAATCCGACTCATATAGCCACCCCTGGGAGGCAAGCTTTGGTGGTCGATCCGGTCGTCGAAGGCACTCGACTGACGAAGGTACTGATGGATGGTGGTACTGGACTGAACATATTGTATGCAGAGACACTAAAAGGAATGGGCATTCCGATGTCCAAACTCAGCGCCAACAACATGAGTTTTCAAGGAGTTATACCTGGAAAGAAGGCTGAGTCACTCGGCCAAATAGCTCTAGACGTGGTGTTCGGCGACTCGAAGCATTTCCGCAAAGAGAAGCTGGCATTTGAAGTCGTGGATTTCCAGAGTGCTTACCACGCTATTTTGGGGAGACCAGCTTATGCACGGTTCATGGCTCGACCATGTTACGTGTACCTCAAACTGAAAATGCCTGGCCCCAAAGGCGTGATCACTATCACTGGCAACCGGAAGAAGGCAAAAGAGTGTTTTCAGAAAGGCTCGAAGATTGCGGACGCCCAGATAACAGTGGTAGAACTGGAGGGATACAAGAAAAATGCAGATCCGAGTGATTTGTTGCGGGCCAAGAAGCCCGCCACAGAGTCAGCGTTCCAGTCGTCTGGTGAGACGAAACCCGTGCATATTCACCCGACCAACCCCAGCGCAGCTCCGACCCATATTTCCACAACACTTGACTCTAAATAGGAAGAGGCGCTCATCCAGTTCCTCCGTGAGAACTGGGACATCTTTGCATGGAAGCCTGCTGACATGCCGGGTGTTCCCAGGGGGCTGGCTGAGCATCGCCTAAGAGTCGACTCAAAAGCAAAACCTGTCAAAGAACATCTTCGACGGTCCGCCGTTCAGAAGAGAAAGGCCATTGGCGAGGAGGTGGCTCCTGGCGGCAGAGTTTATCCGAGAGATATACCACTCCGAGTGGCTCGCCAATGTCATCATGGTCCCCAAGAAGGACAAGTCACTTCACATGTGCATTGATTTCAAACATATCAATCGGGCCTGCCCGAAAGATTATTTTCCTCTCCCTCGTATTGACCAAATTGTCGACTCGACTGCGGGATGCGAGAGATTGTCTTTTTTAGACGCCTATTCCGGGTACCATCAGATCCGTCTGTATGGACCCGACGAGATCAAAACAGCTTTCATCACTCCATTCGGGTGCTTCTGCTATGTCACCATGCCATTCGGTCTCAAGAATGCCGGAGCCACGTTCATGAGGATGACTCAAAAGTGTTTACTCATTCAAATCAGTCGGAATATGGAAGCGTACATGGATGATATCGTAGTCAAGTCACGAAAGGGTTCTGACCTGTTGACTGACCTCGCTAAAACATTTGCCAATGTCCGGAGGTATGATATCAAGCTTAATCCATCAAAGTGCACATTTGGAGTTCCTGGTGGAAAGTTACTCGGTTTTCTCATTCCGAACGAGGAATCGACGCTAACCCGGAAAAAGTTGGCACCATACTCCGAATGAAACGCCCTGTGCGTGTGCATGATGTCCAGAAGCTTACTGGATGCTTGGCCGCGTTAAGTCGATTCATCTCTCGCCTCGGTGAAAAGGCATTGCCTCTTTACCGACTGATGAAGAAGGTAGACAAGTTCGAGTGGACTCAAGAAGCTGATGCAGCGTTTTCCGAGCTAAAAGCTCTGCTCTCCACCCAGCCAGTGCTTGCTGCTCCAATCAGCAAAGAGCCTTTGTTGCTTTACATTGCAGCCACAGGACAAGTCGTCAGTACAGTACTTACGGTCGAGCGGGAAGAAGAAGGGAAAGCCTTCAAAGTTCAGCGCCCAGTGTATTATCTCTCTGAAGTTTTGACTCCATCGAAGCAAAGATATCCTCATTATCAGAAGCTCGTGTATGGAATATACATGACCATGAGGAAGGTTGCTCATTATTTCTCTGATCATTCCATAGTCGTCAGCGATGCCCCACTGTCAGAGATTCTACACAACAGAGATGCAATTGGTCGAGTGGCGAAATGGGCGATTGAACTCCTTCCCCTTGATATCAAGTTTGAGGCAAAGAAAGCCATTAAGTCCCAGGCGATAGCAGATTTCCTTGCCGAGTGGATTGAACAACAGTAGCCGACTCCAGTTCACTCGGAGCATTGGACCATGTTCTTTGATGGCTCTAAGATGTTAAATGGTTCCGGTGCTGGGGTAGTTTTGGTTTCCCCCCGAGGAGATAAGCTCAGATATGTGCTCCAGATCCACTTTGATTCCTCCAATAATGAAGCAGAATATGAAGCACTTTTGTATGGGTTTCGCATGGCCATTTCACTCGGCGTCCGTCGCCTTATGGTTTATGGCGACTCAAATTTGGTGGTCAGTCAGGTGATGAAGGAGTGGGACGTTAGAAGCCCAGCCATGATTGGATACTGCAATGTAGTGAGGAAGCTTGAAAAGAAATTCGAAGGGTTAGAGCTCCACCATATACCCCGACTGAAGAATCAAGGGGCTGATGATTTGGCAAAGATAGGTTCCAAGAGAGAAGCCATTCCCAGTGATGTGTTCTTGGAGCATATCCATACTCCATCAGTCAAAGAAGATCCTTTTACCGAAGAAGCTCCACAGCCCAAGAGTATCACAGATCTGACTAAGGTTGAAGTTCCAGCAGTGGTCGACCTGATCATGGAAGAATTAGTGATCACTCCCGATTGGACAGTACCGTATATCGCCTATATCTTAAGGAAAGAGCTCCCGGAGGACGAAGAAGAGGCTCGACAGATCATCCGCCGATCTAAAGCCTTTACCGTGATAAGGGGACAGCTATACAGAGAAAGCACGACTGGAGTTGGTCAGAAATGCATACCGCCAGAAGAAGGTCGAATAATCCTTGACGACATCCACTCGGGGACCTATGGCCATCATGCGTCCTCTCGGACCATCGTGGCCAAAGCATACCGAGCCGGATTTTACTGGCCAAGAGCGAATGAAATGGCAAAGGAGATAGTCGACAAGTGTGAGGGATGTCAATTTTACTCCAATATGTCACACAAGCCCGCCTTAGCTTTAAAGACCATACCACTCGTCTGGCCCTTCGCAGTATGGGGGTTGGATATGGTTGGACCCTTGAGAACAGGCAGAAGAGGTTTCGCACATGTGCTGGTAGCAGTCGACAAGTTCACCAAGTGGATCGAGGCTAAACCCATTAAGAACCTTGATGTCGGCACCGCTGTCAGCTTCATCAGAGAGTTGATATTCAGATATGGAGTCCCACACAACATCATCACTAATAACGGGTCAAACTTCAATTTGGAGGAATTCAGGGCGTTCTGCACATCTCAGGGCACACGAGTCGACTATGCTTCAGTCGCTCACCCTTAGTCGAATGGACAAGCAGAGCGGGCCAATGGCTTGATTCTCAAAGGGTTGAAACCCCGACTGATGCGTGATCTCAAGCATGCGGCTGGAGCATGGGTCAACGAGCTTCCCTCGGTGCTTTGGGGGTTAAGGACCACGCCTAACCGGTCGACTGGGAGAACTCCGTTCTTCTTGGTCTACGGAGCTGAAGCGGTCTTGCCGAGTGACCTGCTTCACAACGCTCCTCGAGTCAAGCTCTACACCGAAGCTGAAGCAGAACAAGCACGGCAGGATGTAGTCGACCTTCTAGAGGAAGAAAGGGAGATGGCTCAGATCCGATCGACCATTTACCAGCAAGACTTGCATCGCTTCCACGCCAAAAACGTGAAGAGTCGAGCCTTCTAGGAAGGAGATTTGGTTCTCCGAGTGGATCAGCAGAAACCACACAAGCTCGCTCCTTCTTGGGAAGGTCCCTTCATCGTCACCAAGGTTCTCCACAACGGAGCGTACCGTCTTTACAACGTTGAGCACAAGATCGACGAGCCCCGAGCTTGGAACGCGGAGCTGCTCCGACCCTTTTACACTTAAGCAGCCGCTCAGAAATGTAATAAAAGCACTTCTGTAGTTCATTTTTCAAAAGACAATAGTGTTATAATTTTCCCAATGATTGTTGTCACTTTTGCTTGTTCAATAAAATTTCCCCCCTGTGGGTGGCTTAGCTGCGAATCCGTTTCGCCTAAGTTTGTAAAAAAAAATCCTTGCCGAGTGGTGAGCCAGCCTCCCACTCGGGGGCTTAGCTGCGAATCCGTTTCGCCTAAGTACTTTAAAATCCTGCCGAGTGGTGAGCCAGCCTCCCGCTCGGAGGCTTAGCTACAGTCTAAGTACTCGGCTAAGTTTTAATAAAATCCTACCGAGTGGTGAGCCAACCTCCCGCTCGGAGGCTTAGCTGCAGTCCAAGTACTCGCATAAGTTTTAATAAAATCCTACCGAGTGGCGAGCCAGCCTCCCTGTCGGTGTCAAAACCGGCGGATCTCGGGTAGGGGGTCCCGAACTGTGCATCTAGGCGGATGGTAACAGGAGACAAGGGACACAATGTTTTTACCCAGGTTCGGGCCCTCTCGATGGAGGTAAAACCCTACGTCCTGCTTGATTAATATTGATGATGTGGGTAGTAAAAGAGTAGATCTACCACGAGATCAAGGAGGCTAAACCCTAGAAGCTAGCGCATGGTATGATTGTTGTAATGTATGTTGTCCTACGGACTACAGCCCTCTCCGGTTTATATAGACACCGGAGAGGCTAGGGTTACACAGAGTCGGTTACAATGGTAGGAGATCCACATATCCGTATTGCCAACCTTGCCTTCCACGCCAAGGAAAGTACCTTCCGGACACGAGCCGGAGTCTTCAATCTTCTATCTTCGTAGTCTTGGAGTCCGGCGGATAATGATAGTCCGGCTGTTCGGACACCCCCTAGTCCAGGACTCCCTCAGTAGCCCCTGAACCAGTCTTCAATGACGATAAGTCCGGCGTGCATAATGTTCGGCATTGCAAGGCGGGTTCCTCCCTTGAATAATCCAGAGAAGATAATGAACACCAGGATAGTGTCCGGCTCTGCAAAAATAATTTCCACGTTCCACCGTAGAGAGAATAAAACATATACACTAGCTCAATCTGCTGACGTGTTATGCGGCGTGACATCACACCGCTACTAAGCCCTTTGTTTGAATTGTTTTTTATTATTCCACCTCAGCACATTTAGCGAGACGGTTTCCTTGGCACGTCCTATCGAAGCAGAGATCGTGTTCCCTCTATTCCGGGATCCTCATCAATACGTGCGTGGGTAACCCAACCGTTCCCGTCGCCACGCCTCCTCTATCGAAGGGGAATCCTAAACGGTCACGGAGACGGCCCTTGGTATTTCTTCCCCTTTATAAGAGGACCAAGGCCTGTCCTTGTTCTTCAATCTCGCATCGAATCTTTCCTCCGCTCCCAGTTCCAACACCCAGAGCTTTAGATTCGAGCACTTTGGATCCTCAACCATGTCCAGCTCTGACCTCCAGGACCGGTGGATGCCCTCCTCCGTCACGGAGGAGGACATATTGAAGTTGCGTGAGGCCAAGTACCTGGCCTACGAGGTTTCGCACAGGTTGCCTGCCCCAGGGCAGGCCGTGCCAGCCCCCGAGCCTGGCGAATACGTCGTTTTCATATCTCACCTCCGTCGGGGATTAGGCTTCCCGACGGATCCCTTCGTGAGAGGGCTCCTGTCTACTACGGGCTGGACTTTCACGACTTGGCTCCGGAGTCCATCCTCCACATCTCCGCATTCATTATCGTCTGCGAAGCCTTCCTCTGCGTCATCCCCCACTTCGGCCTATGGCTGAAAACCTTCAAGGTGGAGCCGAAGATGATCGGGGGATGTCAAGCGGAGTGCGGCGGGGCGACCATAAGCAGAAAGGTCGATGCCCCGTGGCCCGAGGGTTCCTTCCAAGAGGAACCCGGGCTGTGGCAACAGGAGTGGTTCTACATCACCGCTCCGAGGGGCAGCAGGCAAAAGCCGCCGCCCTTATTCCGCCCGGGACCTCCACGCCAACTGATGTCGTGGGTCAACCAAGGGCTCAACTGGGGGCCGTCCGAGGACGTGCCTTCACTGCAGGGCCGGATTCGAGACCTCCAAACGAGGGAGATCGATCTGATCAAGGTGATGCAGGTTATGCTAATCAGGCATCTTCCGCCCTGCAAACGTCGTCCTCTCTGTCTATGGGAGTCCAATCCGGAGGGACCTCGTATTCTCCAACATTTTATGGGTGCGTCACCCATGGAGATGTACAAGCTGTTCTTCGGACCGCAGGTGGCGTGTCCGGATTCGGCCGAGGACGCAGGCCTAAGCCGCGATCGCCCGGATACTCAGGTAAATACCTCAGAGTCCGGACACTCTATTTATGTGCCTTTTAAAAGTTCGTCTTCTGACCCTTTGTTCTTTACAGGAATGGGTGGCACGATCAAGGCTGATAAGGTGTCCGGCCCCCCTCCCAGAGACCGCACTGGAGCCCGTGCTGGTCAGAATGTTGGAGGTTGCGCCCACAGAGGGGGGCGACGGGGGAAATAAAGGAGCTAATACTTTGCCCAAAGGGGCGACTGAAGAGGAGGGAACCAAGGACCCCTCCCTTCAGAGGCAGAAGAGGACCGCCTCCGGAGATCCGGAGGTCAAAGCCCCTAAGCGTGGGAAAAAATCCTAACCGGGGGGTCCGGCGTCCGGAGAGAATCCGGACGCGCAATCATCGCCGAAGGACCAGCCCTCCAACGAGCCGTGAGTATGAAAGAGGAAGTTTAATTAATAGGGAAGTACCTTCATTTGTGCTTCTGTAGGTAACCAAAATATTTATATCGCAGTTCGGATCTGCAGCCTTCTCAGATGAGTTCATTTTCGGGGGACCTTCTTCCGGAGATGATGGAGAGCGATACGCCTCCGTCTGCAGCGCCGCCAGATGAGGCGGGCGAGCCTGAAGTGTCGTCACGGAGGGCGTCCCCGAGCCCAGAGGGGCCAGAGAGTTCGGCACCCAGCAGAGTCCGGCCGGGAGAACTGAGGAGTCTGCTTGAGAGGGCGTCCATTTCAGAAGATCACCGTGCGTTAATGCGTATGGTGATTGGAAGGATTTCGTCCGCTGAAAGCGGATTGCGTAATGCCGCCATGAGCTTGCTGGCGGGATTTGAGGTATGCGAAAATGGCGCACCCCTTTGTCTTTTAACAGTTTTGCATATAAAAAATGCGCCCTGTATACATAGTAGCCCCTGAGACTCGGTAGGTTGTCGGAAACGACAGCGTACTGAGGATCGAAATCTAAAGTAATGAATTCCGTCGTTCCTATGCAGGTGGCGGATGGTCCGGGGGCTAGCCGGACTAATGATTTTGCCGAATTAACCCGGCAACTTGACCTGGCAGATGAGGACATCGCACTTGTCAACAGGCGACTTGACGAGTCGCAAGGTAAAGTAGTTCTCCGCAGCCGTTCATTGAGTGGGTCAAAGCCTGCCTCTGATAAGTTATATGCTGTTTATACAGACGGTGCTGCTGCTGTGGAGAGCCTTCGGGCCGAACTTGCTCTAGGTAAGGAGCGAGCCCGAAGGAGTGACGCGGCTGCCTCGAGGGCGGCCGAGGAATTGAAGGCCGAAAAGGCTGCGCACTGCCTAAGCAGGGCGGAGGTGGCCGAATTGGCCATGAAATTAAAGGATGCTACCGACCGCAATGAGGCTCTTGAAAAGGAGCGCTTATCGGAGGGGGAAGACCTGAAGAAGGCCACCGCCGAAGCCAAGGATGCCCGCTCCGCAATGCGGGCTATGAAGGAGGAGCTGCGCTAGGCCGGAGAGATCGCGGCTGGCAAGCCTTTTCTGATGCATCGCCGGTTTATGGATTCGAAGTATGCTCAATTTGAGCGGCTATGGAGTTCGGAAGATCCATATATGGACTTGGCTGCGAGTGCGGCTGATGCCGTTAAACACTTCCGGAGCCAGGGGGATCACGAGACGGAAGAGTTGTATTGGTCTCAATTCCATAGTCCGGATCGCCCTCTTCCACTGACGGACTGGTTGGCCGAATGTGCCGAACTGAACAGATTGTCCGGACTGGCCATGACTGACATCGTGGCCCATGTCTGGCCAGAGAGGTCCAAGGCGACGAGCTACTTCGGCTTACTGCAGCAATTCCTTGGGGCGGTGCCGCATATCAAGGAGATGAAGCGGTCGGCCTGCATCGAGGGCGCGTGGATGGCTCTGGCCTGTGTGAAGGCGCAGTGTCCGGAGATGGACGCCACCGCTGTTGCTGCCCCGGGTTCGGATGAAAACCGGCTCCCTGCCGAGCACTATTTCGGGGAAGTTATGCGTGGCGCTCGTGTAATAGAGTCGCAGTGCTCAAAAAATGTAACGTTCAATTGAACGCATTAACTTGTAGATCAATGATTATAGTATGACTGCTTTTTATACTTGTGCTTCCAAGTAGTAAAACTTCTCCTATGCGGCCGTTTCCGTATACTTGTGTATAACCTGAAAGATGCAGTCTTCGGCTTCAGCCCCCTCGCACAAGGTGCTGGGGTGTTCGCAAAATAGCGCGTTTTCACACTTAATCCGACGTCTCGGTCTTGTTATAAGGAGGTGGTAGCGTAGCAAACGAGGCAATCCGGACTATAATGCTTTATCTCTTTCACTTAGCCAGTGGAGCTCGAGGGTGGGGCTACGATATAGCCCTGGTGGCCCCGCACCTCTCCGAATTCGGGGTGCGTAAGTGCCTGACCGGGAAACGGTCCTTCATCAGAGCGGGGAATTCTAAACATTCCAAATGTCGATCGAGTGGTTGACCAGTCTCTCGCTGTATCATGACAGTCAGTTTTCGACTTTCTCTACTGAGGTACTCGCCCAGCCGAACTGGGGCACAATCGCAGTAGTTCTCCTGGTGCCGCGTTAGCCGATGATACGGAACGTAAGGTAGCAAAACACAGGAGCCGGGCAAACCCAACATTTGACCAAAGACATGATTCGGAGCTGATGCATATAATTCCTAACTCGAGACGCCGAACACTCCCTAAGGTGTTCGGTCTTTATAATAATGGGCAGAATGATGCCCTAAGCCCCGAGTGTCCGGGTACGGCATGGTCTTCTGACGCGGCCTATGCCAAAACGTCAGGCTCCGCTTTAGCTATCAGAAAAAGCCAAGGGAAAATAACAACAAGAGACAGTAAAAAAGGTCTACGCAGGGTCTTAATCTGAAAAGAATCCTCACAACGGGTCCCTACTGCACATCTGCGCCTGTGTCTCTGTTGCGCCGTTATCCTGGACGGGTATGCACATCGCTCATCTGTAGAGACAGAGGAGCTTTTAGTTTAAAGCAATTTGTGCAGAAAATATGTAGAATAAAGAATAAAAAATATAAGTAATTAAAGCAGAGTTCGCATGAACCCGTGGTTGTTTGTGCGCGCAGCCCCCTGTGGAGGGGTATGCGGCTAGGGAGCCCCTAGCCTACTGACGCCGGACTCGTCTATCCGAGTTCGGGGTCTTGAAATGACCCTCGCACTGAAATGATGGCATGCGGACCGGGCATCTTGAGTGTAAGAGACGCGTAATGCGGTATAGCGTTGAAGCGGACAAAAGCCTTACGCCCCAAGAGTGCTTGATATTCACTTTCAAATGGGACGATGTGAAAAATTAATTTTTCATGTCGATAATTGTTCGGTGATCCGAACACGACTTCTAGCAATATGGAGCCTGTGCACTTGGCGTAAGGGCCTGGTGTTACTCCTCTGAAGGTAGTGCGGCTCTGTCGTATTTTGGCAGGGTTTATCCCCATCCTACGGACTGTTCTGGGATACAGCAGGTTTAGGTCACTGCCTCCGTCCATTAGGACACTGGTAAATTGTAATCCGTCTATTATGGGATTCAATATCAGGGGAGTCCGACCCGCATTTCGAATGCTTCTGGAATAGTCCAAGTGGTCGAAAGTGATTGGTTTTGATGTCCAATCTCTATTATCTGCTAGGTTGGACCGTGCGAAGCCCTTTTTGCAAAGTGCCGCACTATTTTTCCGTATTATCACATGAAGTGAGTTTACTGCTTTAACCACTTGTGGGAAAGTCTTTTGTTTTCCGGTGCTCTGCTGGTGGGGTTTGTGCTCTTCGCTTGACGCGTCGAGCCCCTTGTGTTCGGCATTTAGTCGGCCGGACTGTTTAAAAACCCAACAATCCCTGTGGGTGTGATTTGCAGGCCTTCCGGGGGTACTGTGGATTTGACATATCTGACCCATAATCTTCTTTAAATTGGATAATTCGTCACTGTCATCCTTTAGAGGCTGTGTTTTACTATTTGGCCGTGAGCTTTTAAATCCGGCGTTGACTGCCGTGCTCTTTGGGCTTTTCTCTTTGTTCCAGCGCTGCTCTTTTTTGCGCCGTGATTTTCCGTTTCCATCTCTCATCTCGGATGTACTTGGGTCGCTGGTGCTACATCTTGCTAACCAGCTGTCCTCGCCCGCACAGAAGCGGGTCATGAGGCTTGTTAGTGCGGACATTGTCCTCGGCTTTTCTTGACCGAGGTGCCTGGCGAGCCATTCGTCTCGGACATTGTGCTTGAAAGCTGCTAAGGCTTCGGCGTCCAGACAGTCGACTATTTGGTTCTTTTTGGTAAGGAACCTATTCCAGAATTTCCGTGCTGACTCTCCGGGCTGTTGAGTTATGTGACTTAGGTCATCTGCATCCGGAGGCCGGACATAAGTCCCTTGAAAATTTGCTCTAAACGCGTCCTCGAGCTCTTCCCAGCTTCCAACAGTATTTTCTGGGAGGCTTTTAAGCCAATGACGGGCTGGGCCTTTGAGCTTGAGTGGTAAATATTTTATGGCGTGGAGATCGTCTCCTCTGGCCATATGTATATGTAGTATATAATCTTCTATCCAGACTCCAGGGTTTGTTGTTCCATCGTAGGCCTCTATGTTGATGGGTTTAAATCCTGTTGGGAATTCATGGTCCAGCACCTCATCGGTGAAACATAGCGGGTGTGCGGCGCCCCTGTATTTGTGTGTGCCGTTATCATCGGACACTTGACGTGTTACCTTGCTTCTTGGTGCCTTCTCCTTTGGCCCATAAATGGACCTGGCTGGGCCATCTATTCTTCCGAGTTCATTGGTGGATTTATGTGTGGCGCCGCTTTCATGATTTGGTCTGTCCTCTGGCCGTCTATCCAACCCGGCAGCCCTTTTATTTTTAGACGGTGGAGGCTCTATGGCCTCCTCGTCGAATTCCGGTAGCAGCTTGCGCTTCGGGTAGCTCTTTGATTGGTGGTCGTTGCCGTACTTATCTGCGGTGTTGAGCACTTTGCTCCATCTCATTCTGAGTGCGTCTTCCGCTGTTTTGAGCTTCCGTTTTTCCTTCTTCAGGCTTCTTGCAGTGCTGACGAGTCTTTTCCGAAGGTTCTCATTCTCCGGCGACGTGTCAGGCATATGGTCGTCCGGACTATTGTCTTCGCCGGGCTTGGACTGGTTATCTGAGTCGTCGTGTTCGGATGGTTGCTTATGTGCATGTTTGTCGTCCGATTGTGAGCACTGCCGTATAGCGGGCTCGTTGGGAGCGTTGTTGTCGTCGAGGCGGGACTTAGCGCGGCGTTTGCACCGTCGCTTTGGTCGTTTATCGGCGGGGTTATCCTCCGCCGTGGCCCGTTGGTCCTCGTTGTCGCTCCCCTTTGGGGTATCCACCATATATATGTCATGTGACAAGGTGGTCTTGTTGTGCTGTATAAGCTCTGTTTTTTGTTCGTCTCCGGCATCGTCGTCTATTCCGTCGATGCCTTCGGAGTCGTAATCTAGCATGTCGGTTAGATCGTCGACAGTGGCTACAAAGTGGGTGGTGGGTGGGATCTGAATTTCTTCGTCGTCCGAACCCCAACCATCCTGGCCATAGTCCGGTCAGGACTCTCTTGATAACGAGAGATGTTTTAGTGAATTCAGGATATCGCCCAAAGGCGAGTATTGAAAGATGTCCGCGGCGGTGAATTCCATAACCGGCGCCCAGTCCGGATCGATTGGTAGGGGCCCGGGAGGTTTGCAGTCCGGCGAGGAGTCCAACGCCTCGGAATCACGGGTTTCGCAGGGAACAAGATCAGTGTTCGGCTCCATCACCGTGGATGTTGAAGCCCCCGGGGCGGCGTCTACCCACCGGCCCTTGATATGGGCGATCGGCTCCGGGCTAATGGCCGAAGCGAATCCGAGTGCGGCCACCAAGGCACTGTCCGGCGGCAGAGCTGGATCGTGCCCATCGTCACAGTGCGGCGCGCTTGGCTGTGGCTCGAGTCCGTCGAAGATCGAGTCTCCTCGGACATCGGTCGTGAAGTTTAAGCTTCCGAATCTGACCTGACGGCCAGGGGCGTAGCTTTCGATCTGCTCTAGATGGCCAAGAGAGTTGGCCCGCAGTGCAAAGCCGCCGAATACAAAGATCTGTCCGGGGAGAAAAGTCTCACCCAGGACAGCATTGTTGGTTGAAGATGCCATCAATCCTATCGGTGACGACACAGAGGAACTCTCAATGAAAGCACCAATGTCGGTGTCAAAACCGGCGGATCTCGGGTAGGGGGTCCCGAACTGTGCGTCTAGGCGGATGGTAACAGGAGACAAGGGACACAATGTTTTTACCCAGGTTCGGGCCCTCTCGATGGAGGTAAAACCCTACGTCCTGCTTGATTAATATTGATGATGTGGGTAGTACAAGAGTAGATCTACCACGAGATCAAGGAGGCTAAACCCTAGAAGCTAGTCTATGGTATGATTGTTGTAATGTATGTTGTCCTACGGACTACAGCCCTCTCCGGTTTATATAGACACCGGAGAGGCTAGGGTTACACAGAGTCGGTTACAATGGTAGGAGATCCACATATCCGTATTGCCAACCTTGCCTTCCACGCCAAGGAAAGTACCTTCCGGACACGAGCCGGAGTCTTCAATCTTCTATCTTCGTGGTCTTGGAGTCCGGTGGATAATGATAGTCCAGCTGTCCGGACACCCCCTAGTCCAGGACTCCCTCACTCCCACTCGGAGGCTTAGCTACAGTCCAAGTACTCGCCTAAGTTTCAATAAAATCCTACCAAGTGGTGAGCCAGCCTACCACTCGGAGGCTTAGCTGCAGCATAGCGCTCGCCTAAGTACAAGCATAACGTGCGCTCCGCAAGGAAGACGAAGTGCAGGTCAACTGCTACCCTCTTCTTCCGAGCTACGCCACAAGCATAACCTGCGCTCTGCGAGGAAGACGAGGTGCAGGTCGACTGCTACCCTCTTCTTCCGAGCTACGCCACAAGTATAACGTGCGCTCCGCAAGGAAGACGAGGTGCAGGTCGACTGCTACCCTCCTCTTCCGAGTTACGCCACAAGTATAATGTGTTCTCCACAAGGAGGACAAGGTACAGGTCGACTGCCACTTCCCCTTACGAGCTACGCCACAAATATAATGTGCGCTCCACAAGGAAGACGAGATGCAGGTCGATTGATGCCTTTTTCCTCAGAGAAATGCCGCAAAAATCCTACCGAGTGGAGAGGAGACCTCCCACTCGGGGGCTTAGCTGCAGCCCAGCGCTTGCCTAAGTTTTTGAAAATCCTACCGAGTGGAGAGCAGACCTCCCGCTCGGGGGATTAGCTGCAGCCCAGCGCTCGCCTAAGTTTTTGAAAATCCTACCGAGTGGAGAGCAGACCTCTCACTCGGGGGCTTAGCTGCAGCCCAACGCTCGCCTAAGTTTTTTAAAATCCTACCGAGTGGAGAGCAGACCTCCCACTCGGGGGCTTAGCTGCAGCCCAGCGCTCGCCTAAGTTTTTGAAAATCCTACCGAGTGGAGAGCAGACCTCCCACTCGGGGGCTTAGCTGCAGCCCAGCGCTCGCCTAAGTTTTTGAAAATCCTACCGAGTGGAGAGCGGACCTCCCACTCGGAGGCTTAGCTACAGCCCAGTGCTCGCCTAAGTGTGTTGAAGAACAAGTCGATTGCAATAAGTGCTTCATCCCAGCCTGCAAAAGACACTTCATACCAGATGCCAACATATTCAACGTCAAATTCAAGCTCAGATAACGTCTTACGGAACCGAAAGTTCTCAGGCGCTAAGCCCGTTAAGGTTTATCGGTTACAAAAATCACTCGGCATACCGAGGCAAATTTAAAGTATCAAGCACAAAAGTTTTTTACCCCTCTTGCGGGAGGGCTGGAGGGTGCAACAAATTCGTCCAGGTCGATTCCATCTACAATCCAAGTGGCAGCTGCGATGAAGGTCTCCATGAAAGATCAGAAATCATGCTTCTTGGTATTGGCCACCTTAAGGGCTGCCAGCTTGTCATCTCGCGCCTCCTTGCAGTGAACACAGGCCAGAGACAGAGCAACATCCGTGCCGCACCTGGCAGAAGACTTCTTCCATTCTTGCACTCGACTTGGAACCTCGTTCAGTCGAGCCATCAGAGACTCGAGGTCATTCTGAAGCGTCTCTCTCGTCCAGAGTGTTGTGTCGATGCGGGAAGTTGCGACCTTCAGCCTTGCAAGATAGTCAACAACAGCAGCAACGTGAGATTCGAGTCGGAGCACATTCATGGCGACTTCATCTTTCACAGGAGAGTTGATGGGATCCAGGTTTATTTCTAGTCGACCAATCTCCTCTTCAAAGTTCTAGCAGAACTCTGCAAGCACAACCCCAGAGTCAAGACAACAGTCTGATGGAGAGATCATAGTTAAAATGTCTATTTGATACAAAATATTACCTTCAAGCATGAGGAATAGCTTCTTGGCGAGCCCCCCCAGATAAGCCTCTAGATCATTCTTCTTTCCCGCCAACTCACTGGCCTTGTCACTCAAGGCAATCTTGTCACTCTTCAGTCGACTGACCTCCTTGTTGGCCGCAACAAGAGCAGCTTTCAGATTGGTATTTTCCTCTTCAAGCTTGGTGATTGAAGCCAGCTTCTCATCTGCGAGCTTGGTCTTTTCTAAAGCCGCTTTCTGCATCTCAGCCAATTCAAGGTCTTTCTTCTTCAGAGCATCCCTCAGTTTGTCTGCAAAGTTATAGTGAGATCAGACTCTGAAACGGATGACAGGCAAAAAGCAGTCCTCAAGGTTCTCACCAAACATACCTTTTGCTTCCTCCTTCGACTTCGTGAAGTTCTCCTGGACCAGTTTCAGATCAAGCTCGGGCTGAATTTGCTTGTTCTCCAACTCAGTGTAACGAGCCGCAAGCTCACAAGATTTCTGCGAAGAATCAATCGACAAATGTCAAGGACAGTTCACTTCCGAGTGACTAAGGAAAAATCATATCATTTCTAAGACTATAGCCGAATATAAACATTCGACCATAGTCTCGGGGACTACACCCAGTGGGTGCACTCAGCGTGCCCCCACTAGTTCTATCAGTTAGAGTCGATCAGTCGACCAACAAATAGCTCAAAAAAAGCGTTATCTTCAGACTATAGTCGACTGCCAGCAGTGCACCACAGTCTCGGGGACTACACCCAGTGGGTGCACTCAACGTGCCCCCACCGGTCTATGAATCCATTCGACCTGATCGAGTCAAGAAAAAGCTTAAGACATAAAGACTATGGTCGACTGCCAGCAGTCCACCATAGCCTTGGGGACTATACCCAGTGGGTGCACTCAGCGTGCCCCCACTAATCCAGAATTTGAATCAACACACCCAGTGGGTGTACGACAGATACTAAAATTTTCAGAGAGAAGGATTTTCAGATATCATATCCTAACAAAACAGGCGGTGACCGACTGACCTGAACATTACTCTGAAGATCTGAACTGGCGTCATAAGCTGCCTGACTGGTGTCTCGGATTGCCTTCACTTGCTCCATCACGACCCCTGCCTGGCGTATTGCTTCTTTAGCAGTACTGGCTTGGTCCTCTTGGACGTGGTGGGTCGAGAAAAGTGAAGGCTGAGCGGCACTCGACGACGAAGGGCGAGCACTCGTCAGTGGCACCACAAAGGATATGGTAGGCCGAGTGACGTTGTCCCCCTCCACGACCAACATCTCGGGTGCTGACACGTCCTGAGTCGCCTTGCCAGCAGACGCTTTCCTATTCCTCCTCTACCTTAGTGGTTCCAAGTCATCGTCGTCAGGAAGGTCAATAACGACGTTAGATGGAGCTACAGAAAAGAATCAAAATTAGAGACAAAGAGCCAACCGACTGAAGACGGAACTACAAAAGTCATACTAGGTTTTGAAGTGACAGCATCTTCCATCTCGTGATCTTCAGCCCTGGCCGAGGTATCAGAAGTAGCAGCACTGCAGCTCTAGAAGTCAGTCGATCAGTTCATGAGTCGGCCAAGAATAAATTCATGTGAAATGGGAAAGCTCAAGTTACACCATTACCCTGAGATAGTGGGGATCACCATCTTCATCTTCGGCAAGACCTTCGCCGGCTTCGACGGCGCCACTCGAGATTGCTTCGGAGCTTTCTCAGTCGGCACCGGAGAAGTCGTCCGAGGACGCTTGGTCGACTGCGTGATGGGTGCACCCCCCTTACCACGCTCGGCTGCAGGATCATGGACAAGCTTTGAGCGTCTTTCCGAATGAGGAGGTGCAACTTCCTCCTCCTCCTCCTCCTCCTCTTCCTCCTCAACAGAGTCATCATCTTCATCGTCGTCATCAGCATCCAAATCCCACTCCTCCGGGCTTTCGCCCCCACTTCCTTCCTCCTCCTCAGTCGGTGCTTGCGCTCCATTGGGCATCGAGTACAACTCAGTGGTGGCCTGACAGACAACAAAACAAGACAAAGGTCAATCGACCAATTTGCAGTGAAGCAGAATGAATAAAGCAAGATCACAACCGGAGATAAGTGGTCATACCGTGTCCGGTGTGTAGGTATGGTCGAGTGGTGAGATCCTCCTAGCCCCTCGAGGGTTGTCCTTATTCCCTGTGATGGCGGCCATCCACCTCTCCAGTGTGGCGTCGTTGACCGCTTCTGGATGGACCCGAGTGGTATCTTCAGTACCACAGTACAGCCACATCGGGTGGCCTCGGTATTGAAGTGGTTGAATACGCCGTCAAAGGAAGACCTCCAGAAGGTCCATACCCGTCACTCCGTACCAAACGAGCTGGACTACGCGCTCCATCAACATTTTTACCTGGGCTTTGTCCTCAGGGAGCACCTTTAGAGAAGAGGGTTTGTTCATTCGGTCTATGGAGAACGGAGGGAGACCAGTCGACTGCCCCGGCGTCGACTCGTCTTGGCAGTAGAACCAGGTCGACTGCCACCCTCTAACCGACTCAGGAAGGGTCATGGCCGGAAAAGCACTCTTACTCCTCATTTGGATCCCAAGACCCCCGCACATCTGGATAACCTTGGTCCTCTCATCATCCGGACTCGCCTTTTTCACCGTCTGTGAGCGACAGGTGAATATGTGCTTAAAGAGACCCCAGTGCGGTCGACAACCCAGGAAGTTTTCGCACATGGACACGAAAGCAACAAGATAGGCAATGGAATTGGGAGTGAAATGGTGGAGTTGCGCCCCAAAGAAGTTCAGAAACCCTCAGAAGAAAAGACTCGGTGGCAGGGATAATCCGCGATCTACATGAGTGGCTAGGAGAACACACTCACCCTCCAGTGGCTGCGGTTGCCACTCGGTCCCCGGGAGTCTTGCTGACCCATGAGAGATCAGTCCCTCATTGGCAAGGTCGTTGAGATCCGCCTGGGTGATGGTCGAGCGGATCCAATCTCCTTGGACCCAACCTTGCGGCAGGCGGGACCTCGACAAAGATCCACCCCGGCTGGTCGCTCTTCCCTTTGCTTTCGCCGTCGCTGTCGCCTTCTTTGCTCGCTCCAAGGCCGCCGTCTTCTCCTTCACCATCGTCGCCGGCGAGGTGCGCGAGGAGTGGGTGGGCGGAGGTGAAAGCGGGCGCAGCAGGCGGGGGTGAGGAAGGCGGAGAGGGAAATGGAGACGCACTGTTCAAAAACCCTCACCCGGCACCTTATATAGGGACGTTTCCGAGTGGCTGACAGGTAGGCCCGGGCGATCCTGTCAAATCCCGAAACAGTCGGGCGCGCGATACGTGGCGAAAAAGGAGGCGCGGAAATCGAGGCGTCTACGCCTTATCTCATCCGAGTACCACGGTCCACCCCGATTCGCACGCTTCCCAAAATTCGGATCCCACAAAATCCGCTAACAGCAGAGCAACCTGTCAGGCGGTGTATTTCCTACGATCCGTCGCTCGGAAGTTCACCAAGTTCAAAAGTTCACTCGACAGAAGAAAAGAATGGATCAAGGCGACTGATAGAAAAGTTGATGCCATCATTAAAAAAGGTCACTGATCCAGGATGAGACATGCTCAGAACACAAAAACAGGTCGGAAATATTATCAACTCCCTCCTCACTCAA
Organism: Triticum timopheevii; assembly: GCA_963921465.1. Taxonomy (NCBI): domain Eukaryota; kingdom Viridiplantae; phylum Streptophyta; class Magnoliopsida; order Poales; family Poaceae; genus Triticum; species Triticum timopheevii. The sequence continues at coordinate 139,546,541 of OY997270.1, forward strand.
ACCTCGATCCATTCGGGGGCTAATGATGAAGTCATGTACCTAGGGTAGGGTCATGAACCTGTCCAAAGTACCCTCCCCAAGGACATCTTCAGAAGAAGCTGCCTTCCAGTTGACCAAGAGGGATTCCACTTGACGGGCTCGAAGGCACTCGACCACGAAGACTCACTCGACCACCAGGAGATTAAGAGCCACGCTGTATCCAAACGGTCTGTAATTAAGTAGTCTTTATGGCCATGATGTCACTTTATGTAGGGCGTTACCAGTAACGCCAATCCTTTATGTACTTTAAACCCTGCATAACTGAGGGCCGGAGGGGTCTGGCAGACACTATATAAGCCACCCTCCTCCTCAGTGTAAAGGGTTCGCACCCCTGTAACTCATACGCATATAATCCAGTCGACCGCCTCCGGGCTCCGAGACATAGGGCTGTTAATTCCTCCGAGAAGGGCCTGAACTCGTAAATCCCTTGCGTACACAACTACTCCATAGCTAAGGTCTTGCCTCTCCATACCTACCCCCCATTCTACTGTCAGACTTAGAACCACGACAACCCCCACAGTGCAGTCCCCTCCACGGCAACCAGCGCGAGCGCAATAGAATTGAGACCCTGACGATGTCTCAATGGCCTCCTCCGACCCTCGAGGACATTCAGGCCGACGACGAGCCCTAGAGGATAGGTGGGGGGAGACACGCGCGTCGTTGTTGAGTAGCGCTGTGATGACCCCCGCTGGACCGATGGGTGTGATAGCCACGACATCGACGAACCCGCGCTGGGTATTGGCGGGTACCTACCTTTCGAGGTTGGGTGCCCTGCCTTTACTCGTGAGCTGTGGCAAGTCCGTTGGCCGTTCATTCGCACATTCAAGCCAGAGATACCTGAAAAGTACGATGGGAGGCTGAACCCGGCAGAGTTCCTGAGCATCTACACCATCGCTGTTCAGGCTGCCGGGGGAAGAGATGAGAAGGTGTTTTCCAACCACTTTCCTTTGGCTCTCAAGTCCAATGTGAGATCTTGGCTAATGCACCTACTAGAGAACTCCATTTCGTCGTGGGCTGACCCGTGCCTAGAGTTCATTGGCGCCTTCGCTGGCGGCCATCAAGAGCCCGACAGGCCCAGCGGCTTGCAGCTTCTCCAACAGAAGGAAGGAGAAATCCTCCGTAAGTATTTACAGAGATTCAACAAAGTTCATACAAACATCCCAAATATCCATCCAGCAGCTATGATAGCTGCCTTCTAGTCCAATGTGCGCAACTGCCGGATTTCGTTCCAAGATGAATGTACGATTGCCCAAGACTGTGAAGGATCTTTACACCTTGGTGGATAAGTGTGCTCGGATGGAGGAGGGAAGGAAGTTTCTCGGAGAGGAAGATTTCCCCAATATCGATTCAGAAGATGATGATGAGTTAACCAGTCAGAAGAGGAGCAAGAAGCACAGTAAGAAGCGGAAGGATAAGGTAGTGATGACTGTTGAAGGATCAGGTACATCTGGTACCGGCAGAAAGGCCAAGGCTGAGGTCCCCGACAAGGAAGTTGCCATGTGTGCTGACTACCGGGAAGCCGCGGCTGCTGAGAACGCCGGGAAAGGTGATGGGTCGTATTGCAAGATCCATCGGACCAAGGGCCACGACCTTCAAGAGTGCCATCAGGTTGAGTAGCATCTGAAGAGATAGAGAGCAGAGTATGAGAAGCGTGACAAGAAAAATGGTCAGAATGTTGCTGGCAGTAAGGGACGGGGTGGTGAAGCAAATTTCCATGGCAAAACCCTTCGAAATCAAGGGAAGCCCACCAGAGGTCGAGAGAAGGAAGCCTGTGATGATGAGAGTGATGGAGGGGATGAATAGGAAACAAGTGAGCATGAGTTCCAGAAGGCCACTAACGCCCTGTGCTTTGACGGGGGTGCATCTTTGCACACCGCTCACCGCTAGCTCAAGCAGCGGGAACGAGAAGTCAATGCTGTGGAACCAACACCAGAGGCCCGGAATCCTCTCAAATGGTCACGCACGGCCATCATATTTGACGAAGAGGATCATCCTAGCCACACCACAGCGGTAGTATGTTTTCCATTGTTGGTCTCTCCAACGATTGGCAACCTCAAGGTCACAAAAATGTTGGTGGACGGCCGGGCCGGGTTGAATCTGATCTTCCCGACAGTTATCGGCAAACTTCAGATTGCAGAGGAAGAACTAGAGGTTACCGGTGCGTTTCAAGGAGTAATCCCGGCAGGAGTCATCCTAAGGGAAAGATCACGTTGTCGGTAACATTTGGGGGAGAACTCAACTACCGGACTGAGAATATTGTATTTGATGTCGTTTCCTTCCCCTGCCGTACAATGGGATTCTTGGATTCCCATCCCTGGCTAAATTCATGGCAGCATCCCACTATGCCTACAACACCTGGAAGATGCATGGGCCCTTGGGAGTCATTACCATCCTATCAGATGAGAAGGATGCAATCGTTTGCACGGACAAGATGTACTGGGATGCGGTCGCGCTAGAGGCAGCGACAACGGTAGTGCCCGCTAAGGAAAGTAAGGGAAAGAAGAAAGGTTGTGGGGACTCTGGTACACATTCCGGGAAGCGTGCCCCCTCCGAGTGCACGACACCCATTGATGACTTGCCGAAGAGTTCCAACAGCAAGAGATCCAAGGTTGCTGCACCCCAAGTAAAGATGGTCCCGACAGGGCTGGCTGGCGTTGATGGTACTTTCACTATCAGCGCCACCCTCGATGACAAATAGGAAAGCACGCTCGTTGCCTTTCTGCGGGTGAATGTCGATGTGTTTGCATGGCAACCATCTGATATCCCCGGTGTTCCTAGGGAGTTAATCGAGCACCACCTAGCTATATGCCCACACGCCCGACCTGTCAAGCAGAAAGCCTGGAAGTAGGCCTTGGAGAGGCAGCAGTTCATTGCAGAAGAGATCAATAATCTTGAAGCGGCTAGTTTGGTCAGAGGATTGTTACACCCCACGCGATTGGCAAATCCAGTGGTGGTCCAGAAGGCTAACGGGAAGTGGAGGCTTTGCATAGATTTCACATATCTCAAGAAATCTTGCCCGACGGACCCGTTTCTCTTGCCGCGTATCGATCAGATTGTGGATTCCACTTCAGGTTGTGATTTGCACTCCTTTCTGGATGCACATTCTGGGTACCATCAGATCTTCATGTCCAAGGAAGATCAAGAGAAGACGTCGTTCATCACTCCATGTGTTACGTACTGTTTTATCCGCATGCCATTCGGATTAAAGAGTGTCGGGTCCACTTTCACAAGGGCAGTCCAGATTGGTTTTGAGCCGCAACTGCACAGAAACATAGAAGCTTATATGGATGATATTGTGGTCAAGATCAAGGATAGAGACACCCTTATTCAGGATTTAGAGGAGACATTTCCTAATTTGCACAAGATCAACTTGAAGCTCAACCCGGAGAAGTGTGTGTTTGGCGTTCCCTCCGGCAGGTTACTTGAGTTCTTTGTGTCCCATCGGGGGATTGAAGCCAACACCGACAAGATCAAAGCTATCGAGCAGATCCAAGCGCCAAGGACAATCAAGGATGTGAGGCGCCTGACAGGGTGCATTGCCGTGCTAAGCAGATTCATCTCCAAGTCTGCCGAGCACGCCCTGCCGTTCTTCAAAATCTCGAAGAAGGTAGGACCCATGAAGTGGACTCCAGAAGCAGATGCAACTTTGCTAGAGTTGAAAACCTACTTGTTCTCTGTGCCTATCCTGGTTGGTCCCAAACCACAAGAGTTGTTGTTGCTTTACTTAGCGGCAACCAACCAAGTGGTCAGTGCAGCCTTGGTGGCGCAGCGGGAAGTGGACGAGGCAGAGGGTGAGCAAGGACCGGAAGAGTCAGGAAAGAATCAAAATATTGATGAGCACGGCAGTGAAAGCAACCCCAATGACACGACAAGGAAGAAGGTGGTGCAGCGCCCAATGTACTTCGTCAGCTCCTTGTTACAGGGGGCTAGATCGAAGTACTCTGGCGTGCAAAAGTTGATCTTTGGTCTCATCATGGCCTCAAGGAAACTACGCCACTACTTCCAAGCCCATGACACTACTAGGGCAAAGCCTATACATAGGATCTTACCAGCAACGCATTTTAAAATAAGGCACTGCTGCAATGTAGCAGTAGCGCGCTCCAGCAGAACACGCTGCTGAAATAAAAGTAGCAATAGTGCGTCTCCTCTAAGCCGCGCTACTGCTATAATTCCCATGACCCCGCCGCGAAGATAGTTATAGTAGCAGCGTGTTAATTTGAAGTGCGCTACTGCTAGGTAGTTTAGCAGTAGCGCCTTTACCTATAGCGCGCTACTGCTACAACTAGCTATCTCCCACCACCCACGCTCTTCTCTATCCGATCCACTCACACATACACTCACTCGATCTCCCCCTCAACCCCCCCCCCCCCCGCGCACCGATCCTCCCCCGCCGGCCGCCGTCGCCCCTGCCAGCCGTCGTGGCCTACCCCTCCTCCCTCTGCACCACCGTCACCTCCTCCTTCTCCTTGCTAGACTCGGTACCACCCTTCTCCTTCGTCCTTCCTCGACTCGCAGCCGGCCGGCCCCTCCTCACTCCACCCTTCCTCCTCCATCGTGCTCTCTCCTCACTCCTCTAGTCGCCCCTCCTTCTCCCTCCTCCCTCCTCCATCCACAACCCCTCCTCCCTGCTACATTTTGATTTAGTAGGCTAGTTCATATGCAACATTTTGATTTAGTTCATATGATTTAGTTGATTTAGTAGGCTAGTTGATTTAGTTGATTTAGTTCATTTAGTAGGCTAGTTGATTTAGTTGATTTATAGAACATTTTGATTTAGTTGATTTAGTACGCTAGTTGATAGCTCTGAAGATTTGGCACCACCTAGCTAGATCTTAGGATTATAATTGTCCATCAAATTGCTTCTCGCGGAAGAAGAATCAAATTTCTTCTCGTGGAAGATTTGGCATTTGCCTGCTAGCTGTTGGTTCTATTCTAGAAGGTGTTAGTAAGCTATGAAAATATAACTGAGAAGAACCAAAAAAATCAAATGCTACTTTTTTCTTTCCTGTGAAGTGGATCGTTAATCCTTTGCTCATATTGCTTTAGGAAAATGGCACCACCACCGCCACCACCATGTCGACTGTGCAAGTCAAGGTGTGCCAGCAGCCTTGCAACTGGCAAGCTATTCGGCATCTACTTCCAACCGAGTTTTCGTCATGCGGCGGTAAGAAATTATATGAAATGTAACAACTATTTTATTTTTAGTGTTGGCATTACTGCATTGTGTCATTTTGGTTTTTTTACACAGCTCATCCCATGCAATGTAAGGTTGAAATTCAACAAGCTGACAGGAGACACTGTGACATTTGAGGCTCCTGGGGGCCGTACACTATGGAGGTCGAGAAATGATGCAATATGTCGCAGATTGGAGGAGATGGATGGGCCCATTTTCTCGCCCACATGTGTCTTACTGGTGGTGAGTTGATCAGCTTCTCCTTCAGAGCAGAAAGAGCCAAGCTGGTTGTCATTTATATCAACCTGGTGGAAGATGATGAAGATGACAAAGATGATGAACATAATGAGGACCCACTCGATAAAGATGATGAGGACCCACTTCATGAAGCCGTCGTAGTTCAAAGAATGAGGCTAAGCGAGGAGGAGGTGTGCAACTGTCACACCCTGATTTTCATGGCACAACACTTAAGTCAATAATCATGCTAAAATGTGGTTTGACAAAAACTTTTGAGTGTTTTGTCTTTGCTTTGATTGAATGTTTGACTGCTGTTTGCAAGTGCTCTAAAAAAATCAAATAAATCCTCCAACTTCTATACTTCATCTCCTTGATCCAAAATCTTTTCCCAATGATCATGCCATGTGTATAGAGCAATATAGTATTTTCTTACAAAAATAATTTGGCCAAAACGTATTTTCAAAAATTAGTTTTCCAAAAACCCCTGAATTGAGGTCTGCACTGCAAGTACTTAATCAAGGGCAGTAAAAATCTTTATAAAAATATATTTGACTCCTATTAGATATAGGATGGCCAGAAACCACAAAAATATAATTTTAAAAGTTACTTTCCTATTTCATTTAAAAGCTTTTTCTTAAGGCCAGAAATGGTCTTTAATAGGGAAAAATTATTTTTACTGTTTCAAAAATATTTGACAAAAATTAGGGAAACTCAGTGGACATATATTTTCCATATATAAGAGTTTCAACACATGGTCATGTTCAAAATATTGGTCAAATCCCTCAAAAACCCTTTCTGGATATTTCAAGCTTTTGAAATATTTACAAAGGAAATATTCTCCAAAAATTCCAAGAAAATCCTATCATGTCACATATGACATCTTAGATGATCTTGCCAAGTCTCATGACTTGGAGAACAAGATAACATCATCAAATCCTCTCAAAACCATTTCTGTCCATTTTGAAGTTTGAGCGAATTTACATTGCCAAACATGTCCAAATGCTCTCAAACTTGGTGCAGATTCTCAAATGGTCTAATAATTAATCTAGACTAAATGGCACAAGTTGGAGAACAACTTAACTTGATCAAAGTGCCCCAAAACCCTCTCTGACCAGAACCAAATTTGAACAACTCTACATTACCAACTTTCTCTCCTTGATTTCAACTTTTGTGAGAATGATCACATGACCAAATGAGGCCACCACACCAAGTGGTGCATCAAGGAGAATAGGTTTGCATGACTAAATCTTGGTAAATCCATTTCTGTTCATTTCTAGGGTTTGCCAAAGTTACATTGGCAACTTTCTTCAAATGAGATCAAACTTGGTGATCATACTCAATTACATATGCCATTTGAACCTGTTGATTCTCATGTCAAGTGAGATACATTTGCTTGACCAAACTACCATCAAACACCTTCTGCCATAATTTTGTGGTCAACATTTGGGGCACCAGATGAATTCTCCTTGAGCCACAATTCCTACCACATCATGTCCTAGAACCCCTCTACCACTGGCAAAGGTTGGATGGCTTTAGCTCAATTATTTGGGGGTGAGAACCTCATTTTTCATCCTTGTCCAGCAACTTTCCCTCTCTGTCTGCTCTCCCCCTCTCTTTCTTTGACTTTGCTAGCTCTCCAACGTCACCCCAGGCCTTAGCCCATCACCCAGCACACTCCAGACGCAAGTGGACTAGGCAGAGCGCGCAAAACGCGCTCATGCCGGCCAAAAGCCTGCTCTGGAGCGCGCTACAGTAGCGGCCGAGCCCTGCCGCCGCACTCCCGTCGACCTCGGGCCGCCCAAGCGCGCCAGTCGACACGCCTCGGTGTCCGCAACACGCCACACCCCTGTCCCCCTCCTCTCTCCTCCTCCCCGCGCCTCCGCGCTAGCAGACACCGGGCACCCGAGCGCGCCAATGGTGCGGCTCACACGCGCGGCACCCTGGCCATTCCCCGCTCCTTCTCTCCCCTCCTCTAGCCCTAGGCCAACCCCACGAACACCCCAGACATGCCCACGCGAGCCCCCGTGGCTTGTAGCGACCGCAACAGCTTCACCGGCCCATGAGCTCACGGTGCACCTCGCCCCCTTCTACATAAGGCCACCCCCGAGCCTCCTCTCTACTCCTTTGGCCTTATCTCCCTCCCGTGCATCCCCTGGGCCAACCTGCACCTCCTCTCGTGCCCTCCTGCTCCCTCCATGGCCGGAGTGCCGCCGTCGGTCTCCGCCCAAATTCCCACAAACCAAAGCCTCCCCTCTCCTCCTTTGGACACCAATGGAGCCATAGCACGCCGGTGAGGCTCCTCCGCCCTTTAACTCCTCCTCTAGCGCCCGCAACCCCAGAACCCCTCTCACCCGACGCAACCTTCCGCCGCGGGCGAAGCCCTGCTCCCCTCTGGTGACGCAGGCACCCGTGGTGGGGCCTCCCTGGTTCGTCTCTCTCCGCTGAGCATGCCGGTGGCCGGACCTCCAAAAATGGTGGTCAGTAGCGCCGCCGGCCGCCGTCGAGCGCTTGATTTGTCTTCCGTCGCGCCCGCGCGGGAGGTAGCGGACGAACCTGCAGCTGGGCCCCGCCTGTCGGCCGGCCGGTGGGCAGGGCCCACTGACGGGTGGGCCATGTCTCGCCCGCTTAAGTGGAGGCGGCATAGGCCGTATTCCGTCTTCGCCACAAGGAGGCGCAATCCGGGAAGGCGCTATCGACGTGGCCCGCAGCACGCGCGTGGCCGTGCAGTTGGGCCCGCCCAGTTGCGCCTCGCAGTTAAATCCCACCCAGTGCGCGCTGCCGCCGCTGAAATTTGGCCCATTAGGTAAAGCCCTTTGCTTTTTCTTTTCTGTGGACATGTAAAATCCATAGATTATTTATTCTAAGTCCAAATTTGATGATTCAAATTTCTAATAGTTTCTAAAATCATGCCCTACCACATGGTGCTATTGTCACATTTTTACAGGAGCTTTTTCTTCACAAATATTTATCAAATCCTACTTTTCCTATTTCTGTGATGAACTTTAGAAAATCACAGAGAGCCCATTTTTGATCCAAATTCCATGATTCAAAATCCTAGATGTCTATAAGTTCAAAACTTAGTTTTTGAACATTTTTGCTAATACCTTCTGTATCACCTCAAATAATGGTCTATTTCTTTATATATAGCCAACTTTGCAAATTTATAGGAAAATCATCTCAACTCCAAATCCAGTGAAACCAATTCCTAGATGCTTCAAAAATCATCCTTTGTTAAATGGGTGCCTTTGCTCATTTTTCAAAAATATATTGCTGTACACTTATTGCAAATCCATAAACCCCTTGATTCCACCATATCAAAATGTTCAGAGATATCCATTCATCAAATCCCAATGAAAGCACTTTGGTCATCCCTCATATGACCAGAGGTATCCTAGAAAAGTCCAACTGATATTTTTAGAGCACTTTTATTTTCTGCCTTGTTGTGTTGCTTATTATGGTTGCTTTCGGCGATAGTTGACGAAGTAGACGAAACGCTCGGAGGTGGACCAGAGATATTTGAAGACCTCAAAGACTTTGTTAAAACAGGCAAGCAGCCCTTTGACCATGTCTATGAAACCCCTTTTTATGCATGTCATATATGGCTCTTTATTATTGTTGCATCGGAATCATGGTGAGATGGTGAACCATGTGGGTTGGTTGCCTCCGCTATTTCCTCGTTGATACTTGCATTGTGCATGGCCCTACCATCCTATGAGGGTTATGCCGGTGGGAGTAGATAGGATGCTAAGTAGTGCTACGCAAAAAGGGACGGGGATATGCATGGTGATGGAGACAAAGTATTTTCAAAAGACTTTTCGAAAACCCCATCGGGTGCCACTTATGCCCGAGGGGGATGATGAGATGGGTAACCACTTGATGACGAAGTGGTGTACCGAGGCAAGTGTGTGTTGTTTTCGAAAACGGATTAGATTTAAGATTTGATGACTGTCCCAACCTTACATGCGCGACCACTCTACCCTTATATGGGAAAGGGCATTATTGAGTACCTAGACCGATACTAGCTTGGAGCCCGCATTACTAGTGACGGGGGAGAGTTGGTGCTCTCTCTTGGGACGGGGTCGTGCCAGGTAGGGCGGCCATGACTGTTTTCACAGGGCACCGGACACACCGTTGGTACCCCGTGCCAGTGGTATGTGATAAGTATGGGAGCGAGGCTCCAAGAAAGTGTTATGTGAAAAGTGGGCACGGGGGTTACTGCCAATCGAGTGGACTCCATGTTAGTGTCGTCTAGGGAAAGGTAGTGATCGGGTGCTTACCCCGGGTATTTGAGGTACCGCGGGTCATGGATGACACGGAAGTTCCCCGGATCTAGTGGGTAAAGTGTGCAACCTCTGCAGAGTGTAAAACTATTCGAATAGCCGTGTCCACGGTCAAGGACGGTTGGGCGGTGCTGCTTAAACTATGTCCAGAGTTTTCAACCATGTGTGAGCTGATAAAAATGACTTGGGTCAAGTCAAAGGACTTGAAATGATTGAGCTGGGTTGGTGCCCACTCTGTTTATGTTAGATGGGTTGGTGCCCACTCTATTTATGTTGATATCTGTAACCGTCCTCATGGTTACTTGAATTCTCTTGATGCATGCCATACCAAGTTGTTGAACATGTCATTGCACTTAAAACTAGCTTTCTGCAAAATTTACCTATATCAAGCATTGTTGTATCTTGGACCAAAACATGGGTTGCTTGCGAGTACATTCAAAGTACTCATTGGCTTGCCACTGGTTATTTAATTGACCAGGCATGGAAGAACAGGATGTGATGAAGAACACTTCGGTGACGAACATGCGAGCTAGGACGCTTCCCAGTCAGAATGCCTGTAGGGTTAAGGCAGATGGCATGGGTCCAAGTTATCGACGAAGATTTCTGCTGCGATGTTATACTCAAGACTTGACCATAATGGTCCTACTTGTGTAAAACGGTATGTATTGATGTAAGACTCTTGTTATTCAGCTTCTGTGTGTTCAGTGAGCATTGATCTCTGGGATCACTGTACACGTGCATTCGGTGATCACGACTCATGAGTCGGGGTCCCCACAGAGCTGGTATCAGAGCCATCCTGACTGTAGGAAGCCTTAGTTAGCATGGTCGTTAGTTAGGGTAAAACTATTTCCAAAACTACTACTAGTTTTCAAAACTATCTGTACTTCTCTTCCCTTCTTAGTTTTTCGAAAACTAAGGTATACTTTCCTTATTAATCTCTTCCCCTTCAAAACCTTTGGTCGCTAGAACCCTTATGCCCCTAACCACTGGATTCCTTGTAATCCTCGTGGATAATCAAGAAGGAAGATGCCTTGCCAGACATTCACCCACATCTCATGAACACAAGATTGGCGACATCTCAGCAAGACGATACCAACAGAAGATGCATCCTCGAGGAATGAGGACCTGAAGACCCAGGAGATGGTGACACCCTTGACACTGCCCCAAGATGATGCAACCTTAGCCTACGATGATCAGGGCATAGGATATGCAAGATCATGATATACATCGCCAATAGAGTAACCCTGTCACTACCGTTGTTGTATCGGCAACCACCGGTGGATGAGAACCTAGCCATTTGGTCCGCCTCACTATAGTGAGCAGGAAAACGGTTCTCCTCATCCCCCGCTCTTGGTGTCGATGTTGTCATCAACGTAACCGACATGATGGACCTCTATTATGCCTTGATGATGTCATTGCATAAAGGATTACCTACCTGGTACCATCGACGGCTTAGAAGACAAAAAGGGATCGTCGTGATTAAGAAGTCAATAGAAGACCAAGTCAATGCCAGCTACGAGGAGCCACCTTCACCCCATCACTTCAACAGGCGAGAAGTTGTTGAAGAGTCTTCAGGCTCAACCCGGATTGTTTCATCGAACAACTACAAGAGACGTAGCAACACCTGAGGAAAACTCAGAAGACTGCATGAGGTACAAGGCACGACTACCGAGTCCGAGAACCCCTAGGGTAGGATGAGTTGTGTACCCCCTATGCGCAGTCGAGTCCGTATGATAGTTCGAATAGAACGATGATTGTGTGTTGTTTGTTTTTATTTGTTTGTGTTTTGATATAGGTCGCACTTTTGCCGTAGGCGACAAGTATGCGACTATATCACCTTCCTTACCTTGCTTTTTCTGTTTGGCCCTTTTTGCACCTGTTTGTTTGCACTTGCACTATAGAACCCCCTTTAGGCATTCCCCTCCTCTATGCTAGTTTTCCCTCTCATCTCTTTCCTCAACTGAAGACAAGCAAGACATTATGCACCAAGGATTCCACCTCGGCGACCAACAAGCATTGAAGACTTTTGCTACAACCTCCTCGACCAAATGCAACCCCATAGAATTATGTTTAACCCTCAAGATTAGAAACCCATTCCTAGACCCTTCGAGACTTCACAAGATACCCCAGCTCGAAACCTTAACCCTGAGCTTAACCTACGGAATTACAAGAGAACCTGTTAAGCCTCCGTAACCTTGCTTATCACTGGGTTCATTATGGAACTAGTGGACATAGTGAACGAGCACGTTATCATCCTAAGATAGCACCAAAACTGACGATGCCATAGGGAGGACCAATTTTAGGATATAGGAATAAAGGAGAAATGACCTGGTGAGTTTATAGCAATGACTTGAGGAATTATATGAGACTATTTGGTGGATTATGAGGCTTTGATGTTGGTAGATGAACTTGGTGGGATCATGAGTATAGATTAGCATAGCTTTCATTAACCCCCTGAGTAAATTGGATTTAGTAGGATAATTGTGAGTAATTGGATTTAACTTAGCCATGGGATATTGATAGGAGAGGGTTGATACTACGTAAATGACCTGGGGGGAATATGTAGAAATTCTCGTTGGACAAGAGATCTGGATTTAAGTAGGTGATCCTAGTTGGATATAGATGATAATGTGTATCTACATGGTTAAGAGTAAATTGGATTTAGACTGATGATCTCGATCATGATACCATTTTTCTCGGTGGACGATAAGCTAGGAGATTGGATTTGCAGAATTAATGGATTGTGTAGTAATTGATGGAAGTTAATGGGCTGTTGGAGTTGATTCATAGGGAGGAAACAAGATCTTGGAGTGGCTTACGACGTGTTTCCCTAGGATAGAGATGCTTTATCATGGACCTTGGATCAATAGACTGAGCACTTGGATTGTCCTATTTTATTCCAGCTTGGAAGCTTGTATGCTCTACCCATGGATTTTTAGGGGTAGCCACACACATGAGTTTGGGGATTGTAGACATGTATGATTTTGTTAGACATCCTATCGGGAGCCATGAGGATATGAATCACATCAGTGATGATTGGAGTTGACCTATGCAAAATGATGCTGTCGGTGATATGATGTGATTTGTTTAAAGTACTAGATAGACTATCGGCATCTCAGGAACTGTGCTCAAGGATGGGATGATAAACATTCACTCGCGCACTAGAATCCTTGAAACCCTTGCGCCCTACCAAGCCACAACACGGTCAGATCCCGACCTTGGGCTTTGGCTCTAGATCGATAAGATCTTGGCCAATACTCAACCGTAACCATCCCCAATGCCTCAGCCCACTCTACGTACCCCAAATACTTCATAGAGTACTTGGGAGAGTTAATCATCATCCTTACTTGAGGACATGTATGTCCACATGAAGACGGAAGAAGAGTTGATCAGCTGGTTAGGGAGCATCCGAAGACCACCATGTCAAGGAGGAAGAACTACACCAACCACCGTCGTCAAGGAGTGAGCTTTTGCGTTGAAGACCGTGCATATCTGCAAGCCACTCCTCTCAAAGGCAACTACGGCCTCATGAAGAAAACTATGCTACTCATGACCTTGAGCTAGCAGCAGTGGTTCATGCCCTGAAGACATGGCGACATTACCTCTTAGGGAAGCGATGTGAGATATACACCGATCACAAAAGTCTGAAGTATATTTTAACTCAAAGGGAATTGAACATGAGGCAAAGAAGATGGCTAGAGTTGATCAAAGATTATGACCTCAGTGTTCAATACCACCCTGGGAAGGCTAATGTGGTAGCAGATGCATTAAGCAGAAAGGCTTGTTCCTCGAATGCTATGCCTAAGGACAAGCTACCCGCCTTGTATGAAGAACTTGAAAGCTTCGGCTTGGAACTGGTTGCACCAGGATTCCTAGCTAACCTTGAAGTCAAGCCGACCCTGATGGATGAGGTTAAAGAAGCTCAGACGGGACATGAGAGTATTAAAGGCATCAAGAGGAAGATCAAAGCGGGCAAGCCCCAAGATTCATTGGCCTTCTTCAAGATCACTCCAAGATTTAACAACCCCTTCTAAGATCACTACGAGACGAAGAGAAGACAGTTACCAGCTGGAGTTACCACTTGACTCGCCCGCTGTGCACAATGTTTTTCCACACGACACAACTCCGGAAGAGTTTCCGACTTCCTAACTAGCCCAATCACTAACAAGGACATCGATCACCGAGCCATTGACCTCCAGTCCAATATGACCACCGCAAGAAACCCCTTAGAAACTTGGATCGAGAAGAACGTCATACGCGAAGCCACACCATCAAGTACTTCAAGTTCAATGGAGCACCAAACAGAAGCAGAAGCAGCATGAGGACGTGAAGACTACCCCGAATCCAAGTTTCCATACTCCTTTCCGCGCCTAGTCTGGGAATCTCGGGGACGAGATTCTTGTAAGGGGGGTAGGTCTGTCACACCCTGATTTTCATGGCACAACACTTAAGTCAATAATCATGCTAAAATGTGGTTTGACAAAAACTTTTGAGTGTTTTGTCTTTGCTTTGATTGAATGTTTGACTGCTGTTTGCAAGTGCTCTAAAAAAATCAAATAAATCCTCCAACTTCTATACTTCATCTCCTTGATCCAAAATCTTCTCCCAATGATCATGCCATGTGTATAGAGCAATATAGTATTTTCTTACAAAAATAATTTGGCCAAAACGTATTTTCAAAAATTAGTTTTCCAAAAACCCCTGAATTGAGGTTTGCACTGCAAGTACTTAATTAAGGGCAGTAAAAATCTTTATAAAAATATATTTGACTCCTATTAGATATAGGATGCCCAGAAACCACAAAAATATAATTTTAAAATTTACTTTCCTATTTCATTTAAAAGCTTTTTCTTAAGGCCAGAAATGGTCTTTAATAGGGAAAAATTATTTTTACTGTTTCAAAAATATTTGACAAAAATTAGGGAAACTCAGTGGACATATATTTTCCATATATAAGAGTTTCAACACATGGTCATGTTCAAAATATTGGTCAAATCCCTCAAAAACCCTTTCTGGATATTTCAATCTTTTGAAATATTTACAAAGGAAATATTCTCCAAAAATTCCAAGAAAATCCTATCTTGTCACATATGACATCTTAGATGATCTTGCCAAGTCTCATGACTTGGAGAACAAGATAACATCATCAAATCCTCTCAAAACCATTTCTGTCCATTTTGAAGTTTGAGCAACTTTACATTGCCAAACATGTCCAAATGCTCTCAAACTTGGTGCACATTCTCAAATGGTCTAATAATTAATTTAGACTAAATGGCACAAGTTGGAGAACAAGTTAACTTGATCAAAGTGCCCCAAAACCCTCTCTGACCAGAACCAAATTTGAACAACTCTACATTACCAACTTTCTCTCCTTGATTTCAACTTTTGTGAGAATGATCACATGACCAAATGAGGCCACCACACCAAGTGGTGCATCAAGGAGAATAGCTTTGCATGACTAAATCTTGGTAAATCCATTTTTGTTCATTTCTAGGGTTTGCCAAAGTTACATTGGCAACTTTCTTCAAATGAGATCAAACTTGGTGATCATACTCAATTACATATGCCATTTGAACCTGTTGATTCTCATGTCAAGTGAGATACATTTGCTTGACCAAACTACCATCAAACACCTTCTGCCATAATTTTGTGGTCAACATTTGGGGCACCAGATGAATTCTCCTTGAGCCACAATTCCTACCACATCATGTCCTAGAACCCCTCTACCACTGGCAAAGGTTGGATGGCTTCAGCTCAATTATTTGGGGGTGAGAACCTCATTTTTCATCCTTGTCCAGCAACTTTCCCTCTCTGTCTGCTCTCCCCCTCTCTTTCTTTGACTTTGCTAGCTCTCCAACGTCACCCCAGGCCTTAGACCATCACCCAGCACACTCCAGACGCAAGTGGACACGGCAGAGCGCGCAAAATGCGCTCATGCCGGCCAAAAGCCTGCTCTGGAGCGCGCTACAGTAGCGACCGAGCCCTGCCGCCGCACTCCCGTCCACCTCGGGCCGCCCAAGTGCGCCAGTCGACACGCCTCGGCGTCCGCAACACGCCACGCCCCTGTCCCCCTCCTCTCTCCTCCTTCCCGCGCCTCCGCGCTAGCAGACACCGGGCACCCGAGCGCGCCAATGGTGCGGCTCACACGCGCGGCACCCTGGCCATTCCCCGCTCCTTCTCTCCCCTCCTCTAGCCCTAGGCCAACCCCACGAACACCCCAGACATGCCCACGAGATCCCCCGTGGCTTGTAGCGACCGCAACAGCTTCACCGGCGCATGAGCTCACGGTGCACCTCGCCCCCTTCTACATAAGGCCACCCCCGAGCCTCCTTTCTACTCCTTTGGCCTTATCTCCCTCCCGTGCATCCCCTGGGCCAACCTGCACCTCCTCTCGTGCCCTCCTCCTCCCTCCATGGCTGGAGTGCCGCCGTCGGTCTCCGCCCAAATTCCCGCAAACCAAAGCCTCCCCTCTCCTCCTTTGGACACCAATGGAGCCATAGCACGCCGGCGAGGCTCCTCCGCCCTTTAACTCCTCCTCTAGTGCCCGCAACCCCAGAACCCCTCTCACCCGACGCCACCTTCCGCCGCGGGCGAAGCCCTGCTCCCCTCCAGTGACGCAGGCACCCGTGGTGGGGCCTCCCTGGTTCGTCTCTCTCCGCTGAGCATGCCGGTGGCCGGAACTCCGAAAATGGTGGTCGGTAGCGCCGCCGGCCGCCGTCGAGCGCTTGATCTGTCTTCCGTCGCGCCCGTGCGGGAGGTACCAGACGAACCTGCAGCTGGGCCCCGCCTGTCGGCCGGCCGGTGGGCAGGGGCCACTGACGGGTGGGCCATGTCTCGCCCGCTTAAGTGGAGGCGGCATAGGCTGTATTCCGTCTTCGCCACAAGGAGGCGCAATCCGGGAAGGCGCTATCGACGTGGCCCGCAGCACGCGCGTGGCCGTGCAGTTGGGCCGGCCCAGTTGCGCCTTGCTGTTAAATCCCACCCAGTGCGCGCTGCCGCCGCTGAAATTTGGCCCATTAGGTAAACCCCTTTGCTTTTTCTTTTCTGTGGACATGTAAAATCCATAGATTATTTATTCTAAGTCCAAATTTGATGATTCAAATTTCTAATAGTTTCTAAAATCATGCCCTACCACATGGTGCTATTGTCACATTTTTACAGGAGCTTTTTCTTCACAAATATTTATCAAATCCTACTTTTCCTATTTCTGTGATGAACTTTAGAAAATCACAGAGAGCCCATTATTGATCCAAATTCCATGATTCAAAATCCTTGATGTCTATAAGTTCAAAACTTAGTTTTTGAACATTTTTGCTAATACCTTCTGTATCACCTCAAATAATGGTCTATTTCTTTATATATAGGCAACTTTGCAAATTCATAGGAAAATAATCTCAACTCCAAATCCAGTGAAACCAATTCCTAGATGCTTCAAAAATCATCCTTTGTTAAATGGGTGCCTTTGCTCATTTTTCAAAAATATATTGCTGTACACTTCTTGCAAATCCATAAACCCCTTGATTCCACCATATCAAAATGTTCAGAGATATCCATTCATCAAATCCCAATGAAACCACTTTGGTCATCCCTCATATGACCAGAGGTATCCTAGAAAAGTCCAACTCATATTTTTAGAGCACTTTTATTTTCTGCCTTGTTGTGTTGCTTATTATGGTTGCTTTCGGCGATAGTTGACGAAGTAGACGAAACGCTCGGAGGTGGACCAGAGATATTTGAAGACCTCAAAGACTTTGTTAAAACAGGCAAGCAGCCCTTTGACCATGTCTATGAAACCCCTTTTTATGCATGTCATATATGGCTCTTTATTATTGTTGCATCGGAATCATGGTGAGATGGTGAACCACGTGGGTTGGTTGCCTCCGTTATTTCCTCGTTGATACTTGCATTGGTGCATGGCCCTACCATCCTATGAGGGTTATGCCGGTGGGAGTAGATATGATGCTAAGTAGTGCTACGCAAAAAGGGACGGGGATATGCATGGTGATGGAGACAAAGTATTTTCAAAAGACTTTTCGAAAACCCCATCGGGTGCCACTTATGCCCGAGGGGGATGATGAGATGGGTAACCACTTGATGACGAAGTGGTGTACCGAGGCAAGTGTGTGTTGTTTTCGAAAACGGATTAGATTTAAGATTTGATGACTGTCCCAACCTTAAATGCGCGACCACTCTACCCTTATATGGGAAAGGGCATTATTGAGTACCTAGACCGATACTAGCTTGGAGCCCGCATTACTAGTGACGGGGGAGAGTTGGTGCTCTCTCTTGGGACGGGGTCGTGCCAGGTAGGGCGGCCATGACTGTTTTCACAGGGCACCGGACACACCGTTGGTACCCCGTGCCAGTGGTATGTGATAAGTATGGGAGCGAGGCTCCAAGAAAGTGTTATGTGAAAAGTGGGCACGGGGGTTACTGCCAATCGAGTGGACTCCATGTTAGTGTCGTCTAGGGAAAGGTAGTGATCGGGTGCTTACCCCGGGTACTTGAGGTACCGCGGGTCGTGGATGACACAGAAGTTCCCCGGATCTAGTGGGTAAAGTGTGCAACCTCTGCAGAGTGTAAAACTATTCGAATAGCCATGTCCACGGTCAAGGACGGTTGGGCGGTGCTGCTTAAACTATGTCCAGAGTTTTCAACCGTGTGTGTGTGAGCTGATAAAAATGACTTGGGTCAAGTCAAAGGCCTTGAAATGATTGAGCTGGGTTGGTGCCCACTCTGTTTATCTTAGATGGGTTGGTGCCCACTCTATTTATGTTGATATCTGTAACCGTCCTCATGGTTACTTGAATTCTCTTGATGCATGCCGTACCAAGTTGTTGAACATGTCATTTCACTTAAAACTAGCTTTCTGCAAAATTTACCTATATCAAGCATTGTTGTATCTTGGACCAAAACATGGGTTGCTTGCGAGTACATTCAAAGTACTCATTGGCTTGCCACTGGTTATTTAATTGACCAGGCATGGAAGAACAGGATGTGATGAAGAACACTTCGGTGACGAACATGCAAGCTAGGACGCTTCCCAGTAAGAATGCCTGTAGGGTTAAGGCAGATGGCATGGGTCCAAGTTATCGACGAAGATTTCCGCTGCGATGTTATACTCAAGACTTGACCATAATGGTCCTACTTGTGTAAAACGGTATGTATGGATGTAAGACTCTTGTTATTCAGCTTCTGTGTGTTCAGTGAGCATTGATCTCTGAGATCACTGTACACGTGCATTCGGTGATCACGACTCATGAGTCGGGGTCCCCACAGCAACCTATGGGACATAATTCCGCCACGTGCTGACTTTGTCGGGGTGCCATTCGTGACCCTCCTGACAAGTACCATGGTCGATCGACATGGTATGGTATGTTATACTTACAAATGCAAATTATCCGATGATATGCTTAGTGTAGAGTCCAATGATATGTTGTGTGGAATCTAGTCGATGATATGCTTTAGTGTAGAGTTTGATCACATGCTTATTAGTGTAGAATCTAAGGAACTATTAATAGTGTAGATGATCCATATATACTTATTTGCAAGAGTATGTGCGAGCTATTTATTAATTGATATGTTTTTCTTATTCAGAAATTGGCAAAGAGCCTATCTGTGAGTTATGGTGTCGAGCCTAATGAAGAAGGCTCAGCTAGACTACGCCTTACCGCAAGGGGCTCCGTCACAACCTGTACTTACCACATGGACACGGACGGTCGCACACACTTAAACTCGGTTGGGTGGAAGAGATTCCTCGATGGCAAGAATCTTCGTGTTGGACAGGCCATCCTAATTACTATCAGGAACACCCACCGCCCAGGCTTGAGGATGATGATCATCTTCGATATCATCTAGAACTACATATATGTGTGTGGCTATATCATCGAGAACTACATGTGATGATCGTCGTTGATATCATCTAGAACTACATATGATGATCGTCATCGATATCATCTAGAACTACATATGATGATCGTCGTCGATATCACCTAGTACTGCTTGAGGATGCATGTTGATTATATATGAAATTGTTATCTAGTACTCCTTCCATTCCAAATTACTCGTCATGGTTTGAACTAAAACCACGACGAGTAATTTGGAACAGAGGGAGTACTACCTAGTACCTATAATGCTTTATGAAATTGATATCTAGTAGTACCTAGTATCTGGAAATTGCAGTATATTGAAACCGAAACGGGGTAGGAAGCGGGGGGGGGGGGCATGATGAAAGATATAGCAGTAGCGAGGGGCTAGGAAACCGCTACAGCTAAATAATAGTAGCGTGTTCCAGAAAAGCGCTGCTGATATAGTCAACATTAGTAGCGCGGGTGCGGACCGCGCTACTACTAACAGTTAGCTGTAGCGCCATAGTAGTAGCACGGCTTCCCGTGCTTCTGCTAGCCTCAAAACCCGTGCTACTACTAGGGTTTTCCCTAGTAGTGTGAGGTCACGGTTGTCAATCGCTTCCCGTTGCAAAGGATACTCCGAAACCCTGAGGCTACCGGCAGAATAGTGGAGTGGGCTTTGGAGTTATCCAGCTTTGTCTTGAAGTTTGAGAGCACATCAACAATCTAGAGCAGGGCACTGGCAGAGTTTATTGTAGAATGGACGCCAACCCCTGATGAGGAAGTGCCAGGGATAGTTATCCCCGGCAAGGAATCACCCCAAGAATGGATTTTGTATTTTGATGGTGACTTTTCCCTGCAAGGTGCAGGGGTTGGCGTGCTTCTCGTTGCCCCCTCTGGGTGCACTTGAAGTACGTCGTCCAGATGCATTTTGCGCGGGAAGAGGCAACCAACAATACATCAGAGTATGAAGGGTTCCTTGCCGAGCTCAGGATTGCAGCAAAATTGGGGATTAAGAAGTTGATCATTCGAGGAGATTCACAGCTTGTGGTTAGATAAGTCAACAAGGATTACCAAAGTCCATTGATGGAGGCATACGTCAAGGAAGTGAGGAGATTGGAGGAACGCTTTGACGGATGGCAAACAGAGCACGTACCCCATGCGGAAAACAGCATAGCTGATCATCTGTCAAAGTGTGCTGCCCAGAAGCTTCCTGTGAAACCAAGGACTTTTGTTCTCCATCTTACTCAACCGTCCGTATCCCCAGTAACAATGACCCGGAAAGGGAGGAAATTGGACTCCAGTAAGCCTCTCCCGGTAGAGCCGTCCGCTCCTGGCAGAGACCCTGCTAGAAACAACTCCTTGCCACCTGCCGGACCACACCCTCCAGCCGGGCTTATGGACCCCGCGAACGAGGCATGTGCTCCCATAGTAGAGGAGGTGCCTCTAGTCCTTGTTGCCGAGCCTCAAGCTCCAACTTGGGCAAGGCTCATTGTCCACTTCCTCGAAACCAGAGAGCTTCCCAGCGACCAAGATGAAGCTGAAAGAGTAGCCTGGAGGGCCAGTATGTATCAGTTTGTCGATGACACTCTGTACAGAAGGAGGCCCAACGGTGTGAAATTGAAGTGTGTTTATCGGGAAGAGGAAAGGACCTGTTGGCTGATATACACAAAGCACTACAAAAAAAAGACACATCCGTGACATTTTGGGCCGAACGAATTTTTTTTCTTCATACATATGACACTTCTATGACGATAATTGTGACAAAACCCGGTATCATCATAGATGTGGTGGGCTCCTACTTCTATGACAAAAAATCATGACAGAAAATGGGCTTTTCAACCTGGGCTGGCTGGAGACACAGCTGCATGACATTCTTTGGGCCGTCCATGACGGAAAAAATGTGGTAGAAGCGAGGGCGAGGAAAATTTCAGGGAGTTCTTGGTTACGGTGGGCGGTCGGGGGCTGACCGATGCGCGTTTCTCTCGTACACGTACGCGCGTGTGTGCGAGGCGTTGGCTCTAACTGAACCCGAGCGAGGCGTTGGGCTCTAACTAAACCCGAGCGATTGCACTGCAGGCTACGCGTTACTAAAAGTGCAACTATCCCTAGGTTGTTTTGGTAATTCATAACAACATATAGCTCATTGAGCTAATGCTATTCCAAGACTATTATTTCAGGAAAGCTCAATGAATGGCATGGCATGGATGATGAAAGTGGATCCCTCAAAATACTAAGGACAAAGGATTGGCTCAAGCTCAAAAGCTCAAGACTCTTCATTTTATATTTTAGTGATCCAAGATCACATTGAGTCTATAGGAAAAGCCAATACTATCAAGGAGGGATGAGGTGTTGCTTAATGAGCCTCTTGCTTCATGTTCTTAGTGATATGCTCCAAAATCCTCAGCTACATTCCCACATCCACAAATGACTTAAACCCAAAGCCAAAATCGGTCACACCGATTCTTCCTATCCGGCGCCACCGATTCCAAAAGTCATAGCCACTGCCACAAACCCTAAGCAAATCGGTCTTACCGATAGGGATCTCGGTCTCACCGAGATGGGATTGTAATCTCTCTGTTTCCCTTCGTAACGTTTTGGTCTAACCGAAGTGAGCGATCGGTCCCACCGAGATTGCAATGTAAACTCTCTGTTTCCTTTTTGTAACATTTTGGTCTCACCGAAAAGAGCAAATCGGTCCCACCGAGTTTACCTGACCAACTCTCTGGAAATCTTATTACCAAATTGGTCTTACCGAGTTTGTGTAATCGGTCTTACCGAGATTACATTATGCCTAACCCTAACCGAATCGATCTCACCGAGATGCATGTCAGTCCCACCGAAAATCACTAACGGTCACTAGGTTTACTAAATCGGTCCGACCGAGTCTGTTGAATCGGTCCCACCGAGTTTGGTAAATTGTGTGTAACGGTTAGATTTTGTGTGGAGGCTATAAATACCCCTCCACCTCCTCTTCATTCGTGGAGAGAGACATCAGAACAAACCTACACTTCCAACTTACCATTTCTGAGAGAGAACCACCTACTCATGTGTTGAGACCAAGATATTCCATTCCTACCATATGAATCTTGATCTCTAGCCTTCCCCAAGTTGCTTTCCACTCAAATCTTCTTTCCAGCAGATCCAAAACCTATGAGAGAGAGTTGAGTGTTGTGGAGACTATCACTCGAAGCACATGAGCAAGGAGTTCATCATCAACGCACCATTTGTTACTTCTTGGAGAGTGGTGTCTCCTAGATTGGCTAGGTGTCACTTGGGACAGTCCGACAAGATTGTGGAGTTGAACCAAGGAGTTTGTAATGGCAAGGAGATCGCCTACTTCGTGAAGATCTACCGCTAGTGAGGCAAGTCCTTCGTGGGCGACGGCCATGGTGGGATAGACAAGGTTGCTTCTTCGTGGACCCTTCGTGGGTGGAGCCCTCCGTGGACTCGCGCAACCGTTACTCTTCGTGGGTTGAAGTCTCCATCAACGTGGATGTATGATAGCACCACCTATCGGAACCACGCCAAAAACATCTATGTCTCCAATTGCGTTTGAATCCTCCAAACCCTTCCCTTTACTTTCTTGCAAGTTGCATGCTTTAAATTTCTGCTGCCTATATACGCTTTGCATGCTTGCTTGAATAGTGTGATGATTGCTTGACTTGTCCTAAAGTAGCTAAAATCTGCCAAACTCTAAAATTGGGAAAAGGTTAAGTTTTTATTTGTCAAGTAGTCTAATCACCCCCCCCCTCTAGACATACTTCAAGGTCCTACAAGTGGTATCAGAGCTTTGGTCTCCATTTGCTTTGATTTCCATAGCTTTTGGTGGTCATAGCCTTGGTTTCACAACCTAGGAGAGTATGGTGTCTAGCGAGGGAAATTATCACCGTAGAGGTCCTTACTTTGATGGTACAAATTTTGCTAGTTGGAAGCATAAGATGAAAATGCATATTCTCGGACATAACCCGCTGTTTGGGCAATTATATGTATTGGCTTGCAAGGTGAATTTTTTGATGGGAGAGAACCGAACCATGAAGCTAATGCGGAAGAATTGAAGATGCTGCAATACAACGCTCAAGCTTGTGATATCATCTTCAATGGACTGTGCCCCGAAGAATTCAACAAAATCAGCCGTCTAGAGAATGCAAAGGAAATTTGGGATACTTTGATTGATATGCATGAAGGTACCGAGTCCGTCAAGGAATCCAAGTTGGATGTGCTCCAAAGTCTGCTTGACTAGTTCAAAATGAAGGATGGTGAAGGTGTCGCTGAAATGTACTCTAGGCTTGCTCTTATCACAAATGAGATTGCCGGTTTAGGGAGTGAGGAGATGACCGACAAATTCATCATGAAGAAGATCCTAAGAGTGTTGGATGGAAAGTATGATACCGTGTGCACATTGATCCAGATGATGCCAAACTACAAAGATCTCAAGCCAACGGAAGTCATTGGAAGAATTGTTGCTCATGAGATGTCACTCAAGGATAAGGAGGAACTTCACAACAAGTCAAGTGGTTCTTACAAAGCCTCAAGTGAAGCCCCCACATCATCAAGTGAGAAACAAACCTTCAATTAAGAATTGAGCTCAATGGTGAAGAACTTCAACAAATTCTACAAGAGTAGAACCAAAGAAAGAAGCTCCAAGTCAAGGTCTTACAATGACAAAATATCTTCTAGTCGAGAGCGCAATTACTAGAATTGTGGGAGACCTGGACACTATTCCAATGAGTGTACGGCACCCTACAAAAAAGGAGAAGATTCTCCAAGAAGAAGAAGCAAAAGAGAAGAATCACCACCAAGAGAGAGGGGGAGTAGAGATAATCGTTATGAACGAAGACCCTCATGGAGAAGCAAGGATTCGGAAAGGAAGGACAAGTCATCAATGAGCTACACAAAACAAAGACATCAAACTCATGTTGGTAAATGGGTATCCGGCTCCGACTCCGACAATCACTCTGAGAGAAGCTATCACTCTGACTCCGAATATACTCAAGATGAAGGTGTTGCCGGTCTAGCACTTGTGTCAACCAACTCCTACGACATATTTGATTCACCAAATGAAGGTGTTGGAAGATGCTTCATGGCCAAAGGTCCAAAGGTAACACATCCTGAGTATGTTGATTTCAATAGTGATGAAGATGACTTGCTTGTGGATGATGATTTACTTGTTGACAACTCTAGTGATGAATACTATGATGAAACGTCAATTAATCATGCTAATCAAGATAAAAACGAATGACAATGATAAGGAGAAGTTTGAGCTTCTAACTAAAGAACTAAACACTCTTAAGTTGGCTCATGAAACTATCTTCGAAGATCATCGAGAACTTTTAAGGGCTCATGAGAAGTTACGGTTTGAAAAGCTCAATCTTGAGCAAGAGCATGAGTTCTTAAAAGCAATCAATGATGATCTCCGTAAGAAAGCTCTTCTTACATTGCCAAGCATTTACTCTTATCTACTTACATGCCTCAAGTCAAGACTAGTAACAAGTACAAGAAAGATACTTCCTCTAGTAGTAACAATAATAATGTCAAATCCAATATTGTTGCTTCTAGTAGTTCTCTTGATTCCACTAATGATTCTCTTATCCAAGTTACACTTGAGCAAGAAAATAGATTATTGAAGGGAATCATAGATAAAGGTGTTTACAAGAGCCTTGCCGGGAGTAAGCAATTCGAGGAAATTGTACGCAAGCAAGGAATGCACCGGAAGAATCAAGGTGTTGGTTTTGAACGAAAGTTCAATGCCAATGGAGTTGAGTGGGAATAAGATCAATACCCCAAGACGAAGTTTTTTCCTCAACAAGAGAAGTATGATCCTACTTCCTTCAAGGGAACACAAGCTCAAGATGATCTTCCACCACAAGACCACAAGAACAAAGGCAAGGACAAGCTTCAAGAAGAGATTGATGCATTTGAAGAAGCACCTAGAGCCTCGTTCAAGTGGGTTCCCAAGACTACGTCAAGTTCTACTTTATCAAGTACAACTACAACTCCAAGGATTCCCATCAAGATGATGTGGATCCCGAAGAAGAAGAACTAGAGAGTTCTTGAGGGTGACTCCGCCAACATTCTTCACTCATATCATTATGGCAAGAACAAGTGCAATCAACTTCCACATCTTGCACTAGTTCAAGGAGTCACAAACCCTCATGTTGGTAAGGCAAGGGACAAGGTAACCTAATGATTTCATGGACATCATCTTGTGTGTGCATCACTCTATGTCTATGGATATTCTTGTTTGTTCCTTGTGGGACTAACCCATGTAGGTAAGTTGAAAGTGCAACTCACTCCAAAGGATTGCTCCAAATGATCTACATCAACATTGAGCATCCACATCTTCAACACCTACATGAAGTCATCATCGACAAAACCCAAGGTTAGTTCATCCCTCTAAGGGGGGATCTCACATCTAGGGGGAGCTTAACTCTAAGAATTGAGTCAAAGCAACTCTAATGGTGTGAACACATCAATGCATTATGTAAAAGTGGTAACCCCACTTGAGCTTAAACGATGAGTATGACCTATGATCAAATGTTCTCATTTGACTCCTAAGTCAATATACTCATATATAGATGACTTAGTCATCGCCAATTGCTTGATAGATGCTAGAATTGGTTGTGCATGCTTTGCCACATATTTCATTTGCCATTTTATTGTGTGAGCATGTTGGTGCATATTTTACTCATTCAAGGACATCCACTTGTTGTTTTGATTATTTGGTTTCTTTTCTTTTTGCCAAGTGGATGGACAAGAATGCCTAAGAACTTTCTCTAGCTATCTATGCTTTTCTCATCTCAAGCTCTATTCATGCTACATCACAAAATTTGATCAAGTCAGATTCGAACCACTCTGTGTGAGGAGCACTCGGAGTCCCCGATTCGTCATAGACTTAAACTTCCAAAACCTCTTTGTGACTCTCGTTCTGACCGATTCCTACATTTCGGTCCTACCAAGATCATTAAGTTGATCTGAGTTTTCAATCTCGGTGCAACCGATTTGAACTTTCCGGTCACACCGATTTGCTGTAACTGTACACAGTTATGCATCTCGGTGCCACCGAGTTGTTCCACTCGGTCACACCGACAGGGTCGGGCTATATATAGTCACGGGCAAAATTTTGGAAATTTCTCTGAAACCCCTTCGCCCGCGCAATAGCTCGCTCTGCCATCGAAGGTCTCCGGATCGTCTCCTCGTCGCCAGTAGCCTCCAGTAGCTGGTCTCCGCCGCTGTCAACGGATTTCGCCCCCACCGTTGCCGCCGTAGCGAGTCCACTGCCAAGTTAGGGTATGGACTCAATCTTTGTGCTATCCACATATGATTCCTAGCACATTATATTCTTATTGAATCTTGCCACGATTGGAACAATCCTATCCACTCAATATAGTCCGTAGAGTAGATGAGATTCAAATTTTTAGGGTTAGGTTTCCGCTGAAACCATCTCGGACCCACCGAGTTGAAAAACTCAGTCTCACCGATTTGGCTTATGCCATTGCACTAGTGACTCTCGGTCTGACTGAGAATTACTAATCGGTGCGGCCGATTTTAGGATTCTGTGAAACCCTAGCAGTCTCGGTGCCACCGAACTATGACTCGGTCCAACCGAGATCATCAGTTTAGGTTCCAAAACTACTTCGGTAGCACCGAGTTTGAAAATTGGTTGATCCGAAATGCTTTCTATGGAAAACTAAAACTGAATTTTTGAATCATTCTTTTGCAAAAATCTCTGCATTTTGTGATGCTCATCTATTCTATCTCATCTACAACTCTTCACAGGGTCAGCAGTCAGCTTTTGCAGCATGTCAGACCAGAGTGACAGCCAGAACAGGTTAGAAGAGAAGATGGACTTGAGTGAGGGCACTAGTCCCTCAACTACAGATGAAGGGAGCAGAAGCACTCCTAGCAACCTGCCTAAGGCTGCTACCAGGCAAAGGAGGAAGAGAACTTCAGACTCAGAGGATGAGGACTATAATGCTGAAGAAGATGAGGCTACTTCCAAGAAAGTAGTGCTCAAGAAGGAATATGGCTCAGCAAAGAATACAAAGCCAGGGCTCAACAAGAAAGTTCCTGCCAAGAGGACACCAATGCCCAAAGCCAGAAGGTCCACTCAAGTGCCAGAACAGACTGAACCCAAAGAGGCACCTGCAAAGAAAGTCACAACTTCCAAATCTCAGAAAGTTCCCACTGGAGAGACAATGAAGTTTACAATAGAATCATAGGATGAAGGTGCTCAGGGCAAGAAGAAGAAGAGAGCAAGAACCAAAATTGCCCAAGTTCTTGGAAAGCCCTCTATGAGAAGAGATGCTAAAGAGGAAGAAGAGGTTGCCGCACCAGCACCAAAGGCACCCAAGCTTATGCGTGATGCTATAAGGTCAGGGGCTGCAACATCTAAGCCCAAGGAAGCACCCAAAGCTGCCTCCAAGGCCAAGCAAGTACCAAAAAGGAATACTAGGAGTATTCTAGCTGCAGAGAAGAACAAGGCCCCAGTGCCAAATGTTGCTGAAGAAGAAGATGAAGAAGGACAGGTCCTAAGGAAGCTCAAGCCCAAGATACCAGACCACAATGATGCCCATCTGTGGCTAAGGACATGAGGATCAGGAAGGACTTAGGACTAAGGCTGTGGAGGATCGAAGATCCATATGCCTCAAGGAGAAGAACTGCTGTTGACTACAGGTTCCATACAAAGGAACATCAGGACTTCTATGAGACAATTCTGTTGGATAAGAAGCCCATAGTTTGTGACATGAGGTGGGTCGATTGGACCTACATCAAGGAAAATGAAGAGCACTATCCTGGAGTGCAAGAAAGCTTTGTTACTTGTGGAGTTGCTGATTTTGTTGGACAAAAGTTCACCCACTGGAATGATGAGCTTATCATGCAATTTTACTCCACAGCATAGTTTTACCCAGATGGAAAAATTGTTTGGATGTCTGAAGGTACAAGGTACTAATCCACTGTTGAAGAATGGGCAAGTCTGATAAATGCCCCAAAATAAAATGAGGATGACCTGGACATTTATGCAAAGTAGAAGATGGATCACAATTCCATGGTTCACATGTACAAGGAGATCCCAGACAAGGCAGTTGAGACTCACAAGTTTGGACAATCCACTTTCTGTTGTCAGGGCTGCCAACCATCAATTGGATTCTGAGGCATACTCTGTTGCCCAAGTCTGGTGACCATAACATGATCAGAGGGCATGCCATCAACATGTTGCATGTGTTTGATGTGCCACAAAAGTTCAAAGTCATGAGCCTTATGATTGAAACCATAAAGAGGACTGCAGCAGATCAGAAGAGGAGCTGTGGATATGCCCCTCAGATTTAGGAGTTGATAAACTCAAAGATGGGCACAGGGAAATATCAATTGGATAAGGAACACTTTCCACTTTATCCAGACTTTGAGGACAACGAGGTTGTCATGAATGAGAATGTTCCAACATCAGTTCAAGCTCAAGAGAAGAAGGAAAAGGCAAAGAAGGAGAAGGCTGCCAAGATGCCAACTCAAGAGGAGGCATCTGAATATTTCTTGAAGAACAAGCAGGAGCAGCTTGGTTACTTGATAGCATCAACACTGAGGATTGAGAAGGGACTGGCCACCCTCACTCAGAATCAGGAGAGCTTGGAGAGAATCATGGAACTTAAATTCCATGACCTTGATGTCAAAGTAACTGAGATTCAGTCAGTTGTGGAACAACTGCAGGATCATATGCAGGAGAGGCAGGGCAAGACTACCACAAATGTGTTTGCCAGAGTGCCCAGAGCCCAGAGGTCAGTTGCAGTGCCAGTGACAGACACTAGAGCAACAACTTCAGCACCAGCTACTGCCCCTTCAGTTCCATTGCAACCAGCTCCAGCATCCACTCCAGCACCCTCTACTTCAACTGAAGCCTTCGTCCTTGGAGTTATCAGGACACCACCACCAGAATATCAAGCCTGAGAGTCGATCTAGCACTATGCATTTTCAATGAACTTTTTGGTAACTTGTTGCCAAAGGGGGAGAAAAATGTATAGATCATAGGCTTCGAGAGAGAGAGAGTGTTGCTTTTGTTCTCTCTTGCTTTATTTGGTGGTTTAAAACTTGTTGCTTTTGATTGCTTGAGATACTATGCTTGTGAGACATTGATGATCCTGTGTTTGATAATAAGCTACACTTATACATGATTGATGATATTATCCTATCTATCTTATGTGATCATTCACTTTGCTTGGTGATGAGTGCATGTATTCAATGTTTATTATTTTGAGCGCTCCACCAAGATGTATGTGACATGAAAGAGTAACCCATGAGCCTAATTCATTGTGCATTTGCAGTCCAAAGCAAATCTTAACCCATGCACAAATTTAGGGGGAGCTCTTGCTTATCACATACTTCTCAAAGCGACGATGTTCTTAAATCTTATTATCATTTGTCGAAGCTTTGATCTATATGTTGTCATCAATTACCAAAAAGGGGGAGATTGAAACTGCAACTATCCCTAGGTGGTTTTGGTAATTCATAACAACATATAGCTCACTGAGCTAATGCTATTCCAAGACTACTATTTCAGGAAAGCTCAATGAATGGCATGGCATGGATGATGAAAGTGGATCCCTCAAAATACTAAGGACAAAGGATTGGCTCAAGCTCAAAAGCTCAAGAATCTTCATTTTATATTTTAGTGATCCAAGATCACATTGAGTCTATAGGAAAAGCCAATACTATCAAGGAGGGATGAGGTGTTGCTTAATGAGCCTCTTTCTTCATGTGCTTAGTGATATGCTCCGAAACCCTCAGCTACTTTCCCACATCCACAAATGACTTAAACCCAAAGCCAAAATCGGTCACACCGATTCTTCCTATCCGGCGCCACCGGTTCCAAAAGTCATAGCCACTGCCACAAACCCTAAGCAAATCGGTCTTACCGACAGGGATCTCGGTCTCACCGAGATGGGATTGTAATCTCTCTGTTTCCCTTCGTAACATTTCGGTCTAACCGAAGTGAGCGATCGGTGCCACCGAGATTGCAATGTAAACTCTCTGTTTCCTTTTCATAACATTTCGGTCTCACCGAAAAGAGCAAATCGGTCCCACCGAGTTTACCTGACCAACTCTCTAGAAAGCTTATTACCAAATCGGTCTTACTGAGTTTGTGTAATCGGTCTTACCGAGATTACGTTATGCCCTAACTCTAACCGAATCGGTCTCACCGGGATGCATGTCAGTCCCACCGAAAATCACTAACGGTCACTAGGTTTACTAAATCGGTCCGACCGAGTCTGTTGAATCGGTCCCACCGAGTTTGGTAAATTGTGTGTAATAGTTAGATTTTGTGTGGAGGCTATAAATACCCCTCCACCTCCTCTTCATTCGTGGAGAGAGCCATCAGAACAAACCTACACTTCCAATTTACCATTTCTGAGAGAGAACCACCTACTTATGTGTTGAGACCAAGATATTCCATTCCTACCATATGAATCTTGATCTCTAGCCTTCCCCAAGTTGCTTTCCACTCAAATCTTCTTTCCACCAGATCCAAAACCTATGAGAGAGAGTTGAGTGTTGGGGAGACTATCACTTGAAGCACAAGAGCAAGGAGTTCATCATCAACGCACCATTTGTTACTTCTTGGAGAGTGGTGTCTCCTAGATTGGCTAGGTGTCACTTGGGAGCCTCCGACAAGATTGTGGAGTTGAACCAAGGAGTTTGTAAGGGCAAGGAGATCGCCTACTTCGTGAAGATCTACCGCTGGTGAGGCAAGTCCTTCATGGGCGACGGCCATGGTGGGATAGACAAGGTTGCTTCTTCGTGGACACTTCATGGGTGGAGCCCTCCATGGACTCGCGCAACCGTTACCCTTCGTGGGTTGAAGTCTCCATCAATGTGGATGTACAATAGCACCACCTATCGGAACCACGCCAAAAACATCTATGTCTCCAATTGCGTTTGAATCCTCCAAACCCTTCCCTTTACTTTCTTGCAAGTTGCATGCTTTAAACTTCCGCTGCCTATATACTCTTTGCATGCTTGCTTGAATAGTGTGATGATTGCTTGACTTGTCCTAAAGTAGCTAAAATCTGCCAAACTGTAAAATTGGGAAAAGGTTAAGTTTTTATTGGTCAAGTAGTCTAACCACCCCCCCCCCCTCTAGACATACTTCAAGGTCCTACAGTTACTGAACCCGAGCGATCGATCGATGGTTGTTAACTGAACCCGATCGAGCGATTCCTTCACTACTGCTGCTAACTGAAGCCGATCGATGCTGCCTGTGGGATGAACAGTGAGCGTTGCGGGGGGGGGGGGGGGGTTGGATGAACAGTGAGCGGTGGCGTTGCCTCTGGATGAACAGGACCCCATGGTGTGGAGGGCTGGATGAACAGTAGACGGTGGAGGGGTGCCCGTGGAGGGGTGGTTGAACAGTAGACGGTGGAGTAGCGTGCGGTGGAGGCTGGATGAACAGGAGCTCGTGGAGGCTGGAGGAGGTCGACGGTGGCCTGTGGAGGCTGGAGGAGGTCGACGGTGGAGATGAACAGTATCCCGTGGAGTCCCGTTTTGTGGTACGCCACACCCCTCCTGATGAACAGGACCCCCGTTTCGACCGTAGCGCGCCAACACAGGTCCGTTTCGTCCATTTTGCGGTACGCCACACCCCTCCCGATCAACAGGACCCCCGTTTCGAATGTAGCGCTCCAACACAAGTCCGTTTCGTCTGTTTTGCAGTACGCCACACCCCTCCCGATCAACAGGACCCCCGTTTCGACCGTAGGAGGTCCGTTTCCTCCGTTTTGTGGTACGCTAGACCCCTCCCGATCAACAGGACCCCCGTTTCGAACGTGGCTGGTCGAACACAAGGCCGTTTCCTCCGTTCTGTGGTATGCCAGGCCTCGTTTCCATCGCCTGTTCTGTCCAAGCCCTCCCGATGAACACGACGACGCATTCTGTTTCGACCTAGCCGGTTGGCACCCCATGAACACGACGACGATGTTGTTTCTCCGTTCCGACCCAACCATGTACACGAGCCCTGGCCGTACGTATGCGCGAGTAGGCGTTCGAGACCCTGTCCGTATGTACGTACGTGGCCGTATTTTCTTTCTTGCACCCTGGCCGCTGTACGTGCATGTACATGCGACGTGCGCGCCTCTACTACGACACGTGCGCGCCTCTACAACGACCAGTATGAACGTACATGTTCGCGACCAGAATGACAACGCTACGTACGCTTCGACCAGGTGGGTCCTAACTGTTAGGCACTTCCTTGAGTGCGAAGATGTAGCTGGTGGGTCCCAGCAGTCAGGGTGGCGAATCATTTTTTTGCCCAGACGCACTTCCTTGCGTGCGAAGATGTAGCTGGTGGGTCCCAGCAGTCAGGGGGAAACGTTTTTGTCGCAAAATACAGTGGCCCGTCCGGTGGGTCCCCGCTGTCAGGTGGAGGAATAATTATTTTATGCGTAATAAGGAGGCACTTCCTTGCTGCGGCTGTGGACCCAGCTGTCAGCCTCTCCACGTACAGTCCACGTCCGATGGAACCCATTCCTTGTTGACCACGCCGCACCGAGAGCACCAGGGCGGTGGACGACAGCGAGGCCTAGGAAGGGGACGACGCGGAGCCGGGGAAGACGCGGCAGTGGATGCCCGCGCATAGAGGAGTACGAGGGTTCACTGGTTCGCTGCGATGTGAGGCTGTCATCGCCGCAGAATAACAGGGGGTGTGGGTGAGTAGAGGGATGACCTGGCCAGCGGTGGGAGTAGTAGGGGGCGGTGAGGCCTCCGCCGCATCGCAGCCGGCCACGGGAGGCAGGAGCACGAGGCACGACCGACGCTGGTTTGGGAGGCTGGAGCAAGAAGACCATAGGTTGAAGAAGCACTAATGCAGCCCGTATCATGTTTTTTCCCAGTTATGTGAATTTAGACATTATCCAGAGAATGGCAGATTTTCAGAAAACCCCCTAGAGTTCATGCATGTAACATGTCACTAACCGTGCATCGGATTAAAATGATTTGAACATGTAAAATGCTTAGAATTTCATCTAGTTTCATAATATGCTGCTTTCATCCATATCAAAAATGTTTAAAATGTTGTTTGCTTTTAATTTGCATAAATGAAATGCTAAAATGGTTTATTTAATAACTAAATAACTATAGCTCTGAATTAAATGAACTTTATATGTAAATGGTGTAGAACAATGCATAGATTAACTTGGTGCACTTATTTTGCATGTTTAACAATTCTAAAATATGGTTTAGGACAGAACAATAGCAAATTCAAAAATTGCATATGAGGATTTTAGGGAATTGTTGTTTGTTGTTTCCAGCCTCCTTTAAATTGCCTAGATAGGTAGATTACATATGCTTCACCTCTTGCCATGTTAACCAACATTTAATCTTGTCTTGTTCATAAACGGGAGCAAACTAAGTAATTGAATGTGGTGTTTCGTCAATATGCAACTCCTTGCGTATTGAGCTCCACTAAATTTGTAGTATTGTTTGTTGAACTTTGCCATGACATTCTGCATTAAACCGGACATGCATCATACTTGGTTGTGCATCATGCCATGTTTATGTTTGTTGGTTTACCGTGTTGTTTGCTTCTTACCGGTTATGATTCTTCTCGATAGCTCTCGATTATATTGCGATTATGAGGATCCGTTCGACTATGTTGGTTCATCTACTTCATGGATTCAGTCTTCTTCCTACCGAGATTTCAGGCAAGATGACCATTCCTTGGATATCACTACTATCTTTGCTTTGCTAGTTGTCTCGTTGCTAACACAATGTCCCGCTACCTACCACTTGTTTATCAAGCCTCCCAATAAACCATCAAATAGCCTCTAACCTTTTCCACCTTCCTAGCAAACCGTTGTTTGGCTATTTTACCGCTTTGCTCAGCCCCTCTTACAGCGTTGCTAGTTGTAGGTGCAGTTGCAGGTTGTTCCATGTTGGGACATGGATATCATGGGATATCACAATATCTCTTATTTAATTAATGCATCTATATACTTGGTAAAGGGTGGAAGGCTTGGTGTTTTGTTCCACTCTTGCCGCCCTAGTTTCCGTCATTCCGGTGTTATGTTCCTTGATTTTGTGTTCCTAACAAAGTCGGGGTTTATGGGCCTCCCTTGACAGTTCGCTTTGAATAAAACTCTTCCGGCAAGGCCTAACTTTGGTTTTACCATTTGCCTAATAACAACTAAAAACTTGCATAGGGACCGGCTAGCACCTGAGCACTCTTAATCAACAACCCGGGCCAGTGCTCCTCATGAGTGTTGCTCCAAAACGGGTGACTGTGGGGCCACCATGGGGCAACTCAAGGATTGGTTTTACTCGTAGGCCGACCTATCCGATCGTAGCCTGAGACATGATACGTGTGGCTCCTATCAGGGTGTAGGCACATCGAGAGGTCTTGCTGGTTTTGTTTTACCATTGTCGGAATGTCTTGTGCACCGGGATTCCGAGGTTGATTGGGTTGTCCCGAGATGGAGAATTTACCTCTGCGGATTGTGGGAGTCTATAATTGACTAAGTTGGGACACCCCTGCAGGGTTTAATATTTTCGAGAGC
This sequence comes from Triticum timopheevii, assembly GCA_963921465.1. Taxonomy (NCBI): domain Eukaryota; kingdom Viridiplantae; phylum Streptophyta; class Magnoliopsida; order Poales; family Poaceae; genus Triticum; species Triticum timopheevii. The sequence goes on from OY997270.1 coordinate 139,581,657, forward strand.
CATGCCCGCGGTTATGTGGTACATGCGGAATTTATAATATCCAGTTGTAAAGAACTTGACACCAGATCTGAAATAAGATACACCAACCGCATGCGTAACTGTGATCATCTCTTTTCGAGGAAGTTCGGGAAGAGAACACGATGGGGTTACGATTGACTCGTAAGTAGTTCAGGATCACTTCTTGATCATTATTAGTTTCGACCGTATGTGTAGTTTCTCTTATTATTATTGTACTCGTAAGTTAGCCACCATACAAAAGCTTAGTGCTTGCTGCAACCTCACCACTTATCCATTCCATACCCATTAAGATTTGCTAGTCTTGGTACCCATGGTAATGGGATTGCTGAGTCCTCGTGGCTCATAGATTACTACAACAACAGTTGCAGGTAGAGGTAATGCGATGCTTTGACGTGAGAGGATGATTGCTTGTTTTGGAGTTCTTCTGCTTCTTCTTCCTCGATCAAGGGATAGATTCCAGGTCGGGAGCCAGGGATTAGCAGGGTGGATGTCGTTCTTCTTTTTCATTTGTTTTCATCCGTAGTCGGATCCTGTTCTTCTGTATGATGATTGCTGTGTGTTGATGTATTCATCTATTCATGTTGTAGCTTGTGGGGAGTGTAAGCCTTTATCTTGTCTTCTCATCTATTCAGTACATGGTATGTTGTAATGATATCCACCTTGCTATGCCCTTGAAATGCGGTTGTGCCCCAATCATGAATTCATCATGTGATTGGGATAGAATCGCATCTTGGGCGCTAAAAGTTGGTATCAGAGCCTTACCGACCGCAGGAGTCCCCTTGATTGATCGAATCGTTGCTGTTGTCGAGTCTAGAAAAAAACTATTTTGAGTCTAGTTATATTTCGGAGAGTAGGAATTCATTTTACTCCTTATCCCCTCCATCTCTCTGGTGAGGAATTGTGAAGCGGGTGTTTTGATTCCACTACTCTTCCCACTCAATTTTTTTAGGATTAGGCGGGTATTGTTGGAATCGTTGCGATATCGATGTGACAGGAATTCTGTTCTTGGTGCCTCCTGACATTTAGGGGTTGTGGCAGTGTCCCAGGGAGTTGAGCTCCAAGGTGTTTCCATCACAGTGCTTATCATTTCAGTTCCGGAATACCAGAGGATGCCGACATCGAAAATGCTTCTATACTTTTTGTTGTGAGAGTAGTTTGGCGCCACCCAGTACTGGGGAGAGTGATCAGATGTATTGCCACAGCTAGTATATCGGATGTTTTTCGAAGGTCTGAGGTACACAGTTTCCGAGGTTCTTGGTTATCTGTTGATGGAGGCAGTACATTTGGAGCATAGAATTCTGCTAGGAGTTGTGATGATATGTTGCTCCTTGTACTTGTTATACCGGATTACATAGGTGGGAATTCAAGTAGTTACCTAGGTGGGAATTCAAGTAGTTACCTAGGATATCTTTCTGACAGATGCATGATATGAGATTGGGTTTCAACGTCTACTGGTTCGTTTTTCATGGTCGATTTACAGTAGTCGCGAGGCGTATTAAAGAATCCTTGGCTATGCTGATTCGGGGACGTCTCATTTGTCATTCGTGATGTCTGTTGTACGTCGTGCCCGTGGGGCCTCATCAGGAACACTTTGGCCAAAATCTCTATCATATGTTTGAACTGGCTTATTCTTTAAGCCAAACCCTTTATTTTCTTTTGTTTGTGGTATTTGAGTTGCTACAATGTCAAGTGTTGATTCCATACCTTTTAAGCGGTGTTCTCATATCTCTATGTGAATGCCTAATCCTTCTGGGTCATTGAGATTGTAATGTCAAATATTTTCAACCGGTGCACTTCTCCTCAAGTTATTCCATACGGGCCCCATTGAGAAGCCTGAGGATTTGTTCGTTCCATCCATCCCAAGTTGTCTTTATTTTTTTCCACCCTCCCACCCTTCTTTTTCAAGAAGTTGAAATTCTCAAATCAAGTATCCATTTTATTCATGTGAAGTCTCTTCATTCTTTTCCTTCACTGTTCTTACCACGTGATTCTCATGAAGATGCTAAAGAAGTTTCAAGTTCATCATTCTTTCGTTCTTGTTTTCTTCTCCGGTGGACTAAATCCAAGCTTTCGGTATTGATCATATCCCTTTTCTCGTTTTAAATGCTTACCCATGTCGGTGCACCTCTTAATCATTCACCTCTCGCTATTCATATCCGGAGTGTAGAAGATATCTTAGGAGATTCATGTTTCCATTATTAATCCGTTCAAGCTATTTTGAGGTTGTTATCTCATTCATGCCATTTAATTCAATCAATGCAATCTCTCTTTAAAAATAGTTGAATGGTGTCATTTTTAGTGGGACCATAACCCACACGTCTTTCCTAGGATCTTACCCGACTCTTCTAATTTCTTTCAGAGTTATTCACAAATTCTTTTCAAAAGTTTGACATAAGAATGGATTCCATCAGTCATATGCCTTCTCCAAGATCACTTCCAAATTCATTTCATCGTTGGTTTAACCTTTACATTCTTCATTCTTCCGGAGTATCTCAAAAATCTTCAAGGTGTTCCTCGTCGTCATTCTCAACATTTGAAGACCAAAGAAGAGTTTTTCTCTAAATCTTATCTGTTCTCTCGAAGATTCATGGTTCTAGCTTCATGCCATCCTCATAATTGTTTTTGATTGTGAGAATTCTTTTCTTAACCATCCGAAGCATTTCATGAGTTCTTTATGTTCTTGATTCTCTGGAGGCCATCATTTATGAATATTACTCATTCTCACCCTTCAGCTCTCATTCTCCAAATCTATCGTTACATCGTTCAAGTATTCTCTAGTCAGCTTGTCATCTCTTCATTCTCCTGTATCTAAATTCACTCAAGTATCTTTGTTCATTTTCTAATTCTTCCCAGTGTTTTTTTATCTTTTCTTCATTCGTTTTTAACTTCTTACGGTGGTTCGTTCAAGGTTTCTCTTCCCTTGTGTTCGTATCAATTCATTTGTTCTCCCAGAAATCCTACCGGTGGTGCGTTGAAGACCCTCCAAGTTTGCGCTAAATCAGTCCTTTTCAATGAGAATAAGTGGTATGCCAAATCCATTGCTTTTCATCAATTTAATTTGGTGAAGGATACGCATAACATAATTCTTCTTCTTGTTTCATCCAAGTGATTAATTTCTTCTTTTCCGGAGTTCAAAGTTTTCTCATTATATTGTCATGAAGCTCTGTCTAAATCATTGCAAGCCTTCAGTCTTATTCTTTTCAACTTCATTTCTTTCTAGCATCCTTTTATTACCGGAGTTCTTCATGAAGTCTCTACATGGTGGTTCATCAAAGAGTGCATTATTATCAAAGCGTTCGTCAATATTCTTGTTGGAGAAGCTCAAGCATTCTTTATCGTGCATTCCGAAGTGCAATTCTTCTTCATTATCTTTTGAGGTGGTATTATATCATCCTTGACAATTTCTCTTCATGTTTCATGATTCACAAGTTGTCAGGAATGAGATATTTTAAAACCATCCTTTTCTCTTCGTTCTTGAGTTGTTTCAACCCATCAATCTTTTAGTTGGAGTTATCTTAGTATAGATTACACCTAAAGCCTTCCATTGGGAATGTTGCTATTTGTGGTGCCTATCTATGATCCAAGTTCTCTCTTTATCCTCTTGGTGAAAGAAGTTTTTCATCTCTTTGGTGTTCTCAATCAAATTAATTAATTTCGTTAATGGTAGGTCTTCACCTCTTAATTTTGAGATGTTTTCCATAAGACCATTGGAAATCATATATTTTGTTATTGACTTTCCAACAACTCCGTTCAACCCTTGTTCGTAAGCTTGCTCTTCAAGTTCATTTGTGGTAGAAGATGTTATTTCTTCTCTATTCTTTTGTTCCAAGTGTCTAAGTGACAATTCATTTGTTCGGAGGCATTGTGAGGTTGATTTCTTCGACCCTTCATCTCATCTTGTCAAGTTCATGTCCAAATCCTACCATTTTCAATCAAAGTGTTGTCCACATTCTTCTCTTCCTTGTCTTTCTCGTTTCAACAGGAGTGGTTTCAATTCTTTCTTCTCCATTCAGCCCCTCATTCTTATCCTTGCAACCTGCAAGTTTCTCATGGTGTTTCTTGTTCCCTCTTCTAATGAAGTGGTTTCAAATCCGTTCATCTCTTTTTCAACTCTTCATGTGTTACAACCCTTTCTCATGCCTTTGCAACCTCGAAGGGTCTTTGAATTCGCTCGTTTGTCATGGAAGCAACTTTCTGTTACCTCTCCCTCTTCCTTCCTCTTCTCAGTGCTAGATCTTACGACCCGAGACCGACACTCCAGATGCCTTCTAGTTATTTTGTTGTCGCCGTGTGTTTTATTTTCTTGTTACGTTTCATCATTGCATCATGCGCATTGGATCCGCATGTTTTCTCAAACTTGCATCTGTTTGTAGTTGTCGCATCCCCTGCCTTCGTTGACCATTCCGAGACCAACCGAGTTTTCGATTCCCTCTTGTCAATCCACCTAACCTCTTTGCACAGCCACCCCTCGCGCGCGTCCGAAAACTTCCCTGAACCCGAACCGGGCTGTGTAACCAATGGGTCCGGATCATCCCCAAACATCCCCTAAATATCTTTGGTTTATTTATTGAACTCACCTAGTCTATTTTTCTAGACTGTCCGATCTAATCGGAGGATCCAAATAGCCCCTAACCAAAATCTAATGTTATAAATATCAGTCCAACCCTAATTTCTAGGAAAGTTGTCCCATACCCCGAATCCCTTAACCGCCGCCACTGCCTTTCTTCCTTGGTATTCCTTACTCCTTCCCGAGCCAACCCAATGCTGCCACCCACCTTCCTTGATCGGCGTGCCTCCTGATCCACCAACCACAACACTTGCACCTGTTGGATTTCGGGTTCCGGCAGACCCTCAAGGTTCGAACATTGGGGTGCACGCGGAGATCACACCTCCTGCCTACCCATGTCTCACCGCCTCGCAAGGATCTGAAGCTACACGATGAACAACACGAGGGACACGAGATTTATACTGGTTCAGGCCACCATTGTGGTGTAATACCTATTGGGGAATGTAGCAGAAATTCAAAAATTCTATGCATCACCAAGATCAATCTATGGAGTAATCTAGCAATGAGGGAAAGGGGAGTGCATCTACATACCCTTGTAGATCGCTAAGTGGAAGCGTTCAAGTGAACGGGGTTGATGGAGTTGTACTCGTCGTGATCCAAATCACCGATGATCTTAGCGCCGAACGGACGACACCTCCGCGTTCAACACACATGCAGCCCGGTGACGTCTCCCATGCCTTGATCCAGCAAGGAGAGAGGGAGAGGTTGGGGAAGACTCCGTCCAGCAACAGCACGATGGCGTGGTGGTGGTGGAGGAGCGTGGCACTCCAGCAGGGCTTTGCCAAGCACCACAAGAGACGAGGAGGGAGAGGGGTAGGGCTGCGCCAAGAGGGAGATCAAATCATGTGTTGGGCAGCCCCCAAACCTCAAGTATATATAGGGGGAGAGGAGGGGCTGCGCCCCCACCTAGGGTTCCCTTCCTAGGGGTGGCGGCAGCCCCTAGATCTCATCTGGGTGGCGGCCAAGGGGGGAGAAAGGGGGGGCGCACCTAGGGTGGGCCTTAGGGCCCATCTGGACCTAGGGTTTGCCCCCTCCCACTCTCCCTATGCCTTGGGCCTTGGTGGGGGGGGGGGCGCACCAGCCAACCTGGAGCTGGTCCCCTCCCACACTTGGCCCACGCAGCCTTCTGGGGCTGGTGGCCCCACCTGGTGGACCCCCGGGACCCTCCCGGTGGTCCCGGTACGTTACCGATAGCACCCGAAACTTTTCCGGTGACCCAAGCAGGACTTCCCATATATAAATCTTTACCTCCGGACCATTCTGGAACTCCTCATGACGTCCAGGATCTCGTCCGGGACTCCGAACAACATTCAATAACGACGTTCATCTATTCCCTATAACCCTAGTGTCATCGAACCTTAAGTGTGTAGACCCTATGGGTTCGGGAACCATGCAGACATGACCGAGACGTTCTCCGGTCAATAACCAACAGCGGGATCTGGATACCCATGTTGGCTCCCACATGTTCCATGATGATCTCATCGGATGAACGACGATGTCGAGGATTCAATCAATCCCGTATTCAATTCCCTTTGTCTACCGGTATAGTACTTGCCCGAGATTCGATCGTCGGTATCCCGATACCTTGTTCAATCTTGTTACCGGCAAGTCTCTTTACTCGTACCGTAACACATCATCCCGTGATCAATCCCTTGGTAACATTGTGCACATTATGATGTTGTCCTACCGAATGGGCCCAGATATACCTCTCCATCACACAGAGTGACAAATCCCAGTCTCGATTCGTGCCAACCCAACAGACACTTTCGGAGATACCCGTAGTGCACCTTTATAGCCACCCAGTTACATTGAGACGTTTGGTACACCCAAAGCATTCCTACGGTATCCGGGAGTTGCACAATCTCATGGTCTAAGGAAATGATACTTGACATTAGAAAAGCTTTAGCATACGAACTACAGATCTTTGTGCTAGGCTTAGGATTGGGTCTTGTCCATCACATCATTCTCCTAATGATGTGATCCTGTTAGCAATGACATCCAATGTCCATGGTCAGGAAACCGTAACCATCTATTGATCAACGAGCTAGTCAACTAGAGGCTTACTAGGGACAAGGTGTTGTCTATGTACCCACACATGTATCTGAGTTTCCTATCAATACAATTATAGCATGGATGATAAACGATTATCATGAACAAGGAAATATAATAATAATAACTAGTTTATTATTGCCTCTAGGGCATATTTCCAACAGTCTCCCACTTGCACTAGAGTCAATAATCTAGTTCACATCTCCATGTGATTAACACTCACAGGTCGCATCGCCATGTGACCAACATCCAAAGAGTTTACTAGTGTCAATAAACTAGTTCACATCATCATGTGATTAAGACTCAATGAGTTCTGGGGTTTGGTCATGTTTTGCTTGTGAGAGAGGTTTTAGTCAACGGGTCTGCAACATTCAGATCCATATGTACTTTGCAAATCTCTAGGTCATATTGTAAATGTTCCTTCCACGCTCCACTTGGAGCTATTCCAAATTGTTGCTCCACTATACGTATCCGGTTTGCTACTCAGAGTCATTCGCATAGGTGTTAAAGCTTGCATCGACGTAACCCTTTACGCCGAACTCTTTATCACCTCCATAATCGAGAAACATGTCCTTATTACTCCAAGAACAATTTTGACCGCTGTCCAATGATCCGTTCCTGGATCACTCTTGTACCCCTTTTGCCAGACACGTGGCAAGGCACACATCAGGTGTGGTACTCAGCATAGCATACTATAGAGCCTACGTCTAAAGCATAGGGGATGACCTTCGTCCTTTCTCACTCTTCTGCCGTGGTCGAGCTTTAAGTCTTAACTTCATACCTTACAACTCAGGCAAGAACTCCTTCTTTGACTGATCCATCTTGAACACCTTCAAGATCATGTCAAGGTATGTGCTCATTTGAAAGTACCATTAAGCGTTTTGATCTATCCTTATAGATCTTGATGCTCAATGTTCAAGCAGCTTAATCCAGGTTTTCCCTTGAAAAACTCCTTTCAAACAACCCTTTATGCTTTCCAGAAATTTTACATCATTTCGGATCAACAATATGTCATTCACATATACTTATCAGAAATGTTGTAGTGCTCCCACTCACTTTATTGTAGATACAAGTTTCTAACAAACTTTGTATAAACCCAAAAACTTTGATTATCTCATCAAAGCGTATATTCCAACTCTGAGATGCTTACTCCAGTCCTTAGAAGAATTGCTGGAGCTTTGCATACTTGTTAGCATCTTTTAGGATTGACAAAAAACATTTTGGTTGTATCACATGCAACCTTTCCTCAAGAAAATTTTCGAGGAAACAATGTTTTGACATCCTATCTACAAGATTTCATAAATTATGCAGTAACTGCTAATAAGATTCCAACAGACTCTTAGCATCACTACGAGTGAGAAAGTCTCATTGCAGTCAACTCCTTGAACTAGTCGGAAACATCTTAGCGACAAGCTGAGCTTTCTTAATGGTGACATATACCATCATTGTCTATCTTCCCTCTTAGAATCCATCTATACCCAACAACCTTACGACCATTAAGTAGTTCTTCCAAAGTCTACACTTTGTTTTCATACATGGATCCTCTCTCGGATTTTATGGCCTTGAGCCATTTGCCGGAATCCGGGCCCACCATCGCTTCTCCATAGCTCATAGGTTCATTGTTGTATAGCAACATGACCTTCAAGACAGGATTACCGTACCACTCTGAAGCAGTACGCGTCCTTGTCATCCTACGAGGTTCGGCAGTGACTTGATCCGAGGCTTCATGGTCACTATCATCAGCTTCCACTTCAATTGGTGTAGGTGCCACAGGAACAACTTCCCGTGCCCTGCTACACACTAGTTGTAGTGACGGTTCAATAACCATATCAAGTCTCCACCATCCTCTCACTCAATTTTTCGAGACAAACTTTTCCTCGATAAAGGACCCGATTCAAGAAACAATCCCTATTGCTTTCGGATCTGAATTAGGAGGTATACCCAACTGTTTTGGGTGTCCTATGAAGATGCATTTTATCCTCTTTGGGTTCGAGCTTATCAACCTAAAACTTTTTCACATAAGCGTCGCAGCCCCAAACTTTTAAGAAACGACAACTTAGGTTTCTCCAAACCATAGTTCATATGGTGTCGTCTCAACGGAGTTACGTGGTGCCCTATTTAAAGTGAATGTGGTTGTCTCTAATGCCTAATCCATGAACGATAGTGGTAATTCGATAAGAGACATCATGGTACGCACCATATCCAATAGGGTGCAACTATGATGTTCGGACACACCATCACACTATGGTGTTCCAGGCGGTATTAATTGTGAAACAATTTTCACAATGTCTTAATTGCGTGCCAAAGCTCATAACTCAGATACTCATCTCTATGATCATATCATAGACATTTTATCCTCTTGTCACGATGATCTTCAACTTCACTCTGAAATTACTTGAACCATTCAATAATTCAGACTTGTGTTTCATCAAGTAAATATACTTAGTATCTACTCAAATCATCCGTGAAGTAAGAACATAACGATGTCCACTGTGTGCCTCGGCACTCATTGGACTGCACACATCAAAATGTATTACTTCCAACAAGTTGCTTTCTTGTTCCATTTTACTGAAAACGAGGCTTTCGGTCATCTTGCCCAGGTGGTATGATTTGCATGTCTCAAGTGATTCAAAATCAAGTGAGTCCAAACGGTCCATTTGCATGGAGTTTCTTCATGCATATACACCAATAGACATGGTTTGCATGTCTCAAACTTTTCAAAAACGAGTGAGTCCAAAGATCCATCAACATCGAGCTTCTTCATGCGTTTTATACCAATATGACTTACATGGCAGTGCCACAATTAGGTGGTACTATCATTACTATCTTATATCTTTTGGCATGAACATGTGTATCACTACAATCGAGATTCAATAAACCATTCATTTTAGGTGCAAGACCATTGAAGGTATTATTCAAATAAACAGAGTAACCATTATTCTCCTTAAATGAATAACCGTATTGCGATAGACATAATCCAATCATGTCTATGCTCAACGCAAACACCAAATAACAATTATTTAGGTTTAACACCAATCTCGATGGTAGAGGGAGCGTGCGATGCTTGATCACATCAAGCTTGGAAAAACTTCCAACACATATCGCCAGCTCACCTTTAGCTAGTCTCCGTTTACTCCGCAGCCTTTTATTTCGAGTTACTAACACTTAGCAACCGAACCGGTATCTAATACCCTGGTGCTACTAGGAGTACTAGTAAAGTACACATTAACATAATGTATATCCAATATACTTCTATCGACCTTGCCAGCCTTCTCATCTACCAAGTATCTAGGGTAATTCTGCTCCAGTGGCTGTTCCCCTTATTATAGAAGCACTTAGTCTCGGGTTTGGGTTCAACCTTGGGTTTCTTCACTAGAGCAGCAGCTGATTTGACGTTTCATGAAGTATCCCTGCTTGCCCTTGCCCTTCTTGAAACTAGTGGTTTCACTAACCATCATTAATTGATGTTCCTTCTTGATTTCTACTTTTGCAGTCAAACATCGCGAATATTTCAAGGATCATCATATCTATCCCTGATATGTAGTTCATCACGAAGCTCTAGCAGCTTGGTGGCAATGACTTTGGAGAAACATCACTATCTCATCTGGAAGATCAACTCCCACTCGATTCAAGTGATTGTTGTACTCAGACAATCTGAGCACAAGCTCAACGATTGAGCTTTTCTCCCTTAGTTTGCAGGCTAAGAAAATTGTCGGAGGTCTTATACCTCTTGACGTGGGCACGAGCCTAAAATCCCAATTTCAGCCCTCGAAACATCTCATATGTTCTGCGACGTTTCAAAATCATCTTTGGTGACTCAACTCTAAACCGTTTAACTGAACTATCACGTAGTTATCAAAACGTGTATGTCAGATGTTCGCAATATCCACAGACGACGTTCGAGGTTCAGCACACTGAGCGGTGCATTAAGGACATAAGCCTTCTTTGAAGCAACGAGGACAATCCTCAGTTTACGAACCTAGTCCGCATAATCGCTACTATCAACTTTCAACTAAATTTTCTCTAGGAACGTATCTAAACAGTAGAGCTAAAGCGCGAGCTTACGACATAATTTTCAAAGATCTTTTGACCATGTTCAGGATAATTAAGTTCATCTTATGAACTCCCATTCAGATAGACATCCCTCTAGTCATCTAAGTGATTACATGATCCGAGTCAACTAGGCCGTGTCCGATCATCACGTGAGACGGACTAGTCATCATCGGTGAACATCTTCATGTTGATCATATCTACCATACAACTCATGCTCGACCTTTCGGTCTCTTGTGTTCCGAGGCCATGTCTGTACATGCTAGGCTCGTCAAGTCAACCTAAGTGTTTCGCGTGTGTAAATTTGGCTTACACCCGTTGTATGTGAACGTTAGAATCTATCACACCCGATCATCACGTGGTGCTTCGAAACAACGAACTTTTGCAACGGTGCACAGTTAGGGGGAACACTTTCTTGAAATTATTATGAGGGATCATCTTATTTACTACCGTCGTTCTAAGCAAATAAGATGCATAAACATGATAAACATCACATGCAATCAAATAGTGTCATGATATGGCCAATATCATTTTGCTCCTTTTGATCTCCATCTTCAGGGCTCCATGATCATCATCGTCACCGGCATGACACCATGATCTCCATCATCATGATCTCCATCATCGTGTCTCCATGAAGTTGTCTTGCCAACTATTACTTCTACTACTATGGCTAACGGTTTAGCAATAAAGTAAAGTAATTACATGGCGTTGTTCAATGACACGCAGGTCATACAATAAATTAAGACAACTCCTATGGCTCCTACCGGTTGTCATACTCATCGACATGCAAGTCGTCATTCCTCTTACAAGAACATGATCAATCTCATACATCACATATATTATTCATCACAATCTTTTGGCCATATCACATCACATAGCATACCCTGCAAAAACAAGTTAGACGTCCTCTAATTGTTGTTTGCATGTTTTACGTGGCTGCTATGGGTTTCTAGCAAGAACGTTTCTTACCTACGCAAAACCACAACATGATATGTCAATTGCTATTTACCCTTCACAAGGACCCTTTTCATCGAATCCGATCCGACTAAAGTGGGAGAGACTGGCACCCTCTAGCCACCTTATGCAACAAGTGCATGTCAGTCGGTGGAACCTGTCTCACGTAAGTGTACGTGTAAGGTCAATCCGGGCCGCTTCATCCCACAATACCGTCAAAACAAGATTGGACTAGTAACGGTAAGCATATTGAACAAAAATCAACGCCCACAACAACTTGTGTTCTACTCGTGCATAGAAACTACGCATAGATCTAGCTCATGATGCCACTGTTGGGGAACATAGCAGAAATTCAAAATTTTCTACGCATCACCAAGATCAATCTATGGAGTAATCTAGCAACAAGGGAAAGGGGAGTGCATCTACATACCCTTGTAGATCGCTAAGCAGAAGCGTTCAAGTGAACGGGGTTGATGGAGTCATACTCGTCGTGATCCAAATCACCGACGATCTTACCGCCGAACGGACGGCACCTCCGCGTTCAACACACATGCAGCCCGGTGACGTCTCCCATGCCTTGATCCAGCAAGGAGAGAGGGAGATGTTGGGGAAGACTCCGTCCAGCAGCAGCACGACGGCGTGGTGGTGGTGGAGGAGCATGTGAAAGTGCGTTATATCGACTAGAGGGGGGTGAATAGGCGATTTTTATGAATTCTTCACTGAGGAATTTGCCGGTGAGTAAATTCCTTAGTGAAGAACTACTTGCAGCGGAATAAGTACTCAGAAGTAAGCATGACAAAATACACACATGGTCATCATGATGAAATGAAGACAAACACAGAGTACAGAAAGCGTAAACACAGGATAACACAAGATGAAGAAAAACAGACTGAAGAAATTGAACTGAGGAAATTGAGAAAGTCTTCAGTCAAAGTCTTCAAACACAGATATGAACAATCACTCAACATAGTAATGAGGAAATGAAAGAGTTGAGGAAATAGAACCAGTAAGGTTGGTGAAGACAATGATTTGGTAGACCAGTTCCAACTGCTGTTTCAGTTGTACGTCAGGTTGGAGCGGCTGAGTATTCAAACTCGAGGACACACAGTCTCGGACACCCAGTCACTCAGCACGCAACTCAGGACACCAAGTCCTCACCGTATTCTCCTTGAACTAAGGTCACACGGACCTCGTCCAATCACTCGTGGTAAGTCTTCAGGCGACTTCCAAACCTTCACAGACTTCGGTCACTCGGTGATCCACAATTCCTCTTGGATGCTCTAGACCATGACGCCTAACCGTTTGGAAGAAGCACAATCTTCAAAGGTAACAAGCGTCGGATCCGCGCAGGATCAATCTCTTTAGTGATGCTCAATCACTTTGGGTTTGTGGGTGTTTGGGTTTGGGTTTTTCCTCACTCGATGATTTTTACTCAAAGTCCTCGGAGGATGGGTTGCTCTCAAATGACAAGTGTCAGTTTCTCTCGGAGCAGCCAACCAGCTAGTGGTTGTAGGGGGCGGCTATTTATAGCCTAGGGAGCAGCCCGACATGATAAGACATAAATCCCCTTCAATGATATGACCGTTATGTGGACAAGATATTTTGGGACAGCTGGCGCGTAGCACAGCAACGGTCGGAAATTTGACTCTCAAATTCCTCGGGGCTATCATGTTCCTCACTGTGTATGCAATCCGCACTGGCGAATTCCTAACTCCTCAGTCAGAACAAATTCCTCAGCGACCAGAAGAACTTCGTCTCTGTCACTGAAGAAATTGACTGAACTGTATGAGACTTGCAATGGCTTCACTCGAAGGGATTGGTAGGTGTATGATTTTGAGTTGAGCATCACATGGAAAATTTTTCTTGGTATTTCCTCGACCCCCTTTAACAGTACGGTGTTTCCTATGACTCAAGAAGGAGAAAAACAAAACTATGAAAACGGAAGTCTTCAAGCTTCATATTCCTCGCATGAATATCATGTCTTCACGGACACACCAATTTCTTCACTTTCAAAGTCTTCATGAAAGTCTTCAGGAATACCAAAATCTTCAGTCGAAGATATTCATTTTTAGGGGTCGACTTTCTCTGTAAATATCAAACTCCTCATAGACTTATAGACCTGTGTACACTCATAAACACATTAGTTCCTTAACCTATAAGTCTTCAATACACCAAAATCACTAAGGGGCACTAGATGCACTTACAGCGTGGCACTCCAGCAGGGCTTTGCCAAGCACCGCAAGAGATGAGGAGGGAGAGGGGTAGGGCTGCGCCAAGAGGGAGATCAAATCATGTGTTGGGCAGCCCCCAAACCTCAAGTATATATAGGGGGAGAGGAAGGGCTGCTCCCCCACCTAGGGTTCTCTCCCTAGGGGTGGCGGAAGCCCCCAGATCCCATCTAGGTGGCGGCCAAGGGGGGAGAGAGGGGGGCACACCTAGGGTGGGCCTTAGGGCCCATCTAGACCTAGGGTTTGCCCCCTCCCACTCTTCCTGCGCCTTGGGCCTTGGTGGGGGGGCGCACCAGCCCACCTGGAGCTGGTCCCCTCCCACACTTGGCCCACGCAGCCTTCTGGGGCTGGTGGCCCCACCTGGTGGACCCCCGGGACCCTCCCGGTGGTCCCCTTACGTTACCGATAGCACCCGAAACTTTTCCGGTGACCAAAGCAGGACTTCCCATATATAAATCTTTACGTTCGGACCATTCCGGAACTCCTCATGACGTCCGAGATCTCATCCGGGACTCCGAACAACATTCGGTAACCACATACATCTATTCCCTATAACCCTAGCATCATCAAACCTTAAGTGTGTAGACCCTACGGGTTCGGGAACCATGCAGACATGACCGAGACGTTCTCCGGTAAATACCCAACAGCGGGATCTGGATACCCATGTTGGCTCCCACATGTTCCACGATGATCTCATCGGATGAACCACGATGTCGAGGATTCAATCAATCCCGTATTCAATTCCCTTTGTCTACCGGTATAGTACATGCCCGAGATTCGATCGTCGGTATCCCGATACCTTGTTCAATCTCATTACCGGCAAGTCTCTTTACTCGTTCCGTAACACATCATCCCGTGATCAACCCCTTGGTCACATTGTGCACATTATGATGATGTCCTACCGAGTGGGCCCAAAGATACCTCTCCGTCACACCGAGTGACAAATCCCAGTCTCGATTCGTGCCAACCCAACAGACACTTTCGGAGATACCCGTAGTGCACATTTATAGCCACCCAGTTACGTTGTGACGTTTGGTACACCCAAAGCATTCCTACGGTATCTGGGAGTTGCACAATCTCAGGGTCTAAGGAAATGATACTTGACATTAGAGAAGCTTTAGCATACGAACTACACGATCTTTGTTCTAGGCTTAGGATTGGGTCTTGTCCATCACATCATTCTCCTAATGATGTGATCTCGTTATCAACGACATCCAATGTCCATGGTCAGGAAACCGTAACCATCTATTGATCAACGAGCTAGTCAACTAGAGGCTTACTAGGGACAAGGTGTTGTCTATGTACCCACACATGTATCTGAGTTTCCTATCAATACAATTATAGCATGGATGATAAACGATTATCATGAACAAGGAAATATAATAATAATAACTAGTTTATTATTGCCTCTAGGGCATATTTCCAACAATACCCTACTCCAGTTTGTGGTGTGTGGATTGACTTAGGGGCTGATGATGATGAGCAGTACAGGGAAGAACAGCCTCGCGAGGGTCTATTCTTGGCTGGTGCGATGAACTGCTAGGGGGAGCTCAGTCGCCTCTCTCTCTATCTATATCCTTCTTTCTCTCTTTTTTGTCCCCTGGCCTATGGGTGGCTAGTCCTATTTATAGGCGGAGACCCTGGGCCTCTTCCCAAATATTGAGCGGGAAGGGTGCCAACAATTGGCCATTTTGAAGGGGAACATCTAGTACATTTATCCTGACTAAAGTTGGTCCTCGCCTGTCAAAACCGGCGGATCTCGGGTAGGGGGTCCCGAACTGTGCGTCTAGGCGGATGGTAACAGGAGACGAGGGACACAATGTTTTTACCCAGGTTCAGGCCCTCTCGATGGAGGTAATACCCTACGTCCTGCTTGATTAATATTGATGATATGGGTAGTACAAGATTAGATCTACCACGAGATCAAGGAGGCTAAACCCTAGAAGCTAGCCTATGGTATGATTGTTGAGATGTAATGTTGTGTCCTACGGACTAAGGCCCTCCGGTTTATATAGACACCGGAGAGGCTAGGGTTACACAGAGTCGGTTACAATGGTAGGAGATCTACATATCCGTATTGCCAAGCTTGCCTTCCACGCCAAGTAAAGTACCTTCCGGACACGAGCCGGAGTCTTCAATCTTCTATCTTCGCAGTCTGGGAGTCCGGCGGACATCGATAGTCCGGCTGTCCGAACACCCTCTAGTCCAGGACTCCCTCAGTAGCCCCTGAACCAGTCTTCAATGGCGATAAGTCCGGCGTGCATAATGTTCGGCATTGCAAGGCGGGTTCCTCCCTTGAATAATCCGGAGAAGATAACGAACACCAGGATAATGTCCGGCTCTGCAAAATAATTTCCACATTCCAAACGTAGAGAGAATAAAACATATGCACCGATCCAATCTGCTGATGTATTATGCGGCATGACATCACACCGGCACCAAGCCCTTGTTTGAGTTACTGTACCACATCAGCACGTTTAGCGAAGCGGTTTCCTTGGCACGTCCTGTCTAAGCAGAGATCGTGTTCCCCCTTATTCCGGGATTCTCATCAATACGTGCGTGGGTAACCCAACCGCGCCATTGATGGTGGCGCTTTGGGAGATAAGCGCGTTTTATCAGGCCGGTGAGGGACGCATAGTTTTGTCTGCCTATATATAAGGGATAAGGATTTACCTTCTCACCTACGCCTTCTTCCTCCTTTGCTCATCCATCCCTGCGAACCCAAGCTCCAACGCTCAAGCTCGCGCATTCCGCCTCGACCCTTCTCCGAACATGTCCGGAGGGGGAGGCAAGTGGATGGCCTCCACCGCCAAGGAGGAGGACATCACCAAGCTGCGCGACGCCGGATACCTTTCCGGAAACATCGCGCATCGGCTGCCCGACGCGGGGCAGCTCGTTCCTACCCCAGGACCTCACGAGAGGGTTGTTTTCCTTCCCCACTTCCTCCGCGGACTGGGCTTTCCGCTCCATCCATTCGTCCGGGGGCTCATGTTTTACTACGGCCTGGATTTCCACGATCTGGCGCCGAACTTCGTCCTCAACATCTCGGCGTTTATCGTCGTGTGCGAGGCCTTTCTCTGCATCCGGCCCCACTTCGGCCTGTGGCTCAAGACCTTCAACGTCAAGCCAAAGATCGTGAAGGGGACGCAAGCGGAATGCGGAGGCGCTATGTTGGGCAAGCTGCCCAACGTCCCTTGGCTAGAAGGGACCTTCGTGGACTCTGTCAAGGGGTGGCAGTCGGGCTGGTTCTATATCACCGAGCCGCGCGAGCCTACATGGGCGGCGGCCCCCGAATTTAGATCTGGAATCCCCACGCAGCTCACCTCCTGGAAAGAGAAGGGCTTGCAGTGGGGTGATCCGGTGGAGGTGACGGGACTTCGAGCCTGCATCAAAAAGCTGGTGAGCAATGGGCTCCGGCTCGTCGACGTGGTCCAGGTCATGCTCCTCCGGCGGGTTCTCCCATGCCAAGAAAGGGCATTTAATCTGTGGGAGTTTAATCCGGAACAGCACCAGACGCTGAGCGGGCTCTTCGATACAACATACGAAGGTGCCTGGAGGGTGCTGTTCAAGAGCGCTGATGCGCCCGCATCCGCGACCGAAGACCGCGGATTCAGCTTGCAGTCTCTGTCTGACGGGGTAAGTGATTCGACCCCATTACGGGACACTTGTAGTAATCAGATTGACTCTAGCGAGGTTTTTAATCTGCCTCTTCCTTTGACAGGAATGGATGGAGAAGGCCGAGCTGCTCATCAGCCCGGCTCCCATGCCAGAAGAACCAGTGAATGCCCATTTAGCAAGGCTGCTGGTTCCGGCACCGTACGTGGTGCCGGAGAAGAAGGCCAAGAAGGTGGCCGCGGGGACTCGAAAGAGTTCCCGCAATCAAGCGTCTGACGACGACGAGGACTCCTCCCCCGAAGACGACGAGGAGGAGGAGGAGTACTCTCTCCTGGAGGAGGGAGAGAAGAAGAGGAAGGCCTCCCCAATCGGGGCGGCCGAAGGGTCCAAGAGGGGGAGAACTATCCCCCCGGACAGTTTCGCCAACATCAGTGTTGGCGAGGAAGAGTGGCCTCCAAGGGCCCGGCGTCCGGCAAGATTGTATGCCGTATTATAGTATGTCACGCAGTGTCCTTCTAATGCCACATTGTTTCCTTAGTCCGGCCGGTGACGACTTTCCCGACTCGATGAGCGGGTCGTTGGCGCCGTCGGATGTAAATTCCATCCCGACTGCCTCTACCCCACGTGCCGAGGACGACGAGGCGGAATCCCACAGGGGGACGCGCCAGGAGGAGGCTCCGGAGGCGCCGTCAGGCAGCCACCCGGTCTTTGTGCCGGACTCTACTCCGGAACCCGTAGCGGTTCCAGGGTCCGGCAAACAGCCCCCTCAAAAGAGGGGCAGGACCGTGACGCCGGTGGCCTCCGTCCAACCGGAGGCCCCGGACAACCTGCTGGAGGCGCTCAAAGGCGCCTCCATCGAGGAAGAACACCGCACTCTTATGAGTGCGGTGATTGAGAAGGTCCAGCTCGCCAAGGGCGGGCTGACCGAAGCCTGCAACAGCCTTCTAACAGGCTTTGAGGTAAGAAGGTTAAAATTAAGTAATATAATACCGCATAGACAGTAGCCCCTGATGCTTAGTCTGGTGTTCGGAAAGAAAAGCCGGACTAAGGATCTTTAACAAGATATACGCAGGGTTTCTAAAATATGTCAATATGGGTTTGCAGGCTGCGCTGTTGACCTCTGCCGCATTAACAGCGGAGGTCGAGGCGCTGAAGAAGGACCTTGAGCGGTCGGAGCAAGAGCTCGGCCATGCCAAGAGGCAGCTCAAGGAAAAAGAAGGTGAATAACACCACTTTAAATGCGCACCTTACAGAAAAGGGTTTTGGTTGCAAACAAGATTAACAAGGATAATATGTGCAATGCAGGGGCCACTAACGAGGTGGCCGCCCTGAAGGATGCCGTGTCCGTGGCCGAATGCAATGCGGCCACGGAACGGACTGAGCGAGAAAAGCAAGCGGCGCCGGTGACGGAAGTTCGGCAAGAGCTCCAGGCTGTCATGAAAAAGCATGAGAGTTTGGAGCGTGACTCCAATACTAGAGAGTCCGAGCTTGCCTTGGCTCTCGAAAGTGCCAAATCCGCCAAGGCCGAGGCCTAGAGGGCCCGTGAGGAGGCAGAGGACATGAAGAAGATAGCAGCGGGTAAGGCATTTTTCATGCAGAGCAAGCATGTGAATGTAAATTACCGGATACTTACCCGAATTCGGAGCTCTCCAGGGGCATTTGCAGATCTGCCGCGTAGTGCGTCTGATGCCGCTGCGTTCTATCGTGGCGAGGAGGGGAGCTCAACGGAGAAGGTCTTCTGGTCTCAGTACGCTGAGGCCGGCCATCCGGTGCCCCCAAGCGACCAGCTGAAGCAGCTGGTCGAACTCCACAAGGTAGCTGAGGAGGCCATGAAGGGCCTCACAGTCCGGCTGTGGCCTGGGCAGGCCATGCCTGGCAGCTACTTTGGCCTAGTGCGGCGGCTAGTGGATGCATGCCCCAGGCTGGATGTGATCAAACGCTCCGCCTGCATTGAAGGCGCTCGTCGAGCCCTCGCCCGCATAAAGGTGTAATGGGGCAAGCTGGATGCGGAGAAGCTTCTCACGGATCCGCCGCCGCCGGGCAAGGAGCACCGTACGCCGGAGCGATATTATAAAGTTGTCCTGAAGGGAGCCCGCGATATCGCGGATGAGTGCGCCCTTAATGTAATCCTTGAGTGAACTCGCTGTGTGTTTATCATGTGCGTCGAAAACTTCGTTTATATGCGCCATGAGCAACGCTTTGTTGAATTTAAAATATTACCTTCTGTGCGGCCGTTTGTTAAATCTGAGAGATGGCAAGT
Source organism: Triticum timopheevii (assembly GCA_963921465.1). Taxonomy (NCBI): domain Eukaryota; kingdom Viridiplantae; phylum Streptophyta; class Magnoliopsida; order Poales; family Poaceae; genus Triticum; species Triticum timopheevii. The sequence goes on from OY997270.1 coordinate 139,601,398, forward strand.
CGTTGGCTTCAGCCCCCAAGCCACGAGTGCTGGGGTGTTCGGTGATAAACTTGAGCACTCTTGTTCCCATCTTTGGGTCCATCTAGGGAGGCGCTCAACACGACGAACAAGGCGACCGGACTTATAATGCTTGAACACTCTCACTTAGCCATAGAATTCTATAATTTTAAATTTCGGCGAAGCCCCTGGTATTTGGAAGACCGAATCCGGGGCGCTATCCACGCCTTCGTCGGACATCATCCGGAACTTCGCTCGAAGCGGCATGAGTCTTTAGGGACCCGAAAAGACCTCTCGAACAGCGACCAGTCTCTCGCCTTATCATGCCAGTCAGTTTTAGCTTTCTCCACTGAGGCGTTAACCCGGCTCAACCGGGGCGCAATCGCAGTGGTTCTCCTAGTGCTACCTTAGCCGATGGAACGGAACGTAAGGTACCAAAACATAGGAGCCGGGCAAACCCAACTATTGACCCAAGACATGATTCGGAGCTGATTCATATAATGCTATAAGTTCGGGGTGCCGCACTTGTGAAAGTGTTCGGACTTAATCACACCGTAATATGGGGAACAGAAGCCCCTGGTGTATTCGGCCGTACCAAAGTATACGGGTGCAATATGTCATATAGTGAACATTTGTAAAGGGTAACGCAATTGCCATAAAAAGGTAATAAACTTGCAAAAGGGGGTGCTGCGTTATTTATGAAAGAAGGTCTGCTAATAAAGCGGACTGATACAAATAGTGCGGTAAGCAAGGTGTTTGGACTAAATTAACATGTCCCCCTCCAGGGATAAGCTGCAGACTTGGTGTATGTAATTAAATTTAATGCTCGTAACGGAGACCACCTGAGTGTTCGTCGCAGCCTTCTTTAATCCCTGACTGTTGTATCGTGGATTCGGCAAGTTCGCCGGACGACAGGGCTTCTGGTTAATGGAGTCCTGTGTATGCAAAAAAAGAAGAGATAAAAAACAAAGACAAGGGGGGCGATCATGAGCCCCTTGTGTGGTCGAGCCGCACTTTTTGGTCCTTGTGGTTAAGCCCCTCCCCTGCGCCCATGGTATCTCCAAAGCGTAATGATGTACGCGGAGTGTTATTCTAGTGATCATGCGCGGGCGGGGGTTGGGGCCGCATTGCTACGCGTGCTCTGATCTCGCCGGGTGGTCTTGGTTGTAGTTGCTCCGGGCGCGTTTTAATGTGTCCGGCTTTTTAGTTGCCGGACTAGAGAATTGCCGTAGAAGGCTGCTCTGTACTTCTGCCGCGAGAGCTGCTGTATGTTCCTCCGTATGGAGGGAGCGTTCCATATTCCCATTGACCGTAATGACTCCACGAGGGCCCGGCATCTTGAGCTTTAGGTATGCATAATGCGGCACCGCGTTGAATTTTGCAAACGCGGTACGTCCGAGCAGGGCATGATAGCCGCTACGAAACGGGACTATATCGAAGATTAACTCTTGGCTTCGGAAATTATCCGGGGATCCGAAGACCACTTCCAGTGTGACAGAGCCTGTACAGTTGGCTTCCACTCCTGGGATGACACCTTTAAAGGTTGTCTTAGTAGGTTTGATCCTTGATGGGTCTATGCCCATTTTGCGCACTGTGTCCTGATAAAGCAGGTTCAGGCTGCTGCCGCCGTCCATCAGGACTCTTGTGAGGTGAAATCCATCGACGATTGGGTCTAGGACCAATGCGGCGAATCCGCCATGGCGTATGCTAGTCGGATGGTCTCGTCGATCAAAAGTGATCGGACAGGAGGACCATGGATTGAACTTCGGGGCGACTGGCTCCATCGCGTAGATGTCCCGTAGTGCGCGCTTCCTCTCCCTCTTGGGTATATGGGTCGCGTAAATCATATTCACCGTCCACACTTGCGGGGGGAAACCCTTCTGTCCTCTGTTGTTCGGCGGCCGGGTCTCTTCCTCGTCGTCGCTATTTAGCCCCTTGTCATTGTGTTCGGCAATTAACTTGCCAGCCTGCCTGAACACCCAACAATCTCTATTGGTGTGATTAGCTGGCCTTTCGGGGGTGCCATGTATCTGGCATGAGCGGTCGAGTATTCTGTCCAGATTGGACGGGCCCGGAGGTGTTCTTTTAAATGGCTTCTTCCGTTGACCAGGTTTGGAGCCTCGGAATCCGGCATTGACTGCCGTATCCTCTTTGTCGTCACCGTTAGTACGGCGCTTGTTTTTGATTCGACGTGACCTGCCGTGATTGTCCTTGGTGTCCGGACTGCCAGAATTTTTGCGGAGATTATTGCTGCGGGCTAGCCAGCTATCCTCTCCCGCGCAAAAGCGGGTCATTAACGATGTGAGGGCTGCCATGGATTTCGACTTCTCCTGCCCCAGGTGCCGGGCTAGCCATTCGTCCCGGATGTTGTGTTTGAAGGCTGCGAGGGCCTCCGAATCCGGACAGTCGACAATTTGATTTTTCTTCGTCAAGAACCGTGTCCAGAACTGTCTGGCCGATTCGTTTGGCTGCTGAATGATGTGGCTTAGGTCATCGGCGTCTGGTGGTCGCACGTATGTACCTTGGAAGTTATCAAGGAACGCGGCCTCCAGGTCTTCCCAACACCCAATCGACTCTGCGGGCAGGCTGTTAAGCCAATGCCGAGATGGTCCTTTAAGCTTGAGTGGGAGATATTTGATGGCGTGCAGATCGTCGCCGCGGGCCATATGGATGTGGAGGAGATAATCTTCGATCCACACTACGGGGTCTGATGTTCACGGGTTTCAACCCTTCGGGAATCTGATGATCCATTACTTCATCAGTGAAGCATAACGGGTGTGCGGCGCCCCTGTACTGAGCAATATCGCGACACAGCTCGAGGGAGCGCTGTCTGCTGTGTTCGGCCCGGCCGGCGTTATGTCCGGCGCGACGGTATTCGTCATGGGTCATAGGGCGCCCACGTGATCCATAGATGGATCTGGATTGCCTTGCTTTGTCCTCCAAGATGTCTCGCAAGTCCGGCGCGTTCCCTTTTGGCTTCGTAATCCTGGATCGATGTCGGGGTACGGTCTTGGCTGGGGCCTTGAATGCCTCTCTGTCGCGACCACGGGGCGGTCGGTCAGCCATGTCGTGCGCTGGTGATAAAGGTATGTATGCTTCCTCCTCTAATCGGGGGAGCAGCTTGCGTCTTGGGTAACTTTTGGAGGGGAGTTCGAGTTTATACTCTTCGGCCGCGAGGACCTCGGTCCATCGATCGGCTAGCAGATCTTGATCAGCTTGAAGCTGTTGCTGCTTTTTCTTTAAGCTATTTGCCGTGGCTATGAGCCTGCGCCTGAAGCGCTCTTGTTCGACGGGATCCTCGGGTATGACGAATTCATCATCGTTGAGGCTCGCTTCGTCTTCGGAGGGAGGCATATAGTTATCATCCTCAACCCCTTCGTCTGCCGCCCTGTCGTGAGGGCTTGCTTCTGCGTCCTCCTGCGCTGAGTCTTGCAGGAGAGGGTCGTCTTCGGCACTCTCCGGAGTGTTATTGTCTCCCATGCCGGATTCTCCATTCTTGTTGTGGCGGGATTTAGAGCGGCGCCGCTGACGCCGGCGTTTAGGCTGCTTCTTCAAAGAATCTTCCTCCGCTGCTTTTTCGCCATCCCCTTCCTTTGGGGTATCCACCATGTAGACGTCGTATGACGAGGTGGCCTTCTAGTGTCCTCTGGGCGCTGGGTCCTGATCGTCTCCGGCATCATCGTCCATAGCGTCGATGTCCTCGTAGTCGTAGTCTAGCATGTCGGTTAGATCCTCGACAGTGGCTACAAAGTGGGTGGTGGGTGGGCTCTGAATTTCTTCATCGTCCGTACTCCAACCGTCCTGGCCATAGTCCGGCCAGGATTCTCTTGATAGCGAGAGATGCTTCAGGGAATTCAGGATATCACCAAAAGGCGAGTGTTGAAAGATGTCCGCGGCGGTGAATTCCGTAACCGGCGCCCAATCTGGCTTAATTGGCGGGGGCGCGGGAGGCTCGGAGTCCGGCGAGGGGTCCGGCGTCTCGGGATCACGAGTTTCGCAAGGGACAAAATCGGTATTCGGCTCCATCGCCGTCGATGTTGAAGCCCCCGGGGCGGCGTCTATCCACCGACCCTCGTCATGGGCAATCGGCTCCGGGCAAGTAGCCGGGGCGGATTCAATTGCGGCCACCAAAGCACTGTCCGGCGGCAGAGCTAGATCATGCCCATCGTTGCAGTGCGGCGCGCTTGGCTGTGGCTCGAGTCCGTCGAAGATCAAGTCTCCGCGGTCATCGGCCGTGAAGTTTAGGCTTCCGAATCTGACCTGACGGCCAGGGGCGTAGCTTTTGATCTGCTCCAGATGGCCAAGAGAGTTGGCCCGCAGTGCAAAGCCGCCGAATGCGAAGATCTGTCCGGGGAGACAAGTCTCACCCTGGACAGCGTTGAAGGTTGAAGATGCCATCGGGCCTATCGGTGACGACACAGAGGAACTCTCAATGAAAGCACCAATGTCGGTGTCAAAACCGGCGGATCTCGGGTAGGGGGTCCCGAACTGTGCGTCTAGGCGGATGGTAACAGGAGACGAGGGACACAATGTTTTTACCCAGGTTCAGGCCCTCTCAATGGAGGTAATACCCTACGTCCTGCTTGATTAATATTGATGATATGGGTAGTACAAGAGTAGATCTACCACGAGATCAAGGAGGCTAAACCCTAGAAGCTAGCCTATGGTATGATTGTTGAGATGTAATGTTGTGTCCTACGGACTAAGGCCCTCCGGTTTATATAGACACCGGAGAGGCTAGGGTTACACAGAGTCGGTTACAATGGTAGGAGATCTACATATCCGTATTGCCAAGCTTGCCTTCCACGCCAAGTAAAGTACCTTCCGGACACGAGCCGGAGTCTTCAATCTTCTATCTTCGCAGTCTGGGAGTCCGGCGGACATCGATAGTCCGGCTGTCCGAACACCCCCTAGTCCAGGACTCCCTCAGTGGCTAGTCCTATTTATAGGCGGAGACCCTGGGCCTCTTCCCAAATATTGAGCGGGAAGGGTGCCAACAATTGGCCATTTTGAAGGGGAACATCTAGTACACTTATCCTGACTAAAGTTGGTCCTCGCCTGTCAAAGACCCTAACTATGACGCCGGCTTGGGCTCCACGATGACCTCCATCCTACCGTCCTACTGGTCTTGGTCTCGTTGCACCGAAATGGTTGCCTTTGCCTGATACCCTTGCTTGTGCTTGCCCCCTTTGCACCAAAGACGAAATAAGGACTCTGCACAGGCCGGCGCCCGCCTGGCCTCGGTCGTCATGGCTTGCATCACGGGCACCTCGTGAGGTACCCCGCCTTGATCTCTCCGCCCCCCTCGCGAGCCAGCCTGACGAGGCTGTGCCTGAGGTAGCCTCCTGTTGTCTGCCCCGCGAGGCTTGGCCCCTCGCGAGGGTCTTGAGCATGTGGTGATGAAGATGGGCCGTACTGGGCCACTCCTTGAGCCACGGCGCAGGCAAGTCTGGGTACCCCCATGCCCAGAACGCCGACAGTAGCCCCCGGGCCCAAGGCGCGCCCGGACTTGGCTTAGCAGAGAAGCGAAGGAGCAAGTGCAAAGCTCCGCGGGCCCCAATAGCCTGCGGCCTTGGGCGCCGCATGTCGGTTGATTGGGCGTGGGCGTCCTGGCTCCCCCACGATGCCTTGGCAACTGCACGAATTGACAAGTCCCTGCATGCAAAACGGGTCATGACTACCTGTGATCGTGGTGGCCTGTGGTTGGCCTCCCTCGGCTACATATACGGAATGGCGCGAGCCCTTCCAGTTCACCCCTTCTTGCTACGCCCCTTCTCCTTCTTAGCTGCTCGCTATCCCCATGGCCCCGCCGAAGAGGTTCTCGGCTGCGGAGAAAGGAAAGGCCCGCCAGGAAGGGCCCGGCTCTCCTCCGGCCAAGCGTGGCCGGGGCCGCCCTCGCAAGCACCCTACGGCCTCCGCCGCGACCTCCCGTGGCCGTGGGAACAGTCCTCTGCGCGGCGGTGGGCGTTCGGCTGCCAACGAGTGGTACGTTGGGGCTGCGTGGCCCCCAAGGCCGCGTTTTCGCTCGGCGGAGGTGCTGCCGGAGTTTGTCGTGTGGTCGGCGGACCCGACCGGCACCTGGCTCCAGCTCCCCCGCTTCTTCATAGGTGAACTTCCGGCTGGTGCCCCGGGCGGCCTTTGGCTTCAGGCAGGTGGTTGCTGCAGTAGGGCCTCCTGGGCTACCCTGGAGGTCTCCACTGCCGGGGAGGTGCCCTGACCCGCGGCTGGCAAACATTTGCCCGCGCGCGCGGCCTGAGCCGACGATGCACTCTACACTTCAAGTTCAACGGCGATGCCACCCTCTACGTGAGGGTGTTCGGGGAAGACGGTTGTCGTGCTGGATGCTGCCCCGAAGACGATGACCGCGGCCGCGCGCCCAGCCCCGGCATTGGTCGGGGTGAAGGTGGCGGAGGGCGTGCGGGCAGCGGTGCCCGAGGCTCGCCAAGCTTTGGTGACTCCCCCTCGGACGGTAGCTCCTCCAGTGGCGGTCGCGACCAGCCCCCTCGTCGTCGCGCTCGCCTGGGAGAGGGCAGCGGGAGGCGGAATCCAGCTGAGCTCCGAAGGCAGTACGAGCCTTCGCTGAGAGTTGGCGCCAGGCAAGTCGTGCCCCCTTTTGCTTTCCTTTCTCTCCTGCACGAAAATAATGTAATCCAATGCCCTACGGGGCGTGCTGAACTGTCGCAGTTTAATTGGTGCACTGTTTCTACTGTTTATGTGCTATGTTTTTGTTCTGTGTGTCTATGCGTGGAAATCACTTATCTTGGGGGGGGGGGGGGGGCTCGTCGCGGTCCTCGCTTCCCGAGGTTAGGGCCTCGTCCTGCGCCTTGTGTCCTGTAGTTTTTAGTCAGCAGGGGTAGTCTCCAGCCTTCGTAGCGAGGGCAACCAACTCAAGCCCCGTGATCGTGTCGCGATGCCCGTGGGGCACGGAATGGGAGGGGTGCTCCCGCAGCGGACTTGAATAGGGAAGTTGCAAATCACTGGGCAGAAAAACACTCGCGAGGGTGCCCATGCTCCTCCCTCGTGAGACTTCGCGCGAGAGAAAACGAAACAAATAAGTGAAATGGATGAAGGGTCGCAAGCTCGAAATGGCAACAGCCTCAGGAAAACTTCAAATAGAAACAAACAAGCCAACTGCGGAAAGCAAATGAAAGAAGCCGCGTCCGGCACCTAGTCTAGTCTTCGACGTCTTCTCACCAGCGCGGAGCTAAGTGCTGCCACTGGGCGTGGGCGGGAGCCCCCGAGGCCCGAGGGCGGCTCTCCGGAGACTCCGGGGCGTGTACAGCCCCACTCATTATTACGTGAGAGTGTCACGGGCGGCGAGCTTCATAGGCGTTTGCCTTCTTCATAGGCACCGGGCCTTTTCCAAAACACGGCTACTTCACAGGCATTCGCCTTCTTCACAGGCACCGGGCCTTTTCCAAAACACGGCTACTTCACAGGCATTCGCCTTCTTCACAGGCACCGGGCCTTTTCCAAAACACGGCTACTTCACAGACATTCGCCTTCTTCACAGGCACCGGGCTTTTTTCATGGGTAAAATCTTTGGAGATGTTGGATGTTCCATGCGTTGAACGGGCCCTCCCACATGGGAGAGATCTTGTGCAGTCCCTCCCTGGAGAGAACCTGTTTGAGCACGAGATCCCCTACCTCAAGAGTCCTGGGGCGGATGTTGCGGCAGTGGTATCGCCACAGTGCTTATTGGTACCTTGCTGCCCGCAGTGTGGCTTTTCGGCGATGTTCCTCCCCCGGCACGAGATCCATCCCCCGCATGGCGTCCTGCTGCGCTTCGTCGAACGCCAGGACCCGCGCGGAACGACGTCTGACCTCGTGAGGGAGAATGGCTTCAGCTCCATAAACCAGAAAGAACGGGGTCTCGCCAGTCGGCTTGGTTGCGGTCGTGCGGATTTACCATAGCACAGACTGGAGCTCGTCGTGCCAGCCCCTGCCGCAGGCTTCCAGCTTCTTCTTGAAGGTCCTGGTTTTGAGGCCCCTCAGGACCTCCGCGTTGGCTCGCTCGGCCTGACCGTTGCTTCGCGGGTGCGCCACCGAAGCATAGCATATCTGCGTTCCAAGGTTAGCACAGTATGTTTTGAAAAGGTTACTGGTGAATTGCGAACCGTTGTCAGTGATGATGCGGTTCGGCACCCCGAATCGGCTCACGAGGCACTTGATGAACTTGACCGCGGAGCCTGCGGGGATGGTGCGGACAGCTTCCACCTCAGCCCACTTGGTGAACTTGTCCACGGCGATGTAGAGGTAGCGGTAGCCTCCTGGCGCCCGAGGAAACGGACCCAGGATATCCGGCCCCCAGACTGCGAATGGCCACGAGAGGGGTATAGTCTGCAGACCCCTCGCCGGCTGATGGATCTGCTTGGCATGGAACTGATAGGCCTTGCAAGATTTCACCAGTTCCACACCGTCATTGAGTGTCGTGGGCCAATAGAACCCGCTGCGGAACACCTTACCAACGAGAGTTCGTGACGACGAGTGATGCCCACAGTCCCCACCGTGTATGTCTGCCAGTAGCTCCTTCCCTTGCTCCCTGGAAATGCAACGTAGGGACACATCATTCGGTCGTCTTCGGTAGAGCTCTCCATCCTTAAGGCAGTATGTCGTGGCCTGCCGTGCCACACGTTCCGCTTCCTCCTCCTTTTCCGGCAATGTGCCTCGTGTCAGGTAACTCCTGAGATCTGTGATCCAGCACCCCTCCTGAGGCTCCAGCGCCAGGAGCAGGCGCGCTCCTGAGGTCGGGCCGCAGACCGGGGCTCCCGAGGCAGGGGGATGGGGGATCTCCCCCCGAGGCTGCACCGTGCTTGACAGTGATGGCGTCGCCGAGGGCTTGAAGAGCCGCTCCTCGAAGACGGCGGGCTCCTGTGGCAGCCGTCTGGATGCCCTTTTGGTGATGTCATCAGCCTCTTGATTGGTGCCGCGAGGCACATGCTGCAACTCCATCCCACAGAACTGTTTCTCCATCCCGCGGACTTCCATGAGGTAGGCTTCCATGTGCTCGTCCTTCGGCTCGTATACCTTGTTGGAGAAGGTGACGAGGAGCTGCGAATCTCCCTTGATGGTGAGACGCTTCACCCCGAGGGCGACTGCGGCTTTCAGACCTGCTATCAGGCCTTTGTATTCTGCTATGTTGTTGGAGACCCTTTCTCCGTGCTGGAAACAGAGTTGCATGGCGTAGTAGAGTTTGTCTTGAGTGGGAGATACAAGCACTGCACCAGCCCCCGCGCCGTGTCGGGAGAACGCCCCGTCGAAGTACATGACCCATCCGTCCGGTGCCTCGCTTCCTGGGCAGAGTGATCGATCCCGCCAGCCTCAAGGTCTGGCGCTTCTGCCCATTCCGCCACGAAGTCCGCAAGCGCGGCCCCTTTGATGACTCTGGTTGTGCTGAATTCTATCTGAAATGCTTGCATCTCGATGTTCCACTCCGCGACTCTTCCGGCTGAGTTGGGGCTTCTAAGCACCCTTTCCAAGGGATATGCTGAGACGACCCTGATGGGATGGCCTTGGAAATAGTGATGCAGCTTGCGCGAGGCTACCAATAGTGCGAGGAGGAGCTTCTGAGGCATGGGGTACCTTGCCCTCACGTCCTGCAACACCGCGCTAACGAAGTATATGGGGTGCTCGACGAGGTGGGGAGTGCTGGCGCTGCTAGCACCCTCTGGAGGCTGGGGCGCCTCTCGAGACAATGGAGCCCCCAGCGGCTGGTCGCTTAGAGGAGGGGCCTCTTCTGTCCTGGGTGTGCTTCCCTGCTGTGGTTGGTCCTTCTCGGCTGCAGCCGCGGTCTCTGTGAGGCCCTCCTGGTCCTGCTTTGCTTTGACCCGAACGGTTGCAGCGGCCTTGGTCCTACACTCCTCCCTAACAGACACCAGGGCTTCGCTGGCAGAGTAGGGGGTGGCCGCAAGGTAGAGCACCAGGGGCTCTTGAGGACACGGAGCCACCATCACCGGCGGGTGGTCAAGTACCTTTTGAGATCCTGGAACGCCTTGTCGGCCTCTTCAGTCCATTCAAAGGGACCCTTCTTCTTCATCAGCTTGAAGAAAGGCAACGCTCGTTCCCCCAGCTTGGAGATGAAACGCCCTAGTGCAGTCACGCGTTCGGTGAGCTTCTGCATCTCTCTGAGGGTCTTCGGCGGGCTCATGTCCTCGACTGCTTTTACCTTTTCTAGGTTGGCCTCGATGCCCCGGTGGGATACAAGGAAACCCAGGAGCTTGCCCGAGGGGACTCCAAACGCACACTTCTCCAGGTTGAGCCGCAGGTCCACTTTGTTAAGGCTCGTGAAAGTTTCCCCCAAGTCCTGTATCAGGGTTTTTGCCTCCCGAGACTTCACCACAATGTCATCAACATAAGCCTCAGCATTCCTCCTAAGCTGCCGACCCAAGGCGATGTGCATCAGCCGCTGAAAGGTCGCACCGGCATTGTGCAACCCGAACGGCATGCACGTATAGCAGTACACTCCGCACAAGGTCAGGAAGGTCGTCTTTTCCACATCTTTCACTGCCATCTTGATCTGGTGGTAGCTGGAGAAGGCATCCAGGAAACACAACATGTTGCACTCAGCGGTGGAGTCGATGATCTGGTCGATGCGAGGGAGAGGGAATGGATCCTGCGGGCAGGCCTTATTGAGGTTGGTGAAGTCGACACACATGCGTTCCTTTCCCCCCTTCTTCGGCACGACAACAGGGTTAGCCAGCCAATCTGGGTAGCGGACCTCGCGAATGACCCCCACCGCCTCCAACTTGCGGGTCTCTTGGACGATAAAAGCTTGCTTCTCAGGGGACTGCCGCCTCGCCTTCTGCTTCACTGGGTGCACGTTGGGGCACACGTTGAGGTGATGCTCGATTACGCCCCTCGGGACCCCTACTAGCAGATCAGGTTCCCACGCGAATACCTTCTTGTTCGCGCATAGGAACTTCACCAAGGCTTCCTCCTGTTCAGGCTCGAGGTTGGCGCCTATGGTGAAGGTGGCACTGGTAGATCCATCCTTGTCGACCAGTACCTGCTTGGTTTCCGCCTTGTCCTGAGTGAATAACTGCTTCTTCTTCGTCGGTGCAGCCCCCTTGGGCTCGGGGGCGTCTGAGACGGCGGGCTGCACCACCGCCGCGGCCTTGAAGGTAAGCTTGAGCGCTTGCAACGCATCCCCTGTGTCTCCAGACACGGTGAGGATGCCGCTACTCCCGGGCATCTTCATGAGGTTGTAAGCTGGGTGAGTTGCGGCCATGAACCGGGCTAGTGCCGGGTATCCAAGTATGGCATTGTATGGGAGGCCGATGGGGGCGATGTCGAAGTCGATTAGCTCCGTGCGGAAGTTGTCGTAGGTGCCGAAGGTCACCGGAAGGCGGATCTGCCCCAGGGAGCCAGTGGATCCACCTCCGACACCCAAGAAGGGCTTGCTGGGCTGCAGCCGCTCCGGCGGCACGTGGAGGAGGCTAAAGGCCTCCACCGAGAGCACGCTGAGGCCAGCACCGCCGTCGATGAGGGTCCTGGTGACGGCCACCTGACAGATGGTGGGGGTGCACAGCATCGGGAGCGCGCCCGAGCAGGCCGAGTTGGAGGGATGATCATCCGAGTTGAAGGCCAGATTGGCTTTAGGTGCCGCCCAGCCCGGAGGCGCCCCGCGCGGTGCGGAAGCGGCACCAATCTGATGGACGAATGACTTGATGTGGTGGCCTGAAGGTGGTGCCTGCGAGCCGCCTAGGAGAGCTACGACGACCAGGTGCGTCGGTGCAGCGTACTGGGCGAGGAAGAGGCCGCGCAGCTCCCCCTAGGAGGCCACGGAAGCCATCGGTAGGTGGAGCAGCCACATGCGCGGGACGCCAGTGAGGGCCATGGGAAACCAGTTGGCCATGACCCTGTCGTCGCCCCGGCCTCGAGGACGGCCTCCTCGTATGCCAGTAGGAAAGCCAACGGATCGGCTGTGCCGTTGTAGCACGGTGGCATCTTCGGTTTGAACTTGTTCGGCCATTGCACCTGCCGCAAGGCGGGGGCCAAGGCTCGGAGCCCCCTGGCCCCCATGCTGGCACCGGCGACCGGAGCGGGCGGCGCGTTGCCCGTCATGAGGGCGAACCGCGGTGTTGGCGGAGAGCGGGTTGGTGGAAGGGAAATCTCCGGCGCACCCCTATCTGATGCGCCAAATGTCGGATTTTGGGTTCCGGCAGACCCTCAAGGTTCGAACACTGGGGTGCATGCGGAGATCACACCTCCTGCCTACCCATGTCTCACCGCCTCGCAAGGAGCTGAAGCTACACGAAGAAAAACATGAGGGACACGAGATTTATACTGGTTCAGGCCACCATTGTGGTGTAATACCCTACTCCAGTTTGTGGTGTGTGGATTGCCTCAGGGGCTGATGATGATGAGCAGTACAGGGAAGAACAGCCTCGCGAGGGTCTGTTCTTGGCTGCTGCAATGAACTGCTAGGGGGAGTTCAGTTGCCTCTCTCTCTATCTATCTCCTTTCTCTCTTTTTCGTCCCCCTGCCCTGTGGGTGGCTAGTCCTATTTATAGGCGGAGACCCTGGGCCTCTTACCAAATATTGAGCGGGAAGGGCGCCAACAATTGGCCATTTTGAAGGGGAACATCTAGTACACTTATCATGACTAAAGTTGGTCCTCGCCTGTCAAAGACCCTGACGATGACGCCGGCTTGGGCTCCATGATGACCTCCATCCTGCCATCCTGCTGGTCTTGGTCTTGTTGCACCGAAATGGTTGCCTTTGCTTGATACCCTTGTCTGCGCTTGCCCCCTTTGCACCAAAGAGGAAACAAGGACTTTGCGCAGGCCGGCGCCCGCCTGGCGCCCGCCTGGCCTCAGTCGTCATGGCTTGCGTCACGGGCACCTCGTGAGGTACCCCGCCTTGATCTCTCCGCCCCCTCGCGAGCCAGCCTGACGAGGCTGTGCCTGAGGTAGCCTCCTATTGTCCGCCCCGCGAGGCTTGGCCCCTCGCGAGGGTCTTGAGCAGGCGTTGATGAAGATGGGCCGTACTGGGCTACTCCTTGAGCCACGCCGCAGGCCGCAGGCAGGCAAGTCTGGGTACCCCCATTCCCAGAACGCCGACAGCACCCTCCTCCCATCCCGCGCCTGAGCTCCTCCTCCCATCCCCGAGTCGCTCGCCTTCTCCTCTGCTCGCGCCCTGCCTCCACCTCGCGATCGCCGACAACCGGATCCCACCGAAGATTGTCGCCATCAGCCAAGCTAAACCAGCGCCCCTCCATTTCTCCTCCTTCCTACCCTTCTTCCATTCCTAACCTCTCGGCTCTCCCTCTTTCCCCTTCGCAGGAACCTCCCTGACGCCATGAACTTCGTCGTGTCGTCGACCACATGGGGCCAGCGCCCTTGTTCGTCACCAGATCCGAGGACGCCATGCCCAGATCCATTTGTTCCCGGCTTCGACGACCCCGCTGTCGCCTGCTAGCCGGAGATTGAGTGCGTCGTGTCCTGCTCATCCATGCATCACGCCGCAAGCCAAGTCCTTGTCGTCCCTGCTGTTCTGCTGCCCTTTCTCGGCTTCCCCGCATCCAGCTCGCCGCCTGAGGCTTTCAGCCGCACCCCTACCTTGCCATGGATGCGCCTCCATTGCGTCGCACACGTCACGGGAGCCTGCGACCTCCTCTTCTTCGAGCCCCGTCCTGCATCAAGCAAACGCGCTCGTCCTCGAGAGTTGAATGCATCTCCCCAACCGGCCTGCTTCCGCCAAGGCCCAGGGTGAGCAGCCCCCGGCCTTTTCCTCTGTTGGGCTTACTGTTCAGATGTGGCCCGTATCATGTTTTTTCCCAGTTCTGCGAATTTAGACATTATCCAGAGAACGGCCGATTTTCAGAAAACCCTCTAGAGTTCATGCGTGTAACATCTCACTAACCATGCATCGGATTAAAATGATTTAAACATGTAAAATGCTTAGAATTTCATCTAGGTTCATACTATGATGCTTTCATCCATGTCTAAAATGTTAAAATCTTGTTTGCTATTAATTTGGATAAATGAGATGCTAAAATGGTTTACTTCATAACTAAATAACCGTAGCTCCGAATTAAATGATCTTTATATGTCAATGGTGTAGAAAAATGCATAGATTAACTTGGTGCACTTATCTTACATGTTTCAGAACTCTAAAATATGGTTTAGGACAAAACAGTAGCAAATACAAAATTGCATATGGGGATTTTCCGGAATTGTTGTTTGTTGTTTCCGACCTAATTTAAACTGCCTAGGTAGGTAGATTACATATGCTTCACCACCTACCATGTTAACCAACATTTAATCTTGTCTTGTTCATAAACGGGAGCAAACTAAGTAATTGAATGTGGCGTTTCATCAATATGCAACTTGTTGCATATTGAGCTCCACTTAATTTGTAGTATTGTTTGTTGCACTTTGCCATGCCATGCCTCATTAAATTGGACATGCATCATACTTGCTTGCGCATCATGCTATGTTTATGCTTGTTGGTTTACCGTGTTGTTTGCTTCTTTCCAGTTATGATTCATCTCGATAGCTCTCGATTACGTTGTGATTATGAGGATCTGTTCGACTATGTTGGTTCGTCTACTTCATGGATTTGGTCTTCTTCCTATCGGGATTTCAGGCAAGATGACCATTCCTTGGATATCACTACTATCTTTGCTTTGCTAGTTGTCTCATTGCTATCGCTATGTCGCACTACCTACCACTTGTTTATCAAGCCTCCTAATATGCCATGAAATAGCCTCTAACCTTCTCCACCTTTCTAGCAAACCGTTGTTTGGCTATGTTACCGCTTTGCTCAACCCCTCTTATAGCGTTTCTAGTTGCAGGTGTAGTTGCAGGTTGTTCCATGTTGGGACATGGATATCATGGGATATCACAATATCTCTTATTTAATTAATGCATCTATATACTTGGTAAAGGGTGGAAGGCTTGGCCTTTTGCTTGGTATTTTGTTCCACTCTTGTCGCCCTAGTCTCCGTCATACCGATGTTATGTTCCTTGATTTTACGTTCCTAACACGGTCGGGGTTTATGGGCTCCCCTTGACAGTTCGCTTTGAATAAAACTCTTCCAGCAAGGCCAAAATTTGGTTTTATCATTTGCCTAATAACAACTAAAAACTTGCATAGGGAGCGGCTAGCACCCGAGGACTCTTAATCAACAACCCGGGCCAGTGGTCCTCTAGACTGTTGGTCCAATACTGGCAGACTGCGGGGCCACCTGATATGTCTCCAACATATCGACTTTTTCTCACATTTTTCCTCTTGTTTCGGACTCTAATTTGCATGATTTGAATGAAACTAACCCCGGACTGACGCTGTTTTTAGCAGAACTACCATGGTGTTGTTTTTGTGCGGAAATAAAAGTTCTCGGAATGGAACGAAACTTTGCGAGGAATTTTTATGGAATAAAAGGGGATTTTTGGAGCCAAGACCCACCAGAGAAGGGCCCCTGGGTGGGCACAACCCACCAGGGCGCGCCCCCATCTCCTGGCACGCCCAGGTGGGTTGTACCCACCTGGTGCCCCTTTGACGATCCCCCTGACACTGTAAAATCTCATTATTACAGAAAAAAATGTGGGAGTAAGAATTATCGTGATCCACAAGACGGAGCCGCCTCCAGGCCCTGTTCTTCCTCGGGAGGGCAGATCTGGAGTCTGTTTGGGACTCCGAAGAGGGGTGTCGGTGTCAAAACCGGCGGATCTTGGGTAGGGGTCCCGAACTGTGCGTCTAGGCGGATGGTAACAGGAGACAAGGGGCACGATGTTTTTACCCAGGTTCGGGCCCTCTCGATGGAGGTAAAACCCTACTCCTGCTTGATTGATATTGATGATATGGGTAGTACAAGAGTGGATCTACCACGAGATCAAAGAGGCTAAATACTAGAAGCTAGCCTATGGTATGATTGTTGTAATGGTTGTTATGTCCTACGGACTAAAACCCTCCGGTTTATATAGACACCGGAGAGGGCTAGGGTTACACAGAGTCGGTTACAATGGTAGGAGATCTACATATCCGTATCGCCAAGCTTGCCTTCCACGCCAAGGAAAGTCCCATCTGGACACGGGACGGAGTCTTCAATCTTGTATCTGCATAGTCCTGGAGTCCGGCTGACGATAATAGTCCGGCTGTCCGGACACCCCCTAGTCCAGGACTCCCTCAGTAGCCCCCAAACCGGGCTTCAATGACAATAAGTCCAGCGCGTATATAGTCTTCGGCGTTGCAAGGCGGATTCTCCTCCAAATTCCGTGTGTTTGCCGAACAGTGTCCGGCTTCCTTATCAATGTTGCGCTTCTTGGCTTCCACGCCCAATAATGGCCATCTTCCACGCGTCGCACGAATGCGAAAAGCCAGGGTATCTTTTATGTTTTACCCCCTAGCTGTGCAAATAATCTGCCTATAAGAGAGGCAAGAATCCAGATCCAAATCACACCATCTTCCTTCCGCGAGTACTCATCGGAGCGCCTCCGACCAAAAATCCATTCCATCATGGACCGTCGACGCGGCTCCTCCTCTCACGATCCCAGCCCACTGCCAGGAGACTGGCGGAGATGTTCTGTCCCGCACAGCGAGCTGGTGACGCTCCAAGCAAAGGGATATCTCCCTCCGGCCTTCATGGTCCCGGTTCGAGCCGGGTTGGCCACCTACCAAGGTGGGAAGCAAGCGGAGGCTACCCCAAGTCCCAACAAAGGGGAGCGGGTATGCTTTGTCCCCTATCTGATAAGGGGGCTCGGATTTCCTATACATCTGTTCCTCCGCGGGCTCCTAGAGTTCTACGGACTCCAGCTCCATCACCTTACGCCCGCCTCTATCCTGCATATCGCGGGCTTCGTAGCTCTTTGCGAGCTATTTTTGGGCATCGAGCCCCATTTTGCACTATGGAAGAGGTTGTTCTGCCTTGTACCCCGCTCTCATGAGGGGTCCATATATCAAGTGGGCGGCGCCGAAATATGGCGCATTGCCGGGACCGGATATCCATCCGGAACCCCTAAGAAGGCGTCCGAAGACTGGCCTTCGAAATGGTTTTACATAGAAGACGCTCCGCTGCCGGGCCCTGTTCGGATCGGCCTCCCGGAGTTCAGTAATGCTCCTCTGAAGAAAGGCCTTAGTTGGCGTCCGCGGAGCCCCCAACTGGAGGAACACAAGAGCTTCCATTATTTGATGGGCCGGATAAGGTTACTGGCCCATTCCGGGTTGACCATGATTAGAGTCATGGCAACATGCATTATGCGGGGGGTGCGGCCGCTGCAATACAGGGGCCACCCCATGTGGGATTTCAACGGGGAGGACGATGCCACCCGTCATGGCCGCAAAGGGCCGGGTTCGGCCGAGGACCTGGCGAAGGTCCTGTCCCGCCTGTACAAGGGGGAGAAGAAGGACTTCCTCCAGACGAACCCGTTGAATGGGTTCTCCATGAATAATCCTTGGCGTTGGGTAAGTGAACACTTTATGTGCCCGACCCATTCTTTCAAAGTTTAAGTTTCTTACATTATGTTTTTGACGCAGGAGCTGCGTCGGGTTGTGGAGGACATGCGTAGTCCGGCCCCGCAACCCGAGGATCCAGAGAGATCCCAGGATCCGGCCTCCGAAGAGGATCCGGACATAAAGGTGGAACTAATCGACGAGGTGTTCCACCAGCTCAGCATGGATAATGCTTTAGTTGCCATTACGGCTGACTACCCCGGACTATATCCGGCTTCCCAGGTGATTGTGACCGAAGTCTTGACACCATCACTCCTTCCTTGCTCATTTCTGACCACCGTATATGATGGCGCTTTGCAGGAGGCGCCTCCAAGGCAGGAAGCCAAGCCCGTGGCGGCTGACCAACAAGGGTCAGTCCGGCCTAGTAGGCGGAAAAGGAGCGCGGCGCGGATTGAAACGTCGCCGCAAAGGTATAGCTCACAGTTCGTTATTTGGAGCAACGTTCCTAGGAAGCGTTTGAATGCTCACAAGTTTTGTAGGAGAAAAAGCGCCCGCCGGACTGTGGGCGTAGAGGTTGCCAATCCAACCTCTACCGGCCAGGCTCCAGCACCTAGTCTGGAGGGGGAGGCGAGCGCAAGGCGCGAGCCGGATACTCCTCCAACGGAGGATGCCGACAGACTGTCTACCACCAAGTCTGAGGTGGAGAGCGCCATGAACCACAGGCACCGCCGGACAGTTTTTCGTGACGCGTGCTTCTCCCCTGAGGCGTTGAATGCCTTTAACGCGGGGGATGCGCACCTCCTTCTGCTCAAGATGGTTTGACCAGAGCCACGGAGCAGTATGTAGAAGACATACGGGTAAGAGAATTTAATAGTTGTATATGCCAGTAGCCCCCGAGACTTAAAGTAGTTATATTAACTGATTTAAGGATCATTTGAAACGCAGGATCTTACAGAGAAGAACACCCAACTGTCTCAGGAGCTGCAAGAGTGCAAGGCCCAACTCGAGGCCGCACTTTCTGCCGCAGGAGGAAACACAGAGAACCCTCCTGGTAACACATTATTTAAAAAGGATAACAGGTGTGCGGCGTGCGCGCAAGTCTAATAATGACATTGCAGGTGCTGCCAGACAAGATCCGGACAGGCAAGAACTACTGCGCCAGCTGAAAGCCGGCGAGAGGGTGCTGAATAAGGTGCAGCAGGAAAGGAACAAGCTCCAGGATGCCCACGCCCAGCTCGGAGAAGAGCTGAAAGGTGTTCGGGCCGAGCTGTCTGGCTTCGTTAAGGAGAATCAGCGGCTTCGTCGCGGCATCTATAGTAAGTGCTTGAGCGAACTCCTTTGAAAAGAAGAGTTCGGCGAGGAAGTCAATTGACTAAATATGTCTGTAGGTATACTCACAGGTCGCCCTGCGGAGGAGATGCCCGTATCGACGGGTGATCAACTTCCCGAACTGTTGCAGCTGCTCGAACGAGTCCGGCAGGCAATGAGCGGCGGCGTCCAGGCTTTATGGCCGGCCCTCTCCCTACCCGAGGGCCTTGGGGAGCTTGCGGAGAAGCTTCAGGGAGTGCGGCAGCGCTTCCGTTTATGGAAGATTTCGGCCTGCCGCCAAGGTGCCAGGGAGGCCTGGGCCATGGTGAAGACGCGGTATAAGAAGGCGGATCCCAACCACATGGCCGAGGTCGGACCTGTGGGGCCCGATGGGAAGGAGATCCCTGTGAGTTTAGTATACGGCCAAGTAGAGTTGGCCGCTAAATTTTCCCAACGGGACTATAAATTAGACAGCCTATTAGACGGGATTGAGGAGGAATACAGTCAGTAGATTTGACAATGTATTTTAAAATGACATGTGAAATGCCTTCTAGCCGGATTGTAGATCGTTTGTCTTTGCCGACCTTTTCGCTTCAACCTCGGGACCCTAGAGTCCGGAGTGTGTCCGAATACCCTCTCGGTTAAGAAACAACCGGGGCATGCATGGAGACCAGGTGTAGGGGTCATTAGTGCTTTATCAGACAAGTGCCCAACTAGTTATGTTATATTACATGGTTAGTAAGAAACATCTTCCAGGGAGAATAGTTCCGTTAAGGGTTCCTTTCCCTGGGAGGCATGCCCTAAAGTGCATGTCCGAACTGCAAAAAGAGCAGAAAAACATCTGGGGGCAGATAAATAAGTAGGTAAAAAATCATCTTTCAAGTCACCGACCGAATATTCCCTTAAGAACGCTAGCTTTTGGCTTCACCCAGTCTGAGGTACACATCCGGCTGACCCGGCAGTAACAATCACAGAGGTGCTCCCTTTACCTCCTAGCTGAACAATCGGGAATGTAGGGGTAAGCACAGGAGCCAGGCAACCCAGCTTGGCCAAAACTTAATTCATATCGATGCATATAATGGTGAATAAAAGGTACATGTGGAAGCTTTGACACATGTGCTGGGCATGAAGCCCTTATAATTAAGCTTCTGGTAAAGAAGCCCCCAGGTATAATGAGTGCGGATGGCACATCAAGTGTGTGCGAACAATGCGCAAGTAGGCCCTTAAGGGCTTGTTAGGAAAAAGGGTTGAGAGAAGAAAGAGAAAGAAAAGACAACTGAAGTTTAAAAATTTGGATGGGGGAAGGGGACGAACTCTTAGTCCGGCTCTAGGCATAGAATCTTCGGAGGCGGGCTGCATTCCATGGGTTCGGCTCGAGTCGGTTGTCCAACGCATTTCGTAGACGGTACGCTCCGTTGGTCAGGACTTGATCGATAATGAAGGGGCCCTCCCATTTGGGCTTGAGCTTGTCCTTTTTCTTGTCCGACAGGCGTAGAACTAGCTCGCCGACGTTGTAAGTCTTGGCCCGTACTTCTCTGCTTTGATATCTTCGAGCCTGCTGCTGATAAAATGCGGAACGAGCCTTGGCGACGTTGCGTTCTTCCTCCAATGCGTCCAAGCTGTCCTGCCGATCCAGCTCGGCTTCTCTTTCTTCGTACATGCACACTCGAGGTGAGTCATGAATGATGTCGCAGGGTAGAACTGCCTCTGCGCCGTATACCATAAAAATGGTGTGAACCCGGTAGTACGGTTGGGCGTTGTCCGCAGCCCCCAGAGTACGGAGTCGAGCTCCTCTACCCAGTGCGTGTCAGATTGTGTAAGGGACCGCACTAGTCTGGGTTTGATGCCGCTCATTATTAGACCATTTGCTCGTTCCACTTGACCATTGGTTTGAGGATGATAGACTGAAGCGTAATCGAGCTTAATGCCCATATTTTTGCACCATGATTTAACCTCGTCGGCCGTGAAGTTCGTGCTGTTATCGGTGATGATGTTGTGGGGGACACCATAACGGTGTACTACCCTGGAGATAAAGTCTATCACTGGTCCGGACTCAGCCGTTTTGACTGGCTTGGCCTCTATCCATTTGGTGAATTTGTCCACCATGACCAATAGGTACCTTTGCTTGTGGGTTCCCCCTTTAAGGGGTCCAACCATGTCAAGCCCCCAGACCGCGAACGGCCAGGTAATGGGTATAGTTTTGAGGGCGGTGGGTGGCATATGGCTCTGATTAGCAAAGAGTTGACATCCGACGCATCTTTGGACTAAGTCCTGAGCATCTGCCCGGGCCGTCGGCCAATAAAATCCTGTACGGAATGCCTTTCCTACAAGGGCCCGAACTGCTGCGTGGTGTCTGCCTAGTCCGGCATGAATTTCAGCCAGAAGGTTTCGCCCTTCCTCTTCGGAGATACACCTTTGAAGGACTCCGGTTGTGCTTTTCTTATAAAGTTCTCCCTCGTGGACCTTGTAGGCTTTAGATCGCCGGACTATGCAGCGGGCCTCATTTTGGTCTTCGGGAAGTTCCTGCCTAAGCAAGTAGGCTAGGAATGGCTCTGTCCACGGGGCGATTACTGCCATTATGTCGTGGGCTGAAGGTGTTATTTCGGCTGAATCGCCGGTTATGTCAGATTGCTCTGTGTCGGTTGGTGCGGCTGCTTCCGGTTTGTTATTTCCGGACTCCTCTTCCCATAGTACGGATGGCTTAAAGAGTCGTTCTAGGAAGATGTTTGGAGGGACAGCGTCACATTTTGCGCCGATGTGTGCCAATATGTCGGCTGCTTGGTTATTATCCCGGGCTACATGATGGAATTAAAGTCCTTCAAACCGAGCTGACATTTTTAGGACAACGTTGCGATATGCTGCCATTTTCGGATCCTTGGCATCAAAGTCTCCATTTATTTGGGATATTGCAAGGTTTAAATCCCCACGCACCTCTAGGCATTGAATGCCCATGGAGATTGCCATCCGGAGGCCATGTAAAAGGGCCTCGTATTCGGCTGCGTTGTTGGAGTCCGTGTACATTATCTGAAGTACGTATTGGACTATGTCCCTGGTCGAGGACGTCAATACGACGCCAGCCCCCAATCCGGCCAACATTTTAGAGCCGTCGAAGTGCATAATCCAATTGGAGTATGCGCCGTACTCTTTAGGGAGTTCGGCTTCGGTCCATTCAGCGACAAAGTCAGCCAAAACTTGTGACTTCATAGCTCGCCGAGGTTTGTAAGTTATATCGAATGGTAAGAGCTCAATGGCCCATTTTGCAATCCTGCCCGTCGCGTCGCGGTTGTTTATAATGTCGTTGAGGGGTACTTCGGAGGCCACTATTATCGAACACTCCTGAAAGTAGTGTCGGAGCTTCCGGGATGCCATGAACACCGCATACGCTATCTTTTGATAGTGCAGGTAACGGGACTTGCAGGGGGTTAACACAGTGGATACGTAGTACACTGGTTTTTGAAGAGGGAATTTATGCCCTTCTGTCTCTCATTCGACGACGAGTACCGCACTTAGAGCTTGATGTGTTGCCGCGATGTATAACAACATTGGTTCGCCCAGGTTGGGCGTAGCCAGGACCGGATTTGTTGCCAATATGGCTTTTATTTCTTCGAGTCTGGCAGTGGCAGCATCCGTCCACTCGAAGTGTTCGGTGCGCCTAAGGAGGTGATAGAGGGGCAGTGCCTTTTCTCCTAGACGGGAGATAAAGCGGCTTAGAGCCGCCACGCATCCAGTCAATTTTTGTATTTGTTTGAGGTCTTTTGGAATATCTAGCTGTGACAGGGCTCGGATTTTGGCTAGGTTTGCTTCAATTCCTCTACCGGATACAATGAAGCCCAGGAGCTTTCCGGCTGGTACGCCGAAAACGCATTTTTCCGGATTCAGCTTGATGTCATATGCTCTGAGGTTGTCGAATGTGAGCCTCAAGTCGTCTACTAGAGTTTCGACGTGTTTGGTTTTGACGACTACGTCGTCTACGTATGCCTCTACTGTTTTGCCGATCTGGGTGGCCAGACATGTTTGAATCATGCGCTGATATGTTGCGCCGGCGTTTTTAAGTCCGAAGGGCATCGTGTTGAAGCATAATGATCCATATGGAGTGATGAATGCCGTTGCGGCTTGGTCTGCTTCCGCCATCTTGATTTGATGGTAGCCGGAGTATGCGTCAAGGAAGCACAGTGAATCGTGCCCTGCGGTAGCGTCGATTATTTGGTCGATGCGGGGGAGGGGGAAGGGATCCTTTGGGCAGGCCTTGTTGAGGTCCTTAAAATCGACACATAGGCACCAGGATTTGTCCTTCTTTGGTACCATTACCAGGTTTGCTAGCCAATCCGGATGTTTGATATCTCTGATGAATCCGGCTTCCAATAGTTTGGCTAGCTCTTCTCCCATTGCCTGTCTTTTGGGTTCGGAAAATCGTCGAAGAGCCTGTTTGACTGGCTTGAATCCTTTTAGGATGTTTAGGCTGTGTTCTGCCAATCTGCGTGGGATTCCGGGCATATCCGAAGGGTGCCAGGCGAAAATGTCCCAATTTTCTCGAAGGAATTCTCGCAGTGCGGCGTCTACATCAGGGTTCAGCTGTGCCCCGATGGAAGCCGTCTTTGTCGGGTCCGTTGGATGGACCTAGAATTTTACTATTTCGTCCGCTGGTTTAAAGGAGGTGGACTTGGACCTCTTATCGAGTATCACATCGTCCCTATTCACAGTAGAGCGCAGCGCGGTGAGTTCTTCTACCGCTAGGGCTTCGGATAGTGCCTCCAGGGCTAATGCGGCTGTCTTGTTTTCGGCGCGGAGTGCTATGTCTGGATCACTAACGAGAGTGATTATTCCGCCGGGCCCAGGCATTTTCAGCTTCATGTACCCGTAATGGGGTACGGCTTGAAAAATTGTGAATGCCTCTCGTCCTAATATAGCGTGATATTCGCTGTTGAACGGGGCCACTTGGAACGTGACTTCTTCGGATCTGTAATTGTCCAGCGAGCCGAACACCACATCAAGTGTGATTTTTCCGGTGCAGCGCGCTTCCCGGCTAGGGATTATTCCTCTGAAGGTTGTGCTGCTTCGCTCAATGCGGCTCCAGTCTATTTCCATTTTTTGAAGAGTTTCCTCGTAGATGAGGTTTAATCCGCTACCGCCATCCATGAGGACCTTTGTAAGTCGAAAGCCGTCCACTATTGGACTAAGTACCAGTGCGGCTGGTGCTCGGGCTGTTCGGAATTTAGGTTCGTCGCTGGCGTTGAAGGTGATGGCTGTGTCGCTCCATGGATTTGTTGTTGCTACTTGGTAGAGTTCGGCGAGGCTGCGGATTGTTCGTTTCCGCATATTATTTGATGCGAAAGTCTCGAAGACTGTTGATACCGTACCGGTACTGTTGGAGTGGTTTTCCGGGGCTAGAAGCTCCTCGCCACTTTTGGCCACCTGCCGTAATATCCAACATGCTCGAAGGCTCTGTGTTTGGATGGCACCCTCTGTACTATGAATTTTACAGGGTCCGCTAAGCCATCCCTCCAGTACGGCTCCGTGCCCTTTATGGGGTTTTTGCTTTTTGCTTTTTGTATCTGGTGCCTGAGTGTAATGCACCCTTTTGTTGCGGACTAGGGTTGTATTCGGGGCCGGATTGTCCCAAAATTTATTTTCGGTTGTCCGGAAACACTCCGTCGCACAGTACTTTCGTACTATGGACGCCAGGTCAGCGAAGCGTGTAATTTCACGACGGCTGACGGCGTTCAAGATTCCCTCGTCCGTGCAATTACTGCAAAAAATTGAGATTGTGTTTTCCTCTCGGCAGTCCTTTACCCTGTCCATAACCAGGAGGAATCTGGCCCAGTAATGATGTACTGTTTCTGCGGGCTCTTGCCGGATTAGAGATAGATCGCATATGTCTGGGCGGGTGGGTGGAATTAAGTCCGGAACCCTACCCATCTCAAGGCTCGAAGGAAGAGAAGTTTCCAAATTTGGAAGCTTGGATTGCTGGACGTTGTCCAACGAGTCTGGTCCGATGCCTGACTTTAAGTTCAGTGCTTGATCGATGTCCGTCCCTCCGCAGGAATCTGGCATGGAGGGTTTGGGAGCCCGGACATGACTAGTTTTCAATACAGGAGAAGAGTCGCCGCATTGTTCCTCTACCACTGCAATGTGGTGGGTGACCTGGGGAGAGTTAATCTCTCTCAGATCGGTTTCAAGCCCAATCTGATTGTAGTCTGTAGCGACTCCCAGGGCGGCGATGCGATCCAAGAGCTTGTTTACAGACGAGAGCTCTATTGGATCCAGCCGCTCGGCGAATTCCGAGCTGACGTGAAGATTGCTTTTGACGACTTGAGAGGTCATTGTCGAAGCGGAGGCCGGATAGGCGATCATAAGAAAACCACCTAGCCGGATAGTTTGGCCGGCGGCCAAGGCTCCTTTGGCGAAAATACCGTCCTTGAAGACGGGAGGAGGCATCCTTCCTATCAGTGACGGCAGAGAGGAACTCTCAATGAAAGCACCAATGTCGGTGTCAAAACCGGCAGATCTCGGGTAGGGCGTCCCGAACTGTGCGTCTAGGCGGATGGTAACAGGAGACAAGGGGCACGATGTTTTTACCCAGGTTCGGGCCCTCTCGATGGAGGTAAAACCCTACTCCTGCTTGATTGATATTGATGATATGGGTAGTACAAGAGTGGATCTACCATGAGATCAAAGAGACTAAACCCTAGAAGCTAGCCTATGGTATGATTGTTGTAATGGTTGTTATGTCCTACGGACTAAAGCCCTCCGGTTTATATAGACACCGGAGAGGGCTAGGGTTACACAGAGTCGGTTACAATGGTAGGAGATCTACATATCCGTATCGCCAAGTTTGCCTTCCACGCCAAGGAAAGTCCCATCCGGACACGGGACGGAGTCTTCAATCTTGTATCTTCATAGTCCTAGAGTCCGGCTGACGATAATAGTCCGGCTGTCCGGACACCCCTGTCACGCCCAATATGCGACCCTATCCAAGAGGAACTCGAAGGTCCCACCAAGGATAGAACCGCATATTGAAACGCTTTTGCAAGGTGGATATCATTACATCAACATTACATAATAGATGGGGATACATACAAGAGGCATACAATGCCACATGAATACAACATCATCTTACAAGAGATCAACATCCGACTATAGAAGAGTCATAAACAGAAACTCAAACAATATCCACCCTGCTAGCCCAGGCTGCCGACCTGGAACCTATCCCCTGATCGAAGAAGCAGAAGAAGAACTCAACGCAAGCAAGCATCGCTCTCGCGTCATGATCATCGCATAAACCTGTACCTGCAACTGTTGTTGTAGTAATCTGTGAGCCACGAGGACTCAGCAATCCCATTACCATGGGTATCAAGACTAGCAAAGCTTAATGGGAAAGGAAGGGGTAAAGTGGTGAGGTTGCAGCAGCGACTAAGCATGATATGGTGGCTAACATACGCAAAGAAGAGCGAGAAGAGAACAAGCGGAACGGTCGTGAAGCTAGCAATGCTCAAGAGGTGATCCTGAACACCTACTTACGTCAAACATAACACAGAAACCGTGTTCACTTCCCGGACTCCGCCGAGAAGAGACCATCACGGCTACACACGCGGTTGATGCGTTTTAATTCGGATCTGGTGTCAAGTTATCTACAACCGGACATTAACAAATTCCCATCTGCCACATAACCACGGGCACGGCTCTCGAAAGTTTATACCCTGGAGGGGTGTCCCAACTTAGCCCATGACAAGATCTCGCGATCAACGAAGGAATAGACCTTCTCCCAGGAAGACCCGATCAGTCTCGGAATCCCGGTTTACAAGACATTTCGACATTGGTAAAACAAGACCAGCAAAGCCGTCCGATGCACCGACAATCCCGATAGGAGCTGCACATATCTCGTTCTCAGGGCAACACCGGATGAGACATCCTACGAGTAAAACCAGACCTCGAGTTTCCCCGAGGGGGCCCCGCAGTCTACTCGGTTCGGACCAGCACTTAGACAAGCACTGGCCCGGGGGGGCTAAAATATAGATGACCCTCGAGAAAGCAACTCTCAATGGAAAAAGTAGGTGGTGGTGAGGCAAATGGTAAAACCAAGGTTGGGCCTTGCTGGACAAGTTTTATTGAAAGCAAACTATCAGGGGGGTCCCATAAATCACCCGACCGCGTTAGGAATGCAAAATCCAGGAACATAACACCGGTATGACGGAAACTAGGGCGGCAAGAGTGGAACAAAACACCAGGCATAAGGCCGAGCCTTCCACCCTTTACCAAGTATATAGATGCATTAATAATATAAGAGATATTGTGATATCCCAACCAAAATCCTGTCCACCATGGAGAAATCTTCAACTTCACCTGCAACTAGCAACGCTATAAGAGGGGTTGAGCAAAAGCGGTAACATAGCCAAACAACGGTTTGCATAGGAAAGGTGTCAAAGGTTAGAGGTTCATGGCAATATGGGATGGCTTGATGAGCAGCAGATAGGTAACGCAGCATAGCGATAGAACGAAGCAACTCGCATAGCAATGATAGTAGTGAGATCCAGGGTAGCGGTCATCTTGCCTGAAATCCCGCTAGGAAGAAGAACGCGTCCATGAAGAAGATGAAGCCACGAAGACGAACCAAGCGTAGACGAACGAATCCTCACGATCGCAACGAAACAGGAACTATCGAAAAGAAGCACACAACATGGGTAAACACACCACACATGAACAAGGCATGATGCACAACAAGCATGATGCATGACAAGGCTACATGGAACTACTCATGGCAAGAGATGAGGCAAACAAGAACACACATCAAGGCAAGTTTAAATGAGGCCGAAAACAACATATAACAATTCCGGTAAGTCCTCATATGCAAATTTCGAAATTGGTCCAGATCTGAATAAACATTATGTTCAAGTTGTTAAACAGCAAGTTAAAGAACACCAAGAGAAACTACACGAAATTCTAGTGAAGTTACATATAAAGTTCATAAGATTTGGAGCTACGGTCTAGAAAATATGAGCAAAACAAGTTAAACATGGCATTGATGCAAAATGCATACAAACATCAAGCAAACACCTCAAAACAAGGATGCAACATGATAATATGAAACTACATTCAAAATCAAGCAAGTTTCATATAGAGCACACTCAAAACGGAGCAACGGTGCAACACACACACTCTATACAAGTCATAACAACAATCTGTCCATAATAACAACTAGGCATCTTGCAAGCATCAAAACAATAAGCTACAGCACCCCAACATGATAACAAAAGGCATGGGCATGAAGTACTGGTAAAGCATAACAAAGCATGAACACTGAGCTATCTCCATAAATCACTAGAACATGCTCCAAAACACGTGGTAAGATTGCAAATAATAACAGTTTCAGACTTTAGCAGAAATAATATCAGGTTGCAATGTTTAGAGCTATCAAACAACATGTTACAGGAACATATCATGGCAAACAAAGGCATGGCATGAATCTACTAATTGCATAGATCAAAAGTCTCTTACTGACCATGAGCCAAAAATGCATAGAAAATATGATGGCATCCATGTAAACATGGCAAGTTATATTACAGATTCAAACATGGCAGGAATAACAATAAGTAGGCATGTTGGTGAGCTTGAACCACTCACCACAGAGCAATAATGGCATGGCAAGGCAACCAACAGTAAGAAGACATGTTTATGAAGCTAAGCATGGCAAGAGCAATGTCATAGGGTGCATGGATCACTAGGAAAACACATGGAAACTAGTGAACTTAATGTTAACAGGCTGATAGCAACATTATCAAGCAACTTTGGAGCAAGATATGAACAATCTACAGCAAGCTATAAATGCAACCAGGGGCATGGATGGATAGGGCATGACATGTAGATCAAAACATGTTTATAGGACATCTCCAGATTATGCATAGAATGATTAGTAGCCACATGTTTACATAGCAACAAAATATAACAGAATCTGCCTAGCAAAACAGTAACAGCAAGTACACTACTTAACAAGCTCGATTCACTCATCACAAGTCATTGCATGACAAGTTAAGCATAGCATCATCAAGTAGACATGTTTGTGAAACAAACCAAGTCAAGAACAAGTCCATAGCATGCAAGGATCAAATATAGCAACCTTGGCCAAATTGAATAACATGTAAACAATCTGCCAGGAAACATTTTGAAGCAAAAGTAGAGCACTCAAATGACATGCTAGACTACTCCATAATTGCAAACAAGGGCAGGGATGGATAGACAACAACCATATGTTCAAAACACCCTTACTGAAGTATCTCAAAATATGCATGGATCTCTCTGTAGCATCAAGTTTACATGGCATCAAAATAACAGCAGAACAGGGACTAAAATCAGCAACATCACGTTGCCTAGTTTGCATGCTTGTGCTAGTCACCACATTGATCACAAAAATACCTGGCATACACCCCTGGAAAGATGGCATGGCATAGATCAAAACACATGAAGACATCAACCTCATAGGATGCACACATCAATCATGGCAAAAATGACAAATGAGCAAGTTATAACAGTTTCAGCAGATTAACATCAACATGCACTCTTCCAATAGCATTTCGGGTATCAAGATGAGCTCAAATTAAAATGATGCAATGAAATGAAATGAAGTACTCGTCGAGACGAACAATTTGACATATTACACGCACGAAACGGAGCTACCGATGCAGAGATACAGCATGATGAACATGGTGTGATAATGACAGGGATTCGGGGACTTGGTGGATTTACTGGAAAAAAACGGACGGAGCGCAAAACGACTAAATGTCGCCCGGGCGAGGGATAGGGCTGGCGGGGCGCTCACCTAGTGGGCTGCAGGCCCAGGTCGGTGGAGGAGGCGGCCGGCTTGGGCCGGGCGCTGCTGGGCTGGGCCGCGAGGGAGGCCCACGGAGGAGGGGGTCGAGGCGCGGGCGGCCTCCTCGATCCCGAGTGGTCAAGGCCATGGCGGCGCCGGCGGGAAGAAACTCCGGCGAGGGCACGTGCGGGGAGGCCGGGAACGGCGCACATGGGTCGGATCCGGCGGATCCGGTCGGCTCCGGGCTGGATCCGGCCGGAGGAGGCACGGCGGCGACCTGAAGAGCTCCGGCGGCGGCGGATCTTGACGACCTAGGACGTCAGGGCGGCGCACCTGCAGGAGAGAGCGAGCTCAGGCGGGGCGAGGAGAGATAGAGGAAGAGAGGTGGCGAGGGGCGGCGCGACCTGGGAGGTCGCCGGCGGCGAGGCGCTGATGGACGGCGGCGCCGGCGACCGCGGAGCGCACCGGCGGCGCGGGGGCGCGGAGAGGCGCGGGGCGCACGGTCGGCGGCGATGGGCCGGGCGGGCCCGGGGCGGGCTCGCCGGGCCGCGGCTACGCGTGGCGGCGGAGGTGCCACGTGGCGGCGGTGGATTCGCTGCGGCGGGCGGCACGGACATGTCCGGCGCGACGCGGACATGTCCGGCGGCGGAGAGGAGCGGGGCTAGGGTTTCGGGGGGGAAATGATCCGAAAATGGAGAGGGGAAGACGTTTTTATAGGTAGAGGGAGCTAGGAGAGTCCAAATGAGGAGCAGTTTTCGGCCACGCGATCGTGATCGAACGACCGAGAGCATGGAGGGGAGTTTGCTGGGTTTTGGGCCACTTTGGAAGGGTGTTGGGCTGCAAAGAGAAGGAGGCTTTTACGGTTACCCGGTTAACCGTTGGAGTATCAAACGACCTCCAAATGGCACGAAACTTGACAGGCGGTCTACCGGTGGTATACCAAGGCCACTTGGCAAGACTCGGTTCATTCCGAGAATGTTTAATACCCACTCACGAAGAGAGGCGAGAAGGGGACGCCGGATGACATAGGAGTGCCGGATTGCAAAACGGACAACGGGGAAAAAGCTCGGATGCATGAGACGAACACGTATGCAAAATGA
The DNA here is from genome assembly GCA_963921465.1 of Triticum timopheevii. NCBI lineage: Eukaryota > Viridiplantae > Streptophyta > Magnoliopsida > Poales > Poaceae > Triticum > Triticum timopheevii. The sequence goes on from OY997270.1 coordinate 139,631,995, forward strand.
AATGCAGATGATGACATGATACAAAATGCATATGATGACATGGCAAAGTGCAACACGCGAGCAAATGACAAGGCAACGATGGCGAATAATTGGAAGACACCTGGCGCATCGAATCCGGGGCGTTACAACACTCCTCCACTAACAAGAGATCTCGTCCCGAGATCTTAGGACCGAGATGGAAGGGAAAAGGGATGAGGTGAAACAAGAACTCAAGAGAAGAAGCAGAGAATTGAGAGCACTCGAGAAGCAGAGAGGAACGACGAGAATGTCGAGAATCGAAAGCTCACGGAATCAGATATACTATGAAACCACTCGTTCTAACCGGAGTGGTTAGAATGAGAAAAGAAACGAATAAGTCTGAAAGGATTTAGGTAGCACTCCGACTGAACATGGAAAGAATAGACCACGAACTAGAGAGGATGGAATGACACTTGACGAACTCTTGCAGAAAGAATTATCTCATGAAGAACCACCATGAAGAACTCCGGTAAACAAAAGGATGATGAGATAGAATTCAAGGATGGAAAGAATAAGATGAGCCTTGCGATGATTTAGATGGAGGTTCCGACGAGATGGCCGAGGAAATTTGAACTCCGGAAAAGAAAAGATGAAAACACTTGGAACTAGAATTTATTCATCAAGAACAAACTCCGAAGGAAGGGATTACTTGCTACGAGGAAAATAAGAATAAGATTTATTGTATGCTTATCCTTCATCAAATTAAATTGATGACAAGCAATGTATTTTGCATATTACTTATTCTTCTTGACAAAAGGATTGAGAATTGACATATCACAAACTTGAGAAGGTCTTCATGAATCACCGGTAGGATTGAAAAGAACGAATGGATTATAAATGAAAAGGAGTCTTGAACGAACCACCGTGAGAATTTGAAAAATGACTTATGAAAGGGAAAGAATCACAGGGAAGAATTAGAAAAGCACAAAGATACTTGAGGAATAAAAAGACAAGATAATGGTGGGATCGCGAACTTGTTGAAGAATACTTGAACGAAGCACAGGAAGAATATTGAGACGACCGAAGCTGAAAACTTAGAACGAAGAAATCTTCCGAAAAGATGACCTCCGGATGATCGAGAGGGAAAGCACTCCTGAAATACTCCGGATGGATGAAAAGAATTTGAAAGCGATCTTGGAAAAGGCATGTGACTGATGAAATTCATTCTTACGTCACACTTGAAAAGAATTATGAATGACTCCGGGGGAATTAGAAGAGTCAGGTAAGATCCTGGGAAAAGACCTGTGGGTTAGGGCCCACTAAAAGAAACACCGTAGAAAAGGATTGTTGAAGAGATAGATGATGCACCGGAACAATTGAAATATCTGAATGAGGTGAAAACCTCGAATTAATTTGAACACAGACGAATCTCCTGAGATTTCTTGAGCACTCCAGAAGGATAAACTGGCGAGAGACGAACGAGCTGGGAGAACACTTGATCCAAGGAAAAAGAATGTGATCAACCCGAAAACTTGAATTGAAACCACCGAAAAAGAAAATAAATGAAGAATGTCGAACGAGACGGGAATTCAGCGGTTGAAATGATTGAGTTAAGACTGAAGAGGCTCCGTGCGAATGAAATAGATGGTCGAAAGAGACTCAAACTCCGGGAAGAAGAGGGTGGGAGGGCGGGAAAAACTAAGGCAACTTGGAAGGGTAATCGACGAATATCTTGAAGAGAAAACACCGGTTGAAAACAATGAGGATAGAAAACAAAGACTTCGCACGAGTAGGATGGATACTCGATTACGGACTCCGGTTCCAAGAGGAAGAAGGGTGGGCGGGTGGGAAAAACAAGGACAACTTCGGACAGGGAAACAACATCGATCGAAAAGAGCTGAGGATTGATCTTGGCAAAGATGAAGAGGCTCGAGTCGACTTGACGAGAAATGCACCGGATAAAAGAGCTGAGGAACAACGATCGGAAAACCAAACTGCGTGAACCTAAAGAAAAATTTGAATGGGAAGAGGAGTAGTTCAAAACACCTACGTCAAGATTCCTCACCATAGTGACGAAGGGGCTGAGGAGTAAAAAGAATTCCTACTCTCCGATATAACTAGACTCAGAAATCAGTTTCCTTCTAGACTCAACAACGGTCAAACTACACGATCAATCAAGGGGGGCTCCTAACGTCGGTCGAGGCTCTGATACCAACTTGTCACGCCCAATATGCGACCCTATACAAGAGGAACTCGAAGGTCCCACCAAGGATAGACCCGCATAATGAAACGCTTTTGCAAGGTGGACATCATTACATCAACATTACATAATAGATGGGGATACATACAAGAGGCATACAATGCCACATGAATACAACATCATCTTACAAGAGATCAACATCCGACTACGGAAGAATCATAAAAAGAAACTCAAACAATATCCACCCTGCTAGCCCAGGCTGCCGACCTGGAACCTATCCCCTGATCGAAGAAGCAGATGAAGAACTCAACGCAAGCAAGCATCGCTCTCGCGTCATGATCATCGCATAAACCTGTACCTGCAACTGTTGTTGTAGTAATCTGTGAGCCACGAGGACTCAGAAATCCCATTACCATGGGTATCAAGACTAGCAAAGCTTAATGGGAAAGGAAGGGGTAAAGTGGTGAGATTGCAGCAGCGACTAAGCATGATATGGTGGCTAACATACGCAAAGAAGAGCGAGAAGAGAACAAGCGGAATGGTCGTGAAGCTAGCAATGATCAAGAGGTGATCCTGAACACCTACTTACGTCAAACATAACACAGAAACCGTGTTCACTTCCCGGACTCCGCCGAGAAGAGACCATCACGGCTACACACGCGGTTGATGCGTTTTAATTCGGATCTGGTGTCAAGTTATCTACAACCGGACATTAACAAATTCCCATCTGCCACATAACCACGGGCACGGCTCTCGAAAGTTTATACCCTGGAGGGGTGTCCCAACTTAGCCCATCACAAGCTCTCGCGATCAACGAAGGAATAGACCTTCTCCCAGGAAGACCCGATCAGTCTCGGAATCCCGGTTTACAAGACATTTCGACAATGGTAAAACAAGACCAGCAAAGCCGCCCGATGCGCCGACAATCCCGATAGGAGCTGCACATATCTCGTTCTCAGGGCAACACCGGATGAGACATCCTACGAGTAAAACCAGACCTCGAGTTTCCCCGAGGGGGCCCTGCAGTCTACTCGGTTCGGACCAGCACTTAGACAAGCACTGGCCCGGGGGGGCTAAAATAAAGATGACCCTCGAGAGAGTGATTCCCAAGGGAAAAAGTAGGTGGTGGTGAGGCAAATGGTAAAACCAAGGTTGGGCCTTGCTGGACAAGTTTTATTCAAAGCGAACTGTCAGGAGGGTCCCATAAATCACCCGACCGCGTTAGGAACGCAAAATCCGGGAACATAACACCGGTATGATGGAAACTAGGGCGGCAAGAGTGGAACAAAACACCAGGCATAAGGCCGAGCCTTCCACCCTTTACCAAGTATATAGATGCATTAATAATAAAAGAGATATTGTGATATCCCAACCAAAATCCTGTCCACCATGGAGAAATCTTCAACTTCACCTGCAACTAGCAACACTATAAGAAGGGCTGAGCAAAAGCGGTAACATAGCCAAACAACGGTTTGCATAGGAAAGGTGTCAAAGGTTAGAGGTTCATGGCAATATGGGATGGCTTGATGATCAACAGATAGGTAACGCAGCATAGCGATAGAACGAAACAACTAGCATAGCAATGATAGTAGTGAGATCCAGGGTAGCGGTTATCTTGCCTGAAATCCCGCTAGGAAGAAGAACGCGTCCATGAAGAAGATGAAGCCGTGAAGACGAACCAAGCGTAGACGAACGAATCCTCACGATCGCAACGAAACAGGAACTATCGAAAAGAAGCACACAACATGGGTAAACACACCACACATGAACAAGGCATGATGCACAACAAGCATGATGCATGACAAGGCTACATGGAGCTACTCATGGCAAGAGATGATGCAAACAAGAACACACATCAAGGCAAGTTTAAATGAGGCCGGAAACAACATATAACAATTCTGGTAAGTCCTCATATGCAAATTTCGAAATTGGTCCAGATCTGAATAAACATAATGTTCAAGTTGTTAAATAGCAATTTAAAGAACACCAAGAGAAACTACACGAAATTCTAGTCAAGTTACATATAAAGTTCATTAGATTTGGAGCTACAGTCTAGAAGATATGAGCAAAACAAGTTAAACATGGCATTGATGCAAAATGCATACAAACATCAAGCAAACACCTCAAAACAAGGATGCAACATGATAATATGAAACTACATGCAAAATCAAGCAAGTTTCATATAGAGCACACTCAAAACGGAGCAACGGTGCAACACACACACTCTATACAAATCATAACAACAATCTGTCCATAACAGCAACTAGGCATCTTGCAAGCATCAAAACAATAAGCTACAGCACCCCAACATGATAACAAAAGGCATGGGCATGAAGTACTGGTAAAGCATAACAAAACATGAACACTGAGCTATCTCCAGAAATCACTAGAATATGCTCCAAAACACGTGGTAAGATTGCAAATAATAACAGTTTCAGACTTTAGCAGAAATAACATCAGGTTGCAATGTTTAGAGCTATCAAACAACATGTACAGGAACATATCATGGAAAACAAAGGCATGGCATGAATCTACTAATTGCATAGATCAAAAGTCCCTTACTGACCATGAGCCAAAAATGCATAGAAAATATGATGGCATCCATGTAGGCATGGCAAGTTATATTACAGATTCAAACATGGCAGGAACAACAATAAGTAGGCATGTTGGTAAGCTTGAACCACTCACCACAGAGCAATACATGGCATGGCAAGGCAACCAACAGTAAGAAGACATGTTTATGAAGCTAAGCATGGCAAGAGCAAGGTCATAGGGTGCATGGATCACTAGGAAAACACATGGAAACTAGTGAACTTAATGTTAACAGGCTGATAGCAACATTATCAAGCAACTTTGGAGCAAGATATGAACAATCTACAGCAAGCTATAAATGCAACCAGGGGCATGGATGGATAGGGCATGACATGTAGATCAAAACATGTTTATAGGACATCTCCAGATTATGCATAGAATGATTAGTAGCCACATGTTTACATAGCAACAAAATATAACAGAATCTGCCTAGCAAAACAGTAACAGCAAGTACACTACTTAACAAGCTCGATTCACTCATCACAAGTCATTGCATGACAAGTTAAGCATAGCATCATCAAGAAGACATGTTTGTGAAACAAACCAAGTCAAGAACAAGTCCATAGCATGCAAGGATCAAATATAGCAACCTTGGCCAAATTGAATAACATGTAAACAATCTGCCAGGAAACATTTTGAAGCAAAAGTAGAGCACTCAAATGACATGCTAGACTACTCCATAATTGCAAACAACGGCAGGGATGGATAGACAACAACCTTATGTTCAAAACACCCTTACTGAAGTATCTCAAAATATGCATGGATCTCTCTGTAGCATCAAGTTTACATGGCATCAAAATAACAGCAGAACAGGGACTAAAATCAGCAACATCACGATGCCTAGTTTGCATGCTTGTGCTAGTCACCACATTGATCACAAAAATACCTGGCATACACCCCTGGAAAGATGGCATGGCATAGATCAAAACACATGAAGACATCAACCTCATAGGATGCACACATCAATCATGGCAAAAATGACAAATGAGCAAGTTATAACAGTTTCAGCAGATTAATATCAACATGCACTCTTCCAACAGCATTTCGGGCATCAAGATGAGCTCAAATGAATATGATGCAATGAGACGAAATGAAGTACACGTCGAGACGAACAATTTGACATATTACACTCACGAAACGGAGCTACGGATGCAAAGATACATCATGATGAACATGGCATGATAATGACAGGGATTCGGGGACTTAGTGGATTTACTGGAAAAAATGGACGGAGCGCAAAACGACTAAATGTCGCCCGGGCGAGGGATAGGGCTGGCGGGGCGCTCACCTAGTGGGCTGCAGGCCCAGGTCGGTGGAGGAGGCGGCCGGCTTGGGCCGGGCGCTGCTGGGCTGGGCCGCGAGGGAGGCCCACGGGAGGAGGGGGTCGAGGCGCGGGCGGCCTCCTCGATCCCGAGCGGTCAAGGCCATGGCGGCGCCGGCGGGAAGAAACTCCGGTGAGGGCACGCGCGGGGAGGCCGGGAACGGCGCACATGTGTCGGATCCGGTGGATCCAGTCGGCTCCGGGCTGGATCCGGCCGGAGGAGGCACGGCGGCGACCTGAAGAGCTCCGGCGGCGGCGGATCTTGACGACCTAGGACGGCAGGGCGGCGCACCTGCAGGAGAGAGCGAGCTCAGGCGAGGCGAGGAGAGATAGAGGAAGAGAGGTGGCGAGGGGCGGCGCGACCTGGGAGGTCGCCGGCGGCGAGGCGCTGGTGGACGGCGGCGTCGGCGACCGCGGAGCGCACCGGCGGCGGCGCGGGGGCACGGAGAGGCGCGGGGCGCACGGTCGGCGGCGATGGGCCAGGCGGGCCGGGGGCGGGCTCACCGGGCCGCGGCGACGGGTGGTGGCGGAGGTGCCACGTGGCGGCGGTGGATTCGCTGCGGCGGGCAGCGCGGACATGTCCGGCGCGACGCGGACATGTCCGGCGACGGAGAGGAGCGGGGCTAGGGTTTCGGGGGGGAAATGATCCGAAAATGGAGAGGGGAAGACGTTTTTATAGGTAGAGGGAGCTAGGAGAGTCCAAATGAGGAGCGGTTTTCGGCCACGTGATCGTGATCGAACGACCGAGAGCATGGAGGGGATTTTGATGGGTTTTGGGCCACTTTGGAAGGGTGTTGGGCTGCAAAGAGAAGGAGGCTTTTACGGTTACCCGGTTAACCGTTGGAGTATCAAAGGACCTCCAAATGGCACGTAACTTGACAGGCGGTCTACCGGTGGTATACCAAGGCCACTTGGCAAGACTCGGTCCATTCCGAGAACGTTTAATACCCACTCACGAAGAGAGGCGAGAAGGGGACGCCGGATGACATAGGAGTGCCGGATTGCAAAACGGACAACGGGGAAAAAGCTCGGATGCATGAGACGAACACGTATGCAAAATGAAATGCACATGATGACATGATACGAAATGCATATGATGACATGGCAAAGTGCAACACGCAAGCAAATGACAAGGCAACGACGGCGAATAACTGGAAGACACCTGGCGCATCGAATCCGGGGCGTTACAACCCCCTAGTCCAGGACTCCCTCAAGGGGGGTCTTCGTTCTTCGTCATCACCAACCCATCTCCATCGCCAATTCCATGATGCTCCCCACCGAGAGTGAGTAATTCCTTTGTAGGCTCGCTGGTCAGTGAGGAGTTGGATAAGATTCATCATGTAATCGAGTTAGTTTTGTTGGGGCCTGATCCCTAGTATGCACTATGTTCTTAGATTGATGTTGCTATGACTTTGCTATGCTTAATGCTTGTCACTTTGAGCCCGGGTGCCATGATTTCATATCTGGACTGTTTATGAATTCATCATTATATCCATGTTTTAGATCCGATCTTGCAAGTTATAGTCGCCTATTACGGTAATGATCCGACAACCCCGGAGTGACAACAACCGGTCCCACTCTCGGTGATGACCGTAGCTTGAGGAGTTCATGTATTCACTATGTGTTAATGCTTTATTCCGGATCTCTATTAAAAGGAGGCCGTAATATCTCTTAGTTTCCAATATGGACCCCGCTGCCACGGGAGGGTAGGACAAAAGATGTCATGCAAGTTCTTTTAATTAAGCACGTATGACTATTTACGAAATACATGCCTACATTATATCGATGAACTAGAGCTAGTGCCGTATCGCCCTAGGTTATAACTGTCACATGATGAATATCATCCAACAAGTCACTGATCCAATGCCTATGAATTTATCTCATATTGTTCCTGCTAAGTTACTACTATTGCTTCTGCTATCGTTACTGCTACAATATCACTACTATCACTATTACCGTTACCGTTACTGCTGTCACTACTATCAAAACTATCAAACTACTTTGCTACTGATCATTTTGCTGCAGATAATTAATCTCCAGGTGTGGTTGAATTGACAACTCAGCTGCTAATACCTTCAAATATTCTTTGGCTCCCCTTCTGTCGAATCTATAAATTTGGGTTAAATACTTACCCTCGAAAACTGTTGCGATCCCCTATACTTGTGGGTTATCAAGACCTTTTTCTGGCGCCGTTGCCGGGGAACATAGCTATATTTGTTGAGTCACTTGGGATTATTCTCATATTATCACTATGAAGAATCTGAAGGATCCAAAGACTAAGATATTTCCCTCAAAGACGAGGGGGGGTAAGGAACTGCCATCCAGTTTCGCTTTAGATTCACCTTCTATTATGAGTAAACTTGCAACACCACCACATGCTATTAATTCTGATATGTCGAAAGTTATTGATGATGCTTATGATGATGATAGTACCATGCTTGATAATGATGATGTGCCACTTGGTAAATTTCTTGATGAACAAATTGCTAGAGTAATACAACATGATGGTGTTGAATCTGATGATGAGCTTGAAACTGAAACTCCTGAAACACTTGCTAGAGCTAGCCCTCCTAGCTATGAATTACCTAAGGTACCGGAAGGCTATGTTATGAGTGAAGAGGCAACTATAGATATTCTTGCTTGTAAGGATAGAGATGATCTAGAGAAATTATTATACAAGTATAAAGAAAAATCTCTGAATGTAATGAAATGTGATCCTAAGTTTGCTACTTCACCTATTGCTATTACTGATAAGGATTATGAATTCTCTGTCGAGCCAGAGTTAATTACTTTTGTTGAATCTGATCCTTTCCATGGTTATGAAACTGAAACTGTTGTGGCACATCTTACTAAGTTGAACGATATAGACACCCTTTTTACTCATAATGAGAAAACTCGATACTACTTTATTCTCAAATTATTTCATTTCTCATTACAGGGTGATGCTAAAGCTTGGTACAATACTCTTACTCCTGGTTGTGTGCGTATTCCCCAGGATATGATTTACTACTTCTCTGAAAAATATTTTCCTACTCATAAGAAATAAGCTGCCTTACAGGAAATATTTAAATTCGTTCAAACTAAAGAAGAGAGTCTCCCACAAGCTTGGGGGAGGCTTTGCCAGCTACTTAATGCTTTGCCTGATCATCCTCTTAAGAAAAATGAAATACTTGATATCTTCTACAATGGACTAACCAATGCTTCTAGGGACTTCCTAGATAGTTGTGCTGGTTGTGTTTTCAAGGAATGAACTATTGCTCAAGCTGAAGAATTATTGAATAACATATTGAAAACTTATGATGATTGATCTATTCCTAAACCACCGCCTAAACCCCGCTCCAAAGAAGAGGGGTATATTATATCTCAGTCCTGAAGATATGCAAGAGGCAAAGAAATCTATGAAGGAAAAAGGTGTTAAGGCCGAGGATGTTAAAAAATTACCACCTATCGAAGAAATACATGGGCTTGAAGCACCACCACCACCCAAGGTGGTAGAGGTAAAATCTTTAATGAAATTCAATGATAGTGATGATCCTCATAATAAACATCCTAGTTAATGTCTTTATGAGTTTGACAATTACATTAGAAAGCAAGATCATTTCAATGCAAATGTTATGAAACAATTGAAATACAATTCTGATATGATTGCTCGCTTGAGTGACTTGTTATTTAGAATCTATAATGATGTTAGAGGTGTTGGAAAACATGCTTATATGGTTCAAACCCAGTTAGAACAAGTTGCTAAATCACAAAGAGAATTACTTGATGAAATGAATCATAATATGACTCAAAAGCCACTTTATCCTGAGGGACACCGAAAAAGAATTGAACAAGATTCGCAAAGAAATAACACTAGTGCACCTAGTCCTTCTAAAAAGAAAAAGAAAAAGAAAAATGATAGGACTTTGCATGCTTCTAGTGAACCTGAAATAGACAAACCTCCTGATAATGAAAATGAAACTTCTATCTCTGATGCTGAAACTCAATCTGGTAATGAACATCCACCTAGTGATAATGAAAAGACATTGATGAGGTTCATGAAGACACTCAACCAAATAATGATAAAGAACCAAATAATGATGTTGAGATAGAACCACCTGTTGATCTTGATAACCCACAACCTAAGAATAAAATATATGATAAAAGAGACTTTGTTGCTAGAAAACATGGTAAAGAAAGAGAACTGTGGGTTCAAAAACCTATGCCTTTTCCACCGAAGTCAACTAAAAAGAAAGATGATGAAGAATTTGAATGCTTTGCTGAAATGCTGAGGCCAGTCTTTTTGCGTACTCGCTTGACTGACATCTTAAAAATGCCTCCTTATGCAATATGAAAGACATCATCACAAATAAGAGAAAAATACCGGAAGCTGAAATCTCCACTATGCTTGCTAACTATACTTTTAAAGATGGAGTACCTAAAAAACTTGGAGATCCGGGTATACCAACTATACCTTGCTCTATCAAAAAGAATTATGTGAAAATTGCTTTGTGTGATTTAGGAGCTGGTGTTAGTGTTATGTCTTTCTCTTTATATAAAAGACTTGACTTGAATAAACTCATACCTACTGAAATATCTTTGCAAATGGCTGATAAATCAACTCCCATACCTATCGGTATTTGTGAGGATGTGCCTGTTGTTGTTGCTAATGTTACTATTTTGACTGACTTTGTTATACTTGAGATGCCCGAGGACGACAACATGTCGATTATCCTTGGTAGACCCTTCTTGAATACTGCAGGGGCTGTTATTGACTGCAATAAAAGCAAGGTCACTTTTCATATTAATGGTAATGAGCATACGGTGCACATTCCGAAGAAACAATTCCAAGTCAATGGTATTAATGTTATTGAAAAATCTTCGACAATCATTATTGGAAGTTTTCAAATACCTCTACCTACTGTCAAAAAGAAATATGAAATGCTTATTGTTAGGGAAATACATACCATTGAGGTAACTTCGTGATTTACAAAAGTTCTTCAGTTTCATGCTAATCGAAAGTGGTTCTTAATAAGACCTTATAAAACTTATTAATGAATCATTTTTGAACAGTATGAAGTTGATGAATTTATTAAGCACTACCTTATGTCCCTACTTTTTGTTTCCTGTTTTTATTAGTTAAATAAAATAAAATGCCATGTTTTTTCAGTTTTCTGGACTTCTCGTGCAATAAAAAAATGACCTAAAAATATATGTTCTCAGAATGCTCTGAAAACCTGATATGATTTTTCTGAATATTTAAGAACTTTTGGTGCAAATAATACCACAGGGAGGTGCACCAGGTGGGCACAACCCACCTGGGCGCACTAGGACCCCCAGGCGCACCCTGGTGGGTTGTGGTCCCCAAGTGGGCCCCCTCACTCATCTCTTTAGCCCACATCATCACTTACCTCCAGAAAAAAAAATCCCCACTTCTCTCTCTCCCGTGTTCTTGAGCTTAAGCCCCCGGATTTTGATCTCTTAGCTCGAAGCTCCGTTTACGAAACTATTTCAGGGGATTGTTGCTTGGTATGTGACTCCACCATTTGTCCAATTAGTTTTTGTTTTAGTGGTTTATACTATGAATAATTTGCTACTCTTGGTGCTGCTGTAGATGAGCTTGCATGATGATTTCTTAGTGTTCTAAGTGGTTTGAGTGCTTGCTATGGCCTCTATGTATCCCTAGGAGTAGTTGATATCAATCTTGTGAAGTTTCATTGACAAACTTTTGTCACCTCAAAAAATTTATTTTCAGAAAATTGCACGTGGACACAATGAACCTATTTGGAAGGAGGTCCTCGAAGAGACGATCCTCGGGGGCATCTTCTAGTGACAGTTCTGCTTGCCAGTCGTATGTGGAACCAAGTGAAAGTTCCACGCATGATGCCGCCACCAAAACATGCTTATGGCCTTGCGATGAATATATGGTGCGTGTGGGCATTAAGGAGGAATTTGAGCAATATGTTCACAATGCTGGCCTCAGTCCCTACCTTTCAGATAAGTGTGAACAACACCAACTTCTCACTGAGACATTTGTCAAAAGATTTACATTTTTCCCTCGTGAGTCTAGGGTGTCTTTTATACTTTATGATAATCCACTCACCATCTCACTTGAGAAGTTTGCTTACCATTGCAAACTGCCATATTGGGGTTCGCTTGATGAACCATCGAAGGCTAAGGACGAGTCCTTCTTTACTAGCCTTTGTTACAGTGAAAATAGGGGAGTGACACAGGGCAGAATAAAGAGCATCCACTTTCCCACAATTCAGTATTTTTCATTATTTAACGGGAAATGCATAGTAGGCAAGCAAGACTGTAGCACACTTTGCGCTCTAGACTTGAGCCTCATTCACACCGCTCTCACTGGTGAATGGAACTATAACCTTGGAGCGATTGTTGCACATAGACTTCAGAATAATGCTAACGGTGGCTGGTTCTATGGGGGAATTTATGCCACACATTTGGCACGAGAGCTGGGTGTTTCACCTTTACCCTTTTACCCTATCCTACCCACGCAGTATTTAGACTTCGACACCTTAAAAGATCATAAGATCCTCAAAGGAAAAATTCATGACTTTACTTATAATTTATTGTTTTACCAAACCTCTGTTGTGCATACATATTTGCCTGTGCCTGCTCTTTTGACTATCACAGTAAGGGGAGATATTTTGTTCTTGAGAGCGAGGCCCGAGCTCATAGCACAGCAATGGTGGCAGCACGGCGTGCCGAGGCATCAGCGCCGAGAGCCTCTATGAGCTTCCACGCAAACTTCTACCCTCCAGGCTACTGATCGACTACCATGTTAGGCCAAAAGCCTAAGCTTGAGGGAGTACGTGTTTCCACCGACATTACATTCATGTCCACATACTTCATTTGTCAGTGTTTACACTTTTTCATTGTATCATCCATGCTTAGATTTATTTTCTTGCTTTCTTCTTGTGTGTTTGAAAAACTTAGAAAAACCAAAAATATTAGTTGTAGTAATTTAGTTTCTTTACATGCTTAGTAGTAGTATTAGAAAGAAAATCCCAAAAAGATTTCCTTGTTCTTCTTTTGCTTATTGGGAGCTTTCCCGTGTAAATAGTTTTTTTCGTTTTGCTTTTCCCTTCTATTTGCCCATTCTAGAAAACCAAAAACTCCAAAAATATTTCAGTGTGTTTCTATGAACTTATTTTCTTCTTATTCGAGTCTTACCAAGGAGAAGACCACGATGAAAATGTTGGGTGGCTCTCATATGAATAATTGTTGAACTAATAAAGAGCACATTTTACCTTGTCTTCTCCCGTTGAATAAAATGTTTGCAGATTCTAGCTTAGTCCATGGCACTCTTGCACTATTATTATTTTCATATCATTCGGTCGTGCAAGTGAAAGGCAATAATGACGACATCCGATGAACTGGCCATGGCAGGGAGAAACTGGTATGAACTCGACTTGTTCTGTTTTTGTAAATATGTTTAACCTAGTATCCATGATTCAGCCCATTATGATTAAACATGTTTGCAATGACAATTAGAGATTATAGTTTCTCATGCCATGCATAAGTAGCTGGGATTTGATAATGATTTATCTTGAATATCAACATAGCGTTAAAATGATTGTGATGTAGTATGATGATATGGTATCTTCCTCTGAATGTTCGAGTGGCTTGACTTGGAACATGTTCATGCATATAGTTGAATCAAAACCAACATAGTGTAACGCCCTCGATGCGGCTATATCTCCCACGTGTCGAAGCACGACTTAGAGGCATAACCGCATTGAAAGCAATGTCGCAAGTGAGGTGATCTTCACACAACCCATGTAATACATAAGGGAAAGAGATACATAGTTGGCTTACAATCGCCACTTCACACAAATACATGAATAACGCATTACATCATCCAGATACAATCAAGGTCCGACTACGGAACCAAAATAAAAGAAGAACCCCAAATGCGACAAAGGTCCCCGATCGACCCCAACTGGGCTCCACTACTGATCAACTAGAACGAAACAACACAAAGGGCAAGATCTTCATCGAGCTCCTCCTTGAGCTTGGTTGCGTCACCTGCTCTGTAACATAGGCACCTACAAACTGGTTTTGGAAGTATCTGGTGAGCCACGAGGACTCAGCAATCCCATTACCATGGGTATCAAGACTAGCAAAGCTTAATGGGAAAGGAAGGGGTAAAGTGGTGAGGTTGCAGCAGCGGCTAAGCATATATGGTGGCTAACATACGCAAATGGGAGCGAGAAGAGAAACAAAGGAACGGTCGTGAAGCTAGCAATGATCAAGAGGTGATCCTGAACACCTACTTACGTCAAACATAACCCAGAAACCGTGTTCACTTCCCGGACTCTGCCGAGAAGAGACCATCACGGCTACACACGCGGTTGATGCGTTTTAATTCGGATCAAGTGTCAAGTTATCTACAACCGGACATTAACAAATTCCCATCTGCCACATAACCGCGGGCACGGCTCTCGAAAGTTTATACCCTGCAGGGGTGTCCCAACTTAGCCCATGACAAGCTCTCGCGATCAACGAAGGAATAGACCTTCTCCCAGGAAGACCCGATCAGTTTCGGAATCCCGGTTTACAAGACATTTCGACAATGGTAAAACAAGACCAGCAAGACCTCCCGGCATGCCGACATCCTGATAGTAGCCGCGCGTATCTCGTCTCAGGCCACGACCGGATGAACACTATGTACGGCAACCGACGATACCCCAAGTTGCCTAGGGGCGGCACCGCAAGTGGCTCTGGTTTGGACCAACACTTAGACAAGCATTGGCCCGGGGGGGCTATAATAAAGATGACCCTCGAGAGAGCGACTCCCAAGGGAAAAATAGGTGGTGGTGAGGCAAATGGTAAAAGTCAATGTTGGGCCTTGCTGGACAAGTTTTATTCAAAGCGAACTGTCACGGGGGTCCCATAAATCACCCGACCGCGTTAGGAACGCAAAATCCGGGAACATAACTCCGGTATGACGGAAACTAGGGCGGCAAGAGTGGAACAAAACACCAGGCATAAGGCCGAGCCTTCCACCCTTTACCAAGTATATAGATGCATTAATAATATAAGAGATATTGTGATATCCCAACATAACCCTGTCCACCATGGAGAAATCTTCAACTTCACCTGCAACTAGCAACGCTATAAGAGGGGCTGAGCAAAAGCGGTAACATAGCCAAACAACGGTTTGCTAGGAATGGTGTCAAAGGTTAGAGGTTCATGGCAATATGGGATGGCTTGATAAACAGGTAATAGGTAGCGCAGCATAGCGATAGAACGAAGCAACTAGCATAGCAATGATAGTAGTGAGATCCAGGGTAGCGGTCATCTTGCCTGAAATCCCGCAAGGAATAAGAACGAGTCCATGAAGAAGACGAACGGATGAAGCCGAACCAACCGTAGACGAACGAATCCTCACGATCGCAACGAAACGGGAACTAACGAGAAGAAGCACACAACATGGGTAAACACACCACACATGAACAAGGCATGATGCACAACAAGCATGATGCATGACCAAGCTACATGAAGCTACTCATGGCAAGAGACGATGCAAACAAGAACAACACATCAAGGCAAGTTTAAATGAGGCCGGGAACAACATATAACAATTCCGGTAAGTCCTCATATGCAAATTTCGAAATTGGTCCAGAACTGAATAAACCTTATGTTCAAGTTGTTAAACAGCAAGTTAAGATGCACCAAGATGATCTACACGAAATTCTAGTCAAGTTACATATAAAGTTCATTAGATTCGGAGCTACGGCCTAGAAGATATGAGCAAAACAAGTTAAACATGGCATTGATACAAAATGCACCCAAACATCAAGCAAACACACCAAAACAAGGATGCAACATGGTAATATGAAACTACATGCAAAAACAAGCAAGTTTCATATAGAGCACACTCAAAACGGAGCAACGGTGCAACACCCACACACTATACAAGTCATAACAACAATCTGTCCATAACAGCAACTAGGCATCTTACAAGCATCAAAACAATATGCTACAGCACCCCAACATAATAACAAAAGGCATGGGCATGAAGTACACGTAAAGCATAAAAAAACATGAACACTGAGCTATCTCCAAAAATCACTAGAACATGCTCAAAAACACATGGAGATATTGCAAATAATAACAGTTTCAGGCTTTAGCAGAAATAACATCAGGTTGCAATGTTTAGAGCTATCAAACAACATGTTACATGAACATATCATGGCAAACAAAGGCATGGCATGAATCTACTAATTGCATAGATCAAAAGTCCCTTACTGACCAAGAGCCAAAAAGGCATAGAAAATATGATGCCACCCATGTAAAAATGGCAAGTTATATTACAGATTCATAACATGGCAGGAACAACAATAAGTAGGCATGTTCGTGAGCTTGAACCACTCACCACAGAGCAATACATGGCATGGCAAGGCAACCAACAGTAAGAAGGCATGTTTATGAAGCTAAGCATGGCAAGAGCAAGTTCATAGGGTGCATGGAGCACTAGGAAAACACATGGGAACAAGTGAACTTGATGTAAACAGGCTGACAGCAACATTTTCAAGCAACTTTGGAGCAAGATATGAACATGATCCAGCAGGCTATAATTGCAACCAAGGGCATGAAAGGATAGAGCATGACATGTAGATCAAAACATGTTTATAGAGCATCTCCAGATTATGCATAGAATGATTAGTGTAAGCATGTTAACATAGCAACAAATTATAACACAATCTGTCAGGAAAACAACAACAGCAACTACCCTACTTAACAAGCTTGATACACTCAGCACATAGCTCACAAAAATACATGGTTAACACCCCTGGAAAGATGGCATGGCATAGATCAACATACATGTAGACATCAACCTCATAGGATGCACACATCAATCATGGCAAAAATGGTAAATGAGCAAGTTATAACAGTTTCAGCAGATTAACATCAACATGCACTCTTCCAACAGCATGTCGGGCATCAAGATGAGATCAAATGAAAATGATGCAATGGAATGAAATGAAGTACTCGTCGAGACGAACAATTTGACATATTATACGCACGAAACGGAGCTACGGATGCAGAGATGTGATGGCATGAGCATGCCATGGTAATTACTGAAACTAGGGACTTAGTGAAACGGGGGCAACCTTCGGGTTCGCACGGTTTTTGAGGCGGCGGTGGATCTCGCCGGAGATTCCGCCGGAGTTGGTGCCGGAGGTGCGGGAGGAGGTGGCCGGAGCTCGGGGAAGGCCGGAGGGAGCTCGGGGCCGGCCGGAGGGAGGCGCCGGCGGCGGCGCGGGGCCTGGCGCGGCCGCGGCGCGGGGCGCCGAGGAATGGCGGCGGGGCGGCGACCGTCGGGGCTGGTCGGGCGGCGGCCGGCGACCGGGGCCGGGAGGCGGCGGGGTCGAGCTGCGCGGGGCGCGGTGATGCAGGTCGGCGGCGGCGGCGGCGAATGGCGAGCGCAGCAGCGGAGGCGGAAGCCGGCGGGGAGGAGTCAGGAAGCGGCGGCGGATCCGGCGGCGGTTGCCGGCGGCGCACGGCGGCGGAGGCGGCGAGCGCGGCGGCGGGCGGCGCCGGCGGCAGCGGGCGGCGCCGGCGGCGGCGGGCGGCGCCGGCGAGGACGGGCGGCAGCGCGGGGTCGGGGCGACCGCGGGGCGGCGGCGGCGGCTGGGCCCGCGGGGGCTGGGAGCGGGCCTCGGCGGGCCGGCGACGGTGGTGCGGTGGCGATGCCACGTGGCGCAACGGGGTTGGAGCGGGAGGCGGCGGCGATGACGTGGCAGCCCGTGGCTGGCTGGAGCGACGTGTCCGGCGGACATGTCCGGCGCGGATGGACATGTCCGGCGGCGCGGAGGAGTGGGGCTAGGGTTTTGGGGGGATTAGACCGCGAATTTGGAGGGGAGGGCATATTTATAGGTAGAGGGAGCTAGGAGAGTCCAAATGAGGTGCGGTTTTCGGCTGCGCGATCGTGATCGAACGACCGAGAGCATGGAGAGGAGTTTGCTGGGCTTTGGGCCACTTTGGAAAGGGTGTTGGGCTGCAAACAAAAGAGGGCTTTACGGTTACCCGGTTAACCGTTGGAGTATCAAAGGACCTCCAAATGGCACGAAACTTGACAGGCGGTCTACCGGTGCTATACCAAGGCCGCTAGGCAGACCTCGGGCCATTCCGAGAAAGTTTAGTACCTGCACAAGAGAAGGGGCAAAAGGGGGACGCCGGAGGACATAGGAGTGCCGGATTGCAAAACGGACAACGGGGAAAAAGCTCGGATGCATGAGACGGACACGTATGCAAAATGAAATGCATATGATGACATGATATGAAATGCATATGATGACATGGCAAACTGCAACACGCAAGCAAATGACATGGCAAGGACGGCGAATAACAGGCGGACACCTGGCGCATCGGATCCGGGGCGTTACAACACTCCACCACTACGAGAGGATCTCGTCCCGAGATCTAGGATGGCACCGGAGGGAAAACGGAAGAGGAAGAGAAGAGGTAAAACTAAGTTGCTTCTTTGACCAATGAGTGAAACCAAAGAACCTTGAGAGGTTGAGCAATTTAAAAGAAAGAGTACAACAGAGATGAACGAGATTGCAAACAATCCGGTAGGAAAGAGGAACAAGGAGTATTACGAGAATTTGAAGGTTGAAAGACATGGAAATAAGAGCTTCACGGACGAAAAGAATATGACCACATCGGTATAATGAGATAGCCAAGGAACAAGAATGGCTGAATTTGGACAGCACTCCGGTAGAAAAGAGAAGAAAACTTGATGAGATGAAAAGATATTGAATGAGAACACAACACTCTGGATAATTGGATAAGCATGAAAAGAACACGATACTCACAATTCGAGATGATGAGTGAAAAGAGCAACATCACAATGCCTCCGGAAGAAAGAATAGAAGATAGATCATAGGAATAACAAAATGTAGGAGAAAATGCCAACTTCTGCCACAAATGAGCTTGGAAATCATCCTTGCAAAGAAGAATCGAACGGAGATGTTGGAAAATCAACAACGAGAAGCACAAGCTTGTTGTGGGCTTATGGAAAACATCTCAAAACTATGAGGTGACAACCGGCCACTAATGGAAACTATTGATTTGACTGAGAGCACCAAAGAGATGAAAAACTGCTTTCGCCGAGAGGATAGGAGAAAACTTGGATCATTGATAAACACCACAAATAGCAATATTCCTTAGGGAAGGCTTTAGGTGAAATCTATGCCAAGATAACTCCAAAGAAAAGATTGATGGATTTAAAGTACCTCATTCTTGACAACATGTGAATCACGAAACATGAATGGAAATTGTCACGAATGATATAATACCACCTCAAAAGCTAAGGTAGAAGAATTGCACTTCGGAATGCAAGATGAAGAATGCTTGAACTCCTCAAAACAAGACATGTGTTGAGCACCATGTTTATTTTGAAGTATGGCTTGACGGATCTTAACTTCGAGAGAAATCTTGATTAACAATTGAAGAATGAAAAGAATCCTTGACGAAGCACCATGTAGAGCCTCCATGAAGAACTCCGGTAAACAAAAGGGTGATAGAAAGAAAGAGAAGTTGAAAACACAAGGTGAAGCCTTGCAATGATTTAGATGGATCTTCGTGATGATGAGAGCTTGGAACTCCGGGAAAAGAAAAGATGAAACAACTGAAACCGAGAATTTATTCATCATGAACAAACTCCGAAAGAAGGAATTAATCACTTGGATGAAACAAGAACAAGAATTACGTTATGCATATCCTTCACCAATTTAAATTGATGACAAGCAACGGATTTGGCATACTACTTATTCTCATAGAAAGGATTAAGAGAGATATGGCGCAAACTTGAGAAGGTATCGATGGAACCACCGGTGGGATTTGGAAACGACGAATATTTGATATGATAACGAAGGAAGTGAAATCTTGCACGAACCATCGTAAGAATTGAAAATGAAAGTAGCAAAGGCACCATTCACCGGGAAGAATTGGAAAACGAATGAAGATACTTGAGGGGATTTAGATACATGAGAATGAAGAGAACATGAACTGATTAGAGGATATTTGACCGATTCACCGGTATGATTTGGAGAATGATAGCTACACGCTGAGAAAGACGAATTATGACATGATGACCTACGGAGGAAATAAATGGAAACAACTCATAAAATGCTCCGGATGGGTGAAAAGAATTGTCACAATCAAAAACAATTATGAGAGGATGACATCAATCTAGAACCACGAATCTTCAAAAGAATGGACCAAGACTTAAGAGAAATCCTTCTTCGGTCTTCACATGTTGAGAATGACGATGAGAAACATCACCATGAATTGTTGAGAAACTCCGGAAGAATCAAAAGCGAAGAGGTTGAGCCAACTATGAAAAGAATTTGAAAGATCTTGGAGAAAAGTATTTGACTGATGATAACTCATTCTTACGTCAAACTTGGAGAAGAATTTAGGATAGCTCTGGGAAAATAGAAGAGTCAGGTAAGATCCTGGGAAAAGACCTGTGGGTTAGGGCCCACTCAAAAGAAAACACCGTTGAGAATGATATTAAAGAGAGATTGCACCGGTTGAATTAAATGGCTTGAATGAGATAACAATCTCCAAATGGCTTGAGCAGATTAAGAATGGAAACACAAATCTTCCTAGATATCTTCAGTACTCCAGAACAAATGAATAACGAGAAGTGAAAGATTAAGAGGTGCACCGGTATTAAAAAGCATTTGAAACAAGGAAAGGGATATGATGAATCTCAAAAGCTTGATATGGATCCACCGGACAAATAAAAAAACGAAGGATGATGAACTTGAAGCTCGTGAGCATCTTCATGGGAAATCACCGGATAAAAACATTGAAAGAAAAGAATGAAGATACTTCCCACAAATAAAAGGATACATGATTAAGAAATCTAAGTCCTTGAAGAAAAGGGGTGGGAGGGTGGGGAAAAACAAAGACAACTTGGGATGAACGAAACAAACACCGTTGAGAAAACTTAGAATTTATCTTGCGGATGGGGAGAATGATGGGATCATCTCGAAGAGAAGCGCACCGGTTGGAAAAGAATTAACATGACAACCTCAATGATCAAAAGGATTAGTATTCACATAGCAATATGAGAACACCGTTTAGGAAAGGTATGGATTCAAAATTTGACTTCGAAGCAACTCGAATACCACAAATAAAACAAAGCAAAGGATTGGCTTGCAGAATAAGCCGGAAACAAACATATGATAGAGATTTACCCAATCCCATATCATGCATCTGTCGAAAAGATATTCTAGGAGCTACTTGAAATCCCACCTATAAAACTCCCGAAACTTTCTAGTTATGCAATCTGGTGTTGGGGATACAGGGGAAGCAATATATCTCACCCAAACTAACAATCCCTACATCCAAGCTGTATCCATCCGTCAACACATAACCAAGAAACCTTTGGAAATCGTGTACCTCAACCTTCGAAAAGCATCCGTTATACGAGTCATGGCAATACTCCCGTACTCACCTCAGTACTGGGTTATCGGGGTTATCTCACCAACAACTGCATAAAAGAGATTTTCGATGTCGGCGTACTAAACTCAGGTATTCCAGAACTGCAACAATAAAATTATGGCGACAACACCTCAGAGCTCAACTCCCCGGGACACTTCCACTAAACCCCTGACAGGAGGCACCAAGACAATGTTCTCACCATAAAACCATCGGAACGATTCCAAGATACCCGCGTGATCCTAAAAAATTTTTAGTGAAATTTGAGGAGAGGAAAGTCAAAACTTCTACGTCAGGAGACCTCACCAGAGCGACGAAGGGACTGAGGAGTAAAAAGAATTCCTAACTCTCCGATATATATAATCCTAAATGACTCAAAACATTTTTCTAGACACAACTCGGCCGCTAAAAACGATCAAGCAGTGGGGCTCCTAAGGTCGGGAAAGGCTCTGATTACCAACTTGTAATGCCCTCGATGCGGCTATATCTCCCACGTGTCGAAGCACGACTTAGAGGCATAACCGCATTGAAAGCAATGTCGCAAGTGAGGTAATCTTCACACAACCCATGTAATACATAAGGGAAAGAGATACATAGTTGGCTTACAATCGCCACTTCACACAAATACATGAATAACGCATTACATCATCCAGATACAATCAAGGTCCGACTACGGAACCAAAATAAAAGAAGAACCCCAAATGCGACAAAGGTCCCCGATCGACCCCAACTGGGCTCCACTACTGATCAACTAGAACGAAACAACACAAAGGGCAAGATCTTCATCGAGCTCCTCCTTGAGCTTGGTTGCGTCACCTGCTCGGTAACATAGGCACCTGCAAACTGGTTTTGGAAGTAACTGGTGAGCCACGAGGACTCAGCAATCCCATTACCATGGGTATCAAGACTAGCAAAGCTTAATGGGAAAGGAAGGGGTAAAGTGGTGAGGTTGCAGCAGCGGCTAAGCATATATGGTGGCTAACATACGCAAATGGGAGCGAGAAGAGAAACAAAGGAACGGTCGGGAAGCTAGCAATGATCAAGAGGTGATCCTGAACACCTACTTACGTCAAACATAACCCAGAAACCGTGTTCACTTCCCGGACTCTGCCGAGAAGAGACCATCACGGCTACACACGCGGTTGATGCGTTTTAATTCGGATCAAGTGTCAAGTTATCTACAACCGGACATTAACAAATTCCCATCTGCCACATAACCGCGGGCACGGCTCTCGAAAGTTTATACCCTGCAGGGGTGTCCCAACTTAGCCCATGACAAGCTCTCACGATCAACGAAGGAATAGACCTTCTCCCAGGAAGACCCGATCAGTCTCGGAATCCCGGTTTACAAGACATTTCGACAATGGTAAAACAAGACCAGCAAGACCTCCCGGCGTGCCGACATCCTGATAGTAGCCGCGCATATCTCGTCTCAGGCCACGACCGGATGAACACTACGTACGGCAACCGACGATACCCCAAGTTGCCTAGGGGCGGCACCGCAAGTGGCTCTGGTTTGGACCAACACTTAGACAAGCATTGGCCCGGGGGGGCTATAATAAAGATGACCCTCGAGAGAGCGACTCCCAGGGGAAAAATAGTTGGTGGTGAGGCAAATGGTAAAAGTCAATGTTGGGCCTTGCTGGACAAGTTTTATTCAAAGCGAACTGTCACGGGGGTCCCATAAATCACCCGACCGCGTTAGGAACGCAAAATCCGGGAACATAACACCGGTATGACGGAAACTAGGGCCGCAAGAGTGGAATAAAACACCAGGCATAAGGCCGAGCCTTCCACCCTTTACCAAGTATATAGATGCATTAATAATATAAGAGATATTGTGATATCCCAACATAACCCTGTCCACCATGGAGAAATCTTCAACTTCACCTGCAACTAGCAACGCTATAAGAGGGGCTGAGCAAAAGCGGTAACATAGCCAAACAACGGTTTGCTAGGAATGGTGTCAAAGGTTAGAGGTTCATGGCAATATGGGATGGCTTGATAAACAGGTAATAGGTAGCGCAGCATAGCGATAGAACGAAGCAACTAGCATAGCAATGATAGTAGTGAGATCCAGGGTAGCGGTCATCTTGCCTGAAATCCCGCAAGGAATAAGAACGAGTCCATGAAGAAGACGAACGGATGAAGCCGAACCAACCGTAGACGAACGAATCCTCACGATCGCAACGAAACGGAAACTAACGAGGAGAAGCACACAACATGGGTAAACACACCACACATGAACAAGGCATGATGCACAACAAGCATGATGCATGACCAAGCTACATGAAGCTACTCATGGCAAGAGACGATGCAAACAAGAACAACACATCAAGGCAAGTTTAAATGAGGCCGGGAACAACATATAACAATTCCGGTAAGTCCTCACATGCAAATTTCGAAATTGGTCCAGAACTGAATAAACCTTATGTTCAAGTTGTTAAACAGCAAGTTAAGATGCACCAAGATGATCTACACGAAATTCTAGTCAAGTTACATATAAAGTTCATTAGATTCGGAGCTACGGCCTAGAAGATATGAGCAAAACAAGTTAAACATGGCATTGATGCAAAATGCACCCAAACATCAAGCAAACACACCAAAACAAGGATGCAACATGGTAATATGAAACTACATGCAAAAACAAGCAATTTTCATATAGAGCACACTCAAAACGGAGCAACGGTGCAACACCCACACACTATACAAGTCATAACAACAATCTGTCCATAACAGCAACTAGGCATCTTACAAGCATCAAAACAATATGCTACAGCACCCCAACATAATAACAAAAGGCATGGGCATGAAGTACACGTAAAGCATAACAAAACATGAACACTGAGCTATCTCCAGAAATCACTAGAACATGCTCAAAAACACATGGAGATATTGCAAATAATAACAGTTTCAGGCTTTAGCAGAAATAACATCAGGTTGCAATGTTTAGAGCTATCAAACAACATGTTACAGGAACATATCATGGCAAACAAAGGCATGGCATGAATCTACTAATTGCATAGATCAAAAGTCCCTTACTGACCAAGAGCCAAAAAGGCATAGAAAATATGATGGCACCCATGTAAACATGGCAAGTTATATTACAGATTCATAACATGGCAGGAACAACAATAAGTAGGCATGTTCGTGAGCTTGAACCACTCACCACAGAGCAATACATGGCATGGCAAGGCAACCAACAGTAATAAGGCATGTTTATGAAGCTAAGCATGGCAAGAGCAAGTTCATAGGGTGCATGGAGCACTAGGAAAACACATGGGAACAAGTGAACTTGATGTAAACAGGCTGACAGCAACATTTTCAAGCAACTTTGGAGCAAGATATGAACATGATCCAGCAGGCTATAATTGCAACCAAGGGCATGAATGGATAGAGCATGATATGTAGATCAAAACATGTTTATAGAGCATCTCCAGATTATGCATAGAATGATTAGTGGAAGCATGTTAACATAGCAACAAATTATAACAGAATCTGTCAGGACAACAACAACAGCAACTACCCTACTTAACAAGCTTGATATACTCAGCACACAGCTCACAAAAATACATGGTTAACACCCCTGGAAAGATGGCATGGCATAGATCAACATACATGTAGACATCAACCTCATAGGATGTACACATCAATCATGGCAAAAATGGTAAATGAGCAAGTTATAACAGTTTCAGCAGATTAACATCAACATGCACTCTTCCAACAGCATTTCGGGCATCAAGATGAGCTCAAATGAAAATGATTCAATGGAATGAAATGAAGTACTCATCGAGACGAACAATTTGACATATTATACGCACGAAACGGAGCTACAGATGCAGAGATGTGATGGCATGAGCATGGCATGGTAATTACTGAAACTGGGGACTTAGTGAAACGGGGGCAACCTTCGGGTTCGCACGGTTTTCGAGGCGGCGGTGGATCTCGCCGGAGATTCGGCCGGAGTTGGCGCCGGAGGTGCGGGAGGAGGTGGCCGGAGCTCGGGGAAGGCCGGAGGGAGCTCGGGGCCGGCCGGAGGGAGGCGCCGGCGGCGGCGCGGGGCCGGGCGCGGCCGCGGCGCGGGGCGCCAAGGAACCGCGGCGGGGCGGAGACCGTCGGGGCTGGTCGGGCGGCGGCCGGCGACCGGGGCCGGGAGGCGGCGGGGTCGAGCTGCGCGGGGCGCGGCGATGCAGGTCGGCGGCGGCGGCGGCGAACGGCGAGCGCAGCGGCGGAGGCGGAAGCCGGCGGGGAGGAGTCAGGAGGCGGCGGCGGATCCGGCGGCGGTTGCCGGCGGTGCACGGCGGTGGAGGCGGCGAGCGCGGCGGCGGGCGGCGCCGGCGAGGACGGGCGGCAGCACGGAGTCGGGGCAACTGCGGGGCGGCGGCGGCGGCTGGGCCCGCGGGGGCCGGGAGCGGGCCTCGGCGGGCCGGCGACGGTGGGGCGGCGGCGATGCCACGTGGCGCAACGGGGTTGGAGCGGGAGGCGGCGGCGATGACGTGGCAGCCCGTGGTTGGCTGGAGCGACGTGTCCGGCGGACATGTCTGGCGCGGATGGACATGTCCGGCGGCGCGGAGGAGCGGGGCTAGGGTTTCGGGGGGATTAGACCGCGAATTTGGAGGGGAGGGCATATTTATAGGTAGAGGGAGCTAGGAGAGTCCAAATGAGGTGCGGTTTTCGGCCACGCGATCGTGATCGAACGTCCGAGAGCATGGAGAGGAGTTTGCTGGGCTTTGGGCCACTTTGGAAGGGGTGTTGGGCTGCAAACAAAAGAGGGCTTTACGGTTACCCGGTTAACCGTTGTAGTATCAAACGACCTCCAAATGGCACGAAACTTGACAGGCGGTCTACCGGTGCTATACCAAGGCCGCTAGGCAAACCTCAGGCCATTCCGAGAAAGTTTAACACCCGCACAAGAGAAGGGGCAAAAGGGGGACGCCGGAGGACATAGGAGTGCCGGATTGCAAAATGGACAACGGGGAAAAAGCTCGGATGCATGAGACGGACACGTATGCAAAATGAAATGCATATGATGACATGATATGAAATGCATATGATGACATGGCAAAGTGCAACACGCAAGCAAATGACATGGCAAGGATGGCGAATAACAGGCGGACACCTGGCGCATCGGATCCGGGGCGTTACACATAGCCTCTATGATATTTATGTTCATGGCGTTCATATCCTACTCATGCTAGTGTCCAATGTTACTTACGCATAATGCATGGTTATGATTGTTGTTTCTCTCTAGCTGGCCACTTCTCAATCTTAATTGCTAGCCTTCGCCTGTACTAAGTGGGAACTCTGCTTGTACATCAAGAACCTTAAACCCAAAGTTATTCCAGATGAGTCCACCATACCTACCTATATACGGTATTACCCTGCCGTCCTAAGTAAATATGCATGTGCCACCTTTAAAAACTTCTAAAAAAATATCCTTTTTTGTGCCTGGATCGTTCGTGGAATGACAGGAGGTGATCAGTATCTTCCATTCTAAGCGGGTTATTCTCAGGTCGAGTGTTTATTCACTCGCCATTGCACAAGAAAATGGGCGGTATTAGGGATGCCCAGTCCCAAACAGCAAACATGAAAAAGAGTTCATCTCTGAAATAATCAAATAAAAACTCCCAATGGAGTCAAAACCTTTACATTTCTGCTTGGGAACCGCCACTAGCGTGCTTAGCGTGGAAGATATTGATAACTGATGGTCGTGAAGTGAATAAGAAGGGTGCATGTCTCAAAGTATCATTTATCTCTGTTTTACAAAATTGAGCTCTGGCACCTCTGCAAATCACTGCTTCCCTCTGCGAAGGGACTACCTATTTACATTTATGTTGTGTCACCACCTTCTAAAACAAGCGCTACAAACTGAGTAGAGCACAGCTGTCATGATTTATGCATTATGTGTAGCTCATGTTGGGTGCATCATGACTGGATCTTTTCTACCATGAATTACAATGTATAGTCGTTGCTTGAACTTTGGAGGTGCTTTGCATTTATGTTTTGCAGTCTCAGAAAGGGCTAGCGAGATACCACTATTGTCATATTATATCATGGATGTTTTGACAACGTGTTGCTGTTTGAGATATTTTATTATTGCTCACTAGCTGATTATGTCATTGATATGAGTCATTATAATCATTATATGTTATTGTTGACATGGTTAGTTATAATATTGGCTGAAAACCTGGGTGTTGTTTAAGCTTATTTATGCAAACAAGAGCAAAAGAGTTCGTAAAAGTTTTTCTTTCTCACTTTCAGTTTATCAACTGAATTGCTTGAGGACAAGCAAAGCTTTAAGCTTGGGGGAGTTGATACGTCTCCAACATATCAACTTTTTCTCACATTTTCCTCCTTATTTTGGACCCTAATTTGCATGATTTGAATGAAACTAACCCCAGACTGACACTGTTTTTAGCAGAACTACCATGGTGTTGTTTTTGTGCAGAAATAAAAGTTCTCAGAATGGAACGAAACTTTGCCAGGAATTTGTATGGCATAAAAGAGGATTTTTGGAGCCAAGACCCACTAGAGAGGGGCCCCTGGGTGGGCACAACACACCAGGGCGCGCCCCCCTCTCCTGGCGCACCCAGGTGGGTTGTACCCACCTGGTAGCCCCGTTGACGATCCCCCTAACACTATAAAATCACATTATTCCAGAAAAAATCAGGGAGAAAGAATTATCACGATCCACGAGACAGAGCCGCCGCCAGGCCCTGTTCTTCCTCGAGAGGGCGGATCTGGAGTCCGTTTGGGGCTCCAGAGAGGGGGATCTTCGTTCTTCGTCATCACCAACCCATCTCCATCGCCAATTCGATGATGCTCCCCATCGGGAGTGAGTAATTCCTTCATAGGCTCACTGGTCGGTGAGAAGTTGGATGAGATTCATCATGTAATCGAGTTAGTTTTGTGAGGGCCTGATCCCTAGTATCCACTATGTTCTTAGATTGATGTTGCTATGACTTTGCTATGTTTAATGCTTGTCACTTTGGGCCCGGGTGCCATAATTTCAGATCTGAACCGCTTACGAATTCATCATTATATCCATGTTTTAGATCCGGTCTGTCAAGTTATAGTCACCTACTACGGTTATGATCCGACAACCTTGGAGTGACAACAACCGGGCCCACTCTCGATGATGACCGTAGTTTGAGTTCATGTATTCACTATGTGTTAATGCTTTGTTCTAGTTCTCTATTAAAAGGAGGCCTTAACATCCTTAGTTTCCAATATAGACCCTGCTACCATGGGAGGGTAGGACAAAAGATGTCATGCAAGTTCTTTTAATAAAGCATGTATGACTATTTACGGAATACATGCCTACATTATATCGATGAACTGGAGCTAGTGTTGTATCGTCCTCGGTTATAACTGTCACATGATGAATATCATCCAACAAGTCATCGATCCAATGCCTACGAATTTATCTCATATTGTTCCTGCTAAGTTACTACTGTTGCTACTGCTATCGTTACAGCTATCACCGTTACCGTTATCGTTGCTGCTATCACTACTATCAAAACTACCAAACTACTTTGCTACTAATCACTTTGCTGTAGATAATTAATCTCCAGGTGTGGTTTAATTGACAACTCAGCTGCTAATACCTTCAAATATTCTTTGGCTCCCCTTGTGTCGAATCTATAAATTTGGGTTAAATACTTACCATCGAAAACTACTGCGATCCCCTATACTTGTGGGTTATCACCACCATGGGGCAACTCAAGGATTGGTTTTACTCATAGGCTGGCCTATCCGATCGTGGCCTGAGATGAGATGCGTGTGGCTCCTATAAGGGTGTCGGCACGTCGGGAGGTCTTGCTGGTTTGGTTTTACAATTGTCGGAATGTCTTGTGCACCGAGATTCCGAGGTTGATCGGGTTGTCCTGAGATGGAGATTTACCTCCTCGGATCGTGAGAGTTTATAACGCACTAAGTTGGGACACCCCTGCAGGGTTTAATCTTTTCAATAATCATGCCCGTGGTTATGTGGAAAATGGGAAATTTATAATATCGGTTGTAGAGAACTTGACACCAGATCCGAAATAAAATACACCAACCGCGTGTGCAACCATGATCGTCTCTTTTCGAGCAAGTTTGGGAAGAGAACACTGTGGGGTTATGATTGACTCGTAAGTAGTTCAGGATCACTTCTTGATCATTATTAGTTTCGACCATATGTGTAGTTTCTCTTCTTATTCTTGTACTTGTAAGTTAGCCACCATACAAATGCTTAGTGCTTGCTGCAGCCTCACCACTTATCCATTCAATACCCATTAAGCTTTACTAGTCTTGATACCCATGGTAATGGGAATGTTGAGTCCTCGTGGCTCACTAATTACTACAACAACAGTTGCAGGTACAGGTAATGCGATGCTTTGATGTGAGAGCGATGATTGCTTTTTTTGGAATTCTTCTGCTTCTTCTTCCTCGATGAAGGGATAGGTTTCGAGTTGGGAGCCTGGGATTAGCAGGGTGGATGTCGTTCTTCTTTTTCATTTGTTTTCATCCATAGTCGGATCCTACTCTTCTGTATGATGATTGCTATGTATTGATGTATTCATGTATTCATGTTGTAGCTTATGGCGAGTGTAAGCCTTTATCTTGTATTCTCATCTATTCAGTGCATGGTATGTTGTAATGATATCCACCTTGCTACTCGAAATGCGGTTGTGCCCCAATCATGAATTCATCACGTGATTGGGATAGAATCGCATCTTGGGCGCTACATCTACATTGAAACCTGCATCGACTGATAGAACGGCCCATAATGCCACTGTTAGGAAACGTACTTCAAAACTAAAAAATCGCCCTACGATCACCCAGGAACAGATGCATAAATGGTTTGGATCATGACAGTTACCGACTCCAAGTAGCAGTGGAATTAGACGAGTCGGTGTAGATTGTCCTTGGAGTCCCTCGGACCATAGATGAATGATCCTGCGAACTGCCCACGAATGGAATACAGAAAGCACGGCCTCTCTACGAGTTGCAAGCATACGACCTTCATGATTCGCCAGTGCTTTGCCATCCAGAGCTAATCGTCGCCGGGGAATTAGAGGGAAGAGATTAGGACCACATTATTTTTCTAATTATGGGGATTAGAGGATCTTGGTCAAGCTCTCATTGATTAACTCAGACCAACTAGAACTAGAACTAGAGAACTAGAGGAGGCTCCAAAACTTGTGTGTTTGGAAGTGCACAAAGCCTCTCGTATATATAGGTTGGAGGGGAGAAGGGGTGCCACAAGGGGGGGACTCCCCTCCCCTTACGCTGGCCAAGGGGGTAAGGAGGAGTCCTACCCTGTCGGTGTCAGAACCGACGGATCTCGGGTAGGGGGTCCCGAGCTGTGGATCTAGGATCAATGGCGAACAGGGGACGAAGAACATAGTGTTTACCTAGGTTTGGTCCCTCTCTACGAGGTAAAACCCTACGTCCTACTTGATTGAATTGATGGTATGGTATGATTACAGAGTCGATCTACCGTGAGATTAGGTGAGCTAAACCCTAGGTCGAAGGGGTATTGGATGTTGCTCTAACCCTAAAGACTAAAGCCCTCCGGTTTATATAGACACCAGTAGGGTTAGGGTTACACACAGTCAGCTACAATAAAGGGAAGATCATGCTAAGTCTTGAATTAGACGACACACCAAGGCTCCGAAGGTCTTCTATCCGGTCATAGATCCATGCCCTAGCTCGGCTCGGTAGTAGCCCATCAGTCCGGCCCATAAGGAATGGGCCATCGGCCCGAGGACCCCTTAATCTAGGACTCCCTCAGTAGCCCCTGAACTAGCCTCCAATGCCAGGACCTGTGATCGGCATCTGCATACCCCATAGCCTTCGTCTTGGGAGGCCAGTTCTCCATCCTATCCTGTGCGCGCTCGGAGTTGAGTGGTATCCCGGATCCGGAGCACTGGCTTTACTTAACCCCGAAGGTCAAAGTGTTCCAGTGTGAATAGTGCCCTCATCTGACAACTTTTCGGCGAAGGGTCACGTCCAGTCATAACACTGAACGACTAGAAGTCTTTGATGTGCGGTTCAAGGCCGCACCTCCATTGGTGTGTCTCATCAAGGCGGAGATCGTGCCCCGTTTCTAGGGGATATGATCAATGATTTCGATCATCCCACCCACGCATAACGTCATGAGCATATCGGGAAGTACAGAGGCACTTGGCATCGAAAAAGGGACCCTTGGCATATTAGAGGCCTATAAAAAGGGGAATGGCTGCCTCTATCAGCCCACGCCTTCTTCCTCCTCCCGCTGCTGCTCTCCAAACTTCGGAGCTCCAACGCCCAGTCTAGTTCCTCCACACAGAATCTATCCAAGCTCTCCCTTTCTCAAACCATGGCCGGGTCTAGGGCCAATGGGAAGTGGCAGACTTCCGTCGTCACCAACAACGACATTGAAGATCTGAAGCGTGCAGGCTACCTATCTGCCGACGTCGCGCACCGGGTCCCCGAGTAGGGCCAGGTTGTCCCCATGCCAAGCCGAGTGAGAGGGTGGTGTTCATCCCCCGTTTCATCCTTTTGTGCGGGGACTGATGTTCTTCTATGGATCTAGCCCCAAACTCCTTCCTCCACATTTCGGCATTTATCATCGTCTGTGAGGGCCTTCTACGAGTCCGGGCGCACTTTGGCCTGTGGCTGAAGGTCTTCAACGTCAAGCCAAAGATAGTCGGCGGCGCCCAGGCGGACTGCGGTGGAGAGATGGTAAGCAAGCTCGCCCGAGTCTAGTGACCAGAGGGCATATTCATCGAGACCGTGAAGATTTGGCAGAAGGAATGGTTCTATATCATAAAACCACGGAAGGCGGCCTGGGTGGCGGCTCCCAAATTCAGATCCAGACCCCCCCACAAGATTGACCTCGTGGACCAGGAAAGGTCTTAACTAGGGATCTGCCGACGAGGTGAAGATGCTGCAAAAGCGTGTCTCCAACGTGATGGAGAACGGCACCAAGCTGACCAACGTGGTCTAGATAATGCTCGGTCGCCGCCTCCTCCCTTGTCAGCAGAGGCCTGCTCTGATGTGGTCTTACAGACCTGAGGACCCGGCCACCGTGTAGTACTTCTTCGGAACCACCCACGACAAAATATGGAAGTTGTTGTTTAAGCCCCAGGAAGAATGGTCGGCCAAGGAAGAAGACATTGGCCTCGACGCCAGAACTCCGCCGAAGAAGGTAATTGAGCTCTTGCCCGTTTCATGTTCTACCGCTCGTACTACACGAAGTTCATTCTAAGCTTCTTTTCGTTGCCTCTATAGGGTTGGCTTGGGAAGGCCAAGAAGATCAGCAGTCCGGCCCCGCTGCCCGAGGAGCCTCGGACAACTCAACTGGAGGAGCTGCTGGTTGTGGCGCCTTACAAGGCACTAGAGAATAAGGGAAAGAAGAAGAAAGATCCGATGGAGGCTAGCAAAGGCCTCCGCACAAGAGCTCGTTCGAACACCAAGGCCGGAGATGCTGCGGCCCCATCCGCCCCAGACAGGGAAGAGGACGAAGACGAGGAGGTAAGTGCCTCCTCCCACTCCAAGAAGAGGGCGGCGGCCGAAGACGTTGAGGAGGAGCAACCTCCTCGGACCCCGAAGAGGTAGTGCAGACCTAAATTGGTCATGCCCGATAGCTTGGACTCCGACGAGGAGTTTGTGGCATCCGAAGAGGTTCCGGAGAAGGACCCTGCCCCCACCACAAGGTATGAACCTCAACTTTTTTTACTTGCTTCATTTTACCAGTCCTTTATTGGTAGAAACTGATCGCGTGATATCACAGCCCACCGCGCGGCCACCCTATCAAGCCAACCTCGGAGGGGACCTCTCCGCCCACCGAGTTAGTGGACAGTGGATCCGGGTCACGCTCTGTGCCTCCCCCGGTCCCTTAAGATCCTGGGGACGTACTTTCCCGAAGGACCTCCCCCCGTCCGAACACAAGGGAGGTCGGCGACGAGATCATAGCCGAGGCCGATGCCTTGGTCACCAAGGACCAGGAGGATGCGTCCCTCCTAGTGAACACAGGAGGGGAGTTCGGACCGGCTGAGCCCTCCCAACCAGCCGCGCCGAAGCCACCGAGGCCCCCGGAGGTGCTGATCCAGCCTTCCGTCGAAGGGGGAGCTAGATCCCGCCGCCTACGCTGAACACCAACAACCAAGTGGCGGCAGGCTAGCCAGATGTGATGGAGAAGTTGGTGAACAACTCTGTCATCGTTGCCAAACACCATGCCCTTATGGGCGCGGTTTTACAAAGTGTTTGGTCCATCAACATCGGAGTGAAAGATGATGTCCAAGGCCTTTTAACAGGCTTTGAGGTGAGTCAAGTAATTCTCTTTCCCCGCAGAACGGATTTAGACTTTAGCTAGGGTTTGAGCAGGCCTTGTGCGTAATAGCCCTCGAGACTGTCTGAGGTTTGCAAAAACCTTACAGAGGATCAAATATCTGCAGGGCAGTAGTTAAAGGGTCATGATTGATTTGATATCAGAGGCATCGTCCTTGGCGGCGGCTGCTAATTCCACGGCGCTTGAGGAGATGGATCGGAAGCTCTAACGCTCCGATGTGGAGCTTGACGTCGTCAACAAATGGCTTGATGAGGCGCAAGGTAAGCCCCTAACAAAATTCATAGTCAATATCGCCGGACAATGATGTTCCATATTGTATATTGAGCCCATGGTGTTTGGTGACCACAGCTGCCGCCGCAGAGGTCGAGGACCTCAAGGCCGCGCTTAAGAAGGCCGAGGTCGCGGCAGCCAAAAAGAAGGCGGCTGCAAAACTCGAGACGGTGAAGGCCGTCGGCGAGAAGCACGAGGCCCGACTGGCTGAAGTACAATAGGAGCTCAAGGACGCCATCACGAAATGTGAGGGCCCTGAGCAGAAACAAAAAGAGCAGCCCTCCATGCTATCCAAGGCGGAAAATAGATCCGGGGGACCAGAATAGAAGTGCAGGGTGCCCGAGAGGAGCTCCGCCAAGTGAGGCAGATCACAGATGGTAAGCCATACTTACTGCAGAGTGTATTTGGCAGCAACGGGTTTGCATTGCTGACGTGGGTCTCGCGCTCCGGAGGCGTTTTCGCCGAGCTTCCAACGAGTGTGGCGGATGCGAAGGAGCACTATGCCATGCGGGAGAGGGACATCGAGCGATGGCTTTTCTGTGCGCAGTTCCAGGCGCCTGAGCATCCTCCCCTCCTCAGCAACCAGACCAAGCAGCTAATGGAGCTGCATCGGATGGCTGAGCCGGCCATGACAGACCTTTGTGTCCGGCTATGGCCCATAGAGCCAAATCCGAGAAGCTACTTCGGCCTGGTGCAGAAGCTGCATGACTCTCCGTCCCAGATTGATGCAGTGAAGTGCTCTGCATGCCTCGAGGGAGCTAGAATGGCCTTTGCAAAGACAATGGTCCATTGGCCTAAGATCAAGCCAATGGATATGGCCACTGGTCCCCTGCAAGCTGGAAAAGAGCATCGCCACCCCGAACCGTACTTCCCACTTGTTATGGATGGCGCTCGGGCGATAGAGGGTCAGTGTTCCAAAGATGTAATCATTGACTAATTGTATTAAGTTGACAACTGGACATTTTGCTTTATAAGGCGGCCCATTTGTATGTTTTACGCTATGGTGATTTTATTTGACTCCTGTGCTGTCGTTTGTTATTCTGAAAGTGACCAGTCATGGCTTCAGCCCCCAAGTGAATACTACAAGGGGTGTTTCGTCTCCGCATTGTTACCCTTAGCCGACGTCTCGGTGCCCAAAGGTGGTATTGCGTGAGAGAGACTAGGAAATTGGACTATGCGGTTTTATTACTTTCACTTAGCCATAGGAGCTTGACTGCGGGAGCTAATGACTAGCCCCAATGCTTTGTGATATGCGGGGAAGCCAAGGCATGCCTTTGTAGTCATGTGGTTTGTGCCCGTCCTCAGCGAGGAGCCGCTGGTCGGCCCTTCTCCAACTGCTCCCCGGGTCTCGGTGGAGGCGCTAGGTGGCACCGCCTCGCCGCTAGAAGATGAAGCCGACACCGGGGCTGCCCAGACACCGACGATGATCAATGGGGGAGTCATAGACATGCCTCCCGCGCCCCAAGACTGACCGTGGGGAAGAGGCGCAGGGGGCGCAGGCTCATGGCCTCCCGGTGGCACCTCCATCTCGCAGAAGGGCCCCGTGGCTCGCGCATGTGTCTGGTGCGGGGGGCTCAGGGTCGTGAGCGGACCGTGGACCTCCGGAGGCTTCTTCATCACAGTCAGAGGCACCCTGAAGAGTCAGGGTCAGGAGGGAAAGTGATACGAGGAGAATCATGAAGATAAGGTACTTACTCGTCTATGGCTATGTACTTCCTCTGCTTCAGTAGCCGGTAGGCGTCACCACTGTAGCTTGGAGGTCCTTTCCTCCTGCGGAGTGCTGCAAGGACCAGATGAAGCAGGCCAGGGGTCGGGGCATGACCCTTGGCGCTGCGCAGCTCACTCCCACCTCCGGAGCATCGGCTGGGCTTCGGGGGCCGCGGCCTCAGGAGCATCGAGCTGCGCCAGCTCACCAGTGTCGGCCTCAGGAGCATTGGGCTGCACCAGTCCTCCAGTGGCCGCCTCGGGGGCCCTCGACTGAGCCATAGGAGCAACCACCTCGGGAGCACCGGATACTCACTCCCCAGGGGCCGCCCCAGGAATACCAGGCGGCGCTCACCCCCCTACATTCAAGTTCAGGGCGCGCGTCGTGGGGTCGACAAGCACGGGAGCCACGAAGACGGGATTCTCACGGGGCCCATCAAGGCCCCCTGGGCATAGCCCTCACTCGTCAAAGAGGGGCATCTGCTTCACAAAATCCTCCTTGTTCGAGCAAAGCCACAAGAGGCACCCGTCCTCTGGAAGCGCAGCAGGCGCTGGGTCACCCGTCAGGAGCTCGACCACCGCACGCAGCGTCTTGGAAGAAAGAGAAGGAACCTAGAGCCTTATGGGGTCCTTGGGGCCAGTGAAGGTCCACATTGGGCGAGAATGGCGCTGGAGCGGGGCAATACGCCGCTGGACGAACTCCCTCACCACCATCGGCGCCATCACCCCGGCCTTCTTCAACTTGGTCAGCCTAGGCCAGACATGGGCGAGCTTGCGGTCGACGAGCTCCGCGTGCCCCCAGCCGGAGCTGGGCACTGCCGGTACTCGCGGGAGCAGGAGCGGGGGGCTGAGTGTGCCGGCGTCCACGTACACCCACTGCTTCTGGAATCCCCTCACATATGGGCGGAGCGTGAAGTCGATGCCTGAGCCAGCCGTCGGCGCCATGGCCTGGAAGGCCATGCATCCCGAGCGCTAGCAGGCGTCGACCAGATGGAGCGAGAAGAAATGGCGAAACAGGGCGACGGAAGGAGCAATGCCCACCATGGCCTCGCACAGAAAGGCGAAGACGACAAGGATAATGATAGATTGGGGGTCCAGATGCAACGCTTGGATCTGGTAATGCGAGATTATGGCATTGAAGAAGTCGGAAAAAGGGGGATCGAGCTAGCCAGTAGAGCATGAAGATGGATGGGGATCTCGGTGGCCTACATGTCGATCAAAGCCCGGGAGGCAGGCCAGGCCGTCGTCGCCTTCCACTCGTTGGAATCGGTGGCGAGAGCCGGCCAGACCTTGGCCAGACCTTCCTGATTGATCACCGTCGACCAATCAAGAGCGGGCTCGAAGGCCGGCTGGGGTTCGGCCGGAGCGCAAGCCTTTCCCCTCTTCTTCGACCGCGGGGCCATGGCGGCAAGAGAGGATTGGCACCGGCCTCGAATCTAGGAGAAGGTCCGCGGGTTCGTAGGAAAGAGGAGGAGCCAAGGGCGAGCACAGCGAACAATGATGGCAAACTTGTGTTAGCAGCAGGCGGTCGCAGGGTACATTATTCAACCCAAAATTATTGATTCAACACAAGGGGAGCCAAAGAATATTCTCAAGTATTAGCAGTTGAGTTGTCAATTCAACCACACCTGGATAACTTAGTATCTGCAGCAAATTATTTAGTAGCAAAGTAGTATGGAAGTAACGGTAACGGTAGCAAAAGTAACAGTAGCAGTTTTGTAGTAATTGTAACAGCAGCAGCGGTAAAGTAAATAAGCAAACCACAATATGTGAAAAGCTCGTAGGCATTGGATCAGTGATTGATAATTATGTCGAATGTGATTCCTCATGTAATAGTTATAACATAGGGTAACACAGAACTAGCTCCAGTTCATCAATGTAATGTAGGCATGTATTCCGAATATAGTCATACGTGCTTATGGAAAAGAACTTGCATGACATCTTTTGTCCTACCCTCCCGTGGCAACAGGGTCCTAATGGAAACCAAGGGATATTAAGGCCTCCTTTTAATAGAGTACCAGACCAAAGCATTAGGACTTAGTGAATACATGAACTCCTCAAACTACAGTCATCACCGAGAAGTATCCCGATTATTGTCACTTCGGGGTTGTCGAATCATAACACATAATAGGTGACTATAGACTTGTAAGATAGGATCAAGAACTCACATATATTCATGAAAACATAATAGGTTCAGATCTAAAATCATGGCACTCGGGCCCTAGTGACAAGCATTAAGCATAGCAAAGTCATAGCAACATCAATCTCAGAACATAGTGGATACTAGGGATCAAACCCTAACAAAACTAACTTGATTAGATGGTAAATCTCATCCAACCCATCACCGTCGAGCAAACCTAGGATGGAATTACTCACGCATGGCGATGGGCATCATGAAATTGGTGATGGAGAATGGTTGATGATGACGATGGCGACGAATCCCCCTCTTCGGAGCCCCGAACGGACTCCAGATCAGCCCTCCCGAGAGAGATTAGGGCTTGGTGGCGGCTCTGTATCGTAAAACACGATGAAACTTTCTCTCCGATATTTTTTCCGCAAAAGCAAATATATGGAGTTGGAGTTGAGGTCCGTGGACATCCAGGGGGCCCACGAGGCAGGGGGCGCGCCCTAGGGGAGGGGGCGCGCCCCCACCCTCGTGGACAGGGTGTGGGCCCCCATATGCTGATTCTTTCGCCAGTATTTTTTATTAATTCTGAAAAGTTGCTCCGTGGATTTTCAGGTCATTCCGAGAACTTCTATTTTTGCACAAAAATAACACCATGGCAGTTCTGCTGAAAACAGCGTCAGTCCGGGTTAGTTCCATTCAAATCATGCAAGTTAGTGTCCAAAACAAGGGCAAAAGTGTTTGGAAATGTATATACGATAGAGACGTATCAACTCCCCCAAGCTTAAACCTTTGCTTGTGCTCAAGCAATTCAGTTGACAAACTGAAAGTGATACTAAAGAAAAACTTTACAAACTCTGTTTGCTCTTGTTGTTACAAATATGTAAAGCCAGCATTCAAGTTTTCAGCAAAGATTATGAACCAACCATATTCATAATAACACTTAGGTCTCATGTTTACTCATATCAATGGCATAATCAACTAGCGAGCAATAATAATAAAACTCAGATGACAACACTTTCTCAAAACAATCATAATATGATATGACAAGATGGTATCTCGCTAGCCCTT
The DNA here is from genome assembly GCA_963921465.1 of Triticum timopheevii. Lineage (NCBI taxonomy): Eukaryota > Viridiplantae > Streptophyta > Magnoliopsida > Poales > Poaceae > Triticum > Triticum timopheevii. The sequence goes on from OY997270.1 coordinate 139,671,020, forward strand.
TCTGAGACCGCAAAACATAAATGCAGAGCACCTTTAAAGATCAAGGACTGACTAAACATTGTAATTCATGGTAAAAGAGATCCAGTCATAGTCATACCTAATATAAATTAATAGTAATGCATGCAAATGACAGCGGTGCTCTCCGGCGGGTGCCTTTTAATAAGAGGATGATGACTCAACATAAAAGTAAATAGATAGGCCCTTCGTAGAGGGAAGCAGGGATGTGTAGAGGTGCCAGAGCTCGATTTTGAAACAGAGATAAATAATATTTTGGGTGTCATACTTTCATTGTCAACATAACAACCAAGATATCTCGATATCTTCCATGCTACACACATTATAGGCGGTTCCCAAACAGAATGGTAAAGTTTATACTCCCCCGCCACCAACAAGCATCAATCCATGGCTTGCCCGAAACAACGGGTGCCTCCAACTAACAACAACCTTGGGGGAGTTTTGTTTAATTATTTTGATTTGATTTGAGCATGGGACTGGGCATCCCGATGACCAGCCATTTTCTCGTGAGTGAGGAGCAGAGTCCACTCCTCTTGAGAATAACCCTCCTAACATGGAAGATACAGACAGCCCTAGTTGATACATGAGTTGTTCGAGCATACAAAATAGAATTTCATTTGAAGGTTTGGAGTTTGGCACATACAAATTTACTTGGAACGGTAGGTAGATACCGCATATAGGAAGGTATGGTGGACTCATATGGAATAACTTTGGGGTTTATGGAGTTTGCATGCACAAGCAGTATTCCCGCTTAGTACAAGTGAAGGCTAGAAAGAGACTGGGAAGCGACCAACTGAGAGAGCGACAACAGTCATGAACATGCATTAAAATTAATCAACACCGAGTGCAAGCATGAGTAGGATATAATCCACCATGAACATAAATATCGTGAAGGCTATGTTAATTTTGGTTCAACTACATGCCTGAACATGTGCCAAGTCAAGTCACTCGAATCATTCAAAGGAGGATACCACCCTATCATACCACATCACAACTATTTTAATAGCATGTTGGCACGCAGGGTAAACCATTATAAGCTCCTAGCTAATTAAGCATGGCATAAGCAACTATAATCTCGAATTGTCATTGCAAACATGTTTATTCATAATAGGCTGAATCGGGAATGATGAACTAATCATATTTACAAAAACAAGAGAGGTCGAGTTCATACCAGCTTCTCTCATCTCAATCAGTCCATTATATATCGTCATTATTGTCTTTCACTTGCACGACCGAACGGTGTGGATAATAATAATAGTGCACGTGCATTGGACTAAGCTGGAATCTGCAAGCATTCAATTCTAGGGAGAAGACAAGGTAATATGGGCTCTTGATTAAATCAACAATAATGCATATAAGAGCCACTTAACATTTTCATTATGGTCTTCTCCTCTCGACCCCAAAGAAAAGAAAAGAAATAAAACTATTTACATGGGAAAGCTCCCAACAAGCAAAAGAAGAACAAGAAATATTTTTGGGTTTTCTTTTAGTTACTACTACAAGCATGGAAATTAAACTAACTAATTTTTTTTTGGTTTTTTTCTTAAGGTTTATCAAATACGCAAGAACAAAGCTAGAAAAAGAAATTAAACTAGCATGGATAGTACAATGAAAAAGTATGAACATCGACAACTAGAATGAGTGTGTGAACATGAATCTAATGTCGGTGAGAAATATGTACTCCCCCAAGCTTAGGATTTTGGCCTAAGTTGGTTTGTGGCCATGGATCACGGCTACTCTCTCTGGTGTACTGAGGAGTGTCATCATACTGCCACTGACTGGCGATCTCCTCCGGATCCCACTGATAACAGGATGGTCGATATGGGTCAAGTGGTGGTTCCGGCCCAGGCTCTGGAGCTGATGTCTGGCCACGGAGCGCATAGACGACCTCCGGTAAGACGAGGTAAGGGCCTGCAGTTAAATCAAAGAGGGTGCAGGCAAGACAATAGTCTCACTGTGTTTCCTATGGAATCTCAAATTATACAAAAGCATCTTATCATCATTTTTAACAATAAACTCATGTTCTACCATGCTCTTATAATCTAGAAAGGTAGGGGGCAGCAGTTTTTCCTCTTTCTCAAAATGCCTAATAGGTATCCTGAAATGTTTAGCAAGGCGTGAAGCATCGATACCTCCAAAGATGGGGCCCTTTGTACGGTTCAGACTTAATCGTTTAGCAATAATAGCACCCATACTAACAGAGTTATCACGGAATAAAGCATAGAACAAAATAATAATATCAGGAATACTAAGGTTTCCACAGTTTCGCGACCAATTAAGCATCGACTAGCAAATATTGCAAAGTAGCGTAAAACAGGAAAATGTATGCTAGTAATTCTTGCATCGGAAACCTTCCTTGTTTCCCCTACAGTAATAGTATCAATAAATCCATCGACATCTTTACGATGTGGTTCCTCTAAGCTGCCCCCGAAAGGTATCTTGCAAACCGTGCAAAATTCATATAGCGACATCTCCCTAGCCACATCATATAAATGAAATTCTACCGAAGGAGGTGATTTCTTAGGATAACAATAGAAATTTTGCACGAAAGTATTGGTGAGTAAGAGATATTGTTCGATCTGGTCGTGGAGGAAGTCAGTGAGGCCCGCATTATCAGCCAACAAATAAAAATCATCATAAATCACGGCTGCTCTCAAGAAATCATTGCAAGGCCATTAATACGGCCGTACTTCCGCCACACGAGGGAGATTATACTTGGGCTTTTCATTCTCCTTAGCTTGCTTATCCTTAGAGCCCTGGCTAGAAGAGCCCCTCAAGAAAAACCTCTTCATCTTTTTCTGAAAATTTCTGGAATTTTTAGTAATTGAAAATAAAAGTGAATCAAACTCAACAAAATTGATAGCAACTACTCCCACAAGTGCCTAGAGCCTATATCATGCATTAGAATTACTTGGGACCTCATAAATTTGACATGCAATCTCAAGAACTGGGTCACCTAGGCAGCAAAAATTTGCAATGAATAAAGCACTAGAACAAAAACTAATTGGACCATTGGAGGAGTCACATACCAAGGAACAATCCCCCAAAGCAGTTTTGTGAATGGAGCTTTGAGCAAGGAGATCAAAAATGGCAGCAAAATGAGCTAGAACTCGTGCTTGAGCTGGATGGTGATTTTTTGGGAGGAAGAAGAAGTGCGTGGGTGCAGGAATAAGTGGAGGGGGGCCACCGTGGGCCCACGAGGCAGGGGGCGCGCTAGGGGTGGGCGCGCCCTGGACCCTCGTGGCCAGGTGCTTGCTCCCCCTGCTGTGTTCTCTGTGCCAGATATTCTCAAATATTCCAGAAAAAATCATATTAAATTTGCAGGGCATTTGGAGAACTTTTGTTTTCGAGGTATTTTTTATTGCATGGATAATTCAGAAAACAGACAGAAAATACTATTTTTGCTTTATTTATTCCAAATAACAGAAAGTAAAAAGACGGTACAGACGGTTCTGCCTTCTAACTTCATCCATCTCATGATCATCAAAAGGAATCCACTAACAAGGTTGATCAAGTCTTGTTAACAAACTCACTCCGAATAACATGGAACCGGAGAAATTCCAATAACACTAGGTTACCTCAATGGGGATATGAACATCCCCAATAATAGGAATATCATATTTCTTCTTGACAGTAGGAAGAGGAAATTCAAAACCTCCAATAATAATAGTTGCGATTTTTCCAATAGAATTGATGCTATGAACTTGAGGTTGTTTCCTCGGAAAGTGTACCGTATGCTCATTGCCATTAACATGAAAAGTGACATTGCCTTTGTTGCAATCGATAACAGCCCCTGCAGTATTCAAAAAGGGTCTACCAAGGATAATCGACATACTATCGTCCTCGGGAATATCAAGAATAACAAAGTTCGTTAAGATAGTGACATTTACAACCACAACAGGCACATCCTCACAAATACCGTCAGGTATAGCAGTTGATTTATCGGCCATTTGCAAAGATATTTCAGTAGGTGTCAACTTATTCAATTCAAATCTACGATATAAAGAGAGAGGCATAACACTAACACCGGCTCCAAGATCACATAAAGCAGTTTTAACACAGTTTCTTTTAATGGAGCATGGTATAGTTGGTACTCCTGGATCTCCATGTTTCTTAGGTATTCCACCTTTAAAAGTATTATTAGCAAGCATGGTGGAAATTTCAGCTTCCGTTATCTTTCTTTTATTTGTAATAATATCCTTCATGTATTTAGCATAAGGATTCACTTTAAGCATATCAGTTAAGCGCATACGTAAGAAGATAGGTCTAATCATTTCAGCAAAGCGCTCAAAATCCTCATCATCCTTTTTCTTGGATGGCTTAGGAGGAAAAGGCATGGGTTTCTGAATCCATGGTTCTCTTCCTTTACCGTGCTTCCTAGCAACAAAGTCTCTCTTATCATAACGTTGATTCTTTGATTGTGGGTTATCAAGATCAACAACAGGTTCAATCTCTACATCATTATTACTACTAGGTTGAGCATCAACATGAACATTATCATTAACATTATCACTAGGTTCATGTTCATCACCTGATTGTGTTTCAGCATCAGAAATAGAAATATCATTGGGATTCTCGGGTGTGTCTACAACAGGTTCACTAGAAGCATGCAAAGTCCTGTCATTTTTCTTTTTCTTCTTTCTAGAAGGACTAGGTGCATCTAAATGATTTCTCTGAGAATCTTGCTCAATTCTCATAGGGTGGCCTTCAGGATACAAAGGTTCATGAGTCATTTTACCAGTTCTAGTAGCCACTCTAACAGCAAAATCATGTTTATTATTTAATTCATCGAGAAAATCACTTTGAGCTTTAAGTATTTGTTCTGCTTGGGTGGTGACCATAGAAGCATATTTACTAATGAGTTTAAGTTCACCTTTAACTCTAGCCATATAATCACTCAAGCGTCCAATCATGTAAGAATTAATCTTTAATTCTCTACAAACATAAGCATTAAAATTTTCTTGTCTAGCCATAAAGTCATCAAATTCATCTAAACATTGGCTAGGAAACTTACTAGAAGGGATTTCAACTTTATCATATCTATAGAGAGAATTTACCTTTACTACATGTGTCGGGTTATCAAGACCATGTGTTTCTTCAATAGGTGGTATATTAAGACCATGTATTTCTTCAACAGGAGGTAAATTCTTAACATCTCCAGCTTTAATACCTTTTTATTTCATAGATTTCTTTGCCTCTTGCATATCTTCAGGACTGAGAAATAGAACTCCCCTCTTCTTCGGAGTTGGTTTAGGAGTTGGTTCAGGAATTGGCTCAGGAGTTGGTTCAGGAAGTGTCCAATTATTTTCATTAGTCAACATATTATTCAATAGCAATTCAGCTTGATCGATAGTTCTTTCCCTAAAAACACAACCAGCACAACTATCCAAGTGGTCCTTGGAAGCATCGGTTAGTCCATTATAAAAGATATCAAGTATTTCATTTTTCTTAAGAGGATGATCAGGCAAAGTATTAAGTAACTGGAGAAGCCTCCCCCAAGCTTGTGGGAGACTCTCTTCTTCAATTTGCACAAAATTATATATTTCCCTCAAGGCAGCTTGTTTCTTATGAGCAGGGAAATATTTAGCAGAGAAGTAATAAATCATATCCTGGGGACTACGCACACAACCAGGATCAAGAGAATTAAACCAAGTTTTAGCATCACCCTTTAATGAGAACAGAAATATCTTAAGGATATAATAGTAGTGAGATTTCTCATCATTAGTGAACAGGGTGGCTATATCATTTAACTTAGTAAGATGTGGCACAACAGTTTCAGATTCATAGCCATAGAAAGGATCAGATTCAACCAAAGTAATTATCTCAGGATCGACAGAGAATTCATAATCCTTATCAGTAACAAAGATAGGTGAAGTAGCAAAAGCAGGGTCATATTTCATTCTAGCATTCAGAGTTTTCTGTTTCATCTTAGCTAATAACTTCTTAAGATTAGATCTATCACTGCAAGCAAGAAAATCTCTAGCAGTTTCTTCATCCATAACATAACCCTCAGGAACAACAGGCAATTAATACTTAGGGGGAGAACCTTCATCGTCACTATCTTCAATAATATCAATTTCAAGAGTTTCATTCTCTCTAACCCTAGCAAGTTGTTCATCAAGATATTCACCTAATGGCACAGTAGTATCAAGCACAGAAGTAGTTTCATCATAAGTATCATGCATAGTAGAAGTGGCATCATCAATAACATGCGACATATCAGAATTAATAGCAGAAGCAGGTTTAGGTGTCGCAAGCTTACACATAACAGAAGGAGAATCTAGTGCAGAGCTAGATGGCAGTTCCTTACCTCCCCTCGTAGTTGAGGGATAAATCTTAGATCTTTCGTCTTTCAAGTTCCTCATAGTGATCAGCAGATATAAATCCCAAGTGACTCAAAGAATAGAGCTATGCTCCCCGGCAACGGCGCCAGAAAATAATCTTGATAACCCACAAGTATAGGGGATCGCAATAGTTTTCGAGGGTAGAGTATTCAACCCAAATTTATTGATTCGACATAAGGGGAGCCAAAAAATATTCTCAAGTATTAGCAGTTGAGTTGTCAATTCAGCCACACCTGGATAACTTAGTATCTATAGCAAAGTATTTAGTAGCAAAGTAGTATGGAAGTAACGGTAACGGTAGCAAAAGTAACAGTAGCAGTTTTGTAGTAATTGTAACAGTAGCAGCGATAAAGTAAATAAGCAAAGCACAATATGTGAAAAGCTCGTAGGCATTGGATTAGTGATGGATAATTATGTCAGATGCGATTCCTCATGTAATAGTGATAACATAGGGTGACACAGAACTAGCTCCAATTCATCAATGCAATGTAGGCATGTATTCCGAATATAGTCATACGTGCTTATGGAAAAGAACTTGCATGACATCTTTTGTTCTACCCTCCCGTGGCAGTGGGGTCCAAATGGAAACTAAGTGATATTAAGGCCTCCTTTTAATAGAGTACCGGACCAAAGCATTAGCACTTAGTGAATACATGAACTCCTCAAACTACCGTCATCACCGAGAAGTATCCCGATTATTGTCACTTCAGGGTTGTCGGATCATAACTCATAATAGGTGACTATAGACTTGCAAGATAGGATCAAGAACTCACATATATTCATGAAAACATAATAGGTTCAGATCTGAAATCATGGCACTCGGGCCCTAGTGACAAGCATTAAGCATAGCAAAGTCAGAGCAACATCAATCTCAGAACAGTGGATACTAGGAATCAAACCCTAACAAAACTAACTTGATTACATGGTAAATCTCATCCAACCCATCACCGTCCAGCACGCCTACGATGGAATTACTCACGCACGGCGGTGAGCATCATGAAACTGGTGATGGGGGATGGTTGATCATGACGACGGCGACGAATCCCCCTCTCCGGAGCCCCGAACGGACTCCAAATCAGCCCTCCCGAGAGAGATTAGGGCTTGGCGGCGGCTCCGTATCGTAAAACGCGATGAAACTTTCTCTCCCATTTTTTTCTCCGCGAAAGCTATGTGGAGTTGGAGTCGAGGTCGGTGGACATCCAGGGGGCCCACGAGGCAGGGGGCGCGCTCCTAGGGGAGGGGGCGCGCCCCTCACCCTCGTGGACAGGGTGTGGGGCCCCCTGACGCTGATTCTTTTGCCAGTATTTTTTATTAATTCCGAAAAGTTGCTTCATGGATTTTAAGGTCATTCCGAGAACTTTTATTTCTACACAAAAATAACACCATGGCAGTTCTGCTGAAAACAGCGTCAGTCCGGGTTAGTTCCATTCAAATCATGCAAGTTAGAGTCCAAAACAAGGGCAAAAGTTTTTGGAAAAGTAGATACGACGGAGACGTATCAAGGTGCGGAGTCCCGAGGAATCGGCCAAAGGTTTTCATTCCTGTGCAACAAGACCAAGACCGCCAGGACGGCAAGACGGAGGTCATCGCCGAGTCGAACTCGGTGTCACGACCAGAGGCTTTGCAGGAGAAGACTACTTTTGTCAGGATAAGATGTACTAGTTGTCTCCCTTCGAATTTGGTCGTTGTGGGATCCCTTCCCGCCTTCATTTGGGAAGAGGACCAAGGAACTATAAATAGGACCTAGCCACCACCATAGAAGAGGACGGATCATTCAGATCATCCCCTTCCCACCAGCTCGAGAACACACCTCTTGAGGTCGTTCTTCCACTCTACTAGTTCATCCTCAGCCCCTGGAGGCCAATCCACCACAAAGCAGGAGTAGGGTTTTACACCGCAAGGTGGCCCGAACCTGGGTAAACTATCGTGTATTCTTTCCCTTGGGTTCGTCGAGCTAGGCCGTGAGATTGGCGAGTAAGCAGACTAGGGAGGTTGAGTTATTCGCACGCACCCCGGAGTTCGAACCTCTCAAGGGTCTGCGGAACCCGAAATCTGACACTCTCCTCCTCCAACATCTTAGCCATCCTATCCTCCAAGTCCCGCTCCTTCTCTGCCGCCAGCCGGTCCCTCTCCGCCAGAAGCACCTTGGTTGTATTTCTCTCTCTCTCAAAAGCAGCCTGCAACACCACTCCCTGTTAGCATTGTAATCATCGATGGCTGCACACACAATGTAATGCTTGGAAGAAATCGGAGTCTGTGTAACTAACCTCGAAGGCGAGCTCGATTGGCCATGGACGAGGCCTTATCTCATGATCTGAGCTCGTTTGGCACGCCTTGATCTCCAAGAGAGTGCGAGGACAACGTATAAGTCCATATCCAATGGCTATCGAGCCATGGGACCTCTCGCCACCAGATATCATCACCAGCTCCGGATCAAACTGCCCGCTCGGGTTAAAGTCCTCCCCTTTCCTTGCCTTCCCCTCATCTCTGTACCTCATGAGCTTGTTGTGGGAGGAGATGTTGGTGAAGTTCTCTAGATGATCTAGGTCAGACGCAGAGAATGCCTTGGCCTTTTTGTACGGGCAGTATGGGCCATGGCATAGAGGTCGAACACATCTGGCACCAGTGCCATATTGTATCCCGCCTAAAAGAGAGGAACATAGTATTAGTAATTAAAGGGCTCAAGCTAGCATGACAGAGTGAATTGCATGAATCATGATGCAAACCACATACTCGGTTCTGCCCGTATTGATATAAGTTGGCGCTGCCTTGATGGTGTGGCACACCTCTCATTTGGGCATGCTTGTCCATGGCATTTTTGTGGACGACTAACCATGCGTCTGAGCACCACTCATCCACCAACACCTCCCAACAATCCATCTTATCCACACACCATCTCGGGGGCACCTAAGTTAGTAAAGAGAAACTTGAGTGCTACGCCTACAAATCAAATCAACGAAACTAAGAACAAGGCCTTAAGAATATAGGCAATTATAGTCATGTACTGCTCCTTCTTCAGAAACTTTTCGCGGCACTTCTTCTTGGGCTTCCTAACACCACGCGAGGCGAAGTAGTCTCGAACAGCCTGCACCCGAGCCTCGTATCGTAAGTTTTGTAGTAGGCGCCTGCACTCGGCATCAATAACCCGTGCATAGGCCTCCTCATATCCCTCCTCACACCTGTAGAAGGTCTGCAATCAAACGAGACAACATTTATTCGTACAATAACTAAGCTTATTCGAAGATTTTTAATTGTGTAAAGGAGAAATTACCCAAAACGTTTTGATCACCATGTCGGCCCTCGTGTGACACAAGACACCATCGATCATCTCCTCCGGCGGGGCCGGGGCAGCCAAGTAGTGCTCCCAGCACAATCCTAGCTCTGGAAGCTGACCCTCACCGGTCAACGTGACAAACCCCGGGAAGTTTTGCCGGCAAATCACACTAAGGACTCGGTTGGGCCTGCGGACATCCTAAGCATGGTCGCAACCCCTGCAGTATGACAAGGCCAACATATTAGATATTTGAAGAAACATGATGGCAAAAGGTACAAAAAGAGTAAATGCATTTACCTCTACCCATCAGGACAAATCAACCACCTCTGCTCACGGGTTGCCGGCAGGGACGGGAGCCGTGTACTACTATGCAGGTAGACGGTGCCTCCCCCTCAACCACCTCGCCCTCACTACTATCACAAATCTGATGCCCGCCATGATCAGCATGGCCACTCGGCCCCTCAGGCGGATCCTGCCAGGTACCCCATCCGGACGTCTCCTGGGACGTAGCCTGGTCCGGAGTCACGTAGGCCGAAGTGTCCTGGCACGAATTCTCGTGGGCCGAAGGCTCGTCGACCCGAGGCTCGTGGACTGGAGTCTCGTGGGCCCAAGGCCCTTCGACCCGAGGCTCGTGGACCGGAGTCCACATAGCCTCCTCCTCAGACGGGTCCCCCCTAGCAGTCGTGTGCTTGGGTGAGTCAGCTGGGGGTGGCAGCGAGGAAGGCGTAGGAGCCTACCTACCTCTCCCGCGGCCACTTCCTGGTCTACCTCCTCTCTTCTTCCCTTCCCGACCTCCTCTCCCGGTGGGCAACGACGCCGACAAAGAAGCGCCCGCCGGTGTCCCCAAACTGTCTAACAACGCTCTCCGGAGAGGTGCGGATGGAATGGAAGAACCCCTCCCATCACGCTCCGGACCTGCGCCCACAATCTTTCAACACCTGTCATGACAGAAGAGTAAACGGAATTAGTACAACATAAAAACTTGAATACCGACATGAATAATAAAATGTATGTCCATCAGATAATAGGTAAAGATAGGCCCATCAGCATGTTTATTCATCAGTTAATCTAGTTTGTCAATTTTGAAACTTTAGACAACCAAACTACCTCATGAAAAAGATCCTCGGCCATCGACCCCTCGCCCCTCGACCCCTCGGCGACCCTCGACCCCTCGGCGACCATCAACCCCTAGACCCTCATCTTAAGCTACGACACTAGTCGGTCAGCACTCAGACCGGAAGATCCTCGACCATCGACCCCTCGATCCCTCATCCCTCGACCCCTTGGCGACCACCGACCCCTCGACCCCTCGGCAATCCTCGACCCTAGACCCCTCGGCGGTCCTGTCAAACACCTTCACTATGAGCATGGTGCGGCTGTTGTCGTACCTTAAGATGCGGACGTGCCCGAGCTGAAGGTCATCAGCGCGGGCGAACTGCTTCCATCCATTCTTCGCGCACGGATGGAAGCAGTTCACTCATGCTCATGACCTTCAGCTCAGGGACGTCCTCATCTTAAGCTACGACACCAGTCGGTCAGCACTCGGACCGAAAGATCCTCGACCATCGACCCCTCGCCCCTCGAACCCTCGGCGACCCTCGGCCCCTCGCCCTTCGACCCCTTGGCGACCCTCGACCCCTGACCCCTTGGTAATCCTATCGAACACCTTCACCGCGAGCATGGTGCGGCTATTGTCGTAGCTTAAGATGCGGACATGTCCGAGCTGAAGGTCATCAGCACGGGCAAACTGCTTCCATCGTTCTTCGCGCACGGATGGAAGCAGTTCACCCATGCTCATGACCTTCAGCTCGGGGACGTCCTCATCTTAAGCTACGACACCAGTCGGTCAGTCTTCGGACCGGAAGATCCTCGACCACTGAGCCGTCGACCCTCGACCCCTCGCCCCTCGGTGACCCTCGACCCCTCGGCGACTCGACGACCCTCGACCCCTCGGCCCCTGACCCCTCGGCAATCCTCGACCCTCGACCCTCGACCCCTCGGCGGTCCTATCGAACACCTTCACTGTGAGCATGGTGCGGCTGTTGTCGTAGATTAAGATGCGGACGTGCCCGAGCTGAAGGTCATCAGCGTGGGCGAACTGCTTCCATCCGTTCTTCGTGCATGGATGGAAGCAGTTCACCCACGCTCATGACCTTCAGCTCGGGGACGTTCTCATCTTAAGCTACGACACTAGTCGGTCAGCACTCGGACCGAAAGATCCTCGACCAACGACCCCTAGACCCTCGACCCCTCGCCCCTCGGCGACCGGCGATCCTCGACCCTCTGCCCCGACCCTCGACCCCTTGGCGATCGGCGATCCTCGACCCGGTTCCTTCGGCGCCGACGCACCCCTAATCTCGACCCTCGACCCTCGACCCCTCGGCGACCTTCGTCCCTCGAGGCCTTGGCGACCCTCGACCCCTCAACCCTCGATCCTCGACCCCTCGACCCTCGACACCTTGATCCTTGAGCCTCAACTCCTTTTTCCCTCGGCGACCCTCGACCATCGACCCCTCGGCAATCCTCGACCCTCGTTGACCCTCTTTTTCTACTTTCCCTATTTCTTTTTTTTCATCTTCTTCTTCTACTTCTTTTTTTCATCATCATCATCATCTTCTTCTTCTTCTTCTTCTTCTTCTTCTTCTTCTTCTTCTTCTTCTTCTTCTTCTTCTTCTTCTTCCTCTTCTTCCTCTTCTTCTTCTTCTTATTTTTTTCAACTTTCTTCTTTCTTCTTAACCTAAACTAAACTAAATCTAAACGTAAACCTTAAAAAAATAAGAAAGAACCTAACTAAAGTCACTGTAAGTAAATTAAACCTAAACTAATTCTAAAAAAACAAAAAAACAAAAAAAAGAGTGAATCGAGCTCACCTTGGGAGGGGGCGGCTGGTGGAGGAGGGGGGCGGTCGAGGAGGAGCCCGGCACAATGGAGGGGGGCGGCGCCGCGGCCTGCCTCACAGCGGGACTCCGGCGGCCTCCGCGGGGAAGGGGGCGAGGCGGCCTGGGGTAGGGCGGTGGGGCGACGAGCCGGGGCGGCGGGCGATCAGGGGCAGCGGGGGGCGGTGGGTGTGGCCGGTGGCTGTGGTGGGGGATCGGGGCGGGTGGCCTTGGGAAGGGCCGTGGGGCGGCCACGGCAGCCGGCAGGCGGCCTGGGCAGGGCGGCGGGGCGATGGGTCGGGGCGGCGGGCAGTCAGGGGCGGCGGGGGTGGCCAGCGGCTGCTGTGTGGATCGGGGGAGGAGAGAGATGGCACGAGGGAAGAGAGAGGAGGCGTGGGGGGTGGGCCGTTAGTCGAACGTTAGGTACTAACCTCTTTGTCGTCTGCTAGCAGACGGCAAAGATTCTTTGTCGTCCGCTAGTAGACGGCAAAGAGGTGGGGGTGTGCCGTTACAGAGCTGGACCCCACCCACCTCTTTGCCATCTGCTAGCCTATGACAAAGAATATTTTTCATCCGCTAGCAGACGGCAAAGAACTGGCTGATGGCAAACAGTATCTTTGTCGTCTGTTTTGTGTAAGCTGGCGGCAAAGACCTTCTTTGTCGTCCGCTAGCAGACGGCAAAGAACTAGCTGATGGCAAATCCCCTGATTCCGGTAGTGCAAGACATAACAAGCACAAGTATCACCAGGATTTGAATGTGTCAGACCTGATGAAGAAGTCTAGCACGAGCAAAGTATGAGCAACACCGGATAGCCATAGTTGTTAGAAAATCATGTAATTAGATTACTAACTCTGCTGCAAGTGGGAGTCTGCTGGAAATATGCCCTAGAGGCAATAATATGTATTACTCCCTCCGTCCCATAATATAAGAACGTTTTTGACACTACACTAGTGTCAAAAATGCTCTTATATTATGGGACGGAGGGAGTATTATATTTCTCTCTTTATAATTAAGAGTTTTTATTCTATGATATAACTGCTATGATCCTAGAATATGTGATACAATGGAAAACTCATATGCACGTGTGGATTGATAAACGGTAAAATAAGATTTCTAGTCTCACCTTTAAGACTAGCTCAAGTGTTGTGAGTGATCACGTTTTCTGGATCATTGGATATCCTTAAGTGTAACGAAGTACTAAAACAACATTGAGAGTATGATGTTAGAAGAACGATCATATTGAATCGACCCAAACTTGTTTGTTATACTTTGGGACAATATTGTCAGAAGTCAATTGTTATAACGCGGAGTGTTAACATGTGATTTTGTTCCCTTAGACCATGAGAGTATCATAGTCACTTCTTACCATACAATGAACTTTGGGGTTGCTCAAACATCATCTATAACACGGTGATTATAACGATAACTTACAAGTTCATCGAAAAGTTTGATAAGGGACTAGATAGCTCGAGAGTGCAATTTGTTCCTTCGAGATGGAGAGATGTTCTTAGGGCCCTCTCGATGTGATGGCATCCATCATCATCTGGCCATGCATAGGTGACTATGTCACTGGGATGCCGGAACATATCAACGAGAAAGAGGAACAAAACCGGTAACGAGGATGATGGTGTGTATAACTCAAGAGGATACCGATACATCTCGGGTTTTGCAAAGTATCGCGAAGTAAAGGGAACATCACATGATAACCAAATTTTAACTCGAGTGTCATTCGTGTAGTCATAGTGATCGATATGGACGTCCATGGTTTCGCTATCGATCATTGAGCGAAGAAGTTTCGTTCAGGGTCACAAGCTTAAGGAAATCATTATCTATTAAGTTTTTTTTTGAATAAAAGGTAGAGCACTTTCTACCTTATGCATTCAAAACGGGTGAATACCCGGATGACCGAAGTCATTTACATGAAGGTGATGTTAACGCCGCACGTTGTGTGTGGCAGGCCATCACCAGACCTGAAGAAAAAAAACGAAGAAGAAGTTTGGAGGGGGGTGGAGGCTATCTCTCTAGGAACTAATTAGGAGCAAGTGCATTTGCCCATAAAGAAAAGTTGTTTCTATCCTGCACTTTGGCTCGGTAGCTCCACAGCCTGATGAGATCAGCGACGTTGCTGTATAGCTTCCTCTCATTCCAGGAAGCACCATTGAAAACCTGATCATTCCTGGCATTCCAAAGGGTGACTGCGCATGCTGTGAAGAGGACATTCCACTTGGTGCCATGACGAGTCCTTGCTGGCTGGGAGTCCATGAGGTCTCTTGCTATCAAACAGTTTGATGCAAGGTGTTGCAACCCTAGCTTGGCCCATAGGGCTTGTGCTAGCTTGCAGCGCAGCAAGATGTGGTTCATGGTTTCTGCGGCCGGGCAAAGATCGCATCCGTTATGTGATACGAGTCTGTCCCAATGCTTTCTGAGCATATTGTCTCTTGTGTTGTGCCTGTCCTGAAGGGCAATCCACATGAAAACACGGTGTTTGTGTGGTATGATCTTGTCCCAGATGCACTTGGCTTACGGACATAAGATACCTCGAAAGGTGAGCAGCTTGTAAAAGTAGGCGGTGGTGGCAGCCTTGTCTCCCAGAAAAGGCACTCTGCAGTCAGGCATTCCTTCGAGTAGCTATATATCACTCAGAATCGTAGCCAAGTCTTGAAACTCCTGCGTTGCTGTGGCAGAAAGGTTTGGATGCAGTTGAATATCCCAATGTCCATCTGTAAACTGGGAAGCAACTGTGCAGCACTGTGATGTGGAGAAAGAAAAGAGAGTGGGGAAGCATGTCTTGAGTCGACCACATTCTACCCAGTGGTCATGCCAGAAAGCAGTGCCCGGCCATCACCAACTTTGCATCCGGTTGCTGCCATAACCATACTAATGTTGGATCGAAACCCTCTCCGGATGGTTGTGTCCCGATACTGTGGAGAACAGGAGATTTCTCTATGACAGTAAGTGTGTGCAAACCAGTCATAGCAAGGTACATCGCGTTGCTGCAGGATCTTCGCCGTGAACTTGCATACGAGGGCCCTGTTGTGTGCTGCAATGTCTCTCACTCCCAGCCCGCCATGTTCCTTTGGCAACGTGACCTTTTCCCAGGCGACGAGGCATTGCCCTCCTTTAGCTTGATTCTTGCCCTGCCATAGAAAACCCCTTAGAATTTGTTCAACCTTGTCAAGCGATTGTTGTGGCCAAAGAAAGCAGCCCATAAAGTAGCTAGGAATCGCTGCCAAGACAGCATTGACCAAGGTAAGGCGGCCCCCCAAGAGAGAAAGGTTGCGAGCCAGCCTGATAGCCGTTTGTCCACCTTGTGGATCACGGGCATCAACAGCCCGTGAGTGATCTTGTTGAGAGAGAGGGGTAGTCCCAGATACGTGCACGGAAAGGCTGTAAGTTGACATTGCAGGAGATCAGCAGCCAACTGACTAGTCTATGCATCGAGGTAAACTGGCATGAGAGTGCTCTTATGGTAGTTTATTTTTAGTCCTGTGAAATCACTGAAAGCCTGCAGGATCCGTTTGATAATCCGTGCTTGCTGGATGTCTCCTTGCATCAAAATCAATGTGTCATCCGCGTACTGCAGGACTGGGAAGGGACCATCGCCGCCAAGCGGGTGTTTCAGGGTCCCCGCTTGGTGTTTTGTCCTGCAGAGCTGCTGTAAAACATCGGCTGTCAGAATGAAAAGGTAAGGAGAGAGTGTGTCTCCTTGCCATAGACCACATTTTAGGTTGATCTTGTCCCCAACAGATCCGTTGATAACTATCTTAGCTGAGCTGGTTGAGAGGATGTCATGTATCCATCTGATCCACCTGCATCCAAAACCCCTGGCAGCCAAGATGAGCTTCAGAGCATCCCAGTTAACACTATCGAAAGCTTTCTGGAAATCTAACTTTAGCACTAGCATTGGCTTGTTTCTCTTCTTCGCCTGTTGAACCATCTCTGCAGCGAGAGAAAGTTTTCAGCTATGCACCTCCCAGGTAGAAAACCAGATTGCAGAGGATGTATGAGGCTCGGAATGAAGTTTTGAAGCCGAATTGCTAGTACTTTTGTTTTAGCTTGGGTATACTGTGGACTAGAGCAATGGGTCTGAAGTCCTTAATATCATTTGGGTGCTCTTTCTTTGGTAGCAGCACAACGTGTGCAGTGTTGATGCCGCTCAGATTACTGTCATGATCATAAAAGCTCTGGAAGAACCTCATTAAGTCCTCCTTCAGTATCCCAGCAAAGTGCTTGTAAAACTCATTAGTGAAACCGTCTGGTCCCGGACTCTTATTATTAGGAGCTTTCTGTATGACTGTTGCTATCTCAGCCCAGGTGAACGGCGCCTCTAGCGCGTTCAGGTCTGCCTGGTCATATAAGCTGTTGGGGTCCAAGGTGGGCAGAGACACATTTTGCTCGCCAAATATACATCTGTTAAGTTTTAGTAGGACGGGAGTAACAAGGATTTATTTGTGGAATTGTTTCATATTGAAATAGTTTCGAGAGGAATTGGAAATGTTTCGGGGTCACCAGAAGGGTTTTAGAGTTTATCGGCAATACTAGGTATTACCGATAAATAATATATAGGTAGAAAAAACGTTTATGAGGATGCAAAATTAATAATAAAATGCTCTAGTAATATCGCAAAGCAAAGGGTATAGCACATGATAACCAAAGGGTCACTCGAATGTCATTCATGTACTCATAAGGATCGATATGGACGTTCACGGTTCCACTATCGTTCATTGAACAAAGGGGTTTTGTTCATGTTTATGTTTTACCGAATCTATAGGGTCACAAGCTTAAGGTAGTCATGATCTATAGTGTTACTAGGATGAGAGTAACGAGAAAATATATGTGAAATAGTTTCACTAATATTCGAAATAGTTTCAAGAGGATCGGAACCGTTTCGGGGTCACCGGAAGGGTTTTGGAGTTTATCGGGCAATATCAGGTATTACCGATAAATAATATATAGATGGGAAATGTTTCCGGAGATGTTAAATTAATAACAAAAGGCTTTAATGATAATTAGAAGGCTTTTATATTTAATTTAATATCAACGGGCCTTTTAAGTGGTGAAAGGAGAATTGAACCGCAAGAGCCCGTTAGTGGGAGGCCCCCCCCTTTCCCACTTGGGAGGCCGAATTGGAGTGGGGGGAGGACCTCCCCCCCCTTGTGTGGCGCCCCTCTCTCTCCAACCTATATATACTAGAGGTATTGGCACCTTTTTGACAAAGTGTTTGAGCCTCCTCTAGTTCTCGAATCTAATTCGAGTTGTTCTAGTTAGAGCTAGATCTAGTTCCTCTAATCCTCATAATTAGAAGTCCAGTGTGGTATCTCCTCCCTTTAATCCTCCGACGACAATTAGCTCTGGACGGCAAAGCGCTGCCGGATCGTGAAGATCATACACTTGCAATCTATGGAGTGTTAGTGGGACAAGAGTATCGAGGATTTATTTTGTGGAATTTTTTTCATTAATACTGAAATAGTTTCAAGATGAACTAGAAGGGTTCGGGGTCATCGGAAGGGTTTTAGAGTTTATCTGACAATACTGGGTATTACTGATAAATAATATATAGGTGGAAAATGTTTCAGGGGTTGCTAAATTAATAATAAAAGGCTCTAGTAATTGATAGGAGGCTCTTATATTTAATTTAATATCAACAAACCTTAAAATGCCAAAAGGTGGAAGGCCGAATGGTGGGGAGGCGGCCCCTTTCCCTCCTTAGGAGGCCAAATTGGGAAGGGGGAAGGACTCCTCCTTACCCCCTTGGCCAGCGCAAGGGCATGGGAGTCCTGGCGCCCCTTCTCCCCTCCAACCAATATGTACTAGACGCTTTGGGCACTTTTGAACACACAGGTTTTGGAGCCTCCTCTAGTTCTCTAGTTCTAGTTCTAGTTGGTCCTGGATCAATGAGCGCTTGACCTAGATCCTCTAATCCTCATAATTAGAATCTCAGTGTGGTTCTAATCTCTTTCCTCGAATTCTTTGGCGATGATTAGCTCTGGATGGCAAAGTGCTGTCAAATCGTGAAGGTCATATGCTTGCAACTCATACAGAGGTTGTGCTTTAGGTCTTCCATTTGAGGGATTGTTCGTGGGCGGTTCGAGAGATCGTTCATATACTGTTCGAGGGACTAAAAGTATGATCTACACCGGCTCATCTTCTTCCGCTTCAACTCGGAGTCGGTAATGATCTGATCCAAACCGTTTATCGCATTTCATATTATTGCTGGGTGATCGTAGGGCGAATTTTTGTTTTCTACTACATTTCGCAATGTCCTCACCTCCCCTACCAATGATATGTGCAACCGTGCAACTTAGTATGTTGTTCACGCTAACTGCCTATTAGTCGATGTGGAACTCATTCCCCTCCCTACTTGTTTTTTTAGGGGTTCCTCTCTCCTCCACACACCCCCCCCCCCACTTGTGGATATGTAGTTTAGTTGGTGGGCCAACAGATGGAGTTGCACATAGCCTGGTAGGCAGTTGGTCGAGGCAACATACGAAGTTACACATCCCACAAGCAGCATAGTTGGATGGTGAAAACTCCACATTCATTAGGGTAGTGAAAAGTTGCATATAAACGAGGCGCTAAAGTTGCACATCTCGTTTCACATGGGTGCTAGCCTGGAAACTACACATCCACGGGGAAACAAGGAAAATTTGCACATCATTGTTAGACATCCACTGCTGGTCAGTTGGCCGATGCGGCAAATCGTGAAAGCACATCCCCGGACTGGTGCACATCAACTACTAGGCAGTTGGCCTGAGCAATAGACGAGGTTGCACATCTCACTTGAAGGAGGTAGTTTGGGGCTGAAGGTGCCATCAATAAAAACTGCATGTTTACGCAGTAGGTGAAAAGTTGCACATCCACTATCAGGTAGTTGCACATCGACTGCTAGACAGTTGCACAAAACAGCGAGTAATTGCACAAGAAAAATTCGCTGAAACATATCCATGCCGGATCTAGATTCGAAGAGCACGTTGCAAGGGCTTCAACGGTGAAAACCGATCTTAATTTGAATGTGTGATTTGAAAGTTATGGTATTTTAAAATTTTGAAAACCTAAATTAAGTGCATTCACACTTGTTTACGTGGTGTTGACACACGAACATGTCACCGTGTACCCTCGACGACGGGGGTGATGCACCGCAGCTCACGTCGAAGGAGACCTGACCGACAGCGCGATACGCAAGACAGTCAGCGGGCGCTTTTGTAAACCCGAAGCCCCGCTTGCCCGGGAGGGACCCCGTCAGGGCTCGCGGTGGCTATGGGTTGCTCCAGGTTGATTCGCTCGCCCCTAGAGCCTCGTGGATCCGCAACCCTCCAGCATGAAGAACTAGTGAAGAACGAGAAGAATGATACAAGGGAGAGACAAAAAGTAGATGAACACGAAAAAGTAGTAGATTGATTTGTTCGATTGTGTGTTGTTGTTCAATCGGCCGTCACCCCTTAAGTATATAAGAGGCGGCTGGACTTCCCGTGCAAGGAAAAGGCTTCAATTCACGTCCAAAACCCTAGTCCAATTCGGATTTGTTTGGTCCGAACTTTCCAAAACTGTTCGGTAAAACCTGGCTGCACCTTGCGGGCCATGTTTGAGCGAGTAAACGATCTCGGATGGAAACGAGCCCAAAAGAAATCTTGACCGTTTCGACGAGACGAACAACTTTCGTGTCGAAGGTTTTTTTATCAGAGGCCATATTGACGGGGTATTCGTCTGTTTTCCGAAGTCTGAGCAGAGAAATTCAAAACCCGGATGGTTGTCCCCGGAGTGTCCGGCCATCTACTATAGCAGCATCTTGTATTGGTTGTAACTTTTGCATACGAACTCCGATTGAGACGTTTCTTATATCAAAATCGATCGTTTCGACGAGACGAAGACAATCTGTGTAGAAGCTTTTCTCATATGAGGCCATCTTGGGGGTGTAATCAGCCGAATAGTGTTCTGAATACAAAATCTGAATACTTTGAACACAACTTCGGCCTTAGAAATGAGACCGGATGACTATGACCCAAATATCAAAGTTTCTCCTTTTGACGATACGGAGCTTTCTCACTTTGAACACTTCTCCATTTGAGGCCTTCTTAATTATGTTTTTGACCATGCCAAAATCTGGTGTCAACACATGCCCCCCTGTTTTTGGCAAAGCTTGTGTGCCGAAAAATAACTTCCGCATAGCTTGTTCTAAGGACGATGTCAACACTCCATCGGCCATTTTGCATGTTCTTAGGACGATAATTATATATCGGCCATTGCTTGTTTGAACCTCTTGATGCAAACTTGGGTAAAAACTTCTCAGCTTCTATAACAATCCGGTGATAAGGTTTCATAGATCAAAATCATCCTCCGAACCATATTTTTCACCCTTTCGCTAGGATTTCGTAGATAATCAAGAATGAACTTCCTCCAATCCTTACTTTGCCTGCATAAAAGTTTCATTAGTGGCCGAAGCGGTGGGCTTCGATTCTGCCTTACCTATGTTGACAAGACCTAGCATCGGCTATTGATAGAAATGCAACACACCATGGTTAACATAGTAGCCGGATGCTTGTTGTGCCAACTCTTTTGAATTGTCATGTCTAGATATATGAAGGATATTAAAGCAAACCAGGGTAAATTTTGCATCTAGACATATCCCAAGATAAACTATAAGTGATTCGTCAAACCATTGATAAACCCTGGATATTTGCTGCACTACTCATAACGAATCACCGAAAGCCTCGGTATGTATAGCACCTATAGCATGTAAAGGATTCAATCCGAATAACAATGCATATTCGGCTTTGATTAATCATGCATAAAAATATTCTAAGCGGCATGAGGCTTCAAACATAGAACCATAAGGAGATATATAAACAACACCAACACTTTGGCCATTGCTACGAATTGAACCATCAGAACATAATCTCTATAATACTAGAGACACAAGGCTAATATCAATATTATGCATGTCATTAATCCGATGTTCAGTAATAAAATCAGCTATGATTTGGCCTCTTATAGATCTTAAAGATGCATAAGCCAAATCATATCCAAACAAAGTATAAGCCCACTAGCCAATTCTGCAACTATGAATTGGTCTATGCAGCATATATTCAATGACATCGGTCATGATGTATCAACCCCATTCAATCAGAATATAGGCATACATATAAATTTCCACGAGCACGTACCTTGTCTCGTTCTCCATTCGAACTAAGGACGATGTTAGAATGCTACACCGGCCATGCATTGACATACTCTTAGGACGATAGATAAATATCGACCATTACCATGTAAACTGATGACGAATTCCATGGCATGGGCGTTAATGGCATAGTTGAAGAATATGGATAATGCGTAGACCGGAGATGCTGAAACCTTCGGCTTGGTCCTTCATAGTTTTCACTCTTTTCCTTCTTCACCTTTGTCGCACTTCTTGTAATGGAAGCTTGCACATAATTCTTATTTTGAGCACTTCCTTTGGGAACCCATGCCATGTTCCTTTCTTCAAGTTCTTGTGCACTAAGTTTTTGTAATTTCTTCTTTTGCCAATATGATAAGTCGAGTGGGCATTCCGGCTGTGATTCTGTTTTGACCAATGGCAACTCTTTTATGGCCTTGTGCACCCTCAACTTCTTTTCTTCAGATTTGGCACTTTTATTTTTAACAATTGATTGCTCCAATTCTTTGCCTTTTGTAGCCAATGTTAACACTTTAATTGGCTCTTTGTTATTTGAGATCAAATCTGAAGTAGCGCACTTATGACCATCTTTCTTGACCCGGTATACTTGCTTGACCACCTCTTTCTTTGTCCATGAGCTCTGGACCGATTCCTTATGATTGAAACAGTCTTCGACGCGTGATTGTTCAAATGTTGATCTTCTTGGAGCTGCATAGTATTGGTGAGATGGTCTAAAATAAGATGGAGAATGTGCCCTTGTATCATACATGTCCCATGATGAATATGGATCTATATGATCATAGGAAGGCATCCACGGCATTTGCATTGGCGGCCCAAAATAAGGATATGAATATGTTGCATACAAATTCTCACTTTGCCAATACCGATCCTTATATTTGCGCCTTGGGGGTGATCTTGGTTTCTTTGCATGATTCGGCCGATAAGTATTCTTCTCTTTACTCTTTTTTTGATATTTATCCAATAGTTCAGCGAAGGTGATCTTTGATCTCTTACACTTGCGCTTATTTCGGCCTTTGTTTTCTTTTTGTTTGGTTTCATCGATCGTTGGATTTGCTTGCTGCCCCCCAGTCCTTGGCATCTCCATTGTAGCTTCGATGGAATTCTCGCCCTCAAGATTATGTTCATTATGCTCTTCAACAACTTCTTTATTTGAAAGCTTAATCCCATCACCTGCAGTTTTTACCTTCTCTTTCAATGGATCGGCTTGAAGCAGCCGATGCAAAAACTTTCTGCCATGGGGACCAAACGGAATAGACTGGTCATCTTTTGGTGTCTCAACAAATTTCAATCGTTCTTTATCAATGGCCGATTTAACTATTTGACGAGACATATTGCAATCCTCAAAACTATGCTTGAACGAATCATGCAACTTACAATACATTCGTCCTTGGATTGATGGCTTGACATGGTGATCAAGAATTCTTATGTAATTATTTTTTAGCAACAAATCAAATATTTGATCACACATGCTTGAATCGAAGGTATACCTTTTGTTTTCTAGCCGATCTTTTTGTAAGAACGGCTTTGGACTTAAGCAAACGAATGGTTCAGATTTGACATCTTCCCATTCGGCTATGAATTCTCTTTCGCATTCATTTTCCGATGTCCTTAAATAAGAAACTATACTAGCATCGGTTTTCCCAAAAGATTTTAACCTTGGCTTTAAATTTCTGAAACGAAGATATTTAGAACATACATGTCTCAGTTGAGACCAAGTGCAAGCCAAGTACAAAATAAGCAAAGCTACCCAACTAGATATGAACTTTAGACAAAGAAACACGGAAAGCTTTGGCTGCAACAATAAGTCATTATCGGTCTTTATAAATGGCGCAATGGGTTGACCGATATGTTCTGTAACAATTTTATTGCTAACAAGTAAATTACCCTTCTTCATTGATCTTTCAAAATTACTTATGAGGATTTTTCTAATAGATGCATCGACAATAAAGTTCTGACCAAATCTGAAAATAGGTAAATTACTCGCTATGCATACCTCTTCAAATATGTTGGGAGAGCATGATGGTGGTGCCACTTGAAGAACATCTTGCTCCGTCTTTAGATGACTCCCCAACACCTTGTCATCATCTTTTTCTTGATTCCGTGCATCATTGCTTTGAAGATCCATGTTAGCCGAACTTTGTTCGGCTACTTGTTCTTGTCCTTGAGGCTTGTCAATGGCACGAAACTCATAGGGCAGGAAGTAGGTTCCATTAACTTCAGAAAAATCAAGCATGGTTGTTTTGCTATGCTTGCCATGCCCTTTCTCAATAATGCTTGCCTCTTTGGATTTGATGGATTTGAAATATATACTACTTGATTCGGCTTTTTTAACCGAAGCACTTTCAAGTTCCGAATCATCCTTCTTTTCATTGATACTACCAATTGGCAATGCTTCTTTTATCTGAGCCAATTCTTTTTCTATTTATTTCTGGCGGCGAGCGGCAAAGTTGGCTTTAATCTTTTTCTCAATTTCAGCCCACTCCGGATATGATTGCCCCCCAATGCTTTTAGATTCTTTCGGCAATGACACACGGGTGTTGCCAAAATTTTGTAATAGTGTAGGGGGTGTATAATATGATATAGTACTAGGTGAAGGCATATGCATTGTTGTAAAACCATTTTTTTGCTCGCCAATTTTATCAATTGGCAAAGATTCATCTTCTTGCAAAACTCTAGCTTTTATTACAGCATAATCAGGAAATAGCCCCTTTTCATGTTGTTCAAGGCAAATAGTACTAATCCTCTTATTCTGGGCTAAACTCTTCAATGCAGCCACCACTACCTCATCTTCTATAATATTTGGCACAACGGCTCCTGTAAAATTTACATTTATTCGGCTATGACCAAAAAGGTGTGAAGCCGAATTATGAGCATCTACAGTTGTGTATGGTGCCGAAAAATTACTAACATGAGGTGTAGCATATGATGGTTGAGAGTAACTGGCCGAATAGCTAGTAGTAGCATGGCCCATTCTCTCATTCATCGGCATGGTTGGATTCAAATATTGCAAATTAGTTACCGATGAATAAAAAGGTGAAACACTTTCTTGTATGCTATTGGAAATTTTAACATGAGGTGTCTCAAATTGATTAACCAAACCCATCATGTTGTTCCTCGGCATATGGATTTGTGGGGTTGCCGATGCATGAGAGTTTGGATACATATGTCGTATGTTGCTAAAATCATGAGAATTTGAAGCATGAAAATTGTTTTGCATCGGCCCTTGCGCATAATTAGATGCATGATTGATAAAACTAGGGTTAGCCGATAAATTATGCTCATTAGGTGATCTAGAAACAACATATGGATTATTTGCATCTACAAAGGGGGATTGGGTATTCATATTACCTTTGTAGATTGCAGCAACTTGATGACGATCTCTTCGTAGCAAGAACGGGCTGGAGACCGTTCAAAGCTAGGTCCCCAACGGAGTCGCCAAAAAGTGTGTTGACACACGAACACGTCACCGTGTACCCTCGACGCCGGGGGTGATGCACCGCAGCTCACGTCGAAGGAGACCCGACCGATAGCGCGATACGCAAGACAGTCAGCGGGCGCTTTTGTAAACCCGCAGCCCCGCTTGCCCGGGAGGGACCCCGCCAGGGCTCGCGGTGGCTATGGGCTGCTCCAGGTCGATTTGCTCGCCCCTAGAGCCTCGTGGATCCGCAGCCCTCCAGCATGAAGAACTAGCGAAGAACGAGAAGAAAGATACAAGGGAGAGACAAAAAGTAGATGAACACGAAAAAGTAGTAGATTGATTTGTTCGATTGTGTGTTGTTGTTTAATCGGCCGTCACCCCTTAAGTATATAAGAGGCGGCTGAACTTCCCGTGCAAGGAAAAGGCTTCAATTCACGTCCAAAACCCTAGTCCAATTCGGATTTGTTTGGTCCGAACTTTCCAAAACTGTTCGGTAAAATCTGGCTGCACCTTGCGGGCCATGTTTGGGTGAGTAAACGATCTCGGATGGAAACGAGCCCAAAAGAAATCTTGACCGTTTCGACGAGACGAACAACTTTCGTGTTGAACGTTTTTTGATCAGAGGCCATATTGACGGGGTATTCGTCTGTTTTCCGAAGTCTGCAGCAGAGAAATTCAAAACCCGGATGGTTGTCCCCGGAGTGTCCGGCCTATAGCAGCATCTTGTATTGGTTGTAACTTTTGCATACGAACTCCGATTGAGACGTTTCTTATTCAAAATCGATCGTTTTGACGAGACGAAGACAATCTGTGTATAAGCTTTTCTCATATGAGGCCATCTTGGGGGCGTAATCAGCCGAATAGTGTTCTGAATACAAAATCTGAATATTTCAAACACAACTTCGGCCTTAGAAATGAGACCGGATGGCTATGACCCAAATATCAAAGTTTCTCCTTTTGACGATACGGAGCTTTCTCACTTTGAACACTTCTCCATTTAAGGCCTTCTTAATTATGTTTTTGACCATGCCAAAATCTGGTGTCAACACGTGGGTGCTTTGCAAAATTTTTCTGATCACGCTTGTTCACTTTTTCTAATATGGATTAGGGGGAACAAACTATTTTCATTTATTGATTGGGGGGCGAAATATTTTTTTTCGATCGACCACTACGAAGCGCTAGAGGGCTAATGGCCACCCGCTAGACGCATCCTAAAATCTTATCAATGTTTCCTGCTAGTGTGATATTTACTAAACCTAAGAGCATCTACAGTCGGCCGTCTCAAACCCGTTTCAAACGCCCAGGCGGGCGAAGCGGTCACTGACTGGTCAAAAGAAAGCGACCCACTCGGGTGCCACAAACTGGCCTCAATCGCCCGGGTTGTCCGGCGCCCCTCATATCCAACCCAAATGTAGGGCGGATATGGTGGCCCGGGCATATGCCCGAGCGCGTATGCCAGTCAGCCCGACCCACCACCGACCCCACGCCATACTCGCAAAAAACACAATATATCCCCTCTCTGGCGAGATGTCAAGCTCTGGCAGCCACTCAAGCTCCGACCTCGACGTTGAGGAGGAGCTGGCCCTCCTCATTCTGCTGGAGCGATCCAAGGTTGACACAGGGTGGGGGGGCAGCTCTGGATCTATACCGTCGCCGCTCCCGAGCCAGCGCAGCCGAACGTCGAAGCTGGCCCCTCCCGGCCCGCGCGCAGCTCTGCGAGGGCTGCGCAGTCCGCTTCGCCACCACATCGTTTCCTTCCTCCGTCGGCCGCTGCTCCATGCGGGCAGCGGTGGGTGCTAGTGTCTGCTCCACTTGTCGCCCGCCGTGAGGCAGTAAGGGGAGGGACGCGGCGGAGCAATCCGTGCGCCACCGCAGGTTGCTGGCGAAGCCTAACGAGGACGAGCGGCTCCTCGCTTGGGTCTACCGCCGGTCAGACGGCGAAGACGGATGCTCGCCGCCTACATTGAAAGAATGTGAAGGCGCTCTGGCTTGCCATTGAGCGGTCAGTGCGCGAAGCGGTGGAGGCGGCAGCAGAGGCGGCTCGGGTGGTGAAGCTTAAGCGATAGCAGGGAAGAGTCGTCCAGCGGATGAAGGGGCTCGTTGCCCATCTCCAAATCCTTCACTGATGACGACGACGACCAAGCTCCACCTCCGACGACTCGGACAATCCACCACCTGTCGTGGACGCCTATAGTTGCACCATCGACCGGGAGGGCAAAGGCCCAGTGAGGAGGTGGTGAAGATCTGTCGTCCCCATCTTTAGTTTCAAGCTTTTAGTAATATAGTTTAAACTTGTCATCCCCATCTTTAGTTTAAGCTTTTAGTAATATAGTTTACAGTTGTCCATCGTTTATATGGATTATGTGAACTTTGGCGGTCTTTTGAAGATCGGTTGGTGATCTTTTGGTGATTAGAATGTGCATTTCTATGTCCATTGATAATCCACGCAGTTTTATTCATGTTGCATGTTTTAGTATGAATATAGGGTAACGGATATGAAATACACAGATTTGGAGGACAATTTAAGGAGTGCCCAGTCAGTGCCCGCGGACGTGTAGATGCTCTAAGGAAGCTACTCTACGGCCGTTTCACCAAACTTGGTACTACAATCGAGAAAAATCTTCAGTCACAGCCATCCGCTGCCAAAATGTTGACCTGCCAGGGGTTCTGCACGGGTTTGGGGGCAGCAGATGACTTTCCCAATCAGATATCTCGGTCTGCCTATCACGTTGTCTAGAACCAGGCTAGTGCATTTGCAGTTCATCATGGACAGAATAAGAGCGAGGCTCGCTGGCTGGAAGGGGAAATTGTTGTCAGGCAGGCCGGTGGGTTCTGGTCAGATGTGTTTTATCGGCTATGCCAACTTTTGCGCTCGCCGTCCTCAAAGCACTAAAGAAATTCCTAAAGGAAATTGGCAAGATCAGACGCAAAGTTCCTCTGGGCACAAGGAGATGAACTGACAGGAGCTAGCTGCAAGGTGAACTGGAAGCGAGTGTGCACCGCGATTGACAATGGAGAGCTGGGAATCCTTGATCTGCAAAAAAATTGTAGAGCTCTCAGGCTACGGTGGCTATGCTTTGCATGGACGCAACAAGACCGGCCTTGGGTTGGGACACCACCCCCATGTGATGCTTCAGACAAAGCATTGTTTGCAAAGGCAACGGAGGTGACGATCGGCAACGGTGACACTGCACGTTTCTGGAACTGCTCGTGCCTCGGCCCGCCCCTCGCTGAGCAATTCCCGGCACTATATTACTTACTAAAAAGGGAAAACAGAACAGTTCGGGAGGCCCTCGAGCACAATCGTTGGGTCAGCGATCTAAGCCACAGAAACAGATTGAGGCTGATCAACGATTCCCTGTCCCTATGGAGGATCATTGCTGCAGCAGGAACAACTCTCCGGAGGGATCAAGAAGACAAAATTAGGTGGAAGTTCACTGCTACGGGGGAATACACAGCAAGCTCTGCATACAAGCTACAGCTGCAAGACCAAGCACAAGGCCAACACCAAAGCTACAAGAAGCTGTTCTGGAAAGCAACGACAGACTTCAACGGATAGGGTGGCCCAACGGATATTTCTGCACGCACTGCATGAGAAATCTTGAGTCCTCGCTGCACTTGTTATGGTCCTGCAACATGGCGACAGCAGTCTGGAAACGGGCGGCAGCATGGAGTGGCTGCAATGCTCTGGAATCCACAGGTGTGGAGCAACAAAGAAACAACGACCGAAATTGTGTCAAACCATCATTGCTTCGTCGGCGCCAACACATCGGAAGGGGATAAGAGTCATCGTCATATGAATCTGCTAGGAGATATGGCAGCGCAGAAGCAGCTGCATATTCGGAAAGAATAGGCCAACCGAAGAGGACATCGTTGATGCAATAAGAACTATGGAGCAATGGAGGATGGCAGGTGCAGCTTGCCTACAGAGCCCCTTCGGGGAAAATACCCATGTTTTCCATCTGCTCTCTGCTAAATCAATGAAAAGCCAGCAACTGCTGGATCTTTGAAAAAATAAAACAATCGAGCCTAGCACCAACCGCGAAACATTACACTGAATGGAAATTAGTACCACCAACGTAGTCACTTCGTGAATTACGAGCACCTATGAAGTAGTGATAGTACTGATACATATAGCACAAGCTCCCCATAGATTGGTCGGTTAAGGAATAACAACTGCACTGATCCTCCTATGCGTGTACTACGACTACTACCAGTTATGTCATCGCGGAATCACGAAGTGAATTTTGAAGGTCAAAATTAAGTGGTACAAAAAAGCAAGTGGCAAAAAGCGCGCACCGGTGTCCCCATCAGTATGCTGCCAGCCCACACTGGCCGCAGAGCGGGAATGGAACTCCAATCTTCAGCCAATCGCTCCCGAAGACCTGGGTGAGGTGGAAGATCATGGTCGCCACATCCCCGCCCCCAAAACTACGTCAGGCCGTCGCCAGGCAGTGCCGCGGCGAGGGCAGCACCATGACGTGGGAATCTAGCGCCAGCCGACGGCCCGGAGCCTCTCAACATTCCACGCAATGGAGGGCCGAGACGGAGAGGACATCACGAAAGAGGTGCCCGCTGCCGCGGAACGCGCGTGCGGTGTCAAGCGCACGGATCCACCGCCGCCCTTAGGAGACGCCCAGCTTCGACCAGCACAGTGGCGGCGTGGCACGAGGCAGCCAAGGGAGTGGCAGCGGCGGCATAGGGCAACCACAATCAGGCACGACAGCATCTGCGGCAGGAAGTTTTATATCAGGGCGGTCGGAGTTCCTGCGGCCGCGGTTTTGGTTTTTGGTCAGCTAGCGTTGTCCCAAATTACTGCTCCTAAAGAAATTGATCGCCATGCAGGTATTGGTCAGCTGTTGGAGCTTTTTTGGCGCCAAAACAAAAAAAACATTTTGTCATTGCTGCGTTTTCTAATCTACTGTTGGAGACGCTCTAAACAGCTAAGGACACAAGTCGTAATCGCAGTAAGCACAGGTTTGAACAAGATAACACAGACGTAACTGAAAAACAATTCACCGTTAGACAGCTATTTGGCATGGACTGGTAGGTTTTATACCATGGCTTGCATATTTTGCAATGCTCTTTAGGATGGGAAGTTCACTATACATTGGGAAGTGAAAATGAGTGCACAAATTACCAAATCTAGCTTCTTACATACATGTATGTACTAAGTTCTATTCTGTTACAAATTAGAAATACCAAGTACTCATGCATCGCAACAAACAGTCCTTACCGACTGTGGCGTCACCAACCTAGAAATCTAATATTAGGTTCAGGACCAAACCAATAATTGATTTTTGGTTGAAGTGGTAATATACACTCAATCTGCACAAGGTTTAGTCAGTCTTTGACTCTTTGGATGATTGGGGAAGGTTATACAGAATTAGACCCGTCAACAATACCATACCACCTAAGATAAAAGAAGCGCTTAATTCCGCGCCTTGAGGGATGTAGGGCAAAGGAAGAGAAAGGATATAGATTGATATTGGCACTGCAATTGAAAACAAACAACATCAACGCGGTCATGAAGATACTCAAGCAGTTTGGTCTATACAGTGACGGTAGACCAAAAATGAACACAAATAGAGCAAGGGGAGAAAAGAGGAAGAAAATACCGGCGGAAGTTGCTGTAAGTGAAGCAACCACGGAAGACGACATCTTTACCAAATTAAGCAACGAGATGTTGAAAGCCATGTTTACGAATATAAATAGCAATGGTAGGAATGGAGCACCTCCACAATCTACAAAATAAGTATGGCAGACTAATTAGCAATAAAGGTAAGCAGGTAACAGAAGTTATAGATGGACAAGTATAAATACTATGAAACCCTTATATATCTAACCGCAGGGTCAACCTAAATTTCGAAGACATGGAATCAATTTTCTCAAGTTTAATAGTTTACCATTCAAAGAGTTCCACATAGCAAAAAGC
Source organism: Triticum timopheevii (assembly GCA_963921465.1). Lineage (NCBI taxonomy): Eukaryota > Viridiplantae > Streptophyta > Magnoliopsida > Poales > Poaceae > Triticum > Triticum timopheevii. The sequence continues at coordinate 139,702,055 of OY997270.1, forward strand.
AAAGAGAGCTACATAAGACCCCCAATCATAAAGTGGACAGTGCACTACAAGCATTCCAGTGCATTTGAGGTACATCATGATCTCTAAATCCATAATTTGATCAAAAGACTCGGCTCAAGGAAAAATTACATTACCAATTGGGCTCTCCCCAACATTTAAGAAGCACTCAGCACCACCATTTAAATGGCCAGAAAGCTCAGCAAGCTTAATCCCCCTCAAATTAGAAAGTAATGGGAGAAGAAGGAAGACAAAAAGAGCCTACAAATAATAAAGGAAGGTAAACATGATACATGACATAAATCAAGGTTTCCAAATATGGTAGTTCAGTTAAGCATAACAGCTAAATTACGCTAACTAATTAATCACCTGAAACCCAGACCCAAATGAATTAACCACGAAGATGTCGGGCCGTTTCCCCTGCACAGATATTGGTTCTGCAGTTATTTTTCTAACAAACAAGATGGACTCGCACACACATAGAGAATGAAGTGTGAGAGCAAACCTTAAGACGTTTTGCACCATCAACGAAAACAGACTCCTGCAGTATAGAATTTATTTTTCTGACTGAAGTGCCACAAAACTATAAAGGAGTGTTATGTGATACTTTAAGTGGCTAAACCTTCAAAATGGATGCACCAGCTTGGAATACCGATGAAATAACCATCAATAATGGCCAAATTAACTTGACTCCAGATAGAAGATGACCATCATTTGCTCCACTACAGTAAAGGCATTGAGATGATTAATTATGGCAAAATACCTAGTGTACAAAATAGCACAAGCCTTTTTCTCAGCAAACAAGTGTGCATGCCTACGAAATAGATAAGTGCATAACTAGCAGATTTTTCTCGAAACAACTTTGTTGTGCTACAATTAATGTAAATGTACCAGATATTTCGAAGGACATACCTCGCAACAGCAAGAATCACACCAGAAGTTACAAGCAAGCAACCAATGATTTGTCTCAGAGAGTAGGTCTTTTCCAAAAGCAACACAGAGAAGATAAGCTGCCACACCAGGAAAGACTGGAGAGAACATTCAGAAGACCATTATTTTGACAACAGAGCACAGAGTTAACAGGTTCCGACACTAATAACCAAATGGAGTTGACAATTTTAGGACATTGAAAGCTGATTCAACCGTAGGATCACAGTTCCGAAATGCTTTAGTATTGCACTATTTATAAGAGCAAAGAATCACAGTACAAAAGAAAATATTTCTAACCATTAGTGATGGCAGAGATAAAAGGGCATGCAGGTAATATGTTTTTGTCTAGAGAATGATGCAGGAAATAAGTGGAAACGCTATCAAAGAATATGGCACAACTGAAAATCAACAAAACCTCATACCTGAGACAGTATAGGAATAGCAGGGCCAGGCAGCATAGCTGGAGGTTTCACGAAAAACAATCAATTAGCACAAATATTTACAAGAAATACAGTCTAAATTGTATATATATGCACCAAACTAAGAGCATCCGATGACCAAAAGAAGATACAAAACATACCTCCCGCAGACATTCCGGCGGCGACCCCAAGTGCCTCCAGCAAGCCGATGACAGCGAACCGGATCTTCGGCAGTGCCAGCATGTCCCGCGTCACCACCCCCGCGCGGTACCTCGCATAGAGTATTGAAAAGTACACGGCGACGTACCTGCAACGTTCAAATCGCACAGACAAGAAGTAAGAGCCCCAAAACTGCTGCGCATTTCGTCGAACACCTCAGCCGTACAAAGAGGCTTACCCGAACGTGGTGAGCTGCGCGAGGAAGAAGGGGTAGGACTTGAGGGGCACCAGCGCGAGCTTATAGAGCACGCGGTTAGCGACAGCCAGCGCTACCACGGCCGCAGACGCGACCGCGACCGCCGGCGAGGAGCTCATCGGCATGTATGTACGACAAGCAAGAGCTCACTAAGCGAGGCGTGGAGGGATGGCGATTTAGGCCATGCGGGGGGCGGATACGGAACTTGGAACCGAAGTACCGTGGGGAGGACGGTGGTGATGGCGGCGGGCGGGCGGCCGGTTGCTTGCCTTGGCGTGAAAGTACGGAATTCTCTCGTCTTCTGGATTGTCGGATTTTGCTAGTACACCTTTGGATATTTCCGATTTGTTTCAACGAGGGGCTCCACGTGTTCGTATGCGCTTGGATTTTTATTTTTTTTAGGGTGACCCGCTGCCCGCACGACCCGCTGCCTCCGATCGATCGCCTCTCTCGACTGCTGTCATCGTCCCCCATCTCTCGAACCCCTACCTCCGTCGCCGGCCTTCTCTGGTTGCCATGGCAACCACAACAGATCCGTAGGGCAATCCCACCGCAAACCACACCCTAACCCTCCCCACCCCCAGCCCCCCACTCCAACCCAGCCCTCCAGAGACGATCAGCTAAAATCAGATGAAAATCTCCCGATCTCATCCTTCTCATCCTCCAGGCTGAAAATCTCCCCGATCTTGTACTGGATCCATGCTATAGGGGTAGAACACTGCATGGTTCAGTGTATCTCGCAAATTGCCAGGCAGAATACACCAGATCTGCCATGTACTACGTTTGAGATTAACTTAAGTTCCTAGTTTGATTGACTCAAGTAGTTGGGTATGAAAATGGATGAGTAGGAATCCCTAAAAAGGAAAGGAAGGACAATTTTGGAATAAAGGGGGTGAGAAAAATTAGTTGCCAGTTGTGTATAACCACAGTTGCCACCTTTCGTTGTCAGTAACTGCCACCTAGTTGACCTATTGATTGCCATCCCTATCTTCTACATGCAAACAGCAGAACAACACAATTCTTGTCGATTGTTGATGCATTCTTCTTCATGCAGTGATTGAGAACACATTGAAAACAAGCGAGACACGGAAAGAATGAATCACAAAGATGGCGCTGATACTTGGGGTTCTCAAAGGCCAGAAACGCCCCCTTGGGATGCATCAGAGTACAGTCAACTCATCTCTGCAGGGCCGCTGCTGCCACTACTAGAACAGTATGCAGACATTGGCATAATGCGTGATAACAAAAAGAAGATAACAGTTGCCATCTTCGCAACGATGAAGATGACATTCTACTTATGTCATGCACTGTCATTTTTTCGCAGGTTCTTATGACCAAAACACTCTCAAGGGGCCCCCGTGGCAAGTTCAGTCACAAGGCGCTAACACTGACAAATGTACGAGCAGCCAACTTCAACTAGCTAATATGACTAATCAATGTAATGCATACGAAAAAATAGCACATGCTGGTCTGGACATGAAAAATGAACATGCAAAAAAATGGCAAAAAAGACTCATGAGTTATCACGGGTGAAAATGCAGAGCCTTCATGCAGCACGTGGCATCAGGCAGCATCCATGTACCTGCCATCGACGTCATACACAGGTGAGTCCATAAAAAAGTGAAGTTGCGGATGCTCAATTAGCAGAAGAAGCATAGTTGTCAACTGCAATTGCCATGACTGGACATCTACAATTGCCATGGATAAATAACTGTAGTTGTTATCCCTGGACAACTGTTGTTGCCATCCCTGGACAGCTGCATTTGCCATGGAGGAACAACTGCAGTTGCCATGCCAGTGCAACTACAGTTGCCACATCAGGGGCAACTGCAGTTGCCATGGAGGAACAACTGCAGTTGTCATACCAGTGCAACTACAGTTGCCATGCCAGGAAAACTGCAGTTGCCACATCAGGGGCAACTGCAGTTGTCGTGCTAGCACAAACTGCATTTGCTGTGAATTGACCAACTACTACTATGCTTACAGGTTATTACGATGGTGGTAACCCGAGAAACGTCTCGTGGCAAGCTTCATAAATTGCAGGTGGAGCACGTCATTTTGGTGTCACAGACCACACAAGATGGTCACATGCAGCACAACAAGGTAAGGAAAAAAACTGAACCACAAAACAGCACTACATTTATTTTTGTGGCAAAAAAAAGCACGTGCCGAAAAAAAAGAATTGAAGCAGTGATGGTGGACAAAAACCAAGCATAAAACGCTGACAAGTGGTTGCGTGTAAATGAGTCATGTATTGTCTTTGAAAAATTCAGCAAAACACAAGATGGTCACATGCAACACAAATGGTTTGAAATGCGAGTGGGTTGTGCCAGTAACTACGGTGCGGGGGTGAGTAAATGGAACCGTGAGGGAGAGGGGGCAGAGGTGTGCGACGTGTTTGACGTCAACCGCGGTCGGCGCGTGGCGTGCGGGCGCATAGCAGTTCCACCGCACGCCCTAGAGTGGCAACCGCTGACCGCGGGAGGGCAACCAACATGCGGGCGAACTGTCTCGCACACCGCACACGCGCCTCGTCCTACGTGGCGCGGAAAAATGACCGAATTTTGCCAAGATTCGTGCACAAAGTACCCAACGGTGATGCTTGCGTGTGGCCGAGATGGTGAACGCCCACACGTGTGAGCGTTAACATTTCCGTAGCTTTATAAAAGAAAGAAAATATGTACAAGAGTTGTTACAATGCGCTAGTTGGTAGTCACAAGCCGACCCCAACCAAGCCTCCACCCCACTCCTAATACTACTCTACTACTCGGGTATGGTTCGTCCTCCAAATGCTCCTGCCCTCGCCCAAGTCCTCAACTCGTCGAAGATCAAGTCCACAGTCTCCCATTCATTTTTGATTTGGTTCGATCCGAATACTCTTGCGTCCCTCTGCTTCCAAAGCGTCCAGCAGATGAGCATCACAAATGTGTCAAAACCTTTCCGAGTTTGCTTATGTATGCGCTTTCTAGCTTCCGCCCATCATTGCACCAATTGGGATTCATATGTTGGGCAAAGCTCCACTCTCAATCCCATCCTGGTCATGCATCTGTACCACACTTGCCTAGAGAACACACATTGTTGCAAGATGTGGTCGACCGTGTCTTCCTCTTGGTCACAAAAGTAGCATCTAGACATTTGGTCTTGTAGACCATGTCTAGCCCTTCTATCCGACGTCCACAATCAATATTGCACTACCAGCCACATGAAGATTTTACACGCAAGTGGCGCCCAACATTTCCATATTGCTCCGAAAGAGTGAAATCTAACTCCTCCCTCACATAGCATCTTGTATGCGGATGATGCGGGGTAGACTCCAGTCACATTCCAAGCCCAGATGGGGCTGTCCTTAGTTTGAACATCCAATTGTACCTTCGATATGATCTTCCAAAGTGCGATGAACTGGGTTAGACCCTCCATGATCCAAGCATGCATGCACATCGCATCACGTACCAGTCTCCTATTGGCCACCTGCGTACGAACTGTCGCCACAACCAAGGGGGCTAGCTCTGAGATGGTTGCTCCATGGAGCCATCGATCTTTCCAAAACAAAAATTTGTCTCCCGCTCCAACCTTCCATTTAACCAGGCTCCCGAAAGCTTGGGCAACTTTTTTGTCCGCGGTCAAGTTGAGTCCTTGCCAAGGCCTGGAAGCATCCGTGCGTCTAAGCCATTCCCATTGTAATCTTAGGGCAATGCGGTGCTTAGATAAGTCAATTACGCCCAAGCCACCCAGGTGTTTTGGTTGACATACCCTTGCCCAGGATACCACACACTTGCTGCCATTCACTTCCTCCGTCCCGGCCCAGAAAAAAGCCCGGCAACCTCTGTCCACTCTTTCCAGAGCCCATTTTGGCGCCTCCGCTACCATGAGGTGATGAGTGGCCCGTGCCCTCATGACTTGGTTGACGAGGATAAGCCTCCCAGGTCTAGTCACCAGGCCCCTTTGCCATCCTGGCAAAATGTGTAGGGCCGCATCCACAATTGGCTGCCACTCGGATCTCTTGAGTTGTTTGATGCTTAACTGAAGGCCTAGGTATTTGCATGGAAAGGTGGTGATCTTCCAGGGTAGCACCGACTTGGCGAGCTCTTCATCCTCAGGCTCAGCTCTAATCATAATTGCCGCTGATTTGGCGAAGTTCACTTTAAGCCCCGATGCCGCTCCGAAGATTGCGAGAGTTTCCTTGACGAAGAGGAGGTCTGGCCATGTTGGTTTGATGAATAGAACCACGTCATCCGCATATAGAGACAGGCGCTGGATCGGGCTACATCCATTGATCGCGCTCATAACTCGAGCCTCATGCGCCTTGATAATGATAGCCGTGAGGACATCCATGGCAATAACGAAAAGCAAAGGGGAAATCGAGGCCCCTTGCCTCAATCCTTTAGCGTGCATGAACTTGTCACCTGCGCATCCATTTACCAGCACTCTTGAGCTGGCAGTGGTAAGAAGAATTGCGATCCAAGATATCCAACATTCCGAGAAACCCTTCGCTCTTAGCACTTCAAACAAGAACAGCCAAGCCAGAGAGTCAAAAGCTTTTGTAATGTCTAGCTTGAGCAAAACACCTTTCGCTTTCCTTCGATGCATAGAGCGCGCCATTTGCCTCACTAGCAGAAAGTTATCGTGCAAGCATCGCGGCCCTTGATGAAAGCAGACTGGTTCGCCTTGACTATCTCTCCCATGCGCGGTCTGAGCCTTGCGGTCAGAAGTTTGGAAGCAATCTTGGGCATGCTATGCACTAGGCATATGGGGCTGAAGTCGAATACAATGCAAGCTTCCGGAGACTTCGGCAGAAGAGTGATCAAAGCTTGGTTTAGTCTCCCAAAACCCCTTCTGTTACCAACAAAAAGCTTGTGAATCGCGGCAATGAGATCCACCTTGATCACCTCCCAAGCTTTCTGAAAAAACAAGCCTATGAACCCGTCCGGTCCAGGCGCCTTGTCCGAGGGCATGTCCTTAATAACTGCCCAAATCTCATCCTCATTAAACACTCTGTCCTGCTCAGAGAGGTCAATGTGACCGACTCCCAAACCCTCCAAGTCCAGTGTGAAATCACATGCCACATCCTTGCCCAACAGATCTTTGTAAGCTTTGTAAAAGGCTTCCTCCTTTCCTTTCTGATCGGTGATAATACGACCATCCATATGCAAAGAAGGGATATAGTTCTTCATACGTCTCCCATTTGCCACCATGTGAAACAACTGCGTGTTCGCATCCCCTTCTTTTAGCCATGTTATCCTCGACCTTTGCCTAGCAATGGTCCTTTCTAAGGAAGCCAACCCTAGCACAAGCTGCTTAAGGGTTCTTCTAAGCCATCTCTCCTCCTCCATAAGCATACGATTTTCCTGAGCATAGTCGAACCGCATGATGACAATGTTAGCGATGGCAATTTGTAGCTTGATATTTCCTATCTCCTTTTGACCCCATGCGGCAAGAGCTCTAGCTGTGTTACGAAGCAAGATATCAAGCCGCATGAAAGGATCGGTAATGTCCGGATCACAAGTCCAAGCCTCTTTGACGACCTCAAGAAAACTATCCATTTTAACCCAAAACTTCTCGAAGCGGAACCTCCTCCTAATGTGCATGGACTCTTAGAGCGTGAGGTGTAAGGGGCAATGATCCGAGTACTCGGTGGATAAAGCTTGCAGCAGGCACTCCGAGTGGTCAAGCTCCCAATCGATGGAGACGAACGCACGGTCAATCTTAGTGAGTGTAGGCGTCTCCCTTTCATTGATCCAAGTGAATTTGCGCCCATGCAAGAAAAGCTCCTTGAGCGCGCGTTATCGTCAACAAAACGTTTGAACTTCCCCATCATTCTCCGATTCAAGTGGAGTTGTTCTTGTCTGTCGCGTAAAGAATAAGGTTGAAGTTACCGATGACAAGCCATGGCCCGGGACTAAACGATCTCCTCTCCGATAGCTCATTCAGGAAGCTAATCTTTTGATCGTCATCTTGCGGTCCATAAACTACAGTTAACCACCATGGCGTCCCCTCAATAGGCAATACATACCCTGTAATGCAATGGGAGTCGTTGACATAGTTTGTCAACCGAACTCTCGTGGTGTCCCAAGCCACGAAAATACCTCCTCTAGTCACCGACGCCGGTAAGTAGGTGAAACCATCATAATTAGATCCCATGCATTGCAAAATTACATACTTGTCCACCACTTCTAACTTAGTTTCTAAGATACAAACGATCGCCGCACAAACCGATTCCACGAACCCTCTAAGTGCCTTCCTCTTGGCTGGATTGCTAAGACCTCTAACATTCCAGCATACTAACTCCAAGATGTTGCACGACATCAGGAAATGATGACTCTAACACCACGGCGGCCAACGCCCCTACTGCGCCAAAATATGCTCGGCCATCCCTGTCTCCCCCGCTAGATTCAGCGGTATTGCCTTCCCGAAAATGGCCGCTATAGCCCTTAATTGCGGCTCTTGTAGCAGCGAGTCGAAGACCATACGTAGCTGACCTAGCGCGTCCTCGGAGACCGCCAGGTCGTCGCAATCAAAACCCAGGGTTTTCAGCAGCACCGTTTCTACAGCCGATGCCTTCGTCTTCCTGGCGCCACTAGCGACTGACCGGGTGGTGCGGCGTGGCGTGAATGGGTCTTGGCCCGCCTTGACGCCTCTCAGCCCTTGAACTCCAAAGTACACTTTGAGATGCTTCAGAAAATTGCACTAAAAATGACCCAAATCTAGATTCAGCTTCATTGGCAAAACTGATTCCAAATAGTTGTTTGTTTCACATTCTAGATTCGGCTTCACTGGCAAAGCTGAATCTGGTCCCAAAATTCGAAACAAATAGAGCCGGGGCAAACCACTCTTCCGAGTGCATCGGGAAGGGAACCGACAATGGCGACGCACCCCTTCTTGAAGACACCATCTAGGCAATTGATTGGTGTGGCGGATGCTTGTTGTGGATTTTGACGATGTTGTTGCCACGGTCGGCTTGGGATCGACGGTGGTTGTTCGGTAGTGTTTCTTAGGGTTTGACGGCTATGTCGTTGGTGTCGCAGGGCGGACATCTGTTCTCTCTCTTGAAGGTGTCTCACCCTGTTAATGTGCATGCTCAAAACCCTCACATGGTCGCCGATGTGTTGTGGCGAGGTTTGTGTTCTTGAAGATGTCGCGGTTCATTTTATGCGCAAGATGCCATCTCAACTTGCTAATTATTCTGAATTTTGTGGCGAAGCTTCTAGCCAAGGTTCGTGTTCAGTTGCACTCATCGATGGCGCAAACTACTGAGGTGTGACATGGGGCTCATTACACATGCCATTGCGGTGCGTTAGGCTGCTTGCGAAGTTCTGCTATGCTCCCTCGATGACACCCCCATCAATTTGTGTCTTTCATGGCAATTATCCTTATGTCTGCTAGCTAAGGCATGCCTTGTCTTGGGTGTCCTTTTTTTTCCTTTTTCTTTACCCATCTACATGTATGGCTTTTGGTCTGGTTTGCCTCATAAACGGGTTTCCCTCGGACTGAAAATCTAAACCAGTACAGTTGTGGATAAAAATTATGGTAATATAATTATTTCTTCTTTGATAAAGGACATTTCTATTCTCTCATAGTGAAGCATCAAAGGGATACAAATACAATGGTCATATGTCCAGTCTCCGCACTACTAGAATGCACATAGCCAATACCAACACAAACACAAAGGATCTCACCAACAAAAAAACAAAGTCATCAAAGAGTCTAGGTAAAACAAAAATAAAAAGAAGGAAGAAACAAAGGCAGCCGATGCGACCAACGACACACACACAAATAAAAGGAGCACCACCACCCATCATGGTGATAGGTTTCATTGTGGTGAGGCAAGTTTATGTCCTCGGGTGCGAGGCTAATTCCTACTAATTCTAGTATGTCCTCGCTACCCATGTTTATCATGGTTTTGTTTCTCCTAGCTAATGGGGTTCACGCTAGGTTAGATAACTCGTGGTCTTGGTTCTTTTGGCAAGGGACTGGGTCCAACTGTGAGTACCACTTGGTTAAGTGAGTGGCAGTGTGCCGTCCAAAGCGGCATGGTTGGCTAAGAGTGATCAATTCGAAGCGAATGAATGTTGCTATCCTAGATAAGTGGATCCGGAAGCTCTCTCAAAACGAGTCTGGTTTGTAGGTAGATCTGCTGAAATTTTAAATATTTTACAAATGGCTCTTTCTTTGAGTCTAACAACCGCGGAGCACCCTTTGGGAGTGGGATACATGCGGTGAGACCAGCCTTCCCCTTGGGATCAAGGTTTGAGGCGATCAACAAGCGGTCCACTCGCTTCGGGTTTAATTCGTGGATAGATTTGCAGCCTCTCTGGATGGAGGTCCAAGGGATTTTTGAGCTTGTTGTCAATCCTAATATTAGTGTTGCCGAGGCCTTGCGCTCCTCTCCTCCTTCAATTGCATTTCGTATCCAACTCTCTCCGGCTAAGAGTACTGGCTGGACTTGTAAGTGCATCTAGTGCCACCCCTGGTTGGTTTTGGAGTATTGACGACAAACCTGGTTGAGGGACTAATGTGTTTGTGAGAATTGCAGGATAACACAGGTAGTAGTCCCTCATTGATTCGGTTTACCTACCGGAGATGACCCCTAAAAATGTGTGAAGACATTGAAGACAATGGTGGTATGTGAAGCTTTTCACGTTGAAGACTATGACATGAGAAGACATAGCATGAAGACTATGGAGCACGAAGACTTAGTTGTTTTGTTGTTTGCTTTTCTTCTTTGTTGAGTCATAGGAACCACCGCACTGTTAAGTGGGGTCCAAGTGAACAAAGTCAGAGTGACTGAAGTGATGCTCACCAAATCCTATGTCTTGGAGCGAAGACAATGAGAGCAAATCTTATTCAGAGTCGAATGAGTCAGCATTACTTGTAGCTCAAGTCAAGCTGCCGCGTGTGTTTGAAATCTGACCGTTGGGACACGTGTCAGTTCCTTAGTGACCCAGGGTCATTTCGGACAAATCAGGTCGGGTTGCCCTGTGGCTATAAATAGCCCACCCCCTACACCATAAATTGGTGGCTGCTCAGAGTTAGTGCACGGCTTTTATCGTTTGAGAGCAACCCACCTCCGAAGCATTTGAGAGAGAATCCCTGCGAGGACAGAGCCCAAACCACCCAGAGCCCAAAGAGTGTTTGGCATCACTGAAGTCTTTCTGTCCGCGTGATCTGAAGACTTATTACACTTGAGGACTGTGAATCCTCCAGCCGGTTAGGCGTCGTGTTCTGAGCATCCAAGAGTCATTGTGGATTGCCAGTGAACGAAGTCTGTGAAGGTTTGGAAGTCTACCTTGAAGACTTACCAGAGTGATTGGGCGGGGACTAAGTGTCCTTAGCTCAAGGGGAATAAGATGAAGACGTGGTCTTCTGAGTTGAATCTCAGCCTCCCTAACCAGACGTACAGTTGTCACAACAACTGGAACTGGTCGAACAAATCAATGTCTTCTTCAAGCTACTGGTTCTATCTCTCACTTCTCTTTACTTACAGTTTGTCTTCGTGAAGTCACTGTTTATTTGCATTATCTGTTTGACTTCACTGCGTGACTACTTGTTCTGATTGGCTTCATACTATCTTCCATCCTGATCCTTACTACCTAGCTACTAATAGTCTTCGTGCTTTCACTTCATTGATTACTTGACTATGGCTTGCCTAGTGTAGTCTACCTTCCGCTGCATACAAATAGTGTCATTTCTATTGTTTCTCTTTGAACTCCCATATTTTAAAGACTTCAATAAAAATCGCCTATTCACCCCCCCTCTAGTCGATAACCAGCTCTTTCAATTGGTATCAGAGCAAGGTACTCCCTTGTTCTCTATGATTCGGTTTAACCACCTGGAGTTTTAGCAATGTCGACTGCAGGGATAATCAAAGTCTCCGCTGCGCGCCCCATCTTCGATGGCACTAATACCCCTACTGGAAGAATAAGATGTGCATGCATCTTGAAGCTATTGATGTCTATCTGTGGTATGTCGTCAAGAACAGCGTTCCCAAGACCGGTGAAGGTGTCACCCCTGCTGATGTCAAGAAGTTTGTTTAACTGGACTCTACCGCCAAGAACATCATCTGTGATCATCTGACCAAGGGACAGCTAGGGCTGGGCGTTCGGTTAATATGGTTAATACGGTTCGGTTTGTTCGGTTTTTTGTAATTTCGGTTTTGGAGAAATGACAACCGAAATAATGACACAAAAATTAGCCACCAAACCTTATTAACCAAAATATATCGGTTCGGTTTGTTCGGTTAACCAAAAAACCAAAGTACATGCACCCCACTGTCTATGTGTAAGAGGCCTGATTGATAAGCAGCGACTTGCATTGTAGTAGTACAGAATGCATGAAATAATTAGCTAGCCTAAAGAAGGTAGAACAGACGGAGCTTGATTGATTTTCCAGCAGTCGTACATCACGTTTAGCCGGTACGTACTCACGTACTTACATGAGCCTGTAGCTAGCGACCAATTCGATCGCTTCTTGGCGTCTTGGCTTATGTCTAACAATATATGGATCAGAAAGCACATGCACTATACCACTTGTTTCACTAGGCACGCACACTGCACATGTACACAAGAATATCCGCAGATCGAAATCGTATAAATACTTGCCGCAAGGATACTCCGCTCAATGAGTCGTTGATCGCACGCCTAGGGTTTGAGTGGAGAGGCCGACAGGGCGCCGCCGGATGGAGAGATGGGCGATGGCTAGATGTATGTACTTGTGAACGTGGAGTGATTACATTAGGCATTAGTAAATCCGGGGGTGTTGGGCCGATGGACAAATGGGCTGCGGTCACAGAGTCAACGTCACACTCACGTACGGCCTTTTACTCCCAAAAATAACTCACGTACGGCCTCAGGAAACCAGGCATCGTAATTAATTTCGGCTTCTTCGGTGATTACGGTTTGTGAGCGCTGGAAACCGATCGAACACCAAACACCGAATAGATATCAAAGTTGCCACCGAACCAAACAACCGTACACCGAATAAATGGATAAACCGGTTAAATCGGTTCGGTTCGGTTTGGTTTTTCGGTTTTCGGTGTGACAGTGCCCACCCCTAGGGACAGCATGGCCGTGTGAGTGCTCTGGAAACATTGAAGCTATTCTGGAACTGGCTCTCCAAGGTCAACGAAGGCGTATCAACTCAGCGAGATCAAAGGATCAGTGTTCTCCACAACCTCTTCAACCACTTCAAGAGACACGACAATGAGAACGTCCAGCTCACATTTGATCGCCTCACTGATATCACAAATGAGCTTCAAGCACTCGGCGCCACTGAGATCACGAAGCATGAAATAGTCAAGACACTACTGAGATCACTTCACAGCTCATTTGACACCTTAGCCCTGATGATTCAAGAACGCCCTGACTTCAAGACTCTCGATCTGTATGACATACTTGAGAGGCTCAACACACATGAGTTTCAGCTATCTGAGAAACGAGATATCTATGGCCCCAACTATGGCCGAACTCGCGATTTGAAGGCAAAGGCTGTTTCCTCATCTGAAGAAGAATCTGACTGCTGTTCTGGTGATCCTGAAGACATTGGAAAGGAGCTTGCTATGCTTGTGAAGAAGTTCCAGAAATTCACTAAGAAGAAAGGCTTCAGAAAGTCTTCACGGTCCAGCTCAAGAAATGATGAAGCTTCCACCCATGACCACAAGAAGAGAACGTGCCACAAGTGCAAGAAACCTGGTCACTACATCTCTGAGTGTCCACAGTGGGACAATGAGAAGAAGAAGAAGAAGAGCAAAGAATATGATTCTGATGACAAGAAGAAGAAGAAATCCTCAAAGTCTTCTTCCAAGTCTTCATCACACAAGAAGAGCTCATCTGGCAAGGCTCGTGCTTTCGTTGGCAAGGAGATGGATTCAGAGGAGGAGTCTGCTTCGGAGGAGGCGGAGGTGGAGTTTCAGGAGGAGTCCGACTCTGGTGTTGCGAGTCTGGCTCTAGCTACAGCCTATGTTGCCAAGTCCATCTTCAACACTGAAGACAATGGCTCCGTCACCAATGCTGATGATAATGACAAGGACGACTCGGCTCCCACCTACTACTTCATGGCACGTGAATCACGCGATGCCTACTTTCAAACATCAAGTGAAGATGACTCTGATGGTGAATCCAAACCTAGTTACAAAACACTTTCTAAAATTGCAACTGAACAACAGAAAGCTATGGAACATATTCAAAAACTGTTAGACAAAAGCGCTGACCTGTTAGACGCGGAAATGACCCGATCTCAGTCCTTAATTGAAGACATAAAAAATCTTCATGTTAAGTACGAAGAACTTGAAAGTCGTCATGAAGCGCTCTCAAAAACTCATGAAAAGCTTTCCTACGATTATCTTCAAAGGAAGCAAGATCTTGAGAAATTGAGAATGATTCATAAAGATCTTCAAAAGGAGAACGAGTCACTTCACGCTCAACAGATCAGTCCCTCTCAGGATGGATTTGAACCACCATGTCTAAAATGCATTGAGTGTGATAGCGTTGCCTCTGTTGCTGAATGTTTTACTGCTGCTACTGTTGCAATATCTTCAACTGCTGATGTGGTAACTAACCACTCTGCTAAGGATACCACTACTATTGCCGATGAGAATGCCAGGTTGAAGACACTGCTTCAGACAGGGATGTACAAAAGTCCCAAAGGGCATCAGACATTATGTGATGTCCTCAAAAAGCATATTCTGAACCAAAACCCTATGAAAGAGGGTGTTGGGTTCGAGAGGAAAATGATTGTTGATGGGTCTTACTGGAAGCCTAAGCAGTACCCCAAAACCACATGGGTTGCTGCAAAAGAACCTTTAGTAGATCCATCCACCTTATCTGGCTTCACTTGTGCTAACCCTATTATCATTGATGAATCCTTTGATGCAAACTATAAACTGTTTAAGAATCAGAATGGCGAAGTGTTTGCCAAGTATATTGGTACTAACTGCAGGAATGGGCCACCTATGAGGAAGATATGGACACCCAAAAATTGTTTTGGGAGTCTTCCTGTGAATGTCGTCATGACACCACCTGGGGAGAACATAAATCCCATGCCAAAGGCTTCATATGGTCCAAAATCTTCATACAGACCGAGGACTCATCTGAGTCACCCTAACGTCAATGTTTTGCAGAGAAATCATACTCAGACCCATGAATATGAGCGTGTTTCTTCAAACCGCTATGTTCATAGAACAAAGAACTTTTCTGCTTATTCTTATGAGTATTATTCACCTCCCGCGAGGCTATTTACTAAGACTCCACAGAAGTTCTGGCCTGAAGCCATTGATACTGCATGCCACATCATCAACCGTGTTTATCTTCACAAGCTTCTGAAGAAAACATCCTATGAACTCCTAACTGGTAAGAAGCCAAATGTCAGTTACTTCAGAGTATTTGGTGCCAGGTGATGGATCAAGGGTCCACATCACAGTTCAAAATTTGCACCGAAATCACATGAAGGTTTTATGCTTGGTTACGGAAAGGATTCGCACTCCGACAGAGTCTTTAACCTTTTTCACTATAAAGTGGTTGAAACTGTGGCTGTGCAGTTCGATGAGACTAACGGCTTGCAAAAGAGAGCACCTGCCAAATGTGCTAGATGAAGTACCTCCTAGTGAATCAATCAAGCAAATGGGAATTGGAGAGATCATATCTTCTGAGGCTCAGACTGAAGAGGAACTTATCATTTCTGCACCTAATCAACCTGAAGACAATGCTCAGCCTGAAGACAATCCCCCCAAATGATGACATTCATCAGCAAGAGCAAAATCTTCATCCTGTTCATCCTCGTGTTGCAAAAGTACATATTGAGAAGATAATAGACAACATCAATGCACCTGGTCCACTCACTCATTCAAGAGCAACACAAAGAGCAACACAGCTAACAAACTTCTGTGGGCATTTTGCATTTGTCTCAATCTCTGAACCCAAGAAAGTTGTTGAAGCCTTCATGGAACCTGAATGGATTCAAGCTATGCAAGAAGAGCTTCAACAGTTCGAGATGAACAATGTGTGGGAATTGGTCAAGCGTCCTGATCCTCGTAAGCACAATATCATTGGCACCAAATGGATATATCGCAACAAGCAAGATGAGCATGGTCAAGTTGTCAGAAACAAGGCTCGTCTTGTTGCTCAAGGATACACTCAAGTGGAAGGGATTGACTTCGATGAAACATTTGCTCCGGTGGCTAGGCTTGAAGCCATTCGCATATTGCTAGCCTATGCAATCATCACAACATCCTCCTGTATCAAATGGATGTGAAGAGTGCCTTTCTCAATGGAAAGACTGAAGAAGAAGTATATGTTGCACAACCTCCTGGCTTTGAAGATCCAAAACATCCTGATATGGTATACAAGCTCAACAAGGCATTGTATGGCCTCAAACAAGCCCCCCGTGCGTGGTATGACACACTCAAAGACTTCCTGAAGAGCAAAGGCTTCAAACCTGGTTCACTAGATCCCACACTCTTCACGAAGACATATGATGGTGAACTGTTTGTATGCCAAATCTATGTGGATGACATTATCTTCGGCTGCACTAACAAGAAATACAGTGATGAGTTTGGTCACATGATGCAAGAGCAATATCAGATGTCCATGATGGGTGAGCTGAAGTTCTTCCTGGGTCTCCAAATCTGTCAGCAACGCAATGGCATCTTCATATCTCAAGAAAAATACCTCAAAGATTGCCTGAAGAAGTTTGGAATGCAAGACTGCAAAGGATACACGACGTCAATGCCAACCAAAAGCCATCTGGGTCCCGACGCAAATGGTAAAGAGTTCGATCAAAAGGTATACCGCTCCATGATTGGTTCTTTACTTTATTTATGTGCATCTAGGCCAGATATAATGCTTAATGTTTTCATGTGTGCCCAATTCCAAGCGGCACCAAAGGAATCGCATCACTTAGCCGTGAAGCGAATTCTTCGATATTTGGCTTACACCCCAACACTAGGATTATGGTATCCAAAGGGCTCAGAGTTTGATCTAGTTGGATTCTTAGATGCTGATTATGCTGGTGACAAGGTTGATCGCAAGTCCACATTAGGCACACGTCACTTTCTGGGACGATCTCTTCTCTGTTGATCTTCAAAGAAGCAGAACTGTGTATCTCTCTCCACTGCTGAATCCGAATACATTGCTGCTGGATCTTGCTGTGCTCAGCTTCTCTGGATGAGGCAAACTCTCAAGGACTATGGTATCTGTTGGGGAACGTAGTAATTTCAAAAAAATTCCTACGCACACACAAGATCATGGTGATGCATAGCAACGAGAGGGGAGAGTGTTGTCTACATACCCTTGTAGACCGTAAGCGGAAGCGTTAGCACAACGCGGTTGATGTAGTCGTACGTCTTCACAGCCCGACCGATCAAGCACCGAAACTACGGCACCTCCGAGTTCTAGCACACGTTCAGCTCGATGACGTCCCTCGAACTCCGATCCAGCCGAGTATCGAGGGAGAGTTCCGTCAGCACGATGGCGTGGTGACGATCTTGATGTTCTACCGTCGCAGGGCTTCGCCTAAGCACCTTACGATATTATCGAGGTGGACTATCGTGGAGGGGGGCACCGCACACGGCTAAGAGATCCAAGGGATCAATTGTTGTGTCTTTGGTGCTAGCCCTGCCCCTCTATTTATATGTTGAGCCCCGGGGTCGAAACTTGGAGCAAAAGCCTCCTCAAAGTCGGTTTTGCCCGAAAGGCAAGAGTCCCACTCGGACTCCAAGACCAAACGCCACAATCCTTGGCGTCTGGCCCAGATGCCATGGGCCTCGGCGTCTGGCCCAGGGCCAGACGCCAGGGTCTCCGGCGCTTGGCCCCTGGCCTCCGCAAAACTCCTTTTGCACCGACCTAAAGCCTCATGGGCTTGACCCCTTGGCCTAACCATATCATCCAATATATGAATCTTTACGTCTCGACCATTTCGAGACTCCTCGTCATGCCCCTGATCTCATCCGGGACTCCGAACTCCTTCGGTACATCAAAACATGTAAACTCATAATATAACTGTCATCGAAACCTTAAGCGTGCGGACCCTACGGGTTCGAGAACAATGTAGACATGACCGAAACACGTTTCCGGTCAATAACCAATAGCGGAACCTGGATGCTCATATTGGCTCCCACATATTCTACGAAGATCTTTATCGGTCAGACCGCATATCAACATACATTGTTCCCTTTGTCATCGGTATGTTACTTGCCCGAGATTCGATCGTCGGTATCTCAATACCTAGTTCAATCTCGTTACCGGCAAGTCTCTTTAATCGTTCCGTAATACATCATCTCACAACTAACTCATTAGTTGTAATGCTTGCAAGGCTTAAGTGATGTGTATTACCAAGAGGGCCCAGAGATACCTCTCTGACAATCGGAGTGACAAATCCTAATCTCGAAATACGCCAACCCAACAAGTACCTTCGGAGACACCTGTAGAGCACCTTTATAATCACCCAGTTACGTTGTGACGTTTTGTAGCACACAAAGTGTTCCTCTGATAAACGGGAGTTGCATAATCTCATAGTCATAGGAACATGTATAAGTCATGAAGAAAGCAATAGCAACATACTAAACGATCGAATGCTAAGCTAACGGAATGTGGCAAGTCAACTACATCATTCTCCTAATGATGTGATCCCGTTAATCAAATGACAACTCATGTCTATGGTTAGGAATAACCATCTTCGATTAACGAGCTAGTCAAGTAGAGGCATACTAGTGACACTCTGTTTGTCTATGTATTCACACATTTATTATGTTTCCGGTTAATACAATTCTAGCATGAATAATAAACATTTATCATGATATAAGGAAATAACTAATAACTTTATTATTGCCTCTAGGGCATATTTCCTTCAGTCTCCCACTTGCACTAGAGTCAATAATCTAGTTCACATCGCCATGTGATTTAACATCAATAGTTCACATCTTTATGTGGTTAACACCCATAGTTCACATCGACATGTGACCAACACCCAAAGGGTTTACTAGAGTTAGTAATCTAGTTCACATCGCTATGTGATTAACACCCAAAGAGTACTAAGGTGTGATCATGTTTTGCTTGTGAGATAATTTTAGTCAACGGGTCTGTCACATTCAGATCCGTAAGTATTTTGCAAATTTATGTCTACAATGCTCTGCACGGAGCTACTCTAGCTAATTGCTCCCACTCTCAATATGTATCTAGACCGAGACTTAGAGTCATCTAGATTAGTGTCAAAACTTGCATCGACGTAACCCTTTACGACGAACCTTTTATCACTTCCATAATCAAGAAACATATCCTTATTCCACTAAGGATAATTTTGACCGTTGTCCATTGATCTACTCCGAGATCACTATTGCACTCCCTTGCCAAGCTTAGTGGTAGGGTATGCAATAGATCTGGTACACAACATGGCATACTTTATAGAACCTATGGCTGATGCATAGGGAATGACTTTCATTCTCTTTCTATCTTCTGCTGTGGTCGGTTTTTGAGTCTTACTCAATCTCACACCTTGTAACACATGCAAGAACTCTTTCTTTGACTGTTCCATTTTGAACTACTTCAAAATCTTGTCAAGGTATGTATTCATTGAAAAACTTATCAAGCGTCTTGATCTATCTCTATAGATCTTGATGCTCAATATGTAAGCAGCTTCACCGAGGTCTTTCTTTGAAAAACTCCTTTCAAACACACCTTTATGCTTTGCAGAATAATTCTACATTATTTCCGATCAACAATATGTTATTCACATATACTTATCAGAAAGGCTGTAGTGCTCCCACTCACTTTCTTGTAAATACAAGCCTTTCCAAAAGTCTGTATAAAACCATATGCTTTGATCAACTCATCAAAGCGTATATTCCAACTCCAAGATGCTTGCACCAGTCCATTGATGGATCGCTGGAGCTTGCACATTTTTGTTAGCACCTTTAGGGTTGACAAAACCTTATGGTTGTATCATATACAACTCTTCTTTAATAAATCCATTAAGGAATGCAGTTTTGACATCCTTTTGCCAGATTTCATAAAATGTGGCAATTGCTAACATGATTCGGCCAGACTTAAGCATCGATACGAGTGAGAAAATCTCATTGTATTCAACACCTTGAACTTATCAAAAACCTTTTTGCGACAAGTCGAGCTTTGTAGATAGTAACACTACTATCAGCATCTGTCTTCCTCTGAAGATCCATTTATTTTCTATGGCTTGTCGATCATCCGACAAGTCCACCAAAGTCCATACTTTGTTCTCATACATGGATCATATCTCAGATTTTATGGCCTCAAGCCATTTCGTGGAATCTGGGCTCATCATCGTTTCCTCATAGTTCGTAGGTTCATCATGGTCTAGTAACATGACTTCCAGAATAGGATTACCATAGCACACTGGTGCGGACCGTACTCTGGAAGACCTACGAGGTTCTGTAGTAACTTGATCTGAAGTTTCATGATCATCATCATTAGCTTCCTCACTAATTGGTGTAGCAATCACTGGAACTCATTTCTATGATGAACTACTTTCCAATTCGGGAGAAGGTGCAATTACCTTATCAAGCTCTACTTTCCTCCCACTCACTTCTTTCGAGAGAAACTTCTTCTCTAGAAAGGATCCATCTTAGCAACGAATAACTTGCCTTCGGATCTGTGATAGAAGGTGTACCCAATAGTTACCTTTGGGTATTCTATGAAAACGCACTTCTCCGATTTGGGTTCGAGCTTATCAGGTTGAAACTTTTTCACATAAGCATCGCAGCCCCAAACTTTAAGAAACGACAAATTTTGGTTTCTCGCCAAACCACAGTTCATAAGGCATCGTCTCAACGGATTTTGATAGTGCCCTATTTAAAGTGAATGCAGTTGTCTCTAATGCATAACCCCAAAACGATAGTGGTAAATCGGTAAGAGACATCATAGATTGCACTATATCCAATAAAGTACGGTTATGACGTTCGGACACACCATAACGCTGTGGTGTTCCTTGTGGCGTGAGCTGTGAAACTATTCCACATTGTTTTATATGAAGGCCAAACTCGTAACTCAAATATTCTTCTCCACGATCAGATCGTAGAAACTTTATTTTCTTGTTACAATGATTCTCCACTTCACTCTGAAATTCTTTGAACTTTTCAAATGTTTCAGACTTGTGTTTCATTAAGTAGATATACCCATATCTGCTCAAATCATCTTGTGAAGGTCAGAAAATAATGATACCCGCCACGAGCCTTAATACTTATTGGTCTGTATACATCAGTATGTATTATTTCCAATAAGTCATTAGCTCGTTCCATTGTTTCGGAGAACGGAGTTTTTGTCATCTTGCCCATGAGGCATGGTTCGCAAGCATCAAGTGATTCATAATCAAGTGATTCCAAAATCCCATCAGCATGGAGTTTCTTCATGCGCTTTACACCAATATGACCTAAACGGCAGTGCCACTAATAGGTTGCACTATCATTATTAACTTTGCATCTTTTGGCATCAATATTATGAATATGTGTATCACTACGATCGAGATCCAACAAACTATTTTCATTGGGTGTATGACCATTGAAGGTTTTATTCATGTAAATAGAACAACAATGATTCTCTGACTTTAAATGAATAACTGTATTGCAATAAACATGATCAAATCATATTCATGCTCAACGCAAATGCCAAATAACATTTATTTAGGTTTAACACTAATCCTGAAAGTATAGGGAGTGTGCAATGATGATCATATCAATCTTGGAACTACTTCCAACACTCATCGTCACTTCCCCTTCAACTAGTCTCTCTTTATTATGTAACTCCTGTTTCGAGTTACTAATCTTAGCAATCGAACAAGTATCAAATACTCAGGGGCTACTATAAACACTAGTAAGGCACACATCAATAACCTGTATATCAAATATACCCTTGTTCACTTTGCCTTCCTTCTTATCCACCAAATATTCAGGGCATTTCCGCTTCCAGTGACCATTTCCTTTGCAGTGTTAGCACTCAGTTTTAGGCTTTGTTCCAGCTTTGGTCTTCTTCACGGGAGTGACAACTTGTTTGCCATTCTACTTTGAAGTTTCCCTTTCTTTCCCTTTTCTTGAAACTAGTGGTCTTGTCAATCATCAACACTTGATGCTCTTTCTTGATTTCTACCTTCGTCGATTTCAACATCACGAAGAGCTCGAGAGTCGTTTTCGTCATCCCTTGCATACTATAGTTCATCACGAAGTTCTAGTAACTTAGTGATGGTGACTAGAGAATTCTGTCAATCACTATCTTATCTGGAGGATTAACTCCCACTTGATTCAAGCGATTGAAGTACTCAGACAATCTGAGCACATGCTCACTAGTTGAGCGATTCTCCTCCATCTTTTAGCTATAGAACTTGTTGGAGACTTCATATCTCTCAACTCGGGTATTTGCTTGAAATATTAACTTCAACTCCTGGAACATCTCATATGGTCCATGACATTCAAAACATCTTTGAAGTCCCGATTCTAAGCCGTTAAGCATGATGCACTAAACTATCAAGTAGTCATCATATTGAGCTAGCCAAACGTTCATAACGTCTGCATCTGCTCCTGCAATAGGTCTGTCACCTAGCGGTGCATTAAGGACATAATTCTTCTGTGCAGCAATGAGGATAAACCTCAGATCATGGATCCAATCCGCATCATTGCTACTAACATCTTTCAATACAGTTTTCTCTAGGAACATATCAAAAATAAACATATGAAAGCAACAACGCGAGCTATTGATCTACAACATAATTTGCAAAATACTACCAGGACTAAGTTCATGATAAATTAAAGTTCAATTAATCATATTACTTAAGAACTCCCACTTAGATAGACATCCCTCTAATCCTCTGTAACGCCCCGGATCCGATGCGCCAGGTGTCCGCCAGTTATTCGCCGTCTTTGCCATGTCATGTGCTTGCGTGTTGCACTTTGCCATGTCATCATTTGCATTTCATCTTGTCATCATGTGCATTTCATTTTGCATACGTGTTCGTCTCATGCATCCGAGCCTTTTCCCCGTTGTCCGTTTTGCAATCCGGCAATCCGATGACATCCGGCGTCCCCTTCTTCTCTCTTGTTGTGAGCGGGTGTTAAACTTTCTCGGAATGGCCCGAGGTTTGCCAAGCGGCCTTGGTGTAGCACCGGTAGACCGCCTGTCAAGTTTCGTGCCATTTGGAGGTCGTTTGGTACTCCAACGGTTAACCGGGTAACCGTAAAGCCCTCTTTGAGTTGCAGCCCAACACCACTTCCAAAGTGGCCCAAAGCCCAGCAAACCCCCCTCCATGCTCTCGGTCATTCGATCACGATCGCGTGGCCGAAAACCGCACCTCATTTGGACTCTCCTAGCTCCCTCTACCTATAAATAGGTCCTCCCCCTCCATTTTCGCGCAGATCAAACCCTAAAAATTCCTCCCCGCGCCGCCGGACGCGTCCGTCCCCGGCCGGACATGTCCGCCAGCCACGTCGCAGCAGCCAATCAACGCACGCCATGTCGTCGCCGCCGCGCCCGCAGCCAGCCATCGAGCGCCACGTGGCGTCCTCCGCCGCGCCGCGGCGCCGGCCCGCTCAGCCCTCGCGGGGCCCGCCCGGGCCCGAGCCGCCCGCCGCCGCGGCCCGCGCCCCGGCTGCCGCCCGTCCCCGCCGGCGCCTCCCGCCGCGCTCCCCGCGCCGCCGCGGGCGAGTCGCCCTGCCGCCCGGTGCCTTCCGCCGCCGCCGCCCGAGCGCCGAGCGCCGCCGCCGGGCCTCGGCCTCCTCGCCGCCAAGCTCCGCCGTGGCTGCCGCCTCCGCCCGCGGCTCCCCTGCCCTCCGGCGACCTTTGCCCCCGCCGTCCGCGGCCACCGCCCGTCCCGCCAGCGAGCTTCGCCGCTCCGCCGCCCTGCGCGCTCCCGCGCCCCCTCTCCTCCGCCTCCGGCCAGATCCGGTCGAGGAGCGGCCGGATCCGCCGCCCCCGCCTCGCCCCGACCTCGCCGGACCTCGCTCCGGCCGCGCCCGCCCGTTCTCCAGCATGCATCAAAGTCCGTGCCACAGACCCGAGGTTGCCCCGATTTTCTTCTAAGTCCCCGTTTTCATACATTAACATGCAATATTCATCGCATCACATCTCTGCATCCGTAGCTCCGTTTCGTGCGTATAATATGTCAAATTGTTCGCCTCGACGAGTACTTCATTTCATTCCATTGCATCATTTTCATTTGAGTTCATCTTGATGCCCGAAATGCTGTTGGAAGAGTGCATGTTGATGTTAATCTGCTGAAACTGTTATAACTTGCTCATTTATCATTTTTGCCATGATTGATGTGTGCATCCTATGAGCATGAGCTCTACATGATTGTTGAACTATGCCATGCCATCTTTCCAGGGGTGCCAACCATGTATTTTTTTGAGTTGTGTGCTGAGTGTATCAAGCTTGCTAAGTAGGGTAGTTGTTGTTGCTGATTTCTTGACAGATTCTGTTATATTTTGTTGCTATGTTAACATGCTTCCACTAATCATTCTATGCATAATCTGGAGATGTCCTATAAACATGTTATGAACTACATGTCATGATCTATCCATTCATGCCCTTGGTTTCAATTATAGCCTGCTGGAACATTTTGTAATCTTGCTCTAAAGTTGCTTGAAAATGTTGCTGTCAGCCTGTTAACATCAAGTTCACTTGTTCCCATGTGTTTTCCTAGTGATCCATGTATCCTATGAACTTGTTCTTGCCATGCTTAGCTTCATAAACATGCCTTCTTACTGTTGGTTGCCTTGCCATGCCATGTATTGCTCTGTAGTGAGTGGTTCAAGCTCACGAACATGCCTACTTATTGTTGTTCCTGCCATGTTTAAATTTGTAATATAACTTGCCATGTTTACATGGGTGCCATCATATTTTCCGTGCCTTTTTGGCTCATGGTCAGTAAGGGACTTTTGATCTATGCATTTAGTAGTATCATGCCATGCCTTTGTTTGCCATGATAAGTTCCTGTAACATGTTGTTTGATAGCTCTAAACATTGCAACCTGATGTTATTTCTGCTAAAGTCTGAAACTGTTATTATTTGCAATATCTCCATGTGTTTTTGAGCATGTTCTAGTGATTTCTGGAGATAGCTCAGTGTTCATGTTTTGTTATGCTTTACCAGTACTTCATGCCCATGCCTTTTGTTATTATGTTGGGGTGCTGTAGCATGTTGTTTTGATGCTTGTAAGATGCCTAGTTGTTGTTTTAGACAGATTGTTGTTATGACTTGTATAGTGTGTGTGTGTTGCACCGTTGCTCCGTTTTGAATGTGCTCTATATGAAACTTGCTTGATTTTGCATGTAGTTTCATATTATCATGTTGCATCCTTGTTTTGGTGTGTTTGCTTGATGTTTGGGTGCATTTTGCATCAATGCCATGCTTAACTTGTTTTGCTCTTATCTTCTAGGCCGTAGCTCCGAATCTAATGAACTTTATATGTAACTTGACTAGAATTTCGTGTAGATCATCATGGTGCATCTTAACTTGCTGTTTAACAACTTCAACTTAATGTTTATTCAGTTCTGGACCAATTTCGAAATATGCATATGAGGACTTACAGGAATTGTTATATGTTGTTCCCGGCCTCATTTAAACTTGCCTTGATGTGTTGTTCTTGTTTGCATCAAATCTTGCCATGAGTAGCTTCATTTAGCTTGGTCATGCATCATGCTTGTTGTGCATCATGTCTTGTTCATGTGTGGTGTGTTTACCTATGTTGTGTGCTTCTTCTTGTTAGTTCCTGTTTCGTTGCGATCGTGAGGATTCGTTCGTCTACGGTTGGTTCGGCTTCATCCGTTCGTCTTCTTCATGGACTCGTTCTTCTTCCTTGCGGGATTTCAGGCAAGATGACCGCTATCCTGGATCTCACTACTATCATTGCTATGCTAGTTGCTTCGTTCTATCGCTATGCTACGCTACCTATTACCTGTTTATCAAGCCATCCCAAATTGCCATGAACCTCTAACCTTTGACACCATTCCTAGCAAACCATTGTTTGGCTATGTTACCGCTTTGCTCAGCCCCTCTTATAGCGTTGCTAGCTGCAGGTGAAGTTGAAGATTTCTCCATGGTGGACAGGGTTTATGTTGGGATATCACAATATCTCTTATATTATTAATGCATCTATATATTTGGTAAAGGGTGGAAGGCTCGGCCTTATGCCTGGTGTTTTGTTCCACTCTTGCCGCCCTAGTTTCCGTCATACCGGTGTTATGTTCCCGGATTTTGCGTTCCTAACGCGGTCGGGTGATTTATGGGACCCCCCTGACAGTTCGCTTTGAATAAAACTTGTCCAGCAAGGCCCAACATTGACGTTTACCATTTGCCTCACCATCACCTATATTTCCCTTGGGAGTAATTAACCCAAGGGTCATCTTTATTATAGCCCCCCCGGGCCAGTGCTTGTCTAAGCGTTGGTCCAAACTAGAGCACCGTGCGGGACCATCCCTTGGCAACTTGGGTTACGTCGGTACCTATACGCTTAGCTCATCCGGTCGTGGCCTGAGACGAGATACGCGCGGCTACTATCAGGATGTCGGCACGCCGGGCGGCTTTGCTGGTCTTGTTTTACCATTGTCGAAATGTCTTGATGTACCGGGATTCCGAGACTGATCGGGTCTTCCTGGGTGAAGGTCTATTCCTTCGATGATCGCGAGAGCTTGTCATGGGCTAAGTTGGGACACCCCTGCAGGGTATAAACTTTCGAGAGCCGTGCCCGCGGTTATGTGGCAGATGGGAATTTGTTAATGTCCGGTTGTAGATAACTTGACACCAGATCCGAATTAAAACACATCAACCGAGTGTGTAGCCGTGATGGTCTCTTCTCGGCGGAGTCCGGGAAGTGAACACGGTTTCTGTGTTATGTTTGGCGTAAGTAGGTGTTCAGGATCACCTCTTGATCATTGCTAGCTTCACGACCGTTCCGCTTGTTCTCTTCTCGCTCTTCTTTGCGTATGTTAGCCACCATATTATGCTTAGTCGCTGCTGCAACCTCACCACTTTACCCCTTCCTTTCCCATTAAGCTTTGCTAGTCTTGATACCCATGGTAATGGGATTGCTGAGTCCTCGTGGCTCACCAGATACTTCCAAAACCAGTTTGCAGGTGCCTATATTACCGAGCAGGTGACGCAACCAAGCTCAAGGAGGAGCTCGATGAAGATCTTGCCCTTTGTGTTGTTTCGTTCTAGTTGATCAGTAGTGGAGCCCAGTTGGGGTCGATCGGGGACCTTTGTCGCTTTTGGGGTTCTTCTTTTATTTCGGTTCCGTAGTCGGATCTTGATTGTATCTGGATGGTGTAATGCTTTATTCTTGTAATTGTGTGAAGTGGCGATTGTAAGCCAACTATGTATCTCTTTCCCTTATGTATTACATGGGTTGTGTGAAGATTACCTAACTTGCGACATTGCTTTCAATGCGGTTATGCCTCTAAGTCGTGCTTCGACACGTGGGAGATATAGCCGCATCGAGAGCGTTACAAGTTGGTAATCAGAGCCTTCCCCGACCTTAGGAGCCCCACTGCTTGATCGTTTTTAGCGGCCGAGTTGTGCCTAGAAAAATGTTTTGAGTCATTTAGGATTATATATATCGGAGAGTTAGGAATTCTTTTACTCCTCAGTCCCTTCGTCGCTCTGGTGAGGTCTCCTGACGTAGAAGTTTTGACTTTCCTCTCCTCAAATTTCACTAAATTTTTTTTTAGGATCACACGGGTATCTTGGAATCGTTCCGATGGTTTTATGATGAGAACATTGTCTTGGTGCCTCCTGTCAGGGGTTTAGTGGAAGTGTCCCGGGGAGTTGAGCTCTGAGGTGTTGTCGTCATAATTTTATCGTTGCAGTTCTGGAATACCTGAGTTTAGTACACCGACATCGAAAATCTCTTTTATGCAGTTGTTGGTGAGATAACCCCGCTAACCCAGTACTGAGGTGAGTACGGGAGTATTGCCATGACTCGTATAACGGATGCTTTTCGAAGGTTGAGGTACACGATTTCCGAAGGTTTCTTGGTTATGTGTTGACGGATGGATACAGCTGGATGTAGGGATTGTTAGTTTGGGTGAGATATATTGCTTCCCCTGTATCCCCAACACCAGATTGCATAACCAGAAAGTTTCGGGAGTTTTATAGGTGGGAATTCAAGTAGCTCCTAGAATATCTTTTCGACAGATGCATGATATGGGATTGGGTAAATCTCTATCATATGTATTTGTTCCGGCTTATTTTGCAAGCCAAATCCTTTGTTTTGTTTTATTTGTGGTATTCGAGTCGCTTCGAAGTCAAATGTTGAATCCATACCTTTCCGAAATGGTGTTCTCATACTCCGATGTGAATACCAATCCTTCTCGACAATCGAGATTGTCATGTCAATCCTTTTCAACCGGCGTGTTTCTCTTCAAGTGGATCCGATCACTTCAACATCAGCAAGACTAATTATCATTTCTTCCCAACGGTGTTTGTTGCACCCGTCTCCAAGTTGCCTTTGTTTTTCCCGCCCACCCACCCCTTTTCCTCAAGGACTAAGATTTCTTTACCAAGTATCCTTTTATTTTTGTGAAGTTTCTCCATTCTTTTCCGTCAATGTTCTTACCCGGTGGTTCTCAAGAAGATGTTCTACTAGTTCGTCATTCCTCATTCCTTTCTCTTCTCCGGTGGATTCAAGTCAAGTTTTGTTGATCATACCTTTTTTCCTCATTTCAATGTCTTCTCATACCGGTGCACCTCATTATCATTCTACTTCTCGCTATTTGTTATTCCGGAGTGCTCAAGATATCTCGAAGATTCGTGTTTCCACTCTGCATTCGTTCAAGCTCTTTCGAGATTGGTATCTCATTCAAGTCATTTAATTCAACCGGTGCAACATCTCTTTTAAATCATTTTCAACGGTGTTCTTTTGAGTGGGCCCTAACCCACAGGTCTTTTCCCAGGATCTTACCTGACTCTTCTATTTTCCCAGAGCTATCCTAAATTCTTCTCCAAGTTTGACGTAAGAATGAGTTATCATCAGTCAAATGCTTTTCTCCAAGATCTTTCAAATTCTTTTCATAGTTGGCTCAACCTCTTCGCTTTTGATTCTTCCAGTGTGCCTCAATAATTCTTGGTGGTGGTTCTCATCATCATTCTCAACATTTGAAGACCGAAGAAGGATTTCTCTTTAATCTTGGTCCATACTCTTGAATATTCATAGTGCTAGCTTATGCCATCCTCTCATAATTGTTTTGATTGTGACAATTCTTTTCTTACCATCCGGAGCATTTCATGAGTTGTTTCCATTTCTTTCCTCCGAAGGCCATCATGTCATAATTCTTCATTCTCAGCGTGTAGCTATCGTTCTCCAAATCTTACCGGTGATTCGTTCAAATATCCTCTAATCAGTTCATGATCTCTTTGTTCTCAAGTATCTAAATTCCCTCAAGTATCTTCATTCATTATGCAATTCTTCCCGGTGATTTGTGCTTTTGCTACGTTCAATTTCAATTCTTACGGTGGTTCGTTCAAGAGTTCTCTTTATTTGTTGTCATATCAATTCATTCGTTCTTTCCAAATCCTACCGGTGGTTCGTTGAAGACCATCTCAAGTTTACGCCATATCTCTCTTAATCCTTTCTACGAGAATAAGTAGTATGCCAAATCCGTTGCTTGTCATCAATTTAAATTGGTGAAGGATACGCATAACATAATTCTTGTTCTTGTTTCATCCAAGTGATTAATTCCTTCGTTCGGAGTTTGTTCATGATGAATAAATTCTCGGTTTTAGTTGTTTCATCTTTTCTTTTCCTGGAGTTCCAAGCTCTAATTATCACGGAGATCCATCTAAATCATTGCAAGGATTCACCTTGTGTTTTCAATTTCTCTTTCTTTTCATTCCTTTTGTTTACCGGAGTTCTTCATGAAGGTTCCACATGATGGTTCAGCAAGGATTTAATTCCCTTCTCAAAGTTTTCATCGAGATTCTTTCCTAAGGAGCTCAAGCTTTCTTCATATGGTAATCCGGAGTGCAATTCTTTCTACCTTATCTTTTGAGGTGGTGTTATGTCACTCTTGACAATTTCCTTCTTGTTTCATGATTCATATGTTGTCAAGAATGAGGTATTTTAAATCCATCAATCCCTTTGTTGGAGTTATCTTGGGTTATATTTCACCTAAAGCTTTCCCTAAGGATTGTTGCTATTTATGGTGCTTATAAAAGACCCAAGTTCTTCTTTATCCTCCCGGTGATACAGCTTTCTCGTCTCCTTGTTCGTATCAATGAAATTCTTTTCCCGTGCTTGGCAGGTTGTCACCTCATAATTTGAGATGCATTCCTTAAGACCATAACAAGCTTATTCTTTTTGTTGTTGGTTTTCCAACAACTCCGTTCTAATCTTCTTGAAAGGGTGCTTTCCGAGCCCATTTGTGGCAGAAGTTTGCATTTTCTCCTACATTCTGTTATTCCAGTGATCTATCTTCTATTCTTTTGTTCCAGAGGCATTGTGATGTTGTGCTCTTCACCCATCACCTCATTTTTTGAGGATCGTGTTCTTCTCTTGCTTATCCATTTAACCGGAGTGTTGTATCATCTCTTCAATATCTTTTCATCTCATCAAGTTTTACTTCTCTTTTCTACCGGAGAGCTGTCCAAATTCAGCCATTCTTGTTCCTTGGCTATCTCATTATACCGATGTGGTCATATTCTTTTCGTTCGTGAAGCACTTATTTCCATGTCTTTCAACCTTCAAGTTCTCGTAATACTCCTTGTTCATCTTTTCTAACGGATTGTTTGCAATCTCGTTCATCTCTGTTGTACTCTTTCTTTTAAATTGCCCAACATCTCAAGGTTCATGGTTTCACTCGTTTGTCGAAGAAGCAACTTAGTTTTACCTCTTCTCTTCCTCTTCCGTTTTCCCTCCGGTGCCATCCTAGATCTCGGGACGAGATCCTCTCGTAGTGGTGGAGTGTTGTAACGCCCCGGATCCGATGCGCCAGGTGTCCGCCAGTTATTCGCCGTCTTTGCCATGTCATGTGCTTGCGTGTTGCACTTTGCCATGTCATCATTTGCATTTCATCTTGTCATCATGTGCATTTCATTTTGCATACGTGTTCGTCTCATGCATCCGAGCCTTTTCCCCGTTGTCCGTTTTGCAATCCGGCACTCCGATGACATCCGGCGTCCCCTTCTTCTCTCTTGTTGTGAGCGGGTGTTAAACTTTCTCGGAATGACCCGAGGTTTGCCAAGCGGCCTTGGTGTAGCACCTGTAGACCGCCTGTCAAGTTTCGTGCCATTTGGAGGTCGTTTGGTACTCCAACGGTTAACCGGGTAACCGTAAAGCCCTCTTTGAGTTGCAGCCCAACACCCCTTCCAAAGTGGCCCAAATCCCAGCAAAGCCCCCTCCATGCTCTCGGTCGTTCGATCACGATCGCGTGGCCGAAAACCGCACCTCATTTGGACTCTCCTAGCTCCCTCTAGCTATAAATAGGTCCTCCCCCTCCATTTTCGCACAGATCAAACCCTAAAAATTCCTCCCCGCGCCGCCGGACGCGTCCGTCCCCGGCCGGACATGTCCGCCGGCCACGTCGCAGCAACCAATCAACGCACGCCACGTCGTCGCCGCCGCGCCCGCAGCCAGCCATCGAGCGCCACGTGGCGTCCTCCGCCGCGCCGCGGCGCCGGCCCGCTCAGCCCTCGCGGGGCCCGCCCAGGCCCGAGCCGCCCGCCGCCGCGGCCCGCGCCTCGGTGGCCGCCCGTCCCCGCCGGCGAGTCGCCCCGCCGCCCGGTGCCTTCCGCCGCCGCCGCCCGAGCGTCGAGCGCCGCCGCCGGGCCTCGGCCTCCTCGCCGCCAAGCTCCGCCGTGGCTGCCGCCTCCGCCCGCGGCTCCCCTGCCCTCCGGCGACCTTCGCCCCCGCCGTCCGCGGCCACCGCCCGTCCCGCCGGCGAGCTTCGCCGCTCTGCCGCCCTGCGCGCTCCCGCGCCCCCTCTCCTCCGCCTCCGGCCAGATCCGGTCGAGGAGTGGCCGGATCCGCCGCCCCCGCCTCGCCCCGACCTCGCCGGACCTCGCTCCGGCCGTGCCCGCCCGTTCTCCGGCGTGCATCAAGGTCCGTGCCACAGACCCGAGGTTGCCCCGATTTTCTTCTAAGTCCCCGTTTTCATACATTAACATGCAATATTCATCGCATCACATTTCTGCATCCGTAGATCCGTTTCGTGCGTATAATATGTCAAATTGTTCGCCTCGACGAGTACTTCATTTCATTCCATTGCATCATTTTCATTTGAGTTCATCTTGATGCCCGAAATGCTGTTGGAAGAGTGCATGTTGATGTTAATCTGCTGAAACTGTTATAACTTGCTCATTTATCATTTTTGCCATGATTGATGTGTGCATCCTATGAGCATGAGCTCTACATGAATGTTGAACTATGCCATGCCATCTTTCCAGGGGTGCCAACCATGTATTTTTTGAGTTGTGTGCTGAGTGTATCAAGCTTGCTAAGTAGGGTAGTTGTTGTTGCTGATTTCTTGACAGATTCTGTTATATTTTGTTGCTATGTTAACATGCTTCCATTAATCATTCTATGCATAATCTGGAGATGTCCTATAAACATGTTATGAACTACATGTCATGCTCTATCCATTCATGCCCTTGGTTGCAATTATAGCCTGCTAGAACATGTTGTAATCTTGCTCTAAAGTTGCTTGAAAAAGTTGCTGTCAGCCTGTTAACATCAAGTTCACTTGTTCCCATGTGTTTTCCTAGTGATCCATGTATCCTATGAACTTGTTCTTGCCATGCTTAGCTTCATAAACATGGCTTCTTACTGTTGGTTGCCTTGACATGCCATGTATTGCTCTGTAGTGAGTGGTTCAAGCTCACGAATATGCCTACTTATTGTTGTTCCTGCCATGTTTAAATCTGTAATATAACTTGCCATGTTTACATGGGTGCCATCATATTTTCCGTGCCTTTTTGGCTCATGGTCAGTAAGGGACTTTTGATCTATGCATTTAGTAGTATCATGCCATGCCTTTGTTTGCCATGATAAGTTCCTGTAACATGTTGTTTGATAGCTCTAAACATTGCAACCTGATGTTATTTCTGCTAAAGTCTGAAACTGTTATTATTTGCAATATCTCCATGTGTTTTTGAGCATGTTCTAGTGATTTCTGGAGATAGCTCAGTGTTCATGTTTTGTTATGCTTTACCAGTACTTCATGCCCATGCCTTTTGTTATTATGTTGGGGTGCTGTAGCATGTTGTTTTGATGCTTGTAAGATGCCTAGTTGGTGTTTTAGACAGATTGTTGTTATGACTTGTATAGTGTGTGTGTGTTGCACCGTTGCTCCGTTTTGAATGTGCTCTATATGAAACTTGCTTGATTTTGCATGTAGTTTCATATTATCATGTTGCATCCTTGTTTTGGTGTGTTTGCTTGATGTTTGGGTGCATTTTGCATCAATGCCATGCTTAACTTGTTTTGCTCTTATCTTCTAGGCCGTAGCTCCGAATCTAATGAACTTTATATGTAACTTGACTAGAATTTCGTGTAGATCATCATGGTGCATCTTAACTTGCTGTTTAACAACTTCAACTTAATGTTTATTCAGTTCTGGACCAATTTCGAAATATGCATATGAGGACTTACAGGAATTGTTATATGTTGTTCCCGGCCTCATTTAAACTTGCCTTGATGTGTTGTTCTTGTTTGCATCAAATCTTGCCATGAGTAGCTTCATTTAGCTTGGTCATGCATCATGCTTGTTGTGCATCATGTCTTGTTCATGTGTGGTGTGTTTACCTATGTTGTGTGCTTCTTCTTGTTAGTTCCTGTTTCGTTGCGATCGTGAGGATTCGTTCGTCTACGGTTGGTTCGGCTTCATCCGTTCGTCTTCTTCATGGACTCGTTCTTCTTCCTTGCGGGATTTCAGGCAAGATGACCGCTATCCTGGATCTCACTACTATCATTGCTATGCTAGTTGCTTCGTTCTATCGCTATGCTGCGCTACCTATTACCTGTTTATCAAGCCATCCCAAATTGCCATGAACCTCTAACCTTTGACACCATTCCTAGCAAACCATTGTTTGGCTATGTTACCGCTTTGCTCAGCCCCTCTTATAGCGTTGCTAGCTGCAGGTGAAGTTGAAGATTTCTCCATGGTGGACAGGGTTTATGTTGGGATATCACAATATCTCTTATATTATTAATGCATCTATATATTTGGTAAAGGGTGGAAGGCTCGGCCTTATGCCTGGTGTTTTGTTCCACTCTTGCCGCCCTAGTTTCCGTCATACCGGTGTTATGTTCCCGGATTTTGCGTTCCTAACGCGGTCGGGTGATTTATGGGACCCCCCTGACAGTTCGCTTTGAATAAAACTTGTCCAGCAAGGCCCAACATTGACGTTTACCATTTGCCTCACCATCACCTATATTTCCCTTGGGAGTAATTAACCCAAGGGTCATCTTTATTATAGCCCCCCCGGGCCAGTGCTTGTCTAAGCGTTGGTCCAAACTAGAGCACCGTGCGGGACCATCCCTTGGCAACTTGGGTTACGTCGGTACCTATACGCTTAGCTCATCCGGTCGTGGCCTGAGACGAGATACGCGCGGCTACTATCAGGATGTCGGCACGCCGGGCGGCTTTGCTGGTCTTGTTTTACCATTGTCGAAATGTCTTGATGTACCGGGATTCCGAGACTGATCGGGTCTTCCTGGGTGAAGGTCTATTCCTTCGATGATCGCGAGAGCTTGTCATGGGCTAAGTTGGGACACCCCTGCAGGGTATAAACTTTCGAGAGCCGTGCCCGCGGTTATGTGGCAGATGGGAATTTGTTAATGTCCGGTTGTAGATAACTTGACACCAGATCCGAATTAAAACACATCAACCGAGTGTGTAGCCGTGATGGTCTCTTCTCGGCGGAGTCCGGGAAGTGAACACGGTTTCTGTGTTATGTTTGGCGTAAGTAGGTGTTCAGGATCACCTCTTGATCATTGCTAGCTTCACGACCGTTCCGCTTGTTCTCTTCTCGCTCTTCTTTGCGTATGTTAGCCACCATATTATGCTTAGTCGCTGCTGCAACCTCACCACTTTACCCCTTCCTTTCCCATTAAGCTTTGCTAGTCTTGATACCCATGGTAATGGGATTGCTGAGTCCTCATGGCTCACCAGATACTTCCAAAACCAGTTTGCAGGTGCCTATATTACCGAGCAGGTGACGCAACCAAGCTCAAGGAGGAGCTCGATGAAGATCTTGCCCTTTGTGTTGTTTCGTTCTAGTTGATCAGTAGTGGAGCCCAGTTGGGGTCGATCGGGGACCTTTGTCACTTTTGGGGTTCTTCTTTTATTTCGGTTCTGTAGTCGGACCTATATTGTATCTGGATGATGTAATGCTTTATTCTTGTAATTGTGTGAAGTGGCGATTGTAAGCCAACTATGTATCTCTTTCCCTTATGTATTACATGGGTTTTGTGAAGATTACCTCACTTGCGACATTGCTTTCAATGCGGTTATGCCTCTAAGTCGTGCTTCGACACGTGGGAGATATAGCCGCATCGAGAGCGTTACATCCTCTAAGTTATTACATGATCCATATCAACTACACCATGTCCGATCGTCACGTGAGATGGAGTAGTTTCAATGGTGAACATCAATATGTTGATCATATCTACTATATGATTCACACTCGACCTTTTGGTCTCCGTGTTCCGAGGCCATATCTGTTATTTGCTAGGCTCGTCAAGTTTAACCTGAGTATTCCGCGTGTGCAAATGTTTTGCACCCGTTGTATTTGAACGTAGAGCCAATCACACCCGATCATCACGTGGTGTCTCAGCATGAAGAACTTTCACAATGGTGCATACTCAGGGAGAACACTTCTTGATAATTTTAGTGAGAGATCATCTTAAAATGCTACTGTCAATCAAAGCAAGATAAGATGCATAAAGGATAAACATCACATGCAATCAATATAAGTGATATGATATGGCCATCATCATCTTGTGCTTGTGATCTCCATCTCCAAAGCACCGTCGTGATCACCATCGTCACCGGTGCAACACCTTCATCTCCATCGTAGCATCGTTGCCGTTACGCCATCTATTGCTTCTACGACTATCGCTACCGCTTAGTGATAAAGTAAAGCAATTACAGGGCGTTTGCATTTCATACAATAAAGCGACAACCATATGGCTCCTGCCAGTTGCCGATAACTTCGGTTACAAAACATTATCATCTCATACAATAGAATATAGCATCACGTCTTGACCATATCACATCACAACATACCCTGCAAAAACAAGTTAGACGTCCTCTACTTTGTTGTTGCAAATTTTACGTGGCTGCTACGGGCTTTAGCAAGAACCGTTCTTACCTACACACGCCAGTCACCTTTAAGCACGAGTGCTCGTAACGGTGAAACCAGTATCGCGTAAGCGTACGCGTAATGTCGGTCCGGGCCACTTCATCTCACAATACCGCTGAACCAAAGTATGACATGCTGGTAAGCAGTATGACTTGTATCGCCCACAACTCACTTGTGTTCTACTCGTGCATATGACATCTATGCATAAAACCTGGCTCGAATGCCACTGTTGGGGAACGTAGTAATTTCAAAAAATTTCCTACGCACACACAAGATCATGGTGATGCATAGCAACGAGAGGGGAGAGTGTTGTCTACATACCCTTGTAGACCGTAAGCGGAAGCGTTAGCACAACGCGGTTGATGTAGTCGTACGTCTTCATGGCCCGACCGATCAAGCACCGAAACTACGGCACCTCCGAGTTCTAGCACACGTTCAGCTTGATGACGTCCCTCGAACTCCGATCCAGCGAGTATCAAGGGAGAGTTCCGTCAGCACGACGGCGTGGTGACGATCTTGATGTTCTACCGTCGCAGGGCTTCGCCTAAGCACCGCTACGATATTATCGAGGTGGACTATGGTGGAGGGGGGCACCGCACACGGCTAAGAGATCCAAGGGATCAATTGTTGTGTCTTTGGTGCTAGTCCTGCCCCTCTATTTATATGTTGAGCCCCGGGGTCGAAACTTGGAGCAAAAACCTCCTCAAAGTCGGTTTTGCCCAAAAGGCAAGAGTCCCACTCGGACTCCAGGACCAAACGCCACAATCCTAGGCGTCTGGACCAGACGCCATGGGCCTCAGCGTCTGGCCCAGGGCCAGACGCCAGGGTCTCCGGCGTTTGGCCCCCTGGCCTCCGCAAAACTCCTTTTGCACCGACCTAAAGCCTCATGGGCTTGACCCCTTGGCCTAACCATATCATCCAATATATGAATCTTTACGTCTCGACCATTTCGAGACTCCTCGTCATGTACCCCATCTCATCCGGGACTCCGAACTCCTTCGGTACATCAAAACATGTAAACTCATAATATAACTGTCATCGAAACCTTAAGCGTGCGGACCCTACGGGTTCGAGAACAATGTAGACATGACCGAAACACGTTTCCGATCAATAACCTATAGCGGAACCTGGATGCTCATATTGGCTCCCACATATTCTACGAAGATCTTTATCCGTCAGACCGCATAACAACATACGTTGTTCCCTTTATCATCGGTATGTTACTTGCCCGAGATTCGATCGTCGGTATCTCAATACCTAGTTCAATCTCGTTACAAGCAAGTCTCTTTACTCGTTCCGTAATACATCATCTCACAACTAACTCATTAGTTGTAATGCTTGCAAGGCTTAAGTGATGTGTATTACCGAGAGGGCCCAGAGATACCTCTCCGACAATCGGAGTGACAAATCCTAATCTCAAAATACGCCAACCCAACAAGTACCTTCAGAGACACCTGTAGAGGACCTTTATAATCACCCAGTTACGTTGTGATGTTTGGTAGCACACAAAGTGTTCCTCCGGTAAACGGGAGTTGCATAATCTCATAGTCATAGGAACATGTATAAGTCATGAAGAAAGCAATGGCAACATACTAAACGATCGAATGCTAAGCTAACGGAATGGGTCAAGTCAATCACATCATTCTCCTAATGATGTGATCCCGTTAATCAAATGACAACTTATGTCTATGGTTAGGAAACATAACCATCTTCGATTAACGAGCTAGTCAAGTAGAGGCATACTAGTGACACTCTGTTTGTCTATGTATTCACACATGTATTATGTTTCCGGTTAATACAATTCTAGCATGAATAATAAATATTTATCATGATATAAGGAAGTAAATAATAACTTTATTATTGCCTCTAGGTCATATTTCCTTCAGTATCCACCTGAAGAATGTGCCACTCTACTGCGATAATGAAAGCGCCATCAAGATTGCCAAGAAGCCAGTTCAGCACTCGAAGAGAAAGCACATTGAAATTCCTCATCACTTTCTCTGAGATCATGTCATGAAGGAAGATATTGATATCATTCACGTCAACACTGAAGAGCAATTGGTTGATATCTTCACAAAGCCCTTGGACGAGAAAAGGTTTTGCAGGTTGCGGTGTGAGCTAAATATCTTGGAATCCTCAAATGTCCTGTGATTGGACACACATCCTAACACTTATGCATATTGATGACTTATATGTGCGACACACAAAGTAATGTATATCTTCAATCAATGAAGACATACACTCTAAGTGTGAATACATTAATGCGGAATTTGACTTCGGAGCGCCACGATAATTGTGCGCCGTGTCTGGGTCTAATACTTCCTATACGGTGGGTAACGCCACCACCAAGCTTTTGTTTGAAGTGTTTCCCTTGGCGTTATGATTGCAAAGTCTTCGCATTTGATTTGTCTTCATCCTTGACTTATGTTCATATATATCTTCATCTTGTTGATTTGGTATTATACTAGTTATATACATATTTGTGTTCTGTCCTCTACAACATTCACTTATAGCTATGATTTCTTGCTGAATTTTTGATCTAAGTGAATGTGATCGGACCCTAACCTATCTATGCTTCTACCTCAACTCTATCTGTCCAAATCATATGCATTCTATTGAAAACTATCGATTGTCTTCACTGAGACCTTGTCAGCTGAAGTCTATCAGACAATCATTTATATCTGTTTTTAATGCTATATCCTTATTGCCTGAAAGCCGGAGAATTCGGAACGACCACCCCGACAATCCAGGCGTGCGTGGGAACATGGAACAACTTCCAATGTGTTGCATGCTTGCCACGTGCCCTTCAGATGTGAACCGCTAGGGGCACCTGCGTAGTTGCGTTGTGCCGTCCCTTTCCTTATAAATACCCATCACATCGCAGTCAAAATCCTTCTTCCACCTCGCCACCTCTCACAAACCCTAGCGCCACCGCTAGCTCTCGACGATGCCGGCGACGAAGCGCTTAGCTGCCGCGACCTCACCGACGTCGTCCTCACACTGGCCGTGGACCTCGTCTTCTCTGCCGCCGCCGTAGGTATCTTCCGTCGCCAAGTTAGGGCATGGGAGATCGAACTGCTCGGCCTCCAACTTCGCAATGTCTAGCAGTTCTTTGTGTGGTAATTAAAACTTACTTTTTACCGTCTTTTTGATCTGATAGATTCATCCTTCTTTACCAAAAGTGGTTTCTATACTTCCAAAGTTGAATCTATCCCGTTCTGCATCTCATATTATGCCTTGTCTGTTCACTTATGCTTCTCTACAAGTTAGATTCCTCACTTGTACCTATTCTTGGATTCTTACAAATCTGGAACTAACTCACAACAAATAAGTGAATGTCTTCGCGTTATGAGGTCAATGTCTTCAAACTGATTTATCTTCAAAATCTTCTGAGAATGCACATGACCTCTTCCCCTTCCCTCTCACCTCTAATGTTGTCACACATACATGTCCGTGGGAGAATCCCTTGGTTCTCATAGTCTGCATTCATTTGCAGAATTCTTACATGGTCACATAAATTCTCCTGAATCCAGTTCTTGTCTGACCAGCCATCGGAAGCCTTTGCTAGTTCTGAAGTCATTCAGTTTAAGCTTCATGGAAATTTAGAAGTCAGCTAGAAAGGGTGGCAGACAGCGCCATGGAAATACATCCAAAGATTTGCCGCCAGATCTGCACGAACTGTATAAGACAGACCCAGAAGAAACCTATGGTGAACGCAAGAATCGGATCCAATGGATTCGAAGATATTGGGCAGAGGAATGGTTCAAGTACAGATTTGTCATGCTGAGTATGCCGAGAATAATGCCATCAAGCGACCCTAGGGAGATATCCTATACAAAAATCTTCCACCCATGTCCAAGTCCGAAGCCATTGATCAAGGCTTCTATCCGTGCATGGTTCGCGGACCACAACCAGAGAATGCTAACCCATCCTCTCTGCTGTGGTGTGGCGAAGACAATCTGTTCAAGCGCAACTTCAAGTTTGCCAAAGACTCTGATGTGAAGAACAAGAAGGCATTTGGACTTGACTTCAACCCCGGTCCATCTGCTCCTCGGGATGATGGCACCCGTGAAGCCAATGAAAATAGAATCGGCCCCTTCTACAACCTTGAAGGCCTCATCACTCACATTGCCATCCAAGGTGCAAATGTGGATCACTCGGCTGATGATGCTGATTCTGATGAAGCGCCAGCTCCTCCTAAGCCACAGAAGCAGAAGAAAACTAAGGCTTCAAAACCTACTGCTGCATCAAAAGTTAACGTGCGAAGCCATTGGCAACTGCTCCTCCTACACCAAGTATCAATTCTGAAGATCTCTTTCGCATCTCCAAGGAGAAAGAGAAGCCCTAGAAGAAAAATGTCCAGAGTTCTGTTCAAGCACTGACATCGGCTGCCATTCTGAGGAACAAAACTGAAGCCATAGATCTGTCAACAGATGATGAGTGCGGTGATGATGCCCTTGAGTAGTTGATTAAGAGAAAGCAAGAGGCAGAGATCTTCAATGATCTGCCCCTCTTCGATGTGAACATTCTGGATAACTTCATTGATGAGTGGTTTGACAACCCCAATCTCAGCTTTGATGATCTTCAGCTCCCAATTGGCATCAGCGTTGCCTTCCAAGTCACCATTGCTCTTGAGCTGGCTCTGGCTCAGAGGATTGTTGAACTGAAAACAAAATTGACTATGAGAAAGACTAGTTCAAAAATCACGTGGCCAAGCTCAATGTGGATGATGTACAAAA
Organism: Triticum timopheevii; assembly: GCA_963921465.1. Classification (NCBI taxonomy): domain Eukaryota; kingdom Viridiplantae; phylum Streptophyta; class Magnoliopsida; order Poales; family Poaceae; genus Triticum; species Triticum timopheevii. Next base: position 139,742,853 of record OY997270.1, read on the forward strand.
CTTCAAGCTGATGTTGCATGACCTCAAGGAGGCATTTCGCAAGAAGCGCGAAGAAGCCAAAGGTTCACGCGAGCAAATGAAAAATCTAGCTGCCAAGTGTGTTCAAGCTTACAATGAAGCTGAGAAGCGCAAGGCACTTGGGCATCCTGGCATAGACCCCAAGCTGGCTGCCAAGAAGAAGAAGCCTGCTGTGGCCCAAGCTGAAGCATCAAGGAGGGAAGAACCTCGCATTGTCTTCCCTGCCAGTATGACAGGCTCGAAGCCTAAGGTCCCCATAGTGACTTCCGAACTGAAGAAAACCAGGGCAGCTGAAGCCGAAGCCAGAAAGCGCAAACTCAAGAACACCACTAACGATGCTCCACCAACCAAGAAGAGAAAGACTAAGAAGAAAGATCGGGCTACTCCCATAGAGCCCCTCGTAGTCGATCCCATCTCTTTTGCTCTCCATGCATTCTAACACCAAGACCGTCAGTTGATAGTTCACGAGCCTGCTTCCACAGAGGCTCCTGAAGCTGAAGAAGTTCCAGCCGTTGACCCCATCACGGCTGAAGACATTGGTCCCCAATACAATGTAGATGATGATGAAGTCCTTCCTCAAATCGAGTGCCAAATGGTATCATCGCCTGTTCTCACAAACAACAAACTCATCAATATTGGTCGTCCTTTGATGCCAATCTCTCAGGATGCCTCATGTGCTGATCACCCCCAACCAGCTACTCTAAGTCAAGACTCACCAAGAACTCCCCCACCTCAAGTCACCAATCCCGTGCTTGATGATGATGATGACTATGTGGTCCATCCAACTCCCACTCCAACGGCATCGCCCGCATTTCGCAGGCTTCGCAAAGGACCAAGGCCACAAGTTGCTTCATCGAGCGTTCCAGAAGGAGAAGTGCAACCTAACTTGGCAGCACAACAAGTGCTTCCTGAAGCCACTCCTACTGTGAATGTCTCTGCGTCTGAAGCCAAAGCTATTGAAGACATACCGGCTGCATCAGCCAATGAAAATCAAGAACCCCGTTAAGAAGAAGAATGTGTTGCCACACCCCCTACCAACCAAGAAGATGTTCTCGAGGAGAACGTATCTGTGCCCGACCCTCCAGCTACTCAAGTGGAGGTTGCAAATAATGAGGCAACCACCAATACCACTACTGAAGCCAATGACATTGTCATGGCTGAAGCTAATGTGGCCCTGCAGTAAACACCGTGCCTGAAGCCAATGATGCACCTGCACCAAATGTGCAGCCTGACGCCCTTACCAATGCCACTGCTCCTGTACCGCCACCAAGGCCTCATACCATTGAGCAAGCATTTTATCAAAGGCAAGCTTGTTACTGTCAGATGGCCAATTCTGGTTCCTCCGCCTACTCCCGGACCTCAATTTGATTATCATGTGGAGCACAGGCCACAGGTTTAGAAGCCAAAACCAAGGCTGCCAAGGTTTTCAGGTACTGCATCTGCACCAGGATCATTCAACATCAATGGCTTCATTGCGCACAACACTTTTTTTGATAAAGCCAAGAACCCATATTCCAAGCCAAGAATATCATCTGTCGGTTCTGGAGTTATCAGCAGCGCAGTTATTACTCATGTGTCCTATACAATCAAGGGCGCATATTTCCTCATATGCATCTGGACTGCGAAGCCATAGCTGGCATGCCTTGCTTAGAAGAAGCCCTAGACTGTTTCAGAGATGCAGGCCTTCTCCAATTTGTGACTGATAAAGAAAATTGGAATGAAGAACTTCTGCTGCAATTCTATGCAACTCTCCACAATCGCGGCTACAGCAGGGATCCAAAGACATGGGTCCTTGAGTGGATGACAGGCAATGTACACCATGAAGCCAAAGCTCTTGATCTCATTGAGCTTACCGGCCTGTCCACTCCAGGTGAACTATATGAACCTGGTTGTCAGCTTCACCGCAATGCATTGGAAAGCATCTTCCCGAAGCCTGAGCCCAATATGAGCCAAATGCTGAGTATGATGAAGCCACTGCCGCAGGATGCTGAATATCCCAAGGAATTCTTTGTTGAAGACCTAGAGTATCTGCCCCGCACCATCTATCACATTATCAGGCGAACTCTTTGGCCCATCAAAAGGACATTCTTCCTCAGCTAAGCTTGAAGGCTCAATGAAGGCTTTGGTCTTCTATATTCTCAATGGCATCAGCTTCAATGCTCAGGATTTCTTCATTCCCCAATTTGCTGCATCTGGCTCAGATATATTTGGTCTGAAATTCTATGCTCCATGGGTAATGCGTCTGATCAAGCTTCACTCTGCTGTTGACTATCAGCCCTCTACACGCAACCATCTCATATTCTTGCCAGAGGTTGATATGTCCGTCGAAGCCATTTACCCGGAGCCTGCCAAGGAGGCAATTTATCTTCACAATGTCGATCGTCAGAGTTTCTCTCAGCATGTTGAAGGAGTTCATGCTGCCACTCGTGTTTATCCTTTGGCTGGAAATACTCGTGTACCTCGTCGTGCTCGTACTGAAGCCACTGAAAGCACTATTGCTCCAAGGCCTCGAAAGAGATCTCATGTGCTCAATGACCGAGAGCTTCTCGTGGCCTTGCATCAGAAACACGATAAGCATGATTACTAGCTAGAGCGTCACATGCGAAGCCTCTTGGTGGATGTTAACCGCATTTGAAATCTTGCCACCAAGAATGCATTTGTCACTCATGAAACCTGTCGAAGGTCTTGGAAGAGTCTGACATTGCTCAGTGCTGACGCTGATCTTCAAGACGATGGCTTCACAGAGAGATTCAAGTTCGATACCACTCCTCCCAGGAATGTTGTCTTGCGCCGGACTCCATCACTCAAAGATTCTGAGTACTCCTCCGCGACAACTATTAATGCCAGAGTCCTTGATGACGCCGATGATGCTACTTCACCACCTCCAACTTCGACGCGTATCGACACTGCACCAAGTTCATCTGCACCACCAAACCTCAACAACGACCCTGTGCTACGTCTTGAGCTTGCGTTGGTTTTCCTTGAAGAGGAAAGGGTGATGCACCAATAGTAGCATAAGTATTTCCCTTAGTTTTTGAGAACCAAGGTATCAATCCAGTAGGAGGCTCCTCAAAAGTCCCACGCACCTACACAAACAAACAAAGAACTCGCAACCAACGCAATAAAGGGGTTGTCAATCCCTTCATGGCCACTTGCGAAAGTGAGATCTGATAGAGATAATATGATAAGATAAATATATTTTTGGTATTTTATAATATAGATGCAAAAAGCAAAGATGAAAATAAAAGTAGATTGAAAGCTTATATGATAAAAGATAGACCCCGGGGCCATAGGTTTCACTAGTGGCTTCTCACAAGATAGCATAAGTATTACGATGGGTGAACAAATTATAGTCGAGCAATTGATAGAAAAGCGAATAATTATGAGATTATCTAGGCATGATCATGTATATAGGCATCACATCCGCAACAAGTAGACTGACTCCTGCCTGCATCTACTACTATTACTCCACACATCGACCGCTATCCAGCATGCATCTAGAGTATTAAGTTCATAAGAACAGAGTAACGCATTAAGAAAGATGACATGATGTAGAGGGATAAACTCAAGCAATATGATATAAACCCCATCTTTTTATCCTCGATGGCAACAATACAATACGTGCCTTGCAACCCTTTCTGTCACTGGGTAAGGACACCGCAAGATTGAACCCAAAGCTAAACACTTCTCCCGTGGCAAGAAAGATCAATCTAGTAGGCCAAACCAAACTGATAATTCGAAGAGACTTGCAAAGATAACTCAATCATACATAAAACAATTCAGAGAAGATTCAAATATTTCTCATAGATAAACTTTATCATAAACCCACAATTCATCGGATCTCGACAAACACACCGCAAAAAGAGTTTACATCAAATAGATCTCCACAAGAGAGGGGGAGAACATTGTATTGAGATCCAAAAAGAGAGAAGAAGCCATCTAGCTAATAACTATGGACCCGAAGGTCTGTGGTAAACTACTCACAACTCATCGGAGGGGCTATGGTGTTGATGTAGAAGCCCTCTGTGGTCGATTCCCCTCCGACGGAGCGCCGATGAAGGCTCCAAGATGGGATCTCGTGGATACAGAAAGTTACGGCGGTGGAAATTGTTTTTGTTGGCTCCCTGGATGTTTTCGGGGTGCGTAGGTATATATAGGAGGAAGAAGTACGTCGGTGGCCACCTGAGGGGCCCAGGAGACAGGGGCGCGCCCAGGAGGGGTGGGTGCGCCCTCCTATCTCCTGGCCGCCTCGTTTGCTGCTTGACTTGCACTCCAAGTTCTCCAGATCACGTTCGTTCCAAAAATCACGCTCCCGAAGGTTTCATTCCGTTTGGACACCGTTTGATATTCCTTTTCTTCGAAATACTTCTTCGAAATACTGAAATAGGCAAAAAACAGCAATACGGGCTGGGCCTCCGGTTAGTAGGTTAGTCCCAAAAATGATATAAACATGTAAAATAAAGCCCATAAACATCCAAAAGGGGTAATATAATAGCATGGAACAATAAAAAATTATAGATACGTTGGAGACGTATCAAGCATCCCCAAGCTTAGTTCCTGCTCGTCCTCGAGTAGGTAAATGATAAAAATAGAATTTTTGATGCGGAATGCTACCTAGCATAATTCTCAATGTAATTTTCTTTATTGTGGCATGAATGTTCAGATCCAAATGATTCAAAATAAAAGTTCATATTGATAAAAGAAATAGTAACACTTCAAGCATACTAATCAAAGCAATCATGTCTTCTCAAAATAACATGGCTAAAGAAAGTTCATCCCTACAAAATCATATAGTTAGGCTATGCTTCATTTTCGTCACACAAAGATGTTCCCAGATTCTATACCCCCGATGACAAGTCAAGCAATTGTTTCCTACTTAAATAATCTCAAACTTTTTTAACCTTCACGCAATACCTGAGCGTGAGCCATGGATATAGCACTATGGGTGGAATAGGATATGATGATGGGGATTGTGTGGAGAAGACAAAAAAGGAGAAAGTCTCACATTGAAGAGGATAATCAACGGGCTATGGAGATGCCCATCAATTGATGTCAACATGAGGAGTAGGGATTGCCATGCAATGGATGCACTAGAGCTATAAATGAATGCTCAACAAAAGAAAACTAGTGGGTGTGCATCCAACTTGCTTGCTCACGAAGACCTAGGGCATTTGAGGAAGCCCATCGTAGGAATATACAAGCCAAGTTCTATAATGAAAAATTCCCACTAGTATATGAAAGTGACAACATATGAGACTGTCTATATGAAAAACATGGTGCTACTTTGAAGCACAAGATATGAGACTCACTATATGAAGGACAAGGTGCTACTTTGAAGCACAAGTGTGGAAAAAGAGATAGTAACATTGCCCCTTTTTATTTATTTTCTTTTTTTTCCTTTTCTCTTTTTTTTTTCTTTTTTCTTTTTTCTTTTTTTTTCTTTGGCCTTCCTTTTTTTCTTTTGGCCTTTTTTTGGGCAATGCTCTAATAATGATGATCATCGCACTTTTATTGATTACAACATATGAATTACAACTCGAAACTAGAACAAGATATGACTCTATATGAATGCCTCCGGCGGTGTACCGGGATGGTGCAATGAATCAAGAGTGGCATGTATGAAAAATTATGCATGGTGGCTTTGCCACAAATACGATGTCAACTACATGATCATGCAATGGCAATATGACAAAAGTAGTGTATGTCATGATGATTGAGGGAGTCCTGGACTAGGGGGTGTCCGGATAGCCGGACTATCAATATCCGCCGGACTCCCAGACTACAAAGATAGAAGATTGAAGACTCCGGCTCGTGTCCGGAAGGTACTTTACTTGGCGTGGAAGGCAAGCTTGGCGATACGGATATGTAGATCTCCTACCATTGTAACCGACTCTGTGTAACCCTAGCCTCTCCAGTGTCTATATAAACCGGAGGGCTTTAGTCCGTAGGACAACATTACATCTCAACAATCATACCATAGGCTAGCTTCTAGGGTTTAGCCTCCTTGATCTCGTGGTAGATCTACTATTGTACTACCCATATCATCAATATTAATCAAGCAGGACATAGGGTATTACCTCCATCGAGAGGGCCTGAACCTGGGTAAAAACATTGTGTCCCTCGTCTCCTGTTACCATCTGCCTAGACGCACAGTTCGGGACCCCCTACCCGAGATCCGCCGGTTTTGACACCGACATTGGTGCTTTCATTGAGAGTTCCTCTGTGTCGTCGCCAATAGAGCGGATGCCTTTACCCGTCTTCAAAGACGGTGTTCTCACCGGAGGGGCCTTGGCCGCCGGTCAGACAATCCGGCTCGGCGGTTTCCTTATGACCGCCTGTCCGGCCGTCGCTTCGGCAATGACTTCTCAAGTCGTCGAAAGCAATCTTCGAGTCAGCCCTAAAGCTGCCGAACAGTTAGATCCAATCGAGCTCTCGTCTGTTAACGAGCTCTTGGATCGCATCGCCGCCCTGGGAGTCGCAACGGACTACGATCAGATCGGGCTTAAAACCGATCTGAGAGAGATTAACTCTCCCCAGGCTACCCACCACGTCGAAGTGGTAGAAGAACAACTCGGCAATTCGTTGCCATTGATGAAAACAATCTGTGTCCGGATTCCCGAACCCTCCATGCCGGATTCCTGCAGAGGGACGGACCCTGATCGAGCATTGAACCTAAAATCATGCGTCGCTCCGGACTCGCTGGGCTTTTTCCAGCAAATCAAGCTTCCAAGTTCGGAAGACCCTCGGCCTTTGAGCCTAAAGATGGGCAGGGATCCGGATTTTATTCCACCCACCCGCCCAGACATATGCGACCTATCTCTAATTCGGCAAGAGCCCTCAGAAACAGTACATCGTTACTGGGCCAGATTCCTCCTGGTTATGGACAGGATAAAGGACTGCCGAGAGGAAAACGCAGTCTCAATCTTCTGCAATAACTGCACGGACAGGGGAATCCTGAACGCCATCGATCGTCGCAAGATTACGCGTTTTACCGATCTGGCGTCCATAGTACGAAAGTACTGTGCGATGGAAAGTCTCCGGAAAACTGAAAATCAATTTTGGGATAATCCGGCACCAAACCCAGTCCGCGGCAAAAGGGCGCCCCACAATCAGGCCCCAAATGCAAAAACCAAAAAGCAAAAACCCAGCAAGGGAAATGGAACCGTACTGGAGGGATGGCTCAATGGACCCTGTAAACTTCATAATACGGGGGGAGCTGCCCCAACACATAGCCTTCGAGCATGTTGGATACTACGGCAGGTGGCCAAAAGTGGCGAAGAGCTTCTAGCTCCGGGAAACCACTCCAACAATACCAGCACGGTATCAACAGTCTTCGAGACTTTTGCATCAAATAATATGCGAAAACGAGCAATCCGCGAACTCGCCGAAGTCTACCAAGTAGCAACCGCAAATCCATGGAGCGACACAGCTATCACCTTCAGTGCCAGCGACGAGCCCATATCTCGAGCTACCAGAGCCCCAGCCGCACTGGTACTTAGTCCCATAGTGGACGGCTTTCGACTGACAAAAGTCCTCATGGACGGCGGCAGCGGACTAAACCTCATTTACGAGGAAACCCTGCGAAAAATGGAAATCGATTGGAGCTGTATTGAGCGAAGCAGCACAACCTTCAGAGGAATAATCCCTAGCCGGGAAGCGCGCTGCACCGGAAAAATCACACTAGATGTGGTGTTCGGCTCTCCGGACAATTATAGATCCGAAGAAGTTACGTTCCAGGTGGCCCCGTTCAGCAGCGGCTATCACGCCATATTAGGACGAGAGGCATTCACAATTTTTCAAGCAATACCCCATTATGGGTACATGAAGCTCAAAATGCCTGGGCCCAGCGGAATAATCACTCTCGTTAGTGATCCGGACACAGCACTCCGCGCCGAAAATAAGACAGCCGCACTAGCTCTCGAAGCACTATCCGAAGCCTTAGCGGCAGAGGAACTAACCACGCTGCGCTCTACGGTAAACAGGGACGATGTGATACTTGATAAAAGATCCAAGTCCACCTCCTTCAAACCAGCAGATGAGATAGTTAAATTTCAAGTCCACCCAACGGACCCAACAAAGACGGCCTCCATCGGGGCACAGTTGAACCCCGAAGTTGACGCTGCACTACGCGATTTCCTTCGGGAAAATTGGGACATCTTCGCCTGGCACCCTTCAGACATGCCCGGCATCCCTCGCAGGTTGGCAGAGCACAGCCTAAACATCCTAAAAGGATTCAAGCCAGTCAAACAGGCTCTTCGATGATTTTCCGAGCCCAATAGACAGGCAATGGGAGAAGAGCTAGCCAAGTTATTGGAAGCCGGATTCATTAGAGACATTAAACATCCAGACTGGCTAGCAAATTTGGTGATGGTACCAAAGAAAGATAAATCCTGGCGCCTCTGTGTCGACTTCAAAGACCTCAATAAGGCTTGCCCAAAGGATCCTTTCCCCCTCCCGCGCATCGATCAAATTATCGACGCCACGGCAGGACACGACTCGTTGTGCTTCCTGGACGCATACTCCGGCTATCATCAAATCAAGATGGCGGAAGCGGATCAAGCCTCAACGGCATTTATTACTCCATATGGACCATTCTGCTTCAATACGATGCCCTTCGGACTCAAAAACGCCGGCGCAACATATCAGCGCATGATTCAAACATGTCTGGCCACCCAGATCGGCAAAACAGTCGAGGCATACGTAGACGACGTAGTCGTCAAAACAAAACACGTCGAAACTTTAGTAGACGATTTGAGGCTCACATTCGACAACCTCAGAGCATATGACATTAAGCTGAATCCGGAAAAATGTGTTTTCGGCGTACCAGCCGGGAAGCTGCTGGGCTTCATCGTATCCGGTAGAGGGATTGAAGCAAATCCGGCCAAAATCCGGGCTCTGTCACAGTTGGATATCCCAAAGGACCTCAAGCAAATACAAAAATTAACAGGATGCGTGGCAGCCTTAAGCTGTTTTATCTCCCGTTTAGGAGAGAAGGCGTTGCCCCTTTATCGCCTCCTAAGGCGCACCGAACACTTCAAGTGGACGGATGCCGCCACTGCCGGACTCGAAGAAATAAAGGCCATATTGGCAACAAATCCGGTCCTGGCTGCGCCCACTCAGGGCGAACCGATGTTGTTATACATCGCGGCAACACATCAAGTTGTGAGCGATGTCCTCGTCGTCGAACGAGCAACAGAAGGGCATAAATTCCCTCTTCAAAAACCAGTGTATTATGTATCCACTGTGCTCACCCCCTGCAAATCCCGTTCCCCGCACTATCAAAAGATAGCATATGCGGTGTTCATGGCGTCTCGGAAGCTTCGGCACTACTTTCAAGAGTGTTCGATAACAGTGGCTTCTGAAGTACCACTCAATGACATTATAAATAACCGCGACGCAACGGGCAGGATTGCAAAATGGGCCATTGAGCTCTTGCCATTCGACATATCATACAAACCTCGACGAGCCATAAAGTCACATGTTTTGGCTGACTTCGTCGCCGAATGGACTGAAGCCGAACTACCTAAAGAGTACGGCGCATACTCCAATTGGACTATGCACTTCGACGGCTCCAAAATGTTGGCCGGCCTGGGGGCTGGCGTCGTACTGACGTCCCCCACCGGAGATACAGTCCAATACGTACTCCAAATAATGTACACGGACTCCAACAACGCAGCCGAATACGAGGCCCTGTTACATGGTCTCCGGATGGCAGTCTCCATGGGCATCCAACGCCTAGAGGTGCGCGGGGATTCAAACCTTGCAATATCCCAAATAAATGGAGACTTTGACGCCAAGGATCCGAAAATGGCAGCATATCGTAATGCTGTCCTGAAAATGTCAGCTCGGTTTGAAGGACTCGAATTCCATCACATAGCCCGAGATAATAAACAAGCGGCTCTTCAAATATGTTCCTCCAAATATGTTCCTGGAACGGCTCTTCAAGCCATCCGTACTATGGGAAGAGGAGTCCGGTAGCGATAAACCAGAGAAAACCGCACCAACTGGTGATTCAGCAGACGACATAACACCATCCGCCCACGACATAATGGCAGTAATCGCCGCGTGGGCAGAACCTTTCCTAGCCTACTTACTTAGGCAGGAGCTACCCGAAGACCAAAATGAGGCCCGCTGCATAGTCCGGTGATCGAAGGCCTACAAGGTCCACGAGGGAGAACTTTATAAGAAAAGTACTACCGGAGTCCTTCAAAGGTGTATCTCCGAAGAAGAAGGGCGAAACCTCTGGCTGAAATCCATGCCGGACTAGGTGGACACCACGCAGCAGCCCGGGCCCTGGTAGGAAAGGCATTCCGCACAGGATTTTATTGGCCGACGGCTCGGGCGGATGCGCAGGACTTGGTCCAGCGATGCGTTGGTTGCCAGTTCTTTGCTAATCAGAGCCATATGCCACCCACCGCCCTCAAAACCATACCCATTACCTGGCCGTTCGCGGTCTGGGGGCTTGACATGGTCGGACCCCTTAAAGGGGGAACCCACAAGAAAAAATACCTGTTGGTCATGGTGGATAAGTTCACCAAATGGATAGAGGCCAAACCGGTTAAAACGGCAGAGTCCGGACCAGTGATAGACTTTATATCAGAGGTGGTACACCATTACAGAGTCCCCCACAGCATCATCACCGACAACGGCACAAACTTCATGGCCGATGAGGTCAATTCATGGTGCAAAAATATGGGCATTAAGCTCGACTATGCGTCAGTCTATCACCCTCAAACAAACGGTCAAGTGGAAAGAGCAAACGGTCTAATAATGAGCGGCATAAAACCCAGATTGGTGAGGTCACTCGCCAAATCTGATACCCAATGGGTCGAGGAGCTCGACTCCGTACTCTGGGGGCTGCGGACAACGCCTAACCGTACTACCGGATTCACACCATTTTTTATGGTATACGACGCAGAGGCAGTCTTGCCCTGCGACATTATTCATGACTCACCTAGGGTGCGCATGTATGAGGAAAGAGAAGCCGAGCTAGATCGGCAGGACAGCTTGGACACATTGGAGGAAGAACGTGATGTCGCGAAGGCTCGTTCCGCATTTTATCAGCAGCAGGCCCGAAGATATCAAAGCAGAGAAGTACGGGCCAAGACCTATAACGTTGGCGAACTAGTTCTACGCCTGCCGGACAAGAAAAAGGACAAGCTCAAGATGGGAAGGCCCCTTCATTATCGATCAAGTACTGACCGGTGGAGCGTACCGTCTACGAAATGCATCGGACAACCGACTCGAGCCGAACCCATGGAACACAGCCCGACTACGAAGATTTTATGCCTAGCGCCGGACTCAGAGTTCGTCCCCTTCCCCCGTCCAACCTTTTACATTTCGGCTGTCCTCTTTTTCTCTTTTTTTCCTTCTAAATTAATAATCCCCTCGGGGTATATTTTCGCATTTTTTGCATACATACGATGTGCCATCAGCACTCGTTATTCCTGGGGGCTCCTTTTACAGAAGCTCAACTATACGGGTTTTATACCCAACACATGTGTCACGCTTCCACATGTACCTTTTACTCGCCATTATATGCATCGATATGACTTAAGTTTTGGCCAAGCTGGGTTGCCTGGCTCCTGTGCTTACCCCTACGTTCCCGATTGTTCGGCTAGGTGGTAAAGGGAGCACCTCTGCGATTGTTACTACCGGGTCAGCCGGATGTGTACCTCAGACTGGGTGAAGCCGAAAGCTAGCGTTCTTAAGGGAATATTCGGTCGGTGATTTAAAAGATGACTTTTTAACTATTTCTTTCCATCTGCCCCCAGATGTTTTACTGCTTTCTTTGCAGTCCGGCAATGCACTTTAGGGCATGCCTCCCCAGCGAAAGGAACCCTTAACGGAACTATTCTCCCTGGAAGATGTTTCTTACTAACCATGTAATATAACATAACTAGTTGGGCACTTGTCTGATAAAGCACTAATGACCCCTACGCCTGGTCTCCATGCATACCACGGTTATTTGTTAAACCACAAAGGTATTCGGACACACTCCGGACTCTAGGGTCCCGAGGTCGAAGCGAAAAGGTCGGCAAAGACAAACGATCTACAATCCAGCTAGAAGGCATTTCACATGTCAATTTTAAGGATAACATACATTGTCAAATCTATTGATTGTATTCCTCCTCAATCCCGTCTAACAGGCTGTCTAGTTTACAGTCCCGTTGGGAATATTTGGCAGCCAGTTCCACCTGGTCGTACACTAAACTCACAGGGATCTCCTTCCCGTCGGGCCCCACCGGTCCAACTTCGGCCATATGGTTGGGGTCCGCCTTCTTGTACCGCGTCTTCACCATGGCCCAAGCCTCCCTGGCACCTTGGCGGCAAGCTGAAATCTTCCACAAACGGAAGCGCTGCCGTACTCCCCGTAGCTTCTCCGCAAGCTCCCCGAGGCCCTCGGGCGGGGCGAGGGATGGCCATAAGGCCTGTACGGCGCCACTCATTGCCTGCCGAACTCGTTCGAACAGCTGCAACAGTTCGGGAAGTTGATCACCCATTGATATGGGCATCTCCTCCGCAGGATGGCCCGTGAGTATACCTACAAGACATATTATGTCAAATCACTTCCTCGCCGAACTCTTCTTACTTAGCGAGTTCGCTCAAGAACTTACTATAGATGCCGCGACGAAGCCGTTGATTCTCCTTGATGGAGCCGGACAGCTCGGCCTGTGCGCCTTTTAGCTCTTCTCCGAGCTTGGCGTTGGCGTCTTGGAGCTTGTTCCTTTCCTGCTGAACTCTGTTCAGCACATTCTCGCCGGCCTTTAGCTGGCGCAGTAGCGCTTGCCTGTCCGGCTCTGGTTCGGCGGTGCCTACAGTGTTGTTATCAGACTCGCGCCCATGCCGAACATCACTTATACCAATTTATAAAAATGTTTTACCAGGAGGGGTCTTTCCGTCTCCTCCTGTGGCAGCAAGTGCAGCCTCAAGTTGGGCCTTGCAATCTTGCAGCTCCCGAGACAGCTGGGCGTTCTTCTCGTTAAGAGCCTGAAATTTCAAATGATCCTTAAATCAGTTAACATAACTAATTTAAGTCTCGGGGGCTACTGGTGTATACAACCATTAAAATATCTTTACCCGTATGTCTTTAACATACTGCTCCGTGGCCCTGGTAAAACCATTTTGAGCAGCCCGGAGATGCGCGTCCCCTGCGTTGAAGGCATCCCATGCCTCAGGGGAAAAGCACGACTCTTGAAAAACTGTCCGGCGGTGTCTATGATTCATAGCACTCTCCACCTCTGACTTGGTGGCGGACAGTCTGTCGGTATCCTCCGTTGGAGTAGGATCCGATTCGCGTCTCGCGCCTGCCGCTCCCTCCAGTCCAGGCGCTGGAGCCCGGCTGGAATTGGTAGGATCGGCAACTCCTGTGCTTGCAGTCCGGCGAGCGCTTTTTCTTCTGTAAAAATCATGAGCGTTTAGAAGTTTCCTTGAAACGTTGCTTGAAAGAATCAAACATAAGCCATACCCCTGCGGCGACGATTCACGGCGCTCCTCTTCCTCCTGCTAGTTCGGACCGACCTCTGTAGGTCGGCCGCCGCAGGCTCGGCTCTCGGCCGTAAAGGCGCTTCCTGCAAAAAGCCATCGTTCGCGAAGGTCAGAAGTAGCCAAGGATAAGATAACGGTGTCCGGACTTCGGTCTTGGTCACCTGGGATGCCGAATTCAGCCCGGGGTAGTCCGCCGTAATGGCGACCAAAGCATCGTCAATGCTTAGCTGGTGATACACCCCCGCGATTAGCTCCACCCCGATGTCCGGATCCTCTTCGGAGACTGGACCCAGGGATCCTTCCGGATCCTCGGGTTGTGGAGCAGGACTCACCATGTCCTCCATAGTCCGACGTAGACTCTGCGACGAAGACATAAAGTAAGAAGCTTAAACTTCGAAAACACGGGCAGAACCCTTCGAGGTGTTCGCTTACCCATCCTCTGGGGTAGTTCATGGAAAACCCGTCCAGAGGGATCGGGCAAAGGAAGTCCTCCTTCTCCCCCTTGTACAGACCAGACAGGATCTTCACCAGATCCTCGGTCGATTCCGGTCCTTTACGGCCGTGTCGGGTGGCATCGTCCGCCCCATTGAAATCCCACATGGGGTGGCCTCTGTATTGCAGCGGCTGCACCCCCCGCTTGATGCACGTCGCCATGACTCCAATCATGGTCAAGCCGGAATGAGCCATTAATCTTATCCGGCCCATCAAGTAATGGACGCTCTTGTCTTCCTCCAAACGGGGGCTCCGCGGGCGCCAGCTGAGGCGTTTCTTCAAGGGAGCAGCGTCAAACTCCGGGAGGCCAATCCGGACTGGGTTGGGCAACGGAGCGTCTACGATATAAAACCACTCCGAGGGCCAGTCTTCGGACGCCCTCTTGGGGGTGCCGGATAGGTATCTGGTCCCAGCGATGCGCCATATTTCGGCGCCGCCCACTTGATATATGGTCCCCTGGTGAGAACGGGGCACGAGGCAGAACAGCCTCTTCCACAATGCGAAATGGGGCTCGATGCCCAAGAATAGCTCACAAAGAGCTACATAGCCTGCGATGTGCAGCACAGATGCGGGCGTGAGGTGATGGAGCTGGAGTCCGTAGAACTCCAGGAGCCCGCGGAGGAAAGGATGTATTGGAAATCCAAGTCCCCTTACTAGATAAGGGACGAAACACACCCGCTCCCCCTTGTTGGGGCTTGGGGTGTCCTCCGCCTGCCTCCCACCTCGGTAAGTAACCAGTCCGGCTCGGACCGGAACCATGAAGGCCGGAGGAAGCAACCCCTCCGTCTGGAGCTTTACTAGCTCGTTGTGCGGAACTGAGCACCTCCTCCAATCTCCCGGCGATGGGCTGGGAGCGCGTGAGGAAGAGCCGCTTTGACGATCCATGGTGGAATGGATTTCAGGGTCAGAGGTGCTTCGATGGAGTATACGCGGGAGGAAGATGGTGCGGTTTGGATCTGGATCCTTGCCCCTTTAATGGGCGGGTGACCCGCACGATTGAGGGGTAAAATGTAAAGAGCTCCCTGGCTTTTCGCATTCGTGTGACGCGTGGAAGATGGCCATAATTTGGTGTAGAAGCCAAGAAGCACAGTATTCGAGGTGAAGCCGGACACTGTTCGGCAGGAACATGGAATTTGAAGGGAGAACCCGCCTTGCAACGCCGAAGACTACAAGCACGCTGGACTTATCGTCATTGAAGACTGGTTCGGGGGCTACTGAGGGAGTCCTGGACTAGGGGGTGTCCGGATAGCCGGACTATCAATATCCGCCGGACTCCCAGACTACAAAGATAGAAGATTGAAGACTCCGGCTCGTGTCCAGAAGGTACTTTACTTGGCGTGGAAGGCAAGCTTGGCGATACGGATATGTAGATCTCCTACCATTGTAACCGACTCTGTGTAACCCTAGCCTCTCCGGTGTCTATATAAACCGAAGGGCTTTAGTCCGTAGGACAACATTACATCTCAACAATCATACCATAGGCTAGCTTCTAGGGTTTAGCCTCCTTGATCTCGTGGTAGATCTACTCTTGTACTACCCATATCATCAATATTAATCAAGCAGGACGTAGGGTATTACCTCCATCGAGAGGGCCTGAACCTGGGTAAAAACATTGTGTCCCTCGTCTCCTGTTACCATCCGCCTAAACGCACAGTTCGGGACCCCCTACCCGAGATCCGCCGGTTTTGACACCGACAATGATGATGAACAGAACGGTGGAAAGTTGCATGGCAATATATCTCGGAATGGCTATGGAAATGCCATAATAGGTAGGTATGGTGGTTGTTTTGAGGAAGATATAAGGAGGTTTATGTGTGATAGAGCGTATCATATCACGGGGTTTGGATGTACCGGCGAAGTTTGCACCAACTCTCAAGGTGAGAAAGGGCAATGCACGGTACCGAAGAGGCTAGCAATGATGGAAAGGTAAAAGTGTGTATAATCCATGGACTCAACATTAGTCATAAGAACTCATATAATTATTGCAAAAATTTAGAAGTCATCAAAAATCAAGAACTACGCGCATACTCCTAGAGGGATAGATTGGTAGGAAAAGACCATCGCTCGTCCCCGACCGCCACTCATAAGGATGCACAAGCCAGGTACACTTCATGTTTCAAATTTGTTACACGACTTTAACCATACGTGCATGCTACGGGACTTGCTAACTTCAACACATGCATTCTTTAAATTCATAATCACGCAACTAGCATGACTTTAATATCACTACCTCCATATCTCAAAACAATTATCAAGTATCAAATTGACCATAGCATCCAATTCACTTCCTATGATAGTTTTTATTATACCCAACTTGGATGCCTACCATTCTAGGACCAATTTTATAACCATAGAAAATACCATGCTGTTCTAAAAGACTCTCAAAATAATATAAGTGAATCATGAGAGACTAGCAATTTCTACAAAATTAAGCCACCGCCGTGCTCTAAAAGATATAAGTGAAGCACTAGAGCAAAAACTATCAAGCTCAAAAGATATAAGTAAAGCACATAGCATATTCTAGCAAATTCTAATCAAGTGGGCTTCTCCAAAAAGGTGTGTACATCAAGGATTATTGTGGTAAACTAAAAAGCAAATACTAATATCATACACGACGCTCCAAGCAAAACACATATCATGTGGCGAATAAAAATATAGCTCCAAGTGAAGTTACCAATGAACAAAGACGAAAGAGGGGATGCCTTCCTGGGCATCCCCAAGCTTAGGCTTTTGGCTATACTTGAATATCTTGGGGTGCCATGGGCATCCCCAAGCTTAGGCTCTTGCCACTCCTTATTCTATAGTCCATCAAAGCTTTACCCAAAACTTGAAAACTTCACAACACAAAACTCAACAGGAAATCTTATAAGCTTCGCTAGTGAAAGAAAACAAAACCACCACATAAGGTACTATAATGAACTCATTCTTTATTTCTTTTAGTGTTAAATCTACTGCATTCCAAGTTCTCTATGGTTCATACCACTTAATACTAGCCATATATGCATCAAAATAAGCAAACAACACACGAAAAACAGAATCTGTCAAAAGCAGAACAGTCTGTAGCAATCTGCAACTAACGCAAACTTCTGGAACTCTAAAAATCCTACAAAAATAGGAAGTCCTGGAAAATTTGTCTATTGATCATAAGCAAAAAGAATCAACGCAAAATCACGTTTGTGTGATTTAACAAAACTAATTTTGTGCGCGCAAAGTTTCTGTTTTTCAGCAGAATCAAATCAACTATCATCATAGGTTATCCTATAGGTTCTACTTGGTACAAACACTAATTAAAACATAAAAACACATCTAAACAGAAGGTAGATGCAAAATTTATTAATAAACAGAAACAAAACCAAAAAACTCAAATAAAATTGGGTTGCCTCCCAACTAGCGTTATCGTTTAACGCCCCTAGCTAGGCATAAAAGCGAAGATAGATGTAAGTAGTGCCATCTTTGGCACTCGGAAAGAAAAGAGCAAATTTCCTTTCTATGGCATTCATCCTTCTATTTTGGGAAAGCACATTGCCATTAATGGAGGAAGTAAGATTAAGCACGTTACGAAAATTTGCATCTAAACTAGACTTCATCTCTTTGATAATTTCGTTTTGGTAAAAGCATAAGAGGGTGGTAGATTCAACCTTATCATTCATGGGGTGCCCAAATATAGTTTTCATTCTTTAATAGGTATCTATAGCATCCCCTTCAAGAAAACCTTCTTCAAAAATAGAATCTAGGACTTGCTTACAAGAAGCGGGTAGGCCAACATAGAAACTTTTTAAGTAAACTTCAATTTGATATTGTGGCACATAGCTAGCCCGAATCCTTAATAACCTATCCCAAGCATCTTTTAAAGACTCATCAAGCAAATAACGAAAAATTCCGGAGTCATATTCATCAAAAATATTTAAGCTCTCATTGGTGACCCCGGTGGGTCTTTCCATAGCATCATTATTTATGAGCTTAGAGAGGATAGAGGGGTTATCCCAGGTACTAGAACCCGGGAGAGGACCCTTAGTTCTTTTTGATTCGGCCATGGCAACGGGAAGGCAAACGGAAAAGAGAGAGGAGAAGATTGGGAAAGAGAGGGCGAATAAAACGGCAAGGGTGAAGTGGGGGAGAGGAAAACGAGAGGCAAATGGCAAATAATGTAAATGCGAGGGAGATGAGTTTGTGATGGGTACTTGGTATGTCTTGACTTGAGCGAAGACCTCCCCGGCAACGGCGCCAGAAATTTTTCTTGCTACGTCTTGAGCTTGTGTTGGTTTTCCTTAAAGAGGAAAGGGTGATGCAGCAATAGTAGCGTAAGTATTTCCCTCAGTTTTTGAGAACCAAGGTATCAATCCAGTAGGAGGCTCCTCAAAAGTCCCACGCACCTACACAAACAAACAAAGAACTCGCAACCAACGCAATAAAGGGGTTGTCAATCCCTTCACGGCCACTTGCGAAAGTGAGATCTGATAGAGATAATATGATAAGATAAATATATTTTTGGTATTTTATAATATAGATGCAAAAAGTAAAGATGCAAATAAAAGTAGATTGAAAGCTTATATGATAAAAGATAGACCCGGGGGCCATAGGTTTCACTAGTGGCTTCTCTCAAGATAGCATAAGTATTACGGTGGGTGAACACATTACTGTCGAGCAATTGATAGAAAAGCGAATAATTATGAGATTGTCTAGCCATGATCATGTATATAGGCATCACGTCTGCAACAAGTAGACCGACTCCTGCCTGCATCTACTACTATTACTCCACACATCGACCGCTATCCAGCATGCATCTAGAGTATTAAGTTCATAAGAACAGAGTAACGGATTAAGAAATATGACATGATGTAGAAGGATAAACTCAAGCAATATGATATAAACCCCATCTTTTTATCCTCGATGGCAACAATACAATACGTGCCTTGCAACCCTTTCTGTCACTGGGTAAGGACACCGCAAGATTGAACCCAAATCTAAACACTTCTCCCATGGCAAGAAAGATCAACCTAGTAGGCCAAACCAAACTGATAATTCGAAGAGACTTGCAAAGATAACTCAGTCATACATAAAACAATTCAGAGAAGATTCAAATATTTCTCATAGATAAACTTTATCATAAACCCACAATTCATCGGATCTCGACAAACACACCGCAAAAAGAGTTTACATCGAATAGATCTCCACAAGAGAGGGGGAGAACATTGTATTGAGATCCAAAAAGAGAGAAGAAGCCATCTAGCTAATAACTATGGACCCGAAGGTCTGTGGTAAACTACTCACAACTCATCGGAGGGGCTATGGTGTTGATGTAGAAGCCCTCTATGGTCGATTCCCCCTCCGACGGAGCGCCGACGAAGGCTCCAAGATGGGATCTCGCGGATACAGAAGGTTACGGCGGTGGAAATTGTTTTTGTTGGCTCCCTGGATGTTTTCGGGGTGCGTAGGTATATATAGGAGGAAGAAGTACGTCGGTGGCCACCTGAGGGGCCCAGGAGACAGGGGCGCGCCCAGGAGGGGTGGGTGCGCCCTCCTATCTCCTGGCCGCCTCGTTTGCTGCTTGACTTGCACTCCAAGTTCTCCGGATCACGTTCGTTACAAAAATCACGCTCCCAAAGGTTTCATTCCGTTTGGACTCCGTTTGATATTCCTTTTCTTTGAAATACTTCTTCAAAATATTGAAATAGGCAAAAAAACAACAATATGGGCTGGGCCTCCGGTTAGTAGGTTAGTCCCAAAAATGATATAAACATGTAAAATAAAGCCCATAAACATCCAAAAGGGGTAATATAATAGCATGGAACAATCAAAAATTATAGATACGTTGGAGACGTATCACCCTGCTTCCTCACCTACTCCTCATGGGAACGAGTAGAGACTATGTCTTCAAACCTTTTTGGTCTTTACTGACAAAAAGGGAGAAGCATATGTTGATAGTCTTCAAGCGGGTCCATATGGGTGGTTGCTATACTTTTGCCAAGTGTTTACAACTCTCTCTTTTGATACATTTGGTTCTTTCAGTTGTAACACTTAAACTTGATGGTCGTCTGCTACTTTTTCTGTTATTCTGTGATGCGACGATAATCCCGCATGAATTCATTCTGCAGACGTCCATTTTTCATTATGCATGTCATTATTCTTGTTATATCTGTTCATGCATGATGATTGTCTTCATTAGGTAAAGAGGATCTCCACAAGTACAACCTGCCATGTGCATTTGCATTCCAACGCAAAACATTTATATGCACATCTTCAGGGGGAGCCTTTTTTCCACCTACGAAGACAATATCTTAATCCTTACAATTTCACGTACTTTTATCCCCATTGAAAACTTCAACCAGTTTGTCATCAATCACCAAAAAGGGGGAGATTGTAAGTGCATCTAGTGCCACCCCTAGTTGGTTTTGGTGTATTGACGACAAACTTGGTTGAGGGACTAATGTGTTTGTGAGAATTGCAGGATAACACAGGTAGTAGTCCCTCATTGATTCGGTTTACCTACCGGAGATGACCCCTAAAAATGTGTGAAGACATTGAAGACAATGGTGGTCTGTGAAGCTTTTCACGTTGAAGACTATGACATGAGAAGACATCGCATGAAGACTATGGAGCGCGAAGACTTAGTTGTTTTGTTGTTTCCTTTTCTTCTTTGCTGAGTCATAGGAACCACCGCATTGTTAAGTGGGGTCCAAGTGAACAAAGTCAGAGCGACTGAAGTGATGCTCAACCAAATCCTATGTCTTCGAGCGAAGACAATGAGAGCAAATCTTATCCAGAGTCGGATGAGTCAGCTTTACTTGTAGCTCAAGTCAAGCTGCCGCGTGTGTTTGAAATTTGACCGTTGGGAGATGTGTCAGTTCCTTAGTGACCCAGGGTCATGTCGGACAAATCAGGTCGGGTTGCCCTGTGGCTATAAATAGCCCACCCCCTGCACCATAAATTGGTGGCTGCTCAGAGTTAGTGCACGGCTTTTGTCGTTTGAGAGCAACCCACCTTCGAAGCATTTGAGAGAGAATCCTTGCGAGGACAAAGCCCAAACCACCCAGAGCCCAAAGGGTGTTTGGCATCACTGAAGTCTTTCTGTCCGCGTGATCTGAAGACTTGTTACTCTTAAGGATTATGAATCCTCCAGCTGGTTAGGCGTCGCGTTCTGAGCATCCAAGAGTCATTGTGGATTGCCGGTGAATGAATTCTGTGAAGGTTTGGAAGTCTACCTTGAAGACTTACCAGAGTGATTGGGCGGGGACCAAGTGTCCTTAGCTCAAGGGGAATAAGGTGAAGACGCAGTCTTCTGAGTTGATCTCAGCCTCCCTAACTAGACGTGCAATTGTCACAACAACTGAAACTGGTCGAACAAATCACTGTCTTCTCCATGCTACCGGTTCTATCTCTCACTTCTCTTTACTTACAGTTTGTCTTCATGAAGTCATTGTCTGTTTGCATTATCTGTTTGACTTCACTGCGTGACTACTTGTTCTGATTGGCTTCATACTATCTTCCATCCTGATCCTTACTACCTAGCTGCTAATAGTCTTCGTGCTTTCACTTCATTGATTACTTGACTATGGCTTGCCTAGTGTAGTCTACCTTCCACTGCATACGAATAGTGTCATTTCTATTGTTTGTTTTTGAAACCCGCATGTTTTGAAGACTTTCATAAAAATCGCCTATTCACCCCCCCCCCCTCTAGTCGATAACCAGCTCTTTCAGGACTGCCCTGTGTGCTAAGGTAGCCAATGTGAATCTTTTTGTAGGGGGGACAAGGTGTGGTGACACCTTTCCTCATTGGCCAAATTCTCGATTAAATCTATGCACGCTAGGTTAACCAAGGGTAATGGTCTTCACATAGCTAGATGCCTTTGGAAAGCTAAAATTTCTCTTAAGGTTAAAATCTCTCTGTGGCAAATGTCTCGTAATCGTCTGCCTACTTCGACTGATGTAGCTAAGCACAACGGTACCTCCGATGGCGATTGGTTTATTTATGGTTCCCCGGAGGATGCGAACCACACTTTCTTTTGCTGCGACCTTGCCATTTTTGCTTGGAGCGCAGTTAGGGAGGCTGCTAGGGTAGCCTGGAATCCTAAGTCTTGTGTCGATCTCATAGCTTTTTTTCGAAAAGGAGGCATACCCCCGACCTGTGCATCTCTTGATGCACACAACCATTTATTAAAATAATAGGTTTCAAAAAGGTTCCAACAAGTAGTCTATGTCGATCTCCTAGCTTGCCTCGCTTCTCTATAGGGTAGCGCTATGAGAATTATGTGGACCTGTGTTGGGGCTCTTCTTTGGTCTCTTTGGTATATCCACAATAATACAACCATCGAAGGTGTCTTCCCCTCGCATCCGATTGATTGTATCTTCAAATGTATAATTTTTCTGCAGCAATGGAGTCTGTTGGGGAGATGACAGGACGTTGAAGACCTGGAACTGGTGTTGCAAAGATATCGACACATCAATTGCATCACGAGAGCTCCTGTGGATGCTACTTAGGGTAATACTCTATCCGTAACTTAATATAAGATTTTTTTTTGACACTATGACAGTGACAAAAACGTCTTGTATTAAGTTACTGAGGGAGTAGTTTATTTTGCTATCCGGTGAGCCTGCGTGCTCGGGCAAGCTGTGAGTGTTGACTTAAGTTAGTTTAGTTGTTGTGTGAACCTATATTACTCTGTCTGTCTGTGAGCTTTATGATATATTAATTTAATGCAGGACAACTCTGGCGTCTTCATTCTAAAAAATAATAGAGATCGGAAGAAAATCCGCCGAAGTTGATGCAATCATGCAAGTGGAACAGCCTGACACTTTCATCAAACGGAGCGATATGAGTGAGATCCTCAAGGCTCAGTTGACGAATATAATTATCACTGAATCCAAGTTTATCTACATATGTTTGTTACAGCATTAGTTGCACTCATTTTCTTTCGAGACCATGAAGGTGAGGTTCCAATCAATTATACACAAGATTGTCCCTTGTCCGGTGCTAAGCAGCTCTTAATCTCTTCATACAAATTACGCCTCACATCCATTTCATCAATCAAACAATCCCCTATGTATGTATACCTCAGTACTCTTTCACTACAAAATGCACAATTTCTTGACGCCAGATCCCACCATCTTCAGTTGGATTAATGGAAGCACCTTCAGCCGGAGATGTAGCTGTACAACTGTAGCCATGCCATGCCATGCCGCCGGTCACCAGCACCTGTCGGCGTCCCTCCACTTGAGGTACTCGACGCCACCGAGGTAGTGCGCGTACGCGCCGGCGATGACGAATAGATGGAACAGCTGGTGGCTGTGCCCGACGAGGTCGAACCGCCCGGGGAACCACCGCTCCGGCACGCGCGCCGCGTAGACGGCGGCGCCGAGCCCGTACAGCGCGCCCATGAGCGCCTCGTAGCACGCCGTCACGGCGGCCTCCCGCCGGCCGCCGTATAGCACGAGCTTGTGCGCGACGGGGATGAGCCCGGACACGCCCATGCATGAGAAGAGCCCGGCGCGGAGCGGGCGGAACTCGGGCGCCTGGAACACCGGCACCAGCGACGCCGTGACCGCCGCGGCGCCGAAGGCGGTGATGAAGCCCATGTAGAGCCGCTGCAGCCCCGGATGGCAGAGGAAGGAGTAGTAGACGACCGGGTAGAAGGAGGTGACGATCAGGGCGGCGATGCCGGCATAGTCCAGCCGGAGCGTCACGTACGCCATTCTCTCCGAGTGGCACAGCACCAGGTGGCAAGCGCTGCTCGTAAGTAGGCACACCATGGCTCCGCACAGGTACGCGAACATCGGCCACCGCGTGATCGGGTCGGCGGAGGCAGCGTCGTCCGCGACCCGTGGCGCCGCGCTGGCGTCCTGCGGTTCATGCGGTATAAACTGAAGCTTAATTTGTCGGATAGGATAGCACACTCGCTGGAGTTAATTACGAACTCTCTTTGGTGCTCTCGAATAAAACTCAATTTTAGGTGACTTATTAAGAGGCAGTTGTGTAATTATTCAAAATATATTTAAATTTTCAATAAAAAATATTTATGTTTGTGAATGATACCCATCAAATTCTATACTCTACTTGATATTGATATCTGCTTACAATATTGATGAACAAGGGTTCAAATGGACATGGAATTGTGAACCAAGACAGGCACAAACCAGGGGACATCTAGTTATGCAAAGTTAAATGCAAAGGCGGTCCTAATTCTTTTTTCAAGCCATTTCCAATTATATGAAAATGATATCTCGGCATAAAATTTTTGTAAAAAATTCTTAAGAGGCCCTATTAACCGCTAACCCACATTGACTGGCCTAAGGGGCGCTTTGACCACAACCACGCTGACATAGGGCCCACCAGTCGTAAATGCGGGATGTGGATCTTTTCAAAAACACCTCACGATCATATTCCCTCCTATTCGTCTACTTACCTGTTCAAGAGAATCGAACGCTACAGGCGGCATTAGAGGTCCGGCAAGACGCGATGATCATAGTCCAGCAAGTAACTTGTGGTGGTGTCCGCGAGGATGATGGTGCGACACATCTGCCAATTCGTGTGTCAGGTTGAGACCACGAACATGACTTGGTTGCTTGCATGACACAACAAGGCGAGGACGGCGGCGGCGCACTTGAAAAGTATGAGTGGCAGAGGAGAGCTTAGCGTGGGAAGGTTAGCCAGCTAAGGTTGTGCCGTGTCTGGAGGAGGTGTCGTGGAGCCCTATTTTCATTGTATGGAGCTTGGTGGTTCTAGTCGTGGCAGTGCTACATGGCACGAGGAGAAGCGGGAGGAGGGCAAAGGGGCCAGGAGCTAACCACAATCATGTCATGGTGCTTGGGGACGATAACGGAGCATGGAATTGATGGCAATAGGGTCCACCCCGCCGCCCTAGCCTTCCGCGTGGTCCCTGCGGCTCTCTGGCCTCGACATCGACAATACCAACTCTCTGGCCACACGGATGTGCATTTACATCGAACTAGAACTCTTGACACTTGGGGGGGGGGGGGGGATAGGACCACCCTTGCATTTAACTCTTATGTGAACCCATCTTGACACCTAGTTATGTATGGATCCAGGAGATATGGAACTTCTGTCCTACAGGCCATTGTCTTACACATCCACGTGGTCTTGAAAATTTAAGTTCATAGTAATTTATATTGTGTCGAATACTGATTCTAGAAAAAAGTGTACAATATTGAATTCAAGCACCAGACAGTTTATCCAAAAATCAGAATTGATAGAGAGTGGCAGGCAATATATGTCAACACTCCACACCTACAGATTTAGACTCTTTAATCTGTAGATGTGAGAACGATGTAGAAAATAAAAAAAATATAATATTTATATTACGTTGGTAGGGTCTTGATCTCATAAACCTCTTGGCTTTGATACCATATTAGATTAATGTTCCAGCAAATTCATCCAAAAACCCAAACTAATGAAGAGAAAAGGGCAATATATTCGAACATAAATGAACCCCAAAAGAACTACAACCAAATTAGAAGTTGGTATAATCTTAACTGTTGGAAAATATAGTGTCTAAAATTACAAATTATCAACGTCTATAAAAGATTTTACTATGCACGAAAGCTCTCTTACGAGTGCCCATAGGCTCTTAGCACAGCTGCACGGCAGAGCACATGCACGAAGAGAAAATGCACGATTCTCAAAGCAAAGGTCAATCTTTTTCAGCAAAAATATATATCCAATTCTTGCTATATGTCAATGCATGTGGAACTGCAGCATACAGCTAACGTGATTCGATTGGTTGACCAAAATGAGCTAATCAAGGGTTGCACAACCAAATAAGTGGTTGTCCATCACATTCATGGAAAAGTAGAGCGTTGCATTACCTCCACCCACGAAGGTGACACAATCTTAAAGGATTTTCTTTGCGGGGTTAAAGGTTTCATTTTGACCATCAGTTTTATGGAAATATGTTCCCTTGCATGAAAATTAATATACTTTGTACAAGAATATTGTACAGATGATTATAGTAAAATCAATGTTATGATTTCGCTAATATATATTGCCTTGTTCATGAGTAAACTTGCAAAAGTTTGACCAGCGCAGATCCTAAAAAGCGCTTACACTGTCCTGAATAAGAGGGAGATCTGTATATCTATATAGTATAAGATTCCGGACTTTTTCATCTTTATCAATTTTTTGATAAAAAATAAAAAAGATTGTGAGACACATTGATAAAACCCAGCAGTTGAACACACTGGCACTAGTCAAGCTGTTGGCAAGAACCTTAATAATAAAAGGTGCCTTTGGCTTTGGGACACATTGTGGTTGGCACAACATGAATAGACCATGCACCAAAAGCAATCAACCTATCAAGGGTACCTCCTGTATCCTCCTACTACTCCTAGTACTCTGAAGAAAAAGTAAACCAACAAACATGTCCTGCATGCATCAAGCTCAGGAACCCTAGCTAGCACAGCACAGGAAAGCAAGGGGAAAGGACTCCCAAGCATAAATGCAATGGTGGTGCCCTGCCACACCACCGCCCCATTAAATTAAAACTGGCCAACCAGCTCCAAAACCAATAGTGGTAGTAGTACTAGAATTTCTACCTACCAACCTACCTTCAATATGACAGGTCCAGTTAACCAGAGCACATGAACACATGACAATGGCACTTAACCATCAATTGAATAAACAAGCAGAGTTAGTAGTGGAATCAGTGATGATTAGTATAGTGGTACCTGGATCAAGGCAACATGGTGGTGAGAGAGCGAGGAGGATGTGTTGGGTGGACAGCTGTTCGGGATCTCCTCCTCATTTCCAGGCAAATCTGCGGCAGCTGGAGGCAGCAGGAGGCAGGCGGCTGCCTCATGCTTCAGCGCCCCTGTCATGTTGGCCATCGCCATCAGATCTCCCCAGTAGCTCCTCGTCGATGGCGCGTCGTCAAATGTGTTCCCGCCGCCGCTAGTGCAGCCGTCCCGTGGGATCACCATTGCCGTGAGGATCGTCAAGCACAGGAACAGCAGGAATCCTACCAAATGCCTGCGCGTGTAGAGCAACAGAGTCGAGATGATTCAGGGGAATCGCCTTGCCATTGATGAGCATATTGCAATCGGTTAAGGGACTTACGACCAGACGTTGAGGGTCTCGTTGTGGATGGAGAAGATGCTGAGGATGGTCTCCTTCATCGGCCACTCGCACCGGTAGTAGCCGTGGATGTACTCGTTGTCCTTGAGCCACTCCGGCAGCGCCTCGTAGCCGATCAGCTCGCACTGGTGCTTCTTGTTCTTGTCGTCGTGGTCAGAGCCTTCGCAGGAAGTGGAAGAGGCCATTGGTCTCTCCTCCATGCTTGCGCTTGTTGGATGTACCGCACGAGGAAACCCTTTTAGGTACAGCCTTGACCTGTCCAGCTCCACGGGACAATGGAGGTCGCCAAATGCCGATGTTGGTTGCTTGTGCAATGGTGGAGAGGAAATAGGTTTCTGGGTGTGCGCGCGGAGTGGACAACTCTGCCTCTATATATGGTACTCTCTGGTCTCTCCTCTTGTGATTGGTGCCACGTTGCTCTGCGGAGCCAAACAAGAAGTGCAAGCAATTGGGATCGCAGAGCTAATGTACTAATTCTAATAATATTCCAAGTCGATCCCTCCACGTAGATGCGAAGATTCCTATGGCTCGTGGCATATTAGTTGTGGTCCTTGTGGATTCATCTGAGGTGATGACCAGTGCACTACCACAAATACGTTCATCGCGAACGGCTCAAGAGATTATTCGGGAAGGGTTTTTCAAACCGTCCATTGTAGAAGTGTATGGTAATAAAATGGATCACAGAGCTATGATGAGAACAGTCAATAATACACTGGTAGCAGAACATGAAGTCGCGCGTTGCTGCCCTCGTCCATTTTAATGAAAGAATAATTTAAATATCTGAGAATATCTGAACATGACACAACTTTGAGAAAAGAACTTTGTGGGCATATTTGTTCAAACTTTATATATAGGTTGCAAAATGGACAAGGGTGACAATACCATGTATTAGCGTCATTGTCCAAGGAAAAGGGTTTGTAGAATCATTATATTTGCTAAGACGTTTCAATAT
The DNA here is from genome assembly GCA_963921465.1 of Triticum timopheevii. NCBI lineage: Eukaryota > Viridiplantae > Streptophyta > Magnoliopsida > Poales > Poaceae > Triticum > Triticum timopheevii. The sequence continues at coordinate 139,770,887 of OY997270.1, forward strand.
ATGTAGCATGTTTTATTTCTTTTAAGTTAGAAAGCAACACCAGCTAAAAGGAAGCAGGAGTGATGATATTGCCCGCCTCTTGTTCAAACCCTGTAAATGCTAGTTATGGTCCGCCCTAGTGATTGTATAGCAGTTGTGATAAATTTAGATAATTCCTGCTGGCCACAGGCAATATTACTATTTCTTTATACATGCAAATAAGGACAACCCATTTTTTTTTAAAAAAAGGACAACCTGAAACTAACTATAAAAGAAAATGCACTATTCATAACAGTAGTGCTGCATAATACTGAAAGATTGCTTAGTCAAAAAGTCGAAAACATGGAAATTAGCCAAGTGGCTGCTAGATATTAAAGTACATGTGTAACTTAGAGAGGAGTATAAACATGTAAATTAGCATAAGCAGACTGGTGGCAAAGGAGGCAAGTTTGTGGAGGATAAAACAGAGCTGCTGCACCCACCTCTTGAACTTGCTCTTTTCCAGACTTTTCCACGGGTGCATCCTCTCTCCCACTCCCTCTAAATCAAGAATATGAAGAAATTGCTAAATCACTTGAGCCGTGCGTTTATATCACCCATGAATCCTAAACTTTCTTGAGCACGATGCAATATAACATGTGTTAGCGACATTCAGTGATATATAATTATCAGTTGTACTGAGTCATTGTTGCATCACCATCCCTAACACTTAACCACTGATTAGGCAAAACAATTTTGCACAATTCTAGCAAACATATATACAAATGCATCTATATTCAATTTGATGTGCACTCAATTTATAAAGTAAATGATGCAGCTAGTAGAACATACCTCAGCATCCCTATCATAACCTCCATTACTAACTAAAGTGCAGCTCGAGTTATAGGGGTGTTGGTTATTTTCGTATGTTTTCCATCAAGTTGCACACTGCTGTTTTGCCTCAACACTGCTATTTGTTCCCTGCAAGAAGAGGCAATGTCAGACTGTCCAAATATTAAACACATGTAAAGGGGAAAATTGTATCCTTACTGTAGGCGTACTTCAGATCACCCAGCTCAGAGAAAAGCTCCTGCCCCATTACACAACAAGTAACTCAAAAAAATTATCAGAAGAAGGATGACCTGAAATAACTCAGAAAATAAACGATACGGCTTGATTAAAAAACTATTTCATTTAACCAAAAAAGAAGTCAAAATCTGGAAGCAGCAGGGGTCATAATAATAGTTTAAGCCGCATAATTTAACCAGTGACAAAATGGTCGGAAAAAGGATTTGAGTTATGAACAGAATGTACATAAGTGAGAAAAGATGGGGCCGGTGAGAACTTAGTGAGGGCCCAATCATGTAACCAGTGAATTAGTATGAAGATATTACTGAGTTTGCAACGACTGAGAAAGAGGAAAACCAACCAAAAAAAAACATCTTAAAAGCAAAAGTTTGCACCTTACTGAATTGATACATTTTGCATAAGCAAAGAAAAGAAGGATCTACTGATCTCCACATCCACATATTGGCCGCTGAGGGACGACGCCGCGGGGCAAAGCCCATGCGGCCGACGGTGGCGGCGGGGTCCTGGTGGTCCGTGGCGGCGGCGAGCAGTGAGCAGCAGTGACGGGAAATCCAGGGCGGCACGACATCAATCTTTGAGCAAAGATGGATGTACGTACTGCTTGCAGCGGCTGTTGCAGACTTGCAGTAGCGACAACAGGCAGCAGCAGTACACAAGAAATAGCAGCGGCCACAGCTGGGCGAGGACCACCGGACATGGGCGTCATTGCAATCTGGAAGGCAGTTCTCGTTGCAACGCGTGGTCAGGGGAGCGCACCACTCGCCGGCAAGACCGAATCCCTTGCTGGAAGTCGGCGGGATGCACCGTTTGCCGGTAAGATGGAGCGGAAGGCCGCGTCGCAGCTCGCCCGATGGGATTCGATCCGGTGCACGCGTGCAGTAGTGTTGCCCGTGAGCGGCGCACCGGGACAGAGATATGGGCTGCGAACACGCATGATTTTTTTAGGGGTTATCTTAATATGTGCTGCGAATACGCATGATTTTTTTTCCAGATTTTTTCACAATGTTTAAATTTGAATGGAGGCCGCAAGGCACACGGTGACATGCAAACATGCATGTCACCTGATCTCTGTCCAGCGCACCGTGGCTTCAGGCACGATGGCCGTTCGGGCCAACCGTGACCAAATTTGGTGTTTTAACCCTTTTGGCAAACTTCATATCTGACTTTAGTTTGAAAGTTTTTCATGATTTGATTTTTTTTTCTATCGCCATTGTCTCTGACGGTATGGTTTTACCTGCCTACCGCCAGGACTGAGCTGTGACGTCCGTCTAATGTGGAAAATACCCTACTCTCAAAAACCTTAATAATAGGATCTGGCTAAAGTTTGCCAAAAAGGTCAAAACACCAAATTTGGCCGGGCCCACACACGTCTATGGTGTTGGTGGTGTTTGCTCTTCCCTAATGTGTGTTGTAGCTGTACCGACGACATACTTGACAGAGTTAGTTCGCGTTAGAAGGACCCGCGGTCTGAGGTTTGTCGGTGCCATGGCAACCATTTGTGTACTTGTGAGGCGGTCCTCCGCTCGGGCTCGCAGGTGGCGTGCTGTGAACGTACACTACTTGTGAGGGCGGCGAAGCAGTAGGCAGTGTATGGTGGTATCATCTGATATACATCTATCGCCGGCCGCCACTTGTGAGGATGATGCGGTGGTCTTCCTGGGATGTTGCTCGGGCGGCCACTTGTGAGGAGTAGGCAGTGTCGACTTTGCCTGGGATGTTGCTCGGGGGCCAAACTCCTTATCGCTTGGAAAAATGTTTGCAAACCCAAAGCTGCTGGTGGTCTCGGTACTAAAAACCTGCTTCTTCAAAACAACTGCCATCTCATGAAATTTGCCTTCAAGCTTCTCCAAAAACCAGAACCAGACCTACCTTGGGTCAAATGGTTCTTCCAACACTACTCCCTTGATTTCGCGAATAAGCCTCACAACCCCCCTACCTCTAGACAATCGTAAACCACCAACTTCACTCCCTTCGAAAAATCTCTTTCGTTCTTACCAATAACGGCACTGCCGCCTTCTTCTGGCTAGATCTTGGCTTCTCTCCACACCACTCACAGGAAGTCCCATCTAAATCGTGTACACATACGTATAGCCACGCTGCAAAAAGTACGGCCACGTACATACGGGCGGGGTCTCGAACGCGTACTCGCACAAACGTATGCCCATGGCTCGTGTACATGGAGAAGCAACGGACGACGGCAACGGCCTCCCGTTTATTGGCAACCAACTGGTTGGGTCGGAACAGAGAAACATCGTCGTGTTCATCGGGAGGCAACCGACTAGGTCGGAATGCATCCTGTTCATCGGGAGCCAACCGGCTTGGGCGAACAGCCGAAACGGGTCCTGTTCATTGACCCCCACCCACCGGCTTAGGGTTTGGCATACCATAAAACAGAGAAAACAGCCTTCAATTCGACTGTCTATGGTCGAAAGGGGATCATGTTCATCAGGAGGGGTGTGACGTACCGCTAAACAGAGGAAACAGACTTCTCACCAACTGCCTATGGTCGAAACGGGGTCCTATTCATCAGGAGGGGTGTGGCGTATCGCGAAACGGGACTCCACGAGCTACTGTCCATCCACCATCGACTTCCTATAGCGTCCACCAGCTACTGTTCATCACTGCCGACTTCCTCCAGCCTCCACCGGCTACTGTGATTCAGCCTCCATGGGGTCCTATTCATCCACCCCAACTGGATGGGGTGTGGCGTACCGCGGCACAGCCTCCTCGGGGTCCTGTTCATCCAGCGCCAACCGCCTACTACCATGGGGTCCTATTCATCCCACCCCCACCGGCTAGGGTGAGGCGTACGAGCGGGCGGCAGCAACGTGAACTGTTCATCCACAGCCAACCAAACGGCTAGGTTAACTCACCATGTCTCACGCAAGGGGCTCAATCGATGTGTCTCGACTCGTGTCTACGTATATTGCGCGCACGATAGCAATGAGCATTGTTCATTGAGAGGCAACCCAACACCGGCCGACTACGTCTCTTATACGTCTTCATCATATCTATAATTTTTTATAGCTTGATGCCAATATTCTACAACTTTCACATATTTTTAGCAACACTTTATATTATTTTTGGGACTAACATATTGATCCAGTGCCTACTGCTAGTTCCTATTTTTTGATGTTTTCTGTTTCGCATAAAATCCATCTCAAACAAAGTCTAAACGCGATAAAATTTTACGGAGATTTTTTTGTAATATATGTGATTTTTGGGAGGAAGAATCAACGCAAACAGAGGCACACAACATCCATAAGGCATCAGGGCGCCACAACCCCCAGGGCACGCGGGGTTGCCTTGTGGCCACCTTGTAAGTCGGTTGGAGTCCTTCTTCGGCCGCAAGGAAGCTTTTATCAGGAAAAATCATGTTAAAATTTTAGCCCCATTAGAGTTACGGATCTCTGGGAATATAAGAAACGGTTTTCGGCCAAAAACAGAGAGGAAAAATAGAAGAGAAACAAAGAGAGATCCGATCTCGGTGGGGCTCCTGCCCTCTGGGAGTCATGGCGGCCAAGGACCAGAGGGGGGAACCCTCCTCCCATCTAGGGGAGTCCAAGCAAGAAGAAGAAGGAGGAGGATATCTCCCCTCTCTCCCGGCGTCGCCAGAGCGCCCGCTGGTGGAAACATCATGACGACAATTGATTGCCTGTATCCGCATTGGTATCTACCCGAAGAGGAGAGCACAACAACGGTAAGTATTTCCCTTAGTTATGAAACCAAGGTTATCAATCCAGTAGGAGAACCAAGCAATAATATGTAAGTGGTACCTGCACACAAAGAACAAATACTTGCAACCCAACGCATAAGAGGGGTTGTCAATCCCTCCACGGCAATAAGATAGATAAAAATGTAGGAGATTGGATAAATATATCTAGCAAAAAACACAAAATAAAATAGGTAAAGAAAAAAGGGCATCAATGTGTTTTTGGATTTTTGGAATAATAGATCTGAAAACAATACGATAGAAAATAGACCCGGGCCCCGTAGATTTCACTAGTCGCTTCTCTCGAGAAAATAGCATACGGTGGGCAAAGAAGAAAACCAAATTCTTCCATGATCCCGCAAAGAGAAAGGAAACAATTTTAACTTCACAATAGCATTGTCCACATCTTTTTTTCTTTTTCATATCACACAATTCTACGAAAGTGTTTAGATGGGACGCGACATCCTCATTAGGAGTACCGAAAAATTGATCTTTCATAACAAGATTCAACAAAGCGGCATTAATATCATAAGACTCCGCACTAGCGGCGGGAGCAGCAATCGGAGTACTAATAAAATCACTATTATTAGTATTGGAAAATTCACACAATTTAGTATTTTCTTGAGACATCGTGACTACGCAAACAAGATCTCACCCAAACAAAAGATCGAACGGAAAAAGGAAACGAAAAAGATGGAAAATAAAAAGGCAAATATTTTTGTGAAGTGGGGGAGATGAAAACAAGAGGCAAATGGCAAATAATGTAAATTGCTAGGAGACGAGATTTGTGATTAGGAACCTGATAGATATTGATGATGTCTCCCAGGCAACGGCACCAGAAATTCTTCCTGATTGCTTATATCTGCGTTGTTGTTTCCCCGAAGAGGAGAGGATGATCCAGCACAGCAACAGTAAGTATTTCCCTCAATTATGAAACCAATGTTATCAATCCAGTAGGAGAACCAAACAACACTATGTAAGCGGTACCTGCACACAAAGAATAAATACTTGCAACCCAACGTGTAAGAGGGGTTGTCAATCCCTCCACGGTAATAAGATAAGATAAAACTGTATGAGATTTGATAAATCGATCTAGCAAAAACACACACAAAATAAGTAAAGAAAAAGTGCAGTAAGGTATTTTTGGATTTTTGGATAATATATCTGAAAACAATATGATAGAAAATAGACCCGGGGGCTGTAGATTTCACTAGTGTCTTCTCTCGAGAAAATAGCATACGGTGGGTAAACAAATTACTTTTGGGCAATTGATAGAAGAGCAAATAATTGCGACGATATCCAAGGCAATGATCATGCATATAGGCATCACGTACAAGATTAGTAGACCGACTCCACACATCGACCGCTATACAACATGCATCTACACTATTGCAGGTTGCTGCTAATGTGACACTACGATTAGAGACCCTTCGACGAAACTATGTGCGATGCAATAATCACAAAGGTGGTGTAAAAGAACCGTAAAAAAGGTGCAAAACGTTTGCGATGCCAGATGCATCAAACACGGTTCTGATTTTAATTGCGTGTGCGATGCAGGGATACGGTTCAGTTCAATGAATCGTTTGCGATGAGGCGGAACAAAAAAACGGGCAATCAGATGAAGGCATGTGCGATATACACCATGCGGTTCACTCGGATTAACTTTTTGTGATGAGGAGGAACAATAGAATTGGGCAACTAGATAAAGGTGTGTGCGATTGAGGGCATACGCTTCAGAAGGATTAACCGTTTGCGATTAGGCAATAGAACAGAAACGGCCAGCCAGATCAAAGTGTCTGCGATTGATGGCATACACTTCACACGGATGATTTGTTTGCAATTAGCCACAACAAACAGAAATAGTTAGATAAATCAACGTGTGTGCGCCAGACGAACACACATATTCTAATTAAAAAAAGCGTGCGCAATGGTAATAACGAGCGCGCACGGTTGTTGAAACAAGACGTGTGCTCACATTGCCTATTGCGTTGCACCCTATGATGCAAACGCCACGTACGCGACCAAGAAAGCGTGCCCATATTACGCCTTCGGGGAATAGTGTCGCACTTAGAACCGTCAATAAATTTTGAGCCTGCATCCCATCACATTCCAAATTACTGCCACGCTATATTTAATTGCAAACCTGTTCGCACTGATCAAAACCTAAACGGTTTCACACTTAGGAGCATATTAGTACTCGTTTATAAATAGTACTACTCCAAGATGACTGCACATTCCTCCTCAACTCCTCATCCATGGAAACAAACAAGTCATTCATCATCGTTTCCTTGCATCTGCCATGGCTAGCGTGAGTTCTGGGTCGAGAGATTGCCACCAGGGAGAGACGAACATGGAAGCGGAAGCACGAGAGATGTCCCGCCTCGCCGCAAAAGCATCCGGCATGTCCTGCCGCGCGGCCGTAGCAGCACAGAGGTCCCGCCGCACCGTCGAAGCAGCACAGAGGTCCCGCCGCGCCATCGATGCAGTAGACTGGTCCGACCGTGCCGCGGAATCAGAAGAGATGTCCCGCCGCGCCGTGAATGCAGCAAAGGTGTCCTCCCACGCCGCGGCGGCCTAGGAAAATGTCTCGCGGGCAAGCGAGCACTCTTACAGGTGCATGCATGCTATCGTCCAGAGCCAGATGGATCAGATCTCCGGCTGGGCGAGGTTGCAGGACGACATGAAAGCCTCTTTTGAACTGGCTACCGGCGTCATCCGGCAACTAAATGAGAGCAATGTGAAGCTCTTGGCCGAGCGCGACCTGCTGAGGGCGAAGATCGTTGGAAGTGCGAAGCAGCAGGAGGAGACCACTGCCTTGTTGAAGAGGATCGGCGTCATCGTTGAGAAACTTATGGACGAGAATGCCATGTTGCGCATCGAGCGCAGAAGGCTGGTGGAGGAATCCATGGATGCTCTCGAGCAGCATCTTGAGGACAAGAAAGAGCTCATCGCTGCTCGCCGTGGAGACTAGTTCCCGCGGCCTGCAGCAGTGCATCAAGAAAGTAGAGATTAGCGAGCCAGATTGTTGTCTTCCTTCTTCTTTTTCCCTTGTGTATTTCGCACGTTGCCGCGTGTGGCTTTTTTAATTATGTTCCTAAATATGTAAGGCAATTATTATCCACTGCCCGTTGGATCTTACATCAAGATCCGTGCAAAACTTTCTTTTCAGATTTTTATTTTTCTCCCTTAAATTTCAGTCGAGTGAGGCATAGCCACACCGAGAAACAGGGGCTCGGGCGTCATTAATGGAGACGTTGGGAGGGAGGTGCGCGGCACATAGAGGTCAAAGGGCTCTCCTCCCGATGAGCACGCGCATGGGTCTGATCGCACGCCTCCCATACTCAAATAGCTACCCCGCACGACACCTCCTAGCCAATAAAAAAGGGGACACGTGGCGGCACGTAATTGGTAAGTAGAACACCCATGGTTTCAATAATACTTGTGTTTCCGATTTGTAATGTGACATCACTTTTTTCAAAATGACTTTGTTGATTGTTAATGTGTGCCTTCGCAAATCGGGCAGAAAAATTACCACAACAAGTTGGTGCCATGTCATGACATCATGCCAAGTTTCATGATTTTCAGGCGTGTTTTGAATTTACAGAAAATAAAAACCAAGTTTCTCAATCTTTCCGGTCGAGCCACGACGCCCAGATGTTCGAATTTCATTCCCATTTCTTGCATGGGACCTAGAAATTCACCCGAGGACACACATGCGATTTTTCAACCAACTTTGGTGCACTGGAGCATGTGCTTGTAGTTCAAATTTGAATTATGCACATTAAATGCCCAGAAATTTAATTAATGTATAAAAAGGTCAACGAACTCAGAATGATTCCAAAAATTTAGCACGATACTTCTATTTGGTCTAATCTGCCCATGTAAAACAATTAAGGTGGGAGAAGGTAGTGTATGTAAGTCGTTTCGCACACGGAGGTGACACGTTCCCTCTCGGAACCACGAGCCTTCTTGAGAGAAGCTCCGGTTTGCAAGAAGCTTATACCAAAGCTTGTCCCAATTCGGCCAAGTTCCTCTGTTCCTCCTTGCTTTCCAAGTTCAAACCTTCACTGCTGCTTACTGGCAGCTCAGCCTCGTCGCCGGCGACCCTTATCCTTGCAGCGCCGCCTCCTCACCGGCTACCCTTCTTCTTGCACCGTCGCCTCCTCGCCGGCGACCCTTCTTCTTGTAGTGCAGCCTCCTCGCCGGTGACCCTTCTTCTTGTTACGCGGCCTCCTCGCCGCCGACCCTTCTTCTTGCTGCGCGGCCTCGTCGATATGGTCACGTAATCCACACCCCACCCACACCATCCTCCTCCTTTCCCGTCCCACATGCCCCGACCGACGGTGCGGCACCTTCCGCCGAAATCACTATCCCCCTCCTCCAATTAAGCGCCACCCACAACCATTTTGCACGCAATATAACATGGAGCTCAGCAGCATGCGGCCGCACGCGCGCACGAGGTCGCTATGGCTGCCATGCGTGCCGACCGCCAGATCTTGGAGGAGCACCTCGTCTTCGAGGCCACCGTGGATACCGCCACGCGGTTGTCTACTTTAAAATATAGTTCGTGTTGTTTTCTCGAGGCCACCGCGAGCGCCTTCTAGTGATTTGTCCTCTGTCATGTTAATATGCAATCTGATGTTTAGTTAACAGTTTGGTCCTCTGAAATGTAATGTTCAGTTAACACTTTGGTCCTCTAAAATGTAATTTTTAGTTAACAGTTTGGTCTAGTAATTGCTACATTTCGTAGTACTGTTCTCAAGCATTATTTGTTTTGTTAACTGTCTTATCTTCTAGTACATGTTTCTATTCTGCAATGTCGTGCTCAGTTAACTATTTTGGTTCATTTGGTCTCATGTCCGTTTAACTATTTGCTTCAGTTCTGCAATTTGATTTTTATTTGCTGCGGCTACAATTTTTATAGTTATGCATGTGAAATAAATCGAATTTGGCTGTACTCAATACACATTCTACTCATAGTATGGCAACTCTCACTTAACCTAATCAAGATCTGATACGTCTCCAACGTATCTACTTTTCCAAACACTTTTGCCCTTGTTTTGGACTCTAACTTGCATGATTTAAATGGAACTAACCCGGACTGACGCTGTTTTCAGCAAAATTGCCATGGTGTTATTTTTGTGCAGAAATAAAAGTTCTCGGAATGACCTGAAACTTCACGGAGAATATTTTTGAAATTAATAAAAAATACTAGCGAAAGAATCAACACCAGGGGCCCCACACCCTGTTCACGAGGGCGGAGGGCGCGCCCACCACCCTGGGGCGCCCCCTACCTCGCGGGCCCCCTGAGGCTCCACCGACGTCAACTCCAACTCTATATATTCACGTTTGGGGAGAAAAAAATCAGAGAGAATGATTCATTGCGTTTTACGATACGAAGCCACCGCCAAGTCCTAATCTCTCTCGGGAGGGCAGATCTGGAGCGCGTTCGGGGCTCCGGAGAGGGGAATCCGCCGCCGTCGTCATCATCAACCATCCTCCATCACCAATTTCATGATGCTCACTGATACGTCTCCAACATATCTATAATTTTTGATTGTTCCATGCTATTATATTACCCCTTTTGGATGTTTATGGGCTTTATTTTACACATTTATATCATTTTTGGGACTAACCTACTAACCGGAGGCCCAGCCCGTATTGCTGTTTTTTTTGCCTATTTTAGTATTTCGAAGAAAAGGAATATTAAACAGAGTCCAAACGGAATGAAACCTTCAGGAGCGTGATTTTTGGAACGAACGTGATCCAGAGGACTTGGAGTGCAAGTCAAGAAGCAGCCGAGGCTCCCACGAGATAGGAGGGCGCGCCCCCTGTCTCGTGGGCCCCTCGGGCGTCCACCGACGTACTTCTTCCTCCTATATATACCTACGTACCCCGAAAACATCCAGGGAGCAGACGAAACACAATTTCCACCACCGTAACCTTCTCTATCCGCGAGATCCCATCTTGGAGCCTTCGCCGGGGTTCTGCCGGAGGGGGAATCGACCGCGGAGGGCCTCTACATCGACATCCTTGCCCCTCCGATGAGTTGTGAGTAGTTTACCACAGACCTACAGGTCCATAGTTATTAGCTAGATGCCTTCTTCTCTCTTTTTGGATCTCAATACAATGTTCTCCCCCTCTCTTGTGGAGATCTATTCGATGTAAACTCTTTTTGTGGTGTGTTTGTCGAGATCCGATGAATTGTGGGTTTATGATCAAGTTTATCTATGAATAATATTTGAATCTTCCCTGAATTCTTTTATGTATGATTGAGTTATCTTTGCAAGTCTCTTCGAATTATCAGTTTAGTTTGGCCTACTAGATTGATCTTTCTTGCCATGGGAGAAGTGCTTAGTTCAATCTTGCGGTGTCCTTACCCAGTGATAGAAAGGGTTGCAAGGCACGTATTGTATTGTTGCCATCGAGGATAACAAGATGGGGTTTATATCATATTGCTTGAGTTTATCCCTCTACATCATGTCATCTTGCTTAATGCGTTACTCTGTTCTTATGAACTTAATACTCTAGATGCAGGCAGGAGTCGGTCGATCTGTGGAGTAATAGTAGTAGATGCAGCCAGGAGTCGGTCTACTTGTTATGGACGTGATGCCTATATACATGATCATGCCTAGATAATCTCCTAATTATTCGCTTTTCTATCAATTGCTCGATAGTAATTTGTTCACCCACCGTAATACTTATGCTATCTTGGGAGAAGCCACTAGTGAAACCTATGGCCCCCGGATCTATCTCTTATCATATTTTGCTTCCAATCTACTTTTATTTGCATCTTTACTTTTTTCATCTATATTATAAAATACCAAAAATACATTTATCTCACCATACTATCTTTATTAGATCTCACTTTCGCAAGTGGCCGTGAAGGGATTGACAACCCCTTTATCGCGTTGGTTGCGAGTTCTCAGTTTGTTTGTGTAGGTGCGTGGGACTTTTGAGGAGCCTCCTACTGGATTCATACCTTGGTTCTCAAAAACTGAGGGAAATACTTACGCTACTATTGCTGCATCACCCTCTCCTCTTCTAGGAAAACCAACGCAAGCTCAAGACGTAGCAAGAAGGATTTCTGGCGACGTTGCCGGGGAGGTCTTCGCTCAAGTCAAGACATACCAAGTACCCATCACAAGCCCATCTCCCTCGCATTTACATTATTTGCCATTTGCCTCTCGTTTTCCTCTCCCCCACTTCACCCTTGCCGTTTTATCCGCCCTCTCTTTCCCAATCTTCTCCTCTCTCTTTCTGCTTGCCTTTTTCCGTTTGCCCGTGTGTTAGTTCGTTTACCTTGTCGTCATGGCTAGCTCGGTCTTTATCCCTTCGTCTCCCGACTTTGAAGTTCTTCACTTCAAGCAAGGACAAGGAGAAAATTTAAAAGATGCTTGGTTTAGGATGTTAGAATCTTATCGTAGTTGTGCCGTGGAAGGAGATTTCAATATTTTAATGCGCAATTTTTATGTTGGGTTAACCCTATCCCATAGACAACTTCTTGATTTTTCCGCAAAAGGATATTTTATTGAAATTGATCCTAGTTTCGCTTATGAAATTATAGAAGGGATAGTAGGAGTACTTCCCTAAAAAAGGGATCATCCTTCTCTCTTGAAGGAACTCAAATTTTAGAGAAACTTTGTGAATTGCAAAAAATTGTTGAACCACTTAAGAATATTGGTGGGAATATCAACCGCATGAATAACTTGATTGTACTTTGTAATAAGCAGTTGTATGCCTTAGATCAAAGGATCTCTGAGCATGAAGGGAAACGCAAAGAGCCTCCCGGACCTGAGCACAACTCCATTAAAAAGTTGAGTGCCAAAAATGGCACTACTTGAATCTATCTTTGCTTTTATGCCTAGCTAGGGGCGTTAAACGATAGCGCTAGTTGGGAGGCAACCCAATTTTTATTTATGTTTTTTGTTTTTGCTCCTGTTTAGTAATAAATCTTGCATCTAACTTCTGTTTATATGTGTTTTTATCTTTTAATTAGTGTTTGTGCCAAATAGAACCTACATGATAACCTATGATGATAGTTGATTTGATTCTGCTGAAAAACAGAAACTTTGCGCGCACGAATATAATTTTGTTAAATCACAGGAACGTGATTTTGCGTTGATTCTTTTTGCTTCTGATCAATAAACAAAATTTCCAGGATTTCCTATTTTTTTAGGATTTTTAGAGTTACAGAAGTTTGCGTTAGATACAGATTGCTACAGACTGTTCTGTTATTGACAGATTCTGTTTTTCGTGTGTTGTTTGCTTATTTCAATGCATCTATGGCTAGTAAATTAATTTATAAACCATAAGAAAATTGGAGTACAGTAGGTTTAACACCAAAATAAATAAAGAATGAGTTCATTGCAGTACCTTATGTGGTGGTTTTGTTTTCTTTCACTAATGGAGCTTATAAGATTTCCTGTTGAGTTTTGTGTTGTGAAGTTTTCAAGTTTTGGGTAAAGCTTTTATGGACTATGAAATAAGGAGTGGCAAGAGCCTAAGCTTGGGGATGCCCAAGTCACCCCAAGATATTCTAGAATAGCCAAAAACCTAAGCTTGGGGATGCCCCGGGAAGGCATACCCTCTTTCGTCTTTGTTCATTGGTAACTTTACTTGGAGCTATATTTTTATTCGCTACATGATATGTGTTTTGCTTGGAGCGTCGTGTATTATATTAGTCTTTGCTTTTTAGTTTACCACAATCATCCTTGCTGTACACACCTTTTGGGAGAAGCCTACTTGATTAGAATTTGCTAGAATACTCTATGTGCTTCACTTATATCTTTTGAGCTTGAAAGTTTTTGCTCTAGTGCTTCACTTATATCTTTTAGAGCACGGTGGTGTCTTAATTTTGAAGAAATTTCTAGTCTCTCATGCTTCACTTATATCTTTTTGAGAGTCTTTTAGAACAGCATGGTATTTGCTATGGTTACAAAGTTGGTCTTAGAATGATGAGCATCCAAGTTGGGTATAATAAAAACTATCATAGAAAAAGAATTGGATGCTATGATCAACTTGATGCTTGATAATTGTTTTGAGATATAAAGGAAGTAATGTTAGGGTCATGATAGTGGGTAATTATGAAATTGAGAAATACTTTTGTTGAAGTTGGCAAGTCCCGTAGCATGCACGTATGGTAAAAGTTGTGTGACAATTTTTTTGCATGAGGTGCTCTTTTGATTGTCTTCCTTATGAGTGGCAGTCGGGGACGAGCGATGGTCTTGTCCTACCAATCTATCCCTCTTGGGGCATGCGTAGTAGTACTTTGCTTTGAGGGCTAAGTAGACTTTTGCAATAAGTATATGAGTTCTTTTTGACTAATGTGAGTCCATGGATATATGCACACTCATCCTTCCACTTTGCTAGCCTTTATTATTACCGCACAACTTTCGCCGGTATCATAAACCCTTTATTTACCTTCCTCAAAACAGCCACCATACCTACCTATCATGGCATGTCCATAGCCATTCCGAGATATATTTCCATGCAACTTTCCACCGTTCCGTTTATTATGACACATTCCATCATTGTCATATTGCTCTTTTGCATGATCATGTAGTTGACATCGTATTTCTGGCAAGGCCACCTTCATAATTTTCGTACATGTCGCTCTTGATTCATTGCATATCCCGGTACACCGCCGGAGGCATTCATATAGAGTCATATCTTGTTCTAGCTTTGAGTTGTAATTCTTGAGTTGTAAATCCATAAAAGTGTGATGATATTCATTATTAGAGCGTTCTCCTAGTGAGGAAAGGATGATGAAGGCTATGATTCCCCCACAAGTCGGGATGAGACTTCAGACTTTACAAAAAGAAAAAAATGAGGAAAAAAAGAAAGGCCAAAGAAAAAAAGAAAAAAAGAAAGGCCAAAGAAAAAAAAGAGAAAAAAGGGGAAAACAGAAAAGAAAAAATAAAATGAGAGAAAAAGAGAGAAGGGACAATGCTACTATCTCTTTTTCCACACTTGTGCTTCAAAGTAGCACCATGATCTTCATGATTGAGAGTCTCCTATGTTGTCACTTTCCTATACTAAGTGGGAATTTTTCATTATAGAACTTGGCTTGTATATTCCAATGATGGGCTTCCTCAAAATTCCCTAGGTCTTCGTGAGCAAGCAAGTTGGATGCACACCCACTTAGTTTCTTTTGTTGAGCTTTCATATATTTATAGCTCTAGTGCATCCGTTGCATGGCAATCCCTACTCACTCACATTGATATCTATTAATGGGCATCTCCATATAGCCCGTTAATACGCCTAGTTGATGTGAGACTATCTTCTCCCTTTTTTGTCCTCACAACCACCACCATATACCACCATAGTGCTATGTCCATGGCTTGCGCTCATGTATTGCGTAAGAGTTAAAAAAGCTGAAGCGCGTTAAAAAGTATGAAACAATTGCTCGGCTCGTCATCGGGGTTGTGCATGATGGGGGTATTTTGTGTAATGAAAATGAAGCATGGCCTAACTATATGATTTTGTAGGGATAAGCTTTCTTTGGCTATGCTATTTTGATAGGACATGATTATTTGTTAGTATGCTTTGAAGCATTATTATTTTTATGTTAAGCTTTTATTTTGAATCATTTGGATCTGAACATTCACGCCACAATAAAGAAAATTACATTGAGAATTATGCTAGGTAGCATTCCACATCAAAAATTTCTTTTTTATCATTTACCTACTCGAGGACGAGCAGGAATTAAGCTTGGGGATGCTTGATACGTCTCCAACGTATCTATAATTTTTGATTGTTCCGTGCTATTATATTACCCCTTTTGGATGTTTATGGGCTTTATTTTACACATTTATATCATTTTTGGGACTAACCTACTAACCGGAGGCCCAGCCCGTATTGCTGTTTTTTTGCCTATTTCAGTATTCCGAAGAAAAGGAATATCAAACGGAGTCCAAATGGAATGAAACCTTTGGGAGCGTGATTTTTGGAACGAACGTGATCCAGAGGACTTGGAGTGCAAGTCAAGAAGCAGCTGAGGCTCCCACGAGATAGGAGGGCGCGGCCCCCCTATAGGGCGTGCCCCCTGTCTCATGGACCCCTCAGGCGTCCACCGACGTACTTCTTCCTCCTATATATACCTACGTACCCCAAAAACATCCAGGGAGCAGACGAAACACAATTTCCACCACTGTAACCTTCTGTATCCGCAAGATCCCATCTTGGAGCCTTCGCCGGCGTTCTGCCGGAGGGGGAATCGACCATGGAGGGCCACTACATGAACATCCTTGCCCCTCCGATGAGTTGTGAGTAGTTTACCACAGACCTATGGGTCCATAGTTATTAGCTAGATGGCTTATTCTCTCTTTTTGGATCTCAATACAATGTTCTCCCCCTCTCTTGTGGAGATCTATTCGATGTAAACTCTTTTTGCGGTGTGTTTGTCGAGATCCGATGAATTGTGGGTTTATGATCAAGTTTATCTATGAATAATATTTGAATCTTCTCTGAATTCTTTTATGTATGATTGAGTTATCTTTGCAAGTCTCTTTGAATTATCAGTTTGGTTTGGCCTACTAGATTGATCTTTCTTGCCATGGGAGAAGTGCTTAGCTTTGGGTTCAATCTTGCGGTGTCCTTACCCAGTGATAGAAAGGGTTGCAAGGAACGTATTGTATTGTTGCCATCGAGTATAACAATGTGGGGTTTATATCATATTGCTTGAGTTTATCCCTCTACATCATGTCATCTTGCTTAATACGTTACTCTGTTCTTATGAACTTAATACTCTAGATGCAGGCAGGAGTCGGTCGATGTGTGGAGTAATAGTAGTAGATGCAGGCAGGAGTCGGTCTACTTGCTATGGATGTGATGCCTATATACATGATCATGCCTAGATAATCTCCTAATTATTCGCTTTTCTATCAATTGTTCGACATCACCCACCGTAATACTTATGATATCTTGAGAGAAGCCACTAGTGAAACCTATGGCCCCCGGGTCTATCTCTTATCATATTTTGCTTCAAATCTACTTTTATTTGCATCTTTACTTTTTGCATCTATATTATAAAATACCAAAAATATATTTATCTTATCATATTATCTTTATTAGATCTCACTTTCGCAAATGGCCGTGAAGGGATTGACAACCCCTTTATTGCGTTGGTTGCGAGTTCTCAGTTTGTTTGTGTAGGTGCGTGGGACTTTTGAGGAGCCTCCTACTGGATTCATACCTTGGTTCTCAAAAACTGAGGGAAATACTTACGCTACTATTGCTGCATCACCCTCTCCTCTTCGAGGAAAACCAATACAAGCTCAAGACGTAGCACTCACCATCATGCGTGAGTAATTCCGTCGTAGGGTTGCTGGACGGTGATGGGTTGGATGAGATTTATCATGTAATCGAGTTAGTTTTGTTAGGGTTTGATCCCTAGTATCCATTATGTTCTGAGATTGATGTTGCTATGACTTTGCTATGCTTAATGCTTGTCACTAGGGCCCGAGTGCCATGATTTCAGATCTAAACCTATTATGTTTTCATGAATATATGTGAGTTCTTGATCCTATCTTGCAAGTAAATAGTCACCTACTATGTGTTATGATCCGGTAACCCCGAAAAAACAATAATCGGGACCACTCCCTGTGATGACCATAGTTTGAGGAGTTCATGTATATATTCACTAAGTGTTAATGCTTTGGTCCGATACTCTATTAAAAGGAGGCCTTAATATCCCTTAGTTTCCAATAGGACCCCGCTACCACGGGAGGGTAGGACAAAAGATGTCATGCAAGTTCTTTTCCATAAGCACGTATGCCTATATTCGGAATACATGCCTACATTAGATTGATGAACTGGAGCTAGTTCTGTGTCACCCTATGTTATAACTGTTGCATGAGGAATTGCATCCGACATAATTATCCATCATTGATCCAATGCCTACGAGATTTTCACATATTGATCTTTGCTTAGTTACTTTTCCGTTGCCACTGTTACAATTACTACAAAACTGCTACTGTTACCTTTGCCACCGTTACCGTTACTTCCATACTAGTTTGCTACTAAATACTTTGCTGCAGATATTAAGTCTTACAAGTGTGGTTGAATTGACAACTCAATTGCTAATACTTGAGAATATTCTTTGGCTCCCCTTGTGTGGAATCAATAAATTTGGGTTGAATACTCTACCCTCGAAAACGGTTGTGATCCCCTATACTTGTGGGTTATCAAGACTATTTTCTAGCGTCGTTGCCGGCGAGCATAGCTCTATTCTTTGAGTCACTTCGGATTTATATCTGCTGATCACTATAAGGAACTTGAAAGACGAAAGAACTAAGATTTTTCCCGCAACTACGAGGGGAGGTAAGGAACTGCCATCTAGCTCTCACTTGATTCACCTTCTGTTATGAGTAAACTTGTGACACCTAAACCTACTCCTGCTATTGATTTTGATATGTCGCATGTTATTGATGATGCCACTTCTGCTATGCATGATACTTATGATGAAACTACTTCCATGCTTGATAATACTGTGCCATTAGGTGAATTTCTTGATGAACAACTTGCTAGGGTTAGAGAGATGCAATTATTGAAACTGATAATATTGATGAAAGTGATGATGAAGATTCTCCCGCTAGATATGAATTGCCTGATGTGCCCGAGGGTTATGTTATGGATGAAGAAACTACTAGAGACTTTTTTGCTTGCAAACATAGATATGATCTTAAGAAACTATTAGTTAAACTGAAAGAAAAGTCTTTGAATGCTAGAATGAAATATGACCCTGCTTTTGCTACTTCACCTATCTATATTTCTGATAAGGATTATGATTTCTTTGTCGATCCTGAGTTAATTACTTTGGTTGAATCTGATCCTTTTTATGGCTATGAATCTGAAACTGTTGTGTCACATCTTACTAAATTGAATGATATAGCAACCCTATTCACTAATGAGGAAGAAATTCGCTACTACTATATCCTTAAGTTATTTCCGTTCTCATTAAAGGGTGATGCTAAAACATGGTTTAATTCTCTTGATCCTGTTTGTGTGCGTAGTCCCCAGGATATGATTTGTTACTTCTCTGCTAAATATTTCCCCGCTCATAAGAAACAAGCTGCCTTAAGGGAAATATATAATTTTGTGCAAATTGAAGAAGAGAGTCTTCCACAAGCTTGGGGGAGGCTTCTCCGATTACTTAACGCTTTGCCTGATCATCCTCTCAAGAAAAATGAAATACTTGATATCTTTTATAATGGACTAACTGATGCTTCCAGAGACCACCTGGATAGTTGTGCTGGCTGTGTTTTTAGGGAAAGAACTGTTGATCAAGCTGAATTGCTATTGAATAATATGTCGAGTACTGATAATAATTGAAACTTCGTGAACCAACTCCTAAGCCAACTCCGAAGAAAAGGGGTATTCTATTTCTCAGTCATGAAGATATGCAAGAGATAAAGAAATCTATGATAGAAACGGGTATTAAAGCTGAAGATGTTAAGAATTTACCACCTATTGAAGAAATACATGGTCTTGATAACCCGACATAGGTAGTAAAGGTAAATTCTCTCTACAGATTTTATGAAGGTGATATTCCTCGTTATAAGTTTGCTAGCCAATGCTTGGATGAGTTTGATAATTTTATTGTTAAACAAGAAAACTTCAATGCTTATGTTAGTAGACAATTAAAGCGAAATGCTTATATGATTGAATACTTGAGTGATTATATGTCTAGAGTTAAAGGTTAACTTAAGCTCATTAGTAAACATGCTTCTATGGTTACCACTCCGGTAGAACAAGTGCTTAAAGCTCAAAATGATTTGCTCAATGAATTAAATAATAAGAAAAATGATAATACTATTAGAGTTGTGACTAGATGGGGTAGAATGACTCAGGAACCTTTGTATCCTGAGGGCCACCCTAAGAGAATTGAGCAAGATTCTCAGAGAACTAATGTTGATACACCTAGTCCTTCTAAGAAAAAGAAAAAGAAAAATGATAGGACTTTGCATGCTTCTAGTGAACCTGTTATTGACACACCTGAGAATCCCAATGATATTTCTATTTCTGATGCTGAAACACAATCTGGTAATGAACATGAACCTAGTGATAATGTTAATGATGATGTTCATGTTGATGCTCAACCTACTAATAACAATGATGTAGAGATTGAACCTGTTGTTGATCTTGATAACCCACACTCAAAGAATCAATGTTATGATAAGAGAGACTTCGTTGCTAGGAAGCACGGTAAATAAAGAGAGCCATGGGTTCAGAAACCCATGCCCTTTCCTCCTAAACCATCCAAGAAAAAGGATGATGAGGATTTTGAGCGCTTTGCTGAAATGATTAGACCTATCTTTTTGCGTATGCATTTGACTGATATGCTTAAAATGAATCCTTATGCTAAGTATATGAAAGATATTGTAACAAATAAAAGAAAGATACCGGAAGCTGAAATTTCTACCATGCTTGCCAATTATACTTTTAAAGGTGGAATACCAAAGAAACTAGGAGATCCCGGAGTACCAACTATACCATGCTCCATTAAGAGAAACTATGTTAAAACTGCGTTATGTGATCTTGGAGCTAGTGTTAATATGGATATTCTGCGAAGTAAAAAAACAAGCAAAAAAACAGCAACTGGCACTGGGCACTATGTCAATAGGTTAGTGCCAAAATGATATAAAGTTGCTATAAAATGAATGTAAAACATCCAAGATTGATAATATAAGAGCATGAAACAATCAAAAATTATAGATACGTTGGAGAATTATCAGCATCCCCAATCTAATCCCCGCTCGTCCTTGAGTAGGTAAATGATAAAAACAAAGTTTTTGATGTGAAATGTTGCCTAACATGTTCATCACATATTCTTTTCTTTTATAGCATGGACATTTGGACTTTTAGATGATTCAAAGAAATAGTCTATATTTGACATGAGGACATCAATACTCAAGCATATCAACAATCAACCATGTTTTTCAAAATGTCAATGCTAAGAAAGCTAACCCTAGCCCATTATGCTCAATCATTGACCCATTCATGAAACACACTCAAATATTAATTATGCCCAATGCACAAGTATGATAATAGTGTTCCCTTGTTGGTGCCTTGTAAGAGAAGATGGAGACTCAATAAAAATAAAAATTGCATAAAGTAAATAGATAGGACCTTCACAGAGGGAAGAAGAGATTTTTAGAGGTGCCAGAGCTCAAAGCTTAAATTGAGAGATAAAATTATTTTGAGAGGCATGCTTTTCCCGTCAACAAAAACGATCGAGAATTCCCAATACTTTCCATGCTAGATATATCATAGGCGGTTCCCAAACAGAAAAAAGTTTATTCCTTTTTCCAGTATTCTTTCACAATCTATGGCTAGCCGTATCCACGGGTGCCTTCCATACCAACAATTTCCAAGGAATTTATTAATGAATAACATAAATAAATAAGCAAATTCATTTCCGGACTGGGCATCCCTATTATCTTGCCACACTCTCGTGCAATGACAAGTGAATAAACACTCATCTTGATAATAAAATATCTATCATAGAAAATATTGGCCATCCCTTGCCCCTTCATGAGCGGTACGGGAAGACAAAAAGGAAATTCATGTTGAAAATTAGAGTTGGCACATCCAAATTTACTTGGAACAACATGGAAATACCGCATATACATAGGTATCGTGGACTCATTTGGCACAACTTGGTTTAAGGGGTTTGGATACACAAGTAGAATCCCTACTTAGTACTAATGGAGGCTAGCAAATAGATTGAGAAGCGACCAACCAAGAAACAAAAACAATCATACAAGAGCATTAAAAATACTAACAGCGAATAATGCACCACAAGTAGGATGAAATTTCATTGCATAACTACTGACTTTCATGCTTGCAAAGGGAATCACAAACCTTAACATCAATATTCTTACGAAAGCATAATTACTCACCAACATGACTCATATATTACTATCATCATATCTCAAAACTATTACAAGGAGTCAAGTTTTAACATACAATGATCTTCATGAAAGTTTTTATTATATCCCTCTTGAATATCTATCACTTTGGGACTAATTTCAAATATTACCGTTGCTACTAGCAAAGCTCTCAAACAAATCTAAGTGAAGAACGAGAGCACAAATTTCTTCAAAATAATTTCCATCTCTCAAAATAATATAAGTGAAGCATGAGAATATATTTCTTTAAAATTTTACTTACTCTAAAAATAATCTAAGTGAAGCATGAGAGCATATTTCTTCATAATTAAAACGCCACTATGCTTAGTATAAGTGAAGTACTAGAGCAATTCCATAGCTCAAAAAATTTAAGTGAAGCACATAGAGCAATTCTAACAAATCATAGCATCATTATGGCTCTCTCAAATAGGTGTGTCCAGCAAGGATAATTGTGACAAACTAAAAAGCAAATACTCATATAATACAAGATGCTCCAAGCAAAACTCATGATATGTGATGAATAAAAATATAGCTCCAAATAAAATTACCGATGGTCGTTAGAACAAAGAGGGGATGCCTTCCGGGGCATCCCCAAGCTTAGTTGATTGGTACTCCCTGAATGTTACCTGTGGGTGCCATCAGCATCCCCAAGCTTAGGCTCTTTTCACTCCTTATTCCTTCATCCATCGTGATCTCACCCAAAACTTGAAAACTTCAATCACACAAAACTTAACAAAAACATTTGTGAGTGCTGTTAGTATAATAAAGCAAATCACCACTTTAAGTACTGTTGCAAACCCATTCATATTTTGTTATTGCATTATACCTACTGTATTCTAACTTTACCATGCCTTATACCCCCGATATAGTCCATAGATTCATCAAAATAAGCACACAACACAACAAAAACAGAATATGTCAAAAACAGAACTGTCTATAGTAATCTGGAATTTGACCATACTTCTATAACTTCAGAAATTCTGAAAGCTTAGGAAAACATAGGCAATTTGTATATCATCTTGTGTAAAAAAACAAAAAAAATCGTAGCTCCAGCAGAGCACATCAATTCTGCTACTGGACGTAAATGTTTCTGTTTCCAACAAGATCAAATGAACTATCACCCAACATGATGCTAAAGGCTTTACTTGGCACAAACACTAATTAAAACATAAAAACACAATCATAACGGTAGCGTAATTGTGCAAACACTCAATAACAGAAAGGAAAAAAAAGAAAAATAAATTGTATTCATTGGGTTGCCTCCCAGCAAGCACTATTGTTTTATGCCCTTAGCTAGGCATAATGCATAGATTCAAGTATTGTCATCTTTCTTTTTTGATCCATAGGTTTCTCTCATGATTGATTCATAAGGTGGCTTAATTCTAGTCTTAGGGAAGTGTTCCATACCCTTTCTCAAGGGAAACTGAAATTTAATGTTCCATTCTTTCATATCAATCACGGCACCTATAGTTTGTAAAAACGGTCTACCAAGTATTATGGACAAGACCTATTGGAATCAATATCAAGAAAAATAAAATCTATGGGAAGATAATTCCTATTTGCAAGAATAAGAACATCATTAATCCTTCCCAAAGGTTTTTTAATAGTAGAATCCGCCAAGTGCAAATTAAGGGAACATTCTTCCAACTTGGTAAAACCTAGGACATGATAAAGAGATTTCAAAATTATGAAAACACTAGCACCCAAATCACATAAATCGAAGCACTCATATATTTTTTATCTTGACTTTAATGGTGGGTTCCCATTCATCTATAATTTTCTAGGAATTGAAATCTCTAATTCCAACTTTTCTTCTAAAGCATTCATCATTGGTCCAATTTCATAAGTGCATCAATTTTTTCACTCAAAGTACTAATTTCTTCAACTGAATTAACTTTTTTACTAGTAGGAGCTCTTTCAATATGCCATTGTGAATAATTTGCCATAATATTATCAAGCAATTTAGTGGCTTCACCTAAAGTAGTTTCCATAAAAGTACCACCCGCGGTGGAATCTAAAAGATTTCTAGAAACAAAGTTCAATCCCACATAATTTTTTTCTATAATCATCCATAGACTTAAACCATGAGTAGGAAAATTTATTAGCATTAATTTATTCTTTCCCAAGATTGTGCAACATGTTCATGCTCAAGTTGCTTGAAATTCATGATTTGATTTTGATGGGAAATAATTTTCGCGGGCGGAAAATACTTAGCAATAAAAGCATCTTTGCACTTATCCCAAGAATCAATACTATTACAAGGCAAAGATGAAAACCAAAATTTTGCACGATCCCTCAAAGAGAAAGGAAATAATTTCAGCTTCACAATATCATTTTCCACATCTTTTTCTTTTGCATATCACACAATTCTACGGAAGTGTTTAGATGGGACGAGGCATCCTCATTAGGACTACCGGAAAATTGCTCTTTCATAATAAGATTCAATAAAAGACATTAATATCATAAGATTTCGCACTAGCGGCGGGAGGAGCAATCGGAGTACTAATACAATCATTATTATTAGTATTGAAAAATCCCACAATTAGGTATTTTCTTGAGACATAGTGACTACGCAAACAAGATTGCAAGCAAACAAGAGATCTAACAAGAAAAGGCAAACGAAAAAGAAGGCAAATATTTTTGTGTTTTTTAACACATTTTAGAAGTGGGGGAGATAAAAACGAGAGGCAAATGGAAAATAAAGTAAATTGCAAGGAGATGCGATTTGTGATTGGGTACCTCATAGATCTGGACTTGATCTTCCCCGAAACGGCGCCAGAAATTCTTCCTAATTGCTTGTATCTGCATTGGTATTTCCCAAAGAGGAGAGGATGATGCAGTACAACAACGGTAAGTATTTCCCTAATTTATAAAACCATGGTATCTATCCAGTAGGAGGATCCACCAAACTATGTAAGTAGTACCTTCACACAAATAACAAAAACTTGGCACCCAACGTGTAAGAGGGGTTGTCAATCCCTCCTCGGTATTGAGATAGATGAAACTGCATGAGATTTGATAAATAGATCTAACAAAAACAGAAAATAAAATAGGTAAATAAAAAGTGCAGCAAGGTATTTTTATATTTGTGGAACAATGGATCTGAAAACCATATGATAGAAAATAGACTCAGGGGTCATAGATTTCACCAGAGGCTTCTCTCGAGAAAATAGCATATAGTGGATAAACAAATTACTGTTGGACAATTGATAGAAAAGCAAATAATTATGATGATATCCAAGGCAATGATCATGTATATAGGCATCACGTCTAATATTAGTAGATCAAAACGATTCTGCATCTACTACTATTAGTCCAGACATCGACTGCGATCCACCATGCATCTAGTGTATTAAGTTCATGAAGAAACGGGGCAATGCAATAAGAACGATGACATGATGTAGACAAGGTCTATTCATGTAGGAATAGACCCCATCTTTTTATTCTTAATGGCAACGATACATTTGTGTCATGTATCCTTCTTTCACTGAGAATAAGCACCGCAAGACCGAACCCATCACAAAGCACCTCCTCCCATGGCAAGAAAAAGCAATCTAGTTGGCCAAACCGAACCAAAGTTTTGGAGAAGAAATATGAGGCTATACAATCATGCATATAAGAGTTCAACAAAGACTCAAATAATATTCGTAGATAGATCTGATCATAAACTCACAATTCATCGGATCCCAACAAACACACCCCAAAAAAGAGTTACATCAAATAGATCTCCAAGAACATCGAGGAGAACATTGTATTGAAGATCAAAATGAGAGAAGAAGCCATCTAGCTACTGCCTACGGACCCGTAGGTCTATGGTAAATACTCACGCATCATCGGAGGAGCACTAATGAGGATGATGAACCCCTCCGTCATCGTTTCCCCTCCAGCAAGGTGCCGGAAAAGGGCTCTAGATTCGACCTTGTGGTTCTAGAACTTGCGGTAGTGGAAACTCTAATCTCCCGATTTCTGGAATATTTGGGTATTTATAAAGCTGAGAGGCGGTGGAAAAGCCCCTCGTGGGCCCCACTACCCACGAGGGCGCGCCTAGGGCCTCTAGCGCGCCCTGGTGCCTAGTGGGCCCCACGGGCCTCCTTTGGTGCACCTCCTTGGCCTCCTGGGTGTCTTCTGGGCAAAAACAAATCTCCAAAAAGTTTCATTGCATTTGGACTTTGTTTGATATGGATATTGTATGAAGTAAAAAACAAGCAAAAAATAGCAGCTCGCACTGGCACTATGCCAAGAGGTTAGTCCCAAAAAATGATATAAATTTGCTATAAAATGAATATTAATCATCCAAATTGATAATATAATAGCATGGAACAATAAAAAATTATAGATACGTTGGAGACTGTCGTGGGAGAACTGATCCACGGACACCTATGGGGCCGGCGGACCGGGCCCCTTTCGATTCGGCGGGGAGCGGAGATCACGCAAAGAGCAGATCGAGGCAAAGCACACGAGCGATTTACCCAGCTTCGGAGCTCTCCGGAGAGATAATACTCCTACTACTGCTTGTCTGATTGTATTGTGTTCTTGCTCGGGAGCGCTGAGTGCTACAGTACACACTAGCTGCTAACGAGACCAAGCGTGGGTGCTTTCTGGCTTCGAACCCTTCGAACCCCCCTCTACGTTGCGCATGGGCCTCCTTTTATATGCTCAAGGGGTCACCGACAGGTGGCAACGTAGACAAGGGTAAAAATGGAAAAGGAATTGCGGTTGGTACAACTACTTGTAAAGTGTATCATACCTAACCCTGACGGCAGGGGACAAAGGCATTAAATGCCCGTCTGTGTCGCCCAAACAGTGCAAAAAGGGACCGTCAGGGGCGCCACCGCTTGCCACGATGGCAATCTTGTCATCTCCGTTTGCCACCGCGCACCCCTGGCTGCACAGCCTCTCGCCACGTGCGCCTGGAAAAGTCCCAGGGCGACACGTTGGTGGATGTGCTGGAGCGCGGGTATAGAGTGGTAGCTTGCCGCGGCAAGTGCCTTGCCGCGGTTGTTGTCTTGTCGTGTCTGGAAGCTTGTCGCCCGCCGGGCCTTGCCGGGACGCGTGGCGCGTCGCGGCAAGTTCTTTGAGATGCCTTAGTTGGCCTTCCCGGCAAGCTCCTCTTGCCGGGGCCTTGTCTCCTTGACTTAAACACTTTGTTCTTGAATGGCTCCAAAGGGACCATGGAGGACCTTGGCGGTCACCCGGCAATCCTTGCCGCGGGGCGCTGCGACTGCCCGTGCACAAGTTCGGGATACTAGGGTACCCCTACTCTAGTACACCGACAGGAGCCCCCGGGCCTGGGCCACACACGAGCGCTGTTGGGCCAAGCCCAAAACAGGGCACGGGCACGCATGGCCTGGGTTACGCCGTATCTTTCTCCGTATCCACCGCGCCCTCCCCTAACGGCACGCGTTGAATGCGGCATCGTGGGAGAGATCGTGGGTGGTTTCTTTATTCGGAAAGGCGGAACGTCCGCCCCCTCCCTCCTTATAGGCAGGGGAAACAGGGGCAGTTC
This sequence comes from Triticum timopheevii, assembly GCA_963921465.1. Lineage (NCBI taxonomy): Eukaryota > Viridiplantae > Streptophyta > Magnoliopsida > Poales > Poaceae > Triticum > Triticum timopheevii. The sequence continues at coordinate 139,798,065 of OY997270.1, forward strand.
CCCCATCTCGCCAGTTGCATTCCAATCTCAGAAATCTCCGCCGCTCCCCCCTTCTTCCAAAGCCGAAAGAGAGCAGCGCTCTGCCCCCCATCGCCACCGACGCCACCAACGCCGTCGATCTCCCCCACCACCTCCGCCATGGCTCCGAAAGCCTGGAAGGCCGTGAAGTCGGCCGAGGCGCTGCGGCTCGAGGCGCTGCGAAAGGAGCGGGCAACTTTCTCCCCCGAGCTGCTGGTCATGTTACAAGAACAATCTATTAGAGCTGCGACAAGCTATCTTGTAATATAACTTTATTTTGGGTATCGATTGCTATGTTATTTCCTTTACTTGATTCCTTCCTTTGTATGTTTTTGCCCTATGCTTTTAGGGAACTTGCCGGTGCAGGCACCTTAGCCGCGAGCGCTGAGTGCGGGACGTCAGCAGCCTGCTTGGCGGTGCCGCTACCGACAAGAAACCTTGTCGCAACTAGTCGCAGCTCACTTAAGTTGTTGAGCGGACTCGAAACAAAGTAAGGGCGCAACTAGCTACGAGTTGGTTCCTCCGCGCACAGGTTTTCCATACAAAGCACGTCGTTCAAGGAAGATAACTTAAAAATTAAAAAACTGATTGCTCAAACTTTGGCAACTTAGCTTTTCTGTCGTTTGCGTCCCGGCAAGGCGAAACTTTCTCGAACGACGCCTGGTCCACACCATTATCTTCTCCTTCCCCCCCGGCAAACTTGTGGGCGAGGGAACCTTCCTTTTGAGAAAGAGAAAGAAGAGAAAATAAAGATATGGAGCCTTATGGCTCGTTATTGCTTACCGGGGGTAGGTGCTGCACAAAAATGTCAGATAACACATGCAAAAAATAGAAAGCATGAAATTGACAAGATGCGCGGAGCACATGAGCTTTATTTATGCACGGGGTCTGCGCCCGGCTTTGTACAAAGGAATACATGCAACAGCGGCAAGACTTGTACAAAAGGTGGTTGTCGGAACAGGTTCCGGCAACCGCGCCTTATGGGTAAAACTTACAAAGATGCTCAATGTTCCAGGAGTTGCTCACCGAAAAGCCGTCTTCGGTCTCAAGGCGGACAGCGCCGGGCCTAGTGACTCGTTTCACCCGGTAAGGGCCTTCCCACTTCAGCGTCAACTTGTTGGAATTCTTGGCGGACTGAACGTGCCGAAGAACAAGGTCGCCTTCCTCGAGACTTTTGGCATTAACTTTGCGGCTATGATAGCGGCGCAAAGCTTGCTGGTATCGAGCAGCTCGTATAGCGGCCTGAAGACGGTCTTCCTCAAGGAGCAGCGCATCATCTTGTCACAGCTGCTCTTGCTCAAGCTCATCATAAGCGAGCACTCGAGGCGACCCGTATACGAGTTCCGTGGGGAGAACTGCCTCTGCTCCATAGACTAGAGCGAAAGGTGTCTCGCCAGTGGCTCGATTTGGCGTCGTTCTGATCGACCAAAGAACCACCGGCAGCTCCTCAATCCAGTTCTTTCCGCACTTGTGCAGCCTGTCGAAAGTCCTGGTCTTGAGCCCGCGCAGCACTTCAGCATTCGCCCTCTCCGCTTGACCGTTGCTTCTCGGATGAGCAACAGAAGCGAAGCAGACCTTGGCGCCAAGATCTTGGATGTACTGGATGAAGGTGCGGCTCGTGAATTGCGTGCCGTTGTTGGTAATGATCCTGTTAGGGGCCCCGAAGCGACAAACAATCGACCTGAAGAACTTGACTGCTGACTGTGCTGTCACCTTCCTCACTGCTTCCACTTTCGGCCACTTTGTGAACTTGTCGATTGCAACGTACAAGTACTCAAAGCCCCCGACAGCTCGGGGGAAGGGGCCGAGGATGTCGAGCCCCCAGACCGAAAATGGCCAGGATAAAGGGATCGTTTGGAGAGCTTGAGCTGGCTGGTGTATCTGCTTGGAATGGAACTGGCACGCTTCACACTTGGTTACTTGTGCAGTTGCATCCTGGAGGGCTGTCGGCCAAAAGAAACCTTGCCGGAACGCTTTGCCGGTAAGTGCTCTTGCGCCAATGTGGTGGCCACATATGCCTCCATGTATCTCTGCCAACAGCTTTTGTCCATCTTCCCGGTGAATACACTTCAATTTCACACCGTTGAGTCTTCTTCTGTACAGTGTGTTGTCAACAAACTGGTACATACTTGACTGTCGGGATACTCTTTCCGCTTCCTCTTGCTCTTCGGGAAGTTCTCCTGTCTGAAGGAAACGGACAATCTGCTGCTCCCATGCTGGAGCTTGCGGCTCGACAACAAGGACTAAAGGCACATATGCTGCTACGGGAACATCCGCTTCTACGGGAAGAACCTGCGGCTCAGCCGGAGCTTGACATTCCCCGGCAAGCTTGCGGAGCAAAACTTGTTGGGAGCGTATGCTTCAACGGAACAAACCCTAGGGCTTGCCGGAGCAGACTGCTCCTCAGTACTCTTGGTGTTGATCTTGGGGACCTTTTTGGCGGTGGCTTCGGGGAGCTCTGCCGGAAAATAGTCACCGGAAATCAACTTCCTCTTCTTGCTCTGTCCAGTTGATGGCGTTACGGACGGTTGAGTCAGTTTGAGCACAAAGATCCCTGGTTTCACAGGTAACTTAAGTGCGGCGCACTTTGACAGGCCGTCGGCAATGTCGTTCTGAGCTCTTGGAACATGTTCCATCTGTAGGCCGTCAAAGTGCTCTTCTAACTTTCTCACTTCATCAACGTAAGCTTCCATCAACGGACTCTGATAATTCTTGTTCACTTGGAGGACGACAAGCTGCGAGTCACCCCTGACAATGAGCTTCTTGATCCCAAGGTCTGCTGCGATCCTGAGACCGGCAAGCAAACCTTCATACTCTGCGGTATTGTTTGTTGCTTGCTTCTTGGGAAAGTGCATCTGGACTACGTACTTGAGGTGCTCTCTGGTGGGCGCGACAAGTAGCACGCCAGCACCGGCGCCTTGCAGCGAGAAGGCACCATCAAAGTACATCAGCCACTCTTTGCTTGCTTCCTTGGCGGGGATGCTCGTTTCTGGAATTTCTTCATTTGGTGTTGGCATCCACTCTGCTATGAATTCTGCCAATGCTCTGCTCTGGATAGTCGAAGTGCTTTCAAACTTGAGGCCAAAGCTTGACAGTTCCAGTGCCCACTCGACAATCCTGCTTGTTGCTTCTGGATTCTGCAGAATCCTCTTCAGCGGAAAATGAGTGACAACTGTGATCTCATGTGCTTGGAAGTAATGGCGCAGCTTTCTCGAGGCCATGAGAAGGCCGAAAAGCAATTTCTGCACACCAGAATACCTTGATCTAGCCCCCTGCAGAAGGGAACTGACAAAGTAAACTGGGCGCTGCACCATTTTCTTCTGCATCTCCTCACGCGCCTGCGCAGATCCACCCTTGTCGGGACCAGAGCTTGTCGGCGAAGCCCCCTGCTTGTTGCTGGATGCATCTGCCGTGGTTGCTGGCTCATCATCCGCCTCCCTCTCCGCTACTAAGGCAACACTAACCACTTGATTGGTTGCCGCTATATACAGCAGCAACTTCTCTTGTGGCTTAGGTGCGACAAGTGTTGGAGTGGAGGACAGGTATCTCTTCAAGTCCTGCAGCGCAGCCTCCACTTCCGGAGTCCATTTCATTGGACCTGCCTTTTTCAATATTTTGAAAAATGGCAGGGCGCGCTCAGCAGACTTAGAGATGAACCTGCTGAGAGCAGCCACGCAACCGGCAAGTCTTCGTACATCCTTGACGCGCTTTGGTGCTTCTATCTGCTCAATGGCTTTGATCTTGTCGGGATTGGCTTCAATTCCCCGCTGAGACACGAAGAACCCGAGAAGCTTGCCGGAGGGGACTCCAAACACACACTTCTCGGGGTTAAGCTTGAGGTTGATCTTGCGCAGATTTGCAAAGGTTTCATCTAAATCTTGAATCAGAGTTGCCTTATCCTTGCTCTTGACCACTATCTCATCCATGTAGGCTTCCACATTTCTGTGTATTTGTGGCTCAAAAGCATCATGTACTACCCTTGAAAATGTTGAACCAGCATTCTTTAATCCGAAAGGCATCCGTACAAAACAGTATGTGCCACATGGAGTGATGAATGCGGTCTTCTCCTCACCCTCTTCTGCCATGAAGATCTGATGGTATCCTGAGTATGCGTCAAGAAATGAAAGCAAGTCACATCCAGCCATGGAGTCAACAATCTGGTCAATGCGCGGTAAGGGAAATGGGTCTTTGGGACAAGCTTTATTAACATCAGTAAAGTCGATACAAAGCCTCCATTTCCCGTTTGCCTTGCGCACGACTACAGGATTGGCCAACCACGTAGGATGGAGCACCCCTCTGACAAGGCCTGCTGCTTCCAACTTCTTGATTTCTTCTGCGATGAATTCTTGGCGCTCCACTGCTTGTTTCCTGACCTTCTGCTTGACGGGCCGCACATGGGGACAGACGGCAAGATGGTGCTCGATTACTTTCCTGGGAACACCGGGGATGTCAGACGGTTGCCACGCAAACACGTCGACATTCGCCCGCAGGAAAGCAACGAGCGCGCTTTCCTATTTAGGGTCGAGAGTGGCACTGATGGTGAAGGTACCACCAGTGCCGTCCTCCTTGGCGGACACCTTCTTGGTCTCTGGCGGAGCTGCCATCGTCTTCTTACACTTGCCGGTGGAGCTCGATGGTGCGTCCTCGACGGTAGTGCAGCACTCCGAAGAGGTGCGCTTGCCGGAGTGGGCATCAGAACTCTTGCCGGACTTGGTCTTCTTCTTCCCCCCGGGAGCTTCAGCGGCAAGTGACTTGCGATCTGCTGCGGCTGCTGCTTCCCGGTAGATCTTGTCGGTGCAGATAAGAGCATCCTTTTTGTCGCCAGGGACAGAGATGACACTTATCGGGCCTGGCATCTTCAGCATGTTGTATGCATAGTGAGAGGCTGCCATGAATTTGGCGAGCGCTGGACAGCCGAGTATCCCATTGTAAGGCAATGGAAAGTCAACAATGTCAAAAGTGACCCTCTCAGTCCTGAAGTTCAACTCGCTGCCAAATGTTACCGGCAACGTGATCTTTCCCTTCGGCTTGCTCCTTCCCGGATTGATTCCTTGGAATGTGCCGGTCTCTTCGAGCTCGCTGTCAGGGATCTGGAGTTTCCGAAGTACCGCAGAGGAGATCAGGTTCAAGCCGGCCCCGCCGTCAACTAGCATCTTTGTGACCTTGAGGTTGCGGATAGTTGGTGAAACCAACATCGGCAAGCACCCGACCGCAGTTATGCGATCAGGGTGGTCCTCAATATCAAAGATGATAGGCGTGCTGGACCATTTCAGAGGCTTGCGTGACTTGATAGGTGGTTCTGCCGCATTGACTTCCCGCACCCACTGCTTGAGCTGGCAGTGTGAAGTATGCAGAGAAGCACCGCCGTCAACGCACATGACCTCTGTGGCTTTTTGGAACTCCTGCTCATCGGCCTCGTCATCATCCATGTCTTCATCTTCGTCGTCATCTTCATCCTTGTCGCGGCCGCGAGGAGGTCTGTCTCCTTGCCGCTGCTTGGCCTTGCCGCGGCGTCCTCCTCGGCCGGGACGTTTCTTGCCGGATCCTCCAGCACCTTCTTGGGCCTTCTCCTTGTCGCGTCGCTCATATTCAACCTTTTGCTCCTCGACAAGCTGCTCGGCCTTCTTGCAGCTCTGGAGGTCATGGCCCTTGGTGCGGTGGATCTTGCAGTACTGCTTGTTGGTGCTGTCCTGCTTGTCGGCGACCGCCACAGCCTCCTCGCCAGAGCTACCAGCTTTGGCTTTCTTGGCGCCACCTCCGTTGCCGGACTGCTCGACAACTAGCACATCTTTGCCTCTCTTCCTGCTATTGTTCTGCCGCCGGTTTTTCTTTGCCGAGGCAGCATCCTCACTATCAGATCCTCCTGCTTCTGTATTCTCTCCGGGGAGTTTCCTCCCTTCCTCAGTACGTGCACACTTGTCGGCCAGGGCATATAGCTCACTGACGTCTCTGATCTTGCACATCGCCATCTCCTCCCGCATCCTGCGGTTTCGCACGTTCTGATGGAACGCACTGATGACTGCGGCAGGGTGGACATCTGGGATGTTGTGCTGTACACGGCTGAATCTCTGAATGAACTTGCGCAGGGACTCTCCTTCCTTCTGGGCGAGCAGATGAAGGTCGCTTTCTTGGCCATGAGGCTTGTGGCCACCTGTAAAGGCGCCGACAAACTGATGGCATAGATCTGCCCAGGAGGATATGGAGTTTTCCGGCAAGTGCATGAGCCAGGATCTGACATTGGGCTTGAGCACTAGCGGGAAGCAGTTGGCAAGGATCTTGTCGTCCAGCCCCCCGGCAGCTTGCATCGCGATGGTGTAGATGCTGAGGAACTCCGATGGGTGCGACTTGCCGTCGTACTTCTCTGGTACATCTGGCTTGAAATTCTTCGTGCTGGGCCACTAGACTTGCCGCAGCTCACGAGTGAACGCAGGGCAACCTACCGCGTACGGCAAGTCGCCTGGTTCCTCTGGCGCATGCATGTCGATAGTGGGCCCAGCACGCTGGTCTGATTGACGCCGCGCTTCTCTTCGGCGCTCGATGCGAGTGCGAGCGTCTTCTTGCTGTCGTTCGTGAAGAATTTGGCGCTGATCGCGACGAGCTCGTGGATCTGACGACGCGGTGGAGTCGCTGTCGAGGTGGATCCGGCGAGTCGGCGATCTTGACCTTCGGGGCGGAGAGTGCACGGTGGCTGCACCCCCACCGGTCTTGTCGCCATCGGCTCGTGCCTGGCAGTCTTGCCGCGGCTTCGATGTACTCGGCTGCCGTGGAGTGTCGCCGTTGGCGAAGCCGATGAGACTCTGAATGGTGGCCCTCCATTCGTCGATCTTGTCCGCTGTTGGAGGGTAATCCAGGAGCAGTTGAGCTCGGGCCAACGCTTCTGCTGGAGTCTTCGGTGGCGGCGGCGAACGGTGCGAGGAGCGGGATATGCTCGGACTTCCAACTGGGTTGGAAGGAGCAGTATCCCATCCAGGCGAACGTGTCTTGCTCGTGCCAGCATGCTGGCGTGCATGCTGGTCTTGAGCGCCCCGAGATCCACCAGCTCGATCCTGATCCAACGAACGTATGGTACCGCGAGTACCATGACGCTGTCGGTCCTGCGCCTCCTGGGATGGGCGCGGTGCGTGTACGGACGCCGAGGTCTGTGCAGCCTTGTCCTTGGACCTGGCAGCACCGTGAGCTCCCTCGTCGACACCCGTTCTTCTGCCGGCGTCTACCCCACCACCTGTTTGCTCCGGTGGCGGTGGGTTCGACGCGGACGGAGCAGCCACCTCCGAAGCCTTCTTCTTTGGTGGCATGTTGATGAAGAAGATGAAGATCTAGCTCGCGTGAACGCCGGATCAGGTTCACACAACCTCGACGCCCCCTACCTGGCGCGCCATAGATGTCGGGGAGAAACGATCCATACGGACACCTATGGGGCCGGCGGACGGGGCCCCTTTTGGTTCGGCGGGGGGCGGAGATCGCACGAAGAGCATATCGAGGCGAAGCACACGAGAGATTTACCCAGCTTCGGAGCTCTCCGGAGAGATAATACTCCTACTGCTGCTTGTCTGATTCTATTGTGTTCTTGCTCGGGAGCGCTGAGAGCTACAGTACACACTAGCTGCTAACGAGACCAAGCGTGAGTGCTTTCTGGCTTCGAACCCTTCGAACCCCCCTCTACGTTGCGCATGGGCCTCCTTTTATATGCTCAAGGGGTCACCGACAGGTGGCAACGTAGACAAGGGTAAAAATGGAAAAGGAATTGCGATTGGTACAACTACTTGTATAGTGTATCATACCTAACCCTGACGGCGGGGGACAAAGGCATTAAATGCCCGTCTGTGTCTCCCAAACAGTGCAAAAAGGGACCGTCAGGGGCGCCACCGCTTGCCACGATGGCAATCTTGTCATCTCCGTTTGCCACCGTGCACCCCTGGCTGCACAGCCTCTCGCCACGTGCGCCTGGAAAAGTCCCAGGGCGACACGTTGGTGGATGTGCTGGAGCATGGGTACATAGTGGTAGCTTGCCGCGGCAAGTGCCTTGCCGCGGTTGTTGTCTTGTCGTGTCTGGAAGCTTGTCGCCCACCGGGCCTTGCTGGGACGCGTGGCGCGTCGCGGCAAGTTCCTTGAGATGCCTTAGTTGGCCTTCCCGGCAAGCTCCTCTTGCCGGGGCCTTGTCTCCTTGACTTAAACACTTTGTTCTTGAATGGCTCCAAAGGGACCACGGAGGACCTTGGCGGTCACCCGGCAAGCCTTGCCGTGGGGCGCTGCGACTGCCCGTGCACAAGTTCGGGATACTAGGGTACCCCTACTCTAGTACACCGACAGAGACGTATCATAGATCGGGATACAACTCCGAGCATGCGTTACCGTGGACAGGCTATTCGAATAGATATACTTCCCTGCAAGGGTGCACCAACTTACCCAACACACTAGATTAACTTCGGCCGGACACACTTTTCTGGGTCATGCCCGGCCTCAGCTGATAAACGGGTCGTAGTACTTCCTAGGCTCAACAAAGAGGTTAGCATGCCGGTCTACGTCCTAAGCGCTCAGGGTCTTAGGCTCATCACCCTTTGCACTCCTGCGCGTTGCGTATGCGGCCTGGATTAGACCCACCTTCTTACACAAGCGTAGGCAGTTACCGTCCAACCGGGCGCGCGCCACTCAATTGCTGATGCCCGAAGATCTTTCGGAGAATAGTACGATGCCAAGCACCCATACTTATTCCCGCGTGGTGGTTAGTACCAAAAGGCCAGAGGCCTACTCAGATCACATAACCAAACTTGTTAGTGTCTTGGGAGCACATGGAGACGATTAGTGATCGTGTCGCCCTATCTTGAGGACTTACAACAAGGGTCGGGCCCATCCCTCTCTAGGGCGGTCTGCGTGCCCTGTCATGCCTCGTAATTGTCTCGTGGGTACCCTCCAGTTCAACCCGACTCACAAGAGGCTGTGGGGAACTCAGGTCCACCTCTACCGGGATGGTATCGCCTGTCCCTTCAGTCCCACGGCACCAGTAAAAGGGGCAACAAGTTAAGGTAATAGTGCGTCTATGTCATCAAGGGGGGAATCCGAGGAATCACCCTCAATGGATTCCCACTCGATGTATCCATCAAGGTGAACTTGGAGGAATCACCCTCGATGGGTTCACACTTGAGGGGCTGCATGATAGAGGCATCATCGGAGGTGGTGAAAGAGGAATCACCCTCTGTATCCCACAACCTACTAGTTATGCTGCAGAGATATCATCAGGAGTGAGGTAGGAGGTATCACCCTCGGCACCTGATAGTATCTCTGCAGAGTCATACAACTAAGGGGTGTGCGGTGATGTGTCGGTCTCTGCATGTCGACCACATTGATTGAGTCATCGGTAACAAAGCGGAGCAACAAGGACAAGGGTGAGGGGTCATTGATGGATCACTAACCAACCTATACGAAGCATATAGCACAACAAGTAAAGTAACAATAGCAGGCTATGCATCAGATTAGGAGCTATCGAATAATAGCAGTAAAATCTAATGCAAGCATGAGAGAGAAAGAATGTGCGATATAGGAATGATCAAGGGGATTTTGCTTTCCTAGAAGCTCTACTGAAAGGGACTGGTCATCGGGAGTGTAGTCGTACTTAGTGGCATCAGCATCGGTCTTGGAGTCTACCGGAGAAGAAGAGGGGGAACAAACAATAAATACAAAGAAAATAAATGCATCACATTACATTACATGACATTATGCTATGCTAGGGGTGACCTAATGCACTGCTACACATTACAGACTGAGCGAGAAAATATCTGGGAATATTTTCCCGGCTTTAGGCAATTGTCAAACAGACGAACCGGAGGGTAAGGTTCCATGTTTGCAGTGTTAGAGACATGTGGTAGGTATGTGGGTGGCATAAACAGACTTGTCTTATTTTCTGATCATTTTTAATATATAAATTATTTTCATCTGAGTTACAGATTATTTTATATGATTTTCTAAAGTTTAAATAAATTTATGGGATTATTATTATTTTGAAATTAAATGGGTAATTTGCTACGGGCACACAGAAGTGCACACGACAAAGTGTGTGTGAGGCTGACAGTGGGGCCCAGTTAACTTTGATTGGTTAAATTGGACCAGGGGGTCCCACCTGTCATGGACTGGGTATATTAACATGGGATTATTTGAACTAATTAGACTAATTAGTCGAGCAGGGCCCAGTGATCAGTGGGTCAGTTAATTAACAAAGTTATTTAGGGTAAACTTAATTGTTCCAAAGCAGGGCCCATGTGTTAGTGCCTCTAAGGTGTAGTTAGGAGCGTAATTACTGGGTGATTAGCCCCTAATAACGGTACCACATCGGCAGCCGCCGGGGTTAGCCACCGATGACCTCAAGTCATGGTGGACCGCTCGGGAAGCCACGGGAGGACCAGCCGAGGGCAGCAGTAGCACGGTGATGTAGGGCCGGGCGTGCGGGGGGCACACAAGTAGTTGCGGGCGGTAGAGCTCGCAGTCAGCGCGGATGGAAGCAGTCAGTAGCAACAGAGCAATAGTAGTGATAGTAGTGGGCAGCACAGGTATGCGCGGGCGTGCGGGATCAGCGGCATGTGGTGAGCGTGGTAGGGAATGCGCGGGGCGCGACAGGAGCATGGTCGTGGCGCGGCGAGGAGCGAGGCCAGCCGGGAGGTAAGGGGGAAATGGGGGTGAGCTCATAGGGAAGCTCGAGGAGATCTGAGTGAAGATGATGGTGCAGCAACGGTGGCGGATCGACGCTGACAGCGACGGGCGGTACTAGGGAAGAATAGGTCGAGGGCGACGGTGATGAGGCTTCCCCACCTTGATCCAATGTAGTGGCCGACGAAGAATAGCCCAGCGGGGCTCCTGGATGCGTTGGCTTGGCGATTTGTGGCCGGTGGCCACGCCAACGAAGGTGGCACGGCGACGGGAGTGCTCAGACGAGCTTGGGCCGGAGCGAGGGAGGTGCAAGGGGGAGAAATGTGGCTAGGGTTCACGAGGGGGGTCGACGGAGACCTTATCCGGCTCGGGGGCATGGTAGATGAGCGGCACGTGGACATCCATGGCCATGGACGTGCGTGGGGTGGCCACCGAGCCCGTGGTGAACAGAGGTAAGGGGTGACCTCTAGGTGGGCTGGGCCTCACTGTGCACTTGAGGCCCAAGTGCACAGTGGGGGCTTTTATTTTTCTTTATCTTTTTCTGACTTATATTTCTGGCACCGTTTTCTATTTTCTTTTTATACCAAATGATTTTTGGTGAACCTGAAATTTGGCACATAAATCATGTACATTAGGGTGGTGTTGCACAAAGTGTTTCAGAGCACTTGGTAAAGTTTAGGTATTTGTAGAAATTGGAAAGGCCAAGTTAATTACTGCTAGTACATTAGATAATTTCTAGGGGCATTTTGTGACTTTTAGTGATGTTGTTTCCTTCAACATAATTACTAGGGATCATTTACAAAATTATGAACTATTTTGTTTGCATGATTAAAGATGTAACATTTTGACTTGCATTTAAAATTTGAATTTGAATTTGAATTTTGGACAAGTGGCTATTTGCATAATAATCATGATAACATGGCAACCATTAGGGGGAGATTACTGTAGCCTGATTATTGGGGTGTTACAATCCCCTACTGATGTTTCTTTTGCCAATAATTTTTATATATACCAAAATAATTTTCCGTCAATTTTCAGGTCATTTGGAGTTGTGTAGAATAAGTGTCTCCGATGTAGCCCTTTCCGGTCCAGAATTCCAGCTGACGGCAATCTCCCTCTTCTTTTGAAACTTGCAAAATAAGATAATAAAAGCATAAGAATAGCATAATAAAGTAAAATAACAGTCCAAATTGCAATAAATATCAATAGGAAAACATGTTGCAAAATGGACATATCAACTCCCCCAAGCATAGACCTCGCTTGTCCTCAAGCGAAAGTCAATATCGATAATCATGGCCACATGTTTAGAGAGAGAGGTGTCAATATAAACAAAATACAGATACGAAAGCATCATGATCATGATTATAATAGCAAGATGTCATCATAATACTTCTCAGGCTAAAGTAACAATTCATTCACAAGCTAAAGTATGAAACATAAACTTTATTGGAAACTAACAAAGTATGGTTTCAGTCATTGAAGCAATCACAATCCATCATATTTTCAGAAAGAGTCTATGTAAGAACTTTGTTTAGCAAGTTCACATACTCAACCATCATTTAGTCTTCTATGATTGCTGACACTCAAGGCATATTTATTGAGCAAGAGTTTCAATCAGACACATAGAAAGGTAGGGGCTTATAGCTTCGCCTCCCAGCTTCTTACCTCAAGGGTAATGTCAACAATAATAAATCATGATCACCTACACTCAACAATAATAAATCATGATCCATCCACCACGTGATGCTTGCCACTCGAGAGTACATAGAGTGGAATAGGGATGCACATTATTGACCCTTGCATAGAAATAAATACATGAAAGTAAAAGATAGGCCCTTCGCAGAGGGAAGCATAGGTTGGCATGCGCTCTTTGTTTTTGGATGTGCAAGCTCTTAATGTAAAGGAATGTCACTTTATATTGCCCCTTGTGACAACAACCTTTATTATGTGGTCTGTTGCTTTTGTTTCTTCACCATCACAAGATCGTACAAAGCTTATTTTCCCTTGAAATAAAAGACATACATATTTAGGAGAAATTTTTATCGCTTTATGCGTCGATGACAGCTTACTTGAGGGATCTTATTCAATCCATAAGTAGATGTAGTGGACTCCCATGACATGAAACTGGTTTAAGGGTTTTGGATGCACAAGTAATATCTCTACTTGGTGCGAATTTTTGGCTAGCAAAAGATCTTAGAGAAGCACCACATGTTAGAGGATCCATGACAATATAACTTCTATGTGAATATAAGCAACCATAACTTATTACATTGATGGGGGCTCACAATCATAAAAGATGTCCAAGATAGCGTATTTATATGTGAGACCTCTCTTCCTTCATTTTTTTTTCATGGATTGCACCAATGATGAATGCTATGTTTGTCAACTTCCAACAAATTTTATCAACTATACTTCTTTTGTGTGAAGTCATTACTCCCCATGGGATTAGCGTTTGATCTTTTCATTCTTTTATTATTTTTCATTGCTAAGATTGAAAAAAGAAAACAAAGAAACACTCAAACTACTCTTTATTATATAACTCTCACACGATTACATAGATAGATAGATCACTAAGCAAGCACTCGAAAGAGATTAAACTAAAACCTTTATCCTTATAAATCACGAAATAACTAAGGATCTAACTAAGATAATGATGATAAAAGTGGTGGTGATACAATACCGGGGCACCTCCCCAAAGCTTGGCACAAGCCAATGGTGGTGCCCATACCCGTGTACTCAAGTCTCCTTCTTCGGTGATGATGGTGGTGATGAAGTGGTAGGCTTGTCCTCCGGCTTCCAAGGCCCCCCATCATAAAAACATGAACATGTCTCCGGGGTCCTGAAATTCGTAGCTAAACTCATACCTTTAAACCTGGCCTCATACTCAAAGTTCAGATTTTGCAAATCATAGATTTGGGCCTGGAGGATACTGATCCTGTCATTGAGCTTGAATATGGCATATCCAATCTCCTTGTTGTCCATCTTATGCTCACGGGTGAATTCCGTGATCATGGAGTGGTTAGCATTGAGTCCATGCTCCACCAACCCCTGGCACTTGAAGTTCACCTATAGGATTTTTATAAGCAGTTCTGTATGCCCACAATGCATCATCAAGTTTCTTAGACCAATTCTTTCTAGATCTATTAACGGTCTTTTGCAAAATCAACTTTATTTCTCTATTGCTGAATTCAACTTGACCACTAGAGTTTGAGGATGATAAGGTGATGCAATTCTATGGTTGGCATCATATTTAGCAAGAAGTTTATAGAATGCACCATGAATAAAATGTGAACCACCATCAGACATTAAATATCTAGGGACTCCAAACCTCGGGAAAACAACTTCTTTAATCATTTTAATAGATGTGTTATGATCAACACTACTATTTGGAATAGCTTGTACCCACTTCGTAACGTAATCAATATCAACTAAAATATGTGTATACCCATTAGAGGAAGGAAAAGGTCCCATATAATCAAATCCCCAAACATCAAATGGTTCGATAACAAGTGAATAATTCATAGGCATTTCTTGGCGTCTACTAATATTACCAATTCTTTGACACTCATCACAAGAAAGGGCAAACTTGCGTGCATCCTTGAAGTGAGGCCAATAAAACCAGACTGTAATACCTTATGTGCAGTTCTATTTCCAACATGGTGTCCTCCGTATGCCTCGGAGTGACACTTCCATAGGATTTGTTCCTGTTCATGCTCAGGTACACAATGTCCAATAACACCATCTACTCCTTCTTTATATAGATGTGGGTCATCCCAAAAGTAATGTCGTAAATCAAAGAAGAACTTTTTCTTTTGTTGGTATGTGAAACTAGGTGGTATACATTTTGCAACAATGTAATTAGAATATTTTGCATACCAAGTAGTATTACGAGAAGCATTTATAACAGCTAATTGTTCATCAGGAAAGCTATCATCAACAGGTAGTGGGTTATCAAAAACATTTTCCATTCTAGACAAATTATTAGCTAGGGGATTCTCAGCTCCCTTTCTATCAATAATATGCAAGTCAAATTCTTGTAGCAAAAGAACCAACCTAATCAACCTAGGTTTAACATCTTTCTTTTCCATAAGATATTTAATCGTAGCATGATCAGTGTGAACTATCACTTTGGAATCAACAATATATTATCTGAATTTATCACATGCAAACACAACTGCTAAAAATTCTTTCTCCAGTAGTAGCATAATTTCTTTGGGCACTGTCTAGAGTTTTACTAGCATAAGGGATAACATTCAATTTCTTATCAATTCTTTGTCCTAGAACAACACCAACAGCATAGTCACTGGCATCACACATAAATTCAAAAGGCAAGTTCTAGATAGGTGGTTGAACAATAGGTGGAGAGGTTAAGGCTTTCTTAAGTATTTCAAAGACTTCTACACAATCATCATAAAAAAATGGAACATCTTTTTGCAAAAGATTAGTAAGAGGCTAGAAATTTTGGAGAAGTATTTAATAAATATTCTATAGAAACCAGCATGACCAAGAAAACTTATTATACCTTTTATATCTTTAGGACATCCCATTTTCTCAATTGCATCAACCTTAGCTTTATCTACCTCAATACCTCTTTCAAAAAAATTATTCCCAAGGACAATACCTCCATTCACCATAAAGTGGTACTTCTCCCAATTCAAGACAAGATTAGTTTCTTCACATCTCTGCAATACTCGATCAAGTTTGCTTAAGCAATCATCAAAATAAGTCCCATAGACAGAAAAAATCATCCATGAATACCTCAACAATCTTTTTATAAAAAAATCAGAGAATATAGTAGTCGTACATCTTTGAAAGGTAGCAGGTGCATTGCATAAACTGAAAGGCATACGTCTATAGGCATAAGTTCCAAAAGGACAAGTAAAAGTGGTTTTCTCTTGATCTTCTTGTGATATAGGTATTTGAAAGAAACCAGAATAACCATCAAGAAAGCAAAAGTGTGTATGCTTAGACAATCTTTCTAACATTTGATCAATAAAAGGGAAGGGGTAATGATCTTTTCTAGTAGTTTTGTTTAATTTTCTAAAATCAATTACCATCTTGTAACCAGACAATTGTTTGTGGGGTAAGTTCATCTTTATCATTAGGAACAACGGTAATTCCTCCTTTCTTAGGGATACAATGAACATGACTTACCCATCTACTATCAGCTATGGTATAAATTATACATGCCTCCAGAACCTTTAATATTTCAGTTCTTACCACATCCTTCATCTTAGGATTCAATCCTCGTTGATGATCAACTACTGACTTAGCATCGGTCTCCATATTAATCTTGTGCTGACATAGAGTGAGACTAATGCCCTTAAGATCATCAAGCTAGTAAAGATAGTGACTATGTTTCCGAGATTGTGGATAGTGATTATGATTTGGAGGATGGTGACGATGACTTGGCGCAGGAGCAACTACATTCTGTTAGTGATATGAAAGGGAAGAAAGCGGTCAAAGATTGTAACTCTAAAGACAAGAAATTAGAAGCTCCAGAATTGGATGATGATGAGATGAAGTTTAATTTCAAATCTTTTACGACCGAAGATATGCATGATCCAAAGTTCCATGTGGGCCAGCTATTCTCATTAGTTGATTTTCTAGAAAAGCAATCAAAGAGTATAGTGTGAAAGAGGGAGTGAGCATCACATTTCCCAATAAGGATAGAACTAGGATTGGAGCTAAGTGTGAGGATGGATGCCATGGCATCTTTATGCCTCATTGCACAAAAGGACAAATTAAGTCATGGTGAAAACCTTCAGTGGTGTGTAGCATTGTAGCAAGAAGTGGCAAGTGAGGGCATTTACTGCCAAGTACATTGCTGACAAGTATGTGGAGAAAATAAGAGATAATGAGAAGATGACCTTGAAGGGATTGGCAGCACTTGTGCAAGAAGATTTTAATATGAAAATTGAAAGGGGGAAACTAGGGAGGGCCCGAGGACTAGCTTTCAATATTATATATGGTGATAAAATAGCACAATACAACAAATTGTGGGACTATGCAAAGGAGCTGAGGAGATCCAATCCAGGAAGTACATTTTATAGACCTTGTTGAAGATGGTCAGTCTAAGAAATGCTACTTTTCCTTTGATGCTTGCAAGAGGGGCTTCCTATCTGCTTGTAGGCATGTTCTTTTCCTCGATGGTTGTCATTTGAAGACACAATATGGAGGTATTCTACTTAGTGCAGTAGGAACGGATCCCAACGATTGCAAAATTCCTATTGCACATGCAGTGGTTCAGAGAGAAGATACAAATGCTTGGAGGTGGGTCTTGACAACTATAAATAAAGATCTTGGTATTCTGAATAGTGGTCTTCAGACTGTCATGTGTGACAAGCAAAAAGTGAGTGTGCCTTTGCTATATTTCAACATTTTCACATTGTACATGGGCTGTTTGTAAATATTTGTTAGTACTTGCTTTATGAATTTACTTATGGTGGGTTCTAATAAAGGCAATGAGAGATTTTTTTTCAAAATTTACATTCAGCAAGTGTTGTCCATTTTCATGCTAAAAGTTAACAAAAATGCAGTTTCACTATGCAATTGTTGCTTTTATTGAATAAAACAAGATTCAACAAATAACTATTCATTTTCATGTAACTTTTGATTTTGTTCATTTTCATGCTAAAAGCAAGATTCAACAAATAAATGTTAATTATGTAAGCGTTGATTCTATTTCACTTTGCATTGATCCAAATTCAGCCAAATAATTGTTAATTTTCAAGTGGCATTTGTATTAAGCATTTGGTCTTCGTGTGCCAAAATAAAGTTTAATGATAATCCCCAAGTGCAAGGAATCCTCGTAGCAATTTACAAAGGTGGAAGTGATAAGTATTGGGTGTCGAACTCACAAGGAGCTAAAGGTAAGATCAATATTCTCTCAAGTCCTATCTGCCACTGATACGACTCTACGTACACCGAACGTTTGCTTCCAACTAGAAACGAGAAATAAAACTACGTTGTGAGTATGAAGAGGATAGATTTGCATGATGTCGGAGAACTAAAATATAAAAATAGGTGTTGTTAACATAAGGTTAGATTATATTACAATATATTATAAATAGTGAGTGTGGAATAATGATGGGTCGGTGTGCGGAATAATCCTAGGCAATTGTTAACAAGATCAGTAATCATTATTGCAATTTTATATGAGGGAGAGGCATAAGCTAACATACTTTATCTACTTGGTTCATATGCACTTATGATTGGAACTCTAGCATGCATCCGCAAGTACTAAAGATCATTAAGGTAAAACCCAACCATAGCATTAAAGTATCAAGTCCCCTTTATCCCATACGCAACAACCCCCTTACACGGGTTTAAGCTTCTGTCACTCTAGCAACCCACTATAAGCGAGTCATGAACATATTGCAAACCCTACAGCGGGAATCCCTCACGTGTGCGCGGCACGGAGGACACCATAGGATAGCACCAAAATAAAACATACAACTCAAACTAATCTAGATCATCAATCAACCCAAAAGAGAAAAGAAATCTACTCAAAACATCATAGGATTGCAACACATCATTGGATCATAATATGTGGCATAAATCACCATGTTCAAGTAGGGGATTACAGCGGGGTGTGGGAGAGTGGGCCGCTTAAAAGAGATGAGGAAGGTGATGAAGATGGTGATGTTGATGAAGACGATCACCATGGCGATGATTCCCCCGGCGGCACTCCGGCGCCACCCGGAGTGAGGGGGGGAGAGAGTCTCCCCCTTGTGCTTCCTCCTCCATGGCCTCCCCCTAGATGGGGAGAGGTTCTCCCTTTGGTCCTTGGCCTCCATGGTGATGATGGCCCCCTCCGGCTTCCTCCACTACAAAAAATACACTTCTGTGATGATACGTCTTTGTCACAGTAGGTCACGTTTTCTGTCATGCATGTACATCCATGACAAATTTATGATAGAATCAAGAGAGTCATACCTGTGCTGTCATAGAAGTGTTCCATGACATTACCAAAATTATCATCACGGAAGTGTCCACTTCCATGAAGATAAATCGCGCGTCACATAAGTGCTTTTGTCAAGGGTGACCGACACGTGGCAACCAACGTAACAGAACGCCGTTAAGCTATCGGGTCCGGTTTTGGATCCGATAACTCGTTAACGGCCCCGACCAATGGGGATTTTCCACGTGTAAAATCATCATTGGCTGGAGGAAACACGTGTCGGCTCACCATTGGGACAGATGTCATTCACTAATTGGACCCAAAGTGCCAATGATACGTCAACACGTGGCACATCCCAATAGAGGCCCATTCCTGTGAATAGGCTGGCCCGTTTGACTTGGTCAAAAGGTGGTGGGCCGGCCCACGGCAAGCCTATTAACGGCATGTTCGCATATAGCCCATTTACAGCCCGCTAACCCAGGGGCCCAGTAGCGTCATCTGGGCCGTCCAATATAATTCTGGCCCGTTTTAACTTCCGGCCCATGTATGGCCCATGACGTCTTTCGGCCCATATGAGGCCCTTAGTAACTCTCGGCCCCTTAATGGCCCGTGGTAAAACTGGCCCGTAATGAACAGTGTATCACTTTATACCAATTAACGGCCCATTATTCTGTTGGGCCGTTTCCAGCCCATGTTATCTTTCGGCCTTCTCAGGGCCCATTTATTCTTGGGCTCATTCCCAGAATTCGGTTACTTATGGCACGTTACTGTCATTTTCTGCTTGAGGGCCAAATTCAGCCTGTGGTTACAGTCGGCCCGTTTGTGGCCCGTTAATACGTTGGGCCGTTTTCATGTCAAAAAAACCCGTTGGGCTGTCTTCATAGAGTTATCAAATACGGCCTATTAACGGCCTGTTATTGTCCACGAATAGTACGGCCCATGATTGGCGAAATGATGATACGCCTCATAGAAGGCCCATGGATCCTATGGCTCGTAGAAAGCCCATGGATCCTACGGCTCGTAAAAGGCCCATGAATCATACGGCCCGTAGAAGGCCCATGGATCCTACAGCCCGTATAGAAGGCCAATGGATCCTATGGCCCGTAGAAGGCCCATGGATCATACGGCCCGTAGGAGGCCCATGGTTACAACAGTCCGTGTGTTGCCATGATTATTTTGGCCTAGTTTCCAAAAATAGGTTATTGTGGCCACTAGAAAAACACAGAAAAAGAACTGCAGTGACTACAAGCAAACAACTAAACAAGACAATAAGGAAATAAATAAACAAGCAATTAATGCAAGCCTATTACCGCTATTACACATATTACATCCACTGGGCATCAAAGTTTGCCACCAGTGCAAATATAGGGAACAAAGCAACATATTACATACACTAGCCGTCAAAATTGGCCACTAGTGCAAATGAACGCGGCAACAAAACAAGAGCATAACTGAAACAACTTCAAAAGAGCTCAAGAAACGTGGTATCCACCATGCTGGCAATAAGCTTAGCAAGCTTATTAGCTTTGTCCTGTTTGGCGCTAAAATCCTCCAACGCTTGTTGTTGCACCAGAAAGTATGCATCTGAATGCTCCAGAGACTTCCGCGGTCCTTCCACTTCTTGTCACAGCACAGCTGATCGATGCCTTTCAGTTTGTAGTTGAGACTCAAGAAACCGAACTGATTCAGACAGTGAGTTTGAATAGCTTGTGCAAGCGGTAGTGGCCAGTAACTCCAACACTAAACCAAGACAGGACTTTGGGGTTGTCTCACTATCTTCGAGATAGTCTTCCTTAGCTGTTTTATCAGCTTTGTTGGAGACCAACAAGGATGTGTCACTATCCTGAACCTTATCTGCATTACTTCCTTTACCATTTCCTAATAAGGCACTCTTCCCCAATATTCTGTCAGCATTCTAAAAGAAGAAACTAGCAGACACATAACAGGTTTAGCATGTACTAGTATATGAAACTCATTTCGGTGAACCAGTTCATTAGTAAGGTGGACAGGGTTAAACTATCAAGTCTTCTATTGCCAAGTACTAGTACATAATAAAAGCATCAAACAAACATATATCTATGTCCTACGGTCACTGCATTGTCTTGCCAAATCAAAATAGAGACACGGTTCAAATCATATCAGTTCAAGACAAAGCAGCACTGAAAGAATACAAAGCATGGGAAACTACACGGCACAACAAGATTTTAGATGGGTACCACGGGTCTACAGGCACAACAACACTATTTGCTCTGTTGTAATGCTAGTAATGTGCATGATATGAGAAGTCAACTGTATACACAATTGAAATTGAAATCAACAGAGCTATTGATAAGAACAAGCCTGTTAAAGAAACATGCGTGAACATACCTGCTGTGCCATTGGAGTTTTGATTGGATCCTTCAATTTAAAAATAAGTTTGTACGAGTAAATACGGTGATACAAGAGCAAAGCAGTATGCACGATAGCAATCATAGTTAAAAAAGGCGCACCTAAGTGAGTGCTTAAGCGCGCCTAGGCTCTAGGCGTTGGTGAAATGCATTGCGCATAACTATGCTTAATCTTTGCATAACTGCGCATAAGCATGTGCTTTGGTCAGTAAAGCGCAAGGCGGTGGCAAAATGCACAATTAAAGCCTTGCGCTTTTTGGAACTATGATAGCAATGGAATCTTAAATTAGAACAGTTGTTCTTCAGGTTTAGGCACTTGTTCTACATGAACAGAGTACAGTAAGACGTGATAATATAGTACTTAAAATAGAAAATGAGCTCACAGACCTTACCACATTCTTGGTTCGGGACCAGTACCGAACAAGGCGTTCCCAGTCATTGTCCAGTAAATGTGTCTCAGGAGAACGTAAGGGAATTTGATGAGTTTCTTTGCCGGTGAAGTACGTTTTCTTCAGGTAATTTCAATACTGCCACCAAGCATTCTTGAAGATAGCAGAGGTGTTAGCATAGGTTACCTCATCCTGAGTTTCCAAATCGGTCCTTCTCTATAGAGAAAAATGGGAAAATTTGTTGTATTATAACCATCATGGAGGTAGGATATATGGGACAAAGCAAAGTAATTGCCACGAATAACCTTACTTACACATAACTCCTGGAGAAACACCTGCAACTGGCATTTTCCTTCATCTTCAGTATAATATTTCCAAGATGGGAAGATACACACATACGATTTAACAACATCAAATGCGATAGATGCTAAACTACAACTAGCTGGTTGTGCTTCCTCCACAGGAATAGGCGTACTAACTGGTGGAGTTGGGGTTCGCCGTGGTAGTACTCGCCCTTTGGGCACTGGAGCTGCCTTACTAACTGCTCTTGTTTGGGAGCTCTATGGTGGAGATGGTGCTATGTCTATAGGAACTGGGTTACTATTTGCTTGGGTTGGGGTTAGATTGGGTGAAGCTGGTTCTCTGTCCATCGCAGTAGGGGTACAATCTGCAAGAGTTTGGGTTATGTGTGGTACGGCTGGTTCTCGTGCATGTACAACGTGGGTGCTATCTCCACCAAGAGGTAGCACTGTTTTATTTGAAGACCGTGTTTTTAGTCTGCTAGATGCTGGCATCACCCGCTCCAATTCAAATGGCTGATAAACAGGAAACATAGTTGAATGTACAGACATTGTATGAGAGACAGATGCAATAGATAGTGTGGAAAAAAGAGGGCATGAAATAGTTGACATGTATATTGTTTAACTAGAACGGATAGCATGACATGATTTCACATATATGATGTCTATCTAAACTAGATAGCATAACATAACATAATTCAAAGATATGATGAATAACTAAAACGCCGTGCCAAGTTAGAGCATACACCTTGGTGGGGGAATAGGACTGGTCATCTGTCTCTGAATCCATCTCTGAGGAGCTATCGGGACCCAACAAGAGATCTGCTTCGACAGGTAGCACTGTCTGCTCTGAAGGCCTTGTTTTCACTCCAGATTTTTCAATCTTCCACCCAAATGGCTGATTCACAGGAAGAGTAGTTTAATGTAAAAACATTGTCGACAAATGGAAATGTAATGAAGAAAAGGATGGGCAATATATCATTCAAATGTATGATGCCTGGTTAAAGAAGATGGCATTGCACATTTCACATATATTATGGCTGGCTAAAAGACATGAGACTGCATAATTTCCATATATGATATAGAAACTAAACAGGTGGCAACAGAACATGTCTAAACTAAGCAGATGACATATATGATGTCAAAAGTAGGCACTGCAAGGCAACATATGCATGATACGACTAACATCATCATGCCAACATAGAGCAAACACCTTGGGGGGTAAATAGGAGTGGTCAGCGGCGTCTGAGTCCGCCTCAGAACAGATATATTCCTCTAGATTACAATCTGGAGAGAGGTGGGGAGGGTTTTCCATTGAACCCACCATGGAGCGATGTCTGCATGACATTGTATTGCCGCGCAAAACTCTTCTTTTTTCTCTCTACATGTTCAGCATGACTCTGTACAATATCTGACATGCATACGAAAAAAATATGGTGAGATTATGTAAGGAGAGCATGCAGAAATTTAGAGTGATGGTAACAACCAGTGGATGGATCCAAAAATAATAATAGTAGGCTGATGATTGCTTTAATTTAATAAAAAGACAGATGATGATTGCTTTACTATTTGTTTCCCACCCAAGATGAACAACATAGGCCGTGAACCAGATATTAGACAGAGATACTATTCATTGCTTCCTCGATATGTGCCCCACAACTAATTTAGAACTCAAGTTTGAACATTAATTTGGACTTGACTTGGAGTCTAAGAGGTGAATAGGACGATAAAGTAGCAGGTAATTTTAAGTAATGCATAACATAAGCAGAATCAAAAGAGTGCGACCTCTCTTGTGGACCCGTGTACTCCTAAGGTTCATCTGCTGAGTCAATGATGGTGATGCCGTTGCGGTGGGTGCCAACGGCAGGGAAGGAGATATGAGGTGGCGAAAGCTGGTCAGGAGTCGTGATGTCTGGTTTGGTAGATGTTTCTGTCGATGGAGCGGCTCAGGTGAGGTGGGAGATGTCGCGGCAGGAGCAGGACAAACCACACAAAGTTCCCTTCGACACCTACCTGTAACTCAAGTAATTCTGTAAGGGCTCATTTGGCTTGCATGATTCTAAAAACGCAGGGATAGGAAAAATACCGGAATAGTTTAGGAATGCACATGGTAAGCAGAGCATTGGTAAACACAGGATTTCTGTCAATTTGGGTGTTTGGTTTATAGGAATTGGAAGAACAGAGGAATGCAAAGAAACATGGACAAAATAAAGTGAAACCATATGAAAGCGTGTACAGTTAGAATGTTATTTTGCCACTAATGCACTTGGTCTTGTTTTCATGCATAGGATTTTGAAAAGTAGGTCCAGGTGGATGTTTTGCTTCATTCCTTTCAACCAAATGCATGAATAATTGAATAGTAGAGTGCCATTGGAAAATTCCCTATTGCTATGTTTTTCCGTTGAACCAAAATAGACCTAATGGATCGACATGAATGTATAGTAATAAGTGATGCAACAAGTGTACAACATCTTTGTCGTAGCCATGTCGACCTCAGCATCATTGGGTTGGTCGCTGAAGCAGTTGAGGTAGATGTGGCTGTCGGAGGTGTGGAGGAAGATCTAAGGAATCTGTAGACGGCGTCCAGGGCACTGCTCTATTGTGATGGATCGTTTTGTCGTTGGAGCAGCCCCGATGAGCCGTAAGACGTCAAGGCTGAAGCAGCACAAGACAGACATCGTCAATATCAAGTGCGATTCTAATAGCATCTCCAATAGATGATGTAAAATAGATGTAAAATTTACATCACCAAAAACCACCTGACTACAATAGATGAGGTAAAAACTATTGACTCTGAACTTAACTGTGAAAATTGAAATTTACTGTGGAATCTAAATGTTACTGTCGAAACTGAACGCAATGGTAGCAGAGAGGCACTTGACATGTAGTTTAGGGAGGGCTTGCAGTTCATCTTCAACCTGCACCCTCCTGAGCCGCCAGCCACCACCGGCCGAACCGCCGGCCCCAGCGCCGCCTCACCACCCCGAAACAACTCCCAGCCACCAGTCCGTCGCTGCCCCGGCCAGCCCTATAGGCCCCCCGCCCCCGCCCTGAACCCTAAGATAGATAGTGGGGTACCTCTCTGGTGAGCCCCCGTCCCCGCTGCGGGTGGTTCTTCCTTAACTCCTGCGAGCCCCCCCCACCCCCTGAAAATTGACTGACCCAAAAGTTGATTCAGTCGACTGAAGTGTAGCTAAATCGGAGCAGAGCAGCAGCACGAGCGAGGGGGAGAGCAGCAACAGTAGCACGAGCGAGCAAGCGAGAGCCGAAGCAGTAGTAGCTGGGTGAGCGAGCGATCAAGCAAGAGCCGGAGCAGTAGCAGCAGCGCGAGTGAGCGAGCGAGAGCCGGAGCAGCAGCAGCAGATCCGGCTGGTATGGACGCCGCCGCCGAAGGGCCCTCGCACTAGGGGAGAGCCGCCATGGAGATGTCGCCCGCGGCGCCGGCTTTAAGGTAGCCACTCCATGGGGGTGCGGGATGGAGCACCGTCGGCGCCGGGAGGTCGAGCTAAGGAGAAGGTGCAATGCGATGAGTGTACAACCTCTTTGGTGGCGCCGAGTAGGCTTCGGCTTTGTCCGAGGAGTCGGTGAGGATGCTGTAGTTCCGGTGGAGTAGGTTAAGGCGGCACTGTGGGGATGGAGCAGCCCGATAGACGAGGCAATCATCGGAGCAGCTCCTTGGAGGTGGAGGACGGGGCGGCTGAACCGGCGGGACAACGAGATGGACGATGGATCCTCATCCGGGGAGGTGGACGAGGGACGACGAGCTGTTGTGGTGGACGACATCGTCGGGGAAGAGGCTTCGGCTGGGCAGCAGTGAGGTGGCGGACGGAGGAGGGTAGGGTTTCGCGGCTGGAGCGGAGAGGTTATGGCGGCATGGGATTTCGAATGTCAAAAAGGAGGCGATGGGAGGGGTGAACCATGACTTAGGGACGCGCTTGTCCAAAATGTAGAGGGTGTTACAAAAGTACCCCCCCCCCCACCGATTTGAACTAGCGTCCCTTCCGGCTCGGGGTTAGAAGGGGGATTTCGCATGTCGGGATTTGGCAGCTGGAGGGAGTTTTCGCGCGCGTTGTAATTTCCGGATAGCAAGGCGCGGGTTGTGAATGCGCCAGTTTTGGGAGCATGATATCTGAATTTTCGGGATATAACAAGGCACGGGTTGAATTTTAGGGACAAGCCTAACGTGTAATATTGTACTTGTACGTACCAAATCAATTCGCACTTCCCTCAACCAAAAAGAAAACGAAAAAATAAAACTATTCACACCACACAAAGAGAGAGTCTTGCCCCGTTTTACTATAAAAATGCTATTCAAAGCTACTCCCTACTTCCATCTATATAGGGCCTAATGCGTTTTTCAATGCTAACTTTGACCAAATATTAGAGCAATAATATATGACATGCAACTTACACAAAGCACACCGTTAAATTCGTCTGTGAAAGGTTCTTTCAATGATATAATTTTCACATTATGCATGTCATGTACTATTAATCTTGTCAATAGTCAAAGGCGGTATTAAAAAACGCATTACGCCCTATATAGATGGAAGGAGGGAGTATGAATACATGTTATGTCCAATTAAAGTTTTTTGCTTGCTATATAATGCATGTAACCTACTCATACCAACATTGTAGTGCATTCCAAATGTCTATACTACCGCTGCAATTCAAACTGAATTTGAATTTGTTTCTCTATTTCAATAAGAATCTACAATCATGATTGTTTCCAACTTCAACCATCATTCGTGTATTACCTTAATAACACACCACATGATTACTATAGAGATAGATATGAACTATGTGTACTACATGAACTCGAATTCTATTTTTTGAATACATTTGATGTTGATTCCAAATAATAGTACATTTGATGTACTAACTATATATTCATAATCTAAACCATGTTCCATATGTGTACACCATGTTTATCACACATAGTATAGTGCCCCGCCCCCTACATTATGACAAGTATTTAGACCTGAGCTACAAAAGCCACACATTAGCCCAAATTATGATCAATGTTCTATATATTATACGTAGTACTAGCAAGATGCCCATGTGTTCCACAGAACATCAACATGATCAAGGGGAGGCCTAATTTGCAAATATGGAGAGGGGTGTGGGTATCTTTTTTCAAAATTGCAATAGTTTCCTTCCTATCCTTCAAATATAAATTGGATGGCCTATATTGCAGGATGGCAGGCACACCATCATCAACAACTCCGTTTTTTTATAAGAGGAGAGATAAAATATATTATATGTAGTATAACATGTTCATAACTACACCATGTGTATCACCGTTATATATATTCACACATGCGTCGGTTTAAAACCGTATGATAATTCTTCAAATATCCGAATTCGCTTTTTATAATGAAGTATGTGATGTCTATTCGTCTTTTACACCCACACAATCCTCTTATCTTTGTAGCTAGCTAGCGCTAACTTTCTCTCGTGCATGCACACGCCCGCATCCCTCTCACCCTCCCTCAGCATTCTCTAGCTCCATCGCGCAAATTCGTCTTTTCACTTTAGCTCGTTCACCCATGGTGTGTGTAGGCCCCCCATCTCCTTCTTTACGACACACATCGATCGATATGCCTCTCTAGCCAGGTGTTCCTAGCACAAAACACAAACTTCCCATCTTCTCTTATCACCGTCCATGCCTCACTCCCACCACTCTTTTCATCGATCTCGTACTCGCACACTCCTCCCCCCTCGATATAGTATGACTCTCACACCACCTCCTAGATGCATCCCTCTCTCTCTATCCTTCTCCCCGTGCCTCATTTGCTTCTAACACACGCATGCAAGTATACCGATCGATCTCCCAACATATACCTAGGTCAACTTTAACTATTCCCCCCCCATCGATCAACGTTACCTCACAAGTTATAATGTCTGCTTACCACAGCCATATCGCCCCCCTCATCATTCATGCATGCCTTCGGACCCGCCTCTCACACGCACGTGCACAGACAGGCAGCCATCCCTTCTCTTATTGATATTGCAGGCGTTCCCTCCAGTTGTCTAGCAAGCCTATCCCACCATTTGTTAGAAGCAACTCCACTACCACCCCCTCCAACACTCTAGCTTTGTCTCTCTCCCAACCTTATTCCTCTCCTATACCTATGCATGGATGCCGATCGATCTCCCTTAATACATGAGGTAGATCGATCTCCCTTAATACATGAAGTAGGCCTCTCTCCTCCTCCACACATATACCAGCCATCGTACCTCTATAGTTAATTAGGCCTCCCTCCCCCCCACCACACACCGATAGTCGAGCGCTGTAGGTAGGTATCCATGGCACAGAGACAAACTGCACCTGTCCCCTTTCACGTTCCAGTAGGCCAGCCACTCTATATCTTTGACGTGGGCACACACAAATTTGATGGCCCTCTTTATCGATCGCGCGCGCGCACACACACACACATCATCCCTCTCTTCAATTCTATGGACACCTCAAGCCGATGATACCTCCACTCTCTTCTCGTGGATCGCCCCCTCTCTCTATATATATATGATATATCCAGGACTCTATTTCACACACATTGCATATGTTACATTTTTTGATTAACCTCACCCTCCCCCCCAAAAAACTCTCACGAACCCACACACTATATCTCTCTACGTTTGTATCTCTCTCACACAACCCCACGTAGGTGGTGTACGTATACAAGAAGAGAATAGGTGCACCGTGCACGTATTCATGCTTTGTGCCCAGCCACACCCGCGCGGGTACATGGGGGAGCTCATTTCTGTACGAAATGGCAGCCCACGTGCTAATTTGAACGTGTGTAGCGGTTGGTTAGCTACGGAGGTCATGTACCACGCGTGCACGAAACAAATTTCGACTTGATGCATTGGCGCATTATTTTTAAATAAAGTTATATCGCTCAATGGCACGTACACAGAATATAAAACGATTTTTATGGAGAAAAAGGTAGTCCGCTCCACTATATACAATGGAGCCTGCCTGCCTGGTTTGTCTCTCTTCAGAGTATCTCACACAAGGTTGTGGTGGCTTCTCTCTCTCTCACCGTTGGTCACTGATCCGGCCGCATTCCGTCCGCCGGCGGAAAGGGAGGATGTGCATCGTTTTTCCATTCGACGGTGCCGAGGCAGCACGTCCCGATCTGTGGTACACGCCGTTCTCTCTGACCAAGCTCCAGCGTGGTAGGGTCTACGCCACCTGCTCGCTGCGGTAGTATGGGCAAATTCCACCCGCCGCCGCTCACCTAGTTACATCCCAACGACCTCCAGGTATCCCCTCCGGCCTTGCTCCACTGCCGTCTTCCCACGTCATTGCATGTGGATCTTCCATAGTTCTTTGCCCAAAACATAGCTCGTCCGACGTACTTTTCATATTGCAATCTCGTCCTCACACCGTTTTAGACAAACACAACCGTGTTGTTATCTTCCCTTAGGACAAGGAATATGCTTCTTTTTTGTCGTTGCATGTGTCATCAACTGTTATTGGCCAGTAATTGTTTCCTTTCTACCTCTTTTTTGCAAACAGGGCTATCCATTTCACCTCGTTGCTATTGCAACCTTTTGGTGAACTGCACAAATCACTTTTTTCTTAAGAGTGTTTTGTGCAGTTCTACCAAAATGTCACACAGGCAACGTCTCTACATTTCAGTGCGACTGCACAAAGGGATATTGGTTTTGCTCTATCCTCCTCATCCAACTCCGAGCCTAATCTTCTCCAACTAGTTAGTCTTAAGAGAGACTGCAAAGGTGACCAACTTCTATTTGTGTGTTTATTGTTTCATTAGCAGTCCTCTATTATCGCAATCACACTTAATATCTTTGGAACACGGACGCTCAGCTCTATTTTAGTGGAACTACACAAAATGATCGGAATGTTGCATGCTCCAGACAGCTACTTTTTTTCCCAACATGCCTTGTTGATTTAGACAGAGCTGGGGGGACGTTGCTGCTAATGAAAGCATGGATCAATTTTAATTTAACACCTTCTCACAACTTTGTCTTCAGTTGTGATGTAAATATTAGCTCTGATTAGCAAGGAAGTTAGTTTTTTGTTGTTTCCAAAAGAGCATCGATGGCAAGACACACGAAACAAAAGCTGAAAGCTCACACCATTGTACAATTTCATGTCGCTGGAAAATTATTTGTATAGTACGTCAATTATGTAAACAAATGCTGGAAGCTTGATAGCATTGCCAGAAGCCTCTTTGGCATCCGGGTCCATGTGCCACGCACAAAATTATACTCCTTCGTTCCTAAATATTTGTCTTTTTAAAAATTTCAAAATGGCATATTTTAGAGTGTAGATTCACTCATTTTGCTTCGTATGTGTACTCCCTCCTTTCCTAAATATTTGTATTTCTAGAGATTTCAACAAGTGACTACATACGGAGCAAAATGAGTGAATCTACACTCTAAAATATGTCTATATACATCCGTATGTAGTAGTCCATTTGAATCTCTAAAAAGACAAATATTTGAGTAGTCACTCACTGAAATCTCTAGAAAGACAAATACTCCGGAGTATATTTAAGAACCGAGGGGGTAGTGCACAGCCGCATGGGAGACTCACACCGGTCGTTGCGCCGCATTAATAGTGAGTAATGAGCAGTCAAATCATAAGCCCCACCTTTCCCACTGTAAGTTGCTCGAAAGAAGCAACCATCAATACGCTCTTCTTTGAATCCGCTCATACTACTCCATCCATCACTGTTTATAGAGCGTGCTTCAGAAAAAGAGAAATCTCTAGGACCAAGGCGACTAGCGATCGGCCTGAAAAGTAGCATTGGTAGTTATAGCACGGCGTCTATTACTAGAGGAAATAATGCGTACACACATGCATGCACTTACTCCACTCCGTAGTACTACATCGAGAGAAAAGTGCAGTTACCATGCCCTAATTAATTGAGCATTAAACCAAACACGTCTAAAGTCTCTCTGGTGGTGGAAATGCATTGAGAGAAATGCATCATAATGAAGCGCGCCCTGTAAACTGTGATGGAGGGAGGAGTAGTATGAAGGTGCAAAACCAAGTACGCGTATGGCCAGTCGGTCAACACAACTCCTCTTGGCATATCACTGACATGTGGGACCGGAGTGTGAGCAAACCGATCTCAATTGACGGCAAATGGCGAACCCACCATTGCTTGAGAGAGACGAGGAGCGAGAACACACAGACGGGCTCGCACGGAGGCCAAGATATATTCGAGCATGGTTGATTGATATCATCATTACATGTTGGGCTGCCGTTTTCCGCCCTTCTCCGGAATAAATGTGTACTTTATCAGAGATTAAAAAAATAAGAGTAGAAAGGCTCCACCATGCGGTTCTAGTAGTAGTACTACTCGTACTACTAAACCTTGCGCTTGGCTCTTCGCCTCTTCATGAATTCGAACAATGATGGTACTCTGCATGTTCGGTACTATAGTGTATGCCTCTAGCAATCTGACACCGAATGAACTAATGCATGTCCACCGCCTGGGCGAGGGTACGTTGCATTAGTCAAAAGGCGTAAGCGAGCTTAACCTTGTCCTGCAAGCTTCTCCTCGTTCTACGAGTTGACAGGACACACCAACAAGTAGTGCTAGTCCATACTCCCTTCTTTCCGGTTAATATGGCTTAATCTTTTTTGTGGGTAAATGAGAGAGCTTTGTTCATATATAAGAATTCTTAGGACGATCATCCAAGACACTGGTCACTAGGAAGCGAGGTACCCCGCAAAAAAAGTAGGAAGCGAGGTGTTTCATCAAGCCAGCTCGAAGGGCACATTCAAAGTGCAGCAAGCACGGTTCACACAAAGATGCACCGCAAGGTTTGCTGACCTGTTTACATACTGAATAACAAAAAAAGAGGAAATATTACCGAGCGCTCCTATTTGTAACAGGATATGAGCCAGAATTAAGTGAGAATTATGGTGAGTGTTCCATGCAATCAACTTCCATTATCACATGCGAGAACCCTCGAAGAGAACCAAATTTGTTGAAGATTGCTTTATCACATTTTAAAAATATAATAAGAGTGCAGACACTCCTCCATCCGGTTCCTAGTACTAGTATAGTAGTACATACCTCTATAGACTATAGTAGTAGTACTAGTACTAGTAAACTTTGCGCTTGGCTGTTCGCCTCTTCGGGAAGTGCAACAATAATAGTACTATTATAGTGTATGCTTCTGGCAATCTGACACCGAATTAACTATTGCACGTCCACCGCCTGAGTGAAGGACAGCTTGCATTAGTCAAAAGTTTCTCCTTGTCCTGCAAGCCACCGCGCGCAAGCTTCTCCCATCCTACAAGCTTCTCCTTGTTCGACAAGTTGACGGGACACAGCAAAGTAATGCTAGTCCATACTGCCTCCTCTTCGGTTAATATGGCTTAATTTCAAACGAGATAAGTACACTGTCTGTCATTGTATATTTGTAAAAATACGGTCAGGAGCCCAAGCTACAAGCCTGCTTGCTTGGGTTGCTCTCTTCACCAGCATAGAACGATGGTGGCCACACCGTTGGTCACATATCAGGCCCGCAGCTGGGGGAAGGGAACAATGTTCAGCGTAGACGCGGTCGACATCGGCGAGGGAGAAAATCCATAGTCGGTGCATCCCAATCAGGGCTCACCGTGGTATGGGCCGATGCCGCGTCCCAACCGCCTTTCTAGCTACAGCCCGACGTCCCAGGTAGTCGATCTTCCTTTTGGAGTCGGCTTGCTCTACTGCCGCAGCTCCCCACGTAGCTCCATCTCCATGTCGATCTTTCTTTACTTCTATCGGCTTCTACTTGTGATGAGTTTATGTCTCATGAACTAGTGCCAGTCCTATTATTCTAATCATACTTCTTCAATATCTTTGCCATCAGGGATGCTCAGCTCGATTTTAGTGGAACTGCACAAAAGCATTGTATGATCCAAGGGTGCCAGCCATCTTTCCTTCGACAGGTTCTACCTGGCCAGGAAATTAAACCTTGTTTAGGGTTTAGGGTTTAAGTCGTAGTGACCCCATCAATAGTTTTTCTTTTGTACACGCTCTCACAACTTTTGTCATTAGTTGTGAAGTAAATATTGGCTATGATCTATGAATCATTGAGATGCATCAGCATGCATGTTAGTTTTCCTTTGTATTTGATGGAATGTTGTAATGGGGAAACCTTGGAGTAGGAATGAAAATGGAGTGGAAAGTTTTCGTTTTTCCGGAGAAAAATGGAAACGGAGAGAAACCAACATTTCGTTTAGTTGGGTCGCGCCATCGAGCAAAACCAACATTCAAATCACATCTGTCGCGTTTGTGTCTCACCCTCCTCCACGGCTCGACCCCACATGGTCGCTCGGCATGCCACTCACCGCAAACCGAGTATACGATAACTTTCCCGCCTGCTTGTCGATGGATCGCGCCATGGAGTACTAGTACTACTGGAAGAGATTGACGAGTTGGGGGAGGATAGCTAGCTGTAGCACGGACTCCTAAGAACTTTTTACATGCATGTTGTGGCCGGCTATTATGACCTTTCAACACGGAGCATTCGCGTGCACCAAGAAGCGGCGCGGGCGACGCTCCCTCGGCCAGCACGCCGCTTCAATGCCGGCGCCAGTGAGAGGTCACGTCCGCTCTGGGCGGGCATGAATGCGGCACTGACCGTTTCGGGCGGGAAGCACACGCGGGTGATGAAGAGGGTTCGGGTTGGTCAGGAGCGGCCGTGGCAGTGGTCCGGACGCCCGCAAACAAGAGATGATGTACGTTAATATTGCCTCGTATATAATTAACAACGTAAATAATGTGCCAGTTGGACAAATATGATAGGAGATGGAGATGGAGATGGAGATGGAATTTTACTTAAACACGGATATGCATGCCTATGTCTATGTGTGTGTGTGCGCGACGACTCTCGCGACCTGGAAGCGGGGGCGTATTTTTGATCGAGTTTTCTTTCTTGGTACGGTAAAAAATTGTCCGCCAGTTTTCGTTTCTTTTTTCCGGGAACGTGCGCATTCTATTTAAAACCAACTGTTTTACTCCATTATAGCCTCGTTTTTGATAGAGTTTCTCGCATCTCGCTCTCTCACCCTCTCCATATCAAAACAAGATGACAGTGTCCACACTATCTCTCTCCTCACCGGTGGTCACAGATCCGGCCAAATCCCGTCCGCTGCGGGAGGTGAGGAGGTGCAGCATTGACGTTGTCGCCGTCGGCGATGGAGGAAGCCGATGCGCACCGTCCTCTCGGAGCCGGCGCTGGCACGGACGAAGGTCCTCCGCACCCTTGTTCGCTGTCGTCGTGTGGGCAGATCCCACCCGCCCGCCTAAGCGACATCTCGCCCACCTGAGGTATAACTTCTTGTACTAGTCCAGCTCCCCAGGTCGCTGCATGCGGGTTTTCTTCTATGTGACTACTCCCTAGCTCCCCATGTATAGTAGCTAGGGTTCGTCGGCTGGTCCAACATCACCTACTATTATAGAGGAAATGCCACTCGAAAAGTTGTCCTGATTTATGCCTTGATGGAGGTATACATGTTGTTTCGACAAAATGTACATGGTGGTTGTGCGGTCATTGTCCATATGCTCCTATTGCTGCTGCTAATCTAATACTATCACTGGTTAAATGAAGAAATGCTTTTTTTCTCGGGTATCCTGGTTTACTTCCCATCAAGATAATCACGATGCTTCTGTTTGTTGGTGTACTTTTCATAATTCTTATTGACAATAGAGATGTCGTTGTTAATCTTGTAAAACAAAGTAACAAAACAATATCACTTTTTTATATTTTTGGAAACAGCAATGCGTATCTCCATACCCGGGCATGTCTTCCTCAATTTTTGTTGTTCCGCCTCACTGTCCTCTGCCACGTGGTTCTTCCTTCCTCGAGCTTGACTACTGAGAAGAAATAGACCACAGTGAGGATTTGTTGAACTTCATAGGTGCCTCACCCAAACTTGATGCCAAATGGATGATGCATCACCACGATGACCTATCGATGCTCATGGTTGCGCCCCATGGTTGCGTCGGCTGGTGAAGCTGATCGATTTTCAATGAAAAACAAGTTGTCTTCCATCAGTGCTCTTTGCTTGTTACCCACAAAAATGATATCCTTCATCAGTTCACCTTGGTTGCATTGGAGACGCAGTCGTCTTTCACGTTGGTGCAATTTTATCACCCAATTGGCTATGAACCAAATGTTTCCCCGAAGAAGGATCAACGTTGGTACTAAGAGCATAAGTTTTGTATTGATTTCTAAGCCTTCTCACAACTTTGTCTCCGGCTCCCCTGTAATTTTATTTGGCCAACTATTAACTTTGATTAAAAAAATGGTGTGGACTAAAAACCCAGATGGACGTAGTAGCCCTCCATTATTATTTACCGCATATTAGATTTGACTGAAGTGAAACTTTGTAAAGTTTGACCAAGTTTAGGCCGAACACAACAAACCATAATTATTAGAGAGGGCAAACTGTACATACTCTCAAACCTTTCTGATAATTGAAATTAAAATTCTTTATTTGTACACACTCTGACACGTTTCCAATAATTTGGCGCATGTGTGGTTGTTCACTTAAGGGAGGGTAGTGTACTGCACGTGAAGGACAGGAAGTGCGACCAGTACGCGTGGATCGTTAGTTCATCGGAAGTACTCCCTTCGTTCCTAAATATTTGTCTTTCAAGTGGTTTGCAATGGACTACCACATACGGATGTATATAAACATTTTTTGCAGTGTAGATTCACTCATTTTGCTCCGTATGTAGTCATTTGTTGAAATCTATAGAAAGACAAATATTTAGGAACAGAGGGAGTAGTAGTTTTCTTCACTGGTACGTTAAATAAAGAGTTTCGTTTCGTACTTACACAATTTAAAATGTTTGTTATGGAGAGAATAAGAAAACCACTCCACTATATATTAGTCGTATACACGAGTACTATATGGACGCAGCTTCATTGACTTTAGTGCACCTGCCTTTCGGTTTATGACAGGTGGGCCCAAAATGTGGCTGGCCCACCTGTCATACACCCAAAAGCAGGTGCAGTTAAGGCACCGGAGCTCAGTCCGTACTATAGTATATATATAAGCTGGAGCCTCAGCGCTTGTTCCTAGGGTTTGCACTCTCCACACTCTCGCCGCACTATATATATATATATATATATATATATATATATATATATATATATATATATATATATATATATATATATATATATATATATATATACGCTGGAGGCTCAACGTTCCTTTGCTAGGGTTTGCTATATTCACTGTCTCTGACCCTCTTCACCAGATCTAAACAAGACTGCGTTGTGGCCTCTGTCTCTCTCACCCCCCCTCACAGCTGGTGAAGGAGGCGTCCGGATCCCGTTGCACCGGGAAGGGGAGGAGGTGCAGCGTTCACTCTATCACCTTCGATGAGGGAGGCAATCCACTACCGGCAGCGCTTTTCTCATTCACCCAGCGCCTGTGCGGGAGGGCCACCGACCCCTTCTTCCTCGCTATCATACGTAGTGTGGGCAGATCCGACCTCCCACCGCACGCCTTGCCACATCCCGACGACCCTAAGGTATAAGTTTCTTTGGAACCGTCATTGGTCTAGATGCATGCTGATCTTTTTCGATTCTGTAGTCGAATCTAGGTCTTGGTTCAAAGAGGAAAGAAGGGTGTGGTTGGGTGGAGCATAAATCTAGGACATGGTTCAATGAGGAAAGGAGGGAGGGAAAGTAGTATAGACTAGCTATCCAGCCGCTTTGTTGGTCGAAAAGGGAAAAAGGGGGTAACCCAGTACACACATTTGTAAGGAACCGGACTCTTTATTGAAAACGGAAAGAAACTGGGGGGGTCGGGTAGTTTGTGCAGGACTAAATTTGCTGCCCTCACAACGGAAAAAGTTTCAAAGAGAACAAATATGGGACCAACGCAGATATGTTGCTTCGCTACATACTCTGCATCACCCATTTATACGTGTGGACGCACATGGTGCTGGCATGTCCCATCTCCCATCCACATGATCGTGCAGTGTGTTTTGAGATGTTGTGCTACTTGTATTGGTACTGTTTTAAATAAATGTTGAATTGAAGCTATTGTATTTTAAGCAATGCCACTCTCAGAATTAACTACTGAACTATTTTAAGAGAATTTCTCTGTTAATATCAATCAATGCAACTGTTTTAGAGATGCTATTATCCTATACTTTGTTTTCCATCAAGATAAGGTAGATGCTTCTTTTTGTGGCCGCATTTTTCATCCTCCTTTATTGGCAGTAATAGTTTCCTTTTTTTCCTCTGTTAAATCAGGGGTATCTATTCAACTTGTTGGTATAGCAAACTTAAATGTCACACCGGCGACTTTACTTGATTTCAGAGTATCTGCACAAAACGAGATTGGATTTCCTATTCGTGTCGGCAGATTCGTAAGTGATCTTGTGTGCGTCATGACAGGTTGGTACTTGCCTTCATGCACATGATTGTGTAGTGTGTTTTGAGATGATGTGCTACTTGTATTGGTACTGTTTTAAATAAATGTTGAATTGAAGCTATTGTATTTGCTATCTTTTCCCATTAAGTAGTGAACAAAAATGGGACCAACCCAGACATTATGCTTGTTGCTTTGTTACAACAAACTCAGCATCACCCCCTTTATAAGTAGATGGAAGCACATGTTGTTGTTGCGCCCACTCTCCCCTGGAACTGTTTATGCTTTTTGTTAATCTAATGCCGCTGGTAAAATTAAGCAATGCCACTCTCAGAATTAACTACTGAATCTTATTTCAAAACTACAACACTTGTTAGGGATTGGCGGGATTACCATTTTTGTGGCCGCATGTTTCATCCTCCTTTATTGGCCAGTAATTGATTCCTTTTTTGCCTCTATTAAAACAGGGATATCTATTCAACTTGTTGCTATTGCGACATTTTGCTTCGCTTAATTTTGGTGGGGCTGCAGAAAATGAGACCGGATTTCCATATATATGTTGAGATCTCTTTGAGATCTTCCTCACGAGTTGTTTCAAATCTTGGTCTTGAAAGGTCAGTACCGACTTTCCTCAGAATTAACTACCGAATCTTAGTTCAAAACTGCAACACTTGTTAGGGATCGGCAGGAGTACCATTTCTGTTATGGATCGACCGGAGTACATGTTTAAGAAATGTATTGTTCAAATAATTTCTCTATTATTATATATCAGTTACAGTGTTTTACAAGTGGTACTATCCTGCTTTGTAGTCCTTTCTACATGTTTAACCAAGGTATTGTTAAGATAATGCCTCTGTTAAAATGAATCAGTCACATTGTTTTAGGAATGATACTTTTTTGCTTTGTCGTTCTTTATACATGTTGAAACAAGGCATTGTTAAGATAATGTATCAGTTAATATGAATGAATCACACTGATCGGGAATTGCTACTCTCCTGCTTTGTTTCCCATTAAGATAAGGTAGATCATAGATGTTTTTCTTCTGGCAGTACAAGTCATCAACCATTATTTTTCAGTAATTGTTTCCCTTATACCTTTTGTTGCTTACAGGGATATCAAAATTAA
Organism: Triticum timopheevii; assembly: GCA_963921465.1. Taxonomy (NCBI): domain Eukaryota; kingdom Viridiplantae; phylum Streptophyta; class Magnoliopsida; order Poales; family Poaceae; genus Triticum; species Triticum timopheevii. Next base: position 139,836,197 of record OY997270.1, read on the forward strand.
AGCTCGGTTTTATTCCGACTTTGATTTTAGTTGAACTGCACAAAAGGAGCCAATGTGTCTAAGGAAAACTGCTGCATTAGTTGGTCCAGTTGGTCTTACCACTTTGTAGAAAGAAGCAGTCACTGTTTGCACTACATTACACAAGGAATGATCGAGAAGCTTTACAGAGTATTAGTAGACGTTGGTGACATGACTAGTCTGCACAGAGCATAGGAAACTCTACAACACATGGAGTGCACTGGGCAAAAAGTGCCCAAACAAGTACAGGAAGCCAGGACAGGACTCCAAACCTGTCAGTGTCATTCTAAGAAACAATGATGGGGCATCTGGGTATGGTAATTTGTTTACTGTACTTTCAGTTTGTTAGTCCACCGATTGGTGGGTTGACACTGGGGCCAATATTCATGTGTGTGCTGCTGTGTCTTTGTTTTCTTGCAGCATAAAAATACGATATCCACAGGGATGCTCAGCTTGATTTTAGTGGAACTGCACAAAATGTCCAGATGGTTTGTATCCTCCATAATACTTCATCATGCACAATATATCGAATGGTTCTCTAATCATTCGTTGTCACCTTGAGCCACCGGACTATATATTTGAATGGTGCTGCCAGCGTCGGCCATTAAGAAGGGTAAGAAGAAAGATAAAAAGAGAGATCGCTGCTTTACTTGTGGTTCGGAGGAACACTGGGAAAACAAGTTCCCAAACAAGTACCAAGAAGCCAGGACAGGACTCCAAGTCTATCAATGTCACTCTAAGCAATAATGATGGGGCATCTGGGTATGGTAATCTGTTTACCGTACTTTCAGTTTGTTAGTCCACCGATTGGTGGGTTGACACTGGGGCCAATATTCATGTGTGTGCTGATGTGTCTTTGTTTTCTGGCAGCATATACATACGAAACCCACAGGGATGCTCAGCTTGATTTTAGTGGAACTGCACAAAATGTCCATAATACTTCATCATGCACAATACATCGAATGGTTCTCTAATCATTTGTCATCACCTTGAGCCACCAGACTATCAGATGACAACCCTGCCCGTTCCACAATCATAGGCATTACATATTTTGAATGGGAAAAGCTTGTCAAAGTTGACATTAGTTTAATATATTGGAATTGAAAACCTTGTCAATTTTTGCTCATTGATGTTAGCCAGAAGACATGCATTTGATATTTTTGAGTGGGACGGCCTTTCCTGTGAGCAACGTCGATCATTTTTTCCTATTCCTATCTTCAGTTTAGAAGTAAATATTTACTCTGCTGAGATGCATAGTCACATGAATGTTGACTTACGTAAGATATTTTAAGAGTTTGTTCTGAATATTGTCTATGTAATGCCAGGCCTTGTGTTTGATTGCAAAGTTGAGCTTGGAATGTTATGGCATGCGGCATCAGGAGCTGTTCACTGTGCCTCCTAATAATAATGCTTTGTATTGTTTTGCATGTCGATCTAATGCCAGTGATTTTCTTGTTAGGAAGATCATCCTCTTCTGTTGTTTCCGCGCTTAAGAAGTTCATCGTCTTATGTTTCATTCATAGTCTATATGACAAGTCGGGTAGGTTAGACGTGAAACCATATGATCTTCCGACCAACTCATCATCTTAGGCCGTGATTGGATCGTCGTTTTCCAACCAAAACCGCTTGTAAAACTGACGCTTGTAAATAAAAGCAGATGGTCTCGGGCGAAGCGCTTGGTTGGTCGATTTCGACTAGTAAAATATACACCGGTCTCTCAAATTACACGCGTAACGCGCCGGTTTTACTTACAGACCTCGGGCCCTCGGTTTCATTACGCCTGTATTTTACGCGTTGTTTCCGATGACGAGTAAATTGCACTTGTATCTCAATACAGGTGTGAAATAAACCAGAGCTCCCAAGCGCGGCCTTACCGTTTCATGTCGTCTCAGTCTCTCGAAGGTGCTCATAGGTGTTCGAAGATCCTGGCTTCCTGAATGAGCAGCGGGCACTTTATCAGACCATCCGTAGGGCCCGTGAGGCCCTCTCCGTCTTCCTTCGAGTTGTTGCACTCGCCGTGGCGCCGAGCATTGTTAACATGGTCAATGAACATGAGGATTCAGGAGATGCTTTTGTTGTTGTTCAGAGGAGAGCAGGGTATTAACTAGGCGGGCTGTGGCCCGTCTAGCCCAGGACAGATATGCAGCCCAGATACTAATTTTTTTTCAAGATGAAAATGGCTAGCCCAGCTATACTTTTTTTTGAGGAATACCCAGGCAAGGTCAACTTGTTATTCTCCGCCTCGCTGGGCTGCAAATCTTTTCTAGGAGGGATGCATTAGGCTTAACAGGAAAATGGGCTTTAAAAAATAATAAATGGGATGTAATTATAAAAACTGGGCAGTAACTACATTAAAATGCTCCAAGCACAAAATTAGTTTATAAAATATTGTTTATGGATTTCGAAAATCTTAATTTTTAATTGTTGCGCACGCAATGTTTATTTAGATTTTTACGTAATACAAATTTATATTTAATCTGACTAGAAGTTTCGGGATAAAAATATTTCGGATCCCATCAAAATGTGGGAAATTTTATTGAATTCTGTCTTGAACGGTTGGTTGAAATTATTAATCGTTGTCCTAGCTAGAAAATGGTTGTACTTTTAACAAACTGTAAATGGGTTGTAGTAAATTCCATTAGAATTCAAAATTGGGTTGTACATTCTTACAAATCGCAAATGGGCAATAAGTTCTCTGCTACACACTTGTGGGCCTACTAAGTTGACGCGTCCCCTAAAAAAAGAAGTTGACGCGTATGCAAGGCTTTGTCAACTTATTATAGTCAACACACGGTTCTAGCAGCAGTGGCAGTTGGATGTCCATCCAACGGATGCCGTGCTTCTTCTTCAATCTCCGATATTCTAGCTTCACCCGCCCGAAAAATGATTCCTCCCCCTGACATCTGGGGCGCACCATTTCAGAAGCTGGCCTGTGGGCCTACTAAGTTGACGCGTACCAAGGGCTTTGTCAACTTAGTCAATAGAAATGATTCTAGCTGCAGTGACCGTACGATGTCCATCCAGCGGCCGTAGTGCTTCTTCAACCTCTGGTCTTCTTGCTCCAGCCGCCCAAAGCAGCACCGGTCGTGCTGCCTGCTCCTGCCTCCCGTGGCCAGCTGTGCTGCCGCGGAGGCCTCACCGCCCCCTACTACTCCCACCGCTGGCCAGGCCATCCCTCCACTCACCCACACCCCCTGTTATTCTGCAGCGACGACAGCCTCACACCGCAGCCAAACCAGTGAACCCTCGTACTCCTCTCCGTGCGAGCTTCCACTGTCGCGTCTTCCCGGCTCCGCGTCGTCCCCTTCCTAGGCCTCGCCGCTTGCCGTCGTCCACCACCCTGGTGCTCTCGGCCCGGCGTGGTCAACATGGTCAAGGAACGACTTCCATCGGAAGAGTACTGTACGTGGAGAGGCTGACAGCTGAGTCGACGGCAGCCGCAAGGGAATGGCTCCTTATTACGCGGAAAATAATTATTCCTCCACCTGACAGATGAGACCCACCGGACGGACCACCGTATTTGGTGAAAAAACGTTTCCCCCCTGAACGCTGGGACCCACCGGACGGGCCACCGTATTTCGCGAAAAAAAGTTCCCCCCACTGTCAGCTCGGACCCACCGGAAGTGCCTCCTTATTACGCACAAAAAAATGAATACTCCTCCTGATAGTTGGGACCCACCTTGGTGGGAGGCTGACTTGTGGGCCTACTAAGTGACGGGGACGGAGTGCTTTGTCAACTTAGTCAATATGAACGATTCTAGCTATAGTGACCGTATGATGTGCATCCAACGGCCGTAGTGCTTCTTCAACCTCTGGTCTTCTTGCTCCAGCCGCCCAAAGTAGCACCGGTCGTGCCACATGCTCCTGCCTCCCGTGGCTGGCTGTGCTGCCACGGAGGCCTGACCGCCCCCTACTATTCCCACCACTGGCCAGGCCCTGCGGCGACGGCAGCCTCACACCGCAGCCGAACCAGTGAACCCTCGTACTACTCTCCGTGCGGGCTTCCACTGCCACGTCTTCCCCAGCTCCGCGTCGTCCCCTTCCTAGGCCTCGCCGTCGTCCACCGCCCTGGTGCTCTCGGCGCAGCGTGGTTAACGTGGTCAAGGAACGACTTCCATCGGAAGAGTACTGTACGTGGAGAGGCTGACAGCTGGGTCCACGGCCGCAGCAAGGAAGTGCCTCCTTATTACGTGCAAAATAATTATTCCTCCACCTGACAGTGGGGACCCACCAGACGGGCCACCGTATTTCGCGAAAAAACGTTTCCCCCTGACTGCTGGGACCCACCAGCTACATCTTCGCACGCAAGGAAGTGCGTCTGGGCAAAAAAAAACGATTCGCCCCCCTGACTGCTGGGACCCACCAGCTACATCTTCGCACGCAAGGAAGTGCGTCCGGGCAAAAAAAAACGATTCACCCCTGACTGCTGGGACCCACCAGCTACATCTTCGCATGCAAGTAAGTGCCTGACAGTCGGGACCCACCTGGTCGGAGCGTATGTAGCGTTGTCATTCTGGTTGCGAACATGTATGTACATTGGTCGATGTAGAGGCGCGCACGTGTCGTAGTAGAGGCGTGCATGTAGCATGTAAATGTACGTACAGTGGCCAGTGTGCAAGAAAGAAAATATGACCACGTACGTACATACGAGCAGGGTCTCGAACGCCTACTCACGCATACGTACGGCTAGGGCTCGTATACAAGGCTGGGTCAGAATGGAGAAACTGCGTCGTCGTCGTGTTCATGGGGAGCCAACCGGTTGGGTTGGAACAGAATGCGTCGTCGTGTTCATCAGGAGGGCTTGGATGGAACAGCCGACAGAAACAAGGCCTGGCGTACCGTAGAACAGAGAAAATGGCCTTGTGTTCGACCAGCCACGGTCGAAACGGGATCCTGTTCATTGGGAGGGGTCTGGCGTATCACAAAACATAGGAAACGGACCTCCTATGGTCGAAACGGGGGTCCTGTTGATCGGGAGGGGTGTGGCATACCGCAAAACGGAGGAAACAAACTTGTGTTGGAGCGCTATGGTCGAAACGGGGGTCACGTTCATCGGGACGGGTGTGGTGTACCGCAAAACGGGACTCCATGGGATACTGTTCATCTCCACCGTCGACCCCCTCCAGCCTCCACGGGGCTACTGTTCATCCACCGTCGACCTCCTCCAGCCTCCACCTGAGACTGTTCATCCACGGGCTGCTGTTCATCCAGCCTCCACCGTGCGCTACTCCACCGACTACTATTCAACCAGCCCTCTCCACGGGCTCCTGTTCAACCACCCCTGCACAGGCTACTGTTCATCTAGCCCTCCACCATATACTGTTCATCCAACCCTCCACGGGGTCCTGTTCATCCAGCCCCAACCGGCTCGATCGATCGGGGTCCTGTTCATCCAGAGGCAACACCACGGAGTCCTATTCATGCACCCCCACCGGGAACTGTTCATCCAAACCCCCCAGCAACGCTCACTGTTCATCCAGAGGCAGCATCGATCGGCTTCAGTTAGCAGAAGTAGCGAAGGAATTGCTTGATCGGGTTTAGTTAACAGCCATCGATCGATCGCTCGGGTTCAGTAACGTGTAGCCTGCAGTGCAATCGCTCTGGTTCAGTTAGAGCCCAACGCCTTGATCGGGTTCAGTTAGAGCCCAACGCCTCGCACCCACGCACGTGCGTGTATGAGAGAAACACGCATCGCTCGGCCTCGACCACCCACCGTAACAGAGAACACCCCAATATTTTCCTCGCCCTAGCTTCTACCACGGTTTTTTCCGTCATGGACGGCCCAAAGAATGTCATGCAGCTGCGTCTCCGGCCCACCCAGGACGAAAAGACCATTTTCTGTCATGATTTTTTGTCATAGAAGTAGGACCCCACCACATCTATGATCATACCGTGTTTTGTCACAATTATTGTCATAGAAGTGTCATAAGTATGACAGAAAAAAATTTCATTCGGCCCGAAATGTCACAGATGTGTATTTTTTTGTAGTGCTCCTCCATGGCCTCCGGTGATGATGGCCCCCTCCAGCAGGGTGTCGGAGAGGTCCTAGATTGATTTTTCATGGCTATAGAGGCTTGCGGAGGTGAAACTTCCAATCTAGGGTTCTTTTCGGAGGTTTGGGTATTTATAAGAATTTTATGTGTCGGTCTCACGTCAAGGGGGTGCCCGAGGGGCCCACAAGACCGGAGCACCCTCCCTGGGGGGTAGGGCTTGCCTAGAGGGCATTTGGCCTCCTCATCCACTTCCTTGCCCAGCTCTTCTGCTTCGAGGGTCTCTTTTGGTCCATAAAAAATCACCGTAAATTTTTAGCTTATTCCGAGAAGTTTTATTTCTGCACAAAAAACGACACCACGATAGTTCTGCTGAAAACAACGTCAGTCCGGGTTAGTTCTAATCAAATCATACCAAAACCATATAAAGTTGTTATAAACATGGAATGAATACTTCATAAATTATAGATATGTTGGAGACGTATCAGCATCCTCGAGCTTAATTCCTGCTCGTCCTCGAGTAGGTAAATGATAAAAGAAATAGTTTATGAAGTGTGAATGCTAGCATAGTGCATAAATTTGATCAATGATAGTTCCAAACACTTTTTGTAGCATCATTATATATCATAAATAGTAGCTCATCTCATAAAACTTCTCATGATCAAGTAACAAGCTATTCACATGTTAAAGTATAGACCATAAAGTTTCTTGAAAACTAACAAACTATGCTTTCAGTCACCAAACAATTGCAATTCATATTATTTTCAGGAAGGGTCTATGTAAGAGCTTTGATTTAGCAAATTCCACATACTCAACTATCATATAGTCTTCGATGATTTCTAACACTCAAAGCATATTTTTAGAACAAATAGCATCCGTCGAACACAGAGAAAGATAGGGGCTTAATGTTTTGCCTCCCAACTTATTTATCATATAGATAATTGTCAACAGTAATAATTCATGATCAAATATATTTGAATGGCCATATATGATTGGATCTTTCCCTACCACATGATGATTTCCAAGTAAAGAATATTGAGGTTGAACTAAGAAGGAATACTATTGACTCTTGCATAAAATTAAATACATGAAAGTAAAAGATAGGCCCTTCGCAGAGGGAAGCAGAGGTTGTCATGCGCTTTTTATTTTTGGATTTTCAAACCCTTAATGCAAAGGAACATCACGTTGTATTGCGCTTTGTGATAGCAACCTTTATTATGCAGTCTGTCTCTTTTATTTCTTTACCATCACACGTTCGTACAACGCTTATTTTCCCTTATAATAAACGATCATACATATTTATGAGCAATCTTTATTGCTTTTTGCACCGATGACAACTTACTTGAAGGATCTTATTCAATCCATGGGTAGATATGGTGGACGCTCATGGAAAAAACGGGGTTTAAGGATTTTTGGATGCATAATTGTCTCTCTACTTAATACAAATTTTTGGATAGCAAAAGATCCTAAGTGTAACGCCCCGGATTCGTTGCGCCAGGTGTCCGCCAGTTATTCGCCGTCGTTGCCATGTCATGTGCTTGCGTGTTGCCTTTGCCATGTCATCATCTGCATTTCATATCATGTCATCATGTGCATCTCATTTGGCATACGTGTCCGTCTCATGCATCCGAGCATTTTCCTCGTTGTCCGTTTTGCAATCCGGCACTCCTATGTCCTCCGGCGTCCCCTACTTCTCTCCTGTTGTGAGCGGGTGTTAAACTTTCTCGGAATGGCCCGAGGTTTGCCAAGCGGCCTTGGTGTACCACCATTAGACCGCCTGTCAAGTTTCGTGCCATTTGGAGGTCGTTTGGTACTCCAACGGTTAACCGAGTAACCGTAAAGCCCTCTTTTGTTGCAGCCCAACACCCCTTCCAAAGTGGCCCAAAACCCATCTAACTCCCCTCCATGCTCTCGGTCGTTCGATCACGATCGCGTGGCCGAAAACCGCTCCTCATTTGGACTCTCCTAGCTCCCTCTACCTATAAATTACCCCCTCCCCCGAAATCTCGCAGTCCAAACCCTAAAAATTCGTCCCCGCGCTCGCCGGACACGTCCGACCCGCCCGGACGCGTCCGCTCCGCCGCCCACGCCCAATCGCCGGCCGCCACGTGGCATCGCCGCCGCCCCCGCGACGCCGGGCCACCGGGCCCGCCTCCGGCCCCCGCGGCCCGACCGCGCCCGCCGCCGCCTGACCGCGCCCTCCACGCCTCGCGCCGCCCGCACCCCGCCGCCGGCCGCCATGCCCGCCGCCGGCGAGCGCCTCCGCCGGCGCCGGACCCCGCCGCCCGCGCCGCGAGCTCCCGCGCTCGCCAGAGCCCGCCGCCGCGCTCGCCCCGAGCCGCCGCCCGCGCGAGGCCGCCCTGCCTCCCGCGCCTCCCCGATCCGCCCGGCCGTCGGTGCGCCTGGCCGCCGCCGCCGGTCGCCGCGGTTGCCGCCGCCGCGCCCTTCGCTCCCTCATCGGCCCCCCCATCTCCGGCCAGATCCGGCCAGGGGACGGCCGGATCCGCCCTCCTCGGCGTCCTCCCGGCCTCCCCCGCGCTCCAGCGACTTCTTCGGCGTCCCCCACGACTTCTCCGGCGAGCATCTCCGCGCTGCATCGAAAACCGTGCCCGAGGTTGTCCCGAAATGCCTAAGTTCCCAGTTTTCTTGCATAAACATGCCATTTTCATCGCATCACATCTCTGCATCCGTAGCTCCGTTTCGTGCATATAATATGTCAAATTGTTCATCTCGACGAGTAGATCATTTCATTCCATTGCATCATTTTATTTTGAGCTCATCTTGATGCTCTAAATGCTGTTGGAAGAGTGCATGTTGATGTTAATCTGCTGAAACTGTTATAGCTTGCTCTTTTATCATTTTTGCCATGATTGATGTGTGCATCCTATGAGTATGAGCTCTACATGAATGTTGATCTATGCCATGCCATCTTTCCAGGGGTGTTAACCATGTATTTTCGTGAGTTGTGTGCTGAGTGTATCAAGCTTGTTAAGTAGGGTAGTTGTTGTTGCTGTTTTGCTAGACAGATTCTGTTATATTTTGTTGCTATGTTATCATGCTTCTACTAATCATTCTATGCATAATCTGGAGATGATCTATAAACATGTTTTAATCTACATGTCATGCTCTATCCATTCATGCCCTTGGTTGCAATTATAGCCTGCTGGAACATGTTGTAATCTTGCTCCAAAGTTGCTTGAAAATGTTGCTGTCAGCCTGTTAACATTAAGTTCACTTGTTCCCATGTGTTTTGCTAGTGATCCATGTATCCTATGAACTTGTTCTTTCCATGCTTAGCTTCATAAACATGCCTTCTTACTGTTGGTTGCCTTTCCATGCCATGTATTGCTCTATGGTGGGTGGTTCAAGCTCACGAACATGCCTACTTATTGTTGTTCCTGCCATGTTTGAATCTGTAATATAACTTGCCATGTTTACATGGGTGCCATCATATTTTCTATGCCTTTTTGGCTCATGGTCAGTAAGGGTCTTTTGATCTATGCTATTAGTAGATTCATGCCATGCCTTTGTTTGCCTTGATAAGTTCCTGTAACATGTTGTTTGATAGCTCTAAACATTGCAACTTGATGTTATTTCTGCTAAAGTCTGAAACTGTTATTATTTGCAATATCTCCATGTGTTTTTGAGCATGTTCTAGTTGTTTCTGGAGATAGCTCAGTGTTCATGTTTTGTTATGCTTTACCTGTACTTCTTGCTCATGCCTTTTGTTATTATGTTGGGGTGCTGTAGCATGTTGTTTTGATGCTTGTAAGATGCCTAGTTGCTGTTATGGACAAATTGTTGCTATGACTTGTATAGTGTGCATGTGTTGAACCGTTGCTCCGTTTTGAGTGTGATCTATATGAAACTTGCTTGTTTTTGCATGTAGCTTCATATTACCATGTTGCATCCTTGTTTTGGTGTGTTTGCTTGATGTTTGTATGCATTTTGTATCAATGCCATGTTTAACTTGCTTTGCTCATATCTTCTAGGCCGTAACTCCGAATCTAATGAACTTTATATGTAACTTGACTAGAATTTTGTGTAGATCATCTTGGTGCTCTGTAACTTGCTGTTTAACAACTTCAACATAATGTTTATTCAGTTCTGGACCAATTTCGAAATTTGCATATGAGGACTTACCGGAATTGTTATATGTTGTTCCCGCCTCATTTAAACTTGCCTTGATGTGTTGTTCTTGTTTGCATCATCTCTTGCCATGAGTAGCTTCATTTAGCTTGGTCATGCATCATGCTTTGTTGTGCATCATGCCTTGCTCATGTGTGGTGTGTTTACCTATGTTGTGTGCTTCTTCTTGTTAGTTCATGTTTCGTTGCGATCGTGAGGATTCGTTCGTCTACGTGTGGTTCATCTTCGTGGCTTCATCTCCTTCATGGACTCGTTCTTCTTCCTTGCGGGATTTCAGGCAAGATGACCGCTACCCTGGATCTCACTACTATCATTGCTATGCTAGTTGCTTCGTTCTATCGCTATGCTGCGCTACCTATTACCTGTTTATCAAGCCATCCCATATTGCCATGAACCTCTAACCTTTGACATCTTTCCTATGCAAACCGTTGCTTGGCTATGTCACCGCTTTGCTCAGCCCCTCTTATAGCGTTGCTAGTTGCAGGTGAAGTTGAAGATTTCTCCATGGTGGACATGATTTTGGTTGGGATATCACAATATCTCTTATATTATTAATGCATCTATATATTTGGTAAAGGGTGGAAGGCTCGGCCTTAGGCCTGGTGTTTTGTTCCACTCTTGCCTCCCTAGTTTCCGTCATACCGGTGTTATGTTCCCGGATTTTGCGTTCCTAACGTGGTCGGGTGATTTATGGGACCCCCCTAACAGTTCGCTTTGAATAAAACTTGTCCAACAAGGCCCAACATTGACTTTTACCATTTGCCTCACGACCACCTACCTTTTCCCTTGGGAGTCGCTCTCTCGAGGGTCATCTTTATTTTAGCCCCCCCGGGCCAGTGCTTGTCTAAGTGCTGGTTCGAACCGAGTAGACTGCGGGGCCCCCTCGGGGCAACTCGAGGTCTGGTTTTACTCGTAGGATGTCTCATCCGGTGTTGCCCTGAGAACAAGATATGTGCAGCTCCTATCGGGATTGTCGGCGCATCGAGAGGCTTTGCTGGTCTTGTTTTACCATTGTCGAAATGTCTTGATGTACCGGGATTCCGAGACTGATTGGGTCTTCCTGGGAGAAGGTCTATTCCTTCGTTGATCGCGAGAGCTTGTCATGGGCTAAGTTGGGACACCCCTGCAGGGTATAAACTTTCGAGAGCCGTGCCCGCGGTTATGTGGCAGATGGGAATTTGTTAATGTCCGGTTGTAGATAACTTGACACCAGATCCGAATTAAAACACATCAACCGTGTGTGTAGCCGTGATGGTCTCTTCTCGGCGGAGTCCGGGAAGTGAACACGGTTTCTGGGTTATGTTTGACGTAAGTAGGTGTTCAGGATCACCTCTTGATCATTGCTAGCTTCACGACCGTTCCTTTGTTTCTCTTCTCGCTCTCATTTGCGTATGTTAGCCACCATACTTGCTTATCCGCTGCTGCAACCTCACCACTTTACCCCTTCCTTTCCTATTAAGCTTTGCTAGTCTTGATACCCATGGTAATGGGATTGCTGAGTCCTCGTGGCTCACCAGATACTTCCAAAACCAGTTTGCAGGTGCCTATGTTACCGAGCAGGTGACGCAACCAAGCTCAAGGAGGAGCTCGATGAAGATCTTGCCCTTTGTGTTGTTTCATTCTAGTTGATCAGTAGTGGAGCCCAGTTGGGGTCGATCGGGGACCTTTGTCGCATTTGGGGTTCTTCTTTTGTTTTGGTTCCGTAGTCGGACCTTGATTGTATCTGGATGATGTAATGCTTTATTAATGTAATTATGTGAAGTGGTGATTGTAAGCCAACTATGTATCTCTTCCCATTATGTATTACTTGGGTTGTGTGAAGATTACCTCACTTGCGACATTGCTTTCAATGCGGTTATGCCTCTAAGTCGTGCTTCGACACGTGGGAGATATAGCCGCATCAAGGGCATTACAAGTTGGTAATCAGAGCCTTCCCCGACCTTAGGAGCCCCACTGCTTGATCGTTTTTAGCGGCCGAGTTGCGTCTAGAAAAATGTTTTGAGTCATTTAGGATTATATATATCGGAGAGTTAGGAATTCTTTTACTCCTCAGCCCCTTCGTCGCTCTGGTGAGGTCTCCTGATGTAGAAGTTTTGACTTTCCTCTCCTCAAATTTCACTAAAAAAAATTTTAGGATCACGTGGGTATTTTGGAATCGTTCCGATGGTTTTATGATGAGAACATTGTCTTGGTGCCTCCTGTCAGGGGTTTAGTGGAAGTGTCCCGGGGAGTTGAGCTCTGAGGTGTTGTCGTCATAATTTTATCATTGCAGTTCTGGAATACCTGAGTTTAGTACGCCGACATCGAAAATCTCTTTTATGCAGTTGTTGGTGAGATAACCCCGATAACCCAGTACTGAGGTGAGTACGGGAGTATTGCCATGACTCGTATAACGGATGATTTTCGAAGGTTGAGGTACACGATTTCCGAAGGTTTCTTGGTTATGTGTTGACGGATGGATACAGCTGGATGTAGGGATTGTTAGTTTGGGTGAGATATATTGCTTCCTCTGTATCCCCAACACCAGATTGCATAACCAGAAAGTTTCGGGAGTTTATAGGTGGGAATTCAAGTAGCTCCTAGAATATCTTTTCGACAGATGCATGATATGAGATTGGGTAAATCTCTATCATATGTATTTGTTCCGGCTTATTCTGCAAGCCTAATCCTTTGTTTTGTTTTATTTATGGTATTTGAGTTGCTTCAAAGTCAAATGTTGAATCCATACCTTTCCTAACCGGTGTTCTCATATTTCTATGAGAGTGGTAATTCTTCTTGATCATCGAGATTGTCATGTCAATTCTTTCCAACCGGTGTGCTTCTCTTCAAGTGGATATGATCATTTCAACATTTGTGAGATCAATTCTAAGTTTTCTCACCGGTGTTTGTTTCATCCATCTCAAGTTGTCTTTGTTTTTCCCGCCCTCCCACCCTGTTTCTTCAAGGACTCAGATTTCTTAATCAAGTATCCATTTATTCATGTGAAGTCTCTTCATTCTTTTCAATCAATGTTCTTATCCGGTGATTTCCCATGAAGATGCTCAACAATTTCAAGTTCATCATCCTTCGTTTTTTTAATTGTCCGGTGGATCCATATCAAGCTTTTGATATTCATCATATCCCTTTCCTTGTTTCAAATGCTTTTTAATACCGGTGCACCTCTTAATCTTTCACTTCTCGTTATTCATTTGTTCTGGAGTACTGAAGATATCTTGGAAGATTTGTGTTTCCATTCTTAATCCATTCAAACCATTTGGAGATTGTTATCTCATTCAAGCCATTTAATTCAACCGGTGCAATTTCTCTTTAAAATCATTTCCAACGGTGTTCTTTTGAGTGGGCCCTAACCCATTGGTCTTTTCCCAGGATCTTACCTGACTCTTCTAATTATTCCGGAGCTATCCCAAATTCTTCTCCAAGTTTGACGTAAGAATGAGTTATCATCAGTCACATGCCTTCTCCAAGATCTTTCAAATTATTTTTCATTGTTGGCTCAACAACCTTGTTTTTTTTCATTCTCCCGGAGAATCTCGGTAATTTTGGTGGTGTTTCTCGTCGTCAGTTGAAGATTGAAGAAGAGTTTCTCTTAAATCTTGCTCCATTCTCTTCAAGATTCATGGTGCTAGCTTGTTGCCATCCTCTCATAATTGTTTTTGATTGTGAGAATCTTTTTCACCCATCAGGAGATATTCAAGAGTCTTCTCAGTTTGTCATCCGGAGTCCATCAATTCAGGTTTATTCATTCTCAGCTGTCAGTTATCATTCTCCTATCTTGCCGGTGCATCAATCGAATATCCTCTAATCAGTTCTTGATCTCTTTGTTATCATGTATCTAGTTTGTCTCAAGCACCTTCGTTCATTTGCTAATTCTTACCGGTGATGCACCCCTACTTCGATCATTTTCAATTCTTACGGTGGTTCTTTCAAGATCTCTCTTCCTTGTTCATCATATCAATTCATTTGTTGTTCCAATCCTACCGGTGGTTCGTTGAAGACCTTCTCAAGTTTTGATATATCTCTTTTAATCCTTTCTACGGGAATAAGTAGTATGCCAAATCCGTTGATTGTCATCAATTTAATTGGTGAAGGATACGCATAACATAATTCTTGTTCTTGTTTCATCCAAGTGATTAATTCCTTCTTTTGGAGTTTGTTCATGATGAATAAATTCTCGGTTTTAGTTGTTTCATCTTTTCTTTTCCCGGAGTTCCAAGCTCTCATCATCACGAAGATCCATCTAAATCATTGCAAGGATTCACCTTGTGTTTTCAACTTCTCTTTCTTTCTATCACCCTTTTGTTTACCGGAGTTCTTCATGGAGGCTCTACATGATGGTTCGTCAAGGATTCCTTTCATTCTTCAATTGTTCTTCAAGTTTTCTCTCGGAGTTAAGATCCGTCAAGCTATACTCTAAAATAAACATGGTGCTCAACACATGTTTTGTTTTGAGGAGTTCAAGTATTCTTCATCCTGCATTCCAAAATGCAATTCCTTCTACCTTATCTTTTGAGGTGGTGTTATGTCACTCTTGACAATTTCCTTCTTGTTTCATGATTCACATGTTGTCAAGAACGAGGTATATTAAATCCATCAATCTCTTCGTTGGAGTTATCTTGGCAAAGATTTCACCTAAAGCCTTCCCTAAGGAATGTTGCTAGTATGGTGTTTATCAATGATCCAAGTTTTCTCCTATCCTCTCGGCGAAAGAAGTGTTTCATCTCTTTGGTGCTCTCAATCAAATCAATGGTTTCCGTTAGTGGCCGGTTGTCACCTCATAATTTTGAGATGTTTTCATAAGCCCGCCACAAGCTTGTGCTTCTCGTTGTTGAATTTCCAACAACTCCGTTCGATTCTTCTTTGCAAGGATGCTTTTCAAGTTCACTTGTGGCAAAAGTTGTCATTTTCTTCTCCGTCCATTTATCCCAATGGTCTATCTTCTATTCTGTCTTCCGAAGGCATTGTGTTTTGCTCTCTTCACTCATCATGTCGATTGTGAGGATCATGTTCTTTTCTTGCTTATCCATGTAACCGCAGTGTTGTGTTCTCATTCAATATCTTTTCATCTCATCAAGTTTTTTCTCTTTTCTACCGGAGTGCTGTCCAAATTCTGCCATTCTTCTTCCTTGGCTATCTCATTATACCAATGTGGTCATATTCTTTTCGTTCGTGAAGCTCTTATTTCCATGTCTTTCAACCTTCAAGTTCTCGTAATACTCCTTGTTCATCTTTTCTAACGGATTGTTTGCAATCTCGTTAATCTCTATTATACTCTTTCTTTTAAATTGCTCAACCTCTCAAGGTTCATGGTTTCACTCATTCGTCAAAGAAGCAACTTTGTTTTACCTCTTCTCTTTCTCTTCCGTTTCCCTCCGGTGCCATCCTAGATCTCGGGACGAGATCCTCTCGTAGTGGTGGAGTGTTGTAACGCCCAGGATTCGTTGCGCCAGGTGTCCGCCAGTTATTCGCCGTTGTTGCCATGTCATGTGCTTGCGTGTTGCCTTTGCCATGTCATCATCTGCATTTCATATCATGTCATCATGTGCATCTCATTTGGCATACGTGTCCGTCTCATGCATCCGAGCATTTTCCCCGTTGTCCGTTTTGCAATCCGGCACTCCTATGTCCTCCGGCGTCCCCTTCTTCTCTCCTGTTGTGAGCGGGTGTTAAACTTTCTCGGAATGGCCCGAGGTTTGCCAAGCGGCCTTGGTGTACCACCGGTAGACCGCCTGTCAAGTTTCGTGCCATTTGGAGGTCGTTTGGTACTCCAATGGTTAACCGGGTAACCGCAAAGCCCTCTTTTGTTGCAGCCCAACACCCCTTCCAAAGTGGCCCAAAACCCATCTAACTCCCCTCCATGCTCTCGGTCGTTCGATCACGATCGCGTGGCCGAAAACCGCTCCTCATTTGGACTCTCCTAGCTCACTCTACCTATAAATTACCCCCTCCCCCGAAATCTCGCAGTCCAAACCCTAAAAATTCGTCCCCGCGCTCGCCGGACACGTCCGACCCGCCCGGACGCGTCCGCTCCGCCGCCCACGCCCAATCGCCGGCCGCCACGTGGCATCGCCGCCGCCCCCGCGCCGCCTGGCCATCGGGCCCGCCTCCGGCCCCCGCGGCCCGACCACGCCCGCCGCCGCCCGACCGCGCCCTCCGCTCCTCGCGCCGCCCGCACCCCGCCGCCGGCCGCCATGCCCGCCGCCGGCGAGCGCCTCCGCCGGCGCTGGACCCCGCCGCCCGCGCCGCGAGCTCCCGCGCTCGCCGGAGCCCGCCGCCGCGCTCGCCCCGAGCCGCCGCCCGCGTGAGGCCGCCCTGCCTCCCGCGCCTCCCCGATCCGCCCGGCCGCCGGTGCGCCTGGCTGCCGCCGTCGGTGATGATGATGTGGCAGGCAGTGTCAATTGCATCAATCCAGAAACGCTGAGGCGTTTTGTATTCATCAAGCATAGTGCGAGCCATCTCAACAAGAGTTCTGTTCTTGCGCTCCACGACACCATTCTGCTGAGGAGTATAGGGAGCAGATAATTCATGAGTAATACCAAGTTCATCAAGATAGGCATCAAGACCAGAATTCTTGAACTCAGTTCCATTGTCACTTCTGATATGCTTGATCTTCACACCAAAGTTGGTTGAAGCCCTCGAGGAAAATCGTTTGAAGACTTCCTGCACTTCATGTTTGTAAGTAATAATGTGTACCCATGTATATCGAGAATAATCATCAACAATGACAAAACCATATAGAGATGCATCATTAGTGACTGCTGAATAATGATTAAGTCCGAAGAGGTCCATGTGAAGCAATTCGAATGGACGGGTAGTGGTCATGATAGTCTTCGCTGGATGCTTGCCCTTGGTCATTTTTCTGGCTTCACATGCTCCGCATAAGTGATCCTTGAGGAATTTGACATTCTCAATGCCAATGACATGCTTCTTCTTCGCAAGCGTGTTCAAATTCCTCATGCCTGCATGACCAAGTCGTCGATGCCATAGCCAGCCTTCTGAAGCTTTTGCAAGTAGACACATGGCTGGTTGTGGTCCTGTAGAGAAATCAACAATATACAGATCTCCTCTCCTAAAGCCTTCGAAGACTTTGGAATTGTCAGCTTCCATAATCACAACACAGCGATATTTGCCAAAGACAACAACCATATCAAGATCACAAAGCATTGAGACTGACATGAGATTATATCCTAAGGACTCAACAAGCATGACTTTGTCCATGTGCTTATCCTTAGAGATAGCAACCTTACCAAGACCCAATACCTGACTTTTGCCTTTGTCAGCAAATATGATATGCTTCAGAGGTGACGGTGATAAAGGAGCATCCATCAATAGATTCTTGTCACCAGTCATGTGATTTGTACATCCACTATCGAGGACCCATTCAGTGGTTTTGGGTTGATCATCCTGCAGATGAATTAGTGTAACTTACAATCTCATATGCTTCATCAGTGAAGAATATGATATCAAGTTAATCAGATGAATTTCATCAAGCAGTAAACAGATATAACAGTATGAGGACGTGTGAAATGAAAGTTCATTTCATCATGATTCGCCTGCGTCCTTTCAGGCATTTTGTCAGGTCCCCAGCAAATTCTTCAGACGTTCGAGCACGTCTGGAGACCTGACCCTGCAGAAAAGATTAGTTCTTTTTCTTCACCACCCACATCTGGAGGGGTGGCAAAGAATTCATCATCCTGCGAGTACCATGTGAGAAAGGAGGCAAAGATGCCAAACCATTTCGCTTAGCATAGGAGGGGTTAGGGTAAGCATATGAATAAGCAGAGTAATTCTTCGAGGACTTATGAACATAATGATTTGAAGAATAATGCACATATTCATAGCCCTTAGCTTTTCCCTGCGAGACAGATTTTTTAGCATGGTGATAATCATATGAGGACTTTGATCCAGTTGAGGAATTTGATCCTCGTGAAGAATTTGGTCCATATGAGGACTTGGATCCATATGAAGAGTTTGGTCCATATGAAGAATTTGATCTGGGGTTCCTGTTCTTCACAGGTGGTGTCATGAGGACATTCACCTGAAGACTTTCAACACAGCTTTTGGGAACCCAGATTTTCTTCATAGGGGAACCGTTCCTGCAGTTAGTGCCAACATATCTAGCAAATACTTCACCATTCTGATTTTTGAACAGTTTATAGTTGGAGTCAAATGACTCATCAGAAGAATGAGGAGATTCACATGTAAAGCCAGATAAGTTAGATGGATCAACTGGAGGTCCCTTTGCAGCAACCCATGAGGTTTTGGGATACTGCTCAGGCTTCCAATATGTTCCATCGGCATTCAGTTTCCTCTCAAAAGCAATACCCTCTTTCCTAGGGTTTCTGTTGAGGATCTGCTTTTTGAGCACATCACAAAGTGTCTGATGCCCTTTGAGGCTTTTGTACATGCCTGTCATGTACAATTCCTTCAGCCCTGCATTGTCAGTGATACTAGCAAAGTCCTCGGATGAGGAATTAGTGATAGCAGAGGCAGATGAAGAATTTGTAACATTTGAAGCATTTGAACATTCAGGTGAAGAATTAGCAGATTCACGTTCAATGCACTTTAAGCATGGAGGAACAAATTCTTCCTGAGAAGCGCTGATTTGTTGAGCTAGTAATGAATCGCGCTCCTTCTGAAGATCTTCATAAAATACTCTTAGCTTTTCAAGATCTGCCTTTCTTTGAATAGCTTCAAGAGAAAGCTTCTCATTGTCTTGCTTTTCTTGAAGAAATTCATAAGAAAGTTTCTCATGATCAGACAAGAGAGAGTTATGATGACCTTGAAGGTTATCATACTTAGACTGAAGTCTCTGAAGATTTTCAGTCAGGGCTTTAGTGCGATCCATTTCTTCACCCAACATATCATCACTTTTATCTAGCATGTTTTGAACCTTTTCAAGAGCCCGTTGTTGTTTCATAGCAATTTTAGCAAGTTTAGAGTAGCTAGGCTTAAGATCCTCATCAGATTCATTTTCACTAGAATCAGAGGAGTTGTATTTGAGTACATTAGCTGCTTTTGCCATGAAGCAATAGGTGGGAGCGTAGCCATCATTATCTTCATTAGGCTTGTCGGTGGAATCAGTTTCTTCAGTGTTGAAGATGGACTTGCTGACGAAAGCAGTAGCAACGGCCAGACTCGCCACACCAGACTCAGATTCTTCAGACTCCTCTTCTTCATCATTTTCCTCAGATTCAGCTTCAGAGTCCATTTCCTTGCCAATGAATGCCCGAGCCTTCTTGGAGCTGCCCTTCTTGTGAGATGAAGACTTTGATGGTTTTGAAGACGAAGATTTTGATGATTTCTTCTTCTTCTTCATATCATCAGAACTGTAGTCCTTGTATTTCTTCTTCTTCATTTCCTTTTCCCACTGAGGACAATCTTGAATATAGTGACCAGGCTTCTTGCATTTGTGGCAAAGTCTTCTCTTGTAGTCACTGGATGAAGAATCACTTCCTCTTGAGGGTTTTCCAAAGCGACCACGTCTTGTGAACTTTTGGAATTTCTTCACAAGGAGAGCTAGATCCTGGCTCAGTTCTTCAGGATCACTAAGGCTACTTCCAGAATCCTCACATTCAGAGTCAGACACAACCTTAGCCTCCAGGGCACGTGGTTTGCCATAGTTTGAGCCATAGAGATCTCTCTTTTCAGCAAGCTGCAACTCGTGAGTGTTAAGCCTTTCGAGGATATCAGCAGGATCAAGTGACTTGTAGTCAGCACGCTCTTGTATCATCAGTCCCAGAGTATCAAATGAGGAATCAAGCGATCTTAGCAGTTTCTTCACTACTTCATGGTCAGTGATGTCAGTGGCACCGAGGGCTTGAAGCTCATTTGAGATGTCAGTGAGGCGATCGAAGGTTTGTTGGACATTTTCGTTGTCGAGTCTTTTGAAGCGGTTGAAGAGATTTCGAAGAACATCAACTCGAGAGTCACGCTGAGTTGAGACTCCTTCATTTACTTTGGACAGCCTATCCCAGATAAGCTTGGCAGTTTCCAAAGCACTCACTCTTCCATACTGTCCTTTGCTCAGATGGCCACAGATGATATTCTTCGCTTGAGAGTCGAGTTGTTTGAATCTCTTCACATCAGTAGCGGTCAGTGTTTCAGTGACAGCGGGGACACCATTTTCCACAACATACCAGAGATCATTATCAATTGCCTCAAGATGCATCCGCATCTTGTTCTTCCAGTAGGGGTAGTCCGTTACATCAAAGGTAGGACACCCAGCCGAGACCTTGATCATACCTGCGGTCGACATAACTAGAACTCCAGGTGGTTAAACCAAAATCACACAGAACAAGGGAGTACCTCGCTCTGATACCAATTGAAAGTGCGTTATATCGACTAGAGGGGGGGTGAATAGGCGATTTTTATGAAATTCTTCACTGAGGAATTTGCCGGTGAGGAAATTCCTTAGCGAAGAACTATTTGCAGCGGAATAAGTACTCAGAGGTAAACATAACAGATTACACACATAGTCAGCATGATGAAATGAAGACTAGAACAGAGTACAGGAAGCGTAAACACAGGATAACAAGATGAAGACAAACTGACTGAAGAAATTGAAATGAGGAATTTGTGAAAGTCTTCAGTCAAAGTCTTCAAGCACAGATATGAACAACATACAACACAGAATGAGGAAATGGATGAGTTGAGGAAATAGAACCAGTCAGTTGGTGAAGACAATGATTTGGTAAACCAGTTCCAACTGCTGTCTCAGTTGTACGTCTGGTTGGAGCGGCTGAGTATTTAAACTTGAGGACACACAGTCCCGGACACCCAGTCTCTGAGCCGCAACTTAGGAGACCCAGTCCTCACCGTATTCTCCTTGAACTAAGACCACGCAGGCCTCGTCCAATCACTCGTGGTAAGTCTTCAGGTGACTTCCAAACCTTCACAGACTTGGTCACTCGGCGATCCACAATTCCTCTTGGATGCTCTAGACCTTGACGCCTAACCGTCTGGAAGAAGCACAGTCTTCAAAGGTAACAAGCATCGGATCCACGCAGGATCAGTTTATTCAGTGATGCTCAATCACTTGGAGTTTTGTGGGTTTGGTTTTGGGATTTTCCTCACTTGATGATTTTCGCTCAAAGTCCTCGGAGGATGGGTTGCTCTCAAATGACAAGTGTCAAGTTCTCTCGGAGCAGCCAACCAACTAGTGGTTGTAGGGGGCGGCTATTTATAGCCTAGGGAGCAGCCCGACATGATAAGACATAAATGCCCTTCAATGATATGACCGTTAGGTGGATAAGATTTTTGGTCCGCCGGCGCGCAGCACAGCAACGGTCGGAATTTGACTTTCAAAGTCCTCAGGGCTATCATGTTCCTCACTGTGTAGGCAATTCACACTGGCGAATTCCTAACTCCTCAGTCAGAGCAAAGTCATCAGTGACCAGAAGAACTGTGTCTCTGTCACTGAAGAATTTGACTGAACTGTATGAGATTTCCAATGGCTTCACTCGAAGGGATTGGTAGGTGTAGGATTTTGAGTTGAGCATCACATGGAAATTTTTCCTTAGTATTTCCTCGCCCCCCTTTAACAGTACGGTGTTTCCTATGACTCAAGAAAGAGAAAATGAAACTACGAAAACAAAAGTCTTCACGCTTCATATTCCTCGAATGAATATCAAGTCTACATGGTCACACCAATTTCTTCACTTTCAAAGTCTTCAAAAAGTCTTCAGAATATCAAAGTCTTCAGTCGAAGACTTCATTTTTAGGGGTCAACTTTCTCTGTAAATATCAAACTCCTCATAGACTTATAGACCTGTGTACACTCACAAACGCATCAGTTACTTAACCTATAAGTCTTCAATACACCAAAATCACTAAGGGGCACTAGATGCACTTACAATCTCCCCCTTTTTGGTGATTGATGACAACATAGGTTAAGTTTTCAACGGGGATAAACATATGAAGTGTAAGTACTGATATTGAGGAATTTGATTGCAAGATATAGAAGAACTCCCCCTGAATATGTGCATAATGAGGAATTTGCTTTTGAGGCAATGCACATTTGAAGATTTGAATCATGGAGATCTCCCCCTATATCTTGTAATTCATACACGCATTTGATATATATACTATGAAGAATTTGAAATGCATGATGAAATATGGTGCCTGATGAGATTCAGCATGCATGCAATAGTATTGACTAGGAATGAGCATGCGGAATATCACATCAAAAGTATCAGAGCTCAAATATCACATTCAGAGCTTAGTGCTTCAAAAACATCAGAGCATAACACGTACCAAAATCAGAGTATCAGAAGCACGGTGCAAAGTCAGCACAATGCACGATCAAAAGTATCAGGGCACCATCGGATTTAAGATTACAACTCGATCCAATAAAAGTTTCGGAAGAACGGGAGTTGTAACTTAATAAAAACGCCCATAGTATAAACCCGCTTGAAGACTAACTCAGATTTCTCCCCCTTTGTCATCAAGTGACCAAAAGGATCGAAATTGAGGACTAACGCCCCTAAAGATATTCAAGTTGATGGAGGAGCGCCAGCATTGTCGGGGTTGGATGTTGAAGTAGGGCCTGCCGCAGTGTCGTCCAAATCTTCATATTCATCAGTTTCGCGCGATGAAGAATAAGAGCTGGCCACCAAATCAGGAACTTTGACTCTCTTGAATTTCTTCGGAGGTGGTGCAGACCAGTCATAAGCTTCCTGAAGACCCATAGTCTTCAATTCTTCTGCGGAATAGACATGATTCAGAACAGCCCAAGTGCGGTTGAGGGTTTCATGAAGGTAGTACTGGTTTTTCTTCACTGCATTATGCGTTGAGGTCATATTGTGAAGAATTGCAGCAAATTGGCGCTTCACCCATTTCTGATTGCGATCAACCTTCTGATGAAGACTGAGGAGTAACTCACGATCAGTCATCACCCTTGGTGCAGTTGCTTGAGGCTGTTTCTTGGTTGAGGTATTTGCGGCAGTATCATGCGTTGCAGAATCGTCATTGGTGGAGTAAGATGCAGCCTTGCGAAACTGACCATCCAATGGACGAGTGCCTTCATCAATTACAGCTGCTGCCTTGCCCTTGTCATCAGATGATGAAATTGGTTGCTTGAGGACTTCAATGGGCGGCAGGAAGCTGCCATGGTTCAGAGTGTCAACCTTGTGGTTCAGTGAAGATCTTGCCCTTATGAATCTCATGATCCAAGGCGCATATGGCTTCAACTCAAAAGGTGACATTGCAACGTTGGCCAGAGTCCTCATGAAGAAATCATGGAAGTTGACAGGAACGCCATGAATGATATTGAAAAGCAGGTTCTTCATGATGCCAACGACATCTTCTTCATTTGAGTCGTGGCCTTTGATTGGACTCATTGTCTTCGTCAAGATTCTATACACAGTCCGAGGCGCATACAGCAAATCCTTGACGAGGAATTTGGTTCGAGGGGCTTGGCCAGGCTTCAATGGCTTCATAAGCACTTGCATGAAGTGATCAGACAGTTCATGATCATTATACAGGCAACGAGCAGATTCATGGGGAGGATCAAGAGGAAGGACACGAAGCAGTTCAGTTGTAGGTGCCTTGTAGTGAGTATTCTCAGTCATCCAATCCAGAACCCATGAGTTGATGTCATCAGCATCTCCGGTGATGTGCAGGGTGGCATAGAACTGAAGAATGAGTTCTTCATTCCAGTCACATATGTCAGTGCAGAAATTCAACAGCCCTACATCGTGAAGAACACGGAGTACTGGCTCGAAGCATGGTAGTGATTCCATATCCACATGAGGAATATGCTCATGGTCGAAGATCTTGTCCTTGTCAAATAGCACTGAGGAATAGAAATTTGCTTGTGTTGGAGTCCAGAAGCGTCTTTTCCTCATTCGAGCAGAGTCATAGGGATTATAAGCAGTGAAGAACACGTGCTCAGAAAAGAAGTCTTCAGCCTTGAATTTTTGCTTGCTTGAAAACGGATTCTTCGGCTTGGGCAGAGGAATATCAGTGATTTGAAGCACAACCTCAGGAATCGCGATCTCAGGTTCTTCAGGCTGAGGAATTTCTGTTTCCTCTCCTTGTGCAATTTGAGGATCAGTAGTTGGTTCTTCAGCGCTAGTGGCTGGAATCTCTTCGTTGACAGACGATGTGGGATGAGTTTCTTCAGAGCCCATTTGAACAGTTGTAGCCGGGGACTAAGGAACTTGTTGAAGTGGAGTGAAGAGAGGAGTATTGGGGTGCTGACTTTCCCAAAAGTCATCGTTCATCACAGGTGTAGTGCACCCAATATCCACGTCTTCATCTTCTTTTTCAATTTCCTCAACACCTGCCTCTTCAGCTGTGAAGAGAGGCATGGGTGAGGAAACAACGGGAGTTGAAGGGAAAGCTTCCACTTCAATTTCTTCATCAAGCTGTTCTGAGGTAGCAACAGATTGATTTTCTTCATATGATCCGCTTGGGATCGTGTATTCTTCTCCAAAGGGAACAATTTCCTTGGATGACATGGAGGAGATGGGAATGGCATCAATAGGATTTTCAATCGAGCTGGTCATTGGCTTCATTTTCTTTGCAGCCGAAGAATTTGACGCAGCTGATGCCTTCCTTTTCTTCACTGCAGCTCGTTCTGCAGCCTTCGTCTTCTTCACTTCATAGGCAGAAGGAAGAATTGGAGTTGGTGTTGGCGCAGGAGGAGCTGAGGATTGTGGTTCAGTTTCTTCAGGCGCAACTGGTGCAGTTGCCCTGTTTCCTTCAGATTCTTCAGGCGCACCACTAGTGGATGCCCTGGGAATTTCTTCAGCAGCTGGAATGGAGTTATCAGCCCTGGAACTTGTGTTTTCATCAGCACGCTGAAAGTCATCAGCAGTGCTGGCATGTTCTTCAGCAGGCTGAGCAGTTTCTTCAGCCTGAGGATTTTCTTGTTGCGATGGAGCTGCAACAGTTGACATTTTCTTCGTCAGAGTGACGAATCTCACGTTGGCTCCTTGCCAGTCAGCATTGTAAGCATCAAAATCCTTGCTGAGTGCTTGGATTTCTGATTGAGCTTTAAGAAGTTCTTCAGGAGACAAGTTGATGATGTTTTTCCTCAGAAGCTTCTCCTTTCTGGCTTTTGCTCTCTTCAGTTCACGAGCCTTTTCAAATTTCCATTTCTCTTCAGAGATAAAATGGTTCAGCATATGACTTTGACCAGGAGTCAGTGGCAGATCCGGAAGAGGAGTGTGTGGATCCTGATGCCACAGGTCAATGAAGTCAAGGATCTTCTTCGGATCCAAAAGCAGAGGCACACTTGTTCTTTTGGCTCTAGCGGCCTTGGTCAGTCTGTCTCTGATGATTTCTTCAAGTTCTTCATCAGAGGCTTCATCGTCAGAGGGAACGTTGAATGCAACCTGTTTCTTCTTTGGACTAGGCCGAGGAACGCGTCCAGCTGTTGCTTTTGTCTTCAGAAGAGTGGGGCCTGTTGAGGACATTGGTGCAGCTGAGGAACTTGCTGACACACCAGAAGCAATGGAGAAACCTTGAGTCCTTTGACAAGTAGCAAGATGCACAGGTGTTGAGGACTTGGACGGAGCTGCTGAGGATTTTGCATGAGCAGCAGCAGTCTGAGGATTTTGCCGTGAGGGCGTGACTGAGGAACTGGGCCGTGAGGGCGCTGACGGTGAAGCACTTGGCTTGCGTGCAGGCTTCTTTGGCATTGATTTCCTCGGCTTGACCGAGGGCTCAGCAGCAGCAGCAGCAGTATCCTCATTGAATTTCCTCACTGCCTCCTTGGCCTGTCTTGCCAATTTGGCTTGGCGCCTGGACCATTCTTCAGGAAAGTCCTCACCACGCTTGATGCTGGTGGGATCAGCAACTTGGCCAGGTGCCAGAGGAGCTCTTGGGCATGGAGGATTTAGAGCGAATTTCCTCATGTACTTAGGAGTGACATAGCGGTATTCTCGCCATTCTCGTGCCCATCTCCTTTCTATCCTCTGTATGCACACTTTGCGCTGGTTCTTGGTTTCCTTGCCAAACTTGGATTCATCAAGTGTGCAGTAGTCTTTGTATATTTCCTCAGGAATTTCAAACGCAGTCATGACTTCCGGTTTCTTTCCTCCCTTCTGAGGTCTCTTGCCTTCTGCCATTTTCTTCAGGTGAGGAATTTGAACAATAGAGCACTCTGAAGAAGTATGCAGTTTTTCTTCGAGGAACGCTGCAAATGAGTTAAGTTGATGAGAACCTAGTGATTCAGCAGCGGACATGAGTACCTGTGAACAGAGTGTAGGTGCGAGGAATTTGGAGAGGTCATATGCGTTCTCAGAAGATTTTTTTTCAAAAGAAGCAAGTTTTGAGGAATTTGACCTTGAGGAATTTCACTAAGCGTTTCGTCTTAGGTTCCAGAGTTGTACAGATTGGAAATCCGCACAATTGAGGAATCTTGAAGAAATGAATGCTTAGGGAGATAAATCAAGAACATATAGTGTGTGAGGTGTTCATATGTGAAGATTTTGAAGAGCAAAAACACCTTTGAAGATTTTCAGAAGGATTTGAGAATCAACTCGAGTAATAAAAGTGACTTTTAATTACCCGAACTGAAGAACACGACGAACAGAGATGAACTGGAGAGAAGTTCGTCACGTTAGATCTTCCACGCCCTAACTTGGCAGAGGAAGACGGCTATGGCGGCGGCGGAGTGAAGATTTCCGCAACCGGCACGAGTACGACGGCGATGAGGTTGAGGCAGTGAAGCTTTTCCTCACCGACGGCGATGGAGTAGCGGCGGCGCTAGGGTTTGAGGAGAGCTCGAGCGAGAGACAGCGATCGAGCGGAGTAAATGAAGTGAGGAGGGTAAAGGGGTATTTATAGCCACGGTGAAAAACTGTTCGCCCGAAGATTTTGGACGAACATGCCCCTGCCCTTTCTCCTTCACGCGACGTGTGTCACCCACGTACTGTGCAGATGAGATCGTGTTAGATCGTGGGTGATTAAACTAATACATCGTGGGATGCGGAACGGTTTGAGCGGTAAAACCAAAAACTTGAATAAGATTTTTTTAAAAAGTTTCGTTCGCAATTTCTTCAGCTGTCAAGGACCAGTGAAGACTTTGAACGAGTTTCAATCAGAACGCACATGAAGAATTTGTGAATAGATTGGATTGAGTATAGCATAGAGGGGAAGGGTTCGATCACATTCACTTAGCAGAAATCGCAACTTGAAGAATTAGCAATAAGTGAATGCTGTAGAGGACATAAACTCATATATATATATATATATATATATATATATATATATATATAGCAAATGAAGAAGTACGACGGAAACACTGAAGATTTTGCAAAGTTGAAGAATTTGAAAAATGAGGAATTTCAAAAACGAAGAAAAACTCAAATTGAAGATTTTCAACTTTTGTGGTGGCGTAGCCCACCGTATAAGAATGATGATTTCAGACACCGCGTACAATTGTCGTAGGGTTCTGAGAATCAAATTCTTCATTGATTTCTTCACACTTAGAGTGTTATTCTTCATTGATTGAGGAACAACGTTTCTTCATGTGTTGCACATCTAAGTCATCAATTATGCATAAGTGTTAGGATGTGTGTCCTTTTCAAAGAACATTCGAAGATTCTAAGATATTTAGCTCACACCGCAACTTGCTAAATCTCTTCTCATCCAAGGGCTTGGTGAAGATATCAGCCAGCTGTTCTTGAGTCTTCACATGCTCGATGGAGATATCGCCCTTCAACACATGATCACGAAGAAAATGATGACGAATCTGGATGTGCTTAGTCTTCGAGTGCTGAACTGGGTTGTGAGCAATCTTGATGGCACTCTCGTTGTCGCAGAGGAGAGGCACATTCTTCACGTTGACGCCATAGTCCTTGAGGGTTTGCTTCATCCAAAGCAGTTGAGCACAGCATGACCCAGCAGCAATGTATTCAGCTTCAGCAGTAGACAGTGATACACAGTTCTGTTTCTTCGAGGACCAACAGACCAAAGATCGTCCGAGGAAATGACAAGTGCCAGATGTTGACTTGCGGTCCACACGATCACCAGCATAGTCAGAGTCAGAATATCCAATGAGATCAAAAGCAGAGCCCTTGGGGTACCATAATCCTAGTGTTGGTGTGTGAGCTAGATATCGAAGAATATGCTTCACGGCCTTATGGTGTGATTCCTTCGGTGCAGCTTGAAATCGGGCATACATGCAAACACTAAGCATTATATCTGGCCTAGATGCACATAAGTACAATAAAGAACCAATCATGGAGCGGTATACCTTGTGATCGAAGTCAGTACCATTTTCATCAGTGCATAGATGGCCATTTGTGGGCATAGGAATTTTGACGCCTTTGCAATCTTGCATGCCGAATTTCCTCAGTACATCTTTGAGGTATTTCTCCTGAGATATGAATATGCCATTGCGCTGCTGACGAATTTGAAGACCTAATAAGAATTTCAACTCTCCCATCATAGACATTTGATATTCTTCACTCATCATATAGGAAAATTCATCACTATATCGTTGGTTAGTACAGCCAAAGATAATATCATCAACATATATTTGGCACACAAACAGTTCACCATCATATGATTTAGTAAATAGAGTAGGGTCGAGTGAACCGGGTGTGAAGCCATTCTTCACGAAGAATTCCTTCAATGTATCATACCACGCCCGAGGGGCTTGCTTGAGGCCATAGAGGGCCTTATTTAGTCTGAAGACTTTGTCAGGATTCTTGGGATCTTCAAAACCTGGGGGTTGAGCAACATATACTTCTTCCTCAAGCTTACCATTGAGGAATGCACTTTTCACATCCATTTGATATAAGATGATATCATGATGGTTAGCATAGGCAAGTAAAATGCAAATAGCTTCAAGTCTAGCAACAGGTGCAAAAGTTTCATCGAAATCAATTCCTTCAACCTGTGTGTAGCCTTGAGCTACTAGTCGTGCCTTATTCCTCACAACGAGCCCATTTTCATCTTGCTTGTTGCGATAGATCCACTTTGTGCCAATGATATTATGCTTGCGAGGATCTGGGCGATTGACCAATTCCCAGACATTGTTCAGCTCGAACTGATGTAATTCTTCTTGCATAGCCTGAATCCACTCCGGCTCCAGAAATGCTTCATCTACCTTAGTGGGCTCTGAGATAGAGACAAAAGCATAGTGCCCACAAAAGTTAGATAAGTGTGAGGCTTTTGAGCGGGTGAGAGGACCTGGTGCGCTGATGTCATCGATGATCTTCTCCACTTGCACTTCTTTTGCAACGCGTGGATGAGTGGGTTGTCGCTGAGGATTTTGATCAGCATTTTCTTCAGCACCAATTTCCTCATCACGTTCTTCAGGTGCATCAGCTCGACGTTCTTCATGAACAGGAATGAATTCTTCACCAGATTCTTCAGTAGGAATGACATCCTCAGTTGCCTTGAGCTTGATAGCATCCTCAGGTGCTGGTTCATCTAACACAGAAGGTAGGTGCTCTCTTTGCGAGCCATTAGTTTCATCGAACCGCACATCTACAGTGTCAACAATCTTGTGAAGAACAATGTTGAAGACTCTGTAGGTGTGCGAGTCCTTTCCGTAACCAAGCATAAAACCTTCATGTGCTTTCGGTGCAAATTTAGAGTTGTGGTGAGGATCTCTAATCCAACATTTAGCACCGAAGACTTTGAAATAACTCACATTGGGTTTCTTGTCAGTGAGGAGTTCATAGGCAGTTTTCTTGAAGAATTTGTGAAGATATACTCTATTGATGATGTGGCAGGCAGTGTCAATTGCATCAATCCAGAAACGCTGAGGCGTTTTGTATTCATCAAGCATAGTGCGAGCCATCTCAACAAGAGTTCTGTTCTTGCGCTCCACGACACCATTCTGCTGAGGAGTATAGGGAGCAGATAATTCATGAGTAATACCAAGTTCATCAAGATAGGCATCAAGACCAGAATTCTTGAACTCAGTTCCATTGTCACTTCTGATATGCTTGATCTTCACACCAAAGTTGGTTGAAGCCCTCGAGGAAAATCGTTTGAAGACTTCCTGCACTTCATGTTTGTAAGTAACAATGTGTACCCATGTATATCGAGAATAATCATCAACAATGACAAAACCATATAGAGATGCATCATTAGTGACTGCTGAATAATGATTAGGTCCGAAGAGGTCCATGTGAACCAATTCGAATGGACGGGTAGTGGTCATGATAGTCTTCGCTGGATGCTTGCCCTTGGTCATTTTTCCGGCTTCACATGCTCCGCATAAGTGATCCTTGAGGAATTTGACATTCTCAATGCCAATGACATGCTTCTTCTTCGCAAGCGTGTTCAAATTCCTCATGCCTGCATGACCAAGTCGTCGATGCCATAGCCAGCCTTCTGAAGCTTTTGCAAGTAGACACATGGCTGGTTGTGGTCCTGTAGAGAAATCAACAATATACAGATCTCCTTTCCTAAAGCCTTCGAAGACTTTGGAATTGTCAGCTTCCATAATCACAACACAGCGATATTTGCCAAAGACAACAACCATATCAAGATCACAAAGCATTGAGACTGACATGAGATTATATCCTAAGGACTCAACAAGCATGACTTTGTCCATGTGCTTATCCTTAGAGATAGCAACCTTACCAAGACCCAATACCTGACTTTTGCCTTTGTCAGCAAATATGATATGCTTCAGAGGTGACGGTGATAAAGGAGCATCCATCAATAGATTCTTGTCACCAGTCATGTGATTTGTACATCCACTATCGAGGACCCATTCAGTGGTTTTGGGTTGATCATCCTGCAGATGAATTAGTGTAACTTACAATCTCATATGCTTCATCAGTGAAGAATATGATATCAAGTTCATCAGATGAATTTCATCAAGCAGTAAACAGATATAACAGTATGAGGACGTGTGAAATGAAAGTTCATTTCATCATGATTCGCCTGCGTCCTTTCAGGCATTTTGTCAGGTCCCCAGAAAATTCTTTAGACGTTCGAGCACGTCTGGAGACCTGACCCTGCAGAAAAGAT
Source organism: Triticum timopheevii (assembly GCA_963921465.1). Lineage (NCBI taxonomy): Eukaryota > Viridiplantae > Streptophyta > Magnoliopsida > Poales > Poaceae > Triticum > Triticum timopheevii. The sequence goes on from OY997270.1 coordinate 139,867,300, forward strand.
TAGTTCTTTTTCTTCACCACCCACATCTGGAGGGGTGGCAAAGAATTCATCATCCTGCGAGCACCATGTGAGAAAGGAGGCAAAGATGCCAAACCATTTCGCTTAGCATAGGAGGGGTTAGGGTAAGCATATTAATAAGCAGAGTAATTCTTCGAGGACTTATGAACATAATGATTTGAAGAATAATGCACATATTCATAGCCCTTAGCTTTTCCCTGCGAGACAGATTTGTTAGCATGGTGATAATCATATGAGGACTTTGATCCAGTTGAGGAATTTGATCCTCGTGAAGAATTTGGTCCATATGAGGACTTGGATCCATATGAAGAGTTTGGTCCATATGAAGAATTTGATCTGGGGTTCCTGTTCTTCACAGGTGGTGTCATGAGGACATTCACCTGAAGACTTTCAACACAGCTTTTGGGAACCCAGATTTTCTTCATAGGGGAACCGTTCCTGCAGTTAGTGCCAACATATCTAGCAAATACTTCACCATTCTGATTTTTGAACAGTTTATAGTTGGAGTCAAATGACTCATCAGAAGAATGAGGAGATTCACATGTAAAGCCAGATAAGTTAGATGGATCAACTGGAGGTCCCTTTGCAGCAACCCATGAGGTTTTGGGATACTGCTCAGGCTTCCAATATGTTCCATCGGCATTCAGTTTCCTCTCAAAAGCAATACCCTCTTTCCTAGGGTTTCTGTTGAGGATCTGCTTTTTGAGCACATCACAAAGTGTCTGATGCCCTTTGAGGCTTTTGTACACGCCTGTCATGTACAATTCCTTCAGCCCTGCATTGTCAGTGATACTAGCAAAGTCCTCAGATGAGGAATTAGTGATAGCAGAGGCAGATGAAGAATTTGTAACATTTGAAGCATTTGAACATTCAGGTGAAGAATTAGCAGATTCACGTTCAATGCACTTTAAGCATGGAGGAACAAATTCTTCCTGAGAAGCGCTGATTTGTTGAGCTAGTAATGAATCGCGCTCCTTCTGAAGATCTTCATAAAATACTCTTAGCTTTTCAAGATCTGCCTTTCTTTGAATAGCTTCAAGAGAAAGCTTCTCATTGTCTTGCTTTTCTTGAAGAAATTCATAAGAAAGTTTCTCATGATCAGACAAGAGAGAGTTATGATGACATTGAAGGTTATCATACTTAGACTGAAGTCTCTGAAGATTTTCAGTCAGGGCTTTAGTGCGATCCATTTCTTCACCCAACATATCATCACTTTTATCTAGCATGTTTTGAACCTTTTCAAGAGCCCGTTGTTGTTTCATAGCAATTTTAGCAAGTTTAGAGTAGCTAGGCTTAAGATCCTCATCAGATTCATTTTCACTAGAATCAGAGGAGTTGTATTTGAGTACATTAGCTGCTTTTGCCATGAAGCAATAGGTGGGAGCGTAGCCATCATTATCTTCATCAGGCTTGTCGGTGGAATCAGTTTCTTCAGTGTTGAAGATGGACTTGCTGACGAAAGCAGTAGCAACGGCCAGACTCGCCACACCAGACTCAGATTCTTCAGACTCCTCTTCTTCATCATTTTCCTCAGATTCAGCTTCAGAGTCCATTTCCTTGCCAATGAATGCCCGAGCCTTCTTGGAGCTACCCTTCTTGTGAGATGAAGACTTTGATGGTTTTGAAGACGAAGATTTTGATGATTTCTTCTTCTTCTTCATATCATCAGAACTGTAGTCCTTGTATTTCTTCTTCTTCATTTCCTTTGCCCACTGAGGACAATCTTGAATATAGTGACCAGGCTTCTTGCATTTGTGGCAAAGTCTTCTCTTGTAGTCACTGGATGAAGAATCACTTCCTCTTGAGGGTTTTCCAAAGCGACCACGTCTTGTGAACTTCTGGAATTTCTTCACAAGGAGAGCTAGATCCTGGCTCAGTTCTTCAGGATCACCAAGGCTACTTCCAGAATCCTCACATTCAGAGTCAGACACAACCTTAGCCTCCAGGGCACGTGGTTTGCCATAGTTTGAGCCATAGAGATCTCTCTTTTCAGCAAGCTGCAACTCGTGAGTGTTAAGCCTTTCGAGGATATCAGCAGGATCAAGTGACTTGTAGTCAGCACGCTCTTGTATCATCAGTCCCAGAGTATCAAATGAGGAATCAAGCGATCTTAGCAGTTTCTTCACTACTTCATGGTCAGTGATGTCAGTGGCACCGAGGGCTTGAAGCTCATTTGAGATGTCAGTGAGGCGATCGAAGGTTTGTTGGACATTTTCGTTGTCGAGTCTTTTGAAGCGGTTGAAGAGATTCCGAAGAACATCAACTCGAGAGTCACGCTGAGTTGAGACTCCTTCATTTACTTTGGACAGCCTATCCCAGATAAGCTTGGCAGTTTCCAAAGCACTCACTCTTCCATACTGTCCTTTGCTCAGATGGCCACAGATGATATTCTTCGCTTGAGAGTCGAGTTGTTTGAATCTCTTCACATCAGTAGCGGTCAGTGTTTCAGTGACAGCGGGGACACCATTTTCCACAACATACCAGAGATCATTATCAATTGCCTCAAGATGCATCCGCATCTTGTTCTTCCAGTAGGGGTAGTCCGTTCCATCAAAGGTAGGACACCCAGCCGAGACCTTGATCATACCTGCGGTCGACATAACTAGAACTCCAGGTGGTTAAACCAAAATCACACAGAACAAGGGAGTACCTCGCTCTGATACCAATTGAAAGTGCGTTATATCGACTAGAGGGGGGTGAATAGGCGATTTTTATGAAATTCTTCACTGAGGAATTTGCCGGTGAGGAAATTCCTTAGCGAAGAACTATTTGCAGCGGAATAAGTACTCAGAGGTAAACATAACAGATTACACACGTAGTCAGCATGATGAAATGAAGACTAGAACAGAGTACAGGAAGCGTAAACACAGGATAACAAGATGAAGACAAACTGACTGAAGAAATTGAAATGAGGAATTTGTGAAAGTCTTCAGTCAAAGTCTTCAAGCACAGATATGAACAACATACAACACAAAATGAGGAAATGGATGAGTTGAGGAAATAGAACCAGTCAGTTGGTGAAGACAATGATTTGGTAAACCAGTTCCAACTGCTGTCTCAGTTGTACGTCTGGTTGGAGCGGCTGAGTATTTAAACTCGAGGACACACAGTCCCGGACACCCAGTCTCTAAGCCACAACTCAGGACACCCAGTCCTCACCGTATTCTCCTTGAACTAAGACCACGCAGGCCTCGTCCAATCACTCGTGGTAAGTCTTCAGGTGACTTCCAAACCTTCACAGACTTGGTCACTCGGCGATCCACAATTCCTCTTGGATGCTCTAGACCTTGACGCCTAACCGTCTGGAAGAAGCACAGTCTTCAAAGGTAACAAGCGTCGGATCCACGCAGGATCAATTTCTTCAGTGATGCTCAATCACTTGGGGTTTTGTGGGTTTGGTTTTGGGATTTTCCTCACTTGATGATTTTCGCTCAAAGTCCTCGGAGGATGGGTTGCTCTCAAATGACAAGTGTCAAGTTCTCTCGGAGCAGCCAACCAACTAGTGGTTGTAGGGGGCGGCTATTTATAGCCTAGGGAGCAGCCCGACATGATAAGACATAAATGCCCTTCAATGATATGACCGTTAGGTGGATAAGATTTTTGGTCCGCCGGCGCGCAGCACAGCAACGGTCGGAATTTGACTTTCAAAGTCCTCAGGGTTATCATGTTCCTCACTGTGTAGGCAATTCACACTGGAGAATTACTAACTCCTCAGTCAGAGCAAAGTCATCAGTGACCAGAAGAACTGCGTCTCTGTCACTGAAGAATTTGACTGAACTGTATGAGATTTCCAATGGCTTCACTTGAAGGGATTGGCAGGTGTAGGATTTTGAGTTGAGCATCACATGGAAATTTTTCCTTAGTATTTCCTCGACCCCCTTTAACAGTACGGTGTTTCCTATGACTCAAGAAAGAGAAAATGAAACTACGAAAACAAAAGTCTTCACGCTTCATATTCCTCGAATGAATATCAAGTCTTCATGGTCACACCAATTTCTTCATTTTCAAAGTCTTCAGAAAGTCTTCAGAATATCAAAGTCTTCAGTCGAAGAACTTCATTTTTAGGGGTCGACTTTCTCTGTAAATATCAAACTCCTCATAGACTTATAGACCTGTGTACACTCACAAACGCATCAGTTACTTAACCTATAAGTCTTCAATACACCAAAATCACTAAGGGGCACTAGATGCACTTACATGCTCTATCCATTCATGACCTTGGTTGCAATTATAGGCTGCTGGAACATGTTGTAATCTTGCTCCAAAGTTGCTTGAAAATGTTGCTGTCAGCCTGTTAACATTAAGTTCACTTGTTCCCATGTGTTTTGCTAGTGATCCATGTATCCTATGAACTTGTTCTTGCCATGCTTAGCTTCATAAACATGCCTTCTTACTGTTGGTTGTCTTTCCATGCCATGTATTGATCTATGGTGAGTGGTTCAAGCTCACGAACATGCCTACTTATTGTTGTTCCTGCCATGTTTGAATCTGTAATATAACTTGCCATGTTTACATGGGTGCCATCATATTTTCTATGCCTTTTTGGCTCATGGTCAGTAAGGGTCTTTTGATCTATGCTATTAGTAGATTCATGCCATGCCTTTGTTTGCCTTGATAAGTTCCTGTAACATGTTGTTTGATAGCTCTAAACATTGCAACCTGATGTTATTTCTGCTAAAGTCTGAAACTGTTATTATTTGCAATATCTCCATGTGTTTTTGAGCATGTTCTAGTTGTTTCTGGAGATATCTCAGTGTTCATGTTTTGTTATGCTTTACCTGTACTTCTTGCCCATGCCTTTTGTTATTATGTTGGGGTGTTGTAGCATGTTGTTTTGATGCTTGTAAGATGCCTAGTTGTTATGGACAGATTGTTGCTATGACTTGTATAGTGTGCATGTGTTGAACCGTTGCTCCGTTTTGAGTGTGATCTATATGAAGCTTGCTTGTTTTTGCATGTAGCTTCATATTACCATGTTGCATCCTTGTTTTGGTGTGTTTGCTTGATGTTTGTATGCATTTTGCATCAATGCCATGTTTAACTTGCTTTGCTCATATCTTCTAGGCCGTAGCTCCGAATCTAATGAACTTTATATGTAACTTGACTAGAATTTCGTGTAGATCATCTTGGTGCTCTTTAACTTGCTGTTTAACAACTTCAACATAATGTTTATTCAGTTCTGGACCAATTTCGAAATTTGCATATGAGGACTTACCGGAATTGTTATATGTTGTTCCCGGCCTCATTTAAACTTGCCTTGATGTGTTGTTCTTGTTTGCATCATCTCTTGCCATGAGTAGCTTCATTTAGCTTGGTCATGCATCATGCTTTGTTGTGCATCATGCCTTGCTCATGTGTGGTGTGTTTACCTATGTTGTGTGCTTCTTCTTGTTAGTTCCTGTTTTGTTGCGATCGTGAGGATTCGTTCGTCTACGTGTGGTTCGTCTTCGTGGCTCCATCTCCTTCATGGACTCGTTCTTCTTCCTTGCGAGATTTCAGGCAAGATGACCGCTACCCTGGATCTCACTACTATCATTGCTATGCTAGTTGCTTCGTTCTATCGCTATGCTGCGCTACCTATTACCTGTTTATCAAGCCATCCCATATTGCCATGAACCTCTAACCTTTGACATCTTTCCTATGCAAACCGTTGCTTGGCTATGTCACCGCTTTGCTCAGCCCCTCTTATAGCGTTGCTAGTTGCAGGTGAAGTTGAAGATTTCTCCATGGTGGACAGGATTTTGGTTGGGATATCACAATATCTCTTATATTATTAATGCATCTATATATTTGGTAAAGGGTGGAAGGCTCGGCCTTAGGCCTGGTGTTTTGTTCCACTCTTGCCGCCCTAGTTTCCGTCATATCGGTGTTATGTTCCCGGATTTTGCGTTCCTAACGTGGTCGGGTGATTTATGGGACCCCCCTGACAGTTCGCTTTGAATAAAACTTGTCCAGCAAGGCCCAACATTGACTTTTACCATTTGCCTCACCACCACCTACCTTTTCCCTTGGGAGTCGCTCTCTCGAGGGTCATCTTTATTTTAGCCCCCCGGGCCAGTGCTTGTCTAAGTGCTGGTTCAAACCGAGTAGACTGCGGGGCCCCTCGGGGCAACTCGAGGTCTGGTTTTACTCGTAGGATGTCTCATCCGGTGTTGCCCTGAGAACGAGATATGTGCAGCTCCTATCGGGATTGTCGGCGCATCGGGCGGCTTTGCTGGTCTTGTTTTACCATTGTAGAAATGTCTTGATGTACCGGGATTCCGAGACTGATCGGGTCTTCCTGGGAGAAGGTCTATTCCTTCGTTGATCGCGAGAGCTTGTCATGGGCTAAGTTGGGACACCCCTGCAGGGTATAAACTTTCGAGAGCCGTGCCCGCGGTTATGTGGCAGATGGGAATTTGTTAATGTCTGGTTGTAGATAACTTGACACCAGATCCAAATTAAAACACATCAACCGTGTGTGTAGCCGTGATGGTCTCTTCTCGGCGGAGTCCGGGAAGTGAACACGGTTTCTGGGTTATGTTTGACGTAAGTAGGTGTTCAGGATCACCTCTTGATCATTGCTAGCTTCACGACCGTTCCTTTGTTTCTCTTCTCGCTCTCATTTGCGTATGTTAGCCACCATACTTGCTTAGCCGCTGCTGCAACCTCACCACTTTACCCCTTCCTTTCCTATTAAGCTTTGCTAGTCTTGATACCCATGGTAATGGGATTGCTGAGTCCTCGTGGCTCACCAGATACTTCCAAAACCAGTTTGCAGGTGCCTATGTTACCGAGCAGGTGACGCAACCAAGCTCAAGGAGGAGCTCGATGAAGATCTTGCCCTTTGTGTTGTTTCGTTCTAGTTGATCAGTAGTGGAGCCCAGTTGGGGTCGATCGGGGACCTTTGTCTCATTTGGGGTTCTTCTTTTGTTTTGGTTCCGTAGTCGGACCTTGATTGTATCTGGATGATGTAATGCTTTATTCATGTAATTATGTGAAGTGGTGATTGTAAGCCAACTATGTATCTCTTCCCCTTATGTATTACTTGGGTTGTGTGAAGATTACCTCACTTGCGACATTTCTTTCAATGCGGTTATGCCTCTAAGTCGTGCTTCGACACGTGGGAGATATAGCCGCATCGAGGGCGTTACACTAAGCAAGCACACATGTTTGAAGGATCCATAACAATATAACTTCTATACAAATATTGAAGGAAATATGCCCTAGAGGCAATAATAAAGTTGTTATTTATATTTCCTTATATCATGCTAAATGTTTATTATTCATGCTACAATTGTATTAACCGGAAACTTGATACATGTGTGGATACATAGACAAAACATCGTGTCCCTAGTAAGCCTCTACTAGACTAGCTCGTTAATCAAAGATGCTTAAGTTTCCTAACCATAGACATGTATTGTCATTTGATGAACGGGATCACATCATTAGGAGAATGATGTGATGGACAAGACCCATCCGTTAGCTTAGCATAATGATCGTTAAGCTTTATTGCTATTGCTTTTTCACGACTTATACATATCCCTTTGACTATGAGATTATGCAACCCCCGAATACTGGAGGAATACCTTGTGTGCTATCAAACGTCACAACGTAACTGGGTGATTATTAAGATGCTCTACAGGTATCTCTGAAGGTGTTTGTTGGGTTGGCATATATTGAGATTAGGATTTGTCACTCCGAGAATCGGAGAGGTATCTCTGGGCCCTCTCGGTAATGCACATTATAATAAGCCTTGCAAGCAATGTGACTAATGAGTTAGTTGCGGATGATGCATTAGGGAACGAGTAAAGAGACTTGCTGGCAACGAGATTGAACTAGGTATGAAGATACAGATGATCAAATCTCGGGCAAGTAACATACCGATGACAAAGGGAATAATGTATCTAGTCATTACGGTTTGACCGATAAAGATCTTCGTAGAATATGTAGGAACGAACTAACACATATGCCCGTGCATTGCAACGGGAAGAAAAAAATATCGTGTTCCCCTAGCCGAATAAGTATCCATTTTTCCTATCATGAAAAAGAATTGTGCTTTCAGCCAAATAATTTTTGTAAAACTACTAAGGAATATATGGAATGCTTTGTTTGCAACTTCTCTATTTTATTTTGACTTCCACTATTTCATGTGCTATCCACTGAGAAAGGTGTACTAATTGTCCGCGGTTAATGTGACGCATATTAGTGTGAGAGATAGTAGGACATGTGATATTGGGTTAACTGTTATAACTGGTTCGTTAACCGAAAACTGGAAACATGAATATTATATTTTCTAAACCCGAGACAATTTTCTCATGAGGAATCTTTTTGGAAAACTCTATCAAATTGCATTATTAATTGTTGTATTGCATTTTGAGTTATCCCGTGTGCATACATGATATACTTATACATAAGAAAAAAAATCTTGTTATGAGACATGAACACCAGAAAAAATATGCATATAAAAGCACTTATATATGATGGGTGATCGCGTGATGCATATGTACTACGAATGAGAGTGCATACTTGTGTATAAATAATTCTTGTCTAAAGAGTAGGGAGTTCCTTGCTAATACAATTTCTTTTGAATATACGGACAAAAAATTTAGGAGTTGTTTGATGCATACCTGCACTTGTCATCATGCGTTAACATGTGCTTCTTGGTACCATACCACCGGCCATGGGAACAGCGGGCGCATCGGTCGTCCATGCACGGCTGAGCCGGTAAACCGGTCCGGCTCTCTCCCATTATTGATCTATGCATGCAATAGACCAAGTTTTTTCGCTCTATAAATTCCTTTCCTTTTTAAGGGCACAGCAAATTTCAATCCTTTCCTGCCCTGATTAATTCCTTTCCTTCTAAAGGCGAGGTGAGTTTTATTTGCTCAAGCCCACCCTGATTAGTTCCTTTCCTTCTTTAGGTAAGAGAGTTCTATTGCTTCCAGCCAACTGTGCATGCATCTCTCTTTCTATCCTCCAGCCAACAACAAGTGTGCATGCATCTTCTTCTTTATTCTGCCTTTCTTGTTGTTTCCCATGCAATAGCTTTGTTAGGTGGGCTGGCTCGTCCTTGTGGGCTCAAAGTGTGCGGGCAGGGTTCGAGTCCCTTGTGACACAATTTTTTGAATTTTTACATATGTCACAGACGGAAAAAATGACGGACGAAAGGTGTGTGACGGACCAAAAAAAAGTGGAGGACGGAGCGATGACGAACGAAAGGTGACTGATGGACCAAAAAAGTGGAGAAACACTCCGTCCTTTATTATTAGGTAGATATATGAGCATCCAGGTTCCTCTATTGGTGCTCGGTCATATCTACATAGTTCTCGAACCCGTAGGGTCCGCACGCTTACTGTTCGATGATGATTTGTATTATGAGTTATGTGTTTTGGTGACCGAAGATTTTTTGGAGTCCCGAATGAGACCAGGGACATGTCGAGGAGTCTCGAAATGGTCGAGAGGTAAAGATTGAGATATTGGACGATAGTATTTGGACACCGGAATGGTTTTGGGATGTTTCAGATATTTATCGAAATACCGAGGGGTTACCGGAACCCCCCGGGGAAGTAATGGGCCAACATGGGCCATAAGGGAAAGAGAGGGAAGCCCACAAGGGTGGCCCCCCCATGAGTTGTCTGAATTGGACAAGGGGAAGGGGGCGCGGCCCCCCTTTCCTTTCCCCCTCTCCCTCTCCTTCCCTCTTTCCCCCTCCATGAGAAGGGAAAAAAAGGAGGGTTGAATCCTACTTGGAGTGGAGTCCTAGTAGGACTCCCCCCCCCCTTGGCGCGCCCCTTGGTGGCCGGCCTCCTCCTCCCCTCCTTTATATACAGGGGCAGGGGCACCCCAAAGCACAACCTTTATTCTCTTAGCCGTGTGTGGTGCCCCCTCCACAGTTTACTCCTCCGGTCATAATGTCGTAGTGCTTAGGCAAAGCCCTACACGGATCACATCACCATCACCGTCACCACATCGTTGTGCTGACGAAACTCTCCCTCGACCCTCTGCTGGATCAAGAGTTCGAGGGACGTCATTGAGCTGAACGTCTGCTGAACTCCGAGGTGTCGTACGTTCGGTACTAGATTAGTTGGATCACGAAGACATTCGACTACATCAACCGCGTTAACCTAACGCTTCTGCTTTCAGTCTACAAGGGTACATGGACACACTCTCCCCCTCTCGTTGCTATGAATCTCCTAGATAGATCTTGCGTGATCGTAGGAAAATTTTGAAATTGCATTCTATGTTCCTCAACAGTGGCATCAGAGCTAGGTCTATGTGTTGATGATATGCACAAGTAGAACACAAAGAGTTGTGGGTGATAATAGTCATACTGCTTACCACCAATGTCTTATTTTGATTCGGCAGTATTGTTGGATGAAGCGGCCCGGACCAACCTTACATGGCCACGTTCATGAGACCGGTTCCACCAACAGACATGCAACTTGTTTTGCATAAAGGTGGCTTGCGGGTGTCTGTTTCTCCAACTTTAGTTGAATCGAATTTGACTATGGCCGGTCCTTGTTGAAGGTAAAAATAGCACACTTGACAAAAAATCATTGTGGTGTTGATGCGTAGGTAAGAATGGTTCTTGCTAGAAGCCCGTAGCAGCCACGTAAAACTTGCAACAACAAAGTAGAGGACGTCTAACTTGTTTTTGTAGGGCGTGTTGTGATGTGATATGGTCAATACATGATGTGATATACTTTATCGTATGAGATGATCATGTTTTGTAGAAGTTGTCGGCAACTGCCAGGAGCCTTAGGTTGTCGCTTTATTGTATGAAATGCAATCACCATGTAATTGCTTTACTTTATCACTATGAGGTCGTGATAGTCGTAGAAGCAATAGTTGGCGAGACAACAACGATGATGTGATGGAGATCAATGTCTCAAGCCGGTGACGATGGAGATCATGACGGTGCTTTGGAGATGGAGATCAAAGGCACAAGATGATGACAGCCATATAATGTCACATATTTTGATTGCATGTGATGTTTATCTTTTACGCATCTTATTTTTCTTAGTACGGAGGTAGCATTATAAGATGATCCCTCACTAAAATTTCAAGGTATAAGTGTTCTCCATGAGTATGCACCATTGCGACAGTTCATCGTGCCGAGACACCACGTGATGATCGGGTGTGATAAGCTCTACGTTCACATACAACGGGTGCAAGACAGTTTTGCACATGCAGAATACTCGGGTTAAACTTGACGAGCCTAGAATGTACAGACATGGCCACGGAACACTAAGACTGAAAGGTCGAACGTGAATCATATAGTAGATATGATCAACATAAAGATGTTCACCACTGAAAACTACTCCATCTCATGTGATGATCGGACATGGTTTAGTTGATATGGACCACGTGATCATTTAGATGACTCGAGGGATGTCTATCTAAGTGGGAATTCTTAAGTAATTTGATTAATTGAACTTATTTTATCATGAATTTAGTCCTGATAGTATTTGCAAATTATGTTGTAGATCAATAGCTCGCATTGTAGCTCCCCTATGTTTTTGATATGTTCCTAGAGAAAACTAAGTTGAAAGATGATAGTAGCAATAATTCGGACTGGGTCCGTGATCTAAGGATTATCCTCATTGATGCACAGAAGAATTATGTCCTTGATGCACCGCTAGGTGACAGACCTGTTGCAAGAGTTGATGCAGATGTTATGAACATTTTAACAAGCTTGGTACGATGACTATTTGATAGTATAGTGCACCATGATTTACGGCTTAGAACCGGGACTTCAAAAATATTTTGAATGCCACGGAGCATATGAGATGTTCCAAGAGCTGAAATTTGTATTTCAGACTCATGCCCGAGTCGACAGGTCTGAGACCTCTGACAAGTACTTTGCCTACAAGATGGAGGAGAATAGCTCAACTAGTGAGCATGTGCTCGGAATGTCTGGGTACTACAATCGCTTGAATCATGTGGGAGTTAATCTTCTAGATAAGATAGTGATTGAAAGAGTTCTCTAGTCACTATCACCAAGTTGCTAGAACTTCGTGATGAACTATAATATGCAAGGGATGACGAAAACGATTCCCAAGCTCTCCGCGATGCTGAAATCAGCGAAGGTAGAAATCAAGAAATATCATAAAGTGTTGATGGTTAACAAGACCACTAGTTTCAAGAAAAAGGGCAAGAGAAAGAAAGGGAACTTCAAACAGAATGGCAAGCAAGTTGCCACTCCCATGAATAAGCCCAAGTCTGGACCTAAGCCTGAAATTGAGTGCATCTACTGCAAAGGGACTGGTCACTTGAAGCAGAACTACCCCAAGTATCTAGCGGATAAGAAGGATGGCAAAGTGAACAAAGGTATATTTGATATACAGATTATTGATGTGTACTTTACTAGTGTTCATAGCAACCTCTGGGTATTTGATACCGGTTTAGTTGCTAAATTTAGTAACTAAAAACAAGAGTTGCAGAATGAACAGAGACTAGTTAAGGACGAGGTGATGATGTGTGTTGGAGGTGCAAGGTTTATAAGATCACCATCGCACACTCCCCCTACCTTCGGGATTAGTGTTGACCTAAATAAATGTTATTTGGTGTTTGTGTTGAGTATGAATATGATTGGATCATGTTTGTTGCGATACGATTATTCATATAAGTCAGAGAATAATTGTTGTTCTGTTTACATGAATAAAACCTTACATGGTCATACACCAATGTGAATGGTTTACTGAATCTCGATCGTAGTGACACACATATTCATAAAATTGATGCCAAAAGATGCAAAGTTGATAATGATAGTGCAACATACTTGTGGCACTGCCGTTTAGGTCATATTGGTGTAAAGCGCATGAAGAAACTCCATGGGGATGGACTTTTGGAATCACTTGATTATGAATCATTTGATACTTGCGAACCATGCCTCATGGGCAAGATGACTAAAACTCCGTTCTCTGAAACAATGGAGCGAGCCACTTACTTATTGGAAATAATACATACCGATGTATGCGGTTCGATGAGTGTTGAGGCTCGTGGCGGGTATCGTTATTTTCTAACCTTCATAGATGATTTGAGCAGATATGGGTATATCTACTTGATGAAACACAAGTCTGAAACATTTGAAAAGTTCAAAGAATTTCAGATTGAAGTGGAGAATCATCATAAAAGGAAAATAAAGTTTCTACGATCTGATCGTGGAGGCGAATATTTGAGTTACGAGTTTGGCCTTCATTTAAAACAATGTGGAATAGTTTCACAACTCACGCCACCTAGAACACCACAGCATAATGGTGTGTCCGAACTTTGTAACCGTACTTTATTAGATATGGTGCGATCTATGATTTCTCTTACCGATTTACCACTATCGTTTGGGGGTTATGCATTAGAGACAGCTGCATTCACGTTAAATAGGGCACCGTCTAAATCCGTTGAGACGACACCGTATGAACTATAGTTTATCAAAAACATAAGATGTCGTTTCTTAAAGTTTGGGGTTGCGATGCTTATGTAAAAAAGCTTCAGCCTGATAAGCTCGAACCTAAATCGGAGAAGTGTGTCTTCATAGGATACCCAAAAGAAACTGTTGGGTACACCTTCTATCACAGATCTGAAGGCAAGATCTTTGTTGCTAAGAATGGATCCTTCTAGAGGAGTTTCTCTCGAAAGAAGTGAGTGGGAGGAAAGTAGAACTTGATGAGGTAATTGTACCTTCTCTCGAATTGGAAAGTATCTCATCACAGAAAACTGTTCCCGTGATGTCTACACCAACTAGTGAGGAAGTTAATGATGATGATTATGGAACTTCAGATCAAGTTACTACCGAACCTCATAGGTCAACCAGAGCACGTTCCGCACTAGAGTGGTACGGTAATCGTATTCTGGAAGTCACGTTACTAGACCTTGACGAACCTATGAACTATGAGGAAGTGATGATGAGCCCAGATTCCGATAAATGGCATGAGGCCATGAAATCTGAGATAGGATCCATGTATGAGAACAAAGTATGGACTTTGATTGACATGCTCGATGATTGGCGAGCCATTGGGAATAAATGGATCTTCAAGAGGAAGACGGATGTTGATAGTAGTGTTACTATCTACAAAGCTCGAATTGTCGCAGAAGGTTTTTGACAAGTTCAAGGTGTTGACTACGATGAGATTTTCTCACTCGTATCGATACTTAAAGTCTGTCTAAATCATGTTAGCAATTGCCGCATTTTATGAAATCTGGCAAATGGATGTCAAAACTGCATTCCTTAATGGATTTATTAAAGAAGAGTTGTATATGATGCAACCAAAAGGTTTTCTCAATCCTAAAGGTGCTAACAAAGTGTGCAAGCTCCAGCGATCCATCTATGGACTGGTGCAAGCATCTCGAAGTTGGAATATACGCTTTGATGAGTTGATCAAAGCATATAGTTTTATACAGACTTGCGGTGAAGCCTCTATTTACAAGAAAGTGAGTGGGAGCACTACAACCTCTCTGGTAAGTATATGTGAATGACATATTGTTGATCGGAAATGATGTAGAATTTTCTGGAAAGCATAAAGGAGTGTTTGAAAGGAGTTTTTCAAAAGAAGGACCTCAGTGAAGCTACTTACATATTGGGCATCAAGGTCTATAGAGATAGATCAAGACGCTTGATAAGAATTTCGATGAGTACATACGTTGATAAGATTTTGAAGGAGTTCAAAATGGATTAGTCAAAGAAGGAGTTCTTGCCTGAGTTGTAAGGTATGAAGTTGAGTAAGACTCAAAACCCGACCACGGCAGAAGATAGAGAGAGAATGAAAGTCATTACCTATGCCTCAGCCATAGGTTCTATAAAGTATGACATACTGTATGCCAGATCTATTGTATACCTTGCCATGAGTTTGGCAAGGGGGTACAATAGTGATCTAGGAGTAGATCACTAGACAGCGGTCAAGGTTATCCTTAGTTACCTAAGAGGACTAAGGAAATATTTCTCGGTTATGAGGTGATAAAGAGTTTGTCGTAAAGAGTTACGTTGATGCAAGATTTTACACCAATCCAGATGACTCTGAGTATCAATCTGGATACATATTGAAAGTGGGAGCAATTAGCTAGAGTAGCTCCGTGCAGAGCATTGTAGACATAGAAATATGCAAAATATATATGGATTTGAATATGGTAGACCCGTTGACGAACCTATCTCACAAGCAAAACATGATCACCTTAGTACTCTTTGGGTACTAATCACATGGCGATGTGAACTGGATTATTGACTCTAGTAAACCCTTTGGGTGTTGGTCACATGGCAATGTGAACTATGGGTGTTAATCACATGGTGATGTGAATTATTGGTGTTAATCACATGGCGATGTGAACAAGATTATTGACTCTAGTGCAAGTGGGATACTGAAGGAAATATGCCCTAGAGGCAATAAAAAAGTTGTTATTTATATTTCCTTATATCATGATAAATGTTTTATTATTCATTCTAGAATTGTATTAACCGGAAACTTGATACATGTGTGGATACATAGATAAAACACCGTGTCTCTAGTAAGCCTCTACTAAACTAGCGTTAATCAATGATGGTTAAGTTTCCTAATCATAGACATGTGTTGTCATTAGATGAACAGGATCACATCATTAGGAGAATGATGTGATGGACAAGACCCATCCGTTAGCTTAGCATAATGATCGTTAAGTTTTATAGTTATTGCTTTCTTCATGACTTATACATATTCCTTTGACTATGAGATTATGCAACTCCCAAATACCGGAGGAATACCTTGTGTGCTATTGATACGTCTCCAACGTATCTACTTTTCCAAAGACTTTTGCCTTTGTTTCGGACTCTAACTTGCATGATTTGAATGGAACTAACCCTGATTGACGTTGTTTTTAGCAGAACTGACGTGGTGTTATTTTTGTGCAGAAATAAAAGTTCTCGGAATGACCTGAAACTTCACGGACAATATTTTTGGAATTAATAAAAAATACTGGGGAAAGAATCGGCACCAGGGGGCCCACACCCTGTCCACGAGGGTGCATGTGGGGACCCCGACTCATAAGTTGTGATCACCGAATGCACGTGTACAGTGATCCCAGAGATCAATGCTCACTGAACACATAGAAGCTGAATAACAAGAGTCTTACATCCATACATACCGTATTACACAAGTAGGACCATTATGGTCAAGTCTTGAGTATATCATCGCAGCGGAAATCTTCGTCGATAACTTGGACCCATGCCATCTGCCTTAACCCTACAGGCATTCTGACTGGGAAGCGTCCTAGCTCGCATGCTCGTCGCCGAAGTATTCTTCATCATATCCTGTTCTTTCAAGCCTGGCCAAGTAAATAGCCAGGGACAAGCCAGTGAGTACGTTTGAATGTGCTCGCAAGCAACCCATGTTTTGGTTCAAGATACATCAATGCATGATATAGGTAAATTTTTGCAGAAAGCTAGTTTGGAGTGAAGTGACATGTTCAACATCTTGTAAGCATGCATCAAGAGAATTCAAGCAACCATGAGGACTGGTTACAGATATCAACATAAATAGAGTGGGCACCAACCCATCTAACATAAACAGAGTGGGCACCAACCCATCTCAATCATGTCAAGTCCCTTGACTTGACCCAAGCCATTTTCATCATCACACACACTTGGTTTGTAAACAAGTGGACGTAGCCCAAGAGCGGTTACCCAACTGTCCTTGACCGTGGACATGGCTATTCGAATAGTTTTACACTCTGCAGAGGTTGCACACTTTACCCACTAGATCCGGGGAACTTCCGTGTCATCCACGACCCGCGGTACCTCAAGTACCCGGGGTAAGCACCCGATCACTACCTTTCCCTAGACGACACTAACATGGAGTCCACTCAATTGGTAGTAATCCCCGTGCCCAACATTTCACATCATAAAGTTGTGGAGCCTTGCTCCCATATTCATCACATACCACAAGCACGGGGTACCAACGGTGTGTCCGGTGCTGTAAAGACAGTCATGGCCGCCCTACCTGGCACGACCCCGTCCCGAGAGAGAGCACCAACTCTCCCCCGTCACTAGTAATGCGGGCCCCAAGCTAGTATCAATCTAGGTACTCAATAATGCCCTTTCCCATATAAGGGTAGAGTGGTTGCGCATGTAAGGTTGGAATAACGGTCGCAACTCCGACCAATGCATTTTGAAAACAACACACACTTTCCTTGGTACACCACTTCGTCATCAAGTGGTTACCCATCTCATCGTCTCCCTCGGGCATAAGTGGCACCCGATGAGGTTTTCGAAAAGTCTTTTGATAAAGCTTTGTCTCCTTCACCATGCATAACCCGTCCCTTTCGCGTAGCAACTACTTTAGCATTCTATCTACTCCCACCGGCATAGCCCTCATAAGAAGGTAGGGCCATGCACAATGCAAGTATCAACGAGGAAGTAACGGAGGCAACCAACCCACGTGGTTCACCATCTCACCATGATTCCGATGCAACAATAGTAAAGAGCTATATATGACATGCATAAAAAGGTTTCATAGACATGGTCAAAGGGCTGCTTGCCTGTTTCAACAAAGTCTTCGAGGTCTTCAAATATCTCTGGTCCAACTCCGAGCAGTTCGTCTACTTCGTCCACTATCGTCGAAAGCAACCATAATAAGCAACACAACAAGGCAGGAAATAAAAGTGCTCTAAAAATATGAGTTGGACTTTTCTGGGATACCTCTGGTCATATGAGGGATGACCAAAGTAGTTTCATTTGGATTTGATGAATGGATATCTCTGAACATTTTGATATGGTGGAATCAAGGGGTTTATGGATTTGCAAGAAGTGTACAGAAATATATTTTTGAAAAATGAGCAAAGGCACCCATTTAACAAAGGATGATTTTAGAAGCATCTAGGAATTGGTTTCATTGGATTTGGAGTTGAGATGATTTTCCTATGAATTTGCAAAGTTGTCAAATATGAAGAAATGGCTCATTATTTTGTGGGGTACAGAAAGTATTAATAAAAATGTTCATAAACTAAGTTATGAGCTTAGATGCATCTAGGAATTTGAATCATGGCATTTGGATCAAATATGAGCCCTCTGTGATTTTCTAAAGTTCATCACAGAAATGGAAAAACAAGATTTGATAAATGTTTGTGAAGAAAAAGTTTCTGGAAAAATGTGCAAGTTGCACCATGAGATAAATCATGATTTTATGAGCTACTAGAAATTTGGATCATCAAATTTGGAGTTAATATGAATATTTTATGGATCTTACAATATTTCTGGAAAAGAATAAGAAGAGGAAAGGAATCAACCTTATGACGCGCACAGGGCGAAGCCCAGCTAAACAGCGCCTACTGGGCTCGGCCCAGTGGCTCAGCTGCGCGAGGGAAGGGGTGACGCCGAAGGCGCACTACGGGAGAGCGCCACCCAGCGGGGAAGGCGGTTTCGAGGGGATCCCGCCTCCACTTAAACGCCGGGGCCCG
The DNA here is from genome assembly GCA_963921465.1 of Triticum timopheevii. Taxonomy (NCBI): domain Eukaryota; kingdom Viridiplantae; phylum Streptophyta; class Magnoliopsida; order Poales; family Poaceae; genus Triticum; species Triticum timopheevii. Next base: position 139,885,717 of record OY997270.1, read on the forward strand.
CGGGCTGAGTCGCTGACCCGCGGGGCCCACCCGCAGGGTCGTCTCCTTCCTCCCGCGCCCGCGACAGAGGGGATCGAGGCCGCGGGTGAGCGCCGGCCGTCGCTTGCCCCCGGAGGCATAGGCCACCCCCGGCCAAGCTCCGGCCACCGGACGGGTCGCCGGGGAGAGGCGCATCAGGGGGAGCCCTTGGAGTTGGCAGGGGATGGTCGGGGCGCATCCGGCAATGGCAGAGGCGGGCGGAAGCCCGGGCGATGATGTGTAGGGAGCGCGGCGCCCCGGAAGCCTGGGAGACAGGGGGAGAAGGATCGCCGGACCTTGGCGGTTCTTCTGGTGTGGATAGGAGGAGGGTAGAAGCCCGCCCTTGCCCGAACCAGAGTGGAGACCGGCGGCGGCATTCCGGCCATGGGGGGTGCTGGAGAGCACGAGAGGGAGGGGGAGGCTGTCCAGGAGGTGCACGGGAGAGAGAGGGGTCCAACAGAGGCGAGAGAGAGCTTGAGGGATGCATTATATAGAGGAGGCGCCCGTGCTCCATGGGCAGCGTCCACGAACGCGCTCGGGTGAGCTCGTGGAGGGAGAAGGAGGGCGAGGGAGGAAGGGGCTGACAGTGTTGCGTGTCGTGGACGTCGAGGCGGCCTCGGGGGACACGATTCCGGAGCCCAAGGTCGACGGGAGGCCTTGGAATGGGCGTGCTACAGTGCCGGAGAGCACTGTAGCGTGCTCCAGAGCGCGAGCTTTGCAGACACTGGCATTGTTTATGCGCCATGAGCATGTCCTTTTGTGTCTGGGGGTTTCGGGGGTGAGTAAACAAAGGGGTGGTGGCCTTGGATGCCCTGGTGAACCACTAGGAGAGGAGAGAGGTTGAGGGAGAGAGAGAAAAGGGCTGTCCAGAGAGGGAAAGTGGGGTTTTACCCCTCCAATAATTGAGTTGTGGATTTGCCATTGCTACTGGACGTGCAAGGGGACTAGGAGGGGTTGTGGTAACAAGTTGAGCTCATGGAGAATAGTGGAAGTGGTCAAAATGATGATTTTGGAAAAATGGTAGAAGGTGTTTGTTGTTGGTTTGGGCAAGAAAATGGACTTCCCTTGTCATGAGGCTTGACAGGATCAAATGGCATGAGAAAATAAGATGTTCCACCAAGATTGAGCTCATTTGGGCAAAGTTGCCAATGCAACTTTGGTAAACCCTAGAATTTAGCAGAAATGGCTTTACCAAGATTTAGTCATGCAAATCACTTCTCCTTGATGCACCACTTGGTGTAGTGGCCTCATTTGGTCATGTGATCATTCTCACAAAAGTTTGAATCAAGGAGAGAAAGTTGGTAATGTAGAGTTGTTCAAATTTGATTCTGGTCAGAGAGGGTTTTGGGGCACTTTGATAAATATAACTTGTTCTCCAACTTGTGCCACTTGGTCTAGATGTATAATTAGACCATTTGAAAATGTTCACAAGGTTTGAGAATATTTGGAAATGTTTGGCAATGTAAGGTTGCTCAAACTTCAAAATGGTCAGAAATGGTTTTGAGAGAATTTGATGATGTTATCTTGTTCTCCAAGACATGAGACTTGGCAAGATCACCAAATATGTCATATGTGACATGATAGAATTTTCTTGGAATTTTTGGACAATATTTCCTTTGTAAATATTTCAAAAGCTTGAAATATCCAGAAAGGGTTTTTGAGGGGTTTGACCAATATTTTGAACATGACCATGTGTTGAAACTCTTATATATGGACAATATATGTCCACTGAGTTTCCCTAGGTTTTGTAAAATATTTTTAAAGCAATAAAATAATTTTTCCCTATTAAAGACCATTTCTGGCCTTAAGAAAAAGCTTTTAAATAAAATAGTAAAATAACCTTTAAAATTATATTTTTGTGGTTTCTGGGTATCCTATATCTAATAGGATTCAAATATATTTTTGGAAAGATTTTTCACACCTCAAATTAAGTACTTGCAGTGCAAATCTTAATTCAAGGGTCTTTGGAAAACTAATTTTAGAAAATACTTTTTGGCCAAATTACTTTTGTAAGAAAATACTATATTGCTATATACACATGGCATGATCATTGGGAAAGTTTTTGGAGCAAGGAGATGAAGTATAGAAATTGGAGGTTTTATTTGATTTTTAGAGCACTTGCAAACAGCAGACAGACATTCAATCAAAGCAAAGACAAAACACTCAAAAGTTTTTGTCAAACCACATTTTATCATGATTTATTAGCTTAAGTGTTGTGGCATGAAAATCAGTGTGTGACAGACCTACCCCCCTTACAAGAATCTCGTCCCTGAGATTCCCAGACTAGGCGCGGAAAGGGATACAGAAACTTGGATCTGGGGTGGTCTTCAAGTCTTCATGTTGCTTCTGCTTCCGTGTAGTGCTCCATTGAACTTGAAGTACTTGATGGTGTGGCTTCGTATATGACGCTCCTCTTGATCCAGCTTGCTAATGGGTAGCTCGCGGTAGGTTAGATTGGGCTAGGGGTCGATGGCTTGGTGGTCAATGCCCTTGTAGAGATCGGGCAAGTTAGGAAGTTGGAAAGACTTCCGGGGTTGTGACGCATGGAAAGCGTTGTGCACATTAGGTGGCTCAGGTGGTAACTCTAGCTGGTAGTTGTCTACTCTTCGTCTTGAAGTGATCTCGGAGGGGGTTGTTAAATCTTGGAGTGATCTTGCAGAAGGCCGATGAATCTTGGGGCGAGCTTTCCTTTGACATGGAAGCGCTGGGTTCCTTTGAGGGGGTGACCCGGAGATAAACATGGTCTCCAACCCGGAAGGTCATGTATCGACGACGTGAGTCAGCGTAGCTCTTTGTCTTGACTTGGCAGTCTTCAAACGCTCTCTGACAAGCTGGACTTGCTCTTCGGCTTTACGGAGGATATCGGGCCCAAAGACAAGTCCTTCTCCGGTTTCTGACCAATTGAGGGGTCTGCGGCATTTCCGTCCGTATAACACCTCAAATGGTGCCATCTGAAGGCTTGACTGACAGCTGTTGTTGTAAGAGAACTCGGCGAGAGGGAGGCAATCCTCCCACTTAGCTCCATATGCTAAGACACAGGCTCGGAGCATGTCTTCGAGTATCTGATTCCCTCATTCTGTCTGACCTCCGGTCTGTGGGTGGAAAGCAGTGCTGAAGGACAACTTGGTCCCCATGGCCTCCTGGAACTTCTTCCAGAACCTTGAGGTGAATTGGGTTCCTCTATCCGACACAATTTCCTTGGGAACGCCATGAATGCTCACGATTCGGTTGATGTAGAAACTGGCTAACTGGTTCCCCTTGTAGGTCGTCTTGACAGGAATGAAGTGGGGGCTTTGCCCGCCTTGATCTTCCTTTTGATGCCTTCAATACTCTCGTGTCCCGTCTGAGCTCCTTTAACCTCACCCATCAGGGTCGTCTTGACTTCAAGGTTAGCTAAGAATCCTGGTGCAACCAGTTCCAACCCGAAGCTTTCAAGTTCTTCATACAAGGCGGGTAGCTTGTCCTTAAGCATAGCATTCAAGGAACAAGCCTTTCTGCTTAATGCATCTGCCACCACATTAGCCTTCCCAGGGTGGTATTGAACACTGAGGTCATAATCTTTGATCAACTCTAGCCATCTTCTTTGCCTCATGTTCAATTCCCTTTGAGTGAAAATATACTTCAGACTTTTGTGATCCGTGTATATCTCACATCGCTTCCCTAAGAGGTAATGTCGCCATGTCTTCAGCGCATGAACCACTGCTGCTAGCTCAAGATCATGAGTAGCATAGTTTTCTTCATGAGGCCGTAGTTGCCTTTGAGAGGAGTGGCTTGCAGATATGCACGGTCTTCAACGCGGAAGCTCACTCCTTGATGACGATGGTTGTTATAGTTCTTCCTCCTTGACATGGCAGTCTTCGGATGTTCCCTAACCAGCTGATCAACTCTTCTTTCGTCTTCATGTGGACATTCATGTCCTCAAGTAAGGATGATGACTTACTTGCCCAAGTAATCTATGAGTATTTGGGGTACGTAGAGTGGGCTGAGGCATTGGTGAGGGTCACGGTTGAGCATTGGTCAAGGTCTTATTGATCTAGAGCCAAGACCCAAGGTCATGATCCAATCGTGTTGTGGCTTGGTAGGGCTTAAGGGTTTCAAGGATTCTAGTGTGCGAGTGAATGTTTATCATCCCATCCTTAAGCACAGTTTCTGAGATGCCAATACTTCTACCTAGTCTTCACCTCATATTACCAAAAGAATCAGCTCGTATAGGTCAACTCCAATCATCACTCATGTTATTCATATCCTCATGGCTCTCGAGAGGAGGTCTAACAAAATCATATATGTCTACGATCCCCAAACTCATGTGTGTGGCTACCCCTAAAAATCCATGGGTAGAGCATACAAGCTTCCAAGCTGGAATAAAACAGGACAATCCAAGTGCTCAGCCTATTCTTCCAAGGTCTAAGATAAAGCACCTCTATCCTAAGGAAACACGTTGTATGCCACTCCAAGATCATGTTTCCTTCCTATGAATCAACTCCAACAACCTGTTAACTTCCATTAATCACTGCATAACCCGTTAATTCTACAAATCCAACGCCTATGCTGGTGTTCCACATGATCTTCTAAAGTCTTTATAATCCCCGAATACTTGAAAAGGCTATCTCTACTATAGTCAGTCCACCAATTTCCATTATTGTGATCTAGCAATACTCCAAGGTCAAGCTCACAAAGACTCCTAAATAAACTCCGACAATTAGTCCAATCTCCTAGTTTATCGTCCACCAAGAAACATGGTGTCATGATCAAGATCATCAGTCTAAATCCAATTTACTCCGAACCATGTAAACATACTTAGCAACTATATTCAACTAGAATCACCTACTTAGATCCAAATCTCATGTCCAACAAGAATTTCTACACTTTCCCCCAAGTCATTATCGTAATATCAACTATCACCTATCAATATCCCCTGCCTACGAAAAATCCAAATACTTCCAAGAATTTCAGCTTGCGGTCATAATTGTCCTATTAAATCCAATTTACTCAGGGGGGGTAATGAAAGCTATGCTACTCTATAATCATGATCCCACCAAGTTCATCAACTAACATAAAAACCTCATAATCCACCAAGAAGTCTCGGATAATTCCTCAAGGTCTCTGATATAAACTCATCAAATCATTTGTCCTCTATTCCTATATCCTCAAATTGTTCTTCCTATGGCATCATCAGTTCTGGTGCTATATTAGGATGATAATGTGCTCGTTCACTATGTCCACTAGTTCCATAATGAACCCAGTGTTGTGCAAGGTTTACTGTAGCTTAACTTGTTCTCTTGTGATTCCGTAGGTTAAGCTCAGGGTTAAGGTTTCGAGCAGGGGTATCTCATGAAGTCTCGAAGGGTCTAGGAATGGGTTTCTAGTCTTGAGGGGTAAACATAATTCTACGGGGTTTCACTTGGTCGAGGAGGCTGCAACAAAAGTCTTCATTGTTAGTTGGTTGCCGAAGCAGATTCCTTGGTGCATCTTGTCTTGCTTGTCTTCAGTTGAGGAGAGAGATGAGAGGGAAAAGTAGCATAGAGGAGGTGGGAAGCCTAAAGGGGGTTCTATAGTGCAAGTGCGAACAAACAAGTGCCAAAAAGGGCCAAACACAAACAACAAAATAAGGCAGGTGATATAGTCGCGTACTTGTTGCCTAGGGCAAAAGTGTGACTTATATCAAAACACAAACAAATAAAAACAAGCAACACACAATCATGGTTCTATTCAAACCATCATACGGACTCGACTACGCATAGGGGGTACACGACTCATCCTACCCTAGGGGTTCTCGGACTTAGTAGTCGTGCCTTGTGCCTCATGCAGTCTTCTGAGTTTTCCTCAGGTGTTGCTACGTCTCTTGTAGTTGTTCGACAAAACAATCTGGTTTGAGCCTGAAGATTCTTCAACAACTTCTCGCCTGTTGAAGTGATGGGGTGAAGGTGGCTCCTCATAACTGGCATTGACTTGGTCTTCTATTGTCTTCTTAATCACGATGATCCCTTTTTGTCTTCTAAGCCGTCGATGGTACCAGGTAGGTAATCCTTTATGCAATGACATTATCAAGGCGTAATAGAGGTCCATCATGCCGGTTACGTTGTTGACAACATCGACACCAAGAGCGGGGGATGAGGAGAACTGTTTTCCTGCTCACTATGGTGAGGCGGACCAAATGGCTAGGTTCTCATCCATCGGTGGTTGCCGATACAACAACAGTAGTGACAGGGTTACTCTATTAGCGATGTGTATCACGATCTTGCATATCCTATGCCCTGATCATCGTAGGCTAAGGTTGCATCATCTTGGGGCAGTGTCAAGGGTGTCACCATCTCCTAGGTCTTCAGGTCCTCATTCCTCGAGGATGTATCTTCTGTTGATATCGTCTTGTTGTGATGTCGCCAATCTTGCGTTCTGGAGATGTGGGTGAATGTCTGGCAAGGCATCTTCCTTCTAGATTATCCACGAGGATTACAAGGAATCCAGTGGTCAGGGGCATAAGGGTTCTAGCGACCAAGGGTTTTGAAGGGTAAGAGATCAATAAGGGAAGTATACCTTAGTTTTCGAAAAACTAAGAAGGGAAGAGAAGTATAGATAGTTTTGAAAACTAGTAGTTGTTTTGGAAATAATTTTACCCTAACTAACGACCATGCTAACTAGGGCTTCCTACAATCAGGATGGCTCTGATACCAGCTTTGTGGGGACTCCGACTCATAAGTCGTGATCACCGAATGCACGTGTACAGTGATCCCAGAGATCAATGCTCACTGAACACACAGAAGCTGAATAACAAGAGTCTTACATCCATACATACCGTATTACACAAGTAGGACCATTATGGTCAAGTCTTGAGTATATCATCGCAGCGGAAATCTTCGTCGATAACTTGGACCCATGCCATCTACCTTAACCCTACAGGCATTCTGACTGGGAAGCGTCCTAGCTCGCATGCTCGTCGCCGAAGTATTCTTCATCATATCCTGTTCTTTCAAGCCTGGCCAAGTAAATAGCCAGGGACAAGCCAGTGAGTACGTTTGAATGTACTCGCAAGCAACCCATGTTTTGGTTCAAGATACATCAATGCATGATATAGGTAAATTTTTGCAGAAAGCTAGTTTGGAGTGCAGTGACATGTTCAACATCTTGTAAGCATGCATCAAGAGAATTCAAGCAACCATGAGGACTGGTTACAGATATCAACATAAATAGAGTGGGCACCAACCCATCTAACATAAACAGAGTGGGCACCAACCCATCTCAATCATGTCAAGTCCCTTGACTTGACCCAAGCCATTTTCATCATCACACACACTTGGTTTGTAAACAAGTGGACGTAGCCCAAGAGCGGTTACCCAACTGTCCTTGACCGTGGACACGGCTATTCGAATAGTTTTACACTCTGCAGAGGTTGCACACTTTACCCACTAGATCCGGGGAACTTCCGTGTCATCCACGACCCGCGGTACCTCAAGTACCCGGGGTAAGCACCCGATCACTACCTTTCCCTAGACGACACTAACATGGAGTCCACTCGATTGGTAGTAATCCCCGTGCCCAACATTTCACATCATAAAGTTGTGGAGCTTCGCTCCCATATTCATCACATACCACAAGCACGGGGTACCAACGGTGTGTCCGGTGCTGTAAAGACAGTCATGGCCGCCCTACCTGGCACGACCCCGTCCCGAGAGAGAGCACCAACTCTCCCCCGTCACTAGTAGTGCGGGCCCCAAGCTAGTATCGGTCTAGGTACTCAATAATGCCCTTTCCCATATAAGGGTAGAGTGGTTGCGCATGTAAGGTTAGAATAACGGTCGCAACTCCGACCAATGCGTTTTGAAAACAACACACACTTTCCTCGGTACACCACTTCGTCATCAAGTGGTTACCCATCTCATCGTCTCCCTCGGGCATAAGTGGCACCCGATGAGGTTTTCGAAAAGTCTTTTGATAAAGCTTTGTCTCCTTCACCATGCATAACCCGTCCCTTTCGCGTAGCAACTACTTTAGCATTCTATCTACTCCCACCGGCATAGCCCTCATAAGAAGGTAGGGCCATGCACAATGCAAGTATCAACGAGGAAGTAACGGAGGTAACCAACCCACGTGGTTCACCATCTCACCATGATTCCGATGCAACAATAGTAAAGAGCTATATATGACATGCATAAAAAGGTTTCATAGACATGGTCAAAGGGCTGCTTGCCTGTTTCAACAAAGTCTTCGAGGTCTTCAAATATCTCTGGTCCAACTCCGAGCATTTCGTCTACTTCGTCCACTATCGTCGAAAGCAACCATAATAAGCAACACAACAAGGCAGGAAATAAAAGTGCTCTAAAAATATGAGTTGGACTTTTCTGGGATACCTCTGGTCATATGAGGGATGACCAAAGTAGTTTCATTTGGATTTGATGAATGGATATCTCTGAACATTTTGATATGGTGGAATCAAGGGGTTTATGGATTTGCAAGAAGTGTACAGAAATATATTTTTGAAAAATGAGCAAAGGCACCCATTTAACAAAGGATAATTTTAGAAGCATCTAGGAATTGGTTTCACTGGATTTGGAGTTGAGATGATTTTCCTATGAATTTGCAAAGTTGTCAAATATGAAGAAATGGCTCATTATTTTGTCGGGTACAGAAAGTATTAATAAAAATGTTTATAAACTAAGTTATGAGCTTAGATGCATCTAGGAATTTGAATCATGGCATTTGGATCAAATATGAGCCCTCTGTGATTTTCTAAAGTTCATCGCAGAAATGGAAAAACAAGATTTGATAAATGTTTGTGAAGAAAAAGTTTCTGGAAAAATGTGCAAGTTGCACCATGAGATAGATCATGATTTTATGAGCTACTAGAAATTTGGATCATCAAATTTGGAGTTAATATGAATATTTTATGGATCTTACAATATTTCTGGAAAAGAATAAGAAGAGGAAAGGAATCAACCTTATAACGCGCACAGGGCGAAGCCCAGCTAAACAGCGCCTACTGGGCTTGGCCCAGTGGCTCAGCTGCGCGAGGGAAGGGGTGACGCCGAATGCGCACTGCGGGAGAGCGCCACCCAGCGGGGAAGGCGGTTTCGAGGGGATCCCGCCTCCACTTAAACGCCGGGGCCCGCCGGCTGAGTCGCTGACCCGCGGGGCCCACCCGCAGGGTCGTCTCCTTCCTCCCGCGCCCGCGACAGAGGGGATCGAGGCCGCTGGTGAGCGCCGGCTGTCGCTTGCCCCCGGCGGCACAGGCCACCCCCGGCCAAGCTCCGGCCACCGGACGGGTCGCCGGGGAGAGGCGCATCAGGGGGAGCCCTTGGAGTCGGCAGGGGATGGTCGGGGCGCATCCGGCAATGGCAGAGGCGGGCGGAAGCCCGGGCGATGATGTGTAGGGAGCGCGGCGCCCCGGAAGCCTGGGAGACAGGGGGAGAAGGATCGCCGGACCTTGGCGGTTCTTCTGGTGTGGATAGAAGGAGGGTAGAAGCCCGCCCTTGCCTGAACCAGAGTGGAGGCCGGCGGCGGCATTCCGGCCATGGGGGGTGCTGGAGAGCACGAGAGAGAGGGGGAGGCTGTCCAGGAGGTGCACGGGAGAGAGAGGGGTCCAACAGAGGCGAGCGAGAGCTCGAGGGATGCATTATATAGAGGAGGCGCCGGTGCTCCGTGGGCAGCGTCCACGGACGCGCTCGGGTGAGCTCGTGGAGGGAGAAGGAGGGCGAGGGAAGAAGGGGCTGACAGTGTTGCATGTCGTGGACGCCGAGGCGGCCTCGGGGGACACGATTCCGGAGCCCAAGGTCGATGGGAGGCCTTGGAATGGGCGTGCTACAATGCCGGAGAGCACTGTAGCGTGCTCCAGAGCGCGAGCTTTGCAGACACTGGCATTGTTTATGCGCCATGAGCATGTCCTTTTGTGTCTGGGGGTTTCGGGGGTGAGTAAACAAAGGGGTGGTGGCCTTGGATGCCCTGGTGAACCACTAGGAGAGGAGAGAGGTTGAGGGAGAGAGAGAAAAGGGCTGTCCAGAGAGGGAAAGTGGGGTTTTACCCCTCCAATAATTGAGCTGTGGATTTGCCATTGCTACTGGACGTGCAAGGGGACTAGGAGGGGTTGTGGTAACAAGTTGAGCTCATGGAGAATAGTGGAAGTGGTCAAAATGATGATTTTGGAAAAATGGTAGAAGGTGTTTGTTGTTGGTTTGGGCAAGAAAATGGACTTCCCTTGTCATGAGGCTTGACAGGGTCAAATGGCATGAGAAAATAAGATGTTCCACCAAGATTGAGCTCATTTGGTCAAAGTTGCCAATGCAACTTTGGTAAACCCTAGAATTTAGCAGAAATGGCTTTACCAAGATTTAGTCATGCAAATCACTTCTCCTTGATGCACCACTTGGTGTAGTGGCCTCATTTGGTCATGTGATCATTCTCACAAAAGTTGGAATCAAGGAGAGAAAGTTGGTAATGTAGGGTTGTTCAAATTTGATTCTGGTCAGAGAGGGTTTGGGGGCACTTTGATAAATATAACTTGTCCTCCAACTTGTGCCACTTGGTCTAGATGTATAATTAGACCATTTGAAAATGTTCACAAGGTTTGAGAATATTTGGAAATGTTTGGCAATGTAAAGTTGCTCAAACTTCAAAATGGTCAGAAATGGTTTTGAGAGAATTTGATGATGTTATCTTGTTCTCCAAGACATGAGACTTGGCAAGATCACCAAATATGTCATATGTGACATGATAGAATTTTCTTGGAATTTTTGGAGAATATTTCATTTGTAAATATTTAAAAAGCTTGAAATATCCAGAAAGGGTTTTTGAGAGGTTTGACCAATATTTTGAACATGACCATGTGTTGAAACTCTTATATATGGACAATATATGTCCACTGAGTTTCCCTAGGTTTTGTAAAATATTTTTAAAGCAATAAAATAATTTTTCCCTATTAAAGACCATTTCTGGCCTTAAGAAAAAGCTTTTAAATAAAATAGTAAAATAACCTTTAAAATTATATTTTTGTGGTTTCTGGGTATCCTATAGCTAATAGGATTCAAATATATTTTTGGAAAGATTTTTCACACCTCAAATTAAGTACTTGTAGTGCAAATCTTAATTCAAGGGTTTTTGGAAAACTAATTTTAGAAAATACTTTTTGGCCAAATTACTTTTGTAAGAAAATACTATATTGCTATATACACATGGCATGATCATTGGGAAAGGTTTTTGGAGCAAGGAGATGAAGTATAGAAGTTGGAGGTTTTATTTGATTTTTAGAGCACTTGCAAACAGCAGACAGACATTCAATCAAAGCAAAGACAAAACACTCAAAAGTTTTTGTCAAACCACATTTTATCATGATTTATTAGCTTAAGTGTTGTGGCATGAAAATCAGGGTGTGACAGTGCAGGGCACGCCCCTTGCCTCGTGGGCCCCCTGAGACTCCACCGACCTCAACTCCAAATCTATATATTCACGTTCGGGGAGAAAAAAATCAGAGAGAAGGATTCATCGCGTTTTATGATACGGAGCCGCCGCCAAGCCCTAATCTCTCTCGGGAGGGCTGATCTAGAGTCTGTTCGGGGCTCCGCAGAGGGGAATCCGTCGCCGTCGTCATCATCAACCATCCTCCATCACCAATTTCATGATGCTCACCGCCGTGCGTGAGTAATCCTATCGTAGGCTTGATGGACGGTGATGGGTTGGATGAGATTTACCATGTAATCGAGTTAGTTTTGTTAGGGTTTGATCCCTAGTATCCATTATGTTCTAAGATTGATGTTGCTATGACTTTGCTATGCTTAATGCTAGTCATTAGGGCCCGAGTGACATGATTTCAGATCTGAACCTATTATGTTTTCATGAATATATGTGAGTTCTTGATCCTATCTTGCAAGTCAATAGTCACCTACTATGTGTTATGATCCGGCAACCCTGAAGTGACAATAATCGGGACCACCCCCGGTGATGACCGTAGTTTGAGGAGTTCATGTATTCACTAAGTGTTAATGCTTTGGTCTGGTACTCTATTAAAAGGAGGCCTTAACATCCCTTAGTTTCCAATAGGACCCCGCTGCCACGGGAGGGTAGGACAAAAGATGTCATGCAAGTTCTTTTCCATAAGCACGTATGACTATATTCGGAATGCATGCCTACATTACATTGATGAACTGGAGCTAGTTCTGTGTCACCCTATGTTATAACTGTTGCATGAGGAATCGCATCCGACATAATTATCCATCACTGATCCATTCCCTATGAGCTTTTCACATATTGATCTTTGCGTAGTTACTTTTCGTTGCTACTGTTAGAATTACTACAAAGCTGCTACTTTTACGTTTGCCACCGTTACCGTTACTTCCATACTACTTTGCTACTATTGCTGCAGATATTAAGTCTTTCAGGTGTGGTTGAATTGACAACTCAACTGCTAATACTTGAGAATATTCTTTGGCTCCCCTTGTGTCGAATCAATAAACTTGGGTTGAATACTCTACCCTCGAAAACTGTTGCGATCCCCTATACTTGTGGGTTATCAAGACTATTTTCTGGTGCCATTGCCGGGGAGCATAGCTCTATTCTTTGAGTCACTTGGGATTTATATCCGTTGATCACTATGAGGAACATGAAAGATGAAAGAACTAAGATTTTTCCCTCAAATACGAGGGGAGGTAAGGAACTGCCATCTAGCTCTGCACTTGATTCACCTTTTCTTTTGAGTAAACTTGCAACACCTACACCTATTATTGATTCTAGTATGTCGCATGTTATTGATGATGCCACTTCTTCTATGCATGATGCTTATGATGAAACTACTTCTATGCTTGATAATACTGTGCCACTAGGTGAATTTCTTGATGAACAACTTCCTAGGGTTAGAGAGAATGAAATTATTGAAATAGTTAATATTGATGACAGTGATGATGAAGATTCTCCCCTAGATATGAATTGCCTGATGTGCCTGAGGGTTATGTTATGGATGAAGAAACTTCTAGAGACTTTTTTGGTTGCACAGATAGATATGATCTTAAGAAACTATTAGCTAAGCTGAAAGAAAAGTCTTTGAATGCTAGAATGAAATATGACCCTGCTTTTGCTACTTCACCTATCTATATTTCTGATAAGGATTATGATTTCTCTGTCGATCCTGAGTTGATTACTTTGGTTGAATCTAATCCTTTTTATGGCTATGAATCTGAAACTGTTGTGGCACATCTTACAAAATTGAATGATATAGCCACCCTATTTACTCATGAAGAAAATATTCGTTACTAGTATATCCTTAAGCTATTTATGTTCTCGTTAAAGGGTGATGCTAAAACGTAGTTTAATTCTCTTGCTCCTGGTTGTGTGCGTAGTCCCCAGGATATGATTTATTACTTCTCTGCTAAATATTTCCCCGCTCATAAGAAACAAGCTGCCTTAAGGGAAATATATAATTTGTGAAAATTGAAGAAGAGAGTCTCCCACAAGCTTGGGGGAGGCTTCTCCGGTTACTTAATGCTTTGCCTGGTCATCCTCTCAAGAAAAATGAAATACCTGATATCTTTTATAATGGACTAACGATGCTTCCAAAGACCACCTGGATAGTTGTGCTGGCTATGTTTTCAGGGAAAGAACTGCTGAGCAAGCTGAATTGCTATTGAATAATATATTGAGTGATGATAATGATTGGACACTTCCTGAACCAACTCCTAAGCCAACTCCGAAGAAAAGGGGTATTCTATTTCTCAGTCCTGAAGATATGCAAGAGGCAAAGAAATCTATGAAAGAAAAGGGTATTAAAGCCAAAGATGTTAAGAATTTACCACCTATTGAAAAATACATGGTCTTGATAACCCGACACAGGTAGTAAAGTTAAATTCTCTCTATAGATTTGATGAGGGTGACATTCCTCGTAATAAGTCTACTAGCCAATGCTTAGACGAGTTTGATAATTTTATAGTTAAACAAGAAAACATCAATACTTATGTTGGTAGACAAATGAAACATAATGCTTATATGATTGAATACTTGAGTGATTATATGTCTAGAGTTAAAGGTGAACTTAAACTTATTAGTAAACATGCTTCTATGGTTACCACTCAGGTAGAACAAGTGCTTAAAGCACAAGATGATTTGCTCAAAGAATTAAATAATAAGAAAAATGATAATATTGTTAGAGTTGTGGCTAGAGGGGGTAGAATGACTCAGGAACCTTTGTATCCTGAGGGCCACCCTAAGAGAATTGGGCAAGATTCTCAAAGAACTAATGTTGATGCACCTAGTCCTTCTAAGAAGAAGAAAAAGAAAAATGATAGGACTTTGCATGCTTCTAGTGAACCTGTTGTTGACATACCTGAGAATCCCAATGATATTTCTATTTCTGATGCTGAAACACAATCTGGTAATGAACATGAACCTAGTGATAATGTTAATGATGATGTTCATGTTGATGCTCAACCTAGCAATAACAATGATGTAGAGATTAAACCAGTTGTTGATCTTGATAACCCGCAATCAAAGAATCAACGTTATGATAAGAGAGACTTTGTTGCTAGGAAGCACGGTAAAGAAAGAGAACCATGGGTTCAGAAACCCATGCATTTTCCTCCTAAACCATCCAAGAAAAAGGATGATGAGGATTTTGAGCGCTTTACTGAAATGATTAGACCTATCTTTTTACGTATGCGTTTGACTGATATGCTTAAAATGAATCCTTATGCTAAGTATATGAAAGATAATGTTACAAATAAAAGAAAGATACCGGAAGCTCAAATTTCCACCATGCTTGCCAATTATACTTTTAAAGGTGGAATACCAAAGAAACTAGGAGATCCAAGAGTACCAACTATACCATGCTCCATTAAGAGAAACTATGTTAAAACTGCGTTATGTGATATTGGAGCCGGTGTTAGTGTTATGCCTCTCTCTTTATATCGTAGACTTGATTTGAATAAGTTGACACCTACTGAAATATCTTTGCAAATGGCCAATAAATCAACTACTATACCTGTCGGTATTTGTGAGGATGTGCCTGTTGTGGTTGCAAACGTTACTATTCTAACAGACTTTGTTATTCTTGATATTCCCGAGGACGATAGTATGTCGATTATCCTTGGTAGACCCTTTTTGAATACTGCAGGGGCTGCTATTGATTGCAACAAAGGCAATGTCACTTTTCATGTTAATGGTAAGGAGCATATGGTACACTTTCCAAGGAAACAACCTCAAGTCCACAATATAAATTCTATTGGAAAAATTTCAATGATTATCATTGGAGGTTTTGAATTTCCTCTTCCTACTGTCAAGAAGAAATATGATATTCTTATTGTTGGGGACGTGCATATCCCCGTTAAGGTAACCTAGTGTTATTCGAAAATTCTCCGGTTCCATGTTATTCGGAAAGAATTTGTTAACAAGACTTGATCAACCATGTTAGTGGATTCCTGTTGATGAGCATGAGATGGATGAAGTTAGAAAGCACAACTCTCTGTACCCCCCTTTTTTACTTTCTGTTATTTAGATTAAATAAAGCAAAAATAGTATTTTCTGTCTATTTTCTGAATTATCCTTGCAATACAAAATACCCAAAAAAATAAAAGTTCTCCAAACGTCACAAAAATGAAATATGATTTTTTTATAGAATATTTAAGAATATCTGGCACTAAGAACACACCAGGGGGCCCCACCATCTGGCCACGAGGGTGTAGGGCATGCCCACCCCCCTAGGGCGTGCCCCCTGCCTCGTGGGCCCCACGTGGACCCCCTCCACTTATTCCAGCACCCACTCACTTCATCTTCCTCCAGAAAAAATCCTCCCATAGCTCAAACCCGTGTTCTAGCTCATCTTGCTGCCATTTTTGATCTCTTTGCTCAAAGATCCATTCACAAAACTGTTTGGGGAGATTGTTCTTCGGTATGTGACTCCTCCAATGGTCCAATTAGTTTTCGTTCTAGTGCTTTATTTATTGCAAATTTTTCTGCTTAGGTGACCCTGTTCTTGAGCTTGCATGTCAAATTTATATGGTCAAAAGTAGTTTTAATGCATGATATAATCTCTAGGCCCTTGTGGGAGTAGTTGCTATCAATCTTGTTGAGTTTGGTTCACTTTTATTTTGAGTCACTAAAAATTTCAGAAATTTTTAGAGGAAGAAAATGTTGAAGAGATTGTTGAGAGGATCTTCGAACCGAAGCTCGAAGGATAAGCAGAATGAGGAAAATAAAAAGCCCAAAACAATCTTCCTCGCACTGCGGAGGTTCAGCCGTGTGAATGGCCTTGTGATGCGTTCTTGAGAGCCGCCAGAATTTATGATGATTTTTATCACTTGGCTGAGAATGCAGGCCTCACCGACTTCCTCCACGACCAGCGCGAACAATGTCTCCTACTCACTAGTATTTTCGTGCAAAAATTTTATTTCCATGCTAAGAAATCACCACCTTCAGTGGAGTTTCACTTATATGATGAGGTTAAGGATATGTCACTTCATGATTTTTGTCGGGTCTGCAAGATACCCTTTGTGGGCAGCATTGAGGAACCACACCGTAGTGATGTGGATGAATTTATTGATAGAATTACTGTAGAGGAAACGAGAAAAGTTTCTGATGCGAGAATTACTAGTATATATTTTTCCTGTTCCACGTTACTTTGCAATATTTGCTAGTAGATGCATAATTGGTCGCGGGAACAGTGGAAATCTTAGTGCTCCTAATCTTGTAATTTTGCGCCATGCTTTGTTTCGTGATACAACTTTCAGCATAGGCGCTATTATTGCTAAACGATTAAGTTCGAACCGTACAAAGGGCCCCATCTTTGGAGGCATCTTTGCTTCACGCCTTGCTGCACACTTTGAGATACCTATTAGGCATTATGAGAAAGAGGAAAAGTTGCTACCCCCTGTTTTCGTAGATTATAAGAGTATGGTAGCACATGACTTTATAGTTAAAAATAAGAAGAAGATGCTTAAGTACAATCTGATATTTGATAAAACTCACTATGAGGCTATTACCTTGCCTGCGCCCTCTTTGTTTAATATACTTTTAGGCACGTACCTCATCTTGCCATAGGCCATTTATGCATACTGGAGCCTGACACAAGTTCCAGAGCCTGAGCCTGAGCCACCACTTGACCCTTATCAACAGTCTGTTTATCAGTGGGATCCCGAGGAGATAGCTAACCAGTGGCACCCTGAGGACCTTCCTCAGTACACCGGAGAGGGTAGCTTCAATCCGTGGCCATAGACCAATCTAGGCCAAAAGCCTAAGCTTGGGGGAGTACGTATTTCTCACCGACATTACATTCATGTTCACACACTCATACTAGTTGTGGGTGCTCATACTTTTTCATTGTACAATCCATGCTGGTTTATTTTCTTTTCTAAGTCTTTTTCTTGTGTGTTTGAAAAACCTTAAGAAAAACCAAAAAATTAGTTATAGCTTTTAGCTAGTTTACTTTCCATGCCTGTAGTAGTAACTAAAATTAAAACCCCAAAAGATTTCTCGTTCTTCTTTTGTTTGTTGGGAGCTTTCCCGTGTAAATAGTTTTATTTCTTTTCTTTTCTTTGGGGGTCGAGAGGAGAAGACCATGATGAAAATGTTGAGTGGCTCTCATATGCATTATTGTTGATTTAACAAAGAGCCTATATTACCTTGTATTGAATGCTTGCAGATTCCAGCTTAGTCCAATGCACGTGCACTATTATTATTATCCACACCGTTCGGTCGTGCAAGTGAAAGGCAATAATGACTTTATATGATGGACTAATTGAGATGAGAGAAGCTGATATGAACTCAACCTATCTTGTTTTTGTAAATATGATTAGTTGATCGCTCCTAATTTAGCCTATTATGCATGAAACATGTTTGCAATGACAATTAGAGATTATAGTTTCTCATGCCATGCTTAATTTGCTAGGAGTTTATAATGGTTTACCTTGCATGCCAACATGCTATTAAAATAGTTGTGATGTTGTATGATGGGTGGTATCCTCCTTTGAACGATTCGAGTGGCTTGACTTGGCACATGTTCACACATGTAGTTGAAACAAAATCAACATAGCCTCCACGATATTTATGTTCATGGTGATTTATATCCTACTCATGCTTGCACTCATTGTTGATTAATCTTAGTGCATGTTCATGATTGTTGTCGCTCTCTAGTTGGTTGCTTCCCAATCTCTTTCTAGCCTTCACTTGTACTAAGCAGGAATACTGCTTGTGCATCCACTTCCATAAACCCCAAAGTTATTAAATATGAGACCACCATACCTTCCTATATGCAGTATTTACCTACCGTTCCAAGTAAATTTGTATGTGCCAAACTCTAAACCTTCAAATAAAATTCTATTTTGTATGCTCGAATAGCTCATGTATCAACTAGGGCTGTCTATATCTTCCATGCTAGGTGGGTTATTCTCACAACGAGTGGACTCCGCTCCTCATTCACGAGAAAATGGCTGGTAACCGGGATGCCCAGTCCCATGCTTAAATCGAAATAATTGCAAACAAAACTCCCCCGTTGTGGTGGGGGATATAAACTTTACCATTCTGTTTGGGAACCTCCTATAATGTGTGTAGAATGGAAGATATCAAGATCTCTTAGTTGTTATGTTGACAATGAAAGTATGCCACTCAAAATATTATTTATCTCTGTTTCAAAATTGGAGCTCTGGTACCTTTGCAAATCCCTGCTTCCCTCTGCGAAGGGCCTATCTATTTACTTTTATGTTGAGTCATCGTCCTCTTATGAAAAAGCACTAGTTGGAGAGCATCGTTGTCATTTGCATGCATTACTATTAATTTACATTGAGTATGACTGTGACTGGATCTCTTTTACCATGAATTACAATGTCTAGTCAGTCCTTGGTCTTCAAAGGTGCTCTGCATTTATGTTTTGCGGTCTCAGAAAGGGCTAGCGCGATACCATCTTGTTATATCATATTATGATTGTTTTGAGAAAGGGTTGTCATCCGAGATTTATTATTATTGCTCGCGAGTTGATTATGCCATTGATATGAGTAAATATGAGACCTAAATGTTATTGTGAATATGGTTAGTTCATAATATTTGCTGAAAACTTCAATGCTGGCTTTACATATTTGCAACAACAAGATCAAACAGAGTTTGTAAAAGTTTTTCTTTATCACTTTCAGTTTGTCAACTGAATTGCTTGAGGACAAGCAAAGGTTTAAGCTTGGGGGAGTTGATACGTCTCCAACGTATCTACTTTTCCAAACACTTTTTCCCTTGTTTTGGACTCTAACTTGCATGATTTGAATGGAACTAACCCGGCTAACGCTGTTTTCAGCAGAACTGCCATGGTGTTATTTTTATGCAGAAATAAAAGTTCTTGGAATGACCTGAAACTTCACGGACAATATTTTTGGAATTAATAAAAAATATTGGCGAAAGAATCAGCACTAGGGGGACCACACCCTGTCCACGAGGGTGCAGGGCGCGCCCACCCCCTGGGGCGTGCCCCTTGCCTCGTGGCCCCCCTGAGACTCCACCGACGTCAACTCCAACTCCATATATTCACGTTCGGGGAGAAAATAAATCAGAGAGAAGGATTCATCGCGTTTTACGATGCGGAGCCTCCGCCAAGCCCTAATCTCTCTCGGGAGGGCTGATCTGGAGTTCGTTCGGGGCTCCACAGAGGGGAATCCATCACCGGCGTCATCATCAACCATCCTCCATCACCAATTTCGTGATGCTCACCGCCATGCGTGGGTAATCCCATCGTAGGCTTGCTGGACGGTGATGGGTCGGATGAGATTTACCATGTAATGGATTTAGTTTTGTTAGGGTTTGATCCCTAGTATCCATTATGTTCTAAGGTTGATGTTGCTATGACTTTGCTATGCTTAATGCTTGTCACTAGGGCCCGAGTGCCATGATTTCAGATCTGAACCTATTATGTTTTCATGAATATATGTGAGTTTTTGATCCTATCTTGCAAGTCAAATAGTCACCTACTATGTGTTATGATCCGGCAACCCCGAAGTGACAATAATCGGGACCACTCCCGGTAATGACCGTAGTTTGAGGAGTTCATGTATTCCCTAAGTGTTAATGCTTTGGTCCGGTACTCTATTAAAAGGAGGCCTTAATATCCCTTAGTTTCCAATAGGACATCACTGCCACGGAAGGGTAGGACAAAATATGTCATGCAAGTTCTTTTCCATAAGCACGTATGACTATATTCAGAATACATGCCTACATTACATTGATGAACTGGAGCTAGTTCTATGTCACCCTATGTTATTACTGTGGCATGAGGAATCGCATCCGACATAATTATCCATCACTGATCCATTGCCTACGAGCTTTTCACATATTGATCTTTGCTTAGTTACTTTTTTTTGTTGCTACTGTTACAATTACTACAAAGATGCTACTTTTACTAAATATTACCGTTACTTCCACACTACTTTGCTACTAAATATTTTGCTACAAATATTAAGTCTTTCAGGTGTGGTTGAATTGACAACTCAACTGCTAATACTTGAGAATATTCTTCGGCTCCCCTTGTGTCGAATCAATAAATTTGGGTTGAATACTCTACCCTCAAAAACTGATGCGATCCCCTATACTTGTGGGTTATCAGCTATCAAACGTCACAATGTAACTGGGTGATTATAAATATGCTATACAGGTATCTCTGAAGGTGTTTGTTGGGTTGGCATATATCAAGATTAGGATTTGTCACTCCGAGTATCGAAGAGGTATCTCTGGGCCCTCTCGGTAATGCACATCATAATAAGCCTTGCAAGCAATGTGACTAATGAGTTAGTTGCGGGATGATGCATTACGGAACGAGTAAAGAGACTTGCTGGTAACGAGATTGAACTAGGTATGAAGATACCGAAGATCGAATCTCAGGCAAGTAACATACCGATGACAAAGGGAATAATGTATATTGTCATTACGGTTTGACTGATAAAGATCTTCGTAGAATATGTAGGAACCAATATGAGCATCCAGGTTCCTCTATTGGTTATTGATTGAAGATGTGTCTCGGTCATGTCTACATAGTTCTCGAACCCGTAGGGTCCGCACGCTTACTGTTCGATGATGATTTGTATTATGAGTTATGTGTTTTGGTGACCGAAGATTTTTCGGAGTCCCAAATGAGACCAGGGACATGTCGAGGAGTCTCAAAATGGTAGAGAGGTAAAGATTGAGATATTGGACGATAGTATTTGGACACCGGAATGGTTTTGGGACGTTTCAGATATTTATCGAAATACCGAGGGGTTACCGGAACCCCCCGGGGAAGTAATGGACCAACATGGGCCATAGGGGAGAGAGAGGGAAGCCCACAAGGGGTGGCGCGCGCCCCCCATGGGATGTCCGAATTGGACAAGGGGAAGGGGGCGCGGCCCCCCTTTCCTTTCCCCCTTTCCCTCTCCTTCCCTCTTTCCCCCTGCATGAGAAGGAAAAAAAGGAGGGCGAATCCTACTAGGAGTGGAGTCCTCGTAGGACTCCCTCCCCTGGCACGCCCCTTGGTTGCCGGCCTCCTCCTCCCCTCCTTCATATATGGGGGCCCGGGGGCACCCCAAAGCACAACAGGTATTCTCTTAGGTGTGTGTGATGCCCCCTCCACAATTTATTCCTCAGGTCATATTGTCGTAGTACTTAGGCGAAGCCCTGCGCGGATCACATCACCATCACATTCACCATGTCGTCGTGCTGACGAAACTCTCCCTATACCCTCTACTGGATCAAGAGTTCGAGGGACGTCATCGAGCTGAATGTGTGCTGAACTCGGAGGTGTCGTATGTTCGGTACTAGATCGGTTGGATCACGAAGACGTTCGACTACATCAACCACATTAACCTAATGCTTTTGCTTTCGTTCTATGAGGGTACGTGGACACACTCTCCCCCTCTCGTTGCTATGCATCTCCTAGATAGATCTTCCGTGATCGTAGGAAAATTTTGAAATTGCATGCTACGTTCCCCAACAAATATACCCAAACATAACTCATTATGTTGTCTTCCTTGTCCAACTTCAAGTAATTTGCTCAAGTTTGAAATTAATTAATGGGTCTCAGAATCATAGAAGATGTCCAAGACAGTATATTTATATGTGAAATCTCTCTTCCTTCAATATTCTTTCAGGAATTGTTCAAGTGACCAATGTGGTGTTTGCTAACTTTCAATAAATTTTACCACCTATACTTCATATATGTGAAGTCATTACTCCCTGTGGGATAAGCATATAAAACATATATAATTTCAGATTTATGATATTTAATTCATTGAACCATTTACTCATAGGATATAAGTGAAGCACGAGAGTAAATGACAAACTACTCCAAAAAGATATAAGTGAAGAACAATGAGTAGTCAAATAGTTAAATAGCCATGTGAGGACTCTCTCTCATTCAAGATTTCAGATCCAATGATTTTATTCAAACAACTAGTAAAATGAAAATACGCTCCAGGCAGAACACATATCATGTGATGAATAAAAATATAGCTCCAAGTAAGGTATACCGATAGTGTTGAAGATGAAAGAGGGGATGCCTTCCAGGGCATCCCCAAGCTTAGTTGCTTGGGTCTTCCTTAAATATTACCTTGGGGTGCCTTGGGCATCCCCAAGCTGTGTGTCCTTCCACTCCGTATTCTCCTCATATCGATATCTCACCCAAAACTTGAAAACTTCAATCACACAAAACTTGACGGAACTTTGTGAGATAGGTTAGTATGATAAAGGGCAAACCATTCAGTTTGGTAATGTCAAAGAAAACATTAATAATTTTCCTCACACAGTACCTACTGTACATTATCATTTCCACAATTTATATTGAGCAATATAAGCCTTAGAAACTAGAAAACAAGCAAACTATGCATTGAAAACAGAATCTGTCAAAAACAAAATAGTCGGTAATAATCTGGACAACGTCCATACTTCTGTAAATACAAAATTCTGAAAAATTAGGACAACGTGGGAAATTTTTATATAAATCTTGTGTAAGAAATTCAGAATTTAATCGTGTTCGAGTAAATTTAAACAATTCTGTTACTGAAAGCAAAAGTTTCTGTTTTTGCACAGAATCAAGTCAACTATCATCCACACTACCCCAAAGGCTTTACTTGGCATTTTATTGAAACAATAACTATAAAACATGATTACTACAGTAGCTTAATCATGAGAACACACAAAAACAGTAGGTATAAATGTTGGGTTGTCTCCCAACAAGCATTTTTCTTTAAAGCTTTTTAGCTAAACAGTGATACTTTACTGATACTCTTCCAAGCCAAATTTCGATGATAATTTTATTCATACTCTAGAATATATAAGTGAAGTTCATAGAGCATTCTACAATTAATATAGATTGACCAATATCCAAACTCAAAATATATAAGTGAAGCACACGAAGCATTCTATAAAGCCACACTCAAAAGATTTAAGTGAAGCACAAAGAGCATTTTATAAAGGCATACTCAAAAGATTTAAGTGAAGCACATGAAACATTCTATAAATCAATGAAGGACTATCTCATACTAGAAAGGTGCATAAAGGGATGCTGATACGTCTCCAACGTAACTATAATTTATGAAGCATTCATGCTATTTTATTATCTATTTTGAATGATTACGGGCTTTATTATACACTTTTATATTACTTTTGGGACTAACCTATTAACCGGAGGCCCAGCCCATATTGCTGTTTTATTGCCTGTTTCAGTATTTCGAAGAAAAGGGATATCAAACAGAGTCCAAACGGAATGAAACCTTCGGCAGCGTGATTTTTTGGAAGAATATGATCCTGGAGACTTGGAGTTCACGTCAGAAGATCCTCGAGGCAGCCACGAGATAGGAGGGCGCCCCCCCCCCCTGTAGGGTGCGCCCCCTGTCTTGTGGGCCCCTCGAGGACCTCCCGACCGACTTCTTTCGCCTATATAAGCCTACGTACCCTAAAAACATCGAATATCAAGATAGATCAGGAGTTCCGCCGCCGCAAGCCTCTGTAGCCACCAAAAACCTCTCGGGAGTCTGTTTCGGCACCCTGCCGGAGGGCGAACCCATCACCTGTGGCCATCTTCATCAACCCGGGCTATCCATGATGAGGAGGGAGTAGTTCACCCTCGGGGCTGAGGGTATGTACCAATAGCTATGTGTTTGATCTCTCTTTATCGTGTTCCCTCTATGGCACGATCTTGATGCATTGCGAGCTTCGCTATTAGAGTTGGATCTTATGATGTTTCTCCCCCTCCACTCTCTTGTGATGAATTGAGTTTCCCTCTTGAAGTTATCTTATCGGATTGAGTCTATGATTTGAGAACACTTGATGTATGTCTTGCCGTGTTTATCTGTGGTGACAATGGGATATCACGTGCCACTTGATGTATGTTTTGGTGACCAACTTTCGGATTCCGCCCATGAACCTATGCATAGGGGTTGGCACGCGTTTCTTGACTCTCCGGTAGAAACTTTGGGGCACTACTTGAAGTACTTTGCGTTGGTTGGATGAATCTGAGATTGTGTGATGCATATCGTATAATCATGCCCACGGATACTTGAGGTGACAATGGAGTATCTAGGTGACATTAGGGTTTTGGTTGATTTGTGTCTTAAGGTGTTATTCTAGTACGAACTCTTTTATAGATTGATCCGAAAGAATAACTTTGAGGTGGTTTCGTACCCTACCATAATCTCTATGTTTGTTCTCCGCTATTAGTGGTTTTGGAGTGACTCTTTGTTGCATGTTGAGGGATTGTTATATGATCTATATATGTTATTATTGTTGAGAGAACTTGCACTAGTGAAAGTATGAACCCTAGGCCTTGTTTCCTATCATTGCAATACCGTTTATGCTCACTTTTATCTTTAGTTACCTTGCTGTTTTTATATTTTCAGATTACAAAAACCTATATCTACCATCCATATTGCACTTGTATCACCATCTCTTTGCCGAACTAGTGCACCTATACAATTTACCATTGTATTGGGTGTGTTGGGGACACAACAGACTCTTTGTTATTTGGTTGCGGGGTTGTTTGAGAGAGACCATCTTCATCCTACGCCTCCTACGGATTGATAAACCTTAGGTCATCCACTTGAGGGAAATTTGCTACTGTCCTACAAACATGTGCACTTGCAGGCCCAACAACGTCTACAAGAAGAAGGTTGTGTAGTAGACATCAAGCTCTTTTCTGGCACCGTTGCCGGGTAGGTGAGTGCTTGAAGGTATATCTTTAGATCTTGCAATCGAATCTTTTTGTTTCTTGTTTTATCACTAGTTTAGTTTATAAAAGAAAACTACAAAAAAATGGAGTTAAGCTTGTCTCTTACGCTTTTTCTTTTTAATATCTTTCGTGAGTTTGATGGAAAGGAAAATTGTGCTCAAGTGCTAGAAGAAGAGTGCATTAAAATGCTTGGTACTGAATCTTTGAATGATGAGCATGATTGCAATGTTGTTAGTATAAACTCCTTGAATATCCATAGTACTAATGATGATTGCACTAGTTATGATGAAAATGTCTCCCATAAGCATGTTGATTTGTGTGGAGTAGATTGGACTTGCATGGACACATCAAATAGAGAAAATAGATATTGCAAGAGGCATAAGTATTTAAAAACTAAAGGTTTGCAAGAAAGTCTTGATGAGTGTGCTAGAAGATTCAATATTTTTCGTGCTCCTTATGAACTTTGCAATGAACGTGGTCATTTAAATCTCCAATGCAAATTGTTTCATGATCGAATTGTGTCCAAAAATTGTGATAACTTGATTACCCTTGGGAATCATAAAGAGCTTAGTCTTCTTTTGGGGTATGAAGAAATGAAACGTATAACTGAGGGTATTCCCAAATTTAATCTTGATAGATTTCTTGATTTTGATCTAGAGGATATTTATATGTTTTGTGCGGTGAATTGCATTGAAAATCCTTATATTGGCAATTACCTAAAGAAAAGGAAACAAATAGAAGATGAAGAGAATACTAATGAAAGGGAAGAGACTTCCCAATCTCCTCCTATTATTTCTTATGATGAATCAGGTAACGAGGAGGAGCTTTCTATTCAACCAATCTCGTCAATAAGGAGCTCAAATAGGAAGGTTGAACCCACACATAATATGAAAAAGAAAAGGAAAAAAAGGAGCAACAAAGGTAGAAAGGTATTCCTCCCAAATGATGTTGCTCCTACTACTCATTGTGATGATGATAATTGCTATACTATTGGTGCTATCCATATTTTTAATGATGAGAGTGATTATGATTATGATATAAAAGGACCCAAGCTTGGGGAAGCTATGTTTACGAGGATAAAATATTTGAGAATATATTTGCTGAAATTAATGTTTGTCCCAAGCTTGGGGATGCTACGTTTAGTGAAGATGATATTTTTCGCATCCCAAGTTAGATATGCAAAGTTGTTATGATGATAGCATGCCTCCTACCTATGATGATTATATTGATGAAAGTGGGTTCGGAAGAGAGTCAACTTTAGGAAGTAGTGATCCCACTATTTTGGTGGATGTTGAGTCTTATTGTGATGAATATGAAAGTGGATTTGGAAGAGTGTCAACTTTATTTAGTGATTCCACTATCTTGGGAGAGGTTTCAATCGATTATGATGAGAACGAAGTTGCTACTTATGATGATTATTGTGATGAAAATTATGCTATAAAAAGTAGTGATGATTATATTTACAAATCTTGTCATGATTATGATTACCCTTCTTCTGAACATTACTCTTTTAGTGTGGAAACAATTTTTAGTGTTCAAGTCTCTTATGATACTCCCACTATTCCGAGTGAGAAGAATTTTGCCTATATGGAGAGTAGTAAATTTTCTATGCTAGTAGATCATGAAAAGAATGCTTTAGGTGCTGGTTATATTGTTGAATTCATTCATGATGCTACTGAAAATTATTATGAGGGAGGAACATATGCTTGTAGGAGTAGCAATAATGTCAAGTTTCCTCTCTATGTGCTTCAATTTTTGAACTTATGCTTGTTTTACCTTCCTATGCTAGTTGATCATTGTTCCCATAAGTTGTTTGCTCACAAAATCCCTATGTATAGGAAGTGGGTTAGGCTTAAATGTGCTAGTCATATGCTTCATGATGCTCTCGTTATGTTTCAATTCTTATCTTTTATGTGAGCATCATTGTCACCATCATGCCTAGCTGAAAAGGCATTAAAGAAAAGCACTTGTTGGGAGACAACCCAATATTTACCCCTACTGTTTTTGTGTGTCCACATGATTATGCTACTGTAGTAATTATGTTTATAGCTTTTGTTTCAATAAAGTGCCAAGTAAGACCTTTAGGATAGCTTGCGGTGATAGTTGTGTTGATCCTGCTGAAAATCAGAAACTTTTGCATCCAGTAAATTAGTTTTGTTAATTCACATAAACGTTCTTCTGATATGATTCTTTTTGCCCTGATTGGTAGACTAATTCCTTACTTCCTAATTTGGTAGAATAATTTGTAGTTCCAGAAGTATACGTTTGATACAGCTTAGTACAGACTGTTCTGTTTTTGACAGATTCTGTTTTCTATGTGTTGTTTGCTTATTTTGATGAATCTATGAGTAGTATCGGAGGGTATGAACCATATATAAGTTGGAATACAGTAGGTATTACACCAATATGAATTTATAATGAGTTCATTACAGTACCTAAGTGGTGGTTTTATTTTCTTATACTAACGGAGCTTACGAGTTTTCTGTTGAGTTCTGTGTTGTGGAGTTTTCAAGTTTTGGGTAAAGATTCGATGGACTATGGAATAAGGGGTGGCAAGAGCCTAAGCTTGGGGATGCCCCGGAAGGCATCCCCTCTTTCGTCTTCGTTCATCGGTAACTTTACTTGGAGCTACATTTTTATTCACCACATGATATGTGTTTTGCTTGGAGCGTCGTTTTCTTTTGTTTGTTTTGCTTGCTGTTATTTAGATTAATGTTTTGCATCTTTAGTTTCAATAAAAATGTCAAGGATAGCCTTTACCATGCTTATTTTGCTAGTATACATGTTGCTGTTTGAAAACAGAAAGTTTACCGCTGTTGTAAAAATTCCCTAGAAAAGTCAGAGCATGGTATAATGTTGAAACTTTTTGCATAATGAGCTCTGATAAATATTCTGCAGTGGGAATTTTCTCTTATAATTTTTGGAGTTAGGGAAGTATTGATACTCTTGCATTCTTTACAGACTGTACTGTTTTGGCAGATTGCTGTTATGGTTGCATTGTTTGCATATGCTTGCTTGTTTAATGATTCTATTTGAGGATAGGAGTATTAAATATGAGGGACATTTAGTATTAAATGTTGAATAATAATTTTAGTGTTTTTTACAGTAGAAAATGATAAAGTTTTGCATTGGTTTATACTAACCTATCTCACGAGTTCTTGTTGAGTTTGTTGTGGATGAAGCTTTTGAGAAATAGAGAAACCATGATATGAAAGGAATTAAGGAGACACAAAAGTTCAAGCTTGGGGATGCCCAAGGCACCCCAAGATAATATTTCAAGAAGTATCAAGCATCTAAGCTTGGGGATGCCCCGGTAGGCATCCCACCTTTCTTCAACAACTATCGGTTAGTATCGGTTGAGCCTAAGTTTTTGCTTCTTCACATAAGTTGTGCTATCCTTGCAATGTCATTTTGTTTTGTTTTGCTTGCTGTTTGAATACAATACCAAGATCTGAAATTCTTAATTGAGAGGGAGTCTTCACATAGTTACATAATTATTTAGCTACTCATTGATCTTCACTTATATCTTTTTGGAGTAGTTTGTCATTTACACGTGTGCTTCACTTATATCCTATGAGTAAATTGTTGAATGAGTTGATTGTCATAAGTCTGAAATCATATATGTTTCATTTGCTTATCCCATGGGGAGTAATGACTTCACATCTAAGAAGTAGAGGTTGTAAAGTTATTGAAGGTTAGCAAGCATTGTATTGGTCATTTGAACAATTCATGAAAGAATATTGAAGGAAGAGAGATTTCACATATAAATACACTATCCTAGACATCTTTTATAATTGGGAGCACTCATTCAGTATGACATGCTAAAGAGTTGATGTTGGACAAGGAAGACAACGTAATGGTTTATGTTTTCCGACATCTCAGTTAAAGTATATTGTCATGGATAATTCAAACATGTTGAGCCTTCCTTTCCCCCACATGCTAGCCAAAATTCCTTGCACCAAGTAGAGATACTACTTGTGCTTCCAAATATCCTTAAACCCAGTTTTCCCATGAGAGTCCACCATACCTACCTATGGATTGAGTAAGATCCTTCAAGTAAGTTGTCATCGGTGCAAGCAATAAAAATTGCTCTCTAAATATGTATGATCTTTTGGTGTGAAGAAAATAGCTTTATACGATCTCTTGTTATGGAAGCAATAAAAGCGACGGACTGCATAATAAAGATCCATATACAAGTGCAATATAAAGTGACATTCATTCGCATTAAGATTTTGTGCATCCAACCCTAAAAGCGCATGACAACCTCTACTTCCCTCTGCGAAGGGCCTATCTTTTACTTTATGTCTTTTACTTTTATGCAAGTGTCAAGGTGATCTCCACCTTTCCCTTTTTCATTTTATCCTTTGGCAAGCACTTTGTGTTGGGGTGATCCTGATTTATATATCCAATTGGATGTAAGTTAGCATGAACTATTATTGTTGACATCACCCAAAGGTGAATACGTTGGGAGGCAACACTATAAGCCCCTATCTTTCTCAATGTCCGATTGAAACTCCATAACCATTAGTATTGCATGAGTGTTAGCAATTGTAGAAGACTATATGATAGTTGAGTATGTGGAGTTTGCTATTCCTGAAAATAAGATGAATTGCAATTGTTTGATGACCGAGAATGAAGTTTGCTAGTTTTCAAGAAAGTTTATGGTCTATGCTTTGACATGTGAATTGCTTGTTACTTTATCGTGAGAAGTTTTATGAGATGAACTACTGTTATGACATATTATCATGCTAGAAAAGGTGATTGAAATTATAATTGATCAAACTTGTGCACCTTCTAGCATTCACACTTCATAAATTCTTTCTTTTATCATTTACCTACTCGAGGACGAGTAGGAATTAAGCTTGGGGATGCTGATACGTCTCCAACGTATCTATAATTTATGAAGCATTCATGCTATTTTATTATCTGTTTTGAATGATTATGGGCTTTATTATACACTTTTATATTACTTTTGGGACTAACCTATTAACCGGAGGCCCAACCCATATTGCTGTTTTATTGCCTGTTTCAGTATTTCGAAGAAAAGGGATATCAAACGGAGTCCAAACGGAATGAAACCTTCGGCAGCATGATTTTTTGGAAGAATATGATCCTGGAGACTTGTAGTTCACATCATAAGATCCTCGAGGCAGCCTCGAGATAGGAGGGCCCCCCCTGTAGGGTGCGCCCCCTGTCTTGTGGGCCCCTCGAGGACCTCCCGACCGACTTCTTTCGCCTATATAAGCCTACGTACCCTAAAAACATCGAATATCAAGATAGATCGGGAGTTCTGCCGCCGCCAGCCTCTGTAGCCACCAAAAACCTCTCGGGAGTCCGTTTCGGCACCCTGCCGGAGGGGGAACCCATCACCGGTGGCCATCTTCATCAACCCGGGCTATCCATGACGAGGAGGGAGTAGTTCACCCTCGGGGCTGAGGGTATGTACCAGTAGCTATGTGTTTGATCTCTCTTTCTCGTGTTCTCTCTCGTGTTCCCTCTATGGCACGATCTTGATGTATCACGAGCTTTGCTATTATAGTTGGATCTTATGATGTTTCTCCCCCTCTACTCTCTTGTGATGAATTGAGTTTCCCTCTTGAAGTTATCTTATTGGATTGAGTCTTTGATTTGAGAACACTTGATGTATGTCTTGCCATGTTTATCTGTGGTGACAATGGGATATCACGTGCCACTTTATGTATGTTTTGGTGACCAACTTGCGGGTTCCGCCCATGAACCTATGCATAGGGGTTGGCACACGTTTTCTTGACTCTCCGGTAGATACTTTGGGGCACTCTTTGAAGTACTTTGCGTTGGTTGGATGAATCTGAGATTGTGTGATGCATATCGTATAATCATGCCCACGGATACTTGAGGTGACAATGGAGTATCTAGGTGACATTAGGGTTTTGGTTGATTTGTGTCTTAAGGTGTTATTCTAGTACGAACTCTTTTATAGATTGATCCGAAAGAATAACTTTGAGGTGGTTTCGTACCCTACCATAATCTCTATGTTTGTTCTCCTCTATTAGTGGCTTTGGAGTGACTCTTTGTTGCATGTTGAGAGATTTTTATATGATCTATCTATGTTATTATTGTTGAGAGAACTTGCACTAGTGAAAGTATGAACCCTAGGCCTTGTTTTCTATCATTGCAATACCGTTTACGCTCACTTTTATCTTTAGTTACATTGCAGTTTTTATATTTTCAGATTACAAAAACCTATATCTACCATCCATATTGCACTTGTATCACCATCTCTTCGCCGAACTAGTGCACCTATACAATTTACCATTGTATTGGGTGTGTTGGGGACACAAGAGACTCTTTGTTATTTGGTTGCAGGGTTGTTTGAGAGAGACCTTCTTCATCCTACGCCTCCTACGGATTGATAAACCTTAGGTCATCCACTTGAGGGAAATTTGCTACTGTCCTACAAACCTGTGCACTTGCAGGCCCAACAACGTCTACAAGAAGAAGGTTGTGCAGTAGACATCAGGGGATCCCCAGACTTGCCTGCCTGCGGCCCACGGCGTGGCTCCACTAACGGCCTGGTACGGCCCATCTTCACCAGCAAATACTCAAGACCCTCGCGAGGGGCCAAGCCTCGCGAGGCGGGCGACACAAGACCTCCTCAGGGGCAGCCTCACTAGGCTGTCTCGCGACGAGTGGAGAGATCAAGGCGAGGGGCACCTCGTGAGGTTCCAGTGATGTGAGCCATGACGACCAAGGCCAGGCGGGCGCCAGCGGGCGCAGAGTACCGGTTTCCTCTTTGGTGCTAAAGGAGCAGGCGCAGGCGAGGAGTCCTGAGGCATCAGGCAAAGGTTTCCATATCGGTGCAACGAGACCAAGACCAGCAGGACGACATGATGGAGGTCATCGTGGAGCCCACGACGGTGCCACCGCCAGAGCCTTTGGCAGGCGAAGACCACCTTTTGTCAGGATAGCTTGTACTAGCTGACCCCCTTTAAATTGGCCGTTGTGGGATCCCTTCCCGCCTAATATTTGGGAAGAGGACTCGGGCCTCTATAAATAAGACTAGCTACCACCGTAGAAGGCAACTCATCTTGGATCAGATCCATTCCATCCACACATGCACAAGCTCACCGAGCTCAAGAACACCTCTCCTCAGGAGGTAGTTCTTCCCTTGTACTTGTTCATCCCAGCCTACAAGGCAATCCACCACACCACACTGGAGTAGGGTATTACACCACATCGGTGGCCCGAACTAGTATAAACTCTTGTGTCCCTTGTTCCTTGGGTTCGGCGACCTAGGCTTTGAGATCGTGGTGAGAGCATGAGCTAGGGGGAGAGAGATCTCCGTGCGCACCCCAGAGTTCAAACCTCAAAGGTTTTGCCGGAACCCGTAATCCAACATTTGGTGCGCCAGGTAGGGGGTGCACCGAAGTTCGCCTCTCCACAGGCACCGCCTCCCCGTCCTGTCCCCATGGCCGGCGTTGCTCCTCCGACTGGGTCAACGGACTCCCATGACAGCGCCAGGGGCCTTGGAGCTTTTACCCCTGCCTTGCGGCGGGTGTAGTGGCCGCCCAAGTTCAAGTCGGGGATGCCGCCGCGCTACGACGGCGCGGCGGATCCGTCGGCCTTCCTGCTAGCGTACGAGGAGGCCATCTTGGAAGCTGGAAGCGACGACAAAGTCATGGCCAACTGGTATCCCAAGGCCCTCGCTGGCGTACCGTGCGCCTGGCTGCTCACCCTCCCAGGATCCTCTGTGGCCTCTTGGGAGGAGCTACATGGCCTTTTCGTCGCACGCTTTGCGGCACCGGCATCTGTCGCCTGTCGCCATCGCAGCCCTCCTCGGCGGCTCGCAAGCGCCACCCTCAGACCGTTACACCAAGCAGTTCTTCCGCCAGATCGGCGCCGCCTCTGTGCAGCAAGGAGCTCCTCCAGGATGGGCGGCGCCCAAGGACGAGCTCACCTTCGACTCAGGGGATCACCCCGTCACCACTG
Source organism: Triticum timopheevii (assembly GCA_963921465.1). NCBI lineage: Eukaryota > Viridiplantae > Streptophyta > Magnoliopsida > Poales > Poaceae > Triticum > Triticum timopheevii. The sequence continues at coordinate 139,918,835 of OY997270.1, forward strand.
CCAGCTCGGGCGTGCTCCCAATGCTTTGCATGCCCACCATCTGCAACGTAGCCGTCACCAAGACACTCATCGACGGCGGTGCCGGCCTTAACGTGCTCTCCGTGGAAACTTAAGGCTTGCTTCACATGCCACATGAACGGCTCCGTCCCACCAAGCCCTTCTCCAGAGTCGGTAGCGGCTCCACCAGCCCCCTAGGGCAGATCCGCCTTCTTGTGACCTTCGGCACTTGCGACAACTACCGCACCGAGCTGATCGACTTCGACATCGTCTGCATCGGCCTCCCATGCAACGCCATCCTCGGGTACCCGGCCCTGGCTCAGTTTATGGCGGCGACCCATCCAGCCTACAACGTTATGAAGATGCATGGGAGCAACGGTGTCCTAACCGTGGCGGGGGACACCAAGAAGGCTCTAACGGCACTCAAGCTTGCCTTCAAGGCCGCCGCAGCAGCACGCCCGGCCGACGAGGCCAACCCCGGAGCTAAGGAGGTTGCGTCGGCTAAGAAGAAGCATTTGTTCACTCAAGATCGGGCTGAAATGAAGCAAGTACCAGTCGAGGAAGGTGGACCCTCAGGAGCCACCTTCACCATAGGCGCCAACTGTCGGTGTCAAAACCGGCGGATCTCGGGTAGGGGGTCCCAAATTGTGCATCTAAGGCTAATGGTAACAGGAGGCAGGGGACACGATGTTTTACCCAGGTTCGGGCCCTCTCTATGGAGGTAATACCCTACTTCCTGCTTGATTGATCTTGATGATATAAGTATTACAAGAGTTGATCAACCACGAGATCGTAGAGGCTAAACCCTAGAAGCTAGCTGTCGGTGTCAAAACCGGCGGATCTCGGGTAGGGGGTCCCGGACTGTGCGTCTAGGTGGATGGTAAGAGGAGACAAGGGACACAATGTTTTTACCCAGGTTCGGGCCCTCTCGATGGAGGTAAAACCCTACTCCTGCTTGATTGATATTGATGAAATGGGTAGTACAAGAGTGGATCTACCACGAGATCAAGGAGGCTAAACCCTAGAAGCTATCCTATGGTATGATTGTTGTTGTGTCCCACGGACTAAAACGCTCCGGTTTATATAGACACCGGAGAGGGCTAGGATTACACAGAGTCGGTTACAATGGTAGGAGATCTACATATCCGTATCGCCAAGCTTGCCTTCCACGCCAAGGAAAGTCCCATCCGGACACGGGACGAAGTCTTCAATCTTGTATCTTCATAGTCTTGGAGTCCGGCCGATGATGATAGTTCGGCTATCCGGTCACCCCCTAGTCTGGGACTCCCTCAGTAGCCCCTGAACCAGGCTTCAATGACGACGAGTCCGGCGCGCATATTGTCTTCGGCATTGCAAGGCGGGTTCCTCCTCCGAATAATTCATAGAAGATTGTGAACACCAGGATAGTGTCCGGCTATCTAAAACAAATTCCACATGCCACCGTAGAGAGTATAATATTTACACAAGTTCAATCTGCTGACGTATTTTGTGGCGTGACGTCACACCACAACCAAGCCTTTACTCGAATCGTTTTTATTATACCACCTCAGCACGTTTAGCGAAGCGGTTTCCTTGGCACGTCTTGTCGAAGCAGAGATCATGTCCCCCTTATTCTGGGATCCTCATCAATACGGACGTGGGTAACCCAACCGTGCCCGTTGCCACGCCACCTCCATCGAAGGCGAGTTCCAAACGGTCACGGGGACGGCTCTTGGTATTCTCCCTCTTTATAATGAGACCAGGGCCCGTTCCTTTTCTTCAATCCTCAATCAAATCCGCCCCTCGCCCTGAGTTCCAACACCCAAGGCTCCAGATTCGGGCACTTCGGACCTTCGACAATGTCCGGCTCCGACCTACAGGGCCGGTGGACGCCCTCCTCTGTCACGGAAGAGGACGTGCTAAAGCTGAGAGAAGCCAGGTACTTAACCTACGAGATTTCGCATAGGTTGCCTGCCCAAGGGCAAGTCATTCCTACTCCCGAGCCTGGCGAGAGTGTCGTGTTTGTGTCTCACCTCCGTCGGGGTTTAGGCTTCCCGATGGATCCCTTCGTGAGGGGGCTCATGTTTTACTATGGGTTGGAATTCCACGACTTGGCTCTAGAGTCCATCCTCCACATCTCATCATTTATTGTCGCCTGCGAAGCCTTCCTCCGCACTACCCCTCACTTCGGTTTGTGGCTCAAAACCTTCAACGTGGAGCCGAAGATGGTTGAGGGGCGTCAGGCAGAGTGCGGCGGGGCGGTTATAAGCAAGAGGGCCGATGCTCCATGGCCCGAGGGCTCTTTTAAGGAGGAGCTCGGCTTGTGGCAACAGGAGTGGTTCTATATCACCGCTCCCAGGGGCAGCAGGCAAAGGCCGCTGCCTGCCTTTCGCTCGGGCCCTCCACAACGGCTGACGTCATGGGTCAACAAAGGGCTTGAATGGGGGGCGTCCAAGGACGTACCCCTATTGCAGGGCCGGATTCGAGACCTCCAAGAGAGGGAGATCAATCTGGTCGTAGTGACGCAGGTTATGCTAATTTGGCATCTTCTGCCCTACAAACGTCGCCCCCTCCGCCTGTGGGAATTCAATCCGGAGGGACCACGAGCTCTCCAACACTTCATGTGTACGACACCCGTGGAGATGTACAAACTGTTCGTCGGATCACAAGAGATGCGTCCGGAATTGACCAAGGACGCTGGCTTAAGCTGCAATCGCCCGGATACTCAAGTAAGTAGCCCTGTGTCCAGACATATCATCCATTTATTTATCATGGACTTGCCTTTTAACCAGCTATCCCTTGGACAGGAGTGGATAGCGCAAGCAAAACTGATATGGTGTCCGGCCCCCCTCCCTGAGACCACGCCGGATCCCGTGTTAATCAAAATGTTGGAGGTAGCGCCTTCGGAGGAGGGCGAAGGGGGAACAGGGAAACTACCACCTCTGCTAAGGAGGCTTTCAGCAAGGGGGGAATCAAAAATCCCTCCCTCCAGGGGGAGAAGAGGACCGCTTCCGAAGACCCGGAGGCCAAGGCCTCAAAACGGGGAAAGAAATCTGCACCGAAAGGTCCTGTGCCGGGAGGAATCCCGGCCGCACAGTCTCCCCAAAGGAATCAGCCCTCCAGCGAGCCGTAAGTAGAAAAAGGGGAGTTTTGTAATAAGGGACACCCCTATTTTGTTTTTAAGGGTAACCGAAGTTTTTACCTTGTAGTTCGGATCTCAGCCCTTCTCAGCAGAGCTCATCCTCGGGGGACCTTTGTCCGGAGATGATGGAGAGCAAAACGCCTCCATCTGTCGCCCCGTCAGGCGGGGCGGACGACCCTGAGGTATCGTCACGGAGGGTCTCCCCGAGTTCGGCGGGGCCGGGGAGTTCGGCACCCACTGGAGTACGGCCGGTGGAGCTGCAGGATCTACTCGAGAGGGCGTCTATCTCAGAAGATCACCGCACATTAATGAGTACGGTGATTGAAAGGATCTTATCCGCCGAGAGCGGGTTGCATGAGGCCGTCGGAAGTTTACTGAAGGGGTTTGAGGTACGCAAAAAATGACATACCTTTTGACAGTTTTGCACATAGAGTGCACCATGTATAGATAGTAGCCCCTGAGACTCGGTATGTTGTCGAAAGCGACAGCGTGCCGAGGATCATAATCTCAGTTATAAAATATCGCCTTTCCTATGCAGGTGGCGGATTGTTCGGTGGCCAGCCGGACTGATAGAATTGCCGAGCTGAAGCGGCAACTCGACGTTGCGGATGCGGACATCGCGCTGGTCAATAAACGACTTGACGAGTCACAAGGTAGGTGGTTTCTCCGTGGTCACCTAGTAAGGGAGCTGATGCCCACTCCTTACAACATGTATGCTTAATGTATATGGTGCCGCTGCTGTGGAAGACCTTCGGGCAGAGCTTGCTCGAGCCAAGGAGCAAGCCCGAAGGAGTGATGCGGCTGCCTCGAAGGCAGCCGAAGAGCTAAAAGCCGAAAAGGCTGCTCATAGCCGAAGCAGGGAGGAGATGGCCGGAATGGCCGTGAAGCTGAAGGATGCTACCGACCGCTATGAGGTTCTTGAAAGAGAACGCTGAGCGGGGCAAGAGGACCTAAAGAAGGCCACCGCCGAAGCCAAGGATGTCGTTCTGCAATGAGGGCTATAAAGGAGGAGCTGCGTCAGGCCGGAGACATTGCGGCTGGAAAGCCCTTTTTGCTGCGGAGGAAGTTCACAGATTAGAAGTATGCTCAGTTGGGCTAGCTGTGGGGTGCGGAGGATCCTTATATGGATTTGGCGGCGAGTGCGGCGGACGCAGTCGTGCACTTCCGAAGCCAAAAGGATCACGAGATGGAAGAGCTTTTTTGGTCTCAATTCCATAGTCCGGAGCGTCCCCTTCCGTTAACCGATCAGTTGGCTGAGTGGGCTGAGCTGAATAGGCTGTCTGGACTTGCCATGAAGGACGTCGTGGCTCATCTGTGGCCGGAAAGGCCCAAGCCAAAGAGTTATTTTGGTTTAGTGCAGCAATTCCTTGATGCGGTGCCGCATATCAAGGCGATGAAGCGGTCGACATGCATAGAGGGTGCACGGATGGCTCTCGCCCGTGTCAAAACATACTGGGCAGAGATGGACGCCACCGATGTTGCGTCCCGGGATTCGGATAGAAGCCGATTACCCGCCGAGCACTATTTTGAGGAAGTCCTGCGGGGCGCTCGTTTAGTAGAGTCGCAGTGCTCAAAAAATGTTATGTTCAAATGACATGTATGATTTGTAAAACCATATTTATAATATAAGGGCTTTTTATACTTGTGCGTTCAAGTATTGAAATTCCTCCTGTGCGGCCGTTAATGTATATGTATATATAACCTGAAAGATGGCAGTCTTCGGCTTCAGCCCCCACGCACATGGTGCGGGGGTGTTTGCAAAAAAGCGCATTTTCACACTTAATCCAACGTCTTGGTCCTGTGAAGGAGGTGGTAGCGTAGCAAACGAGACAACCGGACTATAATGCTTTATCACTTTCACTTGGCCATAGGAGTTCGAAGGTGGAGCTACGATATAGCCCCTAGGGGCACCGCGCTCTCTGAATTCGGGGCGTGTATGTGCCTGACCGGGAAACGGTCCTTCGTCAAAGCGGAGGAATTCTAGACATTCCGGTAGTCGATCAAGTGGTTGACCAGTCTCTCGCTATATCATGACAGTCAGTTTTCGGCTTTCTCTATTGAGGTGCTCGCCAGGCCGAACTGGGGCACAATCGCAGTAGTTCTCCTGGTGCCGCGTTAGCCGATGATACAGAACGTAAGGCAGCAAAACACAGGAGCCAGGCAAACCCAACATTTGACCAAAGACATGATTCGGAGCTGATGCATATAAGGCCTAACTCGAGACGCCGAACACTCCCTGAGGTATTCGGTCTTTATGACAATGGGCAGAACAATACACTAAGCCCCTAGTGTCCAGGTACGCGCGAAATCTTCTGACACGGCCTATGCCAAAACGTCAGCCTCCTCCTTGGTTATGATAAGAAACCGGGGGATGTATAGCAACAAGAGACAGTAAAAGAGGTTTACGCAGGGTCTTAATCTGAAAAGAATCCTTGTAACGGGTCCCTGCTGCACGTCTGCGCATGTGTCTCCATTGTGCTGTATCCTGGACGGGTGTAGCACGTTGTTCATCTGTAAAAGAGAAGAACTTAGTCTGAAAAAAGGATCGTGCGAAAGATGTATGTAAAAAAGAGTATGATTTAGAAAATGAATAAAATTGAGCTTTATTGGCTCTCATTCTTCGTTCGTGCAGCCCCTTGTAAAGAGGTATGCGGCTGGGAAGCCCCTTATTTGTTTATGCCAGACTCGCCTAGCCGTGTCCGGGGTCTAAATGACCTGTTTTAGGGGCTTCGATCAGCCAGGCCGGATTAGTTTGTGGCTGTCAAGGCAGTCTCACGTTTTTCCGTGGTCGAGGAACACTCTAAGTTACCCTTTAATGAGATGATGCCGCGTGGACCGGGCATTTTAAGTGTAAGAGACGCGTAATGCGGTATTGCGTTAAAGCGGGCGAAAGCTTCGCGTCCCAATAGTGCTTGATGGCTACTTTTAAATGGGGCGATATGGAAGATTAGCTTTTCGCGACGGAAGTTGTAGGATGAACCGAACACAACTTCTAGTAGTAAGGAGCCCGTACTATTGGCATAAGGGCCTGGCGTCGCTCCTTTAAAGGAAGTGCCGCTATGGCGAATTTTGGTAGGGTCTATCCCCATTCTGCGGATGGTGTCCTGGTATAGCAGGTTTATATCACTGCCGCCGTCCATTAGGACTTGTGTAAATTGTAGTCCATCGATTATAGGATCCAATATCAAAGCAGTCCATCCTGCGTTTCGAATTCGTCTGGAGTAATCCAGATGGTCGAAAGTAATTGGTTTTGACATCCAATCTCGGGATTCCGCTGGGGTGGACCGTGCGGCGCGTGCTTTAGCAGGTGCCGCACTATTTTTCCTTGTTATCACATGAAGTGGGTTCACTGTTTTGACTTCTAGTGGGAAAGTCTTCTGTTTCCCGGCGTGCTGCTTGTGGGGTTCGTCATCGTCTTCGCTTGGTGTGTCGAGCCCCTTGTGTTCGGCGTTAAGTCGGCCGGACTACTTGAAGACCCAACAATCTCTGTGGGTATGGTTTGCAGGCTTCCCGGGGGTACAGTGGATTTGACATATCCTATCCAAGATTTTGTTTAGGTTGGATAGCTCGTCACTGTTGTCCTTAAGAGGCAGTGCTTTGTTATTCGGCCGAGAGCTTTTGAACCCGGCGTTGACCGCCGTGTTCTTTGGGCCATTTTCCTTATTCCGGCGCTGATCTTTTCTGCGTCGTGATTTCCCATTTCCATCTCTGACCTCGGATGTACTTGGGTCGCTGGTGCTGCATCTTGCCAGCCAGCTATCTTCCCCCGCGCAAAAGCGGGTCATGAGGCTTGTTAGTGCGGCCATTGTTCTTGGTTTTTCCTGGCCGAGGTGTCTGGCGAGTCATTCGTCTCGGACGTTATGTTTAAAGGCTGCTAAGGCTTCGGCGTCCGGACAGTCGACTATTTGGTTCTTTTTGGTGAGGAACCTGTTCCAGAATTTGTGTGTTGACTCTCCGGGCTGTTGAGTTATATGACTTAAATCGTCTGCATCCGGAGGGCGGACATAAGTTCCCTGAAAATTTGCTCGAAATGCATCCTCGAGCTCTTCCCAACTTCCGATGGTATTTTCTGGGAGGCTTTTGAGCCAATGCCGAGTTGGCCCTTTGAGCTTGAGGGGTAGGTATTTTATGGCGTGGAGATCGTCTCCTCTAGCCATATGTATGTGTAGGATATAATCCTCAATCCAGACTCCGGGGTCTGTTGTTCCATCATATGCCTCTATGTTTGCGGGTTTGAATCCCGCTGGAAATTCATGATCCAGTACCTCATCGGTGAAACATAGTGGGTGTGCGGCGCCCCTGTATTTGGGTGTGCCGTTATCTTCGAACACTCTGTGTGTTGTGTTGCTTCCTGGAGCCTTCTTTTTTGGCCCATAGATGGACCTGACCGGGCCATCCTTTTTGCGAGGGTCCTTATATGGATCGTGTGCCGGCTTGTGTGTGGTGCCGCTTGCCGCTCTTAGCATGTCATCTGGTCGTCTATCCGGCCAGGCGGCCTCTTTGTTTTTTGACTGTAGGGGCTCTACGGCCTCCTCGTCAAATTCGGGCAACAGCTTGCGCTTCGGGTAGCTCTTTGCTTGGTGACTATCGCCGTATTTATCTGTGGTCTTGAGTACTTTGCTCCATCTCATTATGAGTACGTCTTCCGCTGTTTTGAGCTTCCGCTTCTGCTTCTTCAGACTTCTTGCAGTGGCGACGAGCCTTTTGTGAAGGTTCTTATGCTCCCGTGATGTGTCCGGCGCGAGATCGTCTGGACTGTTGTTTTCGCCGGGGATGTGTTGCTCGTCCAATTCATCCTGTTCGGATGGTTGCTTGGTGGCATATTCGTCGTCCACTGGTTCGCCCTGCTCTACGGCTGGGTCAGTGTGGGTGCTGTTGTTATCGAGGCGGGACTTCGGGCGGCGCTTGCGTCGCCGTTTTGGTTGTTTTTCGGGGGAATTATCCCTCGCCGCATCCCATTGTTCCTTGTTATCGCTTCCTTTTGGTGTATCCACCATGTATACATCGTGAGTTGAGGTGGCTTTACAGTGCCCAGTAGGCGCTGGTTCTTGGTCGTCTCCGGCATCGTCGTCCATACCGTCGATGTCTTCGGAGTCGAAGTCTAGCATGTCGGTTAGATCGTCGACAGTGGCTACTAAGTGGGTGGTGGGTGGGCTTTGAATTTCTTCGTCGTCTGCATCCCAACCGTTCTGACCGCAGTTCGGCCAGGGCTCTCCTGATAACGAGAGATACTTTAGCGAATTCAGGATGTCGCCGAAAGGTGAGTGTTGAAGGATGTCCGCAGCGGTGAACTCCATGATCGGCGCCCAATCAGATTCGATTGGTAGGGGTGCAGGAGGTTCGGAGTCCGGCACCTCGGAGTCACAAGCTTCACAAGGGACAAGGTCAGTATTCGGCTCCATCGTCGTAGATGTAGCAGCCCCCGAGGCGGTGTCTAGCCACCCATCATCGATCTGCGCAGTCGGATCCGAATTAAGGGTCGGAGCAGACTTGTGTGCGGCCTCCAGGGCACTGTCCGGCAGCAGAGCTAAATCATGCCCATCGAGACAGTGCGGCGCGCTCGGCTGTGGCTCGAATCCGTCGAAGATCAGGTCTCCGCGGATGTCAGCCGTGAAGTTTAAACTTCCGAATCTGACCTGATGGCCAGGGGCGTAGCTTTCAATCTGCTCCAGATGGCCAAGCGAATTGGCCCGCAGTGCAAAGCCGCCGAATACGAAGATCTGTCTGGGGAGAAAAGTCTCACCCTGGATTGCGTCGTTGTTGATGATCGAAGGAGCCATCGGGCCTATATGCGACGACACAGAGGAACTCTCAATGAAAGCACCAATGTCGGTGTCAAAACTGGCGGATCTCAAGTAGGGGGTCCCGAACTGTGCGTCTAGGCGGATGGTAACAGGAGACAAGGGACATGATGTTTTTACCCAGGTTCGGGCCCTCTCGATGGAGGTAAAACCCTACTCCTGCTTGATTGATATTGATGATATGGGTAGTACAAGAGTGGATCTACCACGAGATCAAGGAGGCTATACCCTAGAAGCTAGCCTATGGTATGATTGTTGTTGTGTCCTACGGACTAAAACCCTCTGGTTTATATAGACACCGGAGAGGGCTAGGGTTTCACAGAGTCGGTTACAATGGTAGGAGATCTACATATCCGTATCGCCAAGCTTGCCTTCCACGCCAAGGAAAGTCCCATCCGGACACGGGACGAAGTCTTCAATCTTGTATCTTCATAGTCTTGGAGTCCGGCCGATGATGATAGTTCGGTTATTCGGACACCCCCTAGTCCGGGACTCCCTCACTAGCCTATGATTCTGATTGTTGTTGTCCTACAGACTAAACCCTCCGGTTTATATAGACACTGGAGGGGGCTAGGGTTACACAGAGTCGGTTACAAAGAAGGAGATCTAACATCCGGATCGCTAAGCTTGTCTTCCACGCAAAGGAGAGTCCCATCCGGACATGGGACGAAGTCTTGAGTCTTGTATCTTCATGGTCCAATAGTCCAGCCAATGTATATAGTCCAGCTGTCCGGATACCCCCTAATCCAGGACTCCCTCAGTAGCCCCTGAACTAGGCTTCAATGACGATGAGTCCGGCGCGCAGATTGTCTTCAGTATCGCAAGGCGGGTTCCACCTCTGAATACTCCAAAGTAAACCTCGAACACTTAAATTGTGTCTGGCTCTACAAGACGATTTTCACATACCACCATAGAGAGAACGATATTGCACAAATATAATCTGCTGACAACTTTAGATAACGTGACATCACACCATGGTCGAGTCATTATTTGAACCGTCTTCCCACAACCAGCCACCGCACATATTGCGAGACAGTTTCCTCGGCACGTCTTATCGAAGCAGAGATCGTATCCCTCTTATCACGGGACCTCCATCAATACGGGTGTGGGTAGCCCAACCGTACCGCCAATCACGGCGAGTGGGGAACGAGCAGGTTCCACTAGGCAGGTAGGGAGGCGCCAAAGTTTTTGTGGCCTCTATAAAGAGATAAGGTCTCTTCTTCTTTATCCACGCCTTTCCCTTTCGCTCGTCCATTCCCCTTCGCTTGATCCCTAGCGCCCAAGCGCTCGTCTTCTCCACCAAAAAGAGGTTCTCCGAAGATGTCCAGATCCGGAGCAGGAGGCAAATGGATGGCCTCTACCGTCCAGGAGAAGGATATTAAAAAGCTTCGAGAGGCCGGGTACCTGGCCAAGAAAATCGGCCACCGTCTTCCGACGGCGAGACAGATTGTCCCTAATACGGAGCCTCACGAGAGGGTCGTGTTTCTTCCTCATTTTGTCCGCGGGCTCGGGGTTTCCCCTTCACCCATCTGTTCGCGGCATCATGTATTATTACGGGATTGATTTTCATGATTTGTCCCCTAATTCTTTCCTTAACATCTCGACGTTTATCATCTTGTGTGTGGCCTTTCTCCGTATTTTGCCCCAGTTCGGCTTATGGCTGAAGATCTTCAATGTGAAGCCCAAGGTGGTGAACGGCGAGCACGCTGAGTGCGGCGGCGCCATGGTGAGCAAGATGCCCAAGGTCACATGGCCGACAGGCAGCTTCAATGATTCCGTCAAGGAGTGGCAGCAGCAGTGGTTCTATATCACTGAGCCGCGCGGTAAAAAGTGGGCCGTTGCTCCTGAATTCAGATCCAGAGCCCCCCTGCGGCTCACGTCCTGGCCCAAGAAGGGCCTGAACTGGTCCTCATACGATGAGTTGTCGGTGCTCCAAACACGCGTCAAGGGCGTGGTAGACAAGGATGTCAAACTCGTCAATGTAGTACAGGTGATGTTAGTTCGCCTGGTTCTCCCTTGCCAGCACCGGGCCTGTAATTTGTGGGAATACGACCCGGCCGAGCACCAGACCCTGTGGGATCTCTACGTCTCCTCACACAAGGACATCTGGAAGGTGGTCTTCAAGTCCGGCAAACCGTGGCCGGGCTCCGCCGAGGACCGCGGGTATCAACTGTCCCGCTCCGCAAGTCCGGTAAGTTATCTCTATGTTCTGTCTATCCATGTTTAGCTGGCATATCCCGAGGGATACACTTTATTATGCTTTTTGCAATTATCCTAGGAATGGACGAAGAAGGTGGGGCGGATACATTGACCGGCCCCGCTGCTAGAGGAACCGGCAGGACCTCTTCTGAAGAAGATGCTGGTCCCAGCGCCTTACAAGGCGCCGAAGAAAGAGGCCTCCAAGGCGCCATGGTGCTTCGGACACAAAATCCGAAGACTCCAACGCCCATCCTTCCTCTGAAGATGAAGAGGAGGAGGAAGAAGACGAGTCCTCCACGGGGGGGGGGGAGAAAAGGACGGCCTCCTCATCCTTGGAGGCCGAATCGCCGAAGAGGGAAAAAAATCCCCTTCTAGAGGCGTCCACCACGGCTACCACTAGCAGACCGGAGTGGGATCCCAGGGTCTAGCCCCTGGTAAAATCGTGAGTACATGAAATCCGAACACGCCTGAGCGCCTAGGATTACTAAGGTGCAGTATTTTAACTTGCGCCATACTTTGTGCAGCCCGGCGAGGTCTCGCGCCGAACAGTCCTCATCGGAGGATTCGCTGAGCTCAGATGCCCTGGAGAGCGAGACGCCTCCGGAGGCCCCTTCCCCAAATCCTGGGTGCGACATCGAGGTGTCGTCTCAGCAGGACCTAGACCAGGGAGGGCACACCTCCGGGGCCGGATACACGGGAGCAACGGTTCCCGTCGACGGCGGGGGCGATTTTAGATTCGGCCCGCAGCCGGACACGGTCCTGGAGACCTTTGAAGCTCCAGGATCAGGCAGGCAGCCCCCCTTGATGGAAGGAGGCAAACCCGCTCCGTCGGCAACCTCTATCCAAGCAGAGCTGCAGGGCAGCCTATCGACAGTGCTAAAGAATGTGTCCATCGTCGATGAACATAGTATGAACGGTAGCCCCTGATGCACTGTTCGGTGAAAGAGAGAGAACCGGACAGGGGATCAAATTTCCGCTTCGCAGGATACACAGATAATGACATATATCTCTTTGTTTGAAAACATGCGTCTGTAGCGACGACCGCCTCTCATACTGTGGAAGTATCCGAACTAAAGCAGAGTCTGGAGCGGGCCGAAGAAGGACTTGGCCGAGTGAGGAAGCGGTTGGAGGACAAGCAAGGTATGTCAAAACCTTTGATAAATTAAGCACAAATGAGTAGTTGTGCCTGATGAAATCATTTGCACTGTGTGCTCTAGGAGCAAATGCCTAAATTGAGGCGCTGAAGAAGGCTGTGGCCGAAGCCAACAAGAAGGCCACCGCGGAGTGGGCTCTTCGCGAGAAGCACGAGGCCAGGGTCATTGAAGCTGAACGAGAGCTCCAGGAGGCCGTGAAGAGAAGCGAGACTTTAGAGCAAAGTCTAGCAGGGAAACAATCCAAACTCGCCCAAGCTCTCCAAGCCGCAAATGATGTTCAGGAGGAAGCCCGAGGTGCTCAGAAGGACATTCAAGAGGCGAGGAGGATTGCGGCTGGTAAGGCTTTTTTACTCGAAGCGATTTTTGTATAGTAACAGGAGAAATTCAAAGTGACAAATTGAATTCTTGTTTCTCCAAGGGCGTTTGCAGACCTGCCATGCAGCATATCTGATACTGCTCACTGGGCTGAGGAGAAGAAGTCTGTGGAAAAGCATTTCTGGTCGCAGTATTTGGCGCTGAATTATCCGGTGCCCTTTGTCGATCAGCTGAAGTAGCTGACCGAACTGCACCAGGCGGCCAAACTAGCCATGAAGGACTTAGTTATCCGGCTGTGGCCCGCTGAGCCAATTCCAAGCAGTTACTTCGGACTCGTGAAGCGGATTGTTGGTGCTTGCCCTCGGCTCGAAGTCATTAAGCGGTCGGTCTGTATAGAAGGTGCACGCCTGGCATTTGCCCGGGCGAAGGTGCACTGGGGGAAGCTTGATGCTGAAAAGCTGATGACTGAGGGACCACCGGAGGGTAAGGAGTACCGCAAGCCCGAATTATATTATGATGGTGTCCTGAAAGGAGCCCGCCTTGTGGCGGAACGATGTACCAAAGACACTATATTTCCCTGAAGGCAGTCATGCTGTCCTTTGTAATCCAAGGTACTGGCACTGTTATTATTTATTGCCTGTTATATGAAAGTTTTTTCTTCCTGTGCGGTCGTTTGGTGTATATGAATCCTGAGAGTTGGCCAGTCGTCGGCTTCTGCCCCCACGTAGAAAGTACGGGGGTGTTCGGGACATACCTGAACACTTTTTATCCCATTTTTGGGTCCTTGAAGGAGGTGTTCATCACAGCGAACTAGACAATCAGACTATAGGGCTTTATCACTCTCACTTAGCCATAGGAATTGGAGTATGGTAGGCACAGCCCCTGGTGTTCGGAAGACCGTACGAGGGGCTCTAACAGCGCCTGATCGGAAGACCGATCCATCGCACTCTGCCTTTGTTATGGCATTATGCAGAATAAATCCTTAAAGATTTTACAACCTCTCGAACAGCTGACCAGCTCTCGCCGTATCATGACAGTCAGTTTTCATCTTTCTCTACTGAGGTGCTCGTCCGGAAGAACCGGGACACAATCGCAGTAGTTCTCCCAGCGCTACCTTAGCCGATGGAGTGGAACGTAAGGTACCAAAACATGGGAGCCGGGCAAACTCAACTAATGACCCAAGACATGATTCAGAGCTGATGCATATAGTTCTATAAGTTCGGGGTGCCGAGCGACCAAGAGGGTGGTCGGACTTTGTTGCCATATTATGAGGACAATGAAGCCCCTAGCATAGTGGGGCATGACACTATGTGCGAGTGCTGTTATGACGAAAAAGGCGTCAATGAGGAATGACGGCCGGTAAGTGTCATATAGTTCTACATGTTGTAGTGGAGTGACACGCCTATGCGTATAAGTATGGTTTATGCTATGAAAGGAGGTATACTGGCAGAACCTGTTGCGACCGGACGGGAGGAAGCTGTGTGCGGCTCCAAAGTGTATCCAGACTGTCTTCTTGGGGAATACTTGTGTATTCCCTCTTTGTGTGTCCGAGCTCATTCCATGTCGCCAATCCTGTTCTACGAAAAAGTGAGCCTGTAAAGAAAAATGCTTAGAGGCATTTGTGTGTCATAGGGTGGTTGACTGGAGCCTGGTCGAGCCGGGCTATCCTGCCATAAAGTAGCTCGGACTCCTTTGTAGCTGTCTAGGGGGTTGGCTGTCGAATCGAAGTTCGAGAGAAGGGCACAACTCGCTACCTCAGCGGTGTTATACTTTCCGATGTCGGGGTGGAGTTCGGCCTTGCCCATAATTGTGACTATGTCACATGGGTTTGGCATCATATTGTACCACGTTGAGTCGAGCCAACGTGGTTCGTCCTGGTAGTATATAGTAGTTAATGTATAAGGGGCAATTCCGAAGACTTACTCTTCGGTATGGTGTTTGTTTGGTGATCCGAAGACAACCTCCAGGGTGGTGGGCTTGTAAGACTTGGCCTTTACACATGGAACGACATGTTTGAGAAGATGTTTTTAGTGGGTTTGATCCTCGAGAAATCAATACCTATTTGGTGAACTGTGTCTAGGCGCAGCAAGTTTGAGCCACTGTTTATGCCAATAGGACCTCCTGTGAGGTGGAACCCACCAACTGTTGGGTCGATGGTGAGTTCAATTGAATTGCCATGGTTGAAATTGGTTGGATAGCCTGTGTGGTCGGAGATGATCGGCCGTATTTTTGTACCGTGGGGTGACTTGTATTGTTGAGTTGGCATCCCGAGGAGTACACATTCATTCCCTTGTTGGTTTGAAGAGGATTTTTCTTTTACCTCATAATGTTTGATGGTCTGGGCTCCTTGTTGTCTTCATAGCTTTGAGACCCCTTTTTATTGTTTCCGGCGCGCGACCGGCCGTTTTGTTTTGAAGATCCGGCCTTCTCTATTGGTATGATTGGCTACCATTCCAGGGGTACCATGAATTTGACATGGTTGGTCGAGTATGCTGCCCGGGCCGGACGGGCCTGTATTGTTCTCTTTCCGCTGACCGGACTAGGAGCCGCGGAATCCGGCACCGACTGCCGTGTCTTGGGCGTCACCATTATTTTTGTGACGCTTATGTCTTTTGCGTCGTGATTTATGGATGTTGCCTTGCGTTTCCTGCGTATTGCCTTGGACCGTGATGTATTGGCGTCGGGGTGTGGGCTTTAGGACCTCCTTCTCAAGTTGAGGTAGCAAATTGTGCTTTGGGTACCCTTTGGTGGGGCGGTTGAGTCCGTATTCCCCGGCTGCCAGGACCTTAGTCCATCTGTCTGTGAGCAGATTTTGGTCAGCTTGGAGCTGCTGCTGTTTCTTTTTCAGGCTTCTTGCAGTGGCCATAAGCCGTCACTGGAAGCGAACCTGCTCTACGGGATCCTCGGGCATGCCGAATTCATCGTCGCTGAGGCTCACCTCGTCTTCGGAGGGAGGCATGTGGTTGTCCTCCTTCGAGTATCCATTCGTCGCCTGTTCATCTGGGCTAATCTGCTCGTCTTCCTGTCCGTCCTGCTCGAAGGCAAGCTGATCGGGATTGTATTCGTCTTTGGCACCATCCGGATTGTTTTCATCTCCTGTGCCGGTACTGCTGTGGCGGGGCTTAGAGTGGTGCTGATGACGCCCATGCTTTGATTTTTTCCTTGAGGTGTTATCCTCTATTGCCTCATCGCCATTGGTTTCTTTGGGAGTGTCCACCATATATATCATACGAGGAGGTGGCTGTCCAGCGCCCCGTGGGTGGTGGTTCCTGTACTTCTCCTGCATCATCGTCCAGACCGTCAATGTCTTCGGAGTCGAATTCAAGCACGTCGGTCAAATCATCGACCGTGGCAATGAAGTGGGTGGTGGGTGGGCAACGAATTTCCTTGTCGCCTGCTTCCCACTCAAGTTGTACATAGTTCGACCAAGAGTCTCCTAACAGAGAGAGAGAGACTTTAATGAATCCAGCATGTTGCCAAAGGGCGAGTGCTGGAAGATATCCACGGTGGTGAACTCCATACCGGAGCTCAACCGGATTCGGCGGGCTCGGGGGCACGCGGTCTGGAACCTACAGCCAGACACAAGTCCGGGAGTCCAGTGACACAGACTTCCTTGGGGGTGGAGTTTGTGTTCGGCTATACCGCTGATGAGTATGCAGCCTCCGGGGCAAGGTCCATCCACCCGTCCTTGGACACCGTGATTTGCCCCGGATTTAGGTCTGAAGCTCTTGCAGGTGCGATATCCCGAGTATTGTCTGACATCTGGTCTAAGCCGTGCTCGTCGTGACTGTTCAGCGCTCCTGGCGTAGGCCCGAATCCATCGAAGATCAAGTCTCCGCAGATATCGGCCGTGTAGTTCAAGTTTCTGAACCTGACCTGATGGCCAGGGGCGTAGCTATCGATCTGCTCCAGATGGCCAAGCGAATTGGCCCACAGTGTGCAGCTACCGAACACGAAGATCTGCCCGGGGAGAAAGGTCCCACCCTGGACCACGTCGTTTTTGATGATTGAAGGAGCCATCGAGCCTTGCAGCGACGACACAGAGGAACTCCCAATGAAAGCACCAATGTCGGTGTCAAAACCGGCGGATCTCGCGTAGGGGGTCCCAAACTGTGCGTCTAAGGCTATGGTAACAGGAGGCAGGGGACACGATGTTTTACCCAGGTTCGGGCCCTCTCTATGGAGGTAATACCCTACTTTCTGCTTGATTGATCTTGATGATATAAGTATTACAAGCGTTGATCTACCACGAGATCGTAGAGGCTAAACCCTAGAAGCTAGCCTATGATTCTGATTGTTGTTGTCCTACGGACTAAACCCTCCGATTTATATAGACACTGGAGGGGGCTACGGTTACACAGGGTCGGTTACAAAGAAGGAGATCTAACATCCGGATCGCCAAGCTTGTCTTCCACGCAAAGGAGAGTCCCATCCGGACACGGGACAAAGTCTTGAGTCTTGTATCTTCACGGTCCAACAGTCCGGCCAATGTATATAGTCCGGCTGTCCGGATACCCCCTAATCCAGGACTCCCTCACCAACCTCGACCCAGATCAAGAGGAGGCACTGGTGAAGTTCTTGCACGCGAACGAGGAGGTATTCGCCTGGGAACCCAAGCAGCTGGTAGGGATCCCGAGGGGGATAATCAAGCATCACTTAAGGGTGTGCCCCAATGTGCGCCCTGTGAAGCAGAAGGCGCGGCGACAGTCCATAGAGAAGCAGTCCTTCATCGTCCAGGAAACCCGCCAGCTGGAGGCAGCAAGTGTCATTCGCGAGGTTCGGTACCTGAAATGGCTGGCAAACCCCATTGTCGTGCCAAAGAAAGGCGGGAAGGAGCGCATGTGTGTCGACTTCACCAACCTCAACAAGGCCTGTCCCCAAGACCTGTTCCTGCTTCCGCGCATCGACCAGATCGTCGACTCCATCACCGAGTGCGACCTGCTGTGTTTCCTGGACGCGTTCTCAGGCTACCACCAGATCAAGATGGCAGTGGAGGATGTGGAGAAGACAGCTTTCCTGACCCCGTGCGGGGTATACTGCTGCACTTGCATGTCGTTCGGACTGCGCAACGCAGGGGCGACCTTCCAACGGCTGATGCACATCGCCCTAGGTCAACAGCTCGGGAGAAACGCTGAAGCCTATGTCGACGACATCATGGTAAAATCCCGGAAGGCGAGAACCCTGATTCAGGACCTGGAGGAGACCTTCGCAAGCCTGTGCCAGGTGGACGTGCGGCTTAACCCAGAGAAGTGTGTGTTCGACGTTCCCTCCGGCAAGCTGCTGGGCTTCCTCGAGTCCCACAAAGTGATTGAGGCTAACTCGGAGAAGGTCAAGGCATTAGAACACATGAGTCCACCGCAAACTCTTAAGGAAATGCAGAAGCTCGCGGGCTGCGAGACCTCGCTGGGGTGCTTCATCTCCAAGATGGGGGAGCGCACCCTGCCCTTCTTCAAGATGATGAAGAAGAAGGGCTCGTGTGAATGGACCCCGGAGGCTAACCTGGCGTTTCAAGACCTCAAGAGGTACCTGACCAGCCCTCCGGTGATGGTGGTGCCTCGTCCCCTCGAGCCCCTGGTGTTTTAGCTAGCCGCCACCACCCACTCCGCCAGCGCGGCACTGGTGGCAGTTCGGGAAGAGCGCCAGGCCAAGAATCCGCCATGCCATGCCACACTTTCGGCCAGGGCGACGCAGCACCAAGACGGCGCCGCAAGGGTTGCAACAACGACGGTGAACGGTCAGGCCCAGCAAGATGGTGTCCTCGGGCCTGCAGGGGCCCCAACGGATGACCAGGCTCCTCATGTCCCATCACCTCAGGAAACAATCCAACCTCCGGCAACCGCAGGCTCCATAGACGCTCCTGCCCTGTTCACGAGGGTGGGGGGCGCGCCCCTCCCCCCTGGGCGCGCCCCTTACCTCGTGGGCCCCCTAGTGGCCCTCCGACGCCAAGTCCAACTCCATATATTGGCTTTTGAGGAGAAAAAAATCAGAGAGAAAGTTTCATCGTGTTTTACGATACAGAGCCGCCGCCAAGCCCTAATCTCTCTCGGGAGGGCTGATCTGGAGTCCGTTCGGGGCTCCGGAGAGGGGGATTCATCACCGTCGTCATCATCAACCATCCTCCATCACCAATTTCATGATGCTCACCGTCGTGCGTGAGTAATTGCATTGTAGGCTTGCTGGACGGTGATGGGTTGGATGAGATTTATCATGTAATTGAGTTAGTTTTGTTAGGGTTTGATCCCTAGTATCCATTATGTTCTGAGATTGATGTTGCTATGACTTTGCTATGCTTAATGCTTGTCACTAGGGCCCGAGTGCCATGATTTCAGATCTGAACCTAATATGTTTTCATGAATATATGTGTGTTCTAGATCCTATCTTGCAAGTCTATAGTCACCTACTATGTGTTATGATCCGGCAACCCCGAAATGACAATAATCGGGACCACTCCCGGTGATGACCATAGTTTGAGGAGTCCATGTATTCACTATGTGCTAATGCTTTGTTCCGGTTCTCTATTAAAAGGAGGCCTTAATATCCCTTAGTTTCCAATAGGACCCCGCTGCCACGGGAGGGTAGGACAAAAGATGTCATGCAAGTTCTTTTCCATAAGCACGTATGACTATATACGGAATACATGCCTACATTACATTGATGAACTGGAGCTAGTTCTGTGTCACCCTATGTTATGACTGCTACATGATGAACCACATCCGGCATAATTATCCATCGCTAATCCGGTGCCTACGAGTTTTCCATATACTGGTTCTCGCTTATTTACTTTTCCGTTGCTACTGTTACAATCACTACAAAAATACCAAAATCATTACTTTTGCTGTCTTTACTTTGTTACCGTTACCACCACTATCATATTAATTTGCTACCAAACACTTTGCTGCAAATACTAAGTTTCCAGGTGTGGTTGAATTGACAACTAAGCTGCTAATACTTGAGAATATTCTTTGGCTCCCCTTGTGTCGAATCAATAAATTTGGGTTGAATACTCTACCCTCGAAAACTGTTGTGATCCCCTATACTTGTGGGTTATCAAGACCTTTTTCTGGCGCCGTTGCCGGGGAGCATAGCTCTATTCCTTGAGTCACTTGGGATTTATATCTGCTGGACACTATGAAGAATTTGAAAGATGATCGACCTACTATTTTTCCCTCAACTACGAGGGGAGGTAAGGGATTGCCATCTAGCCTTGCACTAGATTCTCCTTCTGTTATGAGTAAGTTTGCGACACCTAGACCTACTACTACTATTGGTTCTGATATGTCGCATGTTATTGATGATGCCACTTCTGCTATGCATGATACTTATGATGAAACTACTTCTATACTTGATACTACTGTGCCACCTGGTGAATATCTTGATGAGCAAATTGCTAGGTCTAGAGAAAGAGAAATTATTGAACCTGAACACGATGATGTGAGTGATGATGAACCTATGCCTGCTATTCTTGAGGGTTATCTTTTTAATGTTGAACCTATTGAAGCCGTTCTTGCTTGCCAGGATAGTCTTGAAAGTAAGAGGTTGCTAATTAAGTGGAGTAAAGAATCTTTTAGAGGTAGGATGAGACCCGACCCAGCTATTGCTACTTCACCTATCTGTGTCCCTGATCAGGATTATTATGGTTTTTCTGTCGATCCAGATATAATTACTTTGGTTGAATCTGATCCTTTTTATGGCTATGAATCTGAAACTGTTGCGGCACATCTTCGTAAGTTAGATGATATAGCTGGCCTGTTTACTAATAATCAGAGATCGCGCCACCTTTATTTACTCAAAATATTTTCGTTCTCATTAAATGGTGATGCTAAGAAATGGTTTAATTCTCTTGATCCTGGTTGTGTGCAAAGTCCCCAGGATATGATTTATCACTTCTCTGCTAAATATTTCCCTGCTCATAAGAAACAAGCTGCTTTGAGGGAAATATACAATTTTGTGCAAATTGAAGAAGAGAGTCTCCCACAAGCTTGGGGGAGGCTTCTCAAGTTACTTAATGCTTTGCCTGATCATCCTCTTAAGAAACCTGAAATATTTGATATCTTTTATAATGGACTAACTGATGCTTCCAGAGATTACCTGGATAGTTGTGCTGGTTCTCTTTTCAGGGAAAGAACACCGGATTACGCTGAAATTTTATTGAGTAATATGTTGGCAAATGAAAATAATTGGGCACCTCCTGAGCCAACTCCTGAGCCAACTCCTGAGCTAGCTCCTGAGCCAATTACTGAGCCTATTCCTAAACCAACTCAGAGGAAGAGAGGTGTTCTATTTTTCAGTCCCGAAGATATGCAAGAGGCAAAGAAATCTATGAAAGAAAAAGGTATTAAACCTGAAGATGTTAAGAATTTACCTCCTATTGAAGAAATACATGGTCTTAATTTACCGCCTGTTGAAGAAGTATATGATCTCAATTACTTATTTACTGAAGAACCTCCCGATATCCCGACATAGGTAGTAAAGGTAAATTCTCTCTATAGATATGATAAAGCTGAAGTTCCTCCTACTAAAATTGCTAGTTAGTGCTTGGATGAGTTTGATGACTTTATGTTTAAGCAAGATGACTTTAATGCTTATTTTGGTAGACAATTAAAACAGAATACCTTTATGATTAAACGCTTGAGTGATTATATGGATGATATTAGAGGTGAACTTAAACTTGTTAGCAAACATGCTTCTATGGTTACCACTCAAGTAGAACAAGTACTTAAAGCTCAGAAAGAAGTGCTTGATGAAATGAATAGTAAGAAAAAAAGATTATGCTGTTAGAGTGGCTACTAGAACTGGTAGAATGACTCAGGAACCTTTGTATCCTGAAGGCCACCCTAAGAGAATCGAGCAAGATTCTCAGAGAAATAATATTGATATGCCTAGTTCTTCTAAGAGGAAGAAAAAGAAAAATGATAGGACTTTGCAAACTTCTAGTGAACCTATTGCTGAACCACCTGAGAATCCAAATGATATCTCTATGTCTGATGCTGAAACACAATCAGGTGATGAACAGGAACCTAGTGATAATGTTAATGATAATGTTCATGTTGATGCTCAACCTAGTAATGATAATGATGTAGAAGTTGAACCTGCTGTTGATCTTGATAACCCACAATCAAGGAATCAACGTTATGACAAAAGAGATTTTGTTGCTAGGAAACACGGTAAAGAAAGGGAACCATGGGTTCAGAAACCCATGCCTTTTCCACCGAAACCATCCAAGGAAAAGGATGATGAGGATTTTGAGCGCTTTGTTGAAATGGTTAGACCCATCTTTTTGCGTATGCGATTAACTGATGTGCTCAAAACAAATCCTTATGCTAAGTACATGAAGGATATCATTACTAATAAAAGAAAGATACCGGAAGCTGAAATTTCCACCATGCTTGCTAATTATACTTTTAAGGGTGGAATACCAAAGAAACTTGGAGATCCAGGAGTACCTACTATACCATGCTCCATTAAAAGAAATTATGTTAAAACTGCTTTATGTGATCTTGGAGTCGGTGTCAGTGTTATGCCTCTCTCTTTATATCGTAGACTTGACTTGAATAAGTTGACACCTACTGAAATATCTTTGCAAATGGCTGATAAATCAACTGCTATACCTGTTGGTATTTGTGAGGATGTGCCTGTAGTGGTTGCAATTTTAACGGACTTTGTTATTCTTGATATTCCCGAGGATGATAGTATGTCTATTATTCTTGGAAGACCTTTCCTTAATACTGCACTGTTATTGATTGCAACAAAGGCAATGTCACTTTTCATGTTAATGGTAATGAGCATACGGTACACTTTCTGAGGAAACAACCTCAAGTTTATAGCATCAACTCTATTGGAAAAACCCCATCGATTATATTTGGAGGTTTTGAATTTCCTCTCCCTACTGTCAAGAAAAAGTATGATATTCTTATTGTTGGGGATTTTCATATCCCCGTTGAGGTAACTTAGTGTCATTCGAAATTTCTCCGGTTCCATTATTATTCGAAATGAGTTTGTTAACAAGACTTGATCAACCTTGTTAGTGGGTTCATTTTGATGATCACGAGATGGATGAAACTAGAAGCACAACCTTTTGTACCCTTTTTATATTTTTTGTTATTTAGTAGAAATAAATTAAAATAATATTTTTCTGTCTGTTTCCTGAAAATAAAAGTCCTCAGAATGCCATGCCAATTTAATATGATTGTTTTGGGAATATTTGAGAATTTATTGTGCAAAATTATCACGGGGGAGCTACCACCTGGCCACGAGGGTTGAGGGCGCTCTACCCCCCTGGGCGCACCCCTGCCTCGTGGGCCCACGGTGGCCCTCCTCCACTTATTCCTGCACCCATCTTCTTCCTCTGTCTTATACAAACACGAAAAACCAACTCAAGCACGAGTTCCAACCCCCGTTGCTATGATTTTCGATCTCCTTGCTCAAAGCACCTCTTGCAAAACTGCTTGGGGAGATTGTTCCTTGGTATGTGACTCCTCCATTGGTCCAATTAGTTTTTGTTCTAGTGCTTTATTCATTGCAAATTTGTGCTGCATAGGTGACCATGTTCTTGAACTTGCATGTCAAATTTATATGGTTCCAAGTAGTTCCAATGCTTTATATAGGCTCTAGGCACTTGTGGGACTTGTTGCTATCAATTTATTGAAGTTGGTTCACTTTTATATGAAGTTACTAAAATTTCAGATTGTAAAGGAGCACTTCCATGCTGCGCTGCACCGAGAGCACCAAGGCGGTGGACGATGGCGAGGCATATGAAGGGAATGGCCCCAGAGCCGGGGAAGACTTGGTAGTTGTTTCCCACGTGGAGGGGCATATGGGGGTTTACTGGTTGGGCTGCAGTGTGAGGCTATCGTTGCCGGAGAATAACAGCAGGTCTGGGTGAGTGCAGGGTTGGCCAGGCCAGCGATGAGAGTAGGGTGGGGTGGTGAGGCCTGCGCGGCAGCAAAGTCGGCCACGGGAGGCAGGAGTAGGCGGCATGACCAGCGCTGGTTTGGGCGGCCGGAGCAAGAAGACCAGAGGTTCAAGAAGCACTACAGTCGTTGGATGGACATTGTACGGTCATTGGAGATAGAATCGTTCATATTGACTAAGTTGAGAAAGCCCTGTGTCTATCTCAACTTAGTAGGCCCACAAGTCAGCCTCCAACTATGGTGGGTCCCAGATAGCAGGGGGAGTATTCATTTTTTGTGTGCGTAATAAGGAGGCACTTCCTTTTGTGCAAAGATATAGCTGGTGGGTCTGAGCTATCAGCGGGAGGAACATTTTTTCGCGAAATACAGAGGCCCTTTCGGTGGGTCCCTGCTATCAGGTGGAGAAATCATTATCTTGCGCATAATAAGGAGGCACTTCCTTGCGTGCGGCAGAAATAATGAAGATACTTTTGAGGGGCTCGTCGAGCCGAAACTCTAAGGAAAAACAAAAGGAAGAAGAGGAGAAGCCCAAATTTAATTTACCTCGCACTGCGGAGGTCCGGCCGTCTGAATGGCCTTCCGATGACTTCTTGAGGAGAGCTGGGATTCATGAAGATTTCTATTTATTGATTGAGAACGCCGGCCTCACCGACTTCCTCCACGACCAACGTCATCAGTATCTCTTACTCACAAATACTTTTGTGCAAAACTTCTACTTTTTCCCTAAGAAATCACCTCCAACAGTAGAGTTTCATTTATATGACGTTGTTAAAGAGATGACTTTAGCAGAATTCTGCGAGGTTTGCAGAATACCCTTTGAGGGCACCTTAGATGAACCCCACCGTAATGAATTAGAAGCTTTTGTCAACACTATCACGGTGGGAGAAACCAGGAAGGTTTCTGATGCGAGGATCACTAGCATTCATTATCCTGTTTTACGCTACTTTGCCATATTTGCTAGTCATTGCTTGATTGGACGCGGAAACTGTGGGAACCTTAGTATTCCTGATATTATTATTTTGCTCCATGGTTTATACCGCAATAACTTTGTTAGTATGGGTGGAATTGTTGCTAGACAGTTAAGTCTGAACCGTACTAAGGGCCCCATCTTTGGAGGCATTTATGCTTCACGCCTAGCTGAACATTTTGAAATACCTATTAGGCATGCGGAGAAAGAAGAAATAATGATGCCCCGTGCTTATTTAGATTACAAGAGTACGATAGCGCATGATTTTCTTGTTAAGAGTCACGATGGGGAGCTCAAATATAAATTATACTTTGATAAACATCACCCTGAGACTATTACTCTGCCTGCTCCTTCTTTGTTTAACTTGTATGCAGAGCCTCACATTGTTCCGTGGTCGGCTGTTCAAGCCTATGGGAACCCTGCACCAGCTCCGGAGCCGGAGCCACAAGATGAGCCTCCACGACTATCTGTTTATTCTTGGGATCTAGAGGAGGCCGCCAACCAGTGGCAGCCGGAGTCTTCTTCATCACAGTACGACCCCAGCTTCACCTACGGATATCCGCCAGGCCATCCCTGGCAATAGACCAACTTAGTCCAAAAGCCTAAGCTTGGGGGAGTACGTATTTCTCACCGACATTACATTCATGTTCACACACACTCATTGCTAGATGTCGGTGCTCATACTCTTTCACTGTAATATCCATGCTAGTTTATTTTCTTTTTCCTGCTTTCTTCTTGTGTGTTTGATAAACCTTAAGAAAAAACCAAAAAAATTAGTTAGTTTACTTTTCATGCTTGTAGTAGAATTAAAAAAGAAAACCCAAAAATATTTCCCGTTCTTCTTTTACTTGTTGGGAGCTTTCCCGTGTAAATAGTTTTTATTTCTTTTCCTTTCTTTGGGGGTCGAGAAGACCATATTGAAAATGCTTAGTGGCTCTCATATGCATTATTCTTTATCTAACTTAGAGCCCATATTACTTGTCTTCTCTCTTGAGTTGAATGCTTGCAGATTCCAGCTTAGTCCAATGCACGTGCACTCTTATTATTATACACACCGCTCGGTCGTGCGAGTGAAAGGCAATAATGATGATATATGATGGACTTATTGAGAAGAGAAAAGCTGGTACGAAAACTCGACCTCTTTTGTTTTTGTAAATATGATGATTCATCGTTCTTGATTCAGCTATTATGAAGTAAACATATTTGCAATGACATTTAGAGATTATAGTTGCTTGTGCCATGCTTGATTAGCTATGAGTTATAATGGTTTACCTTGCGTGCCAACATGCTATTAGAATGATTATGATATGGTATGATGGGGCGGAATCCTCCTTTAAATGCATTGAGTGACTCGACTTGGCACATGTTCACGCATGTAGTTGAATCCAATCAACATAGCCTTCATGATATCTATGTTCATGGTGGATTATATCCTACTCATGCTTGTACTCGGTGTGAATTAATTTTAATGCATGTTTACGACTGTTATCGCTCTCTCAATTGGTCGCTTCCCAATCCTTTGCTAGCCTTCACATGTATTAAGCGGGAATACTGCTTGTGCATCCAAACTCCTCAAACCCCAAAGTTGTTCCATATGAGTCCACCATACCTTCCTATATGCGGTATTTACCTGCCGTTCCAAGTAAATTTGTGTGGGCCAAACTCTAAACCTTCAAATAAACATTCTGTTTTGCATGCTCGAATAGCTCATATGTCAACTAGAGCTGCCCTTATCTTCTGTGTTAGGCGGGTTATTCTCAAGAGGAGTGGACTCCGCTCCTCATTCACGAGAAAATGGCTGGTATTCGGGATGCCCAGTCCCATGCTTTATGCAAACTAAATCAAAATAACTGCAAACAAAACTCCCCCTGGGACCCGTTGAATGTTGGAGGCACTCGTTGTTTCGAGCACGCCATGGATTGATGCTTGTGGAGGAGGGGGAGTATAAACTTTACCATTATGTTTGGGAACCGCCTATAATCTGTTTAGCATGGAAGATATCGTCGTCTTTTAGTTGTTATGTTGACAATGAAAGTAAGCTGCTCAAGATATAATTTATCTCTATTTCAAAACCGAGCTCTGGCACCTCTACAAATCCCTGCTTCCCTCTGCGAAGGGCCTAACTATTTACTTTTATGTTGAGTCATCACCCTTCTTATTAAAAAGCACCCGCTGGAGAGCACACTGTCGTTTGCATTCATTATTATTGGTTTATATTGGGTATGACTTGACTGGATCTCTTTTACCATGAATTACAATGTTTAGTCAGTCCTTGATCTTTAAAGGTGCTCTGCATTTATGTTTTGCGGTCTCAGAAAGGCCTAGCGAGATACCATTTTGTTATATCATGTTATGATTATTTTGAGAAAGTGTTGTCATCCGAGTTTTATTATTATGGCTCGCTTGCTGATTATGCTATTGATATGAGTAATTGTGAGACCTACGTGTTATTGTGAGTATGGTTAGTTCGTAATAAATGCCAAAACTTGAATGCTGGCTTTTCATGTTTACAACAACAAGAGTAAACAGAGTTTGTAAAATTTTCCTTTTTCTCTTTCAGTTTGTCAACTGAATTGCTTGAGGACAAGCAAGGGTCTAAGCTTGGGGGAGTTGATACGTCTCCGTTGTATCTACTTTTCCAAACACTTTTGCCCTTGTTTTGGACTCTAACTTGTATGATTTGAATGGAACTAACCCGGACTGACGCTGTTTTCAGCAGAATTGCCATGGTGTTGTTTTATGTGCAGAAAACAAAAGTTCTCGGAATGACCTGAAACTCCATGGAATATCTTAGAATAAATAATAAAAAATCCTCACCAAAGATGAAGACCAGGGGGCCCACACCCTGTTCACGAGGGTGGGGGCGCGCCCCTCCCCCCTGGGCGCCCCCCTACCTCATGGGCCCCCTGGTGGCCCTCCGATGCCAACTCCAACTCCATATATTGGCTTTTGGGGAGAAAAAAATCAGAGAGAAAGTTTCACCGCGTTTTACAATACGGAGCCGCCGCCAAGCCCTAATCTCTCTCGGGAGGGCTGATCTGGAGTCCGTTCGGGGCTCCGGAGAGGGGTATTCGTCGCCGTCGTCATCATCAACCATCCTCCATCAACAATTTCATGATGCTCACCGCCGTGCATGAGTAATTGCGTCGTAGGCTTGCTGGACGGTGATGGGTTGGATGAGATTTATCATGTAATTGAGTTAGTTTTGTTAGGGTTTGATCCCTAGTATCCATTATGTTCTGAGATTGATGTTGCTATGACTTTGCTATGCTTAATGCCTCTCACTAGGGCCCGAGTGCCATGATTTCAGATCTGAACCTATTATGTTTTCATGAATATATGTGTGTTCTAGATCCTATCTTGCAAGTCTATAGTCACCTACTATGTGTTATGATCCGGCAACCCCGAAGTGACAATAATCGGGACCACTCCCGGTGATGACCATAGTTTGAGGAGTTCATGTATTCACTATGTGCTAATGCTTTGTTCCAGTTCTCTATTAAAAGGAGGCCTTAATATCCCTTAGTTTCCAATAGGACCCCGCTGCCACGGGAGGGTAGGACAAAAGATGTCATGCAAGTTCTTTTCCATAAGCACGTATGACTATATACGGAATACATGCCTACATTACATTGATGAACTGGAGCTAGTTCTGTGTCACCCTATGTTATGACTGCTACATGATGAACCACATCCGGCATAATTATCCATCGCTAATCCGGTGCCTACGAGTTTTCCATATACTGGTTCTCGCTTATTTACTTTTCCGTTGCTACTGTTACAATCACTATAAAAATACCAAAATCATTACTTTTGTTGTCTTTACTTTGTTACCGTTACCACCACTATCATATTACTTTGCTACCAAACACTTTGCTGCAGATACTAAGTTTCCAGGTGTGGTTGAATTGACAACTCAGCTGCTAATACTTGAGAATATTCTTTGGCTCCCCTTGTGTCGAATCAATAAATTTGGGTTGAATACTCTACCCTCGAAAACTGTTGCGATCCCCTATACTTGTGGGTTATCATGTGCTATCAAACGTCACAACATAACTGGGTGATTATAATGATGCTCTACAGATGTCTCCGAAGGTGTTTGTTGGGTTGGCATAGATCGAGATTAAGATTTGTCACTCCGTGTATCGGAGAGGTATCTCTGGGCCCTCTCGGTAATGCACATCACTATAAGCCTTGCAAGCAATGTGACTAATTAGTTAGTCACAAGTTGATGCATTACGGAACGTGTAAAGAGACTTGCTGGAAACGAGATTGAACTAGGTATGATGATACCGACGATCGAATCTCGGGCAAGTAACATACCGATGACAAAGGGAACAACGTATGTTGTTACGCGTTGACCGATAACGATCTTCGTACAATATGTAGGAGCCAATATGAGCATCCAGGTTCCGCTATTGGTTATTGACTGGAGATGTGTCTCGGTCAAGTCTACATAGTTCTCGAACCCGTACGGTCTGCATGCTTAACGTTCGATGACTATTTGTATTATGAGTTATGTGATTTGATGACCGAAGTTTCTTCGGAGTCCCGGATGAGATCACAAACATGACGATGAGTCTCGAAATGGCCAAGAGGTAAAGATTGATATATTGGAAGGTAGTATTTGGACACCGGATGGGTTCCAGAGTGTATCGGGTACATACCGGAGTACAAGAGGGGTTACCGGAACCCCTCGGGGAAAGATATGGGCCTTATGGGATATAGGAGGGAGACTAACCAGCCCACAAGGGGCTCGTGCGCCCCCCACAAGGGAGGAGGCCGAATTGGACTTGGGAAGGGGGAGTCACCCCCCTTTCCTTCTCCTACTCCCTCTCCTTCCCCTTTCCCCAATCCGGTAGAAGGAAAAAAGGGTGGGGCTGAATCCTACTAGGATTGGACTCGTAGTAGGACTCCCCTCTCCCTGGCGTGCCCCTTGTTGGCCAGCCTCCTTGTCGGTGTCAAAATCGGCGGATCTCGGGTAGGGGGTCCCGAACTGTGCGTCTAGGCCGATGGTAACAGGAGACAAGGGACACGATGTTTTTACCCAGGTTCGGGCCCTCTCGATGGAGGTAAAACCCTACTCCTGCTTGATTGATATTGATGATATGGGTAGTACAAGAGTAGATCTACAACGAGATCAGAAAGGCTAAACCCTAGAAGCTAGCCTATGGTATGATTGTTGTTCGTCCTACGGACTAAAACCCTCCGGTTTATATAAGCACCGAAGAGGGTTAGGGTTACACAGAGTCGGTTACGATGGTAGGAGATCTACATATCCGTATTGCCAAGCTTGCCTTCCACGCCAAGGAAAGTCCCATCCGGACACGGGACGAAGTCTTCAATCTTGTATCTTCATAGTCCAGGAGTCCGGCCGAAGATGATAGTTCGGCTATCCGGACACCCCCTAATCCGGGACTCCCTCGGTAGCCCCTGAACCAGGCTTCAATGGCGATGAGTCCGGCGCGTAGATTGTCTTTGGCATTGCAAGGCGGGTTCTTCTCCAAATCCTGTGTACCTGCTGAATAACGTCCGGCTTCCTGTGAATACTGCGCTCCTCGGCTTCCGCGACCAATAATGACCGTCTTCCACGTGTTGAACGAATGTGAAAAGTCAGGGTATTTTTACATTTACCCCCCAGCTGCGCAAATGAGCTGTCTATAAAAGAGACAAGGATCTAGATCTGAATCACACCATCCTCCCTTCGCGAGCATTCATCAGAGCGCGTCTGACAGAAATCCATTCCATCATGGACAGTCGACGCGGCTCCTCCTCTCGCCCTCCCAGCCCTAAGCCTGGAGATTGGGAGAGATGCTCCGTCCCGCACAGTGAGCTAGTGGCGCTCCAAACCAAGGGATTTCTTCCCCCAGCCTTCATGGTCCCGGTTCGAGCTGGACTCGCCACCTATAAGGGCGGAAAGCAAGCGGAGAGCGTCCCCAGCCCCTCCAAAGGAGAGCGGGTATGCCTTGTCTCTTATTTGATAAGAGGGCTTGGATTTCCAATTCATCCGTTTCTCCGGGGGTTCCTGGAGTTCTATGGCCTCTAGTTGCACAACCTTACGCCTGCCTCCATTTTGCATATTGTCACACCCTGCATTTTGTAACACTTCATTTGCATTAATAAAGCATGAAAATTTGGACCAACAAAAACGTTTGCATTATCTGGCTTTTACTTTGAAGTTGGTTTTCTCTATGTGGTTTTTCAAGTGCTCTTAATAGTCAACTACTCCACCATCTATATTTCATCTCCTTACCCCAAACTTCTGCCCAATGACCATGCCATGTGTATAGTGCAATATAGAATTTTCTTACAAAAATAATTTGGCCAAAAAGTATTTTCTAAGTTTAGTTTTCCAAAAACCCCTGAATTGAGGTTTGCACTGCAAGTACTTGATTTGGGTTATGAAAAATATTTCAAAAGGTATATTTGAATCCTATTAGGTGTAGGACTCCCATAAACCACAAAAATATAATTTTAAAAGTTGTTTTACTATTTTATTTAAAAGCTTTTTCTTAAGGACAGAAATGGTCTTTAATAGGGAAAAATTATTTTATTGTTTTAAAAATATTTGACAAAAATTAGGGAAACTCAGTGGACATATATTTTCCATATATAAGAGTTTAACCACATGGTCATGTTCAAAATATTGGTCAAATCCCTCTAAAACCCTTTCTGGATATTTCAAGCTTTTGAAATATTTACAAAGGAAATATTCTCCAAACATTCCAAGAAAATTCTATCATCTCACATATGACATACTTGATGATCTTGACAAGTCTCATGTCATGGAGAATAGTATAACCCCATTAAATCCCCTCAAAACTATTTCTGTCCATTTTGAAGTTTGAGCAACTTTACATTGCCAAACATGTCCAAATGTTCTCAAACTTGGTGAACATGCTCCAATGGTCTAATAGTGCATCTAGACCAAATGGCACAGGTTGGAGAAGAAGATATCCTGGTCAAAGTGCCTCAAAACCTTCTCTGACCAGAATCAAATTTGAACTACTTTGTACTACCAACTTTTTCTCCATGACCCCAACTTTTGTGAGCCTGATCACATGACTAAATAAGGCCACCACACCAAGTGGTGCATCAAGGAGAAGTGATCTACTCAACTGGATCTACACAAATCCATTCCTGCCCATTTTTAGGGTTTACAAAAGTTGCATTGGCAACTTTGTCCAAATAAGCTCAAAATGGGTGGAAGGCCCTAATTATATGTGGCATCTCACCCTGTGGAGTATCATGGCCAGTGGAAGTCATTAACTTGCCCAAAACATCATCAAACACCTTCTGGCAGAATTTTGGAATGCAAATTCCAGCCCCTTCCACTAATCTCCTTGAGCCCATCTTTTTACCACAACCCCTCCTCGTTTCCCTCTGCAACTGGGATGCTTTTCTGCCCGAGGAAGCAATGATGAGGGAGGGGGAAACCCCATTTGTCTTCTCTGGACAGCAGCTTCTCCCCTCTCTCTCTCTCAGCCTCCTTCTCTCCCCTCGGCTCTCCAGGGCATCCAAGGCCCATTTCAGCTTTTGCCCACACCCCCTGCAGCCGCCAGACACTAGTGGACGCACGCGGACGCGGAAAAACCGCGGATGCCGGCCAAAGTCGCGCTCTGGAGCGCCCGGCAGGACACCGACCGTTGACGCCGCGCCTCCCGACCACCTCGAGCTTCCCCCGCGCGCCAGTCCATGCCCCTCGATGTCCGCTCCACGCCAGCAGGCCTCCCACTTGCTCCCGCGCCCTCCTCTCTCTCCTGCAGCTCGCGCCAGAACGCCGCCCCGCTCGGCCAATACTCGCGCCACTCCTGTGACCCGCGTGCAGCTCGCCCCGCTCCTTCTCTCTCTCCCTGGCACCCTACACCACTCCCACGAACACCCCCGAGCTCTCCATTCCTTCTCTAACGGCCACCCGAGCCGATCCCGCGGGCACCCGTAGGCTACGCCTACGGTGGACCTCGGCCAGCCCATATAAGGCAACCCCGAACCCCTCCTTTGCTCCCTGTCGCTCCCCCATACTCCAAATCGACCTCCCGCACCACCTATTCATCTCCAGAACCGCCCGAGCTCGAGATCGAGCTCGAGCTCCGCCGCCTCGGCTCATCGGTGTTCGCGCGGTACAGGCCTCCTCCGCCTCCGTTTCTTCTCGATCTGGAACCGCGCGGCCACGCTGACCCTTTCCCCTCTCTTTCCCACTCTTTTTGCAGCCGGGAACGGCCGGATTCATCGACGCCCGAAGCACCTCCGCCGCGTGACCTCGTCGCCGGCGAACCAGGCTGCTCCGGCGACCGTCTCCATCACCACCCGAACGGCGACTCCGCCTCGAGTCCAACGGTACCACCCGCGCACCTTCCCGTGCTCTGTATCGCCGCCGGCGAGCTCGTCATTGCCTCTGGCCGGAGGTAGACGACGACGGCCGTGGGGCCAGCCCGTCAGCCTCACGCCCTAACGGGTGGGATCCACCCGTCAGGTTTAAAACGCGCGCGCGCGCGCACCGGTTCGCCCGTTGGCTGAAGGCGTATTTCGCCTTTACGCCTTCGACGTGGCGGCCGCGTGGGCTGGTTTCCCCTCTGGGCCTGCTGCCCGTGGCCTCTCTGGCCCAGTGGCACAGCGCCACTTTTCTTTTTCTTTTTTGTCCCCTTTCCAAAAATTCCACAGGGCAAAATATTTGTCCAAATGAAATATTTCCAACTCCTAAAATCTCAGAAAAATCCCACCTATTTATTGATGTAACTTTCATGAACATCCATTACACTTTTCTGCTCTGTTCAAATTTAAATTCAAATTTGAACAATAAAACCTCTGTTTAAAAATCCACAACTCTGTTTCCCTAGCTCCAAATTCAAAACCAAGAATTTTCCCCTTCCTAGTTTTCCTCCTAGTATTTTACAAAAATAAGTTGA
Source organism: Triticum timopheevii (assembly GCA_963921465.1). Lineage (NCBI taxonomy): Eukaryota > Viridiplantae > Streptophyta > Magnoliopsida > Poales > Poaceae > Triticum > Triticum timopheevii. The sequence goes on from OY997270.1 coordinate 139,952,205, forward strand.
CATTTTTCTGAGCACTTTGACTTTTCTGTTTTTATTATTGTCTTATTTTCCCGTTATTTTCTTGCAACGTTAGATCCCGTATTTGACGAGGTAGCTGAGGAAGAAGGAGGAGCAGGGCCTGAAGACTTTGAAGACCAAGCCAACCAAGGCAAGCAGCCCTTTGACCATGTCTATGAAACCCTTTTTATGCATGTCATATAGCCCTTTATTATTGTTGCATCGGAATCATGATGAGGTGGTAACCACTTAATGGTTTGCCACTGTACTTTCTCGTTGATACTTGCATTGTGCATGGCCCTACCTTCTTATGAGGGTTATGCCGGTGGGAGTAGATAGGATGCTAAGGTAGTGCTACGCAAAAAGGGACAGGTATATGCATGGTGAAGGAGGCAAAGTATTTTCAAAAGACTTTTTCGAAAACCCCGTCGGGTGCCACTTATGCCCGAGGGAGATGATGAAATGGGTAACCACTTGATGACAAAGTGGTGTACCGAGGCAAGTGTGTGTGTTGTTTTCGAAAACGGATTAGATTTAAGATTTGTCGACTGACCCAACCTTACATGCGCAACCACTCTACCCTTATATCGGAAAGGGCATTATTGATTACCTAGGCCGATACTAGCTTGGAGCCCGGATTACTAGTGACGGGGGAGAGTTGGTGCTCTCTCTCGGGACGGGGTCGTGCCAGGTAGGGCGGCCATGACCATTTTTATGGGGCACCGGACACACCGCTGGTACCCCGTGCCAGTGGTATGTGATAAGAATGGGAGCAAGGCTCCGCGAAAATGTTATGTGAAATGTTGGGCACGGGGGCTACTGCCAATCGAGTGGACTCCATGTTAGTGTCGTCTAGGAAAAGGTAGTGATCGGGTGCTTACCCCGGGTACTTGAGGTATCGCGGGTCGTGGAAGACACGGAAGTTCCCCGGATCTTGTGGGTACAGTGTGCAACCTCTGCAGAGTGTAAAACTATTCGAATAGTCGTGTCCACGGTCAAGGACAGTTGGGCGGTGCTGCTTAAACTACGTCCAGAGTTTTCAACCGTGTGTGAGGGTGTTGATAAAACTACTTGGGTCAAGTCAAAGGACTTGACATGTTTGAGATGGGTTGGTGCCCACTCTATTTATGTTGGGTTGGTGCCCACTCTATTTATGTTGATATCTGTAACCTGTCCTCATGGTTACTTGAATTCTCTTGATGCATGTCTTACAAGTTGTTGAACATGTCATTGCACTCAAAACTAGCTTTCTGCAAAAATCTACCTATGTCATGCATTGTTACATCTTGAACCAAAACATGGGTTGCTTGCGAGCACATTCAAAGTACTCATTGGCTTGCCACTGGTTATTTAATTGACCAGGCATGGAAGAACCGGAGTTCGAAGAAGAGTTCTTTGGAGACGAACATGCGAACTAGGACGTTTCCCAGTCAGAATGCCTGTAGGGTTAAGGCAGATGGCATGGGTTCTACTTATCGACGACGATTTCCGCTGCTTGTGTTTCATTTGATGTTCAGCCCTTAAGGCTTTGTCAATGTAAGACTTGACCATAATGGTCACAATTTGTGTAAGACGGTATGTATGGATGTAAGACTCTTGTTATTCAGCTTCTGTGTGTTTAGTGAGCATTGATCTCTGGGATCACTGTACACGTGCATTCAGTGATCTCGACTTATGAGTCGGGGTCCCCACAGAGCTGGTACCAGAGCCATCCTGACTGTAGGAAGCCTTAGTTAGCATGGACGTTAGTTAGAGTGAGACTATCCACAAGATTACCCGTATACCTATGTTTTATGATAGTATCCCAAACATAGGTCACATTCCCTCTATTAACCCTTCCCCCTCCACTTTTGTAGATGGCCGTCGTACCCGAGGACTTCCTGACCATCGGATTTCCCGTGCTTCTTGAGGATAGCCTCAGGAAGTGCCAGTTCACTCGAGCCCCCACCTTCTCCTACCACGAGCACTGGATCAACATCACCAAGAAGGAGTATCACGTGGAGGTAGTCGTGAGGGCGAACGACTCCCCGACGAGCTGGTTCTTTGAGGGACCCCAGATGGCGACACTGCTCCTCGCCGTGGAGACTGCTGCGCTCAAGGTGCTGACTCGCCTCCGGGATCTCCTGCCAGAGATGGCAAGTGAGCCAGCCACTCGTTACCTGCCTTATCGTAAGGAAGGTGATGACGAGAGCAGCGCACCAGCCCCACCCTTGGACGAAGGACTTTCTCTCCGCTTCCAGACCTACTTCAGCTTGTGTGCCGACAGCCTGGCACAGCACCTGGCCTCGGAGTCGATGGAGCTTCGGAAGGAACTCCACGAGACCAAGGAACTCCTCCGCCTAGCTCAGATGAAGGCGGACAGGATCAAGAAGGATGGAGCACCCCCTGGACAGCCCGTTGTAGCCTATCGAGGTGGGCGACCCCCACAGGTCACGCATGCCAAGGGATCATCTCAGCCACGCCGTATGACGGCGAAGGAGTATCGCAACCTCTTCACGACGCCACCGGCAAAGCAGCGCCGTGTTTAGCTCCTTCACTCCCCCACTCCCTCAAGTGACGAAGAGACTAAGACAAATGAAGATGAGGAGGAAGACCCAGAGGAGCCAGAATACCTGACCGAGCATTCCACCACTTAGACACCGTTCAGGACTAGGATAGACCAGTCCGTAACCCTATGGTAGGATAGGTCGTGTACCCCTTATGCGAAGTCGAGTCCTTATAATGGTTCATATGAAACCATGTCGTGTTGTGTTTGCTTTCAACTTGCTTTGATGAAGTCGTACTTTCCCTTTGGGGACTTGTAAACGGCGACATCCCCCATTTGGTTTTAATGCATGAGTTTGGCCCTTCTGGCCTTGTTTAACTTAAATTTGTGTCACACCACCCCCTTACTAGGCATCCCATCTATATTGCTTTCCCTCATCTTATTTTCCCCAGTCATGAGACCTTGACCGCTCCGACAGGATGCCTGTTGTAACACGTACTGGTACCTCTACCCAGCCGCAAGAAGCCGGAGGTTCTGCTGAGGCAGGACTCAGCCAGGACCAAGCCCAAGGACAGACTCCACCACCGCCACCTCCTCCAAACATGGACATGGCCCAGCTTCTCCAAGCCTTCCGAGAGGAGCGCCAAGCCAACACTGCAGCCCTCCAGATGATTGCTCAAGCTGTCAATCGCCAGCCGGCGGGACACGGCCATGGACGTTCCACGCTGGTGGAGTTCAAGAAGCATGCACCACCCACCTTCATCGAGACTGCTGAACCCCTAGATGCAGACGACTGGGTCCGCACCATTGAGGAGCTGTTGGCACTATTCGGGTGCACTGAGGACCGTGAGAAGGTGGCCTATGCTGCCCACTGTTTCGGGGGAACTGCCAGAGCTTGGTGGGATGGATTTAAGGCTATGCATGCTGAGCAAAACATCACTTGGGATACCTTCAAGACAGAATTCCGCAAGGCCCACATTCCTTCTGGAATCATGGCCATCAAGAAGCGTGAGTTCCGAGCCCTAAAGCAAGGTAGTAGCACTGTAAAGGAGTACATGCAGAAGTTCAGTGTTCTCTCAAGGTATGCCCCTGAGGATGTCAGCACTGATGCTGCCAAAAGGGAGCGCCTCATGGAAGGCCTTAACCAGACTCTGCAGTACTCGCTTGTTGTGTGTGACTGCCCGACCTTTCTTGATCTGGTGAACAAGGCACTCATGCTTGAGGACAAGCGACGTGCTTTGGATGACACTCGTAAGCGCAAGATGATCAGCAAGGGTAGCTCCAGCAACCAGAAGCCTCGCCCGTGGCAGCCAGGTCCGGTCAAGCCAACCTATCAGCAACCAAGAGCTCCTGCACCCCGCACCAACTATCCACCTCAGCAGTATGCCAACCCCAGGCCAGCTTACAACAACCCCAATAGCAATGCTGGCAAGAGCATCATCCCCAACCAAGTCACTTGCTTTGGATGTGGACAGCCAGGACATTACTCCAAGAATTGCCCCAACAAGAAGCCCGACGCCCCGCGCCCCAATGTGCAGAACCCAGGACAAGGCCGTGGAATGCCACCAAGGAACCAAGCTCCCCGCAACCTGCCCAACAACGGCAGGGGTCGCGTGAATCATGTCACTGCAGAAGAAGCCCAAGAAGACCCGGACGTCGTGCTGGGTACGTTCCTTGTCAATTCAGCACCCGTTTGTTTGATTCTGGAGCCATGCATTCATTTGTCACCCAAAGTTTTGCATTAAAAAGTGGCATGACCCCTACACCCCTGAATAACCCCATGGTGGTACAAACCCCCGGAGCAGAGATGAGAGCCAAGATAGGATGTAAAGGAGTCGGGATTGTCATTAATGAGGTAGACTTCCTAGCAGACCTTATCATCCTAAAATCACAAGGCTTGGATGTGATCTTAGGAATGAATTGGCTCAGCAAGCACCAAGGCTTGATAGATTGCGCCAATCGGACTGTCACTATGACCAATGACCAAGGAGTCGAAGTTAAATTTGCCTCCAACTCCTCCTCTACTCAAGCCAACCAAGTCAACTGTCTGACTGAAGTTGGATTGGAGCAAGTGCCGGTAGTACGCGAATACCCCGATGTTTTTCCTGATGAGCTACCGGGAATGCCTCCTGACCGAGACATTGAGTTCATCATCGAGCTCATACCCAGAGCGGGACCCATCTATAAGAAGCCCTATAGAATGGGATCGGAAGAGTTAGCAGAATTGAAGAAGCAGCTGGAAGAGCAGCTGAGGAAGGGGTTTATCCGCCCTAGTGCCTCCCCTTGCGGATCACCTGTTTTGTTTGTGGCAAAGAAGGACGGTACCATCCGCTTGTGCATTGACTACCGCTCCCTCAACGAAGTTACAATCAAGAACAAGTACCCACTTCCCAAGATTGAAGATCTGTTTGATCAACTCAATGGGGCCAAGGTGTTCTCCAAGATCGACCTCAGATCTGGGTACTACCAACTGAAAATCAGACCCCAAGATATTCCGAAGACGGCATTTGTAACCAAATATGGCCTGTATGAGTGCACGGTCATGTCCTTTGGATTGACCAATGCCCCGGCTTACTTCATGTATCTCATGAATAAGGTCTTCATGGAATATTTGGACAAGTTTGTCGTTGTCTTCATTGATGACATTCTTGTCTTCTCGAAGTCGGAAGAAGAGCACGAGCAACACTTGAGGATGGTCCTAGACAAGCTTCGAGAGCACCAACTGTATGCCAAGTTCAGCAAGTGTGAATTCTGGCTACGTGAAGTTGGATTCTTGGGTCATGTTTTAACTGAAGAAGGATTGTCAGTCGATCCCGCTAAGATTGAAGCCGTGACCGAATGGCAATCCCCAAGCAATGTGAAGGAAGTCAGAAGCTTCCTCGGACTCGCGGGATACTACCGCAAGTTTGTTGAAGGATTCTCAAGCATTGCCCGACCCATGACTCAGCTCTTGAAGAAGGACAAGAAGTTCGAATGGACGCCGAAGTGCGAAGAGAGCTTCCAGGAGCTGAAGAAGAGACTGACCACCGCCCCAGTGCTGGCCACGCCAGATATACACAAGGAATTTGTGATATATTGTGATGCATCAAGAACCGGACTGGGAGGTGTTTTGATGCAAGAAGACAGAGTCGTAGCTTACCTTTCAAGGCAACTAGGCCTCATGAAGAGAACTATGCTACTTATGACCTTGAGCTAGCAGCAGTGGTTCATGCCCTAAAGACATGGCGACATTACCTCTTGGGGAAACGATGTGAGATATACACGGATCACAAAAGTCTGAAGTATATTTTCACTCAAAGGGAATTGAACATGAGGCAAAGGAGGTGGCTAGAATTGATCAAAGATTATGACCTCAGTGTTCAATACCACCCTGGAAAGGCTAATGTGGTAGCAGATGCATTGAGCAGGAAGGCTTGCTCCTTGAATGCTATGCTTAAGGACAAGCTACCCGCCTTGTATGAGGAACTTGAAAGCTTCGGGTTGGAACTGGTTGCACCAGGATTCTTGGCCAACCTCGAAGTTAAGCCTACCTTGATGGATGATATTAAGGAAGCTCAGAAGGGACATGAGAGTATTGAAGGCATCAAGAGAAAGATCAAGGCAGGCAAGGCCCCAGGATTCTCAGAGGATGAGGAAGGAATTGTGTGGTTTGGGAATCGCATCTGCGTGCCCAACAAGGTTGAGCTCAAGAATCTGATCTTGCAAGAAGCTCATGACACCCCGTATTCCATACACCCTGGAGGAACCAAGATGTATCAAGACCTAAGGGAAAGATTTTGGTGGCACGGGATGAAAATGGAGATTGCCACCTATGTTGCGAAGTGTGATGTATGCCAAAGAGTCAAGGCTGAATATCAGCGACCTGCTGGATTGCTCCAACCACTCAAGGTTCCCGAGTGGAAATGGGATAAAGTCGGAAAGGATTTCATCACTGGACTATCTAGGTCAAACAAGGGACATGACTCCATCTGGGTCATAGTCGATCATTTGACCAAAGTAGCCCACTTCATTCCTGTTAAGACTACCTATAGTGGCAACCAGCTAGCAACTCTATACATCAACAGAATCGTAAGCCTTCATGGTGTTCCCAAGGAGATTGTGTCTGATCGAGGAACCCAGTTTACCTCAAGGTTCTGGAAGAAGTTCCAAGAGGCCATGGGGACCAAGTTGTCCTTCAGTACCGCTTTCCACCCACAGACCGGAGGTCAGACAGAACGAGTGAATCAGATACTCAAAGACATGCTCCGAGCCTGTGTCTTAGCATATGGAGCTAAGTGGGAAGATTGCCTCCCTTTTGCCGAGTTCTCCTACAACAACAGTTATCAGTCAAGCCTTCAGATGGCTCCATTTGAGGTGTTATATGGACGAAAGTGCCGCACACCCCTCAACTGATCAGAGACCGGAGAAGGACTTGTCTTTGGGCCCGATATCCTCCGTGAGGCAGAAGAGCAAGTTCAGCTAGTCAGAGAGCGACTGAAGACCGCCAAGTCGAGGCAGAAGAGCTATGCTGACGCTCGTCGCCGACTAGTAGACTTCCAAGTCGGAGACCATGTATACCTGCGAGTAACTCCTCTTAAGGGAACAAAGCGTTTCCACGTTAAGGGAAAGCTCGCACCAAGGTTTATCGGTCCCTTCGAGATCACCGCACGACGAGGAGAAGTGGCTTACCAATTGGAACTGCCACCTGAACTATCCGATGTGCACAACGTATTCCATGTGTCACAACTCCGGAAGTGTCTCCAAGTTCCAGACAAGCCTGATCTTTACAAGGACGTCAATCACCAAGCCATTGACCTTCAGCCTGATTTGACTTACTGTGAAAGGCCCATCTGCATTCTGGATGAGGCCAAGAGACAAACTCGAAGCCGCACCATCAAGTATTTCAAGGTACAATGGAGCAACCACTCTGAAGCAGAAGCAACTTGGGAGCGTGAAGACTACCTTAGATCCGAATTTCCATATCTCTTTAAAGCCTAGTTTAGGAATCTCGGGGACGAGATTCTTGTAAGGGGGGTAGGTCTGTCACACCCTGCATTTTGTAACACTTCATTTGCATTAATAAATCATGAAAATTTGGACCAACAAAAACTTTTGCATTATCTGGCTTTTACTTTGAAGTTGGTTTTCTCTATGTGGTTTTTCAAGTGCTCTTAATAGTCAACTACTCCACCATCTATATTTCATCTCCTTACCCCAAACTTCTGCCCAATGACCATGCCATGTGTATAGTGCAATATAGAATTTTCTTACAAAAATAATTTGGCCAAAAAGTATTTTCTAAGTTTAGTTTTCCAAAAACCCCTGAATTGAGGTTTGCACTGCAAGTACTTGATTTGGGTTATGAAAAATATTTAAAAAGGTATATTTGAATCCTATTAGGTGTAGGACTCCCATAAACCACAAAACTATAATTTTAAAAGTTGTTTTACTATTTTATTTAAAAGCTTTTTCTTAAGGCCAGAAATGTTCTTTAATAGGGAAAAATTATTTTATTGTTTTAAAAATATTTGACAAAAATGAGGGAAACTCAATGGACATATATTTTCCATATATAAGAGTTTCAACACATGGTCATGTTCAAAATATTGGTCAAATCCCTCTAAAACCCTTTCTGGATATTTCAAGCTTTTGAAATATTTACAAAGGAAATATTCTCCAAAAATTCCAAGAAAATTCTATCATCTCACATATGAAATACTTGATGATCTTGACAAGTCTCATGTCATGGAGAATAGTATAACCCCATTAAATCCCCTCAAAACTATTTTTGTCCATTTTGAAGTTTGAGCAACTTTACATTGCCAAACATGTCCAAATGTTCTCAAACTTGGTGAACATGCTCCAATGGTCTAATAGTGCATCTAGACCAAATGGCACAGGTTGGAGAAGAAGATATCCTAGTCAAAGTGCCTCAAAACCTTCTCTGACCAGAATCAAATTTGAACTACTTTGTACTACCAACTTTTTCTCCATGACCCCAACTTTTTTGAGCCTGATCACATGACTAAATAAGGCCACCACACCAAGTGGTGCATCAAGGAGAAGTGATCTACTCAACTGGATCTACACAAATCCATTCCTGCCCATTTTTAGGGTTTACAAAAGTTGCATTGGCAACTTTGTCCAAATAAGCTCAAAATGGGTGGAAGGCCCTAATTATATGTGGCATCTCACCCTGTGGAGTATCATGGCCAGTGGAAGTCATTAACTTGCCCAAAACATCATCAAACACCTTCTGGCAGAATTTTGGAATGCAAATTCCAGCCCCTTCCACTAATCTCCTTGAGCCCATCTTTTTACCACAACCCCTCCTCGTTTCCCTCTGCAACTGGGATGCTTTTCTGCCCGAGGAAGCAATGATGAGGGAGGGGGAAACCCCATTTGTCTTCTCTGGACAGCAGCTTCTCCTCTCTCTCAGCCTCCTTCTCTCCCCTCGGCTCTCCAGGGCATCCAAGGCCCATTTCAGCTTTTGCCCACACCCCCTGCAGCCGCCAGACACTAGTGGACGCGCGCGGACACGGAAAAACCGCGGATGCCGGCCAAAGTCGCGCTCTGGAGCGCCCGGCAGGACACCGACCGTTGACGCCGCGCCTCCCGACCACCTCGAGCTTCCCCCGCGCGCCAGTCGATGCCCCTCGACGTCCGCTCCACGCCACCAGGCCTCCCACTTGCTCCCGCGCCCTCCTCTCTCTCCTGCAGCTCGCGCTAGAACGCCGCCCCGCTCGGCCAATACTCGCGCCACTCCTGTGGCCCGCGTGCAGCTCGCCCCGCTCCTTCTCTCTCTCCCTGGCACCCTACACCACTCCCACGAACACCCCCGAGCTCTCCATTCCTTCTCTAACGGCCACCCGAGCAGATCCCGCGGGCACCCGTAGGCCACGCCTACGGTGGACCTCGGCCAGCCCATATAAGGCAACCCCAAACCCCTCCATTGCTCCCTGTCGCTCCCCCATACTCCAAATCGACCTCCCGCACCACCTATTCATCTCCAGAACTGCCCGAGCTCGAGATTGAGCTCGAGCTCCGCCGCATCGGCTCGTCGGTGTTCGCGCGGTACAGGCCTCCTCCGCCTCCGTTTCTTCTCGATCTGGAACCGCGCGGCCACGCTGACCCTTTCCCCTCTCTTTCCCACTCTTTTTGCAGCCGGGAACGGCCGGATTCATCGACGCCCGAAGCACCTCCGCCGCGTGACCTCGTCGTTGGCGAACCAGGCTACTCCGGCGACCGTCTCCACCACCACCCGAACGGCGACTCCGCCCCGAGTCCAACGGTACCACCCGCGCACCTTCCTGCGCTCTGTATCGCCGCCGGCGAGCTCGTTGTTGCCTCTGGCCGGAGGTAGACGATGACGGCCGTGGGGCCAGCCCGTCAGCCTCACGCCCTGACAGGTGGGATCCACCCGTCAGGTTTAAAACGCGCGCGCGCGCGCACCGGTTCGCCCATCGGCTGAAGGCGTATTTCGCCTTTACGCCTTCGACGTGGCGGCCGCGTGGGCTGGTTTCCCCTCTGGGCCTGCTGCCCGTGGCCTCTCTGGCCCAGTGGCACAGCGCCACTTTTCTTTTTCTTTTCTGTCCCCTTTCCAAAAATTCCACAGGGCAAAATATTTGTCCAAATGAAATATTTCCAACTCCTAAAATCTCAGAAAAATCCCACCTATTTATTGATGTAACTTTCATGAACATCCATTACACTTTTCTGCTCTGTTCAAATTTAAATTCAAATTTGAACAATAAAACCTCTGTTTAAAAATCCACAACTCTGTTTCCCTAGCTCCAAATTCAAAACCAAGAATTTTCCCCTTCCTAGTTTTCCTCCTAGTATTTTACAAAAATAAGTTGACATTTTTCTGAGCACTTTGACTTTTCTGTTTTTATTATTGTCTTATTTTCCCGTTATTTTCTTGCAATGTTAGATCCCGTATTTGACGAGGTAGCTGAGGAAGAAGGAGGAGCAGGGCCTGAAGACTTTGAAGACCAAGCCAACCAAGGCAAGTAGCCCTTTGACCATGTCTATGAAACCCTTTTTATGCATGTCATATAGCCCTTCATTATTGTTGCATCGGAATCATGATGAGGTGGTAACCACTTAATGGTTTGCCACTGTACTTTCTCGTTGATACTTGCATTGTGCATGGCCCTACCTTTTATGAGGGTTATGCCGGTGGGAGTAGATAGGATGCTAAGGTAGTGCTACGCAAAAAGGGACGGGTATATGCATGGTGAAGGAGGCAAAGTATTTTCAAAAGACTTTTTCGAAAACCCCGTCGGGTGCCACTTATGCCCGAGGGAGATGATGAAATGGGTAACCACTTGATGACGAAGTGGTGTACCGAGGCAAGTGTGTGTGTTGTTTTCGAAAACGGATTAGATTTAAGATTTGTCGACTGACCCAACCTTACATGCGCAACCACTCTACCCTTATATGGGAAAGGGCATTATTGATTACCTTGGCCGATACTAGCTTGGAGCCCGCATTACTAGTGACGGGGGAGAGTTGGTGCTCTCTCTCGGGACGGGGTCGTGCCAGGTAGGGCGGCCATGACCATTTTTATGGGGCACCGGACACACCGCTGGTACCCCGTGCCAGTGGTATGTGATAAGAATGGGAGCAAGGCTCCGCGAAAATGTTATGTGAAATGTTGGGCACGGGGGCTACTGCCAATCGAGTGGACTCCATGTTAGTGTCATCTAGGAAAAGGTAGTGATCGGGTGCTTACCCCGGGTACTTGAGGTATCGCGGGTCGTGGAAGACACGGAAGTTCCCCGGATCTTGTGGGTACAGTGTGCAACCTCTGCAGAGTGTAAAACTATTCGAATAGCCGTGTCCACGGTCAAGGACAGTTGGGCGGTGCTGCTTAAACTACGTCCAGAGTTTTCAACCGTGTGTGAGGGTGTTGATAAAACTACTTGGGTCAAGTCAAAGGACTTGACATGTTTGAGATGGGTTGGTGCCCACTCTATTTATGTTGGGTTGGTGCCCACTCTATTTATGTTGATATCTGTAACCTGTCCTCATGGTTACTTGAATTCTCTTGATGCATGTCTTACAAGTTGTTGAACATGTCATTGCACTCAAAACTAGCTTTCTGCAAAAATCTACCTATGTCATGCATTGTTACATCTTGAACCAAAACATGGGTTGCTTGCGAGCACATTCAAAGTACTCATTGGCTTGCCACTGGTTATTTAATTGACCAGGCATGGAAGAACCGGAGTTCGAAGAAGAGTTCTTTGGAGACGAACATGCGAACTAGGACGTTTCCCAGTCAGAATGCCTGTAGGGTTAAGGCAGATGGCATGGGTTCTACTTATCGACGACGATTTCCGCTGCTTGTGTTTCATTTGATGTTCAGCCCTTAAGGCTTTGTCAATGTAAGACTTGACCATAATGGTCACAATTTGTGTAAGACGGTATGTATGGATGTAAGACTCTTGTTATTCAGCTTCTGTGTGTTCAGTGAGCATTGATCTCTGGGATCACTGTACACGTGCATTTGGTGATCTCGACTTGTGAGTCGGGGTCCCCACACATATCGCGGGCTTCGTGGCCCTTTGCGAGCTGTTTTTGGGCATCGAGCCTCATTTTGCGCTGTGGAAGAAGTTGTTCTGCCTTGTGCCCCGTTCTCAAGAGGGTTCGATATATCAAGTGGGCGGAGCCGAACTATGGCGCATCACCGGGACCGGATATCTATCCAGAACCCTGAAGAAGGCGTCCGAAGATTGGCCTTCGGCATGGTTTTATATAGAAGATGTCCCCCTGCCGGACCCTGTCCGGGTCGGCCTCCCTGAGTTTAATAACACTCCTTTGAAGAAACGCCTAAGCTGGCGTCCACGGTGCCCTCAGAGGGAAAACGACAGGGACGTCATTTACCTGATGAGCCGGATAAGGTTGTTAGCTCATTCCAGACTAACCATGATCGGGGTCATGGCCATATGCATTATTCGGGGGGTGCAGCCGCTCTAGTATAGAGGCCACCCCATGTGGGATTTCAACGGGGAGGATGATGCCACCCACTGCGGCCGTAAGGGGCCGGGATCGGTCGCCGATCTGATGAAGATCTTGTCCGCATTGTACAAGGGAGAAGAGGAGGAATTCCTCCGCATCAATCCGCATGGTGGATTTTCTATGAACAATCCTCCAAGCTGGGTAAGCGGACATTCATTTTTGCCTATCCGATCCGTACTCCCATAGTCAAGTATCTCATTTTGTGATTTTGGCGCAGGAACTGCGCCGGGCCGTAAAGGATATAAACAGCCCGCCTCCACAACCCGAGGATCCAAAACGGTCCCTCGATCTGACCTCCCAAGAGGATCCGGATATATTGGTGGAGCTGATCGACGGTGTTTTCCACCAACTAAGAATCGATAATGCCTTGGTCGCCATTACAGCCGATTACCCCGGAATACTTCCTGCCTCGCAGGTAACTGAGACCGAAGTCCCAATACTTTGAAAATGACCCATCCATGCGTGCTTTTGATCACCGTATACCGATGGTGTTTCGCAGGAGGCGCCCTTGAGGCGGAAGGCCGAGCCCGCGGCGGTTGGCCAACAAGGGGCAGCACGGCCCAGCAGGCTAAAAAGAAGTGTGGTCCGGATCGAAACTCCGGTGCAATGGTATGGCGCGTCACCTTACTCTCCGGTTTTATTCCCGGAAGGCATACTAACGCTCGTGCCTTTTTAGGAAGAAGAGCGCTCGCCGGACTGTATCCGGAGAGGTTGCCAATCAATCCTCCGCTCGCCAGGCTCCAAAGCCCGGTCCAGAAGCGGAGGCGAACACGAGGCGTGCGTCAGATGTTCCTCCAACAGAGGATGCCGACAGGTTATCTGCCACCAATTCCGAGGTGGAGAGTGCCATGAATCACAGGCGCCGCCGGACAGTTCTTCGTGACGCGTGTTTCTCCACAGAGGCATTGGATGCCTTTAATTCGGGAGGTGCGCACCTCCGTGCCACTCAAAATGGTCTAGCCAGAGCCACAGAGCAGTATGTAAAAGACATACGGGTGAGAAAATTTGACAGTTATATATGCCAGTAGCCCCCGAGACTTGAAATAGTTAGAATAACTAATTTAAGGATCATTTATTATGTAGGATCTTACAGGAAAGAATGCCCAACTATCCCAAGAGCTGGAGGAGTGCAAAGCCAAACTTGAGGCTGCATTAGCCATAGCGGGGGAAGCCAAAGAGACCCCCTCAGGTAGTATATGCTTCCAAAACATAAGTAATTTGTGAAGTGCGGCGTGTGTATAAGTCTGACAATAATATTGCAGATGGCGCCAGGGTAGATCCGGACAAGCAACAGCTCATGCGCTGGTTAAAGGCCGGCGAGAATGTGCTTACAAGGGTGAGGCAGGAGAAAAATAATCTCCAAGATGCCAACACCCAGCTGGGTGAGGAACTAAAGGATGTTCGTGCCCAGCTATCTGACTCCGTTAAGGAGAATCGGCGGCTTCGACGCGGCATTTTTATTAAGTGCTTGAACGAACTTTGAAAAAGAGTTCGGCGAGGAAGTCGACTAACAGAGTTATGTTTGTAGGTATGCTCAGAGGCCGTCCTGCAGAAGAAATGCCCGATTCTATGGGTGACCTTCTTCCCGAGCTCTTGCAACTGCACGAACGAGTTCGGCAGGTGATGAAAGGCGTCGCCCAGGCCTTGTGGCCATCTGTCTCCCTGCCCGAAGGCCTTGGAGAGCTTGCAGAGAGGCTTCAGGGAGCGCGGCAGCGCTTCCGCTTATGGAAGATATCGGCCTGCCGTCAAGGCGCCAGGGAGGCCTGGGCCATGGTGAAGACGCGGTACGCGAAGGCTGACCCAAACCACATGGCCGAGGTCGGGCCTGCGGGGCCCGATGGGAAGGAGATCCCTATGAGCTTAGTGTACGGCCAAGTAGAATTGGCCACAAAATATTCCCAACAGGACTGTAAACTAGACAGCCTGTTGGATGGCATTGAAGAGGAATATGCCCAGTCAAGTTGACTATGTAATTTAAGATGACATGTAAAATGCCTTCTAGCCGGATTGTAGATCGTTTGTCATAGCGGACCTTTTCGCTTCAACCTCGGGACTCGATAGTCCGGAGTGTGTCCGAATACCCTCGCGGTTATATAAGAACCGGGGCATGCGTGGAGACCAGGCTTAGGGGTCATTAGTGCTGTATCAGACAAGTGCCCAACTAGTTATGTTATATTACATGGTTAGTAAGAAACATCTTCCAAGGAGAATAGTTCCGTTAGGGGTTCCTTTCCCTGGGGGCATGCCCTAAAGTGCATGTCCGAACTACGAAAAAAAAGCAGAAAAACATCTGGGGGTAGATAAATAAATAGATAAGAAATCATCTTTTAGTTCACCGACCGAATATTCCCTTAAGAACGCTAGCTTTCGGCTTCACCCAGTCTGAGGTACACATCCGGCTGACCCGGCAGTAACAATCGCAGAGGTGCTCCCTTTACCGCCTAGCCAAACAATCGGGAACGTAGGGGTAAGCACAGGAGCCAGGCAACCCAGCTTGGCCAAAACTTAAGTCATATCGATGCAAATAATGGTGAATAAAAGGTACATGCGGAAGTGTGACACATGTGTTGGGCATGAAGCCCGTATAAATAAGCTTCTGTTAAAGAAGCCCCCAGGTATAATGAGCGCGGATAGCGCGTCAAGTATGTGCGAACAATGTGCAAACAAACTTTCAAAGGCTGTAATAGGAAAGTAGGGAGAAGGAGAGAAACAAAAGACATCTAATATGTAAAATATAGACAGAGGAAGGAGACGAACTCATAAACCGGCGCTATGCGTAGAATCTTCGGAGACGGGCTGCGTTCCATGGGTTCGGCTCGAGTCGGTTATCCGATGCATCTCGCAGACGGTACGCTCCACCGGTCAGGACTTGGTCGATGATAAAGGGACCTTCCCATTTGGGCTTGAGTTTGTCCTTTTTCTTGTCCGGCAAGCGTAGAACTAACTCGCCAATGTTATAAGTTTTGGCCCGTACTTCTCTGCTTTGATATCTTCGAGCTTGCTGTTGATAGAATGCGGAATGGGCTTTTGCCACGTCACGCTCCTCCTCCAATACGTCCAAACTGTCCTGCCGATCGAGCTCGGCTTCTCTTTCTTCGTACATGTGCACGCGAGGTGAGTCATGAATTATGTCACAGGGCAGAACTGCCTCTGCGCCGTATACCATAAAGAATGGTGTAAATCCGGTAGTGCGATTCGGCGTGGTCCGCAGCCCCTAGAGTACGGAGTCGAGCTCCTCTACCCAGTGCGTGTTATATTCCTTAAGGGACCGCACTAATTGGGGTTTGATGCCACTCATGATTAGACCATTTTCTCTCTCGACTTGACCGTTAGTTTGAGGGTGATAGACTGAAGCATAGTCGAGTTTGATGCCCATGTTTTTTCACCAGAGTTTAACCTCGTCGGCCGTGAAGTTCGTGCTGTTGTTAGTGATGATGCTATGGGGGACGCCGTAACGGTGTACGACCCCTGATATGAAGTCTATCACCGGTCTGGATTCGGCCGTCTTAACAGGCTTGGCCTCTATCCATTTGGTGAACTTATCCACCATGACTAGTAGGTATCTTTGCTTGTGGGTTCCTCCTTTAAGGGGTCCAACCATGTCAAGCCCCCAGACCGCGAAGGGCCAGGTTATGGGTATAGTTTTGAGGGCGGTGGGTGGCATGTGGCTTTGATTAGCAAAGAGCTGGCAACCGATGCATCGTTGGACTAAGTCCTGAGCATCTGCCCGGGCCGTCGGCCAGTAAAATCCTGTATGGAAGGCCTTGCCTACGAGGGCCCAGGCTGCGGCGTGGTGCCCGCCGAGTCCGGCGTGAATTTCAGCCAGAAGGTTCCGCCCTTCCTCTTCGGAGATACACCTTTGAAGGACTCCGATTGTGCTTTTCTTGTAAAGCTCTCCCTCATGGACCTTATAGGCTTTAGATCGCCGCACTATGCAGCGGGCCTCGTTCTGGTCCTCGGGCACTTCCTGCCTAGTTATGTAGGCTAGGAATGGTTCCGTCCACGGGGCAATGACTTCCATTATTACGTGGGCTGAGGATGTTACTTCATTGGCAGAACCGCCAATTGTGTCAGAATGTTCGGTGTTGGGCAGTGCGGTTGGGTCCGGGTTATTATTTCCGAATTCCCCCTCCCATAGTACGGATGGCTTGAACAGTCTCTCTAAGAAGATGTTGGGAGAGATGGCATCGCGCTTTGCGCCAATGCGTGCCAATACGTCTGCTGCCTGGTTGTTATCCCGGGCTATATGGTGAAATTCAAGCCCCTCAAACCGAGTTGACATTTTTAGGACGGCGTTGCGATAGGCTGCCATTTTCCGATCATTGGCATCAAAGTCTCCATTTATTTGGGATATCGCGAGGTTCAAATCCTCGCGCACCTCTAGGTGTTGAATGCCCATGGAGACTGCCATCCGTAGGCCATGTAGAAGGGCCTCGTATTCGGCTGCGTTGTTGGAGTCCGTATACATTATCTGGAGTATGTATTGAACCGTATCTCTGGTTGGGGACGTCAAGACGACGCCAGCCCCCAGACCAGCCAACATTTTGGAGCCGTCGAAGTGCATGATCTAGTTGGAATATGCGCCGTACTCTTTAGGAGTTCGGCTTCAGTCCATTCGGCGATGAAGTCGGCCAAAACTTGCGACTTAATAGCTCGCCGTGGCTTATAGGTTATATCGAACGGGAGGAGCTCAATGGCCCATTTGGCAATCCGGCCTGTCGCGTCGCGGTTGTTTATGATGTATTAAGAGGTACTTCAGAGGCTACCGTTATCGAACACTCTTGAAAGTAGTGTCGCAGCTTTCGGGATGCCATGAACACTGCGTACGCTATCTGCTGATAATGCGGGTACCGTGACTTGCATGGAGTTAGGACAGTGGACACGTAGTAAACTGGTTTTTGAAGGGGGGACTGTGTTCGTCCGTTTCACGTTCGACAACGAGCACCGCGCTCACCACTTGATGAGTTGCCGCGATATATAATAGCATTGGTTCGCCTATGTTGGGCGCGGCCAGGACCGGGTTTGTTGCCAATATGGCTTTTATTTCTTCGAGTCCGGCCGTGGCGGCATCCGTCCACTCGAAGTGTTTGGTGCGTCGGAGGAGGCGATAAAGGGGTAATGCCTTTTCTCCTAAACGGGAGATAAAGCGGCTTAAAGCCGCCACGCATCCCGTCAATTTTTGTATTTGTTTGAGGTCCTTTGGGATATCCAAATGTGACAGAGCTCGGATCTTGGCTGGGTTTGCTTCAACTCCTCTACCGAATACAATGAAGCCCAAGAGTTTTCTGGCTGGTACGCCGAAAACAAATTTTTTCGGGTTAAGCTTAACTAGCACAAATACCCGTGCGTTGCAACGGGAGAAAACACTGGTTCTTATGAATCGAAATTTGCCAAGTCGAACACGGTCTAGTTGTGTGCTAGTGCTCCATATCTTCTACCAGAAACTTCCATGTCCACCGGCGTTGATGTTCACACTGTCTGACTCCATCTTTAGGGCAACTATGTTATGGGAAAACAGTTAGACATGTACTTGCTTTAACTACAAAATTAAGTAAAAGAAGCAGACTCCATAATACCACATTCTCTAGAAAAACTAATTATGCATAAGAGCACAAGCTTATTGAACAATAACGCAATTTCCAAAAAAAATAGCCGTTTCTTTTAGGACACACAGAAAATAGCGAACTAAAAATCCTTCACAGAGAATGCACATTAATATTGTCGGATATTTGGATAAAGAAATGCTTATGATGACACAACCGATATATGCACATAGGATGATTCTAGGAAGCTAATAGTCTATTTTTATGAACTAAGTGGGCCTGATGTACTATTTTCTAGTTAAGAACTTTTAGGCAAAATAAGTAAAGGAACGGGATGAGAAAATTAATTGGGGAAGCAAATGATTGAAGATCTAGTCCATACGTATGTGTTTTGGCAGCCAACCAAAAGAGCAGTGCATCTTCGCCATTATGTACGAGAGCAAGCCCGGCGTCTCGTCCTTGCCGAGTCCACCTACAACTCTGCTATGGAGCATCAAACATGTCCTCGCGGCTGTGTCCGAGCACCGTCGTCGTGTCCGACTACCACTCCGGCGTGCAGGACTACATCAACTTGTCTTCACCGCTGTGTCCGAGCAGCCAGGTGTCTCATCCTTGCCGTGTCCGCTAACAACTCCGGCATGCAGAACTGCATCAACATGTCCTCGCCGCTGTGTCCAAGCAGCTAGGCGTCTCGTCCTTGCAATGTCCGCCAACAACTACGGCATGCAGAACTGCATGAACATGTCCTCGCCGCTGTGCCGAGCAGCCCGGCGTCTCGTCCTTGTTGTGTCACTATGTCCTCGCGCCGCTGTGTCCGAGCAGCTAGGCATCTCGTCCTTGTTGTGTTGACTCACTGTCTGAGTGACCCCGCACTACCGACCATGCTTCCTTTCTCTTGTTTTTCTGTGCTTTCTTTCTCTTTCTCTTTCTCATCTCAATGTTCTTGCCATGAGGCGGCTGGTTGATGTTACACAGAACTTCAAAACGTATATAAATTGATGAGAATCGATTTAAAAAGGCGAGGTGGGACTATTGAGAAAATAATAAACATGCACCAAACTATTCTTTGCCCCTGTCGTAAGTCGAGGTGTTGCTACCGAGCTGACAAGTATTTTAAAAAGAAATAGCAAGCCAACCACTGCACAAAAAAATGAGGTAGCTCAGTTGGCAATGAAACATAGTTCCCGTGTGTAAGGGTGCCACTTCGACTCCATTTAAAGGCAATTTTTTTACAGTGTCGCTGGTGGTAGTTGGGACATGGTACTGTTTTGGGCGATAGATGGGCTTAGGCCCAGGCGGGGGCGACCAGACCCAGCAACGGACTTAAAATTGAGATCATCGTTTAGTACCACCTCACCACCTCGTACGTGACTCAAACAAACGGCAAAAAAACTAATCGCGGGACGAAACCAAGAATATCACCTTACTTTAATAGTAGGTATAGATGTCATATGTTCGGAGATTATCGAACGTGAGCTTCAAGTCATCTACTAGAGTTTCGACGTGCTTGGTTTTTACGACCACATCGTCTGCATATGCCTCCACTGTTTTGCCGATCTGGTTTGCCAGACATGTCTGAATCATGCGCTGATATGTTGCGCCGGCATTTTTGAGCCCAAAGGGCATTGTGTTGAAGCAGAATGGGCCGTATGGGGTGATGAATGCCGTTGCGGCCTGGTCGGGCTCTGCCATCTTAATTTGGTGGTAGCCGGAGTATGCGTCGAGGAAACACAATGAATTGTGTCTTGCGGTAGCGTCGATAATTTGATCGATGCGGGGGAGGGGGAAGGGATCCTTTGGGCAAGCCTTGTTGAGGTCTTTAAAATCGACGCATAGGCGCCAAGATTTGTCCTTCTTTGGTACCATCACCAGGTTTGCTAGCCAGTCCAGATGTTTTATATCTCTGATGAATCCGGCCTCCAATAATTTGGCTAGTTCCTCTCCCATGGCCTGTCTCTTGGGTTCGGAGAAACGCCGAAGAGCCTGTTTGACTGGCTTGAATCCTTTTATGATGTTTAGGCTGTGCTCGGCCAGCCGGCGTGGGATTCCTGGCATGTCTGAAGGGTGCCAGGCAAAGATGTCCCAATTTTCGCATAGGAATTCTCTTAGTGCGGCGTCTACATCAGGGTTTAATTGTGCCCCAATGGAGGCCTTTTTGTAGGGTCCGTTGGATGGACTTGGAATTTGACTATTTTGTCCGCTGGTTTAAAGGAGGTGGACTTGGATCTCTTATCGAGTATCACATCGTCCCTATTCACCTTGGAGCACAGCATAGTGAGTTCCTCGGCCGCTAGGGCTTCGGATAGTGCCTCTAGGGCCAGTGCGGCTGTCTTGTTTTCGGCACGGAGTGCTATGTCCGGGTCACTAGCAAGAGTTATGATTCCGTTGGGCCCGGGCATTTTGAGCTTCATGTACCCGTAATGGGGTATAGCTTGAAAAATTGTGAATGCCTCTCGCCCTAATAGAGCGTGATATCTGCTGCTGAACGGGGCCACTTGGAACGTGACCTCCTCGGACCTATAATTATCCGGCGTGCCGAACACCACATCCAGTGTGATTTTTCCTGTACAGCATGCTTCCCAACTAGGGATTATTCCTCTAAAGGTTGTGCTGCTTCGCTCAATGCGGCTCCAGTCTATTTCCATTATTCAGAGGGTTTCCTCGTAAATGAGGTTCAGTCCGCTGCCACCGTCCATGAGTACCTTTGTAAGGCAAAAGCCGTCCACTATTTGACTGAGGACCAATGCGGCTGGTGCTCGGGCTGTTCAGAATTTAGGTTCGTCACTGGCATTAAAGGTAATAGTCGTGTCACTCCATGGGTTTATTATTGCTACTTGGTAGACTTCGGCAAGGTTGCGGAGTGTTCATTTCCGCATATTATTTGATGCGAAAGTCTCGAAGACTGTTAATACCGTACTGTTATCCTTGGACTGGTATTCTGGAGTTAGAAGCTCTTCGCCACTTTTGGCCACCTGCCGTAATATCCAACATGCTCTAAGGCTGTGAGTTGGAGTGGCACCCTCTGTACTATGAATTTTGCAGGGTCCATTAAGCCATCCTTCCAGTGCGGTTCCATGCCCTATAGAGGGTTTTTGCTTTTTGGTATTTAACCCAGGTGCCTAGCGATGATGCACCCTTTTATTTCGGACTAGGATTGTATCCAGGGCCGGATTGTCCCAAAATTGATTTCAGTTTTCCAGGCGCTTTCCATCGCACAATACCTTCGTACTACGGACACTAAGTCAGTGAAGCGTGTAATTTCACGACGACTTACAGCGTTGAGGATTCCCTTGTCCGTGCAATTATTGGAGAAGAATGAAATTGCGTTCTCCTCGCGGCAGTCCTTTATCCTGTTCATAACCAGGAGGGATCTGGCCTAGTAATGGTGTACTGTTTCTGTGGGCTCTTGCCGGATTAGGGATAGATCGCTTATGTTTGGGTGGGCGGGTGGAATTAACTTCGGAACCCCGTCCACTTTAAAACTCAGGGGCCAAGTAGTTTCCGAACTTGGAAGCTTGGGTTCTTGGATGTTTTCCAATGAATCTAGCCCGCTGCCTGACTTTAGGTGCAGGGCTTGAGTAACATCCTCCCCTCCGCGGTAATCTGGCATGGAGGGATCGGGAATCCGGACATAGCTAGTCCTTAAGATAGAATAAGGGTCGCCGTGTTGTTCCTCTACCACAGCAACATGGTGGGTAACTTGGGGAGAGTTAATCTCTCTCAGATCAGGTTTAGGCCCAATCTGATCGTAGTCTGTAGCGACTCCCAGGGCGGCGATGCGATCCAAGAGCTCGTTTAAGGAAGAGAGCTCCATCGGATCCAACTGCTCGGCGAGTTCCGAGCTGACGTGAAGATTGCTTTCGATGACCCGAGAAGTCATCGTCGGTGTGGCGGCCGGACAGGTGGTCATAAGGAAACCGCCTAGCCGGAGAGTTTGGCCGATAGCCAAAGCTCCTTTAACAACAGTGCCGTCTTTAAAGACGGGGTGAGGCATCCTTCCTGATGGCGACGGCACAGAGGAACTTTCAATGAAAGCACCAATGTTGGTGTCAAAACCGGCGGATCTCGGGTAGGGGGTCCCGAACTGTGCGTCTAGGCGGATGGTAACAGGAGACAAGGGACACGATGTTTTTAGCCAGGTTCGGGCCCTCTCGATGGAGGTAAAACCCTACTCCTGCTTGATTGATATTGATGATATGGGTAGTACAAGAGTAGATCTACCACGAGATCAGAAAGGCTAAACCCTAGAAGCTAGCCTATGGTATGATTGTTGTTCGTCCTACGGACTAAAACCCTCCGGTTTATATAAGCACCGAAGAGGGTTAGGGTTACACAGAGTCAGTTATGATGGTAGGAGATCTACATATCCGTATCACCAAGCTTGCCTTCCACGCCAAGGAAAGTCCCATCCGGACACGGGACGAAGGCTTCAATCTTGTATCTTCATAGTCCAGGAGTCCGGCCGAAGATGATAGTTTGGCTATCCGGACACCCCCTAATCCGGGACTCCCTCACTCCTCCTCCCCTCCTTTATATACGAGGGCGGGGGGCACCCCAAAGACACAACAGACAATTGTCTTAGCCGTGTGCGGTGCCCCCTCCCCCTCCACAGTTACACACCTCGGTCATATCGTCGTAGTGCTTAGGTGAAGCCCTGCGCCAGTAACTTCATCTTCACCATCGCCACGCCATCGTGCTGAAGGAACTCTCCCTCGTCCTCAACTGGATCAAGAAATTGAGGGACGTCATCGAGCTGAACATGTGCTGAACGCGGAGGTGCCGTACATTCGGTACTTGGATCGGTTGGATCGCGAAGACGTTCGACTACATCAACCGCGTTACTAAACGCTTCTGCTTTCGGTCTATGAGGGTACGTGGACACACTCTCCCCGCTCGTTTCTATGCATATCCTAGATAGATCTTGCGTGATCGTAGATACAAATTTTGAAATACTGCATTCCTCAACAGTGGCATCCGAGCCAGGTCTATGCGTAGATGTTATATGCACGAGTAGAACACAATGAGTTGTGGGCGATAATAGTCATACTGCTTACCAGCAATGTCTTACTTTGATTCGGCGGTATTGTTGGATGAAGCGGCCCGGACCGACATTACATGACCACGTTCATGAGAGTGGTTCTACCGACGTGCTTCGCAAACAGGTGTCTAGCGGGTGTTTGTTTCTCCAACTTTAGTTGAATCGAGTTTGACTACGCCCGGTCCTTGTTGAAGGTTAAAACATCACACTTGATGAAAAATCTTTGTGGTTTTGATGCGTAGGTAAGAACGGTTCTTGCTAGAAGCCCGTAACAGCCACGTAAAACTTGCAACAACAAAGTAGAGGACGTCTAACTTGTTTTTGCAGGGCATGTTGTGAAGTGATATGATCAAGATGTGATGAGATATAAATTGTTGTATGAGATGATCATGTTTTGTTTAAGTTATCGGCAACTGGCAGGAGCCTAATGGTTGCCTCTTTATTGTATAAGATGCAAGTGCCATATAATTGCTTTACTTTATTGCTATGCGATAGCAATAGTTGCAAAAGCACTAGTTGGCGAGACGACCATGTGACGACACGTTGATAGAGATCAAGATGATGGAGATCATGGTGTCATGCCGGTGATGATGGAGATCATGACGGTACCTTGGAGATAGAGATCAAAGGCACAAGATGATGATGGCCATATCATGTCACATATTTTGATTACATGTGATATTTCTCTTTTATGCATCTTATTTTGCTTAGTACGACGGTAGCATTATGAGACGATCCCTTACTAAAATTTCAAGGTATAAGTGTTCTCCCTGAGCATGCACCATTGCGAAAGTTCTTTGTGCTGAGACACCACGTGATGATCGGGTGTGATAACCTCTACGTTCACATACAACGGGTGCAAGCCAGTTTTGCACACGCGGAATACTCGGGTTAAACTTGACGAGCCTAGCATATGTAGATATGGCCTCGGAACACTGAGACCGAAAAGTCGAACGTGAATCATATAGTAGATATGATCAACATAGTGATGTTCACCATTGAAAGCTACTCCATCTCACGTGATGATCAGACATGGTTTAGTTGATACAGATCACGTGATCATATAGATGACTAGAGGGATGTCTATCTAAGTGGGAGTTCTTAAGTAATATGATTAATTGAACTTAAATTTATCATGAACTTAGTCCTGATAGTATTTCCATATCTATGTTGTAGATCAATTGCTCGCATATGGCTTCCCTGTTTTATTTATGATATGTTCATAGAGAAAACTAAGTTGAAAGTTGATAGTAGCAATGATGCGGACTAGGTCCGTAATCTGAGGATTATCCTCATTGCTGCACAGAAGAATTATGTCCTTGATGCACCGCTAGGTGACAGAACTATTGCAGGAGTAGATGCAGACGTTATGAACGTTTGACAAGCTCGGTATGATGACTACTTGATAGTTTAGTGCACCATGCTTTACGGCTTAGAATCGGGACTTCAAAAATGTTTTGAAATGTCACAGAGCATATAAGATGTTCCAAGAGCTAAAAATTGGTATTTTAGACTCATGCCCGATTCAAGAGGTATGAGACCTCTGACAAGTACTTTGCCTACAAGATGGAGGAGAATAGCTCAACCAGTGAGCATGTGCTAAGAATGTATGAGTACTACAATCGCTTGAATCAAGTGGGAGTTAATCTTCCAGATAAAATAGTGATTGACAGAGTTTTCTAGTCACTATCACCAAGTTACTGGAACTTCGTGATGAACTATAATATGCAAGGGATGACGAAAACGATTCCCCGTGCTTTTCGCGATGCTGAAATCGGCAAAGGTAGAAATCAAGAAAAGCATCAAGTGTTGATGGTTGACAAGACCACTAGTTTCAAGTAAAAGGGCAAGGGGAAGAAAGGGAACTTCAAGAAGAATGGCAAGCAAGTTTCCACTCTCATGAAGAAGCCCAAAGCTAGACCCAAGCCTGAAACTGAGTGCTTCTACTGCAAAGGAAATGGTTACTTGAAGTGGAATTGCCCCGAATACTTTGTGGATAAGAAGAATGGCAAAGTGAACAAAAGTATATATGATATACATGTTATTGATGTGTACTTACTAGTGTTCATAGTAGCCCCTGGGTATTTGATATTGGTTCAGTTGCTATTATTAGTAACTTGAAACAGGAGTTACAAAATGAACAAAGACTAGTTGAGGGCGAGGTGACGATGTGTGTTGGAAGTGATTCCAAGGTTGATAAGATCACCATCGCACACTTCCTTTACCTTCGGGATAGTGTTGAACCTAAAATAAATGTTATTTGGTGTTTGCGTTGAGCATAATATGATTGGATCATGTTTATTGCAATACGGTTATTCATTTAAGTCAAAGAATAATTGTTATTCGGTTTACATGAATAAAACCTTCTGTGGTCATACACCCAAGGTGAATGGTTTATTGAATCTCGATCGTAGTGATATACATATTTATAATATTGAAGCCAAAAGATGCCAAGTTAATAATGATAGTGGAACTTATTTGTGGCACTGCCGTTTAGGTCATATTGGTGTAAAGCGCATGAAGAAACTCCATGCTGACGGGCTTTTGGAATCACTTGATTATGAATCACTTGATGCTTGCGAACCATGCCTCATGGGCAAGATGACTAAGACTCGTTCTCTAGAACAATGGAGCGAGCAACTGACTTGTTGGAAATAATATATACCGATGTATGCGGTCCAATGAGTGGTGAGGCTCACGGCAGGTATCGTTATTTTCTGACCTTCACAGATGATTTGAGCATACACTACTAGGGAAAACCCTAGCAGTAGCGCTGGTTTTGTGCTCACTAGTAGCGCGGGTAGGGCGCTACTAATAAGGCGCTACAGCTATTGCTTAGTAGTAACGCGTGCCCGCACGCACTATTGCTAGGACAAATAGCTGCAGCGTTTGTTCATTCACACGCTACTGCTAATGTAACTGGTGGCAGCGTGTTTTCTCTCCATCGCTACTAGTATTATTTTTTTAGTGTATTTATGCACCATCGTACAAATATTGGTACAATACCAGTTATGAGGTTTACATCATTATGTCCATAACAATGTGTCAAATGAAGGTGGATTAGGTTCAAGTGGAGGCAATATGTGGTGCATGTCAAAAGTATACTACTAATCCAAACTTGATCTAGTTTGGACTAGTAGTACTTTCGATGTGCACCACATGTTGCCTCCACTTGAATCTAATCCGCCAGCACAAGCTATTTAATCATCATCATAGTCATTACCACCAACAGTATTTATATAATCACCACTAACACTAGCTAATAATAATCATCATAGTCATTACCACCAACACTAGCTATTTTATCATCATAGTAATAGTGTAGCACATCATCATCTTCAAACTCATTTCTAGCTAGCTAATCACTCCTTCTGCTCTCTCTTAGGTAAAATAACATAAAACATGTATAGCTCTCCTCCTTGATCAAGTTGGAGCATGCAAATGAACCTGTCTCCTAATCATGGGTAGTGCATCTGTTTGCTACCCCCTAGTACTTCTCTGCGCTCCCCCATCGCATATTTGGTCCAGTCTTGCACTATTAAGAATACGTCGCTAATCTTGAATGCACTAAAGTAATCTGTAGGATATCTTGGCCGTAAGCTAATAATACTCATGGTACCTTTAGTCTCGATCCCATAAGGCACAACATTCATCGGGGGTCCCTGTTGAAGAAGATCGTACGGTAACATACTTAGCAATGAAGTTTAGCTTCAAAAATAATGTATGGAAAAGATGCACTGAGGACAAATAGTAAAAATCTTACCATCCTTCCTAAATAGATGTGACCGTAGTTCATTACGAACACTATTGGTCGCACGTTTTCAGTACTAACATTTCTAAATGCAGGAAGAAAATTTGTCTTGACAGTATCAAGATCCGCAAGCCATGAAACATAATGACTGAGCTCCTCGCAGTTGAGTTCAGCCCCGGCACAGTATACGGTCCTGTCTACCAAGCGTTGGGCATGTTTGCTTGTACCGAAATAAGCTGACAATACAAATTAGTTGTCAACTATTTTTGAATAAACAATATCAAAGACATAAATATGGTTGAGAAACTTACATAATGGTATAACTGGAGGCGTCTGCACATCAACTCAAATGTCGGTATTACCTTCAATATCATCTTCCGGACGAATATCAAAGGTGATAACCATATCAGGCTCAAATGCATAAGTCTTGCATAGTGCTCGCCATGTTTTGCATCCAAAATAGGTGTAGTCGTCTGAATTGTATAATTTTACGTTGAAAATATAACCATGCTCGGTCTTCAAGTAAAATTTCTTTTCCTCCATAGTATGACTAAAACCTATCTTATCAAATACAAAAACTCTTGCATGGCAGGGGATATGCTAGTAGAATAGTAAAAATAAATAAATTATAAGTTCAAGCAAATGAAGCATATGTCATGCTTAATTACGAAAAAAACTTGTAGTTGTGACTTACTGTATCCACTTCGAAGTTCTCGTCCAGCTTGATGTTGAAGCGCCTATCATCATCTAGGAAGATTCCGTCGCACAGGCCGTGCTCGTCTTCGCAGTATTTGCAAGTACCGAAATCCTTTTCGTCGTCAGACATTTCTATGTTCATAGTTGAAACATTAATTGAAATCAATCGAAGACAACTACCAGGATAATCAACACACAAATCCGGGGCACTCGATATTTCCTACATATTCTGGCACAAGTCATGCCAAAATTCACGGAAAAATCCGGCATGACCTTTGCTAAAATAGGACATATCGAGCGCCTGAAATTTGCCGGAACGGAAATGAATCAACACTCCGGCAAAACATAGGCCACTCGAAGGTGTAACCTGCAAACATGACCGGACACTTGGGCAAGCACATATCCTATTTGAGCAACACAAGATATACATTTCAAAATATCTTATAGGACTCAAATTAACATGCATTCAATAAGCAAAAGTAAATCATCTCATGTGTCCGTACATCGTCGAATATTATTACTAATACATCCCGAATAGTGTCAAACATATAACATCACTAATACAACTAAAACCCTAGCACACGATGGGTATCGGCACGGGTGGTGGACACCCACAGAGAAGGAACCATCACGGGATCATAGCTCCAGTGAGATCCCTGGAGAACCTGCCAGGTATTGGAGAACCTGTGCTCCAACGCAAACAAGTAGCAACGGACGTGCGCGTCCTCCTCACTAACACGGTGACGCACCACCTCCACGGGATCCTCGAGCCTCTGGACCATCACTGGCCCACGCGACCGCCACCAAAGAAGGTTCGGGTCAACGATAGGCTGGCTCCTCACCAACCTGCGCCCCCGGTAGGTAGCGCCTCCCAGTACCACCCCGGCGGAGCCCAGTCCCGGACATGGCCCGTCTGGTCAAGCAGGTGTCGTCCTCCGCCGACTCGACGATGAGGATGCACAATAGGCATCGTCCACGTCGATGCGGGAAAATTTGCTTTAACTAAAAAAATAGCAACAAGTTCTTACTAATGAGTTCTATTAATTCAATTAGTTCTTGCTAAAATAAACTTACTATAAATAAAAATAAACTAGTACCTAATTAGTACCTAGTTCTTACTAACTAATTACTACCTAGGAACTACTGCCCTAATTACCATATAAGTAATTAACTAACTAGCAATAAAAATAGCCTAGGGTTCATACTAACTAGCACTAAATAGCTAGGGTTCATACTAAGCAGAGAAGAGGGATCGGAAGGGAAGAGTGCTTATAGAGGGCGGGGAGAGAGATGGGGTCGGGGGAGACAGCAGCACCGAGACGGCGGTGAGGCGGGGTCGGGGGAGACGGCGGCCAGGCGGGGTCGGGGGAGACGGCGGCAAGGCGGGGTCGGGGGAGACGGCGGTGAGGCGGAGGCGATGAGGGGGAGAAGAGAGAGTGGGGAATTGGGGGAGGAAGCAGAGGACAGGGAATCAAGCCGCGTGGGGGCCTAGGTGAAAATAGCTTTAACAGCAGCGTGGGGAGGCAAAACGCGTTGCTGCTAAAATCCGTAGTACTAGCGCTGTTTCTAGAAGGGCGCTACTACTCTACCTAGCACGTCGGGAACGGTGTGGCAATTATAGTAGTACGCGTTCTGTTCCTGCCGCGCTACTGCTAAGCGGGTAATAGTAGCGCCGTTTTAGCCGACGCACTACTGCTAAGTAGCAGTAGCGCCTCATTTTAAAAAGCGCCACTGGTTAGATTCTGTGTATAAGGTTTTCCCTAGTAGTGATATATGAGTATATCTACTTGATGAAACACAAGTCTGAAACATTTAAAAAGTTCAAAGAATTTTAGAGTGAAGTGGAGAATCATCGTAACAAGAAAATAAAGTCTCTACGATCTGATCGCATAGGCGAATATTTGAGTTACGAGTTTGGCCTTCATTTAAAACAATGTGGAATAGTTTCACAACTCACGCCACCTGGAACACCACAGTGTAATCGTGTGTCCGAACATCATGACCGCACTTTATTAGGTATGGTGCGATCTATGATGTCTCTTACCGATTTACCACTATTGTTTTGGGGTTATGCATTAGAGACAGCTGCATTCACATTAAATACGGCACCATCTAATCTATTGAGATGACACCGTATGAACTGTGGTTTGGCAAGAAACCTAAGCTGTCATTTCTTAAAGTTTGGGACTGCGATGCTTGTGTGAAAAAGCTTCAACCTGATAAGCTCGAACCCAAATCGGAGAAATGCGTCTTCATAGGATACCCAAAGGAGACTGCTGGGTACACCTTCTATCACAGATTTGAAGGCAAGATATTCATTGCTAAGAATGGATCCTTTCTAGAGAAGGAGTTTCTCTCGAAAGAAGTGAGCGGGAGGAATGTAGAACTTGATGAGGTAATTGTACCTTCTCTCGAATTGGAAAGTAGTTCATCACAGAAATCAGTTCCAGTGATTCCTACACCAATTATGAGGAAGCTAATGATGATGATCATGAAACTTCAAATCAAGTTACTACCGAACCTC
Organism: Triticum timopheevii; assembly: GCA_963921465.1. Classification (NCBI taxonomy): domain Eukaryota; kingdom Viridiplantae; phylum Streptophyta; class Magnoliopsida; order Poales; family Poaceae; genus Triticum; species Triticum timopheevii. Next base: position 139,982,244 of record OY997270.1, read on the forward strand.
ATAGGTCAACCAGAGAACGGTCCGCACCAGAGTAGTACGGTAATCCTGTTCTGGAAATCATGTTACTGGACCATGACGAACCTACGAACTATGAGTAAGTGATGATGAGCCCAGTGTTGGGTAACGTAGTATTTCAAAAGAAAAATCATACGATCATGCAAGATCTATCTAGAAGAAGCATAGCAAAGAGCGGGGAGAGTGTATCCACATACCCTCGTAGACCGAAAGCGGAAGCATTAAGTAACATGGTTGATGTAGTCGAACGTCTTCGCGATCCAACCGATCAAGTACCGAACGCACGACACATCCGCAATCTGCACACGTTCAGCTCGGTGACGTCCCTCGAACTTCTAGACCCAACTGAGGTCGAGGGAGAGTTTCGTCAGCACAATGGCGTGATCACGGCGATGATGAAGTTACCGACGCAGGTGAGGGAGTCCTGGACTAGGGGGTGTCCGGACAGCCGGACTATCATCGTCCGCCGGACTCCAAGACTAAGAAGATACAAGATTGAAGACTCCGTCCCGTGTCCGGATGGGACTTTCCTTGGCGTGGAAGGCAAGCTTGGCGATACGGATATGTAGATCTCCTACCATTGTAACCGACTCTGTGTAACCCTAGCCCTCTCCGGTGTCTATATAAACCGGAGGGCTTTAGTCCATAGGACATAACTTCCATTACAACAATCATACCATAGGCTAGCTTCTAGGGTTTAGCCTCCTTGATCTCGTGGTAGATCCACTCTTGTACTACTCATATCATCAATATTAATCAAGCAGGACGTAGGGTTTTACCTCCATCAAGAGGGCCCGAACCTGGGTAAAACATCATGTCCCTTGTCTCCTGTTACCATCCGCCTAGACGCACAGTTCGGGACCCCCTACCTGAGATCCGCCGGTTTTGACACCGACATTCGTGCTTTCATTGAGAGTTCCTCTTTGTCGTCACCGATAGGCTTGATGGCTCCCTCAATCAACAACGACACCATCCAGGGTGAGACTTTTCTCCCCGGACAGATCTTCGTATTCGACAGCTTCGCACTGCGGGCCAATTCGCTTGGCCATCTGGAGCAGATCGAAAGCTACGCCCCTGGCCATCAGGTCAGGTTCGGAAGCCTAAACTTCACGGCCAACATCCGCAGGGACTTGATCTTCGACGGACTCGAGCCACAGCTGAGCGTGCCGCGCTGTCACGATGGGCATGATTTAGCTCTGTCGCCGGACAGTGCCTTGGTGGCCGCACATGAATCCGCTCCGGCCCTTAGTCCGGAGCCGATAGCCAAGATCGAGGACCGGTGGCTGGACACCGCCTTGGGGGCTGCACCTTCCACGGCGATGGAGCCGAACACTAACCTTGTCCCTTGTAAACCTTGTGACTCCGAGGTGCCGGACTCCCTGCCAGACTCCGAACCTCCTGCACCCCTGCCAATCGAATCTGATTGGGCGCCGATCATGGAGTTCACTGCCGCGGACATCTTCCAACACTCACCCTTTGGCGACATCCTAAATTCGCTAAAACATCTCTCGCTATCCGGAGAGCCCTGGCCGGACTATGGCCAGGATGGTTGGGATGCGGACGACGAAGAAATTCAAAGCCCTCCCACCACCCACTTTGTAGCCACTGTCGACGATCTAACCGACATGCTAGACTATGACTCCGATGACATCGACGGTATGGACGACGATGCCGGAGACGAACAAGAACCAGCGCCTACAGGGCACTGGAAGACCACCTTGTCATATGACATATACATGGTGGACACCCCAAAAGATGGGGACGGCGAAGAAGCAGCGGAGGCAGATTCCTTAAAGAAACAGCCCAAGCACCGACGTCAGCGGCGCCGCTCTAAATCCCGCCACAGCAAGAATGGAGATTCCGGCACAGGAGATAATAATACCCCAGATAGTGCCAAAGACAATCCCCTCCTGCAAGATTCAGCGCAGGAGGATGCAGAAGCAAGCCCTCACGAGAGAGCGGCAGACGAAGAGGTCGAGGATGATAATTACATACCTCCCTCCGGAGACGAGGCAAGCCTCAACGACGACGAATTCGTCGTGCCAGAGGATCCCGTCGAACAAGAGCGTTTTAAACACAGGCTTATCGCCACGGCAAATAGCCTAAAGAAAAAGCAGCAGCAGCTTCAAGCTGATCAAGACCTGCTGGCCGACAGATGGACTGAGGTCCTCGCGGCCGAAGAGTATGAACTCGAGCGTCCCTCCAAGAGTTACCCAAAACACAAGTTGCTCCCCCGATTAGAGGAAGAAGCATACATACCTTCATCACCAGCGCACAATACGGCCGACCGACCACCCCGTGGTCGCAACAGAGAGGCATCCAGGCCCTCCACCAAGACCGTACCCCGGCATCGCTCCAAAAGTACGAAACCAAGAGGGAACGCGCCGGACTTGCGAGATATATTGGAGGACAAAGCAAGGCAATCCAGATCCATCTACGGATCACGTGGGCGCCCCACGACCCATGACGAATACCTTCACGCCGGATACAACAACTCCGGCCGAACACAGCAGACAACGCTCCCTCGAGCTACGTCGTGATATTGCTCAATACAGAGGCGCCGCACACCCGCTATGCTTCACTGACGAAGTAATGGATCATCAAATCCCTGAAGGGTTTAAACCCGTAAACATTGAATCCTACGATGGCACAATAGACCCCGCGGTTTGGATCGAAGATTATCTCCTTCACATCCATATGGCCTGCGGCGATGATCTCCACGCCATCAAGTATCTCCCACTCAAGCTTAAAGGACCAGCTCGGCATTGGCTTAACAGCTTGCCCGCAGAGTCAATTGGGTGTTGGGAAGACCTGGAAGCCGCATTCCTCGACAACTTCCAGGGCACATATGTGCGACCACCAGACGCCGATGACCTAAGCCACATAATTCAGCAGCCAGATGAATCGGCCAGACAGTTCTGGACACGGTTCTTAACAAAGAAAAATCAAACCGTCGACTGTCCGGATGCAGAGGCCCTCGCAGCCTTCAAACATAACATCCGCGACGAGTGGCTAGCCCGGCACCTAGGACAGGAAAAGCCGAAATCCATGGCAGCCCTCACATCATTAATTACCCGCTTCTGTGCGGGAGAGGATAGCTGGCTAGCTCGCAGCAACAACCTCAGCAAAAATGCTGGTAGTCCGGACACTAAGGACCACAATGGCAGGTCGCGTCGAAGCAAAAATAAACGCCGCGTTAACAGCGACGACAAGGAGGATACGGCAGTCAACGCCGGATTCCGAGGCTCTAAACCCGGTCAGCGGAAGAAGCCATTTAAAAGAACAACTCCGGGTCCGTCCAATTTGGACCGAATACTCGACCGCTCATGTCAGATACATGGCACCCCCGAAAAGCCAGCTAACCACACCAACAGAGATTGTTGGGTATTCAAGCAGGCAGGCAAGTTAATTGCCGAAAACAATGACAAGGGGCTGCATAGCGACGACGAGGAAGAGACCCGGCCACCGTACAGTAGAGGACAGAAGGGTTTCCCCCCACAAGTGCGGATGGTAAACATGATATACGCAACCCATATACCCAAGAGGGAACGGAAGCGTGCACTAAGGGACGTATATGCGATGGAGCTAGTCGCCCCGAAGTTCAATCCATGGTCCTCTTGCCCGATCACTTTCGATCAAAGATACCATCCGACCAGCATCCGCCATGGCGGATTTGCCACATTGGTTTTAGACCCAATCGTCGATGGATTTCACCTCACGAGAGTCCTGATGGACGGCGGCAGTAGCCTGAACCTGCTTTATCAGGATACAATGCGCAAGATGGGCATAGACCCCTCAAGGATTAAACCTACAAAGACGACCTTCAAAGGCGTCATACCAGGCGTTGAGGCCAATTGTAAAGGCTCAGTCACACTGGAAGTGGTCTTCGGATCCCCGGATAATTTCCGGAGCAAGGAGTTAATCTTCGACATAGTCCCGTTCCGCAGCGGCTATCACGCTCTGCTCGGATGAACCGCGTTTGCAAAGTTCAACGCGGTGCCGCATTATGCATACCTCAAGCTCAAGATGCCAGGCCCTCGTGGAGTCATCACGGTCAACGGAAATACGGAACGCTCCCTCCGACCGGAGGAACATACAGCGGCTCTCGCGGCAGAAGTACAGAGCAACCTTTTAAGGCAATTTTCGAGTCCGGCCGTTAAACGTCCGGATACGGCCAAACGCGCCCGAAGCAACATCAACCAAGACCACCTGGCACGATCCGAGCACGCGTAGCAATGCGGCCCCAACCCCAGCCCTTGCATGATTGCAAGACCAACCCTCTGCGTACATCATTACGCTCTGGAGATACCATGGGCATAGGGGGAGGGGCACGACCACAACAGACCCAGAGTGCGGCTCGACCACACCAGGGGCTCACAAGTGTGTCACTCTTTTTTATTATTATTTTGCTTCTTTGTATACACAGGACTCCGTTCACCAGAGGCCCTGTCCGGCGGTGAACCCGCCGAACTCATGATGCAACAGCCAAGGAAGAAAGAAGGCTGCGATGAACACTCGGGTGGTCTCCATTACGAGCATTAAATTTGATTATATACACCAGTCCGCAGCCCACCCCTGGAGGGGGACATGTTTAATTAGTCCAATCCCTTGCTTACCGCACTCTTTGTATCATTCCTCACTCATAGCAGAATTCCTTCAATAAATAATGCAGCATTTTTTTGCCTATTATTGCATTACTTTACACATATGTTCATTAATGACATCTTGCACCCGTATATTTTGGTACCGCCGAATACACCAGGGGCTTATGTTCCCCGCATTATGGTGTGATAAGTCCGAACACTTTCACAAGTGCGGCACCCCGAACTTATAGCATTATATGAATCGGCTCCGAATCATGTCTTGGGTCAATAGTTGGGTTTGCCCGGCTCCCACGTTTTGGTGCCTTACGTTCCGTTCTGTCGGCTAAGGTGGCACTGGGAGAACCACTGCGATTGCGCCCCGGTTGAGCTGGGCGAGCGCCTTAGTGGAGAAAGCTAAAACTAACTGGCATGATAAGGCGAGAGACCGGTCGCTATTCGAGAGGTCTTTTCGGGTCCCTAAAGACTTATGCCGCTTCAAGCGAAGTACCGGATAATGTCCGACGAAGGCGTGGATAGCGCCGCAAATTCGGTCTTCCGAATACTAGGGGCTTCGCCGAAATTTAAAATTATAGAATTCTATGGCTAAGTGAGAGTGTTCAAGCATTATAAGTCCGGTTGCCTTGTTCGTTGTGTTGAGCGCCTCCCTAGATGGACCCAAAAATGGGAACAAGAGTGCTCAAGTTTATCCCGAACACCCCAGCACTCGCGGCTTGGGGGCTGAAGCCAACGACTTGCCATCTCTCAGATCTTATAAACGGCCGCACAGAAGGTAATATTTTAAATTAAACAAGCGTTGCTTAGCGCATATGAACAAAGTTTTCAGCGCATAGGATAATACATAGCGAGTTTACTCAATAATTACATCTCTGGGGCACTCATCCGCAATATTGCGGGCACCCTTCAGGACAGTCTTATAGTACATTTCGGGCGTACGATACTCCTTGCCCGCTGGCGGCGGGTCAGTAAGAAGCCTCTCCGCATCCAGCCTGCCCTAGTGCACCTTTGCGCGGGCAAGGGCCCGACGAGCACCTTCAATACAGGCGGAGTGCTTGATGACCTCCACCCAGGGGCATGCATCCACCAGCCGCTGCACGAGGCCGAAGTAGCTCCCAGGCATGGCCTGTCCAGGCCACAGCCGGACTATGAGGCCCTTCATGGCCTCCTCAGCTACCTTGTGGAGCTCGACCAGCTGCTTCAGCTGGTCGCTAGGGGGCACCGGATGGCCGGCCTCAGCGTACTGAGACCAGAAGACCTTCTCCGTTGAGCTCCCCTCCTCGCCACGGTAGAATGCGGCGGCATCGGATACACTACGAGGCAGATCTGCAAACGCCGCTGGAGAGCTCCGAATTAGGGTAAGTGTCAGGTAGTTTACATTAACATGCTTGCTTTGCATGAAAAACGCCTTACCCGCCGCTATTTTCTTCATATCCTCAACCTCCTGAAGGGCCTTACGGGCTTCGGCCTTGGCGGACTTGGCACTTTCGAGAGCCGAGGCGAGCTCGGACTCTCGAGTCTTTGAGTCGCGCTCCAAACTCTCATGCATCTCCATGAGAGCCTGGAGCTCTTGCCGCACCTCCACCACCCGCGCCTCCTGCTTCTCTCGCTCTGCCCGTTCCGCGGCCGCATTGCGTTCGGCCGTGGACACAGCCTCCTTCAGGGTTGCCACCTCGTTCGTGGCCCCTGCAGTACCCACGTTATCCTTGTTAGTTTTATTGCAACCGAAATCCTTTTCTATAAGGTAAATATTCAAAGTGGTGCTACTCACCTTCTTTGTCCTCGAGCTGCCTCTTGGCATGGCCGAGCTCTCGTTCGGACCGCTCGAGATCTTGCTTCAATGCACCAACCTCCGCAGTCAGTGCGGCAGAGGTCAGCAGCGCAGCCTTTAAACCCATATGGACATATTTATTAGCAACCCTGCGTATATCTTTTTAGATCCTCAGTACGGCTTTTCTTTCCGAACACCGAACCGAGCATCAGGGGCTACTGTCTATGCGGTATTACATTACATAATTTTAACTTCTTACCTCAAAGCCTGTTAGAAGGCTGCTGCAGGCTTCGGTCAGCCCGCTCCTGGCGAGCTGAACCTTCTGAATCACCGCACTCATGATAGTGCGGTGTTCTTCCTCGATGGAAGCGCCTTTGAGCGCCTCCAACAAGTTCTCCGGCGCCTCCGGTTGGACGGGGGCCGCCGGTGTCACGGTCTTGCCCTTCTTGCGAAGGGGCCGCCTGCCGGACTCTGGAACCACTGCAGGTTCCGGCGTAGAGTCCGGCTCAAAGTCCGGGAGGCTGCCTTGCGGCGCTTCCGGAGCCTCCTCCTGATGGGTCCCTTCCCGGGATCCCACCTCGGCGTCCTCAGCGGCGCGAGGGGTGGAGGCAGTCGGAATGGAATCCACATCCGACGCAGCCAACGACCCGCTTGACGAAGGAGGGAGATCATCGTCGGCCAGACTGCAGGCAGTATGCGGCATTAGAAGGACACTATGTGACACAAAAGAAATTGCAGATTATTCAGGGATCCGGATGCTTACGATCTCGCCTGAGGCCTGGCCATTGAGGGCCACTCTTCATCGCCAACGTTGGTGTTGGCGGAGCTGTCCGGGGGAATAGTTCTTCCCCTCTTGGACCCTTCGGCCCCCCCTGTTGGGGAGGCCTTCCTCTTTCTCTCTCCCTCCTCTGGGAGAGAGTCTTCTTCCTCCTCCTCATCCTCGGGGGAGGAATCCGCCTCGGAGTCGTCGGACACCTAAAAACGGGAACTCTTTCGAGTACCCGTGGCCACCTTCTTGGCCTTATTCTCCGGCACCACGTGCGGTGCCGGAACCAGCAGCCCCGCTAGACGGGCGTCCACTGGGTCTTCTGGCATGGGAGCCGGGCAGATGAGCTGCTCGGCCTTCTTCATCCACTCCTGCCAAAGGAAAAGGGAGATTGAAACCCGCTTAGGGTCGAAACTATTAACAACAAGTGTCTCGTAAAGGGGTAGAATCACTTACCTCGTCAGCTGGACACTGCGAGTGAAATCTGCGATCTTCCGTCGCAGATGCGGGGGCTTCGGCGCCCTTAAACAGCACCCTCCAGGCGCCTTCATACGTCATGCCGAAGAGCCCGCTCAACGCCGGGTGTTGTTCTGGATCGAACTCCCACAGATTGAATGCCCGTTCTTTGCATGGGAGAATCCGACGGACGAGCATGACTTGGACCACGTTAACCAGCCTGAGCTTCTTGTTCACCAGCTTCTGGATACAGGCTTGGAGTCCCGTCAGCTCCTTCGAATTACCCCACAGCAAGCCCTTCTCTTTCCAAGAGGTGAGCTGCGTAGGGATACCAGATCTGAACTCGGGGGCCGCCGCCCACGTAGGGTCGCGCAGCTCGGTGATATAGAACCACCCCGACTTCCACCCCTTGACGAATTCCACGAAGGCCCCTTCGAACCAAAGGACGTTGGGCATCTTGCCCAACATGGCGCCTCCGCACTCCGCTTGAGTGCCCTTCACTACCTTTGGCTTGACATTGAAGGTCTTGAGCCACAAGCCGAAGTGGGGCTGGATGCAGAGGAAGGCCTCGCACACGACGATAAACACCGAGATGTTGAGGATGAAGTTCGGCGCTAGATCATGGAAATCCAGGCCATAGTAGAACATGAGCCCCCGGACAAAGGGGTGAAGTGGAAAGCCCAGTCCGCGGACGAAATGGGGAAGGAAAACGACCCTCTCATGGGGCCTGGGGGTGGGGATGAGCTGCCCCTCGTCGGGCAGCCGGTGCGCGATGTCGCCGGAAAGGTATTCGGCGCTGCGCTGCTTTGTGATGTGCTCCTCCTTAAAGGTGGAAGCCAACCACTTGCCTCCTGCTCCGGACATGGTCGGAGAAGGTTGAGGCGAGATGTGCGAACTTGGGCGCTGGAGCTCGAGTGCGCGGACATGGATAAGCAAAGGAGGAAGAGGGCGTAGGTGAAAAGGTGAATCCTTATCCCTTATATAGGCGGACGAAGACTATGCGTCCCCACTAGCCCGGGAAAACTCGCTTATCTCCCAAGCGCCACCATCAATGGCGCGGTTGGGTTACCCACGTCCGTATTGATGAGAATCCCGGAATAAGGGGAACACAATCTCTGCTTCGACAAGACGTGCCAAGGAAACCGCTTCGCTAAACGCGCTGAGGTGGTATAATAAAAAACGATTCAAGTAAAGGCTCGGTAGTGGTGTGACGTCATGCCGCAAAATACGTTAGCAGATTGAACTTGTGTACATTTTATTCTCTCTACGGTAGAATTTGGAATTTATTTTGCAGAGCCGGACACTATCCTGGTGTTTACCATCTTCTATGGACTATTTGGAGGAGGAACCCGCCTTGCAATGCCGAACATTATGCGCGCCGGACTCATCGTCATTGAATCCAGGTTCAGGGGCTACTGAGGGAGTCCTGGACTAGGGGGTGTCCGGACAGCCGGACTATCATCATCCGCCGGACTCCAAGACTACGAAGATACGAGATTGAAGACTCCGTCCCGTGTCCGGATGGGACTTTCCTTGGCGTGGAAGGCAAGCTTGGCGATACGGATATGTAGATCTCCTACCATTGTAACCGACTCTGTGTAACCCTAGCCCTCTCCGGTGTCTATATAAACTGGAGGGCTTTAGTCCGTAGGACATAACCTCCATTACAACAATCATACCATAGGCTAGCTTCTAGGGTTTAGCCTCCTTGATCTCGTGGTAGATCCACTCTTGTACTACCCATATCATCAATATTAATCAAGCAGGACGTAGGGTTTTACCTCCATCAAGAGGGCCCGAACCTGGGTAAAACATCATGTCCCTTGTCTCCTGTTACCATCCGCCTAGACGCACAGTTCGGGACCCCCTACCCGAGATCCGCCGGTTTTGACACCGACAGCAGGGCTTCGCCTAAGCACTACGATAATATGACCGAGGTGGAAATCTGTGGAGGGGGGAACCGCACACGGCTAAAATCAAATTGTGTGTCTATGGGGTGCCCCCCTCCCCCATATATAAAGGAGTGGAGGAGGGGGAGGGCCGGCCTCCTAGGGCGCGCCCCAAGAGGGGATTCCCACTCCTACTAGGAGTAGGTTTCCCCCCTTTCCTAGTCCAACTAGGAGGGGAAAGGAAGGGAAGAGGGAGAGAAGGAAAGGCACCCCCACCAAACCCTACCCCAATTCGGATTGGGCCTAGGGGGGAGCACGCCACACCTGGCCGCCTCCTCCTCTCTTCCACTATGGCCCATCAAGGCCCATTAACTCCCCGAGGGGTTCCGATAACCCCCCCCCCCCCCCCGGTACTCCGGAAAATGCCTGAACCTATCCGAAACCTTTCCAGTGTCCAAACATAACCTTCCAATATATCAATCTTCATGTCTCGACCATTTCGAGACTCCTCGTCATGTCCGTGATCACATCCGGGACTCCGAATACCTTCGGTACATCAAAACACATAAACTCATAATATCGATCGTTATCGAACGTTAAGTGTGCGGGCCCTACGGGTTCGAGAACTATGTAGACATGACCGAGACTCATCTCCGGTTAATAACCAATAGCAAAACCTGGATGCTCATATTGGTTCCTACATATTCTGCGAAGATCTTTATCGGTCAAACCGCCTAACAACATATGTTGTTCCCTTTGTCATCGGTATGTTAGTTGCCCGAGATTCGATCGTCGATATCATCATACCTAGTTCAATCTCGTTACCGACAAGTCTCTTTACTCATTCTGTAATGCATCATCCCGCAACTAACTCATTAGTCACATTTCTTGCAAGGCTTATAGTGATGTGCATTACTGAGAGGGCCCAGAGATACCTCTCCGACAATCGGAGTGACAAATCCTAATCTCGATCTATGCCAACTCAACAAACACCATCAGAGACACCTGTAGCACATCTTTATAATCACATCTTTATAATCACACTTGTAACTCAACAAACACCATCAGAAGCTTAGTACTCTTCACCGAGGCATGATCACACCTTAGTACTAACACCCAAACATGATCACACCTTAGTACTCTTTGGGTGTTAATCACATAGTGATATGAACTAGATTATTGACTCTAGTAAAACCCTTTGGGTATTAGTCACATGGCGATGTGAACTAATCACATGGTGATGTGAACTATTGGTGTTAAATCACGTGGCGATGTGAACTAGATTATTGACTCTAGTGCAAGTGGGAGACTAAAGGAAATATGCCCTAGAGGCAATAATAAAGTTGTTATTTATATTTCCTTATATCATGACAAATGTTTATTATTCATGCTAGAATTGTATTAACTGGAAACTTGGTACATGTGTGAATACATAGACAAACAGAGTGTCCCTAGTATGCCTCTACTAGACTAGCTCGTTAATCAAAGATGGTTATGTTTCCTGACCATAGACATGTGTTATCATTTGATGAACGGAATCACATCATTAGAGAATGATGTGATGGACAAGACCCATCAGTTAGCTTAGCATAATGATCATTTAGTTTTATTGCTATTGCTTTCATCATGACTTATACATGTTCCTCTAACTATGAGATTATGCAACTCCTGAATACCAGAGGAACACCTTGTGTGCTATCAAACATCACAACGTAACTGGGTGATTATAAAGATGCTCTACAGATGTCTCCGAAGGTGTTTGTTGGGTTGGCATAGATCGAGATTAGGATTTGTCACTCCGTGTATCAGAGAGGTATCTCTGGGCCCTCTCGGTAATGCACATCACTATAAGCCTTGCAAGCAATGTGACTAATGAGTTAGTCACAGGATGATGCATTACGGAACGAGTAAAGAGACTTGCCAGTAACGAGATTGAACTAGGTATGATGATACCGATGATCAAATCTCGGGCAAGTAACATACCGATGACAAAGGGAACAATGTATGTTGTTATGCGGTTTGACCGATAAAGATCTTTGTAGAATATGTAGGAGCCAATATGAGCATCCAGGTTCCGTTATTGGTTATTGACTGGAGATGTGTCTCAGTCATGTCTACATAGTTCTCGAACCCGTAGGGTCCGCACGCTTAACGTTCGATGACGATTTTTTTTACACTCGAATCAGCTTCGATGACGATTTGTATTATGAGTTATGTGATTTGATGGCCGAAGTTTGTTCGGAGTCCCGAATGAGATCACGGACATAACGAGGAGTCTCGACATGGCCGAGAGGTAAAGATTGATATATTGGAAGGTAGTATTCGGACACCAGAAGGGTTCCAGAGTGTATCGGGTACATGCCGGAGTACCGAAGGGGTTACCGAAACCCCCCGGGGAGAGATATGTGCCTTGTGGGCCATAGGAGGGAGGATAACCAGCCCACAAGGGGCTAGTGTGCCCCCCACAAGGAAGGAGGCCGAATTGGACTTTGGAAGGGGGCACCACCCCCCTTTCCTTCTCCTACTCCCTCTCCTTCCCCTTTCCCCTCTGGTAGAACGAAAGAAGGGTGGGGCCGAATCCTACTAGGACTGGAGTCCTAGTAGGACTCCCCTCTCCCTGGCGCGCCCCTTGTTGGCCGGCCTCCTCATCCCCTCCTTTATATATGGGGGCAGGGGGGCACCCCAAAGACACAACAGACAATTGTCTTAGCCGTGTGCGGTGCCCCCCTCCACAGTTACACACCTCGGTCATATCGTCGTAGTGCTTAGGTGAAGCCCTGCACCGGTAACTTCATCATTACCGTCACCATGCCGTCGTGCTGACGGAACTCTCCCTCGTCCTCAACTGGATCAAGAGATCGAGGGCGTCATTGAGCTGAACGTGTGTTGAACGCGGAGGTGTCGTACGTTCGGTACTTGGATCGGTTGGATCGCGAAGATGTCCGACTACATCAACCGCGTTACTAAATGCTTCCGCTTTCGGTCTACGAGGGTACGTGGACACACTCTCCCCGCTCATTGCTATGCATATCCTAGATAGATCTTGCATGCTCATGGGTAATTTTTTTGAAATACTGCGTTCCCCAACACCGCCACCCTCCTCTCCTCGGCCGCCGCATCTTGGGTCCATGCCATCATCCTCACCTCGTCCGCTTCCTTTCTTGCCTTCACAATAGCTTCCATAGCATTTTAAACTCATCATCTCCTTTCCTCTTCTTCTTTTCTTTTGCGTCTTTTTCGCCTCCATTTGGTCTTTTTGGCTTGGAGTAGGCAACCGAGTTTGGTGTAGGGCTTCTCTTGCCACCACCACTTGATGCCTCCTACTCATCATCATCCAAATTAATAGTTTGCTTGTGTTTGTTGCTCTCCTCTTCAACACCTTCACAGGGCTTCCATTTCTCATCATCCTTCAACACATCATAGCAATGGGGCAAGGTAAATGGTCTCTCTTTCTTGATCTTCCCTTTCTTGGTCTTCTTCTCCTCTCCTTGAAATAAGTTTTGTGCAATAGTGAGCTACAAACAAAAGAACAAGTTAGCACTTAAAACACCACAGAAGAAGCATGTGAACATGGAAGAATCATGAAATAAATGGCACTGCCCTATCTCTATCATTAGTGCCACTTGGGTTTATCATGTCAACCGCTTTAAGTGTGGTCGCCCACCTTTGACAATCTTTGTTGATTGTCAAACACCGGGAGCAAAGAGATCTTTCTGTGTGGTTTCTGTGTGGTCAATTCCACTATTGTTGTGTAAAACAAAGTGCTCCTTCATCCGGATCCAATGTGCATCTCTACTTTGGTCCCCTCCAATCATGGCATCCCTGGACACTTTCAACCATGTATTGCATAGCAATATGTCTTCGTCCATGGTGTAATTGCCCGCTCTTCCTTTTGGTGCATCGACGATACCCTCACCATCCTCGTCCACCTCAAACTCATGATCATCTAAATGCACTTCATTAGTTTGAGACCAATGAAAATTGTTGGAGCCAACACCCATACATGACATATATGTCTCATCATTGAAACTACAAAGTACATACGACGAAACTAAATAAGCTATCCATATGTATCCATTCATGTAAAACACAACAACCGAAAAAGTGGGCGAAATCATACCTTGTGGGCATTTCATCGAACACCTTGTGCGCATCGACCGTCGGCGCTTCGGTTGTTGTAAGTGCATCTAGTGCCACCCCTAGTTGGTTTTGGAGTATTGACGACAAAGTTGGTTGAGGGACTAATGCGTTTGTGAGAATTGCAGGATAACGCAGGTAGTGTCCCTCATTGATTTGGTTTACCTACCGGAGATGACCCCTAAAAATGTATGAAGACATTGAAGACAATGGTGGTATGAGAAGATATTCATATTGAAGACTATGACATGAGAAGACATTGCATGAAGACTTTGGAGCGCAAAGACTGTGTGGTTTCGCTGTTTCTTTTCTTCTTTGTTGAGTCATAGGAACCACCGTACTGTTAAGTGGGGTCCAAGTGAACTAAGTCAGAGTGACTGATGTGATGCTCAACCCAAATCCTATGTCTTCGAGCGAAGACAATGAGAGCAAATCTTATCCAGAGCTGGATGAGTCAGCTTTGCTTGTAGCCCAAGTAAAGTTGCCGCGTGTGTTTGAAATCTGACCGTTGGAACACGTGTCAGTTCCTTAGTGACCCAGGGTCATTTTGGACAAATCAGGTCGGGTTGCCTAGTGGCTATAAATAGCCCACCCCCTACACCATAAATTGGTGGCTACTCAGAGTTTGTGCACGGCTTTTGTCGTTTGAGAGCAACCCACCTCGAAGCATTTGAGAGAGAGAGATCCTTGCGAGGACAAAGCCCAAACACCCAGAGCCAAAGAGTGTTAGGCATCACTGAAGTATTTCTGTCTGTGTGACCTGAAGACTTATTACACTTGAGGACTGTGAATCCTCCAGCCGGTTAGGCATCGCGTTCTGAGCATCCAAGAGTCATTGTGGATTGCCGATGAACGAAGTTTGTGAAGGTTTGGAAGTCTCCCTTGAAGACTTACCAGAGTGATTGAGCGAGGACTGGGTGTCCTTAGCTCAAGGGGAATAAGGTGAAGACACGGTCTTCTGAGTTAAATCTCAGCCTCCCTAACCAGACGTACAGTTGTCACAGCAACTGGAACTGGTCCAACAAATCATGTGTCTTCAACAAGCAACTGGTTCTATCCCTTCCAACCTTACTTAAGTTTGTCTTCATGAAGTCATTGTTTATCTGTTCATCTGTTTGACTTCATTGCTTGACTACTATTGTTGATTGGCTTCACACTATCTTCCATCTTGATCCTTACTACCTTACTGCTATTAGTCCTGTACTTTCACATCATTACATACTTGACTATGGCTTGTTTAGGGTAGTTTATCTTCCGCTGCATATCAATTAGGTTGTTTCTGTTGTTTGTCTTCGAAACTTCCAAGTTTTGAAGACTTTCATAAAAATCTCCTATTCACCCCCCCCCCTCTAGTCGACACTAGCACTTTCAATTGGTATCAGAGCAAGGTACTCCCTTGTTCTGTGTGATTCGGTTTAACCACCTGGAGTTTCAGCTATGTCGACTGTAGGATTGAGGAACATATCGTGTCCCACCTTTGACAGTCATGAGTATCCCCGATGGAAGGCCATGATGAAGAAGCTACTCATGTCCAAGGATAGAGAACTGTGGACCGTCACTGAGATTGGACTCACTGATCTATGCAAGATGGTAGAGGCTGATGACATTCGCAAGTATACGCTACTGAACCTCATAGCAAAGGATGTCATCTACTGTCATTTGTCCAGAAATCAGTTCAGAAATGTAATGCACCTCAATCACGCGAAGCTAATCTGGGACCGGCTCTCTGATGTTTACGAAGGTCATCGCACTCGTCATGATCCGCGGTTTGAGTACTACAAGGAATCTCTCAAGGAAATGACCTTTGCACCTGAATCATCATCATCCTCACCGTGCCACATGGCAAGGGGTGATAAGGTAACTGAATGCTATCTCTCTGAATCTAGTGATGATGAATCAGGTGATGAATTTGGGCCTAGTTATGACAAGCTTGCTTCCCTTGCCACTAAACAAAGAATCTTGGAAAAGGTTCAAGACATGCTTAGTAAGTGCGATGATATGTTGGGTGAGGAAATGGATCAGTCAAAAGCTTTGGCCGATAGTCTTCAGAAACTTCATGCTAAGTTTGACGCCCTTCAAGATCAACATAATGCTCTCTTATCTGATCATGAGAAGCTTTCTTCTGAATGTCTTCAAAGAAAGCTAGACCTTGAAAAGATAAGAGCGGATTATGAAGATCTTCAGAAGGAGCGAGATTCACTTCGCGCTCAACAGATCAGTTCCGCTCAGGAAGGATTTGAACCACCATGTCTAAAATGCATTGAGCGTGATAACGCTACATCTGTTGCTGAATGTTCCACTGCTGCTGCTGTTTCATTGTCTTCACCTACTGATGTGGTCACTAACCCCTCTGCGGAGGATACCACTGTTGTTGCTGATGAAAATGCTATGTTGAAGACATTGCTTGAAACAGGGATGTACAAAAGTTTGAAGGGACATCAGACTCTCTGTGATGTCCTCAAAAAGCAGATTCTGAACCGAAACCCTAGGAAAGAGGGTGTTGGGTTCGAAAGGAAAATGAATGTTGATGGCTCGTACTGCAAACCTGAGCAGTACCCCAAAACCACATGGGTTGCTGCAAAGGAACCTTTAGTAGATCCATCTACCTTATTTGGCTTTACCTGTGCTAATCCTATTATCATTGATGAATCCTTTGATGCAAACTATAAGCTGTTCAAAAATCAGAATGGTGAAGTGTTTGCCAGGTACATTGGTACTAACTGCAGGAATGGACCACCTATGAAGAAGATCTGGGTACCTAAGCGGTACATTGAGGATCTTCCTATGAATGTCGTCATGACACCACCTAGGAAGAAGACAAACGCCAGACCTATAGCTTCATATGGCCCAAAGGCTTCATACAGATACAGGACTCACATGAGTCACCCTAACGCCAATGTTTTGCAGGGAAATCATACTCAGACTTATGAATATGAGCGTGTATCTTCGAACCGCTATGTTCATAGGACTAAGAACTTTTCTGCTTATTCATATGAGTATCATTCATCGCCTGCAAGGCTATTTGCTAGGGCTTCAAAGCCAAAATTCTTAGATGCTGCACTTAGACTCATTGCTTCTAACCCCCCACTGAAAATGTGGGTGGCAAAGAAGAACTAACTCTCTTTTGCAGAAAATGGTCTCCAGCCAGCAATCAATGGCGTCCGATACTATTGCTGGGGACCTAAAACTCACTGAGGACGCACGTTAAAATATAATTCTATATGCTTCACATCTGAATTTCTCATCAGTCAATGTCCTAACTTTGATATAAGCTGTGACTGTCCCTATATGTATCAAATGCATATGCTTCACAACACTTGTGTGAAGCCTATCCTCCTAACTGCACTGTAGGGTACATCACCAAAAGCTTCAATATGGATTATGGACAGTGGATGCACAAATCATATGACTGGTGATCGAAGTCTTCTCATGGACTCAACCTTACGTCCATCCGACAAGAGTCACATCACATTTGCTGACACTGGTAAAAGCAAAGTATTGGGTCTAGGTAGAGTTGCGATCTCAAAGGATCAACACATGGATAAAGTGATGCTTGTTGAATCCCTTGGTTTCAACGTAATGTCTGTCTCAATGCTTTGTGACTTGAATATGATTGTGATATTTGGCAAATATCGTTGCCTTGTACTAATGGAATCTGACAAATCTCTAGTCTTTGAATGGTAGATTTCTCAGCAGGTCCACAGCTTGCTGTATGTCTTCTCACAAAAGCTTCAGAATGCTGGCTCTGGCATCGAAGGTTGGGACATGCTGGCATGAGTAACTTACACTCACTCGTCAAGAAGAAGCATGTCATAGGCATCGAAGATGTCAAGTTCAAGAAGGATCATCTGTGTGGTGCTTGTGAAGCTGGAAAGATGACAAGGGCAAAGCACCCCTCGAAGACAACCATGACAACATCTCAACCCTTCGAGCTGTTACACATGGACTTATTTGTACCTACTCACTACTCCACCCTCACAACAACTGCCTGTCTCTATGGCTTCGTCATTGTTGATGACTACTCAAGATACACATGGGTTCATATAATTCTGTACAAGACTGAAGTGCAAGATGTCTTCAGACACTTTGCAAATCGAGCAATGAACAATTACGGTGTGAAGATCAAGCACATCAGAAGTGACAATGGCACTGAATTCAAGAACACTAGACTTGATCTGCATCTGGATACAATGGGAATCACTCATGAGTTCTCTGCTCCGTACACACCTCAGCAAAACGGCATTGTTGAGCGCAAAAATAGAACCCTCATTGAGATGGCTCGAACAATGTTAGATGAGTACAAGACACCAAGAAAGTTCTGGCCTGAAGCTATTGATACAGCATGTCACATCATCAACCGTGTATACATTCATAAGCTTCTGAACAAAACATCATATGAGCTGCTTACTGGCAAGAAGCCAAACGTCAGTTACTTCAGACTATTTGGAGCAAGATGCTGGATAAAGGATCCCCATCACAAATCAAAATTTGCACCTAAGGCTCATGAAGGCTTCATGCTTGGATATGGAAAGGATTCACACTCCTACAGAGTCTTCAACCTTTATCTCTACAAAATCGTTGAAACTGTGGATGTGAGATTTGATGAAACTAATGGTTCACAGAGAGAGATCCTGCCAAGTACACTGGATGAAGCTCCTTCAAACGAGGCAATCAAGCTGATGGGAACTGGTGAAATCATGCCCTCTGAAGCACAACCTGAAGAGGAACTCATCATCTCTGCACCAAATCAACCTGAAGACAATGCTCAGTCCGAAGACAATCCTCCCAATGATGAAAATGGTCAGCCAGAGCAAAATCTTCGTCCTGTTCATCCATGTGTTGCAAATGAAGTTCAAATAGAGAAGATAATTGACAGCATCAATGCACCTGGTCCGCTCACTTGATCAAGAGCAACACAGCTAGCAAACTTCTGTGGGCACTTTTCATTTGTATCAATATCAGAACCCAAGAAAGTTGCTGAAGCTTTTATGGAACCTAAATGGATTCAAGCCATGCAAGAAGAACTTCAATAGTTCAAACTGAATAATGTCTGGGAACTTGTCAAGCGACCTGATCCTCGCAAGCATAACATTATTGGAACAAAATGGATATATCGAAACAAGCAAGATGAGCATGGTCAAGTCGTCAGAAACAAAGCACGTCTTGTAGCTCAAGGATACACTCAAGTTGAAGGAATTGACTTCGATGAAACATTTGCTCCTGTGGCTAGGCTTGAAGCTATTCGCATACTGCTAGTCTACGTGAATCATCTCAATATCTTGCTATATCAAATGGATGTAAAGAGTGCATTTCTCAATGGCAAGATTGAAGAAGAAGTGTATGTCGCACAACCACCTGGCTTTGAAGATCCAAAACATCCTGATATGGTGTACAAGCTAAACAAGGCACTGTATGGCCTCAAACAAGCCCCTCGAGCCTGGTATGATACAATCAAGGACTTCCTGAAGAGCAAAGGCTTCAAACCCGGATCCCTTGATCCCACTCTCTTCATGAAGACATATGATGGTGAACTGTTTGTGTGCCAAATATATGTGGATGACATAATCTTCGGGTGCACCAACCAGAAGTACAGTGATGAGTTTGGGTACATGATGCAAGAGCAATATCAAATTTCCATGATGGGTGAGCTGAAGTTCTTCCTTGGTCTTCAAATTCGTCAGCAAAGGAATGGCATCTTCATATCTCAAGAGAAATACCTCAAAGATTGCCTGAAGAAGTTTGGAATGGAAGACTGCAAAGGCTACACGACGCCAATGCCAGCCAAACACCATCTTGGTCCCAACGACAATGGTAAAGAGTTCGATCAAAAGGTATACCGCTCCATGATTGGTTCTTTGCTTTACTTATGTGCATCTAGGCCAGATATTATGCTTAGTGTTTGCATGTGTGCTCGGTACCAAGCGGCACCAAAGGAATCGCATCACTTAGCTGTGAAGCGAATTCTTAGATATTTGGCTTACACCCCAACACTCGGATTATGGTATCCCAAGGGCTCAAGATCCGATTTGGTTGGATTCTCGGATGCTGATTATGCTGGTGACAAGGTGGATCGCAAGTCTACATCTAGCACATGTCATTTTCTTGGTCGATCACTTGTCTGTTGGTCTTCGAAGAAGCAGAACTGTGTATCACTCTCAACTGTTGAATCTGAATACATTGCTGCTGGATCCTGTTGTGCTCAGCTTCTATGGATGAACAAACTCTCAAGGATTATGGCATCAACCTGAAACAAGTACCTCTCTTCTGCGACAACGAGAGTGCCATCAAAATAGCCAACAATCCTGTCCAACACTCGAAGACAAAGCACATTGAAATTTGTCATCACTTTCTCAGAGATCATGTTATGAAGAAAGATATCGATATCATTCACGTCAACACTGAAGAGCAACTGGCAGATATCTTCACAAAGCCCTTGGATGAGAAAAGGTTTTGCAAGTTACGGTGTGAGCTAAATATCTTAGAATCCTCTAATGTCCTGTGATCAGGCACACATCCTAACACTTATGCATGTTGATGACTTAGATGTGCAACACACAAAGTAAGGTATATCTTCAATCAATGAAGATTTACACTCTGAGTGTGAATACATTAACATGGAATTTGACTTCGGAGCGCCACGATAATTGTGCGCCGTGTCTGGGTCTAATACTTCCTATACGGTGGGTAACGCCACTACCAACTTTTCTTGTTTGAAGTGTTTTCACTCAAGGTGTTATATTGCAATGACTTCGCATTTGGTTTGTCTTCAGTTTCAATTTGTCTTCACGACTTTCTGCACTATGATGATTTGATTGTTTTCTGATATATATATATATATATATATATATATATACTAGTGTTCTGTCCTCTATAGCATTCACTTATAGCTATGTCTTCAAGATTGGATCTTTTGAACTAAGTGAATGTGATCGGACCCTAACCTCTCTATGCTTACTATCTCAAAATCTATCTATCCAAATCATATGCATTCTATTGAAACTGTCGAATATCTTCTCTGCGTCCTAGTCAGCAGAAGGCAAAGAGACAAACATTAAATCTGTTCTTAATGGCTTATCTTTACTGTTGAAATCCGGAGAAGCCGGAACAACTCTTCGACATGCCTGGCGGGCGTGGGAACGTGGGACAACCCTGAGGGTGTTGCATGCTTGCCACGTGCCCCTCAGATGTGAACCGCCAGGGGCACCAGCGTAATTGCGTTGTGTCTCTCACCTACTTATAAATACATGCCCCCCTGCGGTAAAGAAATACTTCTTCCACCTCTCCACCTCCGTCAAAACCCTAGCGCCACCGCTAGCTCGCGACGACGCCGACGACGAAGCGCTTAGCTGCCGCGACTTCTCCGACGCCATCCTCATGCCGGCCGCGGACATCGTCCTCTCCGCCGTCGCCGTAGGTGTCCTTCGTCGCCAAGTTAGGGCACGGTGGGCTGAACTGCTCGGTCTCCTCTTCCACCATCTAGCAGTTCTTCGTGCGGTAATTATAACTCTATTTTTACCACCTTTTGATCTTCAAGATTCATCCTGTTTACCGAAAGAAGTTTTTGTCTATTCAAAGCTAGATCTATTCTGTCTGCATCTCATACTGCTTAGTCGATTCACTTAGATTTCTTCTAGTTTGATTCCTCACTTGTACTTATTCACGGATTGGTACAAATCTGGAACCAACTCACCTATATAAGTGAATGTCTTCGCAACATGAGGTCAATGTCTTCAAACTGATTTATCTTCAAAATCTTCTGAGAATGCATATGACCTCTTCCCCTTCCCTCGCATCTCTAATGCTGTCACAGGTACAAACCGACCTGGCATCAAACCGACCTGGCATCGTTTTGAATCGCTGGACTTCTCCGCTGGAGTAGCCGGTGAATCGCCCTGCCCCTCCAAACGTCCTGGTCAACCCACTGGAGAGGCCTCGCTTCGCCCATGATGAGGGCTAGAGTGCATGCATATGGTGGTGTTTATATGAGCAATTGAGGAGGAATAATCAAAACAGGTTTGACCCGCCTAGGGAGGGTCGCCGTGTCACCTCGCTAGCCTCGCCATCAACAGGCGAAAAATACCAGGTGCTATTTACCCTATTTTTAAGCCCATATTAATTCATCCAAGCAAAACTACTTTGCCCTACTGTGTCTTATGTGCAGGAGAATTATTCATTACAAAGTGGCATCATACCACGGAGATGAAGGTGAGCCAATGTTATTCGGCACAGGTGGTCGTCCTTGTTCAACAGACTCCCGCACCAGTTTACAACGCGGAGGACAAGTTGCTCGTCTACGCTGGCCTACCACACTGCGGCTGACTCATCTGTCCATGCCGCCTTTGATGTTGTGGTCGTTTTACTGGCCGCCTTGCGGTCTGGCCTATTCAACGTGCCGGGTTGACAGGCAATATATGTCCAAACTATTTTAAATAGCACATGTCAACTTTAAAGACATCAGGTGATATCTGTACAGACTATTTTAAATAGCACATATCAACTTTTTCCTTTGGAGAACAATTACTCCGGTTTATGATATTACTTATGCAGGACATTTGTTCACTACAAAAGCGGAAGCGACTCACCCGCGTCCATACTGCCTCGAATGTGGCGGTCGTTTTTTTCCGTCCGCCTCCGCGGTTCGGTACATATCAACACAATGCGGCTCACTTGCCCGTTCGCACGGTTTACCGTGCCGCTTCACCATGGTGATCATCAACCCCGCAGTGGATATTAACTGGCCTAATATATCAGGTGAAATCTATCTAGTATATTTTTATATTATATATTGCTTTCTTTAAAAGAGCAGTTACTCTGGCTTGCGATATTTTTTTGGGGGTACAAGGCAAATGTGCATTGCAAGAGCGATGGTCATATAAAGAATATCATGCATCGGACCCGCCGTAATGATCTATGAATATATGTGCAAGCCACGGCCTCGACATTCTGGTCTACATCAACATACTGCCGACTCGCCCGTCCGCGCCGGCTTACAATGCCGCGGCCGGCTTTCTCGTCCGCACCGGTTTACAAACGCAGCGATTGACTCACCTGTCCGCACCGGTTTACAACGCCGCGGCCGGTTCATCTGTCCAAGCCACCTCTAATACTGTGGACGTCTCTACCGTCCGTTTATTGCGGTCTGGTCTACATCAACATACCAGGCCGCACCTATCTGCATGAGCAAGTCACAGCTTGGGTAGCCTGGTTTTTTTCTCAACAAAATGAAGACAAATTATCATATACAATCAACCGCCGTCTGCACTAGATGGCTCAATGGGCAGGCACACAAGTCGCCGCCACTACAGTTTGGTTAACTTCAAACAGCCAGTTGAAAGGAACCATTGGCCGAGTTGCTGACACGACTCATACGGGATCATTTATAAACCCGCCGCAGTCACCTCAGCCTTCTGTGGATTTACATCGCGTTATCAACACCAATGATATATACCATCTGCTATGGTCAGAGTATGGAGAATCTCAAGACAACTCCTTGAGTCATCTTAAGACTCGGGACTACGATGATATGATTCAGCAAGTCTTGCCAGTTTCAGCAAATTCAAGTGCCTCAGGATGTTGAAGGGAAAGATAACCCAGTCCCAAAGGCTATTGTTATATTTAAAGGCCGTCAGAAATATTCCGACTCACAATGATGCTTCCGGTTTATAGTCCGGTTTAAAGAAAATCCCGGCTCAATGAAGAAGTTCCGGGTCATCAGAAAAGATTCCAGTTTAAAATCCGGCTCAAGGGAAGCCAGTCTCACTGAAGCTCTCAAATCCGGTTTAAGAATTTCCGGTTCAAAAAAGGAATTAACTTCTCGCAAGTTCGAGTTTAAAGACCGTCAGAAAATTTCCGGCTGAAAATGAAGATTCCGGTTTAAAATCCGGGTCAAGGGAAAGATGTCTCCCACAAAGCTTTGAAGCTCTCAATATCCGGTTCAAGATCCCGGTTCAAGAAAAATTTATCTCTTGCAAAAAAGTTAAAAATTACCGAAGAGGACCTGCTGCCATGATGCACGGTTCAAACATGGGTATCATGCCTTATTGGCCTAACATATTATTGATCACATGGGGGCTTCTGCTTCATAAAGCGGGGTCTCTGTTCTTTTTTACATCATGCGTGGTTACACGGAGGTTCTGTCTTAAAGCGGCCTCCGGTTTACCCCTTGAAATTTGCTTTTTTATATCACTTGGGGCCTTGGTCGTATCCGAACCAACGCGACGCCTTTTGATAGGCGAAAGCCACCAGATCACTTGGGGACATGGTCAAGTCTGAACCAGTCACGCCTCTTGATCGGCCTAAGGCCACAAAATCACTTGGGGGCTTGGTCAAACCCGAACCATTGCCACGCCTTTTGATTGGCATATATGCCACGGTTTCATTTGGGGACCTGGCTGACTTGAACCATTGTCACTCCAATTGGGGGCTTGGTCCTGTCCGACCATGGTAACACCATCTGATCAGCTCAGTATAGCATGTTTTTTGCAAACGGTTTTATCATTGCCTTTGCTTGAAATTTTCTTTAATAAATATTTCTTCTTTGTTGCGTTCTTAAACCGACAAAATTCGCAGACCGGTTCGACTGTCAATTGACGGAACACGGTCAATTCTTAATCCGGAGACTATTTGCCCGGTTTGATTTTTTGATTTTATGTTACCATCTTATTATGGAGTAAACCGGTGTTCGTTAACCCGGCTTAACTTTCAATTACAAGTTGTCAGTACACGATCAAGTTATAATCCGGAGATTATCAGCCCGGTCTGGTTTGACTATGAGTCGCCGATATTATATATGGTTAAACCGGTGTTTATCACAACCCGGTACGGTTTTATCATAAACCGGCACAATATGAAAGGAGTTATCATTACTCAAGATTGGGGTTATCACTCTTACTACAAAAAGTTGGTAAGCCAGCAATGTGATTCAATGTCACATGTATGATATATTTCATATTTGATTATTCTTAAATGCAGCCTTGGTTATAAACCCGGGTTATATGTTGGGCATTATGACCCGTCCGGCGGTAAACCGCCAGGACACTTTAAACTTGTTGTATGCAGAAACAGGTTGAATAAAGCATGATTATAAATCACTGGTGTTTATTAACCCGGCCTGGCTTTTGACTATAAGTCGCCAGTATGATGAGAAATTATCCGGTGTTTTGTTAAACCGGCCTGGCTTTTGACTATAAATCGCCAGTACATATTTGGATTGCGCTATTGGAATCATGCGCTCATAAATCATTGGATTATATTATTCAAATCTTCAAATAGCCAACATGGCTGGATTTTTATTATGGTTATCAATAACCAGTATTATGATTAAGGTTTTCAAAGTCGCTTTAGCGCAATGGATATTATTTTATTGATGAATATGATTTATTCTGCAATGGAAGGAATAGTCCCGAGTCGCTGCAGGCTTACGACCCAGCACTTGGGGGAAACATTATTAAAATTGAGATTACATGCAAGTCTCATGTCGCTGCAAGCATGCACCATGACACTTGGGGGCTAATGCAAAGTCATTCTTTGTTCATCTTATTGAAGACCCGACTCATCTCATTATAATGAGCTGGCCCTTGGGGGCTACCAATTGCTCATGTCAACAATTCAAGGTACATAAATTTTCATTATATTGAAGGGTCCACTGCTTAGTTGGTAAAGCACAAGGCTCTTAACCTTGTGGACGTGGATTCAAGTCCCATAATGGGGGTTACATCATATGATGTTATTTTCATTGAAGTATATATCAAGTCCCAGCTCAATATTACGACCCTTGGGGGCTACATATCATTGCTCAAATCTACATGATTATACCTACAAAGTCCCTGCTCATTATTGCATAATGACCCGGCCCTTGGGGGATACACTGATTGAAGTTTTTATGAGTATAAGACAATTACAAGTCCCAGGTTGCTGCAAGCATGACAACCCGGCACTTGGGGGCTACATAATATGGACTATTCAGTTTTTACTAAGTGACTGGGATGAACAACATGGATTTCTTCTTAAGTGGCAGTATTTATATTGAAGCAAGTCTTAAGCCATCACTTTGTTCTGCTCAAGACTTGGGGGCTACAGGTATTATATTATTATCGAAGAATTATTTTCAAATTCTCTGTTTTGAGGAAACCGGATTGACTCAGCGTCACCAATCATTACGGCCCTGTGTCTGCAACCCGGCATCATCAATAATCATGAACTGGTGTTGGCAACAATCATGACCCGGAATTATCAGTTTTTATAACCCGGCCATTTTGGTAATGTTAAACCGGCAAGTTTTTACATCTTCAAATCGGCTAAATATCAGATGAATATTTCAAGACCAATATTTCTTAAACCGGCGCTTTGGAAGACAACTCAAGTGGATTATTCTTCACAATATTTTTCTATGAGAAACCAACGTCAGCAATTTGAGTATGAAGCTGGTTATTGACCCGGATTTTCTAGAAGGAGGAAATAACAAGGACTTAAGGATGATCAGTGTCGGTCTACAAGAATTCTTAACCCGGAGCACAACCTGTCAAAATTGTTCTGGTGTTTATTTTGCAGCATAAGTTTACCATGGATAAATCCAAGCTAAACTTGGGGGCTAATGTCGGGGATATGCCCCGCGGCGTAAACCAGCCGGAAGGATAAACCGGCCGGACTTGGCGATTCACCGGTGACCTGCACAGACCAGACGATTTACAGTTCATTGGTCAAGTGATCTGCAAAGACCACAACCTCTCCCTCCTGAGGTGTGGGAGGACATTCATTTCCAGGAACCCTCCAGTGGATCGTATCTTTATTATCTAAAGCGCCGATCAGGACTAGATCATCCAACTGAGATTCTGTGACACGAGAGGGAACCCAATTGCACTTATATACTTGCTTGGCCATGGTGAGATCTACAAGAAATAGGTGATCCGGTTCAAGAATATGTTGGATAAAAGAAGGTGTTGATCTAAACAACGATAAACCGGAGGCAATACCTATAAACCGGTCTTCTACAATGCGGCATCATATGGATTCTGGCGGTTCAACCAGGGGACTAATGATATATACCGGTTTAGTAACTTTTTTCTATGGTAAGTTAAACCGGCTGACCTAAGCATCGGAAGCAATTGAAGTTGCGGACAGCTAAGTATGCAGAAACAGGTTTCACAAGATCCTATTACAGCCGCGGATCTACAGCAAGTTCATAAAAACAGAAAATATTCCGAAGAGTAAGGCAGAACGGAAGTGAACCATTGAGCGGGTATGTGCGTGAGATCTATGGGCTTAGATGAGAAATTACAGGCGGATGTTTAGAGATTACTACTAAACACAGCAGGGGTTCACAGATTCATTAAAGAGTCAGAGAACAAGTATGAGCAAGTGACGAACACAGCACGAACATGGAACCCTAAGAACAGATCTAGGTCAAGAAGAAAGGAAAGCTTACTGGAAACGAAGAAGATGCGGAAGGATACCGCAGTGCTCTGGTACGTTCAGGTTGATGCAGCGGCCCAAGACGAAGCAGAGGTCGACGGCGGCGGCGAAGCTCCAAGGCTGGCGACGCGAGGAAGACGAAGAAGAAGAGACGAGGGGAAAAGAAAGGAGATGACCCTTCGGTCTTATTTATAAGGCAACAAAGTTAGGTCAAGCGCGCGGATCCAGGAGCTATTGTTAAAGGAAGGCGTTATAAATGATAAATTTCATGATGACGTCATGCCGGTTTACAGCAACCAAGAATGATGACGACATGGCGGTTTACCAATTACCAGAAGATGTCCAAGACACAAGATTTTGGGAAGGATTGACATGAACCAGTTCAAATCAATCTGGGGCCTAATGTTGGGGATATTACCACTAGGCGTGAACCGGCCTACTTGGGCCGGGTTAACTTCATTAGTGGTATAAGCAGCTGAAGGCCCAAGGCCTATAGTCGGTTTAGAACCTGTAGCCGTAAACCGGCCTGATGTATAACTTGTATTGTAAGTTAGGAATAGAGAGATACCAATCGGGATACGAGTATGAACCGGTTGGGACTCTATGGACCGACGGGCGTCACCCGTGTATATAAGGGGACGACCCGGCGGCGGTTTAGGACAGACAACCACAGCTCGAGCCTAGGCGAAGCTTGTTTGCTCCCTAGCCATCGAGACCACATCAATTCCATCACAACTAGACGTAGGCTTTTACCTTCATCGAAGGGGCCGAACTAGTATAAACCCTCGTGTCTTTGTGTCCGCTTTAACCCCTTCAAGTAAACCCGTAGCGATGGCTCCACGACTAAGTCCTTTCACTAGGACATCTGTCGTGACAAATCCACGACAATGTCCGTGGGAGAATCCCTTGGTTCTCATAGTCTGCATTCGTTTGCAGAATACTTGCAGCATCATATAAATTCTCCTGAAGCCAGTTCCTGCTTAACCAGTGAAAGGATCGATATGGTTGACTAGAGGGGGGGTGAATAGGCAACTAACAATTTTTAAGCTTTTCTTTACCAAATTAAACTTTGCAACAAATAGGTTGTCTAGATATGCAACTAAGTGAGCAACCTATATGATGCAAAACAACTAGCAAGCAAGCAAGCAAGAGATGTAACAATAAGTAAGCTTGCGAAAGTAAAGGCACGAAATAACCAAGAGTGGAGACGGTGGAGACGAGGATGTGTTACCCGAGTTCCTTCCTTTTAAGGGGAAGTACGTCTCCGTTAGAGCGGTGTGGAGGCACAATGCTCCCCAAGAAGCCACTAGGGCCACCGTATTCTCCTCACGCCCTCACACGATGCGAGATGCCGTGATTCCACTATTGGTGCCCTTGAAGGCGGCGACCGAACCTTTACAAGCAAGGTTGGGGCAATCTCCACAACAATCGGAGGCTCCCAACAACAACACCACCACGAAACTTCACCACAATGGAGTATGGCTTCGAGGTGACCTCAACCGTCTAGGGTGCTCAACACCCAAGAGTAACAAGATCCGCAAGGGATAAGTGGGGGGAATCAAATATCCTTTGGTGGAAGTGTAGATCGGGCCCTTGTCACCCAATCCCGAGCAAATCAACAAGTTTGATTGGCTAGGGAGAGAGATCGAGCGAAAATGGAGCTTGGAGCAACAATGGAGCTTAGAGGTGGAAGAGGTAGTCAACTAGAGGTAGGAGACAACCCTTATATAGTCGTGGAAAGATCCAACCGTTATCCACTAGATCTGCCCGCGACTCACGGTACTACCGCTCCAAGGGCGCGGTACTACCGCGGTGCTGCGCGGTACTACCATGGACAACCACAGTACTACCGTGGCATCTGCACAGGCCGGAACAAGCCTGAAGAAGGAGCAGTACTACCGCTTGCGCGGTACTACCGCTCCCCCTTGCGGTACTACCACAAGGCAGGAGGGTCGTGGCCTGGGAAGGGCGCGGAAGAAATAAATTTCATCCGTGCCTACTTCCGCAAAAATTAGGGTGGTGCAAAAACCCGACGCGGTACTACCGTCCGTGAGGCGCGGTACTACCGTGGTAGGCACGGATGTAAAAAATTACATCCGCGCCTACTACCGCGACGCAGCGGTACTAGGCAGAAGGGCCACGGTACTACAACTCCAAGGGAGCGGTACTACCGTGGGCCCCCGCGGTACTACCGCGCTGGACGAGCGGTACTACCGTGGGTAGCGCGGATGTAAAAAATTACATCCGCCCCTACTACCGCACCGGAGCGGCACTAGGCCATAGTGCGGCGGTACTACCGCACCAACCGAGCGGTACTACCGTGAGGGGCGCGGATGTAAAAAATTACATCCGCCCCTACTACCGCACCGGAGCGGCACTAGGCCAAGGTGCCGCGGTACTACCGCGTCAATGGGGCGGTACTACCGTGGCCTGCCGCGGTACTACCGCTTGTACCTGCGGTACTACCGCAAGTACAGCAATAGTCGTCAGTTTTTCGCACAACCAAGATAACGATGGGTAGCTCCAGAGTGCAAGGAAAGGAGGGACAAGTGTACGTGTGATTCCACCCTACCTTTCCGACGCGGACCCCCTCTTAATAGTACGGCTCTCCTACGACTCAACTCCACCAAAGAGAAACGTAGAACAACGCCGGCTTCAACAGTCCGAGGGGCAACGAATCGTCTTGTGCCTAATGATGAAGTATCTGAGGGACTCAAGGCACACGATTAGTCCGCACGAGTATTGTCATCAATCACCAAAACACTTAGGGATAAATATGCCCTTACAATCTCCCCCTTTTTGGTGTATTGATGACAACACGGGATTTGCACATAGATAAAATATTTATACTGCAGTGGCAAACCCCACTCCTCTAAAATATAGACGGGGCTCCCCCTAGATGTGTGCACTATAGATGAATGCTTTGGACTGCATGGCACACAAACTAGGATCAACACTCCCCCTATATTTTAGAGACCAAGACATGATAATAAGCATAGCATAGCATGAAAGTAGCACAATATAACACAAGCTAGCTAGGATAGATAGAGTGCATATGTCTTACACCATACGAGATAAGATAACCAAGGTTCAAGCGATAAAAGCAGCAGATAGTTCAACTGAAAGCAGCAAACACACAAACTCGCAAGCAAACTCGCAAATCCCTACACTCTCTCCCCCTTTGGCATCGAGACGCCAAAAAGGCAGAGAGGACACCTAAACACGCAAGAGGTGGCTCAAGCAGAGAAGTTGTCCCACGCGTCTTCGTCAGACTCCTCTGCAGCTGGAATGGACTCCTCGGCCTCCTCCTCAGAATCAGTCCACTTGTATCCTTGCTTCTCCATCCACTCGGTCTCAGGAGTGATGCGCTCCTCAGAACCGCCAGACACATCCTCGCCATAGAGCTGCAAGACCTTGTTGTGCCGGCGACGACTCTCCTTGGACTCCACGTGAGCCCTGTACTGTCCCTTGGCTTGCATGCAGAAAAGAGACTTCATCTTATCCTGCAACTTCTTGGCCCAAGATGGCCTAGAATCACTCTGAGAGGGCCTAGCAGAGCGGCCCTCATCAACATCCTCATCAACAGCAGCAGCCCTCGCAGTAGACGCCTCAGCACGAGTAGCGGTGTTAGCCCAGTTGGGTTTGACCCGCAGACAAATGGGCTCATGGCGAATCCAGTCTGGAGCCAGGAACTCCTCCTCAGGGTACATCTTCTCCCAAGTCTTCGAAATCAGCAGAAATAGGTAGGGCCCATAAATAGGCACCTTACGGTTGAACACAGCAAACCGAAGTTCACACCACATGATGTGAGAGACATCAAGTGGCTGAGTCTGAGATGAGCGAGCCTCCTCGCACAAAAGCATCATATCCACCATGAAGGCATGAACCTTGTCTTTGTCACCGATGCGTGGGAACAAGGAGTTGCGGAAGATGCGGTACATGATATCCAAAAAGGGGTTGAGAACCAAGATTATCTTGCCAGTGGCTAGCTTCTTCTCAACCATGAACGGGGTGAGCTTGTCCTTGTCAGCAGAGTCAGCATTGCCGTGAGGGCGAACACCAACGGGAGTGTCAAGTCCATCATCAGGCACGTGAAGTAACTCCATGAACTCCTTCCAGGTAGCAGACAGCTGACGGCCATTGGTCATCCAAGTCATCCTCCTCTCATCATTGGTGTGAAAGAACACTGAGGCAAAGAACTGACAGATGATCTCAGGGTCATAGTCCATGTGGAAAGAGATCACATGCTCAATTCCAAACTGCTCCACCAAGTCCAGAGCCTCCCCAAAGTAGTCATGAAACTTGTCCTTCCTCATGTGGTGCATGTCAATCCACTTCACCTCCACATAGGTATTCTGCTTGTTCTTGATGACATCTAAGTAGATCTGGGTTTGGGTCTTGTTCCAAAACAGTTCACACCCTCTGACAGTGGAGCGAGGGTGCACATAGGGGTGAAGCTGCCAGAGACGGACATACTCTTGAGCGCCTATCTCATCCATACCCTTGGCGGGCTCCTTGTGCTTGCTGGCGGTGGACTTGACATTGCGCTTCGATGCAGATGACCCCTCGGGAACTTCTCCTGGGTTGCGCAGACGCTTGGAACCAGTGTCACGAACGGGATTGGCCCGGCGAGAGCCACCACCTAAAACACACACGGAAAGCACCAAAACAAGTCGAGAAGGATCAATGCAAAGGCTATAAGACAGCACATGAAACCCATAGAAGATAAACGAGAAAGTTGGCATGCGATAGATGTGAGCCACGGTAGATCTGCCATGGGGTGCAATACTAAAGTCTTAGTACAGCTCCAGACGCGGTAGTACCGTGAGGGGTCACGGTAGTACCGTGGCTGGGGCAGAAGTAAGGCTTTAGTACTGCACGGCGCGCGGTAGTACCGCGCCCTAGGGGCGGTAGTACCGTGAGAGCGGTAGTACCGCTCCCTACGGGCGGTAGTACCGCGTCGCGTCGGATCTAGCAGGATTTGAATCTGAAAAAGACCCGCGAAGCCATGGCGGTGCTACGGTGATCAGATCTAGTGCAAGACAACAATACAAGTGTAAATCCTATGTAATACCACACTCCTTCATCCTACTCTTGCAGAGATCTAGACTAAGAACCTCAAGAACATACAAGCTTTCCCCAAAACCTAGAAGAACCAAATACAATCAAAACGGAGAAGGATTTGGGGAAAAATCTTGGTCCATAGCAAGAGCACGTGGTGGGGAACGATCCCACTGGACGGAATCACGGGAGGGCAGCCGGTGGAGGAGATCCGGCGATGAACGCCGGCTCCGTTCGTGAGCACGAGAGAGGAAAGGGCGATGTAGAGAGAAGGGGATGAATGGGTATGGGGGAGTTAGAACTCCCCCTGCCCGACCTTATCCCCACGCGCCCGAACCGGCGCGGTAGTACCGCGGGTCATCGCGGTAGTACCGCCCGGGCGGAAGTACCGTGCCGAGGCGGTAGTACCGCTCAACCAGGCGGCAGTAAAAAATTACTGCCGCTTGGGGACGGTAGTACCATGCTCCTAACAGCGGTAGTACCATGGTAGGCCGCGGTAGTACCGTGACCGACCGCGGTAGTACCGTGAGCTCACGCCACCGAAGGTTTCGAACAAGATAGAAAAGCCCCTTTGCATCAAAAACAAGCACACCCCAAAAATGCATAAAAACAAGCACATACCAAGGAAACACCAGGAAATCCCTAAGAGACAAAACCTCTCGAGGAGAGGGCGGTGGCCGAAGCCACCTATGTTTGAGTTGGATGGTATGGCACCGCGAGGAATTATCCTTGGGCCCATGACCAAAACTCGTCTTTGAAGCACAAGTACCATCAAAAATGGCGAATGTGAAAGATGTGATCTATTTATGCATAATGGGGGGAGGGAGAGTTCATTGAGAGAACAACACTCCCCCTATGTCCATGCCTACACCTAGACTAGACAACAAGTTGAGTGTGGTGGGGGGTGCACGGGTTCAAGTCACATTGCTCAAATCAATGATATTTAGCTCATGCCTTAACTCGCGAAATCTTGCTTCATCCAAGGGCTTCGTGAAAATATCTGCAAGGTTATCATGAGTGTTGACATACTTGAGCTCGATCTCCCCTCGCCTAATGTGATCCCGAATGAAGTGATACCGAACCTCAATGTGCTTCGTCTTGAAGTGTTGCACCGGGTGAGAGAAATCTTGATGGCACTTTCATTATCACACCAAAGAGGCACTTTGTCACAAATGACACCGTACTCCTTTAAAGTTTGCCTCATCCATAGGAATTGAGCACAACAACTACCGGCCGCCACATACTCCGCTTCGGTGGACGAGAGAGACACACAACTTTGCTTCTTGGAAGACCAACTTACCAAAGAGCAACCAAGAAATTGGCACCCTCCGGAAGTGGACTTCCTATCCACTTTGTCTCCCGCCCAATCGGAATCCGTGAAACCTTCAAGCTTGAAGTTTGCTCCTCTTGGGTACCATAAGCCAAAGTTTGGGGTATGAGCCAAATATCGAAAGATTCGCTTGACCGCCACAAAGTGACTTTCCTTTGGTGCGGCTTGAAAACATGCACACATCCCCACACTCAACATGATATCCGGTCTAGATGCACAAAGGTAAAGCAAGGAGCCAATCATGGAGCGATATACCTTTTGATCCACCGCTTTACCATTGGGATCGATGTCAAGTTGGCACTTGGTGGGCATTGGTGTAGAAGCCGGCTTGACATCACTTAGCTTGAATCTTTTAAGCATGTCTTGAGTGTATTTGGCTTGGTTGATGAAGGTTCCTTCTCTTCTTTGCTTGATGTCGAAGCCAAGAAAGAACTTCAACTCTCCCATCGAAGACATCTTAAACTTGGAGGTCATGAGGGCGGCAAATTCTTCATTGAAAGCTTTGTTAGGGGAACCAAAGATAATGTCATCAACATATAGTTGGCATACAAACAACTCCCTGTTGACCTTCTTAGTAAAAAGAGTGGGGTCGATTAGCCCTACTTCAAAACCACGATCTTGTAGCAACTCGGTAAGGTGGTCATACCACGCACGTGGGGCTTGTTTAAGGCCATAGAGTGCCTTATCGAGTTGATACACATGATCCGGAAAGTAGGGATCCTCGAACCCAGGGGGTTGCTTGACATAGACCAACTCATTAATGGGACCATTAAGAAAAGCACTTTTCACATCCATTTGTTGCAACTTAAAGTTGTGATGGGAAGCATAAGCAATCAACAAACGAATGGATTCAAGACGAGCAACGGGAGCAAAGGTTTCACCGTAGTCGATACCCTCGACTTGGGAGTAGCCTTGTGCTACCAATCTTGCCTTGTTGCGAATGATGTTCCCATGAGCATCTTGCTTGTTCTTGAAGATCCACTTGGTTCCAATGACGTTGTGGTTCCCGGATGGTCTTGGCACCAATCTCCACACCTTGTTGTACTCGAAGTTGTTGAGTTCTTCATGCATGGCATTGAGCCAATCCGAGTCTTTGAGCGCCTCATAGACCTTTTGGGGTTCCACACAAGAGACAAACGTGTGATGTTCACAATAGTTTGCCAATTGTCTACGAGTGCTTACCCCCTTTCGTAGGCTTCCAACCACATTTTCCATGAGATGGCCTTGGGTGGTGAGCTTGGAAGCAATCTTCACGGCACGACGCTCTAATTCCTCCTCGGGTGTGGAAGGAGGAGGGTTAACTTGATGATCTTGAGCGCCGTCTTGAGCTTGTTCTTGATCTCGAGGTTGCTCTTGATCTTGAACTCGCTCGAGGGGGAGAACTTGACCTTGTGCATCATTTAGCGGTTCATCACCGTCTTGAGATAGATCTTGCCCTTGGTCTTGTTCACGAGGTTGAGGGCCTTCACTTTGTTCTTCGGAAGCGTGTGGGTCTTGATGAGGTGATGGCTCTACTTGAGTAGAGCATTGTCCTTCTCCTTCGGCCACAAGGGGTTCCTCAATGGGTAGGATTTGACCAATACCCATTCTTATTATGGCTTGGGGAGGAATTTCATCACCTATATCACAAGTACCACTTTGCTCCACTTGGGAGCCGTTATTTTCGTCAAACTCCACGTTACACGTCTCCTCAATGAGTCCGGTGGACTTGTTGAGGACACGGTAAGCATGAGAGTTTGTAGCATAACCAACAAATATGCCCTCATGAGCTCTAGCCTCGAATTTAGACAACCGAACACCTTTCTTGAGAATGAAACACTTACAACCGAACACCCGGAAGTACTTGAGGTTGGGCTTGTTGCCGGTGAGGATCTCATAAGGAGTCTTGTTCAAGCCTTTGCGAAGATAGAGCCGATTGGATGCATGACATGCGGTGTTGATGGCTTCGGCCCAAAAGTTGTACGGAGACTTGAACTCCGCCATCATGGTCCTTGCCGCATCCATCAACGTCCGGTTCTTCCTCTCCGCAACACCATTTTGTTGAGGGGTATAAGGTGCCTCATATTGATGCTTGATCCCCTCGTCACTAAGGAACTCATCCAAGGTGTAGTTCTTGAACTTGGTGCCGTTGTCGCTTCTTATTGTCAAGATCTTTGCATCATATTGACGTTGAGCTTCATTTGCAAAGTTGATGACGGTTTGTTGGGTCTCACTCTTCCTCTTGAAGAAGTATACCCAAGTGTATCTTGAGTAATCATCCACAATCACCAAGCAATACTTTCTTCCTCCAAGACTATCAAAAGATGGAGGCCCAAAGAGATCCATGTGAAGGAGCTCCAAGGGTCTCTTCGAGTAGATGATGGTTGAGGGAGGGTGAGCTTTTTCATGAAGCTTTCCTTCGATACAAGCACTGCAAGCACGATCTTTGGCAAAACTAACATTTGTTAGTCCACGAACATGGTCCCCCTTGAGAAGACTTTGCAAAGATCTCATATTGACGTGGGCCAAACGGCGATGCCAAAGCCATCCCACGTCAACTTTAGCCATTAGGCATGTCGCGGTCTTAGTGGGTTGCTCCGAAAAGTTAACCACATAGAGACCATTCTCGACATGCCCAACGAAGGCTACTTTAAGAGTCTTGCTCCACAAGAGGGCCACGGTATCAATATCAAAGAATGTGGCAAAGCCCATGAGTGCAAGTTGACGAACAGAAAGTAAATTGAATGCAAGGGACTCAACAAGCATGACTTTCTCGATTGTTAGATCATGAGAAATGACTACCTTGCCGAGACCCAATACCTTAGAATGTGATGCATCACCCCACTCGACATTGGTGGGCATAGATGGAATCTCTTGCACGTCCACCACCAAGTCCTTGCTCCCGGTCATATGATTTGTTGCTCCACTATCGAGCAACCATGATCCCCCATCGGAAGCAAACACCTACACGAGATCAATGCTTGGTTTTAGGTACCCATTTAGTAATGGGTCCTTTGATGTTAGCAACAAGGGTCTTGGGAACCCAAATAGACCATTCAATGCACTCATAGCAAGAACCAACAAATTTAGCATAAACATGTCCATCACTAGCACGGCACAACACATATGAAGGGTTAAAGTCGCCGGCTTTGTTTGAGGGAACATTCTTGCCCTTTTGGACCTCAACTTCCTTCACTTTCTCCTTCTTCTTCTTAGAAGCACCCTCTCCCTCTTTCACGAACGTTTGTTTGAGTGGAGGAGGACGATTGGCCTTGTTGTTCTTCTTCTTCTTGCTCTTGGACTTGGGTGCAAACCCAATTCCTTCTTTCCCAACAACTTCCTTTTGATTGCTCAAAAGGTCGTTGAGGTTTTTCTCACCTTGAATGCAAGTCACAAGGCCCTTCTCAAGTTGATCTTTCAACTTGGCATTTTCTTCCACAAGATGCACATGCTCACAACAAGGGTTAGTAGCACATGCATTATCAATTAATACCATATGAGGAAAGGTGGCCTTTTCCTTGATTAGCTTAACTTGGAGTTGAGCATGAGACTCTTTGAGGCTAGCATGAGTACCCTTCAAGACCTTGTGGGCCTTGTCAAGTATCTCGAACTCCTCTTTGAGTCTAGCATGATCAACCCCAAGTTTAGCCTTCTCGGAGGTTAGCACACGAGACATGACAAGAG
Source organism: Triticum timopheevii (assembly GCA_963921465.1). Classification (NCBI taxonomy): domain Eukaryota; kingdom Viridiplantae; phylum Streptophyta; class Magnoliopsida; order Poales; family Poaceae; genus Triticum; species Triticum timopheevii. The sequence goes on from OY997270.1 coordinate 140,019,340, forward strand.
CATGATCAAGATCTTTCTTTAACTTAGCATGGTCATCATTGTGTGACTCCTCAAGAGTCAAACGATGCACACACTCTTCCTCAAGAGCATTAGAGAGATCTGATATCTCATCGGCATAGTCACGACTATGACCTTCCATCTTGGAGATGGTTTCTTCGTGAGCCTCGATCATGTCATTGGCCTCACCAAGTTGTTCCAAGAGAGCAACAAAGTGCTTCTTGGACTTTCCCTTGAGCTTACTCATAAATGACTCAAATTCATTCACTTCCTCATTAGACTCAACATGTTCATCAATGCTATCCTCCACGGAGGGATTAGTAATGATGGTGGTTGTGATGTTGGGGGTTACCTTGTTTGAGGCCTTAGCCATGAGGCATCTAGCGGTGATGTTTTCATTGGGTGATTCGAAGAGAGACACTCGGGAAGTAGCAATGGCAATGGATGCCATGGCCGTTGCTTCTTCATTCTCATCATCATCGTCATCCTCTTGGTATTCTTCTTGAACCACCAACCCGCGCGTGGGAGTCTTCTTGGCGAAGTTGTTCTTGTTGGGGAAGGACTTGGCTTTGTCTTTCCGAATGAACTTGCCACCATTGTCCTCCCGCTTCTCGTAAGGACAATCCGCAATGAAATGGCTCACATTGCCACAGTTGAAGCAAGTTCTAACTCGTTGCTTGCCCTTGACGCCACTTGAGTTGTTCTTGTTGAAGTTGGGTCTTGAGCTCTTCTTGCTCCAAAATTGTCTTGAAGCAAGGGCCATGTGCTCATGGTAGTCAAACTTGGTGTCTTCGGGGTTGCTTTCCTCATCTTCCATTCTTCTTCTTCTTCCGCAATAACCTTGGCCTTCAAAGCAAGGTTAGGCTTCTTTACTCTTTGAGAACGGAGCACCGCATTGTCGGCGGTCTTGTCCAAGATGCTCATTGCAACGAATTCATCCAACACTTCACTTGAGGTCATGGTGTGGAAGTCCGGTCGTTGACGAATGACGGAGGACATGGCTTTGTTGTAGGGCATCATGGCCTTGAGGAACTTCCGCTTGATCCAATTGTCATCCGTGTCCTTGCTTCCATGATCTCGAAGTGCCACCGCGAGTTTGCTCACTCTTCGAAAGAGCTCACGAGGTTCTTCATCTTCTTTCATTGCAAACTCGTCGGCTTCATCTTGCACCACTTCATAGTTGGACCGTTGAATGCTAGCACTTCCATGATAGAGACCCTCGACACATTTCCATGCTTCTTTAGCCACGACATGGGGTCGAAGGTGAGGGAGATCTTCAGGAAGGATTGCATCTTGGATGATGAAGAGAGCACTCTCATTAAATTGATTGTCCACGGCTTCTCGAGGAGTGAAGTTGCTTGGGTCATGAGGATAAAAACCTTCTTCAATGACTCTCCAAAGGTTAGTGTTCACATGTTTCAAATGACGCTTAAAGCGATAGACCCAATTATCAAAATCTTCATGCTTCTCATATTTAGGAGGTGGACCGGCATGATTCAAGTGAGTGGAGGGGATAGGCCCTCCATAAACCGGGGGTTCCACATGGGCAAAGATGCCGGTGCCATTTCTACCACTAGTAGAAGGACTCTTTTCATTGTTAGCTTCCCCCTTGTCGGAGAAAGCATCCGTCACCTTGTTAGTAGGATCACCCACTTTCATAGGCGCGGTAGATAGTTTAAGTCCCTCTAGGAAATCATTAAACATGCTTTTAACCTCGGCCGTCATGGAGGTTTTCAATGTGTCTAAAGCCACATTGAACTCCTCACGAGAGACCGAGGTTTCCCCTTCGGCCGAAGATGAGATGGGATTCACACCGGAGTGTTCCTCCGCACCATCGTTGGTGTCAACCATACTCTTCGGACGGCAAAGTCCTTAATAAAGAGACGAGGCTATGATACCAATTGAAAGGATCGATATGGTTGACTAGAGGGGGGGGTGAATAGGCAACTAACAATTTTTAAGCTTTTCTTTACCAAATTAAACTTTGCAACAAATAGGTTGTCTAGATATACAACTAAGTGAGCAACCTATATGATGCAAAACAACTAGCAAGCAAGCAAGCAAGAGATGTAACAATAAGTAAGCTTGCGAAAGTAAAGGCACGAAATAACCAAGAGTGGAGACGGTGGAGACGAGGATGTGTTACCGGAGTTCCTTCCTTTTAAGGGGAAGTACGTCTCCGTTAGAGCGGTGTGGAGGCACAATGCTCCCCAAGAAGCCACTAGGGCCACCGTATTCTCCTCACGCCCTCACACGATGCGAGATGCCGTGATTCCACTATTGGTGCCCTTGAAGGCGGCGACCGAACCTTTACAAGCAAGGTTGGGGCAATCTCCACAACAATCGGAGGCTCCCAACAACAACACCACCACGAAGCTTCACCACAATGGAGTATGGCTTCGAGGTGACCTCAACCGTCTAGGGTGCTCAACACCCAAGAGTAACAAGATCCGCAAGGGATAAGTGGGGGGAATCAAATATCCTTTGGTGGAAGTGTAGATCGGGCCCTTGTCACCCAATCCCGAGCAAATCAACAAGTTTGATTGGCTAGGGAGAGAGATCGAGCGAAAATGGAGCTTGGAGCAACAATGGAGCTTAGAGGTGGAAGAGGTAGTCAACTAGAGGTAGGAGACAACCCTTATATAGTCGTGGAAAAGATCCAACCGTTATCCACTAGATCTGCCCGCGACTCACGGTACTATCGCTCCAAGGGCGCGGTACTACCGCGGTGCCGCGCGGTACTACCGTGGACAACCACAGTACTACCGTGGCATCTGCACAGGCCGGAACAAGCCTGAAGAAGGAGCAGTACTACCGCTTGCGCGGTACTACCGCTCCCCCTTGCGGTACTACCGCAAGGCAGGAGGGTCGTGGCCTGGGAAGGGCGCGGAAGAAATAAATTTCATCCGTGCCTACTTCCGCAGAAATTAGGGTGGTGCAAAAACCCGACGCAGTACTACCATCCGTGAGGCGCGGTACTACCGTGGTAGGCACGGATGTAAAAAATTACATCCGCGCCTACTACCGCGACGCAGCGGTACTAAGCAGAAGGGCCACGGTACTACAACTCCAAGGGAGCGGTACTACCGTGGGCCCCCGCGGTACTACCGCGCTGGACGAGCGGTACTACCGTGGGTAGCACGGATGTAAAAAATTACATCCGCCCCTACTACCGCACCGGAGCGGCACTAGGCCATAGTGCGGCGGTACTACCGAACCAACCGAGCGGTACTACCGTGAGGGGCGCGGATGTAAAAAATTACATCCACCCCTACTACTGCACCGGAGCGGCACTAGGCCAAGGTGCCGCGGTACTACCGCGTCAATGGGGCGGTACTATCGTGGCCTGCCGCGGTACTACCGCTTGTACCTGCGGTACTACCGCAAGTATAGCAGTAGTCGTCAGTTTTTCGCACAACCAAGATAACGATGGGTAGCTCCAGAGTGCAAGGAAAGGAGGGACAAGTGTACGTGTGATTCCACCCTACCTTTCCGACGCGGACCCCATCTTAATAGTACGGCTCTCCTACGACTCAACTCCACCAAAGAGAAACGTAGAACAACTCCGGCTTCAACAGTCTGAGGGGCAACGAATCATCTTGTGCCTAATGATGAAGTATCTGAGGGACTCAAGGCACACGATTAGTCCGCGCGAGTATTGTCATCAATCACCAAAACACTTAGGGATAAATATGCCCTTACAACCAGCAAGCGCAAATCTCTGAAGCCTTTGAACGTATTGAAGCCTTTCAGCTTAAAGTTCATGGCAACAGAAAAATCAGCAAGGAAGGGTGGCAGACAGCGCAGAGAAGGTACATCTAAGGATCTGCCTGATGATTTAGCAGAACTGTACAAGACAGATCCGGAGGAGAACTATCATCAGAGAAAGACGCGAATCCAATGGATTCGACGCTATTGGGCTGAGGAGTGGTTCAAGTACAAGTTTGTCATGAAGGAATATGCAGAGAAGCATGCCATCAAGCGACCTTGGGGCGATATCCTCTATCGAGGCCTTCAACCCAAGAGCCGAGCTGAAGCCATTGAACAAGGCTTCTATCCATGCATGGTCCGTGGGCCACAGCCTGCGAACGCAGATCCCACTTCACTACTCTGGTGTCGTGACGATTCGCTCTTCAAGCGCAACTATCAATTTGCTGTGGCTTCGGCCAAGAAGAACAAGAAGGCCTTGGGTTTGGACTTCAACCCAGGTCCCTCTGCTCCTCGTGCTGATGGCTCCCGTGAAGCTAATCCCAATGTCATTGGCCCCTACGCCAACCTTGACGGCCTCATCACCTACATCATGGTCCAAGGCGCCAGAGTTGATCATTCTGACAATGGTGCTGACTCTGATGAAGCCCCTGCTCCTCCTGCTCCAAAGCCGCAGAAGCAAAAGAAGTCTAAGGCTTCAACCTCAGCTGCACCTCTGAAGACTTTGCGTGTGAAGCCACTGGCCACTGCACCTCCTGAAGCCAGTGTGCAATCTGAAGATCTGTCCCGTGTCTCCAAGAGAACGGACAAGAAGAAGCAGCTTGTTAGACCATCTGATCAAAGAGCCTTGACTCCTGCCGCAATTCTGCGTGAAGAACCCATTGATCTATCAAGTGATGAAGATCTTGCTGACGATGCTCTTGAGCAGCTGATAAAGAGCAAGGAAGAAGCAGAAATCTTCAGCAACCTGCCTCTGTTTGATGTGGCCATCATTCACAATTTCATTGATGAATGGTTCGACACCCCCAACGTCAGCTTTGAAGATTTACAGCTCCCCATTGGCCTCAGTGTCGCCTTCAATGGCGCCATTGCTTCTGAGCTAGCTCTCGCTCAGCGCATTGTTGAGCTCAAAAACAAGACTGATTTTGAGAAGGCTCAATTCAAGAAGCATGTGGCCAATCTGAGTGTTCAAGACGTCCGCAACTTCAAGGTCATGCTCCATGAGCTTAAAGAAGCTTTTCTGAAGAAACGCCAAGAGGCTCAGGGCTCACGTGAGCGCATGAAGATTTTGGCTGATAAGTGTGTGCTTGCCTACAATGAGGCTGAGAAGCGCAAGTCACTTGGCCGTCCTGGCATTGATCCCAGGATGGCTGCAAAGAGGAAAAACAAGCGCCCAGCTGATCAGCCTGAACCTTCAAGCCAAGAAGCACCTCGCATTATCTTCCCTAGCAGCATGACTGGCTCGAAGCCAAAGGTCACCACCACAGCTTCAGAACAGAAGAAGACAAGGGTTGCCGATGCTGATGTGAGAAAGAGAAAGAATGCTGAAGCTTCTGATGCCGCTCCCTCCAAGAAGAAGCGCAAGACCAAGAAGACTAGGGCTGCTTCCACAGAGCCCTTAGTCGTTGAACCCATTTCCGTGGTTCGCCCTGTGTCTGTTCATCAAGAAAGAAGAATGGTTGTCCATGAGCCTGCTACCACAGAGGCTCATGAAGCTGAAGATATTCCAGCAGCTGAACACACTACTGCTGAAGACATTGGTCAAGATGACAATGTAAATGATGATGAAGTTCTTCCTCAGATTGAACATCAAGTGGTATCATCGCCTGTTCGTACGAACAGCGAACTCATCAGCATTGGTCGTCCATTGACGCCAATTGCTCAGGATGCTTCGTGGGCTGATCACCCACAACAACAACAACAAGACTCCCCCAGTACTCCCCAACAACAACAACAAGCTACACCCCCAGTGCAAGAAGAGGATGAAGACTTTCAGGCTCAGCCAAGTCCATCTCCTAACTTGAAGCCAGCGCTTCGCAGGCTTCGCAGAGGACAAAGGCCTGAAGTCCCTCTGTCGAGCGTTCCTGAAGGAGAAGTGCAACGTTCACCTGTTGCATGCCAAGTATTTTCTGAACCAGCTCCAACAGTGAACGTCTCCATGTCTGATGCACATGCTGCTGAAGACATTCCAGCTGCATCAGCCGAAGAAAGAGAAGAAGAAGTACGTGTCCCAACTCCCCCAGCGATTGAAGAAGAAGCAGTTCATGATTTGAACGTGCCTGTGTCCGACCCTCCTGTTCGTCAAGAGGAGGTTAACAATGTTGAGGCTGCCACCACCAATGCCAATGAAGCCAGTGACGTAGTCATGGCTGACGCTAATGTGGAGCCTGCACCAACCAGTGTGCCTAAAACCAATGAGGCCACTGTGCCTGAAGCAAATGTGGCCACTGAACCTGAAGCTCATGAGAGTGCTGCACCTGACGCCAATGAGGAGGCTGCACCTGAAGCAAATATGACAACTGCTCCCGAAGCACCTGTTGTGCAGCCAGACTCCTCTGATGTTGCCCCTGCTCCTGTTCCGCCACCAAGGCCTCACACTATCGAGCAAGCATACGATCACGGTCAGCTTGTCACTGTCCGATGGCCCGTTCTGGTGCCTCCACCTTCTGCCTCAGGACCCCAATTTGACTATCATGTTGAGCATCGACCTCAGGTCCAGAAGCCAAAGCCCAGGTTGCCACGGTTTCCAGGTACTGCCAACTCCCCCGGGTCCTTCAATGCCAATGGCTTCAAGAGCCACAATACCTTCTTTGACAGCGCCAAGAACCCCTACTCCAAGCCAATAATTTCATCAGATCGGTTCTGGAGCTATCAGCAGAAAAGCTATTACTCATGCGTGCTATATGATCAAGGGCGCATTTTCCCCCATATGCGCCTTGACACTGAAGCTATTGCTGGATTGCCGTGCTTAGAAGAAGCACTTGACTGCTTTCGTGATGCTGGTCTGCTCCACTTTGTGACAGACAAGGAACATTGGAATGAAGAGCTATTGCTTCAATTCTATGCCACTCTGCACATTCACGGCTACTACAGAGACATCAAGACTTGGGTTCTCGAGTGGATGACTGGAAATGTTCATCATGAAGCCAAAGCTATGGATATCATCGAGCTTACTGGGCTAGCCACTCCTGGAGAACTATATGAGCCTACTGTCAGCTACACCGCAATGCTGTGGAGATCATCTTTCACAAGCCAGAACCCAATATGAGCCAGATGCTGAGCATGATGAAGCCCTTGCCATCTGACGCTGAGTATCCCACACATTTCTTTGTTGAAGACCTTGAGTATCTGCCTCGCACCATATATCATATTATCAGGCGAACTCTATGGCCAGTCAAGGGACACTCATCATCGGCCAAGCTTGAAGGAGCCATGAAGACTTTGGTCTTCTATATTCTTAATGGCATCAGCTTCAACACTCAAGAATTCTTCATAAGGCAACTTGCTGCTTCCGGCTCTGACCTATTTGGTCTGAAGTTTTATGCTCCATGGGTCATGCGCCTCATCAAGCGACACTCATCTGTCAATTATCAGCCCTCTGCTCGCAATCACATAATATTTCTGCCCGAGGTTGATATGTCAGTTGATGCTGTATACTCTGACCCTGCCAAGACGCCGCTTTGTCTTCAGAACATTGAGCACCAAAGCTTCACTCAGCCTATTGAAGGTGTTCAAGCAGCAACCAGATTCTATCCACTAGCTGGTAACACCCGTCTGCCTCACAGAGCGCCAACTGAAGCCACTGAAAGTACCATTGCGCAAAGGCCTCAGAAGCGTTCTCGTGTTCTCAATGACTGAGAGCTTCTTGTGGCTCTTCATCAGAAGCAGGATAAGCATCATTTCTGGCTCAAGCGCCAAATGCACAGCCTCTTGGTGGATGTCAATCGCATTCGCAACCTTGCCACCAAGAATGCCTTTGTTGCTCATGAAACTTGCCGAAGATCATGGAAGAGTTTGACTCTGCTCAGTGCTGAAGCTGATCTTCAAGATGATGGCTTCAATGAAAGATTCCAGTTCGACTCCACTCCTCCAAGGACTGCTACCCTGTGTCGAACTCCATCTCTTGAAGACTCTGAATATTCCTCTTCCGCGGCAACAGTTAATGCCAGAGTGATCGATGATGAAGATGACGCTACTTCACCACCTCCAACTACTACTGCGCGCATAAAACACTGCACCAAGTTCGTCTGCACCGCCAACCAACGACAACGACCCAGCTGCTTCACCTACTCATGACGAGTAGATGCTCTATGTCTTCAAACCTTTTTGGCCATTACTGACAAAAGGGGGAGAAGCATATGAGTTGATAGTCTTCAAGCGGGTTCATATGGGCGGTTGCATTATATTTTGTTGTGTGCTTACAACTCTTGTGTTTTGAAACATTTGGTTCTTTGAGTTGTAACACCTAAACTTGATGGTCGTCTGCTACTTCTGCTACTTATTTGCTTTACTATGATGCGATGATAAATTCTGCATGTGCGATGATAACTTCCGCACTTAGATCATTCTGCAGACGTCCATTTTTCATTATGCATGTCATATTACTTGCTATATCATTTCATGCATGATGAATTAGCTTCATAAGTTGAAGTGGATCTCCACAAGTACAACCTGCCATGTGCATTTGCAATCCAAAAGCAAATTACTTATATGCACATCTTCAGGGGGAGCCCTTGCAACTTATGAAGACAATTCCCTATCCTTACAATTTCACATACTTTATCCCCGTTGAAAACTTCAACCAGTTTGTCATCAATCACCAAAAAGGGGGAGATTGTAAGTGCATCTAGTGCCACCCCTAGTTGGTTTTGGAGTATTGACGACAAAGTTGGTTGAGGGACTAATGCGTTTGTGAGAATTGCAGGATAACGCAGGTAGTGTCCCTCATTGGTTCGGTTTACCTACCGGAGATGACCCCTAAAAATGTATGAAGACATTGAAGACAATGGTGGTATGAGAAGATATTCATATTGAAGACTATGACATGAGAAGACATTGCGTGAAGACTTTGGAGCGCGAAGACTGTGTGGTTTCGCTGTTTCTTTTCTTCTTTGTTGAGTCATAGGAACCACCGTACTGTTAAGTGGGGTCCAAGTGAACTAAGTCAGAGTGACTGATGTGATGCTCAACCCAAATCCTATGTCTTCGAGCGAAGACAATGAGAGCAAATCTTATCCAGAGCTGGATGAGTCAGCTTTGCTTGTAGCCCAAGTAAAGTTGCCGCGTGTGTTTGAAATCTGACCGTTGGAACACGTGTCAGTTCCTTAGTGACCCAGGGTCATTTTGGACAAATCAGGTCGGGTTGCCTAGTGGCTATAAATAGCCCACCCCCTACACCATAAATTGGTGGCTGCTTAGAGTTTGTGCACGGCTTTTGTCATTTGAGAGCAACCCACCTCGAAGCATTTGAGAGAGAGATCCTTGCGAGGACAAAGCCCAAACACCCAGAGCCAAAGAGTGTTAGGCATCACTGAAGTCTTTCTGTCTGTGTGACCTGAAGACTTATTACACTTGAGGACTGTGAATCCTCCAGCCGGTTAGGCATCGCATTCTGAGCATCCAAGAGTCATTGTGGATTGCCGGTGAACGAAGTCTGTGAAGGTTTGGAAGTCTCCCTTGAAGACTTACCAGAGTGATTGAGAGAGGACTGGGTGTCCTTAGCTCAAGGGGAATAAGGTGAAGACACGGTCTTCTGAGTTAAATCTCAGCCTCCCTAACCAGACGTACAGTTGTAACAGCAACTGGAACTGGTCCAACAAATCCTGTGTCTTCAACAAGCAACTGGTTCTATCCCTTCCAACCTTACTTAAGTTTGTCTTCATGAAGTCATTGCTTATCTGTTCATCTGTTTGACTTTATTGCTTGACTACTATTGTTGATTGGCTTCACACTATCTTCCATCTTGATCCTTACTACCTTACTGCTATTAGTCCTGTACTTTCACATCATTACATACTTGACTATGGCTTGTTTAGGGTAGTTTATCTTTCGCTGCATATCAATTATGTTGTTTCTGTTGTTTGTCTTTGAAACTTCCAAGTTTTGAAGACTTCCATAAAAATCGCCTATTCACCCCCCCTCTAGTCGATACTAGCACTTTCAGTTGCCGCCACATCCGTCGCATGACCTGCAAGTTTCTTCTTCGGCCGCTTAGAGGAGTCGTCCGCCGCTTTGTTCTTCTTCCCGGACACCTTGCCCGCCTTCGCCACCACCGCATTTGGAAGCTTCGAGAAGAGGCCACGTGGCTTCGAGAGGATGCCACCCACCGAGGTCGTCCGTGGCGCCATGAAAAGGCCGCGCGCGGGACCGGTGCTTGGAGGAGCAGCGGCGAAGGCGAAGCCAAAGCTTCCCCGGCTAGGGTTTGCACTGGCGGCGGTGGAGGAGAGGTCGCGGGTGTAGGAAGGGGTTGGGGGGATGTCAGTGCGATCGTCCCTCGGGTGAATTCGCCGGCAGCGGCGCGGGGCGGGGCGAAGGCGGGGTGGCGGCAGTGCGGCACGGGCGCTCGAGTGTGCAGCGCCTGAGAGCGGGCACACAAAATAAGCGGCGCACGATGCCGTTTCGCTCCGCGCGCTGAACCAAGTACGCCACGCGCGCGTTTTTTGCGCCTACTGTTGGAGTTGTGTCGAATATAGTGTACAAGGTAGGTTACAGTTGGACTTGTAGTTGCATTGTGTTTAGATAGGATATGGAGTTGTGTCCTATTAGAACACTTGTATCCTAGGCCTCTCATATATAGCGGGGCTAGACACACGATGTAACCTATGCCAATATAATAGCACCGAAACGCAGGGGAAGCCGGCGGCATGTGCCGATGTCCAGGGCGACTGGGTGCGGTATTGTAGATGTGTCATGAGGAGGAGCGTCCATAGTCAGGCCCCGGGGATGTAGCCATATCGGTGAACCTCGTTAACAAATCTCGGTGTCGTGCTCGTGTGATTGCTTGGTCCTCGGATGATCAACGGTATGCCTCGGATTTATTCTAACACCTACGATGAAGCATTCGAAACGGCTACGTGCACGAAAAAAATAGATTTTTTCCAGCGGGGCGCTAAAATCGCGCACCTATTGGTGACTAGTAAAACGCCCGTGCGTTGCCACGGGCCTTTGAAAAAAATATAAGATTCTACTCACTCAGTTAATATTACCGAGAACAATGTCGTCTAAGCTAACTCACATCTATCCAATCCTTGTTACAAATGACTTGTTAGGGTATGTGATACTCAATGTTTTTATGGCGTAACACGTTATATGGCGACCGACCCCCTTGATAACATTGTAACGCTTATGGAGTATGACATGGCGACATCATAGACACAACCTTAAGGCAAATGATAGCTAATTAAATCAACGGTAAGTGAGTTGTACATGACTACATGGTTTGCCCATGTAGTAAAGATTGTTTTCCCACTTGCTCGTCTGTCTTCTTTTCTCCAAAGCAGACTGCATGAACAATGAAAAATAAGTTCATATTCCACAACATAACAATAATAGCAAGTTGAAACACTATATATATATAGCGGAAGCCAATACTTGACAACAGATTCATGAGAAATTCAGAAAATAGAAGAAAGAAGAAACCGAGCACAACATAGGCGGGTGGGGGAGAATAGGGAGGAGGGGAGAGGGGAGGGAAGAGGTAGCATACCTTGCTGATCTGATGCCCTGATGCAAGTAGCAGCAAGTGGTGTCCGGATTGGAGCCTAGTCCGCCAAGGTGGCCTGCCCTGCAGCTCACGGATCTGGAGTTTGAGCACGAGCTGACCCTTGAGACAAAAGGGGGCTGGCGGGAGGAGGGGAAAGGGGTCACGGGAGGAGGGGATCGTGGCGGGGGCGGAGGGGAGGTGGTGCGGAGGCTGGAGCTTCTGCCATTGGGTGGTCACTGGAGAGGACAAGGTTGTGGTACGTGGCTAATTTCCACCGCCATGGCTACCTCTCTCTGTCTCTCTCCCACTCACTCCCTCTCTTCACCTCTGGACTGATATTTTTCTTTCCCTCTTGATCCCCGTTTCCTTCCCGCGCATGTTTGCTGGCACCCGCGCGCGCCAATTTTCCTAGTCCTAGGCGTGGGAGACCAAAGCCACCCATCCAGAGCGTCCCGATTTAGACATGGCGATGAATATCACGTCACACGGATGGCATGGGGACGCCATGTGGGTATGGCGGACATCACATGCCAAAAATATGGACGTCACATGCCAAAAATATGGACGTCACAGGCTAGGACCGCGCCACAACATTATATCCTCGCTATAACCGACGCCATGAAAACATTGGTGATATTTATCATTATATAAATAAGTTTGTGACATTTCTCTCATAGAAAAGAGGCGTTTTTCGCTATTTATTTCTCTCATAGAAAAGAGGCGCTTTTCGCTATAAAATACGTAAATATCCAATCCTTTTCTTCTTATCTTAAGAAAAAAACAGTTCACTGTCTCGCTCTATCATCAGACGGCACAACACTCACACTAACATCTCATTCCCTTGACCTACTCTCCTTGCCATGGTGTCGCCGCCACCACTGTTGTATTCCCTCGATACAACGGCATTCGGCATGTACTTTCCTCTCACCGTAGTATCCCCCTTCCCTCCACGGCGTCCCCCACCCCCTGCAATGTGTCCCAAAGAATGCACACCATCGTAGTGTTTATGCAAAATGATACATATCATGTGATCCTTGCAAAAGAATATAAAGACATGGTATTTTTTTTCAATAGAAGTGGCATACTAAATTATATTACGAGTTGCGAGATTCTGTATAATATAAAGACATGTGATGAATGATCAGAACCTATGTACTTCTCCATGGCGTCCGCGAGGTCTAGCCATTCACCTAGTTGTCTGGCCTAGAATCCTCTGGAGAAGCAAAGATCTCATGGCCGCTGTGCTCCTTGGATTTTGCTTGGATATCTGCATCTTTAGCTTGCTATCATCCTCTCTATGAAGAGTATCACTCACCTCGCTTTGCCTTGCTATCTAGGCTATGGAAGTTGGCTTTTGGTGCGAAACATGTTCTTCCTCTGCAAATGAGTGATACAGATATGTGACTCATGGCACTAATCTCCTATAGTTTCACAAATTCATCGAGTGCAATGTTGTTTTACTTTTGTAATCATACACGCCGGAATACTCGTCATAACACACTGCGGGTATGTATATGCAACTAAAAAATAACTCCAAAGGTGCCAGATTTACATTTTTATGTGTGCCATTAAAAAAAGTGTAGCAACAATATTACTCGAGTTGATTATGCAGTCCTAACTATAGAAATAGTTGATGTACAAGAAATAGTAAAAAAGATGTATAATGTAATGGTGTATCTTGTGAGTGAGAAAAATCTAATTGGATCTGACCACCTAAATCCCACTGTTTACTTAACAACAATAACTTTCCGTCGCCAAGTTTAATAGTTGAACCAAGGTTAGGTTATATTAGATTTTACATTAAAAGAGCACTAACCAAACATGATTGCAAATTAAGAATGATGGACAGACCCTTTCCACAAGATTTATCCCAGCAACTTCTGACTCTGGAGGTTAGAACATCTATAAATTTGATTCTTGCAATGAGCAGCTATTGTGAAATGTGTAAGAAAATCAGGTATACTAAATAACTGTTACCATCTCAATCATTCTAGCTCAACATGTACATAAAAAAATCTTTCACCCTTGATAACTACGGGTTGCGACAAATACAGGTGAACAAATGGCAAATAGAAATAGAAGGGCACAATACTCAACATGTTATCTACAAAAATCCTGCAGAAAGCAACACCTGATAATTCTTCGAAGTTGTTCGGATGGGTGTAGCATAGGCATTACAAGATTCAACTTCCTCAACCTCGCCTCAGCTGCGGACATGCTATTGCCTGTCATCTCCTACCAATTGGGAGCCAAAACACTGTTTCCTGAAGAGAAATTAATATAAAATGAACAGCTCTAGTGCATTGTACCGTGTAAATCTGTAAATGAAACTCTAACAAGATTCTATATCTAACATCTAAGACAAGATTAGGAAGTGCAAGCAGTATCCCTCTTGATCCTACTTTGTAAGACAAGATTGATGCACAATTCTTATGTACGTGTCATATCTAATTACACATTTTCAGTACAGTAATCGGCAACCTAAGATAATCCCAAAGCTACAATTCTAGATTGTTGGAAGCCCCATGGTTCATATTTAATCTGTAATGCACATGCACCCATAGAACATACACTTTATGAGGGACAATGAATTCAAATCTCTCATCAAGCCAAACTTAGGCATGTAGTCAAATTCTAATCTTGGTCTAAATATGAACCTCCTTGTAAGTATACAGGTCTAAACAAACACACTCTTACATCAGTCCCATTTCCTCCTGTATATATGTATAAATATATATATATATATGGGAATAATTTTCATGCTCCACATCACATATATTTCCCAAAGGAATTTTCAAATGATTAATTAAACTCCGGAATAGCAATTTTTTCCTATCCCAAAAAATGTTTCTAGTATGCATCGGAGGAAGATTGGTTAGTAGAAGAAATTGCAGATCAAAAAATTCCGATCCACCACCAAGTGCCAAAAGTGCAGTATTAGTCATTCAAAGCGCAGAATACCCCATATCGAATTAAAGGTTCACCTGATTGATTTGTCATAGACCTTCAGTGACGACGGCACCTCCGGCGCTCTGAAGGTAAATTATGGTCTCAAGGTAGCAATGTAGCAGTGATTTTCGTATAATGCAAAGTTCATTCTCAGTGCCCTTTGAAGCTGTTAAACAAAATTAACAACACAATTGTACAGTCACTTCTTCCGGGTCTTATAACCTATGCAAGGTGGATTTACAAAGCTCATTAATCCAATGCTTTATTTTGGTGAAGATTGAGATTTGAGAGGATAGAAAACGAAAGGGGTGAGATTTAACCATTTGATGGGCTGCAATATGAAATCTATCCCCTTCGATGGCGCCGTCTTCCTCAGGCGGCCTCCACTCACACCCATGCATCAAGCATTGGTAGTTATGATTAATGAGCATTTACATTAGAATTTCATATTTCTCTGCCACACATATACACGATTAGATGGATGACAAAACTGGAAACAAGGTATGAAGCATCTCTTGCGTCAAATCGCAAGTAATTAAACACTCACACCAAGGATCTGGCAACAAGACGTACCTACCTCAAGGATCTCCCTTGCTTTGTCCATGCATCACCGGAATGGCTCGACGACCCAGCCGGCCGAATCCTAGCCACCGGCCCACACCCTCCGCACGTCCGTCACCCAGGACTTTTGGCTCGCACCCACCAATCCTCCGTCCCACGCGCCACAGCCGCTCCAGCTCGGCAGGGTCCAGCAGCCGCTTCGTGGGCGTCGGCTCCCACCGGTTGCAATTCCACATCTAACAAAGTAGTTTCAAGTCACCTGGCTAGGAAAAAATTGCAACCCAATGGATAAGCCGGATCTCCTCGATTGAAAAAAAAACTAGATATACTTACACAATTGCCGCTTCTGAATTGCCATAACCTCAGTATTTACTGTGGTGTATTACAATTACAACTGCTACCTTAGGCTCCTCTCATCACTGCCTGATCTGCGGCACAACGATGCCAACGCATATGCACCCGACAGCTTGGGCGAATACGACGCACACCTTGACTTCAAAACCTCCATCCTTGGAATCCGGGCGTCGGCTGTTACGAGGTCCATGGGAGGCGGCCAGGTGAGAGGCGGCATGGTGAACTGGCGTGATATGGCGGCTTTCCAGCAGGAGGGTGGTGGCGTGCGAGCAGGAGGGTGGCGGCGGCATGCGAGCAGGAGGGGTTGCGGCGGCGGCGAGGTGCGAGGAGAGTTGGACCTTCTCGCTTAGTAAGCCGCCTTCGGCCCTTCCTCCACCCTCGCTCAGGAGTCTAAGAGGGCGATGTTTGGTTCTCTATTTGATCGAGGTGGGCGTTAAAAAGAAAACATGAGGAGACGATGAAGTTTCCTTTTTTGCGTGCGCGAAGGAGAGATGGAAGAACGACTGAGGCGAACGAGCGATCGCAAACTGCTCCGTAGACATTGGCTCTTAGAAAAGGCGAAGATCGGTGTGTTAAGAAAGTTAGTATTTGGAATTGATTGCCATGAAACTGAATCTTATTGATTGGTAACATGCTATCGGTTTCTGCCCATTTGTTTCCTTAAAATCTATTATTTGTTTCGTAAAGAAATTTGCAATAATGGGAGGTATCGGTTGATTTGGGTAAGTTAGTAAAGTTAGATCCGTGATTGCGTGTACGTTTGGAAAGTGCTGATTTGCAAGGAAAGAGCTGAGGGGTAAATAAACCGGTGAATAAGAAACCAGCGTCGATGGGGAGGTGGGAGGAGGGACGAAAAAAACAAGACGAGGGTGGGAGTAGAGACGAAAAAAACCCAGCGATTTGACGGAGGTGGGAGGGTAGACGAAATAAAACCAGCGAAAAATAACCGGCGGACTATTCACCAACTGCTCCATTAGGAGTAGAGATGCCAACGCATATGCACCCGACAGCATGGGCAAATACGACGCACACCTTGAATTCAAAACCTCCATCCTTGGAATCCGGGCGTTGGCTGTTACGAGGTCCATGGGAGGCGGCCAGGTGAGAGGCGGCATGGTGAGCTGGCGTGATATGGCGGCTTTCCAGCACGAGGGTGGCAGCGTGCGAGCAGGAGGGTGGCGGCGGCATGCGAGCAGGAGGGGTTGCCGCGGCGGCGAGGTGCGAGGAGAGTTGGACCTTCTCGCTTAGTAAGCCGCCTTCGGCCCTTCCTCCGCCCTCGCTCAGGAGTCTAAGAGGGCGACGTTTGGTTCTCTGTTTGATCGAGGTGGGCGTCAAAAAGAAAACATGAGGAGACGACGAAGTTTCCTTTTTTGCGTGCGTGAAGGAGAGATGGAAGGACAACTGAGGCGAACGAGCGACCGCAAACTGCTCCGTAGAGATTGGCTCTTAGAAAAGGCGAAGATCGGTGTGTTAAGAAAGTTAGTATTTGGAATTGATTGCCATGAAACTGAATCTTATTGATTGGTAACATGCTATCGGTTTCTGCCCATTTGTTTCCTTAAAATCTATTATTTGTTTCGTAAAGAAATTTGCAATAATGGGAGGTATCAGTTGATTTGGGTAAGTTAGTAAAGTTAGATCCGTGATTGCGTGTACGTTTGGAAAGTGCTAATTTGCAAGGAAAGAGCTGAGGGGTAAATGAACCGGTGAATAAGAAACCAGCGTCGATGGGGAGGTGGGAGGAGGGACGAAAAAAACAGACGAGGGTGGGAGTAGAGACGAAAAAAACCAGCGATTTGACGGAGGTGGGAGGGTAGACGAAATAAAACCAGCGAAAAATAACCGGCGGACTTTTCACCAACTGCTCCATTAGGAGTAGAGATGCCAACACATATGCACTCGACAGCTTGGGCGAATACGACGCACACCTTGACTTCAAAACCTCCATCCTTGGAATCCGGGTGTCGGCTGTTACAAGGTCCATGGGAGGCGGCCAGGTGAGAGGCGGCATGGTGAGCTGGCGTGATATGGCGGCTTTCCAGCAGGAGGGTGGCGGCGTCCAAGCAGGAGGGTGGCGGCGGCATGCGAGCAGGAGGGTTTGCGGTGGCGGCGAGGTGCGAGGAGAGTTGGACCTTCTCGCTTAGTAAGCCGCCTTCGGCCCTTCCTCCGCCCTCGCTCAGGAGTCTAAGTGGGCGACATTTGGTTCTCTGTTTGATCGAGGTGGGCGTCAAAAAGAAAACATGAGGAGACGATGAAGTTTCCTTTTTTGTGTGCGCGAAGGAGAGATGGAAGAACGACTGAGGCGAACAAGCGACCGCAAACTGCTCCGTAGAGATTGGCTCTTAGAAAAGGCGAAGATCGGTGTGTTAAGAAAGTTAGTATTTGGAATTGATTGCCATGAAACTGAATCTTATTGATTGGTAACATGCTATCGGTTTCTGCCCATTTGTTTCCTTAAAATCTATTATTTGCTTCGTAAAGAAATTTGCAATAATGGGAGGTATCGGTTGATTTGGGTAAGTTAGTAAAGTTAGATCCGTGATTGCGTGTACGTTTGGAAAGTGCTGATTTGCAAGGAAAGAGCTGAGGGGTAAATAAACCGGTGAATAAGAAACCAGCGTCGATGGGGAGGTGGGAGGAGGGACGAAAAAAACAAGACGAGGGTGGGAGTAGAGACGAAAAAAACCAGCGATTTGACGGAGGTGGGAGGGTAGACGAAATAAAACCAGCGAAAAATAACCGGCGGACCATTCACCAACTGCTCCATTAGGAGTAGAGATGCCAACGCATATGCACCCGACAGCATGGGCGAATACGACGCACACCTTGACTTCAAAACCTCCATCCTTGGAATCGGGGCGTCGGCTGTTACGAGGTCCATGGGAGGCGGCCAGGTGAGAGGCGGCATGGTGAGCTGGCGTGATATGGCGGCTTTCCAGCAGGAGGGTGGCAGCGTGCAAGCAGGAGGGCGGCGGCGGCATGCGAGCAGGAGGGGTTGCGGCGGCGGCGAGGTGTGAGGAGAGTTGGACCTTCTCGCTTAGTAAGCCGCCTTCAGCCCTTCCTCCGCCCTCGCTCAGGAGTCTAAGAGGGCGACGTTTGGTTCTCTGTTTGATCGAGGTGGGCGTCAAAAACAAAACATGAGGAGAGGACGAAGTTTCCTTTTTTGCGTGCGCGAAGGAGAGATGGAATAACGACTGAGGCGAACGAGCGACCGCAAACTGCTCCGTAGAGATTGGCTCTTAGAAAAGGCGAAGATCGGTGTGTTAAGAAAGTTAGTATTTGGAATTGATTGCCATGAAACTGAATCTTATTGATTGGTAACATGCTATCGGTTTCTGCCCATTTGTTTCCTTAAAATCTATTATTTGTTTCGTAAAGAAATTTGCAATAATGGGAGGTATCAGTTGATTTGGGTAAGTTAGTAAAGTTAGATCCGTGATTGCGTGTACGTTTGGAAAGTGCTAATTTGCAAGGAAAGAGCTGAGGGGTAAATGAACTGGTGAATAAGAAACCAGCGTCGATGGGGAGGTGGGAGGAGGGACGAAAAAAACAGACGAGGGTGGGAGTAGAGACGAAAAAAACCAGCGATTTGACGGAGGTGGGAGGGTAGACGAAATAAAACCAGCGAAAAATAACCGGCGGACTTTTCACCAACTGCTCCATTAGGAGTAGAGATGCCAACACATATGCACTCGACAGCTTGGGCGAATACGACGCACACCTTGACTTCAAAACCTCCATCCTTGGAATCCGGGTGTCGGCTGTTACAAGGTCCATGGGAGGCGGCCAGGTGAGAGGCGGCATGGTGAGCTGGCGTGATATGGCGGCTTTCCAGCAGGAGGGTGGCGGCGTCCAAGCAGGAGGGTGGCGGCGGCATGCGAGCAGGAGGGTTTGCGGTGGCGGCGAGGTGCGAGGAGAGTTGGACCTTCTCGCTTAGTAAGCCGCCTTCGGCCCTTCCTCCGCCCTCGCTCAGGAGTCTAAGTGGGCGACATTTGGTTCTCTGTTTGATCGAGGTGGGCGTCAAAAAGAAAACATGAGGAGACGACGAAGTTTCCTTTTTTGTGTGCGCGAAGGAGAGATGGAAGAACGACTGAGGCGAACGAGCGACCGCAAACTGCTCCGTAGAGATTGGCTCTTAGAAAAGGCGAAGATCGGTGTGTTAAGAAAGTTAGTATTTGGAATTGATTGCCATGAAACTGAATCTTATTGATTGGTAACATGCTATCGGTTTCTGCCCATTTGTTTCCTTAAAATCTATTATTTGCTTCGTAAAGAAATTTGCAATAATGGGAGGTATCGGTTGATTTGGGTAAGTTAGTAAAGTTAGATCCGTGATTGCGTGTACGTTTGGAAAGTGCTGATTTGCAAGGAAAGAGCTGAGGGGTAAATAAACCGGTGAATAAGAAACCAGCGTCGATGGGGAGGTGGGAGGAGGGACGAAAAAAACAAGACGAGGGTGGGAGTAGAGACGAAAAAAACCAGCGATTTGATGGAGGTGGGAGGGTAGACGAAATAAAACCAGCGAAAAATAACCGGCGGACCATTCACCAACTGCTCCATTAGGAGTAGAGATGCCAACGCATATGCACCCGACAGCATGGGCGAATACGACGCACACCTTGACTTCAAAACCTCCATCCTTGGAATCGGGGCGTCGGCTGTTACGAGGTCCATGGGAGGCGGCCAGGTGAGAGGCGGCATGGTGAGCTGGCGTGATATGGCGGCTTTCCAGCAGGAGGGTGGCAGCGTGCAAGCAGGAGGGCGGCGGCGGCATGCGAGCAGGAGGGGTTGCGGCGGCGGCGAGGTGTGAGGAGAGTTGGACCTTCTCGCTTAGTAAGCCGCCTTCAGCCCTTCCTCCGCCCTCGCTCAGGAGTCTAAGAGGGCGACGTTTGGTTCTCTGTTTGATCGAGGTGGGCGTCAAAAACAAAACATGAGGAGAGGACGAAGTTTCCTTTTTTGCGTGCGCGAAGGAGAGATGGAATAACGACTGAGGCGAACGAGCGACCGCAAACTGCTCCGTAGAGATTGGCTCTTAGAAAAGGCGAAGATCGGTGTGTTAAGAAAGTTAGTATTTGGAATTGATTGCCATGAAACTAAATCTTATTGATTGGTAACATGCTATCGGTTTCTGCCCATTTGTTTCCTTAAAATCTATTATTTGTTTCGTAAAGAAATTTGCAATAATGGGAGGTATCGGTTGATTTGGGTAAGTTAGTAAAGTTAGATCCATGATTGCGTGTATGTTTGAAAAGTGTTGATTTGCAAGAAAAGAGCCGAGGGGTAAATAAACCGGTGAATAAGAAACCAGCGTCGATGGGGAGGTGGGAGGAGGGACGAAAAAAAACCAGACGAGGGTGGGAGTAGAGACGAAAAAACCAGCGATTTGACGGAGGTGGGAGGGTAGACGAAATAAAACCAGCGAAAAATAACCGGCGGATTATTCACCAACTGCTACATCTCTACTCCTAATGGAGCAGTTGGTAGTCTCGCTTTCAGGTTTTTTTTCGTCCCACCTCCCATGGTTTTTTTTGGTACCTCCTCCCACCTTTGTTGGTTTTTTTCTTCCCCTCCCCCCACTTCATCGGTTTATTTTCACGTCACCCTCTCACACAACGAAAGAAATCTGATCAGATCAGAACTTTCCATACTAGCACAAGTTATTTAGTAATGTAGAATCAATCACGAACAATCTCTAAAGATCAAATCTAATTAATTAACCTTACCTTAGATCACACAATCACATTAATTAGAAAACAAATAATTGATTTTCAAAAAAATCGCTCAATCACATTAACCTTACCTTAACTCACGGATGGTAATCAATCTCCAAACAAAGGAAACAATACATCGAGGGAGCAGTAATAAACTCCCTTTCTTATGACATGTATATGATCTTCCCTTTCCTCTCCGTTGCCGAGCGTTCTTGATTCTTGAGGCCGATGCTTGGGCTGCGTCACTAGGTCGCGACGGTGCCGGAGGACGAGGACGGCGACGCCGGGTGCCGCGGCACCGCATTGGCCGCGGCTGGTGAAGGGGGCGAAGAAGGGCGGCTTCCCTGGCCCTGACCGTGGCCGTGGCCCTGGGAGTTGGTAGTCTCGCCCAGGTTTTTTTTCGTCCCACCTCCCATGGTTTTTTTGGTACCTCCTCCCACCTTTGTTGTTTTTTTTCGTCCCCTCCCCCCACTTCATCGGTTTATTTTCACGTCACCCTCTCACACAACGAAAGAAATCTGAACAGATCAGAACTTTCCATACTAGCATAAGTTATTTAGTAATGTAGAATCAATCACGAACAATCTCTAAAGATCAAATCTAAATTAATTAACCTTACCTTAAATCACTCAATCACATTAATTAGAAAACAAATAATTGATTTTCAAAAAAATCGCTCAATCACATTAACCTTACCTTAACTCACGGATGGTAATCAATCTCCAAACAAAGGAAACAATACATCGAGGGAGCAGTAATAAACTCCCTTTCTTATGACATGTATATGATCTTCCCTTCCCTCTCCGTTGCCGAGCGTTCTTGATTCTTGAGGCCGATGCTTGGGCTGCGTCACTGGGTCGCGATGGTGCCGGAGGACGAGGACGGCGACGCCGGGTGCCGCGGCACCGCATTGGCCGCGGCTGGTGAAGGGGGCGAAGAAGGGCGGCTTCCCTGGCCCTGACCGTGGTCGTGGCCCTGGGAGTTGGTGCGGTGGAAGCGGCACTTGAAGGACCCGGCGTGGGTGGCCGGCGCGCAGAAGCACTTGGAAGCGGGCCCATGGCCCGCGCCGGACAGCGCCGACGCCGACCCGGGCCACCTCCTCCGCACTAGCATGTCACTTGGAACTGTGGCTGGCCGATTTACATCAAATTAATTCCCTCAGTTGTGGTGGCAAATATAATACACATAATTCATATTATTATGCACTAGCGTGTGTGTGTGAAATAGATGAATTATGGTCCCGTACCCAATAAGATGGATATATGTGTGTGTGTTAGAGAGGGAGAGAGGGAGAGGGGGAGAGAGAGTGAGGAAGAGGGAGGGAGAGAGTGTGTGTGAGAGGATTTGATGGTAAAAAAGATCGCCAATGTCACTTGACATGTATGAGAATATTAATATTGAACTCTTAAAGTTAATGTGGCCCCGTTGCAACGCACGGCCCTTTTTCTAGGTAGAAGTAGAGATGCTCTAGCCATGTTCAAGGTGCACTGATGCATCTTACTCGCCGCCGGGCTCCCGAAGTCCCGATGGCCCTTGGCCGACTGACTCGAACTCTCGAAGGAAACGCCCGCGAAAAGAAAGAAAAAACTCTCGAAGGAAACGCTGTCTCCCGGCGAATATTCGCACCCAAGCCCATTTTCACTTCCTCCCACGCCTCCGACCACCGCCCGTTTCCAAATCCCCAATTCCACCATCTCTCAAGCTCCAACACACGCCGATCTCATCGGGAAATTTGATCAGTTCGTCGCCTGCGCGCCGACTCGTAGGAAATCCTAACCCTAGCTCTTGCACCATGGCGACCTCACTGGTGGCGGCGGCGGAGACGGCGCTGGAGGATCTGCCGGAGGATGCGCTGCTCGCGATCCTGGCCTTCCTCGCGCCGGCCGACGCCGCCGCCGCCGCCTGCACCTGTCGCGCCCTCTTCGCCGCGGCGTCTTCCCCGGCGCTCCCGCTAGCGCTCGCGCTCCGCCTCGGCCTCCCGCCGCCGCGGCCCTCCCCTGAGGCCTGCCCGGCCTCCGTGCGTCGCCTCTTCCGCTCCCTCCACCGGCTACGCCGACTCCTCGGCCTTTGGCGCCGCCTCCCCTCCTCCCACTCCGGCTCGCCATCCCTCGTCGCCTTCGAGTGGGCTCCGCGCGCCACTCTCGCTGCCTCCCTCCTCGCACCCTCCAACCGCGGCCTCGCCGTCTCCAAGTCCCCCTTTGTGACCCTCTCCGTCGCGGAATCCGGTGACACGGTGGCGGCTCTCGGAGAGGTTCCGGTCTGCGTCAATTTCGTCGGGGACAACCACATTGTGGTGGAGGCGGCGTCGGGGGAAGATGAGGAAGAGGGGATGGAAGGAGGATCTCCGCCGGAGGAGATGTATATGCATTTCGCGAACCGTAGGAGCCCCGGGGCAGGGAGGAGAAGGCGGGAGAGGCATGGAAGGAGGAAAGGTGGTCGAATGGAGCCTGAACACTTTGTGAGGATTCCAGATGCTGAGCCGACCAAAGCGCGGCCGCTGCAGGGCCTGTGGAAGGTGCTTCCTTTGCACACACGGCTTGCTCCTTTGTTGTTGCATAGTATTCTCCTTGGAGTAGTTGATTGATATACTAATACTCTCATGGAGTGCATGCGGAATTGGTACTGTTACTGATACTGTGAAATGTGGTTGCTCGTGTGAGGAATTTTCATAGATCAGCTGTCTGTTGTTGCACCTATTGGCATAGGTCAGTTTTGGGAGTTTGCCATATCAGATCAGAATTTAGCATGCACCCTTGCGGATAATATGTTTGTTCATGTGTGATTACTCCGCTTTTTGAGTATCTGTACTTTGACATGAATTGCGTGCACTATAAGAGGATTAGTTGGTTATTACTCCCATGGTCAGGTGATCATCACTATTATGTTGATTGGAGATGACTGAGTGTTAGGAGCTAGGGTTCTGCCGGTTCTAGGGCGGAGATTGTAGGGGAAAGATGGAGGAAGACGAGGTCGAGGGCGCGGCGGCCGACGGCTGGGCGCCGTCCTTGCGTGGTGGAGAAGAGGCGGCGGCGGCGCAAGAGGCGGCTAGGGTTAGGTCTCCTGGCTCCCTAAGGGAAGCCGAGCAAATACTGATTGCTTCTTGCTTGATTAGATCGATACATGACCTCTCCTTACATAGAGAGGTTTACTTGACTCCTAAGCAAACGATAAGATAATTGGGCTAAGCACCTAATAACGATAAGATAACTTGGGCCACAACCCACTGGGCTAAGCCCCTAATATGATGGTCATAACACTTCTCCCCGCCTGCACAAACAGCTCGTTCTTGATCTGTAAGGTGGGGAAGCGCTTGCTGAACTCCTCGCGGTGGTCAACCAGCGTTAAACACCTTCGCGACAGCTGGGTCGGCGTGACGGCGTCCTCCTCAATGTAGTCTGCAGCCTCCAGGTAGAAGAGTCGCGGGCAGACGTAGCCGGGCGTGTAGGGCTCGTCGCAGTTGAAGCACAACCCTTGGCGGCGACGCTCGAGTAGCTCGGCCGAGGTGAGCCGGCGGAACGGGCGCGCCGCGGTCGCGGCGAGGGGTGCCGCGGAAGCCTAAGCAGGCCGACCTTGCGCGGGAACATCCGGCCCGGCGGCCCGGGACGGTGATGCCTGCTGGATGGCCATCGCGCGGCGCTCGAACGCGCGGGCGTAGTACATGGCCGTCTGGAGGTCCTGGGGTCCTTGCAGCTCGACATCCACGCGGATGTGGTCTGGAAGGCCCCCGACAAAGAGCTCGGCCCGCTGTAGTGCCGTCACACTCGGCGCGTGACATGCCAGGGCCTGGAAGCGGTCGGCGAAGTCCTGCACCGTGGAGGTGAAGGGTAGGCGGCCCAACTCCGCCAGGCGGCTCCCGCGGATCGGTGGCCCAAAACGAAGGAGGCACAGCTCGCGAAAGCGCTCCCACGGGGGCATGCTGCCCTCGTCCTGCTCGAGGGCGTAGTACCACGTCTGTGCTGCACCGCGGAGATGGTAAGAGGCGAGCCAAGTGCGATCTGACGCGAGTGTGCGCTGCCCGCGGAAGAACTGCTCGCACTGGTTGAGCCAGTTGAGGGGGTCCTCCGTGCCGTCATAAGTGGCGAAGTCAATCTTGGCGAACAGTGGCGGCGTCTGGGTCAGAGCGCCATGGCCGACTGGCTCGGCGGTGCGGGGCAGCGATGACGGCGGCACCCGGTCGGTGGTGGGGTGGCCGGCGTAGGGGCCCGCGGAGCCAGACGGGTCACCGTACTGCAGCATGGGTACCGGTGGTTCCCCGGCCTCCGTGTAGACTGGCGGTGGTGACGTCCCAGTCAGCCAGGCCGGAATCAGGGACGGCGACGGCGGAAAACGGACGTGCTGTATCGGGAGGCCGCCTGGTGTGGACTGGACCAGTCCGGAGTTGGGCGGTTGCGATGGAAGATGGACTGGCGCGGGTGGCGCGGTTGGCGCGGCTGGGCCCGGCGCGGGTGGTGCCGCGAGAGCCGGCGCGGGCCACTGCGGCCAGGATGGCACGGGGGCGGGCGGCGGCTGGAGCAACGGGGCCCCAGCGATCGCCGCAGGTACCGAGTACCAGGGCAGGGCCGGCGGTCCGGAGGAAACGGCCGGCGGCGGAGGTGTTGGCGGCCCGTACGGACCGGCCAGGAACAGCCGGATGCCCTGGACCGCGAGGACCAGATCGTTGAGGACGCCGGTCATCGCCTCTGGGGAGTAGACGAGCGGTGTGGTGGAGGGTGATGGCGGCAGCCCTGTGGAGGGGGGCGGCGACTGGCAGGTCGATGCGCCGGCGGTGGATCCCATCGGCGCCGAGGGAAGGGCTAGCGGTGCCGTGGAGATGATCGGTGATGGCGCGGCGGCAGTGGTGGCGAGGGGCAGCGACGGGCTTGGTGGTGGTGATGACATGGTCGAAACCAAGCTAGCTGATACCAAGGTGTTAGGAGCTAGGGTTCTGCCGGTTCTAGGGTGGAGATTGTAGGGGAAAGATGGAGGAAGACGAGGTCGAGGGCGCGGCGGCCGGCGGCTGGGCGCCGTCCTTGCGTGGTGGAGAAGAGGCGGCGGCGGCGCAAGAGGCGGCTAGGGTTAGGTCTCCCGGCTCCCTAAGGGAAGCCGAGCAAATACTGATTGCTTCTTGCTTGATTAGATCGATACATCACCTCTCCTTATATAGAGAGGTTTACTTGACTCCTAAGCAAACGATAAGATAATTGGGCTAAGCCCCTAATAACGATAAGATAACTTGGGCCACAACCCACTGGGCTAAGCCCCTAATATGACGGTCATAACACTGAGATATCTCTTAGATTGAAGTAGCGTAACAGCAAGGTTGGCACTGAAAATTGGATATGTTAGTTATTGTATAAATTGTTTTTGATTGAATGCTATAATTGAATTTCTGTCCATTTTCTCATGGCACAGTTTATTGAGTTTGAGACATCTGTGCAAGTTAAAATTGTGCGCATTCATAGTGTTTGCCCCAGGGCCTCTATGCTAACCTGCTTATCATGCACATGGTTGGCATTGAGTTTGAAATATCGGTTGAAGTTCAAGTTGGCATGCTTGTTATGGTGGACCACACCTATGACTGTCAAAGGAGGTCACTTCAAATTGATTGTCGCTAAAGAGAGCATGAAGGTGTTTGTTTTAGAATTGAACTATGGGTAACCTAGGTAAATTTAACTGTTCTTAAAATCATAGCCATTTGAAAATCAGAGTCTTTGTGAAGAAAAATTGCTCAGTGACAGTTGTGTTGACTTTGAGTTCTTGTTAGAATAGCTATTTTTTGGTTTTCACAGATAGTGCTAATGAAAGGGCAAGGGCAGTACCACCAGAGGTGGTTTTCCTTGCTAGCATGGCAAATAGTTTCTTTCATAGTTCACTGTTCATATCACCCCGCGAACACATAATGCTGTGTGGAAGCTATATCTGCAGTCAGAATCCCTGTTGTGTCATGATACGAGAACGCATGGCCACAAGACTGTATAGACTGAGAATGTAATTCTCATTGGATAACAAAAGCTTGAAAACTTGGTGTAGTTCCATTTAGTGCCGCCGCCAGAACTAAGGATATAACATTACTGCCTAAGAGGTTTCAGTTCCTACTTGTTTGGGATGACTAGGCTTCTATCCTAAAAGCTCAAATAAATGTTATTTTTTGGGTTTATTTTTGGAAATGAACGGCTGGCAAAATTCGCAAGTTCAACTCCTCTGATATTTACTATTTTATCACCAACCAGTGATTTAATTGAGAAACTATTGTAAAGGCTGCATAGAATTGGCGGTGCAAGTAACTGCTTTCTTCGTAGTCGCGATGTTGAGTGCTGAATTTGACAAGTGGTTGCAGTACTGCCAGTGCAAAAAATTGCACCCCCACTCCCCATATGTCTCTGTGACTAGGAGCCCTGTTGGTGGATAGAAAATTGAAGAGAACCTTCCCTTACCATGTTAGAGGCTTTGGAAAGTATGGGTTATTTCCTGTGGATGCATAGCAATTGCTACTTACTAGTATGAGATTTCAGACAAGGTTTGCGTGCAACTTTTAAATATGATTTCATTTTTGCTTGTTTCTCTCTATCTCCTGTTATGTGTAGCAAATTAGCTCATGAAAGACAGTTCCACAATTATGATTTGCTGTTCTAGTTTGGTGTTACTGATTTTGTTCATCAGAAACTCTGTTATGTTTATATCGTCTATAGATTGTTTTCATTAGTATTTGGAGATTGACATTGTCTTAAAAGATATAGTCCAATAGAAGGTTAATGTGTATATATGATACTCCCTCCATTTCAAAATAAGAGTTGTGGTTTTAGTTCAAGAACTAAAACCACAACCCTTATTTTGGAACGGAGGGAGTATATATCATCAGCTGATTTCTCAAATCACTTTTCTTAGTTTACAGAATATCTTTTGTAATTTAAGAAATTGATGCTAACCTTTATTTTCCTCAAACAGGGTGTATGCGAGAATAAGACTCTGGAATTTTACATTATCAGCTATGACGACATTGGTGGAGTGACTTGTCGACGAGTTAGTGAGAATAGGGGGCAAAACTCAGGCTACTCCCCTGTCTTCTGGACTACAGATGCTACATTTCTTGAACCACCATTCTCTGAACGGGAGCTGGATCGTTATAGTTGCCTTGAGCATATTGGAGTCGTTACTTGTGGCCATACAGAGACTTGGAACAAGGCAGTCTCTCGGATACTGTGCATCAATTCAAGTTTTGACCTGGTTCATCCTCATCTGTTAGCTCCCTTTGATGATACCAGGAATGTAGAGGGGAGGATTTGGCTTTATGAAGACGGAACCTTTGGGTTCGGATTCACTGGAAGTAATTCAATTATAGATCTGAAGCATGTCTCCATGGATGGTTGTATTATTGATACATCATCCTAAATATATGTCCTTCTGGCATGTAATTGTTGCTAGGACTAGGAAGCCATCTGTACATCATTCTAGGAAAAAAAATTGCATCTGGCATGAAGCATATTGCTTCCAGTTGTTGTACTACTACTATAGATGGCAATTCGCCAGATCTGGCCCTTTGGTCTTGTACTCGTTCGTAGGATAACCGTGTATCCTGATACTGCACTGAATGGTGGTCCCTTCTGGCATTTACTTGTTGCTAGAATACCCTTGTAACATTATTACAAAATTTAATTCTCAATAAATTGGAGTTGTTACTTCTTCGTAGGTGCTGTTTTGTAGTCCCATTTTAGGTGAATGCTGTGCCGTTAAGGGCAGTCTTGTAAAACTTTGCAACTTCCTGTGCAAGTCATCTGATATTGAATGTTAATGTTATCTCATGATAATAGAGAAGGTTAACGTTGCCTTGTTTTCTTGTTTATTTAAGGTTTTTGCTTTTTGTCAAATGAACAAACTGGCCCTTGGTGTTGTAGAAAAGATATCAAGTGATTCTTATGGTAACAGTACTGTATTATAATACTAGTACCACTTTTTGCTCAGCTATCAAAATAATTGATTCACCAATGTATCAGCTTAGCACTTCAGTTCAACCGCGCTGTGTGGATAGGTAAACAGGTAATGTTCTACTCTTGCATATAGTTTCGTATTACTTGCAGTTGCATTTCTCAAGAGCATATATCCCTGTGCTCCATTCTCGAGAGGTAGTTTGCCTGTCAGATCTCTGCATATACTTTCAGTCGGTTTGTATCTGGTGGTAAGTGGTAACAGTGATTTACACAATCTTAAGTTTCCATTTCTTGTATATCAATGCTGATATACTTGTCTTTCTAATAAACTTGTATCGTCTATCTTTCTCCTCTAGGTGTAGATTTGCTTATCATGAGCCCTCTTCTTCAGCGCAAGTCGCCATGTGGAGCCCAGTAGTGAAAGGCCTGAGGACGCCTAGCTGTTTTTGTGGAAATGCCTCTACATGTACATCACATACGGTCAGCAATTCAAGACCAGTGTTCTGTGTGCACTGTCTGCAGTGATTAGTAGTGATTACTACTTCCCTTGTAGAATATGGTACTGCCAGTCTGCCACTTTGCCAAACAGTAGGAAAACGTACAACTAAGAATAGCAAGCAGATGCAGATTCTATTGTTTGGCCAGGGGATACACAATATCGCAATAAAGATAAGGAATAGTTTCCCCGTTTCCTACTTTTATGCTTCTGGTTCATGAATATAAATATTCATTCTAGGTCCAAGATCTCTTTGGAGCTACTCATCTTCATTATGTGAAATGCCGCATTATCTACATTTAACAGGTATTTTTGGACTAATATTTTATGTTGGTATATACTCCCTCCGTCCAAAAATAAGCGCCGTGTCAAATTTGGACCAAAACCACGACACTTATTTTGGGACGGAGGGAGTACCACATCATTCATCATTCCGGTTGATTATTAGTTATGACTGTCCCAGGACGCTCTTCATTTTGGTACTGCATATGGCTAATTCCTTACTCCATTCTTAATATTCTCCCTTTACATGTCAACCGACATGTGTGTTAAGGTCCCTCGCAATAATTCTATGTTGTCCTGCTGTCATAATTACAAATAAGCAAATGAAACAGTTGATGGGAGGAAATTGGCATGCTGGTTGGTCAAAGGACAGCTAGTGATGGTGTCAGGATATCCAAGCTGGGTGCCTGCCTGGTAATCCCAACAGCTGGCAAGTGACTGCCATGATTGATCCTTGAAATTTAGAGCAATTTCTGATCCTCTCATACACTACATTTCAGCTGGCAAGTGACTCTGTAGTTTTCTTCCCAGGGACAGGTTGGTCGTCTCATGATCTCGCAGCGTTCTGATGGCCTTGTGCACTTTTCAGCTGGCAATGAGATTCTAGGGGCGCAAATAAATTGGAACAAGGTAGAAAAGGCCCTATCTGATTTATGCATCTGAACTAATTTTGTCCATCCTCTTGGGCTAACAAGCCGAAATAATGGAACATAAAGAGGACAAATCATGTTGTGGCCATTCAAATCTTTCTCAGTGAATGCATTTTTTATATCCTGTGTTATAAATGGCTTGCCAGTGATATCTTAAGATGTTTGCTTTGCTAATGATGCCACACCCTACATTGTATAGTATAGTTGTATCTTTGGATGACTTCCTTTTCAGTTAATTATGCATAATAGAATACTTCTTCAGTACTGTATCCCCAGCACTATGATCTATCATTACTTGCTTCAAACCTGCTAGAAAGCTTTGTTCTATCATCGCCGCACAAAAATATATATCATATTTGTACAGCTTGTTGTAATGTCTATTTCAGTACTGATTAATTAATGGGCCTCCAGATCTGTACCTATTCTTTTCGGGGTACCAGCTCATTTCTTTTCTGTGGAAAGATTAAAGTTGTTCAGAGTTTTCTTCTTTTAGACATAAAATAAGTTTTGCCCCTATTACCTATTCTTCTTTAGCCAAATGATAAATCAACTTACATTTCTCTTGCTTGTATGCACACAGACGTCTTCGAACCAGGTAGAGATATTTTGACATGGATATAACAAGGTTTACATGCGTACAAGGCAATAACATAATTGTCTTTGGAATGCACTTGATCTCGATTGGAAAATCTCAAAAGAACCACGCAGCAGAAGGATACACTGCTCTGGTGCAAATGCAGAAGGGCTCGTTATTCATCTCTGGATATCCTCAAGGACTGACTAATACTCCGAGTCTTCATCATCCACTGACCCGGCACTCTGTGACGTCTTATCGTGGTCGTTCTCGAGCTGGCTGAAATTGCCCTTCTCTTTGATCAGCTGGGTGTGGTGGTGCTTGCAGAAGAGCTTGCCCTCGTGCGCGATGTAATTCGAAGGGCTGATGGTGCACCCTCCATGGCAGCATTTGAAGCAGCTCTTGTGGTACATGGTGTTGTTCACAGTAACCTGCAGAGTTGGTGCGGGTGTCATGATCAGAGCACTGCTATGTATGCAAACCAAAGAGGTATGATATGAACAATACGTCCGCGTCGCCTTGTCTTGTCATAGAAAAAGAAGATTAATAATTGAATGCCCAACTTGGAAATGCAGCAGATGAATATGAATCCAGCTACGTGTTGTTAAGTAAAGGAAACTCCAGCTAAAAAGTAGCAGTCCAGAAGATAATAATGCAGATACTTAATTGAGACATAAGAGTAGAAAATAATAGTACCCTCTCAATTGGATAGACCGTCTTGGTGCATCCAAAACATTTCTCTCTGGTGCCAGCAAATGCGCTCGAGACTTTAGTAGCATTCTGCCAAGAAAACACTCATGATAAGCATCACCAAATGTGGTACTAGCTCACAAAGAACAAAGGATCAATAATGCCGATTAGTTGCACGATTTTGTCGATATTCTGCCTATCAGTTTGCAAAACGTCATTTTCTATTGAACTAAGCTCCCTATCTGTTCGGATCAGGCGTTGCACTACCTTTCTTGTTAATGAATAACACGGAGCTCTCTTGCATGGTTCGAAAAGAAAAGAAAAAATCTATGTATGTTTTGGATTATCTTGGGTGTGTGTTTTTGGACCATCTTTGTAAAAAACAATACTAATGATCTACTCCCTCCGTAAACTTATATAAGAGCGTTTAGATTAAGTAGTGATCTAAACGCTCTTATATTAGTTTACAGAGGGAGTACTTTGCAAAGAATAGATAAATGTTAGAGGATATTAGTGAATACCTCATTCCCAACATTCCTTTCTGGCTTGACAACCTTTGGAGTCCCTGAATCAACATTCCTCCATTAGTTTCTGAAGAATTGCAAAGGAATGCAGTGTGATAGGCTAAGGGCGTACCTTCGAAGCTCTTGTCCAGGCTGCCGGTCCTCTTGAAGAGCTGGTCAAAGTGAGGCCTGCAGTAGAGCACTCCTTCGAACGAGTTGTAATTAGCGAGCTGCGCCAGGGAAACATAGAACAAGTTGAACAAGTGACATCTCAAACTGAAGAATGCCGTATGATATGAGGCAGGAGGACTGAGGAAGGGGGAAGGGGGAAGGGGGAAGGGGTACCTTGAGGGTGCCCTTGCAGTGGTGGCACCTGAAGCAGGCCTTGTGGTAGACCCGGTTGTCGGCGGTGAGCTTGTCGACGAGGTAGACCGTCTTGTCGCAGGCGTTGCACTTGGTGGTCGTCCCCTGGAACGAAGTCGCCATTGCCTCTTCCGATCTGCAAGCTGCTGCTCTGATAGATGGGGTGATGGCGAGGCGTTCTTCCAACACAAGACTGGCTTGGCTTCGCTCCCGACAAGCCTGGGGGCGCAGTGATGATTATATGGTGGTAAATGGCGTGGCGCGGTTGGTGGTGGCCTGCAGCTGCAGGTATTGCTGTTTGCTGCCGCGAGGCGGGGCAGGACAGCTTGGGTGAGACAGGGAATAATGTTGGGGGTGGAAGCAAAGAGCCAGAACGAGTAGTACACTAGTAGTCAAGTGGGAATGAGATTGTAGCAGCTCAAGGAAACGAAAAAGGAGGTGGTGGTTGTGGAAATTTGCGGAGGGGCTAAGCAAAATCCACGTGCTGACTGGTGGTGACGTGGCAGGGAGAGAAAGCATTTGGGGTGAAAGGTAAATGCCAGCTGATTTCCATCTTGGGGATTTGAGGGGGCTAAAAAGCCACGGTAATTTATATTCTTGACATGCGCTCTCTCTCTCTCTCGTTAAGTGTAATCATCTTTGAGGGTCCCTGATTGAAACGTGCTGCCAGCACACCATATGCATTGGATGAACCAAAGCTCAGTCGGTGGGTCTGCTGGGTGAGAGCATCTCCAACAGAGGATGTAAAAGTTGGTGTGCGAAAATAATAATAATAATAAGTTTTTAGACACCTGAAATTTTTAATTCGGTAACATAATTGCATATTTCATAATTTCTAATTCTAATACAAAATGTTCAACATTTAACAATTAAACAGTCCTATGGTAAATCATCACACTACTCATCGTCACACCTACAATACACCATCATGGAAAAGGCGTCTTTGTACGCACAAGGTACTCGTCGAAGTCGTCGTCGTCAGATCCTGATCTGGCGACTTTGGGATTGCTCAGACTCAGGCCAGGCGAAATCCACATCCGGCTTGCCGATGCTGGCAGCGGCGACACTCGCGGGTGTCATTTTTCTTCTTGGAGGCGCTGCCTTGGCCTTGATATGTGACCCTTGTCGAGCAGCAGGGGAAACCCTAGGCCCGGTTCTCCGGATCGGATGGCGACGGCGTTCCCCTTCTTGAAGGCGCTATCTTGCTAGCTCGTTGTGTCCCGGTGTTGGACTTGAAGATGTTTGACGTCCTGTTGATTTGGTTTGCTCCTCTAGTTTTAGTTTTGCTGGGTTTAGTTGTGTTTCACTCTGTTCGGGCTAATCACCCCGTCTCTCTGCCCAGGGCACCATGTTCACGCCTCCTTGTGTTCATGTCATGTGTTGTATCTACTGTTGTACTCATTCTCTTTCCTTCTATCAATGAAAAGATATACAAGCTTTGCGTATTCGCGAAGTCGTCGTCGTCGAGTTGATGTCGATTGCCCCTCCGGCCGAGGGGCCTACCACGTGGTCATTGCTGGTAGAAGGCTTCACCTCCTCCTCATCGAAACAACCTTCCTTGTCAATTTGGTCGAACAACTCATGGACCTCGACTTCTATACTGTGTTGGTGCTCCTCGTCCTCCTTCACGCGCTCCGTGTCCCTCTTGGCATAGAATGCAAGCTCTGCCACCACGAGTTCCGGGTTAGCCTGGGCCAGCTTCGTCATGTGCAGCTAATAAGTGGCCTCGGCTCTACGTGCCTTCTCCGCACTAGACCTGGGAAGGGGTGAGGAATCTGTATGGCCAGCCACCTCGGGGAAATTGAGCTCGGCCAAGCTCCGATCGTCTCGAACTGCCACTGCATCATACGCGAGTACTGCGAGCTCCTCGGTCTCAAAGGTGCTGAGCCACTCCGGTGATCTCGGCGGCGAAGTGGCCCGACACCCGATGACGAACACCACGGTACGGCATGGCGCTCGCGATGGCTAGTGCGACAACATCTTCGACGGGAGGCAGCAGAGAAGCCCGGTGGCGACAAACAAAATGACTGGTGGAGAAGCTAAGCTCGATTGCGGCGGACGAAAGAAGCACCGATGGCGGCAATGGACGAAACGGACGCCCCACGACCGAAATGGACATATCTAGTGGCGGGGATGATGGATCCGGCGACGATGGGCGGAAGCCGATGGTGGCGGCCGGATTCGTGCGGGGATGTGGCACGACGAACGACAGAAATGGACATATCTAGTGGCGGGGATGATGGATCCGGCGACGATGGGCGGAAGCCGATGGTGGCGGCCGGATTCGTGCGGGGATGTGGCACGACGAACGACAGAAATGGGAACAGATTTGGGGAGAAGAGTGGCCCGTGGCGGCCAGAATCGGCGGCGGTGCCATCCAGCGACGAACCACGCAGTGCCGGTCCTGAGATTTTGAGGACCCGGGGCCAAAGTAAAATTTGAGGCCCCTTAATACAAACATCACAGCTATGATAAATAATGATTCTAAAAAAAGCAATGATGATAAATAATATATGCATCTACAAAATGTTATTAATAATTACTTAAATGTATCCGAAAGCCAATATTTATATAAAATAACTTATACAATTTACCTACAAATTTTCTTGTAGAATTCTTCAATGCAAAGCCATTGTGTCATGTCAATCTCATCCATCGATTTCTTCTCGATACATAATTTGTTCATCAATAATTTCAAGTTGGAAAGCATCCTTTTAGCTAATGCAACAATCACCGATACAGTACGTAAATCCAAATAAATCTTTAAACACCATGAGTTTTTTAAATCCTTTCTTCAAAGAAGTGATCAATTAAAACAAACAAATATTTAACATGAAAATCCTTCCAACTTTTAGAATTCCTTCTTGGCTACCACTTTTATCAAACTATTTCTTCCTCTAGCACCAAGTTTTACTGAAAATTGTAGGAAAATTACAGTATGATATACCTTGGATTGATTAGAGCGTCGTCAGTGGCTGGACGCTCGGCGACGATGCGATGGCGTTTTCTGGTGGCGGGCGCTCGGCGATGTGCGTGCTGCGTCGTCGCTGCGTTCAGCGCCGGGAGACCTGTCTGCCCTGCGCGACCTGGGATCTGGAGTTTTGAAACCATGGAACAGAGAATAGGAAATTAGGGATGAACTGATGTCGCACGATCGTTTTCTTTACCTGGGAGCCCGGGGCAGCCGCCCCTGCTGCCCCCCTCAGGGCCGGCCCGGAAGCGGCTGAGGGTTGGGAAACTTTCGCTGGAAGAGCGGGGGTGCGCGCCTAAATTTAGGTTGTGAGGCAGTCCCACAAGTGCTATAGATTTGCAGCACTTGGAGCTAAAATTTAAGGCCACTGCAATTTTTCTTTACACTAAATAGAGATACATCATATGTTGAAGCAGTATTTTAACTCCAAATGCCCCAAACCGTATTTTGTTTGGACATGACCGTTGTTTTACATCATCAATTGGAGATGTTCTTATTTCCAGCATGCGGTTGCTTCTTGTGCAAGTGGAACCAAGTCAGTCTGGCAAATATTTCTAGGTTGCTTCTTGTTAAAGTACTCACAGAAAAAAGTGCTAACAGAAAAATCAAAG
Source organism: Triticum timopheevii (assembly GCA_963921465.1). NCBI lineage: Eukaryota > Viridiplantae > Streptophyta > Magnoliopsida > Poales > Poaceae > Triticum > Triticum timopheevii. The sequence goes on from OY997270.1 coordinate 140,055,366, forward strand.
TGTCTTTTTCTTTTGTGTAAATTCCATTTCAAGTCTGTGCGCACTCCCTTCAACCCAAAAAAAAAAAAGGGTGAGCGCATTCTGCACAATTAGCCACAAGTGTTTCCCAAACTAGAATGTCGAAGTGTTAGATTACTCAACTGATACATCAGAAAAGCAAGACTGCATTTCACTTTTACTTTTCTTCATGTAATTTGAAGTTTTCTGTTTAAAGTTTCCGCAAACCGCACAGCTGGCTAAAATCAATACCTTCTTATTTGTACATTTTCTCATACAAAATACTACCATTTTAGCACTATTTAAGATATAGGGCCGGCTCACTGAAGCTCGTCTTTCAAAGTAACTTTTTGCATTCCCTAGCATCTTCTATACTATCTCGGTCTCATAATACAATATGTTATTACAGACAATATGGACAGAGGAGTGCATGTCAATTGTTCTTGTAATTTCCCATCAGTCCTTGTGTGTCGGCAGCTTAATTAGGCTGCTACTGAGACATGTGTCTATGCGCTCGGGAGAAGGAAAGCCGCTGATCTTGACCCCTCGAATCCAAACATAATTAGATTGTTTTTGTTACCACTTACCAGTAATCAATCCACAGCCATCATCCGCCGACTGAAATGCTCAAAGAGGTTCCTGAAAGACAAGGCCACCGCAACAGCCAAGCGAAAAAGGCAAGTGGGTCTGCCCGTGCATCAACGCAACTCGTTGTCAGAATCCCCTGTTGTTGCAATCTTCACTCTTACTCATTATCTATGACCCATGTTTTCAATACTCAATTCAATCATGTAATAATATGATATTCGTGTGTTGGGTGGCATGTAGGTCTCTTCGCGGGACCGGTTCAACTCGTTTTCGGTATTTTCATCTTATACTCTATCTGTTTTTATTTATATTGGCACCCAGAAACTCCAATTGGGATCAATCAAGTGCACGTTTGCCATGAACTGATAATGCATGAACTGCAGCCACCGACAAGCAAGAAGTCTTGAAAACCCATGATAATGGCAAATAATGTACTGTATTATACTCCCTCCGTTTCTTTTTACTCCGCGTATAAGTTTTGGTCAAAGTCAAACTGCACAAAGTTTGACCAGATTTATATTAAAAAATATGAACATCTACAATACTTAAACTATATAATATGAAAATACATTCCATGGTGCATCTGAAAATGTTGATTTCATATTGTGAATGTTGATACTTTTTACTATAAATTTAGTCAAACTATGCAAAGCTTGACTTTGACCAAACCTTATATGCAGACTAAAAAGAAACGGAGGGAGTACAATAAGACAACAGTCAACACAAAGCTAGTGCAGGTTTGCTGGCTTTTACTGTTGTCAAGTTATCATGAAGGTCCCACACAAGTTCAGTTTAGTAGCCAAGTGAACTAGTACGCACTTTGAACTTCTTTGGAACAAAAGCTGAAGGAGTCTAAACTGAAGAAACAAACTAAAGAGCAAAACCTGAAGTATGAACTAGTCTGAACTTTTACTTGCCTGGAACCTTTTGCTGAACTGAAGCATGCTTGGGAGCAAGACGAGATTGGGGGTTTTGGGAGAACGTTGAGCAATCGAGATGATGCAGGAGCGCATCAGAATGAAGGAGAGCGGTGGCGCTGCACGGGTGTCACCGACTGGGGAGGTGATGCAGATGGTCGAGAGTTAGCTAGTACGTATACAACAATATTTTTTCATAGCAATAACGTTGAACACACAGTATTCATAGCTTCAAACAGAAAAGACAGGGTGGAAGGCTTATGAGCAGGCCCATACGGCAGTCGGGACTTGCTGTAAATGTTTGTGTTTTGAGAACATTTACTAATTTTTACATATTTTCTCTCCATATTTATAAAAACAATCTGAAAAAAATGCCACACGATTGACACGAAGCAATCTGGCCTTGACTATTTTACAACTAAAATTGCCAAAAAAAAAACAAATTAAAAAAAAACAAAAACTTGCCATCTGAAAAGAAAGTAGCCATCGTCACTAAACTTGCCATAAAAAATGTCCGGAGTTATCATGTGTTCGTGTCACACGTGTGGCATTTATTATGATCTTTTTTAGGCCAGGTTGTCTACAAGAGCGACCGACATACTCCTAACCGTCACATTTTTCGGAGCTCCTAACAGTCATATGTATCCCAAAATGCCACTATAATGCCTGCATAAACGCTCCTGGGCCGCGGCCCAGTAGACCATTTGCTTGTCGCTTGCTCGCCCACGCTAGGCAAGAGCAATTAGCTGGGTAGTTCTCCTAAAAAAAGTTGGGGAGTACTCGTTGCGGGGTTCCTGCAAGTGTTATTTTTGGGCGCGTCAATCACCGTCGCGTGTCGCATGTTGGACACTCTCTCATGATTTCATTTTTTTGTACGCATTTTCGGTTTTTAGATGAACTTTTTCAGTTTTTCCTAGGTTTTTTGATAAAATTTCAAAAAAATTGAGCAAAAAAAATGTGTTTTTTCTTTTTCGTGAGAGTCACGGATTTACTTTTCGTGGAGGCGTAGATATGCTTCCGCGAGAGACACAACAGTGCCTCTTGGAAAAGGAAAACCGTGTTTTTTTTTTGCTTTCGCGTGAGGCACAAATTTGCTTTTATGTGCCTCTCAGAAAAAGAGAAAAAAACTGGTTTTTTGGCTTCCACGAGAGGCACGACTTTACTTCACGTGGAGAGTTGTGCATCTAGGAAAAGGGAAAATTGTGTTTTCTTTTTTCCCACGAGAGGCATAGATTTGCTCATGTGAGAAGCATGGTTATGTCTCTCAAAAAAGGAAAAACGACGACTTTTTTCGCGAGAGGCACATATTTGCTTCGCGTGGAGGTGCATATTTCCTTTTTCCGCAAGAGGCACAGTTGTGCCTCTTCGGAAAAGGAAAGATAATTGAAAAAAAATTATGCTTTCGCTTCGTTTTTTTGAGTGTTTTTTGTGTGAAAAAAACTTCGTTGAAATCTATAAACATGAGATCTAGTTTTGAAGATCTCGACGCGAGGAATTCAACGGCAAAAACGGTTTTGGGATTTAGACACACGGTTCTTAAGAGATAAAACATTTTGAATAAACGAATTCTATGAAAAAAGAAAACTCCAAGGTTGCGACAAGTGATGCACATGCAGGGCACTGCTTCTCGCAATTTGGGGAAGTGGGCTGACTTTGTAAAGAGTACTCCTTAATTAATGATTTCAACACTTGGCAACCTACTTTTTTTCTACTCGGTTTTCCTTGCCACTGTGTTGTCTCAGAGAAAAACAAAACTAGCTACCTCTCTTTAATTTTGAAAAAAGGTGAAATACAAAAGCCACGGATTAGAAAAAGGATTTAAAACATGCGTGAATTTTAATAAATATTCTTGAATTTGAAAAAATGATTAAAATATTAAAAACAATGAATTGGAGAAAAGTTCATGGTTCTATAAAAATGTTCAAATTTGGATAATATTCACAAAAGTTTAGAGAATTCATTAATCTTAAAAAATATTAACAAAACTGAAAAGGTTGACATATATAAAACTTGTTAATGCATTTTTTAAAGTTCACATAATTGAAGAATGATCATGGAGATTTAAGAAAATGGAAAAGGAAAATAGAAAAGAAAATAAAAATCAAGTATAAATAAAAAATAATACACACACAAAAATCCAACCCGAATCTTCCCAAAATTGGAACGTGTTGGACATACATGGGCCGGCCCACTTACAAAACTAAGCTATGGGAGGGTGTGCACTTACCAGGAACCGTTTAATGCTCAAAGCGTCAAATAGCAAAAGTGTCATTCTAATCTCGAGTTCAAATGCTCTTGCACGAAGAGTAAAATAAAGGGGAAATATGTTTTTTTATAATAAACATTTGCTTAGTTTTCTGCCCGCGTGCAATTGTTTGCGATGAAATCACATTCGTTGTGGTTTGGGCAAAATTAACAAAATCATCAATTCAAAATGCTATCAAAAATAATAATTTTGAAGATTTTTTTCCAGAGCATTAGGAATGTCATTTCTTCACGCATAAGGCATAGTCGAGCCAAGATCACGCTGATAGAGCACCACCTCCCCACGATTCATTGGTCACACAAGCCATGCCAAGCTTCAAGCTGAAGCCCTTAAGAGGAAATGTGACATTGAGTACCATCATCACTTGATCGGGGAGATTCGGACCTGGAGTTACCCTCAGAGCATGTCGGGGGGATAGACAAGCACCGTAGCATGCCACCTTCAACAAGGGGGCAACACCCACAAGTACCGCCATCGTTGGCTTCGACAGGAACCGAAGTCCGACTTTCACAGATAGTTCCACCACACCAACCCATAGCATGCTTGTTGCCAGGACGCCATTCACCATCACAGCAGGCAAAGCAGTTGCAACCTCTTGTGAACAAATATCGCCGCCCCACATGGGGCCTCTAGATCTGGGACCAAGTAGATCCCGAACAAAGTTGTGCCAAAGCCACACCTCAACATGCCGAGGCCGCCGCATACCTTGTGCATCAACGCCGACGCGCCCACCACCCCTCCACCCCACACATCCACGTCATAGCATGCCTCGGGCCAAAAAGGAGCACAACCGCACCAGCGCATCTAGCCACAAGACCGAAGCCATAAGGCGTGAGAACGCAAGCCAGGCGGCTTGAGAGACTAGGCATAGTAGCGCAAGTGCCGGCCAGCCGCCTGCCACACACATCGGGACAATGCGTCACCACTCCACGACATCCCGTAGGAGAAGGAGATCGTGCCAGATCCACGCCAAACAACAGGTGGCTGACGACCAAGCGCACCACCTTCACCATCGCAACCACGGACACACTTCCTTCGCCAAGGAGCACCTATGACACGCGTGGAGAAGCTTTCGACCGTTTGTCGCTACAGGAACCCCTTCTCGAAAAAGCACCGCCGTAGTTCGCCAGAGCCACTCCGCCGTCGGATCCGCGTGGGCTAAGCTCAATGGAAGCCGGCGGCGGCTAGTGGAGGGGGGGGGGGGGGGTGGTGGTGGTGGTGAAGAAGCTAGCCCTGCATGAGCTTTTGGCGAGCTACCATCCGAGCCTTGGGGCGAGGATGACGCGGGGCCGTCCAAGCAGTCGTCAGTTTTTCCAAGTGATTGTTTAGGATTTTTTTTAAGTTGTGAACTTTCATCAAATTCAGGAACATTTTTAAAAATTTGTGAATATTTTTAATATTCATGATTTTTTAGAATTCATGAACTTTACTAGTCTTCTCGTATTTTGGGTTATATTTAGACGCTAACTTTAACTAATAAAATGTACTATGTAGCAAAAATACTATCATTAGAAACAATATTTAAATACAGATCTAATAATATAATTTTTAATGACATAAATTAATAGTTTAATGGTCAATATATGGTGAAATTTTAACGGAAAACACGATGGGACTGATAATGCGGAACAAGGCAGCAGCTGTATATAATGCACGTTCACGGGCGAGCGATAGCTGCAGTCACACCTGATCCGCCACGTGCATCTTGTCCGTCCACACCCGTTAACACCACAGTTGTACGCCCGGAAGCTTCGCGCCAGCGCCACACGGAAACGCTGAGCTGCGCACGGCCATGCACGATGCGCCGTACTCTGCTCTCTCACGCGTTCTCTTGTGACTCATCCCACTCCTGTCCCCCACTGGATCTAAGCCCTACTTTGCTAGCGGGTATAAATAACAAGATGCATATAGCTGCAGCTGACCAGACACGAGCTCGGCCGTCCAGCTAGCATCGGCGACCAGAGGAGCCAGTTTGACACTCAACAGCCGCGTCGATCGATCGGAGTTGAACGGGACGCAAGCTAGCGCGAGCCGGTGGTAGCGTTGTAGTACACCGACATCATCGATCCATCCATGCATCTGCTCCATGGGTCTGCAACGATCGGTGGCAGCTGCGGCGGTAGAGCTCTCCGGCGAGTCGACAGCGCCCCGAAGCCGTCCTTGTGCCGGAGCGACGCCATGAAGAAGAAGAGGAGCAAGAGGTCCAGGCTCTCCGCCGCGCTGCGGGAGCTCAGGCTGGCGGCCAAGGCGAGGGACAAGGAGGGGCTCCTTCAGATCCTCGTCACCGGACACCGCACCAGCCGCGGAGGATCCGGCAACGGCGAGCGCACCGGCGGGGCATCGACGGAGCGCAGTGTAGCTGGCACGAGCGACGACCAGCGCGCGACACTGCGGTGGCAGGGACGCGGCGTCGATGCAGCCGGGCGTGCCGATGGTCCTCTTCTTGAGCTGGGGAGACCGACAGCAACCGGGGGAGCCAGCTGCGGCGGCCGTCGTTGCCCGAGCTGGGCGCTGGCAGTGGCGCTTGTGCTCGCGCTGGTTTGCGTGGTAGCGCTCGGGATGGCGCCAGCCATCTGTTGCTGCACCTGCGCGGCCTGGTTGTGCGGCCGCTGCGGCGCGCAGGAGCATGCATATGACCGGCGGCGGGGCGTCTCTTGCCGTGGCAGCGTTATGAATTTTCGTATGAGGTAGTACTGTATCATGCAGAGGTCACTGTGGGTGAACTGTATGAATTTTCGTACAGTATGTATGAATTTTGCATATTCTTTATTTTCCGTGGGAGAATATCACGCGAAAACCTACATTTGATGGAAATCGATAAGTGGCACTTTCCCCTCCTCCCCCTCTCCTCCCGGGTCGCTCGCTCGAGCGGCTCCGGAGGACCCCAAACCCTAGGCATAGAGGCTCCTAGATCTCCCCTCTCCGGCCGCTGCCGCCGCCAGCGCCGGCGTCAAAGGCGGCGGGTGCTGGCGACACTCCCTGAATGGGCTCCCTTCGCGCGGAGGCGGGCCGTTCCCTGGGAGGTGCTGGTGGTGGACGGCCGGCGGTGCGTGGCTGCGATGGGCGATCGGCGGCGCGAGGCTGCGGCGGGCTCCACGGGCGCGAGGCGTGGTCCTAGAGGTGCGGCGGGCTCGGGAGGGAAGGCAGCAACGGCGGAGGAGCTGGGTGGCACGTTCACGTGACCTGGAGGTGACGGCGCAAGTCTTTATCCGTTGAGGCGCGACACTATGAGGCTCTGCCGGGAAGGAGCTCTTGGCGAGCAGCGGGCGGTCGACTTCCTTTGCGTTGGGGCGTGCGGCGGTGTCCTACGGTGGCGCGGGCGTCAGAGTGGATGGCTGAGGGGCGGGTCAGATTTGTGACCTGCTCGAGTTTGGGCGGGCCTGCGGGGATGGGGCCGTGGCATGGATGTCCGCTGGAGCGGGTGACGACTACAGCGGCGTGCCTGGTCCTTGCCCAGCTGTCAGGTGGTTGCTGGCCAGGGTTGATGGTGGTGGTTCGAGCCGCGTCCCGATGTCGGTGGTCTATGACTGTGTGGCTACGATGGCGAGGTGATGTGGCGGCGGCGGTGTGAGGCTACAAGGATCTGCTGCCCCAATCCTTGGAGGTGTGAAGATGTGTGGCGATACGGATGAAAATCTTGCCCGATTTTTGCCGGGTCGGTGGCGATGGCACATGCAGGTTTCTTTTCCCTCCTTGGAGGCGTCGCCGAGGCGTGTAACCATCTTCCTTCCTTGCTTGGCGTTGGTTGTGGTCTCCGGGCGAAAGCCTTGATTCTCAGAATCGGCACGATGGTGGCGTCCTCAACGCCGTCTCTCTGTTGGGAGCATCATGTCTGGAGACACGGTTTGGAGGTCCTTCGTCGTGTTCCTCCGGTGTTCGTCGCTGTCCATGATCGATCTTCCATGGCGCAATGTACGGCCGCCGCTTGTGACTCCAAGACGGTGCCTTTCTCGGGTATGATCAAGTCCCGCCATACACCTGCCACCTCCTTTAGGCATTTTGGGTGAATGGTGCGCCGACAAGGGAAGCTCGATGGGAGTTGCTGTTTCTCCGGTTGTAACTGGTGTTGGTCGAGACGTGGCTGGGTGTTTTCTGTTTTGGACAGGCGCTCTTGCATTGTAGTTGCTTTGGTTGTGGGTGGAGTAGAGTTCTCACTGCGCTCGTTGTTCGCAACGTGTTATAGTCATCTTGTATTTGTTATTCTCTTTTCTTCTATAAAGCTATGGTACGCAATTTGCGTACTCTCGAAAAAAATGGAAATCGATAAAAACCACGTGAAAACAATGTTTTAAAGTTTGAAAAAAATATGAGATAGTAAAATGGAGATGTTTTATTACCTTAAAAAAGATCAAGTTCAAACACATACACGATCTGAGCTATGAAAAACAAATTCAAGAAGGAATAGTGATGTCACCTTTCTTGCTTAATCTGTTATATTCATAATATGCATCCCGTAATGTGTTGTAATTTGGAATTTCGCATGGCATTAGAATATCACACTCTTCCTGTTTAAGACAAATTCTGTTTTTGATGCATTGTTTTGCTCATTTTGATGAAACTATCGATTTTATCGGTGGTATAAGCCATGGAGAAGTTATAATACAGTAGCTACAATTAAAAAACAAAATATGAATGAGTTTGCAACAGTACTTAAGGTGGTAATTTGTTTTATTATACTAACAGATCTCACGAGGGTTTTGTTAAGTTTTGTGTGATTAAAGTTTTCAAGTTTTGGGTGGGATCACGATGGATGAAGGAACAAGGAGTGGCAAGAGCCTAAGCTTGGAGATGGCCGAGGCACCCCAAGGTAATATTCAAGGACTCCCAAGCAACTAAGCTTGGGGATGCCCCAGAAGGCATCCCCTCTTTCTTCTAACGATCATCGGTAACTTTACTTGAAGCTATATTTTTATTCGTCACATGATATGCGTAAATCTTGGAGCGTCGTGTGCCTTCTATTTGTATTTTAATAAATGCATCATGCTAGTATGAGATAGTCCATGGTTGATTTATAGAATGCTCTATGCACTTCACTTATATCTTTTGAGTATGGCTTTATAGAATGCTTCATGTGCTTCACTTATATCATTTGAAGTTTGGATTGCATGTTTCTTTACACATAGAAACTGCCATTTGTAGAATGCTATTTTGCTTCACTTATATTTGTTAGAGCGTGGGAATATCTTTTGTAGAAAGAACCAAACTCTCTTGCTTCACTTATATCTATTTAGAGAGATTACACGAATTGGTCATTCACATGGTTACTCATAAAATCCTACATAAAACTTGTAGATCACTGAATATGATATGTTTGATTCCTTGCAATAGTTTTGCGATATAAAGATGGTGATATTAGAGTCATGCTAGTGAGTAGTTGTGAATTTGAGAAATACTTGTGTTGAGGTTTGTGATTCCCGTAGCATGCACGTATGGTGAACCGTTATGTGATGAAGTTGGAGCATGATGTATTTTTTGATTTTCATCCTTTGTGTGGAGGTCGGGATCACGTCATGGTTAACTCCTACCAACTCTTCTCCTAGGAGCATGCACGTAGTGCTTGGTTTCAATGACTAATAGATTTTTGCAATAAGTATGTGAGTTCTTTATGATTAATGTTGAGTCCATGGATTATACGCACTCTCACCCTTCCACCATTGCTAGCCTTTCTTGTGCCGTGCATCTTTCGCTGGTACCATACACCCACCATATACCTTCCTCAAAACAGCCACCATACCTACCTATTATGACATTTCCATAGCAATTCTGAGATATATTGCCATGCAACTTCCATCATCTTCATGCGCATGACTTGAGCATTCATTGCCATATTGCTTTGCATGATCGTAAGATAGCTAGCATGATATTCTCATGGCTTGTCCGTTTTTTGATATCTTTGCTATGCTAGATCACTGCACATCCTGGTACACTACCAGAGGCATTCATATAGAGTCATATTGTTCTAGATATCGAGTTGTAATTTTTGAGTTGTAAGTAAACAAAAGTGTGATGATCATCATTATTAGAGCATTGCCCCATGTGAGGAAATTAAAATAAAAGAGGCCAAAGAAGCCCAAATAAAAAAGAGAGGCCAAAGAAGCCCACCAAAAACAAAAACAAAACAAAAAAATGAGAGAAAAAGAGAGAAGAGGCAATGCTACTATCCTTTTACCACACTTGTGCTTCAAAGTAGCACCATGTTATTCATAGAGAGAGTCTCTTATGTAGTCACTTTCATATACTAGTGGGAATTTTTCATTATAGAACTTGGCTTGTATATTTCGATGATGGGCTTCCTCAAATGCCCGAGGTCTTCATGAGCAAGCAAGTTGGATGCACACCCACTTAGTTTTTAGTTTGAGCTTTCATACACTTATAGCTCTAGTGCATCCGTTGCATGGCAATCCCTACTCACTTGCATCGATATCGATTCATGGGCATCTCCATAGCCCATTAATTTGCCTAGTTGATGTGAGATTTTCTCCCTTTTTCTGTCTCCTCCACAACCACCATATTCTATTCCACCTATAGTGCTATGTCCATGGCTCACGCTCATGTATTGCGTGAAAGTTGAAAAAGTTTGAGAATACTAAAGTATGAAACAATTGATTGGCTGAAACCGGGGTTGTACATGATTTGAATATTTTGTGTGGTGAAGATGGAGCATAGCCAGACTATATGATTTTGTAGGGATAACTTTCATTGGCCATGTTATTTTGAAAAGACATGATTGCTTTATTAGTATGCTTGAAGTATTATGTCTTAATGTCAAATGATAGACTATTGCTTTGAATCACTCGTGTCTTAATATTCATGCCATGATTAGATTACATGATCGAGATTATGATAGGTAGCATTCCACATCAAAAATTATCTTTTTTATCATTTACCTACTCGAGGACAAGCAGGAATTAAGGTTGGGGATGCTAATATGTCTCCGTCGTATCTATAATTTTTGATTGTTCCGTGCCAATATTCTACAACTTTTACATACTTTTGGCAACTTTTTATACTATTTTTGGGACTAACATATTGATCCAGTGCCCAGTGCCAGTTCCTGTTTGATGCATGTTTTTTGTTTCGTAGAAAATCCATATCAAACGGAGTCCAAACGCGATAAAAATTTACGGAGATTTTTTTGGAATATATGTGATTTTTGGGAAAAAGAATCAACGCGAGACGATGCCCGAGGAGTCCACAAGACAAGGGGGCGCGCCCCAGGGGGTAGGGCGCCCCCCTGACCCTCGTGGCCACTCCGTAAGGCGGTTGGGGCCCTTCTTTCGCTACAAGAAAGCTAATATCTGGATAAAAATCGTGTTAAAATTTCAGCCCAATCAGAGTTACAGATCTCCGAGAATTTAAGAATTGGTGAAAGGCCAGAATCAGGGAGCGAACACACAGAGAGAGAGAGAGAGAGAGAGAGAGAGAGAGAGAGAGAGAGAGAGAGATCCAATCTCGGAGGGGCTCTCGCCCCTCCGCCGCCATTGAGGCCATGGACCAGAGGGGAAACCCTTCTCCCATCTAGTGGGAAGGTCAAGGAAGAAGAAGGAGGAGGGGGGCTCTCTCCCCCTCTCTCCCGGTGGCGTCGGAACGCCGCCGGGGCCGTCATCATGACGGTGATCTACACCAACAACTTCACCGCCGTCATCACCAACTCTCTCCCCCTCTATGCAACGGTGTAACACCTATTTACTACAAAAAAATACACTTCCATGATGATACGTGTTTGTCACAGTAGGTCATGTTTTTTGTCATGCATGTACATCCATGACGATTTTATGACAGAATCAAGATAGTCATACCTGTGTTGTCATAGAAGTGTTCCATGACATTTCTGAAATTATCATCACGGAAGTGTCCACTTCCATGAAGATAAATCGCGCGTCATAGAAGTGCTTTCGTCAAGGGTGATTGACATGTGGCATCCACCGTAACGGGTCGCCGTTAAGCTATCGGGTCCGGTTTTTGATCCGATAACCCGTTAACAGCCTGGACCAATGGAGATTTTCCACATGTAAAATTATCATTGGCCGAAGGAAACACGTGTCAGCTTGTCATTGGGTCAGATAGGCACCTATGATATGTTGACACGTGCAAAGGCCCAATACTGGACCATTTTGCTTACAAAGGCCGGTCCGTTTGACTTGGTCAAAAGTTAGCAGACCGGCCCATGAAAAGCTTGTTAACGGTCTGTTCGCGTATAGCCCATTTTACGGACCGGTAACTCATGACCCGTTAGGGCCTTCCCTAAATCGTCCCAACAACGTCATGTGGGTCGTCGAATATAACACCAGCGCGTTTCACTTTCGGCCCATGTATGGCCCACGATGTCTTTCGACCCATATGAGGCCTTTCGTATCTTTAGGCCCTTCAGTGGCCCACGGTGACTCTGGCCCATAATGAACAGTAAATTTCTTTGTACCCATTAACGGCCCATGATTTCCATGGGCCGTTTCCTGCCCGTGTTAGCTTTCGGCCTACTGACGACCCATACGTTCTCGGGCTCTAAAAGTGCTAGTTATTGACTAGAGGGGGGGTGAATAGGCGATTTTTATGAAAGTCTTCAAAACATGGTGGCTTTGAAGACAAACATGTAAACTGAGCCTTTATAGTAAGCAGCGGAATGAAGACTACACTAGGCAAGCATTAGTCAAACATACAATATAGTGAAAGCATGAAGACTAACTGCAACTAGGTAGACAGGATCAGAATGGAAGATAGTGCGAAGCTAAACAGGTATAAGTCTTCACTCAATGAAGTCAAATGAATCAGGCAGGCAAGCTATGACTTCACGAAGACAAACTATAAAGTAAGGAGAGTAGAGGATAGAACCAGTAGCTTGGCGAAGACAAGGATTTGGTAGACCAGTTCCAGTTGCTGTGACAACTATACATCTGGTTTGGGAGGCTAAGATTGAACTCAGAAGAATGTGTCTTCACCTTATTCCCCTTGAGCTAAGGACACCAGTCCTCGCCCAATCACTCTGGTAAGTCTTCGCGGAAGACTTCCAAACCTTCATAGACTTTGTTCACTGGCAATCCACAATGACTCTTGGATGCTCAGAATGCAACGTCTAACCGGCTGGAGGATTCACAGTCCTCAAGTGTAACGAGTCTTTAGATCACGCGGACAGAAAGACTTTAGTGATGCCTAACACTCTTTGGCTCTGGGTATTTTGGGCTTTGTCCTCGCAAGGACCTCTCTCTCAAATGCTTTGGAGGTGGGTTGCTCTCAAACGACAAAAGCCGTGCACTAACTCTGAGCAGCCACCAATTTATGGTGTAGGGGGTGGGCTATTTATAGCCAGGAGGCAACCCGACCTGATATGTCTGAAATGACCCTGGGTCACTAAGGAACTGACACATGTCCAACAGTCAGATTTCAAACACACGCGGCAGCTTGGCTTGGGCTACAAGCAAAGCTAACTCATCCAGCTCTGGATAAGATTTGCTCTCATTGTCTTCGCTCGAAGACATAGGATTTGGTTGAGCATCACTTCAGTCACTCTGACTTTGTTCACTTGGACCCCACTTAACAGTACGGTGGTTCCTATGACTCAATAAGGAAGAAAGGAAACTACGAAACAACTTTGTCTTCGCACTCCATAGTCTTCAAGTGAATAGCTTCACGTGTCATAATCTTCGTCGTGAATGTCTGCACGAACCACCATTGTCTTCAATGTCTTCAAACATTTTTAGGGGTCATCTCTGGTAGGTAAACCGAATCAATAAGGGACACTACCTGTGTTATCCTGCAATTCTCACAAACACATTAGTCCCTCAACCATGTTTGTCGTCAATACTCCAAAACCAACTAGGGGTGGCACTAGATGCACTTACAATCTCCCCCTTTTTGGTGATTGATGAAAAACTGGTTGAAGTTTTCAACGGGGATAAAAGTATGTGAAAGTTTAGTATGGTGAGTATTGTCTTCATACATATGACGAGGCTCCCCCTGAAGATGTGCATATAAATAGTTTTCTTTTGAATGCAAATGCACATGGCAGATTTTGCTTTGTGGAGGCCATCTTCAAAGAGTGAAGACAATTCATCATGCATATAAAAAAGGTAATGAAGATAATGATATGCATAATGAAAAATGGATGTCTGCAGAATGACTACATGCGGAATTTATCATCACATCACAAAGTGGCAGCAAGAGTAGCAGACGACCATCGAGTTTAAGTGTTACAACTCAAAAGCCAAAAGTTTTAGAACAAGAGTTGTAAGAACTTAGCAAAAATTAAGCAACCACCTATATGGGCCCGCTTGAAGACTATCAACTCATATGCTTCTCCCCCTTTTGTCAGTAATGACCAAAAAGGTTTGAAGACATAGAGTATCTACTCGTTCCCAGTTTGAGATGAAGTTGAAGCAGCAGGGCCGATGTTGGAGTTTGGTGGTGCAGACGGGCCTGGTACATCATCGTGATGCAGTGCAGTGAGAACCGGCGAAGTGGCATCATCTTGTTCATCGACGACTCTCGCAACAACAGTTGCAGCCGAAGATGAGCACTCAGACTCTTCAATGGAGGGTGTGCGGCACCAACTTGCATTTTGAGGAGGCCTGGAGTTAAACTTGAAATTCTCAGTGAAGCCATCCACGCGAAGTTCATCTTCAGCGCAGAGTAAGGTGAGACTCTTCCAGGACCGCCGACAAGCTCCATGGGCTATAAATGAGTTCTTGGTGGCCAAGTTGCGAATGCGATTGACATCCATGAAGATACTTTGCATATGACGCTTTAGCCAGTCATGATGTCTATCCTGCTTTTGATGTAAAGCCACCAGAAGCTCACGGTCATTAAGAACACGAGGTCGCTTCTAAGGCCTTTGAGCAATGGTGCTTGCAGTGGCTTCAGTATTGGCACGATGCGGTAGGCGCATATTTCCAGCCAGAGGATAAGCAGGAGTTGCAGCATTGGGCACATGAACACCTTCAATGGGTTGCGTGAAGCTCTAGAATTCTGCATTCTGAAGGTGGAGGGGCTTCTTGGTAGGCTCTCGGTAGATGGCTTCAACAGACATATCAACATCAGGTAGAAGACAATGTGGTGCGTGGTGATGGACGATAGTCAATAGTTGAATGATGCTTAATCAAGCGCATCACCCATGGAGCATAAAACTTCAGACCAAACAGGTCAATCCCAGAAGCAGCAAGTTGTCTGATGAAGAAATTCTGGGTGTTGAATTTGATGCCATTGATGATATAGAATACCAAAGTCTTTATGGCGCCTTCAAGTTTGGCTTCAGAAGAGTGGCCTTTGATGGGCCAGAGAGTACACCTCAGAATGTGATACACTATGCATGGCAGGTACTCAAGGTCCTTAACAAAGAACTCCTTTGGATATTTAGCGTCCTGGGGCAATGGCTTCATCTTGCTAAGCATTTGGCTCATGTTTGGCTCTGGCTTCTGAAATATGCTCTACAATTCATTCTGATGAAGCGAACAAACATGTTCGTATAACTCACCTGGAGTGGGCAGGGAAGTAAGCTCGATAATATTCTGAGCCTTCGTGATGTACATCGCCTATCATCCACTCAAGGATCCAAGTCTTCGGATCCCTGTTGTAGCCTCGAATGTGTAGGGTGGCATAGAACTGCATGAGACGCTCTTCATTCCAATGTTCCTGATCAGTCACAAAACCCAGAAGACCAACATCCCTAAATTAGTCAAGGGCTTCTTCCAGACATGGCAGCCCAGCCATAGCATCACAATCCAGACGTCTGTGCGGAAAAATCCGGTCTTGATTGTACAGAATGCAAGAGTAATAGCTTCGCTGTTGATGGCTCCAAAATATGTCATAGGATATCTTTGGCTTCTTGTATTGGTTCTTGGCGCTATCAAAGAAGGTGTTGTGGTCTCAGAAGCTTAGCACGCTGAATGAGCCTTATGTAGTGACATCACTTGGAAGCCTTGGCAGACGTGGCTTTGGCTTCTGAACTTGAGGCCTTTGCTCCACATGATAATCATATTGGGGTCCAGGAGGATTAGGAGGAACCATAATTGGCCATCGGATAGTGACAAGCTGACCTTCATGATTGAAGGCCCTTTTCCATGGTGTGAGGCCACGATGGAGGAACAACGGCATGAGTGGTGATTGGCGTCACAGTGGCTTCAACATTTACATTTGCTTCAGTCTCCACATTGTCTTCAGCCATAACAGGGTCATTGGCTTCAGTAGCATTGTTGTTGACAGCCTCATTGTTTTCAACCTCCATCTCGTCAACGACCGGAGGGTCAGGCACGATCACATTCTCTTCAAGAAAGACTTGATCAGTAGCAGGGGGTGTGGCTTCTCTTTCTTCTTATCTTCTTCTTCTTTGGCTGATGCAGCCGGAATTTCTTCAGCAGCTTTATCTTCAGACGCTTGAGCAGTCACAGAAGGAGTTTCTTTAGGGAACATTTGACGTGCCACTGAGCTAGATTGCTGTGAATCTTCTTCTGGAATGGTCGACATGGAGACAGGTGGCCTGAGACCTTTGCAAAGCCTGCGAAACACTGGCGACGCCTTTGGAGAGGGAGTGGTCTCCATGTAGTTGTCATCATCAAGCACCGAAGAGGTGACTTGCGTAGGTGGAGTATGGGGTGTTTCATCTTGTACTGGGGTAGGTTCTTGTTGGTGCTCAACCCATGATTCATCCTGAGCGATTGGTGTCAATGGGCGACCAATGCTAATGTATTCACTGCTCCCAGGAGCAGGCGATGATACCAACTTGGACTCGAGCTGAGGAAGGACTTCATCATCAAGTACATTATCTTCATGACCAATGTCTTCAGTTGCGTTGGGGTCAATAGCTGGAACTTCTTCAGTTTCTGGAGCCTCTGTGGGAGCAGGCTCATGGACGATGAGATAGCGCTCACGATTTGCAGAGGAAGGGTAGGCAACAGAAATGAGTTCAACTATGAGGGCTCCGGGACAGCAACATGCTCTTTCCTTGAAGACTTAGAGCCCTTTATCTTCAATTTTTCTTTGAGGGAGCATCATCAGATGTATCCTTGTGCTTCCTCTTCCTGGCTTCGGCTTCATCTTGCCTGGTATTCTTGAGCTCAGAAGCTGCAGAGGGAACCTTTGGCTTCGAGCCAGTCATGCTAGCAGGGAAGACAATGCTGGGTTGTCCCTGCCTTGGAGTATCAGGATTAGCTTCGGCAGGCTTCTTGTTCTTCTTAGCAGCCATTCTGGGGTCAATGCCAGGACGCCCAAGATCTTTCCTCTTTTCAGCTTCATTGTGTGCTTGCACACATTTTTGTGCATAAGACTTCATGCGTTCTCGAGAGCCTTTGGCTTCTTCACGTTTCTTGTGAAATTCAGTCTTGAGGTCATGCAACATCTTCTTGAAAATTTGCACATCTGCCACACTGAGCTTGTGCACATGCTTCTTGAAATGCGCCTTCTCATAATCAATCTTGTTTTTGAGCTCGACGATTTTTGATCCAAGGCCAACTCATTAGGAATGGCTCCGTGGAATGTGACGCCGATGCCCACTGGCAGCTGCAGACTGTCAATGCTAATGCTCTGGTCATCGAACCACTCATCAATGAAGTTATTCAAGATGTCAACATCAAAGAGGGGCAGATCACTGAAGATCTCCACCTCTTGCTTGCTCTTGATCAACATCTCTAGAGTTTCATCACTAAGATCTTCATCACTTGACAGATCAATGGCATCTTCCTCGTTGCGCAGAATGGCAGCAGGTGTGAGGGGTTGCCCAGAAACCTTCTTGGGCAATGGCTTCTTGGTCCTCTTGGACACATGAGATAAATCTTCAGATTGCACACTGGATTCAGGAGGCGCAGTTTTCAGAGGCTTTTTAGTCGAAGCTTTTGGAGCAGCAGGAGCAGAGGGCTTTGAAGCTTTAGCCTTTTTCTTCTGCTTTGGTGGTGATGGAGCATCATCAGAGTCTGCTTCTTCAGCAGATTGCTTCACAACAGCTCTCTGGGCAACAATATGGGACAGAAGCCCATCGAAGTTGGTGAAGGGGCCAATCCTGTTCTCATTGGCTTCACGTGTTCCACCTGACCTTGGAGTAGAGGGGCCAGGGTTGAAGTTGAGGCCAAACTCCTTCCGGTTCTTAACAACAGAATCTTTTGCAAACTAAAAGTTGCGCTTGAAAAGATTGTCTTCGCGACACCATAAGAGAGATAATGCGTCGGCATTCTCAGGTTGAGGTCCTCGGACCATACAAGGATAGAACTCCCGTTCAATAGCTTCAGCCTTAGTCTTCGGTACCAAGTTGCAGTATAGACAATTACCCCACAGGCGCTTGATGGCATTCTTCTCATCATATTCAAGTGTTACAAACTTGTACTTGAACAACTACTCTGCCCAATATCTTCGGATCCATAGGATCCGGTTCTTGCGCTGAGTGTAGCTTTCTTTAGGGCCATACTTGTCGAGTTCATATAGATCTGCAGGCAAGTCCAGTGCTGTGTTGCCACGGTGTTTCTTGCCTCCTTTCCATGCAGACTTCTCAGAAGCCATTATATTCAGGCTGATAGGCTTTAGAACAGTGAAAGGCATCCGTCTGTTGGTCAGACAAGAACTGGCTTCAGGAGACTCAATGTGTCCCTGCAAGAATTCTGCAAATGAATGCAGACTACGAGAACCAAGGTATTCTCCCACGGACATGTACTTGCGACAATATTAGAGATGCGAGGGAAGGGGAAGAGGTCATATGCATTCTCAGAAGATTGTGAAGATAAATCAGTTTAGAAGACATTGACCTCACAGTGCGAAGACATTCACTTAGTGAAGGAGTTGGTTCCAGATTTATATGAATCCACAAATAGGTACAAGTGAGGAATCTAACTAGTTTTGACGCATAAGTGAACATACTTTGCAATACATGAGATTTAGAAAGAGACAGATCCAGATTTGGAAGTGAATAAACCACTTTTGGTTGAGGTGGATGGATTTGACAGATTGAAAAGACTATAAAAAGTGAGATTTATTTACCACATCAAATTGCTAGATGAGGTGGAAGAGTGCCCGAGCAATCCAATCTCCCACGCCCTAACTTGGCGGCGAAAGACACCTACGGCGGCGGCGGAGAGGACGAGGTCCACAGCCGGCATGAGGATGGCGTCGAAGAAGTCACGGCAGCTAAGCGCTTCGTCTCTGGCGTCGACGCGAGCTAGCGGTGGCGCTAGGGCTTGAGTGAGGTGGCGAGGTGGAAGAACATATATTGACCGCGAGGGGGTGAGTATTTATAGGAAGGAGGAGGGCGGCACATCGCAATTACACAGGTGCCCCTAGCGGTTCACATTTGAAGGACACGTGGCATGCATGCAACTTATCAGGAGTTGATCTATGTTCCCACGCACGCCTGGATTGTTGGGCGGTCGTTCTGGCTTCTCCGGTTTTCAGGCAAAGGATAAGACATTAAAAGCAGCTTTAAAAGTGTGTCTCTGTATCTTCTGCTAACAAGGACACAGAGAAGACATTCGACAAGTGTCAATAGAATGCATATGACTTAGGCAGAAAGAATTTGAGGGAGTAGCACAGAAGGGATTAGGGTCCGATCACATTCACTTAGGTCAATAAAAACAACGTGAAGACATAGGTATAAGTGAATGATGTAGAGGACAGAACACACACACACACAGACATATATATATATATATATATATATATATATATATATATATATATGTATATATATATATATATATATATATGTATATATAAACACTATTCTGATCACGGGATGAGAATAATATTCTGATCACAACCTGACCTGCCCCGCTAGTAGTACGTTGAACTTCCCTGTGAACTAGGTTGAACTTCCGCCAACATTGCCCAAATGGGGCTTGCGATATACCGTTGGAAAGCTATGGACACCAGTATCATGACCCAACTTAAATTTTTGGCAAAATGTAAGCGGTTTAAGAGCAGTTTTGAAAACCGTTTTTTCTTCATACAAAAAACGTGAATCGTATTTTCGATCGCATTTCTAAACCGTTTATCGGAATGAGGCATATAATATGGCGTTGGAAAGCTGCTGCAAAACCGCTCCTTCCACATGTTGAAAGTTTTCTCTAATTCCTTATTGTTAAAGAGTAATTTATAAAATCGTAAAATTTCACAAACCGAACAGCCGAGTTCATATTTTCGATGGCACGGCTAATCCAATTGAGGCGAATGTTATGGCGTTGGAAAGTTTATGCAAATGTGCTACTTTTTCATGTTGAAAGTTTTTTTTTCTAATTTTGAGTGGTTTAAAAGAAATTTAGAAAACAATACAAGTTCTAACAAATTTGTATTTTCGAGCTAATGTTTTAATTGTATGTCCGAATGAAGCAAATGATATGGCGTTGGAAAGCTTCAGGAAATGCGAAACTTTTTATATCTATTATTTCTCCCAATTCTTTATGGTTTTAAGTCACTTTCGAAAATGGCAAAAAATGTATTTTTGCCGTATTTTTTTACAGACTTTAACGGAATGGCGCAAATAATATACCGTTGAAAAGCTACGGAAAATGCAAAACTTTTTCATGTTGATGGTTTTCTCTGATTCTTATGCATTTTCAAGTAATTGCGAAAATGGCGGGATCATTCATTCTGCCTTTATCGCGAAACTGATTCTTCGAAAATGCACCGCGTGAAGACTTGAACTTGTCGGCATGTCTACTTGAACTTCACTCAGTTTTTCACGTGCTATTTTTGACCGTAACTCTCCATCCACTCACCGAAACACTCACCGGAATTGAGCAAGTGTCATACCAGTGGAAAGCTGTTGTGAACATGCAACTTTCCCGTGTTGATCGTTTTTTCATACTCGCGACGATTTTAAAAGTTTTTCATCTGAAATTCATCCACTGTAGTATTTGAACTTCCTGTTGTTTTCAGTTGAACTTCTGTGACGTATTTTCGTTTGTAATTTTCTCATCCATTCGTCAGTGTTACACAAATGATATTCCTTTTGTTTAAATCTCTCTCACAATAATTTTTTTAACTTTCTCCGACGAAGGACTTGAACTTATAACAACAAAACTTTTAGCCTTTGCTTTTTTATTATTTTTTAATACAAAATGCACACCGTCTAGTACATTAAGTTCTGGAAGTTATCAACCTGAACTTCTCTCGGTTACGTGAAAATATTTTGAGTTTTTTTATGAACTTTTAATCTGATATCCTTAATCCTTTTTATTAATTTTGAAGCGCTCTATTTTTAATAGTTGAACTTCTTTTTATTTTATTTTTGAACTTCTTGTTTCCATTCTTTAATAACGAGGAAAATTTGAGTTTTCTATAATCATCGAACTTCTCCATCTTTTTAATATGGACTTCCTAGTTTTATTTCTTAATTATTTTTTTATGAAATTTTGAAGCGTTATATTTTTAAAAGTTGAACTTGGTTTTTATTTTTGAACTTCGTGTTTCCATTCTTTAATAACAAGGAAAATCTGAGTTTTCTATAATCATCAAACTTCTCCATTTTTTAATTTGGACTTTGTCGTTTTATTTCTTTTAGTAATGGGAAAAATCCTGAACTTCCTGAGTTACACAACCTAAACTTCTCTCACTAGGAACCCGACCTTCGGGCTATCTTCACAACCGTGTCTCCCCCGAGAATTATTCTGGTCAGTTGTGTTCTATGTGATGTAAGTGTAATCTGGAAACAGTTTTTAGCAACTAAATGCCCGTTTTAAATAGGAATCTCGCTCATTGGCGGATTTGCTCTTGGGTCGTGATGAGCATGTGATGAGAATAATATTCTGATAAGTACATAACCAGCCATAGCAGTAGCACTTGAACTTCCCCAAGTGCTAGGTTGAACTTCCGCAAACATTGCGCAAATGGGGCTTGCGATATACCATTGGAAAGCTATGGACACGAGTATCATGAGCAAGTTAAGTTTTTGGCAAAATGTACACGGTTTAAGAGCAGTTTTAAAAACCGTTTTTCTTCGTACAAAAAAATGTGAATCGTATTTTCAAGTCTATTTCTAAACCGTTTATCGGAATGAGGCAAATGAGATGGCGTTGGAAAGCTGCTGCAAATCCGCTCCTTCCCCGTGTAGAAACTTTTTCCAAAATTTCTGTGATTAAATAGGAATTGTTTTAGTGGATCCTTACCATATTCGACACCCTGAGGTGCAAGGTGGCGACACGGAAAAGCTTATGTATAGAAAAAAGAGTTATTTGAATTTTGAACTACTCTATAATTATAAATTGAACTTCTTGGTTTATTCTTTAGTAATGGGAGAAATCCGATTTTTCTAAAAAACATCAACCCACTCTACTATTACAAATTGAACTTCTTGGGTTTACTGTTTTAGTAGTGAGGCAAATCTGAGTTTTTATATACATTAAACTACTCCGTTATTTTAGTTTGGACTTCTTGGTTTTATTCTTCGAATAGAGCATACAATATACCCCTTTCGAAAGTTGTTGAATAGAAAAGAAATTTTCATTTTTATAAATGATATTCCTGTCGTTTTGAAGTAAATTAGAGAAATGACGAGATCATGATTTCTGCCTTCATTGCGAATGGAAACGCACTGCATGAAGTAGTTGAACTTCTCGGGCATGTCTGTTTGAACCCCACTCTGTTTTTGACGTGCTGTTTTTTGTAGTGTGTGATGTAGTTGAACTTCTGTGGCATGTCTGTTTGAACTTCACTCTATTTCACTTTATTGAATTTTTCTTATACGAAACACACCCCATGCAATACGTGAACTTCTGGATGTTATCACTTTTGAACTTCTCTCTGGTTTGAGTGAATTATTTTAAAACACAACAAACAACATGTTTTTATGTATTTTGGACATCTAAATACACGGTGAACCTCTCTCACAAGAATTTTTGAACTTCTCCTCGCCAAGCACTTGAACTTCTAGCAACCATTTTTTCATTTATGAGTTGTTTTTAAAAGTGCAAAAAAAGGCGTTGTGTTTTTTATTTTTTGAACAGGTAAATCATAGGTTTTAAAAAACTCTGAACTTCTTTGTTATTTCAATTTGAACTTCACCTTTTTATATTTTTGAGTAAAGAATTGCATTCGACACTTATACGGAAAAAATTGAACATGGAAATACAAGGTGAACCTCTCTAGCAAGAATTTTTGAACTTCTCTAGACAAAGCACTTGAACTTCTTTCAACAAACGTTTTAAGTTTTTATTTTTCTATACTTTTATTCTCACCTTTTTCTATATTTTTATTCTCACCCGAAAATGCATTCCTTGCAGTACTTGAACTTCTGGTTGTTTTCACTATGAACTTCAGTCGCATTTTTGTGTATACATCGAATTACACGCAATTGAAGGTCAGACATCATTTTTTTGCCATTTTAAAACATGTAATTGGAGGTCGGACATTCCGCAATATAAATTTTGAACCGTGCACACAGGAGCACGTGAAATTTTTGCAACAAACCTACTTTTATAATAAATATCGTACAACTTCTTAGTTATTTCCAACAGAACTTCTTGGTTTATTCGTTAGTAACGAGAAAATTTTGATTTTTTAATAAATATTGAACTGCTCTGTTTTTTGAAATTGAACTTCTTGGTTTATTATTTAGTAACGAGAAAAATCTGAGTTTTTATGAATCCTGAACTATCTATTTTTTAATTTGAACTTCTTGATTATATTTTTTTATCAAAATATTATTTTGATAAGTGAATTTTATTTTATGACATATTTGAACTCCCTAGTTGAAATTCTATGGTTTCTTTTCTGAACATATTTCATCTTTTATTTAACATATAGAACTTCTCATATTTTTTAATTTGAACTTCTTTAAAAATCCAATTCTAATAAACATATGAACAAAGACTATCAATCACACAACTTTTTTTGACTGCACTTGGGAGGGGGGTTTACATTTCTTGAATAAACATTGAACTTATGCATTATTATAATTTGAACTAAACAAATCTATTTTAGTTTTATCCCAACTTAATGGGTTTACAAGTTTCAAACTTCTTAGTTTTTGCCATGTTAACTTTTCTGATTTTTTGTGTCTGGTAACTTTTCAGAGTAATCTTTTTTTATCGGATAGTTTTTGTTACTCGAGCATATGCTCCACTCGCAAGTGAGTAGACTCCTTTTAACATACGGTGGTCAAACTGAACCTTTTACAGAAAGAAAGAATAGTATAGAAGTGGACTAGTGGAGTAGTAGTACTTACTCACACAAAAGGAAATAAAGGAAAAACCAAACACTCCTCCCATACATGCCCACCACGTGTACAACTAGTACTCTGCCAGCATCACACAAAGACGTCCAGTGTTATCTTCTTTTCTTCTTGATCTAATTCTTCATATATCACACAAACTGTATTTCAACTACTATTCTGTTACAGAGTTCTCTTGTTTTTTATTCCAGTCTGCTATCTTTTCGAACTTCAGATGTTTTTGTATCCGACCTGCCAATTTTTTTTGTATCAGACCTGTCCGGAGAGATAAATTACGACATAACTATGAACTGAACTTTTCGTACTTCCCATATGAGTTAATACCACTATTGGTACATAAACTTGTAGGGGCGGGAACAGTTTCATACAAAAACTAAAAAAACCCACAAAACTAGTCCTCCAACTTAACTGTGTAACAAATTCATACAAAACCACCCCGAATTGCACACGTGGTGCGCCAGGTAGGCTCTGTCTGGCCCGAAGCATGTTTTTACAAAAAAACCTCGCGCTTTAGCAATTTCGCAGACAAGTCCATACCTCCGACAGAAAACCCCCTGGTCGTCGGCCCCGATGCAAACCCCTTCGAAAACCTTTCCTTCTTTCACCCGTCCTGTCCTCCTCATCTGCTCCTGCTCCTGCGAGGCGACGCCGCCGTCGGCCTCATCGGCGGCGACACAAAGCGCCATGGAGCCGCGGTGTAGGGAACCCGACGAGTGGCCTCCTGAATACGGTAAGCACTCCTCTGCCTCCTCTGCCTCCTCCTCTGCTTCCCCTGTTCCTGCCGGCAGAGTGGTTAGGTTTTTTAGGCCGATCATGCCGATGTAGTGTGAATTTTGGGTCGATCTGCTCACTAGGGTTGGTTGTGTGCGTCCCCAGGGTTCGTAGGGGAAGTAGTTTCCATGAGCTTGTCTAGGGTTTCTTGATGCTGATTTGGGGAAATCAGGGGGTCAATCAAGGGCAATGTGAGGGGATTTAACCTAGGGTTTTGGGTAGCATACAGGGAAAGGGGGTCCTTTAGGTCAGTGAGGAAAGAGGTCATGTGTTGATGTGATTTTATTGTTCACATATTCAGAGATTATATGCTATTGTTGCATTGAACTATAAATGCACTGTAAAATGTGATGAAAGGGTGGTCTTTCAGTCTATATTTCAGTGAAAAAATGCTTACTTTCTCTATTTGGCAAAAGTACAAGCTTTTTTGAGATGAAAGGCATCATTTTTACTATTGTTTTGTGATGAAAGGGTGGTCTTTTAGTTGATATTCAGTACATATTTCTGTTTGAAAA
The DNA here is from genome assembly GCA_963921465.1 of Triticum timopheevii. Lineage (NCBI taxonomy): Eukaryota > Viridiplantae > Streptophyta > Magnoliopsida > Poales > Poaceae > Triticum > Triticum timopheevii. The sequence continues at coordinate 140,080,554 of OY997270.1, forward strand.
TCATGTACAGATTCAGTTAGAGTTTGAGCACTGTACTTTGTCAGTTGAAACTATGATTCAGTTAGAGTTGAATGTGTTGTGCACTAAAAATTCCATGTGTCAATTATTACAGTCACAAATGGAGAAGCTAGCCAGTTTTTCTCAGTGCAGTTTGAGCACAATGGAATTTTCTTGGGGGAATGCATAGGTGGAGAATTGAAGTTCTCTTACATTGGGTGCAGTCATGAAGCTTTTGACTACTGTCATTCAGACACATGGTCACTGGGGATGATCAAGTATTGCTTGGCAAGGATGGACTATGACCCTACAGACCCTCAAATCAAGGTGTACTGGATTTTGCCAGATAAAGACTATGGTGATGGCCTGCTATGTGTGGACAACCCAGATGTTATAGCTGCTATGGTGAGGTCCAGCAGAGAAGCCAAGACATTGGATTTGTTAGTTGATGAGGAGAACAAGATTCAGACATTATATCCTGATATCATACTAAAAGGATGCCCAACTGCAGATGGAAATGAGGATGAAGAAGAAGAAGAGGATGCAGATCATGATGCAGAGAATGCAGAGGAAGGAGAGGATGCAGAGGCAGATCATGATGCAGAGAATGCAATGGAAGGAGAGGATGCAGAGGCAGATCATGATGCAGATGCAGAGAATGCAGATAATGCAGTTGAAAACAATGATGGAGAAGAAGAGTTGAATGAAACCGATTCAGACTTTTATGAGAGTGACTATGATTGTGAAGATGGAGATGATGATTTGTTTGCTCAGAATGTGGACAAATCATTGAATGACAACAATGAAGAAGAGGAAGAGATATTTGAGGAGGAAGATCCACTGGATGATGATGAGCTCAACCTGTCAAAAGATGAGTTGGAGAAGTTGAAATATACATTCAGAACATTCAATGCAGAAATGGACATGAGCAACCCAATCTTCAGGGTTGGGCAAGTATTTGGAGAAATGAAAGAGCTAAGGGAAGCAGTCACTGCATACACAGTCAAAAATAGAGTGAAAATCATCAAAGCTAGAAATGAGGTAGAGAGATTCATTGGTGTGTGTCAACCTGATTGCCCTTGGAGGTTGAAAGCATCTAGAGACAATAGAACAGGAAGCATTGTCAGCAGAGAGTACAATGGAGAGCACACCTGTCAGAAAACATGGGATTCCAAGTGCTTGACAGTAAAGTACCTGACTGAGATATTTATGGATGAGTTCAGAGACAACAAGAGCATGGACTTGGGTACATTTGGGAGAAAAGTTCAGCAGAAGTTCAAGCTTAATCCAGTGAGAATGAAGCTTGGCAGGGCCAGGAGTGCTGCACTTAAGATCATACATGGTGATGAGAAAGCACAATACAGCCAGTTGTGGGACAATGGACAAGAACTGAGGAGAAGTAATCCAGGGAGCAAATTCATTGTTTGCACAACCAAAGTGAAGGAAATAGGTGACCTGCTTCCAAAAGATCACCTATCTTCACTATATTGGTCCTATGATGCCTGCAAGAGAGGTTTCCTGAGGGGGTGCCGTCCAATTCTATTTGTTGATGGGTGTCACCTGAAGAGCAAATACAAGGGTGTGCTGCTTACAGCTATTGGGATTGATCCCAATGATTGCATATTTCCAATTACAATGGGGATGGTGGAGGTGGAGTCAACTTACTCTTGGGAATGGTTTCTCACCACTTTGAAGAATGATTTAAACATCATTAACACCTCCCCTTTCACTATAATGAGTGACAAGCAAAAGGTGTGTTCCATTTGTCCAAACATGTTGCTGTTGCATATTTCCATATGGTGTTGTTGTCTCACATGTTTATGAACTAATTTTGCAGGGTTTGATCAATGCTGTTGAGAAGATATGGCCAAATGCAGAACACAGATTTTGTGTTAGACATCTTTATCAAAACTTCCACCAGAAGTTCAAAGGAGAAACACTAAAGAATATGTTGTGGGCCATTGCTAGGTCAACTAATGTGGACAAGTGGACCTTGAACAGAGAGAAGCTGAGGGCACAGAACTTGGAGGCATATAATTGGTTGGATGGCAAGCCCCCCAACCAGTGGGTGAAAGCATACTTTAGAGATTTCCCCAAGTGTGACGTCTTGCTGAACAACATGTCAGAGGTGTACAACAGGTAAAATTCAGTTAGTTCACTTTTCTAGCAAACAAGTTCAGTTATGTTTAACACATAAAACTTCAGTTCAGGTAATCTTGCAGTGTCACTGAGTTCTGACAAAACTTTACTATGTCTCTCTTGCAGCTACATCTTGGATGCAAGAGAACTGTGTGTTATATCAATGCTAGAATGCATAACACATAAAATTGCTGTGAGGCATGAAAAAAAGTACAAAGAAGCTTCAGAAAAGTGGACTGGACTTATCTGCCCCAAGATTAGGAAGAAACTGGACAAGAATGCAGAGTACTCAGGTAACTGCTTTCCAACACATTCAGGGCTTGACATTTATGGTGTTGAATCAGGCAACAACAAGTATGTTGTGGATATTCCAGCAAGAACTTGTGATTGCAAAAAATTTCAATTGGATGGCATCCCTTGCAATCATGTGATTGTCTGTTGTAGAGCTGATAGGATTGACCTTGAAACATTGGTTCACAAGTGCTATAGCATAGAAAACTATCTAAAGGCATATGGGCACAACATCATACCTATGAGGGACAGGAAAAGCTGGGAAAAGATGAATGGCATTCCCATCCACCCTCCAGTCTTCACAAAGAAAATGGGCAGGCCAACAAAGAACAGGAGAAAGACACCAGAAGAGAAGAAGAAGAAAGATGGAACTATTTACATCAACAAAAAAGGAGTGGCCATGCATTGCTCAGTGTGTGGCAGTGCTGACCACAACAAGAGAGGACATGCCAAGTTTATGAGGCAACAAGAAGCTCAATTAGAAGATGATGATGAAGTTGGAGATCCTTCAATTCTGCAGGTTAAATCAGTGATTTCAGTTAACTGTTTTTCTCTGAATTAGGAGTTTGAACAGTGATTTCAGTTAACTGCATTTAAGTTCAGTTATGTTACTAACATGAATTGTTTTCTGACTACAGGATATTATGCCAACAAGACTTGATCCTAGGCTTGATCCTATGAATGACAGAAGCAATATGGTCTAGACCATAGGCCAGGAGGTGCACCTTTAATATTACTGTCTTTCATTTTCAGTTAACTGTTTTTCTCTAAATTTGTACCTGCATTTCATTTTCTCATTTATATCTTCCTGACATTTTGTGATCCTGCATAGGAGAGGGCATATGTGAGCACTTGGAATCCTCCTGGTCCACTTCCTGAAGAGTCTGATTTTGTGGTGCAAGCTAGGGATTCTATCCCTCCCAGAAGAACCACAACCACAGCCACAACAAGTGTGAGGGGAAGAGGAAGAGGAAGAAAGAAAGCTGCAACAGTACCACATCCAGATGATCCAGGGTCAAGTGCAACTGGAGGAAGAGGAAGGAAGAAAGGAAAGAAAGTGAGATCTGGCACTACAGAGAGAGGAGGATCTTCTGGGAGTAGAGCAAGAGGCAGAGGAGTGGCTGGGAGAAGAGACAGGAGGGAAGCTAGCTCTTATCTAGCATACATGCTCATGTTTGGTGAAGATGGAGCAAGGGAGCCAATACCTGATCTCAACTTAACTGAAGAAATTCCAGTTTCTCAGAATGCACCTGGGGTGACAGTTAGATGTCTGTTTAGTTCATCAATGAACTTCATGCTAAACTGTAGAAGTTCATGTCTGAAGTTCATGTCCAGTTTCTCTGAAGTTACTTCTACTCTTCCAGTCGCCAACTCCCACTCTGGACGGTTCGCGTTCCCACTCGCCGCATCAATAAATCCATGCCCACCCACCGCGCCGCCCACCACTCCCCACTCACAACTCCCCACACACTGACCGTGTCGCCTCCACTCCCAACTCACCACCGCTGGCCACCGACGCCATGGCGAACGTCGAGGGATGGAAGCTCGCACTAGAGGATCTGGCCGGCAACAACCAGTCGTTCCACGCGCAGATTCGAGAGGTCTGCACCTGGTTCCCCACCCCGAAGATGATGCTCATGCATGCGCGCGGGTTGGCCAAGCAGCTGACGGACAGCGAGAAGTCCCGTGCCTTCCCCACAGGCCTCACAGTGCCGCCACCGTCCTTCCTCGTCTGGGCAATGCGTGAGGGCACGCTCAGCGTGGATCCGTACCAGCGAGCTAGGTGGTGGATGTACCGCTCCACCACCTCTCTGGCCCCGGTCCCCCTCGACGACGACCCTGCGAACGTCGTCGGCGTCGTGCTCGCGCTGCTTGCTCCAGTCGACCCTGCGGACTATGCCTCTGACGACGACCCGACAGAGACTATTGTCATCACTGACGACGACACGGATGCGGACGAGGTTGTGCTTGTTGCGCCGGTCGCCGTTCAGGGTGGCAAAAACATGCCCATCAATGTCGAGCTCCTGCCGGACGTCGAGCTCCTACCAGAAGAGGTGAAGGTTGAACAAGAAGAAGAGGTGAACGAGCCAGAGCAAAACAAGAAGAAGGCACCGTTGAAGAAAGAGGTGAAGAAGGTGCGCCGCTCCATCCGCCTGCAACAGCTCAACAACTAAAGAAGCAGTGAAGATGCAGAAGAGTAATTAGGTATGCTAATCTATATGTTGGCATATAAGTTATCTATTTTGAGCAGTCCATGTTGAACTGTTGTTATCTATGCCAATCTGTTGTTGAAGTGCTGTTGAACTGCATGTTCTCTGCCCATGTTGATCTGCTATTGAACTGTAGGTTCTCTACTCATGTTGTGCCCATGTGCACACATCCTAAAATAGAATGTACCAGGTGCTCTGCCAAATATGCCAAGCTGTACTACCTGAAGATCCCTGGGCCCCTTCCAAACGGTTAACTTAACTGAAATTTGCACTGTTAAGTTAACTGAATTTTGCTTGATCTGAATTTTGCTTAAGTTAACTGAATTTTCATGTCAAATAAGAGAATCATTGATTTCAGAGAATTTTGCTTAAGTTAACTGAATTTTCATGTCAAACTCCTATGGCTTCTTCTGCTGACCGGACTTAGAGCCACTGAATCCAGCGTTAACCGTCGTGTCTTCGGTGCTATCACCGTTGCTTCGACGCTTGTGTCTGTTGCGTCGGGGCTTGCTGCTGCTATTTCTAGCTTCAGAAGTGCCAGGTTCACTTGTATTGTTATTGCTACGGGCTAGCCAGCTATCCTCGCACGCACAGAAGCGGGTCATAAGCGTCATGAGGGCTGCCATGGACTTCGGCTTTTCTTACCCAAGGTGTCGGGCGAGCCATTCGTCATAGATGCTATGTTTAAAGGCCGCTAGGGCTTCGGCATCTGGACAGTCGATGATCTGGTTCTTTTTAGTTAAGAACCTAGTCCAAAATTTCCTGGCTGACTCTCTGGGTTGCTAAACTATGTGACTTAAGTCATCGGCATTTGGAGGTCGGACATATGTACCCTGGAAGTTGTCGAGGAAAGCGTCTTCCAAGTCTTCCCAGCTGCCAATTGAGTTCTCGGGCAAACAGTTTAACCAGTGCCGAGCAGGTCCCTTGAGTTTTAGCGGGAGGTACTTGGTGGCGTGAAGATCATCACCACGGGCCATATGAATATGGAGGAGAAAATCCTGAATCCATATTGCGGGGTCAGTTTTCCCATCATATTATTCGATGTTCACAGGTTTAAACCCTTTTGGGAATTCATGTTCCATTACTTCATCAGTGAAGCAAAGGGGGTGTGCGGCGCCTCTATAGCGGGCCAAGTCGCGACGTAGCTCGGATGGAGTTCGTATGCGGTTTTTGGCCCGGGCGTGGTTATGTTTGTCATGTCCGGCTAGATGGCCATCCTCGCGCATTGGGGCACGCCCCCGCGATCCATAGATCGATCTGGTCTGACCTGCTCTGTTTTCCAGGTCATGCCATAGGTCATATGTGTATCCCTGAGCTGTTGTGCCTCTGTTTTTACGGTGAGGTAGTGCAGGCTGGTGTTCGGCTTGGGTTGCCGCTTTGTCGGCCAGGGGTGGTCGGTCAGCCGCATTATGCGCTGGTAGGACGGGCTCCGGCGCCTCGTCATCGAATTGGGGTAACAATTTGCGCTTCGGGTAACTTTTGGTTGGGCGCTCGAGGCCGTATTCTTGGCGTCTAGGACATTAGTCCATCTATCGTTGAGCAGATCTTGATCAGCTTGAAGCTGCTGCTGCTTTATTTTCAGGCTCCTTGCAGTGGCTATTAGCCAGCGCTTAAAGCGCTCTTGATTGACGGGCTCCTCAAGCACGATAAAGTCTTTGTCGCTGAGGCTCACCTTGTCCTCGGATAGCGGAATGTAGTTACTGTCCTCCGAGTCTTCATTCATGGCCTGTTCATCAGGGCTAACTCGCCATCTTCCCGTTCATCCTGTTCAGACGTTGGCTCAACGGGGTCTTCGTTGTCTTCAGCATCGTCCAAAGTATAATTTTCTCTTGTGCCGGTATTGCTATTTTTACCACGGCGTGGTTTAGAGCGGCACCGCTAACGTCAGTGTTTTGGCTGTATCTTAGGAGGCTTATCCTTGACTGGATCCTTCTCATTGTCGCTGTTGTTCTCTTTGGGTGTATCCACCATGTATACGTCATACGAGGAGGTGGCTGTCCAGTGCCCTCTAAGCGGTGGTTTTTGTGCCTGCTCCTCTCCGACATCTTCGTCCATACCATTGATGTCTTTGGAGTCGTAATCGAGCATGTCGGTCAAGTTTTCGACAGTGGCTATGAAGTGGGTGGTGGGTGGGAAGCGGAATTCTCCATCATCAGCCTTCAATCCAAACCGGATATAGTTCGACTGAGAGTCCCCTGATAAGGAGAGGGTTTTTAATGAGTTAAGCACATCGCCTAAAGGTGAGTGCCGGAAGATTTCCGCGGAGCTGAACTCACTGATCAGCGCCTGATCAGGTTCGATGGGCACGGATGCACGTGGTTCGGAACCTATTGCCGGAGACAAATTTGAGGTTCCGGTGACACAGGCCCCGCTCGAGGTTGGATCTGTGTGCGGCTCTAATGCCGCTGAGTCTGCGGTTTCTGTGGCGGGGCTAAGCCTCCTGTCCTCAGATAGCGCAATTTGCTCTGGATCTAGGGCCAGAGCAGTTATAGGCGCTATCTCCTGGGCACAGTCTAATGACAGATTTAGGTCATGTTCATCGTGGTGGTAGGGAGCGGCTACTATGGGCTCGAATCCGTCGAAGATCCAGTCTCTACGGATATCAGCAACGTAATTCAAGCTTCCAAACCTGACCTGATGGCCAGAGGTGTAGCTGTCGATCTGGTCTAGATGGCCAAGTGAGTTGGCCTGCAGTGCGAAGCTGTCGAATATGAAGATCTGTCCGGGGAGGAAAACCTCCCCCTAGACTGCATTGTTGTAGATGATTGACGGAGCCATCAAACCTTTTGGTGATGACGCATCGAAACTCTCATTGAAAGCACCAATGTCGGTGTCAAAACCGGCGGATCTTGGGTAGGGGGTCCCGAACTGTGTGTCTAAGGTCGATGGTAATAGGAGGCGGGGGACACGATGTTTACCCAGGTTCGGGCCCTCTCTATGGAGGTAATACCCTACTTCCTGCTTGATTGATCTTGATAAATATGAGTATTACAAGAGTTGATCTACCACGAGATCGTAATGGCCAAAACCCTAAAAGTCTAGCCTATATGATTAGATTGCCTCTACGGACTAAGCCCTTCGGTTTATATAGACACCGGAGGGGACTAGGGTTGTACAAAGTCGGTTACAGAGAAAGGAATCTTCATATCCAAACGCCAAGCTTGCCTTCAACACCAAGGAGAGTCCCATCCGGACATAAGTGAGAGTCTTTGGTCTTGTATCTTCACAGCCCATCAGTCTGGCCCATGTCAATAGATCGGACGCCCGAGGACCCCTTAATCCAGGACTCCCTCACCCGATTTGCGAAGCGTCTGAAGACATCCTGCACTTCAGTCTTATAGAGAATTATGTGCACCCAGGTGTATCTTGAGTAATCATCAACAATAATGAAGCCATAGAGATGTGCAGTAGTAGTAAGAGTAGAGTAGTGAGTAGGGCCAAATAGATCCATGTGAAGCAGCTCGAAGGGGTGTGAGGTAGTCATCATTGTCTTCAAGGGATGCTCGGCTCTGGTCATCTTTCCAGCTTCACAGGCACCACATAGATGATCCTTCTTGAACTTGACACCCTCGATGCCAATGATGTGCTTCTTCTTCGCGAGAGTGTACAGGTTCCTCATGCCCGCATGTCCTAGCCGTCGATGCCATAGCCAGCATTCTGAAGCCTTTAATAGAAGACATACGGCAAGCTGTGGTCCTGCCGAGAAATCTACCATATACAGATCACCTCTTCGATAGCCTTCGAAGACTAGAGATTTGTCAGATTCCATTAGCACAAGACAACGATATTTTCCAAATATCACAATCATGTTCAGATCACAGAGCATTGACACAGACATTAAGTTGTATCCAAGGGATTCAACAAGCATTAATTTATCCATGTGCGGATCCTTTGAGATAGCAACTCTATCAAGACCCAATACCTTGCTTTTACCAGTGTCAGCAAATGTGATGTGGCTCTTAATAGATGGACGTAGGGTTGAATCCATAAGAAGACTTCGATCACCAGTCATGTGGTTGGTGCAGCCGCTGTCCATGATCCATTCAGTGGATTTCGGAGTTGTACCCTACAGTGCAGTTAGCGGGATAGGCTTCACCAAGAGTATTGTGAAGCAGAAACACGTATCAAACAAGCATATTATCAAAGTTTGATAGGATGCTCGTCAAGAAACCCTGGGACGAAATACATTGTAAGACCATTGGAGCATTTTATCTTGCGCCCCACAAGATGTTTTAGGTCTCCAGCATTGTCGTTAGAAGATTTTGCTTTCCAGCTGGAGACCTTTCCCTGCAAGAGAAGTTAATTCTTCTTAACCACCCACATCTTCAGGGTGGCTTAAAAGCAATGAGTCTAAGTGCATCATCTGAGAACTTTGGATTGGGAGCCCTAGCAAATAGCTTCGTAGGAGGAGAATAATACTCACAAGAATATGCAGAAAAGTTCTTAGTTTTGTGAATATAGCGGTTAGAGGAAACACGCTCATATTCATGAGTCTCATAGCGGTTCTCCTGCAAAACATTGGCATTAGGGTGACCATGAGGGGTCCTCTGTCTGTATGAAGCCTTTGGACCATATGACACCTTTGGTTAGGGGTTTGCCTTCTTCCCAGGTGGTGTCTTGATGACATTCACGGGAAGCTTCTCAAGACAACTTTTGGGCACCCAGATCTTCTTCTAGGGTGACCCGTTCCTGCAGTTAGTACCAATGTACCTCGAAAACACTTTACCGTTCTGATTCTTAAACAGTTTATAATTTGCATCAAAGGATTCATCAATGACAATTGGGTTAGCACAGGTGAAGCCAGATAAAGTGCATGTGTCAACTGAAGGATCCTTAGCAGCAACCCAGGTGGTTTTGGGGTACTGCTCAGGTGTCCAATATGAACCATCAACGTTCATTTTCCTCTCGAACCTAACACCCTCTTTCCTAGGGTTTCGGTTCAAAATCTGTTTCTTGAGGATATCGCACAGGGTTTGATGCCCTTTGAGGCTTTTGTACATGCCAGTCTCAAGCAATGTCTTCAACCTAGCATTCTCATCAGCAATAGTAGTGGCATCCTCAGTAGAGGGGTTAGTTACCACATCAGCAGTCGAAGATATTGCAACATCAGATGCAGTAGAACATTCAGCAACATAGACAACATTATCGCGCTCAAGACACTTTAAGCATGGTGGAACAAATTCTACTTGAGCGGTACTGATCTGTTGGGCGAGTAGTGAATCATTCTCTTTTTGAAGATCTTCATGAGAAGCTTTCAGTTTCTCTAGATCCTGCTTCCTTTGAAGATAATTGTAGGAAAGCTTCTCATGAGAGGCTAAGAGAGTTTCATGACGACTTTCAAGATCTTCGTACTTAACGCGAAGTATTTAATGTCTTTGATTAAGGACCGAGTTCGATTCATTTCCATGTCCAACATGTCATCGCTTTTGTCTAGCAACTTTTGAATATGTTCCATAGTAGTTTGTTGCTCAGTTGCAATTTTAGCAAATGTCTTATATCTAGGTTTGGATTCACATTCAGAGTCATCTTCACTAGAGGTTTGGAAATAGGCATCACATGAAGTTACCTTGGCACTACGTGCCATGAAGCAGTAGGTTGGAGCAGAGTCGTCATCATCATCTTCACCAGCTTTGGCTTCAATGTTGTGACCATTATCTTCGGTGTTGAAGATTGACTTAGCGACGAATGCTGATGCTAGAGGCAGGCTTGCCATGCATGAGTCAGACTCCTTCTGAGACTCCACCTCCGCCTCCTTAGAGGCAGACTCCTCCTCTGAATCCATTTCGTTGCCAATAAATGCACGAGCCGTGCTTGATGAGGTCTTCTTGTGAGATGAAGACTTTGACGAAGACTTTGAAGATTTCTTCTTCTTCTTGTCATCAAAATCATATTCCTTGATCTTCTTCTTCTTCTTTGATTCCTTATCCCACTGAGGATACTCGGAGATGTAGTGTCATGTCTTCTTGCATCTGTGGCAAGTCCTCTTCTTGTAGTCACGTGATGAAGCCTCGTCGTTCTTGGAGCTAGATCTTGAAGACTTGCTGAACCTATTCTTCTTGCAGAACTTACTGAAACTTCCTCACGAGCATTGCAAGCTCTTTAGGATCACCAGAGCTACAGTCAGATTCTTCTTTGAATGAGGAAACATGTTTAGCCTTCAAAGCACGGGTTCGGCCATAGTTGGGTCCATAGATATCACGCTTCTCAGATAGCTGGAACTCATGTGTGCTGAGCCTCTCAAGTATATCAGACGGATCGAGATGTTTGAAGTCGGGATGTTCTTGAATCATCGGGGATAAGGTGTCAAATGACCTGTCAAGTGATCTCAGAAGCTTCTTCACGATCTCATGCTTGGTGATCTCAGTGGCGCCGAGAGCATGCAGCTCATTGGTGATATCAGTCAAGTAATCGAACGCGAGCTGGACATCACTACTGCAGGATGTTGCTAACGCGACACTACAATCAGAGACCCTTCAAGAAACTGTGTGTGATGCAATAATCGCAAACGGTGGTGTCAGAGAACCGTCAAAAAGGTCCAAAACATTTGCGATGACGGATGCATCAAACATGGTTCAGATTTTAGTTGCGTGTGCGATGCAGGGCATATGGTCCAGTTCAATTAACTGTTTGCGATGAGGAGTAACAAAAGAAACGGGCAGCCAAATGATGGTGTGTGCGATATACAACATATGGTTCACTCGGATGAACTGTTTGTGATTAGGCAACACAAAAGAAATGGTCAGCCAGATGAAGGTGTGTGCGATATACATCATATGGTTCACTCGGATGAACTATTTGTGATTAGGCAACACAAAAGAAACGGTCAGCCAGATGAAGGTGTGTGTGATATACAGCATACGGTTCACTCGGATGAACTGTTTGTGATTAGGCAACACAAAAGAAACGGTCAGCCAGATCAAGGCGTGTGCGATATACGCATGCGGTTCACTCGGCCCTTGTCGTCAGTGTGTGACCTCTGTGGCAACCGTTCACTCCCCACTTCCCTAGGCGCCTCTTCGTGTATCGTGGCAACCTTCCATCGCCTCTTCACATTTCCCTCTCGATTTGGAACTGCTGTCGCACGCTCTTCCTCCCTCCATTTGCCATCACCCTTCCTTCTGTCATTGTTCGATCATCTTCTCCATGGAGGGAACAGGCTAGAAACGACCCCATTATTCTTGCCCCGATCTAAAAGATGACGTGGTGGAGGAAATCATTGATCGGTGCAACGTCATCACCTCGGCTAGCATGGCATGTTCATTCAAGACCATTCTCGACTCAACAAATAACATCATTACAAGGAACCCAAGGGTCGAGGAGCGGTTTGATCTCCCCTATATTCTTTGCCGTGACCCTGCTGACTGGCGCGGGGACAAGGGAAGCCTCACCTTGTGCAAGTTGATTGCGGTTGATATTGATATGTATGATGTTAAGATGCCATCGCTTGAGGGCAAGGCTTGGGCAGGCGCAAATTGAGATTGGGTGTTTATATTGGGTACAACTGTGAGTGGGAACTTGTGAATGTGTACACTCGTCACTGGGTTCCACTTCCAAAAATCTCAGACGACTGCCCAGAGGTTGAGTACACCGGTATTCTACGTGAGTTCAAATATGATCATGGTGACTGTCGTCTACGGAAGATAGCAATTTGTCGAGTTCCCAACCGCTCTTGGGATTACACGAACTATGAAGTTGTTGCTATCTTCGACAAGCTTGTTGCCATCCTTACTTCCACGTCTCGATGGATATTTCTCAAAAATCAATTTTTGTACACGGATGAGTACTGTGGTGCAATTCAATACGAGGGTCTTGTGTTTGCTGCCACCACTCGTGGCACCGTTTTGCATGGAATCCTGATTCTTTCGGTACGTTTGTCTTCCACCGTAATTATAATTGTTTCATCCACATGCATGTGGGTTAGCTAGTTTCCCTTTACTAATTAAAATTCTTGTGTTTCCAAGGTCATGTGAACATTCCAGCACCTATACTTGAAAAATTTTATAACCAAGGGGGAGATGACGATGCTGATGATCACGAGCAGGACCCATATACTCAGTGGCACCTGACAACTTATTCCGATGGATCACCACTTCTTGTCTTTATACAGGGCACTGCTGATGTTACTAAGGAAGCAGGTGTTGTCTCGCATGGTCGCACTCTCCGGACCTATTCCAACATCCGTTGCAGGGTATTCGGGATGTATACTGGTGTACTAGCGCCAACAGCTTCTCCCTGGTTCAGTATTGAAAGTCTTGGAGGAAACTCGCTCTTCCTTGGACAAAACTATCCAATGATGGTGTAAGGCGATCCAGCTGCTGTTACAACGTTACTACCATTTATGAGAATCAACTGTATCTATACCTCGGACATTGCTATGCTTCCCTACCGTCCCAATATGGGTCCTGACATAGGCTGCTTCAGCCTGGATGACCAGTGTCTCGAGATTGACAGTAGCTGGCCCTTCCCAGAGAATCACTTCTGGTTCAAAGCAAGTGTTTCCAACGGCGACGAGTGGTTGAGCTGAAGTTCATTTCATCGCTTTTTTTATTTGTTGTGTGGGAAAAACTTTACTAGAATGTTTTATTGGAAATGATCTATAATCCAACGTGTATCCTTGTTGTCATTGTGGGTTGATGACTTGTTGTATGTAATCAATGGTACATTTGCATGTGTGTCCATCAACTCATGCCTGCTAGTGGTGTCCATGCTAGTGATTTTAGTTGCAAGATTGGATAGTGCTAGTGAATTTTAGCTGCATATTTTGACAAATCACAGTGTTACAAGGTCGACAAATGGCAATGTTACTAGATAAACATATGTCAATCTTTCCAGTTTGACAAATGGCAACATACCCAAAATGACAGATATGCAAATATTACCCAATTGTTTGTATGTGGTTGCACAGCGTGTAAAACAACCTTTTGCGTTGAAGGGATGTAGAAATCTTGCTTGGCACATTTTCCCTTGGCTTCATGGGGAAGCTGTAAGTTTGCATATGGGTGTTCTAACTAAAATGTTTGCGATGAGTGTTTTATATTTAAAAACCATTGATGTTTTTTCAAAAGAAAATCGTTTGATAAGTCTGTACATTAAGAGAGAAAAAAGCGAGTTCGTTCAAACCATATCTTTCATTCAGTCACACTGCGAATTTATATTCATATGATCGAGAATTTGAAATATTGTATTAAACCCCAAAAAAACTATTTCTTGCAGCGGCGGAGGCGGCGTGCCGCACCGTCGTTGTCGTCCTCCAGGACGCCATTGTTGAAGTCTTCAATGCAGCACAAAATGTTCTTCACTTGTAAATCAAACATCATGTCATCGCGCGATCGACGGGCGGGGCGCGGGAGGAAGGCAACTGGCGCCGCTGAGAGGTAGCGGTCGACGGCAGCGTCCCATGGAAGTCAAAGGGCCCGCTTCCCAGTGAGCCCGCGCAGCGTATAGCTCGCACACTTCCCGGTGATCCTGCGCATTGGAGGACAACTTGCATGCCTCTCGGTCAGCCTGCGCACTGAACTGCGCTCACATGCCTCCCGTTCAGTCAAGGTCAAGCAGCTGTCCGCACGACACCTCCTACAACCATTAAAACCAAGACACGTGGCGTCACATGAATGGTTAACAGAACACACACGGTTTGAATTATACAAACATTTGAGATATTAAAGTGGTAGCTACTTTTTCAAAATGCCTTTGTTGGCTGTCATTATTCGAGTGCGCCTTCTCTCAAAATGGACACGGAAAATGCCGCAGCATGTCGGGTGCCATTCCATGATAGCATGCCAAGTTTCATGAATTTCAGACGAGTTTTGGATTTACTAGAATTTAAAAACCAGGCATCTCAATGTTTTGCCGGCAATCAATGGTGCCCTGGTGTTTGAAATTCATTCCCATTTCTTGCATGGGACCTAAGCATGCACCCAAGGACGCAGATTTGATTTTTCAACCAATTTATATGCACTAGAGCATGTGCATGTGGTTCAAATTTGAATTATGCACATAAATGCATTGAAAATTCAGTTAATGCATAAAAATGTCCAAACGAACCCCAAAAAATCCCAAAATTGACACAACACTCCTGTTGTTCTATGTTCACACGAGAAATTTTTTGAAAGCAATAATAGGCAATGGATATCGTTTCGTCCCCAAAGGTGGGACATTCCCTACCGAAACCATCATGCTTGTTGTGAGAAGCTCTGGTTTGTGAGAAGCATATACCCGAACCTGCCCCAAATGGGAATTTTTTTACCACGGCATGTTGATGCCGCTCCATGATAGCATGCCAAGTTTCATGAATTTCAGACGAGTTTTGGATTTACTAGAATTTAAAAACCATGCATCTCAACGTTTTGCCAGCAATCAGCAATGCCGTGGTGTTTGAATTTCATTCCCATCTCTTGCATGGGACCTAGAAATTCACCCAAGGACACATATTAGATTTTTCAACCAACTTTAGTGCATCGGAGCATGTGCTTGTAGTTCAAATTTGTATTATGCACATAAAATGTCTAGAAAACCCAGTTAATGCATAAAAATTTCCAAACGAACCCCAAAAAATCACAAAATTGACACAACACTCCTGTTGTTCTATGTTGACACTAGAATTTTTTTGAAAGCAATAAGATGGAATGGATATCGTTTCATCCCCAAAGGTGGGACGTTCCCTATCGAAAACCATCATGCTTGTTGTGAGAAGCTCTGATTTGTGAGAAGCTTATACCCGAACCTGCCCCAAATGGGACAATTTTTTACCACGGCATGTTGATGCTGCTCCATGATAGCATACCAAGTTTTATGAATTTCAGACGAGTTTTGGATTTACTAGAATTTAAAAATCAGGTATCTCAATGTTCTGCCGACAATCAACAGTGCCCTGGTGTTTGAAATTCATTCCCGTCTCTTGCATGGGACCTAAGCATGCACCCAAGGACACACATGTGATTTTTCAACCAACTTTGGTGCATTGGAGCATGTTCTTGTAGTTCAAATTTGAATTATGCACATAAAATGCCTAGAAAACCTAGTTAATGCATACAAATGTCCAAACGAACCCCGAAAAATCACAAATTTTAAAACAACATTCATGTTGTTCTATGTTGTCACTAGAAAAAGAATTGAAATCAAGAAGAGGCAATGGACATCATTTCGTCCAGAAAGGTGAAACATTCCCTACCATAACCATGAGGCTTGTTGTCAGAAGCTCTGGTTTTTGAGAAGCTTATATACCCCAACCTGCACCAAACGGGACAATATTTTTACCACTGCATGTTGATGCCGTTCCATGCTAGCGTGTCAAGGTTCATAAATTTTAGACGCGTTTTCGATTTACTAGAATTTAAAAACCAAGTATCTCAATGTTAGCGGCCGAGTGACGGTGGCAAGGTGTTTGACATTCATTCTCATTTCTTGGATGGGACTTAAGCATGTAACTAAGGACACACATTCCAATTCTGAACCACTTTATATGCACTGGAGCAAGTGCATGTAGTTCAAATTTGAATTATTGAATGCATAGAAAACCCAGTTAATGTATAAAAATGTCCAAGCGAACCCCGAAAACTCCCAAAAAATGACACAACACTCGTGTTGTTTTACGTTGACTCAAGAAAAAATTAGAAAGTAAGAAGAGGCAACATATATCGTTTGTCCGCCAAGGTGGCACGTTCCCTACCGAAACCATTTGGCTTGTTGTGAGAGAAGCTCCGGTTTGCGAGAAGCTTATACCCAAACCTGGCTCAAATGGGAAAATATTTTTACCAGGGCATGTCGATGTCGTTCCATGATATCATGTCAAGTTTGATGAATTTCATTCGAGTTTTCGATTTACTATAATTTTAAAACCATGTATCTCAATGTTAGCGGCTGAGCGACAATGTCAAGGTGTTTGACATTCATTCTCATTTTTTGTATGTGACCTAAGCTTGCAACCAAGGACAAACATTTGATTTTGCAACCCGTTTTTAGGGATTGGACCATGTGCTTTGATTTTGAATTGTGCACCTCAAATTGCTAGAAAACCAATTTAATGTAATGAACCCTGAATAATTCCAATTTTTTATGACACACATATAGTTGCATGTTCACTGCAGACAAAAGTTCTAGCAATTCAAACACTGTCCATTGCCGCTGTGACCCCATTATGTAATTCAAATCAAAATGAAAAATCAAGTAGATCCCACACAGTTTATTATCACCAACCGTGTGAGATGCAGTACAAAATATCCTGGGTCACCGTCGGTGTATAGTACGCCTATGGCTTACGCGAGAAGGTGTGTCGGCTACAGTCCACAGCCGGTGTGTCAAGCACGCTAGCTCGCTCCCCAAATACTCCCGCCTATGCATCCCTCGCAATCTAAAAAATATCCGCTCGCCCTTATCCAAATTTTCAATAACCCTGCCTAGTTACTCCCGCCTAGTAAAATTTTTAGTTGCTACGGTAACACCACCTTACCCCCCCCCCCCCACAAACCACACTCCACAAAACTGGTGCTCACCGACACACACCACCCCTGTAACCATTAATGGTAGGTCGCCGCCACCTCCATCCTCAACCTCTGCCTGTCTACTGGGGAGCCCGAGGAGCCAATGGCCCAAGAGAGGTTTATCACGGCCTCTTCGCCCGACGTCGGCGAGGTGGCTGCTGAGGTGTCCCCGTCGTCCTCCGCGGGCTCTTTTTTGATCCGTCGTTGCCGGTCCCCCAATCCGCCAACCGCCGCGCCCCTACGCCGGTTCGAGGACTTCCCCGTCCTCCCTCGAACCCGGCAACAAACGAGGTCCTACCTCGGGGCCCTGCAGCGGTGGTCGGGGACGTGGGTTGCTGAGATTATAGATTGGGAGATCCACACCCGCCGGTGGCTCGGTAGCTGGGTATTATATGTGGATGATATATTGCTGATTGGAAATGATATAGAATTTCTGGATAGCATAAAAGGATATTTGAATAAGAGTTTTTCAATGAAAGACCTCGGTGAAGTTGCTTACATATTGGACATCAAAATCTATAGAGTTTTTCAATGAAAGACCTTGACAAAATTTTGAAGAAGTTAAAAATAGATCAGTCAAAGAAAGGGTTCTTGCCTGTATTGCAAGGTGTGAAGTTGAGTAAGACACAAAGCCCGACCATGCCAGAAGAAAGAGAAAGGATGAAAGTCATTCCCTATGCCTCAGCCATAGGCTCTATTATGTATGCCATGCTGTGTAGCAGACCTGATGTGTGCCTTTCCATAAGTCTGGCAGGGAGGTACCAAAGTGATCCAGGAACAAATCACTAGACAACAATCAAAATTATCATTAGGTACCTAGAGAGGACTAAGGAAATATTTCTCGGTTATGGAGGTGATAAAGAGTTCGTCATAAAGGGTTACGTCGATGCAAGCTTTTACACCGATCCGGATGACTCTGAGTCTCAATTTGGATACATATTGAACGTGGGAGCAATTAGCTAGAGTAGCTCCATGCAGAGCATTGAAGACAAATATTTGCAAAATACGTACAAATCTGAATGTTTTAGACCCGTTGACTAAAACCTCTCTCACGAGAAAAACATGATCACACCTTAGAACTCATTGGGTGTTAATCACATGGCGTTGTGAACTAGATTATTGACTCTAGTGCAAGTGGGAGACTGTTGGAAATATGCCCTGGAGGCAATAATAAATTGGTTATTATCATATTTCCTTGTTCATGATAAAGGTTTATTATTCATGCTAGAATTGTATTGAGCGGAAACTTAAATACATGTGTGAATACATAAAAAAATACTATGTCCCTAGTGAGCCTCTACTAGACCAGCTCGTTGATCAAAGATGGGTAAGGCTTCCTAACCATAGACATGAGTTATCGTTTGATAACGGTATCACATAATTAGGAGAATGATGCGATGGACAAGACCCATCTGTTCGCTTAGCATATGATCGTTCAGTTTTTGCTGTTGCTTTCTTAATGTCAAGTACACATGCCTTCGACCATGAGATCATGCAACTCCGGGATACTGGAGGAATACCTTGTGTTCTATCAAACTTCACTTTGTAACTAGGTGATTAAAAAGGTGCTCTACAGGTATCTCCGAAGGTGTCTATTGACTTAGCATGGATTGAGACTGAGATTTGTCACTCCGTATGACGGAGCGATATCTATGGGCCCTCTCGGTAATACAGTATCAAAAGAAGCTTGCGAGCAAAGTGACTAAGGAGTTAGTTACAAGATGGTGCATTATGGAACGAGTAAAATACACTTGCCGATAACGAGATTGAACTAGGTATGGAGATACCGACGATCGAATCTCGGGCAAGTAACATACCGACATACAAAGGGAACTACGTATGTTGTCATAAAGGTTCAAACGATAAAGATCTTCATAGAATATGTAAGAACCAATATGGGCATCCAGCTCCCGCTATTGGTTATTGACCGGATAAGCGTCTCAGTCATGTTTACATCATTCTTGAACCCGTAGGGTCCGCATGCTTAACGTTCGTTGATGATATAGTACTATATGAGTTATGTATGTTGGTGACGAATGTTGTTCGGAGTCTTAGATGAGAACATGGACATGACGAGGAGCTCCGAAATGGTTCGGAGGTAAAGATTAATATATAGGATGATAGTATTTGGTCTCTAGAAGGGTTTCAAAATGCATCGAAATATTATCGGATCACCGGAAGGGGTTCCGGGAGGCCACGAGAGCATATTGGGCCAAACGGGCCAACGAGGGAGAGCACACCAGCCCACATGGGGCTGGTGCGCCCTACCTCATGGCAGCCGTCCCTAAGGAAGCAAGGGAGAGGGCTAGCCCCCTCTTTCCTTCTCTTCCACATGCTGGGAAAGGAAAGGGGGCGCCTCCCCTCCTGCCTTGCCCCCACACGCCTAAGAAGGAAGGGTGCGCGACCAGGGCAGGCGCCTAGGGCAGGCACCGCCCCCCTTTGGGGGCGCCCTAGGCAGCCTCGCCTCCCCCTCCACCTATATATATGTGAGGAGGGGAGGGGGAAATACACGCCACGATTCCAAGCCATGTGCGGCGGCCCCTCTCCCTCTAGTTCCTCCTCCGTCCAAATCCGTTGTGCTTAGTGAAGCCCTGCGGAGAAGCTTCAACACCACCGTCACCACGCCATCGTGCTGCTGGAACTCAACTACTACTTCGCCCCTCTTGCTGGATCGAGAAGGCGAGGATGTCACCGAGCTGAACGTGTGCTGAACGCGGAGGTACCGTGTGTTCGGTGCTTGATCGGTACGGATCGTGAAGGTGTACAACTACACCAACCACGTTGATAAATGCTTCCGCTTAGCAATCTACAAGGGTATGTAGATGCTCTCCTCCTCTCATAGCTATGCATCTCCATGGATAGATCTTGTGTGTGCGTAGATTTTTTTTGTTTTCCATGCAATGTTCCCCAACACTGCTTCATCGTGCCACTTGTCTGTTCTTCTGTAGACTAGTTTTGTGTTTGGCTACTTCGGGCAACTCCACTCTTCATCAACTTCACTCTGGTATTGTATAATCGTACTCAACGTAGCACAACTATATGGCTTCATAGAGGACCACCGTATATTGAGGAGCTTCTGCCTCTCGATTGTAACCTTATTATCTTGGAATAAATTTCTTTCACCCTAGAAAAAAAATCACTCTGGCATCATGTACATCCCTCCAAAATTATTGGCTTGATTTCATGTGGTCTCAATTGGTTTCTTTCCAAAAGTATATTTTCCTACCAAAGAAAGGAAAATGAGTTTTCTTCTCTCTCGAGGGATTAGCGTTAGAAATAACTGGAAGATAGCGAAAACTTGATAAAAACCAAGTCAAAACCTTCGTCTAAAAGTGATAAAAACTAGGGCTAGTGATAATCCCCAAGTGCAAGGAATCATCGTAGCAATTTCCAATGGTGGAAGTGATAATTATGGAGTGTCGAACCCACAAGGAGCTAAAGGTAAGATCAATATTCTCTCAAGTCCTGTCTGCCACTGATACGACTCTAATTACACCGAATGTTTGATTCCATCTAGAAATGAGAAATAAAACTACGTTGTGGGTATGAAGAGGATAGCTTTGCATAATATTGGAGAAATAAAATATAAAAAATAGGTGTTTTTATAATAAAGTAAGAATATATCACAATATATTACAAATAGCGAGTGTGGAATAATGATGGATCGGTGTGCGGAATTGTCCTAGGCAATTGTTAACAAGATCGGTAATCACATTTGGAATTTTGTATGAGGGAGAGGCATAAGCTAACATACTTTCTCTACTTGGATCATATGCACTTATGATTGGAACTCTAGCAAGCATCCGAACTACTAAAGATCATTAAGGTAAAACCCAACCATAGCATTAAAGTATCAAATCCCCTTTATCCCATACGCAACAACCCCCTTACTCGGGTTTAAGCTTCTGTCACTCTAGCAACCCACTATAAGAGAATCATGAACGTATTGCAACACCCTACAACGAGAATCCTTCACTTGTGCGTGGCACGGAAGGCACCATAGGACAGCACCAAAATTAAACACACAACTCAAACCAATCTAGATCATCAATCAACCCAAAAGACAATAGAAATCTACTCAAAACATCATAGGGTGGCAACACATCACTGAATCATAATATGTGGCATAAATCACCATGTTCAAGTAGGGGATTACAACGGGGTGCGGGAGAGTGGACTGCTTAAAAGAGATGAAGATGGTGATGAAGATGGTGATGTTGATGAAGACGATCACCGCGGTGATGGTTCCCCCGGCAGCACTCCAACACCACTGAGAGAGAGGGAGAGAGAGTCTCCCCCTTGTGCTTCCTCCTCCATGGCCTCCCCCCTAGATGGGGAGAGGTTCTCCCTCTGGTCCTTGGCCTCCATGGTGATGATGGCCCCCTCCAGCTTCCTCCTTCATGGTCTCCGATGATGATGGCCCACTCCGGCAGGGTGCCGGAGAGGGCCTAGATTTTATTTTTCGTGGCTATAGAGGCTTGCGGCGGCGGAACTTCCGATCTATGTTTCTTTTCGGTTTTTTGGTATTTATAGGATTTTTTGGCATCGGTCTCACATCAAGGGTGTCCACGAGGCGGCGACAAGCTGTAGGGGTGCGCCCCTGGCTTGTGGCTTCCTCGTGAAGCTTCTGGTCCACCTCTTGTGCTTCGGGGGTCTCTTTTGGTCCATAAAAAATCACCGTAAATTTTCAGACCATTCTGAGAACCTTTATTTCTGCACAAAAAATGACACCACGGTAGTTCTGCTAAAAACAACGTCAGTCCGGGTTAGTTCTAATCAAATCATACCAAAACCATATAATATTGTTGTAAACATGGCATGAATACTTCATCAATTATAGATCCGTTGGAGATGTATCAGCATCCCTAAGCTTAATTACTGCTCGTCCTCAAGTAGGTCAATGATAAAAGAAATAATTTATGAAATGTGAATGCTAGCAAGTGCACAAACTTGATCAATGATAATTCGAATCACTTTTTCTAGCATCATTATATATCATAAACAATAGCTCATCTCATGAAACTTCTCATGATCAAGTAACAACTATTCACATGTTAAAGTATAGACCATAAAGTTTCTTGTAAACTAACAAACCATGTTATTAGTCATCAAACAATTGCAATTTCATCTTATTTTAGGAAGGGTCTATGTAAGAGCTTTGATTTAGCAAATTCCACATACTCAACTATCATATAGTCTTCCATGATTTTTAACAGTCAAACAATATTTTTAGAACAAATAGCATCCATCGAACACAGAGAAAGATAGGGGCTTGATGTTTCGCCTGCCAACTTACTTATCATATAGATAATTGTCAATAACAATAATTCATGATCAAATATATTTGAATGGCCATATATGCTAAGATATTTCCCCACCATGTAATGCTTGCCAACTAAAGAATAATTGAGGTTAAAATAAGAAGGAATACTATTGACTCTTGCAAAAAAGGAAATGCATGAAAGTAAAAGATAGGCCCTTCGCACAGGGAAGAAGAGGTTGTCATGCGCTTTTTATTTTTTGATGTGCAAACTTTTAATGCAAAGGAATGTCACGTTGTATTGCCCTTTGTGATAGCAACCTTTATTATACATCCCGACTCTTTTATTTCTTTACCATCACAAGTTCGTACACCACTTATTTTCCCTTACAATAAAAGATCATACACATTTAGGAGCAATTTTTATTGCTTTTTGCACCGATGATAACTTACTAGAAGTATCTTATTCAATCCATAGGTAGATATGGTGGACACTCATGGCATGAAACGGGGTTTAAGAGTTTTGGATGCACAAGTAGTATCTCTACTTAGTACAAAGTTTTGGCTAGCAAAAGATCCTAAGCAAGCACCACATGTTGGAGGATCCATAACAATGTAACTTCTATACAAATATACCCGAACATAACTCATTATGTTGTCTTCCTTGTCCAACTTCAACTAATTTTCTCAAGTTTGAAAATAATTAATGGTGCTCACAATCATAGAAGATGTCCAAGATAGTAGATTTATATGTGAAATCTCTCTTCCTTCAATATTCTTTCATGAATTGTTCAAGTGATCAATGTTGTGTTTGCTAACTTTCAATAAATTTTACCACCTATAGTTCTTACATGTGAAGTCATTACTCCCCATGGGATAAGCATATGAAACATATATAATTTCAGATTTATGATATTCAATTCATTCAACCATTTACTCATAGGATATAAGTGAAGCACGAGGGTAAATGACAAACTACTCCGAACAGATATAAGTGAAGAACAATGAGTAGTCAAGTAGTTAAATAGCCATGTGAGGATCTCTCTCTCATTCAAGATTTCAGATCCAATGATTTTATTCAAACATCTAGTAAAATGAAAATACGCTCCAAGCAAAACACATGTCATGTGACGAATAAAAATATAGCTCTGAGTAAGGTATACTGATAGTTTTGAAGACGAAAGAGGGGATGCCTTCTGGGACATCCCCAAGTTTAGGAGCTTGATTCTTCCTTGAATATTACCTTGGGGTGCCTTGTGCTACGTCTTGAGCTTGCGTTGATTTTCCTTGAAGAGGAAAGGGTGATGTGGCAATAGTAGCGCAAGTATTTCCCTCAGTTTTTGAGAACCAAGGTATCAATCCAGTAGGAGGCTCCTCAAAAGTCCCACGCACCTACACAAACAAACAAGAACTCGCAACCAACGCAATAAAGGGGTTGTCAATCCCTTCAGGGACACTTGCGAAAGTGAGATCTGATAGAGATAAAATGATAAGATAAATATATTTTTGGTATTTTATAATATAGAGCGGAAAATTAAAGATGAAAATAAAAGTAGATTGAAAGCTTATATGATAAAAGATTGACCCGGGGGCCATATGTTTCATTAGTGGCTTCTCTCAAGATAGCATAAGTATTACGGTGGGTCAACAAATTACTGTCGAGCAATTGATAGAAAAGTGAATAATTATGAGATTATCTAGCCATGATCATGTATATAGGCATCACGTCCGTGACAAGTAGCCGACTCCTGCCTGCATCTAGTACTATTACTCCACACATCGACCGCTATCCGGCATGCATCTAGAGTATTAAGTTCATAAGAACAGAGTAACACATTAAGAAAGATGACATGATGTAGAGGGATAAACTCATGCAATATGATATAAACCCCATCTTTTTATTCTCGATGGCAACAATACAATACGTGCCTTGCTGCCCCTGCTGTCACTGGGAAAGGACACCGTAAGATTGAACCCAAAGCTAAGCACTTCTCCCGTTGCAATAAAGATCAATCTAGTAGGCCAAACCAAACTGATAATTCGAAGAGACTTGAAAAGATAACTTAATCACACATAAAAGAATTCAGAGGAGATTCAAATATTTCTCATAGATAAACTTGATCATAAACCCACAATTCATCGGATCTCGACAAACACACCGCAAAAAGAGTTACATCGAATAGATCTCCAAGAAGATCGAGGAGAACATGGTATTGAGATTCAAAGAGAGAGAAGAAGTCATCTAGCTAATAACTAGGGACCCGAAGGTCTATGGTAAACTACTCACAACTCATCGGAGAGGCTATGGTGTTGATTTAGAAGCCCTCCGTGGTTGATTCCCCCTCCGGGGGAGCGCCGGCGAAGGCTCCAAGATGGGATCTCACGGATACAGAAGGTTACGGTGGTGGAATAGTTTTTCGTGGTTGCCTTTGATGTTCTCAGGGTATGTGGGTATATATAGGAGGAAGAAGTAGGTCGGTGGATGCCCAAGGGGCCCACGAGATAGGGGGCGCGCCCAGTAGGGGGGGGGCGCCCTCCACCCTCGTGGCTTCCTCGATTGCTTCCTGACTTGCACTCCATGTCCTCTGGATCACGTTTGTTCCAAAAATCACGCTCCCAAAGGTTTCATTCCGTTTGGACTCCGTTTGGTATTCCTTTTCTTCGAAACACTAAAATAGGAAAAAAAAACAGCAATACGGGCTGGGCCTCCGGTTAGTAGGTTAGTCCCAAAGATGAAATAAATGTGTAGAATAAAGCCCATAAACATCCAAAAGGGGTAATATAATAGCATGGAACAATCAAAAATTATAGATACGTTGGAGACGTATCACCTTGGTCATCCCCAAGCTTAGGGTTTTTCCATTCCTTATTCTCCTCATACCGACATCTCACTCAAAACTTGAAAGCTTCAATCGCACAAAACTTAACGGAACTTCGTGAGATGGGTTAGTATGATAAAGACAAATCATTCACTTTGGTACTATCAAGATAAGATTCATAATTGTTTTCACACAATTCCTACTGTACCATATCATTTCTACAATTTATATTGAGCAATATAAGCCATAGAAACTAGAAAACAAGCAAACTATGCATTAAAAACAGAATCTGTTAGAAACAGAATAGTCTGTAATGATCTGAACAACAACCATACTTCTGCTATTCGAAAAATTATGAAAACTTAGAAAAATGTAGGCAATTTGTACATTAATCTTGTGTAAAAAATTCAGATCAAAAACACGCTTATGTGATTTTTTAAAATTCTGGCAATGAGCACAAAAGTTTCTATTTTTCAGCAAGATCAAACCAACTACCACCATAGATCATCCCAAAGGTCTTACTTGGAACTTTATTGAAACAAAAGCTATAAAACATGATTACTACAGTAGCATAATCATGAGAACACACAAAAACAGTTGGGGTAAATATTGGGTTGTCTCCCAACAAGCGCTTTTCTTTAATCATTTTTAGCTAGGCATGATATTTTAATGATACTCTTTAAACCCAATTCCGATGATAATTTTATTCATACTCTAAAAGATATAAGTGAAGTTCATAGAGCATTCTAAAATTAATATAGAATGACCAATATCCAAGCTCAAAATATATAAGTGAAGCACAACGAGCATTCTATAAAGCCATACTCCAAATATTTAAGTGAAGCACATGAAGCATTCTATAAATCAATGAAGGACTACTCATACTAGCATGGTGGATAAAGGAAAAGCAAAACACAAAAGACGCATATCATGTGAACAAAACAAAAACCGAGATATACCAATAATTGTTGAAAAATAAAGATGGGATGCCAACCGGGGCATCCCCAAGCTTAGATGCTTGAGTATCCTTGAAATATTTACTTGGGGTGCCTTGGGAATCCCCAAGCTTGAACTCTTTCCTCTCCTTATTCTCCTCATATCAGTAACTCCTCGATCTTCAAACACTTCATCCACACAAAACTTAACAAAAAACCTTGTGAGATCCGTTAGTATAATAAAGCAAATCACTACCTTTAGGCACTATTGTGAACTCACTGAAATTTCATATTAGAATTATATCTACTATATTCCAACTTCACCATGGTTCATACCCCCCGATACTACCCATAGATTCATCAAAATAAGTGAACAACACATAGAAAACAGAATCTGTCAAAAACAGGACAACTGTAGTAATATGGAAACGTCATATACTTATGTAACTCCAAAAATTCTAAAAAATTAGGACAACCTAATTTTTTTGAATAGAAGTACTGTGTAAGAATTCTAGAAACTTTTGACATTCCAGTAAAAAATTTAAATTCACGCACTACAGCCAAAGTTTCCATTTTGCACTGCATATAGCAAACAAGCAATCTAATCATCCTAAAACCAAAACTTGGCACATTATTTTTATAATACAATGGATATATACAAGGGGATAATTATTTTTGAGAAACTTCCATGAAAAATTCTACATTGTTTCCATAAGCATGAACACAAGTGTTCAAGGTCGACCCTCACTTCTCCAATGCATAACCTTCCAATCACTTCTGTTTTTGAAAAAGTTTTTAGGCATAAGAGGCAAGTATTTTTTTTGTATTTTCATTCTTTCATCCACAACTAAAGAAAACAAAAACCAAAGGGAAAACAAACTCTACTTAGTGAAGAAAGCAAACAAGCATACACGAAAATATTAACCCCACGCTATTAATCCCCGACTACGGCGCCAGAAAAGAGCTTGGTAATCCCCAAGTGCAAGGAATCATCGTATCAATTTCCAATGGTGGAAGCGATAAGTATGGAGTGTCGAACCCACAAGGAGCTAAAGGTAAGATCAATATTCTCTCAAGTCTTGACTGCCACTGATCGACTCTACATACACCGAACATTTGCTTCCATCTAGAAACGAGAAATAAAACTACGTTGTGGGTATGAAGAGGATAGCTTTGCATGATATTCGAGAACTAAAATATAAAAATAGGTGTTTTTATAATAAAGTTAGAATATATCACAATATATTACAAGTAGCGAGTGTGGAATAATGATGGATCGGTGTGCGGAATTGTCCTAGGCAATTGTTAACAAGATCGGTAATCATTATTGCAATTTTATATGAGGGAGAGGCATAAGCTAACATACTTTCTCTACTTGGATCATATGCACTTATGATTGGAACTCTAGCAAGCATCCGCAACTACTAAAGATCATTAAGGTAAAACCCAATCATAGCATTAAAGTATCAAGTCCCCTTTATCCCATACGCAACAACCCCCTTACTCGGGTTTAAACTTCTGTCACTCTCGCAACCCACTATAAGCGAATCATGAACGTATTGCAACACCCTACAGCGATAATCCTTCACGTCTGTGCGGCATGGAAGGCACCATAGGACAACACCAAAATAAAACACACAACTCAAACCAATCTAGATCATCAATCAACCCAAAAGACAAAAGAAATCTATTCAAAACATCATAGGATGGCAACACATCATTGAATCATAATATGTGGCATAAAGCACCATGTTCAAGTAGGGGATTACAGCGTGGTGCGGGAGAGTGGACCGCTCAAAAGATATGAGGAAGGTGATGAAGATGGTGATGTTGATGAAGACAATCACCATGGCGATGGTTACCCCGACGGCACTCTGGCGCCACTGAGAGAGAGGGGAGAGAGTCTCCCCCTTGTGCTTCCTCTTCCATGGCCTCCCCATAGATGGGGAGCGGTTCTCCCTCTTGTCCTTGGCCTCCATGGTGATGATGGACCCCTCTGGCTTCCTCCTCCATGGCCTCCGGTGATGATGGCCCCCTCCAGCAGGGTGCCAGAGAGGGCCTAGATTGATTTTTCGTGGCTACACAGGCTTGCGGCGGTGGAACTTTTGATCTAGGTCTATTTTCGGGGTTTTTGGTATTTATAGGAATTTTTGGCGCCGGTTTCACATCAAGGGGGTCCACGAGGCAACGACAAGCCGTAGGGGCGCGCCCTGGGGGTGGGCGCGCCCCCTGTCTTGTGTCTTCTTCATGAAGCTTCTGGTCCACCTCTTGTGCTTCGGGGGTCTCTTTTGGTCCATAAAAAATCACCGTAAATTTTTCAGCCTATTCCGAGAGAACTTCTATTTTTGCACAAAAAACGACACTATGGTAGTTCTGCTAAAAACAACGTCAGTCCGGGTTAGTTCTAATCAAATCATACGAAAACTATATAAAATTGTTGTAAACATGGCATGAATACTTCATAAATTATAGATACGTTGGAGACGTATCACTAGCAATGTCATATCTATTTTTTATTGTCTCACATATTTTGCTCTGTCACCACAACTTCTTCATGTGATCATATCTTGTGATCACAATTCAAACCTTTTGTGTAATGAGTTATTTTGGTTGATACTATTTGTGCATCTCATTTCATGTTTCTATTTACCTAGGAGGGGCCATCTAGTTGTGTGCATGTTGCATAATCAAGCAAATATTTATTGTATATGAACACTCGGGGAGCTCTCTAGATCGATAGCTTTGAATAGCAATATTCCATATTCATATTCTTTGTCATGCTCTAACCATGATGTCATCAAGACGCCAGAAAAGAGGAGATTGGAAGGGAGGATATGGTTGATTCCCACTTCAACAAGATCAAAGGCGTGGTTTACTAGCAACTTGAAGCTTTTGATTTGGTTTATTTGAGTTGTATGACAACTGCACTATCAAGAGGTGTCAATATGGTAGAAAGGTGGTGTGGGAACACTCAAAACATAAACACTAGCCATCCCACACCTACCACCATAAAGATGATCTACACCTTCATATCCAACATCTCAATGTGCCCACAAGGAGTGTCCAAAGTCTCTGGACACCTCGTGTGCAGATAGTATTTGACCCCCATGCGCACATGCTAGTGAAGTAGCCTTTCGATCACCCCATGTGCATTTGGTCTTTGACCACCATGAGCATGGGGTGATGCATTTATCTTTGGACACCCTATGCCCACGGGGTCTCAGGCCCCCACGTGCATGGGGTAGTGATTTAGCCTCTAGACATCCCGTGAATGTAATGTAAAGGTCTTTTTGAAGGTCATTTAGCGATTTAGTCCATCTGAATGCAAAGATCACAAAGTGGGATGAACTATATATAGAACTCTTCTTCCACCACCATTCTTAAGAGAGCAAGGCTCGATCTACAACTTGACCAAACCGATTCGTGTTCCTCGCTAGATTTCTTCACCAACAATTAGTTACCGTTGGAGCTTGGGCTCCTAGCTGGTTAGCGTTCCTCCGGAAGCTTCATTGCTTGTCGTGTGCTCCGGAGACGTATGTAAATATGTGGTGGTTGCCTTCAAGACCAACCCCGAGTGATTCGAGGCTCATGCCTTGGGGTGACTTGAGGAGAATACAATGAGATAATGGGTGGCGTTTCGAAGCCTTGGCACCGGTAGCACTCACATGAATATTAGCACTTCCCCAAGGAAGTGTAAATTTTAGGATAAAATCCACGTCCCATCTCACTTTTGTTACTCCTTTTCTGCATTTTACTTTGCTTTGTATGCTCGTGGGACTTGCTAATTAGATTTTTGCCTAGCTTACGTTGCTTTGATCTTGCTTTCCCTATAGATTGTGTTCATCTAGTTGCATATATATATATATATATATATATATATATATATATATATATATATATATATATATATATATATATATATATATATATAGAGCCTACTTCATCCACAAACCCCTAAAACTGGTAATTAAGCTTAAAACCTATTCACCCCCTCTAGTCAACCGTGTCGACCCTCTCGGTTAAATTAAACTTCAATCAAGTTCTTCGCTTATTCTCAATCACTTAGCAATTTTAGGCTCTAGGGTTTTTCCTCACTTAGGATTCTCACAATCACTTTGAGAGGATGAGTTACTCAAAAAAAACACTTGTCGAATTCCTATGGAGCATCCAACCATCTAAGGGTGAGGTAGGGGCTATTTATAGTCACTAGAGCAAGCTCAAGCGATAATGTGACTATTGGAGGTGCACTCACAACATCATTGATGGAGTGCTGGACTAAGAGGGACTCACCATGTGTCTCTTGACCAGGTTGGTCAGGCCGAGGACCCACATGGCGGTTCACTAATGGGCCATTTCGGGCAGCCCATGACATATACAAGGAAGATTCCACAAGACTTGGCACACAAGACGAGGACTCCTGTTATCCTAGGCTTCTGTACATTATGTAAACCGAGGCCAGACTAGTCAATAGAACATTACATTACAACATAGATCAACAATCTCGTGGTAGATACTTGTACTCTGTACTATCACTGGTATGCGTCAGTGCTATACAAATGGTTTTTAACCCCTTTCTGCGACGGCATTCGGAACCGTCACCTAGTGAGTGTGGGCGATAGGGGGGTCCTTCCCACACGACCCAGAAACCGTCGGGGATATGCCCTCCTGGCACACACGCTCGACAAAATGAGGTCGTGTGCGACCGACGAGCGAGCAAATACGGTTATATGTACAGTAGTGCTAAGAAATGCAATTATACAGGCGAAATCGTTTTCGGTCGTAAGTACATCCCACACAGTTTGTCCCCGCTAAACGTTTCCATTCATATATACATCCCACGCAGTCGCTGCAAGGATTTTTTTTCCGTTCGTAGGTACATCACACACGATTTTCCCCGTTAAATCGTTTGTGAGGGCCTTCCCATTGCACACAATATTAATAATTTTATCATTTGCGTTATTGAATGCATCACACACGGTGCGTAGAGGAAACTGTGTGGCAAAGGCTATCCATCACACACAGCTTTCATGCGGTAAACGTTTGCGCAAGTTGGCCTAACGCAAATAGTTTTGAAGAGAATGTCGTGTGTGATTGGTCATCGATCCAACACGGTTTATTCCTAGAAACTATGTGTGTTGACTTAGGTCATCGTCCATGGTATTTTGTTAATAACCGTTTGCAATAGGAAAAACCAATTAGCAGTCTAATTGCCCTATTATTAATAATCCATTTATTAATCTAATTGACATTCATATTAAACACATAATATATTTCATTCCCATATTAAGGAAGCAAGATTTCATAATTGAAATACATCATAGTACAACATGATATAGCTTCAGCACTCAGCTACCCTATTACACAACTACACCAACACCAAGTTTCACATGCAACATCTAGAACCTTTCGAAATTAGCATCATGGACGGTACATAGACAAATGCATCTCATTGGGAAAACTGCTGAAGCGGAAGGCGAATATTGAGCCTTCATCGATGTTGAAGGACTTTACAACTTTAGGCCAGGATGATTGACCGTCCATCCTTCATCCTCTTCAGGAACACTTCAATATTGAACCGTGGGTGTTGTATGAATACCTTCCTCGCCTCTTGTCCATACAGGTGGTTGGAGAGGTAATCATCAGTGAACTGTTTTGGAAATGGGGCAAAGGAATAAAAAATACAAGGTATAATAGTATACAATAACAGAATGCAACCACAACAATTGAACATCGCATTGCAGAATTGAACCAAGCAGTTAACTAAACACCACAACAAATGAACCAACCATTAACTAAGCACCACATTGCACAAATATAACATACTCCTAATAGAAGATCAGACAGTTAACCAAACCAAGCATGCTTAACAACTTGGAAATATAGCAATTGTATTTGTTTCTCACGTATTTAGTATAGCCAAATTCGATTTATTTCTCACATGGTATACAATAACAGAATGCACACACAACAATTGAACATCGCATTGCAGAATTGAACTAAACAGTTAACTAAACACCACAACAAATGAACCAAACGTTAACTGAGCACCACATTGCACAATATAACATACTCCTAATAGAAGATCACATAGTTAACCAAACCAAGCATGCTTAACAACTTGGAAATATAGCAATTGTATTTGTTTCTCATGTATTTAGTACATCCAAATTTTATTTATTTCTCACATGGTATACAATAACAGAATGCACACACAACAATCACATCGCATTGCAGAATTGAACCAAACAGTTAACTAAACACCACAACAAATGAACCAAACGTCAGTTGAGCACCACATTGCACAATATAACATACTCCTAATAGAAGATCAGATAGTTAACCAAACCAAGCATGCTTGAGAACTTGGAAAATTGCACCCTAAATAATTGAACATCATGTTTGCAGAATTGAACCAAATAGTTAACTGAACACCACATTGCACGACATATAGAACATATACACTAGAGCAGAAGATTGCATGGTAAAAGTAGATAACACAATTCACTAGAATTTGTTAAGGAAAGGCAGTAGCTAGCAAACTGAACATGGGTCCTTATAGTGAGCTAATAAGACAAGCTACTCATTGTCCGAGATATCGATGATGATTGGCTCCTTGTACATGGAAGAGGGCGAGGCCTCCACATCGTGGGTGCCCTCGTCGTAGCGGTGAGTTGCCTAAGCCGCTCCGTGCACCAACCTGCTGGCTCTCGAGATGAGGTAAGCACGTGCACGCTAAGAAAACACCTCGTAGTCTTTGTCGAAGGCACCAACGGTGCCCTCGAGAAAACGCCACGAACTGTCGTTTAAAGCAGCCAACCGCGCCACGACATCGGCATGTGAGGCATCAATGGTGGCCTCGACGGCGAGGTGCTCCTTTAAAATATGGGGGTCGGCACGAATGGCAGCCATCGCGACCTCATCTGCGCGTGCGATCGCGATTTGCTTCTCCGCTGCCAAATGCTCCTTGAGATCCTGGCTATACTACGTGCAGCATGGCTTAGGACGATGCTTATTCGGTGGAGGGGTCGGTGATTTGGGTGGAAGGAGTCGCGCTCACGACGGCAGTCGGGCCGTGTGGGATGTGGAAGGAGGAGGAGGATGGGGTTCAGGTGTGGATTACCTGCCTAGATAGGCGAGGCCGAGCAGCGTGAAGGAGGGTCGCTGGCGAGGAGGCGGCACTGCAAGCAAGGAGTGAAGGTTTCAACTTGGAAAGGAAGGCGGAAATAGGGGAAATGTGGCTTTTGGCAAGGGGGAGGGGCAGGGAGGCAGATATTTCCGCGGAAGCCGAAAATTTGGAATCGCTTCAGCAAAAAAACTGGCATGCAAAGTGTCATCAGACACGGTCCCTTATTCAGAGCGGGCTGTGGACTATAGCCGACGAACCTTCTCGCGTAAGCCATAGGCGTACTATACACCGACGGTGCTCCGGGATATTTTGTACTGCATCTCACACGGTTGGTGATAATAAACTGTGTGGGATCTACTTCATTTTTCATCTTGATTTGAATTACATAATGGGGTCACAGCTGCAAAGGATGGTGTTTGAATCGCTAGAACTTCTATCTGTAGTGAACATGCAACTATAGATGTGTCGTCAAAAAATTTGGAATTATTCAGGGTTTGTTTGGACATTTTTATATGGTAACTTGGTTTTCTAGGCATTTCAGGTGCACAATTCAAAATTAAACTACATGCACATGCTCCGGTGCACCAAAATGGGTTCTAAAATGATATATGTGTCCATGGGTTGATGCTTACATCCCATTCAAGAAATGGGGATGAATTTCAAACACCATGGCATCGTAGCTCTCCGGCAAACGTTGAGGTGCTTGCTTTTGTAATTCTAGTAAATCCAAAAGTCGACCAAAATTCATGAAACTTGGCATGCTATCATGGAGTGGCATCAACATGCCATTGTAAATTTTTTGTCCCATTTGGGGCAGGTTTGGGTATAAGCTTCTCATAAACCAGAGCTTCTCACAACAAATGTGATGGTTTCGGTAGGGAACGTTTCACCTTTCTGGACGAAATGATATCTATTGCATCTTCTCGATTTCAATTTTTTTCCTAGTGTCAACATAAAACAACAGGAGTGTTGTGTCAATTTTTGGGATTTTTTGGGGTTTGCTTGGACATTTTTATACATTAACTGAGTTTTCTATGCATTCATGTGCATAATTCAAATTTAAACTACATGCACATGCTCTCATGCATATAAATTAGTTGAAAATTCAAATCTGTGTCCTTGGTTGCATGCTTAATTAGGTCTCATGCAAGAAATGATAATGAATGTCGAACACCCTGCCACCGTCACTAGGCCGCAAAAATTGAGATATATACCTGGTTTTTAAATTCTAGTAAATTCAAAGCTCGTCTGAAACTCATGAAACTTGGCATCTTGTCATGGAGGGGCATCACCATGCCATGGTAATTTTTTTCCTATTTGGGGCAGGTTTGGGGGTATGCTTCTCACAAACTAGAGCTTCTCACAACAATCCTGATGGTTTCGGTAGGGAACGTTTCACCTTTCTGGACGAAACGATATGCATTGCCTCTTCTCGATTTCAAATATTTCCTAGTGTCTACATAGAACAACAGGGGTGTTGTGTCAAATTTTGAGATTTTTGGGGGTTCGCTTGGACATTTTTATACATTAACTGAGTTTTCTATTCGTTCATGTGCATAATTCAAATTTGAACTACATGCACATGCTCTAATGCATATAAATTAGTTGAAAATTCAAATATGTGTCCTTGCTTGCATGCTTAATTAGGTCCCATGCAAGAAATGAGATTGAATGTCAAACACCCTGCCACCGTCACTCGGCCGCAAACATTGAGATATATACCTGGATTTTAAATTATAGTAAATCCAAAGCTCGTCTGAAATTCATGAAACTTGGCATGCTGTCATGGAGCGGCATCAACATGCCGTGGTAAATTTTTTGTCCCATTTGGGGCAGGTTTGGTGATATGCTTCTCATAGACCAGAGCTTTTCACAACAAGCCTGATGGTTTCGGCAGGGAACGTTTCACCTTTCTGGACGAAATGATCTGCATTGCCTCTTCTAGATTTCAATTTTTTTTCTAGTGTCAACATAGAACAAGAGGGGTGTTGTGTCAATTTTGGGATTTTTGGGGGATCGCTTGGATAATTTTATACATTAACTGAGTTTTCTATGCATTCATGTGCATAATTCAAATATGAACTACATGCACATGCTCTAATACATATAAATTGGTTGAAAAATTCAAATATGTGTCCTTGGTTGCATGCTTAGGTCCCATGCCAGAAATGGGAATGAATGTCAAACACCCTGCCATCGTCACTCGGCCGCAAACATTGAGATACCTGGTTTTTAAATTCTAGTAAATACAAAACTCGTCTAAAATTCATGAAACTGGGCATGCTATCATGGAGCGGCATCAATATGCCATGGTAAAATTTTTGTCCCATTTGCGGCAGGTTTGGGGATATGCTTCTCACAAACCAGAGCTTCTCACAACAAGCCTGATGGTTTCGGTAGGGAATGTCCCACCTTTGGGGACAAAATGATATCCATTGCCTCTTATTGCTTTGAATTTTTTTCTCGTGTCAATATAGAACAACAGGAGTGTTGTGCCAATTTTTGGATTTTTGGGGGTTCGTTTGGCAATTTTTATGCATTGGTTGTGTTTGTCAATGCATTTATGTGAATACAAATTTGAACTGCATGCACATGCTCTAATGCATATAAATTGGTTGAAAATTCAAATATGTGTCCTTGGTTGCATGCTTAGGTCCCATGCAAGAAATGGGAAATGAATGTCAAACACCCTCTGCCACCGTCACTCGGCCGCAAACATTGAGATATCTGGTTTTTAAATTCTAGTAAATCCAAAACACGTCTGAAATTCATGAAACTTGGCATGCTATCATGGACCGGCATCAACATGTCGTGGTAAATTTTTGGTCCCATTTGGGGCAGGTTTGGGTATATGCTTCTCACAACAAGCATGATGGTTTCGGTAGGAAACGTCCCACCTTTGGGGACGAAAGAATATTCATTGCCTCTTATTGCTTTCAAAAATTTTCTCATTCAACATAGAACAACAGGGGTGTTGTGTCAACTTTTGGGATTTTTCGGGGTTCGTTTGGACATTTTTATGCATTAATTGAGTTTTCAATGCATTTATGTGCATAATTCAAATTTTAACCATTCACATGACGCCACGTGTCTTGATTTTAATGGCTATAGGTTTTAATGGCTCTTGATCGCAAACGTTTTTGAAAGAACATCCGTATGCAAAGTGAGAGCAGGATTTGTGCATCTCTTCAACACAAACGGTTGTTTTGGATGACCCGTGTGCAACCACTTACAAACAATTTGGTAAGATTTGCATCTGTCATATTGGATATGTTGCCATTTGTCAAACTGGAAAGATTGACATATGTTGATATAGTAACATTGCCATTTGTCAACCTTGTAACACTGCGATTTGTCAAAATATGAAGCTAAAAATTACTAGAAGTATCTAATTTTTGCAACTAAAATTTAGTAATTAAGCATAGATGGAGGCGAGCAGGCGTGTTCAGCCGGGCGTGCAGCGGGCGGTGTACTATTGGATTTGACAGCGGGCGATGCAGTTCCTGATATGGCTTTAATGCAGACGAGGGAGAGGGTAGCGGTTCTCGAAGTGTTGAACAGCCAATGATGCATCCTCCTTCAATTAGCATCATGAATGCATGAAGGAAGTAATGGGAGGAGGACCGAGAAAAGAGGCAGCACGATGTGAATGCAACGCAGTTTGCACTCATATAAAGACGCCCATCCATTCCAATGCGTCTACCACATCGTACGCACCTAAGCATTTGCCTAAGCACCTACACTAAGCGCAAAAGTACTCACTCCAGACCCATGGCGGCGATGCGTGTGAGCAGCCAGCGGCTGTGCCAGACGGTCTACGATGCTGGCCTGCGGCATGGCACCGAGGATCATATCCACATGGTGTTGGCGACCGGCTAGTGGATGGCCGCCGTCGACGCCAGCTACGAATCTTAGTTGGACCAGATGATCGTTGCCACCACCAACAAGTCCATCATCGTAAAGAAGCTCGCGGACAACATCGCCGTACTCCTCCAGCCCGCGTGCCCGGGCTCCTCATTGCCTGCCACCCTGATCGGCCTCCATGGTCGGAACCTCTTTCAAGCACTGGTGGCCCTGCGACTGCCCGCCGACGCCACGAATGATGTCCACCTGGAGGTCGCGCTCGCCGTGAGGCGCCTCGCCCTGCAAGAATTCATCAATCTACACATCCACGTGTACGAGAAAATCGTGTACATAGGTATCTACAAGGCCAGTGAGGACGCTACGATGTTGGCCTTCTTCGACTGGCTGGAAGCCTTGGATGCCTTTGCTGAGAAGCACCTTGACCTCGCCACAAAAGTCGTCGCTCCTTAGCTGCCGGTCGGTGGCCCGGCGCACTGAGTTGAGGAGGAGGAGGCCGTACGTTGATGGATGCATCTTTCTTCTTGCCTCCTTAATTCTTATTGTGCTATTGCATTCTCGTTCGAGTCAATACAGACATGTGTGATCCCTTTTCTTAATTATATGCATCACTTTAACTAGTACTCCTTCCGTCAATTTATAAGTTGTGCTGCCAGTGTTTGGGGCCGGCGCACGACCCAATAAGCACACCCACGACGACACATACAGAGAGGACATCTAGCGGTTCCAATGGTGATTTGTCAAACTATGCAACTAAAAATTACTAGCACTATCTAATTTTTGCAACTAAAATTCAGTAATAAGCATAGATTTCATTCATAAAGCAGTCGTGCTTAATCTATACAAACAGTTCAACCATTAGGCGATGCGGCGCGCTCTGCTCGCCGTTAGGCGCCATGGCGCGCTCGGGTTGTGGGCAACTTTTCCTTGCGTGTTCAACTACTATATGCATATATATATGGTTGCTCGCCATTGAGGCGACCGCGGAGCGCTCTGCTCGCATCCCTCCGCGTGTGCTCTGCCAGCGGTTGGGCCTACGCACAATCACGTCGGGGGCCCCATATGCATGCGGTTGCGCCGTGCGCGTTACCACGTGATGTAGGTACATGTGGCACGATGAAGTTACGCGCTGCGAATTAGAACTACCATCAGGATGTGTCGTCTGGCCTCCCCTTTAATTCGAGCGGCCATTATAACCTTAGTCTCTTCAACCCTTCGATCGCGCCCCACAACACAACAAGCACACCCACGAGACACATAGAGCGGGGATGTCTAGCGGCGCTCCAATGGAGTTCGGCGAGCATAAAGTGGAGACACACACGAGGGAGATGGATCTCTCGGTGGTGTACACCATCGACCCGGCCGTGGTGGACGACTACATCAACACCGTTGAGCAGTTGCTTGTTGGAGACAAGTACAAGGTGGTCGGCATCGACCTCCAGAACACCGCCGTTAGTCCCGGCATAGATCAGAAGGTTGCCGTTGCCCAGTTGTGCGTGCGCCATAATGTCCTCATCTACCACTACTGCATGGCCAGAGAGCCTTGCGACCGTTTCAACAGGTTTGTCAACAGCACCGACTACAAGTTCGCCATGGTGGAAACCACCGATGATGTAAAAGCGCTCAGTGTTACGGGCTTGGCCTGCCAGAACCTTGTCGAAATTCATGACCACTACAGGGTCAGGGGCAGCACGAAGAAGGACTCCCTGGTCGAATTCGCCTCGGCCATCATCAACCCCTTCTACAAAAAGATGAAGTAGGATGCCCAGAGAACAAGTGCCGTATCCTGGCACAGGGCCTGGATGCGGCGACTGGATGAACCTCACCTCAGGTTCACGGCCAATAGCATGTACACATGCTACAAGATGCACAGGCGGATCGTTGACATGAGGAAGTGCCTCGTTACCCAAATTGACGAGCCCGGATCAAGCCACAAGCAGAGCAAGTGTCACAAGAAGTAGATGATGATCAGATGGTCGTTTATGCTAGTTAATCATGCATGTAATATATAGTTTACTTTATTGGTGTGTGGAAGTGTCATGTGTGTAGTAGCCACCTATGAAATTATGCATGTAATATTTTACTTTGGTATGTGCAAATGCCATGGTTGTAGTAGCCACCTATGTAATTTCACTGTTTTTCACTGTTTTTTGCAAACGGTTTGTCGGATTGATGCAAATGATATGGTGTTGGAAAGCTATGGAAAATGTGCAACTTTTGTGTATAGAAAGTTTTTTCTAATTCCTTACAGTTTAAATACAAATTCAAATACGGTTAAAATTGGTTTTGAACGCGTTTTTTTAAAGTTTACCGAAATGGGGCAAATAATATACCGTTGGATAGCTATCGAAAATGCGAAGCTTATTCATGTTGAATGTTTTCTCTACTTCGCAACCGTTTAAGAGTAATTTGGAATACGATATGACGGATCCTGCTGTTTTCTCGTTTGAAAAACAGAGTAGTCGTATTGATATATGTGTATGTTTGTATTGAGCTATTTTTTTAGAGTAATTTTCAATGGTTCCGAAAAAGGGTACTTGTACTGATGTTTGCATGGGTTTGTACTTAGCGTGTTTTCACCAACTAGACTTTGCTCTGTTTTGCTCGTAAGTTTTCAATGGTTTATTATATCGTCGCCCTGTACTTGCATGGTTTATATCATCGAACTGAATGATATTTTTTCAAAAAGAAAATGTTTTTTTATTTTTGTTTGAACTAAATTTTTTTTTACAATGATGTTCTGGACTTCTCTCATTTTACGACTTGTACTTTTCTCATTTGAATTGCATGGGATTTCTTTTTGCTTGAACTTTTACAAGTTGAATTTCTGTCATTTCTTTTATTCCGAATGGACCACCATTTTTAACTTGTACTGATCAATATTTTTAATTCAACTATTTTTCTTTCTAGAACGGACGAATATATGTTTGAGAAAAAGAGTACTTGAACGGATGTATGTATGGTTTTGTACTGAGCGTGTTCTGGACTTGTCTCTTTTGCAACTTGAACTTTTTCTTGTTGATATTTTTTTATGTTTCATAATGTTCTCTTTTATTCCGGACCACTCTTTTTCATGGGTCCGACCTTTTCGCTTTCTTAACTTTGAACTTTCTGGATTATTGTACCCAAACCTCCTCAATTCTTCTGTAATGTATCTCATTTCTTTATTTTCTAATTTTTCTAAAAGGGTTTTCGTAACCATGAAATTATTTATCTGTGAACTTATGGATTTTTTTGCCATGAACTTACCAACATTTATTCTGCCAAATACACACACTTTCCTACCAACATTAAAAACGCTTCAGCTCACATAGGCATAACATCAAACAGGCAAGGGCGAAAAATAAAAACAGGAAGAAATCAGTTTTTAGCTATTTACTATATAAGTATATCATCCAACGTGTACTCGGTGTCAACTTGCATAACATGACACAGGGCAATAGCAACATCGTACCATTAGCAATAGATAGCAACTCAATACAACGGCAGAACAATATATCTTTTTCTACATACAATGCCATGATTTATTATACATAATTGTTGGCAAGTACATGTCAAGCGAAACAATTTTTCAACAGAAACAACTTCTTTTGAGTAGTGCATGTCAAAACAATGATATTTTATTTTCTTGATCCTCCGAATTTGGGCGAAGAGAAAGTAACAAGAGAAGTGAAGTAATGCCACCACCTAGTACCTGCATTTAGTACACTTCTATTTGAGATCGTAGCTTAAGGCAGTGAGGTTGCAAGTTCAAACACATGCCTGAATTGAACTCAAATAAGAAACTGAAATCCAACTACAATAAGAATTGGACTGAATGAAATTTATAAATTGAACCGAACTGAAAGAAGAAATTGGACATTATATGTACAACAAGAAATAAACTTGAGCAGTATCAGCTACTAAACAAAAAGATTGCTTTACTAAACCTAGAGATTTTATATTGGTGAACTTTTTCTTCCTATAGAACCGTAAATCAAATACATGTACTGTTCGCTAGGTTGTAGCAACATGATAAGTAGTAGCGCCACAAAGGAAGGCCACCATCAACAGTGCGTACTACCGCGACACCTAAAGTATGTGTTGGCCATGCTTGCTTTACATAGTACTACAAGATTTTTATTAAAAAATGTACAACAAGATTTATGAACATGAGGTCGTAGAGAAGTTGTACTGAGAGTGGATTAGAGCGACCGGACAAGGATGCAGCAGCACACACACACACACACACACCACCAGATAAGTTTCTGGGGTTCTTAATGAGCTAATGATAGAAAACATGTTGAACTGAAATTTGGACTTCCAGGACTATCGAATGTTTTGGGTTCTTTTATGAACCTTTTTGTTATTTTTTCTTAACTAAAAACCAAAATTACAATCACAATACACACATGTACTACACAACAATGTGCGTTTGTACTGTCCATGTAAACGAATTAACCAAAAACAACTAATTTATGAAGGAAACCATGTTTATGTTGCTCAGTACACCATGTGATGTAACTACAAACTCCTTTTCTCTCTGAAAAAAGCATGATTCACAAATGACCTACATTTCTAGCATCGGTACATACTTGTCATGAACTGATAGAATTACTCAAGTAGACCAAATTCGAACTAGATTATAAGAAATTCTACAGAGCATCATTTCTAGCATCAATACATACTTGTCCTTTTACGGACTGATGGTAGATATACATGGCGAACTGCTATACCTCCTACAGAGCATCATTTTTCTACAAGAAAACACAATTCATCATTTATCAAAATTACGAGTTACTTTGGACATAACCAAAACAAGAATTTGAATAACAAGGAGGAGCACGGCGACGGGCGTGTGGCTGGGAGGTGGAGTGGGGCGACGGTGGAGGTGGTGGAAGGTTGGCCCGAGGGTGGTGGCGGGCATTGCGTCGGGGATTGACCCACTTCGGATTTGGTGGAGTGGCCTGGAGTGAGTTTTTTTCTTTTGCTTTTTTCTGTATGGTGTACTGGTTCGCCCTGAATCTAACAGTACATTTGTCTTGTAGATTTCCATTTGTCCAAAACAAGAAGGAAACACTCCAATACTTAACAACTAATCTATTAGTACATCCAGAACAATTTCAATTTTCAGAACAAACTTCCATTGATGTGTTATACTATGAATCTGTATATAGGACATGATGGGTCTCAGGCTACTTTCAAAATAGGTTGCATCAGGGGAGAAATTACCTCTACCTCCTGCTTGGATAGAGGATACGCACTTCCAATACACGAACATCAGAACTGAAGTGGTTCTCGTCACCAGTCTACAGTCGCTCCAGCTCCCTCGTGCTGCATTCAGAGAGAAAATAAATTAGTGATAGAAAGGAGATTTAGAGAGGAAGAGAAACAGAGGAGGGCATTATAATGAAGTGCAAGATCATTCTTTACTTGCAGCTGAGAAATGGACCAATGGTTAACTACAATGAAGTGCAGACATGGTGAAAAATCAAACTCTGAACTATTACTTGCAGTAAGAAAAATGTTCAAAGAAAAATGAGATGGCGTTCTCACTGTGTGGGTGATCAATGGGTGCAGCGTTGGGTGAAGATGGTGGTCGCAGTTCCACTTGGACTGCGGTCAGAGCTCGACTTGGATGCATGGATGCTGTAGCCGAAGAAACACCATGGAGCTTTTCTGAAAACAAACTCTGAACTTTTCTGGAGCTTTTTGTTGAGCTGAAGTACTTAAGCAAATACATGATGGCATCAAGAAAACAAGTGTCTAAATCATTTAGCAATAAAAGCGATGGTATGGAAAAATTGAATTAATGTTTTTCTCTCATTCCGATGGTACGGAAGAAACACCATATTTTTATGAAATCGCATGAGTTCTGGTTTTTTGAACTCCTCCAGTGCGTACACATGAACTGAGCAATAAGCAACATAATATATTTTTCTCTGAACTTTATAGTGGATAAACACTTGAACTTATGAAATGACAGCACACCACGCACATCTGCTTCATACCTCTATCTCGTTGCTCGATGTGGTACACTTGCCACCTACTCATTGTCGCCGGTCGTACCCTACACACATCAGTAACCAATTAAGCACGCACCACATCACACCTAGGGTTGTATCTTCAATACACTTTGAACTAATGATATAGTAGATTAGTAGCACAAGAAAACAACTTTGTAGTCGTATCTTCAGAATTCTATAGGTACACCCCAGGACTTTTGAACTGATGACATGGTTGTTTTGGATAAGCTGTAGGTGGAACCTTACATCTCATTTCAATTGAGGTTCCATGTGACACTTGCTTCCCATTCAACCTTGCTTCCCATTTCATCAGTACTAGTACAACTCATTAATAAATTTAGAATTGTAGCACCGTTAAGGAAACAATGTCGAGAGCCACCATCGACGGACCCCCGCCAATGGGATCCTCGGGAACCCCGCTCATGGATGAGCAATAGCCGCAAGGAGGAGCCCCACTCATGGATGAGCAGAAGATGCTCGTAAATGAACTTTTTGGGAGGATTTATATTCCTATGTGTGTACTGTTGTTATTGCAGAGTGGACCTATGTTCTTATGTACTTTGAACTCTAAAGTCACACAACACAAAAGCCAATGAACTTTTTTCATTTTTCTTTCACATTTTGAACCACTGAGCTTTTTTAAGGTGAACTTATATTTTTCATGCACCTTCCCATTTTTCAGATCATACTATATTTCAAAGCCAGCTGTAACACAGCTCAGTTATTTTGCATGAACTTTTTTAAGGAAAAGCTAGAAATAT
Source organism: Triticum timopheevii (assembly GCA_963921465.1). Taxonomy (NCBI): domain Eukaryota; kingdom Viridiplantae; phylum Streptophyta; class Magnoliopsida; order Poales; family Poaceae; genus Triticum; species Triticum timopheevii. The sequence goes on from OY997270.1 coordinate 140,124,437, forward strand.
TTACTCAAAGTTCAGTAAAAGATTAAGGGAAATAAATTGTAGTGCCAATAGAGAATCCTCTGCCATTTTAGTGTTCATGCTCAATCCTAATTTCAACATCATTATCAAAGGAGTTAAAATCCTGATTTACAAGTACCTTTGGATGGATCAATATACACTTAGCTAGGACTAGTTATTGTGAAATTAAAACTAAAAAGATTGTCCAATTCTTAGAAACATAACAACAAAGAGGTTATGGGCAGCAGAGCACATGTGCTTACCAAAATTCAAATGCATGCCTATCGCAATCTAAAATAATTATTGGAATCGAGAGAATTACAGAGGAATTTCTTCCATTCACAAAATCCATGGCATACATGCTGCAAGTATGGGTGAGAGAAAGGAGACACGAACATGTGGCGGTTGGAGAGTACGGTCGCTAATGTTGCTTGCCGACTTGCAACGGAATACCATAGCCCGACAGGTCACTGGACGGGCTGGGGCGACGGGGTTGGACTGCTGACGGAGCGGCAACCGAACCCGCATTCTGCAGCCCGTTCAACCTCCCTTGTGCTGCAGTTCAGAGAAAAAACAAATTAGCGGGAGAAGAGTAGTAGAGAGGGAAGAGGTAAGATGGATGCATGGACTGCTGCTGGTTTTATTGTTGAACCGCAGCTAAAGACACGGCAGCTGGGATGCCCTCGCCTCGCGTGCATCGAGTTTTGAGCAGAGGCAGCGACCGGACCTCACACTCACGGCGGCGAGGAACACATGCGCCCAGCGGATCCGGCGAGCTGGGAAGCCCGTGGCGGGGGTAGCCGCGGGGGAGGACGAGGCACGGTTGTGGCCAGGGCAGCCGATGCACTCGACAACGGGATCCAGCAGGAGGCACGTAGTGGAGGGAGGGAAGGAGGCGGCCGGAGCAAGGGGAAGAGGTGGCCGGCCGCGGGGAAGAAGACGGTCTGCATCCACTAGGCGACCCACGTTGACGTGGGGGAAGGAGGAGGCCGACGCTGGGGTAAGGGACGCGTGTCAGTGTCAAAACCGGCGGATCTCGGGTAGGGGTCCCGAACTGTGCGTCTAGGCGAATGGTAACAAGAGACAAGGGACACGATGTTTTTACCCAGGTTCGGGCCCTCTCGATGGAGGTAAAACCCTACTCCTGCTTGATAGATATTGATGATATGGGTAGTACAAGAGTAGATCTACCACGAGATCAAGGAGGCTAAACCCTAGAAGCTAGCCTATGGTATGATTGTTGTTCGTCCTATGGACGAAAACCCTCCGGTTTATATAGACACCGGAGAGGGCTAGGGTTACACAGAGTCGGTTACAATGGTAGGAGATCTACATATCTGTATTGCCAAGCTTGCCTTCCACGCCAAGGAAAGTCCCATCCGGACACGGGACGAAGTCTTTAATCTTGTATCTTCATAGTCTTGGAGTCCGGCCACTGATGATAGTTCGGCTATCCGGACACCCCCTAGTCCAAGACTCCCTCAGTAGCCCCTGAACCTGGCTTCAATGATGACGAGTCCAGTGCGCATATTGTCTTCGGCATTGCAAGGCGGGTTCCTCCTCCGAATAACTCATAGAAGATTGTGAACGCCAGGATAGTGTCCGGCTCTGCAAAATAAATTCCACATACCTCCGTAGAGAGAATAATATTTACACAAGTTCAATCTGCTGACGTATTTCGTGGCGTGACGTCACGCCACGGCCAAGCCTTTATTCGAATCATTTTTATTATTCCACCTCAGCGCGTTTAGCGAAGCAGTTTCCTTGGCACGTCTTGTCAAAGAAGAGATCGTGTCCCCTTATTCCGGGATTCTCATCAATACGGACGTGGGTAACCCAACCGCGCCCGTTGCCACGCCCTCTCCATCGAAGGCGAGTTCCAAACGGTCACGGGGACGACACTTGGTATTCTCCCCCTTCATAACGAGACCCAAGCCTGTCCCTTTCCTTTGATCCTCAATCGAATCCGCCCCTCGCCCCGAGTTCCAACACCCAAGGCTCCAGATTCGGGCGCTTCGGACCTTCGACAATGTCCGGCTCCGACCTTCAGGGCCGGTGGATGCCCTCCTCCATCACGGAAGAAGACGTGCTAAAGCTGAGAGATGCCAGGTACCTAACCTACGAGATTTCGCATAGGTTGCCCGCCCAAGGGGAAGCTGTTCCCACTCCCGAGCCTGGTGAGAGCGTCGTGTTCGTGTCTCACTTCTGTCGGGGTTTAGGCTTCCCGATGGACCCCTTCGTGAGGGGGCTCATGTTTTATTACGGGCTGGAATTCCATGACTTGGCTCCGGAGTCCATCCTCCACATCTCATCTTTCATTGTCGTCTACGAAGCCTTCCTCCGCACTACCCCTCACTTCGGTTTGTGGCTCAAGACCTTTAACGTGGAGCCGAAGATGATCGAGGGGCGACAGGCAGAGTGCGGAGGGGCAGTCATAAGCAAGAGGGCCGATGCTCCATGGCCCGAGGGCTCTTTTCAAGAGGAGCTCGGCTTGTGGCAATAGGAGTGGTTCTATATCACCGCTCCCAGGGGCAGCAGGCAGGTGCCGCCACCCGCCTTTCGCTTGGGCCCTCCACAACGGCTGGCATCATGGGTCAACAAAGGGCTTTACTGGGGGCCGTCCAAGGACGTACCAATATTGCAGGGACGGATTCGAGACCTCCGAGAGAGGGAGATCAATCTGGTCGTAGTGGCGCAGGTTATGCTGATTCGGCGCCTTCTGTCCTGCAAACGCCGCCCCCTCCGCCTGTGGGAATTCAATCTTGAGGGACCGCGAGCTCTTCAACACTTCATGGGTACGACACCTGTGGAGATGTATAAACTGTTATTCGGATCACAAGAGATGTGTCCGGACTTGACCGAGGACGCCGGCCTAAGCTGCAATCGCCCGGATACTCAAGTAAGTAGTCCTGTGTCCGGACATACCATCCATTTATTTGTCATAGATTTGCCTTTTAACCAGCTATCCCTTGAACAGGAGTGGATAGCGAAAGCCAAACTGATACGGTGTCCGGCCCCCCTCCCTAAGACCACGCCGGATCCCGTGTTAGTCAAGATGCTGGAGGTTGCGCCTTCAGAAGAGGGCGAAGGGGGAAACAGGAAAACTACCGCCTCTGCTAAGGAGGCGCTCAAGAAAGGGGGATCGAGAATCCCTCCCTCTAGGGGAAGAAGAGGACCGCTTCCAAAGATCCGGAGGCCAAGGCCTCAAAGCGGGGGAAGAAATTTTCCCCGGAGGGTCCTGCGCCAGGGGAAGCCCCGGCCGCACTATTTCCCCAAGGGAATCAGCCCTCCAGCAAGCCGTAAGTAGAAAAAGGGGAGTTTCGTAATAAGGGACATCCCTATTTTTATTTCTGAGGATGACCGAAGTTCTTACCTTGTAGTTCAGATCTCAGCCCTTCCCAGCAGAGCTCATCTTCGGGGGATCTTCGTCCGGAGATGATGGAGAGCGAGACGCCTCCATCTGCCGCACCGTCAGGCGGGGCGGACGACCCTGAGGTGTCGTTGCGGAGGGTCTCACCGAGTCCGGCGGGGCCGGAGAGTTCGGCACCAACTGGTGTACGGCCGGAGGAGCTGAGGGATCTGCTCGAGAGGGCGTCTATCTCAGAAGATCACCGTACATTAATGAGTACGGTGATTGAAAGGATTTCATCCGCTGAGAGCGGGTTGCATGAGGCCGTCAGAAGTTTACTGACGGGGTTTGAGCTACGTAGAAATGACATACCTTTTGACAGTTTTGCACATAGAGTGCGCCATGTATAGATAGTAGCCCTTGAGACTCGGTACGTTGTCAGAAGTGACGGCGTGCCGAGGATCATAATCTTAGTGTTAAGATGTCACCGTTCCTATTCAGGGGGCGGAGCGTTCGGTGGCCAGCTGGACTGATAGAGTTGCTGAACTGAAGCGGCAACTAGACGTTGCGGATGCGGACATCGCGCTGGTCAATAAGCGACTTGACGAGTCACAAGGTAGGTGGTTTCTCCGCGGTCACCTGGTAAGGGAGCTGATGCCCATGCCTTACAACATGTATGCTTGATGCAGATGGCACCGCTGCTATGGAGGACCTTCGGGCAGAGCTTGCTCGAGCCAAGGAGCAAGCCAGAAGGAGTGATGCGGCTGCCTCGAAGGCAGTCGAAGAGATAAAAGCCGAAAAGGCTGCTCACTGCCGAAGCAGGAAGGAGATGGCCGAAATGGCCGTGAAGCTGAAGGATGCTACCGACCGCTATGAGGTTCTTGAAAGAGAACACTGAGCGGGGCAAGAGGACCTGAAGAAGGCCACTGCCGAAGCCAAGGATGCCCGTTCTGCAATGAGGGCTATAAAGGAGGAGCTGCGTCAGGCCGGAGACACTATGGCTGGAAAGCCCTTTCTGCTGCGTAGGAAGTTCACGGATCCGAAGTATGCTCAGTTGGGCCAGTTGTGGGGTGCGGAGGATCCTTATCTGAATTTCGCGGCAAGTGCGGCGGACGCAGTCGTGCACTTCCGAAGCCAAAAGGATCACGAAATGGAAGAGCTTTTTTGGTCTCAATTCCATAGTCCGGAGCGTCCACTTCCGTTAACCGATCGGTTGGCTGAGTGGGCTGAGCTGAATAGGTTGTCCGGACTTGCCATGATGGATGTCGTGGCTCATCTATGGCCGGAAAGGCCCAAGCCGAAGAGTTATTTTGGCTTAGTGCAGCAATTCCTTGATGCGGTGCCGCATATCAAGGTGGTGAAGCGGTCGACATGCATAGAGGGTGCACGGATGGCTCTCACCCGTGTCAAAACATGCTGGGCAGAGATGGACGCCACCGATGTTGCATCCCGGGATTCGGACAGAAGCCGATTACCCGCTGAGCACTATTTTGAGGAAGTCCTGCAGGGCGCTCGTTTAATAGAGTAGCAGTGCTCGAAAAACGTTATGTTCAAATGACATGTATGATTTGTAAAACCATATTTATAATATAAGGGATTTTTATACTTGTGCGTTCAAGTATTGGAATATCTCCTGTGCGGCCGTTAATGTATATGTATATATAACCTGAAAGATGGCAGTCTTCGGCTTCAGCCCCCACGCACATGGTGCAGGGGAGTTTGCAAAAAAGCGCATTTTCACACTTAATCCAACATCTTGGTCCTGTGAAGGAGGTGGTAGCATAGCAAACTAGGCAACCGGACTATAATGCTTTACCACTTTCACTTAGCCATAGGAGTTCGAAGGTGGGGCTACGATATAGCCCCTAGGGGCACCGCGCTCTCCGAATTCGGGGCGCGTGTGTGCCTGACCGGGAAATGGTCCTTCGTCAAAGCGGAGGAATTCTAGACATTTCGGTAGTCGATCGAGTGGTTGACCAGTCTCTCGCTATATCATGACAGTCAGTTTTCGGCTTTCTCTACTGAGGTGCTCGCCAGGCCGAACCGGGGCACAATCGCAGTAGTTCTCCTGGTGCCGCGTTAGCCGATAGAGCAGAACATAAGGCAGCAAAACACAGGAGCCGGGCAAACCCAACATTTGACCAAAGACATGATTCGGAGCTGATGCATATAAGGCCTAACTCGAGACGCTGAACACTCCCTAAGGTATTCGGTCTTTATGAACACGGGTAGAACGATGCCCTAAGCCCCTAGTGTCCAGGTACGCGCGAAATTTTCTGACGCGGCCGATGCCAAAACGCCAGCCTCCTCCTCGGTTATGGTAAGAAACCGGGGGATGTGTATCAACAAGAGACAGTAAAAAAGGTTTACGCAGGGTCTTAATCTGAAAAGAATCCTTGCGACGGGTCCCTGCTGCACGTCTGCGCCTGTGTCTCCGTTGTGCTGTATCCTGGATGGGTGTAGCTCGTTGTTCATCTGTAAAAGAGAAGAACTTAGTTTGAAAAAAGATCATGCGAAAAATGTATTTAAAACAGAGTATGATTTAAGAAATGAATAAAATTGAGCTTTATTGGCTCTCATTCTTCGTTCGTGCAGCCCCTTGTAAAGGGGTACGCGGCTAGGGAGCCCCTTATTTATTTATACCGAACTCGCCTAACCGTGTCCGGGGTCTGAATGACCTGTTTTAGGGGCTTTGATCAGCAAGGCCGGATTAGTGTGTGGCTATCATGGCAGTCTCACGTTCTCCCGCGGTCGAGGAGCACTCGAAGTTTCCCTTCAATGAGATGATACCACATGGACCGAGCATTTTAAGTGTGAGAGACGCGTAATGCGGTATTGCGTTAAAGCGGGCGAAAGCTTCGCGTCCCAATAGTGCTTGATGGCTACTTTTAAATGGGGCGATATGGAAGATTAGCTTTTCGCGACGGAAGTTGTCGGATGAACCGAACACAACTTCTAGTAGTAAGGAGCCCATACAATTGGCATAAGGGCCTGGCGTCACTCCCTTAAAGGAAGTGCTGCTATGGCGAATTTTGGTAGGGTCTATCCCCATTCTGCGGATGGTGTCCTGGTATAGCAGGTTTATATCACTGCCGCCATCCATTAGGACTTGTGTAAATTGTAGTTCGTCGATTATAGGATCCAATATCAAAGCAGTCCATCTTGCATTTCGAATACTTCTGGAGTAGTCCTGATGGTCAAAAGTAATTGGTTTTGACATCCAGTTTCGGGACTCCGCTGGGGTGGACCGTGCGGCGCGTACTTTAGTAGGTGCCGCCCTATTTTTCCTTGTTATCACTTGAAGTGAATTCACTATTTTGACTTCTTATGGGAAGTTCTTTTGTTTTCCGGCGCTCTGCTTGTGGGGTTCGTCATCGTCCTCGCTTGGTGTGTCAAGCCCCTTGTGTTCGGCGTTAAGTCGGCCGGACTGCTTGAAGACCCAACAATCTCTGTGGGTATGGTTCGCAGGCTTCCCGGGGGTACTGTGGATTTGACATATTCTGTCCAAGATTTTGTTTAGGTTGGATAGCTCGTCACTGTTGTCTTTAAGAGGCAGTGTTTTGCTGTTCGGCCGAGAGCTTTTGAACCCGGCGTTGACTGCCGTGCTCTTTGGGCCGTTTTCCTTAGTCCGGCGCTAATCTTTTCTGCGTCGTGATTTCCCATTTCCATCCCTGACCTCGGATGTACTCGGGTCGCTGGTGCTGCGTCTTGCCAGCCAGCTATCTTCTCCCGCACAAAAGCGGGTCATGAGGCTTGTTAGCGCGGCCTTTGTCCTTGGCTTTTCCTGGCCGAGGTGTCCGGCGAGCCATTCGTCTCGGACGTTATGTTTAAAGGCTGCTAAGGCTTCGGCGTCCGGACAGTCGACTATTTGGTTCTTTTTGGTGAGGAATCTGTTCCAGAATTTGCGGGCTAACTCTCCGGGCTGTTGAGTTATGTGACTTAAATCGTCTGCATCCGGAGGGCGAACATAAGTCCCCTGAAAATTTGCTCGAAACGCATCCTCGAGCTCTTCCCAACTTCCAATGGTATTTTCTGGGAGGCCTTTGAGCCAATGCCGAGCTGGCCCTTTGAGCTTGAGAGGTAGGTATTTTATGGCATGTAGATCATCTCCTCTAGCCATATGTATGTGTAGGATATAATCCTCAATCCAGACTCCGGGGTCTGTTGTTCCGTCATATGCCTCTATGTTTACGGGCTTGAATCCCGCTGGAAATTCATGATCCAGTACCTCATTGGTGAAACATAGGGGGTGTGCGGCGCCCCTGTATTTAGGTGTGCCATTATTTTCGAACACTCGACGTGTTGTGTTGCTCCCTGGAGCCTTCTTTCTTGGCCCATAGATGGACCTAACCGGGCCATCCTTTTTGCGAGGATCCTTAAGTGGATCGTGTGCCGGCTTGTGTGCGGCGCCGCTTGCCACTCTTTGCTTGTCATGTGGTCGTCTATCCGACCAGGTGGCCTCTTTGTTTGTTGACTATGGGGGCTCTACGACCTCCTCGTCGAATTCGGGCAACAGCTTGCGCTTCGGGTAGCTCTTTGCTTGGTGACTATTGCCGTATTTATCTGCGGTTTTGAGCACTTTGCTCCATCTCATTCTGAGTACGTCTTCCGCTGTTTTGAGCTTCCGCTTCTGCTTCTTAAAACTTCTTGCAGTGGCGACGAGCCTTTTGTGGAGGTTCTTATGCTCCGGTGATGTGTCCGGCGTGAGATCATCTGGACTGTTGTTTTCGCTGGGGATGGGTTGCTTGTCCAATTCATCCTGTTCGGACGGTTGCTTGGTGGCATGTTCGTCGTCCACTGGTTCGCCCTGCTCTACGGCTGGGTCTGTATGGGTGCTGTTGTTATCGAGGCGGGACTTCGGGTGGCGCTTGCGTCACCGTTTTGGCTGTTTTTCGGGGGAGTTATCCTTCGCCGCGTCCCGTTGTTCCTCGTTATCGATTCCTTTTGGTGTATCCACCATGTATACATCGTGAGTTGAGGTGGCTTTCCAGTGCCTTGTGGGCGCTGGTTCTTGGTCGTCTCCGGCATCGTCGTCCATACCGTCGATGTCTTTGGAGTCGAAGTCTAGCATGTCGGTTAGGTCCTCGACAGTGGCTACAAAGTGGGTGGTGGGTGGGCTTTTAATTTCTTTGTTGTCCGCATCCCAACCGTCCTGACCATAGTCCGGCCAGGGCTCTCCTGATAACGAGAGATACTTTAGCGAATTCAGGATGTCGCCAAAAGGCGAGTGCTGAAAGATGTCCGCAGCGGTGAACTCCATGATCGGCGCCCAATCGGATTTGATTGGAAGGGGCGCGGGAGGTTCGGAGTCCGGCAAGGAGTCCGGCACCTCGGAGTCACGATCTTCACAAGGGACAGGGTTGGTATTCGGCTCCATCGCCGTAGAGGTAGCAGCCCCCATGGCGGTGTCTAGCCACCCATCCTCGATCGGCGCAGTCGGCTCCGAGTTAAGGGTCGGAGCGGACTCTCGTGCGGCCTCCAGGGCACTGTCCGGCAGCAGAGCTAGATCATGCTCATCGTGACAGTGTGGCGCGCTCGGCTGTGGCTCGAATCCGTCGAGGATCAAGTCTCCGCGGATGTCGGCCGTATAGTTCAAACTTTCAAATCTGACCTGATGGCCAGGGGCGTAGCTTTCGATCTGCTCCAGATGGCCAAGCGAATTGGCCCGCAGTGCGAAGCCGCCAAATACGAAGATCTGTCCGGGGAGAAAAGTCTCACCCTGGACCGCGTTGTCGTTGATGATCGAAGGAGCCATCGGGCCTATGAGTGACGACACAGAGGAACTCTCAATGAAAGCACGAATGTTGGTGTCAAAACTGACGGATCTCGGGTAGGGGGTCCCGAACTGTGCGTCTAGGCGGATGGTAATAGGAGACAAGGGACACAATGTTTTTACCCAGGTTCAGGCCCTCTCGATGGAGGTAAAACCCTACTCCTGCTTGATTGATATTGATGATATGGGTAGTACAAGAGTATATCTACCATGAGATCAAGGAGGCTAAACCCTAGAAGCTAGCCTATGGTATGATTGTTTTTCGTCCTATGGACTAAAACCCTCCGATTTATATAGACACCGGAGAGGGCTAGGGTTACACAGAGTCGGTTACAATGGTAGGAGATCTACATATCCGTATTGCCAAGCTTGCCTTCCACGCCAAGGAAAGTCCCATCCGAACACGGGACAAAAGTCTTTAATCTTGTGTCTTCATAGTCTTGGAGTCCGGCCACTGATGATAGTTCGGCTATCCGGACACCCCCTAGTCCAGGACTCCCTCAACGCGGCCGGACATGGGGGAGAGGGAGGCGGCGCATGGGAGTAGGGGGCGGCGGGCGGCGGCGCGTGGGAGCAGGGGGCGGCGGGTGGCAGCGCATGGGAGCAGGGGGCGGCGGCCAACAGCGCGTGGGAGCAGGGGATGGCGGCCGCCGGTGCGTTGGAGCAGGGGCGGAGCCGTCGGGGAGGGGTGGGTTCGAGAAGATGCTGGGGAGTGGGTGTGCTTTCTTTGTGTTTCGGGTGGGGGTTGCAGCAACGGGTTTTGCAAAATGGATCGGGCCCTTATACGGGTGAGGGGTAACAGAATAATATTCTGTTACCGGTAACAAAATAGCCCTGTCCTGTATATATATATATATACATCTGGGCTATTCTTTTACTCATAACAGAATATTATTCTGTTACCCACTCTGTACTGACGTGGTTCACAGTTTGGACTGACGTGGTTTTCAACTAAAACTGATCTTCCTGCGTGCACAACGGACGGAAAAAGGGGATGCAACGTGGAGCTTCCGGTTGTCCTCCGACGCGATGCTGCGGGCCATTCGTTGCTAGAGGAGACATGTAAGGGGTTCCACACGTGCGCGCAGCTGGATGTGTTTTTGCGATATGTAGTCACCGGAGGTGACGGCGTGGGCATTTTGGCGGCGGATGTGTTTTGGGTGTCAGTGTTTACTGTGGTGTTTGTGGGCCTCAATTTACGTCGTGTTTGTTGTTTTTGATGTGAGAATTATCGGTACGTTAGAGTTTTTTGAGATTATTTTCATCTGTAATTTATGATTACAAGTTTTGGTGTTCTTGGTCGTTTTCGACGCCCGCCATGGAAGTCTGTTCTTCTTTTTCTGTTGTTTTACTTTTGAATTGGTGTTGCAGGGAGAGATATAAGGATTGTATGAAAAGATTTGCGTTGTCAATTTTGCTTCTTTGAGTTGTTTCTACCCCGGATTCCCATGTTATTTTGTCGTTGGCGGAGGTGGTGTATGGCGGCTGACTGTAAGCTGCGATTTCTTGTAATCTGGTCAAACTGTGTAATTAAGTTTTGTGTTTTTCAGTGTTGTTTTGAATTGCTGACGTATGTGTAGTTGGACTGCTGCATGTCAAAGTTGTATTACTGTGTGTTGACATCGGAGCCGCACCGATAGCTCTGCACTTTGATTATAAAGCCCGAGCCCTCTGTCAGTTTCATTCTACGAGCTGCAAATAAAGAAAAGCGAGATGGATCCTGAACTGGGAGAGGTCACAGAGGAGGAGGGGGACGCCATAGATGTGAGGGCTGCAGTAGCGGAGCATAGGAGGAGGAGGCGCAGGTGCAAGCAGATGGCGCGACGTGCTGCCGAGGAGGAACTGGAGGCAGAGTTCAACAGACGGCTTGCGCGTGAGGTGATCGATACTTGCAACTCCAATGAATTGGAGCTTCTTTTCCCAGAGGGCGGGGGAAGGAACCATATTCAGATCATTAGTTGGGCTAGGGCGAGAGCAGCCATGGCTCCACATCCATCCACCAGGGCAAAATGGTGTCGTTTCTTTGATCGTTATGACTGAAGTAGTGAATATTATGTTTTTAAGATTTTTGTTGTGAGGGAGCAGATGTTTGAATGACTAAATGAATTCAACTGTTTTGTCATTGTTTTGTCTGCATATGTTCGACATGTGCACCTTTGAACTGCTTGTTTATCTGATGTTGAACTGATTTGCGGCCAAATGTTGCATGGCTTGTGTAATAACTATTTCCTACCAGCTGGCTGCCCATCTGCCTATTCATTATTTTTATACTCTGCGAGTCTCCCTGACTATAAACGCTATCCATCTATGTGTGGTGTGTGGCCAAGTCTTCTCCCCCTTTTTCTTCCTTCTTCCAGAATCAGATCTAGGTTCCTCTCTCTTCTCTTCGTTGCCTTTTTCTATGTTCCTGTGTGTTCCATGGAGGATTGTTCATGCGGATGCCTGGCAAAGATGGCGTGCATAGCTGACGGCTGTGTGTACGAGTCTGGTTTGGAGCTCACTCAGAATCAGCAGTGTGGGCAACTTTCTTGTCTGCTGTACAGCAACCATGGGTTTCGTACACCCTATGTTTGTTGCCTGACGGATGGTGACTTGAAGGAATCATGGGTATGTGTTTCTATTCGTTTTGTTTTCTACTTTTTTGTTGGTCTCTGTTTGAATCCCATGGACTGGATCTGCAGTTTTGTCTTATGAATAGTTTGTCTATATTTTTTTAATTTGGTTTTGGCAGATTTTAACAGTAGGGATTTTTGTGTGTATTTGTTCATTACTTAACAGTATTTTATCCATTTTTGTATAATCTCTGATATGTTTATGAATAGATGTTTTTACTGTAGGTGTATTGATATGTATATTTCTTCAGTTTAGTCAGTTCACATGTCTAGTTAGTTTTGTGTTATTGTTTTGGTTCAGATTTTTTCCATTTTAGTTTGTTATGCAAATCGTTCCTATATCTGTGTAAAAATTCAGTTCTGTCAGGTGTTCATTTTGTTTTGTACTCCCATGCCCATTTGTAGAAAATGTCACCCAGGATCAGGATTGTTGCTCCTAGTTCCGGTGTTCTGAAGATGGAGACTTCAGACAAGAATGGGTATCAGTTGATGGATGCTGCCTACCACATCGACTTTGATGGTTGCATCAACCTAACTACTGGGTGGAAGGAGTTTGTGGTTGAGTCTGGATTTGAGGATGGTGATGTGGTTATGGTTATGTTCTCGAGAGAAGACGACTCTCTGACGTTCAGAATTTATGTGCTGTAGGTTTAAATGTGGCAAAATGACGCCGGTTGTGAGATTTGTGTGTGGTTGATTATGTTGCAGTATTTTTTCTTTTAAAACATTTGCATGTGAGATGGTTGAATTGTATGGTATTATCATAATGGTATGGAACAAGTTATGTAATGTTTTCCTTATTGTTCTGCTCAAGTATAATTGTTTTTATTTATACATTCTTTATATTAGTACTGGAACAATTTCTATAGTTGAACTGATGGGCATCCTTTGTTTTGACTGGTATATTTTTCATGTTCATAACTTGCAGACGGTGCTATACGCTGATGATTTTTTTAGAACCCCTTTTTGTTATTGAGTTTGCCGAACTTACATTCTGTTAATGATAGTACTGATCTATTTTAGGTTGTCAATTACCAATCAAATTTGTTGGTTGTATAATATTTTTTTCTTACTTTCTTAGATGAATTTTGGAGCACATTTTTTCTTTTTTATAGATGAATAATGATAGTTTTGGTATTTTATAAAATTAAAAAATTTTAATCTTCGCTGCACAGTACTATATTTTTTTGTACTTGAACCTTATGAATTGTAGTAGTTGAACTTCTTGTAAATTTGTTTCTGAAATTTTTATTTACAGTCTTATATTTTTTTTACTTCTTACCATTAAGATGTGTTTGAACTTTTTACAATATTTTTTTTATTAACTGATTTTTCTTGTGAGTTTTTTTAAAAAATAATCTGCATTTTTTATTTTTTGTCATGCGTGATCTGCTGGATTTTTGTAATGGGGCGAAGTACTTTGTTGGGCCATCGGCCTGGGTCGTTGTTTTCGGCCCTGATAGGTCGTCCCGCGCGGCTGTGCAGCACGGCGTGCGTGTAAGCTATGGGTTTAGTCCCACCTCGCTAGTTGAGGGGGCTCTAGATTTGTTTATAAGCGCAGTCGAGGCTCACCAGTCGAACTCCTCTGAACACTTACCAGAGCGCTTATACACGGCGCTCGCTCTCTCTTTCTTGACCTGTGGGCCCTGGACGGCAGGCCCTGCGATTGTGCGGATTACTAGGGATTCGCCCACGGGCTCGAGTTCAAGTATCTAGCATTGTCAGGGCCTGCGCCTGTCCTAGGGCGGTCAATTTTTTCATTTTTTGTTGTGTTGAATCTAGTACTTGACTACACCAGTAACTTGGACTGGTACTTTTTTGTCCTTGGGCGGTCAATTTTTTTCCTTTTTTGTTTGTTTGAATATAGTACTTGACTCCACTAGTAGCTTTGAATGGTACTGCGCCTGTCAAACGAGCGCACTGCCGCGTTAGCGCGAGGCCAAGCCAGGAACGAGCCGTAGCAGGCGACGACGTGGCGTGCCGCGGCGTCGCATGCGGAGGCGAGTCCGTAACATGACTTGCCCCCGCACCGCAATAGTTGTACTGACACATCTTCCTTGTATGGACTTTGCCCCATTATCTATCTTAGGGGTGTGGGTGCGTGGGGGGGGGGAACAGAATAACCGCACTGCGCTTGTCAAACGAGCGCACTGCCGTGTTAGCGCGAGGCCGAGCTGGGGGGGGGGGTCGGGACCCCCCTCCCCATCCCGGCGAGGCCGAGCCAGGAACGAGCCATAGCAGGCAACGACGCGACATCACATGCGGAGGCGAGTCCGTAACATGACTTGCCTCCGCACCGCACCGTACCGAGGGGCATAGTTGTACTGACACATCTTCCTTGTATGGACTTTGCCCCATTACCTATCTTAGGGGTGTGGGTGCGTGGGGGGGGGACAGAATAACCGCACTGCGCCTCTCAAACAAGTGCACTGCCGCGTTAGCGCGAGGCCGAGCCGGGGGGGAGGGGGAGGGACCCACCCTCCCCCATCCCGGCGAGGCCGGGCCAGGAACGAGCCATAGCAGGCGACGACGCGGCATGCCGCGGCGTCGCATGTGGAGGCGAGTCTGTAACATGACTTGCCCCCCAACCGCACCGTACCGACGGGCATAGTTGTATTGACACATCTTCCTTGTATTGACTTTGCCCCATTATCTATCTTAGGGGTGTGGGTGCGTGGGGGGGGGGGAACAGAATAACCGCACTACGTGTGTCAAACGAGCGCACTGCCGCGTTAGCGTGAGGCCGAGCCGGGAGGGAGGGGGGTCGGGACCCCCCTCCCCCATCCCGGCGAGGCCGATCCAGGAACGAGCCGTAGCAGGCGACGACGCGGCATTCCGCGGCGTCGCATGCAGAGGCGAGTCTGTAACATGACTTGCCCCATTATCTATCTTAGGGGTGTGGGTGCGTGGGGGGGGGGAGGAATAGAATAACCGCACTGCGCCTGTCAAACGAGCGCACTGCCGCGTTAGCGCGAGGCCGAGCCGGGTGGGAGCGGGGGTCGGGACCCCCCTTCCCCCATCCCGGCGAGGCCGAGCCAGGAACGAGCCGTAGCAGGCAACGACGCGGCATGCCGCGGCGTCGCATGCGGAGGCGAGTCCGTAACATGACTTGCCCCCGTTATCTTCTCTTTATTTTTTAGGGGAAAAACCTTCACCGTTATGAATTATTTTTTCATTTGTACTTTTTAAATAATTTCTATTGTACTGTTGTGAGTTATTATTTGTACTTTAGTTGTTTGTTTTCTCCCTCTATATTAATTTTTTTATTGTATTTGATTTTTGGTATTATCTTTTGTAACTGCCCAGAGATAGTGGGCTTCGCCACGGTTGTGGGCTTTAGCCGTCCGTTTTCTCCCACTCACCTTTTAACCGTCCCACTCACCTTTTATCCTCCGATCTTCCCTGTTCCGCTCCTCTCCCATTCCCAAATCGATTCCGTCTTCGTTCCCCTCTTCTTCTCTTCTCGCATGGGAAGTTGCTACTCCTGTTTCACCGCGGGAGCGTCGGCCGGAGGGTTCAACCCCAGGGGTGGAGGTCCGGGTGCTCTGTTTTGTTCCTTTTGCTCTGCCATTGACTTTGCTTGTATCCTCTTATGTACAGATTTTCTCTTTATTTCTAATTTGTTGCTCTCTTTGCTGTCCCAGGCTGCACTCGCTAGGGTTCCTTTGCTGTTGAACGAGCTTTTGGCGGCAGTGGTACTGGATTGCGTGGCGGATTTTGTGTTTGCTGGTAAGAGTTTTGCTTTTGTATGGCGTGCTTCGTTTCTGAAATAGTTCAAAGCCCTAATTTTTGTTGTGTCTTGCAGATCTGGTTCGGCAGATTGTAGGACTGTAGATCTCAATGGGTACATCATCCAGTCCGGACAAATTGAATGCAGGTGATTTTCCCTGTATTTTGGATGATGTTTTAACAGATATGGTTTTTAGGTTGTACAGTTGTTGCCGTATCGAATTTATAAGTTGTATGTATTTTGATATCTGTTAATTTTGTCCTGGAATGTATGGTGTGTATGGTTTTGGCAGTTGATGCGACCTGCAGATAGGTTGTAGTACTTATCACAATGTGTACTTTGAATTGCTGTCCTGGCATTTGAATAGGTTGTAGTAGTCAGTGAAGAACTAGTATGGTGTTGAAAGAGTTGTCTTTTCTGAAGTTTGTTCTACCAGTGGTTTCATATTTGCTTTATTGGGTGAACTTGTAGTGTTCACATAGTTGAACTTATTGCTTGTTCATGTACTTTTTTTTAATTATGATGTTGTTGCAGATGTTGGAGTGCCGGTGCCTCCTGATTCTGACAAATCAGAACGCTTTCAAGATCTCGTGAATGTTATTTTTGAGACACCAAATCCTCTAGAAGAACTTGCGAATGTTGTTGGTGTTTCCCTTATATTTGCTCTTTTTTTATCAGCCTTTAATACATATATATGCTTAGTTACATCAGTTGTTCCTTTTGTTTGTGTCTGATGCTATGCGCTTTATTTATCTTGTGTCTGCAATGTTAATTGTGTTTTAATTTTTTATGTGCGTGGTTATGTTATTGGTTTATGCAGTTAATGACAGCCATGGTGTTCCAGAGGACATTGCTGATGTTGTTAAAGATATTAATGATGGAATGTATTCTCTTAACGTTGATGATGGTGATGGCAGCTTGCAGTTGTCTGTTACTCAGTCTCAAAGTGTTGATGGCACTAAGGCTGTTACCCAGGCTGAGGATGTTCCTATGTAGTTACATCTCGAGGATGAAAGGATAAGAAAGAAGAAGTATGAATTCCAGAAGACAAAGGAGTTGGAACGGCGTCAAAAGGCTGCCTGTGTGCAAGAAAGTGATGTTGATGTTGCTCAAGCTCCTAAATGGGTAGGCGATGAAGGTGGTGACGCGCCTTTTTCAACTGTTGATGCCGGATCTCATGGAAGTGACATGCCTGTGAAGACAAACTTGATGCAAACTCGTTTGACGCAAGTGTTTGATCGTGATGGAGTTAAGGAGAAGAAAGCTGTTTTGAGGAGGAAGATGTCAGATCGAAATCCTGATGGCACACAGAGGCGTAGCCCATGTGTGAAAGCAGGTTCCCAACCTGGTAATAGCAAAGCTGATGCGGATAGTGTTGCTGTGAAAATTGGTCCAAGCAAACTTGGTGGCTCCCCTGTTCGTCGGAGTCCACGAGGTT
Organism: Triticum timopheevii; assembly: GCA_963921465.1. Lineage (NCBI taxonomy): Eukaryota > Viridiplantae > Streptophyta > Magnoliopsida > Poales > Poaceae > Triticum > Triticum timopheevii. The sequence continues at coordinate 140,141,336 of OY997270.1, forward strand.
TGACAAATAAGAAGCTGAAAGTACGTTATATCGACTAGAGGGGGGGTGCATAGGCGATTTTTATGAATTCTTCACCGAGGAATTTGCCGGTGAGGAAATTCCTTAGCGAAGAACTACTTGCAGCGGAATAAGTACTCAGAAGTAAGCATAACATAATACACACATAGTTATCATGATGAAATGAAGACAATCACAGAGTACAGAAAGCGTAAACACAGGATAACACAAGATGAAGACAAACGGACTGAAGAAATTGAACTAAGGAAATTGAGAAAGTCTTCAGTCAAAGTCTTCAAACACAGATATGAACAAACACTCAACACAGTAATGAGCAAATGAATGAGTTGAGGAAATAGAACCAGTAGGGTTGGTGAAGACAATGATTTGGTAGAGCAGTTCCAACTGCTGTCTCAGTTGTACGTCTGGTTGGAGCGGCTGAGTATTTAAACTCGAGGGCACATAGTCCTGGACACCCAGTCACTGAGCACACAGCTCAGGACACCAAGTCCTCACCGTATTCTCCTTGAACTAAGGTCACACAGACCTCGTCCAATCACTCGTTGTAAGTCTTCAGGCGACTTCCAAACCTTCACAGACTTTGGTCACTTGGCGATCCAAAATTCCTCTTGGATGCTCTAGACCATGACACGTAACCGTCTGGAAGAAGCACAGTCTTCAAAGGTAACAAGCGTCGGATCCACGCAAGATCAATCTCTTCAGTGATGCTCAATCACTTATGGTTTGTGGGTGTTTGGGTTTGGATTTTCCTCACTCGATGATTTTCACTCAAAGTCCTCGGAGGATGGGTTGCTCTCAAATGACAAGTGTTAGTTTCTCTCGGAGCAGCCAACCAACTAGTGGTTGTAGGAGCGGCTATTTATAGCCTTGGGAGCAGCCCGACATAATAAGACATAAATGCCCTTCAATGATATGACCGTTATGTGGATAAGATATTTTGGGACAGCTGGCTCGTAGCACAACAATGGTCGGAAATTTGACTCTCAAATTCCTCAGGGCTATCATGTTCCTCACTGTGTAGGCAATCCGCACTGGCGAATTCCTAACTCCTCAGTCAGAACAAATTCCTCAGCGACCAGAAGAACTTCGTCTCTATCACTGAAGAAATTGACTGAACTGTATGAGATTTCCAATGGCTTCACTCGAAGGGATTGGTAGGTGTAGGATTTTGAGTTGAGCATCACATGGAAATTTTTCCTTAGTATTTCCTCGACCCCCTTTAACAGTACAGTGTTTCCTATGACTCAAGAAAGAGAAAAACAAAACTATGAAAATGAAAGTCTTCAAGCTTCATATTCCTCGCATGAATATCAAGTCTTCACGGACACACCAATTTCTTCACTTTCAAAGTCTTCATGAAAGTCTTCAGGAATACCAAAATCTTCAGTCAAAGATATTCATTTTTAGGGGTCGACTTTCTCTGTAAATATCAAACTCCTCATAGACTTATAGACCTGTGTACACTCATAAACACATTAGTCCCTTAACCTATAAGTCTTCAATATACCAAAATCACTAAGGGGCACTAGATGCACTTACAATATAGGTTAAGTTTTCAACGGGGATAAACATATGAAGTGTAAGTACTGATATTGAGGAATTTGATTGCAAGATATAGAAGAACTCCCCCTGAAGATGTGCATAGTGAGGAATTTGCTTTTGAAGCAATGCACACTTGAAGAGTTGAATCATGGAGATCTCCCCCTATATCTTGTAATTCATACATGCATTTGACATATAATATGAAGAATTTGAAATGCATGATGAAATATGGTGCCTGAAGCGATTCAGCATGCGAGCAATAATATTAACGAGGAATAAGCATGCAAAATCAGAGCACAGTGCAGCAAAAGTATCAGAGCACCATCGGGTTTAAGATTACAACTCGGTCTAATAAAAGTTTCAGAAGAGCGAGAGTTGTAACTTAACAAAAAAACGCCCATATAATAGACCCGCTTGAAGACTAACTCAGATTTCTCCCCCTTTGTCATCGAATGACCAAAAGGATCGAAACTGAGGACTAACGCCCCTGAAGATTATCAAGTTGATGGAGAGCGTTGTCGGGGTTGGTTGTCGTAGTAGGGCCTGCCGCAGTGTCGTCCAAGTCTTCATTTTCATCAGTGGCGCGCGATGAAGAATAGGAGCTGGCTTCCAAGGAAGGAACCTTGACCTTCTTGAATTTCTTTGGTGGAGGTGCAGACCAGTCAAATTCTTTCTTGAGACCCATGCTCTTCAGATCATCAGCGCTGTAGATATGAGATAGAACAACCCAGGTACAGTTGAAGGTTTCATGGAGGTAGTATTGGTTTTTCTTCACTACATTGTGGGTTGAGGTCATGTTGTGAAGAATTGAACCAAACTGACGCTTGACCCATTTATGATTGCGATCAACTTTCTGATGAAGACTGAGGAGCAACTCACAATCAGTCATCACCCTGGGATCTGTGGCTTGAGGAATTTGCTTGGCAGAGGTGTTGGCGGCACAATCATGTGTGGCAGAGTCATCATTGGTGGAGTAAGATGCAGCCTTGCGAAATTGACCATCCAATGGACGAATGCCTTCATCTATCACAGCAGTTGCCTTGCCTTTGTCATCAGCAGAGGAATATGTACTTTTGAGGACTTCAATTGGAGGCAAGAAACAGCCATGGTTGAGAGTATCAGCCTTATAGTTGAGTGAAGACCTTGTCCTGATGAATTTCATAATCCATGGTGCATAAGGCTTCAGCTCAAACGGTGACATAGCAATATTGGCCAGAGTCCTCATGAAGAAATCATGGAAGTTAATGGGAACGCCATGAATGATATTGAAAAGCATATTCTTCATAATGCCAATGACTTCTTCATCATTTGAGTCGTGGCCTTTGATAGGAGTCATTGTCTTCGTCAGAATGCGATAGACAGTCCTTGGCACGTACAATAATTCCTTGACGAGGAATTTGGTTCGTGGGGCCTGCCCTGGCTTCAAAGGCTTCATCAGCACTTGCATGTAATGATTCGTAAGTTCAGGTTCATTGTAGATGCAACGAGCACCATCAAGGGGAGGACTGAGTGGGAGGACACGAAGCAATTCAGTTGCTGGTGCCTTGTAGTGAGTATTTTCAGACATCCAGTCCAGCACCCAATTGTTCACATCTTCAGAATTTCCTGTGATGTGCAGCGTCGCATAGAATTGAAGAATGAGTTCTTCATTCCAATCACAGATGTCAGTGCTGAAATTCAGTAATCCAGCATCGTGAAGAACACTGAGGACTGCTCGAAGCACGGCAGAGATTCCATGTCCATGTGAGGAATGTGTGCATGCTCGAAGACTTTGTCTTTGTCGAATAGCACAGAGGAATAGAAATTTGCTTGACTAGCAGTCCAGAAACGCCTCTTCGTTATGCGAGCAGAATCATATGGATTATAGTCAGTGAAGAACACATGCTCGTTGAAGAAATCAGCAGCCTTGAACTTTTGCTTCTTTGAGAATGGATCCTTTGGCTTGGGCACAGGAGTGTCAGTGAGTTGCATCACAACCTCAGGAATCACAATCTCAGGTTCTTCAGGCTGAGGAATTTCTGGTTCCTCTTCAGTGGTAGTCTGCATGTTCAAGGTATCAGCAGCAATAGTTGCTTCAGCACTAGTGGCTGGAATTTCTTCATGCACAGATGAGGTGGGATGAGTTTCTTCGGAGCCCATTTGAACAGTTGGTGCAGGGGACTGAGGTATTTGCTGTAGTGGGGTGAAGTGTGGAGAATTGGGATGCTGACTTTCCCAAAAGACATCATTCATCACAGGCGTGGTGCATCCAATGTCCACGTCTTCATCTTCAAGTTCTTTAATGCCAGCCTCTTCAGCTGTGAACTGAGGCATGGGCGAGGAAGCAACAGGAGTTAAAGGGATCGCATCCACTTCAATTTCTTCATCAATCTCCTCTGACGAAGCAGCAGAATGATGTTCTTCATCAGATCCACTGGGGATCACATATTCTTCACCATAAGGAACAAGCTCCTTTGATGTCATGGTGGAAATCGGAACATCATCAATAGGGTTCTCGAAAGAGCTGGTCATAGTCTTCATTTTCTTTGGAGCTGAAGAATCTGAAGCAGATGATGCTTTCCTTTTCTTCACTGCAGCTTTCTCTGCAGCCTTGGTCTTCCTCACATCTGATGCAGATGGAAGGGTAGGAGTTGGTGTAGGCGCAGGAGGAGCTGAGGAATCTGGTTGAATTTCCTCAGGAGCAACTGATGCAGTTGCCCTGACTTCTTCATTTTCTTCAGGCGCACCACTAGTGGATGCCCTGGCAATTTCTTCAGCAGCTGGAATGGAGTCATCAACTCTGGAACTAGCATTTCTTCAGCAGGCTGAAAATCTTCAGCGGTGCTGGCATGTTCTTCAATTTGCTGAGCAGAGGCTTCAGCATGAGGATTTTCTTGTTGCGATGGGGCTGCAACATTTGTGAACTTCTTAGTCAGTTTAACAAACCTAACTTTGGCTCCTTGCCAATTAGCATAATAGGAATTGAAATTATCGCTGAGGGTTTTGATCTCAGACTGGATCTTGAGGAGTTCATCAGGTGTCATTTTGACAACATTGTTCTTCAGGAACTTCTCTTTCCTGAACTGAGCCTTCTTGATTTGCCTGGCCTTCTCAAATTTCCATTTTTCTTCATTGATGAAGTGGGTCAGCACGTGACTTTGTCCAGGTGTCAGATGAAAATCAGGCATAGGAGTGTTTGGGTCCTTGTGCCACAGATCAATGTAGTCGAGGATCACCTTAGGATCCAAAAGCAGTGGCACATTTGTGCCTTTGGCTCTAGCGGCCCTTTCCTGCCTGTCTCTGATGATATCTGCAAGTTCTTCATCATCAGTTTCATAGTCAGATGGCACATGGAAGGCAACTTGTTTCTTCTTCGGACTAGGCCGAGGACCTCGTCCAGCAGTGGCCTTTGTCTTCAGCAGAGTGGGGCCTGATGAATAATTTGGTGCAGCTGAGGAACTTGCTGAGACACCAGAGGCAATAGAGATGCCTATAGTCCTTTGGCATGTGGCCAGGTTAACAGGTGTTGAGGACTTTGCCGGAGCAACTAAGGACTTTGGAGGAGCTGGTGCAGCGTGAGGAATTTGCCGTGAGGTCTTTGAAGAAATTGGCCGTGAGGGCATTGCTGAGGAAGTTGGCGGTGAGGGCACAGTTATTGAAGCACTTGGCTTGTGAGCGGGCTTATTTGCCATTGATTTCCTAGGCTTGTCAGAGGCCTTTGTGGCAGCAGCAGCAGCAGAGTCTTCATTAAATTTCCTCACTGCTTCTTTGGCTTGTCTGGCCAACTTGGCTTGACGCTTGGCCCATTCATCAGGAAAATCCTCACCACGCTTGATGCTGGTGGGATCAGCTTCTTGTCCAGGTGCCAATGGAGCTCTTGGGCATGGAGGATTTAGAGCAAATTTCTTCATATACTTTGGAGTTACATATCTGTACTCCCTCCATTCTCTTGCCCATCTCCTTTCGATCCTCTGAATGCGCACCTTGCGCTGATTTTTGTTCTCTTTGCCAAACATGGCCTCGTCAGGTGTGCAATAGTCCTTATAAATATCATCAGGGATCTCAAAAGCAGTCATGACCTCAGGCTTCTTTCCTCCTTTCTGTGGTTTCTTACCTTCAGCCATATTCTTCAGATGAGGAATTTGAACAATTGAACACTCTGAAGAAGTATGCAACTTTTCTTCATGGAACGCTGCAAATGAGTTAAGTTGATGAGAACCTAGTGATTCAGCAGCGGACATGAGTACATGTGAACAGAGTATAGTTGCGAGGAATTTGAAGAGGTCATATGCTTTCTCAGAGGGTTTTCAAAATGAACAAGTTTGAGGAATTTGACCAGATGAGTCTTGAAGAATTTCACTAAGCGTACTTTGTCTTAGGTTCTAGAGTTGTATAGATCAACGATCCACACAATTGAGGAATCTTGAAGAAAATGATGCTTAGGGAAACGAATCAAGAACAGATGACTTGTGAGGTGTTTTGTGAGTGAGGATTTGAAGAATAAAACACCTTTGAAGATTTTTTAGTGAAAAGCTGAATCAAAGAGGGCAGTAAAAGTAACTTTTAATTACCCTGGATGAAGAACACGACGAACTGAGAAAAGTAGATTTGAAGCTCGTCAGTTCAGATCTTCCACGCCCTAACTTGGCGGAGGAAGACAGCTACGGCGGCGGTGGAGTGAAGATTTCCGTGGTCGGCGCGAGTACGACTGCGACGAGGTCGAGGCAGTGAAGCTCTTCCTCCCCGGAGACGATGGAGTAGCGGCGGCGCTAGGGTTTGAGAAGCTCGAGCGAGAGAGAGAGTGGTCGAGCAGAGTAAAGGAAGTGAGGAAAGGTGAGGGGGTATTTATAGTCGCAGTGAAAAACTGTTCGCCCGAGGATTTAGGACGAACGTGCCCCTGGTCCTTCTCATTCGCTTGACATGTGTCACCCACGTACTGAATAGTGGAGATCGTGTTAGATCGTGGGTGAATATATAAGTCTATCGTGGGAAACGGGACGATTTGAGCGGCAAAACTGAAAAATTTGGATAAGATAGATTTGAAAGTTTCGTTCGCAATTTCTTCAGCTGACAAGGACATAATGAAGATTTTGAACGGGTTTCAAATAGAACGCACATGAAGAATTTGTGAATAGATTGGGTTGAGTATAGCATAGAGGGGGAAGGGTCCGATCACATTCACTTAGCAGAAAATGCAACTTGAAGAAATAGCCATAAGTGAATGCTGTAGAGGACATAAACCCATATATATATATATAGCCAATGAAGAAAGATGACGGAAACAGTGAAGATTTTGCAAAGTTGAAGAATTTGAAAAACTGAAGAATTTCAAAACTGAGGAATAACTCAAATTGAAGATTTCCAACTTTGGTGGTGGCGTGACCCACCGTATAAGAATGATGATTTCAGACACCGCGTACAATTGTCGTAGGGTTCTGAGAATCAAATTCTTCATTAATTTCTTCACACTTAGAGTGTTATTCTTCATTGATTGAAGAAACACGTTTCTTCATGTGTTGCACATCTAAGTCATCAATTTTGCATAAGTGTTAGGATGTGTGTCCTTCTCAAAGAACATTCGAAGACTCTAAGATATTTAGCTCACTCCGCAACTTGCTAAATTTCTTCTCATCCAAGGGCTTTGTGAAGATATCGGCTAGCTGTTCTTCAGTCTTCACATGTTCAATAGCAATGTCGCCCTTCAGCACATGATCATGAAGAAAATGATGACGGATCTAAATGTGCTTTGTCTTCGAGTGTTGAACTGGGTTATGAGCAATCTTGATGGCACTCTCGTTGTCACAGTAGAGAGGCACGTTCTTCATGTTGATGCCATAGTCCTTGAGAGTTTGCTTCATCCACAGCAATTGAGCACAGCAAGAACCAGTAGCAATATACTCAGCTTCAGCAGTAGATAGTGATACGCAGTTCTGTTTCTTCGAGGACCAACAGACCAGAGATCATCCAAGGAAATGACAAGTACCAGATGTTGACTTGCGGTCCACACGATCACCAACATAGTCAGAGTCAAAATATCCAATGAGATCAAAGGTAGAGCCCTTGGGGTACCATACTCTTAGTGTTGGTGTGTGAGCTAGATATCGAAGAATATGCTTCACAGCCTTATGGTGTGATTCCTTCGGTGTTGCTTGAAATCGGGCACACATGCAAACACTAAGCATTATATCTGGCCTAGATGCACATAAGTACAATAAAGAACCAATCATGGAGCGGTATACCTTGTGATCGAAGTCAATACCATTTTCCTCAGTGCATAGATGGCCATTTGTGGGCATAGGAATTTTGACTCCTTTGCAATCTTGCATGCCGAATTTCCTCAGAACATCCTTGAGGTATTTCTCCTGAGATATGAATATGCCATTGTGCTGTTGACGAATTTGAAGACCTAAGAAGAATTTCAACTCTCCCATCATAGACATTTGATATTCTTCACTCATCATATAGGAAAATTCATCACTATAACGTTGGTCAGTACAGCCAAAGATAATATCATCAACGTATATTTGGCACACAAATAGTTCACCATCATAAGATTTAATAAAGAGAGTAGGGTCGAGTGAACCGGGTGTGAAGCCATTTGTCGGTGTACTAAAGTAGGGGTACCTTAGTACCCCGAACTTGGGCACGGGCGGTTGCAGCACCCCGCGGCAAGGCTTGCCGGACGCCCGCCAAGACCCTCCGTCACTCCCATTCACTGCCATTCAAGAACAAAGTATTAGTTGTGTTGACAAGGCCCCGGCAAGAGGAGCTTGCCGGGAAAGAACAAGGCCCCGGCGAGAGAAGCTTGCCGGGAAGAACAAGACCCCGGCAAGAGGAGCTTGCCGGGAAGAACAACCAAAGCACTTCAGAAGACCCGCCGCGACGCACCACGTGCCCCGGCAAGACCCGGCGAGCGGCAAGCTCACGGGTGCGACAAGACAACGACCGCGGCAAGGCGCTTGCCGCTGCAAGGCCACCACTCTGCGCTCCAGCTCACCCGACGACGTGTCGCCACAAGATCACTCATGGTGCACGTGGCAGGTGGCTGTGCAGCCTAGCAGCACGAGGTGGCAAGCGAAGGTGACTAGGAGGCCATCGTGGCGATCGGTGGCTCCCCTAACGGTCGTTTCCTACACTGTTGGGGCGACCAGACGGGCATTAAATGCTCTTGTCCCCCGCCGTCAGAGTTAGGTAGGGGGCACTGTAGATGGCAGTTGTACCAACCTGCGTTTTTACCTTTTTTACCCCTCTTTCTACGCTGCCACCTGTCGGTGACCCCCTTTGGACTATAAAAGGGAGGCCCATGCGCACGTAGAGGAGGTTCGGCTCGTTTGGGTTCAGTCAGTTCGATTCACTCGAGACCACAGCATACCCACACCTTCGAGCAAAGAACAAATACAAACACAAAGCAGCAGTAGGAGTTTTATCTCCCCGGAGAGCTCCGAAGCTGGGAAAAAATAGCCCGTTTCCCCCGTGCGCTCGACCTCGATCTGCTCTTCGTGCGCCCCTCCGCTCCCTGCCGAACCAGAAGGGGCTCCCTGCCCCATAGGTGCTCGTGCCCACAACCCCACGACATCTTTGGCGCGCCAGGTAGGGGGCGTCGAGGTCGTGCGAACCTGATCCGGTCTACGCGCGCGCTACATCAACATCTTCATCGACATGCCACCAAATAAGAAGCCTTCGGAGGTGGCCGCTCCATCTACATCGATTCCACCACCGCCGCAGGAGCAAACGGGCGGTGGAGTGGACGCCGGCGGAGGAGCGGGCGCCGACGGTGGGACTCACGTCGTCACCAGGTCCAAAAACAAGGCCCCGCAAGCGTCGGCAACCGTACAGACACCACGCCCTTCCCAGGAGGTGCAGGGTCGACAACGCCCTGGTGCTCCTAGCACCGTGCTCGTGTTGGAGCAAGGCCAAGCTGGTGGGTCGCGGGACGTTCAAGACCAGCGTGCACGCCAGCATGCTGGCGCGAGTGAGGTGCGGTCGCCCGGACGGGGTGCTGCTCCTTCCAATCCAGTTGGGAGCCCGAGCACATCCCGCTCCTCGCACCGCTCGTCGCTGCTGCCACCCAAGACTCTAGAGGAAGCGCTGACCCGAGCCCACCTGCTTCTAGATTACCCTCCAGCGCCACACAAGATTGACGACTGGAGGATGGCCATTTATAGCCTCATCGGCTTCGCCAACGGCGACAAGCCCCGGCAACCAAGCGCATCGAAGCCCCGGCAAGACGCCCAGGTGCGAGCCGACACCGACAAGGCCGCTGGGGGTGCCACCACTGTGCACTCCCCGCCCCGAAGGCCAAGATCGCCGACTCATCGGGCCCACCTCGACGCCGACTCCACTGCGTCGTCGGACCCGCGAACTCGCCGCGATCAACGCCAAGTCATCCAAGAACGACGACACGAAGATGCTCGAACTCGCATCGAGCGTCGGAGAGAAGCGCGACGTCAATCTGACTAGCGCGTTGGGCCCACTGTCGATATGCATGCGCCAGGGGAACCAGGTGACTTGCCGTACGCGGTAGGTTGCCCTGTGTTCACTCGTGAGCTGCGGCAAGTCCAGTGGCCCAGCACCAAGAACTTCAAGCCAGACGTGCCCGAGAAATACGATGGCAGGATACATCCGTCGGAGTTCCTCAGCGTCTACACCATTGCGGTGCAGGCTGCGGGGGGGCGCGACGAGAAGATCCTCGCCAACTACTTCCCGCTGGTACTCAAGCCCAACGTCAGATCTTGGCTCATGCACTTGCCGGACGGCTCCATCTCTTCGTGGGCGGACCTGTGCTATCAGTTTGTCGGCGCCTTCACAGGCGGCCACAAGCCCCATGGCCAGGAAAGCGATCTTCATTTGCTTGCCCAGAAGGAAGGAGAACCCCTGCGCAAGTACATACAGAGATTCAGCCAGGTGCAGCGCAACATCCCAGACGTCCACCCCGCCGCGGTTATTAGCGCGTTCCATCAGAACGTGCGTAACCGCAGGATGAGGGAGGAGATGGAGATGTGCAAGATTAGAGATGTCAGCGAGCTCTATGCTCTGGCCGACAAGTGTGCCCGGGCTGAAGAGGGGAGGAAACTCCCCGGAGAGAATGTAGGAGCAGAAGGATCTGACAGGGACGACGCCCTTCCGGCAAAGAGGAACCGGATGCGGAATAACAGAAAGAGGAAAGGTAAGGATGTGCTAGTTGTTGAGCAGTCCGGCAACGGAGGTGGCTCCGACAAGGCCAAAGCTGACGACTCCGGCGAGGCTGTGGTGGCCGCCGACAAGCAGGACGGCTCCGGCAAGCAGTATTGCAAGATCCATCGCACCAAGGGCCATGACCTCCAAGCATGCAAGAAAGTCGAGCAGATGGCGGAGCTACAGAGAGCCGAATACGAGCGCCGCGACAAGGAGAAGGCCCAGAAAGGTGGCGGAGGATCCGGCAAGAAGCTTCCCGCCCAGGGAGGGCGCCGCGGCAAGGCCAAGCCGCGGCAAGGAGACAGGCCTCCCCGTGGCCGCGACAAGGACGAAGACGAAGATGAGGATGATGAGATGGATGAGGATGAGACCGACGACCAAGAATTTCAGAAGGCGACGGAGGTTTTGTGCATTGACGGCGGTGCTTCTCTGCACACCTCGCACCGTCAACTCAAACAGTGGGTGTGGGAGGTGAATGCAGTAGAACCGTCAGCCGAATCGCGCAAGCCCCTGAAGTGGTCCAGCACGCCCATCGTCTTTGACGTTGAGGATCACCCTGATCGCATCACTGCGGTCGGGTGCTTGCCGATGTTGGTTTCGCCAACCATCCGCAACCTCAAGGTCACAAAGATGTTGGTCGACGGTGGGGCCGGCTTGAATCTCATCTCCTCCGCAGTGCTCAAGAAGCTCCAGATCCACGACAACGAGCTCGAAGAGACTGGTACCTTTCAAGGAATCAATCCGGGAAGGAGCAAGCCGAAGGGGAAGATCACACTGCCAGTGACGCTTGGCAGCGAGCTGAATTTCAGGACAGAGAGAGTCACATTTGACGTTGCTGATTTCCCATTGCCCTACAATGGGATACTCGGCCGTCCAGCACTTGCCAAGTTCATGGCAGCCTCTCACTATGCTTACAATGTGCTCAAGATGCCTGGTCCGATAAGTGTCATTTCTGTCCAAGGCGACAAGAAGGATGCACTTATCTGTACCGACAAGATTTACCGGGAAGCAGCGGCCGCAGCAGTCCGGCAAGCGTAGCTCTGATGCCCACTCCGGCAAGCACACCTCTTCGGAGTGCTGCGCTGCCGTCGAGGACGCGCCATCGAGCTCCACCGGCAAGTGCAAGAAGGCAAAGACAGTTTCACCAAAGACTAAGTCCGGCAAGAATAGCTCTGGTGCCCACTCCGGCAAGCGCACCTCTCCGGAGTGCTGCGCTGCCGTCGAGGACGTGCCATCGAGCTCCACCGGCAAGTAGAGCAAAGAGAGCAGTCAGTTTCAAAATTTTGAGTCGTATTCCTGAAGGAAATATGCCCTAGAGGCAATAATAAAGTTTTTATTTATTTCCTTATTACATGATAAATGTTTATTATTCATGCTAGAATTGTATTAACCGGAAACATAATACATGTGTGAATATATAGACAAACAGAGTGTCACTAGTATGCCTCTACCAGACTAGCTTGTTAATCAAAGATGGTTAAGTTTCCTAACCATAGACAAAGGAGTTGTCATTTGATTAACAAGGTCACATCATTAGTTGAATGATCTGATTGACATGACCCATTCCATTAGCTTAGCACCCGATCGTTCAGTATGTTGCTATTGCTTTTATCCATGACTTATACATGTTCCTATAACTATGAGATTATGCAACTCCCGTTTGCCGGAGGAACACTTTGGGTACTACCAAACATCACAACGTAACTGGGTGATTATAAAGGAGTACTACAGGTGTCTCCAAAGGCAGATGTTGGGTTGGCGTATTTCGAGATTAGGATTTGTCACTCCGATTGTCGGAGAGGTATCTCTGGGCCCTCTCGGTAATGCACATCACTTAAGCCTTGCAAGCATTACAACTAATGAGTTAGTTGCAAGATGATGTATTACGGAACGAGTAAAGAGACTTGCCGGTAACGAGATTGAACTAGGTATTGGATACCGACGATCGAATCTCGGGCAAGTAACATACCGATGACAAAGGGAACAAACGTATCTTGTTATGCGGTCTGACCGATAAAGATCTTCGTAGAATATGTAGGAGCCAATATGGGCATCCAGGTCCCGCTATTGGTTATTGATCGGAGACGTGTCTCGGTCATGTCTACATTGTTCTCGAATCGTAGGGTCCGCACGCTTAAGGTTTCGATGACGGTTATATTATGAGTTTGTGTATTTTGATGTACCGAAGGAGTTCGGAGTCCTGGATGTGATCACGGACACGACGAGGAGTCTCAGAATGGTCGAGACGTAAAGATTGATATATTGGACAGCTATGTTCGGACATCGGAATGGTTCTGAGTGGTTTCGGATAATACCGGAGTGCCGGAGGGGTTACCGGAACCCCCCGGGGAAGTAATGGGCCTTAATGGGCCACGAGGGGGAGAGAGAGGGCTGCGCCAGGAGGTGGCGCGCGCCCCCCCCATGAGGAGTGCGAATTGGACAAGGAGGGGGGGGGGCGGCCCCCCTTTCCCTCTCCCTCTCCCTCTCCTTCCTTCCCCCTTCCCCCTCCTAGTTGGACTAGGAAAGGGGAGTCCTACTCCCACTAGGAGGAGGACTCCCCCTCCCTTGGCGCGCCCCTCTAGGGCCGGCCGGCCCTCCCCCTTGCTCCTTTATATACGGGGGCAGGGGGCACCCTAAGAGACACAAGTTGATCCTTGAGATCGTTCCTTAGCCGTGTGCGGTGCCCCCCTCCACCATATTCCACCTCGGTCATATCGTAGCGGTGCTTAGGTGAAGCCCTGCGTCGGTAGAACATCAAGATCGTCACCACGCCGTCGTGCTGACGGAACTCTCTCCCCGGAGCTTTGCTGGATCGGAGCCCGAGGAGCGTCACCGAGCTGTACGTGTGTCAAGAACTCGGAGGCGCCGGAGTAACGGCGCTGGGATCGGTTGGATCGCGAGGATAACGTACGACTACTTCCTCTACGTTGTGATCGCTTCCGCTTCGGTCTACAAGGGTATGTAGACAACACTCTCCCCTCTCGTTGCTATGCATCACCATGATCTTGCGTGTGTGTAGGAAATTTTTTGAAATTACTACGTTACCTAACAGTGGTATCAGAGCCTAGGTTTTATGCGTTGATGTTATATGCACGAGTAGAACACAAGTGAGTTGTGGACGATATAAGTCATACTGCCTACCAGCATGTCATACTTTGGTTCAGCGGTATTGTGAGATGAAGCGGCCCGGACCGACATTACGCGTACGCTTACGCGAGACTGGTTTCACCGTTACGAGCACTCGTGCTTAAAGGTGGCTGGCGGGTGTCTGTCTCTCTCACTTTAGTTGAACCGAGTGTGGCTACGCCCGGTCCTTGTGAAGGTTAAAACGGAGTCTATTTGACAAACTATCGTTGTGGTTTTGATGCGTAGGTAAGAACGGTTCTTGCTAAGCCCGTAGCAGCCACGTAAAATTTGCAACAACAAAGTAGAGGACGTCTAACTTGTTTTTGCAGGGCATGTTGTGATGTGATATGGTCAAGACGTGATGCTATATTTTATTGTATGAGATGATCATGTTTTGTAAACGAAGTTATCGGCAACTGGCAAGAGCCATATGGTTGTCGCTTTATTGTATGAAATGCAAAGCCCTGTAATTGCTTTACTTTATCACTAAGCGGTAGCGATAGTCGTAGAAGCAATAGATGGCGTAAACGACAACGATGCTACGATGGAGATCAAGGTGTCGCGCCGGTGACGATGGTGATCATGACGGTGCTTCGAAGATGGAGATCACAAGCACAAGATGATGATGGACATATCACATCACTTATATTGATTGCATGTGATGTTTATCCTTTATGCATCTTATCTTGCTTTGATTGATGGTAGCATTTTAAGATGATCTCTCACTAAACATTATCAAGTAGTGTTCTCCCTGAGTATGCACCGTTGCCAAAGTTCGTCGTGCCGAGACACCACGTGATGATCGGGTGTGATAAGCTCTACGTCCATCTACAACGGGTGCAAGCCAGTTTTGCACACGCAGAATACTCAGGTTATACTTGACGAGCCTAGCATATGCAGATATGGCCTCGGAACACGGAGACCGAAAGGTCGAGCGTGAATCATATAGTAGATATGATCAACATAGTGATGTTCACCATTGAAAACTACTCCATCTCACGTGATGATCGGTTATGGTTTAGTTGATTTGGATCACGTGATCACTTAGATGACTAGAGAGATGTCTGTCTAAGTGGGAGTTCTTAAGTAATATGATTAATTGAACTTAAATTTATCATGAACTTAGTACCTGATAGTATCTTGCTTATCTATGTTTGTAGATAGATGGCTCGTGCTGTTGTTCCGTTGAATTTTAATGCGTTCCTTGAGAAAGCAAAGTTGAAAGATGATGGTAGCAATTACACGGACTGGGTCCGTAACCTGAGGACTATCCTCATTGCTGCACAGAAGAGTTACATCCTGGAAGCACCGCTGGGTGCCAGGCCTGCTGCTGATGCAACTGACGACGTTAAGAACGTCTGGCAGAGCAAAGCTGATGACTACTCTATAGTTCAGTGTGCCATGCTTTACGGCTTAGAACCGGGTCTTCAACGACGTTTTGAACGTCATGGAGCATATGAGATGTTCCAGGAGTTGAAGTTAATATTCCAACAGAATGCCCGGATTGAGAGATATGAAGTCTCCAATAAGTTCTATAGCTGCAAGATGGAAGAGAATGGGTCTGTCAGTGAGCACATACTCAGAATGTCTGGGTATTACAATCACTTGAGTCAACTGGGAGTTAATCTTCCGGATGATTGTGTCATTGACAGAATTCTTCAATCACTGCCACCAAGCTACAAAGGCTTCGTGATGAACTATAATATGCAAGGGTTAGTAAAGACTATGCCCGAGCTCTTCGCAATGCTAAAGGCTGCGGAGGTAGAAATCAAGAAGGAGCATCAAGTGTTGATGGTCAATAAGACCACTAGTTTCAAGAAGAAAGGCAAAGGGAAGAAGAAGGGGAACTTCAAGAAGAACAGCAAGCAAGTTGCTGCTCAGGAGAAGAAACCCAAGTCTGGACCTAAACCTGAAATTGAGTGCTTCTACTGCAAGCAGACTGGTCACTAGAAGCGGAACTGCCCCAAGTATTTGGCGGATAAGAAGGATGGCAAGGTGAACAAAGGTATATGTGATATACATGTTATTGATGTGTACCTTACTAGAGCTCGCAGTAGCACCTGGGTATTTGATACTGGTTCTGTTGCTAATATTTGCAACTCGAAACAGGGACTACAGATTAAGCGAACACTGGCAAAGGACGAGGTGACGATGCGCGTGGGAAATGGTTCCAAAGTCGATGTGATCGCGGTCGGCACGCTACCTCTACATCTACCTTCGGGATTAGTTTTAGTCCTAAATAATTGTTATTTGGTGCCAGCGTTGAGCATGAACATTATATATGGATCTTGTTTGATGCGAGACGGTTATTCATTTAAATCAGAGAATAATGGTTGTTCTATTTATATGAGTAATATCTTTTATGGTCATGCACCCTTGAAGAGTGGTCTATTTTTAATGAATCTCGATAGTAGTGATACACATATTCATAATGTTGAAGCCAAAAGATGCAGAGTTGATAATGATAGTGCAACTTATTTGTGGCACTGCCGTTTAGGTCATATCGGTATAAAGCGCATGAAGAAACTCCATACTGATGGACTTTTGGAGTCACTTGATTATGAATCACTTGGCACTTGCGAACCATGCCTCATGGGCAAGATGACTAAAACCCCGTTCTCCGGTACTATGGAGAGAGCAACAGATTTGTTGGAAATCATACATACAGATGTATGTGGTCCGATGAATGTTGAGGCTCGTGGCGGATATCGTTATTTTCTCACCTTCACAGATGATTTAAGCAGATATGGGTATATCTACTTAATGAAACACAAGTCTGAAACATTTGAAAAGTTCAAAGAATTTCAGAGTGAAGTTGAAAATCATCGTAATAAGAAAATAAAGTTTCTACGATCTGATCGTGGAGGAGAATATTTGAGTTACGAGTTTGGTCTACATTTGAAACAATGCGGAATAGTTTCGCAACTCACGCCACCCGGAACACCACAGCGTAATGGTGTGTCCGAACGTCGTAATCGCACTTTACTAGATATGGTGCGATCTATGACGTCTCTTACAGATTTACCGCTATCGTTTTGGGGTTATGCTCTTGAGACGGCTGCATTCACGCTGAATAGAACACCGTCAAAATCCGTTGAGACGACACCTTATGAACTATGGTTTAGCAAGAAACCAAAGTTGTCGTTTCTTAAAGTTTGGGGATGCGATGCTTATGTGAAAAAGCTTCAACCTGATAAGCTCGAACCCAAATCGGAGAAATGTGTCTTCATAGGATACCCAAAGGAGACAGTTGGGTACACCTTCTATCACATATCCGAAGGCAAGACATTTGTTGCTAAAAATGGGTCCTTTCTAGAGAAGGAGTTTCTCTCGAAAGAAGTGAGTGGGAGGAAAGTAGAACTTGATGAGGTAACTGCACCTTCTCCCTTATTGGAAAGTAGTTTATCGCAGAAACCGGTTTCTGCGACATCTACACCAAATAGTGAGGAAGTTGATGATGTTGATCATGAAACTTCAGATCAAGTTACTACAGAACCTCGTAGATCAACCAGAGTAAGATCTGCACCAGAGTGGTACGGTAATCCTGTTCTGGAAGTCATGCTACTAGATCATGATGAACCTACGAACTATGAAGAAGCGATGGTGAGCCCAGATTCCACAAAATGGCTTGAGGCCATGAAATCTGAGATGGGATCCATGTATGAAAACAAAGTGTGGACTTTGGTTGACTTGCCCGAGGGGCGGCAAGCAATAGAAAACAAGTGGATCTTCAAGAAGAAGACTGACGCTGACGGTAATGTTACTGTCTACAAAGCTCGACTTGTCGCAAAGGGTTTTCGACAAGTTCAAGGGATTGACTACGATGAGACCTTCTCACCCGTAGCGATGCTTAAGTCTGTCCGAATCATGTTAGCAATTGCCGCATTTTATGATTATGAAATTTGGCAAATGGATGTAAAAACTACATTCCTGAATGGATTTCTGGAAGAAGAGTTGTATATGATACAACCAGAAGGTTTTATCGATCCAAAGGGAGCTAACAAAGTGTGCAAGCTCCAGCGATCCATTTATGGACTGGTGCAAGCATCTCGGAGTTGGAATAAACGCTTTGATAGTGTGATCAAAGCATTTGGGTTTGTACAGACTTTTGGAGAAGCCTGTATTTACAAGAAAGTGAGTGGGAGCTCTGTAGCATTTCTGATATTATATGTAGATGACATATTACTAATCAGAAATGATATAGAATTTCTGGATAGCATAAAGGGGTACTTGAATAAGAGTTTTTCAATGAAGGACCTCGATGAAGCTGCTTACATATTGGGCATCAAAATCTATAGAGATAGATCAAGACGCTTAATTGGACTTTCACAAAGCACATACCTTGACAAAGTTTTGAAGAAGTTCAAAATGGATCAAGCAAAGAAAGGGTTCTTGCCTGTGTTACAAGGTGTGAAGTTGAGTAAAACTCAATGCCCGACCACCGCAGAAGATAGAGAGAAAATGAAAGATGTTCCCTATGCTTCAGCCATAGGCTCTATCATGTATGCAATGCTGTGTACCAGACCTGATGTGTGCCTTGCTATTAGCTTAGCAGGGAGAAACCAAAGTAATCCAGGAGTGGATCACTGGACAGCGGTCAAGAACATCCTGAAGTACCTGAAAAGGACTAAGGATATGTTTCTCGTATATGGAGGTGACAAAGAGCTCATCGTAAACAGTTACGTTGATGCAAGCTTTGACACTGATCCGGACGATTCTAAATCGCAAACCGGATACGTGTTTACACTAAATGGAGGAGCTGTCAGTTGGTGCAGTTCCAAACAAAGCGTCGTAGCGGGATCTACATGTGAAGCGGAGTACATAGCAGCTTCGGAAGCAGCTAACGAAGGAGTCTGGATGAAGGAGTTCATATCCGATCTAGGTGTCATACCAAGTGCATCGGGTCCAATAAAAATCTTTTGTGACAATACTGGAGCAATTGCTTTAGCGAAGGAATCCAGATTTCACAAGAGAACCAAACACATCAAGAGACGCTTCAATTCCATTCGGGACTTGGTCCAGGTGGGAGACATAGAGATTTGCAAGATACATACGGATCTGAATGTAGCAGACCCGTTGACTAAGCCTCTTCCACGAGCAAAACATGATCAGCACCAAGACTCCATGGGTGTTAGAATCATTACTGTGTAATCTAGATTATTGACTCTAGTGCAAGTGGGAGACTGAAGGAAATATGCCCTAGAGGCAATAATAAAGTTATTATTTATTTCCTTATTACATGATAAATGTTTATTATTCATGCTAGAATTGTATTAACCAGAAACATAATACATGTGTGAATATATAGACAAACAGAGTGTCACTAGTATGCCTCTACCAGACTAGCTTGTTAATCAAAGATGGTTAAGTTTCCTAACCATAGACAAAGGAGTTGTCATTTGATTAACAAGGTCACATCATTAGTTGAATGATCTGATTGACATGACCCATTCCATTAGCTTAGCACCCGATCGTTTAGTATGTTGCTATTGCTTTTATCCATGACTTATACATGTTCCTATAACTATGAGATTATGCAACTCCCATTTGCCGGAGGAACACTTTGGGTACTACCAAACGTCGCAACGTAACTGGGTGATTATAAAGGAGTACTACAGGTGTCTCCAAAGGCAGATGTTGGGTTGGCGTATTTCGAGATTAGGATTTGTCACTCCGATTGTCGGAGAGGTATCTCTGGGCCCTCTCGGTAATGCACATCACTTAAGCCTTGCAAGCATTACAACTAATGAGTTAGTTGCAAGATGATGTATTACGGAACGAGTAAAGAGACTTGCCGGTAACGAGATTGAACTAGGTATTGGATACCGATGATCGAATCTCGGGCAAGTAACATACCGATGACAAAGGGAACAAACGTATCGTGTTATGCAGTCTGACCGATAAAGATCTTCGTAGAATATGTAGGAGCCAATATGGTCATCCAGGTTCCGCTATTGGTTATTGATCGGAGACGTGGCTCGGTCATGTCTACATTGTTCTCGAACCGTAGGGTCCGCACGCTTAAGGTTTCGATGACGGTTATATTATGAGTTTGTGTATTTTGATTTACCGAAGGACTTCGGAGTCCCGGATGTGATCACGGACACGACGAGGAGTCTCAGAATGGTCGAGACGTAAAGATTGATATATTGGACAGCTATGTTCGGACATCGGAATGGTTCCGAGTGGTTTCGGATAATACCGGAGTGCCGGAGGGGTTACCGGAACCCCCCGGGGAAGTAATGGGCCTTAATGGGCCACGAGGGGAGAGAGAGGGCTGCGCCAGGAGGTGGCGCCCCCCCCCCATGAGGAGTCCGAATTGGACAAGGAGGGGGTGGGCGCGGCCCCCCTTTCCCTCTCCCTCTCCTTCCTTCCCCCTTCCCCCTCCTAGTTGGACTAGGAAAGGGGAGTCCTACTCCCACTAGGAGGAGGACTCCCCCTCCCTTGGCGCGCCCCTCTAGGGCCGGCCGGCCCTCCCCCTTGCTCCTTTATATACGGGGGCAGGGGGGCACCCTAAGAGACACAAGTTGATCCTTGAGATCGTTCCTTAGCCGTGTGCGGTGCCCCCCTCCACCATATTCCACCTCGGTCATATCGTAGCGGTGCTTAGGCGAAGCCCTGCGTCGGTAGAACATCAAGATCGTCACCACGCTGTCGTGCTGACGGAACTCTCTCCCCGGAGCTTTGCTGGATCGGAGCCCGAGGAGCGTCACCAAGCTGTATGTGTGTCAAGAACTCGGAGGCGCCGGAGTAACGGCGCTGGGATCGGTTGGATCGCGAGGATAACGTACGACTACTTCCTCTACGTTGTGATCGCTTCCGCTTCGGTCTACAAGGGTATGTAGACAACACTCTCCCCTCTCGTTGCTATGCATCACCATGATCTTGCGTGTGCGTAGGAAATTTTTTGAAATTACTACGTTACCTAACAGTGGTATCAGAGCCTAGGTTTTATGCGTTGATGTTATATGCACGAGTAGAACACAAGTGAGTTGTGGACGATATAAGTCATACTGCCTACCAGCATGTCATACTTTGGTTCAGCGGTATTGTGAGATGAAGCGGCCTGGACCGACATTACGTGTACGCTTACGCGAGACTGGTTTCACCGTTACGAGCACTCATGCTTAAAGGTGGCTGGCGGGTGTCTGTCTCTCTCACTTTAGTTGAACCGAGTGTGGCTACGCCCGGTCCTTGTGAAGGTTAAAACGGAGTCTATTTGACAAACTATCGTTGTGGTTTTGATGCGTAGGTAAGAACGGTTCTTGCTAAGCCCGTAGCAGCCACGTAAAATTTGCAACAACAAAGTAGAGGACGTCTAACTTGTTTTTGCAGGGCATGTTGTGATGTGATATGGTCAAGACGTGATGCTATATTTTATTGTATGAGATGATCATGTTTTGTAAACGAAGTTATCGGCAACTGGCAGGAGCCATATGGTTGTCGCTTTATTGTATGAAATGCAAACGCCCTGTAATTGCTTTACTTTATCACTAAGCGGTAGCGATAGTCGTAGAAGCAATAGATGGCGTAAACGACAACGATGCTATGATGGAGATCAAGGTGTCGCGCCGGTGACGATGGTGATCATGACGGTGCTTCGAAGATGGAGATCACAAGCACAAGATGATGATGGCCATATCATATCACTTATATTGATTGCATGTGATGTTTATCCTTTATGCATCTTATCTTGCTTTGATTGATGGTAGCATTTTAAGATGATCTCTCACTAAAAATTATCAAGTAGTGTTCTCCCTGAGTATGCACCGTTGCCAAAGTTCGTCGTGCCGAGACACCACGTGATGATCGGGTGTGATAAGCTCTACGTCCATCTACAACGGGTGCAAGCCAGTTTTGCACACGCAGAATACTCAGGTTATACTTGACGAGCCTAGCATATGCAGATATGGCCTCGGAACACGGAGACCGAAAGGTCGAGCGTGAATCATATAGTAGATATGATCAACATAGTGATGTTCACCATTGAAAACTACTCCATCTCACGTGATGATCGATTATGGTTTAGTTGATTTGGATCACGTGATCACTTAGATGACTAGAGAGATGTCTGTCTAAGTGGGAGTTCTTAAGTAATATGATTAATTGAACTTAAATTTATCATGAACTTAGTACCTGATAGTATCTTGCTTATCTATGTTTGTAGATAGATGGCTCGTGCTGTTGTTCCGTTGAATTTTAATGCGTTCCTTGAGAAAGCAAAGTTGAAAGATGATGGTAGCAATTACACGGACTGGGTCCGTAACCTGAGGATTATCCTCATTGCTGCACAGAAGAGTTACCTCCTGGAAGCACCGCTGGGTGCCAGGCCTGCTGCTGATGCAACTGACGACGTTAAGAACGTCTGGCAGAGCAAAGCTGATGACTACTCTATAGTTCAGTGTGCCATGCTTTACGGCTTAGAACCGGGTCTTCAACGACGTTTTGAACGTCATGGAGCATATGAGATGTTCCAGGAGTTGAAGTTAATATTCCAACAGAATGCCCGGATTGAGAGATATGAAGTCTCCAATAAGTTCTATAGCTGCAAGATGGAAGAGAATGGGTCTGTCAGTGAGCACATACTCAGAATGTCTGGGTATTACAATCACTTGAGTCAACTGGGAGTTAATCTTCCGGATGATTGTGTCATTGACAGAATTCTTCAATCACTGCCACCAAGCTACAAAGGCTTCGTGATGAACTATAATATGCAAGGGTTAGTAAAGACTATGCCCGAGCTCTTTGCAATGCTAAAGGCTGCGGAGGTAGAAATCAAGAAGGAGCATCAAGTGTTGATGGTCAATAAGACCACTAGTTTCAAGAAGAAAGGCAAAGGGAAGAAGAAGGGGAACTTCAAGAAGAACAGCAAGCAAGTTGCTGCTCAGGAGAAGAAACCCAAGTCTGGACCTAAACCTGAAACTGAGTGCTTCTACTGCAAGCAGACTGGTCACTAGAAGCGGAACTGCCCCAAGTATTTGGCAGATAAGAAGGATGGCAAGGTGAACAAAGGTATATGTGATATACATGTTATTGATGTGTACCTTACTAGAGCTCGCAGTAGCACCTGGGTATTTGATACTGGTTCTGTTGCTAATATTTGCAACTCGAAACAGGGACTACAGATTAAGCGAACACTGGCAAAGGATGAGGTGACGATGCGCGTGGGAAATGGTTCCAAAGTCGATGTGATCGCGGTCGGCACGCTACCTCTACATCTACCTTCGGGATTAGTTTTAGTCCTAAATAATTGTTATTTGGTGCCAGCGTTGAGCATGAACATTATATATGGATCTTGTTTGATGCGAGACGGTTATTCATTTAAATCAGAGAATAATGGTTGTTCTATTTATATGAGTAATATCTTTTATGGTCATGCACCCTTGAAGAGTGGTCTATTTTTAATGAATCTCGATAGTAGTGATACACATATTCATAATGTTGAAGCCAAAAGATGCAGAGTTGATAATGATAGTGCAACTTATTTGTGGCACTGCCGTTTAGGTCATATCGGTATAAAGCGCATGAAGAAACTCCATACTGATGGACTTTTGGAGTCACTTGATTGTGAATCACTTGGCACTTGCGAACCATGCCTCATGGGCAAGATGACTAAAACCCCGTTCTCCGGTACTATGGAGAGAGCAACAGATTTGTTGGAAATCATACATACAGATGTATGTGGTCCGATGAATGTTGAGGCTCGTGGCGGATATCGTTATTTTCTCACCTTCACAGATGATTTAAGCAGATATGGGTATATCTACTTAATGAAACACAAGTCTGAAACATTTGAAAAGTTCAAAGAATTTCAGAGTGAAGTTGAAAATCATCGTAATAAGAAAATAAAGTTTCTACGATCTGATCGTGGAGGAGAATATTTGAGTTACGAGTTTGGTCTACATTTGAAACAATGCGGAATAGTTTCGCAACTCACGCCACCCGGAACACCACAGCGTAATGGTGTGTCCGAACGTCGTAATCGCACTTTACTAGATATGGTGCGATCTATGACGTCTCTTACAGATTTACCGCTATCGTTTTGGGGTTATGCTCTTGAGACGGCTGCATTCACGCTGAATAGAACACCGTCAAAATCCGTTGAGACGACACCTTATGAACTATGGTTTAGCAAGAAACCAAAGTTGTCGTTTCTTAAAGTTTGGGGATGCAATGCTTATGTGAAAAAGCTTCAACCTGATAAGCTCGAACCCAAATCGGAGAAATGTGTCTTCATAGGATACCCAAAGGAGACAGTTGGGTACACCTTCTATCACATATCCGAAGGCAAGACATTTGTTGCTAAAAATGGGTCCTTTCTAGAGAAGGAGTTTCTCTCGAAAGAAGTGAGTGGGAGGAAAGTAGAACTTGATGAGGTAACTGCACCTTCTCCCTTATTGGAAAGTAGTTTATCGCAGAAACCGGTTTCTGCGACATCTACACCAAATAGTGAGGAAGTTGATGATGTTGATCATGAAACTTCAGATCAAGTTACTACAGAACCTCGTAGATCAACCAGAGTAAGATCCGCACCAGAGTGGTACGGTAATCCTGTTCTGGAAGTCATGCTACTAGATCATGATGAACCTACGAACTATGAAGAAGCGATGGTGAGCCCAGATTCCACAAAATGGCTTGAGGCCATGAAATCTGAGATGGGATCCATGTATGAAAACAAAGTGTGGACTTTGGTTGACTTGCCCGAGGGGCGGCAAGCAATAGAAAAACAGTGGATCTTCAAGAAGAAGACTGACGCTGACGGTAATGTTACTGTCTACAAAGCTCGACTTGTCGCAAAGGGTTTTCGACAAGTTCAAGGGATTGACTACGATGAGACCTTCTCACCCGTAGCGATGCTTAAGTCTGTCCGAATCATGTTAGCAATTGCCGCATTTTATGATTATGAAATTTGGCAAATGGATGTAAAAACTACATTCCTGAATGGATTTCTGGAAGAAGAGTTGTATATGATACAACCAGAAGGTTTTATCGATCCAAAGGGAGCTAACAAAGTGTGCAAGCTCCAGCGATCCATTTATGGACTGGTGCAAGCATCTCGGAGTTGGAATAAACGCTTTGATAGTGTGATCAAAGCATTTGGGTTTGTACAGACTTTTGGAGAAGCCTGTATTTACAAGAAAGTGAGTGGGAGCTCTGTAGCATTTCTGATATTATATGTAGATGACATATTACTAATCAGAAATGATATAGAATTTCTGGATAGCATAAAGGGGTACTTGAATAAGAGTTTTTCAATGAAGGACCTCGATGAAGCTGCTTACATATTGGGCATCAAAATCTATAGAGATAGATCAAGACGCTTAATTGGACTTTCACAAAGCACATACCTTGACAAAGTTTTGAAGAAGTTCAAAATGGATCAAGCAAAGAAAGGGTTCTTGCCTGTGTTACAAGGTGTGAAGTTGAGTAAAACTCAATGCCCGACCACCGCAGAAGATAGAGAGAAAATGAAAGATGTTCCCTATGCTTCAGCCATAGGCTCTATCATGTATGCAATGCTGTGTACCAGACCTGATGTGTGCCTTGCTATTAGCTTAGCAGGGAGAAACCAAAGTAATCCAGGAGTGGATCACTGGACAGCGGTCAAGAACATCCTGAAGTACCTGAAAAGGACTAAGGATATGTTTCTCGTATATGGAGGTGACAAAGAGCTCATCGTAAACAGTTACGTTGATGCAAGCTTTGACACTGATCCGGACGATTCTAAATCGCAAACCGGATACGTGTTTACACTAAACGGAGGAGCTGTCAGTTGGTGCAGTTCCAAACAAAGCGTCGTAGCGGGATCTACATGTGAAGCGGAGTACATAGCAGCTTCGGAAGCAGCTAACGAAGGAGTCTGGATGAAGGAGTTCATATCCGATCTAGGTGTCATACCAAGTGCATCGGGTCCAATGAAAATCTTTTGTGACAATACTGGAGCAATTGCTTTAGCGAAGGAATCCAGATTTCACAAGAGAACCAAACACATCAAGAGACGCTTCAATTCCATTCGGGACTTGGTCCAGGTGGGAGACATAGAGATTTGCAAGATACATACGGATCTGAATGTAGCAGACCCGTTGACTAAGCCTCTTCCACGAGCAAAACATGATCAGCACCAAGACTCCATGGGTGTTAGAATCATTACTGTGTAATCTAGATTATTGACTCTAGTGCAAGTGGGAGACTAAAGGAAATATGCCCTAGAGGCAATAATAAAGTTATTATTTATTTCCTTATTACATGATAAATGTTTATTATTCATGCTAGAATTGTATTAACCGGAAACATAATACATGTGTGAATATATAGACAAACAGAGTGTCACTAGTATGCCTCTACCAGACTAGCTTGTTAATCAAAGATGGTTAAGTTTCCTAACCATAGACAAAGGAGTTGTCATTTGATTAACAAGGTCACATCATTAGTTGAATGATCTGATTGACATGACCCATTCCATTAGCTTAGCACCCGATCGTTTAGTATGTTGCTATTGCTTTTATCCATGACTTATACATGTTCCTATAACTATGAGATTATGCAACTCCCATTTGCCGGAGGAACACTTTGGGTACTACCAAACGTCACAACGTAACTGGGTGATTATAAAGGAGTACTACAGGTGTCTCCAAAGGCAGATGTTGGGTTGGCGTATTTCGAGATTAGGATTTGTCACTCCGATTGTCGGAGAGGTATCTCTGGGCCCTCTCGGTAATGCACATCACTTAAGCCTTGCAAGCATTACAACTAATGAGTTAGTTGCAAGATGATGTATTACGGAACGAGTAAAGAGACTTGCCGGTAACGAGATTGAACTAGGTATTGGATACCGACGATCGAATCTCGGGCAAGTAACATACCGATGACAAAGGGAACAAACGTATCTTGTTATGCAGTCTGACCGATAAAGATCTTCGTAGAATATGTAGGAGCCAATATGGGCATCCAGGTTCCGCTATTGGTTATTGATCGGAGACGTGTCTCGGTCATGTCTACATTGTTCTCGAACCGTAGGGTCCGCACGCTTAAGGTTTCGATGACGGTTATATTATGAGTTTGTGTATTTTGATGTACCGAAGGACTTCGGAGTCCCGGATGTGATCACGGACACGACGAGGAGTCTCAGAATGGTCGAGACGTAAAGATTGATATATTGGACAGCTATGTTCGGACATCGGAATGGTTCCGAGTGGTTTCGGATAATACCGGAGTGCCGGAGGGGTTACCGGAACCCCCCGGGGAAGTAATGGGCCTTAATGGGCCACGAGGGGAGAGAGAGGGCTGCGCCAGGAGGTGGCGCCCCCCCCCCATGAGGAGTCCGAATTGGACAAGGAGGGGGTGGGCGCGGCCCCCCTTTCCCTCTCCCTCTCCCTCTCCTTCCTTCCCCCCTTCCCCCTCCTAGTTGGACTAGGAAAGGGGAGTCCTACTCCCACTAGGAGGAGGACTCCCCCTCCCTTGGCGCGCCCCTCTAGGGCCGGCCGGCCCTCCCCCTTGCTCCTTTATATACGGGGGCAGGGGGGCACCCTAAGAGACACAAGTTGATCCTTGAGATCGTTCCTTAGCCGTGTGCGGTGCCCCCCTCCACCATATTCCACCTCGGTCATATCGTAGCGGTGCTTAGGCGAAGCCCTGCGTCGGTAGAACATCAAGATCGTCACCACGCCGTCGTGCTGACGGAACTCTCTCCTCGGAGCTTTGCTGGATTTGAGCCCGAGGAGCGTCACCGAGATGTACGTGTGTCAACAACTCGGAGGCGCCGGAGTAACGGCACTGGGATCGGTTGGATCGCGAGGATAACGTACGACTACTTCCTCTACGTTGTGATCGCTTCCGCTTTGGTCTACAAGGGTATGTAGACAACACTCTCCCCTCTCGTTGCTATGCATCACCATGATCTTGCATGTGCGTAGGAAATTTTTTGAAATTACTACGTTACCTAACAATATCTTGAACGCCCGTGCCTTGTATGAAAAACCTGTGCGCGGAGGAACCGTCTCGCGGCTACGTTGCGCCCTTAACTTTGTTTCGAGTCCGCTCAACAATGAAAGCGCGCCGCAACTAGTCCGACGAGGTTTCTTGCCGGAGGCAGCACCGCCAGCAGGCTGCTGATGTTCCGCACTTAGCAAGTGTGTTCGCACCGGCAAGTTCCCTAAAAGCGTAAGGGTGAAAACATACAGGGGAGGGAATCAAGGAAGAAGTGCAGCCTTGCTGGAACACAGATGACAGAAAAGCTAAGTTGCCCAAAATTTGATCGCAGAGCACAGTCGTTCTTAAATTTTTATGTTATATTCCTTGAACGCCCGTGCCTTGTATGAAAAACCTGTGCGCGGAGGAACCGGCTCACGGCTACGTTGCACCCTTAACTTTGTTTCGAGTCCGCTCAACAATGAAAGCACGCTGCAACTAGCCCCGACAAGGTTTCTTGCCGGGAGCAACACCGCCAGCGGGCTGCTGATGTTCCGCACTCAGCAAGTGTGTTTGCACCGGCAAGTTCCCTAAAAGCGTAAGGATAAAAACATGCAAGGGATGGAGTCAAGTAAAGGATATAACATAGCATTGCCCAAGATAAAGTTACATTACAAAAGTAACTTATTGCGGCACTGACTAAGTTGCTCTCATAACTAAAATAACAGCTACAAGGAAGGAGCAGAAGGGCGCACCGGCACCAGGGCCCCGGCAAACCAGCATTGCTGGGGGCTACGAGTACCAAAATTCCTCCGCGGCAAGCCAGGGTCGCCGGGGGCTGCGATGCCAGATAAGTCTTTTTGTCCCTCATCATGCATCCTCTTATGGGATGGGGAATGCAAAGCCGCGTTACACTCCTTGAACGACCGTGCCTTGTATGGAAAACCTGTGCGCGGAGGAATCGACTCGTGGCTAAGTTGCGCCCTTGATTTGTTTTCGAGTCCGCTCAACAATACAAGTGCGCTGCAACTAGCCCTGACAAGGTTTCTTGCCGGAGGCAGCACCGCCAGCGGGCTGCTGATGTTCCGCACTCAGCAAGTGTGCTTGTGCCGGCAAGTTCCCTCTAAGCGTAGGGTAAAAACATACAAGGGATGGAATCAAGTAAAGGAGATGACGTAGCAAGCAGTGCCCAGGATAAAGATATATACTACAGTAAATAACTTGTCGCGCTCTAAGAGATTGTTCATATGACGCATCTAGCAGCGGCAAGAACAAAGAAAGGAGCGCCGGCACCTGGGTCCCGGCGAGCCAGTGTTGCTGGGGGCTGCGAATACCAAGATTCATCCCCGGCAAGCCAGAGTTGCCGGGGGCTGCGATATCAGATAAGTTTTTCATCCCTCGTCATGCATCCTCTTATGGACTGGGGAATGCGAAGCCGCGTCCTTGAACGAGCGTGCCTTGTATGAGAAACCTGTGCGTGGAGGAATCGACTCGCGGCTAAGTTGCGCCCTTGATTTGTTTTCGAGTCCGCTCAACAATACAAGTGCGCTGCAACTAGCCCCGACAAGGTTTCTTGCCGGAGGCAGCACCGCCAGCGGGCTGCTGACGTTCCGCACTCAGCAAGTGTGCTTGCGCCGGCAAGTTCCCTCAAAGCGCAGGGTAAGAACATACAAGGCATAGAATCAAGTAAAGGATATAACCCAGCAAGCATTCCCCTTTTCATTTAAAAACATCCCATTCTAGTACAAGTCCATAGAGGATGAAAAACATGAAAGAGAGGATTACAAGTTTTAGCTAAGGCCCGAAGGCTTACAAATTGAAAAGATAAGATGCCCGTAATCCCTTCTCCTGTCCCTCTTTTTAGGAGGTAGGTTAAGGAGGCGAAAAGGGAAAAAGAGGCGCCTAGGCGAGCTACGGGTGCCAGAAGACACCAAGAGAGCATCCCGGGGGCCACCCGGGGGCTTGGCGGAGACAGCGGCGCCGGAAGTAGAGCTCGAAGATGGGGCGGCAGGATGTCAGCACGCTGTCGAGGGCACCACGCCCTCGTACTCTGGCTTTATGGCCTTGCCGCCAACCCTCTTCCTCTTCCGCAGCCTCCCTACGCCAGCCGCCCAAGGAGACGACCCCGGGGAGTTCAAGGAGCCAGCGACGCGGATGATAGGGTCGCCGGTGGCGCGCGAAGCAGCGCCCGACGCCTAGTCAGACCCGTCATCCCGCCGCCCGCTACCCTCGTCGTCGCTGTCGCTCCCCTCCTCGTCATTCTCGCTCGACGAGGAGCCTTCGCTGTCGGAGGAGCTGTCCACGCAGCACCTCGCCCGGATGCCGGAGTCCCCGAAGACCTTGACGGAGAGAAGGTTGCCCTCCATTAACTTAAAATGGAGGGTAAACCCCGCCGTCAAGCTGTGGATACAGGCGAACATCTTCCACCCACGATCAAGATACATCACATCGGGGGCCGGGAATACAACGTGGACTCGCGTGCCGTTGATTCCACAGCCCCTCATGTGCAATCTTAGCGTCTCGGGCGGGTCCGCCTCCATCATGCTCGCAAATGGAGCCGGAAGCCGGAGGCGACGACGAGGCGCCCGGCGCAGCCTGACGAAGAACTCGCAAGGGTCGTCCCCGGTGTGGACCGCCGTGAGGAGAGGAGCCGCCAGCGGAGGCGGAGATGGCGCACGTCCCCGTCCGCCTCTTCCCCGAGCGCTCCGACCGCGTCCTCGACCTCGTCCACAACCTCGCCACTCCCCCTTCCCCTTGTGGCTGGCTCCGCCACCACAGGCGCGGGATAGGGAGAGGCGCGCTGTCTGGTGGCGACCCTCGCCGCCACCGATGAAGAACCAGGGTTCCCTTTCTCCATGGAAAATGTGAGAAAGGGGGAGCAGAAGCTGAAGGAAGAGAAGGAGATGGGAGAGTACGGGCTTCTGCGCTCCCCTCTCGCCCTTCTTAAAGGAGCGAGGTGGGGGCTCGGCCGCCCCGCTCAGCCAATCAAGGCGCGGGAATCGCAATGGCCCAGCTTCCCACTCCCACCGTCTGTGACCCCAGGCGCATGGGAGCCGCGTGGCGATGATGCAGAGCTGAGGCGACGGGTGAGGTGACCTCGCCCCGCCCCGTGATCACAGGGGGTGGACGCCTCGAAAATCGCGCACGCCACCCACGTTGCCCACGACCTCTTCCATGGCGCCGCGATTGACGCGTGCCGTTACGAGAGGATGCGGTGGATTCGGAGTGGACCTGGTTTGACTCAGGCCGCGCGTGCCCGTGCCCTGTTTTGGGCCTGGCCCAACAGCGCTCGGCACCGTGTATGGCCCAGGCCCGGGGGCTCCTGTCGGTGTACTAAAGTAGGGGTACCTTAGTACCCCGAACTTGGGCACGAGCGGTTGCAGCACCCCGCGGCAAGGCTTGCCGGACGCCCGCCAAGACCCTCCGTCACTCCCATTCACTGCCATTCAAGAACAAAGTATTAGTTGTGTTGACAAGGCCCCGGCAAGAGGAGCTTGCCGGGAAAGAACAAGGCCCCGGCGAGAGAAGCTTGCCGGGAAGAACAAGACCCCGGCAAGAGGAGCTTGCCGGGAAGAACAACCAAAGCACTTCAGAAGACCCGCCGCGACGCACCACGTGCCCCGGCAAGACCCGGCGAGCGGCAAGCTCACGGGTGCGACAAGACAACGGCCGCGGCAAGGCGCTTGCCGCGGCAAGGCCACCAATCTGCGCTCCAGCTCACCCGACGACGTGTCGCCACAAGATCACTCATGGTGCACGTGGCGGGTGGCTGTGCAGCCTAGCAGCACAAGGTGGCAGGCGAAGGTGACTAGGAGGCCATCGTGGCGATCGGTGGCTCCCCTAACGGTCGTTTCCTACACTGTTGGGGCGACCAGACGGGCATTAAATGCTCTTGTCCCCCGCCGTCAGAGTTAGGTAGGGGGCACTGTAGATGGCTGTTGTACCAACCTGCGTTTTTACCTTTTTACCCCTCTTTCTACGCTGCCACCTGTCGGTGACCCCCTTTGGACTATAAAAGGGAGGCCCATGCGCACGTAGAGGAGGTTCGGCTCGTTTGGGTTCAGTCAGTTCGATTCACTCGAGACCACAGCATACCCACGCTTTCGAGCAAAGAACAAATACAAACACAAAGCAACAGTAGGAGTTTTATCTCCCCGGAGAGCTCCGAAGCTGGGTAAAAATCGCCCGTTTCCCCCGCGCGCTCGACCTCGATCTGCTCTTCGTGCGCCCCTCCGCTCCCTGCCGAACCAGAAGGGGCTCCCTGCCCCATAGGTGCTCGTGCCCACAGCCCCACGACACCATTCTTCACGAAGAATTCCTTCAAAGTATCATACCACGCCCGAGGGGCCTACTTGAGGCCATAGAGGGCCTTGTTGAGTCTGAAGACTTTGTCAGGATTCTTAGGATCTTCAAAACCTGGGGGTTGAGCAACATATACTTCTTCCTCAAGCTTACCATTGAGGAATGCACTTTTCACATCCATTTGATATAAAGTGATATTATGATGATTAGCATAAGCAAGTAATATGCGAATAGCCTCAAGTCTAGCAACAGGTGCAAAAGTTTCATCGAAATCAATTCCTTCAACCTGTGTGTAGCCTTGAGCTACAAGTCGTGCCTTATTCCTCACCACAAGGCCATTTTCATCTTGCTTGTTGCGGTAGATCCACTTTGTGCCGATGATATTATGCTTGCGAGGATCTAGACGTTTGACTAGTTCCCAGACATTATTGAGCTCGAACTGATGTAATTCTTCTTGCATAGCCTGAATCCACTCAGGCTCCAGAAATGCTTCATCTACCTTAGTGGGCTCTGTGATAGAGACAAAACCATAGTGCCCACAAAAGTTAGACAAATGTGAAGCTTTTGAGCGTGTGAGAGGACCTGGTGCTTCAATGTCATCGATGATCTTTTCAACTTGCACTTCTTTTGCAACGCGAGGATGAGCTGGTTGACGTCGAGGAATTTGATCAGCATTTTCTTCAGCACCATTTTCTTCAGCATTTTCCTCAGGTACATCAGCTGGACGGTCTTCGCGTTCGGGAATGAATTCTTCAGTAGATTCTTCGGTAGGAATAACATCCTCAGTAGCCTTGAACTTGATTGAATCTTCAGGTGCTGGTTCATCTATGACAGAAGGTAGGTGCTCTCTTTGCGAGCCATTAGTTTCATCGAACCGCACATCTACAGTTTCAACAATCTTGTGAAGAGCGATGTTGAAGACTCTGTAGGTGTGCGAGTCCTTTCCGTAACCAAGCATAAAACCTTCATGTGCTTTCGGTGCAAATTTAGCATTGTGATGAGGATCTCTAATCCAACATTTAGCACCGAAGACTTTGAAATAACTCACATTTGGTTTCTTGTCAGTGAGGAGTTCATAGGCAGTATTCTTGAAGAATTTGTGAAGATATACTCTGTTGATGATGTGGCACGCGGTATCAATTGCATCAATCCAAAACCGATGAGGTGTTTTGTATTCATCAAGCATAGTGCGAGCCATCTCAACAAGAGTTCTGTTCTTGCGCTCCACGACACCATTTTGATGAGGAGTATAAGGAGCAGATAATTCATGAGTGATACCAAGTTCATCAAGATAGCCATCAAGACCGGAATTCTTGAACTCAGTTCCATTGTCACTCCTGATGTGCTTGATCTTCACACCAAAGTTGGTTGAAGCCCTCGAGGAAAATCGTTTGAAGACTTCCTGCACTTCATGTTTGTAAGTAACAATGTGTACCCATGTGTAACGAGAGTAATCATCAACAATAACAAAGCCATATAGAGATGCATCATTAGTCACAGCAGAATAATGATTAGGACCGAAGAGATCCATGTGAAGCAATTCAAATGGTCGAGTGGTGGTCATGATAGTCTTTGCTGGATGCTTGGCCTTGGTCATTTTTCCAGCTTCACAGGCACCACACAGGTTATCCTTGAGGAATTTGACGTTCTCAATGCCAATGACATGCTTCTTCTTCATGAGCGTGTGCAGATTCCTCATGCCAGCATGACCAAGTCGTCGATGCCATAGCCAGCCTTCTGAAGCTTTTGCAAGTAAGCACACGGCGGGTTGTGGTCCTGTAGAGAAATCAACAATGTACAAGTCTCCTCTTCTAAAGCCTTCGAAGACTTTGGAATTGTCAGCTTCCATGATCACAACACAACGATACTTGCCAAAGACAACAACCATATCAGGATCACAAAGCATTGAGATAGACATGAAGTTGTATCCTAAGGACTCGACAAGCATGACTTTGTCCATGTGTCGATCCTTAGAGATCGCAACCTTAGCTAGACCCAATACCTGACTTTTGCCTTTGTCAGTGAAGATGATATGCTTCAGATGTGATGGTGTTAATGGAGCATCCATCAATAGATTCTTGTCACCAGTCATGTGATTTGTACAACCACTATCGAGGACCCACTCGTTTGCTTTGGGTTGATCATCCTGCAGATGAATTAGTGCATCTTACAAACTCATATACTTCATCAGTGAAGAATATGACATCAGTATCATCAGTTCAATTTCATCAAGCAATAGCACAGATAAGCAGTATTGAGGATGTGTGAAATGAAGGTTCATTTCATCATGATTAGCCTGCGTCCTTTCAGGCATTTTGTCAGGCCCCCAGCAAATTCTTCAGACGTTAAAGCACGTCTGGAGGCCTGACCCTGCATAAGAGATTAGTTCTTTTTCTTCACCACCCACATCTTGAGGGGTGGCAAAGAGTTCATCACTCTGCGAGCACCATATGAGAAAGGTGGCAAAGATGCCAAACCATTTCGTTTCACATAAGAGGGGTTAGGGTAAGCATATGAATAAGCAGAGAAATTCTTCGAGGACTTGTGAACATAATGATTTGAAGAATAATGCTCATATTCATAGCCCTTAGCTCTACCCTGTGAAACAGAGTTGTTAGCATGATGATGTTCATATGAGGACTTTGATCCTTTTGAGGAATTTGATCCATGTGAGGAATTTGTTCCATATGAAGAGTTTGATCTGGGGTTCCTGTTCTTCACTGGTGGTGTCATGAGGACATTCACCTGAAGACTTTCAACATAACTTTCGGGAACCCAGATTTTCTTCATAGGGGAACCGTTCCTGCAGTTAGTACCAACATATCTAGCAAATACTTCACCATTCTGATTTTTGAATAGTTTATAGTTGGAGTCAAATGACTCATCAGAAAAATGAGGAGATTTGCATGTAAAGCCAGATAAGTTAGATGGATCAACTAGAGGTCCCTTTGTAGCAACCCATGAAGTTTTGGGGTACTGCTCAGGCTTCCAATATGTTCCATCAGCATTGAGTTTCCTCTCAAAGGCAATACCCTCTTTCCTAGGGTTTCTGTTGAGGATCTGCTTTTTAAGCACATCACAAAGAGTCTGATGCCCTTTGAGGCTTTTGTACATTCCTGTCATTTACAATTCCTTCAGCCCTGCATTGTCAGTGATACTAGCAATGTCATCAGATGAGGAATTTGTGATAGCAGAGACAGGTGAAGAATTTGTAACATTTGAAGCATTTGAACATTCAGGTGAAGAATTAGCAGATTCACGTTCAATGCACTTTAAGCATGGAGGATCAAATTGTTCCTGAGTAGCGCTGATTTGTTGAGCAAGTAATGAATCGCGCTCCTTCTGAAGATCTTCATAACTCACTCTTAGCTTCTCAAGATCTTGCTTTCTTTGAAGAAATTCATAAGAAAGCTTCTCATGATCAGTTAAGAGGGTTTTATGATGACTTTGAAGGTTGTCAAACTTAGACTGAAGTCTCTGAAGATTTTCAGTTAAGTCTTTAGTGCGGTCCATTTCATCACCCAACATATAATCACTTTTGTCTAGCATGTTTTGAAGTTTTTCAATAGCCTTTTGTTGTTCCACAGCAATCTTAGCAAGTTTAGAGTAGCTAGGCTTAAGATTTTCATCAGATTCATCCTCACTTGATTCAGAGGAGGGGTATTTAGTTACCTTAGCAGCCTTTGCCATGAAGCAATAGGTGGGAGCATAGTCATCATTGCCTTCATCAGCGTTGTTGGTGCTGCCAATTTCTTCAGAGTTGAAGATAGACTTGCTGACAAATGCGGTAGCAAGAGCTAGACTCGCCACACCTGACTCAAACTCCTCGGATTCCTCTTCTTCCTCATTATCCTCAGATTCAGCCTCAGAATCCATTTCCTTGCCAATGAATGCCCGAGCCTTCTTGTAGCTGCTCTTCTTGTGAGATGAAGACTTCAAGGATTTTGATGATGAAGACTTTGAGGATTTCTTCTTCTTCTTGGCATCATCAGAACTGTAATCCTTGTATTTCTTCTTCTTTAGTTCCTTGTCCCACTGAGGACAATCTTGAATATAGTGACCAGGCTTCTTGCATTTGTGGCATAGCCTTCTCTTATAGTCACTTGACGAGGAATCACTGCTCCTTGAAGATTTTCCGAAGCGACCACGTCTTGAAAATTTCTGGAACTTCTTCACGAGCAGTGCTAGTTCCTGGCTCAATTCTCCAGGATCACCAAGACTGCTACCAGAATCTTCACATTCAGATTCAGACACTGCCTTGGCCTTCAGGGCACGTGGTTTGCCATAGCTTGAACCATAGAGATCTCTCTTTTCAGCAAGCTGGAACTCATGAGTATTTAGCCTCTCGAGGATATCAGCGGGATCTAGTGACTTGTAATCAGCACGCTCTTGAATCATCAGTGCCAGAGTGTCAAATGACGAATCGAGTGATCTCAGCAATTTCTTCACCACCTCATGATCGGTGATGTCAGTGGCACCGAGCGCTTGAAGCTCATTTGATATATCAGTGAGGCGATCGAAGGTTTGCTGTACATTTTCATTGTCGAGTCTTTTGAAGCGGTTGAAGAGATTGCGAAGAATGTCAACACGAGAGTCACGTTGAGTTGAGACTCCTTCGTTTACTTTGGAGAGCCTATCCCAGATAAGCTTAGCAGTTTCCAAAGCACTCACTCTACCATACTGCCCTTTACTCAGATGACCACATATGATATTCTTCGCTTGAGAATCGAGTTGCTTGAATCTCTTCACATCAGCAGCATTCAGGGAAGGTGTGACTGAGGGAACACCATTTTCCACAACGTACCAGAGATCGTTGTCAATTGCTTCAAGATGCATTCGCATCTTATTCTTCCAATAGGGGTAGTCCGTGCCATCGAAGGTAGGACACCCAGCAGAGACCTTGATCATACCTGCAGTCGACATAACTAGAACTCCAGGTGCTTAAACCAAAATCACACAGAACAAGGGAGCACCTTGCTCTGATACCAATTGAAAGTGCGTTATACCGACTAGAGGGGGGTGAATAGGCAATTTTTATGAATTCTTCACTGAGGAATTTGCCGGTGAGGAAATTCCTTAGCGAAGAACTACTTGCAGCGGAATAAGTACTCAGAAGTAAGCATAACAGAATACACACATAGTCATCATGATGAAATGAAGACAATCACAGAGTACAGAAAGCGTAAACACAGGATAACACAACATGAAGACAAACAGACTGAAGAAATTAAACTGAGGAAATTGAGAAAGTCTTTAGTCAAAGTCTTCAAACACATATATGAACAAACACTCAACACAGTGATGAGCAAATGAATGAGTTGAGGAAATAGAACCAGTAGGGTTGGTGAAGATAATGATTTGGTAGGCCAGTTCCAACTGTTGTCTCAGTTGTCTAGTTGGAGCGGCTGAGTATTTAAACTCGAGGACACACAGTCCCGGACACCCAGTCACTGAGCACGCAGCTCAGGACACCAAGTCCTCACCGTATTCTCCTTGAACTAAGGTCACACAGACCTCGTCCAATCACTCGTGGTAAGTCTTCAGGCGACTTCCAAACCTTCACAGACTTTGGTCACTCGGCGATCCACAATTCCTCTTGGATGCTCTAGACCATGACACCTAACCATCTGGAAGAAGCACAGTCTTCAAAGGTAACAAGCGTCGGATCTACGCAGGATCAATCTCTTCAGTGATGCTCAATCACTTTGGGTTTGTGGGTGTTTGGGTTTGGATTTTCCTCACTCGATGATTTTCACTCAAAGTCCTCGGAGGATGGGTTGCTCTCAAATGACAAGTGTCAGTTTCTCTCGGAGCAGCCAACCAGCTAGTGGTTGTAGGGGGCGGCTATTTATAGCCTTGGGAGCAGCCCGACATGATAAGACATAAATGCCCTTCAATGATATGACCGTTATGTGGATAAGATATTTTGGGACAGTTGGCTCGTAGCACAGCAACGGTCGGAAATTTGACTCTCAAATTCCTCAGGGCTATCATGTTCCTCACTGTGTAGGCAATCCGCACTGGCGAATTCCTAACTCCTCAGTCAGAACAAATTCCTCAGCGACCAGAAGAACTTCGTCTCTGTCACTGAAGAAATTGACTGAACTGTATGAGATTTCCAATGGCTTCACTCGAAGGGATTGGTAGGTGTAGGTTTTTGAGTTGAGCATCACATGGAAATTTTTCCTTAGTATTTCCTCGACCCCCTTTAACAGTACGGTATTTCCTATGACTCAAAAAGAGAAAAACAAAACTGTGAAAACGAAAGTCTTCAAGCTTCATATTCCTCGCATGAATATCAAGTCTTCACGGACACACCAATTTCTTCACTTTCAAAGTCTTCATGAAAGTATTTAGGAATACCAAAATCTTCAGTCAAAGATATTCATTTTAGGGGTCAACTTTCTATGTAAATATCAAACTCCTCATAGACTTATAGACCTGTGTACACTCATAAACACGTTAGTCCCTTAACCTATAAGTCTTCAATACACCAAAATCACTAAGGGGCACTAGATGCACTTAAAGAAGCCTTCTTCGTCTCCTCTTCAGGAGTGGTCTTTGTTGAAAGAAAATAAGAAGCGTAAAGTTCATCCTCCAGAGGTGAACAAAGGTGTGAAGAAGCGTGCTCGTGTCGGAGCTGAAGATGCTGTATCTGAAGAAGATGATATTGAAGTTGATTCAGAAGATGAATTTGCAGTGGTATGTGTTTTGTACTGCATGTGACTTGCTAGTTGTACTTGCAATGATTTAATTGTGTTTGGGCTGGTATGCTGGCCAGGGGAGGCTGGTCATTGTTTGCATCTATTTGATTGTGGTACTGATATTGTTTTAATAGTTGAACTTGTGCAAACTTTTCTTTGTTTTACTTGCCTTCATATGCTTGTTTTGTTTTCTATATTCATTGTTTGAAGTGTTATGTGATTTGTTCTGCATGTGACTTACTAGTTGTACTTGTAATGATTTAATTTGTGTTTGGGCTGGTATGCTGGCTAGGTGAGGCTGGTCATTGTTTGCATCAATTGAGGGTGGTACTGATGTTGTTTTAATAGTTGAACTTGTGCAATCTTTCCTTTTTTTACTTGCATTCATATGCTTGTTTTGTTTTCTATACTCATTGTTTGCAGTGGTATGTGTTTTGTACTGCATGTGACTTACTAGTTGTACTTGCAATGATTTAATTGTGTTTGGGCTGGTATTGTGGCCAGGTGAGGCTGGTCATTGTTTGCATCAATTGAGGGTGATATTGATGCTGTTTTAATAGTTGAACTTGTGCAATCTTTTCTTCTTCTTTTTTCCTTGCATTCATATGATTGTTTTGTTTTCTATATTCATTTATTTAAGGTGTGGCTTCTTTATTTTCATTTACAGCCTGTTAGCGTTATGAGTCCGGTCAAGCCGGTGGGAGGCAATGCCAGAAAAGTTGCCTTGGATGAAGGTGACCAATGGAATTGAACTTAACTGTGCGATGTTCATTGAGAGAGGTTGAAGCTTGTGCTAAATTGCTCGAGAGTCGGCATGTGGCTAGGGTTCATGCATCTAGTTTTGGTTCTATCTTCAAGTGGAGGGTGAAGTCTAACATTTCCTGCCCTCTGATGGGAGTTTTGTACCTGAGGATAGATTCTGATACAATGACTCTTGACATGGGTGAGGCTAATAAGAAGCTTCGCATCACTAGCGATGGTATACATCAAGTATTTGGTTTCCCTCGTGGTGGTCGTTCTGCGCCAAGGCCGTCAGAGGACGGATATGACGATGCTCTAATGAAGTTAAGATCAGAGCTTGACATTAGCAGGAACAAAGATATCAAGACAAAGGATTTGAGGAATAAGCTCAAGGTGCTCGTCAAGGATCCTAGCAAAGATGACCTTGCTCTGAAAGTGTTCTTCATTATTGTGTTTATGAAGGTTGTGTTGCCTGGTTCTGCCCGTGTTTCCAAAGAGGCAGCAATATTTGAGGGTCTCGTCTTTGAGGACATGGCTAATATGGATTATTGCCAGCTGATGGTTGATGAGCTTAGAAGGGCTGTTGCCAAGTACCAAGATGGTGATACCATGGGGAAGGCAATCACAGGTTGTGCCATAGGGCCTGTACTAATGTACCTTGACTGCCTTATCCGTGGAAAGACTGCGGAGCCTGACATGCGAGTCCCCCGCATATGTTTCATGGATCCTACCAGGCTTTCTGATCTGGTTGATGCAGATTTGATAAAAAAAGGCAATGCAGATCCAAAGACTTGGGTGTTTGGGAAGCTTCCGGTGAGTTTTATTTGTTTTGTGTCTTGCAGACCTTTTTTTATTTTAGGTATAGCTATTTTTTGTTGTAGTGGACATGTGTACTGCAAAGTTATCTATTTATATTTTGTATGGTTTAGGTATGGTTTTTTAGTACTGTTGTTTCATGTGTGATTGAACTGAATAACTTTGTTCAACTGGCCTGTTGGTAAATACTAACAAATTGGCAATGACAGTTAAAGTTTATTAGTGGTGTTGATTTTAAATCTGTTAATATCATGATTTATTTTTCCCTATGTGTTGCATTGATTGATTAACAATTTTTCCCCTTGTTTGTAGTGGAAAACTCATGAGGAGGTTGTTTTTTCCGAGTGTATAAATGGCCAGTCCTGGAGATGCCGTCGTCTCAGGTTCAGAAGTTTTCATCTCTGCCTGATGAGTTGAGGGATGGCCGTAGTGTTGAGGGTGCTGGTTATGTCCCCCCTGGCCCTAGTAATGCTAGTGCTTCACAGAGGCAGGGTTTTGGTATTGATGTTGCCGTTTCAGCGTTGGAGAGCGCTGAGCATATCTTAAGTAATGTGTGTTCTGAGCTGCAAAAGGTCCCAACGACAGTTGAGCGTCTGAGTTGTATCAATGGTATCCTTCCTAAAGGTCATCAATTTAATGCTGAGGAAGCTGTTGACTACATTGAGATGGAGAGAATTTTAATAGGTGATATGCGTGATGGTGCCGCTAATCTAGTTCAGAGCTTGGTTCGTCTGTTGAACAACTTGAAGCGTTTTAGAACTACGCAAAACTCTCGATGCAAGTGTCACGCCCAATATGCGACCCTATCCAAAAGGAACTCGAAGGTCCCACCAAGGATAGACCCGCATATTGAAACGCTTTTGCAAGGTGGATATCATTACATCAACATTACATAATAGATGGGGATACATACAAGAGGCATACAATGCCACACGAATACAACATCATCATACATAAGAGCAACATCCGACTACGGATGAAACACAAACAGAAGCTCAAACGACATCCGCCCTGCTAGCCCAGGCTGCCGACCTGGAACCTATCCCCTGATCAAAGAAGAAGTAGAAGAAGAACTCAACGCAAGCAAGCATCGCTCTCGCGTCAAGATCATCGCGTAACCTGTACCTGCAACTGTTGTTGTAGTAATCTGTGAGCCGCGAGGACTCAGCAATCCCATTACCATGGGTATCAAGACTAGCAAAGCTTAATGGGAAAGGAAGGGGTAAAGTGGTGAGGTTGCAGCAGTGACTAAGCATATATGGTGGCTAACATACGCAAATAAGAGCGAGAAGAGAACAAGCGGAACGGTCATGAAGCTAGCAATGATCAAGAGGTGATCCTGAACACCTACTTACGTCAAACATAACCCAAAGACCGTGTTCACTTCCCGGACTCCGCCGAGAAGAGACCATCACGGCTACACACGCGGTTGATGCATTTTAATTCGGATCTGGTGTCAAGTTATCTACAACCGGACATTAACAAATTCCCATCTGCCACATAACCGCGGGCACGACTCTCGAAAGTTTATACCCTGCAGGGGTGTCCCAACTTAGCCCATGATAAGCTCTCGCGATCAATGAAGGATATACCTTCTCCCAGGAAGACCCAATCAGTCTCGGAATCCCAGTTTACAAGACATTTCGACAATGGTAAAACAAGACCAGCAAGACCGCCCGATGCGCCGACATCCCGATAGGAGTTGCACATATCTCGTTCTCAGGGCAAC
Source organism: Triticum timopheevii (assembly GCA_963921465.1). NCBI lineage: Eukaryota > Viridiplantae > Streptophyta > Magnoliopsida > Poales > Poaceae > Triticum > Triticum timopheevii. The sequence goes on from OY997270.1 coordinate 140,183,375, forward strand.
ACCGGATGAGCAATCCGTACAACTAAAACCAGACCTCAAGTTTCCCTGAGGGGGCACTGCAAAGGACTCTAGTTCGGACCAACACTTAGACAAGCATTGGTCCGGGGGGGCTATAATAAAGATGACCCTTGGGTTAATTACTCCCAAGGGAAAAGTAGGTGGTGGTGAGGCAAATGGTAAAACCAAGGTTGGGCCTTGCTGGAGGAGTTTTATTCAAAGCGAACTGTCAGGGGGGGTCCCATAAATCACCCGACCGCGTCAGGAACGCAAAATCCGGGAACATAACACCGGTATGACAGAAACTAGGGCGGCAAGAGTGGAACAAAACACCAGGCATAAGGCCGAGCCTTCCACCCTTTACCAAATATATAGATGCATTAATAATATAAGAGATATTGTGATATCCCAACCAAAATCCTGTCCACCATGGAGAAATCTTCAACTTCACCTGCAACTAGCAACGCTATAAGAGGGCTGAGCAAAGCGGTAACATAGCCAAACAACGGTTTGCTAAGAAGGGTGTCAAAGGTTAGAGGTTCATGGCAATTTGGGAGGCTTGAAGAACAAGTTATAGGAAGCGCAGCAAAGCGATAGAACGAAGCAACTAGCATAGCAATGATAGTAGTGAGATCCAGGGTAGCGGTCATCTTGCCTGAAATCCCGCAAGGAAGAAGAACAAGTCCATGAAGAAGATGAAGCCACGAAGACGAACCAAGCGTAGACGAACGCATCCTCACGATCGCAACGAAACGGGAACTATCGAGAAGAAGCACACAACATGGTAAACACACCACACATGAACAAGACATGATGCACAACAAGCATGATGCATGACAAAGCTACATGAAGCTACTCATGGCAAGAGACGATGCAAACAAGAGCAACACATCAAAGCAAGTTTAAATGAGTCCGGTAACAACATATAACAATTCCGGTAAGTCCTCATATGCAAATTTCGAAATTGGTCCAGATTTGAACAAACCTTATATTCAAGTTGTTAAACAGCAAGTTAAAGAGCACCAAGATGATCTACACGAGATTCTAGTCAAGTTACATATAAAGTTCATTAGATTCGGAGCTACGGCCTAGAAGATATGAGCAAAACAAGTTAAGCATGACATTGATGCAAAATGCATACAAACATCAAGCAAACACCTCAAAACATGGATGCAACAAGATAATATGAAGCTACATGCAAAAACAGGCAAGTTTCATATAGAGCACACTCAAAACGGAGCAACGGTTCAACACATACACTCTATACAAGTCATAACAACAACCTGTCCAAAACAGCAACTAGGCATATTGCAAGCATCAAAACAATATGCTACAGCACCCCAACATAAGAACAAAAGATATGGGCATGAATTAAAGGTAAAGCATAACAAGATATGAACACTGAGCTATCTCCAGAAATCACTAGAACATGCTCAAACACACATGGAAAGATTGCAAATAATAACAGTTTCAGACTTATCAGGAAATAACATCAGGTTGCAATGTTTAGAGCTATCAAACAACATGTTACAGGAATTTATCATGGCAAACAAAGGCATGGCATGAATCTACTGATTGCATAGAACAAAAGTCCCTTACTGACCATGAGCCAAAAGGGCACAAAAAATATGATGGCACCCATGTAAACATGGCAAGTTATATGACAGATTCAAGCATGGCAGGAACAACAATAAGTAGGCATGTTGGTGAGCTTGAACCACTCACCACAGAGCAATACATGGCATAGCAAGGCAACCAACAGTAAGAAGACATGTTTGTGAAGCCATACATGGCATGAACAAGGTCATAGGGGGCATGGATCACTAGCAAACAATCATGGAAATATTGAACTTAATGTTAACAGGCTGACAGCAACATCGTTTAGCAACTTTGGAGCAAGATATGAACAATCTACAGCAAGCTATAAATGCAACCAGGGGCATGTATGGATAGAGCATAACCATATGTACAAAACATCCTTACTTAAGTATCTCAAAATAAGCATGGATCTCTTTGTAGCATCAAGTTTACATGGCATCACGAAATAACAGAATCAGCCTAGCAAAACAGTAACGTCAAGTACCCTCCTTAACAAGCTTGATGCACTCACTTCACAAGTCACAAAAATACATGGATGGCACCACTGGAAATATGGCATGTCATAGATCAAAACACATGTAGACATCAACCTCATAGGATGCACACATCAAACATGGCAAAAATGACAAATGAGCATGTTATAACAGTTCCAGCAGATTAACATCAACATGCACTCTTCCAACAGCATTTAGGGCATCAATATGAGCTCAAATGAAAATGATGCAATGAAATGAAAAGAAGTACTCGTCGAGGCGAACAATTTGACATATTACAAGCATGAAACAGAGCTACGGATGCAGAGATATGATGCAATGAACATGGCATGATAATGCTGAAAATCTGGGACGGGCAATAACGGGGAAGGGGAAAAGTCAACCTTCGGGATTTCGGATCTGGCACAGATTACGAAGATCGCCTGAGCTGCACACCGGCGAGGAAGAAGAGGCGGCCGGAGCTTGAGGAGTCCGCCGGAGAGGGCGGGGATGCCGGATCCGGGGCGCGGGGCGGCGAGGAGGCGACGTGGGGGTGACGTGGGCCGGCTCCGGTGGCCGGGGCGGGACGCCGGCGGTGGAGGCGGACGGGCGAGGGGCGGCGTCGGGCGGTGAAGGGCGGCTCGGCGAGTGGCGGAAGAGGCCGGGCGACGGGGCCGGGAGGCGGCGCGCAGCCGAGAGGCGGCGGCGGCCGGCGGGAGCGGGCGCGCCCACGAGCGAGGCGGCCTGGGCGACGGCGGCGGCGGGCTCGCGCGGGCCTGCGGCGGGCCTGGCGGGCCGCGCGGCGGCAGAGGAGAGAGAGGAGGCGCGGGGCGACGTGGCGCCTCCTGGTTGGGCGCTGGAGGCGGCGGAGCTGAGGTGTCGCCGTCTGATTGGCCGGAGTGAGGTGGAGGCTGGACGTGTCCGGCGCGGGCGGACGCGTCCGGCGGCGCGAGGAGGAAAACTGCTAGGGTTATGGTGGATTCATCCGTGAATTTCGGGGGAGGGTGTGTTTATATAGGTAGGGGAAGCTAGGAGAGTCCAAATGAGGAGCGGTTTTCGGCCACGCGATCGTGATCGAACGACCGAGAGCATGGAGGGGAGTTAGCTGGGTTTTGGGCCACTTTGGAAGGGGTGTTGGTCTGCACACAAAAGAGGCTTTTACGGTTACCCGGTTAACCGTTGGAGTATCAAACAACCTCCAAATGGCACGAAACTTGACAGGCGGTCTACCGGTGCTATACCAAGGCCGCTTGGCAAACCTCGGGCCATTCCGAGAATGTTTGACACCCACACAAGAGAAGAGGCAAAAGGGGGGCGCTGGAGGACATAGGAGTGCCGGATTGCAAAACGGACAACGGGGAAAATGCTCGGATGCATGAGACGAACACGTATGCAATGCAATGCACATGATGACATGATATGAAATGCAGATGATGACATGGCAAAATGCAACACGCAAGCAAATGACATGGCATTGACAGCGAATAACTGGCGGACACTTGGCGCATCGGATCCGGGGCGTTACAGCAAGCCATATGAAGAATGTGCAAATGTTGTTATCAAGCAGTTTGAGAAGGATGAGGCTGCTGCCACCGACAGCAGGGCTAGTGATGGTACTGAGGCTAATGTTTTTGATCACGAAACGAATGATGTTGGCTTGGAGCATCCTGATGTTGATGTGAGTCAGTCCTCGGTGTTTGCAATTTTTACTTTGTTGTTCTGCTGTGAGTGTTGTACTTGAACTTCCTCATCTTCATCTATTTATTAATAATTTTCTTTCATGCAGATTGATCAGGATGAGGCTGCTGGCACCGACAGCAGGGCTGATGATGGTACTGAGGCTAATGTTTCTGATCAGCATACGAACGATGTTGGCTTGCAGCACCTTGTTGTTGATGTGAGTCAGTCCTCATTGTTTGTATGTTTTTACTATGTTGTTCTGCTGTCAGTATTGTAGTTGAACTTCCTGATCTACATCTGTTTATTAATTTTTCTTTTCATGCAGGAGACCAGTCATAATGTTGAGGCTGCTATTGACCGTGGAATTAATGATCCATCCACTGATAAGTGCAAGGTTATTTTTATTTTCATTGTGTTTATTCATATTTTCTTGAATTTTCATGCGCACCAATGTGTCTTGCTTGTTCAATTTTCTGTCCCACACCGTTTAGAGTTTGCAAGGGGGTAGCTACCTTTTTTGTTACTGTTGTTTTAATTCCTTGTGTTTATTGTTGCTCATAATAGCATTGTTTTTTTTTTGCCTCATTACATTTGAATCAGGGTCCTATTGTTGGCGATGAGCCTTGTTTGCCCGTTGGTGATGTTGCTTCGAATGTTAGCAGCAGCAAGTTCGATGATGTTGCTGTGAATGCTTCCAAGGTTTGTTTTTCTGTGCACCTCTTGGTAGCTTATTTTTTATTGTTAGTTTTGTTCATATTATTCACTTTTTCTGAATTTTTATTTTCGTCAGATTACTGATGTTGAGCGTGAGGTTGTCCTTAGTGGTGGAGATGATGCTCGTGGTGTTCCATTGAGTAGTGTCGGCGTTCTAGGAACGGGGGTCCCCAGACTTGCCTGCCTGCGGCCTGTGGCGTGGCTCAAGGGAGGCCCAGCACAACCCATCTTCATCAACACAAGCTCAAGACCCTCGCGAGGGGCCAAGCCTCGCGGGGCGGACGACAAGGAGCTTCCTCAGGCATGACCTCATCAGGTGGGCTCGCGAGTAGGCGGAGAGTTCAAGGCGGGGTACCTCGCAAGGTGCCCATGACGCAAGCCATGACGACTAGGGGCGCCAGTCGGGCGCCAGCCTGCGCAGTGTCCTCCTTTCCTCTTTGGTGCAAAGGGAGCAAGCGCAGGAGGGAGCATCAAGCAAAGGCATCCATTTCGGTGCAACGAGACCAAGACCAACCCAACAGCAGGGGAGAAGTCATTGTGGAGCCCAAGCAGGCGTCACCACCAGAGCCTTTGACAAGCGAGGACCAACTTTGGTCAGGATAAGTGTACCCGCTGTTCCCCTTCAAAATGGCCAATTGTTGGCGCCCTTCTCGCTCGATATTTGGGAAGAGGCCCAGGGCCTTTGCCTATAAATAGGACTAGCCACCCCCAATGTAGGGCAATCAGACCTGACCTAGCAATTGGGATCCTCACCAAGAAACCAGTAGATAGCGCGATTGAACTCCTCCTAGCAGTTCGTCGCACCAGCCAAGAACAGGCCCTCGTGAGGCTGTTCTTCCTTGTATTGTTCATCATCAGCCCAAGAGGCAATCCACCACACCACACACTGGAGTAGGGTATTACACCACAATGGTGGCCTGAACTAGTATAAATCTTGTGCCCCTTGTGTTGTTCTGTTTGGTAGTTTAGATCCTAGCGATTCAGCGAGGAACAGGCAGGTAGAGGGTTGAATCTCCGCGCGCACCCCAGAGTTCGAACCTCAAGGGTCTGCCGGAACCCAAAATCCGACATTTGGCGCGCCAGGTAGGGGTGCGCCGGAATTTTCCTTCCGTCATCTTGTTCTTCTCCGACCACCGCATCCATGTCTGACGCTCGTCGGGCTCGCGCTGAGCGCCGAGCCGCCCTCGCTTCCCACGTCGCCCAGACGGCTCCCGTCGGCGGGCGCCCTCATCGTTCCCCGTCACCTGCCATCAACGCCGCCACCGGCCCGGCGGGGAACGAACCGCAAGCGTCGTCTCAGCATCCATCCATGAGGCGGGACGACCGCACTGCCACACCCTCGCTCACCCCCGCTGGTTCTTCATCACATGCGCCCCGTGCGGCCATGGAGGCCCGAGCTGCGCTCATCGCGGCAAACGAGCTCCTGCACTACCGCCCCATCGACAACGTCTACGAAGAGTGGCTCGACCGAGTCGCCGAACTCGTCCGCGCCGCCGGGGGCTCCCCCGCGCCGTCCTTCTCGCCGCACCGCGCTCCGCCCTACGCGGGCAATGAAGCTCCTGGGGCGCCTCAGCCGCCTCCACCTCAAGAAGGCACCCTGGCCCCAAGGCACGCGGCCCCTGGGCGGAACCCGCTCCGTCAGGCGCCAGCGCGGCAGGAGCAGAGCTGCCAAGAAGTCCCTCACCCACGACAAGCTGCCCGAGCGCTCCCTGCTCCAGCACGTCAAGACCCTGCGCTGCCTCCAGCCGCGGCGCATGGGGACCCGCAGGACCAAGCTCTTCGTCGCCCCAGGCCTCCTGTGGCCACAGCAGGCTGCCGCGCCTTCACCTCCGAGCTGCGCAGCGTCGCGTGGCCCGGCAAGTTCAAGCCAGACCTGCCTCCACGCTACGACGGCACGGCTGACCCTGCAGAGTTCCTCCAGCTCTACGAGTTGGGAATCGAGACTGCCAACGGAGATGAAAAAGTCATGACTAACTGGTTTCCCATGGCGCTCAAGGACGGAGCCCGCACCTGGCTCCTGAATCTGGCCCCAGGCACGATCTCCTCATGGGATGAGATGCGCACCCGCTTCATCACCAACTTCCAGGGTACCCGCGACCGGCCACCCGCCGTGAGCGACATGCGCCGTATCAAGCAGCAACCAGGGGAAACCCTGCAGAAGTACATCCAACGCTTTAACAACGCGCGCCTCAAGATCCCCATGGTGACGGAGGAGGCCATCATCTCAGCCTTCTCCGACGGTGTGCGCGATGTCAAGATGAAGGAGGAGCTGGCGATGCATGAAGACCTATGCACCTCCTTGGAGCTGTTCAACTTGGCGACCAAGTGCGCCAGGGCTAAGGAGGGACGCCTCTCCCTCCTCGAGCTGCCTGCCGCGGACCGAGAAAAGAAGAAGCCCAAGGCCAAGGACGTGAAGCGCAAGGGGGCTGCCGTACTCGCGGCAGAGCCAGACACCAAGCGGGGCAGAGATCAGCCCGAATCTTCCAAGGGTAGTCGGTACTGCGTGTACCACGACCTCCACACCCACAACACCAATGAATGCCAAGAGCTCCGGGCCGTGCGCGAAGGAAGGGTCGGCAGACGTCCCGACCGCAGCGACCGGGGCTACGGCCAAGGAGGAGGAAGGAATGCAGGACATTGAGAAGACCGCGGCCCGCGCCAAGGGTGGCGCGACCAACCTCGCGAGGATCGCTGGCAGGACCCACCTCACGAGGGAGGCTGGAGGGATCAGCCTCGCGAGGATCGCCCGCAAGGGAACGCAGGCCTCCCTCCGCTACCGCTGCGGCCAAGGAGAAATGAAGACCGTCATCAGGACGAGGGGGCGGGGACTTCCAGGAACCGCGTGCAATCGCCTGCATCCTGGGAGGAGCTCAAGCCCCAGCCTCTCAATGCATCTTCAAGCAATTCGCCCGCGAAGTGAATGCAGTCCTCCCCAAGCTCGAGGCCACGCGCCCTCTCAGGTGGTCGGCATGCGCTGTCACGTTCAGCTCAGCAGATCAGGTCAAGTGCGCGACCACAGCCGGAGTCCTCCCGATGCTTTGTTCCCCAATTATCAGCAACGTGCTGGTCACCAGGACCCTCATCGACGGCGGAGCAGGGCTCAATGTCCTGTCCGTGGAAACATTCAACAATCTCCAAGTGCCCTACAGCCAGCTTCAGCCAACCAAGCATTTCTTCGGAGTCACCGACGGCTCCACGGTCCCGATTGGGCAAGTCCGCCTTCCTGTCACCTTCGGGGCACGTGACAACTACCGCACCGAGCTCATCGACTTCGACGTCGCCCACATTTGCCTGCCATACAACGCCATCCTCGGGTACCCGACGCTGGACAAGTTCATGGCCGTAACCCACCATGGCTACAACGTCCTCAAGATGCCAGGAAGTGGCGGGGGTCATCACGGTGCCCTGCAAAGAGAGAGACGCAGTGTGCTCCCTGGAGCGAGCCTTTCAGGCCGCATCACTGGAAGACCCGGACCACGGAAGCAGGAGGCTTCCCGAGGCCGCCCCCAAGAAGAAGAAGACATCGACCGGCCCGGCCCCTCAGGAGGCAGGCCCCTCAGGGCCCGCGCCTGCTCAGGGGGAACCTCCTTCCATCGCATAGGGAAGCGCGCCCGGCGCCCTCCTCATGCAGGGCTCAGGGGGTCTCCCCTGGAGGGACGCCGACCTCGCCAAGGTCACGAGGGAGGCGCTTGGGCACCACGTGGAGGCGTGTTTCAAAGCACGTTTCCCTCAAGAGGGAGCAAGGCAAGGAGGGCCGAACCCTCAGGAGTTCGTCAGCAAGGCCATTCAGGAGCTACAGGAGTCAAGGGTCATGAGAGGCAGCCGCCGCTTACCCACTGTGGCCCCCCATCCAGGCGAAGATGGTGGGTTGCGTGTCTACATCGACATACCGGGGCCCGACCAAGCCGCGTCTCAGGAGCGCCTCTGGCCCTCGCAAGTGGGACGCTGCGAGGGTCTGCCCCACAGCTACGTCCGCATGCCTTATGGCTTGCCGAACGCGGCTACTGCGCACCAGCGCCTCATGAGAGCCATCCTGGAGGCTCAAGAGGTCAGGCGTTCCGCAGCCCTGGCAGAGATGGAGATGGCCCGCGAGGAGCCGCCAGCGCCTCCGGAGCCTCCTGAGGCCCCTGGGCCTGGGGGCTTGTGAGGATCGGCTCCCGCAGCCCACCAAGTCTGCTACACCAACACCCCTTCGTCCCCAACATCATCAGGTGACATCTTTCAAGTTTCATTTCCGGCTGGGAGCGCCCACAGGGCCGCATTATTCCCAGGCCGCGTGGGTCCGTCCCTGCGGCATGTATCCCTTTTGTTTCATGTTCTTAGCTTACCTCATTGGGGGCGCCCCTCGGGCTGCATCATCCCCAAGTCGCTCGGGCCTGACCCAGCGGCGTGTACCCTTCTTGCGTTTATCTTAGGGCCATGATTTCGACCCACCATGCTTGTTATTTGGTGCCTTTTCCTCCTGGGTGTCAGAATCTTGGGAGTTAAAGGGGGGTACCTGAGCATCGCGACTCAGGGCTCCTACCGGCTCTCCAACCCTCACCCTCTGGTCTTGTCCATGGCATCGCGACCTGGCATGCCAGCGACGGCTGAGACCAGCTCGAGAGCCGGGACCCGAGGACGTAGAGTTTCGACATCTAACCCAGCTTGCGCGTTAAAGGGGGGGTGCCTGAGCATCACGACTCAGGGCTCCTACCGGCTCTCCGGCCCTCACCCTCTGGTCTTGTCCATGGCATCGCGACCTGGCATGCCAGCGACGGCTGAGACCAGCTCGAGAGCCGGGACCCGAGGATGTAGAGTTTCGACATATAACCCAGCTTGCGCGTTAAAGGGGGGGTGGCTGAGCATCGCGACTCAGGGCTCCTACCGGCTCTCCAGCCCTCACCCTCTGGTCTTGTCCATGGCATCGCGACCTGGCATGCCAGCGATGGCTGAGACCAGCTCGAGAGCCGGGACCCGAGGACGTAGAGCACCGGCATCTGGCCAAATTTGCAGGAACACACTCCAAGATAAGGCCCAGAGCCAGGCGCAACCCGCCTTGAGGTAGGGCCCCGTGAGTCCCGCGCTGGCCCATGGGTGCCCAGATACACCTCGTCAAGCCCTACCGTGCCAACCACATGTCAGGGTGGGGCTGTATACGCCCCGGGGGTTCCTCCCGGAGGGGAGCCCCCTCCCATGCACCAGTGGAAGCACCATGCTCCACGCTGGCTGACAACACTGCCGAGGAGCGGCTATGCCCGTACACATACGAAAGCGCTATGCTCCGCGCTGGTGATAAACAACTGAGGGTGGCCCCCTGGCCGCATCAACCTCAGGGAGCCCGGAGCTCAGTGTCTGGCCTCATCGCAACGCCTCCCCTCAGGAGTGCCGCGCGAAGGGGCTGGGCACGGGGACTATGCCTGGGTCACGCCCAGACGCATGCCACCTGGCCAGGCCTCCCCGGGCCTAGTTCGTCGCACGTCCCTCCCCGAGCGGTGCCAAGGTACGAAGGCCGTTTGAGCGTCAAGGGGGACTCCTGAGCATCGCGACTCAGGAGCCTAACTGGTCACGTAGCCCCTCACTCCTTAGTTCCGAAAGGCTAACGGCGGTTGAGGTATGCGCGGGGCCGGGCTCTGTAGACGTAGAACAGCATATCCACCCACATCTCACCTCCCTACTTGCTGTTCGAGCGCCAAGGGGGACTCCTGATCATCGCGACTCAGGAGCCTAACTTGCCACGTAGCCCCTCACCCCTTGGTCCCGTCCTGGTTTCCGGTCGGGGCTAATGGCGGCTGAGGTATGCGCAGGGCCGGGCTCTGCCGGCGTAGAACATAAGCAAGTAGGAAGGAACAACGCAAATTTCAGGGAATTCAAAAGCAAATATTACAGTCCATACTGTTATGACAGCACCAAATGCAAGTTTTAACGCCTCCCTGAGGCATGGTACATGCGCAGGAATTAAAAGCAGGACAGGAGCCACGACGGAGTCACTTGCTGGCGGTGGAGCTGCACGGAGCAGGTTCGCCTTGTGGAGCAGCAGGGCTGGCAGCGCTCCGCTTCGGCTTGGTGCTGAAGGCCCGGAATTTCCCCAGCAGGGCCTCCGCACGACCCTTCACGGCCTCAGTAGCGGCAGCGGCACGCTCGCCGCTCGCTGGCTCCAGCAGGCTGTCGAGGTCGATGTTGGGGTCACGAAGATAGATGTGGGTGAAGACCCACGTCAGCGCTGCGGAAGACAAGACGCGTGCCTCAGCCTCGGCCGTAGGGCCAAGGCCAAGGGTGACATCTTCAAGGGCGCAAACCAGGAAGGGAAGCAGCTTGGCGGGGCCATCCTCCTCGCCGGCCAGCGGGCTCTCAAGGCCGCTATCATAAAGCGTCTTCAATGAAGTGCGAGCCTTCTCCTCCATATCCGCGAAGGCCACGCGATCCTCAGTGAGAACCGGGCCTTGCCGTCCAGCTCAACCTTCCTCGCCTCCAGCTCTTTCTCCAGCGTGCCTAGGCGGCCACGGCGCCTCTTGAGCTTGGCCTCCAGGTCCTTGACGGCCGCCTCGCGAGCCTTCATGCTTTCCTCCTGCTCTTGGCGAAGGCGGGCTTCCTCGGCAAGCTGGTTCTGCAGGCCCTTCAGCTCGCTCTCCAGCGTCTCACAGCGACCTTGGACACTAGCCATCTCCCCCAAGGCAGCATCGCGGGCAACCTTCGCCCCAAGGACGGCTTGCTTCTCCTCGTCGCAAGCCGTCGAGGCCTGGACCAGCGCCGCCCATATCGAAGCGTCGGAGCGAATCCAGCCAGAAGCTAGCTCCAAGCGCCCGGCCACTAGACGAGGGCCGGCGCCCAGAAGATCTTGCCACAGACGGTCCAGTTCGGCAACGGCGTGATCCAGAACGGTAGTCGGAGAAGCAATAGCCGGTGGAGTAGGAGGAGAAGACGGCAGCGTGACCACGGTATCCTGAGGCGGAACCAGCTGCGCCATGACGGCTGTGGAGGCAGCATCAGGTAAGGGCACCTCGGGAGTCGCCTGGGCCATGGGGGTTGAGCTCGCCCCAGCAGGCTCAGCCTGGCCTCGCGAGGATGGCCGGGCAGGAGAGGCTCGTGCGTCGCAGTCGCCTCCCTTCTCGGGCAGAGGCGCTGCCACAGATGGGACCTCAGGAGCTCCCTTCGGCTTCTTTGCCGCGGGTGCCAGCCTAGCCGGGAGACACGAACATCAAGCCTCAGCAACAGAACAATAATCAAGATAGGAATCAAGCACTTACAGGTCGTCTCTTGCGGGCTCAAGCAGCCTCCGGCCGTACTTGAAGCCCGAGAGCCGGCTGCTGGGATCAGCTTCAAGGAGCTCGGGAGCAGGAGGTGCGCCTGTGGATCGCCTCGGGGCTGGGGCAGACTCGCGGGGGATCAGCCCGGTCTGGTCCTTCTTCGGGATCGGAGGTAGGCTCCCACCGCCCTGCTCATCACCATCCTCGTCATCATCACTCAGGGAGAGGCGGAGAGCGCGGGACCTGCGCCGAAGGGGGGGAGCCCTTGACTCCGCCTCGGAGTCAGCCCCCTCTTCCCGCTCCCCTTCTTCCTTCTCCTCGCTGGAGTCGCCGGAGGACACGTCCAATCAACCGCCACGCGGCGCCCAAGGCCGCAGGCTTTTAGGGCCCGCGACGCTTCGCACTTGCCCTTTCGCCTCTCTGCTCAACCAAGTTCGGGCGCGCCATGGGCCCGGGGGCTACTGTCGGCGTTCTGGGAATGGGGGTCCCCAGACTTGCCTGCCTACGGCCTGCAGCGTGGCTCAAGGGAGGCCCAGCACAGCCCATCTTCATCAACACAAGCTCAAGACCCTCGCGAGGGGCCAAGCCTCGCGGGGCGGACGACAAGGAGCTTCCTCAGGCACGTCCTCATCAGGTGGGCTCGCGAGGAGGCGGAGAGTTCAAGGCGGGGTACCTCACGAGGTGCCCATGATGCAAGCCATGACGACCAGGGGCGCCAGTCGGGCGCCAGCCCGCGTAGTGCCCTCCTTTCCTCTTTGGTGCAAAGGGAGCAAGCGCAGGCGGGAGCATCAAGCAAAGGCATCCATTTCGGTGCAACGAGACCAAGACCAGCCCAACGGCATGGGAGAAGTCATTGTGGAGCCCAAGCAGGCGTCACCACCAGAGCCTTTGACAGGCGAGGACCAACTTTGGTCGGGATAAGTGTACCCGCTGTTCCCTTCAAAATGGCCAATTGTTGGCGCCCTTCCCGCTCGATATTTGGGAAGAGGCCCAGGGCCTTTGCCTATAAATACGACTAGCCACCCCCAGGGCAGGGCAATCAGACGTGACCTAGCAATTGGGATCCTCACCAAGAAACCAGTAGATAGAGCGATTGAACTCCTCCTAGCAGTTCGTCGCACCAGCCAAGAACAGGCCCTCGCGAGGCTGTTCTTCCTTGTATTGTTCATCATCAGCCCAAGAGGCAATCCACCACACCACACACTGGAGTAGGGTATTACACCACAATGGTGGCCTGAACCAGTATAAATCTTGTGTCCCTTGTGTTATTCTGTTTGGTAGTTTAGATCCTAGCGATTCGCCGAGGAACAGGCAGACAGAGGGTTGAATCTCCGTGCGCACCCCAGAGTTCGAACCTCAAGGGTCTGCCGGAACCCGAGATCCGACAAGTAGTGGGCGCAATGTTGGTACCAAAGTTGCTGATGAGGATGCTGGTGCTGCCAGCATACTTGATGCCAAATCGCCTGGTGTTGGTATTGCTGGGAATGAAAATGTTTCTGGTTGTGAAGATTTGCCGCCAAAGAACTTCCCGCCCGGAGGTCTTGATTACGGTGATGCATTGCAAGATGCTTCTAGAGTGGAGGAGGTGCCATCCGATGATGGTGATTTACTTCTGCCAATTTCTTCTGACCCCTTGACGCAGGAGGCGCTCTTGTCGTCCCAGGATTTTCTTTCTACAGACCGTGAAAGCACAGCAATATTGGTGTCCTCTCAAGATGTCCCATTGTCAAACCCTGAAACTGGAGGCATAATGGTCTCATCACAGGAACTACCATCGTCGTCAAACCCTGATAGTCCAGGTAAGGACTTGTAAATGGGGCGTACTTCTCAATTTTGGCATTTTGGACATGTTCTCTTGTAGTTGTTGAACTTATTATTTTTCATCATTTTCTGCAAGCAGAAAGTGGTAATGTTGTTAAGGTTGATACGTTTTTCTTCGCTGTTAGGAGGTTGCGCACGAACCGTACGAAATGGTTAGTTTGGGATTTTGCCCGTACCATTTTTGTCTCTTTTTCTTTCTCTCGTATGATTATTGTTGTTGTTGCAGTAGTTTTAATTCATGTAATCTTTTGTGTTTTTCTAGTCACAAGCCGATGTTTCAAAATAAAGAATGTGATGCCAGTGTTGGTTCTATTGCTAAAGCGTTTGTTCCCACTGGCATGCTCAACTTAGACAGTGCTGATGTTGTTTTATATTCTCTATGTCAGAAGTACCGAGACACTAACAAGTTGATAGTTCCTAGATGGGTGACGGTTAGTATTCTGCTTTTTTGTAAATAGGATGATAACTTGTTTTGCCAATTTTCTAACTGTTGTTGTTCTTTTTGTACAACAGACAAAGATCCGTGATGGAAATATTGATTCCAATGTGCTAAATTGGTTCACGAGATCAGGTGCTGATGGTTTTGACCAAGTAGGTGAACTTGGACTTTTTGTACTCATTACTAGAACTGTCATGTTTTCTTTGGAGTTTTGGGAGGTGGGGGAATGAACTTGATTAGCCTGCTTTTACACCTGTACTTATGAATGATGCGTGCTTCTTTTATTAAAGCTGCACTTATTGTTGCAAGGAAATTGAACTGATATGATTGTTCCTCAATTTTGGGCGGTGGATATAAACTCTTATGATTATGTGATTTTTTGTTTGTACTTCTGAATATCAATTTCCCTCTTTTATTTTATTGTTTGGAGGCTGAATTTTTTGTTTCATTATGATTTGGTAAATTCATTTTTCCTCTACGATTTTTTTCAGCTTCTTTTCCCTACATTTGATCCGCCGTCATTTGTGGCTACCATGAAGCCTAGCGAAGAATCTGGGCCTTGGTTCTTGATTGTTCTGAATTTGAGGTTCCGTCATTTCGAGTGTCTTGATTCACTCCGTGATGAAACCTGGGGTGATGCGGTTAGATTCTTAAGGAATATGACAGATAATATAAAGAAGCTTTGGAGGGAGTCGAGTGTAGACAGGGCCAAACCATTCTAACCAGTGCATATTGATGGTTTCTCTTGCGAGTTTGTGCGGGTGCCTCAGCAGGAAAACACGTGAGTATCCATTTTTTATGATTTTTGCTGGTTGTTTTTGTTGCTGGGAGGATGTTGTTCCTGTATTTTTCAAATTTGTGTTGTAACATTTTTTGTTTTTTCCTTTGTTTACAGGCATGATTGTGGATTCTTTATGCTACAAAACTGCAAGACCTATTATTGCCGGGAGGATGGTGTAATTGAAATGGTCGATTACAGCCATGAAGAGATTCTGGACATTAGGAAGACTTTGCTGTATACCTGCGCAACTAGCGATGTGTTTGATGTTGACTTCCGGGGTTTGTTTGGCATCGAACCCTGTATGTGTGCATGGACTTTTGTAATTTTTTTGCAGCTTGTACTTCTCTATTAGTACTGTCATGAAATATGTATTTGAACTTACCCTTTGTGCGGTCGTCCTTTTTTCCAGGTGAGTTGCTGGATCTTGGTGAGCATGACTACAGGTTCTTTGGTAGCCAGTTCTCGGAGCTCGAGCGCGTAGCTATTGATCTTAGCCAGGGGCGTTCTCCCGAAAAGACAAGATCTGGTGTTATGAAGGGGCGGTTGGGAGCTCTGAGAGGTTCTACGGTTGCTTGTTGTCGGGGAAAACTGATCCACGGACACCTATGGGGCCGGCGGACCGGGCCCCTTTCGGTTCGGCGGGGGGCGGAGATCGCGCGAAGAGCGGATTGAGGCGAAGCACACGAGCAGTTTACCCAGCTTCGGAGCTCTCCGGAGAGATAATACTCCTACTGCTGCATGTCTTAGTGTATTGAGTTCTTGCTCGGGAGCGCTGAGTGCTACAGTACACACTAGCTGCTAACGAGACCGAGCGTGAGTGTTTTCTGCCTTCGAACCCCCCCTCTACGTTGCACATGGGCCTCCTTTTATATGCTCTAGGGGTCACCGACAGGTGGCAATGTAGACAAGGGTAAAAATGGAAAAGGTGTTGCGGTTGGTACAACTACCTGTACAGTGTATCATACCTAACCCTGATGGCAGGGGACAAAGGCATTAAATGCCCGTCTGCGTCGCCCAAATAGTGCGAAAAGGGACCGTCAGGGACGCCACCGCTTGCCACGATGGCAATCTTGTCAGCGCCACTTGCCACCGCACACCGCTGGCTGCACAGCCTCTTGCCACGCGCACCTGGAAAGGTCCCGGGGCGACACGTTGGTGGATGTGCTGGAGCGCAGGTACAGAGTGGTAGCTTGTCGCGGCAAGCGCCTTGCCGCGGTCGTTGTCTTGTCGCGTCCGGAAGCTTGTCGCTTACCGGGACGCGTGGCGCATCGCGGCAAGTTCCTTGAGATGCCTCGGTTGGCCTTCCCGGCAAGCTCCTCTTGTCGGGGTCTTGTCTCCTTGGCTTGAACACTTTGTTCTTGAATGGCTCCAAAGGAACCACGGAGGACCTTGGCGGCCACCCGGCAAGCCTTGCCGCGGAGTGCTGCGACTGCCCATGCACAAGTTCGGCATACTAGGGTACCCCTACTCTAGTACACCGATAGGAGCCCCCGGGCCTGGGCCACACACGGTGCCGAGTGCTGTTGGGCCAGGCCCAAAACAGGGCACGGGCACGCGCGGCCTGGGTTACACCGTATCTTACTCCGTATACACCGCGCCCTCCCCTAACGGCACGCGTTGAATGCGGCGTCGTGGGAGAGATCGTGGGTGGTTTCTTTATTCGGAAAGACGGAACGTCCGCCCCCCCCCCCCCTTTATAAGCAGGGGAAACAGGGGGTAGTTCGCCATCTCGCCAGTTGCTATTCCAATCTCAGAAACCTCCGCCTCTCCCCCTTCTTCCCAAAGCCGAGAGAGAGCAGCGCTCCGCCCCCCATCGCCACCAGCACCACCAACGCCGTCGATCTCCCCCACCACCCCCGCCATGGCTCCGAAAGCCGGCAAGGGGAAGGCCGTGAAGTCGACTGAGGCGCAGCGGCTCGCGGCGCTGCGAAAGGAGCGGACAACCTTCCCCCCCCCCCAAGCTCGCCGCGAAGGAGCTGAGGGAGTACTACTACCTCTTCTGGTCGACGGAGACGCGAGCGCATCCGTGCACGAAGGTACTCTCTGCCGCCGCGTCGGAACGGGCTCCGAATGGATATCCCTTCTTCGCGTTGTTCTTCTACTGCGGGCTCTGCCCGCCTTTCTCTGAATTCTTCTGCGACATTATGAACACCTACGGGTTCTACCTCCTTGACTTCACCCCCAATGCCATTCTGACCATGGCAGTTTTCGCACATCTCTGCGAAAACTTTGTCGGTGTCCATCCAAATGTAGCTCTTTTTCGCCACTTCTTTATGCCCCGAGTTGAGAGAGGAGAGCCTTTATCCGGTGGAATCGCCTGGATCTCGAGAGCCGGCAAGAAGGAAGCTTATCTGGAGGGAGAGCTCCGCGGCAAGTGGGAGGAATGGAGAGCAGACTGGTGCTGGATTGTCGAGGAGAACCCGCAGCCATTTACCGCCCAGCGCCAAGCCCCAGTAGCGCGCGGCAACGATTGGAGCAGCGTGGCCCCGGAAGACGATAGGCTGAAGATTGCCGTCACCCGGATCCTACGCCTCAGGCTTGTCGGGCTCACTGTAGGCGCCGTTGGCGCAGATTTTCTTCGCCGCCGCATCGCCCCCCTGCAGGAGAGGAGACCCGCCTGGGAGTTCCAGAATGTGGCGGATATCATGAGGCTGCGCCTGGGCCTCAATTTCAACTTCACTATCCTGGAACTGGAAGCGATGCTCCAGGAACTGTTCAAGTACGACCGTCAACATTCCGAAGTGTTCAGGTTGCCGAAGGGTGTCGTTCCACTGTGCAACAACTCCTCGCTCGACCGCATCCGTGCAATGATGCCGCTGTGCGATTCGCATGGAATTGTCCCAACTTGGCAAGAGCCTGCAGACGACGTCGTGCAGGAGTTCTTCGACGGCTTGGTAGAAGTGCCGGTCCACTGCGATGAGCAGAAAAGCCTCACTCGCGACACCACCGATGCGGAGATGCAGCGCATCGCCACTAGGCTGGAAGAGGCGGCGGCAGCCGCTGCCGCGGGCGAGTTTGGATTCACCGTGGAGGAGGCAGAGGCAGCAGAGGCGGCAAGCCTTGCCGAGCGAGAGGAGCTTGTCGGCGAGGGAGAGCTTGCCGGCGAGGGAGAACTTGCCGGGCCTGAAGTCGAGTCGAGCGAGCCCGCCGAGGGTGCGAGCGGCTCGTTGAAGACCAGCTCCTCTTCCTCCTCATCTTTAGACAGCTCGCCGCAAGCAGAGCCCCCAGCTCCACCAAGAAGGCGTCTCCACAAGGCCGGGGACGTAGCAGGGCGGCAGACGAGTCAACAGCCGCCGCGCCGCGCGACACGCTCCACCGTGGCAAGTACTGTTGCCGCGGGAGCGCCTCACGCCGCTGCGGCAACTGGAGCGGGGTCCTCCCGGACCACCGCTTCTGCTCCTGCCGCTGCCCCCGCCAAGCGGTTAAGGGAACCCACTCCTCCGCCTCGTCGCGCCGAAGGTGGGCCGGACTTCGACCTCTCCGCGCTCAGCTCCGACGAGGAAGAAGAAGAGTAAGATTCTTTGCCGTACTTGTAGTTCTTCAATTTTTGCTGTTTTGTCTTGTATCTGATTTGCTTTACTCCGAACTCATTCCTTTTCAGGACTCTGGCCCAGAGAGCGGCGAAGAGAGCCAAGGTCCCGGTGATTGTCATCGAGGACGAACCCACCGCGACAGCGGGGGGTGTGTCCGAGACCATCTTGCCGGACCCGGCAACTATTCCCCAAAGCAGCCCCCAGCGCTGCCCCCAGCGTAAGTATATGGTTTACTTCCCGCTGTTAGGCGCGCATGGGTGTTCTTTCTTTGCTGATATCTGACTGTTGGTTTGCGTAGGAGCAGAGCAGCCTCGCCAAGAGCGCCCGGAAGCCGCCCCCGACATGCCATCTGCTTCGACTACACCGCCAAGGGAGGATTCCCCGGCAAGGGAGCGCTCTCCGGCAAGCGACAAGTCTCCGGCAAGGGAGAGTTCTCCAGCAAGGGACAGCACCAGCGACCCCCCGGTGGCGGAGACCGTGACTGTAGAACCCAGCACAGGTAATCCTCTTGCTTGAAAACTTCCCTTGGGTTCTTCTTCTTCTGATTTTCTTTTTGAATATTTGCTTGACTTTTCTCCTTTTTCCGGCCGTCAGATCCCTCTGTCACGGAGCCGATGGAGACCGAGGTCACCGGCGAGGAGAACGCGCGCGGCAATACCGACGACCTCGCTGCCACCAAAGAAGCAGCTGGCGCTGAGGATCCCCCCGGCGAAGAGGCCGTCAAAGCTGCCGCCGTAGAAGCCGGCGAGGGGTCTGGCGATCGCACTGATGGCCCCGAGGCTGCAGGAGCGTCAGGCGCTACACCGACCGCCGATCCCCCCGCTGCTGCCGCAGCGTCAGGCTCCGAAGAGCCCCAGCCCGGTGCCTATTTGAAGGTCGGCGATGGCATCTTCATCAAGCTCCCCTGGGCGTCAAGCTCCAGGGCGCCCGTCGAAGGAGAAACCTTGGATGGAGAGGTGCTCGCCTCCGCTGGGCTGACGCTGGTTGATGCGCCGGGCAACAGCAGTGGCGAGTCTGAGGAGGAGCGGCTGCTGCGGAAGCTGGTGTCGCTCTACCGCGCTCGACAGGCCAAGGTGGAAGTGGACATCGAGAAGCGTGCGGAGGAGCTCCGGGGTCGCAACCAGGAGGCTCTCCGGTCCCTGGCAGAGAAGCGGGAGCAACTCGCCGAGGAGCGGAAATCCTTCCTCCTCGAGAAGGCCGAAGTTGAAGAGCAACAGTGGCTTGCCGCCGAGGAGCTATTTGCGCGGGAGGGTGAGTTGGCGCAGCGGAAGGTCAACCTTGACAGCCACGAGGAGGAGCTTGCCGCGCGCGAGCAAACATTCGGCGGGGCTCTCAAGGAAGCAAAGGATGCTGCCGCAGCTGCCGAGGCCGCCAAGAAGGAGCTGGAGATGAAGGTGGCGCAGCTGGAGGCCGGTCTCAAGGCGAGGGGTGAAGAGCTTGCCGCGCTCAAGCATGAGCGCGAGAAGGACGCCTACACCCTTGGCGAGCTGCAGGGCCATCTCGTCGAGAAGGGCAAGGAGCTTAGCGCCGCCAAGGACTCCAACGCAGATCTTGAGTTGAAGCTGGCGACTTTGACCAAGACGCTGGACGGCGCCAGGGAGCAGGAGGTGGCCTTGAAGGAGAAGATCAAGGCCGAAGAGGCGCTGCTGGCGAGTGCTGCTGTCACCCAGAACACTTTTAGGGAGAATGTGGAGCACTGGATGGAGGGTCTCGTGGATGTTGCCGCAGCCATCGATAGGGAGCTGGCGCAGCTGTGGATGGAGGATTTCGGATATCCCTCCGATGAGAACCTCCAACCCAGCGCCAAGCTCACTTTGTTCTTCAAAGGCATGGAGACGGCCCTCCAGCGACTCCGGGAGAGGATCCCAAAGCAGCTGGCCGACGAGTCGCGCAAGATCTGCGCGGGAGCTCTTCAAAAGATGTTGGTGAAGGTGGCCTTCCGCAACCCCGGCCTCAACCTCACCAACGTCCTCAGGACCTTGCCGCCGGAAGCTGATCTGGAAGCGCTCAAGACCCTTGTCGCACCCATTGTGGACAAGGTGAGCGGGATCATGAGGGTTGAGGGCGATCGCGTAGATTAGGCCGCCCGTTTTCTCCTTTTCTTGTCGCTGCTGGCCATGTTACGAGAACAATCTATTAGAGCTGCGACGAGCTATCTTGTAATATAACTTTATTTTGGGTATCGATTGCTATGTTATTTCCTTTACTTGACTCCTTCCTTTATATGTTTTTGCCCTACGCTTTTAGGGAACTTGTCGGCGCAGGCACCTTAGCCGCGAGCGCTGAGTGCGGGACGTCAGCAGCCTGCTGGCGGTGCCGCCACCGACAAGAAACCTTGTCGCAACTAGTCGCAGCTCACTTAAGTTGTTGGGCGGACTCGAAACAAAGTAAGGGCGCAACTAGTTACGATTTGGTTCCTCCGCGCACAGGTTTTCCATACAAAGCACGGTCGTTCGAGGAAGATAACTTAAAATTTTTAAAACTGATTGCTCAAACTTTGGCAACTTAGCTTTTCTGTCGTTTGCTTCCCGGTAAGGCGAAACTTTCTTGAACGAACGACGCCTGGTCCACACCATTATCTTCTCCTTTCCCCTCGGCAAACTTGTGGGGGAGGGAACCTTCCTTTCTTTGAGAAAAAGAAAGAAGAGAAAATAAAGATATGGAGCCTTACGGCTCGTTATTGCTTACCGGGGGTAGGCGCTGCACAAAGTGTCAGATAACACATGCAAAAAATAGAAAGCATGAAATTGACAAGATGTGCGGAGCACATGAGCTTTACTTATGCACGGGGTCTGCGCCCGGCTTTGTACAAAGGATTACATGCAACATCGGTAAGACTTGTACAAAAGGTGGTTGCCGGAACAGGTTCCGGCAACCGCGCCTTACGGGTAAAACTTACGAAGATGCTCAATGTTCCAGGAGTTGCTCACCGGAATGCCATCTTCGGTCTCAAGGCGGACAGCGCCAGGCCTAGTGACTCGTTTCACCCGGTAAGGGCCTTCCCACTTCGGCGTCAACTTGTTGGAATTCTTGGCGGACTGAACGCGCCGAAGAACAAGGTCGCCTTCCTCGAGACTTCTGGCATTAACTTTGCGGCTATGATAGCGGCGCAAAGCTTGCTGGTATCGAGCAACTCGTATAGCAGCCTGAAGACGGTCTTCCTTAAGGAGCAGCGCATCATCTTGTCGCAGCTGCTCTTGCTCAAGCTCATCATAAGCGAGCACTTGAGGTGACCCGTATACGAGTTCTGTGGGGAGAACTGCCTCTGCTCCATAGACTAGAGCGAAAGGTGTCTGGCCAGTGGCTCGATTTGGCGTCGTCCTGATCGACCAAAGAACCACCGGTAGCTCCTCAATCCAGTTCTTTCCACACTTGCGCAGCCTATCGAAAGTCCTGGTCTTGAGTCCGCGCAGCACTTCAGCATTTGCCCTCTCCGCTTGACCGTTGCTTCTCGGGTGAGCAACAGAAGCGAAGCAGACCTTGGCGCCAAGATCTTGGACGTACTGCATGAAGGTGCGGCTCGTGAATTGCGTGTCGTTGTCGGTGATGATCCTGTTAGGGATCCCGAAGCGGCAAACAATCGACCTGAAGAACTTGACTGCTGACTGTGCTGTCACCTTCCTCACTGCTTCCACTTCCTGCCACTTTGTGAACTTGTTGATTGCAACGTACAAGTACTCAAAGCCCCCGACAGCTCGGGGAAAGGGGCCGAGGATGTCGAGCCCCCAGACCAAAAATGGTCAGGATAAAGGTATCGTCTGGAGAGCTTGAGCTGGCTGGTGTATCTGCTTGGAATGGAACTGGCACACTTCACACTTGGTTACTTGTGCAGTTGCATCCTGGAGGGCTGTCGGCCAAAAGAAACCTTGCCGGAATGCTTTGCCGGCAAGCGCTCTTGCGCCAATGTGGTGACCACATATGCCTCCATGTATCTCTGCCAACAGCTTTTGTCCATCTTCCCGGTGAATACACTTCAATTTCACACCGTTGAGTCTTCTTCTGTACAGTGTGTTGTCGACAAACTGGTACATACTTGACTGCCGGGCTACTCTTTCCGCTTCTTCTTGCTCTTCGGGAAGCTCTCCTGTCTAAAGGAAACGGACAATCTGCTGTGCCCATGCTGGAGCTTGCGGCTCGACAACAAGGACTAAAGGCACATCTGCTGCTGCGGGAACATCCGCTTCTACGGCGAGAACCTGCGGCTCAGCCGGAGCTTGACGTTCCCCGGCAAGCTTGCCGGAGCAAAACTTGTCGGGAGCGTCTGCTTCAACGGAACAAACCCTAGGGCTTGCCGGAGCAGACTGCTCCTCAGCACCCTTGGTGTTGATCTTGGGGACCTTCTTGGCGGCGGCTTCGGGGAGCTCCGCCGGAAAATAGTCATCATAAATCAACTTCCTCTTCTTGCTCTGTCCAGTTGATGGCGTTACAGACGGTTGAGTCAGTTTGAGCACAAAGATCCCTGGTTCCACAGGTAACTTAAGTGCGGCGCACTTTGACAGGCCATCGGCAATGTCGTTCTGAGCTCTTGGAACATGTTCCATCTGTAGGCCGTCAAAGTGCTCTTCTAACTTTCTCACTTCATCAACGTAAGCTTCCATCAACGGACTCTGATAATTCTTGTTCACTTGGTGGACGACAAGCTGCGAGTCACCCCTGATAGTGAGCTTCTTGATCCCAAGGTCTGCTGCGATCCTGAGACCGGCAAGCAAACCTTTATACTCTGCGGTATTGTTTGTTGCTTGCTCCTTGGGAAAGTGCATCTGGACTACGTACTTGAGGTGCTCTCCGGTGGGTGCAACAAGTAGCACGCCCGCACCGGCGCCTTGCAGCGAGAAGGCACCATCAAAGTACATCAGCCACTCTTTGCTCGCTTCCTTGACGGGGATGCTCGTTTCTGGAATTTCTTCATCTGGTGTTGGCGTCCACTCCGCTATGAATTCTGCCAATGCTCTGCTCTGGATAGTTGAAGTGCTCTCAAACTTGAGGCTAAAGCTTGACAGTTCCAGTGCCCACTCGACAATCCTGCCTGTTGCTTCTGGATTCTGCAGTATCCTCTTCAGCGGAAAACGAGTGACAACTGTGATCTCATGTGCCTGGAAGTAATGGCACAGCTTTCTCGAGGCCATGAGAAGGACGAAAAGCAATTTATGCACGCCAGAGTACCTTGACCTAGCCCCCTGCAGAAGGGAACTGACAAAGTAAACTAGGCGCTGCACCATTCTCTTCTGTATCTCCTCACGCGCCTGCGCAGATCCATCCTTGTCGGGACCAGAGCTTGTCGGTGAAGTCCCCTACTTGTCGCTGGATGCATCTGCCGTGGTTGCTGGCTCGTCATCCGCCTCCCTCTCCGCTACTAACGCAGCACTAACCACTTGATTGGTTGCCGCTATATACAGCAACAACTTTTCTTGTGGCTTAGGTGCGACAAGTGTTGGAGTGGAGGACAGGTATCTCTTCAAGTCCTGCAGCGCAGCCTCCGCTTCCGGAGTCCATTTCATTGGACCTGCCTTTTTCAATATTTGAAAAACGGCAGGGCGCGCTCAGCAGACCTAGAGATAAACTTGCTGAGAGCAGCCACGCAACCGGCAAGTCTTCGTACATCCTTGATGCGCTTTGGTGCTTCAATCTGCTCAATGGCCTTGATCTTGTCGGGGTTGGCTTCAATTCCCCGCTGAGACACGAAGAACCCGAGAAGCTTGCCGGAGGGGACTCCAAACACACACTTCTCGGGGTTAAGCTTGAGGTTGATCTTGCGCAGATTTGCAAAGGTTTTGTCTAAATCCTGAATCAGAGTTGCCTTGTCCTTGCTCTTGACCACTATGTCATCCATGTAGGCTTCCACATTTCTGTGCATTTGTGGCTCAAAAGCGTCATGGACTACCCTTGCAAATGTTGAACCAGCATTCTTTAAACCGAAAGGCATCCGTATGAAACAGTATGTGCCACATGGAGTGATGAATGCGGTATTCTCCTCATCCTCTTCTGCCATGAAGATTTGATGGTATCCTGAATATGCGTCAAGAAATGAAAGCAAGTCACATCTAGCCGTGGAGTCAACAATCTGGTCAATGCGCGGTAAGGGAAATGGGTCTTTGGGACAAGCTTTATTGACATCGGTAAAGTCGATACAAAGCCTCCATTTCCCGCTTGCCTTGCGCACGACTACAGGATTGGCCAACCACGTAGGATGGAGCACTCCTCTGACAAGGCCTGCTGCTTCCAATTTCTTGATTTCTTCTGCGATGAATTCTTGGCGCTCCACTGCTTGTTTCCTGACTTTCTGCTTGACGGGTCGTGCATGAGGACAGACGGCAAGATGGTGCTCGATTACTTTCCTAGGAACACCGGGGATGTCAGATGGTTGCCACGCAAACACGTCGACGTTCGCCCGCAGGAAAGCAACGAGCGTGCTTTCCTATTTAGGGTCGAGAGTGGCACTGATGGTGAAGGTACCACCAGTGCCGTCCTCCTTGGCGGACACCTTCTTGGTCTCTGGTGGAGCTGCCATTGTTTTCTTATACTTGCCGGTGGAGCTCGATGGTGCATCCTCGACGGTAGCGCAGCACTCCGAAGAGGTGCGCTTGCCGGAGTGGGCATCAAAACTCTTGCCGGACTTGGCCTTCTTCTTCCCCCCGGGAGCTTCAATGGCAAGTGACTTGCGATCTATTGCGGCTGCCGCTTCCCGGTAGATCTTGTCGGCGCAGATAAGGGCATCCTTCTTGTCGCCAGGGACAGAGATGACACTTATTAGGCCTGGCATCTTCAGCATGTTGTATGCATAGTGAGAGGCCGCCATGAATTTGGTGAGTGCTGGACGGCCGAGTATCCCATTGTAAGGCAATGGAAAGTCAGCAACGTCAAAAGTAACCCTCTCAGTCCTGAAGTTCAACTCGCTGCCAAATGTCACCGGCAACGTGATCTTTCCCTTCGGCTTGCTCCTTCCCGGATTGATTCCTTGGAATGTGCCGGTCTCTTCGAGCTCGCTGTCAGGGATCTGGAGTTTCTGGAGTACCGCGGAGGAGATCAGGTTCAAGCCGGCCCCGCCATCAACTAGCATCTTAGTGACCTTGAGGTTGCGGATAGTTGGTGAAACCAACATCGGCAAGCACCCGACCGTAGTTATGCGATCAGGGTGGTCCTCAATATCAAAGATGATAGGCGTGCTGGACCATTTCAGAGGCTTGCGTGACTCAACGGGTGGTTCTGCCGCATTGACTTCCCGCACCCACTGCTTGAGCTGGCGGTGTGAAGTATGCAGAGAAGCACCACCGTCAACGCACAGGACCTCTGTGGCTTTCTGGAACTCCTGCTCACCTGTCTCGTAATCATCCATACTTCATCGTCGTCGTCATCTTCATCCTTGTCGCGGCCGCGGGGAGGTGTGTCTCCTTGCCGCTGCTTGGCCTTGCCGTGGCGTCCTCCTCGGCCGGGGCGTTTCTTGCTGGATCCTCTAGCACCTTCTTGGGCCTTCTCCTTGTCGCGTCGCTCGTACTCAGCCTTTTGCTGCTTGACAAGTTGCTCGACCTTCTTGCAGCTCTGGAGGTCATGGCCCTTGGTGCGGTGAATCTTGCAGTACTGCTTGTCGGTGCCGTCCTGCTTGTCGGCGACCGCCACATCGTTCTTGGCGCCACCTTCGTTGCCGGACTGCTCAACGACTAGCACATCTTTGCCTTTCTTCTTCCTGTTGTTCCGCCGCCGGTTTTTCTTTGCCGGGGCAGCATCCTCGCTGTTAGATCCTCCTGCTCCTGTATTCTCTCCGGGGAGTTTCCTCCCTTCCTCAGCACGTGCACACTTGTCGGCCAGGGCATATAGCTCACTGATGTCTTTGATCTTGCACATCGCCATCTCCTCCCGCATCCTGCGGTTTCGCACGTTCTGATGGAACGCGCTGATGACCGTGGCAGGGTGGACATCTGGGATGTTGTGCTGTACACGGCTGAATCTCTGAATGTACTTGCGCAGGGGCTCTCCTTCCTTCTGGGCGAGCAGATGAAGATCGCTCTCTTGGCCATGAGGCTTCTGGCCGCCTGTAAAGGCACCGACAAACTGATGGCATAGGTCTGCCCAGGAGGATATAGAGTTATCCGGCAAGTGCATGAGCCAGGACCTGACATTAGGCTTGAGCACCAGCGGGAAGTAGTTGGCAAGGATCTTGTCATCCCGCCCCCCGGCAGCTTGCACCGCGATGGTATAGATGCTGAGGAACTCCGACGGATGCGACTTGCCGTCGTACTTCTCTGGTACGTCTGGCTTGAAATTCTTCGTGCTGGGCCACTGGACCTGCCGCAGCTCACGAGTGAACGCAGGGCAACCTACCGCGTATGGCAAGTCGCCTGGTTCCCCTGGCGCATGCATGTCGACAGAGGGCCCAGCGCGCTGGTCCGATTGACGCCGCGCTTCTCTTCGGCGCTCGATGCGAGTACGAGCGTCTTCTTGCTGCCGTTCGTGAAGAACTTGGCGCTGATCGCGACGAGCTCGTGGATCTGATGAGGCGGTGGAGTCGTTGTTGAGGTAGATCCGGCGAGTCGGCGATCTTGGCCTTCGGGGCGGGGAGTGCACGGTGGTTGCACCCCCACCGGTTTTGTCGCCATCGGCTCGTGCCTGGCAATCTTGCCGCGGCTGCGATGTACTCGGCTACCGTGGAGTGTCGCCGTTGGCGAAGCCGATGAGACTCTGAATGGTGGCCCTCCATTCGTCGATCTTGTCTGCCGTTGGAGGGTAATCCAGGAGCAGTTGAGCTCGTGCTAAAGCTTCTGTTGGAGTGGTGGGCGGCAGTGGTGAACGGTGCGAGGAGCGGGATATGCTCGGACTCCTAACTATGTTAGAAGGAGCAGTATCCCGTCCAGGCGACCGTGTCTTGCTCGTGCCAGCATGTTGGCGTGCATGCTGGTCTTGAGCACCCCGAGATCCACCGGCTCGATCCTGGTCCAACGAACATATGGTACCGCGAGTACCATGACGCTGTCGGTCCCGCGCCTCCTGAGATGGGCGCGGTGCATGTACGGACGCAGAAGTCTGCGCAGCCTTGTCCTTGGACCTGGAAGCACCGTGAGCTCCCACGTCGACGCTCGTTCTTCCGCCGGCATCTACCCCACCACCTGTTTGCTCCGGTGGTGGTGGGATCGACGTGGACCGAGTAGCCACCTCCGAAGCCTTCTTCTTCGATGGCATGTCGATGAAGAAGATGAAGATTTAGCTCGTGTGAACGCCGGATCAGGTTCACACGGCCTCGACGCCCCCTACCTGGCTCGCCAAAGATGCCGGGGAAAACTGATCCACGGACACCTATGGGGCCGGCGGACCGGGCCCCTTTCGGTTCGGCGGGGGGCAAAGATCGCGCGAAGAGCGGATCAAGGTGAAGCACACGAGCAGTTTACCCAGCTTCGGAGCTCTCTGGAGAGATAATACTCCTACTGCTGCATGTCTGAGTGTATTGAGTTCTTGCTCGGGAGCGCTGAGTGCTACAGTACACACTAGCTGCTAACGAGACCGAGCGTGAGTGTTTTCTGCCTTCGAACCCCCCTCTACGTTGCGCATGGGCCTCCTTTTATATGCTCAAGGGGTCACCGACAGGTGGCAACGTAGACAAGGGTAAAAATGGAAAAGGTGTTGCGGTTGGTACAACTACCTGTATAGTGTATCATACCTAACCCTGATGGCAGGGGACAAAGGCATTAAATGCCCGTCTGCGTCTCCCAAATAGTGCGAAAAGGGACCGTCAGGGACGCCACCGCTTGCCACGATGGCAATCTTGTTAGCGCCACTTGCCACCGCACACCGCTGGCTGCACAGCCTCTTGCCACGCGCACCTAGAAAGGTCCCGGGGCGACACGTTGGTGGATGTGCTGGAGCGCAGGTACAGAGTGGTAGCTTGCCGCGGCAAGCGCCTTGCCGCGGTCATTGTCTTGTCGCGTCCGGAAGCTTGTCGCTCACCGGGCCTTGCCGGGACGCGTGGCGCGTCGCGGCAAGTTCCTTGAGATGCCTCGGTTGGCCTTCCCGGCAAGCTCCTCTTGCCGGGGTCTTGTCTCCTTGGCTTGAACACTTTGTTCTTGAATGGCTCCAAAGGAACCACGGAGGACCTTGGCGGCCACCCGGCAAGCCTTGCCGCGGGGTGCTGCGACTGCCCGTGCACAAGTTCGGGATACTAGGGTACCCCTACTCTAGTACACCGACACTTGTGCAGAGAGCCCCACTACACCGAAGAATCCCATTTTGGAATTGATAGACAGTGATGATGATGTGTTTGACAAGATTGCTGGTGTTGGAAGAATCACGAGGAGCACTGCTGCCAAAGGTTTATCTCCCCTTGCTGGAATAGTGGCTCGTAGAGCTGGTGGTGCTAGGAAAGATCCTGCTTTGGATTCTGGCAATGTTGTAAGCACGAAGCGTGCGCCCAGAGCTCCTATAAAGTTTTGCTCCCCTGTGCAGCAGCTTCACCCTCATAAATTCCCTCACCTGGACAAGGCTCGCAGGTTGTATAATCTGTTGCTTAGTGATGAATGGCGTGAGAAGTATGCCGAGTGAGTATCTCTCATTATTTGTCCTCTTCTTTTTCTTTTGTTGTTTGTAACTGCTAGATAAATATGACCTGAACTATTCCTTTTTATACAACTTGTACTGCTATGAATGCCTTATCTTGCTTCTCCTTCTTTTTGTTCTTGTGTGTGCTGCAGGAATACATTCTCAATGATACCTCGGCCTGATGAAAGCGTAACTAACTTCACTGGGAATCGCATCTGGGAAGTTTTTCACCTGGGCAAATGATGGAGGGTGATGTAATGGACTTCCTCATTGATGATTGGAAGCAAGATCCCGAGAGAAATGTTGATTTCGCATCTGGGAAAAGAATATTACTGAGTCCATATTTCATCAGGTAATCAATCAGATTGGTTTCTTTCTGTTGAACAAGATTGCCTATTGTTTTTATGAGTTTTAATAATACTTTGCTTGTTGATCCTTTTCCGCTGTCTATTTCTATTTTGGCTTTTTTGCAGGTTGTGCTTGATTGTTTGTTTTACGATGATGAAAATAAAGTGTTTAATGTGGAGAGTGCAGCGAGAGATTTCAAGAGCTATGTTAAAGCTAATGAAGACTTGCTCAGTGCTGACCTTTTGAGTTCTACTAGCTGATTTTTGGTTTTTATTTGTTTGTTGTGATGCTGGTTTTTATTTTGAACATTTAACATCTCTTGTTTGGTCATTTGTTTTTAGATCATGATGCCTCTATTCAAGCCTATGGTTTTAGCAAAGGATAAGAAAGTGAACCACTATTCCTTATATGTCATGAATCGGTACAGAAGTAGCGTTGACATCCTTGACTCTTTACCTTATCCGAAGAACCACCGTCCTTCAAAGAACTCCTATCACAAAGACTGCGAGAAGATTGTGAGTGACATTTATTATCTGTACTGGATTAATTTTTCTACATCTTTTGTTTCTACTTTTTCTGAGACCTAAAAATGTGTGGGTTCTTTTGTTTTTTTACAGATTTCTAGATTGGTCACAGTAATGAAGGCTGTGTATGGTGATGCTCAGTACAATGGGAGCAAGCAGCCCAATTGGGAGATGTTTGCAAAGAAACCAACGTTTGTCAAGGTTCCACTTCAAGGGGAAAATGAATGTGGCCATTATACTCTGAAGTATGCGGGATGCTATGATGGTGAAAAGATCGTTGAGAACATTTGAGATAATGACGTGGGTTTCTTGTTGAGCTTTTCACTTTCTGTTTTTGGCTTATTGTGCATTCTTTTTTTATGTGTCATGATTTTTGATAATTTGTTTTATTGTTTTGCAGCCACGCATTGTTGATTGGAACGCTGAGGATCTGTATAGAGTTGTGTGCAACCGGAATAACCATCTTATGGTGACGGAGCTTCCCAAGGAGGTTCAGGCTTTGGCTCCTAATGCATAGGAGAAATGGTCATCATTTGCATAGTGAATGGGATAGTTGTGTGATATATCTCTTGAAAACATTGTAGGCTCTATTTTGTAGTGTTTGATGTCTTGTCGAGTACTATGTAATAACTAGTATATTTTGTGTTGTGTTTAAGTGTGGCACAATGTTTAACAAACTTTTTTTCCATGATGATTGTGTGGTTGAATAGCTGTTTCAGTTGTGTATGTTTCATCGGGAATTCGTTTTGGTTAAGTTTTATTTTTTGTACTGAAGACTTATATAGTAGTTGAACTGAGAACAATTTTTTTTCAAGTGTATTTACGAGTTGTTGCTGAGAAAGTGAGATTTATTTTATTTTTATCTGATTCCATCCTAAGTTGGACCTTTATAGTTTCTGTACTCTCGTTTTCTTATACTTATGATATAGTTCTGTTAGTACTGATTTGTAATCTCATTCAGCGTAAGGCTTTTAAAATTTTGGTGCCAAATTTTTGTTTGAACTTCTTGAACTTTAGTAGTTGAACTTCATAGTAAAAGTTAAAGTACTGGTTTAAATTAGCTACGTTTAAGAGATAGTCCTATTAAGTTCAAAACTATTTCTTTCTCAAGGCATTAATTGGTATCATCATAGCACTTACCGAATAAACTTAGTTGTACTGAGATTTCAATTGTGCTAGTACTTTGATTAATTATTTATTTTTTGTGTTGTTTGATGCTAGTACGTCTTCTGTTGTGTTTCTTGTGATTTTTCTCCTTTTTCAAACTTATATCTTTTTAATTTAGTTTTTGGCCTTCTTTTTTCTTGGCTGTGGTTCTTCTCCAGGCAATGTTTGGTATAATCCTAGCACTTGCCGTATAGACTTAGTTGTACTGAGATTTCAGTTGTATTATTATGGTTATTCTTAGTGTGTCACTGTTTTAGGG
Source organism: Triticum timopheevii (assembly GCA_963921465.1). Lineage (NCBI taxonomy): Eukaryota > Viridiplantae > Streptophyta > Magnoliopsida > Poales > Poaceae > Triticum > Triticum timopheevii. Next base: position 140,214,457 of record OY997270.1, read on the forward strand.
AATGCGAACTGAAGCTTCCCGTTCCTTTTTATATTTTGTAGAATGAACGTACCGTGTGTTCAAGTGTACCAGAACTTTTAGTCCTAGCATGCTAGTGACTAGGAAATATGTACTGGTGTTTCTTTGCTTTTCCTGTTGCAGTATTTAGTGAATTTCTAACTACTATTAGCATGATGCTTTTAGTACTAAATGTTGTCCTCGGCTGAAACTTAGTCTTTTTAGTGTTCTTCTGAAACTAAAAACTGAATTTTTAGCATGATAGTACTACCGTTCATGTCTAAGTTGTACTGAGCGTCGAAGGCTACTATTTGCTTTTGTCCTTAGTTAGTCTGCCTCTTTTTTTGGGAAAATATTCATGTGTTATTTTTTTCTCCATGACTATTGTTGCGTGGCAGCCATCAAGTTTCAACTTCAACCTACTTCAACTTTAAATGATGGATCAACAAAATAGGAAGCTAGCAAACTTGTTGGATGACACAAGCAAACGATGTACTTGATAGACATAGGAAAACTTGTTCAAACCCTGACACACATAACATAAGGTGGCTGGTTCAACATAATGAAAGCAAACTACAAATCTGAAACAACAAGACTAAGGACAGGCATATGCGCGAGCAACACGAATGTAGACTTTCATGCATCTTCATCCGCGAAGTTGCAGTGGTAGTAGGGGTCATCCTCCTGCTCTTTTGAAATATCCCAACCTGTCATGATGTTGTCGATTGTCTTCCATGACTTGTACGTTGCTTACGCATCTATTCCTGCGTACGTGATGAGGTTGTCTGGCAGCGGGCTGGTCCCCCACAGTTTGTGGTCTGCCCTGTTCATCTTCTTCTTCATGCCTTCGTAGAATGGGTGGATGACGCCGCCTGCAACATCGGCCAAGGAGTCGTAGTATTTGCTGGTCTTTGGATATTTCCACTTGCACTGCATGTCGATGAAGTTGTTGGGGTTGATTTCCAAACCAGACTTCTCCAGCATCTGCTTGTCACCTCCAATGCTGAAACCGACAAATGTGTACAATTTCTCCTCCTGCAGGAAGTCTTTGAGGCGCTTGGGCCTGCAAGGGGGGAGACACACATTTAAAGATTAGTCTTCTTTTTTGAGGATTTAATTCTTCTGCTTTTTTTGTTTTACAAGTGATAATCCATGAGGTAGATGCTTATATATTATGAGGCATGCATGAACGTAGTTTAGAAACTAGTACACAAAGTCCTGAAATTAAATTCAACTACACCATGTTATTTTTTTGTTTTTTGCTATCTTCATTGCTTCACCAAATGCTTCACCAAATTAGAGAATCATTTTACCAGAGTCAATGATATATGCGTTGCTTGATTCAAGTTTAGTTTTATTTTTTGTTGAATAAAAGACCTATACCAGTGCTTGATACATCTTTGTGCATTAATTCTATATCAAGTTCAAAAATTAGTTTGAGAAACATGTGCATCAAGATATGGACCTATACCACTTCACCAAAGATCTTTTAATACATCAATTCTATAAACTATACTAGTGCATCAAGATTAGAATCTATGCTAGTACATCAAGTTCAGAAATTAATTTTGTGCATAAAGTTCAGAATGCTATAAACTTTTTTCAGATGCTAATCTGGTGAAACAATCCACTTCATAGTTTCAGAAATGCATGTAACTTGAGAAACATGTACTCGTGCATCCACTTCATAGACTATAGTAGTTCATCTAGTTGGGAAACAAGTTTTAATTAAGTTTTTAGTGAGTAGTACTGGTACAATAGATGAATGAACAGTAGTATGGGTTACTATTTTGTGGCTGCTGCGATGTGGTATACCAAGCAGAGTTCCTCGACGCACAACTGCAGGACTGCCGCCATCTGTGGAGGTTCTTATTCGTTGGTGTACTCCACATCAACTCCGATGAAGCTCAGATACAAGCCGCCGCCCTTCATCCTGAGCCTGCTCATCACCTCGTCGGCCTTGTCTGGTATGCTAGTGCAGACGATCTCCAGCGTCTCCTTGCTGTGGAGCTCAACCCCTTTGAGCGTTTTGGTGTACTCGTGCTTCTCGTCGGGGACGTGAATGTCGACGAGGTTGCTGCTCTTGTTCGAAGTCTCGCCATGGTGATGCTTGGGGGACGGTTCCTCCGCCATCGCCTTTCTCCAGCGACTGTTGGCTTGGAAGAGAGAAGTTTTTGGTTTGTGTGCACTGGAGATGGAAGCAGCAATGGTGGTTATGTGAATGAGGCAGAGATGGAAGACAATGGGGGTATTTTGCAGTGCGTCGACGGTGGTGTGTGGGAGGCGGTTCGTCAGGGGCGTGGGTGTAGTGGTCGTGGGGGTCGCCGTTTGCAATGCGTCGTGGCAACCGCCCAGTGGGTGGCGCGGGTGGTGGCCTGGAAGAACTAACCGTCCAAGACAAATATTTTTTACTGCTGCACTGATTAGTCTTGTCAAGCTATATTTACGATCTGCTAAATCCCACTTGCACGTCTCTGTGGTGGTGATGATGGCATTTTGCACTGTTTAGGTGACGTATGCTCTGTGATGTTTTCCCGTGTGGATGTTTAAGTATTGTTTTTCTATTGAATTCTTTATACACTAGTTTATGTCAAAACATTTTTTCAGTGCCCTGGGAGTTGTTGCTCAAAACTTGTACTTATTTTATTTTCATCTGTACCAACCTAAGCTAGGCCTTTATAGTTTCTGTATTCTCATTTTAGTGCACTTATGGTTTAGTACTGTGTGAACTGAATTGTAATTTCATACAGCGCACGGGTTTGAAATTTGATGTCACAGTGGTGCGAGTGGACTGGCTGATCCTGTTGTTTTAGTACTGATGTCGTATGTATGTTTGAACTAATTTTTTTATAACTTAGCTTGGGGGTAGGGGTTTGATATTATTTTACGACCAGATCGTTCGTTGTGGTGTGGACAGATTTTATATAAATAAGAAATTTAGCAGAATTGACAAATAAATTATATTTGAACTTTTTGCATTTTAGTAGTTGAACTTGTCAGATTTTATATAAATAGGAAATTTAGCATAATTGACAAACATTATATGTTTGAACTTTTAGAGTTTTAGTAGTTGAACTTGAAAGTAATATTTTAATTCAGTTTTTTACATAATGTTTGAACTTTTTGAGTTTTAGTAGTTGAACTTCTCAAATTTTATATAAATAAGAAATTTAGCATAATTGACAAACATTATATGTTTGAACTTTTAGAGTTTTAGTAGTTGAACTTTACGGTTTTTCTATAAATAAGAAATTTAGCGTAATTGACAAACATTATATGTTTGAACTTTTTGAGTTTTAGTAATTGAACTTGAAAGTAATATTTAATTCGGTTTTTTAAATTATGTACATTTAACAGATAGGCTATTAAGTTCTGTTCTTTTTAGAGGTTCATTGTTTTTGTATCATATTTTTTCCTTTTTAGGTTAATTGACAAACATTTTTCTTTTAGTTTATATTTCTTTTGTCCCGCCCTCTGGTTACCTGGGACTGGGCTTATTGGTGGGGTGTTTTGTTGACGATGCATGTTATTGGGCCGTTTTCCGGCCCAAATAGCTCGTCCGCGCGGCTGTGCAGTGTGTCGTGCGCGTGCGCTCTGGGTTTAGTCCCACCTCGCTAGTCGAGGGGGCTCCGGACCTGTTTATAAGCGCAGCCGAGGGTCACCAGTCGAACTCCTCCGAACACTTACCTGAGCGCTTATACACGGCGCTCGCTCTCTCTCTTGACCTGTGGGCCCTGGTCGGCGGGTCCTGCGTTGTGCGAATTACTAGGGATTCGCCCACGGGCTCGAGTTCAAGTATCTAGCATTGTTAGGGCCTGCGCCTGACATTGGGCGGTCAATTTTTTTTGGTTTGTTTGAATCTAGTACTTGACTCTACCAGTGACTTGGACTGATACTTTTTGTTCTAGTTCTTGTTAGTTTTGTGTTAGTGTAATCTTTTTCATTTGAGTTTTTTGCCTTCTTTTTTGTGTTTGTTTTTGTGATTATTCTCAAGTATCTTCTGGTGTCATTTTCAGAACTATGGTACTTGCATGTAGACTGAGTTGTACTAACAGTGCATTCATAGTAGCGCTTACAGACTGATGCTTCTTTGTATTTTTTATTGTAGTAAGTATGTACTGTCTAATCAAGTGTACCTAGTTGTACTGACATGGAGTAACGTTGTGTGATTAGTTGCATCATAACTAGTACTTTAGAGCAACGACAATGTTCCATTCAGAAGCTACTTTTCAATTTTCAAATGCTGGATTAACAACATACGAAGCTACCAAACCAAACTTATATAATGAGATAAGCAAAACATTGTACTTGATGACATAACTAAACTTGTTCAAACATGACAAGCACGACATAATCATACTGGTTCAACCCAACAAGAGCAAACTACTAATTTGAAACAACAAGATAAAAGGCAAGCACAAGCGGAAGTAAAACGAAGGCAGGCTCTGATGTATCTTCATCCTGTAAAGGGGCAATAGGGGCGGTCGTAGTAGTTTTTAGCCTCCCGCTCTTTCGCATATTCCGAACCATCTGTGATGTAGTCAATCATGAACCATGACTTGTACGTGGCGTACGCATCTACTCCTGCGTACTCGATGAGGTTGTCTGGCAGCTCGCTGGTCCCCCACAGTTTGTAGTCTTCCTGCGTGTTGATCTTGTTCTTCATGCCTTTGTAGAATGGGTGGATGACGCTAGCTGCAACATCAGTCAAGGAGTCGTACTCTTTTCCAGTGTATGGAACTCTCCACTTGCGCTGAATGTCGATGAACTTGTTGGGGTTGATCTCCATACCGGACAACTTCAGCTTCTCTTTGCCGCTTTCAATGCTGAAACCGGCAAATGTGAACAACTTCTCATGCTGCAGCATCTCGGTCGGGCGCTTGGGCCTGCAAGGGCAGAGACATTTTGAATATTCAGCATTACTTTGATGTTTGAATTATTCATTTTTGTTTTTGTTTTACAAGCGATGAATCCATGAAGTAGTTGTTTATGTAGGATAAACAATGGATGAATGTACTTCAAAAACTAGTAAAGAAAGTTCTGAAATTAAATTAAGTACATCATGTTATTCTTCTTCTTGGATTGTACATAGTTTCAGTCAATGTTGTATGTTCTGCATTGGTACTAGTTTAGTCTACTTTTGTTGAAATAGGATAACACATAACCAGTGCTTCACCAAGTCCTTAGTTTATTTTCTTATGAAAATAACATTAGATCAAATTCAGAAAATACTTCACTACATCAAGTTCAGAAACATCTTTTTAATACATCGAGTACATAGACTACTCTATTGGATCAACTTTAGAAACTACACTAGTCGATCAACTTCAGAATTTAACCTTCCGCAAGATTTTCCAAATAGTAATCCAGTGCATCAGGTTCAAAAATACATTTATAGTATATCTACTTGAGAAAATGCAGTAGTGCATCAACTTTTCACAAACCACACTAGTACATCTAGTTGGGAAACAAGTATGATTAAATTTTCAGTATATAGTACTAATAAAACAGATAAACCATACGCAGGGTAAATGAGTAGGATTGCTCACCATTTTGTGGCCTCTGTGATGTGGTACACCAAGCAGAGTTCGTCGACGCACAACTGCAGGACTGCTGCCATCTGGGGAGGTTCATCTTCGTTGGTGTAGTGCACACCAACGCCGACGATCCTACGAGTCCTGCCACCAAGCTTCCTCCAGAGCCTGGAGATCACCTCGTCGGCCTTTTCTGGTACGCTGGTGCAGACAATCTCCAGCGTCTCGTTGCCGTGGAGCTCAACCCTTTGAGGGGGTTTGTGTACTCGCGCTCTTGCCGGGGACGTTAATGTCGACGAGGTTGCTGCTCTTGTCCGACGTCTCGGCATGATGATGCTTGGCAGACGGTTCCTCCGCCATTGCCTTCCTCCGGCGACTGTGGGCTTGGGAGAGAGAAGTTTTTGGTTTGTGTGCAGTGGAAATGGAAGCCGCAATGGTGTTTGTGGGAACGAGGGAGAGATGGAAGAGAATGGGTTTTTTTTGCAGTGCGTGGATGGGGATTTGTGGGAGGCGGTTCGTTCGGGGGCGTTTGTGTAGTGGGTGTTGCGGCGTGGGGTCACCGTTTGCAGTCCCTTGTGGCAATCGCTCAGTGGGTGGCGCGGGTGGAGGCGTGGAAGAACTAACCGTCCAAGTTAAATGGTTTTTACTGTTGAACTGACTAGTCTTGTCAAGCTGTACTTATGACCTGCCAAATCCCACTTGCACGTCTCTGCGGTGGTGATGATGGCATTTTACTGTGGCACCAATTCGTATAGTCAAGCTGTACTTGTCAGCTGCTTATCCCACTTGCACGTGTCAGCGTCGGTGTTGATGGAGGTCTGAACTCCTCTACTGTCGTACTTGGACTGGTGATTGAAGTGTAATTGAACGTACCAAATATCAGTGAGACTATGTGTGGTGCTAATGTTTTTTTAAAACAATTTTCATATTTTTTAAAGGATTGTTTATATCAAGATAATCTGTGAGTATTTTTTACAGATAAATTAGATTTTCACTAGTATAGGATGTATTATATTCGCATTTTGCTTGAGGTAATTATTTTTATGTGTTGATGGCCTTTCTGAATTGGGACTGGCAGAAGCAGGCATAGCTTTGTTTTTTCAAAACGATGTTTTTTTAGTCGTTCACTGGTGTGTTTGTTTTACTATGCCTTTTGTACAGGCGACTGAGAATTATCAGTACTGATGTACTACAAGAGTTTAAATTTTTCCTTGACAATTTTTTTGCTGAGTTACTGGTTGATACTAGCGTTTTGCGTCAGATATATCCAGATAAGTTTTTTCAAATTTATTTGTGACTACATTCAAAAGGATTATCAAATGGTTTAAATAATAATGTCACTGCTTCAGCGGGCACAAATCAAAAATTATATCAGTACTGATGTGTACTCTGCCTTGTACTGACGACTGAGAGTTATTAGTACTGATGTACTACAAGAGTTTAAATTTTTCCTTGATATATTTTTGCTAAGTTACTGATTGACAGTAGCGTTTTGCGTCAGATATATCCAGATAAGTTTTTTCAAATGTATTTGTGACTGCATTCAAAATGATTATCAAATGGTTTACATAATAATGTCACTGCTCCAGCGGGCACAAATCACAAATTATATCTTAACTTTAGTTCTGATCGAGAAATCGACGACAAAGCTAAATAAGTTTTGGTAACGACAGTGTTTCTGAAATGCTTCCTCATTGTGTGCTGATGCAACTGAGACTGCAAGGTTATTTTTTAGTTGACGCAGTAGGATAACCACTATGTATTGTTCAGTCTTTTGCTTCTCCTAACTGTCCCCGAATGTTGTGCCTTGCCGGCGCTCTTTCCAGGTTGAGCCTTGGCAGCTTCATTGTCAGTTTCAGTTTCCTCACCCCCGACACTGTCATCTTCATTATCTTCGTCTGATTGGTCGTCATTCTCGTCAAACTCTTCTTCTTCATCGTCTTCATTTGATTGCTTGGAACTCTTTACCTTGCCCTGTTTCTGTTCAGCTCCACTGACCTCCTTGCCCACTTTGCACGTGCGGGCATTATGTCCGTCAGTTCCCCCACACTTGCGGCAAGTGTAGCTGTTACGTGTGTTGTCTCCATTGGTAGAAAGCTGGGTGGCTCCAATCTGTTTGTTCTTGTTGACAGTGGCATCTGTGCGGAGTGGGCATGTGCAGTAGTTATGGTTTCTCACGACGTTGCAGAATCCGCACGCCCTTATCCCGAGGGGTTTGTCGTCCGGGCCAAATTCCAGGCACTTGATGGGGCGTGGTGGCTTTTTGGCTGCTGCTTGCGTCTTGCTCTTCCTCCCCTTTGTGTTTGAGAATATGGGTGGTTTAATCACCCTTTCTTGCTGCTGCTGGTAGGATGTGCTATTGTCATGTCGTTCGCCTACAGCACCATCTAGCTCATGATCTCGCATGTGAGCTTGTCGGTGCTCTTGAGTGTGCACATGGGCAAGCTCTGGTCGCTGCTGCTCCTCTTCCTCATTGTCAAACGGGTCCAATAGCTCCCAGATGGTTCACCTCGGATAACATTGTAGCAATATCCTGCTCAATGGCTTCATTGTCCGCGACACTCCATTTTCAGCAGAATGCATGGCATCGAGTTCTTGTTCAAGTTTGTCCATGACGACCCGTGACCTTGCCATTTGCTCTTGGCTTCTCAAGCTTTTTCTGTGCACCCTCATGTTCAGCGTCAGCAGTAAGCTTTCAATGCAGTATTGGGATGCCTTGTTTGACGCTACTGTCCTCAAGTCATTTCTGTCAAATGTTGGCTGGATGTTCGGGTGCATGTTTTTTGTCATTTCATTCGAACAAAAACTTTGCAAAGAAAGTAGTACAGTATGTAACATCTTTTTTGTAGTCCTCACCTGTGTGGTCCCATAGCCTGCACTCGCACTCATATGTTTCTCCCATGGGGTCTGCAACCACCTGGAACGCGTGCTGAGCCCACACAGACAGTTTTTGCGGGTGGTTGTAGCGCACTAGGTACTTTGTGGGCTCTTCCGTCTCTGTCGTCGTGAAGAGTGTGCTCAGTTTTAGCCTATTTCTGATCTCGCTGTACACAGCTCGTGTGTACAGCTTTGCCATCTGGGTGTCAAACCCATAGAAGGTCAGTGTGTTTTGTTCCTTCTGCAGATGGAAGAATGATGACCAAATTGTTAGTTTTCTCGCAGCAAAAACTTCTAATAAATTTTTTACTTTAGTAAGCATGTAATTTTTTGTCTTACGACAAGTGATAGAGCTATACCCGGTTACCCATTGTCTCCTGGTTCTCTGTCTGCCTCCTGGTTTTGACGCAGGAGTTTACCTGGCTGACAAACCAGTGTAGGTTAGGTCTCTCACTTACGTAGTTCTTTTTGAGCACATAGTTCATGCTCTCACTTTGCTGTGTGGATGTCATTTTGGCGCAGAAAATTTCTTTGAAGTAGGCTGATATCCATTTCTCACGCTCGTTCCACATGCCCACCATTGTGGCATCATCGTGGAGGTTGTACTTATCCATGAGTCTTTTCCAGGCATCCTCAAACTCAGTTGGCATGAGGGGCCAGTTGAGAATTGATGTGAATTCATCCTTAAAGTCATCGTGTAGGAAATACAGGTACGCGAGGTGTTCCCTATACTTCTTCATAATGTGCCAGTGGCATAGCTTATGTATTATGTTCTTGAAAACATCTGTGATCGCCAAAGCCATTGTCGGGCACTGGTCTGGTAATGAGAAAATAGACTCGGTGTGGTCAGCAGATGGTTGTGCATATATACCAATAGAACTGACACAACATTTTTACTCTATTATTTTCCTTTTCTTTTTTGGATGGGGGTGGTTTTAGCGGTTGTACCTGTGAGGATGCATGTAGGAGCCTTCCTTCTCATGCACCTTAAAAATGTCTTGAACAGCCACTTGAATGAATCTGCATCCTCATCTCTTATCAGGGCAAAACCAAAGAATGTAGTCTGTAAGTGGTTGTTAGTTCCGACAAACACCCCAAGTGGCATATGGTACTTGTTGGTCTTATATGTTGTGTCAAACGTTACGCAGTCCCCGAAGTCCTGGTACGCCCCTCGACAGCTTGCATTCGCCCAGAATATGTTCTTAACTCTGTCAGACTCATCGAGTTGCATGTCACTGAAGAATTCCCTGTTTATAGCTTTCATCTCCTTAAAGAAGTTGACAGTCTTTAGGACATCGTCCACATCATCAATCCTTGAATTCTTTGCTTTCCTGCATATCAAAAGTTCATTGAAAAATGCATGTTGAACTGGCGTCAGGTCATGCATTGCGTGACATGTTTGTACTGACAGAGGAACAAGTTTGTACTTGCAGGTTAATCAGGTCTTTGGCATTCATTTCGAGGAAGTAGCTACTAGGGTCATCACCGCCCAGTATGCTCATGATTTGCGTGTGTTCAACGCCTTTGAACTACAGGTACTTGACGTAATCCAAGATTGTTTTGTCAAAGTTTTTGTGGGAGTGCAAAAAGACAAGCATTTCTGCGGTGAGTTGTAGCCTGTGGTTGTGTTCCCAGACTATCTCTTTTACGACAAATGTTCCATCCTTTTCCTTCTTCAGCCTCATTTTAGCCCCGCAGTTAGTTCTGGTTGTCGTCTTGTTACGTTGTCTATTTGCTTTAGACACCTTTGATTCATAAACTCCATGGCACGTGCAATAAAGGTAGGCTCTGGTCTTAAACTTGGGGCCTTCCCTGACAGCAAAACCAGCGTGCTTCGCATATACGTTGTAGAAGTTCTTTGTTTCTTCGAAAGTTTCAAACCTCATCTCTAGCCTTGGCAGAACATAAGCTTCAATGTCAGGTGGCTGCACGCAACAGTGACCAAACAAAAACGTAGTTATGAAAATTTTAGATGGGGTGGTCACAGCACCATGGTATGGACTGTGCTTGTATTTTTTTTCTATATGGATACTTACATGTGTATAGCTCTGCGCTGCCTCCAGTGTTTGTTGTTCTCCCTGGTTTACGGCGCTGGTGGTGTCATCCTTGGCACATGCAGCAATGCATCTCTTGGAGGGAGCAACGTCAACGAAGATCTCCGTCTCTCGTTGTACGGCCATCTCCCCTCAGATTCATTGTGAGGTTGCTCCTGTCTATATGGCTCATATCTTGTACTTTTGAACCTGCTAGAGTGGCCAAAATTTCTGTCTTTTTGCCCTGGTCTTCCCGTCGCAACTGCTTTTGCAGCACGGATGATTGATGTTGATGAAGCGACTGGTGGAAGCCTTCTTGCAACCCATCCACGGCTTCCTGTCCTTGGCTTTTTGCATGCGCTGGGGAAGGAAAACATTTGTTGTTGGTGATATTGTTGGCCTTGTTGCAACCCAGCAGCGGCAAAGCTTGCATTCCCAGATATTGGTGTTTGCTGTATAGAAGAACATGTCCGTGCTTCTGATGATTGCGGTGTATCTTCAAATCTGCCTATACTGTTGAAATATCCAGGCGGTATTTTTGGTGTTACCCAACCAGGTGGTGCCCCATATCTGTTTGGCTCATGAAATGCTTGCTGCGTGCGCCGCCTTGCATGCTTCTGCAAACAACATTCAACAGTTTTGGGATTAATCTAGTTTCATTTTCAGTCGAACTGATGAACATTCATGTTCAACACGGATGTACTGATGTACTGTTTTTTAGCACTATTTTGTAAACTGGACATTGAACTCATGCATGACTTCTCTTTTGTTCTTCTATAACTTATGGAACTACACTAGAAGTACTCCTAGTTTATGTATCATTGAACTTACTGTGTAACTGTGGCACTCTCTTATCACTATCTACCTGGACTGACGCATATGTTTAAATTTTTTTTACTTGAACTGAAGATAGCATAATAGATGCACTGACAGTAACCTCGACATCCTAATCGTGCATCAATGGATCTACATTACAAGTACTCCTAGTTTATGTATCACTGAATTTACTGTGTAGCAATTTTTTTTCCAGTAACAGTTGTGTTACTCGTTCAAACTGATGCAACTACATGACTTGTACTCTTAGAAATAACAACATACAACTCTCAGTGGTACCTGAACCTTGTCACTATCTACCTGGACTGACGCATATGTTTAATTTTTTTACTTGAACTGAAGATAGCATATTAGATGCACTGACAGTAACCTCGACATCCTAATCGTGCATCAATGCATCTACATTACAAGTACTGCTAGTTTATGTATCACTGAACTTACTGTGTAGCAATTTTATATTTTTTTCAGTAACAGTTTTGTTACTCGTTCGAACTGATGCAACTACATGACTTGTACTCAGTAATAACAACATACAACTCTCAGTGGTACCTGAACCTTGTCACTATCTACCTGGACTGACGCATATGTTTAATTTTTTTTACTTGAACTGAAGATAGCATATTAGATGCACTGACAGTAACCTCGACATCCTAATCGTGCATCAATGCATCTACATTACAAGTACTGCTAGTTTATGTATCACTGAACTTATCGTGTAGCAATTTTATATTTTTTTCAGTAACAGTTTTGTTACTCGTTCGAACTGATGCAACTACATGACTTGTACTCAGAAATAACAACATACAACTCTCAGTGGTACCTGAACCTTGTCACTATCTACCTGGACTGACGCATATGTTTAAATTTTTTTACTTGAACTGAAGATAGCATATTAGATGCACTGACAGTAACCTCGACATCCTAATCGTGCATCAAGTGGCAGGGGTGTCAATGAACTGATGCACTGACAGTAACCTCGACATCCTAATCGTGCATCAAGGTGCAATGTACCATCGGGTTCTTCTTCATAGCAGGATTAATGAACTGATGGAGTGACACAAACGTGGTAAGCAGACATTACCTCCAGTGTACTGTCTTCTTCTTCTACCTCTCATGGGCGTCTTACTAGCATTTTCTTGGGAGGTGGCGCCATTGACGCAGCTCCTGCTTGTGGTGGACGTCTGGCCAAGAGGTTCATTGAGGAAGCACCTTGCGGTGATCACTGCCCGGAGAAGGAGACCCGGCGACGGAGGGAGGCAGGAGGCGGGGATGACGGCTCCGTCGATGGATCCGGCGACGAAGGGAGGTAGGAGGCGGGGATCACGACCCTGTTGATGGATCCTGCGGTGAAGGGAGACAGGAGGCGGGGATCACGACCCCGACGATGGATCCGGCGATGGAGGGATGCAGGAGACGGGGATCACGGACCTGTCGATTAATCCGGCGACGGAGGGAGGCAGGAGGTGGGGATCACGACCCTGTTGCTGGATCCGGTGACAGAAGGAAGGAGGAGGCGGTGGCGGATCCGTCGCCGGCCAATCACGGCGGTGCAGGCTCCCTCGCTCCGGTTGCCGCCGTCGCTCGCTCGCCCACGACGCTAGCCTCCGGCGGAAGAAGGCGCGTTGGGTCGGGGGGATCCTACGGTGTTGTGTGCGTCGCGTCTATAAGGGGAGGGGGGTAACAGAATAATATTCTGTTACCGGTAACAGAATAGTCCAGCCCTATATATATTGTTGTTGTTGTTGTTGTTCTGTATGGAATCCCATCGCACAACACACACGTCTTATTTGCAGCAATCGTCTGTGTTATTATCGGTCTTCGCACACATTTCTGATTACAGACTTGTTTGCCGGGTATCACACACATCTTGTTATATTGAACCGTTTACGTTCTCTTGTCTCAACAAAAACAGTTCATCCGCATGAACCGCATGCCGTATATCGCACACACCTTGATTTGGTTGACTGTTTCTTTTGTGTTGCCTAATCACAAATAGTTCATCCTAGTGACCGTATGTTGTTTATCGCACACACCTTCATCTGGCTGCCCGTTTCTTTTGTTGCTCCTCATCGTAAACGGTTAATTGCACTGAACCGTACATCACACACGGAACTAAAATCTGAACCATGTTTGATGCACCCGTCATCGCAAACGTTTTGCACCTTTTTTGATGGGTTTTTTACACCACCGTTTGCGATTAATGCATCGCACACAGTTTCATCAAAGGGTCTCTGATCGTAGTGTCGCGTTAGCAGCATCCTGCAGTAGTGTATACCCCATATCAATACATCAACATCATGACATAGGGTATTATCTCTTTGAGAGAGCCCGAACCTGGGTAAAATCATGTGTCCATGTTACCATTGCTCCAAGATGCCTAGCTTATGACCCCTACCTCGACATGTGTCGGATTTAGCACCGACATTGGTATCCCTTACAGGTCACTGCTAGTAGTCACCGCAGTACGATGGGAATTCAGATCGACTCTGACGCGATCAACACGTCGGAACGAAACTTCAGTGTCGATGTCGGCTTCTTCGTCGCTGGCGACTGGTCACCTTGGTTGGACCGAGGACTACGCTCTGCGTTGGATCATCAATTTTGGGCGGGTGCCTTCATCATCAACTCAAATCTCAATCGAGACCATGGAAGAATCGTCCATGGAGCTCGGGGTCTCAACGTCAACATTGCCCTCGCGCGATTGTGCATTTTTTTGGGCAACGAATTCGTGTTTGCTATCCCCTCCTCCTCGAGCACCGCTTTGACGGTTGCTTTGGTGGATATGTGCTGAACTGAGCCTACAACAACCCTGTAAAATATGATGGTGGTGGCGTGGCAGTTAGGGCGTAGTACCGCTGGAGTGGTACTACCGTTGTCGGTGTCAAAACCGGCGGATCTCAGGTAGGGGGTCCCGAACTGTGCGTCTAGGCGGATGGTAACAGGAGACAAGGGACACGATGTTTTTACCCAGGTTCGGGCCCTCTCGGTGGAGGTAAAACCCTACTCCTGCTTGATTAATATTGATGATATGGGTAGTACAAGAGTAGATCTACCACGAGATCAGAGAGGCTAAACCCTAGAAGCTAGCCTATGGTATGATTGTTATTCGTCCTACGGACTAAAACCCTCCGGTTTATATAGACACCGGAGAGGGCTAGGGTTACATAGAGTCAGTTACAATGGTAGGAGATCTACATATCCGTGTTGCCAAGTTTGCCTTCCACGCCAAGGAAAGTCCCATCCGGACATTGGACGGAGTCTTCAATCTTGTATCTTCATAGTCTAGGAGTGCGGCCAAAGATGATAGTTCGGCTATCCGGAAACCCCATAGTCTGGGACTCCCTCAGTAGCCCCCGAACCAGGCTTCGATGACGATGAGTCCGGCGCGTAGATTGTCTTCGGCATTGCGAGGCGGGTTCTTCTCCAAATTCCATGTACCTGTCGAATAGTGTCCGGCTTCTTATAAATGCTGCACTCCTCGGCTTCCACGCCCAATAATGGCCATCTTCCACGTGTCGAACGAATGTGAAAAGCCAGGGTATCTTTATATTTACCCCCCTAGCTGCACAAATGAGCCGCCTATAAAAGAGATGGGGATCTAGATCCGAATCACACCATCCTCCCTCCGCGAGCATTCATCGGAGCGCCTCTGACAAAAATTCATTCCATCATGGACAGTCGACGCGGCTCCTCCTCTCGCGCTCCCAGCCCTCGGCCTGGAGATTGGGAGAGATGCTCAGTCCCGCACAGTGTGTTAGTGACGCTCCAAGCCAAGGGATTTCTTCCCCTAGCCTTTATGGTTCCGGTTTGAGCCGGACTCGCCACCTACAAGGGCGGAAAGCAGGAGGAGAGCGTCCCCAATCCCTCCAAAGGAGAGCAGGTATGCTTTGTCTCTTATCTAATAAGAGGACTCGGATTTCCAATACATCCGTTTCTCCGGGGGCTCCTGGAGTTCTACGGCCTCCAGCTGCACCACCTTACGCCTGCCTCCATTCTGCACATCGCGGGCTTCGTGGCCCTTTGCGAACTGTTTTTGGGCATTGAGGCTCATTTCGCGCTATGGAAGAGATTGTTTTGCCTGGTACCCCATTCTCATGAGGGGTCAATATATCAAGTGGGCGGAGCCGAACTATGGCGCATCGCCGGGACCGGATATCTGTCCGGAACCCCGAAGAAGGCGTCCGAAGACTGGCCTTCGGAATGGTTTTATGTAGAAGACGCCCCACTACCGGATCCCATTCGGACTGGCCTCCCGGAGTTCAGCAATGCTCCCTTGAAGAAACGCTTAAGCTGGCGCCCGCGGAGCCCCCGGAGGGAAAATGACAGGGATGTCCTCTACCTGATGAGCCAAATAAGGTTATTAGCTCATTCCGGCCTGACTATGATCGGAGTCATGGCCACGTGCATTATGCGGGGGGTGCAGCTGCTCCAGTATAGGGGCCACCCCATGTGGGATTTCAACGGGGAGGATGATGCCACCCGCCATGGCCGTAAGGGGCCGGGATCGGTCGCCGATCTGGTGAAGATCTTGTCCGGCCTGTACAAAGGGGAAAAGGAGGATTTTCTCTGTGTTAGTCCATTGAACGGATTTTCTATGAACAACCCTCGAAGCTGGGTAAGCGAACATTTCTTTTTGCCTATCCGATCCATATTCCCATGGTTAAGTATCTCATTTTGTGATTTTGACGTAGGAACTGCGCCGGGCCGTAGAGGATATACACAGCCCGGCTCCACAACCCGAGGATCCGGAATGGTCCCTCGATCCGGCCTCCGAAGAGGATCCGGACATAAAGGTGGAGCTGATCGATGGGGTGTTCCACCAACTTACCATCGACAATGCTTTGGTCGCCATTACGGCCGACTACCCTGGAATACTTCCAGCTTCCCAGGTAACTGTGACAGAAGTCCTGATACCATGACCCATCCGTGCTTATTTGTGATCACCGCATTCCAATGGTGTTCCGCAGGGGGTGCCTCTGAGGTGGGAAGCTGAGCCCGCGGTGGCTGACCAACAAGGGGCAGCTCGGCCCCGTAGGCAGAAAAGAAGTGCGGCGCGAATCGAGACGTCGCCGCAACGGTATGGCGCGCCACCGTGTTTCAAGGAAGGATTCCTGGAAGGCGTACTAACGCTCGTGGTTTTTTTAGGAAAAAGAGCGCTCGCCGGACAGTGTCCGGAGAGGTTGCCAATCGAGCCTCCGCCAGCCAGGCTCCAAAGCCAGGTCCGGAAGGGGAGGCGAACACAAGGTGCGCGTCGGATGCTCCTCCAACGGAGGATGCCGACAGACTGTCCGCCACCAAGTCCGAGGTGGAGAGCGCCATGAATCATAGGCGCCGCCGGACAGTTTTTTAGCCATGTTTCTCCCAAGAGGCATTGAATGCCTTTAATTCGGGAGATGCGCACCTCCGTGCCGCTCAAGATGGTCTAGCCAGAGCCAGGGAGCAGTATGTGAAAGACATACGGGTGAGGAATTTTGACAGTTATATATGCCAGTAGCCCCCGAGACTTAAAATAGTTAGAATAACTGATTTAAGGATCATTTGTTATGCAGGATCTTACAAAAAAGAATACCCAACTGTCCCAGGAGCTTCAAGAGTGCAAGGCCCAACTTGAGGCTGCACTAGCCGCCGCAGGGGGAGCCACAGAGACCTCCTCTGGTAATATATACTTCGAAGAATAAGTAGTTTGTGAAGTGCGGCGTTTGTATAAGTCTGACAATAACATTGCAGATGGCGCCGGGGTAGATCCGGACAAGCAACAACTCCTGCGCCGGTTAAAGGCCGGCGAGAATGTGCTTACAAGGGTGCGGCAAGAGAAGAATAACCTCCAAGATGCCAACACCCAGCTGGGCGAGGAACTAAAAGATGTTCGTGCCCAGCTGTCTGACTCCGTTAAGGAGAATCGGCGGCTTCGTCGCGGCATTTTCGGTAAGTGCTTGAGTGAACCTTAAAAAGAGTTCGGCGAGGAAGTCGACTAACAGAAGTATTTCTGTAGGTATGCTCACAGGTCGTCCTGCAGAGGAGATGCCCGGTTCAACGGGTGACCTACTTCCCGAGCTGCTGCAACTGCACGAACGAGTTCAGCAAGTGATGAGAGGCATCGCCCAGGCCTTGTGGCCATCCATCTCCCTACCCGAAGGCCTTGGAGAGCTTGCAGAGAAGCTTCAGGGAGCGCGGCGGCGCTTCCAGCTATGGAAGATATCGGCCTGCCGTCAAGGTGCCAGGGAGGCCTAGGCCATGGTGAAGACGCGGTACACGAAGGCTGACCCAAACCACATGGCCGAGGTCGGGCCTGTGGGGCCCGATGGGAAGGATATCCCTGTGAGCTTAGTGTACGGCCAAGTAGAGTTGGCCGCAAAGTATTCCCAGCGGGACTGTAAGCTAGACAGCCTGTTAGATGGTATTGAGGAGGAATACAATGAGTCAATTTGACTATGAAATTTTAAATGACATGTAAAATGCCTTCTATCCGGATTGTAGATCGTTTGTCGTAGCGGACCTTTTCGCTTCAACCTCGGGACCTGACAGTCCGGAGTGTGTCCGAATACCCTCGCGGTTATATAAAGAACCGGGGCATGTGTGGAGACCAGGCGTAGGGGTCATTAGTGCTTTATCAGACAAGTGCCCAACTAGTTATGTTATATTACATGGTTAGTAAGAAACATCTTCCAGGGAGAATAGTTCCGTTAGGGGTTCCTTTCCCTGGAGGCATGCCCTAAAGTGCATGTCCGGACTGCGAAAAAAGCAGGAAAGCATCTGGGGGCAGATAAATAAATAGGTAAGAAATCATCTTTTAGTTCACCGACCGAATATTCCCTTAAGAATGCTAGCTTTCGGCTTCACCCAGTCTGAGGTACGCATCTAGCTGACCCGGCAGTAACAATCGCAGAGGTGCTCCCTTTACCACCTAGCCGAACAATCGGGAACGTAGGGTTAAGCACAGGAGCCAGGCAACCCAGCTTGGCCAAAACTTAAGTCATATCGATGCATATAATGGTGAATAAAAGGTACATACGGAAGTGTGACACATGTGTTGGGCATAAAGCCCGTATAAATAAGCTTCTGTTAAAGAAGCCCCCGGGTATAATGAGTGCAAGTAGCACGTCAAGTGTGTGCGAACAATGCACAGACAAGCCTCCAAAGGCTTTAAGAAAAAGGAGGGAGAATGAGAGAAATAAAAAGACAGCTAAAGTATAAAATGTAGACGGAGGAAGGAGATGAACTCAGAGTCCGGCGCTAGGCGTAGAATCTTCGAAGACGGGCTGTGTTCCATGGGTTCGGCTCGAGTCGGTTATCCGATGCGTTTCGCAGACGGTACACTCCGCCGGTCAGGACTTGGTCGATGATGAAGGGACCTTCTCATTTGGGCTTGAGTTTGTCCTTTTTCTTGTCCGGCAGGCGTAGGATTAGTTCGCCAACATTATAAGTTTTGGCCCGTACTTCTCTGCTTTGATATCTTCGTGCCTGTTGTTGATAGAATGCGGAACGAGCTTTTGCCACGTCGCGCTCCTCCTCTAAGGCGTCCTAACTGTCCTGCCGATCCAACTCGGCTTCTCTTTCTTCGTACATGCGCACGCGAGGTGAGTCATGAATTATATCCAAGGGCAAAACTGCCTCTGCGCCGTATACCATAAAAATGGTGTGAATCCGGTAGTGCGATTTGGCGTGGTCCGCAGCCCCCAGAGTATGGAGTCGAGCTCCTCTACCCAGTGCGTGTTAGATTCCTTAAGGGACCACACTAGTTTGGGTTTAATGCCGCTCATGATTAGACCATTTGCTCGCTCGACTTGACCGTTAGTTTGAGCGTGATAGACTGAAGCGTAGTCGAGCTTGATGCCCATGTTTTTGCACCAGAGTTTAACCTCGTCGGCCATAAAGTTCGTGCCGTTATCAGTGATGATGCTATGGGGGATGCCGTAACGGTGTACTACCCCTGATATGAAGTCTATCACGGGTCCGGATTCGGCCGTCTTAACTGGCTTGGCCTCTATCCATTTGGCGAATTTATCCACCATGACCAATAGGTATTTTTGCTTGTGGGTTCCTCCTTTAAGGGGTCCAACCATGTCAAGCCCCCAGACCACGAACGGCCAGGTGGTGGGTATAGTTTTCAGGGCGGTGGGTGGCATGTGGCTTTGATTAGCAAAGAGCTGGCAACCGACGCATCGTTGGACTAAGTCCTGAGCGTCTGCCTGGGCCGTTGGCCAATAAAATCATGTACGGAAGGCCTTGCCTACAAGGGCTCGGGCTGCAGCGTGGTGCCCACCGAGTCCGGCATGAATTTCAGCCAGAAGATTTCGCCCTTCCTCTTCGGAGATACACCTTTGAAGGACTCCAGTTGTGCTTTTCTTATAAAGCTCTCCCTCATATACCTTATAGGCTTTAGATCGCCGTACTATGCAGCGGGCCTCGTTTTGGTCCCCGGGGAGTTCCTGCCTAGTTAAGTAGGCTAGGAATGGTTCGGGCCACGGGGCAATGACTGCCATTATTTCGTGGGCTGAAGGTGTTATTTCATTGGCAGAACCATCGATTGTGTCAGAATGTTCGGTGTCGGGCGGCGCGGTTGGGTCCGGATTATTGTTTCCGGACTCCCCTTCCCATAGTACGGATGGCTTGAAAAGCCGCTCCAGGAAGATGTTGGGAGGGACGGCATCGCGCTTTGCGCCGATGCGTGCCAATACGTCCGCCGCCTGGTTATTATCCTGGGCTATATGATGAAATTCGAGCCCTTCAAACCGAGCTGACATTTTTAGGATGGCGTTACGGTAAGCTGCCATTTTCGGATCCTTGGCGTCGAAGTCTCCATTTATTTGGGATATCACGAGGTTCGAATCCCCGCGCACCTCTAGGCGTTTGATGCCCATGGAGACCGCCATCCGTAGACCATGTAGAAGGGCCTCATATTCGGTTGCGTTGTTGGAGTCCGTGTACATTATCTGGAGTACGTATTGGACTGTGTCTCCGGTTGGGGACGTCAGGACAACGCCAGCCCCCAGGACGGCCAACATTTTGGAGCCGTCGAAGTGCATGATCCAATTGGAATATGCGCCGTACTCTTTAGGGAGTTCGACTTCAGTCCATTCGGCGATGAAGTCAGCCAAAACTTGCGACTTGATAGCTCGCTGTGGTTTATAGGTTATGTCAAATGGGAGGAGCTCGATGGCCCATTTGGCAATCCGGCCCGTTGCGTCGCGGTTGTTTATAATGTCATTAAGAGGTACTTCGGAGGCTACTGTTATCGAACACTCTTGGAAGTAGTGTCGCAGCTTCCGAGATGCCATGAACACCGCGTATGCTATCTTTTGATAATGTGGATACCGGGACTTGCATGGAGTTAGGACAGTGGACACGTAGTAAACTGGTTTTTGAAGAGGGAACTTGTGTCCATCCGTTTCTCGTTCGACGATGAGCACCGCGCTTATAACTTGATGTGTTGCCGCGATATATAATAACATTGGTTCACCTATGTTGGGCGCGGCCAGGACCGGATTTGTTGCCAATATGGCTTTTATTTCTTCGAGTCCGTCCGTGGCGGCATCCGTCCACTCGAAGTGTTCGGTGCGCCGGAGGAGGCGATAAAGGGGTAATGCCTTTTCTCCCAAACGGGAGACAAAGCGGCTTAGAGCCGCCACGCATCCAGTCAATTTTTGTATTTGTTTGAGGTCTTTTGGGATATCCAATTGTGACAGAGCTCGGATCTTGGCTGGGTTTGCTTCTATTCCTCTACCAGATACAATGAAGCCCAAGAGCTTTCTGGCTGGTATGCCGAAAACGCATTTTTCTGGGTTGAGCTTAATGTCATATGCTCGGAGATTGTCGAATGTGAGCCTCAAGTCGTCTACTAGAGTTTCGACAAGCTTGGATTTGATGACCACGTCGTCTACGTATGCCTCCACTGTTTTGCCGATCTGGTTTGCCAGACATGTCTGAATCATGCGCTGATATGTTGCGCCGGCGTTTTTGAGCCCGAAGGGCATTGTGTTAAAGCAGAATGGGCCGTATGGAGTGATGAATGCCGTTGCGGCTTGGTCTGGCTCCGCCATCTTGATTTGGTGGTAGTCGTAGTATGCGTCGAGGAAGCACAATGAATCGTGCCCTGCGGTAGCGTCGATAATTTGATCGATGCGGGGGAGGGGGAAGGGATCCTTTGGGCAAGCCTTGTTAAGGTCCTTGAAGTCGACACATAGGTGCCAGGATTTATCCTTCTTTGGTACCATCACCAGGTTTGCTAGCCAGTCCGGATGTTTTATATCTCTGATGAATCCGGCTTCCAATAGTTTGGCCAGCTCCTCTCCCATTGCTTGTCTCTTGGGTTCGGAAAATCGCCGAAGAGCCTGTTTGACTGGCTTGAATCCTTTTAGGATATTTAGGCTGTGCTCGGCCAGCCGGCGTGGGATTCCTGGCATGCCTGAAGGGTGCCAGGCAAAAATGTCCCAATTTTCCCGTAGGAATTCCCGTAGTGCGGCGTCTACATCAGGGTTTAACTGTGCCCCAATGGATGCCGTCTTTGTAGGGTCCATTGGATGGACTTGGAATTTGACTATTTCGTCCGCTGGCTTAAAAGAGGTGGACTTGGATCTCTTATCGAGTATCACATCGTCCCTATTCACCGTGGAGCGCAGCGTAGTGAGTTCCTCGGCCGCTAGGGCTTCGGATAGTGCCTCGAGGGCTAGTGCGGCTGTCTTTTTTTTGGCGCGGAGTGCTATGTCCGGATCACTGGCAAGAGTGATGATTCCGTTGGGCCTGGGCATTTTGAGCTTCATGTACCCGTAATGGGGTATAGCTTGAAAAATTGTGAATGCCTCTCTCCCTAATAAAGCGTGATATCCGCTGCTGAACGGGGCCACTTGGAACGTGACCTCCTCGGAGCTGTAATTGTCCGGCGAGCCGAACACCACATCCAGTGTAATTTTTCCTGTGCAGCATGCTTCCCGACTAGGGATTATTCCTCTAAAGATTGTGCTGCTTCGCTCAATGCGGCTCCAGTCTATTTCCATTTTTCGAAGGGTTTCCTCGTAAATGAGGTTTAATCCGCTGCCGCTATCCATGAGTACCTTGGTAAGTCAAAAGCCGTCCACTATTGGACTGAGGACCAATGCGGCTGGTGCTCGGGCTGTTCAGAATTTAGGTTCATCACTGGCGTTAAAGGTAATAGCCGTGTCACTCCATGGATTTATTGTTGCTACTTGGTAGACTTCGGCAAGGCCGCGGAGTGTTTGTTTCCGCATATTATTTGATGCGAAAGTCTCGAAGACTGTTAATACTGTACTGGTGTTGCTGGGCTGGTTCTCTGGAGCTAGAAGCTCTTCGCCACTTTTGGCCACCTGCCGTAGTATCCAACATGCTCAAAGGCTATGAGTTGGGGTGGCACCCTCTGTACTATGAATCTTCCAGGGTCCATTGAGCCATCCCTCTAGTACGGTTCCGTGTCCTTTAGGGTTTTTTTGCTTTTTGGTATTTAACCCAGGTGCCTGACGATGATGCACCCTTTTATTTCGGACTAGGGTTGTATTCGGGGCCGGATTATCCCAAAATTTGGTTTCGGTTTTCCAGGCGCTCTCCATCGCACATCACTTTTGTACTATGGACGCCAAGTCGGCAAAGCGTGTAATTTCATGACGACTTATGGCGTTTAGGATTCCCTTATCCGTGCAATTATTGCAGAAAAGTGAAATTGCGTCTTCCTCGCGGCAGTCCTTTATCCTGTCCATAACCAGGAGGAATCTGGCCCAGTAATGGTGTACTGTTTCAGTGGGCTCTTGCCGGATTCGGGATAGATCGCTTATGTTTGGGTGGGCAGGTGGAATTAAATTCGGAACCCCATCCAATCTAAGACTCAAGGGCCGAAAAGTTTCCGAACTTGGAAGCGTGGGTTTTTGGATATTGTCCAATGAATCCAGCCCGCTGCCTGACTTTAGGTTCAGGACTTGATCGACGTCCGTCCCTCCGCGTGAATCCGGCATGGAGGGGTCGGGAATCCGGACATAGCTAGTCCTTAATATAGAAGAAGAGTCGCCGTACTATTCCTCTACCACAGCGACGTGGTGGGTAGCCTGGGGAGAGTTGATCTCTCTCAGGTCGGTTTTAGGCCCAATCTGATTGTAGTCTGTAGCGATTCCCAGGGCGGCGATGCGATCCAAGAGCTCGTTTAAGGAGGAGACCTCCATCGGATCTAGCTGCTCGGCGAGTTCCGAGTTGACATGAAGATTGCTTTTGATGACCTGAGAAGTCATCGTCGGCGCGGCGGTCGAACATGCGGTCATAAGAAAACCGCCTAGCCAGAGAGTTTGGCCGATGGCCAAAGCTCCTTTAGCAATGGTGCCGTCTTTAAAGACGGGACGAGGCATCCTTCCTAATGGCGACGGAACAGAGGAACTCTCAATGAAAGCACCAATGTCGGTGTCAAAACCGGCGGATCTCGGGTAGGGGGTCCCGAACTGTGCGTCTAGGCGGATGGTAACAGGAGACAAGGGACATGATGTTTTTACCCAGGTTCGGGCCCTCTCGGTGGAGGTAAAACCCTACTCCTGCTTGATTAATATTGATGATATGGGTAGTACAAGAGTAGATCTACCACGAGATCAAAGAGGCTAAACCCTAGAAGCTAGCCTATGGTATGATTGTTATTCGTCCTACGGACTAAAACCCTCTGGTTTATATAGACACTGGAGAGGGCTAGGGTTACACAGAGTCGGTTACAATGGTAGGAGATCTAGATATCCGTATTGCCAAGCTTGCCTTCCACGCCAAGGAAAGTCCTATCTGGACACGGGACGGGGTCTTCAATCTTGTATCTTCATAGTCTAGGAGTCCGGCCAAAGATTATAGTTCGGCTATCCGGACACCCCATAGTCCTGGACTCCCTCAACCATGCTGAACTGCCACTCTACTACCGCCTATTTACAGAATGCAAAAGACAAGCGGAAGTAGGGACCGCACTGAACTGCGGCAGTACCGCTGGAGCGGTACTACCGCTGAGCAGAGCGGTACTACCTCTTATGCTGTTCTGAAAAGCCCAAGCAAGAAGGACGGACCACCTCAGTTGCCGGGAAGGAAGTGGGATGCAAAGAGACTGTGTACGTGTTGATTCCACCCAAACCTTTCCAAAACGGACCCCCTCTTAATAGTACGATGTTCCTATGACTCAAGTCCATCGAAAATGGAACGCAAGAAAAACACGGTCTTCACAAACCTCCCGAGGGGTTTGAATCGTCTTTCTGCCATAAGATAGTTTATCTGAAATGCTCAGTGCACACGATTAGTCCGCAAAAGCATTGTCATCAATCACCAAAACCACTAAGGGAGAAATATGCCTTAACAGTTGTTCAATCTCTAGACGTAGAGAAAGACCCATTAAAACCATGAGATGATGGAAATGCAATATTGGGACACAAAGTTCGATATCCTAGTGCCATTGGACCCACCAAGCACAATTGGTTGGGACTCGAGAATAACTTTTGATATCTCCAAGGCATCAAACATCTTGTGCTAGTTTTCCAGTTTCAAAGAAATCTGGACACCAATATCACTGGATAAATCGATCAGATCTCCACTATTAGATCCTAGACAAGCTTCGTGTTCCTACTAGGTGTGGTAGCCATACCATGAAAGTCTTCGAAACAGACCTTAGTGGCTACATCCACCAACCGTTATCTCAAAGATAATGTTGATTGTGTTATCCGAATGCAAACATGTTACATAGCAAGTAATATCACTATATTTCTCATCTTGTAAGTCAAATCATGTGACAACCTCGTTGATTTGTTTATGAAGTCTCTACCAAGTTCAACATTCCACAAACATGTTCATAGAATTGGTATTTGACGACTTCAAGATATGCAAGTATCAGGGGGAGTATGTTCCTGAATTACTCCTGTTCCGAGCACCATATTGTACTCTTTTCCCCTTTATGAGTTTACTTTTTACAGGTTGTCATCAAGGTTTTTAATGAGATAATATCAACATGAGATTATACTTCATACTTTATATTTTCCCACCGAGGTTTTTAAGATAGTATACACGACATATTTATTGTCCTCTAAACTCTATGAATTTCCCATGTTGAGTTAAAGAGACAATTATCATGATATGTCACATCATTTTTCCTTATATTTCTCCCATTGGGTTTTAAAGGAGTTTTCAACGGCATATCAGATTGCACTCTTTTCCCTTATGAGATTTCTCACGAAGTTTCTCATAAAAGGTTGTTTAACGAGGAGACATATGCAATACTTTCTTTTGCTTCATTGGGGTTTTTAAAGGAAAGTATACAAAGCATACTTATTGTTCTCCAAAATCACCAATGGGTTTTCTCCTTCTTCAAAGGTTTTTCTCATATGAGTTACCAAGGAGTCAGTAATCATAATATGTTGCATCATTTTCTCCTTATTATTTTTCCACTAGGTTTAAAGGAGTTTTAGCAACATATCAGCACTATTGTCCTCATATTTTTCGCACGGGGTTTTTAGGGGGAGACTCTCAAGATTTTACAAAGGATTTCTCAAGATGGAAGATGAATATACAAGACACCTTCAATGATGTTCAAGATGCCTTTAATGACGATCAATAAGCGGTGTTATACAAGGAGTGTTAGGAATAAATTAGCACATGTCTATGTTAATTAGCACTCACTAATTAACAAAATGTCATTAGCAAGGGGTGTGTCCAACCCCGAAGAGTCATGCCCCTTCTCTCTATATATTGTCAAAAGGCACATGTTCTGGAGGGATGCCTCTGAAGAGGCACCTCTTCTTCCCATCTCTTATATATATATATATATATATATATATATATATATATATATATATATATATATATATATATATATATATATATATATATATATATATATATATATGATGGGTCTATTATGATATAACCCTTAAGACCTTATTCTGCTAACACTAAAACCTTATTCTGCACATCCCCACCGACTTGCAAAAACGAAACAAAAAACCCACCCCAGCCGGCCAGCCCCACGCACCCCACCCCACCGAACCCACCTTTCTTCCCCGGTCAAGCCTCCACGGCTCTACCCATCTATCCCACAATGCCCGCCTCCTGACCACCACCCACGCCCCAGCGCCATCACGCCCATGACCACGAGCATGGCGCCCCAGCAACCACCCGCGTCGCCCGCCCCGGGCTGCGTCCCGCACCACCCCGTCCTGGCCAGCACCGCGCGCCGCCCGCCCCAAGGACCACCCGCGCCGCCCGCCCCAAGGGCCACCTGCGCCGCCCGCCCCGGCCCGCACCGAGCACCGCCCGCCCCGACCTCCATCTCCTGCGCCGCCCCACTGGATCCATCGTAGCCGTCACCGGCTACTCTGGATCTAGCGATAGGGAAGCCCCGTCGTCGCCTGGTGCAGGTGCAGCGTTGCACCGCCTGCTGCCCTGCCTCCTACTCCGGCGACCGGTTGTTCCCCTGAACCTCAACGACCACCTACTAGATCCGGCCGCCGCATTCTACCTTCTCTGCTGCAAGAAAAGAGGGTGCGCCGGCTACATCCGACGACCTCCTGCCGGTCACCGCGGCCGGATCCAAACCTCCAACGACCTGATCCGTCGCGGCCATGTCTTGCCTCGCCCACCTGCTCGCTGATCCGTGACTCCAAGTTCTTTCTTCATGCATGTGAAGTTCGCTATTGTTCATCGGCTCCCAGTTCGTGCGTGTGCAGTTCTCTTTGTTTTTGCAGAGCAGCCACAGAAGATCCAACAAAGGGTGGTGACCCCTCTTCCACCTACCTTTGTCGGCATGCACTGCAGGCAACAGTGGCGTGCACTGCAGGCAACGGCGGCATGCACTGCAGGCAGCAGCAACATGCACTGCAGGCACCAGCGGCATGCACTACAGGGAGCAGCAGCGTGCACTGCAGGCAATAGCGTCGTGCACTGCAGGCAGCAGCAGCGTGCACTCCAGGCAGCAGCAAAGTGCTGTGCGGCGACCATGTGTGTGCAGTCCGCGAAGATGTTTGATTTGTGTGTATTTTGCTCACAATTGACATTTTTGCGGATTTCATTTTTTGGTTGTAGTCCCATGGGTGCACAGGTGCAGTGTTGTGGGGGTTGGACATGCAGTGCGCAGGCACCAGCTTGCATTTCACGGGCAAAATTATGAATTTATTTTTTAAGTCCTTCGTCATTGTGATTTGTATGTGTTTGTACTGTGGATGAAGAGGAGCATTGCAGCCCTGTCTCTTAGCCCATAGACCCACCAATCACAGCTCTCCCAAAAACATGCATTGAAGAAAACAAAACAATACTTTTTTTGAAATGCAGCTCACTTGTTTGATCGCTGCAGTGATTTTCTTTTTCCCGGAGGTTCACTATGTTGCCAAAGTGCAAAAAGTTGATTTTTTTTATGCAGCTCACTCTTGTTGTGTGCAGTAGAATTTTTTTGGAAGAAAAGTTGATGGAGTACACTTACCTCCTCTCAGCAGTCAGGGAGCATTCGTAAAAAGATGAGAAAGAGGAAAATGAAAAATAATAGCGCAGTTTACTAACCTCAGCCGTGCAAACTTACAAAAACATTTTGCAAAACAATGCAGTACACTAGCCTCGATAATTCAGTTTAAACATATTTAATAAAATTTAGTTTGAAAACCTCAAAAAATCCATTCAATCCACTTGATTTGTGTAGATGTTCACTTTCCCTCTCATCTGCACTTTGCTCATCCCACGAAGTACGGTGTGTTTCATGTTTCATAAAAAAAGTTAGAAAAAGGACTAAGGAAATCATGAAGTTCACTTGACTATCTTATGCAGTGCAGTTTTCGTCCGATGCAGTGCGGTTTTCAGTCGGATGAAGTACGCACGTCGATTTGGATGTCGCAAAAAACAGTGTCCGCATTTCGGTAAAATCAAAATTCCTCTTAAACCGTAAAGAATTAGAGAGAGTGTTCTACATGAAAAATTTGCGCCTCGTTGATATCTTTCCAACGGCGTATCGTTTGAATCATTCCGACAAGCGGTTTGTAAAAATTTCATGAAAAACGGGCGCTGCTACTCGTCGTCCGCCGCACGGTTTTCAAAATTAACTTAAAAATGTAAGGAATCTCAAAACCATTTCTACATATATAGCTTTCCAACGACGTATTACACGCCTCGTTTTGACTAACGGTTCAAAAACTAGAGCGAAAACGGTATCGAAAATTGCAAAATTTTAAAAAAACGTAATTCCGCGATTTAGTAAATTTGAAACTGCTCTTAAACCGTAACGAATTAGAGAAAATAATAGATATGAAGAAGATGAGCCTCGACGATATCTTTCTAACGACGTATCATTTGCTTTATTCCGATGAGCGGTTTAGAAAAAATCACGAAAAGACACTCGTTGTCACTCGTCATCCGCCGCACTATTTTTGAAACTGCTCTTAAAAACCGAGAGGAATCTTGAAAAGTGTTCAACACGGAGAAATTGCGCCTAATCAGTAGCTTTCCAACGGTATATTATACGCCTCGTTCCGATAAACGGTTAAAAAATTAAAGCGAAAACAGTACCAGAAAAACATTGCATGCTGTTTTTTCCAACACGAAGTTCACTCGTGTGAGTACTGCAGCACACTTGGTCCAAACAATGACGTGCACTTGCGTTGAGCGTGCAGTGCGGAAGTGTTATCAGAATAGTTATTCTGCTAATATTAGCATAATAGACCGGCTGTATATATATAGACCCACACACACATACATACACACTTGAGAATCAATGGAAGCCGGGACTAATCGTCCATTCACTTTCAATCTCGTTTAACTCTAACATGTCCTATCTCCAATGGAGCATGCCGTTTGGAAGGTTAGGGCGCCGCCAAAAGTGAAGTTCTTGTGGTTGGCAATTCAGGATCGCATTTGGACGGCTGATAGACTCGTCACAAAAGGGTGGCCAAATTGACATCTGCCCGCTTTGCAAAAGGATGGAAGAATCTGGTAATCACATATTCTTCCAATGTCGGTACACGATCTGGAAGTTGATTATTGACAAGTTGTGTGAGCACGGACATATCTTTGTGGCATCTTGAGCCCAATGTGGGCCAATCATTTTAGTGCCATGGCTTCCTTCACCATGGTTGTGCCTCGGTCGATTTGGAACCAGAGAAACACTCGGGTCTTCCAGCACAAGAGTACCCACCCACCCGATCTTGCTTAACATGGTCATCGACAAAATGAAGTTTTGGGTCACAACAGGTGCCAAGAAATTAGGGTCATGTTGTTGGGAGAATAATCTAGTTGTATGTATTTCGTAACCCAAACTCTATTCTCTCTTAATTAATACTCCCTCCGTTCCAAAATAGATGACCCAATTTTGTACTAACTCTAGTTTAAAATTGAGTCATCTATTTTGGAACGGAGGGTATAAAGGGCAAATCTTTTGCCTCGGTTTCAAAAAAATTGATGACCCGAACAAAATTGATGCTAAAGCCTTGCTGCAACAAGATCGCTTCAAGATAATGCCACTCTACACGATTGTATCTAGCTTACTGCACATGAATAATGCTTCCCTTTCTTCCATCTTCTCATAGAGTGAACACTTCCAAATGCAGAGTGAACACTTTCAATGCAACAAGAACATCTAGACGACTGGTCTTTGGTAAAAAGAAAACCCACTGGTAGTTGCAGGTATCATGCTCCAGTAATACCTACCTTGCCAGACAACAACCACTGTCTATAGAATGTACAGTAACATGCGACACACTTCTAGAAGACAGATTGGGCAATACATACACTCTCTGAATAAGCGTGTATAGCAGTGACTAAAAGGATGTACATTTCACTGACAAAAATCACAAATGAGTTAGGTGACCAAACTGCATCGCCTGATCAAAAGAAAACAAGCTTCCGTGCACTATCAACAACCTGAAAAGGGCACGGAAGAAAAGTGTCAAGACAAGGCCCAACACCAATCAAAATAACGTGCACCAGAGTAGAACTATGGTGATCATAGAATAAAACAATAAGAAGTCACAATTGAAGTTTTGTTCTGAATTATATCCCCGTCATCAATTTTCACTTCATACTTTCTGATAGTTCACGAAATCAAACACTGCAGTAGCACTTCTCATTACAGACTTTACAAAAGAAGTGTGCGGAAATGAAGCTGGCCTCTTCTGTTCCTCATAGTGGGCCCCTTATAAGAAGAAGAGAGATTGAAAATTATAATGAAGAACGAAACTCTGACCATTATGATGCATTTCTTATCTGCAGTGTTCATTTATGTCCTTCAGAATAGTTAAACATCCGAAAAATGAAAACCAATCCTACTTAGACTTAGACAGGCGGTGGCTACTTAACAGTACAGTTTTTCATCCGTTTACACTACCAGATAACACAATCACATAGGAAATGGAAGACCCTGTGTATGATTCAGTGAGTATTCATACTTACACGCTGAAGGTTGCAAGGACACATACGATGATTTACCCCATCTGCCACTGTACAATCAAAAGCTCAGAAGATAAGTATCCAACAGAGAAATGAATCTCACAAGGTTAAACTTTAGGTACAACGTAGACACGTAGTCACTACTCAAGTAGGATAAAATACCTTCAGAACCGGCTCTCCTTGGTTTGATGATGTCTTGGCCTCCTTCATAGCTTTAATCTGTGCTCGTGCTGCTCGTCCAGCAGCTGACTTTTCATATTCCTGCTGCCTGAAGGTTAAAAAAACTAAATTGTTACCACGCTACTTCAGGTTGAGTTAATAAAGTATGAACAGTCCAAAGTTGTAATAGGACTTTGATTGACAGCAGACACTATTGGAGCTTACCAACATGTCTGATGTAAGCTATAAAATAATCATTATACAAACATAAGAAAAAAATACATGGCGGTAAGGGGGGGAGGGGGGTCTGAAGCTGATGTACCGCACATAGATGTTGGAAAGAAATACGTCTGTAAACTAAAAGACCAAATGAACTGGTAGATGTTGTTAAGAGATGTAAGTGCATGATCTAATTCTAAACAGAACAAGATATTGCATGACATAAATTTCCTGAAAAGCGAACTTATTCATTTCAACAACAAAAGTAATGACTCGAAAGCAACCGTTGACCAACACAAACAAGCATATTATACCATAATAAAACCAAACGATGTTTTTTTTTTTGATAGAAAAACCCAGAAATCTTGAACATGTATACTTGACGACTGCATCCTGAACTTTATTCACAAGCATAAAGTACACAAGGAGAATGGAATCTTTGTATTACCACACAATTCTGATAATCCAATTATACCTAATCAATCCAACTTAAATCTAGAACCAGATCGGGAAATACATCTTCTGAAATTAGTTGCAGTACCCAGCACAATCATTTTAGCAAAACACTAGGTGATTTCTGAAACAGGATGTGACAAACCAGAATCACAACTCCAGGAGGAGATGAAGAGCCAAAGATGGAATTAGTCAATTGGAATCGGAATGGTCAGACACATATAATTGCTACTCTTAAGACTTCAATGAGATGGTTGAACCGCCTTATGATAAGTACAATGAGTGGAAAAAACACTTGTTGCAGCACAATCTGCTAAGTGTACATGTCGATGTGGTTGATAGAGCAGTCTGAAAATTTGAAGCCAGATAAATTGCAGATACCACAATGATGTCATCATAGGAACCATTGCTTGAGAAGTCAAGGTAGTACAGAAAACAAAGATCAGTAAGTGATAATGGTAAGTTTCCTCCAGTGAGGCCATTGTTGTACTACCTCCGATCCATAATAAGTGTCGTAGTTTTGAACTAACTTCAGTTCAAAATTGCGACACTTATTTTGTATCGGAGGGAGTAGATAACAAGAGAACAAAGAGAGGTTAGGATTCTCTCCATACTGGACAAGAAAATGGAATTTGTCCAGACAGGCTGTTGTTACTTACATAATACAGCATCGCAAAGACAGAGGTAGAGTTCCAGTGAGTACATTTTATAGACAGGCCTAGCATCAATATTTGGGAAGAATTCGGCCTATCGCAAAAGGAATGTAGCCATCTATGTGCTTACTAGAGTATATGGCCATGCAGTTGTATCAATGATGCAGACCAACTAATTCAGTACAGGACAGAGCAGGAATTCAGCCCGGCAAGCTCTGCAGGAACGTTGCCATTCAGCAAATTGTCTTACAGCCTGCATCCGCTTATTCCTAACCCGTCTATCCTTCCTCCTGCAGCTGTCTGCTTCACCTGCAAGACATCGTCTGGCTCTAAAAATACCGCAGTAGAAGAGAGCACGCCATCTTTGGACAAGAAATGTCTGAGTAGTGCGGCGCGATTCAAGAAGGGGCCAACTCCATCCGGTTCCATGAACTGCTTCAGGGACGAATATTTCGATCCAACCTGGTGAACTCTGGCAGTCTCGAAACCGATCCAATCCGATAAACCTTGAACCCAATCCGGCAAGAATCAGGGCATCCCACCAAGAAACCAGGGCGACACGGAGCATGGTCGGGATTATACCGCGTTGAACGGCCGAATTCTTCGCTCCTACTATCCAACAACCCAAACCTACCTGATCGGCGCGATGAGTTCGAACCAACAAACTAGGATCAGGATTTGAGCTCCTTGGAGCAGAAGGCGGCGGTTACCTCTTCTGGGCGGCCTCGGCGGCCCTTGCGCGGGCCTCCTGCGCCTCGAGGCGGTCGGCCTCCGCCCGCTGCTCCTTCTGCGCCGCCCCGAAGCATCCGCACTGCCCCATCGTCAACTCCCTCCCCCTTCGCTGGTCCTTGGCTGCTTCGCACCAGCCGCGTGGTTGCTTGGATTGCTGGTTTCTTTTGCGTTTTCTGCTTTGGGATATGCGATGATGTGCACAAGAAGATCCGGCGAAAAGGACGAGGGGCTTTTGGATATTCTAGAAAGCCGCGGAGGGCCTGCAAGTCAGCTTTTCTTTTTAACAGAAACAACATAATTCAGACAAGAACAATTCAGACAAAAACGATGCAACTACTCCTCTATCCACATATCCTAAAACAAGAACCTACCTGGCCACCGCACGCTCTCAGATTTTAGCGACTCGTGACCGTCGGATCGTTTTGCTTGATGCGATCCGGACCGTTGGATCACGCACTGGGACACTGTCGGCCGTCGGATCGAAGACGCGACACTGTAGGAATGAATAGTTACCTCTCCAGCGTGCCACCGTGTGTAATTTCCATGCCCGCCGAGGGCGTTTTAGTCATTTCATGTACAGGCATGTAAAAGGATGTGGCGCCCGTGGTGAAACACTAGCCGCCTCTTTTCCTCAGCTCTCTCCTCCCTCCAAACCCTAGACCCACACCCACGCCGTCGTCCAGATCCAACCCCACGCCGATGTCGTCTCCTTTGCCGCCGGAGCTCGGCCCGGGATGGCTACCACGGGGTTCTTGGCGGGCTTCCTCCTCGGCCTACTCAAGCTCGTGGAGGCCAAGGCGGTCGCGCTGCTCTGGGTCGCACGTCGTCTCCACCGCTGGCAGGAGGGGGCTGCTGTGGCCGCCACGCAGCCTGGCGACCAGGAGCTCCCTTGCGAGTAGTCGTTCCCCTACGAGAAGAAGGTGGGGAGGACACGCCACTCCATCTAGAGATGCTCGCGCGCCAGGAGAGGAATCCACGCCTGCTCCTACTCAACCGCTTCCAGATCGAGGGACGACTGCCTCTGCTTGCTATGGATGCCCCCCCCCCCCCCCCGGGCCACGCAGGTCATATCTCCTTCCTTCACCTGCAAACTGTGCCAGGAAAGACACAAACTTATTCACCTGTCGTTTTCTCAGTCATTTTGGGTGCAGAAGTAGTAGTGCATAACATCTCAATACAACAATCTCCTTAGGCTGTAGATGGAAAGGTTACCTTCCTCGACGAACATGTGTGGTATGTGGTGGAAATAGATCTGCAGATGGAAATCATCCAATCTATTTTTCTTGAGGGATGAAGCAGCAAGGCAATCGAAGTACCTCTGGTATATCACACCCCCTTTTCCGCCTCCGGTGCTCACGTTGGTCACCAGAACATAGTTCACTGCAAACGATCGATCACCAGAGTACCCTGTCACAGCACCAGGCACAGAACATATCGCCGATTAGTCACCGTGTTCTTCACGCAACCACAAGATGATGAAATGGTTACTGATTTGATGTGTCAAATTCACTTGCAGATAATACATGTTGTATGATCCAAATAAGATGACTGATGTGAACGAAGATGGTTTCGGTAGCAATCCAAACTGTTTTGGATACTCTCAAAACACCAGGAATGATATGTTGCCAATTGTCAGCACTCTAGAGGAAAACAGGAGGTTCTGATTCTATTGCTGCTCTTAAGGAACCCGTAAGTATCTGCTTATTGGTCATACTCATACTCATTCTTTCTCTAAATATGTAGTCGCATTGAAATTAAATTTGTTCTCAGGGGTGATCATACCATCGAATTTGATGTCGAGAATACTTTGTTGTTCAACAGGTACTAGAGGTTTAAGTGGATGTTCTACTTGCTACTCGTAAGGCATTATTTTCAGTTCACTTTTGCCTGCATGATGACATATTTATAATTGTCAATGTCAAGCTCACTTCATAGCCAATTGTTTAGCTGCGAGAAGATCTAGATCTTTGATAACAAAGGATTGACAGTATGTTATCATAATAATTGTGCAGTCCGGGAATGAGGACCACGGTCTGCACTAATTTAGCCATAAAGAACATCAAAGCTAAAAACACATGTTTAGTTGCAGTTTTGGATATTTACATAGTTGCCTTCTTTACTTTCCTAGATTTTCTAGAAATTTGGTTTCTGATCCATTCAAACATCAGTAATCAGCCGCAATAGCAAAGGTCAGAGGTATGAGTAGGAATATCTCTTCTACTGTACTTGTTTGGTGGCTTACAGTGGTTTATTCTCTGAACTGGTTTGGTTTTTGTAGGTGAAAACAAGGTACCCTCTGCTGACGTCTCCATGGTAAGCCCACTCTTTCACCACCCTATTGGAAATATGCCCTTGAGGCAATAATATTGTATCATTATATTTCCGTTATTCATAATTAAGAGTTTATATTTCATGCTATAACTGTTATGATCCTGGAATATGCGATTCAGTGGAAAACTCATATGCATGTGTGAAATGATAAACGGTAAATAATAGGTTCATGTCTTGCCTCTATGACCAGCTCAAGTGTTGTTCATAATCACGTTTTCCGGATCTTAGGATATCGTTAAGTGTAATGATAGTCCTAAAACAACATTGAGGGTATGACGTTAGAAGAACGATCATATAGAATCGACCCAATACTTGTCTGTTATACTATGTGATCATATCGTCTGAAAATCATCTGTTATAACAGGAGTGTTAGCATCTGTTTTAGTTCCTCAAACCATGAGAGTGTCTCGGCCACTTCATACCAGACGATGGGCTTTGTGGTTGCTCAAACGTCATATGTAACCAGGTGATCATAACTACAAGTTTTAGGCTCACCGGAAAGTTTGACATGTGACCGGATAGCTCGAGAGTGGGATTTTCTCCTCCGATGATGGAGAGATATTCTTAAGGCCCCTCAGTGGTGACGACATCCATCATCGTCTGGCTAGACACAGGTGACTACATTACGGGGATGCCTTGTAATAGCCTGGCTTATTAGGGATGATAGACTACTCATATCAATAAGGAATTCCTTCTTTTCCGGGATCCCATTCGGACAGAACTCCAAAGTAAAGCGTGCTCAGCTTGGAGTAGTTTCAGGATGGGTGACCGACCGGGAAGTTGCTCCCGGGTGCGCACGAGTGAGGACAAAGTGCGCAGAAAAGACTAGTATTGATCTGTGGGGCCAGTCTAGATCCCGCCAGGAGTAACGACCACCGGCGGGTGTGTCCGGGGCGTTACAAGTTGGTATCAGAGCCGACCCTCGCGGTTACACGGATGGTTGCGGACAGGTGCGCGCTCATGTTGTTCATGACGTTTGTGACCCGTCGTGGCACACGGCATGGCACATGTACCGGACTGGATGCACAGACGGTTGTGCCAAGAGGGAACGTTCCTGTGGCCCGACGAGGATGTCGGTTCCTCTGAGTGGGGGTGTATGTAATAGCCTGGCTTATTAGGGATGATAGACTACTCATATCAATAAGGAATTCCTTCTTTTTCGGGATCCCATTCGGACAGAACTCCAAAGTTAAGCGTGCTCAGCTTGGAGTAGTTTCAGGATGGGTGACCGACCGGGAAGTTGCTCCCGGGTGCACACGAGTGAGGACAAAGTGCGCAGAAAAGACTAGTATTGATCTGTGGGGCCAGTCTAGATCCCGCCAGGAGTAACGACCACCGGCGGGTGTGTCCGGGGCGTTACATGCCTGTTATGTCTTGAGCTTGCGTTGGTTTTCCTTGAAGAGGAAAGGGTGATGCAGCAATAGTAGCGTAAGTATTTCCCTTAGTTTTTGAGAACCAAGGTATCAATCCAGTAGGAGGCTCTTCAGAAGTCCCACGCACCTACACAAACAAACAAGAACTCACAACCAACGCAATAAAGGGGTTGTCAATCCCTTCACGACCACTTGCGAAAGTGAGATCTGACAGAAATAATATGATAAGTAAATATATTTTTGGTATTTTATGATATAGATTAGAAAAGTAAAGATGCAAATAAAAGTAGATTGAAAGCTTTATATGATAAAAGATAGACCCGGGGGCCATAGGTTTCACTAGTGGCTTCTCTCAAGATAGCATAAGTATTACGGTGGGTGAACAAACTACTATCGAGCAATTGATAGAAAAGCGAATAATTATGAGATTATCTAGGCACGATCATGTATATAAGCATCACGTCCGTGACAAGTAGACTGACTCCTGCCTACATCTACTACTATTACTCCACACATCGACCGCTATCCAGCATGCATCTAGAGTATTAAGTTCATAAAGAAGTAACGCATTAAGAAAGATGACATGATGTAGAGGGATAAACTCATGCAATATAATATAAACCCCAACTTTTTATCCTCGATGGCAACAATACAATACGTGCCTTGCTGCCCCTGCTGTCACTGGGAAATGACGCCGCAAGATTGAACCCAAAGCTAAGCACTTCTCCCATTGCAAGAAAGGTCAATCTAGTAGGCCAAACCAAACTGATAATTCGAAGAGACTTGCAAAGATAACT
Source organism: Triticum timopheevii (assembly GCA_963921465.1). Classification (NCBI taxonomy): domain Eukaryota; kingdom Viridiplantae; phylum Streptophyta; class Magnoliopsida; order Poales; family Poaceae; genus Triticum; species Triticum timopheevii. Next base: position 140,251,820 of record OY997270.1, read on the forward strand.
TAATCACACATAAAAGAATTCAGAGGAGATTCAAATATTTCTCATAGATAAAATTGATCATAAACCCACAATTCACCGGATCTCGACAAACACACCGCAAAAAGAGTTACATCGAATAGATCTCCAAGAAGATTGAGGAGAACTTTGTATTGAGATTCAAAGAGAGAGAAGAAGCCATCTAGCTAATAACTATGGACCCAAAGGTCTGTGGTAAACTACTCACAACTCATCGGAGAGGCCTTGGAGATGATGTAGAGGCCCTCCATGGTCGATTCCCCCTCCGACGAAGCGTCGACGAAGACTCCAAGATGGGATCTCGCGGATACAGAACGTTACGACGGCGGAAATAGTTTTTCGTGGTCGCTGCTGATGTTTTCAGGGTACGTGGGTATATGTAGGAGGAAAGAGTAGGTCGGTGGACACTCGAGGGGCCCACGAGGGTGGGGGCACGCCCACCTGTAGGGGGCGCGCCGGGCACCCTCGTGGCCGCCTTGCTTGTTTCTTGACTTCCACTCCAAGTCCTCTGGATCATGTTTGTTCCAAAAAGATCGCTCCCGAAGGTTTCATTCTGTTTGGACTCCGTTTGATATTACTTTTCTTCGAAACACTGAAATAGGCAAAAACAGCAATTCGGGCTGGGCCTCCGGTTAGTAGGTTAGTCCCAAAAATGATATAAAAGTGTAGAATAAAGCCCATAAACATCCAAAACGGGTAATATAATAGCATGGAACAATCAAAAATTATAGATACATTGGAGACGTATCAAGCATCCCCAAGCTTAATTCCTGCTCGTCCTCGAGTAGGTAAATGATAAAAATAGAATTTTTGATGTGGAATGCTACCTAGCATAATTCTCAATGTAATTTTCTTTATTGTGGCATGAATGTTCAGATCCAAATGATTCAAAATAAAAGTTCATATTGACATAAGAAATAGTAATACTTCAAGCGTACTAATCAAAGCAATCATGTCTTCTCAAAATAACATGGCCAAAGAAAGTTCATCCCTACAAATTCATATAGTTAGATCATGCTTCACTTTCGTCACACAAAAATGCTCCCATCTTGCACAACCCCTATGACAAGCCAAGCAATTGTTTTGTACTTAAATAATCTCAAACTTTTTTCAACTTTCACGCAATACATGAGCGTGAGCCATGGATATAACACTATGGGTGGAATAGAATATGATGATGGAGGTTGTGTGGAGAAGACAAAAAAAGAAAGTCTTACATTGACGAGGATAATCAACGGGCTATGGAGATGCCCATCAATTGATGTCAACATGAGGAGTAGGGATTGCCATGCAACGGATGCACTAGAGCTATAAATATATGAAAGCTCAAAAAAAGAAACTGGTGGGTGGCATCCAACTTGCTTGCTCACGAAGACCTAGGGCATTTTGAGGAAGCCCATCGTAGGAATATACAAGCCAAGTTCTATAATGAAAAATTCCCACTAGTATATGAAAGTGACAACATATGAGACTCTCTATATGAAGAACATGGTGCTACTTTGAAGCACAAGTGTGGAAAAGGATAGTAACATTGCCCCATTTTTATTTTCTTTTTTTGGGCCTTTCTTTTTTTTATTTGGCCTTTCTTTTTGTTTTTTATTTAGCCTTTTATTATTATTATTTTGGGGATAATGCTCTAATAATGATGATCAACACACTTCTATTTATTTACAACTCATGAATTATAACTCAATACTAAAACGAGATATGACTCTATATGAGTGCCTCCGGCGGTGTACCGGGATGGGCTATGAATTAAGAGTGACATGTATGAAAATTTATGCATGGTGGCTTTGCCATAAGTACGATGTCAACTACATGATCATGCAAGGCAATATGCCAAACCAAACTGATAATTCGAAGAAACTTGCAAAGATAACTTAATCACACATAAAAGAATTCAGAGGAGATTCAAATATTTCTCATAGATAAAATTGATCATAAACCCACAATTCATCGGATCTCGACAAACACACCGCAAAAAGAGTTACATCGAATAGATCTCCAAGAAGATCGAGTACAACTTTGTATTGAGATTCAGAGAGAGAGAAGAAGCCATCTAGCTAATAACTATGGACCCGAAGGTCTGTGGTAAACTACTCAGAACTCATCGGAGAGGCCTTGGAGATGATGTAGAGGCCCTCTGTGGTCGATTCCCCCTCCGGTGGAGCGCCGACGAAGGCTCCAAGATGGGATCTCGTGGATACAGAAGGTTACGGTGGTGGAAATAGTTTTTCGTGGTCGCTGCTGATGTTTTCAAGGTACGTGGGTATATGTATGAGGAAGAAGTAGGTCGGTGGACGCTCGAGGGGCCCACGAGGGTGGGGGGCGCGCCCACCTGTAGGGGGCGCACCGGGCACCCTCATGGCCGCCTCGCTTGTTTCTTGACTTCCACTCCAAGTCCTCTGGATCACGTTTGTTCCAAAAAGATCGCTCCCGAAGGTTTCATCCCGTTTGGACTCCGTTTGATATTCCTTTTCTTCGAAACACTGAAATAGGCAAAAAAGCAGCAATTCGGGCTGGGGCTCCGGTTAGTAGTGAAGGAAATATGCCCTAGAGGCAATAATAAAGTTATTATTTATTTCCTTATATCATGATAAATGTTTATTATTCATGCTAGAATTGTATTAACCGGAAACATAATACATGTGTGAATACATAGACAAACATAGTGTCACTAGTATGCCTCTACTTGACTAGCTCGTTTATCAAAGATGGTTATGTTTCCTAGCCATGGACAAAAGAGTTGTCATTTGATTAATGGGATCACATCATTAGGAGAATGATGTGATTGACATGACCCATTCCGTTAGCCTAGCACTTGATCGTTTAGTATATTGCTATTGCTTTCTTCATGACTTATACATGTTCCTGTAACTATGAGATTATGCAACTCCCGTTTACTGGAGGAACACTTTGGATGCTACCAAACGTCACAACGTAACTGGGTGATTATAAAGGAGTACTACAGGTGTCTCCAAAGGTACATGTTGGGTTGGCGTATTTCGAGATTAGGTTTTGTCACTCCAATTGTCGGAGAGGTATCTCTGGGCCCTCTCGATAATGCACATCACTATAAGCCTTGCAAGCAATGTAGCTAATGAGTTAGTTACGGAATGATGCATTACATAACGAGTAAAGAGACTTGCCGGTAACGAGATTGAACTAGGTATTGGATACCGACGATCGAATCTCGGGCAAGTAACATACCGATGACAAAGGGAACAACGTATGTTGTTATGTGGTTTGACCGATAAAGATCTTCGTAGAATATGTAGGAGCCAATATGGGCATCTAGGTTCCGCTATTGGTTATTGACCGAGAATAGTTCTAGGTCATGTCTACATAGTTCTCGAACCCGTAGGGTCCGCACGCTTAAGGTTTCGATGACAGTTATATTATGAGTTTATGAGTTTTGATGTACCGAAGGAGTTCGGAGTCCCGGATGAGATCGGGGACATGACGAGGAGTTTCAAAATGGTCGAGACGTAAAGATCGATATATTGGACGACTATATTCGGAGTTCGGAAAGGTTCCGAGTGATTCGGGTATTTTCGGGGGTATCGGGGAGTTACGGGAATACGAGGAAGAAGCAATGGGCCTCATGGGCCAAGTGGTGGAAGAGAGGAGGCAGGGCACGCGGCCCCCCTAGCCCAAACCGAATTGGACTAGGGGGTCGGCCCCCCTTTTCTCCTTTTCCTCCCTCTCCTTCCTTCTCCTTCTCCTTCCCTTCCTTCCCCTCTCCTACTTGGACTAGGAAAGAGGGGGGAATCCTACTTGGAGTAGGATTCTCCCCCTTGGGCGCGCCTCCTCCCCTTGGCCGGCCCCCTCCCCCTTGCTCCTTTATATACGGGGGCAGGGGGGCACCCCATGACACACAAGTTGATCTACGGATCGTTCCTTAGCCATGTGCGGTGCCCCCCTCCACCATATTCCACCTAGGTCATATCGTCGCGGAGTTTAGGCGAAGCCCTGCGCCGGTAGAGCATCATCATCGTCACCACGCCATCGTGCTGACGGAACTCATCCCCGACACTTTGCTGGATCGGAGTCCGGGAATCGTCATTGAGCTGAACGTGTGCTGAACTCGGAGGTGCCGTACGTTCGGTACTTGGATCGGTCGGATCGTGAAGACGTACGACTACATCAACCACGTTGTCATAACGCTTCCGCTTACGGTCTACGAGGGTACGTGGACAACACTCTCCCCTCTCGTTGCTATGTCATCACCATGATCTTGCGTGTGCGTAGGAATTTTTTTGAAATTACTACGTTCCCCAACAGTGGCATCCGAGCCAGGTTTTATGCGTAGATGTCATATGCACGAGTAGAACACAAGTGAGTTGTGGGCGATACAAGTCATACTGCTTACCAGCATGTCATACTTTGGCTCGGCGGTATTGTGAGATGAAGCGGCCCGGACCGACATTACGCGTACGCTTACGCGAGACTGGTTTCACCATTACGAGCACTCGTGCTTAAAGGTGGCTGGCGGGTGTCTGTCTCTCTCACTTTAGCTGAATCGAGTGTGGCTACGCCCGATCCTTGCGAAGGTTAAAAAAACACTAACTTGACGAACTATCATTGTGGTTTTGATGCGTAGGTAAGAACGGTTCTTGCTAAGCCCGTAGCAACCACGTAAAATTTGCAACAACAAAGTAGAGGGCGTCTAACTTGTTTTTGCAGGGCATGTTGTGATGTGATATGGTCAAGACGTGATGCTATATTTTATTGTATGAGATGATCATGTTTTGTAACCGAAGTTATCGGCAACTGGCAGGAGCCATATGGTTGTCGCTTTATTGTATGAAATGCAAACGCCCTGTAATTGCTTTACTTTATCACTAAGCGGTAGCGATAGTCGTATAAGCAATAGATGGCGTAACAACAACGATGCTACGATGGAGATCAAGGTGTTGCGCCGGTAACGATGGTGATCACGACGGTGCTTCAGAGATGGAGATCACAAGCACAAGATGATGATGGCCATATCATATCACTTATATTGATTGCATGTGATGTTTATCCTTTATGCATCTTATCTTGCTTTGATTGACGGTAGCATTTTAAGATGATCTCTCACTAAAATTATCAAGAAGTGTTCTCCCTGAGTATGCACCGTTGCGAAAGTTCTTCGTGCTGAGACACCACGTGATGGTCGGGTGTGATAGGCTCTACGTTCAAATACAACGGGTGCAAAACAGTTGCACACGCGGAATACTCAAGTTAAACTTGATGAGCCTAGCATATAACAGATATGGCCTCGGAACACGGAGACCGAAAGGTCGAGCGTGAATCATATAGTAGATATGATCAACATATTGATGTTCACCGTTGAAACTACTCCATCTCACGTGACGATCGGACATGGTGTAGTTGATATGGATCACGTAATCACTTAGAGGATTAGAGGGATGTCTATCTAAGTGGGAGTTCTTTAGTATGATTAATTGAACTTAAATTTATCATGAACTTAGTCCTGGTAGTATTTTGCAAATTATGTTGTAGATCAATAGCTCGTGTTGTTGCTTTCATATGTTTATTTTGATATGTTCCTAGAGAAAATTATGTTGAAAGATGTTAGTAGCAATGATGCGGATTGGATCCGTGATCTGAGGTTTATCCTCATTGCTGCACAGAAGTATTATGTCCTTAATGGACCGCTAGGTGACAGACCTATTGCAGGAGCAGATGTAGACGTTATGAACGTTTGGCTAGCTCAATATGATGACTAACTGATAGTTTAGTGCACCATGCTTAAATGGCTTAGAATCGGGACTTCAAAGACGTTTTGAACGTCATGGACCATATGAGATGTTCCAGGAGTTGAAGTTAATATTTCTAGCAAATACCCGAGTTGAGAGATATGAAGTCTCCAACAAGTTCTATAGCTAAAAGATGGAGGAGAATCGCTCAACTAGTGAGCATGTGCTCAGATTGTCTGGGTACTTCAATCACTTGAATCAAGTGGGAGTTAATCTTCCAAATAAGATAGTGATTGACAGAATTCTCTAGTCACCATCACTAAGTTACTAGAACTTCATGATGAACTATAGTATGCAAGGGATGACGAAAATGATTCCCGAGCTCTTCGTGACGTTGAAATCGACAAAGGTAGAAATCAAGAAAGAGCATCAAGTGTTGATGATTGACAAGACCACTAGTTTCAAGAAAAGGGAAAGAAAGGGAAACTTCAAGTAGAATGGCAAGCAAGTTGTCACTCCCGCGAAGAACCCCAAAGCTGGACCAAAGCCTGAAACTAAGTGCTTACACTGCAAAGGAAATGGTCACTGGAAACGGAAATACCCTGAATATTTGGTGGATAAGAAGGATGGCAAAGTAAACAAGGGTATATTTGATATACAGGTTATTGATGTGTGCCTTACTAGTGTTTATAGTAACCCCTGAGTATTTGATACTTGTTCGGTTGCTAAAGATTAGTAACTCGAAACAGGAGTTACAGAATAAACAGAGACTAGTTGAAGGGGAAGTGACGATGAGTGTTGGAAGTAGTTCCAAGATTAATATGATCATCATCGCACACTCCCTATACTTTCGAGATTAGTGTTAAACCTAAATAAATGTTATTTAGCGTTTTGCGTTGAGCATGAATATGATTTGATCATGTTTATTGCGATACGGTTATTCATTTAAAGTCAGAGAATAATTGTTGTTCTGTTTACATGAATAAGACCTTCGATGGTTATACACCCATTGAAAATAGTTTGTTGGATCTCGATCGTAGTGATACACATATTCATAATATTGATGCCAAAAGATGCAAAGTTAATAATGATAGTGCAACTTATTTGTGGCACTGCCGTTTGGGTCATATCGGTGTAAAGCGCATGAAGAAACTCCATAAAGATGGATTTTTGGAATCACTTGGTTATGAATCATTTGATGCTTGCGAACCATGCCTTTTGGGCAAGATGACTAAAACTCCGTTCTCTGGAACAATGGAACAAGCTACTGACTTATTGGAAATAATACATACCAATGTATGCGATCCAATGAGTGTTGATGCTCGTGGCAAGTATCGTTATTTTCTGACCTTCACAAGATGATTTGAGCAGATATGGGTATATCTACTTGATGAAACATAAGTCTGAAATAGTTGAAAGGTTCAAAGAATTTCAGAGTGAAGTGGAAAAATCATCGTAACAAGAAAATAAAATTTCTGCGATCTGATCGCAGAGACGAATATTTGAGTTACGAGTTTGGTCTTCAATTAAAACAATGTGGAATAGTTTCACAGCTCATGCCACTTGGAACACCACAACGTTATGGTGTGTCCGAACGTCGTAACCGCACTTTATTGATATGGTGCAATCTATGATGTCTCTTACTGATTTACCACTATTGTTTTGGGGTTATGCATTAGAGACAGCTGCATTCACGTTAAAAAGGGCACCATCTAAATCCATTGAGACGACACCATATGAACTGTGGTTTAGCAAGAAACCCAAGTTGTCATTTCTTAAAGTTTGGGGTTGTGATGCTTATGTGAAAAAGTTTCATCCTGATAAGCTCAAACCCAAATAGGAGAAGTACGTCTTCATAGAATACCCAAAGGAAACTGTTGGGTACACCTTCTATCACAGATCCGAACGCAAGATATTCGTTGCTAAAAATGGATCCTTTCTAGAGAAGGAGTTTCTCTCGAAAGAAGTGAGTGGGAGGAAAGTAGAGCTTGATAAGGTAATTTGTACCTTCTCCCGAATTGGAAAGTAGTTCATCACAGAAATCAGTTCCAGTGATTCCTACACCAATTAGTGAGGAAGCTAATGATGATGATCATAAAGCTTCAGATCAAGTTACTACCTAACTTTGTAGATCTTCCAGATTAAGATCCGCACCAGAGTGGTACGGTAATCCTATTCTGGAAGTCATGTTACTAGACCATGATGAACCTACGAACTATGAGGAAGCGATGATGAGCCCAGATTCCGCAAAATGGCTAGAGGCCATGAAATCTGAGATAGGATCCATGTATGAGAACAAAGTGTGGACTTTGGTGGACTTGCCCGATGATCGGCAAACCATAAGAAATAAATGGATCTTCAAGAGGAAGACAGACATTGATAGTAGTGTTACTATCTACAAAGCTCGACTTGTCGCAAAAAGGTTTTTGACAAGTTCAAGGTGTTGACTACAATGAGATTTTCTCAACTGTAGTGATGCTTAAGTCTGTCTGAATCATGTTAGCAATTGCCACATTTTATGAAATCTGGCAAATGGATGTCAAAACTGCATTCCTTAATGGATTTTTTAAAGAAGAGTTGTATATGATGCAACCAGAAGGTTTTGTCAATCCTAAAGGTGCTAACAAAGTGTGCAAGCTCCAGCGATCCATTTATGGACTGGTGCAAGCCTCTCGGAGTTGGAATATACGCTTTGATAAGTTGATCAAAGCATATGGTTTTATACAGACTTTTTGAGAAGCCTGTATTTACAAGAAAGTGAGTGGGAGCTATGTAGCATTTCTAATATTATATGTGGATGACATATTGTTGATTGGAAATGATATAGAAATTCTGGATAGCATGAAAGGATACTTGAATAAGAGTTTTTCAAAGAAAGACCTCGGTGAAGCTGCTTACACATTGAGCATCAAGATCTATATAGATATATCAAGACGCTTGATAAGATTTTTCAATGAATACATACCTTGATAAATTTTTGAAATAGTTCAAAATGGAACAGTCAAAGAAAGAGTGCTTGCCTGTGTTGCAAAGGTGTGAAGTTGAGTAAGACTCAAGACCCGACCATGGCAGAAAATAGAAAGAGAATGAAAATTCATTCCCTATGCCTCAGTCATAGGTTCTATAAAGTATGCTATGCTGTGAACCAGAATTATTGTATACCTTGCTCTGAGTTTTACAAAGGAATACAATTTTTGATCTAAGAGTAGATCACTGGACAGCGGTCAAGAATATCCTTAGTGAGGACTAAGGAGATGTTTCTCGATTATGGAAGTGATAAAAGAGCCTATCATAAAAAAGTTACAACGATGCAAGCTTTTACACCAATCCAGATGACTCTAAGTCTCAATTTGGATACATATTGAAAGTGGGAGCAATTAGCTAGAGTAGCTCCGTGCAGAGCATTGTGGACATAGAATATTTGCAAAATACATACGGCTCTGAATATGACAGACCCGTTGACTAAACTTCTCTCACAAGCAAAAAATGATCATACCTTAGTACTCTTTGGGTCTTAATCACATAGTGATGTGAACAAACCCTTTGGGTGTTGATCACATGATGATGTGAACTATGGGTATTAATCACATACAGATGTGAATATTGGTGTTAAATCACATGGTGATGTGAACTAGATTATTGACTCTAGTGCAAGTGGGAGACTGAAGAAAATATGCCCTAGAGGCAATAATAAAGTTATTATTTATTTCCTTATATCATGATAAGTGTTTATTATTCATGCTAGAATTGTATTAACCGGAAACATAATACATGTGTGAATACATAGACAAACATAGTGTCACTAGTATGCCTCTACTTGACTAGCTCATTTATCAAAGATGGTTATGTTTCCTAGCCATGGACAAAAGAGTTGTCATTTGATTAATGGGATCACATCATTAGGAGAATGATGTGATTGACATGACCCATTCCGTTAGCCTATCACTTGATCGTTTAGTATATTGCTATTGCTTTCTTCATGACTTATACATGTTCCTGTAACTATGAGATTATGCAACTCCCGTTTATCGGAGGAACACTTTGGGTGCTACCAAACGTCACAACGTAATTGGGTGATTATAAAGGAGTACTACAGGTGTCTCCGAAGGTACATGTTGGGTTGGCGTATTTCGAGATTAGGCTTTGTCAACTCCGATTGTCGGAGAGGTATCTCTGGGCCCTCTCGGTAATGCACATCACTATAAGCCTTGCAAGCAATGTAGCTAATGAGTGGAATGATGCATTACATAACGAGTAAAGAGACTTGCCGGTAACGAGATTGAACTAGGTATTGGATACCGACGATCGAATCTCGGGCAAGTAACATACCGATGACAAAGGGAACAACGTATGTTGTTATGCGGTTTGACCGATAAAGATCTTCGTAGAATATGTAGGAGCCAATATGGGCATCTAGGTTCCGCTATTGGTTATTGACCGAGAATAGTTCTAGGTCATGTCTACATAGTTCTCGAACCCGTAGGGTCCGCATGCTTAAGGTTTCGATGACAGTTATATTATGAGTTCATGAGTTTTGATGTACCGAAGGAGTTCGGAGTCCCGGATGAGACCGGAGACATGACGAGGAGTCTCGAAATGGTCGAGGCGTAAAGATCGATATATTGGACGACTATATTCGGAGTTTGGAAAGGTTCCGAGTGATTCGGGTATTTTCGGGGGTACCGAGGAGTTACGGGAATACGAGGAAGAAGCAATGGGCCTCATGGGCCAAGTGGTGGAAGAGAGGAGGCAGGGCGCGCGGCCCCCCTAGCCCAAACCGAATTGGACTAGGGGGCCGGCCCCCCTTTCCTCCTTTTCCTCCCTCTCCTTCCTTCTCCTTCTCCTTCCCTTCCTTCCCCTCTCCTACTTGGACTAGGAAAGAGGGGGGAATCCTACTTGGAGTAGGATTCTCCCCCTTGGGCGCGCCTCCTCCCCTTGGCCGGCCCCCTGCCCCTTGCTCCTTTATATACGGGGGCAGGGGGGCACCCCATGACACACAAGTTGATCTACGGATCGTTCCTTAGCCGTGTGCGGTGCCCCCCTCCACCATATTCCACCTCGGTCATATCGTCGCGGAGTTTAGGCGAAGCCCTGCGCCGGTAGAGCATCATCATCGTCACCACGCCGTCGTGCTGACGGAACTCATTCCCGACACTTTACTGGATCGGAGTCCGGGGATCGTCATCGAGCTGAACGTGTGCTGAACTAGGAGGTGCCGTACGTTCGGTACTTGAATCGGTCGGATCGTGAAGACGTACGACTACATCAACCGCGTTGTCATAACGCTTCCGCTTACGGTCTACGAGGGTACGTGGACAACACTCTCCCCTCTCGTTGCTATGTCATCACCATGATCTTGCGTGTGCGTAGGATTTTTTTTGAAATTACTACGTTCCCCAACAAGTAGGTTAGTCCCAAAAATGATATAAAAGTGTAGAGTAAAGCCCATAAACATCAAAAATGGGTAATATAATAGCATGGAACAATCAAAAATTATAGATACGTTGGATACGTATCAATGCCAGAACACATCAATGAGAAAGAAGAACAAAACCATTAACGGTAACAACGGTACAACGAGCACTGTGATGACTCAAGAGGATACCGATGCACACCGAGTTTTGTAAAGTATCGCGAAGCAAAGGGAAGATCACATGATAACCAAAGGTTCACTTGAATATCATTCATGTAATCATAGGGACCGATATGGATGTCCATGGTTGTCGGCATGGAAGCACGATCACCTATGGGGAAGGGCTGCCCCTTTATGGTTCGGCAAAGCGAGCAGTCACATTGCACAAAGAGCAGAAGCAGTATGGCAGCGTGGCGATGGACAACTCTCTTTTACCCAGGTTCGGGCCGCTTTGCAGTTTAAAACCCTACTCCTGCTATGGTGGATTGCGCTGGAGGAACACGGAGGAGCGAAGCGCTCTAGCCCGGCAAGGGTGCCTCGGGGAGAGCAGCTGCGCTTGTACAAGTGTTGAGGGATGAAGTGTTCGAACCCTTTGCTAGGTTGCATCAGGCCTCCTTTTATAGCTTAAGGGGCAACCATAGTGGCAAAACTGCCATTCGGGTATTGTTGGGGATATTACCACTAGGTGTAAACCGGCCAGCTTGGGCCGAGTTAACTCCGTTAGTGGTATAAGCAGAGAAAGGCCCAAGGCCTGTAGTCGGTTTAGAACTTGTAGTCGTAAACCGGCCTGATGTATACTTGTATTGTAAGTTAGGAATAGAGAGATTCCAACCGGGATACGAGTATGAACCGGTTGGGACTCTATGGACCGACGGGCGTCACTCGTGTATATAAGGGGACGACCCGACGACGGTTCAAAGACAGACAACCACAATTCGAGCCTAGGCGAAGCTTGTTTGCTCCCTAGCCATCGAAACCACATCAATTCCATCACAACTAGATGTAGGCTTTTACCTTCATCGAAGGGGCCGAACTAGTATAAACCCTTGTGTCTTTGTGTCCGCTTTAACCCCTTCAAGTAAACCCGTAGCGATGGCTCCACGACTAAGTCCTTACGCTAGGACATCTGCCGTGACAAATCCACGACAGTTGGCGCCCACCGTGGGGCTATCGCACGATGGTTTGACGATCTTGGAGGGCAAGCTCAAAGGACTCGAAGGCTACGTCGTGGGCCGGATGACCAAGAGTCGTCGCGGCCGGATCTACATCGACGACGCCGGATGGGGTCCCGAGGCCGATTCAATTGAGTACGGATACCGGGTCCCCTTCGGTGGCATACATGTTTTCATCGGCAAGATCGGGGAGCCTGGGCCTGAGCCGGACATCTGCACCGACCTCATCGAGACGGCTCAGCGTGCGCGACCTGCCCAAGTTAAACTGGCCATGAAACATGTCTTTGTTGGAGTCATCCACGGAGGAGAACACGGCGCCGGTTCAGAGCACGGTAGTGAGACCGTCGTTTATTCCGGCGACGAATCTTCAACCGGAGAGACTGAGTCATTGTACCAGCTGCAGGGCGATATGATCAGGGGCTGTTCCGATGGCGACAGTATTCCGGACCCCCCAAGCCAGATCAACCGGGTTGGAATATTCATGGCCGGTACGCAGGCAGCGAACCACTCTTCAACCGCAGCAGCAATGCTTTCCGGATCAGCAGCGGCAGTGGCAGCAGGGGCAGGAGGCCCGGTGCGCCCGCCGGTTCAAGTTCTATCAGATCTGTTTGATGCACTAGCTGCGCTTATGGCGGAGGACAACCCGGCGGATCAGGAGGCTCATAATGCAGAAATTGCGAAGGTTAAAGAGCAGATCACGCAAGCCAAAGCGGATCTAGCGTCAGAGAAGGAGCGGATGGCTGCAGAGCGAGCCGCTCTGGACGCCCAGGCTTACAAACTCATGCTTGACCAGAGTGCGTCGCAGGAGGTGTTGAAGCGAAAGTATAGATCACGCCTGCCATTAGGGTTTGATCCCAGAAATCTCTTTCAGACCCCAGGAGCTGGACCCAGTAATCCGCCTCAGCATCGGGAGGCAAACCAGATTGAGGCACCAGGACCAGGGGCGACGGTCCAGCCGCGCCAGATGGAGCCTCCTCAGCAGAATATGGTGGTTCCCCCACCGGTTCAGACACCCCCAGGTCATTATTCTAATCCTATGGACAACCTTGTTGCAGCCGCTGCACGGTTAGAGGCTATCCCGATCGAAGGGGATTCCCCGCAAGCAATAGAGACGCGCCGGGTTAAGGAGCTTCTCCAGACTGCGCTGATTCAACAGGAGGCATATTCAGATAGCCGTGATCGGATTCACTCTACGCCCCGTCCAAGCCGGAGTTATAGCAGGCGCATGGATGAACCGGCCATATCAAGCAACGCACGAGACCGTGAAGCGGCCCGTGGCAATAACCCAGCGGGTGGTATTCGTGATGCTCAGGAGGTGGTGGATCGGGCTCGGGCACGAAGAGAGGCTGAATTAGCAGCGCAGGATGACGCGGGTCAGCACACACCGGTTCGCCCTACCACCTTCACCGGACCAGGAGTCGCATCCGCTTTAGGGGTGCCCTGTTTGATCCCCGCTTTACGCAATGTACGCCTGCCCAAAGACTTCAAGGGTCCACGCAAGGTGCCGAATTACACTGCCGATTTGTCCCCTGAAGCGTGGGTTGAAAGTTATGAGATGGCCATGGAGATGCTAGATGTGGATGAGGCCGCGTGTGCGAAGTATTTCACCATGATGCTTGAAGGCACGGCTCGTACTTGGTTGAAGAGCCTACCGCCCAACTCTATCAGCTCATGGGCCCAGTTACGGGCCCGGTTTATCCAGAATTTCAAAGATACATGCAAGCAGCCCAAGTCCATAGTAGACCTAGCGGCTTGTGTCCAGGAGGAAGGAGAGTCAACGACCCGTTGGGTATGCCGTGTTTCGGAGATTTTGCACTCCTCTGACAGGATCAACGCTGACTCTGCAATCTTAACCTTAGAAGGCAACTGCCGGTTTGAGCCTTTAAAACTGAAATTGGGGCGCATGAAGCGGTTCTGTAATGACATGGGAACCCTCATGGCCGCTTTGGTGAAGTATGCTGATTCGGACAGTACCAAGGATCCCGAGGCTGATGATGATGAAGCAGGGAAGGGAAAGAAGAACGGCAACTCCAAGGGGCAGTAGTACAAACCGGCGGGTCATGGAAACGGAGGCAAGCGCAAGGCAGATGGCAACCCGGATTTCGTGGCCAACACTAATGCACAGGACAGGGGGCAGCGGCGCAGAGGCAAAGCGAATTGGGGCCCAAATCCTAATGCGAGCCGTTTGAATTACTTGTTGAATCAACCTTGCCCCAAGCACGGGACGAAGGAGTCCCCATCGAACCATCTCTGGAAAGACTGTTATATTATGCAGGAGTGCAAAAACTCTAATACTTTCCGGTATGACCAGGGGTCAGGTGGCGGTTCAGGATCCGGTTTCCACGGGCCGGGTCACGATGGAGCTTCCAGTTCAGGTCTTAATCAAGGCGGTCACAATAGTCAGAATAATCAGAGCGGCCAGCAGCAGCAGCAACAGCAGTCGGGTTATCAGAGCCAACCAAAGCAGTTGAATAGTGGGCAGTATCATGTTTTCACAACTAGTTTGGATAAGCGCGACCGAAAGCTTCACAAGCGAGCAGTGAACTCTGTTGAACCGGCCTTGCCACGTTATTTACGCTGGTCGGAGCAGCCTATCGTGTGGAGCAGAGAGGACCATCCCCCCCGGGTTGATAATCCGGGCCAGCTGGCATTGGTGGTAGACCCTCAGGTGGGGGGCTATAAGTTCACTAAGGTGCTTATGGATGGAGGAAGCAGTATTAATATATTATACTATGAAACTTTCCGTCGCATGGGTCTAACAGACAAGGATCTCAGACCGTCCAATACAGTGTTCCATGGCGTAGTACCAGGCAAATATGCTTATCCTATTGGTAAGATAGCCCTGGATGTGGCTTTTGGAGACGAGCACGATTCCCAGTCTGAAAAGCTAACCTTTGAGGTAGTAAAAATCCGGAGTCCATATCATGCCTTGTTTGGGCGGCCGGCTTATGCTAAGTTCATGGCACGACCTTGTTATGTCTACCTACAGCTCAAAATGTCGGGTTACAAGGGAACGATAACGGTGCATGGAAGCCGCCGAGTCGCTTTGGAATGTGAGGAAGGTGATGCAGCTTATGCAGAGGCGGTCTGTGCCACGGAGGAGTTGAAGTTCTATAAGGACAACGTTGATCCGGCAGATATGGCCCCTTTAAAGAAACCAACTACAGAGCATGAATCGGATCTGAAGTTTAAATCGGCAGCTGAGACCAAACTTGTTGACTTCGTGCCAGGCGATTCATCCAAGCAGTTCACTGTCAGTGCCAACCTGGATCCCAAATAGGAAAGCGCGCTCATCGAGTTCATCCGTGAGAACCGGGATATCTTTGCATGGAAGCCATCTGACATGCCAGGTGTACCGAGGGAACTCGCTGAGCACACACTTAATGTGGATCCTAAGTATAAACCGGTGAAACAGTTCCTCCGCCCGTTTAACGAAGAAAGGCGCAAAGCCATTGGAGAGGAAGTAGCCAGGCTTTTGGCAGCTGGCTTTATCATTGAAGTGTTCCATCCAGAGTGGCTTGCTAATCCGGTGCTGGTCCTTAAGAAAAATGGCACTTGGCGTATGTGTGTAGACTACACAGATCTTAACAAAGCCTGTCCAGCGGATCCTTTTGCCCTCCCCCGCATTGATCAGATTATTGATGCCACGGCAGGATGTGAGCGTTTAAGTTTTTTGGATGCGTACTCTGGATATCATCAGATCAAAATGGCGGTTAAGGACCAGGAGAAAACAGCGTTTATAACTC
Source organism: Triticum timopheevii (assembly GCA_963921465.1). Lineage (NCBI taxonomy): Eukaryota > Viridiplantae > Streptophyta > Magnoliopsida > Poales > Poaceae > Triticum > Triticum timopheevii. The sequence goes on from OY997270.1 coordinate 140,267,871, forward strand.
CCTTTGGAGCCTTCTGCTATGTATCTATGCCTTTTGGGCTCAAGAGCGCCCAGGCTACTTATCAGCGGTGTGTATAGAATTGCCTGCATACACAGATCGGCCGCAATGTGCATGCTTATGTGGATGATATTGTAGTAAAATCAAGACAAAAGGGGACACTGGTGGACGATTTGAAGGAAACCTTTGACAACTTGCGCATTTACAAGATGATGCTTAATCCGGCCAAGTGCGTCTTTGGTGTTCCGGCAGGCAAGTTATTGGGGTTTCTGGTGTCTAACAGAGGAATTGAGGCTAATCCGGAGAAAATTAAAGCTATTACTTCCTTGGCTAAACCGAAGTGTATCAATGATGTTCAGCGTTTGGCGGGCAGAATCGCTGCGTTGAGCCGGTTTATCAGCCGCCTCGGAGAGAAGGCCATCCCCTTATACCAGATGCTGAGGAAAACAGATAATTTCGTGTGGAGTCCGGCTGCTGACGAAGCATTTGAGGACTTAAAGCGGCAATTGGCCAATCCGCCTGTTCTTGCGGCTCCGGTTGACAAGGAGCCGCTGTTGTTATATGTGGCAGCCAATGCTCGAGCAGTAAGCGTGGCTATTGTGGTGGAGCGCAAGGAGGCAGGCAAGGAATATCCGGTTCAGCGGCCGGTTTATTATATCAGTGAGGTGCTTATTGAGTCCAAGCAAAGGTATCCGCATTGGCAGAAGCTAGTCTATGGTGTTTTCATGGCCAGTCGGAAACTGAAGCAGTATTTTCAAGGGCACCCTATCACAGTGGTCAGTTCAGCTCCTTTGGGTGATATCATACAGAACCGGGAGGCGACTGGCTGGATTGCCAAATGGGCCATAGAGCTTGGGCCGCATGGACTAAAGTATATACCACGGACAGCGGTGAAGTCTCAAGCACTTGTTGATTTCATTAATGATTGGACGGAGTTACAAGCACCAGAGGAGAAGCCGGATCACACATATTGGACTATTCATTTCGATGGATCCAGGCAGTTGGAAGGCTCGGGGGCTGGAGTCGTTTTAACTTCCCCACGAGGTGATAAGTTTTGTTATGTTCTCCGTTTAATGTTCCCTTGTACTAATAATGCAGCTGAGTACGAAGCCTTGCTCCATGGTCTCCGGATGGCTAAGGAGATGAACTTAAGCCGGGTTAAGTGCTTTGGTGACTCGGACCTGGTGGCTCAGCAAGTATCTGGCACTTGGGATTCTAAGGACCCGCTTATGGCCGCATATCGTCGAGAAGTGGATAATATTGCAGGTTGCTTCAAGGGTTATCAAGTGGATCATGTGGACCGTCGGAAGAATGAAGCGGCGGACGCTTTAAGCCGGTTGGGCTCTCAGCACAAACCGGTCCCGCCTAATGTCTTTCTGGACGTGTTGCACAACCCGTCAGTCAAGCACCCAGGTGAAGCGGATTTGGCTATTCCTGATCCGGAGGCCCAATTAGTGGCAGCACTACATGCTATTCCGGATTGGACGGTTCCTTTTCTTGCGTATATGACTCGAGGGGAATTGCCAGAAGATGAGATTCTGGCCAGGCAGATAATCCGGCGCTCCAAGTCCATGACGATTCTTAATGGTGAGTTGCATCATTGTAGTGTATCAGGGGCATTTCAACGATGTGTTTCTCCTGAGGAGGGATGTGAAATCTTAAGAGAAATCCATGAAGGAGATTGTGGACATCACGCCGGTTCAAAGTCTCTGGTGGCAAAGGCGTTCCGTCACGGATTTTACTGGTTGACAGCACACGCTGATGCGGAGGACTTGGTTAAACGGTGTGATGGATGTCAGAAATTTTCAAGGCGTGCTCATGTACCGGCACAAGAGTTGAGGATGATCCCAATAACGTGGCCGTTTGCAACTTGGGGGCTGGATATGGTTGGACCCTTTAAACGATCCAAGGATAAGAAGACCCACCTGTTGGTGGCAGTGGACAAATTTACCAAGTGGGTTGAAGCGGAGCCTGTCAGCAAATGTGATGCAGCAACAGCGGTGCAGTTCATCAAAAAGGTGATTTTCCGGTTTGGCTTTCCACACAGTATCATTACTGACAATGGCACTAATTTATCCAAGGGTGCTATGAAAGAGTTCTGTGAACGTGAGCACATCCGGCTTGACGTGTCGTCAGTGGCTCATCCCCAGTCCAACGGGCAGGCAGAACGAGCTAATCAAGAGATCTTACGAGGCATCAAACCTCGGCTTATGGTTCCGTTACAGAGAACACCAGGGTGCTGGGTTGAAGAGCTACCATCGGTGCTATGGAGTATCAATACTACGCCAAACCGGTCCACTGGATATAAACCGTTCTTCATGATCTACGGAGCAGAGGCAGTTCTCCCCAGTGATATCCGGCACGATTCGCCCCGTGTAGCGGCTTATGTTGAAGCGGACAACGAGACGGCACGGCAGGACGCTTTGGATCTATTGGATGAAGAGCGTGATATGGCAGCTGCTCGTTCGGCAATTTACCAGCAAGATCTTTGTCATTATCACAGTCGCCGAGTTAAAACCAGAACCTTTCAAGAAGGAGATTTGGTGCTTCGCCTCATCCAAGACCAGACAGATATGCACAAGTTATCCCCGCCTTGGAAAGGACCTTTTGTGGTCAGCAAGAATCTACACAACGGATCATACTATCTGATTGATATTCAAGAGCGTCAAGACTCACGTACATCAGAGGAGGAGACCAACAGGCCGTGGAATATAGCTCATCTTCGGCCTTACTACACTTGAGCCATCGGCTCTATTTATGTACATATCATGACAATGTATATATTATCTTCGATATAATAAAACCGGAGCCTCAGCTAAAGCGGGGTCTCTGTCTTTCTTATCATGCGTGGTTACATGGAGTGATTCTGTTTTTAAAGCGGCCTCCGGTTTACCCCTTGACATTTGTTTTTTATCACTTGGGGGCTTGGTCGTGTCCGAACCAATGCAACGCCTCTTGATAGGCGAAAGCCACCAGATCATTTGGGGACACGGTCAAGTCTGAACCGGTCACGCCTCTTGGTTGGCCTACAGGGCCAGAGTCATTTGGGGGCTTGGTCGAACCCGAACCAATGTCATGCCACTTGGCCGGCGTATCGCCACGAGTCTTTTGGGGACCTGGCCGACTGGCACCATCGCTACGCCTTCGGGGAGCTTGGTTGCGTCTGACCATGGTAATGCCATCTGACCAGCTCAGTAAAGCTTTTCTTTTGCAAAAAGTTATTGCCCTTGTTGCCATATTTTCTCATAATTGGTATTCGATTTTTTTGTTGTGTTTTTTAAACCGACAACGTTTTTATCCGGTTCAACTGTCAATTACAAATTGACAGTACACGGTTTAATCTTACTCCGGAGTTTATCTGCCCGGTTTACCCTTTTCTTGTTATCATCATTGAATAACAAGGGGGCTTGTGCTGATTTCAGCATGGTTTATATGGGAGTTGTTTCCCTCCCCGCTTTACCGATGGTCATGGGTTTTAAAACCTCCGCTTTAAGTTCGGCTACGCCAGCTTCATGCCCAGACACGACAGGTATTTGTATCACATATTTGTTGGATTTCTGATATATATATTAAATATCATAAACCGGCTGGCGGTATCACCGCCACCGAGGTTCAAATTTTTCTGGTTGCAGGAAATACGAATCAAGCAAAAGTTTCACTACTTATGCACGAACGGAAAGTTTTAACTAAAGTTATTACAAGGCAACACGGTGCCCAAGTGAGATCATTGTTCTTTGGGCAAACTGCCAACGACAGATATTTAAACCAGCCACCGGTTCAAGCCTGCTCTTCATCCTCCGCCGCTTCAGCCTCCTCGTCTCTACCCATTGGCTGGAAATCAACAGTGGTCCAGTCGATTCCCATTAGCGCTTGGAAAACAACCTCTTCGTGGATCAGGGAAGACGGTTCAATATCAGGAGTGTAAGTATGCTTACGGATTGGAGGGATCAGATTTTCCGCTTCAAAAGTTGGGGCAGGCACTCACTTGTTTTGGTCGTTGTATTGCGCTTGGTAATGCTCCAAATCTGCCTCTTCGGCCAGCTGACAAGCCAGAGGGCGCACTGCACGGTTTATTGCCCGTAAATCCTCTTCATTAAAATCAGAACCATCTTCCTTCACACTGGGATAGCCTTGAGCTGCTTCCACCGGGTCAAAATCTGGTACCCATGCTTTGGCTCCGATCAAAGCATTGATAGCTCCGGTCCGGGCAGCAGATTTTTTCACCTCCTCAATCCGGGCAGGAAGCATGGATAACCGGTTCAGAGTGTCTTGGATCAAGGAAGGTGCCGGGTTGTTATGTGAGGCTGTGGTGATAATACGCTGGGCTCCGGTATATAGCTGTTCTACTAAGGTGTAGACAGCCTTCAGTTTCTTCCGCACATCGTTTCCTAAGTGCCCAATGCGTGTGCCTACAACAGTAAAGAGTTAGTCTCAAATCGGAGTTATGCTACAGCAGGTTCAAAATGTCACAACTGTTCAAAGGAGCTTACCAAAGATTGCCACAGTCATAGAGTGTACTTGCCGCTTTACGGCTGTCAGATCATCTACCACCAGTTTAAGGGCAGCTTCAGCATTTTCTGCTCGTTTGATCAAATTGGCCTTCTCAGTGGCCCAGTCCGCCTGTTCTTTCTTGAATCCTTCCTTCACTTGTTCAGCAGCGTTCAAAGCACTGGTTAATTCTTTCTTGGCCTTTTCTGTTTCGGCCTGCTGGGTTTTCAAAGCCGCTTGTAAATCGGCAATCCGGTCCTCTTTGATTTTCACCTCAGCCTGTGTATTGATAGTATGGTTAGCAACCAATTCAAGAAAGTCAACGTCTCAACCACACAACAAAGTTATATGCTTGACACTTGGGGGCTAATGTACCTTCGATTTTCATATTACTACTAGATGGCAAAGTCCCAAGCTCAATACAAGTATTCAACTTGGCACTTGGGGGCTAATGGCTATTTGATCTAACAATGTTTCCAAAGGCAGTTTTTATTGAAGTACCGGTTTAAGTATGCACAGTTAAACCGGCCCTTGGGGGCTATGCAGGTGGATTTCAAAGTTGTTAAGGAATATAGTCAAGTCCCGGTTTGATCAAGATTACAAACCGGCCCTTGGGGGCTACAAGAACTGATATACTGGCAGTAAGAAAAGGAGTGAGTTACCTCAAACTTGTCCCTCATTAACTTGACCAGGCCAGCTTCATAGTCACGGCTAGTATAAAGCCGGTTTAAATAGCCAGAATGAAGGTCTTGGGCGCTTAAAGCAGCATATGTTTCCAGTTCAACATCCCATTTTCCTTTATTCAAGGTGGAAAAATCTTCTTTCACAGTGTGCCTGGTTAAGGTTGCAGGATTCCCCGGTTCAGAGCGGCCCATACCAGTAATCACAACGTCATCATCTTTAGACTCGACGGATTGTGTGGGCACGGCCGTTTTATTAGCAGGACTGCGAGATTTATCAAACCGGACGGTGCTGGCAGGTGGATCGGCAGAGATTGAAGTGTTGACAGGCCTTTCTTCAGGAATAACATCATCTTGTACCGGAGGATCATTGGGAATGTCTTCAGAGGCAAAATTTTCAAGATCCGGCGCTCTCTCATGATCAGCGGCGGCAGCTTCTTCAACCGTTTTATCCAAACGGTTCTTCTTGCTTGGTTTCGGTTTGGTTCTAAGAGACAAAGAGTTAGGGAAAAAGCATATCCATTACAAAATATATTAGAAGCATATGGCCGGTTTGGCTTACCCGTCGGCTATCTTCAATGGTGGTAGCTGAGTGGCCGAGGATTCACCAGAGGATGAATGGGAGGTGACCTGATAATCGGAGTCGGACGGATTAAGAGGTTGACGGAAGAAACCCGCTTTGGAATTTAAAGCAATAAAAAGGTCGGAGACCTCGGAGCGGCGTTTTCGAACCGGGCTGTTTGGTAAACCGGCAGAGGTAACTACCTGACCACTGTGCCGGGTTGTGCGGCGAGCTTCATGTTGCTGTGTCTTCATAAGAAATTTGGGATCCAAATAAGCAAGAGGGTGAGAAAATTAACTTTCCGGTTTGCCTGGTGAAATTTTGGTAAAGGCAAATTTGCTGAATCGGAAGAGAGAATAGTTACCTCAGCAAATCCTGCGTTGCTGGCTTCAGCATCATCCTGACAAGCATCATCATCAATAAGGCGGGTAAAAAGCAAGCCAAGAGAATCAAGTTCCGGATTACCCACATCATCGTCAATGGCTGGGTCAGATGAAGCAGTGGTCTTTCTCTTATGGGCTGATTTCTTGACAATTTTGGTTTTGGGCCGGGTTGGCCGCCCTGTTTTCTCCGCTTTGTCTTGTGAAAGTTTCTTGCTCCAAAACGGATTATCACCCTGGATCAGAAATAATTAAATGTTGGATACATGAAGCAGTAACAGGTTTAATACTGGAACAACTAGAAACTTACCGCAGGCGGTTTGTTGGTGGCGCAGTAAGGAGCTAGACCGGTTTGAGCACAGAGGTGCTCCGGTTCATTCAGCATCCTTTTTACCGAATCCGTAACTTCATCATCAGAAAGTTCGAGTTTCGTGTGTCGGAGTGGGTCGTCGACACTACCAGTGTACTGGCACATCAAACCGGAACGCCGGCTCAGAGGCAGTATGCCCCATGATAACCAGCAGCGTGCAAGATCTATTCCAGTCAAACCGTTAGCCATAAAAGCTCGGAGCTTGGACAGTTGCGGGGCATATTTGCTTCTATCTTTGGCGCTTAATCTTTGTGGAAATGGATGGGTGTTGCTTAGCCGCTCTGGACGAAAGCCAGGTAAGGGATTTTCATCTTCAGGAGAAGTATCCTTGCAATAAAACCAAGTCGCATTCCACTCCTTGGGGTGAGTATGGAGTTTGACGTGGGGATAGGTGATCTCCTTCCTCTTTTGAATAGCCATGCCACCCAATTCAGTATTGGGGCCGTCGGTGAATTCAGTGCGACGGTTTAGATGGAAGAGGTCTCTAAACAGTTCAACAGAAGGTTCCTCTTGAAGATATACTTCAGATAGTACTTGAAAGTGGCATAAATTGGTGACGGAGTTGGGGCCAATGTCCTGGGGACAGAGCTGAAAATTGGCTAACACGTCCCGGTAAAATTTTGAACCGGGCGGTTTGAAGCCCCGGGCCAGGTGATCTGCGAAGACCACAACTTCTCCTTCCTGGGGTGTGGGAGGACATTCCTCTCCAGGGACCCTCCAGTGGACTGTATCTTTGTCATCTAAAGCGCCAATCGAGACCAGATCATTCAGCTGTGACTCGGTGACGCGAGAAGGAACCCAGTTGCATTCATACACTTGTTTGGCCATGATAAGATATACAAAAAGTAATTGATCCGGTTCAAGAGCATGCTTGATACAAGGTGATTGATCTAAGTTATGATAAACCGGAGGCAGTGTCTATAAACCGGTTTCCTGTGATATGATATCAGGTGGATTCTGGCAGTTCAACAAGGGGACTAATGGTGTATCTGTGCCGGTTTAGCAGCCTTTTCCTATGGTGAGTTAAACCGCCTAATCTAGGCTTTGGAAGTAATTGAAGCTATGGATAGTTAGTTTGCAGAAACAAGTTTCACAAGATCCTATTATAGCTACGGATCAAACGCAAGTTTACAGAAAACAGAAAATATTTCACGGAAGTAAGGCAGAAACGGAAGTGGACTATGAAGCAGATATATATGCAGAAGATCCATGGATTTAAGATGAGAAAATACAGCGGATGCGCAGGAATCGCTATTAATACAGTACAGATTCACGGTGTTGTTCAAAGTTAAAAGGACAGACAGGAACGCGCGAAGAACACAGTATGAAGCTGGAACCCTAAAAACAGATCTAAGTCGAGAAGGGGAAGAAGCTTACCGGGAACGGAGAAGACGCGGAAAGAGGCCGCAATATTCTGGTACGTTCAGGTCGATGCAGCGGCCCAGGACGAGGCAGAAGTCGACGACGGTGGCGGAGCTCCAAGAACAGCGGCGCGAGGAAGACGAAGAAGAAGAGACGAAGGGAAGAAAGAAATGACCCTTCGGTCCTATTTATAAGGCAGCCAAGCTAGGTCAAGCGCGTGGATTCAGGAACTACTATTAAAAGAGGGCGTTATAAAATAAAATTTCAGGATGACGTCATGCCGGTTTACAGTAACCAGAAGTGATGATGACATGGCGGTTTACCAGTCATTAGAAGATGTCCAAGATACAAGCTGTGTGAAGGATTGACATGAACCGGTTCAAATCAATCTGGGGCCTAATGTTGGGGATATTACCACTAGGTGTAAACCGGCCAGCTTGGGCCGAGTTAACTCCGTTAGTGGTATAAGCAGAGAAAGGCCCAAGGCCTGTAGTCGGTTTAGAACTTGTAGCCGTAAACCGGCCTGATGTATACTTGTATTGTAAGTTAGGAATAGAGAGATTCCAACCGGGATACGAGTATGAACCGGTTGGGACTCTATGGACCGACGGGCGTCACTCGTGTATATAAGGGGACGACCCGGTGACGGTTCAAAGACAGACAACCACAATTCGAGCCTAGGCGAATCTTGTTTGCTCCCTAGCCATCGAAACCACATCAATTCCATCACAACTAGACGTAGGCTTTTACCTTCATCGAAGGGGCCGAACTAGTATAAACCCTTGTGTCTTTGTGTCCGCTTTAACCCCTTCAAGTAAACCCGTAGCGATGGCTCCATGACTAAGTCCTTACGCTAGGACATCTGCCGTGACAAATCCACGACAGGTATGATTAGATAGCTAACAGTGCTATCATACCTAACTCTGGCAGTTAGGACAAAGTGCATTAAATGCACATGCTAGGTGTCATACTGAGGTTGAAGCCCGGCAAGCCTGCCGTGCCGCTTATCCATCTTCTCCTTATTAGCGTGACATGCCATCTGGACAGGTGTCAATAAAGCTAATCTCTTCTCCAGCATGTCGCCACGTGCTTGACAGGATCCACCTTTCCACTGGAGAGCTCGACACCGCATTGATTAGTGATTTGCGTGTGATGAAGTGGAGCGGTGGTGCCTTGGGCAAGGCCTGCCGACAAGGAGCCTGGCGGGCTCTGAGCTCAACGGCCCCGGAAACCTTGCCGGGTCAAACTGGTCTTGGCCCCCAGGCATGGCTTCGACCCTGCCGAGCTTGCCTACCCGGCAAAGAGGCCTTTCCTGAGGTGCATTCATGTTGACTTGATCTTCTTAATGCAATCCTTGATCTCACGAAGAGCGATTTCTCTTGCTTATCTTGTGTCATGCACATGTACTTGATGTATGATCAACATCTCACGTGTGCATGAGTCCGGGTTGCAAACATAAATGTTTGCTGCACCGACAGGAGCCCTCGGGCCTGGTCTATATGTGCCTCCGAGCATCATTGGGGTAGGCCCAAACAACGCACATGCGCGCATACCGACCTTGTCGCGGTGGGTGCATGCGTCTTTGAGATCTTCTTGCTTCTTCAGTAACCTAGAATCGAGTTAGCCCCTAGGTATCCCATGAGACCTCCAGCATCCGAACAATGCGGGTTCGTTTGTGCTGTAGGCTAGAGGACACCCACGTTCACAGGAGTTAACTAGCGCGTCCGCGTGTGAACCGAGGGTAACTGGCACTTTACTTCACCCACTATGCCCGCCGTTTCCGCCACGCGCGCCGCATGCACAGCGTGGAGTTGGTGATGGATGCACAGGGTGCGGGAACGTGTGCCTTCGCAGAAAATGCAACGCCCTAGATTGGCGTAATGGGGCAGCCGATGAATCTGGACACCGTCAGGGGCGCAGAGAGGCCGGATTGGAGGAGTGGAGCGACCGCCCCACGGTAGTGGAGAGCCAGCCTCCCACCTCGCCTCGCTATAAAAGGGACTATGAGGGGGGCGGTGATGCTCATCCACACCTCCTCCTTCTTCCTTCTGGTTTTGCTTCCACCATGATGAGGGGAAGGGGCAGAGCTTGGGCGTCGACGGTGGTGACAAGGGCTTCTTCTCGGCACTGTGCTTCTGCCCTCATTGTGGCTACAGGGGCGGGATCCAGTGCACAAGGTGAAGCCCCAGGACGCAGATGGGGGCGACGGGGCATTTTTCGGTGTCAAAACCGGCGGATCTCGGGTAGGGGGTCCCGAACTGTGAGTCTAGGCGGATGGTAACAGGAGACAAGGGACACGATGTTTTTACCCAGGTTCGGGCCCTCTCGATGGAGGTAAAACCCTACTCCTGCTTGATTGATATTGATGATATGGGTAGTACAAGAGTGGATCTACCACAAGATCAAGGAGGCTAAACCCTAGAAGGTAGCCTATGGTATGATTGTTGTAATGGTTGTTCTTCCTATGGACTAAAACCCTCCGGTTTATATAGACACCGGAGAGGGCTAGGGTTACATAGAGTCGGTTACAATGGTAGGAGATCTACATATCCGTATTGCCAAGCTTGCCTTCCACGCCAAGGAAAGTCCCATCCGGACACGGGACGAAGTCTTCAATCTTGTATCTTCATGGTCTTGGAGTCCGGCCGATGATGATAGTTCGGCTATCCGGACATCCCCTAGTCCAGGACTCCCTCAGTAGCCCCTGAACTAGGCTTCAATGACGATGATTCCGGCGCGCATATTGTTCGGCATTGCAAGGCGGGTTCCTCCTTCGAATTAATTCATAGAAGATTGTGAACACCAGGATAGTGTCCGGCTCTGCAAAATAAATTCCACATACTACCGTAGAGAGAATAATATGTACACAAGCTCAATCTGCTGACGTATTTTGTGGCGTGATGTCACACCACTGCCAAGCCTTTACTTGAATCGTTTTTTACTATACCACCTCAGCGCGTTTAGCAAAGTGGTTTCCTTGGCATGTCTTGTCGAAGCAGAGATCGTGTTCCCCTTATTCCGGGATTCCCATCAATACGGACGTGGGTAACCCAACCGCGCCCGTTGCCATGCCTCCTCTATTGAAGGCGAGTCCCAAACGGTCACGGGGACGGCTCTTGGTATTCTCCCTCTTTATAATGGGACCAAGGCTCGTTTCTTTTTCTTCAATCCTCAATCGAATCCGCCCCTCGCCCTGAGTTCCAACACCCAGAGCCCCAGATTCGAGCGCCTCCTGAACCTTCAACAATGTCCGGCTCCGACCTACAGGGCCGGTGGATGCCCTCCTCTGTCACGGAAGAGGACGTGCTAAAGCTGAGAGAAGCCAAGTACCTGGCTTACGAGATTTCGCATAGGTTGCCCACCAAAGGGCAAGTCATTCCCACTCCCGAGCCCGGCGAAAGCGTCGTGTTTGTGTCCCACCTCCGTCGGGGTTTAGGCTTCCCGATGGATCCTTTTGTGAGAGGGCTTATGTTTTACTATGGGTTGGAATTCCACGACTTGGCTCCGGAGTCCATCCTCCACATCTCATCATTCATTGTCGTCTGCGAGGCCTTCCTCCGCACTACCCCCCACTTCGGTTTGTGGCTCAAAACCTTCAACATGGAGCCGAAGATGATCGAGGGGCGTCTGGCAGAGTGCGCCGGGGCGGTTGTAAGCAGGAGGGCCGATGCTCCATGGCCCGAGGGCTCTTTCCAAGAGGAGCTCGGCTTGTGGCAACAGGAGTGGTTTTATATTACCGCTCCCAGGGGCAGCAGGCAGAAGCCGCCGCCCATCTTTCGCTCGGGACCTCCATGACGGCTGATGTCATGGGTCAACCAAGGGCTCAACTGGGGGCCGTCAAAGGACGTACCCCTATTGCAGGGCCGGATTCGAGACCTCCAAGAGAGGGAGATCGATCTGGTCGTGGTGATGCAGGTTATGCTGATTAGGCGTCTTCTGCCCTGCAAACGTCGTCCTCTCCGGCTGTGGGAATTCAATCCGGAGGGACCATGAGTTCTTCAACACTTCATGGGTACGACACCCGTGGAGATGTACAAATTGTTCTTCGGATCACAAGAGGTGTGTCCGGAATTGACCGAGGACGCTGGCCTAAGCTGCAATCGCCCAGATACTCAGGTAAGTAGCCCTGTGTCCGGACACACCGTTTGTTTGCGCCTTCTTGAATTTGCTTTTTAACCAATCGTCCCTTGAATAGGAGTGGATAGCGCAAGCGAAACTGATACGGTGTCCGGCCCCCCTCCCGGAAACCGCGCCGGATCCTGTGCTGGTCAGGATGCTGGAGGTTGCGCCTTCAGAGGAAGGCGAAGGGGAAAACAGAGGAACTACCGCCTCTACCAAGGAGGATTTTGAGAAAGGGGGGATCGAGAATCCCTCCTTCCAAGGGGAGAAGAGGACCGTTTCCGAAAACCCGGAGGCCAAGGCCTCGAAGCGGGGGAAGAGATCTTCACCAGAGGGTCCTGCGTCTGGGGAGGCCCCGGCCGCACCATCTCCCCTAAGGAATCAGCCCTCCAGCGAGCCGTAAGTAGAAAAAGGGGAGTTTTGTAATAAGGGACATCCCTATTTGTGCTTCTGAGGATAACCTAAGTTTTTACCTTGTAGTTCGGATCTCCGTCCTTCTCAGATGAGCTCGTCTTCGGGGGACCTTCGTCCGGAGATGATGGAGAGCGAGACTCCTCCATCTGTGCACCGTCAGGTGGGGCGGACGACCCTGAGGTGTCATCACGGAGGGTATCCCCAAGTTCGGCAGGGCCGAAGAGTTCGGCACCAACCGGTGTACGGCCGGGGGAGTTGAAGGATCTGCTTGAGAGGGCGTCTATCTCAGAAGATCACCGTACGTTGATGAGTATGGTGATTGGAAGAATTTCATCCGCCGAAGACGGGCTGCATGATGCCGTCAGAAGTTTGCTGGCGGGTTTGAGGTATGTAAAAATGACATACCTTTTGACAGTTTTGCACATAAAGCGCGCCCTGTATAGATAGTAGCCCCTGAGACTCGGTATGTTGTCGAAAGCGACAGCGTGCCGAGGATCATAATATCAGGTATTAATTCTCGCCTTTCCTACACAGGTGGCAGATAGTCCGGTGGCCAGGCGGACTGATGGAGTTGCTAAACTAAGGTGGCAACTCGATGTTGCGGATGCGGACATCGCGCTGGTCAATAAGCGACTTGACGAGTCGCAAGGTAGGTTGTTTCTCCGTGGTCACCTAGTAAGGGAGCCTAAGCTCACTCCTTACAACATGTGTGTTTGATGCAGATGGTGCCGCTGCTGTGGAGGACCTTCGAGCAGAGCTTGCTCGAGCCAAGGAGCAGGCCAGGAGGAGTGATGCGGCTGCCTCGAAGGCGGCCGAAGAGCTAGATGCCGAAAGGGCTACTCACTGCCAAAGCAGGGAGGAGATGGCCGAAATGGCCGTGAAGCTGAAAGATGTTACCGACCGCTGTGAGGTTCTTGAAAAAGAGCGCCGAGCGGAGCAAGAAAGCCCGAAGAAGGCCACTGCCGAAGCCAAGGATGCCCGTTCTGTGATGAGGGCTATAAAGGAGGAGCTGCGCCAGGCCGGAGATATTGCGGCTGGCAAGCCTTTTCTGCTGCGCAGGAGGTTCACAGATCCGAAGTATGCTCAGCTTGGCCAGCTGTGGGGTTCGGAGGATCCTTATATGGATTTGGCGGCGAGTGCGGCAGATGCTGTTGTGCACTTCCGAAGTCAAAAGGATCACGAGACGGAAGAGCTTTTTTGGTCTCAATTCCACAGTCCGGAGCGTTCACTTCCGCTGACCGATCGGTTGGCTGAGTGGGCTGAGTTGAATAGATTGTCCGGACTTTCCATGACGGATATCGTGGCTCATGTCTGGCCGGATAGGCCCAAGCCGAAGAGTTATTTTGGCTTATTGGAGCAATTCCTTGGGGCGGTGCCGCATATCAAGGCGATGAAGCGGTCGGCCTGCATAGAGGGTGCACGGATGACCCTCGCCCGTGTGAAGACATACTGGACGGAGATGGATGCCACCGATGTTGCAACCCGGGGTTCGGACGAGAGCCGGTTACCCGCCGAGCACTATTTTGGGAAAGTTCTGCGGGGTGCTCATGCAATAGAGTCGCAGTGCTCAAAGAATGTCATGTTTAAATGATTTTTATGATTTGTAAGACGATATATATAATATAAGTGCTTTTTATACTTGTGCGTTCAAGTATTGAAATATCCCCTGTGCGGCCCTTAATGTATACTTGTGTATAACCTGAAAGATGGCAGTCTTCGGCTTCAGCCCCCACGCACATGGTGCGGGGGTGTTTGCAAAAATAGCGCATTTTCACACTTAATCCAATGTCTTGGTCCTGTGAAGGAGGTGGTAGCGTAGCAAACGAGGCAACCAGACTATAATGCTTTATCACTTTCACTTAGCCATAGGAGTTCGAGGGTGGGGCTACGATATAGCCCCTAGGGGCACCGTGCTCTCCGAATTCAGGGTGCGTATGTGCCTGACCGGGAAACGGTCCTTCGTCAAAGCGTAGGAATTCTAAACATTCCAGTAGTCGATCGAGTGGTTGACCAGTCTCTCGCTGTATCATGACAATCAGTTTTCGGCTTTCTCTACTGAGGTGCTCGCCCGGCCGAACCGGGGCACAATCGCAGTAGTTCTCCTGGTGCCGCGTTAGCCGATGATACGGAACGTAAGGCAGCAAAACACAGGAGCCGGGCAAACCCAACATTTGACCAAAGACATGATTCGGAGCTGATGCATATAAGGCCTAACTTGAGACGCCGAACACTCCCTAAGGTATTCAGTCTTTATGATGATGGGCAGAACAATGCCCTATGCCCATAGTGTCCAGGTACAAGCAAGAATTTCTGGCGCGGCCGATGCCAAAATGCCAGCCTCCTCGTTGGTTATGGTAAAAAACCGTGGGATATGAATCAACAAGAGACAGTAAGAAAGGTTTACGCAGGGTCTTATTCTGAAAAGAATCCTTGCCACGGGTCCCTGCTGCACGTCTGCGCCTGTGTCTCCGTTGTGCCGTATCCTGGACGGGTGTACACGTTGTTCATCTGTAAAAAGAGAGGAACTTAGCTTGAAAAGAAATCGTGCAAAAAATTTATTGAAAGCAAAGTATGAATGAATGAATAAAGTTGAGCTTTTAGTGGCTCTTTATTGTTTGTACGCGCAGCCCCTTGTGAAGGGGTATGCGGCTAGGGAGCCCCTAGTTTATTTATGCCGGACTCGTCTAGCCGTGTCCGGTGTCTTGAACGACCTTTTTAATGAGATGATGCCGCGTGGACCGGGCATTTTAAGTGTAAGAGACGCGTAATGCGGTATTGCGTTAAAGCGGGCGAAAGCTTCACGTCCCAATAGTGCTTGATGGCTACTTTTGAATGGGGCGACATGGAAGGTTAGCTTTTCGTGACGGAAGTTGTCGGGTGATCCGAACACAACTTCTAGTGGTAAGGAGCCCGTGCACTTGGCGTAAGGGCCTGGCGTCACACCTTTGAAGGAAGTGCGGCTATGGCGAATTTTAGTAGGCTCTATCCCCAACTTGCGGATTGTGTCCGGATATAGCAGGTTTAAATCGCTGCCGCCATCCATTAGGACTTGTGTAAATTGTAGTCCGTCGATTACAGGATCCAATATCAGAGCAGTCCATCCTGCATTTCGAATACTTCTGGAATAGTCCAGGTGGTCGAAAGTAATTGGTTTTGACATCCAATCTCGGGGTTCCGCTGGGGTGGACCGTGCGACACGTACTTTAGCGGGTGCCGCACTATTGTTCCGTATTATCACGTGAAGTGAGTTTACTGTTTTGACTTCTTGTGGGAAAGTCTTTTGTTTTCCGGCGCTCTGCTGGTGGGGTTCGTCGTCATCCTCGCTTGGCGCGTCGAGCCCCTTGTGTTCGGCGTTGAGTCGGCCGGACTGTTTGAAGACCCAACAATCTCGGTGGGTGTGGTTTGCAGGCTTCCCGGGGGTACTGTGGATTTGACATATCCGGTCCAAAATTTTGTTTAGGTTGGATAGCTCGTCACTGTTGTCCTTAAGAGGCAATGCTTTGTTGTTCGGCCGCGAGCTTTTGAATCCGGCATTGACCGCCGTGTTCTTTGGGCTCTTTTGTTTATTTCGGCGCTGGTCCTTTCTGCGCCGTGATTTTCCGTTTCCATCTCTGATCTCAGATGTACTTGGGTCGCTGGTGCTGCATCTTGCTAGCTAGCTATCTTCCCCCGTGCAAAAGCGGGTCATGAGGCTTGTTAGCGCGGCCATTGTTCTTGGCTTTTCCTGGCCGAGGTGTCTGGCGAGCCATTCGTCTCGGACGTTATGTTTAAAAGCTGCTAAGGCTTCGGCGACCAGACAGTCGACCATTTGGTTCTTTTTGGTGAGGAACCTGTTCCAGAATTTGTGCGCTGACTCTCCGGGCTGTTGGGTTATGTGACTTAAATCGTCTGCATCCGGAGGGCGGACATAAGTCCCCTGAAAATTTGCTCTAAACGCGTCCTCGAGCTCTTCCCAACTTCCAATGGTATTTTCTGGGAGGCTTTTGAGCCAATGGCGAGCTGGCCTTTTGAGCTTGAGGGGCAGATATTTTATGGCGTGGAGATCATCTCCTCTAGTCATATGTATGTGCAGGATGTAATCCTCAATCCAGACTCCGGGGTCTGTTGTTCCGTCGTATGCCTCTATGTTTACGGGCTTGAACCCCACTGGAAATTCATGATCCAACACCTCATTGGTGAAACATAGTGGGTGTGCGGTGCCCCTGTATTTGGGTGTGCCGTTGTCTTCGAACACTCGGCGTGTTGTGTTGCTTCCTGGGGCCCTCTTTTTTGGCCCATAAATGGACCTGACCGGGCCATCCGTTTTGCGAGGATCATGTGCCAGCTTGTGTGCGGCGCCGCTTGTCGCTCTTGGCCTGTCATCTGGTCGTCTATCCGGCCAAGTGGCCTCTTTGCTTTTTGACTGTGGGGGCTCTACGACCTCCTCGTCGAATTCGGGCAGCAGCTTGCACTTCGGGTAGCTCTTTGTTTGGTGGCTGTTGCCATATTTGTCCGCGGTCTTGAGTGCTTTGCTCCACCTCATTCTGAGTATGTCTTCCGCTGTTTTGAGCTTCCGTTTCTGCTTCTTCAAGCTTCTTGCAGTGGCGACGAGCCTTTTGTGAAGGTTTTTATGCTCCAGTGGTGTGTCCGGCATGAGATCGTCTGGACTATTGTTTTCGCCGGGGATGGGTTGATTATCCGATTCATCCTGTTTGGATGGTTGCTTGGTTGCATGTTCGTCGCCCACTGGTTTGCCCTGCTCTATGGCTGGGTCATTATGAGTGCTGTTGTTATCGAGGCGGGACTTGGGGCGGCGCTTACGTCGCCGTTTTGGTTGTTTTTCGGAGGAATTATCCTTCGCCGCGTCCCGTTGTTCCTCATTATCGCTCCCTTTTGGGGTGTCCACCATATATATATCATGAGTTGAGGTGGCTTTCCAGTGCCCGTTAGGCACTGGTTCTTTGTCGTCTCCAGCATCGTCATCTGTGCCGTCGATGTCTTCGGAGTCGTAGTTTAGCATGTCGGTTAGATCGTCGACAGTGGCTACAAAGTGGGTGGTGGGTGGGTTTTGAATTTCTTCGTTATCCGCCTCCCAACCGTCCTGACCGCAATCCGGCCAGGGCTCTTGTTGGGGATATTACTACAGGGCGTAAACCGGCCTACCTGGGCCGGGTTAACTTCAGTAGTAGTATAAGCAGAAGAAGGCCCAAAGCCTGTAGTCGGTTTAGAAATTGTAGCCGTAAACTGGCATGATATGTAAACTTGTATTGTAAGTTAGGAATAGAGAGATACCAACCGGAATACGTGTATGAACCGGTTGGGACTCTGTGGACCAACGGGCGTCACCCGTGTATATAAGGGGACGACTCGGCGGCGGTTCAAGGACAGACAACGACAACTCGAGCCTAGGCGAAGCTTGTTTGCTCCCTAGCCATCGAGACCACATCAATTCCATCACAACTAGACGTAGGCTTTTACCTTCATCGAAGGGGCCGAACTAGTATAAACCCTCGTGTCTTTGTGTCCGCTTTAACCCCTTCAAGTTAACCCGTAGCGATGGCTCCACGACTAAGTCCTTTCACTAGGACATCTGCCGTGACAAATCCACGACAGTTGGCGCCCACCGTGGGGAAATCGCACGATGGTTTGATGATCTTGGAGGGCAAGCTCAAAGCACTCGAAGGCTATGCTGTGGGCCGGATGACCAAGAGTCGTCGCGGCAAGCTCTACATTGACGATTCAGGATGGGGTCCCGAAGCCAGCTCAATCGAGTACGGATACCGGGTCCCCTTTGGTGGCATACACATTTTCATCGGCAAGATCGGTGAGCCTGGGCCTGAGCCGGACATCTGCACCGACCTCATCGAGACGGCTCAGCGTGCGAGATCTACCCCGGCTAAACCGGCCGTGAAGCGTGCCTTCGTTGGAGTCATCCACGGAGGAGAGCGTGAGGACGAGTCAGAACACGGTAGCGAGACCGTCGTCTATTCTGGCAACGAGTCCTCGACCGGAGAGACCGAATCGCTATACCAGTTGCAAGACGACCAAATTAGGGGCTGTTCCGATGGTGACAGTATTCTGGACCCCCCAGATCAGATTAACCGGGTTGGAATATTCATGGCCGGCACACAGGCGGCGAATCACTCTTCGACCGCCGCAACAATGCTCTCCGGATCAGCAGCGGCAACGGCAGCAGGGGCAGGAGGCCTTGTGCGCCCGCCGGTTCAAGTTCTGTCTGACCTGTTTGATGCACTAGCCGCGCTTATGGCAGAGGCCAATCCGGCGGATCAGGAGGCCCACGATGCAGAGATTGCAAAGGTGAGAGAGCAGATCGTACATGCCAAAGTGGATCTGGCAGCAGAAAAGGACAGGATGGCCGCAGAGCGGGCCGCTTTGGACGCCCAGGCCTATAAGCTCATGCTCGACCAGAACGCGTCACAGGAGGTCTTGAAGCGGAAGCACAGATCACGCCTGCCGTTAGGGTTTGACCCTTGAAATCTCTTTCACACTCCGGGAGCTGGAACCAGTAATCCAGCGGGGAACCTGGAGGCAAACCGGGTCGAGGCACCAGGGCCAGGAGCGACGGTCCAACCCCGCCTGATGGAACCTCCTCAACAGAACATTGTGATTCCTCTGCCGGTTTAGACACCCCCGGGTCATTATTCTAATCCTATGGACAACCTTGTTGCAGCTGCTGCACGATTAGAGGCTATCCTGGTCGAAGGAGATTCTCCGCAAGCAATAGAGACGCGCCGGGTTAAGGAACTTCTCCGGACCGCTTTGATTCAATAGGAGGCATATTCATACAGCCGCGATCGGATTCACTCCACACCTCGTCCAAGACGGAGCTATAGCCGGTGCCTGGATGAACCGGCCATATCGAGCAACGCGCGAGGCCGTGAAGCGGCCCATGGCAATAACCCGGCAGGTGGTGTTCGCGATGCTCAGGATGTGGTGGACCGGGCCCGGGCACGAAGGGAGGCCGAGTTAGCGGTGCAGAATAAGGCGGGTCAGCTTACACCGGTTCGTCCTACCACCTCTGCCGGGCCAGGGGTCGCATCCGCTTTGGGAGTACCTTGTTTAGTCCCCGCTTTACGCAATGTATGCCTGCCCAAAGATTTCAAGGGTCCGCGCAAGGTGCCGAATTACACCGCTGATTTATCTCCAGAAGCGTGGGTAGAGAGTTATGAGATGGCCATGGAGATGTTGGATGTGGATGAGACCGCATGTGCAAAGTACTTCACCATGATGCTTGAAGGCACAGCCCGTACCTGGTTGAAGAGCCTGCTGCCTAATTCTATCAGTTCATGGGCCCAGCTGCGGGCCCGGTTTATCCAGAATTTCAAAGACACGTGTAAGCAGCCCAAATCCATAGTAGACTTGGTGGCTTGTGTTCAGGAGGACGGAGAGTCAACAGCCCATTGGGTACGCCGCGTTTCCGAAGTCTTGCACTCGTCTGACAGGATCAATTCTGATTCCGCGATCTTAACCCTGGAGGGCAACTGCCGGTTTATGCCTTTAAAGCTGAAATTGGGGCGTATGAAGTGGTTCTGTAATGACATGGGAACTCTCATGGCCGCTTTGGTAAAGTATGCTGATTCTGATAGTACCAAGGATCCCGAGACTGACGATGATGAAGCGGGGAAGGGAAAGAAGAATAGCAATTCCAAGGGGCATTAGTACAGACCGGCGGGCCATGGAAACGGAGGCAAGCGTAAGGCGGACAACAGCATGGACTTTGTAGCTAACACTAATGCGCAGGACAAGGGTCAGCGGCGCAGAGGTAAAGCGGCGAATCGTAATGGGGCTCCAAATCCTAGCGGCGCAGAGGTAAAGCTTAAACTATTTGTTGAATCAACCTTGCCCAAAGCACGGGACGAAGGAGATGCCGGCTAACCACCTTTGGAAGGATTGCTACATTATGCAGGAGTTTAAAAATTCTAATGCCTTCCGGTATGACCGTGGGTCAGGTGGTGGCTCAGGATCTGGTTTCCATGGGCCGGGTCACGATGGAGCTTCCGGTTCAGGTTTCAATCAGGGCGGTCACAACAACCAGAATAATCAAAACGGCCAACAGCAGCAGCAGCAGCAGTCGGGTTATCAGAGCCAGCCAAAACAGTTGAACAGTGGGCAGTATCACGTTTTCACAACTAGCTTGGACAAGCGCGACCGGAAGCTTCACAAGCGAGCGGTGAACTCTGTTGAACCGGCAGTACCACGCTACTTACGCTGGTCAGAGCAGCCTATTGTGTGGAGCAGAGAGGATCCCCCCCCCCCCCCCCGAGTTGACAATCCAGGCCAGTTGGCATTAGTGGTAGACCCTCAGGTGGGAGGTTATAAATTCACCAAGGTACTCATGGATGGAGGGAGCAGTATTAACATCCTATACTATGAGACATTCCGCCGCATGGGGCTAACAGACAAAGATCTCAAACCGTCTAATACGGTGTTTCATGGTGTGGTGCCTGGCAAATCAGCATATCCTGTTGGTAAGATAGCCCTGGAGGTGGCTTTTGGGGACGATCATGATTCCCGATCCGAAAAACTAACCTTTGAGGTGGTGAAGATCCGGAGCCCGTATCACGCCTTGTTTGGGCGGCCGGCTTATGCCAAGTTCATGGCTCGGCCTTGTTATATCTACTTGCAGCTCAAGATGCCTGGTTACAAAGGGACAATAACGGTTCATGGGAGCCGTAAGATTGCTTTGGAATGTGAGGAAGGTGATGCGGCTTATGCAGAGTCGGTTTGTGCCACGGAGGAGTTGAAGTACTACAAGGACAATGTTGATCCGGCGGACATGACCCCCTTGAAGAAACTGACCACGGAGCATGATTCAGATCTGAAGTTCAAATCGGCAGCTGAGACCAAGCTTGTTGACTTCGTGCCCGGCGATTCGTCCAAGCAGTTCACTATCAGTGCCAACTTGGATCCTAAATAGGAAAGCGCGCTCATCGAGTTCATCCGTGAGAATCGGGACATTTTTGCATGGAAGCCTTCTGACATGCCAGGTGTACCGAGGGAACTCGCTGAGCACACTCTTAATGTTGATCCCAAGTATAAACCGGTAAAGCAGTTTCTCCGCCGGTTTAACGAAGAAAGGCGCAAAGCCATTGGAGAGGAAGTGGCCAGACTCTTAGCGGCTGGCTTTATTGTTGAGGTGTTCCATCCAGAGTGGCTTGCTAATCCGGTGTTGGTCCTTAAGAAAAACGGCACTTGGCGTATGTGTGTGGATTACACGGATCTTAACAAAGCTTGTCTAGCGGATCCTTTTGCCCTCCCCCGCATTGACCAGATTATTGATGCCACGGCGGGTTGTGAGCATTTGAGTTTTTTGGATGCATATTCTGGGTATCATCAGATTAAAATGGCGGTTAAGGACCAGGAGAAGACGGCGCTTATTACTCCCTTTGGAGCCTTCTGCTATGTATCTATGCCTTTTGAGCTCAAGAGCGCCCAAGCCACTTATCAACGGTGTGTACAGAACTGCTTGCATAAACAGATTGGCCGTAATGTGCACGCTTATGTGGATGATATTGTAGTCAAGTCAAGGCAGAAGGAGACACTGGTGGACGATTTGAAGGAAACCTTTGACAACTTGCGAGTTTACAAGATGATGCTTAACCCAGCCAAGTGTGTCTTTGGTGTTCCGGCAGGCAAGTTACTGGGTTTTCTTGTGTCCAACAGAGGAATCGAGGCTAATCCGGAGAAGATTACGGCTATCACCTCCCTGGCTAAACCGAAGTGTATCAATGATGTTCAGCGTTTAGCAGGTCGGATCACCGCACTGAGCCGGTTTATCAGCCGCCTCGGAGAGAAGGCCATCCCTTTATACCAGATGCTGAGAAAGAAAGATCAATTCATCTGGAGTCCGGCTGCTGACGAAGCGTTGGAGGACTTGAAGCGGCAATTAGCCAATCCGCCCGTTCTTGCGGCTCCGGTCGACAAAGAGCCGTTATTGTTATACGTAGCGGCCAATGCTCGAGCAGTTAGCGTGGCTATTGTGGTGGAACGCAAGGAGGCAGGCACGGAATATCCGGTTCAGCGGCCGGTTTATTATATCAGCGAGGTGCTTATTGAATCAAAGCAAAGATATCCGCATTGGCAGAAGCTGGTATATGGAGTTTTCATGGCAAGCCGGAAGTTGAAGCAGTATTTTCAAGGGCACCCCATCACAGTGGTCAGTTCAGCTCCCTTGGGCGATATCATACAGAACCGGGAAGCGACTGGCCGGATTGCCAAGTGGGCTATAGAACTTGTGCCGCACGGGTTGAAGTATGTGCCTCGGACGGCAGTGAAGTCTCAAGCACTTGTTGATTTCATCAATGATTGGACGGAGTTGCAAGCACCAGAGGAGAAGCCGGATCACACATATTGGACTATCCATTTTGATGGATCCAGGCAATTGGAAGGCTCGGGGGCTGGAGTCATATTAACTTCCCCACGAGGTGATAAGTTTTGTTATGTTCTCCGCTTAATGTTCCCTTGTACTAATAATGCAGCTGAGTACGAAGCTTTGCTCCATGGTCTCCGGATGGCTAAAGAGATGAACTTAAGCCAGGTTAAGTGCTTCGGTGACTCGGACCTCGTGGCTCAACAGGTGTCTGGCACTTGGGATTCTAAGGACCCGCTCATGGCCGCATATCATCGTGAGGTGGATAATATTGCGGGTCACTTCAAGGGTTATCAGGTGGATCACGTGGGCCGTCGAAAGAATGAAGCAGCGGACGCTTTAAGCCGGTTGGGCTCTCAGCATAAACTGGTCCCGCCTAATGTCTTTCTTGATGTGTTGCACAACCCGTCAGTCAAGCTCCTAGGTGAAGCGGATTTGGCTATTCCTGATCTGGAGGCTCAATTGGTGGCAGCCCTGCATGTCATACCGGATTGGACAGTTCCTTAACTTGCGTACATGAACCGGGGAGAGTTGCCAGAGGATGAGATTCTAGCCAGGCAGATAGTCTGGCGATCCAAGTCTATGACGATTGTCAATGGCGAATTGCATCATTGCAGTGTATCAGGGGCGTTTCAACGTTGTGTTTCTCCTGAGGAAGGTTGTGAAATCTTACGAGAAATCCATGAAGGGGATTGTGGTCACCACGCCGGTTCAAAGTCTCTGGTGGCAAAGGCGTTTCGTCACGGGTTCTACTGGTTGACAGCACATGCTGATGCGGAGGACTTGGTTAAATGGTGTGATGGCTGTCAGAAATTTTCAAGGCGTGCTCATGTGCCGGCTCAAGAATTGAGGATGATTCCAATCACTTGGCCGTTTGCAACTTGGGGGCTGGATATGGTCGGACCTTTTAAAAGATCCAAGGATAAGAAAACCCACCTTTTGGTGGCAGTTGACAAGTTTACCAAGTGGGTTGAAGCGGAGCCTGTCAGCAAGTGTGACGCAGCAACAGCAGTGCAGTTCATCAAAAAGGTGATTTTCGGTTTGGCTTTCCACACAGTATCATTACTGACAATGGTACCAATTTATCCAAGGGTGCTATGAAGGAGTTCTGTGAACGTGAGCACATCCAACTTGACGTATCATCAATGGCTCATCCCCAGTCCAACGGGCAGGCAGAATGGGCTAATCAAGAGATCTTGCAAGGCATCAAACCCCGACTTATGGTTCCATTACAAAGAACACCAGGATGTTGGGTTGAAGAACTACCATCTGTGCTATGGAGTATCAATACTACACCCAACCGATCCACATGTTACACGCCGTTTTTCATGGTCTACGGGGCGGAGGCAGTTCTCCCTAGTGATATCCGGCACGATTCGCCTCGTGTGGCAGCTTATGTTGAAGCGGACAATGAGACAGCTCGACAAGACGCTTTGGACCTATTGGACGAGGAGCACGATATAGCGGCTGCTCGCTCGGCGATTTATCAACAATATCTTCGTCGCTATCACAGCCACCGGGTTAAAACCAGAACTTTTCAATAAGGAGATTTGGTGCTTCGGCTCATCCAAGACCAGACGGATATGCACAAGTTATCCCCACTTTGGGAGGGACCTTTCGTGGTCAGCTAGAATCTGCACAACGGGTCGTACTATCTGATTGATATTCGAGAGCATAAAGACTCACGCACATCAGAGGAGGAGACCAACAGGCCCTGGAACATAGCTCATCTTTGGCCTTAGTACACCTGAGCCATTGGCTCTATCTATGTACATATTATGACAGTGTATATATTATCTTTGATATAATAAAACCGGAGCCTCAGCTAAAGCGGGGTCTCTGTCTTTTCATATCATGCGTGGTTACATGGAGTGGTTCTGTTTTAAAGCGGCCTCCGGTTTACCCCTTGAAATTTGCTTTTTTATATCACTTGGGGCCTTGGTCGTGTCCGAACCAACGCGACACCTCTTGATAGGCGAAAGCCACCAGATCACTTGGGGACATGGTCAAGTCTGAACCAGTCACGCCTCTTGATCGGCCTAAGGCCACAAAATCACTTGGGGGCTTGGTCGAACCCGAACCATTGCCACGCCTTTTGATTGGCATATATGCCACGGTTTCATTTGGGGACCTGGCTGACTTGAACCATTGTCACTCCTATTGGGGGCTTGGTCCTGTCCGACCATGGTAACACCATCTGACCAGCTCAGTATAGCATGTTTTTTGCAAACGGTTTTTATCATTGCCTTTGCTTCTATATTTATTTTATGGCTATTTCTTAATTTTTGTTGCGTTTCATTTAAACCAACAACACTTTTTACCGGTTCAGCTGACGGATTTGGTTCCTTTTTAATCCGGAGAAGTATGCCCGGTTTACCTTTTCCTGTTAACATCATGGAGTAATAGGGGGGCTCGTAATGACCCAGCACGGTTTACATGGGAGTTGTTTTCTCCCCTTTGACGGTAATGGTTTATAAAACCTCCGCTTCAAGCCTGGCTAAGCCAACTTCATGCCCAGCGATGGCAGGTACTTTGTATTGCCTATTTGGTTATGTGTTTCAAATACATTGCTGACATATATATCCAGATCGTAAACCGGCTGGCGGTATAACCGCCACCGAAGTTCAAGTTTTTCTGATTGCAGGAAATATAAATTACGGTTTTTCAAGCAAAAGTACTTATGCACGAAGGCATATTCAAGGCAGAAGTATTAACTATCCTATTACAAGGCAACACGGTGCCCAAATAAGATCATTGTTATTTTGGCGGATCATCGTAAGGCAGCTATTTAAACCGGCTTCCGGTTCAAGCCTGCTCATCGTCCTGCGCCGCTTCAGCTTCCTTGTCTCTATCCATTGGCTGGAAATCAACAGTGGTCCAGTCGATTCCCATTAAAGCTTGAAAGACAGCCTCTTCATGGATCAGAGAAGACGGTTCAATATCAGGAGCGTAAGTATGCTTACGGATTGGAGGAATCAGATCTCCGCTTCAAGAGTTGGTGCAGGGACTCGTTTCTTCTGGTCATTGTATTGGGCTTGATAATGCGATAAATCTGCCTCTTCAGCCAATTGACAAGCTAGAGGGCGCACTGCACGGTTTATCACCCTCAGATCATCTTCATTGAACTCGGAGCCATCTTCTTTCAGGCTGGGATAGCCTTCAGCTGCTTCAACAGGATCGAAATCCGGCACCCATGCTTTTGCCCGGATCAAGGCATTTATGGCTCCGGTTCGCGCAGCAGACTTTTTCAGCTCTTCAATCCGGGCAGGAAGCATTGACAACCTATTAAGAGTGTCCTGGATTAAAGAGGGTGCCGAATTGTTATGCGAGGCTGTAGTGATGATCCGCTGCGCTCCGGTATACAGTTGTTCAACTAAAGTGTAGGCAGCCTTCAGCTTCTTCCGCACATCTGACCCTAAGTGGCCAATGCGTGTACCTGCAACAATACAGGGATGATCTCAAACCGGATTTATTATAAGCAGGCCAGAGTTGTCAGAGAAGCCAAAAAGAGCTTACCAAAGATAGCAGCAGTCATGGAGTGTATTTGCCGCTTTACGGCGGTCAGCTCGTCTACCACCGGTTTAAGGGCAGCTTCAGCGTTTTCAGCTCTTTTTACTAAAGCGGCCTTTTCAGTGGCCCAATCAGCCCACTCCTTCTTGAAGCCCTCCTTCGGCTGTTCCGCGATGCTCAAGGCGCTGGTCAATTCCTCCCTTGCTTTGTTAGTTTCGGCTTGTTGGGTTTTCAGAGTTTCCTGTAGATCAGTAATCCGGTCCTCTTTGACCCTCACTTCAGCCTGCATACAGACAGTACTTGGCTTTAAGCAAAACGGTACAAGAATTTGAAGTATCAACAACATAACAAGTTATACACTTGATACTTGGGGGCTAATGCACAATCAATTTTCATCTATTACTAAAACACAAAGTCCCAAGCTCAATACATGTATTCAACTTGGCACTTGGGGGCTAATGGCTATTTGTTCAGTTATGTTCTGATGTTAGAATCTTTATGGGAGTCCCGGTTTAACTATGCTAAGTTGAACCGGACCTTGGGGGCTATATTGACGGATTTCAAAGTACTGAGGATTGTATTCAAGTCCCGGTTTGAAGAAGGTTACAAACCGGCCCTTGGGGGCTAGGAGGATTAATATAGTGGCAGTAAGTAAAGAAAGAAGAAGCACAAGGAAGTTACCTCAAATTTGTCCCTCATCATCTTTACCAGGCCAGCTTCACAGTCGCGACTAGTATATAGCCGGTTCAAGTAACTAGAATGAAGATCTTGGGCACTCAGAGCAGCATATGTTTCCAGTTCTACATCCCATTTGCCTTTGTTCTTGGCAGAAAAATCCTCTTTCACTATATGTTTGGTTAAAGCGACAGGATTCCCTGGTTCAAAGCAACCTACACTGGTAATCACAACGTCATCATCTTTGGACTCACCGGTTTGCGTTGGCGCAGTCGGTTTATCGGCAGGCTTTGAAGGACTGCGGGATCTTTCAATCCGGATGGAGCTGGCAGGCGGGTCAGCAGGGACTGAAGTACTGATAGGCCTTTCCTCAGGAATAGCATCATCTTGCAAAGGAGGATCATTAGGAATATCTTCATAGACAAACGCTTCAAGATCTGTTGCTTTATCCTGCTCAGGGGCAACATCTTCTTCGGCCGCTTTATCCAGACGGGCCTTCTTGCTCGGTTTGGGTTTAGCCCTGGAAGAGAAACAAGGAGTCAAGGAACAACATAAGTTATAATATAGTATACCAGAAGCATATGTTCAGTCTAGCTTACCCAAGAACTGTTTTCAGTGGTGGCAGCTGAGTGGCTGAGGATTCACCAGAGGATGAATGAGAAGTAACCTGATAATCGGAGTCGGACGGATTAAGAGGTTGACGGAAGAAACCCTCTTTAGGATAAAAATTAATAGAAAGGTCAGAGACCTCTGAGCGGCGTTTTCGAACCGGACTGTTTGGTAAACCGACGGAGGTAACTACCTGACCGCTGTGCCGGGTTGTGCGGCGAGCCTCATGTTGCTGAGTCTTCATAAGAAATTTGGGATCCAAGTAAGCAAGAGGATGAGAAAATTTAACTTTCCGGATTGCCTGGCGAAGTTTTGGCAAAGGCAAAGGATCTGAATCGGAAGAAAGGATAGTTATCTCGGCGACATCAGCATTACTGGCTTCAGCGTCGTCCTGACAAGTATCATCATCAATAAGGCGTGTAAAAAGTAAGCCTAGTGAATCAAGTTCTACCTCAAGGTCCGGGTTACCCACATCATCATCAATAGCTGGATCAGATGAAGCGGTGGTCTTCCTTTTATGAGCTGGCTTCTTGATAACCTTGGTCTTGGGTCGGGTTAACCGTCCTGTTTTCTCCATTTTGTCTTGTGGAAGCTTCTTGCTCCAAAACAGATTATCACCCTGGTTAAGCAGTAATTGATGTCAGACGGAGATAACAGTAACAGGTTCAATAAAAGAACAATCAAAATCTTATAGCTGGCGGTTTGTTGGTAGCGCAGAAAGGGAGCAGGCCGGTTTGAGCGCAGAGGTGCTCCGGTTCATTCAACATTTTCTTCACAGAATCTGTGACTTCATCGTCAGAGAGCTGGATTTTAGTGTGTCGGAGTGGGTCATCGTCGCTGTCAGTATACTTGCACATCAAACCGGAGCGCCGGCTGAGAGGCAGTATGCTCCATGATATCCAGCAGCGTGCAAGATCTATTCCTGTTAAACCGTTGGCCATGAAGGCTCGGAGCTTGGACAGTTGCGGAGCATATTTACTTCTCTCCTTGGCACTTAATCTTTGTGGAAAAGGGTGAGTGTTGCTGAGCCGCTCCGGACGAAAGCCAGGCAAGGGATTTTCATTGTCAGGGGAGGTGTCTTTGCAATAAAACCATGTTGCATTCCACTCCTTGGGGTGAGTATGTAGTTTGACGTGGGGATAAGTGATTTCTTTTCTTTTCTGAATTGCCATACCGCCCAATTCGGTATTGGGGCCGTCAGTAAATTCAGTGCGGCGGTTTAAGTGGAAGCAGTCTCTAAACAATTCGACTGAAGGCTCCTCTTGAAGGTATACCTCAGATAGCACTTGGAAGTGACATAGGTTGGTAACAGAATTGGGGCCAAAATCTTGCGGAAGGAGCTGAAAATTGGCTAACACATCCCAGTAAAATTTAGAACCGGGTGGTTTGAAGCCCCGGGCCAAGTGATCTGCAAAGACCACAACCTCTCCCTCTTGAGGTGTGGGAGGACATTCATCACCAGGAACCCTCCAGTGGATAGTATCTTTGCTGTCTAAAGCGCCGATCAGGACTAAATCATCCAGCTGAGTTTCTGTGACGCGAGAAGGAACCCAATTGCACTCATATACTTGTTTGGCCATGGTGAGATCTACAAGAAATAGGTGATTCCGGTTCAAGAATATGTTGGATAAAAGAAGGTGCTGATCTGAACAATGTTAAACCGGAGGCAGTACATATAAACCGGATTTCTACGAGGTGGCATCATATGGATTTTGGCGGTTCAACAAGGGGACTAATGGTGTATACCGGTTTACTAACTTTTTCTATATTAAGTTAAACCGCCTGATCTAAACATCGGAAGCAATCGAAGTTGTGGATGGCTAAGTATGCAGAAACAGGTTTCACAAGGTCCTATTGCAGCAGTGGATCTGAAGCAAGTTCAAAAAAACAGAAAATATTCAAAAGAGTAAAGCAGAACAGAAGTGAACCAATGAGCGGATATGTAAGTTAGATCTATGGACTTAGGCGTGAAATTACAGGCGGATGCTAAAAGATTACTGCTAAACAGAGTAAGGGTTCACAGATTTATTCAGGAGTCAGGGTACGAGTATGAACAAGCAATGAACACAACGCGAACAGGAAACCCTAGAACAGATCTATATTAAGAAGAACAGAAAGCTTACATGAACAGAGGAAGACGCGGAAGGAGACCGCGGTGCTCTGGTGCGTTCAG
This sequence comes from Triticum timopheevii, assembly GCA_963921465.1. Taxonomy (NCBI): domain Eukaryota; kingdom Viridiplantae; phylum Streptophyta; class Magnoliopsida; order Poales; family Poaceae; genus Triticum; species Triticum timopheevii. Next base: position 140,297,579 of record OY997270.1, read on the forward strand.
GTTGATGCAACGGCCCAAGATGATGCAGAGGTCGACGGCAGCGGCGGAGCTCCAAGGTTGGCGACGCGAGGAAGACGAAGAAGAAGAGACGAAGGGAAGAAAAGGAAATGACCCTTCGGTCTTATTTATAAGGCAACAAACGTGGGTCAGGTGCGCGAATCCAGGAGCTAAATTTTCGGAAGTGGAGCTGATGACCTGGGTATCACAGATCTATTAATAAAGGAGGGCGTCATAAATGTTAACTTCGTGATGACGTCATGCCGGTTTATAGCAACCAGAGATGATGACGACATGGTGGTTTACCAATTACCAGAAGATGTCCAAGACAAAGATTTTGTGAAGGATTGACATGAACCAGTTCAAATCAATCTGGGGCCTAATGTTGGGGATATTACTACAGGGCGTAAACCGGCCTACCTGGGCTGGGTTAACTTCAGTAGTAGTATAAGCAGAAGAAGGCCCAAGGCCTGTAGTCGGTTTAGAAATTGTAGCCGTAAACCGACATGATATGTAAACTTGTATTGTAAGTTAGGAATAGAGAGATACCAACCAGAATACGAGTATGAACCGGTTGGGACTCTGTGGACCGACGGGCGTCACCCGTGTATATAAGGGGACGACTCGGCGGCGGTTCAAGGACAGACAACGACAACTCGAGCCTAGGCGAAGCTTGTTTGCTCCCTAGCCATCGAGACCACATCAATTCCATCACAACTAGACGTAGGCTTTTACCTTCATCGAAGGGGCCGAACTAGTATAAACCCTCGTGTCTTTGTGTCCGCTTTAACCCCTTCAAGTTAACCCGTAGCGATGGCTCCACGACTAAGTCCTTTCACTAGGACATCTGCCGTGACAAATCCACGACAGCTCTCCTGATAACGAGAGATGCTTTAGCGAATTCAGGATGTCACCAAAGGGTGAGTGCTGAAAGATGTCCGCGGTGGTGAACTCCATGATCGGTGCCCAATCGGATTCGATTGGTAGGGGCGCAGGAGGTTCGGAGTCCGGCACCTCAGAGTCACGAGCTTTACGAGGGCAAGGTCAGTATTCGGCTCCATCGCCGTAGAGATTGCAGCTCCCGAGGCGTTGTCCAGCCACCTGTCCTCGATCTACGCGGTCGGCTCCGAACTAGGGGTCGGAGCGGACTCATGTGCGGCCTCCAGGGCACTGTCTGGCGGCAGAGCTAAATCATGCCCATCGTGACAGTGCGGCGCGCTCGGCTGTGGCTCGAATCCATCGAAGATCAAGTCTCCGCGGATATCAGCCGTGAAGTTTAGGCTTCCAAATCTGACCTGACGGCCAGGGGTGTAGCTTTCGATCTGCTCCAGATGGCCAAGCGAATTGGCGCGCAGTGCAAAGCCGCCGAACACGAAGATCTGCCCGGGGAGAAAAGTCTCACCCTGGACTGCATGGTTGTTGATGATTGAAGGAGCCATCAAGCCTATCGGTGACGACACAGAGGAACTCTCAATGAAAGCACCAATGTCGGTGTCAAAACCGGCGGATCTCGGGTAGGGGGTCCCGAACTATGCGTCTAGGCGGATGGTAACAGGAGACAAGGGACACGATGTTTTTACCCAGGTTCGGGCCCTCTCGATGGAGGTAAAAACCTACTCCTGCTTGATTGATATTGATGATATGGGTAGTACAAGAGTGGATCTACGACGAGATCAAGGAGGCTAAACCCTAGAAGCTAGCCTATGGTATGATTGTTGTAATGGTTGTTCTTCCTACGGACTAAAACCCTCCGGTTTATATAGACACCGGAGAGGGCTAGGGTTATATAGAGTCGGTTACAATGGTAGGAGATCTACATATCCGTATTGCCAAGCTTGCCTTCCACGCCAAGGAAAGTCCCATCCGGACACGGGACGAAGTCTTCAATCTTGTATCTTCATGGTCTTGGAGTCCGGCCGATGATGATAGTCCGGCTATCCAGACACCCCCTAGTCCAGGACTCCCTCAGCATTCAAGGCAGAGGTGGGCATAGTGGCACACTGGCCGTGCCTCCCCCAGCCGCTCCGACTCCAATGGAGGGTCATGTGGGAGACACAACATTGGAGTTCATCATCAAGCTGCACGAGCCCCTGCGCAACCGCCTGCGGCTTCCTCGTCCCTTCATCGGGGTAATGGAGGTTGATTAACCGCTCGGGTTGACGCTGCACATGAGTGGTTGCTGCAATGGCTCCATGTGGGTGGACATTGAGTACCCTGCACCTCATATCATGCCTCTTCGGCGTGGTTGGAAGACTTTTGCTCGTGCCCACAGCCTCGCGGAAGGGCATGGTCTCCACTTCAAGCTGGTGGAGGCTGATCAGCTCTCCCATCAAGGTCTTCGGGCATTTAGGCGCTCGCTTAGGGTGCTGCACGGAAAGCTCAAGCGATGGTGAAAGCTCCTCCTCAAGCAACAGCGACGAGGAGGACACTGATGGCGAAGATGGTGATGAGGATCCCCCGGTCGTCAAGCATGAAGACGATGACTCGGACTCCAGCTGAACGCCGGACGCACCGTCACTATCAAATAGGCACCGACAGCACCACCATCTGCAGCTGGACCCTGGTAGAGAGATTTGTTGGGGGTGCTTGGCCTGGATGTCACCAATTCCTCCAACAAGACCCCGACAGGCTTCCCCGTGGACTCCGGCTTCGTCTTCCCTACCGGTGTCCCTGTCGAGCCGCGTTCCTTTGGTCCCGGTGGGGGTGACCAGGGCATCGCCTAGCCTCTCTCCCCGTCCCCGACCTCTTCTTCTTGCTGGGGTGGCGCTCTCCCGATCTTGTCAAGCTGTGTCACGCTGGTCCTGACGGGATCAGGCTGGGCTTCTACCCAGTCGCTCCTTTTTCCCTCTTTCCTTCCCAATGCAACTCCTAAGAGGATAGGGACAAGAAAGGCATTACGGGGCACTTATCTTTTTTCAAATCAAAAGATGTAGGCACTTGCCAAATTTTAGTTTAAACAATGTAATCCTTCATCCATGTTTGTTCTTCGTATGATCTGTAATTGTTTGCCTACGTATCAATGGAAAAAGCGCTTGCTGGATTTTTGTGCATGCATCAAACATGCTGAAGGATGAACCATCAATACTTCCAAGTAAACAAAGTTTTCTGGCAAGACATCTTGCCGGCCTTCACCACAACAACTACTAAACCTCGTTTAATGATGTGACGCCCTCGATTCAATCATACACTAATCATACACGCAAATGTGTACGATCAAGATCAGGGACTCACGGGAAGATATCATAGCACAACTCTAGGCACAAATCAAAATAATACAAGCTTTATATTACAAGCTAGGGGCCTCGAGGGCTCAAATACAAGCTCGATACACAAGAGTCATCGGAAGCAACAATATCTGAGTACAGACATAAGTTAAACAAGTTTTGCCTTAAGAAGGCTAGCACAAACATTAACGATCGAAGAGGCGAGGCCTCCTGCATGGGACCTCCTAACTACTCCTGGTCGTCGGCGGTATCCATGTAGTAGCATCCATCGGTGGTGGTATATGGCTCCAGGGATTCACCATCTGGTTGCAACAACTGGAAAGAAGAAAGAGGGGGGAAAAGGGGGTAGCAAAGCAACCGTGAGTACTCATCCAAAGTCGCATCAGATCTATACTAAGTATGCATTGGTATCAAAAGGAAGGTTTGTATCTGTGGACTGAACTACAGAATGCCAGAATAGAGGGGGAAGGCCTAGCCTATCGAAGAATAGCATCTTCAAGCAGCTCCAAGCATCTTGCAGCATGTAGAAGAGTAAAGAATAGCAATTTAATATTTAACAAACATGTTGTAACATCAACGCCTAGCACTACAAAAAAAGACACATCCGCGACATTTTGGGCCGAATGATTTTTTTTCTATCATACTTATGAGACTTCTATGACGATAATTGCGACAAAACCCGGTATCATCATAGATGTGGTGGGCTCCTATTTCTATGACAAAAAATCATGACAGAAAATGGGCTTTTCGTCCTGGGTGGGCCGGAGACACAACTGCATGACATTCTTTGGGCCGTCCATGACAGAAAAAACCATGGTAGAAGCGAGGGCGAGGAAAATTTCGGCGAGTTCCCGGTTATGGTGGGTGGTCGGGTGCCGAGCGATGGGTGTTTCTCTCGTACACGTACGCGCGTGTGTGTGAGGCATTGGCTGTAACTAAACCCAAGCGAGGCGTTGGGCTCTAACTGAACCCGAGCGATATTACACTGCAGGCTACACATTACTGAACCCGAGCGATTGATCGATGGCTATTAACTGAACCCGATCAAGTGATTCCTTCGCTACTGCTGCTAACTGAAGCCGATCGGTGCTGCCTCTGGATGAACAGTGAGCGTTGCCGGGGGGGGGGGGGGGGTGGATGAACAGTGAGTAGTGGGGGTGGATGAACAGGACCCCGTGGCGTTGCCTCTGGATGAACAGGACCCCGATCGATCGAGCCGATTGGGGCTGGATGAACAGGACCCCGTGGAGGGCTGGATGAACAGGACAACCCCGTGGAGGGCTGGATGAACAGTAGACGGTGGAGGGGTGGATGAACAGTAGCCCGTGGAGGGGTGGTTGAACAGGAGCCCGTGGAGAGGGGTGGTTGAACAGTAGCCGGTGGAGTAGCGTGCGGTGGAGGCTAGATGAACAGGAGCCCATGGATGAACAGGAACCTATGGAGGCTGGAGGAGGTCGACGGTGGATGAACAGTAGCCCGTGGAGGCTGGTGGAGGTCGACGGTGGGATATGAACAGTATTCCGTGGAGGCCCGTTTTGCGGTACGCCACACCCCTCCCGATGAACAGGACCCCCGTTTCGACCGTAGCGCTCCAACACAAGTCTGTTTTGTTTGTTTTGCGGTACGCCAGACCCCTCCCGATCAACAGGACCCCGTTTCGACCGTAGAAGGTCCAACACAAGTCCGTTTCCTTTGTTTTGCGGTACGCCAGATCCCTCTCGATGAACAATATCCCATTTCGAACGTGGCCGGTCGAACACAAGACCGTTTCCTCCGTTCTGTGATACGCCAAGCCTCATTTCCATCGCCTGTTCCATCCAAGCCTTCCGGATGAACACGACGATGCATTCCGTTCCGACCCAGCCGGTTGGCTCCCCATGAACACGACAATGATGCTATTTCTCCATTCCGACCCAGCCATGTACACGAGCCCTGGCCGTACGTATATATGCGCGAGTAGGCGTTCGAGACCCCGCCCATATGTACGCACGTGGTCGTATTTTCTTTCGTGCACACTAGCCGCTGTACATACGTGTACATGCTACGTGCGCACCTCTACTACGACACGTGCGCGCCTCTACATCCACCAGTATGTACATACACGTTCGCGACCAAAATGACAATGCTACATACGCTTCGACTAGGTGGGTCCCGACTGTCAGGCACTTCCTTGCGTGCGAAGATGTAGATGGTGGGTCCCAGCAGTCGGGGGGCGAATCATTTTTTTATTTTTTGCCCGGACGCACTTCCTTGCGTGCGAAGATGTAGCTGGTGGGTCCCAGCAGTCAGGGGGGCGAATCGGTTTTTTCCCGGACACAGTTCCTTGCGTGCGAAGATGTAGCTGGTGGGTCCCAGCAGTCAGGGGGGAAATGGTTTTTTTCGTGAAATACGGTGGCCCGTCCGGTGGGTCCCCGCTATCAGGTGGAGGAATAATTATTTTGCACGTAATAAGGAGGCACTTCCTTGCGGCTGCTGTGGACCCAGCTGTCAGCCTCTCCACGTATAGTACTCTTCCAATGGAAGTCGGTCATTGACCATGTTGACCACGCTGCGCCGAGAGCACCATGGCGGTGGACGACGGTGATGCCTAGGAAGGGGACGACGCGGAGCCGTGGAAGACGCGGCAGTGGATGCCCACGCGGAGAGGAGTACGAGGGTTCACTGGTTCGGCTGCGGTGTGAGGCTGCCGTCGCCGCAGAATAACAGGGGGTGTGGGTGAGTAGAGGGATGGCCTGGCCAGTGGTGGGAGTAGTAGGAGGCGGTGAGGCCTCCGCAACATCACAACCGGCCACGGGAGGCAGGAGCATGCGACACGACCGACGCTGCTTTGGGCGGCTGGAGCAAGAAGACCAGAGGTTGAAGAAGCACTACGGCCGTTGGATGGACATCATATGGTCATTGGAGCTAGAATCATTCATATTGACTAAAGTTGACAAAGGCCTCCGTCCCAGTCAACTTAGTAGGCCCACAAGTCAGCCTCCCACCATGGTGGGTCCCAGCTAGCAGGGGAAGTATTCATTTTTTGTGCGTAATAAGGAGGCACTTCCGGTGGGTCCGAGCTGACAGCGGGGGGAACGTATTTTTCGCGAAATACGGTGGCCCGTCTGGTGGGTCCCAACAGTCAGGGGGGAAAGGTTTTTTTCACGAAATACGGTGGCCCGTCCGGTGGGTCCCAGCAGTCAGGGGGGAAACGTTTTTTTCGTGAAATACTGGTGGCCCGTTCGATGGGTCCCTACTGTCAGGTGGAGGAATTATTTTCCACGTAATAAGGAGGCACTTCCTTGCGGCTGCCGTGGACCCAGCTGTCAGCCTCTCCACGTACAGTACTCTTCCGATGGAAGTCGGTCGTTGACCACATTGACCACGCCGCGCCAAGAGCACCACGGCGGTGGACGAGGGCGAGGCCTAGGAAGGGGACGACGCGGAGCCGGGGAAGACGCGGCAGTGGATGCCCACGCGGAGAGGAGTACAAGGGTTCACTGGTTCGGCTGCGCTACCGTCGCCGCAGAATAACAGGGGTGTGGGTGAGTGGAGTGGAGGGATGGCTGGCCAGCGGTGGGAGTAGTATGGGGGCGGTGAGGCCTCCGCGGCAGCACAACCAGCCACGGGAGGCAGGAGCAGGCGGCACGACCGGCACTGCTTTGGGCGGCTGGAGCAAGAAGACCAGAGGTTGAAGAAGCACTACGGCCGTTGGATGGACATTGTACGGTCACTCGGGCTAGAATCGTGCATATTCACTAAGTTGACAAAGCCCACCGTCCCCGTCAACTTAGTAGGCCCATTATACTGGATCCCAGCTAGCAGGGGGAGTATTCATTTTTTGTGCGTAATAAGGAGGCACTTCCTTGCGTGCGAAGATATAGCTGGTGGGTCTGAGCTGTCAACGGCGGTAATGTTTTTTCACGAAATACAGAGGCCCTTTCGGCGGGTCCTAGATGTCAGGTGGAGGAATCATTATTTTGCGCGTAATAAGGAGGCATTTCCTTGCGTGCGGCCGTGGACCCAGCTGTTAGCCTCTCCACGTACAGTCCACTTCAGATAGTTGTCGGTCGTTGACCACGTTGACCACGCCACGCAGAGAGCACCAGGGCAGTGGATGATGGCGAGGCCTAGGAAGGGAACGACACGGAGCTAGGGAAGATTCGGCAGTTGTTTCCCACGCGGAGGGGAGTACGACTGTATGAGGGTTTACTGGTTCGTTTGCCGTCGCCGGAGAATAACAGAGGTGTGGTTGAGTAGAGGGATGGCTTGGCCAGTGATGGGAGTACGGTGGGGCGGTGAGGCCTGCGCGGCAGCACAGCCGACCGCGGGGAGGAGGGAGCAGGCAGTCCCGCCGGCGCTTGTTTGAGCGGCTAGAGCAGGAAGAGCAGAGATTGAAGAAGCATGACGGCCGTTTGATGGACATCCAACAGTCACTGCTTGTGCGTCAACCTTTTTTTAGGAAAGCCTCAAATCTGTGGAAAACAGCATACAGGCCATCTGCCATTATTTCTAATAATTTACAGCCCATTTGCTAATTCTTACGGTTTTTTTGGAGCCCATATTCTTTTTGTTAGCATTACAACCCATATTGTGGCCATGGTTAAAAAATTATACGAAATTTTGCATATGTCGGTGCGGTCTGAACTGTTTTTAATCCCCAAATTTCGAGTCACATTCAGACTGATTTTAAAAATAAATCTATATCAATATAAAATCCAATAAATTGTCCATACATAAAAATCAATGCAATTTAAAATCTCGAAATGAAAAAAAGATATTTGAAACTAATTGCTGGTTTGATGTGTTTTAAAAATGGACAGCCCATTTCTCATTACTGATAGGCCATTTTATCGGCCAGCCGAATGAAGCTCTACTCGTCTTGAAAGATTTGCAGCCCAACAAGCCTAATAAAGTGACTTACTTGAAAAATCACAAAAAAACTGGGCTAGCCATTTTCAGAAAAAAAAACTACTGGGCTGGTCTGTGGTAAACATAAAAGAAAAGGCTGTCTAGACAGGCTAGAGTGTCCCGCATAGCCTAGTTGACACCCTACTTCCGTCTCAAAAACAAATTAGATAAATGCCACTCCAATTATGGTGATTCATAAAAATGCCACTACAATTTCCAAACTTTGAAAAATGCCACTGCAATTTTTGCAAACTATGAAACGCCACTGTAGTTTGCAAACTTTGAAAAACGCCACTCTAGACTTTGAAAAATGCCACTAGAAATGGCATGAAATGGCATTTTTCAAAGTTTGGAAATTGCAGTGGCATTTCTCGGAAACACCAGATTTGGAGTGGCATTTATCAAATTAACCCAAAACAAAAATAACTGGGCGAGCTGCTGGGTCCCTGGTGTCAGCCGCTCATTGTGCAATTCTCTCGTTTATTGACTACGTTGACAATGGCATGGGACCTAGATGTCAGAAATCCACTAGGAGGAGCCATTTTTTATTGGCTTGAAATAAGGAGTCACTTGCTTGCATACTGCCATGACCTTGGCGGGTCCCTGCTGTCATCCTTTCCACGTACAATCATCTCCTGATTGTGTACGCGTCAACTTGGTAGGCCCACAAGTCAGCCTCTAAACCCATGGGGGACAAATACAACCCATTTAAAAAAATAACAGCCCATTCCATACGTTCAAACGGAAAGTTCAACATTTAGAGCAAAGTAACAGGACTGATCCACATATAGAGTACTGAACTTCCACGTTGACAACCATCATAGCCAAGTTAACTATCTACTCCCACTAATACTCTAGTAGCGTACAAGTACTAACTTACTCTTAGCTAACCAGACGATGCCGGCTGCCATCTACGGTACACGCTAAACGCCGGCACTGGCGTCCTGCACCTCACCTCGGACTTGCCAGAGGTGCGATAGGGCGCGTTGCTCGCGCGCGTTGGCCCTTTCCATGCCAGCATGGTCCATCGAAGCTTCGGCTTCCAAGAGGGAAACCCACTTGACGAGTTGGTAGTAAAAATCAGCATCGCGAACGCGTGCGTGCCCGATAGCCTCCAGGGCTATTTGCCGGGCGCCGGCCACCATGTAGTCGGCCCAGTTGCGGGCGCTCTGCTCGCGACTCAGAGCGTCGGTGCGCTGCTGCTCCATATCCCGCTGGCGGCGCAAATCGGCGATACGCTGCTCCTCCGCCAGGCGGTCGTGCTCCAACAACTACTGCTCCTCCACCAGGCGGTCGCGCTCCAACAAGTCCTCGATCTCCGCATTGCCATCTAAAGACAGATAGAATGCCTCCTCCCTCCGTCTGCCTTCCGGTGAAAAATCGAACACTAGTTCCGGCGGTGACCGCCTCCGGCCTCGCCTACCGCGGACGGGCGGGGGCATGGCGGACATGGCGAGCGACGTCGGGCCGGTGGGGGCTTATGAGGATATGGCGAGTTGGGTCACGGTGCCACCGGAGAAGGCCGAGAAACAATACTTATAGACGGAAGGTAGCGCGACAGTCATCGGAATTCAATGCATAAGCAGGCATGGCTTAGCGCGCCAGCTTGCCGTGGAAAACTAGAGAAACTGAAATTATGACTGTGTCGTCCCGTCCCATCTGGGTCGCACGCCGGCATGACGGTCAAACGAGTGCACTCAAATCATCTCCCTCCTTGTCAATAATGATTCCACGGATTTAAAAAGCCCGCAACAATTAAAGCGCATCTTTTTTCGCATCAGTTAGCTGCCTTAATTACGGCCGACTGCATGCAGGCACTCAGAATCGCTCGCAGCCAGTACGCGGAGCAGCATGCAATGATTCGCAGCCAAGGGCACACATGCAGCCACTTAAATCGCTGGAATTAATTAGGCTTAAACTTCTGCATGTCGTTAATTATTGCCATGCCTTGGTCTTGCTACTTTGCTCACGGGACTAATAAACCCGGACAGAGGGAGTACCTTGGCTGGTGAGAGGTTTGAATTAAGCCCTGCAAACCGGAAAGGAGGTACTAGTACATGCGTGATCCGCTATTTATTCGTGTAGGATCGAGTAGGTCGTTTCTTGAACTGAGCCCTGCAAACCGGAAAGGAGGTAGTACATGCGTGATCCGCTATTTATCCATGTAGGATCGAGTAGGTAGGATAGTGTAGCTTGTCAGTTTCTTCAGAGGTAGGCATTTTTATTCAAAAAACTGCCACTTTGGATCTTGCGTTGCAAATAAAACTGCTAGGACCGCATTAGTAGGCTAGCTAGTGATCGATCAATAACTTGTAAACACTGGGTGAACAGAAATAAGTAACTGTTAATGCATCTGAATGATTCACAGAACATATACAAATATGTAGCTCCAAAAGCAAAGATCAGCCACTTCGGATCTTGCGTCGCAACTAAAACCAACTAGTACGATTCCCATACATAGGATCAACATGTTAATGCATCTCAATGATTTACAGATCATATACAAATATGTAGCTCCAAAAGCAAAGATCTAGAAAAAACATCTGTTCTTCCTACTAACATGGATGCTTCTCTTGGCCAACATTCAGTATAGACTGAAAGACAAATTTGTTTGTGAAGTCTACAATTCCTCTTGCAAATGTAAGTGGTTTCACCAACAGCTGGAACCATGAGAATGAACCACACATGATGGAGGAACATCCACTGCAATATGATTTGGTCTTCTCTCGATCACACCGCGAGACTACTTTCGGAATACAAACTTTACTTAGGCAAAATGATGCCCATTGTATAATCAGACCAAAGCAATGAAGCACCTAGTGTTGGCCAATAAATAATACAGTACTACTTTTCTGCAGTCCATGAAGTGACTATCCAATCTTTCTGTGTCTATTTTCAAATGGCACTGCATGCAGTGACTATACTATTTTCTTATGCAGTTCAACCAAAATTGCGGTCACTTTGTTTGTTTGCCAAATAGCAATGGGCAGACATCCTTGTCTGCACAAATATCAAGCAGCTAGTAAACATACACCACACCTTGTATTTTCGGTTTAAACATGTCTCTTCCGCTTAGCATCTGTCATGTTCTGCACTGGACAATCTGATACAATTATGTTTTGCCCTGGACAATTTCATACTGAATTGATTTGCTGGTTGAGAGCAGAAATATAGCGCCTATTCTTCATCAGACCAATGATATCCATGTTCGCAGTGATGGAAGAGGTGAAATCGATACAACCGAAATTGAGCATCCAATCATTGAATCCTGTCCTGCACCTCCAATGTAGGTCCACCTTGCCAATAAATTCACATGCAAACCACTAATATTACTATCTAATGACAGTACAAAAAGAGTAGCAAGATAGTAGCAAACCATGTACCTTCGTAATGAACAGCTCATAGTGCCACCAATTGGATATAAAGGTTTGGAAGAAAACATGCTCCTAATGTTGAACCAGTTGGACTTTTTGTGCAGTTCCACTAAAATCGAGCATCCCTGTTTGCATAGATATTGAAAGTGTGATTACTGTAAAAATGACACTAGTTGAAGCATAGACTCACAAATATAAGCATTCCAATTTCTTAATGGAAAGGGTAGCAAGACTGTTTCTAACCACCTTTTTGAAGGAATAAATAAGGCAACAACGGCTGATGTCAAAAAGGCATATATAGTTCTTTTTGAAAGAATGATCAACTCCTGACCTTTCCTCTTCTTTTAAGCATATTTTGTGCAGTTCAACTAAAATAAAATGCCATCACCGCCTTGACAATTCAGTGACACTGTACAAAAGGAAATGACTTAACATTACATCATGATGTCAGGTATTTAGTCGACAGACATTAGAGACAAACATACAGACCTCCTCCGATGACATAATGAACATTAATTTTAACAAAGGTGTGAACAGCTTTACCGAGATAATTTGAGTGAACTCTACACCCTCTGTTCCATAATATAAGACGTTTTCGTGGTGCAATTTAAAGTACCCAAACGTCTAATATTTAGAAAAACAGGTAGTAGTTTTCTTTAGCACATATATGGGAAAGCTTGCCACACTTTATTTATGTCCATACGCTAATGCAACACCATTAGAATACTACAAATATACACTAATCCAGTGTCTAGTGCAACAGTAGAGTAGTTAGTTTATTACAAGGTACAGTACAATGGTTTTACTAAACAGATTTCAATGAACTCTAGCACTGGAATATTTTTTATAAGAATTAACAATACAAAATGTAAAGGTAACAAGTTTCAGCTTTGGTATACTAGCTGTGCATGAGCATTAACCCAAATACAAAAGTCTGAAGGTAACTAGCACTATTAACTAATGACAGTATAAAAAAATTGCAAACCATGTACCTCCAAGGTAAATATCATTTTGAACTCGTGGGGACCTTAAAAATTGCTATCCCAATCTTGATAATCGATCAAACATAAAAACTTGATCGAACGAATCAAGAGAACAACCGGAGGAGGAGGTGCCCACTCTTGACCTTTCCTCTTGTCTTCATAATTTTTGTGCAGTTTAACCAAAATAAAATGACATCAGCGCCTTGGCATTTTGGTGACACTATACAAAAAAATTAACTTATCTCATGAAAGTGAGGTATGTAATCTATAAGCATTAACAGTGCAAAAATCTGAAGGTAGTAACAAGTTTCATCGTTGGTATAATGGCTGTGCAACATCATTAGAATGCCTTAGCTGAAAAATCTTTAATACATCCACAATCAACAGCTAACCCTGAAATAATCCAGTGACATTAAATGGCATTGCTTAAATTTATCGGTGGCATTAGACTGAGAGCGGCATTAGTTAAATGTGGCATCACTTTAGCAGTAGCATTGCTTGACTTGACTGCTGACGTTATACTAACAGAAAAAAGTGGCAATAAGAGCATGGGAGGCCCATTCGGACAGTGGGCGCACCAGTACGATGTACCTCCACGGACGCAGAGTGGTGAGGGAGGTATGGTTGCCCAGAGCAACAAATATCCAGGAAACATATGTGGATTACGTCCCATTTTTGTTCTCCTTAGCCACCTTTTTCCTATGTGAGGACAACAAACCGATCGACCTGGTAATTCTCTATTATGTTGTCATGCCTTTCTACCCTTCTTCAACCAAGAGACATGAGACTCGTTCCTTAGCTACTGATTTTCCCCTTTTTATCCTAGATGCGGGTTCGATGCATACTCTCTTGGACAGTACAGTCTCCCTTCCTTTCTTTATTCAACCCAGACATGGATTAGTCTGCATGAAGTAGGGTTTCCTTTAATAGTGCAAATTATGGTTTTCGACTGCGTGGCCAGCAGAGCAGAGGATAGCAAATTGGGAAGATGGTGGAGTGGAAAAAGATCCACATGCAATGACGTGGCAGATGGGGCAATAGAACAAGGGTATGGTTTGAAAAGAGGTAGCATACCTGAGGGTCGGCGGGAAGTGGCTTTGCTCGTGGTCGTCGTCCTCCGCACACACTACAGCAGCGAGCTTGGGGATGGAGGCCATCCCGCGTGGGCGCTAGGTCTGAGAGGACGACCTTGTCGTCAGTGCGTGACCTCGCTCACCGCCGACGAGTGTCTCAACGCTGCACGTCCTTTTCTTCCCCGGTGGGTCTGTGACCACCGGTGAGGAGGGAGAGAGAGGCCGTCTTTTTTAGATCTGGAGAGAGGGTGATAGTGTGAGAAGCAAGTGGGCAGCCCTTAGCAAGAAAGCGTTGAAGCTCCAGCCTATATATCTTTTTTATAGGGACAAATGCATTTTTGCCCCTAGTTGGAACCTACCCACGGGGTTTGCCCTTACTTTTCGACTCTGCTCAGTTTTTCCCTTAGATTTTGCTCCGAGGTTGCCCGAATGCCCTTTGACCATTTGACCAATAGTTTGAAAATTCATAACAAATTGATATGAACTCAAAAAAATGCAAATAAGATATCAAAATGTTCAGATAAGCATTACCATTATGTGTATGCCATTTGCATTCAAGACAAAAGTACCATTTAAACAACCTAAGGTTATTAATGTTATTAACATTATTAAAAATAAGAAGGTATAAACAATAACTTTTTCAGGAATAAAATAACACGCAAATGCAGGTGACATTTTATGAACATCCCGATATCTTATTGGCATTATTTCAAGTTCATACCAACTTGTTATGAAGTTTGAAAATAATAGTCAAAGTCGTTAGAACATTCATCACAAGTTGATATGAACTCAGAAAAATGCAAATAAGATATCAGTATGTTCAGAAAACTTCACCTACATTTGAATGTAATTTTTATTCCTGAAAAAATTATTTTTATACCATTTTATTTATAGTAACGTTAATAACATTCATAAGCTTAGGTTGTTGAAATGGTACTTTTGTCCTGAATGCAAATGACATACACATAAAGGTAATGTTTATCTGAACATTTTGATATCTTATTTGCATTTTTCTGAGTTTATATTAATTTCTTATGAATTTTCAAAGTATTGGTCAAAACGGTCAAAGGGCATTAAAGCGACCTCGGAGGAAAATCTAAGGGCAAAACTGAGCAGAGTCGAAAATTGAGGGCAAAACTCGTGGGTAGGTTCCAACTAGGGGCAAAAATGCAATTGTCCCTTTTTTATACTACTTGTGCTGGAGGTGGAGTAGTGGTAGAGTAGTTTATATTTTCTCTGCGTACAGTACCGGTTAGTCGTGCTTCAAAACTGAACAACACACCATTAAAAAAATAAAGGTCGATAACTAATGCGGCACCTCGGGCCAACGCGACCAGATCGCATTTTGCACGAGAAATTACACACCATGTTTTGTTGACATGTGGTCCCGTTCCAACATATTAGTGAGACGACGGCGAGTCCTTTTCTACTAGTATTTTCGAACGGACGTGTAGGCCGGGGCGCCTCTTCGTGTACCGTGGCAAACTGGCAACTTTCCACCGACTCTTCACCTTTCCCTCTCGATTTGGGACTGCTGTTGCACGCTCTTCCTCTTCCTCCTCCATTTGCCTTCACCCTTCCTTCTGCCATTGTTCGACTGTCTTCTCCAGGGAGGGAACAGGCCAGAAACGACCCCGTTATTCTTGCCCCGATCTGAAAGATGACGTGGTGGAGGAACTCATTGATCGGTGCGACGTCATCACCTCGGCTAGCATGGCAGGTTCGTTCAAGACCATTCTCGACTCCACTAATAACATCATTACAAGGAACCCAAGGGTCAAGGAGCGTTTTGATCTCCCCTATCTTCTTTGCTGTGACCCTGATGACTGGCGCGGGGACGACGGAGGCCTCGCCTTGTGCAAGTTGATGCCGCTTGATAATGATACATATGATGTTAAGATGACATCGCTTGAGGGTAAGGCTTGGGCAGGCGCCAATGGAGATTGGGTTGTTTATATTGGGTCCAACTACGAGTGGGTACTTGTGAATGTGTACACTCGTCACCGGGTTCCACTTCCAAAAATCTTAGCAGACTTCCCAGAGGTTGAGCACACCGGTATTGTACGCACGTTCAAATACGATCATGGTGACTGTCTTCTATGGAAGATAGCAATTTGTCGAGTTCCCAACCGCTCTTGGAATTACAAGAACTATGAAGTTGTTGCTATCTTTGACAAGCTTGTTGCCGTCCTTCATGGTTTGACTGGATGGATATTGCTCAAAAACCAGTTTCTATACACGGATGAGTAATGTGATGCAATTCAATACGAGGGCCTTGTGTTTGCTTCCACCACTCATGGCACTGGTTTTGAATGGGATCCTCGTAGTTTCGGTATGTTTTTCTTCCACCGTAATTATAATTGTTTCATTCACATGCATGCGGGTTAGCAAGTTTCCCTTTACTAATTAACCTTCTTCTTGTGTTTCCAAGGTCCTGTGAACATTCCACCACCTATACTTGAAAAATTTTATAACCAAGGGGGAGATGACGATGGTGATGATCACGAGCATGAGGACGAGAAGCGCCCATATACTCAGTGGCGCCTGGCAACTAATTCCGATGGATCACCTCTTCTTGTGTGTATATAGCCCACTGATGATGTTACTACTAAGGAAGCAGGTGTATTCTCCCATGGTCGCACTCTCCGGACCTATTCCAACACCCGTTGCATGGTATTCGGGATGGATACTAGTGTGCTAGCGCCAACACCTTCTCCCTGGTATAGAATTGATAGTCTTGGAGGAAACTCGCTCTTCCTTGGACAACTATCCAATGATGGTGAAAGGCGATCCAACTGCTGTTGACACAACATTACTACCATTTATGAGAAGCAACTATATCTATACCTTGGACATTTGGGTGGTTCCCTACCCTGGTACTGATATAGTAGGCCACTTCAGCCTGGATGATCAATCCTGCATTGGTCTCGAGATCGACAATGGATGGCCCTTCCCAGAGAATCACTTGTGGTTCAAAGCAAGCGTTTCCAACGCCGAGGATTGGTTGAGTTGAAGTTGATTTCATTGCTTGTTATTTGTTGTGTGATGAAAGCTTTAGTATTTATAATGTATCCTCGTTGTCGATGTGGATTGATGACCTGTTGTATGTAATAAAATGATATTCCTGTGGTAAACTTACTAAATTTATGAATGGCTTTCGAGTCGCTTCTCTGAGTGAGTGGTGCGACGAGGCAAAAAAATATTTTCCGAATACATAATTGTACATGCATTGCAACAGGTTATCGGATGAGGCCAATCAACAATAGTAGTACACTATTTGTACTAGCTTCACATGCTTCGCGCGTCGGGCGGGTGTTTTTACTGTAGCCATATGTTAATGTGTTCGCTGTACGTAACCAGCACCTCGAATCCTCGATACTACTAGTAGGAGTACTATATAAGTAGTACGAGTAGTAGGGTGGCATGGGCCAGAACAAGCATTCACGTCCAGGAGTACGGCACACGCCACCAGCACGACATCCAACGACATCATATTTCTTGGAGTCCGTGCTAGAGCAATCTCTTCAACCTCGTCGTTTCTCTAACTTCAGCCATCGCGCAGCGGGCGGGGTGGGGGTTTGCCGATAGTCGGTTTCCTCAACTGCGGTCCCACTTGTAAGGCCAACTCCAACGCACGACCCGAAATGGACCTCCGTTTTGCACGAACTCCAACGATAATTTTGACTAGAAAAGCAAGACCAAAGAAAACAAGAACCACAAGAATACATTTTAGAAGATATCCAACTTCCATAACCGCTCCTGTAAGTTGGATTAGTGCCTTCTTGATGCATTCATCGTTGATCTGCGGAGGCTCGATCTTGCATGCTTCTTTCTTCTTCGAGTGTAAAGAAGTAGACGTTGCTTCCTCGCATCTAGTCTCATGTCTAGCCTCTATTCTAGTAGGAGTATCAACAAGTGCACTAGTCTCATCTCTAGCCTCTATGCTAGCTAAAAGTGCTAGAACATCTACTAAATTGCGCTCTATCAATATATCGATGTACTCTTCTTCCCTATACAAAAACTTGCATCCATTCTACTCCCTCCGTTCCATAATACATGCCTTCTATTTGTCAAAATATAGATGTATCTAGACATGTTTTAGTATATAGGTACATCCATTTTTGGAAAAATGGAAGTCAAGTATTTTGGAACGGAGGGAGTACACAATAAAAATTTTAAGTTAGCACAACTAGTCTAATCCAGGAGCACAACTGAAGATTTGGTCGGGTTCTTCCTCCTTTTGCCGACACGTGGGACATCTAGCATCCAGGTCGTGTCATGCAAGAAAATAAAGTTGTACTTGAAGCCACGTGATGTGCATCTTGGGTTAAACTGTAAGTAGAATCTTACTACTCTTGAGTAACTCCAAAAGCAGCCACCGAAGATCTTTATTGATTTTTTTTTCATCACCAGCACGTCGAGGTGAAAGATGTGCAGGTTCAGTGGGTCCTCTTGCGTTTTCTGACACGTGGGATCGCATGTGAGCAAACAGACGATGGGCTCCGCGCGTCCGCTGGCTGGTTGAGAAGAGAGATAGAGGAGGGCTGAGCACAGACTCCAGGAAATTTGTTCTACATAACCAACACCTCGATATAGGCTCGATATAGTGGGGTGGCATGGGCCATAACTAGCATTCACGTCTAGCAGTACGGCACACGCCACCCACACGAGTCCCATCCGACACCAATTCTCTTGGAGTCTGTGCTACAACCATCTCTTCTCCCTCCTGTTTTCTCAGCCATCGCGCAGTGGGCGGGGTGGGGGTCTGCCGATAGTCGGTTTGCTCAACTGCGGTCCCACTTGTAAGTGAAAATGCAACACCGCACGCATTCCCACTTGAGCGGCGTGCCGGACCAACCGTGTGGGGGTGCGACGTGAATACGGCAGGCTTTTCCTTTTGAACTCGTAACTTGTAAAATTTGGTTCTGCTCCATGGCGCGACCGATAGATAGAAAATAACAATTTTGCCTAGAGTAATGAGAAGTTTGGTTCTGGCACCGTTCATGCATGGAGTACGTACGGAAATTATGAAGTTGATGCGAAAGGTAAGATAATTACTAGTAGTACCATGTACTACTACATGGATTTGACGAAAAGATAAAAATACATACGGATCCATCAACGACATCCTCACGCCCTAGTGTGCCGGATCACCAACCAACGTGTGAGGAGCAACAGCGTTGGCGGCGAGCTCAACGTGGTTCTGAACAATGCCATCCAAGGTTGCCCTGCGGTCCAAGAAGGCCAGCGTCATATCGTCCTCCTCTTGCATGTAGTAGTCCTTGTGGACGATTTGCACATAGACGTGGGTGATTATGTCGATGGTGTCTTGCTGCGCTAGGCGCTGCACGGTGAGCGTGACCTCGAGGTGGACATTCTCCGGCGTGACGGCGGGCAGTCGCAGGGCCACCAGTGCGTTGAAGAGGTTGTCACCATAGTGGACATTGAGGGTGGAGGGCATCGCAGAGCCTGGGCGCGTTGGCTGGAGGCGTACGTCAAAGTCGTCCGCGAGCTTCTTGACGATGGTGAACTTGTTGAGGAAACCGACGAGGACCTCGTCAAACAAGGAGACGAAGTTGTCGTCCAAGCGGCCCCTCGCCATGGTGGCCTCAAGCAATACCTGGAGACATTCCTCGATGCCGGGCTGCAGGCCGGCGTTGTGGACCATCTGGCACAGCCGGCTGATGCTCGCGCTCATCGCCTCCATGGGTCTAGCTTAGCTTCTAGTCAACTGATCTTGCGATTCGAGTGATCACTCTTGCCCTTGGTTAGCGTGCATAGGTGCGTAGGATTTCATACTACTCCTCGGCCCTCTACTGCACCTGCCTTTGGCTGTATGATAGATGGGCCAGCCACCCGTTGGGCCCACGTGTCATTCACCCAAAGGCAGTTGCAGTAAGTCAATGAAGCTGCGTCCCCCTCCGTGCCGGTGCAGTATAGTTATCTCACCGGACCTCTAGTTGGGGCCAAATGAGAGAAGTTTGATGTTTACTGGTTTATTGGTCCCCTTTGCATTTTGTGCCAAGTTTTGACCTTTGATTTAACTAATAAAATGTTAATGCATGTAAACAAAAATGTTGTGTAAGTCACCTTACGAAAACCAAATAATCCCAAAAGACTTAGGCACGGTACATTAACTCCCTCCTCATTTCTTATTTCGTGACATATCAACCAATGAGAGATGTGGTCCGTGCATGCTTTCAGTGACTTGAGACTACCAAACATGACATGTAGTGTTTAGTTCATTGCATGTAATCCTATTAGTTAGCAAAAAGACATTAAGTTCTCTCACCGATAGTAATAAAACAATACACCATGTATTTATTTACAGAGGGAGTAGTACATTTTTTGTGACATGCATTACTAGATATTGCTAGTCAAATACTAAAATCCAGATGGACATGGTAGTACTCCTAAATCCAGACGGTGGTGCTACTAGTACTAGTAGTAGTACTACCAATGTAGTAGGAGTACTAGCACTGTACTACCCATTGATCAAATTATTACGTGCTGCTCCTCACAGTGAAGTGACAAGACCCTGCGCCGGAGATGACACCTGAGTATAGGCGCCGTGTTCGGCATACCATAGTCAGCCTCACTGTCTGCAGTCACTATCATCATGGCTGTAGAGCAAGCCTGCTTACAACTGGCCCTGTTCGACATAATTTCCCATGCGTAGATGCCCGTGCACTGCACGGAACACCAAGATTGGGGGTGGACGGCGCCGGCAGCGGCCATCGTGCCAGATTTTTCCACGACCTTCTAGATGTGGTGGGGAGGAGATAAGGCTGATTGTGAGAGACAAGGAGTTGTTTGTAAATAGGGAACAAGTGCAAACATCTTTTTGCAAAAATGGAGAAGTTTGGTTTGTATGCGTCAGATCTAGATCCGACGGCTATTGGTGAAAGATGGGAGGCACAACATCATCACCAATTCAGGACCTGTTTGATTCGCAGGATTTTGAAAACGCAGGAATAGGACACAACAATATTACTAGTTTCAAACTGATATTACAAATGTTAGGAGTAATGTTGCACCTACGAAGAGGGAATTACTAGGAAGTTTACGTAAGAAATTTCATTACTTTAGGTGGATGCAGCATTGTCGTACAAACTAAAATCCACCACCCTGAGAAGTCACTAATGCGAAAATAAGTTTTCGAGTCTCTGGCCACTTGATGTTTCAAAAACAAATTCAGCTTCTTCGGAGACATTGTCATTTAGGCTTAGACGCTTGCGGTGATCAGCACGCCATTCATTGTTGCGCCAGAGAACGCCAGACCTCATTACCTTGAGCACATTTGCCTCCAGAACAAAGAACCTGGCCAATTTAATATCAGATGTGCTGCCTCGGTAGTCGATCAAATCAATTTCTGTAAGATGGAGATCAAGGCATTCGATGAGATTGTTATAGTGCAACACATTTTAAACTTTCGGGTCTTTTTTTATCTGCAAAAGAAGAGAACATATTAGATCAGTTGGCTGTATAAGATTGCCGTGTCATCAAGAGGTACCAATATCATTCGCTCATACGATAGGGTTGGCTGGCTAGAGATATTTCTCTCTCTCTCTCTCTCTCTCTCTCTCTCTCTCTGTGTGTGTGTGTGTGTGTGTGTGTGTGTTTCCTCTCATTTAACTAGGAGCACATGAAGAGCTTGGGCATTTGTTGCCTTCCACTATGTGGCCGATGCCATATTTCACAAAAGTATGCCACATAATACGCATCGATGTCAAATCAAAAGATTTTGGCACCGCTCTCGCGATGTGAGAGATTTGGCACCGCTGTGCGCACAGATGCACATGTATAAACATATCAATCAAACCAACTACACCAGCCTCTCACTCTCCCAAACAAGTTTTTTTTATTGCCTTAGTCCTCTCTCTCTCCCACGCAGTGTTTTTTCATTGCATGAGTTAATTTGGCACCGGAGCAAAGTAGGTGATCCAGATTGGGGCACCAGGTGTGCAATGGAGTGGCATCGATGCCAAATGCATCACAAGTGAATTTGCACGTGTTTTGGCCTACATAGCCCACTTTTGTATTCCCTCCGTCCCAAAATTCTTGTCTTAAATTTGTCTAAATACGGATGTATCTAGTTACATTTTAGTGTTAGATACATCCGTATCTAAACAAATGTAAGACAAGAATTTTGGGACAGAGGGAATACTACCTCGTATTTAGTATAAAATTTTGACCAAAGATTTACCTAAGAAAATGCCAATGCATGTCACTAAAAATTACACCATTTGAAATTATGTTCAAATACGAATCCAACGATATAGTTCTTAGTGACATGCATTAACATTTTGTCAGTTAAATCTATGGTCAAATTTTGATACTACAAAATTGGAAGAGTAAACCAGGACGGAGGTAGTACTTGCTCTTAGGGTAACCATAGAGTTACTGGAGTAGTCTAAGTTACTTTCCACTATGGCTAGCCTAGGCTACTATAGTAGTACAACATAAAAATGATGCAGGTGATCACGTGAGAAAAAAATACTACAAACATTTCTTTCGGTGCAGTGCGTAGATGCAGTTTTGAACACTACACTTGTCATCGTAATTTGGGAAAATTATGAAAAAATTGAGCTACGTTGTGATTCTCGTTTACTAATAGGAAAGAAGTTTCACCTTGATGAGTAGCTTCTCCGTGCATGGAAAGCATGTAAGGAATCCAACAACTTGATCCAGATTGGGGCCGATAGATTTTAGTGCCAAGATCTTCACTGTGCCCATGGACTGGGTCAAGCTTGTGGGAATCATTTTCTGCAAGACGGTCGTAAATACATCAAAAAGAAATTTAAAAATGTGAATTTCAAGAAGACGGAGAAGAAGATGAGTGCTATACATGAACGATTACAGATCCAATAAAGAGTTCGGAGAATTTGGCAGACAGGTACACCAACGCTGTCAATTTCGGCGCGTCAATGACCCTGATTTTTGTTGGACCTTCTAGATCCGATACAAGCAATCTCTCAAGGAAAGGCGCATTCTCAATGACCATAACGTGGAATAGCTGGAGTGATCTCTTCCCAATTGATGTTTTGTTGCGGGGCCAGCAAGACACATAAATCCATCGGAGATTCGTCAAGGCGATGTGGAGGCTAATGAACCCGTGGATCTGCTTAAGACGAAGGTACTCGAGCGCAGTACAGCTACGGAGCAGGTGCTCCATAGCCTTCTTCGAGATGACAATGTCAAAGAGGTCGAGCTGCTTGAGTTGAGGGAGAAGAAGGGCAGGCACGACATTAATCTGGGGAAGATAGCAGGAGCTGAAGCTGGCGCGGCGCAGCGTTGGCGTGAGGCGGAGCACGGACGGCGGCAGAGAGCGACATCGTCCAGCCTCAAAGCTGAGCTCCTCGAGCTGATCTAGGGCGGGGGCTAAGAACCACTCGTCGAACTTGGGTTGGACCTTGCAGTTGGTACTGAACATGCGGATGTCAAGGCGTCTGGCTGGCCCAGGGTGCGATGAAAGGATCTTGCACTACAAAAAAATACACTTCCGTGATGATACGTGTTTGTCATAGTAGGTCGCATTTACTGTCATGCATGTACATCCATGATGATTTTATGACAGAATCAAGATAGTCATACCTGTGCTGTCGTAGAAGTGTTCCATGACATTACCAAAATTATCATCACGGAAGTGTCCACTTCCATGACGATAAATCGCGCGTCACAGAAGTGCTTTCGTCAAGGGTGACCTACACGTGGCATCCACCATAAGGGAACGTCGTTAAGCTATTGGGTCTGGTTTTGGATCCGATAACCCGTTAACAGCCCCGACCAATGGGGATTTTCCATGTGTAAAATCATCATTGGCTGGAGGAAACACGTGTCGGCTCACTATTGGGACAGATGTCATCAACTCATTGGACCGAAGGCGCCTATGATACGGCGATACGTGGCACGGCCCAACAGAGGGCCATTCCTATGAAAAGGCTGACCCATTTGACTTGGTCAAAAGGTGGCAGGCCGGCCCACCGACAGCCTGTTAACGACCTGTTCGCATATAGCCCATTTACAGCCCGCTAAGCTGGGGCCCGTTACGACCTCTCCAAATTAGGCCCAGTAGCGTCATTTGGGCCGTCCAATATGATTCCAGCCCGTTTTAACTTTCGGCCCATGTGTGGCCCATGACTTCTTTCCGCCCATATGAGGCCCTTTGTAACTCTTGGCCCATTAATGGCCCGTGGTGAAACTGGCCCATAATGAACAGTGTATCACTTTCTACCCATTAACGACCCATTATTCAATTGGGCCATTTCCAGCCCAACTTATATTTCGGCCTTCTGAGGGCCCATTTATTCTTTGGCTCATTTGCAGCATTTAGTTACTTACGGCCCGTTACTGTCATTTTCTGCTTGTGGGCCAAATTCAGCCTATCATTACAGTTGGCCCGTTTGTGGACCGTTAATCTGTTGGGCCATTTTCATAGCATCACCAAATACGGCCTATTAACGGCCCGTTATGGTCAGCCCATAAAACATACGATTTCCACTCTAGCCCGTCTACGGCCCATTAAAGGCCCGTACAAGGCCCATAGATGAGTCGGCCCTTACAAGGCCCATGGATCCTACGAGACGTAGAAGGCCCATGGATCCTACGAGACGTAGAAGCCCATGGATCCGACGGCCCATTGAAGGCCCATGGATCCGACGGCCCATAGAAGGCCATGGATCGTCCGTCCCGTACATGGCCCATGGATCATGCGGCCCATGGAGGGCCATTGTCATTACAATGTTTGGGAGAGTTGGCCCCCATTTGAATGATATAGCATACTCAAAGAATTATCCTACTCAATACTATCACCTCTAAAAAACATACACTATACAACAAAGAGACCAAGGCATAGAAACGTAGAATAACCCTACACTATACAATCAAGAAATTACAGCCGATTATACCCACTGGGCATTATGGTTCGGCACATGTGATAATAAAGCATACACAAATAGAAAATTACATACACTGGGCAAATACAGCTCATACATCATGGACGCGCATCAACTTAAGTCCATTTGAACTATAATCTCTTCAGAAAATAGGATTGGCCGGATTCAGATAGCACAAGTTTCAGTCTGCAAAATCTCCAATTCCTTCGTGGTTACCTCAGTGTCTTGTTTCATTTTTTTGACTCTTGCATCTAATACCTGCATGTCTAGTCTCAACTTGTTGATTATACGTTGACAATCATGTACACGTTGTCTTGCCACCTATAGTTGATGCTCGAGAACATCAGCACATTCCAATTCCAATCCATAATCATTCGGCAACGGCCATGTCGCACTGCTCGCGGATCTTTGTGTTGATGTCACTTCATCCTAAAATATTTCTGTAAGTACACATGACTAGGGCAAAAATATAGTTACAACAGTGAAACGAGCAAGACACTATTTTGTACTACATGGCAAAACAGGATACCAATAATGTTACACGTCATGAAGCCTAAGCAGGTGATATTTTAAAAATTATAAAAAAGATAGTCTGTGCAGCCTGCATATAGAAATCTCTCTTAGCTCACCAGAGGAGCATGATGTTGGGGCCCAATCCAAAACAGAGACAAGTTACAAATTTAGACAACACATTGCATATAAGTAAGCAAGCAGTTAGCCATTCTGTAGCTCAATTAAAGTCTTAGGGAGCATAATGAACAGCTGAGGGTTTTATGCAAACATACTACAACATGCAAAACTATGCAATCATTAGCCTAGTATAAACTAGATTGTGAGCCTCATGCGATAATAGTTGGTTAATAGACTTCAAAGCTTCAGGCACACTTCGATAGAGTAATTAAATTGTAAGGCCCTTAATTATGTCAACTACTAGTTATACAAGTACCCAACATCAGGCATGATGCTTTGGGCATCTCATTAACTGAGAAGAAAATAAAGCAATTGAAAAGAGCAAATTAACTATGCCTGAACAAACAAGGAATTGAACTATTGAGTTGCATACAGTGACTTACCTTAACAGGTTGAACAGGCTCAGCGCAGCTCCTACTTCTCTTGCAAGGCTCCTTCCTAACATCTTGTACTTGGAAATCCTCAATCTTATCTTCATTGCACCCCCTCTTCAAGGTGACACAAACTAGTTACTCGTCTCCTTGGAAGATAAATATGCATACTTTCCAGTCTGTGAACACAAAAGGATGAGATTATAACAAAACAACACCACATAATGAAACATTCCACATCTCTTGCACTTGCACACAATGAAATGAGAATTTACTATGTCTGCACTATGTAAAAACTAGGCATACCTTCGAACTGGATCTCCAGGTACTCTTGAAGAGCCTACTTTAGTGTACAGCCAAACCTTTATGTCACCTATGAGTTAGACAAGGCCCCACTACAACAGCCCTTAGTGTTTAAATCGTTGACAAGCTCTGTTAGAGTGTTAGGTCAAGAACAACAAGTAATCAAAGCAAACAGTCCTAGTATGGCTGGCTGATGCAAACAAGCAATTGAACAGATGTGTGAGGAAATCTTACATATCAAGAAAAGAAGCAAAGAAGGAGGCTTAAAGACCATCACTTGACTGACCAGATTTAAGGGGTATTTAAACATCATGTGCAACGTATGAACTAACATAAACATTGCATATTCCAGATTCTAGAATGGAATGCACATGTATTAGGTTATGCCATGTATGATGATGCCTAAATGTACACTATAGCAGGCAGGAGTGATTCATCATTGCACGCACAATTGAATTGCAGGTTAAGGACCAGTTCGATTCCGCCTTTTCAGGGCTTATTGTCAAAATAAGCCATAAAAGATGTAAAGAAGTCATTTATGAGTTATGGGCTTGGGCTTAACTAATTTCTCTTTGGAGGGGGGTGTTTCAGGTAGAACCTCACTAAAAATTGAAGGGAAGGGGAATAGTGAAATGACTCTATTGTCTGACTATATTACACTCAAAATGCAACTGCTGACGCCCGTGTCACACCTGACCCTCAAGTAAAAACAAACACGCAAGCGTTCATTGCCCTGCCCGCTTTGCATCTCCTCTCCCCTTTCCCTCTACCTCGATCCCCTGCCTGCAGCACTAGGGTTTCTCCAGCGAGCCGTCGCCACTGGTCCCATCTGGCCTGGTCCTCGACGATGCTATGTCCAGCTAGGCTACATGGCCGGCGGGTAGGGGCAAATCTCCCTGGCTGCTCCTCCCTCTAGCGCCGCCCCTCATTCTCATGGTCTCCAGCAGCTGCTCCACTGTGGTTCGTCCAATGCACTACTCCGGCGGGCGCTGCACAACTACGGCTGATGCCACACTGCGGCAGAAGGCACCTTATTCCCCCTCCCCTCCTCCCAGGCCATGGCCTTGAGGTGCTGTTGAAGGATGAGCTCATCCAACAAGGTGAGGATCTCCTCTGATTTTTGCCAAATTTTCATTCTGATCCACTATACGATGAATTGCTATGAGCTGCTTCTGCTGCTGCTATATGATGCATTGCTATGAGCTGCTCCTACTGCTGCTATATGATGAATTGCTATGAGCTTCTGTTGCTATATGATGAATTGCTATGAGTTGTTGCTGCTGCTATATGATGAATTGCTATGAGCTGCTACTGCTGCTGCTGTATGATGAGTTGCTATAAGCTCCTCCTGCTGATGCTATATGATGAATTGCTATGAGCTGCTCGTGCTGCTGCTATATGATGAATTGCTATGAGCTGCTCCTGCTGCTACTATATGATGAATTGCTATGAGCTGCTCCTGCTGCTTCTATATGATGAATTGCTATGAGCTGCTCCTGCTGCTGCTATATGATTAATTGCTATGAGCTGCTGCTGGTATATGATGAATTGCAGACTGCTGCTGCTGTATGATGAGTTGCTATGAGCTGCTGCTGCTATATGATGCTTTCAGGTGCTGCTGCTATATGATAATAACCAGCCACTTGGACCATCGAATTTCAATAAATAATTGTTCTTCATTTAAATGTGGGTCATGTGTTCTTCGTTTAAATTAGGCAATGTGATCTCTATGGAAAACATTGACCAAAGTAGATTGTGCCAAGTATATGGTATCTTTGTATTTGCATTTTGAGAAAATAGTGATGGTCTGTTTTCCTGTCATATTAATTACTGCACTGGGTTCAATTTGTGATGTTTGCAAGTCAAACTAATTTTCACATGGGCAGCAAAATGAAAAAAATATAATGCAATCTAGACTTTCCACTGATCATACCGAAGATAAGCTGAAAACGCAATGAAAAGAACTGGTTGGCTTATTACATGGAGCTTATATTCACAGGTGCTTATTTTCTTAGGATAACTCGTAATAATTGTCCCTAAGAAACTTGGCTAATAGAACTGACATACAAATAACATGTCACGATGATTGCAATGGAGGAGTGTCGTACCATAGCACACTGTATAGGCTCACCGCTGCCTCTCCTTTTTTGCGATGTTCCATGAAATTGCCACATACATCTTGTACTTTTTCATTGTGTAACCCTATCTGCAAGTTGACACGGCTAATTTCAGACATCTCTACATGATACTACATTACATATCCCTTGCGCATATTTAAACCACCAATTAACGATTGTGTGTGTACCATAAACTAGCCATGACTCTGTGTGCTGGACTAGCAGGCACTCTAAGGGAGCCTAATGTAGTGCACTGGAATTCCTACATGCCACCGATATTTTGTGTAATGTACTGCCCCTGTTCCTAAATATATTTCTTTGTAGAGATTCCAGTATGGACCACATACATATGTATATAGATGCACTTTCGAGTGTAGATTCACTCATTTTGCTCCGTATGTAGCCTATAGTGGAATATCTAGAAAGACTTATATTTAGGAACGGAGGTATGAGGTAGTATCATGTATGACATCTACATATCTAATTTAGTAGCCAGTAGTAGAGATCATTGTCTACACAAAGGGATTACTGGTCGAAAATCCTAGCAAAGCACGCTGGCAGGGACAGAACAATACAAGAGAGAGAGAGATGCACTTACAAGATCATAGCAATGCCTCAGTCCAGGATCTTGGTTGGCCAAGCTGTTAGATCCAGAAGAAACATCGTCCTTGTAGTTTTTGCCAGCTGCATAACAGGTAACAGCGACCGGTTAGTATATTTGAAGTACATCGGGCAGGTGATGCTGGACGGGTTTAAAGGTGACAAGTACCTAGGCCGTGGCGGGTGTCGGTGTCAAAACCGGCGGATCTCGGGTAGGGGGTCCCGAACTGTGCGTCTAGGCGGATGGTAACAGGAGACAAGGGACACGATGTTTTTACCTAGGTTCGGGCCCTCTCGATGGAGGTAAAACCCTACTCCTGCTTGATTGATATTGATGATATGGGTAGTACAAGAGTGGATCTACCACGAGATCAAGGAGGCTAAACCCTAGAAGCTAGCCTATGGTATGATTGTTGTAATGGTTATGTTGTCCTACGGACTAAAACCCTCCGGTTTATATAGACACCGGAGAGGGCTAGGGTTACACAGAGTCGGTTACAATGGTAGGAGATCTACATATCCATATCGCCAAGCTTGCCTTCCACGCCAAGGAAAGTCCCATCCGGACACGAGACGGAGTCTTCAATCTTGTATCTTCATAGTCTTGGAGTCCGGCTGACGATGATAGTCCGGCTGTCCGGACACCCCCTAGTCCAGGACTCCCTCAGTAGCCCCTAAACCAAGCTTCAATGACGATGAGTCAGGCGCGCATATTGTTCGGCATTGCAAGGAGGGTTCCTCCTCCGAATAGTTCATAGAAGATTGTGAACACCAGGATAGTGTCCGACTCTGCAAAATAATTTCCACATTCCACCGTAGAGAGAATAATATGTACACAAGTTCAATCTGCTGACGTATTTTGTGGCATGATGTCACGCCACTACCAAGCCCTTACTTGAATCGTTTTTCATTATACCACCTCAGCACGTTTAGCGAAGTGGTTTCCTTGGCACGTCTTGTCGAAGCAGAGATCGTGTTCCCCTTATTCCGGGATTCCCATCAATACGGACGTGGGTAACCCAACCGTGCCATTGATGGTGGCGCTTGGGAGATAAGCGAGTTTTATCAGGCCGGTGGGGACGCATAGTATTCGTCCGCCTATATATAAGGGGATAAGGATCCACCTTTTCACCTACGCCTTCTTCCTCCTTTGCTTATCTATCTCCGCGCACTCGAGCTCCAGCGCCCAAGTCCGCACATCTTGTCTCAACATCCTCCAGTCATGTCCGGAGCGGGAGGCAAGTGGTTAGCCTCCTCCGTCACGGAGGAGCACATCGCAAAGCTATGCGGCGCCGGATACCTTTCCAGCGACATCGCGCACCGGCTGCCCGACGAGGGGCAGCTCATCCCTACCCCCAGGCCCCATGAGAGGGTCGTATTCCTTCCCCACTTCCTTCGCGGACTGGGCTTCCCACTTCATCCCTTCATCCGGGGGCTCATGTTCTACTACGGCCTGGACTTCCACGATATGGCGCCAAACTTCATCCTCAACATCTCGGCGTTTATCGTCGTGTGCGAGGCCTTTCTCTGCATCCGGCCCCACTTCGGCTTGTGGCTCAAGACCTTCAACGTCAAGCCGAAGGTAGTGAAGGGCGTCCAAGCGGAGTGCGGAGGCGCCATGGTGGGCAAGATGCCCAACGTCCTCTGGCTCGAGGGCGCCTTTGTGGAAACCATCAAAGGGTGGCAATCGGGGTGGTTCTATATCACCGAGCCGCGGGACCCTAAATGGGCAGCGGCCCCCGAGTTCAGATCTGGTGCCCCTATGCAGCTCATCTCCTGGAAAAAGAAGGGCTTGCTATGGGGCAATTCGGAGGAGCTGACCGGACTCCAGTCCTGTCTCCAGACCTTGGTGAACAAGAAGCTCAAGCTTGTGAACATGGTCCAGGTCATGCTCGTCCGCCGGATTCTCCCCTGCCAACAATGGGCCTTTAATTTGTGGGAGTTCAATCCAGCACAGCACCAGGCCTTGAGCGGGCTCTTTGACACGACGTACGAAGCTGCCTGGAGGGTGATGTTCAAGGGCGGAGAAGCCCCCGCATCCGCGACGGAAGACCGCAGATTCAGCACCAAGCGCCCGGCCGGCGAGGTAAGCTTTGTTATCCTCTATGGGACGTTTATTTTCTTTCATAGTTTGACTCTATGTGGGATTTAAAACTCCCAATGCCTTTGACATGACTGGCAGAGGACGTCCGGGCAGGTAGACTGTCCGGCTCCCCTTCCCGAAGACCCAGCGGACGCCCGTTTAACGGGGATGCTAGTCCCGACACTCTATGTGGTGCCGGAGAAGAAGGCCAAGAAGAAGGCCACGGGAACTCGAAGAAGTTCCCGGCGCCAGGTGATATCGGACACATCGTCCGATGGCTCCGAGGCGGACCCCCCCCCCCCCCCCCCCGAAGATGAGGAGGAGAAGGTGGACTCTCTCCCGGAGGAGGGAGAGAGGAAGAGGAAGGCTTCCCCAACGGGGGAGGCCGAAGGGTCCAAGAGGGGAAGGACCCTTCCTCCGGACAGCTCCGCCAACGCCAACGTTGGCGACGAAGAGTGGCCCTCAAGGGCCAGGCCTCCGCCAAGATCGTAAGTATCCGGACTCGTGAATGGTTTATAATATCTCCTTTGTGTCACATAGTGTCCTTCTAATGTCGTACACTACCTGTAGTCCGGCCGATGATGATCTTCCCGCTTCGTCGAGAGGGTCCTTGGCTCCATCGGACGTGGATTCCATTCCGACCGCCTCCACCCCTCGTGCTGACGACGCCGAGGTGGGATCCCAGGAGGGGACCCATCAGGAGGAGGCTTCGGAGGTGCCGCAAGGCAGCCTCCCGGACTTTGCGCCGGACTCCATGCCGGAACCCGCAGTGGTTCCGGAGTCCGGCAGGCGGCCCCTTCGTAAGAAGGGCAAGACCGTGACGCCGGCAGCCTCCGTCCAACCGGAGGCGCCGGACAACTTGTTGGAGGCGCTTAACGGCACTTCCATCGAGGAAGAACACCGCACTATCATGAGTGCGGTGATTCAGAAGGTTCAGCTCGCCAAGAGCGGGCCGACCGAAGCCTGCAGTAGCCTTCTAACAGGCTTTGAGGTAAGAAGTTTAAAATATGTAATGTAATACCGCATAGACAGTTGCCCCTGATGCTCGGTTCGGTGTTCGGAAAGAAAAACCGGACTGAGGATCTAAAAAAGATATACGCAGGAGTACTAAAAATTATGTCAATATGGGTTTGCAGGCTGCGCTGCTGACCTCTGCCGCACTGACTGTGGAGGTCGGTGATTTGAAGCAGGACCTCGAGTGGTCCGAGCGAGAGCTCGACCTTGCCAAGAAGCAGCTCGAGGATAAAGAAGGTGAGTAACACCACTTTAAAATTTGTACCTTACAGAAAAGGATTTTGGTTGCAATAGAAATAACAAGGATAACGTGGGTATGCAGGGGCCACGAACGAGGTGGCGACCCTGAAGGAGGCCGTGTCCGTGGCTGAACGCAATGCGTCCGCGGAACGAGCGGAGCGAGAGAAGCAGGAGGCGCGGGTGGCGGAGGTGCGGCAAGAGCTCTAGGCTCTCATGGAAAAGCATGAGAGTTTGGAGCGCGACTCGAAGACTCGAGAGTCCGAGCTTGCCCCGGCTCTTGAAAGTGCCAAAGCCGCTAAGGAGATTGAGGATGTGAAGAAAATAGCGGCGGGTAAGGCATTTTTCATGCAAAGCAAGCATGTTAATGTAAATTACCTGTCACTTACCCGAATTCGGAGCTCTCCAGGGGCGTTTGCAGATCTGTCTCGCAGTGTGTCTAATGCTGCCGCATTCTACCGCGGCGAGGAGGGGAGCTCAACGGAGAAGGTCTTCTGGTCTCAGTACTCTGAGGCCGGACATCCGGTGCCCCCTAGCGACCAGCTGAAGCAGCTGGTCGAGCTCCACAAGGTAGCCGAGCAGGCCATGAAGGGCCTCATAGTCCGGCTGTGGCCTGGAGAGGCCACGCCTGGGAGCTACTTCGTCCTCGTGCGGCGGCTGGTGGATGCGTGCCCCTGGGTGGAAGTCGTCAAGCGCTCCGCCTGCATTGAAGGTGCCCGTCGGGCCCTTGCCCGCGCAAAGGTGCATTGGGGCAGGCTGGATGCGGAGAGGCTTATCACTGACGCGCCGCCAACGAGCAAGGAGTATCGTACGCCTGAGATGTACTATAAGACTGTCCTGAAGGGTGCCCGCAAGATTGTGGATGAGTGCCCCAGAGATGTAATTATTGAGTAAACTCGCAATGTGTTATCCTGTGCGCTGAAAACTTTGTTCATATGCGCTAAGCAATGCTTATTGATTTAAAATATTACCTTCTGTGCGGCCGTTTATTAAATCTGAGAGATGGCAAGTCGTCAGCTTCAGCCCCCATGCCACAAGTGCTGGGGTGTTCGGGATAAACTTGAGCACTCTTGTTCCCATTTTTGGGTCCATCTAGGGAGGCGCTCAACACAACGAAGAAGGCAACCGGACTTATAATGCTTGAACACTCTCACTTAGCCATAGAATTCTATAATTTTAAATTTCGGCGAAGCCCCTAGTATTCGGAAGACCGAGTTCGGGGCGCTATCCACGCCTGGGCCGGACACAGCCGGTTCCTCGCTCGAAGCGGCATAAGTCTTTAGGGACTCGAAAAGACCTCTCGAACAGCAACCAGTCTCTCGCCTTATCATGACAGTCAGTTTTAGCTTTCTCCACTGAGGCGCTCGCCCAGCTCAACCGGGGCGCAATCACAGTGGTTCTCCCAGTGCTACCTTAGCCGATAGAACGGAACGTAAGGTACCAAAATATGGGAGCCGGGCAAACCCAACTATTGACCCAAGACATGATTCGGAGCCGATTCATATAATGCTATAAGTTCGGGGTGCCGCACTTGTGAAAGTGTTCGGACTTATCACACCATAATGCGGGAAACATAAGCCCCTGGTGTATTCGGCCGTACCAAAATGTACGGGTGCAAGATGTCAAGAATAAACATATATGTAAAAAGGAAATGCAATTATAATCAAAAAGTGATGCATTGTTTATTCGAGAGGTTCTGCCATGAGTGCAAAACGATACAAATAGTGCGGTAAGCAAGGGCTGGACTATTAGAAGTGTCTCCCTCCAGGGGTAAGCTGCGGAATGGTGTATTTAACAAATTTAATGCTCGTAATGGAGACCACCTGAGTGTTCGTCGTAGCCTTTGTCCCTCCCTGGCTGTTGCATCATGAGTTCGGCGGATCTACTGCCGGACAGGGCCTTTGATGAACGGAGTCCTGTGAAAAAATAAAATAAAAAAAGAAGAAGAAAGAGTGACACACTTGGGAGCCCCTGGTGTGGTTAAGCCGCACTCTGGGCCTGTCGTGGTCGTGCCCCTCCCCCTATGCCCATTGTATCTCCAGAGCGTAATGATGTACGTGAAGAGCTGGTCTTGCAATCATGCAAGGGCTGGGGTTGGGGCCGCATTGCTACGCGTGCTCGGAACGTGCCAGGTGGTCTTGATTGATGTTACTCCGGGCGCGTTTGGCTATGTCCGGTCGTTTAACGGCCGGACTCGAAAATTTCCTTAAAAGGCTGCTTTGTACTTCTGTCGCGAGAGCCGCTGTGTGTTCCTCCGTTCGGAGGGAGCATTCAGTATTTCCGTTGACCGTGATTACTCCACGAGGGCCTGGCATCTTGAGCTTGAGGTATGCATAATGCGGCACCGCTTTGAACTTTGCAAACGCGGTTCGTCCGAGCAGGGCGTGATAGCCACTGCGGAACGGGACTATGTTGAAGATTAACTCCTCGCTTCGGAAATTATCCGGGGATCCGAAGACCACTTCCAGTGTGACTGAGCCTGTACAATTGGCCTCAACACCTGGTATGACGCCATTAAAGGTCGTCTTTGTAGGTTTAATCCTTGAGGGGTCTATGCCCATCTGGCGCACTGTATCCTGATAAAGCAGGTTCAGGCTGCTGCCGCCGTCCATCAGGACTCTAGTGAGGTGAAATCCATCGACGATTGGGTCTAAAACCAATGCGGCGAATCCGCCATGGCGGATACTGGTCGGGTGGTCTCTTCGATCGAAAGTGATCGGGCAAGAAGACCATGGATTGAACTTCGGGGCGACTGGCTCCATCGCATATACGTCCCTAAGTGCACGCTTCCGCTCCCTCTTGGGTATATGGGTTGCGTATATCATGTTTACTGTCCGCACTTGTGGGGGGAAACCCTTCTGTCCTCTATTGTTCAGCGGCCGAGTCTCCTCCTCGTCGTCACTGTGCAGCCCCTTGTCATTGATTTCGGCAATTAACTTGCCTGCCTGCTTGAATACCCAACAATCTTTGTTGGTGTGATTAGCTGGCTTTTCGGGGGTGCCATGTATCTGGCAAGAGCGGTCGAGTATTCGGTCCAGATTGGACGGACCCGGACTAGTTCTTTTGAATGGCTTCTTCCGCTGACCGGGTTTAGAGCCTCTGAATCTGGCGTTGACTGCCGTATCCTCATTGTTATCGCCGTTAATGCGGCGTTTGTTTTTGTTTCGACGCGACCTGCCATTGTGGTCCTTAGTATCCGGACTGCCAGCGTTTTTGTTGAGGTTGTTGCTGCGAGCTAGACAGCTGTCCTCTCCCGCGCAGAAGCGGGTCATGAGTGATGTGAGAGCTACCATGGATTTCGGCTTTTCCTGTCCTAGGTGCCGGGCCAGCCACTCGTCGCGGATGTTATGTTTGAAGGCCGCGAGGGCCTCTGCATCCGGATAATCGACGATTTGATTTTTCTTTGTTAGGAACCGTGTCCAGAACTGTCTGGCCGATTCGTCTGGCTGCTGAATTATGTGGCTTAGGTCATCGGCGTCTGGTGGTCGCACATATGTGCCCTGGAAGTTGTCGAGGAATGCGGCTTCCAGGTCCTCCCAACACCCAATTGACTCTGCGGGCAAGCTGTTAAGCCAATGACGAGCTGGTCCTTTAAGCTTGAGTGGGAGATACTTGATGGTGTGGAGATCGTTGCCGCGGGCCATATGGATATGAAGGAGATAATCTTCAATCCAAACCGTGGGGTCTGTTGTGCCATCGTAGGATTCAATGTTCACGGGTTTAAACCCTTCAGGGATTTGATGATCCATTACTTCGTCTGTGAAGCATAGTGGGTGTGCGGCGCCCCTATATTGAGCAATATCACGATGTAGCTCAAGAGAGCGTTGCCTGCTGTGTTCGGCCCGGCCGAAGTTGCTGTATCCGGCGCGATTGTAGTAGTCGTGGGTCGTGGGGCGCCCACGTGATCCGTAGATAGATCTTGATTGTCTTGCCTTGTCCTCCAATATGTCTTGCAAGTTCGGCACATTCCCTCGTGGCTTCGTACTTTCCGAGCGATGCCGGGGTATGGTCCTGATGGAGGGCCTAGATGCCTCTCTGTCGCGGCCACGGGGTGGTCGATCTGCCGTATTGTGCGCTGGTGATGAAGGTTTGTATGCTTCCTCCTCTAGCCGGGGGAGCAACTTGCGTTTCGGGAAACTTTTGGAGGGGTGTTCGAGTTCATACTCTTCGGCCGCGAGGACCTCGGTCCATCTGTCGGCCAGCAGGTCTTAATCAGCTTGAAGCTGTTGCTGCTTTTTCTTTAGGCTATTCGCCGTGGCGATAAGCCTGCGTTTAAAACGCTCTTGTTCGACGGGATCCTCTGGCACGACGAATTCATCGTCGTTGAGGCTTGCTTCATCTCCGGAGGGAGGCATGTAGTCTTCATCCTCCTCGTCTGCCGCTCTCTCTCGAGGGCTGGCTTCCCCGTCCTCCTGTGCTGAATCTTGCGGGAGGGGGTTGTCTTCGGCACTCTCTGGGGTGTTACTATCGCTGGTGCCGGAATCTCCATTCTTGCTGTGGTGGGATTTAGAGCGGCGCCGCTGACGTCGGCGCTTGGGCTGTTTCTTAGAAGAATCTGCCTCCGCTGCTTCTTCACCGTCCCCATCCTTTGGGGTGTCCACCATGTATATGTCGTATGACGAGGTGGTCTTCCAATGCCCTGTAGGCGCTGGTTCCTGATCGTCTCCGGCATCGTCGTCCATACCGTCGATGTCTTCGGAGTCGTAGTCTAGCATGTCGGTTAGATCGTCGATAGTGGCTACAAAGTGGGTGGTGGGTGGGCTTTGAATTTCTTCGTCGTCCGCATCCCAACCATCCTGACCGCAGTCCGGCCAGGGTTCTCCTGATAACGAGAGATGCTTCAGCGAATTTAGGATGTCGCCAAAGGGTGAGTGCTGAAAGATGTCCGTGGCGGTGAACTCCATGATCGGCGCCCAATCGGATTCGATTGGTAGGGGCGCAAGAGGTTCGGAGTCCGGCAAGGAGTCCGGAGCCTCGGAGTCACGAGCTTTATAAGGGACAAGGTCGGTATTCGGCTCCATCGCCATAGAAGTTGCAGCTACTGAGGTGGTGTCCAGCCACTTATCCTCGATCTGCGCGGTCTCCTCCGAACTATGGGTCAGAGCGGACTCGTGTGCAGCCTCCAGGGCACTGTCCGGCGGCAGAGCTAAATCATGCCCATCGTGACAGTGCGACACGCTAGGCTGTGGCTCGAATCCTTCGAAGATCAGGTCTCCGCGGATGTCGGCCGTGAAGTTCAGGCTTCCAAACCTGACATGATGGCCAGGGGCATAGCTTTCGATCTGCTCCAGATGGCCAAGCGAATTGGCCCGCAGTGCAAAGCCGCCGAATACGAAGATTTGTCCGGGGAGAAAAGTCTCACCCTGGACGGCGTTGTTGTTGATTGAAGAAGCCATCAAGCCTATCGGTGACGACACAGAGGAACTCTCAATGAAAGCACCAATGTCGGTGTCAAAACCGGCGGATCTCGGGTAGGGGGTCCCGAACTGTGCGTCTAGGCGGATGGTAACAGGAGACAAGGGACACGATGTTTTTACCCAGGTTCGGGCCCTCTCGATGGAGGTAAAACCCTACTCCTGCTTGATTGATATTGATGATATGGGTAGTACAAGAGTGGATCTACCACGAGATCAAGGAGGCTAAACCCTAAAAGCTAGCCTATGGTATGATTGTTGTAATGGTTATGTTGTCCTACGGACTAAAACCCTCCGGTTTATATAGACACCGGAGAGGGCTAGGGTTACACAGAGTCGGCTACAATGGTAGGAGATCTACATATCTGTATCGCCAAGCTTGCCTTCCACGCCAAGGAAAGTCCCATCCGGACACGGGACGGAGTCTTCAATCTTGTATCTTCACAGTCTTGGAGTCCGGCTGACGATGATAGTCCGGCTGTCCGGACACCCCCTAGTCCAGGACTCCCTCAGCGGGTGCTTGGCATCTCTCTAGGCGGTGGGAATCAGGTTAGAAACGTCAAGGGTGATGACGCTGCGCTGGCTGTCAGGGTCCGGTAAGGAGATCTAGAACCGTCGAGTAGGGTGTTTGTGGAGCGGCTCCGGTAGGGTGGACGACGGTGTGGGCGAAGCGGATCTGTGGCCGTGGACGAGGGCGTAGGTGAAGCTCCTCCGGTGGTTGGGTTAAGGATGGTGTCGACGACGCGGATCTGCGGCCGTGGACGGGGCGTCAGAAACTACTCCGGTGGTTGGGTTAAGGATGGTGTCGACGATGCGGATCTGCGGCCGTGGACGGGGCGTCAGAAGCTGCTCCGGTGGTTGGGTTAAGGATGGTGTCGACGATGCGGATCTACGGCCGTGGACGGGGCGTCAGAAGCTGCTCTGGTAGGTTGGATGAGAGCGCGAGGAAGCGAATCTGAGGTCGTGGACTTGTGAGTTGGCGAAGCGGCCCCGGTAGGGTTGAGAATGGTATAGGCGAAGCTACTCCGGTAGGGTTGACGATGGTGTTGGCCAAGCGGCTCCAGTAGGGTTGAGGAAGGTGTCGGCAAAGAGGATCAGAGGCCGTCGACGGGGGCGTCGGTGGGGTGGCTCCGGGGGGTGTGGACGAAGCGTCTCCGGTGGGGAGTACGAATGAGCCGCTGCAGATGCGCAGCGGTTGACAAGAGTACCGACGAAGCAGATTTGGCGCTGTGGACAAGGCCGGCACTGAATGGGCTGTGGTACAGTGGCGGATGAGCAGTCTACTTGTTTCTAGGGGAGGTGGGAGGGGTAGATGCGGCCGCAGCAGCAGATCCGGTGAGGTGGACGCCGCTGGCAGTGAATGGGCGATGGAACGCCGGTGGATGAGTAGTCTAGGGTTTCGAGAGGGGAGGGGAGAAAGGGTGATGAAGTACGGATGACGTGATGTAAGATGCTCTGGTGCTGTGGAGTTAGTCGTTTTTGCGGGAGGGGAGAGGAAATGGGGGTGCCGTGTAGTGGGGGGAACCGAAAGTTACCAAAGCAGCCCCGACCTATTATGTAGATGAGGGCAGTATTGTAACTGTTGGTATCCATGCACCAAGGACAAAAGGGGAATTTCGCATGCTAAAGACTAAGGTGGCGGAAATTTTAGAAGGAGGCGGGAGATTTTGCCGCCCGCGGGATCGTTCGTATCCAGTTTCAACTAATTTTGGACCATGCTAGCGGGAAGGTCATGCAAGATTGTGTACACGGGGCACGCGTCAGCAGTTAATAACTGGTGTGAAGTCCACCCCAGAAAAAAAGACAATAACTCGGGATGATGCGCCGATAACTTGGACGTTCACACGGGTGCGGCCAATAGTACGGGTGTAGTGGCGCGTTCACAAAAAAAGGGATCAAACGCTCAGCCTATGTATTTCTCGTGTAAATTGATAATTTAGTGCCATTGGTTATTTACTTTAAACATAATGCATTGACGTGTTAGTGTAGAGGCGCACAAAAATAAATGGATATTGTAGTCCGCTACTTAAAAGTGTTACCTCATATGATTACATAGCCTCCATTTCATAAATTGCGTACCCGTTGAATTCATATATGAATATTACATATATTACTTCAAAATAGAAACTTAAATCATCCAAGACTAATGAATTTGAATGCAAGAGTAACAATGGTGCATGTACATGATAGCTACATTGGTTGTTTGAAGAAACATCACTGTAACTTTGGCATGCACAACTGAAAAGGTTTATTTAAATAGAAAAAAATGTGATATGTGAGTGTCCAATCTTTATAGTGTTGAATCGGTATTGTACCTTTGGCCACGATACGATGTAGATATTGACTTATGTTCAAGCGATGCACGTCCACGATCGCTAGATAGTGATACATGAATGAATTCTGCAATCTCTCTCTCACACGCATACATATCTCATTTCCCTCTAGGCATCGGAATCACACACGCGCACTTCAT
The DNA here is from genome assembly GCA_963921465.1 of Triticum timopheevii. NCBI lineage: Eukaryota > Viridiplantae > Streptophyta > Magnoliopsida > Poales > Poaceae > Triticum > Triticum timopheevii. The sequence goes on from OY997270.1 coordinate 140,337,317, forward strand.
GCATTTCTATCCCTCCGTCAAGGTTAAGTTCGTCTTTCTACCCCGTCCTACAAGTCTCTCACACAGAAACACACACGCTCTCTCTGTCTAACATGCTCACCCGTTTAATTCCGCCCACCCACAGCCACTAATGTCTCAAAGTATAATAATGTCTCTCACACATATGCCTAAGGTTAACTCAAGTTCCGGAACCATATGAATACATACAATGGGATTCCAACAGAGCACCTTTTGTTTTGATATTTCTCTCTCTCTCTCTCTCTCTCTCACACACACACACACAAACAAACACACGCGCGCGCGCACATGTTTCTCGCTTCATTTTTTCCGGCATTGCATGCACACCGTTTGTTTATCTTCGTGATGCTTTAAGTATGCCTCGCACAAATGCTATCTACCTATCCCTTAATATAGCTAGATATGTGTCACACAAACTCCTTCTCCCTACTAGCAAGATGCCCATGTGTTGCACGGAACATCATGATGCATTTGTATGAGTAGTTTATCTTGTGGGAGAAAAGGATGAACGAGGGAATGCCTTATTTGCAAATGCGGAGAGGGTGTGGGTATCTTTTTGCAAAATTGCCATAGTTTCCTTCCTATCCGTCGGATATAAATTGAATGGCCTATATTGCAGGATGGCAGGAACACCATCATCACCAACTCTGTTTTTTTATAAGAGTAGAGATATGTGAGTGTCACTGCCCCCCCCCCCCACACACACACCCACACACCCACACTTCCCAACACCGAAGGAGTAGGGTGACACCTCGATCTTGATACTAATCTATCGACTGGCTTCTCTCTCAAACATACACACACACACTACCCGGCACCGAAAGAGTAGGGTGGCACATCGATCTTGATAATAATCTATCTACTCCTCTTTCAAACACACACACATACACACACACACTCGCTAGTTGTGCCTCTGTGCCTACCGCGCACACTCTCGATACGTCTTTCTCTCCCTCCCCCCCCCCAACAATGACAACAAAAGGGTGACAACTCGATCTGATCATAATCTATCAATTGGTTTCTCTCTCAAACATTGTGTCTCGATGCCTCGCTCGGTAGCCCCCTCGATATGTAGACTTCTCGCGCGCGCACAGCTGTAGTGACGATAACGCTGAACCCACTATGCCTTGGTTTTACCGACCTCATGTGATAGTTTTCACCCTGTTTTCTGTTAATTCACAAGGAAACCTTTTCTTTGTTACTACTAGTGAATCTGAAACCATTCGGGGCAGACATAAAATATATCACTTCAACCCAATTATCACAACAACTATTTTAAAAGAAACTAGCTAGCTGCCCGTGCGTTGCACGGAACATCAATATGCATTTGTATGAGTATTTTATCTTGTGAGATAAAAGGCTGAACGAGGGAAGGCCTTATTTGCGAACATGGAGAGGTGTGTGGGTATATTTTTGCAAAATTGCCATAGTTTCTTTCCTATCCGTTAGATATAAATCCGACGGCCTATATTGCAGGATGGCATGCACACCATCATCACCAACTCTATTTTCTACTCCCCCCGTTCCTAAATACTCCCTCCGTCCGAAAATACTTGTCATCAAAATGGATAAAAAGAGATGTATCTAAAACTAAAATATGTCTAGATACATTTCCTTTTATCCATTTTGATGACAAGTATTTCCGGGCGGAGGGAGTATTTGTCTTTTTAGAGATTTCAACAAGTGACTATGACCGGATCTTACCAACATACTCAAAAAAGTAGTCCATATTTTGATGTTACCCTCTTTTCTTGGCGGTGTAGTGCCATCTGGATACCTCACAAATAAATCAAGGACAAATCTGACCCCTTCCTGAAAAGACATATGGAGCAAAATGAGTGAATCTACACTCTAAAATATGTCTACATACACATCCGTATGTGGTAGTCCATTTGAAATATGAAAAAGACAAATATTTAGGAACGAATGGAGTATAAGAGTAGACATGGAGATATATCTCCAACATGGTCTACAACAAAAATGTGCTGGGCTGGTTAGCGCCGGATGCTCGCAACGCGATGACATGAGTTAGAATTCTGTCTTTTAACTTTAGATATGTATATTATATATTACTTATTTAATATATACTTCTTTCGCTACTGTACTGACAGTTGAACACACTTAGAATACAAGATTAAGGATGGACTTGTTTCTTTTTAACTTTTTGTACGAAGCTATAGCCACCCTGCAAGTCACGTGTACACTGTACATGCAATTAACTTTTTATAGAGGGACAATCATACAGGCAATTAACTCAAATGGATTGGATGTCACTCTATTATTTCCAGCATAATAGCATCTCCAATGGCAGCCGGGAAATTTCCTCCCGCTTCCTTCCGCGGAGGACGACATCAAACGCCAGCGGCATACATTTTTACAACTCTAACCAACCAGATGAAATTCGTGCAAACACGGACTGATTTCACATAAGCATGAAGGATTTCATATAAAAAAGCCGGATCTTCATATAAACATGATGGATTTCATTACATTTACATGAACTAAGCGGTGCCAATCTGGCTCTCTTGGTATAATTAATACTCCCTCCGTCCGGAAATACTTGTCCTAGAAATGGATGTATCTAGACTTATTTTAGTTATAGATACATACAATTTATCCATTCTTAGAATAAATATTTCCCGCCAGCTGCAGAGGGAGTACATAATCTAAATGGCTGCCTGTGGATCCCTTTTTCTTCCTCATGTCCGTCAGACACTTGCAGGGTTGACGAAGGTCCTCGGAAGAGACGAAGCAGCAAAGAAACCACCTGAATGCGCAGTCGCCGCCTCGGCGGTGGCCTTCTTGGGTCCCAAGTGGTGGCGGCCTCCCGTGTTGTACTTCTCCTCAATGATGGCGGTGGACACGAGGAAGATGTCCACCGACTCGTCGCTCTCCACGCACCCGGCTTTTGTCTCTGCCTGCATGGTGCTACCGCGGGCACGGGAGGCGCGCCCACAGACACGGGAGGCACGGCCACCGCAGACACTGGTGGCGTGGTATGACGCGACAACGTTGACGCCTGCACCGTCGTGCTCGCCACCGTGCCGGCGTGGAGCAACTCGCCAGTCCTCATCGAGCTGAACTGGAGCGGCGAGTTGCTGAACTACGCACCTGCTTGGGGCGGCAATTGGCTCCGTCGGGCCAAGCGAGGTTGGTGAAGCACCGAGGGGCCTCGCTCGTATCCGGAGGGCTCGGCGGGCCACCCAGCCGGGTAACATGCCGGAGAACGGCTCCTTGGAAGCCATCGAAAGAGTGGAGAAAATGGTGAAGGAGGAGATGCGGGAGCGGCGGAGGGGTGCGATTCTTACCCGTTGTCTGTTTGGCGTCTGGCCTCGTTTAAACTGAGGGTGGACGGGAGGAGCTCGGCCGGTGTTCAGTTTAATTCCGGCCCGCTCATGAACGGACGTGTGGCCGGAGTAGGATTCTTGGTTTGCATGCGGGTTTAACGGAGGGGTTTAATGGAGGCAAGGAGGCGTGTTCAGCCGGGCGTGCAGCGGGCGGCGCAGTACTATTCGATTTGACAGCAGTAATGAGCCGTCAAATCACAAAACTAAGCACCCTAAAATTCTTTGACAACTAAACTGCTAGCTATATGATGTTGGCCATATATATTGTACATATATAATGTGAAGAAACGAGTGGTAGTACTGTACCAACTAAAAGACAAAATGTAAGAAATACTAGTATGTGCGTACTAAAGAGTTAAAGTAACGAGAAGAAACATAACATAGTTCTGCTGGGGGCTCAGCACAACACACCCCTCAAATTAAATTAAGCACACCTGAAATTAAACTTTGCAACTATTCCGGTAGACACTGCATTAGAACCACCATGAGCAATGACACTGCCACCTTACTCGAAGTCCTCGTCCACGTCCTCGACTTTGTCCTTGTCCCTCTTCCTCTTGGCCGATACTTCTTTGCTTGAACCGCACACTTGGCTCTTGCTCTTCATCCAACCCTTGTAGATATTGAAACAAAGATAGCCATCCATTGCAGCATAGTGGATGTGGTCTATATCTAGTACATTCTGCTGCCATGCATAACGATGAAACATTTATGGAGGTTTCTCCAGTTTACCATACGAAGGATGAACCATGGCTCCTACCAGGGTCAGCATTGAAGGCTGACGAGAGGGCAGCTGCCGATTCTTCTGGAGGTTGAAGGGGTTGCCTACAACGAGGCCTATTCGACCCAGGACTTCTTTGTCGTTCGTAAAGTCTACAGTAACGAATTTGACTAGGTTGCTCTCGAGGAAGTTCTTAAAATACAGGCATTCAACGTCGGCATGGCATATGTGGTAGACCAAGCATAAGTCATGCACGCAAACCTGGATCACGGTGGGCTTCTTCCTCTCTTCGTCCTTTAGATCCTTCTCTCGTCCCAGGACTATGGTGTACTCAACATCTAGCCCAGTGACCCACTCATCATCTGAGTTCTCGAACATGCGTCTGAAGCGAGAAAGGCATCCTTTCACCATCACGGAAGAACAGGTGTAGATGACGTCGAACTCGTCGCCGGTGATGGTTCTAACCTTGTACTCACCACCGATCATGGAGATTTGGGACGCCATGGATTTGGGAGGAGGGTTAGGATTAGTGGAATTACCGTAATGTGAAAGGACGGGACGACTAGGAGCAAACCGCCATAGTATTAAAGGACATGTGGGGACGAGTAGGAGCGAACTGCCAGCATGCGAACGGCAGGGTAGTGGCTTTCCATTCTCCCATGATACGGGCTTCCGAGAGCCCTTGGATCTGAGATCAAATGGTTGCATGGCGTGATTCTAGACCTATGGGTGAATATCCTATCCTGGAGGGTTATTCCGCAAATTTTCAGCAACTTAGCATGCGATCGTTTGATCTCAGAACCAAGGGCTGCCAGCAGCCCGTATCATGGTTGCGCCTACCACGACCGTCGCGTCGCTCGCATGGTCGCGCCCTTGGAGATTTAACACGGTGCGTTAGACTATCTGATGTTGGCATGTCATACATAGTCATCACTTAGTCACTCATACTACAACAAGGTTAGCCATATTGTTGGCTATAAGTGTATTTTTTTTACTTCTCTCTATCTCTTTCTTCGTACTCCATCCGTCCCATAATATAAGAACGTTTTTGTCACTAGTGTAGTGACAAAAACATTCTTATATTATAGGACACATGGAGTAGTATTTATTGCATTTGCCAAGCACTACTAGGAAAAGGCATGCTAGTGGCGCACCAGTTTTGCCTTCTAATGGCGCACTACTGGTGCGCCACTAGCATCACGCCATTAGAATTTTTTTTCTAATGGCGCACCACATGTGCGCCATTAGAATCTGGTGTTCTAATGGCGCACCACGTAGTGCGCCATTAGTATTGCCCACAGTGCGCCACTATTATCTGCTATACTAATAGCGCACCACATGGTAGTGCGCCATTAGTAACAATTTTTTTAATTTTTTTGTTTTTTCTTAATCTCAGGTCACTATTTCACATATGAGATATTCAACACATATATATACAACAAGCATCCATATAACAATCATATCCAACACACAAGTTTCATCATATATACATACATAGCCAACACATAGTTCCGTCGTTACATATTACAAAAGTTTCACATTGTTCATCCAACACCGTTATCCATCAATTCACAAAAGTTTCACATTGATACAAAATAAAAACACAAATGGAAAAGAAGCACTCCATCCACGCAAGCTTCCGTCAATTAAATCAAATCTGCAAAATGATAAACAAGAAGTTAGAAGAAGAAAAAGAAGAAGACTAGAAGAATACTAGAAGAAGAAGAACACTAGAAGAAGAATAAGAAGAGTTTTGGAAAAGAAGAAGAATAAGAAGAAGACTATAAGCTTATTATGTAAACTTGATCATTTTGTGCTAACATAAGTTATTTTGGAGCTAACCTATAGGAAACTAAGCATATAAGCTCTAAGTTAGTATATTAGAGCCAACTTAGGTAAAATGAAGCTAACCTATGTCATTTTGGAAAAGAAGAAGAATAAGAAAAAGACTATAAGCTTATTATGTAAACTTGATCATTTTGTGCTAGCATAAGTTATTTTGGAGCTAACCTATAGGAAACTAAGCATATAAGCTCTAAGTTAGTATATTAGAGCCAACTTAGGTAAAATGAAGCTAACCTATGTCATTTTGGAAAAGAAGAAGAATAAGAAAAAGACTATAAGCTTATTATGTAAACTTGATCATTTTGTGCTAACATAAGTTATTTTGGAGCTAACCTATAGGAAACTAAGCATATAAGCTCTAAGTTAGTATATTAGAGCCAACTTAGGTAAAAATGAAGCTAACCTATAGGAAACTAAGCATATTAGAGATAACATAGGTAACTAAGTATATATATATCATTTTGGATAACTAACCTATAGGAGATCTGACATACCTGACAAAGTTCAGTTCTCATGCATTGTTCTTCTCCTTCTTCTCCTTCCTCTCCCTGATGCGCCTAGAGCGGCGAGGCAGTGGAGGCAGTGGAGGCAGTGGGATGTAGTCTTCTACCACAATTGGCGTGGTCATGTCGCCCAGCTGTGGGATCACCGGCGCCACCACCGGTGCGTGGTCATTGTCAGGCACCACCACCATCGCGAGGCCACCTTCAGGCACGACCATCGCTAGGTCATCCTCAGCCACCTCCATCTCTTGCCCATGGTCAGCCACCACCATCTCTTGCCCTTGGTCAGCCACCACCAGCGCTAGGTCATCCTCAGCCTGATGCCCATCGTCATCCTGCAGCTCCTCATCCTCACTCTGCTCCACTTCCCCCGCACTCCAGTTCGGATCATCCTTCTTGTTGTCTATGCTGCTGCCAGAATCGCTGCTGCTTTCGCTACAGCCAGAATCGCTGCTGCTTTCGCTACAGCCATAGTCGCTGCTGCTTTGGCTGTAGCCAGTGTCGCTACTGCTGCTCCCATTACCTGTCCAAAATGCAACAATGGCCGTTAACAATCGATGTGAGACAAAGCCAAATGTAGAGGAATAAGAAGAGGCAGAACGTACCGGCATCATCATCGGCAGCGTAGCGCATGCGACACATAGTCTTGTTGAACACCTTCACGATGAGCATGTTGGCGTCGTCATCGTACCTGAAGAGAAGGAAGTACCCCAGCCGCAGGTCGTAGGCACGGTAGAACTTCTCCCACCCACGAGACAAGTACATGTGGCCCTTCTTGATCACCAACTGCACATCCCACTGCCTGCGAAACCCGCTGCCGGCCTGTCGCAGCTTTACATTATTTGGCGGATCTTCACCCATCAGCATGTTCATAAAATTGTCAGGCAGCCTCTGCATTTTGGGACAATGAGTGATGTAGCAAACAACAGATATCATAATGAGATGGGTGAAGGGGAGATCTCTCGTTTTATATACCTGCGTCATGGATGATACTGAAGTCTCAAGTATGATAGTGAAGAACTCGGAAGCATCCAACTCGTACTGCGGTGTCGCAGATCGGCGGTGGCTGCTTCCCGCCATCTCTGATAAGCAGCAGAAGAGACCAATTAGTACCCTTACAACAGATCATAAAACATGCATGATAACAGGCATTAGTCGCAAGTACCCCATATGTCCTATTTTTAGCAAAGTAATGCTAAAATTCACGGAAAATTTCAGCATTACCTTTGCTGAAAATAGGACATATGGAGTACCCGAATTTGCCGGAACGGAAGTTAATCGACATTCCGGCAAACTCAAGGGCCTCTCGGGGTACCTACAACATCATCACAAGTACAGCAGCAGCAACAGTGAATACAGGCATAACAGCAGCAAAACTATATATTTTTATGCAGTAAACAAACGAACACTAAGAGTAGAATGTTCTTGCAACAAACATTATTGTGTGACATCAAAAGGCATCACTCTGCTTAAAGGGAAGGATGACTTAAGTGGTAGATGTATATGATTGCACCACTTGATCTGCACTTCTCTATATTATATGATGTACTGAAGAACTTGAGCAAAAAAAGATAAATAGGAACATATTTCTCACCTTGGAGGTGTTGCTGCTGCTGCACTATCTGAACTTCACTTCCTTTACCTCCTCGGAAACCTGAAATATGCAGATGTTAGAAAGGTTAATGAACCAACAGATGCCCTAATGGAAGTAATAACAACATGACAGCAAACAACCAACAAATTATCTTGCCCTCTACCTGAAAATTAAGAACAGTTCAGTCAGTTTCAGAGGAAATGTGCATCTTGGAATAAGATAACAGCTGATTTTGTCATGATCCTGCTACACCTCTACCATCAAACAGAGTCCATATTAAGAACATGTTAGTTTGAGAGAAAATGTGCATCTTGGAATAAGATAGCAGCACATTTTGTCATAATCCTGCTACACCTCCCCATCAGCATGTTGCTACTACATACATGATACATGATAGGTGTGTGCTCAAGAAAAATGGAGATAAAGACAAGTTGATAGTGCCACTTGGTCTGCCAGATGCTGAACTGAGTGTGACACTCTCTGAAGTTGATTATACTAGTACAGTTAACACTAATTAATGGCGGTGCAGGTCAGACCAGAAGAAGAAGCGCGTAGCTGGCATCTAGTCATCATCCATATCCAACCCAGCAAGCACAAGGATCGGCACGGTCGATCAAACATGTCGTGTGGCTGATTCGCACCCGAAAGGCAATCAGCTGGGCCGGGTTAGTGGGATGATGCACCCGAAAGGCAACCATCCATGCTTTGCCCCTTGTAGCATGTTTTAAGATAAGAAAAGAAAGCAGTATACACTCTAAAGAGCTAGTATTGGGCAGCAGTATGTAGCTAGTGTTGAGCTGGTTGTGAAACTGAAACTTGATTTGTGAAACTGAAACTACTATAATTTCTACTTAATTTCACTTAATGTCGTATGGTTCACCAGCAAAAACACCAGCAAAAACTAGTAGTACTACTATACACACAATCTAATTAAGTTCACTTAATGTTTGTCTGGTTGCTCTCAAGAAGCCTCTGGTTCTTCTCCATATTTTCAGTCACATATGGTGATTTCGTCGTGTCTTAGGCGAACCACGGGCAATATATACAGGCATATATAGGCACACCGCATACGGTTCAACCACCCGATGGTCTTAGACATGAATGTATTATTACCTATCATCTTGGGTGTTTTCTTCTATCTTGTTAAAATAAATCTCCTACCAGATAATAGTTTCAAGTATTTGGCTTCTCTGCTCTGTCGAAGGCAGAGTATAAATACCACACTTTCATCCACAGTAGCCCATGTATCTAACCGATGTTCTTGTCATACTCCTTCCTACGAAGATGGATTGCAAAATACGTTGCCTTCCGGGATCAATCAAGTCAAATGCCTCATTGCCTTCAGATTATATCCGGCTAACATATAAATTCAATAGTAATGCTAATTCTCAAAGGCGCTTGCCAAATGCCAAGTCAACGTAGAGGTTTTTCCTTGGAATAATGAAGCCATCATATATTCCACCAACAGGACAAGGCTTTGTTTCATTTCACAAAAAAAAAATTAGACAGAGCAGGATAAGACACTGTTTCATTTACTCTCAGGTTTTTCTTTCACTAGTAAGATTTACAACACAAGAACAGTAATATAAAGTACTACAATTAGTAAAAAAAATTGCTTTCTGTAAAAATAAAAATGCACCTTCTGTTCAAAGTCATGTTTCTTGGTCTAAACCTTCATAAGGAGTCCTAAGTATGCTCGGGCAAGATAGTTGCCTATCCAAATTTTACACGTCGGCTATTGCCCTTACTTGTGCTAACCTATCACTTTTAGCCTTCTACCAACAACTTAGATTCATCTACTAAGATCAAGCTTCTCAACACTTAACATATCCAAAAAAGGAGGTTGAGCCTCCGGCCTGAGAACAGCATACTGAATTCTTGCATAATGGAAATCAACAACTAGTCGGCATAGTTAAATCAACAACAAACAAGTAGTACAAATAGAAAGACTGAATAGAAAGACTAAATGAAAATGCATCATCATCTTACCTGGCTGTTTACTACTGCTGCTGCGCTGCAGGGGTGGAGGAAGGGGCGCCACCGGTGGAGAGGGCGAGGCCGAGGACGGCGTGGGGCTTGAGGGCCTGCGGCCTGGTGAGGCCGACGAGGTGGTCGTCCCCGACGCCGGCGGAGCTAGGGTTCGGGGAGACGGCGGGCGGCGCTGAGGGGACGGGGCGGTTGAGAGGGGGTAGGGGGAGGTCACGGGAGAAGAGAGGATGAGGCGGGCGGGGGCGCAGCTTCGGGGCTGGAGGGGGCTGTACCGGAGGCGTGGCAGCGGAGGGTTCGGTCGGCTGGGCGCGCCCGCGGCGGCGGGCCGGCAGCGGTGGCGGCGGCTAGGAACCCTAGCTATCGCGCTCGGGAGGGAGGGGGGCGCAGGCGGGGTCGCGGGGGGAGGGAGACGGCGAGGGTGCGGGCGCGGGCAGAGGGCGGACGGTGAGGGAGGTGGTCGGCGGCGGAGGGTGGTCTGGTGCACGTACGGCCGAGGACGGCGGGTGAGGCAGGGGAGGGATTAGAGTGTGGATTGGGAATTGGGGATTTTAGTGTGGGGGAGGCTTAGGAATGGCGCACCACCCAGGGGTGCGCCATAAGTACATCCATAGCAATGGCGCACCACCGAAGGGTGCGCCATAAGTAATTTAATCTAGCCCGACATATATACCACCTAACCCTATCTACAACACAACCGGCCCACTAGCCCGACTGGTCAGTACGCAGCACACACATCAGGAGGTCCTGGGTTCGATTCCCAGGCTCCCCAATATTTTTTTATGCATTTTAAATCCTGTTTGATATTTATTTGTGTTTAAATATGTTCAAACTTGTTTAAATCATAACAGTAATATTTTTTATAAAAATAGTAATAATTATTTAGAAAATATGTTCAAATTTGTTAATTGAAAATATCATCGGCGGCGGCGGTGGAGCGGGGGGAAGGTGCGGGGGGTGCCCGTTGGCGGCGGTGGAGCGGGGGAGGGTGCGGGGGGCCGGGTGCTTGTCGGCGGCGGTGGAGCGGGGGAGGGTTGCGGTGGGTCGTCGGGGGCGGTGGAGCTAGCGGGGGAGGGTGCGGGTGGGATCGAGATCGAGATCAAAAAGAACCCGCCCACTAGCCCGACTGGTCAGTACGCATCACACACACCAGGAGGTCCTGGGTTCGATTCCCAGGCTCCCCAATATTTTTTTATGCATTTTAAATCCTGTTTGATACTTATTTGTGTTTAAATATGTTCAAACTTGTTTAAATCATAACAGTAATATTTTTTTATAAAAACAATAATAATTTTTTTTAAAAATATGTTCAAATTTGTTAATTGAAAATATCATCGGCGGCGGCGGTGGAGCGGGGGGAAGGTGCGGGGGGTGCCCGTTGGCGGCGGTGGAGCGGGGGAGGGTGCGGGGGACTGGGTGCTCGTCGGCGGCGGTGGAGCGGGGGAGGGTTGCGGTGGGTCGTCGGCGGTGGTGGAGCTAGCGGGGGAGGGTACGGGGGTGCCCGTTGGCGGCGGTGGAGCGGGGGAGGGTGCGGGGGGGCCGGGTGCTCGTCGGCGGCGGTGGAGCGGGGGAGGGTTGCGGTGGGTCGTCGGTGGCGGTGGAGCTAGCGGGGGAGGGTGCGGGTGGGATCGAGATCGAGATCAAAAAGTGTCCATGAAAATATACACGCTGCGCCATTAGTAGTTTTGCAAAAAAGTTAAAAAAAATTATATACTAATGGCGCACTGTTTACAAGGTGCGCCATTACTTGGTAGAACTAGTAATAGCGCACTTTGGCACCATGCGCCATTAGATTGTATGGAAAAATGGAAAAAAATCAATACTAGTGGCGCACCGTGTGCCTGGTGTGCCATTACTGTCTTCCACACTAATGGCGCACCTCCAACCGGTGCGCCATTAGTATATAGTAGTGGCGCACTACTTACCTGGTGCGCCATTAGTATCAATCCTATCTATAGCCCTTTTCCTAATAGTGAAGGAGTGACCTCTTCCAATGAAATGGTGTGCTTATTAGTTTTTTGTTGCTAACTTTGCTTCATTTAATTAGCTATAGACTCAAAATTGTCTTTTCACGTAGGTACATGCGCTTAGCACCGTTTCTTCCTTGGGTCACCAAACTAGTCTATCTCTTCTTGATTAACTTGCCACATCATACTTTATGACTATGTGGCAAGCTTAGCACCTGTAGGAGCAAGTAAGTACAATAGTGCGCTTTACATGGCATTTTTGCATATGTGGAGGAAAGAGAGGCAAGGAAAAAGTGGAAAAGTGGGCTCTCATGCAAGAGCCAACCTCTACTACATGGTGGAGCATTGGGAGAGGCACCTATATGGAGGTGGTCAAGAATCGGGAGACTCATGACGGCCGTAGCGCTGCAGTTAAAATGATAATGGCAAGTCAAATCACGGGGCCCCACCTGTCCAGCAGTAACTCGCTGTCAAATCACACAGCCCTACGTTTGCAGCTGCCTACTCCCGCATCTTCTCGCGTCTCTATCGAACCGACTAGGCGGAACTGCCCCGCCTACCGTGCAGGAAAAGCACCGCCCTCGACTTTTAAATAGTACAGAGGGTGCTTGGATACATTTTAGTCCCATGACTAAAGGTAGTGGGACTAAAATTTTCTAGCCTCACCCATGCTTGGATCCAAATACTAAAGAGACTAAAATCAAGTTAATGAGCATTTATTATCCTCCAAACCCTCCAATCCAGAACTTGCATGTGTTAAAGGAGAGGAGTTAAATGAGGAGAGAGAGGACTAATCCACATTTTAGTAGGGGTGCCCCTGACTAAAATTTTTTAGTCTCAAGACTAGTTTTAGCCCCTCTATAGTCAGGGGTGCTTGGAACTTTAGCCTCTTAAAGAGACTATTTTTAGTCAGACTAAAATAAGTCCCTTGGATCCAAGCACCCTCATAGTATACTCCCTCGGTCTAGGTGACCAAGGTGGAGAGGAAAATGAGAGAACTTAATGTTTATTTGCTAAGGCTGGTTGTAATGGTAGTATCATAGCTATATCATGCATGCCAACTAGGCAATTTTGATGAGGTGTCATAGAATTAAATGAAGAAAGAGAGAGAGTTGAGTATCATATCATGATACCGTATCATAATAAATGCTATGCTACTATGTGTCATACATGGCAATAAATAAAGTACTACATGATACTAATATATGATACTATGTATTATTAATACAGTTTTGCTAGAACTCATCTAGATGAGATATAATTTGGTCTCATTCATCTTTTATAGCCATTGGATGTGATGCTATAAGATGCGTGTGTGCTGACGTGGGTTGTATTTGTTGTTGTTTTCAAAGTGAATGAGACCAAATTATATCTCATCTAGATGAGTTCTAGGTACTCCCTTATTAATACCATTGCGTGCAACGAACTGACCACTGCATGTCATGTTTGATAGTCTCAAGTCATTAAAAGCATACTGTCGGCGTTCTGGGAACGGGGGTCCCGAGACTTGCCTGCCTGCATCCTGTGGCATGGCTCAAGTGGTGGCCCAGTACGGCCCATCTTCATCAGCACAAGATTCAAGACCCTCGCGAGGGGCCAAGCCTCACGGGGCAGACGACACGAGGCTACCTCGGGAATGGCCTCGCTAGACAGGCTCGCGAGGAGGCAGAGAGATCAAGGCAGGATACCTTGCGAGGTGCTCGTGACGCAAGCCATGACGATTGAGACCAGGTGGGCACCAGGCGGGCGCCGGCCCGCGCAGTGTCCTTGTTTCCTATTTGGTGCAAAGGGGGCAAGCACAGGCGTGGAGTACCGAGGCATCAAGCAAAGGTTGCCATTTCAGTGCAACGAAACCAAGACAAGTGGAGCGGCAGGATGGAGGTCACCGTGGAGCCCAAGACGGCGTCATCCCCAGAGCCTTTGGCAGCCGAAGACCAACTTTAGTCAGGATAACTTGTACTAGATGTTCCCCTTCAAAATGGCTATTGTTGTCGCCCTTCCCACTCAATATTTGGGAAGAGGCCCAGGGCCTCTATAAATAGGACTAGCCACCACAATAGAGCGGGATCCAGATTTTGGGAAGAGAGAGAGAGAGAGCCGATCGAACTCACACAAGCAGTTCATTGCACCAGCCCAAGAACACCTCTCGTGAGGCTATTCTTCCCTTGTACTGTTCGTCATCAGCCCCTGAGGCAATCCACCACACCACACACTCGAGTAGGGTATTACACCACAACGGTGGCCCGAACCAGTATAAATCTTGTGTCCCTCGTGTTGTTTATCGTTTTCATCTTAGATCTCACAAGACGATCGGACGTAGGTCGGTAGGGGAGAGATCTTCATGCGCACCCCAGAGTTCGAACCTTAAGGGTCTGCCGGAACCCGACATCCGACATTTGGCGCGCCAGGTAGGGGTGCGCCGGAATCTTTCTTCCGCCGTTTCGCGTCGATCTTCCATCGCGTTCATGGCAGACGCTCGCCGGGCTCGCGCCGAGCGTCGGGCTGCTCTCGCCGCCCGCGTCGCCCAGACGGCTCCCGTCGGTGGGTGTCCCCGCCGTTCCCCGTCACCTGCCGCCAACGCCGCCACCGGCCCGGCGGGGACCGAGCAGCATGCCTCGTCTCTGCATCCTTCAGTGCGGTGGGAAGGCCGCACCGCCACCCCGTTGCTGACTCCAGCCGGTTCGTCGTCCCACGCCCGTCGCGCCCCCACAGACGCGCACGCCGTGTTGCTCCTGGCGCGTGAGCTCCTGCACTACCGTCCCGCCGACGACCTCTACGAGGAGTGGCTCGCTCGCATCACCGAGCTCGTCAGCGCCGCAGGGGGCTCCCCTGCGCCATCCCTCTCACTGCCTCGTCCTCTGTCCTGCGTAGGAGGCGCAGATCAGGAGGTGCCTCCGCCACCTCCTTCCCAAGACAGCGCCCTGGCTCCAAGGCGCGCGGCCCCAGGACGAGATCCACCGCGTCCGGCACCAGCGCGACAAGAAAGGAGCTGCCAAAAAATCCCTCGTCCCCAAGAAGGTGCACGCGTGCTCCCGGCACCGGCACGCCACGACCGCATCCCTGCGCCAGCACGTCAAGACCCCGTGCTGCTCCAAGCAGCGGCGCGTGGGAATTTCCAGGAGCAATCCCAGCATCAGCAGAGAGCTCCGGTGGTCACCGCAAGCTGCCGCGCCTTCAGCGCCGAGCTACGTGGTGTCGCCTGGCTAGGCAAGTTCAAACCTGACCTGCCTCCTCGCTACGACGGCACTGCGGACCCCGCGGAGTTCCTGCAGCTCTATGAGCTGGGGATCGAAGCCGCCAACGGGGACGAAAAGGTCATGGCGAACTGGTTTCCCATGGAACTCAAGGACGGCGCCTGCACCTGGCTCCTCAACCTGCCTCCCGGCACGATCTCCTCCTGGGACGAGATGCGCACTCGCTTCATCGCCAACTTCCAGGGCACTCGCGACCGTCCGCCGGCCGTTGGTGACCTGCGCCACATCAAGCAGCAGCCTGGAGAGACCTTGCAGAAGTACATCCAGCGCTTCAACAATGCTCGCCTCAAGATCCCCAGGGTGACTGAGGAGGCCATCATTTCGGCGTTCTCTGATGGCGTCCGCGACATCAGGATGAAGGAGGAGCTGGCGATCCATGAAGATCTGTGTACATCTCTGGAGCTATTCAACCTGGCGACCAAGTGCGCAAGGGCTGAGGAAGGACGCCTCACCCTTCTCGAGCTCCCAGCAGCGGACCCAAAAGAGAAGAAAGCCAAGGCCAAAGATGTGAAGAGCAAGGGCACAGTCGTGCTCGCAGCAGAACCAGACACAATGCGCGGCAGGGACCAGCCGGAGTCGTCCAAGGGCAGCCGGTACTGTGTGTACCACGATCTCCACACCCACAATACCAACGAATGCCAAGAACTCAGGGCTGTGCGAGAAGGCCGTGTCGGTCGATGCCCCGAGCGCAACGATCGGGGCTACGGCCGAGGCGGAGCAAGAGGTGGAGGACGATGGTACGACCATGGCCCTCGCCAAGGGTGGCGTGCCCGGCCTCGCGAGGACCGCTGGCAGGACCAGCCTCACGAGGGATCTTGGAGAGATCGGCCTTGTGAGGATCGCCTGCAAGGCAATGCAGGACTCCCTCCTCTGCCGCCACCACCAAGAAGGAATGAAGATCATCATCAGGACTAGGGGGCTGGGGGCAGGAGCCTCATGCAATCGCTTGCATCCTGGGTGGCGCTCAGGCCCCAGCCTCTCAGCGCATCTTCAAGTAGTTTGCTCGCGAGGTGAATGCAGTCCTCCCCAAGCTTGAGGCCACGCGTCCTCTCAGGTGGTCCGTGTGCGCCATCAAGTTCAGTTCAGCGGATCAGCTCAAGTGCGTGGCTACGGCCGGTGTCCTCCCAATGCTCTATTCCCCAGTCATCAGCAACGTGCAAGTTACCAGGACCCTCATCAACGGCGGGGCAGGGCTCAACGTCTTGTCTGTCGAGATGTTCAACAATCTCCAAGTGCCATATGCTCAGCTTCAGCCAACCAAGCCTTTCTCAGGAGTCACTGATGGTTCCACTGTCCCGATAGAGCAAGTTCGCCTTCCTGTCACCTTTGGACAGTGCAACAACTACCGCACTAAGCTCATTGACTCCGACGTCGCCCACATTCACCTGCCATACAATGCCATCCTCGGGTACCCAGCCCTGGCCAGGTTCATGGCAGTGACTCACCATGGCTACAACGTCCTCAAGATGCCAGGAAGCGGTGGGGTCATCACGGTCCCCTGTGAAGAGAAGGATGCAGTATGCTCCCTCGAGCGTGCCTTCCAGGCCGCGTCGATCGAGGACCCGAACAGCAAGAGTGGAAACCTCCCTGGAGCAGCTCCCAAGAAGAAAACGACATCACCTGGCTCAAAGCCTCAGGAGGCAGGCACCTCTGGAGGCGCCACGTTCGGACCTGCGCCCAGCCAAGGGACGCCACCCTCCGTCTCATAGGAAGGCGCGCCTGGCGCCCTCCTCGGGCATGGCTCGGGGGGCTCTCTCTTGGGGAGCCACCGACTTTGCCAAGATCACGAGGGAGGCGCTTGGGCACCACTTGAAGGCGTGCTTCTCGGCACGTTTCCCTCAGGAAGGCGTAAGGAAGGGAGGGCCCAACCCACAGGAGTTCATCGCCAAGGTCGCTCAGGAGTTGCAGGAATCGAGAATCATGCATGGCAACCGCCGTCTGCCCGGCGTAGCTCCCCATCCAGGCGAGGATGGCGGGCTGCGCGTCTGCATCGACTACCCAGGGTTCAATCGAGTCGCGTCTCAGGAGTGCCTCTGGCCTTCGCGCGTGGGGCGTTGCGCGGGTCCACCGCACAGCTACGTCTGCATGCCCTTCAGCCTGCCAAACACGGTTGCATCCCACAAACATCTGATGAGAAGCATTCTGGAAGCTCAGGTGGTCAAGCATCGCGCATTCCTGGAGGAGATGGAGATGGACCACACCAAACTGCCCGGACCTTGCGAGCCTCCCTAGGCTCGGAGCACCGAGGCCTCGTGAGGATTGGCTTCTTCTCCTCGCATCATCAGCTACTCTAACACTCGCTCTACAATGGTATCAGGTGACTTCTTTGAAGTTTTCTTTTCAGCTGTGAGCGCCCTCCGGGCTGCATCATTCCCAGGCCACATGGGCCTATCCCTGCGACATGTATCCGTTTTGCTTTTATCTTCAGCTTACCTTGTTGGGGGCGCCCCTCGGGCTGCATCATGGCCAAGCCTCTCGGGCTAGAGCCGGTGGCATTTGCTTTTCTCTGCATATACCTAAGTTGGTTTGCTTCTTCATGCTTAACCCGCT
This sequence comes from Triticum timopheevii, assembly GCA_963921465.1. Lineage (NCBI taxonomy): Eukaryota > Viridiplantae > Streptophyta > Magnoliopsida > Poales > Poaceae > Triticum > Triticum timopheevii. The sequence continues at coordinate 140,355,102 of OY997270.1, forward strand.
CATGATTATCATCTGCTGCCTACCCCGGACCTGTCCACTCTCATGCAAAGCGCTTGCACGTTAAAAGGGGGGTGCCTGAGCATCCCGACTCAGGAGCTCCTACTTGCTCTCCAGCCCTCACCCCCTAGCCTTGACCCACGGCATCGCGACCTGTCATACCAGCGGTGGATGAGCTCGCTCGAGGGCCGGGACCTGAGGACGTAGAGCATCTGCATTCTAACCACCTTGCAGGAACGTACCACCGACAAAGGCCCAGAGCCAGGTGCAACCCGCCTCGAGGTAGGGCCCCGTGAGTCCCGCGCTGGCTCACGGGTGCCCAGATACACCTCTCCTAGCCCTACCGTGCCGGCCACGTGTCAGAGAGGGGTTGTACATGTTGGGGAACGTTGCAGAAAATTAAAATTTTTCCTACGGTTTCACCAAGATCCATCTATGAGTTCATCCATGCAACGAGTGATAGGAGTGCGTCTACATACCCTTGTAGATCGCAAGCGGAAGCGTTCAAGAGAACGGGGATGATGGAGTCGTACTCGCCGTGATCCAAATCACCGATGACCAAGTGCCGAACGGACAGCACCTCCGCGTTCAACACACGTACGGAGCGGATGACGTCTCCTCCTTGTTGATCCAGCAAGGGGAAAGGAGAGGTTGAGGAAGAAGGCTCCAGCAGCAGCACGATGGCGTGGTGGTGGTGGAGAGGCAGTACTCCGACAGGGCTTCGCCAAGCTCTTAACGGAGGAGGAGAGGTGTTGGGGAGGGGAGGGGCTACGCCTTGGATGTTGTGTGCAGCCCGCCCCTCGCCCCTCTATTTATAGGGGAAGGGGGAAGGGGGCCGGCCCCCTCTAGATGAGATCTAGAGGGGGGGCGGCGGCCAAGGGAGGGGGCTTGCCCCCCAAGTAAGGGGGGCGCCCCCACTAGGGTTTCCCCCCAACCCTAGGCGCATGGGCCCAAGGGGGGGTGCGCCCAGCCCTCCAGGGGCTGGTTCCCTGCCCACTACGGACCATGAGGCACTCCGAGAGAGGTGGCCCCTCCCGATGGACCCCCGGAACCCCTCCGGTGGCCCCGGTACAATACCGATATGCCCCCGAAACTTTCCGATGACCGTATGACAACTTCCCATATATAAATCTTCACCTCCGGACCATTCCGGAACTCCTTGTGACGTCCGGGATCTCATCCGGGACTCCGAACAACATTCGGTACTCACATACAAGTCTTCCTAATAACCCTAGCGTCACCGAAACTTAAGTGTGTAGACCCTACGGGTTCGGGAGACACGCAACAGACATGACCGAGACGGCTCTCCGGTCAATAACCAACAACGGGATCTGGATACGCATGTTGGATCCCACATGCTCCTCGATGATCTCATCGGATGAACCACGATGTCGAGGATTCAATCAACCCCGTATACAATTCCCTTTGTCAATCGGTACGTTACTTGCCCGGGACTCGATTGTCGGTATCCCAATACCTCGTTCAGTCTCGTTACCGGCAAGTCACTTTACTTGTACCGTAATGCATGATCCCGTGACCAAACACTTGGTCACTTTGAGCTCATAATGATGATGCATTACCAAGTGGGCCCAGAGATACCTCTCCGTCATACGGAGTGACAAATCCCAGTCTCGATCCGTGTCAACCCAACAGACACTTTCGGAGATACCTGTAGTGCACCTTTATAGTCACCCAGTTACGTTGTGATGTTTGGTACACCCAAAGCACTATTACGGTATCCGGGAGTTACCCGATCTCATGGTCTAAGGAAAAGATACTTGACATTGGAAAAGCTCTAGCAAAACGAACTACACGATCTTGTGCTATGCTTAGGATTGGGTCTTGTCCATCACATCATTCTCCTAATGATGTGATCCCGTTATCAATAACATCTAATGTCCATAGTCAGGAAACCATGACTATCTGTTGATCAACGAGCTAGTCAACTAGAGGCTCACTAGGGACATATTGTGGTCTATGTATTCACACGTGTATTACGATTTCCGGATAATACAATTATAGCATGAATAAAGACAATTATCATGAACAAGGAAATATAATAATAATCCTTTTATTATTGCCTCTAGGGCATATTTCCAACAGTCCCCCACTTGCACTAGAGGCAATAATCTAGTTACATTGTGATGAATCGAACACCCATAGAGTTCTAGTGCTGATCATGTTTTGCTCGCGAAAGAGTTTAGTCAACGGATCTGCGACATTTAGATCAGTATGTACTTTGAAAATATCTATGTCTCCATCTTTAACATTTTCATGGATGGAGTTGAAACGACGCTTGATGTGCCTGGTCTTCTTGTGAAACCTGGGCTCCTTGGCAAGGGCAATAGCTCCAGTGTTGTCACAGAAGAGTTTGATCGGCCCCGACGCATTGGGTATGACTCCTAGGTCGGTGATGAACTCCTTCACCCAAATTGCTTCATGCGTTGCCTCCGAGGCTGCCATGTACTCCACTTCACATGTAGATCCCGCCATGACGCTCTGCTTGCAGCTGCACCATCTTACTGCTCCACCATTCAACATATACACGTATCCGGTTTGTGACTTAGAGTCATCCAGATCTGTGTCGAAGCTAGCGTCGACGTAACCCTTTACGACGAGCTCTTCGTCACCTCCATAAACGAGAAACATGTCCTTTGTCCTTTTCAGGTACTTTAGGATATTCTTGACCGCTGTCTAGTGTTCCTTGCCAGGATTACTTTGGTACCTTCCTACCAAACTTATGGCAAGGTTTACATCAGGTCTGGTACACAGCATGGCATACATAATAGATCCTATGGCTGAAGCATAGGGGATGACACTCATCTCTTCTTTATCTTTTGCCGTGGTCGGGCATTGAGCCGAGCTCAATCTCACACCTTGCAATACAGGCAAGAACCCTTTCTTGGACTGATCCATTTTGAACTTCTTCAAAATCTTATCAAGGTATGTGCTTTGTGAAAGGCCTATGAGGCGTCTCGATCTATCCCTATAGATCTTGATGCCTAATATGTAAGTAGCTTCTCCAAGGTCCTTCATCGAAAAACACTTATTCAAGTAGGCCTTAATGCTATCCAAAAGTTCTATATCATTTCCCATCAAGAGTATGTCATCTACATATAATATGAGAAATGCTACAGAGCTCCCACTCACTTTCTTGTAAACGCAGGCTTCTCCATAAGTCTGCATAAACCCAAACGCTTTGATCATCTCATCAAAGCGAATGTTCCAACTCCGAGATGCTTGCACCAGCCCATAAATGGATCGCTGGAGCTTGCATACTTTGTTAGCATTCATAGGATCGACAAAACCTTCCGGCTGCATCATATACAGTTCTTCCTTAAGATGTCCGTTAAGGAATGCCATTTTGACGTCCATCTGCCATATCTCATAATCATAGTATGCGACAATCGCTAACATGATTCGGACGGACTTCAGCTTCGCTACGGGAGAGAATGTCTCATCGTAGTCAACCCCTTGAACTTGTCGATAACCCTGAGCGAGAAGTCGACCTTTATAGATGGTAACATTACCATCCGCGTCCGTCTTCTTCTTAAAGATCTATTTGTTTTCTATCGCTCGCTGATCATCGGGCAAGTCTGTCAAAGTCCATACTTTGTTTTCATACATGGATTCTATCTCGGATTGCATGGCTTCAAGCCATTTCTTGGAATCTGGGCCCGCCATCGCTTCTTCATAGTTCGAAGGTTCACCGTTGTCTAACAACATGATTTCCAAGACAGGGTTGCCATACCACTCTGGTGCAGAACGTGTCCTTGTGGACCTACGAAGTTCAGTAGCAACTTGATCCGAAGTACCTTGATCATCATCATTAATTTCCTCTCCAGTTGGTGTAGGCACTACAGGAACATTTTCCTGAGCAGCTGTAACGCCCTCGATGCGGCTATATCTCCCACGTGTCGAAGCACGACTTAGAGGCATAACCGCATTGAAAGCAATGTCACAAGTGAGGTAATCTTCACACAACCCATGTAATACATAAGGGAAAGAGATACATAGTTGGCTTACAATCGCCACTTCACACAATTACATGAATAAAACATTACATCATCCAGATACAATCAAGGTCCGACTACGGAACCAAAATAAAAGAAGAACCCCAAATGCGACAAAGGTCCCCGATCGACCCCAACTGGGCTCCACTACAGACCAACTAGGACGAAACAACACAAAGGGCAAGATCTTCATCGAGCTCCTCCTTGAGCTTGGTTGCGTCACCTGCTCGGTAACATAGGCACCTGCAAACTGGTTTTGGAAGTATCTGGTGAGCCACGAGGACTCAGCAATCCCATTACCATGGGTATCAAGACTAGCAAAGCTTAATGGGAAAGGAAGGGGTAAAGTGGTGAGGTTGCAGCAGCGACTAAGCATGATATGGTGCCTAACATACGCAAATGATAGCGAGAAGAGAAACAAGCGGAACGGTCGTGAAGCTAGCAATGATCAAGAGGTGATCCTGAACACCTACTTACGTCAAACATAACACAGAAACCGTGTTCACTTCCCGGACTCCGCCGAGAAGAGACCATCACGGCTACACACTCGGTTGATGCGTTTTAATTCGGATATGGTGTCAAGTTGTCTACAACCGGACATTAACAAATTCCCATCTGCCACATAACCGCGGGCACGGCTCTCGAAAGTTTAAACCCTACAGGGGTGTCCCAACTTAGCCCATGACAAGCTCTCGCGATCATCGAAGGAATAGACCTTCACCCGAGACACTCCGATCAGACTCGGTATCCCGGTACATCAAGACATTTCGACAATGGTAAAACAAGACCAGCAAAGCCGCCCGATGCGCCGACAATCCCGATAGGAGCTGCACATATCTCGTTCTCAGGGCAACACCGGATAAGTCAAGCTACGAGTAAAACCAGCCCTCGAGTTTCCCCGAGGTGGCCCCGCAGGCTGCTCGGTTCGGACCAACACTTAGACAAGCACTGGCCCGGGGGGGCTATAATAAAGATGACCCTTGGGTTAATTACTCCCAAGGGAAAAGTAGGTGGTGGTGAGGCAAATGGTAAAAGGCAATGTTGGGCCTTGCTGGACAAGTTTTATTCAAAGCGAACTGTCAAGGGGGTCCCATAAATCACCCGACCGCGTTAGGAACGCAAAATCCGGGAACATAACACCGGTATGACGGAAACTAGGGCGGAAAGAGTGGAACAAAACACCAGGCATAAGGCCGAGCCTTCCACCCTTTACCAAATATATAGATGCATTAATAATATATAAGAGATATTGTGATATCCCAACATAAACCCTGTCCACCATGGAGAAATCTTCAACTTCACCTGCAACTAGCAACGCTATAAGAGGGGCTGAGCAAAGCGGGAACATAGCCAAACAACGGTTTGCATAGGAATGGTGTCAAAGGTTAGAGGTTCATGGCAATATGGGATGGCTGGACAAACAGGTAATAGGTAGCGCAGCATAGCGAAAGAACGAGGCAACTAGCATAGCAATGATAGTAGTGAGATCCAAGGTAGCGGTCATCTTGCCTGAAATCCCGCAAGGAAGGAGAACGAGTCCATGAAGAAGCCGAACGGGAGTAGTCGAACGAATTCTCACAACTCCAGAATGAAACTGAAGCTAACGAGAGAAGCAAACCGGAAAGAAGCAAACAACATAGTAAACACACAAGCATAAGCATGTCATGATGCACAAACAAGTATGATGCATGTCCGGTTTAATAAGGCATGGCATGGCAAAATGCAACAAACAATACTACAAGTTAAGTGGAGCTCAATATGCAGCGAGTTGCATATTGACAGAACACCACATCAATTATTTAGTTCTCTCTTGTTTAAGCTACCCAACAATATTAAATGTTGATTAACATGGCAAGGGGTGAAGCATAACAAAACTACCTACCTAGGAAAGTTTAAATGAGGCCGGAAACAACGAACAACAAGTCCGGAAAATCCTCATGAGCATATTATGAATTTGGTACTGTTCTGCCCTAAAACATATTTTATTGTTGTTAAACAGGAAATTAAAGTGGACCATGTTAATCTAGGCATTTTTCCACCCCATTTACATATAAAGTTTATTTAAAACCGAGCTACGGTTATTTAGTTATGAAATAAAGCATTTTAGCATGGCATTTAAGAAAATTTAATCAAACAACATTTTAAACATTTTAAACATGGATGAAAATGGCATATTATTAATCTACACAATTTTCTGAGCATTTTACATATATAAAGTTTTTACATGTGATGCACGGTTGATGAGTTATTAATGCATGAACATGGAGGGGTAATCTGTAAATATGCAATCTCAGGAATAATAGCTAAATCGTCCAGATCTGGAAAAAAACGATGCGGGCCGAATCTGAGGCAAGCCCAACAGTAGGAAAAAAACAAGTGGGCGCTGGGGCGGCTCACCCATGGGCTCGGCCCAGGAAGGAGGGAGAGGCAGGCCGAAGGCGGGCTGGAGCTGGGCCGAAGGTGGGGGCGGCGCGCTGGGCCGGACTCGGGGCCCGCGAAGAAGACGACGGGGTCGGGCACCTCCCGATCCGCCCCGACGGCGAGCGGCGGCGCGGCCTCCTTCCGGGCAACGGCGACGAGGCCACTCCGGCGAGGGCAGGCGCGGGGAGGCCGGGGACGGGCGCCCACGGCTCGGATCCAGCGGATCCCGGGCGGATCCGGCGGGAGGAGGCCGGCGGCGAGGTGCCGAGCTCTGGCGGCGGCGGATCTGGGGGTCGGCGGCGACGGAGCCGGCCGACGGCGTGGAGGGACGGGCGGACGGCGGCGGGGCACTCAGGGCGGCGCGGCAGAGAAGGCGCCGGGCGACGGAGAGACGGCCGCGGGGCGCGGGGCACGGCCCGGGCGGAGGAGAGCGCCGGCCGGCGAGGGAGCCGGCGGCGGCGCGCGAGGCGCGTGCCGAACGGGCGGCGGCGGCGGCGCGGGGGAAGCGGGCCGCGCGGGCCAGCTGCGGGCCGGCGGCGGAAGCGGGCAGCGGCAATGCCACGTGGCGGCGCGCCATAGGCTGCGGGCGGCGGCGCGGACGGAACGGACATGTCCGGCCGTCGGTGGGGAAAATGTCCGGCGGCGCGAGGGGAGGAAGACTAGGGTTTGCACCGCAAATTTCGGAGGGGGAGGTGTTTATATAGGTAGAGGGAGCTAGGAGAGTCCAAATGAGGAGCAGTTTTCGGCCACGCGATCGTGATCGAATGGCCGAGAGCATGGAGGGGAGTTTGGTGGGTTTTGGACCACTTTGGAAGGGGTGTTGGGCTGCAACAAAAGAGGGCTTTACGGTTACCCGGTTAACCGTTGGAGTATCAAACGGACTCCAAATGGCACGAAACTTGACAGGCGGTCTACCGGTGCTATACCAAGGCCGCTTGGCAAACCTCGGGCCATTCCGAGAAAGTTTAACACCCGCTCACAACAGGAGAGAAGAAGGGGACGCCGGAGGACATAGGAGAGCCGGATTGCAAAACGGACAACGGGGAAAAGGCTCGGATGCATGAGACGAACACGTATGCAAAATGAAATGCACATGATGACATGATATGAAATGCATATGATGACATGAGACGATATGCATAACAAGAACAAAATGCAAAACAAGAGACAAAACCCAACCATGGAGGAAATAACATATCGCATCTCCGGAAAAGGCAAGAGTTGGAGTTACGAATATGGAAAGTTGTATCCGGGGCGTTACAGCAGCACTACTTTCTGGCTCAAGAGGTAGTACTTCATGAGTTCTACTTTCCTCCCACTTACTTCTTTCGAGAGAAACTCTTTTTCCAGAAAGGATCCGTTCTTGGCAACAAAGATCTTGCCCTCGGATCTTAAGTAGAAGGTATACCCAATGGTTTCCTTAGGGTATCCTATGAAGATGCATTTTTTCGACTTGGGTTCGAGCTTTTCAGGTTGAAGTTTCTTGACATAAGCGTTGCATCCCCAAACTTTTAGAAACGACAGCTTAGGTTTCTTCCCAAACCATAATTCATACGGCGTCGTCTCAAAGGATTTAGACGGTGCCCTATTTAAAGTGAATGTAGCTGTCTCTAGAGCGTATCCCCAAAATGATAGCGGTAAATCGGTAAGAGACATCATAGACCGCACCAGATCCAATAGAGTGCGATTACGACGTTCGGACACACCCTTATGCTGAGGTGTTCCAGGCGGCGTGAGTTGTGAAACGATTCCACATTTCCTTAAGTGCGTACCAAATTCATGACTTAAATATTCTCCTCCACGATCTGATCGTAGGAACTTTATCTTTCGGTCACGTTGATTCTCTACCTCATTCTGAAATTCCTTGAACTTTTCAAAGGTCTCAGACTTGTGTTTCATTAAGTAGACATACCCATATCTACTCAAGTCATCAGTGAGAGTGAGAACATAACGATATCCTCCGCGAGCCTCAACGCTCATCGGACCGCACACATCAGTATGTATGATTTCCAACAAGTTGGTTGCTCGCTCCATTGTTCTGGAGAACGGAGTCTTGGTCATCTTGCCCATGAAGCATGGCTCGCATGTGTCAAACAATTCATAATCTAGTGACTCTAAAAGTCCATCAGCATGGAGCTTCTTCATGCGCTTGACACCAATGTGAGCAAGGCGGCAGTGCCACAAGTATGTGGGACTATCGTTATCAACTTTACATCTTTTGGTATTCACACTATGAATATGTGTAACACTATGCTCGAGATTCATTAAGAATAAACCATTGACCATCGGGGCATGACCATAAAACATATCTCTCATATAAATAGAACAACCATTAATCTCGGATTTAAATGAGTAGCCATCTCATATCAAACGAGACCCAGATACAATGTTCATGCTCAAACTTAGCCCTAAATAACAATTATTGAGGTTTAAAACTAATCCCGTCGGTAAATGTAGAGGTAGCGTGCCGACGGCGATCACATCGACCTTGGAAACATTCCCGACGCGCATCATCACCTCGTCCTTGGCCAGTCTCCGCTTATTCCGCAGCTCCTGCTGTGAGTTACAAATGTGAGCAATGACACCGGTATCAAATACCCAGGAGTTACTATGAGTACTGGTAAGGTACACATCAATTACATGTATATGACATATACCTTTAGTGTTGCCGGCCTTCTTGTCTGCTAAGTATTTGGGGCAGTTCCGCTTCCAGTGACCCTTCCCTTTGCAATAAAAGCACTCAGTTTCAGGCTTGGGTCCATTCTTTGACATCTTCCCGGCAACTGGCTTACCGGGCGCGGCAACATCCTTGCCGTCCTTCTTGAAGTTCTTCTTACCCTTGCCCTTCTTGAACTTGGTGGTTTTATTGACCATCCTTGATGTTCTTTCTTGATTTCTACCTCTGCCGACTTCAGCATTGAAAATACTTCAGGAATAGTTTTCACCATCCCCTGCATATTGTAGTTCATCACAAAGCTCTTGTAGCTCGGTGGGAGCGACTAAAGGATTATGTCAATGACCGCCTCATCCGGGAGGTTAATGTCCAGCTGGGACAGGCGGTTGTGCAACCCAGACATTTTGAGTATGTGCTCACTGACAGAACTATTTTCCTCCATCTTACAACTGTAGAACTTGTTGGAGACTTCATATCTCTCGACCCGGGCATGAGCTTGGAAAACCATTTTCAGCTCCTCGAACATCTCGTATGCTCCGTGTTGCTCAAAACGCTTTTGGAGCCCCGGTTCTAAGCTGTAAAGCATGCCGCACTGAACGAGGGAGTAATCATCAGCACGTGACTGCCAAGCGTTCATAACGTCTTGGTTCTCTGGGATGGGTGCTTCACCTAGCGGTCCTTCTAGGACATATGCTTTCTTGGCAGCTATGAGGATGATCCTCAAGTTCCGGACCCAGTCCGTATAGTTGCTGCCATCATCTTTCAGCTTGGTTTTCTCTAGGAACGCGTTGAAGTTCATGTTGACATGAGCGTTGGCCATTTGATCTACAAGACATATTTGCAAAGGTTTTAGACTAAAGTTCATGATAATTAAGTTCATCTAATCAAATTATTTAATGAATTCCCACTTAGATTAGACATCCCTCTAGTCATCTAAGTGTTACAAGATCCGAGTCGACTAGGACGTGTCTGATCATCACGTGAGATGGACTAGCCATCATCGGTGAACATCTCCATGTTGATCGTATCTTCCATACGACTCATGTTCGACCTTTCGGTCTCTGTGTTCCGAGGCCATGTATGTACATGCTAGGCTCGTCAAGTTAACCCTAAGTGTTTTGCATGTGTAAAACTGTCTTACACCCGTTGTATGTGAACGTAAGAATCTATCACACCCGATCATCACGTGGTGCTTCGAAACGACGAACTTTAGCAACGGCGCACAGTTAGGGGAGAACACTTTTCTTGAAATTGTTATAAGGGATCATCTTATTTACTACCGTCGTTCTAATTAAACAAGATGCATAAACATAATAAACATCACATGCAATTATATAGTAGTGACATGATATGGCCAATATCATATAGCTCCTTTGATCTCCATCTTCAGGGCTCCATGATCATCTTCGTCACCGGCATGACACCATGATCTCCATCATCATGATCTCCATCATCGTGTCTCCATGAAGTTGCTTGCCAACTATTAATTCTACTACTATGGCTAACGGTTTAGCAATAAAGTAAAGTAATTACATGGCGTTAATCATTGACACGCAGGTCATACAATAATTAAGACAACTCCTATGGCTCCTGCCGGTTGTCATACTCATCAACATGCAAGTCGTGATTCCTATTACAAGAACATGATCTCATACATACAATATATCATTCATCATTCATCACAACTTTTGGCCATATCACATCACAAGGCAATTGCTTCAAAAACAAGTTAGACGTCCTCTAATTGTTATTGCAAGTTTTTTACGTGGCTTCTATAGGTGATCTAGCAAGAACGTTTTCCTACCTACGTTAAAGCCACAACGTGATTTGTCAACTTCTATTTACCCTTCATAAGGACCCTTTTCATCGAATCCGCTCCAACTAAAGTGGGAGAGACAGACACCCGCTAGCCACCTTATGCAACTAGTGCATGTCAGTCGGTGGAACCTGTCTCACGTAAGCGTACGTGTAAGGTCGGTCCGGGCCGCTTCATCCCACAATACCGCTGAAGCAAAATAAGACTAGTAGCGGCAAGAAAGTTGACAACATCTACGCCCACAACAAAATTGTGTTCCACTCGTGCAATAGAGAACTATGCATAGACCTAGCTCATGATGCCACAGTTGTGGAACGTTGCAGAAAATTAAAATTTTTCCTACGGTTTCACCAAGATCCATCTATGAGTTCATCTAAGAAACAAGTGATAGGAGTGCATCTACATACCCTTGTAGATCGCGAGCGGAAGCGTTTAAGAGAACGGGGATGATGGAGTCGTACTCGTCGTGATCCAAATCACCGATGACCAAGTGCCGAACGGACAGCACCTCCGCGTTCAACACACGTACGGAGCGGATGACGTCTCCTCCTTCTTGATCCAGCAAGGGGAAAGGAGAGGTTGAGGAAGAAGGCTCCAGCAGCAGCACGACGGCAAGGTGGTGGTGGAGAGGCAGTACTTTGACAGGGCTTCGCCAAGCTCTTAACGGAGGAGGAGAGGTGTTGGGGAGGGGAGGGGCTGCGCCTTGGATGTTGTGTGCAGCCCTCCCCTTGCCCCACTATTTATAGGGGAAGGGGGAAGGGGGCCGGCCCCCTCTAGATGAGATCTAGAGGGGGGGCGGCGGCCAAGGGAGGGGGCTTGCCCCCCAAGTAAGGGGGGCGGCCCCACTAGGGTTTCCCCCCCAACCCTAGGTGCATGGGCCCAAGGGGGGGGGGCGCCCAGCCCTCCAGGGGCTGGTTCCCTGCCCACTACGGCCCATGAGGCCCTCCGAGAGAGGTGGCCCCTCCCAGTGGACCCCCGGAACCCCTCCGGTGGCCTCGGTACAATACCGATATGCCCCCGAAACTTTCCGGTGACCGTATGACAACTTCCCATATATAAATCTTCACCTCCGGACCATTCCGGAACTCCTCGTGACTTCTGGGATCTCATCCGGGACTCCGAACAACATTCGGTACTCACATACAAGTCTTCCTAATAACCCTAGTGTCACCGAAACTTAAGTGTGTAGACCCTACGGGTTCGGGAGACACGCAGACATGACCGAGACAGCTCTCCGGTCAATAACCAACAGCGGGATCTGGATACCCATGTTGGCTCCCACATGCTCCTCGATGATCTCATCGGATGAACCACGATGTCGAGGATTCAATCAACCCCGTATACAATTCCCTTTGTCAATCGGTACGTTACTTGCCCGGGACTCGATTGTCGGTATCCCAATACCTCGTTCAGTCTCGTTACCGGCAAGTCACTTTACTCGTACCGTAATGCATGATCCCGTGACCAAACACTTGGTCAATTTGAGCTCATAATGATGATGCATTACCGAGTGGGCCCAGAGATACCTCTCCGTCATACGGAGTGACAAATCCCAGTCTCGATCCATGTCAACCCAATAGGCACTTTCGGAGATACCTGTAGTGCACCTTTATAGTCACCCAGTTACGTTGTGACGTTTGGTACACCCAAAGCACTCCTACGGTATCCGGGAGTTACACGATCTCATGGTCTAAGGAAAAGATACTTGACATTAGAAAAGCTCTAGCAAAACGAACTACACGATCTTGTGCTATGCTTAGGATTGGGTCTTGTCCATCACATCATTCTCCTAATGATGTGATCCCGTTATCAATGACATCTAATGTCCATAGTCAGGAAACCATGACTATCTGTTGATCAACGAGATAGTGAACTAGAGGCTCACTAGGGACATATTGTGGTCTATGTATTCACACGTGTATTACGATTTCCGGATAATACAATTATAGCATGAATAAAGACAATTATCATGAACAAGGAAATATAATAATAATCCTTTTATTATTGCCTCTAGGGCATATTTCCAACAGTACACGCCCCGGGGGCTCCTCCCGGAGGGGAGCCCCCTCCCACGCACCAGTGGAAGCACCATGCTCTGCGCTGGCTGACGACACTGCCGAGGAGCGGCTATGCCCGTACACATATGGAAGCACTATGCTCCGCGCTGGTGATAAACAACTAAGGGCAGCCCATGGCTGTGTCAACCTCAGGGAGCCCAGAGCTGAGTGTCTGGCTTCATCGCAACGCCTCCCCTCGGGAGCGCCGCGCGAGGGGGCTGGACACGGGGGTTGCGCCCGGGCCACGCCCGAGCACACGCCACCCAGCCAGGTCCCTCAGACCTGGTCGTCGCACGTCCCTCCCCGAACGGAGCCAAGGTATGAAGACCCGTTTGAGCGTCAAGGGGGACTCCTGAGCATCGTGACTCAGGAGCCTAACTGGTCACGTAGCCCCTCACCCCTTAGTTCCGAAAGGTTAACGGCGGTTGAGGTATGCGCGGGGCCGGGCCCTGCTGACGTAGAACGACAGATCCCCTCCTTCACCTCCTCCCTATTTGCTGTTTGCGCGTCAAGGGGGACTCCTGAGCATCGTGACTCAGGAGCCTAACTTGCCACGTAGCCCCTTACTCCTTGGTCTAGTCCTGGTGATCCGGTCGGGGCTAACGGCGGCTGAGGTATGTGCAGGGCCGGGCTCTGCTGACGTAGAACACAAGAAAAAAGGAAGGAAAACGTAAAATCTAGCAAATCCAGAAGCAAATATTACAGACCATAAATTGTTCTCACAATAGCAGACACAAATTTAAACGCCTCCACGAGGCATGGTGCATGTTGCAGGAATCAAAGCAGGAGAAAGGCAGCGAGAAGATCACCCCTGGTCTACACCACCGCTCGTGGTGGAGTCGCGCTTGTCAGCCTCACCTCCTGGAGCTGTGGGGCCGGTAGCACCTCGCTTGGGCGCGGTGTTCAAGGTGCGGAACTTCGACAGCAAGGCCTCCGCTCGATCCTTGACGGCTTTAGCAGCAGCGGCGGAGCGCTTGGCGTCCACGGGCTCCAGCAGGTCGTCGAGGTTGGCGTCGGGGTTGCGGAGGTAGACGTGGCTGAGGATCTGCATCAGCGCTGCGGAGGAGAGAACGCGAGCCTCGACTTCAGCCATGGGGCCGATGCCGATCATGACTTCTTCAAGCGCCTCGACGAGGAAGGGAACCAGCTTAGCAGGGCCTACCTTGGCTCCGGCCAGCGGCTTCTCTAGGCCTCCGTCATAAAGCGTTTTTAGCGCTATGCGGGCCCTCTTCTCATAGAGCGCGAAGGTCGCACGGTCCTCGGCCAAGACCTTCGCCTCGGCATCCAAATCGACCCTCTCCGCCTTCAGCGCCTGCTCCAGTGTCTTCAGCTGGTCGCGGTCGGGTGACAGTTCGGCGTCGCGCTCCTTGACAGCAGCCTCCCGAGCTTTCATCTCCTCCTCCTTCACCTGGCGGTCGCGAACCTCCTTGGCGAGCTCAGAACACAGCCCTTCCAGCTCACCCTCTAGCGTCTCGCAGCGGCCCTTGACGGTTGAAGCGTCCTTCAGCGCTGCGTTGCGGGCGGCCATGGCCTGGGAGGTGGCTTGCTTCCCCTCCTCGGAAGCCGTCAAGGCCTGGCTCAGCGCCGCTCGGATGGAGGCGTCAGAACTAGACCAGCTGGAGACCAACTCCAGGCGCCCGGCCACCTGTCACGCCCAATATGCGACCCTATCCAAAAGGAACTCGAAGGTCCCACCAAGGATAGACCCGCATATTGAAACGCTTTTGCAAGGTGGATATCATTACATCAACATTACATAATAGTGGGGATACATCCAAAAGGCATACAATGCCACACAAATACAACATCATCATACATAAGAGCAACATCCGACTACGGATGAAACACAAATAGAAACTCAAACGACATCCACCCTGCTAGCCCAGGCTGCCGACCTGGAACCTATCCCCTGATCGAAGAAGCAGAAGAAGAACTCAACGCACGTAAGCATCGCTCTCGCGTAATGATCATCGCATAACCTGTACCTGCAACTGTTGTTGTAGTAATCTGTGAGCCACGAGGACTCAGCAATCCCATTACCATGGGTATCAAGACTAGCAAAGCTTAATAGGAAAGGAAGGGGTAAAGTGGTGAGGTTGCAGCAGCGGCTAAGCAAGTATGGTGGCTAACATACGCAAATGAGAGCGAGAAGAGAAACAAAGGAACGGTCGTGAAGCTAGCAATGATCAAGAGGTGATCCTGAACACCTACTTATGTCAAACATAACCCAGAAACCGTGTTCACTTCCCGGACTCCGCCGAGAAGAGACCATCACGGCTACACACGCGGTTGATGCGTTTTAATTCGGATCTGGTGTCAAGTTATCTACAACCAGACATTAACAAATTCCCATCTGCCACATAACCGCGGGCACGGCTCTCGAAAGTTTAAACCCTGCAGGGGTGTCCCAACTTAGCCCATGACAAGCTCTCGCGATCAACGAAGGAATAGACCTTCTCCCAGGAAGACCCGATCAGTCTCGGAATCCCAGTTTACAAGACATTTCGACAATGGTAAAACAAGACCAGCAAAGCCGCCTGATGCGCCGACAATCCCGATAGGAGCTGCACATATCTCGTTCTCAGGGCAACACTGGATAAGTCAAGCTACGAGTAAAACCAGACTTCGAGTTTCCCCGAGGTGGCCCCGCAGGCTGCTTAGTTCGGACCAACACTTAGACAAGCACTGGCCCGGGGGGGCTAAAATAAAGATGACCCTTGGGTTAATTACTCCCAAGGGAAATATAGGTGGTGGTGAGGCAAATGGTAAAACCAATGTTGGGCCTTGCTGGACAAGTTTTATTCAAAGCGAACTGTCACGGGGTTCCCATAAATCACCCGACCGCGTTAGGAACGCAAAATCCAGGAACATAACACCGGTATGACGGAAACTAGGGCGGCAAGAGTGGAACAAAACACCAGGCATAAGGCCGAGCCTTCCACCCTTTACCAAGTATATAGATGCATTAATAATATAAGAGATATTGTGATATCCCAACCAAAATTCTGTCCACCATGGAGCAATCTTCAACTTCACCTGCAGCTAGCAACGCTATAAGAGGGGCTGAGCAAAGCGGTAACATAGCCAATCAATGGTTTGCTAGGAATGGTGTCAAAGGTTAGAGGTTCATGGCAATTTGGGGAGGCTTGAAGACCAAATGATAGGTAACGCAGCATAGCGATAGAACGAAGCAACTAGCATAGCAATGATAGTAGTGAGATCCAGGGTAACGGTCATCTTGCCTGAAATCCCGCAAGGAAGAAGAGCGAGTCCATGAAGAAGATGAAGCCACGAAGACGAACCACACATAGACGAACGCATCCTCACGATCGCAACAAAAAGGGAACTATCGAGAAGAAGCACACGACATAGTAAACACACCACACATAGACAAGACATGATGCACAACAAACATGATGCATGAAAAGGCTACATGAAGCTACTCATGGCAAGAGATGATGCAAACAAGAACAACACATCAAGGCAAGTTTAAATGAGGCCGGGAACAACATATAACAATTCCGGTAAGTCCTCATATGCAAATTTCGAAATGGGTCCAAAACTGAATAAACCTTAAGTTCAAGTAGTTAAACAGCAAGTTAAGATGCACCAAGATGATCTACACGAAATTCCAGTCAAGTTACATATAAAGTTCATTAGATTCGGAGCTACGGCCTAGAAGATACGAGCAAAACAAGTTAACCATGGCATTGATGCGAAATGCATACAAACATCAAGCAAACACACCAAAACAAGGATGCAACATGGTAATATGAAACTACATGCAAAATCAAGCAAGTTTCATATAGAGCACACTCAAAACGGAGCAACGGTGCAACACATACACTCTATACAAGTCATAACAACAATCTGTCCATAACAGCAACTAGGCATATTACAAGCATCAAAACAATAAGCTACAGCACCCCAACATAAGAACAAAAGGCATGGGCATGAAGTACAGGTAAAGTATAACAAAACATGAACACTGAGCTATCTCCAGAAACAACTAGAACATGCTCAAACACACATGGGAAGATTGCAAATTATAACAGTTTCAGACTTATCAGGAAATAACATCAGGTTGCAATGTTTAGAGCAAGCAAACAACATGTTACAGGAACTTATCACGGCAAACAAAGGCATGGCATTAATCTACTAATACCATAGATCAAAAGTCCCTTACTGACCATGAGCCAGAAAGGATCAGAAAATATGATGGCACCCATGTGAACATGGCAAGTTATATTACAGATTCAAACATGGCAGGAATAACAATAAGTAGGCATGTTCGTGAGCTTGAACCACTCACCACAGAGCAATACATGGCATGGCAAGGCAACCAACAGTAAGAAGACATGTTCTTGAAGCTAAGCATGTCAAGAGCAAGGTCATAGGATGCATGGATCACTAACAAAACACATGGGAACAAGTGAACTTAATGTTAATAGGCTGACAGCAACATTATGAAGCAACTTTAGAGCAAGATAACGACATGTTCTAGCAGGCTATAATTGCAACCAGTGGCATGAATGGATAGAGCAAGACATGTAGATCAAAACATGTTTATAGAGCATCTCCAGATTATGCATAGAATGATTAGTAGCAACATGTTTACATAGCAACAAAATATAACAGAATCTGTCAGGAAACTAGCAACAGCAACTACCCTACTTAGCAAGCTCGATGCACTCCGCACACAACTCACAAAAATATATGGTTGGCACCCCTGGAAAGATGGCATAGCATAGATCAAAACACATGTAGACATCAACCTCATAGGATGCACACATCAATCATGGCAAAAATGACAAATGAGCAAGTTATAACAGTTTCAGCAGGTTAACATCAACATGCACTCTTCCAACAGCATTTCGGGCATTAAGATGAGCTCAAATGAAAATGATGCAATGGAATGAAATGAAGTACTCGTCGAGGCGAACAATTTGACATATTACACGCACGAAACGAAGCTACAGATGCAGAGATACAACACGATGAACATGGCATGATTATGCAAAAAAAATCCTGAGGACTTGGACGAAAATCTCACCCCGGGGGGGGGGGAGTGGACGGTGGGGTTCCGAGGACGAGCAGGTGCAGCGGGGCCGTTTGGATCCCGGGACGGGTGGATCTCATCCACGCGCCCGGATCTGGCCGGAGCGAACGGGCGGCGAGGTGGCGCACGCCGGCGCCGGCGTGGAGGAGCTCGCCGGCGGCGAGCGGCGTGGTGGAGCGGGTGACGGGAGGAGGCGGCGGCGGCTGCGGGCACGGAGGCGAGGCGCGGTGCGCCGAAGGACGGCGAGGCGGGACTCCGGCCGGAGCGGACGGGCGGTGCTCCTGCGCGAGGAGCAACGGCGGCGGGGGCGCGCTCCGGCGCCGGTCGGAGGCGGTGGCCGGCGGCCGGGGCGGGAGACGGCGGGCGCGGCCGGTCGCGAGACGCGGCCCGGGTCGGGCGCGGGAGGGCCCGCGGCGGGCTCTCGCGGGCCGGCGGCGGAGGCGGGCGGCACGGCGCCACGTGGCAAGCTGCGGTTGGCCGGGCGGCGGCGGGCGGACGTGTCCGGCGCGATGCGGACGCGTCCGGTGGCGGCGGAGGGCGATTTTGCTAGGGTTAGGGTAGAATGACCCGAAAATTTCGGGGGAGATCTAGTTTTATAGGTAGAGGGAGCTAGGAGAGTCCAAATGAGGAGCGGTTTTCGGCCACGCGATCGTGATCGAACGACCGAGAGCATGGAGGTGACTTAGATGGGTTTTGGGCCACTTTGGAAGGGGTGTTGGGCTGCAACTCAAAGAGGGCTTGCGGTTATCCGATTAACCATTGGAGTACCAAACGAACTCCAAATGGCACGAAACTTGACAGGCGGTCTACCGGTGCTATACCAAGGCCGCTTGGCAAACCTCGGTCCATTCCGAGAACGTTTAACACCCGCACAAGAGAAGAGGCAAAAAGGGACGCCGGATGACATAGGAGTGCCGGATTGCAAAACGGACAACGGGGAAAAAGCTCGGATGCCTGAGACGAACACGTATGCAAAATGAAATGCACATGATGACATGATATGAAATGCATATGATGACATGGCAAAGTGCAACACGCAAGCAAATGACATGGCAACGACGGCGAATAACTGGCAGACACCTGGCGCATCGAATCCGGGGCATTACACCACCAGACGGGGATCCGCGCTCCGGAGATCCTCTCGTAGCCGACTCAGCTTGCCGGCGGCACGGTCCAAGGCAACGGAAGAAGCAGAGGAGACGGGAGCCGGCGGAGTAGGAGGAGAAGACAGCAGCGTGATCACAGGTTGGGAGGAAGGAACCTCCTGGGCCTTGGGCACTCCAGCGGCAGCATCAGGCACCTCTAGAGTCAGCGGGGCCACGGGGGCCGACTCCTCACCAGAGCGTCCCTGCTGGCCTTGCGAGGATGACCGAGCAGGGGACGTGCGGGCTTTGCCGCCTCCCTTTCCCGCGAGTGAAGACGCGGCCATGGCTGAGGAGCCTGTCCCAGGCAGGGTCACCGCGTCTCCCTTCAGCCTCTTCGCCGCAGGAATTAGCCTACCCAATAGAAGATGTCAGGCCTCAACGGCGAAAGGGCAAGAGCAAGGCAAAGTTCGAGCACTTACTGGTTAACCGCCGCGGGATCCCACGGACTCCGGCAAGCTTGAAGCCCGAAAGTCTCTTGCGGGGCTCAGCCTCGGGAGGCCCGGCCGCAGAAGAAGGTGCACCTGAAGGGATAGATCTGACTTCAGCCGATGCGGGGGCCGGGGAAGACCCTCGGGAGATCAGCCCGGACCTGTCCTTCCTCGGGACCAGGGGCGCATCCTTCCATCCTCGCCTGGCGCCGGCCTCGTCGTCATCGGGCATGAAGCGGAGGGCGCTGGACCTGCGCCAGGGGGAAGTCTCCCCCGTCCCCTCAAAGGTCACCTCCGAGTCACGCTCCTCGTCCTCGTCGTCATATTCCTCCTCTTCTCCGCTGGATTCACCAGAGGACAGGTTCACCGTCGCCGTGGCCGCTTGGCCCTCAGGATCCTCCGCCGGCACCAGGCCGACCCCGTCGAAGGTGGGCATGGCGTCCACCACCAGCTTCCAGTTGTCGCGAAGGAACAAAGGGACCGGAGCACCCACCGGGTCAGCCACTTCCTCTCCAACCAAGAAGCGGAGGGCCGCGGTCAGATCCTCGTCATTCAGGGCGTCCAAGCTCAGGCGGAGGACAACGTCATCATCCGCGAGCCTCCACAGTGGGCGCGGGTGCGCCTGAAGAGGGGACACCCGGTGCAATAGGAACTCCCTCAGGAGAGAGGCCACGGTCAGCTTCGCCGCCCTCAGGCTGCCCGACCTCAGGTCGGTGTTCATCTTCTCCAGCACCGGCCCGCCGATCGTCAAGCTTCGTGCGATACCACACCTCAACAGCTTCAGGCCGCTTGGCAGGCAGCTCCAGCAGGGGGTTGTGGCACCCGGCGTCCACCATAACCCACTTGCTCCGAAAGCCCTCGGCCCTCTTCCCGGCTTTCGAGATGGTGTTGGACTTGGAGTACGCAACAAAGCTCACGCATGCCGAGATATTGCCACCGGAGACCCGGAGGGAGAAGAAGTGGCGCAGCAAGGCCACAGAGGGCACCACCCCGACGTGCGCCTCATAGTAATAGGCGAAGATCGATAGGAGGAGGATGGAGTTGGGATGGATGTGCAGAGCATGCAACTGATGCTGGCGAAGCACGGCGAAATGGCGCCCATGAAGATGGGGTAGAAGGTGCTCCCCTTGTCTTCCGACCAGGCGGAGCTAAGCCGGAGTGCAGTCTCCCCCATCTCATTGATCTGCAACGCCGCCATCTGGCGCGTGAGGGCGAGATTCTTCTCCGTCACGTTGGGAGAGACCAGGGCCGCCGAGTACCAGGCCGATGCAGCCCCCACCGGAGTCCTGCAGGGAGCCATTGTTCGCCGGAGGAGAAAGGATGCAGCAAATCTGGAGATTTTGGAGGCAGGAAGGCGAGGAGCAAGAAAGAGGACCTGGAGCAAGGAGGACGAGAGTAATGAGGTAAGGCTAACCCAGAGCCATCCTTTTGTCAGTCGAGCAGTTGCCGAGGCAGCATGGGGAAGCGGAGATGCCCACGTCCAATCAACCGCCAAGCGGCACCCAAGGCCCCAGGCTAATGGGGCCCACGGTGCTCCGCACTTGCCCCTTCGCTTCTCTGCTAAGCCAAGTCCGAGCGTGCCTTGGGCCCGGGGGCTACTGTCGGCGTTCTGGGAATGGGGGTCCCCAGACTTGCCTTCCTGCGGACTGCGGCGTGGCTCAAGTGGTGGCCCAGTATGGCCTATCTTCATCAGCACAAGATTCAAGACCCTCATGAGGGGCCAAGCCTCGCGGGATGGACGACAAAATGCTACCTCAGGAACGGCCTCGCCAGGCAGGCTCGCGAGGAGGCGGAGAGATCAAGGCAGGGTACCTCGCGAGGTGCTCGTGACGCAAGCCATGACGATCGAGACCAGGTGGGCGCCGGCCCGCGTAGTGTCCTTGTTTCCTCTTTGGTGCAAAGGGGGCAAGCACAAGCGTGGAGTACCAAGGCATCAGGCAAAGGTTGCCATTTCAGTGCAATGAGACCAAGACCAGCGGGCGGTAGGATGGAGGTTACCGTGGAGCCCAAGACGGCGTCATCGCCAGAGCCTTTGGCAGCCGAAGACCAACTTTAGTCAGGATAACTTGTACTAGATGTTCCCCTTCAAAATGGCCGTTTGTTGGCACCCTTCCCGCTCAATATTTGGGAAGAGGCCCAGGGCCTCTATAAATAGGACTAGCCACCACAATAGAGCGGGATCCAGATTTTGGGAAGAGAGAGAGACAGAGAGGCAATCGAACTCACACAAGAAGTTCATCGCACCAGCCCAAGAACACCTCTCGCGAGGCTGTTCTTCCCTTGTACTATTCGTCATCAGCCCCTAAGGCAATCCACCACACCACACACTTGAGTAGGGTATTACACCACAACGGTGGCCCGAACCAGTATAAATCTTGTGTCCCTCGTGTTGTTCATCGTTTTCAGCTTAGATCTCACGAGACGATCGAACGTAGGTCGGTAGGGGAGAGATCTTCGTGCGCACCCCATAGTTCAAACCTTAAGGGTCTGCCAGAACCCAACATCTAACACATACAAGCCCCACATCTCTTATTGGTTGATTCCTCTATTTATGTCAAAAAATAAGAAATAACGTGAGAGTTAATGCACCACGCCTATGTGTTTACTATTTGGTTTTCGAGAGAATTCCTTATTTGACACTCCCTTAAAATCGTGTTCCTTATTTGACACTGGAAAAAATTTCTTCCCTATATGACCTATAGTGTTAATTTCTTTCCCTATATGACACTCTAGTTCATTTTGTACACGTGAAAAGACCTTTTTACCCCTATACATAATGTGACCAGAAATATGTAGCATTGACCCTAATTAGGGAAAATTCGTTTCTGAGAGTGAGCACAACTGAACATGTTATCTCCTCCGTTGGTCTTTTTTGGGATGCGTGTGTATTATGTATTCCTGAGCGCATGCATCCATTGTATTTAGAACGTATTCAGCTATGGGTCTAGTTTCATGCGGTATGGTTTGTGAGTGCGACGTCGATCGACATTGATCATTGATGCTCTTAGCGTTGGAGAAAAGAGGAAGAAACCAAGGTGGAGACCAAGTACATGAGTACGTGCGTGTGGGCGAGGTGGCCACTCCGGGCTCTGGCCATGTTGCGGTTGCTGTCCGGCCGGCTGACTCTGTCCGTCCACCCCGCCGCTCATCCAGGGGAAAATTCCTAAACGTACTAGACTTGACCTGATTTTTTAGCAGCCGGCCTAATTCAACATACTCTTCGAAAGTGCGGGGGATTAGACCAAACCACATGCTTTCTTGAGGTCAAATGTTTACGTGACCTTGCACGTACGCACCTACGTACGGTGCTCCTCGTGTTGCACAGTTGCATGGTGATGCATGCTGGCATGGTCCCATATTTAACAAAATGTAGCATGGATCATTTCCAGAGATATGCTACTGCAGGTATACAATCTAACCGGAACAGTAGCAAATCGACTGGCATGACAATACCAACATATCTTATGTCACGTATGGGTAACTCGACTGATTTTTTTGGAACAAATATTATCTTGTACATATTTGTGGTCACATTATACATATGGGTAAAATGGTCTTTTCACGTGTACAAAATGCACTAGAGTGTCATATAGGGAAAAAAATTAAGACTAGAGATCATATAGGGAAGAAATTTTCTCCAGTGTCAAATAAGGAACACAATTTTAAGAGAGTGTCAAATAAGGAATTCTCTCTTGGTTTTCGTAAGATGACTTAATACTCACCTATACGGAGGGAGTATTCGATTTGATAGCGGGCGGCGCACTTCCCGATACGGCTTTAATGCAGACGAGGGAGGGACTAGCGGTTCCCGAAATGTTGAATGGCCAATGCATCCTCCTTCAATTAATGCATGATGGAAGTAATGGGAGGCGGTCCGGGAAAGTAGGTCGCACGATGTGAATGCAACGCAGTTTGCCCTCATTGCCCTCATATAAAGGCGCCCCTCCACTCCATTGCATCTACCACATCGTATGCACCTAAGCATTTGCCTAAGCACCTACACTAAGCACAAAAGAGCTCACTCCAGACCCATGGCGGCGATGCGCGTGAGCGGCCAGTGGCTGTGCCAGATGGTCCACGACGCCGGCCTGCGGCATGGCGTCGAGGATCGTCTCCAGACGGTGTTGGAGACCGACTGGTGGATGCCCGCCGTCGACGCCAACTACGACTCTCAGTTGGACCAGATGATCATTGCCACCAGCAACAAGTTCACCGTCCTCAAGAAGCTCGCGAACGACATCGCCATACTCCTCCAGCCCGCGCGCCCGGGCTCCTCATTACCTGCCACCCTAATCGGCCTCCATGGCCGGAACCTCTTTAAAGCACTGGTGGCCCTGCGACTGCCCGCCGACGCCACGAAGAATGTCCACCTGGAGGTCGCGCTCGCCACGACGCGCCTCGCCCTGCAAGAATTCGTCGACCTACACATCCACGTGTACGAGCAAATCGTGTACATAGGTATCTACAAGGCTAGTGAGGACGCTACGACGTTGGCCTTCCTCAACCGGCTGGAAGCCTTGGATGCCTTTGCTGAGAAGCACCTCGACCTCGCCACAAAAGTCGCCACTCCTTAGCCGCCGGTCGGTGGCCCGGCGCACTAAGTTGAGGAGGAGGAGGTCGTATGTTTATGGATCCATCTTTATTCTTGCCTTCTGTAACCACAACTGCGATCGCATCATCGTGGCCTTAATTCTTATTGTGTTGCTGCATTCTCGTTCCAGTCAATACCGACATGTGCGATCCCTTTGCTTAATTATATGCATCACTTTAACTAGTACTCCATCCGTCAATTTATAAGTTGTGCTTACCTTCTCTATCAACTTCATGCAACATGCGCGCATCTTGCTAGAAACACTAGAATATGTCTATATAATCCGTATATGATAGTCCATTTGAAACCTCTAAAAAGACAAATATTTAGGTACGGAGGGAGTAATAATTAGGAGTATATCAAAACAAGAGTGATTTCTTTCAAGTTTGTGAACAAGTACTACTATTCTACTACTTTGGATCCATCGCAATGCACGGGCACATTGCTAGTAAAAGGAAAAGGCCTGCCGCGTTCGCGTCGCACCCCCACACGCCCGGGAATCAGGAGTACTCCACGGCCCGTCCGGCATGACACATAGCTTAGGGAAGGCGTGTTGCCTAGCATTTTCACTTTCATGTGGGACTGCCATTGAGCAAACCAACTATTAGCAAACCGCACCCCGCCCGCCGCCGGGTTGGAAAACAGAAACGAGGGGAAGATCTACCTGTAGCACGGAAGCCAAGAAATTTGGTGTCAGATGGTGCTCGTTGATAGAGTAGGAGCATTCCGTACTAGTACTACTCCTACTAGTACCAATTTTGTACTCCTAATACTATATTACTAGTACTACCACTATACAACTAGTAGGTACGTGCACGACACAACATCGTAGGAACAAAAAACGGGAAGATCTTCTTTTGGGTGATTTATCTTTTTTTTCAATCAACGTAGTATGAATAATATGATGTGGGGGGCACCCATGAAGCTTATGTGGCTTGGTTGCATGGCTACGACAGGTTAGAGAAAAATAAATAGATAATGTGTTTAGAGTGCCCTCCACTAAATATATATACTTTGGATCCATTGCAACGGACCGGCACATCTATATCTATACCCCCTATATAGTGTGTGAAAAACTTTGAAAGTTGGTCGTTGGATGAAGCCAATCCGATGGTACAAAGATGGCAAATCTGAGCACTAGTGGTTGTTGGATATCATCCACCAGATTCTGCCACATGTATAATCTAGAAGACTCCATGGTTGAACTTAATTCATGACTAACTTTGCCACAACTAAGCTTAGGTGAAGTTATTAGTTCTTCAAAATGAGAGCCACAAGTTGGCAAGCCTAAGTGAATCTTGCCACATTTTTTGTGTGTATGTCATGTGGGCCTTAGTGTGGCTTGCCTAAGGTGTGGCTTGAACCAAACACTCACCTAAGTTGGTCAAACTTGCCTAACCTTACATGTGGCAATCTTAGTGGCTGTTTGGTTCCTAGCCACACCTTGCCACACTTTGCCACACCTAGCCTTAGGCAAGTTTGACCAAGTTAGGTAGGTGTTTGGTTCTAGCCACACCTAAGGCAAAGATTTTTTTTATGAGCAGTGAGCCCCACATGTCATAAACACAAAGGGGTTGTTTGGTTCTAGGCCTAGCATTGCCACTCTTAGGCACACATTTTTGCCAAGCTTGCCTAAGGTTAGTTCATCAAAATGAGAGCCACAAGTTGGCAAGCCTAAGGGAATCTTGCCACATTTTTTATGTGTATGCCATGTGGGGCCCAAGTGTGGCTAGTCATGTTATCAAAATAACACTACTGCATCCAACTAATCCATGCACTCAAGTACTACAGCAAGCTAAGCACTTCAAGCATGACAAATGAAATAACTTACGCAATGTTATTTAAATGATTTAATGCATGAAGATAAATCATATTCAAGTTAGAAAATCATAGTTATTGAAATGACACCATGAAAATATTTGTGGTGGCTTGCCTTAGCACAGAGGAGGGTCACACTCCTCCTGGTTCTCCTCTGGGCAAGATTCAAAAACAGAAAAAGAAAATATTAAGAACCACTCTGATATTCACCAGAAATTCTAGACAGCAAGGAAAAATCTCAAACTTGGTGTGCTGCTAGAGCATTTCAATACAAAACCAAGGCAAAAAGAATCAACTTATTTGGATTTGTAGATTAGGAGTTAGAGCTGGTCAAAGTTACTAGTCAAATATGAATTAAATTTGAATAAAAAGAAAACCAGGGGTGACGTCGAAGGCGTATTCAGCGAATATGCCTCCACTCATATCACTTCGGGCACGAGTGGAGAGGCTGACAGTGGGCCCCTGCAGTCAGGTTTAGAGAGAGGGGGAGAGAAACAAAGGAGGGGCAGCGCGTCGCCGGCGATTCTCCAGCAAGGAGAGGTCGGCTACCGCCGATGGAGGGACGGATGGATGCGCAAGACTACGGCGAGTCGGCACGTACCCGTAGCTTGGCGAGAGGTGGACATAGAGCGTCGTGGTGGTCGTCTCCAAAGATGTCAGCGGAGGGGACTCGTTGGAGTTGGCGATTCCGATGAGGCAGGGCCGGTCCAGCAGCTCCAACAACACCAGCATGACCAGTGGAGCACCACGAGCACCTTGGAGAGGTCAAAGGAAGATGAGGGGCATTGGGGGAAGCAGAATGCCGAGGCAGAGTCGGCAGTGAGCTCCGAAGCAGAACGACAGCCAGATGCCCGCCTGGACTGGCCGAGGCTATCTAGAGGAAGTATGGGTGCCAGTGGAGGAGGGTGGTGAGGTTGAACGAGCACGGAGGAGTCCTATTTATAGGCGGGGCGAGGGAGGGGATCTCGGGCTTGCCGAAGCACTCTGGAAGTGGCGCTCGGTGACGAGGGAGTCAGTGAGAGGGGGAAGAGGACATGTGTAACGCCCCGGATTCGATGCGCCAGGTGTCTGCCAGTTATTCGCCGTCATTGCCATGTCATTTTCTTGCGTGTTGCATTTTATCATGTCATCATGTGCATCTCATTTTGCATACGTGTTCGTCTCATGCATCCGAGCATTTTCCCCGTTGTCCGTTTTGCAATCCGGCACTCCTATGTCCTCCGGCGCCCCCTTTTGCCTCTTTTCATGTGCGGGTGTTAAACGTCCTCGGAATGGACCGTGATTTGCCAAGCGACCTTGGTACACCACCGGTAGACCGCCTGTCAAGTTTCGTGCCATTTGGAGTTCGTTTGATACTCCAACGGTTAACCGGGTAACCGTAAAGGCCTATCTTGTTTGCAGCCCAACACCCCTCCAAAGTGGCCCAAAAACCCATCCAAACCCCCTCCATGCTCTCGGTCGTTCGGTCACGATCGCGTGGGCGAAAATTTCTCCTCATTTGGACTCTCCTAGCTCCCAGAATCTATAAATATGCCCTCCCCGTCCAAATTCGCGGATGAATCCCCCCGAAACCCTAGCTTCTTCCTCCTCCCGCGCCAGACATGTCCGCTCCGCAGCCGGACATGTCCGCCGCCGCTCCCTGCGCCAATCGGAGGCCGCCACGTGGCGCACCGCCGCCACCCTCTGTGCCGGCCCGCGCGGCCCGTCCCCGGCCCCCGCCGCCCGCGCCCGATCCGCCGCCGCCCGCCGCCGCGGGGCCCATCCCGCCGCCGGCCAGCGCCCCGCCACCGTGCCCGCTGCTCCCCGCCGCCAGCCACGTCGTCCCGCATGCGCCCTTGCGCCCGCCGTCCACCGGCACCACGGCCGCCGCCGCCTCCCTCCGCGGCTCCTCCGCGCCGCCGCCGACCGCGCCTCGTCGGCCGCCGTCTCCGGTGACCTCTGGCGCCGCCTCGGATCCAGCGCCCCTCGTCGCCCCGCGCGCCGGATCCGGCCGGCCCCATCTCCGGCGCCCTCTCTTCCTCTCCGGCCACCTTATACCGCAACTCCGGCGAGAGCCCCGGCCATCCTCGGATTCCGTGCAACCAGAGGTTGACCCCGATTTCGCCCAAGTCCCTGAGATTTTGACATTATCATGCCATGTTCAACGCATCATAACTTGCTACTTGCTGCTCCATTTCGTGCGTATAATATGTCAAAATGTTTGACATGAGATGCTCTACAGTTTATTCAGTTTCACCATGTTCATTTGAGTTCATCTTGATGCCCGAATCATCGTTGCAAGAGTGCTATATGATGTTAATCTGCTGAAACTGTTATAACATGGTGATTTGTCATTTTTCTTGCTTTTGATGTGTGCCTCCTATGAGATTGGTGTCTACATGTGTTTTGATCTATGTCATGCCATATTTACAGTGGTGACATCCATGTATTTTTGTGAGTGTTGTACTGAGTGCATCGAGCTCGTGAAGTAGGGTACTTGCTGTTACTGTTTTGCTTGTCTGAATCTGCTATATCATGATGCTATGTTAACCTGCTTCTACAAGTCATTCTATGCATAATATGGAGATGTTCACTAAGGATGATTTGTTAAACATGTCATGCTCTATCCATTCATGCCCCTGGTTGCATTTATAGCCTGTTGTAACCTGTTCTAATATTGCTCTCAACTTGCTAAATAATGTTGCTGTCAGCCTGTTAACTTTAAGTTCAGTTTTGCCATGTGTGTTGCTAGTGATCCATGCACCCTATGACCTTGCTTTTGACATGCTTAGGTTCACAAGCATGTATTCTTACTGTTGGTTGCCTTGCCATGCCATGTATTGCTCTGTGGTGAGTTGTTCAAGCTCACCAACATGCCTACTTGTTGTTGTTCCTGCCATGTCTGAATCTGTCATTTAACTTGCCATGTTTACATGGGTGCCATCATATCTTCTGTTCCTTTTTGGCTCATGGTCAGTAAAGGACTTTTGTTCTATGCAATTAGTAGATTCATGTCATGCCTTTGTTTGCCATGATAAGTTCCTGTAGCATGTTATTTGATAGCTCTAAACATTGCAACCTGATGTTATTTCTGCTAAGCCTGAAACTGTTATTATTTGCAATCTTTCCATGTCCTTTTGAGCATGTTCTAGTAGTTTCTGGAGAGAGCTCAATGTTCATGTTTTGTCATGCTTTACCTGTACTTCATGCCCATGCCTTTTGTTCTTACGTTGATATGTTGTACCATATTGTTTTGATGTTTGTAATATGCCTAGTTGCTGTTTTGGACAGCATGCCCTTTAAACTTGTATAGAGTGTATGTGTTGAACCGTTGCTCCGTTTTGAGTGTGCTCTATATGAAATTTGCTTGATTTTGCATGTAGTTTCATATTATCATGTTGCATCCTTGTTTTTAGGTGTTTGCTTGATGTTTGGATGCATTTAGCATCAATGCCATGTTTAACTTGTTTTGCTCATATCTTCTAGGCCGTAGCTCCGAATCTAATGAACTTTATATGTTACTTGACTAGAATTTCGTGTAGATCATCTTGGTGCATCTTAACTTGCTGTTTAACAACTCCAACTTAATGTTTGTTCAGATCTGGACAAATTTCTAAATTTGCATATGAGGACTTACCGGAATTGTTATATGTTGTTTCCGGCCTCATTTAACTTGCTTTGATGTGTTGCTCTTGTTTGCATCATCTCTTGCCATGAGTAGCTTCATGTAGCTTTGTCATGCATCATGCTTGGTTGTGCATCATGTCTTGTCTATGTGTGGTGTGTTTACCATGTTGTGTGCTTCTTCTCGATAGTTCCCGTTTCGTTGCGATCGTGAGGATTCGTTCGTCTACGCTTGGTTCGTATTCATGGCTTCATCTTCTCCATGGACTCGTTCTTCTTCCTTGCGGGATCTCAAGCAAGATGACCGCTACCCTGGATCTCACTACTATCATTGCTATGCTAGTTGCTTCGTTCTATCGCTATGCTGCGCTTCCTATCACTTGTTCTTCAAGCCTCCCCAAATTGCCATGAACCTCTAACCTTTGACACCCTTCCTAGCAAACCGTTGTTTGGCTATGTTACCGCATTGCTCAGCCCCTCTTATAGCGTTGTTAGTTGTAGGTGAAGTTGAAGATTGCTCCATGGTGGATAGGATTTTTTTGGGATATCACAATATCTCTTATATTATTAATGCATCTATATATTTGGTAAAGGGTGGAAGGCTCGGCCTTATGCCTGGTGTTTTGTTCCACTCTTGCCGAGTTTTCGTCATACTGGTGTTATGTTCCTAGATTTTGCGTTCTTTACGCGGTTGGGTGATTTATGGGACCCCCTTGAAAGTTCGCTTTGAATAAAACTCCTCCAGTAAGGCCCAACCTTGGTTTTACCATTTGCCTCACCTAGCCCTTTTTCCCTTGGGTTTCCAGAGCCCGAGGGTCATCTTTATTTACCCCCCCCCCCCGGGCCAGTGCTCATCGTGAGTGTTGGTCCAACCTGCCAGCCGCCGGTGGCCACCAGGGGCAACTCTGGGATGGCCTACCGGAAGTTTGGACAATCCAATGTGCCCTGAGAACGAGATATGTGCAGCTCCTATCAGGATTTGTCGGCACATTCGGCCGGCTTTGCTGGTCTTGTTTTACCATTGTCGAAATGTCTTGTAAACCGGGATTCCGAGACTGATCGGGTCTTCCTGGGAGAAGGAATATCCCTCGTTGATCATGAGAGCTTATCATGGGCTAAGTTGGGACACCCCTGCAGGGTATAAACTTTCGAAAGCCGTGCCCGCGGTTATGTGGCAGATGGGAATTTGTTAATGTCTGGTTGTAGATAACTTGACTCCAGATTCGAATTAAAATGCATCAACCGCATGTGTAGCCGTGATGGTCTCTTTTCGGCGGAGTCCTGGAAGTGAACACGATTTGGGTTATGCTTGACGTAAGTAGGAGTTCAGGATCACTTCTTGATCATACTAGTTGACGACTGTTCCTTTTGCTATCTCCTTGCTCTTATTTGCGTATGTTAGCCACTATATATGCTTAGTCGCTGCTGCAACCTCACCACTTTACCCCTTCCTTTCCCATTAAGCTTTGCTAGTCT
Organism: Triticum timopheevii; assembly: GCA_963921465.1. NCBI lineage: Eukaryota > Viridiplantae > Streptophyta > Magnoliopsida > Poales > Poaceae > Triticum > Triticum timopheevii. The sequence continues at coordinate 140,386,200 of OY997270.1, forward strand.
TGATACCCATGGTAATGTGATTGCTGAGTCCTCGTGGCTCACAGATTACTACCACAAAAGTTGCTGGTACAGGTTATGCGATGATCATGACGCGAGAGCGATGTTTGCTTGTTTTGGAGTTCTTCTTTTGCTTCTTCTTCGATCAGGGGATAGGTTCCAGGTCGGCAGCCTGGAGGGTGGATGTCATTTGAGTTTCTGTTTGTGTTTCATCCATAGTTGGATGGTGCTCTTATGTAAGATGATGTTGTATTCATGTGGCATTGTATGCCTTATGTATGTATCCCTATCTATTATGTAATGTTGATGTAATGATATCCACCTTGCAAAAGCGTCTTCAAGATGCGCTTCTATCCTTGGTGGGACCTTCGAGTTCCTTTAGGATAGGGTCGCATCTTGGGCATGACAAGTTGGTATTAGAGCCTCGACCGACCTTAGGAGCCCCCTTGATTGATCATGTAGTTTGGCCGTTGTTGAGTCTAGAAGAAAGCTGATTTCTGAGTCTAGTTATATCGGAGAGTAGGAATTCTTTTTACTCCTCTGCCCCTTTGTCGCTTTGGTGAGGAATCTTGACGTAGGTGTTTTGAATTACTCCTCTTCCCGTTCAACTTTTTCTTTAGGATCACGTGGTTAGTTTCGTGAGTTGTCCATCCTCTTTTGTCCGGTGCATTTCTCGTCAAGTTGACTCGAGCCTCTTCATCGTTGCCAAGCTCAATCCTCAGTTGTTTTCTTTTCCCACCCGCCCACCCCTTTTTCTTCTCGGAGCCGGAATCCGTAATCGAGTATCCCTCCTACTCGTGCGAAGCCTTTGCATTCTTTCAACCGGTGTTTTCTCTTCAAGTTATTCGTCGATTCTCCCCTCTAGGTGCCTTTGTTTTCCCGCCCTCCCACCCTTTTTCTTCCTGGAGTTTGAGTCTCTCTTGAACATCAATTTTCATTCGTACGGAGCCTCTTCAATCTTCCCTCAACCATTTCAACCGGTAAATTCTCGTTTTGTTCGACTTTCTTCATTTCTTTTCTTCTCCGGTGGATACAATTCAAGTTTTTTGGGTTGATCATATTCCTTCCCATAGCTCAAGTGTTTTCCCTGCTCGTTCGCCTCTCGCCATTTTTCCTTCCGGAGTGCTCAAGACATCTCAGGAGATTCGTCGGTGTTGGAAATTAATTCGAGGTTGTCACCTCATTCAAATATTTCAATTGTTCCGGTGCATCATCTATCTCTTCAACAATCCTTGCCAACGGTGTTTTCTTTTAGTGGGCCCTAACCCACAGGTCTTTTCCTAGGATCTTATCTGACCCTTCTAATTCCCCGAAGTTGTTCTCAAATTCTTTTCAAGTGTGACGTAAGAATGGATCCCAGCAGTCAGGTTTTAGATAACTTGACACCAGATTCGAATTTAAATGCATCAACCGCGTGTGTAGCCGTGATGGTTTCTTTTTGGCGGAGTCCGGGAAGTGAACACGGTTTGGGTTATGCATGACGTAAGTAGGAGTTCAGGATCACTTCTTGATCATACTAGTTGACGACTGTTCCGTTTTCTCTCTCCTTGCTCTTATTTGCGTATGTTAGCCACCATATATGCTTAGTCGCTGCTGCAACCTCACCACTTTACCCCTTCCTTTCCCATTAAGCTTTGCTAGTCTTGATACCCATGGTAATGGGATTGTTGAGTCCTCGTGGCTCACAGATTACTACCACAACAGTTGCAGGTACAGGTTATGCGATGATCATGACGTGAGAGTGATGTTTGCTTGTTTTGGAGTTCTTCTTCTGCTTCTTCTTCGATCATGGGATAGGTTCCAGGTCGGCAACCTGGGCTAGCAGGGTGGATGTCGTTTGAGTTTCTGTTTGTGTTTCATCCGTAGTCGGATGGTGCTCTTATGTAAGATGATGTTGTATTCGTATGGCATTGTATGCCTTATGTATGTATCCCTATCTATTATGTAATGTTGATGTAATGATATCCACCTTGCAAAAGCGTCTTCAAGATGCGCTTCTATCCTTGGTGGGACCTTCGAGTTCCTTTAGGATAGGCTCGCATCTTGGGCGTGACAACATGGCTCATGCGACTACTGTGAGGAGAACGCGGACGAGCATAGGCCACAGGTAGAGTGAGAATAGGGGCACGGGTGCACTGTGCGCTTGGCCGCGTCGTGCCCGTGCTCGCTGCGGTAAACTCCAACATCGGCGAGCAGCAGGGAGGGATCAAGGGTGATGAGTCGAGGCAACAGGTGCTCGATGGTGAGTTGGTTTGGCCTCGGGCGCGCGCACGAGCGAAACAGGGGCGTTGGCGGCACCAAGAGCGCGTCGAACAGCTGCCTGGCACCGTGTCCTCGTGTGGTCACCGCGTGAACTCTGGCATCATGTGACCTGGGCTGTGCAAACTGTGTCTGGCGTGTAGTTCATGCATGGAGGGGTCCAGGGAAGTAAATGGCATACTGCCAGGCCAACTAAGATGAACATGGGAGAGGGAGCAAGTTTCTGGACAGAAACTTTGGAGCTTAATAGAGAAGAATCTAGAGAGATTTAAGAGCTGAGTTTTGGTGGTTAAGGGTTACTTAGGAGGGTAATGAAGGCCTAAAAATTTCAGCTCCATTGGATCAAGGAAAAATGCACTTCCTTCAGAACATGCATTTTCTGGCCAGAATAGAAAAGATTTTCTGTAGCAAAATCATTCCAAATAACCATGAAATATTTTTGCAGGGAGGTGTGCCAAGGTCCAAAGAATATTCAGGAATTTTCTTAGATTTTTGTGGGCAAGGAAAATGAGGGTTGGTTTGGAGTAGAAGTGAGTGAAAGACTTTCAGAGAGAAAATTAATATTTTCCATTTAAGAAAAATATTCCCATGTCCATATTTGGATATATCAAAGATAAATAGATGAGTTTGAAAGTGAGATGAGTCACTTGCGTGAAAATCAAAGAAATGCCCAAGTGATTAAGTCCAAATGAGTAGATTCAAACTCAAATTCAAATCGAAGATGCAACAAAATCTAGAAAAAGAAAAGGGCAAAAACCAAGGTGTCACATTGCGCGCATCTAGACCTATGCTCCACCACCGAGTGCTGGTCGACGTATCTCTTGTAGCCGAAATGCTTGTAGACATAGGGCACCTTGTTGGCATCGACCAGGTTGTCCATGAAACGGGAGTGGCTGTAGGGAATGTTGCACCTGCCGCATGGAGCGCAGGAGTAGCACACGAAGTGGTAGATGGTGTAGTTACTAGTACTCCATCTATTTCTTTTTACTAGTTTGCATATAATTCCAAACACCACGTATACACGTTCTCTCACAATTTTACAACTATATTAGTATCATTGTTAGTGGTAAACCGGTGCAAGTTCTAGCCCCGAGTGTTTTAACCTTTTTTAGTAATGTTATCTTGCGATTGTTCGCCACGAGCCCAATGCTGGCGAATGCGCACATAATCGTCAGATTTCCATCGATGGTGACCTTTTTTAAGCTTCACATGTACTATAACTGTGATGCATGCGTTTGCAACTGCCATGTCTCCCAACGAATGTTTGCTGGGGATTGGCGTTAGCACCGATGGCGGTTCGTAGTCATTCCACGCTCCGGTGCAAGTAGTAGAGCAGAGTCCTACTCCACTACACTACTCGGGCATATAGTGGTAGGTAATGTAGTTTATTGTACTAGTACTATGATCACTCAAGTTGTTTGGCATCGATATGACCCTACGATGTTGGGATGTGTCTCATAAGTCAAGCAGCGTGCTGCCGCTACATTGTCATCATCACATGTCCACTTCCTGCAGCACATATTCGCTTCTCCATTCTCTTCCGCACATAATCGTCCAATCTTCCATCGCCGCTAGGCGCCTCCCCCCTCTTCCGAAACACAAGCACTAACAATGGCAGAACCGAGCAACGTCCGCCGAAAGAGTGGCTGGAATTCGCTCCCGACAAAGGTAATCAAATTCATTGTTTTGCGTTGGACAATCTCAGTACCATGCCTCTCACCGTGTGCTCGTCGAGGCTATACCGTTTACTCAAAGCCCTAAGGCCGGAGCTTTTTAAGCCAGCTCCCTGCTTGCTAATGCCGCCTGATCTTCAAAAACTGCATGTCACGCAGCATAACAATCATAGGGTGGCGAGCATCAAACCCCTAGGCTATGATTCAATCTCCATCACCTTCAACTACATTAATATGTACTGGGTCGGCATGAACACGTCTTGGATGGTGCTCGTTAACGGTCGTGGCAGCTGGATACTCATGAGGTCCATTAATCCCCCTTCCTTTGATTAACACTGCACTGCTTTGGCACCGCGGCCCAGGATACTCAGAATCTTACAGTAGCCAACATGATACCAAGTTTGATTTTCTCAAGGTTGTAATTTGCCAAGTGCCCACAAGATCTGCAAATTATAAAGACTTCAGGCTAATTTCATTCTTCAACCGCGGTCTCACCTATTTGACAGGTCAGTATGGAAAGTGGATAAATCTGCACGTCCATCGCAGATCATACATCCTCCATGGTTCTCTGATGCCATTGAACACAAGGGCTTCATTTACTATGTGGACTCCTTCTATGGCTGGACATATTGCTAGCCTACTCCAGTCATCGCTACAAATGGTTGTTACCGCAGTATGTTACTTTCCCATGATATCATGATGGCTTGCTTATATTACTTTCAACATTTACTGAAAAATATTCATGCTCATAACATGTTCTTAAGATTGTCTACAGTACGAGCTGTTTTTTATTTGACTCCAACTTGATATGATGTTGTAGGCCGCTTGGTGTCCCTACCCTTCCTAATCCCAGAACCCTTCAAAGAAAAGCGGCATGGCAGTTGCAGGTGGTTCCTGGATTAATCAGACGATAGTGAAGGATTGATGATCGTTCGCACGTACCGGACGTGTTGTTTTGCGGAATACAATCACAGTCACTGCAAGGTCTTTGCGTAGGATCCCAGCTTCTCTGGGCCTTCGGGAATTTTTGGCTGGAGGCTAGTAAGTAGCCTTGGTACATGCTCTCTGTTTCTCGGACTGAATTATCCGATTAACCAGGAGATAACCGACGACAAGGATCATGATGGTGGTGCAGTTTTGTTCATCATGCAAAATTGTGCGTACACAGCGTACCATGCGTCTCTCCATGCACCATAACCTGATATGTTCCTCCACACTCTGCAGCCCAAAGTAGGAGAGAGGGTCGCAGGTATTAGACTTCGACCTGCTGGCTGGAGTTTCCCCCGTCGGGCAACCACTGGTTCAAGTCGTCTGCCAATCTACACAGCTTAATAAATAGTAATATCTAACTAAGCTAGTTAGTTAGATGCGTACACTAGGTGTAGTAGGATCTTTATTTAGTTTGATGCATATACTTGTTCTTTTTTGGTAGCCATTTTGTAATGTTGGCTGATGTTTGGCGTCTTTACACTTGGCGTCTTTACTCTTCTGGCCTGCTTACTGGTTCTGTTGCACCCCTAGCCCTGGTTGCTACTGCTGCAGTTTTCAATGTACAATTAGTAATATATTTCGTCTGTTTTGATAACCAAAGGACTTTATATATTTCATCTGTTGGTTGAATAAATGTGTTTTTAGAACGACAAACACAATGTTTTGTAAGTCGTTGCATGATTCGATCCTTTAGTGCCCCATACGCAGCGCATACTATTTTTGGTACGCAACACATTTTCCACTTGTCGATCACATCCAGCCCAGTGACGAAGGCCCAATAGAGGATACCATAATTAACTGGGAGGGAGGCTCACACATGAACACGGCCCAGGTACATGCTCATGGTCGCCTAAACATAAAGAAAGAAATAAAGCTAAATGATCATGCACCGGTTCTTTATTTATTATTTGAAGAGTCAAATTTTAACAGGAGGATATTATTTCCTATGAGAGTGTCATTACATTTAGTCGATATTATTCTTAGGCAAAGATAGCAACCAGTCTTTTTTCTCCCACCATTTTCTTCCTGCAACCAGCGGACCCATGCAAATCATAGTCAACGTGGTAAATAGTTCTGGTCCATTATTATTTTTTGATAAGAATGCCCAACCCGGCCCAACACATTGGTGACACCACTTATCCCAGAGCTTCTGAATGTGCTCGGCCTCACACCTCAGGAAGAAAAATGTCTTAAGAAACCTCAAGAACAAAAACGTGCTCCGCAACATTTTACAATAAGTTGTAGCCATATAAAGTTAATTCTTATAATCCAGCATATTGAGTTTTTGGGTCTAACCGATCCAGCCGCCAAAACCAAACCTACGCCCGCTGGAGTGCCTGTTCCCGCCTTCTATGGCTGGTTGTGTTGCCGTGCACACATCGCCGCCCTTTCGTACCCTGAAATGCTAGCCATGCCATCCCTCTACTCCCCACCGACATCCTATTCTTCTTCGGTGACGGTAGCCCACCCCGCACCAGAACCATTGAACCCTCATATTCCCCTCCGCCTACGAGCACACTGTCGCATCTTCCCCAGCTCCTGTTCATTCCCGTCCGAGGCCTCTCCGTCTGATACGTCTCCAATGTATCTATAATTTTTGATTATTCCATGCTATTACATTATCTGTTTTGAATGGTTAATGGGCTTTAATATGCTCTTTTATATTATTTTTGGGACTAACCTATTAACCGAGGGCCCAATGCCAGATTCTATTTTTTTGCCTATTTTAGAGTTTTGCAGAAAAGGAGTACCAAACGGAGTCCAAATGGAATGAAACCTTCGCGATGATCTTTCTTGGACCGAAAGCAAACCAGAAGACTTGGATATGAACTCGAAGAGGCAACGAGGCGGCCACAAGGCAGGAGGGCGCGCCCAGGGGGGTAAGCGCGCCCCCCACCCTCGTAGCGCCCCTGACCTAGTTCCTTCGCCTATATATACTCTTATACCCTAAAAACATCAGGGGGAGCCACGAAACCACTTTTCCACCGCCACAACCTTCTATACCCATGAGATCCCAGCTTGGGGCCTTTTCCGGTGATCTACCGGAGGGGGATTCGATCTCGGAGGGCTTCTACATCAACACCATTACCTCTCTGATGAAGCATGAGTAGTTTACCACAGACCTTCGTGTCCATAGTTAGTAGCTAGATGGATTCTTCTCTCTCTTTGATTCTCAATACAAAGTTCTCCTCAATGTTCTTGGAGATCTATTCGATGTAATACTCTTTTGTGTTGTGTTTGCCGAGATCCGATGAATTATGGATTTATGATCAAGATTATCTACGAATATTATTTGGTTATTCTTAATTCTTATATGCATGATTTGATATCTTCGCAAGTCTCTTCGAATTATCGGTTTAGTTTGGCCTACTGGATTGATCTTTCTTGCCATGAGAGAAGTGCTTAGCTTTGGATTCAATCTTGCGGTGTCCTTTCCTAGTGACAGTAGGGGCAGCAAGGCACATATTGTATTGTTGCCATCGAGAATAACAAGATGGGGTTTTCATCATATTGCTTGAGTTAATTCCTCTACACCATGTCATCTTGCTAAATGCGTTACTCCGTTCTTTATGAATTTAATACTCTAGATGCATGCTGAATAGCGATTGATGTGTGGAGTAATAGTAGTAGATGCAGGCAGGAGTTGGTCTACTTGACATGGACGTGATGCCTATGTTCATGATCATTGCCTTAGATGTCATCATAATTATGCTCTTTTCTATCAATTGCTCGGTAGTAATGTGTTCGCCCACCGTAATACATGCTATCTCGAGAGAAGCCACTAGTGAAACCTATGGTCACCGGGTCTCTTTTCCATTATATTAAAGTCTCTTTTCCATTATATTGAATCTCGTTTACTATTTTGCAATCTTTACTTTCCAATCTATATATCAAAAATACCAAAAATATTCACTTTATTATCTCTATCAGATCTCACTTTTGCAAGTGATCGTGAAGGGATTGACAACCCCTTTATCGCGTTGGTTTCAAGTTCTTGATTGTTTGTGCAGGTATTCGGTGACTTGTGCATTGTCTCCTACTGGATTGATACCTTGGTTCTCAAAACTGAGGGGAATACTTACGCTACTTTGCTGCATCACCCTTTCCTCTTCAAGGGAAAACCAATGCAAGCTCAAGAGGTAGAAGGAGACAATGAATCCGAGCAGTTTCCCAGCGGGAAATCTGAAGACACATTTATCTGGTTTAAGCCATATGTTGTATGTTCTCAAGTTGTCAAATGTCCGACGGAGGTAATCTACCAACTGGCTGGCGTGTTTGGTCTTGACGACCACATCATCCACGTATGCTTTGATTATTTTCCTAATTTGAGTTTCTAGGCATGTTTGAATATTGCGCTGATATGTTACACCTGCGTTTTTTAACCCAATAGGCATTGTGTTGAAATAGAATGGCCCATAGGGTGTGATAAATGCGATTGCTGGTTGGTCGGATTCCTTCATCTTGATTTGGTGATATCCCGAGTAGGCGTCGATGAAGCACAACGAATCGTGTCCGGCGGTGGAATTAATGATCAGGTCTATTCGACGCAAAGGGAAGGGATCCTTGGGGCATGCTTTTTTGAGGTCTTTGAAGTTGACGAATAACCGCCAGGATTTGTCTTTTTTGGGCACCATGACCATATTTGCCAGCCACTCGGGATGTTTGATTTCTATCATGCTTTGAGTAACTTGGCTAATTTTTCTCCCATGGCATCGGCGCATCGTTTGTTTAACTGGCTTGAAGCCTTTAATTATGTTTAGACTGTGTTCTGCCAGCTTGTGTGGGATACCTGGCATGTCTGAGGGATGCCAGGCAAATATCTCCCAATTTTCACGCAGGAATGTGCGCAATGCCTCGTCGATCTCTGGGTCCAACTGGGCTCTGATGTTCGTTGTCTTATTGGACTTGACGGTTTCGTCAGCTGGCTTGAAGGAAGTTGACATGGATCTCTTACTAAGAGTGACATCATCCCTGTCCACTACTGTACGCAGTGTGGTCACTTCTTTGGTTGCGAGAGCCTTGGGTAATGCCTCGAGGGCCAGGGATGTTGTTTTGTAGTGACCACACTGCGTACAGTAGTGGACAGGGATGATGTCACTCTTAGTAAGAGATCCAAGTCTACTTCCTTCAAGCCAGCTGACGAAACCATCAAGTCCAATAAGACAACGAACATCAGAGCCCAGCTGGCCCAAGAGATCGACGAGGCATTGCGCAATTCCTGCGTGAAAATTGGGAGATATTTGCCTGACATCCCTCACACATGCCATGTATTCCACACAAGCTGGCAGAACACAATCTAAACATAATTAAAGGCTTCAAGCCAGTTAAACAAATGATGCGCCGATTCTCCGAACCTAAGCGTCAAGCCATGGGAGAAAAATTAGCCAAGTTACTCCAAGCATGATAGAAATCAAACATCCCGAGTTGCTGGCAAATATGGTCATGGTGCCCAAAAAAGACAAATCCTGGCGGTTATGCGTCGACTTCAAAGACCTCAAAAAAAGCATGCCCCAAGGATCCCTTCCCTTTGCGTCGAATAGACCAGATCATTGATTCCACCGCAGGACACGACTCATTGTGCTTCATCGACGCCTACTCGGAATATCACCAAATCAAGATGAAGGAATCCGACCAACTAGCAACCGCATTTATCACACCCTACGGGCCATTCTGTTTCAACACAATGCCTATCGGGTTAAAAACGCAGGTGCAACATATCAGCACAATATTCAAACATGCCTAGAAACCCAAATCAGAAAAATAATCGAAGCATACGTGGTTGATGTGGTTGTCAAGACCAAACACGCCAGCCCATCGGACCTTTGACAACTTGAGAACATACAACATACGGCTTAAACCAGATAAATGTGTCTTCAGATTTCCCACTGGGAAACTGCTTGGATTCATTGTCTCCTGCTACCTCTTGAGCTTGCGTTGGTTTTCCCTTGAAGAGGAAACGGTGATGCAGCAAAGTAGCATAAGTATTTCCCTCAGTTTTGAGAACCAAGGTATCAATCCAGTAGGATACGACGCACAAGTCACTGAATACCTGCACAAACAATCAAGAACTTGCAACCAACGCGAAAGGGGTTTTCAATCCCTTCACGGTCACTCGCAAAAGTAAGATTTGATAGAGATAATAAAGTGAATATTTTTGGTATTTTTGATGAATAGATTGGAAAGTAAAGATTGCAAAATAGTAAACGAGATTCAATATAATGGAAAATAGACTTAAATATAATGGAAAAGAGACCCGGGGGCCATAGGTTTCACTAGTGGCTTCTCTCGAGATAGCATGTATAACGGTGGGTGAACAAATTACTCCGAGCAATTGATAGAAAAGCGCATAATTATGATGACATCTAAGGCAATGATCATGAACATAGGCATCACGTCTGTGTCAAGTAGACCGACTCCTGCTTGCATCTACTATTATTACTCCACACATCGACCACTATCCAGCATGCATCTAGAGTATTAAGTTCATAAGAACGGAGAAACACATTAAGCAAGATGACATGATGTAGAGGGATAAACTCAAGCAATATAATACAAACCCCATCTTTTTATCCTTGATGCCAACAATACAATACATGCCTTGCTGCCCCTACTGTCACTGGGAAAGGACACCGCAAGGTTGAACCCAATGATAAGCGCTTCTCTCATGGCAAGAAAGATTAATCTAGTAGGCCAAACTAAACCGATAATTCGAAGAGACTTGCAAAGATATCAAATCATGCATATAATAAATTCAGAGAAGAACCAAATAATATTCATAGATAATCTTGTCTATAAATCCACAATTCATCGGATCTCGGCAAACACACCGCAAAAGAATATTACATCGAATAGATCTCCAAGAACATCGAGGAGAACTTTGTATTGAGAATCAAAGAGAGAGAAGAAGCCATGTAGCTAATAACTATGGACCCGAAGGTCTGTGGTAAACTACTCACGCTTCATCAGAGAGGCTATGGTATTGATGTAGAACCCTCCGTGATCGAATCCCCCTCCAGCAGATCGCCGAAAAAGGCCCCAAGATTGGATCTCACGGGTACAGAAGGTTGCGGCGGTGGAAAAGTGGTTTCGTGGCTCCCCATTATGTTTAGGGTATAAGAGTATATATAGGCGAAAGAACTAGGTCGGTGGAGCTACGAGGGGCCCACGAGGGTGGGGGCGCGCCTAACCCCCCCCCCCCCCTGGCGCGCCCTCCTGCGTCGTGGATGCCTTGTTGTGTCTTTGACTTCAACTCCAAGTCTTCTGGTTTGCTTTCGGTCCAAGAAATATCATCGCAAAGGTTTCATTCCGTTTGGACATCATTTGGTATTCCTTTTCTGCAAAACTCTAAAATAGGCAAAAAAAACTGGCACTGGGCCTCCGGTTAATAGGTTAGTCCCAAAAATAATATAAATGAGCATATTAAAGCCCATTAAACATCCAAAACAGATAATATAATAGCATGGAACAGTCAAAAATTATAGATACGTTGGAGACGTATCAAGCATCCCCAAGCTTAATTCCTGCTCGTTCTCGAGTAGGTAAATGCTAAAAACATAATTTTTGATGTGGAATGCTACCTAACATATTTATCAATGCACTTTTCTTTATTGTGGCATGAATGTTCAGATCCGAAATATTCAAGACAAAAGTTTAATATTGACATAAAAATAATAATACTTCAAGCATACTAACAAAGCAATCATGTCTTCTCAAAATAACATGGCCAAAGAAAGCTATCCTAACAAAATCATATAGTCTGGTTATGCTCTATCTTCATCACACAAAGTATTTAATCATGCAGAACCCCGATGACAAGCCAAGCAATTGCTTCATACTTTTGATGTTCTCAAACTTTTTCAATCTTCACGCAATACATGAGCGTGAGCCATGGACATAGCACTATAGGTGGAATAGAATGGTGGTTGTGGAGAAAATAAAAAAAGAAGAAGATAGTCTCACATCAACTAGGCGTATCAATGAGCTATGGAGATGCCCATCAATAGATATGAATGTTTGTGAGTAGGGATTGCCATGCAATGGATGCACTAGAGCTATAAGTGTATGAAAGCTCAACAAAAGAAACTAAGTGGGTGTGCATCCAACTTGCTTGCTCACGAAGACCTAGGGCACTTTGAGGAAGCCCATCATTGGAATATACAAGCCAAGTTCTGTTGGGGATTGTTGCAGAACTTAAAAAAATTATATGCATCACCAAGATCAATCTATGGAGAGACTAGCAACGAGAGAGAGGGGAGTGCATCTTCATACCCTTGAAGATCGCGAAACGGAAGCGTTGCAAGAACGCGGATGAACGAGTCATACTCGCAGCGATTCAGATCGCGGTTGATTCCGATCTAAGCGCCAAACAATGGCGCCTCTGCGTTCAGCACACGTGCAGCATGGGGACGTCTCCTCCTTCTTGATCCAGCAAGGGGGAAGAAGAAGTTGGGGAAGAACTCCGGCAGCACGACGACGTGGTGGTGGAGGAGCAGTGGTTCTCCAGCAGGGCTTCGCCAAGCTCAACGGAGGAGGAGGGGGTGTTGGAGAGGGGGAGGGTTGCGCCTTGGATGAGGTGCTGCCTCCCTCCCTCCTCCCCTCTATTTATAGAGGGAAGGGGGCCGGCCCCTCTAGATGAGATCTAGAGGGGGGGCGGCGGCCAAGGGGAGGGGGCTTGCCCCCCAAGCCAAGGAGGACGCCCCCTTTAGGGTTTCCCCCAAACCCTAGGCGCATGGGCCCTAGGGGGGATGGTGCCCAGTCCACTTAGGGGCTCGTTCCCTTCCACATACAGCCCATAGGGCCCTCCGGGGCAGGTGGACCCTCCCGGTGGACTCCCGGAACCCCTTCGGTGGTCCCGGTACAATACCAGCAAACCCCCGAATAGTTCCGGTGATTGTATGATGACTTCCCATATATAAATCTTCACCTCCGGACCATTCCAGAACTCCTCGTGGTGCCGGGATCTCATCCGGGACTCTAAACAACATTCGGTAACCACACACTATTTCCCATAACAACTCTAGCGTCACCGAACCTTAAGTGTGTAGACCCTACGGGTTCGGGAATCATGCAGACATGACCGAGGCAGCTCTCCGGTCAATAACCAACAACGGGATATGGATACCCATGTTGGCTCCCACATGTTCCACGATGATCTCATCGGATGGACCACGATGTTGAGGATTCAAGCAATCCCATATACAATTACCTTTGTCAATCGATACGTTACTTGCCCAAGATTCGATCGTCGATATCCCAATACCTCGTTCAATCTCGTTACCGGCAAGTCACTTTACTCGTTCCGTAAGGCTTGATCTCGTGACCAACTACTTAGTCACATTGAGCTCATTATGATGATGCATTACTGAGAGGGCCCAGAGATACCTCTCCGTCATACGGAGTGACAAATCCCAGTCTCGATTCGTGCCAACCAAACAAACACTTTCAGAGATACCTGTAGTGCACCTTTATAGCCACCAAGTTATGTTGTGATGTTTGGTACACCCAAAGCATTCCTACTGTATCCGGGAGTTACACAATCTCATGGTCTAAGGAAATGATACTTGACATTAGAAAAGCTTTAGCAAATGAACTACACGATCTTGTGCTATGCTTAGGATTGGATCTTGTCCATCACATCATTCTCCTAATGATGTGATCCCCTTATCAATGACATCCTATGTCCATAGTCAGGAAACCATGACCATCTGTTGATCAACGAGCTAGTCAACTAGAGGCTCACTAGGGACATGTTGTGGTCTATGTATTCACACATGTATTACTGTTTCCGGTCAATACAATTATAGCATGAACAATAGACAATTATCATGAACAAGGAAATATAATAATAACCATTTTATTATTGCCTCTAGGGCATATTTCCAACAGTCTCCCACTTGCACTAGAGTGAATAATCTAGTTACATTGCGATGAATCGGACACCCATAGAGTTCTGGTATTGATCATGTTTTGCTCGTGGAAGAGGTTTAGCCAACGGATCTGCGACATTCAGATCCGTATGCACTTTACAAATATATATGTCTCCATCTTGAACATTTTCACGAATGGAGTTGAAGCGACGCTTGATGTGCCTGGTCTTCTTGTGAAACCTAGGCTCCTTGGCAAGGGTAATAGCTCCAGTGTTGTCACAGAAGAGAGTCATCGGGCCCGACGCATTGGGAATAACTCCTAGGTCGGTAATGAAATCCTTCATCCAGGTTGCTTCATGCGTTGCCTCCAAGGCTGCCATGTACTCCACTTCACAGGTATATCCCGCCACGACGCTTTGCTTGCAACTGCACCAGCTTACTGCACCACCATTCAAAATATACACGTATCCGGTTTGTGACTTGGAGTCATCCAGATCTGTGTCGAAGCTAGCATCAACGTAACCCTTTACGACAAGCTCTTCGTCACCTCCATAAACGAGAAGCATATCCTTAGTCCTTTTCAGGTACTTCAGGATATTCTGGACCGCTGTCCAGTGTTCCATGTCGGGATTACTTTGGTACCTCCCTACCAAGCTTACGCCAAGGTTTACATCAGGTCTGGTACACAACATGGCATACATAATAGACCCTATTGCTGAGGCATAGGGGATGACACTCATCTTTTCTCTATCTTCTGCCGTGGTCGAGCTTTGAGCCGAGCTCAATTTCACACCTTGCAATACAGGCAAGAACCCCTTCTTGGACTGATCCATATTGAACTTCTTCAATATCTTATCAAGGTATGTGCTTTGTGAAAGACCTATGAGGCGTCTTGATCTATCTCTATAGATCTTGATGCCTAATATGTAAGCAGCTTCTCCAAGGTCCTTCACTAAAAAACACTTATTCAAGTTGTCGTGGAATTGTCACGGCAGATGTCCTTAGTGTGAGGACTTAGTCGCGAGGCCAACACATCTATGCGATAGCTTGAGAGGGGTTGGGCGGAATTAAGAGACGCAACACAAGACAAGGATTTAGATAGCTTCGGGCCCCGGGAAACATCGTCCGGTAATAACCCTACATGTTGTTTGTGGCTAGGTCTCACTATGATCATGAGGGCATCGCCGGTAAGCCAGCTCTCTGTGTCTAGCTCTAGAGATTGTTTCTTATTACTTGTCCCTCTTTGGGGAGCCCTACCCCTCCTTATATAAGTTGAAGGGGCAGGTTACATAACTAGTCCTAGTAGGATTAGGATTGCTCTATTGCAAGCGGAGTCCTAGTCTTACTTCCTTTGTAGGAGAATATTCCTTATGCCTTTTCTCTTAAGCCGGCCCACCATAGCATGAGCCGGCATTCTGGGCCTTGGGCCTTGTCTTCTATCTGACCCGCCGTCAGGGCCATCCGTGAGTCGCCAGGCTCATGAGTCGTCAGACTAGTGAGATGCTAGACTCGTGAGTCGCCAGTCCTCCGGTGAGTTACCAATGAAAATGTCAAGCCCGGCCGGGTCATACTTTTGGTCGGGTCATACCGCGGGGTATATCCCCGACATTAGCCCCTAGTTTAATTTGGATTTATCCATGATAAACTGATCCTGTAAAATAAGCATAAGAACAAACTTGATAGGTTATGCTCCGGGTTAAATATCTTCCTGAACCGGCACCTGATCCTCCTTAAGTCCTTGTCATTTCCTCCTGGATGCATGCTCAAGATCTTATAGCAAATCTCCTTTAACAGATATGTTCAAACTTTGCCAATGCAAAAAATCCAGGCACTTCTTCTAAAAAATCCGGGTCAATAGGCCAGCTTCATAACCAATTTGCTGACATTGGCTCTTGTAGAGAAATATTATAAGAAATAATCCATTTGAGTCGGCCTTCAATGCTCTGACGGGTTATAAATAAATTATGTCGGGTCATGATTGTTGCAGACACCGGGTTAATCTGGTCTGCTAAAAACTGAGAATTTTGAAGATTTTTTCTCCCTTATATGCATATCACCTGTAGCCCCCAAGTGACGGGTTGTCATGATTGCAGCAACCTGGGACTTGTAATTGCATTATGCTCATGAAAACTTCAACCAGTGTAGCCCCCAAGGGCCGGGCCGGGTCATTATGCAATAATGAGCAAAGACTTTGTAGATATAACCATGTAAACTTGAACAGCAACGTGTAGCCCCCAAGGGCCGGCTCAGTAAGATAATACTGAGTTGGGACTTTGTATATAATTAAATGATAATAACATCATATAATATAATCTCCACCATGGGGCTTGAACCCACGTCCACAAGGTTAAGAGCTTTGTACTCTACCAACTGAGTAGTGGACCGTTCAATATAATGGATTAATGCTTGTGTACCTTGAATTTTTGATAGGAGCAATTGGTAGCCCCCAAGGGCCAGCTCATTACAATGTGATGAGTCGGGTCTTCAATAAGTTGAGCAAAAAATGACTATGCATTAGCCCCCAAGTGCCATGGTGCATGCTGGCAGTGACATGGGACTTGCATATTTGATATGATCTCAATCTGAATAATGTAGCCCCCAAGTGTCGGGTCGTAAGCCTGCAGCGACTCGGGACTATTCCTTCCATTGTAGAATAAATCATATCCATTGATAAAATAATAGCCATTGCACTAAAGCGACTTTGAATACCTTATCTGTTGACAAGTAAATCCGGAGTTTAAATACCCGACGGCTCTTGGTTGATGGCGATTTAATACGCCACCATTGTAAGCCGGAATTTTTATAACCTGGTGGCTTATAACCTTTGAGAAAATCCAGAATGGATAATCATTTTGAAGCATCAATTTTAATGATGAGCTTGAACTTAAGCATTTATGTAAGTCATAGTTCTGCAAATCCTGCAGAGTTTAAACGACATATGCCCTGGCGACTTAACGTCAAAAGCCAGGGCGTGTAACAACCCAAACATAATATAGTCTTTATGCAATTATGGAAAAGACTAGGATTAAGTCCATTCAAGCCTAAACATACTGGCGACTTAACGTCAAAAGCCAGGGCGGGTCATCCAACCTCGCATATTTATATAATCAGGAAAACATACCTATAAAATTGGCTCATACTGCCGGCTTATATCGCTGTATCCAATAAGGGCAATAATCCAATGATTGACAAACGCATGATTCCAATGGCGCAATCCAAAATAGACCAGCGACTTAAAGTCCATATCCAGGGCCGGTTTAAACATAATCATGTATAAACAATATCATACCTGTGATATTGAATTGTACTGCCAGTTTATGTGACCTGTGCAGTAAGGGTGATAACCCAATATTTAGATGTCAAAACTTCCAAGTGTTTTATGATTGTCATATGCTGGCGACTTATCGTCCAAAGTCAAGCCGGGTTAAATAGAAACCACATATACATATGCCTCAGATATGAACAAAAAGTCTCAAGACAAACCCAAAAGATTGTTTCAAAAACTTAAGCCAAACAGAGAGAAATAAGCAAGGCTTCTAATTCGAATACGATCAGTAAACCGTTCCAAAGGGGTTAAGCTATGATTTGAATACGATCATGTAGCCCCCAGTGGCTTTGGTGTTGCGCCGATCAAGAGGGTACCGACAACTATGTTCTCTTTGGTTCGAATACGACCTATGTTTGAACAGGAAGCCCCCAAATGACCTTGAGAGTTTTTAACGACTCTGATTCGAATACAATCAAAGTTGGACCCAAAAGGGGTTAAGCTATGATTCGAATACGATCAAGAAGCCCCCTAGTGGGTTTGGCATTGCGCCGATCAAGAGGGTACCGGCAGCTATGTTCTCTTTGGTTCGAATACGACCTATGTTTGAACAGGAAGCCCCCAAATGACCTTGAGAGTTTTTTAATGACTCTGATTCGAATACGATCAAAGTCGGACCCAAAAGGGGTTAGGCTATGATTCGAATACGATCAAGAAGCGCCCTAGTGGGTTTGGCATTGCGCCGATCAAGAGGGTACCGACAGCTATGTTCTCTTTGGTTCAAATACAACCTATGTTTGAACAGGAAGCCCCCAAATGACCTTGAAAGTTTTTTAACGACTCTGATTCGAATATGATCAAAGTCGGACCCAAAAGGTGGGTGCCAACTGTCGTGGAATTGTCACGGCAGATGTCCTTTGTGTGAGGACTTAGCCGCGAGGCCAACACATCTATGCGGTAGCTTGAGAGGGGCTGGGTGGAATCAAGAGATGCAACACAAGACAAGGATTTAGACAGCTTCGAGCCCCGGGAAACATCATCCAGTAATAACCCTACATGTTGTTTGTGGCTAGGTCTCATTATGATCATGAGGGAGTCGCCGGTAAGCCGGCTCTCTGTGTCTAGCCCTAGAGATTGTTTCTTATTACTTGTCCCTCTTTGGGGAGCCCTACCCCTCCTTATATAAGTTAAAGGGGCGGGTTACATGACTAGTCCTAGTAGGATTAGGATTACTCTATTACAAGCGGAGTCCTGGTCTTGCTTCCTTTGTAGGAGAATATTCCTTATGACTTTTCTCTTAAGCCGGCCCACCATAGCATGAGCCGGCCTTCTGGGCCTTGGGCCTTGTTTTTTATCTGACCCGCCGTTAGGGCCATCCATGAGTCGCCAGGCTCGTGAGTCGTCAGACCAGTGAGCCGCTAGACTCGTGAGTCGCCAGTCCTCCGGCGAGTTACCAATGAAAATGCCAAGCCCGGCCAGGTCATACCGCGGGGTATATCCCTGACACAAGTAGGCCTTTATGCTTTCCAAAAGTTCTATATCATTTCCCATCAATAGTATGTCATCAACATATAACATGAGAAATGCTACAGAGCTCCCACTCACTTTCTTGTAGACGCAGGCTTCTCCATAAGTTTGCATAAACCCAAATGCTTTGGTCATTTCATCAAAGCGAATGTTCCAACTCCGAGATGCTTGCACCAGCCCATAGAATGAGCGCTGGAGCTTGCATACCTTGTTAGCATTCTTAGGATCGACAAAACCTTCCAGCTACATCATATACAATTCTTCCTTAAGGAATCCGTTAAGGAATGCCGTTTTGACGTCCATTTGCCATATTTCATAATCATAGAATGCGACAATTGCTAACATGATTCGGACGGACTCCAGCTTCGCTACGGGTGAGAAGGTCTCATCGTAGTCAACCCCTTGAACTTGTCGATAACCCTTAGCGACAAGACGAGCTTTATAGATGGTAACATTACCATCCGCGTCCGTCTTCTTCTTAAATAGCCATTTATTTTCTATCGCTCGCTGATCATCGGGCAAGTCTATCAAAGTCCATACTTTGTTTTCATACATGGATCCTATCTCGAATTGCATGGCTTCAAGCCACTTTGTTGGAATCTGGGCCCGCCATCGCTTCTTCATAGTTCAAAGGTTCACCGTTGTCTAACAACATGATTTCCAGGACAGGGTTGCCATACCATTCTGGTGTGGAACGTGTCCTTGTGGACCTACGAAGTTCAGTAGCAACTTGATCCGAAGTACCTTGATCATCATCATTAACTTCCTCTCTAGTCGGTGCAGGCACCACATAAACATCTTCCTGAGCTGCACTACTTTCCGGTTCAAGAGGCAGTACTTCATCAAGTTCTACTTTCCTCCCACTTACTTCTTTTGAGAGAAACTCTTTCTCCAGAAAGGACCCGCTCTTGGAAACAAAGATCTTGCCTTCAGATCTGAGGTAGAAGGTATACCCAATGGTTTCCTTAGGGTATCCTATGAAGACGCATTTTTCCGACTTGGGTTCGAGCTTTTCAGGTTGAAGTTTCTTGACATAAGCATCGCATCCCCAAACTTTTAGAAACGACAGCTTAGGTTTCTTCCCAAACCATAATTCATACGGTGTCATCTCAACGGATTTAGACGGTGCCCTATTTAAAGTGAATGTGGCTGTCTCTAAAGCATATCCCCAAAATGATTGCGACAAATCGGTAAGAGACATCATAGATCGCACCATATCCAACAGAGTGTGATTACGACGTTCAGACACACCATTACGCTGAGGTGTTCCAGGCGGTGTGAGTTGTGAAACAATTCCACATTTCCTTAAGTGTGCACCAAATTCGTGACTCAAATATTCTCCCCCATGATCTGATCGTAAGAACTTTATTTTTCTGTCACGTTGATTCTCTACCTCACTCTGAAATTCCTTGAACTTTTCAAAGGTCTCAGACTTGTGTTTCATTAAGTAGACATACCCATATCTACTTAAGTCACCAGTGAGGGTGAGAACATAACGATAGCCACCGCGAGCCTCAACGCTCATTGGACCACACACATCAGTATGTATGATTTCCAACAAGTTGGTTGCTCGCTCCATTGTTCCGGAGAACGGAGTCTTGGTCATCTTGCCCATGAGGCATGGTTTGCATGTGTCAAATGATTCATAATCAAGAGACTCCAAAAGTCCATCTGCATGGAGCTTCTTCATGCGTTTGACACCTATGTGACCAAGGTGGCAGTGCCACAAGTATGTGGGACTATCATTATTAACCTTACATCTTTTGGTATTCACACTATGAATATGTGTAACATCACGTTCGTGATTCAATAAGAATAAACCATTGACCAGCGTGGCATGACCATAAAACATATCTCTCATATAAATAGAACAACCATTATTCTCGGATTTAAATGAGTAGCCATCTCGCATTAAATGAGATCCAGATACATTGTTCATGCTCAAAGCTGGCACTAAATAACAATTATTAAGGTTTAACACTAATCCCGTAGGTAAATGTAGAGGTAGCGTGCCGACAGCGATCGTATCGACCTTGGAACCATTCTCGACGCGCATCGTCACCTTGTCCTTCGCTAGTCTCCGCTTATTCCGCAGCTCCTGTTTTGAGTTACAAATATGAGCAACCGCACCGGTATCAAATACCCAGGAGCTACTACGAATACTGGTAAGGTACACATCAATAACATGTATATCACATATACCTTTGGTGTTGCCGGCCTTCTTGTCCGCTAAGTACTTGGGGCAGTTCCGCTTCTAGTGACTATTTCCCTTGCAATAGAAGCACTCAGTCTCAGGTTTAGGTTCATGCTTTGAATTCTTCCCAGCAACTGGCTTACCGAGCGCAACTCCCTTGCCATCCTTCTTGAAGTTCTTCTTACCCTTTCCTTTCTTGAAACTAGTGGTTTTATTGACCATCAACACTTGATGTTCCTTTTTGATCTCCACCTCCGCTGATTTCAGCATTGAAATACCTCAGGAATGGTTTTCACCATCCCCTGCACATTGAAATTCATCACAAAGCTCGTGTAGCTAGGTGGAAGCGACTGAAGGATTCTATCAATGACCACGTCATCCGGGAGATTAACTCCCAGCTGAGACAAGCGGTTGTGCAACCCACACATTTTGAGTATGTGCTCGCTGACAGAACTATTCTCCTCCATCTTACAACTGTAGAACTTGTCAGAGACTTCATATCTCTCGACTCGGGCATGAGCTTGGAAAACCATTTTCAGCTCTTGGAACATCTCATATGCTCCGTGCTGCTCAAAACGCTTTTGGAGCCCCGATTCTAAGCTGTAAAGCATGCCGCACTGAACCAAGGAGTAATCATCACTACGCGACTGCCAGGCCTTCATAACGTCTTGAGTTGCTAGGAAAACAGGTGCTTCACCTAGCGGTGCATCAAGGACATATGCTTTCTTGGCAGCTATGAGGATGATCCTCAAGTTACGGACCCAGTCCGTATAGTTGCTACCATCGTCTTTCAGCTTGGTTTTCTCTAGGAACACGTTGAAGTTGAGGGCAACACTAGCGTGGGCCATTTGATCTACAAGACATATTGCAAAGATTTTTAGACTAAGTTCATGATAATTAAGTTCATCTAATCAAATTATTTAATGAACTCCCACTCAGATAGACATCCCTTTAGTCATCTAAGTGATACATGATCCGAGTCAACTAGGCCATGTCCGATCATCACGTGAGACGGACTAGTCATCATCGGTGAACATCTTCATGTTGATCGTATCTACTACATGACTCATGTTCGACCTTTCGGTCTCTTGTGTTCCGAGGCCATGTATGTACATGATAGGCTCATCAAGTCAACCTAAGTGTTTTTCATGTGTAAATCTAGCTTCCACCCGTTGTATGCGAACATGAGAATCTATCACACCCGATCATCACGTGGTGCTTCGAAACAACGAACTTTCGCAACGGTGCACAGTTAGGGGGGACACTTTCTTGAAATTTTATGAGGGATCATCTTATTTATGCTACCGTCGTTCTAACCAAATAAGATGCAAACACATGATAAACATCACATGCAATAAAATAGTGACATGATATGGCCAATATCATTTTGCTCCTTTTGATCTCCATCTTCGGGGCGCCATGATAATCATCATCACCGGCATGACACCATGATCTCCATCATCGTGTCTTCATGAAGTTGTTGCTACGTCTTGAGCTTGCGTTGGTTTTCCTTGAAGAGGAAAGGGTGATGCAGCAAAGTAGCGTAAGTATTTCCCTCGGTTTTTGAGAACCAAGGTATCAATCCAGTAGGAGGCTCCTCGAAAGTCCACGCACCTACACAAACAAACAAGAACCTCACAACCAACGCAATAAAGGGGTTGTCAATCCCTTCACGGCCACTTGCGAAAGTGAGATCTGATAGAGATAATATGATAAGATAAATATTTTTTTGGTATTTTATGATATAGATTGGAAAATTAAAGATGCAAATAAAAGTAGATAGAAAGCTTATAAGACAGACCCGGGGCCATAAGTTTCACTAGTGGCTTCTCTCAAGATAGCATAAGTATTACGGTGGGTGAACAAATTAATGTCGAGTAGTTGATAGAAAACCGAATAATTATGAGATTATCTAGGCATGATCATGTATATGGGCATCACGTCCGTGACAAGTAGACCGACTCCTGCCTGCATCTACTACTATTACTCCACACATCGACCGACTCCTGCCTGCATCTAGAGTATTAAGTTCATAAGAACAGAGTAACGCATTAAGAAAGATGACATGATGTAGAGAGATAAACTCATGCAATATGATATAAACCCCATCTTTTTATCCTTGATGCCAACAATACAATACGTGCCTTGTTGCCCCTGTTGTCACTGGGAAAGGACACTGCAAGATTGAACCCAAAGCTAAGCACTTCTCCCATTGCAAGAAAGATCAATCTAGTAGGCCAAACCAAACTGATAATTCGAAGAGACTTGCAAAGATAACTTAATCACACATGAGAGAATTCAGAGGAGATTCAAATATTTCTCATAGATAAACTTGATCATAAACCCACAATTCATCAGATCTCGACAAACACACCGCAAAAAGAGTTACATCGAATAGATCTCCAAGAAGATCGAGGAGAACTTGGTATTGAGATTCAAAGAGAGAGAAGAAGCCATCAGCTAATAACTGTGGACCCGAAGGTCTGTGGTAAACTACTCACAACTCATCGGAAGGGCATTGGAGATGATGTAGAGGCCCTCCGTGGTCGATTCCCCCTCCAGCGGAGCACCGACGAAGGCTCCAAGATGGGATCTCGTGGATACAGAAGGTTGCGGCGGTGGAATTAGGTTTTCGTGGTCTGTTCTGATGTTCTCGGGGTACGTAGGTATATATAGGAGGAAGAAGTAGGTCGGTGGACTTCCGAGGGGCCCACGAGGGTGGGGGGCGTGCCCACCTGTAAGGGGCGCGCCAGGCACCCTCGTGGCCACCTCGGGCATTGCTTGACGTCTACTCCAAGTCTCTAGGTTTGCATTTGTTCCAAAAAGATCGTTCTCGAAGGTTTCATCGCGTTTGGACTCCATTTGATATTCCTTTTCTTTGAAACACTAAAATAGGCAAAAAAACAGCAATTCGGGTTGGCCTCCGGTTAGTAGGTTAGTCCCAAAAATGATATAAAAGTGTAAAGTAAAGCCCATAAACATCCAAAATAGGTAATATAATAGCATGGAACAATCAAAAATTATAGATACGTTGGAGACGTATCAAGCATCCCGAAGCTTAATTCCTGCTCGTCCTCGAGTAGGTAAATGATAAAAACAGCATTTTTGATGTGGAATGCTACCTAGCATAATTCTCGATGTAATTTTCTTTATTGTGGCATGAATGTTCAGATCCAAATGATTCAAAAATAAAAGTTCATATTGACATAAGAAATAATAATACTTCAAGCATACTAATCAAGCAACCATGTCTTCTCAAAATAACATGGCTAAAGGAAGTTATCCCTACAAAACCATATAGTCTGGCTGTTGCTCGATCTTCAGCACACAAAGTATTAAATCATGCACAACCCCGATGACAAGCCAAGCAATTGTTTCATACTTTAGTAATCTCAAACTTTTTCAACTTTCATGCAATACATGAGCGTGGGCCATGGACATAGCACTATATGTGGAATAGAATGGTGGTTGTGGAGATGACAAAAAGGAGAAGATAGTCTCACATCAACTAGGCGTATCAACGGGCTATGGAGATGCCCATTAGTAGATATCAATGTGAGTGAGTAGGGATTGCCATGCAACAGATGCACTAGAGCTATAAATGTATGAAAGCTCAACAAAAGAAACTAAGTGGGTGTGCATCCAACTCACTTGCTCATGAAGACCTAGGGCAATTTGAGGAAGCCCGTCATTTGAATATACAATTCAAGTTCTATAATGAAAAATTCCCACTAGTATATTAAAGTGACAACATAGGAGACTCTCTATCATGAAGATCATGGTGCTACTTTGAAGCACAAGTGTGGTAAAAAGGATAGTAGCATTGTCCCTTCTCTTTTTTATTTGGCCTTTCTCTTTTTTCTATTTTTTTTCTTTTAAAGTCTGAAGTCTCATCCCGACTTGTGGGGGAATCATAGTCTCCATCATCCTTTCCTCACTGGGACAGTGCTCTAATAATTAAGATCATCACACTTTTATTTACTTACAACTCAAGATTACAACTCAATACTTAGAACAAGATATGACTCTATATGAATGCCTCCGGCGGTGTACCGGGATATGCAATGAATCAAGAGTGACATGTATGAAAATTATAAAGGTGGCCTTGCCACAAATACGATGTCAACTACATGATCATGCAAAGAGCAATATGACAATGATGGTGCGTGTCATATAAAAGAAACGGTGGAAAGTTGCATGGCAATATATCTCGGAATGGCTATGGAAATGCCATAATAGGTAGGTAAGGTGGATATTTTGAGGAAGGTATATGGTGGGTGTATGGTACCGGCGAAAGTTGTGGGGCACAAGAGAGGCTAGCAATGGTGGAACGGTGAGTGTGTGTATAATCCATGGACTCAACATTAGTCATAAAGAACTCATATACTTATTGCAAAAATCTACAAGCCATTGAAAACAAAGTACTACGCGCATGCTCCTAGGGGGATAGATTGGTAGGAAAAGACCATCGTTTGTCCCCGACCACCACTCATAAGGAAGACAATCAATAAATAAAATTGTGCTCCAACTTCATCACAAAGCGGTTCACCATACGTGCATGCTACGGGAATCACAAACTTCAACACAAGTATTCTTTAAATTCATAATCACCCAACTAGCATGACTCTAATATTACCACCTCTATATCTCAAAACAATTATCAAGTATCAAATTGATCATAGCATCCAATTGATAGTTTTTATTATACCCAACTTGGATGCCCATCATTCTAGGACCAATTTTATAACCATAGCAAATACCATGCTGTTCTAAGAGACTCTCAAAATAATATAAGTGAAGCACGATAAATTAACAATTTCTTCAAAATTAAGCCACCGCCGTGCTCTAAAAGATATAAGTGAAGTACTAGAGCAAAAACTATCAAGCTCAAAAGATATAAGTGAAGCACATAGCGTATTCTAATAAATTCTAAATAAAGTGGGATTCTCCCAAAAGGTGTGTACATAAAGGATGATTGTGGAAATCTAAAAATCAAAGACTAATATCATACAAGACGCTCCAAGCAAAACACATATCACGTGGCGAATAAATATATAGCTCCAAGTAAAGTTACCGATAGACGAAGATGAAATAGGGGATGCCTTCTGGGGCATCCCCAAGCTTAGGCTTTTGGTTATCCTGGAATATCTTGGGGTGCCATGGGCATCCCCAAGCTTAGGCTCTTGCCACTCCTTATTCCATAGTCCATCAAATTTTTACCCAAAACTTGAAAACTTCACAACACAAAACTCAACAGGAAATCTCATAAGCTCCGTTAGTGTAAGAAAGAAAAACTACCACATAAGGTATTGTAATGAACTCATTCTTTATTTATATTGGTGTTAAACCTACTGTATTCCAACTTATCTATGGTTCATACCCCTACATACTAGCCATAGATGCATCAAAATAAGCAAACAACACACGAAAAACAGAATCTGTCAAAAACAGAACAGTCTGTAGAAATCTGTAACTCTCGAATACTTCTGGAACTGTAAAAATCCTACCAAAATAGGAAGTACTGGGATATTTGTCTATTGATCTACAGAAAAAATAATAAACGCAAAATCACGTTTCTGTGGATTACTAAAATTATTTTCGTGCGCACAAAGTTTCTGTTTTTCAGTAGAATCAAATTAACTATCACCATAGGTTATCCTATAGGTTCTACTTGGCACAAACACTAATTAAAACATGAAAACACATCTACACAGAAGGTAGATGATAATTTTATTACTAAACATAAGCAAAAACAAAAAACAAAAATAAAATTGGGTTGCCTCCCAACTAGCGCTATCGTTTAACGCCCCTAGCTAGGCATAAAAGCGAGGATAGATCTAAGTAGTGCCATCTTTGGCACTCAATTCATAAGTAGCACGCATGATAGATTCATAAGTTAATTTAACTTTCTTTCTTGGAAAGTGCTCCATGCCTTTCCTTAACGGAAATTGGAATCTAATATTCCCTTCCTTCATATCAATAATTGCACCAATCGTTCTAAGGAAAGGTCTACCAAGAATAATAGGACAAGAAAGATTGCAATCTTTGTCAAGAACGATAAAATCTACGGGCACATAATTCCTATTTGCAACAATAAGAACATCATTGATCCTTCCCATAGGATTCTTAGTGGTGGAATCTGCAAGGTGCAAATTTAAAGAGCAATCATCAAGATCACGGAAACCTAGAATATCACATAAAGTTTTCAGAATCGTGGAAACACTAGCACCCAAATCACGTAAAGCATAACACTCATGATCTTTAATTTTAATATTTATAGTAGGTTCCCACTCATCGTAAAGTTTTCTAGGTATAGAAACTTCCAAATTAAGTTTTTCCATCATAAGATTGCATCAAGGCATCAACAATATGTTTGGTAAAAGCTTTATTTTGACTATAAGCATGAGGAGAATTCAAGATGGGTTGCAACAAGGAAATACAATCTATTAAAGAACAATTATCATAATTAAATTCCTTGAAATCCAAGATAGTGGGTTCAATGCTATTTAAAGTCTTGACCTCTCCAATCCCACTTTTACCAAATTTAGCATCAAGATCAAAAAACTCTGAATCATTGGGACGCCTTTTAACTAAAGTTGACTCATCTCCAGTCACATCGTTATTAAGATTCATATTGCAAAACAAGGATTTAATAGGGGATACATCAATAAATTTTAGATCTTCATCATTATTTTCATGGAAACTAGAAGAACATGCTTTTACAAAGCAATCTTTCTTAGCATGCAACCTAGCGGTTCTTTCCGTGCACTCATCAATGGAAATTCTCATAGCTTTGAGAGACTCATTGATATCATGCTTAGGAGGAGTAGATATAAGTTTCAAAGAATCAACATCAAGCGAAAGTCTATCAATGTTCCTAGCCAAATCATCAACTTTAAGCAATTTTTCTTCAAGCAAGGCATTAAAATTCTTTTGAGAGATCATAAATTCTTTAACACTATTATCAAAATCAGAGGGCATCTTATTATAATTACCATAATAATTATTGTAGGAATTTCCATAATTATTAGAGGAATTACTAGGGAACGGTCTAGGATTAAAGTTTCCTCTATAAGCATTGTTACCAAAATTATTCCTACCAACAAAATTCACATCCATAGATTCATTATTATTCTCAATCAAAGTAGACAAAGGCATATCATTGGGATAAATAGGAGCACTCTTAGTAGAAAACAATTTCATAAGTTCATCCATCTTTCCACTCAAAACATTAATTTCTTCTATAGCATGCACTTTTTTACTAGTACATCTTTCGGTGTGCCATTGAGAATAATTAGCCATAATATTATAAAGGAGTTTGGTAGCTTCTCCTAAGGTGATTTCCATAAAAGTTCCTCCTGCGGCCGAATCTAAAAGATTTCTAGAAGCAAAATTCAATCCGGCATAATTTCTTTTAAAAATCATCCATAAGTTCAAACCATGAGTAAGGCAATTGCGAATCATTAATTTCATTCTTTCCCAAGATTGGGCAACATGCTCATGATCAAGTTGTTTAAAATTCATAATATCGTTCCTAAGAGAGATGATCTTAGCGGGAGGAAAATACTTAGAGATAAAAGCATCTTTGCACTTATTCCATGAATCAATACTATTCTTAGGCAAAGACGAAAACCAAACTTTAGCACGATCTCTAAGTGAAAACAGAAATAACTTCAATTTAATACTATTATTATCTGTATCTTTCTTCTTTTGCATCTCACACAAATCAACAAAGTTGTTTAGATGGGTAGCGGCATCTTCACTAGGAAGGCCGGAGAATTGATCTTTCATAACAAGATTCAGCAAAGCAACATTGATTTCACAAGACTCAACATCATTAAGAGGAGCAATCGGAGTACTAAGGAAATCATTATTATTGGTATTGGAGAAATCACACAATTTGGTATTATCTTGCGCCATAGCGACAAGCAATCCAACACACAAGCAAACAAAAAGGCAAGCGAAAGAGAGAGGAGATTGGGAAAGAGAGGGCGAATAAAACGGCAAGGATGAAGTGGGGGAGAGGAAAATGAGAAGCAAATGGCAAGTAATGTAATGCGAGGGAGACGAGTTTGTGATGGGTACTAGGTATGTCTTGACTTGAGCGAACACCTCCTCGGCAACGGCGCCTGAAATCCTTCTTGCTACGTCTCGAGCTTGCGTTGGTTTTCCTTCAAGAGGAAAGGGTGATGCAGCAAAGTAGCGTAAGTATTTCCCTCAGTTTTTGAGAACCAAGGTATCAATCCAGTAGGAGGCTCCTCAAAAGTCCCACGCACCTACGCAAACAAACAAGGACCTCGCAACCAACGCAATAAAGGGGTTGTCAATCCCTTCACGTCCACTTGCGAAAGTGAGATCTGATAGAGATAATATGATAAGATAAATATATTTTTGGTATTTTATGATATAGATTGGAAAAGTAAAGATGCAAATAAAAGTAGATAGAAAGCTTATAAGATAGACCCGGGGGCCATAGGTTTCACTGGTGGCTTCTCTCATGATAGCGTAAGTATTACGGTGGGTGAACAAATTACTGTCGAGCAATTGATAGAAAAGCGAATAATTATGAGATTATCTAGGCATGACAATGTATATAGGCATCACGTCTGTGACAAATAGACCGACTCCTGCCTGCATCTACTACTATTACTCCACACATCGACGACTCCTGCCTGCATCTAGAGTATTAAGTTCATAAGAACAGAGTAACGCATTAAGAAAGATGACATCATGTAGAGGGATAAACTCATGCAATATGATATAAACCCCATTTTTTATCCTCGATGGCAACAATACAATACGTGTCTTACTGCCCATGCTGTCATTGGGAAAGGACACCGCAAGATTGAACCCAAAGCTAAGCACTTCTCCCATTGCAAGAAAGATCAATCTAGTAGGCCAAACCAAACTGATAATTCAAAGAGACTTGCAAAGATAACTTAATCACACATAAAAGAATTTAGAGGAGATTCAAATATTTCTCATAGATAAACTTGATCATAAACCCACAATTCATCGGATCTCGACAAACACACCGCAAAAAGAGTCAAATCGAATAGACCTCCAAGAAGATCGAGGAGAACTTGGTATTGAGATTCAAGGAGAGCGAAGAAGCCATCTAGCTAATAACTATGGACCCGAAGGTCTGTGGTAAACTACTCACTACTCATCGGAAGGGCCTTGGAGATAATGTAGAGGCCCTCCGTGGTCGATTCCCCCTCCGGTGGAGCGCCGATGAAGGCTCCAAGATGTGATCTCGCGGATACAGAAGGTTGCGGCAGTGGAATTAGGTTTTTGTGGTCTGTTCTGATGTTCTCGGAGTACGTAGGTATATATAGGAGGAAGAAGTAGGTTGGTGGACTCCCGAGGGGCCCACGAGGGTGGGGGCGCGCCCACCTGTAGGGGGCGCGCCGGGCACCCTCGTGGCCACCTCGGGCGTTGCTTGACGTCCACTCCAAGTCTCCAGGTTTTCATTTGTTCCAAAAAGATCATTCCCGAAGGTTTCATCGCGTTTGGACTCCGTTTGTTATTCCTTTTCTTCGAAACACTGAAATAGGCAAAAAACAGCAATTCGGGTTGGGCCTCCGGTTAGTAGGTTAGTCCCAAAAATGATATAAAAGTGCAAAGTAAAGCCCATAAACATCTAAAACAGGTAATATAATAGCATGGAACAATAAAAACTTATAGATACGTTGGAGACGTAACAGTTGTCTCACCAACTGTTACTTCTACTATGGCTACCGGTTAGCAATAAAGTGAAGTAATTACATGGCGTTTTCAATAACACGTTGGTCATACAATAAATTAAGACAACTCATATGGCTCCTGCCGGTTGTCATAATCATCGACATGCAAGTCGTGATTCCTATTACAAGAACATGATCAATCTCATACATCACATATATCATTCATCACATCCTTTTGGCCATATCACATCACACGGCATATGCTGCAAAAACAAGTTAGACGTCCTCTAATTGTTGTTGCAAGTTTTTTTCATGGCTACTATAGGTTTCTAGCAAGAACGTTTCTTACCTACGCCAAAACCACAACGTGATATGCCAATTGCTATTTAACCTTCATGAGGACCCTTTTCATCGAATCCGATCCGACTAAAGTGGGAGAGACAGACACCCGCTAGCCACCTTATGCAACTAGTGCATGTCAGTCGATGGAACCTGTCTCACGTAAGCGTACGTGTAAGGTCGGTCCGGGCCGCTTCATCCCATGATGCCGCCGAATCAAGATAAGACTAGTAAGGGCAAGTAAATTGACAAAATCGACACCCACAACAACTTGTGTTCTACTCGTGCATAGAAACTACGCATAGACCTAGCTCATGATGCCACTGTTGGGGATCGTTGCAGAAATTAAAATATTTTCTACACATCACCAAGATCAATCTATGGAGAGACTAACAACGAGAGAGAGGGGAGTGCATCTTCATACCCTTGAAGATCGCGAAACAGAAGCGTTGCAAGAACGCGGATGAAGGAGTCGTACTCGCAGCGATTCAGACCGCGGTTGATTCCGATCTAAGCACCGAACAATGGAGCCTCCGCGTTCAACACACATGCAGCACGGGGACGTCTCCTCCTTCTTGATCCAGCAAGGGGGAAGGAGAAGTTGGGGAAGAACTCCGGCAGCACGACGGCGTGGTGGTGGAGGAGCAGCGGTTCTCCGGCAGGGCTTCGCCAAGCTCAACGGAGGAGGAGGGGTGTTGGAGAGGGGGAGGGTTGCGCCTTGGATGAGGGGTTGCTGCCCTCCCTCCTCCACTCTATTTATAGGGCGAATGGGAAGGGGGCCGGTCCCTCTAGATGAGATCTAGAGGGGGGCGGCGGCCAAGGGGAGGGGGCTTGCCCCCCAAGCCAAGGGGGGCGCCCCCTTTAGGGTTTCCCCCAAACCCTAGGCGCATGGACCCTAGGGGGGATGGCACCCATCCAACTTAGGGGCTGGTTCCCTTCCACATACATCCCATAGGGCCCTCCGGGGCAGGTGGACCCTCCCGGTGGACCCCTGGAATCCCTTTGGTGGTCCCGGTACAATATCGGCAAACCCCCGAATACTTCCGGTGACCGTATGATGACTTCCCATATATAAATCTTCACCTCCGGACCATTCCGGAACTCCTCATGACGTCCGGGATCTCATCCGGGACTCCGAACAACATTCGGTAACCACATACTATTTCCCATAACAACTCTAGCGTCACCGAACCTTAAGTGTGTAGACCCTACGGGTTCGGGAATCATGCAGACATGACCGAGATAGCTCTCCGGCCAATAACCAACGGCGGGATCTAGATACCCATGTTGGCTCCCACATGTTCCATGATGATCTCATCGGATGAACCATGATGTAGAGGATTCAAGCAATCCCATATACAATTCCCTTTGTCAATCGGTACGTTACTTGCCCGAGATTTGATCGTCGGTATCCCAATACCTCGTTCAATCTTGTTACCGGCAAGTCACTTTACCTGTTCCATAATGCATGATCCTGTGACTAACTACTTAGTCACATTGAGCTCATTATGATGATGCATTACCGAGAGGGCCTAGAGATACCTCTCCGTCATACGGAGTGACAAATCCCAGTCTCGATTCGTGCCAACCCAACAGACACTTTCAGAGATACCTGTAGTGCACCTTTATAGCCACCCAGTTACGTTGTGACGTTTGGTAGACCCAAAGCATTCCTACGCTATCCGGGAGTTACACAATCTCATGGTCTAAGGAAATGATAATTGACATTAGAAAAGCTTTAGCAAACGAACTACACAATCTTGTGCTATGCTTAGGATTGGGTCTTGTCCATCACATCATTCTCCTAATGATGTGATCCCGTTATCAATGACATCCAATGTCCATAGTCAGGAAACCATGTCCATTTGCTGATCAACGAGCTAGTCAACTAGAGGCTCACTAGGGACATGTTGTGGTCTATGTATTCACACATGTATTACGGTTTCCGGTCAATACAATTATAGCATGAACAATAGACAATTATCATGAACAATGAAATATAATAATAACCATTTTAAAATTGCCTCTAGGGCATATTTCCAACAAGTTCTATAATGAAAAATTCTCACTAGTATATGAAAGTGTCAACATAGGAGACTCTCTATCATAAAGATCATGGTGCTACTTTGCAGCACAAGTGTGGAAAAAGGATAGTAGCATTGCCCCTTCTCTCTTTTTTTATTTTCTTATTTGGGCCTTTTCTCTTTTTATGGCCTCTTTTTTTTATTTAGTCCGGAGTCTCATCCCGACTTGTGGGGGAATCATAGTCTCCATCATCCTTTCCTCACATGGGACAATGCTCTAATAATGAAGATCATCACACTTTTATTTACTTACAACTCAAGAATTACAACTCAATACTTAGAACAAAATATGACTCTATGTGAATGCCTCCGGCAGTGTACCGGGATGTGCAATGATTCAAGAGTGACATGTATGATAAGTTATGAAAGGTGGCTTTTCCACGAATACGATGTCAACTACATGATCATGCAAGGCAATATGACAATGATGGAGCGTGTCATAATAAACGGAACGGTGGAGAGTTGCATAGAAATATATCTCGGAATGGCTATGGAAATGCCATAATAGGTATGTATGGTGGCTGTTTTGAGGAAGGTATATGGTTGGTGTGTGATACCGGCGAAAGTTGCGCGATATTAGAGAGGCTAGCAATGGTGGAAGGGTGAGAGTGCGTATAATGCATGGACTCAACATTAGTCATAAAGAACTCACATACTTATTGCAAAAATCTATTAGTTACCGAAACAAAGTACTATGCGCATGCTCCTAGGGGTATAGATTGGTAGGAAAATACCATCGCTCGTCCCCGACCGCCACTCATAAGGAAGACAATCAATAAATAAATCATGCTCCAACTTCATCACATAACGGTTCACCATACATGCATGCTACGGGAATCACAAACTTTAACACAAGTATCTCTCAAATTCACAACTACACTACTAGCATGACTCTAATATCACCATCTTCATATCTCAAACAATCATAAAGAATCAAACTTCTCATAGTATTCAATGCACTTTATATGAAATTTTTTATTATACCCATCTTGGATGCCCATCATATTAGGACTAATTTTATAACCAAAGCAAATTACCATGATGTTATAAAAGACTCTCAAAATAATATAAGTGAAGCATGATAGATCGACAATTTCTATAAAATAAAACCACCGCCCTGCTCTAAAAAGATATAAGTGAAGCACTAGAGCAATATTGTCTAGCTCAAAAGATATAAGTGAAGCACATAGAGTATTCTAATAAATTTCGATTCATGCGTGTCTCTCCCAAAAGGTGTGTACAGCAAGTATGATTGTGGTAAACTAAAAAGCAAAGACTCAAATCATACAAGATTCTCCAAGCAAAACACATATCATGTGGTGAATAAAAAATATAGCCTCAAGTAAAGTTACCGATAGATGAAGATGAAAGAGGGGATGCCTTCCAGGGCATCCCCAAGCTTAGGCTTTTGGTTGTACTTGAATTTTACCTTGGGTTGCCTTGGGAATCCCCAAGCTTAGGCTCTTGCCACTCCTTATTCCAAAATCCATCAAATCTTTACCCAAAACTTGAAAACTTCACAACACAAAACTTCAACAGAAAATCTCATGAGCTCCGTTAGTATAAGAAAATAAACCAGCACTTTAAGGTACTGTAATGAACTAATTATTTATTTATACTGGTGTTAAACCTACTATATTCCAACTTCTCTATGGTTCACCCCCCCCCCCCCCCCCGCGGTACTACTCATAGATTCATCAAAATAAGCAAACAACACGCGAAAAACAGAATCTGTCAAAAACAGAACAGTCTGTAGAAATCTGTAACTTACGAATACTTCTGTAACTCCAAAAATTCTGAAATAAATTGGTGGACGTGAGGAATTTGTCTATTAATCATCTTCAAAAAGAATCAATCTGAAATCACTCTTACGTGAAAAGTACAACTATTCTCGTGAGCGCAAAAGTTTCTATTTTTACAGCAAGATCGCAAAGACTTCACCCAAGTCTTCCGAGAGGTTCTACTTGGCACAAACACTAATAAAAACATAAAACCACATCCAAACAGAGGCTACATGAATTATTTATTACTAAATAGGAGCAAAAATCACATAACAAAAAACAAATTGGGTTGCCTCCCAACAAGCGCTATCGTTTAACGCCCCTAGCTAGGCATAAAAACACGAATAGATCTAGGTATTGCCATCTTTGGTATCCAATCCATATGTGGCTCTCATAATAGATTGATAAGGCAATTTAATTTTCTTCCTAGGAAAGTGTTCCATGCCCTTCCTTAACGGAAATTGGAATCTAATATTTCCTTCTTTCATATCAATAATTGCACCAATCGTTCTAAGGAAAGGTCTACTAAGAATAATAGGACATGTAGGATTGCAATCTATATCAAGAACAATGACATCTATGGGCACATAATTCCTATTTTCAACAATAAGAACATCATTAACCCTTCCCATAGGTTTCTTAATGGCGGAATCCGCAAGATGCAAATTTAAAGAACAGTCATCAAATTCACGGAAACCTAGCACATCACACAAAGTTTTTGGAATCATGGAAACACTAGCACCCAAATCACACAAAGCATAACATTCATAATCTTTAATATTAATCTTAATAGTAGGTTCCCACTCATCATAAAGTTTTCTAGGGATAGAAACTTCTAGTTGAAGCTTTTCTTCATAAGATTGCATCAAAGCATCAACGATATGTTTACTAAAAGCTTTATTTTGATTATAAGCATGAGGAGAATTTAACACGGATTGCAACAAGGAAGTACAATCTATTAAAAGAATAATTATCATAATTAAATCCCTTGAAATCTAAAATAGTGTGTTCATTGCTATTTAAAGTTTTGACCTCTTCAATCCCACTTTTATCAATTTTTGCATCTAGATCTAAAAACTCTGAATCATTGGGATGCCTTTTAACTAAAGTTGACTCATATCCAGTCCCATCTTTATCAAGATTCATATTGGAAAACAAAGACTTAATAGGAGTCACATCAATCACTTTTAGATCATCATTACTATCATGAAAACTAGAAGAAGACGCTTTCACAAACCAATCTTTCTTACACGCATCCTAGCGGTTCTTTCTTTGCACTCATCAATGGAAATTATCATAGCTTTGACAGACTCATTGATATCATGCTTAGGTGGAATAGATCTAAGTTTCAGAGAATCAACATTAAGAGAAATTCTATCCACGTTTCTAGCCAGATCATCAATCTTAAGAAAATTTTCTTCAATCAAAGCATTGAAATTCTTTTGCGAACTCATAAATTCTTTAACACTATTCTCAAAATCAGAGGGCATCTTATTAAAATTTGCATAAGAATTGTTCTAGGAATTACCATAATTATTAGAGGAATTACTAGGAAACCGCCTAGGATTAAAATTTCCTCTATACGCGTTGTTACCAAAATTGTTCCTTCCAACAAAATTCACATCCATAGATTCATTATTATTCTTAATCAAAGTAGACAAAGGCATATCATTAGGATCAGAAGAAACACTTTTATTAGCAAATAATTTCATAAGCTCATCCATCTTTCCACTCAAAACATTAATTTCTTCAATCGCATGAATCTTTTTACTAGTGGATCTTTCGGTGTGCCGTTGAGAACAATTAACCATAATATTATCTAGGAGTTTAGTAGCTTCTCCTAAAGTGATTTCCATAAAAGTGCCTCTCGCGGTCGAACCTAAAATATTTCTAGAAGCAAAATTCAATCCGGCATAAATTTTTTGTATAATCATCCACAAATTCAAACCATGTGTAGGGCAATTACGTATCATTAATTTCATCCTCTCCCAAGCTTGTGAAACATGATCATGATCAAGTTGCTTAAAATTCATAATATCATTCCTAAGGGAGATGATCTTAGCGGGAGGAAAATACTTGGAGATAAAAGCATCTTTGAACTTATTCCATGAATCAATATTATTTTTAGGCAAAGATGAGAACCAAGTTTTAGCATGTTCTTTAAGAGAAAACGGAATAGCTTCAATTTAACAATATCATTATCCACATCTTTCTTCTTTTGCATATCACACAAATCAATGAAGTTGTTTAGATGGGTTGCGGCATCTTCACTAGGAAAGCCAGAAAATTGATCTTTCATAACAAGATTCAACAAAGCGGTATTAATTTCACAAGATTAAGGATCGATAGTAGGAGCAATCAGAGTGATAATAAAATCATTGTTGTTGGTATTGGAAAAGTCACACAATTTAGTATTATCTTGAGCCATCGTGACAAGCAATCAATCCAACACACAAGCACACAAGAAGCAAGCGAGAAGAGACGAACGGAAGAGGGGTGAAGAAAAGGCAAGGGTTTTCGAAAATCGTTTTAGAAGTGGGGGAGAGGAAAACGAGAGGCCAATGGCAAATAATGTAATGCAAGGGAGAAGAGTTTACGATGGGTACTTGGTATGGCTTGACTTGGCATAGATCTCCCCGGCAACGGCGCCAGAAATTCTTCTTGCTACCTCTTGAGCTTGCGTTGGTTTTCCCTTGAAGAGGAAAGGGTGATGCAGCAAAGTAGCGTAAGTATTTCCCTCAGTTCTGAGAACCAAGGTATCAATCCAGTAGGATACGATGCACAAGTCACCGAATACCTGGACAAACAATCAAGAACTTGCAACCAACGCGAAAGGGGTTTTCAATCCCTTCACGGTCACTCGCAAAAGTGAGATCTGATAGAGATAATAAAGTGAATATTTTTGGTATTTTTTATGTATAGATTGGAAAGTAAAGATTGCAAAACAGTAAACGAGATTCAATATAATGGAAAAGAGACTTAAATATAATGGAAAAGAGACCCGGGGGCCATAGGTTTCACTAGTGGCTTCTCTCGAGATAGCATGTATTATGGTGGGTGAACAAATTACTCCGAGCAATTGATAGAAAAGCGCATAATTATGATGACATCTAAGGAAATGATCATGAACATAGGCATCACGTTTGTGTCAAGTAGACCGACTCCTGCCTGCATCTACTACTATTACTCCACACATCGATCGTTATCCAGCATGCATCAAGAGTATTAAGTTCATAAGAACGAAGTAGCGCATTAAGCATGATGACACGATGTAGAGTTATAAACTCAAGCAATATGATATAAACCCCATCTTTTTACCCTCGATAGCAACAATACAATACGTGCCTTGCTGCCCCTACTGTCACTGGGAAAGGACATCGCAAGATTGAACCCAAAGCTAAGCACTTCTCTCATGGCAAGAAAGATCAATCTAGTAGGCCAAACTAAACCGATAATTCGAAGAGAGTTGCAAAGATATCAAATCATGCATATAAGAATTCAGAGAAGAACTAAATAATATTCATAGATAATCTTGTTCATAAATAAACAATTCATCGGATCTCGGCAAACACACCGCAAAAGAATATTACATCCAATAGATCTCCAAGAACATCGAGGAGAACTTTGTATTGAGAATCAAAGAGAGAGAAGAAGCCATCTAGCTAATAACTATGGACCCAAAGGTCTGTGGTAAACTACTCACGCTTCATCAGAGAGGTAATGGTGTTGATGTAGAAGCCCTCCATGATCGAATCCCACTCCTGCAGATCACCGGAAAAGGCCCCAAGATGGGATCTCACGGGTACAGAAGGTTGCGGCGGTGGAAAAGTGGTTTCGTGGATCCCCCTGACGCTTTTAGGGTAAAAGAGTATATATATAGGTGAAAGAACTAGGTCGGTGGAGCTACGAGGGGCCCATGAGGGTGGGGGCGCGCCTACCCCCCTGGGCACGCCCTCCTGCCTTGTGGACGCCTCATTGCGTCTCTGACTTCAACTCCAAGTTCTGGTTTGCCTTCGGTCCAAGAAAGATCATCACGAAGGTTTCATTCCATTTGGACTCCGTTTGGTATTCCTTTTCTGCAAAACTCTAAAATAGGCACAAAAAAACTGGCACTGGGCCTCCGGTTAATAGGTTAGTCTAAAAAATTAATATAAAAGAGCATATTAAAGCCCATTAGACATCCAAAACAGATAATATAATAGCATGGAACAATCAAAAATTATAGATACGTTGGACATGTATCATCTCCCATGGAGGTTAGAAGCCAATCCGTCCAAAATCCAAGCTCTGTCCCAACTGGCAATACCCACAAAGCTCAAACATGTCCAAAAGCTGGCCGGTTGCATCGCAGCCTTGAGTCGCTTCATCTCTCGCCTTGACGAAAAGGCCCTACCTCTTTACAAATTGCTCAAGAAAACTAAAACTTTCGGATGGACGGACGAGGCAACTGCCGCACTATAGGAGATAAAGACTCTACTAGCAGGCAACCCCATTTTGACAGCACGTGGCATAGCCGAACCCATGTTGCTATACATCTTAGCCACAAGCCAGGTTGTGAGCGATGTCCTCGTGGTAGAACGAGAGGCAGAAGGACATAAGTTCAAGGTGCAAAAGCCCGTGTATTACGTGTCGAAAGTACTCACCCCGTGTAAATCCCGGTATCTACACTATCAGAAGATCACCTACACAGTTTTCATGGCATCCCGCAAGCTCAGACACTAGTTTCAAGATTGTTCGGTCACCTTGGCATCCAAAGTCCCCTTAAATGATATTATCAACAACAGGGACACCATGGGCCACATAGCCAAATGGGCAATAGAACTCATGCCCTTTGAAATCATGTACAAACCACTCCACACTATTAAATCACAGGTGCTTACTGATTTCCCAGCCGAATGGACGAAAGCAGAACTCCCCAAGGAATATAGTACGTACTCCCACTAGACAATGTATTTTGACGGTTCCAAAATGCTGGCAAGACTGGGGGCTGTAGTAATCCTCACATCCCCCACGGGCGAGACTATTTGGTACGTACTACAGACCATGTACACAGACTCCAACAACGCGGCCGAATATGAAGCCCTGTTGCACGGTCTTTGGATGGCAACCTCAATGGGCGTTCAGCAGCTTGAGGTGAGGGGGGACTCCAACTTCGCCATCTCCCAAGTCAACGGCGAGTTTGACGCCAAGGACCCAAAAATGGCGGCATACTGGAATGTCGTCTTAAGAATTTCAGCCTAGTTTAAAGGGTTAGAATTCCACCATGTCTCTAGAGACAATAACCAAGTGGCGTATATCCTCGCCTGTTGATGGCTCGTGTCAGCATCAGTATTTCCCCGAAGAGGAAGGGATGATGCAACACAGCTACGGTAGGTAGTTCCCTCGGTTATGAAACCAAGGTTATCGAACCAGTAGGAGAACCAAGCAACACTATGTAAACAGTACCTACACACAAAGAACAAATACTTGCAACCCGACGCGTAGGAGGGGTCGTCAATCCCTCTCGGGTAAAAGATAGATTGGTTTGTATAATTTTGGATAAATAGATCTCTCGATAAAACAAAACAAAATAAATAAAGAAAAAGTGCAACAAGGTATTTTTGGGTTTTTAGAGTAATAGATCTGAAACAAAAAGCAAATAAAAATAGATCTCGAAGCAAATATGATAAAGAATAAACCCGGGGGGCATAGATTTCACACTAGTGGCTTCTCTTCAGAAAAATAGCATACGGCGGGTAAACAAATTACTGTTGGGCAATGGATATAACTTCAAATAATTATGACGATATCCAGGCAATGATCATTATATAGGCATCACGTCCAAGATTAGTAGACCGACTCCTGCCTGCATCTACTACTATTACTCCACACATTGACCGCTATCCAGCATACATCTAGTGTACTAAGTTCATGGAGAAACGGAGTAATGCAATAAGAACGATGACATGATGTAGACAAGATCTATTCATGTAGCAATAGACCCCATCTTGTTACCTTAATAGCAACGATCAATATGTGTCTTGATGCCCCTTCTGTCACTGGGAAAGAACACCGCACAACCGAACCCATCATAAAGCACCTCTTCCCATGGCAGGAAAAATCAATCAAGTTGGCCTAACTAAACCAAAGATTCAAAGAACAAATACAAGGCTATAAGTAATCATGCATAAAAGAGATCAAAGAACTCAAATAACTTTCATGGATAAAATAGATCTGATCATAAACTCAAAGTTCATCGGATCCCAACAAACACACCACAAACAGAATTACATCAAATAGATCTCCAAGAGACCATTGTATTGAGAATCAAGAGAGAGAGAGAGAGAGAGAGAGAGAGAGAGAGAGAGGACGCCATCTAGCTACTAACTACGGACCCGTAGGTCTAAAATGAACTACTCACACATCATTGGAGAGGCACCGATGAGGATGATGAACCCCTCCGTGATGGTTTCTAGATTGGGTCTACTGGTTCTGGAACTTGCGGCGGCTGGAATTGTGTTTCGTTGACTCCCCTAGGGTTTTTGGGTTTTCGGGGTATTTATAGAGCAAAGAGGCAATGCGGGAGGCAACTGAGGTGGGCACAACCCACCAGGGCGCTCCTGGGCCCCTAGGCGCGCCCAGGTAGGTTGTGCTCCCCTCGGAGCACCCCTCTGGTACTTCTTTGGCCCAACAGGTGTCTTCTGGTCCAGAAAAATTCTCCAAAAAGTTTCGCTGCATTTCGACTCCATTTGGTACTGATATTCTGCGAAGTAAAAAACAAGCAAAAAAACAGCAATTGGCACTGGGCACTATGTCAATAGGTTAGTCCCAAAATATGATATAAAGTTGCTATAAAATGATTGTAAAACATCGAAGAATGATTATAACAGCATGGAACAAGCAATTATAGATACGTTGGAGACGTATCAGCATCCCCAAGCTTAATTCCTACTCGTCCTCGAGTAGGTAAATGATAAAAACAGAATTTTTGATGTGGAATGCTGCCTAACATGTTCATCACATATTATTTTCTTTTGTAGCATCAACATGTGGACTTTTATGTGGTTCAAAGCACTTGTCTATTTTTTACATGAAGATTTCAATACTCAAGCATATCAACAAGGAACCATGTCTTTCAAAATATCAACACTAAAGCAAGTTATCCCTAGCCCATTATGCTCAATCATTGATCCATTCATGAAACACACTCACATATTAGCTACATCCAATGCTCAAGTATGATCATAGTGCCCCTTAGTTGGTGCTTTGTAAGAGAAGATGGAGACTCAAATAAAAATAAAACTTGCATAAAGTAAATAGAAAGGCCCTTTGCAGAGAGATGTAGGGATTTGTAGAGGTGCCAGAGCTCAAAGCGAAAAAATAGAGATAAAACATTTTGGGTGGCATGCTTTTCCTGTCAACGAAAACGATCGAGTAGTTCTAAATACTTTCCATGCTAGATATATCATAGGCGGTTCCCAAACAGAAAATAAAGTTTATCCCTTTTTCCACCATACTTTCACATTCCATGGCTAGCCGTATCCACGTGTACCGTCCATACCAACACTTTCCAAGGAATTTATTGACAACATAAAGTAAATTCATTTTTCATGTCGGGACTGGGTATCCCTATTACCTTTGCTGTACTCTCGTGCAATGACAAGTGAATAAACACTCATCTTGAGAATAACACGTCTAGAATGGAAAAATATCGGCCACCCCCTACCATTTCATGAGCGGTACGAGCACACAAAAAGGAAATTATTTTGAAAATTAGAGATGGCACATACAAATTTGCTTAGAACGGCACAGGAATACCGCATATAGGTAGGCATGGTGGACTCATATGGCAAAACTGGGTTTAAGGATTTTGGATGCACAAGTAGTAATCCTACTTAGAACAAGTGAAGGCTAGCAAAAAGATTGGGAAGCATCCAACCAAGAAACGAAAAATCACATAAGTGACGAGTAAGCATAACTAACACCGAATAATGCACCACAAGTGGGATGTAATTTCATTGCATAACTATTGACTTTCGTGCTTGCATAGGGAATCACAAACCTTAACACCAATATTCTTACTAAAGCATAATTACTCACCAACATGACTCACATATCACTGTCATCATATCTCAAAACTATTGCAAGGAATCAAGTTTATTTTGTCCAATGATCTTCATGAAAGTTTCTATTATATCTCTCTTGAATATATATATCACTTTGGGACTAGTTTCATATATTGCAATTGCTTTTGGCAAGCTCAAACAAATTTAAGTGAAGAACATGAGCATAAAAAATTTCATCTCTCAAAATAATATAAGTGAAGCATGTGAGAATTTATTCAAAATTACTAACTCTCAAATAAATCTAAGTGAAGCATGAGAGCATTTCTAACAAAAATATTAAATCACACCATGCTCAAAAAGATATAAGTGAAGCACTAGAGCAATTCCATAGCTCAAAAAATTTAAGTGAAGCACATAAAGCAATTCTAACAAATCATAGCATAATTTTGGCTATCTCAAGTAGGTGTGTCCAGCAAGGATAGATGACACAAACTAAAAGGTAAAACAAGCAAAGACTCATATAATACAAGACGCTCCAAGCAAAATTCATAATATGTGACGAATAAAAATATAGCACCAAGTAAAATACCGATGGTCGTTAGGAGAAAGAGGGGATGCCACTCGGGGCATCCCAGAGCTTAGTTGCTTGTTTCTCCTGGAATATTGCCTTGGGGTGCCATGGGGCATCTCCAATCTTAGGCTCTTATTACTCCTTATTCCTTCATCCATCGTGATCTCACCAAAAACTTGAAAACTTCAATCACACAAAACTCAACAAAAACCTTCGTGAGATCCGTTAGTATAACAAAGCAAATCACCACTCTAAGTATTGTTGCAAACCCATTCATATTTTATTTTTTCATTATATCTATTGTATTCCAACTTTTCTATGGCTTATACCCCCCGATAAAGTCCATAGATTCATCAAAATAAGCACACAACGCAAAGAAAATAGAATCTGTCAAAAACAGAACAGTCTGTAGCAATCTGAAAACTTTGTATACTTCTGTAACTCCAAACATTCTGAAAAAATAGTTAAACGTAAGAAATTTGTATATCAATCATGTGTAAACAATTCAGAATTTTATCATGCTTCTGTAATTTTAAATAATTCTGTCACTGGCGCACAAAATTTCTGTTTTTCAACAAGATCAAAACAACTATCACCCAACATGATCCCAAAGGCTTTACTTGGCATAGACACTAATTAAAACATAAAAAACACAATCATAATAGTATCATAATTGTGCAAACACTCAAGAATAGAAAGAAAAAGGCAAAAATAAATTTTATTCAATGGGTTGCCTCCCAACAAGCGTTATCATTTTATGCCCCTAGCTAGGCATACAACATAGATTAAAGTATTGTCATATTTAGTTATAGATCCATAGGATGCCCTCATGATTGATTCATATGGTGGCTTAATTCTTTTATAGGGAAGTGTTCCATTCCCTTTTGATGCGGAGCATCCCTCGACAACCCGCACCGACACTCCATCACCACCGCAAGCACCGAGAGGACCAATGACAAGAGCACGTGCACGCAACATCGAGAACGAGGTCACTTCTTTCCTCTCCGAGTTTCGTTC
Source organism: Triticum timopheevii (assembly GCA_963921465.1). Taxonomy (NCBI): domain Eukaryota; kingdom Viridiplantae; phylum Streptophyta; class Magnoliopsida; order Poales; family Poaceae; genus Triticum; species Triticum timopheevii. The sequence continues at coordinate 140,430,495 of OY997270.1, forward strand.
GGTTTCACATGAGAATGGGATTCTACCTCAAAGAGATACACTATGTGTTCTCAGGTACATTGGAGATCATCGTGAGGAAGCAAGGAGGAAGGCCAAGCACCCACAGAACAAGAGAAGGAAGAAGAAGTCAAGAAGAAGGAAGGGAGCAAGATGGCCAAACCCCTTGGACACCCCGGGTGCCCGGCCCCTCCGACACCGGGTGCCCGGCCACCCCACCTGGGCGCTGCCCCTGCTTGGTCCGGGTGCCCGGCTACTTGGCTCCCGGGTGCCCGGGCCCCTACCCGCCTCCAGCCGCACCCCCCCCCCCCGGGTGCCCGAGCCTTGGCCAACCGGGTGCCCGGCCCTTAACCAGCCGGCCGCCTGGTGCAACCCCGGGTGCCCAGGCATGGGACCCCCGGGTGCCCGACCGAACCTGGGCGCAGCTCCCTCACCGGTCTGGGTGCCCGACCGGTTTGACCCCGGGTGCCTGGACTCCTCCTCTGTGGCTACGCGTTTTAGGGACATTTTGGTCCATTTGTACCCCTCTTTCTCCAAGTTTCGTCCCTAGTCTTTATATACTCTTTGCCTAGCTCATTTGGAAGGATAGCAAAGTATTAGATAAAACATTGTGAGCTTTGCTCCTTGTATCCCCTCCTCTTGGAGATCAAGACCCCTCTTGGGAAGAATCCTTGTGGACTACAAGACCTCCCAAGGGATTAGATCATCATCAAGACCTCACCTCCTCTAGGAGTGGGAAGAACTTTACATTGTGCTTGTTTCCTTGGATTGATCTTGTAATCTTGTGGATCTCATGTATGCTACTCTAGTGGATGTGATATTTGGGTTTTTTGAGTGATTTGTGCCTTGTGTTCTTGAGTGTTCTTCCTCTTTCCCCCCTCCAAGTGTGAAAAGATCCCCTCTAGGGTTTCACCCTACAAAACCTTTCTTAGTGGAAATTGAAATTTAATATTGCCTTCTTTCATATCAATCACGGCACCTATAGTGCGTAAAAATGGTCTACCAAGTATAATTGGACAAGACGGATTGCAATCAATATCAAGAACAATAAGATCTCTGGGCACATAATTCCTATTTGCAAGAATAAGAACATCATTAATTCTTCCCAAAGGCTTTTTAATAGTAGAATCCGCCAACTGCAAATTTAAAGAACACTCCTCAATATTGGTAAGACCAAGCACATCACATAAAGATTTCGGAATTGTGGAAACACTTGCACCCAAGTCACATAAAGCAAAACATTCATAATTTTTAATCTTGACTTTAATGGTGGGTTCCCATTCATCATGTAATTTTCTAGGAATTGAGATCTCTAATTTCAACTTTTCTTCCAAATCTTTCATCATGGCATCTACGATATGTTTAGTAAAAGCTTTATTTTGTTCATAAGCATGGGGTGAATTAATCACGGATTGAAACAAACAAATGCAATCAATCAAAGAGCAATTATCGTAATTAAAGTCATTGCAATCCAAAAGAGTGGGCACATCAGTAGTTAAAGTTTTGACCTCTCCAAACCCTCTTTTATCAATTTTTTCATCAAGATTTTCACCCTTCAAATTATCGGGATGCCTTCTAACTAAAGTTGACTCTTCTTTAGTCCCTTTATCATCAATTTGAATCTTACTAAACAAAGAATCAATAGAAGAAACACCAATCACTTTAAGATCTTCATCATTTTTATGAAAGCAATCACTAGAAAACGTTCTTTCTAAAATTCTCCTTTAGCTCTAAGCATAGCGGTTCTTTTCTTACTTTCATCCATAGAAACATAAAGGGCTTTAATTGATTCTTCAACCTTCGGCACAAAAAATTTCAACTTGAGATTTTCTACATCATGACAAATTCTATCAATGCTTCTAGACATATCATCAATCGTATTCAACTTTTCTTCTATCGTAGTATTGAAAACCTTTTGAGCATTGATAAATTCTTTAATATTACTCTCACGATCAGAGGTGTTCCTATTATTATTATAAGAAGGATTACCATTGGAATTACCATAATTATTAGATGAATTTCTAGGAAAAGGCCTAGGACTAAAATTACCTCTATAATCATTGTTATTAAAATTGTTTCACGGGGAAAATTCACATCTACAGTATCACTATTCTGCTCAATCAAAGTAAACAAAGGCACATCATTACGATTAATAGGAGCACTTTTATTAGCAACAAATTTCATAAGAGCGTCAAGTTTTTCACTCAAAGTACTAATTTCTTCAACGGAATTAACTTTTTTAGTAGTAGGCGCTCTTTCGGTATGCCATTGTGAATAATTTTCCATAATATTATCAAGAAATTTAGTAGCTTCACCCAAAGTAACTTCCATAAAAGTACCACCCGGGGCGGAATCTAAAATATTTCTAGAAACAAAGTTCAATCCCGCATAAAAAATTTGTATGATCATCCAAAGATTTAAACCATGAGTAGGACAATTTCTTAGCATCAATTTCATTCTTTTCCAAGATTGTGCAACATGTTCATGCTCAAGTTGCTTAAAATTCATGATTTGATTTCTAAGGGAAATAATTTTCGCGGGCGGAAAATACTTAGTAGTAAAAGCATCTTTGCACTTATCCCAAGAATCGATACTATTGCGAGGCAAAGAAGAAAAATAAATTTTTGCACGATCTCGCAAAGAAAACGGAAATAACTTCAACTTCACAATATCATTGTCCACATCTTTTTTCTTTTGCATATCACACAATTCTACAAATGTGTTTAGATGGGATGCAACATCCTCATTAGCAGTACCAGGAAATTGGTCTTTCATAACAAGATTCAACAAAACAGCATTAATATCACAAGATTCCGCTCTAGTGGAGGGAGGAGCAATCGGAGTGCTAATAAAATCATTATTATTGGTATTGGAAAAGTTACACAACTTGGTGTTTTCTTGAGTCATCGTGACTATGCAAACAAGATTGCACACAAAAATAGATCTACTAAGAAAAAGCAAACGAAAAAGAGGGCGAATAAATGGCAATTTTTTGTGAAATGGGGGAGATGAAAACGAGAGGCAAATGGCAAATAATGTAAATTACAAGGAGATGAGATTTGTGATTAGGAACCTGATAGATGTTGATGATGTCTCCCTGGTAACGGCGCCAGAAATCCTTTCTTGATAGCTCGTGTCCGCGTCAGTATTTCCCCGAAGAGAAAGGGATGATGCAACACAGCTACGGTAGGTATTTCCCTCAGTTATGAAACCAAGGTTATCGAACCAGTAGGAGAACCAAGCAAGACTATGTAAACAGTACTTGCACACAAAGAACAAATACTTGCAACCCGACGCGTAAGAGGGGTTGTCAATCCCTCTCGGGTAAAAGATAGATTGGTTTGTATGATTTTGGATAAATAGATATCTCGATATAACAAAATAAAAAGTACAGCAAGGTATTTTTGGGTTTTTATAGAAATAGATCTAAAAACAAAAGCAAGTAAAAATAGATCTCGAAGCAAATATGATAAAGAATAGACTCAGGGGTTGTAGATTTCACTAGTGGCTTAAAATTAGTATTGGGCAATTGATAGAACTTCAAATAATTTTGACGATATCCAGGCAATGATCATTATATAAGCATAACGTCCAAGATTAGTAGACCAACTCCTGCCTGCATCTACTACTATTACTCCACACATCGACCGCTATCCAGCATGCATCTGTGTATTAAGTTCATGGAGCAACGGACTAATGCAATAAGAATGATGACATGATGTAGACAAGATTTATTCATGTAGGAATAGACCCCATCTTGTTATCCTTAATAGCAGCTGCCCCTTCTGTCACTGGGAAAGAACACTGCATGACTGAACCCATCACAAAGCACCACTTCCCATGGCAAGAAAAATCGATCTAGTTGGTCTAACTAAACCAAAGATTCGATGAAGAAATACGAGGCTATAAGTAATCATGCATAAAAGAGATCAAAGAACTCAAATAACTTTCATGGATAAAATAGATCTGATCATAAACTCAAAGTTCATCGGATCCCAACAAACACACCGCAAAAAGAGTTACATCAAAGACATCTCCAAGAGACCATTGTGTTGAGAATCAAAAGAGAGAGAGAAAGCCATCTAGTTACTAACTACTGACCCATAGGTCTACAATGAATTACTCACACATCATCGGAAAAGCACTAATGAGGACGATGAACCCCTACGTGATGGTGTCTAGACTGGATCTAGCGGTTCTGGAACTTGCGGTGGCTGGAATCGTGTTTCGTCGACTCCCCTAGGGTTTTTGGATTTTTGGGGTATTTATAGAGCAAAGAGGCGGTCCGGGAGGCGGCCGAGGTGACCAGAACCCACCAGGGCGCGCCTAGGCCCCCAAGCGCGCCCAGGTGCGTCGTGCTCCCCTCAGAGCAACCTATGGTACTTCTTTGGCCCAACAGGTGTCTTCTGGTCCAAAAAACCAAAAGGTTTCACTGCGTTTGGACTCCGTTTGGTACTGATATTCTGCGATGAAAAAACAAGCAAAAAACAGCAACTGGCACTGGGCACTATGTCAATAGGTTAATCCCAAAAACTAATATAAAGTTGCTATAAAATGATTGTAAAACATCCAAGAATGTTAATATAACAACATGGAACAAGAAAAAATTATAGATATGTTGGATATGTATCACCCGCATGGGCGCTAAACGCGACCCTGTCCCTAAAAACACCTTTCTAGAATGGCTCTTCAAGCCGTCTGTGGTGTGGCAGAACGGAGACCAGGACACAGCGATCAATAGGCCCGAGAAAATCGTCCCTCCAGCTATCAAGCCATATGACGACATCATTGGTGGCTCGACAATTCAAGAAACTGCTTTGGCTCATGAGGTCCTAGCCATAATCGTTCCATGGACAGAGCCTTTCCTTGCCTACCTCCCGATGCAAGAGCTCTTCGATGATCAGACCGAGGCACGGCGCATAATCCGGTGCTCCAAAGCCTATAAGGTCCACGAGGGCGAGCTATATAAGAAAAGCGCTACCAGAGTCTTGCAACGGTGCATATCAGAAGTAGAGGGGCGACAACTTTTGGCCGAAGTTCATGCCGGCATGGGCGGCCACCACACGGCAGCCCGGGCCATGCTAAGCAAGGCTTTCCGGGTAGGGTTTTTCTAGCCCACTGCCCGCGCAGACGCCCGCACTTTAGTTCAACTTGTGTTGGATGCCAGCTTTTTACTAATCAAAGCCATATGCCCCCCATGGATCTCCGAACAATACCAATCACTTGGCCTTTCGCAGTCTGGGACTGGACATGGTTGGCCCAGTTAAAGGGGGAACTAAGAAAAAGAAATACCTATTAGTCATGGTCGACAAATTCACTAAATGGATTGAAGCAAAGCTAGTAATCTCAGCAAAGTCCAGAACAATTATTGATTTTATATCCGGCATAGTACACTGTTACGGTGTCCCTCACAGTATTGTCACGGACAATGGATCCAATTTCATGGCCCGGGAGGTCAAGGACTGGTGCGCTATCATGGGCATCAAGCTTGACTATGCTTCAGTGTATCACCCGCAGACCAACGGACAAGTCGAATGAGACAACCGACTAATCATGAGCGGCATTAAGCCTCGCCTGGTCCATTCCTTGAAACAATCTGATTGCCACTAGGTGGAGGAGCTTGACTTCGTACTTTAGGGATTACGTACTACCCCCAACCGAACAACAGGATATACCCCCTTTTTCATGGTGTACGGCGCCGAAGCAGTCCTACCTTGCGACATTATTCATGGCGCACCACGAGTGCGCGTGTATGAGGAAAAAGAAGCCGAGTTGGATCGGCAGGATGACCTAGATGCCCTGGAAGAGGAACAGGACGTCGCCCAGGCTCGTTCTACGTTTTATCAGCAGCAGGCTCGACGCTGCCAGAGCAGGGAAGTTCATGCGTAGGCATATAACATCAGAGAACTCGTCCTCCACCTCCCAAAGAAGCAAAAGAACAAGCCCTCACCTAAATGGGAGGGTCCTTTTATAATTGATGAAGTGCTAGCAAGAGGAGCATATCATCTTCACAACCCGGTCGATAACCGCCTCGAACTAAACCCCTGGAACGCAGCTCGGCTCCGACGTTTCTACGGCTAAGCATGCCCACGTCAGTACACTACCCCTTTCCTCATTGTAAATTTCCTTTTTCTTGTCTGGAGAATCAGCACCTCTCAGGCCCTGTTCGGATAAACCGAATTCTGTTTAGGCCCTATTTTTCACACATTTTCCAATATAACACCTAGATTTTACCTGGGGGCTCCTTTAAAGCAGCCAATCAATATATTTTGGTGCACGTAATCGTCTCTATCATGTTTGCACCTCCCGGATACCTCTCCTGCCATTATATGCACCGATTTGACTCAAGTTTTTGCCAAGATGGGTTGCCTGGCTCCTGTGCTTACCCCCTACGTTCCCGATCATTCGGCTAGGGGGTAAAGGGAGCACCGCTGCGATTGTTACGACTGGGTCAGCCGTGCACGTTCCTCAAACGGGTGAAGCCGAAAGCTAGCATTCTTAAGAACACAATGTGTCGGCAAAGAGGGAAACTATAATACTCTTGGTGTTCGCCACCACTGCTTGGGGATTCGGCCCCCGCATCGATTATTCGCATACCTCGGATATCTGAATACAAACGTCTACATTAGCATGACAGAAGCTGAAAAAAGGAACCCATGGAGGAACTATTTTCTTCAGAAGATGTTTCTTACGTTAAAAAGTAATATAACATAACTCTCCATGCACGTTTTTGTCTGTTCGTACCTAAAGGCCGGATCGCCTAGTTACCGGAAGTGATTTCCTTCTTACATCAGGTCACATAGCACGGAACACTCCTCGACCCCTGGTTAGGGAAGTCGAAACCGATGGCCGGTTATGGCAAACGTCTTTAGCATGGATCGAGCACGTCTGATGTAAAGTACATAGATACATAGAATCAAACATATCACTCTTTGTCCACATTGTCTATTATGCTATCCAAGGTGCAATCCTGCTGAGAGAACCGAGTTGCAGGCATCACTTGGTCATAAACCAAGTGAAGAGGTATTTCCTATCCGTCTGGTCCTACTGGTCCAACACGAGCCATATGCTCCGGCTCAAATTTCCTGAAGCGGGTCTTCACCATGGCACAGGCTTCTCACGCCCCTTCCCAGCAAGCGGATATTTTCCATACTTCTAGCCGTCGTCGAGCTCCCTTAAAGCGCTTTTCTAGTTCAGCCATATCGTCTAGCACTACATCGGCCGGCCACAGCGCCTTGGCCATACTTTCCATAGCCTTTCGAGTTCTCTCGTGAATCACAGAAAGTGCTTTCAAAAGATCACTGGCCTCTTCTCCGGGCCGGCCAGTCAGTAGACCTAGCATTAAAACATGGCACATGTGTTATACTCGAGCATTACGGATGGATATGCACACCTAATGCTTAAGTGCCACTTACTGAACATGCCACTTTTCAATTTCTGGTATCTCCCAGAGCCTGCGCCAGCTGAGCTTTTAAGCTCTCCGGTTCCTTGGCCTGCTGTTGGTTCTCCGCCTTTAGCTCATTGTTTTCCTCATGGCTTTGTATTAAGACCTGCACACCGGCTTGATGCTGGGATTCCGCATACCGTTGGGAATCTTTGACGGTGTCCAGGTCCTTTTGAAGCTGACCTATGGATTCGACTGCTATAAATAAGGTCGGTAGTAGACAAGGTGCTTTAGCATCATTAGTACATGTCTATAGCTTTAACTCACCATGGGCCTCGCTGGTGAACTTTTTCATCGCTTCCAATTCGTCCCTCGCATCGACCAATTGTGTTCGGCTCGCCTCAAGGTCCTCGGACAACTTTTTATTCTGGTCCTTTAAGGCCTACAACAAATAATACACATTTTTTCAGACCCTTAACTTGGTCGTCCCACCCGATTCAAGGCTCAGGGGTTACTGGGTTAGTATTTACACTAGACTGTTGGAAACCATTCCTTACCTTCATATCGGTCGACAGAAGATTGGCAATTCCCTCGAGACCTGTTCGGCCGCTTCGAGATATGCATCGACCGAATTGAAGGCATTAAATTCCTGATTGGTAAAGATTGCCTGGCGCAGGGATTCGTTCCGTCGTTGATGATTCATCACACTCTCAACTTTCGAATTGGTAAGCAAAACATCCTTAGGATCTTTCTCGGGTTGATGTGTGGTGGCATCTCCCGCGTGAATCTTTGCCCATGCTGAGGGTCTTCGGCCACTCCCTCTCACCTCCTTGATGTCTTTGGACGGTTGGGGTGGTACCTTCTTCCTGTTAACCTGAATTGAATTTCAGCAGAGTCCTTCATAGATAAGGCCAGTGATACATTGATGACAATTTTAGAACATATTACCTTTTTCCGAAGATGCGATTGGCACGGTCGCTTTTCTTTTGGAGGCTCTTGTGTTGGCTGGAACTAGTGCCGCCTCTGTTGGTGTTTGGCGTGAGGCTCGGCGGCCCTTGGGAGTAGAAGTCAGCATAGCCGGGATAGCGCAAGATGAACGCGTTGGTGGAAAAGAGGCCTTCTTGCTACTACGGTGGAGGAGGGGAGGAGCCCGGGATGATCGACTGTGATGGCCACCTTAGAACCATCAAGGCTTTCCTTGAAGAAAACCCCGTTCTCAAAGTCAATCGATGTCTCTGGGTCCTCGCGGAAACCCGGATCATGATCACGAGAATGATCCTCCAGCTGAGGAGCGGGGAAGCTGATGCCGTCAAGCGTCTCCAGCTCTGTTTGGAAAAACGGGTGAACCGATCAGTATTCGGGTATGGAATTCGTGCTAAAAACACAAGTCTAAAACTTACCCATTCGATGGGGTTGTAGCCCGAGTAACCTTTCCAGCTTCTCGGGCGGGAGGACTCTTCTTCTTCGCCCTTGAATAGATCCGCTAAAATGGCGGCCATTGTTGCTGGATTGTCCGGCCCCTATTGCTTGTAGCGGGACTCGTCGCTTGTCCCGTTATAGCTCCACAAGGGGTGTGTCCTTTGTTGGAGGGGTTGCACGCATCGTTCGATCACCACAGCCATTACATTGACCATGGTCAATCCTGCGTGGGCCAGGATCCTTACCTTCTTGGCTAGGCACTACACCTCGGCAGACTCCTCCTAAGAAGGCCCCTTGGGCCGCCAGTTAAGTCATTTCTTCAGTGGAGCGTCCGAATACACGGGAAAACCCCTCTTAACTTGTTCGAACAGGGGGACATCTTCGATATAAAACCATTCCGATGACCACTCTTCAGGGTCTTTCTTTGGAGTTCCAATTGGATATCCAGTGCTAGCTATACGGCACATCTCGGCTCTGCCTACTTCAAATATTGACCCTCCCTGGGTGCACGGGATGAGGTAGAAAAACTTCCTCCATAGCTCGAAATGGGCCTCGCATCCTAGGAACATCTCGCAAAGGGTAACAAAGCCAGAAATATGCAGAATTGATCCTGGGGTGAGGTGGTGGAGTTGGATCCCGTAAAACTCTAGCAGGCCCCTTAAGAACGGGTGAACGGGGAATCCTAGACCTCTTAAAAGGAAGGATACAAAACATACCCTCTCATCCTTGTTTGGATTGGGGAAGTTCTCGACGAAGGCTTAGCCATTGTCTGAAGTCAACCCGGCGTGAACGGGCACAAGATCTGTGACATGGAGATACCCTTGTCGCTGGAGGTCGCATAATTGAAGCCGCGACATGGAGTTGTTAGACCAGTCGCCTGGGACATTGTCGTGAGGGCGCGAGGATGAGCTAGGGACGCTGGCCATGAGGATTTTCTCAGGGCAAAGTGGAGTTCTTGGCGTGGATGGACCGCTTGATGCGCCCTCGGCCTATTTCATAGGCATGTCCCTAGTCCCGAGGGGTGCTCTTGTAAAAAGACACAAGACTGCTCGCCTTCTCGCGACTGCATGAAAATCAGGGTCGCCTCTGACAAGATTAATGGTAAGGGGCCCATCATGATTTGATGGGTCAAAGGAGTCATCAAAAACCAAATTTTTTAAGTTAGCCGAATATGGTGAAAATGAGGAACTCGCCTCGCAGGCCAAAGATTTTGAGAGTCGCAATTCAATGGTTGAGGACTCCGGCGTTGAAGGCTAGTTCGGGGGCTACTGAGGGAGTCATGGACTAGGGAGTCCTCGGGGCGCCGGCTCATCTCATATGGGTCCGACTATTGGGACGGACCGTATCCGGACCGAAGACCTTTAGTGCCTTGGTGTGCACCCCAAGTCACTATGGAGGATCCGGGATTTCCTTGATGTAACCGACTATCTGTAAACCCTAGCACCCCTGGTGTCTATATAAACCAGGGGGCTTAGTCCATAGAGGCCAGAAGAACAATCGCCATCCTACTAGTTAGGGTTTAGTTCGTCCGATTTCGTGGTAGATCTACTCTGTAACCCCCTCATACACAAGCAATATAATCAAGCAGGACGTAGGGTTTTACCTCTTAGAAAGGGTCCGAACTTGGGTAAACATCATGTCCCACGTTTATTGTTCCCCATCGATCCAAGGTCCACAGTTCTGGACCCCCTACCGAAGATCCGTCGGGTTTGACACTGGCAGCAAGTCTCTTTACTCATTCCGTAATACATCATCTTGTAACTAATTCCTTAGTCACTTTGCTTGCAAGCTTCTTGTGATACTGTATTACCGAGAGGCCCCAAAGATATCTCTGCGTCATACGGAGTGACTAATCCCAATCTCGATCCATGCCAACTCCACAGACACCTTCCGAGATACCTGTAGAGCACATTTATAATCACCCAGTTATGAAGTGACATTTAATAGCACACAAGGTATTCCTCCGGTATCCGGGAGTTGCATGATCTCATGGTCGAAGGAATATGTATTTGACATTAAGAAGCAATAGCAAAAACTGAACGATCATATGCTAAGCTAACGGACAGGTCTTGTCCATCACATCATTCTCCTCATGATGCGATCCCGTTGTCAAATGACAACTCATGTCTATGGTTAGGAAACCTTAATCATCTTTGATGAACGAGCTAGTCTAGTAGAGGCTCACTAGGGACATAGTATTTGTTTATGTATTCACACATGTATTTAAGTTTCCGATCAATACAATTCTAACATGAATAATAAACCTTTATCATGAACAAGAAAATATGATAATAATCAATTTATTATTGCCTCTAGGGCATATTTTCAACAAGCAGCATAATTCACCTATTAAAAGCCCAAAAGGCACAAAATATCTGAGCAGTTTCCCCCCTTTTCTGTATTTTATATTTGAACTAGAATCCTTTAAATACATATGTAACCAGAGATGCAACTCAAGCAGCAAGCAACTAGCGAGCAGAGCAGACCAGTAATAGCAGACACTGAAAAAAAGTAGAGAGGCAAGGATGGGTGCCGAGGAGCAGAAACCAAGCCCTTTGATTTGATCCAGTGAGTGACGTTACGAGCAGAAGCCTCGACAAGTTGAATCCGGTACCGAAACAAGGATGACATTATTGAATATATTCTTCTTTCCTGAGTATGTTCGCCTGCTGGCGGCAGCCGACAGCAAAACCAGGCGAATTCCTGAAAAGACCAGTTTAAATGTTCACCTAAATCGGCTTTATTTTGACAATTGTTTGCTCGTAGCTGCTGGCTAATCGCAGCGGCTGCTGGTGTTCAAGTGCGTATGATAAGATTTTAGTGGATGTAATTACCAGGAGTTCCGAAGCTATTCTGACACTCGTCTCCAACACGCAACGGCAAGTCTACAAAGGCCATGAAGAAATACTATAAACGATCAAGCAAGGACGATTCTAGTTTTGAAGGCGGCATTAAAATTGCAAATATGATGAAAAAAGAACATGTCAGATTTCTCCCCTGATATTATAGGCACCATTGTGAATCAAGATGTCGGTAAAAATTGAGTTCAGATGTTGAGTTTCAACGGTCCTGCGACACCGTCCAACCAATTTTCCCTTCTAATCTTTCTGTCTACGAACATCCGATATGCACGCCCGATGGAGAAAAACCTTTGCGATCCAAATGCCAAGACCAGAAGTCTGTGATCCGACCCGTGCAAAGTGGGATACTAAGGATAGCATCCGCGTCCGTCGGCAGAAACACCTGGCGAACAAGTTTGGAGTTCCAAGTAGCTTCCGTGTATCGGCTCATGCAACATCCAACTGGAGTCTCAAAAATCTGTCGATCGTCCATCACCAATGCAACAAATGAGGCCTTGTCGAAGAACATCTATGCCATCCTCAATTGCACGCTACACCTTTGATGGGGTTTGAGTCAAGTTCCGCATCTAGATCAGCCATCAACGTTTAGATCACTTAGAATAGACATCAACGTTTACCACACATGTTTTGGGTATTACATTTCATTAACCAAACATGAGTTAATAAGTTGCAGACAGTACTAAAGATGGTATTTCCTCCTAGGCTTACACCATTACACAAATGCTCGTTCATTCTCTGGTACGGTGCACCGATTCAACAGCCTTCATGTGCTTCAATAATTTTTTGAGCGTCTTCCATAGGCGTTTTGAAGGCCACATATATGCAACAACTGATGAAATAAAGTAAGCATATTCGCTGGGTTGCTTGTCTTTTACAGAAATTGAGCCAATACGTTCTAATAAAAAATAAGTATTTAAAACTACCAATGACAATGAGAGGGGACAAACACAGGCAACAGAATGATAAAAGGCTTCCCATGGGTAATTAACTCATGTTCAACAATTACATCATTCAGTATCCATCAAAATATAAAGCCACTCTCAGAGTACTGAGCAAACATTACTGGAATTGAAATTAAGCCTTCTATTAAGAGTTCCATTCCTTCATCCCTGACTAGCTTCACTTCAGGGTAGCAGGACCAGGTGAATTAACGGTACTGCAACAAAAGAACATAATCCAATAATTAGAACGCTAGTTTTGCAGAAACAAAGGAAATGGTATGTCTAACTACAAATTCTAATATACTAAATGTTTTATTCTAGACTAGAAGGCTAGATGCTGAAGAGAGGATGCTGCACAAGAACATCAAGACAACTGTATCAGAGCTTGGCTATTATGTTATCTGAATTATACCCATTTCAGAAATCACCAGGCCACAATAGAACTTGCTCCTCAATGTAATAAAATGCCAGCAAAACACATCTCAATACAGAAACTATGAAGTAAATGAGACAACCATAAAGAACTATACAACAGAGCACATCAATTTGTTAACCAACCATTTATCTCATTTGTATGTAGTCTAGGAATAGGTATTGATCATCAAACACTAGAGAAGGCGTTAAGGAATCACATCTAGAGCTAATCCAATAGAAGGAATCACACATCTAGAGCTAATGCAATACCAAAAAAATTATAAGTCATAACAAACATTTTAAGCTGTTTACTGGCGGACTACATATAAATAGGAAGGGAATCATGACTGACAAAATAATAAGAACATTTCAGATTGTTTCTGGTGTAACAATAATGTTGTTGTATACCTTGATGAAGCCAATGTCCTTGGCGTTGCTGCGGAAACACTGCCTGCAGCACATCAGCCCATACTTCCTGATCAGTCCATGCGAGTTTCCACAGACCCGGCTGCCAAAATAACAAACTTGGGGTCAGTACAATCACTCATAAGCATACTGGTTCATTACAATAACATCAGTGATCGAATGGTTACACCAGAGAAGTCAGCAACCACACGCTATTTCAGTTTGTTACGCACAGCATTTGAAGAAATGCTTGTTAAGTCAAAGAAATTAACTAGTCAATTCTAGCAATATTTTCCTAGTTCTAGTCGCATTACTTGTTTGTGAAGCTACTTGCACATCACAGCAAGCTCTTAATGGTTTGAACACATCTAACAGAGTTAATCAAAAAAGATTTTAATCACCATATGAAGGACGCCAGAATCGGATGATACATGTGGCCAACTGCGTCGCCGAGAATAGCAAAGACAACCGCAACAAAATACACATCATATGAAGATGATAATGACTTCATCAAGGCATAACAATCAATCAAATGTGAGAATTTGACCGATTAATCAGTACCTGACCACACCTAACACACTTACATATGAGATGTCAGGAAACAAGGTTTTAATCGCCATATGAAGCACGCCACGATCGAATGATATATGTCGCCAACTACATCGTCTAAGACACAGATCCGGCCGAACAGTTGGTCTAGCAGGAGATATCTAGCCGCGGGAACGAACTAGGCATTTTAAGGAGATGGAGGGGATCGAGGCGGTGGCAGAAGTATTACCAGACGCGGGAGCCGGGCCCGTAGTTCTTGGGGTGGGAGTTCCAGACGTTGGAGTGCCCCATCGTTGCCGCCTTCTTGTTCGCCTTCCGCCTGCCGCCGCCGGTTGCTAGGATGCGCGTGGGAGGAAGAAAGGGTAGGTGGCGGCGGTGCGAGCGGGAGAGGCTTATATAGATAGGGAGACGCCGGTAGTAAACCCTAAGCCAAGGGCACGGGTTGGATTGGGCCCAGGCCGACACTTAGCCCCGTATACGGGCTTAAAGGGCCTCTTTGTTAGGCCCAGCCAATCATGAACATTTGGGCCTCAGATATATGTGCTGTATCTGCACGACTCGCCGTGGCCCGTGAGACTCGTCGGGAGAAAAAAACGTCGTCTCCTCCTCCACTCCGCCTCGCCGAGGATGTCTTCCGCCGCCGGAGCCGGAGCCGGAGCCGGAGAGCACTCGTCTTCATCCCGACCTGTCCGTGTGAACGACGCCCCTACCTACCGTCTCTGTGTTGTTTCTTACTCCACTGACGTGTCCTCGAATGTCTCGTCGTCGCAGGGGAAGCAGAGAGAGGAAGGTGCCGACGATAGCAACCGCAAGATGGACGATGAGGGAGATCTGAGCCTGGAACTCTATGGCGCCGAGGCGGGGTGGGTGGAGGCGCGGACCAGCTGCCCACACCTCTCTGCCATGCCCGCCGCCAGCGCCGACGAACTCGTGCGCGTGCCCGCGCCTGATTCTCAGTGCTCTAGGTTTGTCTCATCATCCTCCTCGAGTTTGGTGTCTCGCGGTCCTGGGCCTGACATGCGGATTGTTAGGGTTCTTATCTGCTGTTTGATGCTCTCCCCTTGGGCTAGTTTTTTTTTTCTCCCTATTACTATTGGCCTCTTGAGTTCTAGTTCAAGGTGGCACTATTTTGCTGAATCCCTAGTTCGCAGACTTCAGTTATGGTGAAATATGACTAGATAACTTAAATTGACAAGGAAAAGGGATTGATACTTGATGATAATGCGATTGATTGGTACTAAGTTGTGACTCGAAAGTGCTATGGCAACTTGGCAAGTCATATATATGCATGGTTGACATCACAGCTTTCGTTAACGAAAGTGCGGAGAGGATGTGAGTTGCCACCAAGGTTTGGTGACAAGAATATCATCCTCTGTCCCATAGCATTCCGATGCTCTGCTCTAGTGCTGGGTGTGTAGTATGTCTCGGGAAATAGTTGAGTAACTAGATGATTTTGAAATGAGTAGTTGCACTGCTGATTAATTAGATTAGAACTCAAAGATCATTCTCTATTCGGTTAAATGTGGACCATGAATGTCACATGAGGTCACTGGTTTAGCAAAAGAAATCAAGTCATGCCCATAGAGGACATGCTTGGATTTATATAATACCAAGCATTTATGCCAGATGTGGAAGTGGTTCATTTGTTACCAAGTCCAGGATGTAACAAAAGTACCTTCATATTTATGAATGAGGGTTATTTAGATTACTAACTAGAAGCTTCACTTCATGATTTCTCCTTCGCATTATAAAAAAAATATGGTTCATGTTGTTGTTATTCCTGCATCAATTCTGGTATGCAATTCCTCTGTTTATTCACAATATTTTTAGTTGTCAAATCACTTCCAAGTGACAGAATGGAAATATGACTTTAAGATGTGATATTTCCAAAGAAAAAGTGTTGTTGGGTTTGCAAAATAGGATATCCTTTTATCAGGAAAACGTCATGGAGAGTGAGCTTGATTGTCCCCTTTCTATGGTAGGTCGAAAATATGAGTTTCTTTGTTGAATGATTGCTCAATGGGAAAGATAGATGATTGTGGTCTGGGTTTTGAAGGTACTATTGAGTACATTCCTTATTGAAAGTTAGTAACAGGCTAACATCTAGTGAGCTGGTGAACAGCATGGCTTCCTCCTCACTCTGTTCTACAACTGAATGATTTATGTATGCGTGCATTACACATGAAAAAGCACATCCCTGTTGATACTTCTTATATGACTTCTATAACCAAAGCATGGTTTTCTGTTTCATTTCACCTGAAAATGCTGTTTACGATTTCATGATGCACCATAAAATTAATAGATTGTCAAACATTGTCTATGTGTATCTTCCTTGCATGCTTGTTGCTATAGCATCTGGATGTTAATTGCCTATAAACACCAAAAGCAGTGTTAAGATTTTCCAATGAGTTAAGTTAGCCTGTGGCACAAGGTAATGCATACCCCTATCCTTGTATTGAATCTGAATGAACCTCATATGCTCGAATTTAGGACAAAACATAACTGTTGGATTTGATGTACTTCACATGTCCATGTCTTGTGTTTTCTTATGAGCATTTTTCCATGCAGATGTCATCACCCTTCTGAAAACTGGTTATGCTTGATCTGCAAAGATGTGCTGTGTAGTCGTTTTATCAACAAACACATGCTGTACCATTATCAAGAAATGGGCCATTGTATTGCCCTGAGCTTCAGGTAAATTGTTCAACTTCCTTTTGCTTAACTTTATCTTGGACTGCAGAGAATTTTCATTGGCTGCATTTTTATGATCAGGGTTCTCCAGTTCCAGTAGTCAGTATGCCGTGTGTTTTTTTGTTAGAGCAAAGTATGACGTGTTCTAAATCTAACGGTCACCTGTGCCAATGTGAAAAGGTATTGTTGCGCGCTCAGTATAGTACTCATGTTAATCAGCCAGAAGTGTTAGTTGGAAAATAGAGATCAATGTCCTTGTTAGGTTGGGTAATTGCCTTATAGATATATTTAGAGATAAGTTTCCTTGTACTCTCGATGGGTTTCGTAGAGAGATTGGTTCTTAGGGATCAAGTGAAGTCGTCCTAAAAAGCATGGATACTGCGACACGGGATACAGCATTTTTCAGAAACACCCATCAGGGACATGGTAAGTATATATAAAAATAAATAAAAATATGCCATGTAATATAGAGTTAAAGACAAAAAAAATGAGAAAGAGATACTTCTCCATTTGTTGTCTCCTATTTGAAGTGCTTGATTGAATCATCCAGACCAGATCCATGTCATTTCAACTTGCAAAACACATCAAACAATAGTCTACTATTAGTATCAGTCTATTAGACACATAAATCATAATAATATGAAGTGGTACTTGACAAACAGCAAAGAAGTTTGCTTACCCAATCTGCAATGCTAGCCCCCAATAGCATTAGGCTAGTCATAGTGGGAAGTAACTTAGACTAGTAAAGTGCATATGTTACTAGTCTATGTTACTACCTCCATAGTGGGTAGTGTCATAGATGTGATAACATAGGGAGCTTCATTTATTACTCTGTAGACTCATTTTACATTGGGAATCACTATGTGATGGTAACATATTATGTTACTCCATTTGAATCTCTCCTCATTTATTACTTGCCACATCATATTTTTTTGCCTATGTGGCATGTATGTTACTACTATGTGATGGCAATCTCAAATTCTTAAACTCCCAGCATGACACAATATTGATACAAACCAAAGAACCAGACCATGACAAATTGACTACATCAGAAGTTAACAACATAAAATAGTCCACTAAAAGCATAAAAGATAGGAGCTTGTAAGGCTCAGGTGGCCACATAGCAAACAGTTCAAATGGCCATAATCTAACAATTCAGGAGTGCATTACATAAATGATATAAACATAAATTAAATAAGCTCCTGGGCTGATGGCTGAAGCTTGATGGATAAAGAGATTCAAGTGAGAGAACCTATTATCTCCTCCTCCAAAGCTGGTTCATCAAGTGAAGGATCTGCACCTTCAAGCATACCCACACAACCGAAACTCTCAACTCTATCTCCTCCTATGTCCTGCATTCTGCTTGGCACAGTTTGATATGCTTGAGAATTCCTTGAAAGCAGGTGGTGGTTGTTGTGTGAACACTAAATCAGCAGCTCGAGCAGGAGTAAGCTTGTTTCTTGCAGCTCTATAGATGAAGCCGTATGTACTCCAGTTCCTCTGGCAACAAGAGGAAGATGCCGGCTGCCCAAGTACCTAAATTTTTTAACACCCTTGTGCTTTCTCAAATCAACCTAATCCCGTGGAGGATTTTTGGCGATTCAGCGAGATGAATCACACCTCACACAGTGCATGTTATAGGTCGGTCAAGAGGGTATGAGCATGGCGTGGTGGATTGCGTGGGGGAGAAAAATTGACTCGTAGTGTAAGTTGTGACGACCTGATCCGGAGGGGATCGAGATCGCACAGGGAAGGGTAGGGGAGGGGAGGGGAGGAGGGCAGGTGAGAATGAGAGGAGCAGGAGTCGAGGAACAGAGTTCACGTGTTTCTCATTCAATACCGTTCGCAGTGTCACAACGCACGCCTAAGAAGCCACTTGGCACACACCCCATTGGGCCACTTGTCTCCCAGGTTACAAGGCCCAAGGCCTGATCGCCAATTGCTGCACGAGTCCAGCAAGTGCACTTCAGTCTGCTGAAGGTTCAGTAACCTGAACTGCAGGCATGACATCACTTTACTGGGCGACCGCTTGACCCTGCCACTGCTACTGCTGCCTCACCGTGGTGCTGCCTTTGCCCTTTGTCCATTCTTCGGGCGCCACTGCTCAAGGGCTGAATGAGGGGAGATGCAATAGTGGACAGCATCACAGAAGAGGCACAAAGCGAGAAGCATGGGAGTGGAGGTGGCAAGGCAGAGAACATCGGATCAGAAGAGAGTCAGAGACGGGGTGAGATGCTGAAAAATATGCCGGCGGGTTTAAGGGGACTTAGGTGCCTTGGGACAAAGGCATTGTGGCATGAGTACTCAGGGAGTATTCCTAGCTGGGCTGGCCCAAGTGGCTTCTGAACTTCTTTCTTTCTTTTTATTGCTGTTTTGTGAAATTAGGATTTCTTGTGGCTATCTTAGCTATTGCACTATCTGATTCACGAACCTTATCGATTCACGTGCCCGGTCAATTTATGAATCGTAGATTCCAATTGCCAACCAGAAAACTATGAAGAATCTATTGATGGCTACCTAAGTTCACATCATCGTACAATACGAAGTGCTAGATCAGATATGCATGATTATAGCCTTTGCCACCAACAAACATAATATACTCTTGAAGTATGGTTATTAGTCCTTTCATTTCTTTTGTGAGAATGGTTTATTTCCTGTGTATATGTTCTGTAAGAAGAACTGCAGAAGTTACAGCATTGGCCAGTACTTCACTACACTGGTTTAACAGCTTTACTAGTTGTACCAGTAAACTCACTGCCTCAAAAAGAGAGTCGATGCGAATGCAGTTCTCTCTGACTCTGGTGGTACCTTTAAGCAATCAATTACTCATATGATTGTTTGCTGTTGAGTTAAACTAGAGTTTAATGGTGGCAAAGTTGAAACCTGGCTAGTTGACTGAATTTAAAGGAAATGTCCATACACCATAGTTTGCTACACATATTATTAGTGAAATACCTTGTGTTTTGAATAATATATAAAATACAGAAGCACGAAAATAGCTAAATATTGCTATAAATCTAAAATTATTGTTTCCTTATTATCTTATTTTCATTTAGTTACTGAAGATCCTATCATGTCCTGCCTTTCCCTCTTCTATCCTCGTCGTGAAGCAATACAGTTTAGTCCTTCCTATATTGCAGCATCTGCACATTATTTGATTGCTTTTACTCAGCGTTGTTGTATCCCTTTTCAGTGATCTGTCAGTTTGGTGTTTTGCCTGTGATTCCTACCTAGACGCTCAATCCATTTTAGAACTGCGTCCAGTTTATGAAGTTGCACATCTGTTGAAATTTGGAGAAAGGCCCCCTTTTCGATCACTTGAAGTACTGGATTTGAGCAGTGGACAAATGGAGGTTCATCTTCAAGTTCCTAATGTGTGATCCTCTGTCAGTGCATTTTTTTTGTCATGATGAGAGTAGTCCATTGTGTGAGATGGAACTTGCTAAGCATCGGCAAAAAGATAGGTCAGCTGATGGTCCTGTTCCTCATTACTTCTGCCGAAGTACCTGTTAGGCGTGAAGCAAAATGATAATTGTAAAAGTCTGTTTACCTTTGGTCATGATAAAGGCATTAAAATTGCCTTGATGTTGACATCCAGAAAAGTATTCAATTGCGAATATATTTTTCTCCAGTGACTGATGTAGTTTAAGCTTATCCACAAAGATATGAAAGTTTAGGTATGTGCCGTTTGACTTTAGATTCTCAGTTAAGAGTTGTGTTCTGCTCACTAATCTCTAATAGTGCATAATTGTTGGCACTACAGGCTGACAGCTTGTTGCCTATCAGATAGGAGGAATACTCGGTTGTAGAAACACAAAGCATAAAGAGCATGTATTTGACGAAGAAGCTATCTAATTGGGAAATGAACACTCAACAGTGCCCTCTATGGCATGAGCTTGAGGAACTTAACATTTATTGCTCAAATGTGTGCCAATGCACTGCTTATCGGTTCACATGAGAAAAGATTTATGCTTTTTCTATCGCTACAGGATATCCACTTCTAGAACTTCTATGACCAACTTGTCATTTTGTGATAAGCAGGAAAGGAAATTTGATCCCTTTGCAAAATGAGCAAGTGGTGTGCTTCTGGGAGGTTAAATCATCATTAAATCATGTCATGAAAGTTGTTCTTTTGCAAGATGATTAAGATAAATTCATATTTTAAGTTAGTGTGATGCTATTTTTTATTCGTTGGTAGCTAGTGATATCACTTTGTGAGCTGCCTAACATTATAAACCCAATCAGACCTAAAACAACCTGTCCTCTTTGGTTGCCATTCTTTTTTTTTTTTTTGAGAAACTCTTTGGTTGCCATTCGTGTGCTTGGCAAATCTGGTGAACGGCTACTCAAGTTTGTTTAATACATGATCATCCAAATTCGCATGCTATTGCTTGTTTGATCATCATTGCAGTTTATTTGTCTCCCTCTGTCTCATAATATAAGGGGCGAAGGGAGTATTACATAGTCCTGTCAAATCTGGTGAACGGCTACTCTAGTGTAGTGTAAAAGACGCTCTTATATTAAGGGGCGGAGAGAGTATTACATAGTCCTGTCAAATCTCAGATGTATTCCTCCCAAAATAGTTGTTGGCTAGTTTGGATGGACTGAAATACTAATATGGCAAGATAATAGGTTAAAATATACTCCCTCTGTTCTAAAAAAGGGCTCAACCTTAATACAACTTTGTACTAAAGTTGGTACAAAGTTGAGACACTTATTTTGGGACAGAGGAAGTAGTACAGTATCATGTATTGCACATGCATGTGACATGTATAGACACTGTCTGTTGTACATTATTCTGATTGTGAGTTGTTATGGAACTGTGTTTCGGAATACCTGACTACCTGTTGTCGAACATACGTTCCGAAGCAGCTTTTTACAAAAAGTCATATTGATGCTGGAAAAAAAATCTGAACTTGTTTTTGTGCTTGTAACCTCGAAATTTGTCCAAGGTTATTGACACATATCTTAGGAAATTCTGCCCTAGAAGAATCATCAGATTTGAATTCTTACCCTCGATGGGTGCTTGTAGAGGGCTCCTTATTGCTTGGAATGACAGCTTGTTTCCGGGGATTAAAGTTTTTGAAAACAACTTTACACTCTCAGCTCAATTCACTTGTCACAGTGGAAACACAGCCGAAAGTAGGATGGAATTCATTGACTGGTTTCAAAATACCAAGTACTTGATGGCAATATGGCACTGATTGGCTTGTGCCGGGAGATTTTAACTAAATCAGATATTCAAGAGGAATAGACCTGGAGGTAATTATCAAGTCATGCCGAGCTTCAATGCGGCCACCAGTACTTTAGGTCTTATTGAAGTCCCTCTGAAAGGCGGAAACTACACCTGGAGCAATATGCAAGAGGAGTCTCTATTAGAGTAACTAGATTGGTGCTTCTCTTTAGAATCGTGGACTTCAAACTATCCAAATACTATTGCGACGGCTCTTTTTTCAAACCTATTTCTGGTCATGTACCATGCCTCCTTCAAAATGGTACAACCATTCCCTAATCAAAGTTTTTCATGTTTGAAACTTATGGCTGCAACATAGTGATTTCAAGGACATTGTAAAGAATATTTTGCAACAAGAGGTACAAGAATCAAATAGTGCAAAAAAGATCACAACTGAACTCAAAGGCTAAGAGGTTAAAGATATGGCTAAGGTCATTGTCAAATCTTGTTGGTTGCATAAAGAACACCAATGCTCTAAAAACATTATGCATATGTTAGAGAAATACAGAGAGCTAAGCACCAAAGAATGGAATAGAAGGAATATAGTCAAGAAACATCTCATCAATTTACCAGAAAACTTATTGGAAGCAGAGAGCCACCATTAGATGGGTCAAATTTGGGGATGAATTGATGTCGACATCCCGAGTGTTGAAGGGTGCTCGCCAAGCGGAGGTGGGTTGAGTTGAATCCCTACACTATGAAGAGGCTTTCTTGCTTGGGCTTGGGCTTCTTTGGTCACTTGACTTCTCCTTTGACTTATTCTTTTATGTGGTGTTCGCCCTTTGACTTCTTGACCATGAAGCCTATTTGTGCTTTCGTTGACTGAAGTAGTCTACTTGGGGTGGCTTGGACTATTTTTTACTGTATCGATTTATGGTGACCGCCTGGGTGGCAATCCATGTAGGATGCAAGGTGGCACCTCAAATAGGGTTAAAATCGACGACAAGATGTAGTACTCTCTCTAAACTAATATATGATCTTTTATATCATAATGTAACGATCTAGAAGGTCTTATATTAGTTTATGGGGGGAGTATTAATAATCGCTTTGCATAGCGATTGGCCTGCAGGACAAGTGTACAGTTGGTCCTCGCCGGTCCTTGCCGAGGATAGCTTTGCTTCCGGCACTCACTAGAATCATTCAATTCAAGCGTTTGGTCAGACGTCCATATCAAGAACATAGGCAATGCTGCTATGATGCACCGAAGGCATCCACTAACTGGTGAGTATCAACATCAATGGAATCTGATCCTCTTGACTTCCAGTTCAACAGGTACAGTGTCCCTATTGTCCTCTTTAGCGCCACATGTTCATAATTTGGACGGACAGTATCCAGGCGATAAATCTGGTCTCATTTTGTGTGGCTATCTGCACGCCGAGGCGTGTGCATACACGTTGAACCAATAATAATCATATTATCTGGGGGAAAGCATGTTCAAGTGCCATTCTTAGGCCAAGAAAAAGATTTTCCATCTTTTGAGTAGCTTCTGAACAAGGCACTAGCTGAGTCTTTGGAGCACTCACAAGCACAGATCCAATATGATGTGATTGCGTCAGGGTAGGGTAGGGTGAGACATTGCCGGTTGTGGCTGCAATCGTGCACGCTCCTACTGGTGTTTTCTTGTTTGGCTTTGGGAATTGGGTATGATTGGTTGGAGTGCGTCATGAATCATACTCGCTCCATTTCATAATGTAATTGGCCCGTGTTTTTTGAAGATTTAAGTTTGACCATAAATTTAACCAACATGAGCGACTGCAGCGGGAGCAAAAATTATATCATTGAATTCGTATTCGAAAGAAGTTTTCAATGCTATAATTTTTCTCCCGCCGGAGTCGCCCAAATTGGTTAAATTTACGGTCAAACTTAAATCTCAAAAAACACGGGCGCATTACATTATAGAATAGAGGGAGTAGTATCATACTGACCACTATTTGGTTTGTGTCACTACTTGGCAAGGGCGGTGATACATATTGACCAAGCGAACTGAGGGCGAGGAAATCATTTACTGGAGTAATCAGCCTGCTAGAGATAGCGAGATCTAATTATTTTGGATCTGTAGAAACTAACCATGCATTCTTATATTTTTTTGAACCGGCAAATTCCCTTTCCGTTAAATTTATAACAGAAATACATAAACTAGTTCAAGACAGGTTCAGGGGACGGGAAAAAAAAGAAGCGAGTCCAAAGCACCAGCAGAAAACCCATTGCGAGTACCCGCGATTGAGACACCCGCCATGAGGAAAAAAAAATCTTTGGAATGCGAATTCAACTGTGTAATTTTGTCACACCTAACTCACATTTGGTTGATCCTACGGCAAACGTTTAATTTTAAAATGTGTGTACGTCTTATTCGTTGGGGTTCATTGGGGTGGGGAAGTAAGTACCTCTTCCAATGATCTACTTAAAGGAATGAGAAAAGAAGCCCTTTGCGTCTCCTGCTATGGCAGCTCAAGCTGTGTAACTCTGACCGACACCCTTGCCCCTCGCCTTCCTTCTCCCCTCACCATCACCAGGGGATGTCATCAGGCAAAGCCCTCATCTGCGAAGAATGTAAT
The DNA here is from genome assembly GCA_963921465.1 of Triticum timopheevii. Classification (NCBI taxonomy): domain Eukaryota; kingdom Viridiplantae; phylum Streptophyta; class Magnoliopsida; order Poales; family Poaceae; genus Triticum; species Triticum timopheevii. Next base: position 140,454,944 of record OY997270.1, read on the forward strand.
TAGGGCATCTTCCAAGTGGGCCCACAAATCACCCGCAAATGTCCGGACCAAGCTATCCAAACGTAGCTTGCCATATAATCCACTCCGCATCGGTACACGGATCAGTCTGCACGCCCGTTTTGCTACAAGCCCGAACCAAATCAGGGGGCTTTGCAGGAGCCGTGACCTCTGCCACGTAGTACTTCGACACCCCCGGCCCACCCAAAAACACACATGGACACCGCGTCTCCATCCCTCCCCCTTTCTCCGCATCCGCTTCCTCCGTGGCCGCCGCCACCGTCGTACCACTCTGGCCGCCCACCAAGCCCTAGTCGGACCTCCGTGACCTTCACCGCTCCACCTGGGCATCAAGACCTGATTGAGCATCTTTGGACACTTAAAGGAGACGGCTAGAACATAGCGAGTTGGATTCAATTTTGAACCATTTTCTTTTTTTTTCTTTTTTTTGAAAGGAAAGGTAGATCATGATCTACCTTATGCATTCAAAACGGGCGAGGCCCGGCTGGTTAGAACCAGATTACATGAAGGTGGCGTAAGCGCTGCGACAGTGCAGCTAGCCGTCACCAAGCCTAAAAAGAGGTAGAAAAAGGGGTATGGAAAAGAGCAGCAAAATTACACAGCTTAATCCTATCCTCATTGTTATTCGCACGATTACTCCACAGGCGCAGCAGGTCTGTAATCGTGCTCAACACGTTGCCAGCGGGCCATCGTGTGTGCTGGAAGACCTGCTCGTTCCTGGCAGACCAGAGAGACACGCGGCAGGCTGCAAAAACAATATGCCAGAGGTTGCCATATGCAGGGGGTTCCGTGGCGAGTAGAAAATCCTGGAGATCATTGGAGCTTCTTGCCTTGTCTTGCACGCATGCCCGCTCCCAAACAGCATCAGCAAGCCTGCATCTGAGGATGATATGGCTGCTGTTTTCGGTTGCTGGGCACAGGTCGCATCCATTGTGTGTTGTGATTGACGTCCAGCCTTTTTTGAGAATATTATCTCTTGTGTTCAGTCTACCTCGCAGAGCCAGCCAAAGGAAGACCCGATGTCTGTTGGGTATCAAAGTGTCCCATATCTTTGGAGCAGCTGGGCAAAGGATCCCCCTGAACGTGAGCAGCTCATAGAAGAATGCAGTGGTGACCTTTCCAGATTTCATACAAGGGTTTCTCTGATCTATTTCAGTGTGAGAAGGAGATGGATGCACTCCAACTAGAATCGTCAGTAAGGCCTCCATTTCTCTTGTGGCTGTCATAGTTAAATTCAGATGTAGCTTGAGGTTCCATTGTCCATCAGTGAACTGCGAGGCAACAGTGCAATAAGGCGATTGTGCAAAGGTGAAGAGAATTGGGAAAGAGAATTTCAGCCTTCCACAGCCCAACCACCAGTCGTGCCAGAAGGAGATTCTGGATCCATTTCCCAAGGTACATCTCGTTGATTCTATAACTGTCTTGATGGCTGGTGCCAGGCAACTCCAGGTAGTAGTGTCTCTATGATGTTTATCCATGGGGATGGTATGCTGACAGTGTTGTTGAGCGAACCAGTCATAGCACGGTATTCCACTTGATTGCAGAACGTTGTATGCAAGTTTGCATATCATGGCAAAGTTATGAGCCCTGAGGTCCCTGATTCCCAAGCCGCCATTGGCCTTTGGCAAAGTAACATAGTCCCAGGCAACAAGACACTGTCCACCAGATGCTTTATTCTTGCCTTGCCATAAGAAGCCTCTGAGAATTTGTTCTAGTCTGTCCAAGGATTGTTTCGGCCAGTGGAAGCATGCCATGAAGTAATTTGGTATAGTGGCCAAAACAGAGTTTATAAGTGTGAGCCTCCCACCCCAAGAGAGGAAGGTGGCTAGCCAACCAGACAGTCGTTTGTCAACCCTGTGGATCACCGGCATGAGCAGGCTGTGGGTGATCTTGTTTGTGGAGAGGGGCAGACCCAAGTAGGTGCAGGGGAAAGAGGATATTTGGCATTGCAGTAAGTCCTAAACTCTGCGGCAAGTGTCGTCGTCCATGTTTATGGGGACGAAGGTACTTTTGTTGAAATTGATGTGTAGCCCCGTGAAATCAGAGAAACTGCTGAGTATCCATTTGATAACTGAGGCTTGTTCATACGTACCCTTTAGGAGGATCAAGGTGTCATCTGCGTGCAGCACAGGGAAGGGCGCATGTGCCGCAAGGGGGTGTTCAAGGGTGCCCAGTTGGTACTCCGCGATGCATAATATCTGTAGTAGATCGGCCACAAGAATGAACAGGTATGGCGACAAGGCGTCTCCTTGTCGTAATCCACATTTCAGCTTGATCTGTTCTCCGAGCGCACCATTGATCATGACTCTTGAGGAACTGGAAGATAGTATAGAGCTGATCCATCCCAGCCATCTGTCTCCGCATCCCCTTGCAGCAAGGATTTTGAACCATTTTCTTCAAAAACTTAGTTGGCTTGTAATATTTGCATTTGAACTAGTATCACATTTTGATATTTCCACTCCTCGTAAATTTGATATGATATTATTTTGAATCTTGTAGACCTAAGGAAATAACAGGAGTGGGCGTTTAGGAGACAAGGTTGGATGGTCGCCTCTTGTATCTGTGTTCACGGACAAATAGTGTTTGTTTTGAGGGTCGAGATGCCCTTAGGGGTCTAATTGTTGTTCGGGCTATGTAGTGGTGCGCTATTGTGTTGGTTATGTTCGATTTTTTCTTCTTTTCTTAAGGGAAAGTCATCATAGCAATTTATTTATCCCTCCTATCTAAAAATGTATTATAAGTTTATGTCGTTGTTGTTTTTAGAAACCGTATCGACTGCCCCACTTTTTATTGACTTACCAAATAGTAAAATATTGCTTTCTTTCGTAAGCCTATAAATGCCTACCAAATATATTTTACTAAATAAATCACTTTTCCGAGGCAACAAAAACCCTAGCCGCCCGCTCGCGTCGCCTCCACCCCGGGCGACTTGGGTGCCCACAAACCCTAGCCGCCGGGCTCCTCCGTCCGTCGTCCCCTCCCTCTGTCGCCGACGTAGGACGTCATCGGGCTAAGCTTGGTGGCCGGCGGTGTTGGCGGAGGATCCCCCTCCTACTTGTGATGTAGGAGGGGGGGCGGACCTCATCCCGCGAGGAGGCACGGCCGATCTAGATCTGGGCGGCGGGATGGCCGGCTGGTGGCGGCGGCGTGCAGAGGACGTCGTGGAGTACCGGGCAGATCGGGTCGGGTACATTCGGTGGTGGCCTCCGGTCATGGCCTGCCCGGGGTGATCGCCTCGCTGCCACCGCCGCGGCTGCCCTGGACGGTGGTGGACGGTGAAGCCCAGATCATCCTCGACGGCATAGCGTGGACGTACCCATGTCCAAGGCGGAGCTGCTACGGCGGGTTCTTCTTGCAGCTCGTGCCTGATTCCCCGAGCTTCGTCTGTGGTATTGCCGCTCGTTGGCGTCATGTTTGCTCGTCCGGCACCATGTTTGCTTCGTCCGCCACCGTGTCTTTGCTTCTTTGTTTTTTTACCGTTTGCTTCGTCCGCCGCCGTGTCGTTTGCTACTTTGTTTGACTGAGGTTCGGGCTTGGTTTCGCTTTTGCTTGCTCCCGGCCTGACGCCTGCGCTCACCGTTCTTTTCTCGTGTTTGCAGTTGCTCCGAGATCTGCTCTATTCATCGGTAGTGCCTATTCTTGAGTCTTGACATTTGTTCTTGCCACTGACCGAGGTTCGGGTCTGGTTTCGTCTTGCCTATACTCGGTCTGTTGTAACCGCTCACCGTCCCCTTCCTACTTGCAGGCATCCGGAGCTCTCCGTTTGTTGTTCGGTTGTCCCGTTTCTTATCCTTCATCTCCGTCGCATCTAGGTACAGTACCTTCTAAGCTTCGTTGCTCTTGCTCGTCTTCTCGTCGCTCATCATCCTGTTCTCACATGAGCCCTTCGACCAAGCAAAACTTGAGCTGTTGGTGCATCGTGACTTCACATGAAAGCAGATACAAAGTGTGGTACGGCACAGCCCTTTTGACCAACCATTTTTGTGCCACATGTACAGCGCCTTCCATGCCATCCCATGCTAATCTTCCTTTACAGTGAACAGATCACTCCAGCATCTAGATCAGACCCCCACAAAGTTTTCTGGTTTCGAGCTTGTAGGGTTATCCTTCTAACGACCGTTTGCTCAAAAGGCAATAAATGTGTTCTATCTTTTGATTAAAAAAACAAACAAATGCCATCTGAGATTAACAACTACGGAAGCCACATGTGATTTTCCCATGGCCGTTCCCCCTAAATTTGTAGCTTGTAGGGTTATCCTTCTAACGACCGTTCCTCCTAAATTTGCAGTGATTTTCCCATGTGCCATATGTGTCATTCGAGTTTGCAAGGAACTAAAGAAACTGAATCTTTGTGGCTTTAGTATAAAAAATATTCGAAACGGAGGCATATGGATCTGTCAGCGTCCCTGATTCAGAGAGAAGCGGCAACGACCCGGGCATCGACAAGGCAGCCAGCGTGGCTTCGGGAAGGGGAGAGGAGACCAATCAGGGCCAAGACCGCGTCATCAGGCGTCCACCTAGGATCAAGCACCCGAACCGCAGGATTGCGGGCCCGGAGTGGGTGAATCCTTCTTAAGGCCAAGGGGAGCCAGAGAGGGGGCATCCAGTGGGATCGGGCACCAGCACGGCACGACACGACTACATCTTTTTCGCTTTGTTCTTCTTCCCCACCCATGTAACGCCCTCGATGCGGCTATATCTCCCACGTGTCGAAGCACGACTTAGAGGCATAACCGCATTGAAAGCAATGTCGCAAGTGAGGTAATCTTCACACAACCCAAGTAATACATAGGGGAAAGAGATACATAGTTGGCTTACAATCGCCACTTCACACAAATACATGAATAAAGCATTACATCATCCAGATACAATCAGGGTCCGACTATGGAACCAAAATAAAAGAAGAACCCCAAATGCGACAAAAAGGTCCCCGAACGACCCCAACTGGGCTCCACTACTGATCAACTAGAACGAAACAACAAAAAGGGCAAGATCTTCATCGAGCTCCTCCTTAAGCTTGGTTGCGTCACCTGCTCGGTAACATAGGCACCTGCAAACTGGTTTTGGAAGTATCTGGTGAGCCACGAGGACTCAGCAATCCCATTACCATGGGTATCAAGACTAGCAAAGCTTAATGGGAAAGGAAGGGGTAAAGTGGTGAGGTTGCAGCAGCGACTAAGCAAGTATGGTGGCTAACATACGCAAATGAGAGCGAGAAGAGAAACAAGCGGAACGGTCGTGAAGCTAGCAATGATCAAGAGGTGATCCTGAACACCTACTTACGTCAAACATAACCCAGAAATCGTGTTCACCTCCCGGACTCCGCCGAGAAGAGACCATCACGGCTACACACACGGTTGATGCGTTTTAATTCGGATCTGGTGTCAAGTTATCTACAACCGGACGTTAACAAATTCCCATCTGCCACATAACCGCGGGCACGGCTCTCGAAAGTTTATACCCTGCAGGGGTGTCCCAACTTAGCCCATGACAAGCTCTCGCGATCATCGAAGGAATAGACCTTCACCCGAGACACTCCGATCAGACTCGGTATCCCGGTACATCAAGACATTTCGACAATGGTAAAACAAGACCAGCAAGACCTCCCGGCGTGCCGACATCCTGATAGGAGCTGCACATATCTCGTTCTCAGGGCACACCGGATGAGCCAGACGTCGGGTTGGCATAGACCCTGGTTGCCCAGGGGGCGCCGGACATCGCTCGGTTTGGACCAGCACTTAGACAAGCACTGGCCCGGGGGGGCTAAAATAAAGATGACCCTCGAGAGAGCGACTCCCAAGGGAAACGGTAGGTGGTGGTGAGGCAAATGGTAAAAGTCAATGTTGGACCTTGCTGGACAAGCTTTATTCAAAGCGAACTGTCAGGGGGGTCCCATAAATCACCCGACCGCGTTAGGAACGCAAAATCCGGGAACATAACACCGGTATGACGGAAACTAGGGCGGCAAGAGTGGAACAAAACACCAGGCATAAGGCCGAGCCTTCCACCCTTTACCAAATATATAGATGCATTAATAATATAAGAGATATTGTGATATCCCAACATAAACCCTGTCCACCATGGAGAAATCTTCAACTTCACCTGCAACTAGCAACGCTATAAGAGGGGCTGAGCAAAGCGATAACATAGCCAAACAACGGTTTGCATAGGAAAGGTGTCAAAGGTTAGGGGTTCATGGCAATATGGGATGGCTTGATAAATAGGTAATAGGTAGCGCAGCTTAGCGATAGAACGGAGCAACTAGCATGACAATGATAGTAATGAGATCCAGGGTAGCGGTCATCTTGCCTGAAATCCCGCTAGGAAGAAGAACGAGTCCATGAAGAAGACAAACGGAGGTAGTCGAACGAATCCTCACAACTCCGGAACGGAACCGAAGCTAACAAGAGAAGCAAACCGGAAAGAAGCAAACAACATGGTAAACAACCATCGCATAATCATGGCATGATGCACAACCAAGTATGATGCATGTCCGGTTTAATGAGGCATGGCATGGCAAACTGCAACACACAAAACTACAAGTTAAGTGGAGCTCAATATGCAACGAGTTGCATATTGACGGAACACCACATCAATTATTTAGTTCTCTCTTGTTTAAGCTACCCAACAATATTAAATGTTGATTAACATGGCAAGGGGTGAAGCATAACAAAACTACCTACCTAGGCAAGTTTAAATGAGGCCGGAAACAACGAACAACAAGTCCGGAAAATCCCCATATGCATATTTCGAATTAGCTACTGTTCTGCCCTAAAACATATTTTAAGGTTGTTAAACAGGAAAATAAAGTGCACCATATTAAACTAGGCATTTTTCCACCCCATTTACATATAAAGTTTATTAAATTCCGAGTTACGGTTATTTAGTTATGAAATAAAGCATTTTAGCATGGCATTTAAGAAAATTTAATCAAACAACATTTTAAACATTTTAAACATGGATGAAAGTGGCATATTATTACTCTACACAAAATTCTAAGCATTTTACATGTTTAAATTATTTACATATGATGCATAGTTTGTGAGTTATTAAATGTATGAAGCATGAGGGTTTTTCTGTAAAACTGATATTCTCTGGATAATAGACAAATTCGCCGGACTGAAAAAAAACCTAAACAGACCAAAACTGGCTGGAGCAGGCCCAACATAAGGGAAAAAAAGGAGGCGCTGGGTCCTCACCCATGGGCTTCGGCCCGGATTGGAAGCAGAGGAGGCCTGGCGCTGGCTGTGCGGCCTCACCCATGGGCCTTGGCCGGTTCGGTGGAGAGGGCGCTGGGAGGCTGGCGGGCTGGCGCTGCTGGGCCGGGGCCCACGCGTCTGGCGACGAGGGAGTCGCGTGTGCCCGCACGCGGCACAGGACGAGGGAGGTCGCGCCGGTGGCGGATTCCGGCGGGGCGACCGGCGAAGCTCCGGTGACGGAGGGACGGCGAGGAGGCCGGGATCGGATAGATCGGCGCGGGGGCAACCGGATCTGGTGGTTCCCGGCCAGATCTGATGAAGGCGTGGCCGGCGGCGGCGATCTTCAAGGCGTCGGGGGCCCTACTGCGGCGAGCTTCAGGGAGACAGAGAGAGCTCGGGTGAGGAAGAGAGAAGGAGAAAGAGGGAGGGAAAGAGAGGAAACCAGGGGCGACGAGAGGCACGGGCCTGGAAGGTCGGCGGCGGCGGCTTCGGCCTGCGGCGCGGGAGCAGGAAGCTCCAGCGAGCGGATCGACAGGAGGAGGCGCGCAGAGAGCGGGCGCTCCGACGTGCGGCAGGAGGGACCGGGCTCCGATGGGCTTGCCCGGGCCCGATCTGGGCTTAGCGGGCCCGCGGGCTTCACGACGGCGCAGGGAGTCCAGGGCGACGTGGCCAGGACACATGGCATGCTCCGGTTGGTCCTGGTGGTGGCTGGCGGCGGCGCTGCCCACTAGGGTGGCGCCACGTGGCGGTGGCGAGGTGGAGGCGCGGGAGGAGCGCCAAGTGGCAGTGGCGGAGCGGGCCGGCGCGGAAAACGATGCGGGCAGCGGCGGCTGATGATTGGGGGCGCGAGAACCAAGGTGGGAGGTTGGAGGAGGCCAAAATTGACATGGGGACGTGTTTATATAAGGCAGGGAGGCTAGGGTTGGGGGTTTTGCTCCGTTTCGGAGACGTTCGATCGCCATCGGACGGCTCCGGAGTGGAGAGGGTCTAGGTGAGTGGATAGTGGGCTGTGTGGAGGGCCTCGGGCTGAGAAGAGAGAGGAAGAAGTGTGGCCCACACGGTTTTCGGAGACCGAAAACGTCCGACGAAGAAACCGGCAGCGGTATCGCTATATTTAACGGTTGGGCTATCAAATGGACTCCGAATGCGACGAAACTTGGCAGGCGGTCTGTCTACACTATAATAAGACCGCACGACAAGTTGCAACCCATTCCGAGAACATTTTTATGCCACTTATAAAATAATATCTCGGAGGTGCCGCGGGCGCGTGCGAGTGTGTCCGGCTCAGAACGAACAACGGAGAGAACCGACGGAACCCGAACGGATGCAAGTTTTGAAAAAACATGCGGATGAAATGCAGATGATGACACGACAAAGTGCAACACGCAAGCAAATGACATGGCAACAACGACGAATAACTGGCGGACACCTGGCGCAACGAAACCGGGGCGTTACAACACTCCACCACTACGAGAGGATCTCGTCCCGAGATCTAGGATGGCACCGGAGGGAAAAAGAAGAGGAAGAGGAGAGGTAAAACTAAGTTGCTTCTTTGACGAACGAGTGAAACCATGAACCTTGAGATGTTGAGCAATTTAAAAGAAACAATACAACAGAGATGAACGAGATTGCAAACAATCCCGTTAGAAAAGAGGAAGAAGGAACATTACGAGGACTAGAAGATTGCAAAGACACGAACCAAGAGTTTAATGGACAAGATAGAATTCGAAACCAATCCGGTTAAAACAAGATGGGAGAGGAAGAAGATTGAAATAATTTGGGCAGCACTCCGACTGTAAATGGAAGGAATTGAACATGAACTTGACAAGATGAGAGGATACATGATGAAACCAACAACACACTGCCTCCGGAATTGAAAAAAATGGCACAAGGGGTAAGAAACATTACAAACCGCACTCCGGTTGAGAAGGGAGGAAAAACTTGATAAGATGAGAGAACTCGAATGAAAACACGACACTCCGGCTAAACGGATAAGCAAGGAAAATTACATGATATTTACAAAATGAGATGATGGGTCGAAGAGAGCAACATCACCATGCCTCCGGAAGAAAGAATAGAAGATAGGTCATCGGAATAAGAGAACGGAGAAGGAAATGCCAACTTCTGCCACGAATGAGCTTGGAAAGCACCCTTTCAAGAAGATTAGAACGGAGTTGTTGGAAAACCAACAACGAAAAGAACAAGCTTGTTGTGGGCTTATGGCAAAACATCTCAAAATGATGAGGTGACAACCGGCCACTAACAGAAACAATTGATTGATTGAGATCAATGAAGATAAGAGAAACTTCTTCCACCAAGTGAATAAAGAGCAAGCTTGGGTCATGCATAATCACCACAAATAGCAACAACCCTTAAGGAAAGGCTTTAGGTGAAATATGACACAAGATAACTCCAACGAAGAAGTTGATTGGTCGAAAAGATCTCTTGAATGAAGAGAAAAAGATGGATTTAAAATACCTCATTCTTGACAACAATATGAATCATGAAACATGAAGGAAATTGTCAAGAGTGACATAACACCACCTCAAATGATAAGGTAGAACGAATTGCACTTCGGAATGCAGGAAGAAGAATATTTGAACGCCTCAAAACAAAACATGTGTTGGGCACCCTGTTTATTTTAGAGTATAGCTTGGCGGGTCATAACTTCGAGAGAAATCTTGAAGAACAATTGAAGAATGGAAAGAATCCTTGACGAACCATCATGTATAGCCTCCATGAAGAACTCCGGTAATAAAAGGATGATAAAAAGAAAGAGAAGTTGAAAACACAAGGTGAAGCCTTGCGATGATTTAGATGGAGCCTCGCGACGAGATAATGCGGAAAGCTTGAAACTCCGGAAAAAGAATAGATGAAACACTTGAGCCGAGAATTACTTCATCAAGAACAATCTCCGGAAGAAAAGAATTGAATCACCTCGAGGAAATAAGAATAAGATTTATTGTATGCTTATCCTTCATCAAATTTAATTGATGACAACAACGGATTTGGCATACTACTTATTCCCGTAGAAAGGATTAAGAGGGATACAGCGTAAACTTCAGAAGGTATTGATGGAACCACCGGTGGGATTTGGGAACAACGAATATTTGATATGATAACGAAGGAAGTGAAATCTTGAACGAACCACCGTAAGAATTAAAAATGAACATAGCAAAGGCACAATTCACCGGGAAGAATTGGAAAACGAATGAAGATACTTGAGGGGATTTAGATACCTGAGAACGAAGAGATCATGAACTGATTAGAGGATATTTGAACGATTCATTGATAAGATTTGGAGAACGATAGCTACACACTGAGAATGAAGAATTATGACATGATGGCCTTCGGAAGAAAGAAATGGAAACAACTCAAGAAATACCCCGGATGGTAAGAAAAGAATTCTCACAATCGAAAACAATTATGAGACCATGAATATTGAAGAGAATGGACCAAGATTTAAGAGAAATACTTCTTCGGTCTTCAAATGATGAGAATGACAACGAGAAACACCACCAAGAATTATTGAGGCACACCGGAAGAATCAAAAGCGAAGAGGTTGAGCCAACTATGAAAAGAATTTGAAAGATCTTGGAGAAAAGCATTTGACTGATGATAACTCATTCTTACGTCAAACTTGGAGAAGAATTTAGGATAGCTCTGGGAAAATAGAAGAGTCAGGTAAGATCCTGGGAAAAGACCTGTGGGTTAGGGCCCACTCAAAAGAAATATCGTTGAAGGATTGCTTGAAATAAAGATTGCACCGATAGAATTAAATAGCTTGAATGAGATAACAATCTCGAAATATCTTGAACGGCTTGAGAATGGAAACACAAGTCTTGTGAGAAATCTTCAGCACTCCAGAACAAATGAATAGCGAGAAGTGAAAGATTAAGAGGTGCACCGGTATGAAAAAGCATTTGAAACGAGGAAAGGGATATGATGAATATCGAAAGCTTGAATTGGATCCACCGGAGAAGAATACGAGAATGAAGAATGATGAACTAGTAGAACATCTTCTTGAGAACCACCGGGTAAGAACATTGATGGAAAAGAATGGAGAAACTTCACAAAAATAAAAGGATACTTGATTAAGAAATCTGAGTCCTTGAAGAAAAAGGGGTGGGTGGGCGGGAAAACAAAGACAACTTGGGATGAATGAAACAAACACCGTTGAGAAAACTTAGAATTGATCTTCGAATGCTGAAAATGATCGGATCCACTTGAAGAGGAGCACGCCGGTTGGAAAAGAATTAACATGACGACCTCGATGATCAAGAAGGATTAGTATTCACATAGCAATATGAGAACACCATTTAGGAAAGGTATGGAATCAACACTTGACATTGAAGCAACTCGAATACCACAACTCAAAACAAAAACAAAGGACTGGCTTGCAGAATAAGCCGGAACAAATACATATGATAGAGATTTACCCAATCCCATATCATGCATCTGTCGAAAAGATATTCTTGGAGCTACTTGAATTCCCACCTATAAAACTCCCGAAACTTTCTGGTTATGCAATCTGGTGTTGGGGATACAGGGGAAGCATAATATCTCACCCAAAACTAGCAATACCTACATCCAAGCTGTATCCATCCGTCAACACATAACCAAGAAACCTTCGGAAATCGTGTACCTCAACCTTCGAAAAGCATCCGTTATATGAGTCATGGCAATACTCCCGTACTCACCTCAGGGTTATCGGGGTTATCTCACCAACAACTGCATAAAAGAGATTTTTGATGTCGGCGTACTAAACTCAGGTATTCCAGAACTGCAACGATAAAATTATGACGACAACACCTCAGAGCTCAACTCCCCGGGACACTTCCACTAAACCCCTGACAGGAGGCACCAAGACAATGTTCTCATCATAAAACCATCGGAACGATTCCAAGATACCCGCGTGATCCTAAAATTTTTTTTAGTGAAATTTGAGAAGAGAAGAGTCAAAACTCTACGCCAGGATGCCTTACCAGAGCGATGAAGAGACTGGGGAGTAAAACGAATTCCTAACTCTCCGATATATATAATCCTAAATGACTCAAAACATTTTTCTAGACACAACTCGACCGCTAAAAACGATCAAGCAGTGGGGCTCCTAAGGTCGGGGAAGGCTCTGATTACCAACTTGTAACGCCCTCGATGCGGCTATATCTCCCACGTGTCGAAGCACGACTTAGAGGCATAACCGCATTGAAAGCAATGTCGCAAGTGAGGTAATCTTCACACAACCCAAGTAATACATAGGGGAAAGAGATACATAGTTGGCTTACAATCGCCACTTCACACAAATACATGAATAAAGCATTACATCATCCAGATACAATCAGGGTCCGACTACGGAACCAAAATAAAAGAAGAACCCCAAATGCGACAAAAAGGTCCCCGAACGACCCCAACTGGGCTCCACTACTAATCAACTAGAACGAAACAACAAAAAGGGCAAGATCTTCATCGAGCTCCTCCTTGAGCTTGGTTGCGTCACCTGCTCGGTAACATAGGCACCTGCAAACTGGTTTTGGAAGTATCTGGTGAGCCACGAGGACTCAGCAATCCCATTACCATGGGTATCAAGACTAGCAAAGCTTAATGGGAAAGGAAGGGGTAAAGTGGTGAGGTTGCAGCAGCGACTAAGCAAGTATGGTGGCTAACATACGCAAATGAGAGCGAGAAAAGAAACAAGCGGAACGGTCGTGAAGCTAGCAATGATCAAGAGGTGATCCTGAACACCTACTTACGTCAAACATAACCCAGAAACCGTGTTCACCTCCCGGACTCCGCTGAGAAGAGACCATCACGGCTACACACACGGTTGATGCGTTTTAATTCGGATCTGGTGTCAAGTTATCTACAACCGGACGTTAACAAATTCCCATCTGCCACATAACCGCGGGCACGGCTCTCGAAAGTTTATACCCTGCAGGGGTGTCCCAACTTAGCCCATGACAAGCTCTCGCGATCATCGAAGGAATAGACCTTCACCCGAGACACTCCGATCAGACTCGGTATCCCGGTACATCAAGACATTTCGACAATGGTAAAACAAGACCAGCAAGACCTCCCGGCGTGCCGACATCCTGATAGGAGCTGCACATATCTTGTTCTCAGGGCACACCGGATGAGCCAGACGTCGGGTTGGCATAGACCCTGGTTGCCCAGGGGGCACCGGACATCGCTCGGTTTGGACCAGCACTTAGACAAGCACTGGCTCGGGGGGGCTAAAATAAATGTGACCCTCGAGAGAGCGACTCCCAAGGGAAAAGGTAGGTGGTGGTGAGGCAAATGGTAAAAGTCAATGTTGGGCCTTGCTGGACAAGCTTTATTCAAAGCGAACTGTCGGGGGGTCCCATAAATCACCCGACCGCGTTAGGAACGCAAAATCCGGGAACATAACACCGGTATGACGGAAACTAGGGCGGCAAGAGTGGAACAAAACACCAGGCATAAGGCCGAGCCTTCCACCCTTTACCAAATATATAGATGCATTAATAATATAAGAGATATTGTGATATCCCAACATAAACCCTGTCCACCATGGAGAAATCTTCAACTTCACCTGCAACTAGCAACGCTATAAGAGGGGCTGAGCAAAGCGATAACATAGCCAAACAACGGTTTGCATAGGAAAGGTGTCAAAGGTTAGGGGTTCATGGCAATATGGGATGGCTTGATAAACAGGTAATAGGTAGCGTAGCTTAGCGATAGAACGGAGCAACTAGCATGGCAATGATAGTAATGAGATCCAGGGTAGCGGTCATCTTGCCTGAAATCCCGCTAGGAAGAAGAACGAGTCCATGAAGAAGACAAACGGAGGTAGTCGAACGAATCCTCACAACTCCGGAACAGAACCGAAGCTAACGAGAGAAGCAAACCGGAAAGAAGCAAACAACATGGTAAACAACCATCGCATAATCATGGCATGATGCACAACCAGGTATGATGCATGTCCGGTTTAATGAGGCATGGCATGGCAAACTGCAACACACAAAACTACAAGTTAAGTGGAGCTCAATATGCAACGAGTTACATATTGACGGAACACCACATCAATTATTTAGTTCTCTCTTGTTTAAGCTACCAAACAATATTAAATGTTGATTAACATGGCAAGGGGTGAAGCATAACAAAACTACCTACCTAGGCAAGTTTAAATGAGGTCGGAAACAACGAACAACAAGTCCGGAAAAAGCCCATATGCATATTTCGAATTAGCTACTGTTCTGCCCTAAAACATATTTTAAGGTTGTTAAACAGGAAAATAAAGTGCACCATGTTAAACTAGGCATTTTTCCACCCCATTTACATATAAAGTTTATTAAATTCCGAGTTACGGTTATTTAGTTATGAAATAAATCATTTTAGCATGGCATTTAAGAAAATTTAATCAAACAACATTTTAAACATTTTAAACATGGATGAAAGTGGCATATTATTACTCTACACAAAATTCTAAGCATTTTACATGTTTAAATTATTTACATATGATGCATAGTTTGTGAGTTATTAAATGTATGAAGCATGAGGGTTTTTCTGTAAAACTGATATTCTCTGGATAATAGACAAATTCGCCGGACTGACAAAAAACCTAAACAGACCAAAACTGGCTGGAGCAGGCCCAACAGAAGGGAAAAAAAAGGAGGCGCTGGGTCCTCACCCATGGGCTTCGGCCCGGATTGGAAGCAGAGGAGGCCTAGCGCTGGCTGTGTGGCCTCACCCATGGGCCTTGGCCGGTTCGGTGGAGAGGGCGCTGGGAGGCTGGCGGGCTGGCGCTGCTGGGCCGGGGCCCATGCGTCTGGCGACGAGGGAGTCGCGTGTGCCCGCACGCAGCACAGGACGAGGGAGGTCGCGCCGGTGGCGGATTCCGGCGGGGCGACCGGCGAAGCTCCGGCGATGGAGGGACGGCGAGGAGGCCGGGATCGGATAGATCGGCGCGGGGGCAACCGGATCTGGTGGTTCCCGGCCAGATCTGATGAAGGCGTGGCCGGCGGCGGCGATCTTCAAGGCGTCGGGGGCCCTACTGCGGCGAGCTTCAGGGAGACAGAGAGAGCTCGGGTGAGGAAGAGAGAAGGAGAAAGAGGGAGGGAAAGAGAGGAAACCAGGGGCGACGAGAGGCACTGGCCTGGAAGGTCGCCGGCGGCGGCTTCGGCCTGCGGCGTGGGAGCAGGAAGCTCCAGCGAGCGGATCGACAAGAGGAGGCGCGCAGAGAGCGGGCGCTCCGACGTGCGGCAGGAGGGACCGGGCTCCGATGGGCTTGCCCGGGCCCGATCTGGGCTCAGCGGGCCCGCGGGCTTCACGGCGGCGCAGGGAGTCCAGGGCGACGTGGCCAGGACACATGGCATGCTCCGGTTGGTCCTGGTGGTGGCTGGCGGCGGCGCTGCCCACTAGGGTGGCGCCACATGGCGGTGGCGAGGTGGAGGCGCGGGAGGAGCGCCAAGTGGCAGTGGCGGAGCGGGCCGGTGCGGAAAACGATGCGGGCGGCGGCGGCTGATGATTGGGGGCGCGAGAACCAAGGTGGGAGGTTGGAGGAGGCCAAAATTGACATGGGGACGTGTTTATATAAGGCAGGGAGGCTAGGGTTGGGGGTTTTGCTCCGTTTCGAAGACGTTCGATCGCCATCGGACGGCTCCGGAGTGGAGAGGGTCTAGGTGAGTGGATAGTGGGCTGTGTAGAGGGCCTCAGGCTGAGAAGAGAGAGGAAGAAGTGTGGCCCGCACGGTTTTCGGAGACCGAAAACGTCCGACGAAGAAACCGGCAGCGGTACCGCTATATTTAACGGTTGGGCTATCAAATGGACTCCGAATGCGACGAAACTTGGCAGGCGGTCTGTCTACACTATAATAAGACCGCACGACAAGTTGCAACCCATTCCGAGAACATTTTTATGCCACTTATAAAATAATATCTCGGAGGTGCCGCGGGCGCGTGCGAGTGTGTCTGGCTCAGAACGAACAACGGAGAGAACCGACGGAATCCGAACGGATGCAAGTTTTGAAAAAACATGCGGATGAAATGCAGATGATGACACGGCAAAGTGCAACACGCAAGCAAATGACATGGCAACAACGACGAATAACTGGCGGACACCTGGCGCAACGAAACCGGGGCGTTACAACCCAGCTTGTACTCTGTAACGCTACTTGAGAGTAATTCAATCTAGATCGAGATCTATTACCTAACATCGTGGTATTAGATAGCCACCCACCACCCCTTCACCGCCGCCGACGATACCACCGCCGCGCTGGAAACCCGTCGCTAGAAGCAGGCGCACGACTCCCTCATCGCCAACATGGATCCCGCGCTAAAGGCGTACCTCGACAAGCTCAACGACGAGGCCGTCGCTCGCGCTCGCCGGCAAGAGGAGGATACCAAGACCATCCTCCAGGCCGTGGCAGCGCAGACCACCCGGATCGACGCTCTCGTCTCCTGGAAGCCGGAGCTCGAGGCGCGGTTCGCGCAGCTCGAATCCGCCGCCGCGACGCTGCAGGCAGCATCAGCTGCGCCCGCTCCGACTCCACCATCAACCGGATCCCCGCCGCCTGCGACTACACCGGTCGCACGCGAGATCCAAGGGCAATCAAGCCACGGCGCGTCACTGCAACCCGGGGGATCTCCGACGGTGACCTTTGAGTCGCCGGCGGATTCCCCGGTCATGGGTATGGCCATGATCTCGTCTCAGAATACTTCTCCATTACCTTCTCAAGTACTGGCGACGATGGGGCAGGCACCCCCGCCGATTTCATTTCCCAGTTTTGGGGGCGAGAATCCGTAGCTTTGGAAGACGCTGGCGGAATAGTACTTTCAGATGTTTGCGGTTCAGGAATCATACTGGGTTCCCATGGCAATTCTAAATTTCATCGGCCTGGCTACCATTTTGCTGCAGTCAGTGCAACGCAAGGTTGCGGGTTTGGCATGGGAATCATTCACGGCACTGCTGTGCACTCGATTTGGCCGCGATAAGAACCAGTTCCTGATTCGTTAGTTCTATGCTATTAAACAGACGGATTCAGTGGCAGAATTCATCAAACATTTTGAAACTCTGATGAATCATATGATGTCTTATTCAGAATTAATGCATCCTCACTTCTTCTTGACTCGGTTCATCGAGGGACTGCGGGCGGACATAAGGGCGGTGGTGCTCATTCAACGTTCGCCTGACCTCGACACGGCGTGCTCCCTGGCGCTGCTGCAAGAGGAGGTAGCAGACGGAGAGCTAGTCAAGCACGCGGCGCCAGCGCGTTTTCCAGCACTGCGATTTATGACGGCTAGCACTCCAGTGGCGCCTCCGAGCGCTGCCCGTCCATCTGCGCCTACTGCCAGTGCTGAAGATCGACGGGGAACAGAAGCAGCACGGGCAGGGACAGAGAACAACAAGATCGCAGCATTGCGCTCTTTCAGAAGAGCTCGCGGTCTCTGCTTCAAGTGTGGGGAGCGATGCGGCAAAGAGCATACATGTCCTTCCACCGTTCAGATGCATGTGGTGGAGGAATTGCTGGAGTTATTTGCAACAGAGGAGATGTGAGGTGAGGTCGATCAGGATCAATCAGCTTTGGACGAGGATAATCTCTGCACTATATCAAAGCAAGCAGTCGATGGATTGTCTGGGCCGGGAGTGATGCAGCTGCACGCATGGATACAAGGCAAAGAGATGTCACTCCTGGTGGATTATGGCAGTTCGTCGTCATTTGTGGACCTGCATATGGCTGCTCATTTGTCCGGGGTGTGCAAACTGCGGAAGACTTGTCGCGTTAAGGTCGTAGACGGTTCAGTGTTACACTGCGACAACTTTATTCCGCAGTGCCAGTGGTCTTCTCAGGGGCATGAGTTTGTCACAGATTTTAAGCTCCTATCATTGGGAGTCTATGATGCAATCCTAGGAATGGATTGGCTCAAGAAACACAGCCCGATGCAAATTGATTGGGAAGCTCAGCACATGACCGTGACCACGGATCAAGGAGCAGTTGACTTACAAGCAGTCACTAAACAGCAACACCAGCGCTCTGCAATTTCTTCTCAGGAACTCATGTCTGCATGTAAGCAGGGTCTGTTGCTTATGTTGTGCATCTGAATTCTGTTAGTGAAATGGGAGCACAAGAGGAGAACATACCAGTGGAAATTCTCAGGGTACTAGAGCAGTACACAGACGTGTTTGAAAAGCCAAAAGGACTCCCACCAAGGCGCGCTTGCGATCACCGAATCCCACTAATGGAGGGTGCGCAACCAGTCAATCAGCGTCCTTACAGGCATAAACCGGAGCTCAAAAATGAGATAGAGCGTCAGGTTAAGGAGCTGCTAGATGCAGGTATCATCAGAGAGAGTACCAGCCCATTCTCTTCGCCAGCATTACTTGTGAAGAAAAAGGACGGGACGTGGCGACTATGTGTGGATTACATGTGTTTGAATGCAATGACACTAGTCAGTAAATACCCGGTCCCAATCATCGATGAATTGCTAGATGAATTGGTTGGAGCGCGTTGGTTTTCCAAGATGGATTTACGAGCAGGTTATCACCAGATATGACTAGCAGAAGGAGAGGAGTATAAGACAACATTTACTATGCACTCGGGGCACTGGGAGTTTCTGGTCATGTCATTTGGATTGGCATGTGCTCCACCAACATTCATAGGCGCAGTAACTTGTACCTTGCGACTTCTGTTGCGTGTCTGTGTCATCCTCTTCTTTGATGACATGTTAGTTTTCAGTAAAACACTGGAACAACATGTGGAACATCTGAGTCAAGTGCTGCAATTACTCTGAAGGGATCACTGGCAAGTGAAACAATTCAAGTGTTCATTCGGGCAGCGACAAATTGCTTACCTGGGGCATGTGATTGATGAGCGAGGAGTTTCAACGGATCCGGAGAAGATTGCAACTACCAGAAACTGGCATGTGCCTCGTAACAGCAAAGAAGTGCGTAGTTTCCTTGGATTGGCAGGTTACTACCGGAAATTTGTCAAGCATTTCGGCATCATTGCCAGACTCTCTTCAATTTACTAAAAAAGGGGCACCCGTTCGTGTGGACTGCTGAAAATAACAAAGCTTTCGAGCTACTGGAACAGGGCCTGGTTTCTGCGCCAGTTTTGCACTTGCTGGATTTCACCAAACAGCTTATTATTGATACGGATGCTTGTGATTATGGAGTTGGAGCAGTATTACAGCAAGGGGGGCACCCGATTGCGTACATGAGTAAACCTTTGGCTCCCAAGCACAAAGGTTTATCTACATACAAGAAGGAATGCTTAGCAATACTTATGGCCGTAGAACAATGACGTCCATACTTACACCATGATGAGTTTCTAATACGGACAGATCAGCGTAGTCTCGTCCATTTGGATGATCAGAGGCTATCGACAGTTTGGCAGCAAAAGGCATTTGCCAAGTTACTGGGATTGTGTTACAAAATCTGTTACCGGCAAGGGACAACTAACAGTGCTGGAGATGCTCTGTCTCGTCGTCGCCACGAACAGGGATAGGCCATGGCCATTTCAGTATGTCAGCCTACTTGAATCGATGATATCCAGGCCAGCTATTCCAGTAATGAGCATGCGCGTAAACTACTCGAACAGTTCTCGCACCAAGAGGACCCGAAAGGACGCTTTTCTGTTACTAATGGTTTGCTGTATTTCCGTCAGCGCTTGTGGCTGGGAGGCTCGCCTGCAATTCAACAGACAGTGCAGCGAGCTTTCCATGACAGCATGGTAGTGGGGCATTCTGGCTTCCTTGTGACATATCGGCGTCTCCGCAATTTGTTCACCTGGCCTAAAATGAAGCAGCAAATCCGGCATTATGTGCAAGAGTGTGCAGTCTGTCAACAAGCTAAGCCGGAAAGGGTCAAGTTTCCAGGTTTTCTCGAACCAATTCCTCTGCCTGAAGGAGCTTGTCAAGTAGTTACAATGGATTTCATCGACGGTCTCCCACAATCCGGCAGAGCAAACTACATCTTAGTCGTGGTGGATAAGTTCACCCGCTATGCTCACTTCCTCCCACTTCAGCACCCATTCACCGCGGCCAGAGTAACTCGGGCGTGCATGGACAACGTTTACAAGCTGCATGGCCTACCAAAAGCCATCATATCAGATCGGGATCCAGTCTTCACAAGCAAGTTCTGGCGTGAGTTGTTTACCTGCATTGGAACAGAGCTCAATATGAGTACTCCATACCATCCGCAAATGGATGGTCAGTCTGAGCGGGTCAATCAGCGTATGGAAATCTACCTACGCTGTTTCATTCACGCATGCCCCAGCCATTGGAACCAGTTTCTTGCTCTTGCAGAATTTTGGTACAATTCCAGTCACCACTCAACCTTGAACATGTCTCCATTTCAAGCGTTGTATGGGCATGAGTCGCGGCACTGGGGAATAGAGGCCGCGTCAGTGTGTAAGATCCCAGAGCTGAAGAAATGGTTAGAGGAAAGGAAGACCATGCAACAGGTCCTCAAGCAACACCTGCACCACGCACGGCATCTCATGAAAGTTCAAGCCGACAAAAAGCGATCAGAACAAGAGTTTGCTGTGGGGGATGCTGTATTCGTCAAGTTGCAGCCATATGTGCAATCATCAGTGCATCGTCGATCCAACCACAAGCTAGCATTCAGGTACTTTGGACCATTCAAAATCATCAAGCGCATCAATCCTGTGGCTTACGAACTGGATTTACCGGAGGGATTGCGAGTGCACTTGGTGTTCCATGTGTCCCAGCTGCGTCGAGCGTTGTCGCCAGGTACAGCAGCGTCGACTACCTTGCTAAGCCTGAGGTCACCTGAACTGTTTCCAGTGGAACTCCTGAACAAGCGCTGGCGTCAAACACCGTCGGGGCGACGAGAACAATACTTGGTTCGCTGGTCGGTTTCCGAGTTGTTGGACGCATCGTGGGAAGACGCGTTGGCTCTCAAGAACCGCTTTCCTGTGGTAGCAGCTTGGGGACAAGCGTGCTTTCAAGGAGCAGGGGATGTCAGCGTCCCTGATTCAGAGAGAAGCGGCAACGACTCGGGAATCAACAAGGCAGCCAGCGTGGCTTTGGGAAGGGGAGAGGAGACCAATCAGGGCCAAGACCGCGTCATCAGGCGTCCACTTAGGATCAAGCACCCGAACCGCAGGTTTTTGGGCCCGGAGTGGGTGAATCCTTCTTAAGGCCAAGGGGAGCCAGAGAGGGGGCATCCAGTGGGATCAGGCACCGGCACGGCACGACACAGCTACATCTTTTTCGCTTTGTTCTTCTTCCCCACCCAGCTTGTACTCTGTAACGCTACTTGAGAGTAATTCAATCTAGATCGAGATCTATTACCTAACAGGATCTGTACCGTGCGCGTTGCACGGATACTCGATCCAGTGTGTTCCCCCCTTTGCTGTCCTGGATTGACTGATTAGGTGGTGCTCACATTTTTTTTGATCGTGAACAGTAGGAAATACTCCTACTGTGTTAATATATTAATAAATATGGGGGACTGTACAGGTCGGTATTTACATGAGGTATGTCTCAGCCACTTTGTGGCAAGAGAAGAAAAGTCTAGTTTAAAGTGCTATCAAAGAGAGTTTACAGTATTAAGAACTAAAGGCTTATGTGCCTCTTTAACCTTGTGCTGTAGAAGCCCAAAGTCTCTCTTAAATCTCCGAAGCCAAGACTGGAAGGAGGGTGGTATAGCTCTGAAGTGGTGATTGTTCCTCTCCTTCCAGATGCTCCAAGCCGCTACAATGAATTTTTCCAGGAACAAAGGTGACGGGTGGTTATTCTTATGGTCTTGAATAGCTTGTAGCCTGCCAGGGAATGGATCCCAGAGGATGTCAAGTTTACCCCAACACTGCTTGCTGAAAACGCAGGTGAAAATCATGTGCTCAACAGTTTCTTCGATGCTTTGATCACAGAGCAAGCAGTTGTGATCATCCCCGATGTTATAATGTCTTCGTTTAAGCATATTGCGCGTGTTAAGTCGATCGTGGAACAGCAGCCAAGCAAACACCTTAAGATTCATCGTGCATTTTGATTTCCATATGCAGCCGAAGACTTGATGGGAATGGAGATCTTTGAAGAAAAAACGGTAGTAATCCGTTGACTTGAAGTTCGTTTTGCCCCACACATAGTGCCACACATCTGAGGTTGCCATTGATGGTTGAAGCTTAGCAGCAACCGCCTGTAGTTGTCTGATCTCATCATGCGCTTGGGGCGACAACGGAAGGTGGAACGCTTCATGCAGAGACGTGATCCCCAAGAAATCCTTGATCGAGGCTTCTTCGTTCAAAGAATGAGAGAAAGCACGTGGGTGCGAGTCTAGCAGTATCTGATCAGCCCAAAGATCTTTCCAAAATAAGGCAGTGGTGCACAGACAATGTTAATGCTTGAGACTCCCGTAAACTTGGGAGAGAGTTTGAGGATATCGCACCACCAAAAGGAGCCAACTGGGTCAGTAGCATGAGGTATCTTCTCCGTGTAGTATGAGTCCCAAGTTAATTGGACCCAGGGGATGTCCATCTTATTGTAGAATTTGTGTAAAAATTTGAGGAGCAAAGCTTCATTCTGGACACGTAAGTTGAGGACTCCAAGGCCACCTTTGCTTTTAGGTTTACACACCATATCCCAGGCAGCAAGAGAGTTACATTTGTCACCTTGCTCTGTGTTCTTGATCCACAAGCATCTTCTTCTGATTTTATCAAGCATTTCAATAAGCTTAGGAGGAAAGTGGAGAGTGCACATCGCATAAATGAGGAGTGATGTGACGGTCGAATTGAGCAAGGTCAACTTCCTAGCATGTGACATAAGAGAGAGTGTGGAGGACAGATTTCTCTCAATGGAGCAGACCAGAGGCATGAAGTCTTGAATAGTGGGTCGAGATGTGCCCAAAGGAAGACCGAGGTAAGTGAATGGCATGGCTCCCACCGGGCATTCGAAAATCGAGGCAATTTGCATGGCAAGCTCCTGATCCAAGTTGATGGGAACGAGCGTTGATTTATGAAAGTTGATCTTGAGGCCGATCGATTGGGCATATTTGGTGAGGATATTCTTGATAGTCAGAGCCTGTCGGGGACAGGCCGGCATAAGCAAAATTGTGTCATTGGCGTACTGCACAATTGGGTAGTCCATTTGACCATTACTAGGGAATGGGAGCTGGATCAACCCATTTCTAAATGCATCATTGATGGCAGACTGCTGTAAATCGGCCGCAAGGACAAAGATGAGGGGTGAGAGAGGGTCACCCTAGCGAACTCCCCGTCGACAGTGAAACTGCCTGCCCGGCACTCCATTAAGCAAAATAGAAGATCTTCCCGAGGAGAATATGGCTTTAATCCAAGAAAGCCATTTATCATTAAACCCCGTATGCTTCATGATGTTGATCATTGGATCATGCTCAATTGTATCGAAAGCTTTGGCAAAATCCAATTTGAGTAACACGATTGGATGTTTTGAAGCTTGACATTGGTGGATATATTGGAAAGTCCAAGCTAGGCAGTCTTGTATAGATCGTCCTGGGATGAAACCATATTGGTTGCGATGAATAATCCTCAAAATGACTTTTTGCAAGCGGTTGGCCAGCAGCTTGGTGATGAGCTTGAGGCAACAGTTGAGAAGTGTGATCGGACGATAATCATTGGTAGTTGATGGGGACCCATTTTTTGGGATAAGAGTGATTAGTCCATCGTTAATGCTTTGAAGATCTAGCTTGCCTGCATAGAATTGATTGCATAAGTTGTAGAAATCGCCCTTAATGATAGGCCAGCAAGCTTTGTGGAACAGCCCACTAGAACCATCCGGGCTAGGTGCCCTATCACCAGGCATCTCCTTAACCACCGAGTCAATTTCATCATGTGTGAAGGGCAGTGTGAGATGATCAAGATTTTCGGTTGGCCTTATCAAAGATGGAAGATCAAATTGCATTTGCGTTGGATTTGAGGTACCTAGTCTTTTAGTGTAAGCATGAAAAAGAAGGGCCTCCTTTCCCGTGTGATCTTCCACCATGAGGCCCTCATCAGTTTGCAAATTGGCAATGTTGTTCTTACGGTATCTCTCCGTAGCTACTGCCTGGAAAAACTTTGAATTCTCGTCTCCAAATTTGACCCAGCGAATGGTGCATCTTTCTTCCAATATTGCTTCTGATAGTCCAGTAGGCATAGGAGGTAGTTCTTCATGATTTTTTGAAAGTTTCCCTCGGGCAGTGTGAGAGGGCAGAGGTTCTCAAGAGCATCCAAATCCGCAAGTGCTTTATTGGTATTTTCAATAGCAATTGAGAGGCGGGAGATATTTTTACTCCAAGCTTTTAACTCCTGTCACAGGAGCTTGAACTTGCGACACAAAATCGTGGCAACATTATCAGAGCGAACAGGACGATCCCAAACTTTCTTAACCACTTCCATAAAGCCAGGATGCAGAAGCCAATATGATTCAAAGAGAAAAAAAATTGCAGGTGGTGCTCACATTGGAATGGACTGACCAATTATGATGCGTCCATATGCAAGTCCCAATCTTATTCAGCCAGGCCCCATGAATGAGGATGCACCTTATCAACCCGACAAGGCATGCTCCACTCACCGTGCACATTTTTCTTGACCATACGGAAAGCTCTCTATACTACAAATATTAGCAGGGATATAACCTGTCAAAAAAAGTGTGACAGAGGATAAGATATGACATGAGCGATTCGGTATTTATCTTAGGTTTTTCAATGATATTTGTTCAGTGGCAGATACTTTTTTCCTCGACTATGAGGTGTCTATGGTGTTTGTCAATCCGGCAAGTGCAACATTTTGTTTGGTAATTCATGCCCGACCAGTAACCAGGAGAGGGTCCGGTCTGTTTTGCATGTGGATAGTTCATGTTTGAGGAGAAGTATGTAGGCCTCCCTACCCCATATGGTCGTATGAACAGAGGTAAATTTCAGAATTTACAGTCTCGCCTTCTCAAAAGGATTATTGCATGGGGCGACATACTCTCCCTTGCAAGCAAGGAAACCATGATTAAAGTAGTTGCACAGGCGATTCCCACATATATCATGGGTGTCTTTAAGTTGTCGATGTTAGTCTGCGATGATCTCAACAGGATGGTCCGTAATTTTTAGTGGGGCCCAGGTGAGGGCAAACGAAAAAATCACTGGACTGTGAGGCCAAAGATTCAACAATAGAAAGTGAAAGGCAGGTTGGGTTTCTGAGACTTCCATCTCTTTAACCAAGCCCTCCTAGCCAGACAGGTCTGGGGGCTCTTAATTAATTCTAACAGTCTATGTGTGCAGATACTGAAAGCCAAATACTACTTGGAGGGGCGTCTTGAGGCACGGTCTTCTCCGGGAATGCCTCGCCCACTTGGCAGGCCATCTAGTATGGGCTCGAGCTCCTCAAAAAGGTCCTAGTCTGGCGGGGAGGGACAAAGCATCAGGATTTGGCAAGGCCGTTGGTTGCCCACGCAGCCGACTGGGCGCCCGATCATGCAACAAGGAACATGTAGGCTTTGGCGAGTGGCGGAGCTTTTGGATGCATCTGGCGCATGGCGTCAGGACCTCCTACAGTGTCACTTCCTATCGGCGGACGTGCACACCATCAACAATATACTCACGTTTACCCGCATCACCGATGACATGATCGCCTGGAGTCCGAAGAAGAACAACATCTTCACTGTTCTATCCGCCTACCACCTTGCCATGGACAAGCGTGAACGTTCATCGGTGACAACCACGGGCAGGGCACCGGATGGTCATCACGCCATCTGGAAGATCATATGGGGGTGCCCTACTCCCCCTAAGGTATGTCTGTTTGCATGGAGAGTGGTGTCCAACTCACTTGCTACTTGGGCCAATAAGTTTTCTCGCCATCTCGAGCTTACTGACATATGTCCCATATGTGGTATGGAACGTGAGGACGGGTCCCATGTGTTCTGCAGGTGTCCCCTAGCTCGACAATTGTGGCATGCCATGGCCTTGGACAGGCCAATCTCGGAGGTGGATACAATATGAAACAATGGTCCAGAGTGGTTGTTCTCTCTCCTTGATCCGTTGTTGGAGATGGTCCGTATGGTCGTCCTCATGACCATGTGGAGAGTTTAGCATGTGCGGAATGGGATCACACATTATAAGGTGCCGCCCCCAACAGAAGCATCATGTCGTTTCCTCCATGGGTATCATCACTTCTTTCATCCACATCAAACAACACCCTCATGGTGACTTGGAAAAAGGGAAGATGGTGCTGCATGATAGCCTCCCGGTGACACACATAAGCAAACCAGCCAAGCCAGAGTTGCGCCAGGCTCCTCCTCCACTGGGTTGGGCTAAGCTCAACATAGATGGTAGCCATGTTCCTGAAGGAAATATGCCCTAGAGGCAATAATAAAGTTATTATTTATTTCCTTATTTCATGATAAATGTTTATTATTCATGCTAGAATTGTATTAACCGGAAACATAATACATGTGTGAATACATAGACAAACATAGTGTCACTAGTATGCCTCTACTTGACTAGCTCGTTGAATCAAAGATGGTTAAGTTTCCTAGCCATAGACATGAGTTGTCATTTGATTAACGGGATCACATCATTAGGAGAATGATGTGATTGACATGACCCATTCCGTTAACCTAGCACTTGATCGTTTAGTATGTTGCTATTGCTTTCTTCATGACTTATACATGTTCCTGTAACTATGAGATTATGCAACTCCCGTTTACCGGAGGAACACTTTGGGTGCTACCAAACGTCACAACGTAACTGGGTGATTATAAAGGAGTACTACAGGTGTCTCCAAAGGTACATGTTGGGTTGGCGTATTTCGAGATTAGGTTTTGTCACTCCGATTGTCGGAGAGGTATCTCTGGGCCCTCTTGGTAATGCACATCACTATAAGCCTTGCAAGCAATGTAGCTAATGAGTTAGTTACGGAATGATGCATTACGTAACGAGTAAAGAGACTTGTCGGTAACAAGATTGAACTAGGTATTGGATACCGACGATCGAATCTCGGGCAAGTAACATACCGATGACAAAGGGAACAACGTATGTTGTTATGCGGTTTGACCGATAAAGATCTTCGTAGAATATATAGGAGCCAATATGAGCATCCAGGTTCCGCTATTGGTTATTGACCGAGAATAGTTCTAGGTCATGTCTACATAGTTCTCGAACCCGTAGGGTCCGCACGCTTAAGGTTTCGATGACAGTTTTATTATGAGTTTATGAGTTTTGATGTACCGAAGGAGTTCGGAGTCCCGGATGAGATCGGGGACATGATGAGGAGTCTCGAAATGGTCGAGACGTAAAGATCGATATATTGGACGACTATATTCGGAGTTCGGAAAGGTTCCGAGTGATTCGGGTATTTTTCGGAGTACCAGAGAGTTACGGGAATTCGCCGGGGAGTATATGGGCCTTATTGGGCCATACGGGAATAGAGGAGAGAGGCCGAAAGGAAGGAGGCGCGCAGCCCCCCTCTGGTCCGAATTGGACAAGGGGAGCGGCCCCCTTTTCCTTCCTCCTCTCCCCCTCTTTCCCCCTTCTCCTACTCCAACAAGGAAGGAGGGAGTCCTACTCCCGGTGGGAGTAGGACTCCCCTTGGCGCGCCCCTACTAGGCTGGCCGCCCCCTCCCCCCTTGCTCCTTTATATACGGGGGCAGGGAGGCACCTCTAGGCACAACAACACAAGTTGATCTACGGATCGTTCCTTAGCCGTGTGCGGTGCCCCCCTCCACCATATTCCACCTCAGTCATATCATCGCGGAGTTTAGGCGAAGCCCTGCGCTGGTAGAGCATCATCATCGTCACCACGCCGTCGTGCTGACGGAACTCATCCCCGACACTTTGCTGGATCGGAGTCCGGGGATCATCATCGAGCTGAACGTGTGCTGAACTCGGAGGTGCCGTACGTTCGGTACTTGGATCGGTCGGATCGTGAAGACGTACGACTACATCAACCGCGTTGTCATAATGCTTCCGCTTACGGTCTACAAGGGTACATGGACAATACTCTCCCCTCTCGTTGCTATGCCATCACCATGATCTTGTGTGTGCGTAGGAAATTTTTGAAATTACTACGTTCCCCAACAGTGGCATCCGAGCCTAGGTTTTATGCGTTGATGTTATATGCACGAGTAGAACACAAGTGAGTTGTGGGCGATACAAGTCATACTGCTTACCAGCATGTCATACTTTTGTTCGGCGGTATTGTGAGATGAAGCGGCCCGGACCGACATTACGCGTACGCTTACGTGAGACTGGTTTCACCGTTACGAGCACTCGTGCTTAAAGGTGGCTGGCGGGTGTCTGTCTCTCTCACTTTAGCTGAATCGAGTGTGGCTACGCCCGGTCCTTGCGAAGGTTAAAACAGCACTAACTTGACGAACTATCGTTGTGGTTTTGATGCGTAGGTAAGAACGGTTCTTGCTCAGGCCGTAGCAGCCACGTAAAATTTGCAACAACAAAGTAGAGGACGTCTAACTTGTTTTTGCAGGGCATGTTGTGATGTGATATGGTCAAGACGTGATGAGATATAAGTTGTTGTATGAGATGATCATATTTTGTTGAAGTTATCGGCAACTGGCAGAAGCCCTATGGTTGTCTCTTTGTTGCATAAAGATGCAAGTGCCAAATAATTGCTTTACTTTATCGCTATGCGATAGCAATAGTTGGTGAGACGACCATGTGACGACACATTGATATAGATCAAGATGATGAAGATCATGGTGTTGTGCCAGTGACGATAGAGATCATGACAGTACTTTGGAGATGGAGATCAAAGGGGCAAGATGATCATGGCCATATCATATTTCATATTTTGATTGCATATGATGTTTATCTGTTATACATCTTATTCTATTTTGTTTGACGGTAGCATTTTAAGATGATCTCTCACTAATTATCAAGAAGTGTTCTCCCTAAGTATGCACCGTTGCGAAAGTTCTTCGTGCTGAGACACCACGTGATGATCGGGTGTGATAGGCTCTACGTTCAAATACAACGGGTGCAAAACAGTTGCACACGCGGAATACTCAGGTTAAACTTGACGAGCCTAGCATATACAGATATGGCCTCGGATCACGGAGACCGAAAGGTCGAGCGTGAATCATATAGTAGATATGATCAACATAGTGATGTTCACCATTGAAAACTACTCCATCTCACGTGATGATCGGACATGGTTTAGTTGATTTGGATCACGTGATCACTTAGATGACTAGAGAGATCTCTGTCTAAGTGGGAGTTCTTAAGTAATATGATTAATTGAACTTAAATTTATCATGAACTTAGTCCTGGTAGTATTTTGCAAATTATGTTGTAGATCAATAGCTTGCGTTGTTGCTTTCATATGTTTATTTTGATATGTTCCTAGAGAAAACTGTGTTGAAAGATGTTAGTAGCAATGATGCGGATTGGATCCGTGATCTGAGGTTTATCCTCATTGCTGCGCAGAAGAATTATGTCCTTGATGCACCGCTAGGTGACTAACCTATTACAGGAGGATATGCAGACGTTATGAACGTTTGCCTAGCTCAATATGATGACTACTTGATAGTTTTGTGCACCATGCTTTATGGCTTAGAATCGGGACTTCAAAGACGTTTTGAACGTCATGGACCATATGAGATGTTCCAGGAATTGAAGTTAATATTTCAAGAAAATACCCGAGTTGAGAGATATGAAGTCTCCAACAAGTTCTATAGCTAAAAGATGGAGGAGAATCGCTCAACTAGTGAGCATGTGCTCATATTGTCTGGGTACTACAATCGCTTGAATCAAGTGGGAGTTAATCTTCCAGATAAAATAGTGATTGACAGAATTCTCTAGTCACCATCACCAAGTTAGTAGAACTTCGTGATGAACTATAATATGCAAGGGATGACGAAAGTGATTCCCAAGCTCTTCGTGATGTTGAAATCGACGAAGGTAGAAATCAAGAAAGAGCATCAAGTGTTGATGATTGACAAGATCACTAGTTTCAAGAAAAGGGCAAAAGGAAAGAAAGGGAAACTTCAAATAGAATGGCAAACAAGTTGTCACTCCCGTGAAGAAGCCCAAAGCTGGACCTAAGCCTGAAACTGAGTGCTTCTACTGCAAAGGAAATGGTCACTGGAAGTGGAACTACTCCAAATATTTGGTGGATAAGAAGGAGTGAACAAGGGTATATTTTGATGTACAGGTTATCGATGTGTACCTTACTAGTGTTTATAGTAGCCCCTGAGTATTTGATACTTGTTCGGTTGCTAAAAATTTAGTAACTCAAAACAGGAGTTACAGAATAAACAGAGACTAGTTAAAGGGGAAGTGACGATGAGTGTTGGAAGTAGTTCCAAGATTGATATGATCATCATCGCACACTCCCTATACTTTCGGGATTAGTGTTAAACCTAAATAAATGTTATTTGGCGTTTGCGTTGAGCATGAATATGATTTGATCATGTTTATTGCAATACGGTTATTCATTTAAAGTTAAAGAATAATTGTTATTCTGTTTACGTGAATAAGACCTTCGATGGTTATACACCCAATGAAAATAGTTTGTTGGATCTCGATCGTAGTGATACACATATTCATAATATTAATGCCAAAAGATGCAAAGTTAATAATGATAGTGCAACTTATTTGTGGCACTGCCGTTTGGGTCATATCGGTGTAAAGCGCATGAAGAAACTCCATAAAGATGGATTTTCGGAATCACTTGGTTATGAATCATTTGATGCTTGCAAACCGTGCCTTTTGGGCAAGATGACTAAAACTCCATTCTCCGGAACAATGGAACAAGCTACTGACTTATTGGAAATAATACATACCGATGTATGCGATCCAATGAGTGTTGATGCTCGTGGCAAGTATCGTTATTTTCTGACCTTCACAAGATGATTTGAGCAGATATGGGTATATCTACTTGATGAAACATAAGTCTGAAATAGTTGAAAGGTTCAAAGAATTTCAGAGTGAAGTGGAAAAATCATCATAACAAGAAAATAAAGTTTCTGCAATCTGATTGCGGAGACGAATATTTGAGTTACGAGTTTGGTCTTCAATTAAAATAATGTGGAATAGTTTCACAACTCACGCCACCTGGAACACCACAATGTTATGGTGTGTCCGGACATCGTAACCGCACTTTATTGGATATGGTGCGACCTATGATGTCTCTTACTAATTTACCACTATTGTTTTGGGGTTATGCATTAGAGACAGCTGCATTCACGTCAAAAGGGCACCATCTAAATCCGTTGAGATGACACCATATGAACTGTGGTTTAGTAAGAAACCCAAGTTGTCGTTTCTTAAAGTTTGGAGTTGCGCTGCTTATGTGAAAAAGGTTTTCAACCTGATAAGCTCGAACCCAAATCGGAGAAGTGCGTCTTCATAGAATACCCAAAGGAAACTGTTGGGTACACTTTCTATCACAGATCTGAGGGCAAGATTTTGTTGCTAAATTCGGATCCTTCCTAGAGAGTTTCTCTCGAAAGAAGTGAGTGGGAGGAAAGTAGAGCTTGATAAGGTAATTTGTACCTTCTCCCGAATTGGAAAGTAGTTCATCACGGAAATCAGTTCCAGTGATTCCTACACCAATTAGTGAGGAAGCTAATGATGATGATCATGAAACTTCAGATCAAGTTACTAGAAAACCTCGTAGGTCTTCCAAAGTACAGTCCGCACCAGAGTGGTACGGTAATACTGTTCTGGAAGTCATGTTACTAGACCATGATGAACCTACGAACTATGAGGAAGCGATGATGAGCCCAGATTCTGCGAAATGGCTTGAGGCCATAAAATCTGAGAAATGATCCATGTATGAGAACAAAGTATGGACTTTGATTGACTTGCTCGATGATCAACAAGCGATGTTAAATAAATGGATCTTCAAGAGGAAGACGGACACTGATAGTAGTGTTACTATCCACTAAGCTCGACTTGTTGCAAAAGGTTTTCAACAAGTTCAAGGGGTTGAATACGATGAGATTTTCTCACTTGTATCGATGCTTAAGTCTGTCCGAATCATGTTAGCAATTGCCACATTTTATGAAATCTGGCAAATGGATGTGAAAACTGCATTCCTTAATGGTTTTCTTAAAGAAGAGTTGTATATGATGCAACCAAAAGGTTTTGTCAATCCTAAAGGTGCTAACAAAATGTGCAAGCTCCAGCAATCCATCTATGGACTGGTGCAAGCACCTCAGAGTTGGAATATACACTTTGATAAGTTGATCAAAGCATATAGTTTTGTACAGACTTACGGTGAAGCCTGTATTTACAAGAAAGTGAGTGGGAGCACTACAACATTTCTGAAGTATATGTGAATGACATATTGTTGATCGGAAATAATGTAGAATTATTCTGCAAAGCATGAAATGATACTTGAATAAGAGTTTTTCAAAGAAAGACCTCGGTGAAGCTGCTTACACATTGAGCATCAAGATCTATATAGATAGATCAAGACGCTTGATAAGATTTTTCAATGAATACATACCTTGATAAATTTTTGAAATAGTTCAAAATGGAACAGTCAAAGAAGGAGTTCTTGCCTGTGATGCAAAGGTGTGAAGTTGAGTAAGACTCAAGACCCGACCATGGCAGAAAATAGAAAGAGAATAAAAAATCATTCCCTATGCCTTAGTCATAGGTTCTATAAAGTATGCTATGCTGTGAACCAGACCTATTGTATACCTTGCTCTGAGTTTGAAAAAAGGAATACAATTTTGATCTAAGAGTAGATCACTGGACAACGGTCAAGAATATCCTTAGTAAGGACTAAGGAGATGTTTCTCGATTATGGAGGTGATAAAAGAGCCCGTCGTAAAAAGTTACAATGATGCAAGCTTTTACACCAATCCAGATGACTCTAAGTCTCAATCTGGATACATATTGAAAGTGGGAGCAATTAGCTAGAGTAGCTCCATGCACAGCATTGTGGACATAGAATATTTGCAAAATACATACGGCTCTGAATGTGACAGACCCGTTGACTAAGCTTCTCTCACGAGCGAAACATGATCACACCTTAGTACTCTTTGGGTGTTAATCACATAAGCGATGTAAACTAGATTATTGACTCTAGTAAACCCATTGGGTGTTGGTCACATGACTATGAATATTGGTGTTAAATCACATGGTGATGTGAACTAGATTATTGACTCTAGTGCAAGTGCGAGACTGAAGGAAATATGCCCTAGAGGCAATAATAAAGTTATTATTTATTTCCTTATTTCATGATAAATGTTTATTATTCATGCTAGAATTGTATTAACCGGAAACATAATACATGTGTGAATACATAGACAAACATAGTGTCACTAGTATGCCTCTACTTGACTAGCTCGTTGAATCAAAGATGGTTAAGTTTCCTAGCCATAGACATGAGTTGTCATTTGATTAACGGGATCACATCATTAGGAGAATGATGTGATTGACATGACCCATTCCGTTAACCTAGCACTTGATCGTTTAGTATGTTGCTATTGCTTTCTTCATGACTTATACATGTTCCTGTAACTATGAGATTATGCAACTCCCGTTTACCGGAGGAACACTTTGGGTGCTACCAAACGTCACAACGTAACTAGGTGATTATAAAGGAGTACTACAGGTGTCTCCAAAGGTACATGTTGGGTTGGCGTATTTCGAGATTAGGTTTTGTCACTCCGATTGTCGGAGAGGTATCTCTGGGCCCTCTTGGTAATGCACATCACTATAAGCCTTGCAAGCAATGTAGCTAATGAGTTAGTTACGGAATGATGCATTATGTAACGAGTAAAGAGACTTGACGGTAACGAGATTGAACTAGGTATTGGATACCGACGATCGACTCTCGGGCAAGTAACATACCGATGACAAAGGGAACAACGTATGTTGTTATGCGGTTTGACCGATAAAGATCTTCGTAGAATATATAGGAGCCAATATGAGCATCCAGGTTCCGCTATTGGTTATTGACCGAGAATAGTTCTAGGTCATGTCTACATAGTTCTCGAACCCGTAGGGTCCGCACGCTTAAGGTTTCGATGACAGTTTTATTATGAGTTTATGAGTTTTGATGTACCGAAGGAGTTCGGAGTCCCGGATGAGATCGGGGACATGACGAGGAGTCTCGAAATGGTCGAGACGTAAAGATCGATATATTGGACGACTATATTCGGAGTTCGGAAAGGTTCCGAGTGATTCGGGTATATTTCGGAGTACCGGAGAGTTACGGGAATTCGCCGGGGAGTATATGGGCCTTATTGGGCCATACGGGAATTGAGGAGAGAGGCCGAAAGGAAGGAGGCGCGCAGCCCCCCTCTGGTCTGAATTGGACAAGGGGAGCGGCCCCCTTTTCCTTCCTCCTCTCCCCCTCTTTCCCCCTTCTCCTACTCCAACAAGGAAGGAGGGAGTCCTACTCCCGATGGGAGTAGGACTCCCCTTGGCGCGCCCCTACTAGGCCGGCCGCCCCCTCCCCCCTTGCTCCTTTATATACGGGGGCAGGGGGGCACCTCTAGGCACAACAACACAAGTTGATCTACGGATCGTTCCTTAGCCGTGTGCGGTGCCCCCCTCCACCATATTCCACCTCGGTCATATCATCGCGGAGTTTAGGCGAAGCCCTACGCCAGTAGAGCGTCATCACCGTCACCATGCCGTCGTGCTGACGGAACTCATCCCTGACACTTTGCTGGATCGGAGTCCGGGGATCGTCATCGAGCTGAACGTGTGCTGAACTCGGAGGTGCCGTACGTTCGGTACTTGGATCGGTCGGATCGTGAAGACGTACGACTACATCAACCGCGTTGTCATAACGCTTCCGCTTACGGTCTACGAGGGTACGTGGACAATACTCTCCCCTCTCGTTGCTATGCCATCATCATGATCTTGCGTGTGCGTAGGAAATTTTTGAAATTACTACGTTCCCCAACAGTTCCTCCAACAGGAGAGGCAGGAGGTGGCATTATTCTTCATGATGACAAAGGCGACATCATCTATACTGCTTGTAGACAGATACTTACATGAGATAATGGTCTTGAGAAGAGCTAGCTGCATGCAAAGAGGGCCTAGAGCTGGCCTTACATCGGACGAATCTGCCCATTATGGTGGAGCTCGATAGTGTTGAAGCGGTGTCTATGCTGCTAGCATATACTAGAGATAGATCGCAGTACAGACTGCTCGTTGAGGAGATTCGGAGATTAGCACAAGATGCTCATAGGGAGATTTCCTTTACTCTTATTAGTCGTATGCAAAATAAAGTTAGTCATGCACTAGCCGCGTAGGGACGTGCTACACCCCGCACTGCAGTGTGGCTGTACTCGGGGCTAGACTTTGTTGTAAACCTTTCGATGGCTGATAAGCCTCCTTGAGTAATGAAATCTCCCTTTACCCCGCAAAAAAGGATAAGGTGTGTATGTTGTGTGTTCATAAGGATAATGCTGAACTATTGGCCTGCCGTCGAGCTGAGGGTGGTACTGGAGACAAATTCTTGAACTGTGGTTAGGAAAATCAACGACAAAGTGATAAATTTATCTATTCATGGGCATCATTTTCAGGAGGTGACATGATTTACTAAAATCCTTTGAGGATTATAGGATAGTCCGGGTGCAACAGTCGGTGAAAAAAGTTGCACAAATTTCCTAGCTAGGGAGGGTTGTAGCAATAAATTATGTAAAACTTAGTTCTGGGTACCTCCGACATGTGTTAGTTCGGAGGAAACTGCTGAGGGTGTCATGACTTTCCCTCATGAACTAGCTTACGTCTATTTCACCGAGAACCAAGTTATTGCAATTTATGTAAATTCCCACTCTGGGTACCTCCGACATGTGTTATAACGACAAACTATGTAAATGCCCACTCACCTAATGCAAATAGGAAAAATGAAGGATGGAGCGGACCTCCTATGGGGTTTGTTAAGCTAAATGTCCATGCTTTCTTTGATCATGATCTGCTAATGGGCACAACAGGTGTTGTTCTTAGGGATGACAAAGGAAATTTCATTGTTGACAGAAATTGGAAAATTTATTGGTGTGTTGATGTTCTGACAGCAGAAGCGTTGGTGCTTAGGTTTGGCTTATTTCTGGCACAAAGGGCGGGCTGCAATCGTCTCGTTATTAACTCTGATAACATGGAAGTCATTGACACAATGAAGGATAGAAGAAGTAGATGAAACACCTCCAGTCTATGTCGTCATTCTCAATCCTGAAAAGAGAGCGCACATCCTGGGGTTGAAGAAGATCCAAGGGTTCGGTTGTATGGCGATGAAAGTGGTATGTGAGTTGGGTTTAGAACGTCGTGAGATAGTTTGGTTCCCTCACCTTTTTCTGCTGAGCTCTGTTCTCCTCCACAATTCTCTTCTTCCGAGTGAGCTCAGTGGTCAGCCCCTGACGTTAGGGGTCTTTCGCTTTTTTAAATGGAGGGCATTCCGCAGGAGCGGCGACAACAATATTTGATGATTGCTATTTTATGGCTTGTGATTTTTCTCTTACTAGTTTTGAATATTGTAATAGGGAAGCAAATAGAGTAGCTCATGAACTTCCTAGATTAGCGAAATGTTCCGTGACAAGGGATTGGTTTGAGGAGCCTACGGAAATTATTGTACCACTTCTTATAAACGATGTAACCGTTGTTTATTGTTTATAATTAATAAAGTTGTTGTTCTTTTTTTTTGAAAAAAGGGCATGTCAAATACGGACCCTCGAAATGCCTGCATATGTCTGGACTAAGCTGTCCAAACATAGTTTTCCATCCAACGCGCGTCCACTTGTTCGAATTCCTGCAAACCGGATGCAAACTGGGGAGCTTTGTGGGAGTCCAAATTGCCGCCATGTCACACTTCGACACCCCCGAGACACTCAAATCCCCTTCCGGGCAACTGTTCTTCCACCCCATCCCTGCTCACCTCTTGCTTTGCATCCGCACACTCCTTGCTAGGCATATCCATTTTCCAGGATGATTTTAGTGTCACAGAAAATGTTTGGTGTCACAAAAATATTCGGCGGGTTAGAAAAATGGCATGTTGGTGTTCAGAATGTAGTACCTTATAAATTCTGCCATGGCAATGTTTGTAAGATATTAGAATCAAATTTTCAGGGTTGAGGGTTCATATGCTCGTATCGAAATCCATTGATTATTTTTCCATGTATGCTCTCATTGTAGTGAACTATGAGAGCACGAACAGGAAAATATGATCGCATAAAAAATATATTGCATTAAAAAGATTCAAAACCACTTCAAAAAATGTACCACAATAGCAAAGGGACCACTAAGTCAGATGGTAGAACTATAAAAGTTCATAATTTCTTAATCTACTTAATAGAACATACATGTTCATCATTGTCGGTGTCAAAACCGGCGGATCTCGGGTAGGGGGTCCCGAACTGTGCGTCTAGGCGGATGGTAACAGGAGACAAGGGACACAATGTTTTTACCCAGGTTCGGGCCCTCTCGATGGAGGTAAAACCCTACTCCTGCTTGATTGATATTGATGATATGGGTAGTACAAGAGTAGATCTACCACGAGATCAGAGAGGCTAAACCCTAGAAGCTAGCCTATGGTATGATTGTTGTTCGTCCTACGGACTAAAACCCTCCGGTTTATATAGGCACCGAAGAGGGTTAGGGTTACACAGAGTCGGTTACAATGGTAGGAGATCTACATATTCGTATCGCCAAGCTTGCCTTCCACACCAAGGAAAGTCCCATCCGGACACAGGACGAAGTCTTCAATCTTGTATCTTCATAGTCCAGAAGTCCGGCCAAAGATGATAGTTCGGCTATCCGGACACCCCCTAGTCCGGGACTCCCTCAGTAGCCCCTAAACCAGGCTTCAATGACGACGAGTCCGGCGCGCATATTGTCTTCGACATTGCAAGGTGGGTTCCTCCTCCGAATACTTCATAGAAGATTTTGAACACAAGGATAGTGTCCGGCTCTGCAAAATAAGTTCCACATACCACCGTAGAGAGAATAATATTTACACAAATTCAATCTGCTGACGTATTCTGTGGTGTGACATCACACCACGGCCAAGCCTTTATTCGAATCGTTTTCACTGTTCCATCTCAGCGCGTTTAGCGAGGCGGTTTCCTTGGCACGTCTTGTCAAAGCAGAGATCGTGTCCCCTTATTCCGGGATTCTCATCAATACGGGCGTGGGTAACCCAGTCGTGCCCGTTGGCACGTCTCCTCTATCAAAGGCGAGTCCCGAACGGTCACGGGGAAGGCCCTTGGTATTCAACCTCTTTATAAAGAGACCAAGGCTCCACTCCTTTCTTTCAATCTAATCCGCCCCTCGCCTCGAGTTCCAACACCCAAAGCTCCAGATACAGGCGCTTCGGACCTTCGATAATGTCTGGTTCCGACCTGCAAGGCCGGTGGATGCCTTCCTCCGTTATGGAAGAAGACGTGCTAAAGCTAAGAGACGCCAGGTGTCTAAATGGCGAAATTTCGCATAGGCTGCCTGCCCAAGGGTAGGTCATTCCCACTCCCAAGCCTGGTGAAAGCGTGGTGTTCACGTCTCACTTCCTTCGGGGGCTAAGCTTCCTGACGGACCCCTTCGTGAGGGGACTCATGTTTTACTATGGGCTGGAATTTCATGACTTGGATCCGGAGTCCATCCTCCACATCTCATCGTTCATTGTCGTATGCGAAGCCTTCCTCCGTATTACCCCTCACTTCGGATTGTGGCTCAAGACCTTCAAAGTGGAGCCGAAGATGATCGAGGGGCAGCAGGCAGAGTGCGAAGGGGCTGTTATAAGTAGGAATGCTGACGCTCCGTGGCCCGAGAGCTCTTTTCAAGAGGAGCTCAGCCTATGGCAACAAGAGTGGTTTTATATCACAGCTCCGAGGGGCACCAAATGGGTGGCGCCACCTGCCTTTCGCTCGGATCCTCCACTGTGGCTGGCGTCATGGGTCAATAAAGGACTTGACTGGGGGCCGTCCAAGGACGTGCCCTTGCTGCAGGGCCGCATTCAAGATCTCCTAGAGAGAGATCACTCTGGTCGTAGTAGCGCAGGTCATGCTGATTCGTTGCATCCTGCCCTGCAGATGTCGTCCCCTCCGCCTGTGGGAATTTAACCCGGAGGGACCACGAGCTCTCCAACATTTTATGGGCCCGACGCCCGTGGAGATGTACAAGCTTTTCTTCGGATCACAAGCAATGTGTCCGGACTTGACCGAGGACGCAGGTCTGAGCTGCAATCGCCCAGATACTCAAGTAAGTAGCCCTGTACCCGGACACGCTATCCCATATTTACCATGAATTTGCTCTCAAAAGAGCTGTCCCTTGAACAGGAGTGGATAGCGAAAGCAAAGCTAATCAGGTGTCCGGCCCCCCTCCCCGAGACCACGCCGAATCCCGTGTTAACCAGGATGCTGGAGGTTGCGCCTTCGGAAGAAGGCGAAGAGGGGAACAAGGAAGCTACCGCCTCCGCAAAGGAGGCTGTCAGGAATGGAGGGATCGAGAATCCCTCCATCCAGGGGAAGAAAAGGACCGCCTCTGAAAACCCGGAGACCATGGTCTCAAAGCGGGGGAAGAAATCTTCGTCAGAGGGTCCTACGCCGAAGGATGCCTCGGCCCATTGCGCCCCCAAGGGGATCAGCCCTCCACCGAGCCGTAAGTAAAAAGGGGAGTTTTTATTAAAGTAAAGGATATCCCTGCCCTATTTCTGATGAAGATAACCGAAGTTTTACCTTGTAGTTCAGATCTCAGCCCTTCTCAGCAGAGCTCATCTTCGGGGGATCTTCGTCCGGAGATGATAGAGAGCGAAACGCCTTCCCTTGTCGTACCGTCGTGCGAGGCGGGTGACCCAGAGGTGTCGTCGCGGAGGGTTTCTCCGAGTCTGGTGAGGGAGCTGAAGGATCTGCTCGGGCGAGCGTCTATCTCAGAAGATCACCGTGCGTTAATGGGTGCGGTGATTGAAAGGATTTCATCCGCTGAGAGCGGATTGCAAGAAGCTGTCAGAAGTTTACTGACAGGTTTTGAGGTACGCAAAATGATGTACCTTTTGACAGTTCCGCATATAAAATGCGCCCTGTGTACATAGTAGCCCCTGAGACACGGTGTGTTGTCAAAAAATGACAGCGCGCCGAGGATCATAATCCCAGGTATAATATGTCGCCCTTCCTATGTAGGTGGCGAAGTGTCCGGTGGCTAGCCGGACTGATGGATTTGCCGAACTAAAGCGGCAACTTGACGTGGCGGATGCCGACATCGCGCTTGTCAACAAGCGGCTGGACGAGTCACAAGGTATGTGATTTCTCTGCGGACACCTGGTAAGGGAGCTTGGTGCCCGTGCCTTACAACATGTATGCTTGATGCAGATGGTGCCGCTGCCATGGAGAACCTTCGGGCGGAGCTCGCCCGAGCCAAGGAGCAGGCCAGAAAGAGTGACGTGGCTGCCTTAAAGGCGACCGAAGAGCTAAAAGCCGAACAGGCTGCTCACTGCCGAAGCAAGAAGGAAATGGCTGAGATGGCCGTGGAGTTGAAGAATGCTACCGACCACTGCAAGCTTCTTGAAGAAGAAGATCGAGCGGTTCAAGAGAACCTGAAGAAGGCCACTACCGAGGCCAAGGATGCTCGCTCTGCGATGAGAGCTATGAAGGAGGAGCTGCGTCAGGCCAGAGATATCGCGGCTGGAAAGCCCTTCCTGCTACGGAGGAAGTTCACGGATCCTAAATATGCTCAGTTGGACCGGCTGTGGAGTTCGGGGGATGCTTATCTGGACTTGGTGGCAAGTGCCGCGGACGCGGCCGAA
The DNA here is from genome assembly GCA_963921465.1 of Triticum timopheevii. Classification (NCBI taxonomy): domain Eukaryota; kingdom Viridiplantae; phylum Streptophyta; class Magnoliopsida; order Poales; family Poaceae; genus Triticum; species Triticum timopheevii. The sequence continues at coordinate 140,495,813 of OY997270.1, forward strand.
CACTTCCGAGATCAAGAGGATCACAAAATGAAAAAGGTTTTTTGGTCGCAGTTCCATAGTCCAGAGCACCCTCTTCCATTAACCGATCGCTTGGCCAAATGGGCGAAGCTGAATAGGTTATCCGGACTTGCCATGAAGGATGTCGTGAGTCTTTTGTGGCCGAAAAGGCCCGAGCCGAATAGTTATTTTGGCTTAGTGCAGCAGTTCCTTGGTGCGGTGCCGCATATCAATGCAATGAGGAGGTCGGCATGCATAGAGGGTGCGCGGATGGCTCTTGCCCGTGTCAAGACATACTGGGCAGAGATGAAGGCCACCGATGTTGCATCCCCAGATTCAGACGGAAGCCGAGTACCTGTCGAGCAATATTTTTAGGAAGTTCTGCAGGGCGCTCGTTTAATAGAGACGAAGTGTTCGAAGGATGTTATGTTCGAATGACATGTATTATTGTGAAACAATGTTTCGATGAAATATAAAAGCTTTTTATACTTGTGCTTTCAAGAATTAAAATGCCTCTTGTGCAGCCGTTAATGTATATGTGTATATAACCTGAAAGATGGCAGTCTTCGGCTTCAGCCCCCACGCATATAATGCGGGGGTGTTTGCAAAAGGCGCATTTTCACACTTGATCCAACGTCTTGGTCCTATAAAGGAGGTGGTAGCGTAGCAAACTAGGCAACACGACTATAATGCTTTATCACTTTCACTTAGCCATAGGAGTTTGATAGTGGGGCTACTATATAGCCCCTAGGGGCACCGCGCTCACCCGAATTCGGGGCGCGTATGTGCATGACCGGGAAACGACCCTTCGTCAATGCGGAGGAATCCTATAGATTCCGGCGGGTCATCGAGTGGTTGACCAGTCTCACGCTATATCATGACAGTCAGTTTTCGGCTTTCTCTACTGAGGTGCTCACCTGGACGAACCGGGGCACAATCGCAGTAGTTCTCCTGGTGCCGCGTTAGCCGATAGAGCGGAACGTAAGGCAGCAAAACACAGGAGCCGGGCAAACCCAACATTTGACCAAAGACATGATTCAGAGCTGATGCATATAAGGCCTAACTCGAGACGCCGAACACTCCCTAAGGTATTTGGTCTTAATGAAAACGGCCGAACACGCCCTTGATAGTAAGCCCCTGGTGTCCAGGTACGCACAAAATTCTGACGTGGCCTATGCCAAAACGCTAGCCTCCTCCTCGGTTATAGTAAGAAACCAGGGGATGTGTATCAACAAGAGACAGTAAAAAAGGTTTACGCAGGGTCTTAATCTGAAAAGAATCCTTGCAATGGGTCCCTACTGCACGTCTGCGCCTGTGTCTCCGTTGTGCCGTATCCTGGACGGGTGTCGCACGGTGTTCATTTGTAAAAGAGAGGAACTTAGTTGAAAAAGATCGTGCGAAAATGTACGTTATATTAAATAAACAAAGTACGATTCAAAAAATGAATAAAATTGAGCTTTATTGTCTCTTGTTGTATATGCGCGGAGCCCCTTGTGCGGTGGTGTGCGGCTGGTAACCCCCTGTATGTTTACGCCGGACTCGTCTAACCGTGTCCGAGGTCTGAACGACCTGTTTGGGTGCTTGGATTAGTGAAGCCGGTTTAGTGTGTGGCTGTCGAGGCCGTCACACAATTTTCCGCGCTCGAGGAACACTCGATTTTTCCCTTTAAGGAGATGATGCCTCGTGGACCGGGCATTTTAAGTGTGAGGGATGCATAATGCGGTATTGCGTTAAAGCGGGCGAAAGCTTCACGCCCCAGTAGTGCTTGATAGCTACTTGTAAATGGGGCGAGGTGGAAGGTTAACTTTTCACGGCGGAAGTTGTCGGGTGAGCCGAACACAACTTCTAGCAGTAGAGAGCCCGCACAATGGGCATATGGGCCTGGCATTACCCCTTGAAAGGAAGTGTTGCTATGGCGAGTTTTGATTGGGTCTATCCCCATTTTGCGGATTGTGTCCTGATATAGCAGGTTTAGATCACTGCCGCCGTCCATTAGGACTTGTGTGAATTGGAGTCCATTGATTATCGGATCTAATATCAAGGCAGTCCATCCTGCATTCCGGATACTTCTAGAGTAATCCTGATGGTCGAAGGTGATTGGTTTTAACAACCAGTGGCGGGACTCCTCTGGGATAGGCCGTATGGCGCGTATCTCTATGGGCGCCGTTCTGTTTTCCCTTTTGTCACGTAAAGTGAATTTACCGTTTTGACTTCTTGTGGAAAATTCTTTTGTTTTCCGGTGCTCTGCTTGTGGGGTTCGTCTTCGTTCTCGCTTGGTGCGTCGAGCCCCTTGTGTTCAGCATGGAGTTTGCCGGACTGCTTGAAGACCCAACAATCACTGTGGGTATGGTTTGCAGGCTTCCCGGGAGTACTGTGGATTTGGCATATCTTGTCCAAGATTTTGTTTAAGTTAGATAGCTCGTCCCTATTATCCTTAAGGGGCAGTTTTTTATGATCCTGTCGTGAGCTTTTGAATCTGGCGTTGACAGCCGTGCTCTTCGGGCTGTTTCCCTTAGTTCGGCGCTGGTCCTTGCTTCGTCGCGGTTTCCCGTTTCCATCCCTGACTTCGGATGTACTTGGGTCGCTGATACGTCTTCGTCGTATCTACTTTTCCAAACACTTTTTCCCTTGTTTTGGACTCTAACTTGTATGATTTGAATGGAACTAACCCGGACTGATGCTGTTTTCAGCAGAATTGCCATGGTGTTATTTTATGTGCAGAAAACAAAAGTTCTCGGAATGACCTGAACTCCACAGAATATCTTAGAATAAATAATAAAAAAATCCTCGCCAAAGATGAAGACCAGGGGGCCCACACCCTGTCCACGAGGGTGGGGGGCGCGCCCCTCCCCCTGGGCGCGCCCCCCTACCTCGTGGGCCCCCTGGTGGCCCTCCGACGCCAACTCCAACTCCATATATTGGCTTTCGGGGAGAAAAAAATCGGGGAGAAAGTTTCATCGCATTTTACGATACGGAGCCGCCGCCAAGCCCTAATCTCTCTCGGGAGGGCTGATCTGGAGTCCGTTCCGGGCTCCGGAGAGGGGGATTCGTCGCCGTCGTCATCATCAACCATCCTCCATCACCAATTTCATGATGCTCACCGCCGTGCGTGAGTAATTGCATCGTAGGCTTGCTGGACGGTGATGGGTTGGATGAGATTTATCATGTAATCGAGTTAGTTTTGTTAGGGTTTGATCCCTAGTATCCATTATGTTCTGAGATTGATGTTGCTATGACTTTGCTATGCTTAATGCTTGTCACTAGGGCCCGAGTGCCATGATTTTAGATCTGAACCTATTATGTTTTCATGAATATATGTGTGTTCTAGATCCTATCTTGCAAGTCTATAGTCACCTACTATGTGTTATGATTCGGCAACCCCGAAGTGACAATAATCGGGACCACTCCCGGTGATGACCATATTTGAGGAGTTCATGTATTCACTATGTGCTAATGCTTTGTTCCGGTTCTCTATTAAAAGGAGGCCTTAATATCCCTTAGTTTCCAATAAGACCCCGCTGCCACGGGAGGGTAGGACAAAAGATGTCATGCAAGTTGTTTTCCATAAGCACGTATGACTATATTCGGAATACATGCCTACATTACATTGATGAACTGGAGCTAGTTCTGTGTCACCCTATGTTATGACTGTTACATGATGAACCACATCCGACATAATTATCCATCGCTAATCCGGTGCCTATGAGTTTTCCATATACTGGTTTACACTTATTTACTTTTCCGTTGCTACTGTTACAATCACTACAAAATACCAAAAACATTACTTTTGCTGTCTTTACTTTTGTTACCGTTACCACCACTATCATATTACTTTTCTACTAAACACTTTGCTGCAGATACTAAGTTTCCAGGTGTGGTTGAATTGACAACTCAGCTGCTAATACTTGAGAATATTCTTTGGCTCCCCTTGTGTCGAATCAACAAATTTGGGTTGAATACTCTACCCTCGAAAACTGTTGCGATCCCCTATACTTGTGGGTTATCAAGACCTTTTTCTGGTGCCGTTGCCGGGGAGCATAGCTCTATTCTTTGAGTCACTTGGGATTTATATCTGCTGGACACTATGAAGAACTTGAAAGACGCTAAGACAAAAATTTATCCCTCAACTACGAGGGGAGGTAAGGAACTGCCATCTAGCTTTGCACTTGATTCACCTTCTGTTATGAGTAAGCTAGCGACACCTAAACCTGCTTCTGCTATTCGTTCCGATATGTCGCATGTTATTGATGATGCCACTTTTGCTATGCATGATACTTATGATGAAACTACTTCTATGCTTGATACTACTGTGCCACTCGGTGAATTTCTTGATGAGCAAATTGCTAGGTCTAGAGAAAGAGAAATTATTTAACCTGAACACGATGATGTTAGTGATGATGAGCCTATGCCTTCTATTCCCGAGGGTTATCTTTTTAGTGCTGAATCTTTTGATGCTGTTGTTGCTTGCCAGGATAGTCTTGAACGTAAGAGGTTGCTAATTAAGTGGAGTAAAGAATCTTTTAGAGGTAGGATGAGACCCGACCCTGCTTTTGCTACTTCACCTATCTGTGTTCCTGATTATGATTATTATGATATTTCTATCGATCCAGATATAATTACTTTGTTTGAATCTGATCATTTTTATGGCTATGAATCTGAAACTGTTGTGGCACATCTTTGTAAGTTAGATGATATAGCTGCCCTGTTTACTAATAACCTGAGATCGCGCCACTTTTATATACTCAAAATAATTCCGTTCTCATTAAAGGGTGATGCTAAGAAATGGTTTAATTCTCTTGATCCTGGTTGTGTGCAAAGTCCCCAGGATATGATTTATTACTTCTCTGCTAAATATTTCCCAGCTCATAAGAAACAAGCTGCTTTGAGGGAAATATATAATTTTGTGCAAATTGAAGAAGAGAGTCTCCCACAAGCTTGGGGGAGGCTTCTCAAGTTACTTAATGCTTTGCCTAATCATCCTCTTAAGAAACCTGAAATATTTGATATCTTTTATAATGGACTAACCGATGCTTCCAGAGATTACCTGGATAGTTGTACTGGTTCTCTTTTCAGGGAAAGAACAGCGGATGATGCTGAACTTCTATTGAATAATATGTTGGCTAATGAAAATAATTGGGCATCTCCTGAGCCATCTCCCGAGCTACCTCCTGAGCCAGCTCCTGAGCCAATTACTGAGCCTATTCCTAAACCAACTCCCAGGAAGAGAGGTGTTCTATTTCTCAGTCCCGAAGATATGCAAGAGGCAAAGAAATCTATGAAAGAAAAAGGTATTAAAGCTGAAGATGTTAAGAATTTACCTCCTATTGAAGAAATACATGGTCTTAATTTACCGCCTGTTGAAGAAGTATATGATCTCAATTACTTATTTACTGAAGAACCTCTCGATATCCCGACACAGGTAGTAAAGGTAAATTCTCTCTATAGATATGATAAAGCTGAAGTTCCTCCTACTAAAATTGCTAGTCAGTGCTTGGATGAGTTTGATGACTTTATGTTTAAGCAAGATGATTTTAATGCTTATTTTGGTAGACAATTAAAACAGAATACCTTTATGATTAAACGCTTGAGTGATTATATGGCTGATATTAGAGGTGAACTTAAACTTGTTAGCAAACATGCTTCTATGGTTACCACTCAAGTAGAACAAGTACTTAAAGCTCAGAAAGAAGTGCTTGATGAAATGAATAGTAAGAAAAATGATTATGCTGTTAGAGTGGCTACTAGAACTGGTAGAATGACTCATGAACCTTTGTATCCTGAAGGCCACCCTAAGAGAATCGAGCAAGATTCTCAGAGAAATAATATTGATATGCCTAGTTCTTCTAAGAGGAAGAAAAAGAAAAATGATAGGACTTTGCAAACTTCTAGTGAACCTATTGCTGAACCACCTGAGAATCCAAATGATATCTCTATGTCTGATGCTGAAACACAATCAGGTGATGAACATGAACCTAGTGATATATTTAATGATAATGTTCATGTTGATGCTCAACCTAGTAATGATAATGATGTAGAAGTTGAACCTGCTGTTGATCTTGATAACCCACAATCAAAGGATCAACGTTATGATAAAAGGGACTTTGTTGCTAGGAAACATCGTAAAGAAAGAGAACCAAGGGTTCAGAAACCCATGCCTTTTCCTCCTAAACCATCCAAGAAAAAGGATGATGAGGATTTTGAGCGCTTTGCTGAAATGATTAGACCCATCTTTTTGCGTATGCGATTGACTGATGTGCTCAAAACAAATCCTTATGCTAAGTATATGAAGGATATTATTACTAATAAAAGAAAGATACCTGAAGCTGAAATTTTCACCATGCTTGCTAATTACACTTTTAAGGGTGGAATACCAAAGAAACTTGGAGATCCCGGAGTGCCTACTATACCATGCTCCATTAAAAGAAATTATGTTAAAACTGCTTTATGTGATCTTGGAGCCGGTGTCAGTGTTATGCCTCTCTCTTTATATCGTAGACTTGACTTGAATAAGTTGACACCTACTGAAATATCTTTGCAAATGGCCGATAAATCAACTGCTATACCTGTCGGTATTTGTGAGGATGTGCCTGTTGTAGTTGCAAACATTACTATTTTAACGGACTTTGTTATTCTTGATATTCCCGAGGATGATAGTATGTCTATTATTCTTGGAAGACCTTTCCTTAATACTGTAGGGGATGTTATTGATTGCAACAAAGGCAATGTCACTTTTCATGTTAATGGTAATGAGCATACGGTACACTTTCCGAGGAAACAACCTCAAGTTTACAGTATCAACTCTATTGGAAAAGTTCCATCGATTATATTTGGAGGTTTCGAATTTCCTCTCCCTATTGTCAAGAAAAAATATGATATTCTTATTGTTGGGGATTTTCATATCCCCGTTGAGGTAACTTAGTGTCATCCGAAATTTCTCCAGTTCCGTGATTATTCGGAATGAGTTTGTTAACCAGACTTGATCAACCTTGTTAGTGGGTTCATTTTGATGATCACGAGATGGATGAAACTAGAAACACAACCTTCTGTACCTTCTTTATATTTTATGTTATTTAGTAGAAATAAAGTAAAATAATATTTTTCTGTCTGTTTCCTGACTTATCCGTGCAATATAAAAATATCTCGAAAATAAAAGTCCTCAGAATGCCATGCAAATTTAATATGATTTTTTTGGGAATATTTGAGAATTAACTGTGCAAAAATTACCACGGGGGGAGCTGCCACCTGGCCACGAGGGTGGAGGGCGCGCCCTACCCCCCTGGGCGCGCCCCCTACCTCGAGGGCTCATGGTGGCCCTCCTCCACTTATTCCTGCTCCTACCTTCTTTGATTTTCAGGCGAGAGGAAGATATATTATTACCAGAGAGGAGGCAGATCAGTATGAAAGGAGAGTGGAGGCCGCTCGACTCCACGCTACAGCTCAGGCGGCGATAGCCGCTGCGTCACACTACGACCCCAGCTTCACCTACGGATATCCGCCAGGCCACCCCTGGCAATAGGCCAACTTAGGTCAAAAGCCTAAGCTTGGGGGAGTACGTATTTCCCACCGACATTACATTCATGTTCACACACACTCATTGCTAGATGTCGGTGCTCATACTTTTTCACTGTAATATCCATGCTAGTTTATTTTCTTTTTTCTGCTTTCTTCTTGTGTGTTTGATAAACCTTAAAAAAATCAAAAAAAAATTAGTTAGTTTACCGTCCATGCTTGTAGTAGAATTAAAAAGAAAACCCAAAAATATTTCCCGTTCTTCTTTTACTTGTTGGGAGCTTCCCGTGTAAATAGTTTTTATTTCTTTTTCTTTCTTTGGGGGTCGAGAAGACCATATTGAAAATGCTTAGTGGCTCTTATATGCATGATTGTTTATTTAACCTAGAGCCCATATTACTTGTCTTCTCTCTTGAGTTGAATGCTTGCAGATTCCAGCTTAGTCCAATGCACGTGCACTCTTATTATTATACACACCGTTCGGCCGTGCAAGAGAAAAGCTGGTATGAACTCGACCTCTCTTGTTTTTGTAAATATGATGATTCATCGTTCTTGATTCAGCTATTATGAAGTAAACATATTTGCAATGACATTTAGAGATTATAGTTGCTTGTGCCATGCTTGATTAGCTATGAGTTATAATGGTTTACCTTGCGTGCCAACATGCTATTAGAATGATTATGATGTGGTATGATGGGGTGGTATCCTCCTTTAAATGCATTGAGTGACTCGACTTGGCACATGTTCACGCATGTAGTTGAATCAAATCAACATAGCCTTCATGATATTTATGTTCATGGTGGATTATATCCTACTCATGCTTGTGCTCGGTGTGAATTAATTTTAATGCATGTTTATGACTGTTGTCGCTCTCTCAGTTGGTCGCTTCCCAGTCTTTTGCTAGCCTTCACCTGTACTAAGCAGGAATACTGTTTGTGCATCCAAACTCCTTAAACCCCAAAGTTATACCATCTGAGTCCACTATACCTTCCTATATGCGGTATTTACCTGCCGTTCCAAGTAAATTTGTATGTGCCAAACTCTAAACCTTCAAATAAACATTCTGTTTTGCATGCTCGAATAGCTCATGTGTCAACTAGAGCTGCCCTTATCTTCCGTGTTAAGCGGGTTATTCTCAAGAGGAGTGGACTCCGCTCCTCATTCACGAGAAAATGGCTGGTATTCGGGATGCCCAGTCCCATGCTTTGTGCAAAGTAAATCAAAATAACTGCAAAGAAAACTGCCCTTGGGACCCGTTGAATGTTGGAGGCATTCGTTGTTTCGAGCAAGCCATGGATTTGATCTTGTGGAGGAGGGGGAGTATAAACTTTACCATTCTGTTTGGGAACCGCCTATAATCTGTTTAGCATGGAAGATATCGTCGTCTTTTAGTTGTTGTGTTGACAATGAAAGTATGCCGCTCAAAATATAATTTATCTCTATTTCAAAACCGAGCTCTGGAACCTCTACAAATCCTTGCTTCCCTCTGCGAAGGGCCTATCTATTTACTTTTATGTTGAGTCAACACCCTTCTTATTAAAAAGCACCCGCTGGAGAGCACACTGTCATTTGCATTCATTATTATTGCTTTATATTGGGTATGACTTGACTGGATCTCTTTTACCATGAATTACAATGTTTAGTCAGTCCTTGATCTTTAAAGGTGCTCTGCATTTATGTTTTGCGGTCTCAGAAAGGGCTAGCGAGATACCATTTTGTTATATCATGTTATGATTATTTTGAGAAAAGTGTTGTCATCCGAGTTTTATTATTATGGCTCGCTAGCTGATTATGCTATTGATATGAGTAATTGTGAGACCTACGTGTTATTGTGAGTATGGTTAGTTCATAATAATTGCTGAAACCTGGATGCTGGCTTTTCATGTTTACAACAACAAGAGCAAACAGAGTTTGTAAAAGTTTTTCTTTTTCTCTTTCAGTTTGTCAACTGAATTGCATGAGGACAAGCAAGGGTTTAAGCTTGGGGGAGTCGATACGTCTCCGTCGTATCTACTTTTCCAAACACTTTTGCCCTTGTTTTGGACTCTAACTTGTATGATTTGAATGGAACTAACCTGGACTGATGCTGTTTTCAGCAGAATTGCCATGGTGTTGTTTTATGTGCAGAAAACAAAAGTTCTCGGAATGACCTGAAACTCCACGGAATATCTTAGAATAAATAATAAAAAATCCTCGCCAAAGATGAAGACCAGGGGGCCCACACCCTGTCCACGAGGGTGGGGGCGCGCCCCTCCCCCCTGGGCGCGCCCCCTACCTCGTGGGCCCCCTGGTGGCCCTCCGACGCCAACTCCAACTCCATATATTGGCTTTCGGGGAGAAAAAGGAAAGTTTCATCGCGTTTTACGATACGGAGCCGCCGCCAGGCCCTAATCTCTCTCGGGAGGGCTGATCTGGAGTCCGTTCGGGGCTCCGGAGAGGGGGATTCGTCGCCGTCATCATCATCAACCATCCTCCATCACCAATTTCATGATGCTCACCGCCGTGCGTGAGTAATTGCATCGTAGGCTTGCTGGACGTTGATGGGTTGGATGAGATTTATCATGTAATCGAGTTAGTTTTGTTAGGGTTTGATCCCTAGTATCCATTATGTTCTGAGATTGATGTTGCTATGACTTTGCTATGCTTAATGCTTGTCACTAGGGCCCGAGTGCCATGATTTCAGATCTGAACCTATTCTGTTTTCATGAATATATGTGTGTTCTAGATCCTATCTTGCAAGTCTATAGTCACCTACTATGTGTTATGATCCGGCAACCCCGAAGTGACAATAATCGGGACCACTCCCGGTGATGACCATAGTTTGAGGAGTTCATGTATTCACTATGTGCTAATGCTTTGTTCCAGTTCTCTATTAAAAGGAGGCCTTAATATTCCTTAGTTTCCAATAGGACCCCGCTACCACGGGAGGGTAGGACAACAGATGTCATGCAAGTTCTTTTCCATAAGCACGTATGACTATATTCGGAATACATGCCTACATTACATTGATGAACTGGAGCTAGTTCTGTGTCACCCTATGTTATGACTGTTACATGATGAACCACATCCGGCATAATTATCCATCGCTAATCTGGTGCCTATGAGTTTTCCATATACTGGTTTACACTTATTTACTTTTCCGTTGCTACTGTTACAATCACTACAAAATACCAAAAACATTACTTTTGCTGTCTTTACTTTTGTTACCGTTACCACCACTATCATATTACTTTGCTACTAAACACTTTGCTGCAGATACTAAGTTTCCAGGTGTGTTTAAATTGGCAACTGAGCTGCTAATACTTGAGAATATTCTTTGGCTCCCCTTGTGTCGAATGAACAAATTTGGGTTGAATACTCTACCCTCGAAAACTGTTGCGATCCCCTATACTTGTGGGTTATCAGTCGCTGGTACTGCATCTTGCCAGCCAGCTATCCTCTCCCGCGCAAAAGCGGGTCATGAGGCTTGTTAATGCAGCCATTGTTCTTGGCTTCTTGGCCGAGGTGTCTGGCGAGCCATTCGTCTCGGACGTTGTGTTTGAAAGCTGCTAAGGCTTCGGCATCCGGACAGTCGACTATTTGATTCTTTTTAGTAAGGAATCTGTTCCAGAATTTTCGGGCTGACTCTCCATCAACATTTATGTGTTAAAATTCATGTGTAGAGAATCTTCACAACTTAATCAAACACTTGAACGACATGTACGTTTGATACACTTCAAATCTAAGAAGCATACTGAAAATTTCTTTGAGCCTGCGGAAGCATGATGTGGAGGTACTTGTCCTTCTGAACGTAGGGGAGACCGCAGAGATTCCAGGTGTCCAAACCCTTTCGGCACTGGATATCCAAACCCTTGATTATTTGATAAATAGCATATGGAGGTGATTTTTAGTGGATTAAGGTGATTTGCATCTGATAAGGGGACATATATGAAGAATTACCCTCGTCTGGTCTGATTGCACCCAACGGCCTAGGGCTTTTTTGGTACGTGAAGTCCTGAACCATGGCAAGCGTTGGCGATAGGCAGCTACCCTCGTCGGTGTGTTTGATCTATGGGGAAAGATGGCAGAAATCCTCTTCGGCATAGATGAAGGTGTGGCGAAGTATGGTCGTGATAAGCTCCAACGACAAGTGGCGAGAGGGGGCGAGATACTGTATTTGCGACTATACACAAGCGAGTGGGGTTTTTCAGTGAAGGAGATGAACAGAGATGTTGAAACTGATGGGAGAATACACAGACGTCTCTCTGGTTTGGGCCCACTTGTTAGCTGTAGCAAAGAAATATTAGGATAAAATCAACATACATTTGGTAATCAAGGGATAAGGAAAATACATGTAAAATAATAGAACATGTGCAGAACACCTTTTTCTTTTGGTTGGAACTTTTGCAATTGAAATAAAATCACAATGGAGTAGACTTGCAGGATATTTTCATCAATTTCATGCACGGAAAATCAATAAAATAACTAAAATACATTCCCAAAATTTTCAAAACAAGGACTTTGAAATTACTTTAAAGGATGTGACAGGGCCTTGGAAATATTTACACAATGTTTACAGTGACTCAACCACATCGATTAAATCAACCTCAAGGTTTAGCCACTTCCCAGTCAGCCACCCATCCTCAGAATGCTCCAGCCATAGCATGCTTAATATTCAAGTTCATTTGGGAATGAGGTACCGAAAGGGAAGATGCACCTTGCTGATATGGGTTGTCAATCAGACCTATGAGACCTATGAGAATGCCACATACATTGTTCAAAAGTTGACCAAACTCATATCACATTTTGGAAACAGGTCATGAAGTAATGCCATAGACCTTCTTGAATCCAATAAACATGTCTTCAAAGACCAAAAAACCATTATAAAAATTTCAAAACATTGACTTGGAGGTTAATTTAACACACATGACTAAAAGGTTGACCAAAAAGTCATTCTCAAAATTTTCAAAACAAGTACTTCGATGTTAATTTGAGAGACATGACTTAAAAGTTGACAAAGTCATATCACATTTTTCAAATATGCCATAATTTAATGCGAAAGACCTTCTTCAAGAAAATTAACATGTCTTGAAAAAACAAAACATCATTCTCAAAAATTTCAAAACAAGGACCTTGAGGTTATTTTAAGCGATAGGACGGATCACTATTGACGGAGCAGATTTCTGTCAGATCCCTCGGTAGGGGTCCAAGCGCAACTGGAAGTCATGGATCGAGGTCACAAGAGGGGTTTATCCAAGTTCGTGCCTCCGAAGAGTAATACTCTACATCCTGCTGGTTTTAGTTATTCATAATGGAGGGATACCTCGTGCGAGTGGTTGTAATGTGTATGATGTTGCTACTGAGAGTTCTCCTGTATGATGATAGATGGACCAAGCGGAACCCTAGACCTCCTTTATATAGACAGGAGAGGCCTAGGGTTTACATGCTGGATGCGATCTGGGGCGCCGCCACCCTCTAGTCTTGGGCGTCAAGAAGGTCCCATGGCCTCCTAGGGTTAGCGCCATGTCGTGGGCCCATTTGGCCCCCTCGTAGTTGATGATGTTGGGCCCCTTGGTGATACGTCTCCAACTTATCTATAATTTTTGATTGTTCCATGCTATTATATTATCAATCTTGGATGCTTATATGCTTTAATATGTTATTTTATATGATTTTTTGGGACTAACCTATTAACCAAGTGCCCAACGCCAGTTCCTAATTTTTGCTTGTTTTTGGCTTTTCAGAAAATTAGTACCAAACGAAGTCCAAACATGATGACATTTTACGGTGATTTTTCTGGACCGAAAGGGACCCTAGAAGGTTCAGGAGGAGGCCAGAAGACCTATGGGAGAGCCACGAGCTCACAGGGCATGCCCTAGGGGGTAGGATGCGCCCCCTAAGCTTGTGACTCCCATGCAACTCTGTCTGACCTAATTCTACCTCTATAAATTCCCCAATATTCCCATACCAACAGAGAGCCACCCGAAAAACTTTTTCTGCCTTCGCAAGCTTATGTTCTTCCACGATCCCATCTAGAGGCCTTTTCCAGTACTCTGCCGGAGGGGGAATCAATCACGGAGGGCTTCTACATCATCCTTGCTGCCTTTTGATGATGTGTGAGTAGTTCACCACACACCTACAAGTCCATAGCTAGTAGGTAGATGGCTTCTCTCTCCCTCTTGATATGTCTCCAACATATCGACTTTTTCTCACGCTTTTCCTCTTGTTTTGGACTCTAATTTGCATGATTTGAATGAAACTAACCCCGGACTGATGCGGTTTTCAGCAGAACAACCATGGTGTTGTTTTTGTGCAGAAATAAAAGTTCTCAGAATGGAATGAAACTTTACGAGGATTTTTTATTTCAATAATAAGAATTTCTGGAGACAAGACCTGCAGGAGAGGGGCACCTGGGTGGGCACAACCCACCAGGGTGCACCCCCTCTTTTGGCGCACCCAGGTGGGTTGTACCCACCTGGTGGCCTTGCAGACAACCCCCCTGATACTATGAAATCACATATTTCCAGGAAAAAAAATCAGGGAGAAAGAATTATCGGGATACATGAGAGGGAGCCGCCGCCAAGCCCTGTTCTTCCTCAGGAGGGAAGATCTGGCGTCCGTTTGGGGCTCCAGAGAGGGGGATCTTCGTTCTTCGTCATCACCAACCCATCTCCATCACCAATTCCATGATGCTCCCCACCGAGAGTGAGTAATTGCTTCATAGGCTCGCTGGTCGGTGAGGAGTTGGATGATATTCATCATGTAATCGAGTTAGTTTTGTTAGGACCTGATCCCTAGTATCCACTATGTTCGTAGATTGATGTTGCTATGACTTTGCTATGCTTAATGCTTGTCACTTTGGGCCCGGGTGCCACGAACTCAGATCTGAACCGTTTATGAATTCATCATTATATCCGTGTTTTAGATCCGATCTTGCAAGTTATAGTCACCTACTACGGTTATGATCTGACAACCCCGGAGTGACAATAACCGGGCCCACTCTTGGTGATGACCGTAGTTTGAGGAGTTCATGTATTCACTATGTGTTAATGCTTTGTTCCGGTTCTCTATTAAAAGGAGGCCTGAATATCCCTTAGTTTCCAATATGGACCCCGCTGCCACAGGATGGTAGGACAAAAGATGGCATGCAAGTTCTTTTAATAAAGCACATATGACTATTTACGGAATACATGCCTACATTATATCGATGAACTGGAGCTAGTGTCGTATCGCCCTAGGTTATAACTGTCACATGATGAATATCATCCAACAAGTCACCGTTCCAATGCCTACGAATTTACCTTATATTGTTTCTGCTAAGTTACTACCGTTGCTACTGCTATCGTTATTACTACAATATCACTGCTATCACTGTTACCGTTACTGTTACTACTGCTGCTATCATCAAAACTATCATACTACTATGCTACTGATCACTCTACTGCAGATAATTAATCTCCAGGTGTGGTTGAATTGACAACTCAGCTGCTAATACCTTCAAATATTCTTTGGCTCCCCTTGTGTCGAATCTATAAATTTGGGTTAAATACTTACCCTCGAAAACTATTGCGATGCCCTATACTTGTGGGTTATCAAGACCTTTTTCTGGCGCTGTTGCCAGGGAGCATAGCTATATTTGTTGAGTCACTTGGGATTATTATCAATTTATCACTGTGAAGAATCTGAAGGATCCAAAGACTAAGATATTTCCCTCAAGTACGAGGGGAGGTAAGAAACTGCCATCCAGTTCTGCTTTAGATTCACCTTCTGTTATGAGTAAACTTGCAACACCACCACCACATGCTATTAATTCTGATATGTCGCAAGTTATTGATGATGATACTTCTACTATGAATGACGCTAATGATGATGCTAGTACCATGCTTGATAATGATGATGTGCCACTTGGTGAGTCTCTTGATGAACAAATTGCTAGAGTAATACAACATGATGTTGTTGAATCTGATGATAAGCTTGAAACTGAAAGTCCTGAAACACTTGCTAGAGCTAGCCCTCCTAGATATGAATTGCCTAAGGTACTGGAAGGCTATGTTATGAGTGAAGAGGCAACTAGAGATATTCTTGCTTGTAAGGATAGAGATGATCTAGAGAAATTATTACACAAGTATAAAGAAAAATCTCTGAATGCTAGAATGAAATGTGATCCTAAGTTTGCTACTTCACCTATTGTCATTGCCGATAAGGATTATGAATTGTTGGTCGACCCAGAGTTAATCACTTTGGTTGAATCTGATCCTTTCGATGGTTATGAAACTGAAACTGATGTGGCACATCTTACTAAGTTGAATGATATAGCCACCCTTTTACTCATGACGAGAAAACTCGATACTACTTTATTCTCAAACTATTTCATTTCTCATTAAAGGGTGATGCTAAAGCTTGGTACAATACTCTTGCTCCTGGTTGTTTGTGTAGTCCCCAGGACATGATTTACTACTTCTCTGGAAAATATTTTCCTGCTCATAAGAAACAAGCTGCCTTATAGGAAATATTTAACTTTGTGCAAACTAAAGAAGAGAGTCTCCCACAAGCTTGGGGGAGGCTTTGCCAGTTACTTAATGCTTTGCCTGATCATCCTCTTCAGAAAAATGAAATACTTGATATCTTCTATAATGGACTAACCGATGCTTCTAGGGACTTCCTAGATAGTTGTGCTAGTTGTGTTTTCAGGGAATGGAGTATTGCTCAAGCTGAGGAACTATTGAATAACATATTGAAAAATTATGATGATTGGACTATTCCTGAACCACCGCCTAAACCCACTCCGAAGAAGATGGGTATATTATATCCCAGTCCTGAAGATATGCAAGAGGCAAAGAAATCTATGAAGGAAAAAGGTATTAAAGCTGAGGATGTTAAACTTTTACCACCAATCGAAGAAATACATGGGCTTGAAGCACCACCACCACCCAAGGTGGTAGAGGTAAAATCTTTAATGACATTCAATGATAGTGATGAACCTCATAATAAACATCCTAGTCAATGCATTTATGAGTTTGATAATTACATTAGAAAACAAGATCACTTCAATGCAAATGTTATGAAACAATTGAAATATAATTCAGATATGATTGCTCGCTTGAGTGAGTTGTTATTTAGAATTTCAAATGATGTTAGAGGTGTTGGAAAACATGCTTCTATGGTGCAAACCCAACTAGAACAAGTTGCTAAATCTCAAAGAGAATTACTTGATGAAATGAATCATAATATACATGACTTTGTTGTTAGAGTTGCAACTAGAGGAGGTAAAATGACTCAGGAACCACTTTATCTTGAGGGACACCCCAAAAGAATTGAACAAGATTCACAAAGAAATAACACTAGTGCACCTAGTCCTTCTAAAAAGAAAAAGAAAAAGAAAAATGATAGGACTTTGCATGCTTCTAGTGAACCTGAAATAGACAAACCTCCTGATAACGAAAATGAAACTTCTATCTCTGATGTTGAAACTCAATCTGGTAATGAACATCCACCTAGTGATAATGAAAATGATAATGATGAGGTTCATGAAGACACTCAACCAAATAATGATAAAGAACCAGATAGTGATGTTGAGATAGAACCACATGTTGATCTTGATAACCCACAACCTAAGAATAAACGATATGATAAAAGAGACTTTGTTGCTAGAAAACACGGTAAAGAAAGAGAACCGTGGGTTCAAAAACCTATGCCTTTTCCACCTGAGTCAACTAAAAAGAAAGATGATGAAGAATTTGAACGCTTTGCTGAAATGCTTAGGCCAGTCTTTTCGTGTACTCGCTTGACTAACATCTTAAAAATGCCTCCTTATGCAAAGTATATGAAAGACATCATCACTAATAAGAGAAAAATACCGGAAGCTGAAATCTTCACTATGCTTGCTAATTATACTTGTAAGGATGGAGTACCTAAAAAACTTGGAGATCCGGGAATACCAACTATACCTTGTTGTCCATTAAAAGAAATTATGTGAAAACTGCTTTATGTGATTTGGGAGGTGGTGTTAGTGTTATGCCTTTCTATTTATATAAAAGACTTGACTTGAATAAACTCACACCTACTGAAATATCATTGCAAATGGGTGATAAATCAACTGCCATACCTATTGGTATTTGTGAGGATGTGCCCGTTGTTGTTGCTAATGTTACTATTTTGACTGACTTTGTTATACTTGAGATGCCCGAGGACGATAACATGTCAATTACCCTTGGTAGACCTTTCTTGAATACTTCAGGGGCTGTTATTGATTGCAATAAAAGCAAGGTCACTTTTCATATTAATGGTAATGAGCATACGGTGCACTTTCCGAAGAAACAATTCCAAGTGAATGGTATTAATGTTATTGAAAAATCCCCGACAATCACTATTGGAAGTTTTCAAATACCTCTACCTACTGTCGAAAAGAAATATGAAATGCTTATTGCTGGGGAAATGCATATCCCCATTGAGGTAACTTAGTGATTTACGAAAGTTCTTCGGTTTCATGCTAATTGAGAGTGGTTGTTAATAAGCACTACTAGGGAAAACCTTATACACAGAACTTTAGCAGTAGTGCATGTCAAAAACGCACGCTGGTGCTAATTAGCAGTAGCGCGCTTGCGTAAACGGCGCTACAGATAAAGTTCTAGCAGTAGCGCGCCTGATGGTAAAAGCGCTACTACTAAAATTCCCACGGCTTAGCCGATAGGCTACACATAGTAGTAGCGATCTACATCGAACCGCGCTACCGCTACTTGCTCTGTGGCAAAGCGTTTATGCTGAAAGGTGCTACTGCTAAAGGATATAAAATTAAATGGAAAGCAAATAGAAAAGTAAATGAAAATGAAAGAAATAGAAGAAGGTGAAAGGAAAAAAATAAAATGTAAAGAAAAATAAATGAAAAAGGGGGGAAAAGAGAAAGGAATAGCAGTAGTGCGTATCGCGGAACGCGATGTAGCTAACTTAGCAGTAGCGCGCTTCCTGGAACGCGCTACTGCTACTTCTGACTTAACCACGGGGCTCGTTCTTCCCCACGGTCACTTCCCCCAAATCCAACTCCTCTGCTGTCGCCGCCGCCGTCGCCCGTCGGCCGCCACGCGCTCTCCGCACACCCTCGACGCCGCCCCCAATGCCGGATTCGACGCCGCCCCTGCCCCCGACCTCGACACCACCCCTGATGCTGCCCCCGACCCCGACCTCGACGCCGCCCTCCACCACGCGCCCGAGCCCCGACCCCGACCTCGACGCCACCTGCCCCTCGATCACCGCAGGCACCCGAGGTGAGCAGGCCTGCTCCTTCCCCTCCCCTACCTCTGCCTAGGGTTCTTCAAATTTTAGTTGCATAAAATTAGTTAGGGTTCATGTAAGGGTGGAAACGAATCAGATGTGGATGTTATCGGATACAGATGCGACTCAGATGTTTTCTTAGATGATGAATAAACACTATTGTAATGCATAATAATTTCTAAGATTAATCATAAAATGAGTAAAATTTGACCACTTATTTCACTTTTAAGTTGGATAATTGGAATATCCGCTACCAGTTTCCACCCCTAGGTTCATCAAATTAGATGGTAATTAGGGCAGTAGTTCCTAGGTACTAATTAGTTAGTAAGAACTAGGTACTAGTTTATTTTTATTTATAGTAAGTTTATTCTTAGTAAGAACTAGTTGAATTAATAGAACTAGTTGAAGATGTCACATTTCTTGTTATTTGTTTAGTTAAAGCAATTTTTTCTGCATCGACGTCGCCGATGCCTATCCCACATCCTCGTCGTCGACTCGGTGGAGGACGCCTGCTTGAACAGATGGGCCATGTCCGGGACTGGGCTCCGCCGGGATGGTACTGGGAGGCGCTATCTACCAGGGGGCGCAGCTCGATGAGGAGTCAGCCCGTCGTTAACCCGAACCTTCTTTGCTGGCGGTTGCATGGGCCAGTGATGGTCGAGAGGCTTGATGACCCCACGGAGGTGGTACCTCACCGTGTCAGTGAGGAGGACGCGCATGTCCGTCGCTACTTGTTTGTGCGGGAGCACAGGTTCTCTAATACCTGGCAGGTTCTCCAGGGATCTCACTGGAGCTATGATCCTGGGATGGTTCCTTCTCTTTGGGTGTCCACCGCCCGCGCCGATACCCGTCATTCACTAGGGTTTTAGTTGTATTAGTGATGTTATATGTATGATACTATTTGGGATGTATTAGTGATAATATTCGACGATGTACGGACACAAGAGATGATTTACTTTTGCTTATTGAATGCATTCTAATTTGAATACTTATTCATTTTAGGTTTTGCTTATTGAATGCTCATGTCTATGAGTCCTATAAGATATTTTGAAATGCATATCTTGTGTTGCTCAAATAGGATATGTGCTTGCCCAAGTGGCCGGTCATGTTTGCTGGTTACACCTCCGAGTGGCCTATGTTTTGCCGGAGTGTAGATTCATTTCCGTTCCGGCAAATTTCAGGCGCTCGATATGTCCTATTTTAGCAAAGGTCATGCCGAATTTTTCCGTGAATTTTTGCATGACTTGTGCCAAAATATGTAGGAAATATCGAGTGCCCCGGATGTGTGTGTTGAGTATCCTGGTAGTTGTCTTTGATCGATTTTCAATTAATGTTTCAACTATGAACATTGGAAATGTCTGACAACGAAAAGGATTTCGGTATTTGCAAATAATACGAAGATGAGCGCGGGCTGTGCGGCAGAATCTTCCTAGATGATGATAGGCGCTCAACATCAAGCTGGACGAGAACTTCGAAGTGGATACAGTAAGTCACAACGACAAGTATTTTTTCGTAATTAAGCATGACATCTGCTTCATTTGCTTCAACTTATAATTTTTTTACTATTCTACTAGCGTATCCCCTACCATGCAAGAGTTTTTGTCTTGGATAAGATAGGTTTCAGTCCTATGAAAACTACTATGGTGGTAAAGAGAGTTTACTTGAAGACCGAGCATGTTTGTATTTTCCACGCAAAATTATACAACGCAGACACCTGCACCTATTTTGGATGCAAAACTTGGCAAGCACTATGCAAGATTTATGTATTTGAGCCTAATATGGTTATCACCTTTGATATTCGTCCGAAAGATGATATTGAAGGTAATATCGACATCTGGGTCGATGTGCAGACGCCTCCAGTTATACCATTATGTGATTTTCTCAACCATATTTATGTCTTTGATATTGTTTATTCAAAAATAGTTGAGAACTAATTTCTATTGACAACTTATTTCCATTCAAGCAAACATGTCCAGTGCTTGGTAGACAGGACCTAATACTGTCACGGGGCTGAACTAAACTGCGAGGAGATAAGTCGTTATGTTTCATGGCTTGAGGATCTTCATACTGTCAAGACAAATTATTTTTCTGGACTTGAAAATCTTAGTACTCATAACGTGCAACCAATAGTGTTCGTACTTAACTACGGTCACATCTATTTAGGAAAGATGGTAAGATTTTTACTATTTGTCCTTAGTGCATCTTTTGCATACATTCTTTTTTAAGCTAAACTTCATTGCTAAGTATGTTACTATACGATGTTCTTCAACAGGGACTCCCGATGAATGTTGTGCCTCATTGGATCGAGACTAAAGGTCGCATGAGAATTGTTAGCTTACGGCCAAGATATCCTACAATGCACTTTAGTGCATACAGGATTTCGAATAGCGAGGAATGCTTAATAGTGAAAGACTGGAGCAAAATTGTGAACGATCGCAGAGAAGTACTAGGGGGCAGCAATCAGAAGCGCAACCCACGATTAGGAGACAGGTCCATCTGCATGCTCCCACTTGATGAAGCAGGAGTGCTACACATGTTTTATGTTATTTTACCTGAGAGAGAGCAGCAGGAGTGATTAATTAGCTAGCTAGAAATGAGTTTGAAGATAATGATGTGCTACACTATGACTGTGATGATTACATAGCTAGTGTTGGTGGTAATGACTATGATGATTATTATTAGCTAGTGTTGGTGGTGATTAGATAGCTACCACAGCTAGTGTTGGTGGTGATTAGCTAGCTAGAATGAGTTTGAAGATGATGATGTGCTACACTATGACTATGATGATTAAATAACTACTGTTGGTGGTAATGACTATGATGATGATTAAGTAGCTTGTACTGGCGGATTAGATTCAAGTGGAGGCAACATGTGGTGCACATCGAAAGTACTACTAGTCCAAACTAGATCAAGTTTGGATTAGTAGTATACTTTTGACATGCACCACATATTGCCTCCACTTGAACCTAATCCACATTTATTTGACACACTGTTATAGACATAATGATATGAACCTCATAATTGGTATTGCACCAAAATTTGTGTAACGGCGTATAAATACACTCAAAATAAAAAAATAAAAAAAGAATACTAGTAGCGATGGACAGAAAACACGCTGCTACTAGCTAGATTAGCAGCAGCGTGGGAAAGAACAAACGTTGCAGCTATGTGTCTTAGCATAGCGCACGCCGCACACGCTACTGCTAAGTAATAGCTGTAGCGCCTTATTAGTAGCGCGGTTACCCGCGCTACTAGTGGGCACTAAACCCGCACTACTACTAGGGTTTTCCCTAGTAGTGAAGACCTGATCAACCTTATTATTGAATCATTTTTGAGCGGTATGAAGTCGATGAATTTAGTAAGCACTACCTTCTGCCCTTACCTTTTGTTTCCCGTTTTTACTAGTTAAATAAAATAAAATGTCATGTTGTGTCTGTTTTCTGAATTTCCCGTGCAATAAAAAATGACCCAAAAATAAAAGTTCTCAGAATGCTCTGAAAACCCGATATGATGTTTTCTGAATATTTATGAATTTTTGGTGCAAATAATACCAGAGGGAGGTGCACCAGGTGGGCACAACCCACCTGGGTGCGCCAGGACCCCCTGGCGTGCCCTGGTGGGTTGTGGTCTCCACGTGGGCCCCCTCACTTATCTCTTTAGCCCACATCATCACTTACCTCTAGAAAAAAAATCCCCACTGCTCTCTCTCCCGTGTTCTTGAGCTCAAATCCATAGATTTCGATCTCTTAGCTAGAAGCTCCGTTTCCGAAGCTGTTTCGGGGGATTGTTGCTTGGTATGTGACTCCACCATTTGTCCAATTAGTTTTTGTTTTAGTGGTTTATACTTTGAATAGTTAGCTACTCTTGGTGCTGCTGTAGATGAGCTTGCAAGTTGAATTCTTAGTGTTCTAAGTAGCTTGAATGCTTGCTATGGCCTCTATGTATCTCTAGGAGTAGTTGCTATCAATTTTGAGAAGTTTTGTTGACAAATTTTTGTCACCTCAAAAATTTTATTTTCCAAAAATTGTACGTGAACATGAATATCTTTAGGAAGTTTGGCTCGAGGAAGAACTCCAAGGGTGTTATTGGGGAGTCTTCTGACAGTGATCTCCACCCTTGGAGGTTGGCGGAAGTACGACCGTGCGAATGGCCGCACACCCCGTTCCTACAAGAGGCTGGAATTTTTGAGGAGTTCATGCAATATATTGCTAATGCCGGCCTCACCGACTTC
This sequence comes from Triticum timopheevii, assembly GCA_963921465.1. Classification (NCBI taxonomy): domain Eukaryota; kingdom Viridiplantae; phylum Streptophyta; class Magnoliopsida; order Poales; family Poaceae; genus Triticum; species Triticum timopheevii. Next base: position 140,518,797 of record OY997270.1, read on the forward strand.
ATTACAGGTGAGTGTGATCAACACCAAATCCTCACAAACATCTTTGTTCAAAGTTTTACTTTCATGCCTAGGAATAATCCTCCTGAAGTGAGCTTTGATTTATATGCTGAAAACCATCAGATACCACTTACTAAATTTTGTAACATATGCATGATCCCTTCTGATGGGAGCTTTGCTGAGCCTAGGCCGGCCGAGTTTGAGGCCTTTCATTGCACTTTGACGGTGGGGGATGAGAGAGGAGTGTCAGCCATCACAACTGCTGGCTTACATTTTCCTGCCGTTCGTTACTTTGCACTTTTCATTGCAAAATGCTTGCTAGCTAGGGAGAAGGTGGGTGCACTTAGTTCACCAGACCTTGCTGTTTTACGTCGTGCATTAGAGGGCGACAAAATTTATAGCTTGGGAGCTATTGTGGCTTGTCGCCTCCATCTTAATAAATCTCAGGGAAAAATACATGGTGGGATTTATGTTACTCGTTTGGCGGCTCACTTCGAGGTTGAGATACGCCTCTGACCACAATTTACCTCGACCGCGCAACCATGGATCACCACCATTTTACTGATGGCAGATCTCCTAACATACCTATTCCGTATAACCTGGTTTTTAGTGTAAATACTCGTGATATTATTCCATTGCCTGCTCCTGCTTTGTTTGATCCTGTTGGCAGGGGCGGATGTAGGATTATGCCCGCAGATATCATCGCCTACCGGAACGCTCAGGTTGCTGTGGAGGCAGCACAAGAGGAGCCTTAGCCGTGGGATGAGTGGATCCCCACTCCTCAGCACCCCTACTACCCTCCAGGCTACTGATCGACTACCAAGTTAGGCCAAAAGCCTAAGCTTGAGGGAGTATGTGTTCCCACCGACATTATATTCATTTCCACATATTTCATTTGTCGGTGTTCACACTTTTTCATTGTATCATCCATGCCTAGATTTATTTTCTTGCTTTCTTCTTGTGTGTTTGAAATCCTTTAGGAAAACCAAAAAAAGTTAGTTGTAGTAATTTACTTTCTATGCATGCTTAGTAGTAGTATTAATCCAAAAAGATTTCCTTGTTCTTCTTTTGCTTGTTGGGAGCTTTCCCGTGTAAAGAGTTTTTCTCGTTTTTGCTCTTCTCTTTTGTTTGCCCGTTCTAGAAAACCAAAAACTCCAAAAATATTTCAGTGTGTTTCTCTGAACTTATTTTGTTTTTTTCTAGTCTTACCAAGGAGAATACCACGATCAAAATTTTGAGTGGCTCTCATATGAATAGTTGTTAAACTAATAAGAGCACATTTTACCTTGTCTTCTCCTGTTGAATAAAATATCATGCAGATTCCAGCTTAGTCCATGGCACTCTTACACTATTATCACTTCCATATCATTCGGTCGTGCAAGTGAAAGGAAATAATGACGACATCCGATGAACTGGCCGTGGCAGGGAGAAACTGGTATGAACTCGACTTGTTCTGTTTTTGTAAATATGTTTAACCTAGTATCCATGATTCAGCCCATTATGATTAAACATGTTTGCAATGACAATCAGAGATTATAGTTTCTCATGCCATGCATAAGTAGCTGGGAGTTGATAATGATTTATCTTGGATATCAACATAGCGTTAAAATGATTGTGATGTAGTATGATGATATGGTATCCTCCTCTGAATGTTCGAGTGGCTTGACTTGGCACATGTTCATGCAAGTAGTTGAATCAAAACCAACATAGCCTCTATGATATTTATGTTCATGCTGTTCATATCCTACTCATGCTAGTGTCCAATGTTACTTATGCATAATGCATGGTTATGATCGTTGTTGCTCTCTAGCTGGCCGCTTCTCAATCTTAATTGCTAGCCTTCGCCTGTACATCAAAAACCTTGAACCCAAAGTTATTCCAGATGAGTCCACTATACCTACCTATATGCGGTATTACCCTGCCGTCCTAAGTAAATTTGCATGTGCCACCTCTAAAAACTTCTAAAAATTATCCTTTTTGTGTGCCTGGATCGTTCATGGAACGACAGGAGGTGGTCGGTATCTTCCATGCTAAGCGGGTTATTCTCAGGTCGAGTGTTTATTCACTCGCCATCGCACGAGAAAATGGGCGGTAATAGGGATGCCCAGTCCCAAACTGCAAACATGAAAAAGAGTTCATCTCTGAAATAATCAAACAAAAACTCCCAATTGAGTCAAAACCTTTACATTTCTGCTTGGGGACCGCTACTAGCGTGCTTAGCATGGAAGACATTGATAACTGATGGTCGTGAAGTGAATAAGAAGGGTGCATGTCTCAAAATATCATTTATCTCTGTTTTAAAAATTGAGCTCTGACACCTCTGCAAATCACTGTTTCCCTCTGCGAAGGGACTATCTATTTACTTTTATGTTGTGTCACCGCCTTCTAAAACAAGCGCCAGAAAATGAGTAGAGCACAGCTGTCAAGATTTATGCATTATGTGTAGCTAATGTTGGGTGCATCATGACTGGATCTTTTATACCATGAATTACAATGTTTAGTCGTTGCTTGAACTTTGGAGGTGCTCTGCATTTATGTTTTGCGCTCTCAGAGAGGGCTAGCGAGATACCACTATTGTCATATTATATCATGGTTGTTTTGACAACGTGTTGCTGTTTGAGATTTTTTATTATTGCTCGGTAGCTGATTATGTTATTGATATGAGTTATTATAATCTTTAAATGTTATTGTTGACATGGTTAGTTCTAATGTTGACTGAAAACCTGGGTGCTGTTTAAACTTATGTATGCAAACAAGAGCAAAAGAGTTCGTAAAAGTTTTTATTTCTCACTTTCAGTTTATCAACTAAATTGCTTGAGGACAAGCAAAGGTTTAAGCTTGCGGGAGTTGATACGTCTCCAACGTATCGACTTTTTCTCATGCTTTTCCTCTTTGTAACGCCCTCGATGCGGCTATATCTCCCACGTGTCGAAGCACGACTTAGAGGCATAACCGCATTGAAAGCAATGTCGCAAGTGAGGTAATCTTCACACAACCCATGTAATACATAAGGGAAGAGATACATAGTTGGCTTACAATCGCCACTTCACACAATTACATGAATAAAGCATTACATCATCCAGATACAATCAAGGTCTGACTACGGAACCAAAATAAAAGAAGAACCCCAAATGCGACAAAGGTCCCCGATCGACCCCAACTGGGCTTCACTACTGATCAACTAGAACGAAACAACACAAAGGGCAAGATCTTCATCGAGCTCCTCCTTGAGCTTGGTTGCGTCACCTGCTTGGTAACATAGGCACCTGCAAACTGGTTTTGGAAGTATCTGTGAGCCACGGGGACTCAGCAATCTCGCACCCTCGCGATCAAGACTATTTAAGCTTATGGGTAAGGAATGGATAAGTGGTGAGGTTGCAGCAGCGACTAAGCATGATATGGTGGCTAACATACGCAAATAAGAGCGAGAAGAGAAGCAAAGGAACGGTCGTGAAGCTAGCAATGATCAAGAAGTGATCCTGAACTCCTACTTACGTCAAACATAACCCAAAACCGTGTTCACTTCCCGGACTCCGCCGAAAAGAGACCATCATGGCTACACACGTGGTTGATGCGTTTTAGTTAAGTCAAGTGTCAAGTTCTCTACAACCGGATATTACAAATTCCCATCTGCCACATAACCGCGGGCACGGCTCTCGAAAGTTTATACCCTGCAGGGGTGTCCCAACTTACCCCATCACAAGCTCTCACAGTCAACGAAGGATATTCCTTCTCCCAGGAAGACCCGATCAGTCTCGGAATCCTGGTTTACAAGACATTTCGACAATGGTAAAACAAGACCAGCAAGACCACCCGCTGTGCCGACAAATCCCGATAGGAGCTACACATATCTCGTTCTCAGGGCACACCGGATAAGCTAAGCGTACAGGTACCGACGAATCCAAGTTGCCAAGGAATGGTCCCGCACGGTGCTCTAGTTTGGACCAACACTCGGAGGAGCACTGGCCCGGGGGGGTAAAATAAAGATGACCCTTGAGTCTGCAGAACCCAGGGGAAAAAGGCTTAGGTGGCAAATGTTAAAGCCAATGTTGGGCCTTGCTGGAGGAGTTTTATTCAAAGCGAACTGTCAAGGGGGTCCCATAAATCACCCAACCGCGTAAGGAACGCAAAATCAAGGAACATAAAACCGGTATGACGGAAACTAGGGCGGCAAGAGTGGAACAAAACACCAGGCATAAGGCCGAGCCTTCCACCCTTTACCAAGTATATAGATGCATTAATTAAATAAGATATATTGTGATATCCCAACAAGTAAACATGTTCCAACAAGGAACAAACTTCAATCTTCACCTGCAACTAACAACGCTATAAGAGGGGCTGAGCAAAGCGGTAACATAGCCAAGCAATGGTTTGCTAGGACAAGGTGGGTTAGAGGTTTGACATGGCAATTTGGGAGGCTGACAAGCAAATGGTAGGCATCGTAGCATTGGCATAGCAAAAGAGCGAGCAAACTAGCATAGCAAAGATAGAAGTGATTTCGAGGGTATGGTCATCTTGCCTGAGATCCCGCTAGGAAGAAGAACGAGTCCATGAAGAAGACAAACAGACATAGTCGAACGAATCCTCACAACTCCGGAACAAAACCGAAGCTAACGAGAGAAGCAAACCGGAAAGAAACAAACAACATGGTAAACACCCAAGCATAAACATGTCATGATGCACAAACAAGTATGATGCATGTCCGGTTTAATGAGGCATGGCATGGCAATATGCACAAACAACACTACAAGTTAAGTGGAGCTCAATATGCAACGAGTTGCATATTGATGAAACACCACATCAATTATTTAGTTCTCTCTAGTTATAAGCTACTCAACAATATTAAATGTTATTAAACATGGCAAGGGGTGAAGCATAATTAAACTACCTATTTAGGCAAGTTTAAGTGAGGCCGGAAACAACAAACGATAATTCCGGAAAACCCCATGTCATTTAGCAATTTAATGCAAACACAATTTTAAACATTTTAATTGTTGTTATCATGATGCGAATGACATATGCAAGTTTTATGCAATATTTTATGAAAATGTTGACATGAGCATGTTATGAAGCATTTGGTCACCATGGCGGAACAAAAGGGATGCCACGGCAACGATAACGAAAATGGTGCCACGGCAACATTCTGGTTATCCGATAACTCAAGGAGATACCGGTGCAAAAAGGAAGTGTGACGTGAGCGAGTCATGCAAGATGGTGGGGTGATCCCGGATACCGGGTGTCCCACATGACGGTGGCATGGCAAACAAGGAGGAACGCGCAGAGGCAACTCGGACATGGTGCAAACATATGGTTCATCTCATACAACATGCATTCGTTCACGGGCATCGTCTCGGCGTTATACCTTTGAAGCGTGCATTTCGGGCGGATCGAGTTCGGAGCGGTGTAGAGGAAGTAGGCGTTCACGGGACGTCGTGGAAGTAGTGGTACACGGGTCGTAGTGGAAGTAGTCGTTCACGGCGACGGTAGAGGTACTCGCGATCTTGGCGATGGTAGTTGAAGTAGTCGTTCTCGTGACGGTAGTCGTTCACGGGTCGTAGACGTTCCCGGGTCGTGGGTAGAGGTACTTGTTGATGGTCGTCGTGGTACTTGGCGAATCCACATAGTCGTACACAACTTGACGCATCCAAACGAAGCAACACAAAAGGCCTCGGGTCTTCCTGGATACCGGGTCTTGGCAGCGACAAGAGGGGAAACAAAGCCAATCGGGCAATAAGGGGGTGGAGACCTCGTGGAAGTTTGCCGTGAAGGGGCAGCAACCGAAGACGCCGAGCGATGGAGGCGTCGGCCCCTGGTTCAAAACAGAAACAAGGCGCTGGCCTCAAACGACGAAGGCGGCAGCAGGAACTCTGGCCGGCGAGGGCGCTGCTTGGGGAGGCGGAGAGGAAGGAGGCGCAGCGCGGGAGGAGAAGCAGGGCACGGCAAACCATGGAGGGTGGCGGTGGCATGGTCATGCGGCCCAGGCGAGCTTGGCGGCCTGGACTCGCTGGCCGAAGCGGCGGCGGGGCCACCAGGTGGCGCGGGGACGGAGCAACAGGAGAGACGGCGCGGGAGGAAGGTTGCAGGGGACGGGCCGAGGCATGGGGTCGTCGGAGCAGCGCATGGCCGACAGGGCCGCCGGAGGAGGCTCGCGTGGAGGGCGACGCTCGGCAGCGGGGCCAGCAGCAGGGCAACCGCGGGAGGCCGAGGCCGGCGGAGGTGCGGAGGCGGTGTGGCCATGGACGACGGCGAGGAGGGAGACGTGGGCACGCGGCGCTCCTCTCTCTCTCTGCGACGGCGCAACGAGGGAGGAGGGTATGGAGCGCTGGGCTCTCCCTGGCGATGTGCGTGTGTGAGTGGCGGCGTGAGGGAACGAGAGGGAGAGCGGATCGAGAGATGGGGATCGATCGGCCTAGGGTTAAGAAGCTGGTGGGGGCGGCTGGGCCTTGGGCCGGCTTAGTTGGTCGGGCCTAAGAGGCCTGGCTGGGCTCTCTTCTCCCTCTCTCTTTTATTTACCAAAAGCAGTAAATAGCAAAGAAAGAAAAAGGAGATAAAGAAAGGGTTGGAGAAATAATTTGAGCATGGGGGTAATTTTCCCGGACTCGCAAAAATATGCTCGTTCCAAGAAAATAGGAAAGGCCATGATTGAAAGATTTAAATTCAAACTCATTTGAATTTAATTCAAATGGGTTTGAATTAGGACTTGATAAAAGGAAGGTCCAAAAATGTTCGGATTTTTGGTGGAGATCCGGAAAATGATGAAAGAAATTATGGGCAAGGTTGGAGACCAAGAATTGAGATAACAACTGCATGGGATATTTTGCAAGTGTGTCAAAGGTAATTCCACATCAATGGAATATTTTATAATAGCTCCCTAATATTGGGAGGATATATTATAAAGAGAAGTCACCCTTCCCTCGATTTAAAAAGGATCAAAGATCCATACAATTTATTTAGTTGAGTTTTTAAAATTAAATGGCATGATGCAATGCAAATGATGCGACAAACAAAACAAATCACACGACGAAACTCGGAGTAGCTGGAAGTCTTCTGGATCGTCGGTCTTGGGGCGTTACAACACTCCACCACTACAAGAGGATCTCGTCCCAAGATCTAGGATGGCACCGGATAGAAACGGAAGAGGAAGAGAAGAGGTAAAACTAAGTTGCTTCTTTGACAAACGAGTGAAACCAGAACCTTGAGAGGTTGAGCAATTTAAAAGAAAGAGTACAATAGAGATGAACGGGATTGCAAACAATCCGTTAGAAAAGAGGAACAAGGAACATTACGAGGACTTGAAGGTTGCAAAGACATGAATCAAGAGTTTAATGGAAAAGATAGAATTCGAAACCACTCTGGTTAAAACTAGATGAGAGAGAAAGAATTCGGGCAGCACCCTGGTTGAACATGGAAGGAATAGAACATGAACTTGAGAAGATGGAATGATACTTGATGAAATCAACTACACACTGCCTCCAGAACTATTGAAAGAATGGCACAAGGGGTAAGAAGGATTTCAGACAGCACTCCGATTGAAATGGGAGGCAAAGCTTGATAAGATGAAAGAACTTGAAGAGATGACACAACACTACAAGTTAACTGGATAAGCACGAAAAGAACACGATCCTCACAATCGAGATGATGAGTGAAAAGAACAACATCACAATGTCTCCGGAAGAAAGAATAGAAGATAGATCATTGGAATAAAGGGACGGAGAAGAAAATGCCAAGCACCCTTCCAAGAAGGTTATAACGGAGTTGTTGGAAAACCAACAACGAAACGAATAAGCTTGTAGTGGGCTTATGGAAAACATCTCAAGACTATGAGGTGACAACCGGCCACTAATGGAAACCATTGGTTTGATTGAGAGCACCAAAGAGATGAAAAACTTCTTCCACCAAGATGATAAAGAGATAACTTGGATCATTGGCAAGCACCACAAATAGCAACATTCCCAATGGAAGGCTTTTAGGTGAAATCTATATCAAGATACTCCAACGAAGAAATTAATGGATTTAGAATACCTCATTCTTGACAACATATGAATCATGAAACATGAAGGAAATTGTCAAGAGTGACATAACACCACCTCAAAAGATAAGGTAGAAAGAATTGCACTTTGGAATGCAAGATGAAGAATACTTGAACTCCTCAAAACAAGACATGTGTTGAACACCATGTTTAATTTTTGAGTATAGCTTGGCTGAACTTAACTTCAGGAGAAATCTTGAAGAACAATTGAAGAATGAAAAGAATCCTTGACGAACCACCACTCCAGTAATAAACAGATGATAAAAAGAAAGAGAAGTTGAAAACACAAGGTGAAGCCTTGCGATGATTTAGATGGAGCTTCGCGACGAGATAATGCGGAAAACTTAGAACTCCGGAAGAAAGATGAACAACAAAAAGCCAAGAATTTATTCCTCCTGAACAAACTCTGAAGGAAACGATTAATCACTTGGATGAAACAAGAATAAGAATTATGTTATGCGTATCCTTCACCAATTTAAATTGATGACGAGCAACGGATTTGGCATACTACTTGTTGGGGATATTACCACTAGGTGTAAACCGGCCAGCCTGGGCCGGGTTAGCTCCGTTAGTGGTATAAGCAAAGAAAGGCCCAAGGCCTGTAGTCGGTTTAGAACTTGTAGCCATAAACCGACCTGATGTATACTTGTAATGTAAGTTAGGAATAGAGAGATACCAACCGGGATACGAGTATGAACCGGTTGGGACTCTATGAACCGACGGGCGTCACCCGTGTATATAAGGGGACGACCCGGCGACGGTTCAGAGACAGACAACCACAACTCGAGCCTAGGCGAAGCTTGTTTGCTCCCTAGCCATCGAGACCACATCAATTCCATCACAACTAGACGTAGGCTTTTACCTTCATCGAAGGGGCCGAACTAGTATAAACCTTTGTGTCTTTGTGTCCGCTTTAACCCCTTCAAGTAAACCCATAGCGATGGCTCCACGACTAAGTCCTTTCACTAGGACATCTGCCGTGACAAATCCACGACAGTTGGCGCCCACCATGGGGCAATCGCACGATGGTTTGACGATCTTGGAGGGCAAGCTCAAAGGACTCGAAGGCTACGTCGTGGGCCGGATGACCAAGAGTCGTCGCGGCCGGATCTACATCGACGACGCAGGATGGGGTCCCGAGGCCGATTCAATTGAGTACGGGTACCGGATCCCCTTTGGTGGCATACACGTCTTCATCGGCAAGATCGGGGAGCCTGGGCCTGAGCCGGAAATCTGCACCGACCTCGTCGAGACGGCTCAGCGTGCGAGACCTACCCAGGCTAAACCGGCTGTGAAGCATGTCTTCGTTGGGGTCATTCACGGAGGAGAACACGACGCCGGTTCAGAACATGGTAGTGAGACTGTCGACTATTCCGGCGACGAATCTTCAGCAGGAGAGACTGAGTCATTGTACCAGTTGCAGGATGATATGATCAGGGGCTGTTTCGATGGCGATAGTATTCCGGACCCCCCAAGCCAGATCAACCGGGTTGGAATATTCATGGCCGGTACGCAGCCGGCGAACCAATCTTCTACCGCAGCAGCGATGCTTTCTGGGTCAGCAGCGGCAGTGGCAGCAGGGGCAGGAGGCCCGGAGCGCCCGCCGGTTCAAGTTCTATCAGATCTGTTTGAAGCGCTAGCTGCGCTCATGGCAGAGGACAACCCGGCGGATCAGGCGGCTCATAATGCAGAAATTGCGAAGGTAAAAGACCAGATCACGCAAGCCAAAGCAGATCTAGCGGCAGAGAAGGAGCGGATGGCTGCGGAGCGGGCCGCTCTAGATGCCCAGGCCTACAAACTCATGCTTGACCAGAGTGCGTCACAAGAGGTGTTGAAACGGAAGTATAGATCACGCCTACCACTAGGGTTTGATCCCAGAAATCTCTTTCAGAGTCCAGGAGCTGGACCCAGTAATCCGCCTCAGCACCGAGAGGCAAACCGGATTGAGGCACCAGGACCAGGGGCGACGGTCCAACCACGCCAGATGGAGCCTCCTCAGCAGAACATGGTGGTTCCTCCGCCGGTTCATACACCCCCAGGTCATTATTCTAATCCTATGGACAACCTTGTTGCAGCCGCTGCACGATTGGAGGCTATCCCGGTCGAAGGGGATTCCCCGCAAGCAGTAGAGACGCGCCGGGTTAAGGAGCTTCTCCGGACTGCGCTGATTCAACAGGAGGCATATTCATATAGCCGCGATCGGATTCACTCTACGCCCCGTCCAAGCCGGAGCTATAGCAGGCACGTGGATGAACCGGCCATATCAAGCAACGCGCGGGAACGTGAAGCGGCCCGTGGCAACAACCCGGCGGGTGGTGTTCGTGATGCTCAGGAGGTGGTGGATCGGGCCCGGGCGCGACGAGAAGCTAAATTAGCAGCGCAGGATGACGCGGGTCAACATACACCGGTTCGCCCTGCCACCTTCGTCGGACCAGGAGTCGCGTCCGCTTTAGGGGTGCCCTATTTGATCCCTGCTTTACACAATGTACGCCTGCCTAAAGACTTTAAGGGTCCACGCAAGGTGCCGAATTACACCGCCGATTTGTCCCCTGAGGCATGGGTTGAAAGTTATGAGATGGCCATGGAGATGCTAGATGTGGATGAGGCCGCGTGTGCGAAATACTTCACCATGATGCTTGAAGGCACGGCTCGTACTTGGTTGAAGAGCCTACCGCCCAACTCTATCAGCTCGTGGGCCCAGTTACGGGCCCGGTTTATCCAGAATTTCAAGGATACATGTAAGCAGCCCAAGTCCATAGTAGACCTAGCGGCTTGCGTCCAGGAGGAAGGGGAGTCAACGACCCGTTGGGTACGCCATGTTTCAGAGATTTTGCACTCCTCTGACAGGATCAACGCTGACTCTGCAATCTTAACCTTAGAAGGCAACTGCCGGTTTGAGCCTTTAAAATTGAAATTGGGGCGCATGAAGCGGTTCTGTAATGACATGGGAACCCTCATGGCCGCTTTGGTAAAGTATGCTGATTCGGACAGTACCAAGGATCCCGAGGCTGATGATGATGAAGCAGGGAAGGGAAAGAAGAATGGCAACTCCAAAGGGCAACAGTACAAACCGGCGAGTCATGGAAATGGAGGCAAGCGCAAAGTGGATGGCAACATGGATTTCGTGGCCAATACTAATGCACAGGACAGGGGGCAACGGCGCAGAGGCAAAGCGAATCGGGGTCCAAATCCTAATGCAAGCCGTTTGAATTACTTGTTGAATCAACCTTGCCCCAAGCACGGGACGAAGGAGTCCCCAGCAAACCATCCTTGGAAAGATTGTTATATTATGCAGGAATTCAAAAATTCTAATAATTTCCGGTATGACCAGGGGTCAGGTGGCGGTTCAGGATCCGGTTTCCACGGGCCGGGTCACGATGGAGCTTCCGGTTCAGGTCTTAATCAAGGTGGTCAAAATAGTCAGAATAATCAGAACGGCCAGCAGCAGCAGCAACCGCAGTCAGGTTATCAGAGCCAACCAAAGCAGTTGAATAATGGGCAGTATCATGTTTTCACAACTAGCTTGGATAAGCGTGACCGAAAGCTTCACAAACGAGCAGTGAACTCTGTTGAACCGGCCTTGCCACGTTATTTACGCTAGTCGGAGCAGCCTATCGTATGGAGCAGAGAGGACCATCCCCCTCGGGTTGATAATCCGGGCCAGCTGGCATTAGTGGTAGACCCTCAGGTGGGGGGTTATAAATTCACTAAGGTGCTTATGGATGGAGGAAGTAGTATTAATATACTGTACTATGAAACTTTCCGTCGCATGGGTCTAACAGACAAGGATCTCAGACCGTCCAATACAGTGTTCCACGGTGTAGTACCAGGCAAATCTGCATATCCTGTCGGTAAGATAGCCCTGGATGTGGCTTTTGGAGACGAGCATGATTCCCGGTCTGAAAAATTAACCTTTGAGGTAGTGAAGATCCGGAGTCCATATCACGCCTTGTTTGGGCGGCCGGCTTATGCTAAGTTCATGGCACGACCTTGTTATATCTACTTGCAGCTCAAAATGCCGGGTTACAAGGGAACGATAACGGTGCATGGAAGCCGCCGGGTTGCCTTGGAATGTGAGTAAGGTGATGCAGCTTATGCAGAGGCGGTCTGTGCCACGGAGGAATTGAAGTTTTATTAAGGACAATGTTGATCCGGCAGATATGACCCCTTTAAAGAAACCTACTACGGAGCATGAATCGGATCTGAAGTTTAAATCGGCAGCTGAGACTAAACTTGTTGACTTCGTGCCAGGCGATTCGTCCAAGCAGTTCACTGTCAGCGCCAACCTGGATCCCAAATAGGAAAGCGCGCTCATCGAGTTCATCCGTGAGAATCGGGACATCTTTGCATGGAAACCATCTGACATGCCAGGTGTACCGAGGGAACTCGCTGAGCACACACTTAATGTGGATCCTAAGTATAAACCGGTGAAACAGTTCCTCCACCGGTTTAACGAAGAAAGGCGCAAAGCCATTGGAGAGGAAGTAGCCAGGCTTTTGGCAGCTGGCTTTATCGTTGAAGTATTTCATCCAGAGTGGCTTGCTAATCCGGTGTTGGTCCTTAAGAAAAAAGGTACTTGGCGTATGTGTGTGGATTACACAGATCTTAACAAGGCCTGTCCAGCGGATCCTTTTGCCCTCCCCCTCATTGATCAGATTATCGATGCCACGGCAGGATGTGAGCGTTTAAGTTTTTTGGATGCGTACTCTGGATATCATCAGATCAAAATGGCGGTTAAGGACCAGGAGAAAACATCGTTTATAACTCCCTTTGGAGCCTTCTGCTATGTATCTATGCCTTTTGGGCTCAAGAGCGCCCAGGCTACTTATCAGCGGTGTGTACAGAATTGCCTGCATACACAGATCGGCCGCAATGTGCATGCTTATGTGGATGATATTGTAGTGAAATCAAGACAAAAGGAGACACTGGTGGATGATTTGAAGGAAACCTTTGACAACTTGCGCATTTACCAGATGATGCTTAATCCGGCCAAGTGCGTCTTTGGTGTTCCGGCAGGCAAGTTATGGGGGTTCCTGGTATCTAACAGAGGGATTGAGGCTAATCCGGAGAAAATTAATGCTATTATTTCCTTGGCTAAACCGAAGTGCATCAATGATGTTCAGCGTTTGGCGGGCAGAATCGCTGCGCTGAGCCGGTTTATCAGCCGCCTCGGAGAAAAGGCCATCCCCTTATACCAGATGCTGAGGAAAACAGATAATTTCGTCTGGAGTCCGGCTGCTGATGAAGCATTTGAGGACTTAAAGCGGCAATTGGCCAACCCGCCTGTTCTTGCGGCTCCGGTTGACAAGGAGCCGCTGTTGTTATATGTGGCAGCCAATGCTCGAGCAGTAAGCGTGGCTATTGTGGTGGAGCGCAAGGAGGCAGGCAAGGAATATCCAGTTCAGCGACCGGTTTATTATATCAGTGAGGTACTTATTGAGTCCAAGCAAAGGTATCCGCATTGGCAGAAGCTAGTATATGGTGTTTTCATGGCCAGTCGGAAATTGAAGTAGTATTTCCAAGGGCACCCTATCACAGTGGTCAGTTTAGCTCCTTTGGGTGATATCATACAGAACTGGGAGGCGACTGGCCGGATTGCCAAATGGGCCATAGAGCTTGGGCCGCATGGACTGAAGTATATACCACGGACAGTGGTGAAGTCTCAAGCACTTGTTGATTTCATTAATGATTGGACGGAGTTACAAGCACCAGAGGAGAAGCCGGATCACACATATTGGACTATTCATTTCGATGGATCCAGGCAGTTGGAAGGCTCGGGGGCTGGAGTCGTGTTAACTTCCCCGCGAGGTGATAAGTTTTGTTATGTTCTCCGCTTAATGTTCCCTTGTACTAATAATGCAGCTGAGTACGAAGCCTTGCTCCATGGTCTCCGGATGGCTAAAGAGATGAACTTAAGCTGGGTTAAGTGCTTTGGTGACTCGGACCTGGTGGCTCAACAAGTATCTGGCACTTGGGATTCCAAGGACCCGCTTATGGCCGCATATCGTCGAGAAGTGGATAATATTGCGGGTTGTTTCAAGGGTTATCAAGTGGATCATGTGGATCGCCAGAAGTACGAAGCGGCGGATGCTTTAAGCCGGTTGGGTTCTCAGCGTAAACCGGTCCCGCCTAATGTCTTTTTGGACGTATTACACAACCCGTCAGTCCAGCTCCCTGGTGAAGCGGATTTGGCTATTCCTGATCCGGAGGCCCAATTGGTGGCTGCCCTACATGCTATTCCGGATTGGACGGTTCCTTTTCTTGCGTACATGACTCGAGGGGAATTGCCAGAAGACGAGATTCTGGCCAGACAGATAATCCGGCGCTCCAAGTCTATGACGATTCTTAATGGTGAGCTGCATCATTGCAGTGTATCAGGGGCATTTCAACGGTGTGTTTCTCCTGAGGAAGGATGTGAAATCTTAAGAGAAATCCATGAAGGGGACTGTGGACATCACGCCGGTTCAAAGTCTCTGGTGGCAAAGGCGTTTCGTCACGGATTTTACTGGTTGACAGCGCACGCTGATGCGGAGACTTGGTTAAACGATGTGATGGATGTCAGAAATTTTCCAGGCGTGCTCATGTACCGGCGCAAGAGCTGAGGATGATCCCAATAACGTGGCCGTTTGCAACTTGGGGGCTGGATATGGTTGGACCCTTTAAACGATCCAAGGATAAGAAGACCCACCTTTTGGTGGCAGTAGACAAATTTACCAAGTGGGTTGAAGCGGAGCCTATCAGCAAGTGTGATGCAGCAACAGCGGTGCAGTTCATCAAAAAGGTGATCTTCCGGTTTGGCTTTCCACACAGTATCATTACTGATAATGGTACTAATTTATCCAAGGGTGCTATGAAAGAGTTCTGTGAACGTGAGCACATCCGGCTTGACGTGTCATCAGTGGCTCACCCCAATCCAACGGACAGGCAGAGCGAGCTAATCAAGAGATCTTGCGAGGCATCAAACCTCGGCTTATGGTTCCGTTGCAGAGGACACCAGGATGCTGGGTTGAAGAGCTACCATCTGTGCTCTGGAGTATCAATACTACGCCAAACCAGTCCACTGGATACACACCATTCTTTATGGTCTATGGAGCGGAGGCAGTTCTCCCCAGCGACATCCGGCACGACTCGCCTCGTGTGGCGGCCTATGTTGAAGCGGACAACGAGACGGCACGGCAAGACGGCTTGGACCTGTTGGATGAGGAGCGTGATATGGCGGCTGCCCGTTCGGCGATTTACCAGCAAGATCTTCGGCGTTATCACAGTCGTCGGGTTAAAACCAGAACCTTTCAAGAAGGAGATTTGGTGCTTCGGCTCATCCAAGACCAGACAGATATGCACAAGTTATCCCCGCCTTGGGAAGGACCTTTTGTGGTCAGCAAGAATTTACACAACGGATCATATTATCTGATTGATATTCGAGAGCATCAAGACTCACGCACATCAGAGGAGGAGACCAACAGGCCGTGGAACATAGCTCATCTTCGGCCTTACTACACTTAAGCCATCGGCTCTATTTATGTACATATCATGACAATGTATATATTATCTTCGATATAATAAAACCGGAGCCTCAGCTAAAGCGGGGTCTCTGTCTTTCTCATCATGCGTGGTTACATGGAGTGATTCTGTTTTTAAAGCGGCCTCCGGTTTACCCCTTGACATTTGTTTTTTATCACTTGGGGGCTTGGTCGTGTCCGAACCAATGCAACACCTCTTGATAGGCGAAAGCCACCAGATCATTTGGGGACACGGTCAAGTCTGAACCGGTCACGCCTCTTGGTCGGCCTACAGGGCCAGAGTCATTTGGGGGCTTGGTCGAACCCGAACCAATGTCATGCCACTTGGCCGGCGTATTGCCACGAGTCTTTTGGGGACCTGGCCGACTGGCACCATCGCTACGCCTTCGGGGAGCTTGGTTGCGTCTGACCATGGTAATGCCATCTGACCAGCTCAGTAAAGCTTTTTCTTTTGCAAAAAGTTGTTGCCTTTGTTGCCATATTTTCTCATAATTGGTATTTGATTTTTTGTTGCGTTTTTTAAACCGACAACATTTTTATCCGGTTCAACTGTCAATTACAAATTGACAGAACACGATTAAATCTTACTCCGGAGTTTATTTACCCGGTTTACCTTTTTTCTTGTTATCATCATTGAATAACAAGGGGGCTTTTGCTGATTCAGCATGGCGTATATGGGAGTTGTTCTCTCCCCGCTTTACCGACGGTCATGGTTTTTAAGACCTCCGCTTTAAGTTTGGCTACGCCAGCTTCATGCCCAGACATGGCAGGTATTTGTATCACATATTTGTTGGATTTCTGATACATATATTCAATATCATAAACCGGCTGGCGGTATCACCGCCACCGAGGTTCAAATTTTTCTGGTTGCAGGAAGTACGAATCAAGCAAAAGTGTTACCATTCATGCACGAAGGCATATTCAAAGCAGAAGTATTAACTAAAGTTATTACAAGGCAACACGGTG
Source organism: Triticum timopheevii (assembly GCA_963921465.1). Lineage (NCBI taxonomy): Eukaryota > Viridiplantae > Streptophyta > Magnoliopsida > Poales > Poaceae > Triticum > Triticum timopheevii. The sequence continues at coordinate 140,535,309 of OY997270.1, forward strand.
CCCAAGTGAGATCATTGTTCTTTGAGCAACCGCCAACGACAGATATTTAAACCGGTCTCCGGTTCAAGCCTGCTCTTCATCTTCCGCCGCTTCCGCTTCCTCGTCTCTACCCATTGGCTGGAAATCAACAGTGGTCCAGTCGATTCCCATTAACACTTGAAAAACAGCTTCTTCATGGATCAGGGAAGACGGTTCAATATCAGGGGCGTAGGTATGCTTACGGATTGGAGGAATCAGATTTTCCGCTTCAAAAGTTGGGGCTGGCACTCGCTTGTTCTGGTCATTGTATTGTGCTTGATAATGCTCCAAATCTGCTTCTTCGGCCAGCTGACAAGCCAGAGGGCGCACTGCACGGTTTATTGCCCGTAAATCCTCTTCATTAAAATCAGAGCCATCTTCCTTCACACTGGGGTAGCCTTGAGCTGCTTCCACCGGGTCAAAATCTGGTACCCATGCCTTGGCTCGGATCAAAGCATTAATAGCTCCGGTCCGGGAAGCAGATTTTTTCACTTCCTCAATCCGGGCAGGAAGCATGGACAACTGATTCAGAGTATCTTGGATCAAGGAAGGTGCCGGGTTGTTATGCAAAGCTGTGGTGATGATACGCTGGGCTCCGGTATATAACTGTTCTACTAAGGTGTAGACAGCCTTCAGCTTCTTCCGCACATCGTTTCCTAAGTGCCCAATCCGTGTGCCTACAACAGTACAGAGTTAGTCTCAAACCGGAGTTATGCTACAGCGGATTCAAAACATCACAATTGTTCAAAGGAGCTTACCAAAAATTGCCGCAGTCATAGAGTGTACTTGCCGCTTTACGGCTGTCAGATCATCTACCACTGGTTTAAGGGCAGCTTCAGCATTTTCTGCTCGTTTGATTAAATTGGCCTTCTCAGTGGCCCAGTCAGCCTGTTCTTTCTTGAAGCCTTCCTTCAATTGTTCAGTGGCGTTCAAGGCACTGGTTAATTCTCTCTTGGCCTTCTCTGTTTCGGCCTACTGGGTTTTCAACACCGCTTGTAAATCGGCAATCCGGTCCTCCTTGATTTTCACCTCAGCCTGTATATCGATAGTATGTTCAGCAAGCAATTCAAGAAAGTCAAAGTCTCAACCACACAACAAAGTTATATGCTTGACACTTGGGGGCTAATGTACCTTCAATTTTTATATGTCTGCTAGATGACAAAGTCCCAAGTTCAATACAAGTATTTAATTTGGCACTTGGGGGCTAATGGCTATTTGATCTACGTATGTTTCCAAAGGCAGTTTTTATTGAAGCCCCGGTTTAAGTATGCAAAGTTAAACCGGCCCTTGGGGGCTATGCAGGTGGATTTCAAAGTTGTGAAGGAATATATTCAAGTCCCGGTTTGATCAAGATTACAAACCGGCCCTTGGGGGCTAGACCGACTGATATAATGGCAGTAAGTAAAGGAGTGGGTTACCTCAAACTTGTCTCTCATTAACTTGACCAGGCCAGCTTCATAGTCACGGCTAGTATAAAGCCGGTTTAAATAGCCAGAATGAAGGTCTTGGGCGCTCAGAGCAGCATATGTCTCCAGTTCAACATCCCATTTTCCTTTATTCAAAGGGGAAAAATCTTCTTTTACAGTGTGCCTGGTTAAAGCTGCAGGATTCCCCGGTTCAGAACGGCCCATACCAGTAATTTCAACGTCATCATCTTTGGACTCAACGGATTGTGTGGGCACGGCCGTTTTGTCAGCAGGACTGTGGGATTTATCAAACCGGACGGTGCTGGCAGGTGGATCCAGGAACTGCTATTATAAGAGGACGGTATAAATGATAAAATTTCAGGATGACGTCATGCCGGTTTACAGTAACCAGAAGTGATGACAACATGGCGGTTTACCAGTCACTAGAAGATGTCCAAGATACAAGCTTTGTGAAGGATTGACATGAACCAGTTCAAGTCAATCTGGGGCCTAATGTTGGGGATATTACCACTAGGTGTAAATCGGCCAGCCTGGGCCGGGTTAGCTCCTTTTGTGGTATAAGCAAAGAAAGGCCCAAGGCCTGTAGTCGGTTTAGAACTTGTAGCCGTAAACCGGCCTGATGTATACTTGTAATGTAAGTTAGGAATAGAGAGATACCAACCGGGATACGAGTATGAACCGGTTGGGACTCTATGAACCGACGGGCGTCACCCGTGTATATAAGGGGACGACCCGGCGACGGTTCAGAGACAGACAACCACAACTCGAGCCTAGGCGAAGCTTGTTTGCTCCCTAGCCATCGAGACCACATCAATTCCATCACAACTAGACGTAGGCTTTTACCTTCATCGAAGGGGCCGAACTAGTATAAACCTTTGTGTCTTTGTGTCCGCTTTAACCCCTTCAAGTAAACCCGTAGCGATGGCTCCACGACTAAGTCCTTTCACTAGGACATCTGCCGTGACAAATCCATGACACTACTTATTCTCGTAGAAAGGATTAAGAGAGATATGGCGTAAACTTGAGAAGGTCTTCAACGAACCACCGGTAGGATTTGGAAAGAACGAATGAATTGATATGATAACAAAGAAAGAGAACTCTTGAACGAACCACCGTAAGAATTGAAATTAAACGTAGCAAATGCACAAATCACCGGGAAGAATTGCAAAATGAATGAAGATACTTTAGGGTATTTAGATACAAATGAACGAATAGATCATGAGCTGATTAGAGAATACTTGAATGATGCACCGGTATGATTTGGAGAACGAGAGCTGAAAGCTTGAATGAATAATACTGAGATGATGGGCTTCAAAGAATGAAACTGAAAAGACTCCTAAAATGCTCTGGATGGGTGAAAAAGATTCTCACAATCGAAAACAATTATGAGAGGATGGCAACAAGCTAGCACCATGAATCTTGAAGAGAATAGAGCAAGATTAAAGAGAAAACTCTTCTTCGGTCTTCAAATGATGAGAATGACAACGAGAAACACCACCAAGAATTATTGAGGCACACCGGAAGAATCAAAAGCGAAGAGGTTGAGCCAACTATGAAAAGAATTTGAAAGATCTTGGAGAAAAGCATTTGCCTGATGATAACTCATTCTTACGTCAAACTTGGAGAAGAATTTAGGATAGCTCTGGGAAAATAGAAGAGTCAGGTAAGATCCTGGGAAAAGACCTGTGGGTTAGGGCCCACTCAAAAGAACACCGTTGAAAAGATTTAAAAGAGATGTTGCACCGGTTGAATTAAATGACTTGAATGAGATACCAATCTCGAAAGAGCTTGAACGAATGCAGAGTGGAAACACGAATCTTCGAGATATCTTGAGCACTCTGGAATAACAAATAGCGAGAAGTAGAATGATAATGAGGTGCACCGGTATGAGAAGATATTGAAATGAGGAAAAAGGTATGATCAACAAAACTTGACTTGAATCCACCGGAGAAGAGAAAGGAATGAGGAATGACGAACTAGTAGAACATCTTCTTGAGAACCACCGGGTAAGAACATTGATGGAAAAGAATGGAGAAACTTCACAAAAATAAAAGGATACTTGGTAAAGAAATCTTAGTCCTTGAGGAAAAAGGGTGGGTGGGCGGGAAAAAACAAAGGCAACTTGGAGACGGATGAAACAAACAGCGTTGAGAAGAAATGATATTGGTCTTGCTGATGTTGAAGTGATCGGATCCACTTGAAGAGAAACACGCCGGTTGAAAAGGATTGACATGACAATCTCGATTGTCGAGAAAGATTGGTATTCACATCGGAGTATGAGAACACCATTTCGGAAAGGTATGGAATCAACACTTGACATTGACGCAACTCGAATACCACAACTCAAAACAAAAACAAAGGACTGGCTTGCAGAATAAGCTGGAACAAACATATGATAGAGATTTCGTCCGAAATTTTCGTGGTGGGGCCTACACGGGCTCAATCTTACAGCACCATCATGTACAAGGCAGTGCACATGACATACGAAGCGTCCCCGAGTCGGCATAGCCAAGGACTCTTTAAGACACAACGAGACCACTGTAAAACCAACCGTGAATAGGCGGACCACTAGACGTCGAACCCCAATTTCATATCATACATCCGTTGGAAAGATATCCTAAGAGCTACTTGAATTCCCACCTATGAAACTCCCGAAATTTTCCGGTTATGCAATCAGGTGTTGGGGATACAGGGGAAGCATAATATCTCACCCAAAACTAGCAAATCCTACATCCAGCTGTATCCATCCTTCAACACATAACCAAGAAACCTTCGGAAATCGTCTACCTCAACCTTCGAAAAGCATCCGTTATACAAGTTATGGCGATACTCCCGAACTCCCGCCCCAGTACTGGGTGGCGTCGAGGTTATCTCACCAACCAACTGCATAAAAGAGATTTTCGATGTCGGCGTACTAAACTCAGGTATTCCAGAACTACAACAATAAAATTATGACGACAACACCTCAGAGCTCAACTCCCCGGGACACTTCCACTAAACCCCTGACAGGAGGCACCAAGACAATGTTCTCATCATAAAACCATCGGAACGATTCCAAGATACCCGCGTGATCCTAAAAAAAATTTAGTGAAATTTGAGAAGAGAAAAGTCAAAACTCTACGTCAGGATGCCTTACCAGAGCGATGAAGAGACTGGGGAGTAAAAAGAATTCCTAACTCTCCGATATATATAATCCTAAATGACTCAAAACATTTTTCTAGACACAACTCGGCCGCTAAAAACGATCAAGCAGTGGGGCTCCTAAGGTCGGGGAAGGCTCTGATACCAACTTGTAACGCCCTCGATGCGGAAGCACGACTTAGAGGCATAACCGCATTGAAAGCAATGTCGCAAGTGAGGTAATCTTCACACAACCCATGTAATACATAAGGGAAGAGATACATAGTTGGCTTACAATCGCCACTTCACACAATTACATGAATAAAGCATTACATCATCCAGATACAATCAAGGTCCGACTACGGAACCAAAATAAAAGAAGAACCCCAAATGCGACAAAGGTCCCCGATCGACCCCAACTGGGCTTCACTACTGATCAACTAGAACGAAACAACACAAAGGGCAAGATATTCATCGAGCTCCTCCTTGAGCTTGGTTGCGTCACCTGCTCGGTAACATAGGCACCTGCAAACTGGTTTTGGAAGTATCTGTGAGCCACAGGACTCAGCAATCTCGCACCCTCGCGATCAAGACTATTTAAGCTTATGGGTAAGGAATGGATAAGTGGTGAGGTTGCAGCAGCGACTAAGCATGATATGGTGGCTAACATACGCAAATAAGAGCGAGAAGAGAAGCAAAGGAATGGTCGTGAAGCTAGCAATGATCAAGAAGTGATCCTGAACTCCTACTTACGTCAAACATAACCCGAAACCGTGTTCACTTCCCGGACTCCACCGAAAAGAGACCATCATGGCTACACACGCGGTTGATGCATTTTAGTTAAGTCAAGTGTCAAGTTCTCTACAACTGGATATTAACAAATTCCCGTCTGCCACATAACCACGGGCACGGCTCTCGAAAGTTTATACCCTGCAGGGGTGTCCCAACTTAGCCCATCACTAGCTCTCACAGTCAACGAAGGATATTCCTTCTCCCAGGAAGACCCGATCAGTCTCGGAATCCCGGTTTACAAGACATTTCGACAATGGTAAAACAAGACCAGCAAGACCACCCGCTGTGCCGACAAATCTCGATAGGAGCTACACATATCTCGTTCTCAGGGCACACCGGATAAGCTAAGGGTACATGTACCGATGAATCCAAGTTGCCAAGGAATGGTCCCGCACGGTGCTCTAGTTTGGACCAACACTCGGAGGAGCACTGGCCCGGGGGGGGGGGGGTAAAATAAAGATGACCCTTGAGTCTGCAGAACCCAGGGGAAAAAGGCTTAGGTGGCAAATGTTAAAACCAATGTTGGGCCTTGCTGGAGGAGTTTTATTCAAAGCGAACTGTCAAGGGGGTCCCATAAATCACCCAACCGCGTAAGGAACGCAAAATCAAGGAACATAACACCGGTATGACGGAAACTAGGGCGGCAAGAGTGGAACAAAACACCAGGCATAAGGCCGAGCCTTCCACCCTTTACCAAGTATATAGATGCATTAATTAAATAAGATATATTGTGATATCCCAACAAGTAAACATGTTCCAACAAGGAACAACATCTCCATGTTCCAACAAGGAACAAACTTCAATCTTCACCTGCAACTAACAACGCTATAAGAGGGGCTGAGCAAAGCAGTAACATAGCCAAGCAATGGTTTGCTAGGACAAGGTGGGTTAGAGGTTTGACATGGCAATTTGGGAGGCTGACAAGCAAATGGTAGGCATCGTAGCATTGGCATAGCAGAAGAGCGAGCAAACTAGCATAGCAAAGATAGAAGTGATTTCGAGGGTATGGTCATCTTGCCTGAGATCCCGCTAGGAAGAAGAACGAGTCCATGAAGAAGACAAACGGACATAGTCGAACGAATCCTCGCAACTCCGGAACGAAACCGAAGCTAACGAGAGAAGCAAACCGGAAAGAAACAAACAACATGGTAAACACACAAGCATAAACATGTCATGATGCACAAACAAGTATGATGCATGTCCGGTTTAATGAGGCATGGCATGGCAATATGCACAAACAACACTACAAGTTAAGTGGAGCTCAATATGCAACGAGTTGCATATTGATGAAACACCACATCAATTATTTAGTTCTCTCTAGTTATAAGCTACTCAACAATATTAAATGTTATTAAACATGGCAAGGGGTGAAGCATAATTAAACTACCTATTTAGGCAAGTTTAAGTGAGGCCGGAAACAACAAACGATAATTCCGGAAAACCCCATGTCATTTAGCAATTTAATGCAAACACAATTTTAAACATTTTAATTGTTGTTATCATGATGCGGATGACATATGCAAGTTTTATGCAATATTTTATGAAAATGTTGACATGAGCATGTTATGAAGCATTTGGTCACCATGGTGGAACAAAAGGGATGCCACGGCAACGATAACGAAAATGGTGCCACGGCAACATTCTGGTTACCCGATAACTCAAGGAGATACCGGTGCAAAAAGGAAGTGTGACGTGAGCGAGTCATGCAAGATGGTGGGGTGATCCCGGATACCGGGTGTCCCACATGACGGTGGCATGGCAAACAAGGAGGAACGCGCAAAGGCAACTCGGACATGGTGCAAACATATGGTTCATCTCATACAACATGCATTCGTTCACGGGCATCGTCTCGGCGTTATACCTTTGAAGCGTGCATTTCGGGCGGATCGAGTTCGGAGCGGTGTAGAGGAAGTAGGCGTTCACGGGACGTCGTGGAAGTAGTGGTACACGGGTCGTAGTGGAAGTAGTCGTTCACAGCGACGGTAGAGGTACTCGCGATCTTGGCGACGGTAGTTGAAGTAGTCGTTCTCGCGACGGTAGTCGTTCACGGGTCGTAGACGTTCCCGGGTCGTGGGTAGAGGTACTTGTTGATGGTCGTCGTGGTACTTGGCGAATCCACGTAGTCGTACACAACTTGACGCATCCAAACGAAGCAACACAAAAGGCCTCGGGTCTTCCTGGATACCGGGTCTTGGCAGCGACAAGAGGGGAAACAAAGCCAATCGGGCAATAAGGGGGTGGAGACCTCGTGGAAGTTTGCCGTGAAGGGGCAGCAACCGAAGACGCTGAGCGATGGAGGCGTCGGCCCCTGGTTCAAAACAGAAGCAAGGCACTGGCCTCGAACGACGAAGGCGGCAGCAGGAACTCTGGCCGGCGAGGGCGCTGCTTGGGGAGGCGGAGAGGAAGGAGGCGCGGCGCGGGAGGAGAAGCAGGGCACGGCAAACCATGGAGGGCGGCGGTGCCATGGTCGTGCGGCCCAGGCGAGCTCGGCGGCCTGGACTCGCTGGCCGAAGCGGCGGCGGGGCCACCAGGTGGCGCGGGGACGGAGCAGCAGGAGAGACGGCGCGGGAGGAAGGTTGCAGGGGACGGGCCGAGGCATGGGGTTGTCGGAGCAGCGCATGGCCGACAGGGCCGCCGGAGGAGGCTCGCGTGGAGGGCGACGCTCGGCAGCGGGGCTAGCAGCAGGGCAACCGCGGGAGGCCGAGGCCGGCGGAGGTGCGGAGGCGGCGTGGCCATGGACGACGGCGAGGAGGGAGACGTGGGCACGCGGTGCTCCTCTCTCTCTCTGCGACGGCGCAACGAGGGAGGAGGGTATCGAGCGCTGGGCTCTCCCTGGCGATGTGCGTGTGTGAGTGGCGGCGTGAGGGAACGAGAGGGAGAGCGGATTGAGAGATGGGGATCGATCGGCCTAGGGTTAAGAAGCTGGTGGGGGCGGCTGGGCCTTGGGCCGGCTTAGTTGGTCGGGCCTAAGAGGCCTGGCTGGGCTCTCTTCTCCCTCTCTCTTTTATTTACCAAAAGCAGTAAATAGCAAAGAAAGAAAAAGGAGATAAAGAAAGGGTTGGAGAAATAATTTGAGCATGGGGGTAATTTTCCCGGACTCGCAAAAATATGCTCGTTCCAAGAAAATAGGAAAGGCCATGATTGAAAGATTTAAATTCAAACTCATTTGAATTTAATTCAAATGGGTTTGAATTAGGACTTGATAAAAGGAAGGTCCAAAAATGTTCGGATTTTTGGTGGAGATCCGAAAAATGATGAAAGAAATTATGGGCAAGGTTGGAGACCAAGAATTAAGATAACAACGGCATGGGATATTTTGCAAGTGTGTCAAAGGTAATTCCACATCAATGGAATATTTTATAATAGCTCCCTAATATTGGGAGGATATGTTATAAAGAGAAGTCACCCTTCCCTCGATTTAAAAAGGATCAAAGATCCATACAATTTATTTAGTTGAGTTTTTAAAATTAAATGGCATGATGCAATGCAAATGATGCGACAAACAAAACAAATCACACGACGAAACTCGGAGTAGCTGGAAGTTTTCTGGATCTTCGGTCTCGGGGCGTTACACTCTTGTTTTGGACTCTAATTTGCATGATTTGATTGAAACTAACCCTGGACTGACGTTGTTTTCAGCAGAACTACCATGGTGTTGTTTTTCTGCAGAAATAAAAGTTTTCGGAATGGAACAAAACTTTGCGAGGATTTTTTATTTCAATAATAAGAATTTCTGGAGCCAAGACCTGCAGGAGAGGGGCACCTGGGTGGGCACAAACCACCAGGGCGCGCCCCCCTCTCCTGGCGTGCCAAGGTGGGTTGTACCCACCTGGTGGCCCCGAAGACGACCCCCTGATACTATAAAATCACATATTTCCAGAAAAAAATCAAGGAGAAAGAATTATCGCGATCCACAAGACGGAGCCGCCGCCAAGCCCTGTTCTTCCTCGGGAGGACAGATCTGGAGTCCGTTTGGGGCTCCGGAGAGGGGGGGTCTTCGTTATTCGTCATCACCAACCCATCTCCATCGCCAATTCCATGATACTCCCCACCGGGAGTGAGTAATTCCTTCGTAGGCTTGCTGGTCGGTGAGGAGTTGGATGAGATTCATCATGTAATCGAGTTAGTTTTGTTTGGGCTTGATCCCTAGTATCCACTATGTTCTTGGATTGATGTTGCTATGACTTTGCTATGCTTAATGCTTGTCACTTTGGGCCCGGGTGCCATGAACTCAGATCTGAACCTATTATGTTTTCATGAATATATGTGTGTTCTTGATCCTATATTGCAAGTTATATGCACCTATTACGAGTTATGATCTGCATACCCCAAGGTGACAATAGTTGGGATTCTTTCCGATGATTACCGTAGTTTGAGGAGTTCATGTATTCACTAAGTGCTAATGCTTTGTTCCGGTTCTCTATTAAAACGAGGCCTTAATAACTCTTAGTGAACCAGAACAAACAGTTAGTAAGGCCTCCTTTTATAGAGAACCGAAACAAAGCATTAGCACTCAGTGTATACATGAACTCCTCAAACTACAATAATCACCGGAAAGAATCCCAATTATTGTCACCTTGGGGTATGCGGATCATAACTCGTAATAGGTGCATATAACTTGCAAGATAGGATCAAGAACACACATATATTCATGAAAACATAATAGGTTCAGATCTGAAATCATGGCACTTGGGCCCTAGTGACAAGCATTAAGCATAACAAAGTCATAGCGACATCAATCTCAGAACATAGTGGATAATAGGCATCAAGCCCTAACAAAACTAACTCGATTACATGATAGATCTCATCCAACCCATCACCGTCCAGCAAGCCTACGAAGAAATTACTCACTCTCGGTGGTGAGCATCATGAAATTGGTGATGGAGGAAGGTTGTTGATGATGATGACGTCGTCGAATTCCACCCCCCGTAGCCCCGAACGGACTCTAGACCAGCCCTCCAGATGAAGAACAGGAGGTAGTGGTGGCTCCGTATCGTAAAACACGATGAATCCTTCTCTCTGATTTTTTTCTTGGCGAATAGGTATATATGTAGTTGGAGTTAGGTTTGTCGGAGGTCCAAGGGCGCCACAAGCCTGCAGGGTGCCCCCTGAGCTTGTGGCTCCTGGGTGGCCCCCCTCTGGTGTCTTTTCCACCAGTATTTTTTTATATATTCCACAAAAATTCTCCCAAATTTTAGGTCAATGCGAGAACTTTGATTTCTGCACAAAAAACAACACCATCGCAATTCTGCTAAAAACAACGTTAGTCCGGGTTAGTTTCATTCAAACCATGCAAATTAGAGTCCAAAACAAGAGCAACAGTGTTTGGGAAAGTAGATACGATGGAAACGTTTCAACTCCCCCAAGCTTAACTCATTGCTTGTCCTCAAGCAATTCAGTTGACAAACTGAAAGTGACAAAGAAAACTTTTACAAACTCTGTTTGATCTTTATGTTGTAAATATGCCTAACCATGTTCAAGTTTTCAGCAAAGATTATGAACTAACCGTATTCATGATAAAAATTAGGTGTCACATTTGCTCATATAAATGACATAACCAACTAGCGAGCAATAATAAGATATCTCGGATGACAACACTTTTTTCAAAACAATCATGATATAATATGACAAAATGGTATCTCGCTAGCCCATTCTGAGACCGCGAAAAATAAATGTTGAGCACCTCTGAAGTTCAAGCACTGACTAGACATTGTAATTCATGGTAAAAGCGATCCAGTCATGCTCATATTCAACATTAACTAAACACAAAGCATAAAAATGACAATAGTGCTCTCCAGCGGGTGCTTTAATGAGAAGATGATGACTCAACAATAGATGTAAATAGATAGGCCCTTCTCGTAGAGAAGCAGGGATTTGCAGAGGTGCCAGATCTCGAAGCTTTTAAAACAGAGATGAATATAATTTTGTGAGGTATGCTTTCATTGCCAACATAGCGACCGAGGGTTTTCACCATCTTCCATGCTAGATACATTATAGGCAGTTCCCAAACAGAAGTAAAGTTTTACTCCCCCTCCACCAACAAACACAATCCATGGCTAGCCGAAACCTCGGGTGCCCTCCATACCAACAATAATCCGACGGAGTTTTGTTTCATTATTAAATTTTGATTTTGATTTTGTTCATAGGACCGGGCATCCCAATTACCAACCACTTTCTCGTGAATGACAAGTGAATAAACACTCATCGTGAGAATAACCCACCTAGCATGGAAGATACTGACCACCCCCTGTCGCTTCATGAGCGATTCAGGCATACAAAACATATTGTTATTTGAAGATTTAGAGTTTGGCACATACAAATTTACTTGGAACAGCAAGTAATTACCGCATATAGGTAGGTATGGTGGACTCCTATGGAATAACTTTGGGTTTTTAGGAAGTGGATGCACAAGTATTTTTCCCACTTAGTACAAGTGAAGGCTAGCAAATAGATTGAGGAGCGACCAACCAAAGAGCAACAACGGTCATAAACATGCATTGAGGTTGAGGGAGTCCTAGACTAGGGGGTGTCCGGACAGCCAGACTATCATCGCCCGCCGGACTCCAAGACTATGAAGATACAAGATTGAAGACTCTGTCCCGTGTCCGGATGGGACTTTCCTTGGCGTGGAAGGCAAGCTTGGCGATACGGATATGTAGATCTCCTACCATTGTAACCGACTTTGTGTAACCCTAGCCTTCTCCGGTGTCTATATAAACCAGAGGGCTTTAGTCCGTAGGACACAACATACATTACAACAATCATACCATAGGCTAGCTTTAGGGTTTAGCCTCCTTGATCTCGTGGTAGATCCACTCTTGTACTACCCATATCATCAATATTAATCAAGCAGGACGTAGGGTTTTACCTCCATCAAGAGGGCCCGAACCTGGGTAAAACATCATGTCCCTCGTCTCCTGTTACCATCCGCCTAGACGCACAGTTCGGGACCCCCTACCCGAGATCCGCCGGTTTTGACACCGACATTGGTGCTTTCATTGAGAGTTCCTCTGTGTCATCACCGATAGGCTCGATGGCATCTTCAATCAACAACGCTATCCAGGGTGAGACTTTTCTCCCCGGACAGATCTTCGTATTCGGCGGCTTCGCACTGCGGGCTAATTCACTTGGCCACCTGGAGCAAATCGAAAGCTACGCCCCTGGCCATCAGGTCAGATTCGGAAGCCTAAACTTTACGGCCGACATCCGCGGGGACTTGATCTTCGATGGGCTCGAGCCACAGCCAAGCGCGCCGCACTGTTACGATCGGCATGATCTAGCTCTGCCGCCGAACAGTGCCTTGGTGGCCGCACACGAATCCACTCCGGCCCTTAGCCCGGAGCCGATCACCCAGATCGAGGACCGGTGGATGGACACCACCTCGGGGGCTTCAACTTCCACGGCGATGGAGCCGAATACTAACCTTGTCCCTAGCGAAGCTCGTGACTCCGGGGTGCCGGACTCCTTGCCGGACTCCGGACCTCCCACGCCCCTGCCAATCGAATATGATTGGGCGCCGGTTATGGAATTCACCGCCGCGGACATCTTCCAACACTCGCCCTTTGGCGACATCCTAAATTCACTAAAGCATCTCTCGCTATCCGGAGAATCCTGGCCGGATTATGTCCATGATGGTTGGGATACGAACGACGAAGAAATTCAGAGCCCACCCACCACCCACTTTGTAGCCACTGTCAACGATCTAACCGACATGCTAGACTACGACTCCGAAGATCGACGCTATGGACGACGATGCCGGAGATGAACAGGAACCAGCGCCTACAGGGCACTGGAAGACCACCTCGTCATACGACATATACATGGTGGACACCCCAAAAGACGGGGACGGCGAGGAAGCAGCGGAGGCAGATTCCTTAAAGAAACAGCCCAAGCGCCGGCGTCAGCGGCGCCGCTCTAAATCCCGCCACAACAAGAATGGAGATTCCGGCACAGGAGATAATAATACCCCAGAGAGTGCCGAAGACAATCCCCTCCAGCAAGACTCAGCGCAGGAGGATGCAGAAGCAAGCCCTCACAAGAGGGCGGCAGACGAAGAGGTCGAGGAATATAACTATACACCTCCCTCCGAAGATGAGGCAAGCCTCAACGACGACGAATTCGTCATGCCCGAGGAGCCCGTCGAACAAGAGCGTTTTAGACGCAGGATTATCGCCACGGCAAATAGCCTAAAGAAAAAGCAGCAGCAGCTTCAAGCTGATCAGGACCTGCTGGCCGATCGATGGACCGAGGTCCTCGCGGCCGAAGAGTATAAACTCAAACGCCCCTCCAAAAGCTACCCAAGACGCAAGTTGCTCCCCCGATTAGAGGAAGAAGCATACATACCTTCATCACCAGCGCAAGATACGGCCGACCGACCACCCCGTGGTCGCGACAGAGAGGCATCCAGGCCCTCCACCAAGACCGTAACCCGGCATCGCTCCAAAAGTACGAAGCCAAGAGGGAACGCGCCGGACTTGCGAGACATATTGGAGGACAAAGCAAGGCAATCTAGATCCATCTACGGATCACGTGGGCGCCCCACGACCCACGACGAATACCGTCGCGCCGGATACAATAACCCCGGCCGGGCCGAACACAGCAGACAACGCTCTCTCGAGCTACGTCGCGATATTGCTCAATATAGAGGCACCGCACACCCGCTATGCTTCACTGACGAAGTAATGGATCATCAAATCCCTGAAGGGTTTAAACCCGTAAACATCGAATCCTACGATGGAACAACAGACCCCGCGGTTTGGATCGAAGATTATCTCCTTCACATCCATATGGCCCGCGGCGACCATCTCCATGCCATCAAGTATCTCCCACTCAAGCTTAAAGGACCAGCTCGGCATTGGCTTAACAGCTTGCCCGCAGAGTCAATTGGGTGTTGGGAAGACCTGGAAGCCGCATTCCTCGACAACTTCCAGGGCACGTATGTGCGGCCACCAGACGCCGATGACCTAAGCCACATAATTCAGCAGCCAGACGAATCGGCCAGACAATTCTCGACACGGTTCTTGACAAAGAAAAACCAAATCGTCGACTGTCCGGATGCAGAGGCCCTCGCAGCCTTCAAACATAACATCCGCGACGAGTGGCTAGCCCGGCACCTGGGACAGGAAAAGCCAAAATCCATGGTAGCCCTCACATCATTAATGACCCGCTTTTGCGCGGGAGAGGATAGCTGGCTAGCCCGCAGCAACAACCTCAGTAAAAATTCTGGCAGTCCGGATACTAAGGACCAAAATGGCAGGTCGCGTCGAAGCAAAAATAAACGCCGCATTAACGGCGACGACAAGGAGGATACGGCAGTCAACGCCGGATTCCAAGGCTCTAAACCCGGTCAGCGGAAGAAGCCATTCAAAAGAACCACTCCGGGTCCGTCCAATTTGGACCGAATACTCGACCGCTTATGCCAGATACATGGCACCCCGGAAAAGCCAGCTAATCACACCAACAGAGATTGTTGGGTGTTTAAGCAGGCAGGCAAGTTAATTGCCGAAAACAATGATAAGGGGCTAAACAGCGACGACGATGAAGAGACCCGACCGCCGAACAATAGAGGAAAGAAGGGTTTCCCCCCACAAGTGCGGACGGTGAACATGATTTACGCAACCCATATACCCAAGAGGGAGCGGAAACATGCACTAAGGGACGTATACGCGATGGAGCCAGTCGCCCTGAAGATCAATCCATGGTCCTCTTGTCCGATCACTTTCGATCGAAGAGACCATCCGACCAGCATCCGCCATGGCGGATTTGCCGCATTGGTTTTAGACCCAATCGTCGATGGATTTCACCTCACGAGAGTTCTGATGGACGGCGGCAGTAACCTGAACCTGCTTTTTCAGGATACAGTGCGCAAGATGGGCATAGACCCCTCAAGGATTAAACCTACAAAGACAACCTTTAAAGGCGTCATACCAGGTGTGGAGGCCAATTGTACAGGCTCAGTCACACTGGAAGTGGTCTTCGGATCCCCGGATAATTTCTGGAGCGAGGAGTTAATCTTCGACATAGTCCCATTTCGCAGCGGCTATCACGCTCTGCTCGGACGAACCGCGTTTGCAAAGTTCAACGCGGTGCCGCATTATGCATACCTCAAGCTCAAGATGCCAGGCCCTCGTGGAGTCATCATGGTCAACGGAAATATGGACCGCTCCCTCCGAACGGAGGAACATACAGCGGCTCTCGCGGCAGAAGTAGAGAGCAGCCTTTTAAGGCAATTTTCGAGTCCGGCCGTTAAACGGCCGGATACAGCCAAACGTGCCCGAAGCAACACCAACCAAGACCACCTGGCACGATCCGAGCACGCGTAGCAATGCCGCCTTAACCCCCACCCTCGCATGATTGCAAGAACAACCCTCCGCGTACACCATTACGCTTTGGAGATACCATGGACGTAGGGGAAGGGGCACGACCACAATAGACCCAGAGTGCGGCTCGACCACAGCAGGGGCTCGCAAGTGTGTCACTCTTTCTTATTATTATTTTCCTTTTTTGTATACACAGGACTCCGTTAGCCAGAGGCCCTGTCCGGCGGTGAACCTGCCGAACTCATGATGCAACAGCCGGGGAAGAAGGAATGCGGCGACGAACACTCAGGTGGTCTCAATTACGAGCATTAAATTTGATTAGATACACCAAGTCCGCAGCCCATCCCTGGAGGGGGACATGTTTAACTAGTCCAAAACCCTTGCTTACCGCACTATTTGTATCAGTCCGCACTCATAGCAGACTTCCTTTAATAAATGATGCAGCACCTTTTTGCCTGTTATTACACATATATGTTCATTACATGACATCTTGCACCCGTATATTTTGGTACGGCCTAATACACCAGGGGCTTGCGTTCCCCACATTATGGTGTGATAAGTCCAAACACTTTCACAAGTGCGGCACCCCGAACTTATAGCATTATATGAATCGGCTCCGAATCATGTCTTGGGTCAATAGTTGGGTTTACCCGACTCCCACGTTTTGGTGCCTTACGTTCCATTCCGTCGGCTAAGGTGGCACTGGGAGAACCACTGCGATTGCACCCCGGTTGAGCCGGGTGAGCGCCTCAGTGGAGAAAGCTAAAACTGAGTGGCATGATAAGGCGAGAGACTGGTCGCTGTTCGAGAGGTCTTTTCGGGTCCTTAAAGACTCACGCCGCTTCGAGCGAAGTTCCGGATAATGTCCGACGAAGGCGTAGATAGCGCCCCGAATTCGGTCTTCCGAATACTAGGGGCTTCGCCGAAATTTAAAATTATACAATTCTATGGCTAAGTGAGAGTGTTCAAGCATTATAAGTCCGGTTGCCTTGTTCGTTGTGTTGAGCGCCTCCCTAGATGGACCCAAAAGTGGGAACAAGAGTGCTCAAGTTATCCCGAACACCCCAGCACTTGCGGCTTGGGGGCTGAAGCCAACGACTTGCCATCTCTCAGATTTTATAAACGGCCGCATAGAAGGTAATATTTTAATTAAAAAAGAGTTGCTTAAAGCGCACATGAACAAAGTTTTCAGCGCACAGGATAATACATAGCGAGTTTACTCAAAAACTACATCTCTAGGGCATTCATCCGCAATATCGCGGGCTCCCTTCAGGACAATTTTATAATACATTTCGGGCATACGATACTCCTTGCCCGGTGGCGGCGGGTCGGTAAGAAGCTTCTCCGCATCCAGCCTGCCCCGGTGCACCTTTGTGCGGGCAAGGCCCCGACGAGCACCTTCAATACAGGCGGAGCGCTTGATGACCTCCACCCAGGGGCGCGCATCCACCAGCCGCCGCACGAGGCCGAAGTAGCTTCCAGGCATGGCATGTCCAGGCCACAGCCGGACTATAAGGCCCTTCATGGCCTCCTCAACTACCTTGTGGAGTTCGACCAGCTGCTTCAGCTGGTCGCTTGGGGGCACCAGATGGCCGCCCTCAGCGTACTAAGACCAGAAGACCTTCTCCGTTGAGCTTCCCTCCTCGCCACGGTAGAATGCGGCGGCATCGGACACACTACGCGGCAGATCTGCAAACGCCCCTGGAGAGCTCCGAATGCGGGTAAGTGTCAGGTAGTTTACATTAACATGCTTGCTTTGCATGAAAAATGCCTTACCCGCCGCAATCTTCTTCACATCTTCAACCTCCTGAAGGGCCTTACGGGCCTCGGCCTTGGCGGACTTGGCACTTTCGAGAGCGAGGCAAGCTCGGAATCTCGAGTCTTGTAGTCGCGCTCCAAGCTCTCATGCTTCTCCATGAGAGCCTGGAGCTCTTGCCGCACTTCCGCCACCTGTGCCTCCTGCTTTTCTCGCTCTCCCCGTTCCGCGGCTGCACTGCGTTCGGCCGCGGACACAGCCTCCTTCAGGGCTGCCACCTCGTTTGTGGCCCCTGCAATACCCATATTATCCTTGTTAATTTTATTGCGACCAAAATCCTTTTCTGTAAGGTAACAATTCAAAGTGGTGCTACTCACCTTCTTTGTCCTCGAGCTGCCTCTTGGCATGGTCGAGCTCTCGCTCTGACCGCTCGAGATCTTGATTTAATGTACCAACCTCCACAGTCAGTGCGGCAGAGGTCAGCAGCACAGCCTGCAAACCCATATTGACATAATTTATTAGCAACCTGCGAATATCTTTTTAGATCCTCAGTCCGGATTTTCTTTCCGAACACCGAACCGAGCATCAGGGGCTACTGTCTATGCGGTATTACATTACACAATTTTAACTTCTTACCTCAAAGCCTGTTAAAAGGCTACTGCAGGCTTCGGTCTGCCCGCTCTTGGCGAGCTGGACCTTCTAAATCACCGCACTCATAACTGTGCGGTGTTCTTCCTCGATGGAAGCGCCTTTGAGCGCCTCCAGCAAGTTGTCCGGTGCCTCCGGTTGGACGGAGGCCGCCGGCGTCATGGTCTTGCCCTTCTTTCGAAGGGGCCGCCTGCCGGACTTTGGAACCACTACAGGTTCCGACGTAGAGTCCGGCGCAAAGTCCGGGAGGCTGCCTTGCGGCGCCTCCGGAGCCTCCTCCTGATGGGTCCCTTTCTGGGATCCCACCTCGGCGTCCTCATCGGCGCGGGGGGTAGAGGTAGTCGGAAGTGAATCCACATCCGACGGGGCCAACGACCCGCTCGATGAAGCGGGGAGATCATCATCGGCCGGACTGCGGACAGTATGCGGCGTTAGTAGGACACTATGTGACACGAAAGAAATTGCATATCAGGGATCCGGATACTTACGATCTCGCCGGAGGCCTGGCCCTTGAAGGCCACTCCTCCTCGCCAACGTCGGTGTTGGCGGAGCTGTCCGGGGGAATAGTTCTCCCCCTCTTGGACCCTTCGGCCTCCCCTGTTGGGGAAGCCTTCCTCTTCCTCTCTCCCTCCTCCGGGAGAGAGTCTTCTTCCTCCTCCTCGTCTTTGGGGGAGGAGTCCGCCTCGTCGTCGGATGCCTGATTACGGGAACTCTTTCGAGTCCCCGTGGCCACCTTCTTGGCCTTCTTCTCCAGCACCACGTGCGGTGCCGGAACCAGCAGCCCCGCTAGACGGGCATCCACTGGGTCTTCTGGCATGGGAGCCGGGCAGATGAGCTGCTCGGCCTTCTTCATCCATTCCTGTCAAAGGAAAAGGGAGATTGAAACCCTCTTAGAATCAATCTATTTGCAACAAGTGTCCCGTAAAGGGGTTGAATCACTTACCTCGTTAGCTGGATGCCGCGAGCGAAATCCGCGATCTTCCGTCGCGGATGCGGGGGCTTCGGCGCCCTTAAACAGCACCCTCCAAGCGCCTTCGTACATCGTGTCGAAGAGCCCGCTTAACGCCTGGTATTGTTCCGGATCGAACTCCCACAGATTGAATGCCCGTTCTTGGCATGGGAGGATCCGGCAGACGAGCATGACTTGGACCATGTCAACGAGCCTGAGCTTCTTGTTCACCAGCTTCTGGATGCAGGCTCGGAGTCCCGTCAGCTCCTTCGGATTGCCCCACAGCAAACCCTTCTCTTTCCAGGAGGTGAGCTGCGTAGGGATAACAGATCTAAACTCGGGGGCCGCCGCCCACTTTGGGTCGCGTGGCTCGGTGATATAGAACCACCCCGATTGCCACCCCTTGATGGAGTCCACGAAGGCCCCTTTGAACCAGAGGACGTTGGGCATCTTGCCCAACATGGCGCCTCCGCACTCCGCCTGCGTGCCCTTCACTACCTTCGGCTTGACGTTGAAGGTTTTGAGCCACAGGCCAAAGTGGGGCCGGATGCAGAGGAGGGCCTCGCACACGACGATAAACGCCGAGATGTTGAGGATGAAGTTCGGCGCCAGATAGTGGAAATCCAGGCCATAGTAGAACATGAGCCCCCGGACAAAAGGGTGAAGTGGAAAGCCCAGTCCGCGGAGGAAGTGGGGAAGAAAAACGACCCTCTCATGGGGCCTGGGGGTAGGAATGAGCTGCCCCTCGTCGGGCAGCCGGTGCGCGATATCGCCGGAAAGGTATCCGGCACTGCGCAGCTTGGTGATGTGCTCCTCCTTGATGGTGGAAGCCAACCATTTACCTCCCTCTCCGGAATGGTCGGGGAAGGTTAAGACGAGATGCGCGAGCTTGGGCGTTGGAGCTTGAGTGCGCGGAGGTGGATAAGCAAAGGAGGAAGAAGGTGTGGGTGAAAAGGTGAATCCTTATCCCTTATATATAAGCGGGCGAAAACCATGCGCCCCCCACCAGCCTGGTAAAACTCGCTTATCTCCCAAGCGCCACCATCAATGGCGCGGTTGGGTTACCCACGTCCGTATTGATGAGAATCCCGGAATAAGGGGAACACGATCTCTGCTTTGACAGGACGTGCCAAGGAAACCGCTTCGCTAAACGTGCTGAGGTGGTATAATAAAAAACAATTCAAGTAAAAGCTTGGTAGCGGTGTGATGTCATGCCGCATAATACGTCAGCAGATTGGACTTGTGTACATTTTATTCTCTCTACGGTGGAATGTGGGATTTATTTTGCAGAGCCGGACACTATCCTGGTGTTCATGATCTTCTCTGGATTATTCAAGGGAGGAACCCGCCTTGCAATGCCGAACATTATGCGCGCCGGACTTATCGTCACTGAAGCCTGGTTTAGGGGCTACTGAGGGAGTCCTGGACTAGGGGGTGTCCGGACAGCCGGACTATCATCGTCCGCCGAACTCCAAGACTACGAAGATACAAGATTGAAGACTCCGTCCCGTGTCCGTATGGGACTTTCCTTGGCGTGGAAGGCAAGCTTGGCGATACAGATATGTAGATCTCCTACCATTGTAACCGACTCTGTGTAACCCTAGCCTTCTCCGGTGTCTATATAAACCGGAGGGCTTTAGTCCGTAGGACACAACATACATTACAACAATCATACCATAGGCTAGCTTTAGGGTTTAGCCTCCTTGATCTCGTGGTAGATCCACTCTTGTACTACCCATATCATCAATATTAATCAAGCAGGACGTAGGGTTTTACCTCCATCAAGAGGGCCCGAACCTGGGTAAAACATCGTGTCCCTCGTCTCCTGTTACCATCCGCCTAGACGCACAGTTCGGGACCCCCTACCCGAGATCCGCCGGTTTTGACACCGACAGAGGTTAATCAACATTGAATACGAGCATGAGTAGGATATGATCGTAAATATCATGGAGGCTTTGTTGGTTTTGTGTCAAGTACATGCGTGAACATGTGCCAAGTCAAGCCACTTGAATCATTCAAAGGAGGATACCATCCTATCATACTACATCATAACCATTTTAATTGCATGTTGACACACAAGATAAACCATTATCCACTCCTAGCTATTTAAGCATGGTGTGAGTAACAATGATCTCTAATTGTCATTGCAAACATGTTTATTCATAATAGGCTGAATCAAGAACGATGAGCTAATCATATTTACAAAAAAATAGGTAAAGTTCATACCAGCTTTTCTCCACCTCAATCAATTCATCAAATTTCATTATTATTTCCTTTCACTTGCATGACCGAACGATGTGAATAATAATAAGAGTTCACGTGCCGTGGACTAAGCTAGAATCCACAAACATTTATTCAAAGGAGAAGACAAGGTAATATGGGCTCTTTGTTAGATCAATAATAATGCATATGAGAGCCAATCAACATTTTCATCGTGGTCTTCTCCTTACGACCCAAAGAAAAGAATTTCAAAGAAACTCACTAAAATATTTTTGGAGTTTTTGTTTTTCTGAAGAAGGCAAAATGAAAGAAAAAAGAAAATAAGAAAAACTATATACACGGGAAAGCTCCCAACAAGCAAAAGAAGATCGAGAAATCTTTTTGGGTTTTCTTTTAATATTACTAACTACTAATCAAATAAAACCAGAAAGAAAAACCAAAAAAGAAATGAGAAATATTTTTGTATTTATCAAAGTTTTTCAAACACACAAGAAGAAAGCAAAATAGAACTAACATGGATTATACAATGAAAAAGGATGAACACCGACAACTAGAATGAATGTGTGATGCATGAATGTAATGTCGGTGAGAAACACGTACTCCCCCAAGATTAGGCTTTAGTCCTAAGTTGTTTTATGGCCACGACTTGCCTGGATGATACCCGTAGTCATAGTTCGGGTTGTACTCAATTGCAGCTACCACCGCTTGGTGGGCTGCCTCGTTGAGGCGAGCGGTCTCCCTCGCCCTCTCATACTCCTCTACCTCCTCCACAAGTATGAAATATCTCTATTTTTCCTGAAAGTTAAAGAAGGCAGGAGCGGGAAGCGTAATATGGAAGACGCAATGCTTGTTAAAGATTAGTCTGTACTGGAATGGCAGATCACCCCTTTCAAGAAACTGGAAATGTTCCATAGTGGCATAATCAAGGAAAACAGGCGACAACTGAGTATCATTTTCTTTCATAGGCACCCAAGATAATTAGCTAAATGAGTGGCATAAATTCCACCATAGAAATCTCCATCTAAGGCATTATTATGTAACCGATGTGCAACAATAGCCCCCAAGTTAAATTGTTTATCTTTCATTACCGCACTCTAAAGAATGCTCAGATCAGGAGCGCAAAGGTGGCTATGGTCATGTTTACTGTTAATGCATCTGCCAATGAAGAGAGCAAAATAATTTAAAGCAGGAAAGTAAATGCTCCCTATAGTAGCTTCTGTTATGCCTCTAGTTTCACCCCTAGTGATGTTAGCAAGGAACTCAATGCAATAAGATTTACGAGGTTCAATATAAGTGCCCCAATGCGGAATTTTGCGCACTTCATTAAATTCTTCAAGGTCCATGCAAAATGAGTTTTCATAGAGATTAAATATAACAACATGCGTATTACAATGGACTAAATACTCAAATTTCTGCACAAAAGAATCAGTGAGATTGTAATATTGCAAGAACTTATCTTACATGAAGTCCGTCAAGCTGGCACTGTTCATGCACATATCAAATTCTTCCTTGAAACCAGCTTGAGTCATGAAATAATCCAACGACCATTCGCAAGGTTGCACTAGAGCTTCCCGTGGTGGCTTGAGGTCCGGCTCATGTAGAGCGAGCCTTGGGGATTTCTTGCTAGAGGTACCACCTTGGAACATCTTCCTAAACATTTTATTGCTCTGAAAATTTCAGAAATTTTAGTAACTTAAAATAAAAGTGGACAATACTCAACAAAATCAATAAAAACTACTCCTACAAGTGTCTATAGGCCATATCACGCACCAAAACTAGTTTGAACCATATAAATTTGACATGCACGCTCAACTACATGATCAGCAACAGTAGCTAAATATGCAAATAATAGACCACTAGAACAAAAACTAATTGGACCAACGAAGGAGTCACATACCGATGAGCAATCCCCCAAAACTGTTTTGGATACGGAGTTCCGAGCAAGGAGATCAAAAATGGTAGCAATATGAGCAAGAACACGGGTTTGTGCAAGTAAGTGATTTTTTCTGGAGGAAGAAGAAGAGTATAGGTGGCAGCAATAAGTGAGGGGGCCTATGTTGGCCCCACAAGCTTGCTTGGCGCACCAAGGGGGTGTGCGCGCCCTGTGAGCTTGTGGCTCATAGGTGCAACCCCCTGGGGTGTGTTTAGTGCCACTATTTTTTATATTTTGCAGAAAAAACATATTAAAATTTCAGGTATTTGGCGAACTTTTATTTTCTAGTCATTTTTTATTGCACAGATAATTCAAAAAACAGTATAATCATGGCATTTCTACTTTATTAATTCTAAAGTACACAACGTAAAAAGTGGGCGCTGAAAGTTGTGTTTACTTAATTCATCGACCACATGCTCGTCAAAAGGAATCCATTAATAAGGTTGATCAAGTCTTATTAACAAACTAATGATATGAAACCGGAGAATCTTTGTATAACACAAGGTTACCTCAACGGGGATATGCATGTCCCCAATAATAAGATTTGATATTTCTTTCTGACAGTAGGAATAGGGAAGTCAAAACCTCCAATAGTAATTGTTAAAATATTTCCAATAGAATTGATACTATTCTCTTGAGGTTGTTTCTTCGAAAAGTGCACCGTATGCTCATTACCATTGACATGAAAAGTGACATTGCCTTTGTTGCAATCAATAACAGTCCCTACAATATTCAAAAAGGGTCTACCAAGGATGATTGACATACTGTCGTCCTCGGGTATATCAAGGATAACAAAGTCCGTTAAGATAGTAACATTTGCAACTACGAAATGCACATCTCACAAATACCGAAGGGTATAGCAGTTGATTTATCGGCCATTTACAAAGAGATTTCAGTTGGTCTCAACTTATTCAAATCAAGTCTTCGATATAAAGAGAAAGGCATAACACTAACACCGGCTCCTAAATCACATAAAGCAGTTTTAACATAGTTTCTTTTAATGGAGCATGGTATAGTTGGTATTCCTGGGTCTCCTAGTTTCTTTGCTATTCCACCCTTAAATGAATAATTTGCAAGCATGGTGGAAATTTCAGTTTCTGGTGTCTTTCTTTTATTTGTAACAATATCTTTCATGTACTTAGTATACGGAGACATTTTCAGAATATCAGTCAAACGAAGACGCAAGAAGACATGTCTAAGCATTTCAACAATGCGCTCAAATTCTTCTTCATCCTTATCCTTTGAAGCTTTAGGAGGAAAAGGTATGGGTTTCTGAACCCATGGTTCTCTTTCTTTACCATGTTTCCTAGCTATGAAGTCTCTCTTATCATATCTTTTATTCTTAGGTTGTGGGTTATCAAGATCAACAACAAGTTCTATTTCCACATCACTATCATTATTAGGTTGAGCATCAGCATGAACATCATCATTATCATTGTTACTAGGTTCATGTTCATCACCAGATTGTGTTTCAGCATCAGAAATAGAAATATCATTTGGATTATCAGTTGTGTCTACAGTAAGTTCACTAGAGGCATGCAAAGTCCTATCATCTTTCTTTTTCTTTTTTGATGGACTAGGTGCATAAGTATTAATTCTTTGAGAGTCTTTTTAAATTCCTTTAGGATGGCCTTCGAGATACAATGCTTCCTGAGTCATTTTACTACCCCTAGTCATAACTCTAACAGCATGATCATTCATCTAATTGTTCATCGCATTAAGCAAATCATTTTGTGACTTGATGACTTGTTCTACTTGGGTTTTTATCATGAATGCATGTTTACTCACACCCTTGACATCATTAATAGTTCTAAACATAAAGTCACTCAAGCGTTCAATCATATAAGCATTTTGTTTCAATTGTCTACTAACATATGCATTAAAGTTCTCTTGTTTAACAATAAAGTTATCCAATTCATCAAGGCATTGACTAGCAAATTTAGTATAAGGAATGTCACCTTCATCAAATCTATAGAGAGAATTTACCTCTACTACCTATGTTGGGGGTATCAATACCATGTATTTCTTCAATAGGTGGTAAATTCTTGACATCTTGAGCTTTAATAACTTTTTCTTTCATAGATTTCTTTGCCTCTTGCATATCTTCAGGACTGAGAAATAGAATACCTCTCTTCCTCGGAGTTGGCTTGGGTGGTGGTTCAGGAATAGTCGAATCATTATCATTCCTCGGTATGTTATTCAATAGTTCTTCAGCTTGTTCAACTGTTCATTCCCTGGAAACACAACTAGCACAACTATCTAGGTGGTTCCTAAAAGCATCGGTTAGTCCATTATAAAAGATATCAAGTATTTCATTTTTCTTGAGAGGATGATCAGGAAAATCATTAAGGAGAACCCTCGTCCAAGCTTGAGGGATATTCTCTTCTTTAGTTTGCACAAAGTTAAAATATTTCCTGTAAAGGAGCTTGTTTCTTATGGGCAGGAAAATATTTTTCCAGAGAAGTAATATATCATATCATGGGGACTACGCACACAACCAGGAGCAAGAGAATTAAACCATATCTTAGCATCACCCTTTAATGAGAAAGGAAATAACTTAAGGATATAGTAGTAGCGAATTTTTTCCTCATGAGCAAATAGGGTGGCTATATCATTCAGTTTAGTAAGATGTGCCACAACAGTTTTAGGTTCATAGCCATGAAATGGATCGCATTCAACCAAAGTAATTAACTCAGGATCGACAGAGGATTCATAATCCTAGTTAGTAACAAAGATGGGTGAAGTAGCAAACTTAGGATCATATTTCATTCTAGCATTCAGAGATTTTTCTTTCAACTTGCATAGTAATTTCTTAAGATCGTCTCTATCCTTACAAGCAAGAAAGTCCCTAGGTACCCCTCCATCCATAACATAACCCTCGGGTATTTTAGGCAATTCATATCTAGGAGAGCTAGGTCTAATAGGTGTTTCATAATTTCCTGTTTCAATAATTTCATCAGTTTCAGCACTCTCAATTGCTTTAGCTCTAGCAAGTTGTTCATCAAGAAATTCACACAGTGGCACAGTCTTATAAGGCAAGGTACTAGTATCATTCATTGCAGAAGTAGCATCATCAATTACTTGTGACATATCAGGATTAATAGCAGGTAGTGGTGTTGCAAGCTTACTCAAAATAGAGGGTGAATCAAATGCAGAGCTAGATAACAGTTCCTTACCTCCCCTCGTCTTAGAAAGAATGATATTGGTTCTATCATCCTTAAGAGTCCTCATAGTGATCAACAGATATAAATCCCAAGTAACTCAGCAAATAGAGCCATGCTCCCCGACAATGGCACTAGAAAAAGGTCTTGATAACCCACAAGTATAGGGGATCGCAACAGTTTTTGAGGGTAGAGTATACAACACAAATTTATTGATTTGACACAATTCATCAATGTAATGTAGGCATGTATTCCGTATATAGTCATACATGCTTATGGAAAAGAACTTGCATGACATCATTTGTCCTACCCTCCTGTGGCAGCGGGGTCCGTAAGGAAACTAAGGGATATTAAGGCCCCCTTTTAATAGAGAACCGAAACAAAACATTAGGACTTAGTGAATACATGAACTCTTCAAACTACGGTAATCACTGGAAAGAATCCCAATTATTGTCACCATGGGGGTATGCAGATCATAACTCATAATAGGTGCATATAAATTGCAAGATAGGATCAAGGATGCACATGTATTCATGAAAACATAATAGGTTCAGATCTGAAATCATGGCACTCGAGCCCTAGTGACAAGCATTGCGCATAACAAAGTCATAGCAACATCAATCTTAGAACATAGTGGATATTAGGCATCAAGCTCTAACAAAACTAACTCGATTACATGATAGATCTCATCCAACCCATCACCATCCAGCAAGCCTACAAAGAAATTACTCACTCCCGGTGGTGAGCATCATGAAATTGGTGATGGAGGAAGGTTGATGATGACGATGGCGTCGAATTCCACCCTCCGGAGCCCTGAACGGACTCCAGATGAGCCCTCCCGATGAAGAACAGGAGGTGGCGGCGGTTATGTATCAGAAAACATGATGAATCCTTCTCCCTAATTTTTTTTCTTGGCGAATAGGTATATATGGAGTTGGAGTTAGGGTTGCCGATGGTTTAGGGGGCCCACAAGACTGTAGGGTGCACCCTGGGGGTAGGGGCGCCCCCTGAGCTTGTGGCTCCTGGGTGGCCCCCCTCTGGTATCTTTTTCCACCAGTATTTTTTATATATTCCACAAAATTCCGCAAATTTTTAGGTCAATCCGAGAACTTTGATTTCTGCACAAAAACAACACCATGCCAATTTTGCTGAAAACAGCTTATTCAGGGTTACTTTCATTCAAATCATGCATATTAGAGTCCAAAACAAGAGCTAAAGTATTTGGAAAAGTAGATACGATGGAGGCGTATTATGGCGGTAGGCGTGCGGGAGGTTTTGAGCGCCCAGATGGACGGGCTCGATGTCCTTGCAGAGGCAAGCTGCCAGGTAATGCCTTTGTGTTTGATTGACGTAGTATAGCTAGTAGCCCCAGAGGCCGGGCGGGATGTCTCTTCCGGACTTCTGTCCGGGCTTGTTTGTTTGTTCATGACAGTTGCTTTCTGCAGAAGATGGCAGCCCTAGTGGGCGAGGTAGGCAACCTCAAGCGCCAACTAGAGATCCAACTTCAGGAGGTCACACACCTCTCAACGACGCCTGTCGGATCCATCTATGAGTCATCAGCCTGCGCCTGATCAGATCAGATGTTTCTTTTGATTCTTCGTCTTGACGGATTATTGTTGACCCTTGTTGTGGAGCTGCTGAAGAGGCCGCGGGTCTACGACAGAAACAATAGGAATTAGAGAGGTCTCGGGGAGAGCTCCAGACTGTAGTGAACGCTACGGACGGCGAGCTCAGGGAGTATCGGAAGAAGGTGGCCGGCCTTGAGAGCATGCTGGCTAGTAAGGACGTAGAGCTGCTGAAGCAGACATCTTCCCTGAAGTAAAAGGAGGCCGCCACCTAGTGGGCCGGTGAGGCCCGGTCTGCTATGGAGGACCGGGGATGAAGCAGTTGATGAAGCGGCTTCAATACTTGGAGGCCGCCGCTATGTGTAAGCTTATGTTTGCTTTATGGGTTTCTATTGCTTGAGCTGTGGCCTGATAGGGCTTTATTTTTGTAGTACCGCTTCCGGACCTCGCCCATGTGGACCTGGTGAGGCGTCTTCAATATGTTGCAGACCTCTCGCAGTAGATGCCCACTATGTTGGGTATGGTGTGTGGGATGTTGTATCGCGGTGAGGGGGACCTCGATGATACCCTTGATGGCGTTGTCAAGCTGCTGGAGAAGGTGCCTCGCCAGCTCCTTGACTAGAAGTACTCTGCGGGCGTATGAGGACGCCATGCGGGTGCTGGCTAGTGTGAGGGTGCATCTTCCCGCCGTTGACTTGGGCCTCATTGTCCATGGTACTGTTGAGCGTTCTCCACCAGAGCTCTCATTGACGGAGGTGGGGGCAGAGGCCGAATACATCGCGGACACCTGCAAGGAGAAAATTCTAAAGCGGTGTTCAGTTGATGGGGGAGGCGAATAGGCCCCTTGTAATTTGGAACAGTGGTGTTGTATTACATACATTGAGTTTGGTTGTCATATATGTTTGTCTCTTGCCTAAGTTGGACAAGCATCCAAGTCAGCTGTTGAGAAATGTGACCCCCATTGGGCCGAAAGCGCCAACGTGTGTGTGGGAGGCCCCTATTTGAGTCCGGCAAAGCGCAGAACGATCGTAAATCATTGCATACCTTTTCTCTAGGGTAGTATTCTTATCTTGTTAGGATATGCGCATTGCGGAACTCAAAGGAGAAAGAGATGGGTTGGCTCGTAAGCCGATCCACATGGGAGGTCTTCAAGTTAGGAAGATCTCGGTGTGGGTTGTATTGTGATAGATCCCCTGAGTGGGATTTGAGTAGCATTGGATACAACTCCTATGGGGGCGAGGCAGTACGACGAACGATGCGGCCCCCGAACCCATCTCATATAAGGATCGCTCTAACTCCCCTTAGATCCCAACACGGCACGGTCAATACAAGGTGCCTGGTAGTACCAGGGGGCATGGATAGAAAGTTTGAGTAGATAAGGGCGCTAAGGTGAAATTATAACGCCATGGCATCAATTCTTTATATAACAAGCTAGATGGCATTACAAGCTTTTATTTCTATTGTTGGATAGTTTGTTCGTGAAACAAATCTAATTTACTAAATGTAAAAGAGAGAAAGGAATGACGTAGCCTGGTGCATCTTGTTTGAATCGTTCTTCTGTGTTGGTTATTTCTTTGGGCCTCCTAGCTTCGTGCTTAATGCCATTTGGAGCATGAGGGATCCTTGGAGACTCTTGAGCGGCAGCATCAGGGCTGCCATTCCTTTTCTTCTTGAATTGCTCAGAGGGAACCTCCACGCATTCGCCTTTGTCTTCTGGGAGGTCGACCTCTGCCTGCTCGAGGTGGGCGACCTATGCTTCGTGTGCGTTTTGGTGCCACTAGAGAGAGTGATGACCCATTTTGGGCCAGGTATTTTAAGATTCATGTAGGCATACCATGGTATTGCCATGGACTTGACGAATGTCAGTCTCCCTAGGAGGGCGTGTTGTCCCCCTTTGAATGGGACTACTTCAAAGCATAATTTCTCGGTCTAGAAGTTGTCCTCCTTTCCAAAGATGACATCCAGAGTAATTTGGCTGAGTGGTTCGGCCGTCTTCCAGGGGCGATGTCGTGGAAGTGTGTAGGTGAAGGTCGTAGACCTGTTATGGGGAGGCACATTTTTTGCAATGTTGTTGCATATATGATCTTGAGGTCGGAGCCGCCGTCCATGAGTAATTTGGAAAATTGGCGGCCCCTGATGATGAGGTCAACAACGAGTGTGTTACTCCCCAGATTAGGAATGTAATCTGGTGGTCATTGAGCCTAAAAGAGATTGTATGGTTTAACCAGTCTAGTAGCTGTGGCACTCTGGGGAGGAGGGCGTAGACCTCTCGCAATGTCTGTTTCTAGGCTCGCTTGGACTTCGAGCCTCGGAAGATCGTGTCACCATATGTGTGTTGGTTTTGTCCTTCCGGCCTCCTCTTGAAGGTTTCTGGGAGGTCGCATCTGCGCTGCGACCGTTTTCAATGTCGGGGTCCTCTCTTTCCATTGCGTTCTTCTCTTGGGTTAGCTGCTCATTCAGGTGGCACTCGCATGTGGAGTGTGATACGTCTCCAACGTATCTATATTTTTTTATTGTTCCATGCTATTATATTACCCATCTTGGATGCTATTTTTATATCATTTTTTGGGACTAACCTATTAACCTAGTGCCAAATGCCAGTTGCTGTTTTTTTCCTTATTTTTGCCTTTACAGAAAATCAATACCAAATGGAGTCCAAATAGAACGAAACTTTTTGATGATTTTTCTTGGACCAAAGGACACCCTGGAAGCTTCAGGAGGAGGCCAAATGGGCCACAAGGCGACCACAAGCTCAGGGGGCACGCCCTAGGGGAGGGGCGCCCCAAGCTTGTGGGCCCCTCGTGGCTCCTCAAACCCTAATTCTTCTTCTATAAACACCCAAATATTCCCCATAGACCAGAGGGCACACCAAAAATATTTTTCCGCCAACGCAAGTTTCTGTCCTCGTGAGATCCCATCTGGAGGCCTTCTCCGGTACTCTGCCGGAGGGGGATTCAACCATGGAGGGCTTCTACATCAACCTTGCTGCCCTTCCGATGATGTGTGAGTAGTTTACCACAGACCTACGGGGCCATAGCTAGTAGCTAGATGGCTTACTCTCTCTCTTTGATCTTCAATACAATGTTGTCCTTGATGTTCTTGGAGATCTATTCGATGTAATCTTCTTTTGCGGTGCGTTTGTTGAGATCCATGAATTGTGGGTTTATGATCAGATTATCTATGAATATTATTTGAGTCTTATCTGAACTCTTTAATGCATGATTAAGATAGCTTTGTATTTCTCTCCGATCTATTGATTTGGTTTGGCTAACTAGATAGATTTTTCTTGCCATGGGAGAGGTGCTTTGTAATTGGTTCAATTTTGCGGTGCTTATTCCGAAAGGTACATAACACGTATTTGTATTGTTGCCATTAAGGATAAAAAGATGGGGTTTGTTCAGGTTGATTGGATCTATCCCTCTACATCATGTCATCTTGCTAAAGATGTTACTCCGTTCTTGTTAATTTAATACACTAGATGCATGTTGGATAGCGGTTGATGTGTGGAGTAGTAGTAGATGCAGGCAGGAGTCGGTCTATTTATCATGGACGTGATGCCTATATTCATGATCATTGCCTTAGATATCATCATAACTATGCGCTTTTCTATCAATTGTTCAACAGTAATTTATTTACCCACCATATGCTTTCTTTCAAGAGAGAAGCCTCTAGTGAAAACTATGGCCCCTGGGTCTATCTTTTATCATAATATTTTCAGATCTATAAAATCAAAAACACAAAAATACCTTGCTGCAATTTATTTACCTTTATCTTATTTTGCACTTGCACTTATCGTTTATATCTATCACTATGAGATCTCATCCTTGCAAGTAACCATGAAGGGATTGACAACCCCTTTATCGCGTTGGGTGCAAATATTTGTTTGCTTGTGCAGGTGCAACCATTGGTGACTTGTGTGTTCCTCCTATTGGATTGATACCTTGGTTCTCAAGTGAGGGAACTACTTATCTCTAGTTTGCTGCATCACCCTGTCCTCTTCAAGGGAAAAACCAACGCAAGGTCAAGAAGTAGCGGGAAGAATTTCTGGCGCCGTTGCCGGGGATGATCTACATGTAGCCTACCAAGTACCTGTCATAAACTCTCGTATCATGCATTTACATTATTCTCCATTTGCCTCTCGTTTTCCTCTCCCCCACTTCTAAATATTTTTAGAAAAATACATAAATATTTGCCTTCTTTCCGTTCGCCTTTTTGTTTACCTTTTTGTTTGCTTGTGTGCTAGATTGCTTGCTTATTGTCTATATGTCATGACTCAAAAACAAAAAAAAGAAACGATAAAAATAAAGATAACTATGGATCCACTTAAAGTTTTCTACTTGGATCATCTTCGAACCATTTGTACTCATGCTGAAACCCCAACTAGTTTAGTTGAGGGAAAATCATTAGATGGGCATGCTCATTTTGTGTGTCACCATTTGTCTCAAAAAGGGAGACTCTTATGGAACCAAATAAATTGTTTGCTATGCTATGCTTGGAATCTTTGTGAACTTTATGATTTTACTTGTTGCTCTAAGAACCCTAAAAAACACCTTCCCTACCTATGTAAGTTTAATGATAACGAAATCTTATCTTCTTATGAAAAGGGTGTTTATAGTTACTATGATACCAAACAAATTGAAGAATTAGTTGCTTTTAAGGGTGCTTACGAAGTTGCTTCTTTGATTGAAAAGTGTGATATTACTCTCTACAAATCTGAAAATTTTGACATACTTAAATATTGCTATGAAAATTATGCTTCTAATGCATATGTTAGTGAATTCATTAGAGAATGTCTGTTGCTTTGGAAGAGAATAATGATATGCATGAATCTATAGATAATTACGATTATGTTGATTTGATTGAAATATCCCCCCTTGATGAACATGATGCTTGTTATTCTTATGGCCATGATGCCAATATTAATCATGCCTATGGAGACGAACTTGCTATAGTTCCTAATGTTAAACATGAAATTATTGCTATTGCACCCATACTCGATAGTTCTTTGAATCATAAGCATGATTGCAATGATGTTATTATAAATTATATGGATGTCGATTGTGCTAATGATATGCAAATCTACAAGCTTGCGGATGATGATTTTGTTATGTCCACTACTTATCGCAATGATCATGATTGGGGTGATAATGTTTCTTATGATCTTGAAAATTTACTTTCATGATGAATATGATAATAATAATAATTTTTGCAATAATATTGAAAGTGGGTTTGGAAGAGCGTCGACTTTAGGTAAAAATAATCCCACGTATTTGGAGAGTGCTCAATCTTATGAAATATTCAATAAAAGTGGGTTTGGAGAGGTCATTACTTTATTTGATGTTAATCCACTATCTTGGAAGATTATATAACTTTTATGCATGTGGATCATGAATAGAAAATTTTATATGATAGCTATATTTTCGAATTTGATTATGATCCTACATGTAATTATTATGAGAGAGGAAAATATTGTTGTAGAAATTTTGATGTGACCAAATCACCTCTCTTTGCATTGAAATTATTAATGCTTCCTTCTTCCTATTTGCATATGCTAGAAATTGCTTGTCTTGATAAAAAAATCCCTATAAAATGCCTATGCATAGGAAGTATGTTAGACTTAGACTTGTTTTTCACATGCTATATGATGCTCTCTTTGTGCCTCAATTCTTGTCTTTCATGCGAGCATCATTAAATTTAGCAATGCCTAGCTAAAAGGCTTTAAAGAAAAGCGCTTGTTGGGAGATAACCAAATATTTTTCCTTTCTGTTTTTATGATGATATGCAACTATACTTTTGGTATGATTGTGTTTTAGTATTTTAATTAGTGTTTGTGCCAAGTAAGACCTTTGGGATGATTTGGAATTGTTGATTTGATTCTGTGAGAAAACATAAACTTTTGCAACAGGTAGCAGAATTGTTAAAATTTACTGGAGCGTGATAATTTTTTTAATTTTTTACACTTTATTGATATACAAATTTCCCATGTTGTTCCAATGTTTTAGAATTTTGGGAGTTACAGAAGTTTGGCTAAAGTCCAGATTACTACAGACTATTCTGTATTTGACAGATTATGTTTTCATTGTGTTCTTCGCTTGTTTTGATGAATCTATGGGTCATATCGGGGGGGTATGAACCATGGTGAAGTTAGAATATAGTAGATATAATGCAAATATAAAATTGGAATGAGTTTACAACCGTACCTAAAGGTGGTGATTTGCTTTATTATACTATCGAATCTCATGAGTTTTCTGTTGAGTTTTGTGTTGTGAAGTTTTCAAGTTTTGGGTGATGCTTCTACAGACTAAGAAATAAGGACCTGAAAGATCCTAAGCTTGGGGATTCCCATGGAACCCAAAGGTAATATTCAATGAAAACCAAGCATCTAAGCTTGGGGATGCCCCGGAAGGCATCCCCTCTTTTGTCTACGATCTATCTGTAAATTTCTTGAGGCTATATTTTTATTCATCACATGATATCTGTTTTGCTTGGAACGTCTTGTATTATATGAGTCTTTCCTATATTTGCTTTTTAGTTTGCCACAACCATCCTTGCGGGACACACCTTTTGAGAGGGACACACATTAATTTTGAATTTGTTAGAATACTCTATGTGCTTCACTTATATTTTTTGAGCTAGGTAGGTTCTCTAGTGCTTCACTTATGTCTTTTAGAGCATGGCGGTGGTTATATTTTAAAGAAATTGATGAACTCTCATGCTTCACTTATATTATTTTGAGAGTCTTATTAATAGTATGGCAATTTGCTTGGATTATGAATTTAGTCCTAATATGATGGGCATTCAAGAGGGATATAATAGAAACTTTCATGAAGATCATTGAATATATGAGAAGTTTGATTCCTTGCATTTGTTTTAAGATATAAAGGTGTTGATATTAGATTCATGCTAGTAAGTAATTGTGGTTTAGTAAGAATATTTGTGTTAAGGTTTGTGATTCCCGAAGCATGCACGTATGGTCTCTCGTTATGCTATGATATTGGAGCATGATTTATTATTGATTGTCTTCCTTATGAGTGGCGGTCGGGGACGAGCGATGGTCTACTCCTACCAATCTATCCCCCTAGGAGCATGCGTAGTAGTACTTTGCTTCGAATGCAAATAAACTTTTGCAATAAGTATGTGAGTTCTTTATGACTAATGTGAGTCCATGGATTATACACACTGTCACCTTTACGCATTTTGCTAGCCTCTTCGGTACCGTGCATTGCCCCTTCTCACCTTGAGTTGTGGTGCAAACTTCGTCGGTGCATCCAAACCCCGTGATATGATACGCTCTTTAACACATAAGCCACCTTATATCTTCCAAAAAACAACCACCATACCTACCTATTATGGCATTTTGATGTAGGGTAGAACCCTAGTTGCTTGATCTTTCAAGAAAGGAGCGGATCCCAACAAGGAAAACGAAGAACACGAGGGGAAACACAAGAGAATCACTCAAACCAACAAGATTCGGTCACACATATGCTAGATCCTTGAAACACAAAAAGATACACGATTTGAATCCTACAAAGTACAATACAAAAGGTAACTAGTTCATCTCCGTGAGGAGGCCTTGAGAGGTCTTCTTGCTAGGGGTCTTGAATCCAAGGCGGATCTTCTCCGTAGAGGTCGCGGTCTCTCTCGGTGGAGTAGATCTGTATGGATTAGCAAAGCTCTATCTCAAATATGAGCTATCACATTGCTAACCCTAGAAAGAGGGAGGAGGAGGAGTATATATAGCCTAGGTGGGCGAATGGGTACATGGGCCTTGGCCCTTTACTGTGCGTAGACAGCCGGGGCCGGATGTCTGGGCGTCGGGCTAGATGTCCGGGTTGGCGGGGTCGGTCTTGAAGCTCTTTGGATGGGCGGTGTCCAGATTTCCGGGGGGGAGGCCGGATGTCCGCGGCTCGGGAAGAGCCAGATGTCCGAGCCCTGGGCCGGATGTCCGGGCTGACTTGGCCGATTTAGTTGCTCTCTGGATAGGAGGGGCCGTATTTTTGGGCGTCGGGTTGGATGTCCGGGCTGAGGCCAGATGTCCGGGGCCTATAGGTACTTGGCGGCTGGGCGGCTGTTGTGGTTGATGCTCCAGGGGCCGGGTGTCCAGGTAGTGGAGACTTCTCTGGTTCCTTTCATCGTACCTCTTCATCCATGAACTTGGGGACTTGTTCGTCTTCACGTGCATCTTTGAGAGGGCCTTCTTGGTACCTGATCATGCACAACATTCCAGACTTAGGATAGCCTGGAATATCACTAAGCAGAGATGTCACCTCAGTCTCGAGAGCTCTTGCTCGTGCTCGTGTCATCGGTCCTTTTGCACTTGGTGAGACGATGGTAGGTCCATGGGGATGACCATAGGATGCTCCGCATCATCTCCCCTCCCTTGGGAAAGATCCAACCTCGGATCGAAATCCTTATTACCATGGTAAGGGGAGAGATCTTTGACGTTGAAGATGTCGCTCACAGAGTACTTGTCGCGTGGGATGTGATACGTCTCCAACGTATCTATAATTTTTGATTGCTCCATGCTACTTTATCTATTGTTTTGGACTATAATGGGATTTATTTTCCACTTTTATATTATTTTTGGGACTAACCTATTAACCGGAGGCCCAGCCCAGAATTGCTGTTTTTTTGCCTTTTTCAGTATTTCAAAGAAACAGAATAACAAACGGAGTCCAAACGGAATGAAACCTTCGGGAACGTGATCTTCTCACCGAACGTGATCCAGGAGACTTGGACCCTACTCCAAGAAGCGCCAGAGGCGGTCACGAGGGTGGAGGGCGCGCCCCCCTACCTCATGGGCCCCCTGACGCCCCACCGACGTACTCCTTCCTCCTATATATACCTACGTACCCCCAATAGACCAGAGAAGGAGCCAAAAAACCTAATTCCACCGCCGCAACCTTTTGTATCCACGAGATCCCATCTTGGGGCCTGTTCCGGAGCTCCGCCGGAGGGGCCATCTACCACGGAGGGATTCTACATCAACACTATAGCCCCTCCGATGAAGTGTGAGTAGTTTACTTCAGACCTTCGGGTTCATAGCTAGTAGCTAGATGGCTTCTTCTCTCTTTTTGGATCTCAATACAATGTTCTCCACCTCTCTCATGGAGATCTATTCGATGTAATCTTCTTTTTGCAGTGTGTTTGTTGAGACCGATGAATTATGGGTTTATGGTCCAGCTTATCTATGAATAATATTTGAATCTTCTCTGAATTCTTTTATGTATGATTGAGTTATCTTTGCAAGTCTCTTTGAATTATCCGTTTGTTTTGGCTAACTAGATTGGTAGTTCTTGCAATGGGAGAAGTGCATGGCTTTGGGTTCAATCTTGCGGTGTCCTTACTTAGTGACAGAAAGATTTGCAAGGCACGTATTGTATTGTTGCCATCGAGGATAACAAGATGGGGTATTTACCATATTGCATGAATTTATTCCTCTACATCATGTCATCTTGCTTAAGGCGTTACTCCGTTTTTAACTTAATACTCTAGATGCATACTGGATAGCGGTCGATGGGTGGAGTAATAGTAGTAGATGCAGAATCTTTTCGGTCTACTTGTCTCGGACGTGATGCCTATATACATGATCATACCTAGATAACCTCATAACTATGCTCAATTCTGTCAATTGCTCAACAGTAATTTGTTCACCCACCATAGAATATTTATGCTCTTGAGAGAAGCCACTAGTGAAACCTATGGCCCCCGGGTCTATTCTCATCATATTAATCTCCATCACTTTATTTACTTGCTTTACCTTTACTTTCTACTTTGCATCTTTATACCAAAAATACCAAAAATATTATCTCTATCAAATCTCACTCTCGTAAGATACCTTGAAGGGATTGACAACCCCTAATCGCGTTCGTTGCGAGTAGCTATCATTTTGTGCAGGTACGAGGGACTTGCGCGTGACCTCCTACTGGATTGATACCTTGGTTCTCAAAAACAGAGGGAAATACTTACGCTACTGTGCTGCATCATCCTCTCCTCTTCGGGGAAAACCAACGCAAGCTCGAGACGTAGCAAGAAGGATTTCTGGCGCCGTTGCCGGGGAGGCTTACGCAAAAGTCAACATACCAAGTACCCATCACAATCCCTATCTCTCGCATTACATTATTTTCTATTGCCTCTCGTTTTCCTCTCCCCCACTTCACCCTTGCCATTTTATTCGCCCTCTCTTTTTCGTTCGCCTTCTTCCTGTATGTATCTTTGTTTGTGTTTCCTTGTGCCTTCTATGTGCTTGCATCTTCGCTCGCTGAAAATCTATTGATATGGATCCACTTAAAGTGTTCTACTTGGATCATCTTCGATCCCTATGTGCTCGTGCTGAAACCCCAACTAGCTTACTTGAGGGCAAATCTTTAGATGAGCATGCTTGTTATGTGCGACACCGTATATCTGAAAAAGGGAAACTATTATGGAGTCAAATTCAACGTTTGCAATGCTATGCTTGGAATTTATGTTGGGAATATGATTTTACTTGTTGTTCTGAAAACCCTAAAAAATACCTTCCCTACCAATGTGAGTTTAATGAAAATGAAATCTTATCTTCTTATGCAAAGGGTGTTTACAGTTACTATGATATCGAACAAATTGAAGAATTTGTTGCTTTTAAGGGTGCTTATGAAGTTGCTTCTTTGATTGAAAAGTATGATATTACTCTCTACGAATCTGACATACTTAAATATTGCTATGAAAATTATGCTCATAATGTCTGTGTCAAAGAATTTATTGAGAGAATGACCACTGCTTTGGAAGGAAATAATGATATGCATGAATCTATAGATAATGATGATTCCGATGATTTGATTGAAATATCCCTTGATGAACATGATGCTTGCTATCCTTGTGGCCATGATGCCAATATTTATGAAGATGAATTTGCTATAGTTCCTTATGTTAAACATGAGATTGTTGCTATTGCACCCATACTTGATAGTTCCTTCGATAAAAAGCATGATTGCAATGATTTTACTATAAATCCTCTTGATGTCAATTATGCTAATAATATGCAAAACCCTAAGCTTGGGGATGCTAGTTTTGTTGTGTCCACTATTTGTGGCAATGATCATGATTGGGGTGATTTTTCTTATGATCTTGAAAATTTATTTAATCCCCATGATTAATGTGAGATTGATAATATTGTTTGCAATAATATTGAAAGTGGGTTTGGAAGAGTGTCAACTTTAGATCCCACATATTTGGAGAATGTTCAATCTTATGGTATTTTTGATAAAAGTGGGTTTGGAGAGGTCATGACTTTAGTTAATGTTAATCCCACTATTTTGGAAGAGTGTCAACTTTACATGCATGTGGATCGTGTTGGGAATATGTTATGTGATAGCTATTTTGTTGAATTTGCTTATGATCCTACATATAATTATTATGAGAGAGGAAAATATGGTTGTAGAAATTTTCATGTTACTAAATTACATCTCTTCATGTTGAGATTGCTATCATCTCTTTGTTCTTCCTTGCATATACTAGTTTTTGTTTGCCTTGCAAATTTATTTGCCTATAATATGCCTATGCATAGGAAGTATGTTAGACTTAGATGTGTTTGTCAAGTGTTTCATGATGCTCTCTTTGCGCTTCAATTCTTGTCTTTCTTGTGAGCATCATTAAAATTCTCAATGCCTAGCTAGAGGCGTTAAACGATAGCGCTTGTTGGGAGCCAACCCAATTTTTTTTTTGTTTTTTTTTTGTTTTTACTTCTGTTTAGGAATAAATAATCCATCTACCTTATGTTTGGATGTGGTTTTATGTTTTAATTAGTGTTTGTGCCAAGTAGGGCCTATAGGATAACCTACGATGATAGTTGATTTGATTCTGCTGAAAAACAGAAACTTTGCGCGCACGAATTTAGTTATGATAAATCGCAGGAACGTGATTTTGCGTTGATTCTTTTTTCTGATGATCAATAAACAAATTGTCCAGGACTTCATATTTTTGTAGAATTTTTAGAGTTCCATAAGTTTGCGTTAGTTACAGATTACTACAGACTGTTCTGTTTTTGACAGATTCTGTTTTTCGTGTGTTGTTTGCTTATTTTGATGAATCTATGGCTAGTAAAATAGTTTATGATCCATAGAGAAGTTGGAATACAGTAGGTTTAACACCAATATAAATAAAGAATGAGTTCATTACAGTACCTTGAAGTAGTCTTTTGTTTTCTTTCTCTAACGGAGCTCACGAGATTTCGGTTGAGTTTTGTGTTGTGAAGTTTTCAAGTTTTGGGTGAATTCTTTTGATGGATTATGGAACAAGGAGTGGAAAGAGCCTAAGCTTGGGGATGCCCATGGCACCCCCAAGATAATCCAAGGACACCAAAAAGTTAAAGCTTGGGGATGCCCCGGAAGGCATCCCCACTTTCGTCCACTTCCATCGGTAATTTACTTGGAGCTATATTTTTATTCACCAACATGATATGTGTTTTGCTTGGAGCGTCTTGTATTATTTGTGTCTTTAATTGTTAGTTTACCACAATCATCCTTGCTGTACATACCTTTTGAGAGAGCCATACATGAATTGAAATTTGTTAGAATACTCTATGTGCTTCACTTATATCTTTTGAGCTTGATAGTTTTGCTCATAGCGCTTCACTTATATCCTTTTGAGCGTGATAATTTTTTCTCTAGTGCTTCACTTAGATCTTTTAGAGCACGGTGGTGGATTTGTTTTAAAGAAACTTGATCTCTCATGCTTCACTTAGATTATTTTGAGAGTCGTTCATAGCATGGTAATTTGCTTAATGTTAATATACTTGGTATTCAAGATATGTGAAACTTTCTTTTGAGTGCGTTGAATACTAAGATAAGTTTGATGCTTGATAATTTTTTTGAGATATGGAGGTGATAATATAAAAGTCGTGCTA
Organism: Triticum timopheevii; assembly: GCA_963921465.1. Classification (NCBI taxonomy): domain Eukaryota; kingdom Viridiplantae; phylum Streptophyta; class Magnoliopsida; order Poales; family Poaceae; genus Triticum; species Triticum timopheevii. The sequence goes on from OY997270.1 coordinate 140,576,097, forward strand.
GTTGGGTGATTATGAATTTGAGAAATACTTGTGTTGAAGTTTGCAAGTCCCGTAGCATGCACGTATGGTTAAAGTTGTGTAACAAATTTGAAACATGAAGTGTACCTGGCTTGTGCATCCTTATGAGTGGCGGTCGGGGACGAGCGATGGTCTTTTCCTACCAATCTATCCCCCTAGGAGCATGCGCGTAGTACTTGATTTTTGATGACTTCTAAATTTTTGCAATAAGTATATGAGTTCTTTTGACTAATGTTGAGTCCATGGATTATACGCACTCTCACCTTTCCGCCTTTGCTAGCCTCTTCGGTACCGTGCATTGCCCTTTCTCACCTTGAGAGTTGGTGCAAACTTCGCCGGTGCATCCAAACCCCGTGATACGATACGCTCTATCACACATAAACCTCCTATTATCTTCCTCAAAATAGCCACCATAACTACCTATCATGGCATTTCCATAGCCATTCCGAGATATATTGCCATGCAACTTCCACCATCATCATCATGACATACATTACTTTTGTCATATTGCCATTGCATGATCATGTAGTTGACATCGTATTTGTGGCAAAGCCACCATGCATTATTTTTCATACATGTCACTCTTGATTCATTGCACCATCCCGGTACACCGCCGGAGGCATTTATATAGAGTCATATCTTGTTCTAGTATCGAGTTGTAATCCTTATGTTGTAATCAATAGAAGTGTGATGATCATCATTATTAGAGCATTGCCAAAAAAAGGAGAAAGGCCAAAAAAAGGCCCAAAAAATATAAAAAGGGCAATGCTACTATCTCTTTTTCCACACTTGTGCTTCAAAGTAGCACCTTGTTCTTCATGTAGTGAGTCTCATATATTGTGCTTCAAAGTAGCACCTTGTTATTCATATAGAACTTGGCTTGTATATTCCTACGATGGGCTTCCTCAAAATGCCCTAGGTCTTCATGAGCAAGCAAGTTGGATGCACACCCACTAGTTTTCTTTTGTTGAGCATTCATAGCTCTAGTGCATCCGTTGCATGGCAATCCCTACTCCTTGCATTAACATCAATCGGTGGGCATCTCCATAGCTCATTGATTAGCCTCGTTGATGTGAGACTTTCTCCTTTTTTGTCTTCTCCACACAATCCCCCTCATCATATTCTATTCCACCCATAGTGCTATATCCATGGCTCACGCTCATGTATTGCGTGAAGGTTGAAAAAGTTTGAGATTATTTAAGTATGAAACAATTGCTTGGCTTGTCATCGGGGATATAGAAGTTGGGAACATCTTTGTGTGACGAAAATGAAGCATAGCCTAACTATATGATTTTGTAGGGATGAACTTTCTTTTGCCATGCTATTTTGAGAAGACATGATTACTTTGATTAGTATGCTTGAAGTATTATTATTTCTATGTCAATATGAACTTTTGTCTTGAATCTTTCGGATCTGAATATTCATACCATGATTAAGGAGATTTACATTGAAATTATGCCAAAGTATCACCCCGCATCAAAAATTCTCTTTTTATCATTTACCTACTCGAGGACGAGCAGGAATTAAGCTTGGGGATGCCTGATACGTCTCCAACATATCTATAATTTTTGATTGCTCCATGCTACTTTATCTATTGTTTTGGACTATAATGGGCTTTATTTTCCACTTTTATATTATTTTTGGGACTAACCTATTAACCGGAGGCCCAGCCCAGAATTGCTGTTTTTTGCCTTTTTCAGTATTTCGAAGAAACAGAATATCAAACGGAGTCCAAATGGAATGAAACCTTCGGGAACGTGATCTTCTCACCGAACGTGATCCAGGAGACTTGGACCCTACTCCAAGAAGCACCAGAGGCAGTCACGAGGGTGGAGGGCGCGCCCCTACCTCGTGGGCCCCCTGACGCTCCACCGACGTACTCCTTCCTCCTATATATACCTACGTACCCCCAATAGACCAGAGAAGGAGCCAAAAAACCTAATTCCACCGCCGGAACCTTCTGTATCCACGAGATCCCATCTTGGGGCCTGTTCCGGAGCTCCGCCGGAGGGGGCATCTACCACGGAGGGCTTCTACATCAACACCATAGCCCCTCCGATGAAGTGTGAGTAGTTTACTTCAGACCTTCGGGTCCATAGCTAGTAGCTAGATGGCTTCTTCTCTCTTTTTGGATCTCAATACAATGTTCTCCCCCTCTCTCGTGGAGATCTATTTGATGTAATCTTCCTTTTGCGGTGTGTTTGTTGAGACCGATGAATTGTGGGTTTATGATCCAGCTTATCTATGAATAATATTTGAATCTTCTCTGAATTCTTTTATGTATGATTGAGTTATCTTTGCAAGTCTCTTCAAATTATCCATTTGGTTTGGCCAACCAGATTGGTAGTTCTTGCAATGGGAGAAGTGCATGGCTTTGGGTTCAATCTTGCGGTGTCCTTACTCAGTGACAGAAAGAGTTGCAAGGCACGTATTGTATTGTTGCCATCGAGGATAACAAGATGGGGTATTTATCATATTGCATGAATTTATTCCTCCACATCATGTCATCTTGCTTAAGGCATTACTCTGTTTTTAACTTAATACTCTAGATGCATGATGGATAGCGGTCGATGAGTGGAGTAATAGTAGTAGATGCAGAATCGTTTCGGTCTACTTGTCTCGGACGTGATGCCTATATACATGATCATACCTAGATAACCTCATAACTATGCTCAATTCTGTTAATTGCTCAACAGTAATTTGTTCACCCACCGTAGAATATTTATGCTCTTGAGAGAAGCCACTAGTGAAACCTATGGCCCCTGGGTCTATTCTCATCATATTAATCTCCATCACTTTATTTACTTGTTTTGCCTTTACTTTCTACTTTGCATCTTTATACCAAAAATACCAAAAATATTATCTCTATCAGATCTCACTCTCGTAAGTGACCGTGAAGGGATTGACAACCCCTAGGTTGCGAGTAGCTATCGTTTTGTGCAGGTACGAGGGACTTGCACGTGACCTCCTACTGGATTGATACCTTGGTTCTCAAAAACTAAGGGAAATACTTACGCTACTGTGCTGCATCATCCTCTCCTCTTCGGGGAAAACCAAGCAAGCTCGAGACGTAGCAGGATGTCGATCTTGTAGGCGTTGTTGTTGGAGTGTTCAAGCACCTTGAAGGGTCCATCGGCTCGTGGTAGAAGTTTGGACTTGCATTCATTGGGGAAGCGTTCCTTACGAAGGTGTAGCCACACAAGATCTCCCATGTTGAATATCATGGGTTGCTTGTTGATGTTGAGCTTGGTCGCGAGTCGTTGTACTTGGCGCTCTATTCTTTGCCTTGTATCTTCATGCATCTTCTTGAGGTAGCTCACTCGGGCACTCGCATCCATGTTGATGCGCTCTTGTAGTGGTAGAGAGAGAATGTCCAACGGGGACAACGGGTTGAAGCCGCAGACGAACTCGAAAGGGGACTTGCCGGTTGTCGAGTGTCTTGCGCAGTTGTAGGCTTACTTGGCGATGGGTAGGCACTCCTCCCACTCCTTGATGTTCTTCTTGATCAACACGCGTAGTAGAGTGGAGAGTGTTCGGTTCGCACCTCCGTTTGGACGTCGGCTTGAGGATGGTATGCCGAAGAGAACAAGAGCTTGATTCCGAGCTTGGCGCATAAGGTCTTCCAAAAGTAGCTTAAGAACTTGACATCACGGTCCGATACAATCATCTTTGGCACTCCATGTAGGCGCAAGATTTCCCTACAAAAAAGATTTGCAACATGTGAAGCATCGTCTATCTTGTTGCATGGTATGAAATGTGCCATTTTAGAAAATTGATCCACAACAACAAACATGGAATCCTTTCCATTTCTAGTTCTAGGCAAACCAAGGACAAAATCCATGCTAATATCTTCCCATGGGTGATATGGAATTGGAAGGGGTGTATAAAGACCATGGGATTGAGCTTTGGACTTAGCTTTGCGACATGTAGAGCATCGGTGGGTGAAGCGTGAGATGTCGTGAAACATCTTAGGCCAAAAGTAGTTCTTGGAGAGCGTAGCAAATGTCCTGTCGCGTCCAAAGTGTCCCATTAGTCCTCCTCCATGAGATTCTTACAAAAGTAACAAACAAAGAGAAGACTCGGGAATACATAGTTTGTTAGCTCTCATAAGATAATCATCTTTGATGTAATAGCGTTCCCAAGATGTATGCATCAAACATTTGGCATATGGAATAGCAACGGTAGGATCATGCGCATACAAGTCTTTTATGTGCTCAAAGCCAATGACATTCAATTCAAGTTTGGTAACAAGCATGCATATGCGGGAAAGAGCAGCCGCCACAATATTTTCCTTACCTTTGATGTATTTGATGACATAAGGAAATGACTCAATGAACTCACTCTATTTAGCATGACCCTTGTTCAACTTAGTTTGACCCTTGAGGTATTTTTGCGTTTCATGGTCGGTATGAATGATAAATTCATGATGGCGAAGATAATGTTCCCATTCATGCAAAACTCGCACTAAAGCATATAGCTCTTTGTCATAGATGGGATAATTAAGTTGCACTCAAGTAAGTTTTTCACTAAAGTAAGCTATGGGGCGCTTCTCTTGCGTTAACACACCTCCTATGCCATTACCACTAGCATCGCAATGAATTTCAAAGGGTTTGTCAAAGTTGGGTAATGCAAGCATGGGAGCACGAGTAAGAAAATTCTTAGGTTCATTAAATGCGGTGTCTTGAGATGGTCCCCAATGAATGGTGCATTCTTCTTACTCAAAGCATGTAAAGGGGATGCAATGGTGCTAAAATCCTTAACAAATCTACAGTAGAAACTGGCTAAACCAAGGAAACTTCACACTTGTTGCAAGTTGGTTGGTTGGGGCCAAGTTTTAATAGCATTGATCTTAGATTCATCTACATGAACACCCTTAGAAGATACTACAAAACCCAAGAAAACAAGCTTATCAACACCGAAAAGGCATTTATCCATATTAGCATAAAGGCATTCTTTCCTAACGGTTTGCAACACGGCTCTAAGATGGGTGACATGATCTTTGATGGATTTGCTAAAGACAAGACTATGGTCAAAGTAGACCATGACAAATACACCAATATAGGGTCGAAAAATAAAATGCATGACTCGCATGAAAGTACCGGGTGCTTTGGATAAACCCATTGGCATAACTATCCATTCATATAAGCCAAATTTGGTCTTAAATGCGGTTTTACATTCATCACCTTCTTGGATGCGTATTTGATAGTAGCCACTCTTAAGACCAATCTTATAGAAAATGGTGGCTCTGCTAAGACCATCTAGCATATCATCTAGGCGTGGAATGGGGTAACGATAACGCACGGTAATAGCATTGATAGGACGACAATCGGAACACATGCAAAATGTACCATCTTTCTTGGGAACAAGGATTGCCGGTACAACACAAGGACTCAAACTTTCTGGTACATGGCCGTTGTCGATGAGGTTGTACTTGCCATTGGATCTCCTTGGTTTCCTCGGGGTTGACACGGTAGGGAGCCTTGTTATGTAGAGGTGCTCCGGGGATGAGGTCGATTCGGTGTTCGATGCCTCGTAGTGCAGGTAGACCCAGAGGTAGCTCACGGGGGAATACATCTTGGAATTCCTGCAAAAGAGAAGATAATAGTAAAGACATATTGTGAGAGGTGTTAGATTGAGGTGCCTCGTCCTTGTACAAAAGGACATAGTGCATAACACTTGATGGGTTCTCACACACTTCTCTCATCTCACTTTTGGTGGCAAATAGGACTAAGTTCTTCTTGTCGCTCATCGTGGAGGCACTCAATTTTGGCTTGTGGCGCTCACTCTCTTTTGGGTGGTTCGCTCTCTCACTATTCTCTCCATGATGGGTGGCTTGATTTTTGGCGATCACTTGGCTAGGAGACATAGGTCATAGCACGTACTCCTTTCCCTTCATCTTGAAGCTATAATGATTCATTCGCCCGTTGTGGATGACACCTCGGTCAAATTGCCATGGTCACCCAAGAAGAAGGTGGAAAACGGACATTGGAACGACATCACACTCCAAAGTGTCTTCGTATGCTCCGATCTTGAAGGAAACTTGCACCATATGCTTGACTTGGATAGTGCCGAAGTCGCTTAGCCATTGTACTTTGTAGGGATGCGGGTGCTTCATCTTGAACAATTGTAGCTCGGAGCATAGCTCTTCACTTGCCAAGTTATGGCAACTCCCTCCATCGATGATGACCTTCACGCACCTTCCATTGATTCCAGCCTTGGTGTGGAAGATATGGCATCTTTGGTCTTCGTCTTGTTGATGTTGAAGTGTCAAGACCTTGGAGACAACGAGAGCGTGGCTCGAATCCTCATCACATAAGACTTGATCATCTTCATCTTTGTTCACGCACCGGTGCATGGCCACTTTCTCAATGGCTTCCATTTCCTCTCACTCATGGAGTCATAGGTTCTGTCGTTGTTGAGGATCATGGTGTGCTTGTTGGTACACTCAAAGGACTTGTGGCCTCGGCCGCCGCATGTGAAGCACTTGATGGAACTTTTCTTGACGGTCTCATCGGTTGGAGTTGTAGATGATGAAGCTCTCGGCTTGAAGTTATTTGTAGTAGGAGGACGACTTGAGGTTGTCGAAGTTTTCTTGTAACTTGACTTGTCGCCGTTTGCTTGTAGAAGGTTTGGTTGAGGTAGAAGTTGTTGGAGTCGTTGAAGCTTGGGTGTTAGAGAAGTCGTAGCTCTTGAAAGAGTACTTGGCATACTTGAAGTCATCTTGCACTTGATGTTCCGCCTTGGTAGCTTGATGCACTAGCTCGATGAGGTTCGAGTAAGGTTGGAAGTTGGCTATCTTCTTGATAGGATGATTGAGTCCATTCAAGAAATGTGCCATAGTTTGCTCATCATCTTCCGTGACATTAGCTCGTATCATGGCAATCTCCATTTCCTTGTAGTACTCTTCAATGCTCTTGGTTCCTTGCTTGAGTAGTTGGAGTTTCTTGAAGAGGTCGCGATTGTAGTAGGTTGGCATGAAACCTGCTCAAGTGGTGATGGGTGGTTCACCTCTTGCTTCCCGTCGCTCAATGACTTGTTCCCACCATATGAGGACATAGTCTTGGAACTCAAGAGGTGCCATGGTGATCTTCTTCTCTTCCTCATAGTTGTGCAAATGATAGATCTTGTTGACCTTCAATGCCCATGATAGATACTCTTCGGGATCATTGCTTCCGGTGAACTTGGGAATGGTGAACTTGAGCTTGTTGTAGCGTTGCTCTTCATTCTGTTGGGGTCGGGGATCATGACGCCCTTGTCATGGAGGATTTTCAACCTCATGTTGCTCTTGTCGTGGAGGATTGTCAACCTCATGTTGCTCTTGTCGTGGAGGATTTCCATTGTCTTCATGCTCTTGGTGAAGTTGAGGTTCTTGTCAAGCTTGTGGATGAGCTTGTCTAGCTTGTGGAGGAGCTTGAGGAGCTTGACGATGCACTCATGATTGATAAATCCTCTCTTGAACTTCATCACGAAGTGCTTCTTGTTGCTCGCGCCTATGGCGGTTGCGTGCGGCAACGCCGCGGATTGTGTCGTGGGGTGCACGTTGCGCCTCAAGGGCTTGTGCTTCTCACCATAGTTGTTCATGACACTGTGCCTCGGCATCTTGCTCGTTTTGGTGTTGTCGCGCTTGCTCTTCCTCTTGCTGGCGTAGATGTTGCCGTTCTTGTGCTTGCACAAATGTAGCTTAGTTTTGGCGATGCCGATGTTCTTGAGAATCAGTGTCATGAATAGGATTGCGGTTTGCTTGATGGTCTTGGCACGCGGCTCATCGAAGAGTGTTTGATGATAGAGTATTTGAGCCGGAGATGGTGTCATCGGAGTGTCGACTCGAGCGGCTCCGTCTTGAGTAGGACGAAGTGGTAGAAGAGCAGTTGACCAACATGGCACAAATCTTGTCCATTCTTGCGCCGTTCTCGTGTTTGTGTTCGTCGAGCTTGTTGTCGAAGTAGTCTCTTGTACGTTGCTTGGAGAGACGTAAGTCGGTGGCGAGATTGTCGATGCGGTCGCTCATTTCTTGTTGTTCTTGATGCAAAGCTCTTTGTGCACCAAAGAGGTGGCTCTTGGTGATGTAGGAGGTCATGTCGTCGTCTTGCTCGATGAAGAGCGGATTGGTAGAAGAACTTGGCCTATCCATCTCTCCAAGCAAATATGTGAGTGGGAGAAAGAGAAGAACTTATACCAAATGTACCTTGACCGATGTTGAAGATGGATCAATGATCACTCAAATGTGTAACAAGGAAATAGCACAATTAGTACCAATTCTTGTCGGTTCTCACACCTACACAAGTAAAAGCTTATGGTGGAGCTCGGTTAGGATGGTGGCACAAAATTTGATGCAATTTTTAGTGAGCTTCAATAATGTTGGAAAAGATTCACAAATTTGCAAATGCAACAAGTAGACCAATAGCAAGATATGGCACACGGGAACACACACACACGGATAGATAAATGGGGTCGTGCAACCAAGGAAAGAGCCAAATCTGGAATCCACGAAAATGATCTTGTTGCACAACACTAGAGAGACGCTAGCACGATTGCACAATAGGCGGATACGAAACTTGTGCACAACCTACTAAGCAAAAATGCAACAACTTCTATCCCAAGTATTCTATATGTATGGTATTCTGATGATATGATCCAAGTTGATCGAGTATGACAATCTTAATGTAGTATGATGCTATGGTTCTTGCTTATAAGCTCTTTGCTTATCTTTCCCTTTTTCTTAAAAGCTTGTTTGGCTCTTTCTCTTTTGAGCTCTTTCTCATGCAAAACTTCACGAACCAAGATAGAAATTGTGCATATGCGATGACAACCTTGTGAAACAAGAGATGATACCCAGATATGCACCACGATGATATGGTATGTATTCCATGGGAAGTATGATCACTAATGTGCACAAGTAACGTTGCCGAGAATACTCAAATGGCTAGTCTCGATAAGCAAGATACACAAAATTGGGCTATGGTGGTTATCAATGTAATGGCAAGGGGTAGACCAATATGTCGTCGAGATTACCGTCCTTGCTTACGGTTGAGGGTGTCAAAATTGATGAGCGGTTGTTGCCGATGACGAGTCCGTGGCGAGGATGAGCGGCGGTGATGTTGATGTCGAACTATCCCTAAGTTGCCGAAACGCGTTAGGAAACGAAAACCGCAACTCAAACTCCCAAAACAAAACATGTCAAAATTGTCGGAGTTGGTAGCAGGTAAGCGGTGGTGGTTGCGGAAAGCGGTGGTGATATGCAGAAGTGATGGTGGTATGCCCGGTAAAAATTGGGGCCGGATGGAAGTGATGCTACTAGGGGCCGGATGACCGGGCTAGAGGGCCGGATGTCCGAGCTATCGGGCCGGATGTCTGGGCTCTGGATCCGTGGACGAACTCGATGAACTTCGCGCTGGAAAGTCAAATTCGGGGCAAAATTCGGGAGATTTTGTGGATGGAGATTGGGGAAAAGATGGGGAAAAGCTAGATCTACCTGCTACACATGAAATCCACAGATTAAATCCAACAAAACTTCATCCCAACGAGGAACACGAAGAACACAAGGGAAAAACACAAGAGAATCACTCAAACCAACAAGATTCAGTCACACATATGCTAGATCCTCGAAACACAAAGAGATACATGATCCGAATCCAACAAAGGACGATACAAGAGGTAACTAGTTCATCTCTGTAAGGAGTACTTGAGGGGTCTTCCCGCTAGGGGGTCCTGAATCCAAGGTGGATCTTCTCCGTAGAGGCCGCGGTCTCTCTCGGTGGAGTAGATCCATATGGATGAGCAAAGCTCTATCTCAAATATGAGCTATCACATTGCTAACCCTAGAAAGAGGGAGGAGGAGGAGGAGTATATATAGTCTTGCTGGGCGAAGGGGTACATGGGCCTGGGCCCTTTACTGTGCACAGACAGACGAGGCTTGATGTCCGGGCCTTTAGGCAGAGCCGGATGTCTGGGCAGGGCGGTCGGATATCCGGGCTGGCGAGGTCGGTCTTGAAGCTATCTGGATGGGCGTTGTTCGGATTTCCGGGGAGGAGGCCGGATGTCCGGCGGCTCGGGAAGAGCCGGATGTCCGGGCCCTGGGCCGGATGTCCGCTGACTTGGATGATCCGGTTGCTCTCTGGATAGGAGGGGCTAGATTTCTAGGTGGCGGACCGGATGTCCGGGCTTGGCCAGATGTCCGGGATGAGGCCGGATGTCCGGGGCCTGTAGGTACTCGGTGGCTGGGCGACTACTGTGGTTGATGCTCTAGGGGTCGGATGTCCGGTGCTTGGGGCCGGATGTCCGGGTCCTGGAGACTTCTCCGGTTCCTTTGGTCATTCCTCTTTGTCCATGAACTTGGGGACTTGTCCGTCTTCACATGCATCTTCGAGAGGGCCTTCTTGGTACCTGATCATGCACAATGTTCCAGACTTAGGTAGTAGCCATGTCTCGAGTGGATCATATGGAATATCACTAAGGAGAGATGTCACCTTGGTCTCAAGAGCTCTAGCTCGTGCTTTTGTCATCAGTCCTTTTGGCACTTGGTGGGATGATGGTAGGTCCATGGGGATGACCATAGGATGCTCCGCATCACATTTCCATAGCCATTCCGAGATATATTGCCATGCAACTTCCACTGTTCCATTTTATTATGACACATATCATCATTGTCATATTGCTTTGCATGATCATATAGTTGGCATAGTATTTGTGGCTTAGACACCGTTCATATTTTTTATGCATGTCACGCTAGATCATCGCACATCCCGGTATACCGCCAGAGGCATTCATATAGAGTCATATTTTTGTTCTAGTATCGAGTTGTAATTCTTGAGTTGTAAGTAAATAAAAGTGTGATGATCATCATTATTAGAGCATTGTCCCATGTGAGGAAAGGATGATGGAGACTATGATTCCCCCACAAGTCGTGATGAGACTCCGGACGAAAGTAAAAAAAAAAGAAAAAAGAGAGGTCAAAGAGCCCAATGAAAATATATATATATATATATATATATATATATATATATATATATATATATAGGACAAATGTTTCCTACAAGCAGTGGTAGTTACCACCACTTGCGTTTTGTATGTTGTATGTAGTATCTATCAAAACCGAGAGTGTGTACGTGTAGTATGTAGTATATAACAATGATTAGGTAGTATATATACTAATTTTTAGGTAGTATGTACCATGTTTTGAGTATGCTCTTTTTTACGTACAAATATATACGTATTTCATAAATATAACAAAACCTATGGGCTCATATGCATTTTTTTCATGTAACTTGCTTTGAAATATCTTAGATATATTATACGAACATATTTAAAATAATAAAATAGTATATATAGTACCACATGGTAGTATATTAGATATGTGGGGTAACTACCACCGGGTGGTAGGATGGATTTTCCCTATATATATATATATATATATATATATATATATATATATATATATGAGAGAAAAAGAGAGAAGGGACAATGTTACTGCCCTTTTCCACACTTGTGATGCAAAGTAGCATCATGTTCCTCATGATAGAGAGTCTCCTATTTTGTCACTTTCATATATTGCTAGTGGGAATTTTTCGTTATAGAACTTGGCTTGTATATTCCAATGATGGGCTTCCTCAAATGCCCAAGGTGTTGATGAGCAAGAAAGTTGGATGCACACCCACTTAGTTTTCTTTTGAGCTTTCATACACTTATAGCTCTAGTGCATCTGTGGCATGGCAATCCCTACTTCTTGCATTCATATCAATTGATGGGCATCTCCATAGCAGGTTGATTAGCCTCGTCAATGTGAGACTTCCTCCTTTTTTGTCTTCTCCACACAACCTCCAACATCATATTCTATTCCACCCATAATGCTATATCCATGGCTCACGCTCATGTATTGCATGAGAGTTGAAAAGGCTGAAGCGCTTTAAAAAGTACGAACCAATTTCTTGGCTTGTCATCGGGGTTGAGCATGATAAATACTTTGTGTTAAGAATATGGAGCATGGCAAGACTATATGATTGTGTAGGGATAACTTTCTTTAGCCATGATATTTTGAAAAGACGTGATTGCTTTTTAGTATGCTTGAAGTATTATTATTTTTATGTCAATATTAAACTTTTGTTTTGACAACCCCTTTATCGCATTGGGTGCAAGTATTTGTTTGTTTGTGTAGGTGCTATCATTCGAGACTTGTGAGTTCCTCCTACTGGATTGATACCTTGGTTCTTAACTGAGGAAAATACTTCTCTACTTTGCTGCATCACCCTTTCCTCTTCAAGGGAAAAACCAACACAAGCTCAAGAAGTAGCACTCGGCGGCATTGGCCTCGGGCGCGGTGGTTGCTGATGTTCGAGGGGTCGCCAGAGATGGGAGAGGGCATGGGTGGACGCGGCTCGTCACGATGGAGATGCTGGTGGTTTCGGCTGGCCTCGGGGATGATGGAGTCGAGAGGGAGAAGCTCGCCGGAGTTGCATAGCACGGCAGCGCTCATCGGTGAAGTTGTTGTGCTAAAAAAAAGAACACATTTCGACGTGGGCCTGGGTCAGTGGGATGCACGGGATCGCGATGAGTCGAATGGACAAGGTGGGACACGTAGTCAGTGGCTTACCTCGCCGGAGTTAAGCTCGCGGCGGAGGTTGTCTTCAGGTTCTGGTGGCCGAGGGGTTCCAGGGGTCCTTGGGCTCGCGGAGGATGTCCACGGGGTAAACCGGAGCTCGTGGAAGACAGCGGTGGTTGTGCTTAGTCAGGAGGGGCTTGGTGGTGGCTGGAATCGAGCTCGCAATGGCTAGGTCAGTGCAAAATGGCGAGCTCACGGTGGATCATCCTTGCGGGATGGGCACCGCAAGGTTGGGGCTTTTGTAGAGAAGGTCAGCGACTTCTTATAGGCACAGTGGCAAGGCTCGGCATGGCCAGAGAGCGCGCGGGTGGAGATCGTGGGTGCGGGCGTGTGTGCCGTGGCTTCGTCGACGGTTGGCGCGAGGTGAGGGGCGACCTAACGCGTTGATCCCGCGCATCAGTGGGAGAGGGAGAGATAGAGGGGGCGTGGGGCTGGCACCGATAGTTGTTGATGAAAAAGGTTGGATGCCTACCGGGGCATCCCCCAGATTAGTTGCTTAAGACTTCTTGGAATATTATCTTGGGAGTCTCCAAGCTTGAGCTCTTATGTCTCCTTAATTCCTCTCATATCACTGTTTCCCCTAAGTCTCAAAAACTTCATCCACACAAAATTCAACAAGAACTCGTGAGATAGGTTAGTATAAATTAACTCAAATCCTTATCATTCTCTACTATAACGAATTACTAAAATTATAACTAAACATTGCATACTAAATGCATCTGCATATTTAATACTCCTATCCTCAAATAGAATCATTAAGCAAGCAAACATATGCAAACAATGCAAACATAACATCAATCTATCTAAACAGAATAGTCTGTAAAGGATGAATCAAAATTCATACTTATTTAACTCCAAAAGTTCCACAATTACCACATGATGGGGAACTCATGCATGCTTACTATGTAAAAAATTCAAGATTTTATCATGTTCTGACTATTAATGAATATTGAAGACATAACAGAAAACTTTATGTTTTCACACAACAACTCATAAACTTGCAAACTGAGCATGATAAAGGATATTCTTGACACTTTTAATGAAATAACATATATAAACATGATTATTAATAACATAAAGCAAATATAAACAAAAGGAAATGACCCTCCAAGCAAAACTCATATTATATGACAAAAAAATATAGTTCCAAGCATTCCAAGTGAGGTTACCGATAAGGTTGAAGACGAAAGAGAGGATGCCTTCCGAGGTATCCCCAAACTTAGACGCTTGAGTCTTCCTTATTACCTTGGGGTGTGTTGAAGGGTGAAACCCTAAGATGGATCTTTTCACACTTGGAGGGGGAAAAGGGATGAACACCAGGAACACAAAGAGGAATTCACTCCAACAATACCCAAGCACACATCCACGAGAATAGCAAACACATAGATCCACAAGATTACAAGCACAATCAAAGGAAAAAAGCACTAGGTAAAGTTACTCCCACTCCTAAGAGATGAGGTCTTGATGATGGTAGTCTTCTCCAAGAGGAGGTCTTGAAATCCACAAGTGGATCCTCTCCTAAGAGGCCTTGATCTCCAATGGAGGGTTAGAAGGAGAAAAGCTCTCAAATATCTCACATGTGTCTTTGCTAACCCTAAACATGACCCTAGGTACGAAATATATAGGCATGGGGATGAAGTGTATGAAGTGGAGGCCCAAACAGCAAGCACAACAGTCCATCCTGAAGAGCCCATGCGCACGGGGTTAGTTGGGCCAGTGCACATGGGGGTCCCATGTGCACAGTACACGCCCGTGCGCACGGGGTGCTACAGTGCCAACTCTCTGAGTAGCGCATGAGCATGGGGTATCGGGGGCCCGTGCGCACGGGGTCACCTGGGACTTGCAGTCTTGCTCCCTTTGGACTCCTCCATCCTCCTTGGTGGTGCTCCTTAGCGGCTTGGGAGTGTTCGTCTTCGTTCCTAGTGATACATAGAGCATTTTGGTGAGGTAGCACCCAAGTTCCACTTGTGTCCATATGCATGTCAAGTAGGAAGGAGTTCACCTTGGTTTCCATTGTGCGTGCTCGAGCTCTTGTCATAGGTCCACGTGGGGCTTGATGCGTTGGTGTAGATTCCATGTGGATGATGTAAGGATGCGCCGCATCATCTCCCCCCTTGGGAGATACCCGTCCGCGGATCGTGATCTTCATCACCATGGTGCTTGGCCAAGTCTTTAACGTTGACAATGTCACTTACGTTGTATTTGTCTTGTGGGATGTCGATCTTGTAGGCGTTCTCATTGTAGCGTGCTAGCACCTTGAAGGGTCCATCAGTTCGTGGTAGTAGCTTGGACTTGCGTTCATTGGGAAAGCGGTCCTTGCAGAGATGAAGCCATATGAGATCGCCTGGTTGGAACACCATTGGTGTCTTGTTGATGTTGATCTTGGTGGTGAGGCATTGTACTTGATGCTCGATCGTGGCCCTTGTATCTTCATGCATCTTATTGAGACAACTTTCCCTTGCACTCGCATCCATGTTTGCACGTTCTTGGAGCGAAAGAGGTAGAATGTCCAACGGGGACAATGGGTTGAAGCCGTAGACAACCTTGAAGGGGGACTTGCCGGTAGTAGAGTGTCGAGCTCGATTGTAGGCGTACTCAGCAATGGGTAAGCACTCCTCCCACTCATTGACGTTCTTCTTTATCAACACGCGTGGGAGAGTAGATAGCATCCGGTTGGTGACTTCCGTTTGGCCATCACTTTTGGGGTGATAGGCCGTCGAGAATAGTAGCTTGATGCCGAGCCTGGCACATAGGATTTTCCAAAAGTAGCTTAGGAACTTGACATCGCGGTCCGACATAATGGTCCTTTGCATTCCATGTAGCCTCAATATTTCCCTACAAAAAAGATTTGCAACATGTGAAGCATCGTCTATATTGCATGGGATGAAATGTGCCATTTTAGAGAATTGGTCCACAACAACAAATACGGAATCCTTTCCATCTTGAGTCCTAGTCAAACCAAGCACGAAATCCATACTAATATCTTCCCGTTGTTGATATGGAATTGGAAGTGGCATATGTAAACCATGAGATTGAGATTGTGACTTAGCTTTGCAGCATATAGAGCATCGCTTGGTGAAGTGTGCCATGTCGCAGAACATCTTTGGCCAAAAGTACTTGAAGGAGAGTGTGGCAAAGGTCTTGTCACGCCCGAAATGTCCCATAAGTCCTCCACCATGATCCTCTTGCAGAAGTAACAAACGAAGTGAAGACTCGGGTATATATAGCTTGTTAGCATGCATAAGGTAGCCATTCTTGAGATAATAGTTCTCCCAACAAGTGTTAGCAAGACATTTGGCATAAGGAATCGCAAATGTAGGATCATGTGCATAAAGATCTTTAACATGCTTAAAGCCCATAACATTCAACTCAAGTTGAGTAACTAACATGCATTTGTGGGAAAGAGCATTCGCCACAACATTTTCTTTACCCTTGATGTACTTGATCACATAAGGAAAAGATTTAATAAATTCACTCCATTTAGCATGTCTTTTATTCAACTTGGTTTGACCTTTAAGGTACTTTAGTGTCTCATGATCAGTATGTATGACAAATTCATGTGGGCCAAGATAATGCTCCCAAACATGCAAAACTCGCACTAAAGCATACAATTCTTTGTCATATATGGGATAGTTAAGTTGAACATCGGAAAGTTTTTCACTAAATTATGCAATAGGTCGCTTTTCTTGCATTAAAACTCCACCAATTCCATTACCACTAGCATCACAATGAACCTCAAAAGTTTTGTTGAAATTAGGCACTGCAAGAATTGGGGCATGTGTAAGCAAAGATTTGATCTCATCAAATGTGGTAGATTGAGATGGACCCCAAACAAAGGGTGCATTCTTCTTACTCAAAGCATGCAACGGTGCGGCAATAATGCTAAAGTCTTTCACAAAGTAACATTAAAAACCCACTAGACCAAGTAAACTATGCACTTGTTGCAAATTAGTGGGTTGAGGCCAAGTTTTAATTGCTTCAATTTTAGACTCATCAACATGAACACCCTTGGAAGACACAACAAAGCCCAAGAAAACAATCTTGTCAACACCAAAAGTGCATTTTTCCATATTGGCATAAAGACACTCTTTTCTAAGAGTTTGCAAAACGGACCTAAGATGATCTACATGCTCTTTGAGGGATTTGCTAAACACAAGAATATCGTCAAAGTAGACCACAACAAACACACCAATGTAAGGATGAAGCACTTAATGCATAACTCGCATGAAAGTACGGGGTGCTTCCGATAAACCCATAGGCATAACTAGCCACTCATACAAACCAAATTTTGTTTTGAAAGCGGTTTTCCATTCATCACCTTCTTGTATGTGGATTTGATAATAACCAGTTTTAAGATCAATTTTTGAGAAAATGGCGGCGCTGCTAAGCTCATCTAGCATATCATCTAGGCGTGGAATAGGATGCCTATAGCGAACGGTGATAGCATTTATGGGTCTACAATTGGAACACATGCGAAAACTACCGTCTCGTTTTGGCACAAGAATGACTCGTACGGCATAAGGACTTAAACTTTCATGCACATGTCCATGATCTATGAGATGTTGGACTTGCCTTTGTATTTCTTTGGTTTCTTCGGGGTTGATGCGGTATGGAGCTTTGTTAGGAAGAGGTGCGCCAGGGATGAGGTCGATGCAGTGTTTGATGCCACGTAGAGGAGGACGACCGGGAGGTAGCTCATCGGGGAAGACATCCGCGAATTCCTGCAATAAATTAGACAACACTAGAGGAAGAGGGTTAGAAGTTTTAATCTTTGCCACCCCATCTTTGCACACTAGTACATAGTGTATGGCACTTGATGAGTTCTCACACACTTCTCTCATCTCGTTTTTTGTGGCTAGGAGGACTAAGTGTTTGTCTCTCGGCATAGAATCACTCAATTTGGGCTTGTGGCGCTCACTCTCTTTGTGGTGGTTCACTCTCTCACTAGTCTCTCCATGATGGGTGGATGCTTGCTTGTCGGCGATCACTTGGCTTGGTGACATAGGTCATAGAACGTACTCTGTTCCCTTCATCATGAAGCTATAGTGGTTTGTTCTTCCATTGTGGATGACGCCGTGGTCGAATTGCCAAGGTCTTCCCAAGAGAAGATGGCACACGAACATAGGAACCACATCACACTCCAAGGTGTCCTCGTAGGCGCCGATCTTGAACGAAACTTGCACGGTGTGTTCCACTTGAATGGTGCCAGAGTCGCTAAGCCATTGGACCTTGTAGGGGCGAGGATGCTTCTTCTTGACTAATTGTAGCTTGGAACATAGCTCATCACTTGCAAAGTTGTGATAACTTCCTCCGTCGATGCTGACTTTCACAAAACGTCTGTTGATGCTGGCCTTGGTGTGGAAGATGTGACACATTTGGTCTTGGTCTTGTTGGTGTTGAAGTATCAAGACCTTGGAGACCATGAGAGCAGGACTTGAATCATTATCACAATAGACTTGAGCATCTTCTTCTTCATTCACTTGACAGTGCATGGCGATGTGCTCGAGAGATTCCATCTCGTCTTCACTCACGGAGTCTTATGTGCCATCGTCATTGTCAATCATGGTTCGCCGGTTGATGCATTGGAAAGACTTGTGTCCATGGCCACCACATGCGAAGCACTTGAGAGAACTTGACTTGACGGGATAATCTAGTGGTGCCGATGTAGAGGGGGTCTTGTTCTTTTAGTTGCTTGCCGGAGGACGAGTTGAGGAAGTAGTCGCTTGCTTGGAACTTCACTTGTCGATGGTACTTGGTGATGCTCCAGTCGAGGTAGGAGGTGTCTTAGTTGAGGGAACTTGAGTGTTCCATAGTTCGTGTAAGAGTACTTGGCGTATTTGAAGTCTTCTTGTACTTGTTGTTCCGCCTTGGTTTCTTGATGAACTAGGTCGAGAAGGTTGGAGTAGGGTTGGAAATCGGCAATCTTCCGTATTGGGTGGTTGAGGCCATTCAAGAAGCGTGCCATTGTTTGCCCATCATCTTCTCTGACATTATCTCGTATCATGGCAATCTCCATTTCTTCATAGTATTCTTCCACCGTCTTCGTGCCTTGCTTGTGGAGTTGCAACTTCTTGAAGAGATCTCGGGTGTAGTGTGTAGCCACGAAGCAAGCTCGCATGACGTCCTTCATTTGTGTCCAAGTCAAGATGGGTGGCTTTTCCTTCTCGCAACGTTGCTCGATCACTTGCTCCCACCAAATGAGGACGTAGTCTTGAAACTCGAGGGAGGCCAAGGCAATTTTATTCTCCTCGTCGTAGTTGTGAAGATGGAATATCTCGTCGATTTTCAATGCCCATGAGAGATACTCCTCGGGATCGTCGCTTCCAGAGAACTTGGGCATGGTGAACTTGAGCTTGCCGTAGCAGAGGTCTTCATCATAGTGGCAGTTTTGATGTCGCTCTTGGCGTGGGGGTTCTTCAAGCACTCGATTTAGTTGGTGTCTCGTTGATGTGGAGGAGGATCTTCGTCGTGGTAGGGCTCTTGGCGATGAGGAGGGCGAGGCATATGTTCCCAGTTTCGCCTTTATTGTTGTTCTTCACGTCGGGCGGCTTATTCTTGTTGTGCTTGACGAAGTGTTTCCTCTTGCTCACGAACTGGACGATTACATTGAGAAACGGCTCAAGCGGACTCTCGGAGTGCGTCTTGAGCCGCTTGGGCTTGAGCTTCACGACATTTTTGCTCTTGCCGGATTGCATCGCCATCTTGAGATGCTTGACGTGGACGTTGTGGTGGTAGTTGCTCTTGATCCATGGCTTCTTGTTCTTGGCA
This sequence comes from Triticum timopheevii, assembly GCA_963921465.1. NCBI lineage: Eukaryota > Viridiplantae > Streptophyta > Magnoliopsida > Poales > Poaceae > Triticum > Triticum timopheevii. The sequence continues at coordinate 140,595,478 of OY997270.1, forward strand.
TCGCTCCTTCGCACGTGCTCGAACTCGGGCTTGTAGGCATTGCCATGGAACAGATTTTCTTGCACTTGGCGGTCTTAAGTGTCATCGCGTCGAGGAGGACTCACATTGGAAGACGAATATGACGACGAGTGGCGACTTGAGTGACGCCATCTTGGTGAAGATCTTGAGGAAGACACACAGCTCATGATCATGTTGCAGAATTCATCCATTTATTTGGAGAGCTTGGCGTCGAGGTAGTCCCGCTGTCTTGCTTCCTATCGGCGGAGATCGGTGGCGAGTTGCTCGATGCAATCACACAAAGCTTCACACTCTCGATGTAGAGCTCGTTGTGCGGTGAAGAAGTGATTCTTGGTGACGTAGTCACGTTTGTCATCTTGATCCTCGAAGAGCTGGTTCATCGAAGAAGTAGGCCTATCCATCATGTTGAAGTGGTGGTGAGTAGAAAAATGAGAGAACAATACCAAAGTTACCTTTTCCAAACATTGTGGATATAACAAGTACGATCCCACATGATGCTATAATAGTAGAATTGGTACTGGGGTTTTTTCTCACACCTACAAGTAAAGGCTTGTGGAGGATCTCGGCTAGGAAGTGGCACAAATAATTCAAGCAAATGTTCGTCATGATGTTGAAAGAGTTGAAAAGATGCACAAATCGCAAGAGAAATAGATCAAACCCAAGGATATCACTAGGAACACACAGACGGAAGATAGATGGGATCCGCACAACCAAGGAATGAGCTCTAAGAGGTGGAACCACGAAAATGCTCTTGTTGTACGGATACTAGAGAGACACTAGCTCGATTGCTCTAATGGGCTAGATACACTAGCTAGTGCACCAACCTAAGAGAGAAACGGGGCGTCTACTATCCCAAGTATGCTTATGTATGTATGAATTGAGGTGATGAACTAGGCAAAATGGCGCAATGCTATTGCTTACAAGGTCTTGCTTATCTTTTTCTTTTCTTAAAAGCTTTTTTTGACTATGCCACAATGCTTGATATGCGAGCCACAATGTGAGGTAACAAGTAGTATATGCACGGGAAAGTCATAACACTAAAGGTTGACTAAAGGCGTGGTCCGACAATACTCAACTTGCTAGTGTCAATGGGTAAGTAACGCAAAAGAGGCTCGAGGCTATCAAGGTAATGGCAAGGGTAATACAAAGGTGTCATCGAGGTTACCATCCTTGCTTATGGTTGGAATGAATACGGGGTGATCGATGTTGAAGTGGAGTCCAAGCTGATGACGAGTGGCGGTGATGAAGACAAATTGCGCCTAAGTAGACGAAACACCTTAGGACACGTGAGAACCGCAACTCCAAAGCTCAAACACTCACGAGAAATATTGCGGAAGATCAAGTGTGGTGGTGGAAAGGCAATATGGTGATGGCCGAACAGTTCTGGAAGGCCCGTGCAGACGAGGTAAGTGATTCCCGTGTGCACGGGATCCCGATGGCCCATGCGCATGGGGTGTTCTAGAAACTCAAGAACACCTCGGATCCGTGGGGATTTTCAAATTTCCGGGCAAAATCGATGGTGGAGAGGGTGGGGAAAGGTGGTAAGGGGTAGATCCACTTGTCAAACACCAAACTCGTGGATCAAATCAACCAAATCTCACAAGATCTAACAAATTGCAAGAAATTTTTTTGGGGCTATTTTTGATGGGGATTTTCGAGTTAGGACGTAAAACAACAAAATCAAGCTAGCAAATGGGTGGTAGGGACTCCAAGATGTGAATCAACCTTGCTCATGATACCAAGATGTTGTAGGGTGAAACCCTGAGATGGATCTTTTCACCCTTGGAGGGGGAAAAGGAATGAACACCAAGAACACAAAGAGGAATTCACTCCAATAATACCCAATCAAACATCCACGAGAATAGCAAACACATAGATCCACAAGACTACAAGCACAATCAAATGAAAACAAGAACTAGGTAAAGTTCTTCCCACTCCTAAGAGATGAGGACTTGATGATGGTAGTCTTCTCCAAGAGGAGGTCTTGAATTCCACAAGTGGATCCTCTCCTAAGAGGCCTTGATCTCCAATGGAGGGGTAGAAGGAGCAAAGCTCTCAAATATCTCACATATGTCTTTGCTAACCCTAAACATGACCCTAGGTACGGAATATATAGGCACGGGAACGAAGTGGATGAAGTGGAGGCCCAAACAGCAATCACACCCGTCCATCCCGAAGAGCCCATGCGCACGGGGGTCCCGTGTGCACAATACACGCCCGTGCGCACGGGGTGCAACAACACCAAATCTCTGAGTAGCCTGTGGACACGGGGTCTCGAGGGCCCGTGCGCATGGGGTCGCGTGGGACTTGCAGTATTGCTCCCTTTGGACTCCTCCCTCCTCCTTGGTGACTTGGAGTGCTTCCCCTCCTCCTTGGTGGTGCTCCTTAGCATCTTGGGAGTGTTCTTCTTCATACCTAATGATACATAGAGCATTTTGGTGAGGTAGCACACAAGTTCCACTTGTGTCCATATGCACGTCAAGTAGGAAGGAGTTCACATCGGTTTCCATTGCGCGTGCTCGAGCTCTTGTCATAGGTCCACGTGGGGCTTGATGCATTGGTGTAGAGTCCATGTGGATGATGGAAGGATACTCCGCATCAAGGTGCCTTGGGCATCCTCAAGCTTAGGGTCTTGCCACTCCTTATTCTCCTCATATCGATTTCTCACGCAAAACTTAACGAAACTTCATTAGATAGATTAGTATGATAAAGAGCAAATTATTCACTTTGGTACTATCAAGACAAGATTCATAATTGTTCTCACATAATTCCTACTGTACCCTATCATTTCTACAATTTATGTTGACCAATATAAGCCATAGAAACTACAAAGCAAGCAAACTATGCACTGAAAATGGAATTTGTCGAAAATAGAACAGTCTATATTAATCTGAACAAAAGACAAACTTCTTTAACTCCAAACATTCTAAAAATTTAGGACAACTTAAAAAAATCATAGCAGTGTTGTGTAAAAATTTCATAATTTTATCACGTTCCAGTAAATAATGTAAATTCATGGACTGGACCCTAAACCTTCTATTTTTGCATAGAACCAAATAAACAAGTATCCACATTATCCCAAGGTGTGAAAATGATAACTTGGTTTGGATTCCAATTCAACTTGGATTTGTACTAGTGTTCACCTTATTTGAATTCAAATTGTATTGAGTTCATGGTACATCTCCAACGTATCTACAATTTTGATTGTTTCACGTTACTATATTATCAATCTCATATACTTTATATGCAATTATATATCTTTTTGGGAACTGACCTATTAACCTAGTGCCTAGTGCCACTTGTTGTTTTCTTATTGTTCTCATTTTACAGGAAATCTATAACAAATGGAGTCCAAACACGACAAAACTTCTTTACAATTTTTTCTGGACATAAGAGACCCTAGAAGCTTCAGGGGAGGATCAGAAGACCTACGAGGCGACAACAAGACAACAGAGTACACCCTAGGGGGTGGGTGCACCCTGATGTCTTGTGGGCGACTCGTGGCTCCACCTAACCTAATTCCAGCACTATAAATTCTCTAATATTTAAAAAACCTAGAGCATCTACCGAAACATTTTTTTCCTCCACTTATATTATCGTTCTTCCGCGATCCCAACTGGAGGCCTTCGCCAGTACTCTGCTGGAGGGGGAATCGATCATGGAGGTCTTCTACATCAACCTTGGTGCACCTCCAATGATGTGTGAGTAGTTCCCATAGGACATATGGGTCCATAGTGATTAGCTATCTCTCTCTCTCTCTCTCTCTCTCTCTCTCTCTCTCTTTCTCTCTTTCTCTCTTTGATCTTCAATACAATGTTCTGCTCGAAGTTCTATTCAATGTAATCTTCTTTTGTGATGCGTTTGTTGGGATTCGATGAATTGTGGGTTTATGATTAGATTATTTGTAGCGACCAGACCTCAAACAGTCTGATCTCTGTGCATCAGTGTCATCCCTGGATCGATAATGCTGACACGCACAGTACTCGAAGGATTTATAATAGAGTAGCAATCACACACATATTACATCGAATGTCTCAAAAGAGAACTTATTACAATAAATATGGCTTAAGGCCATCTAATAACGATAACAGCGGAAGGCTTGGAAGATAAGCGAGTCCATCAACTCCAACGGCATCACTGAGTATAAGACCACGACCTAAGGCACCTTACTCATCGTCTGAAAAGTCTGCAACATGAACGTTGCAGCCCGAAAACGGGTCAGCACATGGAATATGCTGGCAATGTAACACATAGAGAGTAATGAACAGAATAATGCTATCACTACATGCATATATGGCTGGTGGACAGCTCTATGGTTACAGTTTTGCATAAAGCCAATTTTTTCCTACAACAAAGGAATAAATTTTATTTAATTATCATGGTGGTTGTTAAACATTGAGAAGGTTCCTCCAACTCAATCCCAATTAAGCATCATCATTAACCCAACAAAATTGAATTAAGTAACATGATGAGATTCAGATAATCCAGGTACTAGATACTCAAAACGTCCACAACCGAGGACACGGCTAACCATGATTAGTTTATATACTCTGCAGAGGTTTGCGCACTTTTCCCCGCAAGACTCGATCTCCTCCATTGGAATTCTCGCACTACATGGTGTTTGAGAAACGGATGACCGAGAAATAGTCTTTCGGAAGCGTTTGCACCTTACGATGGGTAGACAGTTACACCTACTTTCCCCTACATCTGCTAGTCTACCACTGTAAGAGTTCACATGACTTAATCAACTATGCTAGAGCCCATAGTAGCTTGCGGCTGCACACGGAAGTTTCTAGCATGAATAATCTCATGATCCCTTTGAGCCTGGTGGTGGTCCATAGGAGAATCACACGGTACCCCGGGATTTCCAAAAATACAGGCAACACTGGGTTCCCCAGGTGCCTCAATCCACCCAGATGTGTATTAAAGTTGCCACCTTAAGTAAACCATTAACTTAACAATCTCACATCTGTCATGGATACACTCACCCAATCCACGTCTACTAGCATAGCATAGCGATATAAGCAAACGTAGAATTAACTCCCAAAGGTTTGATAATAAAACAGGTAATAGCTTCTACCTCATCTACTTCCCAAAACCCACATATTAATCAGATCCTAACCATGCAATTGTTTGAGGATTGATCTAATGCAATAAAACTGGGTAGTAAATAGGTATGATCAAAGTGTTACTTGCCTTGCTGATGATCCGTGAAACCTAGAGACTTGTAGTAGCAAGCAGCGCACTCCGGGTACTCTATCGCAAACAAAAAAGCATACAATAAGCACTCATCTAATGCACGGGTAAAACTCAAATAAGAGATCTAACCATAAAGTTCAACTTAAGAACTCCGCCTTGCAAAAAGAATCAAATCAAACAAAGCAACGAAAGTCAAACGGCGAAAGAAACAAGCTTCATTTACTAATCTAGACTTAAGTCAAATTTTACAGTAGCAAAATCTTGTTTGAGTTGGTTAAACGGAAAGAGGGTTTCGAGACGAAACTCTAGGCGCTTGAATCGCCTGATTCCGATAAAGGAGCGAAAAGTTATACTAGAACGAAAATCGGATCAAAAATCGCGATCGAAAATAATCGCGGAAAATCCGAGAGAAAGAAAAATGGACGAACAGGCTAACGAACGAACGTTTGCTGTCTGCGGCTAAACGACGAAAACCGTTCATTAAAACGAACATACGGACGAACGTCCACAAAATAAATAAACCGGAAAAAAACTAAACCGATCTAATAAAAAAATAAACCACGGTTTTATAAGAAAAATCGGGCGGTTCTCTGAAGAAAACCGCCGGCGGCGACGGCCACCTCCGGCGGCTACCTCGTCGGTGGTGGCGGCTCCGCTGGCGACGGGATCCGGCGGCGGGGTGGGGCGCCGCCGGGGAGGCAAGGCGACGGCGACGCGGCGCGGCGGCGGCGACGCGGCGCGGCAGCGGCGACGTGGCGGCGGCGGATCGGGGCGGGGCTAGGGTCTCAGGGGGGCTGCGGCCCGGGCCTCCCAGCTTATAAGGCCGGCCGGGCCAGGAGTCCGGGACGGACACGGCCCGGCAGGTCGGTACGTTTTTTTTGTTTTTTTTAATAATTCGGACGTGCAAAAAAAGAAAGAAAAGAAATACTAAACGGACTCCAAAATCCCGAAATAAAATTTCCCCGTCCTCTAAAAATAAGCCGGACAAGATGAACATTTATTTGGGCCTAAAATGCAATTTTGAAAAACGCGCATTTTTCCTAAATTCAAATAAAAATAGCGATAAACTCCGGAATAAAATCTTATTTGATTTTAATATTAAATCCTCAATATTCTATATTTTGGGAAAGTCATTTTATTCCCTCTCTCGTATTTTTGTATAAGAAATATTCGAAAATAAAATAATTAAAATCAAACAATCCTATTTTCAAAATTTGAGAAAACTCAAATATGAAAATAACGAAATCCCCAACTCTCTCCGTGGGTCCTTGAGTTGCGTCGAATTTCTAGGATCAAGCCAAAATGCAGTAAAATATGATATGCAATGATGATCTAATGTATAACATTCCAAATTGAAAATTTGGGATGTTACATTATTCATTGGAAGTAATTGAGTCGTGTTTGAACTTTAGTATGTGTCATTGTTCTAGCTATGTAATGTTTTCCGATCTATGATTTTTCTTTGGCAAAGTTGATGTGTAGATCTTAAGTGGTGCATAGTAGTGGGTTCAATCTTGCAATGTCCTCACCTGGTGACAGGAAGGGTAGCAAGGAACGTATTTGTATTGTTGCTACTAAGCGGAAAACGACAGGGTTCAATCATATCAATACAAAAAAATACACTTCCATGATGATACGTGTTTGTCACAGTAGGTCACATTTTCTGTCATGCATGTTCATCCATGATGATTTTATGATAGAATCAAGATAGTCATACATGTGCTGTCATAGAAGTGTTCCATGACATTACCAAAATTATGATCACGGAAGTGTCCACTTCCATGACGATAAATCACGCGTCATAGAAGTGCTTTCATCAAGGGTGACCGACACGTGGCATCCACCATAATGGATCGTTGTTAAGCTATCAGGTCCGGTTTTGGATCCGATAACCCGTTAACAGCCGAGACCAATGGGGGTTTTCCACATGTAAAATTCTCATTGGCCGGAGGAAACACGTGTCGGCTCACCGTTGGGACAGATGTCATCCACTCATTGGACATAAGGCGCCAATGATACGTCAACACGTGGCACGGCCCAACAGAGGCCCATTCTTGTGAAAAGGCCGACCCGTTTGACTTGGTCAAAAGATAGCGGGCTGGCCCATGGAAAGCTTGTTAACGGCCTATTCACGCATAGCCCATTTACAGCCCGCTAACCCAGGGCCCGTTACGGCCTATCCGAATTAGACCAAGTAGCGTCATCTGGGCCGTCCAATATGATTCCAGCCCATTGTAACTTCCGGCCCATGTATGGCCCATGACATTTACTGCCCTCACATAGGGAAAGGTGTCTAAAGATAAAAAAAAAAGTGGGACCAACACAAATATGCTCCTTGGTTGTTTATTCTTTGTTACAACGGACTGTGCATCACCCCTTTATACATCAGTAGATGCACATGGTGCTGGTGCATCCACTGTCCGGTGCAACTCATTAGTTGTTGTTAATCTAAGGCCCTGTTTGGTTAATAAGTCCTAGGACTTTTTTAGTCCCAACTAAAAAGTCCCTAGTCCCTACCTGCTTGGTTCCAGGGACTAAACATGGACTAGAGGTTATTAAATGACATGCTAAAAGACCATGTTACCCCTAGTAATGAACTAATAGAGATAAGGTGCGATGCGGGGAGGGGAAACTATTGGAAAAAGTCCCCAAAAGACTCTCCCTCTAGGTCTTCTTTCTTTAGTCCCAAATGCCCACTTTTAGTCCCTAAAAGTCCCTCCTGCTTGTTAGATGGGACCAAAAGGGACTTTTTTTAGTCCCTACACCTAAAAGTTCCTCTAAACAAACACCCTCTAATAATGCCACTGGAAAATTGAAGCAATGCCACGGTTAAAAGAAAATTACAAGTTTAACGAATTTTATTGTTAATATAATCTCTCTGTTAATATGAATCAATGCCACTGATACGTCTCCGTCGTATCTATAATTTTTGATTGTTCCATGCCAATATTCTACAACTTTCATATACTTTTGCCAACTTTTTATACTATTTTTGGGACTAACATATTGATCCAGTGCCCAGTGCCAGTTCCTGTTTGTTGCATGTTTTATGTTTCGCAGAAACCCCATATCAAACGGAGTCCAAACGGGATAAAAATGGACGGAGAATTATTTTGGAATATTTATGATTTTTGGGAAGTAAAATCAACGCGAGACGGTGCCCGAGGTGGCCACGAGGCAGAGGGCGCGCCTGCCTATCCTGGGTGCGCCCCTGACCCTCGTGGGCCCCTCGTAAGGCGGTTGCTGCTCTTCTTTGGCTGCTAGAAAGCTAATTTTTGGAAAAATATCTGGGCAAAGGTTTCAATCCAATCGGAGTTACGGATCTCCGGATATAGAAGAAACGGTGCCAGGGCAGAATCAGGGAGCGCAGAAACCAAGAGAGACAGAGAGACGGATCCAATCTCGGAGGGGCTCTCGCCCCTCCCATGCCATGGGAGCCAAGGACCAGAGGGGAAACCCTTCTCCCATCTAGGGAGAAGGTCAAGGAAGAAGAAGAAGGGGGGCTCTCTCCCCCTTGCTTCCGGTGGCGCCGGAATGCCACGGGGGCCATCATCATCACCGCGATCTTCACCAACACCTCCGCCATCTTCACCAACATCTCCATCACCTTCCCCCATCTATATTCAGCAGTCCAGTCTCCCACAACCCGCTGTACCCTCTACTTGAACATGGTGCTTTATGCTTCATATTATTATCCAATGATGTGCTGCCATCCTATGATGTCTGAGTAGATTTTCGTTGTCCTATCGGTGATTGATGAATTGCTATGGTTGGTTTAATTTGCTTGTGGTTATGTTGCTCTCCTATTGTGCCCTCCGTGCCGCGCAAGCGTGAGGGATTCCCGCTGTAGGGTGTTGCAATACGTTCATGATTCGCTTATAGTGGGTTGCTTGAGTGACAGAAGCATAAACCCGAGTAAGGGGGTTATGGCGTATGGGATAAAGGGGACTTGATGCTTTAATGCTATGGTTGGGTTTTACCTTAATGATCTTTAGTAGTTGCGGATGCTTGCTAGAGTTCTAATCATAAGTGCATATGATCTAAGAAGAGAAAGTATGTTAGCTTATTCCTCTCCCACATAAAACTTGCTATCGGTCTAGTAAAGTTGTCAATTGCTTAGGGACAATTTCACAACTCCTACCACCACTTTTCCACACTCCCTATATTTACTTTATTGCTTCTTTACATAAACAGCCCCTACTTTTTATTTACGTGCTCTTTATTATCTTGCAAACCTATCCTATCACACCTACAAAGTCCTTCTAGTTTCATACTGGTTCTAGGTAAAGCGAACACTAAGCGTGCGTAGAGTCGTATCAGTGGCAGATAGGACTTGAGAGAATATTTGTTCTACCTTTAGCTCCTCGTTGGGTTCGACACTCTTACTTATCGAAAGAGGCTACAATTATCCCCTACACTTGTGGGTTATCAGCCACCATTTGGGAAATGCTACTATCTTGCTTTCTCTCCATTTAGATAAGTTAGATGCTTCTTTTTGTTGGCTTCTGTGTCATCCACCATTATTGACCACTAGTTGTTTCCTTTGCACCTCTGTGTAAACAGGGTATCTACTTCACCTCATTGCTATTGTGACCTTTTGTTGCACTGCACAAAACACTTTTGTTTTAAGACTGTTTTGTGCAGTTCAACCAACATGTCACACCGACAACGTTGCTTGATTGCTTGATCTTAGTGGAACAACACAAGAGGAGATTTGACTTCCTATCCATGTTGGGAAATTTGTTTCAGATCTTCTTCTTGTGAGTTGTTTGAATTCTGCATCATGAGAGGTCAGTACTAGCCTTCTTTGACATGATTGTGCAGTATGCTTTCATATGTTGTGCTACTTATACAGTAATGTTGCTTGATTTTAGTGAACTGCACAAATAGAGACAAGACTTCCAATCTGTATGTGCACCGTAATATCCCATTGAGGTAAGATAAGGATATTTCACAACTGTTAGCCTGTATTTTGCCACTTTCATCAGAAAATTAATGTCGTTGTTTAGTGATATACTTGTGCTCCCTAATTGACATGCCAAATCTTACATTGAAGGTGAAGCTAGTCTGTTATTGAACCAAGTGATGAAGGGGAAGAACAAGCGCAAGAAGAACAAAAATCAACTCCCGGTGCTATAATGAAGCACTGGAACTGTGATGACACAAGTAATGATATAGTTTTGCATCTTAATTTATTGCTATGGCTGGAACGAGCAATTGTTTTGCCACTGATTTGATGCCACTCCTAATGTAATATGTAATTATCTCTACTTGTGCAAACAGGGATCTTGTTTGAAGATAACATTATTTTAGTGGAACTGCAGAAGATGTTGGAAATATTAAACTAATCGAGGAGTTTATAGTAAGCTTGGCAACCACAGTAGATAATAACTGATAGTTCTGGAGAAGTGCTTCATCAGTTCATCTGCTAGCTCTACACAATATGCCTCCTGACAAAGGTTGGTACCGGCCCACGGATTTCATCCATATGATTGAGCTTTTTCATCTCCATTGGTGTTGTGTTACTGTTTAGCTATTCTCATGAGAAAGTGGTATTGTTTCCCATGTTAATCTAAGGCTGCTAATAAATTGATCCACCGCTTTGCCACCGTTATAGCCACTGATAAAATTAAGTAATAATACAGCTCAAGTTGAGCTGATGTGTTTGGTATCATATCATTTCCTATGAAAATAATGAGGAAATGCATCTCTTTGTGACTATACATTTCATCAGTTACTCCCTTTGTTAATGTAATGGTTGTTTTAAGTATTTCCTTTCCCTTTTTTTCTAGCAAACAGATGCTAGCATTCAGTTGTTCTCTTGTCTTTGCACAACAGGATCATCCTCATCTGAAGAAGAATATGGAGTACATGAAGTGACTAGTTCTGATTTACCAGGATGATGAAGCCTAGTCTATCTTCTCATCAGAAGGAGCAATGGAAGGATGGTTACATTACTCCCCACAAGACCAAACTAACTTCAGCTCAGAGGGACTCACAAATTTCCATCTTTTTTGTTGTGATGCGCAAGTAAGATGTTGCTCTAGGATTCTTTCTGGTGAGTTCCATTTTTTTAAAGTGTGCTCTACATGGACCATGTAGGTGCCTGTTTAAACTGTAAATTCATAATACAGTTTGCTTTACTAATCATTTTTTTGTATTTATGCAAACATGGGTGCTCAGCTTGATTTCAATGGGAATCATTCATTTCCACCACAAGAAAGCAGGTGTCGATATGTTCAAGGCGTTGCAAAATATAAAGGCGAAATCATACAAGTTGCGCGTGAACTTGGTTGATTTTGGTGGAACTGCACAAAAAGAATAGCTGGTTTATTTAGCATGAGGTGCCATGTCAATGTACGAACTGATGGCAAACCCTGCCCATTCCACAATCGTATGCATTTGATATTTTGGAATGGTAAAACCTTGTCAAAGTTTGCTCATTGATTTACGCAAAACAACACACGTTTGACATTTTGGAATGGGACAACCTTGTCAAGTTTTGCTCATTTAGGCAAGAAGACATGGGTCTGATATTTTCGAATGGGACGCCCTTTGCTGTCAGCAGCATTGATCGATTTTTCTTTATTCTTTAGTTGTGAAGTAAATATTGGCTCTGACATGTGAATCACTGAGATGCATAATCATCGATCGTTTTGAATGTTCTCTATGAATTGCCAGGCCTACGTGTTTGATTGCAATGTACAGGAATGCTAAAAAGCTGCTCAAACTCTTTGTACTCCCTCTGTTCCTTTTTACTTCGCATATTAGATTTCTTTCAAGTTAGTTGATTTTACATTGTGAATGTTCCTACTTTTTTCTATAAGATTGGTCAAAGTAGAGATACTTTGACTTCAGACGAGGTGAAACTACTGCAGACTAAAAAGGACCGGAGGGAGTACATGTGAAACTGCTGCAAATGAGGTGATCACCCTGGGAATAATGCTAGTACGTATTGTTTTGCATGTTCATCCAATGCCAGTGATACAAGAATTCGAACTAATCAAACTAAATTCATTCATACACGGTCAGATTTCATATAAACACGACGGATTTCATTAAATTTCATACATTCTTCAACTAAAAAGGGGTGCACTGGAGGTATAATTAATTAACCGAAGCTACCCACCCGTGTCCGGCTGAGCCGAAGATAAGCTTCTTCTCCAGCGGACTGAGCTTCAGTGACTTAATTGCAGGTTCTTTGCATAACTGACATGTGGCCCAGGTGCCTGTTGCGCCCATGTGTCAGTGACCCAACTGCACCTACAGTTAAGTAACTGAAGCAACGTCCTTCTTCAACACAGCTCTCCGACTCCACGTCGCCGCCAAGAAGCTAATCGGTCGTCAATGGTCAACCCGACTAGCTTGGCTTCAACCAAAGGGTAGCAGTGGTGGCCTTACTTGGACCCAAGCAGTAGTGACCTACCGTGTTCTACTCTTCCTCGTTTTCTATGTGGCGCGCCCTCGTTGGCACTGGCCAGGGCGGGGCCTCGACGGAGCCGGCGATGTCCTCTATCTCGTTGCCAACGGGGTGGCGCCTCGGCGGAGCGGAGGAAATCCTCCCCCTCGGTGCCGGCGGGGCGGGGCATCAGCGGAGCCGGCGGTGTCCTCTGCTTCATTGTTGGCGCGGCGGAGCAGGGCCTCGTCGACGCCAGCAGAGCGGGGACTCGACGAAGCCGTCATTGTCCTCCGCCTCGTCCTAGGTCTCGCCAAACAGCGCCTCGCCTGCTTCATCGCCCTCTTTGTAGGCAGCCGCAACCTTCGCCACCCGCATGCGGTACCACCAGCGCACGAGGCGGCTCTCGCAGGCGGAGCGGTACGAGTCGAGCAGCGCCTCCTGCTCCACGTCGATCTACTCCTCCGCCTGCAGGTGCTCCTGGAGGAGATGGTGGTTGTAGGCGGGGGTGGCCTGTGCCTCCCGGAACTGCTCCTGACGCTTCTGCCTCACCGTGTCCATGTATTGGGCACGGGCCTCGCCGATGGTCATGGTGCAATGCATCGGCGAGGATGGCACGGAGGAGGGGGTTGGTGCCGGATCGTCGACTACCACGTTCTCCATTGGCACGTCGTCGTCCTCCAGCTGCCTGCCGGCCATCCAGTCGGCAGCAATGGCTGCCATCTCCTTGTGGTCCGTCGTTCGCTCGTCCCGAAGAGCACTGGTGCGCGAGGAAGCCATGGTGGGCAGTAGTGGTGTGGACAGGAGAAAGGGAACGGAGGCGGATGACTACGGCTATGGCCGGCGCAATAGTTTATATAGCAATGGTGGGCGGCGGAGGGACAGACAGGTGGCGCCGGAGTAGCCGCCTCGGCAACCATGTGTCATTAATGTGGGTAGCAGACAGACGGACGGACGGCACTTGTGTTGTTTGAACGCGGAGCAATCGCCTGCATCGGCAAGCGGTGCGGGCCGCGCTGACCGTTTCGGGCGGAATGAGCGCCCAAGCGAGGGAGGCGGTCTGGGTGGGCAAGGGCGGTCAGACTCATGCTTGGCAGCAGGTCGGTCCAGCAGTCAGACATGCTGGCTCGCCAGCGAGCTCGCCGAGCTGAGCGACGACAATCAGACGATGGACGTAGCTTCCGACCAGGACTCGGTCCCACTGTCCAAGCCGGTTCATGCCGTGTTCACCATAGAGCAGGTGCAGCCGCACTTCGATGCCCTATTGGTGGAAGAGCTACCAGCACAGGAGGACATATGCTGCAACCTCCGTCTCCCCAACGAGCACCAGCGAACAAGCAAACGACAATGCCTTCACGGACATGTGGCCCTATGATCCTGGCTTCCTGAATGAGCAGCGGGCGCTATATCAGACCATCCGTAGGGCCCGCGAGGCCTTCTTCGTCGTCCTTCAAGTTGTTGCGCTCGCCATGGCGCCGTCGTATCGCGTTGTCAACATGGTCAACGGACATGAGGAATGAGGATATGACTTTACTTGGAGGATGACAATGGGGACCCACCAGGGCCATAGTCACATGTACGCAAGTGCCTCCTTATTATATACAACTATATTTTTTTTGTGACCTCCTGGTTTCCTGACATCACGGTCCCACACCATTGTCAACCTACGTAGTCAATAAACGAGAGAATTGCACAAGGAGGGGCCGACAGTTGGGACCAAGCAGCTCGAGCAGCATTTGTGTTTTTGAGGTGTGAGCACTGCAGAGTTTTTCTTGAGCGATGTTTTTGTTGTTGTTCAGAGGAGAGCAAGATATTAACTAGGCGGGCTGTGGCCCGTTTAGCCCAGGCCAATTATCCAGCCCAGATTTTAATTTTTTTTCAAGCTGAAAATGGCTAGCCCTGCTATACATTGTTTTGAGGAATATCCAGGTAAGGTCAACTTGTTATTCTCCACCCCGTTGGGCTGCAAATCTTTACTAGGACGGATGCATTAGGCTTAACAAGAAAATGGGCTTTAGGAAATAATAAATGGGATGTAATTATAAAAACTGACAGTAACTATAAAAAATGCACCAAACACATAATTAGTTTTAAAAAAAATTATTTTTGGATTTTGAAAATTCTAATTTCACTTATTGTTGCGCGTGCAATATTTCGTTCGATTTTTACGTAATACAAATTTATTTTGAAATTATATTTAATCTGACTAGAAATTTCGGGATAAAAATATTTCGGATCCCATCAAAATGTGGAAATTTTATTGTATTCTGTTTTAAACGGTTGGATGATATTATTAATCATTGTCCTAGCTAGAAAATGGGATGTACCTTTAACAAACTGTAAATAGGATGTAGTAAATTCCACTAGAATTCAAAAATGGGTTGTACATTCTTACAAATCGCAAATGGGCTATATGTTCTCTGCCACACACTTGTGGGCCTGCTAAGTTGATGTGTCCCCTAAAAAAAAGTTGACGCGTTTGCAAGGCTTTGTCAACTTATAGTCAACACACGGTTCTAGCAGCAGTGGTCGTTGGATGTCCATCCAACGGATGCGTGCTTCCTCTTCAATCTCGGATATTCTTGCTTCAGCCACCCAAAAATGATTCCTCCCCCTGACTTCTGGGGCGCACCGTTTCAGAGGATGACCCGTCGGCCTAGTAAGTTGACGCGTACCAAGGGCTTTGTCAACTTAGTCAATATAAACGATTCTAGCTTCAGTGACCATACGATGTCCATCCAACGGCCGTCGTGCTTCTTCAACCTCTGGTCTTCTTGCTCCAGCCACCCAAACCAGCGCCGGCCATGCCCTCTGGTCCTGCCTCCCATGTTCGGTTGTTCTGCCACCGCTGCCCATGCCATCCCTCTATACTCACCCACACCTCCTTTTATTCTCCGGCGACGGCAGCCTCACACCGCAGCCGAAGCAATCAACCCACGTACTCCCCCCCCCCCCATGTGGGCATCCACTGCCGCGTCTTCCCCGGCTCCGCGTCGTTCCATTCCTAGGCCTCGCCGCCGTCCACCGCCTTGGTGCTCTTGGCACAGCATGGTCAATGTGGTCAACAAAGGACAGCCATCAGAAGAGGACTTTAGGCGGTGAGGCTAACAGCTGGACCCACCAGCTACATCTTCGAACACAAGGAAGTGCCTCCTTATTACTTGCAAAATAAAAACGATTCCTCCCCATGATAGCTCAGATCGACCAACTATATCTTCGCACGCAAGGAAGTGCATCCTTATCCTCCCTGACCGCTAGGACCCACCCGGTCAAAGTGTACGTAGCGTTGTCTATCTGGTCGCGAACGTGTACGTACATACTAGTCGATCGGTCTCTCTGCAAGTATGAACCATGGCCGAGTAAGTAGCAGCACGTGTCATTGTAGAGCACCTGACATAGCAGTTCATGCAGTCCTGTCTAAGTCCTGTACACGTACGTACAGCCAGAGGGCAAAAAATACGGCCACGTACGTACATACGGGCGGGGTCTCGAGCACGTACTCACGCATATATACGGACGACCAGGCCTTGTGTACATGGAGAGGCAACAGACGCCAGCAACGGTGTCCTGTTCATCGGCTGGGTCGGAATGGAGAAACAACATCATGTTCATCGGGAGGCAACCGATTGGGTCGGAATGCGTCCTATCCAACGGGAGCCAACCGGGTTGCACGGAACAGCTGAAACAGGGTCTGGCATACCGCAGAACAGAGGAAACGGCCCTCTGTTCGACCGGCCACGGTCGAAACGGGATACTGTTCATCAGGAGGGGTCTGGCATACCGCAAAACGGAGGAAACGGACTTGTGTTCGAGTGCCTACGGTCAAAACAGGGTCATGTTTATCGGGAGGGGTGTGGCGTACCGCAAAACGGAGGAAACGGACTTGTGTTGGAGCGCCTACGGTCAAAACGGGGTCCTGTTCATCCACCGTCTACCGCCTCGCTCCAGCCTCCACGGGTTACTTTTCATCCACCGTCTACCACCTCGCTCCAGCCTCCAAGGGTTACTGTTCGTCCACCATCGACCCCTCCAGCCTCCACGAGCTATTGTTCATTAACGGCTACTGTTCATCCAGCCTCCACCGCTATCCAGCCCTCCATGGGGTCCTGTTCATCCACCCCCAACCGGTTGGGGTGCCGCGGCCTCCTCCGGGTCCAGTTCATCCAGTGGCAACGGCCTACTACCATGGGGTCATGTTCATCCAACTCCCACTGGTAACTGTTCATCCACAGCCAACCAACCGGCTCGACTCACCGCGTCTCGACTCGTTCTACGTACCGCACGCACAATAGCAACGGTCACTGTTCATCGAGAGGCAACCCAACACTGACTGGCTACATCTCGCACGGGGGCTCGATCGCCTTCAGTAAGCAGCAGCAGTGATCGATCGCTCGGGTTCAGTTAGAAGTAGCAACGAAGGAATTGCTCGGGTTCAGTCAGCACCGATTGAATCGCTTGGGTTCAATTAACAGCCAAGGGATTGACCGCTCAGGTTTAGTAACATGCGATCGCTCCGGGTTCAGTTAGCCAACGCCTCGCACACACGCGCGTACACGAGAGAAACATGCAAACCACAGTGCATCGCTCGGCCCCGACCGCCCACCGTAACCGGGAACTCCCGGATATTCTCCTCGCCCTTGCTTCTACCACTGTTTTTCCCGTCATGGACAGCTCAAAGAATGTCATGCAGCTGCGTCTACGGCCCGCCCAGGACAAAAAGCCCATTTTTGGTCATGATTTTTTGACATAGAGTAGGAGCCCACCACATCTATGATGATACCAGGTTTTGTCACAATTATCGTCATAGAAGTGTCATAAGCATGACAGAAAAAATTACTTTCAGCCCAAAATGTCACGAATGTGTCTTTTTTGTAGTGAAGATGAATTATGGAAAAAATCGTGTTATGGATCTCCAGGAATTTAAGAAACCGTCAAGGGCCAGATCTGGGGAGCGTGAAACAGAAGAGAACAGAGAGGGAGATCCAATCTCGGACGGGCTCCCGCCCCTCCATCACCATGGAGGCCATGGACTAGAGGGGTAACTCTCCTCCCATCTAGGGGGGAGGCCAAGGAAGAAGAACAAGGAGGGGGGCTCTCTCCCCCTCTCTCCCGGTGGCGCCGGAGTGCCATCGTGGCTAGGATCATGACAGCTATCTACATCAACAATCTTGCTACCGTCAACACCAACTCTCTCCCCCTCTATGCAGCGGTGTAACACCTCTTCTCCCCGCTATAATGTCTACTTTAAAATGGTGCTCAACTCCATATATTATTTCCCAATGATATTTGGCTACCCTATGATGTTTGAGTAGATCCGTTTTGTCCTGTGGGTTAATCGTGATCTTGGTTGGTATGACTATATATTTTATTTATGGTGTTGTCCTACGGTGCCCTCTCGCGCAAACGTGAGGGATCCCCACTGTAGGGTGTTGCAATATGTTCATGATTCGCTTATGGTGGGTTGCGAGAGTGATAGAAGCTTAAACACGAGTAGGCGGGTTGTTGCGTATGGGATAAAGAGGACTTGATACTTAATGCTATGGTTGGGTTTCATGACCTTAATGATCTTTAGTAGTTGCATATGCTTGCTAGAGTTCCAATCATAAGTGCATATGGTCCAAGTAGAGAAAGTGTGTTAGCTCATGCCTCTCCCTCATATAGAATTGCAAGAATGATTACCGGTACTTGTCATCGATTGCCTAGGGACAAATGACATTCTTGTTGACAAAAGCTATCCACTTTTATTACCTTGCAATTTATTCATAGTTTTATTCTCACAAAGTACCTGTAGTTTTATTCTTGCAAAATAGTTTCATACTTGTTTTAGGTAAAGCAAACATCAAGTGTGTGTAGAGTTGTATCGGTGGTCGATAGAACTTGAGGGAATATTTGTTCTACCTTTAGCTCCTCGTTGGGTTCGACACTCTTATTTATTGAAGAAGGCTACAAATGATCCCCTATACTTGTGGGTTATCACTGAGCGGCACCGTCCCACTCCTCCTCAGCCGCTCCCGTGACTGTGCTACCCTCCCGCATAATCTCCTCATGGTTGTAGAGAGAGATAAAGGACGGTTGGAAGAAAAGAAAAGGGGCCGGATTAAAAAAATTCCAATGGTCAACATGACCCCGAGGATCCCTTCTGAGCCGCTTGGTGCCCGGTTTAGCTACAGTCATGCTTTAAGCTACCACCTCAGCCATCGTTGATGTAACCCTACGGCTGATAATTTTCGATAAAACATATACGGTGAAATCCATCATGTCAAGTTTCTATTGGTTCATTTTTATTTTCTTCAAGAATAATTACTCTCATCTATGAAATTTCTTATGCAAAACAACTCATCATTACAAAAGAGACCATCAAGCGATGGGTACACAGCTGTCATTTGTATTACTCGGTCAACGGACGTGCACAAATCCGCCGCCCCTGCGGCTTGGTCTACACCAACTCGCCGGGACAGTGCTTGCGATTAACTCACCCGTCCTCACCGGCTTACAAACGCCACAGCAGACTAACCAGTCCATGCCCGCGGTTGACTCGCTTCTGACGCCGCGACCGTCTCTACCGTCCACCCCCGCAGTCTGGTCTACATCAACACACCGGAGCCGCATCCTTCTGCATGGGCTGCTTAGTGAGTGCATGCAAGTCGCCGCTCATGCGGCCTGGTTGAAGGAAATATGCCCTAGAGGCAATAATAAAGTTGTTATTTATTTCCTTATTTCATGATAAATGTTTACTATTCATGCTAGAATTGTATTAACCGGAAACTTAGTACATGTGTGAATACATAGACAAAACATATTGTCCCTAGTATGCCTCTACTTGACTAGCTCGTTAATCAAAGATGGTTATGTTTCCTAACCATAGACATGTGTTGTCATTTGATGAACGGGATCACATCATTAGGAGAATGAAGTGATGGACATGACCCATCCGTTAGCTTAGCATTATGATCGTGACAGTTTCATTGCTACTGCTTTCTTCATGACTTATACAAGTTCCTCAGACTATGAGATTATGCAACTCCCGAATACCAGAGTAACACTTTGTGTTCTACCAAACGTCACAACGTAAATGGGTGATTATAAAGGTGCTCTACAGGTGTCTCCGAAGGTGTTTGTTGGGTTGGCATAGATCGAGATTAGGATTTGTTACTCCGTGTTTCGGAGAGGTATCTCTGGGCCCTCTCGGTAATACTCATCACTATAAGCCTTGCAAGCATTGTGACTAATGAGTTAGTTACAGGATGAAGTATTACGGAACGAGTAAAGAGGCTTACCGGTAACGAGATTGAACTAGGTATGACGATCGAATCTCGGGCAAGTAACATACCGATGACAAAGGGAACAACGTATGTGTTATGCGGTTTGACCGATAAAGATCTTCGTAGAATATGTAGGAACCAATATGAGCATCCAGGTTCCGCTATTGGTTATTGACCGGAGACGTGTCTCGGTCATGTCTACATAGTTCTCAAACCCGTAGGGTCCGCATGCTTAATGTTCGATGACGATTGGTATTATGAGTTTATGCGATTTGATGTACCAAAGGTTGTTCGGAGTCCCGGATGAGATCATGGAAATGACGAGGAGTCTTGAAATGGTCGAGACATAAAGATTGATATATTGGACGGCTATATTTGGACACCGGAAGTGTTCCGGATAAGTTTTGGATAAAACCGAAGTACCGGAGGGTTACCGGAACCCCCCGGGGTTTTAATGGGCCTCATGGGCCAAGTGGTGCAAGAGAGGAGGCAGGCCAAGGTGTGGCGCCCCGCCCCCCATAGCCCAAACCGAATTGGACTAGGGGGCGGCCCCCCTTTCCTTCTCTCCTCCCCCTCCTTCCCCCTTCTCCTAGTTGGACTAGGAAAGTGGGGGACGACTCCTACTTGGAGTAGGATTGCCCCCCCCCCCCTATGGCACCCCTCCTCCCCTGGCCGCCCTCCTCCTCTCTCCCTCCTTTATATACGGGGGAGGGGGCACCCCAAAGACACACAAGTTGATCAAGTTGATCTTTTAGCCATGTGCGATGCCTCCCTCCACAGATTCCCACCTCGGTTATATCATCGTAGTGCTTAGGCAAAGCCCTACGCCGGTAACTTCATCATCACCGTCACCACACCGTGGTGCTAATGGAACTCTCCCTCGGCCTCAGCTGGATCTAGAGTTCGGGGGACATCACCGAGCTGAACGTGTGCAGATCACGGAGGTGTCGTGCGTTCGGTACTTGATTGGTTGGATCGCGAAGACGTTCGACTACATCAACCACGTTACTTAACGCTTCCGCTTTCGGTCTACGAGGGTACGTGGACAAACTCTCCCCCTCGTTTTTATGCATCACCTAGATAGATCTTGTGTGATCGTAGGAAATTTTTTGAAATTACCGTGTTCCTTAACAGTGGCATCCGAGCCAGGTTTATGCGTAGATGTTATATGCACGAGTAGAACACAAAGAGTTGTGGGCGATAATAGTCATACTGCTTACCAGCATGTCATACTTTGATTCGGCGGTATTGTTGGATGAAGCGGCCCGGACCAACATTACATGACCGCATTCATGAGACTGGTTCTACCGACATGCTTATGCACATAGGTGGCTGGCGGGTGTCTGTTTCTCCAACTTTAGTTGAATCAAGTGTGGCTACGTCTGGTCCTTGTTGAAGGTTAAAACAACACACTTGATGAAAAATCGTTGTGGTTTTGATGCGTAGTTAAGAATGGTTCTTGCTAGAAGCCCGTAGCAGCCACGTAAAACTTGCAACAACAAAGTAGAGGATGTCTAACTTATTTTTGCAGGGCTTGCTGTGATGTGATATGGTCAAGGCATGATGTGATATAAATTGTTGTATGAGATGATCATGTTTTGTAACAAAGTTATCAGCAACTGGCAGGAGCCATATGGTTGTTGATTTATTGTATGAAATGCAATTGCCATGTAATTTTTTTACTTTATCACTAAGCGGTAGCGATAGTCGTAGTAACAATAGTTGGCGAGATGACAACGATGCTACGATGGAGATCAAGGTGTCACGCCGGTGACGATGGAGATCATGACGATGCTTCGATGATGAAGATCATGAGCACGAGATGATGATCACCATATCATGTCACATATTTTGATTGCATGTGATGTTTATGTCTTATGCATCTTATTTTGCTTAGTATAGCGGTAGCATTATAAGATGATCCCCTACTAAATCTCAAGGTATAAGTGTTCTCCCTGGGTATGCACAGTTGCTATAGTTCGTCGTGTCGAGACACCACGTGATGATCGGGTGCGATAAGCTCTACGTTCACATACAACGAGTGCAAGCCAGCTTTGCACACGCAGAATACTCAGGTTAAACTTGACGAGCCTAGCATATCCAAATATGGCCTCGGAACACTGAGACCGAAAGGTTGAGCGTGAACCATATAGTAGATATGATCAACATAGTGATGTTCACCACTGAAAACTACTCCATCTACGTGATGATCGGACATGGTTTAGTTGATTTGGATCACGTGATCACTTAGATGATTAGAGGGATGTCTATCTAAGTGGGAGTTCTTAAGTAATATGATTAATTGAACTTTCATTTATCATGAACTTAGTACCTGATAGTATTTTGCATGTCTATGTTATTGTAGATCAATAGCCCGTGCTACCGTTCCTTTGAATTTTAATGCATTCCTAGAGAAAGCTAAGTTGAAAGATGATGATAGCAACTACATGGACTGGGTCCGTAACTTGAGGATTATCCTCATTGCTGCACAGAAGAATTACGTCCTGGAAGCACCGTTGGGTGCCCGGCCTGCTGCAGATGCTACTGATGATGTTAAGAACGTCTGGCAGAGCAAAGCTGATGACTACTCGATAGTTCAGTGTGCCATGCTTTACGGCTTAGAACCGGGACTTCGACGATGTTTTGAACATCATGGAGCATATGAGATGTTCCGGGAGTTGAAGTTAATATTTCAAGCAAATGCCCGGATTGAGAGATATGAAGTCTCCAATAAGTTCTATAGCTATAAAATGGAGGAGAATAGTTCTGTCAGTGAACACATACTCAGAATGTCTGGGTACCACAACCACTTGACTCAACTGGGAGTTAATCTTCCTGATGATAGTGTCATTGACAAAGTTCTTCAACCACTGCTACCAAGCTACAAAAGCTTCATGATGAACTATAATATGCAAGGGATGAACAAGACTATTCCAAGCTCTTCACAATGCTTAAGGCTGTGGAGGTAGAAATAAAAAACGAGCATCAAGTGTTGATGGTCAATAAGACCACTAGTTTCAAGAAAAAGGGCAAAGGGAAGAAGGGGAACTTCAAGAAGAACAGCAAAAAGGTTGCTGCTCAAGAGAAGAAACCCAAGTCTGGACCTAAGCCTGAAACTGAGTGCTTCTACTACAAAGGGACTGGTCACTGGAAGCGGAACTGCCCCAAGTATTTGGCGGATAAGAAGGATGGCAAAGTGAAAGGTATATTTGATATACATGTTATTCATGTGTACTTAACTAATGCTCGCAGTAGCGCCTGGGTATTTGATACTGGTTCTGTTGCTCATATTTGCAACTCGAAAGAGGGGCTACGGATTAAGCGAAGATTGGCTAAGGACGAGGTGACGATGCACGTGGGAAATGGTTCCAAGGTTGATGTGATCGCCGTCGGCACGCTACCTCTACATCTACCATCGGGATTAGTTTTAGACCTGAATAATTATTATTTGGTGCCAGCGTTGAGCATGAACATTATATCTAGATCTTGTTTGATGCGAGACAATTATTCATTTAAATCAAAGAATAATGGTTATTCTATTAGTGATATCTTTTATGGTCTTGCACCCCTATTGAGTGTTCTATTTTTTTCAATCTCGATAGTGATGATACACATATTCATAATATTGAAGCCAAAAGATGCAAAGTTAATAATGATAGTGCAACTTATTTGTGGCACTGCCATTTGGTTCATATTGGTGTAACGCGCATGCAGAAACTCCATGCTGATGGACTTTTGGAATCACTTGATTATGAATCACTTGGTGCTTGCGAACCATGCCTTATGGGCAAGATGACTAATACTCCTTTCTCTGGAACAATGGAACGAGCTACTGACTTATTGTAAATAATACATACTGATGTATGCGGTCCAATGAGTATTGAGGCTCGTGGTGGGTATCGTTATTTTCTTACCTTCACAGATGATTTGAGCAGATATGGTTATATCTACTTAATGAAGCATAAGTCCGAAACATTTGAAAAGTTCAAAGAATTTTAGAGTGCAGTGGAAAATCATCGTAACAAGAAAATTAAGTTTCTATGATATGATCATGGAGGAGAATATTTGAGTTACGAGTTTGGTCTTCATTTGAAACATGGGATAGTTTCACAAATAACGCCACCTGGAACACCACAGCAAAATGGTGTGTCCAAATGTCGTAACCGTACTTTATTGGATATGGTGAGATCTATGATGTCTCTTACTGATTTACCGCTATCGTTTTGGGGTTATGATTTAGAGATGGCTGCATTCACTTTAAATAGGGCACCATCAAAATCCGTTGAGACGATGCCTTATGAACTATGGTTTGGCAAGAAACCAAAGTTGTCATTTCTTAAAGTTTGGGGCTGCGATGCTTATGTGAAAAAGCTTCGACCTAATAAGCTCGAACCCAAATCGGAGAAGTGCGTCTTCATAGGATACCCAAAGGAAACTGTTGGGTACACCTTCTATCACAGATCCGAAGGCAAAATCTTTGTTGCTAAGAATGGATCCTTTCTAGAGAAGGAGTTTCTCTCGAAAGAAGTGAGTGGGAGGAAAGTAGAACTTGATGAGGTAATTGTACCTTCCCCCTTATTGGAAAGTAGTCATCACAGAAATCAGTTCCAATGATTCCTACACCAATTAGTGAGGAAGTTAATGATGATGATAATGAAACTTCAGATCAAGTTACTACCGAACCTCGTAGGTCTTCCAGAGTAAGATCCGCACCAGAGTGGTATGGCAATCCTATCCTGGAAATCATGTTACTAGACCATGATGAACCTACGAACTATGAGGAAGCGATGATGAGCCCAGATTCCGCGAATGGCTTGAGGCCATGAAATCTGAGATGGGATCCATGTATGAGAACAAAGTATGGACTTTGGTGGACTTGCCCGATGTCGGCAAGCCATAGAAAATAAATGGATCTTTAAGAAGAAGACCGACGCAGATGGTAATGTTACTATCTACAAAGCTTGACTTGTTGCAAAAGGTTTTCGACAAGTTCAAGGAGTTGACTACGATGAGACTTTCTCACCCGTAGTGATGCTTAAGTCTGTCCGAATCATGTTAGTGATTGCCGGATTTTATGATTATGAAATTTGGCAGATGGATGTCAAAACTGCATTCCTGAATGGATTTCTGGAAGAAGAGTTGTATATGATGCAACCAAAGGTTTTATTGATCCAAAGGGTGCTAACAAAGTGTGCAAGCTCCAGCGATCCATTTATGGACTGGTGCAAGCCTCTCGGAGTTGGAATAAACGCTTTGATAGTGTGATCAAAGCATATGGTTTTATACAAACTTTTGGAGAAGCCTGTATTTACAAGAAAGTGAGTGGGAGCTCTGTAGCATTTCTGATATTATATGCGGATGACATATTGTTTATTGGAAATGATAGAGAATTTCTGGATAGCATAAAGGGATACCTGAATAAGAGTTTTTCTATGAAAGATTTCGGAGAAGCTGCTTACATATTGAGCATCAAGATCTATAGAGATAGATCAAGACGCTTAATTGGACTTTCACAAAGCATATACCTTGATAAAGTTTTGAAGAAGTTCAAAATTGATCAGTCAAAGAAAGGGTTCTTGCCTGTGTTACAAGGTGTGAAGTTCAGTCAGACTCAATGCCCGACCACTGTAGAAGATAGAGAGAAAATTAAACTCATTCCCTATGCTTCAGCCATAGGTTCTATCATGTATGCAATGTTGTGTACCCGACCTGATGTGTGCCTTACTATAAGCATAGCAGGGAGGTACCAAAGTAATCCCGGAGTGGAGCACTGGACAGCGGTCAAGAACATCCTTAAATACCTGAAAAGGACTAAGGATATGTTTCTCATTTATGGAGGTGAAAAGAGCTCGTCGTAAATGGTTGCATCGATGCAAGCTTTGACACTGATCCGGATGGCTCTAAGTCGCAAACCAGATACGTATTTTTATTGAATGGAGGAGCTGTCAGTTGGTGCAGTTCCAAGCAAAGCTCATGGCAGGATCTACGTGTGAAGCCGAGTACATTGCTGCTTCAGAAGCAGCAAATGAAGGAGTTTGGATGAAGGAGTTCATATCCGATCTAGGTGTCATACCTAGTGCATCGGTCCCAATGAAAATCTTTTGTGACAATACTGGTGCAATTGCCTTGGCAAAGGAATCGAGATTTCACAAGAGAACCAAGCACATTAAGAGACGCTTCAATTCCATCTGTCATCAAGTGTTGGAAGGGGACATAGAGATTTGCAAGATACACACGGATCTGAATGTTGCAGGCCCATTGACTAAGCCTCTTCCACGAGCAAAACATGATCAGCACAAAAGTTCCATGGGTATTATAATCATTACTATGTAATCTAGATTATTGACTCTAGTGCAAGTGGGAGACTGAAGGAAATATGCCCTAGAGGCAATAATAAAGTTATTATTTATTTCCTTATTTCATGATAAATGTTTATTATTCATGCTAGAATTGTATTAACCGGAAACTTAGTACATGTGTGAATACATAGACAAAACATATTGTCCCTAGTATGCCTCTACTTGACTAGCTCGTTAATCAAAGATGGTTATGTTTCCTAACCATAGACATGTGTTGTCATTTGATGAACGGGATCGTGACAGTTTCATTGCTACTGCTTTCTTCATGACTTATACAAGTTCCTCAGACTATGAGATTATGCAACTCCCGAATACCAGAGTAACACTTTGTGTTCTACCAAACGTCACAACGTAAATGGGTGATTATAAAGGTGCTCTATAGGTGTCTCCGAAGGTGTTTGTTGGGTTGGCATAGATCGAGATTAGGATTTGTTACTTCGTGTTTCGGAGAGGTATCTCTGGGCCCTCTCGGTAATACTCATCACTATAAGCCTTGCAAGCATTGTGACAAATGAATTAGTTGCAGGATGAAGTATTACGGAACGAGTAAAGAGGCTTACCGGTAACGAGATTGAACTAGGTATGACGATCGAATCTCGGGCAAGTAACATACCGATGACAAAGGGAACAACGTATGTTGTTATGCGGTTTGACCGATAAAGATCTTCATAGAATATGTAGGAACCAATATGAGCATCCAGGTTCCGCTATTGGTTATTGACCGGAGACGTGTATCGGTCATGTCTACATTTTTCTCGAACCCGTAGGGTCCGCACGCTTAATGTTCGATGACGATTGGTGAGTTTATGTGATTTGATGTACTGAAGGTTGTTCGAAGTCCCGAATGAGATCACGGACATGACGAGGAGTCTTGAAATGGTCGAGACATAAAGATTGATATACTGGACGGCTATATTCGGACACAGGAAGTGTTCCGAATAAGTTTCGGATAAAACCGGAGTACCGGAAGGTTACCGGAACCCCCGAGGGGGTTAATGGGCCTCATGGGCCAAGTGGTGGAAGAGAGGAGGCAGGCCAAGGTGTGGCGCCCCCCCCCCCCCCCAGCCCAAACCGAATTGGACTAGGGGGCCGGCCCCCCTTTCCTTCTCTCCTCCCCCTCCTTCCCCCTTCTCCTAGTTGGATTAGGAAAGGGGGGGCCGATTCTTACTTGGAGTAGGATTGCCCCCCCCTATGGCGCGCGTCCTCCCCTGACCAGCCTCCTCCTCCCTCCCTCCTTTATATACGGGGGAGGGGGGCACCCCAAAGACACACAAGTTGATCTTTTAGCTGTGTGCGGTGCCCCCCTCCACAGATTCCCACCTCGGTCATATCGTCGTAGTGCTTAGACGAAGCCCTGCGCTGGTAACTTCATCATCACCGTCACCACACCGTGGTGCTTACGGAACTCTCCCTTGGCCTCAGCTGGATCTAGAGTTCAGGGGACGTAACCGAGCTGAACGTGTGCAGATCGCGAAGGTGTCGTGCGTTCGGTACTTGATTGGTTGGATCGCGAAGACGTTCGACTACATCAACCGCGTTACTTAACACTTCCACTTTCGGTCTATGAGGGTACGTGGACACACTCTTCCCCTCGTTGATATGCATCACCTAGATAGATCTTGCATGATCATAGGAAAAAATTTGAAATTACCGCGTTCCCCAACACCGGTCTATTCCAATAAACTCTGGAGCAAATTATACTATATTTTTAGCCCTTGCCTACACAAGATGGATCGATGGACAGGTGCACAAGTCTTGCGGTTTGGGTAATTTCAACAACTAGCTGGGATGAACCACTAGCCAGATTTCTGACACAACTCATATGGGATCATTTATAACCCACCACGGTCCACCTCAACCTTCCGTGGAGTCACATTGTGCTATCAACGCCAAGGATATACAATGAGTGTTGCGAAGATCATCAACTCGCCACCTTGCCTCCAGCTTCAACACATTCCAGCATTCCGTTGTCAACTAGATGTCGTCTTATGCCATGGCCAAGAATGAAGAATCTCAAGCCAACTCCTCGAGTCGACTTAAGACTCGGGGGCTACACAGACATGACTACTTAGTAAATTTTGCCACTTTCAGCAAATTTAAGATCCCCGGGTCATTGGAGGGAAAATAACCTGGTCCCGGAGACTACTGCCATATTGGTGAAAATTTAAAGGCCGTCCGAAAATTTCCGGCTTAAAAAGTGCCTTGCAATCATAAAGTTCCGGCTCAATAGAAGAGTTCCGGGTTATCAGAAAAGATTCCAGTTCAAAATCCGGCTCAAGGGAAATATGTCTCCCACAAAGTTTTGAGCTCTCAATATCCGGCTCAACATCCGGTTCAAGAGGAATCTATATCTCGCAAGTTCGAGTTCAGAAAAATTAAAGGTTGCCAAAGAGAACTTGCTGCCATGATGCGTGGTTCAAACATGGGTATCCTGCCTTATGGGCTTATCATGTTATGATCAACGTAATAAAGCCGGCATCCCTGAAATTCGGGGCCTCTGTTGTTTCATCTCTGTGCATATGAGTCTTTATTAAGTTGATCATAAGGTCACTTGGGGGCTTCCAACCCACCGGGTTTAGCTTTCATACCCTCTTGACCAGCATGAAACGCCACATTATGGGTTAAACATGCCTGTTTGCAACTTGCTACTCCGCCAGGTGACCCGCCGAACTCTTGAAAAGTCAATCTTTTTTAAGACCCTGAACTCGTCAAGGTTAAAACAACGGTTTTGTGTCACGAGAGAGCCGGCTTACAGTGAGCTAGGATAAACCCACCTGTCTGTTTACTGCTACTCTGTTATATTGCCCGTCGTACTCTTAACAGTCAATTCTTTTTAAGACCCTGAACTTGTTAAGGTTAAAATGACGGATTTATGTCATGGGAGGTCGGCTTACAGGATAAAACGACTATGCGGCCTTGAAAGCAAACATATGGCCTGTGTAGCCAACTTTTTTCGGCCGTGCCTTAAAAGTCGGCTTAACAAATATTTGAGATTTGCATATTCTCTATTTTTATTTCTTAGAGCTACTCTCTTTTTGTCGAGGCTTGAAAGCCAGCACTTTTATATTCTATCATCATAAACATACATCATCATACATTGCATCATCATTGCATCATATATGCATAGATGTACTGGTTTATATTGCAGGAACCGGTTTTCATACCGGGTTATATTATTCAAATCTCTAATAGCCAACATGACTAGATTTTCATTATGGTTATCATAACCAGTATTGGATGATTGAGGTTTTCAAAGGCCCTTCGGAGTAATGGCTATTATTCTCTCATCCAAAAATACCAGCTTACAACAAGGAGCATGGTTCAACATTGATATGCAAGGCTTTCAGCAACATCATCCAGACAATGGATATGAATTATATTGATGTAGTAATATGAAAGGGTGTTTGTTGGGGATATTCCCCACAACCAAGACCCAACTCATAAGGATAAGCCGCCCTAAGGCTTGAGTCATTTCTGGGTTTGAGTCGCCCTGACGTTAAGTCACCTCTGGACTTAAGCAGCCATGTTAAGTCATCACAGATCCTAACCTGGCAGGTGAGACCCAACAGATTGTGACCCGGCAGATTGTAAGCGACAGATTATGACCCAGCAGATTGTGACCCGACAGATTATGACCAGGCAGATTGTGACCCAACAGACCATTATGACCTAGGAGACAGTTATGACCCGGCAGACAGTTATGACCCGGCAGACAGTTATAACTCGACAGATAGATTATGAACCGGTAGATGCATGGAGTCACGAAGATGAGTCTCAGAGATGAGTCGCCTGGAGTTAAGAAGCCCAAGGCATTAAGAAGCCCATAGAGAGAAGCCCAAGGCGTTAATAAGCCCACGGTGAGAAGTCAGAATAGGTTAAGTCTTAATCTGACTTGGACTCTTGTAAGCCCAGGGCCTCAACCTGTGTATATAAAGGCTAGATCCTGTGGCGGGTTAACTCAAGAAACAATCAATCGATAGCTAGGTTAAGTGATTCCGCTCCCTTGTAATCGATACTCAATCAATACAACATAAAGCAGGACGTAGGCTTTTACGTTGTTGGTGAGGGGCCGAACCTGGGTAAACCTTGTGTTTTTCGTCGCGTTCAAGCCCTTCAAGCTAAACCTACATTGCGATGGCTCCACACCTAAGTCCTTTCACAAGGGCATCTGCCGTGACAAAACCACGACAGTATTGGTTCATGATCATTGGTTAGTAAAAATATCGATATTAAAGATTGTTATGTATTACTCATTTAAGTGTCTGTCATGGCATGACGGGGATGTTGGAGCATTCTTCTTCCTCATTGAAATCCTTTGTGTTGTTTGAATCGGGGCACGTGATGGTTAACTCCTACCAACCTCCTCCGTATGGGAATACTAGTAGTACTATGCTTCGAGGGCTAATAAAACTTTCATAATAAATATATGAGTTCTTTATGACTAATGTGAGTTCATGAACTAATACGGCACGCCCACCTATCCACATATTGCTAGCCTCTTTGGTACCTTGCATTACCCTTTCTCACTTGGAGAGTTGGTGCAAACTTCGCCGGTGCATCCAAATCCTATGATATGATACGCTCTATCACACATAAGCCTCATTATATCCATCCTCAAAACAGCCACCATACCTACCTATCATGGCATTTCCATAGCCATTCCAAGATATATTGCCATGCAACTTCCACGGTTACTTCCACATGACATGTGTGTTCATCATCATATTGATGTGCATGATCATATAGAGCTGAGATGATATTTGGAATACATGTTATGCTAGATCATCGCACGTCCTGGTACCCTACCAGAGGAATTCATATAGAGTCATATTGTTTCATTTTATCAAGTTGTAAGTAAAAAAGAAGTGTGATGATTGTCATTATTAGAGCATTATCCCAATGAGCTAAAGAATGATGCAGACTGATGATACCTCCAAAAAGTGGGGATGAAGTTCATGATATTGCTCTAAAAAGGAAAAAAAGGAAAAAAAAATAAAAATGAGAGAAGAGAAGGGACAATGCTACTATCCTCTTACCACACTTGTGCTTCAAAGTAGCACTATGTTCTTCATATAGAGAGT
Source organism: Triticum timopheevii (assembly GCA_963921465.1). Taxonomy (NCBI): domain Eukaryota; kingdom Viridiplantae; phylum Streptophyta; class Magnoliopsida; order Poales; family Poaceae; genus Triticum; species Triticum timopheevii. The sequence continues at coordinate 140,626,793 of OY997270.1, forward strand.
CTCTTGATTTGTCATTTTCATATACTAGTGGGAATTTTTATGTTATAGAACTTGGCTTGTATATTCCAATGACGGGCTTCCCCAAATGCCCGAGGTCTTCATGAGCAAGCAAGTTGGATGCACACCCACTTAGTTTTAGTAGTGAGCTTTCATATACTTACAGCTCCAGTGCATATGTTGCATGGTAATCCCTACTCCTCGCATCAATATTGATTGAAAAGGCCTCTCCATTGCCTAACGATCCGCCGAGTTGATGTGAGACTTTCTCCACTTTTGTATTCCCTTATATTCCTACCAGCATATTCTAATCCACCCTAGTGCTAAGTCCATGACTCACGCTTGTGTATAGAGTGAAGTTGAAAATGCTGATGCAAGAAAAAGTATGATACAATTGCTTGGTTTGACACCGGGGTGCTCATGATTTGTACTTATGTTGGGAAGACGGAGTCATGCCATGCTTACATAATTCAACGAGTAGGGATAACATTCGTTAAGCATTGTATATTTTGAGAACTAATGATTATGTTTAAGTATTCATGGATATTATTATGTTGATATCAATTTCTTCATTATTTCTCAATATTCATAACGTAAAAAGATTACATGATTAACATGGTAGGTAGCATTAAACATCAAACATTTTGTTTTGTTTTTTCATTTACCTACTCGAGGACGAGGAGGAATTAAGCTTGGGGTGCTAATATGTCTCCAATGTATCTATAATTTTTTTATTGTTTCATGCTATTACATTATCAATCTTGTATGATTTATATGCAATTATATGTCGTTTTTGGGAACTAACCTATTAACCTAGTGCCTAGTGCCAGTTGTTGTTTTCTGCTTGTTTTTGGTTTTACACCACACGAAGTCCAAACATGATGAAACTTTCTGACGATTTTTTCTGTACATAAGAGACCCTAGAAGCTTCGGAGGGAGTTCAGAAGAGAAACAAGGAGATGGCAAGACAACAGGGCGCGCCTTGATGTCTTGTGGGCCCCTCGTGGCTCCGTCTAACCTAATTCCAGCACTATAAATTATAAGATATAGGAAAACCCCTAGATCAACCAAGGAAACAAATTTTCTGCCGTCGTAAGTCTGTGTTCTTCCGCGATCCTCTCTCTCTGATCTTCAATACAGTGTTCTCCTTGGAGTTCTATTTGATGTAATCTTCTTTTGCGATGCGTGTGTTCGGATCCGATGAATTGTGGGCTTATGATTAGATTATTCATTGAAAGTAATTTAGTCTTTTCTGAACTTTAGTGTGTGATTGTTATAGCCATGTAATGCTTTCCGATCTATGAGTTTTCTTTGGCAAAGTTGATGAGTAGATCTTCAGTGGAAGTGGTGCATAGTAGTAGGTTCAATCTTGCAGTTTCCTCACCCTGTGGCAGGAGGAGTAGCGAGGCACATATTTGTATTGTTGCTACTAAGTGGGAAACGACGGGGTTCAATCATATTGCTTGGTTTCATTCTATCTACATTATGTCATCATACTTGATGCATTACTCTGTCTATTATGAACTTAATACATAGAGAAGCAAGCATAGAAGCGCTCTCGAAGTGGAGTATCTACTTGTCATGGACATAATGCCTATATACATGATCATGCCATGAATAACGTCATAACTATGCGCTTTTCTATCAACTGCCCAACATTAATTTGTCTACCCATCGTATGCTATTTTTCTGAGAGAGATGCCTCTAGTGAAAACTATGGCCTCTGGATCTATTTTAATCATATTACTAAAACCCTAAATATCTTGCTGCAATTTATTTACTTTTATTTTACTTTGCAGATTATCTATCTACTACTATCATATTTAATCCTTGCCATTAACGAGTACAAGGGGATCGACAACCCTCTTGCTCGTGTTGGGTGCAAGTATTTGCCCTTGTATGTGTAGGTACTATCGACGGTTGTTTGTGTAGATCTCCTATTTTTCGATAATCTTGGTTCTCTACTGAGGGAGATACTATCCACCACTATATTTCTTCACCCTTCCACTTAGGGGAAAATTCCAACGCAGCTCACAAGTAGCAGGTTGGTTAGGAGGGGCTCGGTGGTGGCAGAATTGAGCTCATGGCGGCTAGGTCAGTGAAGCAATGGCGAGCTCGCAGCGGAGCAGCCTTGCGGCGATGGGCGTCGTGAGGTTGGGGCTTTTGCTGAGGGGGTCGAGATCTTATTATAGGAGCGGTGGCGAGGCTCGCCGTGGCCGAGAGCGTGCGGGTGGAGATTGTGGGCGTGGGTGTGATCGTGTGATGGCGTGTCCGTCGTGGTGTTGTGGGCGGTTGGCGCGAGGTGGGGGCGAGCTAATGTGTGGGTCCTGCGTGTTAGTGGGGAATGACCTGATGCTGGCTTGCTGTTAGGTTGGCCTGGCTGGCTGGGCCTTTTTCTTTTTGTTTTATTTCTCTGTTTTTTGTTTTCCCTTTTTCTTTTTGGTTTCCCTTCTATAAATTTAAATATACTTTGAATTTGAATTTTGTTCCAACAGTGAATATTTCCTAAATTCCTAATGGAATATTTGGGACCGTGTGAACTTTTTGTTTTGGCATTTTGGACATATATTTTCTGCAACTTACATTTCCCATTTGAATTTGATTTCAAAACCAAATATGTTTCAAATTCATTTTAGAAAATGGCAAAGAATCAATGTCAATATTTGGTCTTAGGGAATTTCTTTTCATGTCAAAATAAAGGCAAGCCATTTTTGAATGATCTCCTTTGAATTTTGAATTGATTCCAAAATGAAACCCAATTCAATACTTAGGAGAATTATTTGGCTTGAATATTACTTGGCACTTATTAGGGATAGCCTTATGCCCATATAATATTTCAAAATGATTTGGTTTACACCAAATGCTAGCTAGGTTTCAACTAGTTACATTGGGATTTTATCCCTTCTAGGCAAACAATCAAACAATAAAAAGTCAATCACAAGCATTCCTAGGCATTCATGGTTGTGTCCTAGCAAAAACAATAATTCCCTGTGAATTTTTCAACATACCATATTTGGGAAAAATCTGGGATGTGACAATCTTTGTCACATGTGCGAGGACGACTTTTGTTGTTCGGAGCCTTTGGTGGCAACCGCGTATTGTCGAGGCTCGACTGCCTGCTTATACGTGCACGGTCTCACTTGTGCGTATCTCACATCAAGACTGTGCTACAAATTTAGCTACTGGGATCGCGGAAAGTGGTGGCAACAACACATGATGAATTTGATGGTGCTTCCTGAGTACTCGGGCTCCGGGGTGAAAACTCTATGTCTGACTCTAATTGGTTTGCATCATTACCTCATTGAAGGCATTGCTCGGACTTGATCTTCAGGATGAAAACCTAATATTTGGTCTTCGGTGATTGGATCTGATACGTCTCCAATGTATCTATAATTTTTTATTGTTCCAGGCTATTATATTATCTATTTTGGATGTTTTATATGCATTAATATGCTATTTTATATTATTTTAGGGACTTACTTATTAACCCAGAGCCCAGTGCCAGTTTCTGTTTTTTCCTTGTTTTTGAGTTCGCAGAAAAGGAATATCAAATGGAGTCCAAACGGAATACAACTTTACGATGATTTTTCTTGGACCAGAAGACACACGTAGGACTTGAGAACCAAGGCAAAGGGGTCCCGAGGCGGCGGCAAGGGTGCAGGGTGCGCCTCCTGCCTTGTGGGCCCTCAGAGCTCCTCTAACCCTATTCTTCTGCCTATAAATTCAGAAATATTCCCGAACCACCAGAAGCATCCACGAAAATACTTTTCCACCGCTGCAACCTTCTGTTCCCGCGAGATCCCATCTTGAGGCCTTTTCCGGCGATCTGCCGGAGGGGGACTCGATCACGGAGGGCATCTACATCAACCCTATTGCCCTTCCGATGAAGCGTGAGTAGTTTACCTCAGACCTACGGGTCCATAGCTAGTAGCTAGATGGCTTCTTCTCTCTCTATGATCTTCAATACCATGTTTTCCCCGATGTTCTTGGAGTTATATCCAATGTAATATTCTTTTGCGGTGTGTTTGTTGAGATCCGATGAATTGTGGATTTATGATCAGATTATCCATGAATATTATTTGAATCTCCTCTGAATTCTTATATGCATGGTTTGATATCATTGTATTTCTCTTTGAATTATCGGTTTGGTTTGGCCAACTAGATTGGTATTTCTTGCAATGGGAGAGGTGCTTAGTTTTGGGTTCAATCTTGCGGTGTCCTCACCCAGTGACATAGTAGGGGTAGCGAGGCACGTATTGTATTGTTGCCATCAAGGATAAAAAGATGAGGTTTTCATCATATTGCTTGAGTTTATCCCTCTACATCATGTCATCTTACTTAAGGCGTTACTCCGTTCTTTATGAACTTAATACTCTAGACGCATGCTGGATAGCGGTCGATGTGTGGAGTAATAGTAGTAGATGCAGAATCGTTTCGGTCTACTTGACACGGACGTGATGCCTATATGCATAATCGTTGCCTTGGATATCGTCATAACTTTACGCTTTTCTATCAATTGCTCGACAGTAATTTGTTCACCCACCATATTATTTGCCTTCAAGAGAGAAGCCTCTAGTGAAACCTATGGCCCCCGGGTCTATTTTCCATCATATATTTTCATATCTATAAACCAAAAAACCCAAAAATATCTTGCTGCAATTTATTTACTTTTATTTAGTTCTATGTTTTAGTAATCTTTTATACCTATCTTTATCAGATCTCACCATTGCAATTGACCATGAAGGGATTGACAACCCATTTATCGCGTTGGGTGCAAGTGTTTGATTGTTTGTGCAGGTGCATAGATTGGAGATTTGCTTGTACCTCCTACTGGATTGATACATTGGTTCTCTAACTGAGGGAAATACTTATATCTACTTTGCTGCATCACCCTTTCCTCTTCAAGGGAAAAACCACACAAGCTCAAGAAGTAGCAGGATCCGCTAACAACGACGCTTGACCGCGGCTTCCTTCTTGAAGACGTTGTTGGAGAAACTTTCTTGTTGTCCTTACGGTGTTAAGAGATGATATAGGTGCGGATATGATCATTGTTGTATTTGTTGATCGTTATTTTAATCGCTTCGTTTCTTTTGTTTTTCCACTTCTATCCACCTAGGCATAACTTTTGTCTTAGGGCATCTCCAACGCTGACCCGCAAATATCTCTGGTGTATGTCCATTTTATGTACGGACGTGGTCTGCGGACATGATGTGGGAGTGAGCCATCCAATGCTAATAACAAAGTATCTGGTTGGGAGGAGAAAACATAGGTGGGGACCATGCATGTGGCGGATATTTGTGGTTTAGTGTCCTCTTGGTAGGAGATAGGGGAGAGGGGGGCCATGCATGTGCGGTTGGGAGGAGAGAGAGAAGAGGAGGACCATGCATGTAATTGGTCAAGTGCATGTCCGGACTCCGGCAAAGCCCCCCACGTTTATCTCTTGGATACCAGGATCCGTACGTCCAAACTGCTAAGAGGACATATATAGGTCCCCGTTGGATGGCAAAAGTGGTCCCGACACTATGGTCCGGACATATGGTGGAGGTTTGAGGGTCCGTCGAGGCCCTTAGGGCATCTCCAACGACGACACGCAAATTTCCTCCCGCTTTCATCCGCAGACAGGGTGGCAATCCACAGAAACGGATGCGGGAGGCGGCCATCCAACACTGCCCGCATACATTTCAAGTCGGGTTTCAACTTAGCGGACGAAATTCATGCGAACCGCCTAATATTCATCAAAGTTCGGAAAGAAAATAGCACAAATCATCCATACATAGAAAGCAAATAAGTCTAGTATCTCAAATTTGATGTCCAACAGGTGTTTCAATAGATCATGTCGTCCCACACATACTGCCCCTTCAACTTCATCTAATAGTGTGTGTATGTAAATGGCCATCCCTCTGTCCTATGGTACATCACGGCAACACACACGGGCTACACAGTGTGTAGAACAACATTTGATTGAATGAATGATTCAATCAACATGTTGAGGAAGAAGCAAAACTTATGATCTCCTCCTCTGCCACGTGCAATGGCCACCTTGTGTCCAACTGACGAACTACATGACAAAACTTGGTGACGATGGTCTGGATGGCGTACCATCGAACGATGACGACCTCATATTGCGATCATGGATGATGTGCATGTCGTAGGGGGCAATGTGCTTTCGTGCATGAAAGGATTCATGTACTTGGTGCTAGAATGACCCCCCCCCTCTGCTCCTGCCTGGAAATCTGTGGATACGCCCAACCACGCATCGCACAACAACTCATCATCCATGGTCGAGTATCCCCACCATCCTTCTTACTCTGAAAAACAACATGGCATCCGAAAATAAGCTCAATGCCATTTGACCGAATACCTGTCGGGTGTGGTGGCCCCCATGGAGATCGTCGACGGGGTGGCGGAGTGTACCTTGGTACAAACGGCTCCCGGGTGGACAACATCATCGTAAAAGGCGAGCGGATGCATCGGTGTGCGTTGCAAACATCCAGCAATGCATATGTGGTGGCCGGAGAGGTACATCAGCGGTAGTGGAGGTGGAGGTTGCGAATACAAAGGAAGGGGGGAAGTGGCGGCGTGGAAGAAAATGGGACTAGGAGGGCGGATTCAGTGGGCCTGACTGTCAGAGTCCAACGTGTCTTCTGTCTGGACTCCCGCAAACACCCTGCCCACCGTCTCCACTTTGCAGGAGAAAGTACGTCCGGACCGCTGAGCGGACCGATACAGGCCCACGTTCTATGGTTTCTGCGGTCCCGACAACGCGTTCCAGACATATGCGGGCAGTTTGAGGGTCGATGTTGAAGATGGCCTTAGATAGCTTCATAGTAGGTGTTTTTTATGCGTGTTGGTATTAACTATGTACATCTGAATTATGCAGAGGTCATGGACTCATTGTGTTTGTAGCCCTTTAGGGCATCTCCAGCGTTAACCCGCAAAAATCCTTCTGCATTCGTCCGGGGACAGGGGGGTCAGTCCGTGGCCATGGATGCGGGAGGCAGCCATCCAACCGTAGCCGCATACATTTTCAGAACGACTCAAACCAACCAGACGAAATTCGTTCAAACAAGAACACGACTGAAATTCATATAAGCATACCGGATTTCATATAAACATGATGGATTTCATTACAGATACATCAAAGCGGTCCTAGGCGGGCTCTGGAGTATAATTAATACCTAATCTAAATGACCGCCAGCGTCTTGTCCCCGTCTGCAGCCATCAGCCCCGAGAACTGAAGCTTCACCGTCTCTAGTTCTCAGTCGGCACTCTCCAGCTCCGCCTCCGTGACCTCTGCCTATGGAGCCCCGGGAACTGAAGCTGTCCCTCGATGTTGCCGCCAAGCGACTAATCGGCCGAAGATGCTCAGCCCACCAAGCTTGGCGTCAATGGGAGGGGAGGAGCGGTGGCCTTCCTGGGAGCGGCGGCGACCTACCGTGCACTACTCTTCCTCACTGCCGGCGACGCCCGCGGACGTGCCGGCGTCTTCGTAGTCGTGGCATCGGGGCGCGGCCTCAGTGATGTCCTCCTCATCGGTGTCAACGAACAACGCCACGCCCACGTCGTCGCCGCACTCCTTGCCGGCTGCCGCCACCCGCTGCCAGTACCGCTAACGGGCGAGGCGGATCTCGCAAGCAGAGCAGTAGGACTCGAGCAGCGCCTCCTGCTCCGCCAGGTCCGTGTCTGGTGCGACCGCCCTGCCGGCGGCGACCTGCTCTTCCGCTTGTAGATGCTCCTGGAGGAGGTTCTGGTTGTAGTTGGCGTCGGCCTGCGCCTCCCTGAACTGCTCCTCCCGCTCCTCCCGCACCATGTCCATAAAATGGTCACGGGCCTCGCCGAAGGTCGTGGTGCAATGCACCGGCGAGGGTGGAGCGGAAGAGGAGGGTGGAGCGGGCTTGTCGTCGGAGGCGTCCTCCATTTGCACGTCCTGGAGCTACCCGCCGGCCTGCCGGTGGGCAGCAATGGCGGCCAGGGCCTTCTACTGCTCCGATGTTAACCCGTCCCGGAGAGATTTGGCGACGAAGGGATCCATGGCGGGGAGTGGTGCGGAAAAGGATGATTGTGGCTATGGCCGGGGCACCGGTTTATATATCACTGGTGGGCTGCAGAGGGACAGACGGGTGGCACCGGAGGAGACGGCTCGGCAACCGTGTGCCATCAATGCGGGCGACGCATGGATGGAAGGGCGGTCGGGTGTCGTTTGAACGTGCGGCAGTCGCCTGCACTGGGAAGCGGCGCGGGCGGCACTCTCTCGGCAGACGCGCCGCTTCAGTGCCGGCGCCAGTTAGCGGTCGCATCCGCTCTGGTCGGGGCATGAATGCGGGCGTTGATGCTCTGGAGCGGTGCTAACCGAAAACATGCAGGAGGGGGAGGGGTTTGGTTGGACCAGGGAGGATAGAAGAGGGCTTGGGATCGGTTCGGACTCTTGCGAACCTCCCTCACTTTTGTCTTCGGTTTGCTGGAGAAAACGTGTCCGAACCGCCCTGCGGATCGATACAGGTCGGCGTTGGATTATTTCCATGGTTGAAACAACGCGGTCCAGACAGTTATGGGAGGTTTGCAGGCCAGCGGGGGAGATGCCCTTAAGTTTGATTCTGAGTAAATAAAAGAGCGCTGCTATATAGAAGACGCTATGCGGCCGACTTTTGCACGATCCTGCTAATTAAACCGTGCATGCGTGGGACCAAGTGGTGGCCGGCCGCTGGATCGAGCGTCGTGCAATGTTGGGCTGCTGAGTATCGGCTGCTCAGTAGGAGTAGTTCCGTAAATAAAATCTAGTCTTGGTCAAAAAACACTGAACATGCATGAATGGGTGGAGCCATGTGACAACTTGCAAGCGAACACTATTGGCTAGGGCATAGGTAGATCTGAGGATTTTGTTTTCTTTGGTCAAGCACAGGGAGAGAGACCTCGACATGGCATCTTGTGTGTGATGACGTGGTGACATGACGCAGTGCTAGAAAATTAGTTGCGCCTCTTACCATTGAGAAAAATCACGTGATTTTTTTGGTTGGTTACATTTCTTCTTACGTTATGAGATGATGACTAGACGAATTCGTTTTACCTGCCGAATTATGTCGTCTTCTGCTTCCGAGCCGTCTAATCCAAGACAACATCATGACGCGTGATCAGTTGTCTGCCCATTTTTGGGGCCTCCGGCAATTACATTTCCTATATTGTTTATCATCGCCAGAACTAATTTTAGTTTCTTTGGCTAGCATCGCCAGAGATGAACTTATTTTATTTTGTTTCGCACAGTTTTATCTGATACTCCCTCCGTTCCAAAATAGATGGTTCAACTTTGTACTAATTTTAGTCCAAAGTTGGGTTATCTATTTTGAAATAGAGGGAGTACTCAGCGGTACAAGAAATTTCTGAATAAATATACCAAATTAATTTTGTCTGTAAAATATCCATTTAATTTAGTCTCGATACTAGCTAGCTTGAATATAGACAGATGGTGTCTCTACACTTTTCTTCTTCTTTTTTCTTCTAAAGGAGGTTAAACCCTCGACCTCTGCATCATTGTGATGTGCACTGTCATTTTATTTATTATTGATCAAAGTACACAACAAAGGCAACTAGAATATTACAAGATATGAAATAAACACCTATTACTATAACTTTTCCCCAGCAACGCTTTTCATAAGGAATAAGCGCCCTCACATTGTCATTGCCATGTCTGGCCGAAGACTGTCAAGACAAGTATTTTCATCTTGATTACTGAGACCAACCATCGAAGGTCAGCACATTAACAAGTAGACAACACGTTCAACGGGGAAATTATGCAAGTTTGGCACCGCTGAGCCCAACCAATGAAGATCAAAACAAGAGTTCCAGCTCTCACATGAACCTCGGTGTTACAAACATCATGTTGAAAATGGATGTTTCGGTAGTCATGTCAACCTTGTACTCCACATCTGGTCAGAATGATGCTAGAGGATAGGTGGGACATCTTCCCACCGTAGACCACCTTCCTCCTCCACATGGAGCAAGTCGGTGCTCCAGAATCTGCCATCCTCCATGCACCACCCCTCCTCCTCGGCCCTGGCGGCGGCACCCACCATAATGCATCAGGAGGGGGAGCAGAAGGAGGAGGGAGAGGTCTTCGTCGGGAGAAAATCGCCAATCCATAAAAAAACAGATCATGGGGTTTCTTTTCCTTTGCCATCCCAAGTGTTTATGTGGAAGAAAAAAAAGGTAATCCCTCTCATCCGAATTAGTAACAACCAAGACAAAAATGACAAAGATTTTGATTTCCAGCAAATGCGGGCAAAGAAGATTGGGGCATAATGGGATCTCCAACGGAACCTGCAAATTTCCTCCCGCATTCTTCTGCGGATAGGGGGGCCCAGTCCACGGACACGGATGCGGGAGGCCGCCATCCAATGCTACCCGCATACATTTTGACAACAACTCAAACTAACCGGACGAAATTTGATCAAACACGACCGGATTTTATGTAAACATGTCCGCGAACTGATGCGGGAGACCGCCATCCAACGCTAGCCGCATACATTTTGAGAACAACTCAAACTAACCGGACGAAATTCGATCAAACACAACCGGATTTCATATAAACATGACGAATTTCATTACATTTACATCAACTAAGTGGATCTCATCCGGCTAGGTCTAAATCGTCGCCGACGCCCATTCCCTGTGTCCGACCATGAACCAAGAGAACTAAAATTTCATTGTCTCCAATTTCGCCTCGGCGCTCTCCAGCTCTGCCTCCGGAGGCCCAGGAAGTGACGTTGTCCACCTGCACATCGCCGCCAAGCGACTAATCGGTCGACGATGTCGAGCCCACCAAGCTTGGCATCGATGGGAGGGAAGGAGTGGTGGCCTTCCTGGGACCAGATCAGCAGCCCTACCGTGCACTACTCTTTCGCGCTACCGGCGGCGCCCGCGGACGTGTCGGCTTCGTGGTTGTCGCGGCGAGGCGCGAACTCAGCAATGTCCTCCTCCTCGTCGGTCTCGTTGAACATCGCCTTGCTTATCTCATCATCGCACTCCTTGCCGCCGGCTGCCACCTCCGCCACCCGCTGCCATACCGCCAGCGGGCGAGGCAGATCTCGGGGGCGGAGCGCCAGGACTCCAGCAACGCCTCTTGTTCCGCCATGTCCGCGTCCGGCGTGACCGCTCTGCCGCCGGTGAGCTGCTCTTTCGCCTGCAGATGTTCCTGGAGGAGCTGGTGGTTGTAGGCGACGCCAGTCTGCGCCTCCCGAAATTGCTCCTCCCACTCCTCCCGCACATGTCCATGTAATGGGCATGGGCCTCACCGATGGTCATGGCGCAATGCACCGGAGAGGGCTGCGTGCAGGAGGAGGATGGTGGCGTGGAGGAGGGTGGCGCCGGTTCGTCTACGGCAGCGTCCTCCATTGAGACGGCATCGTCCTTCGGTTGGCTGCCAGCCGGCAGCAATGGCGGCCATCTCCTTCTTTTGGCATGTCAGCCCATCCCAAAGAGCTTTGGCGAGGGAGGGATCCATGGTGGGAGTGGTGCAGAGAGGGATCGGAGGTGGATGACAGCGGCTATGACCGGGGGGTGGGCGGCAGAGGGCCGGACGGATGACGCTGGAGGAGACGCCTCGGCAGCCACGTGCCATTAATGTGGGTGGCAGACGGATGGACGGGCGACCGTCGTGTCGTTTGAACGCGCGGCAATCGCCTATGCCGGAAGCGGCGCGGGCGGCGCTCTCTCGGCCGGCGCACCGCTTCAATGCCAGCGCGGTTGCGTCCGCTCTGACCGAGCATTAATGTGGGCGCTGACGCTCTGGAATGGCACTGACTGAAAACGCACGGGAGGGAGAAGTGTTTTTTGATAGGCCAGGATGGTCAGAAGCGGGTTTGGAATCGATCCGGACTCTCGTAAAGCCCCCTCGCGTTTGTCTCCGGTTTACGGGAGAAATCGCATCCGGACCGCTCGGCGGACCGATGCAAACCTGCCTTGGATAGTTTTCGTTGTCCGGACGCATGCGGAAGGTTTGCGGGTCGGCATTAAATATGCCCTAAGCACCCAATCGCCCAAACAAAATCATGCACCTACTAACCCAGACGACAAGTCTACAAACATCTAACAAATCCAGCTAATCCTCTGGGGGAGGTGACGGGGACATGCATCCGGTGCCACAGTGACAGGGCTGACACCATGTGTGTTGAACTAATCATGCATGCAGCTCTTGGATCTTCAGGCCCTGACTTGTCAAAATCCTTGGAATGGGAGTGAACAGTTTGCTTGCGTTGCAGGCCTCTCCCTCCCACATATCCTGAGGGTGAGGGTGAGGGGGACCGGGACCAACACATGTATGTTATTGTTACCAACCACTCCCACATAACTCGCTATCCAATCACACTGCCCAATCTTGAGCAGCATATGAGCCAACACAAGATCCACACTTGAATTCTGAATCTGGTCAGGATTCATTGCTGGATCTGCCTTCAGGTTAATAGTAATTCTTCGCTTGTCCCTTGGGCCTTGGCCGTAAGAAAGTAACTAACCCGGTAAAAATGATGGGCCTTGTACTGCTTGTTATTTCCTTCTGTTGTGGCAATCAGTTGAGTTGGGCACCTTTTTTATACTCTTTTCTTTTCATGTGATGCTGAGGCATATGTTCTGACTTTGGATGACAGTAATGAAAGATTATATCTATGAGTTGTGACAAGTGGCGATGATAATCTTAATCCAGTGCACATGCGAGTATGTGAGATCTAAAACATGACATGCCTAGCTGTCTGTTCAGTGAACCTCATGATGCAGTGATCCACACACACACACACAAAAACATTCTAATAAACCAACAAAAGCTCCACAACCCCACTGAGAACACAAACAATCGAATAAACTTGGGACTAAAAAAAACCACACTTGTCGTAACATGAACAAGATCCGTCGTGCGATAAACATATCGATTCGTGCAGTTGGACAACGGACATCTTGCACGATGTAGCGTGGGAGGGGGCCGCGCGTCGGATTATTGGCGCCGGAGATGAGAATATTAATAGCTGGGGCTTGTTATCTTGGTCCTATCCTTTTCTTGGCACTACCTACATAGGAGCATCTTTGGTTCCTTTATCATGCATGAACTCCATTGGCCTAAGTGGCTTGGGTTTGTTTGGCACGGACACAAGGCCCCACCATGACAGTAGAACTAATGACAGGAGAGAATCTTAAATCCCCTCCCTCCCTTCCCTGCCTCACCAGATTTGATACATGCCAACCTGTTGCTTCTTAACAGAACCAAAAAGGTTTGGACCTTGGCCTAGAAGTAGCTAGCAAGAGAGATCTTCTTGGGGGAGAAAGAGGGAGAGTGCCTTACCTTGTTCAGAAGAGAAGAATTCAGAAACAGGACTCCTTGCCAGAGGTGAGCACAAGTCTCTTGATACTTCCTTCCTCTTTTCTTACCTTGTTCATCTCCGATGATTCTAGTCTTGAAAGTTCTGCAATTCAGCTAGCTTTCATGGGACATGATAATAACATCTTCCAAGTCTGCGAACCGCGGTCCTTTGATCGGTCCTTCATTCTTTCTGTTCTTCAGTTTTTGTAATTCCATGTGCAAAGGAAGGTGCTGATGTTCAGCCTTGAGAAAGTGCAATGGCATGTTTCTGTTTGCCAGGAAACTGTAGCTGGTCTTCCTCCTGTCGTTTTAGGGGGCTCTGATCTTTTCAGAGCTGCCATCTGTGTGTTGAAACTGTTTAGTAGTTTCTCTCGGGAAGCATATAGAGCAAGGAACGGAGATGCAGAATTATGCCGTATTTTCTACTACTCCCTCCGTCCCAAAATAAGTGTCTCAACTTTGTACTACCTTTAGTACAAATCTGTGCTAAGCTCAAGACACTTATTTTAGGACGGAGGGAGTATAATTCTACCTCAAAGAAAAACAGTACTACAGTTGCAGGGTGTAAATTCGGTAGGTTTCAATTTGGGCAGGGATGGGTGGGAAACACTGAAAGGCTGATGGAGTTTGGGTACAGATAGGAAAACCTACATTTTTTTGTAAATCAAGTACGTATATTAGAAGCCAAAATTAGAATTGTGCAAGCATACGAACTTAAGATGATCAGACCTAAAAATGCTTCTTACTGTTGCCTCCACGAACTCAAGATCTTAGCAGTCCTAATTGTCTGACAGACGTGCATAGCTCCCTACATATGATCTACGACAGTGTTCATGATATATGCTTTATATAATTCACAAGGAAAATACGTACCAAACTTTTATATGACATTTCTCGACAGGATAACAACCAGGTCTCCCCCATGTTATTTCCCTGTAACAAGCCAGTTCACATGCTCACAGAAAAACTGATTAATGTGTTAGGTCACATCGCACACCACCATAGCATTTATTTATGCTTGCATAGGATACTCATTTACACAACTATACAACTTATTAATTGGCAAAATGGCAAAGCAAGCTGGATACTCCTATGTGGAGAATAATAGAACTTGTACAGAGCTATAGAGGAGCAAGTACAATCATTCAGAAGCTACACATGAGAGTGTCTCCATCTCAGGGTAGGAGATAATTCACGACAAGCAGACACGCAACCAGCACATATACAAAGCTCCAATTATTGCGACGCATATGCAGTATCTTGCCATTGTTAGGAGAAAAAACTTTTGGTGCTCATGTGTCAGGCTCTGATGAAACAGGTGAGGCTGATACTTCATGTGGGTTGGTGAGAGATGGAGAAGAAACACATGAAGATGGCCATCCTGAGGCAAGAGCAGACATTCAGACAACAGGTAAACCAATGTCTGGTTAGAAGTAGTGCCATCTTCTATCTATACTGGTGAAATATTGAACGGAATGTTCTTTTGTTAAAGCAGGTTCACGAGCTGCATCGCGTATACGAGGTTCAGAAGCGGCTGATGAAGGAGATGCAGACTGTTAAGATGAGCCCAGCTCAGGCAAGAGAGGATACTCAACCAGAACCGATGCTGGATACAGATCGACCACAATGGCACATCAACTCAGGCGAGAAGACCGCTCGTTTCACCGAGGACTTCAACCTGGAGCTGACACTAGCAACTGGGGGTGATACGAGGAAGCAAGAGATGACATCCAACTCCGAGTCTGGAGCAACGGTGACATCGTCGACTTCTGCTGAATCAGAGTCGGGGCAGCGATTCCCCGAGTCCAATGTAGATCTGAGGTTTCAACATGAGAGCAAGAGGCATGATGATCAGCTCACGCAGTCTCCCTGGCTCTACCAATGTTTAAGTCTCAAGATGGCTTAATGGCTTAGCTACGGGTGGCTTACAGAAGCATATGCATTATTATATGTACATCAAAAAACTAATTCGTTGCGATCAGAGGAATGCGATCAATAGAAAGTCATCATTCACATCTACAAAAAATACAACAAAATCATTTCAAAGAACACCAACGCCAAGAAAAAGTGAATGAACTGTGTAATCGTCTTCTTTCTGCGTACAAGGGAGGGAGATGTACATAAGTATCCGCTAACAAATGTTGCATTGTATGTAGAGATCTTCAAGCGTAAACCTTGACTTGTCCACTTTATCTTAGGGACAAGAACAATTTTACCTAACATCTGCATAACTGGGCACAGACAATTTGGTAAAAACTGCTTGTTTCTAAGTGCAATATGACAAACTTCAGAAAGATGGGAGAAATGCCTAGTGTCATTCTACCATCCATACAGAAATGTCTAGCCAAAACTGTACGGAAACCAGAAAAGCCTGGTGGATACTACTCTACTGAAAACGAAATATGCCTAGCAAGCAGTTTGTCTCTGTTTTGGTCGTTGAACATTGAAAGCTTAAATGAGCTAGTGGTGGTAATGACGGCCCCGTCATAGTTCCTAGTAATGCCCATGAAGACTTCCTTTCAGAAATAACTGGCAGAAACTCAGTCATTTGATTATGACTAAGAGCTCGTGATCACCTCCACGCCTGGTTTCTTTAAGCCGGCCATGTATGTTAGGTAGATGGTCCAAAGAAACGCAAAGGAATTGCTTACTAGCGGCTGAAAAATAAATCCTCAGTTCAGATTGCTGACAAACAAGTTTGAAGTTCAAATAGGTAGAATATATCAGGGACTTAACATTACCTGCAAATGAACAGGGATAAACTTGAAAGTGATGAAGTCACAAAGAGGCCAATAAATGAGCCCACTTTTGATGGTCGGAATTATATCCCGCTTTAATCTTGCAATGATCTCTGGGATTGTCTCACCTGGGAATCATATCGATCAAGCAATTAGAGGACTCATGAGTGTCATTGCCAGAATGTACGCAAAAGAGAATTTTTTGTTTAAAGTTGGCAGGGAAGGTATACTTCATGTACGATTATCTGAACATAGCTTCTCACATCATGGTCACAGTGGGCATAAATGTTTACTAGTCCCTCTGTAGTGATCTAAAATCTCTTATATTTCTTTACGGAGCATGCAAACCTTATCATGAAATTGGTGGTATTGTGGTCCGTGACCCATAGGTCATGAACTTTATCATGGCTCACTTCAAACCGTTATACCCTCTGTCGGGAAATACTTGTCGGAGAAATGGATGTATCTAGACGTATTTTAGTTCTAGATGCATCCATTTTTATCCATTTCTCCGGCATGTATTTCCAGACGGAGGGAGTAATATTTAAAGCCAGCTAGTTAGTAAGGACATTTTTACCAGATATATAGAAGGATCTTAGAAACCAGTAAAAGCGTAAATTTATGATCATTGTGTAGTTGGGATGTCAGCAGAAATTAGAAATACTGCACCTCAACATATAAACATCAGACTGTTAGTGAAGGAATTTACCAAGCGAAACAATCACCAGCCTTTGGGTTTTTACGTGTTTCTTATGTTGTCCATCGGTCATACTAAGTTTGCATGGATAAAGACCAAAATAATAGATAGGCACGACTGCAAGGACAGACTGCAGTCTAGTAGCATGACTACACTTGTTGACGCAGCTGGAAGGCACAGAACAATAAATTCTGGCATTATTATTTTATGAAACATAAACAAGGAGCATTAGAATTGAATGGACTATCTTATATATTATCTTTTTGTATCGAAATATCCATTGAAAAATTTATCTCCAACTAGCATCTTTTTTTTTTGACCAAACAAACAAGCAAACTTAACTAAAATAAACAAATTCCTAGCTCTAACAATCCTTAAAGACACCATTTCAAGAGAAAACTGCACAGCTGGTATACAAATATTTTCATGCTCTGCAGAATATGAGGTGCCATATATGGTCTGAAAATTGGCCATTTACTACTTTCACTTCCACCTTCAGGCCTACTAATTCATTGAGTATAATTTGTGGCCAAAAATCTGATATTTCAGAACCAAGCAGGATGTTTCAACTCTAGCAGACTTAAAAGTACAAATGGTAAATGCACGAAGGAGATTAGGGATTCAACAATAGGAAAATGAATCATGCAATTAGGTTCTAACATTCTTTTATTTTTCTTTGGAGAGAATGAATCTTTAGAATCCCAGGAAGGAACTACTGAATTTTAATCCCACATGTTTACCTTTTCTACTACAATATGCTAAACACAAATAAACAATACACAAAAAACATCAGCTTAATTGTGCATGGTGTGTTATTGTCTGCTCAGATATTTGTTTGTATATTAACAATGCCGAAATAGAGTAATGACATGCATATAAAGCAGCACAGTTGGAATTGATAGGTCAATATTATAAAGATGGGGTCAGAGAAGCAAGTCCCAAGAGAAGTAAAAACAAAATCAAGTCAAGAAGATGGGAAAAAAACAGAAAGCGCATTAACGACAAAACAGAAGTACATAGTAAATTAAAACTATCTAAATATGTCTATAGAGAAGCATATGAGTATGATACCTTGTAATCCTGCATTATACGAGAAGAAAATACAATTAATAATTGGGCCATAAACTGCTTGTCCTAGAAACATCTTCTTGAAGGTGCTCACTACATCCTTTTTGGGGACTACTTTTGAGATAAAGTTGAACCAATAGTGCAGTGAAGGTCCTGAGAACAGCATCCCATAACTAGCCATGCGCAGAGTCCTAATTAGATCGAGTGACTCCTCAGCAGGAAGTGTGATCATCTGAAGAGGCAACGACAAAACAGAAGAAAATATATAAGAAGCAATACCCCTCCTAAGGAAACAGTAAACAGCAGTCAATCGCAACTTAGTTCCTGACGTGAACTGGTTCGCCGGTAAATGCAATCAATTACAAGAGTTCATGCAAAGCAGTGTTCCTGACAGTGAGGAAACCAAAGGATAAAATCCACATGCTGGCGGTAGCATCTGAAGTCAAAAATTCCTACGCTCAAATGCACCACATTTCGAGTTTCTAAGAGGACCCATCTCCATTATTTCAGAGGTTTAGAATTTGGATCAACTCCAAACAATACTTTCGATCTGTGCCATTTCCAGAAATTCGCTACACTAAAATGTGCGTCTTATGAACTTATGCTGATGATAATATAGCATCATTTCTAGAAAATTGACTTTTGCTAATCCCGCGTTTCTGTGACCCAAACAGAACAACGACATGATTTATCACGACCATGATTACATACGAAATAAGAGCATAAGAGAATATCATCTCCGACCGCCGAAGCGTATTAGATTTCGACTTTCTGAACCGTTCCAGGATTCCAGCGCCACGGAAATCACCAGCAACGGCGTTTCCTCCAGGAAATGAAGATTTGGAGATAACGCGAAAGAACACAATGTCACCTGGGAGGTGAGGTCGGCAACGGTGTAAATTGTGGCAGCCGTGATGCTCTTGGTCAGCAGCGGCCGCGCCTCGATCGAGCCGAGGTACCACGCGACTACCCCGGAGCCGATTGATCCGCTCCTCCTAGTGGTAGGGGTGAAGCGCGTGGACGCCGCGTGGGAAGAAGGCGGCGGCGGAGGTGGGGGCGGGAGTGGAGCAGAAGGGGGCTTGGTGGAGTGGAGGTGGGAGCGGACGTGGGACCAGGGTGTGCTGAAGCTTCGGCGGATCGGTAGGAGGACACGGCTGCCAGCGTGGAGAGCTCCGGCGGTGACCATGGCGGCGGCGGCGGCGGCGGCGGCGGGTCTGGGTTTTCTGTGGCTGTCCAGTGTTTGCAGGGTTTAGAGGGTCCGGGACTTGGGAGAGAAGAAAGGAGGAGGGGAAAGCGGCCGGGGTCCACGCCGCAGTGTCGTGTGCCCTAAAATATAGCACACCAAAGTCTAAATCTAAACCGGCTTCTTTTTTCCTCTGTCTCAAAATATAAGAACGTTTTTAACACTACACTAATATCAAAAACATTCTCATATTATGGAACGGAGAGAGTATATTATATTGCCGTTGCGCGAACCAACCTGTAGTTGGATAGTTAGAGGGTGGTTGGATGGTTAGAGAGACAATTCTCAGTCCATCAGAATTTAAGTCCTGATGCTCGCATTATCCCTGATTTATTTCAGGATTTCTAGTAACGCGTTTTCAGTGGGAGGAGGCATTTCCATCGACGACGAGACGCCTACGGTTCACAATAAAAAAGAGAGCAATAATGTGATGAAAGATCATGTTGCGGCCGTTAAAGAACCTTAAGCAAGCAAAAGGAAAAGGGAAAAGAAAAAAATGTCACTCCCGCGAGCGACGAGAGGGTTAGCCGTTGTCGAGGTTCCCCTCCCTTCTTCCTTCTTCCTCGCTGCCGCTAGAGGACACGGCCGAGCGAAGCCTAGTCGGCACCGGCGGTGGAGGAGATTGAAAGTGCAACTAATCCCCGGTTGGTTTTGGTAATTTATAACAACATATAGCTCATCGAACTAATGATCATTCAAGTTGATTATTTCAAAAAGTTCAATGATTGACATGGCATGGATTGGAGATGTGGTCCCCTCAAAATGCAAGGAACAAGATTGGCAAAAGCTCAAGACTCTTCATTTTCATTTTGGCGATCCAAGATCACATTGAGTCTATAGAAAAGTCAATACTATTAAAAAGGGATGAGGTGTTGCTTAATGGTCTACTTGCTCAAAGTGCTTAGTGATATTGCTCCAAAACCCTCAACCACTTTCCCACTCCAAATATGTCCAAAACCTAAAGTCAAACTCGGCCCCACCCATTTGATCTATCAGGCGCCACCGAGTTCAGTTGACATAGCCACTGCCAGAAACCCTAGACAATTTGGTCACACCGATACGAATCTCAGTCTAGCCGAGATGGCCCTGCAAACTCTCTGTTTTCCTTCGTAACATTTCAGTCTCACTGAAATAAACGATCGGTCCCACCGAGTTTGCTTGACAAACTCTTTGTTTCCCTTCGTAACATTTCGGCCTCACTAAAATGAGCGATCGGTCCCACCAAGTTTGCTTGACCAACTCTCTGTTTGATCTTTGCTGAAATTGGCCTCACCTAGTTCAAGCAATTGGTCTCACCGAGATGAGGTTTTGCCCTAGCCCTAGCACAAAGGTCACACCAAGTTGATCATGTCGGTCCCACCGAGATTTCTAACGTTCACATTTTGAACTAAATCGGTCTCACCGAGTTCTTCTATTCGGTCTGACCGAGTTGGGTCAAATGTGTGTAACGGTTGGATTTTGTGTGGAGGCTATATATACCCCTCCATCCTCTTCTCCATTTAAGAGAGATCCATCAGAACGTGGCTACACTTCCACTACTCATTTTCTGAGAGAGAACCACCTACTCATGTGTTGAGACCAAGACATTCCAATCCTACCACTAGAATCTTGATCTCTAGCCTTCCCCAAGTTGCTTTCCACTCAAATCTTCTTTCCACCATATCCAAATCTATGAGACAGAGTTGAGTGTTGGGGAGACTAACATTTGAAGCACAAGAGCAAGGAGTTCATCATCAACACACCGTCTAATAACTTTTGGAGAGTGGTGTCTCCTAGATTGGTTAGGTGTCGCTTGGGAGCCTCCGACAAGATGTGGAGTTGAACCAAGAAGTTTGTAAGGGCAAGGAGATCGCCTACTTCGTGAAGATCTACCTGAGTGAGGCAAGTCCTTCGTGGGTGATGGCCATCGTGGGATAGACAAGGTTGCTTCTTTGTGGACCCTTCGTGGGTGGAGCCCTCCGTGAACTCGCGCAACCCTTACCCTTCGTGGGTTTAAGTCTCCATCAACGTGGATGTACGATAGCACCACCTATTGGGACCACGCCAAAAATCTCCGTGTCTACATTGCATTTGCCTTCTCTAAACCCTTCTCTTTACCTTCATATGCAATGTTTTACTTTCCGCTGCTACACTCTTAGAATTGCATGTGTAGATTGATTGCTTTACTTGTACTAGTTGCTAAAATCTGCCAACACTTAAAATTGGGAAAAAGCTAGATTTTTATTTGGTCAAGTAGTATAATCACCCCCTCTAGACCTACTTTCGATCCTACAAGTGGTATCAGAGCTTTGGTCTCCATTTGCCTTGATTTCCATAGCTTTTGTGATCATAGCCTTGGTTTCACAACCTAGCAGAGTATGGTGTCTAGCGAGGGAAATTACCACCGTAGAGGTCCTTACTTTGATGGTACAAATTTTGCTAGTTGGAAGCATAAGATGAAAATGCATATTCTTGGTCATAACCCCGCCGTTTGCGCTATTGTGCGTATTGGTTTGGAAGTTGAATACTTTGAGGATGGAAGAGAACCGGATCTTGAAGCGTCCGCAAAAGAGTTGAAGATGCTGCAATACAATGCTCAAGCTTGCGATATCCTCTTCAACGGATTGTGCCCCGAAGAATTCAACAAAATTAGCCGCCTTGAGAATGCGAAGGAAATTTGGGATACTTTGATTGATATGCACAAAGGTGCCGAGTCCGTTAAGGAATCCAAATTGGATGTGCTTCAAAGTCAACTTGACAAGTTCAAAATGAAGGATGGTGAAGGATTCGCTGAGATGTAATCTAGGCTTGCTCTCATCACAAATGAGATTGCTGGCTTAGGAAACGAAGAGATGACCGACAAATTCATCAACAAGAAGATCCTAAGAGCCTTGGATGGAAAGTATGATACCATGTGCACATTGATCCAAATGATGCCCAATTACAAAGATCTCAAGCCAACGAAAGTCATTAGTAGAATTCTTGCTCATGATATGTCACTCAAGGATAAGGAAGAGCTTCACAACAAGTCTAGTGGTGCTTACAAAGCTTCATATGATGCTCCTACAACATCAAGTGAGAAACAAGTTGAAAGTGCAACTATCCCTAGGTGGTTTTGGTAATTCATAACAACATATAGCTCATTGAGCTAATGCTATTCCAAGACTATTATTTCAGGAAAGCTCAATGAATGGCATGGCATGGATGATGAAAGTGGATCCCTCAAAATACTAATGACAAAGGATTGGCTCAAGCTCAAAAGCTCAAGACTCCTCATTTTACATTTTAGTGATCCAAGATCACATTGAGTCTATAGGAAAAGCCAATACTATCAAGGAGGGATGAGGTGTTGCTTAATGAGCCTCTTGCTTCATGTGCTTGGTGATATGCTCCAAAAAAACCTCAGCTACTTTCTCACATCCACAAATGACCTAAACCTAAAGCCAAAATCGGTCACACCGATTATTTCTATCCGGCGCCATCGAGTTCAAATGTCATAGCCACTGCCACAAACCCTAGGCAAATCGGTCCCACCGATAGGGATCTCGGTCTCACCGAGATGGGATTGTAATCTCTCTATTTCCCTTTGTAACGTTTCGGTCTAACCAAAGTGAGCGATCGGTCCCACCGAGATTGCAATGTAAACTCATTGTTTCCCTTTTGTAACATTTTGGTCTCACCGAAAAGAGCAAATCGGTCCCATCGAGTTTACCTGACCAACTCTCTGGAAAGCTTATTACCAAAATCGATCTCACCGAGTTTGTGTAATCGGTCTTACCGAGATTACGTTATGCCCTAACCCTAACCGAATCGGTCCTACCGAGTTGCATGTCAATCCCACCGAAAATCCTAACGATCACTAGGTTTACTAAATCGGTCCGACCGAGTCTGTTGAATCGGTCCCACCGAGTTTGGTAAATTGTGTGTAACAGTTAGTTTTTGTGTGGAGGCTATATATACCCCTCCACCTCCTCTTCATTCGTGGAGAGAGCCATCAGAACAAACCTACACTTACAACTTACCATTTCTGAGAGAGACCCACCTACTCATGTGTTGAGGCCAAGATATTCCATTCCTACCATATGAATCTTGATCTCTAGCCTTCCCCAAGTTGCTTTCCACTCAAATCTTCTTTCCACCAGATCCAAATCCTATGAGAGAGAGTTGAGTGTCGGGGAGACTATCATTTGAAGCACAAGAGCAAGGAGTTCATCATCAACGCACCATTTGTTACTTCTTGGAGAGTAGTGTCTCCTAGATTGGCTAGGTGTCACTTGGGAGCCTCTGACAAGATTGTGAAGTTGAACCAATGAGTTTGTAAGGGTAAGGAGATCGCCTACTTCGTGAAGATCTACCGCTAGTGAGGCAAGTCCTTCGTGGGCGACGGCCATGGTGGGATAGACAAGGTTGCTTCTTTGTGGACCCTTCATGGGTGGAGCCCTCCGTGGACTCGCGCAACCATTACCCTTCGTGGGTTGAAGTCTCCATCAACGTGGATGTACGATAGCACCACCTATCGGAACCACGCCAAAAACATCCGTGTCTCCAATTGCGTTTGAATCCTCCAAACCCTTCCCTTTACATTCTTGCAAGTTGCATGCTTTACTTTCCGCTGCCTATATACTTTTTGCATGCTTGCTTCAATTGTGTGATGATTGCTTGACTTGTCCTAAGATAGCTAAAATCTGCCAAACTCTAAAATTGGGAAAATGTTAAGTTTTTAATTGGTCAAGTAGTCTAATCACCCCCCTCTACACATACTTCAAGGTCCTACAAGTGGTATCAGAGCTTTGGTCTCCATTTGCTTTGATTTTCATAGCTTTTGGTGGTCATAGCCTTGGTTTCACAACATAGGAGAGTATGGCGTCTAGTGAGGAAAATTATCACCGTAGAGGTCCTTACTTTGATGGTACTAATTTTGCTAGTTGGAAGCATAAGATGAAAATGCATATTCTCGGACATAACCCTGCCGTTTGGGCAATTATTTGTATTGGCTTGCAAGGTGAATTCTTTGATGGGAGAGAGCCGAACCGTGAAGCTAATGCGGAAGAATTGAAGATGCTGCAATACAACGCTCAAGCTTGTGATATCATCTTCAACGGATTGTGCCCCGAAGAATTCAACAAAATCAGCCGTCTTGAGAATGCAAAGGAAATTTGGGATACTTTGATTGATATGCATGAAGGTACCGAATCCGTCAAGGAATCCAAGTTGGATGTGCTCCAAAGTCAGTTTGACAAGTTCAAAATGAAGGATGGTGAAGGTGTCGCTGAAATGTACTCTAGGCTTGCACTTATCCCAAATGAGATTGCCAGCTTAGGGGGTGAAGAGATGACTGACAGATTCCTCATCAAGAAGATCCTAAGAGCATTGGATGGAAAGTATGATACAGTGTGCACATTGATCCAAATGATGCCAAACTACAAAGATCTCAAGCCAACGGAAGTCATTGGAAGAATTGTTGCTCATGAGATGTCACTTAAGGATAAGGAGGAACTTCACAACAAGTCAAGTGGTGCTTACAAAGCCTCAAGTGAAGCCCCCACATCATCAAGTGAGAAACAAACCTTCAACGAAGAATTGAGCTTAATGGTGAAGAACTTCAACAAATTCTACAAGAGTAGAAGCAAAGAAAGAAGCTCCAAGTCAAGGTCTTACAATGACAAAAGATCTTCTAGTCGAGAGCGAAATTGCTATAATTGTGGGAGACCCAGACACTATTCAAATGAGTGTACGGCACCCTACAAAAGAAGAGAAGATTCTCCAAAAAGAAGAAGCAAAAGAGAAGAATCACCATCGAGAGAGAGGAGGAGACCCTCACGGAGAAGCAAGGATTCGGAAAGGAAGGACAAGTCATCAAGGAGCTACACAAAATGAAGACATCAAGCTCATGTTGGTGAATGGGTATCCGGCTCCGACTCCGACAATCACTCCGAGAGAAGCTATCACTCCGACTCCGAATATACTCAAGATGAAGGTGTTGCCGGTCTAGCACTTGTGTCAACCAACTCCTACGACATATTTGATTCACCAAATGAAGGAATTGGAAGATGCTTCATGGCCAAAGGTCCAAAGGTAACACATCCTGAGTATGTTGATTTCGATAGTGATGAAGATGACTTGCTTATGGATGATGATTTACTTGTTGACAACTCTAGTGATGGATACTATGATGAAACGTCAATTAATCATGCTAATCAAGATAAAACGAATGACAATGATAAGGAGAAGATTGAGCTTCTAACTAAAGAACTAAACACTCTTAAGTTAGCTCATGAAACTATCTTCAAAGATCATCGAGAACTTTTAAGGGTGAGGGAGTCCTGGACTAGGGGGTGTCCGGATAGCCGGACTATCATCATCGGCCGGACTCCAAGACTATGAAGATACAAGATTGAAGACTTCGTCCCGTGTCCGGATGGGACTTTCCTTGGCGTGGAAGGCAAGCTTGGCGATACGGATATGTAGATCTCCTACCATTGTAACCGACTCTGTGTAACCCTAGCCCTCTCCGGTGTCTATATAAACCGAAGGGTTTTAGTCCGTAGGACGAACAACCATTACAACAATCATACCATAGGCTAGCTTCTAGGGTTTAGCCTCCTTGATCTCGTGGTAGATCCACTCTTGTACTACCCATATCATCAATATCAATCAAGCGGTAGGGTTTTACCTCCATCGAGAGGGCCCGAACCTAGGTAAAAACATCGTGTCCCTTGTCTCCTGTTACCATCCGCCTAGACGCACAGTTCGGGACCCCTACCTGAGATCCGCCGGTTTTGACACCGACATTGGTGCTTTCATTGAGAGTTCCTCTGTGTCGTCACCGATAGGCTTGATGGCTTCTTCAATCAACAACAACACAGTCCAGGGTGAGACTTTTCTCCCCGGACAGATCTTCATGTTCGGCGGCTTTGCACTGCGGGCCAATTCGCTTCGCCATCTGGAGCAGATCGAAAGCTACGCCCCTGGCCACCAGGTCAGGTTTGGAAGCCTAAACTTCACGGCTGACATCTGCGGAGACTTGATCTTCGAGGGATTCGAGCCACAGCCGAGCGCGCCGCACTGTCACGATGGGCACGATTTAGCTCTGCCACCGGACAGTACCCTAGAGGCCGCACATGAGTCCGCTCTGACCCATAGTTCGGAGCCGACCGCGCAGATCAAGGACAGGTGGCTGGACACCGCCTCGGGGGCTGCAACTTCTACGGCGATGGAGCCGAATACTGACCTTGTCCCTTGCAAAGCTTGTGACTCCGAGGCGCCGGACTCCTTGCCGGACTCCGAACCTCCCGCGCCCCTGCCAATCGAATCCGATTGGGCGCCGATCATGGAGTTCACCATTGCGGACATCTTTCAGCACTCACCCTTTGGCAACATCCTAAATTCGCTAAAGTATCTCTCGTTATCAGGAGAGCCCTGGCCGGACTGCGGTCAGGATGGTTGGGATGCGGATGACAAAGAAATTCAAAACCCTCCCACCACCCACTTTGTAGCCACTGTCGACGATCTAACCGACATGCTAGACTACGACTCCGAAGACATCGACGGTATGGACGACGATGCCGGAGACGATCAAGAACCAGCGCCTACGGGGCACTGGAAGACCACCTCGTCATACGACATATACATGGTGGACATCCCAAAGGATGGGGACGGCGAAGAAGCAGCGAAGGCAGATTCCTCTAAGAAACAGCCCAAGCGCCGACGTCAGCGGCGCCACTCTAAATCCCGCCACAGCAAGAATGGAGATTCCGGCATCGGAGACAATAACACCCCAGAGAGTGCCGAAGACAACCCCCTCCAGCAAGATTCAGCACAGGAGGATGGAGAAGCCAGCCCTCAAGAGAGAGCGGCAGACGAAGAGATCGAGGATGATACTTACATGCCTCCCTCCGGAGAAGAGGCAAGCCTCAACGACGACGAATTCGTCGTTCCTGAGGATCCCGTTGAATAAGAGCGTTTTAAACGCAGGCTAATGGCCACGGCGAACAGCCTAAAGAAAAAGCAGCAACAGCTTAGAGCTGATCAAGACCTGCTGGCCGACAGATGGACCGAGGTCCTCGCGGCCGAAGAGCACGAGCTCGAACGCCCCTCCAAAAGCTACCCAAAACACAAGTTGCTCCCCCGATTAGAGGAGGAAGCATATAAACCTTCATCACCAGCGCACAATACGGCAGACCGACCACCTCGTGGCCGCGACAGAGAGGCATCTAGGCCCTCCACCAGAACCGTACCCCGACACCGCTCGGAAAGCGCGAAGCCACGGGGGAATGCATTGGACTTGCGAGACGTACTGGAGGACAAGGCAAGACAATCAAGATCTATCTACGGATCACGTGGGCGCCCCACGATCCACGACGACTACCGTCGCGCCGGATACAGCAACTCCGGCCGGGCCGAACACAGCAGACAAAGCTCTCTTGAGCTACGTCGTGATATTGCCCAGTATAGAGGTGTCGCACACCCACTATGCTTCACAGATGAAGTAATGGATCATCAAATCCCCGAAGGGTTTAAACCCGTGAACATTGAATCCTACGATGGCACAACAGACCTCGCGGTTTGGATCGAAGATTATCTCCTTCATATCCATATGGCCCGCGGTGACGATCTCCACGCCATCAAGTATCTCCCGCTCAAGCTTAAAGGACTAGCTCGGCATTGGCTTAACAGCTTGCCAGCAGAGTCAATTGGGTGTTGGGAGGACCTGGAAGCCGCATTTCTCGACAACTTCCTGGGCACATATGTGCGACCACCAGACGCCGATGACCTAAGCCACATAATTCAGCAGCCAGACGAATCGGCCAAATAGTTCTGGACACGGTTCTTAACAAAGAAAAATCAAATCATCGACTATCCGGATGCAGAGGCCCTTGCAGCCTTCAAACATAACATCCGCGACGAGTGGCTGGCCTGGCACCTAGGACAGGAAAAGCCGAAATCCATGGCAGCCCTCACATCACTCATGACCCGCTTCTGTGCGGGGGAGGACAGCTGGATAGCCCGTAGTAACAACTTCAACAAAAATTCTGGCAGTCCGGACAACAAGGACCGCAATGGCAGGTCGCGTCGTAACAAAAACAAACGCTGCGTTAACAGCGATAACACTGAGGATACGGCAGTCAACGCCGGATTCGGAGGCTCTAAACCCGGTCGGCGGAAAAAGGCATTTAAACGAACTACTCCGAGTCCGTCCAATTTGGACCGAATACTCGACTGCTCTTGCCAGATACATGGCACCCCCGAAAAGCCAGCTAATCACACCAACAGGGATTGTTGGGTGTTCAAGCAGGCAGGCAAGTTAATTGCCGAAAACAATGACAAGGGGCTGCATAGCGATGACGAGGAAGAGACCTGGCCGCCAAACAGTAGAGGACAGAAGGGTTTTCCCCCACAAGTGCGGACGGTAAACATGATATACGCAACCCACATACCCAAGAGGGAGCGGAAGCGTGCACTTAGGGACGTATATGCGATGGAGCCAGTCGCCCCGAAGTTCAATCCATGGTCCTCTTGCCCGATCACTTTCGATCGAAGGGACCACCCCACCAGTATCCGCCATGGCGGATTCGCCGCATTGGTTTTAGACCCAATCGTCGATGGATTTCACCTCACTAGAGTCCTGATGGACAGCGGCAACAGCCTGAACCTGCTTTATCAGGATACAGTGCGCAAAATGGGCATAGACCCCTCAAGGATTAAACCTACAAAGACGACCTTCAAAGGCGTCATACCAGGTGTCGAGGCCAATTGTATAGGCTCAGTCACACTGGAAGTGGTCTTCGGATCCCCGGATAATTTCCGAAGCGAGGAGTTAACCTTCGACATAGTCCCGTTTCGCAGTGGCTATCACGCTCTGCTCGGACGAACCACGTTTGCAAAGTTCAACGCGGTGCCGCATTATGCATACCTTAAGCTCAAGATGCCAGGCCCTCATGGAGTCATCACGGTCAATGGAAACACTGAACGCTCCCTCCGAACGGAGGAACACACAGCGGCTCTCGCGGCGGAAGTACAGAGCAGCCTCTTAAGGAAATTTTCGAGTCCGGCCGTTAAACGACCGGACATGGCCAAACGCGCCCGGAGTAACATACATCAAGACCACCTGGCACGTGCCGAGCACGCGTAGCAATGCGGCCCCAACCCCAGCCCCTGCATGATTACAAGACTAGCCCTTCGCGTAAATCATTACGCTCTGGAGATACCATGGGCATAGGGGGAGGGGCACGACCATGACAGGCCCAAAGTGTGGCTTAACCACACCAGGGGCTCCCAAGTGTGTCGCTCTTTTTGTTTTTCTTTTTTTCACAGGACTCCGTTCACCAGAGGCCCTGTCCGGCAGTGGACCTGCCGAACTCACGATGCAACAGCCAGGGAAGGACAATGGCTACGATGAACACTCATGGTCTCCTATGAGCATTAAATCTGTTTAATACACCATTCTGCAGCCTACCCCTGGAGGGGGACATGTCTAATAGTCCAATCCCTTGCTTACCGCACTATTTGTATCGTTCTGCACTCATGGCAGAATTCCTTGAATAAACAATGCATCACTTTTCGCTTATAATTGCATTCCATTTTTACATATATGTTCATTTATGACGTTTTGCATCCGTACACTTTGGTATGGCCGAATACACCAGGGGCTTATGTTCCCCGCATTATGGTGTGATAAGTCCGAACACTTTCACAAGTGCGGCACCCCGAACTTATAGAACTATATGCATCGGCTCCGAATCATGTCTTGGGTCAATAGTTGGGTTTGCCCGGCTCCCATGTTTTGGTACCTTACGTTCCGTTCGATCGGCTAAGGTAGCACTGGGAGAACCACTGCGATTGCGCCCCGGTTGAGCTGGGCGAGCGCCTTAGTGGAGAAAGCTAAAACTGACCGTCATGATAAGGTGAGAGCTGGTCGCTGTTTGAGAGGTCTTTTCGAGTCCCTAAAGATTTATGCCGCTTAGAGCGAGGAACCAGCTTCGTCCGGCCCAGGCGTGGATAGCGCCCCGAACTCGGTCTTCCGAACACTAGGGGCTTCGCCAAAATTTAAAATTATAGAATTCTATGGCTAAGTGAGAGTCTTCAAGCATTATAAGTCCGGTTGCCTTGTTCGTCGTGTTGAGCGCCTCCCTAGATGGACCCAAAAATGGGAACAAGAGCGCTCAAGTTTATCCCGAACACCCCAACACTCGCGGCATGGGGGCTGAAGCCGACGACTTGCCATCTCTCAGATTTGATAAACGGCCGCACAGAAGGTAATATTTTAAATTAATAAGCGTTGCTTAGCGCATATGAACAAAGTTTTCAGCGCAAAGGATAACACATTGCGAGTCTACTCAAATATTACATCTTTGGGGCACTCGTCCGTAATCTTGCGGGCACCCTTCAGGACGCTCTTATAATACATTTCGAGCATGCGATACTCCTTGCCCGCCGGCGGCGCGTCCGTCAGAAGCTTCTCAGCATCCAGCCTGCCCCAGTACACTTTTGCGCGGGCAAGGGCCCGACGGGCACCTTCAATGCAGGCGGAGCACTTGATGACTTCCACCCAGGGACACGCATCCACCAGCCGCCGCACCAGTCCAAAGTAGCTCCCAGGCATGGCCTCTTCAGGCCACAGCCGAACTATGAGGCCCTTCATGGCCTGCTCGGCTACCTTGTGGAGCTCGACAAGCTGCTTCAGCTGGTCGCTAAGGGGCACCGGATGTCCGGCCTCAGCATACTGAGACCAGAAGACCTTCTCCGTTGATCTCCCCTCCTCGGCCCGGTAGAATGCGGCAGCATCGGACACGATGCGAGGCAGATCTGCAAACGCTCCTGGAGAGCTCCGAATTCGGGTAAGTAATAGGTAATTCACATTTACATGCTTGCTTTGCATGAAAAATGCCTTACCCGCCACTATTTTCTTCACCGCCTCAATCTCCTGGAGGGCCTTATAGGCCTCGGCCTTAGCGGCTTTGGCACTCTCAAGAGCCGAGGCAATCTCGGACTCTCGAGTCTTCGAGTCACGCTCCAAACTCTCATGCTTTTCCATGAGAGCCTGGAGCTCTTGCCGCACCTCCGCCACCCGCGCCTCCTGCTTCTCTCGCTCTGCTCGTTCCGCGGCCGCATTATGTTCGGCTGCGGACACGGCCTCCTTCAGGGTTGCCACCTCATTCGTGGCCCCTGCAGTGCTCACGTTATCCTTGTTATTTCTATTGCAACCAAAATCCTTTTCTATAAGGTACAAATTTAATACGGTGTTACTCACCTTCTTTGTCCTCGAGCTGCTTCTTGGCAAGGCCGAGCTCGTTCTCGGACCGCTCGAGGTCCTGCTTCAAAGCACCGACCTCCGCAGTCAATGCGACAGAGGTCAGCAGCGCAGCCTGCAATCCCGTATTGACATAATTTTTAGAACTCCTGCGTATATCTTTTTAGATCCTCAGTCCGGCTTTTCTTTCCGAACACCGAACCGAGCATCAGGGGCTACTGTCTATGCGGCATTACATTACATATTTTAAAACTTCTTACCTCAAAGCCTGTTAGAAGGCTGCTGCAGGCTTCGGTCAGCCCGCTCTTGGCAAGCTGAACCTTCTGAATCACCGCACTCATGATAGTGTGGTGTTCTTCCTCGATGGAAGCGCCGTTGAGCGCCTCCAACAAGTTGTCCGGCGCCTCCGGTTGGACGGAGGCTGCCGGTGTCATGGTCTTACCCTTCTTATGAAGGGGCCGCCTGCCGGACTCCGGAACCACTGGCGGGTTCCGGTGCGGAGTCCGGTGCAAAGTCCGGGAGGTTGCCCTGCGGCACCTCCGGAGCCTCCCCCTCCTGGCGGGTCCCCTCCTGGGATCCCACCTCGGTGTCCTCAGCGTCACGAGGGGTGGAGGCGGTCGGAATGGAATCCACATCCGACGGAGCCAAGGACCCGCTCGAAGAAGCGGGAAAATCGTCCTCGGCCGGACTACATGTTGTATGCGGCATTAGAAGGACACTATGTGGCAAAAAAGAGAAATTATAAATCATTTAGGAATCCGGATACTTACGATCTTGCCGGGGGCTTGGCCCTTGAGGGCCACCCCTCATCGCTGTCGTCAGCGTTGGCGGAGCTGTCCGGAGGAAGGGTCCTTCCCCTCTTGGACCCTTTGGCCTCCCCCGTTGGGGAAGCCTTCCTCTTCTTCTCTCCCCCCTCCTGGGGAGAGTCCTCTTTCTCCTCCTCGTCTGCGGG
Organism: Triticum timopheevii; assembly: GCA_963921465.1. Lineage (NCBI taxonomy): Eukaryota > Viridiplantae > Streptophyta > Magnoliopsida > Poales > Poaceae > Triticum > Triticum timopheevii. The sequence continues at coordinate 140,659,056 of OY997270.1, forward strand.
GAAGGAGTCCGCCTCGGAGCCATCGGACGATGAGTCCGATACCACCTGGCGCCGGGAACTCCTTCGGGTTCCCGTGGCCTTCTTCTTGGCCTTCTTCTCCGGCACCACATAAAGGGCCGGAACCAGCAGCCCCGTCAAACGGGTGTCCGCTGGATCTTTAGGGAGGGGAGCCGGACAGTTAACCTGTCCGGACGTCTTCTGCCAGTCCTGTTAAAGGCATTGGGAGTTTTAGATCCCACATAGAGTCAAACTATGAAAGAAGTAAGTGTCCCATAAAGGATAGCAAAGCTTACCCCGCCGGCCGGGCGCTTCGTGCTGAATCCGCGATCTTCAGTTGCGGACACAGGGGCTTCTCCTCCCTTGAACAGCACCCTCCAGGCAGCTTCGTACGTCGTATTGAAGAGCCCGCTCAGGGTCCGGTGCTGTGCCGGATCAAACTCCCACAAATTGAAGGCCCGTTGCTGGCAGGGGAGAATCCGGCGGACGAGCATGACCTGGATCACGTTGACAAGCTTAAGCTTCTTGTTCACCAGGGTCTGGAGAAAGGACTGGAGTCCTGTCAGCTCCTCCGAACTACCCCATAGCAAGCCCTTCTCTTTCCCGGAGGTGAGCTGCATGGGGATACCAGATCTGAACTCGGGGGCCGCTGCCCATTTAGGGTCACGCGGCTCGGTGATGTAGAACCACCCCGATTGCCACCCTTTGACAGACTCCACGAAGGCACCCTCGAGCCAGATGACGTTGGGCATTTTGCCCACCATGGCGCCTCCGCACTCCGCTTGGACGCCCTTCACTACCTTCGGCTTGACATTGAAGGTTTTTAGCCACAAGCCGAAGTGGGGCTGGATGCAGAGGAAGGCCTCGCACACGACGATAAACACCGAGATGTTGAGGATGAAGTTTGGCGCCAGATCGTGGAAGTCCAGGCTGTAGTAGTACATGAGCCCCCGGACGAAGGGATGAAGTGGGAAGCCCAGTCCGCGGAGGAAGTGGGGAAGGAATACGACCCTCTCATGAGGCCTGGGGGTGGGGATGAGCTGCCCCTCGTCGGGCAGCCGGTGCGCGATGTCGCTGGAGAGGTATTCGGCGCCGCGCAGCTTCTCGATGTGCCCCTCCATAACGGAGGAGGCCATCCACTTGCCTCCCGCTCCGGACATGGCTAGAGAAGGTTGAGACGAGATGTGCGGACTTGGGCGCTGGAGCTCGAGTGCGCGGAGATGGATAAGCAAAGGAGGAAGGAGGCGTAGGTAAAAAAGGTGGATCCTTATCCCCTTATATATGGGCGGACGAAGACTATGCGTCCCCACCGGCCTGGTAAAACTCGCTTATCTCCCAAGCACCACAATCAATGGCGCGGTTAGGTTACCCACGTCCGTATTGATGGGAATCCCGGAATAAGGGGAACACGATCTCTGCTTCGACAAGACGTGCCAAGGAAACCGCTTCGCTAAACGCGCTGAGGTGGTATAATAAAAAACGATTCAAGTAAAGGATTGGTGGTGGTGTGACATCATGCCACAAAATACGTCAGCAGATTGAACTTGTGTACATATTATTCTCTCTACGGTGGAATGTGGAATTTATTTTGCAGAGCCGGACACTATCCTGGTGTTCGCAATCTTCTATGAGTTATTCAGAGGAGGAACCCGCCTTGCAATGCCGAACAATATGCGCGCCGGACTCATCGTCATTGAAGCCTGGCTCAGGGGCTACTGAGGGAGTCCTGGACTAGGGGGTGTCCGGATAGCCGAACTATCATCATCGGCCGGACTCCAAGACTATGAAGATACAAGATTGAAGACTTCGTCCCATGTCCGGATGGGACTTTCCTTGGCGTGGAAGGCAAGCTTGGTGATACGGATATGTAGATCTCCTACCATTGTAACCGACTCTGTGTAACCCTAGCCCTCTCCGTGTCTATATAAACCGGAGGGTTTTAGTCCATAGGACGAACAACCATTACAACAATCATACCATAGGCTAGCTTCTAGGGTTTAGCCTCCTTGATCTCATGGTAGATCCACTCTTGTACTACCCATATCATCAATATCAATCAAGCAGGAGTAGGGTTTTACCTCCATCGAGAGGGCCCGAACCTGGGTAAAAACATCGTGTCCCTTGTCTCTTGTTACCATCCACCTAGACGCACAGTTCAGGACCCCCTACCCGAGATCCACCGGTTTTGACACCGACAAAAGGCTCATGAGAAGTTACGCTTTGAAAAGCTCAATCTTGAGCAAGAGCATGAGTTCTTAAAAGCAATCAATGATGATCTCCATAAGAAAATTTCTTCTTACATTGCCAAGCATTTACTCTTATCTACTTACATGCCTCAAGTCAAGTCTAGTAACAAGTACAAGAAAGATCCTTCCTCTAGTAGTAACAATAATAATGCCAAATCCAACATTGTTGCTTCTAGTAGTTCTCTTGATTCCACTAATGATTCTCTTAGCCAAGTTACACTTGAGCAAGAAAATAGCTTATTGAAGGGAATTATAGAGAAAGGTGTTTACAAGAGCCTTGCCGGGAGTAAGCAATTCGAGGAAATTGTACGCAAGCAAGGAAGGCACCGGAAGAATCAAGGTGTTGGTTTTGAACAAAAGTTCAATGCCAATGGAGTTGAGTGGGAAGAAGATCAATACCCCAAGACGAAGTTTGTTCCTCAACAAGAGAAGTATGATCCTACTTCCTTCAAAGGAACACAAGCACAAGATGATCTTCCACCACAAGACCACAAGAACAAAGGCAAGGACAAGCTTCAAGAAGAGATTGATGCATTTGAAGAAGCACCTAAGGCCTCAGTCAAGTGGGTTCCCAAGACTACATCAAGTTCTACTTCATCAAGTACAACTACAACTCCAAGGATTCCCATCAAGATGATGTGGATCCCGAAGAAGAAGAACTAGAGAGTTCTTGAGGGTGACTCCGCCAACATTCTTCACTCATACCATTATGGCAAGAACAAGTGCAATCAACTTCCACATCTTGCACTAGTTCAAGGAGTCACAAACCCTCATGTTGGTAAGGCAAGGGACAAGATAACCTAATGATTTCATGGACATCATCTTGTGTGTGCATCACTCTATGTCTATGGATATTCTTGTTTGTTCCTTGTGGGACTAACCCATGTAGGTAAGTTGAAAGTTCAACTCACTCCAAAGGATTGCTCCAAATGATCTACATCAACATTGAGCATCCACATCTTCAACACCTACATGAAGTCATCATCGAAAAAACCCAAGGTTAGTTCATCCCTCTAAAAGGGGATCTCATATCTAGGGGAGCTTAACTCTAAGAATTGAGTCAAAGGAACTCTAATGGTGTGAACACATCAATGCATTATGTAAAAGTGGTAACCCCACTTGAGCTTAAACGATGAGTATGACCTATGATCAAATGTTTTTCATTTGACTCCTAAGTCAATATACTCATATATAGATGACCTAGTCATCGCCAATTGTTTGATAGATACTAGAATTGGTTGTGCATGCTTTGCCACATATTTCATTTGCCATCTTATTGTGTGAGCATGTTGGTGCATATTTTACTCATTCAAGGACATCCACTTGTTGTTTTGATTGATTGTCTTCCTTTTCTTTTAGCCAAGTGGATGGACAAGAATGCCTAAGAACCTTCTCTAGCTATCTATGCTTTTCTTGTCTCAAACTCTATTCATGCTACATCACAAAATTTGATCAAGTCAGATTCGAACCACTCTGTGTGAGGAGCACTCGGAGTCCCCGATCCGTCATAGACTTAAACTTCCAAAACTTCTTCATGATTCTCGGTCTGACCGATTCCTCCATTTCGGTCCTACCGAGATCATTAAGTCGATCTAGGTTTTCAATCTCGGTGCAACCGATTTAAACTTTTCGGTCACACCGAGTTGCTGTAACTGTACACAATTATGCATCTCGGTGCCATCGAGTTGTTCCACTCGGTCACACCTACAGGGTCGGGGTATATATAGTCACAAGCAAAAATTTGGAAATTTCTCCGAACCTCCTTCGCCCGTGCAATAGCTCGCTCTGCCTCCAGGGTCTCCAGATCATCTCCTCGTCGCCAGCCGCCTCCTGTCGCTGGTCTCCGCCGCCGTCAACGGATTTCACCCCCGCTGTTGCCGCCGTAGCGAGTTCATCACCAAGCTAGGGTATGGACTCGATCACTGTGCTATCCTCGTCTGATTCCTAGCACATTGTGTTCTTATTGATTCTTGCCACGATTGAAACACTCCTATCCATTCAATGCAATCCTTAGATTAGATGAGATTCGAAATTTTAGGGTTAGGTTTCCGCCGAAACCATCTCGGACCCACCGAGTTGAAAAACTCGGTCCCACCGATTTGGCTAACGCCATTGCACTAGTAATTCTCGGTCTGACCGAGAATTGCTAATCGGTGAGACCGATTTTAGGACTTTGTGAAATCCTAGCAGTCTCGGTGCCACCGAACTATGACTCGGTCCAACTGAGTTCATCAGTTTAGGTTCCAAAACTACTTTGGTATCACCGAGTTTGAAAATCGGTTGATCCGAAATACTTTCTGTGGAAAACTAAAACTGAATTTTTGAATCATTCTTTTGCAAAAATCTCTGCATTTTGTGATGCTCATCCACTCTATCTCATCTATAACTGTTCACAGGGTCAGCAGTCAGTGTTTGCAGCATGTCAGACCAGAGTGACAGCCAGAACAGGATAGAAGAGCAGGTTCACATGAGTGAGGGCACTAGTCCCTCAAGTTCTTCAGATGATGGCAGCAGAAGCACTCCTAGCAATCTGCCTAAAGCTGCCACCAGGACAAGGGAGAAGAGAACCTCAGATTCTGAGGATGAGGACTATAGAGAAGAAGAGGATGAGTCTACCTCCAAAAAGGTAGTGCTCAAAAAGGAGTATGCCTCAGCAAAGAACACCAAACCTGGACTCAATAGGAAGATTCCTGCCAAGAGGACACCTATGCTAAAAGTCAGAGGATCTACTCAAGTGTCTGAACCCAAAGAGGCACCTGCAAAGAGAGTCACAACTTCCAAACCCAAGAAGGTTCCTACTGGAGAAACTATGAAGTTTACCATGGAATCAGAAGATGAAGCTGCTCAGGATAAGAAGAAGAAGAGAGCCAGAACCACTACTGCCCAGGTTCTTGGAAATCCCTCAATGAGGAGAGATTCTGAAGAGGAAGAAGAGGTTGCTGCACCAGCACCCAAGGCACCAAAGCTTATGGGTGATGCTATTAGATCTGGGGCTGCAATATCAAAGCCCAAGGAAGCACCCAAAGCTGCCCCCAAGCCCAAGCTTGCACCAAAGAGGAATACTAGGAGTATTCCAGCTGCTGAGAAGAACAAGGCCCCAGTGCCTAATGTTTCTGATGAGGAAGATGAAGAAGGACAAGTTCTAAGTAAGCTTAAGCCCAAGATACCAGACCACAATGATGCCCATCCTGTGGCTGAGGACATGAGGATCAGAAAAGACTCAGGGTTGAGGCTATGGAGGATGACAGATCCATATGCCACAAGGAGGAGAACTGCTGTTGATTACAGGTTCCATACAAAGGAACATCAGGACTTCTATGAGACAATCTTGTTGGACAAGAAGCCCATAGTGTGTGATATGAGGTGGGTCGACTGGACCTACATGAAAGACAATGAAGAACACTATCCTGGAGTGCAAGACAGTTTTGTTGCTTGTGGAGTTGCAGATTTTGTTGGGAAAAAGCTCACCAACTGGAATGATGAACTCATTATGCAATTCTACTCCACAGCACACTTCTATCCAGATGGGAGGATAACTTGGATGTCTGAAGGTACAAGGTACCAGTCAACTGTTGAGGAGTGGGCAAATCTGATAAATGCCCCAAAGGAAAATGAAGATGACTTGGATATCTATGCCAAGAAGAAGATGGACCACAATTCCATGGCACACATGTACAAGGAGATCCCAGACAAAGCTGTTGAGACACATAAGTTTGGATCAGTCCACTTTCTTCTGTCAGGGCTGCCAACTATCAACTGGATCCTAAGGCACACTCTGTTGCCTAAGTCTGGTGACCAAAACATGGTCAGAGGGCATGCAATCAACATGTTGCATTTGTTTGATGTGCCACAGAAATTCAAGGTCATGAGCCTTATGGTAGAGACCATTAAGAGGACTGCAGCTAATCAAAAGAGGAGTTGTGGATATGCCCCTCAGATTCAGGAGTTGAATAAATCAAAGATGGGCACAGGCAAATATCTATTGGATAAGGAACATTTTCCACTCTATCCAGACTTTGAGGACAATCAGGTTGTCATGAATGAGAATGATCCATCGTCAGTACAAGCTCAGGAGAAGAAGGAGAAGGCAAGGAAAGAGAAGGCTGCCAAGATGCCAACTCAAGAGGAGGCATCTGAGTACTTTCTGAAGAACAAACAGGAGCAGCTTGGTTACTTGATAACATCAACTCTGAGGATTGAGAAGGGATTGGCCACCCTCACTCGAAATCAGGAGAGCTTGGAAAGAATCATGGAACTAAAATTCCATGATCTAGATGTCAAAGTAACTGAGATTCAGTCAGTTGTGGAGCAGCTACAGGATGACATGCAAGAGAGGCAGGGCAAGACTACCACTAACGTATTTGCCAGAGTGCCTAGAGCCTAGAGGTCAGTTGCAGTGCCTGTGACAGACACCAGAGCCACATCATCTGCACCAGCTACAGCTCCTACAGCTCCAGTGCAACCAGCTCCAGCATCAACCCCTCCAGCTCCATCCACTTCAACTGAAGCCTTCATTCTTGGAGTTATCCGGACACCACCACCTGAAGATCAAGCCTGAGAGTCGATCTAGCACTATGCATTTTCTATGAACTTTTTGGTAACTTGTTGCCAAAGGGGGAGAAAAATGTATAGATCATCGGCTTCGAGAGAGAGAGAGAGAGAGAGAGTGTTGCTTTTGTTCTCTCTTGCTTTGCTTTGGTGGTTAAAATTGTTTGCTTTTGATTGCTTGAGATACTATGCTGTTTTTGTGAGACATTGATGATCATGTGTTTGATCATAAGCTACACTTATGCATGTTTGATGATATTATCTTATCTATCCATATGTGATCATTCACTTTGCTTGGTGATGAGTGCATGTATTCAATCTTTATCATTTTGAGCGCTCCACCAAGATGTATGTGACATGGAAGAGTAACCCATGAGCCTAATTCCTTGTGCATTTATAGTCCAAAGCAAATCTTAAACTATGCACAAATTTAGGGAGATCTCTTGCTTATCACATACTTCTCAAAGCAACGATGTTGTTAAATCTTATTATCATTTGTCAAAGCTTTGATCTATATGTTGTCATCAATTACCAAAAGGGCGGAGATTGAAAGTGCAACTATCCCTAGGTGGTTTTGGTAATTCATAACAACATATAGCTCATTGAGCTAATGCTATTCCAAGACTATTATTTCAGGAAAGCTCAATGAATGGCATGGCATGGATGATGAAAGTGGATCCCTCAAAATACTAAGGACAAAGGATTGGCTCAAGCTCAAAAGCTCAAGACTCTTCATTTTATATTTTAGTGATCCAAGATCACATTGAGTCTATAGGAAAAGCCAATACTATCAAGGAGGGATGAGGTGTTGCTTAATGAGCCTCTTGCTTCATGTGCTTGGTGATATGCTCCAAAAAATGCCTCAGCTACTTTCTCACTTCCACAAATGACCTAAACCTAAAGCCAAAATCGGTCACACCGATTCTTTCTATCCGGCGCCACCGAGTTCAAATGTCATAGCCACTGCCACAAACTCTAGGCAAATCGGTCTCACTGATAGGGATCTCGGTCTCACCGAGATGGGATTGTAATCTCTCTGTTTCCCTTCGTAACGTTTCGGTCTAACCGAAGTGAGCGATCGGTCCCACCGAGATTGCAATGTAAACTCATTGTTTCCCTTTTGTAACATTTCGGTCTCACCGAAAAGAGCAAATCGGTCCCACCGAGTTTACCTGACCAACTCTCTGGAAAGCTTATTACCAAAATCGGTCTCACCGAGTTTGTGTAATCGGTCTTACCGAGATTACGTTATGCCCTAACCCTAACCGAATCGGTGCTACCGAGTTGCATGTCAGTCCCACCGAAAATCCTAACGGTCACTAGGTTTACTAAATCGGTCCGACCGAGTCTGTTGAATCGGTCCCACTGAGTTTGGTAAATTGTGTGTAACGGTTAGTTTTTGTGTGGAGGCTATATATACCCCTCCACCTCCTCTTCATTCGTGGAGAGAGCCATCAGAACAAACCTACACTTCCAACTTACCATTTCTGAGAGAGAACCACCTACTCATGTGGTGTGGCCAAGATATTCCATTCCTACCATATGAATCTTGATCTCTAGCCTTCCCCAAGTTGCTTTCCACTCAAATCTTCTTTCCACCAGATCCAAATCCTATGAGAGAGAGTTGAGTGTTGGGGAGACTATCATTTGAAGCACAAGAGCAAGGAGTTCATCATCAACGCACCATTTGTTACTTCTTGGAGAGTGGTGTCTCCTAGATTGGCTAGGTGTCACTTGGGAGCCTCCGACAAGATTGTGGAGTTGAACTAAGGAGTTTGTAAGGGAAAGGAGATCGCCTACTTCATGAAGATCTACCGCTAGTGAGGCAAGTCCTTCGTGGGCGACGGCCATGGTGGGATAGACAAGGTTGCTTCTTTGTGGACCCTTCATGGGTGGAGCCCTCCGTGGACTCGCGCAACCGTTACCCTTCGTGGGTTGAAGTCTCCATCAACGTGGATGTACGATAGCACCACCTATCGGAACCACGCCAAAAACATCCATGTCTCCAATTGCGTTTGAATCCTCCAAACCCTTCCCTTTACATTCTTGCAAGTTGCATGCTTTACTTTCCGCTGCCTATATACTCTTTGCATGCTTGCTTAAATTGTGTGATGATTGCTTGACTTGTCCTAAGATAGCTAAAATCTGCCAAACTCTAAAATTGGGAAAAGGTTAAGTTTTTAATTAGTCAAGTAGTCTAATCACCCCCCCTCTAGACATACTTCAAGGTCCTACACAAGTCTTCAATGAAGAATTGAGCTTAATGATGAAGAACTTCAACAAATTCTATAAGAGTAGAAGCAAAGAGAGAAGTTCCAAGTCAAGATCCTACAATGACAAAAGATCTTCTAGTCGTGATCGCAATTGCTACAATTGTGGAAGACCCGGACACTACTCTAATGAGTGTACGACTCCCTACAAGAGAAGAGAAGACTCACCTAAAAGGAGAACTAAAAGAGATAAATCATCACCAAGAGAGATAAGGAGTAGAGATGATCGCTATGAACGAACCCTCCCGTAGAAGCAGCAAGGATTCAAAAAGGAAGGACAAGTCATCAAATAGCTACACAAGACGAAGACATCAAGCTCACATTGGTGAATGGGTATCCGGTTCCGACTCTGACAACTACTCCGAGAGAAGCTATCACTCCAACTCCGAATATACTCAACATGAAGGTGTTGTCGGTCTTGCACTTGTGTCATCCAACTCCTACGACATATTTGACTCACCAAATGAAGGAATTGGAAGATGCTTCATGGCTAAAGGCCCTAAGGTATCACACCCCGAGTACTTCGATTTCAGTAGTGATGAAGATGATTTTGCTAGGTGATGATGATTTACCTGTTGACAACACTAGTGATGAAAACTATGATGAAACTGCTATTAATCATGATAATCAAGATGAAATGAATGACAATGATAAGAAGGAGAATGAGTGTCTAACTAAAGAACTAAACACTCTTAAGTTAGCTCATGAAACTACTTTAGAGGTTCACTGAGAGCTTTTAAAAAACTCATGAGAAGCTACGCTTTGAGAAGCTCAATTTAGAGCAAGAGCATGGGTTCTTAAAAGCAATCAATGATGAGCTTCGAAAGAAAATTTCTTCTTACATTGCCAAGCATGTACTCTTGTCTACTTATATGCCACAAGTAAAATCTAGCAACAAGAACAAGAAAGATTCTTCTTCTAGTAGTAACAATAACAATGTTAAATCTAATATTGTTGCTTCTAGTAGTTCTCTTGATTCCACTAATGATTCTCTTAGCCAAGTTACACTTGAGCAAGAAAATAGCTTATTGAAGGGAATTATAGAGAAAGGTGTTTGGAAGAGCTTTGCTGGAAGTAAGCAATTTGAGGAAATTGTACGCAAGCAAGGAAGGCACCGAAAGAATCAAGGTGTTAGTTTGGACGCAAGTTCAATGCCAATGGAGTTGAGCGGGAAGAAGATCAATACCCCAAGACGAAGTTTTTTCCTCAACAAGAGAAGTATGACCCCACTTCTTTCAAAGGAACACAAGCTCAAGATGATCTTCCACCACAAAACCACAAGCTAAAAGGCAAGGACAAGCTTCAAGAAGAGATTGATTCATTTGAAGAAACCCCTAAGGCCATGGTCAAGTGGGTTCCCAAGACTACGTCAAGTTCTACTTCATCAAGTATGATACAACTCCAAGGATTCCCATCAAGTTGATGTGGATCCTAAAGAAGAAGAACTAGAGAGTTCTTGAGGGTGACTCCGCCAACATACTTCACTCATATTCATTTTGGCAAGGAAAAGTGCAATCAACTTCCATATCTTGCACTAGTTCAAGGAGTCATAAACCCTCTTATCGGTAAGACAAGGGACAAGGTAACCTAATGCTTTCATGGACATCATCATATGTGTGTTTCACTCTATGTATATGGATACTCTTGCATGTTCCTTGTGGGACTAACCAGTGTAGATATTGAAAGTGCAACTCACTCAAATGGATTGCTCCAAATGATCTACATCAACATTGAGCATCCGCATCTTCAACACCTACATGAAGTCATCATCGCCAAAACCCAAGGTTATAGTGGTACGCGTCGGTGCTATAAAAACAATTTTAAACCCCTTTCTGCGATGACATTCGGAACTGTCGCCTAGTGAGTGTGGGCGATTAGGGGGTCCTTCGCACACGACCCAGAAACCGTCGGGGATTTGCACTCCTGGCACACACGCTCGGCAAAATGAGGTCGTGTGCGACCGGCGAGTGAGCAAATATGGTTATACATACAGTAATGCTAAAAAAATACAATTATACAAGCAAAATCATTTCTGGTCGTAAGTTCATCCCACACAGTCAGTCCCCGCGAAACGTTTCCGTTCGTACAGACATCCTACACAGTCGCTGCAAGGAAAACGTTTCCGTTCATAGGTACATCACACACAATTTTCCCCGTTAAATCGTTTGTGATGGCCTTCCCATCGACACAATATTAATAATTTTATAGTTTGCATTATTGAATGCATCACACATGGTGCGTAGAAGAAACCGTGTGCGTTGCCTTAGGTCATCGCCCACGGTATTTTCTCAATAACCGTTTGCAATAGCAAAAACCAATTAGCAGGCTAATTGCCCTATTATTAATAATCCATTTAGTAATCTAATTGACATTCATATTAAACACATAATATATTTCATTCCCATATTAAGGAAGTAGGATTTCATAATTGAAATACATCAGAGTACAACATGATATAGCTTCAGCACTCAGCTACCCATTACACAACTGCACCAGCACCAAGTTTCACGTGCAACATCTAGAACCTTTCAAAATTAGCATCATAGATGGTACATAAATAGATGCATCTCATTGGGAAAACTGCTGAAGCGGAAGGCGAATATTGAGCATTCATTGATGTTGAAGGTCTTTGCAACTTTAGGCCAGTGCTTGTGGATTATTGACCGTCCATCCTTCTTCCTCTTCAGGAACACTTCAATATTGAACCGTGGGTGTTGTATGAAAAACCTTCCTCGCCTCCTGTCCATACAGGTGGTTTGAGAGGTAATCATCAGTGAACTGTTTTCGAAAGGCCTGAAAACAAGGATGTGCATAAATATCTTCTCTGTATTGGAAATGGGGCAAAGGAATAAAAAGACAAGGTATAATAGTATACAATAACAGAATGCAGCCACAACAATTGAACATCGCATTGCAGAATTGAACCAAGCAGTTAACTAAACACCACAACAAATGAACCAACCGTTAACTGAGCACCACATTGCACAAATATAACATACTCCTAATAGAGGATCAGACAGTTAACCAAACCAAACATGCTTAACAACTTGGAAATATATCAATTGTATTTGTTTCTCATGTATTTAGTACAGCCAAATTCGATTTATTTCTCACATGGTATACAATAATAGAATGCAGCCACAACAATTGAACATCGAATTGCAGAATTGAACCAAGCAGTTAACTAAACACCACAACAAATGAACCAACCGTTAACTGAGCACCACGTTGCACAAATATAACATACTCCTAATAGAAGATCGGATAGTTAACCAAACCAAGCATGCTTAACAACTTGGAGATATAGCAATTGTATTTGTTTCTCATGTATTTAGTACAGCCAAATTTGATTTATTTCTCATAAGGTATACAATAACAAAATGCACACACAACAATTGAACATCGCATTACAGAATTGAACCAAACAGTTAACTAAACACCACAACAAATGAACCAAACGTTAACTGAGCACCACATCGCACAATATAACATACTCCTAATAGAAGATCAGATAGTTAACCAAACCAAGCATGCTTGACAACTTGGAAAATTGCACCCTAAAGAATTGAACATCACATTTGCAGAATTGAACCAAACAGTTAACTGAACACCACATTGCATGACATATAGAACATATACACTAGAGCAGAAGATTGCATGGTAAAAGTAGATAGCACAATTTACTAAAATTTGTTAAGGAAAGGCAGTAGCTAGCAAACTGAACATGGGTCCTTATAGTGAGCTAATAAGACAAGCTACTCATTGTCGGAGATATCGATGACGATTGGCTCCTTGGACATGGAAGAGGGCAAGGCCTCCACATCGCGCCCTTGTCGTAGTGGTGAGTTGCCTGAGCCACTCTAGGCACCAACCTGCTGGCTCTCGAGATGAGGTAAGCACGTGCACATTGAGAAAACACCTCGTAGTCTTCGTCGAAGGCACCGACGATGGCCTCGAGAAAACGCCATGAACTGTCATTTAAAGCAGCCAACCGCACCGCGGCGTCGGTGCGCGAGGCGTCGACAGTGGCCGCGACGACGAGGTGCTCCTCCAAGATCTGGGGGTCGGCATGAATGGCAGCCATCGCGACCTCATCCGCGCGTGCGGCCGCGATTTGCTTCTCCGCTGCCAAATGCTCCTTGAGATGCTGGCTATACTGCGTTCACCATGGATTAGGACGGTGCTTATTTGGGGAGGGGTCGGTGATTTGGGTGGAAGGTGTCACGCTCACACCGGCGGTCGGGGCATGTGGGATGTGGAAGGAGGAAGAGGATGAGGTTCGGGTGTGGATTACCTGCCTGGATAGGCGAGGCCGAGCAGCGTGAAGGAGGGTCGCCGGCAAGGAGGCGACGATGCAAGCAAGGAGTGAAGGTTTCAACTTGGAAAGGAAGGCGGAAACAGGGGAAATGTGGCTTTTGGTAAGGGGGAGGGGCGGGGAGGTAGATATTTCCACGGAAGCCGAAAATTTGGAATCGCTTCAGCGAAAAAACTGGCACGCAAAGTGTCATCAGACAGGGTCCCTTATTCAAAGCGGGCTGTGGGTTGTAGCCGACGAACCTTCTCGAGTAAGCCATAGGCGTACTATACACCAACGGTGCTCCAGGATATTTTGTACTGCATCTCACACGGTTGGTGATAATAAACTGTGTGGGATCTACTTGATTTTTCATCTTGATTTGAATTACATAATGGGGTCACAGCTGCAAAGGATGGTGTTTGAATTGCCAGAACTTCTATCTATAGTGAACATGCAACTATAGGTGTGTCGTCAAAAAAATTGGAATTATTCAGGGTTCATTTGGACACTTTTATACGGTAACTTGGTTTTCTAGGAATTCCAGGTGCACAATTCAAAATTAAACCACACGCACATGCTCCGGTGCACCAAAATGGGTTGTAAAATGATATATGTGTCCATGGATTGATGCTTACGTCCCATTCAAGAAATGGGGATGAATTTTAGACACCACGGCACCGTGGCTCTCCGGCCAATGTTGAGGTGCTTGCTTTTGTAATTATAGTAAATACAAAACTCGTCTGAAATTCATGAACCTTGGCATGCTATCATGGAACGACATCAAGATGCTGGGGTAAAAAAATGTTGTCCCATTTGGGCCAGGTTATGGTATAAGCTTCTCGCAAATCAGTGCTTCTCTCACAACAAGCATGATGGTTTCGGTAGGGAACGTTTCACCTTTCTGGACGAAACGATGTCCGTTGCATCTTCTCGATTTCAAATTTTTTTCCTAGTGTCAACATAGAACAACAGGGGTGTTGTGTCAAATTTTGGGATTTTTCGGGGTTTGCTTGGACATTTTTATACATTAACTGAGTTTTCTATGCATTCATGTGCATAATTCAAATTTGAACTACATGCACAAGCTCTAATGCATATAAATTAGTTGAAAATTCAAATCTGTGTCCTTGGTTGCATGCTTAATTAGGTCCCATGCAAGAAATGAGAATGAATGTCAAACACCCTGCCACCGTCACTCAGCCGCAAACATTGAGATATATATATACATGGTTTTTAAATTCTAGTAAATACAAAGCTCGTTTGAAATTCATGAAACTTAGCATGCTATCATGGAGTGGCATCAACATGCCATGGTAATTTTTTTGTCCCATTTGAGGCAGGTTTGGGGATATGCTTCTCACAAACCAGAGCTTCTCACAACAAGCCCGATGGTTTCGGTAGGGAACGTTTCACCTTTCTGGACGAAACGAGATGCATTTCCTCTTCTCAATTTCACTTTTTTTCCTAGTGTCAGCATAGAACAATAGGGGTGTTGTGTCAATTTTTGGGATTTTTGGGGGTTCGCTTCGACTTTTTTATACATTAACTGAGTTTTCTATGCATTCATGTGAACTACATGCACACATATGCTCTAATGCATATAAATTGGTTGAAAATTCAAATCTGTGTCCTTGGTTGCATTCTTAATTAGGTCCCATGCAATAAATGAGAATGAATGTCAAACACCCTGCCACCGTCACTCGGCCGCAAACATTGATATATATATATATATATATATATATATATATATATATATATATACCTAGTTTTTAAATTCTAGTAAATCCAAAGCTCGTCTGAAATGAAACTTGGCATGCTGTCATGGAGCGGCATCAACATGCCGTGGTAATTTTTTTGTCCCATTTGGGGCAGGTTTGGGGATATGCTTCTCACAAACCAGAGCTTCTCACAACAAGCCCGACGGTTTTGGCAGGGAATGTTTCACCTTTCTGGACGAAATGATATGCATTGCCTCTTCTCGATTTCAATTTTTTTCCTAGTGTCAACATAGAACAACAGGGGTGTTGTGTCAATTTTTGGGATTTTTGGGGGTTTGCTTGGAAATTTTTACACATTAACTGAGTTTTCTATGCATTCATGTGCATAATTCAAATTTGAACTATATATGTACACGTATGCTCTAATGCATATAAATTGGTTGAAAATTCAAATATGTGTCCTTGGTTGCATGCTTAATTAGGTCTCATGCAAGAAGTGAGAATGAATGTCGTCCAACACCCTGCCACCGTCACTCAGCCGCAAACATTGGGATACCTGGTTTTTAAATTCTAGTATAAATCCAAAGCTCGTCTGAAATTCATGAAACTTGGCATGCATGCTATCATGGAGCGGCATCAACATGCCGTGGTAAAAAAATTTGTCCCATTTGGGGCAGGTTTGGGGATATGCTTCTCACAAACCAGAGCTTCTCATAACAAGCCTGATGGTTTCGGTAGGGAACGTCCCAGCTTTGGGGATAAAATGGTATCCATTGCCTCTTATTGCTTTAAAAAAATTTCTCGTGTCAACATAGAACAACATGAGTGTTATGCCAATTTTTGGGATTTCTCGGGGTTCGTTTGGACATTTTTATGCATTAATTGAGTTTCTCAATGCATTTATGTGCATAATCCAAATTTTAACCATTCACGTGACGCCACGTGTCTTGGTTTGAATGGCTATAGGTTTTAATGGCTCTTGATCGCAAACGTTTTAGAAAGAACACCCGTATGCAAAGTGAGAGCAGGATTTGTGCATCTCTTCAACGCAAACGGTTGTTTTGGATGACCCGTGTGCAACCACTTTACAAACAATTTGGTAAGATTTGCATCTGTCATATTGGGTATGTTTCCATTTGTCAAACTGGAAAGATTGTCATTTGTTGATCTAGTAACATTGCCATTTGTCAATCTTGTAACACTGCGATTTGTCAAAATATGAAGCTAAAAATCACTAGCAGTATCTAATTTTTGCAACTAAAATTCAGTAATTAAGCATAGATGGAGGCAAGGAGGCGTGTTTAGCCGAGTGTGCAGCGGGCGGCGCAGTTCCCGATACAGCTTTAATGCAGACGAGGGAGAGGGTAGCGGTTCCCGAAATGTTGAACGACCAATGATGCATCCTCCTTCAATTACCATCATGAACGCATGAGGGAAGTAATGGGAGGAGGACCGGGAAAAGAGGTAGCACGATGTGAATGCAACGCAGTTTGCACTCATATAAAGACGCCCCTCCATTCCAATGCATCTACCACATCGTACACACCTAAGCATTTGCCTAAGCACCTACACTAAGCGCAAAAGTGCTCACTCCAGACCCATGGCGGCGATGCATGCGAGTGGCCAGTGGCTGTGCCAGACGGTCCATGACGCCGGCCTGCGGCATGGCACCGAGGATCGTCTCCAGACGGTGTTGGCGACCGGCTGGTGGATGGCTGCCGTCGACGCCAACTACGACTCTCAGTTGGACCAGATGATCATTGCCACCACCAACAAGTTCGCCATCGTCAAGAAGCTCGTGGAAGACATCGCCGTACTCCTCTAGCCCGCGCGCCCGGGCTCCTCATTGCCTGCCACCCTAATCGGCCTGCATGGTCAGAACCTCTTTCAAGCATTGGTGGCCCTGCGACTGCCCGCCGACACCATGAAGAATGTCCACCTGGAGGTCACGCTCGTCGTGAGGTGCCTCACCCGGCAAGAATTCATCGACCTACACATCCATGTGTATGAGAAAATCATGTACATAGGTATCTAAAAGGCTAGTGAGGACTCTACGACGTTGGCCTTCTTCAACCGGCTGGAAGCCTTGGATGCCTTTTCTGTGAAGCACCTTGACCTTGCCACAAAAGCTGTCGATCCTTAGCAGCCGGTCGGTGGCCCAGCGCACTGAGTTGAGGAGGAGGAGGTCATACATTGATGGATGCATCTTTCTTCTTGCCTCCTTAATTCTTATTGTGCTATTGCATTCTCGTTCCAGTCAATACAGACATGTGTGAACCCTTTGCTTAATTATATGCATCAATGTAACTAGTACTCCATCCTGTTAATTTATAAGTTGTGCTGCCAGTGTTTGGGGCCGGCGCACGACACATACAGAGAGGACATCCAGCGGTTCCAATGATGATTTGTCAAAATATGCAGCTAAAAATCACTAGCACTATCTAATTTTTGCAACTAAAATTCAGTAATTAAGCATATATTTCATTCATAGATTAAGCTGTCATGCTTAATCTATACAAACGTTCAACCGTTAGGCGCTGCGGCGCGCTGTGCTCGCCATTAGGCGCCGCGGCACGCTCTTCTCGCGTCCGTCGGCGCGCTCGGGTTGTGGACAACTTTTCCTTGCGTGTTCAACTGCTATATTCATATATATGGTTGCTCGCCGTTGAGGCGACCGCGGAGCGCTCTGCTCGTGTCCTTCCGCGCGCACTCTGCCATCGGTTGGGCCTACGCACGATCACGTCGGGGGCCCCATATGCTTGCGGTTGCGCCGTGCGCGTTGCCACGCGATGCAATTACGTGCGACACGATGGAGTTACGCACTGCAAATTAGAACTGCCATCAGGACATGCCGTCCGGCCTCCCCTTTAATTCCCGCGGCCATTATAGCCTTAGTCTCTTCAACCTTTCGATCGTGCCCCATGTCACATCCCTAGTTCTGGTATGCTCAGGGCTAGCTAGTCATGTGTGCATCATGTTTAAATTCCATTCAAATTTGAAATGGGGATTTGTGAAACCCTCAGAATCATTTTTGGAAATGACCCAAATAAAAATTGCTCCAAAAAGGGGTCCAAGAAAATGCTCATGTTGCTCTCTGAAAATATTGGACAGAGATAAAAATCAAACCAATATTTTTAGGAGCCCATAAGTTTTTATTTTGGGCATTTGGAATTAATGCATAAATATTTGCTTTGGAAATATATTAATTATATATATTAATATATGTCAAAAATTATGCCACTTGTTGGGGAGCTCTGGAATAATGCCATTAGTTCCTACAAAAATTGGCATAAGGTAATAAATTGATTTAGTATTATTACTAAATAAAAACAAACGTCAGAAAAATAGAAAAGAAATAAAAAGGGATACTTACCTGGCGCCAGCAACCGGCCCAGCTCCTGTGCTGGCAGCCCACCTGCGCGGCCAGCCCACTTGGCAGCCCACTGGCCGGCCCAGCACTGTGCTGGCCCGTGCCAGCCACCTGCTTCCTCTCGCCAGGCAGGCAGAGAGGAGCACGCCGGCGCGCGCGCGAGCGCCACGCCACCAGGCTGCCTGCCTGCGTCCGAGGACAGCGCGACGCCGCGAATCCCCTCCTCGGTGCCGTTCCAATCCGTCTGACCCCCTCGCACTCTCCCTCGTTCCCCAACTTCTCCTCTGCTCTCTCTCCCTCTCTGCCCGAGCGGAGCACGTCGCCACCGACGCCGTTCGCCGCGGCCACAGCCACCGCCCCGCCTCGCCGACGCTCCAGAAAGCTCCGCCGGTCCTCCCTCGTCCTCCTCGTCGTCTCACGCGACCAGAAGAGCCCCGGAGCGCCGCCCCGACGTTTTCCCCCTCGTCGGCTACCGAGGATCGCCGTCGTCAAATTCGTCGCCGTTCGGCCTTTCCCGAGCTCGCCGTCCACCCCACGACGATCACCGTGAGCTTCTGCCTATCCTCCCCCTCTCCGTTCGCTCTGCCGCGCACCATAGCAGCCACACCACATTCACCCGCACGCGCCACCGCCTGACCACGTCGCCGGCGTTGCTCCGGTGACCATTTGGTCACGGGCTCGTGCCCGTCACACCCCTCGCACCACGTAGAGGCCGTAGGTGCTAGCGCCACGCCGACTAGGCCACCGCAGCCCCGCGCACGAGCTGGCCGAGCTTCGGCCGCCGCCAAGCTCGTCGCCGGCGCCACTCCGGCCACTCCCCGGCCGCGCCACCACCACGGTTGGATGCGGACGAGCGTCCGCATCCCGTAGCTGTGCTCCGCGCGCCAAACGGTGCCCTGTAGGCGAATCCCGCGCCGCTCCGCCGCATCTGGACTCGCCGGCGGCTAGACGCCGGCGGGTTTGACCCGCTGACCGTTGACTGGGTGGGCCCAGTTTGACCCTGGATCAATGACATGTGGGCCACCCTTGCTGATTTTAGTTAGATTAGTTTAGCGCTAATTAACCTGGATTAGTGACTAACCTAACACTAGCTAACCCTGTTTAGTTAGTCAACTAACCACTGACATGCGGGCCCAGGCCCAATGACAGTTTAGTTAGTATTAACTTAATCCTGTTAACTAGCTGTTACACTGACATGTGGGTCCCAGCGTCAGGTTTGACCTGGAGGCGCCCAGTTGACCTGCTGACGTCATGATGATGTCAGGCTGACGCAGTAACTTATTTTCTGGATTTATTTTTTATATATAGGAAATTCCAGAAAATAACCAAAACTTCTAAAATTCATAGAAATTCAACCGTAACTCCAAATGAAATAAATTATATATGAAAAATGATCAGAAAAATCCAATCTATCCATCTGTACCATTTTCATGCATGATAGAACAACTTATAGCTGCTGTTTAGGACAAATCATATGAATGGCATTTAAATAATCATATATGGAGTTTGAATTTGGATCATGTATTCAAACCAACTTCATTTAACTTGCTGCTAGTTGCATTAGCTCAATCAAGAACATATTGCCATGACATTATCATGCATCATATTTGTTGCATTGCATTGATTGTGTCCCTCTTTATTTGCCGGTAACTGTCCCCTCTCGATAGACGTGGTTTCGACGATGAGATCGATGACACCAATGAAGAGCTATAATATCTTCAGAAGTGCCAGGCAAGCAAAACCCCCTTGTTCATTCCGATACAATCCCACTCTCTCGCCCTGCTCTCTTTTACTGCATTAGGACAACAACGATTCATCTGTTACTTGCTGCGGTAGCTGAACCCCTTTATCCTTTGCATGACCTGTCATTCCACAGTAAATAGATGAAACCCACTAGCATGAGTAGGAGTTGTTTGAGCCCTGTTGTGCCTACTCATTCATGCTTGTTTGTCATGCCTGCTACTGCTTAGAGTTGAGTCGGGTCTGATTCATCGAGGATGAATCAGGTGTGTGTGAACATGTCCTACTGTGTGTGAGCTAAGTGTGTGAACACGATTTGGTAAAGGTAGCGGTGAGAGGCCATGTAGGAGTACATGGTGGGTTGTCTCATTGCAGCCGTCCTCAGGAACTGAGTTCTGTGTTTGTGATCCATGATTCAGCTACTACCACGCATTGGGCCCGAAACCAATGGACCCTCTCGGCTTCTTAATCACCCTTGTCCTCTGTCCAGGAGTTGCAAGTAGTTTCTGGTGTTTGTAGTATGCTGGAGGCCGTGCGCAGCGCTGACCGTAGGGGTGGGCTGTGATGCGGTAGGCACGTGGCCGGGTAAACCGGGCGCCCGTTTGGTGTCACGGAACCCTGTTCACATCGTTTGGGGCTGTGAGCGAAACCCCGGCCGGATCTCCTCATGGATGGAACCCGAATAGGCGATAAACCTGGACTAGGGACTTGAGTGTTTAGGTAGGTCGTGGCCGACACCCACGTTGGGCTTCCGCTTGAAGGTTGCCGAGTACATGTCGTGTAAACGGCGGTAAGTGGTGAGAGCGTGTGTGAAGAAGTACACCCCTGCAGGGTTAACATCATCTATTCGAATAGCCGTGTTCGCGGAAAAGGACTTCTGGGTTGCCTATACAGTTCATAGACAAGTGAAAGTGGATACTCTAAATTACGCAAGATAAGCGTGAGTGCTATGGATGGCGTTCTCGTAGGGAGACGGGAGCGGATCCATAGTGGTGTATTGATATGGTGAATATGTGGACTCGTGTGCGCCACCTCAAAGAGTTCCTTGCAGTCGTAGTTCAGGATAGCCACCGAGTCAAAGCTGGCTTGCTGCAGTTAAACTCCACCATCCCCTTTATTGATAATGATGCATATGTAGTTAGTTCTGATGTAAGTCTTGCTGGGTACATTTGTACTCACGTTTGCCTATTTTATGTTTTTTGCAGAGAGACCTCGGTCTCGCTAGTAGTTCCGCGTGGACTTCGACGTTTAGCTTGATACCTCAGCTACGATCTTGTGCCCTCGGCAGGATCTAGTAGATAGTCAGGCTTCTAAGACTTTTTCATTTGTAGATGTCTGTACTCAGACATGTTAGCTTCCGCATGTGTTTGATTTGTATGCTTTGAATGTTGGGTCATGTGACCCATGTTTGTAATATCTCGCTCCTCGGAGCCTAATGAATAAATACCTGAGTCGTAGAGTCATGTTGTGATGCCATGTTGTATTTGCACATATCGAGCATATTGTGTGTATGTTATTGAAATGCTTGGTATGTGTGGGATCTGACTATCTAGTTGTTTATCTTTAGTAGCCTCTCTTACTGGGAAATGTCTCCTAGTGTTTCCACCGAGCCATGGTAGCTTACTACTGCTCCGGAACACTTAGGCTGGCCGGCATGTGTCCTTCTTCGTTCCTGTGTCTGTCCCTTCGGGGAAATGTCACGCGTTGAGTACCGGAGTCCTGTTAGCCCGCTACAGCCCGGTCTACCGGAGTCCTGCTAGCCCAGTGCTACAGCCCGGAACTTACTCGCTGATGACCGACACGTTCGATGTTGGGTCATGGATGCCTGTCCCTGTAAGTCTGTGCCACTTTGGGTTTACAACTAGCCATGTCAGCCCGGGCTCCTTATCATATGGATGCTAGCGACACTATCATATACGTGTGCCAAAAGGCGCAAACGGTCCCGGGCAAAGGTAAGGCGACACCCGTGGGGATACCGTGCGTGAGGTCGCAAAGTGATATGAGGTGTTACATGCTAGATCGATGTGGCATTGAGTCGGGGTCCTGACAGCTTTGGTATCAGAGCTTGACTGCCTGTAGGATTACCAAGCCAAACTGGTCGAAGTTGAGTCTAGAAATGCTTTAGTTATGTAAGGGAATTGATTGTGGGATGGAAACTTAAGGCTCTTTTTACTTCTTATACCACATGGCCTTCTGATCTGAGTCAACCTCTTCTCTTCTACGGGGATTAAGAACTAGGCCTTCTCATCTATCTATCAGGATGACGTGCTACTAATCCATAGACTTATAAGATTGTTGATTTAAGTCTCAGTTTAGTTCCTACTGCTTCCGTATGTTAACTGTTGATCTCAGAACCTTGATATTTTGATGATCGAGTGGTTATGCCACCATTTTTGTAGCATGTCTCCAATCTTTTGAGCATTTACAGCCGTTATGCTATCCGAGTCATCCCCGGTTTCTAAACAATCTGATGCACTTGCAAATCCTCTCCCTCTGGTTTTGATGTTCCTCTGGGCCAGGTTAATCATACTAAATGCTGAGTTGAGGTATTCTATTGCCTCGACATATATGTTGGAATTATTATTATGACCCTAGGTGTCTTAGGGGATCATCTAGTAAACCAGCCATGATTTGTGTTCCCCATGTGATGATTCTGACCATCATTCTCGAAAGCATCCCGTGATGTTATTAGTTAGTAGGTATTCCATTCCGGGGTTCTTGAACCTGAGATTCACCCTACCTACTTCATGTTGATAGTGTTTGCTCGTTCCTTTAGGTTATTAGTAACCTTTGCATTAGTCCTCGAGGTCCGTGGTATTTTCTCCTTCCAAATACTATGAACCGCTTATGGCAGAAGTTCCTCGCTGAACCGAAGGATCACAATCAGAGTACTCTTGAGGAGTTCTCCATTCATAATTGTGAATCTGCCAGTTCTACCCTTTCCGCATGGGTTATCCGGAAGAAATGTTGAGCTTCGCTCGACATACTAATCTATGCATCCACAACTCAGAAAGTTATATGTTCCTTTGAGTTGTTCTCTTTAGTTGTCTTCTGACCCTCGTCTATCATTTGATATTTAAGAGTATGCGTGCAACCGTTCATTGATGCCTATTATTCTTGTGGTCCGCCGAGCCATTCTATTCCGGAATGACTAGGAGAAACAAACTCCAGTACCTCATCCCTATCCAGGATTGGGTCAAAGCAGTTGTGCTCCGCAGATCAAATGCCAATCCATCCTTTGTTCTGTTCTACCTTGGAGTATCACCCTCTTTCATAGCAAGAGTATCGTGGGAATTGTACACCAGCCTACGAACTCTTGATACTGTGATACTCTCTCCATCATTTTTCATTTCTCGGTTTCCATGTTGTTGCAACCGGAATGCTGACAGGTAAACTGTGATGTGTGAAATCAATACTCCTGACAACTAGTTGCTTGGTAGTAAATGGACAATATTCTCATTCTTAGCGTGTTGGTTATTGAATCATCATTCTAAGATAGATTGTGCTACCTAGTCCCTATTTCTGGTGCACTCTCCGATCAATGAGCTAGGATAATGCCAATCCTTGCTTATTTGATCATATCGTCTTGCCCTGAAAAGCAAGATAGCTCTTGAGCTTGGTAGCATATCGGTGGTTCGTGATTTTCCGAATATCTTCTCGAAAGTGTTACCAGGTTGTCACCTGACCGCTATGTTGAGTTCGTGATCAAGTTGGTTTCATATAAACCACCCCTTCTCCAAGAATCTGTGTTGCATACCCCTGAGCTAGTTGGTTAAGCTAAACAACAACTTGGAGAGTTGGAAGATAAAAGCTTGTCCGACTTAGCTCATGTTAAGGGATATCTTTTGTGTGCGTGTGATGAAGAAAGATGATATCTTCATCAATTGATCCTCGAAACCAGTTGTTGGAGCTATCGTCTTGCGAAAACTTTGATTTGAGTGTGGGCTATTCTCAAATCAAATTAGAACCAACGATGTTCGTAATGTTGTCTTACTCGTGGATTTTCCTCGAGCATACACCATTATATCTTTTAGGTCTGACCAATGCTATCACTTGTTCACATAATTATGGAATTCCATCTTCATGGGAATCTTGATGAATTGTTGTTGAGCCCATCGACAACATCCTTGTCTTCTCCATAATTTTGTTGAACATTAAGCTAGTGTTGGAAACTTTTTTAAACATTTGTTCATGCTAGCTCATGAAGCATATGTTCGGATGTAAGAAGTGACTTCCTCTGATTCATGTGCATTTGATGCAAGTTGCCGCCGTGGATTCGAGAAAGACAATGTTGCTTCCTTTGGAATGATCCCAAATCATTCATGCATACGTGCGAAGTATTCTGTGGTTCGAAGACTTGCAACCTTCATTCTATCTGTATTCCTAGCACACCAAGCCACTGATTGATTTGTTCAAAGAGAATTAGTTCCTTCTTAAGAGTATACCTTATGCAAGGACTTTGATATCCTCGATGATGGTTCCCCACCTGAACTCGGTAGTGTTTTATTGTAAGACTACCATGGGATCATGTCTGTCTGGGACAACGTGTTCACATGTTTGTAGCAGAACCAGCTCATGTTTTGGAGCTTGCTATCATAGTTCATTTCCTGAGAATCACGCAACGTCTTCTCGTCGGTTTGTGTTGTAAACTTTCATTTATCTTCTAGACTCAATGAGTCTGGATTATTCTGACACCAACCAGATCTGAATCTCAGGCAGATATGATGGTTGGAACGTTTCCCAAGAATTATATTATTGGTCTCTCTGTAACTCGGTAAAATGGATGTCGTGGCCAACACACCCAGCCGGAAGACCTGTTATTGTAATATCTTGATTAAAGAAGTTGGCCACCTCTCCATAAGGACTTCGTAGGAATTATTCCCTATTTGTGTGCCTTATGATTTTTGTGCTCCCGAAGTCCGACCTTTACTTGATGTTCTAGATACCAAGCCATATCTATGAATGGGATACGCTAGTACATCAAGGAGAACATTAGAAGCGGAGTGCTAAATGTCTCTCGGTCGATCTTCCAGATTTTGTTCCCCTTGGCCTCGCTAAGGTGAAATCTGAGAAGGTGTTGTCTTCCTTTGCATCTGCATTGTCCATCACTATTCATCATGGTGGTATGTTGTGTTGCCAGGACCCTTGACACGGATGTTGGTAAAACCTTGATGATTGTGGAGATGCTCAAGTTCTTGAGAGCACGCACAAGCGCTAGGTGTTATCCTCGGCACTAACTGGATTGCCCTCAGTCTCCTTGGTTATGTTAAAACTTTTCAAACAGTGGACTCACTCTCTATTGTTGGGTTCTCCCCAGTTACCAGAATCATTCCCAGCATTTGCATTTTGTTCCCAGCTTGCACCGCCAATGTGCCATTCTACCATGGGTCCCTTCCATTTCCGGTGGTAAGCAAAATCATCTATGACATTGTCTTCAACAAGGTAATCCACATCATCCATTCTGGTTCGAGTATGCCATTCTACCGACCCCCTCCAAATGATCGCTCGAGAATTGCCTTAGGCTGGTATAAAAAGTTTCAATGATCTCTGAATCAAAGGTAATTCTTTTTGCCACTTAAGGGGATATCTCTACGAGTCACCTTCCCTAAGGTGCCCCGTTATGGTATCATGGCAACTCAACTCCTCGCTACGTTGACAACCGTTCACCACCGTCTTAAGCGTGAAAATTGTTGTCTACCTAGTGAACCTTCGTCATCTGCTACACCCCCTTCCTATGGATGTGTGTTTCATGTCTCAGCTCGTGAGATGTTTCTATGTCTCATTCCGTGAGTTAATCCTGAGTTGTTCGATCTTCGAAAAGATCAGTCCTTCTAGAGTCCCCTTCTCCTCTCATTGTCATGTTGGCTGGAGTTCTCAGAGCATCACGACGAGACAAAGATGGTGATTGAATCAACGTTCATTTGAAGTGCAACCTGGATCGTGAAGATTATACTAGTTTGCGTTCCCCCTTCACCTTACCCTACGCTTGAATCTCAGGACGAGATTCTTGTTTAGTGGGGGTGAGTTGTCACATCCCTAGTTCTGGTATGCTCAGGGCTAGCTAGTCATGTGTGCATCATGTTTAAATTCCATTCAAATTTGAAATGGGGATTTGTGAAACCCTCAGAATCATTTTTGGAAATGACCCAAATAAAAATTGCTCCAAAAAGGGGTCCAAGAAAATGCTCATGTTGCTCTCTGAAAATATTGGACAGAGATAAAAATCAAACCAATATTTTTAGGAGCCCATAAGTTTTTATTTTCGGCATTTGGAATTAATGCATAAATATTTGCTTTGGAAATATATTAATTATATATATTAATATATGTCAAAAATTATGCCACTTGTTGGGGAGCTCTGGAATAATGCCATTAGTTCCTACAAAAATTGGCATAAGGTAATAAATTGATTTAGTATTATTACTAAATCAAAACAAACGTCAGAAAAATAGAAAAGAAATAAAAAGGGATACTTACCTGGCGCCAGCAACCGGCCCAGCTCCTGTGCTGGTAGCCCACCTGCGCGGCCAGCCCACTTGGCAGCCCACTGGCCGGCCCAGCACTGTGCTGGCCCGTGCCAGCCACCTGCTTCCTCTCGCCAGGCAGGCAGAGAGGAGCACGCCGGCGCGCGCGCGAGCGCCACGCCACCAGGCTGCCTGCCTGCGTCCGAGGACAGCGCGACGCCGCGAATCCCCTCCTCGGTGCCGTTCCAATCCGTCTGACCCCCTCGCACTCTCCCTCGTTCCCCAACTTCTCCTTTGCTCTCTCTCCCTCTCTGCCCGAGCGGAGCTCGTCGCCACCGACGCCGTTCGCCGCGGCCACAGCCACCGCCCCGCCTCGCCGACGCTCTAGAAAGCTCCGCCGGTCCTCCCTCGTCCTCCTCGTCGTCTCACGCGACCAGAAGAGCCCCGGAGCGCCGCCCCGACGTTTTCCCCCTCGTCGGCTACCGAGGATCGCCGTCGTCAAATTCGTCGCCGTTCGGCCTTCCCCGAGCTCGCCGTCCACCCCACGACGATCACCGTGAGCTTCTGCCTATCCTCCCCCTCTCCGTTCGCTCTGCCGCGCACCATAGCAGCCACACCACATTCACCCGCACGCGCCACCGCCTGACCACATCGCCGGCGTTGCTCCGGTGACCATTTGGTCACGGGCTCGTGCCCGTCACACCCCTCGCACCACGTAGAGGCCGTAGGTGCTAGCGCCACGCCGACTAGGCCACCGCAACCCCGCGCACGAGCTGGCCGAGCTTCGGCCGCCGCCAAGCTCGTCGCCGGCGCCACTCCGGCCACTCCCCGGCCGTGCCACCACCACGGTTGGATGCGGACGAGCGTCCGCATCCCGTAGCTGTGCTCCGCGCGCCAAACGGCGCCCTGTAGGCGAATCCCACGCCGCTCCGCCGCATCTGGACTCGCCGGCGGCTAGACGCCGGCGGGTTTGACCCGCTGACCGTTGACTGGGTGGGCCCAGTTTGACCCTGGATCAATGACATGTGGGCCACCCTTGCTGATTTTAGTTAGATTAGTTTAGCGCTAATTAACCTGGATTAGTGACTAACCTAACACTAGCTAACCCTGTTTAGTTAGTCAACTAACCACTGACATGCGGGCCCAGGCCCATTGACAGTTTAGTTAGTATTAACTTAATCCTGTTAACTAGCTGTTACACTGACATGTGGGTCCCAGCGTCAGGTTTGACCTGGAGGCGCCCAGTTGACCTGCTGACGTCATGATGATGTCAGGCTGACGCAGTAACTTATTTTCTGGATTTATTTTTTATATATAGGAAATTCCAGAAAATAACCAAAACTTCTAAAATTCATAGAAATTCAACCGTAACTCCAAATGAAATAAATTATATATGAAAAATGATCAGAAAAATCCAATCTATCCATCTGTACCATTTTCATGCATGATAGAACAACTTATAGCTGCTGTTTAGGACAAATCATATGAATGGCATTTAAATAATCATATATGGAGTTTGAATTTGGATCATGTATTCAAACCAACTTCATTTAACTTGCTGCTAGTTGCATTAGCTCAATCAACAACATATTGCCATGACAGTATCATGCATCATATTTGTTGCATTGCATTGATTGTGTCCCTCTTTATTTGCCGGTAACTGTCCCCTCTCGATAGACGTGGTTTCGACGATGAGATCGATGACACCGATGAAGAGCTATAATATCTTCAGAAGTGCCAGGCAAGCAAAACCCCCTTGTTCATTCCGATACAATCCCACTCTCTCGCCCTGCTCTCTTTTACTGCATTAGGACAACAACGATTCATCTGTTACTTGCTGCGGTAGCTGAACCCCTTTATCCTTTGCATGACCTGTCATTCCACAGGAAATAGATGAAACCCACTAGCATGAGTAGGAGTTGTTTGAGCCCTGTTGTGCCTACTCATTCATGCTTGTTTGTCATGCCTGCTACTGCTTAGAGTTGAGTCGGGTCTGATTCATCGAGGATGAATCAGGTGTGTGTGAACATGTCCTACTGTGTGTGAGCTAAGTGTGTGAACACGATTTGGTAAAGGTAGCGGTGAGAGGCCATGTAGGAGTACATGGTGGGTTGTCTCATTGCAGCCGTCCTCAGGAACTGAGTTCTGTGTTTGTGATCCATGATTCAGCTACTACCACGCATTGGGCCCGAAACCAATGGACCCTCTCGGCTTCTTAATCACCCTTGTCCTCTGTCCAGGAGTTGCAAGTAGTTTCTGGTGTTTGTAGTATGCTGGAGGCCGTGCGCAGCGCTGACCGTAGGGGTGGGCTGTGATGCGGTAGGCACGTGGCCGGGTAAACCGGGCGCCCGTTTGGTGTCACGGAACCCTGTTCACATCGTTTGGGGCTGTGAGCGAAACCCCGGCCAGATCTCCTCATGGATGGAACCCGAATAGGCGATAAACCTGGACTAGGGACTTGAGTGTTTAGGTAGGTCGTGGCCGACACCCACGTTGGGCTTCCGCTTGAAGGTTGCCGAGTACATGTCGTGTAAACGGCGGTAAGTGGTGAGAGCGTGTGTGAAGAAGTACACCCCTGCAGGGTTAACATCATCTATTCGAATAGCCGTGTCCGCGGAAAAGGACTTCTGGGTTGCCTGTACAGTTCATAGACAAGTGAAAGTGGATACTCTAAATTACGCAAGATAAGCGTGAGTGCTATGGATGGCGTTCTCGTAGGGAGACGGGAGCGGATCCATAGTGGTGTATTGATATGGTGAATATGTGGACTCGTGTGCGCCACCTCAAAGAGTTCCTTGCAGTCGTAGTTCAGGATAGCCACCGAGTCAAAGCTGGCTTGCTGCAGTTAAACTCCACCATCCCCTTTATTGATAATGATGCATATGTAGTTAGTTCTGATGTAAGTCTTGCTGGGTACATTTGTACTCACGTTTGCCTATTTTATGTTTTTTGCAGAGAGACCTCGGTCTCGCTAGTAGTTCCGCGTGGACTTCGACGTTTAGCTTGATACCTCAGCTACGATCTTGTGCCCTCGGCAGGATCTAGTAGATAGTCAGGCTTCTAAGCCTTTTTCATTTGTAGATGTCTGTACTCAGACATGTTAGCTTCCGCATGTGTTTGATTTGTATGCTTTGAATGTTGGGTCATGTGACCCATGTTTGTAATATCTCGCTCCTCGGAGCCTAATGAATAAATACCTGAGTCGTAGAGTCATGTTGTGATGCCATGTTGTATTTGCACATATCGAGCATATTGTGTGTATGTTATTGAAATGCTTGGTATGTGTGGGATCTGACTATCTAGTTGTTTATCTTTAGTAGCCTCTCTTACTGGGAAATGTCTCCTAGTGTTTCCACCGAGCCATGGTAGCTTACTACTGCTCCGGAACACTTAGGCTGGCCGGCATGTGTCCTTCTTCGTTCCTGTGTCTGTCCCTTCGGGGAAATGTCACGCGTTGAGTACCGGAGTCCTGTTAGCCCGCTACAGCCCGGTCTACCGGAGTCCTGCTAGCCCAGTGCTACAGCCCGGAACTTACTCGCTGATGACCGACACGTTCGATGTTGGGTCATGGATGCCTGTCCCTGTAAGTCTGTGCCACTTTGGGTTTACAACTAGCCATGTCAGCCCGGGCTCCTTATCATATGGATGCTAGCGACACTATCATATACGTGTGCCAAAAGGCGCAAACGGTCCCGGGCAAAGGTAAGGCGACACCCGTGGGGATACCGTGCGTGAGGTCGCAAAGTGATATGAGGTGTTACATGCTAGATCGATGTGGCATTGAGTCGGGGTCCTGACACCCCACAACACAACAAGCACACCCACGACGACACATAGAGAGGGGATGTCTAGCGGCGCTCCAATGGAGTTCGGCGAGCATAAAGTGGAGACCCACGCGAGGGAGACAGATCTCTCGGTGGTGTACACCATCGACCCGGCTGTGGTGGACGACTACATCAACACCGTTGAGAAGTTGCCTGCTGGAGACAAGTACAAGGTGGTCGGCATTGACCTCCAGTACACCGATGGTAGTCCCGACATAGATCAGAAGGTTGCCGTCGCCCAGTTGTGCGTGCGCCATCATGTCCTCATCTACCACTACTACACGGCTAGAGAGCCTTGCGACCGTTTCAACAAGTTTGTCAACAACACCGACTACAAGTTCGCCACAGTGGAAACCACCGACGATGTAAAAGCACTCAGTGTTACGGGCTTGGCCTGTGAGAACCTTGTTGAAATCCATGACCACTACAGGGCCTGGGGCAGCACGAAGATGGACTCCTTGGTCGAACTT
The DNA here is from genome assembly GCA_963921465.1 of Triticum timopheevii. Classification (NCBI taxonomy): domain Eukaryota; kingdom Viridiplantae; phylum Streptophyta; class Magnoliopsida; order Poales; family Poaceae; genus Triticum; species Triticum timopheevii. The sequence continues at coordinate 140,690,000 of OY997270.1, forward strand.
GCCTCGGCCATCATTGACCCCTACTACGAAAAGGTGAAGCAGGATGCCCAGAGAACAAGTGTTGTATCCTAGCACAGGGCCTGGGTGCAGCGACTGGATGGACCTCACCTCAGGTTCACGGCCAAGAGCGTGTACACATGCTTTGAGATGTACAGGCGGATCGTTGACATGAGGAAGTGCCTCGTTACCCAAATCGACAAGCCCGGATCGAGCCACAAGCAGAGCAAGCGTCACAAGAAGTAGATGATGATCAGATGATCGTTTATGCTAGTTAATCATGCATGTAAAATATAGTTTACTTTATTGATGTGTGGAAGTGTCATGTGTGTAGTAGCCACCTATGAAATTATGCATGTAATAGTTTACTTTGGTGTGCAAATGCCATGGTTGTAGTAGCCACCTATGTAATTGGATGTTTAATTTGGTTAATCATGCATGTAATATATATGTTGTTGTTCTGTATGCAATCCCATCGCACAACACACACGTCTTATTAGCAGCAATCGTCTGTGTTATTATCGGTCTTCGCACACATTTCTGATTACAGTCCTGTTTGCCGCGTATCACACACATCTTATTATATTCAACCGTTTATGTTCTCTTGTCTCAACACAAACAGTTCATCCGTGTGAACTGCATGCCGTATATCACACACACCTTGATTTGGCGGACCGTTTCTTTTGTGTTGCCTAATCACAAACAGTTCATCCTAGTGAACCGTATGCTGTTTATCGCACACACCTTCATCTGGTTGCCCATTTCTTTTGTTACCCCTTATCGCAAATGGTTAATTGCACTGAACCGTATGCCCTACATCACACACAGAACTAAAATCTAAACCGTATTAGATGCATCCATCATTGCAAATGTTTTGCACCTTTTTTGATGGGTTTTTACACCATCGTTTGCGATTAATGCATCGCACACAGTTTCGTCAAAGGGCCTCTGATCGTAGTGTCGCGTTAGCAGCATCCTGCAGTAGTGTTAGTTCATCCCCTCTCAAGGGGGGAATCACATCTAGGGGGGCTTTTCTCTAAGAATTGAGCTAAAGCAACTCAAATGGTGTGAACACAACAATGCTTTATGTAGAAGTGGTAACCCCACTTGTGCTTAAACAATGAGTATGACCTATGATCAAATGTTCTCATTTGACTCCTAAGTCAATATACTCATATATAGATGACCTAGTCATCACCAATTGCTTGATAGATGCTACAGTGATTGTGCATGCTTTGCCACATATTTCATTTGCTATCTTGTCGTGTGAGATGTTGGTTGCATAATTTTCTCCATTCGAAGACATCCATTTGTTGCTTTCATTGTTTGGTTTTTATTTTTGCTAAATGGATGGACACGAATGCCTAAGTTCTCCCTCTAGCTATCAATGCTTTTCTCGTCTCAAACTCTATTCATGCTACATCACAAAGTTTGAACTAGTCAAATTCAGACCCTCCAAGTGAGGAGCACTCGGAGCCGCTGATCCGTCAAGGGCTTAAACTTCCAAAACCTCTTAATGCATCTCGGTCCGACCGATTCACTATACTCGGTCTCACCTAATTCATTAAGTTGATCTAGGTTTCCATGTTGGTGCAACCGATTTGAACAATTCGGTCACACCGAGTTGCAGTAACTACTAGTAGTTTTGCATCTCGGTGCCACCGAGTCGTTCCACTCGGTCACACCGACAGTGACCGGCTATATATATATATATATATATGCCACGGGTTGAATTTTGGAAATTTCTCCAAACCTCTCAAGCGTGCCTACCCAGCTCTACCGCCCCCTTGGTCTCCGGATCGTCGTCGTCATCGCCAGTGCCTCCTGCTGATGGTCTCCGTCACCATCAATGGGAATCTCACCGCCGTAGCAAGTTCGTCGCCAAGTTAGGGTACAGACTTAACCTCCTTGTGCGCTCCATTATTCCGATACTTGCACAAAGATCTTTGCCATTGTTCTTTCCATGAATGAGATCAATCTATCCACCGAAAAATTCCATTAGAATAGATTTGATGCAAAAACTTAGGGTTAGGTTTCTGCCGAACTCATCTCGGACAGACCGATCTGAGGATCTCGATCTCACCGATTTGGCCCAGGCCATTGCACAAGTACAACTCGGTCTGACCGAAGTGTACTAATCAGTGTGACCGAAATCACATACTCTGTGAAACCCTAGCATCTCGGAGTCACCGAACTGCATTTTGGTCTGACCGAAACTGCATGTTTAGACTCTATTTGTGCTTCGGTGTCACCGAGTTTGTCATATCGGTAGCTCCGAAATGCTTTTTGCAGAAAACTAAAATTAAGGTTTTGTCTCATTTCTTTTGCAAAATAGCTGTCATTTGTGATGCTTTGGTAACCAAGTATAGGGGATCACAAAAGTTTTTGAGGGTAGAGTATTCAACCCAAATTTATAGATTCGACACAAGGGAAGCCAAAGAATATTTGAAGGTATTAGCAGCCGAGTTGTCAATTCAACCACACGTGGAGATTAATTATCTATAGCAAGTAATTAGTAGCATAGTAGTTTGATATGTTTTAATGGTAGTAGCAGCAACAACGGTAATAGTAACAGTGATAGTAGTATTTTGTAGCAAGTTTAATAGTGACGATACCAGTAGTAACTTAGCAAGAACAATATAAGATAGATTCGTAGGCATTGGATCAGTGACTTGTTGGATGATATTCATCATGTGACAGTTATAACCTAGGGCGATACAGCACTAGCTCCAGTTCATCGATATAATGTAGGCATGTATTCCGTAAATAGTCATACGTGCTTATTGAAGGAACTTGCATGACATCTTTTGTCCTACTCTCCTGTGGCAGCGGGGTCCATATTGGAAACTAAGGGATATTAAGGCCTCCTTTTAATAGAGAACCGGAACAAAGCATTAACACATAGTGAATACATGAACTCCTCAAACTATGGTCATCATCGGGAGTGGGCCCATTTGTTGTCACTCCGGGGTTGCCGGATCATAACACGCAGTAGGTGACTATAACTTGCAAGATCGGATCTAGAAGATGGATATAATGGTGATAACATAAACGGTTCAGATCTGAAATCATGGCACCCAGGCCCAAAGTGACAAGCATTAAGCATAGCAAAGTCATAGCAACATCAATCTAAGAACATAGTGGATACTAGGGATTAAGCCCTAACAAAACTAACTCGATTACATGATGAATCTCATCCAACTCCTCACCGACTAGCGAGCCTACGAAGGAATTACTCACTCCCGGTGGGGACCATCATGGAATTGGCGATGGAGATGGGTTGGTGATGATGAAGAACGAAGATCCCCCTCTCCGAAGCCCCAAACGAACTCCAGATCTGTCCTCCCGATGAAGAACAAGAGGTGGCAGCGGCTCCGTTTCGTGGATCGCGATAATTCTTTCTCTCTTATTTTCTTGGAAAAATAGGATTTTATAGCATCAGTTTCAGGGTCTGTGGGGCCACCAGGTGGGGACAACCCACCTGGCGCGCTAGGAGAGGAGGGCGCGCCCTGGTGGGTTGTGCCCACCCAGGGGCCCCACTCGAGTAGGTCTTGGCTCCAGAAATTCTTATATACTATATAAAAATTCCTCGCAAAGTTTCGTTCCATTCCGAGAACTTTTATTTCTGCCCAAAAACAACACCATGGTAGTTCTGCTGAAAACAGCGTCAGTCCGGGGTTAGTTTCATTCAAATCATGCAAATTAGAGTCCAAAACAAGAGGAAAAGCGTGAGAAAAATTAGATACGTTGGAGACGTATCAACTCCCCCATGCTTAAACCTTTGCTTGTCCTCAAGCAATTCAGTTGATAAACTAAAAGTGAGAAAGAAAAACTTTTACGAACTCTTTTGCTCTTGTTTGCATAAATAAGCTTAAACAACACCCAGGTTTTCAGCCAATCATTATAACTAACCATGCTGACAATAACTCTTAAAAATTATAGTAACTCATATCAATGACATAATCAGCTAGCGAGCAATAATAAGACATCTCAAAAAGCAACACATTGTCAAAACAACCATGATATAATATGACAATAGTGATATCTTGCTAGCCCTTTCTAAGACCGCAAAACATAAATGCAGAGCACCTCCAAAGTCCAAGCAAGGACTAGACATTGTAATTCATGGTAGAAAAGATCCAGTCATGATGCACCCAACATTAGCTACACACAATGCATAAATCATGACAGCTGTGCTCTTCTCAATTTCTGGCGCTTCTTTAAGAGGCGATGACACAAAATAAAAGTAAATAGATAGTTCCTGTCAGTGTTCTGGGAGCGGGGGTCCCCATACTTGCCTGCCTACGGCCTGCAGCGTGGCTCAGCAAGTAGACCAGTACGGCCCGTCTTCATCAACCTAAGTTCAAGACCCTCGCGAGGGGCCGAGCCTCGCGGGGCAGACGACGCAAGGCCTCCTTAGGGGCGGCCTCACCGGGTAGGCTCGCGAGGAGGCGGAGAGATCTAGGCAAGGGGTGCCTCGCGAGGTGCTCATGACGCAAGCCATGACGATCGAGACCAGGCGGGCGCCAGCCTGCGCAGTGTTCTCGTTTCCTCTTTGGTGCAAAGGGGGCAAGCACAGGCGCGGAATACCGAGGCATCAGGCAAAGGTTTCCATATCGGTGCAATGAGACCAAGACCAGCAGGACGGCAGGATGGAGGTCACCGTGGAGCCCAAGACGACGTCATCACCAGCACCTTTGGCAGTCGAAGACCACCTTTAGTCAGGATAGCTTGTACTAGTTGTCCCCTTTCAAAATGGCCGTTGTTGGCTCCCTTCCCGCTCAATATTTGGGAAGAGGACCAGGGCCTCTATAAATAGGGCCAGCCACCACAGTAGAGGGGATCCAATCTGATCCGAACCTAGCTCATCTACACACCACCACAAGAACACCTCTCCTTGCGAGGCTGTTCTTCCTCTGTACTGTTCATCATCAGCCGAAGAGGCAATCCACCACACCACACACTAGATTAGGGTATTACACCACAACGGTGGCCTGGACCAATATAAACCTTGTGTCTCTTGTGTTGTTCATCGTTCTAGCTTAGAATCGCGGCGAGGTTGTGGGCGTGTTTTGATAGGGAGAAGATCTCCGTGCGCACCCCAGAGTTCGGACCTTAAGGGTTTTGCCGGAACCCGATATCCGACATTTGGCGCGCCAGGTAGGGGTGCGTCGGAACTCTTCCTTCCGTCGGCCCGCTCTCCACCAACACCGCTCTTCACCCTCATGGCAGACAATGCGCCTCCGGCCCTGGCGGTCGGTGCCAGCGCTGGGGCTAGGGGGCTCCGAGCCTTGGCCCCCGCCCTGCGACAGGTGCAGTGGCCGCACAAGTTCAAGCCAGAGATGCCGCACGCGCTATGACGATGCGGCGGACCCGCTGGCTTTCCTGCTGGCGTACGAGGAGGCCGTCCTCAAGGCCGGAGGCGACGACAAGGTCATGGCCAACTGGTTTCCCATGGCCCTCACCGGCGTCCCACGCGTTTGGCTCCTCAACCTGCCAACATCTTCTGTGGCCTCCTGGGAGGAGCTGCACAACCTCTTCCTCGCGCACTATGTTGCGCCAGCGCCCCCGGTCGTCGTAGCTCTCCTGGGCGGCTCGCAGGCGCCACCCTCAGACCGCCACACGAAGCCGTTCTTCCGCCAGATCGGCACTGCCCTTGCGTGGCAAGGAGCTCCTCCGGGTTGGGCGGCACCCAAGGCCGACCTGACCTTCAACTCGGACGATCACCCCGTCAACACCGCCTGCTCGGGTGTGCTCCCAATGCTTTGCACGCCCACCATCTGCCAGGTGGCCGTCACCAAGACTCTCACTGACGGCGGCGCCGGCCTCAACGTGCTCTCGGTGGAGGCCTTCAGCCTCCTCCATGTAACGCTGGATCGGCTCCGACCCAACAAGCCCTTCTCGGGCAGCGGAGGTGGTTCCTCCAGCTCCCTGGGGCAGATCCGCCTTCCTGTGACCTTCAGCACCCACGACAACTTCCGCACGGAGCTGGTCAACTTTTATATTACCCACATAGGCCTCCCATACAACGCCATCCTCGGATACCCCACCTTGGCTCAGTTCATGGCAGCGACCCATCCGGCCAACAACCTCATGAAGATGCCCGGGAGCAGCGGCGTCCTCACCGTAGCTGGAGATACCAAGGACACTTTGCTGGCGCTCAAGCTCGCCCTCAAAACAGCCGCAGCAGCGCAGCCTGCCGGCACAGACACCTCCAAGGCCAAGGAGGCTGCACCGACCAAGAAGAAGAAGCTGTTCACCTAGGACAAGGCAGAGACCAAGCAGGTACCAGTTGAGGAGGACGGGTCCTCAAGCGCCACCTTCACCATAGGTGCCAACCTTGACCCCGACCAAGAGGAGGCGTTGGTGAAGTTCCTGCACTCGAACAAGGATGTATTCGCATGGGAACCCAAGCAGCTAGCAGGGGTCCCAAGGCAGGTGATTGAGCATCACCTGAATGTGTGCCCCAACGTATGCCCCGCGAAGCAGAAAGCAAGGTGGCAGTCCACCGAGAAGTAGGCCTTCATCGTCCAAGAAACCCGCAAGCTGGAGGCAGCATGTGTTATTCGCGAGGTTCGCTACCCCGAATGGCTGGCAAACCCTGTTGTTGTGCCAAAAGGGGGGGGGGGAGGAGCGCATGTGCGTCGACTTCACGAACCTCAACAAGGCCTGCCCTCAAGATCCGTTCCCGCTCCCCCGCATCGACCAAATTGTCGACTACACCGCCGAGTGCAACCTGCTGTGTTTCTTGGATGCATTTTCGGGTTATCACCAAATCAAGATGGCGGTAGAAGTAGTGGAGAAGACAGCCTTCCTGACCCCATGTGGAGTGTACTGCTACACCTGCATGCCGTTCGGGTTGCGCAACGCGGGCGCAACCTTCCAGCGGCTGATGCACATTGCCTTGTGCTGGCAGCTCGGAAAAAATGCCGAGGTTACGTCGACGACATTGTGGTGAAGTCTCGGGAGGCGAAGAGCTTGATCCAGGACCTGGAGGAGACCTTCGCGAGCCTCCGCAAGGTGGACCTGCAACTCAACCCGGAGAAGTGCGTGTTTGGTGTTCCTTCCGGCAAGCTTCTGGGCTTCCTCATGTCCCACAGAGGGATTGAGGCCAACCAGGAGAAGGTCAAGGCAATCGAAGACATGAGTCCACCGCAAACCCTCAGAGAAATGCAGAAGCTCGCCGGATGCGTAACTGCGTTAGGACGCTTCATCTCCAAGCTGGGGGAGCGCGCCCTGCCTTTCTTCAAGCTGATGAAGAAGAAGGGCGCATTTGAGTGGACACAGGAGGCCGACCAGGCGTTTCAAGACCTCAAGAAGTATTTGACCAGCCCTCCTGTGATGGTGGCACCACGCCCTCTCGAGCCCCTGGTACTCTACCTCGCCACCACACTCTACTCTGCTAGTGAAGCTCTAGTGGCAGTTCGGGGGGAGCGCCAGGTCAAGTCTATGTCACGACCAGCCACGGCCGCGACAGCACAAGACCAGGAAGGCTTCGCGAGGACCACGGCCTCGGCGGATGGAGACCAGCCTCAGCAGGAAGACGCCCCCAGGGCTGAAGAGGCTGTGCCAGGCAACCAGGCGCTGGGGGTTCCGTCGTCTCAGGAGGCGTCTCACCCTTCGGAGGGCACATACCTCGTCAGCACACCTACCCTCGTCGAGCATCCGGTGTACTTCGTTAGCACGGTGTTGCGGGACGCAAGGGCGCAATACCCCATGCCTCAGAAGCTCTTGCTCGCGCTGTTGGTGGCCTCGCGAAAGCTGTGACACTACTTTCAAGGTCACCCCATCAAGGTCGTCTTGGCCTACCCATTGGAAAGGATACTCAGGAGCCCCAACTCCGCTAGAAGGGTCGCCGAATGGAACATCAAGCTGCAAGCGTCTCAGTTAGAATTCAGCACAACCAGGGTCGTCAAGGGAGCCGCACTTGCAGATTTTGTGGCAGAATGGACAGAGGCTCCAGGGCTCGAGGCAGGCGAGGATCGGTCACTTTCCCCAGGAAGCGAGGCACCAGATGGCTGGGTCATGTACTTCGATGGAGCATTCTCGCGGCATGGCGCGGGGGCTGGCGCAGTGCTTATATCCCCCACTCAGGACAAGCTCTATTACGCCGTGCAGCTCTGTTTCCAGCAGGGCGAGAAGGTGTCCAACAACATAGTAGAATACGAGGGCCTCATAGTAGGCTTGAAAGCTGCAGCGGCATTGGGGATGAAACACCTCACCATCAAGGGCGATTCACAGCTCCTCATTAACTTCTCCAACAAGGTGTACGAGCCAAAGGATGAGCACATGGAAGCGTATCTTGCGGAGGTGCGCAGGATGGAAAAGCAGTTTTGGGGGATGGAGTTGTAGCATGTGCCCTGCGGCACCAACCAAGAGGCTGATGACATCACCAGGAGGGCCTCCAGGCGGCTGCCTCAAGAGCCTGGCGTTTCGAGGAACGACTCTTCAAGCCGTCAGCGGCACCATCACTTTCAAGCATAGCACAGCCTCGGGAGGAACTCCCTCAGCCACCAGCCACAGGAGCCCCAACCTGTGGCCCGACCTTGGGAGCGCTTTTACTCTTGGCGCTGGAGTCTCAGGAGGGATGCTGGACTGCGGAATTCAAGGACTACCTGATGCAAGGGACGCTGCCAGAGAAAGAGGAGGATGCGGAACACGTGGCCCGGCAGGCCACTGCCTACTGCATCCAAGACGGAGAGCTCTACCGAAAGCGGCCAAATGACATTTCCCTGCGTTGCATCTGCAGGGAACAGGGGAAGGAATTGCTGGCTGATATACACGATGGAGATTGCGTACACCACTCGTCGTCACGGGCCCTCGTCGGCAAGGCGTTTCGCAGCGGGTTCTACTGGCCTACGACACTCAACGACGCAATCGAGCTGATGAAGTCCTACGAAGCCTGCCAATTCCATGCCAAGCAGATCCATCAGTCAGCTCAGGGCCTGCAGACCATCCCACTCTCATGGCCGTTCGCGGTCTGGGGTCTGGATATCTTGGGCCCGTTTCCTCGAGTGCCCGGGGGCTACCGCTATCTCTACGTCGCCATCGACAAGTTCACCAAGTGGGTGGAGGTGGAAGCCGTCCGCACCATCCCAGCTGGTTCCGCAGTCAAGTTCATCAAGGGCCTCGTGAGCCGGTTTGGGGTCCCTAACCGCATCATCACCGACAATGGTTCGCAGTTCACCAACAATCTCTTCAAAACATATTGTGCTAACCTTGGAACGCAGATATGCTACGCTTCGGTGGCACAACCCCGGAGTAACGTCCAGGCCGAGCGCACCAACGTAGAGGTCCTGAGGGGCCTCAAAACTAGGACCTTCAATAAGAAGCTGGAGGCCTGCGGCAGGCGCTGGTACGACGAGCTCTAGTCCGTGTTGTGGTCCATTCGCACTACCGCCTCCAAGCCAACTGGTGAGACCCCGTTCTTCCTCGTCTACGGAGCAGAGGCGGTCCTCCCTCACGAGGTCAGGTATCACTCCACGCGGGTCCTAGCGTTTGATGAAGCACAACAGGATGCCATGTGGGGGATGGACGTCGTGTTGGGGGAGGAGCGCCATCGTGAAGCCATGCTGCGAGCAGCAAGATACCAACAGGTGCTGCGGCGGTATCATTGCCGCAACATACGCTCCAGGACTCTTGAGGTAGGTGACCTCGTGCTCAGGCAGGTGCTCTCCGGGGAAGGGCTGCATAAGCTCTCGCCCATGTGGGAGGGCCCGTTCAAGGTTGTCCATATTTCCAGGCCTGGCGCCGCGCGCCTGGAGACTCGGGAAGGGGTGCCCGTCCCAAACACCTGGAACATTCAGCACCTCCGGAAGTTCTACCCTTGAAGAAAGGCCCAGTGCGTGTGAAGAAGGCCCGGTGCCTGTGAAGCTCGCCGCCCGAAGAAAGGCCCGGTGCCTGTGAAGAAGGCCCAGTGCCTATGAAGCTCGCCGCCCGTGACACTCTCACGTAATAATGAGTTGGGGTTGTACACGCCACGGAGTCTCCGAAGTGCCGCCCTCGGGCCTTGGGGGCTCCCTCCCACGCCCAGTGGCAGCACTTAGCTCCGCGTTGGTGAGAAGACGTCGAAGACTAGACTAGGTGCCGGACGTGGCTTTTCATTTGCTTTCCGCAATTGGCTTGTTCTCCCTTGTTTGAACCTTTATTGAAGTTGCTTCTAGTGTTGTTTGCTGTCTTCTTCCCCTGTTCTCTGTTTTCTGCTTTTGTCCGGCTCGCTCTCTCTCTCGCAAACCTCGCGAGGGGGCTGCGCGGGCGCCCTCGTGAGCCCTTCCTTTCTTAAATTTTCGCGAGGCTCTCTTGTTTGAGTTCACAGCGGGAGCACCCCTCCCGGTCCATGCCCCTTGGGCATCGCGACACAAAGCACCGGGCCATAGCCGGCAACCCTCGCGACCAAGGTTCATAAATGATTCTCCCAATAGATTTTTGCAGCTCTTAAGGCGCTCGGCGAGGCCTCGAGCAGGCACCCCGCGAGGCAGAAACTATTGCAAACGTCCCGAGCTAAGTTGTTCCTACGCACATGCCCATAACGGTGATGGCATAACACAACACATGGACAATAAATGTAGTATGATAATTAGGGGATCATAGTCTGTTGCATGCCCCCACGGGGCCCCATACTTCTCTCTCGATGCAGGAAAAGGAGGAAAACAAAATAAAAGCAGCGCGCGCCTTGCAACATCTCGTGAGAAGGGACCTATGTTGTCCTCCCGAGCTCAATCAGACTCCGCCTCGCGCTTCACCAAAGCGCGGCGACGGGACGACCCGCTGCCACCCTCAAAGCAGGCATGGCGGCGTGGTGGCTGGTTGCGGCCACCGCTGGAGGAGCTGTCACCGGAGGAGGAGCCGCTAAAGCTCAACGAGTTGCGGTCGCCGCCAGGAGCAGGTTCGCCTTCGCCCTCGTCACGGCCGTCACCAAGGCCGAGCACCTCGTCGCCATCATCGTCTTCAGGGCAGCACCCAACGCGGCGGTCGTCTTCTCCGAACACCCTCACGTAGAGGGTGGCATCACCGTTGTACTTAAAGTGGAGGGTGCACCACTTGCCCAGGCCACGTGCATGGGCAAACATTTGCCAGCCCCGGGCCAAGGCCACATTTCCGGCGACAGAGATCGCCACCGCGACTCAGGATGCCCTACTGCAGCAGCCGTCCGCCTGCAACTAGAGTCCGCCGGAGCCTGCGACCGGCAGTTCACTAGCGAAGAAGCGAGGGAGCTGGAGCCAGTTGCCGGTCGGGTTGTCCGACCACATAACGAACTCCGGCAGCACCTCTGCCGAATGGAAGCGCGGCCGTGGAGGCCGCGCAGCCACGGCACGCCGTCCTTCACCGACCGGGCTACCTCGACATGGGCGGCCACCACCGCGTAAAGGCCCACCACCGCGACCACGGGAAGCCACAGCAGGGGGGATGCTTGCGAGGGCGACCGCGGCCGCGCTTGGGCAGAGGAGAGCCAGGCCCATCCTGGTGAGCCTTCCCCTTCTCCGCGGCCGAGAACCTCTTCACGGGCGCCATGGGGTGCTGTGAGCAACAGGAGCGAGGAGGGAGAAGAAGCTGGCGGAGCAAGAAGAGATGGGCAGTGGGGGCTTTCCTCTCTCCCCATTTATAGCCCGAGGGAGGCCAACCGTCGACCTCCACGATCACAGGTAATCATGACTCTTTTTGCATGCAGCAGGGACTCGTCAAATTGGGCAGTTGCCGAGGCAGCGTGGGGAAGCGGAGACGCCCACGTCCAATCAACCGCCACATGGCGACCAAGGCCGCAGGCTGTTGGGGCCCGCGGCGCTCCGCACTTGCCCTTTGGCTTCGCTGCTAAGCTAAGTCCGAGCACGCCTTGGGACCGGGGGCTACTGTCGGCGTTCTGGGAACGGGGGTCCCCAGACTTGCCTGCCTGTGGTCTGCAGCGTGGCTCAGCAAGTGGCCCAGTACGACCCGTCTTCATCAACCCAAGTTCAAGACCCTCGCGAGGGGTCGAGCCTCGCGGGGCGGATGACGCAAGGCCTCCTCAGGGGTGGACTCACCAGGCAAGCTTGCGTGGAGGCGGAGAGATAAAGGCAAGGGGTGCCTCGCGAGGTGCTCATGACGCAAGCCATGAGGATCGAGACCAGGAGGGCGCCAGCCTACGCTGTTTCCTCGTTTCCTCTTTGGTGCAAAGGGGGCAAGCGCAGGCGCGGAGTACCGAGGCATGAAGCAAAGGTTTCCATATCGTGCAACGAGACCAAGACCAGCGGGACGGCAGGATGGAGGTCACTATGGAGCCCAAGACGGCGCCATCAGCAGCACCTTTGGTAGTCGAAGACCACCTTTAGTCAGGATAGCTTGTACTAGCTGTCCCCTTTCAAAATGGTCGTTGTTGGCTCCCTTCCCGCTCAATATTTGGGAAGAGGACCAGGGCCTCGATAAATAGTGCCAGCCACCACAGTAGAGGGGATCCAATCTGATCCGAACCTAGCTCATCTACAAACCACCACAAGAACACCTCTCCTCGTGAGGCTGTTCTTCCTGTGTACTGTTCATCATCAGCCCAAGAGGCAATCCACCACACCACACACTGGATTTGGGTATTACACCACAACGGTGGCCCGAACCAGTATAAACCTCATGTCTCTTGTGTTGTTCATCGTTCTAGCTTAGAATCGTGGCGAGGTTGTGGGCGTGTTTTGATAGGGAGAAGATCTTCATGCGCACCCTAGAGTTCGAACCTTAAGGGTTGCTGGAACCTGATATTCGACAGTCCCTTCGCAGAGGGAAGCAGTTATTTGCAGAGGCACTAGAGCTCAAGTTTTAAAATAGAGATAAATGATATTTTGAGACATGCACCCTTTTTATTCACTTCACGACCATCAATTATCAACATCTTCCATGCTAAGCACGCTAGTGGCAGTTCCCAAGTGATAAAAGTAAAGGTTTTGACTCCATTGGGAGTTTTTTTATTACTATTTAAGAGATTAATTTTTCATGTTTGAAGTTTGGGACTGGGCATCCCTATTACCGCCCTTTTCTCGTGCGATGGCGAGTGAATAAACACTCGACCTGAGAATAACCCGCTTAGCATGGAAGATACTGACCACCTCCCGTCGTTCCATGAACGATCCAGACACACAAAAAGGATAATTTTTAGAAGATTTTAGAGGTGGCACATGCAAATTTACTTAGGACAGCAGGGTAATACTGCATATAGGTAGGTATGGTGGACTTATCTGGAATAACTTTGGATTTAAGCTTTTTGATGTACAAGTAGAGTTCCCACTTAGTACAGACGAAGGCTAGCAATTAGATGGAGAAGCGGCTAGCTGGAGAGCAAGAACGGTCATAACCATGCATTATGCATTAGTAACATTGGACACTAGCATGAGTAGGATATGAACACCATGAACATAAATATCATAGAGGCTATGTTGGTTTTGATTCAACTACATGCATGAACATGTGCCAAGTCAAGCCACTCGAACATTCAGAGGAGGATACCATATCATCATACTGCATCACAATCATTTTAACGCTATGTTGATATCCAAGATAAATCATTATCCACTCCTAGCTACTTATGCATGGCATGAGAAACTATAATCTCTAATTGTTATTGGAAACATGTTTAATCATAATGGGCTGAATCATGGATGCTAGGTTAAACATATTTACACAAATAGAACAAGTCGAGTTCATACCATTTTCTCTCCTCCATGACCAGTTCATCGAATATAGTCATTATTGACTTTCACTTGCACGACCGAATGATATGAAAATAATAATAGTGCAAGAGTGCCATGGACTAAGCTGGAATCTGCGAAACATTTTATTGAACTGGAGAAGACAAGGTAAAATGGGATCTTTATTAGTTCAACAATTATTGATATCAGAGCCACTCAACATTTTCATCGTGGTCTTCTCCTCGACAGGACTCGAATAAAAAGAAAAGAAATTCAGAGAAACACACTAAAATATTTTTGGAGTTTTTTGGTTTTCTTGAACAAGGAAATAAAAGGGAAAAACAAAAACGAGAAAAGCTATTTACACGGGAGAGCTCGCAACAAGCAAAAGAAGAACAAGGAAATCTTTTTGGGTTTTCTTTTTAATACTACTACTAAGCATGCATAGAAAGTAAACTACTACAACTAATTTTTTTGTTTTTTCTAAAAAAATTCAAACACACAAGAAGAAAGCAAGAAAATACATCTAAACATGGATGATACAATGAAAAGCGTGAACACTGACAAATGGAATGATGTGTGAACATAAATGTAATGTCGGTGAGAAACACGTACTCCCCCAAGCTTAGGATTTTGGCCTAACTTGGTAGTAGATCAGTAGCCTGGATGGTAGTAGGGATCCTGAGGAGTAGGCATCCACTCATCCCACTGCTGAGGCTCCTCCTCTGCCTCTGCGGTAGCCTGAGTGTTCCGTTAGGCGATGATGTCTGCAGGCATAACCCGGTATCCGCCCCTGGCAATAGAGTCAAACAATGCAGGCGCAGGCAAAGGAATAATATCACATGTTTTAATGCTAAAGACCAGGTTATAAGGAATAGGAGTATTAGAATAATCTCATGGAAGAAAATGATGATGCTCCATGGCTGCACGGTCTAAGTAAACCTTGGTTAGAGGGTAATCATGAGGGCGTATCTCAACATTAAAGCGAGCCGCAAAACGAGTAGCAAAAATCCCACCATGTATTTCCCCCTGGGATTTATTAAGATGCAGGCGACGATCCACAATAGCTCCCAAGATATAAGTGTTGTCACCCTCTAGTGCTCGGCGTAAAACAACAAAGTCTGGTGCGCTGAGTGCACCTACTTTCTTTCTAGCAAGCAAGCACTTAGCAACAAATAAAGCAAAATAGTGTACAACTGGAAAGTGTATGCTAGCGGCAGTGGTAGCTGACACTCCTCTCTCATCTCCCACTATAAAAGTGTGATAAAAGTCCTCAAACCCAGCCGCCTTAGGCTCAGCTAAACTCTCATCAGAAGGGATCATGCATATGTCACAAAATTCAGTAAGTGGTATCTGATGGTTTTCAGCATATAAATAAAAGCTCACTTCAGGAGGATTATTTCTAGGCAAGAAAGTAAAGCTTTGAACAAAGATGTTTGTGAGGATTTGATGTTGGTCACACTCATCTGCGATGAAGTCGATGAGGTCGGCATTAGCAGCATATTGTGTGAACTCGTGAAGAATTCCAGCCTCTTCCAGGAACGGGGTATGCGGCCATTCACACGGCTGTACCTCCGCCAACCTCCGAGGGTGGAGATCACTGTTAGAAGACTCCCCAATAACACCCTTGGAGTTCTTCTTAGAGCCAACTTCCTAAAGATATTCATGTCCGCGTACAATTTCTGAAAATAAAAAAAAATTGGGTGACAAAAAATTTGTCAACAAAACTTTATTAAATTGATGGCAACTACTCATAGGGATACATAGAGGCCATAGCAAGCATTCAAACTACTTAGAACACTAAGAATTCAACATGCAAGCTCATCTACAATAGCACCAAGATTAGCTAATTATTCAAAATAAAAAACTAACACAAAAACTAATTAGACAAACGGTGGAGTCACATACCAAGCAACCATTCCCCGAAACAGTTTTGAAAACGGAGCTTCGAGCAAAGAGATCGAAATCCATGGGCTAGAGAGCAAGAACACGAGAGAGAGAGAGTAATGGAGATTTTTTTCTGAAGGTAAGTGATGATGTGGGCTAAAGAGATAAGTGAGGGGGCCCACATGGGGACCACAACCCACCAGGGCGCGCCCGGGGGTCCTGGCGCACCCAGGTGGGTTGTGCCCACCTGGTGCACCGCCCTCTGATATTATTTGCACCAGAAATTTAGAAATATTCCAAAAAAATTATATTAAATTTTCAGAGCATTTTGAGAACTTTTATTTTTGGGTCATTTTTTATTGCACGAGAAATTCAGAAAATAGACATAGCATGGCATTTTATTTTACTAAGAAAAACAGAAAATAAAAGGTAGGGACAAAAGGCAGTGCTTACTAAATTCATCAACTTCATACTGCTCAAAAATTATTCATTAATAAGGTTGATCAAGTCTTATTAACAACCACTTTCTATTAGCATGAAACCGAAGAACTTTCGTAAATCACTAAGTAACCTCAATGGGGATATTCATGTCCCCAACAATAAGCATTTCATATTTCTTTTTGACAGTAGGTAGAGGTATTTGAAAACTTCCAATAGTGATTGTCGGGGATTTTTCAATAACATTAATACCATTCACTTAGAGTTGTTTCTTCGGAAAGTGCACCGTAGGCTTATTACCATTGATATGAAAAGTGACCTTGCTTTTATTGCAATCAATAACAGCCCCTGCAGTATTCAAGAAGGGTCTACCAAGGATAATCGACATGTTGTCGTCCTCGGGCATCTCAAGCATAACAAAGTCGGTCAAGATAGTAACATTAGCAACAAAAACGGGCACATCCTCACATATACCGATAGGTATGGCAGTTGATTTGTCAGCCATTTGCAAAGATATTTCCATAGGCGTGAGTTTATTCAAATCAAGTCTTTTATATAAAGAGAAAGGCATAACACTAACACCAGCTCCTAAATCACACAAAGTAGTTTTCACATAATTCTTTTTGATAGAGCAAGGTATAGTTGGTATTCCCAGATCTCCAAGTTTTTAGGTACTCCATCTTTGAAAGTATAATTAGCAAGCATAGTGGCGATTTCAGCTTCCGGTGTTTTTCTCTTATTAGTGATGTAGTCTTTCATATACTTTGCATAAGGAGGCATTTTCAAGATATCAGTCAAGCGAGTACGCAAAAATACTGGCCTCAGAATTTCAGCAAAGCGTTCAAATTCTTCATCATCTTTCTTTTTAGTTGACTTGGATGGAAAAGGCATAGGTTTTGAACCCACAGTTCTCTTTCTTTACCATGTTTTCTAGCAATGAAGTCTCTTTTATCATATCTTTTATTTTTGGGTTGTGGGTTATCAAGAACAACAGGTGGTTCTATCTCAACATCATTGTCTAGTTTTTTCATTGTTTGGTTGAGCATCTTCATAAACATCAGCATTATATTTTTCATTATCACCAGGTGGATGTTCATTACCAGATTGAGTTTCAGCATCAGAAATAGAGACATCATTATCATTATCAGGAAGTTTTTTTCTTTTTATGGTTCACTAGAAGCATGCAAAGTCCTATCCTTTTTCTTTTTCTTCTTCTTTTTATAAGGACTAGGTACATTAGCATTAGCTCTTTGTGAATCTTGTTCAACTCTTTTTGGGTGTCCTTCAGGATAAAGTGGTTCCCGAGTCATTCTACCTCCTCTAGTCATTACTCTAACAACAAAGTCATTTATATTACGATTCATTTCATCAAGCTACTCTTTTTGAGATTTAGCAACTTGTTCTAGTTGGGTTTGCACCATAGAAGCATGTTTTCCAACACCTCTAACATCATTTGAAATTCTAAATAACTAGTCACTCAAGCTGAGCAATCATATCTGAATTATATTTCAATTGTTTCATAACATTTGCATTGAAGTGATCTTGTTTTCTAATATAATTTTCAAACTCATAAAGGCATTGGCTAGGATGCATATTGTGAGGATTATCATTATGATTGAACTTCATTAAAGAATTTATCTCTACCACCTTAGGCAGTGGTGGTGTATTAAGCCCATGTATTTCTTCAATTGGAGGTAAATTTTTAACATCCTTAGCTTTAATACCTTTTTCTTTCATAGATTTCTTTGCCTCTTGCATATCTTCAGGACTGAGATATAATATACCCCTCTTCTTCGGAGTGGGTTTAGGCGGTGGTTCAGGAAGAGTCCAATCATCATAATTTTTCAATATATTATTCAATAATTCTTCAGCTTGTCCAACAGTTCGTTCCCTGAAAACAACCAGCACAACTATCTAGGAAGTCCCTAGAAGCTTCGGTTAGTCCATTATAGAAGATATCAAGTATTTCATTTTTCTTAAGAGGATGATCAGGCAAAGCATTAAGTAACTGGCAAAGCCTCCCCCAAGCTTGTGGGAGACTCTCTTCTTTAGTTTGCACAAAGTCAAATATTTCCTATAAGGCAGCTTGTTTCTTATGAGCAGGAAAATATTTTTCAGAGAAGTAATAAATCATATCCTGGGGACTACACACACAACTAGGAGTAAGAGTACTATACCAAGCTTTAGCCTCACCCTTTAATGAGAACGAAAATAATTTGAGAATAAAGTAATAGCGAGCTTTCTCATCATGAGTAAAAAGGGTGGCTATATCATTCAACTTAGTAAGATGTGCCACAACAGTTTCAGTTTCATAACCATGGAAATGATCAGATTCAACCAAAGTAATTAACTCTGGGTCGATAGAGAATTCATAATCCTTATCATTAATAAAAATAGGTGAAGGAGCAAAGTTAGGATCACATTTCATTCTAGCATTCAGAGATTTTTCTTTATACTTGCATAATAATTTCTCTAGATCATTTCTATCCTTACAAGCAAGAATATCTCTAGTTGTCTCCTCATTCATAACATAACCTTCTGGTACCTTAGGAAAATTCATATCTAGGAAGGCTAGTTCTAGCAGGTGTTTCAGGAGTTTCAGTTTCAAGCTCATCATCAGATTCAACAACATCATGTTATATTACTCTAGCAATTTGTGCATCAAGAAATTCACCAAGTGGCACATCATCATTATCAAGCATGGTACTAGCATCATCATAAGCATCATTCATAGTAGAAGTAGTGATAACCCACAAGTGTAGGGGATCGCAATAGCTTTTGAGGGTAAAGTATTCAAGCAAAATTTATTGATTCGACACAAGGGGAGCCAAAGAATATTCTCAAGTATTAGTAGTTGAGTTGTCAATTCAACCACACCTGGATAACTTAGTATCTGCAGCAAAGTATTTAGTAGCAAAATAGTATGATAGTAATGGTAACAGTGGCAAAAGTAAAGATAATAGTTTTGTAGTAGTTGTATCAGTAGCAATGGAAAAGTAAATAAGCGAAACACAAGATGTGAAAAGCTCGTAGGCATTGGATCAGTGATGGATAATTATGTCGGATGCGATTCCTCATGTAATAGCTATAACATAGGGTGACACAGAACTAGCTCCAGTTCATCAATGTAATGTAGGCATGTATTCCGAATATAGTCATACGTGCTTATGGAAAAGAACTTGCATGACATCTTTTGTCCTACCCTCACGTGGCAGCGGGGTCCTAGCGGAAACTAAGGGATATTAAGGCCTCCTTTTAATAGAGAGCCGGAACAAAGCATTAGCACATAGTGAATACATGAACTCCTCAAACTACGGTCGTCACCGAGAAGTATCCCGATTATTGTCACTTCGGGGTTGTCGGATCATAACACATAATAGGTGACTATAGACTTGCAAGATAGGATCAAGAACACACATATATTCATGAAAACATAATAGGTTCAGATCTGAAATCATGGCACTCGGGCCCTAGTGAAAAGCATTAAGCATAGCAAAGTCATAGCAACATCAATCTCAGAACATAGTGGATACTAGGGATCAAACCCTAACAAAACTAACTTGATTACATGGTAAATCTCATCCAACCCATCACCGTCCAGCAAGCCTACGATGGAATTACTCACGCACGGCGGTGAGCATCATGAAATTGGTGATGGAGGATGGTTGATGATGACGACGACGATGAATCCCCCTCTCCGGAGCCCCGAACAGACTCCAGATCAGCCCTTCGAAGAGAGATTAGGGCTTGGCGGCGGCTCCGTATCGTAAAACACGATGAAACTTTCTCTCTGATTTTTTTCTCCGCGAAACAGAATATATGGAGTTGGAGTTGAGGTGGTGGAGCGTCAGGGGGCCCACAAGACAGGGGGCGCGCCTAGGGGGAGGGCGCCCCCCCACCCTTGTGGACAGGGTGTGGGCCGCCTGGTCTTGATTCTTTCGCCAATATTTTATATTTTCCAAAACTTATCTCCGTGGATTTTCAGGTCATTCTGAGAACTTTTGTTTTCTGCACATAAAACAACGTCATGGTAGTTCTGCTGAAAACAGCGTCAGTCCGGGTTACTTTCATTCAAATCATCCAAGTTAGAGTCCAAAACAAGGGCAAAAGTGTTTGGAATAGTAGATACCTTGGAGACGTATCAACTCCCCCAAGCTTAAACCTTTGCTTGTCCTCAAGCAATTCAGTTGATAAATGAAAGTGATAAAGAAAAACTTTTACAAACTCTATTTGCTCTTGTTGTTGTAAACATGTAAAGCCCGCATTCAAGTTTCAGCAAGTATTATGAACTGACCATACTCACAATAACACCTAGGTCTCACAATTACTCATCTCAATGGCATAATCAACTAGAGAGCAATGATAATAAAACTCGGATGACAACACTTTCTCAAAACAATCATAATATGATATAACAAAGTGGTATCTCGCTAGCCCTTTCTGAGACCGCAAAACATAAATGCAGAGCACCTTTAAAGATCAAGGACTGACTAGAAATTGTAATTCATGGTAAAAGAGATCCAGTCAAGTCATACCCAATATAAATCAATAGTAATGAATGCAAATGACAGTGTGCTCTCCAGCGGGTGCTTTTTAATAAGAAGGTGATGACTCAACATAAAAGTAAATAGATAGGCCCTTCGCAGAGGGAAGCAGGGATTTGTAGAGGTGCCAGAGCTCGATTTTGAAATAGAGATTGAATAACATTTTGAGCAGCATACTTTCACTGTCAACGCAACAACTATGAGATGGTTGTATCTTCCATACTACATGCATTATAGGCAGTTCCCAAATAGAATGGTAAAAGTTTATACTCCCCCACCACCAACAAGCATCAATCCATGGCTTGCTCGAAACAACGAGTGCCTCCAACTAACAACAGCCCTGGGGGAGTTTTGTTTAATTATATTGATTTGCTTTGATCTTTTTGGATCATGGGACTGGGCATCCCGGTTACCGGCCCTTTCTCGTGAATGAGGAGCGGAGTCCACTCCTCTTGAGAATAACCCACCTAGCATGGAAGATATAGGCAGCCCTAGTTGAAACATGAGTTGCTCGAGCATATGAAACAGAATTTCATTTGAAGGTTTGGAGTTTTGCACATACAAATTTACTTGGAACGGCAGGTAGATACCGCATATAGGAAGGTATAGTGGACTCATATGGAATAACTTTGGGGTTTAAGGAGTTTGGATGCACACACAGTATTCCCGCTTAGTACAGGTGAAGGCTAGCAAAAGACTGGGAGGTGACCAACTGAGAGAGCGACAACAGTCATAAACATGCATTAAAATTAATTCACACCAAGTACAA
Organism: Triticum timopheevii; assembly: GCA_963921465.1. Classification (NCBI taxonomy): domain Eukaryota; kingdom Viridiplantae; phylum Streptophyta; class Magnoliopsida; order Poales; family Poaceae; genus Triticum; species Triticum timopheevii. The sequence continues at coordinate 140,711,281 of OY997270.1, forward strand.
GCATGGGTAGGATATAATCCACCATGAACATAAATATCATGAAGGCTATGTTGATTTGTTTCAACTACATGCATGAACATGTGCCAAGTCGAGTCACTCCATTCATTCAAAGGAGGATACCATCCCATCATACCACATCACAATCATTTTAATAGCATGTTGGCACGCAAGGTAAACCATTATAACTCATAGCTAATCAAGCATGGCACAAGCAACTATAATCTCTAAAGGTCATTGCAAATATGTTTACTCATAATAAGCTGAATCAGGAACGATGAACTCATCATATTTACAAAAACGAGAGAGGTCGAGTTCATACCAGCTTTTCTCATCTCAATCAGTCCATCATATATCGTCATTATTGCCTTTCACTTTCACGATCGAACGATGTGTGTAATAATAGTAGTGCACGTGCATTGGACTAAGCTAGAATCTGCAAGCATTCAACTCAAGAGAGAAGACAAAATAATATGGGCTCTAAGTTAAATAAACAATCATGCATATGAGAGCCACTAAACATTTTCAATATGGTCTTCTACTCTCGACCCCCAAAGGAAAGAAAATAAAATAAAACTATTTACACGGGAGAGCTCCCAACAAGTAAAAGAAGAACGAGAAATCTTTTTGGGTTTTCATTTTAATTACTACTACAAGCATGGAAATTAAACTAACTAATTTTTTGGGTTTTTCTTAAGGTTTATCAAACACACAAGAAGAAAGCAAGAAAAAGAATTTTAAACTAGCATGGATAATACAATGAAAGTGTATGAGCACCGACAACTAGAATAGTGTGTGAACATGAATGTAAAGTCGGTGAGAAATACGTACTCCCCCAAGCTTAGGCTTTTGGCCTAAGTTGGTCTACTGCCAAGGATAGCTTGGATGATATCCATAGTTGTAACTGGGGTCGTACTGAGATGCAGCAGCAAATGCCTCCTGAGCTGCGGCATGTTGGCGAGCCGCCTCCGCTCTCCCCTCGTGTTCAGCTGCCTCCTCCCTGGTAACAACATATCTTCGTTTTGCCTGGGTCCTTTCTTTATTGAGGAACCACCTTGGTACATTCTCCTAGACATATTTCTTTTTCTGAAAAATTTCTGAAATTTTAGTAACTTCAAAATGAAAGTGAATAGAACTAAACAAGATTGGTAGCAACTACTCCTACAAGTGCCTAGAGCCTATATCATGCATTAGAATTACTTGGGACCTCATAAATTTAACATGCAAGCTCAAGAACAGGGTCACCTATGCAGCAAAAATTGCAATGAATAAAGCACTAGAACAAAAACTAATTGGACCAATGGAGGAGTAACATACCAAGCAACAATCTCCCAAAGCAGTTTTGTGAATGGAGCTTTGAGCAAGGAGATCGAAAATTGCAGCAAAATGAGCTAGAACTCGTGCTTGAGCTGGATGGGGATTTTTTGGGAAGGATGGAGTGTGTGGGTGCAGGAATAAGTGGAGGGGGCCCACCCTGGGCCCACGAGACAGGGGGGCGCGCCCAGGGGGTGTGGGCGCGCCCTCCACCCTCGTGGCCAGGTGCTTGCCCCTCCTGCAGTGGTTTCAGTGCCTAAAATCCTCAAATATTCCATAAAAAATCATACTAAATTTGCAGGGCATTTGGAGCACTTTTATTTTCGGGATATTTTTTTATTGCACGGATAATTCAGAAAACAGACAGATAATACTATTTTTGCTTTATTTATTTTAAATAACAGAAAGTAAAAAGAGGGTACAGAAGGTTGTGCCCTCTAGTTTCATCCATCTCATGATCATCAAAATGAATCCACTAACAAGGTTGATCAAGTCTTGTTAACAAACTCATTCTGAATAACACAGAACCAGAGAAATTTTGAATAACACTAAGTTACCTCAACCGGGATATGAACATCCCCAACAATAAGAATATCATACTTTTTCTTGATAGTAGGAAGAGGAAATTCAAAACCTGCAATAATGATAGTTGGAACTTTTCCAATAGAATTGATGCTATGAGCTTGAGGTTGTTTCCTCGGAAAATGTATCGTATGTTCATTACCATTAATATGAAAAGTGACATTTCCTTTGTTGCAATCAATAACAGCCCCTGCAGTATTCACAAAGGATCTACCAAGGATAATCGACATACTATCGTCCTCGGGAATATCAAGAATAACAAAGTCCGTTAAGATAGTGACATTTGCAACCACAACAGGCACATCCTCACAAATACCGACATGTATAGCAGTTGATTTATCAGCCATTTGCAAAGATATTTCAGTAGGTGTCAACTTATTCAATTCAAGTCTACGATATAAAGAGATGCATAACACTAACACCAGCTCCAAGATCACATAAGGCAGTTTTAACATAATTTCTTTTAATGGAGCATGGTATAGTTGGTACTCCCGGATCACCAAGTTTCTTTGGTATTCCACCTTTAAAAGTGTAATTAGCAAGCATGGTGGAAATTTCAGCTTTCGGTATCTTTCTTTTATTTGTAATGATATCCTTCATATACTTAGCATAAGGATTTACTTTAAGCATATCAGTTAAGCGCATACGTAAGAAGATATGTCAAATCATTTCAGCAAAGCGCTCAAAATCCTCATCATCCTTTGTCTTGGATGGTTTAGGAGGAAAGGGCATGGGTTTCTGAACCCATGGTTCTCTTTCTCTACCATGCTTCCTAGGAACAAAATCCCTCTTATCATAACGTTGATTCTTTGATTGTGGGTTATCAAGATCAACAATAGGTTCAATCTCTACATCATTATTTTTGCTAGGTTGAGCATCAACATGAACATTATCATTAACATTATCACTAGGTTCATGTTCATCACCTGATTGTGTTTCAGCATTAGAAATAGAAATATCATTGGGATTCTCAGGTGTGTCTACATCAGGTTCACTAGAAGCATGCAAAGTCCTATCATTTTTCTTTTTCTTCTTTTTATAAGAACTAGGTGCCTCTAAATTATTTCTCTGAGAATCTTGCTCGATTCTCTTAGGGTGACCTTTAGGATACAAAGGTTCCTGAGTCATTCTACCAGTTCTAGTAGCCACTCTAACAGCAAAGTCATGTTTATTATTTAATTCATCAAGCAAATCATTTTGAGCTTTAAGTACTTGCTCAGCTTGAGTAGCAACCATAGAAGCATATTTGCTAATGAGTTTAAGTTCACCTTTAACTCTGGCCATATAATCACTCAAGCGTCCTATCTCAAAAGCATTATTCTTTAATTCTCTACCAACATAAGCATTAAAACTTTCTTGTATGGCCATAAAGTCATCAAATTCATCTAAGCATGGGCTATGAAATTTAGTGGAGGGAATTTCAACTTTATCATATCTATAGAGAGAATTTACCTTTACTACCTGTGTCGGGTTATCAAGACAATGTGTTTCTTTGACAGGCGGTATATTAAGACCATGTATTTCTTCAATAGGAGGTAAATTCTTAACATCTTCAGCTTTAATACCATTTTCTTTCATTGATTTCTTTGCCTCTTGCATATCTTCAGGACTGAGAAATAAAACACCCCTCTTCTTCGGAGTAGGTTTAGGTACAGGCTCAGGAGTTGGCTCAATTGGCTCAGGAATGGCTCAGGAATTGGCTCAGGAAGAGTCCAATTATTTTCATTAGTCAACATATTATTCAATAGTAATTCAGCTTCGTTGACTGTTCTTTCCCTGAAAACACAACCAGCACAACTATCGAAGTAGTCCTTGGAAGCATCGGTTTGTCCATTATAAAAGATATCAAGTATTTGATTTTTCTTAAGAGGATGATCAGGCAAAGCATTAAGTAATTGGAGAAGCCTCCCCCAAGCTTGTGGGAGACTCTCATCTTTGATTTGCACAAAGTTATAAATTTCCCGCAAGACAGCTTGTTTCTTATGAGCAGGGAAATATTCAGCAGAGAAGTAATAAATCATATCCTGGGGACTACGCACATAACCAGGATCAAGAGAATTAAACCAAGTCTTAGCATCACCCTTTAATGAGAATGGAAATATCTTAAGGATATAATAATAGCGAGACTTCTCATCATTAGTAAACAGGGTGGCTATATCATTCAACTTGGTAAGATGTGCCACAACAGATTCAAATTCAAGGCCATAAAAAGGATCAAATTCTACCAAAGTAATTATTTCAGGATCACCAGAGAATTCATAATCCTTATCAGTAACATAGATAGGTGAAGTAGCAAAAGTAGGGTCAGGTTTCATTCTAGCATTAAGAGATTGCTGCTTCCATTTAGCTAATAACTTCTTAAGATCATATCTATCTTTGCAAGCAAAAATAGCTCTAGCAGCTTCCTCATCCATAACATAACCCTCAGGAACAACAGGTAATTCATAATCAGGGGGAGAACTTTCATCATCACTATCATCAATAATAGCATCTTCAATAATTTCATTCTCTCTGACCCTAGCAAGTTGTTCATCAAGAAATTCACCTAATGGCAAAGTAGTATCACGCACAGAAGTAGTTTCATCATAAGTATCATGCATAGGAGAAGTGGCATCATCAATAACATGCGACATATCCGAATTCATAGTAGTAGGAGGTTTAGATGTCGCAAGCTTAGTAATAACAAAAGGAGAATCTAGTGCAGAGCTAGATGGCAGTTCCTTACCTCCCCTTGTAGTTGAGGGCAAAATCTTGGTTCTTTCGTCTTTCAAGTTCCTCATAGTGATCAACAGATATAAATCCCAAGTGACTCAAAGAATAGAGCTATGCTCCCCGGCAACGGCGCCGGAAATTAGTCTTGATAACCCACAAGTGTAGGGGATCGCAACAGCTTTCGAGGGTAGAGTATTCAACCCAAATTTATAGATTCCACACAAGGGGAGCGAAAGAATATTTGAAGGTATTAGCAGCTGAGTTGTCAATTCAACCACACTTGGAGATTAATTATCTACAACAAGTAATTAGTAGCACAGTAGTTTGATAGTTTTGATGGTAGTAGCAGCAGCAACGGTAACAGTAACAGTGATAGCAGTATTTTGTAGCAAGTTTAATAGTGACGATAGCAGTGGTAACTTAGCAAGAACAATATAAGATAAATTCATAGGCATTGGATAGGTGACTTGTTGGATGATATTCATCATGTGAGAGTTATAACCTAGGGCGATATGGCACTAGCTCCAGTTCATCGATATAATGTAGGCATGTATTCCGTAAATAGTCATACGTGCTTCTGGAAAGAACTTGCATGACATCTTTTGTCCTACTCTCCTGTGGCAGCGGGGTCCATATTGGAAACTAAGGGATATTAAGGCCTCCTTTTAATAGAGAACCGGAACAAAGCATTAACACATAGTGAATACATGAACTCCTCAAACTATGGTCATCATCGGGAGTGGGCCCATTTGTTGTCACTCCGGGGTTGCCGGATCATAACACGCAGTAGGTGACTATAACTTGCAAGATCGGATCTAGAAGATGGATATAATGGTGATAACATAAACGGTTCAGATCTGAAATCATGGCACCCGGGCCCAAAGTGACAAGCATTAAGCATAGCGAAGTCATAGCAACATCAATCTAAGAACATAGTGGATAATAGGGATCAAGCCCTAACAAAACTAACTCGATTACATGATGAATCTCATCCAACTCCTCACCGACCAGCGAGACTATGGAGGAATTACTCACTCCCGGTGGGGAGCATCATGGAATTGGCGATGGAGATGGGTTGGTGATGATGAAGAATGAAGATTCCCCTCTTCAGAGCCCCAAGCGGACTCCAGATCTGGCCTCCTGATGAAGAACAGGAGGTGGCAGCGGCTCCATCTCGTGGATCATGATAATTCTTTCTCTCTTATTTTTTTGGAAAAATAGGATTTTATAGCGTCAGTTTTAGGGTCTGCGGGGCCACTAGGTGGGGACAACCCACCTAGGCGCGCCAGGAGAGGGGTGCGCCCTGGTGGGTTGTGCCCATCCAAGGGCCCCTCTCCTGTAGGTCTTGGCTCCAAAAATTCTTATATATTATATAAAAATTCCTTGCAAAGTTTGGTTCCATTCCGAGAACTTTTATTTCTGCACAAAAACAACACCATGGTAGTTCTGCTGAAAACAGCGTCAGTCCGGGGTTAGTTTCATTCAAATCATGCAAATTAGAGTTCAAAACAAGAGGAAAAGCGTGCGGAAAAGTAGATACGTTGGAGACGTATCATGCTCATCCACTCTATCTATATCCAACTATTCACAGGGTCAGTTTCAGAGATGTCAGAGGGCAGTGATAGCCAGAACAGGTTTGAAGAGCATGTAAACCTCAGTGAGGGCACTAGTCCCGCAAGCAGCTATGATGATAGTAGAAGAAGCACTCCAAGCAACTTGCCTAAGGCTGCTACTAGGCAAAGGAAGAAGAGAACTTCAGAATTTGAGGATGAGGATTTTGTTATTGAGGAGGAGGTGACCTCCAAGAAAGGTGCTCAAGAAAGAGTATGTTGCTGTTGTTGCCACAAAGCCTGGAATGAAGGTGAAAGCTCCTGCTAAGAGGAAGCCTATGTCAAAAGTTAGAGCCTCCAGTCAAGAAACAACTGCTGAACCAAGTGGTGCAATAGAGAAGAAGAAGGAAAGAAATAGAGGGAGATGGTGCAAGCTAGTTGATCCAATGGCTGAATTTGAAAAGCATTCATCTGATGAAGAAGAGGAGGAGGAAGAGCCAGTTGCACCTGCTGCAAAGACTCAAAAGCTCATGGGGGATGCCATAAAGGACTGGGGCTGCTCCATCCAAGCCCAAGTCAAACCCCAAGCCTCCAACTCAAGCTCAATCCTCCAAGTCTACTGCACCCAAGAGATCCACCAGAAACATCCCTGCTGCTGAGAACAACAAGGACCCAGTGCCTGAGGTCCAAGAGGATGATGAGTCACTAGTACTCAGAAAATTGAAGCCCAAGATTCCAAATCACAGTGATGATCATCCAGTGGCTGAAAACATGAAGGAAAGGAAGGATGCATGTCTGAGATTATGGACACAGACTGATCCCTATGCTATCAGAAGGAGAACTGCTGTAGACTATCATTTTCACACCAAGGAATAGCAGGATTTCTATGAGACAGTCTTGTTGGATAAGAAGCCTATAGTGTGTGACATGAAGTGGGTTGACTGGGAGTACATTGATGACAATGAGGACTACTTCCCAGGTGTACATGAGAGCTTCAAGATGAATGAAGTGGACAAGTTTGTTGGTCAGAAATTGACCAAATGGAATGATGAAATGATAATGCAATTCTGTTCAACTGCTCATTTTTATCTGGATGGAAAGATTGTCTGGATGACTGAAGGCACAAGGTATTAATCTGCAATCTTTGAATGGGCCAAGTTGATTAATGCCCCAAAGGAAGATGAGAATGACATTGATGTATATGCCAAGCCTAGGAAGGATCACAACTCCATGGCCAATATGTACAAGGAAATTCCTGATAAAGCCTTGGAGACTCACAAGCTTGGGTCAATATACTATCTGCTATCAGGTCTGACCACCATCAACACCATATTGAGGCACAATCTTTTGCCCAAGTCAGGAGATCATAAGATGATCCATGGTCACTCCATCAACTTGCTCCATATGTTTGATGTGCCACAGAAGTTCAAAGTGATGAGTTTGATAGTTGAAACAGAGAAGAGAACTGCAGCTGACCAGAAGAGATCATGTGGATATGCCCCTCATATACATATGTTGATCAACTCCAAGATGGGAATAGGGACATATCTTCTAGATAAAAAGCATCTTCCCTTGAGGCCAGAATTTGAGGACAATGAGATTGTCATGGATGCATCTCATCCAACATGTGCAGAAGCTCAGGAGAAGAGAGAGAGAGAGAGAGAGAGAGAGAGAGAGAGAGAGAGAGAGAGAGAGATAGATAGAGAGAGAGAGAGAGAGAGAGCAAAGGCTGCAAAAGTAGCAAAGGCAGCTAGTGCACCAGATGCTTCAATTGTGATTCTCAAGACCAAGCAAGATCAACTCAGTTATCTGCTTGAGGCTACTGTGAGGATTGAGAAGGGCTTGGATACCCTGACTCAGAATCAAGAGAGTCTTGAGAGGATCATTGAGACAAAATTCCATGATCTAGATGTTAAGGTCATACAGATCCAGACCACATTGGAGAAGCTCCAGGAAGAAGTTGAGGACAGGAATGACAGACCTACCACAAACACTTTTCAACGAGTTCCAAGGGCACAAAGGTCTTCAGCAGTACCAGTTGTCATTGACACAAGGACTACACTTTCAGCACCTGCAACAACTGCAACTATTACACCTCCAGTTTCAACTCCTCCAGCTCCACAAACGTCAGCTGAAGTATTTGCAGATGGACTCCTCCCCACGCCATCTATGCACACTGAAGCACCCAACCAGAAGACCCCTTCAGGAGCTCTCAGAGATCGTGCCTAGAGTGTCGCATAGCACTATGCATTTTCATGCTTTTTGGTAACTTGTTGCCAAAGGGGGGGGGGGAAAGTGTATAGATCATTAGGCTTTGAGAGAGAGAGAGAGAGAGAGAGAGAGAGAGAGTTTGCCTTTTGTTGCCTCTCTTGCTACTTGATCGTTTGCTTGTTTGATTCATGCTACAATATTTGTGCTTGTTTGTGAGATACTCTTATGATCATGTGTTTGATCATACTATGCCTTAATGTGTGCTTGCATGATGATATCTATGATATTTGTGTATGATCAATCATGTTTACCCTTGGTGATGAGTGCTTGTTATTTAACTCTTATCATTTTGAGCGCTCCACCAAGATGTATGTGACATGGAAGAGTGACCCATGATTCTAATCGATTGTGCATTTGCATTCAAAAGCAAATTTTAGATAATGCACAAATTAAGGGGGAGCTCTTGCTTATCACATACTTCTCAAAGCGATGATGTATTTCATTCATATAATCATTTTTCGAAGCTTTCATCTACATGTTGTCATCAATTACCAAAAAGGGGGAGATTGAAAGTGCAACTAATCCCCGGGTGGTTTTGGTAATTCATAACAACATATAGCTCATTGAACTAATAATCATTCAAGTTGATTATTTCAGAAAGTTCAATGATTGGCATGGAATGGACTGGAGATGTGGACCCCTCAAAATGCTAAGGAACAAGATTGGCAAAAGCTCAAGACTCTTCATTTTCATTTTAGTGATCCAAGATCACATCGAGTATATAGGAAAGCCAATACTATTAAAAGGGGATGAGGTGTTGCTTAATGGTCTACTTGCTCAAAGTGCTTAGTGATATTGCTCCAAAACCCTCAACCACTTTCCCACTCCAAATATTTCCAAAAGCAAAAGTCAAACTCGGCCCCACCGATTTGATCTATCCGGCGCCGCCGAGTTCAATTTACATAGTCTCTGCCAGAAACCCTAGACAATTCGGTCACACCGATACAGATCTCGGTCTAACCGAGATGGCCCTGCAAACTCTCTATTTCCCTTTTTAACATTTCGATCGCACCGAAATGAGTGATCGGTCCCATCGAGTTTGCTTGACAAACTCTCTGTTTCCCTTCGTAACATTTCGGCCTCACCAAAATGAGCAATCGGTCCCACCGAGTTTGCTTGACCAACTCTCTGTTTGATCTTTGCTGAAATCGGTCTCATCGAGTTCAAGGAATGGGTCTCACAAAGATGAGGTTTTGCCCTAGCCCTAGCACATCGGTCACACCGAGTTGATCATGTCGGTCCCATCGAGATTCCTAACGTTTCCCATTTTGAACTAAATCGGTCTCACCCAGTTCTTCTATTCGGCCTGATCGAGTTAGGTCAAATGTGTGTAATGGTTGGATTTTGTGTGGAGGCTATATATACCCCTCCACCCCTTCTCCATTTAAGAGAGAGCCACAGGAACATGCCTACACTTCCACTACTCATTTTCTGAGAGAGAACCACCTACTCATGTGTTGAGACCAAGACATTCCAATCCTACCACTAGAATCTTGATCTCTAGCCTTCCCCAAGTTGCTTTCCACTCAAATCTTCTTTCTACCATATCCAAATATGTGAGAGAGAGTTGAGTGTCGGGGAGACTATCATTTGAAGCACAAGAGCAAGGAGTTCATTGTCAACACACCGTCCATTACCTTTTGGAGAGTGGTGTCTCCTAGATTGGTTAGGTGTCGCTTGGGAGCCTCCGACAAGATGTGGAGTTGAACCAAGAAGTTTGTAAGGGCAAGGAGATCGCCTACTTCATGAAGATCTACCCGAGTGAGGCAAGTCCTTCATGGGCGATGGCCATGGTGGGATAGACAAGGTTGCTTCTTCATGGACCCTTCATGGGTGGAGCCCTCCGTGGACTCGCGCAACCGTTACCCTTTGTGGGTTGAAGTCTCCATCAACATGGATGTACGATAGCACCACCTATCAGAAGCACGCCAAAAATCACCGTGTCTACATTGCGTTTGCCTTCTCTAAACCCTTCCCTTTACCTTCATATGCAATGTTTTACTTTCTGCTGTTACACTCTTAGAATTGCATGTGTAGGTTGATTGCTTGACTTGTACTTGTTGCTAAAATCTGCCAACACTTAAAATTGGGAAAAGGCTAGATTTTTATTTGGTTAAGTAGTCTAATCACCCCCCTCTAGACCTACTTTCGATCCTACAGAGATCCCTCCTCTCCACGTGCACGTGGTCCGGCGCGGGCTAAACTGACCGCCCCTGGATGTTGCACTTGCTGTCCGACGCGACAACACGGCCGTGTGTTAGAGTTGTCGGTGGTGTCGACGTGGCAGCGGTGTGACACGGCATGGTGGTGATGCTCGCTTCGGGCCAAGGATGGTTGTTGCTATTAGGTGTGACGAAGCGTATGGATCCAGTCTCGGGTGGAGTGGGCAGTGGGCAAAGCGGGCTGCGAGTGGCCGCCCCAGCCGTGGTTTTTGGCTAGTGGAGGCGACAACATAGCAGTGGTGGTTGTGGTATTCATGGCGCCGCCGCCTGTCTAGGGCTCTGGCATGTTCCGGCTCTGCAAGCGTCATGGTGGGGGCTCACAGTGGTGGCATGGGTCGTTGGCAGGATCATTGTGGCTCTGGCATGGATGGTTGGCGTTTGACAGCGGAGTGCGGGTGGTGGTGGCATCCTCCCTTCTCCTGGGTTCGAGCCAGCGTCACGCGGACTACAGGCGCACCAATGGTGGCTCTGCCTAGGGCTCACTCTTGGGACAGGCACTGGCGGATTTAGGATATGAAAATATGGGGTAACCATGAACAACATTCCAATGGCTAGAAAAAATTATTACACTACACCAAAATTAGTATGATGGACAAACATTGCACTAGTAAAATAGAATTTGTAATTTGTTTGTGGTGGCCACCCCACCCTTAGATCTGCCAATGGGATGAGTCAAGGTTGTCGCTCCGAGTAGGTGAGGTTGGGCTCGGCCCAGGCGGTGCTCGCCGGTGGTGAGGTGCCTCTCCCCGCGGCAGTGGTTGGTGCTGGTGGCTGATAGCTAGTACGGGAAATCGCAGTACCCTCAGTAGGGTGGTGATGGTGTCCTAGACTAGGGGGTACTAATCTAGTCAGCCCATGCTCCTCGGGCTGGGCTAGTGGGCCCTGATTCTCCTGAAGATGGACTCTAGAAGCCGCACGCTGGGGGCGTGATCAAGATTACATCTACCGAAGACTTGTTGTATACTCCAAGACTTCTCCTGCCGCCTCCACACCAAGATACCGACCCTGTAACCCTAGATGCCCAACCTGGCATGTATATAAGCCAAGGGTTTAGCCCATAGGGAGGACTTCAATGCAATCTCATTCACCTAGCCCGAGTCAGAACACATCTCGAGGTAGATCAACTCTGTATTCGATACATCTCCATCAATATAAATGAGAGCAGGACATAGGGTTTTACCTCCATCAAGAGGGCCTGAACCTGAGTAAATATCATCTCCCTGTTCTCGTTAACCTCAATCCAAGATCAACAGCTCGGGACCCCCTACCCTGAGGTCTGACGGATTTCACACCGACAATGGTGCTTTCACTGAGAGTTCTGCTGTGAGATCGACAAAGGACCGATGGCTCATCTGCAGGTCAACTGCGATACCGGACGCAGGGATGTGTATGCCCCCGACCAACTTTTTGTGTTCGACGGCATGATTTTCTACGCTGACTCGAAGGGCCATCTGGCCACCATCGAAAATTACGCCCCCGATTAAGTTGTAACTTTCGGAGGGCTGGATTACACTGCGGATTACCATGGCGAGCTTGTCCTGTCGGGCTGGACGCTTGGCCAAATTCTGGGCTTGACGAGCATCACAAGCTCGACTTCGGAACCAACCTCCCTTAAGGATGATACATCAGGCCCTCCAACACCAGGAGGCATGGAGGGCTACCCCCCACCTCGGACAGCTCCATCACAACACCTAGCTCTGACTTAAATTAGGGCTCGGCTTCAAATTCAGTATCAAGCTTAGAGCCGATCTCGATCACGGATCTAGAATCCACTCTAGCTCCGGGCGCGACCGAGGATGCATTGACCGTAACATCGATGCCACTTTTATTTAACCCGTCCTATGATCAGGCCATGAATCCCGAGGAGCTATCTCACCTCAATGAGATGCTTGACCGAATCCAGAGCTTGTGTATCTTGGACGGCATAACCTTGGTTTACGACCGAATCGGACGTAAAGCTGACGACCGGGAAATTTATGTCCCACCCACCGCCCACTTAGTCGCCACGATTGATGATTTAACCAACGTTGTCGGTGTACAAAAGTATGGGTACTTCTGTAACCCTTACTTGTGCACGGGCAGTCGCAGCCACACCAACAACAAGGCTTGGCGAGGCATAAGAAGATAAAACACAAAGACTGCCAAGACAAATACTCGAAGCACAAGGAGCAGAGGGCGAGCTGGACCACCCCCGGGAACACCCTTGACGGGATGACTTGCACAACGCCAGCAAGCCCATCACCCTTGGGGCTGAGAGCTCTGACACCATCGACAATGTTAAGGCCAAGATCTGAGAACACATACTTGGTAGCATGCAGGTCCTCATAAAGATTGACAGCCCACGGGTCCACGTGGGACCAGAAGATGAAGACCCCCGGCAAGACTCTTGCCGAGGACGACTCCAAGGCCCCAGGCAAGCCTTGCCGAGGATGATTGCTGGGCCGCGGCCAGACCCGCGCCCGGCAAGGGTTCGCCACCTCACCACCACTCCAGTGCAACGATCAGCGTGCCAACTAAGTAGACGCCTGCGTGGCGGCATGCAGATCTTCGTGGAAGCTTTACCATTGTGCCAATGCAGCAGCTAGTTAGCCAGCATGGCGCCGCATGCCTCGTCAGCCTGGACGCATGTCGAAGCAAGGAGGAGTGGCGAAGGACGGGATGGCTTCTGTTGCCATCCTCGATAAAGGAAGAGGGCATGTAGGCAACACATTAAATGTGTTTGTCCTACGGTGCCGAGCGATAAGCTCGTACACTGTAGCCTGCCACCTCCTGTGTGCCACCGTGGCAACCCCTTTATGTATAAAAGGAGGCCCAAGGCATACAGAGAGAGGATTCAGACTTTTGGACCGTGCTCGCACCGTAGCTAGTTCAAAATATCAAGAACACATATATCCAGACAATCAGGACTAGGGTATTACGCATCTTTGCGGCCCGAACCTGGATAAATCCCCTGTGTGCTGACTACTAGACCTGCTCTTCGTGCAGCTAATCCCCCGCCGAACATAGAAGGGATCCTTGTGACCCCATAGGTGTTCGTTCCCCCGACAACGTGCTAGACTATGACGAGGCCATAGACATGGATGAAGATGTCGACGGCCTTGCAGAGACGACCTCGCCGCAAACTAACACCGGCAAGTGGACCGCAACATCTACTTATGATGTCTACATGGTCAATACTCCCAACTCCCCTCCAAGACGTCGGCATAGACGCAGAAGGGGCAACACATGGGGCACCACCGGGAATAACGCCACCACCGACAACGGCGCGGTAACAGCTGACGATGTCGGCAATCTCGAGGAGGACATTCAAGCCTCCCTAGAGCGACGTGTCAGCCCCAGACAAATCCCCGGGGAAGAGGACCCCGACGACCTCTTTGAATGGGCCGATGACAACTACATGCCTGAATCCGAGGAGTACGAGAGCCTCAGCACCGAGGACTATATAGCCCCTGAAGACCCCATTGCCCAAGAGCGCTTCAGACGACGCCTCGTCGCCACCACTCGTAGCATGAAGCGGAAGCAGCAACAGCTGTAGGCTAACGAGGACGCTTTGAACAACAAATGGGTCAAAATACTCTCGACTGAGCAAGATCTCAAGGAACGACACCATAGTGCGCCTAAGTCTTACCCGCGCACACGTTTGTTGCCCGAATTCGATGAAGAACTGACAGACGACATGCTTTTAATACGCGGACGTCCAGACCAACCTGACCGACCCTGTAGAGCGTGGGATAGGCCAACACGGGGAAATTTCCGCACTCAAACAGCACCACGCCATCATGGCAAGGACCCTGTAGACTACTTAGACCCTCATGATGCTCGACATCACATCGAGGCAAACCGAGCGCCTCCTCGGTCCATTTACAGATCAAGAGGATGCACGCCATTTGGGCCTGATGGCTATGATGCCTGGTTAGACAGGAACGGCCGCGCTCGAGATCAAGCCTACACAAGGCTCCCCCCGACCTCCGACGTGATACTACTTGGTTCCAAGGTCCAGCCCACCCAATTTGTTTTAAAGATAGGGTTATGGAACACTAGTTCCCAGAAGGGTTTAAACCCATTAATATAGAATCATATGATGGCACAACGGACCCAGCCGTATGGATCGAAGACTTTCTTCTTCATATACACATTGCTAACGAAGATGGCCTCCATGCCATCAAATACTAGCCGCTCAAATTAAAGGGGCCGGCGAGGCATTGGGTCAATAGCTTGCCTCCTCATTCTATATGTCGGCAGTTGGGAAGCCCTTGAGGATGCCTTTCGGGCAAATTAACAGGGGACTTACGTATGACCTCCGGACGCCGATGACCTCAATCGTGTCACTCAGCTGCCCGGCAAACCAGCGCGGAAATTTTGGAACCGGTTCCTCACTAAAAAGAACCAGATCATAGACTGTTCCAACGCCGAGGCCATTGCCGCATTCAAGAATAACATCCGAGATGAATGGCTTGCCCGCCAGCTCGTTCAGGATAAGCCGAGGACCATGGCAGCCGTTACCTTGCTAATGACCAACTTTTGCACGGGGGAGAGGATGGCTGGCTCGCCTGTAGCACCCATAATGGCCAGGCAAGCACCTCGAATATGCGCGATGCCAATGGAAATCCTCGAGGTAAAAACAAACAAACGCAGGCATAAAAATGGCTGGAGCGACATAGAGGATGCCACAGTCAATGCAGGGTTCACCGGACCTAGATCCGGACAAAAAGGAAAACCCTTTGGAACAAGGATGGACCTAGACAGCTAGACAAGATCCTGGATCGACCGTGCCAAATCCATGGCACTCCGAACAAACCAGCAACCCACACTAACAAGAACTATTGGGTTTTCAAACAAGCTGGCAAGGTGGCGACGGAGGGTCAAGGTAAAACCCAAAATCACAGTGAAGACGAGGATGAACCTCGGTGGCCCAACAATGGAGGCCAAAAGAAGTTTCTTAATGAGGTAACAGAAGTAAATATGATTTATGTTACCCACATCCCTAAAAGGGAGATGAAGCATGTACTTTGGGACATCTATGTGTTAGAGCCCGTGGCCCTGAAGTACAATCCGTGGCCGGCTTGCCCGATCACATTCGACAAACATGACCATCCAACCAGCATCCGGCATGGTGGATCGGCCGCACTTGTCCTGGACCCAATCATCAATGGTTTCCATCTGACATGTGTCCTTATCGATGGAGGAAGCAACCTCAACTTAATCTACGAGGACACGGTTAGGAAGATGGGCATTGACTCATCTCAGATGAAGCCAAGCAGCACCACCTTTAAAGGTGTCATAATAGGCGTTGAGGCCTGCTATACCAGAACTGTGATGCTGGAGGTAGTCTTCGGGTCACCTGAAAACTTCAAGAGTGAGGAGTTAATCTTTGACATCATCCCTTTCCGAAGCGGATACCACGAGCTCCTAGGATGCACCGCATTTGCTCGCTTTAATGCAGTCCCGCGTTATGCTTACCTCAAGCTTAAAATGCCTGGACCGAACGGTGTTATCATAGTTAATGGTAACATGGAGCGCTCTCTCCGGATGGAGGAGCAGACTGCGGCCTTCGTAGCCGAGGTACAGGCATCCGAAGAGGCAACCAGCTCATCGAAGCACACACGGGCTACACAGTTTGACCTTGTACATGCATCCCCACACCCTAAATAGGGGTACGGGCTCCTTGAGCGCTCCCCCTGGAAGGGGCACTTCGTCCCCAGGGTGCACAACTTCGCACTAAAGATTCCTTGGGCCGTCGAGGAGCCAAACCAATGGAAACGTCAGATAGGCTAGACCAAACGACCGAGCCTTGAGCTTTCACATCGGCAAGGTTTTGTCAAAGAGCTAGCCAGGAAAAGTATATTCATGTGGCTTCAACGACATAGTGGACATCTGCAGACCTCTTCAAAGGACTCAGCCAGTGAACGCATCAAGCACGTGCATGGCCGAGGTTGCATACAATTCGTATTACTCTTCGCCATCAACAAAGACGAGCTGATCAACAACATGGAGACGCAGACGTGCGGCAGGAAGCGGCCCGGGCTTATAAACCCGATGACAAGATCGGCCCTGTTTTTATTTGCTTCTTTATTACCATTAATTGCACTATATTTTTCTTTAGTTCCTCTCGTTAGTGCTCGGCGTGTAAAGCTTGACCTTATAAAAAAAAGAAATCATACCCTTTAAGGTCCTTAATGCATTTTTGTACAAACACTGCCTGTAAGCTACAAGAACGTCTTTAAGATACAACTGCTAAAAGGGTTTTATTTCCCTGCCCTGAAATACAAGTTTGAAGTACTCGGCGTCTCGGATGTTGCATTATATGCATTAGTTGCGAACCTAGATTTTGGTCAATAGTTGGGTTGCCTGGCTCCTATCACTAAACAAACAATTCTGTGATGATACGTGTTTGTCACAGTAGGTCACGTTTTCTGGCATGCATGTACATCCATGACGATATTATGATAGAATCAAGATAGTCATACATGTGCTGTCGTAGAAGTGTTCCATGACAATACTAAAATTATCATCACGGAAGTGTCCACTTCCATGACGATAAATGCCGTGTCATGGAAGTGTTTTTGTTAACGGTAACTAACACGTGGCATCCACCATAACGGGGCGCCATTAAGCTACCGGGTCCGGTTTTGGATCCGATAACCCATTAACAAGAACGACAAATGGCGATTTTCCATGTGTAAAATTCTCATTGATCGAAGGAAACACGTGTCAGCTCCTGGTTGGGACAGATGTCATCCAGTGAATGGACGGGATGAGCCTATGATACGTTGACACGTTGCTCGTCCCAACAGCGGCCCATTTAGGTTAAAAGGCTGGCCCGTTTGACTTGGTCAAAAGGTAGCGGGCCGGCCCACCAAAAGCCTGTTCATGACCTGGTCGCATATAGCCCATTTACAACCCGCTAACTCATGACCCGTTATGGCCTATCCGAATTAGGCCCAGCAGCATCATGTGGGCTGTCCAATATGATTCCAGCATGTTGTGACTTCCGGCCCATGTATGGCCCATGACGTCTTTCAGCCCATATGAGGCCCTTTGTAACTCTGGGCCCTTTAGCGGCCCATGGTGAAACTGTCCCACAATGAACAATATATCACTTTATACCCATTAACGGCCCATTATTCAGTTGGGGCATTTCCAGCCCGTGTTATCTTTCAGCCTCATAAGGGCCCATTTATTCTCGGGCTCATTTTCAGCCCTCGACTACTTACTGTCCATTACTCGCATGTTCCACTGATGGGCCAAATTCAGCCCATAGCTATAGTCGGCCCGTTTGTGGCATGTTAATCCATTGGGCCATTTTCTTAGCGTCATCTAATACGGCCCATTAATGATCCGTTATGTATGTATATAGAATTAAGCCTATTATACATACTGGCCTATTAACGGCCCATTATGGTCGGTCCCATAAACAGGCGATTCCCATTTTAGCCCGTTTACAGCCCATATTGCGGTCTGTTATTCGTCCATGAATAGTACGACCCATGTTTTGCCAATCGATCATACCGCCCGTAGAAGGCCCATTTATTCTCCGGCACGTAGAAGGCCCATGGATCCTATGGCCCATAGGAGGCCCATGGATCCTACAGCCCGTAGGAGGCTGATACTACTACAACAGGTAGCAGGACCATCGTTACAATGGTCCGTATGTGGCCCATGGTTATTGTGGACATTAACAAACCGCGGAAAGAGAATTACAGCGACTACAAGCAAACAAATAAACAAGACAATATGGAAATAAATAAGCAAACAACTTACGCTAGGCTATTATGGATATTACAAATATTACATCCATTGGGCATCAAAATTCGCCACGAGTGCAAATATGGTGAACAAAGCAGCATATTACATACACTGGGCATCTAAATTGGCCACCAGTGCAAATAAACACAGCGGCAAAACAAGTCCAGAACTGAAACCACTTTAGAGGAGCTTAAGAAATGGTACCATGGGTACCCACCATGCTGGCAAGAAGCTTAGCAAAGCTTATTAGCTTTCTCTTGTTTGCTGCTAAAGTCCTCCAACACTTGTTGTTGCACTAGAAAGTGTAAGTGCATCTAGTGCCCCTTAGTGATTTTGGTGTATTGAAGACTTATAGGTTAAGGGACTAATTTGTTTGTGAGTGTACACAGGTCTATAAGTCTATGAGGAGTTTGATATTTACAGAGAAAGTCGACCCCTAAAAATGAAGTTCTTCGACTGAAGACTTTGATATTCTGAAGACTTCCTGAAGACTTTGAAAGTGAAGAAATTGGTGTGACCTTGAAGACTTGGTATTCATTTGAGGAACATGAAGCGTGAAGACTTTTGTTTTCGTAGTTTCATTTTCTCCTTCTTGAGTCATAGGAAACACCGTACTATTAAAGGGGGTCGAGGAAATACTAAGGAAAAATTTCCATGTGATGCTCAACTCAAAATCCTACACCTACCAATCCCTTCGAGTGAAGCCTTTGGAAATCTCATACAGTTCAGTCACTTTCTTCAGTGACAGAGATGAAGTTCTTCTGGTCACTGATGAATTTGTTCTGACCGAGGAGTTAGGAATTCGTCAGTGCGAATTGCCTACACAGTGAGGAACATGATAGCCCTGAGGAATTTGAGAGTCAAATTTCCGACCGTTGCTGTGCTGCGCGCCAGCTGTCCCAAAATATCTTATCCACCTAACGGTCATATCATTGAAGGGCATTTATGTCTTATCATGTCGGGCTGCTCCCTAGGCTATAAATAGCCACCCCCAACAACCACTAGCTGGTTGGCTGCTCCGAGACAACTTGACACTTGTCATTTGAGAGCAACCCATCCTCCGAGGACTTTGAGCGAAAATCATCAAGTGAGGAAAACCCAAAACCAAACCCCTACAACCCAAAGTGATTGAGCATCACTGAAGAAATTGATCCTGCGTGGATCCGACGCTTGTTACCTTTGAAGACTGTGCTTCTTCCAGACGGTTAGGCGTCATGGTCTAGAGCTTCCAAGAGGAATTGTGGATCGCCGAGTGACCAAGTCTGTGAAGGTTTGGAAGTCGCCTGAAGACTTACCACGAGTGATTGGACGAGGTCTGTGTGACCTTAGTTCAAGGAGAATACGGTGAGGACTGGGTGTCCTGAGCTGCGTGCTCAGCGACTGGGTGTCCAGGACTGTGTGTCCTCGAGTTTAAATACTCAGTCGCTCCAACCAGACGTACAACTGAGACAACAGTTGGAACTGGTCTACCAAATCATTGTCTTCACCAACCTAACTGGTTCTATTTCCTCAACCCTTTCATTTCCTCATTACTGTGTTGAGTGTTTGTTCATATATGTGTTTGAAGACTTTGACTGAAGACTTTCTCAATTTCCTCAGTTCAATTTCTTTAGTCTGTTTGTCTTCGTCTTGTGTTATCCTGTGACTACGCTTTCTGTACTCAGTGCTACTATTCATTTCATCATGATGACCATGCTTGTATTCTGTTATGCTTACTTCTGAGTACTTATTCCACTGCTTGTAGTTCTTCGCTAAGGAATTTCCTCATCGGCAAATTCCTCAGTGAAGAATTCATAAAAATCGCCTATTCACCCCCCTCTAGTCAATATAATGCACTTTCAATTGGTATCAGAGCAAGGTACTCCCTTGTTCTGTGTGATTTTGGTTTAACCACCTGGAGTTTCAGTTATGTCGACCGCAGGTATGAAGAAAGTGACATGCCCTATCTTTGACGGTCATGATTATCCCAAGTGGAAGGCCATGATGAGGAAGCACCTCATGGCAATGAACAGCGAGCTGTGGACCGTCACTGAGATTGGTCTTACTGATCTATGCAAGATGGCGGACGCTGATGATATTCGCAAGTACACTCGACTTGACATCTTGGCGAAGGATATCATCTGTTCCTGCCTATCCAGAGATGAATTCAGGCGCATTATGCATCTTTGCAATGCGAAGCTTATTTGGGACCGAATCTCTGATGTCTATGAAGGTCATCGAACCCGTCATGATCCCTGGTTTGAGGACTTCAAGGAATCTCTCAAAACGATGACTTTCGAGCCAGAATCATCATGTTCTGCATCATGTCTCATGGCAAAGGGTGACGAAGTAACTGTTGGGGATATTACCACTAGGTGTAAACCGACCAGCTTGGGCCGAGTTAACTCCGTTAGTGGTATAAGCAGAGAAAGGCCCAAGGCCTGTAGTCGGTTTAGAACTTGTAGCCGTAAACCGGCCTGATGTATACTTGTATTGTAAGCTAGGAATAGAGAGATTCCAACCGGGATACGAGTATGAACCGGTTGGGACTCTATGAACCGACGGGCGTCACTCGTGTATATAAAGGGACGACCCGGCGACGGTTCAAGGACAGACAACCACAACTCGAGCCTAGGCGAAGCTTGTTTGCTCCCTAGCCATCGAAACCACATCAATTCCATCACAACTAGACGTAGGCTTTTACCTTCATCGAAGGGGCTGAACTAGTATAAACCCTTGTGTCTTTGTGTCCGATTTAACCCCTTCAAGTAAATCCGTAGCGATGGCTCCACGACTAAGTCCTTACGCTAGGACATCTGCCGTGACAAATCCACGACAGTTGGCGCCCACCGTGGGGCTATCGCACGATGGTTTGACGATCTTGGAGGGCAAGCTCAAAGGACTCGAAGGCTACATCGTGGGCCGGATGACCAAGAGTCATCGCGGCCGGATCTACATCGACGACGCCGGATGGGGTCCCGAGGCCGATTCAATTGAGTACGGGTACCGGGTCCCCTTTGGTGGCATACATGTTTTCATCGGCAAGATCGGGGAGCCTGGGCCTGAGCCGGACATCTACACCAACCTCGTCGAGACGGATCAGCGTGCACGACCTGCCCAGGTTAAACCGGCCATGAAGCATGTCTTCGTTGGAGTCATCCACGGAGAACACGACGCCGGTTTAGAACACGGTAGTGAGACCGTCGTTTATTCCGGCGACGAATCTTCAACAGGAGAGACCGAATCATTGTACCAGTTGCAGGACGATATGATCAGGGGCTGTTCCGATGGCGACAGTATTCCGGACCCCCCAAGCCAGGTCAACCGGGTTGGAATATTCATGGCCGGTACGCAGGCAGCGAACCACTCTTCAACCGCCGCAGCAATACTTTCCGGATCAGCAGCGGCAGTGGCAGCAGGGGCAGGAGGCCCGGTGCGCCCGCCGGTTCAAGTTCTATCAGATCTGTTTGATGCACTAGCCGCGCTTATGGCAGAGGACAACCCGGCGGATCAGGAGGCTCATAATGCAGAAATTGCGAAAGTGAAAGAGCAGATCACACAAGCCAAAGCGGATCTAGCGGCAGAAAAGGAGCGGATGGCTGCAGAACGAGCCGCTCTGGACGCCCAGGCTTACAAACTCATGCTTGACCAGAGTGCGTCGCAAGAGGTGTTGAAGCGAAAGTATAGATCACGCCTGCCATTAGGGTTTGATCCCAGAAATCTCTTTCAGACCCCAGGAGCTGGACCCAGTAATCCGCCTCAGCTCCGGGAGGCAAACCGGATTGAGGCACCGGGACCAGGGGCGACGGTCCAGCCGCGCCAGATGGAGCCTCCTCAGCAGAATATGGTGGTTCCCCCACCGGTTCAGACACCCCCAGGTCATTATTCTAATCCTATGGACAACCTTGTTGCAGCCGCTGCACGGTTAGAGGCTATCCCGGTCGAAGGGGATTCCCCGCAAGCAATAGAGACGCGCCGGGTTAAGGAGCTTCTCCGGACTGCACTGATTCAACAGGAGGCATATTCATATAGCCATGATCGGATTCACTCTACGCCCCGTCCAAGCCGGAGTTATAGCAGGCGCGTGGATGAACCGGCCATGTCAAGCAATGCACGGGACCGTGAAGCGGCCCATGGCAATAACCCGGCGGGTGGTATTCGTGATGCTCAGGAGGTGGTGGATCGGGCCCGGGCACGAAGAGAGGCTGAATTAGCAGTGCAGGATGACGCGGGTCAACACACACCGGTTCGCCCTACCACCTTCACTGGACCAGGAGTCGCATCCGCTTTAGGGGTGCCCTGTTTGATCCCCGCTTTACGCAATGTACGCCTGCCCAAAGACTTCAAGGGTCCGCGCAAGGTGCCAAATTACACTGCCGATTTGTCCCCTGAAGCGTGGGTTGAAAGTTATGAGATTGCCATGGAGATGCTAGATGTGGATGAGGCCGCGTGTGCGAAGTATTTCACCATGATGCTTGAAGGCACGGCTCGTACTTGGTTGAATAGCCTACCGCCCAACTCTATCAGCTCGTGGGCCCAGTTACGGGCCCGGTTTATCCAGAATTTCAAAGATACATGCAAGCAGCCCAAGTCCATAGTAGACCTAGCGGCTTGTGTCCAGGAGGAAGGAGAGTCAACGACCCGTTGGGTACGCCGTGCTTCGGAGATTTTGCACTCCTCTGACAGGATCAACGCTGACTCTGCAATCTTAACCTTAGAAGGCAACTGCCAGTTTGAGCCTTTAAAATTGAAATTGGGGCGCATGAAGCGGTTCTGTAATGACATGGGAACCCTCATGGCCGCTTTGGTGAAGTATGCTGATTCGGACAGTACCAAGGATCCCGAGGCTGATGATGATGAAGCAGGGAAGGGAAAGAAGAACGGCAACTCCAAGGGGCAGCAGTACAAACCGGCGAGGCAGATGGCAACCCGGATTTCGTGGCCAACACTAATGCACAGGACAGGGGGCAGCGGCGCAGAGGCAAAGCGAATCGAGGCCCAAATCCTAATGCGAGCCATTTGAATTACTTGCTGAATCAACCTTGCCCCAAGCACGGGACGAAGGAGTCCCCATCGAACCATCTCTGGAAAGACTGTTATATTATGCAGGAGTTCAAAAACTCTAATACTTTCCAGTATGACCAGGGGTCAGGTGGCGGTTCAGGATCCGGTTTCCACGGGCCGGGTCACGATGGAGCTTCCGGTTCAGGTCTTAATCAAGGTAGTCACAATAGTCAGAATAATCAGAGCGGCCAGCAGCAGCAACAACAGCAGTCGGGTTATCAGAGCCAGCCAAAGCAGTTGAATAGTGGGCAATATCATGTTTTCACAACTAGTTTGGATAAGCGCGACCGAAAGCTTCACAAGCGAGCAGTGAACTCTGTTGAACCGGCCTTGCCACGTTATTTACGCTGGTCGGAGCAGCCTATCGTGTGGAGCAGAGAGGACCACCCCCCCCGGGTTGATAATCCGGGCCAGCTGGCATTGGTGGTAGACCCTCAGGTGGGGGGCTATAAGTTCACTAAAGTGCTTATGAATGGAGGAAGCAGTATTAATATATTATACTATGAAACTTTCCGTCGCATGGGTCTAACAGACAAGGATCTCAGACCGTCCAATACAGTGTTCCATGGCATAGTACCAGGCAAATCTGCTTATCCTGTTGGTAAGATAGCCCTGGATGTGGCTTTTGGAGACGAGCACGATTCCCGGTCTGAAAAGCTAACCTTTGAGGTAGTAAAAATCCGGAGTCCATATCATGCCTTGTTTGGGCGGCCGGCTTATGCTAAGTTCATGGCACGACCTTGTTATATCTACTTGCAGCTGAAAATGCCGGGTTACAAGGGAACGATAACGGTGCATGGAAGCCGCCGAGTCACTTTGGAATGTGAGGAAGGTGATGCAGCTTATGCAGAGGCGGTCTGTGCCACGGAGGAGTTGAAGTTCTATAAGGACAACGTTGATCCGGCAGATATGACCCCTTTAAAGAAACCAACTACAGAGCATGAATCGGATCTGAAGTTTAAATCGGCAGCTGAGACCAAACTTGTTGACTTCGTGCCAGGCGATTCGTCCAAGCAGTTCACTGTCAGTGCCAACCTAGATCCCAAATAGGAAAGCGCTCTCATCGAGTTCATCCGTGAGAACCGGGATATCTTTGCATGGAAGCCATCTGACATGCCAGGTGTACCGAGGGAACTCGCTGAGCACACACTTAATGTGGATCCTAAGTATAAACCGGTGAAACAGTTCCTCCGTCGGTTTAACGAAGAAAGGCGCAAAGCCATTGGAGAGGAAGTGGCCAGGCTCATGGCAGCTGGCTTTATCATTGAAATCTTTCATCCGGAGTGGCTCGCTAATCCAGTGCTGGTCCTTAAGAAAAACGGCACTTGGCGTATGTGTGTGGATTACACAGATCTTAACAAGGCCTGTCCAGCGGATCCTTTTGCCCTCCCCCGCATTGATCAGATTATTGATGCCACAGCAGGCTGTGAGCATGTAAGTTTTTTGGATGCGTATTCTGGATATCATCAGATCAAAATGGCGGTTAAGGACCAAGAGAAAACAGCGTTTATCACTCCCTTTGGAGCCTTCTGCTATGTATCTATGCCTTTCGGGCTCAAGAGCGCCCAGGCTACTTATCAGTGGTGTGTACAGAATTGCCTGCATACACAGATTGGCCGCAATGTGCATGCTTATGTGGATGATATTGTAGTGAAATCAAGACAAAAGGAGACACTGGTGGATGATTTGAAGGAAACCTTTGACAACTTGCGTATTTACAAGATGATGCTTAATCCGGCCAAGTGCGTCTTTGGTGTTCCGACAGGCAAGTTATTGGGTTTGCTGGTGTCTAACAGAGGAATTGAGGCTAATCTGGAGAAAATTAAAGCTATTACTTCCTTGGCTAAACCGAAGTGTATCAATGATGTTCAGCGTTTGGCGGGCAGAATCGCTGCGTTGAGCCGGTTTATCAGCCGCCTCGGAGAGAAGGCCATCCCCTTATACCAGATGCTGAGGAAAACAGATAATTTCGTCTGGAGTCCGGCTGCTGACGAAGCATTTGAGGACTTAAAGTGGCAATTGGCCAATCCGCCTGTTCTTGCGGCTCCGGTTGACAAGGAGCCACTGTTGTTATATGTGGCAGCCAATGCTCGAGCAGTAAGCGTGGCTATTGTGGTGGAGCGCAAGGAGGCAGGCAAGGAATATCCGGTTCAGCGGCCGGTTTATTATATCAGTGAGGTGCTTATTGAGTCCAAGCAAAGGTATCCGCATTGGCAGAAGCTAGTCTATGGTGTTTTCATGGCCAGTCGGAAACTGAAGCAGTATTTCCAAGGGCACCCTATCACAGTGGTCAGTTCAGCTCCTTTGGGTGATATCATACAGAACCGGGAGGCGACTGGCCAGATTGCCAAATGGGCCATAGAGCTTGGGCCGCATGGACTAAAGTATATACCACGGACAGCGGTGAAGTCTCAAGCACTTGTTGATTTCATTAATGACTGGACGGAGTTACAAGCACCAGAGGAGAAGCCGGATCACACATATTGGACTATTCATTTAGATGGATCCAGGCAGTTGGAAGGCTCGGGGGCTGGAGTCGTTTTAACTTCCCCGCGAGGTGATAAGTTTTGTTATGTTCTCCGTTTAATGTTCCCTTGTACTAATAATGCAGCTGAGTACGAAGCCTTGCTCCATGGTCTCCGGATGGCTAAAGAGATGAACTTAAGCCGGGTTAAGTGCTTTGGTGACTCGGACCTGGTGGCTCAGCAAGTATCTGGCACTTGGGATTCTAAGGACCCGCTTATGGCCGCATATCGTCGAGAAGTGGATAATATTGCAGGTTGCTTCAAGGGTTATCAAGTGGATCATGTGGATCACCGGAAGAACGAGGCGGCGGACGCTTTAAGCCGGTTGGGTTCTCAGCGTAAACCGGTCCCGCCTAATGTCTTTTTGGACGTGTTGCACAACCCGTCAGTCCAGCTCCCAGGTGAAGCGGATTTGGCTATTCCTGATCCGGAGGCCCAATTAGTGGCAGCACTACATGCTATTCCGGATTGGATGGTTCCTTTTCTTGCGTATATGACTCGAGGGGAATTGCCAGAAGATGAGATTCTGGCCAGACAGATAATCCGGCGCTCCAAGTCCATGACGATTCTTAATGGTGAGTTGCATCATTGCAGTGTATCAGGGGCATTTCAACGTTGTGTTTCTCCTGAGGAGGGATGTGAAATCTTAAGAGAAATCCATGAAGGAGATTGTGGACATCACGCCGGTTCAAAGGCTCTGGTGGCAAAGGCATTCCATCACGGATTTTACTGGTTGACAGCACACGCTGATGCGGAGGACTTGGTTAAACAGTGTGATGGATGTCAGAAATTTTCAAGGCGTGCTCATGTACCGGCACAAGAGTTGAGGATGATCCCAATAACGTGGCCGTTTGCAACTTGGGGGCTGGATATGGTTGGACCCTTTAAATGATCCAAGGATAAGAAGACCCACCTGTTGGTGGCAGTGGACAAATTTACCAAGTGGGTTGAAGCGGAGCCTGTCAGCAAGTGTGATGCAGCAACAACGGTGCAGTTCATCAAAAAGGTGATTTTCCGGTTTGGCTTTCCACACAGTATCATTACTGACAATGGCACTAATTTATCCAAGGGTGCTATGAAAGAGTTCTGTGAACGTGAGCACATCCGGCTTGACGTGTCGTCAGTGGCTCATCCCCAGTCCAACGGGCAGGCAGAACGAGCTAATCAAGAGATCTTACGCGGCATCAAACCTCGGCTTTTGGTTCCGTTACAGAGAACACCAGGGTGCTGGGTTGAAGAGCTACCATCAGTGCTATGGAGTATCAATACTACGCCAAACCGGTCCACTGGATATACACCGTTCTTCATGGTCTACGGAGCAGAGGCAGTTCTCCCCAGTGATATCCGGCACGATTCGCCCCGTGTAGCGGCTTATGTTGAAGCGGACAACGGCACGGCAGGACACTTTGGATCTATTGGATGAAGAGCGTGATATGGCAGCGGCTCGTTCGGCAATTTACCAGCAAGATCTTCGTCGTTATCACAGTCGCCGGGTTAAAACCAGAACCTTTCAAGAAGGAGATTTGGTGCTTCGCCTCATCCAAGACCAGACAGATATGCACAAATTATCCCCGCCTTGGGAAGGACCTTTTGTGGTCAGCAAGAATCTACACAACGGATCATACTATCTGATTGATATTCGAGAGCGTCAAGACTCACGTACATCAGAGGAGGAGACCAACAGGCCGTGGAATATAGCTCATCTTCGGCCTTACTACACTTGAGCCATCGGCTCTATTTATGTACATATCATGACAATGTATATATTATCTTCGATATAATAAAACCGGAGCCTCAGCTAAAGCGGGGTCTCTGTCTTTCTTATCATGCGTGGTTACATGGAGTGATTCTGTTTTTAAAGCGGCCTCCGGTTTACCCCTTGACATTTGTTTTTTATCACTTGGGGGCTTGGTCGTGTCCGAAACAATACAACACCTCTTGATAGGCGAAAGCCACCAGATCATTTGGGGACACGGTCAAGTCTGAACCGGTCACGCCTCTTGGTCGGCCTACAGGGCCAGAGTCATTTGGGGGCTTGGTCGAACCCGAACCAATGTCATGCCACTTGGCCGGCGTATCGCCATGAGTCTTTTGGGGACCTGGCCGACTGGCACCATTGCTACGCCTTCGGGGAGCTTGGTTGCGTCTGACCATGGTAATGCCATCTGACCAGCTCAGTAAAGCTTTTCTTTTGCATAAAGTTATTGCCTTTGTTGCCATATTTTCTCATAATTGGTATTCGATTTTTTGTTGCGTTTTTTTAAACCGACAACGTTTTTATCCGGTTCAACTGTCAATTACAAATTGATAGAACATAGTTTAATCTTACTCCAGAGTTTATCTGCCCAGTTTACCCTTTTCTTGTTATCATCATTGCATAACAAGGGGGCTTGTGCTGATTTCAGCACGGTTTATATGGGAGTTGTTCCCTCCCCACTTTACCGATGGTCATGGTTTTTAAGGCCTCCGCTTTAAGTTTGGCTACGCCAGCTTCATGCCCAGACACGGCAGGTATTTATATCACATATTTGTTGGATTTCTGATATATATATATTAAATATCATAAACCGGCTGGCGGTATCACCGCCACCGAGGTTCAAATTTTTCTGGTTGCAGGAAGTACGAATCAAGCAAAAGTTTCACTACTTATGCACGAAGGCATATTCAAACGGAAAGTTTTAACTAAAGTTATTACAAGGCAACACGGTGCCCAAGTGAGATCATTGTTCTTTGGGCAAACCGCCAACGACAGATATTTAAACCGGCCACCGGTTCAAGCCTGCTCTTCATCCTCCGCCGCTTCAGCCTCCTCGTCTCTACCCATTGGCTGGAAATCAACAGTGGTCCAGTCGATTCCCATTAGCGCTTGGAAAACAGCCTCTTCGTGGATCAGGGAAGACGGTTCAATATCAGGAGCGTAAGTATGCTTACGGATTGGAGGGATCAGATTTTCCGCTTCAAAAGTTGGGGCAGGCACTCGCTTGTTTTGGTCGTTGTATTGTGCTTGGTAATGCTCCAAATCTGCCTCTTCGGCCAGCTGACAAGCCAGAGGGCGCACTGCACGATTTATTGCTCGTAAATCCTCTTCATTAAAATCAGAACCATCTTCCTTCACACTGGGATAGCCTTGAGCTGCTTCCACCGGGTCAAAATCTGGTACCCATGCTTTGGCTCGGATCAAAGCATTGATAGCTCCGGTCTAGGCAGCAGATTTTTTCACCTCCTCAATCCGGGCAGGAAGCATGGATAACCGGTTCAGAGTGTCTTGGATCAAGGAAGGTGCCGGGTTGTTATGTGAGGCTGTGGTGATGATACGCTGGGCTCCGGTATATAGCTGTTCTACTAAGGTGTAGACAGCCTTCAGTTTCTTCCGCACATCGTTTCCTAAGTGCCCAATGCGTGTGCCTACAACAGTAAAGAGTTAGTCTCAAACCGGCTTTATGCTACAGCAGGTTCAAAATGTCACAACTGTTCAAAGGAGCTTACCAAAGATTGCCGCAGTCATAGAGTGTACTTGCCGCTTTACGGCTGTCAGATCATCTACCACCGGTTTAAGGGCAGCTTCAGCATTTTCTGCTCGTTTGATCAAATTGGCCTTCTCAGTGGCCCAGTCCGCCTGTTCTTTTTTGAAGCCTTCCTTCACTTGTTCAGCAGCGTTCAAAGCACTGGTTAATTCTTTCTTGGCCTTTTCTGTTTCGGCCTGCTGGGTTTTCAAAGCCGCTTGTAAATCGGCAATCCGGTCCTCCTTGATTTTCACCTCAGCCTGTGTATCGATAGTATGTTCAGCAAGCAATTCAAGAAAGTCAAAGTCTCAACCACACAACAAAGTTATATGCTTGACACTTGGGGGCTAATGTACCTTCGATTTTTGTATTACTACTAGATGGCAAAGTCCCAAGCTCAATACAAGTATTCAACTTGGCACTTGGGGGCTAATGGCTATTTGATCTAGCAATGTTTCCAAAGGCAGTTTTTATGGAAGTACCGGTTTAAGTATGCATAGTTAAACCGGCCCTTGGGGGCTATGCAGGTGGATTTCAAAGTTGTTAAGGAATATAGTCAAGTCCCGGTTTGATCAAGATTACAAACCGGCCCTTGGGGGCTACAAGGACTGATATACTGGCAGTAAGAAAAGGAGTGAGTTACCTCAAACTTGTCCCTCATTAACTTGACCAGGCCAGCTTCATAGTCACGGCTAGTATAAAGTCGGTTTAAATAGCCAGAATGAAGGTCTTGGGCGCTTAGACCAGCATATGTTTCCAGTTCAACATCCCATTTTCCTTTATTCAAGGTGGAAAAATCTTCTTTCATAGTGTGCCTGGTTAAGGTTGCAGGATTCCCCGGTTCAGAGTGACCCATACCAGTAATCACAACGTCATCATCTTTGGACTCGACGGATTGTGTGGGCACGGCCGTTTTATTAGCAGGACTGCAAGATTTATCAAACCGGACGGTGCTGGCAGGCGGATCGGCAGAGATTGAAGTGTTGACAGGCCTCTCTTCAGGAATAACATCATCTTGTACCGGAGGATCATTGGGAATGTCTTCAGAGGCAAAAATTTCAAGATCCGGCGCTCTCTCATGATCTGAGGCGGCAGCTTCTTCAGCCGTTTTATCCAAACGGGCCTTCTTGCTTGGTTTCGGTTTGGTTCTAAGAGACAAAGAGTCAGGGAAAAAGCATATCCATTACAAAATATATTAGAAGCATATGGCCGGTTTGGCTTACCCGGCGGCTATCTTCAATGGTGGTAACTGAGTGGCCGAGGATTCACCAGAGGATGAATGGGAAGTGACCTGATAATCGGAGTCGGACGGATTAAGAGGTTGACGGAAGAAACCCGCTTTGGAATTTAAAGCAATAAAAAGGTCGGAGACCTCGGAGCGGCGCTTTCGAACCGGGCTGTTTGGTAAACCGGCAGAGGTAACTACCTGACCACTGTGCCGGGTTGTGCGGCGAGCTTCATGTTGCTGTGTCTTCATAAGAAATTTGGGATCCAAATAAGCAAGAGGGTGAGAAAAATTAACTTTCCGGTTTGCCTAGCGAAATTTTGGCAAAGGCAAACTTGCTGAATCGGAAGAGAGAATAGTTACCTCAGCGAATCCTGCATTGCTGGCCTCAGCGTCATCCTGACAAGCATCATCATCAATAAGGCGGGTAAAAAGCAAGCCAAGAGAATCAAGTTCTACCTCAAGATCCGGATTACCCACATCATCGTCAATGGCTGGGTCAGATGAAGCGGTGGTTTTTCTCTTATGGGCTGGTTTCTTGACAACTTTGGTTTTGGGCCGGGTTGGCCGCCCTGCTTTCTCCGCTTTGTCTTGTGAAAGTTTCTTGCTCCAAAACGGATTATCACCCTGGATCAGAAATAATTAAATGTTGGATACATGAAGCAGTAACAGGTTTAATGATGTAACAACTAGAAACTTACCGCAGGCGGTTTGTTGGTGGTGCAGTAAGGAGCTAGACCGGTTTGAGCACAGAGGTGCTCCGGTTCATTCAGCATCCTTTTTACCGAGTCCGTAACTTCATCATCAGAAAGTTCGAGTTTTGTGTGTCGGAGTGGGTCGTCGACACTACCAGTGTACTGGCACATCAAACCGGAACGCCGGCTCAGAGGCAGTATGCCCCATGATAACCAGCAGCGTGCAAGATCTATTCTAGTCAAACCGTTAGCCATAAAAGCTCGGAGCTTGGACAGTTGCGGGGCATATTTGCTTCTATCTTTGGCGCTCAATCTTTGTGGAAACGGATGGGTGTTGCTTAGCCGCTCTGGACGAAAGCCAGGTAAGGGATTTTCATCTTCAGGAGAAGTATCCTTGCAATAAAACCAAGTCGCATTCCACTCCTTGGGGTGAGTATGGAGTTTGACGTGGGGATAGGTGATCTCCTTCCTCTTTTGAATAGCCATGCCACCCAATTCAGTATTGGGGCCGTCGGTGAATTCAGTGCGACGGTTTAGATGGAAGAGGTCTCTAAAAAGTTCAACAGAAGGTTCCTCTTGAAGATATACTTCAGATAGTACTTGAAAGTGGCATAAATTGGTGACGGAGTTGGGGCCAATGTCCTGGGGACGGAGCTGAAAATTGGCTAACACGTCCCGGTAAAATTTTGAACCGGGCGGTTTGAAGCCCCGGGCCAGGTGATCTGCGAAGACCACAACTTCTCCTTCCTGGGGTGTGGGAGGACATTCGTCTCCAGGGACCCTCCAGTGGACTGTATCTTTGTCATCTAAAGCGCCAATCGAGACCAGATCATTCAGCTGTGACTCGGTGACGCGAGAAGGAACCCAGTTGCATTCATACACTTGTTTGGCCATGATAAGATCTACAAAAAGTAATTGATCCGGTTCAAGAGCATGCTTGATACAAGATGATTGATCTAAGTTATCATAAACCGGAGGCAGTGTCTATAAACCGGTTTCCTGTGATATGATATCAGGTGGATTCTGGCGGTTCAACAAGGGGACTAATGGTGTATCTGTGCCGGTTTAGCAGCCTTTTCTTATGGTGAGTTAAACCGCCTAATCTAGGCTTTGGAAGAAATTGAAGCTATGGATAGTTAGTTTGCAGAAACAAGTTTCACAAGATCCTATTATAGCTGCGGATCAAATGCAGGTTTACAGAAAACAGAAAATATTTCACGGAAGTAAGGCAGAAACGGAAGTGGACTATGAAGCAGATATGTATGCAGAAGATCCATGGACTTAAGAGGAGAAAATACAGCGGATGCGCAGGAATCGCTATTAATACAGTGCAGATTCATGGTGTTGTTCAAAGTTAAAAGGACAGACAGGAACGCGCGAAGAACACAGTATGAAGCTGGAACCCTAAAAAATAGATCTAAGTCGAGAAGGGAAAGAAGCTTACCGGGAACGGAGAAGACGCGGGAAGAGGCCGCAATATTCTGGTACGTTCAGGTCGATGCAGCAGCCCAGGACGAGGCAGAAGTCGACGACGGTGGCAGAGCTCCAAGAACAGCGGCGCGAGGAAGACGAAGAAGAGGAGACGAAGGGAAGAAAGAAATGACCCTTCTGTCCTATTTATAAGGCAGCCAAGCTAGGTCAAGCACGTGGATCCAGGAACTGCTATTAAAAGAGGGCGTTATAAATGATACAAATTTCAAGATGACGTCATGCCGGTTTACAGTGACCAGAAGTGATGACGACATGGCGGTTTACCAGTCAATAGAAGATGTCCAAGATACAAGCTTTGTGAAGGATTGACATGAACCAGTTCAAATCAATCTGGGGCCTAATGTTGGGGATATTACCACTAGGTGTAAACCAGCCAGCTTGGGCCGAGTTAACTCCGTTAGTGGTATAAGCAGAGAAAGGCCCAAGGCCTGTAGTCGGTTTAGAACTTGTAGCCGTAAACCGGCCTGATGTATACTTGTATTGTAAGTTAGGAATAGAGAGATTCCAACCGGGATACGAGTATGAACCGGTTGGGACTCTATGAACCGACGGGCGTCACTCGTGTATATAAAGGGACGACCCGGCGACGGTTCAAGGACAGACAACCACAACTCGAGCCTAGGCGAAGCTTGTTTGCTCCCTAGCCATCGAAACCACATCAATTCCATCACAACTAGACGTAGGCTTTTACCTTCATCGAAGGGGCCGAACTAGTATAAACCCTTGTGTCTTTGTGTCCGATTTAACCCCTTCAAGTAAATCCGTAGCGATGGCTCCACGACTAAGTCCTTACGCTAGGACATCTGCCGTGAAAAATCCACGACAGTAACCGAATGCTCCTCATCCGAGTTTTGTGACGATGAATCTGATGATGATGGATCTGATGATGATATTGAATCCAGTTATACCAAACTTGTTTGCATTGCCACTAAACAACAAACTGCTTTGGAACAAGTTCAAAACATGCTAGACAAAAGTGATGATATGTTGGGTGAAGAAATGGATCGCACTAAAGCCCTGACTGAAAATCTTCAGAGACTTCAGTCTAGGTTTGATAACCTTCAAAGTCATCATAACACTCTCTTATCTGATCATGAGAAACTTTCTTATGAATTTCTTCAAAGAAAGCAAGATCTTGAGAAGCTAAGAGTGAGTTATGAAGATCTTCAGAAGGAGCGCGATT
The DNA here is from genome assembly GCA_963921465.1 of Triticum timopheevii. Taxonomy (NCBI): domain Eukaryota; kingdom Viridiplantae; phylum Streptophyta; class Magnoliopsida; order Poales; family Poaceae; genus Triticum; species Triticum timopheevii. The sequence goes on from OY997270.1 coordinate 140,745,340, forward strand.
CATTACTAGCTCAACAAATCAGCGCTTCTCAGGAAGAATTTGTTCTTCCACGCTTAAAGTGCATTGAACGTGAATCTGCTAATTCTTCACCTGAATGTTCAAATGCTTCAACTGTTACAAATTCTTCACCTGCCTCTGCTATCACTAATTCCTCATCTGAGGACATTGCTAGTATCACTGACGATGCAGGGCTGAAGGAATTGTACATGACAGGCATGTACAAAAGCCTCAAAGGGCATCAGACTCTTTGTGATGTGCTTAAAAAGCAGATCCTCAACAGAAACCCTAGGAAAGAGGGTATCGCCTTTGAAAGGAAACTTAATGCTGATGGAACATATTGGAAGCCTGAGCAGTACCCCAAAACCTCATGGGTTGCTGCAAAGGGACCTCCAGTTGATCCATCTAACTTATCTGGCTTTACATGTGAATCTCCTCATTCTTCTGATGAGTCATTTGACTCCAACTATAAACTGTTCAAAAATCAGAATGGTGAAGTATTTGCTAGATATGTTGGCACTAACTGCAGGAACGGTTCTCCTATGAAGAAAATCTGGGTTCCCAAGAAGTGCCTCGAAAGTCTTCAGGTGAATGTCCTCATGACACCACCTGTGAAGAACAGGAACCCCAGATCAAATTCTTCATATGGACCAAATTCTTCATATGGATCCAAGTCCTCATACGGACCAAATTCCTCACGTGGATCAAATTCCTCAAAAGGATCAAAGTCCTCATATGATTATCATCGTGCTAACAACTCTGCTTCGCAGGGTAGAGCTAAGGGCTATGAATATGTGCATTATTCTTCAAACCATTATGTTCATAAGTCCTCGAAGAATTTCTCTGCTTATTCATATGCTTACCCTAACCCCTCTTATGTGAAACGAAATGGTTTGGCCTCTATGCCACCATTCTCTTATGGTGCTCGCAGAGTGATGAACTCTTTGCCACCCCTTCAGATGTGGGTGGTGAAGAAAAAGAACTAATCTCTTCTGCAGGGTCAGGTCTCCAGACGTGCTTTAACGTCTGATGAATTTGCTGGGGACCTGATAAAATTGCCTGAAAGGATGCAGGCGAATCATGATGAAATGAACCTTCATTTCACACGTCCTCCTACTGCTATATCTGTTTACTGCTTGATGAAATTCATCTGATGAACTTGATATCATATTCTTCACTAATGAAGCATATGAGATTGTAAGCTACACTAATTCATCTACAGGATGATCAACCCAAAGCTATTGAGTGGGTCCTCGATAGTGGATGTACAAATCACATGACTGGTGACAAGAATCTATTGATGGATGCTCCTTTATCACCGTCGCATCTAAAGCATATCATATTTGCTGACAAAGGCAAAAGTCAGGTATTGGGTCTTGGTAAGGTTGTAATCTCTAAGGATAAACACATGGACAAAGTCATGCTTGTTGAGTCCTTAGGATACAACCTCATGTCAGTCTCAATGCTTTGTAATCTTGATATGGTTGTTGTCTTTGGCAAGTATCGCTGTGTTGTGATTATGGAAGCTGACAATTCCAAAGTCTTCGAAGGCTTTAGGAGAGGAGACCTGTATCACCGTCGCATCTGAAGCATATCATCTTTGCTGACAAAGGCAAAAGTCAGGTATTGGGTCTTGGTAAGGTTGCAATCTCTAAGGATAAACACATGGACAAAGTCATGCTTGTTGAGTCCTTAGGATACAACCTCATGTCAGTCTCAATGCTTTGTAATCTTGATATGGTTGTTGTCTTTGGCAAGTATCGCTGTGTTGTGATTATGGAAGCTGACAATTCCAAAGTCTTCGAAGGCTTTAGGAGAGGAGACTTGTATTTTGTTGATTTCTCTACAGGACCACAACCAGCCGTGTGTCTACTTGCAAAAGCTTCAGAAGGCTGGCTATGGCATCAACGACTTGGTCACGCAGGCATGAGGAATTTGCACACACTTGCTAAGAAGAAGCACGTCATTGGCATTGAAAATGTCAAATTCCTCAAGGATCACTTATGTGGAGCCTGTGAAGCTGGAAAAATGACCAAGGCCAAGCATCTAGCGAAGACTATCATGACCACTACTCGTCCATTCGAATTGCTTCACATGGACCTCTTCGGACCTAATCATTACTCAGCAGTCACTAATGATGCATCTCTATATGGTTTTATCATTGTTGATGATTACTCTCGATATACATGGGTACACATTGTTACTTACAAACATGAAGTGCAGGAAGTCTTCAAATGTTTTTCCTCGAGGGCTTCAACCAACTTTGGTGTGAAGATCAAGCACATCAGAAGTGACAATGGAACTGAGTTCAAGAATTCCGGTCCTGATGACTATCTTGATGAACTTGGTATTACTCATGAGTTATCTGCTCCCTATACTCCTCAGCAAAATGGCGTCGTGGAGCGCAAGAACAGAACTCTTGTTGAGATGGCTCGCACTATGCTTGATGAATACAAAACGCCTCATCGTTTTTGGATTGATGCAATTGATACTGCGTGCCACATCATCAACATAGTATATCTTCACAAATTCTTCAAGAAGACGACCTATGAACTCCTCACTGACAAGAAACCCAATGTGAGTTATTTCAAAGTCTTCGGTGCTAAATGCTAAATTAGAGATCCTCACCACAATTCTAAATTTGCACCGAAAGCACATGAAGGTTTTATGCTTGGTTACGGAAAGGACTCGCACACCTACAGAGTCTTCAACATTGTTCTTCACAAGATTGTTGACACTGTAGATGTGCGGTTCGATGAAACTAATGGCTCGCAAAGAGAGCACCTACCTTCTGTGTTAGATGAACCAGCACCTGAGGATTCTACCAAGTTCAAGGCAACTGAGGATGTCAGTCCTACTGAAGAATCTGCTGAGGAATTCATTCCTGTTCATGAAGAACGTCGAGCTGATGCACCTGAAGAAAATGCTGAGGAAAATGGTGCTGAAGAAAATGCTGATCAAACTCCTCAGTGACAACCAGCTCATCCTCGCGTTGCAAAAGAAGTGCAAGTGGAGAAGATCATCGATGACATTAGAGCACCAAGTCCTCTCACACGCTCAAAAGCTTCACATTTATCTAACTTTTGTGGGCACTATGCTTTTGTCTCTATCACAGAGCCCACTAAGGTAGATGAAGCATTTTTGGAGCCGGAGTGGATTCAGGCTATGCAAGAAGAATTACATTAGTTCGAGCTCAACAATGTCTGGGAACTGGTCAAACGTCCAGATCCTCGCAAGCATAATATCATTGGCACAAAATGGATCTACCAAAACAAGCAAGATGAAAATGGCCTTGTGGTGAGGAATAAGGCACGACTGGTAGCTCAAGGCTACACACAGGTTGAAGGAATTGATTTCAATGAAACTTTTGCACCTGTTGCTAGACTTGAGGCTATTCACATATTACTTGCTTATGCTAACCATCATGATATCATTTTATATCAAATGGATGTGAAAAGTGCATTCCTCAATGGTAAGCTTGAGGAAGAAGTATATGTTGCTCAACCCCCAGGTTTTGAAGATCCAAAGAATCCTGACAAAGTCTTCAGACTTAATAAGGCCCTCTATGGCCTCAAGCAAGCCCCTCGGGCGTGGTATGATACATTGAAGGAATTCTTCGTGAAGAATGGCTTCAGACCCGGTTCACTCGACCCTACTCTCTTTACTAAATCTTATGATGGTGAACTGTTTGTGTGCCAAATATATGTTGATGATATTATCTTTGGCTGTACTGACCAACGTTATAGTGATGAATTTGCCTATATGATGAGTGAAGAATATCAAATGTCTATGATGGGAGAGTTGAAATTCTTCTTAGGTCTTCAAATTCGTCAACAGCGCAATGGCATATTCATATCTCAGGAGAAATACCTCAAAGATGTTCTGAGGAAATTCGGCGTGCAAGATTGCAAAGGCGTCAAAATTCCTATGCCCACAAATGGCCATCTATGCACTGATGAAAATGGTATTGACTTCGATCACAAGGTATACTGCTCCATGATTGGTTCTTTACTGTACTTATGTGCATCTAGGCCAGATATAATGCTTAGTGTTTGCATGTGTGCCCGATTTCAAGCTGCACCGAAGGAATCACACCATAAGGCTGTGAAGCATATTCTTCGATATCTAGCTCACACACCAACACTAGGATTATGGTACCCCAAGGGCTCTGCTTTTGATCTCATTGGATATTCTGACTCTGACTATGCTGGTGATCGTGTGGACTTCAAGTCAACATCAGGCACTTGTCATTTCCTCGGACGATCTTTGGTCTGTTGGTCCTCGAAGAAATAGAACTGCGTATCACTGTCTACTGCGGAAGCTGAATACATTGCTGCTGGCTCTTGCTGTGCTCAACTGCTTTGGATGAAGCAAACACTCAAGGACTATGGCGTCAACGTGAAGAATGTGCCTCTCCTCTGCGACAATGAGAGTGCCATCAAGATTGCTCACAATCCAGTTCATCACTCGAAGACAAAGCACATTCAGATTCGTCATCATTTTCTTCGTGATCATGTGTTGAAGGGCGACATCTCCATCGAGCACGTGAAGACTAAAGAACAGCTAGCTGATATCTTCACTAAGCCCTTGGATGAGAAGAGATTTAGCAAGTTGCGGTGTGAGCTAAATATCTTAGAATCTTCGAAAGTTCTTTGAAAAGGACACACATCCTGACACTTATGCAGAATTGATGACTTAGATGTGCAACACATGAAGAAACGTTTTTCTTCAATCAATGAAGAATAACACTCTAAGTGTGAAGAAATTAATGAAGAATTTGATTCTCAGAACCCTATGACAATTGTACGCGGTGTCTGAAATCATCATTCTTATACGGTGGGTCACGCCACCACAAAAAGTTGAAAATCTTCAATTTGAGTTTTTTTAGTTTTGAAATTCTTCAGTTTTTCAAATTCTTCAACTTTGCAAAATCTTCACTGTTTCCGTCGTTTTTCTTCATTGGCTATATATATATATATATATATATATATATATATATATATATATATATATATATATGAGTTTATGTCCTCTACAGCATTCACTTATAGCTATTTCTTCAAGTTGTTTTTTCTGCTAAGTGAATGTGATCGGACCCTTCCCCCTCTATGCTATACTCAACCCAATCTATTCACAAATTCTTCATGTGCGTTCTATTTGAAACTCGTTCAAAGTCTTCACTGTGTCCTTGTCAGCTGAAGAAATTGCGAATGAAACTTTAAAACAAATCTTATCCAAATTTTCGGTTTTGCCGCTCAAACTGTTCCGCATCCCACAATGCATTATTCTATTCACCAACGATCGTACACGATCTCAACTACACAGTACGTGGGTGACACATGTCGCGAGAAGGAGAAAGGGCAGGGGCACGTTCGTCCCAAATCTTCGGGCGAACAGTTTTTCACCGTGTCTATAAATACCTGAGGGAGTCCTGGACTAGGGGGTGTCCGGACAGCCGGACTATCAATATCCGCCGGACTCCCAGACTACGAAGATAGAAGATTGAAGACTCCGGCTCGTGTCCGGAAGGTACTTTCCTTGGCGTGGAAGGCAAGCTTGGCGATACGGATATGTAGATCTCCTACCATTGTAACCGACTCTATGTAACCCTAGCCTCTCCGGTGTCTATATAAACCGGAGGGCCTTAGTCCATAGGACGAACATTACATCTCAACAATCATACCATAGGCTAGCTTCTAGGGTTTAGCCTCCTTGATCTCGTGGTAGATCTACTCTTGTACTACCCATATCATCAATATTAATCAAGCAGGACGTAGGGTATTACCTCCATCGAGAGGGCCTGAACCTGGGTAAAAACATTGTGTCCCTCGTCTCCTGTTACCATCCGCCTAGACGCACAGTTCGGGACCCCCTACCTGAGATCCGCCGGTTTTGACACCGACATTGGTGCTTTCATTGAGAGTTCCTCTGTGTCGTCACCGATAGGCTCGATGGCATCTTCAACCATCAACGCTGTCCCGGGTGAGACTTTTCTCCCCGGACAGATCTTCGTATTCGGCGGCTTTGCGCTGTGGGCCAATTCTCTTGGCCATCTGGAGCAGATCGAAAGCTACGCCCCTGGCCGTCAGGTCAGATTTGGAAGCTCGAACTTCACGGCCGATGACCGCGGAGACTTGATCTTCGACGGACTCGAGCCACATCCAAGCGCGCCGCACTGTGACGATGGGCATGATCTAGCTCTGCCGCCGGACAGTGCTTCGGAGGCCGCACTCGAACCCGCTCCGGCTACTAGCCCGGAGCCGATTGCCCATGACGGGGGCAGGGGATAGACGCCGCCCTGGGGGCTTCAACATCTACGGCGATGGAGCCGAATACCAGTCTCGTCCCCTGTGAAACTCGTGATCCTGAGACGCCGGACTCCTCGCCGGACTCCGAGCCTCCCACGCCCCTGCCAATTAAACCGGATTGGGCGCCGGTTATGGAATTCACCTCCGCGGACATCTTTCAGCGCTCGCCTTTTGGTGATATCCTGAATTCTCTGAAGCATCTCTCGCTATCAGGAGAATCCTGGCCGGACTATGGCCAGGACGGTCGGAGTACGGACGATGAAGAAATTCAGAGCCCACCCACCACCCACTTTGTAGCCACTGTCGAGGATTTAACTGACATGCTAGAATGCGACTCCGATGACATCGACGCTATGGACGACGATACCGGAGACGAACAGGACCCAGCGCCCACAGGGCACTGGAAGGCCACCTCGTCATATGACGTCTACATGGTGGATACCCCAAAAGAAGGGGATGGCGAGAAAGCAGCGGAGGAAGATTCTCTAAAGAAGCAGCCCAAACGCCGGCGTCAGCGGCGCCGCTCTAAATCCCGCCACAACAAGAATGGAGATTCCGGCACAGGAAATAACAATACCCCAGAGAGTGCCGAAGACAAACCCCTCCAGCAAGACTCAGCGCAGGAGGATGCAGAAGCAAGCCCTCACGAAAGGGCGGCAGAAGAAAAGGTCGAGGATCACAACTATATACCTCCCTCCGAAGACGAAACAAGCCCCAATGACGACGAACTCGAGGAGCCCGTCGAACAAGAGCTTTTCAAACGCAGGCTCATCGCTACAGCAAGAAGCCTGAAGAAAGAAAAACGGAAGCTCAACACAGCGGAAGACGCGCTCCGAATGAGATGGAGCAAAGTACTCAAAACCGCAGATAAACACGGCAACGGCCACCAATCGAAGAGCTACCCGAAGCGTAAGCTGCTCCCAGAATTCGACGAGGAGGCCATAAAGCCCCCACCGTCCAATGGCCCGGCCAGGTCCATCTACGGACCCAAAAAGACAGCCCCAATAAGCAAAGGAACACGTCAAGTGTCCGATGATAGCGGCACGTACAAGTACAGGGGTGCCGCACACCCACTATGCTTCACCGGCGAGGTGCTGGCTCATGAATTCCCAGCAGGGTTTAAACCCATAAACATAGAAGCTTACGATGGAACAACAGACCCTGGAGTCTGGATAGAAGACTATATACTGCATATACATATGGCCAGAGGAGATGATCTCCACGCCATAAAATATCTACCCCTCAAGCTTAAAGGGCCAGCCCGTCATTGGCTCAAAAGCCTCCCAGAAAATACTGTTGGAAGTTGGGAAGAGCTCGAGGAAGCGTTTAGAGCAAATTTTCAAGGGACTTATGTTCGGCCTCCGGATGCAGATGACCTAAGTCACATAACTCAACAGCCCGGAGAGTCAGCGCGGAAATTCTGGAACAGGTTCCTTACCAAAAAGAACCAAATAGTCGACTGTCCGGACGCCGAAGCCTTAGCAGCTTTTAAGCACAATGTCCGAGACGAATGGCTCGCCAGACACCTCGGTCAAGAGAAACCGAGGACAATGACCGCATTAACAAGCCTCATGACCCGCTTCTGTGCAGGAGAGGATAGCTGGCTGGCAAGATGCAGCACCAGGGACCCAAGTACATCCGAGATAAGAGATGGAAATGGAAAATCACGGCGCAGAAAAGAGCAGCGCCGGAATAAAGAGAAAAGCCCAAAGAGCACGGCAGTCAACGCCGGATTTAAAAGCTCACGGCGAAATAGTAAAACTCAGCCCCTCAAGGATGACAACGACGAACTGTCCAACCTACATAAAATTCTGGGTCGGATATGCCAAATCCACAGTACCCCCGGAAGGCCCGCAAATCACACCCACAGGGATTGTTGGGTTTTCAAACAGTCCGGCCGACTAAACGCCGAACACAAGGGGCTCGACGCGTCAAGCGAAGAAGATAAACCCCGCCACCAGGGCACCGGAAAACAAAAGACTTTCCCACAAGGGGTCAAAGCAGTAAACTCACTTCATGTGAGGACACGGAAAAACAGTGCGGCACTTTCTAAAAAGAGCTTCGCACGGTCCAGCCCAGCAAACCATGGAGATTGGATATCAAAACTAATCACTTTCGACCACCGGGATTATTCCAGAAGTGTTCGAAACGCGGGACGGACTCCCCTGATATTGAATCCGGTAATAGACGGACTACAATTCACAAACGTCCTAATGGACGGAGGCAGTGACTTAAACCTGCTATACTCAAACACAATCCGTCGAATGGGGATAGACCCTACCAAAATTCGACACAGCCGCACTTCCTTCAAAGGAGTTACGCCAGGCCCTTACGCCAAGTGCATAGGCTCGATATTACTAGAAGTCGTGTTCAGGTTGCCGAACAACTTTCGACGTGAAAAGTTAATTTTCCATATCGTCCCATTCAAAAGTGAATATCAAGCACTATTGGGACGAAAGGCTTTTGTCCGCTTCAACGCCATACCACATTACGCGTCTCTTACACTTAAGATGCCCGGTCCACATGGCGCCATTTCAGTGCGTGGGTCATTTAAAGACCCCAGACTCAGATAGACGAATCCGGACTCAGCAGGCTAGGGGCTCCCTAGCCGCATACCCTCTCACAAGGGGCTGCGCGCACAACTAACCGCAGTTTCATATAAACCTAGCTTTAATTATTTACACTTATTCTTTTGCATATTTTTCGCACGAACTGTTTCTAAAACTAAAGTGTTCCTCTCTTTCTACAGATGAACAACGTGCGTACCCGTCCAGGATAACGGCGCAACTGAGACACAGGCGCAGACGTGCAGTAGGGACCCGTCGTAAGGATTCTTTTCAGATTAAGACCCTACGTAGACCTTTTTATTACTGTCTCTTGTTGTTAAATCTCCCTCGGCTTCTTCCTATAGCCATGGCGGAGCCTGACGCTTTGGCATCGGCCGCGTCAGAAGACAATGCCCGTACCTGGACACAAGGGGCTTAGGGCATAATTCTGCCCGTTATCATAAAGTCCGAACACCTTCGGGAGTGTTCGGCGTCTCAAGTTAGGCATTATATGCATCAGCTCCTAATCATGTCTTTGGTCAAATGTTGGGTTTGCCCGGCTCCTGTGTTTTGCTGCCTTACGTTCCGTATCACCCGGCTAACGCGGCACCAGGAGAACTACTGCGATTGTGCCCCAGTTCGGCTGGGCGAGCACCTCAGTAGAGAAAGCCGAAAACTGACCGTCATGATATAGCGAGAGTCTGGTCAGCCACTTGATCAACTACCGGAATGTTTAGAATTCCCCGCCTTGATGAAGGACCGCTTCCCGGTCAGGCACATACGCACCCCGAATCCGGAGATGTGCGGTGTCATTAGGGGCTATATCGTAGCCCCACCCTCGAGCTCCATTGGCTAAGTGAAAGAAATAAAGCACCATAGTCCGGATTGCCTCGTTCGCTACGCTACCACCTCCTTATAACAGGACCGAGACGTCGGATTAAGTGTGAAAAAGCGCTATTTTGCGAACACCCCAGCACCTTGTGCAAGGGGGCTGAAGCCGAAGACTGCAACTTTCAGGTTATACACAAGTATACGCAAACGGCCGCACAGGAGAAGTTTTACTACTTGGAAGCACAAGTATAAAAAGCATTCATACTATAATCATTAATTTACAAGGTATTGCGTTCATTTGAACGTTACATTCTTTGAGCACTGCGCCTCTACTTTACTAGCACCGCGCATGACTTCTCCGAAGTAGTGCTCGGCAGGGAGCCGGCTTCCATCCGGACCCTGGGCAACAACGGCGGTGGCATCCATCTCCGGATAATGCACCTTCACACGAGCAAGGGCCATCCGCGCGCCCTCGATGCAAGCCAACCGCTTCATCTCCCTTATATGCGGCACCGCACCAAGGAATTGCTACAATAAGCCAAAGTAGCTCATCGCCTTGGATCCTTCTGGAAAGATATGGGCCACGATGTCAGTCATGGCCAGTCCGGACAGTCTATTCAGTTCGGCCCATTCGGCCAACCTGTCCGTCAGAGGAAGAGCGCGATCCGGGCTGTGGAATTGAGACCAATACAACTCTTCCGCCTCGTGATCCCCTTGGCTCCGGAAGTGTTTAACGGCATCAGCCGCACTCGCAGCCAAATCCATGTACGGATCCTCCGAACTCCACTGCCGCTCAAATTGAGCGTACTTGGCATCCATAAACCGGCGACGCATAAGAAAAGGCTTGCCAGCCACGATTTCTCCGGCTTGGCGCAGCTCCTCCTTCATAGCCCACATTGCAGAACGAGCATCCTTGGCTTCGGCGGTGGCCTTCTTCAGGTCTTCCCGCCCCGATAGGCGCTCCTTTTCAAGAGCCTCGCTACGGTCGGTAGCATCCTTTAATTTCTTGGCCAATTCGGCCACCTCCGCCCTGCTTAGGCAGTGCGCAGCCTTTTCGGCCTTCAACTCTTCGGCCGCCCTCGCAGCAGCCGCATCACTCCTTCGGGCTTGCTCCTTAGCTTGTGCAAGCTCGGCCCGAAGGCTCTCCACAGCAGCAACACTGTCTGTATAAACAGCATATAACTTATCAGAGGAGGGCTTTAACCTACTCAATAAAGCGGCTGCGGAGAATTTATTTACCTTGCGACTCGTCAAGTCGCTGATTGACAAGTGCGATATCAGCATCTGCCATGTCCAGTTGTCGACTCAGTTCGGCAAACTGATCAGTCCGGCTGGCCCCCGGACTATCCGCCACCTGTATCAGAACGGCGGTATTCATTACCTGAGTTGTTTAGATTTTCGATCCTCGGCACGCTGTCGTCTTCGACAACCTACCGAGTCTCAGGGGCTACTATCTATACAGGGCGCATTTTTTATATGCACAAACTGTTAGAACAACAAAGGGGTGCGCTATTTTCGTATACCTCAAATCCCGCCAGCAAGCTCATGGCGGCGTCACGCAATACGCCTTTAGCGGACGAAATCCTTCCAATCACCATACGCATTAACGCACGGTGATCTTCTGAAATGGACGCCCTCTCAAGCAAACTCTTCAGTTCTCCCGGCCGGACTCTGGTGGGTGTTGAACTCTTTGGCCCCTCCGGACTCGGGAACGCCCTCCGCGACGACACTTCGGGCTCGCCTGCCTCATCTGGCGGCGCGGCAGACGGAGGCGTATCGCTCTCCATCATCTCCGGAAGAAGATCCCCCGAGGATGAGCTCATCTGAGACGGCTGCAGATCCGAACTGCGATATAAATATTTCGGTTACCTACAGAAGCATAAACGAAGGTACTTCCTTATTAAAACTTCTTCTTTCATACTCACGGCTCGTTGGAGGGATGGTCCTTGGGCGATGATTGCGCGTCCGGATTCTCTCCGAACGCCGGACCCCCCGGTGGAGATTTCTTCCCACGCTTAGGGGCTTTGACCTCCGGATCTTCGGAGGCGGTCCTCTTCTCTCTACGAAGGGAAGGATCCTTGGCTCCCTCCTCTTCAGTCGCCTCTTTGGACGAAGTATTAGCTCCTTTATCTCCCCCGTCGCCCCCCTCTGTGGGCGCAACCTCCAACATTCTGACCAGCACGGGCTCCAGTGCGGTCTCTGGGAGGGGGGCCGGACACCTTATCAGCCTCGATCGCGCCACCCATTCCTGTAAAGAACAAAAAGGGTCCGGAGATGATCTTTTGAAAGGAATACGAATAGAATGTCCGAGCTTTGAGCTACTTACCTGAGTATCCGGACGATCGCGGCTTAAGCCCGCGTCCTCGGCCGAATCCGGACACGCTACCTGCGGTCCGAAGAACAGCTTGTACATCTCCGTGGGTGTCGCGCCCATAAAATGCTGGAGAATACAAGGTCCCTCCGGATTGAACTCCCATAGACGAAGAGGACGACGTTTGCAGGGCAGGAGGTGCCTGATTAGCATGACTTGCATCACCTTGACCAGGTCGATCTCCCTTGTTTGGAGGTCTCGAATCCGGCCCTGCAGTGTGGGCACGTCCTCGGACGGCCCCCAGTTGAGCCCTTGGTTGACCCACGACATTAGTTGCCGTGGAGGTCCCGGGCGGAAGGAGGGCGGCGGCTTTTGCTTGCTGCCCCTTGGAGCGGTGATGTAAAACCACTCCTGCTGCCACAATCCCTGTTCCTCTTGGAAGGAACCTTCGAGCCATGGGGCATCGACCTTCTTGCTTATGGTCGCCCCGCCGCACTCCGCTTGACGCCCCCCGATCATCTTCGGCTCCACCTTGAATGTTTTCAGCCACAGGCCGAAGTGGGGGATGACGCGGAGGAAGGCTTCGCAGACAATGATAAATGCGGAGATATGGAGGATGGACTCCGGAGCCAAGTCGTGGAAGTCCAGCCCGTAGTAGAATAGGAGCCCCCTCACGAAAGGATCCGTCGGGAAGCCTAATCCCCGACGGAGGTGAGGTGCGAAAACGACGTATTCGCCGGGCTCGGGGGCTGGCACGGCCTGCCCTGGGGCAGGCAACCTGTGCGAAACTTCGTAGGCTAGGTACTTGGCCTCGCGCAACTTCAATATGTCCTCCTCCGTGACGGAGGAGGGCATCCACCGGCCCTGGAGGTCGGAGCCGGACATTGTTGTGGATCCGAGGTGCTCGAATCTGAAGCTCTAGGTGTTGGAACGGGGAGCAGAGGAAAGATTCGATGCAAGGTTGAAAGACAAGGACAGGCCTTGGTCCTCTTATAAAGGGGAAATAATACCAAGGGCCGTCTCCGTGACCGTTTGAGATTCCCCTTCGATAGAGGAGGCATGGCGACGGGAACGGTTGGGTTACCCACGCACGTATTGATGAGGATCCCAGAATAAAAGGGAACATGATCTCTGCCTCGACAGGAGTGCCAAGGAAACCGCTTCGCTAAACGTGCTGAGGCGGAATAATAAAAACGATCCAAACAAGGGCTTGGCTGCGGTGTGATGTCACGCCGCATAATACATCAGCAGATTGAGTTAGGTGTATATTTTATTCTCTCTACGTTGGAATGTGGAGTTTATTTTGCAGAGCCGGACACTATCCTGGTGCTCATTATCTTCTCCGAATTATTCAAGGAGGGGAACCCGCCTTGCAATGCCGAACATTATGCACGCCGGGCTTATCGTCATCGAAGACTGGTTCAGGGGCTACTGAGGGAGTCCTGGACTAGGGGGTGTCCGGACAGCCGGACTATCAATATCCGCCGGACTCCCAGACTACGAAGATAGAAGATTGAAGACTCCGGCTCGTGTCCGGAAGGTACTTTCCTTGGCGTGGAAGGCAAGCTTGGAGATACGGATATGTAGATCTCCTACCATTGTAACCGACTCTATGTAACCCTAGCCTCTCCGGTGTCTATATAAACCGGAGGGCCTTAGTCCATAGGACGAACATTACATCTCAATAATCATACCATAGGCTAGCTTCTAGGGTTTAGCCTCCTTGATCTCGTGGTAGATCTACTCTTGTACTACCCATATCATCAATATTAATCAAGCAGGACGTAGGGTATTACCTCCATCGAGAGGGCCTGAACCTGGGTAAAAACATTGTGTCCCTCGTCTCCTGTTACCATCCGCCTAGACGCACAGTTCGGGACCCCCTACCCGAGATCCGCCGGTTTTGACACCGACAATACCCCTCTCCCTTTCCTCACTTCATTTACTCCGCTCGATTGTTTCTCTCTCGCTCGAGCTCCTCAAACCCTAGCGCCGCCGCTACTCCATCGTCGCCGGTGAGGAAGAGCTTCGCTACCTCGACCTCGTCGCCGTCGTACTCACGCCGACCGCGGAAATCTTCACTCCGCCGCCGCCGTAGCTGTCTTCCTCTGCCAAGTTAGGGCGTGGGAGATCTAACCTGATGAACTTCACATCTGTTCTTCTCAGTTCGTTGTGTTCTTCACTTCAGGTAATTAAAAGTTACTTTTATTACTCACTTTGATTCTCAAACTTTCCTGGAAATCTTCAAAGGTGTTTATTCTTCAAATCTTCACACATATGAACACCTCACACATCATATGATCTTGAACTGTTTCTCTAAGCAATCATTTTCTTCAAGATTCCCTAATTGTGTGGATCTTTGATCTGTACAACTCTGGAACCTAAGACAAGAACGCTTAGTGAAATTCCTCAAGGTTCATCTGGTCAAATTCCTCAAAACTTGTTCTTTTCGAAAAACCTTCTGAGAACGCATATGACCTCTCCAAATTCCTCGCACCTATACTCTGTTCACAGGTACTCATGTCTGCTGCTGAATCACTAGGTTCTCATCAACTTAACTCATTTGCAGCGTTCCTCGAAGAAAAACTGCATACTTCTTCAGAGTGTTCAATTGTTCAAATTCCTCATCTGAAGAATATGGCAGACGGTAAGAAGCCGCAGAAAGGAGGAAAGAAACCTGAGGTTATGACTGCGTTTGAAATCCCTGAGGAAATTTATGCTGACTATTGCACACCTGATGAAGCAAAATTCGGCAAAGAAAACAGAAATCAGCGCAAGGTGCGCATACAGAGGATTGAACGGAGATGGGCAAGGGAATGGAGGGAATACAGATATGTGACTCCAAAGTACATGAAGAAATTCGCCCTCAATCCTCCATGCCCAAGAGCTCCATTGGCACCTGGCCAAGTAGCTGACCCCACCAGCATCAAGCGTGGTGAGGACTTTCCTGAAGCATGGGCTAAGCGCCAAGCTAAATTGGCAAGACAAGCCAAGGAGGCAGTGAAGAAATTCAATGAGGATTCTGCCACTGCTACTACTACTGAGGCCTCGGTGAAACCAAGGAAATCCATGCCAAAGAAGCCTGCTCATAAGCCAAGTGCTTCACCAACAGCGCCCTCACGGCCAAGTTCCTCAGCAACGCCCTCACGGCAAATTCCTCACACTACTATTGCTCCACCAAAGTCCTCAGCAAGTTCCTCAGCTGCACCAATTTCCTCATCAGGCCCCACACTGTTGAAGACTAAAGCAACAACTGGACGAGGTCCTCGGCCAAGTCCAAAGAAGAAACAGGTCGCTTTCCATGTGCCTTCTGATGATGAAGCTTCTGATGATGAACTTGCAGAAATCATCAGAGATAGACAAGTGAAGGCTGCTAGAGCCAAAGGCACATCTGTGCCACTCCTTTTGGATCCGAAGAAAATCCTCGATTACATTGATCTCTAGCACAAGGGTCCAAACACCCCAATGCCTTATTTTCATCTGACTCCTGGTCAAAGTCACATGCTGACCCATTTCATCACTCAAGAGAAATGGAAGTTTGAAAAGGCAAGAGAGATCAAGAAAGCACAATACAGAAAGGAGAAGCTCCTGAAGAAAAATGTTGTCAGAATGACACCTGAGGAACTTCTCAAGGCTCAGTCTGAAATTCAAGCCCTCAGCAAAGACTTTGATGCCTACTATGCTGATTGGCAAGGAGCTAAAGTGAGATTCGTCAATCTGACGAAGAAATTCACAAATGTTGCAGCCCCATCGCAACAAGAAAATCTTCAGGCTGTAGACTCTGCTCAGCCTGCTGAAGAACATGCCAGCACCGCTGATGATTTTCAGCCTGCTGAAGAAAATGCTAGTTCCAGGGCTGATGACTCCATTCCAGCCGCTGAAGAAATTGCCAGGGCATCCACTAGTGGCGCGCCTGAAGAAACTGAAGAGAACAGGTCAACTGCATCAGTTGCGCCTGAAGAAAATGAACCAGATTCCTCAGCTCCTCCCGCACCTACACGAACTCCAATTCTTCCATCTGCCTCTGATGTGAAGAAGACCAAGGCTGCAGAGCGAGCTGCAGTGAAGAAACGGAAGGCATCAGCTGCGTCAAATTCTTCGGCTGCGAAGAAAATGAAGCCAATGACCAGCTCCTTTGAAAATCTTATTGATGTTGTTCCAATTTCCTCCATGCCATCAAAGGACCTTGTTCCTTTTGGAGAAGACTATGAGATCCCAAGTGGATCTGATGAAGGAAATCATTTTGCTGCTTCGTCAGAGCAGATTGATGAAGAAATTGAAGTGGACGCAATCCCTTCAACGCCAGTCATTTCCTCACCTATGCCTTAGTTCACAGCTGAAGAGGCTGGTGTTGAGGAAATTGAAGATGAAGATGTGGATATAGGTTGCACCACACTTGTGATGAATGATGACTTTTGGGAAAGTCAGCATCCCAATACTCCTCTATTCACACCTATCCAACAGATTCCTCAGTCCCCGGCAACAACAGTTCAAATGGGCTCTGAAGAAACTCAACCCACTCCCTCTATGCATGAAGACATTCCGGCCGCTAGTGCTGAAGAACCTGCTGCTGCTGATCATCAGGTTGCACACAAAGAGGAACCAGAAATTCCTCAGCCTGAAGAACCTGAGCTCGCGATTCCTGAGGTGGTACTGCAACTCACTGACACCCCTCTGCCAACGCCAAAGAATCCGTTCTCAAGCAAACAGAAGTTCAAGGCTGAAGACTTCTTTTCCGAGCATGTATTCTTCACTGACTACAACCCCTATGACTCTGCTCGCATAAGGAAGAGGCGTTTCTGGACTGCTAGTCAAGCCAACTTCTATTCCTCTGTGCTGTTTGACAAAGACAAAATCTTCGATCATGCACATATTCCTCACGTGGACATGGAATCTCTGCCATGCTTCGAGCCAGTCCTCAGTGTTCTTCACGATGCAGGATTACTCAATTTCTGCACTGACATCTGTGATTGGAATGAAGAACTCATTCTTCAGTTCTACGCTACACTGCATATCACTGGAGACGCCGAAGATGTCAACTCATGGGTGTTGGACTGGATGACTGAAAACACTCACTACAAGGCACCGGCAACTGAATTGCTTAGTGTCCTTCCTCTCAATCCTCCCCATGACAGTGCACGTTGCATCTACAGTGACCCTGAACTGACAAATCACTACATGCAAGTGCTCATGAAGCCTTTGAAGCCTGGGCAGGCCCCACGAACCAAATTCCTCGTCAAGGAATTACTCTATGTGCCTCAGACTGTCTATCACATTCTGACAAAGACAATGAGTCCTATCAAAGGCCACAACTCAAATGATGAAGAAGTCATTGGCATCATGAAGAATATGCTTTTCAACATCATTCATGGCGTTCCCATCAACTTCCATGATTTCTTCATGAGGACTCTGGGCAATATTGCTATGTCACCATTCGAGCTGAAGCCCTATGCTCCTTGGATTATGAGATTCATCAGGGCAAGATCTTCACTGAATTACAAAGCTGACACTCTGAACCACGGTAGCTACCTGCCTCCCATTGAAGTCCTCAAACGGACAGTTTCATCAGATGATGATAAAGGCAAGGCAGCTGCTGTGATCGATGAAGGCATTCGTCCATTGGATGGTCAATTTCGCAAGGCTACATCTTACTCTATCAATGACGACTCTGCCACACATGACTCTGCCGCAAATACCTCAGCCAAGCAAAATCCTCAAGCTACAGCACCCAGGGTGATGACTGATCGTGAGCTACTCCTCAGTCTTCATCAGAAGGTTGATCGCAATCACAAATGGGTAAAGCGTCAGTTTGGTGCCATTCTTCACAATATGACCTCAACACACAATGCTGGGAAGAAGAACCATTACTACCTTCATGAAACCCTCAACCGCACCTGGGCTGTCCTCACTCATGTCTATAGCGCTGAAGAACTGAAGACTATGGGTCTCAAGGAAGAATTTGACTGGTCTGCACCTCCTCCGAAGAAATTCAAGAGGGTTAAAGTTCCTCCACTTGTGGCCAGCTCTTATTCTTCATCGCGTGACACTGATGAGTATGAAGATTTGGACGACACTGCGGCCGACCCTGCTACAACAAACAACCCCGACAACGCTGGCGCTCCTCCATCAACTTGAAATTCTTCAGGGGCGTTAGTCCTCAGTTTCGATCCTTTTGGTCATATGATGACAAAGGGGGAGAAATCTGAGTTAGTCTTCAAGCGGGTCTATATTAAGGGCATTTTTTTAAGTTACAACTCTCGTTCTTTTGAAACTTTTATTTGGATCGAGTTGTAATCTTAAACCCGATGGTGCACTGATACTTTTGTTGCACTATGCTCTGAAACCTTTGATGCTTTATTCAGCATGCTTATTCCTCGTTAATGATATTGCACGCATGCTGAATTTCATCAGGCACCATATTTCATCATGCATTTCAAATTCTTCATATTATATATCAAATGCGTGTATGAATTACAAGATATAGGGGGAGATCTCCATGATTCAACTCTTCAAATGTGCATTGCCTCAAACGCAAATTCCTCACTATGCACATCTTCAGGGGGAGTTCTTCTATATCTTGCAATCAAATTCCTCAATATCAGTATTTACACTTCATATGTTTATCCCCATTGAAAACTTAACCTATATTGTCATCAATCACCAAAAAGGGGGAGATTGTAAGTGCATCTAGTGCCCCCTTAGTGATTTTGGTGTGTTGAAGACTTATAGGTTAAGGGACTAATGCGTTTGTGAGTGTACACAGGTCTATAAGTCTATGAGGAGTTTGATATTTACAGAGAAAGTCGACCCCTAAAAATGAAGTTCTTCGACTGAAGACTTTGATATTCTGAAGACTTTCTGAAGACTTTGAAAGTGAAGAAATTGGTGTGACCTTGAAGACTTGGTATTCATTTGAGGAACATGAAGCGTGAAGACTTTTGTTTTCGTAGTTTCATTTTCTCCTTCTTGAGTCATAGGAAACACCGTACTGTTAAAGGGGGCCGAGGAAATACTAAGGAAAAATTTCCATGTGATGCTCAACTCAAAATCCTACACCTACCAATCCCTTCGAGTGAAGCCTTTGGAAATCCCATACAGTTCAGTCACTTTCTTCAGTGACAGAGACGAAGTTCTTCTGGTCACTGATGAATTTGTTCTGACTGAGGAGTTAGGAATTCGCCAGTGCGAATTGCCTACACAGTGAGGAACATGATAGCCCTGAGGAATTTGAGAGTCAAATTTCCGACCGTTGCTGTGCTGCGCGCCAGCTGTCCCAAAATATCTTACCCACCTAACGGTCATATCATTGAAGGGCATTTATGTCTTATCATGTCGGGCTGCTCCCCAGGCTATAAATAGCAGCCCCCTACAACCACTAGCTGGTTGGCTGCTCCGAGAGAACTTGACACTTGTCATTTGAGAGCAACCCATCCTCCGAGGACTTTGAGCAAAAATCATCAAGTGAGCAAAACCCAAAACCAAACCCCTACAAACCCAAAGTGATTGAGCATCACTGAAGAAATTGATCCTGTGTGGATCCGATGCTTGTTACCTTTGAAGACTGTGCTTCTTCCAGACGGTTAGGCGTCATGGTCTAGAGCATCCAAGAGGAATTGTGGATCGCCGAGTGACCAAGTCTGTGAAGGTTTGGAAGTCGCCTGAAGACTTACCACGAGTGATTGGACGAGGTCTGTGTGACCTTAGTTCAAGGAGAATACGGTGAGGACTGGGTGTCCTGAGCTACGTGCTCAGCGACTGGGTGTCCGGGACTGTGTGTCCTCGAGTTTAAATACTCAGCCGCTCCAACCAGACGTACAACTGAGACAGCAGTTGGAACTGGTCTACCAAATCATTGTCTTCACCAACCTAACTGGTTCTATTTCCTCAACCCTTTCATTTCCTCATTACTGTGTTGAGTGTTTGTTCATATCTGTGTTTGAAGACTTTGACTGAAGACTTTCTCAATTTCCTCAGTTCAATTTCTTCAGTCTGTTTGTCTTCTCTTGTGTTATCCTGTGATTACGCTTTCTGTACTCTGTGCTACTCTTCATTTCATCATGATGACCATGCTTGTATTCTGTTATGCTTACTTCTGAGTACTTATTCCGCTGCTTGTAGTTCTTCGCTAAGAAATTTCCTCACCGGCAAATTCCTCAGTGAAGAATTCATAAAAATCCCCTATTCACCCCCCTCTAGTCGATATAATGCACTTTCAGAAAGTATGCATATGAATTCTGCAGGGACTTCCTCAGTCCTTTGGCTTCTTGTCACAGCACAGCTGACTGATTCCTTTTAGCTTGTAGCGGAGACTCAAGAAGCCGAAGTGATTCAGGCAGCGAGTTCGAAAAGCTTGTGCCAACAGTAGTGGCAAGTAACTCGAACACTACATCAAGGCAGGACTTTGGGGTTGTCTCACTGTCTACAAGATAGTTTTTTATCAGCTTTCTTGGTGACCAATAGGGTTGTCTCACTATCTTGAACCTTATTTGCATTACTTTCTCTACTATTGCAGAATGGGGTGCTCTTCTCCAATATTCTATCGGCATTCTACAAGAGAAACAAGCAGTCACACCACATGTTAGCCATGTAGTATATGAAACTCATTTTGGTAAACCGTTTCAGTATTAAGGTGGATATGATAACAACATGAAACAAACATATATCTATGTACTATAGTCACTATATTGTGTATATCATTCTAGTTTATGTTGCCAAATCAAGATAGAGACACAGTTCAAATCATATCCATTTAAGACAAAGCAGCATAGACAGAATATAAGTGTGGGAAACTACACAACACTAACAACACTTGTAATGTGCATGACATGAGAACATAACTGCTTATACAATTGAAATTGAAATAAACATAGAGCAAGAAGTTAGAACAACAATCCAGTTAAAGAAATAGGATTAAAACATACCTGTTGCGCCAATGGAGTTTCAATTGCATCCTTCAAATTTGAAATTAGTTGGTATGAGTAAATACAGTTATGCAAGAGCAAAGGAGTATGAACCATAGCTATAGAACCTGACCTGAGAACAATTCTTCTTCTACTTTAAGTGTTAAGTTGGGGTTCGGAGTGGTGGTCCTCGTGCTTTGGGCACTGCAGTTGCCTTACTAACTGCCCGTGTTTGGGTGCTCTGTGGTGGAGATGGTGTTGTGTCAACTAGAACTGGGTTACTATCTGCTGGGGTTGGGGTTAGAAGGGGTGTAGCTGGTTCTCTGTCCTACTAGGTAGGGGTACAATCTGCGAGAGTCCTGGTTATGTGTGGTGGGGCTGGTTCTTGGGCATGTACAACTGCGGTTCTATCTGCATCGACGGGTAGCACTATCTTTTCTGAACACCGTGTTTTTACTCCCATAGATACTGCCATCACCCCCTCCAATTCAAATGGTTGTTAAACAAGAAAATAATTGAATGTACAGACATTGTATGATAGACAGATGCAATGGATAGATGGGAATAAAAGAGGGCATGAAATAATTCACATTTATGTTGTCTAACCAAATAGGGTAACATGAAATAATTTCACATATATGATGGCGAACTAAACAGGATAGCATGGCACAATTTCACATATATGATGGCTAACTAAATAGGACTATGTAAACATGATGACATGATATAACTATGATGTGTCTATTAAAGTGCTTGGCATGCCATAATTCACATAGATGCCATCAATGGAAACATGATGGCATGATATAATTCATGGATAGAATGACTTAATTCAAAATATGATGACTATGTAAACAGGATGAGATGACATAACTATATTATGTCTTTAGAAAATGGGTTGGCATGCCATTTTCAGATAAACGTTGTCTATGTAAACATCATGGAATGATATAATTCAAATATATGATGTATATACTAAGCAAGTAAGTAGATGTCAATCGCATATATGATGTCTAAACTAAGTAGATGGCATTCAATATTGTGTATATGATGTAAAAACTAAGCATTGTAAGGCAACATATGCATGATATGAGTAATATAACCCTTCCAAGTTTGATCATACACCTTAGGGGGAAAATAGGACTGGTCATCTGTCTTTGAATCCTCCTCCGAGGAGCTATCTGTTGTTGGGGAACACGGTAATTTCAAAAATTTCCCTACGATCACGCAAGATCTATCTATGTGATGCATAGCAACGAGAGGGGTAGTGTATCTTCATACCCTTGAAGATCGCTAAGCGGAAGAATTTGTCAACATTGTTGATGTAGTCGTACACCTTCATGATCCACCCTGATCAAGTACCGAACGTACGACACCTCTGCATTCAGCACACGTTCAGCTCGATGACATCCTCGCCTTCTTGATCCAGCAAGACGGGCGAAGCAGTAGATGAGTTCCGGCAGCACGACAGCGTGGTGAAGGCGTTGGTGAAGAACAATCTCGGCAGGGCTTCACCTAAGCACTAAGGAAACTATGACAGAGGATAAACTAGAGGGGACGGGGTTGCCGCCACATGGCTTGGTGTTTCTTGATGTGTCTTTGGTGCTAGCCCTGCCCCTCTATTTATATGTTGAGCCTTGGGGTCGAAACTTGGAGTAAAAGCCTCCACAAAGTCGGTTTTGCCCAAAAGGCAAGAGTCCTTCTCGGACTCCAGGGCCAGACGCCAGGGTTCCCGGCGTCTAGACCCAGACGCCAGGGACCCTGGTGTCTGGCCCCTGGACTCTGCAAAACTTCCTTTTGCGCTTTCTGAAAACCTTGTGGGCTTTCCCCTTCGGCCCAAATAAAGTGTTCTCGTACCCAAACATTTCGGGAACATCTGGAACCCCTTCCGGTGAATTCCGGAACCCTTCTGGAGACCAAAGACTATTATCCCATATATCAATCTTTATCTTCAGACCATTCTGGAGTTCCTAGTCATGTCCGTGATCATATCCGGGACTCCGAACAACATTCGGTCACCAACATACATAACTCATATAATACTATATCGTCAATGAACGTTAAGCGTGCGGACCCTACGGGTTCGAGAACTATGTAGACATGACTGAGACACCTCTCTGGTCAATAACCAATAGTGGAACCTGGATGCCCATATTGGCTCCTACATATTCTACGAAGATCTTTATCGGTCGAACCGCATAACAACACACGTTGTTCCCTTTGTCATCAGTATGTTACTTGCCCGAGATTCGATCGTCGGTATCTCAATACCCAGTTCAATCTCGTTACCAGCAAGTCTCTTTACTCGTTCCGTAATGCATCATCTCGTAACTAACTAATTAGTCACGTTGCTTGCAAGGCTTATAGTGATGTGCATTACCGAGAGGGCCCAGAGATACCTCTCCGACAATTGGAGTGACAAGTCCTAATCTCGATCTATGCCAACTCAACAAGTACCATCGGAGACACCTGTAGAGCACCTTTATAATCACCCAGTTACGTTGTGATGTTTGGTAGCACATAAAGTGTTCCTTCGGTATTCGGGAGTTGCATAATCTCATAGTCATAGGAACATGTATATATAAGTCATGGAGAAAGCAATAGCAATGTACTAAACGATCAAGTGCTAAGCTAACGGAATGGGTCAAGTCAATCACATCATTATCCAATGATGTGACCCTGTTAATCAAATGACAACTCATGTCTATGGCTAGGAAACATAACCATCTTTGATTCAACGAGCTACTCAAGTAGAGGCATACTAGTGACACTCTGTTCGTCTCTGTATTCACACATGTACTAAGTTTCCGGTTAATACAATTCTAGCATGAATGATAAACATTTATCATGAAATAAGGAAATAAATAACTTTATTATTGCCTCTAGGGCATATTTCCTTCAGTCTCCCACTTGCACTAGAGTCAATAATCTAGTTCACATCACCATGTGATTTAGCACCAATATTCACATCTGCATGTGATTAACACCCATAGTTCACATCGTCATGTGACCAACACCCAAAGGGTTTACTAGAGTCAATAATCTAATTCACATTGCTATGTGATTAACACCCAAAGAGTACTAAGGTGCGATCATGTTTTGCTCATGAAAGAAGTTTAGTCAACGGGTCTGTCACATTCAGAGCCATATGTATTTCGCAAATCTTCTATGTCTACAATGCTCTGCACGGAGCTACTCTAGCTAATTGCTCCTACTTTCAATATGTATCCAGATTGAGACTTAGAGTCATCTGGATCGGTATAAAAGCTTTCACCGATGTAACTCTTTACGACGAACTCTTTCATCACCTCCATAATCGAGAAACATTTCCTTAGTCCTCACTAAGGATATTCTTGACCGCTGTCCAGTGATCTACTCCTAGATCAAAATTGTACTCCCTTACCAAACTCAAAGCAAGGTATACCATAGGTCTAGTACACATCATAGCATACTTTATAGAACCTATGACCGAGGCATAGGGAATGACTTTTCATTCTCTTTCTATTTTCTGCCATGGTCGGGTTTTGAGTCTTACCTTGCAACACAGGCAAGAACTCCTTCTTTGACTGTTTCATTTTGAACTACTTCAAAATCTTATCAAGGTATGTACTCATTGAAAAATCTTATCAAGCATCTTGATCTCTCTATCGATCTTGATGCTCAATGTGTAAGCAGCTTCATCAGGTCTTTCTTTGAAAAACTCCTTTCAAACACTCCTTTATGCTTTCCAGAAAATTGTACGTTATTTCTGATCAACAACATGTCATTCACATATACCTATCAGAAAGGTTGTAGTGCTCCCACTCACTTTCTTGTAAATAAAGGCTTCACCGCAAGTCTGTATAAAACTATATGCTTTGATCAACTCATCAAAGCGTATATTCCAACTCCGAGATGCTTGCACCAGTCCATAGATGGATTACTGGAGCTTGCACACTTTGTTAGCACCTTTAGGATTGACAAAACCTTCTGGTTGCATCATATACAACTCTTCTTTAATAAATCCATTAAGGAATGCAGTTTTGACATCCATTTGCCAGATTTCATAAAATATGGCAATTGCTAACATGATTCGGACAGACTTAAGCATCGATACGAGTGAGAAAATCTCACCGTATTCAACACCTTGAACTTGTCGAAAAACTTTTTGCGACAAGTCGAGCTTTGTAGATAGTAACACTACTATCAGCATCTATATTCCTCTTGAAGATCCATTTATTTTCTATGGCTTGCCGATCATCGGGCAAGTCCAACAAAGTCCACACTTTGTTCTCATACATGGATCCCATCTCAGATTTCATGGCCTTCAAGCCATTTTGCGGAATCTGGGCTCATCATCTCTTCCTCATAGTTCGTAGGTTCATCATGGTCTAGTAACATGACTTCCAGAATAGGATTACCATACCACTCTGGTGCGGGCTGTACTTTGGAAGACCTATGAGGTTCTGTAGTAACTTAATCTGAAGTTTCATGATCATCATCATTAGATTCCTCACTAATTGGTGTAGGAATCACTAGAACTGATTTCTGTGATGAACTACTTTCCAATTCGGGAGAAGGTACAATTACCTTATCAAGCTCTACTTTCCTCCCACTCACTTCTTTCGAGAGAAACTCCTTCTCTAGAAAGGATCCATCTTAGCAATGAATATCTTGCCTTCGGATCTGTGATAGAAGGTGTACCCAATGGTTTCCTTTGGGTATTCTATGAAGACGCACTTCTTCGATTTGGGTTCGAGCTTATCAGGTTGAAACTTTCTCACATAAGCATCGCTGCCCCAAACTTTAAGAAACGACAACTTTGGTTTCTTGCCAAACGATAGTTCATAAGGCGTTGTCTCAACGGATTTTGATGGTGCCCTATTTTAAGTGAATGCAGCTGTGTCTAATGCATAACCCTAAAACGATTGTGGTAACCCGGTAAGAGACATCATAGATCGCACCATATCCAATAAACTGCGGTTACGACGTTCGGATACACCATTATGCTGTGGTGTTCCATGTGGCGTGAGCTGTGAAACTATTCCACATTATTTTAAATGATGGCCAAACTCATAACTCAAATATTCTCCTCCATGATCAGATCGTAGAAACTTTATTTTCTTGTTATGATGATTCTCCACTTCACTCTGAAATTCTTTGAACTTTTCAAATGTTTCAGACTTGTGTTTCATTAAGTAGATATACCCATATCTGCTCAAATCATCTGTGAAGGTCTGGAAATAACGATACCCGCCATGAGCATCAACACTCATTGGACCACATACATCGGTATGTATTATTTCCAATAAGTCACTAGCTCATTCCATTGTTCCAGAGAACATACTTTTAGTCATCTTGCCCATAAGGCAAGGTTCGCAAGCATCAAATGATTCATAATCAAGTGATTCCAAAAATCCATCTTTCTGAAGTTTCTTCATGCGCTTTACATTGATATGACCCAAACGGCAGTGCCACAAATATGTTGCATTATCATTATCAATTTTGCATCTTTTGGCATCAATATTATGAATATGTGTATCACTACGATCAGGACTCAATAAACCATCAACATTGGGTGTATGACCACAGAAGGTTTTATTCATGTAAACAGAATATCAATTTATTCTCCGTCTTAGATGAATAATCGTATCGCAATAAACATGATCTAATCATATTTATGCTCAACGCAAACACCGAATAACATTTATTTAGGTTCAACACTAATCTCAAAAGTATAGGGAGTGTGCGATGATGATCGTATCAATCTTGGAACCACTTCCAACGCACATCGTCACTTCACCCTCAACTAGTCTTTGTTTATTCTGTAAATCCTATTTTGAGTTACTAATCTTAGCAACCGAACAAGTATCAAATACCCAGGGGCTACTATAAACACTAGTAAGGTACACATCAATAACCTGTATATCAAATATACCCTTGTTCACTTTGGCATCGTTCTTATACACCAAATATTCAGGGCATTTCCACTTCCATTGACCATTTCCTTTGTAGTAGAAGCACTCAGTTTCAGGCTTTGGTCCAGCTTTGGGCTTTTTCATGGGAGTGACAACTTGCTTGCCATTCTACTTGAAGTTCCCTTTCTTTCCCTTTGCCCTTTTCTTGAAACTAGTGGTTTTGTCAATCATCAACACTTGATGCTCTATCTTGATTTCTACCTTCGTCGATTTCAGCATCACGAAGAGCTCGGGAATCGTTTTCGTCATCCCTTGCATACTATAGTTCATCACGAAGTTCCAGTAACTTGGTGATGGTGACTAGAGAACTCTGTCAATCACAATCTTATCTGGAAGATTAACTCCCACTTGATTCAAGCGATTGTAGTACCCAGACAATCTGAGCACATGCTCACTGCTTGAGCTATTCTCCTCCATCTTTTAGCTATAGAACTTGTTGGAGACTTCATATCTCTCAACTTAGGTATTTGCTTGAAATATTAACTTCAACTCCTAGAACATCTCATATGGTCCATGACGTTCAAAACGTCTTTGAAGTCCCGATTCTAAGCCGTTAAGCATGGTGCACTAAACTATCAAGTAGTCATCATATTGAGCTAGCCAAACGTTCATAACGTCTGCATCTGCTCCTGTAATAGGTCTGTCACCTAGCGGTGCATCAAGGACATAATTCTTCAGTGCAGCAATGAGGATAAACCTCAGATCATGGTCCCAGTCCGCATCATTGCTACTATCATCTTTCAACTTAGTTTTCTCTAGGAACACATATGAAACATAGGGAATCAACAACGCGAGCTATTGATCTACAACATTATTTGCAAAATACTATCAAGACTAAGTTCATGATAAATTAAAGTTCAATTAATCATATTACTTAAGAACTCCCACTTATATAGACATCCCTCTAATCATCTAAGTGATCACGTGATCCAAATCAACTAAACCATGTCCAATCATCACGTGAGATGGAGTAGTTTTCAATGGTGAACATCACTATGTTGATCATATCTACTATATGATTCACGCTCGACCTTTCACTCTCCAGTATTCCAAGGCCATATCTGCATATGCTAGGCTCGTCAAGTTTAACTCGAGTATTTCTGCGTGCGCAAAACTGGCTTGCACCCATTGTATGTGAACGTAGAGCTTATCAAACCCGATCATCACGTGGTGTCTTAGCATGACAAACTTTGGCAACAACGCATACTTAGGGAGAACACTTATACCTTGAAATTTAGTGAGAGATCATCTTATAATGCTACCGCCGAACTAAGCAAAATAAGACGTATAAAAGATAAACATCACATGCAATCAAATAATGTGACATGATATGGCCATCATCATCTTGTGCCTTTGATCTCCATCTCCAAAGCATAGTCATGATCTCCATCGTCACCGGCATGACACTATGATCTCCATCATCTTGATCTATATCAATGTGTCGTCACATGGTCGTCTCGCCAACTATTGCTCTTGCAACTATTGCTATCGCATAACGATAAAGTAAAACAATTATTTGGTGCTTGCATCTTATGCAATAAAGAGACAACCATAAGGCTTCTGCCAGTTGCCGATAACTTTGTTACAAAACATGATCATCTCATACAATAAAATATAGCATCACGTCTTGACCATATCACATCACAACATGCCCTGCAAAAACAAGTTAGACGTCCTCTACTTTGTTGTTGCAAGTTTTACGTGGCTACTACGAGCTGAGCAAGAACCGTTCTTACCTATGCATCAAAACCACAACGATTTTTCGTCAAGTATGTGTTGTTTTAACCTTCAACAAAGACCGGGCATAGCCACACTCGATTCAACTAAAGTTGGAGAAACCGATAGCCGTCAGCCACCTATGTGCAAAGCACGTCGGTAGAACCAGTCTCGCGTAAGCGTACGCGTAATGTCGGTCCGGGCCGCTTCATCCAACAATACCGCCGAATCAAAGTATGAAATGCCGGTAAGCAGTATGACTTGTATCGCTAACAACTCACTTGTGTTCTACTCGTGCATATAACATCTACGCATAAACCTACCTCGGATGCCATTGTTGGTGTCGGGGGTTGGGTGCGACATATGCCAAAGGATGGCTTATCATGGTGGGAGCGAGTAGAATGTCCCCGGTGCCCGGAAGCGGGATGAGGCATAGACACGAACGCCGGCATACTTTACCCAGGTTCGGGGCTCTCCTAGGAGATAACACCCCTAGTCCTGCTCTACGGGGTCTCCGCATGATCACTAAAGGCACAAGTGATACAAAGTTGCTCCTTGAGCTGTATGCTAGAGGTAGGAGAAGGCAAGGCTAGCTCTCTCCTGCTCTAGGAATGTGGCTAGGTCTAATGGGGGTGGGAACCCATTGCATGTGTGCCCTGGGGGGTTTATATAGGCCTACCCCCCAGGGGTACAATGGTAATCTGGCCAGTTGCTGGGCCCGGCTGTCAGCATCTCCGACCTCCGGCTTCTCCGCCGACTACTGGGGCCTGCCGCCTGGTGGGCACCGCCAACCGGTCTGGTACGGAGCCGACAGACCGCTTCCGTCGCTGGCGGGTCTGGTTGGTGGCTGCTCACTGTAGCCGTGCTGCCAATGACGCTGGCTTGGTCAGCTCAGTGTGGCTACCGTCCCGCCGCCTGGTGGGAGATCACTGTAGCCACACCTGGTCTCATCAGGTTAATGGTGCACGGGCTTCGAGGGAGGGGGCGGCCGCCTGCTGGAGGCCGGCCCTTCCCTGGCCCGATTGGTTCGGCGTGCGCCATCTTCTGGGGTGTCACTGCCCGATAGGGCCCACAGCCCGCGGGCCGTTCCGACAGGCCGTCGTGGGGAACAGGGCTCCGCCTGCCCAGAGTGACGTCAAGGGAAGGTGGCAATAGTGCCACGCCATGCGGAGATCTCCGCTAGTACGGGACACTGTGGCCACACTAAACCCAAGATTCAGGGGTGAGGGCTTCACTGTAGCCACGCCCCATCTCGTCCTCTTGATGGGGGCACAAACTCTGAGGGCGCGAGGTGGCCGCCTGCTCGCTGCCGTCCTCCCTAGAGGCTGGCTGGCTGGAGTCGGCCGCTCGTGGTGTCGTCTGCTGGTGGTTGGCCGCCCTCTGGTGGCCGGACGTTGAGCTAGCCGGCCCCCGGAGGGCGGGGCTTCAGCTTGGGACACAACAAAACGAAGCTGGCCCAAAGTCTTGATAAATCCAGGGACCCGGGTGAGGCTACCCGTGTCCCATTACTCCGACAGTAGTCCCCGAAGCTGGTGAGGCGTTGTGGTCGAGGGGCCGCGAAGTCTCAGTGGCTTCCCTGTCGGTGTCAAAACCAGCGGATCTCGGGTAGGGGGTCCCAATCTGTGCGTCTTGGTAACAGGAGGAAAGGGACACAATGTTTACCCAGGTTCGGGCCCTCTCGATGGAGGTAAAACCCTACTTCCTGCTTGATTGATACTAGTACAAATGCCCGTGCGTTGCACCGGGCGAGAAAAAGACACATGTGCGATTGTGCATCATTTTTATATTCAGTTTAATGCACGGCCATAATAAGTTTCAACATGGAAAATTCCTTATTTTAAATAAAAGGTAAGATTTTCATAAAAATTGGAACATTTAATAATCAACATTTTTATGAAAATTGGAACATTTCCTAAAAAAGAATAGTTTTTTAGGAAAAAGATTTTTTTTACATATAATTTTTAGAGCATTTTTGCTAGGGAATTTTTACAGATGGTTGTTTGCTTGGGAAGAGTTTGTTCCTTTTTTTAATGCCCGTGAGTTGCAACGCGTACAATCTTGCAAAACCTGCTCCATGTGTCCTAACGCAACATTTTCTTTTATTCAAATATGATAATTAATGTTACACTTATTCAAATATGATAATTAATGTTACACTGATTATTGCTTTCTTTTTGAGTTTTTGGTCATTAAGAAGCCACCATAGCGTTCTTTGTTTGATTCAAGAGTAGTGGTTCATGGAATAGTCTCTGAGTTGGTTTTATTTTTTGCTTTCCGCCACAGTTGCCGCAGAGGGAGGACAAACGGCGCACGAAGACCACCATGGTTGGCATGGAGGGAGGACAACGACGCGCGAAGACGCCTCGAGGGAGATAGGGTAGGTCACCGGAGCACCAAAACAACGTGGTCGTGATTCTCTGTTTATTCCCAATCTTAATGAAGAGTTCCACACACTGAAGAAACAGAGATCATCCATCGGAAGCAACACACAAACCAGGAGGAGCAGCATAGTTCATATCTTCAGATTGAGGGAAACATATTTGTGGAAATTAAATAATAAGAGCACTGCAATTGCTAGTAAACTACATGATAATTTCAAGCAATACACATGACCACCATCATATCTTCAAATATACTTTATTGTCATTCTGGACATGTATTTGGTCCTTCATACAACATATATATGCATTGATCACCTATATAATTAAGATTATTTTTAAATACATTAGTAATAGATATTAGTGATTAATAACATTTTCCTGTTTGACTACTTACATCATCATTTACCCACTCTTCTTCATCTAGCAGACACATAGATCTGAACCAACAATTGTTTTCTGAAAGATGATTCTATTGCTATATGAGCACATAGATCATGATTGGTCAATGTATAGTTTGCAAAATATCAAATACTTTAATAATATATTGAATACAAAAGTACACAGAATAAATCAAACAAATACCTTGTGGTAGATAATCATATTTCTCTTCAACTATGATCTCTTTATTTGAATCTGGTTCCTTAACATCATGTAATGGTAAAACTGATTCCGGCACAATCGATTCAAAACATTCAGAAATTGGAGAGATGTTGACATAGTTGGTGACATTGGTGATGGCTCCAGAACACCTGTTTCAGAATATTTTGCTTTTTTTGAAGGTCGGTTATCCAAATCCTCTGCAATGTTCATTTCAGCGATGTCATCTATTTTCTGCAGTTACAACGTAAACAAAAGGTAAGCCTCAAACCATTATTTTGTTTGTAGAATATGTCAGATTGTGCAAACATAGAGTCAACAGGGATTTGTATCAAATATGGAGCAAATAGAATAGGCTACTGTTGCCACCACCAAGGGAAGCAAATATATTTTGTATTATATATGATGCAGAACTAATCTTGGGCACTAATTTACTCATTGACGAAAAACTGACTAAAAGATCAGTACCACCTTTTTAGTTCATTTATTGACTAAAGTGTGGCATTTATGAATATGTAATACTACCTAATCCAAATACATATGCCACCTGATACACATCTATGTGTTTGCTGGACATTCTACTGCAAATTATTACATATATGCTAAAAACTATATACTCAGAATTGGATGATGATATTCTAGAATTGGACGAAATTCTATCAATCGATGCCAAAATTCAGAATCAGCATGTATACAACAAATAAATACAATGCTATACCATTAGCAGAAAACAAATTCTTAGCTAGACCTATAAACTGAAGCAATAAGCCAATTATGACTGAACCAATTTCAGTCAGGAGCAACATCAGAATGATTTCAGCATGCAATTGGAATTCATTAGTACTATATTAGTAGGGCGTTGATAGATTATGAAATTCATAAAGCACTATGACTGAAGAATAACCAAGCAAATTCAAACAGTGACAAGCAAGCAAATATTTTCAGAAGGTCAAGACGATTCCCAACAAAAAAAGTTGCAGCCCCTGCTGCCTGCTAGGAAGTAATGCTATGCTCAGATTCCCTCTTTGAGTACTACCAGAGAAATCTAGTCGATAGGTGTAAGTTTTCTTCAGAAAGTTAAGTAGTTTCAGAGTTCTTCAGTTTCAGTTTTTCTGTTAGAGCACGAGGGCACGGTCGTTGTGTGTTCCGTGCGAATATGTAGGAAGCCAGTTGCATGACTTCGCCCGTGGGATGGCGCGGGCATGATGGGGTTGTTGCGAGCATCACCACATCACTCTAGATCGCTGAATAAAAGGATAAGCAGAAAAACAGCAGAATTTGGGCTACACAAAAACCACTTGTCTATGTTCTTTTTCGTCTGTGTCTAGAGTGAGAGAACAAGAGCGAGAGATAGGTAGGAGGTGCTCCGGCGAGCATCTCTGGCAACAAAATACTCCCTCCGTTCCAAATTAGTTGACTCTCATTTGTCTAGACATGGATGTATTTAGACACTAAACAAGTATAGATACATCCAAATCTAGACAAGTGGGGGTCAAGTATTTTGGAACAGAGGGAGTAGTCAGTTGACCTTAGTACTATGTATCTCGATGTGTAACAAGAACTTTTTTTTTCTGAGGAAACAGCAGGAGCTCTGCCTTTGCATTAAGAAGAAGAGAATTGACCAGTTTATAAGGAAAACTAGCCGAAAACCGATACATCGACACACACTAGCCCCAGGGCTGCGTACCTAACGAGCCGACTTCCCTGTCGCCCACACGACCAGGGTTGCCACCCCACCACACGACCCGGAGCCGCCGCTCCGGCTTACAAACCACTTAAACTCACACACGTCGGCCCCGAGGCCGCACTCCACACGAGTCGGCGACTCTGCCGTCCACGCGACCAGAACCGACACTCCACAGCACAATGGTGCTCTCTGGAGCCGCCGCTCCGACTTCCCCGCCAGCCCCGAGGTCGCGCTCCACCTGAGCCAACGACGCTGTCGCCCACGCGACCAGATCCGACACTCCACAACCTTGTTCTCCGGAGCCGCCGCTCCGATTTCCTCACCGGCCCCGAGGCCGCGCACACGCCTGGCCGATGATGAACCCGCAAAGCCACCTGAGCCACCGCGGCCTGATGAAGGACCAGACCTCCAAGGCGTCGCCCCCAAGAGGGAAGCGACAAGTACGCCGCTGACGCCCGCTCCAACCAAGGTTGAAACTTGGGTTTTCACCCGGAGAGCCCGAGACCAAGGCGACAATGGTGGTGAAGGGGCTCCACGACGACGCCTCCAAGGAGGGAACGACGTCCTAGGACACCGTCGACGCCGGCAACGACCGAGGTCGGGCTAGGCTTTCGCCCGGAGCTCACCAAGTCCATCCTCACCACAGCCTGCCCAGCAAACCGTCTTCGGCAACATGCCGACCGTCCTTGCCCAAGCCACATGACCAAGCACGCAAAGCAGCACGCCGCCGCCAACCACCACTGGCTGCAGAAACCATTGCAGCCCACCACGCTCCACAAGCCGGGTCTGGGAGGAAGTAGCGCCACGAACACAGCCCCCGGCAGGACCACCCGCACCATGCAGAGGCCACAACCCTGGGTGCCCAGCAGCCCAAACCGGCACCACGCCGGCCGGGGCACACCACAACACCTTCCCAGAGGGCCGGCTCTGCCAAACAGCTCTGCCAAGCCAGGGAGGCCAGAAGCTGCAGCTCCAGATCCACCCACGACCGCCCCGAGCCGCCGGCCCACCACCACACGCGTCCGCCCTGCAGCCCGCGTGGCCCAGGACGGCCAGCGCCGCCGCATCCCGCCGACGGCCTGCGCCCCGCCGGATCCGTGCACGAAGCCCGCATCCACCGCCAACCGGCACGCCGCCACGACTCCACTGGGAGGAGGAGGGGAGGACGACGCCGCCGCAGTCTGGGGCCGCCGCCCCAGCGCCCAGCGCCACCGCGCAGCAGAAGAGGCCAGGAGGCCAGATCCGCCCCGACGTGCGGCCCCGCGAAGCACGCCGAGCCGTCCAGGGCCGTCCAGCGCGCACGATAGAGCAAGGAGAGGCCCGCCGCCGCCAGCTGCCGCACGGGCTTTGCCCGACGGTGACACCCGACGGCGGCGAGGGGGGCGAGGGCTAAGTGGAGGGGGGTATCTTCTTTTTGTGATGTTGTAAAACTAACCAAGATCAGATGCCTGACTAATCACTGCCTCCATGGAGGATTGAGGATGCCTGATTAAGCTGAACTTCCATGGTAGCCTGATAGTTCCGGCACAAAAAAACAGGGGCCTAGGGGATACATACCTCTGATGTAGAAGACGCCGGTGACATCGCAGTGCTGGACGAATGTTCTTGTACCTCCGGCAAACTCGGCGCTTCTTCCTCCAGCGAACTCGGCGGCAACATTACATGTTCCTCCAAAATTGATCTGATGGAGATTACGGCCGAGTACCCTTCCTTCTCATAGCAAAAAACAGTAATCCGGGTTCGGCACTCCATTGACTTGTCTTCGACAAGGACACGGTCTACAATCAATCCAAATTGGACACTAAACTTGCGCGCGAGCACGACCTGCATTCCTCTGCTCCGACCGCGCCCGACACCCACGCCGGCGACTCCTCTGGCCCTCGCCACGCCGGTGACCACCAAGAACCCCGCCACCTCCTCGCCTCCGCTTGCTGCTCGTCGCTAGGAGCACCGCCACCTTTCTTTCCCCTGACATCGGCGGCCATAGGAGCCCGGTCGTCCCTGGTGGTTGGCCTGCTTGAGCAGGGGAGGCCAACGAGATGGTCATGCGCGACCAGAGGAGGTCGCGGACAGCGACGGAAGGAGGAGGCACGGGAAAAGCGGGGATGATGGAGCTAGGGGCGCGGCACGCTCGCGCGGAGGCATGAGGCACACGGGACTGGGCGAGGTGAAGCAGCAGCATGCGATATGAGGGGAGGTCCCGCGGCGATGGGGCACCGTAAAACAGAGGCGGACGGCGGAGGTGCTGCAGGAGCGACACTTGGGCGCGAGGTGAGGAGGAGGAGCAGAGGAAGGGAAGGCCGAAGGTGGTCCCCGCCGACGATGGAGGGAAGCAGGTGCGAGGGGGAGGATGAGAGGAGACGGAACAGTGGCCTGCTGGTGGCTGCCGGCGACAGCGGGTGGCGAGGGGTCGTCGGAGTGGCGTCGTGGACGCCGGCGAGTGGCCGGCGGTGGAGTCTGGGAATGGATAAGGACTGACTGCAGGCTGAATTCCAACTAATGCAGGGGCTCTTTTGCAAAAATGAAACGTTTTCTTAGGAACTCACTTAATATAGGACTGCGGGTTGAATTCAACAAACAACAAGGGCTTTTTTGCAAAATCGGCCAGACGGACGACCAGAAGCGATAGCTGGTTTATTAGTAGGTAGAGATAGAGATAGAGATTGATGATATGAGTAATACAAGAGTTGATCTACGACGAGATCGTAGAGGCTAAACCCTAGAAGCTAGCCTATGATGATTATGATTGTGATCGTCCTTCTAAGGACCAACCTCTCCGGTTTATATAGACACCGGAGAGGGCTAGGGTTCACATGGAGTCGGTTACAAGGAAGGAAATATAATATCCGAATCGCCAAGCTTGTCTTCCACGCAAAGGAGAGTCCCATCCAGACACGGGACGGAGTCTTGAGTCTTGTATCATCATGCTCCAACAGTCCGGACGAAGCATATAGTCCGGCTGTCCGGATACCCCCTAATCCAGGACTCCCTCAGTAGCCCCTGAACCAGGCTTCAATGACGATGAGTCCGGCGCGCAGTTTTGTCTTCGGCATTGCAAGGCGGGTTCCATCTCCGAATACTCCAAAATACCTGTTACGACGAATAGTGTCCGGCTTCCCATCACCGTTGTATTCCTCGGCTTCTATGCCTCAATAATGACCATCTCCATGTGTCGAGCGAATGCGAGGAGCCGAGGCATTTTTGCATTTTCCACCCCTGGTCCTGCAGGTTAACCGTCTATTTGAGGAGACGGGGATTCTTAGATCCAAACCTCACCCTCTTCCCTCGAGCAAGCATCCAACAGAGTGCTCCAGAAAAACCATTCCAACATGGCCGGTCACCGTAGCTCTTCTTCCCGCTCTCTTCGCTCAAAGCCGGGTAACTGGGAAGAGTGTTCAGTTCCTCACAGCCGTTTGGTAGAGCTACAAACCCAAGGGTTTCTCCCACCGGCGTTCATGGTCCCCGTCCGAGCCGGAATAGCCACCTATAATGGCGGGGAGCAAGCGGAGGGATCTCCTAATCCTTCCCCAGAGGAGCAAATATGCCTCATCCCGCATTTGCTAAGGGGCGTCGGGTTTCCTATCCACCCATTTCTTCACGGGCTCCTGGAGTTCTACGGCCTCCAGTTGCACAACTTCACCCCTGCCTCTGTGCTGCATATAGTAGGATACGTCGCCCTTTGTGAGCTATTTCTAGGCTGTGAGGCTCACTTTGGGTTATGGAAGAAGCTGTTCTGCCTTGTCCCCCAAAAACAGGAAGAATCCCTATGTCAAGTGGGCGGAGCCGAAGTATGGCGCATCACCGAGACCGGATACCTATCCGGTACTCCCAAGAAGGCACAGGAGAACTGGCCTTCGGAGTGGTTTTATGTTGATGACGTTCCCCTTCCAGACCCAGTGCGGACAGGTCTCCCTAAGTTCAATAACGCTCCGCCGAAGGCACGTCGAAGCTGGCACCCTCGGGGCCCCCAAGAGGAGGATACCAGAGAAATACACTTTCTGATGAGCAGGATAAAGTTACTGGCCAAATCCAGGCTGACGATAGTCGAGGTCATGGCAATATGCATAATGCGGGGAGTGCAGCCGCTTCAATATTGGGGGAAGCCCATGTGGCATTTCAACGGGGATGATGATGCCACCCGCTGTGACCATAAAGGTCTGGACTCTGCCACGGCTCTGGTGAGGATATTATCCGATTTATACAAAGGAGAAGAGGAAGAATTCCTTCACATTAAACCACGGGATGGGTTTTCTATGTACAAACCCCCAAGCTGGGTGAGTCGCCACTCTTTCCCCTGTTTTACTCATTCTAGCGTTCCTCGTCAAGATCATTTACCTTGATATTTTCGAGCAGAAACTGAGGAGGGACGTAGAAGGAATCTCCATCCCCTCCCCGCAGCCAGAGGACCCCGGAAGGGCCTACGATCCGGGACTCGAAGTGGATCCGGATATCACTGTGGAGCTCGTCAATGGGACATTTTATCAGGTGAGCTGCGATGGCACCTCAGTGGCTATTATCGCTGACTATCCCGGACTGCTACCTATATCGCACGTAAGCCAAGCCAAAAACCCCTATCCTCCGAAGAGGACTCCTTTCTGATGCCATGCCTTACACCTGAAGTGTCGTGTTTTTGCAGAGAAGACGGTCGGAGCGCGGAGCCGAGCCTCTAGGGACCCGTCGGCAAAGGGCGTCCGGATTGGGCAGGCTTAAGAGGAAGGCGGTTATGGCCGAAACGCCGCTACAGAGGTATGGTAAAGACCTGCTCTGTGATAATCGTATTTGAAATGTAACAGCGTCCTTCGTGTCCTGGCAGAAAGAGGAGTAGCCGGACTATATCCGGAGATCCTGCCGATCACGCCTCCACCAGCCGGATTCCAGAACCGGCTTCGAGAGAGGAGGCGGACGCGGGGCCGATGCCGCATTTTCCTCCGACAAAGGATGCAGATATGCTTTCTGCCATGAATTCTGAAGTGGAGAGTGCCATGAATCACCGGCGCCGACGGGCCGTACTTTGCAACAACATCTTTTCCGAAGAGGCATTTAATGCTTTCAATTCGGGAGACGCGTACATCCGTGCTGCTCAAGGTGGACTTGCCCGAGCGACGGACCTGTATACCAAAGATATACGGGTAAGAAAATTTGAAGACACATATATAACAGTAGCCCCTGAGACTTGAAATGGTTGGAACAACTGTTTTAAGGATCAATTTATGCACAGGTCCTTGTAGATAAGAATGAGCAATTGTCTCGGGAGCTAGAGGAGTGCAAGGCCCAGCTGAGGGCCACGGTTGCCAAGTTAGAAGAATCCCAGAAGGCCTCATCTGGTAACATTTGTCTCAATTGTATGAAGATGTACCAGTTAGTAAGTGGCTCATATGATAAGTCTAACAGAAAATTCTGCAGCCAATCCCGGGGTGAATCCGGAGTTTGTAGGAGATAACGAGTCGCATCTCCAAAGGCAGCTGAAAGCTGGCGAGCGTATTCTTACGCAAGTTAGGCAGGAGAAGAACAATCTTCAAGATGCCAATGTCCGGCTGGACGTCGAATTAAAAGATGTTCGTGCTCAGCTGGCAGACTCCGTAAAGGAGAACAAAATGCTTCGTCGTGGCATTTATGGTAAGTGCCTAGACGAACTGTAGTACAGCTCGGCGAGGAAGCATATTTATAGAATTTTTATTTGTAGGTATGTTGACGGGCCGCCCTGAGGAGGAGATGCCCGCGTCTGCAGGAGATTTACTGCAAGACCTCTCACAACTGCACGAGCGAGCTTGGCAGGTGATGCAGGGCCTTGCTCGGGCCTTGTGGCCATCAAGCTTCCTGCCGAAGGGCATGGGGGAGCTTGTGGATATGCTTCAAGGAGCACGGTGGTGCTTCCGAATCTGGAAGATGTCAGCCTGCTGACAAGGTGCGAGAGAAGCCTTGGCTATGGTGAATACGCGCTACACCAAGCTGGACCCGAACCATATGGCCAAAGTCGAACCGGCGGGGCCAGATGGGCAAGAAATTCCCGTGAGTCTGGTGTATGACCAGGTAGCATTAGCCGCAAAGTATTCCCAACAGGATTGTAAGCTAGATAGCCTGTTGGATGGTATAGAGGAGGAATATAGTCAGTCCAAGTGACTGTGTAATTCAATGGACATAAGTAGTCCCTAGCCGGATTAAAATCATTTATCATGGCGGACCTTTTCACTTCAGCCCCCGGATCCTACAGTCCGGGGTGTATCTGAATACCCGCTCAGTTATACAGAACCGGGGTATGCGTGGAAACCAGGCGTAGGGGTCATAAGTGCTTGAACAGACAAGTACCCAACTAGTTATGTTATATTACATGGATTGTAAGAAACATCTTCTAGGGAGAATAGTTCCGTTAGGGGTTCCTTTCCCTGGGTACGCATGCGACGATGCACATGTCCGGACTGCAAACAAGGACGCAGGATACAAAACTTCTGGGGATTTACATTGTAATAAATGAAAAAATCTTTTGTTCACCGACCGAATTCCTTTAAGGACGCTAGCTTTTGACTTCACCCAGTCTGAGGTACACATCCGGCTGAACCGGCAGTAACAATCGCAGAGGTGCTCCCCTTATGCCCTAGCCGAATTAATGGGAACGTAGGGCATAAACACAAGAGCCAGGCAACCCAGCATGGCCACATCTTAAGTCATATCGATGCATATAATGGTGAAGAAAAGGCACATATGGAAAAAGAACGCATATGTGATGGGCAAAAAGCCATTAGAGTAATTATATTTAGCTTCCGTATAGGAAGCCCCCAGGTATTGCTTACACACATAGTGCGGCCGGAGTGATCCGGGCATCCGTACTGTATTAAATACTTTGTGTGAAGAGGAAAAAGGGTCGAGAAAGGAAAAGGGAGGGAGCATAATTAAAAAAGAGGGGGTAAGGAGACGAACACTGAGTTCGCCGCTAGGCGTAGAATCTCCGGAGTCTGGCCGCGTTCCATGGGTTCGGCTCGAGTCTGTTATCTGATGCATTACGTAAGTGGTACGCTCCTCCGGTGTGAACATTATCAATGACGAAGGGACCTTCCCACATAGGTTTGAGCTTGTCCTTCTTCTTCTCCGGTAGGCATAGAACGAGTTCGCCAATATTATAAGTTTTGTCCCGCACTTCTCTGCTTTGGTACCGCCGAGCCTGCTGCTGATAGAATGCGGAGCGGGCTTTTGCAACATCGTGCTCCTCCTCCAGGGCATCCAAGTTATCCTGCCGATCTAACTCGGCTTCCTTCTCTTCGTACATGAGTACGCGAGGCGAATCATGTATTATGTCAGGGTAGTACTGCTTCCGCGCCGTACACCATAAAAAATGGTGTATATCCGGTG
Organism: Triticum timopheevii; assembly: GCA_963921465.1. Lineage (NCBI taxonomy): Eukaryota > Viridiplantae > Streptophyta > Magnoliopsida > Poales > Poaceae > Triticum > Triticum timopheevii. The sequence goes on from OY997270.1 coordinate 140,785,915, forward strand.
GTGTGATTCGGCGTGGTCCGCAGCCCCCAGAGTACGGATTCGAGCTCTTCGACCCAGTGCGTGTCCGACTCTGTCAAGGATCGCACTAGTCTGGGTTTGATGCCGCTCATAATGAGACCGTTTGCACATTTGACCTGACCGTTTGTTTGGGGATGGTAGACGGAAGCGTAGTCGAGCTTAATGCCCATTTTGCCGTACCAAGTTTTCACTTCATCGGATGTGAAATTTGAGCCATTATTAGTGATGATGTTGTGGGGGACGCTGAATCGGTGTACAACCCCGGATATGAAGTCTATCACCGGTCCGAATTCGGCCGTTTTGACTGGTTTACTTCTATCCATTTGGTGAACTTATCCACCATGACCAATAAGTATTTTTTCTTATGGCTTCCCCCTTTAAGAGGTCCGACCATATCCAGCCACCACACCGTGAAGGGTCAAGTTATGGGGATTGTTTGGAGAGCGGTAGGGGGCATATGCCTCCGATTGGCGAAGAGCTGGCAACCGACGCAGTGTTGGACAAGGTCCTGTGCGTCTGCTCGGGCTGTCGGCCAATAGAAGCCTGTACGGAAGGCCTTGCTGACTAGTGCTCGAGCCGCGGCGTGGTGTCCGCCTAGTCCAGCATGGATTTCAGCCAAGAGCTGCCGCCCTTCCTCTTCAGAGATGCACCTTTGGAGCACTCCGGTCGCACTTTTCTTATAGAGTTCCCCTTCATGGACTTTGTAAGCTTTAGAATGCCGCATGATCCAACGTGCTTCATTTTGGTCTTCGGGGAGCTCCTGCCTATTTAGGTAGGCCAAGAAAGGCTCGGTCCATGAGGCGATTACAGCCATGATTTCGTGGGCCGAAGATGTTATTTCGGTGGTGGAGCCTCCGATTATGTCAGATGGTTCGGAATCTGGGGGTGTATTCGGATCTGTGCTAGTGTTGCCGGACTACCCTTGCCATACCACGGATGGCTTGAACAGCCTTTCCAGGAATATGTTAGGTGGGACAAGGTCGCATTTAGCATTGATGCGGGCGAGAATATCCGCCGCTTGATTGTTTTCTCAAGCCACATGGTGGAATTCGAGCCCCTCGAACCGAGCTGACATTTTGAGGACAACATTATGGTAGGCCGCCATTTTCGGATCCTTGGCATCAAAGTCTCCGTTTATTTGTGATATTGCAAGGTTTGAATCCCCACACACTTCTAGGCGTTGAATGCCCATAGAGACTGCCATCCAAAGACCGTGCAACAGAGCCTCGTATTCAGCTGCATTGTTGGAGTCTGTGTATAATATTTGGAGTACGTATTGGAGCGTGTCTTCGGTGGGAGACGTTAGGACTACACCTGCTCCCAATTCGGCCAGCATTTTAGAGCCGTCGAAGTGCATGATCCAGTTAGAGTACACGCCATACTCTTTAGGGAGTTCGGCTTCTGTCCATTCGGCAACAAAGTCAGCCAGTACTTGCGACTTAATGGCCCGCCGTGGCTTGTATGTTATGTCGAACGGAAGGAGCTCGATGACCCATTTAGCAATCCGGCTCGTAGCGTCGCGGTTTTTTATTATGTCGTTGAGTGGTACTTCGGAGGCCACCGTAATCGAACACTCTTGAAAGTAGTGTCTTAGCTTCCGGGATGCCATGAAGACCGCGTATGCTATTTTTTGATAGTGTGGGTATCGAGATTTGCATGGGGTGAGGACCGTGGATACGTAATAAACCGGCTTCTGGAGCGGGAATTTGTATCCGTCAACCTCTCGTTTGATGACGAGAACTGTACTTACAACTTGATGTGTTGCAGCTATGTACAACAGCATAGGTTGACCAATATTTGGCGTTGTTAGGACTGGATTACTGGCCAACAAGGTCTTTATTTCGTCCAGTCCGGCCGCGGCTGTATCCGTCCACACGAAGTGTTCGGTGCGCCGAAGAAGGCGGTAAAGAGGTAATGCCTTTTCTCCTAACCTGGAAATAAAGCGGCTTAAGGCAGCCACACATCCAGCTAATTTCTGGATGTGCTTGAGGTCTGTTGGTATAGCCAACTGCGATAGAGCTCGGATTTTTGCTGGATTTGCTTCAGTTCCTCTATTGGAAACAATGAAGCCCAGTAGTTTCCCGGAGGGGACGCCGAAAACACATTTTTCCGGGTTTAGCTTGATGTCGTATGTTCGGAGGTTGTCGAATGTAAGCCTCAAGTCGTCTATTAGGGTTTCGACGTGTCTTGTTTTTATGACCACGTCATCCACATACGCCTCCACTATTTTGCCGATTTGCTTTTCCAGGCATGTTTGAATCATCCGTTGATAGGTTGCGCCGGCATTTTTAAGCCCGAAAGGCATAGTGTTGAAGCAGAAAGGACCGTATGGCATTATGAAAGCTGTTGCAGCTTGGTCGGACTCTGCCATCTTTATTTGATGGTATCCAGAGTATGCGTCGAGGAAACACAGTGAGTCATGTCCTGCAGTGGCGTCGATGATTTGATCAATGCGAGGGAGGGAAAGGGATGTCTCGCATAGCAGATTTATTTTTGCCACATGGCAGATTTCAGCGGAGCTTCGATGAGCTCGCTTGCGCCTGTTGTTTGAGGCGAAAGTCTCAAAGACTGTTAGTACCATATTGTGTTCTTTGGCAGGATGTTGTTCTGCTTTATGGCTTACAAGAAGATCCTCGCCACTTTTTGCTACCTGCCGGAGTATCCAACATGCCCTAAGGCTATGGGTTGGTGTAGTGTCCGGTGTACTGTGGAGTTTACATGGCCCATTGAGCCATTCTTCCAATACGGTTCCACGCCCTGGGGTGGGTTTTGGCTTCTTGGGGATTGGATCGGCTGACTTACGAGAGTTCGCCCGTTTAGTTCGGACAAAGGTTTTGGTGAGAGCCGGACTATCCCAAAATTCTGTTTGGGTTTTCCAGGCGCTTTCCATCGCACAGTATTTCTGTACTATGGTTGCCAAGTCAGCAAAGTGTACTATGTCACGGCGACTTATAGCATTAAGGATTCTTTTGTTCGTGCAGTTTTTGCAGAAAAGTGAGACTGCGTCCTCCTCACGACAGTCCTTGATCTTATTTAGCATAAGGAGGAATCTGGCCCAGTAGCGATGTACTGTCTCCTGGGGCTCCTGTCTGATATGGGAGAGATGGTTTAAGTCCGGGTGGGTGGGCGTAGCTGAATCCGGATTCTGATCCGATCTAGCGCCCAGGGGCAGGGGAGCTTTCGAGTTTGACAGCTCGGGATCCGGGGTGCTGCCCAATTTTTCCGGCCTAGTGCCCGATTCTAAGTCCGGGGTCTGGGTCATGTCTTCCCTTGAGCGGGTGTCCGGCTTAGGAATCTCGATGATCCGGACATAACTCGTCCTCAAGATAGAGGGGTAATCCGTATGTGGCTCCTCCACTACCGCTATCTCGTGGGTGACCGGCGGGGATTTGATGTCCCTTTGGTCGGGTTTAAGCCCCACCCGGTCATAGTCTGTGGTGACTCCCAGAGCGGCGATGCGATCCAGGAGCTCATTAAGAGAGGAGAGCTCCATCGGATCCATCTGTTCGGCGAGTTCCGAATCGACGTGGAGGTTATGCGTGATGACCCGAGAGGTCATTGTCGGCGCGACAGCCGACGGGGTAGCCATGATGAAGCCGCCTAGTCAGAGAGTTTGGTCTACAGCCAGCGCTCCCCCAGAGGTGATATTGTCCTTGACAACGAGATGGGCCATCGAGCCTTGCAGCGACGACACAGAGGAACTCTCAATGAAAGCACCAATGTCGGTGTCAAAACCGGCAGATCTCGAGTAGGGGGTCCCGATCTGTGCGTCTTAGGCTGATGGTAACAGGAGGCAAGGGACACAATGTTTACCCAGGTTCGGGCCCTCTCGATGGAGGTAAAACCCTACTTCCTGCTTGATTGATATTGATGATATGAGTAGTACAAGAATTGATCTACCACGAGATCGTAGAGGCTAAACCCTAGAAGCTAGCCTATGATGATTATGATTGTGATTGTCCTTCTAAGGACCAACCTCTCCGGTTTATATAGACACTGGAGAGGGCTAGGGTTCACATGGAGTCGGTTACAAGGAAGGAAATATTATCCGGATCACCAAGCTTGTCTTCCACACAAAGGAGAGTCCCATCCGGACACAGGACGGAGTCTTGAGTCTTGTATCTTCACGCTCCAACAGTCCAGACGAAGCATATAGTCCGGCTGTCTGGATACCCCCTAATCCAGGACTCCCTCATTCCCCCCTCACTGAGCTCTGGAGAATGTTCGATCCGCCTTGTGGCTGTCCGACTGCCGGGGTCGGCTTTGGCTAGGCGGGACTGTCGGTCGTTTTTGAACTTCAAGGCCCGAAAACAGGTGGCGTGCCTGCTAAGCTTCCCGGGGCCGCCGCCCGCCACAAACATGCCACGCGGCACACGCCATCCCGGCCAGCCTGCCATCCCACGCTCCTGATGGGACGTGACAGCGGGCAGGGCCCGCTACTACCGCACCTTGGCACCCGAGCGGATCTGTTGTGCCGAGGGGGGCGGTTGCGATTCCCACGACCGCTCGAGGCGTGGTGAATGCGCGCGTTAAATGGGTGGTCGTGGGGTCGTGGGCGCAGTTAATCCCACGACCCATGCCCCACCCCCTCGGCTTCGTAGCCCGAGGGCTATAAGTAGGGGGGAGGGAGGGGTGCGGCAAAGCTCGCGCGCCCCACTCTCTCTTCTTCCTCTACTCTCTCCTCCACCGCTGCCTCTGCTGCTCCGTGCTGCCGAGGCGCTGCTGCCGCTCGCCGTCGACACACCCGTCCTCCTCACGCGGCCCGCTTGAAGCCATGGCGCGCGAGAAGGGTGGCGATTGGGACGGGTCGATGGTGATTGAGGATCACATCTCCTTCCTCCGCGACACGCGCCGGATGCCCAACGTGGCATTCGTCAAGGCGCGGGTGCGGCCGGAGGAGGAGATCTCCTGGCGCCGAGGGGGAACGAGCGGGTCATCTTCCGCTCGTACTTCCTCCGCAGCTTCGGCCTTCCGGTTAGCGGCTTCCTCCGCTCGTTCCTCGACTTCAACCACCTCCAACTCATCACCTTACGCCCAACACCGTGACCTTGCTTTCCGCCTTCGTCGCGGCGTGCGAGGGCTACATCGGCATCCTCCCCACACTCGAGCTGTGGGGAGCGTTCTTCTACGGGAAGCTTGGCACCTCCGCCAAGGAAACGGCGGCCGAGTGCGGCGGGTTCATTGCCGTGTGCCGGCCGGCGAAACGGAACGCCTTCCCGTCATCAAGCTGTCACAATCTGTAAAGATGTGGCAGCAATCCTACTTCTACATCGAGAACGTCGACCCAACTGTCGACTTCATCAACCTGCCAGCCTATGAGGCCGGCCCTCCCACCGGGCTTCGACCCAACTGGGGCTACATGCCGAAGCGAGTGTTGCCGGACGCGGCAGCCGCCATCGGCTGACTCCGGGTGCTCTAGGAGTCAGAGGGCCTCGTGGCCTCCGACCTCCTCATCGCCTTCGTCGAGCGCCGGGTCGTCCCGCTCCAGGGCCGTGATACGTCTCCAACGTATCTATAATTTTTGATTGTTCCATGCTATTATATTACCCCTTTTGGATGTTTATGGGCTTTATTTTACACATTTATATCATTTTTGGGACTAACCTACTAACCGGAGGCCCAGCCCATATTGTTGTTTTATTGCCTTTTTCAGTATTTTGAAGAAAAGGAATACCAAACGGAATGAAACCTTCGGCAACATGATTTTTTGGAAAAATATCATCCTGGAGACGTGGAGTTCAAGTCAGAAGATACTCGAGGAGCCCAGGATATAGGGGGGCGCCCCCCTATAGGGCGTGCCCCCCTGTCTCGTGGACCCCTCGAGCACCCCCCGACCAACTTCTTTCGCCTATATAACCCTACGTACCCTAAAACCATCGAATATGAAGATAGATCGGGAGTTCCGCCGCTGCAAGCCTCTGTAGTCACCAAAAACCTCTCGGGAGCCCGTTCCGGCACCCTGCCGGAGGGGGAACCCATCACCGGTGGCCATCTTCATCATCTCGGCGCTCTCCATGACGAGGAGGGAGTAGTTCACCCTCAGGGCTGAGGGTATGTACCAGTAGCTATGTGTTTAATCTCTCTCTCTCTCTCTCTCTCTCTCGTGTTCTCTCTATGGCACGATCTTGATGTATCGCGAGCTTTGCTATTATAGTTGGATCTTATGATGTTTCTCCCCCTCTACTCTCTTGTGATGAATTGAGTTTCCCTCTTGAAGTTATCTTATCGGATTGAGTCTTTACTTTGAGAACACTTGATGTATGTCTTGCCGTGTTTATCTATGGTGACAATGGGATATCATGTGCCACTTGATGTATGTTTTGGTGACCAACTTGCAGGTTCCGCCCATGAACCTATGCATAGGGGTTGGCACACGTTTTCTTGACTCTCCGGTAGAAACTTTGGGGCACTCTTTGAAGTACTTTGTGTTGGTTGGATGAATCTGAGATTGTGTGATGCATATCGTACAATCATGCCCATGGATACTTGAGGTGACAATGGAGTATCTAGGTGACATTAGGGTTTTGGTTGATTTGTGTCTTAAGGTGTTATTCTAGTACGAGCTCTTTTATAGATTGATCCGAAAGAATAACTTTGAGGTGATTTCGTACCCTACCATAATCTCTTCGTTTGTTCTCCGCTATTAGTGGCTTTGGAGTGACTCTTTGTTGCATGTTGAGGGATTGTTATATGATCTATCTATGTTATTATTGTTGAGAGAACTTACACTAGTGAAAGTATGAACCCTAGGCCTTGTTTCCTATCATTGCAATACCGTTTACGCTCACGTTTATCATAAGTTACCTTGCTGTTTTTTATATTTGCAGATTATAATTACCCATATCTACTATCCATATTGCACTTGTATCACCATCTCTTCGCCGAACTAGTGCTCCTATACAATTTACCATTGTATTGGGTGTGTTGGGGACACAAGAGACTCTTTGTTATTTGGTTGCAGGGTTGTTTGAGAGAGACCATCTTCATCCTACGCCTCCCACGGATTGATAAACCTTAGGTCATCCACTTGAGGGAAATTTGCTACTGTCCTACAAACCTGTGCACTTGCAGGCCCAACAACGTCTACAAGAAGAAGGTTGTGTTGTAGACATCAAGCTCTTTTCTGGCGCCGTTGCCGGGGAGGTGAGTGCTTGAAGGTATATCTTTAGATCTTGCAATCGAATCTTTTTTTTTCTTGTTTTATCACTAGTTTAGTTTATAAAAGAAAATTACAAAAACAATGGAGTTAAGTTTGTCTCATACGCTTCGTATTTTTATTATCTTTCGTGAGTTTGATGGAAAGGAAAATTGTGCTCAAGTGCTAGAAGAAGAGTGCATTAAAATTCTTGGTACTAAATCTTTGCATGATGAGCATGATTGCAATGTTGTTAGTATGAACTCCTTGAATATCCATAGTACTAATGATGTTGCTCCTACTACTCATTGTGATGATGATAATTGCTTTACTATTGGTGCTATCCATATTTTTAATTATGAGAGTGATTATGCTTATGATATGAAAGGGCCCGAGCTTGGGGAAGCTATGTTTGATAAGGATGAAATATTTGAGAATATATTTGCTGATATTAATGTTTGTCCCAAGCTTGGGGATGCTATGTTTAATGAAGATGATACTTTTAGCATCCCAAGTTTTGATATGCAAAGTTGTTATGATGATAGCATGCCTCCTACCTATGATGATTATATTGATGAAAGTGGGTTTGGAAGAGTGTCAACTTTATTTAGTGATTCCACTACCTTGGGAGAGGTTTCAATCGATTATGATGAGAACGAAGTTGCTACTTATGATGATATTGTGATGAAACTTATGCTTTAAAAATTAGTGATGATTATATTTACAAATCTTGTCATGATTACCCTTTTTCTGAACATTACTCTTTTAATGTGGAAACAATTTTTAGTGTTCAAGTCTATTATGATACCCCCATTATTCCGAATGAGAAGAATTTTGCTCATGTAGAGAGTAGTAAATTTTCTTTGCTTGTAGATCATGAAAAGAATGCTTTATGTGCTGGTTATATTGTTGAATTCATTCATGATGCTACTGAAAATTATTATGAGGGAGGAATATATGCTTGTAGGAATTGCAATAATATCAAGTTTCCTCTCTATGTGTTGAAAATCTAGAAGTTATGCTTGTTTTGCCATCCTATGCTAGTTGATTATTGTTCCCATAAGTTGTTTGCTCACAAAATCCCTATGCATAGTAAGTGGGTTAGACTTAATTGTGCTAGTCATATGCTTCATGATGCTCCCGTTATGTTTCAATTCTTATCTTTTATGTGAGCATCATTGTCATCATCATGCCTAGCTAGAAAGGCATTAAAGAAAAGCGCTTGTTGGGACACAACCCAATATCTATCCTTACTGTTTTTGTGTGTTTACATGATTATGCTACTGTAGTAGTCATGTTTTATAGCCTTCGTTTCAATAAAGTGCCAAGTAAGACCTTTAGGATAGCCTACGGTGATAGTTGCGTTGATCCTGCTGAAAATCAGAAACTTTTGTGCCCACTAAATTAGTTTTGTTAATTCACAGAAATGTGCTTCTGATCTGATTCTTTTTGATATGGATTATTACACAAATTTATTAGGACTTCCTAATTTGGTAGGAGTTCTGGAGTTCAATAGGTATACGTTTAAGACAGATTACTACAGACTGTTCTGTTTTTGACAGATTCTGTTTTCTATGTGTTGTTTGCTTATTTTGATGAATCTATGAGTAGTATCGGAGGGTATAAACCATAGATAAGTTGGAATAAAGTATATATTACACCAATATGAATTTAGAATGAGTTCATTACAGTACCTAAGTGGTGGTTTTATTTTCTTATACTAACAGAGCTTACGAGTTTTCTGTTGAGTTTTGTGTTGTGGAGTTTTCAAGTTTTGGGTAAAGATTCGATGGACTATGGAATAAGGAGTGGAAGGATCCTAAGCTTGGGGATTCCCAAGGCACCCCAAGGTAATATTCAAGGAGAACCAAGAGCCTAAGCTTGGGGATGCCCCGGATGGCACCCCCTCTTTCGTCTTAGTTCATCGGTAACTTTACTTGGAGCTATATTTTTATTCACCACATGATATGTGTTTTTCTTGGAGCATAATTTTCTTGTGTTAGTATTTGCTTGCTGTTATTTAAAATAGTGTTTTGTATCTTTTTTTCAATAAAGAAGCCAAGGATAGCCTTTACCATGCTTATTTTGCTAGTATACATGTTGCTGTTTGAAAACAAAAAGTTTACCGATGTTGCAAAAATTCCCTAGAAAAGTCAGAGAATGGTATAATTATTAAACATTTTTCTTAATGAGATCTGATAAATTTAGTGCAGTGGGAATTTTATTTCATAATTTTTGGAGTTAAGGAAGTATTGATACTCTTGCATTCTTTACAGACTATACTGTTTTGGCAGATTGCTGTTATGTTTGCATTGTTTGCGTATGTTTGCTCGTTTAATGATTCTATTTGAGGATAGGAGTATTAAATGTGCAGAGGCATTTAGTATTCAATGTTGAATAATAATTTTAGTGATTTGTTACAGTAGAAAATGATAAGGTTTTGCATTGGTTTATACTAACCTATCTCACGAGGACGAGTTCTTGTTGAGTTTGTTGTGGATGAAGCTTTTGAGAAATAGAGAAACCATGATATGAGAGGAATTAAGGAGACACAAAAGTTCAAGCTTTGGGATTCCCAAGGCACCCCAAGATAATATTTCAAGAAGTCCCAAGCATCTAAGCTTGGGGATGCCCCGGTAGGCATCCCACCTTTCTTCTTCAATAACTACTGGTTAGTATCGGTTGAGCCTAAGTTGTTGCTTCTTCACATGAGTTGTGCTATCCTTGCATTGCCATTTTATTTTATTTTTCTTGCTGTTTGAATACAATACCAAGATCTGAAATTCTTTAATGTTAGAGATTCTTCACATAGTTGCACAATTATTCGACTACTCATTGATCTTTACTTATATCTTTCGGAGTAGTTTGTCATTTGCTCTAGTGCATCACTTATATCTTTCAGAGCACGGCGGTGGTTATATTTTGTAGAAATTTCTACTCTCTCATGCTTCACTTATATTATTTTGAGAGTATTTTAGAACAGCATGGTATTTTCTATGGTTACAAAGTTGGTCCTAGAATGATGAGCATCCAAGTTGGGTATAATGAAAACTATCATAGGAAGTGAATTGGATGCTAAGATCAATTTGATACTTGATAATTGTTTTGAGATATGGAGGTAGTGATATTAAAGTCATGCTAGTCGGGTGATTATGAATTTAAAGAATGCTTGTGTTGAAGTTAGCAAGTCCCGTAGCATGCACTTATGGTTAAAGTTGTGTAACAAATTTGAAACATGAAGTGTACCTGGCTTGTGCATCCTTATGAGTGGCGGTTGGGGACGAGCGATGGTCTTTTCCTACCAATCTATCCCCCTAGGAGCATCCGCGTAGTACTTGATTTTTGATGACTTCTAAATTATTGCAATAAGTATATGAGTTTTTTTGACTAATGTTGAGTCCATGGATTATACGCACTTCTACCTTTCCACCATTGCTAGCCTCTTCGGTACTGTGCATTGCCCTTTCTCACCTTGAGAGTTGGTGCAAACTTCGCCGGTGCATACAAACCCCATGATACGATACGCTCTATCACACACAAACCTCCTTATATCTTCCTCAAAACAGCCACCATACCTACCTATTATGGAATTTCCATAGCCATTCCGAGATATATTGCCATGCAACTTTCCACCGTTCTGTTCATCATCGTCATGACATACTTTACTTTTGTCATATTGCCATTGCATGATCATGTAGTTGACATCGTATTTTTGGCAAAGCCACCATGCATTATTTTTCATACATGTCACTCTTGATTCATTGCACCATCCCGGTACACCGCCGGAGGCATTCATATAGAGTCATATCTTGTTCTAGTTTCGAGTTATAATTCTTATGTTGTAATCAATAGAGGTGTGATGATCATCATTATTAGAACATTGCCCAAAGAAAAAAAAAGAAAAAAAAGAAGAAATGCCAAAAAGAAAAAAAAGAAAGGCCCAAAAAAAGAAGAAAAATAAAAAAAGAAAAAGAAAATAAAGAAAATAAATAAAAAGGGCAATGTTACTATCTCTTTTTCCACACTTGTGCTTCAAAGTAGCACCTTGTTTTTCATATAGTGAGTCTCATAAGTTGTCTTTTTCATACTAGTGGGAATTTTTCATTTTAGAACTCTGCTTGTATATTCCTATGATGGGCTTCCTCAAATGCCCTAGGTCTTCGTGAGCAAGGAAGTTGGGTGCACACCCACTAGTTTTCTTTTGTTGAGCATTCATTTATAGCTCTAGTGCATCCGTTGCATGGCAATCCCTACTCCTCATGTTGACATCAATTGATGGGCATCTCTATAGCCCGTTGATTATCCTCGTCAATGTGAGACTTTCTCCGTTTTTTTGTCTTCTCCACACAATCCCCATCATCATATTCTATTCCACCCATAGTGCTATATCCATGGCTCACGCTCATGTATTGCGTGAAGGTTGAAAAAGTTTGAGATTATTTAAGTATGAAACAATTGCTTGGCCTGTCATCGGGGGTATAGAAGTTGGGAACATCTTTGTGTGATGAAAATGAAGCATAGCCTAACTATATGATTTTGTAGGGATGAACTTTCTTTTGCCATGTTATTTTGAGAAGACATGATTACTTTGATTAGTATGCTTGAAGTGTTACTATTTCTTTTATGAATATGAACTTTTATTTTGAATCATTTGGATCTGAACATTCATGCCACAATAAAGAAATTACATTATGAATTATGCTAGGTAGCGTTCCACATCAAAAATTTCTTTTTTATCATTTACCTACTCGAGGACGAGCAGGAATTAAGCTTGGGAATGCTTGATACGTCTCCAACGTATCTGTAATTTTTTATTGTTCCATGCTATTATATTGCCCCTTTTGGATGTTTATGGGCTTTATTTTACACATTTATATCATTTTTGGGACTAACCTACTAACCGGAGGCCCAACCCATATTGCTGTTTTATTGCCTGTTTCACTATTTCGAAGAAAAGGAATATCAAACAGAGTCCAAACGGAATGAAACCTTCGGCAACGTGATTTTTTTGGAAGAATATCATCCTGGAGACGTGGAGTTCAAGTCAGAAGATACTCGAGGAGCCCAGGAGATAGGGGGCGTCCCCCCCTACAGGGCGCGCCCCCTGTCTCGTGGACCCCTCGAGCACCCCCCGACCAAATTCTTTCGCCTATATAACCCTACATACCCTAAAACCATCAAATATGAAGATAGATTGGGAGTTCCGCCGCCGCAAGCCTCTGTAGCCACCAAAAACCTCTCGGGAGCCCGTTCTGGCACCCTGCCGGAGGGGGAACCCATCACCGGTGGCCATCTTCATCATTCCGGCGCTCTCCATGACGAGGAGGGAGTAGTTCACCCTCGGGGCTGAGGGTATGTACTAGTAGCTATGTGTTTGATCTCTCTCTCTCTCTCGTGTTCTCTCTATGGCACGATCTTGATGTATCGCGAGCTTTGCTATTATAGTTGGATCTTATGATGTTTCGCCCCCTCTACTCTCTTGTGATGAATTGAGTTTCCCTCTTGAAGTTATCTTATTGGATTGAGTCTTTACTTTGAGAACATTTGATGTATGTCTTGCCGTGTTTATCTGTGGTGACAATGGGATATCGTGTGCCACTTGATGTATGTTTTGGTGACCAACTTGCGGGTTCCGCCCATGAACCTATGTATAGGGGTTGGCACACGTTTTCTTGACTCTCCGGTAGAAACTTTGGGGCACTCTTTGAAGTACTTTGTGTTGGTTGGATGAATCTGAGATTGTGTGATGCATATCGTATAATCATGCCCACGGATACTTGAAGTGACAATGGAGTATCTAGGTGACATTAGGGTTTTGGTTGATTTGTGTCCTAAGGTGTTATTCTAGTACGAACTCTTTTATAGATTGATCCGAAAGAATAACTTTGAGGTGGTTTCATACCCTACCATAATCTCTTCGTTTGTTCTCCGCTATTAGTGGCTTTGGAGTGACTCTTTATTGCATGTTGAGGGATTGTTATATGATCTACCTATGTTATTATTGTTGAGAGAACTTACTCTAGTGAAAGTATGAACCCTAGGCCTTGTTTCCTATCATTGCAATACCGTTTAAGCTCACGTTTATCATTAGTTACCTTGCTGTTTTTATATTTTCAGATTACAATTACCCATATCTACTATCCATATTGCACTTGTATCACCATCTCTTCGCCGAACCAGTGCACCTATACAATTTACCATTGTATTGGATGTGTTGGGGACACAAGAGACTCTTTGTTATTTGGTTGCAGGGTTGTTTGATAGAGACCATCTTCATCCTACGTCTCCCACGGATTGACAAACCTTAGGTCATCCACTTGAGGGAAATTTGCTACTGTCCTACAAACATGTGCACTTGCAGGCCCAACAACGTCTACAAGAAGAAGGTTGTGTAGTAGACGTCAGGCCGCCCCCATCCAATCTTCCGGATGAGCGGGCACCGCAACCCCAGCTGGCTGTGCACAAAGGAGATGCCGACTGCCGAGGTGGCGCGGATGGTGAATGAGATCTCTGACCTCAAGGTGTCAAAGGTAGAGTGGCGGTACGGGAAGGGGCCGTACTCGCGCGACGATCCGCCGCCTGCCGTAAGTTCCCTCATTTCTTCCTTCAGCTCTGTTTCTCAGTCCTTCTCTTGTCGTGATGCTACTCCCTTCTGGAGTGTAGATTTACATGTCCGAGACGACGGCCGCCATCATGGGGCCGGGTGGTGACTACCTGCCGGACAGGGCGGTGAGCGATGTGGATGACCCTGACTTGGGGGCTGCCGCCTTGGCGGACGACGCAACAGGCGGCGGCGGCGGCAGAGCAGGTGGCTCCGAGGAGGGCGGCAGCATAGAGACTTGGCCCAACGACGACGATGAAGATGAGCCGCGCCCCGCCCGGAGCACTGCCAACACCGGTGTAGGCCCCTCTATTGGGCCGCCCGCCCGTGGCGGCAAACGCAAGCGGAGGCCAGTCGCTACCCTGTTCGGCAGCGCCCCGAAGAAGCCCAAGAACCCAGCCGCGGCGACCAGGTGGAAAGAAACCGCGGCCAAGGTGGCCAAATATCAGAGGCAGCCAAAGGTGCCAGTCATGGTGTCGGCGTAAGTATTCTTTTCATGTTTTCCATCTTTTCGCCAATCCGGCCTGAAAAAACTTTTCTGACTTGTCTTCTCATCTCAGGGCCCCGCTGACTCTCGAGAAGTCGGCCGCCACCTCGGTCATCAGGTCGGCGGCGACCTCCTCCACCAGCTGGCTAATGGACCCGGACGCCGACCTTCAGGAGGCGACAGAGCGGAACGCGCGGGAGGCGCATGAGGAAGAAGCCGACCGTCTGGCAAATGCGAAGGCAGACAAGGCCACATTATCCGCGGCGAGGAAGTTGGCGCAGGCGGAGGCCGAAGCCGCGGAGAGGGAGCGGCTCACGGAGGCTGCACGCTGCCAGGAGGTGCTTCTTGTGACGCCTTTGAACACGGCGCCACCTCCGCCGGAGTTTGAGGTGACGACCGGGGGAGCCGGCGACGAGCAGCCGATCCGGGAGCGGGAGGGCGATGACGTGGCCATGCCGGACGTCATTGTGCCGCCGCCGCCACCGACTAGCGGGACGCAGGACGGGCAGCCGGCTGCACCGCCGGTGCCACCAGTCAGGGACGCGGTGGTGTCGGACCTGATTCCTGAGGTCCTCGGCGCCACGGCCGCTAGAAGCCGGTGCCCCGAGCTCGTCGATCCCTGACACTGAAGTGACCAGCGCCGTGCTGGCCAGCTGGGTACCTAGGGGAGGAACGGGCGCCCTGGCCCAGGCGTCCCTTGACGTCTAGGCCAAGCTCCGGGCCGAAGCCAAAGCCCTCAAGCGCTGCAACGAAGCCTTCCTGGAGTCGCGGGCAACCATCCGCGTAAGTTTTTTCGCTTTCTTGATCTTCTTGCTTTATTCGTAGGGCGCGCTAGCGCACCCACTGGGTGTAGTCCCCATGTTCCGGGCCAGTTGCTGAGCAGGCGGTCCGTAACTTTAACTTGTATGTGTCAAATACTGACTTTATATAATATCCCCTCTATAGGACTACCACAACCTTCGCGCGATCACCTTCAACTCCAGGGTCCGGGAGCTGGAGACGCAGACCGCCCATCTGTCCGAGAGCCAGAGTAAGGCATCCGCTTGCTCATTATAATTTCTTGGCACATGGAGGAACTCGCACCCGTCAAAGTATCCACTGAGTTGCTGCACAAGGAAGCGGTAGCTTGCCATATTTACATCCTTGGCGTCCCAGTCGCCTGACAACTGCTAGACCACCAAGTCGGAGTCACCATAGCACAGGATCCAGCGAATGCCGAGTTCCTTAGCAAGCCAGAGTCCGTGTATGAGTGCCTCATATTCTGCTACGTTGTTGGAGGTGGCAAAATGGACTTGCAACACATATTTGAGCTTGTCGCCTTTGGGAGAGGTGAGGACGATGCCTGCTCCCAGGCCGGTGCGCATTTTGGAACCATCAAAATGCACCGGCCAATGGGTGGAGTCTGGTGCTGGCGGTAGGTACTGGGTCTCGGCCTAGTCGACGAGGAAGTCGGCGAACACTTGTGACTTGATGGCGGTGCGGGGCTGATAGTAGATGGTGTAAGGGGCCAGATCAATAGCCCACTTGGCCACTCGGCCAGAAGCATCTCGGCTTCCAATGATCTCAGCAAGCGAAGCCATGCAGACAACGGTTATTGGGTGCTCTTGAAAGTAAGGCTTCAGCTTCTTGGCGGCAAAGTGCACACCATAGCACATCTTCTGATAATGTGGGTAGTTTTGCTTGGAGGCGGACAGTCTTTCACTCAAGTAATATACCGGTCTCTGGACCAGCAATGCTCTACCCTCCTCCTTGCGCTCTACCACAATAACTGTGCTGACAACCCGAATGGTGGCGGCGATGTAGAGGAGCATGGGTTCTTTCTCAGTCGGAGCCGCCAAGATAGGCGGGGCCGTCAACATCTTCTTGAGTTGGAGAAAAGCTTCGTTCGCCTTGTCATTCCACTCGAAAAAAGTGGTCTTCTTCATAAGCTGGTACAGGGGAAGAGCCTTCTTGCCCAGCCCACTAATGAAACGGCTATTTGATGCCAGGCAGCCGGTGAATTTCTGCACGTCCAGCAATCGGGTGGGCACTTCCATCTTCTCAATGGCCTTGATTTTCACAGGTTTGCACTCTATGCCGCGCTCTGAGACCAGGAAGCCGAGAAGCTGGCCGACTGGTACTCCAAAGACGCATTTCTCTGGGTTGAGCTTGATCTGGAATCGGCGCAAGTTCTCAAAGGTTTCTTTGAGGTCTTCTAGCAGTGTGCCACGCTTCTCCGTCTTCACGACCACATCATCCACATAGACATAGGCATTTCTGCCGAGTTGCCTGAGGAGACACTTCTGCATGCAACGCTGAAACGTGGTGCCGGCGTTTCTCAAGCCGAACGTCATGGTCAGGTAGCAGAAGGCTCCAAATGGCGTGATGAAGGCGCTCTTCAGCCTGTCGGCCGGGTTCAGCTTTATCTGATGGTACCCTGAGTATGCATCCAAGAAACTCAACAGCTCGCATCCGGCTGTGGAGTCTATCACTTGGTCAATTCTTGGTAGAGCAAAGGGATCTTTGGGGCAAGCTTTGTTGAGGCTAGTATAGTCAGTACACATGCGCCACTGCTTATTCTTCTTCAATACCAGGACTGGGTTGGCCAGCCACTCTGGAAAGAACACTTCCATGATGAATCCGGTTGCTAGAAGCCGGGCTATCTCTTCTCCGACAACTCTTCTCTTCTCTTCTGACAGGCAGAGCAAGGGCTGCCTAACCGGCTTGGCGTCACGATACAGGACATTGATGTTGATGCCACCATCTATCAAGACTCCGGAGAAACACGCTGCCCGCCTGTCCGTTGCAAAGGTAGCATCTAGGACCAGGGTGTATGAACCTGGAGAAGGCATCACTTCCGGGTGGTTGGCCCTGCTCCAACTGATAGGCTTCTCAGACCAATGCATGAATTCGAGAGTACTTGAGGCCACTGCTTGCACTTCTTGTTGTTGCCGCCGTCTGCTGCGTCTGTCATCGGCCATGTTGGTGAACACAACATAAGCTCCGTGTTCCTCTGGGTACTCGTCTTGTATGGCACCGACTGGCCGGGCCGTCGGCTGCCGGGGCTGAGGAGGCGGCGGTCCGGCAGGCGAAGGAGGCAGGAGTCCATCTCCCTTGGCGATTCTGGCAAGCCAGTGACACTTCCAAGTGGTGTGGTTGGACGGCTTTGCGCCGCTATGGAACTTGCAAGGCGCATCTAAGGTCTGCTCATAAGAGAAGGCGGGCAACCAATTGGACTTGCCGCCCTTTTGACGCTTAGGTGCCGGTTGCCCTTCCGGCTACTGATCCTCGATTGTCGCCACTTGCTGGCTGGTGGAGGCCGGCTGAGTGGCCTTCCGCTTGTTGTCACTTGGATGCTGTCGCCGACTGGTCTCACCAGTCGGAGTCCGAGGGGCCTGAGGTGCCACCTTGCCGGATGCATCCACTAGGATTTCCGCCTTCATGGAGGAGTCGGCCGTGGCGTGCTTGTTGGCGATGATCAGCAGCTCATTGAGCGTCGCAGGCTCATCGCAGAGGAGTCGATGCTTGAGGAGGGTGCCCTCACTCGATTGCCTGCACCTTGTGCACGCCTTCGCAGGAGTTGCGCAGCTCGGCCCAGCGCATGAGATAGTCACGAGTCGATTCACTGGGCCCTTGGACACACAAGGAGAGCTGTCGGGGCTTGGGAGGCCGCTTGTAGGTGCTGGTGAAGTTGCGGATGAAGGCCTCGGTGAAATCAACCCAGCTGTTGATGCTGCGGGGCTTCAGGCTATTGTGCCATGTCCGGGCTGTGCCTTGAAGCATGAGTGGGACGTACTTCACGGCAACGCGCTTGTTGCAGTTTGCTATGCTGACGGCTGTTGAGTAGTCGACCAACCAATACTCCGGCTTCACGGAGCCGGTGTATTTGGGCGTATCTCGCGGGAGGGTGAACCCTTTGGGAAAGGGCACATCTCGAATTTGTGGGCCGAAACAGGGCGGGCCCAGCACATCTTCTTCTTCTAGCGCCAGGGGTCGGTTGAGGTGGTCAATCCGATGGCGGGCGTCATTTTCTCCGACTCCCTCTTGGCGGCCCAGGCGGTCGCCGAGTGTCGGGTGCGTGACAGGCAGCGGAGTGGGATGTCTTGCTCCGGGAGGCGGCGGAGGCAAAGGATTGCCTCGGCGCTCCATCGCTCGAGGGCGGCTGTCTTTGTCACGCTCGATGGAAAGGCGAGTCCAGCTTCGGCTAGCCGCCGGCTCGTTGCCTCGTCTTCCATGGGCGCCGCCAGTTGGCGTCCGGGATGTCTCGCCATGATCTTGGCGAAGGGGCAGCTCTTCGTTCCGCGGGGCCGGCACTTCAGCGCGACAGCCGGCTTCGTGCAACGCGGTGGCCGCGTCTAGGAGCTGCTGGGCTCGCTCCGCCATGTAGCAACGCTCGTCGCCCTCGTACTTGTCCAGTTCGTCCGTCACCGCCTGGGCGGCCCGGATGTTCTCCGCAGGCGTGGCGTAGACGGGGCGTTCTGCCCCAATATGCTGGCGATGGTTGCGCCACGCTGCCAGATAGGGCCAATGCGGCTAGGCCCCTCAGGAGCCGGCGTGCCGCCAACGGCCCAGTCCATCTCGCGCCGATAGGCGTCCGAGAGGCGCCGCATGCAGTTGGCCAGCAATCTCGAGGAGCTGGACGCGGCATGCCTCCAGTGTCTCAGCGTCTGCGTCTTCTAGGATGGGTGCCGTCAGGTCTCGCAGCGCCGCATCGAGTGGGTCTCGAGCATCTCCAGCCGATCGCTCACCACTGTTGATGACGATCACCTCCATGACGGTGCTCCCGCCGCTGTGCTCGCGAGGAGGCGGCTCGTCGTAAATCACCACGTTGGTGGGGAACGCTTCAAGTGACGCCATGTCGGAGTCGACGATCATCGGGTCGGTAGAGCCAACGGACTCCAGGTCCACAGCTGGCTCGCTGGTGACGTGAAGCTGGTCGAGGAGGCTGACGAGGCGGCTCTCGGGGCAGCCGGTGCCTGTGTCGGAGGCCGGCTCGTCGGAGAGGTGAACCTCACCAACGAGGTCGGCAAGGCAGCTCGCCGTGCAGGCGATCTCCGCGCCATGCAGGGCGTCGAGGCTGACGCCGTCGGGCGTGCTGGGCTGGCTTCGCTCGCCAGGAAGGAACAGGGTTCCCGTCCAGAGAAGATCTCCGGGAGACGGTGCACCTCGCCCCACGGTGGGCTCCAAATGTCGGGGGTTGGGTGCGACATATTCCAAAGGATGTCTTATCATGGTGGGAGCGAGTAGAGCGTCACTGGTGCCCGGAAGCGGGATGAGGCGTAGACACGAACGCCGGCGTACTTTACCCAGGTTCGGGGCTCTCCTAGGAGATAACACCCCTAGTCCTGCTCTACGGGGTCTCCGCATGATCAGTAAAGGCACAAGTGATACAAAGTTGCTCCTTGAGTTGTATGCTAGAGGTAGGAGAAGGCAAGGCTAGCTCTCTCCTGCTCTAGGAATGTGGCTAGGTCTAATAGGGTGGGAACCCTTTGCATGGGTGCCCGGGGGGGGGGGGGGGGGTTATATAGGCCTACCCCCAGGGGTACAATGGTAATCTGGCCGGCTGCTTGGCCCGGCTGTCAGCGTCTCCGGCCTCCGGCTTCTCCGTCGACTACTGGGGCCCGCCACCTGGTGGGCCCCGCCAACTGGTCTGGTATGGAGTCGACAGGCCGCTTCCACCGCTGGCGGGTCTGGTTGGTGATTGCTCACTGTAGCCGTGCTGCCAATCACGTTGGCTTGGTTAGCTCAGTGTGGCTACAGTCCCGCCGCCTGGTGGGAGATCACTGTAGCCACACCTGGTCTCATCAGGTTAATGGTGCACGGGCTTCGAGGGAGGGGGCGGCCGCCTGTTGGAGGCTGGCCCTTCCCTGGTTCGATTGGTTCGGCATGCACCGTCTTCTGGGGTGTCACTGCCCGATAGGGCCCGCAGCCTACAGGCCGTATCGACAGGCCGTCGTGGGGAACAGGGCTCCGCCTGCCCAGAGTGATGTCAAGGGAAGGTGGCAACAGTGCCACGCCATGCGGAGATATCTGCCAGTACGGGACACTATGGCCATGCTAAACCCAAGATTCAGGGGGTGAGGGCTTCACTGTAGCCACGCCCCATCTCGTCCTCTTGATGTGGGCACAAACTCTGAGGGCGCGAGGTGGCCGCCTGCTCGATGCCATCCTCCCTAGAGGCCAGCTAGCTGGAGTCAGCTGCTCGTGGTGCCATCTGCTGGTGGTTGGCCGCCCTCTGGTGGCCGGCCATTGAGCTAGCCGGCCCCCGGAGGGCGGGGCTTCAGCTTGGGGCACAACAAAGCGAAGCTGGCCCAAAGTCTTGATAAATCCAGGGACCCGGGTGAGGCTACCCGTGGCCCATTACTCCGACAGTTGGGGAACGCGGTAATTTCAAAAATTTCCCTACCATCACGCAAGATCTATCTATGTGATGCATAGCAACAAGATGGGGAGTGTATCTTCATACCCTTGAGGATCGCTAAGTGGAAGCATTTATCAATGCGGTTGATGTAGTCGTACACATTCACGATCCGCCCCGATCAAGTACCGAACATACAACACCTCCTCGCTCAGCACACGTTCAGCTCGTTGACGTCCTCGCCTTCTTGATCCAGCAAGACGGGCGAAGTAGTAGATGAGTTCCGGCAGCACGATGGCGTGGTGACGGCGTTGGTGAAGAACAATCTCCACAGGGCTTCGCCTATGCACTACAGAAACTATGACGGAGGATAAACTAGAGGGACGGGGATGCCGGCACATGGCTTGGTGTTTCTTGATGTGTCTTTGGTGCTAGCCCTGCCCCTCTATTTATATGTTGAGCCTTGGGGTCGAAACTTGGAGTAAAGGCCTCCACAAAGTCGGTTTCGCCCGAAAGGCAAGAGTCCTTCTCGGACTCCAGGGCCAAAAGCCAGGGTTCCCGGCGTCTGGACCCAGACGCCAGGGTCCCTGGCGTCTGGACCGGCCCCTGGACTCCGCAAAACTTCCTTTTGCGCTTTCCAAAAACCTTGTGGGCTTTCCCCTTTGACCCAAATAAAGTGTTCTTGTACCCAAACATTTCGGGAAACATCCGGAACCCCTTCCGGTAAATTCTGGAACCCTTCCGGAGACCAAACACTATTATCCCATATATCTTTCTTTATCTCTGGACCATCCCGGAGTTCCTCGTCATGTCCGTGATCATATCCGGGACTCCGAACAACATTCGGTCACCAACATACATAACTCATATAATACTATATCGTCAACGAACGTTAAGCGTGCGGACCCTACGGGTTTGAGAACTATGTAGACATGACCAAGACACCTCTCTGGTCAATAACCTATAGCGGAACCTGGATGCCCATATTGGCTCCTATATATTCTACGAAGATCTTTATCGGTCGAACTGCATAACAACATACGTTGTTCCCTTTGTCATCGGTATGTTACTTGCCCGAGATTCGATCGTCGGTATCTCAATACCTAGTTCAATCTCGTTACCGGCAAGTCTCTTTACTCATTCCGTAATGCATCATTTCGTAACTAACTCATTATTCACATTGCTTGCAAGGCTTATAGTGATGTGCATTACCGAGAGGGCCTAGAGATACCTCTCCGACAATCGGAGTGAAAAATCCTAATCTCGATCTATGCCAACTCAACAATTACCATCGGAGACACCTGTAGAGCAGCTTTATAATCACCCAGTTACGTTGTGACGTTTGGTAGCACACAAAGTGTTCCTTCAGTATTCGGGAGTTGCATAATCTCATAGTCATAGGAACATGTATAAGTCATGAAGAAAGCAATAGCGATATACTAAACAATCAAGTGCTAAGCTAACAGAATGAGTCAAGTTAATCACATCATTCTCCAATGATGTGACCCCGTTAATCAAATGACAACTCATGTCTATGGCTAGGAAACATAACTATTTTTGATTCAACGAGCTAGTCAAGTAGAGGCATACTAGTGACACTCTTTTGTCTATGTATTCACACATGTACTAAGTTTCCGGTTAATACAATTCTAGCATGAATAATAAACATTTATCATGAAATAAGGAAATAAATAACTTTATTATTGCCTCTAGGGCATATTTCCTTCATCTGTAACCAGCAAGATATCTGCTTCAGCGGGTAGGATTGTCTGCTCTTAAGACCTTGTTTTCACTCCAGATTTTTCCATCACCGATCAAATGGTTGATGCACAGGAAGAGTAGTTGAATATACAAACATTGTCGACAAATGGAATATGTAATACAAAAAATATGGCATGCTATAATTCACATATATTGCTTGGCTAAACAGCATGGCATTGCATAATTCACATATATAATGCCTTGCGACAAGATAGCATTGCATAATTCACATATATAATGTCTTGCAACAAGATGGCATTGCATAATTCACATATATGGTAATTAGACACTAAACAGGTGGCATTCACACAAAGCATGTATAACGATGCAAATGACATAGCAATGCAAGACACTATATGCTCGATATGTGCAATATAACCCTGCCAAGTTAGAGCATGCACCTCGGGGGGGGGGGGGGGGTTAGGACTGGTCATATGTCTTTGAATCCTCCTCTGAGGAGCTATCCGTAACCAGCAAGATATGCGCTTCGTCAGATAGCATTGTCTGCTTTGAAGACCTTGTTTTCACCGCATATTTTTCCATGACTGTGTCAAATGGCTGATGCACAGGAAGAATAGTTGAATGTACTAACATTGTTGAGAAATGTAATACGTAATGAAAAAAAGGATGGCATGATATAATTCACATATAAGATGACTGGCTAAGCAGGATGGCATTGCAAAATTCACATATGTGATGCTGGCTAAACAAGATGGCATTGCATAATTCACATATATGATATAGAAACTAAACAGATGTCATTCACACAAAGCATTATTAAACTAAGTAGATGAAATATTTGAAATGTATAAAGTAAGCAATGCAAGGTGCCATATGCATGATATGAACAACATCAGCATGCCAAGTTAGAGCAAAGACCTCAGGAGGTAAATAGGAGTGGTCTGCTCCCTCTGAATCCCCATCTGAACAATTATCTTCCTCTTAATTATGGTATGGAATGGGGGAGGGGGGTTGCTTTTGCGACCACCATGGAGCAACGTTTGTGTGAATTTTATTGCCATGCAAGGCTCGTCTCTTTTACTCTACATGTTCAGTACCATTGTGTACAATAACTGACATGCATAGGAATAAAACATAGTGAGATCATGTAAGGAGTACATGCAGAAATCCAGAGTGATGGTAGCAACCTGTGGATAGACCCAAAACCAATGATAGCAGGCAGGTAATAGCTTAAGTTAAAAAAATACAAATAATGGCTCCTTTACTGTTCGTTTCCCACCCAACATGAAACTCATAGTAGACACCCAAGATTAACCAAATAGTAGACATATACTATTGATTGATGCCCCAATATGTACCCCACAACCATTTAAAAACTCAGGTTTGAGAATTAGTTTGGACCTGACTCGGAGTCTAAGAGGTGAACAGGACGATAAAGTAGCATGTAATATTAAGCAATGCATGACGTAAGCAGACACTAAAGAGTGCGGCCTCTCTTACGGACCTGTGTAGTCCTCAAGGTCATCTGCTCAGTTGATGATGGTAATGCAGTTGTCGTGGCTGCCGACAACGGGGAAGAAGATCTGAGGCGGCGAAAGAAAGTCTGGAGGGTGGATCCCTGTTGTGGTGGACCCTTTCGTCATTGGAGTAGCTGAGTATGGGGTGGACAACGACGTGGCAGGAGCGGGACAAACCACACAAGGTTTTCTTTGACACATATCTGTAATAGAAGTAATTCTGTAAGGGTTCTTATGAATTGGAGGATTCTAACAACGAAGGGATATGAGATACATAGGAATAGGATGGGAATGCACGTGCAAAACAGAGAATTAAAAAACATAGGGTTTCTACAAATCTGCGTGTTTGGTTCACAGGAATTGGAAGATCACATGAATGCAAAGAAGCATGGTCAAATTAAGTCAAACCACAAGAAAATGTACATTTATAATGCTATTATGCTACTATCACTTAGTGAAAGTGCAACTATCCCTAGGTGGTTTTGGTAATTCCTAACAACATATAGCTCATTGAGCTAACATCATTCCAAGATGAATATTTCAGGAAAAGCTCAATGAATGGCATGGCATGGATGAGAAAAGTGGATCCCTCAAAATGCTAAGGATAAAAGGATTGGCTCAAGCTCAAAATCTCAAGACTCTACATTTTATATTTTAGTGATCCAAGATCACATTGAGTCTATAGGAAAAGCCAATAATATCAAGGAGGGATGAGGTGTTGCTTAATGAGTTTCTTGCTCTACAGTGCTTAGTGATATGCTCCAAAACCCTCAACTACTTTCTCATATCCACATATGACCTAAACCAAAAGTCAAACTCGGCCCCACCGATTCTTTCTACTCGGCGCCACCGAGATCAGATGTCATAGCCACTGCCACAAACCCTAGGCAAATCAGTCTCACCGATAGGGATCTCGGTCTCACCGAGATGGGGTTGTAATCTCTCTGTTTCCCTTTGTAACATTTTGGTACCACCAAAATGAGCGATCGGTCCCACCGAGATTGCAATGTAAACTCCCTATTTCCTTTTCGTAACATTTCGATCTCACCGAAACGAGCGAACCGGTCACACCGAGTTTACCTGACCAACTCTCTGGTTAGCTCATTATCAAAATCGATCTCACCGAGTTTGTGTAATCGGTCTCACCGAGATTACATTATGCCCTAACCCTAATCACAGTGGTCCTACCGAGTTGCATGTCGGTCCCATCAAAAATACTAACGGTCACTAGATTTGCTGAATCGGTCTGACCGAGTTTACCAATTCGGTCCCACCGAGTTTGGCAAGTTGTGTGTAACGGTTAGATTTTGTGTGGAGTCTATATATACCCCTCCACCTCCTCTTCATTTGTGGAGAGAGCCACAAGAACAAACCTACACTTCCAACTTGCTGTTTCTAAGAAGGAACCACCTACTCATGTGTTGAGGCCAAGATATTCCATTCCTACCATATGAATCTTGATCTCTAGCTTTCCCAAGTTGCTTTCCACTCAAATCTTCTTTCCACCAAATCCAAATCCTGTGAGAGAGAGTTGAGTGTTGGGGAGACTATCATTTGAAGCACAAGAGCAAGGAGTTCATCATCAACACACCATTTGTTACTTCTTGGAGAGTGGTGTCTCATAGATTGGCTAGGTGTCACTTGGGAGCCTCCGACAAGATTGTGGAGTTGAACCAAGGAGTTTGTAAGGGCAAGGAGATCGCCTACTTCATGAAGATCTACCGCTAGTGAGGCAAGTCCTTCGTGGGTGACGACCATGGTGGGATAGACAAGGTTACTTCTTCGTGGACCCTTCATGGGTGGAGCCCTCCGTGGACTCGCGCAACCGTTACCCTTCGTGGGTTGAAGTCTCCATCAACGTGGATGTACGATAGCACCACCTATCGGAACCACGGCTCAAAAATCACCGTGTCTCCAAATTGCTCATCCACTCTGTCTCAACTACATCTATTCACAGGGTCAGCAGTCAGTGTTTGCAACATGTCTGATCAAAGTGACAGCCAGAATAGAGAAGAGGAGCAGATTCAGATGAGTGAGGGCACTAGTCCCTCTAGTACCTCTGATGAGGGCAGCAGGAGCACCCCAAGCAACTTACCCAAAGCTGCCACCAGGACCAGAAAGAAGAAAACCTCAGAATCTGAGGATGAAGACTATGTGGTAGTAGAGGATGAGGCCACTTCCAAGAAGAAAGTGCTCAAAAAGGAGTATGGCACAGCTGCATCCATTAAGCATGGTATGAAGATCGAAGTGCCTGCAAAGAGAACTCCCATGTCTAAAGCCAGAGCCTTTACTCAAATACCTTTGGAATCTCAACCCAAAGAGGCTGCTGCAGAAGGGAAGAAAAGGAAGGAAAGGGTCAAGAAGACCATGGCCAGAGTTGTTGGGAAGCCTTCCATGATGGAAGAGGAAGAGGAAGAAGAGGTTGCTGCACCAGCACTCAAGGCTCAGAAGCTTATGGGTGATGATATTAGGTCAGGGGCTACATCATCAAAGCCCAAAGAAGCACCCAAAGCTGCCTCCAAACCAAAGACTACACCAAAGAGGAATACCAGAAACATATCTGCTGCTGAGAAGAACAAGGCCCCAGTGCCTGAAACTGCTGCTGCTGAAGAAGAAGATGATGAAGAGCATATCCTGAGAAAGTTGAAGCCTAAGATTCCAGACCACAATGATGCTCATCCTGTGGCTGAGAACATGAAGCTGAGAAAGGATGCAGGACTCAGACAGTGGAGGTTGTCTGATTCTTATGCTATCAGGAGAAGGACTATTGTTGACTACAGGTTCCATACTAAGGAACATCAGGATTTCTATGAGACAGTGTTATTGGACAAGAAACCTATAGTTTGTGACATGAGGTGGGTGGACTGGACCTACATGAAGGAGAATGAGGAACATTATCCTGGTGTGTATGACAGTTTCAGTGCTTGTGGAGTTGCAGACTTTGTTGGGCAGAAGCTCGCAAAGTGGAATGGTGAGCTCATTATGCAATTCTACTCCATAGCACACTTCTATCCAGATGGCAGTATAGTATGGATGTCTGAAGGTACAAGGTACCAATCAACTATTGAGGAATGGGCAAATCTGATCAATGCACCTAAGGAGAAGGAAGATGACCTGGATGTCTATGCCAAGAAGAAGATGGATCACAACACTATGGCACATATGTACAAGGAGATCCCAGATGCTGCAGTTGAGACACATAAGTTTGGATCTGTACACTATCTTCTGTCAGGATTGCCAACCATCAACTGGATCCTCAGGCACACTCTCTTGACCAAGTCAGGTGACCACAACATGATCAGAGGCCATGCAATAAACTTACTACACTTATTTGATGTGCCACAGAAATTCAAGGTCATGAGCCTCATTGTGGAGACTATCAAGAGGACAGCAGCTGACCAGAAAAGAAGTTGTGGGTATGCCCCACAGATCCAGGAGCTGATTAAATCCAAGATGGGCACATGCACATACTTGCTGGATAAGGAACACTTTGCTACCTATCCAGACTTTGAGGATAACCAAGTGGTTATGAATGAAGATGAGCCATCTTCTATGCATGCTCAAGCAAAGAAGGAGAAGGCAAGGACAGAGAAGGCTACAAAGATGCCAACAATGGAAGAGGCATCTCAGTACTTTCTGAAGAGCAAACAAGATCATCTAGGCTACTTGATTGCATCCACTCTTAAGATTGAGAAGGGGCTGGCCACCTTGACTCAAAACCAGGAGAGCCTGGAGAGGATCATGTAGCAGAAGTTCCATGACTTGGATGTGAAGGTAACTGAGATCTAGTCTGTTGTTGAGCAGCTTCAGGATGATATGCAGGAGAGGAAGGGCAAGGCAACCACAGATGCATTTGCCAGAGTGCCTAGAGCTCAGAGATCAGCTGCAGTGCCAGTGACAGACACCAAAGCCACTTCATCTGCACCAGCTACAACTCCTACAGCTCCAGTGCAACCAGCTTCAGCACCCACACCTCCAGCTCCATGCACATCAACTGAAGTCTTTGTCCAAGGAGCCATCTCTGCACCACCACCTGAAGATCAAGCCTGAGAGTCGATCTAGTGCTATGCATTTTCTATGAACTTTTTGGTAACTTGTTGCCAAAGGGGGAGAAAAATGTATAGATCATAGGCTTCGAGAGAGAGTGTTGCTTTTTGTTCTCTCTTGCTTTGGTGGTTGAACTTTTTTTTTGCTTGCTTGACATACTCTATGTCTGTGTGATACTTGGATGATCATGTGTTTGATCATATGCTACATTTATGCTTGTTGGATGACATTATCTCGTTTATCTCTATATGATCATTCACTTTGCTTGGTGATGAGTGCATGTATTCAATTATTATCATTTTGAGCGCTCCACCAAGATGTATGTGACATGGAAGAGTTACCCATGAGCCTAACTCCTTGTGCATTTGCAGTCCAAAGCAAATCTTAAACTATGCACAAATTTAGGGGGAGCTCTTGCTTATCACATACTTCTCAAAGCGACTATGTTTTTCACTCTTATTATCATTTGTCGAAGCTTTGATCTATATGGTGTCATCAATTACCAAAAAGGGGGAGATTGAAAGTGCAACTATCCCTAGGTGGTTTTGGTAATTCCTAACAACATATAGCTCATTGAGCTAACATCATTCCAAGATGAATATTTCAGGAAAAGCTCAATGAATGGCATGGCATGGATGAGAAGAGTGGATCCCTCAAAATGCTAAGGATAAAAGGATTGGCTCATGCTCAAAAGCTCAAGACTCTACATTTTATATTTTAGTGATCCAAGATCACATTGAGTCTATAGGAAAAGCCAATACTATCAAGGAGGGATGAGGTGTTGCTTAATGAGTTTCTTGCTCTACAGTGCTTAGTGATATGCTCCAAAACCCTCAACTACTTTCTCATATCCACATATGACCTAAACCAAAAGTCAAACTCGGCCCCACCGATTCTTTCTAAACGGCGCCACCAAGTTCAGATGTCATAGCCACTGCCACAAACCCTAGGCAAATCAGTCTCACCGATAGGGATCTCGGTCTCACCGAGATGGGGTTGTAATCTCTCTGTTTCCCTTCGTAATGTTTCGGTACCACCGAAATGAGCGATCAGTCCCACCGAGATTGCAATGTAAACTCCCTGTTTCCTTTTCATAACATTTCGGTCTCACCACAACGAGCAAACCGGTCCCATCGAGTTTACCTGACCAACTCTCTGGTTAGCTTATTACCAAAATCGGTCTGACCGAGTTTTTGTAATCGGTCTCACCGAGATTACGTTATGCCCTAACCCTAATCACATCGGTCCTACTGAGTTGCATGTCAGTCCCAGCGAAAATCCTAACGGTCACTAGATTTGCTGAATCGGTCTGACCGAGTTTACCAATTCGGTCCCATCGAGTTTGGTAAGTTGTGTGTAATGGTTAGATTTTGTGTGGAGGCTATATATACCCCTCCACCTCCTCTTCATTCATGGAGAGAGCCATCAGAACAAACCTACACTTCCAACTTGCTGTTTCTAAGAAGGAACCACCTACTCATGTGTTGAGGCCAAGATATTCCATTCCTACCATATGAATCTTGATCTCTAGACTTCCCCAAGTTGCTTTCCACTCAAATCTTCTTTCCACCAAATCCAAATCCCGTGAGAGAGAGTTGAGTGTTGGGGAGACTATCATTTGAAGCACAAGAGCAAGGCATTCACCATCAACACACCATTTGTTACTTCTTGGAGAGTGGTGTCTCATAGATTGGCTAGGTGTCACTTGGGAGCCTCCGACAAGATTGTGGAGTTGAACCAAGGAGTTTGTAAGGGCAAGGAGATCGCCTACTTCATGAAGATCTACCGCTAGTGAGGCAAGTCCTTCGTGGGCGACGGCCATGGTGGGATAGACAAGGTTACTTCTTCGTGGACCCTTCATGGGTGGAGCCCTCCGTGGACTCGCGCAACCGTTACCCTTCGTGGGTTGAAGTCTCCATCAACGTGGATGTACGATAGCACCACCTATCGGAACCACGGCTCAAAAATCACCGTGTCTCCAAATTGCGTTTGAATCCTCCAAATCCTTCCCTTTACATTCTTGCAAGTTGCATGCTTTGTTTTTCCGCTGCTCATACACTCTTTGCATGCTTGCTTGAATTACGTTAGGATTGCTTGACTTGTGCTAAGATAGCTAAAATCTGCCAAAGACTAAAATTGGGAAAAGGATAAGTTTTTATTTGATCAAGTAGTCTAATCACCCCCCTCTAGACATACTTTCGATCCTACACTTTGTATTGTGCTTCACGAACAAAATTTGAAAAGGAGGGCCAAGTGGATATTAAAATTCCTACAGTTTTTTTTGAAAGAGACACTAAAGGAACAAATCCTATAGTTTTCCTTTGCTCCATTCCTTTGAACCAAATGCATGATGAATAGTAGTACCATAGGAAACTTTCGAATTCATGTGTTTTTCCTTCACTTTTCCTTTCAACCACTGGCGATTCTAATAGGCAGGCTTGAATTGGAAAAAGCCTACTGTTAGGACCGAGAGTATATCGACCGGAGGGGGTGAATGGGAGATTAAAAAATTCTTTCGAATGCTTTGAACTGATCCCAAACACAGCAGCGGAAATAAGGTACGGAAGACAAGAACTTAATCAAACTTGATATCGAGAATCATTTCTATCAAGGTAGTGAGCAAGTATAAAAGGAGCATAGGCTACCACGGGTTTGACAATAACTATGGTAATACAGTATGCTACTAGATACAGACACATGAGAGAAGACGAGGTACGGACAACGAAGAGAAATCACGAGACATAACGAGGATGAGGCAGAGGAAAGCAACACAGAGAAAAACACACCAGTCTAAATATGATCAGAGAGGAGAATAATATATATATATACATATATACATACATATATACATACATACACATATATATAGGACAAATGTTTCCTACAAGCAGTGGTAGTTACCACCAATAGCGTTTTCTATGTTGTATGTAGTATCTGGCGAAATCGACAGTATGTACGTGTAGTATATATATATATATATACATCTGGGCTATTCTGTTACGTGTAATAGAATATTATTCTGTTACCCTTTCTGTACTGACGTAGTTCACAGGTTGGACTGACGTGTTTTTCAACAAGAACTGATGTTCCTGCGTGCACGACGGATAGAAACAGGGGATGCAACGTTGAGCTTCCGGCCGTTCTCCGGTGTGTTGCTGCGGGCCATTCGTTGCTAGAGGAGACACGTAAAGGGGTTCCGCATGTGCGCGCGGTCATCTGGATGTGTTTTGCGATTTGTAGTCACCGGAGGTGACGACGTAGTCATTTTGGCGGCGGACGTGTTTTTTGGCGTCAGTGTTTTACTGTTGTGTTAACAGACCTCAAATTATGTCGTGTTTGTCGTTTTTGATGTGAGAATTTATCGGTATGTTATGGTTTTTTGAGATTATGTTCCTCTATAATTCATGATTACAAGTTTTGGTGTTCTTGTTTGTTTTCGACGCCCGCCATGGAATTCTGCTCTTCATTTTCTATTTTTTACGTTCGAATTGGCGTTGCAGGGAGAGATATAAGGATTGTATGAGAAGATTTGCGTTGTTAATTTTGCTTTTTTGGTTGTTTCTACCTCGGATTCCCATGTTATTTTGTCGTTGGCGGAGGTGGTGTATGGCGGCTGACTGTAAGCTACGATTTCTTGTAATCTGGTCAAACTGCATAATTAATTTGCGTGTTTTTTAGTGTTGTTTTGAATTGCTGTCGTATGTGTAGTTGGACTTCTGCATGTCAAAGTTTTTATTACTGTGTGTTGACATTGGAGCCGCACTGATGGCTCTGCACTTTGATTATAAAGCCCGAGCCCTCTGTCAGTTTCATTCTACGAGCTGCAACCAAAGAAAAGGGGGGATGGATCCTAAGCTGGGAGAGGTCACAGAGGAGGAGGGGGACGCCATAGATGTGAGGGCCTGCAGTAGCGGAGCAAAGGAGGAGGAGGCGCAGGCACAGACAGATGGCGCGACGTGCTGCCGAGGAGGAACCGGAGGCAGAGTTCAACAGATGGCTAGCTCGTGAGGTGATGGATACTTGCAACTCCAATGAATTGGATCTTCTTTTCCTAGAGGGCAGGGGAAGGAACCATATTCAGATCATTAGTTGGGCTAGGGCGAGAGCAGCCACGACTCCACATCCATCCACCAGGGCAAAATGGCATCGTTTCTTTGATCGTTATGACTGAAGTAGTGAACATTATGTTTTTCAGATTTTTGTTGTGGGGGAGTAGATGTCCGAATGACTAAATGAATCCAACTTGTGTTTTATCTCTGAATGTGTTGTTTTGTCTGCATATGTTCGACATGTGCACCTTTGAACTGCTTGATTTTCTGAAGTTGTACTGATTTGCGGTCAAATGTTGCATGGCTTGTGTAATAACTATTTCCTACCAGCTGGCTGCCCATCTTCCTATTTATTATTTTTATAATCTGCGAGTGTCCCTGACTATAAACACTATCCATTTATGTGTGGTGTGTGGCCAAGTCTTCCCACTCCCTTTTCTTCCTTCTTCCAGAATCAGATCTAGGTTCCTCTCTCTTCTTTTCATCGCCTTTTTCTCCGTTCCTGTGTGTTCCATGGAGGATTGTTCATGCGGATGCCTGGCAAAGATGGCGCGCATAGCTGACGGCTGTGTGTACAAGTCTGGTTTGGAGCTCACTCAGAGTCAGCGGCGCGGGCAACTTTCTTGTTTGCTGTACAACAACCATGGGTTTCGTACACCCTATGTTTGTCGCCTGACGGATGGTGACTTGAAGGAATCATGGGTATGTGTTTCTATTCGTTTTTGGTTCCTACTTTCTTGATGGTTTCTGTTTGAATCGCATGGACTGGATCTGCAGTTTTGTCTAATGAATAACTTGTCTATATTTTTTAATTTGGTTTCGTTAGATTTTAACAGTACGGATTTCTGTGTGTATTTGTTCATTACTTAACAGTATTTTAACCATTTTTTTTGTATAATCCCTTATCTGTTTATGAATAGATGTTTTAACTGTAGGTGTATTGATTTGTATATTTCTTCAGTTTAGTCAGTTCACATGTCTAGTTAGTTTTGTGTTATTGTTTTGGTTCAGATTTTTTCCATTTTAGTTCGTTATGCAAATCATTCCTATATTTGTGTAAAAATTCAGCTATGTCAGGTGTTCATTTTGTTTTGTACTCCCATGCCTATTTGCAGAAAATGTCATCGAGGATCAGGATTGTTGCTCCCAGTTCCGGTGTTCTGAAGATGGAGACTTCAAACAAGAATGGGTATCAGT
This sequence comes from Triticum timopheevii, assembly GCA_963921465.1. Lineage (NCBI taxonomy): Eukaryota > Viridiplantae > Streptophyta > Magnoliopsida > Poales > Poaceae > Triticum > Triticum timopheevii. The sequence goes on from OY997270.1 coordinate 140,819,025, forward strand.
TGATGGATGTTGCCTACCACATCAACTTTGATGGTTGCATCAACCTAACTACTGGGTGGAAGGAGTTTGTTGCTGAATCTGGATTTGAGGATGGTGATGTGGTTATGGTTATGTTCTCGAGAGAAGACGACTCTTTGACGTTCAGAATCTATGTGCTGTAGGTTTAAATGTGGCAAATGACGCCGGTTTTGCAAGATTTTGTGTGTGTCTGATTATGTTGCAGTATTTTTTTTTCTTTTAAAACATTTTGCATGTGAGATGGTTGAATTGTATGGTATTATCAGAATGGTATGGAACTAGTTATGTAATGTTATTCCTATTGTTCTGCTCATGTATAACTGTTTTTTTGTTACATTGTTTATATTAGTTATGGAACAATTTCTTTAGTTGAACTGATGGGCATCCTTTGTTTTGACTGATATATTTTTCATGTTCATAACTCGCAGACGGTGCTATACGCTGATGAGTTTTTTAGAACCTCTTTTTTGTTATTTGAGTTTTCTTGAACTTAAATCCTTTTAATGATAGTACTGATCTATTTTAGTTTGTCAATTACCGATCAAATTTGTTTGTTGTATAATATTTTTTTCCTTACTTTTTTACATGAATTTTGGAGAACGTTTTTTCCTTTTTTAATAGATGAACAATGATAGTTTTAGTATTTCATAAAATAAAAAAAAATTAATCTTCGCTGCTCAGTACTTATTTTTATTTTGTACTTGAACCCTTTTGAATTGTAGTAGTTGATTTTTTTTGTAAACTCGTTCCTGAAATTTTTATTTACAGTCTCATATATATATATATATATATATATATATATATATATATATATATATATATTAGTTCTTACCATTAAGATGTGTTTGAACTTTTTACAATATTTTTGTTTATTAACTGGGTTTTTTTAATAAAAATTATCTTCATTTTTTATTTTTTGTCGTGAGTGATCTACTGGATTTTTGTTATGGGGTGAAGTACTTTGTTGGGCCATCGGCCTGGGTCGTTGTATTCGGCCCGAATAGTTTCTCTTGCGCGACTGTGGAGCACGACGTGCGTGTGCGCTCTGGGTTTAGTCCCACCTCGCTATTCGAGGGGGCTCGGTCCTGTTTATAAGCGCAGCCGACGCTCATTAGTCGAACTCATATGAACACTTACCAGAGCGGTTATACACGGCGCTCGCTATCTCTTTGTCGACCTGTGGGCCCTGGACGACAGGCCCATGCGTGTGTGGGCCTTCTCCTGTCCTTGGGCTGTCAATTTTTTTTATATTTTGTTTGTTTTTTATCTAGTACTTGACTAGACCAGTAACTTGGACTGGTACTTTTTCGTCATTGGGCGGTCAATTTTTTCATATCTGGTTGTTTTTGGGATCTAGCACTAGACTATACCAGTATCTTGGATTGGTACTTTTTTGTCCTTGGGCTGTCAATTTTTTTCTTTTTTCTTTTTCTTTTTTGTTTTTTTATATAATACTGAGGGTCGTGACTTGCCCCCGCACCGCACCCTACCGAGGGGCATAGTTGTACTGACACATCTTCCTTGTATGGACTTTGCCCCATTTATCTATCTTATGGGTGGGGGCGGGGTGAAACATGACTTGCCCCCCGCACCGAACCGTACCGAGGGGCATAGTTGTACTGACTCATCTTCCTTGTATGGACTTTGCCCCATTTATCTATCTTAGGGGTGTGGGTGCGTGGGGGGGGGGGGGGGAAACATGACTTGCCCCCGCACCGAACCGTACCGAGGGGCATAGTTGTACTGACACATCTTCCTTGTATGGACTTTGCCCATTTATCTATCTTAGGGGTGTGGGTGTGTGGGGGGGGGGGGGGAAACATGACTTGCCCCCGCACCGAACCGTACCGAGGGGCATAGTTGTACTGACACATCTTCCTTGTATGGACTTTGTCCCATTTATCTATCTTAGGGGTGTGGGTGCGTGGGGGGGGGGGGGAACATGACTTGCCCCCGCACCGAACCGTACCGAGGGGCATAGTTGTACTGACACATCTTCCTTGTATGGACTTTGCCCCATTTATCTATCTTAGGGGTGTAGGTGCGTGGGGGGGAGCAGAATAACTGCAATGCGCTTGTCAAAACAATCGCACTGCCGCGTTACCGCGAGGCCGAGACGGGGGGGTGTGGGGGAGGTGTGGTCGGGGCCCGCCCTCCCCCATCCCGGCGATGCCGAGCTAGGAACGAGCCGTAGCAGGCAACGACGCGGCGTGCCGCGGCGTCGCATGCGGAGGTGAGTCCGTAACATGACTTGCCCCCATTATCTTATCTTTATTTTTTAGGGGAATAACCAGCACCGTTATGAATTATTTTTTCATTTGTACTTTTTTGATAATTTTTTCTGTACTGATGTGAGTTATTATTTGTACTTTAGCCGTTTGTTTTCTCCTTCTATATTAATTTTTTATTTTGTATTTGATTATTGGTATTATCTTTTGTAACTGGCCAGAGATAGTGGGCTTCGCCACGGTTGTGGGCTTTAGCCGTCCGTTTTCTCCCACTCATCTTTTAACCCTCCCACTCACCTTTTAACCTCCAATCTTTCCCGTTCCGCTCCTCTCCCGTCCCCAAATCGGCTCCGTCTTCGTTCCCCTCTTCTTTTCTCGGAGGGCGAGTTGCTACTCCCGTTTCGCCGCGGGAGCGTCGGTCGGAGGGTCCAACCCCAGGGGTGGAGGTCCGGGTGCTCTATTTCGTTCCTTTTTGCTCTGCCATTGACTTTTGCTTGCGTCCTGTCATGTTGAGATTTGCACTCTATTTCTAATATGTTGCTCTCTTTGCTGTCCCAGGCTGCACTCGCTAGGGTTCCTTTGCTGTTGAACGACCATTTGGCGGCAGTGATACTGGATTTGCGTGGCGGATTTTGTGTTTGCTGGTAAGAGTTTTGCTTTTTCTATGGCGTGTTTCGTTTCTGAAATAGTTCAAATCCCTAATTGTTGTTCATGTGTCTCGCAGATCTGGTTCGACAGATTTTAGGACTGTAGATTTCAATGGGTACATCATCCAGTCCGGACAAATTGAATGCAGGTGATTTTCCCTGTATTTTGGATGATGTTCTAACAGATCTGGTTTTTAGGGTGTACAGTTGTTTGCCGTATCGACTTTATAAGTTGTATGTATTTTGATATGTGTTAATTTTGCCCTGGATTGTATGGTGCGTATGGTTTTGGCAGTTGATGCAACCCACAGACAGTTGTTAGTACTTGTCACCACGTGTATTTTGAACTGATGTCCTCACATTTTGGATAGATTGTAGTAGTCAGTGAAGAACTAGTATGGTGGTGAAAGAGTTGTGTTTTCTGAAGTTTTGTTCTGCATGTGGTGGGTTCATATTTTGTTTTATTCAGGTGAACTTGTAGTGTTCACATAGTTGAACTGACTGTTTGTTTTTGTGCTTTTTTGCTAATTATGATGTTATTGCAGATGTTGGAGTGCCGGTGCCTCCCGATTCTGAGAAATCAGAACGCTTTCAAGATCTTGTGAATGTTATTTTTGAGACACCAAATCCTCTAGAAGAACTTGCGAATGTTGTTGGTGTTTCCCTTATATTTGCTCTTTTTTTATCAGCCTTTAATACATATATATGCTTGGTTTCATTAGTTGTTCCTTTTTGTTTGTGTCTGATGGTATGCGTTTTATTTATTTTTGTGTCTGCAATGTTAATTGTGTTTTAATTTTTTATGTGTGTGGTTATGTTATTGGTTTATGCAGTTAATGATAGCCATGGTGTTCCGGAGGACATTTCTGATGTTGTTAAAGATATTAATGATGGGATGTATTCACTAAACGTTGATGATGGTGATGGAAGCTTGCAGTTGTCTGTTACTCAGTCTCAAAGTGTTGATGGCACTGAGCCTGTAACCAAGCTGAGGATGTTCCTATGCAGTTGCAGCTCGAGGATGAAAGGATAAGAAAGAAGAAGTATGAATTCCAAAAGAGGAAGGAATTGGAATGGCGTCAAAAGGCTGCCTGTGTGCCAGAAAGTGATGTTGATGTTGCTCAAGCTCCTAAATGTGTAGGAGATAAAGGTGGTGACACATGTTTATCAACTGTTCATGCCGGATCTCATGGAAGCAACATGCCTGTGAAGACAAACTTGATGCAAACTCGGTTGGCGCAAGCTTTTGATCGTGATGTTGTTAAGGTGAAGAAAGTTGTTTTGAAGAGGAAGTTGTCAGATCGAAATGCCGACGGCACACATAGGCATAGCCCACGTGTGAAAGCTGGTCCCCAACCTGGTAGTAGCAAAGGTGATGCGGATATTGTTGCTGTGAAAATTGGTCCAAGCAAACATGGTGGCTCCGTTGTTCGTCATAGTCCACGAGGTTTGACAAATAAGAAGCCTTCTTCTTCTCCTCTTCAAGAGCGGTCTTTGTTGAAAGAAAATAAGAAGCGTAAAGTTCATCCTGCAAAGGTGAACAAAGGTGGGAAGAAGCATGCTCGTGTTGAAGCTGAAGATGCTGCATCTGAAGAAGATGATATTGAAGTTGATTCAGAAGATGAATTTGCAGTGGTATGTGTTTTGTACTGCATGTGACTTGCTAGTTGTACTTGCAATGATTTTTAATTTGTGTTTGTGCTGGCATGCTGGCCAGGTGAGGCTAGTCATTGTTTTCATCAATCGAGGGGTGGTACTGATGTTGTTTTAATAGTTGAACTTGTGTAATTTTTTTTACTAACATTCATATGCTTGTTTTGTTTTCTATATTCATTGTTTGAAGTGGTATGTGTTTTTGTACTGCATGTGACCTACTAGTCGTACTTGCAATTATTTAATTGTGTTTGGGCTGGTATTTGCGGCCAGGGGGAGGCTGATTATTGTTTGCATCAATTTTTGAGGGGGATGGTACTGATGTTGTTTTAATAGTTGACCTTGTGCAATCTTTTTTTTCTTTTTACTTGCATTCAATTGCTTGTTTTGTTTTCTATATTCATTTTTTAAGGTGTGGCTTTTTTATTTTCATTTACAGCCTGTTAGCGTTAGAAGTCCGGTTAAGCCGGTGGGAGGCAATACTGGAAAAGTTGCCTTGGATGAAGGTGACCAAGGGAAATTGAACTTAACTGCGCGATGTTCGTTGAGAGAGGTTGAAGATTGCGCTAAATTGCTCGAGAGTCGGCATGTGGCTAGGGTTCATTCATCTGGTTTTGGTTCTATTTTCAATTGGAGGGTGAAGTCTAACATTTCCCGCCCTCTGATGGGAGTTTTGTATCTGAGGATAGATTGTGATACAATGACTCTTGACATGGGTGAGGCTAATAAGAAGCTTCGGATCACTAGTGACGGTATACATCAATTATTTGGGTTCCCTCATGGTGGTCGTTCTGCGCCAAGGCCGTCAGAGGACGGATATGACGACGCTCTAATGAAGTTAAGATCGGAGCTTGACATTAGAAGGGAAAGAGATATCAAGACAAAGGATTTGAGGAATAAGCTCAAGGTGCTCGTCAAGGATCCTAGCAAAGATGACCTTGCTCTGAAAGTGTTCTTCATGATTGTATTTATGAAGGTTGTGTTGCCTGGTTCTGCCCCGCGTGTTTCCAGAGAGGCAGCAATGTTTGAGGGTCTCGTCTTTGAGGACATGGCTCATATGGATTATTGCTAGTTGATGGTTGATGAGCTTAGAAGGGCTGTTGCCAAGTACCAAAATGGTGATACTCTTGGGAAGGCAATCACAGGTTGTGCCATAGGGCCTGTACTAATGTACCTTGACTGCCTTATCCGTGGCAAGACTGCAGAGCCTAACATGCGAGTCCCCCGCATATGTTTCATGGATCCTGCCAAGCTTTCCGATCTGGTTGATGCAGATTTGATAAAAAAAGGCAATGCAGATCCAAAGACTTGGGTGTTTGGGAAGCTTCCGGTGAGTTTTGTTTGGTTTGTGTCTTGCAGACCTTTTTTTTAATTTAGGTATAGCTATTTTTTGCTGTAGTGGACATCTGTACTGTAGAGTTGTCTGTTTATATTTTGTATGGTTTAGGTATGGTTTTTTAGTACTGTTGTTTCTTGTGTGGTTGAACTGAATAACTTTGTTAAACTGGCCTGTTGGTAAATACTAACAAATTGGCAATGACAGCTAAAGTTTTTTAGTGGTGTTGATTTTAAATCTGTTAATATCATGATTTATTTTTCCCTATGTGTTGCATTGATTGATTAACTATTTTCCCCTTTTGTTTGTAGTGGAAAACTCAAGAGGAGGTTGTTTTTTTCCGAGTGTATAAACGGCCAGTCCTGGAGATGCCGTCGTCTCAGGTTCGAAGTCTTCATCTCTGTCCGATGAGTTGAGGGATGGTCGTGGTGTTGAGGGTGCTGGTTATGCCCCTCCTGGCCCTAGTAATGCTAGTGCTTCACAGAGGCAGGGTTTTGGTATTGATGTTGCTGTCTCAGCGTTGGAACGTGCTGAGCATATCTTAAGTAATGTGTGTTCTGAGCTGCAAAGTCCCAACGACAGTCGAGCGTTTGAGCTGTATAAATGGTATCCTTCCTGAAGGTCATCAATTTAACGCTGAGGAAGCTGTTGACTACATTGAGATGGAGAGAATTTTAATCGGTGACATGCGTGACGGTGCCGCTAAACTAGTTCAGAGCTCGGTTCGTCTGTTGAACAACATGAAGCATTTCAGAACTACGCAAAACTCTCGCTGCAAGCCATATGAAGAAAGTGCAAATGTTGTTATCAAGCAGTTTGAGCAGGATGAGGCTGCTGCCACCCACAGCAGGGCTGGTGATTGTACCGAGGCTAATGTTTTTGATCACGAAAGGAATGATGTTGGCTTTGAGCGCCCTGATGTTGATGTGAGTCAGTCCTCAGTGTTTGCAATTTTTACTTTGTTGTCCTGCTGTCAATGTTGTAGTTGAACTTCCTCATCTTCATCTATTCATTAGTAATTTTCTTTTTTATGCAGATTGATCATGATGAGGATGTTGGCACCGACAGCAGGGCCGACGATCGCACTGAGGCTAATGTTTCTGATCAGCATACGAACGATGTCGGCTTGCAGAACCCTGTTGTTGATGTGAGTCAGTCCTCGTTGTTTGTATGTTTTTACTATGTTTGTTCTGCTGTCAGTATTGTAGTTGAACTGCCTGATCTACATCTGGTTATTAATTTTTCTTTTTCATGCGGGAGACCAGTCATAATGTTGAAGCTGATGTTGAGCATTGAGTTAATGATCCATCCACTGATAAGTGCAAGGTTATTTTTATTTTCATTGTGGTTATTCATATTCTTTTTAATTTTCATGCGCACCAATGTGTCCTCCTTGTTCATTTTTCTATCCCACACCGTTTAGAGTTTGCAAGGGGGTAGCTACCTTTTTTGTTACTGTTGTTTTAATTCCTTGTGTTTATTGTTGCTCATAATAGCATTGTTTTTTGCCTCATTACATTTTGAATCAGGGTGCTATTGTTGGCGATGAGCCTTGTTTGCCCATTGGCGATGTTGCTTTGAATGTTAGCAGCAGCAAGTTCGATAACGTTGCAGCGAATGCTTCCAAGGTTTATTTTTCTGTGCACATCTTTGGTACTTTATTTTTTATTGTTAGTTTTGTTCATATTATTCACTTTTTCTGAAAAAAAATTCATCAGATTACTGATGTTGAACGTCAGATTAGTGGCGGAGATGATGCTCGTGATGCTCCATTGAGTAGTGGGCGCAATGTTGGCACCAAAGTTGCTGATGAGGATGCTGGTGCTGCCAGCATACCTGATTCCAAATCGCCTGGTGTTGGTATTGCTGGGGATGAGAATGTTTCTGGTTGTGAAGATTTGCCGCCAGAGAATTTCCCTCCTGGAGGTCTTGATTACGGTGATGCATTGCAAGATGCTTCTAGCGTGGAGGAGGTGCCATCCGAGGATGATGATTTACTTCTGTCATTTTCTTCTGACCCCTTGACACAGGAGGCGCTGTTGTCGTCTCAGGATTTTCTTTCTACAGACCCTTAAAGTGCAGCAATATTGGTGTCCTCTCAAGATGTCCCATCATCAAACCCTGAAACTGGAGGCATAATGGTCTCATCATAGGAACTACCGTCGTCGTCAAACCCTGATAGTCCAGGTAAGCACTTGTAAATTGGGTGTACTTCTCAAATTTTCATTTTGGACATGTTCTCCTGTAGTTGTTGAACTTATTATTTTTCATCATTTTTTTGCAAGCAGAAAGTGATAATGTTGTCAAGGTTGATACATTTTTCTTCGCTGTTACGAGGTTGCGCATGAACCGTACTAAATGGTTAGTTTGGGATTTTGCCCGTAACACTTTTGTCACTTTTTTCTTTCGTATGATTATTATTGTTGTTGCAGTAGTCTTAATTCATGTAATTTTTTGTGCTTTTCTAGTCACAAGCCGATGTTTCAAAATAAAGAATGTGATGCCAGTGTTGGTTCTATTGCTAAAGCGTTTGTCCCCACTGGCATGCTCAACTCAGACAGTGCAGATGTTGTTTTATATTCTCTACGTCAGAAGTACCGAGACACTGACAAGTTGATAGTTCCCAGATGGGTGACAGTCAGTATTTTGCTTTTTTTGTAAATAGGATGATAACTTGTTTTGACAATTTTCTAACTGTTGTTGTTCTTTTTGTACAACAGACCAAGATCCGTGATGGAAATATTGATTCCAATGTGTTAAATTGGTTCACGAGATCAGGTGCTGATGGTTTCGATCAAGTAGGTGAACTTGGACTTTTTGTACTAATTAACTAGAACTGTCATGTTTTTCTTTTCAGTTTAGGGAGGTGTGGGAATGAACTTGATTAGCCTGCTTTTTACACCTGTACTTATGAATGATCCATGCTTTTTATTAAAGATGCACTTATTGTTGCAAGGAAACTGAACTGATATGATTGTTCCTCATCTTTGGGCGGTGGATATAATTTCATTATGATTATGTGATTTTTTTTGTACTTCTGAATTTAATTTTTCCATCTTTTATTTTATTGATTGGATGCTGAATTTTTAGTTTCATTATGACTTTGGTAAATTCATTTTTCCTCTACGATTTTTTTCCAGCTTCTTTTCCCTACATTTGATCCGCCGTCATTTGTGCCTACCATGAAGCCTAGCGACGAATCTGGGCATTGGTGCTTGGTTGTTCTGAATTTGAGGTTCCATCGTTTCGAGTGTCTTGATTCACTCCGTGATGAAACCTCGGGTGATGCACTTAGATTCTTAAGGAATATGACAGATAATATAAAGAAGCTTTGGAGGGAGTCCAGTGTAGACAGGGCCAAACCATTCTCACCGGTGCATATTGATGGTTTCTCTTGTGAGTTTGTGTGGGTGCCTCAGCAGAAAAACACGTGAGTATCTGTTTTTTAATGATTTTTGGTGGTTCTTTTTGTTGCTGGGTGGATGTTGTTCCTGTATTTTTCGGATTTTGTGTTGTACCATTTTTTTGTTTCTTCCTTTGTTCTACAGGCATGATTGTGGATTCTTTATGCTACAAAATTGCAAGACCTATTACTGCCAGGAGGATGGTGTAATTGAAATTGTCGATTACAGCCATGAAGATATTCTGGACATTAGGAAGACTTTGCTGTACACCTGCGCAACTAGTGATGTGTTTGATGTTGACTTTAGGGGTTTGTTTGGCATCGAACCCTGTACGTCTGCATGGACTTTAGTATTTTTTTTGCAGTTTGTACTTCTCTGTTCAGTACTGTCATGAAATATGTTTTTAAACTTACGCTTTGTGTGGACTCTTTTTTGTATTTTTTTCAGGTGAGTGGTTGGATCTTGGTGAGCATGACTATAGGTTCTTTGGTAGCCAGTTCTCGGAGCTCGAGCACATAGCTATTGATCTTAGCCAGGGGCGTTCTCCAGAAAAGACAAGATCTGGTGTTATGAAGGGGAGGTTGGGAGCTCTGAGAAGTTCTACGGTTGCTTGTGAAGAGAGCCCTACTACACCCAAGAATCCCATTGTTGAATTGATAGACAGCAATGATGATGTGTTTGACAAGATTGCTGGCGTTGAAAGAGTCACGAGGAGTGCTACCGCCAAAGGTTTATCTCCCCTTGCTGGAATAGTGGCTCGTAGAGCTGGTGGTGCTAGGAAAGATCCTGCTTTGGAATCTGACAATGTTGTAAGCACGAAGCGTGCGCCCAGAGCTCCTATAAAGTTTTGCTCCCCTGTGCAGCAGCTTCACCCTCTTAAATTCCCTCACCTGGACAAGGCTTGCAGGTTGTATAAGCAGTTGCTTAGTGATGAATGGCGTGAGAAGTATGCCGAGTGAGTATCTCTCATTATTTTTCCTCTTCTTTTTCTTTTGTTGTTTGTAACTGCTAGGTAAATACGACCTGAACTGTTCCTTGTTATACAACTCAAACTGCTATGAATGCCTTATCTTGCTTCTGCTTCTTTTTTGTTCTTGTGTGTGCTGCAGGAATACATTCTCAATGATAACCTAGCCTGATGGAAACGTAACTGACTTCACTGGGAATCGCATCTGGGAAGTTTTTTCACCTGGGCAAATGATGGAGGGTGATATAATGGACTTCCTCATTGATGATTGGAAGCAAGATCCTGAGAGAAATGTTGATTTCGCATCTGGGAAAAGGATATTGCTGAATCCATATTTCATCTTGGTAACCAATCAGATCGGTTTCTTTTCTGTTGAACAAGACTGCCTATTGTTTTTACGAGTTTTAATAATACTTTTGCTTGTTGATCCTTTACCGCTGTCTATTTTCTATTTTGGCTTTTTTGCAGGTTGTGCTTGACTGTTCGTTTTACGAGGATGAAATAAAGGGTTTAATGTGGAGAGTGGAGCGAGAGATTTCAAGAGCTATGTTAAAGCTAACGAAGACTTGCTCAGTGCCGACCTTGTGAGATCTACTAGCTGATTTTTTGGTTTTTTATTTTTTTGTTGTGATGCTGGTTTTTATTTTGAATATTTAACATCTCTTTTTTGGTCATTTGTCTTTAGATCATGATGCCTCTATTCAAGCCCATGGTTTTATCAAAGGATAGGAAAGTGAACCACTATTCCTTATATGTCATGAATCGGTACCGAAGTAGCGTCGACATCCTTGACTCTTTACCTTATCCGAAGAACCACCGTCCTTCGAAGAACACCTATCACAAAGATAGCGAGAAGATTGTGAGTGACATTTATCATCTGTACTGGATTAATTTTTCTGCATCTTTGTTTCTGCTTTTTTCTGAGACCTAAAACTGTGTGGGTTGTTTTGTTTTTTTACAGATTTCTAGAATGGTCAAAGTAATGAAGGCTGTGTATGGTGATGCTCAGTACAATGCGAGCAAGCAGCCCAATTGGGAGCTGTTTGCAAAGAAACCAACGTTTGTCAAGGTTCCAGTTCAAGGGGAAAATGAATGTGGCCATTATACTCTGAAGTATGCGGGATGCTACGATGGTGAAAAGATCGTTGAGAACATTCGAGATTATGACGTGGGTTTCTTGTTGTGCTTTTCAATTTCCTTTTTTGGCTTATTGTGCATCTTTTTTTATGTGTCATGATTTTTTATAATTTTGTTTTATTGTTTTTGCAGCCACGCATTGTTGATTGGAACGCTGAGGATCTGTATAGAGTTGTGTTCAACCGGAATAACCATCTTATGGTTACGGAGCTTCCCAAGGAGCTTCAGGCTTTGGCTCCTGATGCATAGGAGAAATGGTCATCATTTGCATAGTGAATTGGATAGTTGTGTGATATATCTCTTGAAAACATTGTAGGCTCTATTTTGTAGTGTTTGATGTCTTGTCGAGTACTATGTAATAACTAGTATATTTTGTGTTGTGTTTGAAGGGTGGCACAATGTTTAACAAACTTTTTTCCCATGATGATTGTGCGGTTGAATAGCTGTTTCACTTGTGTATGTTTCATCGGGAATTTGTTTTGGTTAAGTTTTATTTTTTGTACTGAAGTCTTATATACTAGTTGAACTGAAAACACCTATTTTTTCAAGTGTATTTATGAGTTGTTGCTGAGAAAGTTAGATTTTATTTTACTTTTATGTGATTCCATCCTTAGTTCGACCTTTATAGTTTATGTACTCTCGTTTTCTTGTACTTATGACATAATTCTGTTAGTACTGATTTGTAATCTCATTCAGCGTAAGGCTTTTAAAATTTGGCGCCTAATTTTTGTTTGAACTTATCAAACTTTAACAGTTGAACTTCATGGTACAAGTTAAAGCACTGGTTTAAATTAGCTACGTTTAAGAGATAGCCCTATTAAGTTCAAAACTACTTCTTTTCTCAAGGCATTAATTGGCATCATCATAGCACTTACCGAATAAACTAAGTTGTACTGAGATTTCAATCGTGCTAGTACTTTGATTAATTATTTACTTTTTGTGTTGTTTGAGGCTAGTACGTCTTCCTGCTGTGTTTCTTGTGATTTTTCTCCTTTGTCGAACTTATATCTTTTGATTTAGTTTTTGGCCTTCTTTTTTTCTAGGCTGTGGTTCTTCTACAGGCAATATTTGGTATAATCCTAGCACTTGCCGTATAGTCTTAGTTGTACTGAGATTTCAGTTGTATTATTACTGTTATTTTTAGTGTGTCACTTCTTTATAGTTTCTGTACTCTCGTTTTCTTGTACTTATGTTATAGTTCTGTTAGTACTAATTTGTAATCTCATTCAGCGTAAGGCTTTTAAAATTTGGCGCCTAATTTTTGTTTGAACTTATCGAACTTTAGCAGTTGAACTCCATGGTACAAGTTAAAGCACTGGTTTTAAATTAGCTACGTTTAAGAGATAGCCCTATTAAGTTCAAAACTACTTCTTTTCTCAAGGCATTAATTGGCATCATCATAGCACTTACCGAATAAACTAAGTTGTACTGAGATTTCAATCGTGCTAGTACTTTGATTAATTATTTACTTTTTGTGTTGTTTGAGGCTAGTACGTCTTCCTGCTGTGTTTCTTGTGAATTTTCTCCTTTGTCGAACTTCTATCTTTTTGATTTAGTTTTTGGCCTTCTTTTTTTTCTAGGCTGTGGTTCTTCTACAGGCAATGTTTGGTGTAATCCTAGCGCTTGCCGTATAGTCTTAGTTGTACTGAGATTTCAGTTGTATTATTACTGTTATTTTTAGTGTGTCACTATTTTTGGGAATGCGAACTGAAGCTTCCCGTTCCTTTTTATATTTTTGTAGAATGAATGTACCGTGTGTTCAAGTGTACCAGAAGTTTCAGTCCTAGCATGCTAGTTGCTAGGAAATACGTACTGATGGTTTTTTGCTTTTCCTGATGCATTACTTAGTGAATTTTCTAATTTCTATTTTTAGCATGATGCTTTTAGTACTACATGTTGTCATTGGTGGAAACTTAGTATTTTTAGTGTTCTTCTGAAACTAAAAACTTGTTTTTTAGTCTGATAGTACTACCGTTCATGTCTAAGCTGTACTGTGCGTCCAAGGCTACTATCAATTTTCAAATGATGGTTCAACAAAATAGGAAGCTAGCAAACTTGTTGGATGACATAAGCAAACGATGTACTTGATAGACATAGACAAACTTGTTCAAACCCTGACACACATAGCATAAGGTAGTTGGTTCAACAAAACGAAAGCAAATTACAAATCTGAAACAACAAGACTAAGGACACACATAGCATATGGTAGCTGGTTCGACATAACGAATGCAGACTTTCATGCATCTTCATCCGTGAAGTTGCAGTGGTAGTAGGGGTCAGCCTCCTGCTCTTTTGAAATATCCCAACCTGTCACGATGTTGTCGATTGTCTTCCATGACTTGTACGTTGCGCATGCATCTATTCCTGCGTACGTGATGAGGTTGTCTGGCAGCGGGCTGGTCGCCCACAGTTTGTGGTCTTCCCTCTTCATCTTCTTCTTCATGCGTTCGTAGAATGGGTGGATGATGCCGCCTGCAACATCGGCCAAGGAGTCGTAGTATTTGTCGTTCTTTGGATTTTTCCACTTGCGCTGCATGTCGATGAAGTTGTTGGGGTTGATTTCTGAACCAGACTCCGCTAGCTTCTGCTTGTCACCTCCAATGCTGAAACCAACAAATGTGTACAATTTCTCCTCCTGCAGGAAGTCTTTGAGGCGCTTGGGCCTGCAAGGGGGGAGACACACATTTTCTAAAGATTAGTCTGCTTTTTGAGTATTTAATTCTATTGTTTTTTTCTGTTTTACAAGTGATAATCCATGAGGTAGATGCTTATATATTATGAGCCATGCATGAATGTAGTTCAGAAACTAGTACAAAAAGTCCTGAAATTAAATTCAACTACACCGTGTTATATTTTTCTTTTTTGCTATCTTCGTTGCTTCACCAAATGCTTCACCAAATTAGAGAATCATTTTTTTACCAGAGTCAATGATTCATGCACTGCTTGATTCAAGTTTAGTTTTCTTTTTTGTTGAATAAAAGGCCTATACCAGTGATTGATACATCTTTGTGCATTAATTCTATATCAAGTTCAAAATTTAGTTTTGAGAAACTTGTGCATCAAGATATGGACCTATAAGACTTCACCAAAGATCTTTTAATACATCAATTCTATAAACTATACTAGTACAACAAGACCAGAAACTATGCTAGTAAATCAAGTTCAGAATGCTATAAACTTTTTTTCAGATGCTAATCTGGTGAAACAATCCAGTTCACAGTTCTAGAAATGCATGTAACTTGAGGAACATGTAATCGTGCATCCACTTCATAGACTATAGTAGTTCCTGAGTAGTTCATAGCATTCAATGAACTACTGGTACAAACAGATGACTATAATCGTTGGGAAACAAGTTTTAATTAAGTTTTTAGCGACTAGTACTGGTACAACAGACGAATGAACAGTAGTATGGGTTACCATTTTGTTGTTGTTGCGATGTGGTACACCAAGCAGAGTTCCTCGACGCACAACTGCAGGACTGTCGCCATCTGTGGAGGTTTTTCATCGTCGGTGTACTCCACATCAACTCCGATGAAGCTTGGATACAAGCCGCCGCCCTTCATCCTGAGCCTGCTCATCATCTGGTCGGCCTTGTCTGGTTCGCTGGTGCAGACGATCTCCAGCGTCTCTTTGCCGTGGAGCTCAACCCCTTTAAGCGTTTTGGTGTACTCGTGCTTCTCGCCGGGGACGTGAACGTCAGCGAGGTTGCTGCTCTTGTTCGAAGTGTCGCCATGGTGACGTTTGGCGGAAGGTTCCTCCGCCATCGCCTTGCTCCGGCGACTGTGGGCTTCGGGAGAGAGAAGTTTTTGGGTTTGTGTGCAGTGTACATGGAAGCGGCAATGGTGGTTCTGTGAATGAGGCAGAGATGGAAGACAATGGGGTATTTTTGGAGTGCGTCGACGGTGGTGTGTTGGAGGCGGTTCGTCGGGGACGTGGGTGTAGTGGTCGTGGGGGTCGCCGTTCTGCAGTGCATCGTGATAACCACCCAGTGGGTGGCGCGGGTGGTGGCCTTGAAGAACTAACCGTCCAAGACAATTCTTTTTACTACTGCCCTGATTAGTCTTGTCAAGCTGTACTTACAATCTGCTAAATCCCACTTGCACATCCCTGTGGTGGTGATGATGGCATTTTTGCACTGTTTAGGTGACGTATGACTCTGTGATGTTTTTCCGTGTGGATGTTTAAGCATTGTTTTTCTATTGAAGTCTTTATACACTAGTTTATGTCAAAAAAAAATTTCAGTGCCCTGGGAGTTGTTGCTCAAAAGTTGTACTTATTTTATTTTCATCTGTACCAACCTAGGTTAGGCCTGTATAGTTTTTGTATTCTCATTTTTAGTGCACTTATGTTTTAGTACTGTGTGAACTGAATTGTAATTTCATAGAACGCACGGTTTTGAAATTTGATGTCACAGTGGTGCGAGCGGCCTGACCGATCCTGCTGTTTCAGTACTGTTGTCGTATGTATGTTTTGAACTGATTTTTTTATAACTTAGGTTGGGTGTTTGAGATTATTTTACGACCAGATTGTTCATTGTGGTGTGGACATATTTTATATAAATAAGAAATTTAGCAGAATTGACAAACATATTCTATTTGAACTTTTTGAATTTTAGTAGTTGAACTTGTCAGTTTTTATATAAATAGGAAATTTAGCATAATTGACAAACATTATATGTTTGAACTTTTATAGTTTTTAGTAGTTGAACTTATCAGATTGTATATAAATAGGAAATTTTAGCATAATTGACAAACATTATATGTTTTGTACTTTTAGATTTTTAGTAGTTGAACTTGTCGTTTTTTCTATAAATAAGATATTTAGCATAATTGACAAACATTATACGCTTGAACTTTTTGAGCTTTAGTAGTTGAACTTGTCAGATTTTATATAAATAAGAAATTTAGCATAATTGACAAAATTTATATGTTTTGAACTTTTTGAGTTTTAGTAGGTGAACTTGAAAGTAATATTTAATTCGGTTTTTTAAATTATGTACATTTAACAGATAGGCTATTAAATTCTGTTCTTTTTTAGAGGTTCATTGTTTTTGTATCATATTTTTTTCCTTTTTTCTTGTACAGGTTAATTGACAAACATTTTTCTTGTAGCTTATTTTTCTTTGTCCCGCCATCTGGTTTGTATACCTATGCTTATTGGTGGGGTGTTTTGTTGATGATGTATGCTATTGGGCCGTTTTTCGGCCCAGATAGCTCGTTCGCGTGCGCTCTGGGTTTAGTCCCACCTCGCTAGTCGAGGGGGCTCCAGACCTGTTTATAAGGGCAGCGAAGGCGCACCAGTCGAACTCCTCTGAACACTTACGTGAGCGCTTATACACGGCGCTCACCCTCTCTCTTGACCTGTGGGCCCTGGTCGGCGGGTCCTGCGTTGTGCGGATTACTAGGGATTCGCCCACGGGCTCGAGTTCAAGTATCTAGCATTGTCAGGGCCTGCGCCTGACCTTGGGCGGTCATTTTTTTGTTTGTTTTGAATCTAGTACTTGACTCCACCAGTAGACTGATACTTGTTGTTCTGGTGTCATTTTCAGAACTATGGTACTTGCGTGTAGACTAAGTTGTACTGATAGTGCATTCATAGTAGCGCTTATGGCCTGATGCTTCTTTTGTACTTTTTATTGTAGTAAGAATGTACTGTCCGATCAAGTGTACTGAGTTGTACTGACACAGAACAACATTGTGTGATTAGTTGCATCATAACTAATACTTTAGAGCAACGACAACGTTCCATTCAGAAGCTACTTTTTGAATTTTTGAAATGATGGATAAACAACATATGAAGCTACAAAACCAAACTTATATAATGAGATAGGCAAAACATTGTACTTGATGACGCAACTAAACTTGTTCAAACATGACAAGCACGACATAATCATACTGGTTCAACCCAACAAGAGCAAACTACTAATTTGAAACAAGAAGATAAAAGGCAAGCACAAGCGGAAGTAGAATGAAGGCAGGCTCTGATGTTATCTTCATCCAGCAAAGGGGCAATAGGGGCGGTCGTAGAAGTTTTCAGCCTCCCGCTCTTTCGCATATTCCGAACAATCTATGATGTAGTCGATCATGAACCATGACTTGTACGCGGCGTACGCATCTACTCCTGCGTACTCGATGAGGTTGTCTGGCAGCTCGCTGGTCCCCCACAGTTTGTAGTCTTCCGGCGTGTTGATCTTGTTCTTCATGCCTTTGTAGAATGGGTGGATGACGTTGGCTGCAACATCAGTCAAGGAGTCGTACTCTTTTCTGGTGTATGGAACTCTCCACTTGTGCTGAATGTCGATGAACTTGTTGGGGTTGATCTCCATACCGGACAACTTCAGCTTCTCTTTGTCGCTTTCAATGCTGAAACCGGCAAATGTGATCGACTTCTCACACTGCAGCATCTCGGTCAGGCGCTTGGGCCTGCAAGGGCAGAGACATTTTGAATATTAGCATTACTTTGATGTTTTGAATTATTCATTTTTGTTTTTTGTTTTACAAGCGATGAATCCATGAAGTAGTTTTTTATGTAGGATAAACAATGGATGAATGTACTTCAAAAACTAGTAAAGAAAGTTCTGAATTTAAATTAAGTACATCATGTTATTTTTCTTCTTTGATTATACATAGTTTCAGTCAATGTTGTATGTTCTGCATTGGCACTAGTTTAGTCTTTTTTGGTTGAAATGGGATAACATAGAAACCAATGCTTCACCAAGTCCTTAGTTTATTTTCTTACGAAAATAACATTAGATCAAATTCAGAAAATACTTCACTACATCAAGTTCAGAAACATCTTTTTTAATACATCGAGTACACAGACCACTCTATTGTATCAACTTCAGAAACTTCACTAGTCGATCAACTTCAGAATTTAATCTTCCGCAATATTTTCCAAATATTAATCCATTGCATCAGGTTCATAAATACATTTTATAGTATATCTACTTGAGAAAATGCCGTAGTGCGTCCACTTTTCACAAACACACTAGTACATCTAGTTGGGAAAGCAAGTGTGATTAATTTTTCAGGATACAGTAGTAATGAAACAGATAAACCATATGCAGGGCAAATGAGTAGGATTTGCTCCATTTTGTGGCCGCTGCGATGTGGTACACCAAGCAGAGTTCGTCGACGCACAACTCCAGGACTGGTGCCTTCCGGGGAGGTTCATCTTCGTTGGTGTAGTGCACACCAACGCCGACGATCCTACGAACCCTGCCGGCCAGCTTCATCCATAGCCTGGAGATCACCTCGTCGGCCTTTTCTGGTACGCTGGTGCAGACGATCTCCAGCGTCTCGCTGCCGTGGAGCTCAACCCCTTTGAGGGTTGTTGTGTACTCGCGCTTCTCGCCGGAGACGTTAATGTCGACGAGGTTGCTCCTCTTGTCCGACGTCTCGGCATGATGACGCTTGGTAGACGGTTCCTCCGCCATGGCCTTCCTCCGACGACTGTGGGCTTCGGAGAGAGAAGTTTTTGGTTTGCGTTCAGTGGAAATGGAAGCGGCAATGGTGGTTTGTGGGAACGAGGGAGAGGTGGAAGAGAATGGGATTTTGTGCAGTGCGTGGACGGGGATTTTGCAGTAGGTGGTTCGTTCGGGGTCGTGTGTGTAGTGGGTGTTGTGGCGTGGGGGTCACCGTTCGTAGTCCCTTGTGCCAACCGCTCAGTGGGTGGCGCGGATGGTGGCGTGGAAGAACTAACCGTCCAAGTGAAATGGTTTTTACTATTGAACTGACTAGTCTTGTCAAGCTGTACTTATGACCTGCCAAATCCCACTTGCACGTCTCTGCGGTGGTGATGATGGCATTTTACTGTGACACCGATTCATATAGTCAAGATGTACTTATCAGCTGCTTATCCCACTTGCACGTGTCAGCGTCGGTGTTGATGGAGGTCTGAACTCCTCTACTGTCGTACTCGGACTGATGATTGAAGTGCAATTGAATGCACCAAATACCAGTGAGACTACGTGTGGTGCTAATGTTTTTTAAAACAATTTTCGTAATTTTTTAAGGATTGTTTATATCAAGATAATCTGTGAGTAGTTTTTACAGATAAATTAGATTTTCACCAGTGAGGGATGTATTATATTCGCATTTTTCTTGAGGTAATTATTTTCATGTACTGATGGTGTTTCTGAATTGGGACTGGCAGGAGCAGGCATAGCTTTGTTTTTTCAAAACGATTTTTTTGAGTCGTTAACTGGTGTGTTTGTTTTACTATGCCTTTTGTACTACCGACTGAGATTTATCAGTACTGATGTACTACAAGAGTTTATATTTTTCCTTGGCATTTTTTTGTTGCTGAGTTACTGGTTGACAGTAGCGTTTTGCGTCAGATATATCCAGTTAAGTTTTTTCAAATTTATTTTGTGACTGCATTCAAAAGGATTATCAAATGGTTTAAATAATAATGTCACTTCTTTAGCGGGCACAAATCAGAAATTATATCAGTACTGATGTGTACTCAGCCTTGTACTGACGTCTGAGAGTTATCAGTACTGATGTACTACAAGATTTTAAATTTTTACTTGACATATTATTTTTCCTGAGTTACTGGGTCACAGTATCGTTTTGTGTCGGATATATACAGATAAGTTTTTTCAAACGTATTTTTGTGACTGCTCTAGCGGGCACAAATCAGAAACTAAAAAATAGCTTTAGTTCTGATCGAGAGTAATCGACGTTAATCCTAAATAAGTCTTGGTAACGACAGTGTTTGTGAAATGCTTCATCATTGTGTGTTGATGCGACTGAGACTACAAGGTTATTTTTTAGTTGACGCAGTAGGATAACCACTATGTATTGTTCAGTCTTGAGCTTCTCCTAACTGTCCCTGAATGTTGTGCCTTGCTGGCGCTCTTTCTAGGTTGAGCCTTGGCAGCTTCATCGTCAGTTTCAGTTTCCTCGCCTCCGACACTATCATCTTCATTGTCTTTGTCTGATTGGCCATCATTCTCATCAAACTCTTCCTCTTCATCGTCTTCATTTGATTGGTTGGAACTCTGTACCTTGCCCTGTTTATGTTCAGCTCCACCGACCTCCTTGCCCACTTTGCACGTGCGGGCATTATGTCCGTCAGTCCCCCCCACACTTGCGGCAAGTGTAGCTGTTACATGTGCTGTCTCCATTTGTAGAAAGCTGGGTGGCTCCAATCTGTTTGTTCTTGTTGACAGTGGCATCTGTGCGGAGTGGGCATGTGCGGTAGTTATGGTTGCTCACGACGTTGCAGAAACCGCATGCCCTTATCCCGAGGGGTTTGCCGTTCGGGCCAAATTCCACGCGCTTGATGGGGCGTGGTGGCTTTTTGGCTGCTGCTTTCGCAGCTTTCGCTGCTTGCGTCTTGCTCTTCCTCCCCTTTGTGTTTGAGAATATTGGGGGTTTAATCACCCTTTCCTGCTGCTGCTGGTAGGATGTGCTATTGTCATGTCGTTCGCCTACAGCACCATCAAACTCATGATCTCGCATGTTAGTTTGTCGGCGCTCTTGAGTGTGCACATGGGCAAGCTCCGGTTGCTAATGCTCTTCTTCCTCGTTCTCAAACGGGTCAATAGATCCCAGATGGTTCATCTCGGATAACATTGTAGCAATATCCTGGTCAATGGCTTCATTGTCCGCGACACCTCCATTTTCAGCAGAATGCATGGCGTCGAGTTCTTGTTCAAGTTTGTCCATGACGACCCGCACCCTTGCCATTTGCTCTTGGCTTCTCAAGCTTTTCCTGTGCACCCTCATGTTCAGCGTCAGCAGCGAGCTTTCAATGCAGTATTGGGATGCCTTGTTTGACGCTACTGTCCTCAAGTTATTTCTGTCAAATGTTGGCTGGATGTTCGGGCGTTTGGTGTATCTCCTGAGTATGTATTTCTCTAGAACGCTGGCAGCCTTAATTGTCTGCATCATGCACAGGACATGCACGCAGAAAAGACCTGTATTTGTTTTTGGAAGAGGTGCATGTTTTTTGTCATTTCATTCGAACAAAAACTTTTTGCAAAAAAAGTAGTATAGTATGTAACATCTTTTTTGCACTCCTCACCTGTGTGGTCCCATAGCTTGCACTCGCACTCATATGTTTCTCCCACGGGGTCTGCCACCACCTGGAACGCGTGCTAAGCCCACACAGACAGTTTGTGCGGGTGGTTGTAGCGCACTAGGTACTTTGTGGGCTCTTCCGTCTCTGTCGCCGTGAAGAGCTTGCTCAGTTTCAGCCTATCTCTAATCTCGCTGTACACAGCTTGTGTGTACAGCTTTGCCATCTGGGTGTCAAACCCATAGTAGGTCAGCGTGTTTTGTTCCTTCTGCAGATGCAAGAATGATGATCATATTGTTAGTTTTCTCATAGGAAAAACTTCCAATAAAGTTTTTACTTTAGTAAGCATGTTATTTTATGTCTCACGACAAGTGATAGAGATATACCCGGTTACCCATTGTCTCCTGGTTCTCTGTCTGCCTCCTGGTTTTGACGCATGAGTTTACCTGACTGACAAACCTGTGTAGGTTATGTCTCTCATTAACATAGTTCTTCTTGAGCACATAGTTCATGCTCTCACTTCGCTGTGTGGATGTCATCTTGGCGCAGAAAATTTCCTTGAAGTAGGCTGATATCCACTTCTCACGCTTGTTCCACATGCCCACCATTGTGGCATCATCGTGGAGGTTGTACTTATCCATGAGTCTTTTCCAGGCATCCTCAAACTCAGTTGGCATGAGGGGCCAGTTGAGAATTGATGTGAATTCATCTTTAAGGTCCTCGTGCAGGAAATACAGGTACGCAAGGTGTTCCATGTACTTCTTCATAATGTGCCAGTGGCATAGCTTATGTACTGTGTTCTTGAAAACATCTGCGATCACCAAAGCCATTGCCGGGCACTGGTCTGGTAATGAGAAAATAGACTGTGAGTGGTCAGCAGAGATGGTTGTGCATATATACGAATAGAACTGACACAACATTTTTTTGTGTTACTTTACTTTTCGTTTTTGGAAGGGGGTGGTTGTTTGGGGTGGTTTTAGATGTTGTACCTGTGAGGATGCATGTAGGAGCCTTCATTCTCATGCACCTTAAAAATGTCTTGAACAGACACTTGAATGAATCTGCATCCTCATCTCTTATCAGGGCAAAAGCAAAGAATGTTGTCTGTAAGTGGTTGTTAGTTCCGACAAACACCCCAAGTGGCATATGGTACTTGTTGGTCTTATATGTTGTGTCAAACGTTACACAGTCTCCGAAGTCCTGATACGCCCCTCGGCAGCTTGCGTTCGCCTAGAATATGTTCTTAACTCTCCCGGACTCATCGAGTTGCATGTCACAGAAAAATTCCCTGTTTATAGCTTTCATCTCCCTAAAGAAGTTGACAATCTTTAGGACATTGTCCACATCATCAATCCTTGAATTCTTTGCTTTCCTGCATATCAAAAGTTCATTTGCATAATGCATGTTGAACTGGCGTCAGGGCATGCGTTGCGTGATATGTTTGTACTGACAGAGGAAAAAATACGGAGACGGTTTATGGGAGGAGAACAAGTTTGTACTTACAGGTTAATCAGGTCTTTGGCATTCATTTCGAGGAAGTAGCTATCAGGGTCATCACCGCCCAGTATGCTCATGATTTGCGCGTGTTCAATGCCTTTGAACTGCAGGTACTTGAAGTACTCCAAGATTGTTTTGTCAAAGTTTTTGTGGGAGTGCAAGAAGACAAGCATTTATGCGGTGAGCTGTGGTTGTGTTCCCAGACTATCTCTTTTACGACAAATGTTCCATCTTTTTCCTTCTTCAGCCTCATTTTAGCCCCACAGTTAGTTCTGGCTGTCGTCTTGTTACGCTGTCTATTTGCTTCAGACACCTTTGATTCATAAACTCCATGGCACGTGCAATAAAGGTAGGCTCTGGTCTTAAACTGGGGGCCTTCCCTGACAGCAAAACCAGCGTGCTTTGCATATACGTTGTAGAAGTTCTTAGTTTCTTCGAAAGTTTCAAACCTCATCTCTAGCCTTGGTAGAACATAAGCTTCAATATCAGGTGGCTGCACACAACAGTGACCAAACAAAAATGTTAGATGGGGTGGTCACAGCACCATGGTATGGACTGTGCTTATGTTATTTTTCTTTTCTATATGGATACTTACATGTGTATAGCTCTGCGGTGCATCTGGTGTTTGTTGTTCTCTCTGGTTTATGGGCGCCGGTGGTGTCACCCTTGGCACATGCAGCAATGCATCTCTTGGAGGGAGCAACGTTGACGAAGATCTCCGTCTTTCGTTGTATGGCTGTCTCTCCTCAGATTCATTGCGAGGTTGTTCCTGTCTATATGGCTCATATCTTGTACCTTTGAACCTGCTAGATTGGCCAAAATTTCTGTCTTTTGCCCTGGTCTTCCCGTCGCAACTGCTCTTGCAGCACGGATGATTGATGTTGATGGAGTGACTGGTGGAAGCCTTGTTGCAACCCATCCACGGCTTCCTGTCCTTGGCTTTTTGCATGCACTGGGGAAGGAAAACATTTGTCGTTGGTGATATTGTTGGCCTTGTTGCAACCCAGCAGCGGCAAAGCTTGCATTCCCAGATATTGGTCTTTTCTGTATAGAAGAACCTATCCGTGCTTCTGATGTTTGCGGTGTATCTTCAAAGCTGCCTGTACTGTTGAAATATCCAGGCGGTATTTCTGGTGTTACCCAACCAGGTGGTGCCCCATATCTGTCCGGCTCATGAAATTCCTGCTGCGTGCACCGCCTTGCATGCTTCTGCAAACAACATTCAACAGTTTTGAGATTAATCTGGTTCGTTCTCAGCCGAACTGATGAACATTGATGCTCAAACACGGATGTACTGATGTACTGTTTCTTCTACAACTTATGCAACTACAGTAGAAGTACTCCTAGTTTATGTATCTTTGAACTTACTGTGTAAATGTGGCACACTCTTATCACTATATACCTGGACTGACGCATATGTTTTTAAGTTTTTTTACTTGAACTGAAGATAGCATATCAGATGCACTGACAGTAACCCCGACATCCTAATCGTGCATCGATGCATCTACATTACAAGCACTGCCAGCTTATGTATCACTGAACTTACTGTGTACCAATTTTATATTGTTATTTTCAGTAACAGTTTTGTTAATCGTTTGAACTGACACAACTACATGACTTGTACTATTTAGAGATAGCAAACATACAACTTTTCAATGGTAGTTGAACCTTTTGTCACTATCTACTTGGACTGACGCATATGTTTTTAAGTTTTTTTTAACCTGAACTGAAGGTAGCATATTAGATGCACTGACAGTAACCTCGACATCCTAATCGCGCATCAATGCATCTACATTACAAGCACTGCCAGCTTATGTATCACTAAACTTACTGTGTAGGAATTATATATTTTAATTTTCGGTAACAGTTTTTGTTAATCGTTCGAACTGACACAACTACATGACTTGTACTCTTTAGAGATAGCAAACATACAACTTTTTCAGTGGTAGCTGAACCTTTTGTCACTCTCTACTTGGACTGACGCATATGTTTTTAAGTTTTTTTTACCTGAACTGAAGATAGCATATTAGATGCACTGACAGCAACCTCGACATCCTAATCGTGCATCAATGCATCTACATTACAAGTACTACCAACTTATGTATCACTGAACTTACTGTGTAGCAATTATATATTTTAATTTTCGGTAACAGTTTTTGTTAATCGTTCGAACTGACGCAACTACATGACTTGTACTCTTTAGAGTTAGCAAACATACAACTTTTTCAGTGGTAGCTGAACCTTTTGTCACTCTCTACTTGGACTGACGCATATGTTTTTAAGTTTTGTTTTTACCTGAACTGAAGATAGCATATTAGATGCACTGATAGCAACCTCGACATGCTAATTGCGCATCAAGTGGCAGGGGTGCAAACGAACTGATGCAAGCATTTGCTATGTACTGATGCAGCACAGATGCATCACACAATTTTGTACTCATGAACCCAATAGTGTAACATGCAGGCAGAGCATAGCAGCACAGATAAACTGATGAACTGATAAATTGACAGAAACATGGTACCTATCTTCATTCAAACCCAGATCTCAAAAACTTTGGTGTTGTTAGTAATGTGTGTGGGAAGAATTCATCACCTGCATCTTGTTGCATGTGACTCCATCTTCGTTTCGTTGGCGGTGTATTGGCAAGAAGTAGGGAGGTGGAGCCATTGTTTTTTGGTAGACGACCGTGCTTGAGGTGGAGCTCTGTCGATGAGGTCCGTCGAGGGGCGGAGGCAGGAGGCGTGGATCACGGCACACGCGAATCTCCGGCGCACGGCGGAGGGAAGGCGCGCAGGGAAGCTCCTGCACCAGGCGGCTGGTAGGCGAGCGGAGAGGCTCCTGCACCAGACGGAGGGAGGCGTGCGGGGAGGATCTGGCGCCCGGCGGCGGGGAAGCACGCGGGGATGCTCCGCCGCCCGGCGGTGGGGAGGTGCGCGGTGATGCTCCGGCGCCGGACGAGGCGACTGATGGTGGCGGCGGTCGGGCCGGCAGCATGGCTAGATGGCGGCGCGCCTGGTGGGAGTGACGGCTGTGGATTGGGTGCCGGTCATGCAAACTCGCCGTCGGCGGGTCACAGCGCCGCGGGCTCCCTCGCTCCGGCTGCCGCCGTCGCTTGCTCGCCCGCGACGGCTGCCTCCGGCGGTAGGAAGCGGGTCGGATTGGGGCTGGGTCTGTCGCGGACGCGTCGCGCCTTATAGGGGGCAAGGGTAACAGAATAATATTCTGTTACCGGTAACAGAATAGTCCAGCCCTATATATATATCTAGGAGAAATTTTTCCTACTATCGGGTGTAGTTACTCCCATTTT
Organism: Triticum timopheevii; assembly: GCA_963921465.1. NCBI lineage: Eukaryota > Viridiplantae > Streptophyta > Magnoliopsida > Poales > Poaceae > Triticum > Triticum timopheevii. The sequence continues at coordinate 140,845,245 of OY997270.1, forward strand.
TGTTTCGTATGTTCTAGGTAGTATCTATCATATCTGAGTGTATGTACGTGTTGTATGTAGTATATATATACTATTTTTAGGTAGTATATATCATATTTTGAGCATACCCTTTTTACGTACAAATATGGACGTATTTCATAAATATGATAAAAACATGGGCTCATTTGCAATTTTTTCACATAACTCACTTTAGAGTATCTTAGATATAGCATATGAACATACTAAAAATGTTGGGGAACATAGTAATTCAAAAAATTTCCTAGGATCATGCAAGATCTATTTAGGAGATGCGTAGCAACGAGAGGGGAGAGTGTGTCCACGTACCCTCGAAGACTGAAAGCGGAAGCGTTTAGTAACGCGGTTCATGTAGTCGAACATCTTCATGATCCAACCGATCCAAGTACCGAACGCATGGCACCTCCGTGTTCAGCACATTTAGCATGATGACGTCCCTCGAGCTCTTGATCCAATTGAGGACAAGGGAGAGTTTTGTCGGCACGACGGTGATGATGAAGTTACTGGCGCAGGGTTTCTCCTAAGCACTACGACGATATGACCGAGGTGTTAAACTGTGGAGGGGGGCACCGCACACGGCTAAGACAATTGATCTTTTGTCTTCTAGGGTGCCCTCTGCCTCCGTATATAAAGGAGGAGAGGGGGAGGCCGCCCGGTCCCTGTAGGGCACGCCAACAGAGAGGAGTCCTACTAGGACTCCCAGTCCTAGTGGGATTCTACTTGGTGGAAGGGGGGAGAAGGAAGGAGAGAGAGGGAGAAGGAAAGGGGGGCGCCGCCCCCTTCCCCTAGTCCAATTCGGACTGCCAAGGGGAGCGGCCAGCCCCTTGTGGCCCTCCTCTCTCCCCACTAAGGCCCATGAAGGCCCATTAGTTCCCCCGCGGGGTTCCGATAACCCTCTAACACTCCGATAGTTACCCGGTACCTCTCGGAACTCATACGGCGTCCGAATAACATCGTCCAATATATCATTCTTTCCGTCTCGACCATTTCGAGACTCGTCATCATGTCTGTGATCTCATCCAGGTTCTAGGTAGTATCAAATCACATAACTCATAATACAAATCATCATCGAACGTTAAGCGTGCGGACCCTACGGGTTCGAGAACTATGCAGACATGACCGAGAGATATCTCTAGTCAATAACCAATGGAAGAACCTGGATGCTCATATTGGCTCCTACATATATTCTACGAAGATCTTTATCGGTCAAACCGCATAACAACATACGTTGTTCACTTTATCATCGGTATGTTATATGCCCGAGATTCGATCGTTGGTATCATCATACCTAGTTCAATCTTGTTACCGGCAAGTCTCTTTACTTGTTCTGTAATGCATTATCCCTCAACTAACTCATTAGTCGCATTGCTTGCAAGGCTTATAGTGATGTGCATTATCGAGAGGGCCCAGAGATACCTCTCTGATAAATGGAGTGACAAATCCCAACCTTGATCTATGCAAACCCAAGAAACACCTTCGCAGACACTTGTAGAGCATCATTATAATCAACCAGTTACGTTGTGACGTTTGATAGCACACAAGGTTTTCCTCCGGTGTTCGGGAGTTGCATAATCTCATAGTCTGAGGAACATGTATAAGTCATGAAGAAAGCAATAGCAATAAAACTAAACGATCATAATGCTAAGCTAACGGATGGGTCTTGTCCATCACATCTGTCGGTGTTCTGGGAACGGTGGTCCCCAGACTTGCGTGCCTGCAGCCCACGACGTGGCTCCACCAGTGGCCCAGTACGGACCGTCTTTGTCAACCAACGCTCAAGACCCTCGCGAGGGGCAAAGCCTCGTGGGGCGGATGACATAAGGCCTCCTTAGGAGCGGCCTCACTAGGCAGGCTCGCGAGGCGGCGGAGAGATCAAGGCAAGGGGTACCTCGTGAGGTTCCCGTGACGCAAGCCATGATGACCAAGGCCAGGCGGGCGCTAGCACGCGTAGTGTCCTTGTTTCCCTTTTGGTGCTAAGGGGGCAAGCGCAGGCGCGGAGTACTGAGGCATCAGGCAAAGGTTTCCATATCGGTGCAACAAGACCAAGACCAGCAGGACGATAGGACGGAGGTCATCGTGGAGCCCAAGACGGCGTCACCACCAGCGCCTTTGACAGGCGAAGACCACCTTTAGTTAGGATAGCTTGTACTAGCTATCCCCTTTCAAATTGGCCGTTGTTGGATCCCTTCCCGCTCAATATTTGGGGAGAGGACCAGGGCCTCTATATATAGGGCCTATCCACCACCATAGAGGGGATGAGATCGATTCCTCCCCGAGTAACCCACCAAGCACAAGAACACCTCTCCTCAGGAGGCTGTTCTTCCCTTGTACTGTCCATCATCAGCCCAAGAGGCAATCCACCACCACCACACAGGAGTAGGGTATTACACCACAACGGTGGCTCAAACCTGTATAAATCTTGCGTCTCTTGTGTTGTGAGTTCATCGAGCTAAGCTTAGAGATCGCGGCGAGATTGAGAGCGAAATTCAGTAGGGGGAAATCTTCGTGTGCACCCTAGTGTTCAAACCTCAAGGGTTTTGCCAGAACCCTAAATCCGACATTTGGCGCGCCAGGTAGGGGTGCGCTGGAGCTTTCCTTCCATCGGCCCGCACTCCGCCAACACCGCGCTTCACCCTCATGGCGGACATCGTGCCTCCGGCTCCGGCGACCGGTGCCAGTGCTGGGGCCAGGGGCTCCGAGCCTTGGCCCTCGCCTTACAGCGGGTGTAGTGGTCGCCCAAGTTCAAGCCACAGATGCCGCTGTGCTTCGACGGCGCGACGGACCCGACGTTTTTCCTGCTGGCGTACGAGGAGGTCGTCCTCAAGGCTGGGGGCGACGACAAGGTCATGGCCAACTGGTTCCCCATGGCCCTCACGGGCGTGCCACACGCACGGTTACTCGACCTGCCGGCATCTTCTGTGGCCACCTAGGAGGAGCTGTGCGACCTCTTCCTTGCCCACTACGTGGTGCCGGCGCCCCCGGTCGTTGCAGCTCTCCTGGGCGGCTCGCAACCGCCACCCTCGGACCGCCACGCCAAGCCGTTCTTTTGCTAGATCAGCACCACCGTCGCGCGGCAAGGAGCTCCCCCGGGTTGGGTGGCGCCCAAGGCCGACCTGACCTTCGACTCGGAAGATCACCCCGTCACCACTGCCCACTCGGGTGCGCCCCAGATGCTCTGCACGCCCACCATGTGCCAAGTGGCCGTCACCAAAACCCTCATCGACGGTGGTGCCGGCCTCAACGTGCTCTCGATGGAGGCCTTCAGCCTCCTCCACGTACCGCTGGAGCGGCTCCGACCCAGCAAGCCCTTCTCAGGCGTCGGAGGCGGTTCCTCCAATTCCCTGGGGCAGATCTGCCTTCCCTTGACCTTTGGCACCCGCGACAACTATCGAACGGAGCTGGTCGACTTCGACATTGCTCACATCGGCCTCCCGTACAACGCCATCCTCGGATACCCTGCCCTGGCTCAGTTCATGGCAGCAACCCATCCGGCCTACAACCTCATGAAGATTCCCGGAAGCAAGGGCGTCCTCACCATAGCTGGAGATACCAAGGAGGCTCTTATGGCGCTCAAGCTTGCCCTCAAGGCCGCCGTGGTGGCGCAGCCCGCTGACGCGGACGCCTCCAAAGCTAAGGAAGCTGCACCAACCAAAAAGAAGCAGTTGTTCACTCAGGATAAGGCGGAGACCAAGCAGGTGCCAGTTGAGGAAGACGGGTCCTCGGGAGCCACCTTCACCATAGGCGCCGACCTCAACCCCGACCAAGAGAAGACGTTGGTGAGATTCTTGTGCTCGAACAAGGATGTGTTCGCGTGGGAAACCAAGCAGCTAGTGGGGATCCCAGGGAAGGTGACTGAGCATCACTTGAATGTGTGCCCCAATGTACGCCCTGTAAAGCAGAAGGCGAGGCGGCAGTCCACGGAGAAGCAGGCCTTCATCATCCAAGAAACACGCAAGTTGGAGGCAGCGGTTGTTATTCGTGAGGTTCGCTATCCCGAATGGCTGGCGAACCCCATTGTCGTGCCGAAAAAGGGGGTGGAAGGAGCGCATGTGCGTTGACTTCACCAACCTCAACAAGGCCTGCCCCCAAGATCCGTTCCCGCTTCCCCGCATCGACCAGATCGTCGACTCCACCGCCGAGTGTGACCTGCTATGTTTCTTGGATGCGTTTTCGAGTTATCACTAGATCAAGATGGCGGTGGAAGACGTGGAGAAGATAGCCTTCCTGACCCCATGTGGGGTATACTGTTACACTTGCATACCGTTTGTGTTGCGCAACGCGGGCGCGACCTTCCAACGGCTGATGCACATTGCCTTGGGCCCGTAGCTCAGGAGAAAGGCTTACGTGACGACATTGTGGTGAAATCTCGGGAGGCAAGGTCCTTGATCCAGGACTTGGAGGAGACCTTCGTGAGCCTCTGCCAGGGAACAGGGGAAAGAGCTGCTGGCCGACATACACGGCGGAGATTGCGGTCACCACTCGTCGTCATGGACCCTCGTCGGCAAGGCATTTCACAACAGATTCTATTGGCCTAGAGCACTCAATGACGCGACCGAGCTGGTGAAGTCCTACGAGGCCTGCCAATTCCACGCCAAGTAGATCCATCGGCCAGCTCAGGGCCTACAGACCATCCCGCTCTCGTGGCCGTTCGCGGTCTGGGGGCTGGATATCTTGGGCCCATTCCCTCGAGTGCCTGGGGGCTACCGCTACCTCTACATCGCCATCGACAAGGTCACCAAGTGGGCGGAGGTGGAAGCCGTCCGCACCATCCCAGACGGCTCCGCGGTCAAGTTCATCAAGGGCCTCGTGAGCCGGTTTGGGGTCCCTAACCGCATCATCACCGTCAACGGTTCGTAGTTCACTAGCAATCTCTTCAAGACGTATTGTGCTAACTTTGGAACGCAGATCTGCTACGCTTCGGTGGCGCACCCCGGGAGCAACGGCCAGGCCGAGCGCACCAACGCGGAGGTCCTGAGGGACCTCAAGACTAGGACCTTCAAGAAGAAGCTGGAGGCCTGCGGTAGGGGCTGGCATGACGAGCTCCAGTCCGTGCCGTGGTCCATCTGCACTACCGCCACCAAGCCAACGGGCGAGACCCCGTTCTTCCTCATCTACGGAGCAGAAGCGGTTCTCCCTCATGAGGTCAGGCGTCGCTCCGCGCGGGTCCTGGCGTTTGATGAGGCGCAGCGGGATGGACCTCGTGCTGGGGGTGGAATGCCGCCGTGAAGCCATGCTATGGGCGGCAAGACACCAGCAGGGGCTGTGGCGGAATCACTGTCGCAGCGTTTGCCCCAGGACGCTCGAGGTGGGTGACCTTGTCCTGAGGCGGGTGCTCTCCAGGGAAGGGCTGCATAAGCTCTCACCGATGTGGGAGGGCCCGTTCAAGGTCGTCCATGTCTCCAGGCCTGGCGCCGCGTGCCTGGAGACCCAGGACGGGATACCTATCCCGAACGCCTAGAACATCCAGCACCTCCGGAAGTTCTACCCCTAAAGAAAGGCCCGGTACCTATGAGCCAGTGCCTGTGAAGCTCGCTGCCGTGACCCCTGAAGAAAGGCCCGGTGCCTGTGAAGCTCGCCGCCCGTGACACTGTCACGTAATAATGAGTGAGGCTGTACACGCCCCGGAGTCTCAGGAGTGTCGCCCTTGGGTCTCGGGGGGTCCCTCCCATGCCCAGTGGCAGCACATAGCTCCGCGCTGGTGAGAAGACTTGAAGACTAGAATAGGTGCCGAACCCGACTTTTCATTTGCTTGCTGCAGTTGGCTCGATCTTCTTTGTTTGAACCTTGATTAAAGTTGCTTCTGGTGTTCTTTGCCAGTTCTGTTCCATCGTCTTCTGCCTCCGTTTTCTATCTTCAGCTTTTTGCCTAGCTTGCTCTCTCTCGCAAGCCTTGCGAGGGGGCTGTGCGGGTGCCCTCGTGAGCCCTTTCTCTTCTGATTTTCGCGAGGCTCTCTCGTTCGAATTCGCAGAGGGAGCATCCCTCTCAGTCCGTTCCCCTCGGGTACCACGACACGAAGCACCGGGCCACGGCCAGCATCCCTTGCGACCAGGGTTTGAAAAATGATAGCCTCTCAACGAGTTTTTTGTAGCTCCTAAGGCGCCCAACAAGGCCTGAAGCAGGCACCTCGCGAGGCGAAAACTACTTCAAACATACCAAGGTAAGTTGTTCCTCCACACCAACGTACAACAACAACGCCACGACACAGCACAGGAACAATAAATGCAGCATGTTAACTAGGAAATATAGTTTGTTGCACGCCCCCACGGGGCCCCATACTTGTCTCTCTCAATGCAGGAAGGAAGGAAAACAAAACAAAAGCAACGCGCGTCTTGCAGCAGTTCGCGAAGAGGGATATGCGGTGACCTCCTGAGCTCAGCCAGACCCACCTTGCGCTTCACCGAAGCGCGTTGACGGGACGACCCGCTGCCGCCCTCGAGGCAGACACGACGGCGTGGCGGCTGATTGTAGCCGCCGCTGGAGGAGCTGTCGCCGGAGGAAGTGCTGTCGTAGCTTGACGAGCCGCGGTCGCCGCCGGGAGCGAGTTCACCTTCACCCTCATCACGACCATCGCCAAGACCGAGCACCTCGTCGTTGTCATTGTCTTCGGGGCAGCACCCAACGCGGCGGCCATCCTCTCTGAACACCCTCACGTAGAGTGTTGCGTCGCCATCGTACCTAAAGTGGAGGGTGCACTGCCTGCCCAGACCGCGCACGCGGGCAAACATCTGCCAGCCTCGAGCCAAGGCTATGGTGCCAGCGACGGAGACCTCCACCGCGACCTAGGAAGCCCTGCTGCAGTAGCCGTCCGCGTGCAACCAGAGCCCGCACGGGCCAGCGGCTGGCAGCTCGCCGATGAAGGAGCGCGGGAGCTGAAGCCAGTTGCCGGCCGGTTTTTCTGACCACACGACAAATTCCGGCAGCACCTCCGCCGAGTGGAAGCGCGTCCGGGGAGGCCGCACGGCCACAACACGCCTTCCTCCACCAACCGGGCTGCCTCAACATGGGCGGCCCCCACCACGTGAAGGGCCACCACCGCGGCCGCGGGGAGCCACAACGGGGGTCGTGGAGTACTTGCGAGGGCGACCACGTACGCGCTAGGGCGGAGGAGAGGCGACCTCTTCCCGGCGAGCCTTTCACTTCTCCGCGGCCAAAAACCTCTTCACAGGCGCCATGGGGGATGCTACGAGCAACAGAGCGAGGGAGGAGAAGCGAGCGGAATGCGAAGAGATGGGCGATGGGGGCTTTCACCCCTCCTCATTTATAGCCCAAGGGAGGCCAACTGTCGACCTCCACGATCGCAGGTAATGATGACCCTTTTTGCATGCAGCAGGGACTCGATGTCTACTACACAACCTTCTTCTTATAGACGTTGTTGGGCCTCCAAGTGCAAAGGTTTGTAGGACAGTAGCAAATTTCCGTCAACTAGATGACCTAAGGTTTATCAGTCCGTGGGAGGCGTAGGATGAAGATGGTCTCTCTCAAACAACCCTGCAACCAAATAACAAAGAGTCTCTTGTGTACCCAACACAACCAATACAATGGCAAATTGTATAGGTGCACTAGTTCGGCGAAGAGATGGTGATACAAGTGCAATATGGATGGTAGATATGAGTATTTGTAATCTAAAAAATATAAAAACCGCAAGGTAACAAGTGATAAAAGTGAGCGTAAACGGTATTGCAATGCTAGGAAACAAGGCATAGGGTTCATACTTTCACTAGTGCAAGTTCTCTCAACAATAATAACATAATTGGATCATATAACTATCCCTCAACATGCAACAAAGAGTCACTCCAAAGCCACTAATAGCGGAGAACAAACGAAGAGATTATGGTAGGGTACGAAACCACCTCAAAGTTATCTTTTCTGCTCTATCTATTCAAGAGTCCATAGTAAAATAACACGAAGCTATTCTTTCCGTTCAATCTATCATAGAGTTCATACTAGAATAACACCTTAAGACACAAATCAAGCAAAACCCAAATGTCACCTAGATACTCCATTGTCACCTCAAGTATCCGTGGCCATGATTATACGATATGCATCACACAATCTCAGATTCATCTATTCAACCAACACAAAGTACTTCAAAGAGTGCCCCAAAGTTTCTACTGGAGAGTCAAGACAAAAACGTGTGCCAACCCCTATGCATTGGTTCATGGGCGGAACCCGCAAGTTGATCACCAAAACATACATCAAGTGGATCACGTGATATCCCATTGTCACCATAGATAAGCACAGCAAGACATACATCAAGTGTTCTCAAATCCTTAAAGACTCAATTCGATAAGATAAGTTCAAGAGGAAAACTCAATTCATCACAAGAGAGTAGAGGGGGAGAAACATCATAAGATCCAACTATAATAGCAAAGCTCGCGATACATCAAGATCGTATCACCTTAAGAACACGAGAGAGAGAGAGAGAGAGAGAGAGAGAGATCAAACACATAGCTACTGGTACATACCCTCAACCCCGAGGGTGAACTACTCCCTCCTCGTCATGGAGATCGCCGGGATGATGAAGATGGCCACCGGTGAGGGATCCCCCCTCCGGCAAGGTGCCGGAATAGGCTCCCGAGAGGTTTTTGGTGGCTACGGAGGCTTGCGGCGGCGGAACTCCCGATCTATTGTTCGCTTCGATGTTTTTAGGGTATATGGGAATACATAGGCAAAAGAAGTCGGTCGGGGGAGCCTCGAGGGGCCCACAAGACAGGGGGGTGCGCCCAGTAGGGGGGGGGGCGCCCCCCACCCTCGTGGCCACCTCGAAGCTTCCTTGACTTCAAATCCAAGTCTCCTGGATCGCTTCTGTTCCAAAAATAACGCTCCTGAAGGTTTCATTCCGTTTGGACTCCGTTTGATATTCCTTTTCTTCGAAACACTGAAATAGGCAATAAAACAACAATATGGGCTGGGCCTCCGGTTAATAGGTTAGTCCCAAAAATAATATAAAAGTGTATAATAAAGCCCATAAACATTCAAAACAGATAATAAAATAGCATGAATGCTTCATAAATTATCGATACGTTGGAGACGTATCAGCATCCCCAAGCTTAATTCCTGCTCGTCCTTGAGTACGTAAATGATAAAAGAAAGAATTTATGAAGTGTGAATGCTAGAAGGTGCACAAGTTTGATCAATGATTATTTCAATCACCTTTTCTAGCATGATTATATGTCATAACAGTAGTTCATCTCATAAAACTTCTCACATCAAGTAACAAGCCGTTCACATGTTAAAGCATAAACCATAAACTTTCTTGAAAACTAGCAAACTTCATTCTCAGTCATCAAACAATTACAATTCATCCTATTTTCAGGAAGGGTCTATGTCAGAGCTTTAATTTAGCAAACTCCACATACTCAACTATCATATAGTCTTCCATAATTGCTAACTCTCACGCAATACTTATGGTTATGGAGTTTTAATCGGACACTGAGAAAGATAGGAGCTTATAGTGTTGCCTCCCAACGTAATCACCTTTGGGTGATGTCAACAATAATAGTTCATGCTAACTTACATCCAATTGGATATATATATCAGGATCTTTCCAACACGAGGTGCTTGCCAAAGGATAAAATGAAAAAGGGAAAGGTGAGGATCACCTTGACTCTTGCATAAAGTAAAAGACATAAAGTAAAAGATAGGCCCTTCGCGGAGGGAAGCAGGGATTTGCACAGGTGCCAGAGCTCAATTTTGAAATAGAGATGAAAATAATTTTGAGAGGTATGCTTTCATTGTCAACATAACAACCAAGAGTTCCCATATCTTCCATACTACATACATTATAGGCGGTTCCCAAACAGAATGGTAAAGTTTTTACTCCCCCTCCACCAACAATCACACTCCACCGCCATCCGAAACAACGGGGTACCGTCCATACCAACAACAGTCCTGGGGGAGTTTTGTTTTAATTATTTTTTGATTTGATTTAGATCTTTTGATCATGGGACTGGGCATCTCGGATACCAGCCATTTTTCTCGTGAATGATGAGCAGAGTCCACTCATCTTTAGAATAACCCACCTAGCATGGAAGATACGGACAGCCCCTAGTCACTACATGAGCGATTCGGGCACACGAGTAAATGACAAACTACTCCAACAAGATATAAGTGAAGATCAATGAGTAGCTAAATAATTATGTAACTATGTGAAGACTCTCTCTCATTTAAGAATTTCAGATCTTGGTATCTTATTCAAACAGCAAGCAAAGAAAAATAAAATGACATTGCAAAGAAAGCACAACTCATATGGAGAAGCAAAAACTTAGGTTCAACCGATACTAACTGATAGTATTGAAGAAGAAAGGTGGGATGCCTAACGGGGCATCCCCAAGCTTAGATGCTTGAGACTTCTTGAAATATTATCTTGGGGTGCCTTGGGCATCCCCAAGCTTGAGCTTTGTGTCTCCTTAATTCCTCTCATATCATGGTTTCTCTATTTCTCAAAAGCTTCATCCACAACAAACTCAACAAGAACTCGTGAGATAGGTAAGTATAGACCAATGCAAAACCTTAGCATTTTCTACTGTAACAAATCACTAAAATTATTATTCCACATTGCATACTAAATGTCTCTGCATATTTAATACACCTATCCTCCAATAGAATCATTAAACAAGCAAACATATGCAAACAATGCAAACATAACATCAATCTGCCAAAACAGTACAGTCTGTAAAGAATGCAAGAGTATCAATACTTCCCTAACTCCAAAAATTATGAGAAAAATACTACGCTGTAGAATATTTATCAGAGCTCAATATGCGAAAAGTTTCAACATTATATCATTCTCTGACTTTCTAGGGAATTTTTGCAACAGCGGTAAACTTTCTGTTTTCAAACAACAACATGTATACTAGCAAAATAAGCATGGTAGAGGCTATCCTTGACATTTTATTGAAAATATAGATGCAAAACATTATTCTAAATAACAGAAATCAAATACAAACAAAAGAAAATGATGCTCCAAGCAAAACTCATATCATGTGGTGAATAAAAATATAGCTCCAAGTAAAGTTACCGATGAACGAAGACGAAAGAGGGGATGCCTTCCGGGGCATCCCCAAGCTTAGGCTCTTGGTTGTCCTTGAATATTACCTTGGGGTGCCTTGGGCATCCCCAAGCTTAGGCTCTTGCCACTCCTTATTCTATAGTACATCGAATCTTTACCCAAAACTTGAAAACTTCACAACACAAAACTCAACAGAAAACTCGTAAGCTCCGTTAGTATAAGAAAATAAAACCACCACTTAGGTACTGTAATGAACTAATTCTAAATTCATATTGGTGTAATACCTACTCTATTGCAACTTCCCTATGGTTTATACCCTCCGATGCTACTAATAGATTCATCAAAATAAGCAAACAACACATAGAAAACAGAATTTGTCAAAAACAGAACAGTCTGTAGTAATCTGTATCAAACGTATACTTCTGGAACTAAAAAAATCCTACCAAATTAGGAAGTCCTAAAAAATTTGTGTACCAATCCATGGAAAAAAGAATCAGATCAGAAGCACGTTTCCGTGAATTATCAAAACTAATTTACTGGTTGCAAAAGTTTCTGATTCTCAGCAGGATCAACACAACTATCACCGTAAGCTATCCTAATGGTCTTACTTGACAATTTATTGAAACAAAAGCTATAAAACATGATTACTACAGTAGCATAATCGTGTTAACACACAAAAACAGTAAAGGTAAATATTGGTTGTCTCCCAACAAGCGCTTTTCTTTAATGCCTTTCTAGCTAGGCATGATGATGACAATGATGCTCACATAAAAGATAAGAATTGAAACATAACGGGAGCATCATGAAGCATATGACTAGCACATTTAAGTATAACCCACTTCCTATGCATAGGGATTTTGTGAGCAAACAACTTATTGGAACAATAATCAACTAGCATAGGAAGGCCAAACAAGCATAGCTTCAAGATTTTCAAGACATAGAGAGGAAACTTGACATTATTGCAATTCCTACAAGCATATGTTCCTCTCTCATAATAATTTTCAGTAGCATCATGAATGAATTCAACAATATAACCAGCACCTAAAGCATTATTTTCATGATCTACTTGCATAGAAAATTTACTACTCTCCACATAAGCAAAATTCTTCTCATTCGGAATAGTGGGAGTATCATAAGAGACTCGAATACTAAAAATGGTTTCCACATTAAAAGAGTAATGTTCAGAAAAAGGGTAATCATAATCATGACAAGTTTTATAAATATAATCAGCACTACTTTTTATAGCATAAGTTTCATCACAATAATCATCATAAGTAGCAACCTCGTTCTCATCATAATCGATTGAGACCTCTCCCAAGATAGTGGAATCATCACTAAATAAAGTTGACACTCTTCCAAACCCACTTTCATCAATATAATCATCATAGGTAAGAGGCATGCTATCATCATAACAACTTTGCATATCAAAACTTGGGAGGCAAAAAATATCATCTTCATTAAACGTAGCATCCCCAAGCTTGGGACAAACATTAATTTCAGCAAATATATTCTCAAATATGTCATCCCTATCAAACATAGCTTCCCCAAGCTTGGGCCTTTTAATATCATAAGCATAATCACTCTCATCATTAATAGTATGGATAGCACCAATAGTATAACAATTATCATCATCACAATGAGTAGTAGGAGCAACATCATTTGGGAGGATACATTTTTACCTTTGTTGCTCCTTCTTTTCTTTTTCTTCTTCACATTATGTGTGAGTTCAACCTTCTTCTTTGAGCTCCTTATTAATGAGATTGGTTCAATAGAAAGCTCCTCCTCATTACCCGATTCATCATAAGAAATAATAGGAGGATATTGGGAAGTCTCTTCCCTTTCATTAATATTCTTATCATCTTCTATTTGCTTTCTTTTCTTTATGTAATTGGCAATATAAGGATTTTCAATGCAATTCACCGCACAATACATATAAATTTCCTCTAGATCAAACTCAAGAAGGTTATAACGAGCAAATTCTGGAAGAAATTTAGTTAAATGTTTCATTTCTTCGTAATCCATAAGCAAACTATGTTCATTATAATGTGCAAGGGAGATAAAATCATCATAATTTTGGACACGGTTCGATCATGAAACAATTTGCATCGGAGATGTAAATGACCACTTTCATTGCAAAGTTCACAAGTACGGCGAAGGAAATATAAATTTTCAGTAGTCACCCTTAGCCTTTCTTGCAACAATTTAGTTTCTACATGCTTATGCCTCTTGCAATATCTGTCTTCTATATTTGGTGTGTCTATGGAAACCCAATGCTCTCCACAAAAATCGACATGCTTATAGGAGACATTTTCATCATAACTAGTGCAATCATCATTAGTACCATGGATATTCAAAGAGTTCATACTAACAACATTGCAATCATGCTCATCATTAAAAGATTTAGTATCAAACATTCTATAGATTTCTTCTTCTAGCACTTGAGCACAATTTCCCTTTCCATCCTTCTCACAAGAGATATTAAAAAGATGAAGCATATGAGACAAACTCAATTCCATTTTTTTGTTTTCTATTATAAACTAAACTAGTGATAAAAACAGAAACAAAAAGATTTGATTGCAAGATCTAAAGATATACCTTCAAGCACTCACCTTCCCGGCAACGGCGCCAGAAAAGAGCTTGATGTCTACTACACAACCTTCTTCTTGTAGACATTGTTGGGCCTCCAAGTGCAGGGGTTTGTAGGACAGTAGCAAATTTCCCTCAAGTGGATGACCTAAGGTTTATCAATCCGTGGGAGGCGTAGGATGAAGATGGTCTCTCTCAAACAACCCTGCAACCAAATAACAAAGAGTCTCTTGTGTACCCAACACACCCAATACAATGGCAAATTGAATAGGTGCACTAGTTCGGCGAAGAGATGGTGATACAAGTGCAATATGGATGGTAGATATGAGTATTTGTAATCTGAAAATATAAAAACAGCAAGGTAACAATTGATAAAAGTGAGCATAAACGGTAATGCAATGATAAGAAACAAGGCATAGGGTTCATACTTTCACTAGTGTAAGTTCTCTCAACAATAATAACATAATTGGATCATATAACTATCCCTCAACATGCAACAAAGAGTCACTCCAAAGCCACTAATAGCGGAGAACAAACAAAGAGATTATGGTAGGGTACGAAACCACCTCAAAGTTATCCTTTCTGCTCTATCTATTCAAGAGTCCATAGTAAAATAACACGAAGCTATTCTTTCCGTTCAATCTATCATAGAGTTCATACTAGAATAACACCTTAAGACACAAATCAACCAAAACCCTAATGTCACCTAGATACTCCATTGTCACCTCAAGTATCTGTGGGCATGATTACACGATATGCATCACACAATCTCAGATTTATCTATTCAACCAACACAAAGTACTTCAAAGAGTGCCCCAAAGTTTCTACCGGGGAGTCAAGACGAAAACATGTGCCAACCCCTATGCATAGGTTCATGTGCGGAACCCGCAAGTTGATCACCAAAACAGACATCAAGTGGATCACCATAGATAAGCACGGCAAGACATACATCAAGTGTTCTCAAATCCTTAAAGACTCAATCCGATAAGATAAGTTCAAGAGGAAAAACTCAATTCATCACAAGAGAGTAGAGGGGGAGAAACATCATAAGATCCAACTATAATAGCAAAGCTCGCGATACATCAAGATCGTATCACCTCAAGAACACGACAGAGAGAGATCAAACACATAGATACTGGTACATACCCTCAGCCCTGAGGGTGAACTACTCCCTCCTCGTCATGGAGATCGCTGGGATGATGAAGACGGCCATCGGTGAGGGATACCCCCTCCGGCAGGGTGCCGGAACGGGCTCCCGAGAGGTTTTTGGTGGATACAGAGGCTTGCGGCGGTGGAACTACCGATCTATTGTTCGCTTTGATGTTTTTAGAGTATATGGGAATATATAGGCGAAAGAAGTCGTTTAGGGGAGTCTCGAGGGGCCCACGAGACAGGGGGCACGCCCAGTAGGGGGTGCTCCCCCCACCCTTGTGGCCACCTTGAATCTTCCTTGACTTCAACTCCAAGTCTCCTGGATCGCTTCCGTTCCAAAAATAACGCTCCCGAAGGTTTCATTCCGTTTGGACTCCGTTTGATTTCCTTTCCTTCGGAACACTGAAATAGGCAAGAAAACAACAATATGGGCTGGGCCTCCGGTTAATAGGTTAGTCCCAAAAATAATATAAAAGTGTATAATAAAGCCCATAAACATTCAAAACAGATAATAAAATAGCATGAATGCTTCATAAATTATAGATACGTTGGAGACGTATCACTCGTCAAGTCGGGCGGTTGCCGAGGCAGTGTGGGGAAGCGGAGACGCCCATGTCCAATCAGTCGCCACGCATCGACTAAGGCCGCATGCTGTTGGGGCCCGCGGCGCTCCACACTTGCCCTTTGGCTTCGCCGCAAAGCCAAGTACGAGCGCGCCTTGGGCTCGGGGGCTACTATCGGTGTTCTGGGAACGGGGGTCCCTAGACTTGCCTGCCTGCGGCCCACGGCGTGGCTCCACCAGTGGCCCAGTACGGCCCGTCTTCGTCAACCAACGCTCAAGACCCTCGCGAGGGGCCAAGCCTCGCGGGGCGGACGACACAAGGCCTCCTCAGGAGTGGCCTTACCAGGCAGGCTCGTGAGGGGGGGAGAGATCAAGGCAAGGGGTACCTCGTGAGGTTTTCGTGACGCAAGCCATGACAACCAAGGCCAGGCGGGCGCCGGCGGGCGCAGTGTCCTCCTTTCCCCTTTGGTGCTAAGGGGGCAAGCACAGGTGCAGAGTACCGTGGCATCAGGCAAAGGTTTCAATATCGATGCAACAAGACCAAGACCAGCAGGACGGTAGGGCGGAGGTCATCGTGGAGCCCAAGACGGCGTCACCACCAGTGCCTTTGACAGGCGAAGACCACCTTTAGTCAGGTAGCTTGTACTAGTTGTCCCCTTCAAAATTAGCCGTTGTAGGATCCCTTCCCGCTCAATATTTGGGGAGAGAGCCAGGGCCTCTATATATAGGGCCTAGCCACCACCATAGAGGGGATGAGATCGATTCCTCCCCGAGTAACCCACCAAGCACAAGAACACCTCTTCTGAGGAGGCTGTTCTTCTCTTATACTGTCCATCTTCATCCCAAGAGGCAATCCACCACCACTACACAGGAGTAGGGTATTACACCACAACGGTGGCCCGAACCTATATAAATCTTGCGTCTCTTGTGAGTTCATCGAGCTAAGCTTAGAGATTGCGGCGAGGCTGAGAGTGAGATTCGGTAGGGGGAAATCTTCGTGCGCACCCGAGTGTTCGAACCTCAAGGGTTTTTCCGGAACCCTAAATCTGACAACATCATTCTCTAATGATGTGATCCCATTCATCAAATGACAACACATGTCTATGGCTAGGAAACATAACCATCTTTGATTAACGAGTTAGTCTAGTAGAGGCATATGATATGTCTCCAACGTATCTATAATTTTTGATTGTTCCATGCTATTATATTACCCGTTTTGGACGTTTATGGGCTTTACTTTACAAATTTATATCATTTTTGGGACTAACCTACTAACTGGAGGCCCAGCCTGTATTGCCGTTTTTTTGCCTATTTCAATATTTCGAAGAAAAAGGAATATCAAACAGAGTCCAAACGGAATGAAACCTTCGGGAGCGTGATTTTTGGAACAAACGTGATCCAGAGGACTCTGAGTGCAAGTCAAGAAGCAGCCGAGGCGGCCATGAGGGTGGAGGGCGCGCCCACCCCTACAGGGCGCGTCCCCTATCTCGTGGGCCCCTCGGGCGGCCACCGACGTACTTCTTCCTCCTATATATACCCACGTACCCCAAAAACATCAGGGGAGCCAACGAAAAACTATTTCCACTGTCGTAACCTTCTGTATCCGTGAGATCCCATCTTGCAGCCTTTGCCGGCACTCCACCGAAGGGGGAATCGACCATGGAGGGCTTCTACATCAACACCATAGCCTCTTCGATGAGTTGTGAGTAGTTTACCACAGACCTTTGGGTCCATAGTTATTAGCTACATGGCTTCTTCTCTCTCTTTGGATCTCAATACAATGTTCTCCTCGATGTTCTTGGAGATCTATTCGATGTAACTCTTTTTGCGGTGTGTTTGTAGAGATCCGATGAATTGTGGGTTTATGATCAAGTTTATCTATGAGAAATATTTGAATCTCCTCTGAATTCTTTTATGTATGATTGAGTTATCTTTGCAAGTCTCTTCAAATTATCAGTTTGGTTTGGCCTACTAGATTGATCTTTCTTGCAATGGGAGAAGTGCTTAGCTTTGGGTTCAATCTTGCGGTGTCCTTACCTAGTGACAGCAAGGGCAGCAAGGAAAGTATTGTATTGTTGCCATCGAGGATAAAAAGATGGGGTTTATATCATATTGCATGAGTTTATCCCTCTACATCATGTCATCTTTCTTAATACGTTACTCTGTTCTTATGAACTTAATACTCTAGATGCATGCTGGATAGCAGTCAATGTGTGGATTAATAGTAGTAGATGCAGGCAGGAGTCGGTCTACTTGTCGCGGATATGATGCCTATATACGTGGTCATGCCTAGATAATCTCATAATTATTCGCTTTTCTATCAATTGCTCGACAGTAATTTGTTCACCCACCGTAATACTTATGCTATCTTGAGAGAAGCCACTAGTGAAACCTATGGCCCCGGGTCTATCTTTTATCATATAAGATTTCCATCTACTTTTATTTGCATCTTTACTTTTCCAATCTATATTAGAAAATACCAAAAATATATTTATCTTATCATACTATCTCTATCAGATTTCACTTTCGCAAGTGGCCATGAAGGGATTGACAACCCCTTTATTGCGTTGGTTGCGAGTTCTTTGTTTGTTTGTGTAGGTGCTGTTGGGGAACGTAGTAATTTCAAAAAATTTCCTACGCACACGCAAGATCATGGTGATGATATAGCAACGAGAGGGGAGAGTGTTCATCCATGTACCCTTGTAGACCGTAAGCGGAAGCGTTAGCACAACGCGGTTGATGTAGTCGTACGTCTTCACGATCCGACCGATCCAAGCACCGAACGTACGGAGCCTCCGAGTTCAGCACACATTCAGCTCGATGACGTCCCTCGAACTCCGATCCAGCCGAGTGTCGAAGGAGAGTTCCGTCAGCACGATGGCGTGGTGACGATCTTGATGTTCTACCGGCGCAGGGCTTCGCCTAAGCTTCGCGACGATATGACCGAGGTGGAATATGGTGGAAGGGGGCACCGCACACGGCTAAGGAACGATCCGTAGATCAACTTGTGTGTCCATGGGGTGCCCCCTGCCCCCGTATATAAAGGAGGGAGGGAGGAGGAGGCAGGCCCTGGGAGGGGTGCGCCATGGGGAGTCCTACTCCCACCGGGAGTAGGATTCCCCCTTTCCTAGTCCAACTAGGGGTCCTTCCATGTAGTAGGAGTAGGAGACAAGGAAGGGGAAGAGAGAAGGGAAGGAAGGAGGGGGTGCGGCCCCTCCCCCTAGTCCAATTCGGACTAGGCCTTGGGGGGCGCGCGGCCTGCCCTAGGCAGCCCCTCTCTCTTTCCCGCAGGGCCCAATAAGGCCCAATACTTCTCCCCGGCGAATTCCCGTAACTCTCCGGTACTCCGAAAAATACCCGAATCACTCGGAACCTTTCCGAACTCCGAATATAGTCGTCCAATATATCGATCTTTACGTCTCGACCATTTCGAGACTCCTCGTCATGTCCCCGATCTCATCCGGGACTCCGAACTCCTTTGGTACATCAAAACTCATAAACTCATAATATAACTGTCATCGAAACCTTAAGCGTGCGGACCCTACGGGTTCGAGAACTATGTAGACATGACCTAGAACTATTCTCGATCAATAACCAATAGCGGGACCTGGATGCCCATATTGGCTCCTACATATTCTACGAAGATCTTTATCGGTCAAACCGCATAACAACATACGTTGTTCCTTTGTCATCGGTATGTTACTTGCCCGAGATTCGATCGTCGGTATCCAATACCTAGTTCAATCTCGTCACCGGCAAGTCTCTTTACTCGTTCTGTAATGCATCATCCCGTAACCAACTCATTGGTCACATTGCTTGCAAGGCTTATAATGATGTGCATTACCGAGAGGGCCCAGAGATACCTCTCCGACAATCGGAGTGACAAAACCTAATCTCGAAATACGCCAACTCAACATGTACCTTCGGAGACACCTGTAGTACTCCTTTATAATCACCCAGTTACGTTGTGACGTTTGGTAGTACCCAAAGTGTTCCTCCGGTAAACGGGAGTTGCATAATCTCATAGTTACAGGAGCATGTATAAGTCATGAAGAAAGCAATAGCAACATACTAAACGATCAAGTGCTAAGCTAACGGAATGGGTCAAGTCAATCACATCATTCTCCTAATGATGTGATCCCGTTAATCAAATGACAACTCTTTTGTCCATGGCTAGGAAACATAACCATCTCTGATAAACGAGCTAGTCAAGTAGAGGCATACTAGTGACACTATGTTTGTCTATGTATTCACACATGTATTATGTTTCCGGTTAATACAATTCTAGCATGAATAATAAACATTTATCATGAAATAAGGAAATAAATAATAACTTTATTATTGCCTCTAGGGCATATTTCCTTCAGTCTCCCACTTGCACTAGAGTCAATAATCTAGTTCACATCGCCATGTGATTTAACACCAATATTCATATCTGTATATGATTAACACCCATAGTTCACATCATCATGTGACCAACACCCAAAGGGTTTACTAGAGTCAATAATCTAGTTCACATTGCTATGTGATTAACACCCAAAGAGTACTAAGGTGTGATCATGTTTTGCTTGTGAGAGAAGCTTAGTCAACGGGTCTGTCACATTCAGAGCCGTATGTATTTTGCAAATATTCTATGTCTACAATGCTCTGCACGGAGCTACTCTAGCTAATTGCTCCCACTTTCAATATGTATCCAGATTGAGACTTAGAGTCATCTGGATCGGTGTGAAAACTTGCACCGAGGTAACTTTTACGACGGGCTCTTTTATCACCTCCATAATCGAGAAATATTTCCTTAGTTCTCACTAAGGATATTCTTGATCAATGTCCAGTGATCTACTCCTAGATCACTATTGTACTCCCTTGTCAAATACAGAGCAAGGTATACAATAGGTCTGGTACATAGCATAGCATACTTTATAGAACCTATGACTGAGGCATAGGGAATGACTTTTCATTCTCTTTCTATTTTCTGATGTGGTCGGGATTTGAGTCTTACTCAATTTCATACCTTGCAACACAGGCAAGAACTCTTTCTTTGACTGTTCCATTTTGAACTACTTCAAAATCTTGTCAAGGTATGTACTCATTGAAAATCTTATCAAGCGTCTTGATCTATCTCAATAGATCTTGATGCTCAATATGTAAGTAGCTTTACTGAGGTCTTTCTCTGAAAAACCTCCTTTCAAATACTCCTTTATGCTTTGCAGAATAATTCTACATTACTTCCGATCAACAATATGTCATTCACATATACTTATCAGAAATGTTGTAGTGCTCCCACTCACTTTCTTGTAAATACAGGCTTCACCGTAAGTCTGTATAAAACTATATGCTTTGATCAACTTATCAAAGCGTATATTCCAACTTCGAGATGCTTGCACTAGTCCATAGATGCACATTTTGTTAACACCTTTAGGATCGACAAAACCTCTTGGTTGCATCACATACAACTCTTCTTTAATAACTCCATTAAGGAATGCAGTTTTGTTTATCCATTTGCCAGATTTCATAAAATCCGGCAATTGCTAACATGATTCGGATAGACTTAGCATCGCTACAGTTGAGAAAATCTCATCGTAGTCAACACCTTGAACTTGTCGAAAACCTTTTTGCGACAAGTCGAGCTTTGTAGATAGTAACACTACTATCAACGTCTGTCTTCCTCTTGAAGATCCATTTATTTTCTATGGCTTGCCGATCATCGGGCAAGTCCACCAAAGTCCACACTTTGTTCTCATAGATGGATCCCATCTCAAATTTCATGGCCTCTAGCCATTTTGCGGAATCTGGGCTCATCATCGCTTCCTGATAGTTCGTAGGTTCATCATGGTCTAGTAACATGACTTCTAGAACAGGATTACCGTACCACTCTGGTGCGGATCATACTCTGGAAGACCTACGAGGTTCTGTAGTAACTTGATCAGAAGTTTCATGATCATCATCATTAGCTTCCTCACTAATTGGTGTAGGAATCACTGGAACTGATTTCAGTGATGAACTATTTTCCAATTCAGGAGAAGGTACAAATTACCTTATCAAGCTCTACTTTCCTCCCACTCACTTCTTTCGAGAGAAATTCCTTCTCTAGAAAGGATCCATTTTTAGCAACGAATATTTTGCCTTCGGATCTGTGATAGAAGGTGTACCCAACAGTTTCCCTTGGGTATTCTATGAAGACGCACTTCTCCGATTTGGGTTTGAGCTTATCAGGATGAAACTTTTCCACATAAGCATCGTAGCCCCAAACTTTAAGAAACGATAGCTTAGGTTTACTGCTAAACCATAGTTCATACGGTGTCGTCTCAATGGATTTAGATGGTGCCCTTTTAACGTGAATGCAGCTGTCTCTAATGCATAACCCCAAAACAATAGTGGTAAATCAGTAAGAGACATCATAGATCGCACCATATCCAATAAAGTACGGTTATGACGTTCGTACACACCATTACACTGTGGTGTTCCAGGTGGCGTGAGTAGTGAAACTATTTCACATTGTTTTTAACTGAAGGCCAAACTCGTAACTCAAATATTTTACTTCTACGATCATATCGTAGAAACTTTTATTTTCTTGTTACGATGATTTTCTACTTCACTCTGAAATTCTTTGAACTTTTCAAATGTTTCAGACTTGTGTTTCATCAAGTAGATATACTCATATCTGCTTCAAATCAACTGTGAAGGTCAGAAAATAATGATACTTGTCGTGAGCCTTAATATTCATCGGACCACATACATCAGTATGTATGATTTCCAACAAATCTGTTGCTCGCTCCATTGTTCCGGAGAACAGAGTCTTAGTCATCTTTCCCATGAGGCATGGTTTGCAAGCATCAAGTGATTCATAATCAAGTGATTCCAAAATCCCATCAGCATGGAGTTTCTTCATGCGCTTTACACCAATATGACCTAAACGGCAGTGCCACAAATAAGTTGCACTATCATTATTAACTTTGTATCTTTTGGTTTCAATATTATGAATATGTGTATCACTACGATCAAGATCCAATGAACTATTTTCATTGGGTGTATAACCATCGAAGGTCTTATTCATGTAAACAGAATAACAATTATTCTTTAACTTTAAATGAATAACCGTGTCGCAATAAACATGATCAAATCATATTTATGCTTAATGCAAACGCTAAATAACATTTATTTAGGTTTAACACTTATCCCGAAAGGTTAGGGAGTGTGTGATGATGATCATATCAATCTTGGAACTACTTCCAACACTCATCGTCACTTTCCCTTCAACTAGTCTCTGTTTATTCTGTAACTCCTGTTTCGAGTCACTAATCTAAGCAACCGAACAAGTATCAAATACTCAGGGGCTACTATGAACACTAGTAAGGCACACATCAATAATCTGTATATCAAATATACCCTTGTTCACTTTGCCATCCTCCTTATCCACCAAATATTCAGGGCATTTCCGCTTCCAGTGACCATTTCCTTTGCAGTGTAAGCACTCAGTTTCAGGCTTTAGTCTAGCTTTGGTCTTCTTCACGGGAGTGACAACTTGCTTGTCTTTCCACTTGAAGTTCCCTTTCTTTCCCTTTGCCCTTCTCTTGAAACTAGTGGTCTTGTCAATCATCAACAATTGATGCTCTTTCTTGATTTCTACCTTCGTCGATTTCAACATCACGAAGAGCTCGGGAATCGTTCTCATCATCCCTTGCATACTATAGTTTATCACGAAGTTCTAGTAACTTAGTGATGGTGACTAGAGAATTCTGTCAATCACTATCTTACCTGGAAGATTAACTCCCACTTGATTCAAGCGATTGAAGTACCCAGACAGTCTGAGCACATGCTCACTAGTTGAGAGATTCTCCTCCATCTTTTAGCTATAGAACTTGTTGGAGACTTCATATCTCTCAACTCGGGTATTTGCTGGAAATATTAACTTCAACTCCTGGAACATCTCATATGGTCCATGACGTTCAAAACGTCTTTGAAGTCCCGATTCTAAGCCGTTAAGCATGGTGCACTAAACTATCAAGTAGTCATCATTTTGAGCTAGGCAAACGTTCATAACTTCTGCATATGCTCCTGCAATAGGTTTTTCACCTAGCGGTGCATCAAGGACATAATTCTTCTGCGCAGCAATGAGGATAAACCTCAGATCACGGATCGAATCCGCATCATTGCTACTAACATTTTTCAACACAATTTTCTCTAGGAACGTATCAAAATAAACATATGAAAGCAACAACGCAAGCTATTGATCTACAACATAATTTGCAAAATACTACCAGGACTAAGTTCATGATAAATTTAAGTTCAATTAATCATATTACTTAAGAACTCCCACTTAGACAGACATCCCTCTAATCCTCTAAGTGATCACGTGATCCAAATCAACTAAACCATGTCCGATCATCACGTGAGATGGAATAGTTTCAATGGTGAACATCACTATGTTGATCATATCTACTATATGATTCACGCTCGACCTTTCGGTCTCTGTGTTCCGAGGCCATATCTGTATATGCTAGGCTCATCAAGTATAACCTGAGTATTCCGCGTGTGCAACTGTTTTGCACCCGTTGTATTTGAACGTAGAGCCTATCACACCCGATCATCACGTGTTGTCTCAGCACGAAGAACTTTCGCAACGGTGCATACTCAGGGAGAACACTTCTTGATAATTAGTGAGAGATCATCTTAAAATGCTACCGTCAAACAAAACATAATAAGATGTATAACAGATAAACATCATATGCAATCAAAATATGTGACATGATATGGCCATGATCATCTTGCGCCTTTGATCTCCATCTCCAAAGTACTGTCATGATCTCTATCGTTACCGGCACGACACCATGATCTTCATCATCTTGATCTATATCAATGTGTCATCACATGGTCGTCTCGCCAACTATTGCTCTTGCAACTATTGCTATCGCATAGCGATAAAGTAAAGCAATTATTTGGCACTTGCATCTTATGCAACAAAGAGACAACCATAGAGCTTCTGCCAGTTGTCGATAACTTCAACAAAGCATGATCATCTCATACAACAACTTATATCTCATCACGTCTTGACCATATCACATCACAACATGCCCTGCAAAAACAAGTTAGACGTCCTCTACTTTGTTGTTGCAAGTTTTACGTGGCTGCTACGGGCTTAAGCAAGAACCAATCTCACCTACGCATCAAAACCACAACGATAGTTTGTCAAATAGACTCCGTTTTAACCTTCGCAAGGACCGGGCGTAGCCATACTCGGTTCAACTAAAGTTGGAGAAACTGACACCCACCAGCCACCTGTGTGCAAAGCACGTCGGTAGAACCAGTCTCGCGTAAGCGTACGCGTAATGTCGGTCCGGGCCGCTTCATCCAACAATACCGCTGAACCAAAGTATAACATGCTGGTAGGCAGTATGACTTATATCGTCCACAACTCACTTGTGTTCTACTCGTGCATATAACATCAAACCATAAAAACCTAGGCTCGGATGCCACTGTTGGGGAACGTAGTAATTTCAAAAAATTTCCTACGCACATGCAAGATCATTTTGATGATATAGCAACGAGAGGGGAGAGTGTTCGTCCACGTACCCTCGTAGACCGTAAGCGGAAGCGTTAGCACAACGCGGTTGATGTAGTCGTACGTCTTCACGATCCGACCGATCCAAGCACCGAACGTACGGAGCCTCCGAGTTCAGCACACGTTCAGCTCGATGACGTCCCTCGAACTCCGATCCAGCCGAGTGTCGAGGGAGAGTTCCATCAGCACGACGGCGTGGTGACGATCTTGATGTTCTGCCGGCGCAGGGCTTCGCCTAAGCTTCGCGACGATATGACCGAGGTGGAATATGGTGGAAGGGGGCACCGCACACGGCTAAGGAACGATCCGTAGATCAACTTGTGTGTCCATGGGGTGCCCCCTGCCCCCGTATATAAAGGAGGGAGGGAGGAGGAGGCCGGCCCTAGGAGGGGCGCGCCATGGGGAGTCCTACTCCCACCGGGAGTAGGATTCCCCCTTTCCTAGTCCAACTAGGGGTCCTTCCATGTAGTAGGAGTAGGAGACAAGGAAGGGGAAGAGAGAAGGGAAGGAAGGAGGGGGTGCGGCCCCTCCCCCTAGTCCAATTCGGACTAGGCCTTGGGGGGGCGCGCGGCCTGCCCTAGGCAGCCCCTCTCTCTTTCCCGCAGGGCCCAATAAGGCCCAATACTTCTCCCCGACGAATTCCCGTAACTCTCCGGTACTCCGAAAAATACCCGAATCACTCGGAACCTTTCCGAACTCCGAATATAGTCGTCCAATATATAGATCTTTACGTCTCGACCATTTCAAGACTCCTCGTCATGTCCCCGATCTCATCCGGGACTCCGAACTCCTTCGGTACATCAAAACTCATAAACTCATAATATAACTGTCATCGAAACCTTAAGCGTGCGGACCCTACGGGTTCGAGAACTATGTAGACATGACCTAGAACTATTCTCGGTCAATAACCAATAGCGGGACCTGGATGCCCATATTGGCTCCTACATATTCTACGAAGATCTTTATCGGTCAAACCGCATAACAACATACGTTGTTCCCTTTGTCATCGGTATGTTACTTGCCCGAGATTCGATCGTCGGTATCCAATACCTAGTTCAATCTCGTCACCGGCAAGTCTCTTTACTCGTTCTGTAATGCATCATCCCGTAACCAACTCATTGGTCACATTGCTTGCAAGGCTTATAATGATGTGCATTACCGAGAGGGCCCAGAGATACCTCTCCGACAATCGGAGTGACAAAACCTAATCTCGAAATACGCCAACTCAACATGTACCTTCGGAGACACATGTAGTACTCCTTTATAATCACCCAGTTACGTTGTGATGTTTGGTAGTACCCAAAGTGTTCCTCCGGTAAATGGGAGTTGCATAATCTCATAGTTATAGGAACATGTATAAGTCATGAAGAAAGCAATAGCAACATACTAAACGATCAAGTGCTAAGCTAACGGAATGGGTCAAGTCAATCACATCATTCTCCTAATGATGTGATCTCGTTAATCAAATGACAACTCTTTTGTCCATGGCTAGGAAACATAACCATCTCTGATAAACGAGCTAGTCAAGTAGAGGCATACTAGTGACACTATGTTTGTCTATGTATTCACACATGTATTATGTTTCCGGTTAATACAATTCTAGCATGAATAATAAACATTTATCATGAAATAAGGAAATAAATAATAACTTTATTATTGCCTCTAAGGCATATTTCCTTCAGGTGCGTGGGACTTTTGAGGAGCCTCCTACTGGATTGATACCTTGGTTCTCAAAAACTGAGGGAAATACTTACGCTATTGCTGCATCACCCTTTCCTCTTCAAGGAAAACCAACGCAAGCTCAAGACGTAGCAAGAAGGATTTCTGGTGCCATTGCCGGGGAGGTCTTCGCTCAAGTCAAGACATACCAAGTACCCATCACAAACTCATCTCACTCGCATTTACATTATTTGCCATTTTCCTCTCGTTTTCCTCTCCCCCACTTCACCCTTGCCGTTTTATTCGCCCTCTCTTTTCCAATATCCTCTCTCGTTTTCGCTTGCCTTTTTCTGTTTGCTTGTGTGTTAGATTACTTGTCACCATGGCGCAACATAATACCAAATTGTGTGATTTCTCCAATGCCAATAATAATGATTTCCTTAGTACTCCGATTGCTCCTCTTAATGATGTTGAGTCTTGTCAAATCAATACTGCTTTGCTGAATCTTGTTATGAAAGATCAATTCACCGGCCTTCCTAGTGAAGATGTCGCTACCCATCTAAACAACTTTGCGATTTGTGTAATATGCAAAACAAGAAAGATACGGATAATGATATTTTTAAATTGGAGTTATTTCCGTTTTCACTTAGAGATCGTGCTAAAGTTTGGTTTTTTTCTTTGCCTAAAAATAGTATTGATTCGTGGAATAAGTGCAAAGATGCTTTTATCTCTAAATATTTTCCTCCCGCTAAGATCATCACTCATATTATGAATTTTAAACAACTTGATCATGAGCATGTTACCCAATCTTGGGAAAGGATGAAATTGATGATTCACAATTGCCCTACTCATGGTTTAAATTTATGGATGATCATACAAAATTTTTATGCCGGATTGAACTTTGCTTCTAGAAATCTTTTAGATTCGGCTGCGGGAGGCACATTTATGGAAATCACTTTAGGAGATGCTACAAAACTTCTTGATAATATTATGGCTAATTATTCTCAATGGCACACCGAAAGATCTACTAGCAAAAAAAGTGCATGCTATAGAAGAAATTAATGTTTTGAGTGGAAAGATGGATGAACTTATGAAATTGTTTGCTACTAAGAGTGCTCCTATTGATCCCAATGAGATGCCTTTGTCTACTTTGATTGAGAATAATAATGAATCTATGGATGTGAATTTTGTTGGTAGGAATAGTTTCGATAACAATGCTTATAGAGGAAACTATAATCCTAGACCGTTCCCTGGTAATTCCTCTAATAATTATGGAAATTCCTACAATAATTCTTATTGTAATTTTAATAAGATGCCCCTTGATTTTGAGAATAGTGTGAAATAATTTATGATCTCTCAGAAGAATTTTAATGCCTTGCTTGAAGAAAAATTGCTCAAAGTTGATGATTTGGCTAGGAACGTTGATAGACTTTCACTTGATGTTGATTCTTTGAAACTTAGATCTACTCCTCCTAAGCATGATATCAATCATTCTCTCAAAGCAATGATAATTTCCATTAATGAGTGCAAGGAAAGAACCGCTAGATTGTGTGCTAAGAAAGATTGCTTTGTAAAGGCGTGTTCTTCTAGTTTCCATGAAAATAATGATGAAGATCTTAAAGTTATTGATGTGTCCCCTATTAGATCTTTGTTTTGCAATATGAATCTTAATAATGATGTGTGGGGACCCCGACTCATAAGTCGTGATCACCGAATGCACGTGTACAGTGATCCCAGAGGTCAATGCTCACTGAACACACAGAAGCTGAATAACAAGAGTCTTACATCCATACATACCGTATTACACAAGTAGGACCGTTATGGTCAAGTCTTGAGTACAACATCGCAGCGGAAATCTTCGTCGATAACTTGGACCCATGCCATCTGCCTTAACCCTACAGGCATTCTGACTGGGAAGCGTCCTAGCTCGCGTGTTCGTCACCGAAGAGTTCTTCATCACATCCTGTTCTTTCATGCCTGGTCAATAAAATAACCAGTGGCAAGCCAATGAGTACTTTGAATGTACTTGCAAGCAACCCATGTTTTGGTTCAAGGTACAACAATGCATGACATAGGTAAATTTTGCATAAAGCTGGTTTTGAGTGCAATGACATGTTCAACATCCTATAAAGCATGCATCAAGAGAGTTCAAATAACCATGAGGACTGGTTACAGATATCAACATAAATAGAATGGGCACCAACCCATTTATCATGAACAGAGTGGGCACCAACCCATCTCAATCGTGTCAAGTCCTTTGACTTGACCCAAGTAGTTTCATCACCACACTCACACGGTTGAAAACCCTGGACATAGTTTAAGCAGCACCGCCCAACCGTCCTTGACCGTGGACACGGCTATTCGAATAGTTTTACACTCTGCAGAGGTTGCACACTTTACCCACTAGATCTGGGGAACTTCCGTGTCATCCACGACCCGCGGTACCTCAAGTACCCGGGGTAAGCACCCGATCACTACCTTTCCCTAGACGACACTAACATGGAGTCCACTCGATTGGTAGTAATCCCCGTGCCCAACATTTCACATCATAAGGTTGTGGAGCCTCGCTCCCATATTCATCACATACCACAAGCACGGGGTACCAACGGTGTGCCCGGTGCTGTAAAGACAGACCTGGCCGCCCTACCTGGCACGACCCCGTCCCGAGAGAGAGCACCAACTCTCCCCCATCACTAGTAATGCGGGCCCCAAGCTAGTATCGGACTAGGTATTCAATAATGCCCTTTCCCATATAAGGGTAGAGTGGTCGCGCATGTAAGGTTGGGACAGTCATCAAATCTTAAATCTAATCCGTTTTCGAAAACAACACACACTTGCCTCGGTACACCACTTCGTCATCAAGTGGTTACCCATCATCATCATCTCCCTCGGGCATAAGTGGCACCCGATGGGGTTTTCGAAAAAGTCCTTTGAAAAAGCTTTGTCTCCTTCTCCATGCATAAACCCGCCCCTTTTTGCGTAGCAACTACTTAGCATCCTATCTACTCCCACCGGCATAACCCTCATAAGAAGGTAGGGCCATGCACAATGCAAGTATCAACGAGGAATGTAACCGAGGCAACCAACCACGTGGTTCACCATCTCACCATGATTCCGAAGCAACAATAATAAGGAGCTATATATGACATGCATGTAAAGGAGTTTCATAGTCATGGTCAAAGGGCTGCTTGCCTGTTTTACAAAGTCTTCGAGGTCTTCAAACATCTCTGGTCCAATTCCGAGCATTCCATCTACTTCGTCAACTATCGTCGAAAACAACCACAATAAGCAAAACAATAAGGCAGGAAATAAAAGTGCTCTAAAAATATGAGTTGGACTTTTCTAGGATACCCCTGGTCATATGAGGGATGACCAAAGTGGTTTCACTGGGATTTGATGAATGGATATCTCTGAACATTTTGATATGGTGAAATCAAGGGGTTTATGGATTTGCAAGAAGTGTACAGAAATATATTTTTGAAAATGAGCAAAGGCACCCACTTAACAAAGGATGATTTTAGAAGCATCTAGGAATTGGTTTCACTGGATTTGGAGTTGAGATGATTTTCCTATGAATTTGCAAAGTTGACTATATACAAAGAAATAGAACATTAGTTGAGGTGACACAGAAAGTATTAGTAAAAATGTTCAAAAACTAAGTTTTGAACTTAGATGCATCTAGGAATTTGAATCATGGCATTTGGATCAATATTGAGCTCTCTGTGATTTTCTAAAGTTTATCACAGAATTAAGAAAATTGGGATTTGATAATTGTCTGTGAAGAAAACCTTTATGGAAAAATGTGCAAATTGCACCTTGTGATAGATCAGGAATTTATGAACTTATAGAAATTAGAATCATCAAATTTGGAGTTGATTTGGTCTGTTTATGGATTTTTGAAGTCCACTGGGAAAAAGAAAAAGGAAATGGGGCTTTACCCTTATCGTGCGCGCAAGGCGCGAGTTAGGCAACGGGCCGGCCCAGCTACTCGGCCACGCGCACGCCGTCGACGCAGGAGGCGCACTCACGGGAGTACGCCTTCCCCGAGCGAAGGCGGCGATAGGCAGAGCCCGTTTCCACTTAACAGAATGGGGCCCACCCGTCAGCGTCTCACTCTCGTTGGCCGACCGACACGCGGGGCCCGCTGGCAGGCTCGTCCCCAACCTCCCACGCGGGCGCGACGGGAGACAGGGGAGGCGTTCGACGCCGGCTGCCGGCGCTACAGGGCGTCTCCGGCGATGATCCGCCCATCGGCGTGCTCAGGAGGATGAGCCGCATCCATCGGTGTACGACTCGCTTGCCGAGGAGAGCCGTGGCGGCGACGGCCTGGGCGACCGCGGAGGAGGCCATCGGCCATCATCGGCTTCGAGCATGCGATGCTCCTGGGGACGAACGGCGGCAAGGGGAGGGCTTGTGGTGGTGACAAGAGGGTGCGGAGCTATCCAGGGGGAAGAGAGAGGGGCCGAGGCCTGCGGATTTGAGCAGCGGCCGGCGGCTCGGCTCCGGCCTAGGAGGGGGATGTTGAGCGCGAGGAGGGGAGTGGGTTGGTTCAGGGGGTTCACAGGAGGGAGAGAGTGGCAAAGGAGGCCAGAGAGGGCTCGGGGAGGCCTTAAATAGATGGGGGCGAGGTGCACAGCAGGACCGTGCGCCGGTGAGGCCGTAGCCGTCGCTAGAGGCCACGGGAGGGCTTGGCTTCGAGTCGGGGGTCTTCCTGGGCGTGGTCTACGGCCAGGGGAAGGGAGAGAAGGAGCGGGGGAGCATCAGGGTAGCGCGCGTGTGAGCATGCCCATTGGAGCTCTCGGGCGGCCAGCGCGCGTGCGAAAGGAGGCAGCAGGAGGGAGAAGGAGGAGGGGGACCAGGCTGTGGCGTGTTGCGGACGTCGAGGAGCATCGACTGGCGCGAGGGGGAGGCTCGAGGTGGTCGGGAGTGCTGTGTCAACGGTCGGGAGCACGCTGACGTGCTCCAGAGCGCGCAAATGGCCGGCACCCGCGGCTTTTCCTCGTGTCCTCACGCGCCCACTTGTGTCTAGTGGCTGCTCAGGGGAGTAAACAATGTGGGAAAGGCATTGGATGCCCTAGGGCTTGCCAGGAGTGAGAGAGAGGCGAGAGAATGGGAGGAAAGCTGCTGTCCAGAGGGGGAAAGTGAGGGTTTCACCTCCAAATAATTGAGCTGTGGAATAGCCATTGCTACTGGACGTGCAAGGGGACTAGGAGGGGCTGTGGTAACAAGTTGAGCTCATGGAGAATACTGGAAGTGGCCAAAATAGGCATTTTAATTATCTGCCAGAAGGTGTTTGATGGGGGTTTGGGCAAGTAGATGATTTGCATCTGCCATGAGACTCCATAGGGTGAAATGACACATATAATTAGGGCCTTCCACCAATTTGGAGATCATTTGAAGAAAGTTGACAATGCAACTTTGGTAAACCCTAGAAATTAGTAGAAATGAACTTGTGTAGATTTAGTTGAGCAAATCACTTCTCCTTGATGCACCACTTGGTGTTGTGGCCTCATTTGGTCATGTGATCATGCTCACAAAAGTTGGGGTCAAGGAGAGAAAGTTGGTAATGCAAAGTTGTTCAAATTTGGTTCTGGACAGAAAGAGTTTTGGGGTACTTTGATCAAGTTAACTTGCTCTACAACTTGTGCCATTTGGTCTAGATGAATTATTAGACCATTTGATCAAGTTCACAAGGTTTGAGAACATTTGGACATGTTTGGCAATGTAAAGTTTCTCAAACTTCAAAATGGACAGAAATGGTTTTGAGAGGATTTGATGATGCTATCTTGTTCTCCAAGTCATGAGACTTGGCAAGATCACCAAATATGTCATATGTGACATGATAGAATTTTCTTGGAATTTTTGGAGAACATTTCCTTTGTAAATATTTCAAAAGCTTGAAATATCCAGAAAGGGTTTTTGAGGGATTTGACCAATGTTTTGAACATGACCATGTGTTGAAACTCTTATATATGGACAATATATGTCCTATGAGTTTTCTTAAATTTTGTCAAATATTTTTGAAGCAATAAAATAATTTTTCCCTATTAAAGACCATTTCTGGCCTTAATAAAAGGCTTTTAAATAAAATAGGAAAATAACTTTTAAAATTATATTTTTGTGGTTTCTTGGTATCCTATATCTAATAGGAGTCAAATATATTTTTGGAAAGATTTTTACTGCCCTTAATTAAGTACTTGCAGTGCAAACCTCAATTTAGGGGTTTTTGAAAAACTAATTTTAGAAAATACTTTTTGGCCAAATTATTTTTGCAAGAAATTATTTTTATATCCTATACACATGGCATGATCATTGGGAAAGGTTTTTGGAGCAAGGAGATGAAGTATAGGAGTTGGAGGATTTATTTGATTTTTAGAGCACTTGCAAACAGCAGTCAAACATTCAATCAAAGCAAAGACAAAACACTCAAAAGTTTTTGTCAAACCACATTTTTGCAAGATTAATGACTTAAGTGTTGTGCCATGAAAATCAGGGTGTGACAGACCTACCCCCCTTACAAGAATCTCGTCCCCGAGATTCCTAGACTAGGCGCGGAAAAGGATATAAAAACTTGGATCTGGGGTAGTCTTCAAGTCCTCATGTTGCTTCTGCTTCCATGTAGTGCTCCATTGAGATTGAAGTACTTGATGGTGTGGCTTTGTGTATGACGCTCTCGGTTGATCCAGGTTGCTGAGGGGTCTCTTGCGTTAGGTCAGGTTGGACTAGGGGTCGGTGGCTCGGTGGTCAATGTCCTTATTAGCGCTCGGGCTAGCTAGGAAGTTGGAAACACTTCCGGGGTTGTGATGCATGGAAGCATTGTGCACCCAGGTAACTTAGGTGGCAACTTCATCTGCTAACTGTCTTCTCTTCGTCTCGTAGTGATCTCAGAAGAGGTTGTTAAATCTTGGAGTGATCTTGCAGAAAGCCGATGAATCTTGGGGCGAGCTTTCCTTTGACATGGAAGCGCTGGGTTCCTTTGAGAGGGGTGAACCGGAGATAAACATGGTCTCCAACCCGGAAGGTCATGTCTCGACGACATGAGTCAGCGTAGTTCTTCTGTCTTGACTTGGCAGTCTTCAAACGCTCTCTGACAAGCTGGACTTGCTCTTCTGCTTCACGAAGGATATCAGGCCCAAAGACAAGTCCTTTTCCGGTCTCTGACCAATTGAGGGGTGTGCGGCACTTCCGTCCATATAACACTTCAAATGGTGCCATCTGAAGGCTTGACTGATGAGTATTGTTGTAAGAGAACTCGGCAAAAGGGAGGCAATCTCCCCACTTAGCTCCATATGCTAAGACACAGGCTCGGAGCATGTCTTCGAGTATCTGATTCACTCGTTCTGTCTGACCTCCGGTCTGTGGGTGGAAAGCAGTGCTGAAGGACAACTTGGTCCCCATGGCCTCTTGGAATTTCTTCCAAAACCTTGAGGTGAATTGGATTCCTCTATCCGACACAATTCCCTTGGGAACGCCATGAATGCTTCACGATTCGGTTGATGTAGAGACTGGCTAACTGGTTCCCCTTGTAGGTCGTCTTGACAGGAATGAAGTGGGGCTTTGCCCGCCTTGATCTTCCTCTTGATGCCTTCAATACTCTCGTGTCCCGTCTGAGCTTCTTTAACCTCATCTAACAGGGTCGGCTTGACTTCAAGGTTAGCTGAGAATCCTGGTGCAACCAGTTCCAACCCGAAGCTTTCAAGTTCTTCATACAAGGCGGGTAGCTTGTCCTTAAGCACAGCATTCAAGGAACAAGCCTTCCTGCTAATGCATCTGCTACCACATTAGCCTTCCCAGGGTGGTATTGAACACCGAGGCCATAGTCTTTGATCAACTCTAGCCATCTTCTTTGCCTCGTGTTCAATTCCCTTTGAGTGAAAATATACTTCAGACTTTTGTGATCCGTGTATATCTCACATCGCTTCCCTAAGAGGTATTGTCGCCATGTCTTCAGGGCATGAACCATTGCTGCTAGCTCAAGGTCATGAGTAGCATAGTTTTCTTCATGAGGCCGTAGTTGCCTTTGAGAGGAGTGGCTTGCAAATATGCACGGTCTTCAACGCGGAAGCTCACTCCTTGACGACGGTGGTTGGTATAGTTCTTCCTCCTTGACATGGCGGTCTTCGGATGTTCCCTAACCAGCTGATCAACTCTTCTTCCGTCTTCATGTGGACATACATGTCCTCAAGTAAGGATGATGAATAACTTGCCCAAGTACCCTATGAAGTATTTGGGGTTCGTAGAGCGGGCTGAGGCATTGGTCAAGGTCTTATTGATCTAGAGCCAAGACCCAAGGTCCATACTGGTGCATCTCTATCCTAAGGAAACACGTCATATGCCACTCCAAGATCTTGTTTCCTTCCTATGAATCAACTCCAACAACCTGTTAACTTCCATTAATCACTACATCATCCATTAATTCTACAAATCCAATGCCTATGCTGGGGTTCCACATGATCTCCTAAAGTCCTTATAATCCCCAATACTTGAAAGGGCTGCCTTACTATAGTTAGTCCACCAATTCCCATTATTGTGTTCTAATAATACTCCAAGGTCAAGCTCACAAAGATGCCTAAATAAACTCCGACAATTAGCCCAATCTCCTAGTTTATCGTCATCCAATTTACTCCGAACCATGTAGACATACTCAGCATCTATATTCAACTAGGGTCACCTATTTAAACCCAAATCTTGTGTCCAACGAGAAATCCTACATGTTCCCCCAAGTCATTTACGCAATATCAACTGTCTCCTATCAATATCCCATGGCTAAGTTAAATCCAAATACTTCCAAGAATTTTAGCTTGCGATCAAATTTGTCCTATAAATCCAATTCACTCATGGGTAGTGAAAGGTACGCTACTCTATAATCATGATCCCACCAAGTTCATCTACCAACACGAAAGCCTTATAATCCACCAAAGAGTCTCAAATAGTTCCTCAAAGTCATTGATATAAACTCATCAAGTCATTTGTCCTCTATTCCTATATCCTCAGATTGGTCCTTCCTATGGCATCGTCAGTTTTGGTGCTATCTTAGGATGATAATGTGCTCATTCACTCTGTCCACTAGTTCCATAATGAACCCAGTGATAAGCAAGGTTACGGAGGCTTAACAGGTTCTCTTGCAATTCCGTAGGTTAAGCTCATGGTTAAGGTTTCGAGCTGGGGTATCTCATGAAGCCTCGAAGGGTCTAGGAATGGGTTTCTAGTCTTGAGGGTTAAACATAATTCTATGGGGTTGCATTTGGTCGAGGAGGCTGTAGCAAAAGTCTTCAGCGCTTGTTGGTCGCCGAGGTGGAATCCTTGGTGCATATTGTCTTGCTTGTCTTCAGTTGAGGAGAGAGATGAGAGGGAAAAGTAGCATAGAGGAAGGGAATGCCTAAAGGGGGTTCTATAGTGCAAGTGCAAACAAACAGGTGCAAAAAGGGCCAAACAGAAAAAGCAAGGTAAGGAAGGTGATATAGTCGCATACTTGTCGCCTAGGGCAAAAGTGCGACCTATATCAAAACACAAACAAATAAAAACAAGCAACACACAATCATCGTTCTATTCGAACTATCATACGGACTTGACTGCGCATAGGGGGGTACATGACTCATCCTACCCTAGGGGTTCTCGGACTCAGTAGTCGTGCCTTGTGCCTCATGCAGTCTTCTGAGTATTCCTCAGGTGTTGCTACGTCTCTTGTAGTTGTTCAATGAAACAATCCGGGTTGAGCCTGAAGAGTCTTCAACAGCTTCTTGCCCGTTGAAGTGATGGGGTGAAGGTGGTTCCTCATAACTGGCATTGACTTGGTCTTCTATTGTCTTCTTAATCATGACGATCCCTTTTTGTCTTCTAAGCCGTCGATGGTACCAGGTAGGTAATCCTTTATGCAATGACATTATCAAGGCGTAATAGAGGTCCATCATGTCGGTTACGTTGATGACAACTTCGACACCAAGAGTGGGGGATGAGGAGAACTGTTTTCCTGCTCACTATGGTGAGGCGGACCAAATGGCTAGGTTCTCATCCATCGGTGGTTGCCGATACAACAACGGTAGTGACAGGGTTACTCTATTAGCGATGCATATCATGTTCTTACATATCCTATGCCCTGGTCGTCGTAGGCTAAGGTTGCATCATCTTGGAGCAGTGTCAAGGGTGTCGCCATCTCCTGGGTCTTCAGGTCCTCATTCCTCGAGGATGTGTCTTCTGCTGGTATCGTCTTGTTGGGATGTCGCCAATCTTGTGTTCGGGAGATGTGGGTGAACGTCTGGCAAGACATCTTCCCCCTAGATTATCCACGAGGACTGCAAGGAATCCAGTGGTCAGGGGCTTAAGGGTTCTGGCGACCAAAGGTTTGAAGGGGAAGAGGATAGCATATCTTAGTTTTTGAAAAACTGAGAAGAGAAGAGAAGTATAGATTGTTTTGAAAACTAGTAGTAGTTTTGGAAATGTTTTTACCCTATCTAACGACCATGCTAACTAAGGCTTCCTACAGTCAGGATGGCTCTGATACCAGCTCTGTGGGGACCCCGACTCATAAGTCGTGATCACCGAATGCACGTGTACAGTGATCCCAGAGGTCAATGCTCACTGAACACACAGAAGCTGAATAACAAGAGTCTTACATCCATACATACCGTATTACACAAGTAGGACCGTTATGGTCAAGTCTTGAGTACAACATCGCAGCGGAAATCTTCGTCGATAACTTGGACCCATGCCATCTGCCTTAACCCTAGAGGCATTCTGACTGGGAAGCGTCCTAGCTCGCGTGTTCGTCACCGAAGAGTTCTTCATCACATCCTGTTCTTTCATGCCTGGTCAATAAAATAACCAGTGGCAAGCCAATGAGTACTTTTAATGTACTCGCAAGCAACCCATGTTTTGGTTCAAGGTACAACAATGCATGACATAGGTAAATTTTGCATAAAGCTGGTTTTGAGTGCAATGACATGTTCAACATCCTATAAAGCATGCATCAAGAGAGTTCAAATAACCATGAGGACTGGTTACAGATATCAACATAAATAGAATGGGCACCAACCCATTTATCATGAACAGAGTGGGCACCAACCCATCTCAATCGTGTCAAGTCCTTTGACTTGACCCAAGTAGTTTCATCACCACACTCACACGGTTGAAAACCCTAGACATAGTTTAAGCAGCACCGCCCAACCGTCCTTGACCGTGGACACGGCTATTCGAATAGTTTTACACTCTGCAGAGGTTGCACACTTTACCCACTAGATCCGGGGAACTTCCGTGTCATCCACGACCCGCGGTACCTCAAGTACCCGGGGTAAGCACCCGATCACTACCTTTCCCTAGACGACACTAACATGGAGTCCACTCGATTGGTAGTAATCCCCGTGCCCAACATTTCACATCATAAGGTTGTGGAGCCTCGCTCCCATATTCATCACATACCACAAGCACGGGGTACCAACGGTGTGCCCGGTGCTGTAAAGACAGACATGGCCGCTCTACCTGGCACGACCCCGTCCCGAGAGAGAGCACCAACTCTCCCCCGTCACTAGTAATGCGGGCCCCAAGCTAGTATCGGACTAGGTACTCAATAATGCCCTTTCCCATATAAGGGTAGAGTGGTCGCGCATGTAAGGTTGGGACAGTCATCAAATCTTAAATCTAATCCGTTTTCGAAAACAACACACACTTGCCTCGGTACACCACTTCGTCATCAAGTGGTTACCCATCATCATCATCTCCCTCGGGCATAAGTGGCACCCGATGGGGTTTTCAAAAAAGTCCTTTGAAAAAGCTTTGTCTCCTTCTCCATGCATAAACCCGCCCCTTTTTGTGTAGCAACTACTTAGCATCCTATCTACTCCCACCGGCATAACCCTCATAAGAAGGTAGGGCCATGCACAATGCAAGTATCAACGAGGAATGTAACCGAGGCAACCAACCACGTGGTTCACCATCTCACCATGATTCCGAAGCAACAATAATAAGGAGCTATATATGACATGCATGTAAAGGGGTTTCATAGTCATGGTCAAAGGGCTGCTTGCCTGTTTTACAAAGTCTTCGAGGTCTTCAAACATCTCTGGTCCAATTCCGAGCATTCCGTCTACTTCGTCAACTATCGTCGAAAACAACTACAATAAGCAAAACAATAAGGCAGGAAATAAAAGTGCTCTAAAAATATGAGTTGGACTTTTCTAGGATACCCCTGGTCATATGAGGGATGACCAAAGTGGTTTCACTGGGATTTGATGAATGGATATCTCTGAACATTTTGATATGGTGAAATCAAGGGGTTTATGGATTTGCAAGAAGTGTACAGAAATATATTTTTGAAAAATGAGCAAAGGCACCCACTTAACAAAGGATGATTTTAGAAGCATCTAGGAATTGGTTTCACTGGATTTGGAGTTGAGATGATTTTCCTATGAATTTGCAAAGTTGACTATATACAAAGAAATAGACCATTAGTTGAGGTGACACAGAAAGTATTAGTAAAAATGTTCAAAAACTAAGTTTTGAACTTAGATGGATCTAGGAATTTGAATCATGGCATTTGGATCAATATTGAGCTCTCTGTGATTTTCTAAAGTTTATCACAGAATTAAGAAAATTGGGATTTGATAATTGTCTGTGAAGAAAACCTTTATGGAAAAATGTGCAAATTGCACCTTGTGATAGATCAGGAATTTATGAACTTATAGAAATTAGAATCATCAAATTTGGAGTTGATTTGGTCTGTTTATGGATTTTTGAAGTCCACTGGGAAAAAGAAAAAGGAAATGGGGCTTTACCCTTATCGTGCGCGCAAGGCGCGAGTTAGGCAACGGGCCGGCCCAGCTACTCGGCCACGCGCACGCCGTCGACGCAGGAGGCGCACTCACGGGAGTACGCCTTCCCCGAGCGAAGGCGGCGACAGGCAGAGCCCGTTTCCACTTAACAGAATGGGGCCCACCCGTCAGCGTCTCACTCTCGTTGGCCGACCGACACGCGGGGCCCGCTGGCAGGCTCGTCCCCAACCTCCCACGCGGGCGCGACGGGAGACAGGGGAGGCGTTCGACGCCAGCTGCCGGCGCTACAGGGCGTCTCCGGCGATGATCCGCCCACCGGCGTGCTCAGGAGGATGAGCCGCATCCATCGGTGTAGGACTCGCTTGCCGAGGAGAGCCGTGGCTGCGACGGCCTGGGCGACCGCGGAGGAGGCCATCGGCCATCATCGGCTTCGAGCATGCGATGCTCCTGGGGACGAACGGCGGCAAGGGGAGGGCTTCTGGTGGTGACAAGAGGGTGCGGAGCTATCCAGAGGGAAGAGAGAGGGGCCGAGGCCTGCGGATTTGAGCAGCGGCCGGCGGCTCGGCTCCGGCCTAGGAGGGGGATGGAGAGCGCGAGGAGGGGAGTGGGTTGGTTCAGGGGGTTCACAGGAGGGAGAGAGTGGCAAAGGAGGCCAGAGAGGGCTCGGGGAGGCCTTAAATAGATGGGGGCGAGGTGCACAGCGGGACCGTGCGCCGGCGAGGCCGTAGCCGTCGCTAGAGGCCACGGGAGGGCTTGGCTTCGAGTCGGGGGTTTTCCTGGGCGTGGTCTACGGCCAGGGGAAGGGAGAGAAGGAGCGGGGGAGCATCAGGGTAGCGCGCGTGTGAGCATGCCCATTGGAGCTCTCGGGCGGCCGGCGCGCGTGCGAAAGGAGGTAGCAGGAGGGAGAAGGAGGAGGGGGACCAGGCTGTGGCGTGTTGCGGACGTCGAGGAGCATCGACTGACGCGAGGGGGAGGCTCGAGGTGGTCGGGAGTGCCGTGTCAACGGTCGGGAGCACGCTGACGTGCTCCAGAGCGCGCAAATGGCCGGCACCCACGGCTTTTCCTCGCGTCCTCACGCGCCCACTTGTGTCTAGTGGCTGCTCAGGGGAGTAAATAATGTGGGAAAGGCATTGGATGCCCTAGGGCTTGCCAGGAGTGAGAGAGAGGCGAGAGAATGGGAGGAAAGCTGCTGTCCAGAGGGGGAAAGTGAGGGTTTCACCTCCAAATAATTGAGCCGTGGAATAGCCATTGCTACTGGACGTGCAAGGGGACTAGGAGGGGCTGTGGTAACAAGTTGAGCTCATGGAGAATAGTGGAAGTGGCCAAAATATGCATTTTAATTATCTGCCAGAAGGTGTTTGATGGGGGTTTGGGCAAGTAGATGATTTGCATCTGCCATGAGACTCCATAGGGTGAAATGACACATATAATTAGGGCCTTCCACCAATTTGGAGATCATTTGAAGAAAGTTGACAATGCAACTTTGGTAAACCCTAGAAATTAGTAGAAATGAACTTGTGTAGATTTAGTTGAGCAAATCACTTCTCCTTGATGCACCACTTGGTGTGGTGGCCTCATTTGGTCATGTGATCATGCTCACAAAAGTTGGGGTCAAGGAGAGAAAGTTGGTAATGCAAAGTTGTTCAAATTTGGTTCTGGACAGAAAGAGTTTTGGGGTACTTTGATCAAGTTAACTTGCTCTCCAACTTGTTCCATTTGGTCTAGATGAATTATTAGACCATTTGAGCAAGTTCACAAGGTTTGAGAACATTTGGACATGTTTGGCAATGTAAAGTTGCTCAAACTTCAAAATGGACAGAAATGGTTTTGAGTGGATTTGATGATGCTATCTTGTTCTCCAAGTCATGAGACTTGTCAAGATCACCAAATATGTCATATGTGACATGATAGAATTTTCTTGGAATTTTTGGAGAACATTTCCTTTGTAAATATTTCAAAAGCTTGAAATATCCAGAAAGGGTTTTTGAGGGATTTGACCAATGTTTTGAACATGACCATGTGTTGAAACTCTTATATATGGACAATATATGTCCTATGAGTTTTCTTAAATTTTGTCAAATATTTTTGAAGCAATAAAATAATTTTTCCCTATTAAAGACCATTTTTGGCCTTAATAAAAAGCTTTTAAATAAAATAGGAAAATAACTTTTAAAATTATATTTTTGTGGTTTCTTGGTATCCTATATCTAATAGGAGTCAAATATATTTTTGGAAAGATTTTTACTGCCCTTAATTAAGTACTTGCAATGCAAACCTCAATTTAGGGGTTTTTGAAAAACTAATTTTAGAAAATACTTTTTGGCCAAATTATTTTTGCAAGAAATTATTTTTATATCCTATACACATGGCATGATCATTGGGAAAGGTTTTTGGAGCAAGGAGATGAAGTATAGGAGTTGGAGGATTTATTTGATTTTTAGAGCACTTGCAAACAGCAGTCAAACATTCAATCAAAGCAAAGACAAAACACTCAAAAGTTTTTGTCAAACCACATTTTTGCATGATTAATGACTTAAGTGTTGTGCCATGAAAATCAGGGTGTGACATGATGGAACTGGAGATGAGTCAACTTTAGTTAAAAGGCGTCCCAATGATTCGGAGTTCTTAGATCTTGATGCTAAATTTGGTAAAAGTGGGATTGGAGAGGTCAAGACTTTAAATAGCATTGAACCAACTATCTTGGATTTCAAGGAATTTGATTATGATAATTGTTCTTTAGAAGGTTGTATTTCCTTGTTGCAATCCGTTGTGAATTCTCCTCATGCTTATAGTCAAAATAAAGCTTTTACCAAACATATTGTAGAAGCCTTGATGCAATCTTTTGATGAAAAACTTAATTTGGAAGTTTCTATACCTATAAAACTTTATGATGAGTGGGAACCTACTATAAAGATTAAAATGAAAGATCATGAGTGTTATGCTTTATGCGATTTGGGTGCTAGTGCTTCCACGATTCCGAAAACTTTATGTAATATTCTAGGTTTCCATGATCTTGATGATTGCTCTTTAAATTTGCACCTTGCGGATTCCACCATTAAAAAGCCAATGGGAAGGATCAATGATGTTCTCATTGTTGCAAATAGAAATTTGGTGCCCGTGGATTTTATCGTTCTTGATATAGATTGCAATCTTTCTTGTCATATTATTCTTGGTAGACCTTTCCTTAGAACGATTGGCGCGATTATTGATATGAAGGAAGGGAATATTAGACTCCAATTTCCATTAAGGAAAGGCATGGAGCACTTTACAAGAAAGAAAAATTAAATTACCTTATGAATCTATCATGCGAGCTACTTATGAATTAAGTGCCAAAGATGGCACTACTTAGATCTATCCTCGCTTTTATGCCTAGCTAGGGGCGTTAAACGATAGCGCTAGTTGGGAGGAAACCCAATTTTATTTGTGTTTTTTGTTTTTGTTTCTGTTTAGTAATAAATTTTGCATCTACCTTCTGTTTAGATATGTTTTTATGTTTTAATTAGTGTTTGCTTTTAGAACGAAGGCTCGAGAATGAACCCGGCTTTGAATTAACAAAGCCATCAACCGGCCAGGAATTACAGCCAACAAGAGCAGCCCAACGCCACTTACAAAGAAAATAAAACACGAGCGGCCCAAATATACATGGTGCTGAAGATACAGCTTACAACACAATCCCAAACTACAACCACCTAAACAAGATAGAGATGAAGAACCGCTTGAAGAAAGGACCTCCCTTGAAGCTCGAAACACCGGCACCCAAGGAAACATCAACGACGATGGCATTGCCGACTGCCTTGGCCACAAACACGCCAAAACTCCTGCACTGGACCAAAAAGATACCACACCTTCCTTATCCCTCACTGAAGAGGGTCCCTACCCCCTCGTCCTGGCTCGAAGGACGCCGCACCATCGAGCGAGGGATGAGTTCACCCTAGAACAAGGAAAGGCACGATCTTGGGGTAGCAGACACAGAACATTTGCTCGCATCCGTGTCGCAGCAATGGCCATACCTCACTGGGCATTTAAGCACAGACCACAGGTGTCCAAACAAGAAGAGAGTAAGCTGCAGGAAACGGCACATCGGAGCTGAAGAAGCATCGAGCTTGCGGCGAAACAACAGGGAAACAGATCATGCACAGGATGCGAGGGATATGGCCCTGGTGCTCATAGAGTTGCCAAGTCTCTGTTGCCGGGAAGGGGAACCCTTTCCTCTTCCACCCAGGCTCAAGGGAGCCGAGCACTGGCGAACAAGGGACGGCCAGCAAGCACCAAACAGATAATGGCAAGCCCGACATCGCTGGAAACCACGTTGCCACACGGACCCCCGCTGCAATTGCAAACCTCGGATCTAGCACCGCACACCTACACCCTTCTAACCAGACGATGCCCCCAGGGAGGTTATGACACCGAGCGCCGCCGCCACCGAATCCGCAAGGGATTACAGGATTTAACCTTGGAACAGAGGGAAGGGGTGGGAAGAGGGGATCTCGATGGTGCCTTCAAGAAGGGGAGCCGCGCCCGAGGGCCTGGCCACTGCCATGGTCGGAGCCACCAACCAGGGATTTCTCCCGGTCTCGATGAACACCACCGCAACCTGCTACCAACAGAACGGCAAAGAACACCGGCACTAGCACAGGTTGTGAGCGGGCTAGAGGAAAGAGGAGAAACAACCTTCAGATCTGAGGTCAGAGGGCCGCCGGAGCAGCCCACCGACCACGCACCAAGTCCCCCATCGTTCGCCGCCCGCGCGGCCGAGGACGAAGACCCACACCCGCGGGCGCGCCTACCGCCCAGGCGCCGCCACCTTGCCAGATCCGGGGCCGCCGCCCCGGCTGCCTAGGCCCTCCATGCAGGTGAAGCCGCCAGATCCCCGCTGCCACCTTCATTGGTGTCGCGTGCGCGTGCCAGTGGGCACCTCGGGCAGTGGCGGAGGGTAGGGAAGGGGGGAGGGGTGGCGGCGGCGGTGGTTAGGGCAACCCCCGAGTCGCCTCAGAGGGGACGACACGGGGGCAGGGGGATTTTGCCTCAGAGATGCGACACTCTTTAATTAGTGTTTGTGCCAAGTAGAACCTATAGGATAACCTATGGTGATAGTTGATTTGATTCTGCTGAAAAATAGAAACTTTGCGCGCACGAAATTAGTTTTTTTTTAAATCACAGAAATGTGATTTTGCGTTGATTCTTTTTTCTGTAGATCAATATACAAATTTTCCAGGACTTCCTATTTTTGTAGGATTTTCAGAGTTCCATAAGTATTCGTGGGTTACAGATTGCTACAGACTATTCTGTTTTTGACAGATTCTGCCTTTTGTGTGTTGTTTGCTTATTTTGATGCACCTATGGCTAGTATTAAGTAGTATGAACCATAGAGAACTTGGAATACAGTAGGTTTAACACCAATATAAATAAATAATGAGTTCATTACAGACCTTATGTGGTGGTTTTGCTTTCTTTCACTAACGGAGCTTATGAGATTTCCTGTTGA
The DNA here is from genome assembly GCA_963921465.1 of Triticum timopheevii. NCBI lineage: Eukaryota > Viridiplantae > Streptophyta > Magnoliopsida > Poales > Poaceae > Triticum > Triticum timopheevii. The sequence continues at coordinate 140,890,038 of OY997270.1, forward strand.
GTTTTGTGTTGTGAAGTTTTCAAGTTTTGGGTAAAGATTTGTTGGACTATGGAATAAGGAGTGGCAAGAGCCTAAGCTTGGGGATGTCCATGGCACCCCAAGATATTCAAGAATAGCCAAAAGCCTAAGCTTGGGGATGCCCCGGGAAGGCATCCCATCTTTCGTCTTCATTCATTGGTAACTTTACTGGGAGCTATATTTTTATTCGCCACACGATATGTGTTTTGCTTGGAGCGTCTTGTATGATATTAGTCTTTGCTTTTTAGTTTACCACAATCATCCTTGCTGTACACACCTTTTGGGAGAAGCCCACTTGATTAGAATTTAATAGAATACTCTATGTGCTTCACTTATATCTTTTGAGCTAGATAGTATTTGCTCTAGTGTTTCACTTATATCTTTTAGAGCACGGCGGTGGCTTAATTTTGAAGAAATTGTTGATCTCTCATTATTTACTTATATTATTTTGAGAGTCTTTTAGCACAGCATGGTATTTGCTATGGTTATGAATTTGGTCATAGAATGATGAGCATCCAAGTTGGGTATAATAAAAACTATCATAGAAAGTGCATAAAACACTAGGATCAATTTGATGCTTGATAATTGTTTTGAGATATAGAGGTAGTAATGTTAGAGTGATGCTAGTGGGTAATTATGAAATTAACAAATACTTGTGTTGAAGTTGGCAAGTCCCGTAGCATGCACATATGGTAAAAGTTGTGTGACAAATTTGTTGCACGAGGTGCTCTTTTAATTGTCTTCCTTATGAGTGGAGGTCGGGATCGCGCGATGGTTAACTCCTACCAACTCTTCCCCTAGGAGCATGCGTAGTAGTACTTTGCTTCGAGGGCAAGTAGACTTTTGCAATAAGTATATGAGTTCTTTATGACTAATGTGAGTCGATGGATATACGCACGCTCACCCTTCCACTTTGCTAGCCTCTATTATACCACGCAACTTTCGCCGGTATCATGCACCCATTATTTACCTTCCTCAAATAGCCACCATACCTACCTATTATGGAATTTCCATAGCCATTCCGAGATATATTGCCATGCAAATTTCCACCATTCCGTTATTATGACACGCTCCATCATTGTCATATTGCTCTTTGCATGATCATGTAGTTGACATCGTATTTGTGGCAAATCCACCTTCATAATTTTCATATATGTCGCTCTTGATTCATTGCATATCCCGGTACACCACCGGAGGCATTCATATAGAGTCATATCTTGTTCTAGTTTTGAGTTGTAATTTTTGAGTTGTAAATCGATAAAAGTGAGATGATCTTCATTATTAGAGCATTGTCCCAGTGAGGAAAGGATGATGAAGACTATGATTCCCCCACAAGTCGGGATGAGACTTCGGACTTTAAAAAAAAGAAGAAAAAAGAGAAAGGCCAAAAAGAAAAAAAAGGAGAAAGGCCAAAGAAAGAAAAAAAAAGAAAAAAAGAAAAAAAAGAAAATGAGAGAAAAAGAGAGAAGGGACAATGCTACTATCCTTTTTACCACACTTGTGCTTCAAAGTAGCACCATGATCTTCATGATAGAGAGTCTCCTATGTTGTCACTTTTATATACTAAGTGGGAATTTTTCATTATAAAACTTGGTTGTATATTCCAATGATGGGCTTCCTCAAAATGCCCTAGGTCTTCGTGAGCAAGCAAGTTGGATGCACACCGACTTAGTTTCTTTTGTTGGGCTTTCGTATATTTATAGCTCTAGTACATCTGTTGCATGGCAATCCCTACTCACTCACATTGATATCTATTGATGGGCATATCCATAGCTCGTTGATATGCCTAGTTGATGTGAGACTATCTTCTCCCTTTTTGTCCTCACAACCACCACCATATACCACCATAGTGCTATGTCCATGGCTTGCGCTCATGTATTGCGTAAGATTTGAAAAAGCTGAAGCGCGTTAACCAATTGCTTGGCTGAAAACGGGGTTGTGCATGATGGGAGTATTTTGTGTAATGAAAATGAAGCATGGCCTAACTATATGATTTTGTAGGGATAAACTTTCTTTGGCTATGCTGTTTTGATAGGACATGATTATTTGTTAGTATGCTTCAAAGCATTATTATTTTTTATGTTTTATAAGCTTTTATCTTGAATCATTTGGATCTGAACAATCATGCCACAATATAGAAAATTACATTGATAATTATGCTAGGTAGCATTCCACATCAAAAATTCTGTTTTTATCATTTACCTACTCGAGGACGAGCAGGAATTAAGCTTGGGGATGCTTGATACGTCTCCAACGTATCTATAATTTTTGATTGTTCCATGCTATTATATTACCCGTTTTGGATGTTTATGGGCTTTACTTTACACATTTATATCATTTTTGGGACAAACCTACTAACCGGAGGCCCATCCCGTATTGCTGTCTTTTTGCTTATTTCAGTATTTCGAAGAAAAGGAATATCAAACGGAGTCCAAATGGAATGAAACCTTCAGGAGCATGATTTTTGGAACAAACGTGATCAGAGGACTTGGAGTGCAAGTCAAGAAGCAGCCGAGGAAGCCACGGGGGTGGAGGGCGCGCCCCCTATCTCGTGGGCCCCTCGGGCGGCCACCGACGTACTTCTTCCTCCTATATATACCCACGTACCCTGAAAACATCAGGGGAGCCAACGAAAAACTATTTCCACCGTTGTAACCTTCTGTATCCGCGAGATCCCATCTTGGAGCCTTCGCCGGCGCTCCACCGGAGGGGGAATCGACCATGGAGGGCTTCTACATCAACACCATAGCCTCTCTGATGAGTAGTGAGTAGTTTACCACAGACCTTCGGGTCCATAGTTATTAGCTAGATGGCTTCTTCTCTCTCTTTGGATCTCAATACCATGTTCTCCTTGATCTTCTTGGAGATCTATTCGATGTAACTCTTTTTGCGGTGTGTTTGTCGAGATCCGATGAATTTTGGGTTTATGATCAAGTTTATCTATGAGAAATATTTGAATCTCCTCTGAATTCTTTTATGTATGATTGAGTTATCTTTGCAAGTCTCTTCAAATTATCAGTTTGGTTTGGCCTACTAGATTGATCTTTCTTGCAATGGGAGAAGTGCTTAGCTTTGGGTTCATTCTTGCGGTGTCCTTACCTAGTGACAGCAAGGGCAGCAAGGAACGTATTGTATTGTTGTCATCGAGGATAAAAAGATAGGGTTTATATCATATTGCATGAGTTTATCCCTCTACATCATGTCATCTTTCTTAATGCGTTACTCTGTTCTTATGAACTTAATACTCTAGATGCATGTTGGATAGCGGTCAATGTGTGGAGTAGTAGTAGTAGATGCAGGCAGGAGTCGGTCTACTTGTCGCAGACGTGATGCCTATATATATGCATAGATAATCTCATAATTATTCGCTTTTCTATCAATTGCTCGACAGTAATTTGTTCACCCACTATATTTTGTCTATCAATTGCTCGACAGCTTTTCTATCAAGGTCAAGAACTAGCAGCATACTAGGGACACTCTATTTTGTCTATGTATTCACACATGTACTAAGTTTCCGGTTAATACAATCTAGCATGAATAATAAACATTTATCATGATATAAGGAAATATAAATAACAACTTTATTATTTCCTCTAGGGCATATTTCCTTCAAAAAAATAGTAAAGTAGAGTATATACTAACACATGGTAGTATATGACAGGGACAACTAAGCTGAATGAAGATAATGCAATAGGGTAAGCAATGAACAATAATAGATGATATTACAAAGATGACATAAATGAATGATATGCAACAAGCAAGGATGATTAGATAAACTATCGTCACAGAGCATGAATGTAAACTGCTGAAGGTAATGCAGTAAAGTAGAGTGAACAAGTGGTGCTCGATGGCAACTGATGGATTTGGTAGACCAGTTTGCCCTTCTTCCAAAGGACTACATCTGCTTGGAGGGGTTGTGATTTAACACAGAAGAGAAACTCTCTTCGCCTTATTCTCCTTCAACTTAGAGCCGTTTAGACTCTAGTTGATTTCACTCATGGTAGATACTTGTCGGGGATCTCCAAACCTTCGATCGGCCTTCACGGACCACAATCACTCTTGGTTGCTGAAGATCTTGCTCGGTGAAGACAACAACTCTTCAACACTCGAGCCGACACCTATCCGTCTAGAGAGTGCCCAGCTCTCAAGAGTAATGTAGCGACCACACCTCAAACAATCTAGTCTCTATGCATCAGTGTCATCCCTGGATCGGTAATGCTGACATGCACAGTACTCGAGGATTTATAACAGAGTCTCAATCACACACTTATTACATCGAATATCTCAAAAGAGAACTTATTAAAATAATATGGCCTAAAGCCATCTAAATAAGATAACAGCAAAAGGCTTGGAAGATAAAGTGAGTCCATCAACTCCAACGGCATAGCTGAGTGAACGACAACGATCTATCGCACATTACTCGTCATTTGAAAAGTCTGCAACATGATATGTTGCAGCCCAAAATGGGTCAGCAGATGGAATATGTTGGTAATGTAACACAAAAGAGCAATGAACAAAATAAATGCTATCACTACATGCATATATGGCTGGTGGAAAGCTCTATGGTTCAAGTTTTGCATAAAGCCAATTTTTCCCTACAACAAAGGAATAAATTTTATTTACCTATCTTGGTGGTTGTTAAACATTGAGAAGGTTCCTCCAACTCAATCCCAATTAAACATGTATCAAATAACCCAACAAATTAATTTAGAGTGATGAGATCAACATGATAATCCAAGAACTAGACACTCAAGATGTCCATAACCGGGGACACGGCTAACCATGATTAGTTTGTACACTCTGCAGAGGTTTGCACACTTTTCCCTACATCTGCTAGCCCACCACCGAAAGAGGTCATGCAACCAATCAACTATGCTAGAGCCCATAATAGCTTGTGGCTGCACACGGAAGTTTCTAGCATGAATAATCTTACGATCCCTTTGAGCCTGGGTGGCGAACCGTAGGATGATCATTCGGGTACTCCGGGATATCCTAGGACAATACTGGATTCTCCAGGTGCCCGCAACCAATCCATCCAGATGTGTATTTAAGTAGCCACCTTAAGTTAACCAATAATTAACAACTCTCAGAACTGTCATGGATACACTCACCCAATCCACGTCTACGAGCATATCATAGCAATCCTGAGCATAATGTAGAAGTAACTCCCAAAGGTTTGATAATAAAAGGGCAATAGGTTCTACCTCATCAACTACTTCCCAAGACCCACATGTTAATCAGCTCCTAATCATGCAATGTTTGAGGATTGTAACTAATGCATAAAAACTGGGTAATGAAGGGATATGATCAAAGTGTTACTTGCCTTGCTGACGATCTGCAAATCCTAGAGACTCGTAGTAGCACGCTTCACACTCCGGGAATTCTATCGCAAACAAACAATAGCATACATAAGCACTCAAGCATAGATGCACGGTTAAAACTCAAATAAGAAGATCCAAACGGAAAGTGCGACTGAAGAGCTTCGATTTGCAAAAAGAATCAACCCAAACGGAGCAACGAAACTTAAGATACAAATGAAAGAAGATTCGTTTACTAATCTGGACTAAAGTCAAATTTTATAGTACCAAAATCATGTTCAAGTTGGTCAAACAGAAAGAGGGCTTCGAGACAATGATTTAGGCGCTAGATTCATCTAATTTGGACTAACAGTTAAAAAGTTATACTAGATCGAAGATCAGGGCAGAAATCGCGATCGAAAATAATCATAGATAAACCATGGAAAAATAAAACAAAATGAACAGACTGACGAACGAACATTCGTTAACAGAACATAATCGGTGAACGACGTTCATTAAAACGGACGAATGGACGAACGTCCGCTAAATAACTAAACTGACGAAAAACCGAACCGATCTAACTAAAAAAACGGATCTAGGGTTTTCTAAAAACAATCAGCGGTTTTAAAAAAAAAACGACGACGGCGGCGGCGGCTACCTCCGGCGATGTCGGCGGCGGCGGCTCCGGTGGACGGGTCGGTCGGCGGCAGCTCCGGCGGGCAGGGCGGTCGGCGGCGCGGGACGGGGAGGCGGCGGCGCAGGACGGGAAGGCGGCGGCGGCAGCGCGGCGTCTGAGGCGGGGCAGCACTAGGGTTTGGGCGGGGCTGGTGGCTGGGCTGTGGGGCGGTCGGACCTCGCCCTTTAAAGGGCCGACCAGGGGATTCCGGCTCAGGCACGGCCTGTAGGTCGGTTGCGCATTTTTATGAAACAGACACAGAAAAAAATAAAAGAAATACTGAATGGAGTCCAAAAATCCTGAAATAAATTTTCATGGTCCTCTAATAATATCGCGGACAGAGTGAACATTTATTTGGGCTACTAATGCAAATTTGAAAAATGCATTTTTTTTATAATTCAAATAAAATAGCAATAAAAATCCAAATAAAATCATTATTTGATTTTAACATTTTTCCACCAATATTTCTTTTATTTTGGAGAAGTCATTTTATCCCCTCTCTTTTATTTTAATATTGGAAATATTCGGAGAGAAAAACAATAAAACCAAAAAGATCCTCTTTTCAAATTTTGAGAAAATTCAAATATGAAAATAAATGAAACCCCCAACTCTCTCCATGGGTCCTTGAGTTGCTTAGAGTTTCTAGGATCAAACCAAAATGCAATTAAAATATGTGCATATGATGACCTATGTATAACATTCCAAATTGAAAATTTGGGATGTTAGAAACCTACCTCCCTTAAGATGAATCTCGCCCTCGAGATTCGGGTTGGCTAGAAAATAGGTGTGGCTGGTCCTTCCGTAGGTCTTCCTCTCGTTCCCAGGTGGCTTTATCCTCGGTATGGTGGCTCCACTAAACTTTGCAAAACTTGATAACCTTGCTGCGTGTGACTCGGCTGGCAAACTTGAGAATCTTCACTGGTTTCTCCTCGCAGGTCAAATCATTATCCAGCTAAATTGCTTCCAGTGGCACTGTATCTCTCAGAGGAATATCAAGCATCTCTGTGTGGCACTTCTTTAACTGGGAAACGTGAAACACATCGTGAACTCCTAACAATCCTTCTAGCAAATCCAGCTTGTAAGCAACTTCTCTCATACATTCCAAAACTTTGTATGGTCCCACAAAACGTGGTGCTAGCTTTCCCTTAACTCTAAAATGCTTAACTCCTCGAAGCGGTGACACACGCAGGTACACTCTGTCTCTGACTTCGTAAACTGTCTCCTTGCATTTAGAATCCGCATAACTCTTCTGCCTGGACTGGGCTACCTTGAGTCTATCCTGAATCAATTTAACCTTCTCTTCAGACTCCTTAATCAAATCTGGTCCAAACAACTGACGGTCTCCAACGTCATCCCACAATAACGGTGTCCTACACCTCCTTCCGTACAAGGCTTCGAAAGGGGCCATCTTCAAACTGGCTTGATAACTGTTGTTATAGGAGAACTCTGCATACGACAAATTGTCGTCCCAACTAGATCCATAATCTAGTGCACAAGCTCTCAACATGTCCTCCAGAATCTGATTGACTCGGTCTGTCCATCTGTCTGTGGATGAAAGGTTGTACTGAACTCTAGCCTAGTACCCAAAGCCTCATGCAACTGATTCCAAAACTTTGAGGTAAACTGGGTTCCTCTATCTGATATAATGGTCCTCGAAACTCCATGCAGACATACGATCCTGGTCATGTATATCTTTGCTAACTTTGCACTTGTATAAGTGGTCTTCACTGAGATGAAAGGAGCTACTTTCGTCAATCGATCAACTACAACCCATATAGAGTCATAGCCTGAACGAGTCCTGGACGATCAAGTGATAAAATCCATGCCAAGCTTGTCCCACTTCCATTCGGATATCAGCAATGGATGTAGCAATCCTGCTGGCTTCTGATGCTCTGCCTTAACTCTCTAACATACATCACATACTACTACATACTCGGCAATATCCTTTTTCATTCCTATCCAACAGAAACTTTCCTTCAAGTACAGATACATCTTACTGTTTCCTTGGTGAATCGAATATAGCGAATCATGGGCCTCCTGTAGAATCAACTTCCTCATCTCGGGGTCATTAGGCACATATACGTGATCCTCAAACCATAAAGTATCGTGCTCGTCCTCACAAAATCCTTTAGCCTTTCCTTTGCTCATCCTTTCCTTTATCTCCGCAATCTCCTTGTCAGTCTTCTGGGCTTCTCTAATCTTACCCATCAAAGTGGACTGAATTTCCAATGCTGCTCCATAACCTCTCGGAACTATTTCCAAACATAGCTCGCGAAGATCCTCTGCTAACTCCTTGGGTAATCCTACGGTCATGAGCGTATTAACATAACTCTTGTGACTCAACGCATCGGCTACTACATTAGCCTTTCTGGGATGATAGTGCAATTTCATATCATAATCCTTAATGAGCTCCAACCATCTCCTTTGCCTGAGATTCAACTCCTTCTGTGTGAAGATATATTTCAAACTCTTGTGATCCGTGTATACCTCACAGTGGTTTCCGATGAGAAAATGTCTGCACGTCTTCAGCGCATGCACTACAGCTGCTAACTCCAAATCATGTGTAGCATAATTCAGCTCATGGGGTTTAAGCTGTCGTGAGGCATACGAAACAACTCTTCCCTCCTGCATAAGCACTGCTCCAAGTCCTCGACGTGAAGCGTCGTAATACAATTGATAATCTTTTCATTGATCTGGAAGAATTAGCACTGGGTTGTAACCAAATGTTTCTTCAGCTCCTCAAAACTGGCTTCACAATCCTCAGTCCATTTGAAATTGGTGTCCTTCTTCAACAACTCCGTCATGGGCTTGGCAGTCCCAGAGAAATTCTCACTGAACCTCCGATAATATCCTGCGAGTCCGAGAAAACTCATGATCTCTCCAACTGATGTGGGTGCCACCCATTTAGTCACAGAAACAACCTTGGTAGGTGATGAAGTCATGTACCTAGGGTAGGGTCATAGACTTGATCTAAGTACCCTACCCAAGGACACCCTCAGAAGAAACTGCCCTCCAGTCGACCAAGAGGGACTTCACTCGACGAACTCGAAGGACTCGACCATGAAGACTCACTCGACCACCAGGAGATCAAGAGCCACTTTGCATCCAAAACGGCCAGTAATTAAGTAGTCTTTATGGCATTTAGGACACTTTATGTAAGGCGTTACCAGTAACGCCTAGACTTAATGTACTTTAAACCCTGCATTACTGAGGGCCGGAGGGGTCTGGCGGACACTATATATGCCACCCCCCTCCTTAGTGTAAAGGGTTCGCACCCCTGTAATGCATACACACATAATCCAGTTAACCGCCTCCGGGCTCCGAGACATAGGGCTATTACTTCCTCCGAGAAGGGCCTGAACTCGTACATCCAGTGTCTTCACAACTGCTCCATAGCTAGGATCTTGCCTCTGCATACATACCCCCCATTCTACTGTCATACTTAGAACCACGACAGTTGGCGCCCACCGTGGGGCAGGTGTCTTAGCGATTTTTGGAGAAGTTGCAATTCTTCCGATCACTTTCATCATGGTTGCTGGTGGAGTTTTGTTCGAGGGCCGCGAGATCCGTCTCGGTGCTCTGACCTTCATCGCCGACGATTCCGCTTGGCTTCAGGAGGCTCCACTCGACATCGACGCGCTCCCCGTCCGCGGTGCGACGCACTTTCGCGCATGTGTCCGCGGCGTTCTGCTGCGGCAACCGTCGACTCCATATCGATCGACTCCCCTGTCGTCATCCCTCTCCGTCTCCCGCCAGCGCAAGCGCTCTGGTCGATCGAGGCTTCAGCGGTGGGTGAGGCACGCGGTGGCTCGCCAGACGGCCACCACCCAAGTCGCAGAAATCGAGCCCGACGAATCCTTCTACGGCCTGTTCGATTTGTCGACTGGCTCCGTAGAGACTGCATCCGAGTGAGATAGCAGTGATCCAATGGCGGAGGTCTTGATGGTCAACGGACCTCGTAGCCCTCCCGGTTTCCCCGCGACGACGGGGTAGACGGTGGAGGCGACCCCGCTCAAGTCCATGAAGAGTACCAACCCGAGCCACTTAATTCCCTGCAAAGGGAAGAACTTCGCCGCAGGAACATGGATGCCCTGCATACTCCCATCGCAGGAGAAACCCCTGAAGCTCGCGCTTTGGAGGAGGCACGTTTGGCCAACTTGGCTGAACGCACTCGTCTGGAGAACCTCCAGCGAGCACTCGACGAGCGTGCGCGGCAACGAGTGCCCGACTCCAATCGACGTCAACTCTTTCCGCCGACTCAGGTATATCGAACCCCGATTCAGAATTTAGCAGCTACAACCCGTATAGCAGAGTCAATTCAGCCCTCTTAGTCTGAGGCTGGCAGAGGCTTGATGCAGATCAGAGATTTGCTCTGGGCAGCAGGAGATCAGAATTCAGACGTGTCACAGTCATGCAACAGAATTCACAGTCGATCCGTCGCTGCGAATACGGTTCAGTCGGCTCATAGCCCCAGATCGCCTCCGCGGCGTGAAGGACGCGAGAATCGATGGGACCAATATGGTGACCGATACGATTGTGATGATAGGCGTCGAGTGCCCACTCCTCCCCCGAGGGGTGGGTCTTACGCTCCTTGGCAGCAGGATGACAGGCGTCAACTCAGTGTGGGGCGAAGAGCTCCGGTCGACCCCAGGGAACCAGGCTTTGACGCGCGATCCATCATCGTGCAAGGCCTGGTCGATCGGAATAGGGCTCATCGAGGTGGCCATGACAGAGACGCGCCCACTAGTAGCCGAGTGCATGTTTCTGGTCCGGAATGTTTCAGCAGGGCTATCGGAGCCGCGGTAATTCCCCCCAACTTCAGGTTGGCGACTGGAGTGAGCAAGTTCACCGGTGAGTCTAAGCCCGAAACTTGGCTTGAGGATTACCGAGTGGCTGTACAGATCGGCTGCGGAAATGACGAGGTGGCTATGAAGCACTTATCACTCATGTTGGAAGGTTCGGCCAGAGCATGGTTGAATCAGTTAACTCCAAGCAACATTTACACTTGGGAAGATCTTTCCCGAGTGTTCGTCAGAACATTTGAGGGAACTTGCAAGCGACCAGCTGGATTGACAGAGTTGCAAGTTTGTGTACAGAAGTCGAATGAGACCTTAAGAGAGTATATTCAGAGATGGATCACTTTGCATCATACCGTGGAGAACGTGTCTGATCATCAAGCAGTCAGCGCCTTCAAGGATGGTGTTAAGAACAGAGAATTAAGTTTGAAGTTTGGGCGGACTGGAGATATGACCCTGAGTCGAATGATGGAAATTGCTACCAAGTACGCCAATGGTGAAGAGGAGGACCGACTCCGAAGCGGCAAGTACAAGCCAGTCAGTCGGAGAAGGGAAACTCCAGTCGGAAGCAGAAGCGGAAGGCCGAATCAGCGGCTCCTGGAGAGGCTCTGGCCGTGACTCAGGGCAAGTTCAAGGGAAAACCCAAAGTATCCTAGAACCCCAAGAAGGTGAAGGATAAAGAAGGAAATGACGTGATGGATATGCCGTGTCACATCCACACGAAGAAAGACGAAGAGGGTAATATCATCTACCCGAAGCATACCACTCGGCAGTGCAGGCTCCTGATCCAGCAGTTCCAAGGTAAACACCCCAAGGACAAGGAAAAGGAGTCGGAGAAAGCTGAAGACAAGGAGGACAGTGAGGGAGGATATCCTCATGTTAACTCCACTCTGATGATCTTTGCGGATGTGGAAAGCAAGAGCCGACTGAAGGTTATTAACCGTGAGGTGAACATGGTCGCCCCGGCGACACCCAGTTACCTGAGATGGTCCCAAACTCCCATTACATTTGACCAGTCCAATCACCCGACTCATATAGCCACCCCTGGGAGGCAAGCTTTGGTGGTCGACCCGGTCGTCGAAGGCACTCGACTGACGAAGGTGCTAATGGACGGTGGTAGTGGGCTGAACTTGTTATATGCGGACACGCTGAAAGGAATGGGCATTCCGATGTCCCGACTGAGCACCAGTAACATGAGTTTTCATGGAGTCATACCAGGAAAGAAAGCCGAGTCACTTGGCCAAATAGCTCTGGACGTGGTGTTTGGTGACTCGAAGCATTTCCGCAAAGAGAAGCTGACGTTTGAAGTCGTGGATTTTCTGAGCGCTTACCACGCTATTTTGGGGAGACCAGCTTATGCACGGTTCATGGCTCGACCATGTTACGTGTACCTCAAACTGAAGATGTCCGGCCCTAAAGGCGTGATCACTATCACTGGAGACCGGAAAAAGGTAGAAGAGTGCTTCCAGAAAGGCTCAAAGATTGCCGATTCCCAGGTGACAGCGGTCGAGCTAGAGGGATATAAGAAAAATGCAGATCCGAGTGATTTGTTGCGAGCTAAGAAGCCTGCCACAGAGTCAGCATTTCAGTCGTCCGATGAGACGAAGCCCGTTCACATTCATCCGACCGATCCCAATGCGGCTCCGACCCATATCTCCACAACACTCGACCCGAAATAGGAAGAAGCGCTCATCCAGTTCCTCCGTGAGAACTGGGACATCTTTGCATGGAAGCCTGCTGACATGCCGGGTGTTCCCAGGGGACTGGCTGAGCATCGCCTTAGAGTCGACTCGGCAGCCAAACCAGTCAAAGAACATCTTCGGCGGTCCGCCGTCCAGAAGAGAAAAACAATTGGTGAGGAAGTGGCTCGACTATTGGCGGCAGGATTTATCCGAGAGATATATCACTCCGAGTGGCTCGCCAATGTCGTCATGGTTCCCAAGAAGGACAACTCACTCTGAATGTGCATTGATTTCAAGCACATCAATCGGGCCTGCCCGAAAGATCATTTTCCTCTCCCTCGCATCGATCAAATTGTCGACTCGACCGCGGGGTGGGAGAGATTGTCTTTTCTAGACGCCTATTCCGGGTACCATCAGATCCGTCTGTACGGACCTGATGAGATAAAAACAGCTTTCATCACTCCATTCGGGTGCTTCTGCTATATCACCATGCCCTTCAGCCTCAAGAATGCCGGAGCCACGTTCATGCGAATGATTCAAAAGTGTTTGCTCACTCAAATCAGTTGGAATGTGTCGGTGTACTAAAGTAGGGGTACCTTAGTACCCTGAACTTGTGCACGGGCAGTCGCAGCGTCCCGTGGCAAGGCTTGCCGGACGCCCACCAATACCCTTCGTCATTCCCAATTACTACCATTCAAGAACAAAGTGTTAACTTTGAAGACAAGGCCCCGGCAAGAGGAGCTTGCCGGGAAGGACAAGACCCCGGCAAGAGGAGCTTGCCGGGAAGAACAAGACCCCGGCAAGAGGAGCTTGCCGGGAAGGCCAACAAAGGCATGTCAAGAGACTTGCCGCGACGCGCTGCACGTCCCGGCAAGACCCGACGAGCGGCAAGCTTGCGGGTGCGACAAGACAGAGACCGCGGCAAGGCGCTTGCCGCGGCGAAGCCACCACTCTGCGCCCACGCTCCAGCTCACCCGACGACGTGTCGCCGCAGGATCGCTCCTGGTGCACGTGGCGGGCGGCTGTGCAGCCTAGCGGTGCGAGGTGGCAAGCAAAGGTGACTAGGAGGCCATCGTGGCGATCGGTGGCACCCCTAACGGTCGTTTCCTGCACTGTTGGAGCGACCGGACGGGCATTAAATGCCCTTGTCCCCTGCCGTCAGAGTTAGGTAGGGGACACTATCGATAGTGGTTGTACCAACCCACGTTTTTACCTTTCTACCCCTCTATCTGTGTTGCCACCTGTCGGTGACCCCTTTTAGACTATAAAAAGGAGGCTCGTGCGCACACCTTACCCAGGCTTTCGAGCAAGAACAAATACAAACACAAAGCAGCAGTAGGAGTTTTATCTCTCCGGAGAGCTCCGAAGCTGGGTAAAATCCCCCGCGTGCTTTCGCCTCGATCTGCTCTGCGTGCGCCCTCCGCTCCCTGCCGGACTAGAAGGGGCCTTGCCCCATAGGTGCTCGTTTCCCATGACATCTTTGGCGCGCCAGGTAGGGGGGCGTCGAGGTCGTGCGTATCTGATCCGGCGTCTGCGCGCGCTACATCAACATCTTCATCGACATGCCACCGAAGAAGAAGGCTTCAGAGGTAGCCGCTCCATCTGCGACTGTCCTACCGCCACCGGAGCAAACGGGCGGTGGGGTGGACGCCGGCGGAGGAGCGGGCGCCGGCGGTGGAACTCACGTCGTCACCAGGTCCAACGACAAGGCCCCGCAAGCTTCAACGTCTATACATCCACCACTCCCCTCCCAGGGGGTGCAGGATCGACAACACCACGGTGCTCCTAGCACCATACTCGCGTTGGAACAAGGCCAAGCTGGTGGGTCGCGGGATGCTCAAGGCCAACATGCACGCTAGCGCGCTGGCACGAGCGCAGTACGGTCGCCTGGGCGAGATGTTGCTCCTTCTAACACTGTTAGAAGTTTGATCATATCCCGCACCTCGCGTCGCTCGCCACCGCCACCCAAGACTCCAGAGGAAGCGCTGGCCCGAGCCTAGCTGCTTCTAGATTACCCTCCAGCGCCGGACAAGATCGACGACTGGAGGGCCGCCATTTATAGCCTCATTGGCTTCACCAACGGCGACAAGCCTCGGCAACCGAGCACATCGAAACCCCGGCAAGACGCCCAGGCGCAAGTCGATGCTGACAAGACCGCTGGGGGTGCCAGCACTGTGCACTCCCCGCCCTGAAGGCCAAGATCGCCAGCTCGCCGGGCCAACCCCGACACCGACTCCACCGCGTCGTCGGACCCGCGAGCTCGCTGCGATCAACGCCAAGTTCTCCAAGAACAACGACACGAACACGCTCGTACCCACATCGAGCGCAGAAGAGAAGTGCGGCGTCAATCTGACCAGCGCGCTGGGCCCACTGTCGATATGCATGCGCCAGGGGAACCAGGCGACTTGCCGTACGCGGTAGGTTGCCCTGCGTTCACTCGTGAGCTGAGGCAAGTCCAGTGGCCCAGTACCAAAAACTTCAAGCCAGACGTACCTGAGAAGTACGATGGCAAAATACATCCATCGGAGTTCCTCAGCGTCTACACCATCACGGTGCAGGCCGCCGGGGGGGCGCGACGAGAAGATCCTCGCCAACTACTTCCTGCTGGTGCTCAAGCCCAACGTCAGATCTTGGCTCATGCACTTGCCGAACAACTCCATTTCTTCGTGGGCGGACCTGTGCCATCAGTTTGTCGGCGCATTCATAGGCGGCCACAAGCCCCATGGCCAGGAAAGCGATCTTCATTTGCTTGCCCAGAAGGAAGGAGAGTCCCTGCGCAAGTACATACAGAGATTCAGCCAGGTGCAGCGCAACATCCCAGACGTCCACCCTGCCGCGGTTATCAGTGCGTTCCATCAGAATGTGCGTAACCGCAGGATGAGGGAGGAGATGGCGATGTGCAAGATCAGAGATGTCAGCGAGCTATATGCTCTGGCCGACAAGTGTGCACATGTTGAAGAGGGGAGGAAACTCCCCGGAGAGAATGTAGGAGCAGAAGGATCTGACAGTGAGGACGCCCCTCCGGCAAAGAGGAACCGGAGGCGGAATAACAGAAAGAGAAAGGCTAAGGATGTGCTAGTTGTTGAGCAGTCCGGCAACGGAGGCGGCTCCGACAAGGCCAAAGCTGGCGACTCCGGCGAGGCTGTGGTGGCCGCCGACAAGCAGGACGGCTCCGGCAAGGAGTACTACAAGATCCATCGCACCAAGGGCGATGACCTCCAAGCATGCAAGAAGGTTGAGTAGATGGCAGAGCTACAGAAAGCTGAATATGAGCGTTGCAACAAGGAGAAGGCCCGGGAAGGTGGCGAAGGATCCGGCAAGAAACTTCCCGCCCGGGGAGGGCACCGCGGCAAGGCCAAGCAGCGGCAAGGAGATAGACCTCCCCGTGGCCGCGACAAGGACGAAGAAGAAGATGAGGATGATGAGATGGATGAGGATGAGACCGACGACCAAGAGTTTCAGAAGGCGACGGAGGTTTTGTGCGTTGACGGCGGTGCTTCTCTGCACACCTCGCACCGTCAACTCAAACAGTGGGTGCGGGAGGTGAATGCAGCAGAACCATCAGTCGAATCGCGCAAGCCCCTGAAGTGGTCCAGCACGCCCATCGTCTTTGATGTTGAGGATCACCCTGATCGCATCACTGCGGTCGGGTGCTTGCCGATGTTGGTTTCGCCAACCATCCGCAACCTCAAGGTCACGAAGATGTTGGTTGACGGCGGGGCCGGCCTGAATCTGATCTCTTCCGTGGTGCTCAAGAAGCTTCAGATCCCCGACAGCGAACTTGAAGAGACTGGTACCTTTCAAGGGATCAACCCGGGAAGGAGCAAGCCGAAGGGGAAGATCACACTGCCAGTAACTTTTGGCAACGAGCTGAACTTCAGGACAGAGAGAGTCACATTTGATGTTGCTGATTTCCCATTGCCCTACAATGGGATACTCGGCCGTCCAGCGCTCGCCAAGTTCATGGAAGCCTCTCACTATGCATACAATGTGCTCAAGATGCCTGGTCCGATAAGTGTTATTTCTGTCCATGGAGACAAGAAGGATGCACTTATCTGTACCGACAAGATCTACCGGGAAGCAGCAGCCACAGCAGAACGCAAACCACTTGCCGCTGAAGCTCCCGGGGGGAAGAAGAAGAAGACCAAGTCCGACAAGAGTAGCTCCGATGCCCACTCCGGCAAGCGCACCTCTTCGGAGTGCTGCGCTACCATCGAGGACGCACCATTGAGCTCCACCGGCAAGTGCAAAAAGGCAAAGACAGCTGCACCAGAGACCAAGAAAGTGGCCACCAAGGAGGACGGCACTGGTGGTACCTTCACCATCAGTGCCACGCTTGACCCTAAATAGGAAAGCGTGCTTGTTGCTTTCCTGTGGGTGAATGTCGATGTGTTTGCATGGCAACCATCTGACATCCCCGGTGTTCCCAGGAAAGTAATTGAGCACCACCTTGCCGTCTGTCCTCACGCGCGGCCCATCAAGCAGAGAGTCAGGAAGCAAGCAGTAGAGCGTCAAGAGTGTCGGTGTACTAAAGTAGGGGTACCTTAGTACCCCGAACTTGTGCATGGGCGGTTGCAGCACCCCACAGCAAGGCTCGCCGGGCGTCCGCCAAGACCCTCCGTCATTTCCACATACTGCCATTCAGGAACAAAGTGTCAGCCAAGTTGACAAAGCCCCGGCAAAAGGAGCTTGCCGGGAAGAACAAGGCCCCGGCAAGAGGAGCTTGCCGGGAAGACCAACCAAGGCACTTCCAGAAGACTTGCCGCGACGCCCCGCGCGTCCCTGCAAGGCCCGGCGACCGGCAAGCTTGCCGGCGCGACAAGAGGAGGGTCGTGGTGAGGTGCTTGTCGCGGCAAGGCTGCCACCCTGCACCCAAGCTCCAGCGCATCCAACGACGTGTCACCCCAGGGCCATCCCAGGAGCACGTGGCGAGGCGCTGTGCAGCCATGCGGTGCGAGGTGGCAAGCGGAGCTGACAAGGAGGCCATCGTGGCGATCGGTGGCGCACCTAACGGTCGTTTCCTTGCACTGTTGGGGCGACCGGACGGGCATTAAATGCCCTTGTCCCCTGCCGTCAGAGTTAGGTAGGGGACACTGTTGGACACTGTTGTACCAACCTGCGTTTTTCCTCTTTTACCCCCTCTTTCTGCGTTGCCACCTGTCAGTGACCCCCTTAGACTATAAAAGGGAGGCCCATGTGCACGTAGAAGGGGTTCGGTCCATTCGACACATCCAACACCACTACACGCTCGCGCTCTCGAGCAAGAACATATACAAACACAAAGCAGCAGTAGGAGTTTTATCTCTCCGGAGAGCTCCGAAGCTGGGTAAAAAGCCCCCGCGTGCCGTCGCCTCGATCTGCTCTTCGTGCGCCCCTCGCCCCCCTGCCGGACCAGAAGGGGCCCTCTGCCCCATAGGTGCTCGTTCCCGACACGACATCTTTGGCGCGCCAGGTAGGGGGCGTCGAGGTCGTGCGGACCTGATCCGGTCTCCGCGCGCGCTACATCAGCATCTTCATCGACATGCCACCGAAGAAGAAGCCTTCGGAGGTGGCCGCTCCGTCTACGTCGATCCTACCACCGCCACAGGAGCAAACGGGCGGTGGGGTAGACGCCGGCGGAGGATCAGGCGCCGACGGTGGGACTCGCGTCGTCACCAGGTCCAAAGACAAGGCCCCGCAAGCGTCGGCGACCGTACGTACGCCACGCCCTTCCCAGGAGGTGCTGGGTCGACAACGCCATGGTGCTCCTAGCACCGTGCTTGCGTTGGAGCAAGGCCAAGCTGGTGGGTCGCGGGACGTTCAAGACCAGCATACACGCCAGCATGCTGGCGCGAGTGAAGTACGGTCGCCCGGACGGGGTGTTGCTCCTTCCAATCCAGTTGGGAGTCCGAGTACATCCCGTTCCTCACGCCGCTCGTCACCACCGCCACCCAAGACTCCAGAGGAAGCGCTGGCCCGAGCCCAGCTGCTTCTAGATTACCCTCCGGCGCCGCACAAGATTGACGACTGGAGGATGACCATTTATAGCCTCATCGGCTTCGCCAACGGCGACAAGCCCCGGCGACCGAGCGCATCGAAGCCCCAGCAAGACGCCCAGGCGCAAGCCGACGCCGACAAGACCGCTGGGGGTGCCACCACCATGCACTCCTCGCCCCGAAGGCCGATATCACCGACTCGCCGGGCCAACCTCGACGCCGACTTCACTACGTCGTCGGACCCGCGAACTCGCCGCAATCAGCGCCAAGTTATCCAAGAACAACGACACGAAGACGCTCGCACTCGCATTGAGCGTTGGAGAGAAGCGCGACGTCAGTCTGACCAGCGCGCTGGGCCCACTTTCGATATGCATGCGCCAGGGGAACCAGGCGACTTGCCGTACGCGGTAGGTTGCCCTACATTCACTCGTGAGCTGCGGCAAGTCCAGTGGCCCAGTACCAAGAACTTCAAGCCAGACGTGCCCGAGAAGTACGATGGCAGGATACATCCGTCGGAGTTCCTCAGCGTCTACACCATCGCGGTGCAGGCTGCCGGGGGGCGCGATGAGAAGATCCTCGCCAACTACTTCCCGCTGGTACTCAAGCCCAACGTCAGATCCTGGCTCATGCACTTGCCGGACGACTCCATCTCTTCGTGGGCGGACTTGTGCCATCAGTTTGTCAGCGCCTTCACAGACGGCCACAAGCCTCATGGCCAGGAAAGCGATCTTCATTTGCTTGCCCAGAAGGAAGGAGAACCCCTCCGCAAGTACATACAGAGATTCAGCCAGGTGCAGCGTAACATCCCAGACATCCACCCTGCCGCGGTTATCAGCGCGTTCCATCAGAACGTGCGTAACCGCAGGATGAGGGAGGAGATGGCGATGTGCAAGATCAGAGATGTCAGCAAGCTCTATGCTCTCGCCGACAAGTGCGCCCGTGCTGAAGAGGGGAGGAAACTCCCCGGAGAGAATGTGGGAGCAGAGGGATCTGACAGTGAGGACACCGCTCCGGCAAGAAGGAACCGGAGGCGGAATAACAGAAAGAGAAAGGCTAAGGATGTGCTAGTTGTTGAGCAGTCCGGCAGCGGAGGTGGCTCCGACAAGGCCAAAGCTGACGACTCCGGCGAGGCTGTGGTGGCCGCCGACAAGCAGGACGGCTCCGGCAAGTAGTATTGCAAGATCCATCGCACCAAGGGCCACGATCTCCAAGCATGCAAGAAGGTTGATCAGATGGCGGAGCTACAGAGAGCTGAATATGAGCGCCGCGACAAGGAGAAGGCCCAGAAAGCTGGCGGAGGATCCGGCAAGAAGCTTCCCGCCCAGGGAGGGCGCCGCGGCAAGCCCAAGCAGCGGCAAGGAGATAGACCTCCCCGTGGCCGTGACAAGGACGAAGAAGAAGATGGGGATGATGAGATGGACGAGGATGAGACCGACGACCAAGAGTTTCAGAAGGCAATGGAGGTTTTGTGCGTCGACGGCGGTGCTTCTCTGCACACCTCGCATCGTCAACTCAAGCAGTGGGTGCGGGAGGTGAATGCAGCAGAACCATCAGTCGAAGCGCGCAAGCCCCTGAAGTGGTCCAGCGCGCCCATCGTCTTTGACGTGGAGGATCACCCTGATCGCATCACTGCGGTCGGGTGCTTACCGATGTTGGTTTCGCCAACCATCCGCAACCTCAAGGTCACAAAGATGTTGGTTGACGGCGGGGCCGGCCTGAATCTCATCTCCTCCGCAGTGCTCAGGAAGCTCCAGATCCCCGACAGCGAGCTCGAAGAAACTGGTACCTTTCAAGGAATCAATCCAGGAAGGAGCAAGCCGAAGGGAAAGATCACACTGCCAGTAACTTTTGGCAGCGAGCTAAATTTCAGGACAGAGAGAGTCACGTTCGACGTTGCTGATTTCCCATTGCCCTACAATGGGATACTCGGCCGTCCAGCGCTTGCCAAGTTCATGGCAGCCTCGCACTATGCTTACAATGTGCTCAAGATGCCTAGTCCGATAAGTGTTATCTCTGTCCACGGTGACAAGAAGGATGCACTTATCTGTACCGACAAGATCTACCGGGAAGCAGCAGCCGCAGCAGAGCACAAGCCACTTGCCGCTGAAGCTCCCGGGGGGAAGAAGAAGACCAAGTCCGGCAAGAGTAGCTCCGATGCCCACTCCGGCAAGCGCACCTCTTCGGAGTGCTGCGCTACCGTCGAGGACGCACCATCGAGCTCCACCGGCAAGTGCAAGAAGGCAAAGATAGCTTCACCAAAGACCAAGAATGTGGCCGCCAAGGAGGACGGCACTGGTGGTACCTTCACCATCAGTGCCACGCTTGACCCTAAATAGGAAAGCGCGCTCGTCGCTTTCCTGCGGGCGGATGTCGATGTGTTTGCGTGGCAACCATCTGACATCCCCGGTGTTCCCAGGAAAGTGATTGAGCACCACCTTGCCGTCTGCCCTCACGCGCGGCCCGTCAAGCAGAGAGTCAGGAAACAAGCAATGGAACGTCAAGAGTTCATTGCAGAGGAGATCAGGAAGTTGGAAGCAGCAGGCTTGGTCCGAGGAGTACTCCATCCAACGTGGTTAGCCAATCCAGTAGTCGTGCGCAAGGCAAATGGGAAATGGAGGCTTTGTATCGACTTCGCTGACGTTAACAAAGCTTGTCCCAAAGATCCATTTCCCTTACCGCGCATTGACCAGATTGTCGACTCCACGACCGGATGTGATCTGCTTTCATTCCTTGATGCGTACTCAGGATATCATCAGATCTTCATGGCAGAAGAGGATGAAGAGAAAACCGCATTCATTACTCCATGTGGCACATACTGCTTTGTACGGATGCCTTTCGGACTAAAGAATGCTGGTTCAACATTTGCAAGAGTAGTCAGTCATGCTTTTGAGCCACAGCTGCACAGAAATGTAGAAGCTTACATGGATGACATAGTGGTCAAGAGCAAGGACAAAGAGACTCTGATCAGGGATTTGGACGAGACTTTTGCAAACCTGCGCAAGATCAATCTAAAGCTGAATCCCGAGAAGTGTGTGTTTGGAGTCCCTTCCGGCAAGCTTCTCGGATTCTTTGTATCTCAGAGGGGGATTGAAGCCAATCCCGACAAGATTAAAGCCATCGAGAAGATTGAAGCCCCGAAGCGCGTCAAGGATGTACGAAAGCTTGCCGGCTACGTTGCTGCTCTCAGTAGGTTCATCTCTAAGTCTGCTGAGCGCGCCCTACCATTTTTCAAAATCTTGAAAAAGGCAGGTCCGATGAAATGGACTCCAGAAGTGGAGGCTGCGCTGCAGGACTTGAAGAGATACCTATCCTCCACTCCAACACTTGTCGCACCTAAACCACAAGAGAAGTTGCTGCTATATCTGGCGGCAACCAATCAAGTGGTTAGCGCTGCGTTAGTGGCGGAGAGGGAGGCGGATGATGAGCCTGCGGTCGCGGCAAGCGAGTCCAGCGACAAGCAGGGGGCTTCCCCGATAAGCTCCGGTTCCGGCAAGGATGCGTCTGTGCAGTTGCCGGAAGAGAAACAGAAGAAGATGGTGCAGCGCTCGGTTTATTTTGTCAGATCCCTTCTGCAGGGGGCTAGATCAAGATACTCTGGTGTGCAAAAGCTGCTTTTCGGCCTTCTCATGGCCTCGAGGAAGCTGCGCCATTATTTTCAAGCACATGAGATCACGGTTGTCACTCGCTTCCCGTTGAAGAGGATATTGCAGAATCCAGAAGCAACGGGCAGGATTGTCGAGTGGGCACTGGAATTGTCAAGCTTTGGCCTCAAGTTTGAAAGTACTTCAACCATTCAGAGCCGAGCATTGGCGGAGTTCATAGCAGAATGGACACCAACACCCGATGAGGAAACTCCGGAGAAGAGCATCCCCGTCAAGGAAGAAAACAAAGAGTGGATCATGTACTTTGATGGTGCCTTCTCGCTGCAAGGCGCCGGTGCGGGTGTGTTGCTTGTCGCACCCACCGGAGAGCACCTCAAGTACGTAGTCCAAATGCACTTTCCCAAGGAGCAAGCAACAAACAATACTGCTGAGTATGAAGGGTTGCTTGCCGGGCTCAGAATCGCTGCTGAACTTGGGATCAAGAAGCTTATTGTCAGGGGTGACTCGCAGCTTGTCGTCCGCCAAGTGAACAAAGATTACCAGAGCCCGTTGATGGAAGCATACATCGATGAAGTGAGGAAGCTAGAAGAGCATTTTGACGGCCTGCAGATGGAACATGTTCCAAGAGCTCGGAATGACATTGCAGATGGCCTGTCAAAATGCGCTGCACTCAAGTTACCTGTGGAACTAGGGATCTTTGTGCTCAGGCTGGCTCAACCATCTGTAACACCGTCGACTGGACAGAGCAAGAAGAGAAAGTTGGTTACTGGCGCCTACTTTCCGGCAGAGCTCCCCGGAGCCGCCGTCAAGAAAGTCCCCAGGATCAACACAGAAATTGCTGAGGAGTAGTCTGCTCCGACAAGCCCTAGGGCTTGTTCCGTTGAAGCAGACACTCCCGAAAAGTTGTGTCCCGACACGCTTGCCGGGGAGCATCACGCTCCGGCAGGATCCCAGATCCTTGCCGTAGAAGCGGATGTTCCCGCAGCAGCATTTGTGCCTTTAGTCCTTGCCGTCCAGCCACAAGCTCCGGCATGGGCACAGCAGATCGTCCATTTCCTGCAAACAGGAGGACTTCCCGAGGAACAAGAAGCAGCGGAGAAAGTAGCCCGGCAATCAAGTATGTACCAGTTTGTCGATGACATACTGTACAGAAGAAGATTCAATGGGGTGAAATTGAAGTGCATTTCCCGGGAGGAAGGACAAGAGCTGTTGGCAGAGATACATGGAGGCATATGTGGTCACCACATTGGCGCAAGAGCACTTGCCGGCAAGGCTTTCCGGCAAGGATTCTTTTGGCCGACAACCCTCCAGGATGCAACTGCACAAGTAACCAAGTGTGAAGCGTGCCAGTTCCATTCCAAACAGATTCATCAACCTGCTCAAGCTCTCCAAACAATCCCTTTATCCTGGCCATTTTCGGTCTGGGGGCTCGACATCCTCGGCCCCTTTCCCTGAGTTATCGGGGGCTTTGAGTACTTGTACGTTGCAATCGACAAGTTCACGAAGTGGCCTGAAGTAGAACCGGTGAGGAAGGTGACAGCACAGTCAGCAGTCCAGTTCTTCAGGTCAATTGTTTGCCGTTTTGGGATCCCTAACAGGATCATCACCGATAATGGCACACAATTCACGAGCCACACCTTCATGCAGTACGTCCAAGATCTTGGCGCCAAGATCTGCTTCGCCTCTGTTGCTCACCCGAGAAGCAACGGTCAAGCGGAGAGGGCGAACGCTGAAGTGCTGCGCGGTCTCAAGACCAGAACTTTCGACAGGCTGCACAAGTGCGGAAGAAATTGGATTGAGCAGCTGCCAGTGGTTCTGTGGTCGATCAGAACGACGCCAAATCGAGCCACTGGCCAGACACCCTTTGCTCTTGTTTACGGAGCAGAGGCAGTTCTCCCCACGGAACTCGTATACGGATCACCTCGAGTGCTCGCTTATGATGAGCTTGAGCAAGAGCAGCTGTGGCAAGATGACGCGCTGCTCCTCGAGGAGGATCGTCTTCAGGCTGCTGTGCGAGCTGCTCGCTACCAGCAAGCTTTGCGCCGCTACCATAGCCGCAAAGTTAATGCCAGAAGCTTCGAGGAAGGCGACCTTGTTCTTCAGCATGTCCAATCTGCCAAGAATTCCAACAAGTTGACGCCGAAGTGGGAAGGCCCTTATCGGGTGAAATGAGTCACTAGGCCCGGCGCTGTCCGCCTTGAGACCGAAGATGGCATTCCGGTGAGCAACTCCTGGAACATAGAGCATCTTCGCAAGTTTTACCCATAAGGCGCGGTTGTCGGGCCCCGTTCTGGCAACCACCTTTTGTACAAGCCTTGCTGCTATTGCATGTAACCCTTTGTACGAAGCCGGGCGCAGCTCCCGTGCATAAATAAAGTCTATGTGCCTCGCACATCTTGTCAAATTTAATGCATCTTTCTTTTCTGGATCTATATCTGACACTTTGTGCAGCACTTACAACCGGTAAGCAATAGCGAACCTTAAGGTTCCATATCATTATTTTCTCTTATTTCTTCTCAAAGAGAAGATTCCTCCGCCCACAAGTTCACCGGGGGGGGGGGGGGAAGGGAAGATGAAGGTGTGGACCAGGCGACGTTCAAAGGAATCTAACCTTGCCGGGGTGCAGACGACAGAAAAGCTAAGTCGCCAAAGTTTGAGCATAGTCAGTTTTAAATTTTTTTAGTTATATTCCTTGAACGTTCGTGCCTTGTATGGAAAACCTGTGCGCGGAGGAATCGACTCACGCCTAAGTTGCGCCCTTGATTTGTTTTCGAGTCCGCGCAACAATACAGGAGAGTTGCAACTAGTCCCGACAAGATTTCTTGCCGGAGGTAGCACCGCCAGCGGGCTGCTGATGTTCCGCACTCAGCAAGTGTGCCTGCGCCGGCAAGTTCCCTCAAAGCGTAGGGTAAAAGCATACAAGGGACGAAACAGAGTAAAGGATATAACATAACGAGCGTTGCCCGGAATAAAAGTTATATTACGAGAATGACTTATTGTGGCACGGACTAGATTGTTCTCATAACTGAAAATGCAGCGGCAGGAAAAAGGGAGAAGAAGGGCGGCCTAATCCACACGCTCGCCGTCGACCCTCCTAACTTCGTTGATCTTGTCCACAATGGGTGCGACGATGGCTTTGAGCTCTTCAAGATCGGCACCTGCCAGCAGCTTCTTGGTGACACGGGTGAGGTCGACGCTCGGGTTGCGGAAAAGTATCTTCACCAACACCTTCTCCAGGACCTTAGTGCAGATCGCGCGCGACTCGTTGGCCAGCTGCTTCGGGATCCTTTCCCGGAGCCGCTGGAGAGCCGTCACCACATCCTTGAAGAAAAGCGTGAGCTTGGCGCTGGGCTGGAGATTCTCCTCAGTAGAGTACCCGAAGCCCGCCAAGTCCAGCTCCGCCAACTCCTGGTCGATGGACACGACAATGTTGATGAGGCCCTCCGTCCAGAGCTCCACCGTGGTCTTGAAGGTGTTCTGGGTCTCAGTGGCCCTCATCAGCAGCTCCTCGTTGCCCTTGAGCTCCTTCCTCAAGTCATCCTCTCGCTTCTTGGCGGCGTCCAGCGTCCCCGCCAAGGTGGCCAACTTCAGTTCCAGATCAGCGCTTGAGTCCTTGGCGGCGTTCAGCTCCTTGATTTTCTCGGCAAGTTGAGCTTGCAGATCGCCATGGGCAAGTGCATCCTTCTCGCGCTCGCGCTGGAGTGCGGCAAGCTCTTCATTCTTCTTTCACATATCCGCCTCCAGCCGCGCCACCCTCTCCTCTAAATCCTTCGTGGCGGCCTCGGCGGCCGCGGCTGCGTCCTTTGCCTCCTTGAGCGTCCCGCCAAGCGACTGCTCTCGTGCCTCGAGCTCCTCCTCGTGACTGTCCAGACTAGCTTTCTTCTGTGTCAGCTCACCTTCCCGCCTGGACATCTCCTCGGCGGCGAGCCTCTGCTGCTCCTCGGCTTCAGCCTTCTCCAGGATGAACGCCTCCTTTGCCTCGCCGAGCTGCTCCCTCTCCTCTGCAATGGATCGGAGGGCCTCCTGGTTGCGGTTCCGGAGCTCTTGCGCATGTTTCTCTATGTCAACTCCCGCCTGCGCGACAAGCGCTTCCCGGGACTCAAGCTTCGCTTGCCGGGCACGGTAGAGTGACACCAGCTTCCGGAGCAACTGCTCCTCCTCTGACTCGCCACTGCCGCTGCCGGGCGCGTCAACCACTGCCAGCTCGGCAGAGGCAAGTACTTCCAAGTCAAACTCCTCTCCTTCGACCGGCGCCCTGGAGCTCGATGCCCAGGGAAGCTTGATGTATACGCCCTCGCCGGCCTTCAAGTAAGCACCTGGCTGGGGCTCCTCGGAGCCCGATGCCACGTCAGCGGCGGAGGGGTCGGTGGTCGGTGTAGCACCTTGCGCTCCTGCGTCCTCCGGGTCGTCAGTGCGACCGCCGGATCTCTCTCCAGCTCCTGCACCAGCAGGCTTGGCGGCCTCTTCGTCGGCGGGCTCATCAGCGCCGGCCTCTTCCTCATCGGCGGCGACATCCCCAGTGTTGCCGCGTGCGCCCTCCTCGCCGGTGGCCTCAGTTTCCATCGGGTCCCCAAGAGGAGGATCTGAAGACAGGGAGAGGAAGGAAAAGTCAAGCAAATATCCCAAAACAAAAGAAAAAAGAAAATCAGAAGAACCCAAGGGAAAGTCTCCGGCAAGGAGGGTCACCTGTGCTGGGCTCTGTGATCATGAGCTCCACCACTGGGGGCTCACTGGTTCCGCCCCTTGCCGGGGATCCCTCCCTTGCCGGGGAGTGCTCCCATGTCGGGGAATCGGCCCTTGGCGGCGTAGTCGAAGCCGACGATACCTCCGGGGTGGCCTCTGGTTGCCCCTGGTGGGCCTGTTCTCCTCCTACACAAATGAACCAACAAATAAGGTGTCAGCAAAAGGAAAAGCGCCCGTGCGCGCCCCACAACAGGAAGTGAACCAGGCACTTACGCTGGGGGCTGTGCTGGGGGCTGCCGCGAGGAGAAGGGATCGGGTCCGTCAAGGTGGTCTCGGACGTATCTTCCGTCATCACGGCAGGATCGTCCCCGATGTCGACCACGGGGATCTTGGCCCTCTTTGCCGCCCTCTCGGCCAAAGTCCTGAAAAGGAACAAGAGTTCAGGGAGAAGCAAATTAGATACAAGATAAACAACAACAAAGAAAGAGAAGTGCAATAAGAAGAAAGCCTTACTCCTCCTCATCCTCCTCCTCCTCCTCCTCCTCTTCATTGTCATCGAAGCTCAGCGCAGAGAGGTCGAACTCCGGTACCCTCTCGGCGCGGCGTGGCGGAGGAGTAGGCTCCCTCCGGCGGTTGCCGAGGGCTGCGGCAGGATCAGGCGTGGCGGCCCGGGAAGACCCCGCCTCAGTTGCCGGCATGGCCTGGGACCCTCCCGCGGCAACGGTACTTGCCGCGGTGGAGCGTGTCCCACGGCGCCGCGGCTGCTGGTGGGCCTGCTCCTCTGCCAGCTCTCCAACTCGACAGAGACGCCTTCTCGGTCGGAATTGGGGCTGCGCTGGGGGCTCCGCCTGCGGCAAGTTGCTCGAAGACGGCTGGCCGCTCGCGCCCTCGGCGGGCTCGCTCGCTTCGACCTCGGCCTCCCCTTCGCCATCGACTTCTCCGGCAAGATCTTCCCGGGCGGCAAGGCTTGCCGCCTTAGCTGCATCCGCTTCCGCCAGCGTGAAGCCAAACTCGCCCGCGGCAGCGGCTGCCGCCGCCTCTTCGGCCCTGCTAGCAATGTACGCCATCTCGTTGGCAGTTGTGGCGCGGGTGAGGAGCTTCTGCTCGTCGGAGTTGACTGCCACCTCCACCAAGTCATCGAAGAATTGCTGCACGACCTCGGCAGCAGGCTCTATCCAATTTGCACTTATCCCGTGCGAGTCGCACTCTGGCATCATTGCGCAGATGCGGTCACGCTGGGAGTTGTTGCACAAGGGGACGACGCCCTGCGGCAACTTGAACCACTCTGGATGGTTGGCGTCATGCTTGAACATCTCCCTCAGCATCGCGTCAAGCTCCAGAACCGTGAAGTTGAAGTTGAGGCCTGGACGCAGCCTCATGATATCTGCCGGGCCGCCAAACAGCCAGGCGGGCCTCCCCCTCTCTTGCAGAGGGGCGATGCGACGGCGAAGGAAATCCGCGCCAACTGCCCCTGTTGTGGGTCCGGCATGCCTGAGCCGGAGGATTCGGGTGGTGGCGATCATTAGCTTGGCGTCATCTGGCGACAGAGCGCTCCAGTCGCTGCCACACACCACCCGGGTCTGCCGCAGCTTGGTGAATGGCGCGGATTGGCATCACAGATCCAGCACCACTCCGCCCTCCACTCGTCCCACTTGCTGCGGAGCTCGCCCATCAAGTACACCTCCTTCATGCCCATCCGGGAGGTCCAGGCGATTCCGCCAGCCAGTGGCTCCCCTTTCTCGGCCCGAGGGGAGAAATAATGACGAAAAAGAGCAACATTGGGGAGGATGCCAACAAATTTCTCGCAGAGGTGTGCAAAAACCGCCATTGTCAGAACGGCGTTGGGGGTGAAATCAAGAAGATGAAACCCGTAGGTGTTCATGATGTCGCAAAGAAAATTGGAAAAAGGTGGGCAGAGCCTGCAATAGAAGAACACAGGGAAGAAGTAGTACCCTCTGGGGCACTTTTTCGATTTGGAAGCCTCAGCGGAAAGCACCGGCGTGCGCGGATGCGCCCGCGTCTCCGTCAACCAGAAGAGGTAGAACTCCGCCCGCAGCGCCTCCGGGGTGAGCTCGGGGAGGAAAAGCACTCGCTTCTTGCACAGCGCCTCGAGCTCTAGTGCCTCGGCCGACTTCGCAGCCTTTGCAGCCTTCGCAGTCTTCGCAACCTTTCCGGTCTTCGGAGCCATGGCGGAAGTAGTGGGGGAAGGCGAAGGCGACGGCGGCGACGGCGACAATGGGCGGCGGCGCGCTGCTCTCTTTCGACTCAGGAAGCGGAGGGGAAAGGCGGAGCTTTCGAAGGAAGGAACTGCAAGTGGCGAACGTGGGGGAACGGCCATGTTTCCTCTGCTTATAAACAGGGGATGCGAACGTTACGCATTTCCTGGAATTAAGCGCTGACCACATTCTCTCCCACGACGCCGCAATTGACGCGTGCCGTTGCGGGGGGACGCGGCGGATACGGAGTGGGTTTTGTGTGGACCCAGGCCGCGCGTGCCTGTGCACAGTTTTGGGCCTGGCCCAACAGCGCTCGGCACCGTGTATGGCCCAGGCCCGGGGGCTCCTGTCGGTGTACTAAAGTAGGGGTACCTTAGTGCCCCGAACTTGTGCACGGGCGGTTGCAGCACCCCACAGCAAGGCTCGCCGGGCGTCCACCAAGACCCTCCGTCATTTCCACTTACTGCCATTCAGGAACAAAGTGTCAGCCAAGTAGACAAAACCCCGACAAAAGGAGCTTGCTGGGAAGAACAAGGCCCCGGCAAGAGGAGCTTGCCGGGAAGGCCAACCAAGGCACTTCCAGAAGACTTGTCGCGACGCCCCGCGCGTCCTGGCAAGGCCCGGCGACCGGCAAGCTTGCCGGCGCGACAAGAGGAGGGCCACGGTGAGGCGCTTGCCGCGGCAAGGCTGCCACCCTGCACCCAAGCTCCAGCGCATCCAACGACGTGTCACCCCAGGGCCATCCCAGGAGCACGTGGCGAGGCGCTGTGCAGCCATGCGGTGCGAGGTGGCAAGCGGAGCTGACAAGGAGGCCATCGTGGCGATCGGTGGCGCACCTAAAGGTCGTTTCCTTGCACTGTTGGGGCGACCGGACGGGCATTAAATGCCCTTGTCCCCTGCCGTTAGAGTTAGGTAGGGGACACTGTTGGACACTGTTGTACCAACCTGCATTTTTCCTCTTTTACCCCCTCTTTCTGCGTTGCCACCTGTCGGTGACCCCCTTAGACTATAAAAGGGAGGCCCATGCGCACGTAGAAGGGGTTCGGTCCATTCGACACATCCAACACCACTACACGCTCGCGCTCTCGAGCAAGAACAAATACAAACACAAAGCAGCAGTAGGAGTTTTATCTCTCCGGAGAGCTCCGAAGCTGGGTAAAAAGCCCCCGCGTGCCGTCGCCTCGATCTGCTCTTCGTGTGCCCCTCGCCCCCCTGCCGGACCAAAAGGGGCCCCCTGCCCCATAGGTGCTCGTTCCCGACACGACAAAGAGTTCATTGCTAAAGAGATCAAGAAGTTGGAAGCAGCAGGCTTGGTCCGAGGAGTACTCCATCCAACGTGGTTAGCCAATCCAGTAGTCGTGCACAAAGCAAACGGGAAGTGGAGGCTTTGTATTGACTTCACTGATGTTAATAAAGCTTGTCCCAAGGATCCATTTCCCTTGCCGCGCATTGACCAGATTGTCGACTCCACGGCAGGATGTGATCTGCTTTCATTCCTTGATGCATACTCAGGGTATCATCAGATCTTCATGGCAGAAGAGGATGAAGAGAAAACCGCATTCATTACTCCATGTGGCACGTACTGTTTTGTACGGATGCCCTTCGGACTAAAGAATGCTGGTTCAACATTTGCAAGAGTAGTCAGCCATGCTTTTGAGCCACAGATGCACAGAAATGTAGAAGCTTACATGGATGACATAGTGGTCAAGAGCAAGGACAAAGAGACTCTGATCCAAGATCTGGAAGAAACTTTTCAAATCTGCGCAAGGTCAATCTCAAGTTGAACCCCGAGAAGTGCGTGTTTGGAGTTCCTTCCGGCAAGCTTCTCGGGTTCTTTATATCCCAGAGGGGGATTGAAGCCAACCCCGACAAGATCAAAGCCATCAAACAGATTGAAGCCCCGAAGCGCGTCAAGGATGTGCGAAGACTTGCCGGTTGTGTTGCTGCTCTCAGTAGGTTCATCTCTAGGTCTGCTGAGCACGCCCTGCCATTTTTCAAAATTTTGAAAAAAGCAGGTCCAATGAAATGGACTCCGGAAGCAGAGGCTGCGCTGCAGGACCTGAAGGGATACCTATCCTCGACTCCAACACTTGTCGCACCTAAGCCACAAGAGAAGCTGCTGCTATATCTAGCGGCAACCAATCAAGTGGTTAGTGCTGCGTTAGTAGCGGAGAGGGAGGCGGATGATGAGCCAGTAGCCGCGGCAAGCGAATCCAACGACAAGCAGGGGGCCTCCCCGCCAAGTTCTGATTCCGGCAAGGATGGATCTGCGCAACCACAAGAAGAGAAACAGAAGAAGATGGTGCAGCGCCCAGTTTACTTTGTCAGTTCCCTTCTGCAGGGGGCTAGATCAAGATACTCTGGAGTGCAAAAGTTGCTTTTTGGCCTTCTCATGGTCTCGAGGAAGCTGCGCCATTACTTTCAAGCACATGAGATCACAGTTGTCACTCGCTTTCCGTTGAAGAGGATATTGCAAAATCCCGAAGCAACAGGCAGGATTGTTGAGTGGGCACTGGAACTGTCAAGCTTTGGCCTCAAGTTTGAAAGTACTTCAACTATCCAGAGCCGAGCATTGGCAGAATTCATAGCAGAGTGGACGCCAACACCTGATGAAGGAATTCCGGAGAAGAGCATCCCCGACAAGGAAGCGAGCAAAGAATGTATCATGTACTTTGATGGTGCCTTCTCGCTGCAAGGCGCCGGTGCAGGTGTGCTACTTGTCGCACCCACCGGAGAGCACCTCAAGTACGTGGTCCAAATGCACTTTCCCAAGGAACAAGCAACAAACAATACTACGGAGTATGAAGGCTTGCTTGCCGGACTCAGGATCGCGGCAGAACTTGGGATCAAGAAGCTTATTGTCAGGGGTGACTCACAGCTTGTCGTCCGCCAAGTCAACAAAGATTATCAGAGTCCGTTGATGGAAGCCTACATTGATGAAGTGAGGAAGCTGGAAGAGCATTTTGATGGCCTGCAGATGGAACATCTTCCAAGAGCTCAAAACGACATTGCAGATGGCTTGTCAAAGTGTGTCGCACTCAAGTTACCTGGGGAACCAGGAATTTTCGTGCTCAAGCTGACTCAGCCGTCTGTAACACCATCAACTGGACAGATCAGGAAGAGAAAGTTGGTTACTGGCGACTACTTTCCGGCAAAGCTCCCTGAAGCCACCGCCAAGAAGGTCCCCAGGATCAACACAGAAAGTGCTGAGGAGCAGTCTGCTCCGACAAGCCCTAGGGTTTGTTTCGTCAAAGCAGACGGTCCCGGCAAGCTGTGTCCCGACACGCTTGCCGGGGAGCATCACGCTCCGGCAGGATCCCAGATTCTTGCCGTAGAAGCGGATGTTCCCGTAGCAGCATTTGAGCCTTTAGTCCTTGTCGTCGAGCCGCAAGCTCCGACATGGGCACAGCAGATCGTCCATTTCCTTCAAACAGGAGAACTTCCCGACAAGCAAGAAGAAGCAGAGAAAGTAGCCCGGCAATCAAGTATGTACCAGTTTGTCGATGACATACTGTACAGAAAAAGATTCAACGGAGTGAAATTGAAGTGAATTTCCCGCGAAGAAGGACAAGAGCTGTTGGCGGAGATACATGGAGGCATATGTGGTCACCACATTGGCGCAAGAGCACTTGTCGGCAAGGCCTTCCGGCAAGGTTTCTTCTGGCCGACGGCCCTCCAGGATGCAACTGCACAAGTAACCAAGTGTGAAGCATGCCAGTTCCACCCCAAGCAAATACATCAACCAGCTCAAGCTCTCCAAACAATCCCTTTATCCTGGCCATTTTCGGTCTGGGGGCTCGATATCCTCGGCCCCTTTCCACGAGCTGTCGGGGGCTTCAAGTTCTTGTACGTGGCAATCGACAAGTTCACGAAGTGGCCGGAAGTGGAGGCAGTGTGGAAGGTGACAGCACAGTCAGCAGTCAAGTTCTTCAGGTCAATTGTTTGCCATTTCGGAGTCCCTAACAGGATCATCACCAACAACGGCACACAATTCACGAGCCGCACCTTCATGCAGTACGTCCAAGATCTTGGCGCCAAGATCTGCTTTGCTTCTGTTGCTCACCCGAGAAGCAACGGTCAAGCAGAGAGGGCAAACGCTGAAGTGTTGCGCGGGCTCAAGACCAGAACTTTCGACAGGCTGCACAAGTGCGGGAGAAATTGGATCGAGGAGCTGCCAGTGGTTCTTTGGTCGATCAGAACGACGCCAAATCGAGCCACTGGCCAGACACCTTTTGCTCTTGTTTACGGAGCAGAGGCAGTTCTCCCCACGGAACTCGTATACGGATCGCCTCGAGTGCTCGCTTATGATGAGCTTGAGCAAGAGCAGCTGCGGCAAGATGACGCGCTGCTCCTCGAGGAAGATCGTCTTCAGGCTGCTGTACGAGCTACTCGTTACCAGCAAGCTTTGCGCCACTACCATAGCCTCAAAGTTAATGCCAGAAGCTTCGAGGAAGGCGACCTTGTTCTTCGGCGCGTTTAATCCGCCAAGAATTCCAACAAGTTGACGCCAAAGTGGGAAGGCCCTTATCGGGTAAAGCGAGTCACTAGGCCTAACGCTGTCCGCCTTGAGACCGAGGATGGCATTCCGGTGAGCAACTCCTGGAACATAGAGCATCTTCGTAAGTTTTACCCATAAGGCGTGGTTGCCAGAGCCTGCTGTCCCGGCAACCACCTTTTGTACAAGCCTTGCCGCTGTTGCATGTAACCCTTTGTACAAAGCCAGGCGCAGATCCCGTGCATAAATAAAGATCGTATGTTCGGCACATATTTTCAAATTGCATGCCTTTTTTCTTTTGTAGCATGTATACACTGACACTTTGTGCAGAACTTGCTCCGGTAAGCAATAACGAGCCTTAAGGCTCCATAACTTTATTTTCTCTTCTTTCTTTTGCTCAAAAAGAAGGTTCCTCCGCCCACAAGTTCACCGGGGGGGAGAGGAGAGGATAAACATATGGACCAGGCGTCGTTCAAAGAAGCTTAAGACTTGCCGGGACACAAACGACAGAAAAGCTAAGTTGCCAAAGTTTGAGCACAGTCAGTTTTTAAATTTTTAAGTTATATTCCTTGAACGACCGTCCCTTGTATGGAAAACCTATACGCGGAGGAACCGACTCGTGGCTAATTTGCGCCCTTACTTTGTTTCGAGTCCGCTCAACAATGAAAGTGTGCTACGACTAGCCCCGACAAGGTTTCTTGCCGGAGGTAACACCGCCAGCAGGCTGCTGATGTTCCTCACTCAGCGCTCGCGGCAAGTGTGTTTGCACCGGCAAGGTCCCTAAAAGCGTAAGGGTAAAAACATACAAGGGATGGAATCAAGTAAAGGAGATAACGTAACAAGCAGTACCTAGGATAAAGTTATATTACAATAAATAACTTGCCGCGCTCTGATGAGTTATTCCTATGACATATCTAGCAGCGGCAAGGAAAGGGAGAAGAAGGGTGGCCTAATCCACACGCTCGCCGTCGACCCTCCTGAAATCATTGACCTTGTCCTCAATGGGTGCGACGATGGCTTTGAGCTCTTCAAGATCGGCACCTGCCGGCAGCTTCTTGAGGACGCGGGAGAGGTCGAGGTTCGGGTTGCGGAAGAGTATCTTCACCAACACCTTCTCCAAGACTTTGGCGCAGATTGCGCGCGACTCGTCGGCCAGCTTCTTCGGGATCCTTTCCCGGAGCTGCTGGAGAGCCGTCACCACACCCTTGAAGAAAAGAGTAAGCTTGGCGCTGGGCTGGAGGTTCTCGTCGGGGGAGTACCCAAAGCCCGCCAAGTCCAGCTCCGCCAGCTCCTCGTCGATGGATGCAGCAATGTTGACGAGGTCCTCCGTCCAGAGCTCCACCGTAGCCCTGAAGGTGTTCTGAGTCTCGGCGGCCCTCGTCAACAGCTCCTCGTTGCCCTTGAGCTCCTTCTTCAAGTCATCCTCTCGCTTCTTGGCGGCGTCCAGTGTCTCCGTCAAGGTGGCCAGCTTCATCTCCAGATCAGCGCTCGAGTCCTTGGCGGCGTTCAGTTCCTTGATCTTGTCGGCGATCTGAACTTGCAGATCGCCATGGGCGCGGGCATCCTTCTCGCGCTCGCGCTGGAGCGCGGCAAGCTCTTCATTCTTCCCTTTTATGTCCGCCTCCAGCTGCGTCACCTTCACCTCTAACTCCTTCTTGGCGGCCTCCGCAGCCGCGGCAGCATCCTTCGCCTCCTTGAGTGCCCCGCCAAGTGATTGCTCCCGGGCCTCGAGCTCCTCCTCGTGGCTATCCAAACTAGCCTTCTTCTGTGTCAGCTCACCTTCCCGCTTGGACTGCTCCTCGGCGGCGAGCCTCTGCTGCTCCTCGGCTTCAGCCTTCTCCAGGATGAACGCCTTCTTCGCCTCGTCGAGCTGTGCCCTCTCCTCAGCAGTGGACCGGAGGGCCTCCTGGTTGCGATCCCGGAGCTCCTGCGCGTGCTTCTCTATGTCGACTCCCGCCTGCACGACAAGCGCTTCCCGGGACTCAAGCTTTGCTTGCCGGGCGTGGTAGAGTGACACCAACTTCCGGAGCAGCTGCTCCTCCTCGGACTCGCCACTGCTGCTGCTAGGCGCTTCAACCACCGCCAGCCCAGCAGAGGCGAGTACTTCCCCGTCAAACTCCTCGCCTTCAACCGGCGCCCTGGAGCTCGACGCCCAGGGAAGCTTGATGTATACCCTCGCCGGCCTTCAAGTATGCGCCTGGCTGGGGCTCCTCGGATCCCGGCGCTACATCAGCGGCGGAGGGGTCGGCGGACGATGCAGCGCCTTGCGCTCCTGTGCCCTCCGGGTCGTCAGTACGATCGTTGGACCCCTCGCTGGCTCCTGCGCCAGCAGCCTTGGCGGCTTCTTCGTTGGCGGGTTCATCAGCACCGGCCTCTCCCTCGTCAGCAGCGGCACCTTCAGTGTTGTCGCGTGCGTCTTCCTTGCTGGTGGCCTTAGTCTCCATCGGGTCTGCAAGAGGGGGATCTGAGGACGGGGAGAGGAAAGAAAAGTCAAGCAAATATCCAAAAAAGGGAAGAAAGAAGATCAGAAGAAGAACCCAAGGGAAGATTTCTGACAAGAAAGGTTACCTGTGCTGGGCTCCGTGACCATGGGCTCCTCCACCAGGGGCTCACTGGTTTCGTCCCTTGCCGGGGACCCCTCCCTTGCCGGGGAGCGCTCCCTTGTCGGGGAATCGCCCCTTGGCGGCGTAGTCGAAGCAGACAGCACCTCCGGGGCGGTTTCTGCTTGCTCCTGGTGGACCTGTTCTGCTCCTACACAAGTAAATCAACAATCGAGATATCAGCAAAAGAGAAAAAGCACCCATGCGCAGCCCACAACGGGAAGTAAACCAAACACTTACGCTGGGGGCTGTGCAGGGGGCTGCTGCGAGGAGAAGGAACCGGATCCGTCAAGGTGGTCTCGGATGTGTCCTCTGCTGTCAAGGCAGGATCGTCCTCGATGACAACCACGGGGACCTTGGCCCTCTTGGCCGCTCTCTCAGCCAGAGTCCTGAAAAGGAACGAGATTAAGGGAGAAGCAGATCAGATGCAAGACAAGAAACAACAAAGATCAAAGAAAATCAAGAACAGCGAGAAGAAAGTCTTACTCCTCCTCCTCCTCCTCTTCATCATCATCGGAGCTCAGCGCGGAGAGGTCGAAGTCCGGTACCCTCTCTGCGCGGTATGGCGGAGGAGTAGGCTCCCTTCGACGTTTGCCGGGAGCTACGGCAGGATCAGGCGTGGCGGCCCAGGAAGACCCCGCCTCAGTTGACGGCACAGCCTGGGACCCTCCCGCAGCAACGGTACTTGCCGCGGTGGAGCGTGTCCCACGGTGCCTCGGCTGCTGGACTGCCTGTTCTCCTGCCGTATCTCCAACTCGACGGAGGCGCCTTCTTGGTTGGAATTGGGGCTGCGCTGGGGGCTCTGCCTGCGGCAAGCTGCTCGAAGACGGCTGGCCACTCGCGCCCTCGGCGGGCTCGCTCGCTTCAGCCTCGGGCTCCCCCTCGCCAACGACCTCTCCGGCAAGGTCCTCCCTGTCGGCAAGGCTTGCCGCCTTGGCCGCCTCTGCCTCCTCCAACGTGAAGCCGAACTCGCCCGCGGCGGCGGCTGCCGCCGCCTCTTCGGCCCTGCTGGCGATGTACCGCATCTCGTTTTCGGTGGTGGCGCGGGTGAGAAGCTTCTTTTCGTCGGTGTTGACTGCTACCTCCGTCAAGCCATCGAAGAATTGCTGCACGACGTCGTCAGCGGGCTCCATCCAAGTTGGGATTATCCTGTACGAATCGCACTCTGGCATCATTGCGCAGATGCGATCGCGCTGGGAGTTGTTGCACAATGGGATGACGCCCTGCGGCAGCCTGAACCACTCTGGATGGTTGGCGTCGTGCTTGAACAGCTCCCTCAGCATCCTGTCAAGCTCCAGAACTGTGAAGTTGAAATTAAGGCCCGGGCGCAGCCTCATGATATCCGTCGGGCCGCCAAACTGCCAGGCGGGCCTCCCCCTCTTCTGCAGAGGGGCAATGCGACGGCGAAGGAAATCCGCGCCAACCGCCCCTGCTGTGAGCCCGGCAAGCCTGAGCCGGAGGATTCGGGTGGTGGCAATCTTCAGCTTGGCGTCGTCCGGCGACAGAGCGCCCCAGTCGCCGCCGCGAACTACCCGAGCCTGGCGCAGGTTGGTGAAGGGCTGCGGATTGGCATCATAGATCCAGCACCACTCCGCCCTCCACTCATCCCACTTGCTGCGGAGCTCGCCCGCCAGATACACCTCCTTCATGCCAAGTCGAGAGGTCCAGGCGACTCCGCCAGCCAATGGCTCTCCTTTTTCGGCTCGGGGGTGAAATAATGGCGAAAAAGAGCAACACTTGGGTGGATGCCAACGAAGTTCTCGCAGAGGTGTGCGAAAACCGCCATTGTCAGAACGGCGTTGGGGGTGAAATCAAGAAGATGAAACCCGTAGGTATTCATGATGTCGCAGAAGAAGTCCGAAAAAGGTGGGCAGAGCCCGCAATAGAAGAACACCGGAAAGAAATAGTACCCTTTTGGGCACTGCTTCGATTTGGAAGCCTCAGTGGAAAGCACCGGCGTGCGCGGATGCGCCCGCGTCTGCGTCGACCAGAAGAGGTAGAACTCCTCCCGCAACGCCTTCGGGGTGAGCTCGGCGGGGAAAAGCACTCGCTTCTTGCGCAGCGCCTCAAGCCGCAACGCCTTGGCTGACTTCGCGGCCTTGCTGGTCTTCGGAGCCATGGCGGAAGCGGCGGGGGAGCGCAGAAGCGTTGGGGGCGATGGAGGCGATGGGCGGCGGAGCGCTGCTCTCTTTCGGCTTGGGAAGCGGAGGGGAGCAGCGGAGCTTTCAGAGGAAGAAACTGCAAGTGGCGAAGGTGGGGGAACGGCCCTGTTTCCTCTGCTTATATACAGGGGAGGCGAACGTTACGCATTTCCTGGACTTAAAAATTGCCCACGACCTCTCCCACGACGCCGCGATTGACGCGTGCCGTTACGGGAGGCTGCGGTGGATAAGGAGCGGATCTGGTTTGGACCCAGGCCGCGCGTGCCCGTGCCCTGTTTTGGGCCTGGCCCAACAGCGCTCGACACCGTGTATGGCCCAGGCCCGGGGGCTCCTGTCGGTGTACTAAAGTAGGGGTACCTTAGTACCCCGAACTTGTGCACGGGCAGTCGCAGCGTCCCGCGGCAAGGCTTGTCGGACGCCCACCAAGACCCTTCGTCATTCCCAATTACTACCATTCAAGAACAAAGTGTTAACTTTGAAGACAAGGCCCCGGCAAGATGAGCTTGCCGGGAAGGACAAGACCCCGGCAAGAGGAGCTTGCCGGGAAGAACAAGACCCCGGCAAGAGGAGCTTGCCGGGAAGGCCAACAAAGGCATGTCAAGAGACTTGCCGCGACGCGCTGCACGTCCCGGCAAGACCCGACGAGCGGCAAGCTTGCGGGTGCGACAAGACAGAGACCGCGGCAAGGCGCTTGCCGCGGCGAAGCCACCACTCTGCGCCCACGCTCTAGCTCACCCGACGACGTGTCACCGCAGGATCGCTCCTGGTGCACGTGGCTGGCGGCTATGCAGCCTAGCGGTGCGAGGTGGCAAGCAAAGGTGACTAGGAGGCCATCGTGGCGATCGGTGGCGCCCCTGACGGTCGTTTCCAGCACTGTTGGAGCGACCGGACGGGCATTAAATGCCCTTGTCCCCTGCCGTCAGAGTTAGGTAGGGGACACTGTCGATAGTGGTTGTACCAACCCACGTTTTTACCTTTCTACCCCTCTCTCTGCTTTGCCACCTGTCGGTGACCCCTTTTAGACTATAAAAAGGAGGCCCGTGCGCACATAGGGGGGGGTTCGGTTCGACTCATTCGAGACCACAGCTTACCCACGCTTTCGAGCAAGAACAAATACAAACACAAAGTAGCAGTAGGAGTTTTATCTCTCTGGAGAGCTCCGAAACTGGGTAAAATCCCCCGCGTGCTTTCGACTCGATCTGCTCTGCGTGCGCCCTCCGCTCCCTACCGGACCAGAAGGGGCCCTGCCCCATAGGTGCTCATTTCCCACGACAGAATGTGGAAGCGTACATGGATGATATCGTGGTCAAGTCGTGAATGGGTTCCGACCTTCTAACTGACCTCGCCGAAACATTTGCCAACCTCAGGAGGTATGATATCAAGCTCAATCCATCAAAGTGCACATTCGGAGTTCCTGGTGGCAAGTTACTCGGTTTTCTCGTTTCCGAATGAGGAATCGACGCTAACCCAAAAAAAATCGGCACTATACTCCAAATGAAACGCCCTGTGTGGGTGCACGATGTCCAGAAGCTTACTGGATGCTTGGCCGCATTAAGTCGATTCATCTCACGACTCGGTGAAAAGGCATTGCCTCTTTACCGACTGATGAAGAAGGCAGACAAGTTCGAGTGGACTCCAGAAGCTAATGCAGCGTTTGCCGAGCTAAAAGCTCTGCTCTCCACCCAGCCGGTGCTTGCTGCTCCAATCAGCAAAGAGCCTCTGTTGCTTTATATTGCAGCCACAGGACAAGTCGTCAGTACAGTACTTACGGTCGAGCGGGAAGAAGAAGGGAAAGCCTTCAAAGTTCAACGCCCAGTGTATTATCTCTCTGAAGTTTTGACTCCATCCAAGCAAAGATATCCTCATTATCAGAAGCTTGTGTATGGGATCTACATGACCACGAAGAAGGTTGCTCATTATTTCTCTGATCATTCCATTACAGTCGTCAGCGACGCTCCACTTTCAGAGATTCTGCACAACAGAGATGCAACTGGTCGAGTGGAGAAATGGGCGATTGAACTCCTTCCCCTTGATATCAAGTTTGAGGCAAAGAAAGCCATTAAGTCCCAAGCAATAGCAGATTTCCTTGCCGAGTGGATTGAACAATAGCAGCCGACTGAAGTTCACTCGGAGCATTGGACCATGTTCTTTGATGGCTCTAAGATGTTGAATGGTTCCGGTGCTGGGGTTGTCCTGGTTTCCCCCAGAGGAGATAAGCTCAGATATGTGCTCCAGATTCACATTGACTCCTCCAACAATGAGGTAGAATACGAGGCCCTCTTGTATGGGTTGCGCATGGCCATCTCACTCGGCGTCCGTCGCCTTATGGTTTATGGCGACTCAGATTTGGTGGTCAACCAAGTGATGAAGGAGTGGGACGTCAGAAGCCCAGCCATGACTGGATACTGCAATGCAGTGAGGAAGCTGGAAAAGAAGTTTGAGGGGTTAGAGCTCCATCATATACCCCGACTGAAAAATCAAGCGGCTGATGATTTGGTGAAGATAGGTTCCAAAAGAGAAGCCATTCCCAGTGGTGTGTTCCTGGAGCATATCCATACTCCATCAGTCAAAGAAGATCCTTTTACTGAAGAAGCTCCGCAGCCCAAGAGTGCCACAGATCTGACTGAAGTTGAAGTTCCAGCGGTGGTCGACTTGGTCATGGAGGTTTTAGTGATCACTCCCGAGTGGACAGTTCCATATATCGCGTATATCCTAAGAAAAGAGCTCCCAGAGGACGAAGAAGAGGCTCGACAGATCGTCCGCCGATCCAAAGCCTTTACTGTGATCAAGGGGCAGCTATACAGAGAGAGCGCGACTGGAGTTGGTCAGAAGTGCATAACGCCAGAAGAAGGTCGAATAATTCTTGATGATATCCACTCGGGGACCTGTGGCCATCATGCATCCTCTCGAACCATCGTGGTCAAAGCATACCGAGCCGGATTTTACTGGCCAAGGGGAATGAGATGGCAAAGGAGATAGTGGATAAGTGCGAAGGATGTCAGTTTTACTCCAACATGTCACACAAGCCTGCGTCAGCTCTGAAGACTATACCACTCGTCTGGCCCTTCGCAGTGTGGGGATTGGATATGGTAGGCCCCTTGAGGACAGGTCGAAGCGGTTTCACGCATGTACTGGTGGCAGTCGACAAGTTCACCAAGTGGATTGAGGCTAAACCCATCAAGAACCTTGACGCCGGTACTGCCGTCAGCTTCATCAGGGAACTGATATTCAGATATGGAGTCCCGCACAGCATCATTACTGACAATGGATCAAACTTCGATTCGGAGGAATTCAGAGCATTCTGCACATCTCAAGGCACACGAGTCAACTACGCTGCAGTCGCCCATCCAAAGTCGAATGGACAAGCAGAGCGAGCAAATGGCTTGATCCTCAAGGGATTGAAACCCCGACTGATGCATGATCTCAAACATGCGGCTGGAGCATGGGTTGACGAACTTCCCTCAGTGCTTTGGGGTCTACGGACCACGCCTAATAGGTCGACCGGAAGAACTCCATTCTTCTTGGTCTATGGAGCTGAAGCAGTCTTGCCGAGTGATCTTCTCCACAATGCTCCTCGGGTTGAGCTCTACAACGAAGCTGAAGCGGAACAAGCGTGGCAGGATGCACTCGACCTTTTAGAGGAAGAAAGAGAGATGGCTCTGATCCGATCGACCATCTACCAACAGGACTTACATCGCTTCCACGCTGGAAACGTGAAGAGTCGAGCCTTCCAGGAAGGGGATTTGGTTCTCCGAGTGGATCAGCAGAAACCACACAAGCTTGCTCCTTCTTGGGAAGGGCCCTTCATCGTCACCAAGGTTCTCCACAACGGAGCATACCGTCTCTACAACGTCAAGCACAACATCGACGAGCCCCGAGCTTGGAACGCGGAGCTACTCCGCCCATTTTACACTTAAGTCTT
The DNA here is from genome assembly GCA_963921465.1 of Triticum timopheevii. Taxonomy (NCBI): domain Eukaryota; kingdom Viridiplantae; phylum Streptophyta; class Magnoliopsida; order Poales; family Poaceae; genus Triticum; species Triticum timopheevii. Next base: position 140,932,162 of record OY997270.1, read on the forward strand.
CACTCAGATGAGTTGTAATAAAAGTACTTCTGTAGTCCATGTTTTGCAAGATAATAGTGTCATAATTTCCCCAATGATTTTTGTCACTTTTATTTGTTCAGTAAAATTTCCCCCTCAGTGGGTGGCTTAGCTGCGAATCTGTTTCGCCTAAGTTTGTAAAAACAATCCTTACCGAGTGGTGAGCCAGCCTCCCACTCGGGGGCTTAGCTGCAAATCTGTTTCGCCTAAGTTTCAATAAAATCCTACCGAGTGGTGAGCCAGACTCCCACTCGGAGGCTTAGCTGCAGTCCAAGTACTCGCCTAGGTTTCAATAAAATCCTACCGAGTGGCGAGCCAGACTCCCACTCAGGGGCTTACCTGCAGTCTGAGTACTCGCCTAAGTACAAATTCAACGTGCGCTCCGCAAGGGGGACGAGGTGCAGGTCGACTGCGACCCTTTCCTCCGGGCTACGCCACAAGTACAACGTGCGCTCCGCAAGGGGGGCGAGGTGCGGGTCGACTGCGACCCTCTCCTCCGAGCTACGCCACAAGTACAACATGCGGTCGCAAGGAGGACGAGGTGCAGGTCGACTGCGACCCTCTCCTCCGAGCTACGCCACAAGTACAACGTGCGGTCGCAAGGAGGACGAGGTGCAGGTCGACTGCGACCCTCTCCTCCGAGCTACACCACAAGTACAACGTGCGGTCGCAAGGAGGACGAGGTACAGGTCGACTGCGACCCTCTCCTCCGAGCTACGCCACAAATACAACGTGTAGTCGCAAGGAGGACGAGGTGCAGGTCGACTGCTACCCTCTCCTTCGAGCTACGCCACAAGTACAAAGTTATAAAAATCCTACCGAGTGGAGAGCAGACCTCCCACTCGGGGGCTTAGCTGCAGCCCAGTGCTCGCCTAAGTTTTGAAAAATCCTACCGAGTGGAGAGCACACCTCCCACTCGGGGGCTTAGCTGCAGCCCAGTGCTCGCCTAAGTTTTGAAAAATCCTACCGAGTGGAGAGCAGACCTCCCACTCGGGGGCTTAGCTGCAGCCCAGTGCTCGCCTAAGTTTTAAAAATCCTACCGAGTGGAGAGCATGCCTCCCACTCGGAGGCTTAGCCGCAGCCCAGTGCCTGCCTAAGTGAATTGGGGAATAAGTCGAACGTCGAATCCAAGTTCTGATAAATGCCTAACAGAACCGAAAGTGCTCAGGCGCTAAGCCTGTTAAGGTTTATCGGTTACAAAATCACTCGGCATACCGAGGAAAATTTAAAGTGTCGAGCTCAAATAAGTTTTTTACCCCTCCTGTGGAGGGCTCGAAGGTGCAACAAACTCATCAAGGTCGATTCCATCCGCGATCCGAGTGGCAGCGGCGATGAAAGTCTCCATGAAACACCGGAAACCATGCTTCTTGGTGTTAGCCACCCGAAGAGCCGCCAGCTTGTCTTCTCGTGCATCCTTGTAATGGACTCGGGCCAGACACAGAGCGACATCTGCACCGCACCTGGCAGAAGACTTCCTCCACTCCTGCACTCGACCAGGGACTGTGTTTAGTCGAGTTATCAGAGACTCGAGGTCATTCTGGAGCGTCTCCCTGGGCCAGAGCGTAGTGTCAATGCGGGAAGTGGCGACCTTCAGCTTTGCAAGATAGTCAATGACAGCAGCAACACGAGACTCGAGCCGGAACACGTTCATGGCGACTTCATCATTCACCGGAGAGTTGATGGGGTCCAGGTTTGGTTCCAGTCGACCAGTCTCCTCTTCAATGTTTTGGCAAAATTCTGCAAGCACAATCACCGACTCAAGGCAACGGTCGAATGGAAAGATCACTGTAATAACAAATGTTTGGTGCAAAGGATTACCTTCGAGCATGAGGAACAACTTCTTGGTGAGTCCACCCAGATAAGCCTCCAGATCGTTCTTCTTCCCCGCCAACTCACTGGCCTTGTCATTCAGAGCAACTTTATCGCTTTTCAGTCGACTGACCTCCTTGTTGGCAATAGCAAGAGCAGCTTTCAGATTGGTGTTCTCTTCTTCAAGCTTGGTGACTGAAGCCAACTTCTCATCTGCGAGTTTGGTCTTCTCTAAAGCTGTTTTCTGCATCTCAGCCAACTCAAGGTCTTTCTTCTTCTGGGCCTCCTTCACTTTGCCTGTAAGTTGCAGCAAGGTAAGAATTTGAATCAAATAAGGGGCAAAGGCAGTCGTCGGAAGCCTCACCAAACATACCTTTAGGTTCTTCCTTCGCCTTCGCCAAATTCTCCTGGACCAGCTTCAGATCAAGCTCGAGCTGGATATGCTTGTTCTCCAACTCGGTGTAACGAGCCGCAAGGTCGCAAGATTTCTACGAAGAACCAATCGACAAAATGTCAAAGATAATTCACTTCCGAGTGACTAAGGAATAATCATATGTTTCTAAGACTACAGCCGAATACAAACATTCAACCGTAGTCTCGGGGACTACACCCAGTGGGTGCACTCAGCGTGCCCCCACTAGTTCTATCAAGTTAGAGTCGACCAGTCGACCAACAAAAAAAAAGGAGTTACTCTTCAGACTATAGTCCACTGCCAGCAGTCGACCACAGTCTCGGGGACTACACCCAGTGGGTGCACTCAGCGTGCCCCCACCGGTTTGAGAAATCCATTCGACTTAGTCGAATGAAGGAAAAAACTTAACTTATAAAGCCTATGGTCGACTGCCAGCAGTCCACCATAGTCTCGGAGACTACACCCAGTGGGTGCACTCAGCGTGCCCCCACTAACCCGGAATTCCAATCGACACACCCAGTGGGTGTAGGGCAATTACTACGGATTTCAGAAAGAAGAATTTTCAGATATCATATCCTAACAGAACAGGCGATGACCGACTGACCTGAACGTTACTTTGAAGAGCGGAACTGGCGTCATAGGCTGCCTGGCTGGCTTCTCGGATGGCCTTCACTTGCTCCATCATGACTCCCGCTTGGCGTATCGCCTCTTTCGCAGCACTGGCTTCATCCTCTAGGATGTAGTGGGTCGAGAAAAGTGAAGGCTGTGCAGCACTCGACGATGTGGGGTGAGCACTCATCAACGGCACCGCGAAGGATACAGTGGGCCGAGTGGTGTTCTCTCCCTCCGTGACCAGTGTCTCGGAGGCTGGCACATCCTGAGTCACCTTGCCAGCAGACGCTTTCCTGTTCCTCCTTGGCCTCAGTGGTTCTTCATCGTCGTCATTGGGAAGGGTAATAACGACATTGGACAGAGCTATAGACAAGAATCAAAATCAGAAGCAAAGAGCCAATCGACTGAAGACGAGATTATGAAATTCATACCAGGTTTTGAGGTAGCAGCATCTTCCATCTCATGATCGTCAGCCCTGGCCGAGGTATCAGAAGTAGTAGCACTGCAATCCCAAAAATCAGTCGGTTAACTCATGAGTCGACCAAAAATAAACTCATGTAGAGCAAGAAGACTCAAGTAAACATTTTTACCCTGATATGGTGGGAATCGACACCTTCATCTTCGGCTAGACCATCGTCGGTTTCGATGGCGCCATTCGAGATCGACAGTCGGGACCCCCTTGCCACGTTCAGTCGCAGGGTCATGGACGAGTTTCGATCGCCTTTCCGTGCGAGGCGGTGCAACTTCCTCCTCCTCCTCCTCTTCTTCCTCCCCATCAGAGTCGTCATCATCATCAGCAGCAGCAGTGTCCGAGTCCCACTCCTCCTGGCTTTCGCCCCCACTTCCTTCCTCCTCTTCAGTCGGTGTCTGTGCTCCATTGGGCATCGAGTATAGTTCGGTGAAGGCCTGACAGACAGCAAAATAAAGATCAATCGACCAATTTGCAGCGAAAGCAGAATAAGTATGGCAAGATTACAATTGGGGATAAAGTGGGCATACCTTGTCTGGAGTGCTAGAATGGTCGAGTGGCGGAATCCTCCTGGCTCCTCGAGGGTTGTCTTTGTTCCTTGTGACCGCGGCCATCCACCTCTCCAGTGTGGCATCGTCGACTGCTTCTGGATGGACCCGAGTTTCATCCTCGGTTCCACAGTACAGCCACATACAATGGCCTCGGTACTGAAGAGGCTGGATGCGCCGCCTAAGGAAGACCTCCAGAAGGTCCATACCCGTCACTCCTTCCCGAACTAACTGGACTACACGCTCCATCAACATCTTCACTTGGGCTTTCTCCTCAGGGAGCACCTTCAGAGAAGAGGGCTTGTGCTCTCGGTCCATAGAGAACGGAGGGAGACCACTCGACTGCCCCAGCGTCGACTCGTTTTGGCAGTAGAACCAAGTCGACTGCCATCCTCTGACCTACTCAGGGAGGGTCATGGCCGGAAAGGTGCTCTTGTTCCTCATCTGAATCCCCAGACCTCCACACATCTGAATAACCTTGGTCTTATCGTCATCTGGACTCGCCTTTTTCACTGTCTGAGAACGACAAGTGAATATGTGCTTGAACAGACCCCAGTGCGGTCGGCAGCCCAGGAAGTTCTCGCACATGGACACGAAGGCAGCAAGGTAGGCGATGGAATTTGGATTGAAGTGGTGGAGTTGCGCCCCAAAGAAATTCAAGAAACCATGGAAGAAAACACTCGGAGGCAGAGAGAACCCACGGTCGACGTGGATAGCCAGAAGAACACACTCACCCTCTTCCGGCTGTGGTTGCCACTCGCTCCCCGGGAGCCTCGCTGCTCCGTGGGGGATCAAACCCTCGTTGGCCATCTCAGTGAGATCCTTCTCGGTGTTGGTCGACCGGATCCAATCCCCTTGGTCCCAGCCTTGCGGCAGGCGGGACCTTGACGAGGATCCTCCCCGACTAATCGCTCTCCCTTTCGCCTTCCCCGTCGTCGTCGCCTTCTTCGCGCGCTCCAGAGCCGCCGTCTTCTCCTTCACCATTGTTGCCGTCGAAGCGCACGAGGAGTGGTTGGGTAGAGGCGAGAGCAGGCAATGCGGGCGGAGGTGGAGAGGACAGAAGGGGGATTGGAGAAGTACTGTTCAAAAACCCTTGCCGGGCGCATTTTATAGAGCCGCTTCCGAGTGGATGACAAGTGGGCCCAGGCAATCCAATCACATCCCGAAACAGTCGCGCGTACGCGATACGTGGTGAAAAAGACGGCGCAGGAATCGAGGCGTCTATGCCCTATCCCATCCGAGTGCAGCGGTCCGCCCCGCTTCGCGCGTTTCCCAAAATTCGGATCCCCCAAAATCCGCTAACAGCAGATCGATCTGTCAGACGAGAGATTTCCTGTGATCCGTCGCTCGGAAATTACTAAGTTCAAAAGTTCACTCGACGAGGGAAAAGAATGGATCAAGGCGACTGAAAGAAAAGTTGCTGTTATCGACGAAGAGATTATTGGTCCAAGACGATACATATCCAGAACACAAAAGCAGGTCGAAAATAATATCAAATCCTTCCTCACTCAAACCTCGATCCATTCGGGGGCTAATGATGAAGTCATGTACCTAGGGTAGGGTCATAGACTTGATCTAAGTACCCTACCCAAGGACACCCTCAGAAGAAACTGCCCTCCAGTCGACCAAGAGGGACTTCACTCGACGAACTCGAAGGACTCGACCATGAAGACTCACTCGACCACCAGGAGATCAAGAGCCACTCTGCATCCAAAACGGCCAGTAATTAAGTAGTCTTTATGGCATTTAGGACACTTTATGTAAGGCGTTACCAGTAACGCCTAGACTTAATGTACTTTAAACCCTGCATTACCGAGGGCCGGAGGGGTCTGGCGGACACTATATAAGCCACCCCCCTCCTCAGTGTAAAGGGTTCGCACCCCTGTAATCCATACACACATAATCCAGTCGACCGCCTCCGGGCTCCGAGACGTAGGGCTATTACTTCCTCCAAGAAGGGCCTGAACTCGTACATCCAGTGTCTTCACAACTGCTCCATAGCTAGGATCTTGCCTCTCCATACCTACCCCCCATTCTACTGTCAGACTTAGAACCACGATAATGGGGTCTACTACTATTCCTTCTCCGGATATAACATGTCCAAGAAATCCAACTTCCTTCAACCAAAACTCACATTTGCTGAACTTGGCATATAACTGGTGTTCTCGGAGTTTCTCAAGAACCAAACACAAATGCTCCTTGTGCTCCTCTTCATTCTTCAAGTAGACCAATATATCATCAATGAACACCAAGACGAACTTATCCAAAAACTCCATAAACACCTTGTTCATCATGTTCATGAAATAAGCAGGCGCGCTAGTGAAAGAGCTGGTTATCGACTAGAGGGGGGTGAATAGGCGATTTTTATGAAAGTCTTCAAAACATCGGAGTTTCGAAGACAAACAATAGAAATGACACTATTCATATGCAGCGGAAGGTAGACTACACTAGGCAAGCAAAAGTCAAGTATTCAATGAAGTGAAAGCACGAAGACTATCAGCAGCTAGGTAGTAAGGATCAAGATGGAAGATAGTATGAAGCCTATCAGGACAAGTAGTCACACAGTGAATTCAAACAGATAATGCTAGCAGGCAATGAATTCACGAAGACAAACAGTAAGTAAAGAGAAGTGAGAGATAGAACCAGTAGCTTCGGCGGGACAGAGATTTGTTCGACCAGTTCCAGTTGCTGTGACAACTGTACATCTGGTTAGGGAGGCTGAGATTCAACTCAGAAGATCGCTTCTTCACCTTATTCCCCTTGAGCTAAGGACACCTAGTCCCCGCCCAATCACTCTGGTAAGTCTTCAAGGTAGACTTCCAAACCTTTACAGACTTTGTTCACCGGCAATCCACAATGTCGGTGTACTAAATTAGGGGCACTCCTTTGTACCCCTTACTTGTGCGCGGGCAGCCAGAGCCACGGGCCGAAGCCACACTTAGCACGGCAAAAGGAAGGAGTCGAAGACACAAAAACAATCAGCGCAACGCCAGAGACCGAGTCCACAGAGAGCAGATGGACGAAGCAGGTTTCCCTGGCAAGACCCTTGCTAGGGCAGCCTAAGCAGCCCCGGCAAGGCCCTTGCCGGGGTGGCTCGCCCACACCAGCGGAGTGAGCCACCCTCAAACCCACGGTCTCCAACACCATCAACTACGTTGGGCCAGGGCTCGGGAGGCACTTCCATGGTGGCATGCACATCTTTGTGAAGACAAAGAATATTCAAGATCAGATGAGGATTGGAAGGCAACAATCCTTGACAAGATCCTTGCCGAGGAAACCCGCAAGACCCCCGGCAAGATCGTTGCCGGGGACAACAGCGTGCCATGGCAAGACCCTTGCCGGGCCACCCGGCAAGGCCCTTGCCAAGGGCAGCAGCGGGGCCACTGCCAGGCCCGCGCCAACCAAGTCTCCACTGCCGTTCACATGCAGCTGCCAGCCCAACCAGCTAGGCAGGCACCTGCGTGGCAACATGCAGCTTCCAGGCCAACTCAGCACACGCCTGCGTGGCGGCATGCAGATCTTCGTGGAGGCTCCACCACCACACCACCTTAGCTGCTTGCCTGCCTACATGGCGCCGCATGCATCACTAGCCAAGGCGCATGTCGAAGCGAGGAGGAACAGCAACGGACGGGACGGGCCTCGCTCCCGTCCCCGATAAAGCAAGAGGACACCACGAATTAAATGCGCCTTGTCCTGTAATATGAGCGATAAGCTCATAGCACGGTAGGCCTTTCCACCTCCTGTGTGCCATTGTGGCAGCCCCTTTCGACTATAAAAGGAGGCCCATGACGTACTGGAGAGGGATTCGACTCTTTTGAACCATGCAACCACCATAGCTAGTTCAAGAGCTCAAGAACACTCAATACATCCACCAAAGCAGGACTAGGGTTTTACGCATCCTCGCGGCTCGAACCTAGGTAAACGATCCTTGTGCTGATTGCTAATCCTGCTCTTCTCACAGCCCTGCGCCCCGGCAACCGTAGTAGGGATCCTTGTGATCCCATAGGTGTCGTTCCCCATCGACATCTTTGGATCACCAGGCAGGGGGCGCAATTGTGAGAATCTGGTCTAGTAGTTGGCCTACCAGTTCTTCATCGCCATGGCTCCTAAGAAGAACACGACCACGACGATTGGTTCGTCCGGGACTGGACTGCCAGTACCGGTGCAGACCAATAGCGGGCCAGTTGCAAAGAGAACCTGTGGCATGGCCCGCGAACATCCACATCACCCTGGCAGTCCAGGCCTGGTGAGCGGTGTTGTTCGTATGCCAGGCGACGAGCCACGCGTCGCGAGGTCCGGAGACGGAGTAGGGCCCCCCGCAGGCGGCGCAGGGCCCTCCAGGGGCATCGTTGTGCCACTAGACGGCGGCGCGGCGACCTCCAAGACACCAACACCGGCGCCCATGGCGCGCTCTTCTCAGGTTGTGCGCGATGAGCAGCGCCGCCCTGCTAGTGACCCTGGGCGCCGGGAAAAAGACCGACGAGACCCCTCGCACCCACTCCGGCAAGCGCACCTCTCCGGGGTGTTGCGCTCCCGTTGAGGATGTGCTAGAGAACTCCACCGGCAAGAGTAAGAGGTCCAGAGCTGCACCGCCAGAGACCAAGAAGGTGCCCTTCAAGGAGGACAGCACGGGGGGTGCTTTTACCACAAGCTCCACCCTTGACAGCAAATAGGAAAGCAAGCTCGTCACTTTCCTGCGGGCGAATGTCGATGTGTTTGCATGGCAAGCCTCCGACATCCCCGGCGTTCCCAGGAAAGTGATTGAGCACCATCTTGCTGTCTGTCCTCATGCATGGCCCGTCAAGCAGAAGGTCGGGAAGCAAGCTCTGGAAAGGCAGGAGTTCATCACGGAGGAGATCAGAAAACTAGAGGCGGCAGGCTTGGTAAGGGGGGTGCTCCATCCGACGTGGTTGGCCAACCCGGTAGTGGTGCGCAAGGCAAACGGGAAGTGGAGACTGTGTATTGATTACACAGACATCAATAAAGCTTGTCCAAAGGATCCCTTCCCGTTACCGCGCATCGACCAGATTGTCGACTCCATGGCTTGGTGTGACCTGTTATCATTCCTTGACGCCTACTTAGGGTACCACCAGATCTTCAGGACGAAAGAAGACGAGGAGAAGACAACGTTCATCACCCCATATGGTACGTATTGCTTTTTACGGATGCCTTTCGGGTTGAAGAGTGCTGGATCAACCTTTGCAAGAGCAGTCCAAATTGGTTTTGAGCCCCAGCTACATAGAAATATGGAATCTTATATGGATGACATAGTGGTCAAAACCAAGGACAAAGCAACACTTGTGCAAGATCTGGAGGAAACATTTGCGAACCTGCGCAAGATCAACCTCAAGTTGAACCCTGAGAAGTGTGTCTTCGGTGTCCCATCCGGCAAGCTTCTCGGGTTCTTTCTGTCGCAGCGCGGGATTGAGGCAAACCCAGATAAGATCAAGGCCATCGAGCAGATTGAGGCACCTAAATGGATCAAAGACATGCGTCGGCTCACTGGCTGCGTTGCCGCCATGAGCAGATTCATATCAGCGTGCCCTTCCCTTCTTCAAGATCTTGAAGAAGACGGGCCCGATGGAGTGGACCCCGGAGGCCAAGGCAGCACTTCAGGATTTGAAGAAGTACCTCTCCTCTACCCCAGTGCTGGTTGCGCCCTGACCATAAGAACTGTTGCTGCTGTACCTAGCGGCAACAAATCAGGTGGTTAGCACCGCACTAGTGGCGTAGAGAGAGGTCGACGAAGAGGCAGCAGCAGCGGCAGGCTCAACGAATGGCGAGCCGGAACCCTCCCCGGCAGGGCTTGATCCCAGCAAGACTGAGTCCCCGGCAGAGGCTGACACCAGTGCGACAGGGCCCACGCGACTGGGTGAAGTGGTGCAGAAGAAGAAAATGGTGCAGCACCCAGTCTACTTCGTCAGCTCCCTCTTGCAGGGGGCTCGGTTGAGGTACTCACGTGGGCAAAAATTGCTCTTCGGGCTCCTTATGGCCTCGAGGAATCTGCGTCATTACTTCGAAGCGCACGAGATCACCATGGTCACCCGCCTCCTGTTGTAACGGATATTGCATAGCCCAGATGCAATGGGGAGGATCGTGGAATGGGCCTTGGAGCTGTTGAGTTTTGGTTTAAAGTTCGAAAGCACCTCGACGATTCAGAGCAGAGTCTTGGCAGAGTTCATTATGGAATGGACCTCGACACCCGACGAAGAGGTACAGGAGACCACTCTCCCCGGCAAGGAAATGAGCTACAAATGGATCATGTACTTTGATGGGGCTTTTTCGCTGCAAGGCGCCGGTGCTGGTGTGCTGCTTGTCGCACCCACTGGAGAGCACCTCAAGAATGTCATCCAAATGCACTTTCCCTGGGAGATGCCAACTAACAACACCGCCGAGTACGAGGGCTTGCTTGCCGGTCTCAGGATCGCGGCGGACCTCGGAGTCAAAAAGCTCATCGTCAGGGGTGATTCGCAGCTCGTCGTTAGGTAGATCAACAAAGATTATCAAAGCCCGTTGATGGAAGCTTACGTGGATGAAGTTAGGAAACTAGAGGAGCGCTTTGACAGTATACGAGCACAGCATGTCCCTCGGACGGAAAACGACATCGCCAACTACCTGTCAAAGCGCGCTACCCTCAAGCTACCTGTGGAACCAGGTACTTTTGTGCTTCATTTAACTCAACCATCCCTCAAACCATCAACCGGGCAGAACAACCGGAGGAAGCTGGGCCCCGGCAAGTACTTCCCCACTGAGCTCCCCAGAGCCGCTGGCGAAGATGTTGCCGTGGATGCCAATCCTGCCGTGGGGCAACCGACTCCGGCAGGGCCTCAAGCCATGGCCGTAGAGACGGCCACTCCCGAGGCAGAAGAGATGCCTTTGGTCCTTGTCGTCGAGCCACGGGCTCCGGCATGGGCGCAGCACACCATCTGATTCCTCCAAAAAGGAGAGCTTCCTGAGGAGTAGGAAGAGGCAGAGAGAGTAGCCCGCCGGTCTGCTCTATACCAATTCGTTGACAATGTCTTGTACATAAAAAGACCGAATGGGGTGAAATTGAAGTGCATCTCCCAGGAGGAAGGACTAGGGCTGTTGGCAGAGATACATGGAGGCATATGTGGCTCCCACATAGGGTCGAGGGCCCTTGCTGGCAAGGCTTTATGGCAAGGTTTCTTTTGGCCCACTACCCTCCAGGATGCGATTGCATTAGTAACCAAGTGTGAAGCGTGCCAGTTCCATTCAAAGAAGCTTCATCAACTAGCTCAAGCCCTTCAAACCATCCCTCTCTCCTGGCCCTTCTCGGTCTGGGGGCTCGACATATTGGGCCCTTTCCCTCATGCCGTCGGGGGCTTTGAGTACTTGTACATTGCAATCGACAAGTTCACAAAGTGGCCAGAGGTGGAAGCGGTGAGGAAGGTGACAGCGCAGTCAGCCATCAAGTTCTTCAAGGGGCTAGTTTGCCATTTTGGGGTACCCAACAGGATTATCACCGACAACGGCACATAGTTCACAAGCCACGCCTTCATGTAGTACATTGAGGATCTTGGTAGCAAGGTCTGTTTTGCTTCCGTGGAACACCCACGAAGCAATGGCCAAGCAGAGAGAGCAAACGCTGAAGTTCTGTGAGGCTTAAGAACGAAGACTTTTGACAGGCTGCACAAGAGTGGAAGGCGCTGGATTGACGAGTTGCCGGTGGTTCTTTGGTCCATAAGAACGACGCCAAATCGAGCCACCGGCCAGACACCCTTTGCCCTGGTCTACAAGGCAGAAGCAGTTCTCCCCATGGAACCCATATACGGGTCACCTCGAGTGCTCGCTTATGATTAGCATGAGAAAGAGCGATTGCAGCAAGATGACGCAACGCTCCTCGAGGAAGATCGTCTCCGGGCGGCTGTGAGAGTAGCACGCTACTAGCAAGTCTTACGCCGCTACCATAGCCGCAAGGTTCATGCCCAGAGCTTTGAGGAAGGCGACCTTGTTCTTCGGCACGTTTAGTCGGCCAAGAATTCCAACAAGTTGATGCCGAAATGGGAAGGCCCTTATCGGGTGTCGGTGTACTAAAGTAGGGGTACCTTAGTACCCCGAACTTGGGCACGGGCAGTAGCAGCGCCCCGCGGCAAGGCTTGTCGGGCGTCCGCCAAGATCCTTCATCATTTCCATTACTGCCATTCAAGAACAAAGTGTTAACCGAGAAGACAAGGCCCCGGCAAGAGAAGCTTGCCGGGAAGGACAAGGCCCCGACAAGAGGAGCTTGCCGGGAAGGCCAACCAAGGCGCTTCAGAAAACTTGCCGCGACGCGCCGCGCGTCCCGGCAAGACCCGACGAGCGGCAAGCTTGCGGGTGCGACAAGACAGAGACCGCGGCAAGACACTTGCCGTGGCGAAGCCACCACTCTGCGCCCACGCTCCAGCTCACCCGACGACGTGTCGCCACAGGATCGCTCCTGGTGTACGTGGCGGGTAGCTGTGCAGCCAAGCGGTGCGAGGTGGCGCACGGAGCTGACAAGGAGGCCATCGTGGCGATCGGTGGCGCCCCTAACGGTCGCTTCCTGCACTGTTGGGGCGACCAGACGGGCATTAAATGCCCTTGGACCCTGCCATCAGAGTTAGGTAGGGGGCACTGTTGATAGTGGTTGTACCAACCCCCGTTTTTACTTTTTTACCCCTCTCTCTATGCTGCCACCTGTCGGTGACCCCTTTAGACTATAAAAAGGAGGCCCATGCGCACGTAGAAGGTGTTCGACTCATTCGAGACTACAGCATACCCACGCTCTCAAGCAAGAACAAATACAAACACAAAGCAGCAGTAGGAGTTTTATCTCTCCAGAGAGCTCCGAAGCTGGGTAAAATCCCCCGCGTGCTTTCGCCTCGATCTGCTCTTCGTGCGCCCTCCGCTCCCTTGCCGGACCAGAAGGGGCCCTGCCCCATAGGTGTTCGTTCCCCACGACATCTTTGGCGCGCCAGGTAGGGGGCGTCGAGGTCGTGCGTACCTGATCCGGCGTCTGCGCACTACATCAGCATCTTCATTGACATGCCACCGAAGAAGAAGGCTTCGGAGGTGGCCGCTCCGTCTGCGACTATCCTACCGCCACCGGAGCAAACGGGCGGTGGGGTGGACGCCGGCGGAGGAGCGGGCGTCGACGGTGGGACTCGCGTCGTCACCAGGTCCAAGGACAAGGCCCCGCAAGCTTCAGCGTCTGTACATCCACCGCACCCCTCCCAGGAGGGGCAAGATCGACAGCGCCACGGTGCTCCTAGCACCGTGCTCGCGTTGGAACAAGGCCAAGCTGGTGGGTCGCGGGACGCTCAAGGCCAACATACACGCCAGCACGCTGGCACGAGCGCAGTACGGTCGCCTAGGTGAGATGCTGCTCCTTCTAACACTGTTAGAAGTTTGAGCATATCCCGCACCTCGCGTCGCTCGCCACCGCCGCCCAAGACTCCAGAGGAAGCGTTGGCTCGAGCCCAACTGCTACTAGACTACCCTCCAGCGCCAGACAAGATCGACGACTGGAGGATGACCATTCAGAGCCTCATCGGCTTCACCAACGGCGACAAGCCCCAGCAACCGAGCGCATCGAAACCCCGGCAAGACGCCCAGGCGCAAGCCGACATAGGCAAGACCGCTGGGGGTGCCACCACCGTGCACTCCCCGCCTCGAAGGCCAAGATCGCCAACTCGCCGGGCCAACCTCGACACCGACTCCACCGCGTCGTCGGACCCGCGAGCTCACCGCGATCAACGCCACGTTCTCCAAGAACGACGACACGAAGACACTGGTACTCGCATCGAGCGCAGAAGAGAAGCGCGGCGTCAATCTGACTAGCGCGCTGGGCCCACTGTCGATATGCATGCGCCAGGGGAACCAGGCGACTTGCCGTACGCAGCAGGTTGCCCTGCGTTCACCCGTGAGCTGCGGCAAGTCCACTGGCCCAGTACCAAGAACTTCAAGCCAGACGTACCCGAGAAGTACGATGGCAGGATACATCCGTCGGAGTTCCTCAGCATCTACACCATCGCGGTGCAGGCTGCCGGGGGACGCGATGAGAAGATCCTCGCCAACTACTTCCCGCTGGTGCTCAAGCCCAACGTCAGATCTTGGCTCATGCACTTGCCGGACAACTCCATCTCTTCATGGGTGGACCTGTGCCATCAGTTTGTCGGCGCCTTCACAGGCGGCCACCAACCCCATGGTCAGGAGAGCGATCTTCATCTGCTCGCCCAGAAAGAAGGAGAACCCCTGCGCAAGTATATACAGAGATTCAGCCAGGTGCAGCGCAACATCCCAGACGTCCACCCTGCCGCGATTATTAGCGCGTTCCATCAGAACGTGCGTAACCGCAGGATGAGGGAGGAGATGGCGATGTGCAAGATCAGAGATGTCAGCGAGCTATATGCTCTGGCCGACAAGTGTGCACGGGCTGAAGAGGGGAGGAAACTCCCCGGAGAGAATGCAGGAGCAGAAGGATCTGACAGTGAGGACGCCCCTCCAGCAAAGAGGAACCGGAGGCGGAATAACAGAAAGAGGAAGGCTAAGGATGTGCTAGTCGTTGAGCAGTCCGGCAACGGAGGCGGCGCCGACAAGGCCAAAGCTGGTGACTCCGGCGAGGCTGTGGTGGCCGCCGACAAGCAGGACAACTCCGGCAAGCAGTACTGCAAGATCCACCGCACCAAAGGCCATGACCTCCAAGCCTGCAAGAAAGTTGAGCAGATGGCGGAGCTACAGAAAGCTGAATATGAGCGCCGCGACAAGGAGAAGGCCCAGGAAGGTGGCGGAGGATCCGGCAAGAATCGTCCCGCCCGGGGAGGGCGCCGCGGCAACGCCAAGCAGCGGCAAGGAGACAGGCCTCCCCGAGGCCGCGACAAGGATGAAGACGAAGATGAAGATGATGAGATGGACGAGGATGAGACCGACGAGCAGGAGTTTCAGAAGGCAACAGAGGTTTTGTGCGTTGACGGCGGTGCTTCTCTGCACACCTTGCACCGCCAACTCAAGCAGTGGGTGCGGGAGGTAAATGCAGCAGAACCATCAGTCGAGTCGCGCAAGCCCCTGAAGTGGTCCAGCACGCCCATCGTCTTTGATGCTGAGGATCACCCTGATCGCATCACTGCGGTCGGGTGCTTGCCGATGTTGGTTTCGCCAACCATCCGCAACCTCAAGGTCACGAAGATGTTGGTTGACGACGGGGCCGGCCTAAATCTGATCTCTTCCGCGGTGCTCAACAAGCTCTAGATCCCCGACAGCGAGCTCGAAGAAACTGGTACTTTTCAAGGGATCAACCCGGGAAGGAGCAAGCCTAAGGGGAAGATCACACTGCCAGTAACTTTTGGCAGCGAGCTGAATTTCAGGACAGAGAGAGTCACATTTGATGTTGCCGATTTCCCATTGCCCTACAATGGGATACTCGGCCGTCCAGCGCTCGCCAAGTTCATGGCAGCCTCTCACTACGCATACAATGTGCTCAAGATGCCCGGTCCGATAAGTGTCATTTCTGTCCAGGGCGACAAGAAGGATGCACTTATCGGTACCGACAAGATCTACCGGGAAGCAGCAGCCGCAGCAAAATGCAAACCACTTGCCGCTGAAGCTCCCGGGGGGAAGAAGAAGAAGATCAAGTCCGGCAAGAGTAGCTCTGATGCCCACTCCGGCAAGCGCACCTCTTCGGAGTGCTGCGCTACCGTCGAGGACGCACCATCGAGCTCCACCGGCAAGTACAAGAAGGCAAAGACAGCTTCACCAGAGACCAAGAAAGTGGCCGCCAAGGAGGACGGCACTGGTGGTACCTTCACCATCAGTGCCATGCTTGATCCTAAATAGGAAAGCGCGCTCGTTGCTTTCCTGCGGGCGAATGTCGATGTGTTTGCATGGCAACCATCTGACATCCCCGGTGTTCCCAGGAAAGTAATTGAGCACCACATTGCCGTCTGCCCTCACGCGCGGCCCGTCAAGCAGAGAGTCAGGAAGCAAGCAGTAGAGCATCAAGAGTTCATTGCTGAAGAGATCAAGAAATTGGAAGCAGTAGGCTTGGTCCGAGGAGTACTCCATCCAACGTGGTTAGCCAATCCAGTAGTCATGCGCAAAGCAAACGGGAAGTGGAGGCTTTGTATTGACTTCACTGATGTTAATAAAGCTTGTCCCAAGGATCCATTTCCCTTGCCGCACATTGACCAGATTGTCGACTCCACAGCAGGATGTGATCTGCTTTCATTCCTTGATGCATACTCAGGATATCATTAGATCTTCATGGCAGAAGAGGATGAAGAGAAAACCGCATTCATTACTCCATGTGGCACGTACTGCTTTGTACGGATGCCTTTCGGACTAAAGAATGCTGGTTCAACATTTGCAAGAGTAGTCAGTCATGCTTTCGAGCCACAGCTGCACAGAAATGTAGAAGCTTACATGGATGACATAGTGGTCAAGAGCAAAGACAGAGCAACTTTGATCCAAGATTTGGACGAGACCTTCACAAATCTGCGCAAGATCAATCTCAAGTTGAATCCCGAGAAGTGCGTGTTTGGAGTTCCTTCCGGCAAGCTTCTCGGATTCTTTGTATCTCAGCGGGGGATCAAAGCCAATCCCGACAAGATCAAAGCCATCAAACAAATCGAAGCCCCGAAGCGCGTCAAGGATGTGCGAAGACTTGCCGGCTGTGTTGCTGCTCTCAGTAGGTTCATCTCTAAGTCTGCTGAGCGCGCCCTGCCATTTTTCAAAATTTTGAAAAAGGCAGGTCCAATGAAATGGACTCCAGAAGCGGAGGCTGCGCTGCAGGACCTGAAGAGATACCTATCCTCGACTCCGACACTTGTCGCACCTAAGCCACAAGAGAAGTTGCTGCTATATCTAGCGGCAACCAATCAAGTGGTTAGTGCTGCGTTAGTAGCGGAGAGGGAGGCAGATGATGAGCCAGCGGCCGCGGCAAGCGAATCCAGCGACAAGCAGGGGGCTTCCCCGACAAGTTCTGATTCCGGCAAGGATGGATCTGCACAGCCACAAGAAGAGAAACAGAAGAAGATGGTGCAGCGCCCAGTTTACTTTGTCAGTTCCCTTCTGCAGGGGGCAAGATCAAGGTACTCTGGTGTGCAGAAGTTGCTTTTCGGCCTTCTCATGGCCTCGAGGAAGCTGCGCCATTACTTTCAAGCACATGAGATCACAGTTGTCACTCGCTTTCCGTTAAAGAGGATACTGCAGAATCCAGAGGCAACAGGCAGGATCGTCGAGTGCGCACTAGAATTGTCAAGGTTTGGCCTCAAGTTTGAAAGTACTTCAACTATTCAGAGCCGAGCATTGGCAGAATTCATAGCAGAGTGGTTGCCAACACCTGATGAAGAAATTCCGGAGAAGAGCATCCCCGACAAGGAAGCGAGCAAAGAATGGATCATGTACTTTGATGGTGCCTTCTCGCTGCAAGGCGCCGGTGCGGGTGTGCTACCTGTCGCACCCACCGGAGAGCACCTCAAGTACGTGGTCCAAATGCACTTTCCCAAGGAACAAGCAACAAACAATACTGCGGAGTATGAAGGCCTGCTTGCCGGACTCAGGATCGCGGCAGAACTTGGGATCAAGAAGCTTATTGTCAAGGGTGACTCATAGCTTGTCGTCCGCCAAGTCAACAAAGATTATCAAAGTCCGTTGAGGGAAGCCTACATTGATGAAGTGAGGAAGCTGGAAGAGCATTTTGACGGCCTGCAGATGGAACATGTTCCAAGAGCTCAAAATGATATTGCAGATGGCTTGTCAAAATGCGCCGCACTTAAGTTACCTGTGGAACCAGGGATTTTTGTGCTCAAGCTAACTCAGCCATCTGTAACACCATCAACTAGACAGATCAGGAAGAGAAAGTTGGTTACTGGTGACTACTTTCCGGCAGAGCTCCCTGAAGCCGCCGCCAAGAAGGTCCCCAAGATCAACACAGAAAGTGCTGAGGAGCAGTCTGCTCCGACAAGCCCTAGGGTTTGTTTCGTTGAAGCAGACGCTCCCGGCAAGCTGTGTCCCGACACGCTTGCCGGGGAGCATCATGCTCCGGCAGGATCCCAAATTCTTGCCGTAGAAGCGGAGGTTCCCGCAGCAGCATTTGCGCCTTTAGTCCTTGTTGTCGAGCCACAAGCTCCGACATGGGCACAGCAGATAGTCCATTTCCTTCAAACAGGAGAACTTCCCGAAGAGCAAGAAGAAGCAGAGAAAGTAGCCCGGCAATCAAGTATGTACCAGTTTGTCGATGACATACTGTACAGAAGAAGATTCAACGGAGTGAAATTGAAGTGCATTTCCCGGGAAGAAGGACAAGAGCTGTTGGCGGAGATACACGGAGGCATATGTGGTCACCACATTGGCGCAAGAGCACTTGCCGGCAAAGCTTTCCGGCAAGGTTTCTTTTGGCCGACAGCCCTCCAGGATGCAACTGCACAAGTAACCAAGTGTGAAGCGTGCCAGTTCCACTCCAAACAGATACATCAACCAGCTCAAGCTCTCCAAACAATCCCTTTATCCTGGCCATTTTCGGTCTGGGGCCTCGACATTCTCGGCCCCTTCCCCCGAGCTGTCGGGGGCTTTGAGTACTTGTACGTTGCAATCGACAAGTTCACAAAGTGGCCTGAAGTGGAACCAGTGAGGAAGGTGACAACACAGTCAGCAGTCAAGTTCTTCAGGTCAATTGTTTGCCGTTTCGGAGTCCCTAACAGGATCATCACCGACAACGGCACACAATTCACGAGCCGCACCTTCATGCAGTACGTCCAAGATCTTGGCGCCAAGATATGCTTCGCTTCTGTTGCTCACCCGAGAAGCAACGGTCAAGCGGAGAGGGCGAACGCTGAAGTGCTGCGTGGGCTCAAGACCAGAACTTTCGACAGGCTGCGCAAGTGCGGAAGAAATTGGATCGAGGAGCTGCCGGCATGGTCTTGCCGGGACGCAGAAGACAGAAAAGCTAAGTTACCAGAATTTAAACACAGTCAGTTTAAATATTTAAGTTATATTCCTTGAACGACCATGCCTTGTATGGAAAACCTGTGCGCGGAGGAACCGGCTCGTGGTTAAGTTGCGCCCTTACTTTGTTTCGAGTCCGCTCAACAATGAAAGTGTGCTGCGACTAGCCCCAACAAGGTTTCTTGCTGGAGGCAACACCGCCAGCAGGCTGCTGATGTTCCGCACTCAGCGCTCGCGGCAAGCGTGTTTGCACCGGCAAGTTCCCTAAAAGCGCAAGGGTAAAAACATACAAGGAATGTTACCGAATAAAGGAAGTAACATAGCAGATAGTATCCAGAATAAAGTTATAACTTGCCGCACTCTAAGAGATTGTTCCTATGACACGTCTAGCGGTGGCAAGAACAAGGAAAGGAGAAGAAGGGCACGCCGGCACCTGGGCCCCGGCAAGCCAGTGTTGCCGGGGGCCGTGAATACCAAAATTCATCCACGGCAAGCCAGAGTTGCCGGGGGCAGCGATATCAGATAAGTCTTTCGTCCCCTTTTCATTAAAAAAACATCCCACTCAGGTACAGTCCATAGAGGACGAAAAACATGAAAGAGAGGATTACAAGTTTTAGATGCGACTAAGGCCCGAAGGCTTACAAATTAAAAAGATAATATGCCCGTAATCCCTTTCCTGTCCCTCTCTTCAGGAGGTAGGTCAAGGAGGCGAAAAGAGCAAAAGGAGCGCCTAGGCGAGCTACAGGTGCCAGAAGACACCAAGAGAACATCCCGGGGGCTGTCCGGAGGCTGGACGGTGATGGCGGCGCCGGAAGCGGGGCTCGAAGACGGGGCGGCAGGACGTCAGCACGCTGTCGAGGGCACTACGCCCTCGTACTCCGACTTGACGGCCTTGTTGCCAGCCCTCTTCCCCTTCCGCAGCCTCCCCACGCCAGCCGCCCAAGGAGACGACCCCGGGGACTTCAAGGAGCCGGCGACACGGATGATGGGGTCACCGGTGGCGCACGAAGCGGCGCCCGACACCTAGTCAGGCCCGCCATCCCGCCGCCCGCTACCCTCATCGTCGCTGTCGCTCTCCTCCTCGTCACTCTCGCTCGAGGGGGAGTCTTCGCTGTTGGAGGAGCTGTCCACGCAGCACTTCGCCCGAGTGCCGAAGTCCCCGAAGACCTTGACGGAGAGGAGATCGCCCTCCATTAACTTAAAATGGAGGGTAAACCCCGCCATCAGGTTGTGGATTCGGGCGAACGTCTTCCACCCACGGTCAAGATACATCACATTAGGGGCTGGGAATACAACGCGGACTCGCGTGCCGCTGATCCCACAGCCCCTCATGTGCAATCTCAGTGTCTCGGGCGGGTCCAACTCCATCGCGCTCGCAAACGGAGCTAGAAGCCGGAGGCGACGACGAGGCGCCCGGCGCAGCCTGACGAAGAACTCGCAAGGGTCGTCCCCCGTATGGACCGCCGCGGGGAGAGGAACCGCCGGCGGAGGCGAAGCTGGTGCGCCGACCCGTCCGCCTCTTCCCCGAGCGCCTCGACCTCGTCCTCGACCTCGTCCACGACCTCGCCCCCTCCCTCTTCCCCTTATGGCTGGCTATGCCACCACGGGCGCGGGATAGGGAGGGGCGCGCTGTCTGGCGGCGACCCTCGCCGCCACCAATGAAGGGCCAGGGTTCCCTTTCTCCATGGCGAATGAGAGGAAGGGGAGCAGAAGCTGAAGAAAGGAGAAGATGAGAGAGTGCGGGCTTCTGCGCTCCCCTCCCGCTCTTCTTAAAGGAGCAGGGTGAGGGCTCGGCCGCCCCGCTCAGCGAATCAGGGCACGAGAAGAGCAGGAAATCAGGGCCGACCCGCTGCCTCTGCTCGCAACGGCCTAGTTTTCCACTTCCACCGTCCGCGACCCCAAGCGCATGGGAGCCGCGTGGCGGGGATGCAGAACCGAGGCGAACGTTACGCATTTCCAGGAGTTAAAAATTACCCACGATCTCTCCCACGACGCCGCGATTGACGCGTGCTGTTACGAGAGGACGCGGTGGATACGGAGTGGATTTGGTTTGGACCCAGGCCGCGCGTGCCCGTGCCCCGTTTTGGGCCTGGCCCAACAGCGCTCGGCACCGTGTATGGCCCAGGCCCGGGGGCTCCTGTCGGTGTACTAAAGTAGGGGTACCTTAGTACCCCGAACTTGGGCACGGGCAGTCGCAGCGCCCCGCGGCAAGGCTTGCCGGGCGTCCGCCAAGATCCTTCGTCATTTCCATTACTGCCATTCAAGAACAAAGTGTTAACCGAGAAGACAAGGCCCCGGCAAGAGAAGCTTGCCGGGAAGGACGAGGCCCCGGCAAGAGGAGCTTGCCGGGAAGGCCAACCAAGGCGCTTCAGAAAACTTGCCGCGATGCGCCGCGCGTCCCGGCAAGACCCGACGAGCGGCAAGCTTGCGGGTGCGACAAGATAGAGACCGCGGCAAGGCACTTGCCGTGGCGAAGCCACCACTCTGCGCCCACGCTCCAGCTCAGCCGACGACGTGTCACCACAGGATCGCTCCTGGTGTACGTGGCGGGTAGCTGTGCAGCCAAGCAGTGCGAGGTGGCGCATGGAGCTGACAAGGAGGCCATCGTGGCGATCAGTGGCGCCCCTAACGGTCGCTTCCTGCACTGTTGGGGCGACCGGACTGGCATTAAATGCCCTTGTCCCCTGCCGTCAGAGTTAGGTAGGGGGCACTGTTGATAGTGGTTGTACCAACCCCCGTTTTTACTTTTTTACCCCTCTCTCTATGCTGCCACCTGTCGGTGACCCCTTTAGACTATAAAAAGGAGGCCCATGCGCACGTAGAAGGGGTTCGACTCATTCGAGACTACAGCATACCCACGCTCTCAAGCAAGAACAAATACAAACACAAAGCAGCAGTAGGAGTTTTATCTCTCCGGAGAGCTCCGAAGCTGGGTAAAATCCCCCGTGTGCTTTCGCCTCGATTTACTCTTCGTGTGCCCTCCGCTCCCTTGCCGGACCAGAAGGGGCCCTGCCCCATAGGTGTTCGTTCCCCACGACATCGGGTAACACGAGTCACTAGGCCCGGCGCAGTCCACCTGGAGACCGAAGATGCCATTCCAGTGAGCAACTCCTAGAACATCGAGCATCTTCGCAAGTTTTACCCATAAGGCATGGCTGCCGGGCCTCCCGGCAAGCCACCTTTTGTACAAGCCTTGCCGTCAAGGCATGTAACCCTTTGTACAAAGCCAAGCGCAGACCTTGAGCATAAATAAACAAAGCGCTTGCGCCCTAAGTCATAGCATGCATGCTAGATTGAGTCTCTCCCTCGGTTAGTGTTGATAGTGCTTAGCGGCGACTAACCCCTAGCATAGAGGTCGATTTTGCATCATTTTTTTCCTATCCATCCTTTTTGGTACGCAGAGTACATGATATGTCTCTGCCAAGCCAAGTGGAAGGAAGAGAACAAGCCAGCGACCCAGGCCCGGCAAGCCGAGCTTGCCGAGGGCAGGAGACACGGAGGTCCACCCATGGCAAGTCAAGGTTGCCGGGGGTTGCAGATTTAGATAAGTTTTCCCATCCCCTGTCATGCATTTCCGTACGAAACTTGGGACGTATGGAACCTTGTTTTGTTCCAAAGCTGCCGTGCTCCCCTTGTTCCTATCACCCAAGAGCTTCTTGGTCTGGAATATGGTTGTAGCCGCAGCAGCAAGGAAGCAAGCGTAGGGCCCACCCCCACTTCGTCCCTGCCTCCGCCAAAGGCGTGAGTGTGGACGAGTGGAGTGGGGGAACGGCAAGGCCTGCTGCCGGGCAACGATGCTTATATTAAAAATAACAAGGACTTGTTCCTTGGTATGGGCTTTGCTCACACGCACGCACAAGACCCGGCAAGCACCCTTTTTCCATTAATACGTTCCATACAGGTACAGTAAGTACAGGACATAAACATGAACAGGGAGATTACAGGTTTTAGATCTAAATAAGGCCCATAGGCTTACAAGTTGAGAAAAGATAAGGTGCTCGTAATCCCTTTCTTGTCCCTCTCCTCAGGAAACGAAACAAGAAAGCAAAAGAGCAAAAGGGGCGCCTAGGCGAGGTATGAGCAGCAGAAGGCACTAGGAGAACATCCCGGTGGCCACCCCGAAGGGAAGCTGGTGATGATGATGACGGGAGAAGAGCTGGAAGACGAGGCGGTAGGACTGGCAATACGCGACGAAGGCATCGGTGCCCATGTACTCCGGCTTGACGGCCCTCCACCTGCCCTCTTCGTCTTCTCCGGCCTCCCGAGCCAGCCGCCTAAGGAGATGACCCCGAGAAGTTCAGGGAGCCGGCGACACGGATGATGTGGTCGCCGGTGTCACCCCGAAGTGGCGCACCCGATGCCTAGTCGGACCCGTCGTCCTGCCGCATGTTACCCTCGTCGTCGCAGCCGCTGTCCTCCTCATCACTCTCGCTCGAGGAGGAGTCTTCATCATCAGAGGATCTCTCCACGCAGCACCTTATGCGAGTCCCGAAGTGCCCAAAGACCTTGACGAAGAGGAGGCCGCTCTCCATTAACTTGAAATGGAGAGTGAGCCCCTCCGTCAGGCTGTGGATACGGAAAAATTCTTCCACCCTCGGCGAAGATACATGACGTGAGGGGCAGGGAACTCGACGTCGGCCCATGTACCGTTGTTCCCACAGCCCCTCATATGCAGCCGCAGTGCCTGTGGCGGGTCCAGCTCCATCTCCCGCGCAAATGGGGTCGGGAGACGAAGACGGCGGCGCGGCGACTGGCGCAACCAGAGGAAGAACTCGTAGGGGTTGTCCCCGACGTGGCCCTCCACCGGGGGAGGGGTCGCTGGCGGAGGCGAGGCTGATGCACCGCCCCGTCCTCCTCTTCCCCGAGCATCGCGAGGGCCTCGACCTCGCCCCCTCCCCTTCCTCTAACAGCTGGCTCTGCCGCCACGAGCTCTTGGGGAGGAGCGATGTGTTGTCTAGCCGAAACCCTCGCCGCCACCGATGAAGCGTCACCACGCCCCCTCGCCATGGCAGAAGGATGGAGAGAAGCAGGTGACGAAGGATTGAGAGGCACCATTCCTCCCGCTCCCCTCCTTATATAGGGGCAGGGCGGGGCTCGGCCGCCCCTTTCTGCCAATCCGGATCCTTGAAATGACAACGGGCGGGGCCGCCGACCGCCCTCCCCACCCAATTGAAGGCGCATGGGAATCGACCCACATGCGCACGCAACTTCCCGTATCCCGCGCACCTGTCATTCGCTCCGCGTCATGCATGCAGCAAACATGGCGCAAGGGACGGGCATAATGGGGCGCGTGAAGTGAGAGTTCCCGAGTAAGGACAGTAAATGAGCGGTAGCCCTGCGGTCTCAAGCGGACACGCAAGCCGCCTCTTTACTGTCCACCGCAAGATGACGCCAGCAGGCTTCGGTCACGCGAACGCGCGCGACCCCCGAGTCGTGCATTCAACACGGGTCGTGGGGAAGCGCAGCGGATGGAAAGTTTTACCACGGTAAAAACCGCCCCGCCTGCCCATGCAGCGTTTTGGGCCTGGCCCAACAACGCGTTGCGCCTATGTGTGGCCCAGGCCCGGGGGCTCCTGTCGGTGTACTAAAGTAGGGGCACTCCTTTGTACCCCTTACTTGTGTGCGGGCATCCAGAGCCACGGGCCGAAGCCACACTTAGCAAGGCAAAAGGGAGGAGTCGAAGACACAAAAACAATTAGCGCAACGCCAGAGACCGAGACCACAGAGAGCATATGGACGAAGCAGGTTTCCCCGGCAAGACCCTTGCCGGCGCAGCCTTAGCAGCCCCGGCAAGGCCCTTGCCGGGGCGGCTCGCCCACACCAGCGGAGTGAGCCACCCTCGAACCCATGGTCTCCAACACCATCAACTACGTTGGGCCAGGGCTCGGGAGGCACCTCCATGGTGGCATGCAGATCTTTGTGAAGACAAAAAATATTCAAGATCAGATGAGGATTGGAAGGCAATGATCCTCGACAAGATCCTTGCCGAGGAAACCCGCAAGACCCCCGGCAAGATCGTTGCCGGGGACGATAGCGCGCCACGGCAAGACCCTTGCCGGGCCACTCGGCAAGGCCCTTGCCAAGGGCGGCAGCGGGGCCACTGCCAGGCCCGCGCCAACCAAGTCTCCACCGCCATTCACATGCAGCTGCCAGCCCAACCAGCTGGGCAGGCACCTGCGTGGCAACATGCAGCTTCCAGCCCAACTCAGCACATGCCTGCGTGGCGGCATGCAGATCTTCGTGGAGACTCCACCACCGCGCCACCTCAGCTGCTTGCTGGCCTACATGGTGCCGCATGCATCGCTAGCCAGGGCGCGTGTCGGAGCGAGGAGGAGCAGCGACGGACGGGACGGGCCTCGCTCCCGTCCCCGGTAAAGCAAAAGGACACCTAATCTACCCATTAAATGCGCCTTGTCTTGTAATACGACCGATAAGCTCATAGCACGGTAGGCCTTTCCACCTCCTGTGTGCCACTGTGGCAGCCCCTTTCGACTATAAAAGGAGGCGCATGGCATACTGGAGAGGGATTCGGCTCTTTTGAACCATGCAGCCACCGTAGCTAGTTCAAGACCTCAAAAACACTCAATACATCCACCAAAGCAGGACTAGGGTTTTACGCATCCTCGCGGCCCGAACCTGGGTAAACGATCCTTGTGCTGATTGCTAATCCTGCTCTTTGCACAGCCCTGTGCCCCGGCAACCATACTAGGGATCCTTGTGATCCCATAGGTGTCGTTCCCCACCGACACACAATTACTCTTGGATGCTTAGAACGCGACGCCTAACCGGCTGGAGGATTCACAGTCCTCAAGTGTAACAAGTCTAAAGATCACGCAGACAGAAAGACTTCAGTGATGCCTAACACTATTTGGGCTCTGGGTGGTTTGGGCTTTGTCCTCGCAAGGATTCTCTCTCAAATGCTTCGGAGGTGGGTTTCTCTCAAACGACAAAAGCCGTGTACTAACTCTGAGCAGCCACTAATTTATGGTGTAGGGGGTGGGCTATTTATAGCCACTGGGCAACTCGACCTGATATGTCCGAAATGACTTTGGGTCACTAAGGAACTGACACGTGTCCCAACAATCAGATTTCAAACACATGCGGCAGCTTTACTTGGGCTACAAGTAAAGCTGACTCATCCGACTCTGGATAAGATTTGCTCTCATTGTCTTCTCTCGAAGACATAGGATTTGGTTGAGCATCACTTTAGTCACTCTGACTTTAACAGTGCGGTGGTTCCTATAACTCAACAAAGAAGAAAATGAAACATCAAAACAACTAAGTCTTCGCGCTCCTAGTCTTCACGCTCCATAGTCTTCACACAATGTCTTCTCATGTCATAGTATTCAACGTGACTAGCTTCACAGACCACCATTGTCTTCAATGTCTTCACACATTTTTAGGGGTCATGTCCAGTAGGTAAACCGAATCAATGAGGGACTACTACCTGTGTTATCCTACAATTCTCACAAACACATTAGTCCCTCAACCAGGTTTGTCGTCAATACTCCAAAACCAACTAGGGGTGGCACTAGATGCACTTACAAACTCCCCCTTTTTGGTGATTGTGTCGGATTTCGGGTTCCGGCAGACCCTTGAGGTTCGAACACTGGGGTGCGCGCGGAGATCACACCCTCAGCCTACCCATGTTTCACCGCCTCGCTAGGATCTAAACTACTCGAAGAACAGCACAAGTGACACAGGATTTATACTGTTTCAGGCCACCATTGTTGTGTAATACCCTACTCCAGTTTGTGGTGTGTGGATTGCCTCTGGGGCTGACGAGGAAAAGTACAAGGGAAGAACAGCCTCGCGAGGGTCTGTTCTTGGTTGGGACAATGAACTGCTAGGGGAGTTCAGTCGCCTCTCTCTCTCTCTCTCTCTCTCTCTCTGGTTGATCTCCAGATGCCTCTACCTTGTGGGTGGCTAGTCCTATTTATAGGTGAAGGCCCCCGGCCTCTTCCCAAATATTGAGCGGGAAGGGCGCCAACAATTGGCCAATTTGAAGGGGAACATCTAGTACACTGATCCTGACTAAAGTTGGTCTTCGCCTGCCAAAAGACCTTGACGATGACGCTGGCTTGGGCTCCACGATGACCTCTGTTTTGCCGTCCTGCTGGTCTTGGTCTTGTTGCACCGAAATGGTTGCCTTTGCTTGATACCCTTGCCTGCGCTTGCCCCCTTTGCACCAAAGGGGAAACAAGGACTCTACGTAGGCCGGCGCCCGCCTGGCCTTGGTCGTCATGGCTTGCATCACGGTCACCTTGTGAGGTACCCTGCCTTGATCTCTCCGCCTCCTCGTGAGCCAGCCTGACGAGGCCGTGCCTGAGGAAGCCTCCTGTCGTACGCCCCGCGAGGCTTGGCCCCTCGCGAGGGTCTTGAGCATGTGTTGACGAAGATGGGTCGTACTGGGCCACTCCTTGAGCCATGCCGCAGGCCGCAGGCAGGCAAGTCTGGGTACCCCCGTTCCTAGAACGTCGACAGTAGCCCTCGGGACCAAGGCGCGCTTGGACTTGGCTTAGCAGAGAAGCGAAGAAGAAAGTGCGAAGCGCCGCGGGCCCCAATAGCCTGCGGCCTTGGGCGCCGCGTGGCGGTTGATTGGACGTGGGTGTCCTGGCTCCCCCATGATGCCTCGGCAATTGCATAAGCCGATAAGGGAGCGGTACCTATCCAGGCTTACCTTCTTTGCCTTCTCCTTCGCTGCCCAGATCCCCTTTCTTGCTCCTGTCCCTCTTGCTTCCGAAATCCCCAGATCTACTCCAACTCTGCATCCTAGCAAGGCATGGCGCCTCGCCAGACCCCAGCCGGAGCATGGTACTCGCCCACCTTGGATCTTCCGAATGTGTCGGAGAAGAGTCTTGCTCGGACGCGCCAGATGATGGCGACGCAGGGCCACGATGGGGAGGCCATGCTCAAGGCCGGCACCGCCCTTCCTGAGGGCAGAGGAAGCACCTTCTACCCGCTCTTCGTGAGCGCTATCGCCGCCGGTCTGGTGCTCCCGTTCTCCGAGTTCTTCCTTTCTGTTCTCAACCATTACAATCTGCAAGCTCTGCACCTCCATCCCAACTCTGTCCTTCTCCTGGCGATCTTCGCCTATTACTGTGAGGCTCATGTCGGGGTGAGGCCTTAGGTGGCCTTGCTGCTCCACTACTTCTACCTCCGGGTCTCCCGCGGCTCCATCACCGCGTGCGCGAGCTTTATCACGCACGGCAGCTCTAACGCCATCTCGAAGCCCGGGAAGAGGATTGAGGGCTTCGGGAGCAAGTGGGTCATGGTGGATGTTAGGCGCACCCACTCCCGGCTGATTCTGCCCACGGGACAGCCCAAGTCCGCTGACGATTGGCCCCGCGCGGAGCTCGTTGATCCCCGTGCAAGGCTGGTGCTGGAGAAGATGGACGCGGACCTGTGGCCGGACAACATGGCGACGGCGAAGCTGACCGGGGTGTCGCTCCTGAGGGAGTTCCTGGAGCATAGGGTGGCTCCGCTCCGGGAACACTCGCTCCTGCTGTGGAAGCTTGGGAGGGCTGATGCCGCCCTCCGCTCGAACCCCGAAGTCCTGGCCGACGAGGATCTGGCCGTGGTCCTCCAATCCTTGGTTGGGGGAAACATGGCGAGGTTGGAGAATGCTCCCATGCCCTTGTTCCTTCGGGATGACTGGGAGCAGGTGGTTAACTCCATGTCTGCTTTCGACGAGGGCGGGCCTGTGCTCGCGAAGGTTCCTGAGGACCCGGCGGCCCTGGCGACGGTGAATGTGTCCTCCAGTGACTCTAGCGGAGAGGAGGAAGAGGATGAGGAGGAGAACGAGGAGCTCGATTCGGAGGCGACCGACAGGGAGTCGAGAACGCCCCTTCCTCGGCGTAGGTCCCGCACTCTTCGCCTCATGCCGGATGACGATGATGATGGCGACGAGCGGGGTGGTGAGAGCTCGCCCCTGATCCCGAAGAAGGACAGGACGGGGCTGGTTCCCCGTGGGTCTACTCCGGCTCCGAGGCGATCTGTTGACGCGCCTCCTGCTCCCGAGCCTCTTGAGGTTGATCCCAGCATCTGGCTCTCGGGCTTCAAGTTCGGCCGGAGGTTGCTTGAGCCCACGAGCGACGATGAGTAAGTGCTCGACTCTCGTTTTGCTTCCTGCTTTGTTGTTGAGGCCTGACATCCATATTCTTTGGCTAGGCCTGTGCCTGCGGCGAAGAAGCTGAAGGGGGCTCCTGAGGCTTCGTCTGAGGCAGCACCCCCATCAGTAGGGGAAGTGGTCGACAAGACGCGGGCCTCTCCTGCCCGGTCATCCTCGCGAGGCCTGACGGGGCTAGCTGGAGCGAGCTCAGCCCCCATGGCCCAAGCGAGTCCCGAGGCGTCCGTGCCTGACGACACTGCCGCAGTCATCGGGGCGCAGAAGGTCCTGACCCCTGGTGCTGTGATCACGCTGTCGTCTTCTCCTCCTACTCCGCCGACCGATGTCTCTCTATCTCCTCCTACTGTCATGGATCGTCCCGCTGGTGAGCTGGACCGGCTGCGGAAAGATCTTCTGGGCGTCGACCCTCGCTTGGTGGCCGGGCGCCTGGAGCTGGTTTCTGGCTGGGTCTGCTCTGATGCTTCAGTCCGGGCGGTGCTAGCTTAGGCCGCGACAGCCTGCGACGAGGAGAAGCAGGCCGTCCTCAAGGTGAAGGCCGCCCGCGATGCTGCCTTAGGTGAGGTCGCGGATGTCCAGGGCCGCTACAAGGTGCTGGAGGGCGAGCTGCAAGACCTGCACGACCAGCTTGCCAAGGAGGCCCGTGTCCGCCAGGAGAAGGAGGAAGGCATGAAGGCTCGTGAGGCTGCCGTCAAGGACCTGGATGCCAAGCTTGACGAATGCCAAGGCCGCCTAGACGCGCTGGAGTAGGCGTTGGAGGCGAAGAAGATTGAGCTGGACGGCAAGGCGCGGGTCCTGCCTGAGGACCGCGTGGCCTTCACGAAGCTGGAGGTGAAGGCCCGCACCTTGCTGAAGACGCTCTATGACAGTGGCTTAGAAAGCCCGCTGGCCGGCGCCGAGGAGGGCCCCGCCAAGCTGCTTCCCTTCCTGGTTCGTGCCCTCGAAGATGTCACCCTCGGCCTTGGCCCTATGGCTGAGGCTGAGGCGCGCGCCCTTTCTTCTGCGGTGCTAACGCGCGTCTTCACCCACGTCTACCTCTGCGACTCCAGCGTTGACCTCGACAGTCTGCTGGAGCCTGTGAGCGGCGAGCTTGCCGCCGTCACTGCTGAGGTCGTGAAGGGTCGTGCGGAGGCTCTGCTGGCGAAGTTCCGGGCCTTCAGCACCAAGCCGAAGTGAGGTGCTGCCGGTCTTGAGGCTCCACAAGGCAAAGTCGCCGAGCGCAGCTCCGTCACTAGCGATGGTGCCGCCAAAAAGTGATCCCTTCACGGCTCCCGTCCTGCTTTTAATTCCTACAACATGCATTCTGCCTCATGGAGACGTTTAAACTTGTGTTTGGCGTTGTCAAAGTACTCTATGGACTGTAATATTTGCTTTTGAATTTCTTGAGATTTGCGTTTTTCCTTCCTACTTGCTTGTGTTCTACGTCGGCAGAGCCCAGCCCCGCGCATACCTCAGCCGCCATTAGCCCCGACCGGAAACCAGGACAGGACCAAGGAGTGAGGGGCTACGTGACAAGTTAGGCTCCTGAGTCGCGATGCTCAGGAGTCCCCCTTGACGCACGAACAACAAGTAGGGAGGTGAAATATGGGTGAGATTACCGTTCTACGTCGGCAAAGCCCGGCCCCGCGCATACCTCAACCGCCGTTAGCCTTTCGGAACTAAGGGGTGAGGGGCTACATGACTAGTTAGGCTCCTGAGTCGCGATGCTCAGGAGTCCCCCTTGACGTTCAAACGGCCTTCGTACCTTGGCTCCGCTCAGGGAGAGGCGTGCGATGAACCAAGCCCGAGGGGCCTGGCTGGGTGGCGTGCGCCTGGGCGTGACCCGGGCGCAGCCCCCGTGCCCAGCCCCCTCACGTGGTGCTCTTGAGGGGAGGCGTTACGATGGGGCCGGACATTAAGCTCTGGGCTCCCTGAGGTTGATGCAGCCGGGGGCCATCCTTAGTTGTTTATCACCAATGCGGAGCATAGCGCTTCCGTATGTGTACGGGCGTAGCCGCTCCTCGGCAGTGTCGTCAGCCAGCACGGAGCATGGTGCTTCCACTGGTACGTGGGAGGGGGCTCCCCTCCGGGAGGAGCCCCCGGGGCGTGTACAACCCCGCCCTGACATGTGGCTGGCACGGTAGGGCCTGGCGAGGTATATCTGGGCACCCGTGAGCCAGGCGAGACTCACGGGGCCCTACCTCAAGGCGGGTTGCGCCTGGCTCTGGGCCTTTACTTGTGACGTGTCCCTGCAGATTTGGTTAGATGTTGGTGCTCTACATCCTCGGGTCCCGGCCCTCGAGCAGGGCTCGGCCGTTGCTGGTATGCCAGGTCGCGATGCCATGGACAAGGCCAGAGGGTGAGGGCTGGAGAGCCAGTAAGAGCCCATGAGTCGTGATGCTCAGGTACCCCCCCTTTAACGTGCAAGCAGCCGACATGAGGAAGGGTGCCGTAGGCAAGCACCAAACAATGATCACGACGGGTCAAACACACGACCTGAATAAACGCGAGAGGGATACGTGCCACCGGGTCTGGCCTGGGTGGCTCAGGGATAATGCAGCCCGAGGGGCGCCCTTGATAAGTAAGGTGAAAAACATGAACTAAAGGGGATAGACGCTGCAGGGACGGACCCACACGGCCTAGGAATGATGCAGCCCTGGGGGGCGCTCCCAGCTGAAAATGAAACTCGAAGGATGTCACCTGATGATGCTGAAGATGGAGGGGTGCTGAAGTAGCGGACGGCGTGCGCTGCGGGAGACAATCTTCATGAGCCCCCAGGCCCAGGGGCCTCGGGAGCCTACGGAGGCGCTGGCGGCTCCTCGCGGACAATCTCCATCTCCGCCAGGACTGCGAAATGCTTGACCGCCTGAGCCTCCAAGATGCTCCTCATGAGGCGCTGATGCACCGCAGCCGCGTTCGGCAGGCCGTAAGGCATGCGAACATAGCTGTGGGGTGGACCTTCATAGCGCCCCACGCGTGAGGGCCAGAGGTGCTCCTGAGAGGCGACTAGGTTGAGTCCTGGTATGTCGATGCAGACGCGCAGCCCTCCATCCTCGCCTGGATGGGGAGCTACGGCGGGCAAGCGGCGGCTGCTACTCATGACTCTTGACTCCTACAACTCCTGACTGATCTCGCTGATGAATTCCTGAGGGTTTGGCCCTCCTTGCCTTGCTTCCTCCTAAGGGAAATGTGCATTGAAGCACGCCTCCAAGTGGTGCCCGAGCGCCTCCCTCGTAATCTTAGCAAAGTCGATGGCCCTCAAGGAGAGAGCCCCCGAGCCTTGCTCGAGGAGGGCGCCAGGCACGCCTCCCTATGCGAAAGATGGAGGTGCCCCCTGAACGGGCGCTGACCCTGAGGGGCTAGCCTCCCGAGGGGTCGGGCCGGGCGATGTCTTCTTCTTCTTAGGAGCAGCCTCGGGAGGCCTCCCGTTCCTGTGATCTGGGTCTTCAATTGATGCGGCTTGGAAAGCACATTCCAGGGAACACACAGCGTCTCTTTCTTCACAGGGCACAATGATGCCTCCGCCGCTTCCTGGCATCTTGAGGACATTGTAGCCGTGATGGGTCACGGCCATGAACTTGGCCAGGGCTGGGTACCCGAGGATGGCGTTGTACGGCAGGCGGATGTGAGCGACGTCGAAGTCAATGAGCTTTGTGCGGTAGTTGTTGCGGTTCCCGAAGGTAACAGGAAGGCGGACCTGCCCTATCGGAACCGTGGAACCATCGGTGACTCCTGAGAAGGGCTTGGTTCGCTGCAGGTGATTGTATGGCACTTGGAGATTGTTGAACGTCTCGACGGATAGGACATTAAGCCCTGCTCCGCCATTGATGAGGGTCCTGGTGACTTGCACGTTGCTGATGATCTGGGAACAAAGCATCGGGAGGACTCCTGCTGTGGCCCCGCACTTGAGCTGATCCGCTGAGCTGAACGTGATAGCGCAAAATGACCACCTGAGGGGCGTGTGGCCTCAAGCTTGGGGAGAACTGCATTCACTTCGCGGGCAATCTGTTTGAAGATGCGCTGAGAGGACGGGGCTTGTGCGCCGCCCAAGATGCAAGCGATTGCGCACGGCTCCCGGAAGCCTCCAGCCCCTTCGTCCTGGTGATGGTCTTCATTCCTCCTTGGCTGTGGCGGCGGAGGAGGGAGGCCCGCATTGCCTTGTGGGCGATCCTCGCGAGGCTGATCTCTCCAACCCTTGGCGCGGGCCACGGTCTTCCCATCGTCCTCCACCTCTTCCTCCTCCTCGGCCATAGCCCCTGTCGCTGCGCTCAGGGCGTCGGCCGGCACGCATGTCTCGCACGGCTCTGAGCTCTTGGCATTCGTTGGTGTTGTGGGTGTGGAGGTCGTGGTACATGCAGTACCGGCTTCCCTTGGATGACTCGGGCTGATCCCTGCCTCGCTTGGTGTCGGGCTCTGCTGCAAGCACGGCAGCTCCCTTGCGCTTCACGTCCTTGGTCTTGGGCTTCTTCTCTTCTGGGTCAGCGGCTGGCAGCTCAAGGAGGGAGAGGCGCCCCTCCTCAGCCCTTGCGCACTTGGTCGCTAGATCGAACAGCTCCAGGGAGGTGCACAAGTCTTCATGGATCGTGAGCTCCTCCTTCATCTTGATGTCACGCACGCCATCAGAGAAGGCTGAGATGATGGCCTCCTCAGACACCTTGGGGATCTTAAGGCGAGTGCTGTTGAAGCGCTGGATGAACTTCTGCAGGGTCTCCCCCCACTACTGCTTGATGCGGCGCAAGTCGCTCATGGCCGGGGGCCGGTCGTGAGTGCCTTGGAAGTTGGCGATGAATCGGGTGCGCATCTCGTCCCAAGAAGATAACGCGCTAGGAGCCAGGTTCAGAAGCCAGGTGCGGGCGCCGTCCTTGAGCACCATGGGGAACCAGTTTGCCATGACCTTCTCATCTCCATTGGCGGCTTCGATGCCCAGCTCGTAGAGCTGGAGGAACTCAGCAGGGTCAGCCGTGCCATCGTAGCGCGGGGGCAGGTCTGGCTTGAACTTGCCCGGCCAGGCCATGCTGCGCAGCTTGGCAGAGAAGGCACGGCAGCCTGCAGTGGCCGCGGGAGCCCTTTGGTGACGGAGAGCTTGATCTTGTGGGTCTCTATGCGCTGCTACCAGGTGCAACGCGGGGTCTTGAGGCGCCGGAGCGGGTGCGTGCTCGTGCCGAGCCGGCGCGGGGAGCACACGGGCGGCTTCCTGAGGACGAGGGATCTCCTGGCAACTCTTCTATTGCTGCGCTGGTGCAAGACGGAATGGGTTCCGCCCAGGGGCCATGCGCCTTGGAGCCAAGGCGCCTTCTTGAGGCGGAGGCGGCTGAGGCGCCCCCGGAGCTTCGTCGCCCGCGCAGGGCAGTGGGCGGTGCAACGAGAGGGACGGTGCAGGGGAGCCCCCAGCAGCGCTGACGAGCTCGGTGATGCGGGCGAGCCACTCGTCATAGAGGTCGTCGACGGGACGGTAGTGCAAGAGCTCCCGTGCCAGGAGCAGCACGGCGTGCGCATCCGCAGGAGCGCGACGGGCGTGGGACGAGGAGCCGGCCGGAGCCAGCTATGGAGTGGCGGTGCGGCCTTCTCGCCGCACCGATGGATGCAGGGACAACGCCTGCTGCTCGTTCCCCGCCGGGCCGGTGGCGGCGTTGACGGCAGGCGACGGGGAACGACTGGGACGCCCGCCGACGGGGGCCGTCTAGGCGACACGAGCAGCGAGAGCGGCCCGGCGCTCGGTGCAGGCGCGACGTGCGTCTGACATGGATGGGATGAGCGGCAAAAACACGAGGCGACGGAAGGCAGATTCCGGTACACCCCTACCTGGCGCGCCAAATGTCGGATTTCGGGTTCCGGCAGACCCTTGAGGTTCAAACACTGGGGTGCGCACGAAGATCACACCCTCAGCCTACCCATGTTTCACCGCCTCGCTAGGATCTAAACTACTCGAAGAACAGCACAAGTGACACAAGATTTATACTGGTTCAGGCCACCATTGTGGTGTAATACCCTACTCAAGTTTGTGGTGTGTGGATTGCCTCTGGGGCTGATGAGGAACAGTACAAGGGAAGAACAGCCTCACGAGGGTCTGTTCTTGGTTGGGACGATGAACTGCTAGGGGAGTTCAGTCGCCTCTCTCTCTCTCTCTCTCTCTCTCTCTCTCTCTCTGGTTGATCTCCAGATGCCTCTACCTTGTGGGTGGCTAGTCCTATTTATAGGCGAAGGCCCCGGGCCTCTTCCCAAATATTGAGCGGGAAGGGCGCCAACAATTGGCCAATTTGAAGGGGAACATCTAGTACACTGGTCCTTGCCTGCCAAAAGACCCTGACGATGACGCTGGCTTGGGCTCCACGATGACCTCCGTTCTGTCGTCCTGCTGGTCTTGCTCTTGTTGCACCGAAATGGTTGCCTTTGCTTGATACCATTGCCTGCGCTTGCCCCCTTTGCACCAAAGGGGAAACAAGGACTCTACGCAGGCCGGCGCCCGCCTGGCCTTGGTCGTCATGGCTTGCATCACGGGCACCTCATGAGGTACCCTGCTTTGATCTCTCCGCCTCCTCGTGAGCCAGCCTGACGAGGCCGTGCCTGAGGAAGCCTCCTGTCGTCCGCCCCGCGAGGCTTGGCCCCTCGCGAGGGTCTTGAGCATGTGTTGACAAAGATGGGCCATACTGGGCCACTCTTGAGCCACGCTGCAGGCTGCAGGCAGGCAAGTCTGGGTACCCCCGTTCCCAGAATGCTGACAGATTGATGACAAACTGGTTGAAGTTTTCAACGGGGATAAAAGTATGTGAAATTGTAAAGATTAAGATATTGTCTTCATAAGTGGCAAAAAGGCTCCCCCTGAAGATGTGCATATAATTGTTTTGCTTTGGAATGCAAATGCACATGGCAGGTTGTACTTGTGGAGATCCTCTTCACCTTATGAAGACAATACATCATGCATGAACAGATATAACAAGAAAATGACATGCATAATGAAAAATGGACGTCTGCAGAATGACATCATGCTGGATTTATCATCGCACGTGCGGAATTTATCGTGGCATCACAAAATAACAGAAAAGGTAGCAGACAACCATCAAGTTTAAGTGTTACAACTCAAAGAACCAAATGTATCAAAAGCGAGAGTTGTAGGCACTAGGCAAAAGTATAGCACCCGCTTGAAGACTATCAACATATGCTTCCCCCTTTTGTCAGTAAGGACCAAAAAGGTTTGAAGACATAGTCTCTACTCGTTCCCATGAGGAATAGGTGAGGCAGCAGGGTCATCGTTGAGGTTTGGTGGCGCAGATGAACTTGGTGCAGTGTCGATACGCGCCGAAGTTAGAGGTGGTGAAGTAGCATCATCAGCGTCGTCAAGAACTCTGGCATTAACAGTTGTCGCGGAGGAGGAGTACTCAGAATCTTTGAGAGATGGAGTCCGACACAAGACAGCATTCCTGGGAGGAGTGGTGTCGAACTTGAATCTCTCGGTGAAGCCATCATCTTGAAGATCAGCTTCAGCACTGAGCAATGTCAAACTCTTCCAGGACAGCCGACAGGTTTCATGAGTGACAAAGGCATTCTTGGTGGCAAGGTTGCAAATGCGATTAATATCCACCAAGAGGCTTTTTATCTAATGCTTTAGCCAGTAATTATGCTTATCGTGTTTCTGATGCAAGGCCATGAGAAGCTCTTGGTCATTGAGCACACGAGATCGCTTCCGAGGCCTTGGAGCAATAGTGCTTCCAGTGGCTTCAGTACGTGCATGGCGAGTATTGCCAGGCAGCGGATAAACACGAGAAGCAGCCTGAACTCCTTCAACATGCTGAGAGAAACTCTGACGATCGACATTGTGAAGATAAATTGCCTCCTTGGCAAGCTCTGGGTATATGGCTTCGACGGACATATCAACCTCTGGCAAGAATATGAGATGGTTGCGAGCAGAGGGCTGATAGTCAATAGCAGAGTGAAGCTTGATCAGCCGCATTACCCATGGAGCATAGAATTTCAGACCAAATATGCCTGAGCCATATGTAGCCAATTGGCGAATGAAGAAATCCTGAGGATTGAAGCTGATGCCATTAAGAATATAGAAGACCAATGTCTTCATTGCGCCTTCAAGCTTTGCTGAGGAATAATGTCCTTTGATGGGCCATAGAGTTTGCCTGATAATGTGATAGGTGGTGCGGGGCAGATACTCTAGGTCTTCAACAAAGAATTCCTTGGGATATTCAGCATCCTGTGGCAGTGGCTTCATCATACTCAGCATTTGGCTCAT
Organism: Triticum timopheevii; assembly: GCA_963921465.1. Classification (NCBI taxonomy): domain Eukaryota; kingdom Viridiplantae; phylum Streptophyta; class Magnoliopsida; order Poales; family Poaceae; genus Triticum; species Triticum timopheevii. The sequence continues at coordinate 140,969,293 of OY997270.1, forward strand.
ATTGGGCTCAGGCTTCTGGAAGATGCTTTCCAATGCATTGTGGTGATGCTGACAATCAGGCTCATATAGTTCACCTGGAGTGGACAGGCCAATAAGCTCAATGAGATCAAGAGCTTTGGCTTCATGGTGTATGTTGCCTGTCATCCACTCAAGGACTCATGTCTTCAGATCCCTGTTGTAGCTGCGAATGTGGAGAGTTGCACAGAATTGCAGCAGAAGCTCTTCATTCCAATTCTCCTTATCAGTCACAAAACTGGAGAAGGCCTGCATCTCTGAAACAGTCGAGGGCTTCTTCTAAGCAGGGCAGGCCAGCAATGGCTTCGGAGTCCAGATGCATATGAGGAAATATGCGCCCTTGATTGTATAGAACACAAGAGTAATAGCTGCATTGCTGATAACTCCAGAACCGATCAAATGATATTCTTGGCTTGGAATATGGGTTCTTGGCTCTATCAAAGAAAGTGTTGTGTGCAATGAAGCCATTGACATTGAATGATCCTGGTGCAGATGCAGTACCTGGAAACCTTGGCAGCCTCAGTTTTGGCTTCTGAACCTGTGGCCTGTGCTCCACATGATAATCGAACTGAGGTCTGGGAGCAGGAGAAGGAACCAGAATTGGCCATCTCACAGTAACAAGCTCGCCTTGATAAAATGTTTGCTCAATAGTGTGTGGCCTTGGTGGCGGAATAGGAGCAGTGGCATTAGCAAGGGCATCAGGCTGCACATTTGTTACAGGTGCATCATTGGCTTCATGCACGGTGTTCATTGCAGGAGCCACATTATCTTCAGCCATGCCAATGCCATTGGCTTTAGTAGTGTTATTGGTGGCCGCCTTAGGATTTTCAATCTCCACTTGAGTAGCTGGAGGGTCGGGCACAGACACGTTCTCCTCGAGAACATCTTCTTGGTTGGTAGGGGGTGTGGCAACACGTTCTTCTTCTTGACGGGGTTCTTGATTTTCATCGCTGATGCAGCCGGTATCTCTTCAGCAACATTGGATTCAGACACAGAGACATTCGCAGTAGGAGTGGCTTCAGGAAACTCTAGTTGTGCAGCCACGTTGGGTTGCACTTCTCCTTCTAGAACGCTTGATGGAGCGACTTGTGGCCTTGGTCCTTTGCGAAGCCTGCGAAATGCGGGCGACGCCTTTGGAGTAGAAGTGGGATGGACCACATAGTCGTCATCATCATCAAGCACCGGATTGGTGACTTGAGGTGGGGGAGTTCGCGGTGAGTCTTGACTTGCTGTAGCTGGTTGGGGGTGATCAGCCCATGAGGCATCCTGAGAGATTGGCGTCAAAGGATGACCAATACTGATGAGTTAACTGTTCGTGAGAACAGGCGATGATACTGTTTGGTGCTCGATTTGAGGAAGGACTTCATCATCAACTACATTGTCTTGGGGATCAATGTCTTCAGCCGTGATGGGGTCAACGACTGGAACTTCTTCAGCTTCAGGAGCCTATGTGGAAGCAGGCTCGTGAACTATCAACTAACGCTCTTGGTGTTCGGATGCAGGACGAGCAAATGAGAGGGGCTCTGTGGGAGCAGCCTGATCTTTCTTCTTGGTCTTTATTTTCTTGGTGGGTGGGGCATCGTCAGTGGTGTTCTTGAGTTTGCGCTTTCTGGCTTCGGCTTTAGCTGCCCTGGTCTTCTTCTATTCTGAAGCCACTATGGGGACCTTAGGCTTCGAGCCTGTCATACTGGCAGGGAAGACAATGCGAGGTTCTTCCCGCCTTGGTGCTTCAGCTTGGGCCACAGCAGGCTTCTTCTTCTTGGCAGCCAGCTTGTGGTCTATGCCAGGATGCCCAAGTGCCTTGCGCTTCTCAGCTTCATTGTAAGCTTGAACACACTTGGCAGCTAGATTCTTCATTCACTCACGTGAACATTTGGCTTCTTCGTGCTTCTTGCGAAACGCCTCCTTGAGGTCATGCAGCATCAGCTTGAAGTTTTGAGCATCAGCTACACTGAGCTTGGCCACATGCTTCTTGAACTGGTCTTTCTCATAGTCAATTTTGTTTTTCAGTTCAACAATTCTGTGAGCCAAAGCCAGCTCAGGAGCAATGGCACCTTGGAAGGCGACGCTGATGCCAATTGGGAGCTAAAGATCATCAAAGCTGAGATTGGAGTTGTCAAACCACTCATCAATGAAGTTGTCCAGAATGTTCACATCGAGGAGGGGCAGATCATTGAAGCAATGTTGAGGATATCACTTATCGTTATCGTCTCGGTCAGCTAGGGATTAGAGATTAATCAGAAATCGGTCGATTAATCGATTTTATCGGTCGACTATTAATCGGATATTTTTTTACAAATCTCAGGTTCCCAACACTAAAATACGCTATATTCAACACTAAAACAATATTTGACATAAGTGTTACCCTGATTTCTAGCCTTTGAATCCTCGTAAAATGACAAACAAAATAGGGCAATAGTACATATTCCATAACAAGGTCCACAAAACATAAATAAACATAGTTTTTGCCAACATAGTGTAATGAATAGGTCTAATTTATCGGTAGATTCCCGATAAATCACTTGTCAGAACGATAAATCGGTCCAAAAGATAAACGGCAAAGATAAGGCATAATCTTGTCGGTCACCCCCTGATTAGAGATAAATCGGAAGATTAATCGGTGAATCGGAAGATTTTTTGAACAGTGCGTTGAAGATCTCCGCCTCTTGCTTGCTCTTAATTAGCTGCTCAAGAGCATCATCACCACACTCATCATCTCTTGACAGATCAATGGCTTAAGTTTCGTTCCTCAAAACGGCAGCAGGTGTCAGGGCTTGACCAGAACTTTGGACATGTTTCTTCTGGGGCTTCTCTTTCTTTTTGGAGATGCGAGAGAGATCTTCAGAATTGATACTTGGTGCAGGGGGAGCAGTTGCCAATGGCTTCGCTCGTGAAGCTTTTGAAGCAACAGAATGTTTTGAAGCCTTAGTTTTCTTCTACTCATACGGCTTAGGAGGAGGAGCTGGTGCATCATCAGAGTCAGCATCATCACCAGAGTGATCCACATTTGCACCTTGGATAGCAATGTGAGTGATGAGGCCTTCGAGGTTGTAGAATGGGCCGATTCTGTTCTCATTGGCTTCACGGGTGCCATCTTCCCGAGAAGCAGACGGACCTGGGTTGAAGTCAAGTCCAAATGCCTTCTTGTTCTTCACAGCAGAGTCTTTGGCGAACTTGAAGTTGCGCTTGAACAGATTGTCTTCGTGACACCACAGCAGAGAAGAGGGGTCAGCATTCTCTGGCTGTGGTCCGCGAACCATGCACGGATAGAAGCATTGATCAATAGCTTCAGTCTTGGACCTGGGAGGAAGATTTTTGTATAGGATATCTCCCCAGGGTTGCTTGATGGCATTCTTCTCGGCATACTCAGTAGTGACAAATCTGTATTTGAACCATTCCTCTGCCCAATATCTTCGAATCCATTGGATTCGATTCTTGCGTTCACCATAGGTCTCCTCTGGGTCTGTCTTGTACAGTTCGTTTAGATCTGGTGGCAAATCTTTGGAAGTATTCCCACGGTGCTGTCTGCCACCCTTTCTTGCTGACTTCTCAGTAGCCATGAAGCTTAACCTGAAAGGCTTCAGAACTAGCAAAGGCTTCCGATGGCTGGTCAGACAAGAACTGGGTTCAGGAGAATTTATGTGACTCTATAAGAATTCTGCAAATGAATGAAGACTATGAGAACCAAGGAATTCTCCCACAGACATGTACCTGTGACAGCATTAGAGGTGAGAGGGAAGGGGAAGAGGTCATATGCATTCTCAAAAGATTTTGAAGATAAATCAGTTTGAAGACATTGACCTCATAACGCGAAGACATTCACTTATTTGTTGTGAGTTGGTTCCAGATTTGTACGAAGAATAAGTACAAGTGAGGAATCTAACTTGTAGAGAAGCATAAGTGAACAGACTAGGCATAATATGAGATGCAAAACAGGATAGATTCAACTTTGGAGGTATAGAAACCACTTTTGGTAAAGAAGGATGAATCTATCAGATCAAAAAGACGGTAAAAAGTAAGTTTTAATTACCACACGAAGAACTGCTAGACAAAGCGAAGTTGGAGGCCGAGCTGTTCGATCTCCCGTGCCCTAACTTGGCGACGGAAGATACCTACGGCAGCGGCGGAGAAGACGAGGTCCGTGGCCGGCGTGAGGACGACATTGATGAGGTCGCGACAACTAAGCGTTTCATCGCCAGCGTCGTCGAGAGCTAGCGGTGGCGCTAGGGTTAAAGAGAGGTGGCGAGGTGGAAGAAGGATTTTGACCGTGATGTGATGGGTATTTATAAGGAAAGGGATGGCACAACACAATTATGCAGGTGCCCCTGGCGGTTCACATCTGAAGGGCACGTGGCAAGCATGCAACACCTTGGAAGTTGTTCCATGCTCCCACGCACGCCTGGATTGTCGGGGTGGTTGTTCCGAATTCTCCGGCTTTCGGGCAATAAGGATATAGCATAAAAACAGATATAAATGTTTGTTAGATTGACTTCAGCTGACAAGGTCTCACTGAAGACAATCGACAGTTTTCAATAGAATGCATATGATTTGGACAGATAGAGTTGAGGTAGAAGCCTAGATAGGTTAGGGTCCGATCACATTCACTTAGATCAAAAGATTCAGCAAGAAATCATAGCTATAAGTGAATGCTGTAGAGGACAGAACACAAATATGTATATAGCAAGTATAAGACCAAATCAACAGGATGAAGATAAATATGAACATAAGTCAAGTATGAAGACAAATCAAATGCGAAGACTTTGCAAACATAACGCCAAGGGAAACACTTCAAACAAAATTTTGGTGGTGGCGTTACCCACCGTATAGGAAGTATTAGACCCAGACACGACGCACAATTATCGTGGCGCTCCGAAGTCAAATTCTGCATTAATGTATTCACACTTAGATTGTATGTCTTCATTGATTGAAGATATACATTACTTCGTGTGTTGCACATCTAAGTCATCAAAATGCATAAGTGTTAGGATGTGTGTCCAATCACAGGATATTTGAGGATTCCAAGATATTTAGCTCACACCGCAACTTGCAAAACCTTTTCTCATCCAAGGGCTTTGTGAAGATATCAGCCAATTGCTCTTCTGTGTTGACGTGAATGATATCAATATCTTCCTTCATGACATGATCTCTGAGAAAGTGATGACGAATTTCAATGTGCTTTGTCTTCGAGTGCTGAACTGGGTTGTTGGCAATCTTGATGGCACTCTCATTGTCGCAGTAGAGTGGCACATTCTTCGGGTGGATACCATAGTCCTTGAGAGTTTGCTTCATCCAAAGAAGCTGAGCACAGCAAGATCCAGCAGCAATGTATTCGGATTCAGCAATGGAGAGAGATACACAGTTCTGCTTCTTTGAAGACCAACAGACAAGAGATCGCCCCAGAAAGTGACACGTGCCTGATGTGGACTTGCGATCAACCTTGTCACCAGCATAATCAGCATCTGAGAATCCAACTAGATCAAACTCTGAGCCCTTTGGATACCATAATCCTAGTGTTGGGGTGTAAGCCAAATATTGAAGAATTCGCTTCACAGCTAAGTGATGCGATTCCTTTGGTGCCGCTTGGAATCGGGCACACATGCAAACACTAAGCATTATATCTCGCCTAGATGCACATAAACAAAGTAAAGAACCAATCATGAAGCGTTATACCTTTTGATCGAACTCTTTACCATTGGCGTCGGGACCCAGATGACTTTTGGTTGGCATTGGCGTCGTGTATCCTTTGCAGCCTTGCATTCCAAACTTCTTCAGGCAATCTTTGAGATACTTTTCTTGATATATGAAGATGCCATTGCATTGCTGACAAATTTGGAGACCCAGAAAGAACTTCAGCTCGCCCATCATGGACATCTGATATTGCTCTTGCATCATGTGACCAAACTCATCACTGTATTTCTTGTTTGTGCAGCCGAAGATAATGTAATCCACATAGATTTCGCACACAAATAGTTCACCATCATATGTCTTCGTGAAGAGTGTAGGATCTAGTGAACCAGGTTTGAAGCCTTAGCTCTTCAGGAAGTCTATGAGTGTGTCATACCAAGCACGAGAGGCTTGTTTGAGGCCATACAATGCCTTGTTGAGCTTGTATACCATATCAGGATGTTTTGGATCTTCAAAGCAAGGAGGTTGTGCAACATATACTTCTTCTTCAATCTTTCCATTGAGAAAGGCACTCTTCACATCCATTTGATACAGAAGGAAGTTGTGATGATTTGCATAGGCTAGAAGTATGCGAATGGCTTCAAGCCTAGCCACAGGTGCAAATGTTTCATCGAAGTCAATCCCTTCCACTTGAGTGTATCCTTGGGCAACGAGACGAGCCTTGTTTCTGACAACTTGACCATGCTCATCTTGCTTGTTGCAATATATACATTTGGTGCCAATGATATTGTGCTTACGAGGATCAGGACGCTTGACCAATTCCCACACATTGTTCAGCTTGAACTGTTGAAGCACTTCTTGCATAGCTTGAATCCATTCAGGTTCCATGAAGGATTCAGAAACTTTCCTGGGTTCAGAGATTGAGACGAATGCAAAATGCCCATAGAAATTTGTTAGCTATGTTGCTCTTTGAGTAGCTCTTGAACGAGTGAGTGGACCAGGTGCGTTGATGCTGTCAATTATCTTCTCAATCTGTACTTCATTTGCAACACGAGGATGAACTGGACGAAGATTTTGCTCTTGCTGATCAATGTCATCATTTGGTGAATTGTCTTCAGGCTGGGCATTGTCTTCAGGTTGATTAGGTGTAGAAATGATAAGTTCCTCTTCAGTCTGAGCCTCAGAAGGTATGATCTCTCCAATTCCCATCTGCTTGATTGATTCACTTGGAGGTACTTAATCTAGCACATTTGGCAGGTGCTCTCTTTGCGAGCCGTTAGTCTCATCGAACCGCACATCCACAGTTTCAACCACTTTATAGTGAAAGAGGTTGAAGACTCTGTAGGAGTGCGAATCCTTTCCGTAACCAAGCATAAATCCTTCATGTGCTTTCGGTGCAAATTTTGAAGTGTGATGTGGATCCTTGATCCAGCACCTAGTACCAAATACTCTGAAGTGGCTTACATTTGGCTTCTTACCAGTTAGGAGTTGATAGGATGTTTTCTTCAGAAGCTTGTGAAGATAAACACGGTTGATGACATGGCATGCAGTATCAATGGCTTCAGGCCAGAACTTCCGTAGAGTCTTGTACTCATCGAGCATCGTTCGGGCCATCTCAATAAGGGTTCTGTTCTAGCGCTCCATGATGCCATTCTGCTGAGGTGTGTAAGGAGCAGAGAACTCATGAGTGATTCCCATAGTATCCAGATAGAGGTCGAGGCTGGTGTTCTTGAACTCAGTGCCATTGTCACTTCTGATGTGCTTGATCTTGACGCCATAGTTCGTCATGGCACGATTGGCAAAGCGTCTGAAGACATCCTGCACTTCGTTCTTGTAGAGGATTATATGCACCCAAGTATATCTTGAATAATCATCAACAATGAAAAAGCCATAGAGGCAAGTAGTGGTAGTGAGAGTAGAGTAGTGAGTAGGGCCAAATAAGTCCATGTGTAGCAGCTCGAAGGGTTGAGATGTAGTCATGATTGTCTTCGAGGGATGCTTGGCCCTAGTCATCTTTCCAGCTTCGCAGGCACCACACAGATGATCCTTCTTGAACTTGACGCCTTCGATGCCCACAACATGCTTCTTCTTCACGAGAGTGTGAAAGTTCCTCATGCCCACATGCCCTAGCCTTCGATGCCAAAGCCAGCACTCTGAAGCTTTTGCTAGAAGACATACGGCCATCTGTGGTCCTGCTTAGAAATCTACCATATACAGATCATCTTTTCGATACCCTTCAAAGACTAGAGACTTGTCAGATTCCATTAGTACAAGGCAACGATATTTTCCAAATAGCACAATCATGTTTAAGTCACAAAGCATTGAGACAGACATTAAGTTGAAACCAAGGGATTCAACAAGCATCACTTTATCCATGTGCTGATCCCTTGATATTGCAACTCTACCTAGACCCAATACCTTGCTTTTACCAGTGTCAGAAAATGTGATGTGACTCTTGTCTGATGGACGTAGCGTTGAATCCATCAGAAGACTTTGATCGCTAGTCATGTGGTTAGTGCATCCACTGTCCATAATCCATTCTGAAGTATGAGGTTTCATAGCCTACAGTGCAGTTTGGGGGATAGGCTTCACCAAGCGAGTTGTGAAGCATAAACATTTGACGTACAAGTGGAACATGGAAATTCAGATCTTGGTTAGGATAGATAGGATGAGTGTCAAGGAATCCCGAAACAAAATATATAGTAAGACCATTTGGGCATTTTATCTTGCACCCCATGAGATGTTTAAGGTCCGGCTGGACACCTTTCCCTGCACAAAAAAGTTAAGTTTTCTTAACCACCCACATTTTTAGGGGTGGCTTAGAAGCAATGAGTCTAAGTGCAGCATCTGAGAACTTATGCTTTGGAGCCCTAGTAAATAGCTTGTAGGAGGTGAATAATACTCATAGGAATAAGAAGAAAAGTTCTTAGTTCTATGAACACAGCGGTTTGAAGAAACATGCTCATATTCATGGGTCTGAGTATTTTCCCTGCAAAACATTGACGTTAGGGTGAATCAGATGAGTCCTTGGTCTGTATGAAGCTTTTGGACCATATGAAGCCTTTGGAATGGGGTTTGTCTTCTTCCTAGGTGGTGTCATGATGACATTCACTGGAAGATTCTCAAGAAAACTTTTGGGTACCCATATCTTCTTCATAGGTGGCCCATTCCTGCAGTTAGTACCAATATACCTGGCAAACACTTCGTCGTTCTGATTCTTAAACATTTTATAGTTTGCATCAAAGGATTCATCAATGATAATAGGGTTAGCACAAGTGAAACCAGATAAGGTGGATGGATCTACTGAAGGTTCCTTTGCAGCAACCCATGTGGTTTTGGGATACTGCTCAGGCTTCCAGTACGACCCATCAACATTCATTTTCCTCTCGAAGCCAACACCCTCTTTCCTAGGGTTTCAGTTTAGAATCTGCTTTTTGAGGACATCACATAATGTCTGATGCCCTTTGAGACTTTTGTACATCCCTGTCTCAAGTAGTGTCTTCAACCTAGCATTCTCATCAGCAATAGTAGTGGTATCCTCAGCAGAGGGGTTAGTTACCACATCAGCAGTTGAAGATATTGCAACAGTAGTAGCAGTAGAACATTCAGCAACAGAGGCAGCGTTATCACGCTCAATGCATTTTAGACATGGTGGTTCAAATCCTTCTTGAGCGGGACTGATCTGTTGAGCGCGAAGTGACTCGTTCTCTTTTTGAAGATCCTCATGAATCGCTCCCAATTTCTCAAGATCTTGCTTCCTTTGAAGATAATCGTAGGAAAGCTTTTCATGAGTTGTTGTGAGCGTTTCATGACGACTTTCAAGTTCTTCGTACTTAACATGAAGATTTTTGATGTCTTCAATTAAGGACTGAGATCGGGTCATTTCCGCGTCCAACAGGTCATCGCTTTTGTCTAACAGTTTTTGAATATGTTCCATAGCTTTCTGTTGTTCAGTTGCAATTTTAGCAAGTGTTTTGTAACTAGGTTTGGATTCACCATCAGAGTCATCTTCACTTGATGTTTGAAAGTAGGCATCGCATGATTTTACCTTGGCACCACGTGCCATGAAGCAGTAGGTGGGAGCCGAGTCGTCCTTGTTAATATCATCAGCGTTGGTGACGGAGCCATTGTCTTCAGTGTTGAAGATGGGCTTGGCAACGTAGGCTGTAGCTAGAGCTAGACTCGCAACACCAGAGTCGGACTCCTCCTCGGACTCCACCTTTGCCTCCTTAGAAGCAGACTCCTCCTCTGAATCCATCTCCTTGCCAACAAAAGCACGAGCCTTGCCAGATGAGCTCTTCTTGTGTGATGAAGACTTGGAAGAAGACTTGGAAGAAGACTTGGAAGAAGACTTTGAGGATTTTTTCTTCTTCTTGTCATCAGAATCATATTCTTTGCTCTTCTTCTTCTTCTTCTCATTGTCCCACTGTGGACACTCAGAGATGTAATGACCAAGTTTCTTCCACTTGTGGCAGGTTCTCTTCTTGTGGTCATGTGTGGAAGCTTCATCATTTCTTGAGCTGGATCGTGAAGACTTTCTGAAGCCTTTCTTCTTGGTGAATTTCTGGAACTTCTTCACAAGCATAGCAAGCTCCTTTCCAATGTCTTCAGGATCACCAGAACTGGAGTCAGATTCTTCTTCAGATGAGGAAACAGCCTTTGCCTTCAAAGCGCGAGTTTGGCCATAGTTGGGGCCATAGATATCTCGTTTTTCAGATAGCTGAAACTCATGTTTGTTGAGCCTCTCAATTATGTCAGACGGATCGAGAGTCTTGAAGTCAGGGCGTTCTTGGATCATCAGGGCTAAGGTGTCAAATGTGCTGTCAAGAGATCTCAGTAGTGTCTTGACTAGTTCATGCTTCGTGATCTCACTGGCGCCGAGTGCTTGGAGCTCATTTGTGATATCAGTGAGGCGATCAAATGTGAGCTGGAAGTTCTCATTGTCGTGTCTCTTGAAGCGGTTGAAGAGGTTGCGGGGAACACTGATCCTTTGATCACTCTGAGTTGAGACGCCTTCATTGACCTTAGAGAGCCAGTCCCAGACTAGCTTCGATGTTTCCAGAGCACTCACACGGCCATACTATCCTTTGGTCAGATGACCACAGATGATGTTCTTGGCAGTAGAGTCCAGTTGAACGAACTTCTTGACATCAACAGGGGTGACACCTTCACCGGCCTTGGGAACACTATTCTTGATGACATACCACAGATCGACATCAATGGCTTCAAGATGCATGCGCATCTTATTCTTCCAGTAGGGGTATTTAGTGCCATCGAAGATGGGGCACACAGCGGAGACTTTGATTATCCCTGCAGTCGATATAGCTAAAACTCCAGGTGGTTAAACCGAATCACACAGAACAAGGGAGTACCTAGCTCTGATACCAATTGAAAGAGCTAGTTATCGACTAGAGGGGGTGAATAGGCGATTTTTATGAAAGTCTTCAAAACATGGGAGTTTCAAAGACAAAAAATAGAAATGACACTATTTGTATGCAGTAGAAGCTAGACTACACTAGGCAAGCCATAGTCAAGTATTCAATGAAGTGAAAGCACGAAGACTATCAGCAGCTAGGTAGTAAGGACCAAGATGGAAGATAGTATGAAGCCAATCAGGACAAGTAGTCACACAGTAAAGTCAAACAGATAATGCTAGCAGGCAATGACTTCACAAAGACAAACAGTAAGTAAAGAGAAGTCGGAGATAGAACCAGTAGCTTCCGGAGGACAGAGATTTGTTCGACCAGTTCCAGTTGTTGTGACAACTGTATGTCTGGTTAGGGAGGTTGAGATCAACTCAGAAGACCGCGTCTTCACCTTATTCCCCTTGAGCTAAGGACACCTAGTCCCCGCCCAATCACTCTGGTAAGTCTTCAAGGTAGACTTCCAAACCTTCACAGACTTCGTTCACCGGCAATCCACAATGACTCTTGGATGCTCAGAACGCGATGCCTAACCGGCTAGAGGATTCACAGTCCTCAAGTGTAACAAGTCTTCAGTTCACGCGGATAGAAAGACTTCAGTGATGCCAAACACTCTTTGGGCTCTAGGTGGTTTGGGCTTTGTCCTCGCAAGGATTCTCTCTCAAGTGCTTTGGAGGTGGGTTGCTCTAAAACGACAAAAGTCATGTACTAACTCCGAGCAGCCACCAATTTATGGTGTAGGGGGTGGGCTATTTATAGCCACTGGGCAACCCGACCTGATATGTCCGAAATGACCTTGGGTCACTAAGGAACCGACACGTGTCCCAACGGTCAGATTTCAAACACACACGGCGGCTTTACTTGGGCTACAAGTAAAGCTGACTCATCCGACTCTGGATAAGATTTGCTCTCATTGTCTTCGCTTGAAGACATAGGATTTGGTTGAGCATCACTTCAGTCACTCTGACTTTGTTCACTTGGACCCCACTTAAAAGTGCAGTGGTTCCTATGACTCAACAAAGAAGAAAAGGAAATAGTGAAACAACTAAGTCTTCGCGCTCCATAGTCTTCACGCGATGTCTTCTCATGTCATAGTCTTCAACGTGAATAGCTTCACAAACCACCATTGTCTTCAATGTCTTCACACATTTTTAGGGGTCATGTCTGATAGGTAAACCGAATCAATGAGAGGGACTACTACCTGTGTTATCCTGCAATTCTCACAAACACATTAGTCCCTCAACCAGGTTTGTCATCAATACTCCAAAACCAACTAGGGGTGGCACTAGATGCACTTACAGTTAGTTAGACCAAATGACATAATGGTATACTCGTATAGCCCGTACCTTGTGGTAAAAGCTGTCTTAGGTATATCTTGCTCTCGAATCTTCAGCTGATGGTATCCTGATCGCAGATCGATCTTAGAGAAAACTTTAGCTCATTGCAACTGGTCAAACAAATCATTGATAATCGGCAGTGGGTACTTGTTCTTGATCGTTAATTCATTCAATGCACGATAATCAACAAGCATCCTTAATGATCTATCCTTCTTCTTCACTAGAAGTACTGGGGCTCCCCAAGGTGACAAACTTGGTCGAATATAACCTTTATCCAGTAACTCCTTAATTTGCTTCTTAATTTCCTCCAAATCCTTTGCGGGAATCCGATACTGTCTCTTTGATATTGGCCCGGTGCCTGGCAAAAGCTCAATAAAAAACTCAATGTCTCGATCCAGTGGCATGCCTGGCAACTCCTCCGTAAATACGTCGGGGTAATCCTTCACCACTGGTACTTCCTCCTGTACAACTCCTGATAAGGAATTCATTTGAGTCCTCTTCGGCACATGCCAAGATACATACTTGATCCTTCTTCCTTGTGGGGTGGTGAGCATAGTTGATTTACTGGCACAATCGATGTTTCCTCCATACATCGATAACCAATCCATACCCAAAATCACATCCAATCCCTGTGACTCCAGAATTATTAGGTCTAAGGGGAAAACATGCCTACCTATGGTCAATGGCATCTGAAAACATCCTTGGTGAGGGAGTCCTGGACTAGGGGGTGTCCGGACAGCCGGACTATCATCGTCCGCCGGACTCCAAGACTACGAAGATACAAGATTGAAGACTCCGTCCCGTGTCCGGATGGGACTTTCCTTGGCGTGGAAGGCAAGCTTGGCGATACGGATATGTAGATTTCCTACCATTGTAACCAACTCTGTGTAACCCTAGCCTCCTCCGGTGTCTATATAAACTGGAGGGCTTTAGTCCATAGGACACAACATACATTACAACAATCATACCATAGGCTAGCTTTAGGGTTTAGCCTCCTTGATCTCGTGGTAGATCCACTCTTGTACTACCCATATCATCAATATTAATCAAGCAGGACGTAGGGTTTTACCTCCATCGAGAGGGCCCGAACCTGGGTAAAACATCGTGTCCCTCGTCTCTTGTTACCATCCGCCTAGACGCACAGTTCGGGACCCCCTACCCGAGATCCGCCGGTTTTGACACCGACATTGGTGCTTTCATTGAGAGTTCCTCTGTGTCGTCACCGATAGGCTTGATGGCATCTTCAACCAACAACGCTGTCCAGGGTGAGACTTTTCTCCCCGGACAGATCTTCGTATTCGGCGGCTTCACACCGCGGGCTAATTCACTTGGCCATCTGGAGCAGATCGAAAGCTACGCCCCTGGCCGTCAGGTCAGGTTCGGAAGCCTAAACTTCAAGGCCGATGTCCGTGGAGACTTGATCTTCGATGGACTCGAGCCACAGCCAAGCGCGTCGCACTGTGACGACGGGCATGATCTAGCTCTGCCGCCGAACAGTGCCTTGGTGGCCGCACATGAATCCTCTTCAGCCATTAGTCCGGAGCCGATCGCCCAGATCAAGGATCGGTGGATAGACGCCACCTTGGGGGCTTCAACGTCCACGGCGATGGAGCCGAAGACTAATCCTGTCCCCTGCGAAACTCGTGATTCCGAGGTTCCGGACTCCTTGCCGGGCTCTGAACCTCCCGCGCCCCTACCAATCGATTCGGACTGGGCGCCGGTTATGGAATTCACCGCCGCGGACATCTTCCAACACTCGCCCTTTGGCGACATCCTAAATTCGCTAAAGCACCTCTCATTATCGGGAGAGTCCTGGCCGGACTATGGCCAGGATGGTTGGGGTACGGACGACGAAGAAATTCAGGGGAAGGGGCACGATCGCAATGGACCCAGAGTGCGGTTCGACCACACCAGGGGCTTGCAAGTGTGCCCCCCTTTTTTATTTTTTATTTTTCTTCTTTGTGTACACAGGACTCCATTAACCAGAAGCCCTATCCGGCGGTGAACCTGCCGAACTCATGATGCAACAGTCAGGGACGAAAGAAGGCTGCGACGAACACTCAGGTGGTCTCAATTACGAGCATTAAATTCGATTATATACACCAAGTCCGCAGCTCACCCCTGGAGGGGGACATGTTTACTTAGTCCAAATCCCTTGCTTACCGCACTATTTGTATCAGTCCGCACTCATAGCAGACTTCCTTTAATAAATAATGCAGCACTTTTCGACTACAATTACACTACCTTTTTATATATATGTTGATTACATGACATCTTGCACCCGCATATTTTGGTACGGCCTAATACACCAGGGGCTTATGTTCCCCACATTATGGTGTGATAAGTCCGAACACTTTCATAAGTGCGGCACCCCGAACTTATAGCATTATATGAATCGGCTCCGAATCATGTCTTGGGTCAATAGTTGGGTTTGCCCGGCTCCCACGTTTTGGTGCCTTACGTTCCGTTCCGTCGGCTAAGGTGGCACTGGGAGAACCACTGCGATTGCGCCCCGGTTGAGCCGGGCGAGCGCCTCAGTGGAGAAAGCTAAAACTGACTGGCATGATAAGGCGAGAGACTGGTCGCTGTTCGAGAGGTTTTTTCGGGTCCTTAAAGACTCACGCCGCTTCGAGCGAAGTTCCGGACCATGTCCGACGAAGGCGTGGATAGCGCCCCGGATTCGGTCTTCCGAATACCAGGGGCTTCGCCGAAATTTAAAATTATAGAATTCTATGGTTAAGTGAGAGTGTTCAAGCATCATAAGTCCGGTTGCCTTGTTCGTTGTGTTGAGCGCCTCCCTAGATGGACCCAAAAATGGGAACAAGAGTGCTCAAGTTTATCCCGAACACCCCAGCACTCGTGGCTTGGGGGCTGAAGCCAACGACTTGCCATCTCTCAGATTTTATATACGGCCGCACAGAAGGTAATATTTTAAATTAAACAAGTGTTGCTTAAGGCGCATATGAACGAAGTTTTCAGCGCACATGATAATACATAGCGAGTTCACTCAAAGATTACATTTCGAGGGCACTCATCCGCAATATCGCGGGCTCCCTTCAGGACAGTTTTATAATACATCTCCGGCGTGCGATACTCCTTGCCTGGTGGCGGTGGCTCCGTGAGAAGCTTCTCCGCATCCAACCTGCCCCAGTGCACCTTTGTGCGGGCAAGGGCCCGACGAGCACCTTCAATACAGGCGGAGCGCTTGATGACCTCCACCCAGGGGCACGCATCCACCAGCCGCCGCACGAGGCCGAAGTAGCTCCCAGGCATGGCCTGTCCAGGCCACAGCCGGACTATAAGGCCCTTCATGGCCTCCTCAGCTACCTTGTGGAGTTCGACCAGCTGCTTCAGCTGGTCGCTTGGGGGCACCGGATGTCCGGCCTCAGCGTACTGTGACCAGAAGACCTTCTCCGTCGAGCTCCCCTCCACGCCACGATAGAATGCGGCGGCATCGGACGCACTACGCGGCAGATCTGCAAACGCCCCTGGAGAGCTCCGAATGCGGGTAAGTGTAAGGTAGTTTACATTAACATGCTTGCTTTGCATGAAAAATGCCTTACCTGCCGCTATCTTCTTCACATATTCAACCTCCTGAAGGGCCTTACGGGCCTCGGCCTTGGCGGACTTGGCACTTTCGAGAGCCGAGGCAAGCTCGGACTCTCGAGTCTTGGAGTCACGCTCCAAACTCTCATGCTTCTCCATGAGAGCCTGGAGCTCTTGCCGTACTTCCGCCACCCGTGCCTCCTGCTTCTCTCGCTCTTCCCGCTCCGCGGCCGCACTGCGGTCGGCCGCGGACACGGCCTCCTTCAGGGCTGCCACCTCGTTCGTGGCACCTGCAATATCCAAATTATCCTTGTTAATTTTATCGCAACCAAAATCCTTTTCTGTAAGGTAACTATTCAAAGTGGTGTGACTCACCTTCTTTGTCCTCGAGCTGCTTCTTGGCATGGTCGAGCTCTTGCTCGGACCGCTCGAGATCCTTCTTCAACACTTCGACCTCCGCCGATAGTGCGGCAGAGGTCAGCAGCGCAGCCTGCAAACCCATATTGACATATTTTAAGCAACCCTGCGTATATCTTGTTAGATCCTCAGTCCGGCTTTTCTTTCCGAACACCGAACTGAGCATCAGGGGCTACTGTCTATGCGGTATTACATTACATAATTTTAACTTCTTACCTCAAAGCCTGTTAAAAGGCTACTGCAGGCTTCGGTCAGCCCGCTCTTAGTGAGCTGAACCTTCTGAATCACCGCACTCATGATAGTGCGGTGTTCTTCCTCGATGGAAGCGCCTTTAAGCGCCTCCAACAAGTTATCCGGCGCCTCCGGTTGGACGGAGATCGCCGGTGTCACGGTCTTGCCCTTCCTTCGAAGGGGCCGCCCGCCGGACTCTGGAACCACTGCGGGTTCCGATGTAGAGTCCGGCACAAAGTCCGGGAGGCAGCCTGACGGCGCCTCCGGAGCCTCCTCCCGATGGGTCCCTCTCTGGGATCCCACCTCGGCGTCCTCGCCGGCGCGGGGAGTAGTGGCAGTCGGAAGTGAATCCACATCCGACGGGGCCAATGACCCGCTTGATGAAGCGGGGAGATCATCATCGGCCGGACTACGGACAGAACGCGGCATTAGAAGGACACTACACGACACGAAAGAAATTACATATCAAGGATCCGGATACTTACGATCTTGCCGGACACCTGGCCCTTGGAGACCATTCATCCTCGCCAATGGTGGTGTTGGCGAAACTGTCCGGGGGGATAGTCCTCCCCCTCTTGGACCCTTCGGCCTCCCCTATTGGGAAGCCTTCCTCTTCTTCTCTCCCTCCTCCGGGAGAGAGTCCTCCTCCTCCTCCTCGTCTTCGGGGGAGGAGTCCGCGTCGTCGTCGGACGCCTGATTGCGGGAACTCTTTCGAGTTGTAACGCCCCGGATTCGATGCGCCAGGTGTCCGCCAGTTATTCGCCGTCGTTGCCATGTCATTTGCTTGCGTGTTGCACTTTGCCATGTCATCATCTGCATTTTATCATGTCATCATGTGCATTTCATTTTGCATACATGTTCGTCTCATGCATCCGAGCTTTTTCTCCGTTGTCCGTTTTGCAATCCGGCACTCCTATGTCCTCCGGCGTCCCCCTTTTTCCTCTTCTCTTGTGCGGGTGTTAAACATTCTCGGAATGGCCCGAGGTTTGCCAAGCGGCCTTGGTATAGCACCGGTAGACCGCCTGTCAAGTTTCATGCCATTTGGAGGTCATTTGATACTCCAACGGTTAACCGGGTAGCCGCAAAGGCCTCTTTGGAGTTGCAGCCCAACACCCCTTCCAAAGTGGCCCAAAGCCCAGCAAACTCCTCTCCATGCTCTCGGCCGTTCGATCACGATCGCGTGGCCGAAAACTGCACCTCATTTGGACTCTTCTAGCTCCCTCTATGCCTATTTATACACCCCCCATTCTAAATCCCGGATGTTTTCCCCCGAAACCCTAAAAATTCCTACCCCGCCGCCTCAGCCAGCCATCAAGCGCCACGTGGCGTCCTCCGCCGCGCCGCGCTACCAGCCCGCTCAGCCCTCGCGGGGCCCGCCCGGGCCCGAGCTGCCCGCCGCCGCGGCCCGCGCCCCGGCTGCCGCCCGTCCCCGCCGGCGCCTCCCGCCGCGCTCCCCGCGCCGCCGCCGGCGAGTCGCCCCGCCGCCCGGTGCCCTTCCGCCGCCGCCGCCCGAGCGCCGAGCGCCGCCGCCGGGCCTCGGCCTCCTCGCCGCCAAGCTCCGCCGTGGCTGCCGCCTCCGCCCGCGGTTCCCCTGCCCTCCGGCGACCGCGCCCACCGCCGCCGACTGCCTCCTCCGCCGGCGCCGCTCCCCGCCGGTTTCCGCGCCGCTCCGGCCAGATCCGGCCGCGGAGAGGCCGGATCCGGTGCCTCCCTCGCCGGCCCCCTCGTCTCCGACCACCCCGGCCATCTCCGGCGTTCCCACGACGAACTCCGGCGAGTCCCCGGCGAGTTCACGCCGTGCTTCGAAATCCGTGCAAACCCGCAGGTTGACCTCCATATTCTTCAAAGTCCCTGAGTTTTGACATTTTCATGCCATGTTCATGCCATCGTATCTTCGCACCCGTAGCTCCGTTTCACGCGTATAATATGTCAAATTGTTCGTCTCGACGAGTAGATAATTTTATTCCATTGCATCATTTTCATTTGAGTTCATCTT
Source organism: Triticum timopheevii (assembly GCA_963921465.1). Classification (NCBI taxonomy): domain Eukaryota; kingdom Viridiplantae; phylum Streptophyta; class Magnoliopsida; order Poales; family Poaceae; genus Triticum; species Triticum timopheevii. The sequence goes on from OY997270.1 coordinate 140,987,883, forward strand.
GATGCCCGAAATGCTGTTGGAAGAGTGCATGTTGATGTTAATCTGCTGAAACTGTTATAACTTGCTGTTTTAACATTTTTGCCATGATTTATGTGTGCATCCTATGAGGTTGATGTCTACATGAATGTTGAACTATGCCATGCCATCTTTCCAGGGGTGTTAAACATGTATTTTTGTGAGTTGTGTGCTGAGTGTATCAAGCTTGCTAAGTAGGGTAGTTGCTGTTGCTGTTTTCCTGACAGATTCTGTTATATTTTGATGCCATGTTAACATGCTTCTATTAATCATTCTATGCATAATCTGGAGATGCTCTATAAACATGTTTTGAACTACATGTCATGATCTATCCATTCATGCCCTTGGTTGCAATTATAGACTGCTGGAACATGTTCATTTCTTGCTCCAAAGTTGCTTGAAAATGTTGTTTGTCAGCCTGTTTACATTAAGTTCACTTGTTCCCATGTGTTTTTCTATTGATCCATGTACCCTATGACCTTGCTCTTGCCATGCTTAGCTTCATAAACATGCCTTCTTACTGTTGGTTGCCTTGCCATGCCATGTATTGCTCTGTGGTGAGTGGTTCAAGCTCACGAACATGCCTACTTATTGTTATTCCTGCCATGTTTGAATCTGTAATATAACTTGCCATGTTTACATGGGTGCCATCATATTTTTTTATTCTTTTTGGCTCATGGTCAGTAAGGGACTTTTGATATATGCAATTAGTAGATTCATGCCATGCCTTTGTTTGCCATGATAAGTTCCTGTAACATGTTCTTTGCTTGCTCTAAACATTGCAACTTGATGTTATTTCCTGATAAGTCTGAAACTGTTATTACTTGCAATATCTCCATGTCTTTTTGAGCATGTTCTAGTTGTTTCTGGAGTAAGCTCAGTGTTCATGTTTTGTTATGCTTTACGTGTACTTCATGCCCATGCCTTTTGTTATTATGTTGGGGTGCTGTAGCATATTGATGCTTGTAAGATGCCTAGTTGCTGTTATGGACAGATTGTTGCTATGACTTGTTTCATGTGTATGTGTTGCAACCGTTGCTCCGTTTTGAGTGTGCTCTATATGAAACTTGCTTGATTTTTCATGTAGCTTCGTATTACCATGTTGGATCCTTGTTTTGGTGTGTTTGCTTGATGTTTGGGTGCATTTTGCATCAATGCCATGCTTATCTTGTTTTGCTCATATCTTCTAGGCCGTAGCTCCAAATCTAATGAACTTTATATGTAACTTGACTAGAATTTCGTGTAGATCATCTTGGTGCATCTTAACTTGCTGTTTAACAACTTCAACTTAATGTTTATTCAGTTCTGGACCAATTTCGAAATTTGCATATGAGGACTTACCGGAATTATTATATGTTGTTCCCGGCCTCATTTAAACTTGCCTTGATGTGTTGCTTTTGTTTGCATCATCTCTTGCCATGAGTAGCTTCATGTAGCTTGGTCATGCATCATGCTTGTTGTGCATCATGCCTTGTTCTTGTGTGGTGTGTTTACCATGTTGTGTGCTTCTTCTCGATAGTTCCCGTTTCGTTGCGATCGTGAGGATTCGTTCGTCTACGTGTGGTTCGTCTTCGTGGTTTCTTCTTCTTCATGGACTCGTTCTTCTTCCTTGCGGGATTTCAGGCAAGATGACCGCTACCCTGGATCTCACTATTATCATTGCTATGCTAGTTGCTTCGCTCTATCGCTATGCTGCGTTGCCTATCACCTGTTTATCAAGCCATTCCATATTGCCATGAACCTCTAACCTTTGACACCATTCCTAGCAAACCATTGATTGGCTATGTTACCGCTTTGCTCAGCCCCTCTTATAGCGTTGCTAGTTGCAGGTGAAGTTGAAGATTTCTCCATGGTGGACAGGATTTTGGTTGGGATATCACAATATCTCTTACATTATTAATGCATCTATATACTTGGTAAAGGGTGGAAGGCTCGGCCTTATGCCTGTTGTTTTGTTCCACTCTTGCCGCCCTAGTTTCCGTCATACCGGTGTTATGTTCCCGGATTTTGCGTTCCTAACGCGGTCGGGTGATTTATGGGACCCCCCTGACAGTTCGCTTTGAATAAAACTTGTCCAGCAAGGCCCAACCTTGGTTTTACCATTTGCCTCACCACCACCTATACCCTTCCCTTGGGTCGGCCAACCCAAGGGTCATCTTTATTTTAGCCCCCCCGGGCCAGTGCTTGTCTAAGTGTTGGTCCGAACCGAGCCGCCTGCGGGGCCACCTCGGGGAAACTCGAAGTCTGGTTTTACTCGTAGCCTGTCTCATCCGGTGTTGCCCTGAGAACGAGATATGTGCAGCTCCTATCGGGATTGTCGGCGCATCGGGAGGCTTTGCTGGTCTTGTTTTACCATTGTCGAAATGTCTTGATGTACCGGGATTCCGAGACTGATCGGGTCTTCCTGGGAGAAGGTCTATTCCTTCGTTGATCGCGAGAGCTTGTCATGGGCTAAGTTGGGACACCCCTGCAGGGTTTAAACTTTCGAGAGCCGTGCCCGCGGTTATGTGGCAGATGGGAATTTGTTAATGTCCGGTTGTAGATAACTTGACACCTGATCCGAATTAAAACGCATCAACCGTGTGTGTAGCCGTGATGGTCTCTTCTCGGCGGAGTCCGGGAAGTGAACACGGTTTCTGTGTTATGATTGACGTAAGTAGGTGTTCAGGATCACCTCTTGATCATTGTTAGCTTCACGACCGTTCCTTTGTTTCTCTTCTCGCTCTCATTTGCGTATGTTAGCCACCATATCATGCTTAGCCGCTGCTGCAACCTCACCACCTTACCCCTTCCTTTCCCATTAAGCTTTGCTAGTCTTGATACCCATGGTAATGGGATTGCTGAGTCCTCGTGGCTCACCAGATACTTCCAAAACCAGTTTGCAGGTGCCTATGTTACCGAGCAGGTGACGCAACCAAGCTCAAGGAGGAGCTCGATGAAGATCTTGCCCTTTGTGTTGTTTCGTTCTAGTTGATCAGTAGTGGAGCCCAGTTGGGGTCGATCGGGGACCTTTGTCGCATTTGGGGTTCTTCTTTTATTTTGGTTCCGTAGTCGGACTTTGATTGTATCTGGATGATGTAATGCTTTATTCATGTAATTGTGTGAAGTGGCGATTGTAAGCCAACTATGTATCTCTTTCCCTTATGTATTACATGGGTTGTGTGAAGATTACCTCACTTGCGACATTGCTTTCAATGTGGTTATGCCTCTAAGTCGTGCTTCGACACGTGGGAGATATAGCCGCATCGAGGGCGTGACACGAGTCCCCGCGGCCACCTTCTTGGCCTTCTTCTCCGGCACCACGTGAGGTGCCGGAACCAGCAGCCCTGCTAAACGGGCATTCTCCGGGTCTTCTGGCATGGGAGCCGGGCTGATGAGCTGCTTGGCCTTCTCCATCCATTCCTGTCAAAGGAAAAGAAAGAATGAAACCCTCTGGGAATCAATTTGATTACCACAAGTGTCCCGTAACGGGGTTGAATCACTTACCTCGTCAGCCGGATGCTGCGAGCAGAATCCGCGATCTTCCGTCGCAGATGCGGGGGCTTCGGCGCCCTTAAACAGCACCCTCCAGGCGCCTTCGTATGTCGTATCGAAGAGCCCGCTCAGCGCCTGGTGCTGTTCTGGATTGAACTCCCACAGATTGAATGCCCGTTCTTGGCATGGGAGAATCCGGCGGATGAGCATGACTTGGACCACGTCGACGAGCCTGAGCTTATTGCTCACCAACTTCTGGATGCAGGCTCGGAGTCGCGTCACCTCCTTCGGATTGCCCCACGACAAGCCCTTCTCTTTCCAGGAGGTGAGCTGCGTGGGGACGCCAGATCTAAACTCGGGGGCCGCCGCCCATGTGGGCTTGCGCGGCTCGGTGATGTAGAACCACCCCGATTGCCACCCCTTGACGGAGTCCACGAAGGCCCCTTCGAGCCAAAGGACGTTGGGCAACTTACCCAACATGGCGCCTCCGCATTCTGCTTGCGTGCCCTTCACAACCTTCGGCTTGACGTTGAAGGTCCTGAGCCATAGGCCGAAGTGGGGCTGGATGCAGAGGAAGGCCTCGCACACGACGATAAACGCCGAGATGTTGAGGATGAAGTTCGGCGCCAGATCATGGAAATCCAGGCCGTAGTAAAACATGATCCCCCGGACGAATGGGTGGAGTGGAAAGCCCAGTCCGCGGAGGAAGTGGGCAAGGAAGACGACCCTCTCATGGGGCCCAGGGGTAGGGATGAGCTGCCCCTCATCGGGCAGCCGATGCGCGATATCGCCGGAAAGGTATCCGGCGCTGCGCAGCTTGGTGATGTGCTCCTCCTTAACGGTGGAGGCCAACCATTTGCCTCCCGCTCCGGACATATTTGGAGAAGGTCGAGGCGAGATGCGCGAACTTGGGCGTTGGAGCTTGAGTGCGCGGAGATGGATGAGCAAACGAGGAAGAAGGCACAGGTGAGAAGGTGAATCCTTATCCCTTATATATAGGCGGACGAAAACTATACGTCCCCACCGGCCTGATAAAACTCGCTCATCTCCCAAGCGCCACCATCAATGGCGCGGTCGGGTTACCCACGTCCGTATTGATGAGAATCCCGTAAGGGGAACACGATCTCTGCTTCGACAAGACGTGGCAAGGAAACCGCTTCGCTAAACGTGCTGAGGTGGTATAGTTAAAAAAAACGATTCAAACAAAGGCTTGGTAGCGGTGTGATGTCATGATGCATAATACGTCAGCAGATTGGACTGGTGTACATTTTATTCTCTCTACGGGGGAATGTGGAATTTATTTTGCAGAGCCGGACACTATCCTGGTGTTCATGATCTTCTTTGGATTATTCAAGGGAGGAACCCGCCTTGCAATGCCGAACATTATGCGCGCTGGACTAATCGTCATTGAAGCCTGGTTACCATCCGCCTAGACGCACAGTTCGGGACCCCCTACCCGAGATCCGCCGGTTTTGACACCGACACTTGGCTTGCCATATGCTCTGCTCTTGGCGAGCTTACTAACATAGGTGTCCTAAGAACTTTGGTGGGAAACTTATACTTATCCACAAATCCCCTTGATATGTATGAATGCGATGCACCAGTATCAAAAAGAATGATTGCAGTAAATGACTTAACCAAAAACTTACCTATAACTGCATCTGGCTGCTCTTCAACCTCCTCCATGCTAATGTGGTTCACTTGTCCCCTGTTGAAAGGGTTGGGCTTCTTCCCAGAGCTTCCATTGCCATTTCCATTCTTTGCTTAAGAACACTCAGTGGCGTAGTGTCCATTCTTCTTGCACTTGAAACAAGTAATGTGACTTAGATCCTTCTTAGCGGGCGTTGCTGGGTTGGAATGGTTCTGGCTATTGCTTCCTCCATTCCCATTCCCATTCTTGGGGCCACTATGGTTATGCGAACTTTCTCCATTGGAATTAGGGCCTCCATGGTTATGGTGAATGTGTCCTTCCGAGTTCGGGGTAAAACAAGGTCTCTGCTGAGCTCCTGAATTGTACTTCCCTTGTCCATACTTCCTCTTGCGGCTCTCTATCTACTGTTGCTTCCCTTCAATCATAAGAGCTCTATCTACCAACTCCTGGTAGTTGTTGAATGTTGCCACCATCAACTTCATGCTTAGCTCATCATTCAGTCCTTCCAGAAACTTCTCCTGCTTAGCAGCATCAGTTGCTACCTCATCAAGGGCATAGTGTGCTAACTTACTAAACTCATCCACATACTAGCCCACTGTGCGTCCCCCTTGGCGCAAGTTATGAAACTCGCGCTTCTTCATGTTCATAGCTCCTGCTGAAACATGGGCAGTGCAGAAAGCCTGCTGAAACTGATCCCATATAACAGTGTCAATTAGGTATGCGGCTGTGAAATTCTCCCACCATGATGCTGCGAGTCCATCAAGCTGATGTGCGGCAAAACGTACTCTCTCTGCATCTGTGCATCCTGCGGTGGTCAGCTCCCTTCCAATCTTGCGGAGCCAATCATCTGCAACAATCGGCTCGGTGCTACTAGAGAACACCGGCGGTTTCAGCCTCAGGAAAGGTGATCAACAGGTGGTGGTGGTGGTGGGTTGTTGTTGTTGTTGCCTTGGTTCTGATTCTGAACTAGTAGCTGCATTAAGGTATTTTGCTGCTGGATCAACTGAGTGAGCTCCGGTGGGAAAGCAAATCCATTGTCACGTCTCGGAGGCATCTGATGGGTTTAGAAAAGGTGAGAAAACAAAACAGAATGAGGTCTAAAGGGAAAACACTACCCATATGCTCATGAGAGAAACACATTCATATCACTCCAATCAATTCAAACAAGGGCATACAATAGATCTAACTATTGTTACAAAAAGGGCTCGGACTATTCTATATACATGGGGGAATACTACTAATAATATGGTGGTCGACTAGAAGTTTTGATCGGTGGAAGACTCCATGATATCTGCTCCAGCTTCATCAATGTAATCATCATCGTTATTATCGGGGTCAGAATCGGTGTCGTCAATGATGATGTAGTCCTCCGAACGAATGTCCTTCGAATGGTTGTCATCTCCTCCTGGCGCGGGGTCTCCCATGAATACTCCTAGCTTCCTTGTCAGGTCGTCATTCTTATCCACTAGTATCGTCATTTCCTCCTCATATCCGTCGCGTGTAGACTTGAGTTCCTCCTCCAGGTTTGTAATCCTGGTCATCGCCTTCTTCAGATCTATCATGCTTGCGCACATCTGGTTCTCCTGGCGGCGAATGTGCCGGTTTAACTCCTGGATGAAAGCTGCAATGGACCTGTCTCTCCTGGTGCTAATCATCTCCCATTTCTCATCTCGGCGCCCACATATCTGGTAAATAGTGTCCTTAAGATCCTTGTGATAAACTTCTCCAATGCATCCCTGGCAATGTGGGCAGCCATGCTCTTTCCTAGACTCAAGGTTGGTGCATCAAAGGAAAACTCTATGGGCTTAGTAACTGGCATGAATGTCCTTCCTGGAATTTGAACTCGAATCACCCAACGCCCCTCTTCTGGTAAAGTGGCGATGTAGGTCCCGTGAAGCTTGGTATTCTGATGTTCAGGTACCTAGTAACTTCCTTCAAGTGTCGTCCAAAAGGAGTGTCTTCATCCGGTTGTGTAACCTTGTTCCTTGAGTCCGCCATCCTATAGAGTGGAAAAAAGAGAGGAGTCAGAAATGAGTAGAGAGGATTGACCAATGGTTTATCTTAGTGTTCGTGTCCTACAGTCAGCGTGTGCTCTGATACCATCTTGTAGCGACCAGACCTCAAACAGTCTAGTCTCTATGCATCAGTGTCAACCCTGGATCGGTAATGCTGACACACACAGTACTCGAGGATTTATAATAGAGTCTCAATCACACACTTATTACATCGAATGTCTCAAAAGAGACCTTATTACAATAATATGGCTTAAGGCCATCTAAATAAGATAACATCAGAAGGCTTGGAAGATAAAGTGAGTCCATCAACTCCAACGGCATAGCTAAGTGAACGACAACGACCTATCGCACCTTACTCGTCGTTTGAAAAGTCTGCAACATGATATGTTGCAGCCCGAAACGGGTCAGCACATGGAATATGCTGGCAATGTAACACAAAAGAGCAATGAACAGACTAAATGCTATCACTACATGCATATATGGCCAGTGGAAAGCTCTATGGTTAAAGTTTTGCATAAAGCCAATTTTTCCCTACAACAAAGGAATAAATTCTATTTAACTATCATGGTGGTTGTTAAACATTGAGAAGGTTCCTCCAACTCAATCCCAATTAAACATGTATCAAATAACCCAACAAATTAATTTAGAGTGATGAGATCAACATGATAATCCAAGAATCAGATACTCAAGATGTCCATAACCGGGGACACGGCTAACCATGATTAGTTTGTACACTCTGTAGAGGTTTTCGCACTTTTCCCTACATCTGCTAGCCCACCACTGAAAGAGGTCATGCAACCTACTCAACTATGCTAGAGCCCATAATAGCTTGTGGCGGCACACGGAAGTTTCTAGCATGAATAATCCTATGATCCCTTTGAGCCTGGATGGCGAACCGTAGGATGATCACTCGGGTACTCCGGGATATCCTAGGACAACACTGGATTCTCCAGGTGCACGCAACCAATCCTCCCAGATGTGTATTTAAATAGCCACCTTAAGTTAACCAATAATTAATAGCTCTCACATCTGTCATGGATACACTCACCCAATCCACGTCTACGAGCATAGCATAGCAATCCGGAGCATAACGTAGAAGTAACTCCCAAAGGTTTGATAATAAAAGGGAAATAGGTTCTACCTCATCAACTACTTCCCAAAACCCACATGTTAATCAGCTCCCAACCATGCAATTTTTGAGGATTGCAACTAATCCATAAAAACTGGGTACTGAAGGGATATGATCAAAGTGTTACTTGCCTTGCTAACGATCTGCAAAACCTAGAGACTCATAGTAGCAAGCTTTGAACTCCAGGAATTCTATCGCAAACAAACAATATCATACATAAGAACTCAAGCATAGATGCATGGGTAAAACTCAAATAAGAAGATCCAAACAGAAAGCTCGACTGAAGAGCTTCGATTTGCAAAAAGAATCAACTCAAACGGTGCAACAAAACTTAAGATACGAACGAAATAAGGTTCGTTTACTAATCTGGACAAAAGTCAAATTTTACAGTACCAAAATCATGTTCAAGTTGGTTAAACAGAAAGAGGGCTTCGAGACGAAGATTTAGGCGTTGGTTACATCTAATTTGGACTAACGGTTAAAAAGTTATACTAGATCGAAGATCAGGGCAGAAATCGCGATCGAAAATAATCGCAGATAAACCCTGGAAAAATAAAACAAAACGAACAGACTGGCGAACGAACGTTCGTCAATAGAACCTAATCGGTGAACGACGTTCGTTAAAACGAATGAACGGACGAACGTCTACTAAATAACTAAACTGACGAAAAACCGAACCGATCTACCTAAAAAATAGATCTAGGGTTTTCTTAAAAAAAACCCGGCAGTTTTAAAAAAACGACGACGGCAGCGGCGGCTACCTCCAGCGATGTTGGCGGCGGCGGCGGGTGGCGGCGGCGGCGGGTGGCGGCGGCGGCGGCGAGCGGAGTGGCCGGCGGCGCGAGGCGGCGGCGGCGGCGCGGCGTCCAAGGCGGGGCGGCGCTAGGGTTCGGGCAGGGCTGGCGGCTGGGCTGCGGGGCGGTCGGGCCTCGCCTTTTAAAGGGCCGGCCGGGGGAGTCCGGATCGGACACGGCCCGTAGGTCGGTTGCGCATTTTTTTAAAACAGACACAGAAAATAAATAAATAAAAGAAATACTAAACGGAGTCCAAAACTCCTGAAATAAATTTTCACGGTCCTCTAATAATATTGCGGACAAAGTGAACATTTATTTGGGCTACTAATGCAATTTTGAAGAACACATTTTTTTTCTAATTCAAATAAAATAGCAATAAAAATCCAAATAAAATCATTATTTGATTTTAACATTTTTCCTCCAATAGTTCTTTTATTTTGGAGAAGTCATTTTATCCCCTCTCTTATATTTTAATATTGGAAATATTCAGAGAGAAAAACAATAAAACCAAAATGATCCTCTTTTCAAATTTGAGAAAATTCAAATATGAAAATAAATGAATCCCCCAACTCTCTCCGTGGGTCCTTGAGTTGCTTAGAGTTTCTAGGATCAAACCAAAATGCAATTAAAATATGATATGCATATGATGACCTATGTATAACATTCCAAATTGAAAATTTGGGATGTTACAAGTAATAGGTACAAGAACTCTAACTCAGAACTGCTGTGATGCCCAACCACTATCTATGTTCGGGCTCTTGATTTTTTATCTCAATTGATCTAAAACTCAAAGCTCTCGAAGAGGGGATGCTCAATCAATCTTCTTAGAAATCTTAAGCGGAGCAACCAACAGGCAACATTGGAGCGGGGTGGCTATTTATAGCCGCGGCCTTCCCTGAAAGGAAATGACCAAATTGGACATGTGGAGCAGCCAATGGCCGAACGACACGAGTCCAACGATCAGATATTGAGCACAACGATAACATTACTTGTGGAGCAAGTCATGCTAACTCCTCAGTTCGAAAGATATCTCCTGCAACACGAAGAACAACGTCTACTGCTGGCAGGTAATCATTCAAAACACAAAGAGATTTCTGTCAGTCTCGCATAGGTTTGGGCTAAGCATCACAGCGGATCTAAGCTTCGAGAACCTATACCCCTCTTAATAGTACGGAGGTCCACTACTGCAGGATACTGCTAATGCGACACTACGACCAGAGACCCTTTGACGAAACTGTGTGTGATGCATTAATCGCAAACGGTGATGTAAAAAATGTCAAAAAGATGCAAAACGTTTGCGATGAATGATACATCAAACACAGTTCTGATTTTAGTTGTGTGTGCGATGCAAGGCATACGATTGATCCACACGAACTGTTTGTGATGAGACAGAACAACAGAAATGGGTAGCCAGATCAAGGTGTGTGCGATATACGGCATACAGTTCGCTCCAATGAACCGTTTGCGATGATCGAGATGAACACAAATGATTTGGCATAACAAGATGTGTGTGATATCTGGAAAACAGGTCGGTAATCAGAATTGTGTGCGATCATTATAGACAGCCCATACGGTCTTTTTTATGAATTGTGTGCTCATCAGGGCACACAGTTCAAGAAACCAACCTCTGGGCGATAATGTAGAAGATCTCTATCGAATACGTATTACTAACCGTCTGCAATGAGATTGACAGGATAAACAGAGATAACAAATTAATATGAGTGAACGAAAATAGAGATACATATAGTCTGCTTAATTTAGTCCTTCTTCTTCTTCTTGTTGTTGTTGTTGGATGGCCCGCGACATCGTCTTCATGAGGAAGCTTCTTGCCGCTGACCATTGGCTTTTCATCGCCGCCGCCATCGTCATTGTCGTTGCTGCTGTCGTCGTCCTCCTCCTTGTTCGACCATTCCTCCTCCTCCTCATCGTCGTCCTCTTATTCGTCCTCAGACGGCTCCTTGTCCGTCTGGTTGTCGTCTGACTACTCCGGAGGCGGCGTCCCTTCCATGATCCGAATATAATCGAGGTCTTGGCTCGACGTCGGACTCATGGAAGATGAGCGGAATGATTCCGATGTTGACCTATCATTGGGCACCAGACTGCTGGCCGAACTGTCGTCCTCGCTTTCGCTCGACATGGCTGCGGTCGTATAAAAACCGCGAGAAAGCGAGATTGCAGAGTGTGTGCAAGTGCGTAGCACGACCTGCCACGAACAATGAAGATGGTGGACACTTAAGCCAATTGAAGCGGTGGTTGACGTATTATCTAACCGCTGATATAATCAACCGCAATTATTTGTACCCAGCCGCTCCAAATTCCCGGGGTTGCGCAAGTCTCTATGTGATAATTAATTACGCACACACATTGGAGCGTCCAAATATGGAACAAGCATTTTTTGTAGTACTTCTACTCTCTCCGAACCGGCGACCTAGGTGGGAAAAAAAGAGTGAACTTGATGATTACTCCCTCCGTCCCAAAATAAGTGACTCAGCATTGCACTAACTTTAGTACAAAGTTGAGTCACTTAATTTGGGACGGAGGGAGTATTTGGTAATCAATATCATTGCATGTAGAGAATTGACCATTGCATGCATGTTATGCTAAGTAGTCTGAAGTCATTGAATGCATACTAGTCGTAGGACTCCTATTGGCTTATTTCTTTTTTCAGGACAAAAACAAGGAACAAGTTTTGGGATTATGCACCGGTACCGGTACGAACGGAGTAGGACAGTTGGCAAGCAATACATTGAGCTCTTCTTATTGATGAAGCCAGTAACAATCAAATTACAAATAAAAAGAAACTCTGATCCTTCTTGTGAGATGCTCCGGTATGGAAGGTGTGAGAACCAAAACTTGTGCCAAACTTTACCAAATGTTTTCCATGCGATCGTGAGAGCACGCCACAGTGACACAATGATTTTTGTTATTTCCGGACTCTATATGCATTTCCTATATTTAAAATACCAACAAGGCCTACGCCTCTGGCCGCACCCTGTGAGCCAAACTATTTGAAGTTTTTTCCCGTTTCTCGGACAATGCATGAAAACTCGCAAAGCGACACACAAATGATCTTGCTAACACCCACGTGTAGTTGTGACTATATATATTTATATATGTATGCATATGTGTGTGTGTGTGTATGTGTGCAAAAAATGACTCAAATATAGCAAACAAGATCTCAAATGCACCAGAAAATTGAACCATAGGGTAAATTGGGGGTGAAACGATGAACTCATGTTTTCATTCAGATGAAAATATGCTGTTAGCTCATGTAAATGTTTTCAAATAGCACATGGTTCACTCACGAAACCCTTGTGCCTACTAAACCGTGGCCGATGCCCCCTGCCACGCGCGTGATCTGAGTCGTGCATTCTGATATGCCAGAACCCAAACCCCACGGATCGTACGTCTGCACCGTTGGATTCTCCTTGATCAAACGACAATCCTCACCCCTTTCGACATCACATGCAGTTTCGGTTGTGATTTTATTTATATCCACAAATTGCATGTTAAATTCAAACGATGTCTTAAATATAGAAAACGATACCTGAAATGCATTAGAAAATCAAACTCGTGGTATAATGGTGATTTCGTACCATGGAAATTTTTATGAGGCCAAACGATGAAGTCACCGGCCACTGGAGTTTGAATTGACACATCTCCTTTTGGAAACCATGGTCCTTCATGTGAGATGTTCCAGTTTGGACGGAGTGATCATCAAAACTTGTGCCAAACTTTAACAATTTTTTCCATGGGGTCATGAGAGCACGCCACAGGCACACGCCGATTTTGATGATGTCCAGACTCCATCTGAATTCCCTGTAATTAAAATACCAACTAGGCCTACGCTGGTGGCCGCACCTCGAGGCCAAAATGTTTGAAACTTTTCCCTGTTTCCTGGGCAATGGATGAAAACTTGCAAAGCGACACACAAATGATGTGTACACCTTTGCTAACTAACACCCAGATGTAGTTGTAGAACGGTTTTGATTTTATATGCACTACATGCAAGACAAGTGCAAAAAATGACTTAAATATAGCAACTCAGACCTGAAATGGGTCAGAAAATCAAACCTAGGGTATATACGTGATTGTTTACCGTGAAAAAAATTCGAGGCAAAATGATGTAGTCACTGACAATTGGAGCCCGAAGTGCCATGTCTCCTTTTCGAAACTATGATCCTTCTTGTGAGATGCTCCGATTTGGAAGGTGTGAGCATCAAAACTTGTGCCAAACATTACCAAATTTTTTCCATGGGATCCTGAGAGCACGCCACGGTGACACACTGATTTTCTTTATTTCTGGACTCTATGTGCATTTCCTATAATTAAAATACCAACAAGGCCTACGTCTCTAGCCGCACCCTGCGGCCGAATTGTTTGAATTTTTTTCCCATTTCTCGAACTATGAATGAAAACTCCCAAAGCGACACAGAATGATCTTGGTAGCTAGCACGCACGTGTAGTTGTGACTATAGGAAATGATACCTCAAATGCACCAGAAAATCAAACCATAGGGTACAATGGTGATTTCTTACCATGGAAAATAATTTGGAGGTGAAACGATGAACTCTTGTTTTCATTCAAACGAAAATATGTTGTTAGTTCATGTAAATGTTTTCAAATAGCACATGGTTCACTCACGAAAGCAGTGTGCCTACCAAACCGTGGCCGATGCCCCTCCCCCTTGCTGCACTAGCGTTCTGACTCGTGCTTTTTGATTGGCTAGAACCCAAACCCCACGAATCGTACGTCTGCACCGTTGGATGCTCCCAGATCGAACGACAGTCCTCATCCCTTTCGACAAGAAATGCAGTCCGGCTAGGATTTGATTTATATGCCAAAATGCATGATAAATGCCAAAAAATATCTGAAATATAGCACAAGAGACCTGAAATGCGCCAGCAAATCTGTGGTATAATGGTGATTGCTTAACGTGGGAAAAAATTAGAGGCGAAATGATGAACTGACGTCTTCATTTCAAACGAAATTATTTCTTTGTGCACACGAGCGCTTAGAGGCACGGCGACCGGGGATATTTTTTCACCATTTTCACCTAGGCCGCCAACACCCCCCTGAGGGAGTCCTGGATTAAGGGGTCCTTGGATAGCCGTACTATATACTTTGGCCGGACTATTGGACTATGAAGATACAAGATTGAAGACTTCGTCTCGTGTCCGGATGGGACTCTCCTTTGCGTGGAAGGCAAGCTTGGCAATTCGGATATGTAGATTTCCTTCTCTGTAACTGACTTTGTGTAACCCTAGCCCCCTCTGGTGTCTATATAAACCGGAGGGTTTAGTCCGTAGGACAAGAACAATCATAATCATAGGCTAGCTTGTAGGGTTTAACCTCTATGATCTCGTGGTAGATCAACTCTTGTAATACTCATGTCATCAAGATCAATCAAGCAGGAAGTAGGGTATTACCTCCATCGAGAGGGCCCGACCCTGGGTAAAACATCGTGTCCCCTGCCTCCTATTACCATTAGCCTTAGACAAACAGTTCGGGACCCCCTACCCGAGATCCGCCGGTTTTGACACCGACATTGGTGCTTTCATTGAGAGTTCCACTGTGCCGTCGCGATAAGGCTTGATGGCTCCTTCAATCATCTTCAGTGACGCGGTCTAGGGGGAGGTTTTCCTTCCCGGACAGATCTTCATATTCGGCGGCTTCGTACTGCGGGCAAATTCGCTTGGCCATCTGGAGCAGATCGATAGCTACGCCCCTGGCCATCAGGTCAGGTCTGGAAGCTTGAACTATACTGCCGACATCCGCGGAGACTTGATCTTCGACGGATTCGAGCCCATGTCAGGTGCGCCGAACGGTCACGACGAGCATGACTTACATCTGCCATCGGACAGTGTTTGGGAGATCACGCCTACGACGGCGTTGGGAATCAATCCGGAGCAGATCGTGTCTTCCGAGGACGGGTGGATGGACCCCGCCACGGAGGCAGCACATTCATCGGCGTTGGAGCCAAACACTGATCCCACCTCCTGTGAAGGTGGTGTCATCGGACCCTCGGACTCGTCTCCAGCTACAGGATCCGAACCGCGTACGTCCGTGCCTATCGAATCTGATTGGGCACCGGTCATGGAGTTCACCGCCGCGGATATTTTTCAGCACTCGCCCTTGGGTGATGTGCTAAATTCATTAATATCTCTTTCCTTATCGGGAGATTCTTGGCCGAACTATGTCCGGCTCGAGTGGGAAGCGGACGACGGAGCAATTCGTTCCCCACCCACCACCCACTTAATAGCCACTGTCGATGACTTAACCGACGTGCTTGACTTCAACTCCGAAGACATCGACGGTATGGACGACGATGCAGGAGAAGAACAGGAACCACCGCCTATAGGGCGTTGGATAGCCACCTCATCATATGATATATATATGGTGGAGACCACCAAAGAAAGCAATGGTAATGAGGCAAGGGATGATAACTGAGGGAGTCCTAAACTAGGGGGTGTCCGGATAGCCGGACTATCATCGTCGGCCGGACTCCAAGACTATGAAGATACAAGATTGAAGATTTCGTCCCGTGTCCGGATGGGACTTTCCTTGGCGTGGAAGGCAAGCTTGGCAATACGGATATGTAGATCTCCTACCATTGTAACTGACTCTGTGTAACCCTAGCCCTCTCCGGTGTCTATATAAACCGGAGGGTTTTAGTCTGTAGGACGAACAACCATTACAACAATCATACCATAGGCTAGCTTCTAGGGTTTAGCCTCCTTGATCTCGTGGTAGATCCACTCTTGTACTACCCATATCATCAATATCAATCAAGCAGGAGTAGGGTTTTACCTCCATCGAGAGGGCCCGAACCTGGGTAAAAACATCGTGTCCCTTGTCTCCTGTTACCATCCGCCTAAACGCACAGTTCGGGACCCCCTACCCGAGATCCGCCGGTTTTAACACCGACATTGATGCTTTCATTGAGAGTTCCTCTGTGTCGTCACCGATAGGCTTGATGGCTCCTTCGATCATCAACAACGACGCAGTCCAGGGTGAGACTTTTCTCCCCGGACAGATTTTCGTGTTCGGCGGCTTTGCACTGCGGGCCAATTCTCTTGGCCATCTGGAGCAGATCGAAAGCTACGCCCCTGGCCATCAGGTCAGATTTGGAAGCCTAAACTTCACGGCTGACATCCGCAGAGACTTGATCTTTGATGGATTCGAGCCACAGCCGAGCGCGCCGCACTGTCACGATGGGCATGATTTAGCTCTGCTGCCGGACAGTGCCCTGGAGGCCGCACATGAGTCCGCTCCGATCCTTAATTCGGAGCCGACCACGCAGATCGAGGACGGGTGGCTAGACACCACCTCAGGGGCTACAACCTCTACGGCGATGGAGCTGAATACTGACCTTGTCCCTTGTAAAGCCTGAAAGTGCGTTATA
This sequence comes from Triticum timopheevii, assembly GCA_963921465.1. NCBI lineage: Eukaryota > Viridiplantae > Streptophyta > Magnoliopsida > Poales > Poaceae > Triticum > Triticum timopheevii. The sequence continues at coordinate 141,004,366 of OY997270.1, forward strand.
TCGACTAGAGGGGGGGTGAATGGCGATTTTTATGAATTCTTCACTGAGGAATTTGCCGGTGAGGAAATTCCTTAGCGAAGAACTACTAGCAGAGGAATAAGTACTCAGAAGCAAGCGTAACAGAATACAAGCATGGTCATCATGATGAAATGAAGACAAACACAGAGTACAGAAAGCGTAAACACAGGATAACACAAGATGAAGACAGACAGACTGAAGAAATTGAACTGAGGAAATTGAGAAAGTCTTCAGTCAAAGTCTTCAAACACAGATATGAACAAACACACAACACAGTAATGAGGAAATGGAAGGGTTGAGGAAATAGAACCAGTCAGGTTGGTGAAGACAATGATTTGGTAAACCAGTTCCAACTGCTGCCTCAGTTGTACGTCTGGTTGGAGCGGCTGAGTATTTAAACTCGAGGACACGCAGTCCTGGACACCCAGTCACTGAGCACGCAGCTCAGGACACCCAGTCCTCACCGTATTCTCCTTGAACTAAGGCCACACAGACCTCGTCCAATCACTTGTGGTAAGTCTTCAGGTGACTTCCAAACCTTCACAGACTTGTTCACTCGGCAATCCACAATTCCTCTTGGATGCTCTAGACCTTGACGCCTAACCGTCTGGAAGAAGCACAGTCTTCAAAGGTAACAAGCGTCGGATCCACGCAGGATTAATTTCTTCAGTGATGCTCAATCACTTTGGGTTTGTAGGGGTTTGGTTTGGGTTTTCCTCACTTGATGATTTTCGCTCACAGTCCTCGGAGGATGGGTTGCTCTCAAATGACAAGTGTCAAGTTCTCTCGGAGCATCCAACCTGCTAGTGGTTGTAGGGGGTGGCTATTTATAGCCTAGGGAGCAGCCCGACATGATAAGACATAAATGCCCTTCAATGATATGACCGTTAGGTGGATAGGATATTTTGGGACAGCTGGCGCGCAGCACAGCAACGGTCGGAAATTTGACTCTCAAATTCCTCAGGGCTATCATGTTCCTCATTGTGTAGGTAATTCGCACTGGCGAATTCCTAACTCCTCAGTCAGAGCAAATTCATCAGCGACTAGAAGAACTTCGTCTCTGTCACCGAAGAAAGTGACTGAACTGTATGAGATTTCCAAAGGCTTCACTCGAAGGGATTGGTAGGTGTAGGATTTTGAGTTGAGCATCACATGGAAATTTTTCCTTAGTATTTCCTCGACCCCCTTTAACAGTACGGTGTTTCCTATGACTCAAGAAAGAGAAAATGAAACTACGAAAACAAAAGTCTTCACACTTCATGTTCCTCAAATGAATACCAAGTCTTCAAGGTCACACCAATTTCTTCACTTTCAAAGTCTTCAGAAAGTCTTCAGAATATCAAAGTCTTCAGTCGAAGAACTTCATTTTTAGGGGTCGACTTTCTCTGTAAATATCAAACTCCTCATAGGCTTATAGACCTGTGTACACTCACAAACGCATTAGTCCCTTAACCTATAAGTCTTCAATACACCAAAATCACTAAGGGGCACTAGATGCACTTACAATATCCCCCTTTTTGGTGATTGATGACAATATAGGTTAAGTTTTCAATGGGGATAAACATATGAAGTGCAAATACTGATATTGAGGAATTTGATTGCAAGATATAGAAGAACTCCCCCTGAAGATGTGCATAGTGAGGAATTTGCTTTTGAGTCAATGCACATTTGAAGAGTTGAATCAAGGAGATCTCCCCCTATATCTTGTAATCATACACGCATTTGATATATAATATGAAGAATTTGAAATGCATGATGAAATATGGTGCCTGATGTAATTCAGCATGCGTGCAATAATATTAATGAGGACTAAGCATGCAGAATAGCACATCAAAAGAATCAGAGCACTGTACATCAAAAGTATCAGTGCACTGTGCATCAAAAGTATCAGAGCACCATCCAAAAGTATCATAGCACCATCGGGTTTAATATTACAACTCGATCCAATAAAAGTTTCGGAAGAATGAGAGTTGTAACTTAAAAAAACGCCCTTAATATAGACCCGCTTGAAGACTAACTCAGATTTCTCCCCCTTTGTCATCAAATGACCAAAAGGATTGAAACTGAGGACTAACGCCCCTGAAGAATTTCAAGTCGATGGAGGAGCGCCAGCGTTGTCGGGGTTGTTTGTTGTAGCAGGGCCTGCCGCAGTGTCGTCCAAATCTTCATACTCATCAGTTTCACGCGATGAAGAATAAGAGCTGGCCACCAGTGGAGGAAGTTTGACCCTCTTGAATTTCTTCGGAGGAGGTGCAGACCAGTCAAATTCTTCGTTGAGACCCATAGTCGTCAGTTCTTCAGCGCTGTAGACATGAGTGAGGACAGCCCAGGTGCGGTTGAGGGTTTCATGAAGGTAGTAATGGTTCTTCTTCCCAGCATTGTGTGTTGAGGTCATATTGTGAAGAATGGCACCAAACTGACGCTTTACCCATTTGTGATTGCGATCAACCTTCTGATGAAGACTGAGGAGTAGCTCACGATCAGTCATCACCCTGGGTGTTGTGGCTTGAGGATTTTGCTTGGCTGAGGTATTTGCGGCAGTGTCATGTGTGGCAGAGTCGTCATTGGTAGAGTAAGATGTAGCCAGGCGAAATTCACCATCCAATGGACGAATGCCTTCATCGATCACAGCAGCTTCCTTGCCTTTATCATCAGATGATGAAACTGTCCGCTTGAGGACTTCAATGGGAGTCAAGTAGCTACCGTGGTTCAGAGTGTCAGCTTTGTAATTCAGTGAAGATCTTGCCCTGATGAATCTCATAATCCAAGGAGCATAGGGCTTCAGCTCGAATGGTGACATAGCAACATTGGCCAGAGTCCTCATGAAGAAATCATGGAAGTTGATGGGAACACCATGAATGATGTTGAAAAGCATATTCTTCATGATGCCAACGACTTCTTCATCATTTGAGTCGTGGCCTTTGATAGGACTCATTGTCTTCGTCAGAATGCGATAGACAGTCCGAGGCACATAGAGTAATTCCTTGACAAGGAATTTGGTTCGTGGGGCCTGCCCTGGCTTCAAAGGCTTCATGAGCACTTGAATATAGTGATTTGTCAGTTCAGGGTCATTGTAGATGCAACGTGCACTATCATGGGGAGGATCAAGAGGAAGGACACGAAGCAATTCAGTTGCCGGTGCCTTGTAGTGAGTGTTTTCAGTCATCCAATCCAACACCCATGAATTGACATCATCAGCGTCTCCAGTGATATGCAGTGTAGCGTAGAACTGAAGAATGAGTTCTTCATTCCAATCATAGATGTCAGTGCAGAAATTGAGTAATCCTGCATCATGAAGAACACTGAGGACTGGCTCGAAGCATGGCAGAGATTCCATATCCACGTGAGGAATATGTTCATGATCGAAGATTTTGTCTTTGTCAAACAACACTGAGGAATAGAAGTTGGCTTGACTAGCAGTCCAGAAACGCCTCTTCCTTATGCAAGCAGAGTCCTAAGGGTTGTAATCAGCGAAGAATACATGCTCGGAGAAGAAGTCTTCAGCCTTGAACTTCTGTTTGCTTGAGAACGGATTCTTCGGCTTGGGCACAGGAGTGTCAGTGATTTGCAGCACAACCTCAGGAATCGCGATCTCAGGTTCTTCAGTCTGAGGAATTTCTGGTTCCTCTTCTTGTGCAGCTTGAGGATCAGCAGCAGAAGGTTCTTCAGCACTAGTGGCTGGAATTTCTTCATGAACAGAGGGAGCGGGATGAGTTTCTTTAGAGCCCATTTGAACTGTTGTTGCCGGGGACTGAGGAATCTGTTGGATAGGTGTGAATAGAGGAGTATTGGGATGCTGACTTTCCCAAAAGTCATCATTCATCACAGGAGTGGTGCATCCAATATCCACATCTTCATCTTCATTTTCAATTTCCTCAACACCAGCCTCTTCAGCTGTGAATTGAGGCAGAGGTGAGGAAATGATTGGCGTTGAAGGGATTGCGTCCACTTCAATTTCTTCATCAATCTGCTCTGACGTAGCAGCAGAATGATTTTCTTCATCAGATCTGCTTGGGATCTTATAGTCTTCTCCAAAAGGAACAATTTCCTTTGATGACATGGAGGAAATTGGAACAGCATCAATCGGATTTTCGAGTGAGCTGGTCATTGGCTTCATTTTCTTCGCAGCCGAAGAATTTGACGCAGCTGATGCCTTCCTTTTCTTCACTGCAGCTCGCTCTGCAGCCTTGGTCTTCTTCACCTCATAGGCAGATGGAAGAATTGGAGTTGGTGTAGGCGCGGGAGGAGCCGAGGAATCTGGTTCATTTTCTTCAGGCGCAACTGATGCAGTTGCCCTGATCTCTTCAGTTTCTTCAGGCGCATCACTAGTGGATGCCCTGGCAATTTCTTCACCGGCTGGAATGGAGTCATCAGCCCTGGAACTAGCATTTTCATCAGCAGGCTGAAAGTCATCAGCGGTGCTGGCATGTTCTTCAGCAGGCTGAGCAAAGTCTGCAACCTAAATATTTTCTTGTTGCGATGGGGCTGCAACATTCGTGAATTTCTTCGTCAGATCGACGAATCTTACTTTGGCTCCTTGCCAATCAGCATAGTAGGCATCAAAGTCTTTGCTGAGGGCTTGAATTTCAGACTGAGCCTTGAGAAGTTCCTCAGGTGTCATTCTGGCAACATTTTTCTTCAGGAGCTTCTCCTTTCTGTATTGAGCTTTCTTGATCTCTCTTGCCTTCTCAAACTTCCATTTCTCTTGAGTGATGAAATGGGTCATCATGTGACTTTGACTAGGAGTCAGAGGAAGATCAGGCATTGGGGTGTTTGGATCCTTGTGCCAGAGATCAATGTAATCGAGGATTTTCCTCGCATCCAAAAGCAGTGGCACAGATGTGCCTTTGGCTCTAGCGGCCTTCACCTGTCTATCTCTGATGATTTCTGCAAGTTCATCATCAGAAGCTTCATCATCAGAGGGCACATGGAATGCGACCTGTTTCTTCCTTGGACTTGGCCGAGGACCGCGTCCAGCTGTTGCTTTAGTCTTCAACAGTGTGGGGCCTGAAGAGGAAATCGGTGCAGCTGAGGAACTTGCTGAGACACCAGAGGCAATCGAGAAACCGGTAGTCCTTTCACATGTAGCCAGATGCACAGGAGCTGAGGACTTTGATGGAGCAATAGCAGTGTGAGGAATTTTCCGTGAGGGCATCGCTGAGGAACTTGGCCGTGAGGGCGCTGTTGGTGAAGCACTTGGCTTACGAGCAGGCTTCTTTGGCATTGATTTCCTCGGCCTGACCGAGGCCTCAGTTGTAGCAGCAGTGGCAGAATCCTCATTGAATTTTTTCACTGCCTCCTTGTCTTGCCTTGCCAATTTAGCTTGGCGCTTAGCCCATTCATCAGGAAAGTCCTCACCACGCTTGATGCTGGTGGGATCAGCTACTTGGCCAGGTGCCAATGGAACTCTTGGGCATGGAGGATTTAAAGCGAATTTTTTCATATACTTTGGAGTAACATATCTGTACTCTCTCCATTCTCTTGCCCATCTTCGTTCAATCTTCTGTATGCGCACCTTGCGCTGATTTTTGGTTTCTTTGCCAAATTTTGCTTCATCAGGTGTGCAATAACCAGCATAAATTTCATCAGGGATCTCGAAAGCAGTCATGACCTCAGGCTTCTTTCCTCCATTCTGCGGTCTCTTACCGTCTGCCATATTCTTTAGATGAGGAATTTGAACAATTGAACACTCTGAAGAAGTATGCAATTTTTCTTCGAGGAACGCTGCAAATGAGTTAAGTTGATGAGAACCTAGTGATTCAGCAGCGGACATGAGTACCTGTGAACAGAGTGTAGGTGCGAGGAATTTGGAGATGTCATATGCGTTCTCAGAAGGTTTTTCAAAAAGAACAAGTTTTGAGGAATTTGACCAGATGAACCTTTGAGGAATTTCACCAAGCGTTTATGTCTTAGGTTCCAGAGTTGTACAGATCGAAGATCCACACAATTAGGGAATCTTGAAGAAAATGATTGCTTAGAGAAACAATTCAAGATCATGTGGTGTGTGAGGTGTTCTTATGTGAGAAGATTTGAAGAATAAACACCTTTGAAGATTTTCAGGAATGTTTGAGAATCAAAGTGAGTAATAAAAGTAACTTTTAATTACCCGAAATGAAGAACATGACGAACTGAGAAGAACAGATGTGAAGTTCATCAGGTTAGATCTCCCACGCCCTAACTTGGCAGAGGAAGGCAGCTACGGCGGCGGCGGAGTGAAGATTTCCGCAACCGGCGCGAGTATGACGGCGACGAGGTCGAGGCAGCGAAGCTCTTCCTCACCGGCGACGATGGAGTAGCGGCGGCGCTAGGGTTTGAGGAGCTCGAGCGAGAGATAGCGGTCGAGCAGAGCAAATGAAGTGAGGAAGGGGAGAGGGGTATTTATAGTCATGGTGAAAAACTGTTCCCCTGAAGATTTTGGGACGAACATGCCCCTGCCCTTTCTCCTTCACGCGACATGTGTCACCCACGTACTGTGTAGATGAGATCGTGTAAGATCGTGGGTGAATAGAATAATGCATCGTGGGATGCGGAACGGTTTGAGCGGCAAAACCGAAAATCTGGATAAGATTTGTTTTAAAGTTTCGTTCGTAATTTCTTCAGCTAACAAGGACACAGTGAAGATTTTGAACGAGTTTCAAATAGAACACACATGAAGAGTTTGTGAATAGATTGGGTTGAGTATAGCATAGAGGGGGAAGGGTCCGATCACATTCACTTAGCAGAGAAAAGCAACTTGAAGAAATAGCCATAAGTGAATGATGTAGAGGACATAAACTCATATATATATAGCCAATGAAGAAAAACAACGGAAATAGTGAAGATTTTGCAAAGTTGAAGAATTTGAAAAACTAAAGAATTTCAAAACTGAGGAAAAACTCCAATTGAAGATTTTTCAACTTTTTGTGGTGGCGTGACCCACCGTATAAGAATGATGATTTCAGACACCGCGTACAATTGTCGTAGGGTTCTGAGAATCAAATTCTTCATTAATTTCTTCACACTTGGAGTGTTATTCTTCATTGATTGAAGAAAAACGTTTCTTCATGTGTTGCACAACTAAGTCATCAATTTTGCATAAGTGTTAGGATGTGTGTCCTTTTCAAAGAACATTCGAAGATTCTAAGATATTTAGCTCACACCGCAACTTGCTAAATCTCTTCTCATCCAAGGGCTTAGTGAAGATATCAGCTAGCTGTTCTTCAGTCTTCACATGCTCGATGGAGATGTCGCCCTTCAACACATGATCACGAAGAAAATGATGACGAATCTGGATGTGCTTTGTCTTCGAGTGCTGAACTGGGTTGTGAGCAATCTTGATGGCACTCTCATTGTCGCAGAGGAGAGGCACATTCTTCACGTTGACACCATAGTCCTTGAGGGTTTGCTTCATCCAAAGCAGTTGAGCACAGCAAGAGCCAGCAGCAATGTATTCAGCTTCAGCAGTAGACAGTGATACGCAGTTCTGTTTCTTCGAGGACCAACAGACCAAAGATCGTCTGAGGAAATGACAAGTGCCAGATGTTGACTTGCGGTCCACACGATCACCAGCATAGTCAGAGTCAGAATATCCAATGAGATCAAAAGCAGAGCCCTTGGGGTACCATAATCCTAGTGTTGGTGTGTGCAGCCTTACGGTGTGATTCCTTTGGTGCAGCTTGAAATCGGGCACACATGCAAACACTAAGCATTATATCTGGCCTAGATGCACATAAGTACAATAAATAACCAATCATGGAGCGGTATACCTTGTGATCAAAGTCAATACCATTTTCATCAGTGCATAGATGGCCATTTGTGGGCATAGGAATTTTGACGCCTTTGCAATCTTGCATGCCGAATTTCCTCAGTACATGTTTGAGGTATTTCTCCTGAGATATGAATATGCCATTGCGCTGTTGACGAATTTGAAGACCTAAGAAGAATTTCAACTCTCCCATCATAGACATTTGATATTTTTCACTCATCATATAGGCAAATTCATCACTATAATGTTGGTCAGTACACCCAAAATAATATCATCAACATATATTTGGCACACAAACAGTTCACCATCATAAGATTTAGTAAAGAGAGTAGGGTCGAGTGAACCGGGTGTGAAGCCATTCTTCACGAAGAATTCCTTCAATGTATCATACCACGCCCGAGGGGCTTGCTTGAGGCCATAGAGGGCCTTATTAAGTCTGAAGACTTTGTCAGGATTCTTTGGATCTTCAAAACCTGGGGGTTGAGCAACATATACTTCTTCCTCAAGCTTGCCATTGAGGAATGCAATTTTCACATCCATTTGATATAAGATGATATCATGATGGTTAGCGTAAGCAAGTAATATGCGAATAGCCTCAAGTCTAGCAACAGGTGCAAAAGTTTCATCGAAATCAATTCCTTCAACCTGTGTGTAGCCTTGAGCTACTAGTCGTGCCTTATTCCTCACCACAAGGCCATTTTCATCTTACTTGTTGCGGTAGATCCACTTTGTGCCAATGATATTATGCTTGCGAGGATCTGGACGATTGACCAGTTCCCAGACATTGTTGAGCTTGAACTGATGTAATTCTTCTTGCATAGTCTGAATCCACTCTGGCTCCAGAAATGCTTCATCTACCTTAGTGGGCTCTGTGATAGAGACAAAAGCATACTGCCCACAAAAGTTAGATAAATGTGAAGCTTTTGAGCGTGTGAGAGGACCTGGGGCTCTAATGTCATCGATGATCTTCTCCACTTGCACTTCTTTTGCAATGCGAGGATGAGCTGGTTGTCGCTGAGGAATTTGATCAGCATTTTCTTCAGCACCATTTTCCTCAGCATTTTCTTCAGGTGCATCAGCTCGACGTTCTTCATAAACTGGAATGAATTCTTCAGCGAATTCTTCAGTAGGAATGACATCCTCAGTTGCCTTGAACATGATAGAATCCTCGGGTGCTGGTTCATCTAACACAGAAGGTAGGTGCTCTCTTTGCGAGCCATTAGTTTCCTTGTGAAGAACAATGTTGAAGACTCTGTAGGTGTGCGAGTCCTTTCCGTAACCAAGCATAAAACCTTTATGTGCTTTAGGTGCAAATTTAGAGTTGTGGTGAGGATCTCTAATCCAACATTTAGCACCGAAGACTTTGAAATAACTCACATTGGGTTTCTTGTCAGTGAGGAGTTCATAGGCCGTCTTCTTGAAGAATTTGTGAAGATATACTCTGTTGATGATGTGGCATGCAGTATCAATTGCATCAATCCAAAAATGCTGAGGTGTTTTGTATTCATCAAGCATAGTGCAAGCCATCTCAACAAGAGTTCTGTTCTTGTGCTCCACGACGCCATTTTGCTGAGGAGTATAGGGAGCAGATAACTCATGAGTAATACCAAGTTCATCAAGATAGGCATCAAGACCGGAATTCTTGAACTCAGTTCCATTGTCACTTCTGATGTGTTTGATCTTCACACCAAAGTTGGTTGAAGCCCTCGAGGAAAATCGTTTGAAGACTTCATGCACTTCATGTTTGTAAGTAACAATGTGTACCCATGTATATCAAGAGTAATCATCAACAATGAAAAAACCATATAGAGATGCATCATTAGTGACAGCTGAGTAATGGTTAGGTCCGGAGAGGTCCATGTGAAGCAATTCGAATGGACGAGTAGTGGTCATGATAGTCTTTGCTGGATGCTTGGCCTTGGTCATTTTTCCAGCTTCACAAGCTCCGCATAAGTGATCCTTGAGGAATTTGACATTTTCAATGCCAATGACATGCTTCTTCTTCGCAAGCGTGTGCAAATTCCTCATGCCTGCGTGACCAAGTCGTCGATGCCATAGCCAGCCTTCTGAAGCTTTTGAGTAGACACACGGCTGGTTATGGTCCTGTAGAGAAATCAACAATATACAGATCTCCTCTCCTAAAGCCTTCGAAGACTTTGGAATTGTCAGCTTCCATAATCACAACACAGCGATACTTGCCAAAGACAACAACCATATCAAGATCACAAAGCATTGAGACTGACATGAGGTTGTATCCTAAGGATTCAACAAGCATGACTTTGTCCATGTGTTTATCCTTAGAGATTGCAACCTTACCAAGACCCAATACCTGACTTTTTCCTTTGTCAGCAAAGATGATATGCTTCAGATGTGACGGTGATAAGGGAGCATCCATCAATAGATTCTTGTCACCAGTCATGTGATCCGTACATCCACTATCGAGGACCCACTCAGTAGATTTGGGTTGGTCATCCTGCAGATGAATTAGTGTAACTTACAATCTCATATGCTTCATCAGTGAAGAATATGATATCAAGTTCATCAGATGAATTTCATCAAGCAGTAAACAGATATAGCAGTACTAGGACGTGTGAAATGAAAGTTCATTTCATCATGATTCGCCTGCGTCCTTTCAGGCATTTTTGTCAGGTCCCGAGCAAATTCTTCAGACGTTAAAGCACGTCTGGAGACCTGACCCTGCAGAAGAGATTAGTTCTTTTTCTTCACCACCCACATCTGAAGGGGTGGCAAAGAGTTCATCATTCTGCGAGCACCATACGAGAATGGTGGCATAGAGGCCAACCCATTTCGTTTCACATAAGAGGGGTTAGGGTAAGCATATGAATAAGCAGAGAAATTCTTCGAGGACTTATGAACATAATGGTTTGAAGAATAATGCACATATTCATAGCCCTTATCTCTACCCTGTGAAAGAGAGTTGTTAGCACGATGATAATCATATGAGGACTTTGATCCTTTTGAGGAATTTGATCCATGTGAGGGATTTGGTCCGTATGAGGACTTGGATCCATATGAAGAATTTTGTCCATATGAAGAGTTTGATCTGGGGTTCCTGTTCTTCACCGGTGGTGTCATGAGGACATTCACCTGAAGACTTTCAAGGCTCTTCTTGGGAACCCAGATTTTCTTCATAGGAGAACCATTCCTGCAGTTAGTGCCAACATATCTAGCAAATACTTCACCATTCTGATTTTTGAACAGTTTATAGTTGGAGTCAAATGACTCATCAGAAGAATGAGGAGATTCACATGTAAAGCCAGATAAGTTAGATGGATCAACTGGAGGTCCCTTTGCAGCAACCCATGAGGTTTTGGGGTGCTGCTCAGGCTTCCAATATGTTCCATCAGCATTGAGTTTCCTCTCAAAGGCAATACCCTCTTTCCTAGGGTTTCTGTTGAGGATCTGCTTTTTAAGCACATCACAAAGAGTCTGATGCCCTTTGAGGCTTTTGTACATGCCTGTCATGTACAATTCCTTCAGCCCTGCATTGTCAGTGATACTAGCAATGTCCTCAGATGAGGAATTAGTGATAGCAGAGGCAGATGAGGAATCTGTAACAGTTGAAGCATTTGAACATTTAGGTGAAGAATTAGCAGATTCATGTTCAATGCACTTTAAGCATGGAGGAACAAATTCTTCCTGAGAAGCGCTGATTTGTTGAGCTAGTAATGAATCGCGCTCCTTCTGAAGATCTTCATAACTCACTCTTAGCTTCTCAAGATCTTGCTTTCTTTGAAGAAATTCATAAGAAAGTTTCTCATGATCAGATAAGAGAGTGTTATGATGACCTTGAATGTTGTCAAACCTAGACTGAAGTCTTTGAAGATTCTCAGTCAGGGCTTTGCTGCGATCCATTTCTTCACCCAACATATCATCACTTTTGTCTAGCATGTTTTGAACCTTTTCAAAAGCCCTTTGTTGTTTTACAGCAATCTTAGCAAGTTTAGAGTAGCTAGGCTTGAGATCCTCATCAGATTCATTTTCACTAGATTCAGAGGAGGTGTATTTGAGTACCTTTGCACCTTTCGCCATGAAGCAATATGTGGGAGCGTAGTCATCATTATCTTCATCAGGCTTGTCGGTGGGGTCAGTTTCTTCAGTGTTGAAGATGGACTTGCCAACGAAGGCAGTAGCAAAGGCCAGACTCGCCACACCAGATTCAGATTCTTCAGACGCCTCCTCTTCCTCATTTTCCTCAGATTCAGCTTCAGAGTCCATTTCCTTGCCAATGAATGCCCGAGCCTTCTTGGAGCTGCTCTTCTTGTGAGATGAAGACTTCGAGGATTTTGATGACGAAGATTTTGACGATTTATTCTTCTTCTTCGCATCATCAGAACTGTAATCCTTGTATTTCTTCTTCTTCATTTCCTTTTCCCACTGAGGACAATCTTGGATATAGTGACCAGGTTTCTTGCATTTGTGGCACAGCCTTCTCTTATAGTCACTGGATGAGGAATCACTGCTTCTTGAGGATTTTCCAAAGCGACCACGTCTTGAGAACTTCTGGAATTTCTTCACGAGCAGTGCTAGCTCCTGGCTCAATTCTTCAGGATCACCAAGGCTACTACCAGAATCCTCACATTCAGAGTCAGACATAGCCTTGGCCTTCAGGACACGTGGTTTGCCATAGCTCGAACCATAGAGATCTCTCTTTTTAGCAAGCTGGAACTCGTGAGTATTTAGCCTTTCGAGGATATCGGCAGGATCAAGAGACATGTAGTCAGCCCGTTCTTGTATCATCAGTCCCAGAGTATCAAATGAGGAATCAAGCGATCTCAACAGTTTCTTCACCACTTCATGGTCAGTGATGTCAGTGGCACCGAGGGCTTGAAGCTCATTTGAGATGTCAGTGAGGCGATCGAAGGTTCGTTGGACATTTTCATTGTCGAGTCTTTTGAAGCGGTTGAAGAGATTCCGAAGAACATCAACTCGAGAGTCACGCTGAGTTGAGACTCCTTCATTCACTTTGGACAGCCTATCCCAGATAAGCTTAGCAGTTTCCAAAGCACTCACTCTTCCATACTGTCCTTTACTCAGATGGCCACATATGATATTCTTCGCTTGAGAATCGAGTTGCTTGAATCTCTTCACATCGGTAGCGTTCAGTGAGGGTGAGACAGAGGGAACACCATTTTCCACAACATACCGGAGATCGTTGTCAATTGCCTCAAGATGCATTCGCATCTTGTTCTTCTAGTAGGGGTAGTCCGTCCCATCAAAGGTAGGACACCCAGCCGAGACCTTGATCATACCTGCGGTCGACATAACTAAAACTCTAGGCGGTTAAACCAAAATCACACAGAACAAGGGAGTACCTTGCTCTGATACCAATTGAAAGTGCATTATATCGACTAGAGGGGGGGTGAATATGCGATTTTTATGAATTCTTCACTGAGGAATTTGCCGGTGAGGAAATTCCTTAGCGAAGAACTACTAGCAGCGGAATAAGTACTCAGAAGCAAGCGTAACAGAATACAAGCATGGTCATCATGATGAAATGAAGACAAGCACGGAGTACAGAAAGCGTAAACACAGGATAACACAAGATGAAGACAGACAGACTGAAGAAATTGAACTGAGGAAATTGAGAAAGTCTTCAGTCAAAGTCTTCAAACACAGATATGAACAAACACTCAACACAGTAATGAGGAAATGGAAGGGTTGAGGAAATAGAACCAGCCAGGTTGGTGAAGACAATGATTTGGTAAACCAGTTCCAACTGTTGTCTCAGTTGTACGTCTGGTTGGAGCGGCTAAGTATTTAAACTCGAGGACACGCAGTCCCGGACACCCAGTCACTGAGCACGCAGCTCAGGACACCCAGTCCTCACCGTATTCTCCTTGAACTAAGGCCACGCAGACCTCGTCCAATCACTCATGGTAAGTCTTCAGGTGACTTCCAAACCTTCACAGACTTGGTCACTCAGCAATCCACAATTCCTCTTGGATGCTCTAGACCTTGACGCCTAACCGTCTGGATGAAGCACAGTCTTCAAAGGTAACAAGCGTCGGATCCACGCAGGATCAATTTCTTCAGTGATGCTCAATCACTTTGGGTTTGTAGGGGTTTGGTTTGGGTTTTCCTCACTTGATGATTTTTGCTCACAGTCCTCGGAGGATGGGTTGCTCTCAAATGACAAGTGTCAAGTTCTCTCGGAGCAGCCAACCAGCTAGTGGTTGCAGGGGGCGGCTATTTATAGCCTAGGGAGCAGCCCGATATGATAAGACATAAATGCCCTACAATGATATGACCGTTAGGTGGATAGGATATTTTGGGACAGCTGGCGCGCAGCACAGCAACGGTCGGAAATTTGACTCTCAAATTCCTCAGGGCTATCATGTTCCTCACTGTGTAGGCAATTCGCACTGGCGAATTCCTAACTCCTCAGTCAGAGCAAATTCATCAGCGACCAGAAGAACTTCGTCTCTGTCATCGAAGAAAGTGACTGAACTGTATGAGATTTCCAAAGGCTTCACTCGAAGGGATTGGTAGGTGTAGGATTTTGAGTTGAGCATCACATGGAAATTTTTCCTTAGTATTTCCTCGACCCCCTTTAATAGTGCGGTGTTTCCTATGACTCAAGAAAGAGAAAATGAAACTACGAAAACAAAAGTCTTCACGCTTCATGTTCCTCAAATGAATACCAAGTTTTCAAGGTCACACCAACTTCTTCACTTTCAAAGTCTTCAGAAAGTCTTCAGAATATCAAAGTCTTCAGTCGAAGAACTTCATTTTTAGGGGTCGACTTTCTCTGTAAATATCAAACTCCTCATAGGCTTATAGACATGTGTACACTCACAAACGCATTAGTCCCTTAACCTATAAGTCTTCAATACACCAAAATCACTAAGGGGCACTAGATGCACTTACAAAGACCGTGACTCCGAGGTGCCGGACTCCTCGCCGGACTCCGAACCTCCTGCGCCCCTACCAATCGAATCCGATTGGGCGCCGATCATGGAGTTCACCGCTGCGGACATCTTTCAGCACTCACCCTTTGGCGACATCCTAAATTCGCTAAAGTATCTCTCGTTATCAGGAGAGCCCTGGCCGGACTGAGGTCAGGACGGTTGGGATGCGGACGACGAAGAAATTCAAAACCCACCCACTACCCACTTTGTAGCCACTGTCGACGATCTAACTGACATGCTAGACTACGACTCTGAAGACATCGACGGTATGGACGACGATGCCGGAGACGACCAAGAACCAGCACCTACGGGGCACTGGAAGACCACCTCGTCATACGACATATACATGGTGGACATCCCAAAGGATGGGAACGGCGAAGAAGCAGCGGAGGTAGATTCCTCTAAGAAACAGCCCAAGCGCCGGCGTCAGCGGCGCCGCTCTAAATCCCGCCACAGCAAGAACGGAGATTCCGGCACCGGAGATAATAACACCCCAGAGAGTGCCGAAGATAACCCCCTCCAGCAAGATTCAGCGCAGGAGGACGGAGAAGCCAGCCCTCACGAGAGAGCGGCAGACAAAGAGGTAGAGGATGATAATTACATGCCTCCCTCCGGAGACGAGGCAAGCCTCAACGATGACGAATTCGTCGTGCCCGAGGATCCCGTCGAACAAGAGCGTTTTAAACGCAGGCTTATGGCCACGGCAAATAGACTAAAGAAAAAGCAGCAATAGCTCCGAGCTGATCAAGATCTGCTAGCCGACAGATGGACTGAAGTCCTGGCGGCCGAAGAGTATGAACTCGAACGCCCCTCCAAAAGCTACCCAAAACGCAAGTGGCTTCCCCAATTAGAGGATGAGGAGTATAAACCCTCATCACCAGCGCACAATACGGCAGACCGACCACCTCGTGGCCGCGACAGAGAGGCCTCTAGGCCCTCCATCAGGACCGTACCCTGGCACCGCTCGAAACGTACGAAGCCACGGGGGAAAGCACCGGACTTGCAAGACATATTGGAGGACAAGGCAAGACAATCAAGATCGATCTACGGATCACGTGGGCGCCCCATGATGCACGACGATTACCGTCGCACCGGATACAGCAACTCCGGCCGGGCCAAACACAGTAGACAAAGCTCGCTTGAGCTACGTCATGATATTGCCCAATATAGAGGCGCCGCACACCCACTATGCTTCACAGATGAAGTAATGGATCATCAAATCCATGAAGGGTTTAAACCCGTGAACATTGAATCCTACGATGGCACAACAGACCCCGCGGTTTGGATCGAAGACTATCTCCTTCATATCCATATGGCCCGCGGTGACGATCTCCACGCCATCAAATATCTCCCACTCAAGCTTAAAGGGCCAGCTCGGCATTGTCTTAACAGCTTGCCAGCAGAGTCAATTGGGTGTTGGGAGGACCTGGAAGCCGCATTCCTTGACAACTTCCATGGCACATATGTGCGACCACCAGACGCCGATGACCTAAGCCACATAATTCAGCAGCCAGACGAATCGGCCAGACAATTCTGGACACGGTTCTTAACAAAGAAAAATCAAATCGTTGACTGTCCGGATGCAGAGGCCCGGGCAGCCTTCAAACACAACATCTGCGACGAGTGGCTGGCCCGGCACCTAGGACAGGAAAAGCCAAAATCCATGGCAGCCCTCACATCACTCATGACCCGCTTCTGCGCGGGAGAGGACAGCTGGCTATCCCGCAGTAACAACCTCAACAAAAATTCTGGCAGTCCGGGTACCAAGGACTGCAATGGTAGGTCGCGTCGCAACAAAAACAAACGCCGCGTTAACGGCGATAACACTGAGGATACGGCAGTCAACGCCGGATTCAGAGGCTCCAAACCCAGTCAGCGGAAAAAGCCATTCAAAAGAACTACTCCGGGTCCGTCCAATTTGGACCGAATACTCGACCGCTCTTGCCAGATACATGGCACCCCCGAAAAGCCAGCTAATCACACCAACAGGGATTGTTGGGTATTTAAGCAGGCAGGCAAGTTAATTGCCGAAAACAACAACAAGGGGCTGCATAGCGATGACGAGGAAGAGACCCGGCCGCTGAACAGTTGAGGACAGAAGGGTTTCCCCCCACAAGTGTGGACGGTAAACATGATATACGCAACCCACATACCCAAGAGGGAGCGGAAGCGTGCACTTAGGGATGTATATGCGATGGAGCCAGTCGCCCCGAAGTTCAATCCATGGTCCTCTTGCCCGATCACTTTCGATCGAAGGGACCACCCCACCAGTATCCGCCATGGCGGGTTCGCCGCATTGGTTTTAGACCCAATCGTCGATGGATTTCACCTCACCAGAGTCCTGATGGACGGCGGCAGCAGCCTGAACCTACTTTATCAGGATACAGTGTGCAAGATGGGCATAGACCCCTCAAGGATTAAACCTACAAAGACGACCTTCAAAGGCGTCATACCAGGTGTAGAGGCCAATTGTACAGGCTCGGTTACACTGGAAGTGGTCTTCGGATCCCCGGATAACTTCCGAAGCGAGGAGTTAATCTTCGATGTAGTCTCGTTCGCAGCGGGTATCATGCTCTGCTCGGACGGGCCGCGTTTGCAAAGTTCAACGTGGTGCCGCATTACGCATACCTCAAGCTCAAGATGCCAGGCCCTCGAGGAGTCATCACGGTCAATGGAAACACTGAACACTCCCTCCGAACGGAGGAACACACAGCGGCTCTCATGGCAGAAGTACAGAGCAGCCTCTTAAGGCAATTCTCAAGTCCGGCCATTAAGCGACCAGACATGGCCAAACGTGCCCGGAGTAACATACAACAAGACCACCTGGCACGTTCTGAGCACGCGTAGCAATGCGTCC
Source organism: Triticum timopheevii (assembly GCA_963921465.1). Taxonomy (NCBI): domain Eukaryota; kingdom Viridiplantae; phylum Streptophyta; class Magnoliopsida; order Poales; family Poaceae; genus Triticum; species Triticum timopheevii. The sequence continues at coordinate 141,021,917 of OY997270.1, forward strand.
CCAACCCCAGCCCTTGCATGATTGCAAGACTAGTCCTTCGCGTACATCATTACGCTCTGGAGATACCATGGGCATAGGGGGAGGGGCACGACCACGACAGGCCCAGAGTGCGGCTCAACCACACCAGGGGCTCCCAAGTGTGTCGCTCTTTTTCCTTTTTTTCTTTTTTTTACCCACAGGACTCCGTTCACCAGAGGCCCTGTTCGGCAGCAGACCTGCCGAACTCACGATGCAAGAAGGAGAAAGGCTATGATGAACACTCAGGTGGTCTCCATTACGAGCATTAAATCTGTTTAATACACCATTCCGCAGCCTACCCCTGGAGGGGGACATGTTTAATAGTCCAGTCCCTTGCTTACCGCACTATTTGTATCGTTCTGCATTCATAGCAGTATTCCTGGAATAAATAATGCATCGCCTTTTGCTAATAATTGCATTTCTTTCTTATATATGTCCGTTTATGACATGTTGCATCCGTACACTTTGGTACGGCCGAATACACCAGGGGCTTAAGTTCCCCGCATTATGGTGTGATAAGTCCGAACACTTTCACAAGTGCGGCACCCCGAACTTATAGCATTATATGCATCGGCTCCGAATCATGTCTTGGGTCAATAGTTGGGTTTGCCCGGCTCCCATGTTTTGGTACCTTACGTTCCGTTTTATCGGCTAAGGTAGCACTGGGAGAACCACTGCGATTGCGCCCCGGTTGAGCTGGGCGAGCGCCTCAATGGAGAAAGCTAAAACTGACCGTCATGATAAGGCGAGAGCTGGTCGCTGTTCGAGAGGTCTTTTCGAGTCCCTAAAGACTTATGCCGCTTAGAGCGAGGAACCGGCTTTGTCCGGCCCAGGCGTGGATAGCGCCCCGAACTCGGTCTTCCGAACACTAGGGGCTTCGCCGAAATTTAAAATTATAGAATTCTATGGCTAAGTGAGAGTGTTCAAGCATTATAAGTCCGGTTGCCTTGTTCGTCGTGTTGAGCGCCTCCCTAGATGGACCCAAAAATGGGAGCAAGAGCGCTCAAGTTTATCCCGAACACCCCAGCACTCGTGGCATGGGGGCTGAAGCCGACGACTTGCCATCTCTCATATTTGATAAACGGCCGCACAGAAGGTAATATTTTAAATTAATAAGCGTTGCTTAGTGCATATGAACAAAGTTTTCAGCGCACAGGATAACACATTGCGAGTCTACTCAAATATTACATCTTTGGAGCACTCATCCGCAATCTTGCGGGCACCCTTCAGGACACTCTTATAATACATTTCGGGCATGCGATACTCCTTGCCCGCCGGCGGCGTGTCCGTCAGAAGCTTCTCAGCATCCAGCCTGCCCCAGTGCACTTTTGCACGGGCAAGGGCCCGACGGGCACCTTCAATGCAGGCGGAGCACTTGATGACTTCCACCCAGGGACACACATCCACCAGCCGCCGCACCAGGCCGAAGTAGCTCCCAGGCATGGCCTCCTCGGGCCACAGCCGAACTATGAGGCCCTTCATGGCCTGTTCGACTACCTTGTGGAGCTCGACCAGCTGCTTCAGCTGGTCGCTAAGGGGCACCGTACATCCGGCCTCAGCATACTGAGACCAGAAGACCTTCTCGGCCTGGTAGAATGCGGCAGCATCGGACATGCTGCGAGGCAGATCTGCAAACGCTCCTGGAGAGCTCCGAATTCAGGTAAGTAACAGGTAATTCACATTCACATGCTTGATTTGCATGAAAAATGCCTTACCCGCCGCTATTTTCTTCACCGCTTCGATCTCCTGGAGGGCCTTATGGGCTTTGGCCTTAGCGGCTTTGGCACTCTCAAGAGCCGAGGCAAGCTCGGACTCTCGAGTCTTCGAGTCGCGCTCCAAAATCTCATGTTTTTCCACGAGAACCTGGAGCTCTTGCTGCACCTCCTCCACCCGCGCCTCCTGCTTCTCTCGCTCAGCTCGTTCCGCGGCCGCATTATGCTCGGCGGCGGACACGGCCTCCTTCAGGGTCGCCACCTCGTTCGTGGCCCCTGCAGTGCCCATGTTATCCTTGTTATTTCTCTTGCAACCAAAATCCTTTTCTGTAAGGTACAAATTTAATACGGTGTTACTCACCTTCTTTGTCCTCGAGCTGCTTCTTGGCAAGGCCGAGCTCGTTCTCGGACCGCTCGAGGTTTTGCTTCAAAGCACCGACCTCCGCAGTCAGTGCGCCAGAGGTCAGCAGCACAGCCTGCAATCCCATATTGACATATTTTTTAGAACTCCTGCGTATATCTTTATAAGATCCTCAGTCCGGCTTTTCTTTCCGAACACCGAACCGAGCATCAGGGGCTACTGTCTATGCGGTATTACATTACATATTTTAAATTTCTTACCTCAAAGCCTGTTAGAAGGCTGCTATAGGCTTCGGTCAGCCCGCTCTTGGCGAGCTGAACCTTCTAAATCACCGCGCTCATGATAGTGCGGTGTTCTTCCTCGATGGAAGCGCCGTTGAGCGCCTCCAACAAGTTGTCCGGCGCCTTCGGTTGGACGGAGGCCGCCGGTGTCACGGTCTTGCCCTACTTACGAAGGGGCCGCCTGCCGGACTCCGGAACCACTGCTGGTTCCGGTGCGGAGTCCGGAGCGAAGTCCGGGAGGTTGCCTTGCGGCGCCTCCGGAGCCTCCCCCTCCTGGTGGGTCCCCTCTTGGGATCCCACCTCAGCGTCATCAGCGTCACGAGGGGTGGAGGCGGTCGGAAGGGAATCCACATCCGATGGAGCCAAGGACCCGCTTGATGAAGCGGGAAGATCATCCTCGGCCGGACTACAGGTTGTACGCGGCATTAGAAAGACACCGTGTGGCAAAAAGAAAAATTATAAATCATTCAGGAATCCGGATACTTACGATCTTGCCAGGGGCTTGGCCCTTGAGGGCCACTCCTCGTCGCCGTCGCCGGCGTTGGCGGAGCAGTCCGGAGGAAGGGTCCTTCCCTTCTTGGACCCTTCGGCCTCCCTCGTTGCGGAAGCCTTCCTCTTCTTCTCTCCCCCCTCTTGAGGAGAGGCCTCTTTCTCCTCCTCGTCTTTGGGGGAGGAGTCTGCCTCGGAGCCATCGGACGACGAGTCCGATACCACCTGGCGCCGGGAACTCCTTCGGGTTCCCGTGTCCGCTGGGTCTTCTGGAAGGGGAGCCGGATAGTTAACCTGTCCGGACATCTTCTGCCAGTCCTGTTAAAGGCATTGGGAGTTTAGATCCCACATAGAGTCAAACTATGAAAGAAATGAGTGTCCCATAAAGGATAACATAGCTTACCTCGCCGGCCGGGCGCTGCGTGCTGAATCCGCGATCTTCAGTTGCGGATGCGGGGGCTTCTCCGCCCTTGAACAGCACCCTCCAGGCAGCTTCGTACATCGTGTCGAAGAGCCCGCTCAGGGTCCGGTGCTGTGCCGGATCAAACTCCCACAAATTGAAGGCCCGTTGCTGGCAGGGGAGAATCCGGCGGACGAGCATGACCTGGATCACGTTGACAAGCTTAAGCTTCTTGTTCACCACGGTCTGGAGACAGGACTGGAGTCCGGTCAGCTCCTCCGAACTACCCAATAGCAAGCCCTTCTCTTTCCAGGAGGTGAGCTGCATGGGGGTACCAGATCTGAACTCGGGGGTTGCCGCCCATTCAGGGTCACGCGGCTCGGTGATGTAGAACTACCCCGATTGCCACCCCTTGACGGATTCCACAAAGGCACCCTCGAGCCAAGTGACGTTGGGCATTTTTCCCACCATGGCGCCTCCGCACTCCGCTTGGATGCCCTTCACCACCTTCGGCTTGACATTGAAGGTCTTTAGCCACAAGCCGAAGTGGGGCTGGATGCAGAGGAAAGCCTCGCACACAACGATAAACACCGAGATGTTGAGGATGAAGTTTGGTGCCAGATCGTGGAAGTCCCAGGCTGCAGTAATACATGAGCCCACGAAAGGGTGAAGTGGGAAGCCCAGTCCGCGGAGGAAGTGGGGAAGAAATATGACTCTCTCATGGGGCCTGGGGGTGGGGATGAGCTGCCCCTCGGCGGGCAGCCGGTGCGCGATGTCGCCGGACAGGTATCCGGCGCCGCGCAGCTTCTCGATGTGCCCCTCTGTAACGGAGGACGCCATCCACTTGCCTCCCGCTCCGGACATGGCTGGAGGAGGTTGAGGCGAGATGTGCGGACTTGGGCGCTGGAGCTCGAGTGCACGCAGATGGATAAGCAAAGGAGGAAGAAGGCGTAGGTAAAAAAGGCGGATCCTTATCCCCTTATATATGGGCGGACGAAGACTATGCGTCCCCCCGGCCTGGTAAAACTCGCTTATCTCCCAAGCGCCGCAATCAATGGCGCGGTTGGGTTACCCACGTCCGTATTGATGGGAATCCCGGAATAAGGGGAACACGATCTCTGCTTCGACAAGACGTGCCAAGGAAACCGCTTTGCTAAACGCGCTGAGGTGGTATAATAAAAACGATTCAAGTAAAGGCTTGGTAGTGGTGTGACGTCACGCCATAGAATACGTCAGCAGATTGAACTTGTGTAAATATTATTCTCTCTACGGTGGTATGTGGAATTTATTTTGCACGGACACTATCCTGGGGTTCACAATATTCTATGAATTATTCGGAGGAGGAACCCGCCTTGCAATGCCGAAGACAATATGCGCGCCGGACTCATCGTCATTGAAGCCTGGTTCAGGGGCTACTGAGGGAGTCCTGGACTAGGGGGTGTCCGGATAGCCGGACTATCATCATCGGCCGGACTCCAAGACTATGAAGATACAAGATTGAAGACTTCGTCCCGTGTCCGGATGGGGCTTTCCTTGGCGTGGAAGGCAAGCTTGGCAATACGGATATGTAGATCTCCTACCATTTTAACCAACTCTGTGTAACCCTAGCCCTCTCCGGTGTCTATATAAACAGGAGGGTTTTAGTCCGTAGGACGAACAACCATTACAACAATCATACCATAGGCTAGCTTCTAGGGTTTAGCCTCCTTGATCTCATGGTAGATCCACTCTTGTACTACCCATATCATCAATATCAATCAAGCAGGAGTAGGGTTTTACCTCCATCAAGAGGGCCCAAACCTGGGTAAAAACATCATGTCCCTTGTCTCCTGTTACCATCCGCCTAGACGCACAGTTCGGGACCCCCTACCCGAGATCCGCCGGTTTTGACACTGACAAGAACCCCTTGGAGAAGCAATCTAAGCACTGGCGTCACAGGCACCGCTCCAAGCCCCGCCATAGCAAAAATAGCGATACCGGCACAAGAAATGACAATCCGGATGGTGCCGAAGATGAAAACAATCCTCCAGTCAGGCTTCGAGCAGGCCGAGCAAGAGGATGGGCAAGTTAGCCCTAAGGAACAGGCAACAGATGGAGAATCAGAGGACGATAATTACATGCCTCTCTCTGAAGACGAAGTGAGCCTTGGCGATGAATTCATCATGCCTAAGGACCCCGTCGAGCAATAGCGCTTCAAGCGCCGGCTTATAGCCACTGTAAAAAGGCTGAAGAAAAAGTAGCAACAGCTTCAAGCTGATCAAGATCTGCTGACTGATAGATGGACCGAGGTCCTGGCTGCCGAGGAATACGGACTCGGGCGCCCTAGCAAAAGTTACCCAAAGTGCAGGTTGCTACCTCAACTCGAGGAGGAGGCTTTAAAGCCCACAATACCAGCTCATGATGCGGCCGACCGGCCACCCCCTGGCCGCGACAAAGCGGCACACCAGCCCGAAGTCCAGCCCGCACCCCAGCGCCAAACAAACAGTAACACTAAGGCCCGGGGCTCCATGCATGACCTGCGAGATAAATTGAAAAGCAAAGAAGGACAGTCAAGATCGATCTACGGATCACAGGGCGCGCCCCAACGCATGACGAGGACCGTCATGCCGGATACACTAACAAATCCGGCCGGGCCGAATACAATGAAGCCCGGCACAGAGGCGCCGCACATCTTCTATGCTTTACTGATGAAGTAATGGATCATGAATTCCCAGAGGGGTTTAAACCCGTGAACATTGAACCATACGATGGTACCACAGACCCCGCAGTATGGATAGAAGATTTTTTCCTCCATATTCACATGGCCCGCGGAGATGATCTACACGCTATCAAGTACCTCCCACTAAAACTCAAGGGACCGGCTCAGCATTGGCTGAACAGCTTGCTGGCAAACTCCATCGGGAGTTGGGAGAACCTGGCAGACGCACTCCTTGACAACTTCCAGGGCACTTATGTGCGACCACCGGATGCTGATGATCTAAGTCACATAACCCAACAGCCCGGAGAGTCAGCCAGGAAATTTTGGACCCGGTTCCTAACCAAAAAGAATCAAATTGTCAATTGTCCGGATGCCAAAGCCCTAGCGGCCTTTAAGCATAACATCCGTGACGAGTGGCTTGCCCGACATCTCGGCCAAGAAAAGCCAAAGTCCATGGCAGCCCTCACAACACTCATGACCCGCTTTTGTGCGGGCGAGGATACCTGGTTGGCTCGTAGCAACAACACAGCAAGCAATCTTGGCACATTGAAAGCCAAGGATAGCAATGACAAACCACGGCATAAGAAACACAAGCGCCACAAAAACGGTGATAGCGCCGAAGACACGTCAGTCAATGCCGGATTCAGGGGCTCCAAGTCCGGTCAGCGGAAAAAGCCATTCAACAAAAACAATTCAGGCTTGTCCAGTTTGGACCGCATACTCGACCGTCCATGCCAAATTCATGGCACCCCAGGAACACCAGCTAACCACACCAACAGAGAATGTTGGGTCTTCAGACAAGCCGGCAGGTCAGATGCCGAAAACAAGGGGAAGGGGTCTCAAAGCGACGATGACGACGAGGAGCCCGGACCACCGAATATGGGAGGACAGAAGAAATTCCCTCCCAGGTGAAAACGGTGAATATGATATACGCAAGCCACATTCCCAAGTGGAAAGCGTGCTAAGGGAAGTCTATACAATGGAGCCAGTCGACCCAAAGTTTAACCCATGGTCCTCTTGCCCGATCACTTTCGATCGCAGGGACCATCCTAACATATACGTCATGGCGGTTCGGCCGCACTGGTCCTCGACCCCATCATTGACGGATTCCACCTCACACGAGTCCTTATGGACGGAGGCAGCAGCCTGAACCTACTATGCCAGGATACAGTGCGCAAAATGGGCATCAACCCCTCAAGGATCAAGCCCACAAAAACCACCTTCAAAGGTGTCATACCAGGTCTAGAGGCCTGTTGCACAGGCTCAATCACACTAGAAGTGGTCTTCGGATCTCCGGACAATCACCGTACCGAAGATTTAGTCTTCGACATCGTCCCCTTCCGCAGTGACCATCAGGCACTGCTCGGACGAACCGCGTTCGCTCAGTTCAACGCGGTGCCGCACTATGCCTATCGTAAATTCAAGATGCCCGGTCCACGCGGCGTCATCGCGGTTAATGACAGGTCCGAACTCCCCCTCACTGCCGAAGAGTCCACCACCGCTTTAACAGCAAGAGCAACGGATGGCACCTTCCAGTCGAACCTCGAGTCGACGGCCAAGCTCCCGGACACCGCCAAAGGAGTCTGAACTACTGCGCGGCAGGACAGCCCGACTCGCCCGGAGCTTAACTAAAAACACTCCGGAAAAAGATAATACAAGCCACATACCGCGGCTCAACCGCTCTGTGGCGCAAAACCATTTCTTGCATTTTCCTTGCAGGTTCACCTTTGCGTAGGCCAAGATGGACGGCATGGAAATAGTTCAAGCGCGTAAGGGAATCTCTAGATATTCCCCTCTGTGATCATCCGACTACACCCCGGATCGGAACACAACTTCCTCACGCCGGGTATCAGCCGGTTCCGCAATCACATTTCTTATTATCACATCATCTGTACTCATACGCGTTGATGTATCATTCAAATACAACATGTGAATTTATGCGATGCTCATCTGCTGTTATTTCTTATTCAAAACTCTTTTGTTAAAAGGCGGCTGCTTATCGCGATATGCCTTAATATGTCAGGGGCTTCATCATGCCCATACTACGGCAAGAAAGTCTGGACACCTTCACGGCAGTTCGGCACCCCGAACTTATAGCATTATATGCATCAGCTCCGAATCATATCTTGGGCCAATAGTTGAGTTTGCCCGGCTCCTATGTTTGGGTACCTTACGTTCTGCTATATCGGCTCAGGTAGCACTGGGAGAACTACTGCGATTGTGTCCCGGTTCTTCCGAACAAGCACCTCAGTAGAGAAAGCCGAAAATTGCCTGTCATGATGTAGCGAGAGCTGGTCAGCAGTTCGAGAGGTTCTAAAATCTTTAAGGATTTCTTCCGCATAATGCCATAACCAATGCAGTGTGCGATGGATCGGCCTCTTCCGATCAGGCGCTTATAGAGCCCCTCGTGCGGTCTTCCAAACACCAAGGGTTGCGCCTACCTTCCTTGTAAAAACTCATATGGCTAAGTGAGAGCGATAAAGCCCTAAGTCCGATTGCCTGGTTCGTTGTGCGGAACACCTCCTTTAGGGACACAAAACTGGGATAAAGAGTGCTCAGGTTTATCCTGAACACCCCCGTACTTACTACGTGGGGGCGGAAGCCGACGACTGGCCGACTCTTAGGATTAGTATATAAAACGGCCGCACAGGAAAAACTTTCAAATGACAAGCAATAAATAATAGAAAATGACCTTGTTCAAACATTACAAAGGACAAACATGACCGTATTCATGGAAATATAATGTCCTTGGTGCATTGCTCCGCCGCAAGTGAAAGTGCTAGTATCGACTAGAGGGGGGGTGAATAGGCCAATGGGGAGCTGTAAATCTTCAAAGCTGACGTTGGGGGTGTCGAACCATTCATAAATGAAGTTGTGGATGATGGCAACATCAAAGAGAGGCAGGTTGCTGAAGATTTATGCTTCTTCCTTGCTCTTTATTAGCTGCTCAAGAGCATCATCAGCAAGATCTTCATCACTTGATAGATCAATGGGTTCGTCACGCAGAATTGCGGCAGGAGTCAAGGCTCGTTGATCAGATGGTCTAACAAGCTGTTTCTTCTTCTCCGTTCTCTTGGAGACACGGGACAGATCTTCAGATTGCACACTGGCTTCAGGAGGTGCAGTGGCCAGTGGCTTCGCACGCACAGTCTTCGGTGGTGCAGCTGAGGTTGAAGCCTTAGACTTCTTTTGCTTCTGCGGCTTTGGAGGAGGAGGAGCAGGGGCTTCATCAGAGTCAGCACCATTGTCAGAATGATCAACTCTGGCGCCTTGGACCATGATGTAAGTGATGAGGCCGTCAAGGTTGGCGTAGGGGCCAATGACATTTGGATTGGCTTCACGAGAGCCGTCAGCACGGGGAGCAGAGGGACCTGGGTTGGAGTCCAAACCCAAGGCCTTCTTGTTCTTCTTGGCCGAAGCCACAGCAAACTGATAGTTGCGCTTGAAGAGCGAATCGTCACGACACCATAGGAGTGAGGTGGGATCTACGTTCGCTGGCTGTGGCCCACGGACCATGCAAGGGTAGAAGCCTTGTTCAATGGCTTCAGCTCGGCTCTTGGGTTGAAGACCTCGATAGAGGATATCACCCCAAGGTCGCTTAATGGCATTCTTCTCTGCATATTCCTTTGTGACAAACTTGTACTTGAACCACTCCTCAGCCCAATAGCGACGAATCCATTGGATTCGCGTCTTCCTCTGATGATAGTTCTCCTTCGGATCTGTCTTGTACAGTTCTGCTAAATCATCAGGCAGATCCTTAGATGTGCCTTCTCTGCGTTGTCTGCCACCCTTCCTTGCTGATTTTTCTGTTGCCATGAACTTCAAGCTGAAAGGCTTCAATTCGTTCAAAGGCTTCAGAGATTTGCGCTTGCTGGTCAAACAGGAACTGGCTTCAGGAGAATTTATATGCTGCTGTAAGAATTCTGCAAACGAATGCAGACTATGAGAACCAAGGGATTCTCCCACGGACATGTACCTGTGACAGCATTAGAGATGCGAGGGAAGGGGAAGAGGTCATATGCATTCTCAGAAGATTTTGAAGATAAATCAGTTGAAGACATTGACCTCATGTTGCGAAGACATTCACTTATATAGGTGAGTTGGTTCTAGATTTGTACCAACCCGTGAATAAGTACAAGTGAGGAATCAAACTAGTCAAGAAATCTAAGTGAATCGACTAAGCAGTATGAGATGCAGACGAAATAGATCTAGCTTTGAATAGACAGAAACTACTTTCGGTAAACAGGATGAATCTTGAAGATCAAAAAGGTGGTAAAAATAGAGTTATAATTACCGCACGAAGAACTGCTAGATGGAGAAGAATAGGAGACCGGGCAATTCAGCCCACCGTGCCCTAACTTGGCGACGGAGGACACCTACGGCAACGGCGGAGAGGATGATGTCCGCGGCCGGCGTGAGGACGGCGTCGGAGAAGTCGCGGCAGCTAAGCGCTTCGTCGCCGTAGTCGTCGCGAGCTAGCGGTGGCGCTAGGGTTTTGACGGAGGTGGAGAGGTGGAAGAAGGATTTCTTTACCGCACAGGGACAGGTATTTATAAGTAGGTGAGAGACATAGTGCAATTACGCTGGTGCCCCTGGCGGTTCACATCTGAGGGGCACGTGGCAAGCATGCAACACACTCAGGGTTGTCCCACGTTCCCACGCCCGCCAGGCATGTCGGAGAGTTGTTCCGGCTCCTCCGGATTTCAATAGTAAAGATAAGCCATTAAAACAGATTTAATGTTTGTCTCTTTGCCTTCTGCTGACTAGGACGCAGAGAAGACATTCGACAGTTTCAACAGAATGCATATGATTTGGACAGATAGATTTTGAGATAGGAAGCATAGAGAGGTTAGGGTCCGATCACATTCACTTAGTTCAAAAGATCCAATCTTGAAGACATAGCTATAAGTGAATGCTGTGGAGGACAGAACACTAGTATATATATATATATCAGAAAGCAATCAAATCATCATAGTGCAGAAAGTCATGAAGACAAATTGAAACTGAAGACAAACCAAATGCGAAGTCATTGCAATATAACGCCTTGAGTGAAACACTTCAAACAAGAAAAGTTGGTGGTGGCGTTACCCACCGTATAGGAAGTATTAGACCCAGACACGGCGCACAATTATCGCGGCGCTCCGAAGTCAAATTCCATGTTAATGTATTCACACTCAGAGTGTAAATCTTCATTGATTGAAGATATACCTTACTTTGTGTGTTGCACATCTAAGTCATCAACATGCATAAGTGTTAGGATGTGTGCCTGATCACAGGACATTAGAGGATTCTAAGAGATTTAGCTCACACCGTAACTTGCAAAACCTTTTCTCATCCAAGGGCTTTGTGAAGATATCTGCCAGTTGCTCTTCAGTGTTGACGTGAATGATATCGATGTCTTTCTTCATAACATGATCTCTGAGAAAGTGATGAGAATTTCAATGTGCTTTGTCTTCGAGTGTTGGACAGGGTTGTTGGCTACTTTGATGGCACTCTCGTTGTCGCAGAAGAGAGGTACTTGTTTCAAGTTGATGCCATAAGCTGAGCACAACAGGATCCAGCAGCAATGTATTCTGATTCAGCAGTTTAGAGTGATACACAGTTCTGCTTCTTCAAAGACCAACAGACAAGTGATCGACCAAGAAAATGACATGTGCCAGATGTAGACTTGCGATCCACCTTGTCACCAGCATAATTAGCATCCGAGAATCCAAACAAATCGAATCTTGAGCCCTTGGGATACCATAATCCGAGTGTGGGGGTGTAAGCCAAACATCGAAGAATTCGCTTCAGAGCTAAGTGATGCGATTCCTTTGGTGCCACTTGGTATCGTGCACACATGCAAACACTAAGCATAATATCTGGCCTAGATGCACATAAATAAAGCAAAGAACCAATCATGGAGCGATATACCTTTTGATCGAACTCTTTACCATTGTCGTCGGGACCAAGATGGTGTTTAGCTGGCATTGGCGTCGTGTAGCCTTTGCAGTCTTCCATTCCAAACTTCTTCAGCCAATCTTTGAGGTATTTCTCTTGAGATATGAAGATGCCATTCCTCTGCTGACGAATTTGAAGACCAAGGAAGAACTTCAGCTCACCCATCATGGACATTTGATATTGCTCTTGCATCATGTACCCAAACTCATCACTGTACTTCTGGTTGGTGCATCCGAAGATTATGTCATCCACATATATTTGGCACACAAACAGTTCACCATCATATGTCTTCGTGAAGAGAGTGGGATCGAGGGATCCGGGTTTGAAGCCTTTGCTCTTTAGGAAGTCTTTGATTGTGTCATATCGGGCACGAGGGGCTTGTTTGAGGCCATACAGTGCCTTGTTTAGCTTGTACACCATATCAGGATGTTTTGGATCTTCAAAGCCAGGTGGTTGTGCGACATACACTTCTTCTTCAATCTTGCCATTGAGAAATGCAGTCTTTACATCCATTTGATATAGCAAGATATTGTGATGATTAGCGTAGGCTAGCAGTATGCGAATAGCTTCAAGCCTAGCAACAGGAGCAAATGTTTCATCGAAGTCAATTCCTTCAACTTGAGTATATCCTTGAGCCACAAGACGTGCTTTGTTTCTGACGACTTGACCATGCTCATCTTGCTTGTTTCGATATATCCATTTTGTTCCAATAATGTTATGCTTGCGTGGATCAGGTCGCTTGACAAGTTCCTAGACATTATTCAGCTTGAACTGTTGAAGTTCTTCTTGCATGGCTTGAATCCATTCAGGTTCCATAAAAGCTTCAGCAACTTTCTTGGGTTCTGATATTGACACAAATGAAAAGTGCCCACAGAAGTTTGCTAGCTGTGTTGCTCTTGATCGAGTGAGCGGACCTGGTGCATTGATGCTGTCAATTATCTTCTCTATTTGAACTTCATTTGCAACACGAGGATGAACAGGACAAAGATTTTGTTGTGCTGGTCATTGTCATCATTGGGAGGATTGTCTTCCGACTGAGCATTGTCTTCAGGTTGATTTGGTGCAGAGATGATAAGTTCCTCTTCAGTTTGTGCTTCAGAGGGCATGATTTCACCAGTTCCCATCAACTTGATTGCCTCGTTTGAAGAAGCTTCATCCAGTGTACTTGGCAGGATCTCTCTCTCTGTGAACCATTGGTTTCATCAAATTTCACATCCACAGTTTCAACGATTTTGTATAGATAAAGGTTGAAGACTCTGTAGGAGTGTGAATCCTTTCCATAGCCAAGCATGAAGCCTTCGTGAGCCTTAGGTGCAAATTTTGACTTGTGATGGGGATCCTTGATCTAGCATCTTGCTCCAAATACTCTGAAGTAACTGACGTTTGGCTTCTTGCCAGTAAGCAACTCATAAGATGTTTTGTTCAGAAGCTTATGGATGTATACACGGTTGATGATGTCACATGCTGTATCAATAGCTTCAGGCCAGAACTTTCTTAGTGTCTTGTACTCATCTAGCGTAGTTCAAGCCATCTCAATGAGGGTTCTGTTTTTGCGCTCCACAATGCCGTTTTGCTGAGGTGTGTACGGAGCAGAGAACTCATGAGTGATTCCCATTGTATCCAGATACAGATCAAGTCTAGTGTTCTTGAATTCAGTGTCATTGTCACTTCTGATATGCTTGATCTTTACACCATAATTGTTCATTGCTCGATTTGCAAAGCGTCTGAAGACATCTTGCACTTCAGTCTTGTACATAATTATATGAACCCATGTGTATCTTGAGTAGTCATCAACAATGACGAAGCCATAGAGGCAGGCAGTGGTTGTGAGGGTGGAGTAGTGAGTAGGTCCAAATAAGTCCATGTGTAACAGCTCGAAGGGTTGAGATGTTGTCATGATTGTCTTCGAGGGGTGCTTTGCCCTTGTCATCTTTCCAGCTTCACAGGCACCACACAGATGATCCTTCATGAACTTGACATCTTCGATGCCAATGACATGCTTCTTCTTGACGAGTGAGTGTAAGTTTCTCATGCCAGCATGTCCCAGCCTTCGATGCTAGAGCCAGCATTCTGAAGCTTTTGTGAGAAGACATACGGCAAGCTGTGGACCTGCTGAGAAATCTACCATGTACAGATCATCTTTTCGATACCCTTCAAAGACTAGAGATTTGTCAGATTCCATTAGTACAAGGCAACGATATTTGCCAAATATCACAATCATGTTCAAGTCACGAAGCATTGAGACAGACATTAATTTGAAACCAAGGGACTCAACAAGCATCACTTTATCCATGTGTTGATCCTTTGAGATTGCAACTCTACCTAGACCCAATACTTTTCTTTTACCAGTGTCAGCAAATGTGATGTGACTCTTGTCGGATGGACGTAAGGTTGAGTCCATGAGAAGACTTCGATCACCAGTCATATGATTTGTGCATCCACTGTCCATAATCCATTCTGAAGCTTTTGGTGATGTACCCTACAGTGCAGTTAGGAGGATAGGCTTCACACAAGTGTTGTGAAGCATATGCATTTGACACATATAGGTACAGTCACAGCTTATATCAAAGTTAGGACATTGACTGATGAGAAATTCAGATGTGAAGCATATAGAATGATATTCTAACGTGCGTCCTCAATGAGTTTTAGGTCCCCAGCAATATTATCGGACGCCATTGATTGCTGGCTGGAGACCATTTTCTGCAAAAGAGAGTTAGTTCTTCTTTGCCACCCACATTTTCAGTGGGGGCTTAGAAGCAATGAGTCTAAGTGCAGCATCTGAGAATTTTGGCTTTGGAGCCCTAGAAAATAGCCTTGCAGGAGATGAATGATACTCATATGAATAAGCAGAAAAGTTCTTAGTCCTATGAACATAGCGGTTCGAAGATACACGCTCATATTCATAAGTCTGAGTATGATTTCCCTGCAAAACATTGGCGTTAGGGTGACTCATGTGAGTCATGTATCTGTATGAAGCCTTTGGGCCATATGAAGCTATAGGTATGGGGTTTGTCTTCTTCCTAGGTTGTGTCATGACGACATTCACGGGAAGATTCTCAATGTACCGCTTAGGTACCCAGATCTTCTTCATAGGTGGTCCATTCCTGTAGTTAGTACCAATGTACCTGGCAAACACTTCACCATTCTGATTTTTGAACAGCTTATAGTTTGCATCAAAGGATTCATCAATGATAATAGGATTAGCACAGGTAAAGCCAGATAAGGTAGATGGATCCACTGAAGGTTCCTTTGCAGCAACCCATGTGGTTTTGGGGTACTGCTCGGGCTTCCAGTATGATCCATCAACATTCATTTTCCTCTCGAACCCAACACCCTCTTTCCTAGGGTTTCGGTTCAGAATCTGCTTTTTGAGGACATCGCAGAGAGTCTGATGTCCCTTCAAACTTTTGTACATCCCTGTTTCAAGCAATGTCTTCAACATAGCATTTTCATCAGCAATAGCAGTGGTATCCTCCGTAGAGGGGTTAGTGACCACATCAGTAGGTGAAGACAATGAAACAGTAGCAGCAGTGGAACATTCAGCAACAGATGTAGTGTTATCACGCTCAATGCATTTTAGACATGGTGGTTCAAATCCTTCCTGAGCGGAACTGATCTATTGGGCGCGAAGTGACTCATTCACCTTTTGAAGATCTTCGTGAGCTGCTCTCAATTTCTCAAGCTCTTGTTTCCTTTGAAGATAATCATAGGAGAGCCTTTCATAAGTAGTTGAGAGTGATTCATGACGACCTTCAAGTTCTTGGTACTTAGCATGAAGATTTTTTATGTCATCAACTAAGGACTGTGAACGTGTCATTTCAGCGTCCAACAGGTCATCGCTTTTGTCTAATAGTTTTTGAGTATGTTCCATAGCCTTTTGTTGTTCAGTTGCAATTTTAGCAAGTGTTTTGTAGCTGGGTTTGGATTCACAGTCAGAGTCATCTTCACTTGAAGTTTGAAAGTAAGCATCGCGTGATTTTACCTTGGCACCACGTGCCATGAAGCAGTAGGTGGGAGTAGGATCGTCTTCATCATTAGCTTCAGCGTTGGTGTGGAAGTCATTGTCTTCAGTGTTGAAGATGGACTTGGCAACATAGGCTGTGGCTAGAGCTAGACTTGCAACGCCAGGGTCAGACTCCTCTCCAGACTCCACCTCCGCCTCCTCTGAAGCAGACTCCTCCTCTGAATCCATTTCCTTGCCAACAAAAGCACGAGCCTTGCTAGATGAGCTCTTCTTGTATGATGAAGACTTGGAAGAAGACTTAGAAGACTTTGAGGATTTCTTCTTATTCTTGTCATCAAAATCATATTCCTTGCTTTTCTTCTTCTTCTTCTCATTGTCCCACTGTGGACACTCAGATATGTAGTGACCAGGTTTCTTGCACTTGTGGCAGGTTCTCTTCTTGTGATCACGTGTGGAAGCTTCATCATTCCTTGAGCTAGATCGTGAAGACTTTTTGAAGCCTTTCTTCTTTGTGAATTTCTGGAACTTCTTCACAAGCATAGCAAGTTCCCTTCCAATGTCTTCAGGATCTTCAGAACTGCAGTCAGATTCTTCTTCAGATGAGGAAACAACTTTTGCCTTCAAAGCACGAGTTCGGCCATAGCTTGGACCATAGATATCTCTTTTCTTAGATAGCTGGAACTCATGTGTGTTGAGCCTCTCAAGTATATCAGACGGATCGAGTGTCTTGAAGTCAGGACGTTCTTGTATCATGAGGGCAAGGGTGTCAAAGGAGCTGTCAAGTGATCTCAGCAGTGTCTTGACGATTTCATGCTTGGTAATCTCAGTTGCGCCAAGAGCTTGATGTTCATTTGTGATATCAGTGAGGCGATCAAATGTGAGTTGGACATTCTCATTGTCATTTCTCTTGAAGCGGTTGAAGAGGTTGCGGAGAACACTGATTCTTTGATCTCTCTGGGTTGAAACGCCTTCGTTGACCTTGGATAGCCAGTCCCAGACTAGCTTCGACGTTTCCAGAGCACTCACACGACCATACTGTCCTTTGGTCAGATGACCACAGATTATGTTCTTCGCAGTAGAGTCCAGTTGAATGAACTTCTTGACATTAGTGGGGGTGACACCTTCGCCAGTTTTGGGAACGCCATTCTTGACGACATACCAGAGGTCGACATCAATGGCTTCAAGATGCATGCGCATCTTATTCTTCCAATAGGGATATTCAGTTCCATCGAACACGGGGCAAGCAGCGGAGACTTTGATTATCCCTGCAGTCGACATAGCTGAAACTCCAGGTGGTTAAACCGAATCACACAGAACAAGGGAGTACCTTGCTCTGATACCAATTGAAAGTGCTAGTATTGACTAGAGGGGGGGTGAATAGGCGATTTTTATGAAAGTCTTCAAAACTTGTAGGTTTCGAAGACAAACAACAGAAACAACCTAATTGATATGCAGTGGAAGATAAACTACCCTGAACAAACCATAGTCAGGTATACAATGATGTGAAAGTATAGGACTAATAGCAGTAAGGTAGTAAGGATCAGGATGGAAGATAGTCTGAAGCCAATCAACAATAGTAGTCAAGCAATGAAGTCAAACAGATAAACAGATAAGCAATGACTTCATGAAGACAAACTTAAGTAAGGTTGGAAGGGATAGAACCAGTTGCTTGTTGAAGACACAGGATTTGTTGGATCAGTTCCAGTTGTTGTGACAACTGTACGTCTGGTTAGGGAGGCTGAGATTTAACTCAGAAGACCGTGTCTTCACCTTATTCCCCTTGAGCTAAGGACACCCAGTCCTCGCCCAATCACTCTGGTAAGTCTTCAAGGGAGACTTCCAAACCTTCACAGACTTCATTCACCGGCAATCCACAATGACTCTTGGATGCTCAGAAAGTGACGCCTAACCGGCTGGAGGATTCACAGTCCTCAAGTGTAATAAGTCTTCAGGTCACACAGACAGAAAGACTTCAGTGATGCCTAACACTCTTTGGCTCTGGGTGTTTGGGCTTTGTCCTCACAAGGATTTCTCTCTCTCAAATGCTTCGAGGTGGGTTGCTCTCAAACGACAAAAGCCGTGCACAATCTCTGAGCAGCCACCCATTTATGGTGTGTGGGTGGGCTATTTATAGCCACTAGGAAACCCGACCTGATTTGTCCAAAATGACCCTGGGTCACTAAGGAACTGACACGTGTTCCAACGGTCAGATTTCAAACACACGCGGCGGCTTTACTTGGGCTACAAGCAAAGCTGACTCATCCAGCTCTGGATAAGATTTCCTCTCATTGCCTTCGCTCGAAGACATAGGATTTGGGTTGAGCATCACTTCAGTCACTCTGACTTAGTTCACTTGGACCCCACTTAACAGTACGGTGGTTCCTATGACTCAACAAAGAAGAAAAGGAAGCAACGAAACCACACAGTCTTCGCGCTCCAAAGTCTTCACGCAATGTCTTCTCATGTCATAGTCTTTAATATGAATATCTTCTCATACCACCATTGTCTTCAATGTCTTCATACATTTTTAGGGGTCATCTCCGGTAGGTAAACCGAATCAATGAGGGACACTACCTGCGTTATCCTGCAATTCTCACAAACGCATTAGTCCCTCAACCAACTTTGTCGTCAATACTCCAAAACCAACTAGGGGTGGCACTAGATGCACTTACAGCAAGGCGGGCTCCTGTCAAGACACCTTCATAATACAGTTCGGGCTTGCGGTGCTCCTTCCCCTCCGGCGGTCCCTCGATCATCAGCTATTCCGCGTCCATCTTCCCCCAATGCACCTTTGCACGGGCGAAGGCCATTCGGGCACCCTCTATGCAGACGGACCGCTTGATGACTTTGAGTCGAGGGAGGCACTCACAAGCCGCTTCACGAGCTCGAAGTAACTACTCGGAATCGGCTCAGCGGGCCACAGCCGGATAATTAAATCCTTCATGGCTAGCTCAGCCGCCTTATGCAGTTTGACCAGCTGCTTCAGTTGATCAGAGAAAGGCACCGGATAATTCGGCGCCAGATACTGCATCCAGAAAAGCTTATCCGCAGTATTCCTCTCTTCGACTCGGTAGAATTGGGTGGCATCAGATATGCTGCGTGGCAGCTCCGTGAATACCCCTGTAGAAATCAAAATTTAGGCTATCAAACTTGATTTTCTCCTCTCAAATACCCGCTTTGTATAGAAAAAGCCTTACCAGCCGCAATCTTCCTCGCCTCCTGGATTTCCTTCAGGGCACCTTGGGCTTCCCCCCGGGCCTCACTTGCGGCATGGCGAGCCTGGGAGAGTTCGGATTCTTTCCCCGCTAAACTCTGCTCCAAGGTCTCCCATTTCTTCGCGGCCTCTTGAAGCTCTCGCTCGGCCTCAATAACTCTGGTCCCGTGCTTCTCACGGAGAGCCTGCTCCATGGTTGCCTTCTTCTCGGCTTCGGCCACAGCCTATTTAAGAGCCTCAACTTCGGCCGTCGCCCCTAGAGCACATTATAAAAATATTTTCATCGCGCACACCTCTTCATTTGTGCTAAATAAACAAGGTTTTTTGTATACCTTGGTTGTCCTCCAGCTGTTTCTGCACCCGGCCAAGTTCTCCTTCAGCCCGCTCCAGACTATGCCTCAGTCCGGATACTTCCGCAGCATGGGAGGCGGCAGTCGCTACAGATGCCTGCTTATATAAAAGAGTGATAGATGTCATCAAATGAGTCTCCTACGAACATAAAATTGATCCTCTGTTCAGTTCTTTCTTTCACCGAACAGTGTATCAGGGGCTGCTATCTATACCATGACATTCTTACAAACCTCATAAAACATACCTCAAAGCCTCTTATGAGGCTGATATAGGATTCATTCAGTCCACTCTCAGCGGATTGAATCTTCTCAATCACCGCACCCATAAGGGCACGGTGTTCATCAACGATGGACGCACCCTTCAGCGCCGCCAATAAAGTGTCCGGCACCTCTGGTTGGACAGAGGTTGTCGGTGGAACAGACACACCTCCACCAACTGACAGAGGTCGCCTGCCTAGCCCTACGTCCTTATGGGTCTCTAGAATCATGTCCGGCTGGGGGCCGGATTCAAGATAACCCCTGCCATCGACGTTCATGGGAGCCTTCTCTCCCGTATGTCCAGACCCCGAAGTCTGGCCTCCTGGCTCCGCCTTTGCGATCTCCCCCCCCCCCTCCGTGGTCTGGGTCCTTCTGGGACAAAACCTCGGTTTCAGTCATATGTTTGGGGGAGGGGGCCTTCGTCGATGTCCTGCTCTCCATTGCATTCAAACCCAGCAAATCCTCTGACAAGGATTGTTCGGCGCGGGACCTCGCCGGACTGAAAAAAGTACGGCTCAGATTAAAATATCACGCCGTGACAAGTCTGGACACATGAGCGTGTTCGGATTTTATACTCACGAGTTCACCAGGGGCTCGGCCCTGGGATCCCACTCCGGGCTGCTATCGGCGACGGCGGTGGAATCCTCTTGAAGAGGAGTTTTTCCTCTCTTAGGCGAATCGGCCTCCAAGGATGTGGAGGTTGTCCTTTTCTTTTTTTTCCTCGCGGGGGATTCGTCTTCCTCCTCCCCGTCCTCTTCGGAGGAAGAATGGGCATTGGAGTCTTCGGATTTTATGTCCGAGGATCCACGGCGACGGAGGCCGCCCCTGGTCTTCTTGGCCTCCTTCTCGGCCTTCTTCTTCGGCGCCTTATAAGGCACCGGGACCAGCATCTTCATTAGAAGTGGGCCGGCCGGTTCTTCTAGCAGCGGGGCCGGGCAGTAGATCCGCCCCGCCTTCTTCGCCCAGCCCTGACAAATTGATGGGAAATACGTTAAGTATTTTCCTAAGAATGTGTAGATAAAACACATGAATTGTCAACATACAGTTACTTACCGAACTTGCGGGGTGGGACAATTGGTACCCGTGGTCCTCGGTGGAGTCCGGCCACGGTTTGCCAGACTTAAAAAGCACCTTCCAGATGTCCTTGTGCGTAGAGCCAAAGAGCTCTAGCAGGGTCTGGTGCTTGGCCAGGTCGAACTCCCATAGATTGCAAGCCCGGTGTTGACATGGTAGAATCTGGCGAACCAACATCACCTGGACTACATTGACGAGCTTGATATTCTTGTCTTCCATGTCTTGGACGCGTGTTTGGAGCTCCGATAGCTCGTCAGACGAAGCCCAGTTCAGGCCCTTCTTGTGCCAGGACGTAAGTCGCAGGGGGGCACCGGATCTGAACTCTGGAGCGGCAGCCCATTCCTTGCCACGCGGCTCGATGATGTAAAACCACTGCTGCCGCCACTCCTTGACGGAATCATTAAAAGTACTTGTTGGCCATGTAACATTGGGCATCTTGCTCACCATGGCGCCTCCGCATTCGGCATGCTCGCTGCTCACTACCTTGGGCTTCACATTAAAAACCTTCAGCCATAAGCCGAAGTGCGGCGGGACGCGGAGAAAGGCCTCGCACACGACGATGAATGTCGAGACGTTGAGGAAGGAATTTGGGGATAGATCATGAAAATCAATCCCGTAATAATACATGATGCCGCGAACGAATGGATGAAGGGGAAACCCTAGTCCGCGGATAAAATGAGGGAGGAATACCACCCTCTCGTGGGGTTTCGGAGTGGGGATGATATGTCCCGCCGTTGGAAGACGGTGGCCAATTCTCTTGGCCAGATACCCGGCCCCCCGAAGCTTTTTGATATCCTTCTCCCGGAAAGTAGAGGCCATCCACTTGCCTCCTGCTCCGGATTCGGATAATTTCGGGAAACATTTTTGGTGGAGAAGACGAACACCTGAACGCTAGGGCTTGAGTGAGAAGGAATGAATGAGCAGAGGAAGAAAGGCGTGGGTGAAGAAGGGAGTTCTTATCCCCTTCTAAAGGCAGCAGAGATCATGCGCCTCCCCACTCGCCCGTTAAAATCGCTTATTCCCCAAACGCCACGATTGATGGCACGGTTGGGTTACCCATGCCCGTATTGATGAGAATCCCGTGATAAGGGGACATGATCTCTGCTTCGACAAGACGTGCCAAGGAAACCGCCTCGCATTACGTGCAGTAGCTGGTTGTGAAAAACAGTTTGAATAATGACCGGACCGTGGCGTGATGTCATGCTATAAAAAGCTTTCAGCGGATTAGATTTTTGGAATATTGTGCTCTCTACGGTGGTATGTGGAATTTGTTTTACAGAGCTGGACACGATCCTTGTGTTCAAAATCTTCTATGGAGTATTCGGAGAAGGAACCCGCCTTGCAATGTCGAAGACAATCTGCGCGCCGGACTCATCGTCATTGAAGCCTGGTTCAGGGGCTACTGAGGGAGTCCTGGATTAAGGGGTCCTCGGACAGCCGGACTATATGCTTTGGCCGGACTGTTGGACTATGAAGATACAAGATTGAAGACTTTGTCCCGTGTCCGGATGGGACTCTCCTTTGCGTGGAAGGCAAGCTTGGAAATTTGGATATGTAGATCTCCTTCTCTGTAACCGACTCTGTGTAACCCTAGCCCCCTCCGGTGTCTATATAAACTGGAGGGTTTAGTCTTTAGGACAAGAACAATCATAATCATAGGCTAGCTTCTAGGGTTTAGCCTCTACGATCTCGTGGTAGATCAACTCTTGTAATACTCATATCATCAAGATCAATCAAGCAGGAAGTAGGGTATTACCTCCATCGAGAGGGCCCGAACCTGGGTAAAACATCGTGTCCCCTGCCTCCTATTACCATTAGCCTTAGACGCACAGTTCGGGACCCCTACCCGAGATCCGCTGGTTTTGACACCGACACCCCCCACCGCCCGCCCGCGTTTCACTCAATTAGCCCACGCAATCTCCATCGCCAGCTCCCCCCTCCCCTAGATCCACAACAGAACCCTCTCCGGCGCCTGCATGCTCACCCCGGCCGTGTGCCCGCACTTCGGCGTCAACCCTACCTCCACTGCTATTCCCAACACGCGGCTGCCTGCGCCTCGCCGTCTTTGTTTGCTCGCCAGCCACCCTGGAGCATATCAATCATGTAACCCTTGCCTCTCCCATGGTCCTGTCGGGTTTGCATTGAGAAACCTGATAGTTACTGCACTCCATCACGGTGAGGCATATTTCCTCGTGATCCCTCTTCCTATTTCGTTCTATATGTTTCGAAATTGGCTATAAAATAACGGAGAGCGTATATATGTTCATTATCTACCTTCCTAACTAGTACATATAAGCTGTATTTGTTCCAATAAGTTACTGCCGATTTATAGATCGCGGGCGCCTGAGTCAGGCAAACTTAACAAATAAGCCATACATTTTCTAAATTATTTCATGACATGTTTAGACAGCTTGATACCAAGTTGTTAGTTTTATGCTTATCCTCATTTCCTGAGATTCGCATGTGTTCTCTGTAGATGCCGAGTAGCAGCGACAACACTCATGCTTCAAGCGACGTATCTTCATCTGATTCCGACAACCCTAGGTCTTCAGCAGATGGTGAGGGATCAAGTAATCTTCAATGAGATAGAGCTGCAGCAATTACCCTTCCGGTCAGGACACAGAGGAACGCTCCAAGGAAGCCCACGCACCAGCCTAAAGGTGTATATGAAGTAACAGAGATCGATTTAAGGTCTTGGACTCCAACTAAACCAAATAAAGCACTCACGAGGTTCAGGAGTGTGTGTGGATTTGTTGGCAGGGCAAGGCTCAACATTAATCTGTCGGGGTTTCGGAAGGCTGACACACAAACACGGCAAAGGATAGTCCAGGAGATCATGGACCACTTCAATGTTCCAGAGCAGTGGAGAATGCGGGTGGAACACGCTGAACTGAAGAAGGCTAGGGATGCTTGGAGAAACTGGAAGCACGTGTTGTACATGAAGTACTTGAGTGAAGGCAAGGACCCAATCCCCGCATACCCCCAAATTACAAAGGCAGACTGGGCAGAATTCAAAAGGGTCAGGGCAACTACAGAGTTTGCTGAGAAGAGTGCCAAGTAATCGGAACTTCAAAATAGGAACACACACCCCCACCGTATGGGTGTGGCAAGATACTACGACATGAAACCAATATGGGACCAGGAGGACAAAGAAGCAGTAGCGGTGGGTGGGAAACCGTCCTTTAGTGAAACAGGGGCGAACGCGCTAGAGACTACTTGAGGGCACGTGTAAGGAGGCATGATGACGAAACTTATTACTTTGAAAACTCACATGATGCAGAACTGTATCGCATGATGTTAAAGGCTTCCAAGATCCCTGGAAGGTTCTACAGGAACTCAAGGCCATGTGACATTCTGTCCGATGCTCTGGAAACAAGAGAGCCCCACTAGTCGTGCAAGAGGTAGAGGTGTTAATGTCCCGCGCAAGAGGGATTTCAGAGAGGCTCGGCATGAAAAAAGTGAGGAGTGAAATGAAGCAGAATGAACTATATGAAAGGTTGAGGAAGGACATGTATCGGGCTATTTGAAAGGATATTGAGGAGTCAATGATGATGCATAAGGCTCTAACACTAACAGATAGCTAGTAGATGGCAGGGGAGGTGGGCATGAAGGATGCTAGTTATTGCACGACAACACCGCACAAGAGTAGTTGTGCATCAGTTGACCCCAGCGACATTGAGACTGTAGCTGCTCATGATGATGCTATATCTGATCTATCTGGAATGAAAGACAGACTGAAGGGCGTGCTTACACATTATGAAGGTACATTAAAATGTGCAACAGCCTGGGTTTGCCCAGGGCCTCTTGTTGGACAATGTGCCATTGAAGCCGGTCTGTGTGACATTCTATGTGACTGAAGTAAAGCCTGGATTCAATGAATTTGCTCTGAAGAATGTCCTAGGAGACTTTGATGAGCAAAGGACCTTGGAAGAAACACTGTTACATCACATCCAGTGGCCACAAAGGAAATAGAGTTCATGGATGAGATCCCTGAAGCCCCGCCAAGAGCAACCAATGTCGCCCCTCAACCGGTGACGCTCTCCTTGCCACAGCAGCTCTCGCGTGCTTCCCCCAAAGAACCTAATACTCGTAATCTGATGGCTGATGCATCAACCTGTGATTAGCCGGCCCGAACTTGTGCCGTACAGGCCATGTCATTGTCCGCCCTAGAGCAGCCAGTGGCAAGGCCTACAACTGTTGAAGACGCACCACCGGTTCAGATGTCGGCCGCTGAAGTAGCGGGGGGGACCCAGCTGCAGCACATGCTCAGCAGACCAACCTGGTGGAATGGACTGCTAAGCAGTCTGATGCTTCGGAACCGCCTACTAAGTAGTCTGTAGGTCCAGAACTGACTGCTCATCAGTCCATCGGTCCACAGCCGCGTGATCAGCATACCAATGTGTCAGCACTTCTGGCTCAGCAAACCAACGCGTTGGCACGGCCTCCTCAGCACACCGACAAGTTGGCACCACCTGCTCAGAAACCCGACATAGCTTCAACGCATGGTCAGTAGTCCGATGCATCTGCTCCTACAGCCCAGTAGTCCCTCACAGCAGCACTGCCAGCTCAGCGGTCCGGCATAGCTAAACCATCTGCTAAACAGTCTGTCGAAGCTTCACCGTCTGCTCGGCAGTCTACCGTTCAGCCAACCAGATGTTCTACTAGAAGTGCTTAAAGTACCAAGAAGAAAGTGGCCAAAAAGGCTGCACCCGCGAGGAAGCGCGCCATGAGAGCGACGAGGAAAGAGAACGATTGCCTCTTACTTAAAGCACTCATCACCCAGAACCAAATTAATAGCAAGTTGTTCGAATCGGGGAGTAATATTATTTCTAACAACACGGATGATAAAGAAATATCTTTGCAGCTTGCTAAAAATAAAGTAGACGAACTTGAAGCATGCAATTACTTCCTTGACCAGCCATTTCTTGTTTGCGAATACTTTGATGAGTGCAGCTCCAGTTGCCGCGAGTTACATAAATATTGCATGGATCAAATCTCAGCAGGTCATCATGTTCTGCTAGTCCACTACAACAGAGATCATTTCCGACACGATGCTGGTTCCATTGGTGTGGGTTTTGAGGACTTACATCTCTTCTTGAACTTCAACTTCAGAAGCAATTCCTCAAATGCCCCAACTGAATGATAAAGCTTCGGTGCCTGAATCTGTCCCTGCACCAGTGACAAATCCCTCTCCCTTGAGGATTTCACTTGTCGCAACTCGAAGACCCTCATATGTTAACCCCTCTGCAGCGGCCCTGGGAGATTGAATCTCCCAAGGGGGCGGCGGCCAAGGGGGAGGAGTGCCCCCCCAAGGCATGTGGTGCGCCCCCCCCCCCCCCCACCCTAGGGTTTCAACCCTAGGTGCAGGGGGTGGGCCTAGGGGGCACACCAGCCCACTATGGGCTGGCTCCCCTCCCACTTCAGCCCATGGTGCCCTCCGGGATGGGTGGCCCCACCCGGTGGACCCCCGGGACCCTTCCGGTGGTCCCGGTACATTACCGGGTGACCCCGAAACTTTCCCGATGGCCGAAATACCACTTCCTATATATAATTCTTTACCTCCGGACCATTCCGAAACTCCTCGTGACGTCCGGGATCTCATCCGGGACTCCGAACAACATTAGGTATGCTGCATAATCATATTCATACAACCCTAGCGTCACCGAACCTTAAGTGTGTAGACCCTACGGGTTCGGGAGACACGCAGACATGACCGAGACGACTCTCGGGCAATAACCAACAGCGGGATCTGGATACCCATGTTGGCTCCCACATGCTCCTCGATGATTTCATCGGATGAACCACGATGTCAAGGATTAAACAACCCCGTATACAATTCCCTTTGTCAATCGGTACGTTACTTGCCCGAGACTCGATCGTCGGTATCCCAATACCTTGTTCAGTCTCGCTACCGGCAAGTCACTTTACTCGTGCCATAATGCATGATCCCGTGACCAACCACTTGGTCACCTTGAGCTCATTATCATGATGCATTACCGAGTGGGCCCAGAGATACCTCTCCGTCATACGGAGTGACAAATCCCAGTCTCGATCCGTGTCAACCCAACAGACACTTTCGGAGATACCTGTAGTGCACCTTTATAGTCACCCAGTTATGTTGTGACGTTTGATACACCCAAAGCACTCCTACGGTATCTGGGAGTTACACGATCTCATGGTCAAAGGAAGAGATACTTGACATTGGAAAACCTCTAGCAAACGAACTACACGATCTTGTGCTATGCTTAGGATTGGGTCTTGTCCATCACATCATTCTCCTAATGATGTGATCCCATTATCAATGACATCCAATGTCCATAGCCAGGAAACCATGACTATCTGTTGATCACAACGAGCTAGTCAACTAGAGGCTCACTAGGGACATATTGTGGTCTATGTATTCACACGTGTATTACGATTTCCGGATAATACAGTTATAGCATGAATAAAAGACAATTATCATGAACAATGAAATATAATAATACTTTTATTATTGCCTCTAGGGCATATTTCCAACAGTCTCCCACTTGCACTAGAGTCACTAATCTAGTTACATTGTGATGAATCGAACACCCATAGAGTTCTGGTGTTGATCATGTTTTGCTCGCGAGAGAGGTTTAGTCAACGGATCTGCGACATTCAGATCCGTATGTACTTTGCAAATATCTATGTCTCCATCTTGAATATTTTCACGGATGGAGTTGAAACGACGCTTGATGTGCCTGGTCTTCTTGTGAAACCTGGGATCCTTGGCAAGGGCAATAGCTCCAATGTTGTCACAGAAGAGTTTGATCGGCCCCGATGCATTGGGTATGACTCCTAGGTCGGTGATGAACTCCTTCACCCAAATTGCTTCATGTGCTGCCTCCGAGGCTGCCATGTATTCCACTTCACATGTAGATCCCGCCACGACGTTCTACTTGCAGCTGCACCAGCTTACTGCTCCACCATTCAACATATACACGTATCCGGTTTGTGACTTAGAGTCATCCAGATCTGAGTCGAAGCTAGCGTCGACGTAACCCTTTACGACGAGCTCTTTGTCTCCGCCAAAAATGAGAAACATGTCCTTTGTCCTTTTCAGGTACTTCAGGATATTCTTGACCGCTGTCCAGTGTTCCTTGCCGGGATTACTTTGGTACCTTGCTACCAAACTTACGGCAAGGTTTACATCAGGTCTGGTACACAGCATGGCATACATAATAGATCCTATGGCTGAAGCATAGGGGATGACACTCATCTCTTCTTTATCTTTTGCCGTGGTCAGGGACTGAGCCGAGCTCAATCTCACACCTTGTAACATAGGCAAGAACCCCTTCTTGGACTGATCCATTTTGAACTTCTTCAAAATCTTATCAAGGTATGTGCTTTGTGAAAGACCTATGAGGCGTCTCGATCTATCTCTATAGATCTTGATGCTTAATATATAAGCAGCTTCTCCAAGGTCCTTCATTGAAAAACACTTATTCAAGTAGGCCTTAATGTTGTCCAGAAGTTCTATATCATTTCCCATCAAGAGTATGTCATCTACATATAATATGAGAAATGCTACAGAGCTCCCACTCACTTTCTTGTAAACGCAGGCTTCTCCATAAGTATGCATAAACCCAAACGCTTTGATCATCTCATCAAATTGAATGTTCCAACTCCGAGATGCTTGCACCAGTCCATAAATGGATCGCTGGAGCTTGCATACTTTGTTAGCATTCTTAGGATCGACAAAACCTTCCGGCTGCATCATATACAGCTCTTCCTTAAGATGTCCGTTAAGGAATGCCGTTTTGACGTCCATCTGCCATATCTCATAATCATAGTATGCGGCAATTGCTAACATGATTCGGACGGACTTCAGCTTCGCTACAGGAGAGAATGTCTCGTCGTAGTCAATCCCTTGAACTTGTCGATAACCCTTAGCGACAAGTCGAGCTTTATAGATGGTAACATTACCATCCGCGTCCGTCTTCTTCTTAAAAATCCATTTGTTTTCTATCGCTCACCGATCATCGAGCAAGTCTGTCAAAGTCCATACTTTGTTTTCATACATGGATTCTATCTCGGATTTCATGGCTTCAAGCCATTTGTTGGAATCTGGGCCTGCCATCGCTTCTTCATAGTTCGAAGGTTCACCATTGTCTAACAGCATGATTTCCAGGACAGGGTTGCTGTACCACTCTGGTGCGGAACGTGTCCTTGTGGACCTACGAAGTTCAGTAGCAACTTGATCCGAAGTACCTTGATCATCATCATTGTTTTCCTCTTCAGTTGGTGTGGGAATCACAGGAACATTTTCCTGAGCTGCACCACTTTCACGTTCGAGAGGTAGTACTTCATCGAGTTCTACTTTCCTCCCACTTACTTCTTTCGAGAGAAACTCTTTTTCCAGAAAGCATCCGTTCTTGGCAACAAAGATCTTGCCCTCGGATCTTAAGTAGAAGGTATACCCGACAGTTTCCTTAGGGTATCCTATGAAGACGCATTTTTCCGACTTGGGTTCGAGCTTTTCAGGTTGAAGTTTCTTGACATAAGCATCGCATCCCCAAATTTTTAGAAACGACAGCTTAGGTTTCTTCCCAAACCATAATTCATACGGTGTCGTCTCAACGGATTTAGACGGTGCCCTATTTAAAGTGAATGTAGCTATCTCTAGAGCGTATCCCCAAAATGATAGCGGTAAATCAGTAAGAGACATCATAGACCGCACCATATCTAATAGAGTGCGATTACGACATTCGGACACACCGTTACGCTGAGGTGTTCCAGGCGGCGTGAGTTGTGAAACGATTCCACATTTCCTTAAGTGTGTACCAAATTCGTGACTTAATTATTCTCCTCCACGATCTGATCGTAGGAACTTTATCTTTCAGTCACGTTGATTCTCCACCTCATTCTGAAATTCCTTGAACTTTTCAAAGGTCTCAGACTTGTGTTTCATTAAGTAGACATACCCATATCTACTCAAGTCATCAGTGAGAGTGAGAACATAACGATATCCTCCGCGAGCCTCAACGCTCATTGGACCGCACACATTGGTATGTATGATTTCCAACAAGTTGGTTGCTCGCTCCATTGTTCCGGAGAACGGAGTCTTGGTCATTTTTCCCATGAGGCATGGTTCGCATGTGTCAAATGATTCATAATCGAGAGACTCTAAAAGTCCATCAGCATGGAGCTTCTTCATGCGCTTGACACCAATGTGACCAAGGCGGCAGTGCCACAAGTATGTGGGACTATCGTTATCACTATGAATATGTGTAACATTACGCTCGAGATTCATTAAGAATAAACCATTGACCATCGGAGCATGACCATAAAACATATCTCTCATATAAATAGAACAACCATTATTCTCGGATTTAAATGAGTAGCCATCTCGCATCAAACGAGATCCCGATACAATGTTCATGCTCAAACTTGGCACCAAATAACAATTATTAAGGTTCAAAACTAATCCCGTAGGTAAATGTAGAGGTAGCGTGCCGACGGCGATCACATCGACCCTGGAACCATTTCCGACGCGCATCGTCACCTCGTCCTTCGCCAGTCTCCGTTTATTCCGCAGCTCCTGCTGTGAGTTACATATATGAGCAATGACACCGGTATCAAATACCCAGGAGTTACTACGAGTACTGGTAAGGTACACATCAATTACATGTATATCAAATATACCTTTGGTGTTGCCGGCCTTCTTATCCGCTAAGTATTTGGGGCAGTTTCGCTTCCAGTGACCCTTCCCCTTGCAATAAAAGCACTCAGTCTCAGGCTTGGGTCCATTCTTTGACTTCTTCCCGGTAACTGGCTTACCGGGCGCGGCAACATCCTTGCCGTCCTTCTTGCAGTTCTTCTTGCCCTTGCCCTTCTTGAACTTAGTGGTCTTATTGACCATCAACACTTGATGTTCTTTCTTGATTTCAACCTCTGCTATCTTGAGCATTGAAAATACTTTAGGAATGGTCTTCACCATCCCCTGCATATTGTAGTTCACCACAAAGCTCTTGTAGCTTGGTGGGAGCGACTGGAGGATTCTGTCAATGACCGCCTCATCTGGGAGGTTAATGTTCAGCTGGGTCATACGGTTGTGCAACCCAGACATCTTGAGTATGTGCTCACTGACAGAATTGTTTTCCTCCATCTTACAACTATAGAACTTGTCGGAGACATCATATCTCTCGACCCGGGCATGAGCTTGAAAAACCAGTTTCAGCTCTTCGAACATCGCATATGCTCCGTGATGCTCAAAACGCTTTTGGAGCCCTAGTTCTAAGCTGTAAAGCATGCCGCACTGAACGAGGGAGTAATCATCAGCACGAGACTGCAAGCGTTCATAACGTCTTGGTTCTCTGGGACGGGAGCGTCACCTAGCGGTCCTTCTAGGACATATTGTTTCCTGGCAGCTATGAGGATGATCCTCAGGTTCCGGACCCAGTCCGTATAGTTGCTGCCATCATCTTTCAGCTTGGTTTTCTCTAGGAATGCGTTGAAGTTCATGTTGACATGAGCGTTGGCCATTTGATCTACAAGACATATTTGCAAAGGTTTTAGACTAAGTTCATGATAATTAAGTTCATCTAATCAAATTATTACAATGAACTCCCACTCAGATTAGACATCCCTCTAGTCATCTAAGTGTTACATGATCCGAGTCGACTAGCCCGTGTCCGATCATCACGTGAGACGGACTAGTCATCGTCGGTGAACATCTTCATGTTGATCGTATCTTCCATACGACTCGTGTTCGACCTTTCGGTCTTTGTGTTCCGAGGCCATGTCTGTACATGCTAGGCTCGTCAAGTTAACCCTAAGTGTTTTGCATGTGTAAAACTGTCTTACACCCGTTGTATGTGAACGTAAGGATCTATCACACCCGATCATCACGTGGTGCTTCGAAACGACGAACTGTAGTAGCGGTGCACAGTTAGGGGAGAACACTTCTTGAAATTGTTGTAAGGGATCATCTTATTTACTACCGTCGTTCTAAGTAAACAAGATGCATAAACATAATAAACATCACATGCAATTATATAGTTGTGACATGATATGGCCAATATCATATAGCTCCATTGATCTCCATCTTCGGGGCTCCATGATCATCTTGTCACCAGCATGACACCATGATCTCCATCATCGTGTCTTCATGAAGTTGTCACGCCAACGACTACTTCTACTTCTATGGCTAACGCATTTAGCAATAAAGTAAAGTAGTTTACATGGCGTTCTTCAATGACACATAGGTCATACAAAAAGTAAAGACAACTCCTATGGCTCCTGCCGGTTGTCATACTCATCGACATGCAAGTCGTGAATCCTATTACAAGAACATGATCTCATACATCACAATTCATCATTCATCACAACTTCTGGCCATATCACATCACATGAACAATCGCTGCAAAAAACAAGTTAGACGTCCTCTAATTGTTGTTGCATCTTTTACGTGGCTGCAATTGGGTTCTAGCAAGAACGTTTTCTTACCTACGAATAACCACAACGTGATTTTGTCAACTTCTATTTACCCTTCATAAGGACCCTTTTCATCGAATCCGCTCCAACTAAAGTGGGAGAGACAGACACCCGACAGCCACCTTATGCAACTAGTGCATGTCAATCGGTGGAACCGGTCTCACGTAAGCGTACGTGTAAGGTTGGTCTGGGCCGCTTCATCCCACAATACCGCTGAATCAAGAAAATACTAGTAGTGGCAAGCAAGTTGACAAGATCCACGCCCACAACAAAATTGTGTTCTACTTGTGCATAAGAGAACTACGCATAGACCTAGCTCATGATGCCACTGTTGGGGAACGTTGCAGAAAATTAAAAAAATTCCTACTGTTTCACCAAGATCCATCTATGAGTTCATCTAAGCAACGAGTCAAGGGAGTGAGTTTGCATCTACATACCACTTGTAGATCGAGTGCGGAAGCGTTCAAGGGGATGGTGATGATGGAGTCGTACTCGCCGTGATTCAGATCACCAATGACCAAGTGCTGAACGGATAGCACC
This sequence comes from Triticum timopheevii, assembly GCA_963921465.1. Classification (NCBI taxonomy): domain Eukaryota; kingdom Viridiplantae; phylum Streptophyta; class Magnoliopsida; order Poales; family Poaceae; genus Triticum; species Triticum timopheevii. Next base: position 141,054,673 of record OY997270.1, read on the forward strand.
TCCGCGTTCAACACACGTACGGGACGGGAGACGTCTCCTCCTTCTTGATCCAGCAAGGGGGAAGGAGAGGTTGATGATGATCCAGCAGCACGACGGCATGGTGGTGGATGCAGCAGAACTCCAGCAGGGCTTCGCCAAGCGACTACGGGAGGAGGACGAGGTGTAGCAGGGGGAGGGAGGCGCCAAAGCACAGGGTGCGGCTGCCCTCCCCCCTGCCCTCCTTTATATAGGCCCCCAGGGGGGGCGCCGGCCCTGGGAGATTGAATCTCCCAAGGGGGCGGCGGCCAAGGGGGGAGGAGTGCCCCCCCAAGGCATGTGGTGCGCCCCCCCCCCCCCCCACCCTAGGGTTTCAACCCTAGGCGCAGGGGGTGGGCCTAGGGGGAGCACCAGCACACTATGGGCTGGCTCCCCTCCCACTTCAGCCCATGGGGCCCTCCGGGATGGGTGGCCCCACCCGGTGAACCCCCGGGACCCTTCTGGTGGTCCCGGTACATTACCGGGTGACCCCGAAACTTTCCTGATGGCCGAAATACCACTTCCTATATATAATTCTTTACCTCTGGACCATTTCGAAACTCCTCGTGACGTCCGGGATCTCATCCGGGACTCCGAACAACATTCGGTATGCTGCATACTCATATTCATACAACCCTAGCGTCACCGAACCTTAAGTGTGTAGACCCTACGGGTTCGGGAGACAAGCAGACATGACCGAGACGACTCTCGGGCAATAACCAACAGCGGGATCTGGATACCCATGTTGGCTCCCACATGATCCTCGATGATTTCATCGGATGAACCACGATGTCGAGGATTAAACAACCCCGTACACAATTCCCTTTGTCAATCGGTACGTTACTTGCCCGAGACTCGATCGTCGGTATCCCAATACCTTGTTCAGTCTCGTTACCGGCAAGTCACTTTACTCGTGCCGTAATGCATGATCCCATGACCAACGCACTTGGTCACCTTGAGCTCATTATGATGATGCATTACCGAGTGGGCCCAGAGATACCTCTCCGTCATACGGAGTGACAAATCCCAGTCTCGATCCGTGTCAACCCAACAGACACTTTCGGAGATACCTGTAGTGCACCTTTATAGTCACCCAGTTACATTGTGACGTTTGATACACCCAAAGCACTCCTACGATATCCGGGAGTTACACGATCTCATGGTCTAAGGAAGAGATACTTGACATTGGAAAAGCTCTAGCAAACGAACTACACGATCTTGTGCTATGCTTAGGATTGGGTCTTGTCCATCACATCATTCTCCTAATGATGTGGTCCCGTTATCAATGACATCCAATGTCCATAGCCAGGAAACCATGACTATCTATTGATCACAAGGAGCTAGTCAACTAGAGGCTCACTAGGGACATATTGTGGTCTATGTATTCACACGTGTATTACGATTTCCGGATAATACAGTTATAGCATGAATAAAAGACAATTATCATGAACAATGAAATATAATAATACTTTTATTATTGCCTCTAGGGCATATTTCCAACAAACTCACCATTAGCTCATCATTCGGATTACGTCATCTATGGTGATGAAGTACTTTCTATTGAAAAAGAACTAAAATACCCCTATCCTCGCGAGCGACTGCCCTTGTTTTCCACCGGTGTCGGCATCAAAGGGTCGTTGTTCAACAGAAATACTCACCCACTTTTCTTTCGAGAGAGTCCTTACAGCAAATCCAAGACATCTGATTCTCCTTGATTTTGGACTCAGGAACAGGCGATATACTACTGTCGTATTCTGTATGTCAGCTTGAAGATTTTCTCTCATGAGCTCCTAGACATTGCAGCCAGGAAAAGCATCAGATGCTTCAATCAAATTCTGCAAGGCATCAAAGACTGGTCTCACTCGTGTCTTAGGCTATCAGCATCCATAGAACAGGAAGATTATTCTTCAGTTTATGCAACTCTGTATATCTCCGGCGATGAGACAGATAGCACACAGTGAATAATGGAATGGATGACAGAAGGAAAAAGAGTCAAATGCTCTGCTATGGACTCTATCTCCCATTTTCATTTTCCTCGTTTTGAACATGTCAAAACTTAGATTCGAGTTCACAACATTTGATGCAGTCACTGATGAAGATTTCTAATGCACAATGGATGAAGAAAAGATTTGTGACTACCATGGTTCTCCTCTGCCAGAACATTTAACCTTCGACAATCAGACTCTATACCACATCCTCACATATACCATTTGTCTCTAGCTAGAATGAACACTGACAATGTAATATCTGATGTTCTTTGGAACACCATCAATGCCATCTCTCCGGGTTATATCTTCGATGTCGAAGACATGTTCTTGCGCATCCTTATGGATTTAGTTCAGTGTCCTAAAACCATCAAAGTATTCGCACCATGGATTCAAAAAGTGGTTGACTATGCAATGAAGACCGAACATCTTGATAAAGTCAGTCACAAGAGCTTCATTCCTCTTGTGCGTGATACGGGGAAAGTCATGGAAGATATTTCTTCAGGAAAAGCACTAAGGTCAAGCACTTCTGACTATCACAACACTTTCCATGGACCAAAGCTGCCCAAGCATGATCGTCTGCCGAATACTCAACAACCTTCACATCTTGAAGTGAGCATGCGTACTCAGTAGTTGCTATTGAAGCATATGGCCGAAGATCGCCAAGAGAAAGAACATTTGGCTGGCGAACTTAATGCGATACATAACCGAACAAAAGTTCTGCACATGTTTATAGCAGAAAACAAGAAGCGCCAAATTGCTTCGGAAATTTTTCTCCAAGAAGCAACTCAGTAAATCTCTCCTTCAAGAACTCTATCAGTACATTGACGAAGGCTTTACTACTAAAGACTTTCATGGTCGCTCCACTCCACCTTTGCCAGCTCGTGAACCTACAATGAATTTACTTCCAATACAGCTGCGCAAATTGCTCGATGAATCAGAAGCCACTTCGCCAACTGTCAAGCCTTCTGAAGAAAATCCTCTATCTTGCAAGTATGATGAGGCTGGCCCCAATATTCCTTCCTCATTCAAGACCCAAGTCAGTCTTGAAGGATCATCTGATGATGTTGCCGCTGAGGATGAAGAGACTCCGCACACTTCTGAATCAGAAACTTTGTCAGACAGTTCCTCAGGCGATGCTTCAGAGTGAATCATATTCACAGTTTTCCCCTCATGTTGTTTCATCACCTTTTTGACACTAGTTGACAAAAATGGGGAGAATAACATCGAGAGTTTGATAGATTTGCTCTGTTGGATTTGGTGTTTATGTTTTTCTCGCTCTTTTGAGACATTTGCACCATTTCATGTGCTCTGATGTAAAACTTCTTTTATGGGCTATAATATAATAACCCTACATGTTGCACTGTTCTCTCTCAAAGCTCTTTGTTTTTAGGTGAAATTGTTACAGAAGTTATGAATGATTGCACTTTTCTCTCATTGGATTATCCATCATCAGTGCAAATCATACCTCGTATGATTGAAAATTCTTCACACTCTCAAATGAACTGCAAGGAATTCCATTATATATCAATTGAACCTGCATACATTCAGGGTGGGTATATTTTATCATCGACTCAAGTAACGCAAGTTCACTCTTGTTCGATTTAAAACTTTCTTATCTATCTTCACTTTGACGATTATCTGTTTTGTAAACAACCGTCCAAAAAGGGGGAGATTGTTGGTGCAATGATAGGACCCTTATGTTTTGGAGTTTGTTGACGTAATCAGTTTGGGACTTATGTGTTTGCTAGTGCACACAGAGTAACATGTCCCTGGAGTAATCGAGGAGTTTGATGAAAACGGCGAAGATAACCTCCCTGCGAGGCAGCGAAGGTTATCACCAAAGATAAAGCTAACCACAGTGACCCCTAAAATTTGCTAAAGTTTAAGCAATTGGTTTGGTGATTGTTCAAAGCAAATGACTGCGTTCGAGGAAGAATGAATATGAAGTGAAGACGTAGCATTTATTTCATTGTTCTTCTTCTTTCATTGAGTCATAGGACCACCATACTATTAAGAGGGGTATAGCGTTCCAAAGCTTTGATTCTCTGATGCTAAACCCAAACCTATGAAAGCTATGAGAGAAATCTATTAGTGCTCCGAGCAAATACTTGCCAGCAAGAGACTGTGATCTTCTTCACTGCGAGAGATTTGCCTCGGACCGAGGAGTTAGCATTACTTGTTCCTCAAGTAATGTTACCGTTGCTCCAAAAATCTAACCGTTGAGAACGTGTCGGTTGGCCATTGGCTGGACCTCGTGTCCAAAATGGTCATTTCCCATCTGGGAAGGCTGCGACCATAAATAGCCACCCCGCGCCAGCTTTGTCCGGTGGCTGCTCCGTTTGATTTCTAAGAAGATTATTGAGCAACCCTCTCTCTGAGCGATTTGAGTTTAAAATCCAGCGAGAGAAAAACCCTAGAGCCGAAGAATTATATAGTGGTTCGACATCACTGGAATCTAAGTTTAGTACGCTCCGCCTATTACTCTTGAGAGCTACAAACTCTCTAGACACTTAGGTATCAAGTTCTTCAGAGACCAAGAGTAATTGTGGTTCTCGAATAAGAAGTCTGTAAAGGTTTGGAGATCGCCTTCAATACCACGAGTGATCGGCATCAGTTGATGAATCGATTGTCGAGGAGAATAGGGTGAAGAGAGTTTATCTTCCGTGTTAAGTCACAACCCCTCCAACCAGACGTAATCCTTGTGCAGAAGGATGAACTGGTCGAACAAATTCCTTCTCGCCATCGAGCACCACCGATTACCTCTGTTACTCTAGTTTACTTTCGATGCATCTTATTCATGTATATTGCTTCGATGTATGCTTCAGTTTCTCTTTGATTATCTGTTATAGTTCTTCGTAGTCTGTTAGTTGTTTATTCTGCTGCTGGGTTCTGAGAGATTTAAGTTTTCTGAAGAAAATTTAAAACTCCAATTCACCCCCCCCCCCCCCCCTCTGGTAGACATACTTCGTTCCTAAAGTGGCTATATCATTTAATTTGGTACGGTGTGCCACAACAGTTTCAGTTTCATAGCCATGGAAAGGATCAGATTCAACCAAAGTAATTAACTCTAGGTCGACAGAGAATTCATAATCCTTATCATCAACAAAGATAGGTGAAGTATCAAACTTAGGATCACATTTCATTATAGCATTCAAAGATTTTTCTTTCAGTTTGCATAATAATTTCTTAAGATCATCTCTATCATTGCAAGCAAGAAAATCTCTAGCTGTCTCCTCATCCATAACATAACCTTTGGGTACCTTAGGCAATTCATATCTAGGAGATCTGGGTCTAATAGGTGCTTCAAGATTTTCAGTTTCAAGTACTTCATCAGTTTCAATAATTTCATCAGTTTTCGCATTCTCGATATCTTTAGCTCTGGCAATTTGTTCATCAAGAAATTCACCTAGTGGCATATTATCATCAAGTAAGGTACTAGCATCATCATGAGTAGCATTCATAGAAGTAGCATCATCAATAACTTGTGACATATCAGGATTAATAGCATGTGGTGGTGTTGCAAGTCTACTCAAAATAGAAGGTGAATCAAGTGCAGAGCTAGATGGCAGTTCCTTACCTCCCCTCGTCTTAGAGGAAAAAAATCTTAGTCTTGGTATCCTTCAGATTCTTCATAGTGATAAATAGATAATAATCCCAAGTGACTCAACAATTATAACTATGCTCCCCAGCAACGGTGCCAAAAAAAAGGTCTTGATAACCCACAAGTATAGGGGATTGCAATAGTTTTTGAGGGTAGAGTATTCAACCCAAATTTATGGATTCGACACAAGGGGAGCCAAAGAATATTTGCAAGTATTAGCAGTTGATTTGTCAATTCAACCACACCTGAAGATTAAATATCTGCAGCAATATGATCAGTAACACAGTAATATGATAGTTTTTATAGCAGTGATAATAGTAGCAGTAACGGTAACAGTGATAGCAATGATTTTGTAGCAGTTGTAACAGTAACAACAGCAGTAGTAACTTAGCAACAACAATATGTAGAAATTAGTAGGCATTGGATCGGTAGATTCGTTGGATGATATTCATCATATAACAGTCATAACATAGGGCGATACAAAACTAGCTCCAGTTCATAAATATAATGTAGGCATGTATTCCGTAAATAGTCATACATGCTTATGGAAAGAACTTGCATGACATCTTTTGTCCTACCCTCTCGTGGTAGCGGGGTCCATAAGGAAATTAAGGGATATTAAGGCCTCCTTTTAATAGAGAACCGGAACAAAGCATTAACACATAGTGAATACATGAACTCCTCAAACTATGGTTATCACCGAAAAGTATCCCGATTATTGTCACCCTGGGGTTTATGGATCATAACATGTAGTAGGCGAATATGACTTGCAAGATCGAATCTAGAACATAGATATAATGGTGAAAATATAAACGGTTCAGATCTGAAATCATGGCACCCGGGCCCAAATTGACAAGCATTTAGCATGGCCAAGTCATAACAACATCAATCTCGGAACATAATGGATACTGGGGATCAAGCCCTAACAAAACTAACTCGATTACATGATGAATCTCATCCAACTCCTCACTGACCAACGAGCCTACGAAGGAATTACTCACTCCCGGTGGAGAGCATCATGGAATTGATGATGGAGAAGGGTTGGTGATGACGAAGATCAAAGATCCCCCTCTCCGGAGCCCCGAACGGACTCCAGATCTGGCCTCCTGGTGAAGAACGGGAGGTGGCGGCGGCTCCGTATCGTGAAACGTGATGAAACTTTCTCTCTGATTTTCTCTCCAAATATAGGTATTTATAGAGTCGGAATCATGGTCTGGGGGCCACCAGGTGGGAACAACCCACCTAGGCATGCCTGGAGGAGGGCGCGCCCTGGTGGGTTGTGCTCACCCAGGGGGGCCCCTCCGGTGATTCTTGGCTCCAGTGTTTTTTATTTATTCTGAAATAATTCTCCAAAAAGTTTCGTTCCATTCTGAGAGCTTTTATCTCGGCACAAAAACAACACCATGGTAGTTCTGCTGAAAACAACGTCAGTTCGGGTTAGTTTCATTCAAATCAAGCAAATTAGAGTCCAAAACAAGAGGGAAAGCGTTATGAAAAGTAGATACGATAGAGACGTATCAGGGGAGATGGTGAAGTGATAGTTGGACATGAAGTGCCATATCTAAATACCATCGAAGCACTCATATATCTTGCAAAATATGTCAGGCCTGATACTATAGTTTTTGGCAATTTATTGAGAGTGCAATTCACCGAAAGGTATAAGGTTTGTGTAAGGAGTATCCTCGGATATATCCAGGGCACAAAGGGTCTTGATCAATTCCATCCGAAAAATCAAGATGTGACTGTGGTTTGATATATTGATAATGGCTAATTATCTGATCCCACAATGCCATATCAAAGACAGGGTTTGCTGGAAGAATATTTTAAGGGAAGTCCTCATAATAGACTCTAAACGAGTCCTTCCAGTGATCATTCTATTTTATTTGAAGCATCACAAAATGTGGATGACTTCATAGAATGATTGGCCACATGTGAAATCATGTGGATTATCATTATCTAGCAAGATAATGTCACTTGTATTGCTTACGGGTTATATTTATCCTCATGAGTTACAGAAATGTAAGAGGGTAATTTGCAAAAAAAAATTATTGTGATATTCACAATATCTCTACCAATGTTTATATTCCAGAACTAGGTTCGTGGAATTGGTATGAGATAACATTGAGGTTTGCAAAGTTCAGGGGGAGTAAAATCCCAAGTTTTAACCCATTGGTGATCTTCCGATCACTCATATTGTACTCTTTTTCCCTTTATGAGTTTTCCATGATAGTTTCTCATATAAGGTTTTTAACTAGACAATATAAATACAAGTGCGGATATATTCCATATTGGTTTCTCCTTATATTTTTTCCACTGGGTTTTAAAGGAGTTTTTGATGGCATATATATATTATAAGGTTTTTCCTTAATTTTTTCCACTAAGTTTTCAGAGGAATTTTTCAGTTTGCAATATACAGATGACGAATTGATCAAGGGTGAGTGTTGAGAAATAAAACATGTGATCAATTGTATGGGAGGGATGCCTCCCAGGAGGTGTCTGTTGGGGAAGAGGTATCTCCCCAACACACCCCTTCAACATGTATATAAGTGGGTCTTCCACATTGCAATAGATCTAGTGAATCATTTAGACTCCTCGTTTGCCTCTTTTGTTTTCACTTTACAATAGATTGCATGCCTAGTTTTAACTACCTGTTGCTTGATTTGATTATCATCTCTATCACATTAAACCATGTTTATCTATTGTTTTTGGATTAAGCTTAATGCGAAATTGCTCAATTATTTAACATTGGTCCTGTGAGACCTCTGTGGTTGCTCACCACAGACTCCAACAAGAAGCAATGTTGCCTCCCATGCGGCATCAAGGCCACAAGGAATAAGAATGATCGCCATTCTGCCTGAGGATTGGACGACTCATGAGAGGGGGGTGGCCGGCAAACAAGGACGTCGTAGCTCCTCCGGAAACCATCATCACTGAGCTCCAGATCCCCATCGCACGCCTCCAGATCCATGTTGAAGGTCCTTTCACAGGCAAGGGACAATAACCTCGCCAGAATCTTGGATCATGCGAGATGCAGCAGAGCAAACCCGATCCATGACAAGGGACATGCCCAAATCCCGAACCTTCACCACAACGGCTAGGAAAGAGGAAGAAATCTAGCAAGGTAGATCAACTCAGTGTAGCCATGCTCTTATTTAGGGAGCAAGCGGCAGACCCCCCCCCCCCCCCCTCCCGCCCCCTCCTCCTCCATCATGGAGAAGCAAAGAGGTTCTTGTCGGGGAGCGACACATGTAGTATGAAGGCAGCGACAGGCTGGACTCCATCATCATAACGACAGACACCGTGAAGGCAAATCCAGGCCGAAGCCTCAAACCTAACTGGCTATATACAAAGGAGACCCAACCTCCTCCCCTACTCTCATGAAGAGGGAGGGAGAAGTCGGGGACTCTCGAGAGAGTGGGGGGGGGGGGCTAAGAAGGAAGGAAAAAGAATCAACCATTCCGGTACACATTTAAACTTGAGCACCGCGCTCCGCCTTCCATCCTTACACTACTGGAATCAGGATCTTTGCCATCATCCGGTTCTTTGCCGTCCGCTAGCTGATGGCGAAGAAGGTCTTTCCCATCAGGTTAAAGAAAACTAATGGCAAAAAAGAAGCTAACGGCAAAGATAATGTTTGCCGTGAGCTACCTCGTTGCCGTCTGCTAGCTGACGGCATAGAAGCTCTGTCGTCAGCTAGCGGACGGCAAAGAGGGAGGGTGGGGCACTAGTGAGGGCCACCTAACGGCCACTTTCTTTGCCGTCTGTCTTTGCCGTCCGCTAGCAGACGACAAAGAAAGTGGCCAACTAACGTCTGTTAGCTAGGCTCTTTGCCGTCCGCTAGCAGACGGCAAAGAGTTATGACCTAAACTAAAAAGCGGCCAACCCCACGTCCCTCTCTCTCTCTCTCCCCTCTCTCTCCCTCCCTCATCACATCCGCGCCGCCGCCCCCGTGCCCAAGCCGCCCCTACCGCCCCACCTCGCCGCCCCCACCGCCCCGCCCCACCGCTCCGATCCGCCCCGGTGCCCCTCTCCTCCACCCCCGCGGCCGCCCCGCCGCTCCGACGCCCCCTCCTCCATCCCAGGCACCCCCTGTCGCGCCTGAAGGCGAGACATCCCTCTTTTTCTTTTTTTCTTTTTTAGATTTAGTTTAATTAGGTGTAGTTTAATTTAGGCTCGGTTTTGTTTCTGTTTTTTAGGTTTAGATTTAGTTTAGGTTTGTTTAAGTTTATTAGGTTTAGTTTAGGTTAAGAAGAAAGATGAAAGATGAAAAAATAAGAAGAAGAAGAGGAAGAAAAAGAGGAGGAAGAAGAAGAAGAGGAGGAGGAGGAGGAGGAGGAAGAAGAAGAAGATTAGGGGTGCATCACCGACGAAACCGGGTCGAGCGGGTTAGGGGGTTCCTCGGTGTCGATGGAACCCTAAATAGCAAGTATCGTCGGTGCGAGATATATGTGGCCGTCGGTGTCGAACACTACATCCACGTCCCACAAGTGACGTCGGCGTCCGGCGTCCCACAACAATAGTTCTCGGCGTCGATGGCGATCGAACACCATTGCGAATTTGTCTTGCAGCCCCTGCGATGACAATTAAAAGCCAAATGTTGAAACTTGAAACACCCAAATTGACTCACGTCGGTTTGGTTGTTTGAACTTCCAAAACTTGGCTTTAATCCTCATCGCAAAGGCTGCCAAACAAATTCGCTTAAAGAAAAACCAACAAAAGTAAGGTATCCCATCTCCCTTAAAGAAAAACACCACTTAAGATGGTTATAAGGAGAGGATCGTGACCAAAAGAGAGTTATCATTCTGTCTTCTACCTTGCGCTTCTCTCCTACCCCAGCGCCCCTCTTCTATGTGCAAGCTATTCTAGACACCGCTGCATCCTACCCAGTGAAAAAAATAGGCTGACCTTATAATACGCTATTATCGAGACGTTCTACACTGATTTATTTGGCGAGCTATTCCTCATGAAGCTATAGGGCGCTATTTTTTCCGGTGATCCTACCACGGCTAGCCGGCAGCAAGGCTACAAAGCCAAACCGCCTGTCAACCACAATTATTACCTGAGATCTGGTACTTAGATGCGGTGCAAGGGCTGGGAAAGTCACTCCTCCATTATTCAAAAAAATAACTCATTTTTGCTTGCAGAAGGTCACTGAAACAGAACAGACGAACTGATGTTTGGGAGTTATGTGATTTATCTTTAAACTGCAGCTACTAGTGACGTAAGAATGCAGGGACTTTCTGGAACTTATTTAATCATTAGCGCACAGGTATTTTCGCAGAGCAAAGTTTCACTTGTAACATATTTTCTCCTGAAGGCCTCGAAGATTTACTATTATATCACAGTTTCTAGTAGCATAGACAACTGAAATCCACAGGGTATATTAGATGTTACGTTATACACCAACACGCCATCCTGTACCGTAGCCTTCCACTGAAACCAAAAGAGAGAACAGAAGGACGGGAACCGCCGGGAATAAGATCATGAGCTTTATTCTTGCACTATTAAAACTCTATTACTACGACACCGATGCACGCAACATCTAAAATTATGAGAAAAACCTTATTCTCTTTTTCTTGCCCTCTATCACTCTATGACTCCATTGTCAAATCTGAAGGAAAGAACTTACTCTCCAATCCGCCGCACAAAGAGACAAGCAACTGAAATGCTTCATCTTTAGTTCTGCACCACAGCTATGCATCCTTCAAGGAGAATCAGATCCCATACTCTCCATTATATTCTGCTAATGGATCATTAATGATACAGACAAAAATTATATGGGGAAGATGGATCAGGTCACGAGACACCGTACGCGCAAGTTCTTCTGATGGCACAGACTGCACAATATCCAGCAGGCAGGCAAACACATATCTCTCATGAGAGTTTGTGGCTCGAAATCAGCGAAGGAAGTCTCAACAGATGTATAATCTGCCTGAATCCATCACTGGGGTCCACATGTCGGTTGCTTCTCATGCATATTAATAAGGAGTTCAAAATAAGTTCATGGCAGACAACATCCTTTGCAACCAGACAAGCAGAGATTTTAGCTCGGAAATTCTGTAATTACTTTTCTTCAAGCTGTGTTCCCATCTCTTCTCCCTTTCTTCACGAAAACTGTATTCCCTTCGTTGCTAACAAGGTACAACCAGCACCAGTAAGGCTGTCTCATGATTCTCCAAGTAGAAACAGTACTGCCATAGGACAGTACTTGGCCAGATTTGACTTCAGATTCTAGGAGCATCAGTTCTCATGGTGTTTGGTCCATTGGTGTCCAATCAAGCTCAAACCTCTGCTCAAGTAGAAGCCAACGACTGTGAATAAAATCGTTCATGATCCTCTGTAGGAGCTTGTCAAATCATTCATATCCTACCAGATGTGCAGTCCGTGTGACCCTTACCGTGGTGGTAGCGTTCCAAGTAGAAAACTACAGCTATATATACCAGGGTTGGGGAGGAGAGAGGTACCAACCAAGAGGAAACTGCCATCGGTTGCTTGACCCCAAGGAGGAAAGAACAAACAGTAGCAGATTTTAGCGCCTCCCCAGCCTTTGTTGATGGGCCGCAGTGCAATTGCAAAATCGACTGGTCTTCTCCGGTAAGTAGCCTCTAGCATCCCTCTAAACCTGCAATGATGAAGCTTTCAATATGGTAGATTCCATAACGATGACATTCAAGCATTACTGTAATCTAAAGATTGTTCATATCCTAGTGAAGAGAAACTTGAATTGCTAAATGCAACATCATTATGCTGATATGCTCCATAAAGTAACTGCCTGGATTGTGATATGCAGGGAAGTTAAGAACAGGCAAAGCTCTAACCTTACGAGCCGGGCGCAGCCAACAAAAGCAAGGTCGGCAGAGACAGCACTGTGGGTGCCACACCCAAGGACAGGGATCTACTACCCCAGGGGCTTTGAGTGGGTCATGGAGGATGTCCCAAGCAGCGCAGCAACGTTCCAGCAGACATACTGGCTCAGGAGCGGCGACGCAGAGACAGCAAGCTCCCCCACGTCAACCGACGGCACAGCTGCCTTTGATAACCCATTTCTGTGAATGCATAAGAGGCCTCACACTGGAAGAATCACTGATAGCAGCAGTTCTACAAGCCACCACCATGTTGCCAGGTTGATACATAATATGATAAACCAGCTGCTCAGATTTCCAGCATGTAGGCACCGCATCCACCGAAAGATCAGTGTTAAACTCTGCATTAATCTTCTCTATTGCATTCTCATTTTCACTGATTTTACTTAAATAAAAGCCGCACCTGATTGTAATATTTGGAACATTTTGAGCTAACAGTTTTAACTCTCAACCTTGTTACAAAAATTAGACTACTAATTATAATCTTCAGAAAAAATAATACAGCCTTCAGTTTTGTTTCCCCTTGTAGGGAAGAAATTATGCAGGGGAGTCATGAGTTCACAATAGTGCTCAATGTTTTTATGCACATTCTATTACAACAAGATTGTAATTAACCATATCCAGACATAATGCACTACACACATAAGTGAATTACAGGTACTTAACAAGAGTAACAACAAACACTTGGAGGGTGCACCCAACCAAGAGAATGTTAATGGACAATATTAGCCAAATATGAAGACCGTTATCCGAAACGAAAACAATACATGGATTATCCTCATTCTGTTACTATGAAAACCTCCAAGTTCATCAAAACATCAAAATGCTTTCAAACAACTTTCCAGGTAGACAATTGACTACAATCAAGGGGGCAATGAGAACATTGCCTGTGCCAAATGTATGATCGCAGCTATACTAGCCATAAGGACGAGACTTTTCAACAAGCCCTGGAGAAGCAAGCTTTGGTGCTTCATCTCCTTCAGACTTTTTCTGAAACTCAATGCCCTGAAACTGGACCCTTGAAGATCGATATTGACAACCATAAGCATTTCCAAAGCCCCATCCTAACCCAAGACCAACTCCGCATCCCCCACCTATTCACAAAGAGGAAATTCAATTCAGTGCCAATTTAGTCTAGATGATGTAGTTCTATATAGTAACTGATAAGCTTTGTACCGATGCCCAAGCCGAATACGTTCAGAGGCATTCCTGTGGTAGAAAAACAAGTTAAAGCATGTTATTTTCTTACAATGAATGGGCATAGTCAATAAGGAATAGTTACTGACGTACAATGGGACCATAACTCTTCAAAGAAAGTCTGTTCCAGTAAATTTTTCTTCAGACGTAAGCCAGTTACAAAACCTCTATTAGCTGGGTACCTGGGACTAGTCTTGTCTACCTGTATTGGCTATGGATCATATTCTAAATTCATATGTAAAGTGTCTTATAGAATTGAAGCTTGGATTTTTAGCACGAAATCAGAAGAAAAAATCTGTTAAATACAATTTCGTAGTTGTTGATTTAATTTGTCAGACCAGCGTACAGATTGAACTAAATTCGTGGGCACAAACCTTCTGCATATAACCTTGTCGTTCCCTGGTTAAGTAGAATATTTCTGTTCCTTCTCATGTTATATTAGGTAGAACTAGGAATGTTGTTGAGGAACCATTCCTGTGATGTGGGGTTTAATAACTATCAACATTTGAAAGATTAGCTAGCAGTGGGTGAAAGGCCTGGCTAGGGAGCCATGGGGATTAAAATAGATGCACTAACAATAAAATCCACCTCAAGAACAACAACAAAAAACCGTCTACTCTACGCCTCTAGCTCAGGAGTCCGATGGATCTAGCTTCGCTTATGTCTCATATATCTATAATACTGAATGTTGTTGTCGCCGTCCTGGATCTGGGGGTATCCAGCCCTGCCTGCCTGCGGCCCACCGCGTGGCTCCATCGACGGCCTGGTACGGCCCAGCTTCAACACCAACACCACAAGACCCTCGCGAGGGGCCAAGCCTCGCGAGGCGGACGACGCCAAGGCCCCTGAAGGAAGTGGCCTCCTCAGGAGGGCTCCTGAGGGGCGGAGGGTTCTATGCAGCTACCTCATGAGGCTCAGCTGACGTGAGCCATGACGACCAAGGCCAGGCGGGCGCCAGGCGGGTGCAGAGCGCAGGTTTCCTCTTCGGTGCAAGGGAGGCAAGCCACAGACGCGGAGTCCCGAGGAATTAGCCAAAGGTTTACATTCTGGTACAACAAGACCAAGACCGCCAGGACGGCAGGACGGAGGTCATCACCGAGCCCACCGTAACGTCACGACCAGAGGCTTTTCGCAGGCGAAGACTACTTTGTCAGGATAGACTGTACTACTTGTCCCATTTCAAATCCCGCCGTTGTGGAATCCCTTCCCGCTCATATTTGGGAAGAGGACCAAGGCCACTATATATAGGACTTAGCCACCACCATAGAAGGAGGACAGAAATCAGAACAAGTAGAGCACCACACCAGCTCAAGAACACCTCACCTCCTGAGGCTTGTTCATCCTTTGTACTAGTTCATCCATAGCCCCTCGAGGCAATCCACCACACCACACTGGATTAAGGTATTACACCACAACGGTGGCCCGAACCAGTATAAATCTTTGTGTCTTTGTGTCTCTTTGAGCTCGACGCGCTAGGCTAGGGAGGATCGCGAGTACGCAGGCTGGGCAGGTTGAGATCTCCGCACGCACCCCAGAGTTCAAGCCTCTCAAGGGTTGCCGGATCCCTAAATCCGACAGTTGTGACATGAGCATTTCTATAAGATGCTTCCATGGAAACCAGGCTTCATATAATATGGAACCAACTTAGCTGTTGAGGAACAAATTCTACAGAACAAAAACATGCTTCCATGGAAAACCGGCTTCATATAATATTGAATGCTGCGACATAAGCATTTCTGTGCGTACGACATATTATCGTATGATTTTGGTACGATGATTGAAATCCACTTATCTACCATCCATTTTATCACATTCGTGAGCGGTGATCCATCATCGTACTCAAAGATGTTTCGTTATTTCTTTGTGACTCCATATATAACAATTAACTCCATACGGAGGCTTTTGGTAATCAATTCGGATGCATCTTACTGGTTATGAAGCGGGTAAACAGATCCCTTTTTTAGGGAGTGGGACTGCTAAACAGATAGGAGTACTGATGGAAACTTACTAGCTGCTGGGCCAAAGAAAGTATCTTCCTTTACTTGGCAAAGTCTGGTTGCAGGTATCCAGACTTTCAAAAGAGGATGCATATGGAGAATAGGAAATGGTGAGCAAATTAAAATCTGGGAGGATGCATGGATCCCCTCTAGCCCGAACAGAAAAATTATCTCATCACGAGGAGGTGCTCTAATCACAAAAGTTAGTGAACTCATCAGTCCAGTTACGGAACAGTGGGACGAGGATATCATCAGATCAATTTTTTGGCCGGTAGATGCTGAGAGAATCCTTCAGATTCCGCTACAATATAACGCCTTTGATGATTTTGTTGCTTGGAATTTTACCAAATCAGGCTACTTCTCAGTGAGATCGGCATATCATTGCGAATGGATGCATCAGTACGGAGGTAGAGCCTCACGTGCGATGCAAGGAACGTCAAGACCGAATCCAGTCTGGGGTATACTTTGGAAGTTGAATGTCCCAGCAAAAATAAAAAAAAATTGGGTGGCGTCTGCTACATGGTCTGATCCCAGTCCGAGCTGTTCTTGCCAACCATCATATTGGGACTAATGGGATTTGCCCTTTATGTAAGCAAGGACCTGAGGACACTGTTCACCTTTTATTCAGTTGTGTTCAAGCAAGGGACGTCTGGTTGAAGTTGGGGCTGAGTGAGTTTATTGCTGATGCTAGTACGGTTGACAGATATGGGTCATTTGTAGTTGAACATATTTTAAGATCAAACTTCAATCAGATGCCGGGCTATCCTGATTTATGTATTCTGGGTGTTGGTATATATGGTGGATGCGCTGTCAGGTAACACATGAAGGTGTGGTCCCTCCGGTGAACAAGTGTGCACTCTCTATTCTAGCAATTACTTCAAATTATTCTATAACTTCTGCGAAGGTGACCAGTGTTGTAAAGGAGAAATGGGTAAAACCAGCTGGGGGATGTTTGAAATTAAATGTTGATGCCTCTTATCATGTGGAGGATGGAACTGGGGCGACAGGTGCTGTTCTCCGAGACTCCTCGGGTACCTTCCTGGCTGGACGTTCTCGGTTCATTCCCTATGCCGCTTCTGCCCAAACTATGGAGGTGGCCCTTCGAGATGGTTTACTGCTAGCAAATGAGGTTGGCTGTAATCGCCTTCAAGCAGAGTCTGATTGCATGGGTGTTATAGATGCATTATCGGGAACAAGTCAGTGGTATGACCAAGCAGCTCCGATTTATGCATCGTGCACGGGAATTGCTCGAGATATTGGTTTGGTTAATTTTATGCATTGTCATAGGGAAGCTAATGTAGTGGCACACGAACTAGCTAGGTTTTGTTTTTCACAGAAAGTTGATTGCATTTGGCACGATGAGGCCCCTAGCTTTATTCTGCAGTTCTTGTTAAACGATGTAAACATTTTATGAAGTAATAAAATGCGCCATGATGGCTTTCCCTAAAGAAAAGGAGTACTAAACAGAGAAATCAATAAGCAAAAATCAAGAGCAATTCTCCCGAATATGCTTGAACGATAAGCGATCCCAAGTTCTCGCCCCTCCCTTAAAACTCGGTGTAAAAACCTCACAGACAATTTGCGGCGAAAGAAATGAATCATTCCGCACCTCCGAACCCCCATCCGACTCCGAATCCGCAGCCGACGCCGAAGCCTGCGCCGATTTCAACAGAGACAAGATCAAGAAACCTAAAACGAAGTGAGCACCAAATCGCCGCAAGAATGCAAGATCCAATAATTTTGAAGAATCAAGGTCAGCCGCTTACCGAGCCCAATCCCAGGGCCACTGAAGGTGGAGACGACCATGGATGGATGCCTTCCCGCTACGCCGGTGGTGCTCCGGGGTTGGATGGGACGATGAGCGAGCCGATGGGAAAGCGGCACTTCGGTGGGATTATCCTTTTTTTTTTTTTTGAGGGAAAGCGGTGGGAATATCCTATGTGACGCATTTTGCGTTGAAGTGTCGAGGTTTCGCACAGAGCTAGCGTCGGGAGGTAAGATGGCCCGGCCCACTAATGTAATGCAGCGCTTCCGGTTTTGGGAAAGAGATTCCCACCCAGTTTATCTGGTTTTGGGAACCTTCCAGAAGGTTACCTGAACCGGTTTTCCTGTTTCTTTTTTATTTTTAATACTTTTTCGTTTTTTATTTTTACGTTTTTATTTTTATTATTATTCTTTCTTTTTCATTTTTCTTTTTTTGTTTCTTTTCAATTTTTCAATTTATTTTTCTTATTTTAAAGTTCATGTTCCAAAATTGTTCTGAAATTTTAAAAAATATCCGTTGTTTTAAAAAGCATTTTTTAAATGTTCGTGTTTTCAAAAATTATTCATTAATCCAAAACAAAATTGCATTTTTTTAAATTGTTCGAGGATATAAAAAATGTTCTCATTATTCAAAAATTGTTTGGGATGTTTTCCCAAAAATATTCGTCCTTTTAAAAACGTTCAATTTTTAAAAATGTTCAGGGTTTAAAAAATTATTCATAAATTCAAAAGAAAATTGCATATTTTTTTAAAAAAAAATCAGGGATTTTAAACAATTTTCTCATTTTAAAAAAAACGGGGATTGAAAAAATGTAATCCTTTTCAAAAATTGTTTAGAACTTTTCAAAAAATGATATGATTTTCAAAAAGTGTTCCTGTTTTAAAAAATTGTTCACAAATTGTAAAAAATGTTATTATTTTCATATGTTTGTTCACATATTCAAAAATTGTTCGCATTTCAATTTTTTTGTGATTCTCAAAATTGTTCTCCATTTTGAAATTTGTTCCAAAAATTTCAAAATATGTTCATGATTTTAATTTTTGTTCCCGGTTTGATGTTTTGTTCACAAATTTGAAAAAACATCGTGTTCACAAAAAATTTCAGAGTCCCAAGTCCCAACTAACGCGAACAACCTTTTTGTAATTTTTCGCGGCGCGCCCCATGGGCCGACCCAGTTGGGCGCACTATGTGCGAAGGGGCATATATTTGCCGCAGAATGCATCACATAGGTGCTCCCACTTCGGTGGTCTTGACGACACGATGACGTCAGCAATAAGTGGGCCGCGACTGGCCGGGCCAAGTTTTGGGCGGGCCCAAGGATCAGTCCGGTAGCGTTTTTTTACTCACATGCTACACACACCATTGACATTTTCCTTCGGCCTTTTTCTCATGTTCATTTTTTTTTGAAAACACGAAATACGTGCTTCATTATATCATAAGATCATAGTACAAGCCATATAGACACCGACATAATAAAACTGAAAAGACAGCATATCGCTAGTAATGGCGGAGCTAGGTAGAAACTACTCGGGCCAAGGCCAAAACTGTTGGGGAACGCGGTAATTTCAAAAAAAATCATATGATCACGCAAGATCTATCTAGAAGATGCATAGCAACAAGAGGGGAGAGTGTGTCCACGTACCCTCGTAGACCGAAAGAGGAAGCGTTATGACAACGCGGTTGATGTAGTCATACATCTTCACAATCCGACCGATCCTAGCACCGAAGATACGGCACCTCCACGATCTGCACACGTTCAGCTCGGTGACGTCCCACGAACTCTAGATTCAGTTGAGGTCGAGGGAGAGTTTCATCAGCACAACGGCGTGGTGACGGTGATGATGAAGTTACCGGCGTAGGGCTTCGCCTAAGCACTACGATGATATGATTGAGGTGGAAATCTGTGGAGGGGGGCACCGCACACGGCTAAAAGATCAACTTGATCAACTTGTGTGTCTATGGGGTGCCCCTGGCCACGTATATAAAGGAGGGAGGGAGAGAGGAGGCCGGCCAGGTAGGGTTCGCCCCCCCCCCCCCCTTTCCTTTATTCCACCAAAGGGAAAGGGAAGGGAGAGAGAGGGAGAAGGAAAGAGGGGGGCCAGCCCCCTCCCCTGGTCCAACTCGGTTTGGGCAAAGGGAGGGCGCGCCCCTCCCTTGCACTACAAAAAAAAGACACATCCGTGACATTTTGGGCCGAACGAAAAAAATTATGTCATACATATGACACTTTTATGACGATAATTGTGACAAAACCCGATATCATCATAGATGTGGTGGGCTCCTACTTATATGACAAAAAATCATGACAGAAATGGGCTTTTCGTCCTGGGCGGGCTGGATACGCAGCTGCATGACATTCTTTGGACCGTCCATGACGGAAAAAACCGTGGTAGAAGCGAGGGGGAGGAAAATTTCGGGGAGCTGCCGGTTACGGTGGGAGGTCGACGGCGGAGCGATGCGCGTTTCTCTCGTACAGGTACGCGCGTGTGTGCGAGACGTTGGCTCTAACTGAACCCGAGCGAGGCGTTGGGCTCTAACTGAACCCGAGCGATTGCACTGCAGGCTACGCGTTACTGAATCCGAGCGATCGATCGATGGCTGTTAACTGAACCCGATGGAGCGATTCCTTCGCTACTGCTGCTAACTGAAGCCGATCGATTGGATGAACAGTGAGCGTTGCGGAGGGGGGGGGGGTTGGATGAACAGTGAGCAGTGGCGTTGCCTCTGGATGAACAGGAATCTGTGGTGTGAAGGGCTGGATGAATAGTAGACGGTGGAGGGGTGGCCGTGGAGGGGTGGTTGAACAGGACCCCGTGGTGTGGAGTGTTGGATGAACAGTAGACGTGAAGGAAATATGCCCTAGAGGCAATAATAAAGTTATTATTTATTTCCTTATTTTATGATAAATGTTTATTATTCATGCTAGAATTGTATTAACCGGAAACATAATACATGTGTGAATACATAGACAAACATAGTGTCACTAGTATGCCTCTACTTGACTAGCTTGTTTATCAAAGATGGTTATGTTTCCTAGCCATGGACAAAAGAGTTGTCATTTGATTAACGGGATCACATCATTAGGAGAATGATGTGATTGACATGACCCATTCCGTTAGCCTAGCACTTGATCGTTTAGTATGTTGCTATTGCTTTCTTCATGACTTATACATGTTCCTGTAACTATGAGATTATGCAAATCCCGTTTACCGGAGGAACACTTTGGGTACTACCAAACGTCACAACGTAACTGGGTGATTATAAAGGAGTACTACAGGTGTCTCCGAAGGTACATGTTGAGTTGGCGTATTTCGAGATTAGGTTTTGTCACTCCGATTGTCGGAGAGGTATCTCTGGGCCCTCTCGGTAATGCACATCATTATAAGCCTTGCAAGCAATGTAACCAATGAGTTGGTTACGGGATGATGCATTACAGAACGAGTAAAGAGACTTGCCGGTGACGAGATTGAACTAGGTATTGGATACCGACGATCGAATCTCGGGCAAGTAACATACCGATGACAAAGGGAACAACGTATGTTGTTATGCGGTTTGACCGATAAAGATCTTCGTAGAATATGTAGGAGCCAATATGGGCATCCAGGTCCCGCTATTGGTTATTGACCGAGAATAGTTCTAGGTCATGTCTACATAGTTCTCGAACCCGTAGGGTCCGCACGCTTAAGGTTTCGATGACAGTTATATTATGAGTTTATGAGTTTTGATGTACCGAAGGAGTTCGGAGTCCCTGATGAGATCGGGGACATGACGAGGAGTCTCGAAATGGTCGAGACGTAAAGATCGATATATTGGACGACTATATTCTGAGTTCGGAAAGGTTCCGAGTGATTCGGGTATTTTTCAGAGTACCGAAGAGTTACGGGAATTCGCCGGGAAGAAGTATTGGGCCTTATTGGGCCTTGCGGGAAAGAGAGAGGGGCTGCCTAGGGCAGGCCGCGCGCCCCCCCATGGCCTAGTCCGAATTGGACTAAGGGGAGGGGCCGCACCCCCTCCTTCCTTCCCTTCTCTCTTCCCCTTCCTAGTCTCCTACTCCTAATACATGGAAAGGACTCCTAGTTGGACTAGGAAAGGGGGAATCCTACTCCCGGTGGGAGTAGGACTCCCCAGGGCGCGCCATAGTAGAGGGCCGGCCCTCCCCTTCTCCTCTCCTTTATATACGGGGGTAGGGGGCACCCCATAGACACACAAGTTGATCTACGGATCATTCCTTAGCCGTGTGCGGTGCCCCCTTCCACCATATTCCACCTCGGTCATATCGTCGCGGAGTTTAGGCGAAGCCCTGCGTCGGTAGAACATCATCATCGTCACCACGCCGTCGTGCTGACGGAACTCATCTCCGGAGCCTTTGCTGGATCGGAGGGCCGGAGATCGTCATCGAGCTGAACGTGTGCTGAACTCGGAGGCTCCGTACGTTCGGTGCTTGGATCGGTCGGATCGTGAAGACGTACCACTACATCAACCGCGTTGTGCTAACGCTTCCGCTTACGGTCTACGAGGGTACGTGGACGAACACTGTCCCCTCTCATTGCTATGCCATCACCATGATCTTGCGTGTGCATAGGAAAATTTTGAAATTACTACGTTCCCCAACAGTGGCATTCGAGCCTAGGTTTTATGGTTTAATGTTATATGCACGAGTAGAACACAAGTGAGTTGTGGGCGATATAAGTCATACTGCTTACCAGCATGTCATACTTTGGTTCGGCGGTATTGTTGGATGAAGCGGCTCGGACCGACATTACGGTACGCTTACGCGAGACTGGTTCTACCGCCGTGCTTTGCACACAGGTGGCTAGCGGGTGTCAGTTTCTCCAACTTTAGTTGAACCGAGTGTGGCTACGCCCGGTCCTTGCGAAGGTTAAAACACACCAACTTGACAAACTATCATTGTGGTTTTGATGCGTAGGTGAGATTGGTTCTTGCTTAAGCCCATAGCAGCCACGTAAAACTTGCAACAACAAAGTAGAGGACGTCTAACTTGTTTTTGCAGGGCATGTTGTGATGTGATATGGTCAAGACGTGATTAGATATAAGTTGTTGTATGAGATGATCATGTTTTGTTGAAGTTATCGGCAACTGGCAGAAGCCCTATGGATGTATCTTTGTTGCATAAGATGCAAGTGCCAAATAATTGCTTTACTTTATCGCTATACGATAGCAATAGTTGCAAGAGCAATAGTTGGTGAGACAACCATGTGATGACACATTGATATAGATCAAGATGATGAAGATCATGGTGTCATGCCGGTGACGATAGAGATCATGACAGTACTTTGGAGATGGAGATCAAAGGCGCAAGATGATCATGGCCATATCATGTCACATATTTTGATTGCATATGATGTTTATCTATTATACATCTTATTCTTGCTTTGATTGACGGTAGCATTTTAAGATGATCTCTCACTAATTATCAAGAAGTGTTCTCCCTGAGTATGCACCGTTGCCAAAGTTCGTCGTGCCCAGACACCAGGTGATGATCGGGTGTGATAAGCTCTACGTCCATCTACAACGGGTGCAAGCCAGTTTTGCACACGCGGAATACTCAGGTTAAACTTGACGAGCCTAGCATATGCAGATATGGCCTCGGAGCACAGAGATCGAAAGGTCGAGTGTGAATCATATAGTAGATATGATCAACATAATGATGTTCACCATTGAAAACTACTCCATCTCACGTGATGATCGGTTATGGTTTAGTTGATTTGGATCACGTGATCACTTAGATGACTAGAGAGATGTCTGTCTAAGTGGGAGTTCTTAAGTAATATGATTAATTGAACTTAAATTTATCATGAACTTAGTCCTGGTAGTATTTTGCAAATTATGTTGTAAGATCAATAGCTTGCGTTGTTGCTTTCATATGTTTATTTTGATATGTTCCTAGAGAAAATTGTGTTGAAAAATGTTAGTAGCAATGATGCGGATTGGATCCGTAATCTGAGGTTTATCCTCATTGCTGCACAGAAGAATTATGTCCTTAATGCACCGGTAGGTGACAGACCTATTGCAGGAGTAGATGCAGACGTTATGAACGTTTGGCTAGCTCAATATGATGACTACTTGATAGTTTTGTGCACCATGCTTTATGGCTTAGAATCGGGACTTCAAAGATGTTTTGAACATCATGGACCATATGAGATGTTCCAGGAATTGAAGTTAATATTTCAAGCAAATACCCGAGTTGAGAGATATGAAGTCTTCAACAAGTTCTATAGCTAAAAGATGGAGGAGAATCGCTCAACTAGTGAGCATGTGCTCAGATTGTCTGGGTACTTCAATCGCTTGAATCAAGTGGGAGTTAATCTTCCAGATAAGATAGTGATTGACAGAATTCTCTAGTCACCATCACCAAGTTAGTAGAACTTCGTGATGAACTATAGTATGCAAGGGATGACGAAAATGATTCCCGAGCTCTTCGTGATGTTGAAATCGACGAAGGTAGAAATCAAGAAAGAACATCAAGTGTTGATGGTTAACAAGACCACTAGTTTCAAGAAAAGGGCAAAGGGATAGAAGGGGACTTCAAGAAGAATGGCAAGCAAGTTGCTGCTCAAGTGGAGAAGCCCAAGTCTGGACCTAAGCCTGAGACTAAGTGCTTCTACTACAAAGGGACTGGTCACTGAAAGCAGAACTACCCCAAGTATTTGGCGGATAAGAAGGATGGCAAAGTGAACAAAGGTATATTTGATATACATGTTATTGATGTGTACTTTACTAGTGTTTATAGCAACTCCTCGGTATTTGGTACTGGTTCAGTTGCTAAGAGTAGTAACTCGAAACAGGAGTTGCAGAATAAACAGAAACTAGTTAAGGGTGAAGTGGCGATGTGTGTTGAATGTAGTTTCAAGATTGATATGATCATCATCGCACACTCCCTATACTTTCGGGATTAGTGTTGAACCTAAATAAATGTTATTTGGTGTTTGCGTTGAGCATGAATATGATTTGATCGTGTTTATTGCAATACGGTTATTCATTTAAGTAAGAGAATAAATTGTTGTTCTATTTACATGAATAAAACCTTATATGGTTACACATCCAATGAAAATGGTTCATTGGATCTCGATCGTAGTGATACACATATTCATAATATTGAAACCAAAAGATGCAAAGTTAATAATGATAGTGCAACTTATTTGTGGCACTGCCGTTTAGGTCATATTGGTGTAAAGCGCATGAAGAAACTCCATAAAGATGGATTTTCGGAATCACTTGGTTATGAATCATTTGATGCTTGCGAACCGTGCCTTTTGGGCAAGATGACTAAAACTCCGTTCTTCAAAACAATGGAACGAGCTACCGACTTATTGGAAATAATACATACTGATGTATGCAGACCAATGAGTATGAAGGCTCGTGGCAAGTATCGTTATTTTCTGACCTTCACAAGATGATTTGAGCAGATATGGGTATATCTACTTGATGAAACATAAGTCTGAAATAGTTGAAAGGTTCAAAGAATTTTAGAGTGAAGTGGAAAATCATCGTAACAAGAAAATAAAGTTTCTGCGATCTGATCGCGGAGAGGAATATTTGAGTTACGAGTTTGGTCTTCAATTAAAACAATGTGGAATAGTTTCACAGCTCACGCCACCTGGAACACCACAACGTTATGGTGTGTCCGAACGTCGTAACCGCACTTTATTGGATATGGTGCGATCTATGATGTCTCTTACTGATTTACCAATATTGTTTTGGGGTTATGCATTAGAGACAGCTGCATTCACATTAAAAGGGCACCATCTAAATCCGTTGAGACGACAACATATGAACTATGGTTTAGCAAGAAACCCAAGTTGTCGTTTCTTAAAGTTTGGGGCTGTGATGCTTATGTGAAAAAATTTCATCCTGATAAGCTCGAACCCAAATCGGAGAAGTGCGTCTTCATAGAATACCCAAAGGAAATAGTTGGGTACACCTTCTATCACAGATCCGAAGGCAAGATATTCGTTGCTAAAAATGGATCCTTTCTAGAGAAGGAGTTTCTCTCGAAAGAAGTGAGTGGGAGGAAAGTAGAACTTGATGAGGTAACTGTACATGTTCCCTTATTGGAAAGTATTTCATCACAGAAATCAGTTCCCGTGACAAATACACCAATTAGTGAGGAAGCTAATGATATTGATCATGAAACTTCAGATCAAGTTACTACAGAACCTCGTAGGTCTTCCAGAGTAAGATCCACACCAGAGTGGTGTAGTAATCATGTTCTGGAAGTCATGTTACTAGACCATGATGAACCTACGAACTATGAGGAAGCGATGATGAGCCCAGATTCCACGAAATGGCTCGAGGCCATAAAATCTGAGATATGATCCATGTATGAGAACAAAGTATGGACTTTGATTGACTTGCTCGATGATCAGCAAGCCATGTTAAATGAATGGATCTTCAAGAGGAAGACGGACACTAATAGTAGTATTACTATCTACCAAGCTCGACTTGTTGCGAAAGGTTTTCAACAAGTTCAAGGTGTTGAATACGATGAGATTTTCTCACTCGTATCGATGCTTAAGTCTGTCTGAATCATGTTAGCAATTGCCACATTTTATGAAATCTGGCAAATGGATGTCAAAACTGCATTCCTTAATGGATTTATTAAAGAAGAGTTGTATATGATGCAACCAAAAGGTTTTGTCAATCCTAAAGGTGCTAACAAAATGTGCAAGCTCCAGCGATCCATCTATGGACTAGTGCAAGCATCTCGGAGTTGGAATATACGCTTTGATAAGTTGATCAAAGCATATAGTTTTATATGGACTTACGATGAAGCCTGTATTTACAATAAAGTGAGTGGGAGCACTACAGCCTTTCTGATTAGTATATGTGAGTGACATATTGTTGATCAGAAATGATGTAGAATTTTTTCTGCAAAGCATAAAGGAGTGTTTTAAAGGAGTTCTTTAAAAAGAAAAGACCTTAGTAAAAGCTACTTACATATTGAGCAACAAGATCTATTGAGATAGATCAAGACGCTTGATAAGATTTTCAATGAGTACATACCTTGGCAAGATTTTGAAATAGTTCAAAATGGAACAGTCAAAGAAAGAGTTCTTGCCTGTGTTGCAAAGGTATGAAATTGAGTAAGACTCAAATCCCGACCACAACAAAAAATAGAAAGAAAATGAAAAGTCATTCCCTATGCCTCAGTCATAGGTTCTATAAAGTGTGCTATGATGTGAACCAGACATATTGTATACCTTGCTCAGAGTTTGGCAAAGGAATACAATTTTGATCTAATAGTAGATCACTGGACAGCGGTCAAGAATATCCTTAGTAAGGACTAAGGAGATGTTTCTCGATTATGGAGATGATAAAAGAGTTCGTTGTAAAAGTTACATCGGTGCAAACTTTTACACTGATCCAGATGACTCTAAGTCTCAATCTGGATACATATTAAAAGTGGGAGCAATTAGCTAGAGTAGCTCCATGCAGAGCATTGTGGACATAGAATATTTGCAAAATACATACGGCTCTGAATGTGACAGACCCGTTGACTAAACTTCTCTCACAAGCAAAACATGATCACACCTTAGTACTCTTTGGGTGTTAATCACATAGCGATGTGAACTAGATTATTGACTCTAGTAAACCCTTTGGGTGTTGGTCACATAACGATGTGAACTATGGGTGTTAATCATATACAGATATGATTATTGGTGTTAAATCACATGGCGATGTGAACTAGATTATTGACTCTAGTGCAAGTGGGAGACTGAAGGAAATATGCCCTAGAGGCAATAATAAAGTTATTATTTATTTCCTTATTTCATGATAAATGTTTATTATTCATGCTAGAATTGTATTAACCGGAAACATAATACATGTGTGAATACATAGACAAACATAGTGTCACTAGTATGCCTCTACTTGACTAGCTTGTTTATCAAAGATGGTTATGTTTCCTAGCCATGGACAAAAGAGTTGTCATTTGATTAACGGGATCACATCATTAGGAGAATGATGTGATTGACATGACCCATTCCGTTAGCCTAGCACTTGATCGTTTAGTATGTTGTTATTGCTTTCTTCATGACTTATACATGTTCCTGTAACTATGAGATTATGCAACTCCCGTTTACCGGAGGAACACTTTGGGTACTACCAAACGTCACAACGTAACTGGGTGACTATAAAGGAGTACTACAGGTGTCTCCGAAGGTACATGTTGAGTTGGCGTATTTCGAGATTAGGTTTTGTCACTCCGATTGTCGGAGAGGTATCTCTGGGCCCTCTCGGTAATGCACATCATTATAAGCCTTGCAAGCAATGTAACCAATGAGTTGGTTACGGGATGATGCATTACAGAACGAGTAAAGAGACTTGCCGGTGACGAGATTGAACTAGGTATTGGATACCGACGATCGAATCTCGGGCAAGTAACATACCGATGACAAAGGGAACAACGTATGTTGTTATGCGGTTTGACCGATAAAGATCTTCGTAGAATATGTAGGAGCCAATATGGGCATCCAGGTCCCGCTATTGGTTATTGACCGAGAATAGTTCTAGGTCATGTCTACATAGTTCTCGAACCCGTAGGGTCCGCACGCTTAAGGTTTTGATGACAGTTATATTATGAGTTTATGAGTTTTGATGTACCGAAGGAGTTCGGAGTCCCTGATGAGATCGGGGACATGACGAGGAGTCTCGAAATGGTCGAGACGTAAAGATCGATATATTGGACGACTATATTCTGAGTTCGGAAAGGTTCCGAGTGATTCGGGTATTTTTCGGAGTACCGGAGAGTTACGAGAATTCGCCGGGGAGAAGTATTGGGCCTTATTGGGCCCTGCGGGAAAGAGATAGGGGCTGCCTAGGGCAGGCCGCGCGCCCCCCCATGGCCTAGTCCGAATTGGACTAAGGGGAGGGGCCGCACCCCCTCCTTCCTTCCCTTCTCTCTTCCCCTTCCTAGTCTCCTACTCCTAATACATGGAAAGGACTCCTAGTTGGACTAGGAAAGAGGGAATCCTACTCCCGGTGGGAGTAGGACTCCCCAGGGCGCGCCATAGTAGAGGGCCGGCCCTCCCCTCCTCCTCTCCTTTATATACGGGGGTAGGGGGCACCCCATAGACACACAAGTTGATCTACGGATCGTTCCTTAGCCGTGTGCGGTGCCCCCTTCCACCATATTCCACCTCGGTCATATCGTCGCGGAGTTTAGGCGAAGCCCTACGCCGGTAGAACATCATCATCGTCACCACGCCGTCGTGCTGACGGAACTCATCTCCGGAGCCTTTGCTGGATCGGAGGGCCGGAGATCGTCATCGAGCTGAACGTGTGCTGAACTCGGAGGCTCCGTACGTTCGGTGCTTGGATCGGTCGGATCGTGAAGACGTACCACTACATCAACCGCGTTGTGCTAACGCTTCCGCTTACGGTCTACGAGGGTACATGGACGAACACTCTCCCCTCTCGTTGCTATGCCATCACCATGATCTTGCGTGTGCGTAGGAAAATTTTGAAATTACTACGTTCCCCAACAAGATGGTGGAGGAGTGCCCGTGGAGGGGTGGTTGAACAGTAGCCGGTAGAGTAGCGCACGGTGTAGGCTGGAGGAGGTCGACGGTAGCCCGTGGAGGTTGGAGGAGGTCGACGATGGAGATGAACAGTATTCCGTAGAGTCCCGTTTTGCGGTACGCCACACCCCTCCCCCCCGTTTCGACCGTAGTGCTCCAGCACAAGCCCGTTTCATCCGTTTTGCGGTACGCCACACCCCTCCCGATCAACAGGACCCTCGTTTCGACTGTAGGAGGTCCGTTTCCTCCGTTTTGCGGTACGATACACCCCTCCCGATCAACAGGACCCCGTTCCGAACATGGTCGGTCGAACACAAGGCCATTTCCTCCGTTCTGCGGTACGCCAGGCCTCATTTCCAACGCCTGTTCCGTCCAAGCCGGTTGGCTCCCACGCGTTCCGTTGCCTCCCGATGAACACGACGCATTCCGTTGCCTCCCGATGAACACGACGCATTCCGTTGCCTCCCGATGAACACGACGCATTCCGTTGCCTCCCCATGAACACGACGCATTCTGTTGCCTCCCCATGAACACGACGCATCCCGTTGCCTCCCCAAGAACACGAGCCCTCGCCGTACGTATGCGCGACTAGGCGTTCGAGACCCCGCCCGTATGTACACATACGTGGCCGTATTTTCTTTTTTGCACCCTGGCCGCTGTACGTACGTGTACATGCTACGTGCGCGCCTCTACTACGACACGTGCGCGCCTCTACTACGACACGTGCGCGCCTCTACATCGACCAGTATGTACGTACACGTTCGCGACCAGGATGACAATGCTACATACGCTTCGACCAGGTGGGTCCTGACTGTCAGGCACTTCCTTGCATGCGAAGATGTAGCTGGCGGGTCCCAGCAGTCAGGGGGCGAATCATTTTGGTTTTTTTTGCCCGGGCGCACTTTCTTGCATGCGAAGGTGTAGCTGCTGGGTCCCAGCAGTCAGGGGGGCGAATCATTTTTTTCGGACGCACTTCCTTGCGTGCGAAGGTGTAGCTGCTGGGTCCCAGCAGTCAGGGGGCGAATCATTTTTTTTTGCCCCGACGCATTTCCTTGTGTGCGAAGGTGTAGCTGGTGGGTCCCAGCAGTCGGGGGGCGAATCGTTTTTTTTGGTCGCACTTCCTTGCGTGCGAAGATGTAGCTGGTGGGTCCCAGCAGTCAGGGGGCGAATCATTTTTTTCGGATGCACTTCCTTGCGTGCGAAGATGTAGCTCATGGGTCCCAGCAGTCAAGAGGTGAATCATTTTTTTCGCGAAATACGGTGGCCCGTCCGGTGGGTTGTTAGGTGGAGGAATAATTATTTTGCGCGTGATAAGGAGGCACTTCCTTGCGGCTGTCGTGGACCCAGCTGTCAGCCTCTCCACGTACAGTCCACGTCCGATGGAAGTCGTTCCTTGACCACGTTGACCACGCCGCACCGAGAGCACCACGGCGGTGGACGACGGTGAGGCCTAGGAAGGGGACGACGCGGAGCCGGGGAAGATGTGACAGTGGATGCACACGCGGAGAGGAGTACGAGGGTTCACTGGTTCGGCTGCACTGCCGTCGCCGCAGAATAACAGGAGGTGTGGGTGAGTGGAGGGATGGCCTGGCCAGCGGTGGGAGTAGTAGGGGGCGGTGAGGCCTCCGCGGCAGCACAGCCGGCCACGGGAGGCAGGAGCAGGCGGCACGACCGGCGCTGCTTTGGGCGGCTGGAGCAACAAAACCAGAGGTTGAAGAAGCACGACGGCCGTTGGATGGACATCGTACGGTCACTGTAGCTAGAATATTTTATATTGACTAAGTTGACAAAGCCCTTGGTACGTCAACTTAGTAGGCCCACAGGTCAGCTTCCGAAACGGTGCGCCCTAGATGTCAGGGGAAGGAATCATTTTTTGGGCGGGTGAAGCTAGAATATCCGAGATTGAAGAAGAAGCACGGCATCCGTTGGATGGACATCTAACGGCCACTGCTGCTAGAACCGTGTGTTAACTATAAGTTGACAAAGCCTTGCATACGCGTCAACTCTGTTTTTTTAAGGGACGCGTCAACTTAGTAAGGCCAGAAGTGTGTGGCAGAGAACTTATAGCCCATTTAAGATTTGTAAGAATGTGTAGCCCATTTTTGAATTCTAATGGAATTTACTACAGCCCATTTACAGTTTGTTAAAAGTACAGCCCATTTCAACCAACCGTTCAAAACAGAATTCAATAAAATTTCCATATTTTGATGGGATCTGAATATTTTTATCCCGAAATTTCTAGTCAGATTAAATACAATTTCAATATAAATTTATATTACGTAAAAATCCAACAAAACATTGCACTCGCAACAATTAATGAAATTAAAATTTTCAATATTCCAAAAATAATATTTTATAAAGTAATCACTGTTTGGTGCATTTTTTATAGTTACTACCCAGTTTTTATAATAACATCCCATTTATTATTTCTTAAAGTCCATCTTCTTGTTAAGCCTAATGCATCCCTCCTAGGAAAGATTTGCAACCCAGCGGGGCGGAGAATAACAACTTGACCTTGCCTGGGTATTCCTAAAAAGAGTATAGTTGGGCTAGCCATTTTCAGCTTGAAAAAAATTAATATCTGGGCTAGATATCTGGCCTGGGCTAGACGGGCCACAGCCCGCCCAGTTAATACCTGCAGCGATGTTTCCATTGTTGTTCAGAGGAGAAAAATTAATATCGGGGGTAAACATTGAAAAACTCTGCAGTGCTCACACCTCAAAAACACAAATACTGCTCGAGCTGCTTGGTCCCAGCTGTCGGCCGCTTCTTGTGCAATTCTCTCGTTTATTGACTACTCCCTCCTTTCCGGTTTATAATGCTCAATTCAAAAATCTCACCAATCAAGGTAGATGGCGAGTGGTGGAATATTTTTTGTAGTTTTGCAAAAGCACCTAATTAATGCTCTTGTTATCCTCAAAAAATTATATTTATCAATGCATCAATTGCAATGCATGCATGCATAAAATACATGCATTGGTCAGTTTTCTCTTAATAGTTGCATGCAATGATTTAATGCACCTTGGAATCTGAACATGTGATGAAAAACAACCAAATTGAGCCTTATAAAATGGAAAAACTAAAATTTTGAGATAAGCCCTATAAACCGGAAAGGAAGGAATACATAGGTTGACAATGGTGTGGGACCGTGATGTCAGGAAACCAGGAGGAAGCAAAATAAATTTTATATATATGGAGACACTTGCGTACGTGAGGCTATGGACCTGATGGGTCCCCATTGTCATCCTATCCAAGTAAATTCATCTCCTCGCCCGCGCGAGCTTTCCGCCCAAAAGAGTCAGCGCCGGCCGCCCCGCTTCCCGGTGCAGGCGATTGCTCCGCCTTCAAATGACACAAGTGCCGTCCGTCCGTCCATCTACCGCACACATTAATGATACGCGGTTGCTGAGGCGGCTACTCCGGAGCCACACGTCCGTCCCTCCGCCCGCCCACCATTGCTATATAAACTGTTGCGCCGGCCATAGCCGCAGTCATCCGCATCCTTTCCCTTTCTCCTATCCAAACCACTACTGCCCACCATGGCTTCCTCACGCTCCAGCGCTCTTCGGAACGGGCGGACAACGGACCACAAGGAGATGGCAGCCATTGCTGCCAACCGGCTAGCCGGCAGGCAGCCGGACGACGACAATGTTCCAATGGAGAACATGGTAGTCCACGATCCGGCGCCAACCCCCTCCTCCGCGCCATCCTCGCCGGTGCATTGCACCATGACCATCGGCAAGGCCCGTGCCCAATATATGGACAGGGTGAGGCAAATGCGTGAGGAGCAGTTCCGGGAGGCGCAGGCCGACGCCGCCTACAACCACCATCTCCTCCAGGAGCACCTGCAGGCGGAGGAGCAGATCACCGTGGAGCGGGCGGAGCAGGAGGCGCTACTCGACTCGTACTACTCCGCCTGCAAGGGCCGCCTCGAGCGCTGGTGGTACCGCATGCGGGTGGCGGAGGCTGCGGCCGCCTACAAAGAGGCTAGCAAAGAGGGCGACGAAGCGGGCGAGGCGCTGTTTGGCGAGACCGAGGACGAGGCAGAGGACAATGCCGGCTTCGACGAGTCCCTGCTCCGCTGGCGTCGACGACGCCCTACTCCGCCGAGGCCCCGCGGCGCCAACAACGAGGCAGAGGACACCGCCGGCTCCGCCGAGGCCCCGCCCCGCCAACAACGAGGCAGAGGACATCGTCGGCTTAGCCGAGGCCCCACCCTGCCGGCAACATGGGGAAGGATTTCCACCGCTCCACTGAGGCGCCGCCCGCCTGTAACGAGACAGAGGATATCGTCGGCTCCGCCGAGGCCCCGCCCAGCTGCCAACGAGGCCACGCCACACAGAAAACAAGGAAGAGCAGAACATGGTAGGTCTCCGCCGCTCGGGTCCAAGTAAGGCCACCGCTGCTACCCTCCGGTTGAAGCCAAGCTAGGCGGGTTGACCATTGACGGCCGGTTAGCTTCTTGGCGGCGACATGGAGTCGGAGAGCTGCGCTGGAGAAGAATGCTGCTTCTACTTAACTGCTGGTGCACCTGTCAGTTACGCAACTGTACCTGCAGTTAAGTCACTGAAGTTTCTATTCGGCTCAGCGGGACATAGGTGGGTAGCTTCAGTTAATTAATTATACCTCCAGCGCACCCCTTTTTAGTTTTTTTTATAAAAGGAGGATGACCCCCGGCCTCTGCATCTGGGAGGTGCATGCGGCCACAAACACCACTTTTTAGTTGAAGAATGTATGAAATGTAATGAAATCCGGCATGTTTATATGAAATCTGACCGTGTATGAATGAATTTATTTCGATTAGTTCAAATTCCTGTATCACTGGCATTGGATGAACGTGCAAAACAATACGTACTAGCATCATTCCCAGGGTGATCACCACGTTTGCAGCAGTTTCACTTGTACTCCCTCCGGTCCTTTCCGGTCTGCATACAAGTTTTGTCTGCAGTCAAAGTATCTCTACTTTGACCAATCTTATACAAAAAAGTATGCACTTTCACAATGTGCGAAGTAAAAAGGAACGGAAGGAGTACAAAGAGTTTGAGCAGCTTTTTAGCGTTTTTGTACATTGCAATCAAACACACAGGCCTGGCAATTCACAGAGAACATTCAAAACAATCGATGATTATGCATCTCAGCGACTCACATGTCAGAGGCAATATTTAGTTCACAACTAAAGAATAAAGAAAAAATTGATCGACGCTGCTGACAGCAAAGGGCGTCCCATCCGAAAATATCAAACGCATATCTTGCTAAAATCAATGAGCAAAATTTGACAAGGTTGTCCCATTCCAAAATATCAAATGCCTACGATTGTGGAATGGGCAGGGTTTGCCATCAGTTCGGACATTTGACATGGCACCTCGTGCTAAATAAACCAGCTGTTCTTTTTGTGCAGTTCCACCAAAATCAACCAAATTCACGCGTAGTTTGTATTATTTCGCCCTTATATGTTGCAACGCCTTGAACTTATGGGCACCTCCTTTCTTGTGGTGGAAATGAATGATTCGATGTATTCATGAACATTTTGTGCAGTTCCCGTTGAAATCAAGCTGAGCACCCTTGTTTGCACAAATACAAAAAAGTGATTATTATAAAACAAATTGTACTATGAATTGACAGTTTCAACAGGCACATACATGGTCCATGTAGAGCACACTTTTAGAAAAATGGAACTCACCAGAAAGAATCCTAGAACAACATTGTACTCGCGCATCACAGTAAAAAAATGGAGATTTGTCAGTCGTTCTGAGCTGGAGTTATTTTGGTCTTGTGGGGAGTAATGTAACCATCCTTCAACTGCTCCTTCTGATGAGAAGATAGATAGTGCTTCTTCATCCTGGCATAATCGAAACTAGTCACTTCACGTACTCCATATTCTTCTTCAGAGGAAGATGATCCTGTTGTGCAAAGACAAGAGGACTACTAAATGCTAGCATCCATGTTTGCTCGAAAAAAAGGAAAGGAAATATTTAAAACAGCATAGATGAAGCACTTCCCGAGGACAATACCACTTTTTTATGACAGTATCTAAACAGTAGCACAACACCAATAGAGATGACAAAGCTCAATCATACGGATGAAATCAGTGGGCGAGTACCAACCTTGTCAGGAGGCTGATTGTGTAGAGCATACAGATGAAGCACTTCTCGGGAACCATCTGTTGCTATCTACGAGGGTGGCCATGCTTACTATATACTCCTTGATTAGTTTAATGTTTCCAACATCTTCTTGTGCAGTTCCACTAAAATATATGGTATCTTCAAAGAAGATCCCTGTTTGCACAAGTAGAGATAATTACGTATGGCATTAAATCAGTGGCAAAACAATTGCTCGTTCCAGCCATAGCAATAAATTAAGATGCAAAACTATATCATTACTTGTGTCATCACAGTTCCAGTGCTTCATTACAGCACCGGGAGTTGATTTTTGTTTTTATTCCGCTTGTTCTTCCCCGTCATCACTTGGTTCAATAACAGACAAGCTTCGCCTTCAATGTAAGATTTGGCATGTCAATTAGGGAGCACAAGTATAGTACTAAACTTAATTTTCTGATGAAAGTGGCAAAATACAGGCCAACAGTTGTGAAATATCCTTATCTTACCTCAATAGGATATTACGGTGCACATATAGACTGAAAGTCTTGTCTCCATTTGTGCAGTTCACTAAAATCAAGCAACATTATCATACAAGTAGCACAACATATGAAAGCATACTGCAGAATCATGTGAAAGAAGGCTAATACTGACCTCTCATGATGCGGAATTCAAACAACTCACAAGAAGAAGATCTGAACCAAATTCGCCTTAACGGATAGGAAGTAAGATCTCCTCTTGTGCAATTCCACTAAGATCAAGCAATCAAGCAACGTTGTCGGTGTGACATTTTGGTTGAACTGCACAAAACACTCTTAAAACAAAAGTGTTTTGTGCAGTGCAACAAAAGGTCACAATGGCAACGAGGTGAAGTAGATAACCCTGTTTACACAGAGGTGCAAAGGAAACAATTAGTGGTCAATAACGGTGGATGACACAGAAGCCAACAAAAAGAAGCATCTACCTTATCTAAATGGGAAAGAAAGCAAGACAGTAGCATTTCTCAAACGGTGGCATTGATTAATATTAACATAGAGATTATATTAACAATAAAATTCATTAAACATGTAATTTGCTTTTAACTGTGGCATTGCATCAATTTTCCAGCGGCATTATTAGAGGGTGTTTGTTTACAGGGACATTTTTGTGTAGGGACTAAAAAAACTCCGTGTCAGTCACATCTAAACCAAACAGGAGGGACTTTTCAGGACTAAAAGTGGGCATTTGGGACTAAAGAAAGAAGACCCCAAGGGAGTCTTTTTGGGACTTTTTCCAACAGTTACCCCTGCCACGCATCGCACCTTGTTTCTATTAGTTCATTACTAGGGGTAACATGGTCTTTTATCATGTCATTTAATAACCTCTAGTCCATGTTTAGTCCCTGGAACCAAGCAGGTAGGGACTAGGGAGTTTTTAACCAAACAGGGCCATAGATTAACAACAGCTAATGAGTTGCACGGGACAGTGGACGCACCAGCACCATGTGCATCTACCGATGTACTGTGGTCATGCACAGTCTGTTGCAACAAAGAACAAACAACCAAGGAGCATATTTGTGTTGGTCCCAGTTTTGTTATCTTTAGACACCTTTCCCTATGTGAGCGCATCAAATCTAGTTCTGCTCAAACTCTACAGCCTTGTCCCTTCCTTTCCTTTTTGAATTAGTACTTTCTCCCCTTCCTTTACTCTTTGAAGCACGTCCTAGATTTATGCGATACAACTTTCCCCACTACTTTCCCCCGTTCCTTTCCTCTTTGAACCACGTCCTAGATTCATGCTATACAACTTTCCCCCTTCATTTCCTCTTTGAACCACGTCCTAGATTCATGCTATATACAACTTTACCCACTACTTTCCCCCACTCCTTTCCTCTTTGAACCACGTCCTAGATTCATGGTATACATGCAGCTAGAGCAATGCATGTGGAGTAAGTAAAATATACCTTAAGGTTCTTGGGGCGTGGTTCGGTGGGCGATGGGACGACGGCGAAGAAGAAGGGGTCGGAGGCCCTCCCGCGTCGCCGCTGGGTGGAAAGTGAACAACAGCGCCGGTAGTGGATTCCCTCCCTCGCCGACGGCGACAACGTTAAGCCTCCTTCCCTTCCCAGTGGACAGATCCTGTCGGCTCTTTGAGCAGCAGTGAGGGGAGAGAGAGGCCAACAAAGTCTTGTTTAGATCTGGAGAGGGCGAGAGAGTGTAAAGAGAGCAACTACAAGCGCTGAGGCTCCAGCGGGAGAGGGCGAGAGAGTGTGAAGAGAGCAACTACAAGCGCTGAGGCTCCAGCGTGTATATATATACTAGAGAGAGAGTGTGAAGCGTGCAAACCCTAGAAAACATTTTGACCAGTCAAAGAATCCTCCTGGCAAAAATTATGCTCAAGTGTAGTTATCGAACCCGATACCTCAAGTTTGATGAGCGAACAGGCTAACCAGCTACACAACCCTCCCGTTATGTTCAACGAGAGGAAAATAACCTTTTATACATTCCTGCATTCGTGTGACAGGCATGATGTGTTTTTTTTTGTGTGTGTGTGGGAGTCATTAGGATTTCAATCATAATCGTGTCATGTGGCTTTGGTGGTAAGACTATCCACAGTGGTGCAGAAATAATGCAGCCTTAGTCACCTTACCTCTCTCCACGTAGTACGTTAGGTCCCACTAGTCAGAGGGTGAAACAAACAAATTAATAAGAAAAATTAAAAGCGCCAGCAGTGTATCTTACTACCTCACACATCTCGCTACTGCTCGGGAACACTGTCCAATTGATCCCTCTGTTCGCTCACGTACTATTTTAAGTGAATCCTTATTATAACATGCACACAAATTTTGGGAACTTGTATTCGACTTAAGTCAGTGTGCCACCGTATCTCGTATACTTACTACTCCCTCCGTCTAGGTGTAATAAGTCACGTTAGAAGGTGCAACGGGACCAAGGTGCGTGCGTGTGCGTCTGTGTGTTTAACAGCATGTGTGTGTTAGAGAGTGTGACAGATCGACCTACTCCTACAGAGATATGGTGTGTAGTGTACGATTTTAGCCGCGAGAGTCGGTGCATCCTCTCGTTTCCGGGCGTGTCCGGTAGGGACATGCGGACAGCTGCCACGTCCGCTCCTGACTAGCCTGGCCCACCCAAAGCCCTTCCATCGCCCGCGCGCGCTTCTCGCCGAAACGGTCAGCGCCGCTCCAAAGAATCGGTGCCGCATTCATGCCCGGGCAGAGCGGACGCGACCTCTCACTGGCGCAAGAGTGATGGTTGCTTCGTCCGTCCAACTTACTGCTGGGTCTATGTGATTTGACGGCTCATTGGTCTTTATTACTGAGGTGGTAGGACTGTTGGATGTCCCACGCTTTCGGCGAAAGGAGGTAGTAGATTACAATTTTCTCCATTCTTACAGCGGAGGAGTGCAAGAGCAGTGAAAACACGCAGGCTCAGTGATTACATGGCCCACCTCACACTATGACCGTGCGACACCCAACTCTTTACATAGTACTCCCTCCGTTCCTAAATATTACAAGATGAGTCCCCGCGCGTTGCCGCGGAACAGCGGTATATCTCTGTGCGCAAAATTATCGATTTCATAGAACTAATAAGAAAAATCTATAACCGCATGACAAATGTGGTAGCCAAACTAAATAAACTCCCATCATCATTTAGATCATCCCACGTAAGGAAAAAAGATCAACCAACTCCTACTGCATAATGGGATTATATTTTTCTTTTAACATGTTAATGGGACTTAAAAGCTCACTTACATGCATGCTACCGGTGCATGCTTGCATGCAGACATGTTGATGTGATTTAAAACCCACTCACATGCATGTGCCACGGTATTTCTGCATGCTTGCATGTGGCTTAGTGTGGAGCCTCTCAACGTCTAGATCAGACAGCTATTATGACTGATTTACTTCATCTAACGGCTACGTCAATTTTGATGATGTGGCTCAAGGAGAGGATAGAGAATTCCTAGTAGTGGGGGCTAGCTATTACTAGTAGATAATTCTTTGTAGAGATTCCACTAGGTGAACTACATACGGAACAAAATGAATGAATCTACACTTAAAATGCATCTATATACATCCGCATGTGGTTAATGGTGAAATCTCTACAAAGACTTATATTTAGGAACGGAGGAAGTACTAGTATAGTACTAGTACGTACTGTAATTTATCAGCGAGATAAATTTGTACAATGCTATGAAGCTTCCAGCTCCTGTTACATGTATCTTGCGTCCAAGGTGCCCGTTGCAATATTTCATCAAATACAAAGGAGACTAACATGCATGCTATTGCATCTCAATGATTGACAGATCATAGCAAATATGTACTCCCTCCGTTCCAAAATAAGTGTCTCAACTTTGTGCAAACTTTATTACAAAGTTGTACTACTACTAAAGTTGGCACTTATTTTGGAACAGAGGCAGCTAAAGAAAAAAACGATCCATGCAGCCCCTAGCCCTTGAACCGTGAACCCTGACCGGGCTTCAATTTGCTGGCAACGTTCGAGCTTCCTAATAAATGAAGTTTGCAACCTTTTGACCATTGGATCATTTTGTGCAGTTTCACCAAAATCGAGATGAGCATCCCTGTGGCAAAAAAATTGAAGAAGCGTGATTAGAGTTAGATTACTAGGACTAGTTAATGAGACATAAACTCATCACAAATACAGTACGTAGAAGCTAGTAGAGGTATCAGGTATGTGCGGGGCAAATAAGTAGAGAAATATCCACAAGGAGTGATGTGGGCAGCTGGAGCAGTGGTGCAAGCCGGCTGTAAAGGGAGTTGTACCTGAGGGACGTAGCTCAACCTTGAGGAGGGTGGCGGGAGGCGGCAACTGCCCACGTCGTGGCAGTGAGCAAGGGACGAAGGCAACCTCACCGGCTTTGTGAGAGAGAACGGCAGGGACCCCTGATCGGGATGTGCCGACAATGGGTTTTCGCCGTCGGCCACGGCCACCGCATCTACACTAAGCATCCACCCCTTCCCCAAGCGGACATGATCTGCCGGGATGTTAGAGATGTGGCCATAGTCGTTTTGTGCGAGAGAGTGTGAAGAGAGCAACCCCAGCAAGCAACAGTGTAGGCTGGCTCGTCCTGACTATGTATATAGTGGAGCGGTTTCCTTTTCTCTCCATATGAATCTATCATATTGCGTATGTGCCACTGAAGAAAAAAAAATTATTTATAAATGACGCGGCACCTACTACTCATTCTCCTATAACCTTGCGCTTGACATCTCCAAAATATTAACGTTGCGATTGGCTCTTCGCCTCTTCGAGAAGTCGAGCAATAATGGCAGTGCAGTGTATATCATTCTGGCTATATGAGACCGAATGAATTGCTGCACGTCCACTACGTGGGAGAGGGTCGAGGGGCGAGGGAGAGTGCTACTACATACGGAGCAAAATGAGTGAATGTATACTCTAAATACGTCTATATACATCAGTGTTTGGAGTATGTACTAGTAGTTCATATTGAAATCTACTAAAGGACATATATATTCCAAACAATATGATATAATCTCTATAACCAAGGTAGTAGGGACGAGGAGTAAACGGAGGGAGTAGTAAATTTTTCTCCTCGTCCTGCGAGCCACCGCGTGCATGGGCGAGGGAGGAGCAAGCTTCACCTCATCCTGCGAGCCACCGCGCCCGTGGGCGGGGGAGATGGCGTACTAAGCAAGCTTCTCCTCGTTCTGTGAGTTGACAGGACACATCAAAAGTACTCTAGTGTATAGAGCCTTGCCTCTAAGGTAGGCCCCACATGGTTTGCCTCTTTTTTAATTGAACATAACGCGTCAAGTCGCAATTTGTTTGTTCACCCGTGGTAGATGATCCTCCCTCCACCAAGTGGACAACCAGTACACTTGCCAAATTACCACGTGGGCTGACTTTTTCGTACAGAAATGAGCTCCACCGTGTACCCGCGCGGGTGTGGTTGGGAAAGAGACGGGAGTACGTGCGCCGTGCATGCACCTCTTCTCTTCGTGCACGTCCCCCACCTACGTGGGTGTGTGTGAGAAATACAAACCGCGTTCGTGAGTGTTTTTTGTTTTGTGGTGGGGGTAGGGGTGGGGTGGGCGGTTGATTTCGTGAATTATTTGTGGGAATATGTGTCGATGACATCTCAAACAAAATTTTGCATGCAATGTGTGTGAAATGGAGGCCTATCCATATCATACATAGAGGGTCGGGCAATCCACGAGAAGAGAGGGGGGGTCGTAGCTATCAATAGAGTCGAAGAGAGGATCAAGTGGGTGGGTGCGAGATCGATGAAGAGAGCCATCGAAATTGTGTGTGTGTGTGTGTGTGCAAGTCAAAGATACAGGGCGACTGGCCTACCGAAACGTTAGAGGGCACATGTCAAGTTTGTGTGTGGCAGGGAGACATGACTACAATGCTTGATGTATCAGTGTGTGGGGGGGGGGGGGTGGGGGGAGGGGTAGGCAGAGGCCTAACTATAGAGGTAGAACGACTCGTATATGTGTTGAGAAGGAGAGACCCAGCTATGTCTTGAGGGAGATCGGTCGACATCCATACATAAATGAAGGACGGGAAATATGATGGGATAGAGAGAGAGGAGAGAGAGAGGGAGGGAGAGGGAGGGAGAGGGGTAGAGTGCTGGATGGGTGATGGAGTT
This sequence comes from Triticum timopheevii, assembly GCA_963921465.1. NCBI lineage: Eukaryota > Viridiplantae > Streptophyta > Magnoliopsida > Poales > Poaceae > Triticum > Triticum timopheevii. The sequence continues at coordinate 141,096,367 of OY997270.1, forward strand.
GCTTCTCGGAGATGTTGGGAGAGGCCTACTAGACAAACTGAGGGTGGAACTGCAATGTTATCAATAAGAGTGGGGATGTGTTTCTGTGTGTGCCTGTGCGTGATAGATCTGTCGGGACGCATCCATGGATGATGAAGGGGAACCATGTGTTTGGTAAGCAAACCTAACTAGATCGGTAGATCAATTGTTGTTTGTCGAAGGAAGGGAGAGACACAACTAATGAGGTAGATCGATTGATGTGTGGGTTAAAACGAGTTATAAGGACCTAGCTGGCTATATGTATAGCGAGAGATCGGTCGGTGTACGTCCATTTGTTAGAGGCAAATAAGGCCCAGCGAGATGGATAGACAGAGAGAATGGAGCTAGGAGGTGGTGCAAGAGGCCCAACTACTAGCTAGATAGGGGGAGGAGTGTGCGGTTGTGAGATCGATGAAAAGAGGGGCGAGAGTTTACACGTGTGTCTGGCCATATGAGAGACACGAGGCAAGGACACATAAAGGAGGAGATTGAAGCTGTGTGTGCATGCTGTAGGCAGGCATCGCTGGAGAGGTTTATCGATCAGTGTGTGTCGGAAAGGAGTTGTGGAGACTCTGGGAGAACGACCTAAAGAAAAAAATGAATGTGCCCGGTGGATAGAATGTTGTGGGCGTGTGCATGCACGAGATAAAGTTAGTGGTAGCTACAAAGGTTAGAGGATTGTGTGGGTGTAAGAGACTAACAAAGATCATAATTTGATATGAAAGCGGATTCATATATTTGAATAGGAGATCATAGTGTTTTAAACATTGCATGCAAGAATATAGCGGTGATACACGTGTTGTGCACATGTTATACCATAATGTGTTAATGCATGGCATTTGCAACTCACAGCTAAATGCCGAACAATCTAAACCATACTATACATCAAACAATCTCACATTTTATTTGAATTTGTGATAATGTGCGGCGTTGGCAGCTTACAACTAAATATCGAGCAATCTAAACAATACTATATATCAAACATTCTCACATTTTATTTGAATTTGTGGTAATGTGTGGTGTTTGCAACTCACATCTAAATACTTGTAGGCGTAGGGGGCGGGGCACCATACATAATGTGATAAACACATTATACATATGAGAAATGGTTTAGACTATGAAGATCTAGCTAGAGCTAGAAATGTAATGTGATTTGAAATCAAAATAAAGTGGATTCAAAAAATCTAGTTCGAGTTCATATAGTACACATAGTTCATATGTAACTCGAGACTAATCATGTGGTGTGCTGTGAAGATAATACACAAACGATGGTTTAACTTGACAATAATGATGATTGTAGATCTTATTAAAATAGAGAAACGAATTCAAATGCTTTGACTTCACAATAATCATTACTGTAGATCTTATTCAAAATTAGTTCATATTGAAGCGGTAGTATATATGTTTGGAATGCACTAAAATGTTCATTTGAGTAGTAGGTTGCATGCATTATACACGTAGCGAAATATTTTAATTGAACATAACATGAATTCAAAGTTTTGAATGACATTTGTAGTGCGCATTGATTTGGTATAGTACACGTTAGGCTTGTCCAGAAATTTCAACCCGCGTCTTCTTAGCCCGAAATATTTAACATATATCTTTGTCTCGTTGTGCTCCGACAACTCCCTCCATCTCAACCAACACCTTGCTATTCCGAAATTACAACGCGCGCGAAAACTCCCACCTCCTGTGAAATCCCAACACGCGAAATGCCCGTGGTACCCGTGAACCGAAAGAACCGCCTCAAATCGGTGGGGGGGGGTACTTCCGTAACTTACCCCACATTTCGGACAAGCGCGTCTCTAAGCCATGGTTCCCCACTGCCATCCCATCCGCCCACCCATTCGTACACCGAGGCCGCGAAAACCCGCGACGAAACCCCACACCCTGCTCCGTCCGCCACCCAGCCAGAGCCTCTTCCCCGACGACGTCGTCCACAGCAACACCTCGACGTCCCTCATCCATCGTACCGGATGAGGATCCGTCGTCGATCTCATCGTCCCGCCGGTTCAGCCACCCCGTCCTCCACCTCCAAGGAGCTGCCCCGACGTTCCCCTCGTCTTTCACGCCACCTCCATTCCCACACCGCCATCTTCACCTGCACCACCGGAAGAGCATCATCATCACCGTTTCCTCAGATGAAGTTGTGGCCTAATCGGCGCCACCAAAGAGGTTGCACCCTAATCGCCGCATTTTCTTCTTGATTCGATCCCATGGTGCTGCCGGCACTCGGTCCCGAGCTGACACGGCGCGGCTCCATCCACGGCGGCATCGCCGGCCACTTCCTCCATGGTGTCGCTTCCTCGGCAGCGACGTCCACATCAGTAGGAGTTGTTGCTGCTTTAGCTCTCGCTCGCACTGCTGCTCTGCTCTTGCTCTCAGTCCCTTGCCTGGTCTGCTCTTGCTATTGCTCTTTCTCGTGCTGCTGCTCTCACTCTTTCTCTTTCTTGCGATGCTGCTCTGATTTGGCTACACTTCAATCGACTGAATCGACTTTCGGGTCAGTCGATTTTCAAGGGGTGGGCTCGCCGGAGTGAAGGAAGAACCAGCCACAGCGGGGAGGGGGGCTCGCCGGAGAGGTACCCCATTATCTATCTTAGGGTTCAGGATGGGGGCGGTGGTCGCCGGCGGTGGCGGGGCATTGACGGGGAGGTGGCGTGGGGATCGCCGGAGAAAAAGCTCGGCACGGGGGGGCCTAGAGGGATGGCCGGGGTGGCGGCGGACCGGTGGTGGGGAGTGTTTTCGGGGTGGGCGGGGCAGCGCACCGCCGGCCGCGGGCGGCGGGGGGCTGCTGTTTGGCCGGTGGTGGCTGGCGGCTCAGGGGGGGTGGAGGTTGAAGATGAACCGCAGGCCCTTGATTTCGTATCCAATGACTGCAAAATCGACTTACAAGAGATGAAAAAGTTAGTCGACCGGCGTGTAGCCTCACCTTGCTAGTGCGTTCAGTTTCGACAGCAAAATTCAGTTTCGACAACAAAATTCAGTTTTGACAGTTAGGTTCAGTTTCGACAGTTAAGTTCAGTTTCGACAGTTAAGTTCAGTTTCGACAGTTAAGTTGAGAGATGAGCGGCTGATGTATTTTACATCTAGCACTTTGTGGTTATGTATTTTACATCATGTATTGGAGATGCTATTAGAATTCCACTCAGGTTAACGTTGTTCGTTGTCTCTCTTGTCCTGCTTCAGCCTCAGCGTCGTACAACTCACTGGAGCTGCTCCAACAACGAAACCCTCCATCACAGCGGAGCAGTACCTCGGGCTCCATCTCCAGACGCCTAAGATCTTCTTCCCCTCCTCCGATAGCAAAGTCAGCTCGAGCATCCTCACCGGCCAACCCAATCACGCTGAGATCGACATGGCTTCGCCAAAGAGGTTGTACACTTGTTGCATCTCTTTTTTACTCTACATGTTATATATATTGTCCACTGAGCACACGGATTTGTTCCTTTAGTGTCTCCTTGAAAGAAAAAACGTAGGAATTTTAATTTTCACTTGTCCTCCTTTTCAAATTCCTATTCATGAAGCACAAGACTAACTGATAGTAGCATAATAGCATTATAATCGTACATTTTCTTGTGGTTTGACTTAATCTCACCATGCCTCTTTGCATCCTGTGATCTTCCAATTGTTGTGAATCAAACACCCAGATTGGCAGAAATCCTATGTTTTTAAATTCTCTGTTTTGCATGTGCATTCCTCTCCTATTCTTGTCTATTTCCTATCCCTGCATTGTTGGAATCCTCCAATTCAAATGAGCCCTTACAGAATTACTTCTCTTACAGATAGTTGTCAAAGAAAACCTTGTGTGGTTTGTCCCGCTCCTGCTGCGCTGTCGTCCACCCCAGCTCAGCTGCTCCAATGATAGAAGGGTCCAGCACAGCAGGGATCCGGCCTCCAGACTGTCTTTCGCCGCCTCAAATCTTCTTCCCCGCCACCGGCAGCCATGAAAACTGCATTACCATCATCAACCGAGCAGATGACCTCGAGGACTACACGGGTCTGCAAGAGAGGTCGCACTCTTTCGTGTCTGCTTACGTTATGCATCGCTTAATATTACATGCTACTTTATCGTCCTGTTCACCGATTAGAATCTGAGTCAGCTCCAAACTAATGGTCAAACTTGAGTTTTTAAATGGTTGTGGGGTACATATCGGGGCCGCTATCAATAGTATCTATCTACTATCTGGTTAATCTCCGGTGTCTACTATGAGTTTCATGTTGGGTGGGAAACAAACAGTAAAGAAGCCATTATCTGTATTTATTAACTAAAGCCATTATCTGCCTGCTATCATTGGTTTTGGGTCTATCCACAGGTTGCTACCATCACTCTGGATTTCTGCATGCACTCCTTACATAATCTCACTATGTTTTATTCCTATGCATGACAGTTATTGTAAACAATGGAACTGAACATGTAGAGCAAAAGAGACGAGCCTTGCATGGCAATATAATTTCATGCAGACGTTGCTCCATGGTAGGCGCAAAGGCAGCCCCCCTTCACGCATTTTGGATTGTAATCAAGAGGAAGATATTTGTTCTGAGGGGGATTCAGAAGGAGAAGATAACTCCTATTTACCCCCTGAGGTCTTCGCTCTAACTTGGCATGCTGATGTTGGTTATATCATGCATATGGTGTCTTGCATTACTTACTTTATACATCAAATATGTCATCTGCTTAGTTTAGACATCCTTTGTGCGAATGCCATCTGTTTAGTTTATTCATCGTTTATGTGAATTATGCAACGCCACCTTGTTTAGCCAGGCATCATATATGTGAATTTTGCAATGCCGTCCTGCTTAGCCAGTCATCTTATATGTAAATTATATCAGGCCATCCTTTTTTTCCGTTACATATTACATTTGTCAACAATGTTAGTACATTCAGCTGCTCTTCGTGTGCATCAGCCATTTGACACGGTGATGGTAAATTCTGGAGTGAAAACAAGGTCTTCTGAGCAGACTATGCTATCTGACGAAGCGCATATCTTGCTGGTTACAGATAGCTCCTTATAGGAGGATTCAGAGACAGATGACCAGTCCTATTCCCCCCCCCCAGGTGTATGCTCTAACTTGGCAGGGTTATGTTGCTCATATCGTGTGTATGGTGTCTCGCATTGCTATGCCATTTGAATAGTTTAGACATGCTTTGTGTGAATGCCACCTGTTCAGTGTCTAATTACCATATATGTGAATTATGCATTGCCATCTTGTTGCAAGACATTATATATGTGAATTATACAATGCTATCTTGTTGCAAAGGCATTATATATGTGAATTATGCAATGCCATGCTGTTTAGCCAATCATCATGTATGTGAATTATATCATGCTATCATTTTTTTGTATTACGTGTTCCATTTGTCGACAACGTTTGTATATTCAACTACTCTTCCTGTGCATCAGCCATTTGAAGCGGTGATGGAAGTATCTGGAGTGAAAACAAGGTATTCAGAGCAGACAATGCTACCTGCTGAAGCAGACATCTTGCTGGCTACAGAGAGCTCCTCAGAGGAGGATTCAGAGACTGATGACCAGTCCTATTTCCCCCCTGAGGTCTATGCTCAAACTTGGCAGGGTTATATTACCCATGGCATGCATGTTGTCTTGCATTGCTTAGTTTTTACATCGTATATAGATTGCCATCTGCTTACTTGCTTACTATATAAATCATATATTTGAATTATATCATGCCATCATGTTTACATAGTACATACACATCATCTATCTGAATTATGGCATGGCAACCCATTTAATAAAGACATCATATAGTTATATCATCTCATCCTATTTAGTGTTTACAGTCATCATATTTGGAATTATGGCATTCTATCCATGAATGTATGTGAATTATGGCATGCCAACCTATTTAATAAACACATTATATAGTTATGTCATGTCATCCTGTTTACATAGTCTCATATTTTGAACTATGTCTTTCCATATTTTTTAGTTAGCCATCATAATGTGAAATTGTGTCATGCTATCCTGTTTAGTTAGTCATCATATATGTGAAATTGTGTCATGCTATCCTGTTTGGTTAGACAACATAAATATGAATTATTTCATGCCCTCTTTTATTCCCCATTATCCATTACACATGTCTATCATACAATGTCTGTACTTTCAATTACTTTTCTTGTTTATCATCCATTTGAATTGGAGAGCGTGATGGCAGTATCTAAGGAGTAACAACACGGTCTTCAGAAAAGATAGTGCTACCAGTTGATGCAGATAGAACCACGGTTGTACTTGCCCAAGGACCAGATCCACCACACATAACCCAGACTCTCGCAGATTGTACCCCTACCCAGTTGGACAGAGAACTGGCTACACCCCTTCTAACCCCAACCCCGACAGATAGTAACCCAGTTCCAGTTGACATAGCACCGTCTCCACCACAGAGCACCCAAACACGAGCGGTTAGTAAGGGAACTGCAGTGCCCAAAGCACGAGGACCACCACTCTGAATCCCAACTCAACGCTTAAAGGAGAAGAAGATTTGTTCCTAGGTCAGGTTTTGTAGCTAATGGTTCATACTCCTTTGCTCTTGCATTACTGTATTTACTCATACCAACTATTTTCAAATTTGAAGGATGGAATTGAAACTCCAATGGCGCAACAGGTATGTTTTAAACCTGTTTCTTTAACTGGTTTGCTATTGTAACCTACTCTATGTTGATTTCAGTTTCAATTGAATAAACAGTTATGTTCTCATGTCATGCACATTACAAGTGTTGCTATTGCTCTATAGTTACCCACACTTATATTCTGTCTATTCTGCTTTGTCTTGAACAAATATTATTTGAACTGTGTCTCTATCTTGATTTGGCAACAAAAACTAGAATGATATAGACCATAAAGTGACCATGGCACATAGATATATGTTTGTTTCATGTTGTTATCCTGTCCACTTTACTACTGAACTCATTTACCAAAACGAGTTTCATATACAACATGGTAAACATGTGATGTGTCTGCTTGTTTCTCTTTTAGAATGCGAACAAAATATTGGAGAACAGTACCGCATTATCCAATGGTAAAGGAAGTAATGCAGATAAGGTTCACGATAGTGAGATATCCCTGTTGGTCTCCAAGAAAGCTGATAAAAACTATCTTGACGATAGTGAGGGAACCCAAAAGTCCTGTCTTGATGTAGTGTTCGAGTTACTTGCCACTAATGCTGGCACAAGCTCTTCGAACTCGCTGCCTGAATCAGTTCGTCTTCTTGAGTCTCAACTTCAAGTTGAAAGACATCGATCAGATGTGCTGTGACAGTAAGCTGAAGGACTGAGGAAGTCCCTGCAGAATTCAGATGCATATTTTCTGGTGCAACATCAAGCGCTGGAGGATTTAAGCGCCAAACAAGAGAAAGTTAATAAGCTTGCTAAGCATCTTGCCAGCATTATGGGTACCCAGGATATTGTTTCTTGAGATCTTCTGAAGTGGTTTTAGTTCTGTATTTGTTTTGCTGCGGCGTTTATTTGCGCTGGTCGCCAACTTTGACAACCAGTGTATACGATATGCTGCTTTGTTCCCTATATTTGCACTGGTGGCAAACTTTGATGCCCAGTGGATGTAATATGTGTAATAGCCGTGATAGCCTAGCATAAGTTGCTTGCTTATTTATTTCCTTGTTGTCTTATTTATTTGTTTGCTTGTAGGCAGTGCAGTTCTTTTTAAAACTAGGTCACGATAACCATGGGCTAATATTTACTGTAGCGACACTGGGCCTCCTATGGGCCGTAGAAACAGTGGGCCTTCTATGGGTCATAGAAACAGTAGGCCTTCTACGGGCCGTAGAAACAGTAGGCCTTCTACGGGCCGTAGAAACAATGGGCCTTCTACGGGCCGTAGAAACAATGGGCCTTCTACGGGCCGTATCATCTATGGGCCTTATACGGGCCGTATGACCATAACAGGCCATCTTTAATAGGCCGTATTTGATGACGCTATGAAAATGGCCCAACGTATTAACGGACCACAAACGGGCCGATGTAACCACGGGCTGAATTTGGCCCACAAGCAGAAAATGACAGTAATGGGCCGTAAGTAAACGAATGCTGGAAATGAGCCCAAGAATAAATGGGCACTGAGAAGGCCGAAAGATAACATTTGCTGGAAACGGCCCAACTGAATAACGGGCCCTTAATGGGTATAAAGTGATATACTGTTCATTACGGGCCAGTTTCACCACGGGTCGTTAATGGGTGTAAAGTGATACACTGTTCATTGCGGGCCAGTTTCACCACGGGTCACTAATAGGCCAAGAGTTACATAGGGCCTCATATGGGCCGAAAGACGTCATGGGCCATACATGGGCCAGAAGTGAAAACGGACTGGAATCATATTGGATGGCCCAGATGACGCTACTGGGCCTAATTCGGATAGGGCGTAACAGGCCTTGGGTTAGCGGGCTGTAAATGGGCTATATGCGAATAGGCCGTTAACAGGCTTTCCATGGGCCAGCCCACCACCTTTTGACCAAGTCAAACGGGCTGGCCTTTTCACAGGAATGGGCCTCTGTTGGGCCGTGCCACGTGTCGACGTATCATAGGCACCTTCTGTCCAATGAGTGGATGACATCTGTCCCAACGGTGAGCCGACACGTGTTTCCTCTAGCCAATGATGATTTTACACATGGAAAATCCCCATTGGTCGGGGCTGTTAATGGGTTATCGGATCCAAAACCCGACCCGATAGCTTAACGACGTTCCGTTACGGTGGATGCCACATGTCGGTCACCCTTGACGAAAGCACTTCTATGACGCGCAATTTATCGTCATGGAAGTGGACACTCCGTGATGATAATTTTGGTAATGTCATGGAACACTTCTACGACAGCACAGGTATGACTATCTTGATTCTGTCATAAATTTGTCATGGATGTACATGCATGACAAAAAACGCGACCTACTATGACAAACACGTATCATCACGGAAGTGTATTTTTTTGTAGTGTTGTGGCCTCTCTCCTCTCCTCCAATAAGGCCTAGTAGGCCCATTACTTCTCCCGGGGGGTTCCGGTAACCTCCCGGTACTCCAAAAAAATGCCTGAACCACTCAGAACCATTCCGATGTCCAAATGCAACCTTCCAATATATGAATCTTTATGTCTCGACCATTTCAAGACTCCTTGTCATGCCCGTGATCTCATCCGGGACTCCGAACAAACTTCGGTCATCAAATCACATAACTCATATTATAAATCGCCATCGAACGTTAAGCATGCAGAACCTACGGGTTTGAGAACTATGTAGACATGACCAAGATACATATCCGGTCAATAACCAATAGCGGAACCTGGATGCTCATATTGGCTCCTACATATTCTACGAAGATCTTTATCGGTCAAACCGCATAACAACATACATTGTTCCCTTTGTCATTGGTATGTTACTTGCCCAAGATTCGATCGCCGGTATCATCATACCTAGTTCAATCTCGTTACCAGCAAGTCTCTTTACTTGTTCCGTAATACTTCATCCTGCAACTAACTCATTAGTCACAATGCTTGCAAGGCTTATAGTGATGAGTATTACCGAGAGGGCCCAGAGATACCTCTCCGAAACACGGATTGACAAATCCTAATCTCGATCTATGCCAACCCAACAAACACCTTCGGAGACACTTGTAGAGCACCTTTATAATCACCCATTTACGTTGTGACGTTTGGTATCACACAAAGTGTTTCTCCGGTATTCGGGAGTTGCATAATCTCATAGTCTGAGGAACTTGTATAAGTCATAAAGAAAGCAGTAGCAATGAAACTGACACGATCATAATGCTAAGCTAACGGATGGGTCATGTCCATCACATCATTCTCCTAATGATGTGATCTCGTTCATCAAATGACAACACATGTCTATGGTTAGGAAACATAACCATCTTTGATTAACGAGCTAGTCAAGTAGAGGCATACTAGGGACTATATGTTTTGTCTATGTATTCACACATATACTAAGTTTCCGATTAATAAAATTCTAGCATGAATAATAAACATTTATCATGATATAAGGAAATAAATAATAACTTTATTATTGCCTCTAGGGCATATTTCCTTCAAAAACATGAGTGTTTGGGGTGCAAATTGCAAAAAAAAAATCTCATCTAAGCTCGGGCCAGCGCCGCCCCGCCCCAACATAGCTCCACTAGTGATCAGTAGCCTTTGCACAAGGAAACACCAATCAAGAAAGAAAATTACAATCAAGACCGAAGAATTTCCTAAGCTTGACACCAACGCCCGTCACCTACCTCCGGCACCGCCACCACAACAACCAAAGGAAAATGAAGGATCACATACTCATCCAATCTTGACATGGCTCCATCTCCAAGGTGGCTCACCGAAGGCGGAGCTATTGTCGTTGAACGAATCAGACCGACAGCACCCCAACACACCATCGAACTCCAGATCTAGCACCACCACATGAGTAAGATTTAGGAGGAGGAAACCATACTTGCAAGTCACCAACCATAAATCCAGCACACGGTCCGTCTTTCAGATGTCGTTGATGTTGATCACTATCTACATGCGCGCCTTGATTACCTCCTACACTCTGCGCCGACGCTGAAGTTAACGTCGTCGCAATTGCGAAGCCCAAGGACACCAACACCATGACATCTCCAATATATCTATAATTTGTGGTTGTTCCATGCTATTATAGTATCAATCTTGGATGTTTTATATACACTTTCAAGCAATCATATATCATTTTTTGGGACTAACCTATTAACTTAGTGCCTAGTGTCAGTTGTTGTTGTTCTTTTGCCTGTTTTTGATTTTTCAGAATATCAATACCAAACGAAGTCCAAATGCCACGAAACTTGTTGGAGATTTTTTTGGCAATAAGAGACCCTGGAAGCTTCGGGAGGGGATGAAAAGATGGAGCAGTAGCCCAGGAGTACCAGGGCGCGCCATGGTGGCTTATGGGGCCCACGTGGCTCCGTTTGACCTAACTCCGCCTTTATAAATTCTCTAAAATATGGAAACCAATAGGGGAGTCCACGAAATACTTTTTCCACCGCCGCAAGTTTATGTTCTTGACGGATCCCATCTGGAGGCCTTTTTCGGCACTCCGTCGGAGGGGTAAACGATCACAGAGGGGCTCTACATCATCCTTGGTGCCCTTCCGATGATGCGTGAGTAGTTTACCACAGACCTACGGGTCCATAGTTAGTAGCTAGATGGCTTCTTCTCTCTATTTAATTTTTAATACAATGTTCTCCTTGATGTTCTTGGAGTTCTATCCGATGTAATCACATTTTGCGGTGTGTTTGTTGGGATCCAATGAATTGTGAGTTTATGATCATATCTATCCATGAATATTATTTGAGTTTTCTCTCTTTTTATGCATGATTGTTATAGCATTGTATTTCTCTCCGATCTATTGATTTGGTTTGGCCAACTAGATTGATTTTTTTTTACAATGGGAGAGGTGCTTTGTAATGAGTTCGATCTTGCGGTGCTCAATCCCAGTGACAGAAAGGGACATGACACATATTGTATCGTTGCTATTAAGGGTAAAAAATGGGGTTTATTCATACGTGAGTTAATCTTGTCTACATCATGTCATCTTGCTTAAGGCGTTACTCCATTGTTTATGAACTTAATACACTAGATGCATGATGGATAGGAGTTGATGTGTGGAGTAATAGTAGCAGATGCAGGCGGGAGTCGGTCTACTTGTCTCAGACGTGATGCCTATATACATGATCGTTGCCTTGAATATTGTGATAATTATTTGCTTTTCTATCAATTGTCTGCTACCTCTTGAGCACTGCGTTGGATTTCCCCGAAGAGGAGAGGATGATGCAGCAAAGTAGCGTAAGTATTTCCCTTAGTTTTTGAGAACCAAGGTATCAATCCAGTAGGAGACCACGCACAAGTCCCTCGTACCTACACAAAACGATAGCAACTCGCAACCAACGCTTAGGGGTTGTCAATCCCTTCACGATCACTTACGAGAGTGAGATCTGATAGAGATAATATTTTTGGTATTTTTGATAGATAGATGCAAAGTAAAAAGTAAAAGGCAAAGTAAAAACAAAGCAAGTAAATAAAGTGATAGAGATTGATATGATGAGAATAGACCCGGGGGCCATAGGTTTCACTAGTGGCTTCTCTCAAGAGCATAAGTATTCTACGGTGGGTGAACAAATTACTGTTGAGCAATTGACAGAACTGAGCATAGTTATGAGTATATCTAGGCAACGATCATGTATATAGGCATCATGTCCAAAACAAGTAGATTGAAACGATTCTGCATCTACTACTATTACTCCACTCATCGACCGCTATCCAGCATGCATCTAGAGTATTAAGTAAAAACGGAGTAATGCTTTAAGCAAGATGACATGATGTAGAGGGATAAATTCATGCAATATGATAAAAAACCCATCTTGTTATCCTCGATGGCAACAATACAATACGTGCCTTGCTGCCCCTTCTGTCACTTGGTAAGGACACCGCAAGATTGAACCCAAAGCTAAGCACTTCTCCCATTGCAACTACCAATCTAGTTGGCCAAACCAAAAAGGATAATTCGAAGAGACTTGCAAAGATAACTCAATCATACATAAAAGAATTCAGAGAAGAATAAAATATTTTCCATAGATAATACTGGATAATAAACCCACAATTCATCGATCTCAACAAACACACCGCAAAAAGAAGATTACATCGATTAGATCTCCACGAGAGAGGGGGAGAACATTGTATTGAGATCCAAAGAGAGAGAAGAAGCCATCTAGCTACTAGATATGGACCCGAAGGTCTGAAGTAAACTACTCACACTTCATCGGAGGGGCTATGGTGATGATGTAGAAGCCCTCCGTGGTGGATGCCCCCTCCGGCGGAGCTCCGGAACAGGCCCCAAGATGGGATCTCATGGATACAGAAGGTTACGGCGGTGGAATTAGGTTTTTGGCTCCTATTTTGATCGTTCGGGGATACATAGGTATATATAGGAGGAAGGAGTACGTCGGTGGAGCGTCAGGGGGCCCACGAGGTAGGGGCGCGCGCCCAGGGGGGCGCGCCCTCCACCCTCGTGACCTCCCTGGGCACTGCTTGGAGTAGGGTCCAAGCCTCCTGGATCACGTTCGGTTGGAAAATCACGATCCCGAAGGTTTCATCTCGTTTGGACTCCGTTTCTTCGAAACACTGAAATAGGCAAAAAACAGCAATTCTGGGCTGGGCCTCCGGTTAATAGGTTAGTCCCAAAAGTAATATAAAAGTGGAAAATAAAGCCCAATATAGTCCAAAACAGTAGATAAAGTAGCATGGAGCAATCAAAAATTATAGATATGTTGGAGACGTATCAGGCATCCCCAAGCTTAATTCCTGCTCGTCCTCGAGTAGGTAAATGATAAAAAAGAATTTTTGATGCAGAGTGATACTTTGGCATAATTTCAATATAAATCTTCTTAATTGTGATAGGAATATTCAGATCCGAAAGATTCAAGACAAAAGTTCATATTGACACAAAAATAATAATACTTCAAGCATACTAATCAAAGCAATCATGTCTTCTCAAAATAACATGGCAAAAGAAAGTTCATCCCTACAAATTCATATGGTTAGGCTATGCTTCATTTTCGTCACACAAAGATGTTCCCAACTTCTATACCCCCGATGACAAGCCAAGCAATTGTTTCATACTCAAATAATCTCAAACTTTTTCAACTTTCACGCAATACATGAGCGCGAGCCATGGATATAGCACTATGGGTGGAATAGAATATGATGATGGGGATTGTGTGGAGAAGACAAAAAAGGAGAAGGTCTCACATTGACGAGGCTAATCAACGGGCTATGGATATGCCCATCAATTGATGTCAACATGAGGAGTAGGGATTGCCATGCAACGGATGCACTAGAGCTATGAATGCTCAACAAAAGAAAACTAGTGGGTGTGCATCCAACTCGCTTGCTCACGAAGACCTAGGGCATTTTGAGGAAGCCCATCATTGGAATATACAAGCCAAGTTCTATAATGAAAAATTCCCACTAGTATAAAAATACAACTTATGAGACTCACTATCATGAAGATCTTGGTGCTATTTTGAAGCACAATATATGAGACTCACTACATGAAGAACAAGGTGCTATTTTGAAGCACAAGTGTGGTAAAAGGATAGTAGCATTGTCCCTTCTCTCTTTTTCTCTCATTTTTTTATTTGTTTGGGCCTTTCTCTTTTTTTTATGGCCTCTCTTTTTTTCGTCCGGAGTCTCATCCCGACTTATGGGGGAATCATAGTCTCCATCATCCTTTCCTCACTTGGGACAATGCTCTAATAATGATGATCATCACACTTTTATTTTTCTTACAACTCAACAATTACAACTCGATACTTAGAACAAAGGATGACTCTATATGAATGCCTCCGGCGGTGTACCGGGATGGTGCAATGAATCAAGAGTGACACGTATGGAAAATAATGCATGGTGGCTTTGCCACAAATACGATGTCAACTACATGATCATGCAATGGCAATATGACAAAAGTAATGTATGTCATGATGATGATGGTGGAAGTTGCATAGCAATATATCTCGGAATGGCTATGGAAATGCCATGATAGGTAGGTATGGTGGCTGTTTTGAGGAAGATATAAGGAGGTTTATGTGTGATAGAGTGTATCGTATCACGGGGTTTGGATGCACCGGCGAAGTTTGCACCAACTCTCAAGGTGAGAAAGGGCAATGCACGGTACCGAAGAGGCTAGCAAAGGCGGAAAGGTGAGAGTGCGTATAATCCATGGACTCAACATTAGTCAAAAGAACTCATATACTTATTGCAAAAATTTAGAAGCCATCAAAAAATTCAAGTACTACGTGCATGCTCCTAGGGGGATAGATTGGTAGGAAAAGACCATCGCTCGTCCCCGACCGCCACTCATAAGGATGCACAAGCCAGGTACACTTCATGTTTCAAATTTGTTACACAACTTTACCCATACGTGCATGCTACAGGACTCGCAAACATCAACACAAGTATTTCTCAAATTCACAATTATCAACTAGCACGACTTTGATGTTATTACCTCCATATCTCAAAACAATTATCAAGCATCAAACTTATCTTAGTATTCAATTTACTCAAAAGAAAGTTTCACATGTCTTGAACACTAAGTATATTAACATTAAGCAAATTATCATGCTATTAATGACTCCGAAAATAATCTAAGTGAAGCATGAAGATCAATAGTTTCTTTAAAACAAATCCACCATCGTGCTCTAAAAGATATAAGTGAAGCACTAGAGCAAAAATTATCACGCTCAAAAAGATATAAGTGAAGCACTATGAGCAAAACTATCAAGCTCAAAAGATATAAGTGAAGCACATAGAGTATTCTAACAAATTCCAATTCATGTATGGCTCTATCAAAAGGTGTGTACAGCAAGGATGATTGTGGTTAACTAACAAGCAAAGATGCAAATAATACAAGACGCTCCAAGCAAAACACATATCATGTTGGTGAATAAAAATATAGCTCCAAGTAAATTACCGATGGAAGTGGACGAAAGAGGGGATGCCTTCCGGGGCATCCCCAAGCTTTGACTTTTTGGTGTCCTTGGATTATATTGGGGGTGTCATGGGCATCCCCAAGCTTAGGCTCTTGCCACTCTTTGTTCCATAATCCATCAAAAGAATTCACCCAAAACTTGAAAACTTCACAACACAAAACTCAACAGAAATCTCGTGAGCTCCGTTAGAGAAAGAAAACAAAAGACTACTTCAAGGTACTGTAATTAACTCATTATTTGTTTATATTGGTGTTAAACCTACTGTATTCCAACTTCTCTATGGATTATAAACTATTTTACTAGCCATAGATTCATCAAAATAAGCAAACAACACACGTAAAACAGAATCTGTCAAAAACAGAACAGTCTGTAGCAATCTGTAACTAACGCAAACTTATGGAACTCTAAAAATTCTACAAAAATAGGAAGTCCTGTACAATTTGTTTATTGAATAGCAGCAAAAAGAATCAACCCAAAATAACGTTTCTGTTATTTATCATAATTAAATTCGTGCGCGCAAAGTTTCTGTTTTTCAGCAGAATCAAATCAACTATCATCGTAGGTTATCCTATAGGTTCTACTTGGCACAAACACTAATTAAAACATAAAACCACATCCAAACAGAAGGTAGATAGATTATTTATTCCTAAACAGAAGCAAAAACAAAAAACACAAAATAAAATTGGGTTGCCTCCCAACAAGCGCTATCGTTTAACGCCCCTAGCTAAGCATAAAAGCAAGGATAGATCTAGGTCGTGCCGTAATAATAAGATAGATCTTGAAAGCTCATCTCGTATTCTCTATGTTCGGCAGCAAGTTTCCTTTGAGGCAAGAAAAAATAATCAAAAGGGCTAAATTTAGCGGGACAAAAATCCCCAAGATCAATCACGGGAGGAACGGGTTCCTCCCTTGGCCCTTCACAGTGAACAACTATTTCATCACTGAAAGCATTCTTTTGGCAAAATCTTGGGAGCTTATACTCGAGAGAGTATCCTAGCTCATTATTTCTAAGGGAAAAATCATTATTAAGCTCGTTAATGCAATCAACCAAGACATTGATAGGGACCTTTTTTCTAAGGTTTTCATTGAAAGCGACATAGTCTGAAGATTGAAAACGTCTAATTTCCTCTTGATCATAGAGGATTGCTTCTATGGGTGGACGACCGGCGTCCACCCTATAGTGCGCAAAGATTTCTTTGGCTTCTCTTATGATAAATCTAAATTCATGAGCCAAAAAGATAGTAACAACGCACTTAATAGAAGAGTGCTCAATATTAGAGAATTCTAAGAAAATTCTCTGTATGCAAGGGTGCATATGCATAAATTGTCTTTCAAGTTCAACCAGAAGCATAGCTATAGCATCCGCAAGGCTACTAGTTATATGAAGAATAGAACAGCCCATGGAAGGTAAAGCACCGGCACAATTAAAGAAATCTTGAATAACGCCTTTGCCAATGATGTTACCACTACCGATTCGAAACTTTTTGGTATGCAAGATAGGAGGTTCATCGGCCGGAGCCTCGGAATTAACTGTGCTATCATTGTTGTCCATATCGACGATAATCTCCCCAATTTCAGACATAGCGGCAAAAAGAAGTAAGGCGGAAGAAAGCAAACAAAAGGGAAAGGAGGAGGAGATTGGGAAAGAGAGGGCAAATAAAACGGCAAGGGTGAAGTGGGGGAGAGGAAAACGAGAGGCAAATGGCAAATAATGTAATGCGAGAGATAGGGATTGCGATGGGTACTTGCTATTGTTGACTTGCTTGTGTGAGCCTCCCCGGCAACGGCGCCAGAAATTCTTCTTGCTACCTCTTGAGCACTGCGTTGGATTTCCCCGAAGAGGAGAGGATGATGCAGCAATAGTAGCGTAAGTATTTCCCTCAGTTTTTGAGAACCAAGGTATCAATCCAGTAGGAGACCACGCACAAGTCCCTCGTACCTACACAAAATGATAGCAACTCGCAACCAACGCTTAGGGGTTGTCAATCCCTTCATGGTCACTTACGAGAGTGAGATCTGATAAAGATAATATTTTTGGTATTTTTGATAGATAGATGCAAAGTAAAAAGTAAAAGGCAAAGTAAAAACAAAGCAAGTAAATAAAGTGATAGAGATTGATATGATGAGAATAGACCCGGGGGCCATAGATTTCACTAGTGGCTTCTCTCAAGAGCATAAGTATTCTACGGTGGGTGAACAAATTACTGTTGAGCAATTGACAGAATTGAGCATAGTTATGAGTATATCTAGGCAATGATCATGTATATAGGCATCACGTCCAAAACAAGTAGATCGAAATGATTCTGCATCTACTACTATTACTCCACTCATCGACCGCTATCCAGCATGCATCTAGAGTATTAAGTAAAAACAGAGTAATGCTTTAAGCAAGATGACATGATGTAGAGGGATAAATTCATGCAATATGATAAAAACCCCATCTTGTTATCCTCGATGGCAACAATACAATACGTGCCTTGCTGCCCCTTCTGTCACTGGGTAAGGACACCGCAAGATTGAACCCAAAGCTAAGCACTTCTCCCATTGCAAGAAATACCAATCTAGTTGGACAAACCAAAAAGGATAATTCGAAGAGACTTGCAAAGATAACTCAATCATACATAAAAGAATTCAGAGAAGAATCAAATATTTTCCATAGATAATACTGGATCATAAACCCACAATTCATCGATCTCAACAAACACACCGCAAAAAGAAGATTACATCGAATAGATCTCTACGAGAGAGGGGGAGAACATTGTATTGAGATCCAAAAAGAGAGAAGAAGCCATCTAGCTACTAGCTATGGAACCGAAGGTCTGAAGTAAACTACTCACACTTCATCGGAGGGGCTATGGTGATGATGTAGAAGCCCTCCATGGTGGATGCCCCTCCGGCGGAGCTCCGGAACAGGCCCCAAGATGGGATCTCGTGGATACAGAAGGTTACGGCGGTGGAATTAGGTTTTTGGCTCCTGTTCTGATCGTGCAGGGCTACATAGGTATATATAGGAGGAAGGAGTACGTCGGTGGAGCGTCGGGGGCCCACGAGGTAGGGGCGCGCCCAGGGGAGGGCGCGCCCTCCACCCTCGTGACCTCCTCGGGCACTGCTTGGAGTAGGGTCCAAGCCTCCTGGATCACGTTCGGTTGGAAAATCACAATCCCGAAGGTTTCATTCCGTTTGGACTCCGTTTGATATTCCGTTTCTTCGAAACACTGAAATAGGCAAAAAACAGCAATTCTGGGCTGGGCCTCCGGTTAATAGGTTAGTCCCAAAAGTAATATAAAAGTGGAAAATAAATCCCAATATAGTCCAAAACAGTAGATAAAGTAGCATGGAGCAATCAAAAATTATAGATACGTTGGAGACGTATCATTGCCCAACAGTAATTTGTTCACCCACCATATGCTATTTTCAAGAGAGAAGTCTCTAGTGAAAACTATGACCCCTGCTTATTTCAAATTACTTCTCTGGTCTCTTTTCTTATGATGTTATAGAATATGACCAAGGCTTGTTGCATACGGTAAAACCAAAAGTCACTATAGAGATGAATACACTCTTGATGGCGCCATACTCCTGGGAGGAGGTCCGCAAGGCCCTTTTTCAGACTGGAGATATGAAGGCACCTGGACCCGATGGACTGCATGTTGTTTTCTTCAAACGGTTCTGGCACATCCTAGGTGATGAGCTTACTAATGAGGTGCTAGAGGCAGTTCATACTAGGAAAATACCAAAAGGATGGAATCAGACGAACATCATGTTAATCCAAAGGTTGATAGTGAAGGAAATATGCCCTAGAGGCAATAAAAAATTTATTATTTATTTCCTTATTTCATGATAAATGTTTATTATTCATGCTAGAATTGTATTAACCGGAAACATAATACATGTGTGAATACATAGACAAACATAGTGTCACTAGTATGCCTCTACTTGACTAGCTTGTTGATCAAAGATGGTTATGTTTCCTAACCATAGACATGTGTTGTCATTTGATTAATGGGATCACATCATTAGGAGAATGATGTGATTGACATGACCCATTCCGTTAGCCTAGCACTTGATTGTTTAGTATGTTGCTATTGCTTTCTTCATGACTTATACATGTTCCTGTAACTATGAGATTATGCAACTCCCGTTTACCGGAGGAACACTTTGGGTGCTACCAAACGTCACAACGTAACTGGGTGATTATAAAGGAGTACTACAGGTGTCTCCAAAGGTACATGTTGGGTTGGCGTATTTCGAGATTAGGTTTTGTCACTCCGATTGTCGGAGAGGTATCTCTGGGCCCTCTCGGTAATGCACATCACTTAAAGCCTTGCAAGCATTGTAACTAATGAGTTAGTTGCGGGATGATGTATTACGGAACGAGTAAAGAGACTTGCCGGTAACGAGATTGAACTAGGTATTGAGATACCGACGATCGAATCTCGGGCAAGTAACATACCGATGACAAAGGGAACAACGTATGTTGTTATGCGGTTTGACCGATAAAGATCTTCGTAGAATATGTGGGAGCCAATATGAGCATCCAGGTTCCGCTATTGGTTATTTACCGAGAATAGTTCTAGGTCATGTCTACAATATTCTCGAACCCGTAGGGTCCGCACGCTTAAGGTTTTGATGACAGTTATATTATGAGTTTATGAGTTTCGATGTACCGAAGGAGTTCGGAGTCCCGGATGAGATCGGGGACATGACGAGGAGTCTCGAAATGGCCGAGACGTAAAGATCGATATATTGGACGACTATATTCGGAGTTCGGAAAGGTTCCGAGTGATTCGGGTATTTTTCGGAGTACCGGAGAGTTACGGGAATTCGCCGGGGAGTATATGGGCCTTATTGGGCCATACGGGAATAGAGGAGAGAGGCCAAAAGGAAGGAGGCGCGCAGCCCCCTCTAGTCTGAATTGGACAAGGGGTGCGGCCCCCTTTTCCTTCCTCCTCTCCCCCTCTTTCCCCCTTCTCCTACTCCAACAAGGAAGGAGGGAGTCCTACTCCCGGTGGGAGTAGGACTCCCCTTGGCGCGCCCCTCCTAGGCCGGCCGCCCCCTCCCTCCTTGCTCCTTTATATACGGGGGAAGGGGGCACCTCTAGGACAACACAAGTTGATCTACGGATCGTTCCTTAGCCGTGTGCGGTGCACCCTCCACCATATTCCACCTCGCTCATATCGTCGCGGAGTTTAGGCGAAGCCCTGCGCCGGTAGAACATCATCATCGTCACCACGCCGTCGTGCTGACGGAACTCATCCCCGACGCTTTGCTGGATCGGAGCCCGGGGATCGTCATCGAGTTGAACGTGTGCCGAACTCGAAGGTGCCGTACGTTCGGTGCTTGGATCGGTCGGATCGTGAAGACGTACGACTACATCAACCGCGTTGTCATAACGCTTACGCTTACGGTCTACGAGGGTACGTGGACACACTCTCCCCTCTCATTGCTATGCCATCACCATGATCTTGCGTGTGCGTAGGATTTTTTTTGAAATTACTACGTTCCCCAACAGTGGCATCCGAGCCTAGGTTTTATGCGTTGATGTTATATGCACGAGTAGAACACAAGTGAGTTGTGGGCGATACAAGTCATACTGCTTACCAGCATGTCATACTTTGGTTCGGCGGTATTGTGAGATGAAGCGGCCCGGACCGACATTACGCGTACGCTTACGCGAGACTGGTTTCACCGTTACGAGCTCTCGTGCTTAAAGGTGGCTGGCGGGTGTCTGTCTTCTCACTTTAGCTGAATCGAGTGTGGCTACGCCCGGTCCTTGCGAAGGTTAAAACAGCACCAACTTGACGAACTATCGTTGTGGTTTTGATGCGTAGGTAAGAACGGTTCTTGCTAAAGCTCGTAGCAGCCACGTAAAATTTGCAACAACAAAGTAGAGGACGTCTAACTTGTTTTTGCAGGGCATGTTGTGATGTGATATGGTCAAGACGTGATGCTATATTTTATTGTATGAGATGATCATGTTTTGTAACCGAAGTTATCGGCAACTGGCAGGAGCCATATGGTTGTCGCTTTATTGTATGAAATGCAAACGTCCTGTAATTGCTTTACTTTATCACTAAGTGGCAGCGATAGTCGTAGAAGCAATAGATGGCGTAACGACAACGATGCTACGATGGAGATCAAGGTGTCGCGCCGGTGACGATGGTGATCACGACAGTGCTTCGAAGATGGAGATCACAAGCACAAGATGATGATGGCCATATCATATCACTTATATTGATTGCATGTGATGTTTATCCTTTATGCATCTTATCTTGCTTTGATTGACGGTAGCATTTTAAGGTGATCTCTCACTAATAATCAAGAAATGTTCTCCCTGAGTATGCACCATTGCGAAAGTTCTTCGTGCTGAGACACCACGTGATGATCGGGTGTGATAGGCTCTACGTTCAAATACAATGGGTGCAAAACAGTTGCACACGCGGAATACTCAGGTCATACTTGACGAGCTTAGCATATACAGATATGGCCTCGGAACATGGAGACCGAAAGGTCGAGCGTGAATCATATAGTAGATATGATCAACATAGTGATGTTCACCATTGAAACTACTCCATCTCACGTGATGATCGGACATGGTTTAGTTGATTTGGATCATGTAATCACCTAGATGACTAGAGAGATGTCTGTCTAAGTGGGAGTTCTTAAGTAATATGATTAATTGAACTTAAATTTATCATGAACTTAGTCCTGGTAGTTTTTTGCAAATTATGTTGTAGATCAATAGCTTGCGTTGTTACTTTCATATGTTTATTTTGATATGTTCATAGAGAAAACTGTGGTGAAAGATGTTAGTAGCAATGATGCGGATTGGATCCGTGATCTGAGGTTTATCCTCATTGCTGCACAGAAGTATTATGTCCTTAATGCACCGCTAGGTGACAGACCTATTGCAGGAGCAGATGCAGACGTTTGGCTAGCTCAATATGATGACTACTTGATAGTTTAGTGCACCATACTTAAAGGCTTAGAATCGGGACTTCAAAGACGTTTTGAACGTCATGGAGCATATGAGATGTTCCAGGAGTTGAAGTTAATATTTCAAGCAAACGCCCGGATTGAGAGATATGAAGTCTCCAATAAGTTCTACAGCTGCAAGATGGAGGAGAATAGTTCTGTCAGTGAACACATACTCAAAATGTCTGGGTATAATAATCACTTGATTCAACTGGGAGTTAATCTTCCTGATGATAGTGTCATTGACAGAATTCTTCAATCACTGCCACCAAGCTACAAGAGCTTCGTGATGGAACTATAATATGCAAGGGATGAACAAGACTATTCCCGAGCTCTTCGCGATGCTAAAAGCTGCGGAGGTAGAAATCAAGAAAGAGCATCAAGTGTTGATGATTGACAAGACCGCTAGTTTCAAGAGAAGGGCAAAGGGAAAGAAAGGGAACTTCAAGTGGAAAGACAAGCAAGTTGTCACTCCTGCAAAGAAGCCCAAAGCTGGACCATAGCCTGAAACTGAGTGCTTACACTGCAAAGGAAATAGTCACTGGAAGCGGAAATGCCCTGAATATTTGGTAGATAAGAAGGATGGCAAAGTGAACAAGGGTATATTTGATATACAGGTTATTAATGTGTGCCTTGCTAGTGTTTATAGTAGCCCCTGAGTATTTGATACTTGTTCGGTTGCTAAGATTAGTAACTCGAAACAGGAGTTACGGAATAAACAGAGACTAGTTGAAGGGGAAGTGATGATGAGTGTTGGAAGTAGTTCCAAGATTGATATGATCATCATCGCACACTCCCTATACTTTCGGGATTAGTGTTAAACCTAAATAAATGTTATTTGGCGTTTGCGTTGAGCATGAATTTGATTTGATCATGTTTATTGCAATACGGTTATTCATTTAAAATCAGAGAATAATTGTTGTTCTGTTTACATGAATAAAACCTTCAATGGTCATACACCCAATGAAAATAGTTTGTTGGATCTCGATCGTGATGATACACATATTCATAATATTGATGCCAAAAGATGCAAAGTTAATAATGATAGTGCAACTTATTTGTGGCACTGCCGTTTGGGTCATATCGGTGTAAAGCGCATGAAGAAACTCCATAAAGATGGATTTTCGGAATCACTTGGTTATGAATCATTTGATGCTTGCGAACCGTGCCTTTTGGGCAAGATGACTAAAACTCCGTTCTCCGGAACAATGGAACGAGCTACTAACTTGTTGGAAATAATACATACCGATGTATGCGATCCAATGAGTATTGATGCTCGTGGAAAGTATCATTATTTTCTGAACTTCACAAGATGATTTGAGCAGATATGGGTATATCTACTTGATGAAACATAAGTCTGAGATAGTTGAAAGGTTCAAATAATTTCAGAGTGAAGTGGAAAAATCATCATAACAAGAAAATAAAGTTTCTACGATCTGATCGCGGAGACGAATATTTGAGTTACGAGTTTGGCCTTCATATAAAACAATGTGGAATAGTTTAATAGCTCACACCACCTGGAACACCACAACGTTATGGTGTGTCCGAACGTCGTAACCGCACTTTATTGGATATGGTGCGATTTATGATGTCTCTTATTGATTTACCATTATCGTTTTGGGGTTATGCATTAGAGACAGCTGCATTCACGTTAAAAGGGCACCATCTAAATCCGTTGAGACGACACCATATGAACTGTGGTTTAGCAAGAAACCCAAGTTGTCATTTCTTAAAGCTTTGGGGCTGCGATGCTTATATGAAAAAGGGTTTTCAACTTGATAAGCTCGAACCCAAAATCGGAGAAGTGCGTCTTCATAGAATATCCAAAGGAAATTGTTGGGTACACTTTCTATCACAGATCCGAAGGCAAGATATTCGTTGCTCAAAATGGATCCTTTCTAGATAAGGAGTTTCTCTCGAAAGAAGTGAGCGGGAGGAAAGTAGAACTTGATAAGGTAACTGTACCTTCTCCCGAATTGGAAAATAGTTGATCACTGAAATCAGTTCCAGTGATTCCTACACCAATTAGTGAGGAAGCTAATGATGATGATCATGAAACTTCAGATCAAGTTACTACAGAACCTCGTAGGTCTTCCAGAGTACGGTCCACACCAGAGTGGTATGGTAATCCTGTTCTGAAAGTCATGTTACTAGACCATGATAAACCTACGAACTATGAGGAAGCGATGATGAGCCCAGATTCCGCGAAATGGCTGGAGGCCATGAAATCTGAGATAGGATCCATGTATAAGAACAAAGTGTGGACTTTGGTGGACTTGCCCGATGATCGGCAAGCCATAGAAAATAAATGGATCTTCAAGAGGAAGACGGACGTTGATAGTAGTGTTACTATCTACATAGCTCGACTTGTCGCAAAAAGCTTTTTGACAAGTTCAAGGTGTTGACTACAATGAGATTTTCTCAACTGTAGCGATGCTTAAGTCTGTCCGAATCATGTTAGCAATTGCCACATTTTATGAAATCTGGCAAATGGATGTCAAAACTGCATTCCTTTGGTTTTTCTTAAAGAAGAGTTGTATATGATGCAACCAAAAGGTTTTGCCAATCCTAAAGGTGCTAACAAAATGTACAAGCTCCAGCGATCCATCTATGGACTGGTGCAAGCATCTCAGAGTTGGAATATACGCTTTGATAAGTTGATCAAAGCATATAGTTTTGTACAGACTTACGGTGAAGCCTGTATTTACAAGAAAGTGAGTGGGAGCACTACAACATTTCTGATAAGTATATGTGAATGACATATTGTTGATCGGAAATAATGTAGAATTATTCTGCAAAGCATAAAGGAGTGTTTTAAAGGAGTTCTTTAAAAGAAAGACCTCAGTAAAAGCTACTTACATATTGAGCATCAAGATCTATTGAGATAGATCAAGACGCTTGATAAGATTTTCAATGAGTACATACCTTGGCAAGATTTTGAAATAGTTCAAGATGGAACAGTCAAAGAAAGAGTTCTTGCCTGTGTTGCAAAGGTGTGAAATTGAGTAAGACTCAAATCCTGACCACGGCAGAAAATAGAAAAGAGAATGAAAGTCATTCCCTATGCCTCAGTCATAGGTTCTATAAAGTATGCTATGTTATGTACCAGACCTATTGTATACCTTGCTCTGAATTTGGCAAGGGAGTACAATAGTGATCTAAGAGTAGATCACTGGACATTGGTCAAGAATATCCTTAGTGAGGACTAAGGAAATATTTCTCGGTTATGGAGGTGATAAAAGAGCCCGTCGTAAAAAGTTACATCGGTGCAAGCTTTCACACCGATCCAGATGACTCTAAGTCTCAATCTGGATACATATTGAAAGTGGGAGCAATTAGCTAGAGTAGCTCCGCGCAGAGCATTGTAGACATAGAATATTTGCAAAGTACATACGGCTCTGAATGTGACAGACCCGTTAACTAAGCTTCTCTCGCGAGCAAAACATGATCACACCTTAGTACTCTTTGGTGTTAATCACATAGCAATGTGAACTAGATTATTGACTCTAGCAAACCCTTTGGGTGTTGGTCACATAACGATGTGAGCAATGGGTGTTAATCATATACAGATATGAATATTGATGTTAAATCACATCGCGATGTGAACTAGATTATTGACTCTAGTGCAAGTGAGAGACTGAAGGAAATATGCCCTTGAGGCAATAAACAAGTTATTATTTATTTCCTTATTTCATGATAAATGTTTATTATTCATGCTAGAATTGTATTAACCGGAAACATAATACTTGTGTGAATACATAGACAAACATAGTGTCACTAGTATGCCTCTACTTGACTAGCTTGTTGATCAAAGATGGTTATGTTTCCTAACCATAGACATGTGTTGTCATTTGATTAATGGGATCACATCATTAGGAGAATGATGTGATTGACATGACCCATTCCGTTAGCCTAGCACTTGATTGTTTAGTATGTTGCTATTGCTTTCTTCATGACTTATACATGTTCCTGTAACTATGAGATTATGCAACTCCCGTTTACCGGAGGAACACTTTGGGTGCTACCAAACGTCACAACGTAACTGGGTGATTATAAAGGAGTACTACAGGTGTCTCCAAAGGTACATGTTGGGTTGGCGTATTTCAGGATTAGGTTTTGTCACTCCGATTGTCGGAGAGGTATCTCTGGGCCCTCTCAGTAATGCACATCACTTAAAGCCTTGCAAGCATTGTAACTAATGAGTTAGTTGCGGGATGATGTATTACGGAACGAGTAAAGAGACTTGCCGGTAACGAGATTGAACTAGGTATTGAGATACCGACGATCGAATCTCGGGCAAGTAACATATCGATGACAAAGGGAACAACGTATGTTGTTATGCGGTTTGACCGATAAAGATCTTCGTAGAATATGTGGGAGCCAATATGAGCATCCAGGTTCCGCTATTGGTTATTAACCGAGAATAGTTCTAGGTCATGTCTACAATATTCTCGAACCCGTAGGGTCCGCACGCTTAAGGTTTCGATGACAGTTATATTATGAGTTTATGAGTTTCGATGTACCGAAGGAGTTCGGAGTCCCGGATGAGATCGGGGACATGACGAGGAGTCTCGAAATGGTCGAGACGTAAAGAACGATATATTGGACGACTATATTCGGAGTTCGGAAAGGTTCCGAGTGATTCGGGTATTTTTCGGAGTACCGGAGAGTTACGGGAATTCGCCGGGGAGTATATGGGCCTTATTGGGCCATACGGGAATAGAGGAGAGAGGCCGAAAGGAAGGAGGCGTGTAGCCCCCCTCTGGTCCGAATTGGACAAGGGGTGCGGCCCCCTTTTCCTTCCTCCTCTCCCCCTCTTTCCCCCTTCTCCTACTCCAACAAGGAAGGAGGGAGTCCTACTCCCGGTGGGAGTAGGACTCCCCTTGGCGCGCCCCTCCTAGGCCGGCCGCCCCCTCCCCCCTTGCTCCTTTATATACGGGGGCAGGGAGGCACCTCTAGGACAACACAAGTTGATCTACGGATCATTCCTTAGCCGCGTGCGGTGCCCCCCTCCACCATATTTCACCTCGGTCATATCGTCGCGGAGTTTAGGCGAAGCCCTGCGCCGGTAGAACATCATCATCGTCAGCACGCCGTCGTGTTGACAAAATTCATCCCCGACGCTTTGCTGGATCGGAGCCCGGGGATCGTCATCGAGTTGAACGTGTGCTGAACTCGGAGGTGCCGTACGTTCGGTGCTTGGATCGGTCGGATCGTGAAGACGTACGACTACATCAACCGCGTTGTCATAACGCTTCCGCTTACGGTCTACGAGGGTACGTGGACACACTCTCCCCTCTCGTTGCTATGCCATCACCATGATCTTGCGTGTGCGTAGGAATTTTTTTGAAATTACTATGTTCCCCAACAGATAGCCCGAAGGTAATAACACAATTTAGACCTATTAGCTTATGCAACGTGGTTTATAAAAAATGATTGCAAAAAGGCTCAAGAAGATCCTTCCGGAGGTAATATCTTCAACACAGAGTGCTTTTGTTCCTGGGAGACTTATAACTAACAATGTGTTGGTAGCTTATGAATGCTTTCATGCAACAAAAAAGAAGACCCATGGCTCTAATGGGATTTGTGCAGTAAAATTGTACATGATGAAGGCATATGATCGGGTAGAATGGGGTTTTCTCAAACAAACGATGTTGAAATTGGGATTTCATCTGCTTTGGGTGGAGATGATAATGCAATGTGTCTCCTCAGTGACATACAATATAAGATTCAGTGGAGTGGAAACGGAAGAGATCATACCATCAAGTTGTTTAAGACAGGGAGACCCACTATCTCTCTAACTGTTTTTAATTTGTTCAGAAGGGCTTTCTAGCTTATTAGCTCATGAAGAAGAAGTCGGAGGAACTGAAGGTATACGAGTCTGCCGAGATGCACCATCTATATCCCACTTACTTCTTGTAGATGACTTGTTGATTCTTATGAAAGCAATTGTCCAGAATGCAAGCACAATGAAGATAGTCCTGGAGGTTTATTGTGGAAGTAGTGGGAAGTGTGTAAGTACACCTAAATCTAGCATTTTCTTCAGTCCGAATACAAGTGTGTGATTCTACTACGCAATCTTGTTCTTGCAGATGTTGTTGGGCCTCCAAGTGCAGAGGTTTGTAGGACAGTAGCAAATTTCCCTCAAGTGGATGACCTAAGGTTTATCAATCCGTGGGAGGCGTAGGATGAAGATGGTCTCTCTCAAACAATCCTGCAACCAAATAACAAAGAGTCTCTTGTGTCCCCAACACACCCAATACAATGGTAAATTGTATAGGTGCACCAGTTCGGCGAAGAGATGGTGATACAAGTGCAATATGGATGGTAGATATAGGTTTTTGTAATCTGAAATATAAAAACAGCAAGGTAGCAAGTGATAAAAGTGAGCAAAAACGGTATTATAATGCTAGGAAACAAGGACTAGGGTTCATACTTTCATTAGTGCAAGTTCTCTCAACAATAATAACATAATTAGATCATATAACAATCCCTCAACGTGCAACAAAGAGTCACTCCAAAATCACTAATAGCGGAGAACAAACGAAGAGATTATTGTAGGGTACGAAACCACCTCAAAGTTATTCTTTCCGATCAATCCATTGGGCTATTCCTATAAGTGTCACAAACAACCCTAGAGTTCGTAGTAAAATAACACCTTAAGACACAAATCAATCAAAACCGTAATGTCACCTAGATATTCCAATGTCACCACAAGTATCTGTGGGTTTGATTATACGATATGCATCACACAATCTCAGATTCATCTATTCAACCAACACAAAGAACTTCAAAGAGTGCCCCAAAGTTTCTACCGGAGAGTCAAGACAAAACATGTGCCAACCCCTATGCATAAGTTCACCAGGTCAAGGAACCCGCGATTTGATCACCAAAGCATACATCAAGTAGATCACGTGAATATCCCATTGTCACCACAGATAAGCACATGCAAGACATACATCAAGTGTTCTCAAATCCTTAAAGACTCAATCTGATAAGATAACCTCAAAGGGAAATCTCAATCCATTACAAGAGGTAGAGGGGGAGAAGCATCATAAGATCCAACTATAGTAGCAAAGCTCGCGGTACATCAAGATCGTGCCAAATCAAGAACACGAGAGAGAGAGAGAGAGAGAGAGAGAGAGAGAGAGAGAGAGAGAGAGATCAAACACATAGCTACTGGTATATACCCTCAGCCCCAAGGGTGAATTACTCCCTCCTCGTCATGGAGAGCGCCGGGATGATGAAGATGGCCACCGGTGAGGAATCCCCCTCCGGCAGGGTGGCGGAACAGGGTCCCGATTGGTTTTTCGTGGCTACAGAGGCTTGCGGCGGCGGAACTCTCGATCTAGGTTTCTTCTCGGGGGTTTATATATTTATAGGAATTTTTTGCGTCGGTCTCACGTCGGGGGGGGGGGAGGTCTCCGAGTCATCCACGAGATAGGGGGGCGCACCTGGGGGGTAGGGCGCGCCCTCCACCCTCGTGGATGGCTCGGGACCCTTCTGGCCCAACTCTTTTACTTCGGGGGCTTCTTTTAGTCCATAAAAAATCATCAAAAATTGGCACGTCAATTGGACTCCGTTTGGTATTCCTTTTCTGTAAAACTCAAAAACAAGGAAAAACAGAAACTGGCACTGGGCTCTAGGTTAATAGGTTAGTCCCAAAAATCATATACAATAGCATATAAATGCATATAAAACATCCAAGATTGATAACATAATAGCATGGAACAATAAAAAATTATAGATACATAGGAGACGTATCAGTGTGCATGTTAGAGAAGAGGTATGTACAAATCTGGAAATTCTAATTAAGGCATTAATAGATAAATACATGGGTCTTGTTGGGGAACGTAGTAATAATTCAAAAAATTCCTACGTGTCACCAAGATCAATCTAGGAGATGCTAGCAACAAGAGAGAGGGAGTGCATCTTCATACCCTTGAAGATCGCAAAGCGGAAGCGTTACAAGAACGCGATTGATGGAGTCGTACTCGCGGCGATTCAAATCGCAGAAGATCCGATCCAAGCGCCGAACGGACAGCGCCTCCGCGTTTAACACACGTACAGCCCAGGGATGTCTCCTCCTTCTTGATCCAGCAAGGGGGAGGAGAAGTTGAGGGAGAAGCACGATGGCGTGGTGGTGGTGGAGCTTGTGGTTCTCCGGCAGGGGCTTCGCCAAGCACTATGGAGGAGGAAGAGGTGTAGGAGAGGGAGGAAGGGCAGCGCCAGGGCATGTCAGGGTGCGGCTGCCCTCTCTCTCCCTCACTATATAAGGGGAAGGGGGAGGAGGAGGCGCCCTAGGGTTTCCCCTAGGGGCCGGCGGCTAAGGCAGATTGGATCTCCCTAGGGAAACCCCAGGGAGACTTGCCCCCAAGCCAAGCAGGTGGAGGCTTGCCTCCCAAGCCAGGTAGAGGCGCCCCACCTCCCCAAGCAATGTGAGAAAGTGTGTGGGGGTGCACAGCCCATTAGTGGGCTGGTTTGCCCCCTCCCCTTGGCCCATGAGGCCATGCAACACTTGCCACACCTTTCGGTCATGCTGGCCATAGCCCGGTACCCCCAAAACACTTCCGGACTCCAATACTCTTCGTCCGATATATCGATCTTCATTTCCGGACCATTTCGGAGTTCCTAGTCACGTCCGGGATCTCATCCGGGACTCTGAACAACCTTCGGTAACCACATACTATTCCCATTACAACTCTAGCATCACCGAACCTTAAGTGTGTAGACCCTACGGGTTCGGGAATCATGCAGACATGACCGAGATACCTCTCCGGCCAATAACCAATAGCGGGATCTGGATACCCATATTGGCTCCCACATATTCCACGATGATCTCATCGGATGAACCACGATGTCAGGGATTCAATCAATCTCGTATACAATTCCCTTTGTCCATCGGTATGTTACTTGCCCGAGTTTCGATCGTCGGTATCCCTATACCTCATTCAATCTCGTTAACAGCAAGTCTCTTTACTCGTTCGGTAACGCATGATCTCGTGACTAACTCCTTAGTCACATTGAGCTCATTATGATGATGCATTACTGAGTGGGCCCAGAGATACCTCTCCTTCATACGGAGTGACAAATCCCAGTCTCGATTCGTGCCAACCCAACCTGCAGTGCACCTTTATAGTCACCCAGTTATGTTGTGACGTTTGATACACCCAAAGCATTCCTACGGTATCCGGGAGTTGCACAATCTCATGGTCTAAGAAAATGATACTTGACATTAGAAAAGCTCTAGCAAACGAACTACGCGATCTTGTGCTATGCTTAGGATTGGGTCTTGTCCATCACATCATTCTCCTAATGATGTGATCCCGTTATCAACGACATCCAATGTCCATGGTCAGGAAACCACAACCATCTATTGATCAACAAGCTAATCAACTAGAGGCTCACTAGGGACATATTATGGTCTATGTATTCACACATGTATTACGGTTTCTGGTTAATACAATTATAGCATGAACAATAGACAACTATCATGAACAAGGAAATATAATAATAAACATTTTATTATTGCCTCTAGGGCATATTTCCAACAGGTCTTCCCACTATGGTAGGAGTGGATAGGAGTGACTGTTGTCAGAATTAAGGGTTGGAAGGAAAAGGTGCTCTCAATGAATGGGAAAGAGATGTTGTTGAAGGAAGTAGCTCAAGCAATCCCCTCTTATGCTATGTCAGTATTTAAACTTCCCAAAAACATATGTAAGGCAATTACAGATGAGATTGTAGGATTTTGGTGGGGGGGGGGATAGTGAGGAAAAGAAGAAGATTCATTGGTTTGCATGGTGGAAGTTATGCATCCCGAAGAGTAAGGGTGGTTTGGGGTTTAGAGACCTTCACAGTTTTAATCTTGCTTTATTAGCAAAACAGTGTTGGAGTTTACTCCACAATCCCGAATCTTTGTGTGCAAGAGTTCTAGGTGCAAAGTACTACCCTGATGGCAATATACTCATGGCTGGCCCCAAGAAGGGTTCTTCGTTTACCTGGCAAAGTATTGTATCAGGTATAGAAACGTTTAGAGAGAGGATGTATTTGGCGTGTGGGTATGGGCTCACAAATCAACATCTGGAATGATCTTTGGATTCCTTCTAGTGAAACAAGGAAAATTATAACTTCAAGGGGAGTAACTATGTTGAGCAAGGTTGAGGAATTAATGGACCCATATACTGGTCAGTGGGGTGAGAGCTTGATCCGGGCTGTTTTCTGGCCAGTTGATTTTCATAGGATCCTACAAATCCCTCTCCGGGTGCAGGTGATGGAAGACTTTGTATCATGGCATCACAACCGATCCGGAGTTTTTACTGTTCGGTCGGCCTATCATGTACAATTCCAACACCAGTTTGGTCGTATAGAAAATCAAAGTGCAGCACAAGGGAGTCGGTCGAACGATATTTGGAAGTGTGTATGGGAACTTTGAATTCCTGGAAAGGTTAAGCACTTTGTGTGGAAGGTAATCAGAGGAGTCCTACCTTGTTATGGTACCCTGGCAAGTCGCCATATACCAGTCACGGGACAATGCCCGATATGCCATATAGGTTTTGAAGATGCACAACATTGTTTATTTACATGTGAAAGAGCGATGGATATCTGGAAGGAGCTGGGACTTAAGGAAGAAATTCAGAAAGTTGTAGCGGAGGACCGGTCGGGCTCATTCACAATGGCTACTCTTGTAGAGAGTCACGATACTAAAAAAACACAGTGTTTGTGGCTGAGTTAACCGCGGTGGGAAGCTGGTACATCTGGTGGCAACGACGACAAATTGTCAAAGGCGAGATAGTCCGGCAGCCGCACCAAATTCTTATGTCAATACGAGTTCTAGCGACAAACTTTATTCGTTCACTAACACCTAACCAGCCGATGGTGAAGCGTGATCATATGTGGCACAAGCCAAGGAGAGGAGTGGTTAAGGTTAATGTTGATGCATCATTTAGCGCAAAAAATATGTCTGCGGGTGCAGGAGCAGTGGTACGAGATGAACATGGAGAGTTTATAGCTGTTGTAGCCTGTTTCATACCGCATGTGGTGTGAGTAGATGTGGTGGAGATGATTGCTATTCGGAATGGATTCTATCTAGCAGCCAAGATTGGTTGTAATAGCCTACACATTGAGTCACATAGCTCAAATACAGTCGATGCTCTCAGTTATGGAACTTTTATTGGGCACGAATCAGCTATCCTTATGGAAAGTAAAGAGATAGGTCTGGACTATGCAAAGTATGAAGTAAGTGCCCTCGGGAAGCAAACTGTGTAGCTGATTGTATAGCAAAATCATCTCTCGCTAGTAGATCTTCTGAGGTTTGGAAAGATACTATCTCGAACTTTATTCCTCATCTTAGTGTAAACAATCTCGCCATTATTTGAGAAATAAAGTTTTGTCTTGTCAAAAGAAAAAATATAAAAAGGCGGTTTTGTGTAATTTGCTCTCCGCTGGCGCTATTAATTTATCCTACCGTTGCCTCCCACGAAGCGGATAAGGTTTTCAAACGCACGCTTTTGCGCCAATACCAGCCGTCCGACCACTCTCCCCTTGTCCATCCGACGGCTGACGCGCGCCCCACCCGTTCTACTAGTCCACCGAGGCCTCTCACTCGCACCTCATCACTTCGCCACCACCACAAACCCTATCCCCATTAACCCGCGCCCAAAACCCTGAGCTGCGCACCCACCGGCAATGTCGCCGACGGCCATCCGCTCCGGCGAGCTCCTCGCGTTTCCTGCCGCGCTGAGGCGTGGCCCTCCCGTGGCTTCTGCCTCGGTGGTCGCGTTCCGGTTGAGGGCGCCAGTGGCCGGGCGCGTGGCGGTCAGGGTTGTCGCGGCAGCGGCAGAGGGGGCGGGGGCGGAGGCGGAGGCGGAAGGGAAGCCGAAGCCGAAGAAGAAGAGGGCAGCGAGCGGGATCATGAAGCCTAAGCCGATTTCTCCGGAGCTAAGGGAGTTTGTCGGAGGCGCGGCGGAGCTGCCCCGGACAGAGGCGCTCAAGATCATCTGGGCGCACATCAAGGGAAACAACCTCCAGGTAAGCCGCTCCCTTCCCCTTCTCATTCCTTTATTCCATTTTGGTTTTGTTAGGTGTAAATGGTACTATTGGTATGATAGTTTTGTGCCTGCAACTTCGATGTTATTTGTTTTTTCTACCCGTTGGCGTGGATTATGATAATTAACGGTATATTTCATGGAGTGCTGTTTGTGTCTCTAGTTTAATAGTTTATGGATGAAGGTGTTTTCAATATCTCGGTTGGATTTGTAGCCTCAGTAATTTGCTGGTTCTTTTTCCTGATATGTTGTAGAGCAAAAAGCAGGATGCACAACTAATGTTGTCTATGTTCAAGTGAATAATAGGAGGGGCTTGGGTGAGGGTCTGTGTGGGACTATTGAGTATTGACCACCCATGCTGTATGTT
The DNA here is from genome assembly GCA_963921465.1 of Triticum timopheevii. Lineage (NCBI taxonomy): Eukaryota > Viridiplantae > Streptophyta > Magnoliopsida > Poales > Poaceae > Triticum > Triticum timopheevii. The sequence goes on from OY997270.1 coordinate 141,131,292, forward strand.
GCGATGGGCCCAGATTTCAAGCCTGTGCTGGCAGGAAATTTGGGGTATTTGTCTGCTTTGTTCGATTTAGGGATGACCATGCAAGCACTGAATTTGGGAATAAGCTCATCGTCTGGATATGTCGTTGGCCAGCGACCTTGTTTAACTGCGTAGGATTGACCTTAAAGTGATGCAAATCTTCTGAACATAAATGCGGACTGTGGTCAGGGTTTAAACTTGACTATGGAAGTTACTCAGTCCCCATCCTAATTTTTTTCGATAAAGAGCAATTTTATTATCTCATACTGTAGCGTCAAGCGGATACAAAGCATGATGCTTAGCTAAGATGCACACATCCAAAACTAACAGTCTCCATCCTAATGACCAGAGTCTTTGTAAGTTCAAAATTATTTAGGTCCCATGAAAAATTGATGAATTTTGACGAAAGCTATAAATTTGGTTTGAATTTGTCCTATCTGTATTATGACGAATTTCAGTGAAATATTAAACCTTGGCTGTAATATGGAAAGAGATGAAGTACTCCTTGGTATCCGTGATTAGAGTTATGCGCAGAGTAAATAGAATCGGAGGGAGTATGTGCTATTGGAGAGGTTCAAAGGTGCACTCTGATATGTATGTGAATTACAAGGCTGGCACTTCTCTTTCATATTTACATAGAAACTGCTAAGGGTTACTAGTGCACAAGCACATCTGGTACATGCGAAATACCCACGGTCCACATGAGGTCTAAAATTTGAAATGTGCACCTGCAGAAAATTGATTTCATGCACACACACACCTGCAGCAAGATTATTAAAGATATGTCCCAAAATGAGGAACCTGTGCATGTAAGACCTTGGAATGTGGTACATTGCCCCACTTGGTTACCTTATAGGCCTGACTACTAAGCAACTTGCACGTAGGTAGCTCAGTTGCAGACAGCATGCTTGTGACTGGGCACTTGATTGTGCCAAAAATATTTGTGAACTTCTCATACCTTTATTTTTACCCGTACTAAGGGCAGAAAAATGAGGCAGTCATTACTTTGGAAACTAGTGATAACAGAAAGAATTGCAATACTATTTTGTTTCTGTTACAAAATAAGGGACACTAGTTTATCATACAGACTGTATTGCAGTACAACATTATTTAGCCCTCTTGATTAACTATTAACCTATGAACAAATAGAGAAGTAAAACAGAGTGCTTGTAGAAAATTTCCACCACATTACTGTATCCGTATGTCTTGCCAATCTTGTAAAGATATGTCATATGCACAGATGTAGTTTACATAGAAGGCACATAATATTTTCAAGGAAACCACCTCATTAATGCAAGCTTTAACTTAAAAGGTTCAACCTCCCAATCTCAGTGCTATATGAATCATTATAACTGCCCACGTACACACATATTCAAACACAGGGCCCATATTATCTGTTAGTTACTTAAGATCTTTAGTTTAACAAACAAGTTGCCATCGTTGTGCGTTCAATCTTCCAGGTTCTTCCTTGATCAGCACCTGCACTCACAAATTCCCTAGTTCATAGCATTACCTATTTGGATCCACATGCTGCTTATGTACTCCCTCCGTCCGAAAATACTTGTCATCAAAATGGACAAAAAGGGATGCATCTAGTACTAAAATACATCTAGATACATCCCCTTTTATTCATTTTGATGACAAGTATTTCTGGACGGAGGGAGTATTACTTAACTTTGTGGATTGAAATGTGGTAAATGTACTAATAGCACCGGAACCAAAAATTAAATATTGTCTGCTGTGGAAGAGGTTTAACTGTATTGTCCCATAAGAAGATAAACTAGTTATTGAATTATTTTTTATATATAAGACCATTTTGTCGCGTTCATTGTTCAGTAAGAGACTACAGTGGTACTAAAAAAAGAAATTGGCTGCCGTTAAAAAAGAACATACTAAGATAATTGGCTGTCATAGTTCTAGTTAATGCATTTGTTTTTGCTCATTGGCCCTTGCATTTTTTCATTATGCGGTGCAGCATTTTTGGCACAGACAGAGTTAATGGCTTAGCCTTGCAAATAATACCTTCTGTTTTCAATACAGTAGCAGTTTCCTTTTCTGAATCTATGTGTTTTTGCAACCAGGATCCTGAGAACAAGAAGATAATAATCTGCGACGAGAAACTGAAGAAGATATTTGGAGGGCGTGACCGTGTTGGGTTTCTTGAGATCTCTGGGCTCCTCAATCCCCATTTCCAGAAATGATAGGATTTATGTAGATGTTGCACTTCTTTTGTATTAGCGAAGACAGTTGTATCAGCATATTTAGCTGAACCTGGTATGGAGGGTCCGTAATTCTGGTTTGAGAATGGTACACGTGTTCCCTGAACACATCTTCATCTAGTATTTGCAGTAAATGGTCTGCTGGTTTTTGGCTTGTGATTAGTTATCTTCCGTTCATCCTTTGTGTTTACGTCCTGTTAACCTACCATATTAGACCTGAATGGTGGATCATCACATTTTCCCATCCTCTGTAGTCTATATACATGCTGTTTGGCCTTTTTTAGACTGCAGCTGAAAGCCAAGCAATTCTGCATGATAACCAGGGCCACCAACAAGGACCTTAAGGTATGATTCATTCATTCTCTTTGGGTCGCTAATGATTGCGCTGCTGAAATTGTCGGCTAGCATTTGGTGCTCTATGATTGTATATGAAACTGTGCTTTGGCAGGATAGTTTACCGAAGGAACATTTCTCCATGCGAGCTGCAAATTCAGATCAAGCCTGGGAGAGAGAATTCTGTGCTTCAGGTCGATGCGGACCGCGCGTCACATTCTCAAGTTGGTTGATGCCTTTGACTGTTGCTCGCCCCATTCTGGAGATGTGGATGGCTGGCAACAGCAACACGGAGTGCTTGCTCGACAGGCGAGCTGCTTCACATGCTGCCGGCCTTGTGCTCCTCGACAGCTTCCGTGGTACTGAAACCAAATCCTGCTTACGGATGGTACCAAAGGCTCGCTGTTTGTCAAGGGTAAGTGGCCGCTCTACTTTTCCATAGGTTGGTGCACTTGGACAACTCACCTATAATTAACAACTAACAAACCTCTCTACCATGTCCTGTTAGCTGCTACTCACAACAAATTAACTGTGAAGTTGCCACTCATCGTTGATCATCTCCAGACAGTAGTACGGGAAATCATCTGTCGTTGGAATGTTATTATTCTAGAAATTTACTTTGCTTGGGCTCAAATGATTAGCAGCGGGGTGAATGGACTAATGAATGCGCCAAAGTGATTTTATATGATCCCGCTCCTTCTTTTGTCTAAAAGATAAGGAAGAGATATTATGATTGAGCATAGTGCTGCCGCGCGATTAGACTATAATTAGTGTGTGTGCGCGCGCGCGCGGAGGCAGAGATCACATGTCGGTGAATGGTGGTCGCGTAGGAGTTAAACAAAGTTGGTGGCCACCTTTTGGTGTGGCCCTTGAGAAAGACTGGTCACTGGTTTAATATCCGTGATAATTTTCCGTTTGCGCTTTAATAAACTAAAAATATTTTCTGTACTCCGGAGTATGTACTAGTAGTCCACACGGCAGTGCAGGTAGTGCGGCACGTTGGTACAGTCCCATGCAGTCTACCTAGTGCGCGAGATTGGCTTCGTCATTGATCAGTGGCATTTGCCAGGGGTAGGGGCACTATCAACTCACTAAACTACCACTAGCTCAGTAAATTAGTCGCAATTAGGGTCTAAAAAGTATGACTTCTTTGTGATGCTAATTCTTCTTTGGCTACCTTTTTTTTCTTAATTAATGGAAAGTAGTGTTGCTGTAGCATACACATTGACGATGATCAATCATTGCAGCTTGTGCTGTTCTGGTGTTTATAATCTCCACGCCAAAATCCTGTTTAAATACGGTTTTTTTTCTACTACATACATCGTACATATGTGTAGTGATGGCTTGCAGGACTGGGAATTCGTGATTTATGGGGATTTGTGATCTATAGTGAGGTAAAGGCTTTGCCTTGTTGCGTCATACTCCTATATATCTCACTTCACTTGTACCAGAAGGAGATGGTGATTTTGTGATCTGGCGTTCTTGTTTCTGGTCTTTTTTGGCAGGTTCTACCAAAAAGGTCCAGTTCACCACAACCGCACATTCGTTCCCTCGTCCTGTTTTATGTACGTGACGCTATAATTAACAGCATCAGCAATCGAATCTGTTGCCAAGTATAGCAGCTGCGCCAAAGGAAAATACACAGGAACACCTGCATGCTCCACCCCTGTAAGAAAATTAAATTCAGAAAATACCAGAAAATTTCAAGAAAAAAAAACTGAAATCTTGGGATCTCAAACTTGAGTGTCCAATCTACTCTAGTATGAAGTTTTTGTAGAAAATACCAGGAAACGTATCAGTGGTGAAGAAAACACAATCGGAACTAAAATCCATTAAAACAGTTTCTTTTCCATGCATAGGGATTTTTTTCTCTTTTTTGTCGCTGATACGTTTCCTGGTATTTTTTCACGAAATTTTACTCTAAAATAGATTGTGCACCAAGGTTTCATATTCCAAAGCCCAGATTTTTTCCGACGAACCTGCACCATCCCAACACCTCTAAGATAGATAATGAGTTCGCCTGCCACCCTAAGATATACCCAAAGGGCCTCTCCGGCGAGCTCGTTCCTTCCCTCCGGCCGTTCTTTCCTTCACGTGAAATTTGACTGACCCAAATTGTAAATTCAGATCACTTACATATAGCTATTGTGTATGAGAAAACGACTTAGACATAAGGAGCTCTCCGGCGACTTAAAACTAGCAGAATCATCATTTTTTTAAAACAAATAAATGAATTCCTGAATAGAAGCAGAGATCGCAGGAGTTGTTGGAGCAGCAGGTGGGCGATATCACATCCTACCCCACATGCAGCAGGAGAGAAATGATACTACTACATGATGCCTGCCACATTCTCTCTGCTCCACATTCAAACGCTCAAACCACACCACTCCCAACTCCAAACCCCTCCACGGACACTCGCAGAGGAGCACCATCTTCAACAAAAAAAGAAGAAGTTGAAAGCAATCCTAGACCATCGACCAATATCGGCGAGGAGCCGGCGCGGCAATGGGGAGCGCCACCAAGATCATGAGGACGGCGCTCCACGCCTTCTTCTCGCACTACCACCCGGCGGCCTCCGCGGCAGCGCTCCTCGCGCTCCCCTTCTCCGCCGCCGCGCTCCTCTCCCGCTCGCCCGCGGCATCCCTCCTCCCGGCGCTCTCCCTCCGCCTCCGCCGTGTCCTCGTCGCCGCGGGCTTCCCGCCGGCCTCCCAGCTCCTCTTCCTCCTCAACCACAAGCTGTCGCAGTCCGTCTTCTCCTTCCTCGCCACCCTGCCCTTCTCCCTCTCCTTCCTGCTCCTCGCCAAGGCCTGCGCCGTGCGCGCCATGCAGGCGCCCCCGCCGCCGCGGAAGCAGCGCCACCACGAGCTGTCAGCGCTTCCCGCGTCGTGCTGCCGCTACCCGGCGATGGCGCGGACGCAGCTCGCCAACTTCGCGGCGCTCCTGCTCGCCAACGCGGCCGTGTTCGCCGCACTGCTCGCGGCCTTCAATGCCGCGGAGGCGCTGCGGCTGGGCTCCGACGGCAGGGCCGTGCTGGCGCTCTCGGCCGTCGGCGTCATCGTCTACTCCGTCGCGCTCGCCAACGCCGCCGCGGTCTGCAACCTCGCCACCGTCGTCGCGGCCGCCGAGGGCCGGGGCGGCTGCCACGCGGTCCTCAAGGCGCTGCTGCTCGTCCGGGGCGACGCCGCCACCGCCGTCGCCGTGGCGCTGCCGGCCAGCCTCGCCACCACCGCCGTGGAGGGGCTGTTCCAGCTCAGAGTCATGAAGCTGTACATGATCGACGGCAGGATAAGCTCGGCCATGGTTTGCGAAGGGCTCCTGATCGCCTACATTCACTCCATGATCTGTGTTCTTGACACTGTCATCACATACATGGTCTACCAGACCTGCAAGGCCACACATTATTCCCGTGATCTGTTGGAGTTGGAAGAGAAAGGGGATTTCATTGCCTGAGTATCATCAGACTTCTCCCATGATGATGGTGATGCTCATTGCTTTTTTTTAATATATTTCTATAGTTTTTATCCTTTTGTTAATGCTGGTTCTGGGGACATAGGTGCTGTTAGTATAATTAGGGAGTGCATCAGGTCCATCAGATGGCTAAGGAGGTCAATCTGTAAATAATTGGAAAACTGGGGTTGTTACCATAAAGATTTGTTATCCATCAGAGTTTGGTTAAACTAAGCATGTCATTTGGTTGCTAATATTATTAAGGCAGTTTAGTTGTTCTGCTGCTTTTCACATACCTGAAGCAAAGCAGTATCTCAGCCGGTTGGTCAAGAAAGAATGTTTTTTTTTTTGTCTAGATGAAACAATCTGCAATCTGGCAGCTTTCCAATATGAATTATCAAAAAAAGTACAAACATGTGCCAAATCTATGCCATGTCTTGACATTTTTAGAAACACAGATTTTTTTTTTAAAAAAAAACACTCCAGCGCCTGCAGCTAGCTGTATTGTCTGAGGGATAAAGATCCACATCCTGACGCTGCCACCCAAAGTCGCCAACAGTTTTTGGGTCACTTTGTAGTAAGATCCTGACCCTGCCATTTCAAGTACTTCCTGCCTTGATTCCAAAGCAAAGCAACAGGCCAAGCATGCATACTCTCTACTTCTACACTACACATCCACATCAACTTGGCTGGGCTGGCCTGGTGGCGAGTGAGTTGTAAAAAAAAAACTCAATGATACGTACTAGTAGCAGCTTTTTGGTAACTTTTTTTTCCTAGGCCCCAATCCAAGCCAATCCAATCCATGCTCTCAGATCTGGGAAATGTGGTAAATGCCACTTGCCATATGCAGATTCCCAGTGCCACAATGCTACAAAAACAACTTCCAATACAAGGACCTTGGACTTTAGGTACCATTGGAGCACAGGGGTTGGGCCTGGGGACTAGGCTACATTAACAAATGGTGACACTAAAAGTTAGTAGGTCATACAGTACTAATAACAAAGTAGCTAAGCTTTTGGAATGACCAAATGGGAGATGCCTGCAAAGGCTTTGCTCTGTGACCGTGTTCACCTCACATTTAATTATGTTAGTACTTAATTTGATGCTGAAGCACAATCGGGAAATACGATCACGCATTGTTAAACCGTCCATTTATGATCGGTGAGAAAATGGTTCCCGCACAAATGAACATAATTTTGTCTCTCCACAGACGGAACAAATTACAAATGTGGCTGAATCTTTTACTTACTAGCAATAGCAATTATCGTTCACGATCTTGGCCTTTTCAAATATGAACTTGCCTTCCTTGTGCTTGTAGGATTCTTCGTAGGCTCTCTCGTATTTCCATCCAAGCACCTCGCGGCAATCAGGGCAATGGATATCGGCCACCGTGTGAAGCCGGTCATGAGCTGCCTGTCCTCCTTGGCCCCCGTAGCGATGTTCATGACGTGAGAGAAGAGAAATGCGCGGACATTCCTCCCCTAGAACAGCCAAAAGAGCAAAGGAGAGATAGTATTATTATTACTATTAGTATTACAGTAGTACTTCCTCCGTTCCATATTAGTTGTCTCTGAGGGAGTAGTATTTAGAGTCTGTAATTCGTTGGCAATTTTAGCACGACTTCTCAACCAGTCCAGCATTTCTAAGATGCTATTGTCCAATCTTGATAACTAACGCAAGGCAAAGTCAAACAGTGAGGAGGAGAAGCAAAATTATCCCTGTTCTTCACCTGGAAGGCCTTGGAGATGATATCGTCGTGGAGGCTCCGGCAATAGCAGCAGCTGTATCTCCTGCAACTAATCCAATTCACCGAATTATGTAGGAATCTATCCTCCTTTGGTTATCATAGGAATAGAAAAATCATAGCAAGTAAGATGACATGTATCTCAGTTCCTATAGAGAAAAAATGTAATTTGATGTCTAGGATAGGAAGTTTCCCATTGAGTCTAGGCTAATGTTTCTTTTTTCTTTGAAACGTGAAGGACTGGTTCATATCCTACATAGGAATAGAGATCCATTCCTACAAACCATGAGGCTCGAAAGAAACTTTTCCTTTGAAAATCCTAGCCTACAGAATTCCTACACAATTTCTACAAACCAACCAAAGGAGGCCTAAGAAGTGAGGCGCGGCACAACAAGGGAAACCAGGTCCAATTTCTCAAGAAGTAACCCAGCAGATCAAGAAGGCAGGTATCAAATAAAATAAAACCGCACCTACAAGTTGTTAGAATAAAACCGAGGCATACCGTCGATCATCCGAGGACCAAGCAATCACACGAGGCACGACACCGAGATTTGTTGACGAGGTTCACCAATATGGCTACATCCCCGGGGCCTGACTATGGGCGCTCCTCCCCGTGACACCGCTACAATACCGCACCCGGTCGCCCTGGACACCGGCACATGCCGCCGGCTTCCCCTGCGTTCCGGTGCTATTATGTTGGCATAGGTTACATCGTGTGTCTACCCCCGCTATATATGAGAGGCCTAGGATACAAGTGTCCTGCTAGGACACGACTCTGTATCCTGTCTAAACACAATACAACTACAAGTCCAACTGTAACCTACCTTGTACACTATATTCGACACAACTCCAATAAACTCCACCTTGGCGAATATACTCCACCATCCTGGATTTGTCCATGCGTCAAACTTCCATGTACATTGGACTTGAGCTTATCCCATGAGCACCGCTGCTACTCCAAAGACTCCATATGACTCCACCTGCAACTTGTAGTCCCTTCTTTTCTTGACCACAGTCAACACTCAAGCGAAATTAAGTTTCACATTACTCTAGTTTGCGCTCCCAACTTCCAGAGTATCAGTCCAACGCCATCACACACTGATCACTGACCTGCGTGAAAGTGAACAACTCACATATTGGATGTCACACATAAGAGTTACCTGAACTCAACATCACCGCTCCTTTTTTGACCGCCTGTCTGAAACTTGAAAGAATTTCACCATTGCTTGTAGTCATCCCGAGTCAAATTCGCAGTTGTCTCACCACATGTATGACCACCAGAGCCTTGGCCCGTCTCCATGTCCCGTGCATACCGCACGCCTCGCCGCTATTACCGCGTCGAGCATCCGCTGTCCCGGTCGAGTCTCAAGGGCCGCAGACCCACGTACTCAACCCCCACTGCAGAGTACCACCGATCATCACCGACCGATGACGAGTTTCACGCTTCCATCAGACCACTGGGCTCCAGTCCGAACTACGTGTCCCTCGCTTTTTCCCGCTGAATAGGCTTCGACCCCGTCGACTTACGCCGTAGCCCCTCAATCCAGCTCCACCTTCAACATGACTCCATGGTAGATGATCAGTCCACCCCTGCGCCATAGTCTTGTCGAAGCCACACAAGCACTTAGGCCCGTGCCGCGTGTTTCCACGCCCAGAAGTCGGTCACCCATCAGCCTCACGCTCCTATGTCGTAGTCGCCGATTCTACCACCGTCTTCTGTACCAACCGACTTGCGTCGATCCGTCAGATTGTCTAGGCCAACTGCCTATGTGTCTGACCCGGGCCAAACATATCCGACTGCAACCATGCTCCACCCTGCGTCGTGTCCGTCCGCACATCTGTGCATGTCTTAAACGCCATGTGTATGCATGATCCTGTAGGACGCACTTATCCGCGCGCCTCCGCAGCCTGTCCACGTGTTCCAAGCCATCTCAGCAAACCGACCCAGAAAAAACTTCCATGCAAACTGCACAAATCATCTTTTTCCTGTCACTGTTTGTTGTTGCTTCTCTATGCACCTTTAGCAGAAAATAGATCAAGTTTGACCCGACCAAACTGCTTCCGTGCACACACGTGGTCCTGGTTGCTTTTTTTCAAACAAATCTCACACGTGCATGTAGCCTTGCAGCACATCCTTCACGGCCAACAGAGACCTTTGCGTGCCATGGGCCTCGCCCAGTGAGAACCCCGCCTGGGCCTTTGAGCTTCCCACGCGCGTCCCGGACTGGGAAGGAGCGCACGGCGCCACCACCCACCCGCACGCTCGCCACACGTGCTTTGCGCTAGGGCTGCTTCTCCTGCTGTCTCTTGCTCGGATCGATCTTCGATCTCGCCGAGAATTCCGATGCGCTCGGCTGTTGCCTTTACTCGATTGCTACCTCCTGCCAAAACACTTCGCCATCGACTTTGAATCCGTGATGCCGCCCGCTTCCGATCTCCCGAATCCCTGGCTGCTTCACGATCGTCTCGCCGTGTCTCAGCTCGCTCGGGTGCGAAGCCCGTCGATCACGATTAAACACGATGCCTTGCTTCAGCCTTCAAACCAACGAAACCGCAACCTTCAAATAACCTAGCTCTGATACCACTTGTTAGAATAAAACCGAGGCATACCGTCGATCATCCGAGGACCAAGCAATCACACGAGGCACGACACCGAGATTTGTTGACGAGGTTCACCAATATGGCTACATCCCCGGGGCCTGACTATGGGCGCTCCTCCCCGTGACACCGCTACAATACCGCACCCGGTCGCCCTGGACACCGGCACATGCCGCCGGCTTCCCCTGCGTTCCGGTGCTATTATGTTGGCATAGGTTACATCGTGTGTCTACCCCCGCTATATATGAGAGGCCTAGGATACAAGTGTCCTGCTAGGACACGACTCTGTATCCTGTCTAAACACAATACAACTACAAGTCCAACTGTAACCTACCTTGTACACTATATTCGACACAACTCCAATACAAGTGATTCAACGAGTGCCTCAATCAATCGACGAGACACGCAACAAGGGACAGACCCTAGGGGCCAGGAGGAGAAAAGTAAGAGGTGGCGACCGAAACCAAACTCAGCAGGAAACCCGGGCAGGAATGTTGGTGTTGCTGCCTGATGCCAAGGCCGGCCGGCCCGGTAGGGCTTTGTAAAACTATGCTTGTACTCCCGGTAGGACTTGACACTGCCCCGGATTCTAACTACCCAGATGGATTTGCTACCCAGAATGCCTTTCAAGTGAGTTCCAGATGTGACAGGGTAGCAGTACACACACCAGCTAGAAATGGACATGATATACTTTTAGTAAGTGAGACTACACTTTGATTCCCAACAGAAATTTGGAGAAAGGTCCTAGCTTGGACCTTGAAGATTCTATCACGCACGAATCCTACTATTATAAGCAGTTGTTCAGGACAATAGTTGGTCAGGACAATCTCAAAGATTATATTACCAATTATTATAAGCAGTTGTTTGGTCCCCAGGTAGAGACTTTCGTGTCGTTGGATGAGTCTAGGGTTGAGGATGTGCCTCAACTTGAGACTGCCGAGAATGAGCTCTTGACTCCTCCTTTCTCGGAGAAAGAGGTGTTTGAGGCTATTACTCAAATGGAGAATAATAAGGCTCCAGGACCGGATGGATTTCCGGCGGAGTTTTACAAGAAGTGTTGGCATTTTATCAAGGGAGATTTGATGCCCATGTTTCAGGAGTTTTTTGAGGGGCAGCTTCAATTGTTTAAGCTAAATTTTGGCACGATAACCCTTCTTCCTAAGAAAACAGAGGCTGTTCGGATTGAGCAGTTCAGACCCATTTGTCTGCTAAATGTGAGTTTCAAAATCTTCACCAAGGTGGGGACAAATAGGCTTACACAAATAGCACACGCAGTAGTACAGCCGTCCCAGACAGCTTTCATGCCGGATAGAAACATCCTGGAAGGGGTTGTTGTCTTGCATGAAACGCTCCATGAAATCCACTCCAAAAAACTTGATGGCGTAGTTTTTAAAGTGGATTTTGAAAAAGCATATGATAAACATTTCCTTCAACAAGCTTTGCGTATGAAAGGTTTTGATCCAGCCTGGAGAAACCAGATTGATTCTTTTACGCAAAAAGGGAGTGTCGGGATTAAGGTGAATGATGACGTGGGTCACTATTTCCAAACACACAAGGGGCTACGGCAAGGAGACCCTATGTCACCGATCCTGTTTAACATAGTGGCTGATATGCTGACTATTTTAATAGGTCGGGCAAAGGATGCAGGACAGGTAGGTGGCCTGGTTCCACATCTAGTTGACGGCGGGATGTCCATTCTTCAGTATGCTGATGATACTATCATATTTATGGAGCATGACCTGGCGAAAGCAAGGAACATGAAGCTGCTGTTATGCTTATTTGAACAATTGTCTGGGCTTAAAATCAACTTCCACAAGAGCGAATTGTTTTGCTTTGGAAGAGCCAATGATGACCGGGAGTCGTATCAACAATTGTTCGGATGTGAATTGGGCTCTTTACCGTTTACGTATTTAGGGATACCCATTCATCATCGTAAGCTCACTAATATTGAGTGGAAATGTATTGAGGATCGTTTTGAAAAGAAACTGAGCTGTTGGAAAGGAAAGCTCATGTCATACGGAGGTCGATTAATTCTAATTATTTCGGTCCTTACTAGTATGCCTATGTTTCTCTTATCCTTTTTCTTGGTTCCTGTCGGAGTTAGGAAAAGGTTAGATTTCTATCGATCTCGATTCTTTTGGCAAACTGATGAGCTCAAACGAAAGTATAGACTTGCGAAGTGGGATATTATCTGCAGACCTAAGGACCAAGGTGGCCTAGGTATTGAAAATCTGGAAGTCAAAAACATATGTCTCCTTTGCAAGTGGCTTTTTAAGCTGTCATCTGAGACGGAGGCCACTTGGGCATAGATTTTGCGCAATAAGTATCTCTTTGCTAAAACCTTGGCTCAGGTGAATGTGAGGCCTTCCGACTCTCCCTTTTGGAAGGGTTTGATGAGAGTTAAACAACTCTTTTTCAACAAGACTAAATTTATTGTTGCGAATGGTACCACGACGAGGTTTTGGGAGGATACGTGGCTTGGGGAGACCCCACTAGCACTTCAATATCCTTCTTTGTATAACATTGTCCAACGTAGAGATGCCTATGTTGCTACTGTTTTACAATCCGTTCCCCTCAATATCAGTTTTAGACGGACGCTTGTTGGAAATCGTTGGGAGGCCTGGCTCCATCTTGTTCGACGTTTAATGGATGTCCGGTTGTCTCAACAGCCAGATCAGCTGCATTGGAAACTTACTAAGAACGGTGTGTTCTCGGTCAAATCAATGTATCTGGATGTCATTAACTCTACCGTCATCCCTACCTCGTTACATGTTTGGAAAGTTAAGGTACCCTTACGTATCAAAGTGTTTATGTGGTTTGTGCATAAACAAGTCATTTTGACTAAGGATAACCTTGCAAAACGTAATTGGGTGGGCTCGTCTCGATGTAGCTTTTGTGATCATAACGAAAACATCAAACACCTCTTTCTCGATTGTCCGTTGGCTAAGATTCTGTGGCGGTCGGTTCATATTGCGTTTAATATTAATCAGCCCACCTCTATTAGCATGTTATTTGGAACATGGCTCGATGGGGTGGATTCTGACACTGCAAGACACATTCGGGTTGGCGTTTGTGCACTTATGTGGGCAATATGGAACTGCAGAAATGACTTAGTCTTTAACCGATCAACAAACATTCACTTTTTGCAGGTTATCTTCAGGGCCACGGCGTTCATCCGTATGTGGTCGCTACTCACTCTGACGGAGGCCAGGGAGCGTTTGGTTACTGCGTCTACCCGATGGGAGATGGTAGCTCGGGATATTTTCAACCGGTTTGGATGGCGGTCATGTAATAGGATAGACATGTTGTGATCCTATTGTTATGCCAGCCGGTTGTGGCTTTGGGCTTTTCTTCTTTAGAGATTTTGTTTTTGTTTGTACTATGACTTTTCGACACTTTGCTACTGGACTATCCTTTTAATAATATGAGCCGTATGCATCTTTCTGATGCAGAGGCTGGGGTACATCCCCTTTTCCAAAAAAAAAAAACGAATCCTACTATTTTAGGGCTTAGGTGATGCATGATCTTCTCTTTTTTTCTTTTCATTTTTGAGACGGAGTCAAAAGTTTTTTTATTTATTTACTTTGGAGTCGGATGTCTGTTGTTCGTGTATAGCCAGAGAGAGGAAGCGTTTAGGCAAAGTAAACTTTAGCGTGAAGCATGGTTGAGAAAGCCAAATGAATAAAATAAGCAATTAGACACCACTGCTTACGGCAGGGTAAAATGTCCTTGTCAAATTCCATTTTGAAATCATTCATGGAGGAGGGTATGAGCTGATGTTTCTTCCCAACGGTTCAAGATCAACCAAACCAAACCAAATAGTACTACGTACTTGAGATTCTGAGTAGATGCAGCAGCGCCAGGCTAGGACTTTCTGGCTGATTTTGACAGCGATGTGCCTCAGATTTCCAATGCCAAACAGCTAGTATATGCTTTGAAATATACCACATAGCATTTGCCTTTTGATTAGGCCACGAAAAAGAGAAAAGTGCTCAAGTTGAGAAAAAAGGCGGGGCAGAGAGGAGCACCTCATATGATTGCGGGGCAAGAGAATTTCTGCAACAGTTCAGAGCCTGTCTACAGGTAGCACCTTCAGCTAGACAGTGGGCCTGAAATAACTTCTTTTTTTATTACAACAACATATATAGAATACAAGAAAGCATATCTGTACATTCACTTCTCCTTTTTAATCTTATTACAAATACAAACAAGAACGTGTTGGGGAATATATAAAGTTACAAAGCGAGCATGTATACAACTGACCCATCTACAAATAATAAACAAGTATAACTAGCTGGTATGTATTATACTGCATTTGCGTCAATTTTGGCAATTCCATTTTTGCTGTGTCGTATCAGAAATTGAAATTCCGTGTATCTGTGGGAAAAACTGCCAATGATGCTACCGTTGTAGTATTTGACAGCATGAATGTTTGGAGCGATATGAATTCATGCAATCCCTTGCCAGAATGAAGTCACCGCGACAAACCAGCAGCAAGGGTCCAGAGTCTATTCTTCCCTTTTAAACTGCAAGACCCCGATCTGCCCCTGGTTAACATTGCCGGGGTCTGTTCTTGTATGCGAAGCTTGATTGCTAGACATGCTGTTCGGCCCTTTCTGTTGTGACCGGTTGGAATTTCCTCCATTCTGGTTGCTGCCTCTACCAACCGGTGGTTCATGGTTATGTTTTCCTTCATAAGTTGTGATGACAGCCTTTGGGTCTGACGAGGCCCTCTCAATGTGCTTCCTAACATTGCACCCAGCAAACGTGCACTTGTAGTAACTCCTATAATTAGAGGGACAGTGAGATCATGTAGGTTAAACATGAAACAGGTAAAGCACTAACCACATGCATTGCATGTAAACTGAGTATGGAGCTAGCCTATGACCAAATGGTCCGATTAAGTCAACAGGAAGCGCATAAACAGGAAAGTATTTTCTACACAAATGATTATGCTTCAGGCACAATTGTACATTTGGATGCAGTGATGTTGTTTCGCCTTTAGGGAAAATGTCATTTCACAAAACTAGAGTAAGTCATGAGGATGTTCCTTTCACTTTTGAGTGTCTTCTGTTATCCACTACATCAATGAACAGCGACTTCTACTATATTTGCTTTCTCTCTTCACTTTTGTTATCTACCTTTTGCGCAGCTACAGTTGTTCTTTTCTAGTTTTCTGGGGGGTATACGAACATTTATAGCACATATTTCACGAGCTGTATTTCTGATCATCTCAAAGTAAGGAATGATGTCGTTGAGTAAAGCTCAGGGTTTTCCATGATATCATTCTATTGGAGATATCACAGAAATGCCAAATAATTCACCGAAACAATTAGGATTATTTTGCAATTTAAGCAACAAACTGACACCTACTCCCTCCTTTTCTAAATATAAGTCTTTTTTAGATATTTCAATATGGACTACATACATATGTATATAGACATACTTTAGAGTGTAGATTCACTCATTTTGCTCCATATGTAGTCTATATTGGAATCTCTAAAGAGACTTATATTTAGGAATGGAGGGAGTAGTATGGATGCAATAGCATGGGTCAGACAGATAAGAAAACTTATGATTCAGCATTTAGTGAAATTTAATTGTGCCCTGAGTACAATACGAATATTGGAAAACAATGGCATTGCTTCTACTCAGGAGAGCCATGAGTATGATGAAACATACGAGCTCAGCAGGATATACCAACCATATCAAATTTGGTAAAAGCCTGACACTGGCCCAGGTTTTGGCCAAGCAAGTTCTTTACACTTCCCAAAATACTGCAGTTGACAGGATAAACTCCGGTCTATTTTTTATTTTGGTTCAGCTGACTCCCCAAAAGCTTCAATACCATTTACTTAACCCCCTAGCTATGTTTTAGACCTATGGTGTTACTGACATGGACGAATGGAACATAGTGTGCCTGCACAGCAGCCATGTGGCCGATTTTTACCACGTAACATCACACGTAGACAATGACATCATCAACTGCAGCAGTGTAGCGTCAATTTGAACTCATGTCCTACAACTCTGGCAGACTGCGATCACCCCCTTCCTTCTATTCTGAAGATGCTGCAGCGGATGTAAGGCCCTACACCACTGCCAAACTGGTCGCTGCAGCAACAAGAGGGACGTGGGAGGAGAGACAAGAATAGATGGTGCCGCATGGACTTCGAAATGGTGATGTGAGCGTAGCATTGCACATGACCTGTTTCTCTTATGTACACATTGCACTCCTTTGTATCTTTTTCTCTTATGTACACATTGCTGATGTAGCATTGCATAACCTGTTTTTTTGTTTTAACATTTCTGGCTGTACTCATTTTAGATATTGACCGCATCAGAAGTCTATTCTAGTGATGTGCCTTCAGGTAATACCTAGTGAAAACGACTAAGGAATCATGCTACACGAAATGAGGTATGAATTCTTGCTTTAGTGAAGTTAACTTGTGTCCCATACCTTCCGACCTGTTTGGGTAAATGAAGCATGCAAGGTTGGACAAGAATAAATAACCTAAAATTTCTGAAGGCATGCATCGGATCATATATAATACTCCCTCCGTTCCAAAATACTCGCCGTGGTTTTTGTCGTGGAACGGAAGGAGTAGTGAATATAGGCGATGAATACCTCAAATAACAGAACACGTGAAGTTGAATTAGGGTGCATGACCCGTGGGTTGTGATTTTTCTTTTTGACTAAAGTGGGACGTGATTTATGGGCTATATGTTATTTCAGTAAACAACTAACAGTGAGAAGTGCAAGAAAAAACCTTGGATGAGGATTTCCTTTGACCACCTTCTGCCCATACTTGCGCCATCTATAACCATCATCCAAAAGGTCAACCTCACTGGTTGTTTGTACAATGATCTTAGACTCTGTCAGGGCCTTCTGTGAAGAAATTTGTATATTCCTACACAATGGAAGAATTAATTTCAATAACGCAACTATCTAATCAAAGAGTGGAGTGGTAATTGTCAGCGAAAGGCACCTTCTTTTGCAGTCACTCTCTCTATCATCAGCTTCATTTGGCCGAGATTCACCATCATCCTTATCATCTCCATCACTTAGACCAGATAATTGCTCAGACATTCCATATACAGCTTCCTGATCTCGCCTAACACCTGACAAACCAGATGCTGTGTCATTGGATTGTTCATTTTGCTCGGCTGCTAAAGAGCTGCCATCTTTTGCCCGCTTATTTGGTGGACGTTGGTGATTGTGTTTTCCCTTATATATTATTTCAGATATTTGGCCATCTTCTGCGTGCTCTACTTTTTTCTTCACAGGACAACTGGGATGAGTACATTTGTAGTAGCTCCTTGGGCAATCACTGCCCTTCACCACCTTCTGACCATACTTCCGCCAATTATAGCCATCATCAGCAGGCTTATCAACTGGGGCAGGAACTTGGTACCTGTGAGAAGCCTCAGCAGATTGGAAGGCTGCATGCTCATTGTTCGATATGGTTGTCGCCATCTCTGACATCTCAGCCACATTGGCTGCAGAGCTCATATTCTGTAGAGCTCCAGATGATGTTGCAGCTGCTGAAAACGATGTCTGTTCAGTGTGATCAAACATTCTGAGTGGAGAATGGCTTGCTTGGGCTGTGACTTGGGCAAGAGCCTGTTGATGCGACATGCCGAAACCCCCCTGTAAAATTAAGTAAAATATCATATATTTTTTTAATTGACAACTAAAACTGATACTCCAGACTTGAGGAAAGTGCAGAATGAAATGATATAAGAGTTGACTGTTCTTCACGATGAAATGGTGAATTATATATCATGCTGATAGTGAATCTGTTAAATTGAGAACTTGTACAAAAAAAGCTAAAATTTGAAGTACACAACGTCCAAATGGAACAACTACACTCAACCCGCGTCAGCCATTGTGAACAACGAACACTAAAAATGCTCAGTACCCGTACTATGATAATGGCTCTACTCTCCAAGGAAAATGGGCGATTAGTATAATCACTGGAAGGATCCTATCAGTTATCAACAGGTTAGGACCATCAAAAGCTAGAAGCTAACGATAACGTCTCACCGGAACTTTGTCTTGTCCCATCGATATCAAGCATCAACCTATGATGCCAACTTGTAATTGATCATACTGGGGATAGGCTAGTAGTACAATTATTGATACTGGCACAGAAATGTGACGAATCATTATCTCTCATTTGCAGGTTAAGGTGCTTCATTGCACCAGAGTGCCGCAGATATAAGGTAAAGTACCTTTATGCATTATCTATATGGGGCAGATGAGTAAACTGCATGTTGTCACCTCACCAAAAGTAGTAGAGCAAATGTAAAATTGTCACATCTAAAAGCTCCAGATTCCCTAATACATACTACTCCCTCCATCCCATAATATAAGATAGCTTTCAAGCTATGTTAGCTTGAAAAATGATCTTATATTGTGGGACGGAGGTAGTAGTATCTTAAAACACCATGAAAGATCAGTACAGAATTCTCAGATTTGCACTCACGTCATGACAGAAGAAATGAACGGGAAGCTTAACGAACTGACGACGCCGATCAAGGTTGAATTAACAGCTCTACAAGGCAATGAACGGGAAACATGCTTTACGACTTGGTACAATCTAAGAACCTGCTGTAGTGATGGCCATTAGCCTCGGAGAGAGAGGAACCAAGAGCTAAAAATCCAATCTCGGCAGCAAAAGTGTATGAACTGGAGTAGGTACCATGGCCGGCGAGAAGATTAGGCCGGGGGAGTCGAAAAAGCCGGAGGGGCTGAGGCCGGGAGGCACGGTGAAAACAGCTGCGCCGGCAGGCGGTGCCACAGACAGCGCCGGCCCTGCCCTGGCGACCCCGCCTCTCCCTCTCTCCTCCTGCTGCTGCTGCTGATGCGGAGGCGGTTGCGAGAGGGAGCCGATGAGGAGCTGGGTGAAGCTGGTGGCCCCCGCGCCAGACGAGGCACCGCTGCCGCCGCCGCCGCCGCCGCCCCCGGCGTCGGCGTCGGCGTCGGAGGGGAAGAGCGCGGAGGCGAGGGTGAGCGGGCCGGGGCTGGCGTCGCCGGTGCCGGAGAAGAGCGACTCCCCGGTGGAGCGCGGGGGCAGGGACAGACGCGGGCGCGGCGGCGGGGGCGGGCGCGCGGACATGGTCGCGGGAGCCTCGGGAGAGAGAGAGAGAGAGAGAGAAACGGAAGGGATTGATTTGATCCCCGTCTTGGTTCCTGGCGTTGACTTCGGTTGGAGGTTCTGGTTTTGGGTTACCCTTGACCTTTTGTTCCTTAAGCTGAAGGAAGGAGAGACGGAGGGAAATTGGATTTTTTTTTGTTCTTTGTTTCGCGCCTTTCACAAAATAATTTGTGGGAGCTCGAGCTATCAAGTCAAAAAAATGTCTAATCTTGCTTTTTCATTCTTTCGGTGATTTCGCTTTTGACGCGTAATTTTTAAGTTTCTGCAAAAAAAAAAAACATAGTGATGCCTTACGGCCAAATGTAAAAAAGAGATAAACATGCAAAACAATATAAAATCTTCTTTTTCTTCAAGAAAATGTAAACATACTGCCGTAGACACTACACATTGGGTAATGCCTTACAACCAAATGTTGTAACATGTCATGCAATGAAAGACCCAGGGCGAAAACCGGCCTGGGGGCTTCAGGCCAGTCTACTTAGACGGGCAACTAGAGAGGTGACGCACCACTGGACCGTAACACAATCTATATCTCTTTGTGCCATAATGCTTTCGAGGACTTCATTATATGACGTGAAAATAGTAATGATTACTTCTCAATTAGTTCGGCATACCATTTTGAATGGCAGCATCAGTTCAACTCTAGATCTTTGGTGCATGTCACAACACCAGCTATGCCTAACCTGGCCTATAGTATTTTATGAAAATAAAAATACCGGCAAGGTAAAAATCATTTGTTGGAGGGCACTTCATGAACTGATCCCGTTGAAGTGCATTTTGGCGATAAACATATTGGAACCAATGGACAATATCTAATATGTCATGAAAAGGCCGAAAACATCTTCCATTTCTTATTCAATTATGGTTGAGCAGTTGAAATGTGGCGTCTCCTTGGTATATCGCATATTATCATAGATGTTTGCCGATTGGATAGATCTGGTTTTGTGGTGCTGGAATATCTTCTTAGGTTACCTAATTCGTCTATGTTGCATATGCCTAGCATCAGACCGAGCGAAGGAATAACCGCCGCATTTGATATCTTTGGAGGTTACAACAAAGACAAACTCATAGTGAAGGTGTACCCCTCCCCCCATCACAAGAAGTGCAATCTCAGTCCAAATCATTTGTGGTAATTTTTAGCGTGCACAATCTCATGGCTTGAGAGCCGCTTTTCGCCTAGATCAAGTTTAGAAGAAACCTCCATTATGATTTATTAAAAAATTGTTGGTGCATATTTCATGTAGAAGAAAGAAGGGGTACTACTGTAGCCGTAGCTCAGGACTGGAACGGCACCTTCCTGGTGGCTACTTGTCCCATAATACCATATGTTTCTAATGCGGAAATTGTTGAAACAATAGCGATGAAGAACAATCTGAACCCGAGGGACACCATGGGATTCCATATGATCCAGATCAAAGCCGATGATGTGGAGGTTGTTAATGCATATGCACGACACGACAAAAAATTGGGTGAACCAACTGCATTTTTGTCGATTGCTTTGTCGCGACAGGGATGATAGGGAATATTGAATTCTTACACTGTTAAAGGGAATCCAATGGAGTTGCCCATAGTATAGCCAAATATGTGTATGATCATGCGTTATTTGTAATTAGGTCGATGAACCACCATATTTTTTAAACACAGTACAAGCATAGATGCTCATATATACGCACCTACACTCATCCCTATAAACGCGCACATGCACATCCTAACCCTATGAGCACCTCCAAAATACTGAGCCGACACATCATCTTGAGTTTGATGAAGTCTCCACAGACGCCTTCATAGTCGACGGAGCGTCTCCTCCCACTGAACGCGCATCGCCGAAAGGCACTGAACGCGCATCGCCGGAAGGGCTGAAATAAATCCAGGAAAATGCGAACACCAATATCAAATCTGAATTCTAGTGGGTTGGGGATACCATTGTTAACCATCCAACCACAGGTTGGTTTGCCCACCTATATCTCTACTCCTAATGTCTGAGTTGGTTAAATAGTATTCACGGTTTATTTTCGTCCCACCACTTTCAACCTTTTATTTTGGTGGTTTTTTCGTCCCCTCCCTCAGCCCACCGGTTTAGTTTCGCGTCACCCTCTCACACAACGAAAAAACTCTGAACGGATCAGAACTTTCCATGTTGGCGCAAGTTATTTGGTAATTTCTTTATGTGAATAATCAATCATGATCAATCTCTAAAGATCAAATCTAAATTAATTAGCCTTACCTTAAATCGCTCAGTCACATTAATTAAGAAACAAATAACCATTTTTAAGAAAATCTCTACTCCTAAAGAAGGAGTCTGTGATTGTGATGGTACGTTTTGTTCGTTCGTTTTGTTTCGTAGGTCTTCCTCTTGCCGCAATCTCTTCTGAGAGTAATGAGGTATGCAATCCCCTCTTTCCATGTTTCGGCTTAAAAAAAGGACGACACACCTTCCTCCTTCCTCCTCGCCTTCCTCTTGATACATGCACTTGGTGCCCTAACAGGTCCTCCTCCACCACTATCCCGCGCATCCTATGGCGCCTCCTTTGTTCGCAGCACCGTGCACTCCAGAACCCTAACCAGGCCATCGCCGCTCTCTGTATTCCTCATCTGCTTCTCCCCGGTTGCCACGTCCTCTTCCTAGATGCACTTTGTGTGCCATCAGGGAGACAGGTCGCCGATCCGCTGCAGCCGGGTGTGCCTGGTCTCTACCAACAAAGGATCGCACCCCAATCCCAAGGTCTGCTGCCCTGGAGGAAAGTGTCGGAGAAGCCTGCCATCAGTTGAACGTGATGTGTGGCTATTACCTCCTCTTCTCCACCAACCCAACCCCTGCAGATCGACGCAGACAGTCGCAGAGGATGCCAGATCGCACGTTAGAATCTCCACTGCGCTCACATCCGAGGGATCCTGGAGACGCGCTAGGGCAGGAGCCATGCAAGGTGCCACGGCAGTGGTTGTGCAGGGAGCAGAAGCAAGGAGGAAGGCGATGGAGCATGGGGGTCAGTGCAACACGTGAGTGGGCGGCTGCGGCGATACAGAAGGACCTTAGATAGGTGGTGTGGTGGGGGGCGGCGGCACAGTCGAGGAGGGCATGGGGGTCCTCTGAAACAACTCACCACATACTCTTTGACTGTTGCTGCGTCGCGCACTTCAGGTGTGGCATCGAGGTTGGGGACGGTGTGAGCTGCCACTCCATTTGGGAAGTTAGGCCGTTTGCGCCCGCGCTGACCATGCACTGGGACACGGTGCACCCCCTGCTCCTGTTGATGAAGTGGAACCACCGACATGGCGGCGTCTTCTACAGGAAACGCCCGGCGGTCAGCCGATCTGTGCGTTCAGGCAGTACTGAACTTAACCCTCGTCCTGTAGGCTGAAAGGTCACGAACGGGGGGCCATGTTGTCTTGGATCCCCTACCTAGAATCCCTAAACCTCTGATTCGCTATAACTCTGAAACCTTTCACTCGTAGCCAGTGCCACCACTCCTCGGCACTACTGCTTGAATATGGTGTTGTATTGTTTATGTCATAGTCTGCAATGATAACATATTGCTCTCATGTCTTTAGTTTGATCTGTATTAATTCAAAAGATTAATCACATATTGTTGGTTGTTAGCCACTTGAAAGTTAATGGGAGAAGAAAGATCCATGAGTAGTATTTTTTTTCCTTTCACAAATTAGTAGATGTTAATGAACGTCCACGGCCACAGCCTACAGAAGCTCGGCGACCAACCGCGTTCCGTGTTCGCACGCGGTTAAACGCGGCTATGGTGATGGTGGTGTCCGAGTTGGTGGAGGTCGTCCTCTGCTACTCGACCGGCTCTCTACGTATCCCACGTCGTTTATTCTTCTTTGATATCCTCACCGCGAGCATGTTTTCGTTTGAAACCTTGCGGGGATAAGGTACCTCATCATTATCGACGTGGCGCTCGTCCTGCACACACCCGACATTGCCACGGAGGAGGCTATGCGGAGGAAAGTCAACAAGCAGCAACATAGGGGGAGTGGACCATGCTGAACAACCCGAGTTCATCGCCCTGTAGGTTACACTTGAAGCGGGCTGCTCTTCCTCCACGCATAGGTGCCGCATCGTACTCACTCCACTTGTTTGTTTTAACGGAGAACAGCTCATGCAGATATGTGGTCTCGTCTCTTGAGCCTCATACTCGGGAGTGGAGTAAGATGTACTTAGGTCCAAGAGAATTTACCTTGATGTTGATTTAAGTTTTTCTTCATGACCAGCATCACACATTTGAATGTTTTGCAATATATAGATTCAGTGTTGGTTCATCAATAAATTGAACTGTACAGCTAGCTCTGTTGAATACTAGCATTCGTACACTTTTCTTGTGGTGTATGTGTTTTTCAAATAATTGAGCAATGCTAATTGTATGGTGGTGAATATTTTTCTTCAGTTCAAAGAGTGGAAAGTAATGCTTTCAGATCAAATATATAACTTTGCTTGACACAAGCAACTTTTACGGTTTCAAATGGGACTGTTATATATTGAGCCTTGCACATTCGTTTAAACAATGGAGGGCTGAGGTTATCTTTTAGTTAGGTAAATTGATGATATGTGCCAAATTATACATGTATGATTGGTACTTCCTCCGTTCCTAAATATAAGTCTTTTTTATATATTCCAATAAAGGACTACATACGGAGCAAAATGAGTGAATTTACACTCTAAAATATATCTATATACATTTGTATATAGTTTGTATTGAAATTTCTAAAAAGACTTATATTTAGAAACGGAGGGAGTACTTTTTTCTTGACGTATATTATTAATAAGCTCTCATAAATATGATTTATCAATTTGTAGTAATACATCACATGCAAGATTACTCGTGCCCGGTGTGATATAATTAACTGCAATTTAGAGTATTTTGTCTGCTACGTTATGGATATGGCAGGTTATGCTATACAATATGTTTTATGAAGGTTGCGCACAAAGTAAGAAAATACTACTTCCATTATAAAATTTAGAGACATTATAACTATGCACTATAGGAGCTCTATCACACTCTTCATGTTCCGCACCATCCGATTTTGTCCTCTTGATGTTTCTGGCCATCACTTCAATCCTGACTGAGCCACGAACTGAACTAGGAGTGCTACTGGCTGCTGCTCCGGTAGAAAAATTGTTGGGTTGTGACTCATCTAGCAATTTTTCAGTCGTCGGGATCAATTGCTTACAATATTAGCATATCATGATCTAAAGAAGAGTGTCTTTGTAGATTTGTTTAGCTAACATTGGATGCTCTTTGGAGGATAGGACCAAGTCGCCCATTGATGCTTCATTTCGAGAAGTCAATGTACAGCTTCCCACGGTGATCTTGATAGATGATGCAATTGAAAATATGTCCTCTTTATCTTCGGAGGAGGTTCATTTCTCTTTGATATGAGAAATTCATTGGTTTATACCTAGGTGCAAAGTACGGGATGTATGGTTATACATGCAACTATATACACAAGTGGCTTTCATTATTATTTTGGTCATGTCGCATGTCAGTATATTATTTTTATTCATCTGGAACATTTTAGTATCTGCAGTGTCGAACAAAATTGAATCAACATTATGAATTGACAAAAAGGCGAGCTTAAGGGAGCAAAAATCCCCCTCCCGCCGCCGCCGGCCGTCGGCCCCGCCCCCCGCCTCCGCCCCCCTTCCGCCCAGCCCCTCCTCCTAGGCCGCCTCGCGCCGCCTCCCCAGGAGGTGGCCGGGGCGGAGCGCGCGCCCCTCGCCCGCGGGACCCCGCCTTCTCCATCTCCCCCCGCCGCCGTCGGCGAGCGCCCCCGGCGCTGGCCCGGGTGGTGCCGGCGGCGGCGGGCCTTCCAGTCCCCGCGCGCGCGTGCTCCCTTCCCGGGGCAGGGAGGCAGCGGCGGTGCAGTCCGGCTTGGCTGCGGTCCGGCGGCCCTGCGGTGGCGGCCGGCGGCCGACGTGGTGACGGCGCCGCTCCTTGGCGGCGGGGCGGCGTGGTGGTGCTGGGTGGCCGTCGACGCGCCCCCGGCCCAGATCTGGGCACGTCGGGCCCCATCTGGGCCCCTGGGGGCCGGCCCCCCGGCATGGTCTCGTTGTTTGCGGCGCGGTGAGGAGGAGGAGCGGCTCGGACTTGGGGCGTCGGCGCCGATGGCGTGCCGGCAGCAGCGCGAAGGCGGGAGCTTTACGGACCCACGAGGGCTCGGCCGGGCCTATGGGCCTACGGGCCTGGTGTGCTCTTGCTATTGCGTCCGGACGGCTACTGTCGCTGACGGTGGAGGTGGGGCCCTCCCGCGTGCCGATGGTGCCGATGCCCTAGTCCCGGCTCTGATTCTTCGTCGTGCTGTCCTCACGTCGCGGTGCCGTGGTGAGACGGCGTGGAGGCCTCATGACCGCGTTGGCGCAGGGTGGTGGTTGGTTTGGTGGCGGGATTCGGAGTGCCCGAGGTGCGGGTTGGGATCGGGGGAAACCCCTGTCGGCGTGGCCGACTCCGGCGCGGTGGCGCCTGTGGGTGCCGCCTGACCTTCCGGGAGGGCGTCGGGGGCTACTCTTCCTCTCGCCTCGTCGTGTACCGGGGGAAACCCTTGGCAGCAGCGTCGTCATTGTCGCGATCCTTCTTGGAGGTGTTGATTGGTGCCGGTGCTTCGGAGTCTTGGAGCCTAGTGGATGAGCCCGGTGGGCCTAGCGATCGCGAGGCTTCTTCGTTTTTGTTGATCCGCCGTTGTCGGCATTTGTTTCTTTTGCTCTTTCTCTGTTGTTTCTTTTGGGCATGTCTGTGCTGCTTCCGCCCCAGCACCTATCCATGTTTGATTCGGTTTGTTGCTTTGTATACAAAGCGGGGGGAAACCCTTTTTCGGAAGGGAGCAAAAAGAACTAAAACAAATAAGACAACCCAAGATAGTAATTTACCTAAGATGTGATCTTCACTAACTCAATTCGAAGGAAACAAGAAGCTGCACCCATTTATTATGGCTTCACGGACTTTCGAGCTTCTGTAAAGGGAGTACTGTCAATCCTTGCTGTTTTGTTGGGATCATCCTACCATGAGCTCGCCTTGATTGATTTTAGTAGGTCGGTGCAACACTGGTTCAAAGACAAAAAAATTAAGCTCTTGGGGACTTGGATGTTGGAGAGGCGACTAGGCTGGTCTTTTCTTTTATAACTCAAGACCTTACAACGGTAGGTGATTGAAAAAAAACTTACATGTTTCGCACAATAAAGAAAATGCCGTAGTAAGAAAGTCAACATGAAAATTTAGTAAATAATGCCCTTGACCTAGAGATATATAATAAAAGATTGATGTTGACTATTATAATATGTATCCTCATAGCAACATGCAATTAACATAGTGACATGGCCGTCGAGATGCAACATGGGGAGAGGGAGTTCGAGGGAGCATGCACTAGGGCGGCGACACCATTACAATCTTGGAGGGGACGCCCGAGAGCTAGGTGATATTGATAGCTGGAGGAGGGGCGGCAGGTGAGTAATGCTAGCAAGTGGGGCAAGGAAGGTTGTTGGTGCTAGATCGTGTAGGGGGTTACTTGAAATGTCCAGCATCAGTATTTTATTCCAGTACAATAGTTTAACTAAGTCTGTCATTCATGTGAGATTATGTGGGATGTGAAATGTCCACTTGTCCTATCAAAAATTATATAGACTGATATCTGCTAGAACTACGTCGGTATTTCCCCAAAGAGAAAAGGATGATGCAATATAGCGACGGTAGGTATTTCCCTCAGTGATGAGAACAAGATTATCGAACCAGTAGGAGAACCTCCTCACACCACGTAAGCAGCACCTGCACACAAATAACAAATACTCGCAACCGACGTGTTAAAGGGGTTGTCAATCTCTTTTAGGTACGATGTCTCAAGATAGGCAAATAACGTAAGGTAAAAGTGGTAGATAGGATAAATAGATCGCAGAACAAATAAACTACAAGAAGATATTTTTGTATTTTTGGTTTAATAGATTTGAAAATAAATACAAAAGAAAATAGATCGCAAAGGCAAATATGATGAAAAGAGACCCCAGAGGGCGTAGGTTTCACTAGTTTTCGTAATGCTTTAGTGAATGATATAACTTTGCCAAATTAATAAAGTAAGCCATGACCACATTCTCTAAAAAAACGTGCCAGTTTACGCAACATTGCATTATTGGTGGGATTATGTAGAGTCATTCGAGACATTCTTTTTTATGCAATAATTACAAGGTTTGGATTGGATGCAGATTGGAAGGGTGCACGCCAAATATTTGATGGAAGCAGTAGAATATTTATGTCGTTCTTTAGAACGCACGACGCACGTATATATTGACTAGTTAACATATATGTGAGTTTAGGATAGACGTACTATATGAAGGTTTGATGGCATATTACCCACTTACATCATTAATCAAGACACAGTCATACGATTAGAGAAAAACCTAATGAAAACTCCTTACATAGCTCGATCAAACGAAATTTATAATTCTTGTGAATCGGGCAGGAGAAGGGAAAAAGGATGTTGGGGAAATTCGACGAAGCGACGCCTTAGTGGCAACCAAATACAGTGGGCGCATGTCCACGAAAAATTAAGGTCACAAAATACTATATAACTCCTTTAATTTTTGAAAATAAACAATATATTACTCCTAATAATCATAGCGAGGCACCACGATAGATACAATTGTAGATCCTCTACCCATTTACCTTCAGCGAGGCACCACGATAGATACCCTTGCTGTCCACGTTACTTTTTTTTAATTAAGGATAGTTTTCTTTTTGTTGAATATAAGACCATCTATATTAGTGACATCAAGAAATCCAAGATAGAAAAACATATATCTCGCACCAAAATCTTTCCATCCAGCTAGTAGCAGGAGAATGCTTCAGCAGTCGACATCGCATTTATTGAATCAGCCATGACATGTAGTCGATGGATCAATTGTTGAACTTGATGTTTCAATAATTGGGTGTGATAAGTCTGCACACTGCCATTGGTTAGGTGTAGCGACTCATTGTGCAATGAATATGGAATGTTAGTACTATGCGCAGTTTCAGTGCATTAGTATTTATATCTAATGACATTAGATAAACATTTAGATATATCAGTCACAGTGCACTATATATTAAGTGTTGTACTATATCTTAAGACTATCTAAAATAATTCTCGTTTAATTTCTTTTGCAAGAGAATTTATGAATCATCTTAGATTTGCTAAGATTTATATCGATCTAGATTAAATTCAAAAATCTTATGGAGCTGATGTTTCTTAGGAGCGGTTTTTCTATGGAACGCTCTCTGGTGTGTCTGATTCCATGTGCGAATTTTAATGCGGTGACACGCAATAATCTTCGTGGGGTACATTGTTCGCTCTCGCACACCCTTCCATGTGAATGACCCCATGTGTAGCATGACATTCCTCTAAATATACTCACAATTACTAGAAGTATGTATCTGACAAAGCATGTCAATTCGACCCCCCCCCCCCCCCCCTTCTTAGCCTAATAACTCTCTCTGCTGTAGCATGGAAAAAATATATCCAAAATGCATAGCAATGATCGATGTTGCAGAAGGCAAGAGCTCCCGTGGTCGACAGCTCCCATGTCGCTCCCGCGAGCGGCTCGGGAGCAAACCCTAGCCGCCGCCAGCACCCACCCACCCTCCCTTCCTCCCCTCGCCGCCGCCGGCGGGGCCCTCTTCCTCCTCCGCTCGGGGCTGGCTGGCGCGGGCCGGTGGCATCGGGGGGAGCTCGAGCGGCGGCGCACGCTCGGGGCGGCGCTTTTGGCCGCCGAGGACGCGCACGGAGGCGCTCGGGGCCTCGAGGCGCGCGGATCTGGCGAGGGGCGGCGCGGGCTGGCCGCGGCCGCTCGCGAGCGCGGGGATCTGGCGCGGCGCGGCGCGTGGTGGTCGCTGCCGGTTCGCGGGCGCGGGCGCAGGCGCGCGTGGTGACCACGGCGGCTCGGCTGGACGACGGGGGTCGCCGTGGTGTGCGCGGCGTGGCTGCTCGGCTGGGCGGCTGCGTCTGGTGGTTCGGCGGGGGACCTGGATCTGGCAGGTCTGTGGATGCGGGGTGGAGGACCAGATCTGGTTCTCTGCAGACCCGTCGACGAGGAGGCTTGCTGGTGGCCCTGCACAGCATTGGCGCGCTCGCTGAGTGGGGGTGCACGGTCCAGTGGAGGTACGGGTCGGCCTCGGCCGGCTGCGTGGGAGTGGCTGCCCCGGGCGAGTAGCCTGGCCGGTGCTAGCCGGTCGGCGACGACGGCGCTCGTGGGCGTCGCTATCCTCCTTGGAGGCGTCGTCGGGAATCTTCACAGCCTCTACTCCCGGTTCAAGTTCTTCGGGTGAAAGCCTAGATCCTGCTGTAGGGTCGGGCGGTGGCGTCGTCTTCAACGTCGTTCCCCTCTTTAGGGCGCCGTCTTGAAGACCTTGATCCCATTAGTGCTTCCTGCGGCTGGACGTGCACGGTGGCTTCTGTGGCAACGATGACGGTGGTGAGCAATGTCGGAGGCGTGGCCTTGGTCGTGGTAGTCGGCTCTTCTTCTCCGGCGTGTCCGTGGGTGTGCCTCGACCGCCTGTTGTTGTGAAGTCGAAGCCGCGGTGGGGGCCCGATGGTATACGATGACGCGTGACAGATGGCTCGTTCGGTGATCCTCCGTGACGCCACCCCTGCCTGTTTCCTTAGTAGTTTCTTCGTTGGAGTCGGAGCTGCGCTGCCTAGTATGGATTGTATGGAGTGTTGTGCTGCAGCTATTAGGGCTGCTGTTTCTTTTTCTTTTCTTTTCTCTTTTCTTTGATCTTCGGATCTGGTCCTAGGACCTTCACCACCTTATTGTTTTCCGCTGCTTCCTGCTATTATCAATGAAATGCCAGCAATGCTGGATCTTTCAAAAAAAATGATCGATGTTGCAGCATGACAAAATTTCTAAACGCATGGTAGTTTTCTTTTGTAACATGACAATTTTTTTTCTTAGCATGGCAAATCTCTCTGTTATAGCATGATTCCTGAACAGTCATAGGAGCAGTTTTTGGAGAGAACACTCTGGTTGTGTTGTCCGCTCGAATGAGCCTTCCCGAGGAAACGGTGGTTCTGTGCGTCAGGGTTGTCTGTATGGAACGTCAGCTCCCTATTAGGGCCCACTAAAATATAGTTGCTCTCTTTTTCCTTGTTAAATAAGGTGCCACATGAGATTTTTACTTATGAAATGTACAAAGATATAAGCAATGGGAGTGCCCAAATAAACTTCCATGACATGATCGTGGCAACCTAGCGCCACATGTTCTTCTCCTCCCTCGTTCTCATGACCTAGGAGATAGGCGGCGTCTGATTTACCTAGATTCTTTCATGAGGCCGTAGGCCTAGCAGATTGCAACCGCTGTCTCTTCAGATATACATCGATGATTTTACAACCGTTGGTTCTACAGGTTTCTAGATTTCAACAAGTTTGTTTCGGTAAGGCACTGACTCAAAGGGGGCAACAAGGTTTGCCCACGACACGCTACAATGCATGAGAAAGAAAACTTAGCAATTTTTATATAGATGTTTTATAAGAATTTGTATACTTTGGCCAAAAGAGACATGATTATCGTAAAGTTATCGATCCAGACCGCACATGTTCGACCATAACACTTTTTATCCGATCATGACTTAGTCTTGTAAAAAGAGAAGGAAAATGGTGATGGTAGCAAAGAAAGGGCTGACCTTCCCACCCACTCAGGTTTAAAGTATGATACTTTCAATTTGAGTTTATTGCATCAGTTATACTCTTGGCGTCTCCCTTATAGTTTAAAAAAAAAAACTGTGGCAAAGAATCTGCTGGCACTGGATAGAGACAGGGAGGCAAAATCTGAACCAAAACACATAAGCAAGCACATAAATCTTTACTCGGCGGACTTTAATCATTTTCATAATACGAGTATAAGATAATAGGCGTGCACATATGTAGCGTAGGATTATTAGGATTTAAAAGCACATGGTGACTGCTACTTTTTGTTCATATGGTTGGGGCGAAGGCATCACGGCCGAAAAGTCTCTTGTCAAATCAGTCAGCCAGCCACGCACACAATGATGATTGTGAGAGCCGGAGAAAATGGCAACCTTTCTGCAGGGTGCACCGCAGCTGCAGATAATCCATCACAAAAGAAAGAAAAAGGTATCTATCTCATCTCACTCGACAGTGTCATATTTTTGGCTCAACGTTTTCAGAACAAAGGCAATACATATCACGCAACAGTTTACATGAAATTGTAAATCCGTGTTTGGAGAGCCTTGTCAAGTAATGTAAGGCCTCCTTTGTTTTGTTTAAAGAATAGGAATTTTGTAGCAAAAATTTCTTCAGAGTCATTTGATTTGTAGTAATGGATTCTTATTCCTATGTAGGATAGGAATCATCTTTTACTCCCTTCGTGAAGAAATATAGTGACCTAAATGCTCTTATATTTCTTTACGGAGGGAGTACATTTCATCATCATGTGAACCGAAGGGGGCTAAAAACCTTGCACGAGGATGCCGTACAAGACCACTCTGACAATGACAGAAAGCTACCTCCTTCTGAACCCCTCAAAAAAAAGCAACCTCGTTCTGAGAGTAATGGACTAACAATCAAAAATTGGCAACAAAAACCATCTGCCTGCTGTTGCCACCAGGCTTTCTAGGGAGTAGTATCTCCAGCTGTCAAAAGTTGCACCTGCAAATGCTAACACTAGTAAAAACACAACACGGCCTGAAAAGATGCACGGAAGGGCAAAAATGAGCAAAACTCCAGGCACACTACAATCTGCTCTAGGTAGGGTTGAACTGCAAGTTTATTTTTCTTCATCTTATAAGCACAATTTACCGCCACACTGGAACACCAAAAGCACCAATAGTCAAGAGGGGTCAATAAACCCCGGAGCGACAGTTTTAGGATACAGTCACCCATGAATTTAGGACTACAAATCAACCAAACACTGACAACTTAGTTGTGCAAAAAGATACAATTCCTCAACGGCTCTGACACCCAAATCCATCTTAACCGGCAGAGACAAATGAACCACACTCTTGGGGCCGATGTCCATGGCTAACAGGGCAGACTACTTGGGGCCAATGTCCTTGAGCGCATTAATCTGCTCCTCTCCCATGGCGGACATGACAGACACCACCAGGTCCTTCCCTTCAGCAAACCCATCCTTGATCTGCACCAATGGACAAATTCAATATCAGAGCTGGCGGGCTATGGAAGAGATAGTTCGCGTGCACAAGTTACTCTAAACAGCACATGTAAAAGATTAGACATTACAGTGGTAACTGCATGGGCTTTTTATTCATAGGGGTGGTTTCAACACACTAAATCTAAGGAAAATTAGAGAAAATAATATTAGGCCCACTGGCCACTGCACAGGTTCCCAAGTTCAAACAAATACAAAGAGTTGATGAACTGTTAAATCAACAAGGAATTCCAACACCAAATTAACAAGAAAAGGAGATACTCTAGTGTACTGAATAGTGCATATCTTGTTAGTTAATCAACACCTTTAATTAAATATTAACAAGGCATCTCAAATCTATTTCAGTTGCAAGAAATGTGCATGGATAGCATGGTTCATACAAACCTGGCCAAGGAGGGTTTCATCAGTCGGGAGCTTGAGGTCATCTTTGGTGTTACCATTATCAGTCAGCAGACTCACCTGAAACAAATGTTAATTTCTCCAGTTAAACACTCGTTTCAACAAAAGATGAAAAATATAAGAGATATTAATGAAAGAATCCAACTTACAAATCCATCCTCAGATATATCAATGAGCTGGTATTCTGTGCGATTCACATGAGGAACCTGTAAAGATATAACATGATCATGTTTTAGTTTCAATAGAAGCCACTTGAACAGGAAGAAGTTCAAGAAATGTGCTGACATCACAGTTGTGAGAAGATGGCACAATATCTTCAAGTTTCTTGCCGGTGAAGATGTCAATAGCAACAAAGTGGCACTTGGCATGACCATGCTTCCCGGTTTTAGATGTTGAAACCTCCACAACCTGCACATTTGTTTCAAAGGCATGTCATTAGAAATATATTAGCCAGAACAACAAAATAGCAAGCAGAGTGAGAATTAACAGATAAATAAGATTTTAATCCTAATAAATATATAAAGACATTAATATCCACAACTTTAGGAATTTATTGATATTTAAAGTGAAAACTACAGATCTGGAATGCATAAAGAACCACGGCTAAACAGGATCAATGCTTCGTTGCTAGCACAGGTGAACTGATTATCCAGTGATACCGCTGGAGGCAGCAAGAAGTAAATGCAAATGCCAAAAAAAAGAGGTATAAAACATGCAAAAAAGAAGTAACCCAATCCAGGCTTCACATATTTGGTCATATTTTGGCCACCACTGAAATCCATATTTCTTTTCAGTTCAGCCAAACAACTACTCTTTTCAATTTGAATGAAATCCAACCAAGTTTTGAAAAAAAATCGACATAAGTCGAATATTTCAGTACCCACTGAAATCACCAATATTCAGAAATTTCAGTGAAGATGATAACCCTGAACCAGTAAACCCTCGGCTATGTAACTCGTGCAGTAAAAAGTACAAAGATGTAAGAAAGTTTGCAATCATGACATCAAACAAATAAAATAATACATGGCAGTATGCAGCATTAAGACATAAATTTGCAGATAAGTTAACAACCTTGCTAGGTCAACAAGTGGTACAGCCAACTAAAGTTCATGGACCACTATGCACACACAGCATGGTCAATCAAAGATTACTTACAATATCCAGATAATTAACAATGCTAGTATGATATCAGTGTTACAAAGTCAAAATCCATCAATGCTTAATGTAAAAAAGAAAAACTAAAGCAAACAACTGACATTGAGGGCAAATCAAATCAGTTTAGACCTATTATCCACACCAAACCAACATGCAACAAATCAAAGACTTGCATAATCTTATTGAGAATACAGACTTTTTATTCATGACATTAGTTAATTATATTGCAATCAAATGTTACGAGTCAGTAACCGATCTCTATAATAGCAGATTACGCAATTCAAACAATAGGAATCTGACAGCGTAGTTTCAAATTAAGAAAGATCATTACTGGACTGGGATTTTCCCTTTTGTTAGAAAAGAATAAATAATTCTTATCTAACTGCCTAAGCAAAGTTAATCAGGCGGTAGATCTACACCAGCCTATACTGCTAATCTGACGACACATTGGCACAGACATGAACTGGAAATTTCAAATGATCGATGCATATGGCATTCCAAATTTAGAAAAAAAAAAAGTGCATGGCCAACGTACAATTTACTTGTCCTACAAGGTAGACATTTCACAGAACATCCAGTATCACTGATAAGCACAGCAGACCATCCAAGAACCAAGTATACCCCACGATCGTGACGCATATCCACACGTTCCATCCATGACCATCCAGCTCGTAGGAAAATAAAGAGATTGCACGTATACATGCAACGGCAATCTGAGACGCCAGGACGAACACACGGATCTAACAGAAATACAGCGATAGCATCGGGATCTAAGCGGAAGACATCAAGCAAGTGAGCGGCGGACGTTCTAGATACCTTGCAGGGGCGGTTCTTGATGACGATGTAGCCGTTCTTGCGAATGGTGCCGGCCTGCTGCGGGTAGGTCTTGGAAGCGCCGGCGTCTGCCTTCGACTCGAACTGGTGCTCTTCGCTGTCCGACATCTCCTCTCCTCGGATCAGGACCCAAAAATTCTCTACAAATTCCAAGAAATTCAGTCATGAGCAACGAAGGAATGAGTTGGCGCACAAGAGAATAAGAAAAAGAAACTTTGATCTGAGATGATAATGGACGGACGGATCTCGAGGTAGGGTAGGCAAGGACTAGGGTTTGGGACCTCGTGAGGAGTTCGCGGGCGCGACGGTTAGGCGGCGGCTGCGACGGCGAGGGCACAAGGAAAGGCAGCGAACTGGATATATTGGTTTTCGGGATCTTATGCACAACAGCTCTGCAAGTATCAGGGAATTAAGCTTGAATTTTGGGCTTTACATGGCAGAAAATTTAGTACTGCTTACAATTACTCCATCCGTTCCGTGCCGTAATACAAAATGTTATCTCTACTATTAAAGAAAAGTTGTTAGGATCGTCTCATTCACGTACGTGTTCCATCCCACGATCCCATTAATTTTATTTCACTGACTTTTTGTCTACCCACTTGGTTCCTGTCTCGGTATCTAGAACCGGTTTGCCTTTGGACCTAGCCCCTGCGTCATGGCCCCCACGTTATCTTCCTAGCCTCGTCAACTCACTCGCCCTATCCGATTTTCTCTTCCTCTCTCATGCAGAGCGGGAGCGGCTAGGGTTACGCTCCGTCGTTGCCTTCACCTCATCGCACCATCACCTTCAGCCATCGCCGCCTCGCAGCATCGACCAGGTCATCATCGGGCGCATCACCTGGAAGTGCGCTGTTGGACACAAGCCCAGTTCGACCATGTTTGTTGGTCTGCCTCTGACCTGACACACATGTCCTTGTTGTTCATTTGGTCCGTCTCAGGTATCCCAACCCAACTATGGTAACTAAAGATGCAACCCGTCTTCTTCTATGCCACAGACAACCTTCATCCTTCTTTCCAGCGAAGAGGAAGTATGAAGCAATATATTAGTTGATAAGTATTTCCCTCAGTGAGAACCAAGGTTATTAAACCAATAAGAGAACCATGCAAATCCTAGTCAAATAGCACATGCACACACAAGAGCAAATACTTGCACCCAACACGGACAAGAGAGTTGTCAATCCCCTTGAACTCGTTACTTGTAAGGATTAAATCTGATAGTGGTAGATAACCAACCTGTGGTTGGATGGTTAGAGGGACAGTGGTATCCTCAGCTCACCAGGGTTCAAGTCCTGGTGCTCGCATTATTTCTCGCGTCAACGACGAGACGCCTACGGTGACTTCGTAAATCTCAAGATGATATGTCGGCTCAGTCCAGAATGAGTCGCCATGTGCTTTGTCGGCTCATTATTACATCTTGCAACTCTCCTAATTTTTTATAGTCATAGCTATTCCTTATCTGGCCGGCTCAATATTTTGAGTACCTTGGCGACTTATTAATAATGGAACAAACATGTTGACTCGCCCCACAATCATAGTAACCTCATTATTTTGCTAGCTCATTATATAAACCAACTAGCGACTTATCGCTTATAAAATGTACGCCATTCATACTTTGCCCGTTGTTTTAACCCTTTAGGCGACTCATCATGACCAAGACTGACAGGGCCAAAACCGATAAGGCCTGCAACTGGATCCAATCCCAAGTTTCCCCCTGGTACTTGCTGACCTCGTGGGGCAGGGTCTTCTTGAAGGAAATATGCCCTAGAGGCAATAATAAAGTTGTTTTTATATTTCCTTATATCATGATAAATGTTTATTATTCATGCTAGAATTGTATTAACCGGAAACTTGATACATGTGTGGATACATAGACAAAACAAAGTGTCCCTAGTATGCCTCCACTAGACTAGCTCGTTAATCAAAGATGGTTAAGTTTCCTAAACCATAGATATGTGTTGTCATTTGATGAATGAGATCACATCATTAGAAGACTGATGTGATGGACAAGACCCATCCGTTAGCTTAGCATAATGATCGTTAAGTTTTATTGCTATTGCTTTCTTCATGACTTATACATATTCCGTTTACTATGAGATTATGCAACTCCCGAATACCGGAGGAACACCTTGTGTGCTATCAAACGTCACAACGCAACTGGGTGATTATAAAGATGCTCTACAGGCGTCTCTGAAGGTGTTTGTTGGGTTGGCATAGATCGAGATTAGGATTTGTCACCCCGGGTATCGGAGAGGTATCTTTGGGCCATCTCGATAATGCACATCATGATAAGCCTTGCAAGCAATGTGACTAATGAGTTAGTTGCGGGATGATGCATTACGGAACGAGTAAAGAGACTTGCCGATAACGAGATTGAACTAGGTATGAGGATATCGACGATCGAATCTCGGGCAAGTAACATATCGATGACAAAGGGAATAACGTATGTTGTCATTGCGGGTTGACCGATAAAGATCTTCGTAGAATATGTAGGAACCAATATGAGCATCCAGCCTCCATTGTTGGTTATTGACCGGAGATGTGTCTCGGTCATGTCTACATAGTTCTCGAACCCGTAGGGTGTTTGGAGACGATTTGTATTATGAGTTATGTGTTTTTGGTGACCAAAGATTGTTCGGAGTCCCGAATGAGATCACAGACATGACGAGGAGTCTCGAAATGGTCGAGAGGTAAAGATTGATATATTGGACGATGGTATTCGGACACCGGAATGGTTTCGGAATGATTCGGGTATTTTTTGGAGTACCGAGGGGTTACCGGAACCCCCCGGGGAAGTAATGGGCCTACATGGGCCATAGGGGAGAGGGAGGGGAGTGATACGTATCCAACGTATCTATAAGTTTTGATTGTTCCATGCTGTTATATTATCATTCCTGGATGTTTTACAATCATTTTATAGTCATTTTATATCATTTTTTGGTACTAACCTATTGACATAGTGCCCAGTGCCAGTTGCTGTTTTCTGCATGTTTTTTACATCGCAGGAAATCATTACCAAATGGAGTCCAAATGCAACGCAACTCTTGGAGGATTTTTTTTGAGCTAGAAGAAAGCCAATGGGCCAAGGAAGCACCTGAGGGGCTGCTCGAGGGGAGCAGCACCCACCAGGACGCGCCAGGAGGCCCAGGCGCGCCCTGGGGGGTTGTGCCCACCTCAGGTGCCCCCCGAACCACCTCTTTGCTCTATAAATACCCAAATATTCCAGAAACCCTAGGGGAGTCGACGAAATATTGATCCAGCCACCGCAGAGTCCAGAGACACCAGATCCAATCTAGATACCGTCATGGAGGGGTTCACCACTTCCATTGGTGCCTCTCCTATGATGCGTGAGTAGTTCTTTGTAGACCTACGGGTCCGTAGTTAGTAGCTAGATGACTTCCTCTCTCTCTCTTTCTCTCTCTCTCTCTCTCTTGTTTATCAATACAATGGAGATCCATATGATGTAAGTCTTTTGGTGGTGTGTTTGTTGGGATTCGATGAACTTTGAGTTTATGATCAGATCTATGTTTTTATCCATGAAAGTTATTTGAGTCTTCTTTGATCTCTTATATGCGTGATTTCTTATAGCCTCGTATTTCTTCTATGATATTTGGGTTTTGTTTAGCCAACTTGATCTATTTATCTTGCAATGGGAAGAGGTGCTTTGTAGTGGGTTCGATCTTACGGTGCTTGATCCCAGTGACAGAAAGGGAACCAACATGTATGTATCGTTGCTACTAAGGATAACAAGATGATATCTATGTTGGGGAACATAGTAATTTCAAAAAAAATCCTACGCACACGCAAGATCATGGTGACGCATAGCAACGAGAGGGGGAGTGTATCTTCATACCCTTGAAGATCGCTAAGCGGAAGCGTTTATCAACGCGGTTGATGTAGTCGTACGTCTTCACGATCCGACCGATCCAAGTACCGAACGCACGACACCTCCGAGTTCTGCACACGTTCAGCTCGATGACGTCCTCGCCTTCTCGATCCAGCAAGACGGACGAAGTAGTAGATGAGTTCCGGTAGCACGACGGCGTGGTGACGGTGTTGGTGAAGAACAGTCTCCGCAGGGCTTCGCCTAAGCACTACGGAAACTATGACGGAGGATAAACTAGAGGGGACGGGGTTGCCGGCACACGGCTTGGTGTTTCTTGATCTGTCTTTGGTGCTAGCCCCGCCCCTCTATTTATATGTTGAGCCCTGGGGTCGAAACTTGGAGCAAAAGCCTCCTCAAAGTAGGTTTTGCCCGAAAGGCAAGAGTCCCACTCGGACTCCAGGACCAAACGCCAAAATCCTTGGCGTCTGGCGCAGACGCCATGGGCCTCGGTGTCTGGCCCAGGGCCAGACGCCAGGGTCTCCGGCGTTTGGCCCCCTGGCCTCCGAAAACTCCTTTTGCACCGACTTATAGCCCCGTGGGCCTGACCCCTTGGCCTAACCATATCATCCAATATATGAATCTTTACCTCCGAACCATTCCGAAGCTCCTCATCATGTCCGTGATCTCATCCGGGACTCCAAACAACATTCGGTCACCAACATACATAACTCATATAATACTATATCATCAACGAACATTAAGCGTGCGGACCCTACGGGTTCGAGAACTATGTAGACATGACCGAGACATCTCTCTGGTCAATAACCAATTGTGGAACCTGGATGCCCATATTGGCTCCTACATATTCTACGAATATCTTTATCGGTCAAACCGCATAACAACATACGTTGTTCCCTTTGTCATCGGTATGTTACTTGCCCAAGATTCGATCGTTGGTATCTCAATACCTAGTTCAATCTCGTTATCGGGAAGTCTCTTTACTCGTTCCGTAATACATCATCCCGCAACTAACTCATTAGTTACAATACTCGCAAGGCTTATAGTGATGTGAATTACCGAGTGGGCCCAGAGATACCTCTCCGACAATCAGAGTGACAAATCCTAATCTCGAAATACGTCAACCCAACAAGTACCTTCGGAGACACCTGTAGAGCACCTTTATAATCACCCAGTTACGTTGTGACGTTTGGTAGCACACAAAGTGTTCCTCCGGTAAACGGGAGTTGCATAATCTCATAGTCATAGGAATATGTAGAAGTCATGAAGAAAGCAATAGCAACATACTAAACGATCAAGTGCTAAGCTAACGGAATGGGTCAAGTCAATCACATCATTCTTCTAATGATGTGATCCCGTTAATCAAATGACAACTCATGTCTATGGCTACAAAACACAACCATCTTTGATGAACAAGCTAGTCAAGTAGAGGCATACTAGTGACACTATGTTTGTCTATGTATTCACACATGTATTATGTTTCCGGTTAATACAATTCTAGCATGAATAATAAACATTTATCATGAAATAAGGAAATAAATAATAACTTTATTATTGCCTCTAGGGCATATTTCCTTCAGTCTCCCACTTGCACTAGAGTCAATAATCTAGTT
This sequence comes from Triticum timopheevii, assembly GCA_963921465.1. Taxonomy (NCBI): domain Eukaryota; kingdom Viridiplantae; phylum Streptophyta; class Magnoliopsida; order Poales; family Poaceae; genus Triticum; species Triticum timopheevii. The sequence continues at coordinate 141,171,805 of OY997270.1, forward strand.
CACATCGCCATGTGATTTAACACCAATATTCATATATGTATATGATTAACACCCATAGTTCACATCGTCATGTGACTAACACCCAAAGGGTTTGCTAGAGTCAATAATCTAGTTCACATCGCTATGTGATTAACACCCAAAAAGTACTAAGGTGTGATCATGTTTTGCTCGTGAGAGAAGCTTAGTCAACGGGTCTGTCACATTCAGAGCCGTATGTATTCTGCAAATATTCTATGTCTATAATGCTCTGCACGGAGCTACTCTAGCTAATTGCTCCCACTTTTAATATGTATCCATATTGAGACTTAGAGTCATCTGGATCGGTGTAAAAGCTTGCACCGATGTAACTCTTTACGATGGGTTCTTTAATCACCTCCATAATCGAGAAATATTTCCTTAGTCCTCACTAAGGATATTCTTGACCAATGTCCAGTGATCTACTCCTAGATCACTATTGTACTCCCTTGCCAAATTCAGAGCAAGGTATACAATAGGTCTGGCACATAGCATAGCATACTTTATAGAGCCTATGACTGAGGCATAGGGAATGACTTTCATTCTCTTTTCTATTTTCTGCCATGGTCGGGATTTGAGTCTTACTCAATTTCACACCTTTGCAACATAGGCAAGAACTCTTTCTTTGACTGTTCCATTTTGAACTACTTCAAAATCTTGACAAGGTATGTACTTATTGAAAAACTTATCAAGCGTCTTGATCTATCTCAATAGATCTTGATGCTTAATATGTAAGTAGCTTTACTGAGGTCTTTCTTTTAAAGAACTCCTTTCAAATACTCCTTTATGCTTTCCAGAAAAATTCTACATCATTTCCGATTAACAATATGTTACTCACATATATTTATCAGAAAGGCGGTAGTGCTCCCACTCACTTTATTGTAAATACAGGCTTCACCGCAAGTCTGTATAAAACTATATGCTTTGATCAACTTATAAAAGTGTATATTCCAACTCTGAGATGCTTGCACCAGTCCATAGATGGATCGCTGGAGCTTGCACATTTTGTTAGCACCTTTAAGATTGACAAAACCTTCTGGTTGCATCATATAAAACTCTTCTTTAAGAAAACCATTAAGGAATGCAGTTTTGACATCCATTAGCCAGATTTCATAAAATGTGGCAATTGCTAACATGATTCAGACAGACTTAAGCATCGCTACAGTTGAGAAAATTTCATTGTAGTCAACACCTTGAACTTGTCGAAAACCTTTTTGCGACAAGTCGAGCTTTGTAGATAGTAACACTACTATCAACGTCTGTCTTCCTCTTAAAGATCCATTTATACAATATGGCTTGCCGATCATCGGGCAATTCCACCAAAGTCCACACTTTGTTCTCATACATGGATCCCATCTCAGATTTCATGGCCTCAAGCCATTTCGTGGAATCTGGGCTCATCATCGCTTCCTCATAGTTCGTAGGTTCATCATGGTCTAGTAACATGACTTCCAGAACAGGATTACCGTACCACTCTGGTGCGGACTGTACTTTGGAAGACCTACGAGGTTTTGTAGTAACTTAATCTGAAGTTTCATGATCATCATCATTAGCTTCCTCACTAATTGGTGTAGGAATCACTAGAACTGATTTCTGTGATGAACTACTTTCCAATTAGGGAGAAGATACAAATTACCTTATCAAGCTCTACTTTCTTCCCACTCACTTCTTTCGAGAGAAACTCCTTCTCTAGAAAGGATCCATTCTTAGCAACGAATGTTTTGCCTTCAGATCTGTGATAGAAGGTGTACCCAATAGTTTCCTTTGGGTATTCTATGAAGACGCACTTATCCGATTTGGGTTCGAGCTTATCAGGTTGAAAACCTTTTTCACATAAGCATCGCAACTCCAAACTTTAAGAAACGACAGTTTAGGTTTACTGCTAAACCATAGTTCATACGATGTCCTCTCAACGGATTTAGATGGTGCCCTATTAAAGTGAATGTAGCTATATCTAATGCATAGCCCCAAAACAGTAGTGGTAAATCGGTAAGATACGTCATAGATCGCACCACATCCAATAAAGTGCGGTTACGACGTTCGGACACACCAGCTGTGGTGTTCTATGTGGCGTGAGCTGTGAAACTATTCCACATTGTTTAAAAATGAAGGCCAAACTCGTAACTCAAATATTCTTCTCTACGATCAGATTGTAGAAACTTTATTTTCTTGTTACGATGATTCTCCACTTCACTCTGAAATTCTTTGAACTTTTCAAATGTTTCAGACTTGTGCTTTATTAAGTAGATATACGCATATCTGCTCAAATCATCTGTGAAGGTCGGAAAATAACGATACCCGCCACGAGCATCAACACTCATTGGACCGCATACATCGGTATGTATTATTTCCAACAAGTTAGTAGCTCGTTCCATTGTTCCGGAGAATGTAGTTTTAGTCATCTTGCCCAGAAGGCACGGTTCGCAAGCATCAAATGATTCATAACCAAGTGATTTCAAAAATCCATCTTTATGGAGTTTCTTCATGCGCTTTACACCGATATGACCCAAATGGCAGTGCCACAAATAAGTTGCACTATCATTATTAACTTTGCATCTTTTGGTATCAACATTATGAATATGTGTATCACTATGATCAAGATTCAATAAACCATCACCATTGGGTGTATGACCATAGAAGGTTTTATTCATGTAAACAGAATAACAATTTTTCTCTATCTTAGATGAATAATCGTATCGCAATAAACATGATCTTATCATATTTATGCTCAACGCAAACACCAAATAACATTTATTTAGGTTTAACACTAATCTCGAAAATATAGGGAGTGTGTGATGATGATCATATCAATCTTGAAACTACTTCCAACACTCATCGTCACTTCCCCTTCAACTAGTCTCTGTTTATTCTGTAACTCCTGTTTCGAGTTACTAATCTTAGCAACCGAACAAGTATCAAATACTCAGGGGCTACTATAAACACTAGTAAGGCACACATCAATAACCTGTATATCAAATATACCCTTGTTCAATTTGTCATCCTTCTTATCCACCAAATATTCAGGGCATTTCCGCTTCCAGTGACCATTTCCTTTGCAGTGTAAGCACTCAGTTTCAGGTTTTGGTCCAGCTTTGGGCTTCTTCGCAGGAGTGACAACTTGCTTGTCTTTCCACTTGAAGTTCCCTTTCTTTCCCTTTGCCCTTCTCTTGAAACTAGTGGTCTTGTCAATCATCAACACTTGATGCTCTTTCTTGATTTCTACCTTCGTTGATTTCAACATCACGAAGAGCTCGGGAATCGTTTTCATCATCCCTTGCATACTATAGTTCATCACGAAGTTCTGGTAACTTGGTGATGGTAACTAGAGAACTCTGTCAATCACTATCTTATCTGGAAGATTAACTCCCACCCGATTCAAGCGATTGTAGTACCCATACAATCTGAGCACATGCTCACTAGTTGAGCAATTCTCCTCCATCTTTTAGCTATAGAACTTGTTGGAGACTTCATATTTCTCAACTCGGGTATTTGCTTGAAATATTAACTTCAATTCCTGGAACATCTCATATGGTCCATGACGTTCAAAACATCTTGTGAAGTCCTGATTCTAAGCCGTTAAGCATGGTGCACTAAACTATCAAGTAGTCATCATATTGAGCTGGCCAAACGTTCATAACGTCTGCATCTGCTCCTGCAATAGGTATGTCACCTAGCGGTGAATTAAGGACATAATTCTTCTGTGCAGCAATGAGGATAAACCTCAGATCACGGATCCAATCCGCATCATTGCTACTAACATCTTTCAACACAATTTTTCTCTAGGAACATATCAAAATAAACATATGAAAGCAACAACGCGAGCTATTGATCTACAACATAATTTGCAAAATACTACCAGGACTAAGTTCATGATAAATTTAAGTTCATTTAATCATATTACTTAAGAACTCCCACTTAGACAGACATCTCTCTAGTCATCTAAGTGATCACGTGATCCAAATCAACTAAACCATGTCCGATCATCACGTGAGATGGAGTAGTTTTTCAATGGTGAACATCACTATGTTGATCATATCTACTATATGATTCAGGCTTAACCTTTCGGTCTCCGTGTTCCGAGGCCATATCTGTATATGCTAGGCTCGTCAAGTTTAACCTGAGTATTCCGCGTGTGCAACTGTTTTGCACCCGTTGTATTTGAACGTAGAGCCTATCACACCCGATCATCACGTGATGTCTCATCACGAAGAACTTTCGCAATGGTGCATACTCAGGGAGAACACTTCTTGATAATTTAGTGAGAGATCATCTTAAAATGCCACCGTCAATCAAAGCAAGATAAGATGCATAAAGGATAAACATCACATGCAATCAATATAAGTGATATGATATGGCCATCATCATCTTGTGCTTGTGATCTCCATCTCCGAAGCACCGTCGTGATCACCATCGTCACCGGCGCGACACCTTGATCTCCATCGTCGCATCGTTGTCGTTACGCCATCTATTGCTTCTACGACTATCGCTATCGCTTAGTGATAAAGTAAAGCAATTACAGGGCGTTTGCATTTCATACAATAAAGCGACAACCATATGGCTCCTGCCAGTTGCCGATAACTCGGTTACAAAACATGATCATCTCATACAATAAAATATAGCATCACGTCTTAACCATATCACATCACAACATGCCCTGCAAAAACAAGTTAGACGTCCTCTACTTTGTTGTTGCAAATTTTACTTGGCTGCTACGGGCTTAGCAAGAACCGTTCTTACCTACGCATCAAAACCACAACGATAGTTCGTCAAGTTGATGCTGTTTTAACCTTCGCAAGGACCGGGCGTAGCCACACTCGGTTCAACTAAAGTGAGAGAGACAGACACCCGCCGGTCACCTTTAAGCAACGAGTTCTCGTAGTGGTGAAACCAGTCTCGCGTAAGCGTACGCGTAATGTCGGTCCGGGCCGCTTCATCTCACAATGCCGCTGAACCAAAGTATGACATGCTGGTAAGCAGTATGACTTATATCGCCCACAACTCACTTGTGTTCTACTCGTGCATATGACATCTACGCATAAAACCAGGCTTGGATGCCACTGTTGGGGAACATAGTAATTTCAAAAAAAATCCTACGCACACGCAAGATCATGGTGACGCATAGCAACAAGAGGGGGAGTGTATCTTCATACCCTTGAAGATCGCTAAGCGGAAGCGTTTATCAACGCGGTTGATGTAGTCGTACGTCTTCACGATCCGACCGATCCAAGTACCGAACGCACGACACCTTCGAGTTCTGCACACGTTCAGCTCGATGACGTCCTCGCCTTCTCGATCCAGCAAGACGGACGAAGTAGTAGATGAGTTCCGGTAGCACGATGGCGTGGTGACGGTGTTGGTGAAGAACAATCTCCGCAGGGCTTCGCCTAAGCACTACGGAAACTATGACGGAGGATAAACTAGAGGGGACGGGGTTGCCGGCACACGGCTTGGTGTTTCTTGATCTGTCTTTGGTGCTAGCCCCGCCCCTCTATTTATATGTTGAGCCCTGGGGTCGAAACTTGGAGCAAAAGCCTCCTCAAAGTAGGTTTTGCCCGAAAGGCAAGAGTCCCACTCGGACTCCAGGACCAAACGCCACAATCCTTGGCGTCTGGCGCAGACGCCATGGGCCTCGGCGTCTGGCCCAGGGCCAGACGCCAGGGTCTCCGGCGTTTGGCCCCCTGGCCTCCGAAAACTCCTTTTGCACCGACTTATAGCCCCGTGGGCCTGACCCCTTGGCCTAACCATATAATCCAATATATGAATCTTTACCTCCGGACCATTCCGGAGCTCCTCTTCATGTCTGTGATCTCATCCGGGACTCCGAACAACATTCGGTCACCAACATACATAACTCATATAATACTATATCGTCAACGAACGTTAAGCTGCGGACCCTACGGGTTCAAGAACTATGTAGACATGACCAAGACATCTCTCTGGTCAATAACCTATTGCGGAACCTGGATGCCCATATTTATCGGTCAAACTGCATAACAACATATGTTGTTCCCTTTGTCATCAGTATGTTACTTGCCCAAGATTCGATCGTCGGTATCTCAATACCTAGTTCAATCTCGTTACCGGCAATTCTCTTTACTCGTTCCGTTATACATCATCCTGCAACTAACTCATTAGCTACATTGCTTGCAAGGCTTATAGTGATGTGCATTACCAAGAGGGCCCAGAGATACCTCTCCGACAATTGGAGTGACAAAACCTAATCTCGAAATATGCCAAATCAACATGTACCTTTGGAGACACCTGTAGAGCTCCTTTATAATCACCCAGTTACGTTGTGACATTTGGTAGCACACAAAGTGTTCCTCCGGTAAACGGGAGTTGCATAATCTCATAGTTGCAGGAACATGTATAAGTCATGAAGAAAGCAATAGCAACATACTAAATGATCAAGTGCTAAGCTAACGGAATGGGTCATGTCAATCACATCATTCTCCTAATGATGTGATCCCGTTGATCAAATGACAACTCATGTCTATGGTTAGGAAACATAACCATATTTGATTAATGAGCTAGTCAAGTAGAGGCATACTAGTGACACTATGTTTGTCTATGTATTCAAACATGTATTATGTTTCCGGTTAATACATTTCTAGCATGAATAATAAACATTTATCATGAAATAAGGAAATAAATAATAACTTTATTATTGCCTCTAGGGCATATTTCCTTCAGTCTCCCACTTGCACTAGAGTCAATAATCTAGTTCACATCGCCATGGAATTGAAGCGTCTCTTGATGTGCTTGGTCCTCTTGTGAAATATGGATTCCTTTGCCAAGACAATTGCACCAGTATTGTCACAGAAGATCTTCATTGGTCCTGATGCACTAGGTATGACACCTAGATCGGAAATGAACTCCTTCATCCAGACTCCTTCATTTGCTGCTTCCGAAGCAGCTATGTACTCCGCTTCGCATGTAGATCCTGCCACAACGCTTTGTTTAGAACTGCACCAACTGACAGCTCCACCGTTCAATATAAACACGTATCCGGTTTGCGATTTAGAATCGTCCGGATCAGTGTTAAAGCTTGCATCAACGTAACCATTTAGGACTAGCTCTTTGTCACCTCCATAAACGAGAAACATATCCTCAGTCCTTTTCAGGTATTTCAGGATATTCTTGACCGCTGTCCAGTGATCCACTCCTGGATTACTTTGGTACCTCCCTATTAAACTTATTGCTAAGCATACGTCAGGTCTGGTACACAACATTGCATACATGATAGAGCCTATGGCTGAAGCATAGGGAACATCTTTCATTTTCTCTCTATCTTCTGCTGTAGTCAGGCATTGAGTCTGACTCAACTTCACACCTTGTAATACAGGCAAGAACCCTTTCTTTGCCTGATCCATTTTGAAATTTTTCAAAACTTTATCAAGGTATGTGCTTTGTGAAAGTCCAATTAAGCGTCTTGATCTATCTCTATAGATCTTGATGCCCAATATGTAAGCAGCTTCACCGAGGTCTTTCATCGAAAAACTTTTATTCAAGTATCCCTTTATGCTATCCAGAAATTCTATATCATTTCCAATTAATAATATGTCATCTACATATAATATCATAAATGCTACAGAGCTCCCACTCACTTTCTTGTAAATACAGGCTTCTCCGAAAGTCTGTATAAAACCATATGCTTTGATGACACTATCAAAGCGTTTATTCCAACTCCGAGAGGCTTGCACCAGTCCATAAATGGATCGCTGGAGCTTGCACACTTTGTTAGCACCTTTTGGATTGACAAAACCTTCTGGTTGCATCACATACAACTCTTCTTCCAGAAATCCATTCAGGAATGCAGTTTTGACATCCATTTGCCATATTTCATAATCATAAAATGAGGAAATTGCTAACATGATTCGGACAAACTTAAGCATCGCTACGGTTGAGAAAGTCTCATCGTAGTCAACCCCTTGAACTTGTCAAAAACCTTTTGCAACAAGTCGAGCTTTGTAGACTGTTACATTACCATCAACGTCAGTCTTCTTCTTGAAGATCCATTTATTCTCGATGGCTTGCCAATCATCGGGCAAGTCAACCAAAGTCCATACTTTGTTCTCATACATGGATCCCATCTCAGATTTCATGGCCTCAAGCCATTTTGCGGAATCTGGGCTCATCATCGCTTCCTCATAGTTCGTAGGTTCGCCATGGTCAAGTAACATGACTTCCAGAATAGGATAACCGTACCACTCTGGTGCGGATCTTACTCTGGTTGACCTATGAGGTTCGGTAGTAACTTGATCTGAAGTTTCATGATCTATATCATTAGCTTCCTCACTAATTGGTGTAGTTGTCACAGGAATCGGTTCTTGTGATGAACTACTTTCCAATAAGGGAGCAGGTATAGTTACCTCATCAAGTTCTACTTTCCTCCCACTCACTTCTTTCGAGAGAAACTCCTTCTCTAGAAAGGATCCGAATTTAGCAACAAAAGTCTTGCCTTCAGATCTGTGATAGAAGGTGTACCCAATAGTCTCTTTTGGGTATCCTATGAAGACACATTTCTCCGATTTGGGTTCGAGCTTATCTGGTTGAAGTTTCTTCACATAAGCATCGCAGCCCCAAACTTTAAAAAACGACAACTTTGGTTTCTTGCCAAACCATAGATTATAAGGCGTCGTCTCAACGGATTTTGATGTTGCCCTATTTAACGTGAATGCGGCCATCTCTAAAGCATAACCCCAAAACGATAGCGGTAAATTAGTAAGATACATCATAGATCGCACCATATCTAGCAAAGTACGATTACGACGTTCGGACACACCATTACATCTGTGGTGTTCCGGGTGGCGTGAGTTGCGAAACTATTCCGCATTGTTTCAAATGTAAACCAAACTCGTAAATCAAATATTCTCCTCCACGATCAGATCGTAGAAACTTTATTTTCTTGTTACGATGATTTTCCACTTCACTCTGAAATTCTTTGAACTTTTCAAATGTTTCAGACTTTTGTTTCATTAAGTAGATATACCCATATCTGCTCAAATCATTTGTGAAGGTGAGAAAATAACGATACCCGCCGCGAGCCTCAACATTCATTGGACCACACACATCGGTATGTATGATTTCCAACAAATCAGTTGCTCGCTTCATAGTTTCGGAGAACGACGTTTTAGTCATCTTGCCCATGAGGCATGGTTCGAAGTAGCAAGTGATTCATAATCAAGTGATTCCAGAAGTCCATCAGTATGGAGTTTCTTCATGCGCTTTACACCAATATAACCCAAACGGCAGTGCCACAAATAAGTTGCACTATCATTATCAACTCTGCATCTTTTGGCTTCAGTATTATGAATATGTGTATCACTACTATCGAGATTTCATAAAAATAGACCACTCTTCAAGGGTGCATGACCATAAAAGATATTACTCATATAAATAGAACAACCATTATTCTCTAATTTAAATGAATAACCGTCTCGCATCAAACAAGATCTAGATATAATGTTTATGCTCAACGCTGGCACCAAATAACAATTATTTAGGTCTAAAACTAATCCCGAAGGTAGATGTAGAGGTAGTGTGCCGACCGCGATCACATCGACTTTGGAACCATTTCCCACGCGCATCGTCACCTCGTCCTTAGCCACTCTTCGCTTAATCCGTAGTCTCTGTTTTGAGTTGCACATATTAGCAACAGAACCAGTATCAAATACCCAGGTGCTACTGCGAGCATTAGTAAGGTACACATCAATAACATGTATATCACATATACCTTTGTTCACCTTGCCATCCTTCTTATCCGCCAAATACTTGGGGCAGTTCCGCTTCCAGTGACCAGTTTGCTTGTAGTAGAAGCACTCAGTCTCAGGCTTAGGTCCAGATTTGGGTTTCTTCTCTTGAGCAGCAACTTGTTTGCTGTTCTTCTTGACATTCCCCTTCTTCTTCCCTTTACCCTTTTTCTTGAAATTGGTGGTCTTATTGACCATCAACACTTGATGCTCCTTCTTGATTTCTACCTCCGCAACCTTTAGCATTGCGAAGAGCTCGGGAATAGTCTTGTCCATCCCTTGCATATTATAGTTCATCATGAAGCTCTTGTAGCATGGTGGCAGTGATTGAAGAATTCTGTCACTGACACTATCATCAGGAAGATTAACTCCCAGTTGAATCAAGTGATTATTATACCCAGACATTTTGAGTATATGTTCACTGACAGAACTATTCTCTTCCATCTTGCAACTATAGAACTTATTGGAGACTTCATATCTCTCAATCCGGGCATTTGCTTGAAATATTAACTTCAACTCCTGGAACATCTCATGTGCTCCATGACGTTCAAAACATCGTTGAAGTCCCGGTTCTAAGCTGTAAAGCATGGCACACTGAACTATCAAGTAGTCATCAGCTTTGCTCTGCCAGCCGTTCTTAACATCATCAGTTTCATCTGCAGCAGGCCTGGCACCCAGCGGTGCTTCCAGGACGTAATTCTTCTGTGCAGCAATGATGATAATCCTCAAGTTATGGACCCAGTCCGTGTAATTGCTACCATCATCTTTCAACTTAGCTTTCTCAAGGAACGCATTAAAATTCAATGGAACAACAACACGAGCCATCTATCTACAACAAACATAGACAAGCAAAATACTATCAGGTACTAAGTTCATGATAAATTTAAGTTCAATTAATCATATTACTAAAGAACTCCCACTTAGACAGACATCTCTCTAGTCATCTAAGTGATCACATGATCCAAATCAACTAAACCATGTCCGATCATCATGTGAGATGGAGTAGTTTTCAATGGTGAACATCCCTATGTTGATCATATCTACTATATGATTCACGTTCGACCTTTCGGTCTCCGTGTTCCGAGGCCATATCTGTATATGCTAGGCTCGTCAAGTTTAACCTGAGTATTCCGCGTGTGCAACTGTTTTGCACCCGTTGTATTTGAACGTAGAGCCTATCACACCCGATCATCACGTGGTGTCTCAGCACGAAGAACTTTCACAACGGTGCATACTTAGGGAGAACACTTCTTGATAATTAGTGAGAGATCATCTCAAAATGCTACTGATACGTCTCCGACGTATCTACTTTTCCAAACACTTTTGCCCTTGTTTTGGACTCTAACTTGCATGATTTGAATGAAACTAACCCGGACTGACGCTGTTTTCAGCAGAACTGCCATGATGTTGTTTTATGTGTAGAAAAGAAAAGTTCTCGGAATGTCCTGAAAATCTACGAAGGCACTTTTTGGAATTAATAAGAATTTCTGGGCGAAAGAAATATACCAGGGGGCCCAGGGCTTGTCCACGAGACAGGGGGCGCCCCCCCTGTAGGGCGCGCCCCCTATCTCATGGGCCCCCTGGACCTCCACCGACCTCAACTCCAACTCCATATATTCACGTTCGGGGAGAAAAAAATCAGAGAGAAAGTTTCATCGCGTTTCATGACACGGAGCCGCCGCCAAGCCCTAATCTCTCTCGGGAGGGCTGATCTGGAGTCCTTTCTGGGCTCCGGAGAGGGGGATTAGTCGCCGTCGTCATCATCAACCATCCTCCATCACCAATTTCATGATGCTCACCGCCATGCGTCAGTAATTCCATCGTAGGCTTGCTGGACAGTGATGGGTTGGATGAGATTTACCATGTAATAAAGTTAGTTTTGTTAGGGTTTGATCCCTAGTATCCACTATGTTCTGAGATTGATGTTGCTATGACTTTGCTATGCTTAATGTTTGTCACTAGGGCCCGAGTGCCATGATTTCAGATCTGAACCTATTATGTTTTCATGAATATATGTGTGTTCTTGATCCTATCTTGCAAGTCTATAGTCACCTATTATGTGTTATGATCCGACAACCCCGAAGTGACAATAATCGGGATACTTCTCGGTGATGACCGTAGTTTGAGGAGTTCATGTATTCACTATGTGCTAATGCCTTGTTTCGGTTCTCTATCAAAAGGAGGCCTTACTATCCCTTAGTTTCCGCTAGGACCCCGCTTCCACGGGAGGGTAGGACAAAAGATGTCATACAAGTTCTTTTCCATAAGCACGTATGACTATTTACGGAATACATGCCTACATTACATTGATGAATTGGAGATAGTTCTATATCACCCTATGTTATAACTATTGCATGAGGAATCGCATCCGGCATAATTCTCCTTCACTGATCCATTGCCTACGAGCTTTTCACATATTGTTCTTCGCTTATTTACTTTTCCGTTGCTACTATCACAACTATTACAAAAACCCAAAAACATTTATCTTTACCTTTGCTACCGTTACCTTTGTTATCATACCACTTTTGCTACTAAATACTTTGCTGCGGATACTAAGTTATCTAGGTGTGGTTGAATTGACAACTCAACTGCTAATACTCAAGAATATTCTTTGGCTCCCCTTGTGTCGAATCAATAAATTTGGGTTGAATACTTTACCCTCGAAAGCTGTTGCGATCCCCTACACTTGTGGGTTATCAGCTACCATCAATCAAAGCAAGATAAGATGCATAAAGGATAAACATCACATGCAATCAATATAAGTGATATGATATGGCCATCATCATCTTGTGCTTGTGATCTCCATCTCCAAAGCACCGTCATGATCACCATCGTCACCGGCGCGACACCTTGATCTCCATCGTAGCATCGTTGTCGTTTCGCCATCTATTGCTTCTACGACTATCGCTACCGCTTAGTGATAAAGTAAAGCAATTACAGGGCGCTTGCATTTCATACAATAAAGCGACAACCATATGGCTCCTGCCAGTTGCCGATAACTCGATTACAAAACATGATAATCTCATACAATAAAATATAGCATCACGTCTTGACCATATCACATCACAACATGCCCTGCAAAAACAAGTTAGACGTCCTCTACTTTGTTGTTGCAAATTTTACGTGGCTGCCACGGGCTGAGCAAGAACCGTTCTTACCTACGCATCAAAACCACAATGATAGTTCGTCAAGTTAGTGCTGTTTTAACCTTCGCAAGGACCGGGCGTAGCCACACTCGGTTCAACTAAAGTTGGAGAAACTGACACCCTCCAGCCACCTGTGTGCAAAGCACATCGGTAGAACCAGTCTCGCGTAAGCGTACGCGTAATGTCGGTCCAGGCCGCTTCATCCAACAATACCGCCAAACCAAAGTATGACATGCTGGTAAGCAGTATGACTTGTATCGCCCACAACTCACTTGTGTTCTACTCGTGCATATGACATCTACGCATAAAACCAGGCTCGGATGCCACTGTTGCGGAACGTAGTAATTTCAAAAAAATACCTATGCACACGCAAGATCATGGTGATGCATAGCAACAAGAGGGGAGAGTGTTGTCCACGTACCCTCGTAGACCGAAAGCGGAAGCGTTATAACAACACGGTTGATGTAGTCGTACGTCTTCACGGCCCAATCGATCAAGCACCGAAACTACGACACCTCCGAGTTCTAGCACACGTTCAGCTCGATGACGTCCCTCGAACTCCGATCTAGCCAAGTGTCAAGGGAGAGTTCCGTCAGCACGACGGTGTGGTGACGATCTTGATGTTCTACCGTCGCAGGGCTTCGCCTAAGCACCGCTACAATATTATCGAGGAGGACTATGGTGGAGGGGGGCACCACACATGACTAAGAGATCAAGAGATCAATTGTTGTGTCTATGGGGTGCCCCCTCCCCCGTATATAAAGGAGTGGAGGAGGGGGCAGGCCAAGGGGGGGGGGGGGGTGGCGCGCCCTAGGGGGGAGTCCAACTCCCACCGGGAGTAGGACTCCCCCTTTTCCTATTAGGAGAGGGAGAGGGAAGGAAGAGGAAGGAGTGAGGAAGGAAAGGGGGGGCCGGCCCCCCTCCCAATTCGGATTGGGATTGGGGGGGGGGGGGGCGCCCCCTCCCTTGCTCCTTTCCCCTCCTTTCCACTAAGGCCCAATAAGGCCCATATACCTCCTGGGGGTTCCGATAACCTCCCAGAGCTCCGGTATTGTCCCAATCTCACCCGGAACCTTTCCGGTGTCCAAATATAGTCGTCCAATATATCGATCTTTATGTCTCGACCATTTTGAGACTCCTCGTCATGTCCGTGATCACATCCGGGACTCCGAACAACCTTCGGTACATCAAAACTCATAAACTCATAATAAAACTGTCAATGAAACATTAAGCGTGCGGACCCTACGGGTTCGAGAACTATGTAGACATGACCGAGACACGTTTCCGGTCAATAACCAATAGCGGAACCTGAATGCTCATATTGGCTCCTACATATTCTACGAAGATATTTATCGGTCAAACCACATGACAACATACGTTGTTCCCTTTGTCATCAGTATGTTACTTGCCCGAGATTCGATCGTCGGTATCCCAATACCTAGTTCAATCTCATTACCGGCAAGTCTCTTTACTCGTTACGTAATGCATCATTTCGTAACTAACTCATTAGCTACATTGCTTGCAAGGCTTATAGTGATGTGCATTACCGATGTAACATCCCAAATTTTCAATTTGGAATGTTATACATTAGATCATCATGCATATCATATTTTCTTGCATTTTGTTGATCCTAGAAATTTCACGCAACTCAAGGACCCACGGAGAGAGTTGGAGATTTCGAAATTTTCATATTTGAGTTCTTTCAAATTTTGAAAAGAGGATCATTTGGATTTATTTATTTTATCTTCAAATATTTTTCCAATATCAAAAATAAGAGAGGGAATAATATGACTTTCCCAAAATTTAGGAAAAATGAAGATTTAATAAATAAATCAAATTTTGGATTTTTCTCGGAGTTTATTTGCCTTAGGAAAAAAATGCGTATTTTCAAAAATTTTCACTTAGGCCCCGAGTAAAAGTTCATTTTGTTCGACTCATTTTTAGGAGTCGGGGAAAATTTACTTTATTAATTTTGGAGTTCGTTTAGATTTTCTTTTCTGTATTTTTTTCTGCGCGCGAAACCGATTTAAAAAAAAAAACCCCGCAGCGCCTTGGGCCAAGGGCCCAAGCCGCCAAGCCGCCGGCCGGCCAGGAGGCCAAGGCCACCGCGAACGCGCGCGAGCGCCAGGAGCCAAGGAGCCGCCGCCCTGTTTCCTTTTTCTTTTACAAATCCTAGTAGGATTTGGACCCGTTTCGTTTATTCCGTTTTTTGTTCCTAGGATTCCTAATCCTACTCTAATTCTTGTACCCTACTCCAAGCAAAACCCTCCCCCTCCCCAATATAAATACCCAAGCACCCCCCCTCTAACACATCAAACCAAAGCCCTCTCCTCTCCACAGCAGCAGCAGCGCAGCACCACCATCGCGCCGCCGCCCTACACCGCCGCCGCTGCCCTACACCGCCGCCGCCGCCAAGTGCCGCCGCCGCCGCCCAACGCCGCCGCTGCCGGAGCCCCTCGCCTCTTCGAGGTACTAGCCCCGCGCCACGTCTCTTTTTCCCTCGGATCGGTTTTTCTCGTAAATCGTTCCGGTTTTTCCGTTCAGTTTTCTAGATCGGTTTTTCGTTTCGGTTTTCTTTTCGAAACCCTAGATCGGTTTTTCTCGCCGGTTTTATTTAGCGAGCGTTCGCCGGACCGTTCGTCTTAACGAACGTGATCACCGGTTTGCCTCGGTTAACAAACTTCTGTTCGTTTAATCGTTCGTTGTTTTCTTTCTCATCGGATTTATTCCGCTATTTTTCTGATAGCGATTTCAGATCTGATCTTCTTTCTAGCTTATTTTCTCGCTCGTTTATCAGAATCAGGTGATTCAAGCGCCTGGAGTTTCGTCTCGAAACCGCCGTTCCGACTAATCAACTTAAACCAAGTTTTGCTACTGTAAAATTTGACTTAGTTTCAAATTGCTAGAACCGAGTTGTTTTCGTTCGCCATTTGACTTTCGTCGCTTTATTCGATTTGAATTCTTTTGCAAACCAGGGTTCTTAAGTTGAACTCTCTGGTTAGATCTTTTATTTGAGATTTACCCGTGCATTAGATGAGTACTTATTGTATGCTTGTTTTTTGTCTGCGATAGATCACCCGGAGTGCGCCGCTTGTTACTTCGAATCTCTAGGTTTCGCGGATCATCAGCAAGGCAAGTAACACTTGATCATACCTTTCTACTACCCAGTTTTATGCATTAGATCAATCCTCACACATTGCATGATTAGGATCTAATTAAATTGTGGGATGGGAAGTAGCTGAGGTAGTACCTATTACTTGTTTTACTTATGAAACCTTTGGGAGTTACTTCTACGTTTGCTTATTATGCCATGCTATGCTAGTAGACGTGGATTGGGTGAGTGATATCCATGACAGATGTGAGTTTGTTAATTAATGGTTTATCTAAGGTGGCAACTTAAATACACATCTGGGTGGATTGAGGCACCTGGGGTTACCAGGACTTGCCTGTTTTTTTGGAAATCCCGGGGGTACCGTGTGATTTTCCTATGGACCGCCACCCAGGCTCAAAGGGATCATAAGATAATTCATACTAGTAACTTAAGTGTGCAGCCACAAGCCATTATGGGCTCTGGCATAGTTGACTAAGTTGTGCGAACTCTTATAGTGGTGGACTAGCAGATGTAGGGGATGTAGGTGTACTGGTCTACCCATCGTAAGGTGCTAGCGCTTCTGAAAGACTATGTCTCGGTCATCCGTTTCTCAAACACCATGTAGTGCGAGGAACCAAACGGAGGCGATCGAGTCTTGTGGGGAAAAGTGCGCAAACCTCTGCAGAGTGTACAAACTAATCATGATTAGCCGTGTCCCCGGTTATGGACATCTTGAGTATCTAGTACTTGAATATTCTGTTGTATCTCAACATGTTACTCTAATTTAATATTGATGGGTTTGTTAATGAGTACTTTTAATTGGGATTGAGGATGCTGTCAACCATTCTCAATGTTTAACAACCACCATGATAGTTAAATAAATTTATTCCTTTGCAGTAGTGAAAAACTGGCTTTATGCAGAAAAAACTGTAACCATAGAGCTTTTCCACCAGCCAAATATGCATGTAGTATAGGCTTATTGTTCATTATTCTCTATGTGTTACTTTGCCAGCATATTCCATGTGCTGACCCGTTTTCGGGCTGCAACTTTCATGTTGCAGACTTTTTAGACGACGAGTAAGGTGCTTTTAGGTCGTGGTTCTATACTCAGTGATGCCGTTGGAGTTGATGGACTCACTTATCTTCCAAGTCTTCCGCTGTTATCGTTATTAGATGGCCTTAAGCCATGATTATTGTAATAAGTCCTCTTCTGGACAAACGATGTAATAAGTGTGTGATTGCTACTCTGTTATAAATCCTTCAAAGTACTGTGTGGTGTCAGCATTACTGATCCAGGGATGACACCTAAGCACAGAGACTTGACCATCTGAGGTCGGGTCGCTACAGAGATGGTATCAGAGCACACGCTGACTGTAGGACACGACCACTAAGTTAAAGCCATAGATCACTATTCTCTTCTCATTTTCTAACTCCTCATCTTTTCTACTCTTTTAGGATGACGGACGCAAGGATCAAGTACGCTCAACCGGATGAAGGCACACCTTTTGTATCCCACTTGAAGGAAGTCGCCAAGTACTTGAAGATTGGACTACCAAGCTTCACCGGGACTTTCAACGCCACTCTGCCTGAAGAGGAGCACTGGAAGATTCAAGCTCACGTTCCGGGAAGGACATTCGCCCCAATCACCAAGCCCATAGATAGTGTTTCCAGTGCACCAACCTGGAGTCTGGGAAAGAGCATGGCAGCTCATATCACCATGGGACGCATTGGAGAAGTTTATCAAGAAGACCTCAAGGACACTATCTACCAGATTTGCGGACGCCGGAATGAACAATGGGAGATAGTCAGCACCAAGAAGGACAGATCCATTACAGCTTACATCCAGGAGTTAAACCAGCACATTCGACGCCAGGAGAACCAGATGTGCAATGATATGATAGAGTTGAAGAATGCGAAGGGAAGGATCATCGAACTTGAAGGAGAGATGAAGACTCTACGCAAGGACTACATGGACGAGATCGTAGCTGTCGTAAGGCACAACAGAGATCTTAAGTATGAGATTGAAGAACTCAAGAAGAAGTTGGAGCTCAAGAATGAAGACAAGTATGTCGACTGCCCGAGCAACTACATCATCATCGACGACACCGATTCGGATCCAAGTGAACCCGACTTTGAAGACGAAGCTGGAGCAGACATCATGGAGTCTTCCACCGGTTCAAATTAATAGATGACCACCATATATTAGCAGTGATCCCTCCATGTAATCATTATAGTACACGCACTTTTGCGATAGTTAGACCGTTGTAAGCCCTTTGTTTGAATGAATGAAGTGATTTTGTGTGTATTTGTCTCATGAGCATTTGGGTAGTGTTTTCTCTTTAGACCCCATCCTACTCTTAATTTCTCTTCCTTTCTAAACCCTTCAGATGCCTCCGAGACGCGACCCCGAGTTTGTTTTCCTGCCAGAGATCACTCAGTTGATTCAGCAGCAGAATACTTTGATTCAGACATTGGTATAGAACCAAGGCAATAACAACAACAACCCACCACCACCACCACCTGCAGATCACTTGACTCGTTTCCTTAGGCTGAATCCGCCGGTGTATTCCAGTAGCACCGAGCCGATTGTAGCAGATGATTGGCTCCGCAAGATAGGAAGGGAGTTGACCACTGCAGGATGCACAGATGGTGAGAAGGTTAAGTTTGCTGCACATCAGCTTGACGGACCCGCAGCAGCATGGTGGGAGAATTTCACAGCCACTTACCCCGTAGACACTGTCACATGGGATCAGTTTCAGCAAGCTTTCCGCACTGCCCATGTTTCAGCAGGAGCTATGGCCATGAAGAAGCGTGAGTTTCGCAACTTACGCCAAGGAGGAAGGACTGTTGGCCAGTATGTGGATGATTTTAGTAAGTTAGCATGTTATGCCCCAGATGACGTTGCTACAGATGCAGCTAAGCAGGAGAAGTTTCTGGAAGGACTGAATGATGAGTTAAGCATGCAGTTGATGGTAGCAAGATTCAATAACTACCAGGAGTTGGTAGACCGCGCCCTCATGATTGAAGGAAAGCAGCAACAGATTGAGAATCGCAAGAGGAAGTATGCACAGGGGAAGTATAACTCTGGAGCCCAGCAGAAGCCCCGCTATACACCTAAGCAGGGAGTTCAGTTTCAGCATACCCATGGAGGAGGTAGTTCGCACAATCACAAGAATGGTAATGGGAATGGAGGAAGCAACGGCCAGAACAGGACCACACCATCAACCCCAGCCAAGAAAGACCTGAGCCATGTCACCTGTTACAAGTGTTCCAAGACCGGACATTACGCAAATGATTGTCCCGAAGGCCAAGGTGGGAATGGAAGCTCTGGAAAGAAGCCAAACCCTTTCAACAGGGGACAGGTGAACCACATTGATGTGGAGGAGGTTGAAGCTCAGCCCGATGCAGTAATCGGTAAGTTTTTGGTTAAGTCATTTACTGCACTTGTTCTTTTCGATACTAGTGCATCACATTCATACATATCAAGGGGATTTGTAGAAAAGTATAGTCTGCCTACTCAGATTCTTAAAACCCCTATGCTAGTAAGTTCACCAGGAGCAGAGTACACGGCCAGACAAGGATGTTTTCAAGTGCCATTGAGTATAGGAAGGCATGTATTCCCGACGGATTTGATCATTCTGGAATCCCAAGGATTGGATGTGATTCTCGGTATGGATTGGCTGTCGATGTATGGAGGAAACATCGATTGCGCAAGTAAGACGATTTTGCTCACGACACCAGAAGGAAGAAGGATCAGGTATGTGTCACGGCATGGATCAAAGAGGAATCAAGGAAATTGCTTATCAGGAGTTGTGCAGGAAGAGGTACCAGTAGTGAAGGATTATCCTGATGTATTTCCTGAGGAATTACCAGGAATGCCACCGGATAGAGACATTGAGTTTTTGATTGAGCTTTTGCCAGGAACAGGCCCAATATCAAAGCGACCATACAGGATGCCCGCACAGGATTTGGCGGAAATCAAGAAGCAGATTAAGGAGCTATTGGATAAAGGGTATATACGCCCAAGTTCTTCACCTTGGGGATCACCCGTACTATTAGTGGAGAAGAAGGATGGATCGTTAAGGATGGTTGTTGATTACCGTGGATTGAATGCAGTAACAATCAAGAACAAGTACCCACTACCAATGATAAATGGTCTGTTTGATCGTTTGCAAGGAGCTAAAGTGTTTTCCAAGATCGATTTGCGATCAGGGTACCATCAGTTGAAGATCCGAGAGCAGGACATACCTAAGACAACATTTACCACAAGATATGGACTGTATGAGTATACCGTTATGTCATTTGGACTGACTAACACACCTGCCTATTTCATGAACCTGATGAACAAAGTGTTTATGGAGTTTTTGGATAAGTTCGTCGTGGTGTTCATTGATGATATTTTGGTTTACTCGAAGAATGAAGAGGAACATAAGGAACATTTGCGATTGGTTTTGGAGAAGCTGGGGGAACATCAGTTATACGCCAAGTTCAGCAAATGTGAATTTTGGCTAAAGGAACTTGGATTTCTTGGACATGTTATATCCGAAGAAGGTATAGCAGTTGACCCCACAAAGGTTGAGACCGTAACCAAATGGGAAGCACCAACGACAGTTGGAGAGATCCGGAGTTTTCTTGGACTCGCAGGATACTACCGGAGATTCATTGAGAATTTCTCAAAGATTGCAAAGCCTATGACGGAATTGCTGAAAAAGGATACCAAGTTCATATGGACTGAGGATTGTGAGGCAAGTTTTCAGGAGTTGAAGAAAAGATTGGTTACCTCACCAGTGTTAATTTTGCCAGATCAGACCAAAGATTATGAGGTGTATTGCGACACTTCACGTCGAGGACTTGGAGCAGTGCTTATGCAGGAAGGAAGAGTTGTTTCGTATGCTTCACGACAACTGAAACCTCATGAATTAAATTATGCCACCCACGATTTGGAATTAGCAGCCGTAGTGCATGCATTGAAGACATGGAGACATTTCCTCATTGGAAATCATTGTGAGGTGTACACGGATCACAAGAGTTTGAAGTACATTTTCACGCAGAAGGAGTTAAACCTTAGACAAAGGAGATGGTTGGAACTCATCAAGGATTATGATATGAGATTGCATTATCATCCCGGAAAGGCTAATGTAGTAGCTGATGCATTGAGCCGCAAGAGCCATGTCAATACGCTATTGACTGGAGAAATACCTAAGGAGTTAGCAACAGATCTTCGTGAGCTATGTTTGGAAATAGTTCCGAGAGGCTATCTAGCAGCATTGGAGATTCAGTCTACCTTGATGGATAAAATCAGAGAAGCTCAGAAAAATGACAAGGAGATTGCGGATATAAAGAAGAAAATGAGCGAAGGAAAAGCAAAGGGATTTCGTAAGGATGAGCATGATACCCTATGGTTTGAGGACCGTGTTTATGTACCAAATGACCCGGAGATCAGGAAGTTGATTCTGCAAGAGGCACATGATTCACCCTATTCGATTCACCTAGGAAATACCAAGATGTATTTGGATTTGAAGGAAACATTCTGGTGGACCGGAATGAAGAAGGATATCGCGGAGTATGTAGCAGTTTGTGATGTATGTCAGAGAGTGAAGGCAGAACATCAGAAGCCAGCAGGATTTTTGCAACCATTGCCGATACCCGAATGGAAGTGGGATAAACTAGGCATGGATTTCATCACGGGTTTGCCAAAGACTCGTTCAGGCTATGACTCGATTTGGGTTATAGTTGACCGCTTGACGAAGGTAGCGCATTTCATTCCAGTTAAGACTACCTATAGCAGTGCTAAGTTGGCAAAGATATACATGACCAGAATTGTGTGTTTGCACGGAGTTTCGAGGAGTATCGTATCAGATAGAGGAACCCAATTTACCTCAAAGTTTTGGAATCAGTTGCTTGAAACTTTGGGAACCAGGCTAGAATTTAGTACAACTTTTCACCCGCAGACAGATGGACAGACTGAGAGAGTCAATCAGATTTTGGAGGATATGCTAAGAGCTTGTGCACTAGATTATGGATCTAGTTGGGACGATAATTTGCCGTATGCGGAGTTTTCTTATAACAACAGTTACCAAACCAGCTTGAAGATGGCACCTTTCGAAGCTTTATACGGAAGAAGGTGCAGGACACCGTTGTCATGGGACGAAGTAGGAGACCGTCAGTTGTTTGGACCAGATTTGATTAAGGAGTCTGAACAGAAAGTTAAGTTGATTCGCGATAGGCTCAAGGTAGCCCAGTCCAGACAGAAGAGCTATGCGGATTCAAAACGCAAGGCGATAGAATATGAAGTTGGAGATAGAGTTTACCTTAGAGTATCCCCACTTCGAGGAGTGAAACGTTTTGGGGTTAAAGGAAAGTTAGCACCACGTTTCGTTGGACCGTATAAGATCTTGCAACGCATGGGAGAAGTCGCTTATAAGTTGGAATAACCGGAAGGACTGTCAGGAGTTCATGACGTATTCCATGTTTCTCAGCTGAAGAAATGTCACGCCGAGATGGCAGAGGTACCGCTAAGAGATACAGTGCCACTTGAAACAATTCAGTTGAAGGATGTTTTAACATATGAGGAGAAACCAGTCAAGATTCTTGATTATGCCAGCAGAGTTACTCGCAGCAAGGTTATCAAGTTTTGCAAGGTTCAGTGGAGCCACCACACTGAGGATGAAGCCACCTGGGAGAGAGAAGAAGATTTGCTCAAGGACCACCCTCACCTATTTTCTAGCCAACCCGAATCTCGAGGGCGAGATTCATCTTAAGGGGGGTAGGTTTGTAACATCCCAAATTTTCAATTTGGAATGTTATACATTAGATCATCATGCATATCATATTTTCTTGCATTTTGTTGATCCTAGAAATTTCACGCAACTCAAGGACCCACGGAGAGAGTTGGAGATTTCAAAATTTTCATATTTGAGTTCTTTCAAATTTTGAAAAGAGGATCATTTGGATTTATTTATTTTATCTTCAAATATTTTTCCAATATCAAAAATAAGAGAGGGAATAATATGACTTTCCAAAAATTTAGGAAAAATGAAGATTTAACAAATAAATCAAATTTTGGATTTTTCTCGGAGTTTATTTGCCTTAGGAAAAAAAATGCGTATTTTCAAAAATTGCATTTAGGCCCC
Source organism: Triticum timopheevii (assembly GCA_963921465.1). NCBI lineage: Eukaryota > Viridiplantae > Streptophyta > Magnoliopsida > Poales > Poaceae > Triticum > Triticum timopheevii. The sequence goes on from OY997270.1 coordinate 141,194,942, forward strand.
GAGTAAAAGTTCATTTTGTTCGACTCATTTTTAGGAGTCGGGGAAAATTTACTTTATTAATTTTGGAGTTCGTTTAGATTTTCTTTTCTGTATTTCTTTCTGCGCGCGAAACCGATTTAAAAAAAAACCCACAGTGCCTTGGGCCAAGGGCCCAAGCCGCCAAGCCGCCGGCCGGCCAGGAGGCCAAGGCCACCGCGCACGCGCGCGAGCGCCAGGAGCCAGGGAGCCACCGCCCTGTTTCCTTTTTCTTTTACAAATCCTAGTAGGATTTGGGCCCGTTTCGTTTATTCCGTTTTTTGTTCCTAGGATTCCTAATCCTACTCTAATTCTTGTACCCTACTCCAAGCAAAACCCTCCCCCTCCCCAATATAAATACCCAAGCACCCCCCTCTAACACATCAAACCAAAGCCCTCTCCTCTCCGCAGCAGCAGCAGCGCAGCACCACCACCGCGCCGTCGCCCTATACCGCCGCCGCTGCCCTACACCGCCGCCGCCGCCACCCAGCGCCGCCGCCCCTCACCCGCGCCGCCGCCGCCGCTTGCCACCGCCGCCGCCGCCCAACGCCGCCGCCGCCGGAGCCCCTCGCCTCTTCGAGGTACTAGCCCCGCGCCGCGTCTCTTTTTTCCCTTGGATAGGTTTTTCTCGTAAATCGTTCCGGTTTTTCCGTTCGGTTTTTCTAATCGGTTTTCTAGATCGGTTTTCTAGATCGGTTTTTCGTTTTGGTTTTCTTTCCGAAACCCTAGATCGGTTTTTCTCGCCGGTTTTATTTCCGGTTTTGTTTAGCGAGCGTTCGCCGGACCGTTCGTCTTAACGAACGTGATCACCGGTTTGCCTCGGTTAACGAATGTCCGTTCGTTTAATCGTTCGTCGTTTTCTTTCTCATCGGATTTATTCCGCTATTTTTCTGATAGCGATTTCAGATCCGATCTTCTTTTTGGCTTATTTTCTCGGTCGTTTATCGGAATCAGGTGATTCAAGCGCCTGGAGTTTCGTCTCGAAACCGCCGTTCCGACTAATCAACTTAAACCAAGTTTTGCTACTGTAAAATTTGACTTAGTTTCAAATTGGTAGAACCGAGTTGTTTTCGTTCACCGTTTGACTTTCGTCGCTTTATTCGATTTGAATTCTTTTGCAAACCAGGGTTCTTAAGTTGAACTCTCTGGTTAGATATTTTATTCGAGATTTATCCGTGCATTAGATGAGTATTTATTGTATGCTTGTTGTTTGTCTGCGATAGATCACCCGGAGTGCGCCGCTTGTTACTTCGAATCTCTAGGTTTCGCGGATCATCAGCAAGGCAAGTAACACTTGATCATACCTTTCTACTACCCAGTTTTATGCATTAGATCAATCCTCACACATTGCATGATTAGGATCTAATTAAATTGTGGGATGGGAAGTAGATGAGGTAGTACCTATTACTTGTTTTACTTATGAAACCTTTGGGAGTTACTTCTACGTTTGCTTATTATGCCATGCTATGCTAGTAGACGTGGATTGGGTGAGTGATATCCATGACAGATGAATTTGTTAATTAATGGTTTATCTAAGGTGGCAACTTAAATACACATCTGGGTGGATTGAGGCACCTGGGGTTACTAGGACTTGCCTGTTTTTTTGGAAATCCCGGGGGTACCGTGTGATTTTCCTATGGACCGCCACCCAGGCTCAAAGGGATCATAAGATAATTCATACTAGTAACTTACGTGTGCAGCCACAAGCCATTATGGGCTCTGGCATAGTTGACTAAGTTGTGCGAACTCTTATAGTGGTGGACTAGCAGATGTAGGGGATGTAGGTGTACCGGTCTACCCATCGTAAGGTGCTAGCGCTTCTGAAAGACTATGTCTCGGTCATCCGTTTCTCAAACACCATGTAGTGCGAGGAACCAAACGGAGGCGATCGAGTCTTGTGGGGAAAAGTGCGCAAACCTCTGCAGAGTGTACAAACTAATCATGATTAGCCGTGTCCCCGGTTATGGACATCTTGAGTATCTAGTACTTGAATATTCTGTTGTATCTCAACATGTTACTCTAATTTAATATTGGTGGGTTTGTTAATGAGTACTTTTAATTGGGATTGAGGATGCTGTCAACCATTCTCAATGTTTAACAACCACCATGATAGTTAAATAAATTTATTCCTTTGCAGTAGGGAAAAACTGGCTTTATGCAAAAAAAACTGTAACCATAGAGGTTTTCCACCAGCCAAATATGCATGTAGTATAGGCTTATTGTTCATTATTCTCTATGTGTTACTTTGCCAACATATTCCATGTGCTGACCCGTTTTCGGGCTGCAACTTTCATGTTGCAGACTTTTCAGACGACGAGTAAGGTGCTTTTAGGTCGTGGTTCTATACCCAGTGATGCCGTTGGAGTTGATGGACTCACTTATCTTCCAAGTCTTCCGCTGTTATCGTTATTAGATGGCCTTAAGCCATGATTATAGTAATAAGTCCTCTTCTGGACAAACAATGTAATAAGTGTGTGATTGCTACTATGTTATAAATCCTTCAAAGTACTGTGTGGTGTCAGCATTACTGATCCAGGGATGACACCTGAGCACAGAGACTTGACCATCTGAGGTCGGGTCGCTACAACCAAGAGGGCCCAGAGATACCTCTCTGACAATCGGAGTGACAAAACCTAATCTCGAAATACGCCAACTCAACATGTACCTTTGGAGACACCTGTAGAGCACCTTTATAATCACCCAGTTACGTTGTGACGTTTGGTAGCACACAAAGTGTTCCTCCGATAAACGGGACTTGCATAATCTCATAGTTGTAGGAACATGTATAAGTCATGAAGAAAGCAATAGCAACATACTAAACGATCATGTGCTAAGCTAACGGAATGGGTCATGTCAATCACATCATTCTCCTAATGATGTGATCCTGTTAATCAAATGACAACACATGTCTATGGTTAGGAAACATAACCATCTTTGATTAATGAGCTAGTCAAGTAGAGGCATACTAGTGACATTAAGTTTGTCTATGTATTCACACATGTATCATGTTTCTGGTTAATACAATTCTAGCATGAATAATAAACATTTATCATGATATAAGTAAATAAATAATAACTTTATTATTGCCTCTAGGGCATATTTGCTTCACATGCTACCGTTCACTTGAATTTTAACGCGTTCCTAGAGAAAGCTAAGTTGAAAGACGATGGTAGTAACTACACGGACTGGGTCCGTAACTTGAGGATTATCCTCATTGCTGCACAGAAGAATTATGTCCTTGATGCACCGATAGGTGAAAGGCATGCCGCAGGAGCAGATGCTGATGTTATGAACGTCTGGCAAGCTCGATATGATGACTACTCGATAGTTTAGTGTGCCATGCTTTACGGCTTAGAATCGGGACTTCAAAGACGTTTTGAACGTCATGGACCGTATGAGATGTTCCAGGAATTGAAGTTAATATTTCAAGCAAATGCCCGAGTTGAGAGATATGAAATCTCCAACAAGTTCTAGAGCTGTAAGATGGAGGAAAACAGTTCTGTCAGTGAACACATACTCAAAATGTCTAGGTATTACAATCACTTAACTCAATTGGGAGTTAATCTTCCAGTTGATTGTGTCATTGACAGAGTTCTCCAATCACTGCCACCAAGCTACAAGAGCTTCGTGATGAAATATAACATGCAAGGGATGGATAAGTCTATCGCCGAGCTCTTCGCAATGCTAAAGGTTGCGGAGGTAGAAATCAAGAAGGATCATCAAGTGTTGATGGTTAACAAGGCCACTAGTTTCAAGAAAAAGGGCAAAGGAAAGAAGGGGAACTTCAAGAAGAATCGCAAGCAAGTTGCCACTCCGAGGAAGAAGCCCAAGTCTGGACCTAAGCCTGAAACTGAGTACTTCTACTTCAAAGGGACTGGACACTAGAAGCGGAACTGCCCCAAGTATTTGGCGGATAAGAAGGATGGCAAAATGAACAAATGTATATTTTATATACATGTTATTGATGTGTACTGTGATGCCCGGGTAATTAAGCTACATTAACCCCCTCGTAATGATGCCACGTCACCTCAGTTACTAATGATAAACTCGCGTTTATTAGAAACCAATTCAAATTCAAATTTAAATTCAGCAAACAATCAAAGTTTTCAAAACATTAATACAAAAATGTTCGGTGTGTGACAAATATTGCTATGGTAATTATAGTAAAGAAAACATAATTTTACAAGGTGCCTAATTGCTTTAAACTAAATAAAACAGAAAAGAGAAATAACTAAAAGAAGAGAAAAACTAAAACTAAAAAAAAGAGAGGAGAAAAGCAATCAACCCCCACTAGGCTTCGGCCCAGCAGGCCGGACCCAACTGGCCCAACCGGCCACTCCCCCACTCCTCCTTATCCCCTCACCCACCGAAACCCTAACCCACTACCACCACGCACTCCGCCCCCACTCGCTCGCCTTTCCCCTCCCCCGATCTGGATCGAGATCTGGGCGTGGACTCGAAGCCGCCCGACGCCACCCCACTGTGGTCGCCGTCACCTCGCCGCCCGGTGCCGCCCGGAGCGTCCTCGCCGGCCTGCCTCCTCCTCCACGCCGGCCTGCTTCCTCGTTGGACATCATCCCCGTCCTCCCCCTCAACAACCGCTGCCCTTGTCCCTACACACCACCGTGAGCTCCCTCCCTTCCCTTCTGTCGTCGGCGCCTTCCACAGCATGCACGCACGCACCGCCCTGCACGCGACCGAGCCTCACCTAGCCGCACCTCGCCCCGGAGGCGCCCTGCCGCGCCGGACCGCCCCGCCCCCGCCTCTCCTTCCCCGACCGGCTCCAACACCGGACTCCGTCGAGCTTCGCCGCCCCCGTGCCCCTACAAACGCCCGTGAACACGTCGCCTGCTTTCCCCTTCTTCCCCTAGGTCGCCGTGGTCCCCACCGATCTCGCCCGCGGTTGACGCGCTCCGGTCGCATCCGTTGCGCGCTCACTGCGCCACTTCCGCGGCCCCTCCCAGTCGCCCGGAGCGCCCCTACTCGCACTTCGACTACTCCGCCCTCTGTCGCGGCCACCGCCTGCCTGCACCGCGTTCGCGCCGTCTGCTCCTGCTCTGCGGCCCAGCCGTGTGTGCTCGAGCACCCCGGCGCCCGCGCCTCGCCCGGTCACGCCACCTTCGTTCGCACTCATTGCGTGCTCTCGCAGCTGCGGCCCTGCTCGCGGGCCGCGCCCGGGGCAGCCCTCGCCTGCACACCCGTCGCCCGTTATCGCCCCGCCCCATTAGGCCCGTGGAGCCACTGGTGGTTGGGCCCCGCCCTGTGTGCCAATGACACATGGGGCCCGCCCCTGTTAAAATGAAAACGAAAATATAAATGTAAAAAAGGGGATGTTTAAAATTGTTAATTAATTAGTTAGTTAATTAATTAGATAATAGTTAATTAACTTTGATTAATTAGCCTAATGAACATATTTAGTCTAATTAAACCTGCTTAATTAAACTAGACAATGACACTTGGGCTCCACTGCCCCTTTGACCAGTCAACTCGGTCAAAGTGGACTGTTGACCCTGCTGACGTCTTGATGACATCATGCTGATGTAGTAATGCCATTTTCGAATTTAATTTTTAATAATAATTTATAAATTGATTTAAATCTTTAATAATGAATATAAAATAAAGCGTAGCTCGGATGAAAATACTTTATACATAAAAGTTGCTCAGAACGACGAGACGAACCCAGAAACGCAGCCCGTTCGTCCGCCACGCATCCCTAACCTATCGAACTCGCAACTTTCCCCCTCCGGCTCCTCTGCCCGAAAACGCGAAACACCGGGAATACTTTCTCGGATGTTTCCCCCTTTCGCCGGTATCACCTACTAGCGCGTTAGGGCACACCGAACACCGCGTATTGCCTTGTTACGCTTTGTGATGCTTTGATTGCTCTGTTATTTGTTGTGTTCCCTCTCTGTTACTTCTTTCCGGTAGACCCCGAGACTGCTGGCGACCCCCAGTTCGACTACGGTGTTGGTGACTCGTCCTTCTTGCCAGAGCAACCTGGCAAGCCCCCCCCCCCTTGATCACCAGATATCGCCTATTCTCCTCTATACTGCTTGCATTAGAGTAGTGTAGCATGTTACTGCTTTTCGTTAATCCTATTTGATGCATAGCCTGACATTGTTGCTACATCTGTTGATACCTTACCTGCAATCCTAAATACTTAGTATAGGATGCTAGTTTATCATCATTGGCCCTACATTCTTGTTAGTCTGCCTTGCTATACTATTGGGCCGTGATCACGGGGGAGGTGATCACGGGTATATACTATACATACATACATACTATACAGATGGTGACTAAAGTCGGGTCAGCTCGTTGAGTACCCGCAAGTGATTCCGATGTGGGGGCTGAAAGGACAGGTGGCTCCATCCCGGTAGAGGTGGGCCTGGGTTCCCGACGGCCCCCGACTGTTACTTTGTGGCGGAGCGACAGGGCAGGTTGAGACCACCTAGGAGACAGGTGGGCCTGGCCCTGTTCGGCGTTCGCGGATACTTAACACGCTTAACGAGATCTTGGTATTTGATCTGAGTCTGGCCATTTGGTCTATATGCACTAACCATCTACGCGGGAGTAGTTATGGGAATCCCGGCGTCGTGGTATCAGCCGAAGCCTTCTTGACGTCAGCGACGGAGTGGCGCGCGCCGGATTGGACTGGAACGCCTACTCTTGTATAAGGGAGGCTAGGTCTGCTTCCGGCCGCCCTTGCAACGTGCAGGTGTGCAATGGGCGATGGGCCCGGACCCCTGCGCGCATAGGATTTAGACCGGCGTGTTGACCTCTCTGTTGTGCCTAGGTGGGGCTGCGACGTGTTGATCTTCCGAGGCCGGGCATGACCCAGGAAAGTGTGTCCGGCCAAATGGGATCGAGCGTGTTGGGTTATGTGGTGCACCCCTGCAGGGAAGTTTATCTATTCGAATAGCCGTGTCCCTCGGTAAAAGGACGACCCGGAGTTGTACCTTGACCTTATGACAACTAGAACCGGATACTTAATAAAACACACCCTTCCAAGTTCCACAGACAACCCGGTGATCGCTTTTCCACAGGGCGACGAGGGGAGGATCACCGGGTAGGATTATGCTATGCGATGCTATTGGAGATGCTACTTGGAGATGCTACTTGGAGGACTTCAATCTACTCTCTTCTACATGCTGCAAGACGGAGGCTGCCAGAAGCGTAGTCTTCGATAGGACTAGCTATCCCCCTCTTATTCTGGCATTCTGCAGTTCAGTCCACTGATATGGCCTCCTTACACATATACCCATGCATATGTAGTGTAGTTCCTTGCTTGTGAGTACTTTGGATGAGTACTCACGGTTGCTTTCTCCCCCCTTTTCCCCCCTCTCCTTTCTTCCTGGTTGTCGCAACCAGATGCTGGAGTCCAGGAGCCAGACGCCACCGTCGACGACGACCCCTACTATACTGGAGGTGCCTACTACTACTCTTGGTCGTCGTCAGTGGGCTGCACGTAGTAGTAGGCACCTCCAGTGTAGTAGGGGTCGTCGTCGACGGTGGCGTCTGGCTCCTGGACTCCAGCATCTGGTTGCGACAACCAGGAAGAAAGGAGAGGGGGGAAAAGGGGGGAGAAAGCAACCGTGAGTACTCATCCAAAGTACTCGCAAGCAAGGAACTACACTACATATGCATGGGTATATGTGTAAGGAGGCCATATCAGTGGACTGAACTGCAGAATGCCAGAATAAGAGGGGGATAGCTAGTCCTATCGAAGACTACGCTTCTGGCAGCCTCCGTCTTGCAGCATGTAGAAGAGAGTAGATTGAAGTCCTCCAAGTAGCATCTCCAAGTAGCATCTCCAGTAGCATCGCATAGCATAATCCTACCCAGCGATCCTCCCCTCGTCGCCCTGTGGAAAAGCGATCACCGGGTTGTCTGTGGAACTTGGAAGGGTGTGTTTTATTAAGTATCCGGTTCTAGTTGTCATAAGGTCAAGGTACAACTCCGGGTCGTCCTTTTACCGAGGGACACGGCTATTCGAATAGATAAACTTCCCTGCAGGGGTGCACCACATAACCCAACACGCTCGATCCCATTTGGCCGGACACACTTTCCTGGGTCATGCCCGGCCTCGGAAGATCAACACGTCGCAGCACACCTAGGCACAACAGAGAGGTCAACACGCCGGTCTAAATCCTATGCGCGCAGGGGTCCGGGCCCATCGCCCATTGCACACCTGCACGTTGCGAGGGCGGCCGGAAGCATACCTAGCCTCCCTTATACAAGAGTAGGCGTTCCAGTCCAATCCGGCGCGCGCCGCTCCGTCGCTGACGTCAAGAAGGCTTCGGCTGATACCACGACGCCGGGATACCCATAACTACTCCCGCGTAGATGGTTAGTGCGTATAGACCAAATAGCCAGACTCAGATCAAATACCAAGATCTCGTTAAGCGTGTTAAGTATCCGCGAACGCCGAATAGGGCCGGGCCCACCTGTCTCCTAGGTGGTCTCAACCTGCCCTGTCGCTCCGCCACAAAGTAACAGTCGGGGGCCGTCGGGAACCCAGGCCCACCTCTACCGGGATGGAGCCACCTGTCCTTTCAGCCCCCACATCGGAATCACTTGCGGGTACTCAACGAGCTGACCCGACTTTAGTCACCATCTGTATAGTATGTATGTATGTATAGTATATACCCGTGATCACCTCCCGAGTGATCACGGCCCAATAGTATAGCAAGGCAGACTGACAAGAATGTAGGGCCAATGATGATAAACTAGCATCCTATACTAAGTATTTAGGATTGCAGGTAAGGTATCAACAGATGTAGCAACAATGTCAGGCTATGCATCAGAATAGGATTAACGAAAAGCAGTAACATGCTACACTACTCTAATGCAAGCAGTATAGAGGAGAATAGGCGAAATCTGGTGATCAAGGGGGGGGGGGGCTTGCCTGGTTGCTCTGGCAAGAAGGACGAGTCACCAACACCGTAGTCAAACTGGGGGTCGCCGGCAGTCTCGGGGTCTACCGGAAAGAAGTAACGGAGAGGGAACACAATTAATAACAGAGCAATCAAAGCATCACAAAGCGTAACAAGGCAATACGCGGTGTTCGGTGTGCCCTAACGCAGTAGTAGGTGATACCGGCGAAAGGGGGAAACATGCGGGAAAGTATTCCCGGTGTTTCGCGTTTTCGGGCAGAGGAGCCGGAGGGGGAAAGTTGCGAGTTCGATAGGTTAGGGATGCGTGGCGGACGAACGGGCTGCGTTTCCGGGTTCGTCTCGTCGTTCTGAGCAACTTTTATGTATAAAGTATTTTCATCCGAGCTACGCTTTATTTTATATTCATTATTAAAGATTTAAATCAATTTATAAATTATTATTAAAAATTAATTTCGAAAATGGCATTACTGCATCAGCATGATGTCATCAAGACGTCAGCAGGGTCAACAGTCCACTTTGACCGAGTTGACTGGTCAAAGGGGCAGTGGAGCCCAAGTGTCATTGTCTAGTTTAATTAAGCAGGTTTAATTAGACTAAATATGTTCATTAGGCTAATTAATCAAAGTTAATTAACTATTATCTAATTAATTAACTAACTAATTAATTAACAATTTTAAACATCCCCTTTTTTACATTTATATTTTCGTTTTCATTTTAACAGGGGCGGGCCCCATGTGTCATTGGCACACAGGGCGGGGCCCAACCACCAGTGGCTCCACGGGCCTAATGGGGCGGGGCGATAACGGGCGACGGGTGTGCAGGCGAGGGCTGCCCCGGGCGCGGCCCGCAAGCAGGGCCGCAGCTGCGAGAGCACGCAACGAGCGCGGACGAAGGTGGCGTGACCGAGCGAGGCGCGGGCGCCGGGGTGCTCGAGCACACACGGCTGGGCCGCAGAGCAGGAGCAGACGGCGCGAACGCGGTGCAGGTAGGCGGTGGCCGCGACAGAGGGCGGAGTAGTCGAAGTGCGAGTAGGGGCGCTCCGGGCGACTGGGAGGGGCCGCGGAAGTGGCGCAGTGAGCGCGCAACGGATGCGACCGGAGCGCGTCAACCGCGGGCGAGATCGGTGGGGACCACGGCGACCTAGGGGAAGAAGGGGAAAGCAGGCGACGTGTTCACGGGCGTTTGTAGGGGCACGGGGGCGGCGAAGCTCGACGGAGTCCGGTGGTGGAGCCGGTCGGGGAAGGAGAGGCGGGGGCGGGGCGGTCCGGCGCAGCAGGGCGTCTCCGGGGCGAGGTGCGGCTAGGTGAGGCTCGGTCGCGTGCAGGGCGGTGCGTGCGTGCATGCTGTGGAAGGCGCCGACGACAGAAGGGAAGGGAGGGAGCTCACGGTGGTGTGTAGGGACAAGGGCAGCGGTTGTTGAGGGGGAGGACGGGGATGACGTCCAACGAGGAAGCAGGCCGGCGTGGAGGAGGAGGCAGGCCAGCGAGGACGCTCCGGGCGGCACCGGGCGGCGAGGTGACGGCGACCACAGTGGGGTGGCGTCGGGCGGCTTCGAGTCCACGCCCAGATCTCGATCCAGATCGGGGGAGGGGAAAGGCGGGCGAGTGGGGGCGGAGTGCGCGGTGGTAGTGGGTTAGGGTTTCGGTGGGTGAGGGGATAAGGAGGAGTGGGGGAGTGGCCGGTTGGGCCAGTTGGGTCCGGCCTGCTGGGCCGAAGCCCAGTGGGGGTTGATTGCTTTTCTCCTCTCTTTTGTTTAGTTTTAGTTTTTCTCTTCTTTTAGTTATTTCTCTTTTCTATTTTATTTAGTTTAAAGCAATTAGGCACCTTGTAAAATTATGTTTTCTTTACTATAATTACCATAGCAATATTTGTCACACACCGAACATTTTTGTATTAAAGTTTTGAAAACTTTGATTGTTTGCTGAATTTAAATTTGAATTTGAATTGGTTTCTAATCAACGCGAGTTTATCATTAGTAACGGAGGTGACGTGGCATCATTACGAGGGGGTTAATGTAGCTTAATTACCCGAGCATCACAATTCTCCTCCACTACAAGAAATCTCGTCCCGAGATTTAAGCGGTGGAGTAAGGGGGGGGGGGGGGGAAGGTGCTGGTAGCGAAAAACCTAACGAGTCTTCTCGGTCTTGGCTGCCCTTTCAAAGAGGTTGATCTCTTTCATTGGTGTCTTCATTTCTCTGCTTCAAGTCACCATGATCAAGTCGTCATATTTTCTTGAGGGTCTTCATCGCACTTACAAAAGAATAAAGGGGGATCATTCCGGAAGAACGGACCACACAAGGTTGACTATCTGGTAGATAACATCGGGGAAGGAGGCAGAAAGTAACTATCGAATTGAAACCTCTGAAAATATCAAGAGCAAAGTAAGGAGGTATTATGGGAAGTTTCGAGCTGGCAGGCAATATGTTCATTGCCTGAAAGAGAGTGTGAAAGGGGTTCAGAGCAACGGAATTATGTATTGTGTTTAATACCAGAACTGCGGATCACACGGAAGGTGGCTCGTGAATTACATACCAAGCCAAGCGTGAGGAATATCTTTGGAAATAGGGTGTACATGAGAGTCAGGTTTCGATCCTGTGGAACTGTGGGTTATGGGCCCACCATGTGGGTTAAAAATTAGGGAGGGCGGAGACATCTTGCGTGATCATGCAAGCAAGGCATGTCAGAGGGTAGCCTGTCGATTATGTCGGCAACAACGTCGGTACCAAGGGTGAGGGACGAAGAGAACCATTTTCATGCTCGTTAGGTCGAGGCGGACCAATAGGCAAAGTTCTCATCCATCGATGGTTACTAGAATGTCATCAACAATAGTAACAGGGTCTTACTGATAGAGTTGTACACTGAGGTGTTTACATAAGCAGGAGAATATTATTTCTTAGATCATAAAGATCACAAGAAACATTAAACCAACCAATGGAAAGGAAAATACAATTATCAGATTAAACAGAAAATGGAAAGGAAAATGTGTTTAAACACATAATTCAAGGGTATATCCTTCCCAAGGACAAGCAGAGCATGATATCCATGACAGGATTTAATGTAGAAAACTCTTTAGGTAGGGGAAATTTTTTTTATGACATTATCCATACAGCGGTGTTTGGATAATTGATCAGAAACATTTAGCATTGGGTTTTAAATGTTCTTGTTGAAAATCGGAGTACCACAAACATGCTTCGAGATAGCATTGACATGGTCTTCAAGCAAAGGTCGAACTTGGATAGACAAAGGATTCATCAGGAACAACTTATAGAATAAGTCTTACAATTTCCTCATGGAAGAATGGTTAACCTTGTTAAAAAGGAAACCATAACAGCAGGTCCTCCGGCCAGGTGTGCTAGGCATGACATCACCTTATCGGTTCATATAAGGACCAATGTTATGACTCTTGGAAAATATCCGAACCATCATATCTGACCGAGTTTCAGATCTGGTTGGGGTCATGATACCTCAGACTCATGATGCCTGAGAAGGAAGGTGCAACACAAGTTGTCGAGATGACATTTTAAGATTCTCGGGAATTGAACTATGGAAGCGAGTTCCAAAACAAGAGTTCATCATTAAATCAAGGAGAGGTGAGGAGGTGGCTGATTGACTCAGCAACAATTCATTGAGAATTTCAAAGGATGGATTTCCACAATTATGTGAACAAGGAGATAACATTTGTCAGATCAAATGATATAATGAGATATGCTCGAGGAAAACATACCCAAGTAAACAAAAGTTGAAAGGTGCACCCGAAAGATGGGCTAGGTAGCACGATCAATGTTTGAATGATGATTCAATAATCCATAGACGTACAATGAAACTATAGACCGATAACTTCAAAGTAGTAGGGTTGCTAGAAGTTTAGAATTTACACATCACAGACCATTTGTCGGTATTCCGGTTAGAAACAACACGGGGACAAAGAAAGAATGGTGATGGTAATAAGTATCACTTGTATCAAGAATTCTTAGGGGTGGTGAATTTCTCGCAACATTCTTGACATAAAATACGATAGTGCTCCATGGTAAGACATAAGCTGGATAGCAAGGAGCTCCATAACATGAACAAGTATGTGTTGGAGGGAAGGCAATAATGTTGTCGATGATAACACAAACCATCGAGGGCAAGGATAGTATTCCTCATCATGAACTCAATTGATATCCTGGAAGAGCTCATAAGGTTGATGATGATCACGACACACTTTGTCGAGAGATTTCAAGATGTAATCGATCAGCGATGACATCAAGTCAAATGAATGGTGAAGCGAAAGGTTATTGGAACCAAGGGTACGACACAAACTTGGAATCAAGTTTGCTGTTCAAGGAGAATTGATAGGACGAGGAAGATCGACGTAAGCTTAGCTCATCATTGAAAGTTGTGCTCCGAGATTAAGGACGAGGTAGCACAGTTAAGGTTTAGCATGATAATGATATAGCCGATCAGGCTAGGAGTTACGTGATGGAGTATTAAACTTCTCAACAACAAAGTACTGAGAGTAATGAATCTCAGTATTGATTCGATTCACCAATTGGTGTTCTCGGTTGATGACAACCCAGAACCCGTGGAGTGATTATGATGGGAAAAGGTACTACTTCGTCAGAATTCCATAGATGAAGTGCAATGGGTGGATATTCTCGAGATACCAGGGGGTAATACTCGAAGGTAGAACATAATACAGGTTGGGAAGGCGTACTGATCTGCAGAAGGCAAGTAATTTAACTTGTCCGAGAAATAAAATCAAAGGAGAACAAACATGGTCGGAACCACGGTTGCAAAGGATCAATTCACAGCTACCAGATGATATTTATCAAGGAAATATTTATTATTACAAGAAGTTTCCATCATAGGATCTACATCATGTCCATGGGCATGAACACAAAGTTCAAGGTCGACTCCCACCTCTTCAATGCATAACCTTTCATTCACTTCCCGTCTTCGAAGAAGTTGCAGTGTTGAAATTTTATCTGGCGAAGCACCAGAAGAGTATGACTCGTGAAAACTTTCGGGTTCACATGGTTTAGAGAAGGCATATGTTCAACCCATAGGGGCTTCTTAGAAACATATACCACAAGTTTCAAGAGTAAATATCACAAGCTCGAAAGTAGAGCAAGGTTGAGAAAGTAGATGATACAATTTAACAAAGGCATTATGTATCCGAGGGAAGGCTCACAAGGCGATTAAATATGAAGGACATTGCCGAATAATAATCCAACAAAGGATCTGACGGTCGATAGCGGAGCTGATGTGAGCATCGGTACGCAACCAGTTGAAGAAAGAATGCAAAGGCATTGGATTACAGAAGCAACTGGCTAATTCAAAGCTCACATGTAAAAGAATTATGATTTCCAAATCAAAGGATCAGAAGCAAAGTTCTGAATAGGGATGGATAAGTTGAATAGCCTTAGGGGTACAACCGACGGCAATTGGATTGGTTAAGAACCAGCTCATATCCAAATGACTTCTGAGCTAGAAGGATGAATTCTAGGATCTGATTGAGGATTGCGAGCATTCGCAACATATTGAATCAAAGGACTCAAAATGATAATGACAAGGTATGCCATTAAGATTACGAGACTTATGGGATTAACCATAATGCAAGCAAGCAAGAATTTCAAGAGCAATATGTTGGAGAACGTAGTAATTTCAAAAAATTTCCTACGCACACGCAAGATCATGGTGACGATATAGCAACGAGGGGAGAGTGTTGTCTACGTACCCTCGTAGACCGAAGCGGAAGCGTTGACGCAACGTAGAGGAAGTAGTCGTACGTCCTCCAGGTCCGACCGATCCAAGCACCGTTACTCCGGCACCTCCGAGTTCTTGACACACGTACAGCTCGATGACGCACCCCCGATCTCCGATCCAGCAGAGGCGCAGGGGGGAGTTCCGTCAGCACGACGGCGTGGTGACGATCTTGATGTTCTCCTGTCGCAGGGCTTCGCCTAAGCACCGCTACAATATGACCGAGGTGTAATATCGTGGAGGGGGGCACCGCACACGGCTAAGGAACGATCTCAATGATCAACTTGTGTGTCTAGGGTGCCCCCCTGGCCCCGTATATAAAGGAGGGAGGGAGGAGGAGGCCGGCCTAGGGAGGAGGCGCGCCATAGGGGAGTCCTACTCCCACCGGGAGTAGGATTCCCCCTTTCCTAGTCCAACTAGGGATCCTTCCATGTAGTAGGAGTAGGAGACTAGGAAGGGGAAGAGAGAAGGGAAGGAAGGAGGGGGTGCGGCCCCTCCCCCTAGTCCAATTCGGACTAGGCCTTGGGGGGGGGGGGGGGGCGCAGCCTGCCCTAGGCAGCCCCTCTCCCTTTCCCGCAGGGCCCAATAAGGCCTAATACTTCTCCCCGGCGAATTCCCGTAACTCTCCGGTACTCCGATAAATACCCGAATGACTCGGAACCTTTCCGAACTCCGAATATAGTCGTCCAATATATCGATCTTTACGTCTCGACCATTTCGAGACTCCTTGTCATGTCCCCGATCTCATCCGGGACTCCGAACTCCTTCGGTACATCAAAACTCATAAACTCATAATATAACTGTCATCAAAACCTTAAGCATGCGGACCCTACGGTTCGAGAACAATGTAGACATGACCGAGACACGTCTCCGGTCAATAACCAATAGCGGGACCTGGATGCCCATATTGGTTCCTACATATTCTACGAAGATCTTTATCGGTCAGACCGCATAACAACATACGTTGTTCCCTTTGTCATCGGTATGTTACTTGCCCGAGATTTGATCGTCGGTATCCAATACCTAGTTCAATCTCGTTACCGGCAAGTCTCTTTACTCGTTCCGTAATACATCATCTCATAACTAACTCATTAGTTACATGCTTGCAAGGCTTAGGTGATGAGTATTACCGAGAGGGCCCAGAGATACCTCTCCGACAATCGGAGTGACAAATCCTAATCTCGAATTATGCCAACCCAACATGTACCTTCGGAAACACCTGTAGAGCACCTTTATAATCACCCAGTTACGTTGTGACGTTTGGTAGCACACAAAGTGTTCTTCCGGTAAACGGGAGTTGCACAATCTCATAGTTGCAGGAACTTTGTATAAGTCATGAAGAAAGCAATAGGAGTATACTAAACGATCAAGTGCTAGGCTAACAGAATGGGTCATGTCAATCACATCATTCTTCTAATGATGTGATCCCACTAATCAAATGACAACACATGTCTATGGTCAGGAAACATAACCATCTTTGATTAATGAGCTAGTCAAGTAGAGGCATACTAGTGACTATAGTTTTGTCTATGTATTCACACATGTATCATGTTTCTGGTTAATACAATTCTAGCATGAATAATAAACATTTATCATGATATGAGAAAATAAATAATAACTTTATTATTGCCTCTAGGGCATATTTCCTTCAGTCTCCCACTTGCACTAGAGTCAATAATCTAGTTCACATCGCCATGTGATTTAACACCAATAATCATATCTGTATATGATTAACACCCATAGTCCACATCGTCATGTGACCAACACCCAAAGAGTTTACTAGAGTCAATAATCTAGCTCACATTGCTATGTGATTAACACCCAAAGAGTACAAAGGTGTGATCATGTTTTGCTCGTGAGAGAAGCTTAGTCAACGGTTCCGTCACATTCAGAGCCGCATGTATTTTGCAAATATTCTATGTCTACAATGCTCTGTACGGAGCTATTCTAGCTAATTGCTCCCACTTTCAATATGTATCCAGATTGAGACTTAGAGTCTTCTGGATCGGTGTAAAAAGTTTGCACTGATGTAACTTTTACAACAAACTCTTTTATCACCTCCATAATCGAGAAACATCTCCTTAGTACTTACTAAGGATATTCTTGACCAATGTCCAGTGATCTACTCCTAGATAACTATCGTACTCCCTTGCCTGATTCAGAGCAAGGTATACAATAGGTCTGGTACATAGCATACATACTTTATAGAACCTATGACTGAGGCATAGGGAATGACTTTTCATTCTCTTTCTATTTTCTGATGTGGTCGGGATTTGAGTCTTACTCAATTTCATACCTTTGCAACACATGCAAGAACTCTTTCTTTGACTGTTCCATTTTGAACTATTTCAAAATCTTGCCAAGGTATGTACTCATTGAAAATCTTATCAAGCGTCTTGATCTATCTCAATAGATCTTGATGCTCAATATGTATGTAGCTTTTACTGAGGTCCTTTCTTTTTAAAGAACTCATTTAAAACGCTCCTTTATGCTTTGCAGAAAAATTCTACATCATTTCTGATCAACAATATGTCACTCACATATACTAATCAGAAAGGCTGTAGTGCTCCCACTCACTTTATTGTAAATATAGGCTTCATCGTAAGTCCATATAAAACTATATGCTTTGATCAACTTATCAAAGCGTATATTCCAACTCCGAGATGCTTGCACCAGTCCATAGATGGATCACTGGAGCTTGCATATTTTGTTAGCACCTTTAGGATTGGCAAAACCTTCTGGTTGCATCATATACAACTCTTCTTTAATAAATCCATTAAGGAATGCAGTTTTGACATCCATTTGCCAGATTTCATAAAATGTGGCAATTGCTAACATGATTCAGACAGAGTTAAGCATCGATACGAGTGAGAAAATCTCATCGTATTCAACACCTTGAACTTGTTGAAAACCTTTCGCAACAAGTCGAGCTTGGTAGATAGCAATACTACTATCAGTGTCCGTCTTCCTCTTGAAGATCCATTTATTTAACATGGCTTGCTGATCATCGAGCAAGTCAATCAAAGTCCATACTTTGTTCTCATACATGGATCATATCTCAGATTTTATGGCCTCGAGCCATTTCGCGGAATCTGGGCTCATCATCGCTTCCTCATAGTTCGTAGATTCATCATGGTCTAGTAACATGACTTCCTGAACATGATTACTACACCACTCTTGTGTGGATCTTACTCTGGAAGTCCTACGAGGTTCTGTAGTAACTTGATCTGAAGTTTCATGATCAATATCATTAGCTTCCTCACTATTTGGTGTATTTGTCACAGGAACTGATTTCTGTGATGAACTACTTTCCAACAAGGGAACAGGTACAGTTACCTTATCAAGTTCTACTTTCCTCCCACTCACTTCTTTCGAGAGAAACTCCTTCTCTAGAAAGGATCCATTTTTAGCAATGAATATCTTGCCTTCGGATCTGTGATAGAAGGTGTACCCAACAGTTTCCTTTGGGTATTCTATGAAGACGCACTTCTCCGATTTGGGTTTGAGCTTATCAGGATGAAATTTTTTCACATAAGCATCGTAGCCCCAAACTTTAAGAAACGACAGCTTAGGTTTACTGCTAAACCATAGTTCATACGGTGTCGTCTCAACGGATTTAGATGGTGCCCTATTTCAAGTGAATGCAGCTGTCTCTAATGCATAACCCCAAAACGATAGAGGTAAACCGGTAAGAGACATCATAGATCGCACCATATCTTATAAAATACGATTACGACGTTCGGACACACCATAATGTTGTAGTGTTCCAGGTGGCATGAACTGTGAAACTATTCCACATTTGTTTTATATGAAGGCCAAACTCGTAACTCAAATATTCTCCTCCACGATCAGATCGCAGAAACTTTATTTTCTTGTTACGATGATTTTTCACTTCACTATGAAATTCTTTGAACCTTTCAACTATTTCAGACTTATGTTTCATCAAGTAGATATACCCATATCTGCTTAAATCATCTGTGAAGGTCAGAAAATAACGATACTCGCCACGAGCCTTAATACTCATTGGTCTGCATACATCAGTATGTATTATTTCTAACAAGTTTGTTGCTCGTTCCATTGTTCCGAAGAATGGAGTTTTAGTCATCTTGCCCAAAAGGCACGGTTCGCAAGCATCAAATGATTCATAACCAAGTGATTCCGAAAATCCATCTTTATGGAATTTCTTCATGCGCTTTACACCGATATGACCCAAACGGCAGTGCCACAAATAAGTTGCACTATCATTATTAACTTTGCATCTTTTGGCATCAATATTACGAATATGTGTATCACTACGATCGAGATCCAACAAACTATTTTCATTGGGTGTATGACCATTGAAGGTTTTATTCATGTAAACAGAACAACAATTATTCTCTGACTTTAAATGAATAACCGTATTGCAATAAACATGATCAAATCATATTCATGCTCAACGCAAACGCTAAATAACATTTATTTAGGTTTTAACACTAATCCCGAAAGTATAGGGAGTGTGCGATGATGATCATATCAATCTTGGAACTACTTCCAACACTCATCGTCACTTTCCCTTCAACTAGTCTCTGTTTATTCTGTAACTCCTGTTTTGAGTTACTAATCTTAGCAACCGAACAAGTATCAAATACTCAGGGGCTACTATAAACACTAGTAAAGCACACATCAATAATCTGTATATCAAATATACCCTTGTTCACTTTGCCATCCTTCTTATCCACCAAATATTCAGGGCATTTCCGCTTCCAGTGACCATTTCCTTTGCAGTGTAAACACTCAGTTTCAGGCTATGGTCCAGCTTTGGGCTTCTTCGCAGGAGTGACAACTTGCTTGTCTTTCCACTTGAAGTTCCCTTTCTTTCCCTTTGCCCTTCTCTAGAAACTAGTGGTCTTGTCAATCATCAACACTTGATGGTCTTTTATTGATTTCTACCTTCGTTGATTTCAACATCACGAAGAGCTCGGGAATCATTTTCGTCATCCCTTGCATACTATAGTTCATCACGAAGTTCTAGTAACTTAGTGATGGTGACTAGAGAATTATGTCAATCACTATCTTATCTGGAAGATTAACTCCCACTTGATTCAAGCGATTGAAGTACCCAGACAATCTGAGCACATGCTCACTAGTTGAGCGATTCTCCTCCATCTATTAGCTATAGAACTTGTTGGAGACTTCATATCTCTCAACTCGGGTATTTGCTTGAAATATTAACTTCAACTCCTGGAACATCTTATATGGTCCATGACGTTCAAAACGTCTTTGACGCCCTGATTCTAAGCCGTTAAGCATGGTGCACTAAACTATCAAGTAGTCATCATATTGAGCTAGCCAAACGTTCATAACATCTGCATATGCTCCTGCAATAGGTCTGTCACCTAGCGGTGCATCAAGGACATAATTCTTCTGTGCAGCAATGAGGATAAACCTCAGATCACGGATCAAATCCGCATCATTGCTACTAACATTTTTCAACACAATTTTCTCTAGGAACATATCAAAATAAACATATGAAAGCAACAACGCAAGCTATTGATCTTACAACATAATTTGAAAAACACTACTAGGACTAAGTTCATGATAAATTAAAGTTCAATTAATCATATTACTTAAGAACTCCCACTTAGACAGACATCTCTCTAGTCATCTAAGTGATTACGTGATCCAAATCAACTAAACCATGACCGATCATAACGTGAGATGGAGTAGTTTTCAATGGTGAACATCACTATGTTGATCATATCTACTATATGATTCACGCTCGACCTTTCGGTCTCCGTGTTCCGAGGCCATATCTGCATATGCTAGGCTCGTCAAGTATAACCTGAGTATTCCGCGTGTGCAAAACTGGCTTGCACCTGTTGTAGATGGACGTAGAGCTTATCACACCCGATCATCACGTGGTGTCTCGGCACGACGAACTTTGGCAACGATGCATACTCAGGGAGAACACTTCTTGATAATTTTAGTGAGAGATCATCTTAAAATGCTACCGTCAATCAAAGCAAGATAAGATGCATAAAGGATAAACATCACATGCAATCAATATAAGTGATATGATATGGCCATCATCATCTTGTGCTTGTGATCTCCATCTTCGAAGAACCGTCATGACCACCATCGTCACCGGCGCGACACCTTGATCTCCATCGTAGCATCGTTGTCGTTTACGCCATCTATTGCTTCTACGACTATCGCTACCGCTTAGTGATAAAGTAAAGCAATTACAGGGCGTTTGCATTTCATACAATAAAGCGACAACCATATGGCTCCAGCCAGTTGCCGATAACTTCGGTTACAAAACATGATCATCTCATACAATAAAATATAGCATCACGTCTTGACCATATCACATCACAACATGCCCTGCAAAAACAAGTTAGACGTCCTCTACTTTGTTGTTGCAAATTTTACGTGGCTGCTACGGGCTTAGCAAGAACCGATCTTACCTACGCATCAAAACCACAACGATAGTTTGTCAAATAGACTCCGTTTTAACCTTCACAAGGACCGGGCGTAGCCACACTCGGTTCAACTAAAGTTGGAGAAACAGACACCCGCTAGTCACCTGTGTGCAAAGCACGGCGGTAAAACCAGTCTCGCGTAAGCGTACGCGTAATGTCGGTCCGGGCCGCTTCATCCAACAATACCGCTGAACCAAAGTATGACATGCTGGTAGGCAGTATGACTTATATCGTCCACAACTCACTTGTGTTCTACTCGTGCATATAACATCAACGCATAAAACCTAGGCTCGGATGCCACTGTTGGAGAACGTAGTAATTTCAAAAAATTTCCTACGCACACGCAAGATCATGGTGATGATATAGCAACGAGGGGAGAGTGTTGTCTACGTACCCTCATAGACCGAAGCGGAAGCGTTGACGCAACGTAGAGGAAGTAGTCGTACGTCCTCCCGGTCCGACCGATCCAAGCACCGTTACTCCAGCACCTCCGAGTTCTTGACACAGGTACAGCTCGATGACGCACCCCCGATCTCCGATCCAGCAGAGGCACAGGGGGGAGTTCCGTCAGCACGACGGCGTGGTGACGATCTTGATGTTCTCCTATCGCAGGGCTTCGCCTAAGCACCGCTACAATATGACCGAGGTGTAATATCGTGGAGGGGGGCACCGCACACGGCTAAGGAACGATCTCAATGATCAACTTGTGTGTCTAGGGTGCCCCCCTGCCCCCGTATATAAAGGAGGGAGGGAGTAGGAGGCCGGCCTAGGGAGGAGGCGCGCCATAGGGGAGTCCTACTCCCACCGGGAGTAGGATTCCCCCTTTCCTAGTCCAACTAGGGATCCTTCCATGTAGTAGGAGTAGGAGACTAGGAAGGGGAAGAGAGAAGGGAAGGAAGGAGGGGGTGCGGCCCCTCCCCCTAGTCCAATTCGGACTAGGCCTTGGGGGGGGGGGGGGGGCGCAACCTGCCCTAGGCAGCCCCTCTCCCTTTCCCGCAGGGCCCAATAAGGCCTAATACTTCTCCCCGGCGAATTCCCGTAACTCTCCGGTACTCCAATAAATACCCGAATGACTCGGAACCTTTCCGAACTCCGAATATAGTCGTCCAATATATCGATCTTTACATCTCGACCATTTCGAGACTCCTCGTCATGTCCCCGATCTCATCCGGGACTCCGAACTCCTTCGGTACATCAAAACTCATAAACTCATAATATAACTGTCATCGAAACCTTAAGCATGCGGACCCTACGGTTCGAGAACAATGTAGACATGACCGAGACACGTCTCCGGTCAATAACCAATAGCGGGACCTGGATGCCCATATTGGTTCCTACATATTCTACGAAGATCTTTATCGGTCAGACCGCATAACAACATACGTTGTTCCCTTTGTCATCGGTATGTTACTTGCCCGAGATTTGATCGTCGGTATCCAATACCTAGTTCAATCTCGTTACCGGCAAGTCTCTTTACTCGTTCCGTAATACATCATCTCATAACTAACTCATTAGTTACATGCTTGCAAGGCTTAGGTGATGAGTATTACCGAGAGGGCCCAGAGATACCTCTCCGACAATCGGAGTGACAAATCCTAATCTCGAATTATGCCAACCCAACATGTACCTTCGGAAACACCTGTAGAGCACCTTTATAATCACCCAGTTACGTTGTGACGTTTGGTAGCACACAAAGTGTTCTTCCGGTAAACGGGAGTTGCACAATCTCATAGTTGCAGGAACTTTGTATAAGTCATGAAGAAAGCAATAGGAGTATACTAAACGATCAAGTGCTAGGCTAACAGAATGGGTCATGTCAATCACATCATTCTTCTAATGATGTGATCCCACTAATCAAATGACAACACATGTCTATGGTCAGGAAACATAACCATCTTTGATTAATGAGCTAGTCAAGTAGAGGCATACTAGTGACTATAGTTTTGTCTATGTATTCACACATGTATCATGTTTCTGGTTAATACAATTCTAGCATGAATAATAAACATTTATCATGATATGAGGAAATAAATAATAACTTTATTATTGCCTCTAGGGCATATTTCCTTCACAATAGGCTGCTCAGGATTTTCGGAAGATCGGGTAGTATTTGAATGTATTTTTGTGAAACACATGAACAACTTTGGACGAACGGATACTCGGCAAGCGCAAGTAATTATCCGTAGGGGTATTCATGCAGCAAGAAACTGCAGGGCAGTAAGCGTAAAGAATTCTTAGAATATCGAGGAGTATTTCAAGACATCTTGCAATAACAAGAGCAACTGGGGATGACAATATGAACGATAGGTGTAAGTAGTTATCCAGAGGGATTTATCGATGGAAGTGAATTGCAAAAGCGATGGCACATAGTCTCGAGAGCACATCGTAGAGTATCTTCGGAATCTTCTGGTGCAGCAGGCGGTCATCGGTAACAAGGGGCTCTCCGGGAGAAGTACTTGCGAGAACCTAAAGTTAGTTTTGTTTTTAGCAAAATCATTTAACCCGAATAGAAGAGAGCTCAGAGTCCCAGAGTAAAGATCGGGGAGTAAAAGATCCTAATACCACCCAATGGCGACGTGGGCCCATAGGCCACACAGCCATGTTAGTAAAGGTTTTGCAATGACTAGACTCGACTTCGGCGAAGGAGTTGGAAAGGGGATTCCTACAGGCAGTCGGCTCTGATACCAACTTGTGACGCCCCCGATTCAATCGTACACTAATCATGCACGCAAACGTGTACGATCAAGATCAGGGACTCATGGGAAGATATCACAACACAACTCTAAAAACATAAATAAGTCATACAAGCATCATAATACAAGCCAGGGGCCTCGAGGGCTCGAATACAAGTGCTCGATCATAGACGAGTCAGCGGAAGCAACAATATCTGAGTACAGACATAAGTTAAACAAGTTTGCCTTAAGAAGGCTAGCACAAACTGGGATACAGATCGAAAGAGGCGCAGGCCTCCTGCCTGGGATCCTCCTAAACTACTCTTGGTCGTCGTCAGCGGGCTGCACGTAGTAGTAGGCACCTCCAGTGTAGTAGGGGTCGTCGTCGATGGTGGCGTCTGGCTCCTGGACTCCAGCATCTGGTTGCGACAACCAGGAAGAAAGGAGAGGGGGAAAAGGGGGGAGAAAGCAACCGTGAGTACTCATCCAAAGTACTCGCAAGCAAGGAACTACACTACATATGCATGGGTATATGTGTAAGGAGGCCATATCAGTGGACTGAACTGCAGAATGCCAGAATAAGAGGGGGATAGCTAGTCCTATCGAAGACTACGCTTCTGGCAGCCTCCGTCTTGCAGCATGTAGAAGAGAGTAGATTGAAGTCCTCCAAGTAGCATCTCCAAGTAGCATCTCCAGTAGCATCGCATAGCATAATCCTACCCGGCGATCCTCCCCTCGTCGCCCTGTGGAAAAGCGATCACCGGGTTATCTGTGGAACTTGGAAGGGTGTGTTTTATTAAGTATCCGGTTCTAGTTGTCATAAGGTCAAGGTACAACCCCGGGTCGTCCTTTTACCGAGGGACACGGCTATTCGAATAGATAAACTTCCCTGCAGGGGTGCACCACATAACCCAACACGCTCGATCCCATTTGGCCGGACACACTTTCCTGGGTCATGCCCGGCCTCGGAAGATCAACACGTTGCAGCCCCACCTAGGCACAACAGAGAGGTCAACACGCCGGTCTAAATCCTACCTTACTAATGCTCATAGTAGCATCTGGGTATTTGATACTGGTTTTGTTGCTTATATTTGCAACTCGAAACATGGGCTACGGATTAAACGAAGATTAGCTAAGGACGAGGTGACGATGCACGTCGAAAATGGTTCCAAGGTTGATTTGATCGCCGTCGGCATGCTACCTCTACATCTACCTTCGGGATTAGTTTTAGACCTGAATAATTGTTATTTGGTGCCAACATTGAGCATGAACATTATATCTGGATCTTGTTTGATGCGAGATGGTTATTCATTTAAATCAGAGAATAATGGTTGTTCTATTTATATGAGTAATATCTTTTATGGCCATGCACCCTTGAAGAGTGGTCTATTTTTGTTGAATCTCGATCATGGTGATGCACATATTCATAATATTGATGCCAAAAGATGCAAAGTTGATAATGATAGTGCAACATATTTGTGGCACTGTCGTTTAGGTCATATTGGTGTAAAGTGCATGAAGAAACTCCATGCAGATGGACTTTTGGAATCACTTGATTATGAATCATTTGATGTTTGCGAACCATGCCTCATGGGCAAGATGACTAAGACTCCGTTCTACGGAACAATGGAGCGAGCCATTGACTTGTTGGAAATAATACATACCGATGTATCCAGTCCGATGAGTGTTGAGGCTTGCGGTGGGTATCGTTATTTTTTGACCTTCATAGATGATTTGAGAAGATATGGGTATATCTACTTAATGAAACACTAGTCTGAAACATTTGAAAAGTTCAAAGAATTTCAGAGTGAAGTGGAGAATATCGTAACAAGCAAATAAAGTTTCTACGATCTGATCACGGAGGCGAATATTGGAGTTACGAGTTTGGCCTTCATTTCAAACAATGTGGAATAGTTTCACAACTCACGCCACCTGGAACACCACAACGTAATGGTGTGTCCGAATGTCATAACCGTACTTTTTTAGATATGGTGCGATCTATGATGTCTCTTATAGATTTACCACTATTGTTTTGGGGTTATGCATTAGAGACAGCTGCATTCACTTTAATAGGGCACCGTCTAAATCTGTTGAGACGACACCGTATGAACTGTGGTTTGGCAAGAAACCTAAGCTATCGTTTCTTAAAGTTTGGGGTTGGGATGCTTATGTCAAAAAGCTTCAGCCTGATAAGCTCGAACCCAAATCGGAGAAGTGCGTCTTCATAGGATATCCAAAAGAAACTGTTGGGTACACCTTCTATCACAGATCCGAAGGCAAGATTTTTGTTGCTAAGAATGGATCCTTTCTAGAGAAGGAGTTTCTCTCGAAAGAAGTGAGTGGGAGGAAAGTAGAACTTGATGAGGTAATTGTACCTTCTCTAGAATTGGAAAATAGTTCATCACAAACATCAGTTCCAGTGATGCCTACACCAATTAGTGAGGAAGCTAATGATGATGATCATGAAACTTCATACCGAGTTACTACCGAACCTCGTAGGTCAACCAGAGTACGTTCCACACCAGAGTGTATGGTAATCATGTTCTGGAAGTCATGTTACTAGACCATGATGAACCTACGAACTATGAGGAAGCGATGATGAGCCCAGACTCCACAAAATGGCTTGAGGCCATGAAATCTGAGATGGGATCCATGTATGAGAACAAAGTATGGACTTTGGTTGGCTTGCCCGATGATCGGCAAGCCATAGAGAATAAATGGATCTTCAAGAAGAATGACGCTGATGGTAATGTTACTGTCTATAGAGCTCAACTTGTTGTGAAAGGTTTTTGACAAGTTCAAGGAGTTGACTATGATGAGACCTTCTCACCCGTAGCGATGCTTAAGTCTGTTTGAATCATGTTAGCAATTGCCGCATTTTATGATTATGAAATCTGGCAAATGGACGTCAAAACTGCATTCCTTAATGGATTTCTTAAAGAAGAGTTGTATATGATGCAACCAGAAGGTTTTGTCGATCCTAAAGGTGGTAACAAAGCGTGCAAGCTCCAGCGATCCATTTATGCACTGGTGCAAGCCTCTCGGAGTTGGAATATACGCTTTGATAGTGTGATCAAAGTATAAGGTTTTATACAGACTTTCAGAGAAGCTTGTATTTACAAGAAAGTGAGTTGGAGCTCTGTAGCATTTCTAATATTATATGTGGATGACATATTGTTGATTGGAACTGACACAAAATTTCTGGATTGCATAAAAGGATACTTGAATAAGAATTTTTCAATGAAAGACCTCGGTGAAGCTGCTTATATATTGGGCATCCAGATCTATAGAAATAGATCAAGACTCTTAATTGTACTCTCACAAAACACATACCTTGATAAAGTTTTGAAGAAGTTCAAGATGGACCAGTCAAAGAAAGGGTTCTTGCCTATGTTACGAGGTGTGAAATTGAGTCAGACTCAACGCCCGACCACTGCAGAAGATAGAGAGAAAATGGAAGTCATTCCCTATGCCTCAGCCATAGGTTCTATCATGTATGCAATGTTGTGTACCAGACCTGATGTGTGCCTTGCTATAAGTTTAGCAGGGAGGTACCAAAGTAATCCAGGAGTGGATCACTGGACAGCGGTCAAGAACATCCTGAAGTACCTGAAAAGGACTAAGGATATGTTTCTCATTTATGGAGGTGACAAAGAGCTTGTTGTAAATGGTTACATCGATGCTAGCTTTGACACTGATCTGGATGACTCTAAGTCACAGACTGGATACATATTTATATTTAATGGTGGAGCTGTCAGTTGGAGCAGTTCCAAACAAAGCGTCGTGGCGGGATCTACGTGTGAAACGGCGTACATAGCTGCTTCGGAAGCAGCAAATGAAGGAGTCTGGATGAATGAGTTCATATCTGATCTAGGTGTAATACATAGTGCATCGGGTCCAATGAAAATCTTTTGTGACAATACTGGAGCAATTGCCTTAGCGGAGGAATCCAGATTTCACAAGAGAACCAAACACATCAAGAGACGCTTCAACTCCATCCATGATCAAGTCTAGGAGGGAGACATAGAGATTTGCAAAATACATACGGATCTGACTGTTGCAAACCCGTTGATTAAACGTCTTCCACGAGCAAAACATGATCAACACCAAGACTCCATGGGTGTTAGAATCATTACAATGTAATCTAGATTATTGACTCTAGTGCAAGTGGGAGACTGAAGGAAATATGCCCTAGAGGCAATAATAAAGTTGTTATTTATATTTCCTTATATCATGATAAATGTTTATTATTCATGCTAGAATTGTATTAACTGAAAACTTGATACATGTGTGGATACATAGACAAAACAAAGTGTCCCTAGTATGCCTCTACTAGACTAGCTTGTTAATCAAAGATGGTTAAGTTTCCTAAACCATAGACATGTGTTGTCATTTGATGAACGGGATCACATCATTAGAAGAATGATGTGATGGACAAGACCCATCTGTTAGCTTAGCATAATGATCGTTAAGTTTTATTGCTATTACTTTCTTCATGACTTATACATATTCCTTTGACTATGAGATTATGCAACTCCCAAATACCGGAGGAACACCTTGTGTGCTATCAAACATCACAACGTAACTGGGTGATTATAAAGATGCTCTACAGGTGTCTCCGAAGGTGGTTGTTGGGTTGGCATAGATCGAGATTAGGATTTGTCACTCCGAGTATCGGAGAGGTATCTCTAGGCCCTCTCAGTAATGCACATCATGATATGCCTTGTAAGCAATGTGACTAATGAGTTAGTTGCGGGATGATGCATTACGGAACGAGTAAAGAGACTTGCCGGTAACGAGATTGAACTAGGTGTGAGGATACCAATGATCGAATCTCGGGCAAGTAACATATCGATGACAAAGGGAATAACGTATGTTGTCATTGCGGTTTGACCGATAAAGATCTTAGTAGAATATGTAGGAACCAATATGAGCATCCAGGTTCCGCTGTTGGTTATTGATCGGAGATGTGTCTCGATCATGTCTACATAGTTCTCGTACCTATAGGGTCTACACGCTTAACGTTCAATGATGATTTGTATTATGAGTTATGTGTTTTTGGTGACCGAAGATTGTTCGGACTCCCGGATGATATCAAGGACATGACGAGGAGTCTCGAAATGGTCGAGAGGTAAAGATTGATATATTGAATGATACGGGTATTTTTCGGAGAAGTAATGGGCCTACATGGGCCATAGGGGAGAGAGAGGGGAGCCCGCAAGGGGGTGGCGCGCGCCCCCCAAGGGAGTCCTAATTGGACAAGGGGAGGGGGCGCAACCCCTTTCCTTCTCCCTCTCCCTCTCCTTCTCCTTCCCTTTCCCCCTCCAAAGGAAAGGAAAGGGGGGTGAGTAGGACTAGGAGTCCTAGTCGGTTTCCCCCCTGTGGCCGGCCTCCTCCCTCTCCTCCTTTATATACGGAGGCGGGGGGGGGGGGGGGCACCCCATAACACATCAGTTGTTCTCTTAGTCGTGTGCGGTGCCCCCATCCACAGTTTATTCCTCCAGTCATATCGTTGTAGTGCTTAGGCGAAGCCCTGCATGGATCACATCACCATCACCGTCACCACGCCATCGTGCGGATGAAACTCTCCCTCGACCCTCTGCTGGATCAAGAGTTTGAGGGACGCCATCGAGCTAAACGTGTGCTGAACTCAGAGGTGTCGTACATTCGGTACTTGACCGGTTGGATCGTGAAGACGTTCGACTACATCAACCGCGTTAAACTAATGCTTCCGCTTTCGGTCTACGAGGGTACATGGACACACTCTCCCCCTCTCGTTGCTATGCATCTCCTAGATAGATCTTGCGTGAGCGTAAGAAATTTTTGAAATTGCATGCTATGTTTCCCGACACTTCTTCCGGCTCAAGAGATAGTAAGCTGGCGGGCGCCTAAGGAAGAGAGCACCCCCAGCCCGAGGAAGGAGAAGTCATTGTGTTCTCTGATCATCTTCATAGGGGCTTCTCACTGCCCGGGACAAAAAAATTCCGGGATTTCCTTAACTTTTTCAATCTCCATCCTCAAGATATTGGTCCCAATTCTAGGACCAATCTGTGCCAATTCCAAGTCTTTTGCGAGGTTTATCTTCAAACAAAGGTGACTATCCCTATCTTCAGGGAATTCTTCTATATCAACCATCAGACCGAATTTGCAGATGGTCCTAGCATAGAGCTTGGTGGGGTGTCTGTTCAGAGGCGGAAGTACTGCCCATTTCCAGAAGCTAAACTGCCGAGTCATCTAGAAGGATGGAATAAAATATGGTTTTATTGCAAGAATACTTCTCCTACAAGTGAGAATCCATTGTCGGGTTACAGATTGGAGCGACTTAACGCAACCGAAGTTTTTCCTGGTTGGCCTTCTAAAGAAGAGCGATAACAAGTCGCCCACATATACTCTGAATTGAGGGCCTTGTCAGCAAACGACCTAACTAGGATCGATCTGACCCAATGTTGGATCAACTAAATAATTCAACCATTAAGTCAGAGGGGCGACTTAGTGTGCAATTATACCGGTGAATTAACTGGCGTACAACATTTCAGCCAAGTTGAATTGTCCGTTGATGACATAAACAAGGCCGTGAAGAAACTGCTAGGATAGCCCCAAGATGCATGCAATAAGACGGGGCTAGCTCCTTTCTGTATTAAACCCCCAACGCCTTTAGTAAGTATGCTTGTACTCATTTATCCTGCTTATTGATCTTTGCTTGAGTTAGTGATGACCCACAAGTATAGGGGATCAATTGTAGCTCTTCTCGATAAGTAAGAGTGTCGAACCCAACGAGGAGCAGAAGGAAATGACAAGTGGTTTTTGGCAAGGTAATTTCTGCAAGTGCTAAAATTGTGAGTAACATGATAGTTTGATAGCAAGATAATTTGTAACGAGCAAGTAATGGTAGTAGTAACAAAAGTTCAGCAAGATAGCCCAATCCTTTTGAGGCAAAATACATGACAAAATGGTCTCTTATAATAAGCAAAGCATTCTTGAGGGTACACGGGAATTTCATCTAGTCACTTTCATCATGTTGATTCAATTCGTGTTTGCTACTTTGATAATTTGATATGTGGGTGGATCAGTGCTTAGGTGTTGTTCTTACTTGAACAAACCTCGTACTTATGATTAACCCCCTCGCAAGCATCCGTAACTATGAGAAAAGTATTAAGAATATAAATTCTAACCATAGCATTAAACTTTTGGATCTAATTGGCCCCTTACGGAATAACGCATAAACTAGGGTTTAAGCTTCTGTCACTCTTGCAACCCATCATCTAATAACTACTCCACAATGCATTCCCTTGGGCACAAATATGGTGAAGTGTCATGTAGTCGACGTTCACATGACATCACTAAGGGAATCACAACATACATACCATCAAAATATCAAACACATATCGAGTTCACATGATTACTTGCAACATGATTTCTCCCGTGACCGCAAGAACAAAAGTAACTACTCACAAATGATAATCATGCTCAAGATCAGAGGGGTATTAAATAGCATAATGGATCTGAACATATAATCTTCCACCGAATAAACCATATAGCAATCAACTACAAGGTGTAATCAACACTACTAGTCACCCACAAGCACCAATCTATAGTTCCGGTACAATGATTGAACACAAGAGATGAACTAGGGTTTGAGATGAGATGGTGTTGTTGAAGATGTTGATGGACATTGCCCTCCCCAAGATGGGAGAGTTGTTGGTGATGATGATGACAACGGTTTCCCCCTCCGGGAGGGAAGTTCCCCCGGGGGAATCGCTCCGCAGGAGGGCAAAAGTGCTCCTGCCCAAGTTCCACCTCGAGACGGCGACGCTCTGTACCGAAAGTCCTCTCCTTATTTTTTTCTTAGTCAAAATGACTTATATACCAGAAGATGGGCACCGAAGGTGGGCCTGGATGAGCACAACCCACCAGGGCGCGCCTGGGGGCCCAGGCGCGCCCTGGTGTCTAGTGCTCACCAGGGTGGCCCCCCTCCGGTACTTATTTGCTCCAGTATTCATCATATATTCCATAAATAATCTCCGTAAAGTTTCAACTTGTTTGGAGTTGTGCAGAATAGGTGGCCTGACGTAGCTTTTTCTGGTCCAGATTTCCAGCTGCCAGAATTCTCCCTCTTTGTGTGTACCTTGCATATTATGAGAGAAAATGCATTGGAATTACTCCAAAAAACATCATTATGCATAAAAACATCATAAATAACAGTAGGAAAACATGATGCAAAATGGACGTATCAACTCCCCCAAGCTTAGACCTCGCTTGTCCACAAGCGAAAACCAAAATCGAGAAACATGTCCACATGCTTAGAGAGAGAGAGAGAGGTGTCAATAAAAACAAAATACAGACATAGAAGCATCATGTAGATTATTATAACAACAACAAACTTAAATATAAGACTTTTATCATAGTTTCTCACGAATAAGTAACAATTAATCACATAATCAAAGTATAAAGCATAAACTCTATTAGAAACCAACAAACTATGTTCTCAGTCAACCTTGCAACTACAATTCATCATCTTTTCAGGAAGGGTCGTCACCTATCGGAGCCTTTAGGCAAGTCCAGATACTCAACCATCATATAGTCTTCTATGATTGCTAACACTCACCGCATACACATGAGCAAAATATTTCAACCACACGCATAGAAAGATAGGGGCTTATGGTGTCGCCTCCCAACGTAGTAACCTCAAGGGTGATGTCAACAATAATAACTCATGCTACCCATATTCAACTGGACATATGTGCCTAGATCTTTCCTCATCACATTGTGACGTATGGATAATTAAGCTACAATAATTCTCTTCTAATGATGTCACGTCACCACAATTACTGTTGTTAAACTCACATTGATTCAAAACTGATTCAAAATTCAAATTTAAAATAAAGTCAAACAATAAAAGTTTTCAAAAGTTAAAACTATAATGTTTCCAATGTGAAAAATAAATCATAATTAATTATGGTGGAGAATCCACATTATTATAAAATAATTAAATGCACTAAAATGATTAAAAGAACAGCGAAAAGAATTAATTAAATGCCTTTTGTATTTTATAAAATATTAAACTAATTTATTTAGTTGCCCAAATTTATTTGGCAGTAGTATATTTGTTTAGACTAATTTAGGAACTACCTATGTATTTTATTTTAAACTAAAATAATGTGTAACTAAAAGAAAACAGAAAAGGAAAATAAAATAAAAGATAAATAAAAGTATAAAAACAAATAAAAAAGAGAAAGTCTTTCCCCCCTCCTCCGGGCCAAGTGGCCCAGCTAGCTCCGACCAACCGGCCCAGCCGCACCCCTATCTTCCTCCCCTGTTCATCAGGGCGCGGTGGACGCTCGTGCGTCGTCGGTTGCGCGGATGCCGCACGCGGAGGCCATCCGGCGGTGCCCCATGCCGGATAAGATCAGCCTCGACCCCCTGGCGAACCCTAGCGCCCTCATTACCTTCTCCCTCGCGCCGCTTTCTTCCTCCCGCGACAAGCTGAGCTGCCGTCGCCATAGTCCTGGTCGATGTCGCGCCCACTATCGTCCCCGAGCCGAGCTAAGGTGTCCCTCAGCTCCGCCGTCGTCCCCCACGTCACCTGTGACAGCCCCTGCATCACTCATCCTTCGGCCACCGGCGCATCCGCGATGATTGCCGTTGTTCTGCTGCTCCTAAGCCATTGTCGGGCCTCCTTGTGCCTCCTAGGTGAGCTCCACCTCACTTCCCCCTCCTGCTATCTAGCTTCCCTGCCCCTAGCATCGTTCCCCATCATGGCTGAGCCCGTCGCCGCCACTTGCATCGCCGCCGCAGCAACAACAAGCATAGCTCTCGTCCACGCTGTGCATGGAGCTCCTGGATCTCCTAGTAAGCAAACGCACCCAGCCGCACCCCTTGCCATGCCCCTGTCGCCGATCTTGTGCACGCCCAACTCCGGCCGTCTTTGGTCGTCGTTGTTCTGGCCAGTCCCCGGCCTCGCCATCGAGCTCTCGGTGAGCATCTCGTCTGATTCCTCTCCTCCCGACCTCGATCACTTGCCGTATAGCCCGCTCGCGTGCTTCGGCAGCCATGGCCGAAGCTTGCGCGTGCCCGTGCCGTGTCCTACCTCGCCGCCCGTTGCTCTTGCTACCGCCCGCCGGTGTTGCTGCTCTGCTGCCCGCGGTCCCCTGCCGCGAGCCTCGCCTGCACCGCCGCTCGCCTTGCACCCCCACCGCCCCCACTGCTGACCACCATCCCGCACCGCGCCTTCCGCGCTGACCCCGGCAGCGTTCGGTCGCCCCCACCCCCCGCAGATGCCCTTGCTCTGCGCCTAGCGCGCTCCTGCACGCGCCCCTGCCCCCCCCCCCCCCCCCCCCCCCCCCGCGCACGCGGCCGCCTTGTGTCACCGTGGCCGCGCTCCGGCGACCACCTCAGCTCTGCGGCCTCGCCCGCACCCCGCGGTGGCTCGGGCGTGCGGGCACCCCTTCGCCCGCTGTGCCATGCGTCTAGCGCCTGTTAAGGCCCCTCAGGGCCTATGGCATATGGGCCCCATGCCCCTTTAGAAAAGGAATTTAGAAATGTAATAATAATTAATTATGATAATTAATCAATTTAATTAATTCAGTTTAGTTAGCTTAATTAACTTAAACCTAATTAGGCTAATTAATTCTGATAATTAGATAACAGTCAATGACCAAGGGGCCCCACCTGTCAGCTTGACTGGTCAATGCTTAGCGTTGACTGCTGATGTTATGCTATCATCATGATGACGCAGTAAATATTTTCCGTATTAAATTAATCTATTATTTTTAGAAAATGTTTTAAAACTTTGAAAACTAATAGAAAAATATCCCTAACTTGGATGGAAATGTTTTGTACATGAAAGTTGCTCATAAGCGAGTCTGAATACGCAATCCGTTCATCCGCCACACGTCCCAAGCATAGCGAACATGCAACCGTCCCCCTTCGGTTCGTTTGTCCGAAAATGCCGAACACCGGGAATACTTTCCCGGATGTTTTCCCTCTTCACCTGTACCGTGTAGAACTGCGTTAGGTCACCCCTAGCACAACGTTTTGGCTTATCATGCTTTGTAATGCATTTGTTTGCTCTATTATTTATTATGTTCCCCCTCCGTTACTTTCCGGTAGACCCTGAGATTGCGATTGATCCGGTAATCGACTACTTCACCATCCAGATCCGTTTTCATCTACAAAGCTTTCAGGCAAGCAAAACCCCTTTGATCAACTAGATATCGCCCACTCTCTTCTGTCTTATTTTTGCATTAGGTTTGCTACTGTTGTCGATTCTATAGCTCCTATTCTGTTACGTAGCGTGTCATTGTTGATACAATTGTTGATACCTTTACCTGCTATCCTAATGCTTAGTATAGGTTGCTAGTATTACATCGGTTGCCATACACTCTTGTCCGTCTGCCATGCTATACTACTAGACCGTGATCACTTCGGGAGGTGATCGCGGGTTCACACTATACACTATTACATAGTGATGTTACTGTTCGGAGATGGGGCTGAAGGGGCAGGTGGTTCCACCCAGGTAGTCGTGGGTCTGGGTTCCCGAAAACCCCTTGATGGTTACTTTGTGGTGGAGCGACATGGCAGGTTGCGACCACCTAGGAGACGGGTGGGCTTGGTCCCTGGTCGGCGTTCGCGGTTACTTCAAAATAACACGCTTAACGAGATCTTGGTATTTGATTTGAGTCTAGCTACGAGCCTATACGCACTAACCAACTATGTGGGAACAATTATGGGCACTCGACGTCGTGGTATCAGCCGAAGCCTTCTTGACGTCAGCGACTGAGCGGCACGCGCCGGGTTGGACCGCGTAACGCAACTTCTTTGTAATGGAGGTTGCTAGGTCTGCTCACTGGCCGCCCACGCAACATGAAGGTGTGCAACGGGCGATGGGCCCAGACCCCTGCGCGCTTAGGATTTAGATCGGTGTGCTGACCTCTCTGTTGTGCCTAGGTAGGGCTGCCACGTGTTGATCTTCCGAGGCCGGGCATGACCCAGGAAAGTGTGTCCGGCCAGAGGGATCGAGCGTGTTGGGTTATGTGGTGCACCCCTTTAGGGAAATTTATCTATTCGAATAGCCGTATCCCTCGGTAAAAGGACAACCCGGAGTTGTACTTTGACCTTATGACAACTAGAACTGGATACTTAATAAAACATACCTCTTACAAGTTCCAGATACAACCCGATGATTGCTTTTCCACAGGGTGACGAGGAGTGGATCGCCAGGTAGGATTATGCTATGCGATGTTACTTGATGCTGCACTTGCTACTCTCTTCTACATGCTTCAAGATGGAGGCTGCCAGAAGCATAGTCTTTGATAGGACTAGCTATCCCCCTCTTATTCTGGCATTCTGTAGTTCAGTCCACAGATATTACCCCTTTATATAGATACCAATGCATATGTAGTGTAGATCCTTGCTTGCGGGTACTTTGGATGAGTACTCCTCACTAGTTGCTTTTCTCCCTCTTTTCCCCTTTCCTTTTCTTCCGGATGTCGCAACCAGATGTTGGAGCCCAGGAGCCAGACGCCACCTTCGATGACTCCTGCTACACCGAGGGTGCCTACTACTATAGGCAGGCTGCCGACGACCATGAGTAGTTTAGGAGGATCCCAGGTAGGAGGCCTGCGCCTCTTTCGATCTGTATCTCAGTTTGTGCTAGGCATCTTATGGCACCTTGTTTAACTTATGTCTGTACTCAGATATTGTTGCTTCTGCTGACTCGTTTATGACCGAGCACTTGTATTCGAGCCCTCGAGGCCCTGGCTTGTAATATGATGCTT
Source organism: Triticum timopheevii (assembly GCA_963921465.1). Taxonomy (NCBI): domain Eukaryota; kingdom Viridiplantae; phylum Streptophyta; class Magnoliopsida; order Poales; family Poaceae; genus Triticum; species Triticum timopheevii. The sequence goes on from OY997270.1 coordinate 141,231,506, forward strand.
GTATGGCTTATTTGTTTTTAGAGTTGTGTTGTGATATCTTCCCGCGAGTCCCTGATCTTGACCGTATACGTTTGCGTGTATGATTAGTGTACGATTGAATCGGGAGCGTCACACACATGATGCTTGCCAAAGGAGAAAAATAATAGGAATAGAGAGAAAAACTTTGACACTTGCATAAAAGTAAATACATGAAAGTAAAAGATAGACCCTTCACAGAGGGAAGTAGAGGTTGCTATGCGCTCATTTGTTTGTATGCTCAACACCTTAGTGCAAAAGAACATTACGTTGTATTGCCCCTTGTGATGACAACCTTTATTATGCTGTCTGTCGCTTTTATTCTTCACTATCACAAGTTCGTACAACGCTCAATTTTCGCTTACACTAAATGATCTCACACTTTTGGAAGCAATTTTTATTGCCTTATTGCCCCGATGACAACTTACTTGAGGGATCTTACTCAATCCCTAGGTAGGTATGGTGGACTCTTGAAAATAAGATTTGGGTTTAAGGGTCTTTGGATGCACAGGTAGTATCTCTACTTAGTGCGGAATTTTTGGCTAGCAAAGATAGGGGCAAGCACCACATGTTGAAGGATCTATGGCAATATAACTTCTATGTGAATATGAAGAAACGTAAATCATTATGTTTTCTTCCTTGTCCAACGTCAACAATTTTGGCATATAATATTTTGATGGGGGCTCACAATCACAAAAGATTTCTAGGATAGTGTATTTATATGTGAATCTTTTGTTCCCTTATTAATTCTTTCATGAGTTGCATCATTGACCAATGCTATGTTTGTCAATCTGTAATAAAATTTTCTACTTATACTTTCCTTTTTGTGGCGTTATCACCTACCATAAGATTAGCATATGATATTTTTAATTTATTTCCTTTCTTTTATTGCAACATGAAAGTAAAGAAAGCAAAAACTCAAACTAAACTTTATTATATATCTCTCACACATTCACAAAGATAGGTCACTAAGCAAACTCTTGAAAAGAAACGATCGAACTAAACTTTTATTCATCTAGCAAAAGATCGAACTAAAATAAGTAAAGGCAAAGATAGTGGGGTGATATGATACCGGGGCACCTCCCCCAAGCTTGGTGGAAGCCAAGGGGAGTGCCCATACCCGATACTCAATTTTCTTTTGGTGATGAAGAAGGTGGTGGTGATGGAGTAGAGGGTTTGTCCTTCTTCCTCAGCTTACGCTTGAGGATGGAATTTTCCTCCTTCAATTCACCTATTTTCTGTTCAAGCTCCAGTACCTTTTTGCATAAATCTTGCTTATTTTCCTGCAAAAGGCGGAAGGGTATAAACTGAACCTTAGGCCTCTTTGTTTTATTTGGGAGGATTGACTTCTTAAATTCCACATGCATGTCCCTAGGTTGAGGCAATGGGACTTTGTCCTCTTCTGAGCTCGTCTCCTCCTTCTCCCTAGGATAATAGTCTTCCTCTTCCTCCGAAGTCTAGCCATAATGCTCTACATCCCCATAGGACTTGGGGTTTGCGACAAAATCACCAACATAGCTCTCACCCTTAGAGTCTTGGGATGACATATTTTTAGATCTATCAGGAAAACAGCAAGAGAAGAAAACAGAAGATTTCTCCGCGAGACGGTGGTAATAGATTCGGGGGGGGGGGGGGGGGGGGTATATAAAGGTCTTTTATCTTGGGAGACAAGCAAACTATATAAAAACGGAGTCCGGAAGGTACCCAAGGTGGGCACAATCCACCTGGGCGCGCCTGGCAAGCCAGGCACACCCTGGTGTCTTGTGCCCACCAGGGTACGCTTCCCGGTAGTTTCTTATTTTCCTAATTTTTGTTATTTTCCAAAACTGACAAAAAATATTTTTGCGGATTTATCGGAGTCCGTTTACTTTACCGTATCACGTACCTCCTCTTTTTCACAAGTTTGGAGTGTTCCGGAAGGACTCTTTTATGTGTTCCTCCAGTGTCAAAGTTTGGATAATATTACTTTCAACATTATTGGGCATACCTGAGATATAATGTTTTATTCATTGCCCATTAACAACCTTCAGGTTAGTACCTTCAACATTATTTATTTTTATAGCTCCAGACCAATAAACCTCCTCGATAACACAGGGCCCTTCCCATTTGGAGAGGAGTTTTCCTGCAAAGAATCTAAAATGAGAGTTGTACAAAAGAACATATTCTCCAACTTTGGACTCACGCTTTTGGATTCTTTTATCATGCCATCTTTTAACCTTTTCTTTAAATAACTTGGCACTTTCATAAGCTTGGGTTCTCCATTCATCAAATGAGCTAATATCAAATAACCACTTTTCACCGGCAAGTTTGAAATCATAGTTGAGTTCTTTAATTACCCAATATGCTTTATGTTCTAACTCAAGAGGTAAATGACAAGATTTTCCATAAACCATTTTATAGGGAGACATAGCCATAGGATTTTTATATGTTGTTCTATAAGCCCAAAGTGCACCATCTAATTTCTTAGACCAATTCTTCCGGGACCTATTGACAGTCTTTTTCAAAATTTTATTTCTCTATTGCTAAGTTCAACTTGACCACTAGACTAAGGATGATAAGGTGATGCAATTCTATGGTTAACATCATACTTTGCAAGCATTTTATGGAAAACACCATGAATAAAGTGTGAACCACCATCAGTTATTAAATATCTAGGGACTCCAAACCTTGGGAAAATAACTTCCTTAAGCATTTTAATAGAGGTGTTGTGATCAGCACTACTGGTTGGAATAGCTTCTACCCATTTAGGGACATAATCAACAACAACTAAAATATGTGTATACCCATTAGAGGAAGGAAAAGGTCCTATGTAATCAAATCCCCAAATATCAAATGGTTCAATAGCAAGTGAATAATTCAAAGGCATTTCTTGACGCTTACCGATATTACCTATTCTTTGACATTCATCACATGATAAGACGAATACGAGCATCCTTGAAGCGAGTAGGCCAATAAAATCCAGATTGCAATACCTTGTGAGCAGTTCTGTCTCCTGCATCGTGCCCTCCATAAGCTTCGGAGTGAAATTTCCGTACGATTTGTCCCTGTTCATGCTCAGGTACACAACATCTAATAATACCATCTACTCCTTTATAAAGATGTGGGTCATCCCAAAAGTAGTGTCTTAAATCATAGAAGAATTTTTTCTTGTGTTGGTATGTAAAGCTAGGTGGTAAGTATTTAGCAACAATGTAATTAGCATAGTCGGCATAACAAGGGGTGTTACGAGAAACATTTATTGCAGCTAAATGCTCATCAGGAAAACTATCATCAATAGGTAGTGGGTCATCAAGCATATTTTCAAGCCTAGACAAGTTATCAGCTATGGGGTTCTCAGCTCCTTTTCTATCAGTGATATGTAAATCAAATTCTTGTAGCAAGAGAACCCATCGAATAAGTCTAGGTTTAGCATCTTTCTTTTCCATAAGATATTTTATAGCAGCATGATCAATGTGAACAATAACTTTTGAATCAACAATGTAAGATCTAAATTTATCACAAGCAAACACCACTGCTAGGAATTCTTTTTCAGTAGTTGCATAATTTCTTTGAGCACTGTCTAGAGTTTCACTAGCATAATGAAAAACTCTTTGTCCTAGAACAACACCAACAACATAATCACTAGCATCACATATAATTTCAAAAGGCAAGTTCCAATAAGGTGGTTGAATAATAGGTGCAGAAATTAAGGCTTTCTTGAGTGTTTCGAAGGCTTCTAAACAATCTTCATCAAAAACAGAAGGAACATCCTTTCATAAAAGATCTGTAAGAGGCCTATAAATTTTAGAAAAGACTTTGATAAATCTCCTATAGAAACCAACATGACCTAGGAAACTACGAACACCTTTGGTATCTTTAGGAAATGACATTTTCTCAATTGCATCAACCTTAGCTTTGTCCACTTCAATACCTCTTTCAGAAATTTTATGACCCAAGACAATACCTTCATTAACCATAAAGTGGCATTTCTCCCAATTCAAGACAAGATTTGTTTGCTTGCATCTCTGCAAAACTCGATCAAGATTGCTTAAACAATCATCAAAAGACTTCCCATAAACAAAGAAGTCATCCATGAAAACCTCAACAATCTTTTCACAAAAGTCAGAGAATATAGCAGTCATACATCTTTGAAAGGTAGCAGGTGCATTGCATAAACCAAAAGGCATACGTCTATAAGCATAAGTTCCAAAGGGACAAGTGAAAGTGGTCTTTTCTTGATCAGGTTGAGAAACATGTATTTGTGAAAAACCAGAGTATCCATCAAGGAAGGAAAAATGTGTGTGCTTAGACAATCTTCTAGCATTTGATCAATAAAAGGCAGAGGGTAATGATATTTTCTAGTTGCTTTGTTTAATTTTCTAAAATCAATTACCATTCTATAGCCTGTAACAATTCTTTGTCGAATATGTTCATTCTTATCATTAGGAACAACAGTAATACCTACTTTATTAGGGACATAATGAACAAGACTTACCCATCTACTATCAGCTATAGGATAGATTATACCTGCTTCTAGATGTTCTAATATTCCCGTTCTTACCACTTCCTTCATCTTCGGACTTAATCGACGTTGGTGATCAACAACTGGTTTGGCATTAGGTTCCATATTAATCTTGTGCTGACATAGAGTGGGACTAATGCCCTTTAAATCATCAAGAGTATATCCAATAACAGCTCGGTGCTTCCTTAAAACTTTCAATAATATTTCTTCTTCATGTTCTGAAAGGTTAGCACTAATAATAACAAGATATATCTTCTTTTCATCAAGATAAGCATATTTCAAAGTGTCTCGCAATTGTTTTAATACAAACATAGGATCACCTTTAGGTGGAGGAGGACCTCCTAAAGTTTCAATAGGCAAATTGTATTTAAGCAGAGGACGTTGTTGAAAAAAAAATCATCTATTTCATTTCTTTCATGCATATGTAAATCATTTTCATGGTCTAGCAAATATTGTTCTAAAGGATCAGTAGGAGGCACAACAATAGAAGCAAGACCAATTATTTCATCCTTACTAGGCAATTCTTTTTCATGAAGGATTCTACTAAACTTGGAGAAATTAAACTCATGAGACTCATCACCAAAGATAACACCGACAGTTTGTTTCTCACAATGTATTATTGCATTAACGGTGTTCAAGAAAGGTCTACCAAATATAATGGGACAAATGTCATCTTGTGGGGAACCAAGGACAAGAAAATCAGTAGGGTATTTTATTTTCCCACACAAGACTTCAACATCTCTAATAATCCCGATTGGTGATATAGTATCTCTATTAGCAAGTTTAATAGTAACATCTATGTCTTCTATCACTGTGGGTGCTATGTCATTCATAATTTCTTGATATAAGGTAAAGGGAATATCACTCACGCTTGCACCTATGTCACATAAACCATGATAACAGTGATATCCTATTTTAACTAAGACAACGGGCATGCCAACAACAGGTCTATGTTTATCCTTTTTATCGGGTTTGACAATTCTAGCAGCTTCTTCGCAGAAGTAAATAACATGCCCATCTATATTTTGTTCCAGGAGATCTTTAACCATAGCAACACTAGGCTCTACTTTGATTTGTTCATCAGGTTTAGGTGTTCTAATATAACTTTTTTGGACCACAGTTGAAACTTTAGCATGTTCCTTTATCCTAACAGGGAAAGGTGGTTTCTCAATATAAGCAGTAGGAATAACTGGATCAACATTATAAATAATAGTTTCCTCTTTAGCTAGTACCGGTTCTTTAATTTCTTCTTTAATAGGTGGGTGATATTTGAACCACTTCTCTTTAGGGAGATCAACATCAGAAGCAAATGATTCACAAAAGGAGGCTACTATCTCAGAGTCAAGTCCATATTTAGAGCTAAACTTTTGAAAAGCATCGATATGCATAAAAGATTTAACACAATCATACTTAAGTTTAATACCTGACTCCTTACCTTCGTCAAGTTCCCAATCTTCAGAGTTGCGTTTAATTCTTTCTAAAAGATCCCACCAGAATTCAATAGTCTTCTTCATAAAATAACCAGCACAAGAAGTATCAAGCATGGATCGATCATTATGAGAAAGCCGAGCATAAAAATTCTAATAATTTCTCCTGAGAGCTCATGATTGGGGCATGAATATAACATTGAATTAAGCCTCCCCCAAGCTAGAGCGATACTTTCTCCTTCACGAGGCCAAAATTTATATATGTAATTCCGATCACGACGAACTTGATGCATGGGATAATTTTTTTGGTGGAACTCTAATTTCAACCGATTCCAATTCCAAGATCCAATATCATCGCATAGTCTATACCATGCCAATGCTTTTCCCTTCAAAGATAAAGGGAAAACCTTCTTATTAACATCATCTCCGGGTAAACCTGGAAGCTTAAACAATCCTAAAATTTGTTGCACATATATCAAGTGCATATCAGGATGTTCGGTTCCATCTCCTGCATAAGGATTAGCTAGCAGTTGTTCTATCATACCCGAAGGAATTTCATATTCAATATTTTTAATAGGTGCAGTAGGTTGAGGGGTAGCTAATTGTGGTTCCGGTCGAGGTGAAGATACCCCGAACAAACCCCTCAAAGGATTGTCTTCCATAGTAACATGTGACAGTAAATTTCCGCACACCATATAAATGTTTCCTTACCAAATTCCACTTACCAAAAGCGCTTCACTCCCCGGCAATGGTGCCAGAAAATAGCCTTGATGACCCACAAGTATAGGGGATAAATTGTAGCTCTTTCCGATAAGTAAGAGTGTTGAACCCAACGAGGAGCAGAAGGAAATGACAAGTGGTTTTCGGCAAGGTAATGTCTGCAAGTGCTGAAATTGTGAGTAACATGATAGTTTGATAGCAACATAATTTCTAACGAGCAAGTAATGATAGTAGTAACATGAAAGTGCAACTAATCACTGGGTGGTTTTGGTAATTCATAACAACATATAACTCATTGAACTAATATTCTATCAAGATTAATGTTTTAGAAAGTTCAATGGTTGGTATGGCATGGACTAGAGATGTGGACCCCTCAAAATGCTAAGGACACATATTGGCAAAATCTCAAGACTCTACATTTTCGTTTTAGTGACCCAAGATCACATTGAGTCAATAGGAAAAGCCAATACTATTAAAAGGGGATGAGGTGTTGCTTAATGGCTTTCTTGCTCAAAATGTTTAGTGATATGCTCCAAAAGCCCTCAATCACTTTCTCATTTCCACATATGTCCTAAACCTAAAGTCAAACTCGGCCCCACTGGTTTGATCTATCCGGCGCCACCGAGTTCACTTGACATAGCCATATCCAGAAACCCTAATCAGTCCGGTCTCATCAAGATGGGATCGCAAACTCTCTGTTTTCCTTCATAATGTTTTGGTCTAACCGAGATGAGCGATTGGTCCCACCGAGTTCGCAGTGCAAACTCTCTGTTTCCTTTTCATAACATTTTGGTCTCAACAAAATGAGAGATCGGTCCCACCGAGTTTGCCTGACCAAGTCTCTGTTTTCTCATTAGTGAAATCGGTCTCACCGAGTTCATGTGATCGGTCTCATCGAGATGAAGTTTTTCCCTAACCCTAGCGCATCGGTCTCACCAAGTTGGTAATGTCGGTCCCACCGAAAAGCCTAACATTCACATTTTGAACCGGGTCGGTCTCATCGAGTTTCACTATTCGGTCCCACCGAGTTTGGTAAATTGTGTGTAGCGGTTAGATTTTGTGTGGAGGCTATAAATACCCCTCCACCCCCTTCTCCATTCATGAGAGAGCCATCAGAACGTGACTACACTTCCACCGCCCATTTTCTGAGAGAGAACCACCTACGCATGTGTTGAGACGAAGACATTCCAATCCAACCACAAGAACCTTGATCTCTAGCCTTCCCCAAGTTGCTTTCCACTCAAATAATCTTTCTACCATATCCAAATCTGAGAGAGAGAGAGAGAGAGAGAGAGTTGAGTGTTGTGGAGACTATCATTTGAAGCACAAGAGCAAGGAGTTCATCATCAACACACTGTCTATTACCTTTTGGAGAGTGGTGTCTCCTAGATTGGTTAGGTGTCACTTGGGAGCCTTTGTCAAGATTGTGGAGTTGAACCAAGGAGTTTGTAAGGGAAAGGAGATCGCGTACTTCGTGAAGATCTACCCAAGTGAGGCAAGTCCTTCGTGGGCGATGGCCATGGTGGGATAGACAAGGTTGCTTCTTTGTGGACCCTTTGTGGACTCGCGCAATCGTTACCCTTTGTGGGTTGAAGTCTCCATCAACGTGGATGTACGATAGCACCACCTATCGGAACCACGCCAAAAATCTCTATGTCTACATTGCGTTTGCTCCCTGCAAACTCCTCCCCTTTACCTTCATATGCAATGATTTACATTCCGATGTTATACTCTTAGAATTGCATGTGTAGGTTGGTTGCTTGATTGTGTTAAGTTGTTAAAATCTGCCAAGACTTAAAATTGGGAAAATGCTAGATTTTTATTTGGTCAAGTAGTCTAATCACCCCCTCTAGACATACTTTTGATCCTACAAGTGGTATCAGAGCTTTGGTATCCATTTTACTTTATTTCCATAGCTTTGGTGATCATAGCCTTGCATTACAAAAAAGCACACTTCCGTGATGATACGTGTTTGTCACAGTAGGTCACGTTTTCTGTCATGCATGTACATCCATGACGATTTTATGACAGAATCAAGATAGTCATACATGTGCCGTCGTAGAAGTGTTCCATGACATTACCAAATTATCATCATGCAAGTGTTCACTTCCATGACGATAAATCGCGCGTCACAGAAGTTCTTTCGTCAAGGGTGACCGACACATGGCGTCCACCATAACGGGACGCCGTTAAGCTATCGGGTCCAGTTTTGGCTCCGATAACCCGTTAGCATCCAGGACCAATGGGTATTTTCCACGTGTAAAATCATCATTGGCCGGAGGAAACACGTGTTGCCTCACCGTTGGGACAGATGTCATCCACTCATTGGACAGGAGGCGCCTATGATAGGTCAACACGTGGCACAGCCCAACAGTGTCCCATTCCAGTGAAAAAGGCCGGCCCAGTAAAAATTAGCAGGCCGGCCCATATAAGGCCTACTTGTGTCAGGTCCATTTAAGCCCACGGCCTATACGAGATGTGCCAATTCAGCCTGTCAACGGCCCGTTAAAGATTTGACACCATTGCAGCCCATCGTTAGTTCGAGCCCGTTAACAACCCGCTATATATTTGGGCTCAGTATCGGCCCGATCTGATTTCGGCCTGTTAACGATCCATTCTAGGGATGGGCCAATTTTCAAGATGTACATCTTTCATCCTTTTAGCAACCCATTTAAGCGTTGGCCTGCTTTTCGGCCCGGTGTGTCTTTCAGCCTGTTGACGGCCCATAAATCAATTGGGACATTTGTAGTCAGACCTGAGTTTTGGCCTTTTAGCGACCCATTTAAGTGTTGGGCCAATTCCCGGCCCTATGTGTCTTTCAGCCTGTTGACGGCCCATAAATGAGTTGGGCCATTTGTAGTCGGACCTGAGTTTTGGCCTTTTAACGGCCCATGCCCTTCATGGTCCAATACCAGCCCAGTTTCTCTTTCGGCCTGCTAAAGGCCCACAACACAATTGGGCCATTTACAATACGACCTGACTTTCAGCCTCTTAGTGGCCCATGCTCTTCATGGTCCAGTACCAGCCCGCTGTCTCTTTCGGCCTGCTAAAGGCCCATAGTATAGTTGGGCCATATGTAGCCCGACCTTAGTAACGGCCTTTTAATGGCCCATGAAATCAAATGGGCCCACCTGTTACCCGCTTCGATGTCGGCCTATTAACAACTCGGGAGGTAAGAGGGCAGACCATTAACTTTCAGCCTGGTAATGGCCCATTAACTTAATGGGCCCACTAAAGTTCGTACATGTATTAGGCCAAATTAGATAATTTGAGCCCATTACGACGAGCAATTATGCACATGACCAAAACCGATCAAGCAAAGGTACGACATATAGGGAAAAATGTTGCACATCCATCATATATTATAGAAAATTACATCCACTGGCCAATCAAAGATTGATGCCAGTGCCAATAAATGAACATAACCTAACGATCTACAACGTCACAATCTGCAACCTCAGCACGGATGACGCCCATAAGCATGTGGGAAAGTTCTTGCTGCTTTGCTACACTGTCTCTGAAAACATTGATCAGTTGTTGTTGCGCACGAATCTACACCTCTGATTCCTCCACCATTTCCATCATTGCTTCAGCCATTACTTGGTTCACAAACATACATTTTTTCTGTTGCATTCAAGACAGAGGAAACTGAACAGATTCAGATGGTGATTTTGGCAGGCTTGTATTATTGATAGTGGAGAGTCTCTCGACCACTGCATCATAACATAAATTAGGAGGGGAACCAAACAGATTAATCATGAGTTATTGCCATATTACCTGGCCTAGATTTATTGGAAAGAAACAATGGGGTTGCCTTGCTGTTTTTAGAGTTTGCCTTCTTATCTTCAGCAGCCTGCACCAAATTAACACACTAGCATTGCTATCATTGGCCAAGTTAGATAATAGGAAAGCAACATTGACACAACGAACGTTTGGGCAACTAGCCTACACCAAATTAACACAGTATGGCACAGCTATCATCATCCAGGTAAGGTAATACGAAAGCAACATTGACACAATGAATGAATGGGCAATCAGAGCAGCACTACAATTCAGTAATGTGCATGATATGAGATAGTACACTCATGCAGCTCAGTATGCAAAACTACCAGGCAATTTTCCTTACAAAAATCAACATTGGTGCCTTTAACATTTTGCTACAACTAATTTTAGATCAGATAAAGGTTGGATTCACGCTGATTAACAAAATACATGCTGATGTAAAAATATAGTGATATACAACAGGTACTTACATCAGCATTGGAGCACAGAGAATTCCCGCAAGATATTTTCCTCGAATACAATCCCAATAGAGGAAGTCTTGTATCGTTTAACCTTATTTTCTAAAAGAGAGATGGGTAAGAAACATGTAGAAAATATGATCAGAATGCTATAATATTTCATGATGCGAGGATACGCACACGCTTCTTAGAATGGAGTTGACATTATTTTGTTGGACTGGAGCGGACTAGTTCTTTGGCCACTGGAATCTGCTTATTATCAGTGGGAGTTGGGTTCTCTGTGCTGGAGCAGTATCTATGAAAAATGGAGTTGGTTTATTATCTCCTGGAGTTTGGATCTTTTGCAAAGACCTAGTTTGTAACCCTTCAGATTCTAACATAGTCGTCTTCCCCTTGCATGCCTTATATAGAAGAATGGTGCTTCAATTATAAAACATGCTACAACAGAGATGGAATAGGTACTGAAGAATAGAAAGGCATGACATATTGACATATATTCCCTCCATCCGGAAATAAATGGATGGGTCTAGGTGTATTTCAGTTCTAGATACATCCAGTTTTATCCATTTCTGCGACATGTAATCCGGACGGAGGGAGTATGATGTAAGAGCTAGGGATACGACAGACAACACAGTAAAGAAAACACTGAAAACCCAATGCAGAACCAAAGTATTCAAACCCACTGATATGAGATAGTACACTCATGCAGCTCAGGATGCAAAACTACCAGGCAGTTTTCCTTACAAAAATCAACATTGTGGCCTTTAATCATACATTTTGGTACAACTAGATCAGATAAAGGTTGGATTCACGCCGATTAACAAAATACATGTTGATGTAAAAATGTAGTGATATACAACAGGTACTTACATCTTCATTGGAGCATAGAGAATTCCTGCAAGAATCTTTCCTCATAGACGATACCAGTGCAGAAATTCTTCTATCTGTTAAGCTTATTTTCTAAAAGAGAGATGGGTAAGAAACATGTAGAAAATATGATCAACATGCTATAAAATTCATGATGCGAGGATACACACACGCTTCTTAGAATGGAGTTGACATATTTTTGCTGGACTGGAGTGGACTAGTTCTTTGGCCACTGGAATCTGCTTATTATTAGTAGGAGTTCGGTTTCTCTGTGCTGGAGCAGTATCTATAAAAACTGGAGTTGGTTTACTTTCTCCTAGCGTTTGGATCTTTTGCAAAGACCTTGTTTGTAACCCTTCAGATTCTAACATATTCGGCCTTGCATGCCTTGTATAGAAGAATGGTGCTTCAATTATAAAACATGCTACAACAAATAGATGGAATAGGTACTGAAGAATAGAAAGGCATGACATATTGACATGTATTCCCTCCATCCAGAAAAAAATGGATGGGTGTAGGCGTATTTCAGTTCTAGATACATCCTTTTTAACCATTTCGGCAACATGTAACTCGGATGGAGGGAGTATGGTGTCAGAGCTAGGGATACGACAGGACAACATAGTAAAAAACCACTAGTTGAATGTAAAATTGTATGCTAGCAGAATACGTACATAAAAAACTAAGGCAACATACACGTGTATGATTGGGAAACTAAGATGTCATTGCAACAGACCACTAGAACAACACTTCAATGTAAAAAAACATGGTATGGTAGACAGATGAAGTACATACTGATGAATAACAATGCATAAGATATTCAGAAGCATGATGTCCAAATTAAGCAGATGGCATTGCGATAGAGTAGAATGACAATACTTGAATTTGAAAACATGTTATCATGAATGGAATAGGTACTGAAAAACAGGAAGGCATGACATATTTACATGCATGATCAGCATGCTAAACACACGGCATTGCAACAGAGTAGATACACTCCAGGACATTATATGCATGTTGTACCCATATCACGGGCCAAGTTAGAGCAAGGACCTTGTGGGGTGAAGAGGATTCATCATCTTTCCGCAAGTCTTCTGAAGAGCTGCCTTTACATGTTCCATCATATTGGGTATCATTGACATCAAGTTTATTGGCGTTTACATTGCTCTGTGAGCTTCTTATTGATATATCAGTGTGTGCAATTATATTTGACATGCATGGAAGATAACTAGTAGTTAGATTTATGTAATGAGTGCCTGTAGGAGACGACATAAATAGTAGGGCTGGGGTTAAATAGCAGCAACAGGTCTCAAAAACTAAAGGGAGAACACAGACGAAAGCTACAGAATATGTATCGTTTGTACTCGAGATTAACTAGATGGCACACAAAAGTATTGAAGAACAACATCGGTAATACTAGAAGTGGTATAATACTATAATCACCAGCCTGTGGGATAGCATTGGCTGATGGATGATAACTATGGAACAACGTTACCTAAAGAACAAGTCTCTTAGCTGAGCTATGGAACAACTTTAACTCTTGGACAAGACCCGTAAGAGATCAACATGAATATACAGTGAAATGTGATAATCTATTTTCCATGCTTAGATGAATGACAAAGCCATAAATGTTGCACACAAGTAAGATGAGGGTACAACCTGTCTGGCCGCCATCCATAGGAGTGAGCATCATGTGCTGACTTGTCGATGGCCCTGCAGTTGTTGTGGCTGTCCATGTCGGGCACACACATTCGATGTAGGGAACTGTTGAGTGGGGACTATAGCTCCCTTTTGGTGTATGCTTCCCTTATTGGAGCAGCTGTGGTGAGTCGGAAGACGGTGTGGCTGAAGATGCAGAAAACACATAATGTTAAGAGCGACACATCTCTTTGATCTGAAGAAATACAATAAGAGATTAACAGCAAGGTACGAGAGTGGTCACACGTCTGTTGACTGAAGACTAAATTGGGGTCACATGATTTTATTTTATTTTGGTACTGTCCGATCTACGCTGGATGGCTTGATGGCCGTCTTGTGCCTCCCGTCTGACATTGTTCGGAATCTTCCCCGAAGAGCCAGCGCCCAACGGCAGAGCAGCCTGCCTCTGCCGTCCGTGGCCCCGACCAAAACCCCGCTCCCCGCCCCACCGCATTGCCGTGGTTGCGCCGCCCCCGGGCCAATCCACTAAGACTCGCCGTCATTTAGATCCAGCGGCGACAGTACCTTCAACCCACGCAACCCTAAGATAGCCGTCTAAGCACTGCTTTCGCGGTGAACTTGCGCCCCCGCACCCTTATGTTAGACACCAGCCAACCGGCAGCCTAGGAGCTCTACCGCCTCGAGGGGTGCTGCTTCCCATTGGGAATTGATTAGCCCAGAATAAAAATTTAGACAACTGAGGCCTAAATAAAGTGATTTGAGATGAGGGTGCGACCTATCTGGCGGCACGGTGAAGTAGGCAGCTCCAGCTGCCGAGTCGGTGAGGCCGGAGCGGTTGTGGTGGCGATCGGCAGTAGGGAAGCAGAGATGTCGCGACGGTCGACGGCTACGGGGAAGCAGCGCCGGGAATCTGGACAGATCCGAAGTTGGAGCCGCTCCGGCACCATGAACAACTGAGGGGGTGAATCGGCTCCGATACGATTCACGCGACCCTCGTCGAGGCAGCTCCAGTAGCACGGAGTAAGAGGCACACGGCCCAGTGCACGACGGCAAATGGACAGCGTCTCCGGCATTAAGGAGGAGGGTGGCTGTGAAATTGGTGCGGTGGGGGCGCCATGGAGGAGGGGCTGAGGTTTCATGGCTCGGGAGAAGGGAGCTTCCGGGGAGAAGGTGATTTGGCGCCCATGAGGTATGAATGGGGAGGGAATTGGGAGGGGAGTGGAACCATGTCTTACAGACACATTTCTCTGAAATGTGGGGGGAGTTACAGTTCTACCCCTGCCTTTAGGCTTCTCGGCTTGGGTCTGTGTACTGAGGCTCGGGGATAGTAGAGTAACTTTGCTTCTCCCCAAATAGTGGGCGGGAGCGATTTCGGGCGAGGAGGGCGTGTTTTGAAATATAGCGGGCGCGAGCGATTTCGGGCGAGGAGAGCGTGTTTTGAAATAGTGGGCGCAAGCTATTTCGGGTGAGGAGAGGGTGTTTTGCTGACCATTGTTTATGAATTATTCGGCACATGTCATTTCGGCCGAGGAGAAGGCGCGCTTGGATGAAGTTAGGAACCTACCCTCGATGTACAACGAGCCAATTGATGCGTGTCCCACATAGGCCGGTAATTTCGCGTCTCCCATTTATTTGCTCAAGCGTATCCCACATAGGCCGGTAATTTCGCGTCTCCCATTTATTTCGGGTGAGGAGATGCATGTGTGATATGTTTGCATAAGAAACGAAAAAACACACACTCTCTCTCTAATTTATCGTTTGTTGTCACTTTCTCTTTCACACACATACTATTTTTGCACACTCACTCATTCTCCTTCACACGCACTTGATCTCTCTTGACTTAGGCACTCTCTTCGGTCCATAGCATATAGATTTATTGAAAAGTCAAACATCACAAAGTTTGACCATGTACGTGGAGAAAAACATTTCTAGAACGGCAAACATATACCATTAGATTCACCATGAGATGTAATTCCATATGATGTATCTTTGGTATTGTAGATATAAATAACATTTGCGTAAACCTGATCAAAGTTTCCAAAGCTTGACTTCTAAAAAATTTACATGCACTGCATTATCGAGCGGATGGAATATCTCTTTCCCCCTCTCAGCTATCTGACACACCACTCAGCCTTATCGAGGCTCCTCTATCTCTCTCAAACTTTATATCTCCCTGGTTCACACATACACATGTCTCGCTCGCGCTATACATATAGACCCATCCAACACTCTCCGCCCTTGTTCTCTCTCTATGTTACACGCACCCCCCTAAGTACCATAATCCCTCACTCCATCATAGGCGCAAGAACTCCCCCCTAAGTATGATTATCTCTCACTAGCCATCAGGAACACACGTATTGTCTCCTTCCATCCATACGTCTATCTCGATATCTCTCGGGGTATCTTCTATCGCGCACACACCTTGTCACTTGATCTCCCACCCATGTAGTCCCATCACGATCTCCAGGGGATCTCTCTCTGACAAACATACACTCTCTCCTCCCCATGTCTGCATTTTCTCCGTATGTCTCTCTCGACCTCTCTCCCATATTTGTCAGACCCCTCTTGGCCACGTGCTAGGGGTCTTTCTCTCTCAGTTGCAAACAACTACACACTATCTCCTCACCTTGCTTCCGTTGTCAAAGATGCATGTGTGATATGTTTGCATAAGATACATATGCTTTTTGTCTACTTTTATCATGTGTTGTACATGTCTCTTTCACACGCACACACACTTTTTTCACTCACTGTTTCTATTTCACTCTCTCTCTCTCTCTCTCTCTCTAGTTAGGGACTCTCTCATGTCCATAAGCATATGGATGTTTTGAAAAGTCAAACCTGAGAAAAGTTTGACCAGGTATATGTGGAGCAAAACATTTACATCTGGAACGATCATTAGATTCATCACAACATGTACTTACTTCATACTATCATTTATCTTTGGTATTGTAGATATAAGTAATTTCTTTATGAACTTGGTCAAAGTTTCAAAAGTTTGACTCTTAAAAAAATGTTGGAACCACATTATCAAATGGAGGGAGTAGCTCTTTCTCTCTCTCTCTGCTATCTCTCACGGGCCTCCCCTCTCACTCGAACTCTCTATACCGACAGATTATACGCTCATTGTGTCAGCGTATAGCTCTGTATTGTTTAGTTGACCGGTCAACCAGTCCACATGCTGCCTTGTCAGCTCGTGTTCTCTATCTTCGTGTGCTGGCCCATGTGGCAGTGGGTGAAAATAAGTAAACTAGAGGCCCATCTGACATGCGGTGAAGTAAACAAAGTTGAAACCACTCGGGGTAGCACCCTGCATGATAGTAAACCGAGGGTGCATTGAGGACACACTTCTTCTGCGTGAAGGACGCACTCGCGCACAATTCACCACTGCGCGGCGGCATGCATAGAAGGATGCACTCGCGCACACCCAACACACAACTCACACCAGCACACGTGTACACCGGCGTCGCCGCCGGTTGAGATGGATGGCGAGGCATCCAACAGGCGGAGGCGACTTGAGCCAGAACTGCATCCGACGAGCCTGGACTTCATCAGCAGCCTCCCCGACGACATGCTGCTCGTCATCATCGGCCTCCTCCCCACCAAATCTACCATGCGGACCGCCCTGCTCTCCCGGCGGTGGCGCCCCCTCTAGTGCCGCGTCCCCCTCAACCTCACCGTCAATAGCCGCCTCTGCGACGGGGATTGCAAATGCATGGCCGCAGTCTCCAAGATCCTTTCATCCCACCCTGGGCCAGCCAGACGCCTTGACATCCGCATGTTCAATACCAACTTCAAGGTCCAAGCACTACAAAAAATACACTTCCGTGATGATACGTGTTTGTCACAGTAGGTCACATTTTCTGTCATGCATGTACATCCATGACGATTTAATGACAGAATCAAGATAGTCATACCTGTGCAGTCGTAGAAGTGTTCCATGACATTACCAAAATTATCATCACAGAAGTGTCTACTTCCATGATGATAAATCATGCGTCATAGAAGTGCTTTCATCAAGGGTGACCAACACGTGGCATCCACCATAATGGAATGCCGTTAAGCTATCGGGTCCGGTTTTGGATCCGATAACCCATTAACAGCCCCGACCAATGGGGATTTTCCACGTGTAAAATCATCATTGGCTAGAGGAAACACGTGTCGGCTCACCGTTGGGACAGATGTCATCCACTCATTGGACCGAAGGCGCCTATGATACGTCAACACGTGGCACGGCCCAACACAGGCCCATTCCCGTGAAAAGGCCGCCCCGTTTGACTTGGTCAAAAGGTGGCGGGCCGGCCCACGGAAAGCCTGTTAACAGCCTGTTCGCATATAGCCCATTTACAGCCCGCTAACCCAGGGCCCATTACTACCTACCCGAATTAGGCCTAGTAGCGTCATCTGGGCTGTCCAATTTGATTCTAGCCCGTTTTAAGTTCCGGCCCATGTATGGCCCATGACGTCTTTCGGCCCATATGAGGTCCTTTGTAACTCTTGGCCCATTAACGGCCCGTGGTGAAACTGGCCCGTAATGAACAGTGCATCACTTTATACCCATTAACGACCCATTATTCCATTGGGCCATTTGCAGCCCATGTTATCTTTCAGCCTTCTCAGGGCCCATTTATTCTTGGGCTCATTTCTGGCATTCGGTTACTTACGGCCAGTTACTGTCATTTTCTGCTTGTGGGCCAAATTCAGCCCATGGTTACAGTCGGCCCGTTTGTGGCCCGTTAATACGTTGCGCCATTTTCATAGCGTCACCAAATACGTCCTATTAACAACAACCCATTATGGTCGGCCCATGAACGGACGATTCCAACTCTAGCCCGTTTACGACCGTAATGCAGTCTGTTATTGGCCCATGTTTGGCCAATCGATCATACGGCCCGTATAAGGCCCATTGATGATACGCCCGTAGAAGGCCCATTGTTTCTACACCCTGTAGAAGGCCCATTGTTTCTACGGCCCATAGAAAGCCCATTGTTTCTATGGCCCGTAGGAGGCCTAGTGTCACTACAGTAAATATGTAGCCCATGGTTATTGTGGCCTAGTTTTAAAAAATAGGTTACTGCGGCCATTAGCAAACCACGGAAAAAGAACTGCACTGACTACAAGCAAACAAATAAAAAAGACAACAAGGAAATAAATAAGCAAGCAACTTACGCTAGGCTATCATGGCTATTACACATATTACATCCACTGGGCATCAAAGTTCACCACCAGTGCAAATAAATGCGCCGACAAAAGAATATACCAAACTGAGAGCACTTCAGAAGGCACTAGGCCTGGCCAGGTCGGGCCCCGCAAACAACCGAAGAAGCTGATTAGACTCATTTGTGTCAACGATAGATGCTTCATCCCTAGCTGTATGGCACGATAGTGCGCAAGGCAGTCTCTAACATCTTCATTACATCTTTGACTTCAAGTTGGAGCTGCGCTGAAGCAACCCTTTCCGCTTTAAGTTGAGACTGATGAAGTCGAACTAATTGAGGCAGCTACTACACAGAGGTTGTCTCACACCTGCTGGTGAGTAGGTTCAACTCACTGTCTTCATCAAGACAGGACCTTGGGGGTCATCTCGCTATCCTCAAGATGGTTTGGCTCACTATCTTCCCTAAAGTTCTGCCTGGCATAAGAGATACGACTCTGAAAGAGAAACAAGGAGACACGTAATAGGTTTCACAATTATATAAGCAAATAAATGGATCTGTTCTGCATCAGGAACATGTTTTTACAACTACTCCCTCTGTCCCAGAATAAGTGACTCAACTTTGTACTAACTTTGTACTAAACTTAGTACAAAGTTGAGTCACTTATTTTGGGATGGAGGGAGTACAATTTAAAGCTGTTAGTTGTTGCAAACATCCAATCAGATGTAAACAACAAAGTAAACAGCAGTGGAGGAAATGATGCCTATTCAAATCTATACTAGAACAAAGTTTGAAGGCTTGAGAAGGATGAACTTACATTACATGTTAACACGGGCTGGAAAAAGCCCTTCTCCATGTTGATGGAAGGATAATTCAATAAATTCCCCAAAGAAAATTCTTTATAAGCATTGCCATTATTCTACATTTTGCAAAGAGTAAATATAGATCAAATAATATTGGAAGAAACAGAGGATAATGAAGCTCAGGTGCAGACTGATGATACATAATCAAATAGCAATTAATTAAGTACAACGTTACAAGGCAAAAGGGCAAGAGGTACTTAAAACAGCAATGCAGAGCCCAATATTGTTGTGAGATCTTATTATCCTTTGAGCAAGGAGATTCATCTGAAATTAGTTTCATACAAGATAGAAGGTAAGGCACATGCAGAAATTTAGGAGTTCAAATTTTGAATTGATATCATAGACAATACCTGATGCTGGGCTCTCAGCAGTTCTAATAGGGAGTTGGCCACTGGAGTAGGGGTAAAGTGTGGTACAGTCGGGTCTGTGTTTTCTGTGGTTCCTGATCTATCTAATTTAACAGGTATCACTACCTTTTCCAAATACCTAGTTTGTACTCCTTGAGGATCTGCAGCCACCCTCTTCCTTTTGGACATGTATTATGAAAGAACAACATTTGATTGGAAAAACATAGTATGATGACACATGGAACAGGTACAGAAAATGGATAGGTATGGCATATACTAATATATGATGCTTAAACTAAGCAGATGGTGTAACAAAGTAGAAGTAATGCAAGAGGTCAGATGCAAAATATGTGCGACCAATCCAACCTTGCCAAGTTAGAGCAAGCACCTTGATGGGTGAATAAGATGGGCCATCCTCCACCATGCCAAGTTTGTTAGCCAGTGGATTGTTCTGCAATATTCCTCTCGTGTGCCCATTCTCATATTCATTTTGATAATGTTCAATATCTGACATGCATGAAAACATAAAAACAAGTGAGATTATCTTTGTAATGCAGAAGTGATTCTAATCCAATACTGCCTCCCTGTAAACCCCTTTGTGCTATCTCTGCAATTCTTTTAAGAGATGCCATGCATGCTGTAATTTGGTGTGTGCATTAATATAATGTGGCCCTCTACTCAAAATATGAGAGCTCCAGAAGTGATGACACTTCGCAGATGACAGCTTCAACATATAGTAAAGAAGAACAAGTCGACCTGACCTGACAAATTCAAAATATACTAAGGAAGAACAACTCAACCTGACCAGTCGACCGCAAGAGAAGAGGATCATCTTAAAGAAGAGCAGAAGAGCAAGCAGATTGAAGATATTACAAGTCTTTCAGTACAATGTCGGTTGGCCACCCATGATAAACCAGAGCGCACAGAGAAATACTATTCCTTTCGGTCTCTCCATATGTGGCTCACATGCATTTCGAAACTGAACATGTAGCTGACCAATTAAACATCTCTCAGTTTTACTAATATCAGCATAATATCAGATTTGAATTTGTACAACTAAGGTTGCTTAGCTCGATGGGTGGAGCAGTGCTATTACGTCACGAACCACGTAGGCTAATCGTGGTCATCATAAAATGGGGAAACCATAAGCATGATGAGTATAGTGTTGACCATGGCAGTGGGATGGCAGATCTGAAGCTGCAAACCGCGCAAAGGGTAGTTAGCAACCAATGTTTGCTTTGAAATATCAACTAAGATTTGGTATGGACAAGAAAGTACAGTCAACAAGTGACAAAGAAATGCAATTCTACTGTCTCTCTATATGTCGCGACATGCATTTGGAAACTCAAGTGGGACCTTTAGCTAACCAATTAAATGTGTCTATTAACTAATATCAGTATCATATCACAATCATATTTGAACAACTAAGCTTTAAAATTTTGAGTGTTGTGTTGTTTAGCTTGACGGGTGGAGTAATACTAGTATGACAGAAAGCACCTCCGCAGATCATAGTAGAGTAGATAGAAGGGGAAAACCCTAAGCATCAAGAGTAAAATCAGGAAAGTGGAACTAGCTGGACTAGTGGGTGGCACACATGCTTTTTGAAACGAACATAGGAACATTAGGTGACCAATTAAACGTTCTATGTTTTAGTGATATGAGCATCATATCAGATTCGTATTTCAACACGTAAGATTTAGGTTGAGGTCTTGAGGAGCAGTGCTAGCACGACACGAAGCACCTACAATGATGGTAGTGAATATAAAGGGGGAAACCATAAGCTTTACGAGTATAGTGCCCGTGACATGGCGGATCTGAAGGTGCAAACTGGACAAAGCTACTTCGCAACCAATGTTTGCTTTGAACTAGCCGCTATGATTTGATATGGACAAGAAAAGTACAGTAAACAAATTACTATCTATTTTCCGGGTGAGATCAATAACTTAAGCACATATGGAAGAGTACCACCTCTCTTGCGATGCTGTGTAGGCCTCTGCTGATACGTTGAGGGTGCTACAGGTGCAATGGCTGTCGGCGGTGGGGAAGAAGACATTAGACGGCAGACGGCCGGGTCGGGGGATAAATCCTTTGCCGTGGACAAGGCGGTCGTAGGAGCGGCAACAACAAGGTGGATGACAGCGCTGATGAAGCGAGAGGACGGGATGAAAGGATCCTGGTCCAGCACCGTGGATGAGAGACGTCTATCTCTTGCAGTGGACGACAGGGTAGGGGTAGCGGCTCTGGCAAGGTGGAGGATAGTGTGGCGGACTGAGGAGGATGGCCGTAGTGGGGAGGTTGTCATGGCGCCGATGGTGTATGAATGGGGAAATGGAGGGGAGGGGGGATCTCAAACTTTGGGACGCGCTTCTATGAAATGTGGGAAAATTATGAACTTATCCCCCGTTTAAAATTTCGGACATCACGTCGGTTGGGGATAGGACGGTAATCTCACATCTCCCAAATATTTGTCGGTAACTATTTTGGGTGAGGAGAGGGTGTTTTGCCGCCCACGGGTGGCACCCACGGTGTATGAATGGGGCTGACAGGTAGGGCGGTTGTGTCACGCCTTAGAGAAGTTACACATTTGCCCCTATTTAAAATATTAGCCTACATCGATTTTGGACGAGGAGAGTTTGTTTTGCCGCCCACCGTGTATGAATGAGGAAATGGAGGGAGAGACACATGTTTTTCAGACGAGCTTGAATCAAATGTGTTTTGCCGCCCACGTTTGGATGGTCTTAGAGGCCATCGTGTCACATTTGATTGTAGTTACTAGTCTACCCCTATCGACAACAGTGTAAATCTGGTAAATCCTTTGGATGAAGTAGCTTCTGGCCACTGGTACTTCTTTTGTTCTTCTTAATGGAGTCCCTGGGAGGAAATTTGTTTGCAAAAAGGGAGCTAGGTAGGGTGACCCTGTCTCTCCTCTTTTATTTGTCATAACTGCTGATCTTTTGCAAACAGTTATCAATGATATGTTCAGAAGAGGAGTTCTATACCTTCCTATTCCATGTCATGATCAGGACTACGAAGTAATCCAATATGCTGATGATACATTGATCATCCTCCCTGCTGACAGGGCTTAGCTTTTGTCTTTGAAAGATATGCTGAAGGTGTTCTCTCAGTCCACAGGTCTTGATGTGAATTACCACAATTTTTTTATTATTCCAATAAATGTTGACCCAGCTTGATGATGGATTTAGCTACTGCTTTTGGCTGCCAAATTGGAAAGATGCCTTTTACCTATCTTGGCTTGCCAGTGGGAACCACAAGGCCAAAAATGGTGGGTTTTATGCCTTTGGTGGACTGTATGGAAAGGAGAATGACTGCCAGCTCCTCTTTCCTTAATCAAGGTGAATGGTTGCAATTCTTGAACTCTGCTTTGTCCTCCATGCCAATTTTCTTTTTGTGTAGCCTAGCTGTTCTTGCTGGCATCCTTAAACAGTTAGAGAGAATTCAGAGATAGTGCCTTTGGAGGAAACATAGAGATGAGCCAGCCCCTTCTCTTGCTGCTTGGGAGCTTATTTGCAGGCCAAAAAACAAAGGAGGACTTGGTATCCTCAATCTGGGTGTTCAGAATGTGGCCCTTCTCCTAAAGCATGCTAGTAATTTTCCAAACAAAAGAGATATTCCCTGGGTGTCTCTAATCTGGGACTCATATTACTATGGAAGGGTGCCCCAGGGAGCAAATGATTGTGGCTCTTTTTGGTGGAGGGATATTTGCAAGGTGATGGAAAATTTAAGGAATTGCTCTTGGGTGCAGATAAATGAAGGAGACACTGCACTTTTGGTCTGATAATTCGAATCTTGGTAATGAGGTTTCTAGCCTATAGACTAGATTTCCAAGGCTATTTTCATATGCTAAGGATCCTTGGATTTCAGTTAAGGAAATTTTCAGTACCTAGGACACGTACTAGCTTTTTCATCTTCCTCTGTCTGCTCAAGCTTTTGATGATTTGTACATGATCTAGGATATGATGGGCTCTCACAACAGAGAATCTGGCTCTAAGGATGTGTGGTTGTGGCAGGGCTCATCCAAGTAGTACAGCCCCAAGATGTTTTACTCTCACACTTTTGTGTCTGAAACTTTCAATCCCTTGACTTGTTGGATTTGGAAGTCTTCTTGCACCCTCAAGATCAAGGTGTTTGCTTGGATGCTCATTATGGACAGACTGAACACAAAGGATATGGTGGAAAGGAGGCACTGACACATGGAGGATGGAGTTCATTGTAGGCTCTATCCTTTGCAGGCAAGAGAAACCAGGGATCATCTGTTCTTTAAGTGCAACTTCAGTGTTTGAATTTGGAATTATTGCAGATTGATTGGTCTGCTGGTAACTCCATGTCTGGTTTGGTTATTCTGGCAAGGAGAAGTTTTGATAAGCCTTTCTTCACTGAAGTGGTGTTCACTACCTGCTAGAATATCTGGATCATCAGAAATGCCAAAGTTTTTAGAAGTGAGAGGACAAGTTTTAATAAATGGAGAGGTGCTTTTAGGCATGATATTAGTCTCCCGCATCACAGAATCAAGTCTGCTTACAAGGATGACTTGCTGAAGTGGATTTCTTTTCTTCCCCCTTAAGGTTTTTTGTAAGACTTCTTCTTTTTTGTTTTTAGGATTACCCCTTGTAATCATCTTGTTGTAATTGTTGTCTTTCATTAATAAAGTTTTGATATGTTGTGGGGGTTTGCCCCACAGTTCCCAGTAAAAAAAACAGTGTAAATCCGATCGATAAGGATGTCAAGTGTGAGGGGTAGATAGTAATTTCCATCTCGCAAACACTTGCTTCGGGCAGCCCACAAATTATAGTGGGTGTTTAGCCGCTTCGTTCAAAACTTGGGAGAATTAGCATTCACGTTTCCCTGGGCCCTGGCAACTAAATTCAAATCCAATTTGTATTCGATTACGAATATCCACAGATAATTCTACGTTTTGTTATTTATTTCTTCAAAACCACAACAAAGATTTATTCCACCTTTATATATGATTATGATTTAGAAATGTCGTGATCTTCGAATTCAGTAAATTGGATACACTTTGAGTAAAACAGTTATTTCATCCAATACAATATGCTCACACGAAAAACAGTTCACCTTATGTCAATCATACAAGTACCGAGGATTACCTCGCCTAAAAAATTCGGATCGTTACAACACATGGACAACATAGGGGGTCTTACAACATAATCCATTCAGAGACATGACACAACATGCAAGTACAATAATCTAATGACAATTTCAACTGGTATCTACAGAAGAACTGGGATTACCCTAGGCTTCAGATAACAGAAACAGTAGGACCTCCTCCGTATTCAAATGCAACATTCTTACTTCCTCCAATTCTTGGGTTGCTTGCATAACGCGTGCCACTAATTGGATAATTTCCAGCCTCAAGATAAAGATGACCTCATTCATGGCAGCTACACCATCTCTTTCCGCCTCTAGTAGAGCCTCAAGAACTATAATATCTATGCTCAGGCTGCTCTCCGGCGGTGTTGCCTCTGAACTGCTACCATCTGGTAACATGGATGGCGCACTACTTCCACAAATAGATTCTAGGGTTGTACATTGTGTCCTAGTGTGACCGACATCCTGAAAGATTTCCTCTGGACATAAGTAAGAGATAGTTATCGCATGATCTAGGCAGTAAGCTTACATGGTAAACGAGATACGAATTATTGCCGAGCATGGCAAGCTATATTTAAATGGTTCGAAGCAGCATCAGCCGAAAAGAAATTAAAATGGTAAGATGAAACTAGGGATGTAAGTAGCAAATAAACGACATCCGCCAGTCCCATCTAGTTAGTTTTTGCTAGCTCCCTAGTTCATTTTCCTCAAAAAACAAAAACTCTTTTGAACCATCATACCACTAGTGGACTTTAATCAGGATTAAACGGGACCCAGTTGACATCCCTAGTTGAAAGGGAGTGTACCACCGCTATATTTAAGTTGCCAAGGCATCTACGCAGTTGAAATAATCTGAGAAAGCACTTAATAGTGTGGCCTCATATAAACTACGAAGACAGTCTTGTGATGAAGTTTAGAGGAAAAGTTAAGGACTCAAATGAACTAGGCATGCATTTCTTTACGATAGTACAGTAGACACTGCTGACATATTGGCCAACTCAGGTATAGCGTAACAAGTAACAAACAAGCATTCAAATCAAGCAATACAGCAAAGCAGACAACTAAACTATTTGTAATTCTGTAAGATTACAGGTTGAGGGCAGAAGCCAAGAAAGCAGCCCACTGGCATTACATTTCACATGTACTAAAATACACTGCCTTACCATATGTTGCTGTGAAGCCTCGCTGTTGTTGCAATGTTCTTTGAAGATATCGTCGGCATCCCGTGGTTGCAAATCTAGTTGTTGCAGTTTATTCTGCACCCTCAATTTAGGTAAAGTTAATTTTAATCGCATGCACTGGTCCGAATTGATCATCAATGGTTCATCTAAGCTAATGAAAGAAGGGTGTGTGCATACACAACAATATATCTACTTCCCTCTATTTTTATGCTTGTTCGAGGTGATAGCCCCAAAAGAACAAATATTTTGCTTGATGGGGTTGGCAGCTCCATAATTAATAGAAGCATCAAATTAGTCATGCAACTTGGGAAGATCAAGAACACACAAAGAAGTAATGAACAGAGGCTCGGAGCAGTGATGTAATAGCTAGCGTCAGAAATGTAGGGTAAAATGAACAAAAAGCAGCGGAACCACATGCTAGTTTGCTGATGTGTAATTAAGCATAGAGAAGATGAAGCAGTCTGATGGAACCAACAGGTGGCATCAGAACAACACCATTATCATAAATATAGCATGCAAGAAGTAAAATAGTAGGCAATGATATCTAGGAAGTACAGTAATACTTAGGACAAAACTAAAGCATATTAACTATATGTGCACTGGTATGTAATTTAGCACATGTAACATGTTCACTGCTAGAAGTATGGCCCTACAGGTGCAAGCAGAATAACGCGTCTCATGAAAAATTGAATGATGCCCTGAAGAAATTCAAAGGTGCGGTGCTTATGGTAAGAAAGTGAACGTAGGCGCCGGACGTTGGATAATAGTACCTGATTCTCGGCGGCATATGGGTATCGCTGTCATACTTGATAGCTAAGGATCGTCGATGGTGCTCGTGTTGCAGTTGTCAGCTGTCGCCATCGCTAAAGTGGCTCTGGTGCTACAGTTGCGGCACCTATCGACATACAAGAAAGCTCATCTATGGTAAGTGAACAGTTGCACGATAAAGAGAAAAACCGAAGGAGTACAAATCGAAATAACCTGATGAGGCTGCGGCGTCGGTAAAGCAGGGCCGATGGAGTTGAATATGGCGTCCGTGGAGTGGGTCCGGTGCAATGGATGAAGGTTTCGGCGGGCGCGTTGTACAATGCTTTCGGTGAGGCAGATCTGTTGCGGCGGACGAGGGCTTGTATGAAGGGCCAGCGATGGGGCGGACGAGGGACTCAGTGAAGGGCCTACACTGTGGTGGACGAGGGTGCCGGTTAAGCAGATCCGGTGCGGTGGACCATGATGGCGGTCAAGGAGATCTGGAGCGGGGGACAAGCCAGTCGTTGAAGTGGCTCCGGTGAAGTGGTGAGTTGGCAGTTGGGGGTTCCAAGGTGCAGAAGGTAGATCTGGTGGGGTGTGAGGTCCACCGCTGCGGCAGAGGACTAGATTTGGCGGCTTGCCATGGTTGGGGGGTGGGGAGGGGAAGGGGAGGGGCTCTGGGGAAGAATGTTTGGGGCAAAGAGGGGAAAACAATGGAGTTACCAAAGCAGCCCTTTTCCATTCATGTGGCAGTGGTAAAATAGGAATATCGCAGGGCTAAACTTTCGGGCGCGAGATACTTTGATGTGAGCGGGAAGTTTGAAAGCTTTTGGCACCTCAAATTTTATCTTGCTCTTGTACGGCTGACAACGATATCATGGATGAGAATTTGTTTGTTTTGCACGCAAAAAAGTGCAAGTTTCGAAAATCAATGTCTCCAACTCGAAACTTAGATTGTCCATTCAATTCAAATATGGACCATTGAGCTAGTACAAGCAAATACCATCATACGATCCAATTCAAATGAAATTCCAAATGTGTTTATCCTAAATATGATGACAAAAGCAAAAATGTGTATGTGTATGAATAATGTGGATGATTATAAAGTTTGAACAAGCCCGTATGTGTATATCTCTAGGTTTGATATATGAATTTGAAATCACGAATTCTCGGCTTAAAAAATGTACCTCCGTTTAAATGAATTACAAAAGCTAATGATGGAGTCGAATTCCGAAATTCCAATCTTAGGTTTGTAATTCTGGTACATCAAGGTATATCACACATGTTCAAAAGTAATGTTATCTCATAGTCCAAACTGTGAAACAAATTGATGAACCATGAGTACACACACTATTGACCATATATATCTCAATTACGCTAAAGTCCCTCAAATATAGACACCTCACTCTTTATCTAAAGCCAACCCCCCCCCCCCATCGCCCCCACACGCAGAAGTCGTTCTCTCCCCCATACACCAACACACGAGCACATTAACTCCCCTCTCTCTTCTAAAGTCCGGACCCCAATATAGGTCTCTATCACTTTGTCTCTCAGGCATGCACACATCTCTTCCCCTGCTCTCTAGGTCTCCCGACATCTCTCTTTCCCGAGCACAAGCACTATGTAGAGTATATCTTTCCCATACACACAAAACGTTGACCCCAAACGTCCATCTCCCTAGTTATGTGGTTCTCGCACACTCACCTCACACACCACCCCCACTGCAAACAAGCACACTTTGTCTCCTTGTGCACCACTCTCCTCTTTCTATCTCTCCCACACGTGGACCCGCCCCAGCTCCTTCCCTGTATACATATATGTCGTGACTCTTTCCATATAGCTCCCTAATGTATCATCGTTCTCAATCTCGCACATTGTTCTCTACACCATATATTCTAGATCTCTCATGAAGTCCCTATCACACACACACAATGACTCACTGCCCTTGCGTCTCCGTACATAGGCCAATTTTGAACAACATCAATAGTGTCTCCCTATCTATATGCCATTTATGGACACAAACGACCCCTCTCTCGCCCCCTCTCATCCTCTCTCTCTCTCTCCATAGCTAGCTCTCTCTCTCTCTCTCTCTCTCTCTCTCTCTCTCTCTCTCTCGCTCTCACACCCCTCTCTCACACACACTTGATGTCTCTTCCAAATAGTCTGCTCCCCCCGCCCGCACCCATGCTATCCCGCTACTACACATGTCACACCATTCCCCCTTCCCTTATACTAGGTTTACATCATTAGTGGTCTCTCAACTCCACATACACACACTCCCACTCACACACAAACGCGGGCACAAACACACAGACACGCACAAACACCCATTTATCTGGATTCTCATCTCTCCCCATGTCCGCATGTGTATTGCACACACTCACTCTCTGATTATGTATATGTGTCTCCACGTTACACAACACAAAGCCCCATGTACATGTCTCTCTCTATCCTCCACACACATAGACACAAAGGATCTCTTATCATTGCCTCAGTCTCTAGACATATCACACATGCACACTGTCTCTCTCTCTCGCAAACACGCTCAACAAGGGTTTCCCCGTGGATAACTTACTGTTTATTCATCAATAGTCGTGGCAGTACGGCAAACACGAGACGTAAAAATAAATAAATCTACACGTGCTTATACCACCTAGTATGACTACTAGGACTAGAGCAAGCCAAGAAGCGCGCCGCCGTCACCCCCTCCTTATCGGCGACGGGAAAACCTTTGTTTTAGACAATCGAGAAGTCATTGTGCTAAGGCCCCACATGCTGATGCATTGAATAGAATGTAGATGCTAGTTTACAAAAACAAATATCAATAATACGTTTGTATCTCCATACTTATATTTCTTCTCTGATAAAAAACCAAGTTGGTGATGATGGTACGCGTGCCATCTTGCAATATAGACCGTCCGATCTATATCTGACGGATGGAAATTAAACTAAAATATACCCGCACCTCTCTTCACATTTGCAGACAAGGCCTTCCCTTGTTCATCCTTATCTCCAACAATCTCATTGTTGAGCAATTAAGAAAGGAAGCCTCTGGAACAAACTAGCCTGGTGGCCACTGCCGGCATCGTCAATCCCCATGCCTCTGTTTAGTCCGACACCAATCACCACCACGCCCCACTCCTCTTCACCTTATCTCCTATTTCTCGAGATATCATTAGTTTTTACACATGGGATTACTCCCGCATGGATCAATCACAACAAGTGTTCTATAAAAAATGCATCTTGATGTTCCGTGCAATGCATGGATCTTGCTAGTACTCCTACAGAAGACTAAGTTGGTGATGATGGTGTGTCTGCCATCCATCATTTCTGACCATTAGATCTACATCTAACGACTGTGAGGTAACTTGTTGCCTTTTCTCACAAACATCCCACTTCTCTACCAATTTGCAGAAAAACCCATAATTAGTATCTTATAACCAACCACATCCCTCCCTCACCTCACCAAAACAGCCCAAGGAATATATTCTAATTGAAACATAATATATGTCTAGTGATATATGTATATCAAAATTAGAGTGTTTTGTATCAAGTTTGTGAATAAGTATTATTCTAATTATGATGCATTGCAACGCACATGAACATTGCTAGTATTTCCAACCATGCAAAAAAAATCCTAGTATTTCCATAGTCGAGTTTTCCATCAAGATATTAGTCACTCATGGTTGATATTTACTTTCAATCATGTACACATATGCACTATGTAACTAGCCTTGCTTATTGGCTTCCAAAGCTTAACTTCCACTCCTACTTACAATATGTAGAGTATTTAACAAAAAACTACCACTTTCAACCAGCCCTAGGAAGAATGTATTGTTCAAAAAATAGCAAAAACATACCCAAAATTTCTTAATCCACGCCAAAAACTACTACCTAGTGCCGATTAGGCTCGTTTAAACCCGTTTATGACAGGGTTGGCCCAGACGTCCATGCCGACGAGGCAGCTTAAACCAACACATTTTGTTTGACCATTGGCATGAGGGACCCACATCTGACCTTCTATCCTGTTATTCCCCCTCAAACAATACTTCAAACAGTACTGATGCGTGTTCGTCGTTGGCGCCAGTGATGAGCGAGTTGGCCGCCGCTCCGCCAGACGGGCCGGACGCCATGCTGGCCTCTGCACGGGTTGGCAGGCTGGCCCAAGCGTGACTCACGAGCGAGCAAGCCACCGCGCTGGACTTCGCTCGAGCCAGATGGCCGGCCTTAGCGCGGCACGCGCGAGCAAGCCGCGGCGCCGCTATGCCAACCGAGGTAGCAAACCTTGTACACAAGCAGCTGAACGGAGCTATCTTGGCTAGCTAGCGGCCACGAGCGCCGGACGGAGCTGGCATCCGGGCTGCCGCAAGATGGGCTCCGCACCGCCGGCGGTTTTGACCTCGCCTTCTGCCGGCGGCGGTAGCTGCGTCCCATGGCTGAGGATGAATAGGTGGACGGGCTGGAGGTAGGAGGTCACTCGGGGATTTTTGTGCAGACTGACATGTAGGTCCCACAAGTCATAACGCCTAACTTCCCGATTAATAGAAGGCGTTGACTTAATGGGCAACATGTATTTAAACGTGCCTATAACGACACTTTGTAGAGTAGTCGTTTCTTGGAGGGCTTTTTTTGAGTGAAAATTTCTTGGTAGGGCTGGTTGGTAAGGGCATGTACAATGGTTGATAAGGTAGTCTTATCTTAAGTCTGCCATGTATGCAAGTGGTAGTAGTTTCTTAGCATTATTAGTGGTTTCTTGTAAGGAACAATGTACTACTAGCGACAAAAGGCGATTCTAGGTTGCGTTGTACTCCAACGAGTACTACTAGTGGTCGCAGGAGTGTATACCTCATTTTGTGGGTTCGATCCCGGCCGAACGCACGGCGGCCTTTTTTTAAATAGTAACTTTGCTGCGAGCCAATATTGTACACGAGTAGCTTGAGTTTTGAAGTCAAACGGACTTGCGTCACCACAATCTGGGTGCACTGGATAGCCTAGCCACGTGAACGGGTTTTCCTTCCCATCATCTCGTGGCTCGCGTGCTCGTCCTAGCCGCACCTCGCTTGCAGCTTCCTCATCAGCTAGTAGCATATTTAAACTAGCGCCTCCCAATTAAGCCCGAGGAGCCGGAAAAGCCTGGTGGGGCATTGGGAACTGTGCAATATGGCTCTGTACATAAAGTGCTCTACTAATACTCTGTAGCTTGTGGCGTTGCACGCATGGACTTCACTCCATTATCAGCTCTATAAAAGAAATTCCTCTTGACAATATTTTTTGAAATGGAGGCAAAAGCTTTTCCTCATCTCATTCATAAAGAAGGAACTACAAACAAAGTTTGACGAGATCCATTACACCTCCACAAATGGAAGCGAAAAGCCTATTCTCGCTGTATCAAATAACTCAAATGTTCTGCCCCCGCAGTAACCATCGATAATAAACAGGCTGCTAGTGTGTGCGTGAGAGGAGCGGCTGAGTAGGCCAGCTATGTGAGAGGAGCGTTTGAATAGAGCACCGAGAGTACTCACTAGGCCACTACGCAGGTGTACTTTCCCTGCATTGATAGTCCAGCGATGGTTCTAGAGAACAGTAGTACCATCCACTTCCAACCGTAGCTCCTTGTCCCTGAGATTGAAGAGTTCAAAACTGGTGCACTATACTAGAAGTACAGTACATCACACTACTAGTTGAGAAAGTAGTACTAGTACTACTACAGTACGAGTAGGTACTCCTTCATCCCATAATGTAAGACGATTTTTGACACTAGTTTGCTTGTACAACAAATAGCAAAAACATACCCAAATTTTCTTAATCCACGCCAAAACTACTACCTAGTGCCAAAACTTTCTTACTAGTGCTATTATTTACAGTATAGTGCAATCCCATAACGTCCCATAATGCTAGTACTAGTAGTAAATAATAGCCTCACCCCTTCGCTAAGGAACGATCTACAGTTGGAAGGGACGAGGCCCTGTGGTTACTACGCTCTTATCTCCTCCTCGCCACTTCCCCTCCCCCCAAAGAGAAGGCAGTTCGTCACTGCTCCCATGGATTCGCTAGGCGGTTCTCCTCCTCGTCGGGGCTAGGAGACCTTGGATGACGATCCTCTAGGAGAAATCGCACGCCGCTCCGACGTCCTCACCGCCGCAAGACTCGGTGCTTCCTGCACCAACTTTGTCAAGACGGTGCTTAAACATGCTTGGGAAAAGGCCATGCTTGTTGGTCTTCCATGCGTCCTCGACGAGAAGGTTCTTCTATGGGACAATCCTTCAAACAGTCCACCGCTCCCTAGCCATGGTTGCACGTTGACTCCGCTAGAGTTGCCGATGTTGAGAGGTAGTCGGATTTTGTCCAATGAGCAGGTCAGTAATGGAGTTTGATCATGTAGTACTTAGTTATTCCATTTCCATCCCATAATTTCTCCGCTGCCCACCGTCTTATATATAGGTCTGGGTCGGTGCCAACGAAGATTGGCTTGCATACCTCCGGCCGGATACCACCAGCATTTTGCACAACATCAATAGCAATGCGGCCGTTCCCATAGACCCCTTCTCCACCATTGGGATCGGCCTTCTAGACTGGCTGGGCTTGAATACGTATGATGATGCCTACATGAGATTGAAGAAGATAGCAATTGCAGACCCGCCAACAAAGTGACATGGCTACAATGATTATTATCTCATTGCAATGTTCGACATAAAGATTGCCATCAATGCAAGAGGCAGTAACGGCAGAGGCTGGCGCATGTTGGCGGCGGCAGATTTGTACCCCTACACATTCAAAGACGCCGTGCGCCATCTAGGCCGCATCTTTGCGGTGACAAGCCAGGGGACTTGTTTCATCTGGTTGCCATCCTACGGTACATGAGATTACAAACAGAATACACAAACCATCATTTGCATCCCTAACAGTACTCCATTATTTTGCAGGGACCAGTCATCCCCCGATCAAAATAAGATCACCGATCCTGGATGTGCATTTGCATCCGCGATTCGGTCTCTCCTGGAACCTTGTAGCTGACTTTGGCATATTGGGATCAACTATCTCAGTAGTCATTACCCATGGTACCACTGATGTGCAACATGGTCACACAATCTACCACGATCGGACCGTCACCATCTACCCAGGTATTCCATTTTTTAACCCTCTTGCCTTCTCTTTCATTATTGTACTACTTACTAGTAGTAGTAGGAGTACTTTTTACCTTGGAGGACGTGGCCCTTGAAGACTTGAACCCACTAGCTGCCACCATTTTTGTTTTTCCATGTCTTACTATCTCATGCATGTAGCCAAGAGTGGCTATATATAATAAGCCAGTTATTTTACTTCCTTTATACGGGGGTAGTACTATTTGCTGCACAGTATTACTGACCGTCATATTTGAGCACAACATTATTATGCATGGACCTTGACTATGTACGTCACCATGTGTCCAGATCTGAGATGCCGCGTGCATCGGATGAACGGCGTCGAGTTCGACCGCCGTGATGCTACATGGGTGCCGAGGAACACTCTTGGAGAGTACTCGCTTTTCATTGGGGACAACTACCCCATTGTGAAGCGGATGCCACCTTCCATGCACGACACAAAAGGCCTGCCGTTCATGAATCATGGTTGTGTCTTCAGTGTACACCGCCAGATGAACGACATGCTGGGATACGCTATCCCCGATTTATTCCGCTTCAGCTTGGATGAGTCTCCATCGTGTCGAAACGGACTAGAAAGCTGCGACAATGACTCCCGTTGCCCACCGCTATGGATTGTGCCATCCATGAAGAACACCTGGTATTGGAACCTGGAGGAGGACATGTAGCCCATCTCTAACGTGTAAGTGGAGTACGGTAAATTGTGAACGGTAGTGCTATGAATATATGTAGACTAGTTGTGCACAAATTTATCACATGAATTGGAGATGAACTTGTGTGGCATACTGGCATTTGTCCCTTAGAATTTATTACTAGTAAATGTGTTATGTGTACGTGCAACTTGTGTGGTTGTTGCACGGGCTCCAACATGCTCTGTGAGAAAAAAGGTGGCATAACTTTGGATATAGGTGACGTGGCGGCATCATAAGTAGCATCGTTTGCTATAGTTGTAGTATACTCCTACTAGGACGACAACTCCTATAAAACCTTGCGCTTGGATATTTGCCTCTTTGGGAGGTTCAACAGTTCGTACTCATGTGAACCTTGCACTTGGATCTTCGCCTCTTCGGAAGGTCCAACAATGATGATACTACATCACAATATGCTTCTGGCAATCTGACACTGATTGAACTGCTGCACGTCCACCGCGAGGGCGAGGGCGAGGGAGAGGGAGAGGTAGAGGGCACTGTAGTCAAAAGCCTCTCCTCGTCCTGCAAGCCCGCGTGTGCGTGGGTGAGGGAGAGGCATAGTAAGCAAGCTTCTCCTCATTCGGCGAGTTGACGGGACACATCAAAGCAGTACTAGTACTAGTCCATACCGCGTACTTTCCGGTTAATATGGCTTAATTTGAAACCAGAAAAATGCACTGGCGGTCAACGTATGTAACAATACACTCTTTACCGTCACTATATATAGTTTTGCGGTGATTATACGATCACTAGCTCATCGTAGAGCACCGTATTGCACCCTACTGACCGGCCACATAGTCGACGTGGCATTTTGTTGACTGGTTAAATTGTCACATGGTTTCTGGGTCCCACCTATCAGTTGGCAGAGCAAAGAAATCAGCTAAACAAAACTTTACGCAGGCACGACAAGAGTCCAACCCTTGCGCGTGAACCACCCTGGCTGTGTATGTGAGTGCATGCACGTGTACTCCCTCGGTCTTCCAACAAAGAGTGTACATCGGCTAAAAAACGAAGAGTGTAGTACATCTACACTTCCAATGCATTTAGCCTTTAATCTAAATCGATATTGATTGACTAATGCACCAACTTGTGCTCTAGGTATAGGCTACATGTCTATCCTTAATTACAGCATGCAACAACCTTCATTTAATCTTCTTCTCTCAATGGTCGCATGCACACGTAAGTCTTCTACTTTTGGGCGTTAATTATGCCCTGGTCAGTGTGTAAATCTCTAAATGTACAGTCTTTCACGGACATAGGGAGTAGGTTGAGCACTTGAGCGTGAGCGTGTGTGTTGCATCGTGTGCTGTGTGCCGCATGGGTGCGTGAGTGTTGCATGCGTCCATGTGTACGTGTGAGTGTTGCATGTTGCATGCATGCGTGCATGAGGCTTACTCCCTCCCATCGACATGTTCATATTTTAAGCTTCCTCCGTTCCCTCCATATGGTGATACTCCCTCTGTTACAAAGTAAAAGCCTCCCTCTATTCCCAAATACGGAGTATTTTTCTTTCTAGAGATTTCAACAAGTGACTACGTACGGAGCAAAATGAGCGTAGAGGCATAGGGATACTGTAGATAGGAAGTCTTCACGATCCATTATTATTCCCCATCTCGGTCAGAGAGAACTATTCAACTAATCTTCACAGTGAAGTGACAATACACGCTGCAGCAGATGGGACACTTAATTAATAAGCTGAACCAGCGTGTTGGTGTTACTAAGTCAGCCTTACCCAGTACTGCCATCATGTTTGCCGGTAGAGCACACTTCCGCAAATACGCCTATACACCCCTCTCCTCCATTAACTGACATATGGGCCCTCATGAGGTAGACCCACATGTCATTAGTGTAAATATTTACACTCCGAAGGACGGTATATCCTGGTAGTAGTACTAGTAGAATTGAGATTAAATGCACTTTATTCCCCGTCTTTCACTCTTCTTCCTCCTCTCTTCTTCTTCCTCCTCTCTTCCCCATCGTCGGCCGCACACCATTTCCCCCCGCTACTGCTGGCCCACCCACGTAAATCTTCCTTGGTAGCTCACGCGTACCATATCCCCCCGCTCACTGCTCGGCCACATGAGGAGAAGCTTCTTCGCTCGCCCACCCGAATCCACTTCCCCACTGGCTCGCAGGCACCGAAACCCCAATGGCAGAACCGACTAACACGCAGAGCCGCAATTGGAATTCCCTCCTGATGTTCTCTTGGAGCAGATCTGTAATCGTATGGACCTACTCAACACCGTCCGTCTGGCCGCATGCTCGGTGTCTTTGTACCGTCTACTCGTCTGCAACCGGACGGCTCTTTTCAAGATACCCTGCTTGCTGATGCCCGATCCTCGCAGGTGGCCCAGACACCGACTTGGCGATCCTATGGAGGTTGCCATGGTTCCCCTCGACATGCTACCACTACCAGTCCACCTGTCCTTCATGCGCGTCCACTACTGGGCGGGCATGAAGGCCAACTGAATCGTCCTCATCCACCAATACGGTAGTCCATGGAGTCTCGTGGATATCTACACCCAGCAAGAGATCACCCTTCCATCGTTGGATACCATTGCCATCGAGCCTCGCGGCCCGCCGGACACTCCTGCCTACTACGCACGAGACGTGTCAAGCTTTTGGCTCAACCTCTCTTTGCTGAAAGTTGTAATTTGCGAAGTGCCCACACCATCAAAAGACTACATGGATTACAAGCTCATTTCCTTGTTCAACATGGGATTAGTCTATCTGGAATCCAGCCGCCATACATGGTTATGGCTCATCGTCAATCCCGTCGAGGCAACATTTCTATCTGATGCTATAGTGCATGATGGCATCATTTACGCGGTCGACGCACAGATTGCCTACCTACACGGGTGGAATCTGTCATCGTGTACTTGTTCTATCTCGTGTCATCTTTACCTTATGAATACAACTACCTGTTCATTGTTACAAATTTAGAATAGATAGTATATCTATAACCACATCATTTCTATATGTTCCTCTCATTTCCTAGATTTTTATGACCACACATGTTATTGTTAGAGTTGATATGAGAAAATTGGCATATAATGATTGTTAGAATAGATATTATGAGCATAACCTCATGATTGCTATATGTTACTCTCATTTCCAAGATTTTTATAACAACACATGTTATTGCTTAGAGTTGATATGAGAACAGTAGTAGTAAGTGCTATGGTAGAATATGAGTAGGCTCTGTCATAACTGTTTTCCTCTCATTGTTACATGATGTTTGAACCATGACATATTGCTAGAATATGATAACCATTGGCTTATTTTTTTTAAACTTGGGATATGATTATGACCACGACATTGCAATTCTCTGTCTATTATATGTGTCACTATTATAATAATCTTAATTCCACACATACTCTGAACATGATTGTTTATTTTGTCCTTTTGGCCTCCAATTTGAATTGCTGTAGCAGACGCAAATGCGCTGGCCTTCACGATTCCAGGACCTGGAATCATACCAGCCGATGGGTGGTGGTTTATCGCCCGTTCATCTGACGGCGGTAATTTGATGCTCATTCACACGTAGCAAATTGACCAAACCATTACATCAAACCACATGCAGTACAATGCCTAGGGCGTTCGTGACATTGACGGCTATGGCTGCTTTGTGTTCGAGAAAGATCCCAGCTCCGTTGGGCCAGGCGTATTCAACTGGAGGCTGATGTCTACTACACAACCTTCTTCTTGTAGACGTTGTTGGGCCTGCAAGTGCACATGTTTGTAGGACAATACCAAATTTCCCTCAAGTGGATGACCTAAGGTTTATCAATCTGTGGGAGGCGTAGGATGAAGATGGTCTCTCTCAAACAACCCTGCAACCAAATAACAAAGAGTCTCTTGTGTCCCCAACACACCCAATACAATGGTAAATTGTATAGGTGCACTAATTCGGCGAAGAGATGGTGATACAAGTGCAAAATAGATAGTAGATATAGGTTTTTGTAATCTAAAATAATAAAAACAACAAGGTAACTAATGATAAAAGTGAGCGTAAA
Organism: Triticum timopheevii; assembly: GCA_963921465.1. Classification (NCBI taxonomy): domain Eukaryota; kingdom Viridiplantae; phylum Streptophyta; class Magnoliopsida; order Poales; family Poaceae; genus Triticum; species Triticum timopheevii. Next base: position 141,270,195 of record OY997270.1, read on the forward strand.
CGGTATTGCAATGGTAGGAAACAAGGCCTAGGGTTCATACTTTCACTAGTGCAAGTTATCTCAACAATAATAACATAGATAGATCATATAAGAATCCCTCAACATGCAACAAAGGGTCACTCCAAAGCCACTAATAGCGGAGAATAAATGTAGAGATTATGGTAGGGTATGAAACCACCTCAAAGTTATTCTTTCGGATCAATTTATTCAAGAGTTCGTACTAGAATAACACCTTCAGACACAAATCAACCAAAACCCTAATGTCACCTAGATACTCCATTGTCACCTCGAGTATCCGTGGGCATGATTATACGATATGCATCACACAATCTCAGATTCATCCAACCAACACAAAGTACTTCAAAGAGTGCCCCAAAGTTTCTACCGGAGAGTCAAGAACGTGTGCCAACCCCTATGCATAGGTTCATGGGCGGAACCCGCAAGTTGGTCACCAAAACATACATCAAGTGGAACATGATATCCCATTGTCACCACAGATAAACAAGGCAAGACATACATCAAGTGTTCTCATGAAAAATTCAATCCGATAAGATAACTTCAAAGGGGAAACTCAATTCATCACAAGAGAGTAGAGGGGGAGAAACATCATAAGATCCAACTACAATAGCAAAGCTCGGGATACATCAAGATCGTGCCATAGAGGGAACATGAGAGAGAGAGAGATCAAACACATAGCTACTGGCACATACCCTCAGCCCTGAGGGTGAACTACTCCCTCCTCATCATGGAGAGCGCCGGGATGATGATGATGGCCACCGGTGATGGGTTCCCCCTCCGGCAGGATGCCGGAACGGGCTCCCGAGAGGTTTTTGATGGCTACGGAGGCTTGCAGCGGCGGAACTTCTGATCTATCTTGATATTCGATGGTTTTAGGGTACGTAAGGTTATATAGGCAAAAGAAGTCGGTCTAGGGGTGCTCGAGGGGACCATGAGACAGGGGGTGCGCCCTGTAGGGGGGGGGGCCCTATCTCCTGGGCTCCTCGAGTATCTTCTGACTTGATCTCCAATCCTCCAGGATGATATTTTCCAAAAAATCACGATGCCGAAGGTTTCATTCCGTTTGGACTCCGTTTGATATTCCTTTTCTTCGAAATACTGAAACAAGCAATAAAACAGCAATATGGGCTGGGCCTCCGGTTAGTAGGTTAGTCCCAAAAATGATATAAATGTGTGAAATAAAGCCCATAAGCATCCAAAAGGGGTAATATAATAGCACGAATGCTTCATAAATTATAGATACATTGGAGATGTATCAGCATCCCCAAGCTTAATTCCTACTCATCCTCGAGTAGGTAAATGATAAAGAAAGAATTTATGAAGTGTGAATGCTAGAAGGTGCACAAGTTTGATCAATGATAATTTCAATCACCTTTTCTAGCATGATAATATGTCATAATAGTAGTTCATCTCATAGAACTTCTCATAATCAAGTAACAAGCAATTCACATGTTAAAGCATAGACCATAAACTTTCTTGAAAACTAGCAAACTTCATTCTTAGTCATCAAACAATTGCAATCCATCCTATTTTCAGGAAGAGTCTATGTCAGAGCTTTGATTTAGCAAACTTCACATACTCAACTATCATATAGTCTTCTACAATTGCTAACACTCACGCAATACTTGTGGTTGTGAAGTTTTAATCAGACACAAAGAAAGATTGGGGCTTATAATGTTGCCTCCAAACGTATTCACCTTTGGGTGATGTCAACAATAATAGTTCATGCTAGCTTACATCCAATTGGATATATATATCAGGATCACCCCAACACAAAGTGCTTGCCAAAGGATAAAATGAAAAAGGGAAAGGTGAAGATCACCTTGACTCTTGCATAAAGATAAAAGACATAAAGTAAAAAATAGGCCCTTCGCAGAGGGAAGCAGAGGTTGTCATGCACTTTTAGGGTTGGATACACAAAATCTTAATGCGAAAGAACATCACTTTATATTGCCCCTTGTATATGGACCTTTATTATGCAGTCCGTCGCTTTTATTGCTTCCATAACAAGATCGTACAAAGCTTATTTTCTCCACACTAATAAGTCATGCATATTTAGAGAGCAATTTTTATTGCTTGCACTGATGACAACTTACTTGAAGGATCTTACTCAATCCATAGGTAGGTATGGTGGACTCTCATGGCAAAACTGGGTTTAAGGATATTCGGAAGCACAAGTAGTATCTCTACTTGGTGCAAGGAATTTTGGCTAGCATGAGGGGGAAAGGCAAGCTCAACATGTTTGAATGATCCATGACAATATACTTTAACTGAGATGTCGGAAAACATAAACCATTACGTTGTCTTCTTTGTCCAACATCAACTCTTTAGCATGTCATACTTAATGAGTGCTCCCAATTATAAAAGATGTCTAGGATAGTGTATTTATATGTGAAATCTCTCTTCCTTCAATATTCTTTCGTGAATTGTTCAAATGACCAATACAATGCTTGCTAACCTTCAATAAATTTACAACCTCTACTTCTTGGATGTGAAGTCAATACTCCCCATGGGATAAGAAAATGAGGCATATAAAATTTCAGATTTATGACATTCAACTCATACAACCATTTACTCATAGGATATAAGTGAAGCACACGAGTAAATGACAAACTACTCCAAAAAGATATAAGTGAAGATCAATGAGTAGCTAAATAATTATGTAACTATGCGAAGACTCTATCTTATTTAAGAATTTCAGATCTTGGTACTCTAATCAAACAGCAAGCAAAACAAAATAAAATAACATTGCAAGGATAGCACAACTCATGTGAAGAAGCAAAAACTTAGGCTCAACCGATACTAACCGATAGTTGTTGAAGAAGAAAGGTGGGATGCCTACCGGTGCATCCCCAAGCTTAGATGCTTGAGACTTCTTGAAATATTATCTTGGGGTGCCTTGGGCATCCCCAATATTGAAATTTTGTGTCTCCTTAATTCCTCTCATATCATGGTTTCTCTTTTTATCAAAAGCTTCATCCACAACAAACTCAACAAGAACTCGTGAGATAGGTTAGTATAAACCAATGCAAAACCTTATCATTTGCTACTGTAACAAATCACTAAAATTATTATTCAACATTGCATACTAAATGCCTCTGCATATTTAATACTCCTATCCTCAAATAGAATCATTAAACAAGCAAACATATGCAAACAATGCAAACATAACAGCAATCTGCCAAAACAGTACAGTCTGTAAAGAATGCAAGAGTATCAATACTTCCCTAACACCAACAATTATGAAATAAAATTCCCACTGTAGTAAATTTATCAGAGCTCATTATGCAAAAGGTTTCATCATTATATCATTCTATGGCTTTTCTAGGGAATTTTTTCAACAGCGGTAAGCTTTCTATTTTCAAACAGCAACATGTATACTAGCAAAACAAGCATGGCAAAGGCTATCCTTGACTTCTTTATTGAAAATAAAGATGCAAAACATTAATCTAAATAACATCAAGCAAATACTAACAAAATAAAATGACGCTCCAAGCAAAACACATATCATGTGGTGAATAAAAATATAGCTCCAAGTAAAGTTACCGATGAACGAAGACGAAAGAGGGGATGCCATCCGGGGCATCGCCAAGCTTAGGCTTTTGGTTGTCCTTGAATATTACCTTGGGGTGCCTTGGGCATCCCCAAGCTTAGGCTCTTGCCACTCCTTATTCCACAGTCCATCGAATCTTTACCCAAAACTTGAAAACTCCACAACACAAAACTCAACAGAAAACTCGTAAGCTCCGTTAGTATAAGAAAATAAAACCACCACTTAGGTACTGTAATGAATTCATTCTAAATTATAATTGGTGTAATATCTACTGTACTTAAACTTATCTATGGTTCATACACTCCTATACTACTCATAGATTCATCAAAATAAGCAAACAACACATAGGAAACAGAATCTGTCAAAAACAGAACAGTCTGTAGTAATATGTATCAAATGTATACTTATGGAACTACCAAAATTATACAAAATTAGGAAGTCCTAAGAAATTTATGTACCAATCTAGAGCAAAAACAATCAGATCAAGAGCACGTTTATGTGAATTAACAAAACTAATTTACTGGGTGCAAAAGTTTCTGATTCTCAGCAGGATCAACACAACTATCACCGTAAGCTATCCTAAAGGTCTTACTTGGCACTTTATTGAAACAAAAGCTATAAAACATGATTATTACATTAGCATAATCATGTGGACACAAAAAAACAGTAAGGATAAATATTGGGTTGTCTCCCAACAAGAGCTTTTCTTTAATGCCTTTCTAGCTAGGCGTGATGATGACAATGATGCTCACATAAAAGATAAGAATTGAAACATAATGGGAGCATAATGAAGCATATGACTAGCACATTTAAGTCTAACCCACTTCCTATGCATAGGGATTTTGTGAGCAAACAACTTATGGGAACAATAATCAACCAGCATAGGAAAGTAAAACAAGCATAACTTCAAGACTTTAAGCACATAGAGAGGAAACTTGACATTTTTGCGATTCCTACAAGCATATGTACCTCCCTCATAATAATTTTCAGTAGCATCATGAATGAATTCAACAATATAACAAGCACCTAAAGCATTCTTTTCATGATCTACAAGCATAGAAAATTTACTATTCTCCACATAAGCAAAATTATTCTTATTCGGAATAGTGGGAGTATCATAAGAGACTTGAACACTAAAAATTGTTTCCACATTAAAAGAGTAATGTTCAGAAAAAGGGTAATCATAATCATGACAAGTTTTGTAAATATAATCATCACTACTTTTTATAGCATAAGTTTCATCACAATAATCATCATAAGTAGCAACTTCGTTCTCATCATAATCGATTGAAACCTCTCCCAAGATAGTGGAATCACTAAATAAAGTTGACACTCTTCCAAATACACTTTCATATTCATCACAATAAGATTCAACATCCTCCAAAATAGTGGGATCACTACTTCCTAAAGTTGACACTCTTCCAAACCCACTTTCATCAATATAATCATCATATGTAGGAGGCATGCTATCATCATAACAACTTTGCATATCAAAACTTGGGATGCTAAAAATGTCATCTTCATTAAACATAGCATCCCCAAGCTTGGGACAAACATTAATTTCAGCAAATCTCAAATATTTCATCCTCATCAAACATAGCTTCCCCAAGCTTGGGCCCTTTCATATCATAAGCATAATCACTCTCATCATTAAAAATATGGATAGCACCAATAGTAAAGCAATTATCATCATCACAATGAGTAGTAGGAGCAACATCATTTGGGAGGGACACCTTTCTAACTTTGTTGCTCCTTCTTTTCTTTTTCTTCTTCACATTATGTGTGGGGTCAACCTTCCTCTTTGAGCTCCTTATTGATGAGATTGGTTGAATAGAAAGCTCCTCCTCGTCACCTGATTCATCATAAGAAATAATAGGAGGATATTGGGAAGTCTCTTCCCTTTCATTAGTATTCTCATCATCTTATATTTGCTTTCTTTTCTTTAGGTAATTGGCAATATAAGGATTTTCAATGCAATTCTCCGCACAAAACAAATAAATCTTTTCTAGATCAATATCAAGGAATTTCTTATGGGCAAATTCTGGAAGGTCCTTAACTAAATGTTTCTTCATAACCCAAAAGCAAACTAAGTTCATTATAATGTGCAAGGTAAATCAAATCATCACAATTTTTGGACACGATTCGGTCATGAAACAATTTGCATTGGAGATGTAAATGACCATGTTCATTGCAAAGTTCACAAGTACGGCAAAGGAATTTTAAATTTTCAGCACTCATACCTAGCCTTTCTTGCAACCATTTAGTTTCTAAATGCTTATGCCTCTTGCAATATATATCTTCTCTATTTGGTGTGTTCATGCAAATATGCACTCCACAAAAGTTGACATGCTCATAAAAGATATTTTCATCATGACTAGAGCAATCATCATTAATACTATGGATATTCAAGGAGTTTATACTAAAAACATTGCAATCATGCTCATTATTCAAAGATTTAGTATCAAGCATTTTAATGCACTCTTCTTCTAGCACTTGAGCACAATTTTCCTTTCCATCAAAGTCACGAAAGATATTGAAAAGACGAAGTGTATGAGACAAACTTAACTCCATTTTTTAGTTTTCTTTTGTAAACTAAACTAGTGATAAAATAAGAAACAAAAAGATTTGTTGCAAGATCAAAAGATATACCTTCAAGCACTCACCTCCCCGGCAACGGCGCCAGAAAAGAGCTTGATGTCTACTACACAACCTTCTTCTTGTAGACGTTGTTGGGCCTGCAAGTGCACATGTTTGTAGGACAGTAGCAAATTTCCCTCAAGTGGATGACCTAAGGTTTATCAATCCATGGGAGGCGTAGGATGAAGATGGTCTCTCTCAAACAACCCTGCAACCAAATAATAAAGAGTCTCTTGTGTCCCCAACACACCCAATACAATGGTAAATTGTATAGGTGCACTGGTTCAGCGAAGAGATGGTGATACAAGTGCAAAATAGATAGTAGATATAGGTTTTTGTAATCTGAAATAATAAAAATATCAAGGTAACTAATGATAAAAGTGAGCGTAAACAGTATTGCAATGGTAGGAAACAAGGCCTAGGGTTCATACTTTCACTAGTGCAAGTTCTCTCAACAATAATAACATAGATAGATCATATAACAATCCCTCAACATGCAACAAAGAGTCACTCCAAAGCTACTAATAGCGGAGAACAAACATAGAGATTATGGTAGGGTACGAAACCACCTCAAAGTTATTCTTTCGGATCAATCTATTCAAGAGTTCGTACTAGAATAACACCTTAAGACACAAATCAACCAAAACCCTAATGTCACCTAGATACTCCATTGTCACCTTGAGTATCCGTGGGCATGATTATACGATATGCATCACACAATCTCAGATTCATCCAACCAACACAAATTACTTCAAAGAGTGCCCCAAAGTTTCTACCAGAGAGTCAAGAACGTGTGCCAACCCCTATGCATAGGTTCATGGGCAGAACCCGCAAGTTGGTCACCAAAACATACATCAAGTGGCACATGATATCCCATTGTCACCACAGATAAACACGGCAAGACATACATCAAGTGTTCTCATGAAAAACTCAATCCGATAAGATAACTTCAAAGGGGAAACTCAATTCATCACAAGAGAGTAGAGGGGGAGAAACATCATAAGATCCAACTACAATAGCAAAGCTCAGGATACATCAAGATCGTGCCATAGAGGGAACACAAGAGAGAACACGAGAGAGAGAGAGAGATCAAACACATAGCTACTGGTACATACCCTTAGCCCCGAGGGTGAACTACTCCCTCCTCATCATGGAGAGCGCTGGGATGATGAAGATGGCTACCGGTGATGGGTTCCCCCTCCGGTAGGATGCTGGAACGGGCTCCCGAGAGGTTTTTGATGGCTACAGAGGCTTGCGGTGGCGGAACTCCTGATCTATCTTGATATTCGATGGTTTTAGGGTACGTAGGGTTATATAGGCGAAAGAAGTCGGTCTGGGGGTGCTCGAGGGGTCCACGAGACAGGGGGCCGCGCCCAGTAGGGGGGGCGCCCCTATCTCCTAGGCTCCTCGAGTATCTTCTGACTTGATCTCCAAGCCTCGAGGATGATATTCTTCCACAAAATTACGATGCCGAAGGTTTCATTCCGTTTGGACTCCGTTTGATATTCCTTTTCTTCAAAATACTGAAACAGGCAATAAAACAGCAATATGGGCTGGGCCTCCGATTAGTAGGTTAGTCCCAAAAATGATATAAATATGTGAAATAAAGCCAATAAACATCCAAAAGGGATAATATAATAGCATGAATGCTTCATAAATTATAGATACGTTGGAGACGTATCAGAGGCGGGCTTACAGCCTCGGCAACCGCTCCATGTTCCTCAGGCTCAATTATCCGATCATCCAACCAATCGTCGATCATATCACCGGTGATGATTACTGTGCTATGCAACTTCCATTCGCCGGGGGACTTTTTTTACACATCATAGCATGGGTTTGATGAATCACCATATCCAGAGATTCATCGACATAGCTTGTTTGCCAGATAATCTTCAGTGTGTGAAAGGCATCAAGCTTCCATGTGATGGATGGCTTTTGCAAACCCGACATGCAGCGATGTGGTTCATGCCAACAACAAATATGCACAACTTCATTCGTACTGATATCTAGACTGAGCCATGTATTTTGCTACTGTTGTTAGTTTGAAGCACTCCTCTGGTTTGAAGGATAGATACCTTTTTGGGATCAAGTGCATCCTAACTCACCTGCGTAGAATGTACTGATAATGATGATGGAGATGCTGTGCAGAAGCCATACACACACACACACACACACACACACACACACACACACACACACACAAGGCTTCAAGTGCGTACTTGTTAGTTAAACTATGGTTAAAATGCGACACCAAATATGACTAGTAAGTAGTACAGTAGCAGTACTAGTATACGTCGGTCAATTTATTCATCATGTCCACACATTGAATTGACGTGACAACACGCTGCGCGTGAGGTGACACAAGAATCCCGGCGGCGTTTTCGGGTATTCCGGACTTCAGATTTGGAGTACCACTTATCCGTCGAAATCTTTCATCATTCACTTAAAACACTCAACTGATCATACATTGAGTACCATATAACTGGAATTAACCGATGCAAGTCGAAGAAGGATTGGCCGGTGCTGCCGGCTAGCGTCAAGTTCAATCCCACGGATCAGGAGCCGATCGAGCACCTTGAGGCCAAAGTGAGTGCTGACATCGCAAGATCTCACCCTCTCATCAATTTGTTCATATCAACCATCGACAACGAGCACGACATATGCTACACCCATCCAGAGAAACTTCCAGGTAAGACACCGATCGGCCCTCTACTTGCACAAACATATTTCTTTGTTTATAGCTCTATTTTTATTTTTAGACACAGACCTAGTGAAGCAATTACAATTTGACAGTTAATAAAAAGTGAAACAAGTGACTGCAACATGCCAAAGATGTTATGAAAATGCCAACTATGTACACAAAAACCTGTATTCGACAATACTGCAGGTATCACACTGAGTGGCCTTAGGAAGCATTTCTTCCAGCACAATTCCAGGGCGTTCAAAAGGGGCACGTGGACGCATCGCAAGATACAGTCGGAGTACGGCATGCACGCGATGTGGCACAAGACCGGCAATACCTTGCCAGTGATGGTCAACGGCCGACAGACGGGCAACAAAAAGGTTCTGGTGCTGCACACCAACAAGAACTTCGACCAGCAGAGGACCAACTAGGTGATGCACCAGTACCACCTCGGGGACCTGGAGTAAGAGAAGGAGCGGGAGCTGGTCCTCTGCAAGATTTTCTACCAGACGAACACTAGGGCCAGGAGTAAAAAGATTATAAGTTAGTTTGGTATTGGTACTTGTACTACCTTGTCGTCCACAAGTAGGTATTGTTGTTAACGGTCTTGTGGTATGAACTTGGCATTTGCTTCCAACCATCATGCCGAGGGTCGACGTGGATATAAAGCTGAATCATTTGTTTTGAAACGAATTTTCAGGCACCTGATTTTTATTTGATGGCTAGCATAAGAACCTCCCGTTCGAATTCCCAGTTCTCCAAATTTTTCGAAACAAGTGCATGCACTTATTATCACGATGAAAAAAGAATATCCCTGCTGCATCCCAGTTATCAGTTTGTACTTGCAGAATTCTCTCGTTTATTGAGCAGGTATATTGTTTTTTCAGGTCGAGCAAGTTTCAACTGGGCTGTAGACTGCCCAGGCTTGGTTTTGTTTTTAACAGGTCTAACCCATGACGACAATGAGGCACAAAGATCCAACAGGTATCTACGGGCCTCTGGCCCGCCAGCGTTAGTTATATTTTGTCTTACAACATCCGGAGGCAGATTTTTTTTACTGAATCAAACACACAGCCTAGTTCCATTTTCCTCTTGAAACACATGTCCTACATCCGTTTTCTAATCTCTACCTATAGTTTTACTAGTTCATATATACGTATCATTATATTGAAAATACATAAAATTCCCTTTTCATATTTACATCCTTATTTTTGTTGTTGTTTTCCCTCCCAGCGCTGATTTTTTACCACTGGTTTTCCCTTAAACCAGCTCAATTGTCCCACATCTTATTTGCTTACAAAAACAAAACGATTCTCTTGGCAAATCAATAATTTCTTAAAAATGTTTATCATTTCAGGATTACAACAGTTCGGACTCCACCGAAATATGCAAAATAAGGTTGAACTTTTTGACCGTGGTCCTGGGAAGAAAATGGGCTGTAATAAATTACTTAAGAATTAGCAAATGGGCTGCAAATTGATAAAAAATAGCAAATGGGCTCTATGTTGTCTGCCACAGATTTGGAGGCTGACTTGTGGGCCTACTAAGTTCATGCGTACAAAAGGTTTCTCAAAAAAGAAACTTAGTCAACAATCGACTCTACCAGTGTCAGACGTTAGATATCAATCTAACAGTAATCGCACTTCTTCAGTCTCTGATCTTCCTGCCCCAGCCGCCCAAACCAGCGCCGTCGGAATCGCTTGCTCCCGCCTCCCGTAGCTGGCTGTGCTGCCGGGCAGGCCTCATGGCCCCGACATACTTGCATCCCTAGCCTGTCTATCCCTCTACTCACCCACACCTTATGTTATTTTCTAGCGACGGCAGCCGAACCAGTCAACCCTCATACTCTCCACCGCGTGGGCAGCCACTGCCCTGTCTTCCCCGGCTCCGTGTTGTGCCCTTCGTAGGCCTCGCCGTCGTCCACTGCCCTGGTGCTCTCGGTGCGTCGTGGTCAACCTGGTCAACGAACAACATCCATCGGAAGTGGACTGTACGTGGAGAGGCTGACAGCTGGGTCCACGGCCGCACACAAGGAAATGCCTCCTTATTATGTGCAAAATAATGATTCCTCCACCTGACATTTGGGACCCGTCAGAAGGGCCTCTGTATTTCTCGGAAAAAATGTTCCCTCCGCTGACAGGTCGGACCCACCACCTATATCTTCGCACGCAAGGAAGTGCCTCCTTATTGCGCACAAAAAAATGAATACGCCCCCTGCCAGCTGGGAATCACCATAGTGGGAGGCTGACTTGTGGGCCTACTAAGTTGACGAGGACGGAGGGCTTTGTCAACTTAGTCAATATATGAATGATTCTAGCTGCAGTGACCGTACGATGTCCATCCAACGGCCGTAGTGCTTCTTCAACCTCTGGTGTTCTTGCTCCAGCCGCCCAAACCAGCGCCGGTCGTGCCGCGTGCTCCCGCTCCCGTGGCCAGCTGTGATGCTGCGGAGGCCTCACCGCCCCCTACTACTCCCACCGCTGGCCATGCCATCCCTCTACTCACCCACACCCCCTATTATTCTGCGGCGATGGCAGCCTCACACCGCAGCCGAACCAGTGAATCCTCGTACTCCTCTACGCGTGGGCATCCACTGCCGCGTCTTCCCAGGCTTCGTGTTGTCCCCTTCCTAGGCCTCGCCGTCGTCCATCGCCTTGGTGCTCTCGGTGCGGCGTGGTCAACGTGGTCATGGAACGACTTCCATCGGAAGAGTACTGTAGTTGATAGGCTGACAACTGGGTCCACTGCAGTCGCAAGGAATTGGCTCCTTATTACGCGCAAAATAATTATTCCTCCACCTGACAGCAGGGACCCACAAGACGGGCCACTATATTTCGCGAGAAAAACGTCCCCCCTGACTGCTGGGACCCACCAACTACATCTTCGCACGCAAGGAAGTGCGTCCATATTATAAAAAAACGATTCGCCCCCCTGACTGCTGGGACCCACCAGCTACATGTTCGCACGCAAGGAAGTGCCTGATAGTCGGGACCCACCTGGTGAAGCATAGGTAGCGTTGTCATTCTAGTCTTGAACGTGTACATACATACTGGTCGATGTAAAGGTGCGCACGTGTTGTAGTAGAGGCGCGCACGTGTCGTAGTAGAGGCGCGCACGTAGCATATACACATACGTACAGCGGCCAGGGTGCAAGAAAGTAAATATAGCCACATACATACATAAGGGCGGGGTCTCGAATGCTTACTCGCGCATACGTACGACCAGGGCTCGTGTACATGGCTGGATCGAAACGGAGAAATTGCGTCGTCATCGTGTTCATGGGGAGGCAACGGAATGCGTCTTGTTCATCGGGAGGCAACGGAACGAGTGGGAGCCAACCGGCTTGGACAGAACAGCCGATGGAAACGAGGACTAGCGTACCGAAGAACGGAGGAAATAGCCTTCTGTTAGACCGCTATGGTCGAAACGGGATCCTGTTCATCGGGAGGGGTCTGGCGTACCGCAAAACGGAGGAAACGGACTTCTGTTGGACCTCCTATGGCTGAAACGAGGTCCTGTTGATCAGGAGGGGTGTGGCATACCGCAAAACGGAGGAAACAAACTTGTGTTGGAGCACTACGGACGAAACGGGGGTCCTGTTCATCGGGAGGGGTGTGACGTACCGCAAAACGGGACTCCATGGGATACTGTTCATCTCCACCATCGACCTCCTCCAGCCCCCACGGGCTAATGTTCATCCACTGTCGACCTCCTCCAGCCTCCACCTGCGACTGTTCATCCACGGGTTCCTGTTCATCCAGCCTCCACCGCGTGCTCCTCCACTGGCTACTGTTCAACCAGCCCTCTCCACGGGATACTGTTCATCCAGCCCTCCACCGGCTACTGTTCAACCAGCCCTCCATGGGGTCGTCCTGTTCATCCAGCCCTCCACGGGGTCTTGTTCATCCAGCCCCAACCGGCTGGATCGGGGTCCTATTCATCCAGCGGCAACGACCTCTACTACCATGGGGTCCTGTTCATCCAGCCCCCCACTAGGAACTATTCATCCACCCCCAACAACGCTCACTGTTCATCCTGAGGCAGCATCGATCAGCTTCAGTTAGCAGCAGTAGCGATGGAATCGCTCGATCGGGTTTAGTTAACAACCATCGATCGATCGCTCGTGTTCAGTAACGCGTAGCCTGCAGTGCAATCGCTCAGGTTCAGTAGGCGAACGCCTTGCTCGGGTTCAGTTTGAGCCCAATGCCTCACACCCACGCGCGTGCGTGTACGAGAGAAACGTGCAAACCTCCGTGCATCGCTCGTCCCCGACCACCCACCATAACCGGGAACACCCCGATATTTTCCTCGCCCTTGCTTCTACCACGTTTTTTTACGTCATGGATGGCCCAAAGAATGTCATGCAGCTGCATCTCTGGCCCACCCAGGATGAAAAGCCCATTTTCTGTCATGATTTTTTGTCATAGAAGTAGGAGCCCACCACATCTATGATGATACCGGGTTTTGTCACAATTATCATCATAGAAGTGTCATAAGTATGACTGAAATTTTTTCGTTCGGCCCAAAATGTCACGGATGTGTCTTTTTTTGTAGTGAAGCCAAGTTCGACGAGTGGTTCTTATCCCCTGCCCTAGATCAGCTCGAGGAGCACAGCTTTGAAGCTGGACGATGTCGCTCTCTGCCGCCGTCCGTGCTCCGTCTCGCGCCAACGCTGCGCCGCGCCAGCTTCAGCTCCTGCTATCTTCCCCAGCTTAATGCCGTGCCCGCCCTTCTTCTCCCTCAACTCAAGCAGCTCGACCTCTTCGACGTTGTCATCTCGAAGAAGGCTATGGAGCACCTACTCAGCTGTATTGTGCTTGAGTACCTTTGTCTTGAGCAGATCCACAGGTTCATTAGCCTCCACATCGCCTCGACGAATCTCCGATGGATTTATGTGTCTTGCTGGCCCCGCAACAAGACATGAATTGGGAAGAGATCACTCCAGCTGTTCCACGTTATGGTCATTGAGAATGCGCCTTTCCTTGAGAGATTGCTTGTATCGGATCTAGAAGGTCCAACAAAAATTAGGGTCATTGACGCGCCGAAGTTGACAGTGTTGGTGTACTCGTCTGCCAAATTCTCCAAACTCTTTATTGGATCCATAGTCGTTCAGGTACAACACTCATCTTCTTCTCCGTCTTCTTGAAATTCACATTTTTAAATTTCTTCTTGATGTATTTACGACCGGCTTCCATAAAATGATTCCAACAAGCTTAACCTAGTCTATGCGCACAGTGAAGATCTTGGCAATAAAATCTATCGGCCCCAATTTGGATCAAGTTGTTGGATTCCTTACATGCTTTCCGTGCACGGAGAAGCTACTCATCAAGGTGAAACTTCTTTCCTATTAGTAAATGTTAATCACAACGTAGCTATTTTTTTTGTAATTTTCCCAAATTACGATGACAAGTGTAGTGTTTAAAACTGCATCTACGCACTGCACCGAAAGAAATGTTTTTAGTATTTTTTCTCACGTGATCACCTGCATCATTTTTTTGTTGTACTACTATAGTAGACTAGGCTAGTCATAGTGGAAAGTAATTTAGACTAGTAACTCTATGGTTACCCTAGGAACAAGTACTACCTCCGTCCTAGTTTACTCTTCCTATTTTGTAGTATCAAAATTTGACCATAGATTTAACTGACAAAATGTTAATGCATGTCACTAAGAACTATATCGTTGGATTCATATTTGAACATAATTTCAAATGGTATAATTTTTAGTGACATGCATTGGCATTTTCTTAGGTAATCTATGGTCAAAATTTTATACTAAATACGAGGTAGTACAAAAGTGGGCTATAACGGCCCTCCACTATGTAGGCCAAAACATGTGCCAAATTCACTTGTGATGCATTTGGCATTGATGCCTCTCCATTGCTCACATAGTGCCCCAATCTGGATCACCTACTTTGCTTCGATGCCAAATCAACTCACTCAATGAAAAAACACTTGCGTGGGAGAGAGAGAGAGAGAGCACTAAGGCAATAAAAAACACTTGTTTGGGAGAGTGAGAGGCTGGTGTAGTAGGTTTGATTGATTCGTTTATACATGTGGGTCTGTGTGCACGGCGGTGCCAACTCTCTCACATTGCGAGAGCAGAGCCAAAATATTTTGATTTGACATTGATGTGTATTATGTGGCATACTTTTGAGAAATATGGCATCGGTCACATAGTGGAAGGCAATAAATGCCCAAGCTCTTCACGTGCTCCTAGGTAAATGAGAGGAAAGAGAAAGAGAGAGAGAGAGAGAGAGAGAGAGAGAGAGAGAGTGAAAAATATCACTAGCCAGCCAACCCTATCGTATGAGCAAATGATATTGGTACCTTGATAACCCACAAGTGTAGGGGATCAATTGTAGCCTCTTTCGATAAGTAAGAGTGTCGAACCCAACGAGGAGCTAAAGGTAGAACAAATATTCCCTCAAGTTCCATCGACCACCGATACAACTCTACGCACGCTTAACATTCGCTTTACCTAAAACAAGTATGAAACTAGAAGTACTTTGTAGGTGTTGTTGGATAGGTTTGCAAGATAATAAAGAGCACGTAAATATAAACTAGGGGCTGTTTAGATAAAGAAGCAATAAAGTAAATATAGCACGTGTGGAAAAGTGGTGGTAGGAGTTGTGAAATTGTCCCTAAGCAATTGACTACCTTACTAGACCAATAGCAAGTTTTATGTGGGAGAGGCATAAGCTAACATAATTTCTCTTCTGGGATCATATGAACTTATGATTAGAACTCTAGCAAGCATCCGCAACTACTGAAGATCATTAAGGTAAAACCCAACCATAGCATTAAAGTATCAAGTCCTCTTTATCCCATACGCCACAACCCCCTTACTCGGATTTATGCTTCTATCACTCAAGCAACCCACTATAAGCGAACCATGAACGTATTGCAACAGCCTACAGCAGGAATCCCTCACGCTTGCGTGACACGGAGGGCAAAATAGGACAACAACATAACCACAAGCAAATTCAACCAATCATAGCAATTCACCAATTACCGATAGGACAGCGAAAATCTACTCAGACATCATAGGATGGCAACACATCATTGGATAATAATATGAAGCATAGAGCACCATGTTCAAGTAGAGGGTACAGCGGGTTGCGGGAGAGTGGACCGCTGAATATAGATGGAGGAAGGTGATGGAGATGTTGGTGAAGATGGCGGAGGTGTTGGTGAAGATCGCGGTGATGATGATGGCCCCCGGTGGCGTTTCGGCGCCACTGAAAGCAAGGGGGAGAGAGCCCCCCTTGTTCTTTTTTTTCCTTGACCTTCTCCCTAGATGGGAGAAGGGTTTCACCTCTAGTCCTTCGCTCCCATGGCACAGGAGGGGCAGGAGCCCCTGCGAGATTGGATCTGTCTCTCTCTGTTTTCTGCGTTCCCAAATTCTACCCTTTCACCGTTTCTTATATATCCGGAGATCTGTAACTCCGATTGGATTGAAACCTTCACCTAGATTTTTCTCCGAAAATTAGCTTTCTTGTGGAAAAAGAAGAACATCAACCACCTTACGGGGTGCCCACAAGGGTCAGGGGCACGCCTGCCCCCCTGGGGCGCCCCCTGCCTCGTGGCCCCCTCGGGCACCGTCTCGCGTTGATTTTTCTTCCCCAAAATCATAAATATTCCAAAAATATTCTCCGTTTGTTTTTATCCCATTTGGACTCCGTTTGATATGGGGTTTCTGTGAAACATAAAACATGCAACAAACAGTAACTGGCACTGGGCACTGGATCAATATGTTAGTCCCAAAATAGTATAAAAAAGTTGCCAAAAGTATATGAAAGTTGAATAATATTGGCATGGAACAATCAAAAATTATAGATACGACGGAGACGTATCAGCATCCCCAAGATTAATTCCTGCTCGTCCTCGAGTAGGTAAATGATAAAAAGATAATTTTTGATGTGGAATGCTACCTAGCATAATCTTGATCATGTAATCTAATCATGGCATAAATATTAAGACACGAGTGATTCAAAGCAATATTCTATCATTTGACATAAAAACGATAATACTTCAAGCGTACTAATAAAGCAATCATGTCTTTTCAAAACAACATGGCCAAAGAAAGTTATCCCTACAAAATCATATAGTCTGGCTATGCTCCATCTTCATCACACGAAATATTCAAATCATGCACAACCCCGGTTTTAGCCCAGCAATTGTTTCATACTTTAGTATTCTCAAACTTTTTCAACTCTCATGCAATACATGAGCGTGAGCCATGGATATAGAACTATGGGTGGAATAGAATATGATGGTGGAGGTTATGTGGAGAAGACAAAAAAGGAGAAAGTATCACATCGACGCGGCTAATCAACAGGCTATGGAGATGCCCATCAATTGATGTCAATGTGAGGAGTAGGGATTGCCATGCAACGGATGTACTAGAGCTATAAGTGTATGAAAGCTCAAACTGAAACTAAGTGGGTGTGCAACAGACTTGCTTGCTCATGAAGACCTAGGGCATTTGAGGAAGCCCATCGTTGGAATATACAAGCCAAGTTCTATAATGAAAATTCCCACTAGTATATGAAAGTGATAACATAGGAGACTCTCTATATGAAGAACATAGTGCTACTCTGAAGCACAAGTGTGGTAAAAGGATAGTAACATTGCCCCTTTTTTCGTTTTCTTTTTTTCCTTTTTTGGATGGGCTTCTTTGGCCCCCCTTTTTTTATTTAGGCTTCTTTGGCCTCTTTTTTTCATGGGGCAATGCTCTATAATGATGATGATCACACTTTTATTTACTTACAACTCAATATTACAACTCGATACTAGAACAAAGATATGACTCTATATGAATGCTTCTGGCGGTGTACCGGGATGTGCAATGATCTAGCGTAGCAATGATATCAAAAAACAGACAAGCCATGAAAACATCATGCTAGCTATCTTACGATCATGCAAAGCAATATGAAAATGAATGCTCAAGTCATGTATATGATGATGATGGAAGTTGCATGGCAATATATCTCGGAATGGCTATGGAAATGCCATAATAGGTAGGTATGGTGGCTGTTTTGAGGAAGATATAAGGAGGCTCATGTGTGATAGAGCGTATCATATCACAGGGTTTGGATGCACCGGCGAAGTTTGCACCAACTCTCGAGGTGAGAAAGGGCAATGCACGGTACCGAAGAGGCTAGCAATGATGGAAGGGTGAGAGTGCGTATAATCCATGGACTCAACATTAGTCATAAATAACTCACATACTTATTGCAAAAATCTATTAGTCATTGAAACAAAGTACTACGCGCATGCTCCTAGGGGGGAGGTTGGTAGGAGTTAACCACCGCGCGCCCCCGACCTCCACACAAAGGATGACAATCAATAAATACCTCATGCTCCAACTTCGTTACATAAAGGTTCACCATACGTGCATGCTACGGGAATCACAAACCTCAACACAAGTGTTTCTACTAATCCACAGTCACCCACTAGCATGACTCTAATATCACCACCTTTATATCGCAAAATTATTGCAAGGAATCAAACATATCATATTCAGCGATCTACAAGTTTATGTAAGATTTTATGACTAACCATGTGAATGACCAATTCCTGTCATCTCTCTAAATAGATATAAGTGAAGCAAGAGAGTTTAATTCTTTCTACAAAAGATATGCCCACGCTCTAACAAATATAAGTGAAGCAAAAGAGCATTCTACAAATGGCGGTTTTCTATGTGAAGAGAAACAGGCAATCCAAACTTCAAATGATATAAGTGAAGCACATGAAGCATTCTATAATCAGCCATGGACTATCTCATACCATCATGGTGCATAAAAGAAAAGTGAAAACTAAATGCAAAGGACGCTCCAAGACTTGCACATATCGCATGAACGAAACGAATCTGAAAACATACTGAAACTTGTTCAAGAAAGAGGGGATGCCTTCCGGGGCATCCCCAAGCTTAGACACTTGAGTCTCCTTGAATATTTACTTGGGGTGCCTTGGGCATCCCCAAACTTGAGATCTTGCCTCTCCTCCTTTTCATTATACCGAGACCTTCTCGATCAAACACTTCAACCACAGAAAACTTCAACAGAAAACTCGGTAAGATCCGTTAGTATAATAAAGCAAATCACTACTCCGAGTACTGTTGCAAACCAATTCATATTTTGTTTCTGCATTATAGCTACTGTAATATAACTTTTCCATGGCTTAATCCACTGATAGAAATTGATAGTTTCATCAAAACAAGCAAACTATGCATCAAAAACAGAACAGTATGTAGCAATCTGAACATTCACCATACTTATGTTACTCCAAAAATTCTGCCAAAATTAGGAAAAATAAACAATTTGTATAGAATGACAATGCAAAAATAATCAGAACCGTTTGATGTTCCAGTAAATAATGTAAAATCGCGCACTACAGCCAAAGTTTCTGTCCTACACCGCACAAACCAACAAGCAATGTAAACACCCTAAAGGCAAACCTTAGCACATTATTTTTATAATACAATGGAATTGTACAAGGGGATAAATATTTTTGATGAAAAGTTTCTGTAATTAAGATTCACAAAGTTTCCGTGAGCATGAACAAAGTTCAAGGAGCTCCCCCACTTCAACAATGCTTGTCTTTCTCACTTTCACTTTCCTTTTTGAAAAGTTTTGGGTTTCCCTCTTTATGAAAGCACTCAACAGAAATAAATGACTCTCTAAAACTTTTGAGTTGTCTCCCTGGCAGCACTTTCTTTAAAGCCATTAAGCTAGGCGTATAGTGCTCAAGTAATGGATCCACCCGGATCCCAAGGTATATCAAAGCCAATTTTAATTAACAATGATTTGTAATTTAGTAGTGAGCACAAAGTAACATATATCATGCAACAACGAAGTCTAACTCTCTTCCTATGCATCGGCATGTCATAAAAGAACAATTCATGCACACCAAGTAAAGGTCAATGCATAGTATAAGCAGTTTCTTGCAATTTATCATATTGGAAACATAGAGAGGTGGAGATATAGTTCCTCTCTCATAATTATTGCAAGTAGGAGCAGCAAGCACATGCATATTATATCTATAAAAATCATCATGTGTAGTAGTAAAAAGCAACCCATCAATATAATCCTTAATAAGCACAAACTTCTTCGATATAGTGTAGTCGAGAGAATTCAAAAAGATAATAGGACTATCATGCGTGGGTGCAATAACAACAATTTCATGTTTAACATAAGGAACTATAGGAAGTTCATCTCCATAAGCATAATTCATATTGGCATCTTGGCCACAAGCATAGCAAGCATCATCAAAAAGGGATATTTCAAAAGAATCAACGGGATCATGACAATCATCATAGCACTCATCCTTCGGTAAGCACGAAGGGGAATTAAACAATGTATGAGTTGAAGAGTTACTCTCATTAGAAGGTGGGCACGGGTAGCTAATCCGCTCTTGCTCCTTTTGTTCTTCGCTCTCCTCATCATCTTTTTCATCCAATGATCTCACAGTTTAATCTATTTCTTCTTCCATAGACTCCTCCAAAATATTAGTCTCTTCTTGGAGAGCGGAGACTTTCTCAATAAATGCATCAATATCGGAATTGTATTCATAATTCTTATAACAATATTTAAGTATAGCAAAATTTCCAGGTCTATAAACTGAATCATCAAAATCTTCAAACTCTTTAAACAAAGATTCAATCTCGTAAGCACCCATAAAAGCAACAAATTCTTCTATTTGTTGCACATCATAGTAATCATAGATACCATTAGCATAAGAAGCCAAGGTTTTATCATCATTAAATTTGCATGAAAAGGGAAGGTGTGGAGCCTTCATCCTAGAGCAACAAGTATAATCATATCTCAAGCATAGTTCCGGAGCATACCAATGCAACATATGAATTTGAGCCCATAATAGTTTCCCTTTTTGTGTCAAGCGATAATCCCTAAAGTATTCACATTGGTCCAACGTGTCTCCCATAACATAATTGAATGGGGTTTTCTTAGGATTATCAAAGTAGTACATAATATTTTTCACATAACCAGCATCGAGGGTTTTAGGAGGTTCCCCATCTCCATGAGTAGCAAGTACACCTATTTTTTTGGTATTTCGTGTTCCATATCCATAACTAAAGATAGAAACAACTAAGAACAACAAATAAAAATTACTTAGTGATAAAGCAAACAAGCACACATGAGAATATTCACCCCACGCTATGACACCCCGGCAACGGCGCCGGAAAAAGGTCTTGATAACCCACAAGTGTAGGGGATCAATTGTAGCCTCTTTCGATAAGTAAGAGTGTCGAACCCAACGAGGAGCTAAAGGTAGAACAAATATTCCCTCAAGTTCTATCAACCACCGATACAACTCTACGCACGCTTAATGTTCGCTTTACCTAAAACAAGTATGAAACTAGAAGTACTTTGTAGGTGTTGTTGGATAGGTTTGCAAGATAATAAAGAGCACGTAAATATAAACTAGGGGCTGTTTAGATAAAGAAGCAATAAAGTAAATATAGAGAGTGTGGAAAATTGGTGGTAGGAGTTGTGAAATTATCCCTAAGCAATTGACTACCTTACTAGACCAATAGCAAGTTTTATGTGGGAGAGGCATAAGCTAACATTATTTCTCTTCTTGGATCATATGCACTTATGATTGGAACTCTAGCAAGAATCCGCAACTACTAAAGATCATTAAGGTAAAACCCAACCATAGCATTAAAGTATCAAGTCCTCTTTATCCCATACGCCACAACCCCCTTACTCGGGTTTATGCTTCTGTCACTCAAGCAACCCACTATAAGCGAATCATGAACGTATTGCAACACCCTACATCGGAAATCCCTCACGCTAGCGTGACACGGAGGGCACAATAGGACAGCATCATAAACACAAGCAAATTAAGCTAATCATAGCAATTCACCAATTACCAATAGGATAACGAAAATCTAATCAGACATCATAGGATGGCAACACATCATTGGATAATAATATGAAGCATAGAGCACCATGTTCAAGTAGAGGGTACAGTGGGTTGCGGGAGAGTGGACCGTAGAATATAGATGGGGGAAGGTGATGGAGATGTTGGTGAAGATGGCGGAGGTGTTGGTGAAGATCGCGGTGATGATGATGGCCCCCGGCGGCATTCCGGTGCCACCGGAAGCAAGGGGGAGAGAGCCCCCCTTCTTCTTCATCATCTTCCTTGACCTTCTCCCTAGATGGGAGAAGGGTTTCCCCTCTGGTCCTTGGTTCCCATGGCACGGGAGGCGTCGTGGAATTAACACGTCAGATGTCCTAGCAGAAGGACTTAGTCATGGAGCCATCGCAACGAGATTAGCTTAAAGGGGTTAAACCGGAACAAAGGACACAAGAAGTTTATACTGGTTCGGCCCCTTGCGGTGAAGGTAAAAGCCTACGATCCAGTTGTTGTGGGATTGATTGATCTCAATGAGCAGGGAGCGAATCCGCTTTACCTATCTCTCGAGCTGTTGTTTCTTGTCCCTGAACCGCCGCCGAGTCGTCCCTTTATATACACAGGTTGACGCCCGACCGGTTTACAGAATCCCGAGGCCGGCTCATACAAGTGTCCGGCTCGGTCTCTTCCTTTCCCTAGCTTACAATACAAGTTACACCTCTATGGTGGTTTACTACTATTGGCCCTAATCCGCCATTGGGCTCTGGGCCTATAAGCCTCCATAGTTAAAGCACCATAGCCTTCTTCTTCATGGGCTCTTGTACAAGACTCCTTGTGAGTGTAATCCGGCCCCTCCTTGGCGGTTTACACCCAGTAGTCATATCCCCAACATTACGCCCCAAATTGATTTAAACCTGTTCATGTCAATCTTTGATACTTAGAAAAACTCTTCTTGAACATCCTCCTATAATCCTTGTAAACCGCCATGACGTCACATCCATATGAGCTTGGTAAACCGCCATGACATCATCTTCTAAAATTGCAGAGAATCATCATGATGTCATCTGCGTAAAAATCTCAACAAATACCTTCCTTTATTAATTAATTTTTGAAGATCGAGGCAACAGCTGTGCCCCATTTTCTGCTTCGAGCCCCTCGATCCCCGCGCTTGCCTGCTTATCCACTCGCCTTATAAATAGGCCTAGCGGTCTTTCCGTTTTCCCCTTCCGCGATTCTTCTTCCTCCTCTCGACGCTCAAGCCCGAAAGCTCCGCCGCCACCCTCGACCTTCAAGCGCTGCATCATCCCTGGCCGCTGCATCAGCCTGAACGTACCAGAGATCCGCGGCTCTTCTCCGCTACTCCTGTGAATCCGGTAAGCCTCCTTCCCTCAAACCTAGATCTGCATTAGGGTTTCGGTGTTCATCTGTGTTCATAAGTGTTCGTCCGCGTGCACTATTTCTCCCTTACTGTATCATTGAATCTAGATCAGCTTGACCTCTTTCCTTTGCGGCCGAAGGTGTAATTTATTTTGCCTCACCATAGTATCCTTTCGACTATGAACAGACCCCATCTGGATCCTTTGTGTTCTGCTGTCGCCATTTTAGGGCTTTGATATTTTTCCTTTTCTTGAATTGTGCTAGATCCATAATGATAATCCTTAGCTTGTGAAACCTGTTTGTGTAGCACTTAGCAATTTTCAGATCTGTTTTCCTCCATACCATTATAGGCGGTTTAACCTGTAGAAAATGACAATCCGCCAGGTACCATTAGCCCTCACGTAAACCACCGTCTTTTCTTGAGCATCCATATCCAGTTTAATGTACACACACACTTTGATTAAATTCCCCGGCTTGACACCAGTTTATGCATATCAATCTTGAACCGTGAACCGGCATTTGAACTTCTTTTACAGTTTGTCATCAAAATGGCCAAGCAGTTCTCTTCTTGCAATTGGGTTCCTTCCCGGATTATAGAAGAGCAACTTACTGGGTATGTTGTGACTGGCGCTTTAGCAAAGAAGGAGGTCATTCATTGGAGAGTCCCTGGTACTGAAAACCCTCCTGAACCTCAAGATGGAGAAGTGGTTGTGTTTATGCAGCATCTGGACCGAGGGTTTAGCCCTACCGGATCAAAAAATTTCCATGATGTACTTGCCAAATTCCAACTCTATCCTCAAGACATTGGACCGAACTTTGTGTCCAACATCTGCAATTTCCAAGTGTTCTGTGAAGTTTATCTACAAGAAGAACTGACTGTTGAACTCTTCAGAGACTTCTTCCACTTGAACCGCTGTCGGTGTCAAAACCGGCGGATCTCGGGTAGGGGGTCCCAAACTGTGCGTCTAGGCGGATGGTAATAGGAGACGAGGGACACAATGTTTTTACCCAGGTTCAGGCCCTCTCGATGGAGGTAATACCCTACGTCCTGCTTGATTAATATTGATGATATGGGTAGTACAAGAGTAGATCTACCACGAGATCAAGGAGGCTAAACCCTAGAAGCTAGCCTATGGTATGATTGTTGAGATGTAATATTGTGTCCTACGGACTAAAGCCCTCCGGTTTATATAGACACCGGAGAGGCTAGGGTTACACAGAGTCGGTTACAATGGTAGGAGATCTACATATCCGTACCGCCAAGCTTGCCTTCCACGCCAAGGAAAGTACCTTCCGGACACGAGCCGGAGTCTTCAATCTTCTATCTTCGTAGTCTGGGAGTCCGGCGGATATTGATAGTCCAGCTATCCGGACACCCCCTAGTCCAGGACTCCCTCAGTAGCCCCCGAACCAGGCTTCAATGACGATAAGTCCAGCGTGCTTGTAGTCTTCGGCGTTGCAAGGCGGGTTCTCCCTTCAAATTCCATGTTCCTGCTGAATAGTGTCCGACTTCACCTCGAATACTGTGCTTCTTGGCTTCTACGCCAAATTATGGCCCTCTTCTGCGCGTCGCACGAATGCGAAAAGCCGGGGAGCTCTTTACATTTTACCCCCCAATCGTGCGGGTCACCTGCCTATTAAAGGGGCAGGGATCCAGATCCAAACCGCACCATCTTCCTCCCGCGTATACTCCATCGAAGCGCCTCTGACCCTGAAATCCATTCCACCATGGATCGTCAACGCGGCTCTTCCTCACGCGCTCCCAGCCCATCGCCGGGGGATTGGGGGAGGTGCTCTATTTCGCACAACGAGCTAGTAAAGCTCCAAACGGAGGGATTGCTCCCTCCGGCCTTCATGGTTCCGGTCCGAGCCGGACTGGTTACTTATCGAGGTGGGAGGCAGGCGGAGGACACCCCAAGCCCCAACAAGGGGGAGCGGGTGTGTTTCATCCCCTATCTAATAAGGGGGCTCGGATTTCCAATACATCCGTTCCTCCGCGGGCTCCTGAAGTTCTACGGACTCCAGCTCCACCACCTCACGCCCGCATCTGTGCTGCACATCGCGGGCTATGTAGCTCTTTGTGAGCTATTCCTGGGTATCGAGCCCCATTTCGCATTGTGGAAGAGGCTGTTCTGCCTCGTGCCCCGTACTTACCAGGGGTCCATATATCAAGTGGGCGGCGCCGAAATATGGCGCATCGCTGGGACCGGATACCTATCCGGCACCCCCAAGAGGGCGTCCGAAGACTGGCCCTCGGAGTGGTTTTATATCATAGACGCTCCGTTGCCCGACCCAGTCCAGATTGGCCTCCCGGAGTTTGATGCTGCTCCCTTGAAGAAACGCCTCAGCTGGCGCCCGCGGAGCCCCCGTTTGGAGGAAGACAAGAGCGTCCATTACTTGATGGGCCGGATAAGATTAATGGCTCATTCCGGCTTGACCATGATTGGAGATATGGCGACGTGCATCAAGCGGGGGGTGCAGCCGCTGCAATACAGAGGCCACCCTATGTGGGATTTCAATGGGGAGGACGATGCCACCCGACACGGCCGTAAAGGGCCGGATTCGACCGAGGATCTGGTGAAGATCCTGTCCGGTCTGTACAAGGGGGAGAAGGAGGACTTCCTTCGTCCGAACCCTGTGGATGGGTTTTCCATGATCAACCCTAGAGCATGGGTAAGCGAACACCTCAAAAGGGTCTTTACCCGTATCTTCGAAGTTCAAGCTTCTTACATTACGTCTTCGGCGCAGGGTCTACGCCGGACTGTGGAGGATATGCTGAGTCCTGCTCCGCAACCCGAGGATCCGGAAGGATCCCTGGGTCCGGCCTCCGGAGAGGATCCGGACATCGGGGTGGAGCTAATCGACGGGGTGTATCACCAGCTAAGCATTGATGATGCTTTGGTTGCCATTACGGCGGACTACCCCGGGCTAAATCCGGCATCCCAGGTGACCAAGACCGAAGTCCGGACACCGTTATCTTATCCTTGGCTACTTCTGACCTTCGCGATCGATGGCTTTTTGCAGGAAGCGCCTTTACGGCCGGGAGCCGAGCCTGCGGCGGCCGACCTACAGAGGTCGGTCCGAACTAGCAGGAGGAAAAGGAGCGCCGTGCGGGCGGAATCGTCGCCGCAGAGGTATGGCTCATGTTTGATCCTTTTGAGCAACGTTCCAAGGAAACTTCTAAGTGCTCATGATTTTTACAGAAGAAAACGCGCTCGCCGGACTGCGAGCACAGGAATTGCCGATCCCACCAATACCAGCCGGGCTCCAGCGCTTGGACTGGAGGGGGAGGCAAGCGCAAGACGCGAACCGGATCCTACTCCAACGGAGGATACCGACAGACTGTCCGCCACCAAGTCAGAGGTGGAGAGCGCTAAATCATAGACGCCGCCGGACAGTTTTTCAAGAGGCGTGCTTTTCCCCTGAGGCATTGGATGCCTTCAACGCAGGGGACACGCATCTCCGGGCTGCTCAAAATGGTTTTACCAGGGCCACGGAGCAGTATGTTAAAGACATACGGGTAAAGATATTTTAATGGTTGTATACACCAGTAGCCCCCGAGACTTAAATTAGTTATGTTAACTGATTTAAGGATCATTTGAAATTTCAGGCTCTTAACGAGAAGAACGCCCAGCTGTCTCGGGAGCTGCAAGATTGCAAGGCCCAACTTGAGGCTGCACTTGCTGCCGCAGGAGGATACGGAAAGACCCCTCCTGGTAACACATTTGTATAAATTAATATAAGCGCTGTGCGGCATGCGCGCGAGTCTAACAACGACACTGTAGGCGCCGCCGGACAAGATCCGGACAGGCAAGCGCTACTGCGCCAGCTAAAGGCCGGCGAGAATGTGCTGAACAGAGTTCAGTAGGAAAGGAACAAGCTCCAAGATGCCAACGCCAAGATCGGAGAAGAGCTGAAAGGCGCACAGGCCGAGCTGTCCGGCTCCGTCAAGGAGAATCAACGGCTTCGCCGTGGCATTTATAGTAAGTGCTTGAGCGAACTCTCTAAGGAAGAAGAGCTCGGCGAGGAAGCGATTTGACATAATATGTCTTGTCGGTGTACTCACGGGCCATCCTGCGGAGGAGATGCCCATATCAATGGGTGATCAACTTCCCGAACTGTTGCAGTTGTTCGAACGAGTTCGGCAGGCAATGAGTGGCGCCGTACAGGCCTTATGGCCATCCCTCGCCCCGCCCGAGGGCCTCGGGGAGCTTGCGGAGAAGCTACAGGGAGTGCGGCAGCGCTTCCGTTTGTGGAAGGTTTCGGCTTGCCGTCAAGGTGCCAGGGAGGCTTGGGCCATGGTGAAGACGCGGTACAAGAAGGCGGATCCCAACCATATGGCCGAAGTTGGACCGGTGGGGCCCGACGGGAAGGAGATCCCTGTGAGTTTAGTGTACAGCCAGGTAGAACTGGCTGCTAAATTTTCCCAACGGGACTGTAAACTAGACAGCCTGTTAGACGGGATTGAGGAGGAGTACAATCAATGAACTTGACAATGTATGTTATCCTTTAAAAATGACATATGAAATGCCTTCTAGCCGGATTGTAGATCGTTTGTCGTTGCCGACCTTTTCGCTTCGACCTCGAGACCCTAGAGTCCGGAGTGTGTCCGAATGCCTTTTTGGTTAAGAAATAACCGTGGTATGCATGGAGACTAGGCGTAGGGGTCATTAGTGCTTTATCAGACAAGTGCCCAACTAGCTATGTTATATTACATGGTTAGTAAGAAACATCTTCCAGGGAGAATAGTTCCGTTAAGGGTTCCTTTCGCTGGGGTGGCATGCCCTAAAGTGCATGTCCAGACTGCCAAGAGAGCAGTAAAACATCTGGGGGCAGATGGAAAAAATAGGTAAAAAGTCATCTTTTAAATCACCGACCGAATATTCCCTTAAGAACGCTAGCTTTCGGCTTCACCCAGTCTGAGGTACACATCCGGCTGACCCGACAGTAACAATTGCAGAGGTGCTCCCTTTACCACCTAGCCGAACAATCGGGAACGTAGGGGTAAGCACAGGAGCCAGGCAACCCAGCTTGGCCAAAACTTAAGTCATATCGATGCATATAATGGCGAGTAAAAGGTACATGTGGAAGCGTGACACATGTGTTGGGTATAAAACCCGTATAGTTGAGCTTCTGTAAAAGAATCCCCCGGGAATAACGAGTGCTGATGGCACATCGTATGTATGCAAAAAATGCAAAAATATACCTCGAGGGGCTTGTTAATTTAGAAGGAAAAAAGAGAAAAAGAGGACAGCCGAAATGTAAAAGGTTGGACGGGGGAAGGGGACGAACTCTTAGTCCGGCGCTAGGCATAGAATCGTCGGAGTCCGGCTGCGTTCCATGGGTTCGGCTCGAGTCGGTTGTCCGACGCATTTCGTAGACGGTACGCTCCGCCGGTCAGTACTTGATCAATAATGAAGGGGCCTTCCCATCTGGGCTTGAGCTTGTCCTTTTTCTTGTCCGGCAGGCGTAGAACTAGTTCGCCAACGTTATAGGTCTTGGCCCGTACTTCTCTGCTTTGATATCTTCGGGCCTGCTGCTGATAAAATGCGGAACGAGCCTTCGCGACGTCACGTTCTTCCTCCAATGTGTCCAAGCTGTCCTGCCGATCTAGCTCGGCTTCTCTTTCCTCATACATGCGCACCCGAGGTGAGTCATGAATAATGTCGCAGGGCAAGACTGCCTCTACGCCGTATACCATAAAAAATGGTGTGAATCCGGTAGTACGATTAGGTGTTGTCCGCAGCCCCCAGAGTACGGAGTCGAGCTCCTCGACCCACTGGGTATCGGATTTGGCGAGTGACCTCACCAATCTGGGTTTGATGCCGCTCATTTTTAGACCGTTTGCTCTTTCCACTTGACCGTTGGTTTGAGGGTGATAGACTGACGCATAGTCGAGCTTAATGCCCATATTTTTGCACCATGACTTGACCTCATCGGCCGTGAAGTTTGTGCCGTTGTCGGTGATGATGCTGTGGGGGACTCCGTAACGGTGTACCACCTCTGATATAAAGTTTATCACTGGT
The DNA here is from genome assembly GCA_963921465.1 of Triticum timopheevii. NCBI lineage: Eukaryota > Viridiplantae > Streptophyta > Magnoliopsida > Poales > Poaceae > Triticum > Triticum timopheevii. Next base: position 141,299,368 of record OY997270.1, read on the forward strand.
CCGGACTCTGCCGTTTTGACCGGTTTGGCCTCTATCCATTTGGTGAACTTATCCACCATGACCAAAAGGTATTTTTTCTTGTGGGTTCCCCCTTTAAGGGGTCCGACCATGTAAAGCCCCCAGACCGCGAACGGCCAGGTAATGGGTATGGTTTTGAGGGAGGTGGGTGGCATATGGCTCTGATTAGCAAAGAGCTGGCAACCAACGCATCGCTGGACCAAGTCCTGTGCGTCTGCCCGAGCCGTCGGCCAATAAAATCCTGTACGGAATGCCTTTCCTACCAGGGCCCGGGCTGCTGCGTGGTGTCCACCTAGTCCGGCGTGGATTTCAGCCAGGAGGTTTCGCCCTTCTTCTTCAGAGATACACCTTTGAATGACTCCGGTAGTACTTTTCTTATAAAGTTCTCCCTCATGGACCTTGTAGGCCTTCGATCGCCGGACTATGCAGCGGGCCTCATTTTGGTCCTCAGGGAGTTCCTGCCTAAGTAAGTAGGCTAGGAAAGGTTCTGTCCACGCGGCGATTACTGCCATTATATCGTGGGCGGATGGTGTTATGTCGTCTGCTGAATCACCAGTTGGTGCGGCTTTCTCTGGTTTGTCGCTATCGGACTCCTCTTCCCATAGTACGGATGGCTTGAAGAGCCGTTCCAGGAAGATATTTGGAGGGACAGTATCACGTTTTGCACCGATGCGTGCCAGGACGTCGGCCGCTTGGTTATATCTCGGGCTATGTGATGGAATTCGAGTCCTTTAAACCGAGCTGACATTTTCAGGACAGCATTACGATATGCTGCCATTTTCGGATCCTTGGCATCGAAGTCTCCATTTATTTGGGATATTGCAAGGTTTGAATCCCCGCGCACCTCTAGGCGCTAGATGCCCATGGAGACTGCCATCCGGAGACCATGTAACAGGGCCTCGTATTCGGCTGCATTGTTGGAGTCCGTGTACATTATTTGAAGTACGTATTGGACTGTATCTCCGGTGGGGGACGTCAGTACGACGCCAGCCCCCAGTCCGGCCAACATTTTGGAGCCGTCGAAGTGCATAGTCCAATTGGAGTATGCGCCGTACTCTTTAGGTAGTTCGGCTTCAGTCCATTCGGCGACGAAGTCAGCCAAAACTTGTGACTTTATGGCTCGTCGAGGTTTGTAGGTTATGTCGAATGGCAAGAGCTCAATGGCCCATTTTGCAATCCTGCCCGTTGCATCGCGGTTATTTATAATGTCATTGAGTGGCACTTCAGAAGCCACTGTTATCGAACACTCTTGAAAGTAGTGCCTGAGCTTCCGAGACGCCATGAACACCGCGTATGCTATCTTTTGATAGTGCGGGTAACGGGATTTGCGGGGGGTTAACACAGTGGATACATAATACACTAGTTTTTGAAGAGGGAATTTATGCCCTTCTGTTGCGCGTTCGACGACGAGGACAGCGCTTACAACTTGATGTGTTGCAGCGATGTATAACAACATTGGTTCGCCCAGAGTGGGCGCAGCCAGGACCGGATTTGTTTCCAATATGGCTTTTATTTCTTCGAGTCCGGCAGTGGCGGCATCCGTCCACTTGAAGTGTTCGGTGCGCCTTAGGAGGCGATAAAGGGGCAACGCCTTCTCTCCTAAACGGGAGATAAAACGGCTTAGAGCTGCCATGCATCCTGTTAACTTTTGTATTTGCTTGAGGTCTTTTGGAATATCCAACTGCGACAGAGGCCGGATTTTGGCCGGATTTGCTTCAATTCCTCTACCGGATACGATGAAGCCCAGCAGCTTTCCGGCTGGTACACCGAAAACACATTTTTCCGGATTCAGCTTGATGTCATATGCTCTAAGGTTGTCGAATGTGAGCCTCAAATCGTCTACTAAAGTTTCGACGTGTTTTGTTTTGACGACTACGTCGTCTACTTATGCCTCGACTGTTTTGCCTATCTGGGTAGCCAGACATGTTTGAATCATGCGCTGATATGTTGCGCCAGCGTTTTTAAGTCCGAAGGGCATTGTGTTGAAGCAGAATGGTCCGTATGGAGTAATAAATGCCGTTGCGGCTTGATCTGCTTCCGCCATCTTGATTTGATGATAGCCAGAGTATGCGTCCAGGAAGCTCAACGAGTCGTGTCCTGCCGTGGCGTCGATAATTTGATCGATGCGGGGGAGGGGGAAAGGATCCTTTGGGCAAGCCTTATTAAGGTCTTTGAAGTCGACACAGAGGCGCCAGGATTTATCTTTCTTTGGTACCATCACCAAATTTGCTAGCCAGTCCGGATGTTTAATGTCTCTAATGAATTCGGCTTCCAATAACTTGCCTAGCTCTTCTCCCATTGCCTGTCTCTTGGGCTCGAAAAATCGTCGAAGAGCCTGTTTGACTGGCTTGAATCCTTTTAGGATGTTTAGGCTGTGCTCTGCCAACCTGCGAGGGATTCCGGGCATGTCTGAAGGGTGCCAGGCGAAGATGTCCAATTTTCCCGAAGGAAATCGCGCAGTGCGGCGTCAACTTCGGGGTTCAACTGTGCCCCGATGGAGGCCGTCTTTGTTGGGTCCGTTGGGTGGACCTGAAATTTAACTATCTCATCTGCTGGTTTGAAGGAGGTGGACTTTGATCTTTTATCAATTATCACATCGTCCCTGTTTACCGTAGAGCGCAGCGCGGTGAGTTCCTCTGCCACTAAGGCTTCGGATAGTGCTTCGAGGGCTAGTGCGGCTGTCTTGTTTTCGGCGCGGAGTGCTGTATCCGGATCACTGACGAGAGTGATTATTCCGCTGGGCCCGGGCATTTTGAGCTTCATGTACCCGTAATGAGGTATTGCTTGAAAAATTGTGAATGCCTCTCGTCCTAATATGGCGTGATAGCCGCTGCTGAACGGGGCCACCTGGAACGTGACTTCTTCGGATCTGTAATTGTCCGGAGAGCCGAACACCACATCGAGTGTGATTTTTCCGGTGCAGCGTGCTTCTCGGCTAGGGATTATTCCTCTGAAGGTTGTGCTGCTTCGCTCAATACGGCTCCAATCGATTTCCATTTTTCGCAGGGTTTCCTCGTAAATGAGGTTTAGTCCGCTGCCGCCGTCCATGAGGACTTTTGTCAGTCGAAAGCCGTCCACTATGGGACTAAGTACCAGTGCGGCTGGGGCTCTGGTAGTTCGAGATGTGGGCTCGTCGCTGGCGCTGAAGGTGATAGCTGTGTCGCTCCATGGATTTGCTGTTGCTACTTGGTAGACTTCGGCGAGTTCGCGGATTGTTCGTTTTCGCATATTATTTGATGCGAAAGTCTCGAAGACTGTTGAGACCGTGCTGGTATTGTTGGAGTGGTTTCCCGGAGCTAGAAGCTCTTCGCCACTTTTGGCCACCTGCCGTAGTATCCAACATGCTCGAAGGCTGTGTGTTGGGACAGCTCCCCCTGTATTATGAAGTTTACAGGGTCCATTGAGCCATCCCTCCAGTACGGTTCCGTTTCCCTTGCTGGGTTTTTGCTTTTTGGATTTTGCATCTGGGGCCTGATTGTGAGGCGCCCTTTTACTAAGGACTGGGCTTGGGGCCGGATTATCCCAAAATTGATTTTCAGTTTTCCGGAAACTTTCCATCGCACAGTACTTTCGTACTATGGACACCAGATCGGTAAAACGCGTAATCTTGCGACGATCAATGGCGTTCAGGATTCCCTTGTCCGTGCAGTTATTGCAGAAGATTGAGATTGCGTTTTCCTCTCGGCAGTCCTTTATCCTGTCCATAACCAGGAGGAATCTGGCCCAATAATGATGTACTGTTTCTGAGGGCTCTTGCCGAATTAGAGATAGGTCGCATATGTCTGGGCGGGTGGGTGGAGTAAAATCCGGATCCCTGCCCATCTTTGGGCTCAAAGGCCGAGGGACTTCCGAATTCAGAATCTTGATTTGCTGGAGACAGCCCAGCGAGTCCGGAGCGACGCATGATTTTAGGTTCAATGCTCGATCAGGGTCCGTTCCTCCGCGGGAATCCGGACACAGATTGTTTTCAACAACGGCAACGAATTGCCGAGTTGTTCTTCTACCACTTCGACGTGGTGGGTAGCCTGGGGAGAGTTAATCTCTCTCAGATCGGTTTTAAGCCCGATCTGATTGTAGTCCGTCGCGACTCCCAGGGCGGCGATGCGATCCAAGAGCTCGTTAACAGACGAGAGCTCGATTGGATCTAACTGTTCGGCAGCTTTAGGGCTGACGCGAGGATTGCTTTTGATGACTTGAGAAGTCATTGCCGAAGTGGCGGCCGGACAGGCGGTCATAAGAAAGCCACCAAGCCGGATTGTTTGACCGGCGGCCAATGCCCCTCCGGCGAAAACACCGTCTTTGAAGACGGGTAAAGGCATCCGCTCTATCGGCGACGACACAGAGGAACTCTTAATGAAAGCACCAATGTCGGTGTCAAAACCGGCGGATCTCGGGTAGGGGGTCCCGAACTGTGCGTCTAGGCGGATGGTAACAGGAGACGAGGGACACAATGTTTTTACCCAAGTTCAGGCCCTCTCGATGGAGGTAATACCCTACGTCCTGCTTGATTAATATTGATGATATGGGTAGTACAAGAGTAGATCTACCACGAGATCAAGGAGGCTAAACCCTAGAAGCTAGCCTATGGTATGATTGTTGAGATGTAATGTTGTGTCCTACGGACTAAAGCCCTCCGGTTTATATAGACACCGGAGAGGCTAGGGTTACACAGAGTCAGTTACGATGGTAGGAGATCTACATATCCGTATCGCCAAGCTTGCCTTCCACGCCAAGGAAAGTACCTTCCGGACACGAGCCGGAGTCTTCAATCTTCTATCTTCGTAGTCTGGGAGTCCGGCGGATATTGATAGTCCGGCTATCCGGACACCCCCTAGTCCAGGACTCCCTCAACCGCCGTACTGAATTTTCTGACGGCCCCAATACTGAACTTGACGGAGTGTCGATTCAAAAAAGGAAAGAAGTTGATTTTTGTCATGCCAAACATCACAACCACCCCAAGGATTGGAATCAAAAATGGTTCTATTGTCGGAACACCGCTCCTGCTGATGAAAATCCTCTGCCGGGTTACCATGCTTACCGACTCAGCAATGGACATCCACTGCCTCAGCGGCTTACTGCCAAAGAACGACAAACATATGCACCACAGCTTGCTAAGCTCCGGGCTCTTCTAGCAAACAGTTTAACCGGCAGTGACCTCGCCCATTGTTGGGTTTCATGGGGTATCCTTCCCTTAAGCCGTCGCACTAGATTAATGCATGAATATACTGGGGGTGTCAAAGACCCTCAACGACACACTGAAATACATATGAATGATGATGAAGTCACTGAGTCTGTAAAAAAGATGCTAGATGAACCGATATCTGAGTGCAGCAAGACTGGGCTGCGTCCCTTTTATGCCTCCAACAAACCGCCAGCTGTAAGAATTTTATCTTTCTGCTTTTTAATCCGTCTCCCCTTTAACATTTTTCTGATATCCTTTTGTTTATTCTTACAGGCCAAAGATCCTTTTTGGAAGAGGAATACCCAAGACAAACCGGAAAAAACACAAGACAAACCAGTGAGAGCTCCTCGTGCCAAGAGCAAGGCCACAAAGAGGCCAGCAAAGAAGAAAACCGCCGAGTCCTCTGATCCGCCCGAAGATGTTGATGACTCGGAACCAGAGGTAGAACTTAACTCCCTTGGTTCTTTTTTCATACATCTTATTGACAATGACCATTATCAGGATGACACAGAAGCCAGCCGTGCTGACCACGCAGAGGTAATCTCCCTTTCCTCCAATTCCGATCTTGTGCCAGTACGAAAACTCCGTCGCAGTCCGGAAAGTGAAACATTCACATCCTCTCACTCATTTGGATCCACAATTTTGTTTGAAGACACAACACCCTGAAGCTCGTCGCACAATCCGGCACAGTGGCCAGCAAGTCACTTCCTCCGGTTTACCAGACACCCCAATCCGGAAGCGCCGTGCAGAGGTCTCTTGTAATTCTAACAAATCTTATCCCTTGGCGGGTTACTTCCGATACCCTCTTAATCCGTCTGACTGGAATTATCAGGTAACTTCCAATTCATCCTATGGCGATTCATCAACCACACAAATGCGTCCCCTCAAGACCGTCCCTGGGTAAGTATAATAATTTTTAGCTTTGCCTTCTTGCGCTAGTTTACCATATTAACCTCTGTTTGCTATTTTGTAGCGCCAAAGCCCGACTCAGCAAGAAAGCAAAAACGAATGCTCCCACTGAGGAGTTTGAACCAGAGAGGACCTCAGAAGGTGCTGGTGGAGATGCTGATATTGCTATGGATGATCCTGTGCCACAAGGTCAGGACACTTATGTTGATCCGCCAGAAGTTAACCCGCCTAGTCCTCATGTCGATCCACCAAGCCCAATTGGCAATCCTCCGAGTCTAGCTGCTGATCCGCCGAGCCCAGTCAAAGCCTCGGATAAACCGGCGAGCCCAAATAAAGCAACTGATGATGTTGTGATTACCGGGTTTGGCCACACTTCTCCTGGCAACCCTGTCGCTTTGTCAAAGCACAGTGCCAAAGTGGAATCTGCTGCTGTGGAGAAAGGCAAATGGAAGACTGATCTGTCAAGCTGTGCTCATCTCAACGCTCAAGAACTTCACTCTAGATACCTAAAACGCCTATATACAAGCCGTGACTATGAGGACGGTTTAGTCAACTTGATGAAGGAGCGCTATGAGGTAACTTCCATTCCAAACACTTTATAAATTTTCTTTGTACTGTATATCAACTCCATTGTAGCCCCCAAGGGCCGGTTTATCTCTTCAAGATGAACCGGGACTTTGGATAAAAAAGACTTCAACTGTGTAGCCCCCAAGGGCCGGTTTACCTTTTCAAGATGAGCCGGGACTTTCTGTTCAAAACTTGTCCTTGTTGAATTCCTTCACCTTTGATTTTTTTGATCAATTATGCATTAGCCCCCAAGTGCCAAGATTAATACTTGTATTGAGCCTTGGGACTTTAAATAATAGTCAAAAAAGAAGCAATCCGCATTAGCCCCCAAGTGCCAAGTGTATAACTTGTTATGTGCTTGGGACTTTGAGAAAAATATTAACATCTTCATCATCTGTCTTTTGCAGGCTGACTTGAGCAACAAAGATTCCCAAATTGCCGATCTTCAAGAAAATATCAAGTCCTAGCAAGCAGAAATCTCCAAGGCAAAAGATGAACTGAAGGGTGCTTTAACTGCCATGGAGCAATTAAAGGATGGTTTCAAAAGTGAGCGGGCGGACTGGGAAATCGAGAAGGCTGCTCTATTAAAGCGGGCTGAAGATGCCGAAGCAGCTCTTAAACCAGTGGTGGAAGAGCTAACCGGTTTAAAACATCAGATCAATGCTATGACTTCTGCGATATTTGGTAAGCATTCTTTTCAAGATCCTTTCTTAACATCTTTGAAATTGCCGGTTGAACAGTAAATTCTTAAACCGTTTCAGGTAGTCGTGTTGCTCATCTGGGCTCGGACATGCGGATGAAGTTGAAAGCAGCCTGTACTTTCATAGAGCAACTGTATACCGGCGCTCAACAAGTCATCTGCGCAGCTTCATACAATAAACCGGCACCAACCTTGATCAAGGATACCTTGGTTAAATTGTCTATGACACCTACCCAGATAGAGGAGGTAAAGCGATCTGCTGCAAGGGCTGGCTCTTTATCAGCACTGACTCGGGCCAAAGCGTGGATAGCTGATCTTGATCCGGCAGATATCGCAAAGGGCTATCCTGGCCAACAAGAAGACGAGTCAGAATTTGATAATGAAGCCCTCAAAGCCTTGACAAAGGAGATGCGCCCACTGGCAAGCCAATTGGCCGAAGAGGTTGACTTGTCTGTCCATCGGTCCAGCTATGACGCAGACAATAAATAGGTTGATGCAGCTATGAAAGAAGCACAAAATCTTATCCCGCCCATCCGTAATCACACCTATGCCCCTGACGTTGAACTGTACAATCTTATAAGCAGTGAAGCTGTCTTCCAAGCCTTAACCAGGATTGATTGGGCCACCATTGACTTCCATCCACTGGGTGCGGAGGAGGAGGTTGAATCGACGCGAGATGATCCATCAACTTCATGTCAACCTGGTGACGAATCATAATTCGGCAGCCGGTTTGATTTCCGCCTATAGCATTCTGGGTAACAAACAATTATTATTTTGGGCATCAAAGCGCCTTGTAATAGGCTAGTTGAAATACTTTGATCTTCTGCCATCGTGCACTGCTACCTGACACTGTAATCCGGCATAAATGTTGCTATGCTTGCTTTATGTGCCTTAGTATTTTTTATAAAATCCTGCCTTCTGCATTTGAAAAACTTAAACATGCCCTGGCGGTTTACCGCCGGACGGGTTATGATACCCAATACAGAACCAGAGTTTTCTTAACCAAGGTTGTAAAGCAATGAAATATGAAATATATCATACCTGTGATATTGAATCACCTTGTTGGTTTACCAACTTATGTGGTAAGGGTGATAACCCAAATTTTGACTGTTTGAAAACTCCCACCATGCTGTGCTGATGCATAATAAGCCATGCCGGGTTATGACAAACACCGGATGATCATCCTGGCGACTTATAGTCAATGCCAGACCAGATTAAAAAACATCAGTTCATAACTGATTATGTGCTAACAACTGATAACTGAAAGCCACGCCGGGTTAAGAAACACCGGGTTGATGTCATGACTTATAGTCGGGTCGGGTCAATAGACGCCGGTTTAACTTAAAACCTTATCAAAAGAGATAAAAATTTGTGAAAACAAAATCAAATAAAAACTTGTAGTTGAGGCTTTTCAAGGGCTGCCAGGCCCAAATTCGAGGCTTTTCATGGGCTGCGAGGCCATTGAGTTAAACCATTTAACAAAGCCTTTTAAGATGGGCCTCTAATTAACCAATCGTCATTTTAACTTTGACAAGTTCAGGGTCTGTATAAGATTGACTTGTCAAACGTTCGGCGGGTCATACCAGGATTACCTGGACAGGAGTGGCTTACTTGATGAAGGCAGGTTAACCCGGGGTTTTAGGTGAATACACCAGGCTTCCAAGCCGTGGCTTGATAGCCAATTACAAGGGTCCTTTCAAACTCTTTGTTGCTTTGCACAAAGAGCCCCCAAGTAACTTTGTGAGCTGTGCTCAATGGGTGCCTATGTTTGAGTTGTGCTTTAGCAACAATACTCTCTTTGCCCCCTTGTGGTGTGAAGCTCCCAAGCTTTGTTGTGGCATGATAGCCGATTAATAGACAAACAGGACGTCGCTTTATCAGCAGAATGCTCCTTGTAACCAAGAAATACTAGAAGAACGATAGAGGCCCTGCTTGTAACAAGGATGCCAGTTAATTATATTGATCATAATATATACATTGTCAAAATATGTACATAATGAGAGCATATGGCTCAGGTGTAGTAAGGCCGTAGATGAGCGATATTCCACGGCCGACGGGTCTCCTCCTCCGATTTACTTGAGTCTTTGTGCTCTCGAATGTCGATGAGGTAGTATGATCCGTTGTGCAGATTCTTGCTGACCACAAAGGGCCCTTCCCAAGGTGGGGATAACTTGTGCTTATCGGTCTGATCCTGGATGAGCCGGAGCACTAAGTCGCCTTCTTGAAAGGTTCTTATTTTAACCCGACGGCTGTGATAACGCCACAGGTCTTGCTAATAAACTTCCGAATGAGCCAACGCCATGTCCCGTTTTTCATCTAACAGATCCAGTGCTTTTTGATGTGCATGCTCGTTGTCCGCTTCAACATAATTGGCAACCCGGGGCGAGTCATGACGAATATCACTTGGGAGTACCACCTCTGCCCCGTATACCATGAAGAAAGGTGTATAACCTATAGATCGATTTGGGGTGGTGTTTATGCTCCATAACACAGATGATAATTCTTCCACCCAACAACCCGGCGTCCTCTTCAAAGGAACCATAAGCCGAGGCTTGATACCCTTCAAAATTTCCTGATTAGCCCTCTCAGCTTGACCATTGGACTAGGGGTGAGCCACGGACAACACATCAAGCCGGATGTGTTCTCGTGACAAAAGTCCTCCATCTCACCTTTGGAGAGGTTCGTGCCATTATCTGTGATGATGCTGTGTGGAAAACTAAAGCGGAAGATCACCTTCTTGATGAACTGAACCACCGTGGCTGCGTCACACTTGCTTACTGGTTCCGCTTCAACCCATTTAGTAAAATTGTCAACCGCCACCAACAGGTGAGTCTTCTTATCTTTGGATCGCTTGAAGGGCCCTACCATATCAAGCCCCCAAGTAGCAAATGTCCAAGTGATGGGAATCATTCGTAGCTCCTGAGCCGGAACATGAGCTCGTCCTGAGAACTTCTGACAACCGTCACACCGCCTTACCAAGTCCTCAGCATCAGCATGAGCCGTCAGCAAATAAAAGCCATGACAAAAAGCTTTAGCAACCAAGGTTTTGAACCGGCATGATGACCACAGTCTCCTTTGTGGATCTCACATAGAATCTCATGGCCTTCTTCAGGAGAAACACAACGCTGGAACACACCGGAGGCACTGCAATGGTGTAACTCGCCATTGTGAATAACCATGGACTTGGATCGTCGGATTATCTGCCTGGCCAAAACTGCATCTTTAGGCAACTCGCCCTGGTTCATATACGCCAAATATGGAATCGTCCAATCCGGAATAATGTGGTCCTCCTCGGTAGGCAACTGAACTGACGGATTGTGCAAGACATCCAAAAAGGTATTGGGTGGCACCGGTTTACACCGGCTTAAAGCATCCGCTGCCTCATTTTTGCGCCAATCAATGTGCTCTACTTGATAACCTTTGAAGTGACCAGCGACAATATCCACCTCTCGCCGGTAAGCCGCCATGAGTGGATCCTTGGAATCCCAAGTACCTGAAACTTGCTGGGCCACCAGATCCGAATCTCCAAAGCATCGTACCCGACTTAAGTTCATTTCCTTAGACACTCGAAGACCATGGAGTAAGGCCTCGTACTCAGCTGCATTGTTAGTACAAGGGAACATTAAGCAAAGAACATAATGAATTTTATCACCTCGAGGGGAAGTAAGGACAACTCCATCCCCCGAGCCCTCCAATTGCCTGGACCCATCGAAGTGGATAGTCCAGTATGTGCTGTCCGGTTTGTCTTCCGGTGCTTGCAACTCTATCCAATCATTGATGAAATCCACAAGGGACTGGGACTTGATAGCTGTTCGAGGCATATACTTCAAACCGTGCAGTCCAAGCTCAATAGCCCACTTAGCAACCCGGCCAGTTGTCTCCCTGTTCTGGATTATATCCCCCAAAGCAGCGGAACTGACCACTGTGATGGGATGGCCTTGAAAGTACTGTTTAAGCTTCTGACTTGCCATGAAAACCCCATAACCAGCTTCTGCCAATGCGGATATCTTTGTTTTGACTCAATGAGCAGTTCGCTGATATAATAAACCGGCCTTTGAACCGGGTATTCCTTCCCAGCCTCCTTGCGCTCCACCACAATAGCTACGCTGACAGCCTGGACATTAGCAGCCACATATAACAACAGTGGCTCCTTATCAACTGGAGCAGCAAGAACCGGCGGTTCATCCAACTGCTTCTTTAAGTCCTCAAACGTCGCATCAGCAGCATCCTTCCAGACAAAATTGTCTGTCTTCTTCAATATCTGATACAGAGGGATCGCCTTCTCTCCCAACCTGCTGATAAACCGGCTCAAAGCCGCAATACGACCCGCCAGACGTTGAACATCATTGATACACGTCGGTTTAGCGAGAGACGTAATAGCTTTAATCTTCTCCGGATTAGCCTCAATACCCCTGTTAGATACCAGAAAACCTAAGAGCTTGCCTGCCGGAACACCGAAGACACACTTGTCCGGATTGAGCATCATCTTATAAACCCGCAGATTGTCAAAGGTTTCCTTGAGGTCATCTATCAATGTCTACCTTTTCCTGGATTTTACCATGATATCATCCACATAAGCATGAACATTGCGCCCAATCTGAGTATGAAGACAATTCTGCACACAACACTGATAAGTTGCCTGGGCACTCTTGAGCCCAAAGGGCATAGATACATAACAGAAGGCTCCAAAGAGAGTGATGAAAGTTGTCTTCTCCTGGTCCTTAACTGCCATCTTGATCTGATGATAACCAGAATAAGCATCCAAGAAACTCAAACGCTCACAACCCGCCGTAGCATTAATGATTTTATCAATACGAGGGAGCGCAAAGGGATTAGCTGGGCAAGCTTTGTTCAAATCTGTGTAATCCACACACATATGCCAAGTGCCATTTTTATTAAGTACCAGCACTGGATTAGCCAACCACTCTGGGTGAAACACCTCCACAATAAACCCTGCTGCCAACAGCCGGGCTACCTCTTGACCAATGGCCTTGCGCCTCTCTTCTTTAAAACAGCGAAGAAACTGTTTGACCGGTTTGAATTTCGGATCAATATTAAGAGTGTGCTCAGCGAGTTCCCTCAGTACACCTGGCATGTTAGATGGTTTCCATGCAAAGATGTCCCGGTTCTCATGGATGAACTTGATGAGCGCGCCTTCCTATTTCGGATCCAAGTTGACGCTGATGCTGAACTGCTTGGATGAATCGCCAGGAACAAAATCAACCAATTTAGTCTCATCAGCCGATTTGAACTTCAAAGCCGGATCATGCTCTGTAGTAGGCTTCTTCAGAGAAGTCATATCTGCCGGATCAACATTGTCCTTGTAGAACTTCAACTCCTCCGTTGCACAAACCGACTCAGCATAAGCGCATCACCTTCCACACACTCCAGCGCAATCTTGCGGCTACCATGAACCGTGATGGTCCCCTTATGACCGGGCATCTTGAGCTGCAGATAAACAAACATGGCCTTGCCATGAATTTAGCATAAACCAGCCGTCCAAACAAGGCATGGTACAGACTTCTGATCTTAACCACTTCAAAGGTCACCATCTCTGATCTTGAATCATGATCATCACCAAAAACCACCTCCAGAGCTATCTAACCAACTAGGTAAGCCGATTTACCAGGCACCACACCATGAAAAACGATGTTTGACGGTTTAAGATTCTTATCTGTTAACCCCATACGCCGGAAGGTTTCATAATACAAGATATTGATACTACTCCCTCCATCCATGAGCACTTTGGTGAACTTATAACCTCCAACTTGCGGTGCAACCACTAAGGCTAGATGGCCAGGATTATCAACCCTGGGCGGATGATCCTCCCGACTCCAAACAATAGGCTGTTCAGACCAACACAGATAACGGGGCACTGACGGCTCAACAGAGTTTACTGCCCTTTTATGGAGCTTCTGATCGCGCTTGCACAGACTAGTAGTGAAGACATGATACTGTCCACCATTTAACTACTTTGGGTTGCTCTGATAACCCGACTGCTGCTGATTTCCCTGATGACTCTGCTGATTGTGACCACCTTGGTTGTTTTGGTTGCCCTGATTATTCTGAAATCCTGAGTTTGAACCGCCACCGCCGTAACCTGGCCCATGAAACCCTGGACCGGAACCGCCTGATGGACCCTGATCATACCGGAAGAGATCAGAGTTTTTGAATTCCCTCATGATGAAATAATCCTTCCAGAGGTGCATGGCCAGGACCTCCTTCGTCCCGTGCTTTGGGCAGGGCTAGTTTAACAGGAGCTCCAGATTCATGCCTCCACTGCACTGGGGTGGTTTACCCTTACGACGCTGCGCATTGCCCTGCATATTGGTGTTAGCCACAAAATCTAAATTGTCCGCTTTACACTTACCATTGTTCCCGTGGCTCGCCTGGTTATGCTATCCTTTTGTACCGGCATTCTTCTTTCCCTTCTCCTGCTTTTCTTCATCAGAATCAGGGTCGTTGGTATTATCAGAATCAACATACTTAACCAGAGCTGCCATGAGCGTTTCCATATCATTGCAGTGACGCTTGAGCCGTCCCAACTTCATCTTCAGTGACTTAAACCGGCAGTTACCCTCCAAGGTCACGATTGCCGTATCAGGATTGATGCGGCCTGACGAATGCAGGATTTCTGAAACCCGGTGCACCCAATGAGTTGTTGATTCGGTCTCTCCTTGGACACAAGCAGATCCACAATGGACATGGGTTGTTTGCACGTATCCTTGAAGTTCGCTATAAACCGGGCCTTCAACTCATCCCATGAACTGATCAAGTTAACGGGCAGGCTCTTTAGCGAGGTACGAGCCGTTCCGTCTAACATCATGGTGAAGTATTTTGCACACGCCGCTTCATCTACATCCAGCATCTCCATTGCCATCTCATAACTCTCAACCCACGCCTCGGGGGGTTGATCGGCGGTATATATAGGCACTTTACGTGGACCCTTGAAATCCTTGGGCAGCCGCACATTACGCCGAGCCGAGGTGAGGCACGGCACTCCCCAAGAGCTAAAAGCCAAACCACGTTCAACTATTGCCGCTGGTTGAACCGGAGCGGTTTGATGATTCTGGTACTGCGCTGCCAACTGCGCTGCTAACTCTGCTTCGCGTCGTGATCTGCCATTATTTACCACATCTTGAGCATTCATACCGCCGTGCACCGGATTAGGCCCTTGAGTTGCGTCACGGTGCCGCGCACTACTTGACACAGCCGGTTCGTCCATATTCCTGCTGTAACTCTTGCTCGGACGGGGGGTTGAATGTATTCTGTCTCGGCTGTAGGAATAAGCCTGCTACTGCACAACAGCGGTTTGAAGAAGATCCCTGGCCCGTCGTGTCTCAACTGCCGCTAGTGAATCACCCTCCATCGGAATAGCTGCCAAACGCGACGCTGCAGCAATCATGTTATCCAAAGGGCTAGAGAAGTGACCTGGCGGTGTTGGTACGTATTGCGGCGGGTTGTCCGTCCGTCGAGGCGGGTCCATCACCCGTGGTTGATCCGGCGCCGCCCCAGGTGCCTCGGTCCGATTTACTGCTGCCAGATTTCTAGGCCCGGCTCCTGGCGTATTGAAGAGATTCATTCCTTCGTAAACAGGCGACAGACGAGACCGGTACTTCCTCCTCATTACTTAGTTTGACGCGTTCTGATCCAACATAAGCCGGTAATTCTGCGCCTGGATCTACTGTGATTGCGCATCTAAAGCGGCCCGCTCTTCAGTCATCCTAGCCTCCTTCGCCGCCAAGTCCGCCTTGGCCTGAGTTATCTGATCCTTCAGTTTTGTAACCTCCGCATTATGCTGATCTTGGGTCTCCGGGGTGACTGCCGTGGTCAACAATGTCGTCAAAGCGTCCAGCAAACCGGAAAGAACTTGAGCCGGCCGGCGCGCAGGGCCTCCTGCCCCGGCTGCCTATCCGGAAATCATTGCTGCTGCAGATGAAGATTGCAAGCTGGTCTGCGTACCGGCCATGAAGATTGCAACCTTGTTTGGCGGTTCAAAGGGGCCCGGAATATTGTCGCCATTGGAATAGCCCCCAATCCGGCCATCTTGCAATTGGTACAGCGACTCGGTTTCACTAGTGGATGATTCAAAATCTTAGTAGATGGCCGTCTCACGTCGGACACCGGTTCAGATTCCGCACCATGGATGAACCCTACGAACGCACGCTTCATGGTAGGCTGAACTCGAGCAGGACTTGCACGCTGAGCCATTTCGACGAGGTCGGTGGAGGTGTCCGGCTCAGGGCCTGTTTCGCCAATCTTGCCGATGAAAACGTGAATTCCGCCAAAGGGGACCCGGTACCCGTACTTGATTGAGCCGGCCTCAGGGCCCCATCCCACGTCGTCGATGTAGAGCTTGCCGCAACGACTTTTGGTCATCCAGCCAACCGCGTACCCTTTGAGTTCCTCAAAATTGCCCTTTAAGAACTCGAAACCATCGTGCGATAGCCCCACAGTGGGAGCCAACTGTCGTGGAATTAACACGTCAGATGTCCTAGCAGAAGGACTTAGTCGTGGAGCCATTGCAATGAGATTAGCTTAAAGGTGTTAAACCAGAACAAAGGACACGGGAAGTTTATACTGGTTCGGCCCCTTGCGGTGAAGGTAAAAGCCTACGATCCAGTTGTTGTGGGATTGATTTATCTCGATGAGCTGGGAGCGAATCCGCTTTACCTATCTCTCGAGCTGTTGTTTCTTGTCCCTGAACCGCCGCCGGGTCGTCCCTTTATATACACAGGTTGACGCCCGACAGGTTTACAGAATCCCGAGGCCAGCTCATACAAGTGTCCGGCTCGGTATCTTCCTTTCCCTAACTTACAATACAAGTTACACCTCTATGGCGGTTTACTACTATGGGTCCTAACCCGCCATTGGGTTCGATGTCTTGAGGATGAAGCTCAAACAAGTGCAGAACATCTCGGCAAAATTTAGAACTGGGCGGTGAGAAGCCTAGATTCATGTGGTCAGTAAAAACAATGACCTCATCATCCTTTGGCTGAGTTCTTTCTTCTTCTGGATTGGGGGTGCGATAATGCATGACAGTTTTTTCTGGTAAGTAGCCGGTTTTGACAAAGTATTTGAGTGTGTCCTCAGTGACAATGGAGGGAACCCAGTTACATGAAGTGGATGTCTTCGGCAGCATTGTGAAGAAAGAAGCCTAAAAGAAAGAATAGTTTGCCGGTTTAAGTTGATTCATTAAGCTGGAGGTAAAACACTACAGTACATATTCAGAGTGGCGGCTTAAAAGGGGCCTAATGACATATGACTAGCTATAATTGGTGATATAAGCCGCCATGACAATGCTGATAGTTAACATCTATCAAGAAGAAAAATTTCTCTAAGGGATGGACAAACAGATTTCACAGACTGAAGCTATAATTTTGGATGTGTGGCAGTTCAGAAAATGTAGCAAAATCTAAAACTAAAGCAGCAGCAGAGGAGTTTGTGTGCTCTGATGAGATCTTCTATGAAGGAAAAGGTGTTCTGATATTAAAAACAAAGGCTAAAACTGCTACCGCACAAGTTTTATACCATATACAGATCAGAAGCTACTGGGGTTGAAGAAAACAATGAGGAACAACGAAGAACACCGAAGAACAAGGCTAACTCTAATGCAGATCTGACGCATAGGGAGATGAATACTTATAGATGCAGATGGACTGCGGTGGAGCGACAGTGTTTTCTGGACCAGTCAGGTTGATGCAGCGGCCTGAGTTGGTGCAGCGGTCGGAGGACGGCGGTGGCGAGGCTCGAGGTGACAGAGGAGTCGCGAGAGGAAGAAGAAGATGAGAAGTCAAAGGAAAAACAAATGAAAGGAGGGTGTTTGACCCTATTTATAAGGAGAAGGGTAATAGGTGGGCACAAAAAACGAGGAGTCCAAAGAATGATTATCCAGCTGCTCGGACACCTCGATTTTCGGGATGGTTATTAAGGATAAGGATCTGTAAAGATATATTGGGTATTGTGTAATATTAATGACAAGTGATGTCACGATGCGTTACCACAATCTGAGGAGATGACGTCATGGCGGGTTATGAGACCTCGTAGGAATAAGGAAGGAAGGATTTTTATAAGTGTTGTAGATTGACATGAACAAGTTCAAATCAATTTGGGGCCTAATGTTGGGGATATGACTATTAGGTATGACCCGGCCCCTCCTGGCCGGGTCATACCTAATAGTCATATCCCCAACATTAGGCCCTAGATTGATTTGAAATTGTTCATGTCATACCTATGGCGGTTCATCAATACAAAGCCCATGAGGATATTGAAGATGGCGGTTCATAGGCAAGGCCCAAGACCAATGGCAACATAAGGCCCATAGGGGTAAACCTCCATATGTGTATGACTTATCTTGTAAGGCAAGTATATTAGGCACCGAGCCAGACACGTTGTCTATGAGCCGGCCGGGACTCCGTGAGCCGCTGGGCGTCAGCCTGTGTATATAAAGGGACGACCTGGCGGCGGTTCAGGGCAAGAAACAAGAGATCGAAAGCTAGGTCAAGCGTATTCGCTCCCTGGTAATCAAGACATAAGCAATACCACCTCAAACTGGATTAGGCTTTTACCTTCACCGCAAGGGGCCGAACCAGTATAAACTCTCTATGTCCTTTGTCCCCTTTAACCCCTTTAAGCTAACCTAGTTGCGATGGCTCCACGACTAAGTCCTCACACTAAGACATCTGTCGTGACTATTCCACGATACTAGTACTGCTACTAGTACTAGCACCACCATCTGGATTTAGTAGTACTACCACGTCCATCTGGATTTTAGTATTTTACTAGCAATATCTAGTAATGCATGTCACAAAAAATGTACTACTCCCTCTGTAAACAAATACATCTTGTGTTGTTTTATTCCTATCGGCGAGAGAACTTAATGTCTTTTTGCTAATCAATAGGATTACATGCAATGAACTAACCACTGCATGTTATGTTTGGTAGTCTCAAGTCATTGAAAGCATGCACGACCCACATCTCTCATTGGTTGATATGTCACGAAATAAGAAACGAGGAGGGAGTTAATGTACCGTGCCTAAGTGTTTTTTGATTATTTGGTTTCCGTAAGGTGACTTACACATCATTTTTGGTTACATGCATTAACATTTTATTAGTTAAATCAAAAGTCAAAACTCGGCGCAAAATTCAAAGGGGACCAATAATCCAGTAAACATCAAAGTTCTCTCGTCTGGCCCCAACTAGAGGTCCGGTGAGATGACTACTGTCGGTGTACAAAAGTAGGGGCTCTGCTTTTGACCCCTTTACTTGTGCACGGGCAGTCAGAGCCACCCGCCACGACCACGCATAACAGGGCGGGAAGAGGAAGCCGGAGAGAAGACGAAGGCACAAGACAAACAAAGCAACAACAAGGACCAAGGCCACAAAGATCGGATGGACGAAGCAGGTTTCCCCAGCAAGAACCCTTGCCGAGGCAGCCTCAGTGGCCCCGATAAGACCCTTGCCGGGGCAGCTCACCCACACCAGCTGAGCGAGCCACCCTTGAGCCCACTAGCGCTAGACAAACGCATTGGGACAGGGCTCGGGAGGCACCTCCGTGGTGGCATACAGATCTTTGTGAAGACAAAGAATAGTCAAGATCAAATGAGGATAGGAAGGCAACAATCATCACCAAGATCCTCACCAAAGAAACATACAAGACCCCCGGCAAGATCCTTGCTAGGGACGCCAGCACGCCACCGCAAGACCCTTGCTGGGCTACCCGGCAAGACCCTCACTAGAGGCAACTGCGGATCCACTACCAGGCCCACGCCAGCCAAGTCTCCCACGCCGTTCACATGCAGCTGCCGACCCAACCAGCTGGGCAGGCACCTGCGTGGCAATATGCAACCCATCGTGGAGGCTCCACCACCGTGCCACCTCAGCTGCCTGCCTGCCTACATGGCACCGCATGCATCGCTGACCAGGGCGCGTGTCGAAGCAAGGAGGAGCGGCGACGGACGGGACGGGCCTCGCTCCCGTTCCCGATAAAGTGAGAGACACCTAAGTTGTGCATTAAATGCACTTTGTCCTGTAATACCAGCGATAAGCTCACATCACTGTAGCACTTTCCACCTCCTGTGTGCCACTGTGGCAGCCCCTTTCGCCTATAAAAGGAGGCCCATCTCGCACTAGAGAAGGATTCAGCTCTTTCGAACCTAGCAGCACCCAGAGCTAGTTCAAGAGCTCCAGAACACTAAATACATCCACCAAAGCAGGATCGTAGGGTTTTACGCATCTTTGCGGCCCGAACCTGGGTAAATCCCCTTTGTGTTGTCTACTGGCCCCGCTCTTCTCATGATCCCCGCGCCCCGCAACCGTAGTAGGGATTCTAGTGATCCCATAGGTGTCGTTTCCCACCGACATCTTTGGCGCGCCAGGTAGGGGACGCGTAGTTGTGAGAATCTGGTCTAGCAGTTGACCTAGCTATTCTTCATCGCCATGGCTCCCAAGAAGAAGACGACCACGACAATCGGTTCATCCGGGACCGGATTGCCAGTACTGGTGCGAACCAGTAGCGGGCCAGTCGCGGAGAGAACCCGTGGCGCGGCCCACGAACATCCACATCACCCTGGCGGTCTGGGCCTGGCGAGTGGCGTCATTCACGCGCCAGGCGACGAGCCACCAGTCGCGGGCTCCAAAGATGGAGTCGGGGCCCCCACAGGTGGCGCGGGGCCCTCCAGGGGCGCAGCCATCCCGCCAGGCGGCAGCACGGCAACCTCCAAGATGCCAATACCGGCGCCCACGACGCGCTCTTCTCAGGTTGTGCGTGATGAGCAGCGTCACGCTGTTGGTGACCCTGCGCGCCGCCATGGGAAGAGTCCCGTGCGCCCGCCACATGATGAGGAGGGCTAACATGCGTGCCGAGGTGCTGACGGAGGTGGCGAACGGCTGCGGGGCCGTGACGCAACTCCTTCTAACGTGGTTAGAAGTCGAGGCGCATCGCAGTACACCCAGCTCTCGCCCCCGCCCACGCCAGTGGAAGCCCTAGTGCGCGCCCAGCTGCTCCTCGATTTTCCTCCCGCCGCAGAGAAGCTCGACGAATGGAGGGCCACCGTCCGGAGCCTCATCGGCATCGCCAACAACGATGAGTTGCGGTCGGCAGGACCCATAGGCCGTCGCTCCATCGGGCCACCGCATGCCAGCGGAGACCATGCTGGAGGCGATGCAGCCACGGTGCACTCCCCTCCTCCACCCCGGCCACCCCGGGCATCGGTGCGTCGTGACTACGCTCGAGACAATATCTCCATCGCGTCGTCCGACCCGTGAACCAACCGCAATCAGCGTCAAGTCCTTCGGGAGCGGGTTCATGAGGATGCTCAAACTACGATCGAGCACTGACATGACGCGCGCCACTAGTCGGACAGGCGGGCAGGACCCGCTACGGACCGCCCAACACCGGGAGGCTACGGTGGCCTACCCTATGAGGTGGGTTGTTCGGCTTTCACCCGTGAGCTGCGGTAGTTCTAGTGGCCCTCCCACCGCACGTTCAAGCCCGACGTTGGCGAGAAGTACAACGGCAAGACTCACCCGTCAGAGTTTCTCAGCATCTACACCATTGCAATGCAAGCTGCTGGGGCCCGCGACGATAAGGTGCTTGCCAATTACTTCCCGTTGGCACTCAAGCCTAATGTTATGTCATGGTTGATGCACTTGCCGGTATATTCCATCTCTTCTTGGGCGGATCTGTGCCATGAGTTTGTTGGCGCCTTTACCGGAGGTCACCAAGCTCATGGCCAGGCGAGTGATTTACACATCATCCCCAGAAGGAAGGAGAAAACTTGTGCAAGTACATCCAAAGGTTCAGCCGGGTGCAGTACAACATCCCCGATGTTCATCCCGCTGCCGTGATCAGTGCGTTCCATCAGAGCGTGCGCAACTGCAAGATGCGTGAAGAGCTGACGATGAACAAGGTCAGAGATGTGGCCGAACTTTATGTTCTGGCCGATCAGTGGGCTCACGCTGAAGAGGGAAGGAAGTACCCCGTCAAAGACGCCAGTGCGAAAACAGACTCCACGGATGATACCGCCACCCCGGCCAAGAAGGGCCGGCACCGTAATAGGAAGCGCAGGAGCAAGACCGTGCTTGCCGTCGAGGGATCCGACGATACCGTCGCCACCAAGAAACCCAAGGCAAGTGACCCCGGCAGGGAGGTTGCAAGGTGTGCCCCTTGCCGGGCCTTGGTGGCTTCCGATAAGCCAGGGGGCTCCGACAAGCAGTATTGCAAGATCCACCGCACCAAGGGCCATGACCTCCAAAACTGTCGACAGGTAGAGCTGCTCGCCGAGAAGCAGAAAGCTGAGTATGAGCGGCGGGACAAGGAGAAAGGCCCAGATGGTGCTGAGGGATCCGACAAGAAACGTGGCGGCCAAGGAGGCCGCCGCGGCAAGGATAGCCAGCAGGAGAGGCCCGCTCAAGGCCGCGACAAGAAGCAGGAAGACGATGATCATGACAAGGACAATGAGTCCGGCGACCACGAGTTTCAGAAAGCCACAGAGGCCATGTGCATCGATGGTGGCGCCTCTCTGCATATGTGCCATCTCCAACTCAAGCAGTGGGCGCGTGAGATCACGGCGGTGGAGCCATCGTTCGACGCACGGAAGCCGCTGAAATGGTCCAGCACGCCCATCATTTTCGACACCGAGGACCACCCTGACCGCACTACTACGGTCAGATGCTTGCCGTTATTGGTTTCACCAACAATCTGCAACCTCAAGGTGACAAAGATGTTGGTTGACGGCGGGGCCGGCCTAAACTTGATCTCGCCTATTGTGGTCCAAAGGCTGTAGATCCCCGATGGAGACCTCGAGGAGACGGGCACGTTCCAAGGGGTTAACCCGGGAAGGAGCCAGCCAAAGGGAAAGGTCACACTGCCCGTGACATTTAGAGGCGAGCTAAACCACAGGACGGAAAGGATTGTTTTCGATGTAGCCGAGATCCCCTTGCCTTACAACGGGATCCTCGGCCGCCCAGCACTAGCCAAGTTCATCGCGGCTTCACACTACGCCTACAATATGCTGAAGATGCCCGGGCCAATGAACATCATCACCGTCCCCTCCGACAAGAAAGATGCGTTGATCTGCGCCGACCAACTCTACCGGGAAGCAGTTGCAGCAGCTGCCGCTAAGGCACCTGCTCCTGCCGACAGAGCCCCAGGGGGGGGGGGGGCAAGAAGACCGACGAGACCCCTCGCACCCACTCTGGAAAGCGCACCTCTTCGGGGTGCTGCACTTCTGTTGAGAACATGCCAGAGAGCTCCGCCGGCAAGAGCAAGAAGTCCGGAGCCACACCACCAGAGACCAAGAAAGTGCCCGTCAAGGAGGACGGCACGGGCGGAGCTTTTACCATAAGCTCCACCCTCGACGGCAAATAGTAAAGCGAGCTCGTCACCTTCCTGCGGGCGAATGTCGATGTGTTTGTGATAACACACAAGTATAGGGGATCACAACAGTTTTCGATAAGTAAGAGTGTCGAACCCAACGAGGAGCTAAAGGTAGAATAAATATTCCCTCAAGTTCTATCGACCACCGATACAACTCTACGAACCCTTGACGTTTGCTTTACCTTGAACAAGTATGAAACTAGAAGTACTTTGTAGGTGTTTTCGGATAAGCTTGCAAGAAAGTAAAGAGCACGAAAATAAAACTAGGGGCTGCTAAGGTAAAGACACAACTAAAGTAAATATAGCGAGTATGGAAAAGTGGTGGTAGGAGTTGTGGAATTGTCCCTAGGCAACTGACTATGTTACTAGACCGGTAATCACTATTGCAATTCTATTTGAGGGAGAGGCATAAGCTAACATATTTTCTCTACTTCGATCATATGCACTTATGATTGGAACTCTAGCAAGCATCCGCAACTACTATAGATTTATTAAGGTAAAACCCAACCATAGCATTAAAGTATCAAGTCCCCTTTATCCCATACGTAAACAACCTACTTACTCGGGTTTGTGTTTCCGTCAGTCACGCAACCCACTATAAGCAAATCATAAACATATTGCAAACCCTACAGCGGGAATCCCTCACGCTTGCGCGACACGGAGGGCACAATAGGACATCACCAATAAAATATGCAACTCAAACCAATCATAGCAATTCATCAATCACCGATAGGACAATAGAAATCTACTCAGACATCATAGGATGGCAACACATCATTGGATAATAATATGAAGCATAAAGCACCATGTTCAAGTAGAGGGTACAGCGGGTTGCGGAAGAGTGGACCGCTGTAGATACAGGGGGGAAGGTGACGGAGATGTTGGTGAAGATGGCGGAGGTGTTGGTGAAGATCGCGGTGATGATGATGACCCCCGGCGGCGTTCCGGCGCCACCGGAAGCGAGGGGGAGAGAGCCCCCCTCCTTCTTCTTCTTCTTCCTTGACCTCCTCCCTAGATGGGAGGAGGGTTTCCCCTCTTTTCCTTGGCTCCCATGGCTTGGGAGGGTCGAGAGCCCCTCCGAGATTGGATCTATCTCTCTGTCTCTGCGTTCTCTGTGTTGGCAGATTCTACCCCTTCACCGTTTCCTTTATATCTGGAGATCCGTAACTCCGATTGGGGTGAATCTTTCGCCCAGAGCTTTCTCATAAAATTATCTTTCTTGCGTCAAAAGAAGAGCATCAACTGCCTTATGGATGGACCACGAGGGTCAGGGGTGCGCCTGGGGGGTAGGGCGCGCCCCCTACCTCGTGCCCACCTCGTATACCGTTTCGCGTTGATTTTACTTCCAGAAAATCATAAATATTCCAAAAAAAATCTCCGTCCGTTTTTTTTCGGTTTGGACTCCGTTTGATATTGGATTTCTGCGCAACAAAAAACATGCAACAGACAGGAACTGGCGCTGGGCACTGGATCGTATATTAGTCCCAAAAATAATATAAAAAGTTGCCAAAAAGTATATGAAAGTGAATAATATTGGCATGGAACAATAAAAAATTATAGATACGACGGAGACGTAACAGCATCCCCAAGCTTAATTCCTGCTCGTCCTCGAGTAGGTAAATGATAATAAAAAGAATAATTTTTGATGTGGAATGCTACCTAGCATAATCTTGATCATATGTCTAATCATGGCATGAATATTAAGACACGAGTGATTCAAAGCAATAATCTATCATTTGACATAAAAATAATAATACTTCGAGCATACCAATAAAGCAATCATGTCTTTTCAAAACAACAAGGCCAAAGCAAGATTATCCCTACAAAATCATATAGTTTGGCCATGCTTCATTTTTGTCACACAAAATGCCCCTATCATGCACAACCATGATGACGAGCCGAGCAATTGGTTCATACTTTTTAATGCGCTTCAGCTTTTTCAACCCTCATGCAATACATGAGCGCAAGCCATGGATATAGCACTATAGGTGGAATATAATATGATGGTGGGGGTTATGTGGAGAAGACAAAAAGGGAGAAAGTCTCACATCAACTAGGCGTATCAATGGGCTATGGAGATGCCCATCAATAGATATCAATGTGAGTGAGTAGGGATTGCCATGCAACGGATGCACTAGAGCTATAAGTGTATGAAAGCTCAAACTGAAAACTAAGTGGGTGTGCATCCAACTTGCTTGCTCATGAAGATCTCGGGCATTTGAGGAAGCCCATCATCGGAATATACAAGCCAAGTTCTATAATGAAAATTCCCACTAGTATATGAAAGTGAAAGCATAGGAGACTCTCTCTATGAAGAACATGGTGCTACTCTGAAGCACAAGTGTGGTAAAAGGATAGTAACATTGCCCCTTCTCTCTTTTTCTCTCATTTTTTTATTTTCTTTATTTTTTTTTGGTGGGCTTCTTTGGCCTCTTTTTTATTTGGGCTTCTTTGGCCTCTTTTATTTTTCTGTAAAGTCCGGAGTCTCATCCCGACTTGTGGGGAAATCATAGTCTCCTTCATCCTTTCCTCACTGGGGCAATGCTCTAATAATGATGATCATCACACTTTTATTTACTTACAACTCGATATTACAACTCGATACTGGAACAAAGATATGACTCTATATGAATGCTTCCGGCGGTGTACCGGTATGTGCAATGATCTAGCATAGCAATGACATCAAAAAACGGACAAGCCATGAAAACATCATTCTAGCTATCTTACGATCATGCAAAGCAATATGACAATGAATGCTCAAGTCATGTATATGATGATGATGGAAGTTGCATGGCAATATATCTCGGAATGGCTATGGAAATGCCATGATAGGTAGGTATGGTGGCTGTTTTGAGGAAGATATAATGAGGCTTATGTGTGATAGAGCATATCGTATCACGGGGTTTGGATTCACCGGCGAAGTATGCACCAACTCTCGAGGTGAGAAAGGGCAATGCACGGTACCGAAGAGGCTAGCAATGATGGAAGGATGAGAGTGCGTATAATCTATGGACTCACATTAGTCATAAAGAACTCATATACTTATTGCAAAAGTGTATTAGCCCTCGAAGCAAAGTACTACTATGCATGCCCCTAGGGGGATAGATTGGTAGGAAAAGACCATCGCTCGTCCCCGACTGCCACTCATAAGGAAGACAATCAAAGAAACACCCCATTCTTCAAATTTGTCACACAACGGTTACCATACGTGCATGCTACGGGACTTGCAAACCTCAACGCAAGTGTCTCTACAATCCACAACCACCCACTAGCATAACTCTAATATCACCATCTTTATATCGCAAAACTATTGCAAGGAATCAAACATATCATATTCAGCGATCTACAAGTTTATGTAGGATTTTATGACTAACCATGTGAATGACCAATTCCTGTCATCTCTCTAAATAGATATAAGTGAAGCAAGAGAGTTTAATTCTTTCTACAAAAGATATGCCCACGCTCTAACAAATATAAGTGAAGCAAAAGAGCATTCTACAAATGGCGGTTGTCTATGTGAAGAGAAACATGCAATCCAAACTTCAAATGATATAAGTGAAGCACATGAAGCATTCTATAAAGCCATACTCAAAAGATTTAAGTGAGGTGCAATTAGCATTCTATAAATCAACCAAGGACTATCTCATACCAGCATGGTGCATAAAAGAAAAATAAAAACCTAATTGCAAAAGACGCTCCAAGACTTGCACATAATGCATGAACGAAACGAATCCGAAACATACCGATACTTGTTGAAGAAAGAGGGGATGCCTCCCCAGCATCCCCAAGCTTAGACGCCTGAGTCTCCTTGAATATTTACTTGGGGTGCCTCGGGCATCCCCAAGCTTGAGCTCTTGCCTCTCTTCCTTCTTCTCACATCGAAACATCCTCGCTTAGACACTACATCCACACAAAACTTCAACAGAAAACTCGGTAAGATCCGTTAGTATAATAAAGCAAATCACTACTCTAAGTACTGTAGCAAACCAATTCATATTTTGTTTTTGCATTGTGTCTACTGTAATATAGCTTTTCCATGGCTTAATCCACTGATATAAATTGATAGATTCATCAAAACAAGCAAACTATGCATCAAAAACAGAATCTGTCAAAAATAGAACAGTCTGAAGCAATCTGAACATTCACCATACTTCTGTTACCCCAAAAATTCTACACAAATTAGGAAAAATAAAAAAGTTGTACAGCAAGACAGTGCAAAAAGAATCAGAACCATTTGACGTTCCAGTTAAGAATGTAAAATCGCGCACTACAGCCAAAGTTTCTGTCCTGCACCGTACAAACCAACAAGCATTGTAAACATCCTAAAGGCAAACCTTGGCACATTATTTTTATAATACAATGGATTTGTACAAGGGGATAATTATTTTTGATGAAAATTTTCTGTAATTAAGATTCACAAAGTTTCCGTGAGCATGAACAAAGTCCAAGTCTAGCTCCCACTTCAACAATGCTTGTCTTTCTCACTTTCACTTTCCTTTTTGAAAAGTTTTGGGTTCCCCTCTTTATTTTTGTTGTTTTTAAACTATATGAAAGCACTCAACAGAAATAAATGACTCTCTAAAACTTCCGGGTTGTCTCCCTGGCAGCGCTTTCTTTAAAGCCATTAAGCTAGGCATATAATGCTCAAGTAATGGATCCACCCGGATCGCAAGGTATATCAAAGCCAATTTTGATTAACAATGATTTGTAATTTAGTAATGAGCACAAAGTAACATATATCAAGCAATAACGAAGTCTAACTCTCTTCCTATGCATCGGCATGTCATAAAAGAACAATTCATGCATACCAAGTAAAGGCCAATGCATAGTATAAGCAGTTTCTTGCAATTCTATCGTGTTGGAAACATAGAGAGGTGGAGACATAGTTCCTCTCTCATAATAATTGCAAGTAGGAGCAGAAAGCACATGCTTATTATATTCATCAAAATCATCATATGTAGTAGTAAAAGGCAACCCATCAATATAATCCTTAATAAGTGCAAGCTTCTCTGATATAGTGTAGTCGGGAGAATTCAAAAAGATAATAGGACTATCATGCGTGGGTGCAATAGTTACAATTTCATTCATAACATAGGGAACTATAGCAAGTTCATCTCCATAAGCATAATTCATATTAGCATCTTGGCCATAGGCATAGCAAGCATCATCAAAAAGGGATATTTCAAGAGAATCAACGGGATCATAACAATCATCATAGCAATCATCATGGCAATCATCATAGCAACCATCCTTCGGTAAGCACGAAGGGGAATTAAACAATGTATGAGTTGAAGAGTTACTCTCATTAGAAGGTGGGCACGGGTAGCTAATCCGCTCCTCCTCCTTTTGTTCTTCGCTCTCCTCATCACCTTTTTCATCCAATGAGCTCACAGTTTCATCAATTTCTTCTTCCATAGCTTCCTGCAAAATATTAGTCTCTTCTTGGACAGTGCAGACTTACCCAATAAATGCATTAAAATAGTAATTGTATTTATAATTTTCATAGCAATATCTAAGTATAGCAACATTTTCAGGCCTATAAACATCATCATCTAAAGCTTCATACTTTTCAAACAAAGCTTCAATTTCATAAGCAGCCTTAAAAGCAACAAATTCTTCTATTTGTTCCACATCATAGTAATCATATATACCATTAGCATAAGAAGCTAAGGTTTCATTTGCATTAAATTTGCATGAAAAGGGAAGGTGTGGAGCCTCCATCCTAGAGCAACAAGTAACATCATATCTCAAGCATAGTGCCCAGGCATACCAACGCAACATAATAAATTGATCCCATAATAGTTTCCCTTTTCGTGTCGAGCGATAATCCCTAAAGTATTCACATTGATCCAATGTGTCTCCCATTATAAAGTTGAATGGGGTTTTCTCAGGATTATCAAAGTAGTATATAATATTTCTCGCATAATGAGAATCGAGGGATTTAGGAGTTACCCCATCCTCATGAGTATCAAGTACGGCTAATTTTTTTTGGTATTTTGCGTTCCATATCCATAACTAAAGATAGAGAACAACTAAGAACAGCAAATAAAAATTACTTAGTGATAAAGCAAACAAGCACACACTAGAATATTCATCCCACACTATTGCTCCTCGGCAACGGCGCCAGAAAAAGGTCTTGATAACCCACAAGTATAGGGGATCGCAACAGTTTTCGATAAGTAAGAGTGTCGTACCCAACGAGGAGCTAAAGGTAGAATAAATATTCCCTCAAGTTCTATCGACCACCGATACAACTCTACGCACGCTTGACGTTTGCTTTACCTAGAACAAGTATGAAACTAGAAGTACTTTGTAGGTGTTTTCGGATAAGCTTGCAAGAAAGTAAAGAGCACGAAAATAAAACTAGGGGCTGCTAAGGTAAAGACACAACTAAAGTAAATATAGCGAGTATGGAAAAGTGGTGGTAGGAGTTGTGGAATTGTCCCTAGGCAACTGACTATGTTACTAGACCGGTAATCGCTATTGCAATTCTATTTGAGGGAGAGGCATAAGCTAACATATTTTCTCTACTTGTATCATTTGCACTTATGATTGGAACTCTAGCAAGCATCCGCAACTACTAAATATTCATTAAGGTAAAACCCAACCATAGCATTAAAGTATCAAGTCCCCTTTATCCCATACGTAAACAACCTACTTACTCTGGTTTGTGTTTCCGTCAGTCATGCAACCCACTATAAGCAAAGCATAAACATATTGCAAACCCTACAGCGGGAATCCCTCATGCTTGCGCGACACGGAGGGCACAATAGGACAGCACCAATAAAATATGCAACTCAAACCAATCATAGCAATTCATCAATCACCGATAGGACAATAG
Organism: Triticum timopheevii; assembly: GCA_963921465.1. Lineage (NCBI taxonomy): Eukaryota > Viridiplantae > Streptophyta > Magnoliopsida > Poales > Poaceae > Triticum > Triticum timopheevii. The sequence continues at coordinate 141,328,964 of OY997270.1, forward strand.
AAATCTACTCAGACATCATAGGATGGCAACACATCATTGGATAATAATATGAAGCATAAAGCACCATGTTCAAGTAGAGGGTACAACGGGTTGCGGAAGAGTGGACCGCTATAGATAGAGGGGGGAAGGTGATGGAGATGTTGGTGAAGATGGCGGAGGTGTTGGTGAAGATCGCGGTGATGATGATGGCCCCCGGCGGCGTTCCGGCGCCACCGGAAGCGAGGGGGAGAGAGCCCCCCTACTTCTTCTTCCTTGACCTCCTCCCTAGATGGGAGGAGGGTTTCCCCTCTTTTCCTTGGCTCCCATGGCTTGGGAGGGGCGAGAGCCCCTCCGAGATTGGATCTATCTCTCTGTTTCTGCGTTCTCTGCGTTGACAGATTCTACCCCTTCACCTTTTCCTTTATATCTGGAGATCCGTAACTCCGATTGGGGTGAATCTTTCACCCAGATCTTTCTCATAAAATTATCTTTCTTGCACGAGAATAAGAGCATGAACCGCCTTATGAGTGGACCACGAGGGTCGGGGGCGCGCCCCCTACCTCGTGCCCACCTCGGATACCGTTTTGCATTGATTTTACTTCTAGAAAATCATAAATATTCCAAAAAAATCTCCGTCCATTTTTTCCGTTTGGACTCCGTTTGGTATTGGGTTTCTGCGAAACAAAAAACATGCAACAGACAGGAACTGGCCCTAGGCACTGGATCAATATGTTAGTCCAAAAAATAATATAAAAAGTTGCCAAAAAGTATATGAAAGTGAATAATATTGGCATGGAACAATCAAAAATTATAGATACGACGGAGACGTATCAGCTTGCATGGCAAGCCTCCGACATCCCCGGCGTTCCCAGGGAGGAGATTGAGCACCACCTTGTTGTCTGTCCTCATGCGCGGCCCATCAAGCAGAAGGTCAGGAAGAAAGCTCTAGAGAGACATGAGTTAATCATGGAGGAAATCAGAAAGCTAGAGGCGGCAGGCCTGGTGAGAGGAGTACTTCATCCGACGTGGTTGGCCAATCCGGTAGTAGTGCGCAAGGCAAATGGGAAGTGGAGGCTGTTTATTGATTACACAGACATTAATAAGGCTTGTCCAAAGGATCCCTTCCCGTTACCGCGCATTGACCAGATTGTTGACTCCACGGCTGGGTGTGACCTGTTATCATTCCTTGACGCATACTCAGGATACCACCAGATCTTCATTACAAAAGAAGACGAGGAAAAGACAGCATTCATCACCCCATGTGGTACGTATTGCTTTTTACGGATGCCTTTCGGGTTGAAGAGTGCTGGCTCAACCTTTGCAAGAGCAGTCCAAATTGGTTTTGAGCCTAGCTACATAGAAATATGGAAGCTTATATGGATGACATAGTGGTCAAAACCAAGGACAAAATGACCCTTGTGCAAGATCTGGAGGAAACATTTGCAAACCTGTGCAAGATCAACCTCAAATTGAACCCTGAGAAGTGTGTCTTCGGCATCCCGTCGGGCAAGCTTCTCGGGTTCTTTGTGTCCCAGCGCGGGACCGAAGCAAATCCAGATAAGATCAATGCCATCGAGCAGATTGAGGCACCGAAAGGATCAAGGACGTGCGTCGGCTCACTGGCTGCGTTGCTGCCATGAGCCGGTTCACCTCCAAGTCCGCAGAATATGCCCTTCCCTTTTTCAAGATCTTCAAGAAGGCAGGGCCAATGGAGTGGACCCCAGAGGCTGAGGCAGCGCTGCAGGATTTGAAGAAATACCTCTCCTCTACCCCAGTGCTGGTTGCGCCCAAACCACAAGAACCGTTGCTGCTTTATCTAGCGGCAACAAATCAGGTGGTTAGCGCCGCACTAGTGGCGCAGAGAGAGGTCAATGAGAAGGCAGCGGCAGCGGCAGAGTCAACGGTTGGCGGGCCAGAACCCTCCCCGGCAGGGCTCAGTCCCGGCAAGACTGAGTCCCCGACAGGGCTCGGTCCCGACAAGACTGGAGCCAGTATGACAGGACCCGCACGACCAGGTGAAGTGGCGCAAAGGAAGAAGATGGTGCAGCACCCGGTTTACTTCATCAGCTCCCTCTTGCAGGGAGCTAGGTCGAGGTATTCGGGTGTGCAAAAATTGCTCTTCGGCCTCCTTATGGCCTCGAGGAAGCAGCGCCACTACTTCCAAGCACACGAGATCACCATGGTTACCCACCTTCCGTTGCAACGGATACTGCATAACCCAGATGCACAGGAAGGATCGTGGAATAGGCCCTGGAGCTGTCAAGTTTTGGTCTAAAGTTTGAAAGTACCTCGACGATCCAGAGGCGAGTCTTGGCAGAGTTTGTTGCAGAATGGACCTCAACGCCTGACGAAGAGGTACATGGGACTACTCTCCCCGGCGAGGAAACAAGCGGCAACTGGATCATGTACTTTGATGGGGCCCTTTCGCTGCAAGGCGCCGGTGCCGGTGTGCTTCTTGTTGCACCCACCGGAGAGCACCTCAAGTACGTCATCCAAATGCACTTTCCTCGGGAGATGTCAACCAACAACACCGCCGAGTACGAGGGTTTGCTCGCCGGTCTCAGGATCGCGGCGGACCTCGGAGTTAAAAAGCTCATCGTCAGAGGTGACTCGCAACTCATCATCAGGCAGGTCAACAAAGATTATCAAAGCCCATTGATGGAAGCTTACATAGATGAGGTGAGGAAACTGGAGGAGCACTTCGACGGTATACAAGCGGAGCATGTCCCTTGGACAGAGAACGACATCGCCGACTACCTGTCAAAGCGCGCTGCCCTCAAGCTACCTGTGGAACCATGTACTTTTGTGCTTCAGTTAACTCAACCATCCGTTGAGCCGTCGACCGGGCAGAGCAAGCGGAGGAAGCTAGGCTCCAGCAAGTACTTCCCCACCGAGCTCCCCGGAGCCGCCGGCGAAGATGTTGTCGTGGATGCGGATCCTGCCGCGGGACAATCGACTCCAGCAGGACCTCAGGTCATGGCCGTGGAAGCGGCCGCTCCCATGGCATAAGAGATGCCTTTGGTCCTTGTCGTCGAGCCACAGGCTCCGGCATGGGCGCAGCACACCGTCCGATTCCTTCAAAAAGGAGAGCTTCCTGAGGGGTAGGAAGAGGCAGAAAGAGTAGCTCGCTGGTCCGCTCTGTACCAATTCGTTGATAACGTATTGTACAGAAAAAGACCGAATGGGGTGAAATTGAAGTGCATCTCCCGGGAGGAAGGACTAAAGCTATTGGCAGAGATACATGGAGGCATATGTGGCTCCCACATAGGGTCGAGGGCCCTTGCTAGCAAGGCTTTCTGGCAAGGTTTCTTCTGGCCCACCGCCCTCCAGGATGCGATGATACTAGTAACCAGGTGTGAAGCGTGCCAGTTCCATTCAAAGAAGCTACATCAACCAGCTCAAGCTCTTCAAACTATCCCTCTCTCCTGGCCATTCTCGGACTGGGGGCTCGACATATTGGGCCCTTTCCTCTGTGCTGTCGGGGGCTTTGAGTACTTGTACGTTGCAATCGACAAGTTCACAAAGTGGCCAGAGGTGGAAGCAGTGAGGAAGGTGACAGCGTAGTCGGCCATCAAGTTCTTCAAGGGACTATTGTGCCGTTTTGGGGTGACCAACAGGATCATCACTAACAATGGCACACAGTTCACAACCCACGCCTTCATGCAATACATTGAGGATCTCGGCAGCAGGTTCTGTTTTGCTTCCGTGGCACATCCACGAAGCAACGGCCAAGCGGAGAGAGCAAATGCTGAAGTCTTGCGAGGCTTAAGAACAAAGACTTTTGATAGGCTGCACAAGAGTGGAAGGCGCTGGATTGATGAGTTGTTGGCGGTTCTTTGGTCGATCAGAACGATGCCAAATCGAGCCACCGTCCAGACACCCTTTACCCTGGTTTACGGGAAAGAAGCAGTTCTCCCCACGGAACTCATATACGGGTCACCTCGAGTGCTCGCTTATGATGAGCTTGAGCAAGAGCGATTGCGGCAAGATGACGCGACGCTCCTTGAGGAAGATCGTCTTCGGGCGGCTGTGAGAGCAGCACGCTACCAGCAAGCTTTGCGCCGCTACCATAGCCGCAAGGTTCATGCCCGGAGCTTTGAGGAAGGCGACCTTGTTCTTCGGCATGTTCAGTCGGCCAAGAATTCCATCAAGTTGACACCAAAGTGGGAAGGCCCTTATCGGGTAACACAAGTCACCAGGCTCGGCGCAGTCTGGCTGGAGATCGAAGATGCCATTCCAGTGAGCAACTCCTGGAACATCGAGCATCTCCGCAAGTTTTACCCATAAGGCGCAGCTGCCAGGCCTCCCGGCAAGCCACTCTTTTGTACAAGCCTTGCCGGCAAGGCATGTAACCCTTTGTAAAAGCCAGGCGCAGACCCTGAGCATAAATAAATGAAGTGCTGGCGCCCTAAATTACGGCATGAATGCTAGGTTGAGTCTCTTCCTTGGTTAGGGTTGGTAGTGCTTAGCGGCGGCTAACCCCTAGCTTAGAGGTCGAGTGTGCGTCTCTCTGTTCTTCTCTGTCTTCTTTGGTTCACAGGGCACATAAATATCTCTGCCGAGCTATTTTGGAAGAAAGGGGACGAATCGGCATCTGAGCCCCGGCAAGCCAAGGTTGCCGGGGGCTGCGAAGACAAGGATCCATCCGCAGCAAGACGAAGTTGCCGAGGGCTACAGACCCAGATAAGTTCTCTATCCTCTATCATGCATTTTGTTATGGACTGGGATACATGAAACCCCGTTCTACCTCTGAGTTACCGTGCTCCCCTCTTTTCGTCACCCAAGGATTATCCCCTGGGTCCGAATTTGGTCGTAGCCGCGGCAGTAGGGAAGAGGAACGAGGAGCCTAAGCCCACCTCATCCCTGCCTCCGCCAAGGGCGTGAGGAAGGTCGAGCGAAGTGGGGAGACGGCAAGGCTTGTTGCCGGGCAAAAAATATTTATCTTAAAGATAACGAGGATTCACTCCTTGTCGTGGGTTCCGCCTACGAACGAGAAACCCGGCAAACATCCCTTTTTCATTAAAAAAACATCCCGTACAGGTACAGTTCATATGAAATGAAAAACATGAGAAGGGGGATTACAAGTTATAAAGCTAACAAAGACCCGAAGGCTTACAAGACTAAAAAGAGATATGGTGCCCGTAATCCCTTTCTTGTCCCTCTCCTCAGGAAATGGAACAAGAAAGCAGAAGGGCAAAAGGGGCGCCTAAGCGAGCTACGAGTGGCAGAAGACACCAAGATAACATCTCGGTGGCCGTTCGAGGGCTGGATGGTGATGGCGGCGCCGGAGGAAGAGCTCGAAGACGAGGTGGCAGGACGTCAATACGCGACAAAGGCATCGGTGCCCGCGTACTCCGACTTGACGGCCTTGCCGCCCGCCCTCTTCCTCTTCCACAGCCTCAGTACGCCAGCCGCCCAAGGAGGCGACCCCAAGAAGTTCAAGGAGTCGGCGACATGGATGATGGGGTCGCTGGTGCCGCCCGGAGCGGCGCCCGACACCTAGTCGGACCCATCATCCTGCCGCCCATTACCCTCATCATCGTTGCCGCTGTCCTCCTCGTCATCCTCGCTCGAGGGGGAATCTTCATCGTCAGAAGAGCTCTCCACGTAGCACCTCGCACGAGTCCCGAGGTGCCCAAAGATCTTGCAGAGAGGAGGCCACCCTCCATTAGTTTGAAATGGAGAGTGAGCCCCTCCGTCAAGCTATGGATGCGAGCGAAGGTCTTCCACCCTCGGCGTAGATACATGACGTGAGGGGCGAGGAACTCGACATCATCCCACGTGCCGCGGTTCCCACAACCCCTCATATGCAGCCGCAACGCCTGCGGCGGATCCAGCTCCATAGCCCACGCAAATGGAGTCGGGAGGCGAAGGCGACAACGCGGTGGCTGGCGCAGCCTGATGAAGAATTCACAAGGGTTGTCCCCGGCGTGGCCCTCGATCAGAGGAGGGGCTGCTGGCGGAGGTGAGGCTGATCTGCCGCCCCATCCTCCTCTCCCTCGAGCGCCACCACGACCTCGACCTCGCCCCTCCCCCTTCCTCTAACGGCCGGCTCCGCCACTACCAGCTCTTGGGGAGGAGTGATGCGCTGTCTGGCTGAAACCCTCGCCGCCACCGATGAAGCGTCGCCACGCCCCCTCGCCATGGCAGAAGAAAGGAGGAAGCAGGAATGGGGAGAAGTAGATGGCGAAGGGTTGAGAGGCACCGTTCCTCCCGCTCCCCTTTTTATAAAGGGGCGGGGGAGAGGCTCGGCCGCCCCCTCTCGGCCAATCTGGCCCATTGAAGTGATAGCAAGCGGGGCTGACGACCGCCCTCCCCGCTCCATTGAAGGCACATGGGAATCAACCCACACACGCGCACGACTTCTCACGTCCCGCGTGCCTGTCATTCGCCCGGCGTCGTGCATGCAGCAAACATGGCGCGAGGGAAAGGCGCAGTGGGACGCGTGGAGCGACGGTTCCTGAGCGAGGGCAGTAAATGAGCAGCGGCCCTACGGTCTCAAAGAGAAACGCAAGCCGCCTCTTTACTGTCCACCACGGGATGACACCAGCATGCTTCCGTCATGCGCGCCTACGACCCCCACGTTGCGCGTTCAATGCGGGTCATGGGGAAGCAAAGCGGACGGAGCAGTTACCGTGGTAAAATCCGCCCCAACTGCCCGCGCACCATTCTGGGCCTGGCCCAACAACATGCTACGCTTATGTATGGCCCAGGCCCGGGGGCTCCTGTCAGTGTACAAAAGTAGGGGCTCTGCTTTTGACCCCTTTACTTGTGCACGGGCAGTCAGAGCCACCCGCCACGGCCACGCATAACAGGGCAGGAAGAGGAAGCCAGAGAGAATCCGAAGGCACAAGACAAACAAAGCAATAACAAGGACCAAGGCCACAAAGATCGGATGGATGAAGCAGGTTTCCCCGGCAAGAACCTCGCCCACACCAGCCGAGCGAGCCACCCTTGAGCCTACCAACGCTAGACAAACGCATTGGGACAGGGCTCGGGAGGCACCTCCGTGGTGGTATACAGATCTTTATGAAGACAAAGAATACTCAAGATCAAATGAGGATAGGAAGGCAACAATCATCACCAAGATCCTCACCAAAGAGACCTACAAGACCCCCGGCAAGATCCTTGCCGGGGACGCCATCACGCCACGGCAAGACCCTTGCCGGGCCATCCGGCAAGACCTTTGCCGGGCCACCCGACAAGACCCTCGCCAGAGGCAACCATGGAGCCCCTACCAAGCCCACGCCAGCCAAGTCTCCGCCGCTGCTCGCATGCAGCTGCTGACCCAACCAGCTGGGCAGGCACCTACGTGGCAACATGCAACCCTTCGTGGAGGCTCCACCACCATGCCACCTCAGCTGCCTGCCTGCCTACATGGCACCGCATGCATCGCTGACCAGGGCGCGTGTCGAAGCGAGGAGGAGCGGCGACGGACGGGACGGGCCTCGCTCCCGTCCCCGATAAAGTGAGGGACAGCTAATCCGTGCATTAAATGCACTTTGTCCTGTAATACCAGCGATAAGCTCACATCACTGTCCTGTAATACCAGCGATAAACTCACAACGCTTTAGCACTTTCCACCTCCTGTGTGCCACTGTGGCAGCCCCTTTCGCATATAAAAGGAGACCCATGGCGCACTGGAGAAGGATTCGGCTCTTTCGAACCTAGCAGCACCCAGAGCTAGTTCAAGAGCTCCAGAACACTAAATACATCCACCAAAGCAGGATCGTAGGGTTTTACGCATCTTTGCGGCCCGAACCTAGGTTAATCCCCTTTGTGCTTTCTACTGGTCCCGCTCTTCTCACGATCCCCGCGCCCCGCAACCGTAGTAGGGATTCCAGTGATCTCATAGGTGTCGTCTCCCACCGACAACTATAGTGTACCGGCTAGAAGGGGGACGCAACTTTATTGACTTTCTGCACCTGCCTTTGGGTGCCTGACATGTGGGCCCAACGGGTGGCTGGCCCACCTGTCATACAGCCAAAGGCAGGTGCAGTAGAGGGCCGAGGAGTAGATGGCAACACGAAAGTGAATTCAATGCAGTTTGCACTTCTCATATAAAGGCTCCTCGCCAGTCCAATCTAGTAAGAAATCCTACGCACCTACGCATGTTAACCAAGGGCAAGAGTGATCACTCCAATCGCAAGATCAATTGACTAGAAGCTAGACCCATGGAGGCGATGAGCGCGAGCATCAGCCGGCTATGCCAGATGGTCCACGATGCCGGCCCGCGGCCCAGCACCGAGGAACGTCTCCAGGTAGTGGTTGAGGCCGCCAGGGCGAGGGGCCGCTTGGACGACATCTTCGTCTTCTTGTTCGACAAGGTCCTCGTCGGCTTCCTCGACAAGTTCACTGTCATCAAGAAGCTCGTGGACGACCGAGACGTACGCCGCCAGCCCACGCGCCCAGGCTCTGCGATGCCCGACACCCTCAGCGGCCACTATGGTGACAACCTCTTTGATGCATTGGTGGCCCTGCGACTGCCCGCTGTCGCGCCGGAGGATGTCCACCTCGAGGCCGCGTGCACCGCGCAGCGCTTGGCGCAGCAAGACACCATCAAAATAATCACCCACGTCTATGCGCAAATCGTCTACAAGGACTACTACATGCAAGAGGAGGACGATAGGACGCTAGCCTTCTTGGACCGCAGGGCAACCTTGGACGTCATTGTTCAGAAGCACGTTGAGCTCGCCGCCAACGCCGCTGCTCCTCACACGTCGGTTGGTGACCCGACGCACTAGGGCGTGAGGATGTTGTTGATGGATCCGTATGTATCTTTATCTTTCCGTCAAATCCGTGTAGTAGTATATGGTACTACTAGTAATTACCTTACCTTTTGCATCAACTTCATAATTTTCATACGTACTCCATGCATGAACCGCGCCAGAACCAAACTTCTCATTACTCTAGGGAAAATCGTTATTTCTATCTATCGGTCACGCCATGGAGCAAAACCAAATTTTACAAGTTACAAGTTCAAAAGGAAAAGCCTGCTATGTTCGCATCGCGTCCTCAAGGGGGAATGTGTGCTGTTTTGCATTTTCACTTACAAGTGGGACCATAGTTGAGCAAACCGACTATCGGCAAACCCCCACCCTGCCCACCACGCGATGGCTGAGAAAACAGGAGGGAGAAGAGATGGCTATTGCATGAACTCCAAGAAAATTGGTGTTGGATGGGACTCGTGTGGGTGGCGTGTGCCATACTGCTAGACGTGAATGCTACTTATGGGCCATGCCACCCCACTATATCGAGCCTATATCGAGGTGCTGGTTACGTAGAACAAATTTCTTGGAGTCCGTGCTCAGCCCTCCTCTATTTCCCTTCTCAGCCAGCCAGTAGACGCGCGGAGCCCATCGTCAGTTTGCTCATATGCGGTCCCACATGTCAGTGAAAACGCAAGAGGACCCACTGAACCTGCACATCTTTCACCTCGACGTGCTAGTGATGAAAAATAAATCCAATAAAGATCTTCGGTCGCCGCTTTTGGAGTTACTCAAGAGTGGTAAGATTCTATTTACAGTTTAACCCAAGATGCACATCACGTGGCTTCAACTACCACTCCATTTTCTTGCATGACACGACCTGGATGCTGGATGTCCCACATGTCGGCAAAAGGAGGAAGAACTCGACCACATCTTCGGTTGTGCTCTCAGACTAGACTAGTTGTGCTAACTTAAAATTTTATTGTGTAGAATGGATGCTAGTTTGGTATTGGGAAGAAGAGTACATCGATATATTGATAGAGCACAATTTAGTAGATGTTCTAGCACTTTTAGCTAGCATAGAGGCTAGAGATGAGACTAGTGCACTTGTTGATAGAATAGAGGATAGACATGAGACTAGATGCGAGGAAGCAATGTCTACTTCTTTACACTCGAAGAAGAAAGAAGCATGCAAGATCAAGCCTCCGTAGATCAACAATGAACGCATCAAGAAGGCACTAATCCAACTTATAGGAGCAGTTATGGAAGTTGGATATATTCTAAAATGCATTCTTGTGGTTCTTGTTTTCTTTGGTCTTGCTTTTCTAGTCAAATTTTGGTGATGTATTTCCATGTACCAAAAATCAATGATGAAAAAAAATATATGTGTTTGCAAAGAAAAACGTACGTGGCCGGGATGCGTCCGCGCGTTGGGCGCACAACCACCGCATCCGAGAAATGGCCCGGACACGACCCCATTGCCCTACCCAAATGGACGGAATCTGGGTAAAACGGAGGTCTGTTTGGGGTCATGCGTTGGAGTTGGCCTTACAAGTCGGACCGCAGTTGAGGAAACTGACAACCGGCAAACCCCCAGCTCGCCTGCCGTGCGATGGCCGAGTTAGAGAAACGATGAGGTTGAAGAGATAGCTGTAGCATAGACTCCAAGAGATATGGTGTCAGATGGAAGTCGTGCTAGTGGTGTGTGCCATACTCCTGGACGTGAATGCTTGTTCTGGCCCATGCCACCCTACTATATAGTAGTAGTATCGAGGATTCGAGGTGCTGGTTATGTGCAGCGAACACATTAACATATGGCCCACCTCATACTGTGGCTAAATTTCCTGGAGTCTGTGCTAGGTTAAAACGTGTTCTTTGTGAGGGTGGGTGGCTGGTCTCAAGTTTAAAACTTGTTGTATTACGTATACGTAGACGTAGAGATAGTGTAGCAGTTCTGAAAGTTTGAACCCAAACATCATAACGCAATTTCTACTGGACTCATCCGAGGACCTAGGATGACGGGATTCGCAGCTATAGTAAAAACACCCTCCCGACGCGCGACGCATGTGAAGCTAGTACAAATAGTGTACTATTGTTGATTGGCATCATCCGATAATCTGTTGCAATGCACGTACAATTATGTATTCAGAAAATATATTTTTGCCTCATCACAGCACCCACTTAGAGAAGCGACTCGAAAGCCATTCATAACTTTAGGAAGTTTATCACAGTCATATCATTTTATTACATACAACAGGTCATCAACCCACAAGGACAATGAGGATACAATATAAATACTAAAGTTTTCATCACACAACAAATAACAAGCAATGAAATGAACTTCAACTCAACCAATCCTCGGCGCTGGAAACACTTGCTTTGAACCAGAAGTGATTCTTTGGGAAGGGCCGACTACTGTCAATCTCGAGACCAATGCAGGACTGATCATCCAGGCTAAAGCAGCCTACGATATCACGACCAGTGTAGGAACCGAGGTATAGATACAGTTGCTTCTCATAAATGGTAGTAACATTGTGTCAACAACAGCTGGATTGCCTTTCACCATCTTTGGATAGTTTTGTTCAAGGAAGAGCGAGTTTTCTCCAAGACTATCAATACTGTACCATGGAGAAGGTGTTGGCGCTAGCACACTAGTATCCATCCCGAATACCCTGCAACCGGTGTTGGAATAGGTCCGAAGAGTGCGACCATGGGAGGCAACACCTGCTTCCTTAGTAGTAACATCAGCAGTGCGCTGTATACAGACAAGAAGGGGTGATCCATCGGAATAAGTTGCCAGGCGCCACTGAGTATATGGGGCTCTCTCGTCCTCATGCTCATGATTATCACCATCGTTATCTCCCCCTTGGTTATAATTTTTTTGAAGTATAGGTGGTGGAATGTTCACAGGTCCTTGGAAACACAAGAATAAGGTTAATTAGTAAAGGGAAACTTGCTAACCCGCATGCATGTGGATGAAACAATTATAATTACAGTGGAAGACAAACGTATCGAAACTACGAGGATCCCATGCAAAAACAGTGCCACGAGTGGTGGCAGCAAACACAAGACCCTCGTATTGAATTGCATCACAGTACACATCCGTGTATAGAAACTAATTTTTGAGCAATATCCATCTAGTCGAACCATGAAGGATGGCAACAAGCTTGTCGAAGATAGCAACAACTCCATAGTTCCTGTAATGCCAAGAGCGGTTGGGAACTCGACAAATTGCTATCTTCTGTAGAGGACAGTCACCATGATCGTATTTTAACGTGCATAGAATACCGGTGTGCTCAACCTTTGGGCAGTCTGAGATTTTTGGAAGTGGAACCCGGTGAGGAGTGTACACATTCACAAGTTCCCACTCGCAGTTGTACCCAATATAAACAACCCAATCTGCATTTGCGCCTGCCCAAGCCTTGCCCTCAAGCGATGGCATCTTAATATCATACATATCATTATCAAGCGGCATCAACTTGCACAAGGCGAGGCTTCCCTTGTCCCCGCGCCAGTCAGCAAGGTCACAGCGAAGACGATAGGGGAGATCAAACCGCTCCTGGACCCTTGGGGTTCCTTGTAATGATGTTATTAGTTGAGTCAAGAACGGTCTTGAACATACCTGCCATGACGTCGCATCGATCAATGAGTTCCTCCACCACGTCATCTTTTATATCGGGGCAAGAATAATGGGGTCATTTCTGGCCTGTTCCCTCCATGGAGAAGACGATCGAACAATGGCAGAAGGAAGGGTGAAGGAAAATTGAGGTGGGAGGAATAGCGTGCGATAGCAGTTCCAAGTCGAGAGGGAAAGGCGAAGAGTCAGTGGACGGTTACCAGTTTGCCACGGTACATGAAGAGGCGCCCCGGCCTACACGTCCGTTCGGATTTATTATAAAAGGACTTGCCATTGTCTCACTGACATGTTGGAACGGGACCACATGTCAACGAAACATGGTGTGTAATTTCTCGTGCAAAATGCGAGCTAGCCGCATTGGCCCAGGTGCTGCATTAATTATGAACCTTTATTTTTTAACATACAATATGAGTGGATAGCTCCTGTGGTCATCACACGTGAGCGGATATATAGGTGGGCTAGGTGGGCAGGCGGCAACAATCTGAGTGCTAAAAGAGTTGATCCAATGCTTGGTTTTGTTTGGATTTTCGAACTATGAGCATTGGATAGAGTGAATCAATGGCTTACGTTCAAAGTTATTCTCATACTATAGAATGTTATAGGAACATGGAGAGATTTGGTTGATTTTATGTTGCTGAATAATATAAAATTTTATGAGTGAAGACGCTCCACCGCAAGGTTTGTTGCTCCTTCTCGGTCGTCTGGAATCTATGTTCTTCCACTCTTTCATTTAAGACACGAGCTTTGTTCATCCTTTTGCCGACACGCGGGACATCTATATGCCTCCATTTTAAAAATCATACTATATGCCTCCATGACACGCGGGACATCTAGCATCAAGGTGGCGTGTCATGCAAGAAAATGGAGATATGCAGTGTGTAAGTGAGTCATGCACTTCGATGGCACCTAGTACTACGCAATATTTTTTCTCCTCGATGGCATGTGAATACTGCACATACTCAATGACAGAGCACGGGATGGTAGTCATGGACATGGTCGGCCCTTTTTGAAGAGAGTACTAAATAACTTTGATGCTCGGCTTGCTCGCGCACGGGTCACTTTACCAGGGACTGTAATGATTTTGCGCGCTCCAATGGATTGGTTTGGAGAAAAATTTCTCTGCAACAAAACGCGCATATCTCGGGAAATCCTAACGGTTAGGGGAATAGTGCCAAAGTTATTCGGATAGCATGCCCCGTCGCATCATCGCCGCCCACATTGCACCAATCTCTCCCTATTCCTTCCAACGAAAACCCCGTCCCTTCCTCCATGCTGCCAACAATGGCGAACTATGAGCTTGATCCTCAGCGCTTCGTCCCGGCTGGCCATCACATCATTGATGCTGGTGACAGGCGACTTCCCCGCACCTTCATCACGCCGACGGCTCGCCCACCTTGCCGTCATGAGGAGTACATGGTGGCTGAGGTTATGCCTGCTCCGGAGGGTCCAATCGGCCCTGTCAGAGAAGAGGTTGTGCAGTTCCTGCAAGACAGAGGTACTCTGGTTCGCTCTGCTTAGCCCTGGTTTCATGGAGTAGGTTTATTTCAAGTCAGGGATCCATTAGTTAGATACTCTTTGATTCAGCACCCACCTTTCCCTCTGGGCAACGATCATTTTGTGAGATTCATGAAGCATGATGAAGGGGAAAATTTTAAGGGAAGTCATGGGTTCCGTAAGGGTTGGATTATGTTTATTGGAATTCCTCTTGACTATCGCAACATAGAGTTCATATCTCAGGCGGTTGGCACCTTTGGGAAATTTCACTCTTGGGACAGTGAAGATCCTTATTTGGTTCGAACTCTAGTGGAGGCAAGTTTTCCTGACACGCCATTAGTACCATGTGATGTGGTTTTTGGAGATTATGCTAAATGGGGGGAGCCCAAGTATCATGGACTGCTGCTTGTTATGTGTTGGGAGCTGATTTTGCTGATCAGATGCCCAATGACGAAGATCCAATGCCTCTGGATGGAAATCCGCACCCGTTGCCTGGAAACCTTGTGAATGATAACTTGATGTTTGTTCTTCCACCATATCGGATGATAGGCTGGGATGATGCGCCTGTTCCTCCTCCAGTGGATCAAAACAATGACGCTGCTGGGGATGGATGGGGGCATGCAAATTGGGGAGACAATGATGAGGAGCTCCCACAACAGCCTCAACCTGCACTGCCAGAACAGAATCAGGTTTCAATTGTCATTGATCAGCCAGAGGGCTCTGTTTCTATGGAGCAACAGGTGGAATTTCTGATGGAGGAACATCATGAGATGCAGCAAGAACACCAGTTGCAGGGTAATGTGCAGCAGCCTGTTGAGGACAATCCCTTAGCAATTGTCCCTTATCAGCCACCTGTTGTTCAGCAGCATCAGTTAATAATTGGTATGGCCAGGATTGTGGCTGGGCCACCTCTACCTCCAGAGATGATCTGGAAGAGATCATTCGAGAATCTTCTGCCTGAGTTTGTTGTCAAGAAGGTGCCGAGGCCAATCTTCTCAAGCCTCTTGGGATAGTGACATATTCCAAGCGCACTTGGACCATTTCCTTTGATGATTCCCAAAGGAGCTCTTCTCTGGTCCCAACTTTGCCTAACAGTCTGGTTCTGCGGAGGCCTTTTGTGGCCAAATGCCCTGTTGCCAGAGCTCTCTTTGGAAGTTCTTCTGAAGAAGTTAACTCTGATGATGTCAATGTTGGAATGTAGATGGATGTGTTTGGTGATTTGCAAACAGAAAATGCAGTGCCTCAAGGCCTGGAGGAGATCTCTTCTTCTGCTGTGGTTTTTGCTTCTGCGCAGGTCAAGGACAAGAAGCAGACAAGAAGAAAGAAACCAGTGGCCCCTTTGGTGGATACTTCTGTTAGACGATGTACTAGAAGCGCGGCAGAACTTGATGGGTTTAAACCCGTCAGTTTTGAGCAGCTTTCTTTCCAGCCCACCAAGAGGCGCCCAAGGTCCAAGCCCATCCATGAGACGGCCCAGTCCAAGCCTGAAGATGTTGGTGATAATGCCAACACCTCTGGAGATGCTCCTCCGCCCACGCCGATCAATGTTCTGCAAGCAATCGGAGCGGAGCTGGAGATCGACCCTAACCTTCTATCCAAGGAGAAGCTTATGGCTAATCCCAAGGATGATTCCTCCTCCAGTGGTGTTTAAATGTTGTCGTTTATCTCTTTCGATAGGTGTAGCGAGCCTGTTAAATTCGCTGTCGTTATGTTATTTCTGAACTTTATGCTCTGCACTATGGTCTGGATGACTTTTGTCTATTATGGCGTGGTTTGTGTGACATTGTATGTCATGCAATGGCTGATACTTTGTTTCTGGTTATATTATGAATCAAAGATCTAGGCATAAGTGGAAGGTTCTTTGTTGGAATGTTCGTGGCCTAAACTCTGAACCACGACAACATTCTGTCAGAGAGAAAATTTCTGAAAGTCAGTGTGCGATTGCCTGCTTGCAAGAAACTAAGTTAATTGATTGCTCCCGTTCCTTAGTTAAGGCAGTATGTCCTATGGGCTTTGATCAATTTATTGAATCACCCTCGAGAGGGGCCTCAGGTGGGATTCTGACAGTTTGGGGTTCTGATGTCTTTAAGGGTGTTTTAATTGAAGTTAAGTCCTTTGGAATTGTCACCAGTTTTACCTCGGTGCATAATAACGAGCAATGGTTCTTAGTTAATGTGTATGGGCCCTGCCAGGGTGAGATGAGGGACGAATTTGTTAACTGGTTGTATAATCTGCAAGTGGAACCTGAACAAAAATGGTTGTTAGTGGGAGACTTCAATTTCATCAGATCCATGGAAAATAGAAATTTACCAGGAGGGGACGTTAATGATATTTTTATCTTTAACGAGATCATTGGTCATTTAGGACTTCTTGAGCTTCCACTAAAAGGTAGAAGATTCACCTGGTCTAACATGCAGGATATCCCACTTCTGGAGAAACTGGACTGGTTTTTTACTTTTGCTAGCTGGATAAATCATTATCCCATGACACAAGTGGCTCCTCTTGCGAGAACAGCGTCTGATCATGTTCCTTGTGTTATCTCTGTCAGGACCTCAATTCCTAAAGCCCATATTTTCAGGTTTGAAAACTATTGGGTGCATCAGCCTGGTTTCATGGATTGTGTGAGGGAGGTCTGGAGCAAACCTTCGCATAAACAGCATATCTCTGCAGTTATTATGGAGAAATTGAAATCATTGAGGTTTGCTTTAAAGAAATGGCAGAAGGGGCTTTCACACATTAAATCTTTAATTGAAAAGTGCAATTGGGTAATTTTTTGGCTGGATGATTTAGAGGATTGGAGGCCTCTGTCCATACCAGAGAAAAACTTCAGGAAGTTATGTAAGTTGCATCATGAGCACCTTTTGCATTTGCAGTTTTTATACTGGAGAAAAAGGTGTACTATCAGATATATCAAGGTGGGAGAAGAGAATTCAAAATTCTTGCAGGCCATGGAAACAGAGAGATATAGAAAAAATTCTATTGCTAACCTGCATTTGTCTGATGGGACAGTCTCTACAGATCATGGGGAGATTGCTAAGGAATTCTTGGTAACTTTCAAAGGAAGAATGGGAACCCTTAAACCAATTGTTTTGGGGAATGACATCCTATCTTTAATTCCAAGAATTCAAGGTCTTGAGGTGCTCACAAAACCTTTTCATTTGAATGAGACTGAAAAGGTCATAAAGGAAATGCCAATTGATAAAGCACCTGGATCAGATGGTTTTAATGGTCTGTTTATGAAGAGATGTTGGCCAATTATTTCATCTGACTTTATTCAATTGGTCAATGAGTTTCATGCTGGAACTGTGATTTTGGAAAATCTCAATGAAGCTTTTATAACTTTAGTCCCAAAAAAGCAATCACCTGAGGGTGTGGGAGATTTTAGGCCAATCTCTTTGACAAGTATAGGACTAAAGTTTCTGACAAAATTGGCTGCCAATAGGTTTCAGGAGGAAATCACCAAATGTGTGCATAAGAATCAGTATGGCTTCATTAAATCAAGGACAATTCAGGATTGTATTGCATGGACTTTTGAGTATATTCATCAATGCAATCAGTCCAGAAAGCCAATTCTTTTGCTTAAGCTTGATTTTGAAAAAGCTTTTGACTCAATTCAACATGAGGCAATCTTGAGAATTCTTGTGGCAAAGGGGTTTGATAGCAAATGGATCACATGGATTCAACAACTGTTAACTTATGCAACATCCTCAATTCTGTTAAATGGTGTGCCTGGAAGTCATTTCAAGTGCAAATGTGGTGTTAAGCAAGGAGATCCTATCTCTCCTTTGCTTTTTGTTATTGCAGCTGATCTTCTACAAACCATGATTAATGATTTTCTGCTTAAGGGGCAGCTGGTTTTTCCTTTGCCAACACATGATCCTTTTTATCCTGTGGTTCATTATGCTGATGACACCTTGCTGTTTGTAAATGCTGACCTAGCTCAGTTGGAGGCTCTTAAAGCAGTGCTCAATTCCTTTTCACTGGCAACTGGGTTACAAATCAACTTTCATAAGTCTTCAATGTACCCCATCAATGTAGAAGCCTCTGTTGCTTCTGCACTTGCTGCTTTTTTTGGCTGTCAGTTAGGCTCTATGCCTTTCACTTATTTGGGACTGCCTATTGGAACCACTAGACCAAAAATTGTGGACTTGCTCCCTTTGGTGGATTGCATGGAAAGGAGGCTAACTGCTAGTTCCCGGTTTTTGCCTCAAGGTAGTAGACTGCAGTTGGTAAATTCAGTGATATCTTCTTTGCCTATATTCTTTCTTTGCAGCCTATCATTACCAAAGGGCATTCTAAAATAGTTAGAGAGGATTCAAAGGCAGCGTCTATGGAGGAAATATGGTCAGGAAAAGGGTCATTCTTTGGCTGCTTGGCCCCTTGTCTGCAGACCCAAGAAGAAGGGTGGACTTGGAATTCTGAATTTCGGATTGCAAAATGATGCTCTGTTGATTAAGTCCCTGAATAAATTCTATAACAAAGCTGATGTGCCATGGGTCAGCCTGGTGTGGGATTCCTACTACTAACAAAGAGTTCCACATGACACTACTTTATGTGGCTCTTTTTGGTGGAGGGACATCTGTAAGTTAGTGGACAAATATTGAGCTGTAACATCTGTTTCTGTTGGCAAAGGAGATTCTGTGCTTTTTTGGTCTGATCATTGGGAGATTGGACATTCTTGTATCCCTTTGCAGGAAAGATTTCCACGACTTCATTCTTTTTGCCTTCAGAAGAACCTTTCTGTTAAGGAAGTACTACAGGCAGGAAATTTGCAACAAATGTTCTCTTTGCCTTTGTCTGAACTGGCTTTTAGGGAGTTCAATCAGCTTGCTACAATGTTGTCTGGTAGACACTTGGACGATGCTTGTGATGATATGTGGACTTGGAGACATGGGAAAAAGGGTGAGTATTCTGCAAAGAAGTACTATGAGTTTGTACACCAGCCTGTCATTGCTAATCCAATTCTGAGCTGGGTTTGGAAAAGCTGCTGTACAATGACAGTTAAAATGTTTGCATGGTTGGTTATTATGGATAGAGTAAACACCAAGGATATGATTCAGCGAAGACATTGGAAAATTAATGATGGACCTAGTTGTGTCCTCTGCCCAACTGGAGTACTGGAAGATAGGAATCATCTATTCTTCCAGTGCAATTTCAGTATGAGGATCTGGAACTTTCTACAAGTACCCTGGTTGAATAGCAATGATATGGTCCAAATTGCCTTACATGCAAGGAAGGAATTTGATAAACCATTTTTTGCAGAGGTGGTTTTTCTTGCCTGGTGGAATATCTGGAAAGTGCGAAATGACAAGGCTTTCAGACATGTCCATCCAACTTTTAGGCAGTGTAGAAATGGGTTCATTCATGATATCACTCTTCTATCACACAGGATCAAGGCCAGATACAAGGATGATCTACTCAAATGGATTGATTTTATGCCTCCTTGAAGATCCACACCAGTTGTAACATCTTTTCTTTCTTAGTTTGTAGCTTTAATTCTTTCTTAGAGTTTTGTACAGTCTTTTTTCTTTCTCTTTCTTTTGTTTTGTTCCCCCTCTTGAGGAACCCTGTTATTACTTCTTGTTCTTTATTAATAAAATGCTGTGGGGTGTAAGCCCTGCAGTCTTCACGGTCAAAAAAAACTTTGATGTGTCCCGTAAACTCGATGAGAAGCTTGCTTACTACACCTTCTCCCTTGCCAACGCATGCGCGGTGGCTCGCAGCACGAGGAGAAACTTTTGCTTACAAGCGGTGGACGTGCAGCAGTTCATTTGGTGTCAGATTGCCAGAAATACTACTATAGTACCATCATTATTGTTCGACTTCCGGAAGAGGAGAAGAGCCAAGCGCAAGGCCACCTACTAACCTAGTACAGTACTACTATAGCCAAAGCTGGGCCACCTTTTTAAAGCATGGTTAATTAATATAGGCAGCTCTTGCAGCGGCACATCATTTAGAGCAAGTACTCTCTTCATAGGAACAAAGGAAGTGAAACAAAAGTTGGAGTGGATGCTAGATTGCCAATTAAAACATGATTACATAGGAAAAAATCCTATAGCATTCTATCCTATGAATCAAACGACCAATGTAGGAAAATTATGAGGGGGATCTCCTCAACAGTGTTCCTCGGCTCACACCTAGCATCACGGTGGTCGAACTTGGAGTCATTCATCTGGTACATGGGGCATCTCAGATCTGGACACAAGGTGACGTGACCTCTCAATTCGTCCGCCATTTGAAGCGGCGCGCCGGTGGAGGGCTAGCATACTCCAATATTAGGTTGGCTCTATGTGATGTGGCAACTTCATATACTAACCAGATGCTGGCTATTCTACTACGGTACTCACACTCCAAGAAGTGACTCGAAAACCATTCATAAATTGAGTCTATGACATGCATTTGCAAATGTACCATTCATTACATACAACAAGTCATCAACACACAACGACAACGAGGATACATGTTGGATTATAGATTATTTCCAACAAAACATTCTAGTAAATACTTAAGTTTTCATCACACAACAAATAACAAGCAATGAAATGAACTTCAACTCAACAAATCGTCGGTGTTGGAAACACTTGCTTTGAACCATAGGTGCTCTGGGAAGGGCCAGCTATTGTCAATATCGAGAGCAACGCATGACTGATCATCCAGGCTGAAGCGACATATATTAGGACCAGGGTAGGGAACCACCGCAATGTCCGAGGTATAGATACAGTTGCTTCTGAATAATGGTAGTAACGTTGTGTCAATAGCAGCTGGATCGCCTTTCACCATCATTGGTTAGTTTGGTCCAAGGAACAGCGAGTTTTCTCCAAGACTATCAATATTGAACCAGGGAGAAGGTGTTGGCGCTAGAACACTAGTATCCATCCCGAATACCGTGCAACGGGTGTTGAAATAGGTCTGGAAAGGGCGACCATGGGAGATAACACATGCTCCCTCAGTAGTAACAATCTTAGTGCACTGCATACAGACAAGAAGAGGTGATACATCGGAATTAGTTGCCAGGTGCCACTGAGTATATAAGTTCTGCTCGTCCTCATGCTCGTGATCATCACCATCGTAATCTCCCCCTTGGTTATAATTTTTTTCAAGTATAGGTGGTGGAATGTCCACAGGACCTTGGAAACACAAGAAGGTTAATTAGTAAAGGGAAACTTGCTAACCTGCATGCATGTGGATGAAACAATTATAATTATAGTGGAAGACAAACGTACCGAAACTACGAGGATCCCATGAAGAAACAGTTGCACTTTACTAATTAAGTATAGGTGGTGGCACTGTTTTTTCAAGACCGTTCCCTCCTAACTCCTAATGCAGCCGCCGGCACCTTGCTGCTAGAGACCCTAGATTGAATTCATAGATCGAACATGAGGATTAGCTTGTCGACAGATGGAATTGGTTTGAGAAGAAGGATGCATCAAAATTGATCGGAGGAGAGCAAGACCCTTGAAGGATCGGCCCTGTAGGTAATTGCGTGCATTGAAGATTCACACGTTCTATATGTTTCCTCTCATATATGTTCCCTACGTGCAAGCTACATAGTAGGCCAGTGATGAAAATAAGTGGAGTATAACTAGCATTGACGTGTGCATCTTTCAGAAGTGGTAGGAGTTTACTAGCATCCAATAATGCTAAGGAATCAAGATGCAAAACTTTGGATACCTAATGTGTTAGCTAATCTTTAGTTGGTATTGCGTATAGTCGGTAAGTAAACAAGTTTTGGTCCTAGCTAGTTGTGCATGTAAGCAGAATTAGTACTTCTAGTTAGATTACGTTTACGGAGAGAAGAAACCGGCTGCACCAACATAAGATGAATGATCTTGTGCTTGTGATGTACAACTTCAAATTAAAACAAAGACGGAAGAGAAGAGATGCTAAGGTTGCACTTCAGTTGGAGGATATTGAATCAGATGATGAATGGATCATGGAAAAAGAGGGTCCAGTGCTTCCTGTAAACCAAGATTGGTTGCACTACGTTGATAGGATTGCTCGAAGAGAAGCACATGCTGATGTAGAAGAAAATACTGACCATGAAGTTGAGACCATGGCAAAGAACATAGATGATGCATGTAAGTATGTTGATTATATAGTTGTGATGTCATTTGTATAATATATATGGACATAAAGTAATGTATACAATTTCATATATACTTGCAAGTGGCGATGAATTTGGATTTGGTGGCGACGAGTATAATCATGTGTTTGACTACAATGAAGACGAAGCTAACAATGGATACAACGAGGATAAGGAATATGGTGATGTCCGAGATGGAGATGATGGTAGTGCACATCCTTCCACCTCGTACGAGGCCAACAATAATGGGGATGACTTCTATTAGATTACTACCACTATGATTATAAAACTTCTATTGTGGCGACGTACTTTGAATTTTGCTCCATATTTAGTATTGAAACTTTATAGTAACCATATAAAGTCATGGCGTGGATACAAAATATCTTATTTGAGTAAATCTAGTAGAATCCTCGATTCCACGACTCAATTCTACGACTCGATTCTGTCTAAGGAAAATCGATTCGACTCCGAATCCCGACTCTGACTAACTTGCACGAGTGGTGGCTGTAAACCCAAGACCCTCGTATTCAATTGCATCACAGTACTCATCCGTGTACAGAAACTAATTTTTGAGCAATATCCATGCACGAGCCGGCAGAATCAGTAACGACGACAACAAGCTTGCCAAAGATAGCAACAACTTCATAGTTCTCGTAACTCCAAGAGCGGTTGGGAACTCGACAAATTGCTATCTTCCGTAGACGACAGCCACCATGATCGCATTTGAACGTACGTAGATCATCTGTGTGCTCAACCTCAGGGCACTCTGAGATTTTTGGAAGTGGAATCCGCTGACGAGTGTACACATTCACAAGATCCCACTCGCAATTGTACACGTATCATTATCAAGCGACATCAACTTGCACAAGGCGGGGCCTCTGTCATCCATGCCCATGCGAACAGGCTTATAGCAAAGAAGATAAGGGAGATCAAACCGCTCCTGGACCCTTGGGTTCCTTGTAATGAAGTTATTAGTTGAGTCGAGAATGGTCTTGAACGAACCTGCCATGCTAGCCGAGGTGATGATGTCGCACCTATCAATGAGTTCCTCCACAATGTCATCTTTCAAATTGGGGCAAGAATAACGGGGTCATTTCTGGCTTCTTCCCTCCATGGATAAGATGATCGAACAATGGCAAAAGGAAGGGTGAAGGCAAATGGAGGAGGGAGGAAGAGTGTGCGACAGCTGTTCCAAATCGAGAGGGGAAGGCGAAGAGTCAATGGCCGGTTGTCAGTTTGCCACGGTACACGAAGAGGCGCCCTGGCCTACATAGATGTCCGTTCGGAAATTGTACAAAAGGACACACCGTCGTCTCACTGGCATGTTGGAACGGGACCACATGTCAACGAAACATGGTGTGTCATTTCTCGTGCAAAATGCGATCTGGCCGCGTTGGCCCGACGTGTCCCATTATTTCTTGACTTTATTTTTTTAATGGCATGTCGTTCAGTTTTGAAGCACGACTAACTGATACTGTATGCAGAGAAAATATAAACTACTCTACCACTACTCCACCACTAGTACTAGTAGTACAAAAAAGATATATA
Organism: Triticum timopheevii; assembly: GCA_963921465.1. Taxonomy (NCBI): domain Eukaryota; kingdom Viridiplantae; phylum Streptophyta; class Magnoliopsida; order Poales; family Poaceae; genus Triticum; species Triticum timopheevii. The sequence continues at coordinate 141,352,413 of OY997270.1, forward strand.
AGCTGGAGCTTCAGCAATTTCTCACTAAGGGCCGCCCACTTGCTTCTCACACTACAACCCTCTTTCCAGTTCTAAAAAAGAAGGCCTCTCTCCCTCCTCACTGGTGGTCACAGATCCGCCGGGGAAGAAAAGGACGTGTAGTGTTGACGCACTCGTCGTCGGCGAGCGAGGTCATGCACTGACGACAAGGCCGTCCTCTCAGACCTAGCGCCCGTGCGGGATGGCCTCCATCCCCAAGCTCGCTACCATAGTGGTGCCGAAGACGACGACCACGAGCAAAGCCACTTCCCGCCGACCCTCAGGTATGCTACCTCTTTTCGAACCATACCCTTGTTCTATTGCCCCATCTGCCACATCGCTGCATGTGGATTTTTTTTCCACTCCACCATCTTCCCAATTTGCTATCCTCTGCTCTGCTAGTCACGTTGACGAAAACCTTACTTTTCACTATTAAAGGAAACCCTACTTCGTGCAGACTAATCCATGTCTGGGTTGAATAAGGAAAGGAAGGGAGACTGTACTGTCCAAGAGAGTAGGCATCAAACCCGTATCTAGGTTGAAAAGGGGAAAATCAGTAGCTAAGGAACGAGTCTCGTGTCTCTTGGTTGAATAAGGGTAGAAAGGCATGACAACGCAATAGAGAATGACCAGGTCGATCGGTTTGTTGTCGTCACATAGGAAAAAGGTGGCTAAAGAGAAAAAATGGGACGTAATCCACATATGCTGCCTGGATATTTGTTGCTCTGGGCAACCATACCTCCCTCACCACTCTATGCGTCCGTGGAGGTCCATCGTACTGGTGCACCCACTGTCCGAATGGGCCTCCCATGCCCTTATTGCCACTTTTTTGCTGTTAGTGTAACGCCAGCGGTCAAGTCAAGCAATGCTACTACTAAAGTGATGCCACATTTAACTAATGCCGCACTCAGTCTAATGCCATCGATAAATTTAAACAATGCCATTTAATGTCACCGGATTATTTCAGGGTTAGCCGTTGGTTGTGGATGTATTAAAGATTTTTCAGCTAAGGCATTCTAATGCTGTTGCACAGCCAGTATACCAACGATGAATCTTGTTACTACCTTCAGATTTTTGCACTGTTAATGCTTATAGATTACATACCTCACTTTCATGAGATAAGTCAATTTTTTTTGTACAATGTCAAGAGGAAGGGTCAAGAGTGGGCACCTCCTCCTCCGGCTGTTCTCTTGATTCGTTTGATCAAGTTTTTATGTTTGACCGATTATTAAGATTGGGATAGCAATTTTTGGGTCCCCTCGAGTTCGAAATGATATTTAACTTGAAGGTACATGGTTCGCAATTTTTTATACTGTCATTAGTTAATAATGCTAGTTACCTTCAGACTTTTGTATTTGGTTTAACGCTGATGCACAGCTAGTATACCAATGTGGAAACTTGTTACCTTTACATTTTGTATTGTTAATTCTTATAGAAATCTTCTAGTGCTAGAGTTTATTGAAATCTGTTCAGTAAAACCATTGTACTGTACCCTGTAATAAAATAACTAATCTACTGTTGCACTAGCCACTGGATTAGTGTATATTTGTACTATTCGAATGGTGCTGCATTAGCGTATGGACATAAATAAAGTGTGGAAAGCTTTCCCAGATATGTGCTCAAGAAAACTACTACATGTTTTTCTAAATACTAGACGTTTGGGTACTTTAAATTGAACTACGAAAACGTCTTATTTTAAGGAACAGAGGGTGTAGAGTTCACTCAAATTATCCCGGTAAAGCTAGTCACACCTTTGTTAAAATTCATGTTCATTATGTTATCGGAGGAGGTCTGTATGTTTTTCTCTAATGCCTGTCGACTACATACCTGACATCATGATGTAATGTTAAGTCATTTCCTTTTGTACAGTGTCACTGAATTGTCAAGGCGGTGATGGCATTTTATTTTAGCTGAACTGCACAAAATATGCTTAAAAGAAGAGGAAAGGTTAGGAATTGATCATTTTTTCAGAAAGAACTATATATGCCTTCCTGACATCAGCCGCTGTTGCCTTATTTATTCCATCAAATAGGTGGTTAGAAACAGTCTCGCTACCTTTTCCCATTAAGAAATTGGAATGCTTATATTTGTGAGCCTATGCTTCAACTTGTGCCACTTTTATAGTAATCACACTTTCAATATCTATGCAAACAGGGATCCTCAATTTTAGTGGAACTGCACAAAAAGTCCAAATGCTTCAACATTAGGAGCATGTTTTCTTCCAAACCTTTATATCCAATTGGTGGCACTAGGTACATGGTTTGCTACTATCTTGCTACTCTTTTTGTACTGTCATTAGATAGTAATACTAGTGGTTTGCATGTGAATTTATTGGCAGGGTGGACCTACATTGGAGGTGCAGGACAAGATTCAATGATTGGATGCTCAATTTCGGTTGTATCGATTTCACCTCTTCCATCACTGCGAACATGGATATCCTTGGTCTGATGAAGAATAGGCGCTATTGTGCTCTGAACCAGCAAATCAATTCAGTATGAAATTGTCCAGGGCAAAACATGACTGTATCAAATTGTCTAGTGCAAAACATGATAGATGCTAAGCGGAAGAGACATGTTTAAACGAAAAATACAATGGGGGTATATGTTTACTAGCTGCTTGATATTTGTGCAGACAGAGATGTTTGCCAGTTGCTATTTGGCAAACAAACAAAGTGACCGCAATTTTGGTTGAACTACACAAGAGAATAGTATAGTCACCGCATGCAGTGCCATTTGAAAATAGACACAGAAAGATTGGATAGTCACTTCATGGACTGTAGAAAAGTAGTACAATACTATTTATTGGCCAACACAGTGCTTCATTGCTTTGGTCTGATTATAACAATGGGCATCATTTTGCCTAAGTTAAAGTTTGTATTCTGAAAATAGTCTCGTCGTGTGATCGAGAGAAGACCAAATCATACTGCAGTGGATGTTCCTCCATCATGTGTGGTTCATTCTCATGGTTCCAGCTGTTGGTGAAACCACTTATGTTTGTAAGAGGAATTGTAGAGTTCACAAACAAATTTGTCTTTCAGTCTGTACTGAATGTTGGCCAAGAGAAGCATCCATGTTAGTAGGAAGAACAAATGTTTTTTCTAGATCTTTGCTTTTGGAGCTACATATTTGTATATGATCTGTGAATCATTGAGATGCATTAACATGTGGATCTTATGTATGGGAACCGTACTAGTTGGTTTTGAATTTGGGCTACTAATGTGAACATATTACAATGCCAGGCCTGTGAGTCTTGTGTGAACATTTTGAATGGATCGGCTCTTACTGCTGTGCACAACATGATCCTTATTTTGTCGTTCTCAGTGTTTACAAGTTACTAACAGTTCCTTATTTCCGTTCGCTTAGTGTTTACAAGTTACTGATCGATCACTAGCTAGCCTACTAATGCGCTCCTGGCAGTTTTAGTTGCGAGGCAAGAGCCGAAGTGGCACTTTATTGAATAAATATGCCTACCTCTGAAGAAACTGACAAGCCGCTCTGAAGAAAATGCCATGTGAATCTGAAGAAACTGCCAGCAAAAACGTTCGCAAATGCCTTATCTCCCAGCTAACATTTATCAGCTAATGCGATCGTACACGTACACCATCCGACCTACTCGACCCTACACGTACACCATCCGACCCACTCGATCCTACACGGATAAATAGCAGATCATGCACGTACTACCTCCTTTCCGGTTTGGAGGGCTCAATTCGAGAAACGGCCTACTCGATCCTACAGGAATAAATAGCAGATCACGCACGTACTAGTACCTCCTTTCTGGTTTGCAGGGCTTAATTCAAAAATCTCACCAACCAAGGTACTCCCACCGTCCAGGTTTACTAGTCCCGTGAGCCAAAGCAGCAAGACCAAGGCATGGCAATAATTAACTTCTTGCAGAAGTTTAAGCCTAATTAATTCCAGTAATTTAAGTGGTTGCATGCGTGCCCTCGGCTGCGACTCGTTGCACGCTGCTCGGTGTACTGGCTGCGAGAAATTCTGAGTGGCTGCATGCAGCCGGCTGTAATTAAGGCAGCTAACTGATGCGAAAAACATGCGCTTTAATTGTTGTAGGCCTTTTAAATCTGTGGAATCATTATTGACAAGCAGGGAGTACCTCATCCGGATGATTCGAGTGCACTCATTTGACCATCATGCCGGCGTGCGACCCAGCACGGACGGGACGGGACGACACAGTCATAATTTCAGTTTTTCTAGTTTTCCATGGCAAGCTGGCACGCTAAGCCATGCCTGCTTATGCATTGAATTCTCATGATCGTCGCGTTTTCCGTGACACGCTGGTTCGCCAATCTTCCGCGTATAAGTATTGTTTCCCGATCTTCTCCGGTGGCACCATGACCCAACTCGCCCTATCCTCATAAGCCCCCACCAGCCCGACGTCGCTCGCCACTTATCCTCGCTCTCGCTACATCCGCCATGCCCCCGCCCGTCCGCGATAGGCGACGCCGGAAGCGGTCACCACCAGAACTAGTGTTTGGTTTTTCACCAGAAGGCAGATGGAGGGAGCATGCATTCTATCGGTATTTAGATGGCAATGCGGAGTATGAGGAGTTGTTGGAGCGTGACCGCCTGGCAGAGGAGCAGGAGTTGTTCAAGCACGACCGCTTGGCGGAGGAGCAGCGTATCGCCGATTTGCGCCGCCAGCGGGACATGGAGCAGCAGTGCACTGACGCTCTGAGTCGCGAGCAGAGCGCCCACAACTGGGCCGACTACGTGGAGGCTGTTGGGCACGCACGCGTTCGCGACGCCGATTTTTACTACCAGCTCGTCAAGTGGGTTTCCCACTTAGAAGCTGAAGCTTCGGTGGACCACGCCGGCATGGAAAGGGCCAACACGCACGAGCAACGCACCCTATCGCACCTCTGGCGAGTTCGAGGTGAGGCGGAGGACGCTGGTGCCGGCGTTTAGCATGTACCGCAGATGACCGCCGGCATCGTCTAGTTAGCTAAGAGTAAGTTAGTACTTGTATGCTACTAGAGTATTAGTGAGAGTAGATAGTTAACTTGGCTATGATGGTTGTCAACGTGGAAGTTCAGTACTCTATATCTGGATCAGACTTGTTACTTTGCTCTGAATGTCAAACTTTCCATTTGAACGTATGGAATGGGCTGTTATTTTTTTAAATGGGTTGTATTTGTCCGCCACGGGTTTAGAAGCTGACTTGTGGGCCTACCAGGTTGACGCGTACACAATCAGGAGATGATTCTACGTGGAGAGGATGACAGCAGGGACCCGCCAAGGTCATGGCAGTATGCAAGCAAGTGCCTCCTTATTTCAAGCCAATACAAAAATGGCTCCCCCTAATGGATTTCTGACATATGGGTCCCATGCCATTGTCAACGTGTTCAATAAACGAGAGAATTGCACAACGAGCGGCTGACACCAGGGACCCAGCAGCTCGCCTAGTTATTTTTGTTTTGGGTTAATTTGATAAATGCACTCCAAATCTGGTGATTCCGAGAAATTCCACTACAATTTCCAAACTTTAAAAAATGCCATTTCAGGCCATTTCCAGTGGCATTTTTCAAAGTCTGGAGTGGCATTTTTCAAAGTTTGCAAATTGCAGTGGTGTTTTTCAAAGTTTGCAAAAATTGTAGTGGCATTTTTCAAAGTTTGGAAATTGCATTGGCATTTTTATGAATCACCATAATTGGAGTGGCATTTATCTAATTTGTTTTTTAGACGGAAGCAGGGTGTCAACTGGGCAGTGCAGGGCACTCTGGCCTGTCTAGACAACCTTTTCTTTTATGTTTACCACAGACCAGCCCAGTAGTTTTTTTCTTTCTGAAAATGGCTAGCCCAGTTTTTTGTGATTTGTCAAGTAAGTCGCTTTGTCAGGCCTATTGGGCTGCAAATCTTTCAAGACGAGGAGAGCTTCATCTAGCTGGCCGAGAAAATGGCCTATCAGTAATGAGAAATGGGCTGTACATTTTTAAAACACACCAAACCGGCAATTAGTTTCAAATTTATTTTTTTTCATTTCTATATTTTAAATTGCATGGATTTTTATGCGTGGACAATTTGTTGGATTTTATACTGATACACATTTATTTTTAAAATCAGTTTGAATGCGACTTGAAATTTTGGGATTAAAAACAGTTCGGACCACACCGAAATATGCAAAATTTCGTATAATTTTTTAACCGTGGCCACAATATGGGCTGTAATGCTAATAGAAAGAATATGGGCTCCAAAAAACCTTAAGAATTAGCAAATGGGCTGTAAATTATTAGAAATAATGGCAGATGGGCTGTATGCTGTTTTCCACAGATTTGAGGCTTTCCTAAAAAAAAGGTTGACACATAAGCAGTGACTGTTGGATGTCCATCCAATGGTCGTCGTGCTTCTTCAATCTCTGCTCTTCCTGCTCCAGCCGCTCAAACAAGCGCCGGGGGACTGCCTGCTCCCTCCTCCCATGGCCGGCTGTGCTGGTTCGCAGGCCTCACCACCCCAATGTACTCCCATCGCTCGCCTAGCCATCCCTCTACTCACCACACCTGCTGTTATTCTCCGGCGACGACAGATGAACCAGTAAACACTTGTATAGTTGTACTCCCCTCCGCGTGGGAAACAACTACCGAGTCTTCCCTGGCGCCGTGTCATTCCCTTCCTAGGTCTCATCATCGTCCACCGCCCTGGTGCTCTCGACACGGCATGGTCAATGTGGTCAATGACCGACATGCATCTGAAGTGGACTGTACGTGGAGAGGCTGACAGCTGGGTCCATGGCCACACGCAAGGAAATGCCTCCTTATTACGTGCAAAATAATGATTCCCCCACCTGACATCTGGGACCCCCCGAAAGGGCCTCTCTATTTCGCAAAAAAATGTTACCGCCACTGACATCTCGGACCCACCAGCTATATCTTCGCACGCAAGGAAGTGCATCCTTACTACGCACAAAAAAATGAATACTCCCCCTGCTAGCTGGGACCCAATATAGTGGGAGGCTGACTTGTGGGCCTACTAAGTTGACAGGGGCGGAGGGCTTTGTCAACTTAGTCAATATGAATGATTCTAGCTCCAGTGACCGTACGATGTCCATCCAACAGCCGTAGTGCTTCTTCAACCTCTGATCTTCTTGCTCCAGCCCCCCTAAAGCAGCGCCAGTTGTGCCACCTGCTCCTGCCTCCCGTGGCCGGCTGTGCTGCCGCGGAGGCCTCACCGCCCCCTACTACTCCCACCGCTGGCCAGGCCATCCCTCCACTCACCCACACCCCCTGTTATTCGGCGGCGATGGCAGCCTCACACCGCAGCCGAACCAGTGAACCCTCGTACTCCTCTCCGCGTGGGCATCCACTTCCACATCTTCCCCAGCTTTGCGTCGTCCCCTTCCTAGGCCTCACCATCGTCCACCGCCGTGGTGTTCTCAGCGCAGCGTGGTCAATGTGGTCAACGACCGACTTCCATTAGAAGAGTACTGTACGAGGAGAGGCTGACAGCCGGGTCCACGGCAGCCGCAAGGAAGTGCCTCCTTATTATGCGCAAAATAATTATTCCTCCACCTGACAGCAGGGACCCACCGGACGGGCCACCATATTTCGTGAACAAAACGTTTCCCCCCTGAATGTTGGGACCCACCAGCTACATATTCGCACGCAAGGAAGTGCGTTCGGGCAAAAAAACGATTCGCCCCCCTGACTGCTGGGATCCACTAGCTACATCTTCGCACGCAAGGAAGTGCCTGCCAGTCGGGACCCACCTGGTCGAAGCGTACATAGCGTTGTCATTCTCGTCGTGAACGTGTACGTACATACTGGTTGATGTAGAGGCGCGCACGTAGCATGTACATGTACGTACAAAGGCCAGGGTACAATAAAGAAAATACGGCCAGACACATACATACGAGCGGGGTCTCGAATGCCTACTCGCGCATACGTACGGCTAGGGCTCGTGTACATGGCTGGGTCGGAATGGAGAAACTGTGTTGTCATCGTTTTCATGGGGAGGCAACAGAATGCATCGTGTTCATCGCGAGGCAATCGGACGTGTGGGAGCCAACCGGCTTGGACGAAACAACCGATGGAAACAAACGATGCCTCGAATACCACAGAACGGAGGAAACGGCCTTGTGTTCGACCGGCCATGGTCAAAATGGGATCCTGTTCATCGGGAGGGGCCTGGCATACCGCAAAACGGAGGAAATAGACTTCTGTTGGACCTCCTACGGTCGAAACAGGGTCTTGTTGATCGGGAGGGGTGTGGCGTACCGCAAAATGGATGAAATGGACTTGTGTTGGAGCGCTATGATCAAAACGGGGTACTGTTCATCGGGAGGGGTGTGGCATACTGCAAAACTGGACTCCACGGGATACTGTTCATCTCCATCGTCGACCTCCTCCAGCCTCCACGGGCTACTGTTCATCCACCGTCGACCTCCTCCAGCCTCCACCTGCGACTGTTCATCCACGGGCTCTTGTTCATCCAGCCTCCACCGCGCACTCCTCCACCAGCTACTATTCAATCATCCCTCTCCACGGGGTCCTGTTCAATCACCCCTCCACGGGCTACTATTCAACCAACCCTCCATGGGGTTGTCCTGTTCATCCAGCCCTCCACGGGGTCCTGTTCATCCACCCCCTACCGGCTCGATCGGGGTCCTGTTCATCCAGAGGCAACACCACGGGGTCCTGTTCATCCACCCCCACCGGGAACTGTTCATCCAAACCCCCCAACAACGCTCACTTTTCATCAAGGGAAGGAGGCAGCAGGGTTCGATCGGCTTCAGTTAGCTGTAGTAGCGAAGGAATCACTCGGGTTCAGTAACATAGCTAGTGCAATCGCTCGGGTTCCGTTAGAGCCCAAGACATCACTCGGGTTCAGTTAGAGCCCAACGCCTCGCACGCACACGCGTATGTGCACGAGAGAAACGCGCATCGCTCGGCTCCCGACCACCCACCGTAACCGGGAACTCCCCAAATTTTCCTCGCCCTCGCTTCTACCATTGTTTTTTCTGTCATGGACGACCCAAAGAATGTCAGGCAGCTGCATCTCTGGCCCGCCCAGGACGAAAAGCCCATTTTCTGTCATGATTTTTGGTCATAGAAGTAGGAGCCCACCACATCTATGATGATGCCGGGTTTTGTCACAATTACCGTTATAGAAGTATCATAAGTATGACATAATTTTTTTTCAATCGGCCCAAACTGTCACGGATGTGTCTTCTTTTTGTAGTGTTGGTTTCATAACCTAGGAGAGTATGGCGTCTAGCGAGGGAATTACCACCATAGAGGTCCTTACTTTGACGGTACTAATTTTGCTAGTTGTAAGCATAAGATGAAAATGCATATTCTTGGGCATAACACCGCCATTTGGGCTATTGTGTGTATTGGTTTGCAAGATGAATTCTTCGATTAGAGAGAACCAAATCGCAAAGCAACTACAGAAGAATTGAAAATGCTGCAATACAATGCTCAAGCTTGCGATATCCTCTTCAATGGATTGTGCCCCGAAGAATTCAATAAAATCAGGTGTCTTGAGAATGCAAAGAAAATTTGGGATACTTTAGTTGATATGCACGAAGGTATCGAGTTCGTCAAGGAATTCAAGTTGGATGTGCTTCAAAGCCAGCTTGAAAAGTTCAAAATGAAGGATGGTGAAGGTGTCGCTGAAATATACTTTAGGATTGCTCTCATCACAAATGAGATTACCCGGCTTAGGAAGTGAAGACATGACTGATAGATTCATCATCAAGAAGATCCTAAGAGCCTTGGATGGAAAATATGATACCGTGTGCACATTGATCCAAATGATGCCGAATTACATAGATCTCAAGCCAATAGAAGTCATTGGAAGAATTGTTGCTCATGAGATGTCACTCAAGGATAAAGAAGAGCTTCACAATAAGTCTGGTGGTGCTTATAAAGCCTCATGTGATGATCCTGCCACATCAAGTGAAAAACAATTCTTCAATGAGGAATTGAGCTTAATGGTGAAGAACTTCAACAAATTCTACAAGAGTAGACGCAAAGAGAGAACTTCCAAATGAGGATCCTACCATGACAAAAGATTTCTAGTCGTGGACGTAATTGCTACAATTATGGAAGACCCGGACACTACTCCAATGAGTGTACGACCCCATACAAAAGAAAAGAAGACTCGCCAAAAGGAATAAGTAGTAGAGAAGAATCACCTCCAAGAGAGAGAAGGAGTAGAGATGATCGTTATGAACGAAGAACCTCTCGCAGAAGCAAGGATTCAGAAAGGAAGGAAAAGTCATCAAGGAGCTACACAAAATGAAGACATCAAGCTCATGTTGGTGAATGGGTATCCGGTTCTGACTCTGACTGAGGGAGTCCTGGATTAGGGGGTATCCGGACAGCCGGACTATATACTTTGTCCGGACCGTTGGAGCGTGAAGATACAAGACTCAAGACTCCGTCCCGTGTCCGGATGGGACTCTCCTTTGTGTGGAAGACAAGCTTGGCGATTCAGATATTATATTTCCTTCCTTGGTACCGACTCCATTTAAACCCTAGCCCTCTCCGCTGTCTATATAAACCGGAGAGTTTGGTCCTTAGAGGGACGATCACAATCGTAATCATAATAGGCTAGCTTCTAGGGTTTAGCCTCTACGATCTCGTGGTAGATAAACTCTTGTACTACTCATATCATCAATATCAATCAAGTAGGAAGTAGGGTTTTACCTCCATCGAGAGGGCCCGAACCTGGGTAAACATTGTGTTCCTTGCCTCCTGTTACCATTAGCCTAAGACGCACAGATCGGGGAACCCTACCCGAGATCCGCCGGTTTTGACACAGACATTGGTGCTTTCATTGAGAGTTCCTCTGTGTCGTCGCTGCAAGGCTTGATGGCTCCTTCAATCATCAACAACAAGGTCCAGGGTGAGACTTTTCTCCCCGGACAGATCTTCGTGTTCGGCGGCTTCGCACTGCGGGCCAATTCACTTGGCCAACTGGAGCAGATTGACAGCTACGCCCCTGGCCACCAGGTCAGGTTTGGAAACTTGAACTACATGGCGGATATCCGCGGAGACTTGATCTTCAATGGATTCGGGCCTGTGCCAGGAGTGCTGGACAGTCACGATGAGCACGGCTTAGACCTACTATCGGACAATGCTCGGGATATCACCCCCGCAGTAGCCCCGGACCTAAATCCGGAGCAGATTGCGTTGCCCAAGGACGGGTGGATGGACCCCGTCCCATAGGCCGCACACTCATCGGTGTTAGAGCCGAACACAAGCCTCACCCCTAAAGAAGCCTGTGACACCGAACCCCCGCACTCGTATCCGGCTATAGGTTCCAGTCCGCGCGCTCCTGAGCCTGCCGAACCTGGCTGGGCTCCTATAATGGAGTTCACTGCCGTGGATATCTTCCAGCACTCGCCCTTTGGCGACGTGCTGAACTCGTTAAAGTCTCTCTCTTTGTCACGAGACTCTTGGCTGAACTATGTCTGACTCGAGTGGGAAGCAGGCGACGAAGGAATTCGTTGCCCACCTACCACCCACTTCATTGCCATGGTCGATGACTTAACCGACGTGCTTGACTTCGACTCCGAAGACATCAACGGTATGGACGACGATGCAGGAGAAGAACAGGAACCATCGCTCACGGGGCAGTGGACAGCCACCTCCTGATATATATATATATATGGTGGACACTCCGAAAGAAACCAATAGCGATGAGGCAACGGAGGATAACCCCTCAGGGAAGAAAGCAAGGCATGGGCGTCGTCAGCGCCGCTCCAAGCCCCGCCATAGCAATACCGGCACGGGAGACAAAAACAATCCGGATGCTGCCGAAGATAAATACAACCTTGATCAGCCCGCCTTCGAGCAGGCCAAGCAGGAAGACGGGTAGGTCAGCTCAGACGAACAGGCGACAGATGGATATCCGGAGGAGGACAATTACATGCCCCCCTCTGAAGATGAGATTAGCATCGGCGATGACGAGTTCGGCCTACTTGAGGACCCCGTGGAGCAGGAGCGTTTCAAGCGGCGGCTCATGGCCACCGCGAGGAGCCTGAAAAAGAAGTAGCAGCAGCTCCAAGCTGATCAAGACCTGTTCACAGACAGATGGACTGAAGTCCTGGCAGCTGAGGAATACGGACTTGAGCGCCACACGGCTGACCGGCCACCTCGTGGCCGGGATAAAACGGCATATCAACCCGAATACCAGCCCGCATCCCCTCGCCAATACACTACGGCCCAGGGCAATAGGCAAGACCTGCAAGATATACTGGAAAACAAAGCAGGACAACCAAGATCAATCTACGGATCGCGGGGGCGCGCCCCAACACGCGACGATGATCGTCACGCCGGATACACTATGAACAAGTCCGGCCGGGCCGAATACAGCCACCCAGACTCATTTGAACTGCATAGCCACATAGCCCAACATAGAGGCGCTGCACACCCCCTCTACTTCACTGACAAAGTGATGGATCATGAATTCCCAGAAGGGTTCAAACCCGTAAACATCGAATCATATGATGGCACAACAGACCCCGCAGTATGGATCGAAGATTTCCTTCTCCACATTCACATGGCCCGCGGAGACGATGTACATGCCATCAAGTATCTTCCCCTTAAACTCAAAGGACCTGCCCGGCATTGGCTAAACAGTCTACCACCAAATTCTATTGGAAGTTGGGAAACCTGGAAGACATGTTCCTCGACAACTTCCAAGGCACATACATGCGACCACCGGACGCCGATGACTTGAGCCACATTACTCAATAGCCCGGAGAGTCAGCCAGGAAATTCTGGACTCGGTTCCTAACCAAAAAGAACCAAATAGTCGATTGTCTAGACGACGAAGCCCTATCGGCCTTTAAGCATAATATCCATGACGGGTGGCTCACCCGACATCTCGGCCAGGAAAAACCCAAGTCCATGGCAGCACTCACGACACTAATGACCCGCTTTTGCGCGGGCGAGGACAGCTGGTTGGCTCGTAGTAGCACCACGCCGCATTCCGGCACCTCGGATGTCCGTGACAATAACGGCAAGCCACGGTGCAACAGACATAAGCGATGGAACAATGGCGACAACGCTGAAGACACGGCAGTCAACGCCGGATTCAGCGGATCCAAATCCGGTCAGCGGAAAAAGCCGTTCAAAAGAAACAATTAGGGACCGTCCAGTCTGGACTGCATACTGGAACGCTCATGCCAAATTCATGGCACCCCGGACAAACCAGCAAACCACACTAATAGAGACTAATGGGGTGTTCAAACAGGCCGGTAAAATAAACGCCGAAAACAAGGACAAGGGGCTGCACAATGACGATGATGAGGAGCCCCGGCGTCCGAACACGGGGGGACAGAAGAAATTTCCTCCCCAGGTGAAAACGGTCAACATGATCTACGCCACCCACATTCCCAAACGGGAACGGAAGCGAGCACTACGGGACGTCTATGCGATGGAGCCAGTCTCCCCAAAGTTCAACCCATGGTCAGCCTGTCCGATCACCTTTGATCGTAGGGATCACTCTACCAGCATCCGTCACGGCGGTTCAGCCGCATTGGTCATAGACCCAATCATCGATGGATTCCACCTCACGCGAGTCCTTATGGACGGCGGCAGCAGCCTGAACCTGCTTTATCAAGACACAGTGCGCAAAATGGGCATTGACCCTTCCAGGATCAAGCCCACCAAAACCACCTTTAAAGGTGTAATTCTAGGAGTAGAGGCCCGTTGCACGGGCTCTATAACATTGGAAGTGGTCTTCGGATCTCCGAACAACTTCCAAAGCGAAGAATTAATCTTTGATATCATCCCTTTCCGTAGTGGTTCCCACGCACTGCTTGGATGAACCGCATTTACTAGATTCAATGCAGTACCACACTATGCATACCTCAAGCTCAAGATGCCAAGAACGCACGGGGTCATAACAGTCAAGGGAAACATGGACCGCTCTCTCCGTACAGAAGAACATACTGCAGCCCTCGCGGCGGAAGTACAATGCGGCCTTCTCTGACAAACCACCAATCCGGCGACGACAACCTCGAACATCGTCAAGCGAGTCCGGAGCACCCCGCAACATGATCGCCAGGCACGCCAAGAGCACGACTAGTAGTCCAGCCTCCGCTCAAGCCCTATCAAAGCAGCACTCGTGCCACACGTACACAATTACGCACTCAAAATACCATGGGCATAGGTGGAGGCGTAATAGTGACTCAGTTAACAGTGCGGTATAACCGCAACATACTTTAATAATGCCCCCCCTTATCTTTCAGGACACTGCTTTAGGGCAACCTCTTCAGAAGAGCCGGATTGTCGGACTTACACAGGAGAGAAAACCAAGGGGGCAACAGGCTTTGCGCACAAAGTAAATACCCAGGTGGAATCTGTTCACGATCGTTATACCTGTTTTATATACCTACATGCAGCCCGCCCTTGGATAGGACATGTTAAATAGTCCTATTTACTTCTGCTTAACCGCACTCATTGTAAACATACGCTTAAACGTATTATTCATCAATGGGAGATAATATATAGCATCAGCTTATTATTCCTATTTGCACATTTTTTCTATAAATGTTTATTTAATACGACATCCGTACACCTTGGTACGTTCAGTTTGCCAGGGGCTTCTTATAGCGCCCCATAATACGGCAAGACAAGTCCGAACACTTTCAACAGTGCGGCACCCCGAACTTATAGCACTATAAGCAGCAGCTCCGAATCATGTCTTGGGTCAATAGTTGGATTTTCCCGGCTCCCTTGTTTTGGTACCTTATGTTCCGTTATATCGGCTAAGGTAGCGTACGGAGAACTACTGCGATTGTGTCCGGTTCTTCCGGACGAGCACCTCAGTAGAGAAAGCCGAAAACTGACCGGCATGATGCGGCGAGAGCTGGTCGCTGTTCGAGAGGTATTAAAATCCTTAAAGATTTTTTCCGCTTCAGGTGAGGAATCGGCTTCGTCCGATTTAGGCGTATATAGTGCCCCAATTCGGCTTTCCGAATTCTAGGGGCTTCGCCAAAATTTAAAATTATAGACTTCTATGGCTAAGTGAAAGTTATAAAGCCGCATAGTCTGATTGCCTTGTTTGCTGCGCCAGACACCTCCTTAAGGGACCGAACATTTGGATAAAGAGTGTCTAGGTTTTTCCAGGAACACCCCGGTACTAGTTACGTGGGGGCGGAAGCCGACGACTGGCCTACTTTCAGAATCCTATAAACAGCCGCACAGAAGGTAATATTTTAAATCAAAAAGCGCTATATAGCACAAGTAACTTCATCTTTATATTACAACAATGAGAGAAGCACATTTACTCAAGGATTGTGTCCCTGGTACATTCATCGACCACAAGACGAGCACCTTTCATCATGCCATCATAATATTTTTCAGGACAACGATACGCCTTGCCCTCCGACGGCCCGTCGTTCACCAGCTTCTCCGCATCCAGCTTGCCCCAATGCACCTTACACGGGCAAAGGCCCCGCGGGCACCCTCAATGCAAACGGATCGCTTGATTACTTCAAGCCGCGGACAGGCATTTACCATCCGCTTTATCAGGCCGAAGTAGCTAGTGGGCAGGGGCTCACCAGGCCACATCCGAACTATGAAATCTTTCATAGCCACTCTGGCGCCCTGTGGAGTTCAACCAACTGCTTCAGTTGGTCACTCAGAGGCATTGGGTGTTCGGCTCCAGCATACTGGGACCAGAACAGCTTCTCCGTCGAGCTCCCCTCCTCGGCACGGTAGAACTCTGCGGCATCTAATATGCTGCGTGGCAGATCTGCGAACGCCCCTGGAGAGCTCCGAATTCGGGTAAGTAAAAGAAACGCCTCCTCCACATGCTTGCTTTGCATAAAGAATGTCTTACCTGCCGCTATCTTCTTGGCCGCCTGGATTTCTGCTGTGCCTTTTCGGCTTGGTCCTTGGTGTCTTTCACACTCGCAAGGGCCTTCGCAAGCTCAGTCTCTTTCATCTTAAGGTCATGCTCGAAGGACTCGAACTTCCTGCCGAGCTCCTGGAGCTCTTGCTATACCTCGCTCAGTCTAGCATCTTGCTTTTCGCACTCCTTGCGCTCCTGGGCCGCCTTGTCTTCGGCCTCGGACAGCGCTTTCTTCAAAGATGCCACTTCAGTGGTGGCCCCTATTACAAAGTCATCACGTTTTGTCGTTAGAATAACCAATTTTGTCTATCCTTTATTATATGCGAACGAGGAGTCACAAACCTTTGTTCTCTTCGAGCTGCCTCTTCATGAGGCCGAGCTCTCCCCGCACCTGCTCCATGTCCCGTTTGAGTCCAGCAACCTCGACCGTGCGTATAGCAGTGGCAAGCAGGACTGCCTGCTTATCCACAGGCACACCTAATATTAGACTCCTGCGGATTTTAATTGACCCTCCGTTTGGCTCTTCTTTTCGAACACCAAACAGAATATTAGGGTCTACTGCCTATCGGGTGGTAATTTTACATATTTCTTACTTACCTCCAAGCCGGTTAGGAGGCTGGTGCAGGCTTCGGTTAGTCCGCTCTTGGCAGACAGAACCTTCTGAATCACCACACTCATAAGAGTACGGTGCTCTTCATCCATGGAAGCACCGCGAAGCGCTTCCAGCAGACTATCCGACGCCTCTGGCTTAATGGAAGTTATCGGCACGGACGGCTCACCCTCCCTAGCGAGGGGCCGACTGCCCGTATCCGGAACCATCGAAGGTTCCGGCACAGTATCTGGCTGAGAGCCCGGCTTGCTGCGGCTCTCATCGGCATGATCCGCGGGGATCTTTAATCCCGCGTGTCCGACATCTGGAATTCTGCCTTGGGGTGTCTCCAGAGTCACCTCCCCCCCGCTCTGGGAGCCTTTGGGACAACACCTCCGTGTCATCCGCAGGCTGAGGAGTAGTGGCCGTCGGGAGCGAGTTCATCGCCGAGTCACTCAAGGACCCATCCGAAGACGATACCTCGGGATGGACCCTGACCGGACTGCATATATGTTCGGCGTTATGATAAGACTATGAAGCAAAGTCGCACTAAAGTACAATAGAGTGCGGATACTTACGTCTTACTAGGGGCTTCCCCCTAGGCAGCCACTCCTCCTCGCTATAGGCGGCAGTGGTGGAGTAATCTGGAAGGAACGCCTTTCCCTTCTTGGGCGTCCTAGCCTCCCCCTCCAGTGCGGCTTTCCTCTTCTTCTCCTCCCCAGTATGGGGAGGTAGAGTTTCTTCGTGTTTCCCCCCGCCTCCGCAGGAGGAATCTGCCTTATCGTCTTCGGACGACAAGGGTATAACAGCCTTGCGCCGGGGACCCTTCTCGGTCCCCTGGCTCGCCTTCTCAGGCCCCCCATCCTCTACGGATTGGGCGTCCTCTTCCTCTTCTTCCTTCCCTTCAGGGGAGGAGCGTGCCTCGTCGTCTTCGGACGTGGCTTCCGGTACAACCTTACACCGGAGACCTTCCCTGGTCCCCGGAGCCTTCTTTTCGGCTTTCTTCTCTGGTGCCTTGTAGGGCGCCGGGACTAGCATCTCCGTTAGGAGAGCATCCGTTGGGCCTTCTGGCAGTGGAGGCGGACAGTCAATCCGCTCCGCCGTCTCCACATACTCCTGACCAAATGCACACAATGACTTAAGATTCCCCCATGAGTACATTGGGAAGAACTGAATCCGGTGGAAGTTAGAAAACTCACTGGATGGGGGGGCCGCGCGGCGTTTAGTCCGCGATCCTCGGATGTAGGAGGGGGTATTTCGGAGGCCTTGAACAACGCCTTCCATGCGCCTTTGTGCGTCATGCCATAGAGCTTTTGAAGCGTCTGGTGTTCGGCCGGGACGAACACCCACAGATTAAAAGCCTGTCTTTGGCATGGAAGAATTCGGCGGACAAGCATGACCTGGACCATGTTAACAAGCTTGATTTTCTTGTCCTTCATATTCTTGATGCAGTTCTGGAGTCTGGTAAGCTCTACAGGTTCGCCCCAGGCCAGGCCCTTCCTTTCCCATGAGGTGAGCCGCATGGGGGCTCCGGATCGGAATTTGGGGGCTGCCACCCAGTTGGTGTCGCGCAGCTCAGTGATGTAGAACCACTCCGACTGCCACCCTTTCATGGTCTCCGTGAAAGAGCCGTCGAGCCAGGTGACGTGGGGCATCTTGCCCACCATGGCGCCTCCACACTTCATGCGCTGGCCGCTCACGATCTTAGGCTTCATGCAGAAGACTCGTAGCCACAGGCCGAAGTGAGGCCTGATGTGGAGGAAGGCCTCGCACACGACGATAAACGCCGAGATGTTGAGGACGAAATTTGGGGCTAGATCGTGGAAATCTAGCCCGTAGTAGAACATGAGCCCGCGGACGAAGGGATGAAGTGAAAATCCCAGTCCACGCATGAAGTGGGCGGGAAATACGACCCTCTCATGGGGTTCCAGAGTTGGAGTGACCTGCCCCTTGTTCGGCAGCCAGTGCACAATGTCTGCGGCCAAGTACCCGGCCGCCCGGAGCTCCGCAATATGCTCCTCCTTCACAATGGAGGCCACCCACTTGCCTCCTACTCCGGACATGTTTGGCTGTGCGGAGAAGGCGTGAACCAGGGCGCTGAAGGTCGAGGGTGTGGGAATGGATAAGCAGAGGAGGAAGAAGGCGTGGGTGAAAATGGGGAATCCTTATCCCTTTATAGAGGCGACGGACGATGCGCCTCCCCACTTTCCCGTTGAGAATCGCTTATTTCCCAAAACGCCACGATTGATTGCGCGGTTGGGTTACCCACACCTGTATTGATGGAAATCTTGTAATAACGGGACATGATCTCTGCTGTGACAAGACGTGCCAAGGAAATCGCCTCGCAATATGCGCTACAGCTGGTTATGGAAAAACGGTTCAAATAATGACCCGACTATAGTGTCATGTCACTTTGTCTAAAGTTGTCTGCAGGTTATATTTTGTTAAATATCATCCTCTCTACGGTGGTATGTGAATATCATCATGCAGATCTGGACACGGTCTAAGTGTTCGATAAATACTTTGGAGTATTCGGAGATGGAACCCGCCTTGCAATGCCAAAGACAAAACTGCACGCCGGACTCATCGTCATTGAAGCCTGGTTCATGGGCTACTGAGGGAGTCCTGGATTAGGGGGTATCCGGACAGCCGGACTATATACTTTTTCCGGACTGTTGGAGCGTGAAGATACAAGACTCAAGACTTCGTCCCGTGTCCGGATGGGGCTCTCCTTTGCGTGGAAGACAAGCTTGGCGATTCGGGTATTATATTTCCTTCCTTGTAACCGACTCCATGTAAACCCTAGCCCTCTTCGGTGTCTATATAAACCGGAGAGTTTGGTCCTTAGAGGGACGGTCACAATCATAATCATCATAGGCTAGCTTCTAGGGTTTAGCCTCGACGATCTCGTGGTAGATCAACTCTTGTACTACTCATATCATCAATATCAATCAAGCAGGAAGTAGGGTTTTACCTCCATCGAGAGGGCTTGAACCTGGGTAAACATTGTGTTCCTTGCCTCCTATTACCATTAGCCTAAGACGCACAAATCGGGACCCAAAACCCGAGATCCGCCGGTTTTGACACCGACACTGACCACCTCTCCGAGAGAAGTTATCACTCCAACTCCGAATATACTCAAGATGAAGGTGTTGTCGGTCTTGCACTTGTGTCAACTAACTCCTATGACATATTTGACTCACCAAATGAAGGATTTGGAAGATGCTTCATGGCTGAAGGCCCCAAGGTATCACACCCCGAGTATATTGATTTCAATAGTGATGAAGATGATTTGCTAGGTGATGATGAGTTACTTGTTGACAATGCTAGTGATGAAAACTATGATGAAACTGCTATTAATCATGCTAATCAAGATGAAACAAATGAAAATGATAAGAAGGAGATTGAGTGTCTAACTAAAGAACTAAACACTCTTAAGTTAGCTCATGAAACTACTTTAGAAGATCGTCCAGAACTTTTAAAAACTCATGAGAAGATACACTTCGAGAAGCTCAACCTAGAGCAAGAGCATGGGTTCTTAAAAGCCATCAATGATGATGTTCAGAAGAAAAGTTCTTCTTATATTTCCAAGCGTTTACTCTTGTCTACTTACATGCCACAAGTAAAATCTAGCAACAAGAGTAAGAAAGATTCTTCTTCTAGTAATAACAATAATCATGCTAAATCCAGTATTGTTGCTTCTAGTGGTTCTCTTGATTCCACTAATGATTCTCTTAGACAAGTTACACTTGAGCAAGAAAATATCTTATTGAAGGAAATTATAGAGAAAGGTGTTTACAAGAGCCTTGCCAGAAGTAAGCAATTTGAGGAAATTGTACACAAGTAAGGAAGGCACCGGAAGAACAAAGGTGTTGGTTTTGAATGAAAGTTCAATGCCAATGGAGTTGAGTGGGAAGAATATCAATACCCCAAGATGAAGTTTGTTCCTCAACAAGAGAAGTATGATCCTACTTCCTTCAAGGGGACACAAGCTCAAGATGATCTTCCACCACAAGACCACAAGATAAAAGGCACGGAGAAGCTTCAAGAAGAGGTTGATGCATTTGAAGAAGCTCCAAATGCCTTGGTCACGTGGGTTCCCAAGTCTACCTAAAGTTCTACTTCATCAACTACATCTATAACCCCAAGGATTCCCATCAACATGATGTGGATCCCGAAGAAGAAGAACTAGAGAATTCTTGAGGGTGACTCCGCCAACATACTTCACTCATATTCATATTGGCAAGGACAAGTGCAATCAACTTCCACATCTTGCACTAGTTCAAGGAGTCACAAACCCTCTTGATAGTAAGTCAAGGGACAAGGTAACCCAATGCTTTCATGGACATCATATTGTGTGTAGTTCACTCTATGTCTATGGATATCCTTGTTTGTTCCTTGTGGGACTAACCCATGTAGGTATTGAAAGTGCAACTCACTCCAATGGATTGCTCCAAATGATCCACATCAACATTGAGCATCCACATCTTCAACATGTACATGGAGTCATCATCGACAAAACCCAAGGTTAGTTAATCCCTCTAAAAGGGGATATCACATCTAAGGGGAGCTTTGCTCTAAGAATTGAGCTAAAGAAACTCTAATGGTGTGAACACAACCATGCTTTATGTAAAAGTGGTAACCCCACTTGTGCTTAAACGATGAGTATGACCTATGATCAAATGTTCTCATTTGACTGCTAAGTCAATATACTCATATATGGATGACCTAGTCATCGCCAATTGCTTGATAGATGCTAGAGTGATTGTGCATGCTTTGCCACATATTTCATTTGCTATCTTAATTGTGTGAGCATGTTGGTTGCATATTTTTCTTCATTCGAGGACATCCATTTGTGGCTTTGATTTTTTGGTCTTTTCTTTTTCCAAATGGATGGACAAGAATGCCTAAGTACCCTCTCTAGCTATCTTTGCTTTTCTTGTCTCAAACTCTATTCATGCTACATCACAATGTTTGATTAAGTCAGGTTCAAACCCTCTGGGCAAGGAGCACTCGGAGCCACCGATTCGTCATAGACTTAAACTTCCAAAACCTCTTGATGTATTTCGGTCTGACTGATTCATTCCTTTTGGCCATATCAAGTTCATTGAGTTTATCTAGGTTTCAATATCGGTGCAACCAATTTGAACATTTCAGTCTCATCGAGTTGCAGTAACCGCTTGCAAATCTGCATCTCGGTGCCACCGAGTTTCTCAACCCGGTCACATCGACAGGGTCTAGATATATATACCCACGGGTCGAAATTTGGAAATTTCTCCGAAACCCTTTGCCTGCACTGTCCAGCTCTGCTGACTCGAGGTCTCCAGATCGCCTCCTCCATCGCCAGCGACCTCCTGCCACCGGTCTCCGCCACCGTCAATGGAATCTTTGCCGCCGTTGTCGCCGTAGCGAGTTCACCGCCGAGTTAGGGTATGAACTCGACCCCTATGCGCAATCCTTACCTCTGATTCCTGCACTTAGGTCAATGTCATGAATCTTACCATGTTTGAAATATTTCTATCCAATCAAAACCTCCTTTAGATTAGTTTTGATTCGAAAACTTAGGGTTAGGTTTCTGTCGAATTCATCTTGGACAGACCGAGTTGTAGAAATCGGTCTCACCGATTTGGCCCAGGCCATTGCACTTGTGATTTTCAATCTGACCAAAACTTGCAAATACGTGTGATCGAGTTCAATTCTCAGTGAAACCCTAGCAATCTCGGAGTCACCGAACTGTGTCTCGGTCTAACCGATATCACCAGTTTAGACTCTAATATTGCTTCGGTGTCACCAAGTTCAACAAATCGATAGCTCTGAAATGACTTATGTAGAAAACTAAAACTAAGTTTTTGACTCATTTGTTTTGCAAAATCTCTGCACTTTGTGATGCTCATCCACTCTGTCTCATCTATATCTTTCACAGGGTCAGCTTTCAGCCATGTCTAACAACAGTGACAACCAAAAAAATTCTGAGGAACATGTTCAATTGAGTGAGGGCACTAGTCCCTCTGACAGCTATGATGATGGGAGTAGAAGTACTCCTAGCAACCTGCGTAAGGCTGCAAATAGGTAGAGGAAGAAGAAAACATTTGACTCTAAGGATGAAGACTTTATGTTTGATGAGGAAGTCACTTCCAAGAAAAAGGTTGTCAAGAAAGAGTTTGGCATTGCTGCAACCACCAAGCCAGGGATGAAGAAGAAAGGTCTAGCCAGAAGGATTTCTATGTCCAAAGCCAGATGTGCAACTCAAACCACAGCTGAACCAAGTGAAAAAGAGGTTGGTGAGGGCAAGAAGAGGAAGGAAAGGGTCAAGAATACCATGGCCAGAGTGATTGGCAGACCATCTATGGTTAGAGACTTAGATGTGGAGGAAGAAGAGCAAGATGCACATCCTGCCAAGACTCAGAAGTTGATGGGGGATGCCATCAAGTCAGGGGCTGCTCCACCAAAGCCCAAGACTGCCCAAGGCTGCTACTCCTGCTCAATTTTCTAATCCTACAACACCCAAGAGATCAACTAGGAACATACCAGCTACTGAGAAGAACAAGGCCCCAGTGCATGAAGTGGAAGAAGAAGAAGAAGCCCAAGTGCGTAGCAAATTGAAGCCCAAGATCCCTGATCACGATGATACATGAAGCTAAGGAAGGATGCATGCCTCAGGCTATGGAGGCAGACAGACCCATATGCCACCAGGAGGAGGACTGCCGTGGACTACAGGTTCAATACAAAGGAGCAGCACGATTTCTATGAGACTATGCTCATAGACAAGAAGCCCATAGTCAGCGATATGAGATGGGTTGATGATACATCTCCAATGTATCTATAATTTATGAAGTATTCATGCCATGTTTACAATAGTTTTGTATGGTTTTGTTATGATTTGTTTAGAACTAACCCGGACTGACGCTGTTTTCAGTAGAACTACCGTGGTGTTACTTTTGTGTAGAAATAAAAGTTCTAGGAATGCGCTGAAAATCAACAGAGATTTTTTCTGGAAAATATAAAAAATACTAGAACAAAGAGTTACCAGAGGGGAGTCTCGTGGGGCCCACGAGGGTGGAGGGTGCCCCCACCCCCTGGGGCGCGCCCTTGTTCCTCATTGACTCTCCGTGGGGTCCCCTGACTTGTTCTCGACGCCAACCTCTCCTATGAATGCTCAAACCTCCAGAAAATAACCAAGATAGGAAGTTCCGCCGTCGCAAGCCTTTGTAGCCACGAGAAATCAATCTAGGCCCTCTCTGGCACCCTGCCTGAGGGGGCCATCATCACTGGAGGCCATGCGGGAGGATCTAGGAGGGGCCATCATCGCCATGGAGGCCAAGTACCAAAGGGGGAACCTCTCCCCATCCACGGGGGAGGCCATGGAGGAGGAAGCACAAGGGGGAGAACCTCTCCTCCTCTCCCTCGGTGGCACTGGAGTGCCAACGGGAGGGGAATCATCACCACGGTGATCGTCTTCATCAACATCACCATCATCATCACCATCCTCATCTATTTTACACGGTCCACTCTCCCGCACCCCGTTGTAATCCCTACTTGAACATGGTGCTTTATGACACATATTATGATCCAATGATGTGTTGCCATCCTATGATGTTTTGAGTAGATATCCTTTGTCTTTGGGTTGATTGATGATCTAGATTGGTATGAGT
The DNA here is from genome assembly GCA_963921465.1 of Triticum timopheevii. Lineage (NCBI taxonomy): Eukaryota > Viridiplantae > Streptophyta > Magnoliopsida > Poales > Poaceae > Triticum > Triticum timopheevii. Next base: position 141,376,496 of record OY997270.1, read on the forward strand.
TGTATGTTTTATTTTGGTGTTGTCCTATTGTGCCCTCCATGTCGTGCAAGCGTGAGGGATTCCCGCTTTAGGGTGTTGCAATACGATCATGATTCTCTTATAGTGGGTTGCTTGAGTGGCAGAAGCATAAACCCGAGTAAGGGGGTTGTTCATATGGGATAAAGGGGAATTGATATGTTAATGCTATGGTTGGGTTTTACCTTAATGATCTTTAGTAGTTGCAGATGCTTGCTAGAGTTCCAATCATAAGTGCATATGATCCAAGAAGAGAAAGTATGTTAGCTTATGCCTCTCCCTCATATGAAATTACAATAGTGATTACCGATCTTGTTAACAATTGCCTAGGAAAATTCCGCACATCGACCCATCATTATTCCACACTCGCTATTTATAATACTTAAGTAATATATTCTAACTCTATGATAACGTCACCTACTTTTATATTTTATCTCTCCGATATCATGCAAAGTTATCCTCTTCATACCCACAACATAGTTTTATTTCTCGTTTCTAGTTGGAAGCAAATGTTCGGTGTACGTAAAGTCGTATCAGTGGCAGATAGGACTTGAGAGAATATTGATCTTGCCTTTAGCTCCTTGTGGGTTCAATACTCCATACTTATCACTTCCACCTTTGGGAATTGCTACGATGATTCCTGCACTTGGGGATTATCAAGCTCTTTTCTGGCGCCATTGCCAGGGAGCAATACCGTGGGGTTGATATTTTCGTGTATGCTTGTTTGCTTTCTTCACTAAGTAGATTATGTTTTCCCTCTTGTTTTTGTTTAGTTGTGGGTGAAACATACAAAAAAATAGGAAAAAATGAAAATACAAAAAGATTCACTTGCCTCGTATACCTAAAAAGTTTTTCAAAAAGAGAAGTGATTGGAAAGTTATGCATTGGAGAAGTGAGGGTCGACCTTGGACACTTGTGTTCATGCTCATAGAAACAATGTAAAAAATTTCATGGAAGTTTCTCTAAAAAAATTATCTCCTTGTATATATCCATTTTATTATAAAAATAATGTGCCAAGCTTTGGTTCTAGGATGATTAGATTGCTTGTTTACTATGAGCAGTACAAAAACAGAAACTTTGGCTGTAGCGCGTGAATTTACATTTTTTACTCAAAGTAAAAAGGGTCTGAAATCTTTTGCACAATACTTCTTTACAATTGTTTTAAATTTTCATATTTTTTAGAATTTTTGGAGTTACAGAAGTATACGAAATATTGAGATTACTACAGACTGTCCTATTTTTGACAGATTCTGGTTTCTATGTGTTGTTCGCTTATTTTGATGAATCTATGGGTAGTATCGGGGGTATGAACCATGGTGAAGTCGTAATACAGTAGATATAATGCTAATATGAAATTGGAAAGAGTTTACAACAGTACCTAATGGTAGTGATTTGCTTTATTATACAAACGGATCTCACAAAGTTTTTGTTAAGTTTTTGTGTGGATGAAGTGTTCGAAGAACGAGGACTTACCGATGTGAGAAGAATAAAGAGAGGCAAGACTTCAAGCTTGGGGATTCCCAAGGCACCCCAAGTAAATATTTCAAGGATACTCAAGCATCCAAGCTTGGGGATGCCCCGGTTGGCATCCCATCTTTCTTCTTGAACAATTGTCGATATACCTCGGTTTTTGTTTTGTTCACATGATTTGTGTCCTTTGTGTTTTTATTTTTTCTTTAAGAACCATGCTAGTATGAGATAGCCCTTCATTTATTTATAGAATTCTTCATGTGCTTCACTTATATCTTTTGAGTATGACCTTATAGAATTGCTCTTTGTGCTTCACTTAAATCTTTTGAGTATGGTTTTATAGAATGCTTCGTGTGCTTCACTTATATATTTTGAGCTTGGATATTGGTTTTAATTGTAGAATGCTCCACGAACGTCACTTATATATTTTGGAGTATGAATAATACTATCATCAAAAGTGTGTTTGGAAGAGTGTCAACTTTAGGAAGTAACGATCCCACTATTTTGGAGAGGTCTTGAATTTAGTTAGTAATGATTCCATTATTTCGGAAGAGGTTCCACTTGATTATGAGAACAAAAGTTGCTACCTATGATTGTTTTTGTGATGACATGTATGCTATAAGGGAATATGTTAACCATGAAACTTGTCATCATCATTTTAATTTTCAATTGGATTGTGCCTCACATGACAGTTATTTTGTTGAGTTTGCTCCTACTATTCCGAATGAGAAGAATTTTGCTTATGTGGAGAGTAGTAAAATTTCTATTCTTGTAGATCATGAAAAGAATGATTTATATGAGGGTTATATTGTTGAATTCATTCATGATGCTACTGAAATTTTTTATGAGGGAGGAATATATGCTTGTAGGAGTTGCAATAATATCAAGTTTCCTCTCTATGTGCTTAAAGTTTTGAAGTTATACTTGTTTTGCGTTCCTATGCTAGTTGATCCTTGTTCCCATAAGTTGTGTGCTCATGAAATCCCTAGTAATAGGAATTGGGTTAGGATTAAATGTGCTAGTCATATTCTTCATGATGCTCTCTTTATGATTCAATTCTTATCTTTTATGTGAGCATCATTGAAATCATCATGCCTAGCTAAAAGGCATTAAAGAAAAGTGCTTGTTGGGAGACAACCCAATATTTACCCTTACTTTTTGTGTGTTCACATGATTAAGCTACTATAGTAATCATGTTTTATATCTTTTGTTTCAATAAAGTGCCAAGTAAGACATTTGGGGAGACTTGAGTGAAAGTTAATGTGATCTTGCTGTAAAAAATAGAAACTTTGCGCTGACGAGATTAGCTGACATTTTTTTACAGAAGAGTGCTTTTGAGTTGATTATTTTTTCAGAATATTAATAGACAAATTCCTCACGTCCACCAATTTATTTCAGAATTCTTGGAGTAGCAGAAGTATGGTTGTTGTTTAGATCATTACAGACTGTTTTGTTTCCGACAGATTCTGTTTTCAATGCATAGTTTGCTTGTTTTGTAGTTTCAATGGCTTATATTTCTCAATATAAATTGTAGAAATGTTAAGGTACAGTGGGCATTGTGTGAAAACAATTATGAATATTGTCTTTGACAGTACCAAAGTGAATCATTTACTCTTTATCATACTAACCCATCTCACGAAGTTCCGTTAAGTTTTGTGTGATTCAAGTTTTCAAGTTTTGAGTTAGATATGGATATGCGGAGAATAAGGAGTGGAAAGACCCTAATCTTGGGGATGCCCAAGGCACCCCAAGGTAATATTCAAAGAATACTCAAGTGCCTAAGCTTGGGGATGCCCCAGAAGGCATCCCCTCTTTCGTCTTCAAAACTATCGGTATACCTTACTCGAAGCTATATTTTTATTCGTCACATGATATGTGTTTTGCTTGGAGCTTATTTTAAATTTTACTTGATGTTTGAATAAAATCATTGGAGCTGAGATCGTGAATGAAAAAGAATCCTCCCATGGCTAGTTAATTATTTGACTACTCAGTGTTCTTCACTTATATCTTTTTGGAGTAGTTTTTCATTTACTCACGTGCTTCACGTATATCCTATGAGTAAATGGTTGAATGAATTGAATATCATAAACCTGAATTTATATATGTTTCATATGCTTATACCATGGGGAGTAATGACTTCACACATAATAAGTATAGGTGGTAAATTTATGGAAAGTTAGCATACACAGAATTGGTCACTTGAACAATTCATGAAAGAATATTGAAGGAAGAGAGATTCCACATATAAATATACTATCTTGGACATCTTTTGTAATTAGCACTCATTAAAATATGACATGCTAAAAGGTTGATGTTGGACAAGGAAGACAACTTAATGGGTTATGTTTTCCTATATCCGAAACGTTATATTGTCTTGGATCATCCAACATGTTGAGCTTGCCTTTCCCTCTCATGCTAGCCAAATTCTTTGCACCAAGTAGAAATACTACTTGTGCTTCCAAACATCCCTTAAACTAGTTTTGCTATGAGAGTCCACCATACCTACCTATGGATTGAGTAAGATCCTTCAAGTAAGTTGTCATCAGTGCATGCAATAAAAATTGCTCTCTAAATATGTATGATCTATTATTTTGAAGAAAATAAGATTTATACATACTTGTGATAGGGAAGAAATAAATGGGACAGGCTGCATAATAAAGGTCTTTATCACAAGAGGCAATATAAAGTGATGTTCTTTTGCATTAAGATTTTGTGCATCCAACCACAAAAGCGCATGACAACCTCTGCTTCCCTCTACGAAGTGCCTATCTTTTACTTTCACCTTCTACCCTTATACAAGAGTCATGGTGATCATCACGTTCCCCTTTTACACTTTTTACTTTGGCAAGTACTTTGTGTTGGAGCGATCCGGATATATATATCCACTTGGATGTAGGTTTTCATAAATTATTATTGTTGGCATTACCCTTGAGGTAAAAGGTTGGGAGGCGAAACTATAAGCCCCTATCTTTCTCTGTGTTCGATTGAAACTTTGAAACCACAAATATCACATGAGTGTTAGCAATTGTGAAAGATTAAATGATAGTCGGGTATGTGGAGTTTGCTGAACCAAAGCTCTTACATAGACCCTTCCCGAAAATAAGATGAATTGCAACTATTTGATGACTAAGAGCATGGTTTGTTAGTTTTCAAGAAAGTTTATGATCTATACTTTAACATGTGAATAGCTTGTTACTTGATCATGAGAAGTTTTATGAGTTGAGCTACTATTATGATATATAATGATGATAGAAAAATTTATTGAAACTATCATTGATCAAACTTAAGCACTTGCTAGCATTCACACTTCATAAATTATTTCTTTTATCATTCACCTACTCAAGGACGAGCAGGAATTAAGCTTGGGGATGCTGATACGTCTCCAACGTATCTATAATTTATGAAGTATTCATGCCATGTTTACAATAGTTTTATATGGTTTGTATGATTCGATTAGAACTAACCCGGACTGACACACTGTTTTCAACAGAACTACCATGGTATTGTTTTTGTGCAGAAATAAAAGTTCTCGGAATGCGTTGAAAATCAATGGAGATTTTTTTCTGGAAAATATAAAAAAATACTAGAATGAAGAGTTATCGGAGGGGAGTCCCATGGGGACCACGAGGGTGGAGGGCGCCCCCAGACCTCTAGGGTGTGCCCCTGTGCCTCGTGGGCTCTTCGTGGGGCCCCCTGACTTGTTCTCGACGCCAACCTCTCCTATAAATGCCCAAACCACCAGAAAATAACCTAGATCGGAAGTTCCGCTGCCGCAAGCCTCTGTAGCCACGAGAAATCATTCTAGGACCTCTCTGGCACCCTGCCGGAGTGGGCCATCATCACCGGAGGCCATGAGGGAGGATCTCGGAGGGGCCATCATCACCATGGAGGCCAAGGACCAGAGGGAGAACCTCTCCCCATCCAGGGGGAGCCCATGGAGGAGGAAGCACAAGGGGGGAGAACCTCTCCTCACTGCAAAAAAATACACTTCCGTGATGATACGTGTTTGTCACTGTAGGTCGCGTTTTCTGTCATGCATGTACATCCATGACGCTTTTATGACAGAATCAAGATAATCATACCTGTGTTGTCAGAGAAGTGTTCCATGACATTACCAAAATTATCATCACGGAAGTGTCCACTTCCATGACGATAAATCGCGCGTCATATAAGTGCTTTCGTCAAGGGTGACCGACACGTGGCATCCACCGTAACGGGACACCGTTAACTACCGTTAACCTACCGGGTCTGTTTTTTGGATCCGATAACCTGCTAACAACCATGACCAATGCCGATTTTCCACGTGTAAAATTCTCATTGGCTTATGGATCCACGCGTCAGCTCCGCGTTGGCACAGGTGTCACTCATCCAACGTTCGAGATGGGCCTATGATAAGTTGACACGTCGACCGGCCCAAAAGTGGCCCACAAAGTTTAAATGGGCCGGCCCAACCGAAGGCCCATAAGATTTAGCAGACCATAATGGGCTGGCCCAGCTATAGGCCCACAAAATTTAGTGGACCATAATGGGTCGTCCCAACTAAAGGCCCACATGATTTTGTAGACCATAATGGGCCGGCCCAGCTAAAGGCCCACAAGATTTTGCGGACCAAAATGGGCCAGCCCAGCTAAAGGCCCACAAGATTCTGCAGACCATAATGGGCCGGCCCAGCTAAAGGCCCAACATTCTCTGTCAAATCGGCCCGTCAACGGCATGTCCTAAGCTTGTCATCAATGCGGCCCATGGTCACTTCTCGCCCGTTAACAGTCCGCCAAGTAATTGGGCCGAATTACGGCCCGGTGTATTTCCGGCCTCTTAAAGGTCCGGCTTCATTTGGGCCCATTTGTAGGCCATCAAAACTTTCAGCCCATAACCGACCGTGAAGGATTTGGGCCGTATTCGGCCATGTCTGACATTCGGCCTGTTAGTGGCCCACTATAGATTTGGCCAACTTTCGGCATGTTGTCATTTTCGGCCTGTTCACGCGAGACGAAAACCATGGGCCATATGTGGCCCAACGTCATATCGGGCCCATTAACGACCCATATAAAAATGACGATAATCTAGCCCGACCGAAGTTCCGGCCTATTAAAGGCCCGTGTATTAGGTCGGCGCATTTACAGCCCATCCGAATTTCGGCCTGTCAAAGATCAGCATCGTAAATGGGCCACCATTTCGGCCTGCTAAGACCAATGGGTTATTTGGCACAATCAGGGCCCAATCTCACTTTCAGTCTATTAAAGGCCCATGTTTTTTATGGGCTCGAGATATTTACACCTGTAAATGGCCTATTTTTACTGAGGGCCCAAATTATGTTTAGGCCTGTTAAAGGCCCACTATGGGCACATGCCTACCAGAAAAATATGAAAGCTTATGCTGATTTAGGCCCAGATATTTTTAGTGGGCTACATGCCAATTTCGGCCCATAATCATTTTTAGCCCAATTGGAATGGTCCCGACGGATGTTGGCATGTTGGGATCCTATGAAGCTTTCGGCCGAATACATTACTAAGATAAACCTACACTATACAAAAATAGCGTCGTAATTACTACAGCCTGTGGCAGCATCATAAATGTTGTATCACAATAAAATAAATTCCAACCATACAACAAAAGGCCTGTTGGCATAAAGTTTATAGTCCTTCCAGCTAAAAGAACCATCAGATGTATAGAAGCACATATCATTTGACCTGAGTGCTAATGTTTCAAGTTGTAGAATCTGATGGAGCAGCAAGATCTCCACCTTTTTTTGACACTTGAAACAGTAGGAGAGGCTCCTACTGTATGTATTAAAATAAGTGACCAAAAAGTCTTACAAATCTCCACCTTTTTTCCGCCATTGCTCTTGAACAATGAAGCGAATGTCTGATAGTCTGGTTTCAAAACCATTCATATCTTGACGACATTTCTCAACCACTATTCTTGTTTATGAAACAACGTCCATTAGGGATTGGACTTGTGTCTGGGGCGAAGATATATCACTCTGTCTAGCAGGAAGATTTCGTTCAGTAGGCGATTTTGATGAGGTTACCTTGACAACCAACCCAGAATTACGCAGGAAGGTGCTTTTTGCACTGTTAGTGGAGAGATACTGATGCACTGCAGCAAGAGGTGACATTGTGCCTGTGGTAGCCTCGTCACCTTTAGGTGGTTGTGGTTGTTCAATCATTTGTTCCATAGCTTCCTAAAAGTTTGAACTTGTAGATTAGTGTACTAGATAAGTTACTAATGAGATAAAAACAAACAAAGTAGGTTAAATGTTTATACATAACTTATTTTGGTGAACTACTGTAATACATTAGCATGTATTATAGTGCCAAGTACATAATAAAATCACTTTCGGAACATATGTCCATGTAGCATGCCTACTGTATTGTCTATTTCCTCACATTCGTTGACATCTAAGGATAAAGAGACATGGTTTAAAGTAGGATGAACATAGTATGACACCATTCATATCATGGGCAAACAGATATAAAACAAACAGGCTATTTTATCATTGTGTGTGCACATGAACATAACAACTAGATTACATATCAAGACCAAAAGAATATCCTTCATCTCTTTTAAACCATGTAACGTGAAATGATACGTTAAGACAACTGTGTATAAAAGTGAACAGAGTAACTAACATTGGCTGCAAACCAAGTAGTTAAATGAACACATAACAGTACCAATCAGTTCAAGGCAGGAGGAGTAAGGACTTACAACAGCGGCTTGAATTGGTGTGCTCATGCCCTTCATCTTGCTGGTGTGGAAATCCTTGAAGATTTGCACTGCATTCGGTTCAGGTTCTTTTTGGTCCACACGGGCTTTCCTCTGTATTTGGAACAAGTCAATATAGATACGATAATATGGCACAAAAAGAAGAAGGAAGTAGCACCTATTTACAAGAGCCTCGCAGTGTGCAATATAGCTACGAGATCCCGTTGTCTGTTGGAATTTCACTTTAGATTGGCTTGTTTTGTTCTTCAAACAGTTAGCCTAGAAGAAGATACACTTGTAAGGCACATACATAAATACAATTTCAATATGTGTTTTGATCAAATACATATAGCCTACCTGATACTTTGGATCAGACCAGTATTTAACGAGGGCTGTCCAGTCTTCATCTGTAAATATATTGCACTGGAGATGTTTGGGCAATTTCATTTTTAGCCTTGCCTTCAAAGTGAGATTTTCTAAGGTGGTACCGATACTGTCACAGAGCAGACTGAAAGCATGAGTGCATGCTTGTTTAGTTGCATCATCTTTCGGATCCAACTTGAACCTCATCTGTTGAAAAAAGAATGTGAGTCTCATTAGGAGGAAGCTAGAAAGTATGGGACAGAGCAAGACAATATTACTAATCACGACGAATAACATTACTTACGGATAAATGGTCAAGGAAGGTGTTAAACTGGGTATTGTCTTTCTCATTCCTGTACCGGATCCACGTTGGGAGGATACGTGCATGACACCTAATGGCAACGGCTGCCCCTGATACTAACTTGGCTAACTCTGTAGCATCACATGGCCTTTTTAAACCTGCCTCAAAATGGATCTCCATTCTTCCACCTTTAGATTTTGTTAATCTGTCAAGCATTATCCCTGATGTCTGTTTCTGCTTGCGCCGTGGTGCTAGTTCAACAACGATATGGAAAGTGTTAGTGTACATCAAACTGTGAGAGTACATATAAAGGAGCATGCAACTGCAACTTGACTCGGTCAGGTACCGTCTTGGTGTTGATGCTCATGAGGTTCATCTGATCTTGCCAAGTCCTGTTGTGTCAGCAGTGCTTCGGAAGTAGTGTTAGGTGTGAAGGCAGCTAGGGAACTGGCCAGTTTCGGAGCAAACGAACGAGTAACTGGTTGAGATGCTGGTATAGTTGAAGCGGATGCTGCAGCTGGTGGAGCAGGTGATACTGTGTTTGTAGATTGAGCCGGTGGACTTGGACCTTCTACTGCACTATAAGTACCAGCATCTCGACGGTAGATACTTTTCCGTTTCACCCGACGAGTAATAGCACTCCCTACTATATTATTTTCCTTGCTCTTTTTTGACTTTGCCATGTCAAGCTGTACCCACAACACAAAAGAATAAAATCACTCTTCAGAACTCATTGATGCATGATACAAACAAGCAATACTTTGATGTAAGACAACCATATGAGGATGGAATATGTAAGAAAAACAAGACGACATGACATATTCACAGCTACGATGTGCAAACTAAGCAGAAGAATTTTCAAGAAAATAGAAGTAATGCAAGCTAGACACCATATGAAAGATGCAACCAATATTACTCTGCCAAGTTAAAAGTGTCTTGTCATAAGTGGCAATTCGAAAAATTAGAAGCAGTACAACATAGAAATCAATGCAAGATGCAACCACTATCAAACTGCCATGTTAAAAGCATCCAATCATGAGTGACTGATGCGGGATACACAACAGTAGTACTTTGATGTAAGATTATGGTATGATAGATAGATGTAGTGTATTCTAGACACAGAAAGTCATGTCATATGCACATGTATAACGTATAAACTCAGTAGGTGCAATTTAATCAAAATAGAAGAAATACAGGCTAGACAACATATGCAACATGAACCAATTATCACACTGTCAACTTAGAGCAAGCACCTGCGATGGTGGAGTATGGGAGATGAACTCATCATGTAGACTTGGGACTTCAACTTCATTAGCAGTAGCAGTGGCAAATCTAGAGAGTCTCTGTTTGCGTTGGTGCCGAGGACCACCAACATCCCCTAACTTACTCTTTTCCTTCCTATTTTAAGATATTGCTTGATGAAGTCAAAACCACAAGAAGATGAATAAAATTAGCTCTGCATAACTGGTTGATGCATGATACAGACGAACACTATTTTGATGTAAGGCAAGCGCAGGATAGGAGGATGGAATATATACAAAAAAGACAACATTTCATATTCACACGTACGATAGGAGGATGGAATATGTATGAAAAAACAGTAAGTAGAAGGCATATCAACAAAATTAGAAGAAATGAAAGCTAGGCACCATATGAACATGCAACCAATATCACTCTATCAGGTAAAAAGTGTCTCGTCGTAAGTGCCATTTCAAGAAATTAGAAGCAGTACAAGCTAGAAGACAATGCAAGATGCAACCTACATCACAATCCCAAGTTAGATGTGTCTTATGGGTAAGTGATCGTTGCAGGTATAAGTTGGAAGCTACGCCGATGCAATTCAACATAATCAGAAGCAATACAAACTACACATCATAAGGAAAACGCAACAACATATAACAGTTCCAAGTAAGAGCAAGCACCTGTGATGGTGGAGTAGGGGAGATGTGCTCATCATGTACATGTATGTTCTAGAAACAGGAACACGTGTCATATTCACAGGCATTATGTTTAAAGTAAGCAGATGCAATTCAAGTTATAAGCAATACAAGCTAGACATCATACGCAACATGCAACCACATATAATAGTGCCAAGTTAGAGCAAGCACCTTTGATGGTGGAGTAGGCGAGATGTTCTCATCATCTACACAACTACGTTGACTGTCCAGCCTTGTGTTGTCTTGCGAATCTTGTTGGGAGGATGGCGGAGTAGAATCTGTAGAGACCCCCTGTTTGAGTTGCTCCGAAGGACCACCATCATCCACTGCCGGACTAATTTCCTTCAGCTGTAATGATTTTGTATTGTGAAGTCAAACCGATAAGAAAAAGGAATAAAATTCGTTCTTCAGAACTCATTCATGCATGATACTGACGAACACTACTCGGATGAAAGGCAAACACATGATGCGAGGATGGAATATGTATGAAAAACAAGATGGTGTGACATATTCACAACTATGATATGGTAACTAAGCAGAAGGCATTTCAACAAATTAGAAGCACTGCAAGCTAGACACCATATGAAGATGCAACCAATATCACTCTGCCAAGTTTAAACTGTATGGCATTTCAACAAATTAGAAGCAGCAAATGCTAGAAATCATATGCAAGACACAACCAATATCACAATGGCGACTTAAAGGTGCCTTATCATAAGTCACTGATGCGGGATATGCAAGAATAGTAGTTTGATGTAGAAACAGGAACACATGTCATATTCACAGGCATTATGTGTAAAGTAAGCAGATGCCATTCAACAAAGTTAGAAGCAATACAAGCTAGACATCATATGCAACATGCAACCACATATAATAGTGCCAAGTTAGAGCAAGCACCTGTGATGGTGGAGTAGGGGAGATGTGCTCATCATCTACACAGCTACGTTGACTGTCTAGCCTTGCGTTATCTTGCGAATCTTGTTGGGAGGATGGCGGAGTAGAATCTGTAGAGAACCTCCGTTTCACTTGCCCGGAAGGACCACCAGCATCCAATGCCTTGCCAATTTCGTTCAGCTTTATTGATTTTGCACTGTGAGGTCATACCGACAAGAAAAAGGAATATAATTCGCTCTTCAGAACTCATTCATGCATGATACTGACGAACACTACTCTGATGAAAGGCAAAGTCATGATACGAGGATGGAATATGTATGAAAAAATGGACGGCTTGACATATTCACACCTATGATGTGGTAACTAAGCAGAAGGCACTTCAACAAATTAGAAACACTGCAAGACACCATATGGAAGGTGCAATCAATATCACTCTGCCAAGTTAAAATTGTCTCGTTATAGGTGGCGTTCATCAAACTAGAAGCAATACATGATAGAAATCATATTCAAGATGCAAACCAATATCACACTGCCAACTTAAAGGTGTCCCATCATAAGTGACTGATGCAGGATACACAAGAAGAGTAGTTTCATGTAAGAACATGGTGTGATAGACAGATATAGTATGTACCAAAAACAGGAAAGCGTGTCATATTCACATGTATCATGTGTAAGCTAAGCAGATGCAGTTTACACTAATTAGGAGCAATACGAGCTAGACACCACATGCAACATGCAACTAGATATCACACTGCCAAGTTAGAGCAAGCATCTTCGATGGTGTAGTAGGGGAGCGGAGACTTGGACCTTTGTCGGTGTACTAAAGTAGGGGTACCTTAGTACCCCGAACTTATGCACGGGCGGTTGCAGCACCCCGCGGCAAGGCTCGCCGGGCGTCCGCCAAGACCCTCCGTCATTTCCACTTACTGCCATTCAAGAACAAAGTGTCAACCAAGTGGACAAAGCCCCGGCAAAAGGAGCTTGCCGGGAAGAACAAGGCCCCGGCAAGAGGAGCTTGCCGGGAAGGCCAACCAAGGCGCTTCCAGAAGACTTTCCGTGACGCCCCGCGCGTCCCGGCAAGGCCTGGCGACCGGCAAGCTTGCCGGCGCGACAAGAGAAGGGCCGCGGCAAGGCGCTTGCCGCGGCAAGGCTGCCACCCTGCACCCAAGCTCCAGCGCATCCAACGACATGTCACCCCAGGGCCATCCCAGGAGCACGTGGCGAGGCGCTGTGCAGCCATGCGGTGCGAGGTGGCAAGCGGAGCTGACAAGGAGGCCATCGTGGCGATTGGTGGCGCCCCTAACGGTCGTTTCCTTGCACTGTGGAACGACCAGACGGGCCTTAAATGCTCTTGTCCCCTGCCGTCAGAGTTAGGTAGGAGACACTGTGCACAACAGTGTACCAACCCATGTTTTTACCTTTCTACCCCTCTCTCTACGCTGCCACCTGTCGGTGACCCCCTTTGGACTATAAAAGGGAGGCCCATGCGCACGTAGAAGGGGTTTCGCAGTTCGGAGATTCAACACCACACCATACTCTCGCTCTCAGATAAGAGCAAATACAAACACAAAGCAGCAGTAGGAGTTTTATCTCTCCAGAGAGCTCCGAAGCTTGGTAAAAATCCCGTTTCCCCCGCGTGTTTGACCTCGATATGCTCTTCGCGCGCCCCTTGCCCCCCTGCCGGACCAGAAGGGCCCCCCTGCCCCATAGGTGCTCGTTCCCGACACGACATCTTTGGCGCGCCAGGTAGTGGGGCGTCGAGGTCGTGAGCATCTGATCCGGTCTCCGCGCGCGCTACATCAACGTCTTCATCAACATGCCACCAAAGAAGAAGCCTTCGGAGGTGGCCGCTCCGTCTACATCGTTTCTACCACCGCCACAGGAGCAAACGGGCGGTGGAGTGGACGCCGGCGGAGGAGCGGGCGCTGATGGTGGGACTCACGTCGTCACCAGGTCCAAAAACAAGGCCCCGCAAGCGTCGGCAACCGTGCAGACACCACGCCCTTCCCAGGAGGTGCAGGGTCGACAACACCCCGATGCTCCTAGCACCGTGCTCGCGTTGGAGCAAGGCCAAGATGGTGGGTCGCGGGACGTTCAAGACCAGCATGCACGCCAGCATGCTGGCGCAAGCGAGGTACGGTCGCCCAGACGGGGTGCTGCTCCTCCCAATCCAGTTGGGAGCCCGAGCACATCTTGCTCCTCGCGCCGCTCGTCGCTGCCGCCACCCAAGACTCCAGAGGAAGTGCTGGCCTGAGCCCAGCTGCTTCTAGATTACCCTCCGGCGCCGCACAAGATTGACGACTGGAGGATGACCGTTTATAGCCTCATCGGCTTCGCCAACGGCGACAAGCCCCGGCAACCGAGCGCATCGAAGCCCCGGCAAGACGCCCAGGCGCGAGCCGACCCCGACAAGACCGCTGGGGGTGCCACCACCGTGCAATCCCCACCCCGAAGGCCGAGATCGCCGACTCGCCGGGCCAACCTCGACGCCGACTCCACCGCGTCGTCAGACCCGCGAACCCGCCGCGATCAACGCCAAGTTATCCAAGAGCGACAACACGAAGACGCCCGAACTCGCATTGAGCGTCGAAGAGAAGCGCGACGTTAATCCGACCAGCGTGCTGGGCCCACTGTCAATATGCATGCGCCGGGCGAACCAAGCGACTTGCCGTACGCGGCAGGTTGCCCTGCGTTCACCCGTGAGCTACGGCAAGTCCAGTGGCCCAGTACCAAGAACTTCAAGCCAGACGTGCCCGAGAAGTACGATGGCAGGATACATCCGTCGGAGTTCCTCAGCGTCTACACCATCGCGGTGCAGGCTGCCGGGGGGCGCGACGAGAAGATCCTCGCCAACTACTTCCCGTTGGTGCTCAAGCCCAACGTCAGATCTTGGCTCATGCACTTGCCGGACAGCTCCATTTCTTCGTGGGCGGACCTGTGCCATCAGTTTGTCGGCGCCTTCACGGGCGGCCACAAACCACATGGCCAGGAAAGCAATCTGCATCTGCTCGTCCAGAAGGAGGGAGAACCCCTGCGCAAGCACATACAGAGATTCAGCCAGGTGCAGCGCAACATCCCAGACGTCCACCCTGCCGCGGTTATCAGCGCGTTCCATCAGAACGTGCGTAACCGCAGGATGTGGGAGGAGATGGCGATGTGCAAGATCAGAGACGTCAGCGAGCTGTATGCTCTGGCCGACAAATGTGCACGGGCTGAGGAGGGGAGGAAAATCCCCGGAGAGATTACAGGAGCAGAAGGATCTGACAGTGAGGATGCCGCCCCGGCGAGGAGGAACCGGAGGCGGAACAACAGAAATAGAAAGGCTAAGGATGTGCTAGTTGTCGAGCAGTCCGGCGACGGAGGCGGCTCCGACAAAGCCAAAGCTGGTGACTCCGGCGAAGCTGTGGTAGCCGCCGACAAGCAGGATGGCTCCGGCAAGCAATATTGCAAGATCCACCGCACCAAGGGCCATGACCTCCAAACCTGCAAGAAAGTTGAGCAGATGGCGGAGCTACAGAAAGCCGAGTACGAGCGCCGCGACAAGGAGAAGGCCCAGAAAGGTGGCGAAGGATCCGGCAAGAAGCTTCCCGCCCGGGGAGGGCGCCACGGCAAACCCAAGCAGCGGCAAGGTGACAGACATCCCCGGGGCCGCGACAAGGACGAAGAAGAAGATGAAGATGATGAAATGGAGGAGGATGAGACTGATGACCAGGAGTTTCAGAAGGCAAGGAGGTCTTGTGCATCGACGGCGGTGCTTCTCTGCACACCTCGAACCGCCAACTCAAATAGTGGGCGCGAGAGGTGAGCGCAGCAGAACCATCCGTCGAATCGCGCAAGCCACTCAAGTGGTCCAGCACACCCATCATTTTCGACGTTGAGGATCACCCTGATCGCATCACTGCGGTCGGGTGCCTGCCGATGTTGGTTTCACCGACAATCCGCAACCTCAAGGTCACGAAGATGTTGGTTGACGGCGGGGCCGGCCTGAATCTGATCTCCTCCGCAGTGCTCAAGAAGCTCCAGATCCCCGACAGCGAGCTCGAAGAGACTGGTACCTTTCAAGGAATCAATCTGGGAAGGAGCAAGCCCAAGGGGAAGATCACACTGCCAGTGACCTTTGGCAGCGAGCTGAATTTCAGGACTGAGAGAGTCACATTTGACGTTGCTGATTTCCCATTACCCTACAATGGGATACTCGGCCGTCCAGCGCTTGCCAAGTTCATGGCAGCCTCTCACTATGCCTACAATGTGCTCAAGATGCCTGGTCGGATAAGTGTCATTTCTGTCCAAGGCGACAAGAAGGATGCACTTATCTGTACCGACAAGATCTACCGGGAAGTAGCAGCCGCAGCGGAGCGCAACCCACTTGCCGCTGAACCTCCCCGGGGGAAGACCAAGTCCGGCAAGCGTAGCTCTGATGCCCACTCCGGCAAGCGCGCCTCTTCGGAATGCTGTGCTGCCGTCGAGGGCGCACCGTTGAGCTCCACCGGCAAGTGCAAGAAGGCAAAGTCAGTTTTACCAAAGACTAAATCCGGCGAGAACAGCTCTGGTGCCTACTCCGGCAAGCGCGCTTCTCCGGAGTGCTGCACTGCCGTCGAGGACGCGCCATCGAGCTCCATCAGCAGGTAGAACACAGAAAGCAGTCGGTTCCGAATTTTTGAGTCCTATTCCTTGGAGGACCGTACCTTGTATGGAAAACCTGTGCGCGGGGGGATCGAATCGTGGCTAAGTTGCGCCCTTGATCTGTTTCGAGTCCGCTCGACAATGAAAGCACGCTGCAACTAGCCCGACGAGGTTTCTCGTCGGAGGCAACACCGCCAGCGGGCTGCTGATGTTCCGCACTCAGCAAGTGTGTTGGCACCGGCGGGTTCCCTAAAAGCGTGAGGGTGAAAACATACAAGGGAGGGAATCAGGGGAGAAGTGCAGCCTTGCCGGACCGTAGAAGACGGAAAAGCTAAGTTGCCAAAGTTTGAGTACAGAGCACCGTCAGTTTTAAATTTTTATGTTATATTCCTTGAACGT
Source organism: Triticum timopheevii (assembly GCA_963921465.1). NCBI lineage: Eukaryota > Viridiplantae > Streptophyta > Magnoliopsida > Poales > Poaceae > Triticum > Triticum timopheevii. The sequence continues at coordinate 141,393,203 of OY997270.1, forward strand.
CCGTGCCTTGTATGGAAAAACCTGTGTGCGGAGGAGCCGGCTCGTGGCTAAGTTGCGCCCTTGCTTTGTTTTCGAGTCCGCTCAACAATGAAAGTGAGCTGCAACTGACCCCGACAAGGTTTTCTTGCCGGAAGCAACACCGCCAGCAGGCTGCTGATGTTCCGCACTCAGCAAGCGTGTTAGCACCGGCAAGTTTCCTAAAAGCGTAGGGTAAAAACGTGCAAGGGATGTGATAGGGTAAAGGATGTAACATAGCAAGCCTCGCCGTGGGACATGCTTTGTGTGGATTACCTGTGCGCGGAGGAGCCGGCTCGTGGCTAAGTTGCGCCCTTGATTTGTTTTCGAGTCTGCTCAACAATAAAAGGGCGCTGCAACTAGCCCCGACAAGGTTTCTTGCCGGAGGCAACACCGCCAGCAGGCTGCTGATGTTCCGCACTCAGCAAGTGTGTATGCACCGGCAAGTCCCCTAAAAGCGTAGGGTAAAAACATACAAAGGATGCAACATAGCGAGCATTGCCCAGAATGAAGTTACATTACAAAAATAACTTATTGTGGCACTGTCTAAGTTGTTCTCATGACTGAAATAACAGCGACAAGGAAAGAGCAGAAGGGCGCCACGGCAAACCAGCATTGCTGGGGGCTGCGAGTACCAAGATTCCTTCGCGGCAAGCCAGGGTCCCCGGGGGCTGCGACGTCAGCGACAAGAACAAAGAAAGGAGCACCGGCACCTGGGTCCCGGCGAGCCAGTGTTGCCGGGGGCTGCAAGTACCAAGATTCACCCCCGGCAAGCCAGAGTTGCTGGGGGCTGTGACATCAGATAAGTTTTTCATCCCTCATCATGCATCCTCTTATGGACTGGGGAATGCGAGGCCGCGTCCTTGAACGAGCGTGCCTTGTATGAAAAACCCGTGCGCGGAGGAGCCGGCTCGCGGCTAAGTTGCGCCCTTGATTTGTTTTCGAGTCCGCTCAACAATACAAGTGCGCTGCAACTAACCCGACAAGGTTTCTTGCCGGAGACAGCACCGCCAGCGGGCTGCTGATGTTCCACACTCAGCAAGTGTGCTAGCGCCGGCAAGTTCCCTCAAAGTGTAGGGTGAAAACATACAAGGCACAGAATCAAGTAAAGGAAATAACCCGGCAACCATTCCCCTTTTTCATTAAAAAAACATCCCATTCCAGTACAAGTCCATAGAGGATGAAAAACATGAAAGAGAGGATTACAAGTTTTAAATGCAGCTAAGGCCCGAAGGCTTACAAATTGAAAAGATAAGATGCCCGTAATCCCTTTCCTGTTCCTCTCTTCAGGAGGTAGGTCAAGGAGGCCCCGGCAAGAGAATTTGCCGGGAAGGGCAAAAGGGGCGCCTAGGTGAGCTACGGGTGCCAGAAGACACCAAGAGAACATCCCGGGGCCAGCCGGGGGCTTGGCGGAGACGGAGGCGCCGGAAGCAGAGCTCGAAGACGGGGCGGCAGGACGTCAGCACGCTGTCGAGGGCGCCACGCCCTCGTACTCCGACTTGACGGCCTTGCCGCCACCCCTCTTCCTCTTCCGCAGCCTCCCTACGCCAGCCGCCCAAGGAGACGACCCCGGGGAGTTCAAGGGGCCGGCGACCCGGATGATGGGGTCGCCGGTGGCGCACGAGGCGACGCCCGACGCCTAGTCGGACCCGCCGCCCTCGTCGCCGCTGTCGCTCTCCTCCTCGTCACTCTTGCTCGAGGGGGAGTCTTCGCTATCGGAGGAGCTGTCCACACAGCATCTCGCCCGGGTGCCGGAGTCCCCGAAGACCTTGACGGAGAGGAGGTCGCCCTCCATTAACTTAAAATGGAGGGTAAACCCCGCCGTCAAGCTGTGGATGCGGGCGAACGTCTTCCACCCACGATCAAGATACATCACGCCGGGGGCTGGGGATACGACGCTGACTCGCGTGCCACTGATCCCGCAGCCCCTCATGCGCAATCCCAGCGTCTCGGGCGGGTCCGGCTCCATCGCGCTCGCAAACGGAGCCAGAAGCCGGAGGCGACGACGAGGTGCCTGGCGCAGCTTGACGAAGAACTCCCAAGGGTCGTCCCCCGTGTGGACCGCCGGGAGGAGAGGAACCGCCGGCGGAGGCGACGCCGACGCGCCGCACCGGCCGCCTCTTCCCCGCGCACCTCGACCTCGCCCTCGGCCTCGCCCACGACCTCGCCCCCTCCCTCTCCCCCTTGGGGCTGGTTCTGCCACCACGGGCACGGGATAGGGAGGGATGCGCTGCCTGGCGGCGACTCTCGCCGCCACCGATGAAGGACCAGGGTTCCCTTCCTCCCTGGCGGATGAGAGGAAGGGTAGCAGAAGTTGAAGAAAGGAGAAGATGAGGAAGTGCAGGATTTTTGCGCTCCCCTTCCGCCCCTTTTTAAGGAGCGAGGTGGGGGCTCGGCCGCCCCGCTCAGCCAATCAGAGCACGGGGAGAGCAGGGAGTCGGGGCCGACCCGCTGCCTCCGCCCGTGACGGCTCGATTTCCCACTTCCACCGCCCACGACCCCACGCGCATGGGGGCCGCGTGGCGAAGATGCAGAGCCGAGGCGACGGATGAGGTGACCTCGCCCCACCTCGTGATCACAGGGGAGGGCGCCTTAAAAATCATGCACGCCACCCACGCCTCCCACGACGCTGCAATCGACGCGTGCCGTTGCGGGGGGACGCGGTGGATGCGGAGTGGGTTTTGTGTGGACCCAAGCCGCGCGTGCCCATGCACTGTTTTGGGCCTGGCCGAACAGCGCTCGGCACCGTGTATGGCCCAGGCCCGGGGGCTCCTGTCGGTGTACTAAAGTAGGGGTACCTTAGTACCCCGAACTTGTGCACGGGCGGTTGCAGCACCCCGCGGCAAGGCTCGCCGGGCGTCCGCCAAGACCCTCCGTCATTTCCACTTACTGCCATTCAAGAACAAAGTGTCAACCAAGTAGACAAAGCCCCGGCAAAAGGAGCTTGCCGGGAAGAACAAGGCCCCGGCAAGAGGAGCTTGCCGGGAAGGCCAACCAAGGCGCTTCCAGAAGACTTGCCGCGACGCCCCGCGCGTCCCGGCAAGGCCCGGCGACCGGCAAGCTTGCCGGCGCGACAAGAGAAGGGCCGCGGCAAGGCGCTTGCCGCGGTAAGGCTGCCACCCTGCACCCAAGCTTTAGCGCGTCCAACGACGTGTCACCCCAGGGCCATCCCAGGAGCACGTGGCGAGGCGTTGTGCAGCCATGCGGTGCGAGGTGGCAAGCGGAGCTGACAAGGAGCCAATCGTGGCGATCGGTGGCACCCCTAACGGTCGTTTCCTTGCACTATGGAACGACCAGACGGGCATTAAATGCTCTTGTCCCCTGCCGTCAGAATTAGGTAGGAGACACTGTGCACAGCAGTGTACTAACCCACGTTTTTACCTTTCTACCCCTCTCTCTACGCTGCCACCTGTCGGTGACCCCCTTTGGACTATAAAAGGGAGGCCCATGCGCACGTAGAAGGGGTTCCGCAGTTCGGAGATTCAACACCACACCATACTCTCGCTCTCAGATAAGAGCAAATACAAACACAAAGCAGCAGTAGGAGTTTTATCTCTCCGGAGAGCTCCGAAGCTGGGTAAAAATCCCGTTTCCCCTGCGTGTTTGACCTCGATCTGCTCTTCGCGCGCCCCTCGCCCCCCTGCCGGACCAGAAGGGGCCCCCTGCCCCATAGGTGCTCGTTCCCGACACGACAACCTTGTAATGCACTATCAGTACAAGGAGAATCGATACAGATGCTCGATTTACGTTGCTGCAGAGGACCACCATCATCGCCTTCTTTACTCTTTTCCTTACTCTTTCTTGATTTTGCCTTGTCAAGTCAAACCCACAAGAAAAAGGAATAAAATTTGCTCTTCAGAACTCATTGATGCATGATACTGACGAAGACTACTTTCATGTAAGGCAGCCGCATGATAGGAGGATGGAATATGTATGAAAAATAGGACGGCGTGACATATTGACATGTATGATGTATAAAGTGTAAACTAAGCACAAGGTTCTTGAACTTGTTAGAATCGATACAAGCTAGAAACCATATGATAGATGAAACCAATATCACTCTGCCAAATTAAAAGGGTGCCCTAACAAATGTATTTGACCAAATTAGAAGCAATACATGGCAACAGGCTAGAAATAATATGCAATATGCAACATATAAAGGTGACTCATCGTAAGTGATTGATGCAGGATACAGAAGAGAGGTAGTTTCATGTAAGAACAAGGTTAACACATAGATGTAGTGTGTACCAAAAATAGGAAGGCATGTCATATTCACAGGTATAGTGTGTAAATTAAGCAGATGCAATTTACCCTAATTAGAAGCATTACAATCTAGACACCATATGCAAGATGCAACCACATATCACACTGCGAAGTTAGAGCAAACACCTATGATGGTGGTGTAGGGGAAGTGCGGTCTTCAGGTACAGAGCTATGTTCAATATCTTCATTTAGGCTTGCTGTTTCTTGAGAATCATGTGGAGAGGATGAAATTGCATTCTTTATAAGAGTATTGCGTCTCATATTAACCCACGCACGTGACTGTCTCATCATAAGCGATAGATGCAGGATACACAAGAACAGTAGTTTGATGTAAGAACATGGTGTGATAGGCAGATGTAGTATGTACCAAAAACAGGAAGGCATGTCATATTCACATGTATAAATGTGTAAGCTAAGGAGATGCAATTTGACAAATTAGGAGCATTGATGAGGGATACACAAGAAAAGTAGTTTGATGTAAGAACATGGTTAATAGAAAGACGTAGTATGTACCAAAAACAGGAAGGCATGTCATATTTACAGGTATAATGTGTTAACTAAGTAGATGCAATTTACCATAATTAGAAGCATTACAAGGTAGACACCATATGCAACATACAACCACATATCACACTGCCAGGTAAGAGCAAGCACCTGCGATGGTGGTGTGGGGGAATTGTGGTGATCAACTAGAGAGCTACGTTGACTATCTTCATTTAGCCTTGCTGTTTCTTGAGAATCATGTGGGGAGGATGACACTGCACTCTTTAAATGAGTAGGGCATCTCACAGTAACCCACTCGGGTGACTGTCTCATCATAAGTGATTAACGAGGGATACAAAAGAGCATTAGTTTGATGTACTAACATGGTTAATAGACATATGTAGTATGTATCAAAAATAGGAAGGCATGTCATTATCAAAGGTATAATGTGTAAAGTAAGCAGATGCAATTTAACCAAATTGGAAGCAATACAAGCTAGACATCACATGTAACATGCAACCACATTTGACAGCGCGAAGTTAAAGCAAGCACCTGGGATGGTTGTGTGTGGCAATTGAGATCATCAACTGCAGAGCTACATTTACTGTCTCCAACTGCTAACACTGCACCCATTATAGCGCCGAAACGCTTAGTGCTTAGCTTCGAATTACACTGGAGCGACTTCTGTCTTTTCTTTTCTACACTCATCAACATTGCGTCAGTCTGAAATACCCATGCATAAAAAAACAATAGTGTGAGTATGGGTGAAGTGTGTGCACAATTAGTACAGTGTAAAGGTAGTAGATAGCAGGTCAGTGAGAAATAAATGACGGGAGACATACGATAGCTCTACAACATGCATGGCACACTAAATTACTACAGGATTCTATGAAAATAACAGTCGACTGAAAGCAAATAGGCCAGTCCATTTTTTCTGCATCATCGGATGTACAAAGAACGGGTAGATCGCCTTCATCTACCTCCAGCCAGTCAGTGTTGACGATCTTCCTCGAAACGCCAGCGATCACTGGCCCAGTATTCCTCCCCGGCCTGCGCCCTCCCCTCGACCTCACCGCACCGCCGTGCTTGGCACCACCCCCCGACCATCCATTGAAGCCCAGCCAACCTCCAGATCGGGCGCAAGCAGCTCCTGTGCCCCACACCCATATGATAGACACCGATGCGCTGCTTCCCCGAGGAATAGGCGGACTAGGTGCTCCGCGCGCCTAAGCGGGTGCTGCTTCTTTTAATTGCGGTTCCACTGACCCTGAATTGAAATCTAGGTGGGCTCATGACCTCTAGCAAAGGTGAAATAGTAAAAGGGAGGAAACCTTGTGCATTTAGTATCATGAAGAAGATGCAGTAAGAAGCGCTCAACTAGTTTATTTCGTGGGATGAATATAGTGTGAGCAGAGACGTAAGATTTGCATGAATAAGGGAAGAGGAGTACCTCTTTCTGTTGGCAGTGCTGTGTCCTCCTTCTGTTTTTCCAACGATCTTCTTGTTGTTTGCCAGAAACCAGAAATTGTGGAGGATGGTGCAGCCTTGGACGAACCCATGGCCAAGTTGTTGAGTGTGGTGCTGTGGTCGTCTGTCGGCGGTGGGGAAGCAGATCCGAGGCGGCGAACGACAGCATAGCGGGAACAGCTCCGGTGCGGTGGACGGTTGCGACAATGGAGCCGCAGCAGTGAGGCGCAGGACGGCGTGGTCGTAGTGGTTCTGGTACGGCGCATGTCGGTGTCGGCGTTGTGGAGGCAGCTCTGCCTTGGCTTCAGGTGCTAAGTCCTTGAGGGCGTTGCGGTTGTTGTTGCGTTGGACAACGAAGTCGGGGTACCGGCTCCGGCGTGATGGAGGAGGGCGTTGGTGGATTGGCCGCTATGGGGTGGAGCACGGAGGAGGCTGGGGTTTCGCGGCTGGTGGAGAGGGCGTTTTCACGCCCATGGAGTATGGATGGGGAAACGGAGGGAGGCGGGGAACTAAGGGGGAACAATGTTTCGGTTTGAGACGCCCTTGTTTGAAATTTGGGGAAAGTTACAAACTTTGCCCCCATCTAAAATTTTGGACATATTGTGGGTTGGGGGTAGGATAGTCATGTCAGTTGTCCCAAATGTGGGCGGGATAGATTTTGGCCGAGCGCATGGGTGTTTAGGCGCCCACGGCGTATGAATGCTTCTCGGAGGCGGTTGAGACTGGCGTCTTGGTGAAGTTACAAACCTACCCCGGTTTAGACCTTTGGACATCGGGCCGATAGGCTACATGGCCAAGAGTCAGGACAGTAATTTCCTACCACCAAACATTAGTCTCGCGTGGTTTCGGGTGACCAGAGGCCTATTTGGCGCTTCGTCCAATATTTGGGAGCAGAAGCATTAACGTTTTCTGTTCTCTTGAATTGAACTTTCAGGATTTGTCAAACTTCACAAATCTTTACTCTTGAAAATCCTAAAGCTACAATTATTTTGGAATGGAGGGGGTGCATTTGAATATACATTGTACATGAGTATATATTAAAAAACATGCAACTTACCTCAGTTCATGCATGGTTCCAGATATAATCTCCTTGGTTGCAAAAAAAGTTAGATATGCATATGAATATATGTAGCATGTTCAAACTCACAACAAAGATTGATGCCCCCTTTTACATCTGATTTACAAATGCCATTATCTCGGGTTCAAATAGATGAATGCACTTCCTATGAATTTGAATCTTCGAAACCCCCTTTATGTTGAATTCGACATGTATTCTATTTCGTAGATAGCAATTTGGAATGTATCCGTGCAAGTGACAAATGTATATAGTGCTTCACACTAACAACATGGAGTGCACTAATTAATGTTTATATATGAATTGCAAAAGCATCCACTGCCTGTATTTCAAACCGCTCTCACTCTATGGATCGATAAAATGAAATAAACACATGCACATGCTAGAATTCAATAGAGTACGGGTGTTTGATAGACCGATTTTCGTCCATACGCAATTTGCAAAATTCATGATCTCATCCAAAAATAATAATGCCATTTATATTTTAATTTAATGTGTAGAACTGCCTTTTACACGTAGATGCACTATGCCTCGGCCCGTTCTCACAAACGTGTTATATATCTCTCTATCTAACGCATAAGTGCACACACTTTATATGCATCGGCATTTCTCTTCCACACATGCTCACAATCTCTCTCAGGGTTTTAGGGTGTCTCACGCACATGCTCTCTCTGTTTCTCTCTCTCTTTCTGACTACTATGTACCACTCTTTTCACTAATCTCAGTTGGAAAACACTACTTATCTCACATGCATACATACACACGCACGGTCTCTACTAGCCTTCTATACACACATATATGTGCCTACGTGTCTCCCACACGCACATTATCTTTAGGCCTCTCTCGCACACATTGCTCCCCCCGACACACCTCTCTCTTAGTAGTTGGAAGATATGATTTCATCATATCATTCGGTAGGATATCCCTGGCTGTTAGGCTGGATGGTAATACGAGGCAAAGTGTTACCCTAGTTCGGATCGGACCCTTGCAGTTGAAGAAAGAGCCTACTCCTGGTACTATATATTAGTGATAGGGGTGTGTACAAAGTACACGTGAATACCAGGCATTGTGCGTGTGAGTATACTATCGACGAACTATCCCCCAAGCTTGTATAACATACTGGGGGCCTAGGGTTACAAATCATATAGTCGGCTTATCACCAATGGGGATAGAGTCCTCCGCGACTCTGGTAGCTTCGTGTTGTACGCCGAGTCCTCCACATGGGTCTTCGTATAACATGTCTCGGTCGAACCTATATGTGGCGCAGGATGGAACCAACCCATGAGTCTTCATGTTGACCCACCACAACTAGAAATGATGTGCCCATCACACTACACACGCAATCGGCCACTAAGAAAATAAGCATATACAATAGTACAAAGGTATCTAGCTCACGATACGTCTCCATATTTTGTGGATGACACTGACGGACTTTGCATTTGATGCGTGCTCCGTATTTTGTTGATGACACATACGGTCATTGTATTTGAAGCGAAAGCACGATATGGTCACTGGACTTCAGAATAAGCTCATCACGGTCACCACATACATTTTGTCGTGCTAACCAACATGTGGTTGGATGGTTAGGAGGACAATGGTTTCTTGAGCCCACCAAGGTTAAAGTCCCGGTGCTCGCATTTATCTTGTGTTAATTTCAGTATTCTCCGACGATGTACGTTCAGTGGGAGGAGACGTTCCACTCCACTACGAGGCACCTATGGTGACTTCGTAAAATCTCAAGATCATATATGCTGGCCCACTCTCTCGAAGGTGCTCATAGGGGTAGGGTTCGCGTGTGTGCGCTTATAGTGGTGAGTGCTTGCGCGTATATATGAGCCCTTGCGTCTGTACCGTGTTAAACAAATACATGTCATTATTATACATTCACTGGCTCACCCGTACAACTCCGTATTTTGTTGATCACCCAATCAATTGACCAGTCAAACGTTCCACGCGGTGCAACTAGTGTTGCACCATGGTGGCGCGTAACCGTGGGGCCCACCTATCAGCCCGTATATGAAAGAAAGAAATGGTAGTTTGAGTCTGTACCGTGTTAATAAAATAGGAGTACATTTTAGGGTGATCATACGATCACTGGCTCACCATACATCTCCATAATTTGTTGATAACACGATTATTTAACCAGTCAAATGGTCCACATTCAGCAGCGCACATTACCATAGGGCCCACCCGTCAGCGCGTATATGAAGGACAAAAATGGTTATAAATTAGTGGTCGGTGGGTATTCGAAGTCGTGAGACCTCTGGTTGGCAGTCGCCGGCGGTTGGGGGGCGTTGATTGGGCGGTGGGGTGGGTATCGCCGGAGAAAAAGCTCGGAGCGGGGCGGGGAGGGGGGGCTAGAGGGATGGCCGGTGCAGCGGCGGACCGGCGGTGGGGAGTGGTTTTGGGGAGGGCGGGGCGGCGTGGCGGCGCGGGCCGGTCGCGGGCGGCGGGGGCTGGCGGTTCAGCTGGTGGTGGCTGGCAGCTCAGGGGGGGTGGAGTTTGATGATAAACTGGAGGCCCTTGATTTCGTATCCAACGGCTGGAAAATCTAATGACCAGAGATGAAAAAGTCAGTCGACTGATGTGTAGCCTCACCCCGCATGTACACATGCACGCACGCAAGACATGCACGCATGCAGGCGTGCAACACTGACACGTACACATATTGTACACATGCACGCATTCTGGCATGCAACACTGGCACATACACATGCACTCATGAACACACGCACGTACGCACCCATGCATACAACACTGAAACATACCCTTGCATGCATGCAACACTCGCACACCTGCATGCACACAACACACGACGCAAGACACACGCTCAACCTATACGTCCATGCACCCTTTGTTGAGGACATGGATTGTTACGGGTATTAATCAATCTTATCTGTGATAAGCAGAACATTGATGTTTGCAGCGGTCTTTATGAATCACAACGTATTGAACGGGCTATCAACATAGTAGGCTTATCTACATGAAAAAGATGATGTCACACTGAATGAACAATCATTGGTTTATGAAATGCCCGCTTCTGACCGCCTTGGCCCACCAAAGGTTCCTCTGTTGTGCGCTGCCTGCGTTGGGTCACTAACATGCAGGCCATGTACCCAAAGAGCCCACACATCAGTGGAAGAATGGCGCAGTGTCCTAGGTCAGAGTCGAGGGTGCCACTCGTTGCACGCCCGACTAAACACGCCTCCGTGCCGCATTCAAACGCCTCCATGAAACCCGCCCGTGTGGAAGCCGAGAAACCCACTCTAGACACACGTCCGTTCATGACCGGGCCGACATTAAACGCAACGCCGGCCGAGCTCCTCCCGTCCGCCGTATATTTAATCTCCTATTTAAACGAGGCCAAACGCCAGCCAAGAATCGCACACCTCCGCCGCTCCTCTATCTCCTCCACCATTTTGTCCACTCTTACAATGGCTTACGAAGAGTAGTTATTGCGCATCCAAGCCGACTGGGTAGCCTGCCGGATACGAGCTATGCAGCTCGCTGATCCACCTCCCACCCCTCGCCCGACGGAGCCAGTTGCCGCCCCAAGCTGGCACGCGGTTCAGCAACTCGCCGCTCCAGGCCAGCTCGACGAGGAGCAGCGCACGGGCGTCATTGCTGCCGTCCACGTCTCCCATTTCTGTGGCCGAGACTCCCATGCCGGCGGCCACGCCATGCAAGCAACAGGAGAAGTCGGGTGCGCGGAGAGCAACGAGTCGATGGCGAGCGCCTCCGCGTCCGCCGCCATCATCGAGGAGAAGTAGAACACGGGAGGCCGCCGCCGCTTGGGTCCCATGAAGGCCACCGTGGAGGCGACGCCGGCGTACACAGCAGGTGTCTTGCTGGATCCTTCTATTGTGAGGACCTTCGTCGACCCCGCATGGGCTCCATGGAAGAGGGGAATGTTAGAATGAACTCGAGCCAGTGCCGGCCATGGCAAAGTAGTGGCCGGTGATGAACTCGAACCGGTACCGGCCACCATCATCTTGGGCACCAGCAAATGATATCAGTTGGGCAGTGGGGAAGCGAGCCGTCCTTTGAGTTGAAGCATATACCTCCGGGGCTCCCGACAGTCCGGTGATCGTGCTGCCGGACATGAGGAACACAAATCGATCAGCGAGCGACCATTTAGGCCAGGTATTATATACCTGTGCTGTCCAGAACTAGCACCACGTAGTTCATTTGAATGTAATGAAATCCGTCATGTTTGTATGAAAATCCGGTATTTTATATGATTTTCGTCGTTGTTTATATGAAATATCAGTTTGTCTACATGTTTGCGTGAATTTCGTCCGGTTGGTTGAGTTGCTGTCATAATGTGTGCGGCTACGGTTGGATGGCGTAATTTGCGGGTCGCCGGTCGGTCTGCGGGCGGCTCAGGCGGCGTTGTGGGACAAAAAAAACACAGCTCGTGCGAGCTCATCTCCAACCTGTGCGCTGGAGGATGCATGACATCATGAGCACCCGAGCCGTTCCTCGTTCATCGGTGGCAAAGGCACCGGTGGACAAAAGGGTCGCCAATATTTTGGCTACCCCGGGCAAGATCCAAACAGCCCCTCCCGACAGATTCAAATCCCTCGTTCACCGTGGAGTTTTCCATGTGTTGTTTTCATGGACTAGCAAGATGCCCGTGCATTGCACGGAACATCAAGATGCATTTTTTTTACAAACTCCCGCATGCATCCAAGGGATAATTAATGTCCTCCTTTGCTAGTACCACGAGGCAAACACCATTAATATTGCATCGATTAGTGTTAGTGGCCTCGTATATTTGCAAATTGTAATTTTGATAGTGGCCCTTGTATATAAAAATGGAGGGAGAAAGATGAGAGATAAGGTGAGGAGGAGTCGGGTGTGGTGGTGACTGGTGGTCGGACTGGGCGGAGGCATGGGGATGGACGGCGCATTATGTCTAGGTTTGTATCTCTCTCACACAGACCCACGTAGGTGGGGGACGTGCATGAAGAGAAGAAGTGCACGCATGGCGCACGTACTCCCATATCTTTCCCAACCACAAACACGCGGGTACACAGTGGAGCTCATTTCTGTACGAAAAGGCAACCCATGTGGTAATTTGACACGTGTACTAGTTGTCCACTTGGTGGAGGGAGGATCGTCTACCACGGGTGAACAAACAAATTTTGACTTGACGTGTTATGTTAAAAAAGAGGCAAACCATGTGGGGCCTACCTTAGAGGCAAGGCTCTATACACTGGAGTACTTTTGATGTGTCCCGTCAGCTCGCAGAACGAGGAGAAGCTTGCTTAGTACGCCGTCTCCCCCGCCCACTGGCGCGGTGGCTCGTAGGATGAGGTGAAGCTTGCTTACGAGTAGTAGTAGTAGTACTCCTACTATTGTATGCCTTACGCCCGCTCCCTCACCCACGCGCGCGGTGGCTCACAGCATGAGGAGAAAATTGTACTACTCCCTCTGTTTACTCCTCGTCCCTACTACGTACCTTGGTAAGTACTCCCTCCATTTACTTAGACAATGACACTATAAAAAATACATTTTGCATCTATACAAGGCCACAAATAGTAATCGAGACAAAAGTTACTACTCCCTCCTTTCTAGTTTATGGCTCAATTTCAAAATCTCTCCAACCAAGGTAGACGGTGAGTGGTTGAATTAATTTCATAGTTTGCACAAGTAATTAGCACGCTCATTTTTCTCAAGAAGTTATGTTTACCGAGGCATTAATTAGAACAAATGCATGAATGACCACTAGTTTTTTAGATGAGCCCTATAAACCCTAGTGGGTACGTACTCCGTAAAAAAATATTTTTCCAAAACTAAGTCGCCCCCTTTCATAAATTCTGTAGTATACTCCTCCGTCGACGCTCCCTTTCATGAATTCTGTACTTCCTATTGCCAACATGTGGGACATATAGCAACCGGGTCGACATGTCAAGCACCAAATAACAGTGCAGAACAGCAGGGGGACGCACCCCACTTGTACCGGCCCAGTAGTAGTAATGAGCAATGAGATGTTAAATCACAATGCCTCACCTTCCCGTACGGACGAAGCAACCATTATTTCACACTTCAGTTCGCCATCATCTCAAACCACGTAGTATTGCTTCTGCCTCAAGAGGGACACGCGCATCACCTTGGTACATCATGACATGTGGGACCGCATGACAGGCCATGCTCCCCCGCTGATCGCTCGGTAAAATCACCTCATTTTTACTATACTTCCTCCGTATCAGTTTACTACATGGCATGCACGTTGTTCTAGGTTGAGAATTTAACTGGCTATATATGTGATGAACAGTACTCTAGCCTTTTAAAAAATGTACACTTTTGTACAGTAGTAGTATCGATGGATTGCGCCATGGAGCAAAAATTGAAATTAAAAAAGGTGGTACATACAGAGAGCACTCGTCGCCAAATTATGCATACAGTACTATTAAAAAATCTAGTACGTGCTTAATTGGGGTGCTAAATTCTATTAAAGAAATACTAGTAGTATGTACATACTGAAGAGTTAAAGTAACGAGAAGAAACATAACATAGTTCTGCTGGGGGCTAAGCACAACACACCCTTCAAATTAAACTAAGCACACCTGAAATTAAACTATGCAACTAATCCGGTAGACACTGCATTACAACCACCATGAGCAACGATACTGACACCTTACTCACTCGGAGTCCTTGTCCATTTCCTCGACTTCGTCCTTGTCCCTCTTCCTCTTGGCCGATACTTCTTTGCTTGAACCGCACACTTGGCTCTTGCTCTTTATCAAACCCTTGTAGATATTGAAACAAAGGTAGCCATCCATTGTAGCGTAGTGGATGTGGTCTATATCTAGTACATTCCGCTGCCATGCATGACGATGAAACATGTAATGAGGTTTCTCCAGTTTACATGGCTCCTGCCAGGGTCAGCATTGAAGGCTGACGAGAGGGCAGCAGCCGATTCTTCTGGAGGTCGAAGGGGTTGCCTACAACGAGGCCTATCCGACCCAGGACTTCTCTGTCGTTCTTAAAGTCTACATTAACAAATTTCACTCTTTTGTCCTTGAGGAAGTTCTTAAAGTCCTGGCACTCAACGTGTGGGGACCCCAACTCATAAGTCGTGATCACCGAATGCACGTGCACAGTGATCCCAGAGATCAATTCTCACTGAACACACAGTAGCTGAATAACAAGAGTCTTACATCCATACATACCGTATTACACAAGTAGGACCCTTATGGTCAAGTCTTGAGTATATCATGGCAGCGGAAATCTTCGTCGATAACTTGGACCCATGCCATCTGCCTTACCCTACAGGCATTCTGACTGGGAAGCGTCCTAGCTCGCATGTTCGTCATCGAAGTATTCTTCATCATATCCTGTTCTTTCAAGCCTGGCCAATAAAATAACCAGTGGCAAGCCAATGAGTACTTTGAATGTACTCGCAAGCAACCCATGTTTTGGTTCAAGATACAACAAAGCATGATATAGGTATACTTTTGCAGAAAGCTAGTTTCGAGTGCAATGACATGTTCAACATCATATAAAGCATGCATCAAGAGAATTCAAGTAACCATGAGAACTGGTCACAGATATCAACATAAATAGAGTGGGCACCAACCCAACATAAATAGAGTGGGCACCAACCCAACATAAATAGAGTGGGCACCAACCCATCTCCAACATGTCAAGTCCTTCGACTTGACCCAAGTAGTTTCATCATCACACTCACACGGTTGAAAACCCTAGACATAGTTTAAGCAGCACCGCCCAACCGTCCTTGACCATGGACACGGCTATTCGAATAGTTTTACACTCTGCAGAGGTTGCACACTTTACCCACTAGATTCGGGGAACTTCCGTGTCATCCACGACCCGCGGTACCTCAAGTACCCGGGGTAAGCACCCGATCACTACCTTTCCCTAGACGACACTAACATGGAGTCCACTCGATTGGTAGTAATCCCCGTGCCAAACATTTCACATCGTAAAAATTGTGGAGCCTCGCTCCCATATTCATCACATACCACAAGCACGGGGTACCAACGGTGTGTCTGGTGCCCTGTGAAAACAGTCATGGCCGCCCTACCTGGCACGACCCCGTCCCGAGAGAGCGCACCAACAACTCTCCCGTCACTAGTAATGCGGGTTCCAAGCTAGTATCGGTCTAGGTACTCAACAATGCCCTTTCCCATATAAGGGTAGAGTGGTCGCGCATGTAAGGTTGGGACAGTCATCAAATCTTAAATCTAATCCGTTTTCGAAAACAACACACACTTGCCTCGGTACACCACTTCGTCATCAAGTGGTTACCCATCTCATCATCTCCCTCGGGCATAAGTGGCACCCGATGGGGTTTTCAAAAAGTCGTTTGAAAATATTTTGTCTCCATCACCATGCATATCCCCGTCCCTTTTTGCGTAGCACTACTTAGCATCCTATTTACTCCCACCGGCATAACCCTCATAAGAAGGTAGGGCCATGCACAATGCAAGTATCAACGAGAAAATAACGGAGGCAACCAACCCACGTGGTTCACCATCTCACCATGATTCCGATGCAACGATAATAAAGAGCTATATGTGACATGCATAAAAAGGGGTTTCATAGTCATGGTCAAAGGGCTGCTTGCCTGTTTTACAAAGTCTTCGAGGTCTTCAAACATCTCTGGTCCAACTCCGAGCATTCCGTCTACTTCGTCAACTATCGTCGAAAGCAACCACAATAAGCAAAACAATAAGGCAGGAAATAAAAGTGCTCTAAAAATATGAGTTGGACTTTTCTAGGATACCCCTGGTCATATGAGGGATGACCAAAGTGGTTTCACTGGGATTTGATGAATGGATATCTCTGAACATTTTGATATGGTGGAATCAAGGGGTTTATGGATTTGCAAGAAGTGTACAGAAATATATTTTTGAAAAATGAGCAAAGGCACCCATTTAACAAAGGATGATTTTAGAAGCATCTAGGAATTGGTTTCACTAGATTTGGAGTTGAGATGATTTTCCTATGAATTTGCAAGGTTGACTATATACAAAGAAATAGACCATTAGTTGAGGTGACACAGAAAGTATTAGTAAAAATGTTCAAAAACTAAGTTTTGAACTTAGATGCATCTAGGAAGTTGAATCATGGCATTTGGATCAATATTGAGCTCTCTGTGATTTTCTAAAGTTTATCACAGAATTAAGAAAATTGGGATTTGATAATTGTCTGTGAAGAAAACCTTTATGGAAAAATGTGCAAATTGCACCTTGTGATAGATCAGGAATTTATGAACTTATAGAAATTAGAATCATCAAATTTGGAGTTGATTTGGTCTGTTTATGGATTTTTGAAGTCCACTGGGAAAAAGAAAAAGGAAATGGGGGTTTTACCTTTATCGTGCACGCAAGGCGCGAGTTAGGCAACGGGCCGGCCCAGCTACTCGGCCACGCGCACGTCGTCGACGCAGGAGGCGCACTCACGGGAGTACGCCTTCCCCGAGCGAAGGCAGCGACAGGCAGAGCCCGTTTCCACTTAACAGAATGGGGCCCACCCGTCAGCGTCTCACTCTCGTTGGCCGACCGACACGCGGGGCCCGCTGGCAGGCTCGTCCCCAACCTCCCGCGTGGGCGCGACGGGAGACAGGGGAGGCGTTCGACGCCGGCTGCCGGCGCTACAGGGCGTCTCCGGCGATGATCCGCCCACCGGCGTGCTCAGGAGGATGAGCCGCATCCATCGGTGTACGGCTCGCTTGCCGAGGAGAGCTGTGGCGGCGACGGCCTGGGCGACCGCGGAGGAGGCCATCGGCCATCATCGGCTTCGAGCATGCGATGCTCCTGGGGACGAACGGCAGCAAGGGGAGGGCTTGTGGTGGTGACAAGAGGGTGCGGAGCTATCCAGGGGGAAGAGAGAGGGGCCGAGGCCTGCGGATTTGAGCAGCGGCCGGCCGCTCGGCTCCGGCCTAGGAGGGGGATGGAGAGCGCGAGGAGGGGAGTGGGTTGGTTCAGGGGGTTCACAGGAGGGAGAGAGTGGCAAAGGAGGCCAGAGAGGGCTCGGGGAGGCCTTAAATAGATGGGGGTGAGGTGCACAGCGGGACCGTGCGCTGGCGAGGCCGTAGCCGTCGCTAGAGGCCACGGGAGGGCTTGGCTTCGAGTCGGGGGTCTTCCTGGGCGTGGTCTACGGCCAGGGGAAGGGAGAGAAGGAGCGGGGGAGCATCAGGGTAGCGGGCGTGTGAGCATGCCCATTGGAGCTCTCAGGCGGCCGGCGCGCGTGCGAAAGGAGGCAGCAGGAGGGAGAAGGAGGAGGGGGACCAGGCTGTGGCGTGTTGCGGACGTCGAGGAGCATCGACTGGCGCGAGGGGGAGGCTCGAGGTGGTCGGGAGTGCCGTGTCAATGGTCGGGAGCACGCTGACGTGCTCCAGAGCGCGCAAATGGCCGGCACCCGCGGCTTTTCCTCGCGTCCACACGCGCCCACTTGTGTCTAGTGGCTGCTCAGGGGAGTAAACAATGTGGGAAAGGCATTGGATGCCCTGGGGCTTGCCAGGAGTGAGAGAGAGGCGAGAGAATGGGAGGAAAGCTGCTGTCCAGAGGGGGAAAGTGAGGGTTTCACCTCCAAATAATTGAGCTGTGGAATAGCCATTGCTACTGGACGTGCAAGGGGACTAGGAGGGGCTGTGGTAACAAGTTGAGCTCATGGAGAATAGTGGAAGTGGCCAAAATAGGCATTTTAATTATCTGCCAGAAGGTGTTTGATGGGGGTTTGGGCAAGTAGATGATTTGCATCTGCCATGAGACTCCATAGGGTGAAATGACACATATAATTAGGGCCTTCCACCAATTTGGAGATCATTTGAAGAAAGTTGACAATGCAACTTTGGTAAACCCTAGAAATTAGCAGAAATGAACTTGTGTAGATTTAGTTGAGAAAATCACTTCTCCTTGATTCACCACTTGGTGTGGTGGCCTCATTTGGTCATGTGATGATGCTCACAAAAGTTGGGGTCAAGGAGAGAAAGTTGGTAATGCAAAGTTGTTCAAATTTGGTTCTGGACAGAAAGAGTTTTGGGGTACTTTGATCAAGTTAACTTGCTCTCCAACTTGTGCCATTTGGTCTAGATGAATTATTAGACCATTTGAGCAAGTTCACAAGGTTTGAGAACATTTGGACATGTTTGGCAATGTAAAGTTGCTCAAACTTCAAAATGGACAGAAATGGTTTTGAGAGGATTTGATGATGCTATCTTGTTCTCCAAGTCATGAGACTTGGCAAGATCACCAAATATGTCATATGTGACATGATAGAATTTTCTTGGAATTTTTGGAGAACATTTCCTTTGTAAATATTTCAAAAGCTTGAAATATCCAGAAAGGGTTTTTGAGGGATTTGACCAATGTTTTGAACATGACCATGTGTTGAAACTCTTATATATGGACAATATATGTCCTATGAGTTTTCCTAATTTTTGTCAAATATTTTTGAAGCAATAAAATAATTTTTCCCTATTAAAGACCATTTCTGGCCTTAATAAAAAGCTTTTAAATAAAATAGGAAAATAACTTTTAAAATTATATTTTTGTGGTTTCTTGGTATCCTATATCTAATAGGAGTCAAATATATTTTTGGAAAGATTTTTACTGCCCTTAATTAAGTACTTGCAGTGCAAACCTCAATTTAGGGGTTTTTGAAAAACTAATTTTAGAAAATACTTTTTGGCCAAATTATTTTTGCAAGAAATTATTTTTATATCCTATACACATGGCATGATCATTGGGAAAGGTTTTTGGAGCAAGGAGATGAAGTATAGGAGTTGGAGGATTTATTTGATTTTTAGAGCACTTGCAAGCAGCAGTCAAACATTCAATCAAAGCAAAGACAAAACACTCAAAAGTTTTTGTCAAACCACATTTTTGCATGATTATTGACTTAAGTGTTGTGCCATGAAAATCAGGGTGTGACAGACCTACCCCCCTTACAAGAATCTCGTCCCCGAGATTCCTAGACTAGGCGCGGAAAGGGATATAGAAACTTGGATCTGGGGTAGTCTTCAAGTCCTCATGTTGCTTCTGCTTCCGTGTAGTGCTCCATTGAGATTGAAGTACTTGATGGTGTGGCTTCGTGTATGACGCTCTCGGTTGATCCAGGTTGCTGAGGGGTCTCTTGCGTTAGGTCAGGTTGGACTAGGGGTCGGTGGCTCGGTGGTCAATGTCCTTATTAGCGCTCGGGCTAGCTAGGAAGTTGGAAACACTTCCGGGGTTGTGATGCATGGAAGCATTGTGCACCCAGGTAACTTAGGTGGCAACTTCATCTGCTAACTGTCTTCTCTTCGTCTCGTAGTGATCTCAGAAGAGGTTGTTAAATCTTGGAGTGATCTTGCAGAAAGTCGATGAATCTTGGGGCGAGCTTTCCTTTGACATGGAAGCGCTGGGTTCCTTTGAGAGGGGTGACCCGGAGATAAACATGGTCTCCAACCCGGAAGGTCATGTCTCGACGACATGAGTCAGCGTAGTTCTTCTGTCTTGACTTGGCAGTCTTCAAACGCTCTCTGACAAGCTGGACTTGCTCTTCTGCTTCACGAAGGATATCAGGCCCAAAGACAAGTCCTTTTCCGGTCTCTGACCAATTGAGGGGTGTGCGGCACTTCTGTCCGTATAACACTTCAAATGGTGCCATCTGAAGGCTTGACTGATGAGTATTGTTGTAAGAGAACTCGGCAAAAGGGAGGCAATCTTCCCACTTAGCTCCATATGCTAAGACACAGGCTCGGAGCATGTCTTCGAGTATCTGATTCACTCGTTCTGTCTGACCTCCGGTCTGTGGGTGGAAAGCAGTGCTGAAGGACAACTTGGTCCCCATGGCCTCTTGGAATTTCTTCCAAAACCTTGAGGTGAATTGGATTCCTCTATCCGACACAATTCCCTTGGGAACGCCATGAATGCTTCACGATTCGGTTGATGTAGAGACTGGCTAACTGGTTCCCCTTGTAGGTCGTCTTGACAGGAATTAAGTGGGGCTTTGCCCGCCTTGATCTTCCTCTTGATGCCTTCAATACTCTCGTGTCCCGTATGAGCTTATTAACCTCATCTATCAGGGTCGGCTTGACTTCAAGGTTAGCTGAGAATCCTGGTGCAACCAGTTCCAACCCGAAGCTTTCAAGTTCTTCATACAAGGCGGGTAGCTTGTCCTTAAGCACAGCATTCAAGGAACAAGCCTTCCTGCTAATGCATCTGCTACCACATTAGCCTTCCCAGGGTGGTATTGAACACTGAGGTCATAGTCTTTGATCAACTCTAGCCATCTTCTTTGCCTCGTGTTCAATTCCCTTTGAGTGAAAATATACTTCAGACTTTTGTGATCCGTGTATATCTCACATCGCTTCCCTAGGAGGTATTGTCGCCATGTCTTCAGGGCATGAACCACTGCTGCTAGCTCAAGGTCATGAGTAGCATAGTTTTCTTCATGAGGCCGTAGTTG
Source organism: Triticum timopheevii (assembly GCA_963921465.1). Classification (NCBI taxonomy): domain Eukaryota; kingdom Viridiplantae; phylum Streptophyta; class Magnoliopsida; order Poales; family Poaceae; genus Triticum; species Triticum timopheevii. Next base: position 141,413,928 of record OY997270.1, read on the forward strand.
CCTTTGAGAGGAGTGGCTTGCAAATATGCACGGTCTTCAACGCGGAAGCTCACTCCTTGACAACGGTGGTTGGTATAGTTCTTCCTCCTTGACATGGCGGTCTTCGGATGTTCCCTAACCAGCTGATCAACTCTTCTTCTGTCTTCATGTGGACATACATGTCCTCAAGTAAGGATGATGATTAACTTGCCCAAGTACTCTATGAAGTATTTGGGGTTCGTAGAGCGGGCTGAGGCATTGGTGATGGTCACTGTTGAGCATTGGTCAAGGTCTTATTGATCTAGAGCCAAGACCCAAGGTCACGATCCAACCGTGTTGTGGCTTGGTAGGGCATAAGGGTTTCAAGGATTCCAGTGTGCGAGTGAAAGTTTATCATCCCATCCTTGAGCACACTTTCTGAGATGCCAATTGTTCTACTTAGTCCTGAAACAGATCACCTTATACTATTGAAAGCATCATTAGTATAGGTCAACTCCAGTCATCACTCATGCTAATCATATCCTCATGACTCCCAAGAGGAGGTCTAACAAAATCATATATGTCTACGATCCCCAAACTCATGTGTGTAGCTACCCCTAAAAATCCATGGGTAGAACATACAAGCTTGGATTTAATATCCACCATCCAAGTGCTCAGTCTATTGACCCAAGGTCCATACTGGTGCATCTCTATCCTAAGGAAACACGTCATATGCCACTCCAAGATCTTGTTTCCTTCCTATGAATCAACTCCAACAACCTGTTAACTTCCATTAATCACTGCATAATCCATTAATTCTACGAATCCAACGCCTATGCTGGTGTTCCACATGATCTTCTAAAGTCCTTATAATCCCAGATACTTGAAAAGGCTATCTCTACTATAGTCAGTCCACCAATTTCCATTATCATGGTCAAGTAACCTCCAAGGTCAAGTTTATATCAACTCCGACAATTAATCCAAATCTGCTAGTTTATTGTCCACTGAGAAATATGGTATCATGATCGAGATCATCAGCCTAAATCCATTTTACTCCGAACCATGTAGACATACTCAGCATCTATATTCATCTAGAATCACCTACTTAAATCCAAATCTTTTGTCCAACGAGAATTCCTACATGTTCCCCAAGCCATTTACGTAGTAACAACTATCTCCTAACAATATCCCATGGCCAAGTTGAATCCTTATACTTCCAAGAATTTCAGCTTGCGGTCTTAATTGTCCCACTAATTCCAATTTACTCAGGGGTAATGAAAGCTATGCTAATCTACACTCATGATCCCACCAAGTTCATCTACCAACATGAAAGCCTCATAATCCACCAAGTCTCAGATAATTCCTCAAGGTCACTGATATAAACTCACCAAGTCATCTGTCCTCAAATCCTATATCCTCAAACTGGTCTTCCCTATGGCATCATCAGTTTTGGTGCTATCTTAGGAAGATAATGTGCTCATTCATTATGTCCACTAGTTCCATAATGAACCCAGTGACAAGCAAGGTTACAGAGGCTTAACAGATTCTCTTGCAATTCCGTAGGTTAAGCTCATGGTTAAGGTTTCGAGCTGGGGTATCTTATGAAGTCTTGAAGGGTCTAGGAATTGGGTTTCTAATCTTGAGGTGTAAACATACGAGGTTGTACTTGGTCGAGGAGGTTGTGGCAAAAGTCTTCAGTGCTATTTGGTTGTCGAAGTAGAACCCTCGGCGTACCTTGTCTTGCCGATCTTCAGTTGAGGAGAGAGAGATGAGAGGGAAGAGTAGCATAGAGGAGGGAAATGCCTAAAGGGGGTTCTATAGTGCAGGTGCAAACAATCAGGCGAAAAAGAGGCCAAACTCAAACAACAAAATAAGGCAAGTGATATAGTCGCGTATGGGTTGCCTAGGGCAAAAAGGGCGACTGACATCGAAAACACAACAAATAAAAACAAGCAACACACAATCATGGTTCTACTCGAACCATCATACGGACTCGACTGCGCATAGGGGGTACACGACTCATCCTACCCTAGGGGTTCTCGGACTCCAAAGTCGTGCCTTGTGCCTCGTGCAGTCTCCCGGGTTTTCCTCAGGTGCTGCTACGTCTCTTGTAGTTGTCTGATGAAACGATCCCGGTTGAGCTTGAAGAGTCTTCAGCAACTTCTTGCCTGTTGAAGTGATGGGGTGAAGGTGGCTTCTCATAGCAGGCATTGACTCGGTCTTCTGTTGTCTTCTAAGCCATCGATGGTACCAGGTAGGTAATTCTTTATGCAATGACATTATCAAGGTGTAATAGAGGTCCATCATGTCGGTTATGTTGATGACAACATCAACACCAAGAGCGGGGGATGAAGAGAACTGTTTTCCTTCTCACTATAGAGAGGCGGACCAAATGGCTAGGTTCTCATCCACCGGCGGTTGCCGATACAATAACGGTAGTGACAGGGTTACCCTATTAGCGATGTATATCATGATCTTGCATAACCTATGCCCTGATCGTCGTAGGCTAAGGTTGCATCATCTTGGGGCAGTGTCAAGGGTGTCACCATCTCTTGGGTCTTCAGGTCCTCATTCCTCGAGGATGCATCTTCTGTTGGTATCGTCTTGTTGTGATGTCGCCAATCTTGTGTTCAGGAGATGTGGGTGAATGTCTGGCAAGGCATCTTCCTTCTTGATTATCCACGAGGATTACAAGGAATCCAGTGGTTAGGGGCTTAAGGGTTTTAGCGACCATTAAATTTTGAAGGGGAAGAGGAAAGTATATCTTAGTTTTCGAAAAACTCAGAAGGGGAAGAGAAGTATAAATAGTTTTGAAAACTAGTAGTAGTTTTGGAAATATTTTACCCTAACTAACGACCATGCTAACTAAGGCTTCCTACAGTCAGGATGGCTCTGATACCAGCTCTGTGGGGACCCCAACTCATAAGTCGTGATCACCGAATGCACGTGAACAGTGATCCCAGAGATCAATGCTCACTGAACACACAGTAGCTGAATAACAAGAGTCTTACATCCATACATACCGTATTACACAAGTAGAACCCTTATGGTCAAGTCTTGAGTATATCATCGCAGCGGAAATCTTCGTCGATAACTTGGACCCATGCCATCTGCCTTACCCTACAGGCATTCTGACTGGGAAGCGTCCTAGCTCGCATGTTCGTCATCGAAGTATTCTTCATCATATCCTGTTCTTTCAAGCCTGGCCAATAAAATAACCAGTGGCAAGCCAATGAGTACTTTGAATGTACTCGCAAGCAACCCATGTTTTGGTTCAAGATACAACAAAGCATGATATAGGTATAATTTTGCAGAAAGCTAGTTTCGAGTGCAATGACATGTTCAACATCCTATAAAGCATGCATCAAGAGAATTCAAGTAACCATGAGAACTGGTCACAGATATCAACATAAATAGAGTGGGCACCAACCCAACATAAATAGAGTGGGCACCAACCCAACATAAATAGAGTGGGCACCAACCCATCTCCAACATGTCAAGTCCTTCGACTTGACCCAAGTAGTTTCATCATCACACTCACACGGTTGAAAACCCTAGACATAGTTTAAGCAGCACCGCCCAACCGTCCTTGACCGTGGACACGGCTACTCGAATAGTTTTACACTCTGCAGAGGTTGCACACTTTACCCACTAGATTCGGGGAACTTCCGTGTCATCCACGACCCGCGGTACCTCAAGTACCCGGGGTAAGCACCCGATCACTACCTTTCCCTAGACGACACTAACATGGAGTCCACTCGATTGGTAGTAATCCCCGTGCCAAACATTTCACATCGTAAAAATTGTGGAGCCTCGCTCCCATATTCATCACATACCACAAGCACGGGGTACCAACGGTGTGTTCGGTGCCCTGTGAAAACAGTCATGGCCGCCCTACCTGGCATGACCCCGTCCCGAGAGAGCGCACCAACAACTCTCCCGTCACTAGTAATGCGGGCTCCAAGCTAGTATCGGTCTAGGTACTCAACAATGCCCTTTCCCATATAAGGGTAGAGTGGTCGCGCATGTAAGGTTGGGACAGTCATCAAATCTTAAATCTAATCCGTTTTTGAAAACAACACACACTTGCCTCGGTACACCACTTCGTCATCAAGTGGTTACCCATCTCATCATCTCCCTCGGGCATAAGTGGCACCCGATGGGGTTTTCAAAAAGTCGTTTGAAAATATTTTGTCTCCATCACCATGCATATCCCCGTCCCTTTTTGCGTAGCACTACTTAGCATCCTATTTACTCCCACCGGCATAACCCTCATAAGAAGGTAGGGCCATGCACAGTGCAAGTATCAACGAGAAAATAACGGAGGCAACCAACCCACGTGGTTCACCATCTCACCATGATTCCGATGCAACGATAATAAAGAGCTATATATGACATGCATAAAAAGGGGTTTCATAGTCATGGTCAAAGGGCTGCTTGCCTGTTTTACAAAGTCTTCGAGGTCTTCAAACATCTCTGGTCCAACTCCGAGCATTCCGTCTACTTCGTCAACTATCGTCGAAAGCAACCACAATAAGCAAAACAATAAGGCAGGAAATAAAAGTGCTCTAAAAATATGAGTTGGACTTTTCTAGGATACCCCTGGTCATATGAGGGATGACCAAAGTGGTTTCACTGGGATTTGATGAATGGATATCTCTGAACATTTTGATATGGTGGAATCAAGGGGTTTATGGATTTGCAAGAAGTGTACAGAAATATATTTTTGAAAAATGAGCAAAGGCACCCATTTAACAAAGGATGATTTTAGAAGCATGTAGGAATTGGTTTCACTGGATTTGGAGTTGAGATGATTTTCCTATGAATTTGCAAAGTTGACTATATACAAAGAAATAGACCATTAGTTGAGGTGACACAGAAAGTATTAGTAAAAATGTTCAAAAACTAAGTTTTGAACTTAGATGCATCTAGGAATTTGAATCATGGCATTTGGATCAATATTGAGCTCTCTGTGATTTTCTAAAGTTTATCACAGAATTAAGAAAATTGGGATTTGATAATTGTCTGTGAAGAAAACCTTTATGGAAAAATGTGCAAATTGCACCTTGTGATAGATCAGGAATTTATGAACTTATAGAAATTAGAATCATCAAATTTGGAGTTGATTTGGTCTGTTTATGGATTTTTGAAGTCCACTGGGAAAAAGAAAAAGGAAATGGGGGCTTTACCCTTATCGTGCGCGCAAGGCGCGAGTTAGGCAACGGGCCGACCCAGCTACTCGGCCACGCGCACGCCGTCGACGCAGGAGGCGCACTCACGGGAGTACGCCTTCCCCGAGCGAAGGCGGCGACAGGCAGAGCCCGTTTCCACTTAACAGAATGGGGCCCACCCGTCAGCGTCTCACTCTCGATGGCCGACCGACATGCGGGGCCCGCTGGCAGGCTCGTCCCCAACCTCCCACGCGGGCGCGACGGGAGACAGGGGAGGCGTTCGACGCCAGCTGCCGGCGCTACAGGGCGTCTCCGGCGATGATCCGCCCACCGGCGTGCTCAGGAGGATGAGCCGCATCCATCGGTGTACGGCTCGCTTGCCGAGGAGAGCCGTCGCGGCGACGGCCTGGGCGACCGCGGAGGAGGCCATCGGCCATCATCGGCTTCGAGCATGCGATGCTCCTGGGGACGAACGGCAGCAAGGGGAGGGCTTGTGGTGGTGACAAGAGGGTGCGGAGCTATCCAGGCGGAAGAGAGAGGGGCCGAGGCCTGCGGATTTGAGCAGCGGCCGGCGGCTCGGCTCCGGCCTAGGAGGGGGATGGAGAGCGCGAGGAGGGGAGTGGGTTGGTTCAGGGGGTTCACAGGAGGGAGAGAGTGGCAAAGGAGGCCAGAGAGGGCTCGGGGAGGCCTTAAATAGATGGGGGCGAGGTGCATAGTGGGACCGTGCGCCGGCGAGGCCGTAGCCGTCGCTAGAGGCCACGGGAGGGCTTGGCTTCGAGTCGGGGGTCTTCCTGGGCGTGGTCTATGGCCAGGGGAAGGGAGAGAAGGAGCGGGGGAGCATCAGGGTAGCGCGCGTGTGAGCATGCCCATTGGAGCTCTCGGGCGGCCGGCGCGCGTGCGAAAGGAGGCAGCAGGAGGGAGAAGGAGGAGGGGGACCTGGCTGTGGCGTGTTGCGGACGTCGAGGAGCATCGACTGGCGCGAGTGGGAGGCTCGAGGTGGTCGGGAGTGCCGTGTCAACGGTCGGGAGCACGCTGACGTGCTCCAGAGCACGCAAATGGCCGGCACCCGCGGCTTTTCCTCGCGTCCTCACGCGCCCACTTGTGTCTAGTGGCTGCTCAGGGGAGTAAACAATGTGGGAAAGGCATTGGATGCCCTGGGGCTTGCCAGGAGTGAGAGAGAAGCGAGAGAATGGGAGGAAAGCTGCTGTCCAGAGGGGGAAAGTGAGGGTTTCACCTCCAAATAATTGAGCTGTGGAATAGCCATTGCTACTGGACGTGCAAGGGGACTAGGAGGGGCTGTGGTAACAAGTTGAGCTCATGGAGAATAGTGGAAGTGGCCAAAATAGGCATTTTAATTATCTGCCAGAAGGTGTTTGATGGGGGTTTCGGCAAGTAGATGATTTGCATCTGCCATGAAACTCCATAGGGTGAAATGACACATATAATTAGGGCCTTCCACCAATTTGGAGATCATTTGAATAAAGTTGACAATGCAACTTTGGTAAACCCTAGAAATTAGCAGAAATGAACTTGTGTAGATTTAGTTGAGCAAATCACTTCTCCTTGATGCACCACTTGGTGTGGTGGCCTCATTTGGTCATGTGATCATTCTCACAAAAGTTGGGGTCAAGGAGAGAAAGTTGGTAATGCAAAGTTGTTCAAATTTGGTTCTGGACAGAAAGAGTTTTGGGGTACTTTGATCAAGTTAACTTTCTCTCCAACTTGTGCCATTTGGTCTAGATGAATTATTAGACCATTTGAGCAAGTTCACAAGGTTTGAGAACATTTGGACATGTTTGGCAATGTAAAGTTGCTCAAACTTAAAAATGGACAGAAATGGTTTTGAGAGGATTTGATGATGCTATCTTGTTCTCCAAGTCATGAGACTTGGCAAGATCACCAAATATGTCATATGTGACATGATAGAATTTTCTTGGAATTTTTGGAGAACATTTCCTTTGTAAATATTTCAAAAGCTTGAAATATCCAGAAAGGGTTTTTGAGGGATTTGACCAATGTTTTGAACATGACCATGTGTTGAAACTCTTATATATGGACAATATATGTCCTATGAGTTTTCCTAATTTTTGTCAAATATTTTTGAAGCAATAAAATAATTTTTCCCTATTAAAGACCATTTCTGGCCTTAATAAAAAGCTTTTAAATAAAATAGGAAAATAACTTTTAAAATTATATTTTTGTGGTTTCTTGGTATCCTATATCTAATAGGAGTCAAATATATTTTTGGAAAGATTTTTACTGCCCTTAATTAAGTACTTGCAGTGCAAACCTCAATTTAGGGGTTTTTGAAAAACTAATTTTAGAAAATACTTTTTGGCCAAATTATTTTTGCAAGAAATTATTTTTATATCCTATACACATGGCATGATCATTGGGAAAGGTTTTTGGAGCAAGGAGATGAAGTATAGGAGTTGGAGGATTTATTTGATTTTTAGAGCACTTGCAAGCAGCAGTCAAACATTCAATCAAAGCAAAGACAAAACACTCAAAAGTTTTTGTCAAACCACATTTTTGCATGAATATTGACTTAAGTGTTGTGCCATGAAAATCAGGGTGTGACACAACGTCGGCATGGCGTATGTGGTAGACCAAGCAAACATTATGTACGCAAAGCTGGATCACGGCGGGCTTCTTCCTCTCTTTGCCCTTTAGATCCTTCTCTCGTCCTAGGACTATGGTGTACTCAACATCTAGCCTAGCGACCCACTCATCATCTGAGTTTCCGAACATGCGTCTGAAGCGAGAAAGGCATCCTTTCACCGTCGCGGAAGAACGGGTGTAGATGACGTCGAACTCATCACCGGTGATGGTTCTAATCTTGTACTCACCGCCGATCGTGGAGATTTGGGACGCCATGGATTTGGGAGGAGGGTAGTGGAACTACCGTAATGTGAAAGGACGGGACGACTAGGAGCGAACCGCCGTAGTATTGAAGGACATGCGGGGACGAGTAGGAGCGAACTGCCAGCGTGCGAACGGTATGGTAGTGGCTTTCCATTCTCCCATGATACGGGCTTCCGAGAGCCCTTGGATCTGAGATCGAACGGTTGCATGGCGTGATTCTAGACCTATGGGTGAATATCCTATCCTGGAGGGTTATTCTGCAAATTTTGAGCAACTTAGCATGCGACCGTTTGATATCAGATCCAAGGGCTGCCAGCAGCCCGTATCCTGGTTGCGCCTACCATGACCGTCGCGTCGCTCGCGCGGTCGCGCCCTTGGAGATTTAACACGGTGCATTAGGCTATCTGATGTTGGCATGTCATTCATAGTCATCACTTAGTCATCCATACTACGACAAGGTTGGCTATAAGGTTGGCTATAAGTGTATTTTTTTACTTCTCTCTATCTCTTTCTTCGTACTCCCTCCGTCCCATAATATAAGAACGTTTTTGACACTAGTGGTGTCAAAAATGTTCTTATATTATGGGACACAGGGAGTACTAGTATTTATTGCATTTGCCAAGGAGTGACCTCTTCCAATGAAATGGTGTGCTTATTAGTTTTTTGTTGCTAAGTTTGCTTCATTTAATTAGCTATAGACTCAAAATTGTCTTTTCACCTAGGTACATGCGCTTAGCACCGTTTCTTCCTTGGGTCACCAAACTAGTCTCTCTCTTCTTGATTAACTTGCCACATCAGACTTTATGCCTATGTGGCAAGCTTAGCACCTGTAGGAGCAAGTAAGTACAATAGTGCGCTTTACATGGCATTTTTGCATATGTGGAGGAAAGAGAGGCAAGGAAAAAGTGGAGAAGTGGTCTCTAATGCAAGAGCTAGCCTCTACTACATGGTGGAGCATTGGGAGAGGCACCTGTATGGAGGTGGTCAGGAATCGAGAGACTCACGCTGGTCGTAGCGCCGCAGCTAAAATGATAATGGCAAGTCAAATCATGGGGCCCCACCTATCCAGCAGTAACTCGCTATCAAATCACATAGCCCTACGTTTGCAGCAGTCTACTCCCTTGTCTTCTCGCGTCTCTGTCGAACTGACTAGGCAGAACTGCCCTGCCTACCGTGCAGGAAAAGCCCCGCCCTCGACTTATAAATACAACTACATCTGCTTAAGAATCCAATGATATACTTTTTGTGACATATTAACTCATATTTAGTTAGTCAAATGGATGACCTAGCACTACGTGCAGGCCCTATAAACCGAGATGCCTAAAAATAAAAAACGAGACGGAGAGGGTAGTTCGGCACGTATCTTTTTAGATCAATGTAGTCGGGATTCACCAAGGAGCAAAACCAAGTGGTAGGCTGCTCCTGTCGTGTTGGCGTAGCAACTCAAGCAGGGTCAGTCCGCACACGAAATGGCGACACACTTAACAGGACCCCTTTGGCCGACATGTGGCTCATCCACCGTCTTGTTCCACGTGCGATGCACCAAATTACAGTTTGGAGCAGCGGTTAGAATTGGAGGCACCCCGGTCGTAGCGCCGCAGTAGTAGAAAATGAGCGATGAGGGGCCAAATCACAAAGCCCCACCTTTCCCGCATTAAGCTGGATGGACGAAGCAACCATCATTTCACTCTAGGGTGCAAGAGCATAAAGAAAAGAGAAAACAATGATGCATGCGAAAGCTACCTAGGGCACCCTAGGGTAGGGGTCTCCACTACTGATCCTTTTTTAAAGCGCCTCCACTACAAATCGGCTTCTCCCTCGTCCTCTTGAAGAAAACCAGTGATGAGTGCGGTGGTAGGGTTTGTAGGAGTACTACGGCATGCGGGGCCACGTCGTAGTAAACGGGTTTGATTCGACGCCTTAAATATGTGTGGATCGCTTGGTTTTACAGGAACGAGGCAGCATTTTGGGTTCGGGGACCAGTGGAGATATAGTACGCACAAAAAATTGTGGACGTAGGTTCGACCGAAAGGCAATGATGCATGGGCCTTGCATTTTGATATACCCGGGGCCGCGTGAAATTTTCTACTCTACTCAAAACTAGTAAGGTACACATGTATTGAACGCATGAGATTTCAAAACCAAATTATGAATAAATACACACTATAGCATGTAAAGCTTTGAGTCATATATGCATGATGTAGATGTTCGTTTAGTTCTTATAGTTCATCTCATTCAAAATCAATTAGTTTTATAAAAATGTTAAGATTCATGGGGTTGTGCATTGTAAATCATAAAGTAAAAAACAAATAATGGCAATTCATAGAAAATAATAATCAGTTATGATACTGAAGATTCTAGAACAAAGGAGAAGTGCTTGTGTTTTGAGGTTTGTGCATTATGCTTAAGTTCAACCATGGAGTCTTCTAAATTGTACATGTGGTAGATCTGGTGGAATGTTGATGATATCCAACGGCCAGTAGTGCTCGGATTTGCCTATCTCTGCACTGTCGGATTAGCTTCATCCAACGACCATCTTCCAAAGTTATTGGCACACTATATAGTTCTTGTGCCATAGTTGCATGTTTTGGAAAAAGCTACTAGTGGGTTGTACTATCTATTTAGGAATAGAAGATGTATACATGGAAGTTGTAGGGAAAGAGATGACATGGAGTATCTCAATTCCTATGACTAGGGATTGGAAAAGATATGTCATTTGGTTCACATCATAGGAACTTTTCTATTGAATCTAGAGATGACATGTATCTAAATTCCTATGAGGAGGGATTAGAAAAGAGATGTAATTTGGTTCATATCATAGGAACTTTTCTATTGAATATACGCTAATGTTTATTTTCCTTTGAAATTAAGGGAGTATAGGAATCCATTCATATGAACCAAGTGGCTCTAAAGCTATAGAAATGATATCATGTTTATTTCCTTTGAAATCTGGAGTATATGAATCTATTCCTATGAACCAATTGGCTCTAAAGGAAAAAACCTATAAAAATCATATCACATAGAGTTCCTATGATATTACTCGACACTAAAGGATGGTTGAAATTGCTGCGGGTGATACGATGGTCTTTCTTTGTAGACTCCTCGCCCATCTTTATAGTTACCTGTCGAAGATGAATGAAATGATATATACAGGGTATTCTACACGTGCAATTTGGTACACGAAAACTCGGTAAAAGTTTGCGAGGTTCGAATTTTCAATAAAGCTATATGCACCGCATTTCAGAACGGAGGGAGCATACGACAGTTGCTAACACTCACGTGGAGGATTTGTGTGTAGGAGGAGTGGCTGTTCTGTTAAATGACATGGCAAAACTGACGCTGTCGGATGCCGATCTAACGGTTCTTACGGCGTTCGTCAGGAAAAGCCTTGTGGCGAACGTTTGTTGGATCATGATTTATCAACACATGCATTGCATTGATACGTGCCCCCTCTCTCTCACGCACACGCACCCTCACGAGTCACGACTCTCCCGAGTCCTCTCGCAGACTCGCATGTCGCACCCACCGTCTATCTGCAGGTAGACGTCATGCACATATGTGCTCTTCACACCCTACCCTCAGAACTTCTAAAAAACAAAAGACGTCGCGCACATTTTATTTTAGCTCACACATCACACACTTATACTACTACTCTTGCGGCAAACCTTCTTTGGGCATAGTATATTGTACTCTCACGAAGAGAAGCGGTGCACGCACGCACTACTTCTCTCACACCCACTCACGGGTACACATAGGAGCGCATTGTTTTGAAGCTGGTACAACAAAATCACTCCTCTATATATAAAAGCAGGAGCCTTAGCCCTTGCTTTACTAGGGTTCCTCTCGTTCACTCTCTCATGCTCTCCAGATCTAAGCAAGACATAGGTGGCCACACTCTCTCTAAGCTCACGGCTGGTCGCAAATCCGGCCGGACAACCTCAACCGGGGCAGGGGTGTAGGTGCATCATTCACGCTGTCGTCGGTGGCGAGGGAGGAGACCAACGACTGCCCGTGTGTCCCGATCGGCGGTCGTGCCGTTCTCTCCGAGAGAGCGCCGGCTCAGGAGGGCCTCCGACCCCTTCTTCCTCCCTGCAGTATTGTGGCCAAGATGCGGCCTCCTGACGCCGTCTTTGCCACATGCCGACGACCCTCAGGTATATATTCCTTCGAAACCTACCTTGCTCTACTGCCCCAGCTCCCTTCGTGTGGATCATTTTCTACTTCCGTCCGCTATTCCAAAGCCACCTAGACTTCTACTATTATTAGAAGTAAAGCTAGTTCATAGAGTCGACTCTAAGCGTTGGTTCAAACAAGGAAGAAAGTTGGAAAGTTGTAGCATGAATCTAGGACTTGGTTCTAAGAGGAAACGGGGGAAAGTAGTAATACCTACTGTCCCTACGCCCATATCGCTACCGTTAATGTAAAATCACATGAAGCATTAAGCAATGCCACCTAATGTCACTATAATTAATGGTCTAGTGCCGTCGATAAATTGAAGCAGTGCCACCACCATTTTATGAAGTGATTCCGTCTTGCTTTATTTCCCATGAATTGTGTTTTTGCAGTTACTCTTAAATCTCACACCGCTAACATTGCTTCATCCCAGTGGAACTGCACAAATTTGATTGCACATTTACTGACCATGTGCTACTCTCATGACAATAATACTAATGCTATTGTTGTGCATGTTAATCTAGTGGCATTGTTGATGTGATGTGATGCTACTTACTTAAGGACTCTTCATACTGTCAATCTACTGCCAATTATAACACAATAGATGCTGCTGTTAATCATACGCCACTGCAAATATCTGTCACTGTTTAAATAACCGTATTTCATATTTGCGCAAACAGGGATGTCTGTCTCCATATCGTTTCGGGATGTCTGTCTCCGTATCGTTTCTATCCGCGCAATCAAAAGCACACACCTCAGTTTTAGTACAACTTCGCAAAATGAGATGGCTATCCCTCGTTGTCATCGTCTAACCTCCCGTCTTCAAGGTATCCCTATATTGGTAGTAACTAAGGTAACATGACCAACGCAATCTAAAAGAAGCTGATTCATACGTTTTACTTCCTGATTGCAGTGCAGGCACGAGCGAAAACAACCGCATCCTAGTCCGTAATGCACTTTCTACCAGTTCATCCATGGACCGAGGACTAGCTGGCACGGCTGCATGGCGGTTTTTTGGACAGGTGCACGGACAAGGGGCATTCTGGTCTGCTTATTTCTGCAAATAGCGGTGCTTAAATTTAGTGGAATGCACAAGAATTTCACCTGGTCATTACACTGCATGGTTCAGTTCAGCATTCCAACTAAGACCACAATTATAATTGGTTATTCTGGAATGAGAGAACCTGACCCTGGATGGTGGCAACAAGAAAAAACCAGAGTGAACTCCAGGAAATTTAAGCCTGCCGGGAGGCCCTTTGCTCAGAGAAGCCTTGCTTGTTTTTTCCTGATTTGTAAACCTTCTCACAACTTTGTCTTTTGCTGTGAACTAGTATATGTTTGTTATGTTCTATGAATCATTGAGATGTATAAAATTGCTTAACTTATGCTTTTCAAGTTTTTTTATGAAGACGAGTTTAATGTGAGTGTTCCACATGAGCGCTGGACTAGTGTGTGAACGTTTGGAATTTATTACATTGTGGCCTCAGTTAACTGCATGAACCATTGTTGCTTATATGTCAGACAGTAGATTGTTGATTGTTAGCTGGTTGATAGCCTAGTGTTGAAGCGAGCTGAGCCAATGTGCCATGTTTTGCACAACTGCTTACAAGTGGGGTAGCACCAACAGTGTTTACAAGTACTTTTGTATACGTCGGTGCACAGTTCTCGAACGAGTGCTCTATTTCATCAAAACACACACTGCTCGTATGATAAACCGTGACAACTTATGTCTTACCATGCCATATTCATGAAAAAACTAGTGAGGACGCATCGGTTTCGACAACAATTACGATGGTTCTCACATGATTCACGGGAACACAAAAGTAGCAGCAGTTCCCATAGACGGATTCAATCAGAGTAGTAGCCCCAGAGGGGTCGATATCGAGCAAGGTTCGGATAATTAGACACAATCCAAACTACCATTAAACACTAGCTGGAGCAACTATTTCATGCCTCGATCTAATTTGGGCTGGACACAAGACGGACCTTGCCATGAACATCATCGAGGACGTCCCGCAGCAGCTCAATCCTGTGAACATTCATGAAGACAACCTTGTGGCCTTGCCACTAATAAACTTGTTTGTGGAGGCACGCCACGTCATCTTCCTGCGTAAGCTTGACAAGAACAATATGCCTCACAAACGAAGCATTAGCTTTGAACTTCTTGTGCTTCAGTACACCCTGGACAACACGCCTGACAACAGTGAGGCTGGAATACAACTCTTCATTCATATAACCGCAAATGGCTTCCAGGATCCAACAGCCTAAGAACTCTGTTTTCCCAGTGCGTATATTCAGGTCATCTGCCTCATAGCGAGTGACATGTACAACCACACAATCCTTGTCTGCATCAGGGCTCTAATTGAAACAGAAACAAATTCTGAATTACTTTTCAGTATAAGAAACACAAGTTATTTAAACCACTATGTATAGCATGGCATCAAAGCTAATAAAATTTTGCATTGTTAATCACCACATACTTAGATGAAAAACCACAATCGAGATTGGCAAAGAAGAAAATCAACTTGGGCAGCTCAGCGGTGGGGGGAACACATCCTCGAAGGGGGAAAACTGCTCCTGTAGTGCCACGGGGGCTGTAACCTCAAACAGGGTGTTGACCATCTCAGTAGTGGCCGTGAGCATATCCGGGGTCGGCTCGGTGGCTGCCTCTATCTCCTTGGAGCTCTCTGTCTCGTGGGGATCAGCCTCCCGCGTCTGCTCCAATGTCGGCAGATCTTTGCCTGGTTCTCCTTGGTCCATCATGAAACTAACGAATACTAGTCGACCACTAAAAGGAAAACACAATCGCAATCACAATGAAACAAAAAAGAGAGTGAGGATCGGTTACTGCTTTGCAAAAGTTCTTTTTTTTCTCTGAACAAAAATATACCAACATCACGGATCCGCTTACCTTCCCTTCGTTAGGAGAGAAAAACAGTGGCAGATGCGAGTGTTTCCTTTCTTGAAGACGGCGACGGAGAAGGGGATTCAGCGAAGAGTGAAATGATGGTTGCTTTGTCCGTCAAACTTAGACTGCGGGGAGGTGGGGTTTTGTGATACGACGGCTCGTTACTGCCGCGCTACAACCGGGGTGACTCTCCGCCTGCATACTGCCTTCTAATTTGGTGGATGGCATTTGGGCCCGCGCGCTGCATGGCCCGCATGTCGGTGAACAAAACTATAACGTCATTCAGTAGAGGGAGACATTTCAATGACCTAGGAGGAGCCAGAAGCGGTAGAGTGTCTCCACTGTACTAGTAGTTATTGTTTTTCTGGGTAGCTGTAAAGTGTCTCCACTATACTAGTAGTAATTGTTTCTCTGGGCCCAAGACAAAACAGCCCATCCACACTAGTAATAGTAAAATCAATTCAAAAGCCCATATATTTACTTAATGAGAGGCGCTACCCACACCCAGCACACCTCCCCCCGAAAAAAACCTGGGTGCTCTTCTTCCTCCTCGCTCCCACCCACCTCACGTCAGCTCGCTCCACTCGTACCCCCAAATTCCTCACCTCACTCCTACAGAAAACCCCAGCTCCCCTACTTCCTCACTCCTACAGAAAATCCCCAGCTCCCCTTCTTCTTTGCTCGCACTACAACTAGGCTCGTCATTCGTTACTCTGCTCAAATCCGTGAGCGCGACGCGATGTCCTCGGGGAAAATGGAGTGGGCTGACCCCAGCGCCAAGAAGATGAGGCTCCCGCCAGCGGCGATGCCTGTTGTAGATCCCGTACCCGGCAACGTGGGGAGAAGCGGCGACCCCGTCCCCACCGGATCCTAGGAACCCGTAGAATCTCGGGTGGACCGCATCAGCGATCTCCCGGACGCCATCCTTGGGGAGATCATCTCGCTTCTCCCCACCAAGGATTGTTGCCGCACCCAAGTCCTCTCAATTCGGTGGCGCCCTGTGCCCCTTAATCTCGACTGTCATCAGCCATCTCTGTTCAATGATTTTGAAATCCCCAGAGCCATCATCTCCTCCCACCAGGGCTCCGTTCTAAGCCTCTGCATCCCGTCATGCTACCTAAGAAAGCATACCATGCCCTGCACAGTGGACGCCTGGCAGAAATCCCCTGAATTCACAGAACTACAGCTGCTTGAGTTCTACTATTCCCCTGGAAATCACATACCACATACCAAACGCCAGGAACTTGTGCCCTCAACACTGATGTCCATCTCACGGTTTTCCTCCTCTCTCCACACCGCCACCTTTGCGCTATGCTACCTACCAGACAATCTAGTACTAAACCTTCGACTCCCATTTCTCAAGAAACTTTCACTTGTGCGGGTTCGTTTATCGTAGGCGTCATTGCACAGCATCATCCACTCCAGTTGCCTTGCGCTTGAGTGCTTGGTGCTTATTTTCACAGTTAGAATCGGTTGTCTCGAAATAAAGTCGCCTAACCTTGTAAGAATTGGAATTTCTTTTGACGGAAGGCAGCTCATCATCCAAGATGCCCCTTCACTTCAAAGGTTGATCATTGATTCTAGTTATTCACCGTTGCAAATAATTGTCCTCTCTGCGCCTAAACTGGAGACCTTGGGTGTAATACATGATCTCTGTGCTCATTTCAATATGGTGTTTGGCTCCACATTCTTCAGGTACTTTATATTATCATCTACACTTATAACCATAAGCTGCATCTTAAATATCTGCGCATAAGTTATATATCATCTTGGAGTACACATTTGGTACTAATATTATGTTCTATGCTCAATGAAGAGTTTCTCCATGGATGGCCTATCAATGGTGCTGGATTCTGTCAAGATCTTATGTATCCAAATGAATAGTTTTGATCTGAACAAGATTATTGGCTTGCTGCAATGCTTTCCATGTCTAGAGAAGTTGTATATAAAGGTGATTATTTCACGTACATTGGAAGCCCGCATATAGTGTACTAGAATTAACCGTTCAGCTGTTGCTCTTTCAACACTCTTCTTTTAGACCTTAACTGTTTTCAATCTTCATGTCTATTTAGGCAACAGGACGGGGTAAGAAAGTTATAACCAATCGGTGGATTCGTAAGCATCGGGATTTTCTCACTTCTCATGAGATTCGATTGAAGACAATAGTGCTAGAACGATATGTAGCCAACCGTGAAAACACTAGATTTGTCACATTCTTCCTGCTGAATGCGAGGTTACTATTGTCGAAGCGAAAAAAAGGAGTTTCAGGTGGGCCAAAGAGCTTTTGAACGTGTCGGGCTTCAATTTACAACATATTGTGGTCATAATCCAGTAAATTTTACGACCCAGGATGTTCATTCTATGGACCTGACCGATCCATTTGACTGTGACTGCCGAAAATAGTGCTGGAGTTAGATGTTGTTGCCCTTTTCAACCTGGGTGTTTTTGTAAACCTGATGAACAATTAACCCTTGTGCTTTTGTACAGCTTGTAAGCCAGAGTTAGATGTTCCTTCCCTTTTCAAATCGGCTGTGACTGTCATATCTTCTTTGAAACAAGGCAAATGGCTTGCCATTCGTTTAATTTAGAGTGAAATATTGTAACAAGTCCCAACCAAGGGAAATAACATCACTCTCGCCGGCTGCTTGAGCTCACTGTGCATTACAGAAGCCAAGTGATTAGCCCCCACCAGCTCCCACAACCTTATTTCGAACTAGCACATCAAATGGGCTGTAAATTTTCATAGGAAAGGCTGCATGACCGTGACAGATTTGGATTCTGACATTTGGGACCCGCGAGGAAATAGCCTATCCAAGGTGGTGTCGACTTACTAGTTAGTCAACAAATGATTCTGCCTACCAGCCGTTGGATTGACATCCAACATCTGTCGTGTATCTTCTATCTCTTGTTTTCTTCTTCCTCCAGCCGCCCAAACCAAACCACCACGTCGGCTCCGCCTGCTCCCGCCTCCCATGGCTGGCTGCGTCTCTGCCGCCCTACCATATGTACCCTCCAATGTTGGCCAGTCCCTCCCTCTATTCCCTCACTTGTCCTGTTATTCTCCACCGACGTCAGCCCCAACACGCACCCGCGCCCAAACCAGTCAACCCTCGTACTCCCCTCCGCCTGCGACTGGACCGGCGCATCTTCCACGGCTCCTGTTCGTTCCGTCCGAGGCCTCGCCGTCGTCCTCCGCCTTGCGGCCTTGGTTCACTTGCCGTGCGCGGTGCACCGCCCTCTTGTGTTGTCAACATCGTCAACAACCGAGAGGAACAAGGAGATGATTGTACATGGAGAGGATGACAGTAGGGACCCGCCAGCGTCATGGCAGTACGCAAGCAAGTGCCTCTATATTACAAGCCCCAAAATATGGTTCCTCCTAATGGTTGGACATCTGGGGCTCACGCCATTGTCAACGTAGTCAATAAACGAGAGAATTACACTACGAGCGACTAACACCAGGGACCCAGCAGGTCGCGCAGTTTTTTTTGAGGAACAAC
This sequence comes from Triticum timopheevii, assembly GCA_963921465.1. Taxonomy (NCBI): domain Eukaryota; kingdom Viridiplantae; phylum Streptophyta; class Magnoliopsida; order Poales; family Poaceae; genus Triticum; species Triticum timopheevii. Next base: position 141,432,503 of record OY997270.1, read on the forward strand.
CAGTTGTTATTTATACTAGTTTGAGGGACGGATTAGGGTAACAACGGGGCTGTGTGGGGGCTGTGGCCCATCTAGCCAGGGTTTTATTTATGTTTACCACATCACGAGCCCAGTTGTGTTTTTTTCTTGCTGAAAATGTCTAGCCCAGTTCTATTTTTTTTAAGAAATACCCAAACAAGGCCTACTTGCTTTATCGGTCCTGCTGGGCTGCAAATCTTTCAAGACGAGGAGAGTTTCATTCTGTTTGCCCAGAAATGGGTTGTACATTTTTAAAACACATCAAACCGGGAATTAGTTTCAATTTTTTTTCATACAAGATTTTAAATTCCATTGATTTTTATGCGTGGACAATTATTTGGATTTTATATTTATATAAATTATTTTTGAAAATAGTTTGAATGTGAATCGATAATTCTAGATTAAAAACAGTTGACCGCACCGAAATATGCAAAATTTCGTATACTTATTAACTGTGGCCAGAAAAGAAGATGGGCTCCAAAAAAAAATCTTAAGAATTAGCAAATGGGCTGTACATTATTAGAAATAATGGCAGATGGGTTGTATGCTGTTTTCCACAGATTTGAGGCTGACTTGTGCGCCTACTACAGGTTGACGCGTATGCTTTCATAAAAAAAAGGTTGACGCACATGCAACGCCCTGTCAACTTAGTCAACACACGAGAGCAGTGACTGTTGGATATCCATCCAACGGCTTTCGTGCTTCTTCAATCTCTACTCTTCATGCTCCAGCCGCTCAAACAAGCGTCGGCGGGACTGCCTGCTCCCTCCTCCTGCGGCCGGCTATGATGCTGCGCAGGCCTTATGGCCCCACTGTACTCCCATCGCTGGCCTAGCCATCCCTCTACTCACCCACACATGCTGTTATTTTCCGGGGATGGCAGACGAACCAGTAAACACTCGTACTCCTCCGCTTGGGAAACAACTGCTGAGTATTCCCTCCGTGTCATTCCCTTCCTAGGCCTCGCTGTCGTCCACCGCCCTGGTGCTCTCGGCACGGTCTGGTTAACGTGGTCAATGAACGATATCCATCGGAAGTGGACTGTACGTGGAGAGGCTGACAGCTGGGTCCACGGCCGCACGCAAGGAAATGCCTCCTTATTACACACAAAATAATGATTCCTCCACCTGACAGCTAGGACCCACAGGAAGGGCCTCTGTATTTCGAAAAAAAAAGTCCCCCCGCCGACAGGTCGGACCCACCAACTATATCTTCGCACGCAAGGAAGTGCCTCCTTATTACGCCCAAAAAAAATGAATACCCCCCTGCTAGCTGGGACCCACCATATTGTTGGGCTGACTTGTGGGCCTACTAAGCTAACGGGGACGGAGGGCTTTGTCAACTTAGTCAATACTCCAGTGACCGTATGATGTTCATCCAACGGCCATAGTGCTTCTTCAACCTCTGGTCTTCTTGCTCCAGCCGCCCAAAGCAGCGCCGGTCGTGCCGCCTGCTCCTGCCTCCCGTTGTCCGGTTGTGCTACCGCGGAGGCTTCACCGCCCCCATACTACTCCCACCACTGGCCAGGCCATCCCTCCACTCACCCACACCCCCTGTTATTCTGCGGCGAAGGCAGCCTCACACCACAGCCGAACCGGTGAATGCTCGTACTCCTCTCCGCGTGGGCATCCACTGCCGCGTCTTCTCGGCTCCACGTCGTCCCCTTCCTAGGCCTCGCTGTCGTCCACCACCGTGGTGCTCTCGGCACGGCGTGGTCAATGTGGTCAACGACCGACTTCCATCGGAAGAGTACTATACGTGGAGAGGCTGTCAGCTGGGTCCACGGCAGCCGCAGGGAAGTGCCTCCTTATTACGCGGAAAATAGTTATTCCTCCACCTGAAGCGTTGACCCACCGGACAGGCCACCAGTATTTTACGAAAAAAATGTTTCCCCCTGACAGCTGGGACCCACCGGACGGGCCATTGTATTTCACGAAAAAAACTTTCCCCCCGCTTTCAGCTCAGACCCACCAGAAGTGCCTCCTTATTACGCATAAAAAAATGAATACTCCCCCGGCTAGCTGGGACCCACCTTGGTGGGAGGCTGACTTGTGGGCCTACTAAGTTGACGGGGACGAAGAGCTTTGTCAACTTAGTCAATATGAATGATTCTAGCTCCAGTGACCGTACGATGTCCATCCAATGGCCGTAGTGCTTCCTCAACCTCTGGTCTTCTTGCTCCAGCCGCCCAAAGCAGCGTCGGTCGTGCCGCATGCTCCTGCCTCCCGTGGCCGGTTGTACTGCCGCGGTGGCCTCAACGCCCCCTACTATTCCCACCACTGGCCAGGCCCTGCGGCGACGGCAGCCTCACACCGCAGCCGAACCAGTGAACCCTCATACTCCTCTCCGCGTGGGCTTTCACTGCCGCGTCTTCCCTGGCTCCGTGTCGTCCCCTTCCTAGGCCTCACCGTCGTCCACCGCCGTGGTGCTCTCCGTGCGGCGTGGTCAACGTTGTCAAGGAACGACTTCCATCGGAAGAGTACTGTACGTGGAGAGGCTGACAGCTGGGTCCACGGCCACAACCAAGTTTTTTGGTGATTTGCCAAGTAAGTCACTTTGTCAGGCCTATTGGGCTACAAATCTTTCAAGACGAGGAGAGCTTTCATTCGCCTGGCCTAGAAAATGGCCCATTAGTACTGAGAAATGGGCAGTACATTTTTAAAACACATCAAACCGGCAATTAATTTCAAATATCTTTTTTTCATTTCGAGATTTTAAATTACATTTATTTTTATGCGTGGAGAATTTGTTGGATTTTATATTGATATACATTTATTTTTAAAATCAGTTTGAATGTGAGTCAAAATTTCGGGATTAAAAACAGTTCAAACCGCACCCAAATATGCAAAATTTCGTATAACTTTTTAACTGTGGCCACAATATGGGCTGTAATGCTAACAAAAAGAATATGGGCTCCATAAAAACCATAAGAATTAGCAAATGGGATGTAAATTATTAGAAATAATGGCAGATGGGTTGTATGCTGTTTTCCAAAGATTTGAGGCTTTCCTAAAAAAAAGGTTGACGCACAAGCAGTGACTGTTGAATGTCCATCCAACGGCCGTCGTGCTTCTTCAATCTTTGCTATTCCTACTCCAGCCGCTCAAACAAGCGCCGGCGGGACTAGCTGCTCCCTCCTCCCCGTGGCCGGCTGTGCTGCCGCACAGGCCTCACCGCCCCACCGTACTCCCATCGCTGGCCTAGCCATCCCTCTACTCACCCACACCTCCTGTTATTCTCCGGCGACGGCAGACGAACCAGTAAACCCTCGTACAGTCATACTCCCCTCCGCATGGGAAACAACTGCCGAGTCTTCCCTGCCTCTGTGTCATTCCCTTCCTAGGCCTAGCCGTCGTCCAACGCCCAGGTGCTCTCGGCGCGGCCTGGTCAACATGGTCAACGACCAACATGCATCTGAAGTGTACTGTACGTGGAGAGGCCGACAGCTGGGTCCACGGCCGCACGCAAGGAAATGCCCCCTTATTACACGCAAAATAATGATTCCTCCACCTGACATCAGGGACCCATCGAAAGGGCCTCTGTATTTCATGAAAAAATGTTACCGCCGCTGACAGCTTGGACCCACCAGCTATATCTTCGCACACAAGGAAGTGCCTCCTTATTACGCACAAAAAAACGAATACTCCCCCTATTAGCTGGGACCCAGTATAGTGCCAGGCTGACTTGGGGGCCTACTAAGTTGACAGGGACGGAGGGCTTTGTCAACTTAGTCAATATGCACGATTCTAGCTCCAGTGATCGTACGATGTCCATCCAACGACCGTAGTGCTTCTTCAACCTCTGGTCTTATTGCTCCAGCCGCCCAAACCAGCGCCGGCCGTGCCTCATGCTCCTGCCTCCCATGGCCGGCTGCGATGCGGCGGAGGCCTCACAGCCCCTACTACTCCCACCGCTGGCCAGGCCATCCCTCTACTCACCCGCACCCCCTGTTATTCTGCGGCGACGGCAACATCACACCGCAGCCGAACCAGTGAACCCTCGTACTCCTCTTTGCGTGGGCATCCACTGCTGCGTCTTCCCCGGCTCCGCATCGTCCCCTTCCTAGGCCTCGCCGTCGTCCACCACCGTGGTGCTCTCGGCGCGGCGTGGTCAATGTGGTCAACGACCGACTTCCATCGGAAGATTACTGTACGTGGCGAGGCTGACATTTGGGTCCACGGCAGCCGCAAGGAAGTGCCTCCTTATTACGTGTGAAATAATTATTCCTCTACCTGAGAGCAGGGACCCACCGGACGGGCCACCGTATTTCGTGAAAAAAATGTTTCCCCCCATGACTGCTGGGACCCACCAGCTACACCTTCGCACGCAAGGAAGTGCGTCCGGGCAAAAAAAAAACGATTCGCCCCCTGACTGCTGGGACCCACCAGCTACATCTTTGCATGCAAGGAAGTGCCTGACAGTCAGGACCCACCTGGTCGAAGCGTTCGTAGCATTGTCATTCTGGTCGCGAACGTGTATGTACATATATACTGGTCGATGTAGAGGTGCGCACGTGTCGTAGTAGAGGCACGCATGTAGCATGTACACGTACGTACAACGGCCGGTGTGCAAGAAAGAAAATACGGGCACGTATGTGTACATACGGGCAGGGTCTCGAACGCCTACTCGCGCATATATACGGCCAGGGCTCATGTACATGGCTGGGTCGGAACGGAGAAACAGCGTCGTCGTCATGTTCATGGGGAGCCAACCGGCTGGGTCGGAACGGAGTACGTCGTCATGTTCATCGGGAGGGCTTGGACGGAACATGCAATGGAAATGAGGCCTGGCGTACCGTAGAATGGAGGAAACGGCCTTGTGTTCGACCGGCCACGTTCGAAATGGGATCCTGTTCATCGGGAGGGGTGTGGCGTACCGCAAAACGGAGGAAACGGACCTCCTACGGTCGTAACGGGGGTCCTGTTGATCGGGAGGGGTGTGGCAATACCGCAAAACGGACAAAACAGACTTGTGTTGGAGTGCTACGGTCGAAACGGGGGTCCTGTTCATCGGGATGGGTGTGGCGTATCGCAAAACGGATGAAACGGACTTGTGTTGGAGCGCTACGGTCGAAACGGGGGTCCTATTCATCGAGAGGGGTGTGGCATACCGCAAAACGACACTCCACGGGATACTGTTCATCTCCACCGTCGACCTCCTCCAGCCTCCACGGGCTCCTGTTCATCCAGCCTCCACCGTGCGCTACTCCACCGGCTACTTGTTCAACCACCCCTCCACGAGCACCCCTTCACCGTCTACTATTCATCCAGCCCTCCACGGGGTCGTCCTGTTCTTCCAGAGGCAACACCACGGGGTCCTGCATCCACCCCCACCACTCACTGTTCATCCAACCCTCCCCCCCCCCCCCCCCCGCGCAACGCTCACTGTTCATCCAATTGATCGGCTTCAGTTAGCAGCAGTAGCGAAGGAATCGCTCGATTGGGTTCAGTTAACAGCCATCGATCAATCGCTCGGGTTCAGTAACGCATAGCCTGCAGTGCAATCGCTCTGGTTCAGTTATAGCCCAATGCCTCGCTCGGGTTCAGTTAGAGCCAACGCCTCGCACACACACGCGTACGTGTATGAGAGAAACGCGCATCACTCGGCCCCCGACCACCCACCGAAACCGGGAACTCCCCGAAATTTTCCTTGCCCTCGCTTCTACCACGGTTTTTTCCGTCACGGACGGCCCAAAGAATTTCATGCAGCTGCGTCTCCGGCCCGCCCAAGACGAAAAGCCCATTTTCTGTCATGATTTTTTGTCATAGAAGTAGGAGCCCACCACATCAATGATGATACCGGGTTTTCTCACAGTTATCGTCATAGAAGTGTCATATGTATGACAAAAAAGTTTCTTTCGGCCCAAAATGTCACGGATGTGTCTTTTTTTGTAGTGCCTCCTCTCTCTCGGTGGCACCGGAGTGCGAACGGGAGGGGAATCATCGCCGCGGTGATCGTCTTCATCAACATCACCATCCTCATCTTTTACGCGGTCCCCTCTCCCGCACCCCGCTATTATCCGTACTTGAACATGGTGCTTTATGCCACATATTATGATCCAATGATGTGTTGCCATCCTAGATGTTTTGAGTAGATATCCTTTGTATTTGTGTTGATTGATAATCTAGATTGGTATGAGTTGTATGTTTTATTTTCGTGTTGTCCTATTGTGCCCTCCGTGTCGCGCAAGCGTGAGGGATTCCCACTATAGGGTGTTGCAATACGTTCATGATTCGCTTATAGTGGGTTGCTTGAGTGACAGAAGCATAGACCCGAGTAAGGGGGTTGTTGTGTATGGGATAAAGGGGACTTGATATGTTAATGCTATGGTTGGGTTTTACCTTAATGATCTTTAGTAGTTGCGGATGCTTGCTAGAGTTCCAATCATAAGTGCATATGATCCAAGAAGAGGTATGTTAGCTTATGCCTCTCCCTCATATTAAATTGCAATAGTGATTACCGGTGTTGTTAACAATTGCCTAGGACAATTCCGCACACCAACCCATCATTATTCCACACTCGCCATTTATAATACTTAAGTAATATATTCTAACTCTATGATAACATCACCTATTTTTATATTTTAGCTCTCCGATATCATGCAAAGTTATCCTCTTCATACCCATAACATAGTTTTATTTCTCGTTTCTAGTTGGAAGCAAACGTTCGGTGTACGTAGAATCGTATCAATGGCAGATAGGACTTGAGAGAATATTGATCTTGCCTTTAGCTCCTTGTGGGTTCGACACTCCATACATATCACGTCCACCTTTGGGAATTGCTATGATGATTCCCTGCACTTGGGGATTATCAGTTGACTGGAAGTTCATTGACAACAATGCTGATTATTTCCCAGGAGTTCATGAGAGTTTCAGAGCAACAGAAGTTCACACATTTGTTGGTCAGAAATTGAATAAATGGAATGATGATTTGATCATGCAGTTTTACTCTACATCACACTTTTACCCTGATGGTAAAATTGTTTGGATGACTGAGGGTACTAGGTACCAATCTTCTATTGTTGAGTGGGCCCAACTGATCAATGCCCCTGAAGAGCATGAGGATGACACAGATGTGTATGCCAAGCCCAGAAAAGGACATGACTCCATGGCACACATGTGCAAGGAGATTCTTGATGCTGCCTTGGATACTCACAAGTTTGGCTCGGTATACTATTTGCTGTCAGGGCTGCCAACAATCAACACTATCCTCAGGCACACATTGTTGCACAAGTCTGGAGATGACATGATGATTAGAGGGCATTCAATAAATTTTCTGCATATATTTGATGTGCCAGAGAAATTCAAAGTGAAGTCCTTGATAGTTGAGACAATCAAGAGGACTGCTGCAGATCAAAAGAGATCATGTGGCTATGCTCCACACATTCAGATGCTCATCAACTCCAAGATGGGTAAAGGCATGTATGTTTTGGACAAGGAGCATCTTCCCCTGTTGCCTGAATTTGAAGACAATGTGTTTGTCATGGATCCATCACATCCTACATCAGTAGAGGCTCAGGAGAAGAAAGAAAAAGCAAAAGCAGAGAAGGCAGCCAAGACAACAAGTGCTGAAGAGGCATCCCAGATATTTCTCAAGTACAAACAAGATCAACTTGGTTATCTCATTCAAGATACTTTGAGGATTGAGAAAGATTTGGCCACCCTGACTCAAAATCAATAGAGTCTTGAAAGGATTATCGAGACAAAAATACATGATCCAGATGTGAATGTCACAGAAATGCAGTCAACTGTGGAGAAGATTGAAGAAGAGCTTAAAGACAGGGATGAGGGACCTACAACAGATGCTTCTCAGCAAGTCCCAAGGGGACCAATGTCCACAGCTATGCCAGTTGCTACTGATCCTAGACCTATAGTGTAAGCACATGCAGCAACCACCTCAGTTGCTCCTCTAGTTGTAACTCCCCCAGCTCCTTAGACCTCTTCAGATGCATTCATTGCAGGACTCCTCTCCACGCCACCTTCGCACTCCGAAGCTCCCAGAGATTGTGTTTAGGGAGCCGCATAGCACTATGCATTTTCAAGCTTTTTGGTAACTTGTTGCCAAAGGGGGATAAAGTGTATAGACCATAGGCTTCGAGAGAGAGTGTGCTTTGGTATTATTTGTCTCTCTTGCTACTTTATTCGCTTGCTTGTTTGGGTGATACATTATTTATGCTTGTGTGTGAGATACTCCTGTGATCATATCACATCATACTTTAATGTTTGTGCTTGAATGATGATATTCTATCTCTTATGTATGACAATTCATATCTTGCCTTGGTGATGAGTGCATATTCCATATTCTATCATTTTGAGCGGTCCACCAAGATGTATGTGACATGGAAGAGTGACCCATGATCCTAATCGATTGTGCATTTACATTCAAAAACAAATTTTACAAAATGCACAAATTTAGGGGGACCTCTTTCTTATCACATACTTCTCAAAGCGACGATGTACTCATTTATATTATCATTTGTCGAAGCTTTGATCTATATGTTGTCATCAATTACCAAAAAGGGGGAGATTGAAAGTGCAATTAATCCCTTGGTGGTTTTGGTAATTCATAACAACATATAGCTCATTGAACTAATATTATTTCAAGATTAATGTTTCAGAAAGTTCAATGGTTGGTATGGCAGGGACTAGAGATGTGGACCCCTCAAAATGCTAAGGACACATATTGGCAAAAGCTCAAGACTCTACATTTTCATTTTAGTGATCCAAGATCACATTAAGTCAATAGGAAAAGCCAATACTATTAAAAGGGGATGAGGTGTTGCTTAATGGCTTGCTTGCTCAAAATGCATAGTGATATGCTCCAAAATCCCTCAACCACTTTCTCATTTCCACATATGTCCTAAACCTAAAGTAAAACTCGGTCCCACCGATTTGATCAATCCTGTGCCGCCGAGTTCACTTGACATAGCCATATCCAGAAACCATAATCAGTTTGGTCTTAGTGATAGGGATCTCGGTTTCACTGAGATGGGATTGCAAACTCTCTGTTTCCCTTCGTAACGTTTCGGTCTAACCAAGATGAGCTATCGGTCCCACCGAGTTCGCAGTGCAAACTCTCTGTTTCCTTTTCGTTACATTTTAGTCTCACTGAAATGAGCAACCGGTCCCACAAAGTTTGCCTGACCAAGTCTCCATTTGCTCATTACTGCAATCGTTCTCACCGAGTTCATGTGATTGGTCTCATCGAGATGAAGTTTTGACCTAACCCTAGCGCATCGGTCTCACCGAGTTGGTAATGTCGGTCCCACCTTAAAGCCTAACATTCACGTTTTGAACCAGGTCGGTCTCACCGATTTTCACTATTCGGTCCCACCGAGTTTGGTAAATTGTGCGTAATGCTTAGATTTTGTGTGGAGGCTATAAATACCCCTCCACCCCCTTCTCCATTCGTGAGAGAGCCATCAGAACGTGCCTACACTTCCACTACTCATTTTCTGAGCGAGACCACCTACTCATGTGTTGAGACCAAGACATTCCAATCCAACCACAAGAATTTTAATCTCTAGCCTTCCCCAAGTTGCTTTCCACTCAAATCATCTTTCCAACATATCCAAATCTGTGAGAGAGAGTTGAGTGTTGGGGAGACTATCATTTGAAGCACAGGAGCAATGAGTTCATCATCAAGACACCGTCTATTACCTTTTGGAGAGTGGTGTCTCCTAGATTGATTATATGTCACTTGGGAGCCTCCGTCAAGATATTGGAGTTGAACCAAGGAGTTTGTAAGGGCAAAGAGATCGCCTACTTTGTGAAGATGTACCCAAGTGAGGCAAGTCCTTCATGGGCGATGGGCATGGTGGGATAGACAAGGTTGCTTCTTCGTGGACCCATCGTGGGTGGAGCCCTTCATGGACTCGCGCAACCGTTACCCTTCGTGGGTTGAAGTCTCCATCAATGTGGATGTATGATAGCACCACCTATCGGAACCACGCCAAAAATCTCCGTGTCTACATTGTGTTTGCTCCCTCCAAACTCCTCCCCTTTACCTTCATATGCAATGATTTACATTTTGCTGCTATACTCTTAGAATTGCATGTGTAGGTTGATTCCTTGACTTGTGTTAAGTTGCTAAAATCTGCCAAGACTTAAAATTGGTAAAAGGCTAGATTTTTATTTGGTCAAGTAGTCTAATCAGCCCCCCTCTAGACATACTTTTGATCCTACATAACAAAAGTGCAGCAAGATAGCCCAATCCTTTTGAGGCAAAGGACAGGCCAAAACGGTCTCTTATAATAAGCAAAGTGTTCTTGAGGGTACATAGGAATTTCATCTAGTCACTTTCATCATGTTGATTCAATTCGTGTTAGCTACTTTGATAATTTGATATGTGGTGGATTGGTGCTTAGGTATTGTTCGTACTTGAACAAACCTGCTAATTATAATTAACCCCCTCGCAAGCATCTGCAACTACGAGAAAAGTATTAAGAATAAATTCTAACCATAGATTAAACTTTTGGATCGAATCGGTCCCTTACGGAATAGCGCATAAACTAGGGTTTAAGCTTCTATCACTCTCGCAACCCATCATCTAATAACTACTCCACAATGCATTCCCTTAGGCCCAAAATATGGTTAAGTGTCATATAGTCGATGTTCACATGACACCACTAAGGGAATCACAACATACATACCATCAAAATATCAAACACATATCGAGTTCACATGATTTTACAACATGATTTCTCCTGTGACCTCAAGAACAAAAGTAACTACTCACAAATGATAATCATGTTCAAGATTAGAGGCGTATTAAATAGCATAATGGATCTGAACATATAACCTTGCACCGAATAAACCATATAGCAATCAACTACAAGATGTAATCAACACTACTAGTCACCCACAAGCACCAATCTATACTTCCGGTACAAAGATTGAACACAAGAGATGAACTAGGGTTTGAGATGAGATGGTGCTGTTGAAGATGTTGATGGAGATTTCCCTCCCCAAGATGGGAGAGTTGTTGGTGATGATGATGATGGTTTCCCCCTCCGGGAGGGAAGTTCCCCCGGCGGAATCACGCCGCCGGAGGGCAAAAGTACTCCTGCCCGAGTTTCATCATATATTCATCATATATTCCATAAAAAATTTCTATAAAGTTTCAGCTTGTTTGGAGTTGTGCAGAATAGGTGGCATGATGTAGCTGTCTCAGGTCCAGATTTCCAGCTGCCGAAATTCTCCCTCTTTGTGTGTACCTTGCATATTATGAGAGAAAAGGCATTAGAGTTACTCCAAAAATCATTATTATGCACAAAAACATCATAAGTAACAGTAGGAAAACATGATGCAAAATGGACGTATCAGTCAGGCTCACCTCTTAATCTGTTATAACGTGCATGCTAACTCCTCGTTTTGGAAAAGGAAAATGGCCTGCAAGCCCACTCCGGTGCTAGCTGAGCAAGTGAATGAACCGGTCGGTGATGACGAGCCGATTGCTGGAAATAAATCAGAGGTAGATCTTGATTCACTTGGCTGTTTATTTATGGAACTTGCTGATGCCTCCACTTCTCACGGTCACACCGAAAGGTAGTCAAGCCGGTGACTAATATCGCTTGAAACAATGTCGGTATTCCCCCAAAGAGGAAGGGATGATGTAGTACAACTACAATAGGTATTTCCCTTAGTTGTGAAACCAAGGTATCAATCCAATAGGAGAACCAAGAAACACTATGTAAGCGGTACCTACACACAAAGAACAAATACTTGCAACCCGACGCGTATGAGGGGTTATCAATCCCTCTTCGGGTGATGCGGCGCCTGAAATTATCAAGTTGTCAGGATAAAATATGTGTAGATTGCATAAATACATCTCGATAAAACACAAAATAAAATAAGTAATAAAAAAGTGTGGCAAGGTATTTTTGGGGTCTTGGATAATAGATCTGAAAACAAAAGCGAATAAAAACAGATCTCAAAGCAAATATGATAAAGAATAGACCCGGGGGCCGTAGATTTCACTAGTGGCTTCTCTCAAGAAATAGCATACGGTGGGTAAACAAATTACTGTTGGGCAATTGATAGAAAATTGAATAATTATGATGATATCCAAGGCAATGATCAATTTATAGGCATCATGTCTAAGATTAGTAGAATAACTCCTACCTACATCTACTACTATTACTCCACACATCGACCACTATCTAGCATGCATGTAGTGTATTAAGTTCATGGAAAAATGGAGTAATGCAATAACAATGAGGACATGATGTAGACGAGATCTATTCATGTAGGAATAGCCCCCTTCTTGTTATCCTTAATAGCAACAATATATGCGTGTCTTGCTGCCCCTTCTGTCACCGGGAAAGAATACCACAAGATCAAACCCATCACAAAGCACCTCTTCCCATGGCAAGAAAAATCGATCTAGTTAGCCTAACTAAACAAAAGATCTAAAGAAGAAATACGAGGTTATAAATAATCATGCATATAAGAGGTCAAAGAAGACTCAAATAATATTCATGGATATATATATATATGATCATAAACTCAAAGTTCATTGAATCCCAACAAACACACTGCAAAAAGAGTTACATCAAATAGATCTCCAAGAGACCATTGTATTGAGAATCAAAAGAGAGAGAGGAAGCCATTGGCTACTTCCTACGGACCCGTAGGTCTATGGTGAACTACTCACGCATCATCGGAGAGGCACCATTGAGGATGATGAACCCCTTCGTGATGGTGTCTAGATTGGATCTTGTGGTTCTAGAACTTGCGGCGGCTGGAATTGTGTTTCCTTGACTCCATAGGGTTTCTGGAATATTTGGGGATTTATAGGGCGAAGAGGCGGTGCGGGAGGTCACCGAGGGGGGCATAACCCCCTGGGCGCGCCTGGGCCTCCTGGCCGTCCTGGCGGGTTGTGCCCACCTCAGTCCTCCCCTTTGATACTTCTATGGCCCACTAATTGTCTTCTGGTCCAAAAAATATCTCCAAAAAGTTCCGCTGCGTTTGGAATCCGTTTGGTACTGATATTCTGTGAAGGAAAAAAACAAGCGAAAAAAGCAACTAGCACCGGGCACTATGTCAATAGGCAAGTCCCAAAAAAATAATATAAAGTTTCTAAAAAATGATTGTAAAACATATAGATACGTTGGAGATGTATCAGCATCCCCAAGCTTAATTCTTGCTCGTCCTTGAGTAGGTAAATGATAAAAACAGAATTTTTGATGTGGAATGCCACCTAACATGTTCATCACATATTCTTTTCTTTTGTAGCATGGACATCTGGACTTATATATGGTTCAGAGCAATAGTCTAGTTTTGACATGAAGATTTCAATACTCAAGCATTTCAACAAGCAATGATACTTCTCCCACGTATCTATAATTTATGAAGTATTCATGCCATGTTTACAAAAAATTTATATGGTTTTGGTATGATTTTCATGGAACTAACCCGGACTGACGCTGTTTTCAGCAGAACTACAATGGTGTGGATTTTTGTGCAGACATGAAAGTTCTCCAAATGAGCTAAAACTTTTTGATGATTTTTTTGGAACAAAAGAGACCCCTGATGGTTCGTGGGAGGCCAGAAGAGCCACGAGGAGGGCACAACCTACCAGGGCGCGCTTGGGCCCCCTGGTGCGCCTCGGTGTATCGTGCTCACCTTGAGGCCCACCTGGCCGTCAGACCGACGCCAAAAATTCCTATAAATAGAGAAACCATCAAAAATAACCCTAGATCAGAAGTTCCACCGCCGCAAGCCTCTGTAGCCATTGAAAACCAATCGGGACCCCGTTGTAGCACCCTGCCGGAGGGGGCAACCATCTCCGGCGACCATTTTCAACATCCCAGCGGCCACCACGATGAGGAGGGAGTAGTCCATCCTCGGGCTGAGGGTTTGTACCGGTAGCTATGTGTTTAATCTCTCTCTCTCTCTCTCTCTCTCTCTCTCTCTCGTGATCTTGACATGTCACGATCTTGATGTATCACGGGATTTGTTAATATAGATGGATCATATGATGTTTCTCCCCTCTCTACTCTTGTTGTGATGAACTGAGTCTTAACCTTTTGAAGTTTTATCTTGTCGGATTGAATGTCCAGATCTGAAAACACATGATGTATGTCTTGCTGTATGAATACTTGAGGTGACAATGGAGTATCATATTGATTCACTTGATATATCTTATGGCACTCAACTTGCGGATTCCCGCCGTGACATTGGGGTAATCTATGCATATGGGCTGATACACGTTTCTATTATCTTTTCTCCGATAGAAACTTTAGGGTCCTCTTGTAGTTCTTTGTGTTGGATTGAGCGTTATGAATCTGAAATTGTTTGATACATATCATATAATTAACTCACGGGTACTCGCTGTGACATTGGGGTATCTAGGTGACATTAGAGTTGGTTGATATGTGTCATATGGTATTATCTTAGTACGAACTCTTGATTCGATCGATCAGAAAGAGTAGCTTTGAGGTGGTTTCGTACCCTACAAACAATTTATATATTTTGTTCTCCTCTAATAGGAACCCGGGAGTGATTCTTTGTTGCATTTTGAGGGATAGTCATATGATCCAACTATGTTAGCATTGTTGAGAGATTGCACTAATGAAAGTATGGACCCTAGGCCTCATTTTCCATCATTGCAATACCGTTTGTGCTCTGTTTTACTATTTACTACCTTGCTGTTTTTTATTGTTCGCACAACAAAAACTCATATCTACTATCCATATTACACTTTTATCACCATCGCTTCGCTGAACTAGTGCACCTATACAATTTGCCACTGTATTGGGTGTGTTGGGGACACAAGAGATTTCTTGTATTTGGTTGCAGGCTCGTTTGAGAGAGACCATCTTCATCCTACACCTCTCACGGATTGATAAACCTTAGGTCATCCACTTGAGGGAAAATTGCTACTGTCCTACAAAACTCTGCTCTTGGAGGCCCAACCCGTGTCTACAAGAATAAAGTTATGTAGTAGACATCAAGCTCTTTTCTGGCGCAGTTGCTGGGGAGGTGAGTGCTTGAAAGTATATCTTTAGATCTTGCAATCGAATCTTTTAGTTTCTTGTTTATCACTAGTTTGGTTTATAAAGAAAACTACATAAAAAATGGAATTGAGGTTGCATCATATTATTGATCATCTTTATAATATCTTTCTTGAAAATGATGGTTCGGAAAATTGTGCTCAATTGATAGAAGAAGAATTTAATAAAATGATTGGCATGAATGATGTGCATGATTGCAATATTGTTAGTATGAATTCTTTGAATATACATGAGGTTAATGATGATTACACTAGCCATGATAGTGATGTCTCCTACAAGGATGTCAATTTTTGCAGAGTACATTGGGAGTGCACACACACACACCAAAAAGGGAAGATAGATTTTGTAAGAAGCATAAATATTTAGAAATGAAAAAGTTGAAGAGAGGCTAGATGATTGTGCTAAAAGATTTAATATTTTTCGCCATCCTTGTGAACTTTCCAATCAACATGGTCATTTAAATCTCCAATGCTATTTGTTTCATGATCAAATTGTTTCCAAAAATTGTGATAACTTGATTACCCTTGAGCCATAAAGAGCTTAGTCTTCTTTTTGGGTATGAAGAAATGAAACATATAACTAAGGATATTCCAAAATTTAATCTCAATAGAGTTCTTGATTTTGATATAGAGGAAATTTATATGTTTTGTGCAGTAAATTGCATTGAGAATCCTTATATTGCCAACTATCTATAGACAAGAAAACAAATAGATCATGAAGAGAGTACTAATGAATGGGAAAATATTTCCCAATACCCTCCTAGTGTTTATTATGATGAATCAGGTAACGAGGAGGAGCTTCCTATCCAATCAATCTCTTTAACAAGAAGCTCGAAACAATTGATTAATCCCACAAGTAAGGTGGTGAAGAAGAGAAAGAAAATAAGAAAAAGTAGAGGTTAAGAGGTAACTCTCCCAAGTAATATTGCTCCTATCACCATTATGCCTCATGAAAGTGAATCCAACATGTTGATGGAGGATGATGATATTGAGTATGCTTTTGTGATGCCTACTACTTGTTGTCATGATTATGATTGGGAAGACAATGATGTCTCTTATGATATTGAATATCTTTTTGGCACTTGCTTGGAAGAATATGATAATAATGTTTTCTATACTATTGGTGCTATTCATGCTATTGATAAGAATGATTATGATGATATGCAAAACCACAAGCTTGGGGATGCTATGTTTGAATGGTATGAAATGTTTGAAGATTTATTTGCTGAAAATAATGCTTGTTCCAAGATTGGGATGCTTTGCATAATGAACATGATCCTTTGACTCCTTCTACTTTCAATAAGAAAATTTATTATGATGATAGCATGCCTCCTATTTATGATTATTAAAATGATGAAAGTGGGTTTTGAAGAGTGTCAAGTCCAGGTAGTAGTGATCCCACTATTTTGGAGGGTGTTGAATCTTATTAAAATATTGATGAAAGTGGATTTGGAGAGGTCATGTCTTTATTTAGTGATACATCCTCTATTTTGGAAGAGCTTTCAATTGACTATGATGAGAACAAAGTTGCTACTTATGATGATTATTATGATGACATGTATGCCATAAAGAGTAATAAATTTTCTATGCTTTTGGATGATGAAAAGAATGCTTTATGTTATGCTTATATGGATGAACCTATTCATGATGCTACTGAAAATTATTCTGAGAGAGGAACTTATGATTCCTGATGCTCTTGTTATGTTTCAATCTTTATCTTTTATGCGAGCATCATTGAACTCATCATGCCTAGCTAAAAGGCATTAAAGAAAAGTGCTTGTTGGGAGACAACCCAAAATTTTTACCTACTTTTTTGTGTGTTCACATGATTAGGCTACTGTAGTAATCATGTTTTATTGTCTTTGTTTCAATAAAGTGCCAAGTAAAGCCTTTGGGATCATGTTGGGTGATAGTTGATTTGATCTTGCTGAAAAACAGAAACTTTTGTGCTCACAAAAATAACTCTCATTTTCAACAGAAGAGTGATTTTGAGTTGATTCTTTTTGCAGAAGATTAATATACAAATTTCTCACGTGTTCCAATTTGTTTCATAATTTTTAGAGTAGCAAAAGTATGGTTTGAGTACATATTACTACAGACTGTTCTGTTTTTGACAGATTCTGTTTTCAACGCATAGTTTGCTTGTTTCCTTGTTTCTATGGCTTATATTGCTCAATATAGATTGTGTAAATGATATGCTACAGTAGGAATTGTGTGTAAACAATTATGAATATTGTCTTTGACAGTACCAAAAATGAAATGGTTTGCTCTTTATCATACTAACCTATCTCACAAGGTTCCGTTAAGTTTTGTGTGATTGAAGTTTTCAAGTTTTGAGTGAGATGTCGATATGAGGAGAATAAGGAGTGACAAGACCCTAAGATTGGGGATGAAAAAGGAACCCCCAATGTAATATTCAAGGAAGATCCAACCAACTAAGCTTGGGGATGCCCCGGAAGGCATCCTCTCTTTCGTCTCCAACATTATCGGTAACCTCACTTGGAGCTTTGTTTTCATTCATCACATGATATGTGTTTTGCTTGGAGCATCAATTTATTTTTTTAGGATTTGCTTGCTGTTATTTGGAATAATGTTTTGCATCTTTTATTTCAATAAAAAATGTCAAGGGTAGCTTTTGCCATGCTTATTGTGCAAGTTTACATGTTGCTGTTTCAAAACAGAAAGTTTACTGCTGTTGCAAAAATTCTCTAGAAAAGTCAGAATGTTATAAATTGTTGAGCCAATGTTTTTTGCTTCCTCACATGATGTGTAATATTCTTGGAATGTCATTTTGTTTTGTTTTGCTTACAGTTTTAATAAAGTACTTAGACCTGAAAGTTTTTAAATAAAATAGAGTCCTCCATTAGTTTCCAGGGAGGCTAGTTAAGCAGCATTCACATCCCGTGAACTAAGCTCTTTTCTATGGAATTTCTCAAGTGCTTCACTTATATCCTATGAGTAAATTGTTGAATAAATTGAATTTCATGAAGTTGAAATCATATCATGCCTAGTGGTAGCTTCACATTGGGTTTAGAAAGTGAAATCTTTTGAGGGTTGACAAGCACAATATTGGTCATACAAGCAGTTCACGAATAATTAGTATAAGGAAGAGAACTTTCACATGCAAATACACTATCTTGGAAATCTTTTGTGATATTGTCATAGATCCTTCAACATGTGGTGCTTGCCCCCCATCTTTGATAGCCAAAATTCCGCACCAATTAGAGTTACTACTTGTGCATCCAAAAACCTTTAAACCCAAATCTTATTTTCGAGAGTCTACCATACCTACCTATGGATTGAGCAAGATCCTTCAAGTAAGTTGTCATCGGTGCAATAAGGCAATAAAAATTGCTTCTAAAAATGTTAGATCATTTAGTGTAAGATAAAATTGAGCATTGTACAAACTTGCGATGGCAAAGAATAAAAGAAACAGACTACATAATAAAGGTTGCTATCATAAGGGGCAATATAATGTGACGTTATTTTGCACTAAGGGGTTGAGCATACAAAGAAATAAGCGCATGGCAACCTCTGCTTCCCTCTGCGAAGGGCCTATCTTTTACTTTTATGTATTTACTTTTATGCAAAGAGTCAAACTTTTTCTCTCTACTCCTTTTTATTTTTCTCCTTTGGAAAGCATCATGTGGTGAGGAAAGATCTAGGCACATATGTCCAGTTGGATATGGGTAGCATGAGTTACTATTGTTGACATCACCCAAAGGTGAATACGTTGGGAGGCGAAATTATAAGCCCCTATATTTCTATGTGTCCGGTTGAACCGTTTTGCTCGTGTGTATGTGGTGAGTGTTAGCAATCATAGAAGACTATACGATGGTTGAGTATGTGGAGCTCTTACTTAGACTCTGTTGAATAAGTTGAATTGCAATTGCTTGGTGACTGAGAACATAGGTTGTTGAGTTTATAGAGAATTCATTGTTTGAACCTGAACATGTGAATTTGTTGCTACTATAACATGAGAAATTTGATGAGAGAGTTGCTATTATGATGCTAGGAGAAGTGATTGAAATTATCATTCATCAAACTTGTGCACTTTGCTAGCATTCACACTTCATAAATTATTTCTTTTGTCATTTACCTACTCGAGGACGAGTAGGAATTAAGCTTGGGGATGCTGATACGTCTCCAACGTATCTATAATTTATGAAGTATTCATGCCATGTTTACAGTAATTTTATATGGTTTAGGTATGATTTGCATGGAACTAACCCGGACAGACGCTGTTTTCAGTAGAACTACCATGGTGTTGTTTTTTGTGCAGAAATGAAAGTTCTCCAAATGAGCTGAAACTTTTTGACGATTTTTTTGGAACAAAAGAGACCCCCAATGCTTCGTGGGAGGGCCAGAAGAGCCACGAAGAGGGCACAACCCACCTGGGCACGCATGGGCCCCTAGCACGCCCCGGTGTATTGTGCTCACCTCGAGGACCATCTGGCCGTGAGACCGATGCCAAAAAGTCCTATAAATAGAGAAACCATCAGAAATAACCCTAGATCATAAGTTCCACCACCGCAAGCCTCTATAGCCACCAAAAAACAATTGGAACCCCGTTCTGGCACCCTGCCGGAGGGGGCAATCATCTCAGGTTGCAATTTTCATCATCCCGGCGGCCACCATGATGAGGAGGGAGTAGTCCATCCTCGGGGCTGAGGGTTTGTACCGGTAGCTATGTGTTTAATCTCTCCCTCTCTCGTGATCTTGAGATTTCACGATCTTGATGTATCACAGGCTTTGTTAATATATATGGATCATATGATGTTTCTCCCCTCTCTACTCTTGTTGGGATGAATTGAGTCTTTACCCTTTGAAGTTTAGTCTTGTCGGATTGAATTAGATCTGAAAACACATGATGTATGTCTTGCCGTATGAATACTTGAGGTGACAATGGAGTATCATATTGAGTCAATATATGTGACGGTAGTCAACTTGCGGATTCCCGCGGTGACATTGGGGCAATCTATGCATAGGGGTTGATGCACGTTTCTATTATCTTTTCTCCGATAGAAACTTTGGGGTCCCCTTGTAGTTCTTTGTGTTGGATTAAGCATTATGAATCTGAAATTGTTTGATACATATCGTATAGTAAACTCATGGGTACTCGCGGTGACATTGGGGTATCTAGGTGACATTAGAGTTGGTTGATATGTGTCATATGGTGTTATTTTAGTGCGACCTCTTGAAATCGGAAAGAATAGCTTTGAGGTGGTTTCGTACCCTACAAACAATTTCTATCTGTTGTTCTCCGCTAATAGGAACTCGGGAGTGACTCTTTGTTGCATTTTGAGGGATAGTCATATGATCCAACTAAGTTAGCATTGTTGAGAGATTGCACTAGTGAAAGTATACATCCTAGGCCTCATTTTCCATCATTGCAATACTGTTTGTGCTCCATTTTACTATTTACTACCTTGCTGTTTTTTATTGTTCGCACTACAAAAACTCATATCTACTATCCATATTACACATTTATCACCATCTCTTCGCCGAATTAGAGCCCTATACAATTTGCCATTGTATATTGGGTGTGTTGGGGACACAAGAGATTTCTTGTATTTGGTTGCAGGCTCGTTTGAGAGAGACAACCTTCATCCTACACCTCTCACGGATTGATAAACCTTAGGCCATCCACTTGAGGGAAAATTGTTGCTTTCCTACAAAACCCGGCGCTTGGAGGCCCAACACGTGTCTACAACAATAAAGTTGCGTAGTAAATGATGAAGTCATGTACCTAGGGTAGGGTCATGGACCTGTCCAAGGTACCCTTCCCAAGGACATCTTTAGAAGAAACTCCCTTCCAGTCGACCTGGAAGGATTCCACTTGACGGACTCGAGGACACTCGACCATGAAGATTCACTCGACCACCAGGAGTCCAAGAGCCACTCTGTATCGAAACGGTTTGTAATTAAGTAGTCTTTATGGCCACGATGACACTTTATGTAAGGCGTTACCTGTAACGCCAGGCCTTAATGTACTTTAAACCCTCCGCTACGTGGGCTGGCTGGGTCATGGCAGACACTATATAAGACACCCCCTTCCACTGGCAGAAGTGTTCGCACCCCTGTAACTCATACGCTTATAATCTAGTCGACCGCCTCCGGGCTCCGAGATGTAGGGCTGTTACTTCCTCCGAGAAGGGCCTGAACTCATAAATCCATTGCGTATACAACTACTCCATAGCTAGGATCTTGCCTCTCCATACCTACCCCCTATTCTACTGTCAGTCTTAGTACCATGACAGTTGCCGCCCACCGTGGGGCGGTGTCTTAGCGACTTACTGGAGAAGTTGCAATTGTTCCGATCGCCTTCATCATGGTTTCTGGCGGAGTTCTGGTCGAGGGCCGCGAGATCCATCTCGGAGCGCTCACGTTCGTCGCCGACGACTCCGCTTGGCTCCAGGAGGCTCCACTCGACATCGACGCGCTTCCCGTCCGCGGGGCGACGCACTTTCGTGCATGTGTCCGCGGCGTCCTTCTGCGGCAACCGTTGGCTCCATATCGATCGACTCCTGTGTCGTCCTCCCTCCCTGTCTCCCGCCAGCGCAAGCGGTCTGGTCGGTCGAGGCTTCAGCGGTGGGTGAGACACGCAGTGGCTCGCCAATCGGCCACCACCCAAGTCGCGGCAATCGAGCCCGATGAATCTCTCTACGGCCTATTCGATCTGTCGACTGGCTCCGTAGAGACTGCATCTGAGTGCGACAGCAGTGATCCAGCGGCGGAGGTCCTAATGGTCAATGGGCCTCGTAGTCCTCCCGGCTTCCCTCGCACTGACGGGGCGGACGGCGGAGGCGACCCCGCTCAGGTCCACGAGGAATATCAACCCGAGCCACTCACTTCTCTACAAAGGGAAGATCTTCGCCGCCGAAATGTGGATGCTTTGCATACTCCCATCGTAGGAGAAACCCCAGAGGCTCGTGCCTTGGAGGATGTGCATTTGGACAACTTGGCTGAGCGCACTCGACTGGAGAACCTCCAGCGAGCACTCGACGAACGCGCGCGGCAACGAATACCCGACTCCAGTCGACGTCAACTCTTTCCGCAACCAACTCAGGTATATCGAACCCCGATTCATAATCTAGCAGCTGCAGCCCGTATAGCAGAGTCAATTCAGCCCTCTTAGTCGGAGGCTGGCAGAGGCTTGATGCAGATCCGAGATTTGCTCCGGGCAGCAGGAGATCAGAATTCAGCAGTGTCACAGTCATGCAATAGGATTCACAGTCGATCCGTCGCTGCGAATACAGTCCAGTCGGCTCATAGCCCAAGATCGCCTCTGCGGCGTGAGGGACGTGGGGGTCGATGTGATCAGTATGATGACCGATTCGATCGCGATGATCGGCATCGAGTGCCCACTCCTCCACCAAGGGGTGGGTCTTACGCCCCTCGGCAGCAAGATGACAGGCGTCAGCACAGTGTTGGGCGGAGAGGTCCGGTCGACCCCAGGGAACCAGGCTTTGACGTGAGATCCTTCATCGTGCAAGGTTTGGTCGACTGGAACAGAGCTCATCGAGAAGGCCATGACAGAGATGCGCCCACCAGCAGCCGAGTCCATGTTTCAGGACCAGAATGTTTTAGCAGAGCCATCAGAGCCACGGTGATCCCTCCCAACTTCAGGTTGGCGACTGGGGTAAGTAAGTTCACTAGTGAGTCCAAGCCGTATAATTGGCTCGAGGACTATCGAGTGGCTGTGCAGATCGGCGGTGGCAATGATGAGGTGGCCATGAAACACCTACCACTCATGTTGGAGGGTTCAGCCTGGGCCTGGTTGAATCAGCTGGCTCCTAGCAGTATTTACACTTGGGAAGATCTTGCGCGAGTGTTCGTCAGGACATTTGAGGGAACTTGCAAGCGACCAGCAGGACTGACAGAGCTGCAGGTCTGCGTGCAAAAGTCGAATGAGACCCTGAGAGATTACATCCAGAGATGGATCACATTGCATCATACGGTGGAGAACGTATCTGATCATCAAGCAGTCTGTGCCTTCAAGGAAGGCGTTAAGAATAGAGAGTTAAGTTTGAAGTTTGGTCGGACCGGAGATATAACCCTGAGTCGAATGATGGAGATTGCCACCAAATATGCCATTGGTGAAGAATATGATCGACTCCGGAGTGGCAAGTACAAGCCGAGTTAGTCGGAAAAAGGAAACTCCAGTCAGAAGTAGAAGCGGAAAGCCGAGCCAGCTGCTCCTGGAGAGGTCCTGGCCGTGACTCAGGGCAAATTCAAAGGGAAACCCAAAGGATCCTGGAACCCCAAGAAGGTAAAGGATAAGGAAGGAAACGACATGATGTATCTGCCGTGTCACATCCACACGAAGAAAGACGAAGAGGGTAACTTCATCTACCCAAAACATACCACTCGCCAGTGCTGGCTCTTAATCCAGCAGTTTTAAGGAAAACAGTCCAAGGATAAGGAGAAGGAATCAGACAAGGCTGTGGACAAAGAGGACAGTGACGAAGGGTACCCCCATGTCAATTCCACCCTGATGATTTTTGCTGATGTGGAGAGCAAAAGTCGATTGAAAGTTATCAACCGTGAGGTGAATATGGTCGCTCCGGCGACACCCAGCTATCTAAAATGGTCTCAGACCGCCATTACATTCGACCAGTCTGATCACCCGACACACATAGCCACCTCGGGGAGGCAAGCTTTGGTGGTCGACCCAGTCGTCGAAGGCACTCGACTGACTAAGGTTCTGATGGATGGTGGCAGTGGATTGAATATATTGTATGCGGAGACATTAAAAGGAATGGGCATTCCGATGTCTAGACTCAGTTCCAGCAACATGAGTTTCCATGGAGTCATTCCTGGAAAGAAGGCTGAGTCACTCGGCCAAATAGCTCTAGATGTGGTTTTCGGCGATTCGAAGCATTTCTGTAAAGAGAAGCTAACATTTGAAGTCATGGATTTCCAGAGCGCTTATCCCGCTATCTTGGGCAGGCCAGCTTATGCACGGTTCATGGCTCGACCATGTTACGTATACCTCAAACTGAAGATGCCTGGCCCCAAAGGTGTGATCACCATCACTGGCAATCGGAAAAAGGCAGAAGAGTGTTTTCAGAAGGGCTCGAAGATTGCCGATTCTCAGATAACAGTGGTGGAGCTGGAAGAATATCAGAAAAATGCAAGATCCGAGTGATTTATTGCGGGCCAAGAAGCCCACCACAGAGTCAGCATTCCTGTCGTCTGGTGAGACGAAACCCATTCACATTCACCCGACCGACCCCAGTGCTGCTTCGACTCATATTTCCTCAACACTCGACTCTAAATAGGAAGAAGCGCTCATCCAGTTCCTCCGTGAGAACTGGGACATCTTTGCATGGAAACCTGCTGACATGTCGGGTGTTCCCAGGGGGCTGGCTGAGCATCGTTTACGAGTCGACCCAAAAGCAAAACCTGTCAAAGAACATCTTCGACGGTCCTCCATCCAGAAGAGAAAGGCCATTGGCGAGGAGGTGGCTCGGCTCCTGGCAGCAGAGTTTATACGAGAGGTTTACCACTCCGAGTGGCTCGCCAATGTTGTCATGGTCCCCAAGAAGGACAAGTCACTTCGCATGTGCATCGATTTCAAACATATCAATCGGGCCTGCCCGAAAGATCATTTTCCTCTTCCTCGCATCGACCAAATTGTCGACTCGACTACGGGATGTGAGTGTCTTTTTTAGACACCTATTCCGGGTACCATCAGATCCGTCTGTATGGACCCGACGAGATCAAAACAGCTTTCATCACTCCATTCGGGTGCTTCTGCTATGTCACCATGCCATTCGGCCTCAAGAATGCCGGAGCCACGTTTATGAGGATGATTCAGAAGTGTTTACTCACTCAAATCAGTCGGAACGTGGAAGCATGCATGGATGATATTGTGGTCAAATCATGGAAGGGTTCCGACCTGCTGACAGACCTCGCTGAAACATTTGCCAATCTTAGGAGATATGATATCAAGCACAATCCATCAAAGTGCACATTCGGAGTTCCCGGCAGAAAGTTGCTCGGTTTTCTCGTTTCTGAACGAGGAATCGACGCTAACCCAGAAAAAGTTGGCACTATACTCCGAATGTAACGCCCTGTGCGTGTGCACGATGTCCAGAAGCTTACTGGATGCTTGGCCACGTTAAGTCGATTCATCTCTCGCCTAGGTGAAAAGGCATTGCCTCTTTACCGACTGATGAAGAAGTCAGACAAGTGGACTCCAGAAGCTGATGCAGCATTTGCCGAGCTAAAAGCTCTGCTATCCACCCAGCCGGTGCTTGCTGCTCCGATCAGCAAAGAGCCTCTATTGCTTTACATTGCAGCCATAGGACAAGTCGTCAATACAGTACTTACAGTCGAGCGGGAAGAAGAAGGGAAAGCCTTCAAAGTTCAGGGCCCGGTATATTATCTTTCCGAAGTTTTGACCCCATCGAAGCAAAGATACCCTAATTATCAGAAGCTCTCGTATGGGATCTACATGACCACGAAGAAGGTTGCTCATTATTTCTCTGATCATTCCATTACAGTCGTCAGCGACACCCCACTGTCAGAGATTCTGCACAACAGAGATGCAACTAGTCGAGTGGCGAAATGGGCCATTGAACTCCTTCCCCTTGATATCAAGCTTGAGGCAAAGAAAGCCATCAAGTCCCAAGAAATAGTAGATTTCCTTGCCGAGTGGATTGAACAACAGCAGCTGACTCAAGTTCACTCGGAGCATTGGACCATGTTCTTTGATGGCTCTAAGATGTTAAATAGTTCCGGTGCTGGGGTAGTATTGGTTTCCCCCCGAGGAGATAAGCTCAGATATGTGCTCCAGATCCACTTTGATTCCTCCAATAATGAAGCAGAATACGAGGCACTTTTATATGGGTTGCGCATGGCCATTTCACTCAGCGTCCGTCGCCTTATGGTTTATGGTGACTCATATTTGGTGGTCAATCAGGTGATGAAGGAGTGGGACGTTAGAAGCCCAGCCATGACTGGATACTGCAATGCAGTGAGAAAGATTGAAAAGAAATTTTAAGGGTTAGAGCTCCATCATATACCCCGACTGAAGAATCAAGCGGCTGATGATTTGGCGAAGATTGGTTCCAAGAGAGAAGCCATTCTCAGTGACATGTTCTTGGAGCATATCCATACTCCATCAGTTAAAGAAGATCCTTTTACCGAAGAAGCTCCGCAGCCTAAAAGTGTCACAGATCCGACTGAAGTTGAAGTTCCAGCAGTGGTCGACCTGATCATGGAAGCGTTGGTGATCACTCCCGATTGGACAGTGCCGTATATTGCGTATATCTTAAGGAAAGAGCTCCCGGAGGATGAAGAAGAGGCTCGACAGATCGTCCGCCGATCTAAAGCCTTTACCGTGATAAGGGGACAGTTGTACAGAGAAAGCGCGACTGGAGTTGGTCAGAAATGTATAACGCCAGAAGAAGGTCGGATAATCCTTGATGATATCCACTCGGGGACCTGTGGCCATCATGTGTCCTCTCGGACCATTGTGGCCAAAGCGTACCGAGCAGGATTTTACTAGCCAAGAGCGAATGAAATGGAAAAGGAGATAGTAGACAACTGTGAAGCATGTCAATTTTACTCCAATATGTCACAGAAGCCCGCCTCAGCCTTAAAGACCATACCACTCATCTGGCCTTTCGCTGTATGGGGATTGGATATGGTTGGACCTCTGAGAACAGGCAGAAGCGGCTTCACCCATGTGCTGGTAGCAATCGACAAGTTGACCAAGTGGATTGAGGCTAAACCCATCAAGAATCTTGATGCCGGCACTGCTGTCAGCTTCATCAGGGAGTTGATATTCAGATATGGAGTTCCACACAACATCATCTCTGAAAAATGGGTCAAACTTCGATTCCGAGGAATTCAGAGCCTTCTGCACATCTCAGGGCACACGAGTCGACTATGCTTCAGTCGCTCACCCTTAGTCGAATGGACAGGCAGAACGAGCAAATGGCTTGATTCTCAAAGGGTTGAAACCCCGATTGATGCGCGATCTCAAGCACGCAGCTGGTGTATGGGTCGACGAACTTCCGTCAGTGCTTTGGGGATTAAGGACCACACCTAACCGGTCGACTGTGAGAACTCCGTTCTTCTTGGTCTACGGAGCTGAAGCAGTCTTACCGAGCGACCTGCTTCACAACGCACCCCGAGTCAAACTCTACACCGAAGCTGAAGCAGAGCAAGCCCAGCAGGACGCAGTCGACCTTCTAGAAGAAGAAAGGGAGATGGCCTTGATCCGATCGACCATTTATCAGAAGGACTTGCGTCGCTTCCACGCCAAAAACGTGAAGAGTCTAGCCTTCCAGGAAGGAGATTTGGTTCTCCGAGTGGATCAGCAGAAGCCACACAAGCTTGCTCCTTCTTGGGAAGGCCCCTTCATCGTCACCAAGGTTCTCCACAATGGAGCATACCGTCTTTACAAGGTCGAGCACCAGATCGACGAGCCCCGAGCTTGGAACGCGGAGCTGCT
The DNA here is from genome assembly GCA_963921465.1 of Triticum timopheevii. NCBI lineage: Eukaryota > Viridiplantae > Streptophyta > Magnoliopsida > Poales > Poaceae > Triticum > Triticum timopheevii. Next base: position 141,460,005 of record OY997270.1, read on the forward strand.
CCGCCCCTTTTACACTTAAGTATGCACTCGGAAATGTAATAAAAGTACTTCTGTAGTTCATTTTTCAAAGACAATAGTGTTATAATTTTCCCAGTGATTGTTGTCACTTTTGTTCACAATAAGGTCCCCCCAGTGGGTGGCTTAGCTGCGAATCCGTTTCTCCTAAGTTTGTAAAAATCCTACCGAGTGGTGAGCCAGCCTCACACTCGGAGGCTTAGCTGCGAATCCATTTCGCCTAAGTTTAACAAAATCCCGCCGAATGGTTAGCCCGTCTCCCACTCGGGGGCTTAGCTGCAGTCCAAGTACTCGCCTAAGTTCAATAAAATCCTACCGAGTGGTGAGCCAGCCTCACACTCGGGGGCTTAGCTGCAGTCCAAGTACTCGCCTAAGTTCAATAAAATCCTACCGAGTGGTGAGCCAGCCTCACACTCGGAGGCTTAGCTGCGAATCCGTTTCGCGTAAGTTCAATAAAATCCTCCGAGTGGTGAGCCAGCCTCCCACTCGGAAGCTTAGCTGCAGTCCAGGTACTCGCCTAAGTTTAAATAAAATCCTACCGAGTGGTGAGCCAGCCTCCTCGGAGGCGTAGCTGCAGTCTAGGTACTCGCCTAAGTTTCAACGAAATCCTGCCGAGTGGTGAGCCAGCCTCCCACCCGGGGGCTTAGCTGCAGCATAGCGCTCGCCTAAGTACAAGTATAACATGCGCTCCGCAAGGAAGACGAGGTGCAGGTCGACTGCTACCCTCTCCTTCCGAGCTACGCCACAGGTATAACATGCGCTCCGCAAGGAAGACAAGGTGCAGGTCAATTGATACCTTCTTCTTCAGTGGTATGCCACAGAAATCCTATCGAGTGGAGAGCAGACCTCCCACTCGGGGGCTTAGCTGCAACCCAGTGCTCGCCTAAGTTTTTGAAAATCCTACCGAGTGGAGAGCAGACCTCCCACTCGGGGGCTTAGCTGCAGCCCAGTGCTCGCCTAAGTTTTTGAAAATCCTACCGAGTGGAGAGCAGACCTCCCACTCGGGGGCTTAGCTGCAGCCCAGCGCTCGCCTAAGTTTTTGAAAATCCAACCGAGTGTAGAGAAGACCTCCCACTCGGGGGCTTAGCTGCAGCCTAGTGCTCGCCTAAGTTTTTGAAAATCCTACCGAGTGGAGAGCAAACCTCCCACTCGGGGGCTTAGCTGCAGCCCAGTGCTCGCCTAAGAATGATGAGGTACAAGTCGATTGCAATATGTGCTTCATCCTAGCCTGCAAAAGGACATCTCAAACACCAGGGTATAGTCCAAGCGAAAGACGGTGTTAGTTCGGAGGCAGATGCAAACATATTCAACGTCAAATCCAAGTTCAGATAACGTCTTATGGAACTAGAAGTGCTCAAGCGCTAAGCCCGTTAAAGTTTATCGGTTACAAAAACCACTCGGCATACCGAGGCAAATTTAGAGCATCAAGCATAGAAGTTTTTTACCCCTCCTGTGGAGAGCTGGAAGGTGCAACGAACTCGTCCAGGTCGATTCCATCTGTGATCCGAGTGGCAGCAACGATGAAGGTCTCCATGAAGGATCGGAAGTCATGCTTCTTGGTATTGGCCACCTTGAGAGCTGCCAGCTTGTCCTCTCGCGCATCCTTGCAGTGAACACGGACCAGAGATAGAGCAACGTCCGCACCGCACCTGGCAGAAGACTTCTTCCATTCTTGCACTCGACTTGGAACTTCGTTCAGTCGAGTCATCAGAGACTCAAGGTCATTCTGAAGTGTTTCTCCTGGCAAGAGTGTTGTGTCGATGCGAGAAGTTGCAACCTTCAGCCTTGCAAGATAGTCGACAACAGCAGCGATGCGAGACTCGAGTCGGAGCACATTCATGGCGGCTTCGTCCTTCACAGGAGAGTTGATGGGATCTAAGCTCGTCTCCAGTCGACCAGTCTCCTCCTCGAAGTTCTGGCAAAACTCTGCAGACACAACCCCAAAGTTAAGGCAGCAGTTTGATGGCAAGATCATAGTTAAAAGGCCTGTCTGATACAAAGGATTACCTTCGAGCATGAGGAATAGATTCTTGGCGAGTCCTCCCAGATAAGCCTCCATATCATTCTTCTTTCCCGCCAATTCGCTGGCCTTGTCACTCAAAGCAATCTTGTCATTCTTCAGTCGACTGACCTCCTTGTTGGCCGCATCAAGAGCAGCTTTCAGATTGGTATTCTCCTCTTCAAGCTTGGTGGTTGAGGCCAGCTTTTCTTCTGCGAGCTTGGTTTTCTCTGAAGCCGCTTTCTGCACCTCAGCAAGGTCAAGGTCCTTCTTTTTCAGAGAATCCCTCAGTTTATCTGCAAAATCACAGTGAGATCAGACTCAGGAATGAACAAGAAACAAAGGCAGTCGTCAAGGTTCTCACCAAACATACCTTTTGCCTCCTCCTTCGCCTTCGTGAAGTTCTCCTGGACAAGCTTCAGATCAAGTTCGAGCTGGATATGCTTGTCCTCCAATTCAGTATAACGAGCTGCAAGCTCGCAAGATTTCTGCGAAGAACCAATTGACAGACGTCAAAGATAGATCACTTCCGACTGACTAAGGAAAACTCATAGTATTTCTAAGACTATAGCCGAATCTGAACATTCAACTGTAGTCTCGGGGACTACACCCAGTGGGTGCACTCAGCGTGCCCCCACTAGTTCTATCAGCTAGAGTCGATCAGTCGACCAAAAAAGACAGAAAGGCTAACCACCAACAGATAGCCACAAAAAAAAGAGAGGTGTTCTTCAGACTGCAGTCGACTGCCAGCAGTCGACCACAGTCTCGGGGACTACACCCAGTGGGTGCACTCAGCGTGGCCCCACCGGTCTATGATTCCATTCGACCTGATCGAGTAAAGAAAAAGCTTAAGACATAAAGACTATGGTCGACTGCCAGCAGTCCACCATAGCCTTGGGGACTAAACCTAGGGGGTGCACTCAGCGTGCCCCCACCAATCCATAATTTCAATCGACGCACCCAGTGGGTGTACGACAGATACTAAGATTTTCAGAAAGAAAAGTTTTCAGGTATCATATCCTAACAGAACAGGCGGTGATCGACTAACCTGAACATTTCTCAGAAGAGCTGAACTGGCGTCATAAGCCGCTTGACTGGCGTCTCGGATCGCCTTCACTTGCTCCATCATGACCCCCGCCTGGCGTATGGCTTCTTTAGCAGCGCTTGCTTGGTCTTCTGGGACGTGGTAGGTTGAGAAAAGTGAAGGCTGATCAGCACTCGATGATGAAGGGCGTGCACTCGTCAGTGGCACCACAAAGGATACGGTAGGCCAAGTGACGTTGTCCCCCTCCACAACCAACGTCTCGGGTGCTGACACGACCTGAGCTGCCTTGCCAGCAGACGCTTTCCTATTCCTCCTCTGCCTCAGTGGTTCCTCGTCATCGTCATCAGGAAGGTCAATGATGATGTTAGTTGGAGCTGCAGAAAAGAGTTAAAGTTAAGGATGAAGACCCTACCGACTGAAAACGGAACTACAAAGGTCATACCAGGGTTGGAAGTGACAGCATCTTCCATTTTGTGGTCTTCAGGCCTGGTCGAGGTATCAGAAATAGCAGCACTACAGTTCCAGAAGTCAGTCGGCCAGCTAACGAATCGACTAAGAGTAAATTCATGAGAAACAAGGAGACACAAGTTACGTCATTACCCAAAAATAGTGGGAATCGCCATCTTCATCTTCGGCAAGGCCTTCGTCGGCTTTGACGGTGCCACTCGAGATTGCTTCGGCGCTTTCTCAGTCGGCACCGGAAACGTCGTCCGAGGACGCTTGGTTGACTGAACAACAGGCGTGACCCCCTTGCTGCGTTCGATTGCAGGGTCATGGGTAGGCTTGGATCTTCTTTTAGAACGGGGAGGCGCAACTTCCTCCTCCTCTTCCTCCTCCTCTTCCTCATCGGAGCCAGCATCTTCATCACCCTCATCGCCATCCGATTCCCACTCCTCTTGACTTTCACCTCCACTTCCTCCTCCTCAGTCTGTGCCTGCGCCCCGTTGGGCATCGAATACAACTCAGTGGTAGCCTTGAAGACAACAAAACAAGACAATGGTCAATCGACCGATTTGCAGTGAAACAGAATGAATGAAACAGGATCACAACCGGGGATAAGTGGTCATACCATGTCTGGTTCATAGGTATGGTCGAGTGGTGGGATCCTCCTAGCCCCACGAGGGTTATCCTTGTTCCCTGTGATGGCAGTCATCCACCTCTCCAGTGTGGCGTCGCTGACCGCCTCTGGATGGACCCGAGTGGTATCTTCAGTACCATAGTACAGCCACATCGGGTGGCCTCGGTATTGGAGTGGTTGAATACGCCGTCGAAGGAAAACCTCCAAAAGATCCATGCCAGTCACTCCGTCCCGAATGAGCTGAACTACACGTTCCATCAACCTTTTAACCTGAGCCTTCTCCTCTGGAAGCACCTTCAGAGAAGACGGCTTGTTCACTCAGTCCATGGAGAACGGAGGGAGGCCAGTTGACTGCCCTAGCGTCGACTCATCTTGGCAGTAGAACCAGGTCGACTGCCACCCTCTAATTGACTCGGGAAGGGTCATGGCTGGAAAGGCACTCTTGCTTCTCATCTGGACCCCAAGACCCCCGCACATCTGGATTACTTGGGTCTTTTCGTCATTCGGACTAGCCTTTTTCACCGTCTGAATATGTGCTTGAAGAGGCCCCAGTGCGGCCGACAACCCAAGAAGTTTTCGAACAAAGATACGGAAGCGGAGAGGTAGGCGATAGAATTGGGTGTGAAGTGATCAAGTTGTGCCCCAAAAAAATTCAAAAAACCCCGAAAGAAAAGATTGGGTGTGAGAGAAAACCCGCGATATATATGGGTGGCTAAGAGCACACACTCACCCTCTTGAGGCTGAGGCTGCCACTCCGTCCCCGGAAGCCTTGCTGACCCGTGGGAGATCAGCCCTTCGTTGGCCAGGTCATCGAGATCCTTCTGGGTGATGGTCGAGCGAATCCAATCCCCCTGGATCCAACCTTGCGGCAGGCTAGACCGCGACGAGGATCCATCCCGACTGGCCGCTCTCCCCTTCACCTTCGCCGTCGCCTTCTTCGACCGCTCCAAAGCCGCTGTCTTCTCCTTCACCATTGTCGCCGACGAGGCAGACACGGAGCAGCAGCGCAGAGCAGGTGGTGAGCGCAGCAGATGAATCTGAAGATGGGAGAGGGGAAAATGAGAGCGCACTGTTCAAAAACCTCCGCCCGGCGCCTTATATAGAGTCGCTTCCGAGTGGCTAACTGGTAGGCCCGGGAAATCCTGTCAAATCCAGCAACAGTCGCGTGAGCGATACGTGGCGAAAAAAGCGGCACCGAAATCGAGGGATCTCTGCCTTATCCCGTCCGAGTACCATACGTAAGTGTGAGCGATACGTGGCCTTCTCCGCTTCGCGCGCTTCCCGAAATTCGGATCCAACTAAATCCGCTAACAGCAGAGCAACTTGTCAGACGGAAGATCTCCTACGATCCACCTCCCGGAAATCTCCAAGTTCATAAAGATCACTCGACAATTATAAAGAATGGATCAAGGCGACTGAAAGAGAAGTTGACGCCATCACTAAGAAATCATTGATCCATAGTGAGACACACTTGCAGCACAAAAATCAGGTAGGAAATATTATCAACTCCTTCCTCACTCAAACGTCGATCCATTCGGGGGCTAATGATGAAGTCATGTACCTAGGGTAGGGTCATGGACCTGTCCAAGGTACCCTTCCCAAGAACATCTTTAGAAGAAACTCCCTTCCAGTAGACCTGGAAGGATTCCACTCGACGGACTCGAAGACACTCGACCATGAAGATTCACTCGACCACCAGGAGTCCAAGAGCCACTCTGTATCCAAACGGTCTGTAATTAAGTAGTCTTTATGGCCATGATGACACTTTATGTAAGGCGTTACCTGTAACGCCATGCCTTAATGTACTTTAAACCCTCCGCTACGTGGGCTGGCTGGGTCCTGGCAGACACTATATAAGCCACCCCCCTCCACTGGCAGAAGGGTTCGCACCCCTGTAACTCATACGCTTATAATCCAGTCGACCGCCTCCGGGCTCCGAGACGTAGGGCTGTTACTTCCTCCGAGAAGGGCCTGAACTCGTAAATCCATTGCGTATACAACTACTCCATAGCTAGGATCTTGCCTCTCCATACCTACCCCCTATTCTACTGTCAGTCTTAGTACCACGACAGTAAACACCAAAGAAAGTTATCCCTAGCCCATCATGCTCAATCATTGATCCATTCATGAAACACACTCTCATATTAGCTACATCCAATGCTCAAGTATGATCATAGTGCTCCCTAGTTGGTGCTTTATAAGAGAGAATGGAGACTCAAATGAAAAATAAAAATTGCATAAAGTAAATAGATAAGCCCTTCGCAAAGGGAAGTAGGGATTTGTAGGCGTGCCAGATCTCAAAGAAAAAATTGAGAGGTAATTTTTTTTGAGAGGCATATTTTTCCCATAAATGAAAACGACCGAGTAATTCCCAACACTTTCCATGCTAGATATATCATAGGCGGTTCCCAAACATAAAATAAAGTTTATTACTTTTTCCACCATTCTTTCACAATCCATGGCTAGCCATATCCACGGGTCCCTTCCATACCAATACTTTCCAAGGAATTTACTATTTGACAACATAAAGTAAATTTCTTTTTCATTTCGGGACTGGGCATCCCTATTACCACCGTACTCTCATGCAATGAAAAGTGAATAAACACTCATCTTGAGAATAACACATCTAGCATGGAAATATTGGCCACTCCAGCCGCTTCATGACTGGTACAAGCACACAAAAAGGAAATTCATTTTGAAAATTAGAGATGGCACTTTGCTTAGAATGGCATGGAAATACCGCATATAGGTAGGTATAGTGGACTCATATGGAAAAATTGGGTTTAAGGATTTTGGATGCACAGGTAGTATTTCTACTTAGTACATGTGGAGGCTAGCATGTAGATTGAGAAGCAACCAACCAAGAAATGAAAAATCACACAAGGGAGCATTAAGCATAACTAACACCGAATAATGCACCATAAGTAGGATGTAATTTCATTGCATAACTATTGACTTTCGTGCTTGCATAGGGAATCACAAACATTAACACCAATATTCTTACTAAAGCATAATTACTCACCAACATGACTCACATATCAGTATCATCATATCTCAAAACTATTAGAAAGAATCAAGTTTATTTTGTCCAGTGATCTTAATGAATGCTTTTATTATATCCCACTTGAATATCTATCACTTTGGGACTAATTTCATATGTTACTTTTGATAAGCTCAAACAAATTTAAGTGAAGAAAATGAGCATAAATTTTTATCTTCTCTCAAAATAATATAAGTGTCGGTGTACAAAAGTATGGGCTCTTCTATACCCCTTACTTGTGCACGGGCAGTCATAGCCACGCCTGCGGCAGGGCTTGGCGGGGCAATAGAAGACCAGATACAAGACTACCAAGACAACATTCAAAATAGTGAACAAAGAACAGAGGACAAGCTATACCACCCCCGACAACACCCTTGCCGGGGCGGCCTACGTAGCCCCGGCAAGAGCCTTGCCGGGGCAACCTGCTCAGCACCAGCAAGGCCACCACCCTTGAGGCGAAGAGCTCTGACACTGTTGACAATGTCAAGGCCAAGATTCGAGGGCGCGTGCATAGTAGCATGCAAATCTTTGTAAAGGTTGGTGGCTTGCGGTTCTACGTGAAAACTAGAAGGTGAAGACCCTTTGCAGGACACTTGCCGGGAATGACTGCGAGGCCCCGAAAAGACTCTTGCTAGGGACAATTGCGGGGCCATGACCAGGCCCGCACCCGACAAGGTTTTGCTGCATCGCTGCCACTTCAGCGCGATAGCCAGCTTTCCAACTAAGCAGACGCATGTGTGGCAGCATGCAGGTTCCAGGCCAACTAAGCAAGCACGTGTGTAGTGGCATGTAGATCTTCGTGGAAGCTCTACCACTGTGCCAGCATAGCCGCTAGCTAGCCAGCATGGCACTGTATGCCACGTCAGGCTGGACGTGTGTCAAGGCAGGAAGAGGCGGCAACGGAGGGGACGGTTTCTCTTACCGTCCACGATAAAGCAAAGGGGCACATAGGCAGTGCATTAAATGTGTTTGTCCTACGATATTAGAGATAAACTTGTACACTATAGACACTTTCCACCTCCTGTGTGCCGCTGTGGAGACCCCTTTGACATATAAAAGGAGGCCCGAGGCGTACTGAGGAAGGATTCGGACTTTCTGGACTGGGCATGCACCGCAGCTAGTTAAAGAGCTCAAGAACACTAAATATACACAAAAGCAGGACTAGGGTGTTACGCACCATTGTAGCCCGAACCTGGGTAAAATCCTCTCACCCTGATCACTAGACCTGCTCTTTGCGCAGCTCCTCGCCCCACCAACCATAAAAGGGATCCTTGTGGTCCCATAGGTGTTCATTTCCCCTGATATCCTTGGCGCGTCAGGTCGGGGGCCGAAGCTGCAAAAATCTGGTCTTGTAGTTAGTGCAGCAGTTCTTCATCGCCATGCCTCCGAAGAAGAAGACGATCGCGGCGCTTGGTTCATCTGGGGCCGGTCCGCCCTTGCCAGCGCGGACGGGCAACATGGCTGACACCGGTGGCTGAGGAGCCCAAGATCATCCACGCCACCCTGATACTAGAAGCCAAGTGAGTGGCGTCATCCACAGCGGTGACAGCGATCCGCTCGCCGCCACACCCAGGGACGGAGCCGTGCTACCTACGGGCGGCACGGGGACCTCCAAAGGTAGGAAGACGACCCCACTGGTGCACGCACCACGGTCCTCCTACGTCGTGCATGACGAGCAGCGCCGCGACATTGGCGACCCTGGGCGTTGTCGCGGCAAAAGCCCTTAGCGCCATTCTCAAGATGCGCAGGGGTGACATGGACATCAAGATACTGGTGAAAAGGGCACGTGGCCGCGGAATCGTGATGGAACTCCTTCTAACATAGTTGGAAGTCCGAGTTCCTCCCGTTCCTCGCGCTTGTCACTGCCACCGACGCGAGCAGAAGTGTTGGCACGAGCGCAGCTACTCCTCGACTTCCCTCCTGCCGTGGAGAGGCAAGAAGAGTGGAGAGATACTATCCAGAGCCTTATTGGCCACGTCAACGGGGATGGCCACCGGGAGGCAAGTCCCTCGCGGCGCCGGACCACTGAGCCGGTGCGCGTTGATAGTGGAAGGGCTAGAGGCGCTGCAACCATGGTGCACTCCCCTCTACCATGGCAATGGCGATCGCTTGCTTGTTGGGTTGACGCCCATGATAACATGTCCATGATGTCATCCGACCCACGAGCACGTCGCGAGCAACGTCAAGTTCTTCGGGAATGGCTCAAGGAGGACGCCCAAACCACCATCGAGTGACAACGGAAGCGCGCCACCAATCCAATAGGCGTGCAGGGCCCACCGCGCCTGCACGAGGGGATGCCGATGACTTGCCTTATGCAATAACGTGTCTAGCATTCACCCGTGAGTTGCGACAGTTCGAGTGGCCCATGACCCGCACGTTCAAACCAGAAGTCCCTGAGAAGTACGATCGCAAGACCCATCCATCCAAGTTCCTAAGCATTTACACCATTGCGATGCAAGCTGCCGGGGCTCGGGATGGCAAGGTGCTCGCCAACTATTTCCCGTTGGTGCTCAAGCCCAACGTTAGATCATGGCTAATGCACCTGTTGATAGATTCTATCTCCTCTTGGTCAGATCCGTGCCACGAGTTTGTTGGCACCTTTACTGGCGGCCATGTACCTCCTGGCCAGGCAAGTGATTTGCATGTAATCCCTTAGAAAGACGGCGAATGCTTGCGCAAATACATACAAAGATTCAGCCGCGTGCAGTACAACATCCTCGATGTTCATCCCGTCGTTGTCATCAACGCGTTCCATCAGAACGTGTGAATCCATAAGATGCATGAAGAGATGGCGATGAACAAGGTCACGGATGTCGCCGAGCTATATGTTCTGGCCGATAGGTGTGCCCGAGCTGAAGAATGAAGGAAGTACCCCGGCAAGGACACCGACGTGGGAAGTGACTCTGAGATGACCACGTTGTCGTCCCGACAAAGAAAGGCCGACGACGCAACAGGAAGCGCAAAGGTAAGACCGTGCTTGCTGTTGAGGTCCAGCACCCTCGGCACCACCAAGAAAGCCATGGTTGATGACCCTGACAAAGAGATTGCCGGGTGCGACGCCTGCCGGGCCTTGGCGGCTGCCGGCAAGCCATAAGACTCCGGTAAGCAATATTGCAAGATTCACCGCACCAAGGGCCACGACCTCAAAAACTTTCGTCAAGTTGAGCAGCTCATGGAGAAACAGGGGGCTGAGTACGAGAGATAGGATAAAGAGAAGGGCCAAGATGGTGCAGAAGGATCCAGCGAGAAGCGCGGCGGCCGGGGAGGTCGCCTCGACAAGGACAAGCAACAAGAGAGGCCTGCTTGAGGCCGCGACAAGAAAGAGGAATATGATGGTCATGGCGATGACAACAAGTCTAGCGAGCGCGAGTTCCAGAAGGCTACAGAGGTTATGTGCGTGGATGGAGGCGCGTCGTTGTATTCTTCCCACTGCCAACTTAAACAGTTGGCGTGTGAGATCAATGAAACGGAGCCGACAATTGATGCACAGAAGCCACTGAAATGGTCCAACATGCCTATCATTTTTGATGCGGAGGATCACCCTGACCACACAACTGCGGTCAGGTGTTTGCCGCTGTTGGTTTCGCTGACAATCCGCAACCTCAAGGTGACAGAAATGCTAGTTGATGGTGGGGCTGGTCTGAACTTGATCTCGCCCAACGTGATCAAGAGGTTGCAGATCCCCGACGGAGACCTCGAGGAAACAGGTACGTTTCAAGGGATCAATCCGGGGAGAAGCCAGCCTAAGGGGAAGGTCACGCTACCAGTCATGTTTGGTAGCGACCTCAACTATAGGACGGAGAAGATCGTTTTTGATGTCGTTGAGATCCTGTTGCCATATAACGGGATACTTGGCCGTCCAGCACTGGCCAAGTTCTTGGCGGAGTCACACTATGCGTACAACAAGTTAAAGATGCCCGACCCAATGAGCATCATCATTTTCGATTGCGACAAGAGGGATGCGCTCATCTATGCCGACCAGCTCTATCGATAGGCAGTTGCAGCACCTGCCGCCAAGACACTTGCTCCTGCCACTGGAGCCTCCGGGGGGAAGAAGACCGACAAGCCCTCGGTCGCCGGCAAGACTTCTGGCCCCGGCAAGGACTCCTGCACCCACTCCGGCAAACACACCTCCTCGGAGTGCTACGTTCCCGTTGAGGAAATGCCAGAGAGTTCCACCGGCAAGAGCAAGAAATCCAAGGCAGCACCACCAGAAACCAAGAAGGTACCTATTAGAGACGATTGCACAGGTGAAGCTTTTACCATAAGCTCCACTCTTGACAGCAAGTAGGAAAGCGCGCTCGTCGCCTTCCTGTGGGCGAATGTTGATGTGTTTGTGTGGCAAGCATCTGACATCCCCGGCATTCCCAGGGAGGTGATTGAGTACCACCTTGCTATCTGACCTCATGCATGGCCCGTCAAGCAGAAGGTTAGAAAGCAAGCTTTGGAGCGGAAAGAGTTTATCATTGAGGAGAGCAGGAAGCTGGAAGCAGCAGGCTTAGTCAGAGGAGTGCTCCACCCGACCTGGTTGGCCAATCCAATGGTGGTGCGCAAGGCAAATGGGAAATGGAGGCTGTGTATTGACTATACAGATATCAATAAAGCATGTCCAAAGGATCCTTTCCCTTTGCCGCGCATTGAAGAGATAGTGGATTCCACTCCCGGGCAAGGTTGGAAAAAGCGGTAGGCGTAAGCAAGGCGGTTGGCCTTCGCCTAGTGCCTAGGCGGTGCTTAAGCGCCCTAGGCGTGAACTAGGCGGTAATATATTTTTACTATCAGGGTGTATTTGTGAGTATTATGTGTGTGTTGATATTAATTTAGGGCATTAAATAAGTTAATTGACAGCTGCTACCATTGGAATATGGCCTATTTGGCATATTAGTGCAATATGGCATGACTCTTTGCTTGGGCACTGCCTTTTCCAACAGAGCTCCCGGGTGCGACCTGCTATCGTTCGTCGGCGCCTACTCAGGATATCACCAAATCTTCATGAGGAAGGAAGATGAAGAAAAGACCACGTTCATCACCCCATGTGGTACGTACTGTTTTGTACGAATGCCTTTTGGGTTGAAAAGCGCTGGTTCGACATTTTCCCGAGCGGTCCAAATTGCTTTTGAGCCCCAGCTACATAGAAATATGGATGATATAGTGGTCAAAACCAAGGACTGGGCCATGCTCGTGCAAGATCTGGAGGAAACATTCGCAAATTTGCGCAAGATCAACCTCAAGCTCAACCCCGAGAAGTGTGTGTTAGGTGCCCCGTCCGGCAAACTTCTTGGTTTCTTTGTGTATCAATGCGAAATCGAAGCAAATTCCGACAAGATCAAAGTGATAGAGCAGATTGAGGCACCAAGACGAGTCAAGGATGTCCATAGGCTCACCGGCTACGTTGCTGCTCTGAGTAGGTTCATCTCCAAATCAGCTGAGAGCGCCCTGCCCTTTTTCAAAGTTTTGAAAAAGGCGGGTCCAATGAAATGGACTCCGGAAGCAGAGGCAGCGCTGCAAGATCTGAAGAGGTACCTCTCCTCCATGCCAATACTAGTCGCGCCTAAACCGCTCCGTTGCTGCTATATCTAGTGGCGATGAATCAAGTTGTCAGTGCTGCACTAGTGGCGGAAAGAGAAGTTGAGGAAGAAGCAGCGACAACACCGAAGCCATCAGATGACGGGCCGGGGCCTTCCCCGGTAGGGCCTGATGTTGGCAAGGCAGGGCCCCCGGTAGAGCCCGGTCCCGGTGAAATAGAGTCTGTACAAGTGAGCATAGTAGAATAGAAGAAGAAGGTGATGCAGCACCCGGTTTATTTTGTCAGCTTCCTCTTGCAGGGGGCTAGATCAAGATATTCTGGTATACAGAAGCTACTTTTCGGCCTCCTTATGACCTCAAGAAAGCTGCGTCACTATTTCCAAGCACATGAGATCGCCGTCGTCACTCACCTCCAGTTGCAACAGATCTTGCATAACCCAGATGCAACTGGGAGGATTGTGGAGTGGGTGTTGGAACTGTCAAGCTTTGGCCTCAAGTTTGAAAGCACTTCCACGATCAAGAGCAGGGCCTTGGCAGAGTTCATAGCAGAATGGACCTCCACGCCTGATGAAGAAGTTCAAGGGACCATTCTTCCCAGCAAGGAGACAAGCCGTGATTGGATTATGTACTTTGATGGAGCTTTCTCGCAGCAAGGTGCTGGTGCCAATGTGCTACTCGTTGCACCCACCGGAGAGCGCCTCAAGTACGTACTCCAGATGCACTTTCCCTGGGAAAAGTCAACAAATAATACTACAGAGTACGAGGGACTGCTTGCCGGTCTGAGGATCATGGCAGACCTCGAAATCAGGAAACTCATCATCAGGGGTGATTCACAGCTTGTCCTCAAGCAAGTGAACAAAGATTATCAGGGCCCGTTGATGGATGCCTATGTAGTTGAAGTGAGGAAGTTGGAAGAACGTTTTGACGGTCTGCAAGCAGAGCATGTTCCTCTAGCAGAAAACAGTATTGTCGATGACCTGTCAAAATGCGTTGAGTAAAGCCCATACCAAGGAACAGATCCTTGTTGTTTTCAACACAAACACCGTTGTCCAGCAGCAGGCCTTGCCTCTTCCCTACTTCGTTCGACCACACCCACACCCACACCGTTGTCCAGCAGCAGGCCTTGCCCTACGCTTTCTTACTTGCCTCCGTGGCTACAACCATATTCCGAACCAAGAAGTTCTTGGGTGGTAGGACCGAAGGGAGCACGGCAGACTTTCTCTGCTTCTTCCTGCTCCTCAAGAAGCTCCCCTATTTGGAGGAACCAGACAGTATGTTGTGCCCATGCTGGAGCCTATGGCTCGATGGCAAGGACCAAAGGCATTTCTCCCGCCGCGGGAACGGTTGTGTCGGATTTCAGGTTCCGGCAGACCCTCAAGGTTCGAACTCTGGGGTGCACGCGGAGATCACACCTCCTGCTTACCCACGTCTCGTCGCCTTGCAAGGATCTAAACTACAGGAAGAACAACACAAGGGACACGAGATTTATACTGGTTCAGGCCACCATTGTGGTGTAATACCCTACTCCAATTTGTGGTGTGGTGGATTTCCTCAGGGGCTGATGATGAACATTACACTTATTGTGGTGTAATACCCTACTCTAGTTTGTAATACCCTACTCGCGAGGGGCTGTTCTTGGCTAGTGCGATGAACTGCTTGGGTGAGTTCAGTCGCCCCTCTCTCTCACTAGTCTACCCAAAATCTCCTCCCTTTCTACTCTGCGGTGGTTAGCTCTATTTATAGAGGGAGGCCCTGGGCCTCTTCCCAAATATTGAGCGGGAAGGGCGCCAACAATTGGCCATTTTGAAGGGGAACATCTAGTACACTTATCCTGACTAAAGTCAGTCCTCGCCTGCCAAAGACCCTGACGGTGACGCTGGCTTGGGCTCCACGATGACCTCCATCCTGCCGCCCTGCTAGTCTTGGTCTTGTTGCACCGAAATGGTTGCCTTTGCTTGATACTCTTGCCTGCGCTTGCCCCCTTTGCACCAAAGAGGAAACAAGGACTCTGCGCAGGCTGGCGCCCGCCTGGCACCCGCCTGCCCTCGGTTGTCATGGCTTGCATCATGGGCACCTCGTGAGGTACCCCGCCTTGATATCTCCGCCTCCTCGGGAGCCAGCCTAATGAGGCTGTGCCCGAGGAAGCCTCTTGTCGTCTGCCCCGCGAGGTTTGGCCCCTCGCGAGGGTCTTGAGTATGTGTTGATGAAGATGGGCCATACTAGGCCACTCCCTGAGCCACGCCGCAGGCCACAGGCAGGCAAGTCTGGGTACCCCCGTTCCCAGAACGCCGACAGTAGCCCCCGGGCCCAAGGTGCGCCCGGACTTGGCTTAGCAGAGAAGCGAAGGGGCAAGTGCGAAGCGCCGCAGACCCCATCAGCCTGCGGCGTGGGGCGCCGCGTGGCGGTTGATTGGACGTGGGCGTCCCTGATTCCCCACGACGCCTCGGTAACTGCATGAATTGACAAGAGAGCGGCACTCGTCTAGGCTTACCTTCTTTGCCTTCTCCAGTCATTTCCCAGATCCCCTTTCTCTCTCCTATCCTTCTTGCTTCCGAAATCCCCAGATCTACTCCAACCCTGCATCTTAGCAAGGCATGGCGCCTCGCTAGACCCCGGCTGGAGCATGGTACTCGCCCGCTCTGGACCCTCCGAATGTGTCAGAGAAGAACCTTGCTCGGACGCGCCAGATGATGGCGGCGCAAGGCAACGACGGGGCGGCTGTGCTCAAGGTTGGTTCCGCCCTTCCCTAAGACAAAGGAAGCACCTTCTACCCGCTCTTCGTGAGCGCCATCGCTGCCGGTCTGGTGCCTCCCTTTTCTGAGTTCTTCCTTTCTGTTCTCCACCATTACAACCTGCAAGCTCTGCACCTCCATCCCAACTCTGTTCTTCTCCTGGCGATTTTCGCCTACTACTGCGACGCTCATGTTGGGGTAAGGCCCTCGATGGCCTTGCTGCGCCATTACTTTTACCTCTGGGTCTCTCGCGGCCCCATCACCGCGTGCGCGAGCTTTGTTGTGTACGCTAGCTCCAACGCTATCTCGAAGCCCGGGAAGAGGATTGAAGGCTTCAGGAGCAAGTGGGTCATGGTGGATGCTGGGCGCATCCATCCCTGGCTGATTCTGCCCACGAGGCAGCCCGAGTCTGTCAACGCTTGGACCCACGTGGAGCTCATCGATCCCCGCGCGAAGCCAGTGCTGGAGAGGATGGACGTGGACCTGTGGCCAGGCAACATGGCGACGGCAAAACTGACGGGGGCATCGCTCCTGAGGGAGTTCCTGGAGCACCGGGTGGCTCTGCTCCGGGAACACTCGCTCCCGTTGTGGACGCTCGGGTGGGGGGGGGGGGGCGATGCCGCCCTTCGACCGAGCTTCGCGTCCCTGGCTGACGAAGATCTACCCGCAGTCCTCCAATCCTTGGTTGGGGGAGACATGGCGAGATTGGAGGGTGCTCCCGTACCCCTGTTCCTTCGGGATGATTGGGAGTGAACTCCATGCCCGCTTTCAACGGGGACGGGCCTGTGCCCGCGAAGGTTCCTGAGGACCTAGTGGCCCTGGCGACGGTGAACGTATCCTCCGGCGACTCCGGCAGAGAGGAGGAAGAAGAGGAGCAGGAAGAGGAGCCCGATTCCGAGGCGACCGACGGGGAGTCGAGAGCTCCCCTCCCTCGGCGCAGGTCCCACACTCTTCGCCTCATGCCGGACGACGACAAGGATGGCGACGAGCGAGGCGGTGAGTGCTCACCCGTGATCCCGAAGATGGACAGGATGGGGCTAGTTATCCACGGGCCTGCTCCAGCTCCGAGGCAGTCTTCAGACATTCCTCCTGCTCCCGAGTCTCTTGAGGTTGATCCCAGCAGCCCGCTCTCGGGCTTCAAGTTTGGTCGGAGGTTGCTTGAGCCCGTGAGCGATGACCAGTAAGTGCTTGATTCTCGTTTTGCTTCTTGTTTCGTTGCTGAGGCTTGACGTCCATATTCCTTGGCTAGGCCGGTGCCTGTGGCGAAAAAGCTGAAGGGGGCCCCTGAGGCTTCGTCCGGGGCAGCACTTCCACCCGCGGGAGAAGGGGGTGGCAAGACCCGGGCCTCTCCTGCCCGGTCATCCTCGCGAGGCCCGGCGGGGCAAGCTGGGGCGAGCTCAGCCCCCGTGGCCCAAGCGACTCGCGAGGTGTCCCTGCCTGACGCCACTGCCGCAGTCATCGGGGCGCAGAAGGTCCCAACTCATGGTGCTGTGATCACGCTGCCGTCTTCTCCTCCTACTCCGCCAACTGCCATTTCTCTGACTTCTTCTACTGTCCTGGATCGTGCTGCTGCTGAGCTGGACCGGCTACGAGAAGATGTTCAGGGCGCCGACCCTCTCTTGGTGGCCAGGCGCCTGGAGCTTGCCTCCGGCTGGGTCCGCTCTAATGCTTCAGTTCGAGCGGTGCTGGCTCGGGCCGCGACGGCTTGCGACGAGGAGAAGCAGAACATCCTTGAGGCCAAGGCCTCTCGCGAGGCCGCCTTGGGTGAGGTTGCAAATGTCCAGGGTTGTTGCAAGGTGCTGGAGAGCGAGCTGCAAGGCATGCGCGACCAGCTCGCCAAGCAGGCCCGTGACCGCTAGGAGAAGGAGGAAGATATGAAGGCTCGTGAGGCTGCCGACAAGGACCGGGATGCCAAACTAGATGAACGCCATGGCCGCTTAGGTGCACTGGAGCAGGCGTTGGAGGCGAAGAGGATCCAGCTAGACGGCAAGGCGCGGGTCCTGGCCGAGGACCGCGTGGCCTTCGCGAAGCTGGAGGAGAAGGCTCGCACCTTGCTGAAGACGCTTTATGTCAGCGGCCTGGAGAGCCCGCTGGCCGGCGCCGAAGACGGCCCCGCCAAGCTGCTTCCCTTCCTGGTCCGCGCCCTTGAAGATGTTGCCTTCGGCCTTGGCCCCATGGCTGAGGCTGAGGCGCATGTCCTTTCTTCTGTAGCGCTGACGCGTGTCTTCACCCACGTCTACCTCCGCGACCCCGGTGTTGACCCTGACAGCCTGCTGGAGCCTGTGAGTGGCGAGCTTGCCGCTGTCGCTGCTGAGGCCATGAAGGGTCGAGCAAAGGCTCTTCTAGCAAAGTTCCATGCTTTCAGCACTAAGCCAAGGCGAGGCGCTGCCGATCCTGAGGCTCCACGAGGCGAAGTCGCCTAGCGCAGCTCCGTCACCAGCGACGGCACCGCCAGAAAGTGACCCCTTCACGACTCATGTCCTGCTTTTAGCTCCTGCAACATGCATCATGCCTCGTGGAGGCGTTTAAACTTGTGTTTGGCGTTGTCAAAGCACTCTATGAACTGTAATATTTGCTTTTGAATTCCTTTAGATTTGCCTTTTCCTTCCTACTTGCTTGTGTTCTACGTCGGCAGAGCCCGGCCCCACGCATACCTCAGCCGCCGTTAGCCCCGACCGGAAACCAGGACGGGACCAAGGAGTGAGGGGCTACGTGACCAGTTAGGCTCCTGAGTCGCGATGCTCAGTAGTCCCCCTTGACGCGCGAATAGCAAGTAGGGAGGGGAGATGTATGAGTAAATCTACCGTTCTACATCGGCAGAGCCTGGCCCCGCGCATACCTCAACCGCCGTTAGCCTTTCGGAACTAAGGGGTGAGGGGCTACGTGACCAGTGAGGCTCCTGAGTCGCGATGCTCAGGAGTCCCCCTTGACGTTGAAACGGCCTTCGTACCTTGGCTCCGCTCGGGGAGAGACGTGCGATGAACCAGGCCCGAGGGGCCTGGCTGGGTGGCGTGCGCTTGGGCGTGACTCGGGCGTAGCCCCCGTGCCCAGCCCCCTCACGCGGCACTCCCGAGGGGAGGCGTTACGATGGGGCCGGACATTGAGCTCTGGGCTCCCTGAGGTTGATGCGGCCGGGGGACACCCTCAGTTGTTTATCACCAGCGCGGAGCATAGTGCTTCCGTATACGTATGGGCATAGCCGCTCCTCGGCAGTGTCGTCAGCCAGCGCGGACCATGGTGCTTCCACTAGTGCGTGGGAGGGGGCTCCCTGTCAGGACCCCGACTCAATGTCACATTGATCTAGCCTGTAACACCTCATATCACTTTGCGGCCTCACGCACGGTATTCCCACGGGTGTCGCCTTACGTTTGCCCGGGACCGTTTGCGCCTTTTGGCACACGTATATGTTAGTGTCGCTAGCATCCATATGATAAGGAGCCCGGGCTGACATGGCTAGTCGTAAACCCAAAGTGGCACAGACTTACAGGGACAGGCATCCATGACCCAGCATCGAACGTGTCGGTCATCAGCGAGTAAGTTCCGGGCTGTAGCACTGGGCTAGCAGGACTCCGGTGAACCGGGCTGTAGCGAGCTAACAGGACTCCGGTACTCAACGCGTGACATTTCCCCGAAGGGACAGACACAGGAACGAAGAAGGACACATGCCGGCCAGCCTAAGTGTTCCGGAGCAGTAGCAAGCTACCATGGCTCGGTGGAAACACTAGGAGACATTTCCCGGTAAGAGAGGCTACTAAAGATAAACAACTAGATAGTCAGATCCCACACATACCAAGCATTTCAATAACATACACACAATATGCTCGATATGTGTAAGTACAACATGGCATCACAACATGACTCTACGACTCAAGTATGTATTCATTAGGCTCCGAGGAGCGAGATATTACAGACATGGGTCTCACGACCCAACATTCAGAGCATACAAGTCAAAGCACAAGCAGAAGCTTAACATGTCTGGGTACAGACATCTACAAATGGAAAAGGCTTAGAAGCCTGACTATCTACCAGATCCTGCCGAGGGCACAAGATCGTAGCTGAGGTATCAAGCTAAACGTCGAAGTCCACGCGGAACTACTAGCGAGACCGAGGTCTCTCTGCAAAACATAGAATAGGCAAACGTGAGTACAAATGTACCCAGCAAGACTTACATCAGAACTAACTACATATGCATCATTATCAACAAAGGGGATGGTGGAGTTTAACAGCAGCAAGCCAGCTTTGACTCGGTGGCTATCCTAAACTACGACTACAAGGAACTCTTTTGAGGTGGCGCACACGAGTCCACATATTCACCATATCAATACACCACTATGGATCCGCTCCCGTCTCCCTACGAGAACGCCATCCATAGCACTCACGCTTATCTTGCGCATTTTAGAGTATCCACTTTCACTTGTCTATGAACTGTTATAGGCAACCCAGAAGTCCTTTACCGCGGACACGGCTATTCGAATAGATAATGTTAACCCTGCAGGGGTGTACTTCTTCACACACGCTCTCACCACTTACCGCCGTTTACACGATATGTACTCGGCAACCTTCAAGCGGAAGCCCAATGTGGGTGTCGGCCACGACCTACCTAAACACTCAAGTCCCTAGTCCAGGTTTATCGCCTATTTGGGTTCCATCCATGAGGAGATCCGGCCGAAGTTTCGCTCACAGCCCCAAACGATGTGAACAGGGTTCCGTGACACCAAACGGGCGCCCGGTTTACCCGGCCACGTGCCTACCGCATCACAGCCCACCCCTACGGTCAGCGCTGCGCACGGCCTCCAGCATACTACAAACACCAGAAACTACTTGCAACTCCTGGACAGAGGACAAGGGTGATTAAGAAGCCGAGAGGGTCCATTGGTTTCGGGCCCAATGCGTGGTAGTAGCTGAATCATGGATCACAAACACAGAACTCAGTTCCTGAGGACGGCTGCAATGAGACAACCCACCATGTACTCCTACATGGCCTCTCACCGCTACCTTTACCAAATCGTGTTCACACACTTAGCTCACACACAGTAGGACATGTTCACGCACCTCTGATTCATCCTCGATGAATCAGACCCGACTCAACTCTAAGCAGTAGCAGGCATGACAAACAAGCATGAATGAGTAGGCACAACAGGGCTCAAACAACTCCTACTCATGCTAGTGGGTTTCATCTATTTACTGTGGAATGACAGGTCATGCAAAGGATAAAGGGGTTCAGCTACCGCAGCAAGTAACAGTTGAATCGTTGTTGTCCTAATGCAGTAAAAGAGAGCAGGAGCGAGAGAGTGGGATTGTATCGGAATGAACAAGGGGGTTTTGCTTGCCTGGCACTTCTGAAGATAACATTGAGTCTTCAACAGTGTCAACGATCACATCATCGGTACCACGTCTACCCAGGGGGAACAACACCGGCAAACACAGAAGAAACATGATCAATGCAGTGCACAATATGATGCATGCTATGATATGGCAATATGAATGTGTTTTGGGCTAATGCACCTAGCTATGATTTAAATGAAGTTGGTTTGAATACAAGATTCAAATTCCAACTCCATATATGATTATTTAAATGCCCTTTGTTTGTTTTGTCCAAAACAGAGGACAAACATTGTTCAAACATGCATGAAAATGGTACAGATGGATTCCTTGAATTTTTCTGATAATTTTTCATATATAATTTGTTTGATTTGGAGCTACGGTTGATTTTATATGAATTTTAGAAGTTTGCAACAATTTCTGGAATTTCCTGAATTATTTTAAATCCAGAAAACAATTACTGCGTCAGCGCTGCGTCATGCATGCGTCAGCGGTCAACAGCGCCTAACCAGGGTCAAACCTGACAGTGGGCCCCACATGTCAGTGTCCTAGTTTAACTAACTAATATTAGTTAGCTCTAATCTAAGTTAATTAGCAGGGGGGTCCCACTTGTCAGTAGTTAAGGGGGTCAAACCCGCCGGTCAACGGGTCAAAGCCTGCCGGCGTTTAGCCGCCGGCGGGGCCAGACGCGGCGGCGTGCTGCGGGATTCGCCCACAGGGCGCCATTTGCTACGCGGAGAGCAGCTACGGGCAGCTGGTGATCGCCCGCACCCAGCCATGGTGGTGGCTTGGCCGGGGAGTGGCCGGAGCTTCGCCGGCGACGAGGCCAGGCGGAGGCCGAAGCTCGGCCAGCTCGTGCGCGGGGCTGCGGTGGCCTAGTCGGCGTGGCGCTAGCACCTACGGCCTCTACGCGGTGCGAGGGGTGTGACGGGCACGAGCCCGTGACCAAATGGTCACCGGAGCAACGCCGGCGACATGGTCAGGCGGTGGCGCGTGCGGGTGAATGCGGTGTGGCTGCTACGGTACGCGGCAGAGCAAACGGAGAGGGAGAGGATAGGCAGGAGCTCATGGTGATCTTCGTGGAGTGGACGGCGAGCTCGGGGGAGGCCGAACGGCGACGAATTGACGACGGCGATCCTCGGTGGCCGACGAGGGGGAAAACGTCGGGGCGGCGCTCCGGGGCTCTTCTGGCCGTGTGAGACGACGAGGAGGACGAGGGAGGACCGGCGGAGCTCGAGGGCGTGTCGGAGAGGCGTGGGGTGGCCGGTGGCCACGGTGGTGACGAACGGCGGCGACGGGCTCCGTTCGGTCGCGGGAGGGAGAGAGAGCAGAGGAGAAGTTGGGGACGAGGGAGAGTGCGAGGGGGTTCCAGGGGGTGGCATGGAGCTGCGGGAGACGCCCAGGGAGAGGAGGAGGCAGCTAGGCAGGGTGGTGGCGTGGCGCTCGCGCGCGCCGGCGTGCTCCTCTCTGCCTGCCTGGCGAGAGGAAGCAGGTGGCTGGCACGGGCCAGCACAGTGCTGCGCCGGCCAGTGGGCTGCCAGGTGGGCTGGCCGCGCAGGTGGGCTGCCAGCACAGGAGCTGGGCCGGTTGCTGGCGCCAGGTAGCTCTCTCTCTCTCTTTTTTTCTTATTTTCTGTTTTCTATTTTGTTTAATTTGTTTTGATTTGATTTTATACCAAATCAATTTTTATAAATCCTGAAATTAAATATGGGCAATAACAGAATTATCTCAGAGGCCCTTAGATATTTCCAGAATTGTTGGAGCATTTAATAATATTATTAGCAATTAAATGCCCCAATTCAAATATTTATGACTTAAATTCAGTGCCCAACTTGTTCCCTAAAAATGTTCATTATTTTTGGTATGGATCAAAACCATTGCCAAAAATATCAAACATCAAAGAAGAGCATTTTGGGTTCTTGAATGCAGTTTATTTAAGCTGGACCTATTTGGATTTCAAGGTGCTAGGGTTTGATCATCCCCCATTTCAAAGTTTCATAGAATTTAAACATGATGCACACATGAAGCTAGCCCAGTGCATTGCTAGAAGCTAGGGATGTGACAACTCGCCCCCACTAAACAAGAATCTCGTCCCGAGATTCAAGCGTAGGGCAAGGTGAAGGGGGAACGCAAACTAGTATAATCTTCACGATCCAGATTGCACTTCAAATGAACGTTGATTCAATCACCATCTTTGTCTCGTCGTGATACTCTGAGAACTCCAGCCAACATGACAATGAGAGGAGAAGGGGACTCTAGAAGGACTGATCTTTTCGAAGATCGAACAACTCAGGATTAACTCACGGAATGAGACATAGAAACATCTCACGAGCTGAGACACGAAACACACATCCATAGGAATGGAGTGGAACAGATGACGAGGGTTCACTAGGTAGACAACAATTCCACACCTAAGAGGGTGGTGAACGGTTGTCAACATAGCGAGAGTTTGAGTTGCCATGATACCACAGCGAGACATCTTAGAGGAAGGCAATTCGTAGATATATCCCCTTAAGTGGCAAAAAGAGTTACCTTTGATTCAAAGATCATTGAAATTCTTTATACCAGCCTAAGGCAATTCACAATCGATCATTTGAAGGAGTCCGAAAGAATAACATTCTCGGGCCAGAATGGATGATGTGGATTACCTTGTTGAAGACAACACAAGGGATGATTTGCTTATCATCGGAAATGGATGGGACCCAAGATAGGATGGCACAATGACAGTGCAAGTTGGGAACAAAATACAAGTGCCGGGAATGATTCTAGTAACTGGGGAGAGACCCAATGGTACAGAGTGATTCCACTATTGGAATGGTTATAGCATAACTGAGAGAACTGGAAGCAATCCCAGTTGGTAACTATGATAGCATCTAGTGCTTGCGCGTGCTCTCAAGAACTTGAGCATTTCCATGTTCATCAAGGTTTACCAATCTCCGTGTCAAGGATCCTGGCAACACAACATACTACCATGATGAATAATGATGGATGATGCAGATGCATAGGAAGATAACACCTTCTCAGATTTCACCTTAGCGAGGCCAAGGAACAGAATCTGGATGATCGACCGAGAGACATTTAGCACTCCGCTTCTAATGTTCTCCTTGATGTGCTAGCATATCCCACACGTAGATATGGTTTAATATCTAGAATATCAAGTAAAAGGTCAGACTTTGGGAACACAGAAATCATAAGGCACAGCTAGGGAGTAAATCCTACAAAGTCCTTATGGGGAGGTGGCCAACTTCTTAAATCAAGATATTACAATAACAGGTCTTCCGGCTGGGTGTGTTGGCCACGACATCCACTTTACCGGGTTATCGAGAGACCAATGTTATAGTTCTTGGGAGATGTTCCATCCATCATATCTGCCTGAGATTCAGATCTGGTTGGCGTCAGAGTATTCCAGACTCATCAAGTCTAGAAAGTAAAATGAAAGTTTGCAACACAAGTCGACGAGAAGACGTTGCGAGATTCTCGGGAAATGGACTACGGTAGTAAGCTCCAAAATATGAGCCGGTTCTGCTACAAACATGTGAACACGTTGTTCCAGACAGACATGATCCCATGGTAGTCTTACAATAAAACACTACCGAGTTCAGGAGGGGAACCATCATTGAGGATAACAGAATCTTATACAAATCCGTCTGGTACCTTCAGGACTAGCACGTAGAACCTATTATCCTTGAACAAATCAATCAGTGGCTTGGTGTGCTAGGAATACATATAGAATGAAGATGATCAGTCTATCAGACCACAGAATACTTCGCACGTTTGCATGACTGATTTGGAATGATTCCAAGGAAGCAACAACTTGCTTTCTCGAATTCATGGCGGCAACTTACATAAAATGCACATGAATTAGAGGAAGTCACTTCTTTCATTTGAACATATGCTTCATGAGCTAGCATGAAGAAATGCCTTCAAAAGTTTCCAACACTAGCTTAATGTTTAACAAAATTATGGAGAAGACAAGGATGTTGTCGATGGACTCAACAACAATTCATCCAGATTCCTACGGAGATGGAATTCCATAATTATGTGAACAAGGTGATAGTATTGGTCAGACCCAAAAGATATAATGTGTATGCTCGAGGAAAATCCACGAGTAAGACAACATTATGAACATCATTGGTTCTGACTTGATTTGAGGATAGCCCATACTCAAATCAAGGTCTTGGCAAGATAAAAGGTCCACCAACTGATCACGAGGATCAATCACTGAAGATATCATCTTTCTGCAACCCACACACAACATATCCCTTCACACGAACTAAGTCAGGCAGCTTTTATCTTCCAACTCTCCAAGTTGTTGTTCGGCTTACCCAACCAGCTCAGGGGTATTCGATACAGATCCTTGGAGAAGGGGTGGTTACAAGAAACCAACTTGATCACGAACTCAACATAGCGGTCAGGTGATGACCTGGTGATACTTCCGAGAAGATAATCAGAAAATCACGAACCACCGGTATGTTACTAAGCCCGAGAGCAATCTTGCTTTTTAGGGCAAGAAGATATGATCAAATGAGCGAGGGATTGACAAAATCCTAACTCAACGACCGAGGAGTGCACCGGAAATAGGGACTAGGTAGCACAATCAACCTTAGGGTGACGATCCAACAATCAACATGCTAAGAATGAGGTTATCGTCCATTTAACTACCAAGCAACGGAGTTGCTAGCAGTATTGATTTCACACATCACGGTTCACTTGTCGGCATTCCGGTTACAATAGCACGGGAACCGAGGAACGAACAGTGATGGCAAGAAGTATTACTGCGTCAAGAATTCATAAGAGGTAGTGCAATTCTCCTGACAGTCCTGACATAAAGATGGTAACACTTCCAAGGTAGAACAGAACAAAGCTGGATTAGTATTTGAACTGTGGAGTACGACTGCTTTGACCCAATCCTGGAAATGGACAAGGTACTGGAGTTTGTTTCTCCAAGTCATTCCGGAATAGAATGGCTTGACAGACCACAGAAGTAAAAGGCATCGATGAACACGAATGCACGACTACTCCTGACTATCAATCGATAGACGAAGGTCAGTATACAACTAAAGGGGGACAACTCAAAGGAACATATGATTTTCTGAGTTGTGGATGCATAGATTAGTATGTCGAACCAAGTTCAACATGTTTCTTCCAGATAACCCATGCAAAAAGGTAGAACTGGCAGAGTCACAATATAACATGGAGAACTCTTCGAGAGCACTCTTGTTGTGATCTTTTGGTTCAACAAACTTCTGCCATAAGTGGTTCATAGTATTTGGAAGAAGGAAATACCACGGACCTCAAGGACTAATGCAAAGGTTACTAATTTCCTAAAGGAACTAGCAAACACTATCAACATGAGGTAAGTGGGGTGAATCTCGGGTTCAAGAACCCCGGAATGGAATACCTACTAACTAATAACATCACGGGATGCTTTCAAGAATGATGGCCAGAATCATCACACTGGGATACAAATCATGGCTAGATTACTAGATGATCCCCTAAGACACCTAGGGTCATAATAATAATTTCAACATATACGTCGAGGCAATAGAATACCTCAACTCACCGATTAGTGTGGTTAATCTGGCCCAAAGGGACATCGGAATGGGGGGAAGGGATTTTACAAATGCTTCAGACTATTTAGAAACCTGGGATGACTCGGACAGCATAACGGCTGTAAATGCTCAAAAGATTGGAGACATGCTACAAAAATGGTGGCATAGCCACTCCGAAGCACAATATCAAGGTTTCGAGATCAACAATTATGAACATACGGAAGTAGTAAAAATTGAACTGAGAATTGAAACTATCAATTCTATAAGTCTATGGATTAGTAACACGTCATCCTGATAGATAGATGAGAAGGCCTAGTTCTTAATCCCCGTAGAAGAGAAGAGGATGACTCAGATCAGAAGGCCATGAGGTATAAGGAGTAAAAAGAGCCTTACGTTCCAACCCACAATCAATTCCCCTACATAACTAAAGCATTTCTAGACACAACTTCGACCAGTTGGATTGGTAATCCTACAGGCAGTCAAGCTCTGATACCAAAGCTGTCAGGACCCCGACTCAATGTCACATTGATCTAGCCTGTAACACCTCATATCACTTTGCGGCCTCACGCACGGTATTCCCACGGGTGTCGCCTTACCTTTCCTCGGGACCGTTTGCGCCTTTTGGCACACGTATATGTTAGTGTCGCTAGCATCCATATGATAAGGAGCCCGGGCTGACATGGCTAGTCGTAAACCCAAAGTGGCACAGACTTACAGGGACAGGCATCCATGACCCAGCATCGAACGTGTCGGTCATCAGCGAGTAAGTTCCGGGCTGTAGCACTGGGCTAGCAGGACTCCGGTGAACCGGGCTGTAGCGGGCTAACAGGACTCCGGTACTCAACGCGTGACATTTCCCCGAAGGGACACACACAGGAACGAAGAAGGACACATGCCGGCCAGCCTAAGTGTTCTGGAGCAGTAGCAAGCTACCATGCCTCGGTGGAAACACTAGGAGACATTTCCCGGTAAGAGAGGCTACTAAAGATAAACAACTAGATAGTCAGATCCCACACATACCAAGCATTTCAATAACATACACACAATATGCTCGATATGTGTAAGTACAACATGGCATCACAACATGACTCTACGACTCAAGTATGTATTCATTAGGCTCCGAGGAGCGAGATATTACAAACATGGGTCTCACGACCCAACATTCAGAGCATACAAGTCAAAGCACAAGCGGAAGCTTAACATGTCTGGGTACAGACATCTACAAATGGAAAAGGCTTAGAAGCCTGACTATCTACCAGATCCTGCCGAGGGCACAAGATCGTAGCTGAGGTATCAAGCTAAACGTCGAAGTCCACGCGGAACTACTAGCGAGACTGAGGTCTCTCTGCAAAACATAGAATAGGCAAACGTGAGTACAAATGTAACCAGCAAGACTTACATCAGAACTAACTACATATGCATCATTATCAACAAAGGGGATGGTGGAGTTTAACAGCAGCAAGCCAGCTTTGACTCGGTGGCTATCCTAAACTACGACTACAAGGAACTCTTTTGAGGTGGCGCACACGAGTCCACATATTCACCATATCAATACACCACTATGGATCCGCTCCCGTCTCCCTACGAGAACGCCATCCATAGCACTCACGCTTATCTTGCGCATTTTAGAGTATCCACTTTCACTTGTCTATGAACTGTTATAGGCAACCCAGAAGTCCTTTACCGCGGACACGGCTATTCGAATAGATAATGTTAACCCTGCAGGGGTGTACTTCTTCACACACGCTCTCACCACTTACCGCCGTTTACACGATATGTACTCGGCAACCTTCAAGCGGAAGCCCAATGTGGGTGTCGGCCACGACCTACCTAAACACTCAAGTCCCTAGTCCAGGTTTATCGCCTATTTGGGTTCCATCCATGAGGAGATCCGGCCGAAGTTTCGCTCACAGCCCCAAACGATGTGAACAGGGTTCCGTGACACCAAACGGGCGCCCGGTTTACCCGGCCACGTGCCTACCGCATCACAGCCCACCCCTACGGTCAGCGCTGCGCATGGCCTCCAGCATACTACAAACACCAGAAACTACTTGCAACTCCTGGACAGAGGACAAGGGTGATTAAGAAGCCGAGAGGGTCCATTGGTTTCGGGCCCAATGCGTGGTAGTAGCTGAATCATGGATCACAAACACAGAACTCAGTTC
This sequence comes from Triticum timopheevii, assembly GCA_963921465.1. Taxonomy (NCBI): domain Eukaryota; kingdom Viridiplantae; phylum Streptophyta; class Magnoliopsida; order Poales; family Poaceae; genus Triticum; species Triticum timopheevii. Next base: position 141,488,476 of record OY997270.1, read on the forward strand.
CTGAGGACGGCTGCAATGAGACAACCCACCATGTACTCCTACATGGCCTCTCACCGCTACCTTTACCAAATCGTGTTCACACACTTAGCTCACACACAGTAGGACATGTTCACGCACCTCTGATTCATCCTCGATGAATCAGACCCGACTCAACTCTAAGCAGTAGCAGGCATGACAAACAAGCATGAATGAGTAGGCACAACAGGGCTCAAACAACTCCTACTCATGCTAGTGGGTTTCATCTATTTACTGTGGAATGACAGGTCATGCAAAGGATAAAGGGGTTCAGCTACCGCAGCAAGTAACAGTTGAATCGTTGTTGTCCTAATGCAGTAAAAGAGAGCAGGAGCGAGAGAGTGGGATTGTATCGGAATGAACAAGGGGTTTTTGCTTGCCTGGCACTTCTGAAGATAACATTGAGTCTTCATCAGTGTCAACGATCACATCATCGGTACCACGTCTACCCAGGGGGAACAACACCGGCAAACACAGAAGAAACACGATCAATGCAATGCACAATATGATGCATGCTATGATATGACAATATGAATGTGTTTTGGGCTAATGCACCTAGCTATGATTTAAATGAAGTTGGTTTGAATACAAGATTCAAATTCCAACTCCATATATGATTATTTAAATGCCCTTTGTTTGTTTTGTCCAAAACAGAGGACAAACATTGTTCAAACCTGCATGAAAGTGGTACAGATGGATTCCTTGAATTTTTCTGATAATTTTTCATATATAATTTGTTTGATTTGGAGCTACGGTTGATTTTATATGAATTTTAGAAGTTTGCAACAATTTCTGGAATTTCCTGAATTATTTTAAATCCAGAAAACAATTACTGCATCAGCGCTGCGTCATGCATGCGTCAGCGGTCAACAGCGCCTAACCAGGGTCAAACCTGACAGTGGGCCCCACATGTCAGTGTCCTAGTTTAACTAACTAATATTAGTTAGCTCTAATCTAAGTTAATTAGCAGGGGGGGTCCCACTTGTCAGTAGTTAACGGGGTCAAACCCGCCGGTCAACGGGTCAAATCCTGCTGGCGTTTAGCCGCCGGCGGGGCCAGACGCGGCGGCGTGCTGCGGGATTCGCCCACAGGGCGCCATTTGCTACGCGGAGAGCAGCTACAGGCAGCTGGTGATCGCCCGCACCCAGCCATGGTGGTGGCTTGGCCGGGGAGTGGCCGGAGCTTCGCCGGCGACGAGGCCAGGCGGAGGCCGAAGCTCAGCCAGCTCTTGCGCGGGGCTGCGGTGGCCTAGTCGGCGTGGCGCTAGCACCTACGGCCTCTACGCGGTGCGAGGGGTGTGACGGGCACGAGCCCGTGACCAAATGGTCACCGGAGCAACGCCGGCGACGTGGTCAGGCGGTGGCGCGTGCGGGTGAATGCGGTGTGGCTGCTACGGTACGCGGCAGAGCAAACGGAGAGGGAGAGGATAGGCAGGAGCTCACGGTGATCTTCGTGGAGTGGACGGCGAGCTCGGGGGAGGCCGAATGGCGACGAATTGACGACGGCGATCCTCGGTGGCCGACGAGGGGGAAAACGTCGGGGCGGCGCTCCGGGGCTCTTCTGGTCGCATGAGACGACGAGGAGGACGAGGGAGGACCGGCGGAGCTCGAGGGCGTGTCGGAGAGGTGTGGGGTGGCCGGTGGCCACGGTGGTGACGAACGGCGGCGACGGGCTCCGTTCGGTCGCGGGAGGGAGAGAGAGCAGAGGAGAAGTTGGGGACGAGGGAGAGTGCGAGGGGGTTCCAAGGGGTGGCGTGGAGCTGCGGGAGACGCCCAGGGAGAGGAGGAGGCAGCTAGGCAGGGTGGTGGCGTGGCGCTCGCGCGCGCGCCGGCGCGCTCCTCTCTGCCTGCCTGGCGAGAGGAAGCAGGTGGCTGGCACGGGCCAGCACAGTGCTGGGCCGGCCAGTGGGCTGCCAGGTGGGCTGGCCGCGCAGGTGGGCTGCCAGCACAGGAGCTGGGCCGGTTGCTGGCGCCAGGTAGCTCTCTCTCTCTCTCTCTCTCTTTTTCTTATTTTCTGTTTTCTATTTTGTTTAATTTGTTTTGATTTGATTTTATACCAAATCAATTTTTATAAATCCTGAAATTAAATATGGGCAATAACAGAATTATCTCAAAGGCCCTTAGATATTTCCAGAATTGTTGGAGCATTTAATAATATTATTAGCAATTAAATGCCCCAATTCAAATATTTATGACTTAAATTCAGTGCCCAACTTGTTCCCTAAAAATTTTCATTATTTTTGGTATGGATCAAAACCATTGCCAAAAATATCAAACATCAAAGAAGAGCATTTTGGGTTCTTGAATGCAGTTTATTTAAGCTGGACCTATTTGGATTTCAAGGTGCTAGGGTTTGATCATCCCCCATTTCAAAGTTTCATAGAATTTAAACATGATGCACACATGAAGCTAGCCCAGTGCATTGCTAGAAGCTAGGGATGTGACACTCCCCTCCGGGAGGAGCCCCCGCGGCGTGTATAGCCCCGCCCTGACACGTGGCTGGCACGGTAGGGCCTGACGAGGTGTATCTGGGCACCCGTGAGCCAGCACGGGACTCACGGGGCCCTACCTCAAGGCGGGTTGCGCCTGCCTCTGGGCCTTTATTTGTAATGTGTTCCTGCAAATTTGGTTAGATGCCGACGCTCTACGTCCTCGGGTACCGGCCCTCGAGCGAGCTCAGCTGTCGCTGGTATGCTAGGTCGCGATGTCGTGGACAAAGCTAGAGGGTGAGGGCTGGAGACCCAGTAAGAGCCCGTGAGTCGCGATGCTCAGGTACCCCCCCCCCCCTTTAACGTGCAAGCGGTCGATATGAAGGAAGAAGGGTGCCGTGGACAGGCATCAAGTAATGATCATGATGGGTCAAACGCACGACCCGAATAAACGCGACAGGGATACATGTCACTGGGTTTGGCCCGAGTGGCTTGGGGATAATGCATCCCGAGGGGCGCCCCTAATAAAGTAAGCTAAAACATGAACCAAAGGGATGCATGCCACAGGGACAGACCCACGCGGCCTGGGAATGATGCAGCCCTGGGGGGTGCGCTGCGGAAGCCGATCTTCACGAGCCCCCAGCCCTAGAAGCCTCGAGAGGCTCCGGAGGCGCTGGCGGCTCCTCACGGACCATCTCCATATCTGCCAGGACTGTGGAATGCCTGGCCGCTTGAGCCTCCAGGATGCTCCTTATGAGGCGCTGATGCACAGCAACCGCATTCGGCAGGTCATAGGGCATGCGAACATAGCTATGGGGTGGACCTTTGCAGCGTCCCACGCGTGAGGGCCAGAGGCGCTCCTGAGAGGCGGCTTGGTTGAGTCCTGATATGTCGATGCAGACGCGCAGCCCACCATCCTCGCCTGGCTGGGGAGCTACGGCGGGTAAGCGGCGGCTGCCACTCATGACTCTTGACTCCTGAAGCTCCTGAATGATCTCGCTGACGAACTCCCGAGGGTTTGGCCCTCCTTGCCTTGCTCTTTTCTGAGGGAAACGTGCTTTGAAGCACGCCTCCAAGTGGTGCCCGAGCGCCTCCCTCATGATCCTAGCAAAGTTGATGGCCCTCCAGGAAAGAGCCCTCGAGCCTTGCTCGAGCAGGGCGCCGGGCGCGCCTTCCTATGCGGCAGAAGGAGGCACCCCCTGAATAGGCGTGGACCCTGAGGGGCCTTCCTCTCGAGGGGTCGGACCAGGCGATGTATTCTCCTTCTTAGGGGCAGCCTCGGGAAGCCTTCCGCTCCTGTGATCTGGGTCTTCCATTGACGCGGCTTGAAGAGCGCGTTCCAGAGAACACACAGCGTCTCTCTCTTCACAAGGCACCGTGATGACTCCACCGCTTCCGGGCATCTTGAGGACATTGTAGCCGTGATGAGTCACGACCATGAACTTGGCCAGGGCTGGGTACCCGAGGATGGCATTGTACGGCAGGCGAATGTGCACGATGTCGAAGTCAATGAGCTCGGTGCGGTAGTTGTCGCGCTTCCCGGACGTAACAGGAAGGTGGACCTTCCCTATCGGAACCGTGGAACAATCAGTGACTCCTGAGAAAGGCTTGGTTGGCTGCAGCTGATTGTATGGCACTTGGAGATTGTTGAACATCTCGATGAATAGGACATTGAGCCCTGCTCCACCATCGATGAGGGTCCTGGTGACTTGCACATTGCTGATGATTGGGGAACAAAGCATCGGGAGGACTCCGGTTGTGGCCGCGCACTTGAGCTGATCCGCTGAGCTGAACATGATGGCGTACGCTGACCACCTGAGAGGGGGTGTGGCCTCAAGCTTGGGGAGGACTGCATTCACTTCGCGAGCAAACTGCGCTGAGAGGCCGGGGCCTGAGCGCCGCACAAGATGCAAGCGATTGTGCGCGGCTCCTGGAAGCCTCCAGCCCCCTCGTCCTGATGATGGTCTTCATTCCTCCTCGGCTGTGGTGGCAGAGGAGGGAGGCCCGCGTTGCCTTGTGGGCGATCCTCGCGAGGCTGATCCCTCCAACCTCCCTCGCGAGGCGGGTCCCTCCAACCTCCCTCACGAGGCTGGTCCTGCAAGCGGTCCTCGCGAGGTCGGTCAAGCCACCCTTGGCGAGGGCCATGGTCTTCCCATCGTCCTCCACCTCTTCCTCCTCCTCGGCCATAGCCCCGGTCGCTGCGCTCGGGGCGTCGGCCGGCACGCACGTCCCGCACGGCCCTGAGCTCTTGGCATTCGTTGGTGTTGTGGGTATGGAGGTCATGGTACACGCAGTACCAGCTGCCCTTGGATGACTCAGGGTGATCCCTGCCTCGCTTGGTGTCCGGCTCTGCTGCAAGCACGGCAGCCCCCTTGCGCTTCACGTCCTTGACCTTGGGCTTCTTCTCTTCTAGGTCGGCAGCTGGCAGCTCAAGGAGGGAAAGGCGCCCTTCCTCAGCCCTAGCGCACTTGGTCGCCAAATTGAACAGCTCCAGGGAGGTCCACAGGTCCTCATGGATCGCAAGCTCCTCCTTCATCTTGACGTCACGCACGCCGTCGGAGAAGGCTGAGATGATGGCCTCCTCAGACACCCTGGGGATCTTAAGGCGAGCACTGTTGAAATGCTGGATGAACTTCTGTAGGGTCTCTCCCGGCTGCTGCTTGATGCGGCGCAAGTCGCTCATGGCCGGGGGCCGGTCGCGGGTGCCTTGGAAGTTGGCGATGAAATGGGTGCACATCTCGTCCCAGGAGGAGATCGTGCCAGGAGCCAGGTTCAGCAGCCTGGTGCGGGCACCGTCCTTGAGCGCCAAGGGGAACCAGTTCGCCATGACCTTCTCGTCCCCGTTGGCGGCTTCGATACCCAGCTCATAGAGCTGGAGGAACTCCACAGGGTCAGCTGTGTCATCATAGCGCGGGGGCAGATCTGGCTTGAACTTGCCCAGCCAGGCCACGCTGCGCAGCTCGGCGGTGAAGGCACGACATCCTGTAGTGGCTGTGGGAGGCCTTGGGTGTCGGAAAGCTTGATCTTGGAAGTCTCTGTGTGTTGTCGCCAGGAGCAGCGCGGGGTCTTGACGCGCTGGAGCAGGAGCGCGTTCGTGTTGGGCCGGTGCGGGCAGCACACGGGCAGCTTCTTGGGGGCGAGGGATCTCTTGGCAGCTCTTCTCTTGCTGTGCTGGCGCCGCACAGAGTGGGTTCCGCCCAGGGGCCATGCGCCTTGGGGCCAAGGCGCCTTCTTGAGGGGGAGGCGGCTGAGGCGCCCCCGGAGCTTTGTCACCCGCGCAGGGCGGGGCGTGGTGCAGCGAGAGGGATGGCGCAGGGGAGCCCCCAGCGGCGCTGACGAGCTCGGTGATGCGGGTGAGCCACTCGTCGTAGAGGTCGTCGACAGGACGGTAGTGCAGGAGCTCCCGCGCCAGGAGCAGTGCAGCGTGCGCGTCCGCAGGAGCGCGGCGTGCGTGGGACGAGGAACTGGCTGGAGTCAGCGACGGGGTGGTGGTGCGGCCTTCTCGCCGCACCAAAGGATGCAGGGACGACGCCTGCTGCTCGTTCCCCGATGGGCTGGTGACGGTGTTAACGGCAGGTGACGGGGAACGGTGGGGGCGCCCGCCGACGGGGGCCGTCTGGGCAACGCGAGTTGCGAGAGCAGCCTAGCGCTCGGCGCAGGCTCGACGAGCATCTGACATGGATGCGACGGGCGGCGAAACACGAGGCGACGGAAGGCAGATTTAGACGCACCCCTACCTGGCGCGCCAAATGTCGGATTTTGGGTTCCAGCAGACCCTCAAGGTTCGAACTCTGGGGTGCACGCGGAGATCACACCTCCTGCCTACCCACGTCTCGTCGCCTCGCAAGGATCTAAACTACACGAAGAACAACACAAGGGACACGAGATTTATACTGGTTCAGGCCACCATTGTGGTGTAATACCCTAATCCAGTTTGTGGTGTGGTTGATTGCCTCAGGGGCTGATGATGAACAGTACAAGGAAGAATAGCCTCGCGAGGGGCTGTTGTTGGCTGGTGTGATGAACTGCTTGGGTGAGTTCAGTCGCCCCTTTCTCTCATATACCCAAAATCTCCACCCTTTCTACTCTGCGGTGGCTAGCTCTATATATAGAGGGAGGCCCTGGGCCTCTTCCCAAATATTGAGCAGGAAGGGCACCAACAATTGGCCATTTTGAAGGGGAACATCTAGTACACTTATCCTGACTAAAGTCAGTCCTCGCCTGCCAAAGACCCTGACGGTGACGCCGGCTTGGGCTCCACGATGACCTCCATCCTGCCGCCCTACTGGTCTTGGTCTTGTTGCACCGAAATGGTTGCCTTTGGTTGATACTCTTGCCTGCGCTTGCCCCCTTTGCACCAGAGAGGAAACAAGGACTCTACGCAGGCTGGCGCCCGCCTGGCGCCCACCTGGCCTCGGTCGTCATGGCTTGCGTCATGGGCACCTTGTGAGGTACCCCGCCTTGATCTCTCCGCCTCCTCGTGAACCAGCCTGACGAGGCTGTGCCCGAGGAAGCCTCTTGTCGTCCGCCCCGCGAGGCTTGGCCCCTCGCGAGGGTCTTGAGTATGTGTTGATGAAGATGGGCCGTATTGTGACACTCCCTGAGCCACGCAGCAGGCCGCAGGCAGGCAAGTCTGGGTACCCCCGTCCCCAGAATGCCGACAGGTTGCCTCCGTGGCAAGGGCTTGGCACCCCGCCGGAGTCGGTTGTCCCACGGCAAGCTTGGCGTCCACGGAAACTCCTTCGCCGACGGCCCCAAGGAGCTCGGTAGGGAAGTACTTGCCGGGGCCTGACTTCCTTCACTTATTTTGCTCTGTTGATGGTTCAACGGATGGTTGAGTTAACCGAAGCACAAAAGTACCAGGTTCCACAGGTATCTTGAGGGCGACGCATTTTGACAGGTAGTCGGCAACGTCATTCTCCATGCGGGGAACATGCTCTGCCTATATGCCGTAAACGGGCTCTGGTACTCCTTGTTGATCTGCGTGACGACAAGCTGCAAATCACCCCTGACGATGAGCTTCTTGACTCCAAGGTCTGCCGCGATCCTAAGACCGGCAAGCAATCCCTCGTAGTCGGCAGTGTTGTTCGTCGACATATCCCTGGGAAAGTGCATTTGGATCACATACTTGAGGTGCTCTCCTGTGGGTGCGACGAGCAGCACACCAGCGCCGGCGCCTTGTAGCGAGAAGGCTCCATCAAAGTACATGATCCAATTGCGACTCGTTTCCTTGTCGGGGAGAGTGGTCTCCTGGGCCTGTTCATCGGGCGTCGAGGTCCATTCAGCAACGAACTCCGCCAAGACTCTGCTCTGAATCGTCGAGGTGCTTTCGAACTTCAAGCCAAAACTTGACTGCTCCAGGGCCCGTTCCACAATCCTCCCCGTTGCATATGGGTTATGCAGTATCCGTTGCAATGGGAGGCGGGTGACAACGGTGATGTTGTGTGCTTGGAAGTAATGACAAAGCTTCCTTGAGCCCATGAGGAGGCTCAAGAGCAATTTCTGCACACCGGAGTACCTCGACCTAGCCCCCTGCAAGTGGGATCTGATGAAGTAAACTGGGTGTTGCACCATCTTCTTCTTCTGCACCACTTCATCTAGCCGCGCAGGCCTTGTCGCACCAGTGTTAGTCCTTGCCGGGGAGAGTTCTGGCTCGCCATCCATCGGCTCTACGGCTGTTACCGCCTCTTCGTTGACCTCCCTCTATGCCACCAGCGCGGCGCTAATCACTTGATTCCTTGCCGCTAGGTACAACAACAATGGTTCTTGTGGTTTAGGTGCAACCAACACTTGGGTAGAGGAGTGGTATTTCTTAAAATCCTGTAGCGCTGCCTTGGCCTCTGGGGTCCACTCCATGGGGCCCGCCTTCTTCAAGATCTTGAAAAAGGGAAGGGCATGCTCCACGGACTTGGCGATGAATCTGCTCATGGCGGCAACGCAGCCAGTGAGCCGACGCACGTCCTTGATCCTCTTAGGTGCCTCAATCTTCTCGATGGCCTTGATCTTGTCTGGGTTTGCCTCAATCCCACACTGCAACACAAAGAACCCGAGAAGCTTGCCGGACGGGACACCAAAGACACACTTCTCAGGATTCAGCTTGAGGTTGATCTTGTGCAGGTTTGCAAACGTTTCCTCCATATCTTGCAGAAGTGTTGCTTTGTCCTCGGTTTTGACCACTATGTCATCCATATAAGCTTCCATATTTCTATGTAGCTGGGGCTCAAAACCAATTTGGACTGCTCTTGCAAAAGTCGAGCCAGCACTCTTCAACCTAAAAGACATTTGTAAAAAGCAATGCATACCACATGGGGTGATGAATGTTGTCTTCTCCTCATCTTCTCTTGTCATGAAGATCTGATGGTACCTTGAGTAGGCGTCAAGGAATGATAGCAGGTCACACCCGGCCGTGGAGTCAACAATCTGGTCGATGCGCGGCAACGGGAAAGGATCTTTCGGACAAGCTTTATTGATGTCTGTGTAATTGATACACATCCTCCACTTCGCGTTCGCCTTGCGCACCACCACCGGATTGGCCAGCCACATCGGATGGAGCACCCCTCTTACCAAGCATGCTGCTTCTAGCTTCCTGATCTCTTCCGTGATGAACTCCTGTCTCTCCAAAGCTTGCTTCCATACCTTCTGCTTTACGGGCTGTGCATGAGGACAAATAGCAAGATGGTGCTCAATCACTTCCCTGGGAACGCCGGGGATGTCGGCCGCTTGCCATGAAAACACATCGACATTCGCCCGCAGGAAAGTCACAAGCTCGCTTTCCTATTTGCCATCGAGGGTGGAGCTTATGGTGCAAGCTCCTCTCGTGCCGTCATCCTTGGCAGGCACCTTCTTGGCCTCTGGTGGTGCAGCTCTGGACTTCTTGCTCTTGCCGTTAGAGCTCTCTGGCACGTCCTCGACGGGAGCGCAACACCCCAAAGAGGTGCGCTTGCCAAAGTGGGTGCGAGGAGTCTCACCGGTCTTCTTTCCTCCCGGGACTTCAACGGCAGGAGCAGACGCTTTGGCTTCCCGGTAGAGTTGGTCAGCACAAATCAATGCATCTTTCTTGTTGGAGGGGACGGTGAGGTTGTTCATCGGCCCGGGCATCTTCAGCGTGTTGTAGGCGTAGTGAGAAGCCGCCATGAACTTGGCCAGCGCCGGGCGGCCGAGAATCCCGTTGTAAGGCAAGGGGATCTCGGCTACATCAACGACAACCCTCTCCGTCCTGTAGTTCAACTTGCCTCCAAACGTCACGGGCAGCATGACCTTCCCCTTTGGCTGGCTCCATCTCGGGTTGACCCCTTGAAACGTGCCCGTCTCCTCGAGGTCTCCATCAGGAATCTGCAGCCTCTTGATCACAACAAGCGAGATCAAGTTCAGACCGGCCCCGCCGTCAACTAGCATCTTTGTCACCTAGAGGTTGCGGATCGTTGGTGAAACCAGCAATGGCAAGCACCCGACCGCAGTAGTGCGGTCAGGGTGGTCCTCAGTGTCGAAGATGATAGGCGTGCTGGACCACTCCAGTGGCTTTCGTGCATCGAGTGATGGCTCCACCATTGTAATCTCACACGCCCACTGCTTGAGCTGGCGGTGGGACGCATGCAGCGAGGTACCACCATCGACGCACATGGCCTCTGTAGCTTTCTGGAACTCGTGGTCGCCGGACTCATCGCCCTCGTCATGATCATCGTCTTCCCGCTTCTTTGTCGCGGCCCCGGGTGGGCCTATCTTGCTGATTATCCTTGCCGCGGCGGCCTCCTTGGCCGCCGCGCTTCTTGCCGGATCCCTTGGCACCCTGTTGGCCCTTCTCCTTGTCCCGCTGCTCATACTCAGATTTTTGCTTCTCAGCGAGCAGCTCAACTTGCCGGCAATTCTGGAGGTCGTGGCCCTTGGTGCGGTGGATCTTGCAATACTACTTGTCGGAGCCCCCTGGCTTGTCGGCAGCCACCAAGGCCCGGCAAGCAGCACACCCGGCAACCTCCTTGCCGGGGTCAGTTGCCTTGGCCTTCTTGGCAGTGTCGGTGTCATCAGACCCCTCGACAGCAAGCACGGTCTTGCCCTTACGCTTCCTATTACGGCGCCGGCCCTTATTTGCCGAGGCGGCGGTGTCATCCGTGGAGTCGGTTTCCGCGCCGGGGTACTTCCTCCCCTCTTCAGCTCGAGCGCACCGATCGGCCAGAACATAAAGTTCAGCCACATCCTTGACTTTGTTCATCGCCAGCTCCTCACGCATCTTGCGGTTGTGCATATTCTGATGGAATGCACTGATCACGGTGAACATCTGGGATGTTGTACTACACTCGGCTGAATCTTTGGATGTACTTGTGCAAGTTTTCTCCTTCCTTCTGGGGGATGATATGCAAATTGCTCGCCTGGCCATGAGCTTGGTGGCCTCCAGTAAAGGCACCAACAAACTCATGACGCAGATCCGACCAGGAAGAAATGGAGTCCACCGACAAGTGCATCAACCATGACATAACATTAGGCTTGAGTGCCAACGAGAAGTAATTGGCAAGCACCTTATTGTTGCGGGCCCCAGCAGCTTGCATCGCAATGGTGTAGATGCTGAGGAACTCCGACGGGTGAGTCTTGCCGTTGTACTTCTCGCCAACGTCGGGCTTGAACATGCGGTGGGAGGGCCACAGGAACTTTCGCAGCTCACAGGTGAACGCCGGACAGCCCACCTCGTAGGGTAGGCCACCGTAGCCTCCCGGTGTTGGGTGGTCCATGGTGGGCCCTGCCCGCCTGTCCGACTGGTGGCACGCATCACGGCGGCGCTCGATGGTGGCTCGACGGTCTTCATGAGATCACTCTCAAAAAACTTGACGTTGGTCGCGGTCGGTCCGCGGATAGGACGACACTATGGAGATATCATCACGAGCGTCGTCGCGACGGATCGCACCCGCGGACGCTAGTGTGGAGGAGGAGAGTGCATCGTGGCTCCATTGCCTCCGGCCAGTCCACCGTTGGCATGTGGTGGCTCGACGGAGCAACGGCCTACGGGCCCCACCGGTCGTAGCTCATCTTTCTTGGCGTTGCCGACGAGGCTCCGGACAGTGGCCCTCCATTCGTCGAGCTTCTCCGCAGCAGGAGAAAAGTCGAGGAGCAGCTGCGCGCGCTAGGGCTTCTACTGGTGTGGGCGGCGGTGAAAGTTGCATGGACCGAGACGCGCTTCGACTTCTAACAAGGTTAGAAGGAGCTCTATCACGGCCTGCGGCTGCCCGCCATTTTCACCACCACCTCGGCGCGCATGCTGGCCCTCCTCGTCACGTGAAGGATGCGTAGGGCTCTTCCTAGGGCAGCACCTAGGCTCACCAGTGGGGCGGCGCTGCTCATACACAACTTGAGAAGAGCGCGCCGTGGGCGCCGGTGTTGGTGTCTTGGAGGTCGCCGTGCTGCCATCTGGTGGCACGACGACACCCTTGGAAGGCCCCGCGCTACCTGCGGGGGGCCCAACTCCGTCTCTAGAGTTTGCGGCGTGTGGCTCATCGCCTCACGCACGAATGACGCCGCTCACCAAGCTCGGACTGCCAGGGTGATGTGGATGTTCGCGGGCTGCACCACGAGTTCTTTCCACGACTGGCCCACTACTGGTCCGCACCGGTACAGGCAGTCTAGTCCCGGATCAACCGATCGCCGTGGTTATCTTGCTCTTGGGAGCCATGGCGACGAAGAGTTGTGCTACTAGCTGCTAAACCAGATTCTCACTACTGCACCCCCTACCTCGCACGCCAAAGATGTCGGTGGGAAACGACACCTATGGGATCACAAGAATCCCTATTACGGTTGCGGGGTGCTGGGTCGTGAGGAGAGCGCGATCAGCAGTCAGTACAAGCACACGGGTCATTTACCCAGGTTCGGGCCGCAAGGATGCGTAACACCCTAGTCCTGCTTTGATGTGTATTTCTGTGTTCTTGGAGTTCTTGAGCTAGCTACAACGAGCGTCACTTGTCCTAGGGTCCGAATCCTTCTCCTGGATGCCTTGGGCCTCCTTTTATAGGCAAGGGGGTCGCCACAGTGGCACACAGGAGGTGGCATCGGGGTACTGTGGTTAAGCCTATCGCTAGCTATTACAGGACAAGACACATTTAATGCGCCTCTGACGTGTCCCCTTCACTTTACCGCCGCTTCGCCCTGCCTTGACACGCGCCTGGGCCAGCGAGGCGGTCAGCGCCATGTAGGCTGGCAGGCTGCTGAGGTGGCACGGTGGTAGGGCCTTCAGGAAGATTTGCATGCCACCACGTAGGCATGCGCTGAGTTGGCCGAGAAGCCTCATGCCGACATGAAGGCGCCAGCCCAGCTGGTGAGCTGGCAGCTGCATGGGAGCGGTGGTAGAAGGTTGGCGGGTGTGGGCCTGGCTGTGGCCTTGCAGACGTCCTCGGCAAGGGCCTTGCCAGGGCCCCGGCAAGGGTCTTGCCGTGGTGTTGCGGTCATCCCCGGCAAGGATCCTGCTGGGGGTCTTGTGGGTTTCCTCGGCAAGGATCTCGCCGAGGTTCATCGTCTTTTGATCTTCTTCTGATTTTGAGTGTTTCTTGTCTTCACAAAGATCTGGATGCCATCACGGAGGCGCCTCCCGAGCCCCGATTCCAACGCGGTTGGTGGTGTTGGGAAAACTGGGGCTCAAGGGTGGCGCACCCCGCTGGCGTCAGGTAGGCTGCCCCGGCAAGGTCCTTGCCGGGGCCGTGGAAGCCGCCCCGGCAAGGGTCTTGCCGAGGAAACCACTTTGCCTTCTTGCTCTTTATGCTTCTGTCTTGGCGTTGCTTTGACCGTCCCATGGCTTTGATTTCCTGTCTCTGCCCTGCTTGAGTGTGGCCGTGGGCGCGACACTGACTGCTCGTGCACCAATAAGGGGTACAAAGAGCGCCCCTGCTTTGGTACACCGACATATATGCATCACACAATCTTAGATTCATCTATTCAAACCAACACGAAGAACTTCAAAGTGTGACCCAAAGTTTCTACCGGAGTGTCAAGACAAAAACGTGTGCCAACCCCTATGCATAAGTTCACAAGGTCACTAAGCCCGCAAGTTGATCACCAAAACATACATCAAGTGGATCATGAGAATATCCCATTGTCACCACAGATAAGCACATGCAAGACATACATCAAGTGTTCTCAAATCCTTAAAGACTCAATCCGATAAGATAACTTCAAAGGGAAAACTCAACCCATTACAAGAAGGTAGAGGGGGAGAAACATCATAAGATCCAACTATAGTAGCAAAGCTCGCGGTACATCAAGATCGTGCCAAATCAAGAACACGAGAGAGAGAGAGAGAGATCAAACACATAGCTACTGGTACATACCCTCAGCCCCGATGGTGAACTACTCCCTCCTTGCCGTGGAGAGCACAGGGATGATGAAGATGGCCACCGGTGATGGATCCCTCCTTCGGCAGGGTGTCGGAACAAGGTCCCAATAGATTTTTTGTGGCTACAGAGGCTTGCGGCGGCGGAACTCCTGATCTTCTATCTGTTCTGGAAGTTTGGGGATATATAAGAGGTGTTGGCGTCGGGAACAAGTCAGGGGGGTCCACGAGGCAGCCACGAGGTAGGGGGTGCACCCAGGGGGTAGGATGCGCCCTCCACTCTTGTGGTGGCCTCGGGACTCTTCTGGTCCATCTCCGATACTTCGTGGGCTTCTTCTGGTCCAAAAACTATCTCTGTGAATTTTCAGGTCAATTGGACTTCATTCGGTATTCCTTTTCTGTAAAACTCAAAAACAAGGAAAAACAGAAATTGGCACTGGGCTCTAGGTTAATAGGTTAGTCCCAAAAATCAGATAAAATAGCATATAAATGCATATAAAATATCCGAGATGGATAATATAATCACTTGGAACAATAAAAAATTATAGATACGTTGGAGATGTATCAGCGCATCACCCTCAACGGCTTTGAAGTGACCCGCACTCTAGCTAGGCAAGCATGCCGAAACGTTGGCCCGAACTAGGTATCGACATATCACTCCCTTGTTCACTGTTGCAATGATGTTTGGATATCCTTTTACTGCTCTCTTAGCTTTCACACCTATGCAACTCTGACTTTAACACTTATTTCTTCTAGAGATATCATCTCAAACAAGCAAAACCATTTTTAGCGAAGCATGACGGCGCTACGGGATCTGGTACACATCCTGCACACCAGTATAACCTTGTAAGTGCATGTCCTCTGGTACAACATCAAGGTCGATACCTCTTATTTGATCAACCATTCGCCATATCAAAAATGTAGAGGAGGATGCAAGGAGCACAAGGCATGCACATCCAAGCAAGTGGTAACATGGACTTGTACATGGAACATCCCAAGCGCAAGCAGAGCTGCAGTGAGCTTGTACAATGAACTAGTGTAAGTCCCTGCATTTCATTTAGTTCGTACTCGTCTGCGTGTATGATTTGTGTGCAGTGGCAGATCCACGAATTCAAGTTACCAGGGGCGGAAATTTGACTTAAAAAATACGAAGGTACTTGCACTCCAGAATTCAACATAACTTGAGAAATGTGAAGCTACATGCACTTTGAAAACCAGCTAATGATCCAAAGTAGTTCAAGGTTATAAAACACTAAATGATGTAAGCACCAAAAAACACAAAATGCAACATGGTGTACAAGGACTAGTAACATGGTATGTACCTGCTTGAATTATTCGTTCTCTGGCTCAAAATATCAAAGTGTAATTCCACCTATAACTAGTGTGCAAACTGCATATCAATATATCTATCCCGCACAAGTATGCCAATAGTTTTAAACAACAGATTAGAAAAGTATTTATGCTACATTGTCATGATACAGGGACTTTCTAGTAGATGGCCTTGATGTTTCCTCAAGCCATGAATTTCTTGCCGTCAATTCCTGCAAATCTCTATGTCTCTCTCAACATAGCAGATCATCATTAGACACTAAATCCTTCAATGGGAGCTTGCAAAATGCTTGCATTAGATCCCTCATTAGACACTATATGTTCATCATCAGGAGTATGTAAAATGTTTGCATCAAATCCCTCATTAACAGTCTGTTCATTAGACAGTTCAGGGGCAAGAACAACATGAGCTTGTATGTTTGCACTGGAAACTTGATTAGACACATCAAGTTCAGTCAGTTCAGTATTGATGGGGGAGTTATAAAATAAGCAGAAATTGGTTTCATTTTCTTATAGATTCCCTACATACAAGCAGTTTTACAACACCATTGGGTTTAACTATTGGCCAGCAATTGAACAGTTGGATTAGATATAATTAGGGATGTGATGTACCTACTCGTTGCGCATGCTGCTCTTGTAATTTGCGACTGTCCGTTTGCGTAAGCTCGATGCCATGCCCGTGATGCCGCCACTGCCCCCCACACAGGCTACACCCAGGGTTGGATCTTCATCTTCTTGTCCTTCCATTTGCTTGAAACCCAGCAACCGGTGTCCAACAAGGGAGTGAGGAAGTGATGTGTTGGTCTGTCCAGCGGCGGCTAGGTTAGGAGCAAACCACACTGGAGGCTGGGACGAACGAATTGGGATTTTTCCTGCTGCCGGTCGATATGGGAGGCGCTCGTTTGGGCCATGAGCCTGCTATAGGGCCTGCCTTGCACTTATGTTATTGGCACATCCAAATTGAAACATTTTTCTTCATTTTTTACATTGCCTGCTCATGCATTGGGACGAAAAAACTAGCCTGGGCCAACCACGTCGACTCAAACTAGGTGCACACTTTCCAGCCACCCGAGGCGGCCGCCCATACCAGCGCCTATGGTGGCATCGCCCCTTTTTCTGTGCATGATTGGGGTAGTGAAAAATATTCCACTGGCGCTTTTGATTTACCCACAGAATGGTTGAATTGCTTGTTTCTATGAATCAAGTTCGCCAATAATGTGAAGGATGCCAGTCTTTTCATCCTATTGTAGATTGCTTAGATCTCGATATGCCAAATGCAATCGCATGAAATATACAGTAAAAGCCAGTGTGATGTGTGTTGCTATAACTAGTCTGACAACCCGTCCTCATATAACATATCAAGGACACACCATCTTATCAGATTAACCATTCGACTTACCAATGCAGTGTTGGAAGAACGAAGTATTGGAACTGCATATCCAAGTAATTGATTCCTTCGTAGAACCTTGTAAGTGAAAAAGAAGTTGCAGTGTGCTTGTATAAAGAGCCAGCGTATGTTTAGTTACCTGCTTCTCGGAATTTTAGTTAGCCACTTATTCCAAAATTGTTCAATTACATTGCTTGGCTTAATTTAGTTTGCTGCTATTTACATAATGCCATAGCTGTTAATCCTATTATAGACTATGCCTATCTATGTGTTTGATACTTACTTTTAAGAATTACCTATTTTCCTGAACTTAATTAGCTACTTAAGCACGTAGATTGCTGGTCATATGTACTTCTAGGGTGCAGCAGAATTCACGTGTAATTTACGTTTTGAATACCCTATTTGTTTAAATGGTTTGATGTATCACTTGTAGCACTAGTAATGTTTGCATGTTCATAGATAGACAATTGTGAGGTTTATATGAGGGACACCATTTTTAACTTATATATATGTGTTCGAATCATTTTGCTTACATCAAAGAAACTTACAGATGTCTGTGTTGCTGGTAAACGGTACCGACTTGTTACTTTAACTTGTTGCCAAGAATTTGTTAGTTTTCCTAGTTCACGTGTCATTAAATACGTTGCGAAAACTGGTTAGTTTTACTAGTTTGATTGAAAGCACAAGTGCTCCCAGGGTGATTTTTGGTAATTAATATCAAGATATCTCTTGTTGGACTAATATTTTCATCTAGTATATTTAAGAAAGTTCAGCAAAGGCGTGGCACGGACAAGGGGATGTGGTAACCCTTCAAGATGCTAAGGGCAAAAGATTGGCAAAAGCTCAAGACTCTTCATTTCTATTTTAGTAATCCAAGAGCACATTGAGTCCATAGGAAAGACAATACTATTAAAAGGGGATGAGGTGTTGCTTAATGGTCTACTTGCTCAAAGTGCTTAGTGATATGCTCCAAATCCCTCAACCACTTTCTCAATTCGAAATATGTCCTAAACCTACAGTCAAACTCGGCCCCACCGATTTGATTCATCCGGCGCCATCAAGTTCACTTGACATAGCCACTGCCAGAAACCCTAATCAGTTCGGTCTCACCGATGGTATCTCGGTATCACCGAGATGGGCTTGCAAACTCTCTGTTGCTTGTTGCAATTCTTTCGGCCTCCTCGAGGTATGGAGTCGGTCCCACCAAGATTGCTTGACCAACTCTCTGTTTGCTTATTACCAAAATTTGTCCCATCGAGTTTATGTAATCGGTCAAACCAAGTTCAGGTTTTACCCTAACCCTAGCACATTAGTCCCACCGAGTTGATCATATCGGTCCCACCAAAAATCCTAACGTTCACATTTTGAACTGAATCTGTCTCACCGAGTTCACCTATTCAGTCTGACCAAGTTGGCTCTTTTGTGTGTAATGGTTAGATTTTGTGTGGATGCTATATATAGCCTTCCACCCTCCTCTCCATAAGTGAGAGATCCATCTGAACGTGCCTACACTTCCAGCATTCATTTTTTGAGAGAGAACCACCTACTCATGTGTTGAGACCAACACATTCCAATCCAACCACAAGAATATTGATCTCTTGCCTTCCCCAAGTTGCTTTCCACCCAAATCATCTTTCCACCATAGCCAAATCTATGAGAAAGAGTTGAGTGTTGCGGAGACTATCATTTGAAGCACAAGAGCAAGGAGTTCATCATAAACACACCATCTATTACCTTTTGGAGAGTGGTGTCTCCTAGATTGGTTAGGTGTCACTTGGGAGCCTCCATCAAGATTGTGGAGTTTAACCAAGGATTGTTTAAGGGCAAGGAGATCACCTACTTCGTGAAGGTCTACCCAAGCGAGGCAAGTCCTTCGTGGGCGATGGCCATGGTGGGATAGACAAGGTTGCTTCTTCGTGGACCCTTCGTGGGCGGAGCCCTCCGTGGACTCCCCCAACCGTTACCCTTCGTGGGTTGAAGTATCCATCAACATGGATGTACGATAGCACCACCTATCGGAACCACACCAAAAATCTTCGTGTCTCCAATTGCGTTTGCACACTTCAATCCCATTCCTTTACTTTCTTGCAACTTGCATGCTTTACTTTCCACTGCTCATATACTCTTGCCATGCTTGCTTAAAATGGATTGTGAATGTTTAAACTTGTGCTAAAACTCCACCTTAACTCGAAGAACTTAAAACTGCTACTTTTCTTTGTTGAGGGTCTAATCACCCCCCTCTAGACACCTCTTCTCGATCCTTTGAATTAGCATCAGAGCATTGGTCTCCATTGCTTTGGTTTAATCACCTTTGGAGGAAGATGGATGAGTCTACAATGGGGAGTTTTAGACAGAGAGTGCCCATACTTGATGTTGAGTTCTTTAATGCTTGGAAAAATGAGATGCTTGAGTTTTAAATGAATATCACTTGAACAGGTACATTACTAGCCCTTGTGTGCCCCTTGTTGATCGTTTGCATCCTACCCCCGATGAGTCACTTGACATGATCCGCAATCTTAGAACTATCAATCTTATCACTAGAGGTTTGCCTAAAAATTTGATAGCATGCTTGCCTACTCTTGATTGTGCTTACACCATATGGAGATATCTTGAGGAACGCTTTCAAGACTATTCCTTGAAAAATCTAGACTTGATTTTTCAAAAGTCCTTTGCTTTAAATAAAATGAATCCCAATGATCCTATGTTTGAAGATTGTCTATTTGAACTTCGTGACCTTTTGTGTGACAAAGGAGATGTTAGAATCATTAGTAACATCATCTTAGAAGTTATTAGAATTCATAAAGATGAACATTGTCATGATCATAAATCTAATGAATCACTCTCTCTAGTTGATGGTCAATCACAAGACGATGTTGAACATGGATACTATGATGAGGATGATGATAGTGACTTTGATCTAGATGAGTCTATGAGACGCTTTGGTCTTATGGCTAATCTTTGTGGCTACATGGCTAGAGGAAAGGAATGGGTTCTTTATAGTGGATGTACCGATCACATGACCGGAGACAAGGATATGTTTTGTGAGCTTGCTGAAAACAATGGCCCTCGAAAGTATGTCACTTTTGGTGATAACTCAAAGGGCAAGGTGGTTGGCCTTGGTAAGGTGGCCATCTCACATGATAGCTCCATCCAAAATGTTATGCTCGTTGAATATCTTGGCTATAATTTACTTTCCGTATCTAGACTAACTGACTTTGGATTCAGTGTACTATTTAATGAAGTAGATTGCCAAGTGTTTCAAAGAGATAATCATAATATGGTCTTTACCGGTATATGTAGAGGTGATCTATACATTGTTGATTTCACTAAAAAGGATCAACCTAGAACTTGCTTAATTTCTAAATCTTCTAAAGGTTGGTTGTGGCATAGAAGGTTAGGTCATGTGGGCATGCGCAATCTTGGTAAGCTTATTAAAGGTGATCATATCCTTGGAGTGAAAGACGTTATATTTGACAAGGATAGATTGTGTAGTGCTTTCCAAGCAGGAAAATAGGTTGGAGGAAGCCACCCCGTGAAGAACATCATGACCACAAGAAGACCGCTCGAGCTGCTTCATATGGATCTTTTTGGTCCAAATGCCTATAAAAGTCACGGTGGAAATTCGTTTGGTTTAGTCATAGTCAATGATTTTTCAAGATTTACGTGGGTGTTCTTTCTTAATGATAAATCGTAGGTCCAAAAGATCTTCAAGAACTTCGCTACGAAGGCCCCAATCAATTTGAAGTGAAGATCAAGAAGGTTTGCAGCGACAATGGAACGAAGTTCAAGAACAAAAATGTGGACACCTTTCTTGACAAAGAAGAGATTTCACATGAGTTCTTGGCTGCGTACACGCCTCAACAAAATGGAGTTGTTGAGAGGAAGAACCAGACTCTTATTGAGATGGAGAGAATGATGCTTGATGAGTACAACACGCCAAAACACTTTTGGGTTGAAGCGGTTGAGACAGCTTGTCATTCAACAAATCGTCTATATCTTCACAAGCAACTCGACAAGACGACATACGAGCTCCTCACCGTTAACAAACCCCAAGTTGGATACTTTCGAGTATTCGGCTCAAAGTGCTATATTCTTGATAAGTATCATCGTTCGAAATTCCTAAATCTCATGAAGGTTTCCTACTCGGTTATGGCTCAAACTCTCACACTTACCGTGTCTACAACAACTTCACCTGAAAGGTTGAAGAGACGGTAGATGTGAATTTTGATGAATCTAACGGCTCGCAAGTAGAGCAATTGCCAATTGATGTCGGAGACAAAGACCCTTCGTAATCAATCCATGACTTTTCTATTGGCAAGATTCGTCCAACGGAGGTGAAGGAGAGTACCTCATCCGTCCAAGTGGAAGATTCTACCTCACGACAAGGTGAACTATGAGTTGGCTCAGAGGCATCCACAAGTGGGACACGCCAAGATGAAGGAAACGAGGAAGTACATCAAGATTAACCTCCTCATTCTCCACCTCCACACGGGAACAACAACACCAACAATGAAGAAGGCCAAGAGGATGACGAAGAAGATGTTCCACCCAGACCCAAACAAAAGCTCTCACGAGTCAGATAAAGAGTCTCAAGAGACCATCCCATCGAACAAATCTTTGATGATATCCAAACCGGGATAATTACTCCCTCTAAAGCTCGTTTGGCTAATTTCTATTATTCATTCATCTCTAGCATTTAACCTATGAAGGTTGAAGAAGCACTTGATGATCCGTATTGGGTGAACGCCATGCACGAAGAGCTACACAACTTTGATAGGAACCAAGTGTGGACCTTGGTAGAAAAGTCGGACAACAACCAAAATATCATTGGTACCAAATGGGTGTTTTGGAATAAGCAAGATGAAGATGGACAAGTTGTACGCAACAAGGCCAGTCTCGTCGCTCAAGGCTACACTCAAGTCAAAGGTATGGACTATGGTGAGACATATGCCCCCGTTGCTAGACTGCAGTCCATACCATCTTACTTGCTTATGCCAATCATCATGATATCACATTATATCAAATGGACATTAAAAGTGCTTTTCTAAATGGTGAAATTGGTGAGGAAGTTTATGTTGAACAACCTCCCGGCTTTTCTAATCCTAAGAAACCGGACCATGTTTACAAACTTCACAAAGCTCTTTATGGTCTTAAACAAGCTCCTAGAGAGTGGTATAAAAGCTTGACCAAGTTCCTTATAGAAAAAGGCTTTGAGATTGAAAAAAATGATTCTACACTTTTTACTAAGAGGGTTGATGGTGAATTATTTGTGTGCCAAATTTATGTGGATGATATCATATTTGGTTTGACTAACCCTCATTTTAGTGAAAAGTTTGGTAGGCTAATGTCGGAGAAGTTTGAGATGTCTATGATGAGTGAACTCAAGTTCTTTCTTGGTTTGGAAATCAAGCAAACTAAGGAGGGTACCTTTGTTTCCCAAACAAAGTATACCAAGGAGTTATTCAAGAAGTTCAACATGCAAGAAATCAAAGGTATGGAAGCACCCATGCCTACTAGTGGACATCTTGACTTGACAAAGGATGGCAAACCGGTTGACCAAAAGGTTTATCGCTCTATGATTGGTTCATTGTTATATCTATGTGCCTCCCGTCCCGATATTATGCTAAGTGTGTGCATGTGTGCATGATATCAAGCGGCCCCTAAAGAATGTCATCTTAAGGCTGTGAGAAGGATAGTGAGATACTTAATTCAAACACCAAACTTTGGCATTTGGTATCCTAAGAGGTATTCCTTTGATCTTGTTGGCTACTCCGATTCAGACTATGCCGGAGACAAGGTTGATATAAAGTCCACTTCAGGTGCTTGTCAATTTCTTGGTAGATCTCTTGTGTCTTGGTCCTCCAAGAAACAAAACTCGGTATCCTTATCCACCACCAAAGCGGAATACATTGCCGCCAGTTCATGTCGTGCTCAATTACTTTGGATGACCCAAACTCTTAAAGATTATGGGATCTATGTGAAATATGTTCCATTGCTTTGTGATAATGAAAGTGCTATTAAGATTGCTCACAATCCTGTGCAACATTCTCGAACTAAGCATATTGAAGTTCATCATCATTTCATTCGAGACCATGTTGCTAAAGGAGACATTGATCTTAAGCATGTTCGTACGGATAAGCAATTGGCGGATATATTCACCAAACCGCTTGATGAGAAATTATTTGCCATTTGAGAGGTGGATTGAACATCATTGATGCCTCAAAATTGGAGTAGAAGCTCCATTTGTATGCATGCAAGGCTTGAGCCTTTGACTAATCCTTGATATTTCTCTTATGATGATGATCATATGTCGTGGATCTATACTTGTACCCATGCATGCTATCTAACCCTTGTAGGTACTTGGATGAGGCCAAATCCATGAGATTTGCAACTCACTCACATATTAAGCAATCTCTACATTACTAAGTCTCTACAATATGGTGGTGGAAGTTAAGGAAGCACGAATCCACTCAACATATCCTTTGACCTTTCTATATACCAAATTACATTTGGTATCAAATTTCATGATTGTCATGTTGGATACACAAGTGCTCTTCCTTGCAAGACTAACCCATGTAGGTAGATGAACTCAAATTACAAGCGATGCTCCAAACTTGATGACATACATCAACCTTGCGATCCTACACAAGTTCAACTACATGATCAAGATCAACAACACCACCCATGGTATGTCATTCCATCTTAGAGAGGCTTTACCCCAGGTCATGGGTCAAAGCAGCTCAACAAGATGTGAATACATCAAGATGCTTAAACGAAAAATGGTAACCCTGTTTTGAGCTTAAACGATGAGTATGACCTATGATCAAGTGTTCTCAATTGACTCCTCAGTCAATATACTCAAACATAGGTGACTTTGTCGCCGACCCTCTTTAGATGAAGTTCTCTAGATTGTCTTTGTCTTCTTGCATTTGTGTCTAGCATATTTGTTTCACCTTTCACTTCATCTAGATTTCTTTTCTTTTATTTTCTTTTCTCTATTATGTTCTACATTCTCTGCATCTAATTCATTGCAAATCCTTCAATTAATTCCCTGTAAATCTTGGTATTGAACTCGGTGACACCGATTTATGCATCCCAGCTAGACCGAACTGCAAACCTATGTTGTAGATTCTTCATTGGTTCAACCGACAAGGACAAACTCGGTCTGACCGATATGCATCATGTATGACACTGCTAGCTCGGTGTCATCGATGAGAACAACTCGGAGTTACTGATTTGACTACTAAGAAAATATTTTTCCATTGTCATTGTCATTTCTTCTCCAGCTCCACTCGATGATTGTCTTCTACCAGCATCTTAAATTACATGTTGCTTTGTAATGTGACTCAAGGACCAAACCTACTTGACTCATGCTCCAAAAGATCCCTTCTTGGAAATTGGTGTTAAAGGGGGAGAGAGAGCACATCAAAGCTTATCACATAAGAGAGATAGCACATCCTAGCTTCTCCAGATGCTTATAAACCATAGAGGAGAGAAGTGACATGTCTTAAGAGGGGAAAGACATGTTGTCAGTGTTCTGGATACGGGGGTACCCAGACTGGCCTGCCTGCGGCCCACTGCGTGGCTCCATCGACGGCCTGGTACGTTCTAGCTTCGGCATCAGCTACTCAAGGCCCTCATGAGGGGCCAAGCCTCACGAGGTTGACGACGCCAAGACCTCCAAGGGGATCGGCCTCCTCAGGCTAGCTCCTGAGGGGCGGAGAGATCTATGCAAGGTGCAGCTCACGAGGCTCAGCTGACGTGTGCCATGACGACCAAGGCCAGGCGGGTGCCAGCGGGCGTAGGGGCACCAGTTTCCTCTTTGGTGCAAAGGAGGCAAGCAGCAGGCGCGGAGTCCCGAGGAATCAACCAAAGGTTTCCATTCTAGTGCAACAAGACCAAGACCGCCAGGACGGCAGGACGCAGGTCATCGCCGAGCCCATCGCAGCGTCACTACCGGAGGCTTTTCGCAGGCGAAGACCACTTTAGTCAGGATAGGATGTACTTCCTGTCCCCCTTCAAATCTGGCCGTTGTGGGATCCCTTCCCGCCAACATTTGGGAAGAGGACCAAGGCCACTATAAATAGGACTTAGCCACCACCATAGAGGAGGCCGAACGGAGCAAAGGCATTCCTCCCTAACCAGCTCTCTCGAGCTCAAGAACACCTCACCTCCTCAGGCTAGTTCATCCACTATACTAGTTCATCCTCAGCCCTTCGAGGCAATCCACCAAAACGCTGGAGTAGGGTATGACACTGCAAGGTAGCCCGAACCAGGATAAACTGTTGTGTCTCTCTGTCCCTTGGAGCTCGACGCGCTAGGCCTGAGGATCGCGAGTAGGCAGGCTGGGTAGGTTGAGATCTCCGCATGCACCCCGGAGTTCGAACATATCAAGGGTTTGTGGAACCCGAAATCCGACATTTGGTGCGCCAAGTAGTGGTGCGTCGGATCTTCTCTTCCGTCAACCGGTCCGCCGCTACTCCACCGACACCATGGTCGACGCCCCAAGAGCCCACATTGAGCACTGGGTTGTCTGGGCATCATCAACAACACCTGCCGACGAGTAAGATCTCCACTCCGCTCTGCTCATGGCCCAGCTCCGCCTAGGGCCGCCGACTGCGAGGGTCACAGGCTGCAGCCCTCTCCTCGGGCACCGCACCACAACCACGCCGCCGCACGATCTTTAAGCTACTCCGCGACAACCGAACCACACACACGCCGGGAGTAGGTGAACATGCGAGTTGCGGTCATCATGGCTCGAGAACTACTGAGGTGTAGGCTGGCGGAAAGCAGCCATGACGCCCTGCTGGAGCGAGTTGCCGAGCTGCTGGATGTGGCATGCAGGGGCGCAACACCCTTCTGCACCCTGCCCACGTCGCAGGCCATGGCGGGGATGCGTGCTCACCCTCGCCACTCCCGCGCGCCCCCTCCCAGGTCTCCTGAAGAACCTCTTGGAATCGGCCAGCCTCACGGTGCGGCCCGTGCTGCTTCGACCATGCCACCTCGGGGTGGGGCAATTCCGAGCAACCTCCCCTGGGGCCACGCCGAGGCACCCGCGCTCGGTCATTAGGACCCGATGGCGACCGAAGAAGGCAGGAGCATGAGGCAACCAGGCCGCAGCTCGGGCGTGGCCAACCTGGAAACCTATGTAACCATTGCAGTGGAGCTGAGGTACACACCGGGAGAAGGCCCCAGCCGATCCCCCACGCCAGGCTGGGCGCTGGAGGTGCATGAAGCCGAGGCTCTTTGCGAGCCGCTGTAGGGCTCCACTGACATCTTCGACAGCAACAGCCACTGAATACAACTAACACCACAGGGGCACGCTTGCGCTAACCATGGATCGCAGGTGAACCAGGGCACAGCCGCCGCGAGGACTCTCAGGGCGGCGGCCAAGCCGCAGGAGCACGAAGGGCCTTGGGAGCAGCGTATGGGGAGCTCGGGGCCAGGGCCTCCCCCATGCTGCGCGGAGCAAGACGCTGCTCGGAGGTAGGTCCCCCGCCGGGGAAGGCGCCGGCGAGCCCTTCCCACCGATGGAGGGCCTACAGTCGCCGAGGATGCTGCCAGCGTCCCCCTTGCCCCTTGGTCTCGTCCTGGTTTCCGGACTCCCCAACGGTGGTCAGGGTGGCACAGGGCGGGGTCCTCGTCGGGCGACATGAAGCAAGGCTCCGGCCTGTGAAGGTTTCCGCTTGTGACACTCTCATGTAATAATGAGTGGGGCTGTACATGCCCCAGAGTCTCCTGGGCGCCGCCCTGGCTCCCACCTAGCTACGTCCAAGTGGAAGCACCATGCTTTGTGCTGGCCGTCGACACACTCCCCCATTGACTATGCCAACACCTAGTGGAAGCACTTAGCTCCGCGCTGGTGTGAAGACCTGAAGACTAGCTAGGCGCCGAATGCGGCTGTTTGCTTTCGCCTCTCTTTTTGTACCCAATTCGCCGACTTTTTGGAATGAACTTGGCTCTTGTGCGTTTATCAAAAGAAAAAAGGGGGGAGTTTTCTTGTCTTGCGTTGATCTCTCGTTTTCTAGTTTTGCCTTTTTGAGAGGGGATTGTGCCTACTCCCCCTCCCCTGAGCGCCTAGCGAGTGGGGGCTGGGTGTCGTGTGCTCGCGTCAAGCATGATCAAGCCGGCCCCGAGGCTACAAGAGCTTCCCCCCGGGGACCTAGGATGCGGCCACCACGTGCACACCTAGCCTTTTTCCGGCAGTTGGTCCCTTGCGAAGCACTCCAGGATAGGTCAGTAGACCCCTCGGGAGGGCCTGACCCTCACGAGCCCATGGCAGGCTCGCCTCGAGAGGACAAGCGTCACCTCAGCATCAGAGCTCACACGAGACCCGCGGAACCAAACATAAGTCATAATAGCGATCCTGCCTAAGGCTGCAAACCTGAGGGGTCATACTGCAGACACTACTTCAAAGACATTTCATAACTATATAGATTGTAAGGGGCTCCCCCTTTCAAAATGCTCTCACAAGGAAGCATTCAAGTTTTGTCATACAGGTTAAGGCAAAAAGAAGTACGGGCCTAGCTGGGTGTGCCCTCTTCATCACCTTCATCCGCGCCACTCGCACTGCCTGAGTCATCGTGGCCATTCTCTTCATCACCGCCGCCCGTGCCACCTGCTTCGGCCGCAAGCACGACTGTGTCATCTGTTGGAAATATGCCCTAGAGGCAATAATAAAATGGTTATTATTATATTTCCTTGTTCATGATAATTGTCTATTGTTCATGCTCTAATTGTATTAACTGGAAACCGTAATACATGTGTGAATACATAGACCACAACATGTCCCTA
This sequence comes from Triticum timopheevii, assembly GCA_963921465.1. Lineage (NCBI taxonomy): Eukaryota > Viridiplantae > Streptophyta > Magnoliopsida > Poales > Poaceae > Triticum > Triticum timopheevii. The sequence goes on from OY997270.1 coordinate 141,515,731, forward strand.
GTGAGCCTCTAGTTGACTAGCTCGTTGATCAATAGATGGTTATGGTTTCCAGACCATGGACATTAGATGTCATTGATAGCGGGATCACATCATTAGGAGAGTGATGTGATGGACAAGACCCAATCTTATGCGTAGCACAAGATCGTGTAGTTCGTTTGCTAAAGCTTTTCTAATGTCAAGTATCATTTCCTTAGACCATGACATTGTGCAACTCCCAGATACCGTACGAATGCTATGGGTGTACCAAATGTCACAACGTAACTGGGTGGCTATAAAGGTGCACTACAGGTATCTCCGAAAGTGTCTGTTGGGTTGGCACGAATCGAGACTGGGATTTGTCATTCCATATGACGGAGAGGTATCTTTGGGCCCACTCGGTGATGCATCATCATAATGAGCTCAATGTGACTAAGTAGTTAGTCACGGGATCATGCATTACGGAATGAGTAAAGTGACTTGCCGGTAACGAGATTGAATGAGGTATTGGAATACCGACGATCGAATCTCGGTCAAGTAACATACCGATTGACAAAGGGACTTGTATACAGGATTGATTGAATCCCCGACATCGTGGTTCATCCAATGAGATCATCGCGGAACATGAGGGAGACAACATGGGTATCCAGATCCCGCTGTTGGTTACTGGCTGGAGAACGCCTCGGTCATGTCTGCATGGTTCCCGAACCCATAGGGTCTACACACTTAAGGTTCCATGACGCTAGAGTTGTTATGGGAAATAGTGTGTGGTTACCGAAGGTTGTTCGGAGTCCCAGATGACATCCCGAATGTGACGAGGAACTCCGAAATGGTCCAGAGGTGAAGATCGATATATTGCACGAAGGGTATTGGAGTCCAGAATTGTTCTGGGAGTACCGGGTGACGACCAGCGTGACCGAAAGGTGTTTCCGAGGCCCCGGCAAGCATTGGGTGGCCTTATGGGCCAATGGGAGGGGCACACCAGCCCACTAAGGGGCTGTGCGCCCCTCCCAACCCCTCTCACGTAACCTGGAGAGGTTGGGGCGCGTTCCTTAGGGCAGCCACCCCTCCCGACTTCGGGGGCAAGTTTCCTAGGGGTGGGGGCGCCCAAACCCATCTAGGGTTTCCCCTGTGGCCTTCACCCCTCCCCTAGGGAACCCTAGGGCGCCTCCTCCACCCCCCTTCACCTTATACACAGTGAGGGAGAAAGAGGGCAGCCGCACCCTTCCCCTGATGCAGCCCCTCCCTCCTCCAACACCTCCTCCTCCTTAGTGCTTGGCGAAGCGCTGCCGGAGAACCACGAGCTCCATCGCCACCATGCCGTCGTGCTTCTAGAGTTTTCCCTCAACTTCTCCTCTCCCCTTGCTGGATCAAGAAGGAGGAGATGTCCCTGGGATGTACGTGTGTTGAATGCAGAGGCGCCGTCCGTTCGGCGCTTAGATCGGAATCGACCACGATCTGAACCGCTGCGTGTACGACTTCACCAACCGCGTTCTTGTAACGCTTCCGCATTGCGATCTTCAAGGGTATGAAGATACACACATCCTATCCCTCTCTTGTTGCTAGAATCTCCATAGATTGATCTTGGTGATGCATAGAAAATTTTGAATTATTGCTACGTTCCCTAACAGTGGCATCATGAGCTAGGTCTATGCGTAGATTCTATGCACGAGTAGAACACAAAGTAGTTGTGGGCGATGATTTGTTCAATTTGCTTACCGTTACTAGTCTTATCTTGATTCGGCAGCATTGTGGGATGAAGCGGCCCAGACCGACCTTACACGTACTCTTACGTAAGACAGGTTCCACCGACTGACATGCACTTGATGCATAAGGTGGCTAGCGGGTGTCTGTCTCTCCCACTTTAGTCGGATCGGATTCGATGAAGAGGGTCCTTATGAAGGGTTAATAGTAATTGGCATATCACCATTGTGGCTTTTGCGTAGGTAAGAAACGTTCTTGCTAGAAACCCATAGCAGCCACGTAAAACATGCAACAACAATTAGAGGACGTCTAACTTGTTTTTGCAGGGTATGCTATGTGATGTGATATGGCCAAAAGGATGTGATGAATGATATATGTGATGTATGAGATTGATCATGTTCTTGTAATAGGAATCACGACTTGCATGTCGATGAGTATGACAATCGGCAGGAGCCATAGGAGTTGTCTTAATTTATTGTATGACCTGCGTGTCAATAAAAACGCCATGTAATTACTTTACTTTATTGCTAACCGTTAGCCATTGTAGTAGAAGTAATAGCTGGCGAGACAACTTCATGAAGACATGATGATGGAGATCATGATGATAGAGATCATGGTGTCATGCCGGTGACGAAGGTGATCATGCCGCGCCTCAAAGATGAAGATCAAAGGCGCGAGATGATATTGGCCATATCATGTCACTCTATAATTGGCATGTGATCTTTGTCATATTTACATCTTATTTTCTTAGAACAATGGTGGCATAAATAAGATGATCCCTCATAAAATTTCAAGAAAGTGTTCCCCCTAACTATGCACCGTTGCGAAAGTTCGTTGTTTCGAAGCACCACGTGATGATCGGGTGTGATAGATTCTAACGTTCACATACAACAGGTGTAAGCCAGATTTACACACGCGAAACACTTAGGTTGACTTGAGGAGCCTAGCATGTACAGACATGGCCTCGGAACACAAGAGATCGAAAGGTCGAACATGAGTCGTATAGTAGATACGATCAACATGAAGATGTTCACCGATGATGACTAGTCCATCTCACGTGATGATCGGACATGGCCTAGTTAACTCGGATCATGTATCACTTAGATGACTAGAGGGATGTCTATCTAAGTGGGAGTTCATTAAATAATCAGATGAACTTAATTATCATGAACATAGTCAAAAGGTATTTGCAAATTATGTCGTAGCTTACGCTTTAGTTCTACTGTTTAAGAAATGTTCCTAGAGAAATTTTAGTTGAAAGTTGATAGTAGAAATTATGTGGACTGGGTCCGTAAACTGAGGATTATCCTCATTGCTCAGAAGGCTTATGTCCTTAATGCACCGCTCGGTGTGCTAAACCTTGAGCGTCATCTATGGATATTGCGAACATCTGGCATACATGTTTGGATGACTACGTGATAGTTTAGTGCGTAATGCTAACGGTTTAGAATTGAGGCACCAAAGACGTTTTTGAAACGTCACAGAACATATGAGATGTTCCAATGACTGAAATTGGGATTTCAGACTAGAGCCCATGTCAAGAGGTATGAGACCTCTGACAAGTTTCTTAAGCCTGCAAACTAAGGGAGAAAAGCTCAATCGTTGAGCATGTTCTTAGATTGTCTGAGTACTACAATTGCTTGAATCGAGTGGGAGTTAATCTTCCAAATGAGATAGTGATGGTTCTCCATAGTCACTGCCACCAAGCTATTAGAGCTTCGTGATGAACTATAACATATCAGGGATAGACATGATGATCCTTGAGCAATTCGCAATGTTTGACACCGCAAAAGTAGAAATCAAGTAGGAGCATCAATTGTTGACGGTTAGTAAAACCACTACATTCAAGAAGGGCAAGGGAAAGAAGGGATACTTCATGAAACGGCAAATCAGTTGCTGCTCTAGTGAAGGAACCCAAGGTTGAACCCAAACCTGAGACTAAGTGCTTCCGTAATGAGGGGAACGGTCACTGAAGCAGAACTACCCTAGATACTTTGTAGATGAGAAGGCTGGCAAGGTCGACAGAAGTATTTTGGATATACGTTATATTAATGTGTACTTTACTAGTACTCCTAGTAGCACCAGGGTAATAAATACCGGTTCGGTTGCTAAGTGTTAGTAACTCGAAATAAAAGGCTACGGAGACTAGCTAAAGGTGAGATGACGATATGTGTTGGAAGTGTTTCCAAGGTTGATGTGATCAAACATCGCATGCTCCCTCTACCATCGGGATTGGTGTTAAACCTAAATAATTGTTATTTGGTGTTCACGTTAAGCATAGACATGATTGGATTATCTTTATCGCAATACAGTTATTCATTTAAGGAGAATAATAGTTACTCTGTTTATTTGAATAATACCTTCAATGGTCTTGCACCTAAAATGAATGGTTTACTGAATCTCGATCGTAGTGATACACATGTTCATGCCAAACGATATAAGATAGTAATTATAGTACCACATACTTGTGGCACTGCCATTTGAGTCATATTGGTATAAAACGCATGAAGAAGCTCCATGTTGATGGATCTTTGGACTCACTCATTTTTTGAAAAGATTGAGACATGTGAACCATGTCTATTGGTATATATGCATGAAGAAACTACATACAGATGGATAATTTTGACTCACTTGATTTTGAATCACTTGAGACATGCAAATCATACCACATGGGCAAGATGACTGAAAGGCCTCGTTTTCAGTGAGATGGAACAAGAAAGCAACTTGTTGGAAGTAATACATATTGATGTGTGCAATCCAATGAGTGATGAGGCACGCAGTGGATATCGTTATGTTCTTCCTTCACAGATGATTTGAGTAGATGCTAAGTATGTTTAGTTGATGAAACACAAGTTTGAATTATTGAAAGTTTCAAGCAATTTCAGAGTGAAGTTGAAGATCATCATAGCAAGAGGATAAAATGTCTATGATATGATCATAGAGATTAATATCTGAGTTACGAGTTTGGTACACAATTAAGACCTTGTGGAAATTGTTTCATAACTAATACCACCTGGAACACCATAGTGTGATGGTGTGTCCGAACATCATGATGTCTCTTATCGAATTACCACGATCATTATGGGTTAGGCATTAAAGACAACCACATTCACTTTAAATAGGGCGCCACGTAATTCCGTTGAGATGACACCGTATGAACTATGGTTTAGAGAAACCTAAGTTGTCATTTCCTAAAAGTTTGGGGCTGTGACGGTTATGTAAAAAGTTTTGCCTGATAAGCTCGAACCCAGAGCGGATAAAATGCATCTTCATAGGACACCCAAAAACAGTTGGGTATACCTCCTAATTCAGATCCGGAAGCAAAAGTGATTGTTTCCAGAAATGGGTGCTTTCTCAAGGAAAAGTTTCTCTTGAAAGAATTTAGTGGGAGGATGGTGGAGACTTCATGAGGTTATCGAACCATCACTTCAACCAATCTGTAGCAGGGCACAGGAAGTTGTTCCTATGGTGCCTACACGAGTTGAAGTGGAAGCTGATGATAGTGATCATGAAACTTCGGATCAAGTCACTACCAAACCTCGTAGGTCGACAAGGATGCATACTGCTTCAGAGTGGTGCGGTAATCCAGTCTTGGAGGTCATGTTACTAGACAACAATGAACCTACGAGCTATGGAGAAGCGATGGTGCGCCCGGATTCCGATGAATGGCTCGAGGCCATAAAATCCGAGAGGATCCATGTATGAAAACAAAGTATAGACTTTGGAAGAACTACTTGATGGTCATAAGGCTGTTGAGTACAGATGGATTTTAAAAGGAAGACGGACAATGATGGTAAGTGTCACCATTAAGAAAGCTCGACTTGTCGCTAAGATGTTTTCCGAAAAGTTCAAGGAGTTGACTACGATGAGACTTTCTCACTCGTAGCGATGCTAAGAGTCTGTTGGAATTATATTAGTAGTTACTGCATTATTTATGAAATCTTGCAGATAGGATGTCAAAACATTGTTTCCTTGATGATTTTCTTGAGGAAAGGTTGTATATGATACAACCGTAAGGTTTTGTCAATCCTATAAGATGCTAACAAGTATGCAAAGCTCCAGCAATCCTTCTAAGGACTGGAGTAAGCATATCGGAGTTGGAACATACACTTTGATGAGATGATCGATGATTTTGGGTTTATACAAAGTTTACGAGAAACTTGTATTTCCAAAGAAGTGAGTGGGAGCACTATAGAATTTCTGATGGGTATATGTTGTTGGCATATGGTTGATCGGAAATGATATAGAATTTCTGGAAAGCATATAGGGTTGTTTCAAAGGTGTTTTTCAATGAAAACCTGGATTAAGCTACTTGAACATTGAGCATCAAGATTTATAAGGATAGATCAAAATTGCTTGATAGTACTTTCAAATGAATACATACAAGATTTTGAAGGAGTTCAAAATAGATCGGCAAAGAAGGAGTTCTTGGCTGTGTTGTAAGGTATGAGTATTGAGTAAGACTCAAGACCCGACCACGGCAGCAGAGAGAGAAAGGACGAAGGTCGTCCCCTATGCTTTAGACGTAGGCTCTACAATATGCTATGCTATGTACCGCACCTGGATTGTGCCTTGCCATGAGTCAGTCAAGGGGTACAAGAGTGATCCAGGAATGGATCACATGACAGTGGTCAAACTTATCCTTAGTAACTAGTGGACTAAGGAATTTTCTCGATTATGGAGGTGGTAAAAGAGTTCGTCGTAAAGGATTACGATGATGCTGTCGGTGTACTAAAGTAGGGGTACCTTAGTACTCCGAACTTGGGCACGGACAGTTGCAGCACCCTGCGGCAAGGCTTGCCGGGCGTCCGCCAAGATTCGCCGCCAAGACCCTCCGTCATTCTTACTCTACTGCCGTTCAAGAACAAAGCGTTAGTTGAGAAGACAAAGCCCTGGCAAGAGGAGCTTGCCGGGAAGAACAAGACCCCGGCAAGAGAAGCTTGCCGGGAAGAGCAAGACCCCGGCAAGAGGAGCCTGCCAGGATGGACAGCCAAGGCACTTGCCGCGGCAGAGCCACCACTCTGCGCCTGCGCTCCAGCTCACCCGGCGACGTGTCGCCGCAGGATCACTCCCGGTGCACGTGGCGGGTGGCTGTGCAGCCTAGCGGTGCGAGGTGGCAAGCGGAGCTGACAAGGAGGCCATCGTGGCGACCGGTGGCACCCCTAACGGTCGTTTCCTTGCACTGTTGGAGCGACCAGATGGGCATTAAATGCTCTTGTCCCCTGCTGTCAGAGTTAGGCAGGGGACACTGTGCACAACAGTGTACCAACCCACGTTTTTACCTTTCTACCCCTCTTTCTATGCTGCCACCTGTCGGTGACCCCCTTTGGACTATAAAAGGGAGGCCCATGCGCACGTAGAAGGGGTTCAGATTTTCGGAGGCCAGACTACAGCGTACCCACGCTCTCGAGCAAAGAACAAATACAAACATAAAAGCAGCAGTAGGAGTTTTATCTCTCCGGAGAGCTCCGCAGTTGGGTAAAATCCCCCGCGTGTATTCGCCACAATCTGCTCTGCGTGCGCGCCCCGCTCCCTTGCCGGACCAGAAGGGGTCCCCTGCCCCATAGGTGCTCATTCCCCCGCGACATCTTTGGCGCGCCAGGTAGGGGCGCGTCGAGGTCGTGCGTATCTGATTCGGCGTCTACGCGCGCTACATCGACATCTTCGTCAGCATGCCACCGAAGAAGAAGGCTTCGGAGGTAGCCGCTCCGTCTGCGACTGTCCTATCGCCACCGGAGCAAACAGGCGGTGGGATGGACGCCGGCGGAGGAGCGGGCGCCGGCGGTGGGACTCACGTCGTCACCAGGTCCAAAGACAAGGCCCCGCAAGCTTCAGCATCTGGATATCCACCGCGCCCCTCTCAGGAGGTGCAAGATCGACAACGCCACGGTGCCCCTAGCACCATGCTCGCGTTGGAACAAGGCCAAGCCAGCGGATCGCGAGACGTTCAAGACCAGCGTGCACGCCAGCATGCTGGCACGAGCGAGGTGCGGTCGCCTGGACGTTCCTTCCAACCCAGTTGGGAGTCCGAGCATGTCCCGCACCTTGCATCGCTCGCCACCGCCACCCAAGACTCCAGAGGAAGCACTGGCCCAAGCTCAGCTGCTTCTAGACTATCCTCCATCGCCAGACAAGATCGACGACTGGAGGATGACCATTCAGAGCCTCGTCGGCTTCGCCAACGCCGACAAGCCCTGGCAAACAAGCACATCGAAGCCCCGGCAAGGCGCCCAGGCGCGAGCCGACGCCGACAAGACCGCTGGGGGTGCCACTACCGCGCACTCCCCGCCCCGAAGGCCAAGATCGCCGACTTGCTGGGCCAACCTCGACACCGACTCCACCACGTCGTCGGACCCGCGAGCCCGCCGCGATCAACGCCACGTTCTCTAAGAACGACGACACGTAGATGCTCGTACTCGCATCGAGCGCAGGAGAGAAGCGCGGCGTCAATCTGACCAGCGTGCTGGGCCCACTGTCGATATGCTTGCGCCAGGGGAACCAGGCGACTTGCCATACGCGGTGGGTTGTCCTGCGTTCACTCGTGAGCTGCGGCAAGTCCAGTGGCCTAGCACCAAGAACTTCAAGCCAGACGTGCCCGAGAAGTACGACGGCAGGATACATCCGTCGGAGTTCCTCAGCGTCTACACCATCGCGGTGCAGGCTGCCGGGGGGCGTGATGAGAACATCCTCGCCAATTACTTCCCGCTGGTACTCAAGCCCAACGTCAGATCTTGGCTCATGCACTTGCAGGACAGCTCCATTTCTTCGTGGGCGGACTTGTGCCATCAGTTTGTCGGCGCATTCACAGGTGGCCAGAAGCCCCATGGCCAAGAAAGCGATCTTCATTTGCTTGCCCAGAAGGAAGGAGAATCCCTAGGCAAGTATATACAGAGATTCAGCCAGGTGCAGCGCAACATCCCAGACGTCCACCCTGCCGCGGTTATCAGCGCGTTCCATCAGAACGTGCGTAACCGCAGGATGAGGGAGGAGATGGCGATGTCAGAGATGTCAGCGAGCTCTATGCTCTGGCCGACAAGTGTGCCCGTGCTGAAGAGGGGAGGAAACTCCCCGAAGAGAATGTAGGAGCAGAAGGATCTGACAGTGAGGATGCCCCTCCGGCAAGGAGGAACCGGAGGCGGAATAACAGAAAAAGAAAGGCTAAGGATGTGCTAGTTGTTGAGCAGTCTGGCAGCGGAGGCGGCTCTGACAAGGCCAAAGCTGGCGACTCGGGCGAGGCTGTGGTGGCCGCCGACAAGCAGGACGGCTCCGGCAAGCAGTATTGCAAGATCCATCGCACCAAGGGCCATGACCTCCAAGCATGCAAGAAGGTTGAGCAGATGGCAGAGCTACAGAAAGCTGAATATGAGCGCCACGACAAGGAGAAGGCCCAGAAAGGTGGCGGAGGAGCCGGCAAGAAGCTTCCCGCCCGGGGAGGGCGCCGCGGCAAGCCCAAGCCGCGGCAAGGAGATAGGCCTCCGCGTGGCCGCGACAAGGACGAAGAAGAAGATGAGGATGATGAGATGGATGAGCATGAGACTGAAGATCAAGAGTTTCAGAAGGCGACGGAGGTTTTGTGCGTTGACGGCGGTGCTTCTCTGCACACCTCGCACCGTCAACTCAAACAATGGGTGCGGGAGGTGAATGCAGTAGAGCCATCAGTCGAATCGCGCAAGCCCTTGAAGTGGTCCAGCACGCCCATTGTCTTTGATGTTGAGGACCACCCTGATCGCATCACTGCGGTCGGGTGCTTGCCGATGTTGGTTTCACCAACTATCCGCAACCTCAAGGTCACAAAGATGTTGGTTGACGGCGCGGCCGGCCTGAATCTCATCTCCTCCGCAGTGCTCAACAAGCTCCAGATCCCCGACAGCGAGCTCGAAGAAACTGGTACTTTTCAAGGAATCAATCCGGGAAGGAGCAAGCCAAAGGGGAAGATCACACTGCCAGTGATGTTCGGCAGCGAGCTGAATTTCAGGACAGAAAGAGTCACGTTCGACGTTGCTGATTTCCCATTGCCCTACAATGGGATACTCGGCCGTCCAGCGCTTGCCAAGTTCATGGCAGCCTCTCATTATGCTTACAACATGCTCAAGATGCCTGGTCCGATAAGTGTCATTTCTATCCACGGCGACAAGAAAGATTCACTTATCTGTACCGACAAGATCTACCGGGAAGCAGCAGCCGCAGCGGAACGCAAACCACTTGCCGCTGAAGCTCCCGGGGGGAAGAAGAAGAAGAAGACCAAGTCCGGCAAGAGCAGCTCTGATGCCCACTCCGGCAAGCGCACCTCTTCGGAGTGCTGCGCTACCGTCGAGGACGCACCATCGAGCTCCACCGGCAAGTGCAAGAAGGCAAAGATAGCTTCACCAAAGATCAAGTCCGGCAAGCATAGCTCTGATGCCTACTCCGGCAAGCGCACCTCTTCGGAGCGCTGCACTGCCGTCGAGGACGCACCATCGAGCTCCACCGGCAAGTAGGCCACAGTCGTTTTTAAATTCTTATGTTATATTCCTTGAACGACCGTGCCTTGTATGGAAAACCTGTGCACGAGGAATCGACTCGCGGCTAAGTTGCGCCCTTGATTCGTTTCGAGTCCGCTCAACGACACAAGTGCACTGCAACTAGCCCCGACAAGATTTCTTGCCGGAGACAGCACCGCCAGCGGGCTGCTGATGTTCCGCACTCAGCAAGTGTGCTTGCGCCGGCAAGTTCCCTCAAAGCATAAGGTAAAGGCATACAAGGGATGGAATCAAGTAAAGGAAAATAACATAGCAGATGGCATCGTCCAAAGAAATGCAGCCTTGCCAGAACGCAGAAGACAGAAAAGCTAAGTTGCCAAAGTTTGAGCATAGTCAGTTTTTAAATTTTTAAGTTATATTCCTTGAACGACCATGCCTTGTATGAAAAACCTGTGCGCGGAGGAACCAACTCGTGGCTAAGTTGCGCCCTTGCTTTGTTTCGAGTCCGCTCAACAATGAAAGTGAGCTGCAACTGACCCCGACAAGGTTTCTTGCCGGAAGCAACACCGCCAGCAGGCTGCTGATGTTCCACACTCAGCAAGCGTGTTAGCGCCGGCAAGTTTCCTAAAAGCGTAGGGTAAAAACATACAAGGGATGGAACCAAGTAAAGGAGATAACATAGCCGGCATTGCCCAGAATAAAGTTATATGACAAAATAACTTACTATGGCACTGTCTAAGTTGTTCTTATAACTAAAATAACAGCAGCAAGGAAGGAGAAGAGGGGCGCGCCGGCACCTGGACCCCGACAAGCCAGTGTCGCCGGGGGCTGCGAGCACCAAGGTTCATCCGTGGCAAGTCAGAGTTGCCGGGGGCTGCAATATCAGATAAGTCTTTCGTCCCTCGTCATGCATCCTCCTATGGACTGGGGAATGCAAAACCGCGTTTTTTCTCGGAAACTGCCATGTCTTGTATGGAAAACCTGTGCGCGGAGGAACCGGCGTCGTGGCTAAGTTGCGCCCTTGTTTTGTTTCGAGTCCGCTCAACAATACAAGCGCTCTGCAACTAGCCCCGACAAGGTTTCTTGCCGGAGGCAGCACCGCCAGCGGGCCGCTGATGTTCCGCACTCAGCTAGTGTGTTCGCGCCGGCAAGTTCCCTCAAAGCGTAAGGTAAAGACATACAAGGGACGCAACAGAATAAAGGATATAACCCGGCAAGCATTCCCCTTTTCATTAAAAAAACATCCCACATAGATACAGTCCATAGAGGATGAAAAACATGAAAGAGAGGATTACAAGTTTTTAATGCAGCTAAGGCCCGGAGGCTTACAAATTAAAAAGATAAGTTGCCCGTAATCCTTTTTATGTCCCTCTCTTCAGGAGGTAGGGCAAGGAGGCGAGAAGGGAAAAAGGGGCGCCTAAACGAGCTACGGGTGCCAGAAGACACCAAGAGAACACCCCGGGGGCTGTCTGGGGCAGGATGGTGATGGCGGCACCGGAAGAGGGGCTCGAAGACGGGGCGGCAGGATGTCAGCACGCTGTAGAGGGCGCTACGCCCCCGTACTCTGACTTGACGGCCTTGCCGCCAACCCTCTTCCTCTTCCGCAGCCTCCCTACGCCAGCCGCCCAAGGAGACGACCCCGGGGAGTTCAAGGGGCCGGCGACACGGATGATGGGGTCGCCGGGGACGCACGAAGCGACGCCCGACGCCTAGTCGGACCCGTCATCCCGCGGCCCGCTACCCTCGTCGTCGCTGTCGCTCCCCTCCTCGTCACTCTCGCTCGAGGAGGAACCTTCGCTGTCGGAGGAGCTGTCCACGCAGCACCTCGCTCGAATGCCGGAGTCCCCGAAGACCTTGACGGAGAGGAGGTCACCCTCCATTAACTTAAAATGGAGAGTAAACCCCGCCGTCAAGCTGTGGATGCGAGCGAATGTCTTCCACCCACGATCGAGATACATCACATTAGGGGCTGGGGATACAACGTGGACTCGCGTACCGCTGATCCCACAGCCCCTCATGTGCAATCTCAGCGTCTCGGGTGGATCTGGCTCCATCGCGCTCGCAAATGGAACTGGAAGCCGGAGGCGACGACGAGGCGCCCGGCACAGCCGGACGAAGAACTCGCAAGGGTCGTCCCCCGTGTGGACCGCCGCGAGAGGAGGGACCGCCGGCGGAGGCGAAGCTGACGCGCCGCCACGCCCGCCTCTCCCTCGAGCGCCTCGGCCTCGTCCTCGACCTCGTCCACGACCTCGCCCCCTCCCTCTTCCCCTTGTGGCTGGCTCTGCCACCACAGGCGCGGGATAGGGAGGGGCGCACTGCCTGGCGGCGACCCGCGCCGCCACCGAAGAAGGACTAGGGTTCCCTCCCTCCATGGCAGATGAGAGGGAGAGGAACAGAAGCTGAAGGAAGGAAGAGATGGGGGTGTGCGCGCTTCTGCGCTCCCCTTCTGCTCCTTTTAAGGAGCGAGGTGGGGGCTCGGCCGCCCCGCTCAGCCAATCAGGGCACGAGAAGAGCAGTGGGTGGGGGCCGTTCCGCTGCCCCCGCTCGTGACGGCCCAGTTTTCCACCTCCACCGCCCACGACCCCGAGCGCATGGGAGCTGCGTGGCGAAGATGCAGAGCCGAGGCGACGGATGAGGTGACCTCGCCCCACCCCGTGAGCTCAGGGGGGGTGGACGCCTCGAAAATCGTGCACACCACCCACGCCTCCCAAGACGCCGCGATTGACGCGTGCCGTTACGGGAGGACGCGGTGGATTCGGAGTGGATCTGGTTTGGACCCAGGCCGCGCGTGCCCGTGCCCTGTTTTGGGCCTGGCCCAACAGCGCTCGGCACTGTGTATGTCCCAGGCCCGGGGGCTCCTGTCGGTGTACTAAAGTAGGGGTACCTTAGTACCCCGAACTTGGGCACGGACAGTTGCAGCACCCCGCGGCAAGGCTTGCCGGGCGTCCGCCAAGATTCGCCGCCAAGACCCTCCGTCATTCTTACTCTACTGCCGTTCAAGAACAAAGTGTTAGTTGAGAAGACAAAGCCCCGGCAAGAGGAGCTTGCCGGGAAGAACAAGATCCCGGCAAGAGAAGCTTGCCGGGAAGAGCAAGACCCCGGCAAGAGGAGCCTGCCGGGAAGGACAGCCAAGGCACTTGCCGCGGCAGAGCCACCACTCTGCGCCTGTGCTCCAGCTCACCCGGCGACGTGTCGCCGCAGGATCACTCCCGGTGCACGTGGCGGGTGGCTGTGCAGCCTAGCGGTGCGAGGTGGCAAGCGGAGCTGACAAGGAGGCCATCGTGGCGACCGGTGGCAACCCTAACAGTCGTTTCCTTGCACTGTTGGAGCGACCAGACGGGCATTAAATGCTCTTGTCCCCTGCCGTCAGAGTGAGGTAGGGGACACTGTGCACAGCAGTGTACCAACCCACGTTTTTACCTTTCTACCCCTCTTTCTACGCTGCCACCTGTCAGTGAACCCCTTTGGACTATAAAAGGGAGGCCCATGCGCACGTAGAAGGGGTTCGGATTTTCGGAGGCCAGACTACAGCGTACCCACGCTCTCGAGCAAAGAATAAATACAAACACAAAAGCAGCAGTAGGAGTTTTATCTCTCCGGAGAGCTCCGAAGCTGGGTAAAATCCCCCGCGTGTATTCGCCACAATCTGCTCTGCGTGCGCGCCCCGCTCCCTTGCCAGACTAGAAGGGCCCCCCTGCCCCATAGGTGCTCGTTCCCCCACGACAGATGCAAACTTTGACACTAATCCGGATGACTCTGAGTAGTAAACCGGATTCGTATAGTAGAGCAGTTATTTGGAATAGCTCCAAGTAGCGCATGGTAGCTGCATCTACAAGATGACATGGAGACTTGTAAAGCACACACGGATCTGAAAGGTTCAGACACGTTGACTAATAACCTCTCTCACAAGCGAGATGTGATCAAACACCATGGGTGTTGGATTCATTACAATCACATAGTAATGTGAACTAGATTATTGACTCTAGTGCAAGTAAGAGACTGTTGGAAATATGCCCTAGAGACAATAATAAAATGGTTATTATTATATTTCCTTGTTCATGATAATTGTCTATTATTCATGCTCTAATTGTATTAACTGCATACCGTAATACATGTGTGAATACATAGACCACAACATGTCCCTAGTGAGCCTCTGGTTGACTAGCTCATTGATCAATAGATGGTTATGGTTTCATGACCATGGACATTAGATGTCATTGATAGCGGGATCACATCATTAGGACAGTGATGTGATGGACAAGACCCAATCCTAAGCGTAGCACAAGATCATGTAGTTCGTTTGCTAAAGCTTTTCTAATGTCAAGTATCATTTCCTTAGACCATGAGATTGTGCAACTCCCAGATACCGTATAAATGCTTTGGGTGTACCAAACGTCACAACGTAACTGGGTGGCTATAAAGGTGCACTACAGGTATCTCCGAAAGTGTCTGTTGGGTTGGCACGAATCAAGACTAGGATTTGTCACTCCATATGATGGAGAGGTATCTCTGGGCCCACTCGGTGATGCATCATCATAATGAGCTCAATGTGACTAAGTAGTTAGTCACGGGAACATGCATTACAGAACGAGTAAAGTGACTTGCCAGTAACGAGATTGAACGAGGTATTTGGATACCAACGATCAAATCTCGGGCAAGTAACAAACCGATTGACAAAGGGACTTGTATTCGGGATTGATTGAATCCCCGACATCGTGGTTCATCCGATGAGATCATCGTGGAACATTTGGGAGCCAACATGGGTATCTAGATCCCGTTGTTGGTTACTGGCCGGAGAATGTCTCGGTCATGTCTGCATGGTTCCCGAACCCGTAGGGTCTACACACTTAAGGTTCGGTGACGCTAGAGTTGTTATGGGAAATAGTATGTGGTTACCGAAGGTTGTTCGGAGTCTCGGATGAGATCTCGGACGTGACGAGGAAATCCGGAATGGTGCGGAGGTGAAGATCGATATATTGGACGAAGGGTATTGGAGTCCGGAATTGTTCTGGGAGTACCGGGTGACGACCAGCGTGACCGAAAGGTGTTTCGGAGGCCCCGACAAGCATTGGGGGGCATTATGGGCCAAGGGGAGGGGGCACACCAGCCCACTAAGGGGCTGTGCGCCCCTCCCAACCCCTCTCACGTAACCTGGAGAGGTTGAGGCGCCTCCCCTAGGGCAGCCGCCCCTCCCGGCTTTGGGGGCAAGTTTCCTAGGGGTGGGGGCGCCCAAACCCATCTAGGGTTTCCCCTGTGGCCACCACCCTGATACGTCTCTGTCGTATCTATAATTTTTGATTGTTCCATGCCAATATTATTCAACTTTCATATACTTTTGGCAAATTTTTATACTATTCCTGGGACTAACATATTGATCCAGTGCCCAGTGCCAGTTCCTGTTTGTTGCATGTTTTATGTTTCGCAGAAACCCAATATCAAACGAAGTCCAAACGGGATAAAAACGGACAGAGAATTATTTTGGAATATTTCTGATTTTTGGGATGAAGAATCAACGCGAAACGGTGCGCGAGGTGGCCACGAGAGTGGCCCACGCCACCACTCCAGGTGGGCGCGCCCCCACTCTCGTGGGCCACCCGTAAGGCGGTTGATGCCCTTCTTTAGTCGCGAGAAAACTAATTTTTGGAAAACGATCTGGGAAAAGGTTTCAATCCAATCGGAGTTACGGATCTCCAGATATAAAGGAAACGGTGCCAGGGCAGAATTCGAGAATGCAAAAACAGAGAGATAGATCCAATCTCAGAGGGGCTCTCGCCCCTCCCAAGCCATGGGAGCCAAGGACCAGAGGGGAAATCCTTCTCCCATCTAGGGAGGAGGTCAAGGAAGAAGAAGAAGAAGGGGGCCTCTCTCCCCCTTGCTTCCGGTGGCGCCGGAGTGCTGCTGGGGGCCGTCATCATCACCGCGATCTACACCAACACCGTCGTCATCTTCACCAACATCTCCATCACCTTCCCCCCTCTATCTACAGCAGTCCACTCTCCCGCATCCCGCTGTACCCTCAACTTGAACATGGTGCTTTATGCTTCATATTATTGTCCAATGATGTGTTGACATCCTATGATGTCTGAGTATGTCGGTGTACTAAAGTAGGGGTACCTTAGTACCCCGAACTTGTGCACGGGCAGTCGCAGCGTCCCGCGGCAAGGCTTGCCGGGCGTCCGCCAAGACCCTTCACTATTCATATTACTGCCATTCAAGAACAAAGTGTTAACTGAGAAGACAAGGCCCCGGCAAGAGAAGCTTGCCGGGAAGGACAAGACTCCGGCAAGAGGAGCTTGCCGGGAAGGCCAACCAGGACACTTCAGAAAACTTGTCGCGACGCATCGCACGTCCCGGCAAGACCCGACGAGCGGCAAGCTTGCGGGTGCGACAAGATAACGACCGCGGCAAGGTGCATGCCGCGGCGAAGCCACCACTCTGCGCCCACGCTCCAGCGCATCCGACGACGTGTCGCCGCAGGATCGCTCCTGGTGCACGTGGCGGGTAGCTGTGCGGCCAAGCGGTGCGAGGTGGCAAGAGAAGATGACGAGGAGGCCATAGTGGTGATCGGTGGCGCCCCTAACGGTCGCTTCCGGCACTGTTTGGGCGATCTGACGGGCATTAAATGCCCTTGTCCCCTGCCGTCAGAGTTAGGTAGGGGCACTATTGATAGCGGTTGTACCAACCCGCGTTTTTACTATTTTACCCCTCTTTATGCGTTGCCACCTGTCGGTGACCCCTTTAGACTATAAAAAGGAGGCCCATGCGCACGTAGAAGAGGTTCGACTCATTCGAGACTACAGCATACCCACGCTCTCAAACAAGAACAAATACAAACACAAAGCAGCAGTAGGAGTTTTATCTCTCCGGAGAGCTCCGAAGCTGGGTAAAATCCCTCGCGCGCTCGACCTCGATCTGCTCTTCGTGCGCCCTCCGCTCCCTGCCGGACCGAAAAGGGGCCCCGCCCCATAGGTGCTCGTTTCCCCACGACATCTTTGGCGCGCCAGGTAGGGGGCGTCGAGGTTGTGTGAACCTGATCCGGTCTCCGCGCGCGCTAAATCAACATCTTCATCGACATGCCACCGAAGAAGAAGACTTCGGAGGTGGCCGCTCCGTCTACGTCGATTCCACCGCCGCCGGAGCAAACGGGCGGTGGGGTAGACGCCGGCCGAGGAGCGGGCGCCGACGGTGGGACTCACGTCATCACCAGGTCCAAGGACAAGGCCCCGCAAGCTTCAGCATCTGTACATCCACCACACCCTTCCCAGGAGGTGCAAGATCGACAACGCCAAGGTGCTCCTAGCACCGTGCTCATGTTGGAACAAGGCCAAGCCGGCGGATCGCAGGACGTTCAAGGCCAACCTGCACGCCAACACGCTGGCACGAGTGCAGTACGGTCGCCTGGGCGAGATGTTGCTCCTTCTAACACCGTTAGAAGTTTGAGCATATCCCGCACCTCGCGCCACTCGCCACCGCCGCCCAAGACTTCAGAGGAAGCACTGGCCCGAGCCCAGCTGCTTCTAGATTACCCTCCAGCGCCAGACAAGATCGACGACTGGAGGATGACCATTCATAGCCTCATCGGCTTCGCCAACGGCGACAAGCCCTGGCAACCGAGCACATCGAAGCCCCGGCAAGACGCCCGGGCGCAAGCCGACGCAGACAAGACCGCCGGGGGTGCCACCACCATGCACTCCCCGCCCCGAAGGCCAAGATCGCCGACTCACCGGGCCAACCTCGACACCGACTCCACTGCATCGTCAGACCCGCGAGCTCGCCGCGATCAACGCCAAGTTCTTCAAGAACGACGACATGAAGACGCTCGCACTCGCATCGAGCGTCGGAGAGAAGCGCGACGTCAGTCTGACTAGCGCGTTGACATGCATGCGCCAGGGGAACCAGGTGATTTGCCGTATGCGGTAGGTTGCCCTGCGTTCACTCGTGAGCTGCGGCAGGTCCAGTGGCCCAGCACCAAGAACTTCAAGCCAGACGTACCCAAGAAGTACGATGGCAGGATACATCGGTCGGAGTTCCTTAGCGTCTACACCATCGCGGTGCAGGCTGCCGGGGGGCGCGACGAGAAGATCCTCGCCAACTACTTCCCGCTGGTGCTCAAGCCCAACGTCAGATCTTGGCTCATGCACTTGCCGGACAACTCCATTTCTTCGTGGGCGGACCTGTGCCATCAGTTTGTAGGCACCTTCACAGGCGGCCACAAGCCCCATGGCTAGGAAAGCGATCTTCATTTGCTTGCCCAGAAGGAAGGAGAACCCCTGCGCAAGTACATACAGAGATTCAGCCAGGTGCAGCGCAACATCCCAGACGTCCACCCTGCCGCGGTTATTAGCGCGTTCCATCAGAACATGCGTAACCGTAGGATGAGGGAGGAGATGGCGATGTGCAAGATCAGAGATGTCAGCGAGCTATATGCTCTGGCCGACAAGTGTGCACGAGCTGAAGAGGGGTGGAAACTCCCCGGAGAAAATGTAGGAGCAGATGGATCTGACAGTGAGGACGCCCCTCCGGCGAAGAGGAACCGGAGGCGGAATAACAGAAAGAGGAAGGCTAAGGATGTGCTAGTCGTCGACCAGTCCGGCAACGGAGGCGGCGCCGAGAAGGCCAAAGCTGGTGACTCCGGCGAGGCTGTGGTGGCCGCCGACAAGCAGGACGGTTCCGGCAAGGAGTACTGCAAGATCCATCGCACCAAGGGCCATGACCTCCAAGCATGCAAGAAGGTTGAGCAGATGGCAGAGCTACAGAAAGCTGAATATGAACGTCGCGACAAGGAGAAGGCCCAGGAAGGTGGCGGGGGATCCGGCAAGAAGCGTCCCACCCGGGGAGGGCGCCGCGGCAAGGCCAAGCGGCGGCAAGGAGACAGACCTCCCCGTGGCCGCGACAAGGACGAAGACGAATATGAGGATGATGAGATGGACGAGGATGAGACCGACGAGCAAGAGTTTCATAAGGCAACGGAGGTTTTGTGCGTTGACGGCGGTGCTTCTCTACACACCTCGCACCGCCAACTCAAGCAGTGGGTGCGGGAGGTAAATGCAGAAGAACCATCAGTCGAATCACGCAAGCCCCTGAAGTGGTCCAGCACGCCCATTGTCTTTGATGTTGAGGATCACCCTGATCGCATCACTGCGGTCGGGTGCTTGCTGATGTTGGTTTCACCAACCATCCGCAACCTCAAGGTCACGAAGATGTTGGTTGACAGCAGGGCCGGCCTAAATCTGATCTCTTCCACGGTGCTCAAGAAGCTCCAGATCCCCGACAGCGAGCTCGAAGAAACTGGTACCTTTCAAGGAATCAACCCGGGAAGGAGCAAGCCCAAGGGGAAGATTACACTGCCAGTGACGTTTGGCAGCGAGCTGAATTTCATAACAGAGAGAGTCACATTTGATGTTGCTGATTTCCCATTGCCCTACAATGGGATACTCGGCCGTCCAGCGCTTGCCAAGTTCATGGCAGCCTCTCATTATGCTTACAACATGCTCAAAATGCTCGGTCCGATAAGTGTCATTTCTGTCCAAAGCGACAAGAAGGATGCACTTATCTGTACCGACAAGATCTACCGGGAAGCAGCAGCCGCAGCAGAACATAAACCACTTGCCGCTGAAGCTCCCCGGGGGAAGAAGAAGACCAAGTCCGGCAAGAGTAGCTCTGATGCCCACTCCGGCAAGCGCACCTCTTCGGAGTGCTGCGCTACCGTCGAGGACGCACCATCGAGCTCCACCGGCAAGTGCAAGAAGGCAAAGACAGCGACACGTGAGACCAAGAAAGTGGCCGCCAAGGAGGACGGCACTGGTGGTACCTTCACCATCAATGCCATGCTTGACCCTAAATAGGAAAGCGCGCTCGTTGCTTTCCTGCGGGAGAATGTCGATGTGTTTGCATGGCAACCATCTGACATCCCCGGTGTTCCCAGGAAAGTAATTGAGCACCACCTTGCCGTCTGCCCTCACGCGCGGCCCGTCAAGCAGAGAGTCAGGAAACAAGCAGTGGAGCGTCAAGAGTTCATTGCAGAGGAGATCAAGAAGTTGGAAGCAGCAGGCCTTGTCTGAGGAGTACTCCATCCAACGTGGTTAGCCAATCTAGTAGTCGTGCGCAAGGCGAATGGGAAGTGGAGGCTTTGTATTGACTTCACTGATGTTAATAAAGCTTGTCCCAAGGATCCATTTCCCTTGCCGCGCATTGATCAGATTGTCGACTCCACGGCAGGATGTGATCTTCTTTCATTCCTTGATGCATACTCAGGATATCATCAGATCTTCATGGCAGAAGAGGATGAAGAGAAAACCGCATTTATTACTCCATGTGGCACGTACTGCTTTGTACGGATGCCTTTCGGACTAAAGAATGCTGGTTCAACATTTGCAAGAGTAGTCAGTCATGCTTTTGAGCCACAGCTGCACAGAAATATAGAAGCTTACATGGATGATATAGTGGTCAAGAGCAAGGACAAAGAAACTTTGATCCAAGATTTGGACGAGACTTTTGCAAATCTGCGCAAGATCAATCTCAAGTTAAATCCCGGGAAGTGTGTGTTTGGAGTTCCTTCCGGCAAGCTTCTCAAATTCTTTGTATCTCAGCGGGGGATCGAAGCCAATCCCTACAAGATCAAAGCCATTGAACAGATCGAAGCACCGAAGCGCGTCAAGGATGTGCGAAGACTTGCCGGCTGTGTTGCTGCTCTCACTAGGTTCATCTCTAAGTCTGCTGAGCGTGCCCTGCCATTTTTCAAAATTTTGAAAAAGGCAGGTCCAATGAAATGGACTCCGGAAGCGGAGGCTGCGCTGCAGGACCTGAAGAGATACCTATCCTCAACTCCAACACTTGTCGCACCTAAGCCACAAGAGAAGTTGCTGCTATATCTGGCGGCAACCAATCAAGTGGTTAGTGCTGCGTTAGTAGCGGAGAGGGAGGCAGATGATGAGCCAGCGACCGCGGCAAGCGAGTGCAGCGACAAGCAGGGGGCTTCCCCGACAAGTTCTGGCTCCGGCAAGGATGGATCTGCGCAGCCACAAGAAGAGAAACAGAAGAAGATGGTGCAGCGCCCAGTTTACTTTGTCAGTTCCCTTCTGCAGGGGGATAGATCAAGATACTCTGGGGTGCAAAAGTTGCTTTTTGGCCTTCTCATGGCCTCGAGGAAGCTGTGCCATTAGTTTCAAGCACATGAGATCATAGTTGTCACTCGCTTTCCGTTGAAGAGGATATTGCAGAATCCAGAAGCAACAGGTAGGATTGTCGAGTGGGCACTGGAACTGTCAAGCTTTGGCCTCAAGTTTGAAACTACTTCAACTATCCAGAGCCGAGCATTGGTAGAATTCATAGCAGAATGGAGGCCAACACCCGATGAAGAAATTCCGGAGAAGAGCATCCCCGTCAAGGAAGCGAATAAGGAATGGATCATGTACTTTGATGGTGCCTTCTCGCTGCAAGGCGCCGGTGCAGGCGTGCTACTTGTCGCACCCACCGGAGAGCACCTCAAGTACGTGATCCAAATGCACTTTCCCAAGGAGCAAGCAACAAACAATACTGCAGAGTATGAAGGCTTGCTTGCCGGACTCCGGATCGCGGCAGAACTTGGGATCAAGAAGCTTATTGTCAGGGGTGACTCACAGCTTGTCGTCCGCCAAGTTAACAAAGATTATCAAAGTCCGTTGATGGAAGCCTACATTTTTGAAGTGAGGAAGCTGGAAGAGCATTTTGACGGCCTGCAGATGGAACATGTTCCAAGAGCTCAGAACGACATTGCAGATGGCCTGTCAAAATGCGCCGCACTTAAGTTGCCTGTGGAGCCAGGGATTTTTGTGCTCAAGATGACTCAGCCATCTGTAACACCATCAACTGGACAGAGCAGGAAGAGAAAGTTGGTTACTGGCGACTACTTTCCGGCAGAGCTCCCCGAAGCCGCCGCCAAGAAGGTCTCCAGGATCAACACAGAAAGTGCTGAGGAGCAGTCTGCTCCGACAAGCCCCAGGGTTTGTTCCATTGAAGCAGACGCTCTCGACAAGCTGTGTCCCGACACGCTTGCCGGGGAGCATCACGCTCCGGCAGGATCCCAGATTCTTGCCGTAGAAGCGGATGTTCCCGCAGCAGCATTTGCGCCTTTAGTCCTCGTTGTCGAGCCACAAGCTCCGACATGGGCACAGCAGATAGTCCATTTCCTTCAAACAGGAGAACTTCCCAAGAGCAAGAAGAAGCAGAAAAAGTAGCCCGGCAATCAAGTATGTATCAGTTTGTCGATGACATACTGTACAGAAAAAGATTCAACAGAGTGAAATTGAAGTGCATTTCCCGGGAAGAAGGACAAGAGCTGTTGGCGGAGATACACGGAGGCATATGTGGTCACCACATTGGCGCAAGAGCACTTGCCGGCAAGGCCTTCCGGCAAGGTTTCTTTTGGCCGACAGCCCTCTAGGATGCAACTGCACAAGTAACCAAGTGTGAAGCATGCCAGTTCCACTCCAAACAGATTCATCAACCAGCTCAAGCTCTCCAAACAATCCCTTTATCCTGGCCATCTTTGGTCTGGGGGCTCGACATTCTCGGCCCCTAGTTCTCCCCACAGAACTCGTATACGGATCGCCTCGAGTGCTCGCTTATGATGAGCTAGAGCAAGAGCAGCTGCGGCAAGATGACGCGCTGCTCCTCGAGGAAGATCGTCTTCAGGCTGCGGTATGAGCTACTCGCTACCAGCAAGCTTTGCGCCGCTACCATAGCTGCAAAGTTAACGCCAGAAGCTTCGAGAAGGAGAAGATGATGAAGTGGATATGGCATCGTTCAAAGAAGTACAGCCTTGCCGTACACAGACGACAGAAAAGCTAAGTTGCCAAAGTTTGAGCGCAGTCAGATTTTAAATTTTTAAGTTATATTCCTTGAACGGCCGTGCCTTGTATGGAAAACCTGTGCGCAGAGGAATCGACTCGTGGCTAAGTTACGCCCCTAATTTGTTTCGAGTCCGCTCAACAATGAAAGTGTGCTGCAACTAGCCCCAACAAGGTTTCTTGCCGGAAGCAACACCGCCGGCAGGCTGCTGATGTTCCGCACTCAGCGCTCGC
This sequence comes from Triticum timopheevii, assembly GCA_963921465.1. Lineage (NCBI taxonomy): Eukaryota > Viridiplantae > Streptophyta > Magnoliopsida > Poales > Poaceae > Triticum > Triticum timopheevii. The sequence continues at coordinate 141,538,931 of OY997270.1, forward strand.
GGCAAGCGTGTTCCCACCAGCTAGTTCCCTAAACGCGTAGGGTAAAAACATACAAGGGATGGAATTGAGTAAAGGATATAACATAGCAAGCATCCTCTTTTCAAAAAAAAACATCCCACTCGGGTACAATCCATAGAGGATGAAAAACATGAAAGAGAGGATTACAAGTTTTACATGCACTAAGGCCCGAAGGCTTACAAATTAAAAAGATAAGATGCCCGTAATCCCTTTCCTGTCCCTCTCTTCAGGAGATAGGTCAAGGAGGCGAAAAGGGCAAAAGGGGCGCCTAGGCGAGCTACAGGTGCCAGAAGACACCAAGAGAACATCCCGGGGGCCGTCCGGAGGCTAGACGGTGATGGCGGCGCCGGAAGCGGGGCTCGAAGATGGGGCGGCAGGATGTCAGCACACTGTCGAGGGCACTACGCCCTCGTACTCCGACTTGATGGCCTTGTCATCAGCCCTCTTCCCCTTCCGCAGCCTCCCTACGCCAGCCGCCCAAGGAGACGACCCCGGAGAGTTCAAGGAGCCGGCGACACGGATGATGGGGTCACCGGTGATGCACGAAGCGGCGCCCGACACCTAGTCGGGCCCGCCATCCTGCCGCCCGCTACCCTCATCGTCGCTGTTGCTCTCCTCCTCGTCACTCTCGCTTGAGGAGGAGCCTTCGCTATCGGAGGAGCTGTCCACGCAGCACTTCGCCCGAGTACCGAAGCACCCGAAGACCTTGATGGAGAGGAGATCGCCCTCCATTAACTTAAAATGGAGGGTAAACCCCGCCATCAGGCTATGGATACGGGCGAACGTCTTCCATCCACGATCAAGATACATCACATTAGGGGCTGGGAATACAACGCGGACTCGCGTGCCGCTGATCCCACAGCCCCTCATGTGCAATCTCAGTGTCTCGGGCGGATCCAGCTCCATCGCGCTCGCAAACGGAGCTGGAAGCCGGAGGCGACGACGAGGCGCCCGACGCAGCCTGACGAAGAACTCGCAAGGGTCGTCCCCTGTATGGACCGCCGTGGGGAGCGGAACCGCCGGCGGAGGCGAAGCTGGCTCGCCGCCCCGTCCGCCTCTTCCCCGAGCGCCTCGACCTCGTCCTCGACCTCGTCCACGACCTCGCCCCCTCCCTCTTCCCCTTATGGCTGGCTTTGCCACCACGGGCGTGGGATAGGGAGGGGCGCGCTGTCTGGCGGCGACCCTCGCCGCCACCGATGAAGGGCCAGGGTTCCCTTTCTCCATGGCGAACGAGAGAAAGGGGAGCAGAAGATGAAGAAAGGAGAAGATGAGAGAGTGCGGGCTTCTGCGCTCCCCTCCCGCTCTTATTAAAGGAGCGGGGTGGGGGCTCGGCCGCCCCGCTCAGTGAATCAGGGCACGGGAAGAGCAGGGAGTCGGGGCCGACCCGCTGCCTCTGCTCGCAGTGGCCCAGTCTCCCGCTTCCATCGTCCGTGACCCCAAGCGCATGGGAGCCGCGTGGCGGGGGTGCAGAACCAAGGCGAACGTTACGCATTTCCTGGAGTTAAAAATTATCCACGATCTCTCCCACGACGCCGCGATTGACGCGTGCCGTTACGAGAGGACGCGGTGGATACGGAGTGGATTTGGTTTGGACCCAGGCCGCGCGTGCCCGTGCCCCCTGTTTTGGGCCTGGCCCAACAGTGCTCGGCACCGTGTATGGCCCAGGCCCGGGGGCTCCTGTCGGTGTACTAAAGTAGGGGTACCTTAGTACCCCGAACTTGTGCACGGCAGTCGCAGCGTCCCGCGGCAAGGCTTGCCGGGCGTCCGCCAAGACCCTTCACTATTCATATTACTGCCATTCAAGAACAAAGTCTTAACTGAGAAGACAAGGCCCCGGCAAGAGAAGCTTGCCGGGAAGGACATGACCCCGGCAAGAGGAGCTTGCCGGGAAGGCCAACCAGGACACTTCAGAAAACTTGCCGCGACGCACCGCGCGTCCCGGCAAGACCCGACGAGCGGCAAGCTTGCGGGTGCGACAAGATAACGACCGCGGCAAGGTGCATGCCGCGGCGAAGCCACCACTCTGCGCCCACGCTCGAGCGCATCCGACGACGTGTCGCCGCAGGATCGCTCCTGGTGCACGTGGCGGGTAGCTGTGCAGCCAAGCGGTGCGAGGTGGCAAGAGAAGATGACGAGGAGGCCATCGTGGCGATCGATGGCGCCCCTAACGGTCGCTTCCGGCACTGTTTGGGCGATCTGACGGGCATTAAATGCCATTGTCCCCTGCCGTCAGAGTTAGGTAGGGGCACTGTTGATAGCGGTTGTACCAACCCGCATTTTTACTTTTTTACCCCTCTTTCTGCGTTGCCACCTGTCGGTGACCCCTTTAGACTATAAAAAGGAGGCCCATGCGCACGTAGAAGAGGTTCGACTCATTCGAGACTACAACATACCCACGCTCTCAAGCAAGAACAAATACAAACACAAAGCAGCAGTAGGAGTTTTATCTCTCCGGAGAGCTCCGAAGCTGTGTGAAATCCCTCGCGCGCTCGACCTCGATCTGCTCTTCGTGCGCCCTCCGCTCCCTGCCGGACCGAAAAGGGGCCCCGCCCCATAGGTGCTCGTTTCCCCACGACAGAGTAGATTTTCTTTGTCCTATCGGTGATTGATGAATTGCTATGATTTGTTTGAGTTGCATGTTTTATTATTGGTGCTGTCCTATTGTGCCCTCCGTGTCGCGCAAGCGTGAGGGATTCCCGCTGTAGGGTTTACAATATGTTTATGATTTGCTTATGGTGGGTGGCATGAGTGACAGAAGCACCACTACAAAAAAAGACACATTCGTGACATTTTGGTATGAACGAATTTTTTTCCTGTCATACATATGACACTTCTATGACGATAATTGTGACAAAACCCGGTATCATCATAGATGTGGTGGGCTCCTACTTCTATGACAAAAAATCATGACAGAAAATGGGCTTTTCGTCCTGGGCGGGCCGGAGACGCAGCTGCATGACTTTCTTTGGGTCGTCCATGACAGAAAAAACCGTGGTAGAAGCGAGGGGGAGGAAAATTTCGGGGAGTTGCCCGTTACGGTGGGAGAGCGATGCGCATTTCTCTCATACAGGTACGCACATGTGTGTGAGCCGTTGTCTCTAACTGAACCCGAGCGAGGTGTTGGGCTCTAACTGAACTCGAGCGATTTCACTGCAGGCTACACGTTACTGAACCCGAGCGATCGATCGATGGCTGTTAACTGAATCCGATGGAGGCGATTCCTTCGCTACTGCTGCTAACTGAAGCCGATCGATTGGATGAACAGTGAGTGTTGCGGGGGGGGGGGGGGGGGGTTGGATGAACAGTGAGCGGTGGCGTTGCCTCTGGATGAACAGGAACCCATGGTGTGGAGGGCTAGATGAACAGTAGACGGTGCAGGGGTGGCCGTGGAGGGGTGGTTGAACAGGACCCCGTGGTGTGGATGGCTGGATGAATAGTAGACGGTGGAGGGTGCCCGTGGAGGGGTGGTTGAACAGGACCCCATGGTGTGGAGGGCTGGATGAATAGTAGATGGTGGAGGGGTGCCCGTGGAGGGGTGGTTGAACAGTAGCCGGTGGAGTAGCGCGCGGTGGAGGCTGGATGAACAGGAGCCCATGGAGGCTGGAGCAGGTCGAGGTAGCCCGTGGAGGCTGGAGGATGTCGACGGTGGAGATGAACAGTATCCCGTGGAGTCCCGTTTTGCGGTACACCACACCCCTCCCCCTGTTTCGACCGGAGCGCTCCAACACAAGTCCGTTTTGTCTGTTTTGTGGTACGCCACACCCCTCCCGATCAACAAGACCCCCGTTTCGACCGTAGGAGGTCCGTTTCCTCCGTTTTGCAGTACACCACACCCCTCCCGATCAACAGGACCCCCGTTTCGACTGTAGGAGGTCCGTTTCCTCCATTTTGCGGTACGCCAGGCCCCTCCCGATCAACAGGACCCCGTTTCGAACATGGCCGGTCGAACACAAGGCCGTTTCCTCCGTTGTGCTGTACGCCAGGCCTCGTTTCCATCGCCTGTTCCGTCCAAGCCCTCCCGATGAACAAGACCGCTCATTCCGTTCTGATCCAGCCGGTTGGCTCCCCATGAACACGACGACGACGCTGTTTCTCCGTTCCGACCCAGCCATGTACGTATGCGCAATAGGCGTTACAGACCCTTCCCGTATGTACGTACGTGTCCGTATTTTCTTTCTTGCACCCTCGCCGCTGTACGTACGTGTACATGCTACGTGCGCGCCTCTACTACGACACGTGCGTGCCTCTACTACTACATGTGCGCGCCTCTACATCCACCAGTATATATGTACGTACACGTTCGCGACCAGAATGACAACGCTACGTACGCTTTGACCAGGTGGGTCCCGAGTGTCAGGCACTTCCTTGCGTGCGAAGATGTAGCTGGTGGGTCCCAGCAGTCAGGGGGGCGAATCATTTTTTTCGGATGCACTTCCTAGCGTGCGAAGATGTAATTGGTGGGTCCCAGCAGACAGGGGGAAATCTGTTTTTGCTAAATACGGTGGCCCGTCCGGTGGGTCCCCGCTGTCAGGTGGAGGAATAATTATTTTGCGCGTAATAAGGAGGCACTTCCTTGCTGCGGCCATGGACCCAGCTATCAGCCTCTCCACGTACAGTCCACGTCCGATGGAAGCCATTCCTTGACCACATTGACCACGCCGTGCCGAGAGCACCAGGGCGGTGGACGATGGCGAGGCCTGGGAAGGGGACGACTTGGAGCCGGGGAAGACGCGGCAGTGGATGACCAAGCGTAGAGGAGTATGAGGGTTCACTGGTTCGCTGCGGTGTGAGGCTGTCGTCGCCACAGAATAACAGGGGGTGTGGGTGAGTAGAGGGATGGCCTAGCCAGCGGTGGGAGTAGTAGGGGGCGGTGAGGCCTCTGCCACATCGCAGCCGGCCACGGGAGGCAGGAGCACGAGGCACGACCGGCGCTGGTTTGGGCGGCTAGAGCAAGAATACTAGAGGTTGAAGAAGCACTACAACCGTTGGATGGACATCGTACTGTCACTGGAGCTAGAATCGTGCATATTGAGTAAGTTGACAAAGCCCTCCGTCCCCGTCAACTTAGTAGGCCCACAAGTCAGCCTGCCACTATACTGGGTCCCAGCTAACAGGGGGAGTATACATTTTTTTTGTGCCTAATAAGGAGGCACTTCCTTGCGTGCGAAGATATAGCAGGTGGGTCCGAGCTGTCAGCGGCGGTAACGTTTTTTTCCCGAAATACTGAGGCCCTTTCGGTGGGTCCCTGATGTCAGGTGGACGAATCATTATTTTGCGCGTAATAAGGAGGCATTTCCTTGCGTGCGGCCCTGGACCCAGCTGTCGGCCTCTCCATGTACAGTCCACTTCAGATGCATGTCGGTCGTTGACCACGTTGACTAGGCCGCGCCGAGAGCACCACGGCGGTGGATGACGGCGAGTCCTAGGAAGGGAACAACACGAAGGCAGGGAAGACTCAGCAGTTGTTTCTCACTCGGAGGGGAGTACGACTGAACGAGGGTTTACTGGTTCGTCTGCCGTCGCCGGAGAATAACAGCAGGTGTGGGTGAGTAGAGGGATGGCTAGGCCAGCGATGGGAGTACGGTGGGGCGGTGAGGCCTGCGGGGCAGCACAGCCGGCCGCGGGGAGGAGGGAGCAGGCAGTCCCGCCGGCGCTTGTTTGAGCGGCTGGAGCAGGAAGAGCAGAGATTGAAGAAGCATGACGACCGTTGGATGGCCATCCAACAGTCACTGCTTGTGCGTCAACCTTTTTTTAGGAAAGCCTCAAATCCGTGGAAAGCAGCATACAGCCCATCTGCCATTATTTCTAATAATTTACAGCCCATTTGCTAATTCTTAAGGTTTTTTTGGAGCCCATATTCTTTTTGTTAGCATTATAGCCCATATTGTGGCCACGGTTAAAAAATTATACGAAATTTTGCATATTTCGGTGCGGTCCGAACTGTTTTTAATCCCGAAATTTCGACTCACATTCAAACTGATTTTAAAAATAAATGTATATCAATATAAAATCCAGCAAATTCTCCACGCATAAAAATTAATGTAATTTAAAATCTCGAAATGAAAAAAAAGATATTTGAAACTAATTTCCGCTTTGATGTGTTTTAAAAATGTCCAGCCCATTTCTAATTACTGATGGGCCATTTTCTCGGCCAGCCGAATGAAAGCCCTCCTCGTCTTGAAAGATTTGCAGCCCAACAGGCCTGACAAAGCGACTTACTTGGCAAATCACAAAAAACTGGGTTGTGGCCGTGGACCCAGCTGTTAGCCTCTCCACGTACAGTACTCTTCCGATGGAAGTCGTTCCTTGACCATGTTGACCACGCCGCGCGGAGAGCACCACGGAAGTGGACGACGGTGAGGCCTAGGAAGGGGACAACGCGGAGCCGGGGAAGACGCGGCAGTGGAAGCCCGCGCGGAGAGCAGTATGAGGGTTCACTGGTTCGGCTGCGGTGTGAGGCTGCCATCGCCGCAGGGCCTGGCCAGCGGGGGAATAGTAGGGGGCGGTGAGTCCTCCGCGGCAGCACAGCCGGACACGGGAGGCAGGAGCATGAGGCACGACCGGCGCTGGTTTGGGCGGCTGGAGCAAGAAGACCAGAGGTTGAAGAAGCACTACGGCCGTTGGATGGACATCGTACGGTCACTTGAGCTAGAATCGTTCATATTGACTAAGTTGACAAAGCCCTGCGTCCCCGTCAATTTAGTAGGCCCACAAGTCAGCCTCCCACCAAGGTGGGTCCTAGCTAGTAGGGGGAGTATTCATTTTTTTGTGCGTAATAAGGAGGCACTTCTGGTGGGTCCGAGCTGACAGCGGGGGGGGGGACTTTTTTTCGCAAAATACGGTGGCCTGTCAGGTGGGTCCCAGCAGTCAGGGGGCAAACGTTTTTTTTTTCACAAAATACGGTGGCCCGTCTAGTGGGTCCCTGCTGTCACTTGGAGGAATCATTATTTTCCACGTAATAAGGAGGCACTTACTTGCTGTGGCCGTGGACCCAGCTGAGACTCTCCATGTACAGTATACTTCCGATGGAAGTTGTTCCCTGACCACGTTGACCTCGCCGCGTTCTGTTGCATGCATGCGTCCATGGGCGTGGTGCGTCCCCACCGTCAGCCTCTCATGTACAGTCATCTTCCAATGACTCTCGGTTGTTGACCACGTTGACCACACTGTGCCGAGCGCACCCAGACTAGAACGACCCGGAGATGGGGAAGACGGGGCAGTGGAGTCGCAGATGGAGAGGAGTGGGAAACTTCACTGGTTCGGGTGCGCGGCAGCACAGCCACGGTGCCGCCCACGGGAGATAGGAGCAAGAACAGAGGTTGAAGAAGGAGCACGACTGTTGGATTAACATCCAACGGTCCAGCTGCTAGAATCATTTGTTGATTAAGTTGACAAAGCCATGCATACACGTTCGCTTAGCAAGCCCACAAGTCAATCACCAACTCTAACGGGTCCCAGCTGTCAACGGGATGAATAATTTTTTTCGCAAAACAAAGAGGCACTTCCTTCCGTGCGAAGATACAGCCGGTGGGTCCCAGCTGTCAGGTGGAGGAAACATTTTTTCAGCTTAATAAGGAGGAACTTTCCTTGCGTGCGACCATGGACCTCGTGGGTCCCAGCCGTCAGGCTCTCCACGTACAGTCCTCTTCTGATGACTCTCGTTTGTTGACCACGCCACACCGAACACAGCGAGGCAGTGGACGACGGCGAGGCCCCGGACAGGAATGACTTGGAGATGGGAAAACATGGTAGTGGAGTCGCAGATTGAGAGAAGGAGAAGGGTTATAACTGGTTCTTTTGCAATTCATATCAAACTCAGGTTCACAGGACACGTTCATATTCATAGCCAACATTCACTATCAACAACTCAAAAGATTCATATATACACTAGCTCAGCATATCTATGCATCCAAATGATTGATAGATCACACGACAATATTCATACATAATTCACAAAAAGGTTCAGATATACACATGTTTAGTATGTTTATGCATCCAAATGATTGAGATCACAGCCAATATGATCCATGGACGAACTTTAATTACCTAGAGTACACACTAGTAAATGGTGTTCAATCAGAGGTACTTCTTGCTAAAATTAGTTCTTGTACGAGTAAACTTTCGAGTACATAAGAGGCAGCACAGACAATCTGAACTTTGCTTGTAGGTTTATCCTCAAATAGTGGCCTCGTGCCGACGGAGGTTTGAGCAACTTGGCCACTACTTTCATCCAGCTAGTTTACTGGCTCATCTTGGTCCTCTATCTCACCAAAATTCTACATTGCAGACGAGAAAGGAGGTGGTTGAGAAAATGAACCACCCAAATTTTTTGTGCAGTTCAACTGAAATGGAGCATCCTTGGCGTGCAGACTGATTAAGTCCCAGATGAATATACGCGTCAACCAACTTGTCTGGAATCTTTAGACTCCATGCCATATAGTTCGCTACCCTATGTGCCGATAACCAAAAGGCACAAGTTGGGACCAAAGACTAGACTGCGTTTTTCTGGGCTATGCACCAAGCAATATTTTTGGCGTTCACTCTCCTAATACTTGGAGTTTGACAATTGGTTGACGCCGGTTGATACTCGAATGAATATAGGCACTTCTTGTACACATTGATGCTTGTCTGAGTGAACTTTGGAGTACATAGCAGCAGCATAAGTACATGTCCATCTGATCACTTTGTGCAGTTCTATTGAAATCACCCGATGTAATGATTTGCCTACGAGTTCAGGCTCCAAATTACTCCTTTATGAAATTGGCAAACAGTAGCACAATACCAAATTACCAATACATATGACAGGCACAATAATCAGGATAAAGACCAGTACCAACCTGTGTGAGGTAGCATATCAATTACTATTTCCTTTGACTGGAAGCCGAGATAAGCCAAGCGACTGACATCAAAGGAAGAAAGCAAGCGGTGATTAGCGACTGACAGGAAAGGACGGAAGCTGTCGAGGCAATGAAGCACCCAAAGTTTTTGTGCAGTTCCACCAAAATCGAGCATCCCTGTTGGCACATATATTGAGAGAGTGAGATTACTTTAATAGTGGGACTAGTTGATGAAACATACACTAACAAATAGAAGCACCCTCATTATCTTAATGGGTAAAGTTAGCAACATAGTAGTCTTGCTTAAAGAGAGGTATTAGTTCATTTAATCAGTGCCAATTAGCTCAACTCAACACTCAAAGCATTGCCATTTATCATAGGTTGCAAAACTTAAAAGTGCAAATATAAAGGAGTTTCTCATGACAGTAGCACGATACAAATAGAGATGATAGCAAACTAATATGGATCAAGGCCTTAGGCCCGTACCAACCTGAGAAAAAAAGCTTATTCATGCAGTCCTATAAGAGATGATAAAGCACTCACTGGAATCACACAATAGTATATATTTTTGTGCACTTCAAATGTATGGTTGAAATCACTCTTGTTTACCAGTGCTGACATTATATCGAAAGATTATCAAGAACTTCCAACAGAGTTAAAGCACTGGCTGGGATACAGTTCATTGTATTGTCTTGTTTAGTTCCACTAAAATGTATGATTGGCACAACATGATCCCTGTTTACACAAGTAGGAACAAGTGAAACCTTCATTAGCTTAGTGAGAAAGGATAGGAATACATTAGCATATTACTCAAACAGTAGCATCAAATTCATGATGGACAATACGCAAAACATTGCCTCATTGAACCAATGGGAATAAATTGACATGCAAAACAATAGCACTATTATGTCACGACACTAATAATATTCCCTCCCTGCTCCACCACATGATTCACCTCCATAGACAAACATTCACACGTACATGATTCAGCATAGGGTCCTACTAAAGATTTGTTTAACTCCAACAGGAAAATTAGGCAGTAATAAATTAGTGGTACTTAAGTGCTCCTAATTAATTAAGTGAGACAATAGAAGTGGAAGGGCTCCCTGGAGGATCGTCTCACGTGTAAGGTAGTCGTTGCCGGAGCCCTTGAATAGCCTCGACTGAGGCCTCTGGCTTCAGCAAGATAGCCTTGTCACTGTTTATTCTTCTTCTTCTTCCTCTTCATGCTCTATTTCGCTTTCTCCTCACCAGTTGGTGAAACCATGTACAGGATTGGCCTTCTAATTCAGAATTGGTTTTGTCAGTGAGGGAGTACAAGTGTACTAGTAAAAAACAACATTATTTTCTCATGGCAGTCAAAAAATAGAGATGAACACATGCATTAAATATCATTCTTACCTAAAGGAAGGTTATGGCGCCAATATGGATGATGAGGATTGGAACACAGATCTCCCTTTGTGCAGTTCCACAAAAATGAACCAACTGTTCCATCTGACATTCCAGTTAAACAACACAAAAGTCACTTCTTTTAAGAAGAGTTTTGTGCAGTGCACCAAAAGGTCACAACAGCAACCAGGTGAATTGGATATTCTTGTTTGCACAAAAAGGCATAGAGGAAACAGTCTGAGTCTCAAACAATTACATGCAAAAACATTGGCTAAACTTGTCAGAGTCTCAAACAATTACAGGCAAAAACAGTGGCATGGCTTCATTTTTACCAGGGACATTATATTAAGAATAGCTAAGGCTGCGTTCGGTTCACAAGTTTGGTGCAGGATTTTTGTAGGAACACAATTCCTACGGTATTCTTTCCCTTCCAACTGTTCGAAACACGGGAAAGGTGAATAGTGTTTCATGGGAAAGCTGGTCTGGTAGTACTGATTCCACCGGATTAGAAACATCCACGCGCTGCTCATTTTTTGGGTGGAAGCCCGAGGCAGGCGCTCGCTGCCATGCGTTAGACAGGTTGCTGTGCTGTGTTTGCCGAAATAAAAAAATCAACCTATGTGTGGTACGTGAGGTGAGGACAAGAGTAGTCACTATGCAGCTGAATAAACAAATAGCATCTCATACCGCCAAGCATGCTACTCTAAAAAAAACAAATCTGTACATTTAGTAGTCCATCCGAACACATTCTCTTGAGAGTTTCCTCCGGTTCGCTGTTCCATAGTTTTATACCTACGTTCCTTTGCTATTCCTCTATTTTCATCAAGACCTATGTTTTCTGCCCCTTTATTCCGACCGGAGCCTAAATATTTGGTATAAGGGCATGGGACAGTGCGTGCACCAGCAGTACAGCACCATGTACGTAAACAGGGGCATAAAGTGGTGATTCATAGTTTGTTGCCCCGAGAAACAAACATCCAAGAAACATATCTAGGTTGGTCCCATTTTTGTTCACTCTAGCCACCTACTCCTATGTGTGGATAGCAAATCTAGTCCTGGTCATACCACTGTCTACAGCGTTACCCCTATATTTCCCTTTTTGACCAATAGACTGGTTGGATGACCAGTCTGTACTACTTTCGTCCCCTTTCCTTCCTGTTTGTACCAAGTCCGATGTACATACTAAATTCCCCCACCGCCACTTTATTTCAATGACAAGTATTTTCGGACGGAGGGAGTACAAGATTCGACTCCATGAAGTAGCTTTACCTCTAACAATAGAAAAAAATAGATGACATTCGACCATCCAATCGAGAGGGGCTGAGAGGTAGAAAATGATGCACATGCAGCGACGTAGCGAGCTGGGGAAGTAGAGCTAAGGCGGTTTCGAACGAAGATATACCTGAAGGTCGTCGGGATGTGGATAGGTGGGCGGCGGGAGGCCGGATCCACCCACAGGCAACGACGAAGGGATCAGAGGACCTCCCGCACCGGCGCTCGGCCAGAGATAACGGTGCAGTCGACAGTGGGTCTCCTCCCTCGCTGGCGACGACGGCCTAAACGCTGCCCCTCCTCCCCTTCACCAGCGGAGGGGGATATGTCCGGATCTGTAACCAGCGGTGAGGATAGAAAGACAGTGTTTTTTGAAAGGAGAAAGACAGGGTTACTACCCCTATCTTGTTTAGATCTGGAGAGGATGAGAGTGTGTGAATAGAGCAGCCCTAGCAAGCAAGCGCAGAGGCTCTGGCCTATATATAAGTAGTGGGGTAGTTTTCCTTTTTCACTCCATCAAAACAATCGTTTAAAATTGTGTACAACTACATGCCAAGTCGTGGTTTTTTTTTTAGTTGTTGATTGTTTTTTGAGATAGCTACCCGCTTGTTCCAAGTGGTGTTATGGTGTGCCAGGTCGCACTTTGTATCGATCAAGTCTGGTGGTACTACAAGTCCCTCCATTAAATGAACAACCACCCCCTCGTAAAAATTGTGAACAAGCCCACGGCTAAAATTAGCGGAAACGTGGGTTGCCCCAACATGCATTTAGGGATGGCAACGGGGCCCCATACCCGCCAGACTCGTGGGGATTTCATCTATTATGGGGTGGGGATGGGCGAAAAACATCCCCATGGAGATATTTACCAAACTATTTTATTCCCCGTAGGGTACAACGGGGATGGGGACGATATCCTATTCCCTAGACCCAATACCCATCGGGGACCCGGTTAGTAACTATGATACTACGGTCAACCTTAAAATATTCACAACGAACTTGCGAAAACAAAAAAAAGCTCTGAAAGAACCTTAAACCTATCTCACATCCTCACCTCAGCTGCCACCATGATCAAGTCAATACGATCTAGATAGGCCTTAGCAGGACAAGTACAACACCATGTATATATGTTGATTATAGGGTGCCATATTATGTATATGATCATTTGTTTATGGGGATGGGGACACTAATGGGGCCCCGTTCCCCAGTGGGGCATGGGTATGGGGAAATTTCATCCCCAGTCATGTAAACGGGGATGGGGATGGGATGATAGGGAATAGATGGGGATGGCGATGTTGTAAGTATCCCCATAGGGGATTGTCCCCATTGCCATCCCTACATGCATTATTATTTATATTTTCTACTCCCTCCGTTCCTAAATATAAGTCTTTTTTATTAGCCACACCTAAGACAAGAATTTTTTATTAGCAGTGAATCCCACATGTCATAGACACAAAAACTGTGGCAAGATTCCCTTAGGCAAGCCAAAGTGTGTCTAACAATTTGAGCAACTCAGGTTAGGCAAGTGTGGCAAGTGTGGGAAAAATAATGTGGCAACATAAGACAAACATAGTCACAATCCAAACAGCCCCGTGATTTTTTGTGACATGCATGAAAATTTGGTTAGTTAAATTTATAGTCAAAATTTGGCAAGGTGCATGAAATCAACACATGCAAGTATCAAAAGGAAAGTCACGGCATGCATGCATGCGTTGTACTCCCTCCGTTTCCAAATATAAGTCTTTTTAGAGATTGCAACAAGTGACTACTCCCTTCATTCCTAAATGTAAGTCTTTTTAGGGATTCCACTGCAAACTACATACAGATGTATATAGACATATTTTAGAGTGTAGATTCACTCATTTTGTTTCGTATGTAGTTCATAGTGAAATCTCTAAAAAGACTTATATTTTGGAACGGAGGGAGTACATACGAAGCAGAATATGTCTACTCCTACATACGAAGTAGCCCATTTGAAATGTGTAAAAAGACTTTTATCAAATGCAGTGCTTTGATGTGTCACGTCAACTCGTACAAGACCGAGAAATTTGATTACTACGACGCCCTCTCCCTCGTGGACTGAGCCCCGGTGCCTTAACTGCACCTGCCTTTGGTTGCATGACAGGTGGGCCAACCACCTGTTGGGCCCACCTGTCATGGACGCAAAGGCAGGAGCAGTAAGTAGAAGCTTTCGCTACACGCTATCCCTCCCGCACGACATGGACGGACATGCAGCAGTGGATTCAATATTGTAGAAGTAGGAGTAACATCATTGTTCGTCTTCCCGAAGAGGCGAAGAGCCAAGTGCAAACCGAACGTGGCAGTTGTGAACGCTCGCGTGGTGCGGTTCCTTGGAGTACTAGCTAGGCTCTTGCATGAAACAAAATTGCTATTGTTTAACAATTAAACTCCATTATCCATTGGTTTATACTCATTCTGCATAGGTCCACGCGCTTAGCACCGTTTCCTCCTAGGGTCACCAATGTTTATTTGCTAATTAATAGCCATGCAATGAACTAGCCATTGCAAGTCATTAAAAGCATGCACACCTCTCATCTCTTATTGGTTGATACGTATGTCAAGAAACAAGAAACAAGGTAGAAGTTAATGCACCGTGCCTAAGTGTTTTGGGACTATTTGATTTTCGTAAGATGACTTACACACCTAGACGGAGGGAGTAGTATAGACCTGTAAACCGGAAATGAGTATTTTCCTTTCTAGAGATTTCAACAAGTGACTAGACTTCGGCTCAAAAATAACAAGTGACTAGACTACACCGTGTGCAGTACCCCCTCCCTTCCGGTTTATAGGGCTCAAATCTCAAATCTCATGAACCAAGGCATTTTGCGATTGGAGGAATTTATCTCGTACTTTACAAAACTACCCTAATTAAACTCATGCATTAATTATGTAGTTCTCTCGTTTTCCTCTCCGCCTTGGTCACGGTGCACAATATTGAGAGAGTGCTTGGATACGTTTAAGTATCATGACTAAAAGTAGTGGGACTAAAACTTGTTAGCCTCATCCATGATTGGATCCAAATACTAAAGAGACTAAAATCAAGTTAATGTCATTTAAAAGCATCCGGGCCTGCGTGCCATCCACCAAATCACATCGAGGTGCTACAGTTGAGACTCACCTGTCACCCCGGTGTGGCCGTCATGACCCGTCATATCACAAAACCCACACCTTTACCAGCAGTGGTAAGGTAGCCTCCAAGTTGGACTGGACGAAGCAACCATCATTTCATTGGAACGCTCATTCAAGCCCTTTCTTCCCTTTCTTGAAGAAAACCTCACTCCAGGCTACTCACTTCTGCCATTTTTCTTCTTTACCGACGAAGGAAAGGTGGGCGAATCAGTTATGCTGCTATATTTTCATTCCAATAATCTTCTTTTTGCGAAGCACCGACCGATTCTCACATCCTATTCTTTTCCTGTTTTCATTGTGATTGTGGTTTCCTTTCGATTGATTTTTGTTTGCCAGTTCATTGATGGATCCTGGAGCACTAGGCAAAGATTTGCCGGCGGACAACCCACTGGAGACAGGGATCTCCAGGAAGCGAGCACCGACCAACGAGTTGACCATGTTGGCGGGCCAACCCATGGAGACGAAGAACTCCAAGAAACAAGCACTGGCCAAAGAGTTGAGGACGTTGGCGGACGAACTCCTCAAAGAAAGTTGGAAGAACAGCAAGGGCCCCACTGTGCCTACCCCAGGAGCTCTCATTGCCACCTATGTGAGGCTCAAGACCGAGTTTGAGGAGATAGTCGCCGTTGAGAAGCAGTATTCCCCTGGCAAGGTGATGGCCCCCATCGAGGACGAGGAGATGGCCCCTGGAGGGATGAGATCCCCCGGTGAGCTGCACAAGGTAAAAAATAATGGCTTATTACCATAGTTGTGGTTTTTGATTATTTGCAATGTGCTTGCTTTTTGATTATTTGCAATGTGCTTGCTAATATGTTAGTGTTGTGCAGGTGCCGGTGGTTGTCCTTGATGATGCCGATGTCGTGGCCCGTCCTGTTGGCATCGCCCCAGAGATCGATTCCGATGCCGCTGTCCATCCTGTGGACATCGCCCCAGAGATCGATTCCGATGTCGCGGTCAGTCCTGTGGACATCGCCCTAGAAATCGATTCCCATGCCGCTGTCCGTGCTGCGGTCATTGCCCGAGAGATCGATGACAAGAAATAGTTGGTCGCGCTAATCCTTCAGGGTAGTTTGCATTGCCCTGTGTTTAATTACTAGAACGATGCGTGTTATCAAACCATCTTAGGGCTAGTGCACTGTCTTGTGTGGGCGGATCTTGCTACTTTTGTTTGATAATGAATCATGCGATGAATCATGTGAACCCTCTCTGGTTTATGGAAACAGATGTATCCTCACCAGCTTTTGATATAATATATGGCATGCTTAGATGTAAGTTTGAACTATTTATCATATCAGTAGGGCTTGTTTGATGATTCTTGGTGTTAGTAGGCTAGCTACTGTGCGAGCTATAGTACTTGCAAAACACTCACCGAAGAGAAACATTGGGGCTGATGAGCTCGTGGTACGCTTATACTTATCCCTCGTCTATCGACCAATAGCCCTAGCTCCTAAAATTGTAGGCTTAGCGATCGATCAGACAATAGTCGACATACATTCAGGCCTCATTTGGTTCATAGGGTAGGAAAATCGTAGCAGAAGTACAGAGAACGTGCAACACAAAATCATAGCAGTGCAGAGACGTACTCCCTCCGTTCCAAAATAGATGACCTAGGCGGGCTAGTTTGGCCTAGTGGGTTTTAGTGATATGACGTGGTACAGTGCCGTCCAGTCTTCGCGTGTGGTAGCAGTATTGCGGGTACAGTAAGTTTTCTTGAAGAAGCGGAATTCAACGAAGTCATGATGGTTCCTTCATCCGAACAACTTACGGTGGGAAAGGTTGGGCCTGCGATACGACCGGGGTAGACCAGGATAATTTTGTGCATGGCAGGTGGACCAGGATGGTCGACGTCCCACATGTCGGCGAATGAAAGTATTCTTTCCGATATAGAGGACGAGCAACGAGTATTCATTGTTTATTTTTGATGAAAGCTATTGTCTCTACTGTTACTCCTTGACTTTGTCAATGTCTCTCTCTCCTCCACATAAGCGGGGACTACTTGCTATGCATGCAGCGGGCAGCTGGCGTCTTGAGGTGCCAGGGCGGTGAGAGCGGGCTCCGGAAGCGTTCCAGACTCCAGCATGGCCCACCTCACATTATCACCATATATTACTTGGAGTCCGTGCGTGGCGTGCGGGCGATCTCTTCTCCCTCCCCCGTTTCTCTCTTCTCAGCCGACGCCCGCCGAGCGATTAGATTTCGGCTATCAACGGTTTATTCAATTACGGTCCCACATGTCAGTGAAATTGCAAGACAACGCGTGTCCCCTCTGGTGAGCGGCGTGCGAGCCGGACTGTCGGGGTTGCGACGTGTACGAGTCGTAAGTGTGCCGCCTTTTCCTTTAGAACTTGCGAAACATAACATTTTCGCGCGATCGATCAATAGAAATCCAGAACAAAATGACGAGGGCGGTGCTTTCCCGCTCGTTAGGTGGGCTAGTTCGAGTCATGTGACGTGCTACAGTGCCGTCCACTTGTATGCGGGAGGAGTGTGAAACAGTGCGGATCTGATTTTGATCGAGGGATAACTGTTCCCTGCCAAATAATGGAGGATTGTTACTCCCTCCGTCTAGGTGAGTAAGTCATCTTAGGTTGTGCGCCGTGACCAAGGAGGAGGGAAAAACAAGAGACCTTAATGTTTATTTGCTAATTAATAGCATTGCATGCAATGAACTAACCACTGCATGTCGTCTTTGATAGTCTCAAGTCATTAAAAGCATGCACAGCCTTCATCTCTTATTGGTTGATATGTCAAGAAACAATAAACGAGGTAGAAGTTAATGCACCGTGCCTAAGTGTTTTGGGATTATTTGGTTTTCGTAAGATGACTTACACACCTAGATGGAGGGAGTAGCGATTATAGAATGATATTTACGGCATCTCCAGCGCTGGCCCATAAATTTACACCGGTATCTGTCCGAGAACACTGATGGATGCCATCCGATGCTGCCCGCATACCTTTCGACAACTATATGAACTAACCGAACGAAATTCGTGCAAACAAAGCAAATTTCAAATTAACAGGATGAAATTAACCGGATGAAATTCATTACATTTCGAAAAAAATTCCTACAAACTAGACAAAATTCATTACATATTTCGCACAAACCGTACTAAACCTACTGTAAACCTAATCTAAACGATCGCCGGCGCCCGACCACCATGTCCAGCCATGAACCCAAGAAAGCCGGCCATTGCCTTTGCCTCCTCCTCATCCTCCTCGATAACCTCCTCCTCCAGCCGGGGCACAAGGTTATGAATATTTCCGCCTCCATGTCGCTGTCAAGCGGCTAATCGGCCGCCGATGTTTACCCCACCAAGCTTGGCGTCGACTGAGTGGAGTAGCGGTGGCCTTCCCGGGACCAGAGCGGCGGCGACCTACCGTGTACTTCTCTTCCTCGCTGCCGGCTACGCCAGCGCATGCGCGCCGGCTTCGTGGTCGTGGCGGCGGAGGGCGGCCCGAGGGGTGCCGGTGATCCCCTTCGTTTGATCCTACAACAGTACGTCGAAGAGAGCTTTGGAGCACGCCCGGAGCGGAGCCACCGATGTCCCTCGTCTGCTCCTGTGATAGTACGTCCAAGAGAGCTTCAGAGCGCCATGAGGCCATGGTTGAAGTGGTGCCGATAGAAGGAAGGGACCAGAGGAGAATAAGTGTGGGTCTCTGGCTATGGCTGGGAGCTGGGGCTCAAGTTAATATAGTGGGCGAATGGCAATGAGCCGCGGCAGACGGATGGACAACTGGCGCCGGAGTAGGTTCGTCGGGCATGAATGCGGATGCTGCATAAGTGACTTAACTGCAGATGCGTTTGGGTGTCTGACATGTGGGCCCAACGGGCATCTGGCCCGCATGTCAGTGACACACCAATTGCACCTGCAGTTAAGTCCAGTGAATGCGGCATTGACATTCTGGAGAGATGATGACCGTTTCAGGCGCATGCGGACTGTTTGACTGGTCAACCATACAAATACGGAGCTATACGCTGAGCCAGCGACCGTATAATCACCATATCTCATATACAATGATCAAACTGAGCTATCAAGACAAGTTCGATGACCGCCAATGCATTTTACTCGGTAACAAATGACCAGGATTGAAGGGGAATCCTAATTTGCTTCATCTTCTGTCCTTGAGCTCTTGACAAACCAATGCACTATACGGTTTTCCGGCCACTCCACCCCAGAGCTCTCACCAAGCGTCGTTCATGCCACCGCGCCGCACACTCACCGGTAAGGTAGTGATGGCATCCCACCGCACCGAGTTCCTCGCCACCCACGAACGCACACAAAATGGTAGGGAAGCGATGGTATCCCGCCGTGCCAAGTTCATCGCCGCTCGCGACCTCACAACTATGTGGGAGGAATTTGAAGATGCCAAGGCCGAATGGGCGGTAGAGCAAGAGGCGGCCAAATCCGCACAGAGGGAGCGGAAAAGTCAGAAAGCACTCAAGAAAAGAGAGGCCCGCCGCCGCAAGAAAGAAAAGGACGCACGCGCTGCTGCGGAGAGGTCGGCGGAGATCTAAGCACGGTGGGGTGTCGCCGACAAAGCCGGGAAGGAGAACGACGGCGTCTGGCCAGCATGTGAGAAGTAGTAGTACTAGTAGTTAGTGTGTGTGTGTCTGTGTCTGAGTACGAGCATGTACCAGTACTACTAGTTACTACTGTAGTTTTTAGAGCAAATTACCAGTACATTAGCCTAGACTAAATGGAAAAATTCCTATCCTATGCATCAAATGGCATCTCTTTCTCTATAGGAATTGAGATGCATGGCCTCTGTTGGAGTAAATATTGTAGCTAGCAGTACTGCTGGTACAGTAGTTTTCTTCAAGAAGCGGAATTCAACGAAGTCATGATGGTTCCTTTGTCCGAGCAACTTCAAAGTGGGAAGTGGGCCTGTGATTTGACGGCTCATTAGTCATTGTTACTGTGGCGCGATGACCTAGGTGACTCTCCCTTGGAGTTCTGCGTGCATGGCAAGTGGACCAGGATGGTCGACGTCCCACATGTTGGCGAATGGAAGTATTCTTTCCAAGATCGAGGAGCAATGAAACTGCGTGGTATAGTATCACTTCTGATTGGTTCGCAAAAAAAATAGTATCACTGCCGATTTATAATTATTTTTTATTTCTGATGAATGCTAGAGTTTCAACTCTTACGACGAAGGGTGCCAAACACGGCACGTGCTGGATGTCCCACACATCAGCGAAAGGAGTGGGACATGAACAGTGTGGTAGAGCCCAGCATAAAAAACAGCGTGGTAGAGCGACTCCACTTCTTCCACTTCTGGGTCGGAGACCACACGTAGTAGTACTTAGTTGTATCAATGATACAAAGTGCGACCTAGAGAGAAAGACACGTCTAGTTGGAAGGTCTCAGGGCATACATGTAAACAAATATAAAAGTTAATATGTGCCTCCAACTAATATAGTAGTAGTAGAGTACTTAGGCATGTACTCCATAACATCATCGTGCATTGCACGTACAACATTTAGTGGTAGTACGTAGTAAGAGACAAATGATGCCCAAGAGTTCCCTTCTCGACCTACTTTTTGGTGTTTGGTAGAGTGTATGGAGGGTGCATGAGTCCACACTAGTTTAGCACAAATACACTAGAAGCATGCATGAAGAGAGCATGCATGAAGAGGGGTGTTGAGTTGAGCATGCATGAAGAGGGAACAACTATGCTGAGACAAGAATGCAACCAAACACACCCTGTATGCCATGCATGTTCATACCATTTGTGCCTTTCTACTTCACTTACTATGCTACATTACTCAGGTTTGTACGTCCACTCCTGGGTACATGTCCGTCTCATAGTTCCAGTGCCACGTGTTCTTCATATAGATGGAACGATCGTTGCATAACACGTGCGCCTTGATGCTAGATGTCTCACGTGTTGGCAAAAGGATGAACAAAGCTCACATAAAAAAATAGAGTGGAAGAACATAGATTCCGGATGACTGAGAAGGAGCAAGGAACCTCGTGGTGGAGCGTCTGCACTCATAATATTCAATATTATTCAGCGATATAAAATTAACCAATCATCTCCACAGTGGACTGGAAGAGTACGAAACACGGTAGCCCAGTGTAGTTACATCATACTAGTACATGGCTAACCCACGCTATCACCATATTTCTTGGCTTCCGTACGACACCTATCTCTAGTATTCCAGCAGCCTGCATCGCTTCTCCCTCCTCGTCTCTATCAAAGTGCGGCGGGCTGGCGTTTCTGCCGTCTATTGAGGTCGGTTAACTATCACATGTTAGCGACATGCCAAGAGCATTCTAAAAAAATTCCTTTCACGTTCTGTTTTCAAAAAGAAAAAAATCCTTTCACGTACGAATTTGCCTGTATGCTTTGAGCAACTTGCATGTCCTATACTGCTCCTGTTTGATACTCTAACTTAGCTAGAGGTTAGACTAACTCATGACTAACCCTGAACTAACTATAGCCAAAGAGGTGTTTGGGTGACAGGGTTAGATTGATAATAAATGCACTTCATGGAGAGAGAAAAGTGATTTTTCAGTGGTCCCAATGAGAACTATCTCCAGTTAGCACCTCTTGGGTGGGATAGTTTTTTTTGGTGGGTTCGGTGCAACTTGCTCCAATTTAAACCCTCATGCTTGGATACTTTAGGGCTATTTGAGCCCCAACTAGCTCAAACTAACTCTAACCCATGGATCCAAACAGGGCCTATGGCCAGTCTCAACGCAGAGTAGTCGCGTGCACCGGGAAGCGGCGCTCTCTCGGCCGTCGCGCCACTTCAAAGCCGACGCCAGTGAGAGGTCGCCTCCGCTCTGGCCGGGCATTAATGCGGCACTAACGCTCCAGGGCGACGCTGACCGTTTCACGTGGGAAGCGCGTGCTGGCAAGGGAGTATAGGTTTTGAACCGTTTCAGGTGTAGTAGTAATGGTAGTTTGCAAAACTACTCAATTATTGCACTCAGTTTCCTAAGAATTTGTGGTAAAAAACGTTACTCCACAGCCCGCTTCCCTTCTCCTTCTTGCTCATGATTTCGTGGCCATGTTAATGTGGTTGTGTCAAAAAAATGTCACTTCCTGCTCGTGATTTGCGTTATATAATTACAAGCAAGATTCTCGTGCATTGCACGGAACATCAATATGCATTTTTTTTTACAAAACACCTATTGTGATTGACCCATGCAAGAGTAATCCCATGTGTAAAAACTAATGATATCTCGAGATTTTTATCAGAAAACTGGTATCTCGAGAATGTCATTGAAAAAATGAAAGATGAGAGATAAGGCGAGGAGGAGTGGAGCGTGGTGGTGACTGGTGGTCGGAATGGGAGGAGGCATGGGGATGGACGGTGCCGGCAGGTGGCAGCGGCCACCATGCATGCAAGATTATCCCAGAGACTTATTCCTTTTTTAATTGCTGAGCAATGAGGTTGCGGGAGATAATGATGTGGAGAGAGGTGCGGGTATCTTTTGTAAAATTATCATAGTTTGCTTCCTATCCATCAGATATAGATCATACGGTCTGTATTACAAGATGGCAGGCACACCATCATCGCCAACTCATTTTTTATAAGGGTATACAGATGATAAGTTTGCTGACTACTAAAGTAAAGTGGAATCTGTCCATGTTATGGAAGTAAATAAAGGTGATTGTTTTTCATACGGGTAAGGTTGGATGAAGGGTGGTAGGAACAAATGCTCCGCCTAGAGCATGTGTATGTGAGATGGAGTCTTAGTGTGTGTGTGTGGTGTGTGTGTGTGTGAGAGAGAGAGAGAGAGGAGAGAGAGAGATGGAGTGTTAGTTTGTGTGTGTGTGTGAGAGAGAGAGAGAGAGAGATGGAGTCTAAGTGTGTGGGGGGTGCGTGTGTGTGTGTGCTTGTGTGTGTGAGAGAGAGATGGAGTCTTAGTGTGTGTGGGGGGTGCGTGCATGCGTGTGTGTGTGTGTGTGTCGCGGTGTCCTCTGTGGCGGATGTAATTTAAGTGTGCATGGCTTTATCATAGAGAGGTGATGTGTATGGCAGAGGCCACCAACGATGGGGTGCGAGAGAGAAAATGCCCGTAGGAGGGAAGAGAAGGTGCGTGTTCATGAGAGGAGTCGACATCGAGAGAATGTGTTTGTTCAAGAGACACCACGGAAGACTACTATATATCGATAGTGCATGTAGGCGGGAATTAAACAAAGGGATGGTCTTATTGGTTTCGGTGATATAGGGGAAGAGTGAGAGACGCGCGCGGGGGGGGGGGGGGGGGGGTAGCTAGAAGGAGATTGTTAAGTGTGAGTGTGCGTTTTGCCCATCCAGGCGGAAGTTATGTGCACAAAAGAGGAGAACGATTCGATGTGTCTATAGGATTGAGGGTAATTAACTACGTATGGAGACATGGAGACCTTGAACATGCATGTGTGAGAGGTATACATGTATACATGGGATGTGTGTGTGTGTGCGCGCGCGCATGATTGAGATAAAAGAAAGATGACATAAGTCCTAAGATCAACGACATGGGAGAGACGGATCGGTATGACAATATGCATGCATGTCAGAATGCAGGGAAGAAGGCCCGACAATTGAGCATGTTTTTGTCTTTAAGAGATAGTGGCGTAGGCTGGGGCATGCATCTATGGCGAGCAGAGGGGGTGAGGCGCAACGATTGTGCAAAAGAGATCAACCTATAAATGCATATGTATGGATAGACATATATAGTTTGGGTGATAGGAAGCAAGACTCCGTGCGAGAAAGAAATGTTGACGGAGAAACTACATATAGATACAGAGATGGAGATGCTAGCTAGAGAGACATCCATTAGTTTGGGTGTCGGAGATGACTGTCGGGTGGTTCAAAGGGTGAAGTTATATATGTGTGTGAGAGGGCATTTGACTGCATGTAGAGAGAAACATATGTAGTGTGCGTGATAGGAATCAAGAGTGAGGGCGAGAAAGAAGGTTGATGGAGAAACAGATAAATAGAAAGATAAAGATGCTAGCTAGTGGGTGCTAGAGATAGGAGTAGATAGGATCAGAAGGCTGGGTTATGTGTGTGGGTGTGAGAGAAATAGAGAGAGGGTGCATGTGAGTCACATACAAACAAATATCAGACAGAAATGAGATCCAGAGAGACGGAGTTTTGTGTCTGCGAGAGAGAAAGATATTTCACAATGAGAGTGATAGCTAGAGAGACATATGAGGGAACGCAAGATATCTCTAGGGAGAGAGGGTGTGTTTGAGCGACATACAAGAGAACAATGGAGAAATATGAGACCCTGGGAGACAGAGTTTGTGTTTGTTTGTGAGAAAGAGATATTGAAGAGGAAGAGTCGTAGGTTCTCATATCTAAGGAGCGAAAGACATCTCTGTATGAGGGGTGTGCGAGTGGCACACATGGGAATAGTTGAGAGAAACGAGACCCCGGGAGACAAACTTTTGTGTTTGTGTGAGAGAAAGAGATTCCACATGGAGAATCATAGCTAGAGACACATAGCAGGGAGCGAGATATACTTAGAGAGAGATAGAGTGATGAAGGTCGATGGAGAGAGTACCGTCAGTGTGTTACAAAGATAAAAGATCATTGTCGACATACAGGTAGCACGAGAGGTGCTTGAGAGACGATGAACGCGTATAGGTCCAGAGAGATAGTCCTATATAAGCATGAGTGATAGCTATATGAGACGAATATCTGGACTAAAGGGGATTCAAATATTTAATCTGGAGACCATGACATCGATAATATCAATAACGCAAATTGTTGTATCAAACATGCATATTCATTTGAATTTGGGCACACGTGTAATGTTATATAGTTTATCAATACTGGTGATCCATAGATTCTTCAATTAGAAACAATGCATGGTTTATATGCAATTAATGTCTAAACGGGATTACACTATATGTCGCGTGTGTGAAACACATTATACATGTTTGAGAAGTTAAAAAGACCCGCATGAAACACTCATTAATTGGAGACAGTTAGCGAGGAATGCATACATTGGATTTCAACATAAAGTGGTTTCAAATATTTGAAAATCCAAATTGATGGATACAACCTGATGAATCTGAGATCATGCCATTTGTAAACCATATTTTTGTATAAATGGTGTTGTGCTTTTGAAAGTATATATATAAAAATATGATGTATATAGAATGTAATTCCAATTGAAAATGGATCCCGCCCGGAAAAAAAAAATAGTAGAATACAAACGGGATTCAAATTGAGTTGGCATGGTAAACGTGCACTGTGCAAAATTTGAACAAAGCGGGGAAAGTCGTAGTAACCGCCCAAAACCAAAATCTGCGAGATGGAAATCACTACTGCCTATCCCTGCCGCGCAAAGCCTATCTGCTGGATTTCTATAGGTTTCGATAGGGGTAGGTTTGAAATTTCACCCAAATGTGACGTAACCGCCTCTCACCCGGATTCATACACGGTGGGCGCCAAAACACAGTGTGCCCTCAGCCAAAATCGACTCCCTCACCGATTCATATTCGTACATGGTGGGCGCCAAAAACAAACTCTTGTCGGCAAATATTTGGTGTATGAGATTACCGTCCTATCCCCAACCGACTAATGTTGCTGTGATGTAGTAGAAATTTGAAACGGGGGCTAAGTTTGTAAATTTCCTCGCATTTAAGACAAGCGCGCCCTGAATACATGGTTCCCCCCTACCTCTCTACCTCCCTTTTCCCCATTCATACTCCGTGGGCGCAAAAACACCCTCTCCACCCCTCACTCCTCCGTCCGCCACCGTCCACCACCCAATCCACCGCCGTCCTCCACCACCATGCCGGAGCTGATACCCCGACGCCGCCGTCCATTACAAGAGATCGACCACTCTCATCCACGCCTTCGGACCGGGATCCTTGCATCCCGTCCTCTCGCTTCATCCCCGCCGCCAGCGTCTACCCTCCTAGATCTGCTTCCACGCCGCCGACAGCCATCGCTACCGCGGCACCGTCAAATTCTCACTAGATGCGTACACGGCGCCGCACCAGAGGCGGTACTCTTTCGTATCTGCTCAACTTATTTATCGCAGAAAGAAAATAGATCGCCACTGCTTTACTCTGATTTCTTGTCTTGGTTGCGAAGTTGCCTTTGTCCGGTTTGCACCTTCGGATCCGCCATGGAACACTCAAAACTATACTCCCAATGCTTATGGTTTCCCCCTTTTATATTCCACACTAGTTAAATCACAGTAGACTAAATTTCAAAATTGGGTCAGTCGATTTTTCAGAGCTCGCCGGAGTTCGCCGGTGCGATCCAAGGGGCTCGGGTGGTTGTGGGGCCTCGCCAAACGAAGAAAACTCGACATGGGTGGGGGTGGGGGTGGCGGAGGAACACAGGCGGTGGGGGTCGGTGGTCCGGCCGGCGGCTCGTGCGGTGTTCTGTATGGGAAGAATCAGAGACGAGGAAGAAGAAGGGTTAGGAGACATCAGATCTTCATCCAACCGCCTGAAATGGTCGAGAGACAGATGGGAGTTGCATTCTTAATGCGCTCTGGTTCATCATGTGTGGGCACTGCGCAACCAACATTTTATTATCCAAAATCTGCTTGCTCTTCTTTACCATGTTCGATAGTGCTGGCCTGTACGTGGTCGATAGGCTTTCAATTACTAGCGGCAATACGACACCGTATTTTCAAGCCAGTTCCACTTTCCCGATTTATATATCGTGGTTATGGTGTACACCTGTTATGTACACTATGATCTGCCTAGTTGATGTGTGCTCTTGTTATCATGGTTTGGCAATAAACTATCTATATAGTATATTATGAACCTATCATCTGCCAACTATCCTTACTTCTGGAGCCTATTTTTTGTGTACTTGTGCCAGATTATATAAATGAACGCACGATATTACAGCACACATGAGCTCTCTCATCAAAATCCAGTGATAACACATAAGTGTTTATAGGGGCGCCCCTATATTAGAATATCATCTGCATTACAAAGATAATCTCACAACTTTTTATGTTTTCATGGTTCTCAGATATTATACGCAATTACAGTGAATATCAGAACCCGCGCATTAGAAGAATATTGTGGAACACTACAATGACTTACAAAATTGGCACCAAGGCATTGAGTGCCATTCTGGAAGCAATGAAACTCGTACGCTCCCCACCTGTTGATTCTTGTTCAGAATATCATTCTAATGACTATTCTAACCTCGAGGAGTCAAAGGCAGATGGCCTGTCCTGCTCACCCATCAAGGTGCCTAATCTAATTTGGCAAGGTTTTATTGATTGCACGTATCTTGCATATGTTGTCTTGCATTTCTTCTACTTTGTTGCACCAACATCTGCTTAGTTTACTCATCATATAACTTGAGATGCCATGCCCATCCATTATCAATACATATTCCATATGTCGTCATACCATGTTTTTCCACTCAAATGCTGTTCTTGTGCATCAGACATCAAAAAGGAAGAGGGTGATTGCCGAACCTGAAGGAGCACCAGCAAAGTCCTTGAAAAACGTGGTGGTGCCGGAGAAATCAGACAGCGCCCCACTTATATTGGTTGTACAACCAGTGACACAAAACATAGGACCGACTCCAGCAGACTGTACCCATACTTCACTGGCCACACCACTAGCCCCACCACACAGGACCTGCACTCCAGCAAAAGGTATACCAATTTCATTTGCCATAGCACCAGCCGTACCACAGAAAAATCCCACTCCAGCAAAAAGTACAACAAGTCCACCGGCCGAAGACCTATCCCAACTGCAGAGATGGCCAATTCTTGCAGATTGGAACCCCATTCCATTTATTCCCAGTTTAAAAGACAATGCTTTCAATGTTGTTAGGGACTACATGCATATATTCCCATCATGGGAAGATAATAGTGAAGACAAACATGATTTTCACATCTTCCTGTCCAACTTACTTGTAAGTGCTATTATTCATGGTTATTATTTTCCTTGTTTTTGCTGATCGAACACATCAATGATTTACATTACATTGTTGTAACTAGGTGAGGGTCAATCTGGATAGTCATGACGAGCAAAGCTTGCTTGTGCTTTTCAAGGAAGCATTGCAGCAGTATCGGTGTTACCTGAGGAAATCACACTTTGATGGCAAGTCTACAAACGAATTTCTGGTGAAGTCTCCTGTGCTAAATTTAGAAGACATTGAGTGGAAAAACCTTGTTATGCACTGGTCTCATTCCCAGGATGAGGTACTGTCTATGAAATCACATGACAATTTGAACTTCTACTTTTCCGCATGTGCCTTACGGATCTTTTTTGCAGGAAATCAACTCGAAGAATAATTCCGGTTTGAAAACAATGACATGATATCGCAAATATGCTGCCCGCTGCGTTGATCTTGTTAGTACCTATTGTCCTGTATCACTGTACTTGCATACATACTTGGTTCATTATGTGACAGCAGTATGCATGATAGCTTTCTTATCAATTGTTCGCTCCAAATTATCTGATCTGTATGAATGGTTACATTAGTGTAGAATATATCCAATGCCAATGAATTTTTTTAGCTTTACATTGTTCTTGTAAGTACATGTTGTCCTTTATCAGTGTACTTATATTGACAGGTAGTTGTTCATGTACCATCACTTTGCAGCTTATTTTCCTTTGCCCTCCATTTTCTACACATCAGATCTATATTTACTCTTACCATAAGGTTGGTACTGAAGAAGTTTAGCTGTGCATTGCTCTTGGCTGTGCCTTTTGCCCGTATCGCTGCACATACATTTATAGCTACTTGGTTATGTAGCATCACTCTTCATCTTATCTTAAATATTCTCCATCTTTTTGTATATTATCACATCTATATTTACTCTTAACAAAATGTAGAATAAAGGCAATGCTTATGAAGAACATTCTGTGCTAAACTTCTTGAATTGCCCCCCCCCCCCATCAGCATGGACAAGGGCTTTATAGAGCCTGTCTTCACCAGTAATGTAAGTTTGTCCTCCTCAAGCCTTCAAACATTGTTGTGTATATTTGGTTAGGCATGACTGCAACAACTGTTTTTTTTTGGTGTTTGCATCAAATTGCATGTTTAAAGTTTATTATGTAGTTCATAAACAAAAGTTTTTTCTTCTCAATTTAAGTTTTCAGTTGTACTACCAAGTTTCTTCTTCATACCATGTAAATTAAACTATACAGAGCAAGTGATCTTCTTTTGCACTGCATGTATGCTTCTGTTCTTCATCCGGAATGCAGTGGTGTGGTGAACCTACCCACTCCAGCACAATGTCATATTCTGCAATGTCTTAACTATGAACAATGTCATATCATTCTACTATTATTCAAACCGCCTCTTTATTTGCCAATCTGAAATGTGATAAATTGACAGTACACTAACCATTGATACTTATGAGTTCTTGATCTGTAATCCAGTGGTGTCGTGAAGCTGCCAACTCCTTCACAATGTCAATTCCTGCCATGTCTTGACCTGAACAATACCATATTGTGTTAATGCAATTTTAAACTGTGTCACTTTATTCGTCAGTAAGAAATGTGATGAATTGTCAGCACTGATACTTTTATGTGCAAAACCTATCATCTGTTTGCTTCTTTATCTTTCAGAGTGAGGAAGATATAAGTGTTGAACAAGCGCAGTCTCATCATCTTGCTCAGCTGCTTGCGCTGCAGCTCCCCAGCAGGGCTAACCTTTCTTGAACTCTATTGAAGTGCTGTCGGTTTTGTATATTATTTTATCGGTGTGTTTATTTTCACTGGTGGCGATCTTTGATGCCCAGTGAATGTAATCTGCTGTCTGCTTGTGCTTTATTATCATAGTGGCGAACTTTGATGCCCAGTGGATGTAATATGCCGTAATTTCTTTATTGTATAGTCTAGGTTTTTTCTTATTCACGATGCTGCAGTTATTTTACTATATATATATATATCATGTCTTCGCAGTAAACCGGCCAAACCATAAAATTACGGTACATAATCGGGCCGTCATGCAATCATGATGTATGATCCGCATCATGGGCCCCCTCAAACTGGCCCACTAGTAGATTCGGGCCTTTAATAGGCCGAGTAACCCCCGGCCCTCTTTTCGTGAGAAAACTCAATGGGCTTTTAGGAGGCTGAGAAATAGGCTGGGCCTGAAACGTGCCGAATAGCTCACGGGCCAGCGGCAGCCCGAAATGGACCCTGGCCCATGATTGTGAGAATCAATTCACGGGCTTTTAACAGGCCAAAGTTGTCTCGGTCCTTGTTTGGCCCAATCAGATATCGGCTGCGAGCAGGCCGGATGCAAACCGGGCCGTAGTTAGGCCCAACTATATGACCGGCTTTTAACAGGCCGAAATTTTAAATGGGCCCTTAACAGGCCAAAACTAATATCAGGCCGAATTACTAAATGGGCCTTTAGCAAGAGGGCCCAAAAGCATAGCGTCCAGTCAACGGGCCGAATCTGCTATGGGCCATAATTGAGCCCAAAGCCTCTTAAAGGGTCGGACCTGATCTGGCCCGTGACTTGGCCCAGAAAGTGGGAGGCTTTTAACGGGCCGGATCTTATATGGGCCATTATTAGGCCCTGAACGTGGCAGGCCATTAATGGACCGGATTAATTATGGGCCGGCATTTGGCCCAAAACATGACAGCCAGTTAATGGGCCGGCCTACTAGGGTCCTCAAAATCTTGTGGGCCTACAGCTGGGTCGGCCCATTAATGTCGGCGAAATCTCGTGGGCCTTTAGCTGGGCCGGTCCATTATGATCCGCAAGAATTTTGTGGGCCTTTACCTGGGCCGGCCCATTATGGCACACAAAAATCTTGTGGGCCTTTACCTGGGCCGGCCTATTATGGCCCGCGATATCTTGTGGGCCTTTAGCTGGGCCAGCCCATTATAGTCCACAAAATCTCGTGGGGCCTTTAACTGGGCCGGCCCATTATGGGCTGCAAAATCTTGTGGGCCTTTAGTTGGTCCGGCCCATTTAAACTTGATTGGACGTGCCACGTGTCGACGTATCATAGGCGCCTTCAGTCCACTGAGTGGATGACATCTGTCCCAACGATGAGCCGACACGTGTTTCCTCTAGCCAATGATGATTTTACACGTGGAAAATCCCCATTGGTCAGGGCTGTTAACGGGTTATCGGATCCAAAACCCGACCCGATAGCTTAACGGCGTTCCGTTACGGTGGATGCCACGTGTCGGTCACCCTTGACGAAAGCACTTCTGTGACGCGCAATTTATCGTCATGGAAGTGGACACTTCCGTGATGATAATTTTGGTAATGTCATCGAACACTTCTACGACAGCACATGTATGACTATCACGATTTTGTCATAAATTTGTCATGGATGTACATGCATGACAAAAAACGCGACCTACTATGACAAACATGTATCATCACGGAAGTGTATTTTTTTGTAGTGCACAGACCTGAGTAAGTAGGTTTTTTGCGTATGGGATAAAGGGGACTTGATACTTTAATGCTATGGTTGGGTTTTACCTTAATGAATCTTTAGTAGTTGCGGATGCTTGCTAGAGTTCCAATCATAAGTGCATATGATCCAAGTAGAGAAAGTATGTTAGCTTTTGCCTCTCCCTCAAATAGAATTGCAATAGTGATTACCGGTCTAGTAATGTAGTCAATTGCTTAGGGACAATTTCACAACTCCTACCACCACTTTTCCACACTCGCTATATTTACTTTATTGCATCTTTATCTAAACTGCCCCTACTTTTTATTTACATGCTCTTTATTATCTTGCAAACCTATCCAACAACACCTACAAAGTACCTGTAGTTTCATACTTGTTCTAAAGCGAACGCCAAGCGTGCGTAGAGTTGCATCGGTGGTCGATAGAACTTGAGGGAATATTTATTCTACCTTTAGCTCCTCGTTGGGTTCGACACTCTTACTTATTGAAAGAGGCTACAACTATCCCCTACACTTGTGGGTTATCAAGACCTTTTTCTGGCGCCGTTGCCGGGGAGTCATAGCGTGGGGTGAATATTCTCGTGTGTGCTTGTTTGCTTTATCACTAAGTAATTTTTATTTGCTGTTCTTAGTTGTTTTCTATCTTTAGTTATGGGTAGGAAACGCAAAATACCAAAAAAATTAGTTGTACCTACTACACCAATGGTTGAAGAACCACTCAAAATCTATCACAGTCTTGAAGCTTTTTACTTGGATCATCTTCGATCCCTTTGTGCTCGTGTTGAAACCCCAACAAGCTTAGTTGAGGGCAAATCTTTAGATGAGCAAGCTTGTTATGTGCGACACCGTATATCTGAAAAAAGGGAAACTATTATGGGATCAAACTCAACTTTTGCAATGCTATGCTTGGAATTTATGTGAAATATATGATGTTACTTGTTGTTCTGAAAACCCTAAGAAACACCTTCCCTACCAATGTGAGTTTATTGATAATGGAATCATATCTTTGTATGCTAAGGGTGTTTATAATTACTATGATGTTCAACAAATTGAAGAATTTGTTGCTCTTAATGGTGCTTATGAAATTGCTTCTTTGATTGAAAAGTATGATGCTACTCTCTACAAATCTGAAAATTTTGCCATACTTGATTATTGTTATGATAATAATGCTTCTAATGCCTATGTTAAACTATATATTGAGGAATTCTCCGCTGTCCAAGAAGAGACTAATACTTTGCAGGAAGCTATGGAAGAAGAAACTTATGAAACTGTGAGCTCATTGGATGAAAAAGATGATGAGGAGAGCGAAAAAAAGGAGGAAGAACGGATTGATCACCCGTGCCCACCTTCTAATGAGAGTAACTCTTCAACTCATACATTCTTTAATTCCCCTTCGTGCTTACCGAAGGATGATTGCTATGATGATTGCTATGATCCCTTGAATTTGTTTGAAATATCCCTTTTTGATGATGCTTGCTATGCTTGTGGCCAAGATACCAATATGAATTATGCTTATGGAGATGAACTTGCTATAGTTCCTTATGTTAAACATGAAATTGTTGCTATTGCACCCAGGCATGATAGTCCTATTATCTTTTTGAATTCTCCCTACTACACTTTATCGGAGAAGTTTGTGCTTATTAAGGATTATATTGATGGGTTGCCTTTTACCATTGCACATGATAATTTTGATAGATATAATATGCATGTGCTTGCTTCTCCTACTTGCAATTATTATGAGAGAGGAACTACATCTCCGCCTCTTTATGTTTCCAACACGATAGAATTGCAAGAATCTGCTTATACTATGCATTGGCCTTTACTTAGTGTGCATGAATTGTTCTTTTATGACATGCCAATGCATAGGAAGAGAGTTAGACTTCGTCATTACATGATATATGTTACTTTGTGCTCACTACTAAATTACAAATCATTGTTAATTAAAATTGTCTTTGATATACCTTGGGATCCGGGTGGATTCATTACTTGAGCACTATATTCCTAGCTTAATGGCTTTAAAGAATGCGCTGCCAGGGAGACAACCCGGAAGTTTTAGAGAGTCATTTGTTTCTGTTGAGTGCTTTAATATAGTTTAAAAACAAAAAATAAAGGGGGGAACCTAAAACTTTTCAAAAAGGAAAGTGAAAGTGAGAGAGACAAGCATTGTTGAAGTGGGAGAGCTCCTTGAACTTTGTCCATGCTCACGGAAACTTTGTGAATCTTGATTATAGAAACTTTTCAACAAAAATAATTATCCCCTTGTACAATTCCATTGTATTATAAAAATAATGTGCTAAGGTTTGTCTTTAGGATGTTTACAATGCTTGTTGGTTTGTACGGTGCAGGACAGAAACTTTGGCTGTAGTGCGCGATTTTACATTTCTAACTGAAATGTCAAACGGTTCTGATTATTTTTGTACTGTATTTCTATACAACCTTTTTATTTTTCCTAATTTTGGTAGAATTTTGGAGTACCAGAAGTATGCTGAATGTTCAGATTGCTACAGACTGTTCTGTTTTTGATAGATTCTGTTTTTGCTGCATAGTTTACTTGTTTGGATGAAACTATCAATTTATATTAGTGGATTAAGCCATGGAAAATCTATATTACAGTAGACACAATGCAAACACAAGATATGAATTGGTTTGCTAAAGTACTTAGAGTGGTGATTTGCTTTATTATACTAACGGATCTTACCGAGTTTTCTGTTGAAGTTTTGTGTGGATGAAATGTCTAAACGAGGAGGTCTCAAAATGAGGAAAAGGAAGAGAGGCAAGAGATCAAGCTTGGGGATGCCTGAGGCACCCCAAGTAAATATTCAAGGAGACTCAAGCGTCTAAGCTTGGGGATGCCCCAGATGGCATCCCCTCTTTCTTCAACAAGTATCGGTATGTTTTCATATTTGTTTTGTTTATGCATTATGTGCAAGTCTTAGAGCGTCTTTTGCATTTAGTTTTCACTTTTTCTTTTATGCACCATGCTGGTATGAGTTAGTCCTTGGTTGATTTATAGAATGCTCATTGCACTTCACTTATATCTTTTGAGTGTGGCTTTATAGAATGCTTCATGTGCTTCACTTATATCATTTGAAGTTTGGATTGCCTGTTTCTCTTCACATAGAAGACCACCATTTGTAGAATGCTCTTTTGCTTCACTTATATTTGTTAGAGCGTGGGAATATCTTTTGTAGAAAGAATTAAACTCTCTTGCTTCACTTATATCAATTTAGAGAGATGATAGGAATTGGTCAATCACATGGTTAGTCATAAAATCCTACATAAACTTGTAGATCACTGAATATGATATATTTGATTCCTTGCAATAGTTTTGCGATATAAAGATGGTGATATTAGGGTCATGCTAGTGGGTGGTTGTGTACTGTAGAGACACTTGTGTTGAGGTTTGCAAGTCCCGTAGCATGCACGTATGGTAACCGTTGTGTGACAAATTTGAAGCGAGGGGTGTTTCTTTGATTGTCTTCCTTATGAGTGGCGGTCGGGGACGAGCGATGGTCTTTTCCTGCCAATCTATCCTCCCTGGGGGCATGCATAGTAGTACTTTGCTTCAAGGGCTAATAAACTTTTGCAATAAGTATATGAGTTCTTTATGACTAATGTGAGTCCATGGATTATACGCACTTTTACCTTTCCATCATTGCTAGCCTATTCGGTATCGTGCATTGCCCTTTCTCACCTTGAGAGTTGGTGCAAACTTTGCCGGTGCATCCAAACCCCGTGATATGATATGCTCTATCACACATAAGCCTCATTATATCTTCCTCAAAATAGCCACCATACCTACCTATCATGGCATTTCCATAGCCATTTCGAGATATATTGCCATGCAACTTTCCACCGTTCCGTTCATCATCATGACATACATTACTTTTGTCATATTGCCATTGCATGATCATGTAGTTGACATCATATTTGTGGCAAAGCCACCATGCATAATTTTTCATACATGTCACTCTTGATTCGTTGCTCATATAGAGTCATATCTTGTTCTAGTTTTGAGTTGTAATTCATATGTTGTAATCAATAAAAGTGTGATGATCATCATTATTAGAGCATTGTCCCCAAAAAGAAAAAAAAGAAAGGCCTAAGAAAAAAAGAAAAAGAAAAAAAATAAAAAAATAAAAAGGGGCAATGTTACTATCCTTTTTCCACACTTGTGCTTCAAAGTAGCACCATGTTCTTCATATAGAGAGTCTCCTATATTGTCACTTTCATATACTAGTGGGAATTTTCATTATAGAACTTGGCTTGTATTCCCACGATGGGCCTCCTCAAATGCCCTAGGTCTTCATGAGCAAGAAAGTTGGATGCACACCCACTTAGTTTCTTTTGTTGAGCTTTCATACACTTATAGCTCTTAGTGCATCCGTTGCATGGCAATCCCTACTCCTTGAATTGACATCAATTGATGGGCATCTCCATAGCCCGTTGATTAGCCACGTCGATGTGAGACTTTCTCCTTTTTTGTCTTCTCAACATAAACCCCACCATCATATTCTATTCCACCTATAGTGCTATATCCATGGCTTGCGCTCATGTATTGTGTGAGGGTTGAAAAGGCTGAAGCGCGTTAAAAAGTATGAACCAATTGCTCGGCTTGTCATTGGGGTTGTGCATGATGGGGGTTTTGTGTGACGAAAATGAAGCATGGCCAAACTATATGATTTTGTAGGGATAAGCTTGCTTTGTCCTTGTTGTTTTGAAAAGACATGATTGTTTTATTGGTACGCTTGAAGTATTATTGTTTTTATGTCAAATGATAGACTATTGCTTTGAATCACTCGTGTCTTAATATTCATGCCATGATTAGACATATGATCAAGATTATGCTAGGTAGCATTCCACATCAAAAATTATCTTTCTTATCATTTACCTACTCGAGAACGAGCAGGAATTAAGCTTGGGGATGCTGATACGTCTCCGTCGTATCTATAATTTTTGATTGTTCCATGCCAATATTATTCAACTTTCATATACTTTTGGCAACTTTTTATACTATTTCTAGGACTAACATATTGATCCAGTGCCCAGTGCCAGTTCCTGTTTGTTGCATGTTTTATGTTTCGCAGAAACCCAATATCAAACAGAGTCCAAACGGGATAAAAACGGACGGAGAATTATTTTGGAATATTTGTGATTTTTGGGAGGAAGAATCAACGTGAAACGGTGCCCGAGGTGGCCACGAGAGTGGCCCACGCCACCACTCCAGGTGGGCGCGCCCCCACTCTCGTGGGCCACCCGTAAGGCGGTTGATGCCCTTCTTTGGCCGCAAGAAAGCTAATTTTTGGAAAACGATCTAGGCAAAGGTTTCAATCCAATCAGAGTTATGGATCTCCAGATATAAGGGAAATGGTGCCAGGGCAGAATTCAAGAACGCAGAAACAGATAGATAGATCCAATCTCGGAGGGTCTCTCGCCCCTCCCAAGCCATGGGAGCCAAGGACCAGAGGGGAAACCCTTCTCCCATCTAGGGAGGAGGTCAAGGAAGAAGAAGAAGAAGGGGGCCTCTCTCCCCCATGCTTCCGGTGGCGCCGGAGCGCTGCCGGGGGCCATCATCATCACCGCGATCTACACCAACACCGCCGTCATCTTCACCAACATCTCCATCACCTTCCCCCTCTATCTACAGCGGTCCACTCTCCCGCATCCCGCTGTATCCTCTACTTGAACATGGTGCTTTATGCTTCATATTATTTTCCAATGATGTGTTGCCATCCTATGATGTCTGAGTAGATTTTCGTTGTCCTATCGGTGATTGATGAATTGCTATGTGTGGTTTGAGTTGCATGTTTTATTATTGGTGTTGTCCTATTGTGCCCTCCGTGTCCTGCAAGTGTGAGGGATTCCCGCTGTAGGGTTTGCAATATGTTTATGATTTTCTTATGGTGGGTGGCATGAGTGACAGAAGCACAGACCCGAGTAAGTAGGTTGTTTGCGTATGGGATAAAGGGGACTTGATACTTTAATGCTACGGTTGGGTTTTACCTTAATGAATCTTTAGTAGCTGCGGATGCTTGCTAGAGTTCCAATCATAAGTGCATATGATCCAAGTAGAGAAAGTATGTTAGCTTTTGCCTCTCCCTCAAATAGAATTCCAATAGTGATTACCGGTCAAGTAACGTAGTCAATTGCTTAGGGACAATTTCACAACTCCAACCACCACTTTTCCACACTCGCTATATTTACTTTATTGCATCTTTATCTAAACAGCCCCTACTTTTTATTTACGTGCTCTTTATTATCTTGCAAACCTATCCAACAACACCTACAAAGTACTTCTAGTTTCATACTTGTTCTTGGTAAAGCGAACGTCAAGTGTGCGTAGAGTTGTATCAGTGGTCGATAGAACTTGAGGGAATATTTATTCTACCTTTAGCTCCTCGTTGGGTTCGACACTCTTACTTATCGAAAGAGGCTAGAACTATCCCCTACACTTGTGGGTTATCACACCCCTCCCCTAGGGAACCCTAGGGTGCCTCCTCCACCCCCCTTCAACCTATATATAGTGAGGGAGAGAGAGGGCAGCCGCACCCTTCCCCTGGCGCAGCCCCTCCCTCCTCCAACACCTCCTCCTCCTCCGTAGTGCTTGGCGAAGCCCTGCCGGAGAACCACGAGCTCCATCGCCACCACACCGTCGTTCTGCTGGAGTTTTCCCTCAACTTCTCCTCTCCTCTTGCTGGATAAAGAAGGAGGAGACATCCCCGAGCTGTACGTGTGTTGAACGTGGAGGCGCCGTCCGTTCGGCGCTTAGATCGGAATCGACCGCGATCTGAATCGCTGCGTGTATGACTTCACCAACCGCGTTCTTGTAACGCTTCCGCATTGCGACCTTCAAGGGTATGAAGATACACTCATCCTCTCCCTCTCTTGTTGCTAGAATCTCCATAGATTGATCCTGGTGATGCGTAGAAAATTTTGAATTATTGCTACGTTCCCCAACATCATCCTCAGAAGCAAACTCTTCCACCAGGGCGTTCACATGGTCA
Organism: Triticum timopheevii; assembly: GCA_963921465.1. Lineage (NCBI taxonomy): Eukaryota > Viridiplantae > Streptophyta > Magnoliopsida > Poales > Poaceae > Triticum > Triticum timopheevii. The sequence goes on from OY997270.1 coordinate 141,576,928, forward strand.
TCCACCCACCTGGCAAGTCTATCCTGGGTGGTCGCGGGCACGGGGGCTAGCACAACAATGAAGTCGAAGTAGGAATCGCGGCTAAGGAGGTTGCTGAAGACACACGAGAACGCGTGCCCAAGAAGGCCCCGACTCCTCTCCTCAACAAGCTTGCGAGTCTTCGTGGCCTGATCCTCCAGGAGGGTCACAATGTCGATGAAGAAGTTGAGGTGGTTGTCGTAGTCGTTCTCGTGCGGATGAGGAGCGCCCTCATCACAGATGGTGCCCAAGGCATGGTTAGCTCTGGCTCGGAGGTCCTGGAGCATCGAGCCGTGCTCACATTGCAGCGTCAGGCGACGGCTCATTTCATTCGCAACCCTTTCCACGAGGGATGCGGTGTCCTTGACTTGCTACTCAAGGGAGGATAACTCGGCGCAGGCAGAAGTCAAGGTGGATTCGAAAGAAACCAGAGCCTCCTTAGTGGCATTCTCACGTTGTTCTACAGATTCCAGCTTCGCCTTCAGGGCGGTGGTCCTGCCCTCAAGCTCGGCCTTGAGCGGCTTCAGATCCAGGCGGTGCCCTTCAACCAGGTCTGAGCGCGCCTTCACCACCCTCTCCTCCACCTCCGTCTGGACACGAACTTCTCAGGAGGGATGACATCCTCAGGCGCAGCAGCTTGGCGCTCCCTCACCTCGAATCGCTCTGATGCCAGGCTATGCTCCACAGCCTCCAGCGCCAGCTCATCTTGGCGTCTCAGAAGCTCTGCCTCGATGAGAGGCGCCTCGCCTGGCGACGCGGCTAGGAGAGCCCGCCGCTCCTGGATCTCCTGCTCAAGGGCCGCATTTGAAGACAGGAGCTCCCGCTCTCGCTCCTCAGCTGCCTCGCGATGGCGGTTGGCAGCTTCAGCCTCCTCCTGGGCACGGGCATGAGCCTCGCGAGAAGTTGCGAGGGAGGCTGCTGCAAGCGCGTCGGCCTGATCACGCCAAAGCCGCCCAAGGTTGATGGAGACCTTTAGCTGGTGCCACTCGTGTGCCAGTCGGCGGTCCTCTGCCTTGAGCCTGGTGTCGACATTGGCAAGATCCCCACCAAGTTGGATCATCGCGTGCATCACCTCGCCAAAGAGCTCGAAGCGGACGGCACTGCACTCACGCGTAAGCGCCAGTGCACCGCCAAGCCCTTCTTCAGCCTCAGGAGCCACCGAAGGGGTGTTGGATGTCTCGCCTGCCACCTGCCGGGGGCTGGTCGACGAAGCTCCGCAACCCGAAGACGAAGACCGCCCAAGGGGCACCAACTGCCAGCAATGACCAAAGGGAGAGTCATCGGCGTGTCCCTCGCCCCCAGGCCAGGTCGCGGAAGAAGGAAGCAGGAGGCTCGAGTCCGGGGCCCCCTTGCGACACCCCAGTAGCTGGGGTCGGCCCCGTGCCTTGGGCGGAGCCTGGGCATGGGGGGCTGTGCGCTGGGATCGAGCTTTGATCCTCGGAAGGGCGCTTCCCCTGAGGCTTCACTGCCACAGGGACCCTGCGAGGCCCTGGTCAGAAAAGAGGAAGGCGTGCAAGGAATCGCGAGGAATCGCAAAATAAGGAACTTACTCGTCCACAACCATGTATTCCCTCAGCTTCAGCGGTCGGCGGGCGTCACCACTGCGGCTTGGAGATCCTTTCCTCTTGCGGAGCGCTTCAAGATTTAGGCGAAGCTGGCTGGGCCTCGAAGGACGGTCCCCGGGAGGAGGAGCGTTCGGCGGGGCACCAAGGGTGGTGGCCTCCGGAGCAGAAGCACTTGGTAGGGTTCCCTCGGCAGCAGCCTTGGAGCCGCCACGGGGCGCCCCACCATCAGCAGCCACCTCGTAACCATCGCCCTGAACCTCAAGAGCCTCTGCCTCCAGAGCGTCGGGTTGCCTGACCCCGCCGTGGCTCTCCTATGGGTCTCAGGAGTCTCAGCCTCCAGAGCCCTCGGTGGTATAGGATCTCCAGAGGTCCCTTTAGCAGCGGCTGGCGGCGTGCACCTGCCTGCTTCCGCACTTGAGACGCGCGCCGCAGGATTGAGGAGCAGGGGAGCCACGTGGATGGTATTCTTGCGAGGCTCCTCAAGGCCCTCCGGGCGTAACGCCCACTCATCAAACAGGGGCATCTCCCCCATGAAGGCCACCTTGTTCGAGCATTGGTAGAGGAGGCAGTCATTTCCTGGAAGATCGGCGGGTTTGGATTCGCCCGTCAGAAGCTCGAGTACCTTGCTCAGGCTCTCGGAGGGTAGCGATGGCTTCTGGAGCCTCATGGAGTCATCGGCGCAGGCAAGGTCCCACATCGGGCGAGAATGGCACTGGAGCGGGGAAATGGGCTGGCGGACGAATTCCTTCACCATCATCGGCGTTGTCACCTCTAGCTTCTGCAACCTGGCCAACCTCTTCCATATGCAGGCAAGATGACGGTCGGTGAGATTCACATGCCCCTAGCGGGAGCTGCGTGCAGCCGGCGCTCGGGGGGTCAGAAGCAGGGGCTGCGCATACCAGCGTTAACAAACAGCCATTGCTTCCGAAACCCCTTTGCTGCAGACGAAACCTTGAAGTCAATCCCCGAGCCAGCGGTCACTGCCATAGCTTCAAAGGTCGTGCACCCCAAGCATTGGCGTGCATCGACCAGTCGGAGCAAGAATAAATTGCGAAACAGGGCCACAGAAGGAACAATGCCTACCATGGCCTCGCAAAGGAAGGCGAAGACGACGAGGAGGATGATGGAGCGGGGATCCAGGTGCAACAGGTGGATCTGGTAGTGTGAAATTATGGCATTGAAGAAAGGAGAGAAGGGGGGAATCAGACCCGCAAAGAGACCATGGAGATAGATGGGGATCTCGGTGGCACTCATGTCGTCCATAAGCAAAGATGCAGGTCGGACGGCCGTCGCTTTCCACTTGTAGGAATCAGCTACAAGGGCAGGGCGAACCTTGTTCAGCCCTTCTTGATTGATCACCGTCGACCGCTCGAGGGCTGGCTCCAAGGCTGACCGGAATCCAGCCAGGGCACGCAACTTCCCTTTCTTCTTCCTCTGTTGTGGAGCCATGGTGGAAGCCAGGAAGGGGGGGGGTGGCAATGGCACCAGATCTGTGCAAGGAGCCGCAGGCCTGTATCGGTGTTCTGGGAACGGGGGTCCCCAGACTTGCCTGCCTACGGCCTGCGGCGTGGCTCAAGTGGGGGCCCAGTGCAGCCCAGCTTCATCAGCTCAAGCTCAAGACCCTCGCGAGGGGCCAAGCCTCGTGGGGCGGACGACAGGAAGCTTCCTCAGGAGCAACCTCATCAGGCAGGCTCGCGAGGAGGCGGAGAGATCAAGCCAGGGCACCACGCGAGGAGCCCGTGACGCAAGCCATGACGTCGAGGCCAGGCGGGCGCCAGGCAGGCGTCGGCCTGTGCAGTGTCCTTGTTTCCCCTTTGGTGCAAAGGGGCCAAGCACAGGCCAAGGCATCAGGCAAAGGTTACCGTTTCGGTGCAACAAGACCAAGACCAGCAGAATGGCAGGATGGGAGTCATCGTGGAGCCCAGGACGGCGTCACCGCCAGAGTCTTTGGCAGTCGAAGACCAACTTTAGTCAGGATAAGTGTACTAGATGTTCCCCTTCAAAATGGCCAATTGTTGGCGCCCTTCCCGCTCATTATTTGGGAAGAGGCCTAGGGCCTCCCTCTATAAATAGGACTAGCCACCACAGTAGAGAGAGAGGATCCAGATTGCGCATAGACTAGAGAGAGAGGCGACTGAACTCACCCAAGCAGTTCATCGCACCAGCTCAAGAACAGCCCCTCGCGAGGCTTTTCACCATTTGTATTGTTCATCATCAGCCCCTGAGGCAGTCCACCACACCACACACTGGAGTCGGGTATTACACCACAATGGTGGCCTGAACGAGTATAAACCTCGTGTCCCTTGTGTGCTCTTCTTTCTAGCCTAGATTTCTTGCGAGGCTTCGAAACGCGAGCTAGTAGGGAAAAGATCTTCTTGCGCACCCCAGAGTTCGAACCTCAAGGGTTTGCCGGAACCCGAAATCTGACATTTGGCACGCCAGGTAGGGGTGGGACAGAATCTTTCTTCCGCTGGTCGCGTGTGATCTTCCATCGTATCCATGGCTGACGCTCGTCGGGCTCGCACCAAGCGTCGGGCTGCTCCCTCCACCTGCGTCGCTCAGACGGCGCCCGTCGGCGGACGCCCCCATCATTCCCCGTCGCCTGCTGCCACCGGCCCGGCGGGGAACGAGCATCAGGCCTCGTCCCTGCATCCTTCCGTGCGGCGGGAAGGCCCCACCGTCACCCCGTCAGTGACTCCAGCCGGTTCGTTGTCCCACGCCCGTCGCGCCCCCACGGACGCACACGCTGCACTGCTCCTAGCCCGTGAGCTTCTGCACTACCGTCCCGTCGACGACCACTATGAGGACTGGCTCGCCCGCATCACCGAGCTTGTCAGCGCCGTAGGGGGCTCTCCTATGCCATCTCTATCATTGCTCGCCCTCCATCCTGCGTAGGAGGCATGGACCAAGAGGTGCCTCCGCCACCTCCTCCCCAAGAAGGTGCCTTGGCTCCAAGGCGCGCGGCCCCAGGACGAGACCCACCGCGTCCGACGCCTGCGCGACAAGAAAGGAGTTGCTAGGAAATCCCTCGCCCCCAAGAAGGTGCCCGCGTGCTCCCAGCACCGGTGCGCCATGATCGCATCCCTGCGCCACCACGTCAAGACCCCGCGCTGCTCCAAGCGGCGACGCGTGGGAATTTCCAGGGGCAAGCCCAGCACCAGCAAAGGGCTCCGGTGGCCACCGCAGGCTGTCGCGCCTTCACCCCCGAGCTACGCAGTGCCGCATGGCCAGGCAAGTTCAAGCCTGACCTGCCCCCTCACTACGACGGCACTGCAGACCCCGCGGAGTTCCTACAGCTCTACGAGCTGGGCATCGATGCCGCCAACGGGGATGAAAAGGTCATGGCGAATTGGTTTCCCATGGCGCTCAAGGACGGTGCCCGCACCTGGCTCCTAAACCTGGCCCCTGGCACGATCTCCTCCTGGGATGAGATGCACACTCGCTTCATCGCCAACTTCCAAGGCACTCGCGACCGGCCCCCAGCCATGAGTGACCTGCGCCGCATCAAGCAACAGCTAGGAGAGACCCTACAGAAGTACATCCTGCGCTTCAACAACGCTCGCCTCAAGATCCCCAGGGTGACTGAGGAAGCCATCATCTCAGCCTTCTCCAATGGGGTGCGTGACATCAAGATGAAAGAGGAGCTAGAAATCCATGAAGACCTGTGGACATCCCTGGAGCTGTTCAACTTGGCGACCAAGTGCGCCAGGGCTGAGGAATGGCACCTCTCCCTCCTCGAGCTTCCGGCTGCTGATCGAGAAGAGAAGAAGCCCAAGGTCAGATGTGAAGCGTAAGGGAGTTGTTGTGCTTGCAGCAGAGCCAGACACCAAGCAAGGCAGAGATTAGCCTGAGTCGTCCAAGGGTAGCCGGTACTGTGTGTACCATGACCTCCACACCCACAACACCAACGAGTGCCAAGAGCTCAGGGCCGTACGAGATGGGCGCATCGGCCGATGCCCCGAGCACAACGATCAGGGCTATGGCCGAGGAGGAGGAAGAGGTGGAGGATGATGGGAAGATCGTGGCCCTCGCCAAGGGTGGCGTGACCGACCTCGCGAGGACCGTTGGCAGGACCAGCCTCACGAGGGAGGTTGGAGGGATCAGCCTCGTGAGGATCGCCCGCATGGCAACGCAGGCCTCCCTCCTCTGCCACCACCGCCAAGGAGGAATGAAGACCAGCATCAGGACGAGGGGGTTGGGGGCTTCCAGGAGTCGCGCGCAATCGCTTGCATCATGGGCGGCGCCCAGGCCCCAGCCTCATAGTGCATCTTCAAGCAGTTTGCTCGCGAGGTGAATGCAGTCCTCCCCAAGCTTGAGGCCACGCGCACCCTCAGATGGTCTGCGTGCGCTATCATGTTCAGCTCAGCGGATCAGCTCAAGTGCGCAGCAACGGCTGGAGTCCTCCCGATGCTTTGTTCCCCAGTCATCAGCAATGTGCAGGTCACCAGGACCCTCATCGATGGCGGAGCAGGACTCAACGCCCTGTCCGTCGAGACATTCAACAATCTCCAAGTGCCATATGATCAGCTTCAGCCGACCAAGCCTTTCTCAGGAGTCACTAATGGTTCCACTGTTCTGATAGGGCAGGTTCGCCTTCCAGTCACCTTTGGGCAGCGCAACAACTACCGCACCGAGCTCATTGACTTCGACGTCGCCCACATTCGCCTATCATACAATGCCATCCTCGGGTACCCAGCCCTGGCCAAGTTCATGGCAGTGACTCACCATGGCTACAATGTCCTCAAGATGCCAAGAAGCGGTGGAGTCATCACAGTACCCTGTGAGGAAAGGGATGGAGTGTGTTCTCTTGAGCGTGCCTTCCAAGCCGCGGCAATCGAAGACCTAGATCACAGGAGCGGGAGACTACCCGAGGCGGTCCCTAAGAAGAAGAAGGCTTCGCCTGGCCCAAGCCATCAGGAGGTGGGTACCTCCGGAGGCGTTGCGTTAGGATTCGCGCCCATTTAGGGGGCGCCACCCTCTGTCGCATAGGAAGGCGCTCCCGGCGCCCTCCTCGAGCAGGGCTCGGGGGCTCTTTCTTGGAGAGCCACCGACTTTGCCATGGTCACGAGGGAGGCGCTCGGGCACCACTTGGAGGCGTGCTTCAAGGCGCATTTCCCTCACGAAGGTATGAGGCAAGGAGGACCAAACCCTCAAGAGTTCATCGCGAGAAACACTCAGGAGCTACAAGAGTCAAGAGTCATGCGCGGCAGCCACCGCCTACCCGCCGCAGCCCCCCATCCAGGCAAGGATGGCTGGCTGCGCGTCTGCATCGACGTGCCAGGGCTCAACCGAGCTGCGTCTCAGGAGCGCCTCTAGCCTTCGCGCGTGGGGCGTTGCGAGGGTCCACCTCACAGCTACGTTCGCATGCCTTTCGGCCTGCCGAACGCGGTTGCCGCTCATCAGCGCCTGCTGAGGAGCATTCTTGAGGCTCGGGAGGTCAGGCATCACACGGTCCTGGGATGGAGATGGCCCTCGAAGATCCACCTGTGCCCCCGGATCTCCCGAGGCTCCAGGTCCCGAGAGTTCGTGAGAGTCAGCCTCCTCACCGTGCGTCGTCCGCTACTTCAGCATCCCTTCATCGCCAACGGTATCATGTGACATCTTTCAAAGTTCCATTTTCAGCTGGGAGCGTCCTCAGGGCTGCATCATTCCCAGGACGCGTGGGTCCGTCCCTGCGGCATGTATCTGTTTTGCTCATGTCCTTTGCTTACCTTGTTGGGGGCGCCCCTCGGGCTGCATTATCCGCAAGCCACTCGGGCCTGACCTAGTGGCAGTTGCTTTTTCTACATCTATCTAAATGGATTTGCCCCTCCATGCTTAACCTGATTCCCGTGATTATCTTCTGCTGCCTATCATGGACCTCTCCACTCTCATGCAAAGCGCTTGCACATTAAAAGGGGGGTGCCTGAGCATCGCGACTCATGGGCTCTTACTGGCTCTCCAGCCCTCACCCCCTGGCCTTGACCCAAGGCATCGCGACCTGTCATACTAGCGGTGGCTGAGCTTGCTCAAGGGCCAGGACCTGAGGACGTAGATCATTTGCATTCTAACCACCTTGCAGGAACATACCATTGATAAAGGCCCAGAGCCAGGCGCAACCAGCCTCAAGGTAGGGCCTCGTGAGTCCCGCACTAGCTCACGGGTGCCCAGATACACCTATCCTAGCCCTACCGTGTCGGCCACCTGTCAGGGCGGGGCTGTACACGCCCCGGGGGCTCCTCCCGGAGGGGATCCCCCTCCCACGCACCAGTGGAAGCACCATGCTCCGCGCTGGCTGACGACACTGCCGAGGAGCGGCTATGCCCGTACACATACGGAAGCACTATGCTCCGCGCTGGTGATAAACAACTGAGGGCGGCCCACGGTCGTATCAACCTCAGGGAGCCCGGAGCTCAGTGTCCGGTACCATCGCAACGCCTCCCCTCTAGAGGGCCGCGCGAGGGGGCTGGACACGGGGGCTGCGCCTGGGCGACACCCGAGTGCACGCCACCCAGCCAGGTCCCTCAGAACTGGTCGTCGCGCACCCCTCCCCGAGCGGAGCCAAGGTATGACAACTTGTTTGCACATCAAGGGGGACTCCTGAGCATCGCGACTCTGGAGCCTAACTGGTCACGTAGCCCCTCACTCCTTAGTCCCGTCCTGGTTTCCGATCGGGGCTAACGGCGGCTGAGGTATGCGCGGGGCCGGGCCCTGCCGACGTAGAACCGCAAATCCACTCCTATGCCTCCCTTCCCTACTTGTCGTTTGTGCGTCAAGGGGGACTCCTGAGCATCGCGACTCAGGAGCCTAACTGGTCACGTAGCCCCTCACTCCTTAGTCCCGTTCTGGTTTCCGGTCGGGGCTAACGACGGCTGAGGTATGCGCGGGGTCGGGCCCTGCCGACGTAGAACACAAGCAAATAGGAGGGGAAAATGCAAATTCTACGGAATTCAAAAGAAAATCTTACAAGCCATAGATTGTTTCACAACGCCAAACACAAGTTTAAACGCCTCCACGAGGCATGGTGCATGTTGCAGGAATTAAAACAGGACAGAAGCCGCAAAGGGATCACTTTCCAGTGGCGCCGCCGCCTATGGTGGAGTCATGCTGGGCGGCTCCACCTCCTGAGGCCGCGGAGCTGGCGGCATCGCGCCTGGGCAAGGTGCTGAAGGCGCGGAACCTCCCCAGCAAAGCCTCGGCTCGGCCTTTCACGGCCTCAGCTGCAGCAGTTGCAAGGTCGCAGCTCACAGGTTCCAGCAGGCTGTCGAGGTCGACGTTGGGGTCGCGAAGGTAGACGTGGATGACATGCGTCAGTGCTGCAGAAGACAGGACACGCGCGTCGGCCTCGGCCGTAGGACCGAGGCCGTCCACAACACCTTCAAGTGCACGGACTAGGAAGGGAAGCAGCTCGGCAGGGTCATCCTCTGCGCCAGCCAACGGGTTCTCTAAGCCGCCCTCATAAAGCGTCTTCAGCGCGGCGCGAGCTTTCTCCTCCAGCTTGGCGAAGGCCACTCGATCCTCGGCCAGGACCTTTGCCTTGCCGTCTAGCTCGATCCTCTCCGCCTTCAGCGCCTGCTCCAGCGTCTCCAACCGGCTGCGACGGTCGTCAAGCTCGGTGTCCCGGTCCCTGACGGCAGCTTCCCGAGCCTTCATCTCCTCCTCCTTCTCCTGGCGGCTGCGAACCTCCTTCGCGAGCTCATCACGCAGGCCTTGAAGCTCATCCTCCAGCAACTTGCAGTGGCCCAGGGCATCCGCAGCGTCACCCAAAGCAGGGTCGCGAGCAGCCTTGGCCTGGGAGGCGGCTTGCTTCTCCTCATTGGAGGCAGACGCGGCCTGGCTCAGCGCCGCTCGAACGGAGGCGGCAGCGCGGGCCCAGCCAGAGGCTAGCTCCAAGCGCCCGGCCATCAGGCGGGGGTCCGCGCTCCGAAGACCCCCCCTCCCCCCCCCCCCCCCCCCCCCCGCAATCGGCTCAGCTCGTTGGCAGCCCCTTCCAGGATGCCAGAGGAGTCGGAAGAAATGGGAGCCGGTGGAATAGGCGGAGAGGACGGCAGCGTGATCACGGCTTGGGAGGAAGGAACCCCCTGGGCCTTGGCCACCTCGGCAGCAGCATCAAGCACAGGCACCCCCAGAGTCAGCGCGGCCACGAGGGCTGACTCCTCGCCGTAGCGTCCCTGCTGGCCTCGCGAAGACGATCGGGCAGGAGAGGCTCGAGCCTCGCTATCTACTTTCCCCGCAGATGAAGGCGCTGCCCCGGCAGAAGAACTCGCCCTAGGCAGGGTCGCCGAGGACCCTTTCAACCTTTTTGCTGCAGGCGCCAGCCTGGCCAAAAGGATGTAGATGTCAAGCCTTGGCGACAGAAACAAAGCAAAACACGAATTGAGCACTTACTGGTCATTGTTCGAGAACTCAAGCAGCCTCCGGCCAAACTTCAAGCCCGAGAGCCTACAGCTGGGGTCAGCCTTGGGAGGCCCGGAAGCAGAAGGCGCGTCAGGAGGGCAGGAGCTGGCTGCAGACCGCCCCGGGACAGAGAACTAGCCCCGTCCTGCCCTTCCTCGGGACCAAGGGAGAGTCCTACCCGCCTCGCCTGGCGCCGGCCTCATCGTCGTCCGGCATGGAGCGGAGGGCGCGAAACCTGCGCCGAGGGAAGGACTCCCCCGACTCTTCGCCGGCCGCCTCAAAGTCAGGCTCTTCTTCCTCCTCACTCCCGCTGGAGTCGTCGGAGGACACATTCACCGTCGCCAACAGCGCCAGATCCCCAGGAGCTTCTGCGGGCACCAGCCCTTCACCATTGTAGGTGGGCATGGCGTTCACTACCTGCTCCCAGTCGTCGCAAAGGAACAGGGGGATGGGAGCGCCCTCCGGGCCCGCCACGTCTCCCCCAACCAAGGAATGGAGAGCCGCGACCAGATCTTCGTCGGCCAGGGCCTCAGAGCTTAGGCGAAGGGCGGCTCTGCTTCCCCAAGCCTCCACCACGGGAGCGAGTGTTCCTGGAGTGGAGCCACCCGGTGTTCCAGGAACTCCCTCAGGAGCGTAGCCCCGGTCAACTTCGCCGCCCCCAAGTAGCCTGGCCACAGGTCCGCGTTCATCCTCTTCAGCACCACCTTCACGCGGGGGTGGACAAGCTCCGCGCGGGACCACGCGTTAACGGCCTTGGGATGCCCCATAGGCAGCACCAGTTGGGGGTGGATGCGCCCAACATCCACCATGACCCACTTGCTCCGAAAGCCGTCGATCCTCTTCCCGGGCTTCGAGATCGCATTGGAGTTGGAGTATGCAATGAAGCTCGCACATGCGGAGATGTGGGCACCAGAAACTCGGAGGGAGAAGTAATGATGCAGCAAGGCCACTAAGGGCATTACCGCAACGTGAGCCTCACAATAGTAGGCAAAAAACGCCAGGAGAAGAGCAGAGTTGGGGTGGAGGTGCAGAGCTTGCAGGTTGTATTGGCGAAGAACAGCGAGGAAGAACTCGCAAAAAGGAGGCACCAGACCGGCGATGATGGCACTCACAAAGCACGGGTAGAAGGTGCTCCCCTTGCCTTCAGGCTAGGCGGAGCAGGCCTTGAGCATGGTCACCCCCTCGTTGCCCTACGCCACCGTCATCAGGCGCGTGAGGGAGAGATTCTTCTCCGACACATTCGGGGGATCCAGAGCCGGCGAGTACCAGGCCTCGGTCAGGGTCTTGCGAGGCGCCATGGCTTGCCGGATTGGAAGGATTGAGACAGATCTGGAGGATTTCGGGAGCAAGAAGGAGAAGAGCGAGAAAGGGGATCTGGAGCAAGGTGAACGAGAATGAAGCAAGTAAGTCTGGCCCGGGCACCTCTTTTGTCAGATGGATGGTTGCCGAGGCATCGTGGGGAAGCGGGGATGCCCACGTCCAATCAATCGCCACGCGGCGCCCAAGGCCGCAGGCTATTGGGGCCCGCGGCGCTTCGCACTTGCCCCTTCGCTTCTCTGCTAAGCCAAGTCCGGGCGCGCCTTGGGCCCGGGGGCTACTGTCGGTGTTCTGGGAACGGGGGTCCCCAGACTTGCCTGCCTGCGGCCTGCGGCGTGGGTCAAGTGGGGGCCCAGTGCAGCCCAGCTTCATCAGCTCAAGCTCAAGACCCTCGTGAGGGGCCAAGCCTCGCGGCGCGGATGATAGGAAGCTTCCTCAGGAGCAACCTCATCAGGCAAGCTCGCGAGGAGGCGGAGAGATCAAGGAAGGGCACCTCGCGAGGAGCCCGTGATGCAAGCCATGACGATCGAGGCCAGGCAGGCGCCAGGCGGGCGCCGGCCTGTGCAGTGTCCTTGTTTCCCCTTTGGTGCAAAGGGGGCAAGCACAGGCCAAGGCATCAAGCAAAGGTTACCGTTTCGGTGCAACAAGACCAAGACCAGCAGAACGGCGGGATGGGAGTCATCGTGGAGCCCAGGACAGCGTCACCGCCAGAGTCTTTGGCAGTTGAAGACCAACTTTAGTCAGGATAAGTGTACTCGTTGTTCCCCTTCAAAATGGCCAATTGTTGGCGCCCTTCCCGCTCATTATTTGGGAAAAGGCCCAGGGCATCCCTCTATAAATAGGACTAGCCACCACAGTAGAGAGAGAGGATCCAGATTGCGCATAGACGAGAGAGAGAGGCGACTGAACTCACCCAAGCAATTCATCGCACCAGCTCAAGAATAGCCCCTCGTGAGGCTGTTCACCCATTGTATTGTTCATCATCAGCCCCTGAGGCAATCCACCACACCACACACTGGAGTAGGGTATTACACCACAATGGTGGCCTGAACCAGTATAAACCTCATGTCCCTTGTGTGCTCTTCTTTCTAGCCTAGATTTCTTGGCTTTGAAACGCGAGCTGGTAGGGGAAAGATCTTCATGCGCACCCCAGAGTTCGAATCTCAAGTGTCTGCCGGAACCTGAAATCTGACAGCCTGGGAATAGAAGGAAAGAAGGCCAAGCGCCACAATCTGCATGGGCGAGCTGCTTTGGCAACGGGTGACCGCCAGGCTTGGCAGATTTCAAGGCAGCATGGGGAAGTGGAGATGCCCATGTACCATCAATCACCACGCATCGTTCAAGGCCGCAGGCGGTTAGGGCCCGCGGTGCTCTGCACTTGCCTTTTGGATTCGACTGGAAGCCAAGTCCAAGCGCGCCCTGGGCCCAGGGGCTACTGTCGGCATTCTGAATACGGGGTTACCCATACTTGCCTGCCTGTGGCCCACTGCGTGGCTCCATCGAGGGCCTGGTATGGCCTAGCTTCAGCATCGACGACTCAAGACCCTCGCGAGGGACAAGCCTCAAGAGGCAGACAAAGCCAAGACCTCCAAGGAGATCAGCCTCCTCAGGCTGGCTCCCAGGGGGCGGAGAGTTCAATGCAAGGTGGACCTCACAAGGCTCAGCTGACGTGAGCCATGACGACCAAGGCCAGGCGGGCGCCAGCGGGCGCAGGGTACCAGTTTCCTCTTTGGTGCGAAGGGGGCAAGGAACAGGCACATGGTCCCAAGGAATCAGCCAAAGGTTTCCATTCTGGTGCAATAAGACCAAGACTGCTAGGACGGCAGGATGGAGGTCATCGCTGAGCCCACCACAGCATCACTACTAGAGGCTTTTTGCAGGCGAAGACCACTTTAGTCAGGAGAGGATGTACTTCATGCCCCCCTTCAAATCTAGCCATTGTGGGATCCCTTCCCGCCAACATTTGGGAAGAGGACCAAGGCCACTATAAATATGACTTAGCCTCCACCAGAGAGGAGGACGAACAGAGCGAAGCCATTCCTCCCTCACTAGCTCTCTTGAGCTCAAGAACACCTCACCTCCTGAGGCCATTTCATCCACTATACTAGTTCATCCTAAGCCCTTCGAGGCAATCCACCAAAACGCTGGTGTAGGGTATTACACCGCAAGGTGGCCCAAACCAGGATAAACTGATGTATCTCTCTGTCCCTTTGAGCTCGACGTGCTAGGCCTGAGGATCGAGAGTAGGCAGGCTGGGTAGGTTGAGATCTCCGCACGAACCCCAGAGTTCGAACCTATCAAGGGTTTGCGGAACCTGAAATCCGACACATGTTAAGTAAACATTATGTTGTTTTGTCCTGATTTTCTTTTTCCCTATCTTCTCCCATTATCCAATATCAGATTCAGGGGGAGAATGCGTTCATTTCTAAGGGAAGAAAATCTTTGGAATTCATTGCATATCTTTATTCTTTGGGGACATGTCTATATCCAAATAGAGTACTAAGTCACTCACGACATGTCATCCCAATCTTGGTACTCTTGTGGTTTTCTCAAATTGCTTTGTTTAGTAGGTGTTCTTGTGTTATCTAACCCTGTTTTCTCTAGTTCACCTCCTCCAAAGCCATCTCAAGACTACAAGGTAAGTATATGCATCACACTCATGTGCATGATGATCTCTTGCTGATGTACATATTGTTTGCAAGAAGGACTCATGAACATGAAGGTACTATTATTATATTTACATCATTTTCTCTGATGCATATAGCCAAGATACATGTAACTCATTGCTTGCTCTGACATGCTTATGCATTAACATGCTCTTATATTCTATATTTACATGATTGCATACATGTAGGGGGAGCCTATGCATGTTACATGTCCTTCCAAAGCTTTACTTGTTATTATTCATATCTTTATCAAAGGATTTGATGTATGTTGTCATCAATTACCAAGAAAGGGGGAGATTGAAAGCACAAGTGCTCCCAGGGTGATTTTGGTAATTAATGTCAACAAATCTCTTGTTGCACTAATATTTTCATCTAGATATTTCAAAAAGTTCAGTAAATGCGTAGCATGGACAAGAGGATGTGGTAACCCTTCAAGATGCTAAGAACATAGGATTGGCAAAAGCTCAAGACTCTTTGTTTCTATTTTAGTGATCCAAGATCACATTGACTCCACAGGAAAGCCAATACTATTAAAAGGGCATGAGGTGTTGCTTAATGGTCTACTTGCTCAAAGTGCTTAGTGATATGCTCCAAATCCCTCAACCACTTTCTCCATTCCAAATATGTCCTAAACCTATAGTCAAACTTAGCCCCACCGATTTGATTCATCCGGCGCCACCGAGTTCACTTGACATAGCCGCTGCCAGAAACCCTAATCAGTTCGGTCTCACTGATGGGATCTCAGTCTCACCGAGATGGGATTGCAAACTCTTTCTTGCTTGTTGCAATTATTTCGGTCTCACCAAGATATGCAGTCGGTCCCACCGAGCTTGCTTGACCAACTCTCTGTTTGCTTATTACCAAAATTGGTCCCACCGAGTTTGTGTAATCGGTGAGTTGTGGTTTTACCCAAACCCTAGCACATCGGTCCCACCGAGTTGATCATATCGGTCCTACTTAAAATCCTAACGTTCACATTTTGAACTGAATTGGTCTCACCGAGTTAACCTATTTGGTCTGACTGAGTTGGCTCTTTTGTGTGTAACGGCTAGATTTTGTGTGGAGGCTCTATATACCCCTCCACCCTCCTCTCCATAAGAGAGAGAGCCATTAGAACATGCCTACACTTCCAGCATTCATTTTCCAAGAGAGAACCACCTACTCATGTGTTGATACCAAGACATTCTAATCCAATCACAAGAATCTTGATCTCTAGCCTTCCCCAAGTTGCTTTCCACTCAAATCATCTTTCCACCATAGCCAAATCTGTGTGAGAGAGTTGAGTGTTGGGGAGACTATCATTTGAAGCACAAGAGCAAGGAGTTCATCATCAACACACCATCTATTACCTTTTGGAGAGTGGTGTCTCCTAGATTGGTTAGGTGACACTTGGGAGCCTCCGTCAAGATTGTGGAGTTGAACCAAGGAGTTTGTAAGGGCAAGGAGATCGCCTACTTAGTGAAGATCTACCCAAGTGAGGCAAGTCCTTCATGGGTGATGGCCATGGTGGGATAGACAAGGTGGCTTCTTCATGGACCCTTCGTGGGTGGAGCCCTCCATGGACTCGCGCAACCGTTACCCTTCATGGGTTGAACTATCCATCAACATGGATGTACGATAGCACCACCTATCGGAACCACGCCAAAAATCTCCGTGTCTCCAATTGTGTTTGCACACTCCAATCCCATTCCTTTACTTTCTTGCAACATGCTTTACTTTCCGCTGCTTATATACTCTTGCCATGCTTGCTTGAAATGTATTGTGAATGTTCAAACTTGTGGTTAAACTCCACCTTAACCTAAAAAAATTAAAAACTGCTACTGTTCTTTGTGGAGGGTCTAATCACCCCCTCCCCTGTAGACACCTCTTCTCAATCCTTTCATTGATGTTAGCTTCTTATGGCTCTTGCAACACTTTATTTTTGATTGTTAACATTCAAGTTTGCACGATCCAACTTAAACTCCATTGGCACAACAGGTATGTTTTCAGAAACGTCCTCGTTTAGCTGGTTTGCTGGTGTAACTTCTTGCTGTAATCATCTTACCAACTTCAAGTTTTTAGGATCCAATTGGAAGTCCGATTTCACAACAGGTACATTTTCAAAAATATATTCGTGTAACAAGTTTGCTGCTGTAACTTGTTGCTCTAATCAAGTTACTGACTACTCAACCTTTTAGGATCCAAGAGAAACTCCAATGCCACAAAAGGTGCCTTTTCCAAAACTTGATTGTTTAACTGCTTTGCTCCTCCAGCAGGTTGCTCTAATTACATTACTGGCTACTCAACTTTTCAGGATCCAAGAGAAACTCCAATGCCACAACAGGTACCTTTTGCAAAACTTGTTTGTTTAACTGCTTTGCTGTTGCAACCTATTACAATGATGTTAATAACTACTTTTCAGCATCCAACTGAAACTCTTTAATTCCTTGTTTGTTTAACCGGTTTGCTGTTCTAACTCCAAGTTGAGATGTTTTTCTAACTTCAACTTTTCAGAATCCAATTGGAACTTTAATGGCAAAAGAGGTTAGCCCAAGATCAAAGAGCGAGGTCCCCATGGACATTGTATCATCCCACAGCAGTGGCACCAGCCCAATCATGCATCATGAATTGCCAACTGTTGATGCTCTAGAAGCTAAACTATTGGTAGAAAGAGATTGTGCTTCTGCACTTAGAGATGAAGTTGACATGTTGAGGAAGCAAACAACACAATCACAAGCAGTACTCAAGACAACCATTAAATATTTGCTGGATTTCAAAACAAAGCAAGCTGAGACTGACCGCATTGTTAAGGTCCTGAAGGAAAAAAATAAATCAAATTCCCACTTGGTAAATCATAGTTGAAAGGTTTTTTCCATCGTTGAATAACCTTTGTGTTGTTTGTTCATGTAATAATTGTTTTTTGGTTTTAATTTCTTTTGAGGACGAGTCTGTATTAATTGATAAGAGTCTAAGACATTTCATTTTGATTGTTGTGCTAGACCTACAAATATGCCAATCGGGTTGAATGTGCATGCAACAATAATAGTATAGATGGTCCTTAAGTGGCACGCATCTGAAAGGGCTAAGATGTTGTACTAGCTTCTCTAAAAAAATGATGCTCTTCTAGCAAAAAAAGTACAACGGCCTAGCTTATGTATGTTAGTTGATATTATTGATCCATATAATCTATAAGTGTTTATATGTCTGTTAGTTTTGTACATGATTGGTTGATTGACTCGTTATTTTGAATCTTGAGACATCGCTTGTGTACATATCTAAATGTGACTACACATTATGCTGCGTGTGACACTTGAGTTGGACATAAAGTGGTTTCAAATATTCGAATTTACCTTAAGATGGATTCTAGCTTCTGAATTTGAGTATCGACATTTGTAAATCATATTCATATATGACAGTGGAATACATCTTCGTTGTGCTTTTGAAGATATATAAAAACACATAGAATGATTTATAAAGATTTGTATAAGAATACAAAATGGATTCCAATTTAGTCGCCAGGGTAAATGTGGATGCTTATTGTCCCAAAATTCGAAAGAAGCGGCAAAATGTCCAATCCCACGTCGGCTGCCGAAGCCAGTGTTTGGGACATGGAAATTACTGTCTACCCCTTACAAGGGCAATCCAGCGGCCCGATTTCCACTTCTCTCCATAGGGGTAGGTTAGTAACTACAATTAGATGTGACACGACCGCCTCTAAGCCCATTCAAACACGGTGGGCGCCAAACGTGGGCGGAAAAACACATTTGATTCAAGCTCATTCGAAAAACCTCTAGCTCCCCCTCCATTTCCCCATTCATACACGGTGGGCGGCAAAACAAACTAGACTCGACCAAAATAGATGTAGGCAAATATTTTCAATAGGGGCATGTTTGTAAATTCACTCATATGTGACACAACCGTCCTACTTGTAAGCCCCGTTCATACACCGTAGTTGCCAAAACACCCTCTCCTCGCTTGAAATTGCTCTGGGAAAATATTGGGGAGATGCAAGATTACCGTCCTATCCCCAATTACGAGACGTCCAAATTTTAAACGGGGGCTAAGTTCA
This sequence comes from Triticum timopheevii, assembly GCA_963921465.1. Classification (NCBI taxonomy): domain Eukaryota; kingdom Viridiplantae; phylum Streptophyta; class Magnoliopsida; order Poales; family Poaceae; genus Triticum; species Triticum timopheevii. The sequence goes on from OY997270.1 coordinate 141,594,918, forward strand.
TAACTTTCCCATATTTCAGATAGGCGCGTCCCGAAAACATGATTCCCCGTACCTCTCCCTCCATTTACCCATTCATACACCGTCCGCGCTAGAACACGATCCCCACACCAGCCTCCTCCGTCCGCCACCCCATCCATCGCCGTCGTCCTCCACCCCATCCGTCACCGCCGTCCTCCACCATGTCGGAGCACCTACCAAGACAGCGTCGTCAACTGCTAGAGATGGACGTTTGTCACCCATGGTGACGGACCAGGAGCTTTGCATCACGTCCTCTCGCTTCATCGGTGCTGTCATCCTCCTTGCCGGGGCCGCTCACACGACCTTCTCGTCCACCGCAACGGGAGTTATCCCTCGATGCACCCGTCTACCATCACAGATCTGCTTCAAGGCCACCGACAGCCATCGCACCCCCGATGCCTACACGGTGCCGCAAGAGAGGTGGTACTTCTTATCCGCTCAACATTTTGATCTCAACCAAAAAATAGATCGTAACTTGGTTACTGTACTTTCTTTTCAGCTATTAGAATTTAGTTCTTAGTTCAAAGCAAACAATGGTTACTAAATAGGATTTCCGCGGTTTGCAACTTCAAATCTGCCATGGCACAACTATAATAGGGTTTAATTGAGCATGCTTAGGTTTTCCCCCCTTTTATGATCACTATACAGTCATCATACGTGCTTCGTGTCCTAATAGCACTACTCCACCCATCAAGCTAAACAAGCTTAGTTGTTTAAATATGAATATGATATTATTAAAATATAGTCGTTTAATTGGTCATCTAAATGTTCCTAATTTAGTTTCAAAAATGCATGTACGCCGCTCGGGTGTGGATCTACAGGGTGCCCATGATGGCGGCGGCCCACCCTGGGATTTTCGGTCGGCCCAGGCCCCGATTTCTCTTTGTTTTGCTGCACTTCTGATCTCTACTCGCCCCCAGCCGCCTACCTCGCCGGCGACTTGCCGTCCCCGGACGGCATGACTCTAGGAGGAGACGCCATACTAATAGGAGGTTAGGAGCCACTTGCCAACAGCGTCACCGCTGCCCAGGCGTGCCGCCATGCCTACCTTCCCAGTCCGCTCAGGGCTCAGGCGTGTAACAACCACTAAGCCAACCCGATTTATCCTGAGATACATCCTCAACACTTAGCAGCCACTCCTCATCACCCATTTTCTAATTGATTCATTACTCATTAGGTAGGACCGTCGTTAGGGTTTGTTGTGTACTGAGTGCTACCTACACTTAATGGTTCAGATGTATTTCAATAATCTTAGTACCTATAAAGTTCACAGGCTTTCAAAATTCCGGCTCTAGGAATAGACACTAGTCATTTTGGATTGTTGATCATAGTTACATTGACCCATATTACTACTGCAGGCCAGGTTTGTTGACAGTTTTACTTGTCTTTCTCACTCATTCGATATGATATCCAATTATTCACGTTGATTAGTAGGAAACAATAAGTGCTAGACCAACTTCTTGATTTAGATTTTGGATGGCCTCTTACTATAGTTACAATTCTGTATACTTGTCCTAGTAAGCCCACTAGTAATGTTTGATTCACTACCTCTATACTTGCCTTATCATATTTGTTGTCAATATTCTTTTAGGGTGGACCACCCTGTTTCAAATACTGGATCCGCAGACATGAGTGAATAGTATTTCTCTGTGTGATCTCTTCCATCATGTGTGGGCAACGAACACTGCATTATATAGAAAGAAAGTGTCATATCCACCTTTTACATAGACTATGATGTTTTACAGGGAATACAACCTACCTACTTGCTTTGTGTCGCACTACCAGCACTCCATCCATGAAGCTAAACATTATGCCACTCATAATTCCTTCGTTTATTTGTTCAAATATGAATTTGATATAATTCTAATGTTCCTACTTCAGTTTTGAAATGTGTGTCTGCCTATTAGAGAGATATAAGAGGTTTGTATTTCTGTGTGTGGTCTGGTCAGCATGGTTGGGGGTGAACTTTGTATACGCAGGGTGAGGGAGTCCCGGACTACGAGGTGTCCAGATAGCCGAACTATCATCTTCGGCCGGACTCCTGGACTATGAAGATACAAGATTGAAGACTTCGTCCCGTGTCCGGATGGGACTTTCCTTGGCATGGAAGGCAAGCTTGGCGATACGGATATGTAGATCTCCTTCCATTGTAACCGTCTCTGTGTAACCCTAACCCTCTTCAGTGCTTATATAAACGGGAGGGTTTTAGTCCATAGGACGAACAACAATCATACCATAGGCTAGCTTCTAGGGTTTAGCCTCTCTGATCTCGTGGTAGATCTACTCTTGTACTACCCATATCATCAATATCAATCAAGCAGGAGTAGGGTTTTACCTCCATCGAGATGGCCCGAACCTGGGTAAAAACATCGTGTCCCTTGTCTCCTGTTACCATCCGCCTAGACGCGTAGTTCGGGACCCCCTACCCGAGATCCGCCGGTTTTGACACCGACATTGGTGCTTTCATTGGGAGTTCCTCTGTGTCGTCATCTTTAGGCCCGATGGCTCCTCCGATCATCAACAATGATGCGGTCCAGGGTGAGACTTTTCTCCCCGGACAGATCTTCGTATTCGGTGACTTTGCACTGCGGGCCAATTCGCTTGGCCATCTGGAGCAGATTGAAAGCTACACCCCTGGCCATCAGGTCAGATTTGGAAGTTTGAACTACATGGCTGACGTCCATGGAAACTTGATCTTCGACGGGTTTGAGCCACAGCCAAGCGCGCCGCACTGTCACAAGGGGCATGATCTAGCTCTGGCACCGGACAGTGTCCTAGAGGCCGCACCAGAGTCCGCTCCGACCCTTAGCTCGGAGCCGACTGCGCCGATCGAGGACGGATGGCTGGACACCGCCTCGGGGGCTGCTATCTCTGTGGCGATTGAGCCGAACACCAACCCTGTCCTTTGCAAGGCTTGTTACTCCAAGGTGCCGGACTCCTCTCCGGACTCTGAACCCCCCGCGCCCCTGCCAATCGAATCCGATTGGGCGCCGGTTATGGAGTTCACCGCCGCGGATATCTTTGAGCACTCGCCCTTTGGCGACATCCTGAATTCACTAAAGTCTCTCTCTTTATTAGGAGAGCCCTGGCCGGACTATGGTCAGGAAGGTTGGGATGCAGGCAACGAAGAAATTCAAAACCCACCCACCACCCACTTCATAGCCACTGTCGATGATTTAACCGACATGCTCGACTTCGACTCCGAAGACATCGACGGTATGGACGATGATGCAGGAGACGACCAAGAACCAGCGCCTACAGGGCACTGGAAGGCCACCTCGTCATACGACATTTACATGGTGGACATCCCAAAAGATGGGAACGGCGATGGAACAACGGAGGATGACCTCTCCAAGAAACAGCCTAAGCGCCGGCGTCAGCGGGGCCGCTCTAAATCCCGCCACAACAAAAACGGTGATTCCGGCACGGGAGACAATAACACCCCGGACAGTGCCAAAGACAACTCCCTCCAGCAGGATTCAGTGTGGGAGGATGGAGAAGCCAACCCTCATGAGAGAGCGGCAGGCAGAGAGGTAGAGGACGATAATTACATGCCTCCCTTCGAAGACGAGGCAAGCCTCAACGGCGACGAATTTGTCGTGCCTGAGGATCCCATCGAATAAGAGCGTTTCAAACACAGGCTCATGGCCACAACAAGTAGCCTCAAGAAAAAGCAGCAACAGCTTAGAGCTGACCAAGACCTGCTAGCCGACAGATGGACTGAAGTCCTTGTGGCCGAAGAGTATGAACTCGAACGCCCCTCCAAGAGCTACCCAAAACGCAGGCTGCTACCCTGATTAGAGGAGGAAGCACCTAAACCTACATCACCAGCGCATAATACGGCCAACCGGCCACCTTGTGGCCGCGACAGAGAGGCCTTTCGGCCCTCCTTTCAAGCTGCACCCCGGCGCCACTCAAAAAATACCAAGACACGCAAAAACACGCCAGACCTACGGGATACACCAGAGGACAAGGCAAGGCAAACAAGATCGATCTACGGATCGCGTGGGCGCCTCACGATACGTGATGATAGCCGTCACGCCGGATATGGCAATTCCGGCCAGGCCGAACACAGTAGACAAAGCTCATTTGAGCTGCGTCGTGATATAGCCCAATACAGAGGCGCCGCACACCCACTATGCGTCACAAACGAAGTGATGGATCATCAAATCCCTGAGGGTTTCAAACCCGTAAACATTGAATCATACGACAGCACAACAGATCCTGCGGTCTGGATCGAGGACTATCTCCTCCATATCCACATGGCCCGCGGTGATGATCTACACGCCATCAAATACCTCCCACTCAAGCTTAAAGGACCAGCTCAGCATTGGCTTAACAGCTTGCCCGCGGAGTTAATTGGTTGTTGGGAAGATCTGGAAGCCACATTCCTCAACAACTTCCAGGGCACCTATGTGCGACCACCAGACGCCGATGACCTAAGCCACATAATTCAGCAGCCAGAAGAATCAGCCAGACAATTTTGGACACGGTTCCTAACCAAGAAAAATCAAATTGTCGACTGTCCGGATGCAGAGGCCCTTGCAGCCTTCAAACATAACATCCACGACGAGTGGCTTGCCCGGCACCTAGGACAGGAAAAGCCGAAATCCATGGCAGCCCTCACAACACTCATGTCCCGCTTCTGTGCGGGAGAGGATAGCTGGCTAGCTCGTAGTAACAACATGACCAAGAGCCCTGGTAATTCGGATACCAAGGACAACAACGATAGGTCGCATCGCAACAAGCACAAGCGCCACATTAATGGCGATAATACTGACGATACGGCAGTCAATGCCGGATTCAGAGGCTCTAAACCCGGTCAGCGGAAAAAGCCATTCAAAAGAAATACTCCGGGCCCGTCCAATTTGGACCGAATACTCGATCGCTAGTGCCAGATACACGGCACCCCCGAAAAACCAGCCAACCACACCAACAGGGATTGTTGGGTGTTCAAGCAGGCAGGCAAGCCAACTGCCGAAAACAATGACAAGGGGATGCATAGCGATGACGAGGAGGAGCCCCGACTGCCGAACAATAGAGGACAGAAGGGCTTTCCACCACAAGTGCGGACGGTGAACATGATATACGCAACCCACATACCCAAACGGGAGCGGAAGCGTGCACTAAGGGACGTATATGCGATGGAGCCAGTCGCCCCAAAGTTCAATCCGTGGTCCTCCTGCCTGATCACTTTTGATCGAAGGGACCACCCAACTAGCATCCGTTATGGCGGATTCGCCGCATTGGTTCTAGACCCAATCGTTGACGGATTTCACCTCACTAGAGTCCTGATGGACGGCGGCAGCAGCCTGAACCTGCTTTATCAGGATACAGTGCGCAAGATGGGCATAGACCCCTCAACGATTAAACCCACAAAGACGACCTTTAAAGGCGTCATACCAGGTGTAGAGGCCAACTGTACAGGCTCAGTTACACTTGAAGTGGTCTTCGGATCACCGGATAACTTCTGAAGCGAGGAATTAATCTTCGACATAGTCCTGTTCCGCAGCGGCTATCACGCACTACTCGGACGAACCGCATTTGCAAAGTTCAATGCGGTGCTGCACTACGCATACCTCAAGCTGAAGATGCCAGGCCCTCGAGGAGTCATTACGGTCAACGGAAACACCAAACGCTCTCTCCGAACGGAGGAGCATATGGCGGCCCTCGCGGCAAAAGTACAAAGCAGCCTCTTAAGGCAATTCTCGAGTCCGGCTATTAAACGGCTGGACACCGTCAAGCGCGCCTGGAGTAACCAACAACAAGACCGCCTGGCACGTTCCGAGCATGTGTAGCAATGCGGCCCCAACCCCAGCCCTCGTGAAATTGCGAAACCAGTACTACGCGTACATAATTACGCTCTGGAAATACCATGGGCATGGGGGGAGGGGCACGACCACGGCAGGACCAGAATGCGGCTCAACCGCACCAGGGGCTCCCAATTGTGTCATTTTTATTTTTTCTCTTACTTTCAGGACTCCTTTCTCAAGAAGCCCTGTCCGGCAGTAGAATTGCCGAACACACAATGCAACAGCCAGGGAAGCAGAAAGCTACATCGAGGGTCCAGGTGGTCTCTATAACGAGCAGTATACTTGTTTTACACATCATCCCGCAGCTCGCTCCCTGGAGGGCGACATGTCAAATAGTCCCATCCCTTGCTTATCGCACTATTTGTATCGTTCTGCTTTTACCGCAGCTTTTTTTGAATAAACAATGCATAACTTTTTGCCTATTATTGCATTCCTTTTTCTATCTATATATGTTCACTTATGACATGTTGCACCCGTACGCTTTGGTAGGGCCAAATACACCTGGGGCTTAAGTACCCCAAAATATGGTGTGATAAGTCCGAACACTTTCACAAGTGCAGCACCCCAAACTTATAGCATTATATGCATCAGCTCCGAATCATGTCTTGGGTCAATAGTTGGGTTTGCCCGACTCCCATGTTTTGGTACCTTATTTTCCGTCATATCAGCTAAGGTAGCGCTGGGCGAACCACTGCGATTGTGTCCCGGTTGAGCTGGGTTAAGCACCTCAGTGGAGAAAGCTAAAATTGACCGTTATGATAGGGCGAGAGCCGGTCGCAGTTCGAGAGGTTTTTCGAGTCCCTAAAGAGTTATGCCGCTTAGAGCGAGGAGTCGGCTTTTTCTGGCCCAGGCGTGGATAGCGCCCCGTACTCGGTCTTCCGAATACTAGGGGCTTCGCCGAAATTTAAAATTATAGAATTCTATGGCTAAGTGAGAGTGTTCAAGCATTATAGTCTGGTTGCCTTGTTCGTTGCGTTGAGCGCCTCCCTCGAAGGACCCAAGAATGGGAAAAAGAGCGCTCAAGTTTATCCCGAACACCACAGCACTCGTGGCATGGGGGCAGAAGCCGACGACTCGCCATCTCTCAAATTTAATAAACGGCCGCACAGAAGGTAATATTTTAAATTCACAAGCGTTGCTTAGCGCATATGAACAAGTTTTCAAGCGTACAGGATAACAAATGCGAGTTCACTCAAAAGTTACATCTTTGGAGCATTCACCCGCTATAAGGCGGGCACCCTTGAGGACGCCCGCATAATACATCTCGGGCTTGCGATACTCCCTGCCCGGCGGTGGAGCGTCCGTCACAAGCTTCTCAGCGTCCATCTTGCCCCAGTGCACTTTAGCACGGGCAAGGGACCTACGGGCACCTTCGATACAGACGGAGTGCATGACGACTTCAATCCATGGACAGGCGTCCACCAGCCGCCGCACCAGCCCGAAGTAGCTCCCAGGCATGGTTTCCTCGGGCCACAGCCGAACTATGAGGCCCTTCATGGCCTGTTCGGCCACCTTATGGAGCTTGACCAGCTGCTTCAGCTGGTCGCTCAGGGGCACCGGGTGCCCGGCCTCAGCATACTAAGACCAGAACACCTTCTCCGTCGAGCTCCTTTCCTCAGCCTGGTAGAATGCGGCGGCGTCGGACACACTACAGGGAAGATCTGCGAATACTCCTGGAGAGCTCCGGATTTGGGTAAGTAACAAGTAATTCACTTTCACGTGCTTGCTTTGCATGAAGAATGCCTTACCCGCCGCTATCTTCTTTATTGCGTTAATTTCCTGGAGGGCTTTTTGGGCTTCGGCCTTAGCGGCTTTGGCGCTCTCAAGAGCCGAGGCGAGCTCGGACTCTCGAGTCTTTGAGTCATGCTCCAAACTCTCGTGTTTTTCCATGAGAGCCTGGAGGTCTTGCCGCACCTCCGCCACCCGCGCCTCCTGCTTCTCTCGCTCGGTGCGTTCCGTGGCCGCATCACTTTCGGCCCTGGACACCGCTTCCTTCAGGGTCGCCACCTCGTTCGTGGCCCCTGCAATTTTCACGTTATTCCTGTTATTTTTTGCAACCACATTTTTTATATACTCCCATAAGGTATTACTTACCTTCCTTGTCCTCGAGCTGCTTCTTGGCAAGGCCGAGCTCGTTCTCGGACCGCTCGAGGCTCTGCTTCAATGCATTGACCTCCGCAGTCAGTGCAGCAGAGGTCAGCAGTGCAGCCTGCATTCCCATATTGACATACTTATGTTAGACTCCTCCGTACATCTTTTTAGATCCTCAATTCGGCTTTTCTTTCCGAACACCAAACTGAGCTTCAGGGGCTACTGTCTATGTGGTAATATTTTTACATATCTTAAATACATACCTCAAAGCCTATTAGAAGGCTGGCGTAGGCTTCAGTCAGCCCGCTCTTGGCGGACTAAACTTTCTGGATCACCACACTCATAACAGTGCGGTGCTCCTCGTCGATGGAGGCGCCGTTAAGCGCCTCCAGCAAATTATCCGGTGCCTCCGGTTGGACGGAGGTCACCGGTGTCACAGTCTCGCCCTTCTTACGAAGGGGCCGCCCGCCGGACTCCGGAACCACTGAAGGTTCCGGTGCGGAGTCCGGCCTAGAGCCGGACTTAGAGCCCTTTGGGGTTTGATCCCCTTTGTGCCCAGAGTCCGGGAAGTTGCCTTGCGGCGCCTCCGAGACCTCCTCCTCCTGGCTAGCCCCCTTTTGGGACCCCACCTCGGCGTCATCCGCAGCGCGAGGAGAGGAGGCGGCCGGAAGTTAGGTGCTATCCACGTCCGATGGCGCCAGGGAGCCGCTCGTTGAAGTGTCGAGCCCGTCCTTGGGCGGGCTGCAGGGTTACATTCGGCGTTAAGAGATTCTATGTGACAAACAAAACACCATGAGTCATTCTGGTATCCGGACACTTACGAAGTCTCCAGGGGCTTAGTCCTTGGTGGCCACTCCTCTTCATCGTCGTCGGCGTTGGTGGAGTAGTCCAGAGGGAGGGTCCTTCCCTTCTTGGACCCTTCGGCCTCCCCCGTTGGGTCGGCCTTCCTTTTCTTCTCTCCCCCCGCTGGGGGAGAGGCCTCTTTTTCCTCCTCCTCGCCTTCGCGGGAAGAGTCCGCCTCAGAGTCATCGGACGATGAGTCCGACAACACCTGGCGCCGGGAACTCTTTCGAGTTCCCATGGCCTTCTTCTTGGCCTTCTTCTCCGGCACCACGTAAGGTGCCGGAACCAGTAGCCCCGTCAATCCGGCATCCGCTGGGTATTCTGGCAAGGGAGCCGGACAGTTAACCTGCCCGGACTTCTTTTGCCAGGCCTGTCAAAGGCAAGGGAGTTTAGATCCCGCATAGAGTCAAACTATGGAAAATAAATGTCCTGTAAAGGGTAAAATAGCTTACCTCGCCGGCTTGACGCTGCAAGCTGAATCCGTGATCTTCGGTAGCGGATGCAGGAGCCTCAGCACCCTTGAATAGCACCTTCCAGGCATCTTCGTACATAGTGTCTAAGAGCCTGCTCAAGGTTTGGTGTTGTGCCGAATCAAACTCCCATAAGCTGGAGGCCCGTTGTTGGCACGGGAGGATCCGGTGGATGAGCATGACCTGGACTACGTTGACGAGCTTGATCTTCTTGTTCACAAGGTTTTGGACGCAGGTTTGGAGTTCGGTCTGCTCTTCCGAATTACCCCATGTCAGGCCCTTCTCTTTCCGGGAGGTGAGCCGTGTGGGGATGCTAGATCGGAACTCGGGGGCCGCTGCCCATTCAAGGTCACGCGGCTCGGTGATGTAGAACCACCCCGATTGCCACCCTTTGATGGTTTCCACGAAGGAGCCCTCGAGCCATGTAACGTTGGGCATCTTGCCCACCATGGCGCCTCCACACTCCGCCTACTGGCCCCCCACTACCTTCGGGTTGACATTGAAGGTCTTCAGCCATAAGCCGAAGTGGGGCTTGATGCGGAGGAAGGCCTCGCACACGACGATGAACGCCGAGATGTTGAGGACGAAATTCGGGGCCAGATCGTGGAAATCCAGGTCGTAGTAGAACATGAGCCCCCGGACAAATGGGTGAAGTGGAAAACCTAGTCCGCGTAGGAAGTGGGTGAGAAGCACCACCCTCTCATGGGGCCCGGGGGTGGGGATGAGCTTCCCCTTGTCGGGGAGCCGATGCGCGATGTCGCTGGACAAGTATCCGGCCTTCCGCAGCCTCTTGATGTGCCCCTCCGTGACGGAGGAGGCCATCCACTTGCCTCCCGCTCCGGACATGGATGGGGAAGGTTGAGGCAAGATGTGCGGACTTGGGAGCTGGAGCTCGAGTGCGCGGAAATGGATAAGCAAAGGAGGAAGAAGGCATAGGTAAAAAAGGTGGATCCTTATCCCCTTATATGGACGGACGAAGCTATGCGTCCCCACCAGCCTGGTAAAACTCGCTTATCTCCCAAGCGCCGTAATCAATGGCGCGGTTGGGTTACCCACGCCCGTATTGATGAGAATCCCGGAATAAGGGGACACGATCTCTACTTTGACAAGACGTGCCAAGGAAACCGCCTCGCTAAACGCGCTGAGGTGGGACAGTAAAAACGATATGAATAAAGGCTTGGCCGTGGTGTGATGTCATGCCACGAAATACGTGAGCAGATTGTATTTATGTGAATATTATTCTCTCTACGGTGGTATGTGGAACTTATTTTGCAGAGCCGGACACTATCCTTGTGTTCAAAATCTTCTATGAAGTATTCGGAGGAGGAACCCGCCTTGCAATGCCGAAGACAATATGCGCGCCGGACTCGTCGTCATTGAAGCCTGGTTCAGGGGCTACTGAGGGAGTCCCGGACTAGGGGGTGTCCGGATAGCCGAACTATCATCTTCGGCCGGACTCCTGGACTATGAAGATACAAGATTGAAGACTTCGTCCCGTGTCCGGATGGGACTTTCCTTGGCTTGGAAGCCAAGCTTGGCGATACGGATATGTAGATCTCCTACCATTGTAACCGACTTTATGTAACCCTAACACTCTTCGGTGCTTATATAAACCGGAGGGTTTTAGTCCATAGGACGAACAACAATCATACCATAGGCTAGCTTCTAGGGTTTAGCCTCTCTGATCTCGTGGTAGATCTACTCTTGTACTACCCATATCATCAATATCAATCAAGCAGGAGCAGGGTTTTACCTCCATCGAGAGGGCCCGAACCTGGGTAAAAACATCGTGTCCCTTGTCTCCTGTTACCATCCACCTAGGCGCACAGTTCGGGACCCCCTACCCGAGATCCGCCGGTTTCCACACCGACACAGGGGTTTGTAGGGAGACACTCTTCGAGTTTAATTCGCAATGCATTCCATAGATAGTCTGACTACTTTTTATGTTTTCATGAATCTCAGATACTGAACAACATCATAATGGTTATGAGCTTGTGCGCTTGAAAAGAATAAAGCAGAGCAATGCTATGGCTGTCAAACTTGGCATTAAGGGACTGAGATCCAGTCTGGATGCAATGCAATGCAAATGCTCTCCACCTATAGATTTGTATTCAAAATACGATCCTAACAATGATTTTGAGCTAGAGGGAGACCTAAGTCAATGTAGCTCCCTAGTGGAGGAGTCAGAAGCAGATGCCCTATCTTATTCACCCATCAAAGTGCTTGCTCTAACTTTGCAAGGTTATATTGGTCGCACATATCTTGCAACTGATGCTTTGCATTGCTTCTACTTTGTTACACTGCCATTAGCTTAGTTTACACATCGTGTAGTGAATATGCCCTGCCTATCCATTTTCAATACATATTCCATCTGTCATCATACCATATTTATCCATTCAAATGTTGTTCTTGTGTATCAGACATTCAAAAGCAAGAGGGCAATTGCTGATCACAGAGGAGCACGAACAAAGTATTTGGAAAAGGTAGTGACACCTGATAAATCAAATACCCATTAGGTGTAGCTGCAATATCACCAGACCTAGAAAACACGGCCACAACTCTAGCAGACTCTAGCCCTACTACACTGGCCATCCTTGATGCCCCAACTTAGCAGACCCCAACTGCAGCAAACAGTATGATGATGCCAGTTGACATACCACCAGCTCTATGACGCAAAACCCCCATTCCAGCAAAGAGCACACCAAATCCAGTTGCCAAATCCCTTTTAGAACGAGAGAGCCCCAATTGCAACAAATAGGACTCCTGTTCCACTTCTTCCTAGTTTAGAAGACGAAACCTATATTGCTGTCGGGAACTTTGTGTGCATCTTTCCTTCATGGAAAGATCATACCAAAGACAAAGAACAATTTCCAATCTTCCTCTGCAACTTACGCCTAAGTAATGTACTAATTTTATTCATGGTAATTACTGCATATGTTTCTACTAACGGAAGACACAAGATTTCATTCTTTTAAATAGGTGAGGACCAAACTGGATAGTCAAGACGAGCAAGGGTTGGTCGCGCTTTCCAAGCACTCATTGATGAAGTATCGTTCCTACCTGAGGCAAGCGCACTTCGATGGCAAGCCTCTAAATGAAATTTCTGTAAAGTATCCAGTGCTACATTCATTAGACAGTGACTGGAATAATCTTGTTACACATTGGTCTTGTCTGCAGCATAAGGTATTGTCTATGATATCACATCACAATTTGAACTGCATTTCTGCATGTGCCTTAATGTCTCACTTGTACGAAAACTGTTTGCAGAAGAACATTCATTCTCAAGGCCACGGAATCTCGCAACTATACTACACACTACATTGCTCTTGTGAGTACCTCTTGCCCTATATGACCATACTTACATTCATAGCTGGTTGATTGTGTAGCATCATTGCACATGTTAGCCTCATTATCCTCCATTTGGTGGACATTATATGATCCGTATTGTCTCTTAAATAAATTTAGAATAAACCCAATGCTTTTGAAGAGGCTTAGCTCTGCAGTCCTCTTGTAAGGACCGAACGTCGTCTATCACTGTACTTACATTAACAGCTACTCCCTCCGTCCCATAATATAAGAGCATTTTGTACAGTACATGATACGTCTACAATGTATCTATAATTTATGAAGTATTCATGCTATTTTGTTATCATTCTTGGATGTTTTACAACCATTTTATAGCAAATTTGTATCATTTTTTGGACTAACCTATTGACCCAATGCCCAGTGCCAGTTGCAGTTTTTTGCTTGTTTTTTACATTGCAGGATATCAATGTCAAACGGAGTCCAAACATCGCGAAACTTTTTGTGGATTTTTTGTGGATCAGAAGACATCCAATGGGCCAGAGGAGCACCTAGGGGGGTGCCCCGAGGGAGCACAACCCACCAGGGCGCGCCTGGGCCCCAGGCGCGCCCAAGTGTGTTGTGCCCACCTCGGTGGCCTCCCGCTCCCCCCTCATCGCCCTATAAATCATAAAATATTCCAAAATCCTTTGGGGCAACCCTAGATCGGAAGTTCCGCTGTCGCAAGTCTCTATATCCATGAAAACCAATCTAGACCCCACTCTGGCACCCTTCCGGAGAGGGATATCATCATCGGTGGCCATCTTCATCATCCCTGTGACCACCATGATGAGGAGGGAGTAGTCCACCCTCGGGGCTAAGGGTTTGTAATAGTAGCGATGTGTTTAATATTTCTCTTTCTCGTGTTCTTGATGGCACAATCTTGATGTATCGGGGGCTTTGTTACTATAGTTGGATCATATGGTGCTTTCCCCTCTCTATCTTGTGATGAATTGAGTTTTCCCTTTGAGATTTCATTTTATCGAATTGAATACTTTTATGGATTTGAGAACACTTCATGTATGTCTTTCTATGAATACCCATGGTGACAATGGGGTATCGTATTAATTCACTTGATATATGTTTTGGCACTCAACTCGCGGATTCCCGTGGTGACATTGGGGTAATCTATGCATAGGGGTTGATGCACGTTCTTGTCTTTGTTTCTCCGATAGAAATTTTGGGGCACTCTTTGAGGTTCTTTGTGTTGTATTGAATATTACGAATCTGAATTTTCTTTGGTGTTATTTTAGTACGGACTCTTGGATAGATCGATCGGAAAGAATAGCTTTGAGGTGGTTTCCTACCCTACAGACAATTTATTCTTCTGTTCTCCGCTATGTAAGAACTTTGGAGTGATTCTTCATCGCACGAGAGGGATGTTTATATGATCCAATTATATTAGCATTGTTGAGAGATTGCACTAGTGAAAGTATGGACCTTAGGCCTCTTTTTCAAGCATTGCAATACCGTTTGTGCTCCTTTTTATCAATTGCTACCTTTCTGTTTTTTTATTTTCATAATATAAAAATATATTTCTACCATCCATATTACACTTTTATCACCATCTCTTCACCGAACTAGTGCACCTATACAATTTTCCATTGTATTTGGTGTGTTGGAGACACAAGAGATTTCTTGTATTTGGTTGCAGGGTTGTTTGAGAGAGACTATCTTCATCCTACATCTCCCATGGATTGATGAACCTTAGGTCATCCACTTGAGGGAAAATTGCTACTGTCCTACAAAACTCTGCGCTTGGAGGCCCAACACGAGTCTACAAGATTAAACTTGCGTAGTAGACATCAAGCTCTTTTCTGGCACCGTTGCCAGGGAGGTGAGTGCATGAAGGTATATCTTTATATGTTGCAATCGAATATTTTAGTTTCTTGTTTTATCACTAGTTTGGTTTTATAATAGAAAACTACAAAAAAAATGGAGATTGGGTTACCTCAGGTTGTTCTTTATCTTTATAATGTCTATCTTGAGAATAAGGATTTCGATAATTGTGCTCAATTGCTAGCAAAAGAATTCAACAAAATTTATGGCATAAAAACATTGGATGATGGGCATGATTGCAATATTGTTAGTATGAATTCTTTGAATATCCAAAATGCCAATGATTATTGCACTAGTCATGAGAAAAATGTTTCTTATAAGCATGTCAATTTTTGTGGAGTGGAAAGACTTTGTGAAGATGTGCCTTATCGGGAAGATAGATTTTGTAAGAAGCATAAGCATTGTAGAACCAATTATTTGCTCAAAGTGGTAGATGCATTTGCTACAAAATTATGCTCTATTTGTCCTATTACTTGTGAACTTTGCAATAAAGTTGGTCACCTTAATTTCCAATGTATGCTTTTTCATGATCGAATCGTGTCAAAATATTGCAATAACTTGATCACCCTTGAACTTTATAATGAGCTATGTATATTTTGGGGGAGTGAAGAATTGACACATAAAAATAGTTGATTTGAAGTATTCACTCTCAAGGACGACATTGAAACTACTCTAGAAAATATCTATATGTTTTGCATGGTAAATTGCAATGAGAATGCTTATATTGCCACCTATAGAAAGATGGGGAAACCAATAGAACATAAAAGGAACACTAATGAAAGGGTGAAGATTTCCACTTTCCCTTCTATTGTATCTCATGATGAAATAGGTGACGAGGAGGAGCTCCGTTTTCAACCAATCTCATTAATAAGAAGGTTGAAAAATTTAATTAAACCCACCCATGATGTGGTGAAGAAGAAAAATAAGAAAGAATAGAAGTAAAAATGTATCTCTCCCAAATAATGTTGCTCCTATTATTGTTGTGCCTCATGAAAATGAATCAAAAATAATTGTGGAAGATGATGCACTTGATGATGATATTGCTTCTATGTCTTATGGCACAATGTTCGAGAGCACTATTGATGATGATTTTGTTATGCTTATTACTTGTTGTGATGATTATGATTGGGAATATAATGGTGCTTCTTATAATCTTGGAAATCTTTTTGGCACCAACTTGGGAAATTATGATGATATCAATTGTTATACCGTTGGTGCTATTCATACTATTAATGATGAGAGTGATTATGCTTATGATATGCCAAGCCACAAGCTTGGGGATGCTATGTTTGATCGGAATGACATGTTTGAGAATTTATTTGCTGCAATTAATGTTTGTCCCAAGCTTGGGGATAATATGCTTACTGAAGATGATCTTTTTAGTCCCCTTACTTCGAACGATCAAATTTGCTATGATGATTGCATGCCTCCTATCTATGATGAGAACAAAGTTGCTACTTATGATGATTATTGTGATGATAATTATGCTATGAAAAGTAGTGATAACTATGGTCATAATTTTGAATATCCTTTTTCTGAACATTACTCTTTTAGTGTGGAAATATTTTTTAGCATTCGAGTTTCATATGATACTCCCACTATTGTGAATGAGAATAAAATTGCTTATATGGAGAGTAATAAATTTTCTATGCTTTTGGATCATGAAAAGAATGCTTTATGTGATGGTTATATTGATGAATCTATTCATGATGCTACTGAAAATTATTATGGGAGAGGAACTTATGATTTGTGACGCTCTCTTTATGTTTCAATTTTTATCTTTTATACGAGCATCATTGAAGTCATCATGCCGAGCTAAAAGGCATTAAAGAAAAGCACTTGTTGGGAGACAACCCAACACTTTTACCTACTGTTTTTGGGTGTTAACGTGATTATGCTACTGTATTAATCATGTTTTATTGCTTTTGTTTCAATAAAGTACCAAGTAAAGCCTTTGGGATAGTGTGGATGATTGCTGACTTGAATCTGTGCAAAAACAGAAATTATTGCGCTCATTCCAGGAATTTTCAAAATTCACTGGAACATGCTTTTGATCTGATTTTTTTACAGGTGATAGATATACAAATTCCAGATCAAAAGCATAATTATCATCACCTGTAAAAAAATCACTGGAACATGCTTTTGATTTGATTTTTTACAGGTGATAGATATACAAATTTTTCTGAATTTTTGGAGTTACAGAAATATGGTCGGAGTACAGTTTACTTCAGACTATTCTGTTTTTGACAGATTCTGTTTTCAATGCATAGTTTGCTTGTTATCTAGTTTATATGGCTTATATTTCTCAATATACATTGTGAAAATGATATGCTACAGTAGGTATTGTGTGGAAACAGTTATGAATCTTGTCTTTGACAGTACCAATGTGAAATGATCTGCTCTTTATCATACTAACCTATCTCACAAAGTTCCATTAAGTTCTGTGTGATTGAAGTTTTCAAGTTCTGGGTGAGATATCGATATGAGGAGAATAAGGAGTGACAAGAACCTAAGATTGGGGATTCCCAAGGCACCCCAAGGTAATATTCTAGGAAGATCCAAGCAACTAAGCTTGGGGATGCCCCGGAAGGCATCCCCTCTTTCGTGTTGTTGACGATTGAAGCCGCCGAACACGAAGATCTGTCCAGGGAGAAAAGTCTCACCCTGGACCGTGTTGTTGACGATTGAAGGAGCCATCAAGTCTTGCAGCGACGACACAAAGGAACTCTCAATGAAAGCACCAATGTCGGTGTCAAAACCGGCGGATCTCGGGTAGGGGGTCCCGATCTGTGCATCTTAGGCTAATGGTAACAAGAGGCAAGGGACACAATGTTTACCCAGGTTCAGGCCCTCTCGATGGAGGTAAAACCCTACTTCCTGCTTGATTGATATTGATGATATGAGTAGTACAAGAGTTGATCTACCACGAGATCGTAGAGGCTAAACCCTAGAAGCTAGCCTATGATGATTATGATTGTGATCGTCCCTCTAAGGACCAACCTCTCCGATTTATATAGACACCCGAGAGGGCTAGGGTTTACATGGAGTCCGTTAAAAAGAAGGAAATATAATATCCGGATCGCCAAGCTTGTCTTCCACGCAAAGGAGAGTCCCATCCGGACACGGAACAGAGTCTTGAGTCTTGTATCTTCACGCTCCAACAGTCCGGACAAAGTATATAGTCGGGCTGTTCAGATACCCCCTAATCCAGGACTCCCTCAGTAGCCCCTGAACCAGGCTTCAACGACGATGAGTCTGGCGTGCAGTTTTGTCTTCGGTATTGCAAGGCGGGTTCCATCTCCGAATACTCCAAAGTACTTATCGAACACTTAGACCGTGTCCGGATCTGCAAGATGATCTTCACATACCACTGTAGAGAGGATGATATTTAACAAAATATAACCTGCTGACAACTTTAGACAAAGTGATATGACACCACGGTCGGGTCATTATTCGAACCGTTTTTCCATAACCAGCCGTAGCGCATATTGCGAGGCGGTTTCCTTGGCACGTCTTGTCACAACAGAGATCGTGTCCCCTTATTACGGGATTTCCATCAATACGGGTGTGGGTAACCCAACCGCGCAATCAATCATGGCGTTTGAGAAATAAGCGATTCTCAACGGGAAAGTGGGGAGGCGCATCGTCCGTTGCCTCTATAAAGGGATATGGATTCCCCATTTTCACCCATGACTTCTTCCTCCTCTGCCTATCCATTCCCACACCCTCGAGCTCCAGCGCCCTGGTTCACGCCTTCTCCGCACAGCCGAACATGTCCGGAGCGGGAGGCAAGTGGGTGGCCTCCACCATGAAGGAGGAGCATATCGCAAAGCTCCGGGCGGCCGGGTACATTGCGCACCAGCTGCCGAACAAGGGAAGGTTAATCCAACTCTGGAACCCCATGAGAGGGTCGTATTTCTCGCCCAATTCATGCGTGGACTGGGATTTCCACTCCATCCCTTCGTCCGCGGGCTCATGTTCTACTATGGGCTAGATTTCCACGATCTAGCCCCAAATTTCGTCCTCAACATCTCGGCTTTTATCGTCGTGTGCGAGGCCTTCCTCTGCATTAGGCCTCACTTCGGCCTATGGTTACGAATCTTCTGTGTGAAGCCAAAGATCGTGAGCGGCCAGCAAGCAGAGTGCAGAGGCTCCATGGTGGGCAAGATGCCCCACGTCACCTGGCTTGACGGCTCCGACGTGGAGACCATGAAAGGGTGGCAATCGGGGTGGTTCTACATCACCGAGCCGCGCGACGCGAACTGGGCAGCGGCCCCCGAATTTTGATCCGGAGCCCCATGCAGCTCACCTCCTGGAAAAGGAAGGGCCTGGCCTAGGGCAAACCTGCAGAGCTGACCGGACTCCAGAACTGTGTCAAGAATATGAAGGACAAGAAAATCAAGCTTGACAACGTGGTCCAGGTCATGCTTTTCCGCCGGATTCTTCCGTGCCAAAGACGGGCTTTTAATCTGTGGGAGTTCGTCCCGGCCGAACACCAGATGCTTCAAAAGCTCTACGGCATGACGCACAAAGGCGCCTGGAAGGCACGGTTCAAGGCCTCCGAAGTACCTCCTCCTACATCCGAGGATCGCGGACTTCACGCCGCGCGGCCCCCGCGTCCGGTGAGTTTTCTAACATCCACCGGATTCAGTTCTTCCCAATGTACTCATGGGGGAATCTTAAGTCATTGTGTGCATTTGGTCAGGGGTGTGTGGAGACGGCGGAGCGGATTGACTATCCGGCTCCACTGCCAGAAGGCCCGACGGATGCTCTCCTAACGGAGATGCTAGTCCCAGCGCCCTACAAGGCGCCAGAGAAGAATGCCAAAAAGAAGGCTCCGGGGACCAGGGAATGTCTCCGGCGTAAGGTCGTTCCGGAAGCGTCGTCTGAAGACGACGAGGCACACTCCTCCCCCGAAGGGGAGGAAGAAGATGAAGAGGACGCCCCATACGGAGAGGATGGGGGGCCTGAGCAGGTGGGCCAGGGGACCGAGAAGGGCCCCCGGTGCAGGCCGTTATACCCTTATCGTCCGAAGACAACGAGGCAGATTCCTCCTGCGGAGGCGGGGGAAACATGACGAAGCTCCAGCTCCCCGTACTAGGGAGGAGAGGAAGAGGAAAGCCGCCCCGGAGGGGGAGGCTAGGACGCCCAAGAAGGGAAAGGCGACCCTTCCAGATTACTTCGCCACTGCCGCCTATAGCAAGGAGGAGTGGCTGCCCAGGGGGAAGCCCCTAGTAAGATCGTAAGTATCCGCACTCTATTGTATTTCAGTGTGACTTTGCTTCATGGTCTTGTTATAACGCCAAACATATATGCAGTCCGGTCAGGGTCCATCCCAAGGTATCGTCTTTGAATGGGTCCTTAAGTGATTCGGTGATGAACTCGCTCCCGACGGCCACTACTCCTCAGCTTGCGGATGACACGAAGATGTTATCCCAAAGGCTCCCAGAGCAGGGGGAGGTGATTCTGGAGATGCCCCAAGGTGGAATTCTAGATGCCGGACACGCGGGGTACGAGATCCCCGTGGATCAGGCCGATGAGAGCCGCAGCAAGCTGGGCTCTCGGCCGGATACTGTTCCGGAACCTCCAATGGTTCCGGACTTGGGCGGGCAGCCCCTCGTTAGGGAGGGTGAGCCGTCCGTGCCGAAGACTTCCGTTATGCCCGAGGCATCTGATAGTCTGCTGGAAGTGCTTTGCGGCGCTTCCATGGATAAAGAGCACTGTACTCTTATGAGTGCGGTGACTCAGAAGGTTCTGTCCGCCAAGAGCGGATTAACCGAAGCTTGCACCAGCCTCCTGACAGGCTTTGAGGTAAGTAATAAAAATGTGTGAAATTACCACCTGATAGGTAGTAGCCCCTAATACTCTGTTTGGTGTTCAGAAAGAAAAGCCAAACGGAGGGTCAATTATAATCCGCAGGAATCTAATAGTAAGTCTGCATGTGAATAAGCAGGCTGTGCTACTTGCCGCTGATGTCCGCACTTCCAAGGTCGCCGGACTAAAATGGGACCTGGAGCAAGCGCAGGGAGAGCTCAGCCTCACGAAGAGGCAGCTCGAAGAGAACAAAGGTGAGTGATACCCTGTTTGCATATAATGAAGGATAGACGAAATTGGTTATTCTAACGACAAAGCGTCGTGACTTTTTGTAACAGGGGCCACCACTGAAGTGGCATCTCTGAAGAAAGCATTGTCCGAGGCTGAGGACAAGACGGCTCTGGAGCACAAGGAGCGCGAGAAGCAAGATGCTAGAGTGGGCGAGGTACAATAAGAGCTCCAGGAGCTCGGCAAAAAGTTCGAGTCCTTGGAGCATGATCTTAAGATGAAAGAGACTGAGCTTGCAAAGGCCCTTGCGAGTGTGAAACACGCCAAGGCCGAAGCCGAAAAGGCATAGCAAGAAATCCATGCGGCCAAGAAGATAGCGGCGGGTAAGACATTCTTTATGCAAAGCAAGCATGTGGAGGAGGCGTTTCTTTTAATTACCCGAATTCAGAGCTCTCCAGGGGCATTCGCAGATCTGCCATGCAGCGTATTAGATGCCGCGGAGTTCTACCGTGCCGAGGAGGGGAGCTCGATGGAGAAGCTGTTCTAGTCCCAGTATGTTGGGGCCGAACACCCAATGCCTCTGAGTGACCAACTAAAGCAGTTGGTTGAACTCCACAGGGCGACCGAAGTGGCTATGAAAGATTTCATAGTCCGGATGTGGCCTGGTGAGCCCCTGCCCACTAGCTACTTCGGCCTGATCAAGCGGAGGTGAATGCCTGTCTGCGGCTTGAAGTGATCAAGCGACATTGAGGGTGCCCGCCGGGCCTTTGCCCGTGCGAAGGTGCATCGGGGCAAGCTGGATGCGGAGAAGCTGGTGAAGGATGGGCCGCCGGAGGGCAAGGCACATCACTATCCCGAGAAATATTACAATGGCGTTATGAAGGGTGCTTGTCTCGTGGCCCAAGAATGTACCAAGAACACGATCTTTAATTGAATGTACTTCTGTCGTTTTTGTAATATAAAGACGAAGTTACTTGCGCTATGTAGCCCTTTTTGATTTAAAATATTACCTTCTGTGCGGCTGTTTATAGAATTCTGAAAGTAGGCCAGTCGTCGGCTTCCGCCCCTGCGTAACTAGTACCGGGGTGTTTCTGGAAAAACCCGGACACTCTTTATCCAAATTTTTGGTCCCTTAAGGAGGTATCTGGCGCAGCGAACAAGGCAATCGGACTACGCGGCTTTATAACTTTCACTTAGCCATAGAAGTCTATAATTTTAAATTTCGGCGAAGCCCCTAGAATTCGGAAAGCCGAATTGGGGCGCTATATACGCCTAAATCGGACGAAGCCGATTCCTCGCCTAAAGCAGAAAAATTCTTTAAGGATTTTAAGACCTCTCGAACAGCGACCAGCTCTCGCTGCATCATGCCGGTCAGTTTTCGGCTTTCTCTACTTAGGTACTCGTCCAGAAGAACCGGGACACAATCGCAGTAGTTCTCCCTGTGCTACCTTAGCCGATATAACAAAACGTAAGGTGCCAAAACAAGGGAGCCGGGCAAACCCAACTATTGACCCAAGATGTGATTCGGAGCTGATGCACATAGTGCTATAAGTTCGGGGTGCTGCACTGTTGAAAGTGTTCGGACTTGTTTTGCCATATTATGAGGCGCCATAAGAAGCCCCTGGCAAACTGATCGTACCAAGGTGTACGGATGCAATATTAAATAAACATTTGTAAGAAAAAAAATGCTCAAATAGGAATAATAAGCTAACGCTGTATATGATCTCCCATTGATGAATAATACGTTTAAGCGTATGTTTACAATGGGTTCGTTTAAGCAGAAGTAAATACGACTATTTAACATGCCCTATCCAAGGGCAGGCTGCATGTAGGTATATAAAACAGGTATAACGATCGTGAACAGATTCCACCAGGGTATTTCCTTTTGTGCGCAAAGCCTGTTGCCTCGGTTTTCTCTCCTGCGTAAGTCCAACAATCCGGCTCTTCTGAAGAGGCTGCCCTAAAGCAGTGTCCTGAAAGATAAAAACGGAGGGTTATGAAGGTATGTTGCGGTGATACCGCACTGTTGACTGAGTCACTACCGCGCCTCCGCCTATGCCCATGGTATTTTGAGTGCGTAATTGTGTACGTGTGGCATGAATGCTGCTTTGATGGGGCTTGAGCGGAGGCCGGACTGCTAGTCGCGCTCTTGGCGTGCCTGGTGATCCTGTTGCGGGGTGCTCCGGACTCGCTTGACGGTGCTCGAGGTTGTCATCGCCGGATTGGTGGTTTGTCGGAGGAGGCCACATTGTACTTCCATCGCGAGGGCTGCAGTATGCTCTTCTGTACGAAGAGAGCGGTCCATGTTTCCGTTGACTATTATGACCCCGCGCGGTCCTGGCATCTTGAGCTTGAGGTATGCATAGTGTGGTACCGCATTGAATCTAGCGAATGCGGTTCGTCCAAGAAGTGTGTGGTAACCACTATGGAAAGGGACAATATCGAAGATTAACTCTTCGCTTTGGAAGTTATCCGGAGATCCGAAGACCACTTCCAATGTTATGGAGCCCATGCAGTGGGCCTGTACTTCAGGAATTACACCTTTAAAGGTGGTTTGGTGGGCTTGATCCTTGAGGAGTCGATGCCCATTTTGCGCACTGTGTCCTGATAAAGCAGGTTCAGGCTGCTGCCGCCGTCCATAAGGACTCGCGTGAGGTGGAATCCGTTGATGATTGGGTCTAGGACCAATGCGGCTGAACCTCCGTGACGGATGCTGGTAGGGTGATCCCTAGGATGAAAGGTGATCGGACAAACTGACCATGGGTTGAATTTGGGGGCGACTGGCTCCATCGCATAGACGTCCCGTAGTGCTCGCTTCCGTTCCCGCTTGGGAATGTGGGTGGCGTAGATCATGTTGACCGTTTTCACCTGGGGAGGAAATTTCTTCTGTCCCCCCGTGTTTGGACGCTGGGGATCCTCGTCATCATCACTGTGCAGCCCCTTGTCCTTGTTTTCGGCGTTTATATTTCTAGCCTGCTTGAACACCCAACAGTCTCTATTGGTGTGGTTTGCTGGTTTGTCTGGGGTGCCATGAATTTGGCACGAGCGTTCCAGTATGCGGTCCAGACTGGACGGTCCCTGATTGTTTCTTTTGAACGGCTTTTTCCGCTGACCGGATTTGGATCCGCTGAATCCGGCATTGACTGCCATGTCTTTAGCATTGTCGTCGTTGTTCCGTCGCTTATGACTGTTGTGCCGTGGCTTGCTGTTATTGTCACGGACATCTGAGGTGGCTGAATGTGGCGTGGTGCTACTGCGAGCCAACCAGCTGTCCTCACCCACGCAAAAGCGGGTCATTAGTGTCGTGAGTGCTGCCGTGGACTTGGGTTTTTCCTGGCCGAGGTGTCGGGCAAGCAACTCGTCGTGGATATTATGCTTAAAGGCCGCCAGGGCTTCGGCGTCCGGACAATCGACAATTTGGTTCTTTTTAGTTAGGAATCGAGTCCAGAATTTCCTGGCTGACTCTCCGGGCTGTTGAGTAATGTGGCTCAAGTCATCGGCATCCGGTGGTCGCACGTATGTGCCCTGGAAGTTGTCAAGGAACGTGTCTTCTAGGTTTTCCTAACTTCCAATGGAATTTGCCGGCAGACTGTTTAGCCAATGTCGGGCAGGTCCTTTGAGCTTAAGGGGAAGATACTTGATGGCGTGTAGATCGTCTCCACGGGCCATGCGGACGTGGAGAAGGAAATCTTCGATCCATATTGCGGGGTCTGTTGTGCCATCGTATGATTCGATGTTTACGGGTTTGAACCCTTCTGGGAATTCATGATCCATCACTTCGTCAGTGAAGCAGAGGGGGTGTGCTGCGCCTCTATGCCGGGCTATGTTGCTACGCAGTTCGGATGAGTCTGGGTGGCTGTATTCGGCCCGGCCAGACTTGTTGATAGTGTATCCGGCGTGACGATCATCATCGCGTGTTTGGGCGCGCCCTCGTGATCCATAGATCGATCTTGGCTGTCCTGCTTTGTTTTCCAGTATATCTTGCAGGTCTTGCCTATTGCCCCGGGCCGTGGTGTATTGGCGTGGGGGCGCGGGCTGGTATTCGGGCTGATATGCCGTTTTATCCCGGCCACGGGGTGGCCGGTCAGCCGCGTGGCACTCGAGTCCATATTCCTCAGCTGCCAGGACTTTGGTCCATCTGTCTGTGAGCAGGTATTGATCAGCTTGGAGCTGCTGCTGCTTCTTTTTCAGGCTCCTCGCGGTGGCCATGAGCCGGCGCTTGAAGCACTCCTGCTCCACGGGGTCCTCAGGTACGCCAAACTCGTCGTCGCCGAGGCTAATCTCGTCTTCGGAGAGGGGCATGTAATTGTCCTCCTCCGGATATCCATCCGTTGCCTGTTCATCTGGGCTGACCTGCCCGTCTTCTTGCTCGGCCTGCTCAAAGGTGGGTTGATCAGGGTTGTACTCGTCTTCGGCAGCATCCGGATTGTTTTCGTCTCCTGTGCCGGTATTGCTATGGCAGGGCTTGGGGCGGCGTCGACGACGCCCATGCTTTGCTTTCTTCACTGAGAGGTTATCCTCCGTTGCCTCATCGCCATTGGTTTCTTTCGGAGTGTCCACCATATATATATCATATGAGGAGGTGGTTGTCCGCCACCCCGTGGGCGGTGGTTCCTGTTACTCTCCTGCATCGTCATCCACACCGTCGATGTCTTCGTAGTCGAAGTCAAGCATGTCGGTTAAGTCATTGACCATGGCAATGAAGTGGGTGGTGGGTGGGCAACGAATTCCTTTGTCGCCTGCTTCCCACTCGAGCCGGGCATAGTTCGGCCAAGAGTCTCCTGACAAGGGGAGAGACTTTAACGAGTTCAGCACGTCGCCAAAGGGCGAGTGCTGGAAGATGTCCGCTGCGGTGAACTCCATTACAGGAGCCCAACCAGGTTCGGCGGGCTCAGGAGCGCGCGGACTGGAACCTACAACCGGATATGAGTCCGGGGGTCCGGTGTCACAGGCTTCTTTGGGGGCGAGGCCTGTGTTCGGCTCTACCGCCGATGAGTGTGCGGCCTATGGGGCGGGGTCCATCCACCCGTCCTTAGGCAACGCGGTCTACTCCTGATTTAGGTCCGGGGCTACCGCAGGGGCGACATCCCGAGCATTGTCCGGCAGCAGGTCTAAGCCATGCTCATCGTGACTGTCCGGTGCTTCTGGCCTAGGCCCGAATCCGTTGAAGATCAACTCTCCGCGGATATCAGCCGTGTAGTTCAGGTTTCCGAACCTGACCTGGTGGCCAGGGGCGTAGCTGTCGATCTGCTCCAGTTGGCCAAGCGAATTGGCCCGCAGTGCGAAGCCGCCGAACACGAAGATCTGTCCGGGGAGAAAAGTCTCACCCTGGACTGTGTTGTTGACGATTGAAGGAGCGATCAAGCCTTGCAGCGACGACACAGAGGAACTTTCAATGAAAGCACCAATGTCGGTGTTAAAACGGCAGATCTCGGGTAGGGGGTCCCGATCTGTGCGTCTTAGGCTAATGGTAACAGGAGGCAAGGGACACAATGTTTACCCAGGTTCGGGCCCTCTTGATGGAGGTAAAACCCTACTTCCTGCTTGATTGATATTGATGATATGAGTAGTACAAGAGTTGACCTACCACAAGATTGTAGAGGCTAAACCCTAGAAGCTAGCCTATGATGATTATGACTGTGATCGTCCCTCTAAGGACCAACCTCTCCGGTTTATATAGACACCGGAGAGGGCTAGGGTTTACATGGAGTCGGTTACAAAGAAGGAAATATAATATCCGGATCGCCAAGCTTGTCTTCCACGCAAAGGAGAGTCCCATCCGGACACGGAACAGAGTCTTGAGTCTTGTATCTTCACGCCCCAACAGTCCGGACAAAGTATATAGTCCGGTTGTCCAGATACCCCATAATCCAGGACTCCCTCACTTGGAGCATCATTTTATTTTGTTTTGATTTTCTTTCTATTATTTAGAATAATGTTTTTCATATTTATTTCAATAAAAGTGGCAAGGATATCCTTTGCCATGCTTATTTTGCAAGTATATATGTCGCTGTTTTAAAACAGAAAGTTTATCGCTGTTGCAAAAATTCCCGAGAAAAGTCAGAAGTATTTATACTCTTGCATTATTTACAGACTGTACTGTTTTGGTAGATTGCTGTTATGTTTGCATTGTTTGCATATGTTTGCTTGCTTAATGATTCTATTTGAGGATAGGAGTGTTAAATATGCAAAGGCATTTAGTATGCAATGTTGAATAATAATTTTGGTGATTTGCTACAGTAGAAAATGATAAGGTTTTGCATTTGTAACATTCCAAATTTTCAATTTCGAATGTTATACAATAGATCTTTATTGCACATCATATTTATTGCATTTTTTGCCTCGATCCGAGAAATTCTATGCAACTCAAGGACCGACAGAGAGAGTTGGAGATTTCATAAATTTCTTATTTGAGTTTTCTCAAATTTTGGAAAAAGGATCATTTGATTTATTTATTTTATCTTCAATTATTTCAATTATAAAAGTATGAGAGAGGGAATAAAATGAATTTCCCAAAATAAAGAAATATTGAGGATTTAATGAAAAAAATCAAATAAGATTTTATTTTGGATTTTATTGCTATTTTATTTGAATTTAGGAAAAATGCGTGTTTTTCAAAATTGCATTTAGGCCCCAAATAAATGTTCATCTAAACCGGCATGATTTCAGAAGCCGGGAAAAATTTATTTCGGGATTTTTCGAGTCCGTTTAGTATTTCTTTCATTTGATTTTCTGCGCGAAAAATTATTTTTTTTAAAAAACAGTCTGAACCGACCTTGGGCCGTAACCGGCCAGGACTCCGCCTGGCCGGGGGTCTTTATAAAGCGCGCCCGGGCCGACCCCCCTCCCCAACCCAAGCCGTCGCCGCTGCCCCAGCCCACCCGCACCCGTGCCGCCAAACCCTAACCCTAGCGCGTCGCTACCCGCGCCGTGCGCCGCCGCTGTCCGCTGCTTCCGCCGCCGACCGCCGCCACCTCGCCGGACACTATCGCCGTCGCCGCCGACCATCGCCGCCCTCGCCGGAGCCGCCGCCACCGCCGACCGGACCCCGAGGTTGACCCGAGCCGCCGCCGTTTTTTTAGAAAAAAAAAACGTTCGTTTTTTTCATCGATTTTTCGTTGGTTTTTTTTAGATCTGTTTTTTTCTTAGATCGGTTTTTTTCGGTTTACGTTATTTAGCGAGCGATCGCTCGTTTATTCGTTTTAACGAACGCGTTCATCGTTTAGATCCAGATAACGAACGTTCATTCATTAATCTATTCATCATTTTTCTTTTTCTCGGATTTATTCCGTGATTTTTCTTATCGCGATTTCTGATCCGATTTTTGTTTTAGTATAACTTTTCGCTCGTTTATCGGAATCAGGCGATTCAAGCGCCTAGAGTTTCGTCTCGAAACCCTCTTTCCGAATAATCTACTCAAACAAGTTTTTGCTACTGTAAAACAAGATTAGTAAACGAAGCTTGTTTCTTTCACTGTTTGAGTTTCGTTGCTTCGTTTGATTTGATTCTTTTTGCAAACCAGAGTTCTTAAGTTGAGCTTTCTGGTTAGATATCTTATTTGAGTTTTACCTGTGCATTAGATGAGTACTTATTGTATGCTTGTTTGTTTGTTTACGATAGAGTACCCGGATTGCGCCGCTTTCTACTTCGAATCCCTAGGTTTCGCGGATCACCAGCAAGGCAAGTAACACTTTGATCATACGTCTTTACTACCCAGTTTTATTGCATTAGATCAACCCTCAAACAATTGCATGATTAGGAACTGATTAATATGTGGGTTTTGGGAAGTAGATGAGGTAGTACCTATTACCTGTTTTATTATCAAACCCTTGGGAGTTACTCTACGTTTGCTTTCATGCCATTCTATGCTAGTAGACGCGTATTGGGTGAGTGTATCCATGACAGATGTGAGATTGTTAAATTAATGGTTTATTTAAGGTGGCAACATTAATACACATCTGGGTGGATTGAGGTACCTGGGTATTCCAGGATTGCCTATTGTTTTCCTTTATGCACCGCCACCCAGGCCCAAAGGGATCATGAGATTATTCATGCTAGAAACTTCCGTGTGCAGTCACAAGCTACTATGGGCTCTAGCATGTTGACTAAGTTGTGCGAACTCTTACAGTGGTAGACTAGCAGATGTAGGGGATGTAGGTTGGTACTGTCTACCCGGTCGTAAGGTGCTAGCGCTTTTGAAAGACTATGTCTCGATCATCCGTTTCTCAAACACCATGTAGTGCGAGAATCCCAACGGAGGAGATCGAGTCTTGTGGGGAAAAGTGCGCAAACCTCTGCAGAGTGTATAAACTAATCATGGTTAGCCGTGTCCCCGGTTATGGACATGTTGAGTATCTAGTATTTGGATTATCATGTGAATATCATCATGTTACTTTAATTAATACTGTTGGGTTTGTTTAATGAGGATGTTACTTAATTGGGATTCAGAATGTTGTCATCCATTCTCAATGTTTAACAATCACCATGATAGTTAAATAAATTTATTCCTTTGCAGTAGGGAAAAATTGGCTTTATGCAAAAACTGTAACCATAGAGCTTTCCACCAGCCATATATGCATGTAGTATAGCATTATTCTTTCATTACTGTCTATGTGTTACTTTGCCAGCATATTCCATGTGTTGACCCGTTTTCGGGCTGACGACGAGTAAGATGCCTTAGGATCGTGGTTCTATACTAAGTGATGCCGTTGGAGTTGATGGACTCACTTTATCTTCCAAGCCTTCCGTTGTTATCGTTATTAGATGGCCTTAAGCCATATTTATTGTAATAAGCTCTCTTTTGAGACTTTCGATGTAATAAGTGTGTGATTTCTACTCTGTTATAAATCCTTCGAGTACTGTGTGTGTCAGCATTATTGATCCAGGGATGACACTGATGCACAGAGATCAGACTGTTTGAGGTCTGGTCGCTACAAGATAGTATTAGAGCACACGCTGACTGTAGGACACGACCACTAAGCTAAAGCCCTAGATCACTACTCTCTACTCTCATTTCTGACTCCTCATCTTTTCTACTCTCTTTTAGGATGGCGGATGCAAGGAACAAGTTCATGCAACCGGATGAAGATACACCCTTTGGATGACAACTGAAGGAAGTCACTAGATACCTGAACATCGGAGTACCAAGCTTCACCGGGACCTACAACGCCACTTTACCTAAAGAGGAGCGCTGCATGATTCAAGTTCAAGTTCCAGGAAGGACGTTCATGCCAGTCACTTAGCCCATAGAGTTTTCCTTTGATGCACCAACCTGGAGTTTAGGAAAGAGCATGGCAGCCCACATCACCATGGGACGTATTGGAGAAGTTTACCACAAGGAGGTTAAGGATACTATCTATCAGATTTGTGGGTGCCGAGATGAGCAATGGGAGATGATCAGCACCAGGAAGGAGAGATCAATTGCAGCTTTCATCCAGGAGTTAAACCAGCACATTCGACGCCAGGAGAACCAGATGTGCGCAGGCATGATGGATCTGAAGAAGGCCATGACCAAGATCACGAAACTAGAGGAAGAACTCAAGTCTACATGCGATGGATATGAGGAGGAAATAGCAACGCTAGTAGAGAAGAATGATGATCTAAAGAAGAAGCTAAGAGTGTTTATGGGATTTCCCGCAACTTGAGAAGATGAAGATTGCACTTGTCTAGAGAACTATATCATCATCGACGACACCGACTCGGACCCGGACGATAGTGATGATGACTATGTTGACGAAGCTGGAGCAGATATCATGGAGTCTTCATCGGAGCAGTTTTTCTAGTAGACCACCATAACAGTAGTAGTATTTTCTCCATGTATCTATTATAGTTTGAGCACTTTTGTAATGATAGATAGACCGTTGTATGCCCTTGCTTGTTTGAATGAAGTGTTTTGTTTGAAATTTGTCTCATGTGCATATGGGTAGTGTTTTCCCTCTAGACCTCATTCTATTATGTATTCTCATCTTTTCTAAAAACCGTCAGATGCCTCCGAGACGTGACAATGGATTTGCTTTCCCACCGGAGCTCACTCAGTTGATCCAGCAGCAGAATGCATTGATGCAGATACTAGTCCAGAATCAGAATCAAGGGAACAACAACAACAACAACAACCCACCACCACCACCTGTTGATCACTTAACCCGTTTTCTTAGGCTGAATCCACTGGTGTTCTCCAGTAGCACCGAGCCAATTGTTGCAGATGATTGGCTTCGCAAGACAGCCAGGGTGTTGACCACTGCAGGATGCACAGATGCGGAGAAGGTGCGATTTGCCGCACATCAGCTTGAAGGACCCACGGCATCATGGTGGGAGAATTTCACAACTACCTATCCCGTAGACAATGTCACATCGGATCAGTTTCAGCAGGCTTTCCGTACTGCTCCTGTTTCAGCAGGAGCAATGGCCATGAAGAAGCGTGAGTTTTGCAACTTACGCCAGGGATGACGTACAATTGGCCAGTGTGTGGATGACTTTAGTAAGCTAGCACGTTATGGCCCGGATGACATTGCTACGGATGCAGCTAAGCAAGAAAAGTTTCTGGAAGGACTGAATGATGAGCTGAGTATGCAGTTGATGGTAGCAAGTTTCAATAACTACCAGGAGTTGGTAGATAGAGCTCTCATGATTGAAGGGAAGCAACAGCAGATCGAGAACCACAAGAGGAAGTATGGACAAGGCAAGTACAATTCTGGAGCTCAGTAGAAGCCACGTTTTACCCCGAAATCGGGAGGATTGTTCCAGCATACCCATGGAGGTGGTAGTTCGCACAACCATAATGGTTCCAAGAATGGTAACGGGAATGGAGGAAGTAATGGCCAGAACCGTACCAAC
Organism: Triticum timopheevii; assembly: GCA_963921465.1. Lineage (NCBI taxonomy): Eukaryota > Viridiplantae > Streptophyta > Magnoliopsida > Poales > Poaceae > Triticum > Triticum timopheevii. The sequence continues at coordinate 141,626,209 of OY997270.1, forward strand.
CCTTCAACACCAGCCAAGAGAGATCTGAGTCAAGTCACTTGCTTTAAGTGCCAAAAGACCGGACATTATGCCAATGAATGTCCTGAAGGCCAGAATGGAAATGGCAATGGAAGCTCTGGGAAGAAGCCAAACCCTTTCAACAGTGGACAGGTGAACCATGTTAGCGTGGAGGAGGTTGAAGCCCAGCCTGATGCAGTAATAGGTAAGTTTTTGGTTAAGTCATTTACTGCACTCATTCTTTTTGGTACTGGTGCATCGCATTCATACATATCAAGGGGATTTGTGGATAAATACAAACTGCCAACCCAAGCACTTAGGTCACCCATGTTAGTAACCTTGCCTGGAGCAGAATATATGGCTAGTCTATGGTGTGTTCAGTTACCATTAAGGATTGGTAACTACGTGTTTCCCTCGGACCTAATAGTATTGGAATCACAAGGATTGGACGTGATATTAGGCATGGATTGGTTATCGAAGTATGGAGGGAACATTGAATGCGCTAGTAAGACAATTTTGCTTACAACGCAAGAAGGAAAGAGGATCAAGTATGTATCAAGACATGAGCCGAAGAGGATGCACGTAAATTCCTTATCAGGAGTTGTGCAGGAGGAAGTACCAGTGGTGAAGGATTTTCTAGATGTATTTCCAGAAGAGTTGCCAGGCATGCCACCGGATAGAGACATCGAGTTTTTGATTGAGCTTTTGCCAGGCACAAGGCCGATATCCAAGAGACCACACAGGATGCCTGCAAAAGATTTGGAGGAGATTAAGAGTCAGATTAAGGAGTTACTTGATAAAGGCTACATTTGCCCAAGTTCTTCGCCTTAGGGATCGCCAGTACTTCTAGTGGAGAAGAAGGACGGATCATTAAGGATGGTTGTTGACTATCGCAAGTGTGAATTTTGGTTGAAGGAAGTTGGATTCCTCGGACATGTTATATCCGGAGAAGGTATAACAGTAGACCCCACCAAGGTTGTCACTGTGACAAATTGGGAAGCACCAACGACAGTTGGAGAGATCCGGAGTTTTCTTGGACTGGCAGGATACTACCGGAGGTTCATTGAGAATTTCTCAAAGATTGTGAAGCCCATGACGGAGTTGTTGAAGAAGGATACCAATTTCAATTGGACTGAGGAATGTGAGGCCAGTTTCCAAGAGTTAAAGGAACGTTTGGTTACCTCACCAGTGTTGATTCTGCCAGATCAGAGCAAGGATTACGAGGTGTATTGCGACGCTTCACGTCGAGGACTTGGAGTAGTGCTTATGCAGGAGGGGAGAGTTGTTTCGTATGCTTCACGATAGCTTAAACCTCATGAGTTGAATTATGCCATGCATGATTTGGAGTTAGCAGCCTTAGTGCATGCGTTGAAGACTTGGAGACATTTCCTCATTGGAAACCATTGTGAGGTGTACACGGATCACAAGAGTTTGAAGTACATTTTCACGCAGAAGGAGTTGAATCTCAGACAAAGGAGATGGTTGGAGCTCATCAAAGATTATGATATGAGGTTGCAGTATCACCCCGGGAAGGCTAACGTAGTAGCCGACGCGTTGAGCCGTAAGAGCCATGTAAATACACTCATGACCGGAGGGTTGCCAAAGGAGTTAGCCGAGGACCTTTGTGTACTATGTTTGGAGATAGTTCCGAGAGGCTATGTAGCAGCATTGGAAATTCAGTCGACTTTGATGGATAAGATCAGAGAAGCTCAGAAGGCCGACAAGGAAATTGCCGAGATAAAGGAGAAGATGAGCAAAGGTAAAGCTAAGGGATTTCGTGAGGATGAGCATGATACCTTATGGTTTGAAGACAGTGTTTATGTGTCTAATGACACGGAGATCAGGAAGTTGATTTTGCAAGAGGCCCATGATTCGCCGTATTCGATTCACCCAGGAAATACCAAGATGTATTTCGATTTGAAGGACACTTTCTGGTGGACCGGAATGAAGAAGGATATTGCGGAGTATGTAGCAGTTTGTGATGTATGTCAGAGAGTAAAGGCAGAGCATCAGAAGCCAGCAGGATTGTTACAACCATTGCCAATTCACGAATGGAAGTGGGATAAACTAGGCATGGATTTTATCATGGGATTGCCCAGGACTTGTTCAGGCTACGACTTGATTTGGGTTGTAGTCGATCGTTTGACGAAGGTAGCACATTTCATCCCAGTGAAGACCACTTACACTAGTGCTAAGTTGGCCAAGATATACATGACCAGGATCGTATGTCTGCATGGAGTTCCGAGGAGCATTGTATCAGATAGAGGAACCCAGTTTACCTCAAAGTTCTGGAATCAGTTGCACGAAACGTTGGGTACTAGGCTAGAGTTCAGTACAACCTTTCATCCGCAGACAGATGGACAGATCGAGAGAGTCAATCAGATTTTGGAGGATCTGCTGAGAGCTTGTGCGCTAGATTACGGATCTAGTTGGGACGACAATTTTCCATATGCAGAGTTCTCTTACAACAACAGTTACCAATCCAGCTTGAAGATGGCCCCTTTCGAAGCCCTATATGGAAGTAGGTGCAGGACCCCATTGTCGTGGGATGAAGTTGGAGACCGCCAGTTGTTTGGACCAGATTTGATTAAGGAGTCTGAACGGAAAGTGAAGTTGATTCGCGATAGGCTCAAGGTAGCCCAGTCTAGGCAGAAAAGCTATGCAGATTCAAAATGAAAGGAGACAGTTTACTAAGTCGGAGATAGAGTCTATCTTCGTGTATCACCGCTTCGAGGAGTTAAGCGATTTGGAGTTAAGGGGAAGTTAGCGCCATGCTTTGTGGGACCGTACAAAGTATTGGAGAGTATGGGAGAGGTTGCCTACAAGTTGGAATTGCCCGAAGGATTGTTAGGAGTTCACGATGTGTTCCACGTTTCCCAGTTGTAGAAGTGCCACGCAGAGATGGCTGACATACCGCTGAGAGATACAGTGCCGCTAGAGGCGATTCAGTTGGACAGCGATTTGACCAATGAGGAGAAACTAGTTAAGATTCCTGAGTATGCCAGCCGAGTCACCCGTGGCAAGGTTATCAATTTTTGCAAAGTTCAGTGGAGCCACCACATCGAGGATGAAGCCACCTGGGAGCGAGAGGAAGATCTGCTGAAGGACCACCCTCACCTATTTTCTAGCCAACCCAAATCTCGAGGGTGAGATTCATCTTAAGAGGGGTAGGTTTGTAACATCCCAAATTTTCAATTTGGAATGTTATACAATAGATCATTATTGCACATCATATTTATTGCATTTTTTTGCCTCGATCCTAGAAATTCTATGCAACTCAAGGACCCACGGAGAGAGTTGGGGATTTCAAAAATTTCTTATTTGAGTTTTCTCAAATTTTGGAAATAGGATCATTGATTTTATTTATTTTATCTTCAATTATTTCAATTATAAAAGTATGAGAGAGGGAATAAAATGACTTTCCCAAAATAAAGAAATATTGAGGATTTAATGAAACAAATCAAATAAGATTTTATTTTGGATTTTATTGCTATTTTATTTGAATTTAGGAAAAATGCGTGTTTTTTAAAATTGCATTTAGGCCCCAAATTAATGTTCATCTAAACCTGCTTGATTTTAGAGGCCGGGGAAAATTTATTTCGGGATTTTTGGAGTCCGTTTAGAATTTATTTCGTTTGATTTTCTGCGCGAAAATTATTTAAAAAAAAAAGAGTCCGAACCGACCTTAGGCCGTAACCGGCCAGGACTCCGCCTGGCCGGGGGTCTTTATAAAGCGCGCCCAGGCCGACCCCCCTAGCCCAAGCCGCCGTTGCCGCCCCAGCCCACCCGCGCCCGCACCCCCAAACCCTAACCCTAGCGCGCCGCCGCCGCCCGCGCCGTGGGACGCCGCCGCCCGCCGTCGCCGGCAACCGCCGCCACCTCGCCGGACCCCGCCGCCGTCGCCGCCGACCATCGCTGCCCTCGCCGGAGCCGCCGCCACCGCCAACCCGCACCCCGAGGTTGACCCGAGCCACCGACGTTTTTTTATAAAAAACGTTCAGTTTTTTCGCGGTTTTTAGATCAGTTTTTTATTAGATCGGTTTTTTCGGTTTAGGTTAATGAGCGAGCGTTCGCTCGTTTGTTCGTTTTAACGAACGTGTTCATCGTTTAGATCCAGAACGAACGTTCGTTTGTTAATCTGTTCGTCGTTTTTCTTTTTCTCGTATTTATTCCGTGATTTTTCTGATCGCGATTTCTGATCCGATTTTCGTTTTAGTATAACTTTTCGCTCGTTTATCGGAATCAGGCAATTCAAACGCCTAGAGTTTCGTCTCGAAACTCTCTTTCCGAATAATCAACTGAAACAAGTTTTTGCTACTGTAAAATTTGACTTAGGTTCAGATTAGTGAACGAAGCTTGTTTCTGTCGCTGTTTGAGTTTCGTTGCTTCGTTTGATTTGATTCTTTTTGCAAACCGGAGTTCTTAAGTTGAACTTTCTGGTTAGATCTCTTATTTGAGTTTTACCTGTGCATTAGATGAGTCCTTATTGTATGCTTGTTTGTTTGCTTACGATAGAGTACCCGGATTGCGCCGCTTGCTACTTCGAATCCCTAGGTTTCGCGGATCATCAGCAAGGCAAGTAACACTTTGATCATACCTCTTTACTACCCAGTTTTATTGCATTAGATCAACCCTCAAACAATTGCATGATTAGGAACTGATTAATATGTGGGTTTTGGGAAGTAGATGAGGTAGTACCTATTACCTATTTTATTATCAAACCCTTGGGAGTTACTCTACGTTTGCTTTTATGCCATGCTATGGTAGTAGACGTGGATTGGGTGAGTGTATCCATGACAGATGTGAGATTGTTAAATTAATGGTTTATTTAAGGTGGCAACTTTAATACACATCTGGGTGGATTAAGGTACCTGGGTATTCCAGAATTGCCTGTTGTTTTTCTTTATGGACCGCCACCCAGGCCCAAAGAGATCATGAGATTATTCATGCTAGAAACTTCCGTGTGCAGCCACAGGCTACTATGGGATCTAGCATAGTTGACTAAGTTGTGCAAACTCTTACAGTGGTAGACTAGCAGATATAGGGGATGTAGGTTGGTACTGTCTACCCGATCGTACGGTGCTAGCGCTTCTGAAAGACTATGTCTCGATCATCCATTTCTCAAACACCATGTAGTGAGAGAATCCCAGCGGAAGAGATCAAGTCTTGTGGGGAAAAGTGTGCAAACCTCTGCAGAGTGTATAAACTAATCATGGTTAGTCGTGTCCCCGGTTATGGACATCTTGAGTACCTAGTATTTGGATTATCATGTGAATCTCATCATGTTACTTTAATTAATACTGTTGGGTTTGTTTAATGAGGATGTTACTTAATTGGGATTGAGAGTGCTATCAATCATTCTCAATGATTAACAACCACCATGATAGTTTAAATTTATTCCTTTGAAGTAGGGAAAAGTTGGCTTTATGGAAAAACTGTAACCATAGAGCTTTCCACCAGCCATATTGTTGAAAATATGCCCTGGAGGCAATAATAAAAGTATTATTATATTTCAATGTTCATGATAATTGTTTTTTGTTCATGCTATAACTGTATTATCTGGAAATCATAATACACGTGTGAACACTTAGACCACAATATGTCCCTAGTGAGCCTCTAGTTGACTAGCTCGTTGTGATCAACAGATAGTCATGGTTTCCTGACTATGGACATTGGATGTCGTTGATAACGGGATCACATCATTAGGAGAATGATGTGATGGACAAGACCCAATCCTAAGCATAGCATAAAAGATCGTATAGTTCGTTTGCTAGAAGCTTTGCCAATGTCAAGTATCTCTTCCTTCGACCATGAGATCGTGTAACTCCCGGTTACCGTAGGAGTGCCTTGGGTGTATCAAACGTCACAACGTAACTGGGTGACTATAAAGGTGCATTACAGGTATCTCCGAAAGTATCTGTTGGGTTGACACAGATCGAGACTGGGATTTGTCACTCCGTATGACGGAGAGGTATCTCTGGGCCCACTCGGTAATGCATCATCATAATGAGCTCAAGGTGACCAAGGTGTTGGTCACGGGATCATGCATTACGGTACGAGTAAAGTGACTTGCCGGTAACGAGACTGAGCAAGGTATTGGGATACCGACGATCGACTCTCGGGCAAGTAACGTACCGATTGACAAAGGGAATTGCATACAGGGTTTTGATCGAATCCTCGACATCGTGGTTCAACCGATGAAATCATCGAGGAACATGTGGGAGCCAACATGGGTATCCAGGCTCCACTGTTGGTTATTGCCCGAGAGTCGTCTCGGTCATGTCTGCGTGTCTCCCGAACCCGTAGGGTCTACACACTTAAGGTTAGGTGACGCTAGGGTTAGTAGGAAGACTAGTATGTGACTACCGAATGTTGTTCGGAGTCCCGGATGAGATCCCGGACGTCACGAGGAGTTTCGGAATGGTCCGGAGGTAAAGAATAATATATAGGAAGTGGTATTTCGGCCATCGGGAAAGTTTCGGGGTCTCCCGGTAATGTACCGGGACCACCAGAAGGGTCCCGGGGGTCCACCGGGTGGGACCACCTATCCCGGAGGGCCCCATGGGCTGAAGTGGGAGGGGAACCAGCCCATAGTGGGCCGGTGCACCCCCCTAGGCCCACCCCCTGCGCCTAGGGTTAAAACCCTAGGGGTGGGGGGGGGCACCCCACTTGGCTTGGGGGGCACTCCACCCCCTTGGCCGCCGCCCCCCCTTGGAGATTGGATCTCCAGGGGCCGGCGCCCCCCCCCCCTGGGGGCCTATATAAAGGGGGTGAGGGAGGGGGGCTGCGGTACCCATCTCCAAGGCGCAGCCCCTCCCCTCCCCAACACCTCTCCTCCTCCGCAAGCGCTTGGCGAAGCCCTGTCGGAGTACTGCTGCACCAACACCACCACGCCATCGTGCTGCCGTTGGAGCGAGCTTCCTCAACCTCTCCTTCCCCTTGCTGGATCAAGAAGGAGGAGACGTCTCCCGTCCCGTACGTGTGTTGAACGCGGAGGTGTTGTCCGTTCAGCACTTGGTCATCGGTGATTCGAATCACGTCGAGTACGACTACATCATCACCTTGCAAGCTTCGGCACGCGATCTACAAGTGGTATGTAGATGCAAACTCTCTCCCATTACTCGTTGCTTAGATGAACTCATAGATGGATCTTGGTGAAACCGTAGGAAAATTTTTAATTTTCTGCAACGTTCCCCTACAGTGCCATCATGAGCTAGGTCTATGCGTAGTTCTCTAATGCACGAGTAGAACACAATTTGTTGTGGGTGTTGATCTTGTCAACTTACTTGCCTCTACTAGTCTTTTCTTGCTTCAACGGTATTGTGGGATGAAGCGGCCCGGACCAACCTTACACGTACGCTTACGTGAGACCGGTTCCACCGATTGACATGCACTAGTTGCATAAGGTGGCTGGCGGGTGTCTGTCTCTCCCACTTTAGTTGGAGCGGATTCGATGAATTGGGCCCTTATGAAGGGTAAATAGAAGTTGACAAAATCACGTTGTGGTGATTCGTAGGTAAGAAAATGTTCTTGCTAGAACCCAATCGCAGCCACGTAAAAGATGCAATAACAATTAGAGGACGTCTAACTTGTTTTTGCAGCGATTGATCATGTGATGTGATATGGCCAGAAGTTGTGATGAATGATGAATTGTGATGTATGAGATCATGTTCTTGTAATAGGATTCACGACTTGCATGTCGATGAGTATGACAACCGGCAGGAGCCATAGGAGTTGTCTTTATTTTTTGTATGACCTGCGTGTCATTGAAGAACGCCATGTAAACTACTTTACTTCATTACTAAACGCGTTAGTCATAGAAGTAGAAGTAGTCATTGGCGTGACAACTTCATGAAGACACGATGATGGAGATCATGATGATGGAGATCATGGTGTCAAGCCGGTGACAAGATGATCATGGAGCCCCGAAGATGGAGATCAATGGAGCTTTATGATATTGGCCATATCATGTCACAACTATATAATTGCATGTGATGTTTATTATGTTTATGCATCTTGTTTACTTAGGACGACGGTAGTAAATAAGATGATCCCTTACAAAATTTCAAGAAGTGTTCTCCCCTAACTGTGCATCGTTGCTACAGTTCGTCGCTTCTAAGCACCACGTGATGATCGGGTGTGATGGATTATTACGTTCACATACAACGGGTGTAAGACAGTTTTACACAGCGAAAACACTTAGGGTTAACTTGATGAGCCTAGCATGTGCAGACATGGCCTCGGAACACGAAGACCGAAAGGTCGAACACGAGTCGTATGGAAGATACGATCAACATGAAGATGTTCAACGACGATGACTAGTCCGTCTCACGTGATGATCGGACACGGGCTAGTCGACTCGGATCGTGTAACACTTAGATGACTAGAGGGATGTCTAATCTAAGTGGGAGTTCATAATTTGATTAGAACTTTATTATCATGAACTTAGTCTAAAACCTTTGCAAATATGTCTTGTAGATCAATGGCCAACGCTAATGTCAACATGAACTTCAACGCGTTCCTAGAGAAAACCAAGCTGAAAGATGATGGCAGCAACTATACGGACTGGGTCCGGAACCTGAGGATCATCCTCATAGCTGCCAGGAAGCAATATGTCCTAGAAGGACCGCTAGGTGACGCTCCCGTCCCAGAGAACCAAGACGTTATGAACGCCTGGCAAGCTCGTGCTGATGATTACTCCCTCGTTCAGTGCGGCATGCTTTACAGCTTAGAACCGGGGCTCCAAAAGCGTTTTGAGCATCACGGAGCATATGAGATGTTCGAAGAGCTGAAACTAGTTTTCCAAGCTCATGCCCGGGTCGAGAGATATGATGTCTCCAACAAGTTCTACAGTTGTAAGATGGAGGAGAACAGTTCTGTCAGTGAGCACATCCTGAAGATGTCTGGGTTGCACAACCGTATAACCCAGCTGAACATTAACCTCCCAGATGAGGCGGTCATTGACAGAATCCTCCAGTCGCTCCCACCAAGCTACAAGAGCTTTGTGATGAACTACAACATGCAGGGGATGGCAAAGACCATTCCTGAAGTGTTCTCGATGCTGAAGTCAGCAGAGGCTGAAATCAAGAAAGAACATCAAGTGTTGATGGTCAATAAGACCACTAAGTTCAAGAAGGGCAAGGGTAAGAAGAACTTCAAGAAGGACGGCAAAGATGTTGCCGCGCCCGGTAAGCCTGTTGCCGGGAAGAAGTCAAAGAATGGACCCAAGCCTGAGACTGAGTGCTTTTATTGCAAGGGGAAGGGTCACTGGAAGCGGAACTGCCCCAAATACTTAGCGGATAAGAAGGCCGGCAACACCAAAGGTATATTTGATATACATGTAATTGATGTGTACCTTACCAGTACTCGTAGTAACTCCTGGGTATTTGATACCGGTGCCGTTGCTCATATTTGTAACTCACAGCAGGAGCTGCGGAATAAACGGAGACTGGCGAAGGACGAGGTGACGATGCGCGTCCGGAATGGTTCCAGAGTCGATGTGATCGTCGTCGGCACACTGCCTCTACATTTACCCACGGGATTAGTTTTGAACCTTAATAATTGTTATTTAGTGCCATGTTTGAGTATGAACATTGTATCTGGATCTCGTTTAATACGAGATGGCTACTCATTTAAGTCTGAGAATAATGGTTGTTCGATTTATATGAGAGATATGTTTTATGGTCATGCTCCGATGGTCAATGGTTTATTCTTAATGAATCTCGAGCGTAATGTTACACATGTTCATAGTGTGGATGCCAAAAGATGTAAAGTTGATAACGATAGTCCCACATACTTGTGGCATTGCCGCCTTGGTCACATTGGTGTCAAGCGCATGAAGAAGCTCCATGCTGATGGACTTTTAGAGTCTCTTGATTATGAAACGTTTGAGACATGCGAACCATGCCTCTTAGGCAAAATGACCAAGACTCCGTTCTCCGGAACAATGGAGCGAGCAACCAACTTGTTGGAAATCATACATACTGATGTGTGCGGTCCAATGAGCTTTGAGGCTCGCGGAGGATATCGTTATGTTCTCACTCTCACTGATGACTTAAGTAGATATGGGTATGTCTACTTAATGAAACACAAGTCTGAGACCTTTGAAAAGTTCAAGGAATTTCAGAATGAGGTGGAGAATCAACGTGACCGAAAGATAAAGTTCCTACGATCAGATCGTGGAGGAGAATACTTAAGTCACGAATTTGGTACACACTTAAGAAAATGTGGAATCGTTTCACAACTCACGCCGCCTGGAACACCTCAGCGAAACGGTGTGTCCGAACGTCGTAATCGCACTCTATTGGATATGGTGCGGTCTATGATGTCTCTTACCGATTTACCGCTATCATTTTGGGGATACGCTCTAGAGACAGCTACATTCACTTTAAATAGGGCACCGTCTAAATCCATTGAGACGACACCGTATGAATTATGGTTTGGGAAGAAACCTAAGCTGCCGTTTCTAAAAGTTTGGGGATGCGATGCTTATGTCAAGAAACTTCAACCTGAAAAGCTCGAACCCAAGTCGGAGAAATGCGTATTCATAGGATACCCTAAGGAAACTGTCAGGTATACCTTCTATTTAAGATCCGAAGGCAAGATCTTTGTTGCCAAGAATGGATGCTTTCTGGAAAAAGAGTTTCTCTCAAAAGAAGTAAGTGGGAGGAAAGTAGAACTCGATGAAGTACTACCTCTCGAACGGGAAAGTGGTGCAGCGCAGGAAACCGTTCCTGTGATGCCCACACCAACTGAAGAGGAAAACAATGATGATGATCAAGGTACTTCGGATCAAGTTACTACTGAACTTCATAGGTCCACAAGGACACGTTCCGCACCAGAGTGGTACGGCAACCCCGTCCTGGAAATCATGTTGTTAGACAACGGTGAACCTTCGAACTATGAAGAAGCAATGGCGGGCCCGGATTCCAACAAATGGCTTGAAGCCATGAAATCCGAGATAGAATCCAGGAATGAAAACAAAGTTTGGACTTTGACAGACTTGCCCGATGATCGGCGAGCGATAGAAAACAAATGGATTTTTAAGAAGAAGACGGACGCGGATGGTAATGTTACCATCTATAAAGCTCGACTTGTCGCTAAGGGTTATCGACAAGTTCAAGGGATTGACTACGACGAGACATTCTCTCCCGTAGCGAAGCTGAAGTCCGTCCGAATCATGTTAGCAATTGCTGCATACTATGATTATGAGATATGGTAGATGGACGTCAAAACGGCATTCCTTAACGGACATCTTAAGGAAGAGCTGTATATGATGCAGCCGGGAGGTTTTATCGATCCTCAGAATGCTAACAAAGTATGCAAGCTCCAGCGATCCATTTATGGACTGGTGCAAGCATCTCGGAGTTGGAACATTCGCTTTGATGAGATGATCAAAGCGTTTGGGTTTATGCAGACTTATGGAGAAGCCTGCGTTTACAAGAAAGTGAGTGGGAGCTCTGTAGCATTTCTCCTATTATATGTAGATGACATACTCTTGATGGGAAATGATACGAAACTTCTGGACAGCATTAAGGCCTACTTGAATAAGTGTTTTTCAATGAAGGACCTTGGAGAAGCTGCTTATATATTAGGCATCAAGATCTATAGAGATAGATCGAGACGCCTCATAGGTCTTTCACAAAGCACATACCTTGATAAGATTTTGAAGAGGTTCAAAATGGATCAGTCCAAGAAGGGGTTCTTGCCTATGTTACAAGGTGTAAGATTGAGCTCGGCTCAGTCACCGACCACGGCAAAAGATAAAGAAGAGATGAGTGTCATCCCCTATGCTTCAGCCATAGGATCTATTATGTATGCCATGCTGTGTACCAGACCCGATGTAAACCTTGCCGTAAGTTTGGTAGCAAGATACCAAAGTAATCCCGGCAAGGAACACTGGACAGCGGTCAAGAATATCATGAAGTACCTAAAAAGGATGAAGGACATGTTTCTCATTTATGGAGGAGATGAAGAGCTCGTCGTAAAGGGTTACGTCGACGCTAGCTTCGACTCAGATCTGGATGACTCTAAGTCACAAACCGGATACATGTATATGTTGAATGGTGGAGCAGTAAGCTGGTGCAGCTGCAAGCAGAGCGTCGTGGCGGGATCTACGTGTGAAGCGGAGTACATGGCAGCCTCGGAGGCAGCGCATGAAGCGATCTGGGTGAAGGAGTTCATCACCGACCTAGGAGTCATACCCAATGCGTCGGGGCCGATCAAACTCTTCTGTGACAACACTGGAGCTATTGCCCTTGCCAAGGAGCCCAGGTTTCACAAGAAGACCAGGCACATCAAGCGTCGCTTCAACTCCATCCGTGAAAATGTTCAAGATGGAGACATAGAGATTTGCAAAGTGCACACGGATCAGAATGTCGCAGATCCATTGACTAAACCTCTCTCGCGTGCAAAACATGATCAACACCAGAACTCTATGGGTGTTCGATTCATCACAATGTAACTAGATTGGTGACTCTAGTGCAAGTGGGAGACTGTTGGAAATATGCCCTAGAGGCAATAATAAAAGTATTATTATATTTCAATGTTCATGATAATTGTTTTTTGTTCATGCTATAACTGTATTATCCGGAAATCGTAATACACGTGTGAACACTTAGACCACAATATGTCCCTAGTGAGCCTCTAGTTGACTAGCTCGTTGTGATCAACAGATAGTCATGGTTTCCTGACTATGGACATTGGATGTCGTTGATAACGGGATCACATCATTAGGAGAATGATGTGATGGACAAGACCCAATCCTAAGCATAGCATAAAAGATCGTATAGTTCGTTTGCTAGAAGCTTTGCCAATGTCAAGTATCTCTTCCTTCGACCATGAGATCGTGTAACTCCCGGTTACCGTAGGAGTGCCTTGGGTGTATCAAACGTCACAACATAACTGGGTGACTATAAAGGTGCATTACAGGTATCTCCGAAAGTATCTGTTGGGTTGACACGGATCGAGACTGGGATTTGTCACTCCGTATGACGGAGAGGTATCTCTGGGTCCACTCGGTAATGCATCATCATAATGAGCTCAAGGTGACCAAGGTGTTGGTCACGGGATCATGCATTACGGTACGAGTAAAGTGACTTGCCGGTAACGAGACTGAACAAGGTATTGGGATACCGACGATCGAGTCTCGGGCAAGTAATGTACCGATTGACAAAGGGAATTGCATACAGGGTTTTGATCGAATCCTCGACATCATGGTTCAACCGATGAAATCATCGAGGAACATGTGGGAGCCAACATGGGTATCCAGACCCAGCTGTTGGTTATTGCCCGAGAGTCGTCTCGGTCATGTCTGCTTGTCTCCCGAACCCGTAGGGTCTACACACTTAAGGTTCGGTGACGCTAGGGTTAGTAGGAAGACTAGTATGTGACTACCGAATGTTGTTCGGAGTCCCGGATGAGATCCCGGACGTCACGAGGAGTTTCGGAATGGTCCGGAGGTAAAGAATAATATATAGGAAGTGGTATTTCGGCCATCGGGAAAGTTTCGGGGTCTCCCGGTAATGTACCGGGACCACCAGAAGGGTCCCGGGGGTCCACCGGGTGGGACCACCTATCCCGGAGGGCCCCATGGCTGAAGTGGGAGGGGAACCAGCCCATAGTGGGCTGGTGCGCCCCCCTAGGCCCACCCCCTGCGCCTAGGGTTGAAACCCTAGGGGTGGGGGGGGGGGGGGCGCCCCACTTGGCTTGGGGGGCACTCCACCCCCTTGGCCGCCCCCCCCCCCTTGGAGATTGGATCTCCAGGGGCCGGTGCCCCCCCTGGGGGCCTATATAAAGGGGGGGGAGGGAGGGGGGCTGCGGTACCCATCTCCAAGGCGCAGCCCCTCCCCTTCCCAACACCTCTCCTCCTCCGCAAGCGCTTGGCGAAGCCCTGTCGGAGTACTGCTGCACCAACACCACCACGCCGTCGTGCTGCCGTTGGAGCGGGCTTCCTCAACCTCTCCTTCCCCCTTGCTGGATCAAGAAGGAGGAGACGTCTCCCGTCCCGTACGTGTGTTGAACGCGGAGGTGCTGTCCGTTCAGCACTTGGTCATCGGTGATTCGAATCACGTCGAGTACGACTACATCATCACCTTGCAAGCTTCCGCACGCGATCTACAAGTGGTATGTAGATGCAAACTCTCTCCCGTTACTCGTTGCTTAGATGAACTCATAGATGGATCTTGGTGAAACCGTAGGAAAATTTTTAATTTTCTGCAACGTTCCCCAACACATATATGCATGTAGTATAGCATTATTCTTTCATTACTCTCTATGTGTTACTTTGCCACCATATTCCATGTGCTGACCCATTTTCAGACGACGAGTAAGATGCCTTAGGATCGTGGTTCTATACTTAGTGATGCCGTTGGAGTTGATGGACTCCCTTTATCTTCCAAGCCTTCTGCTGTTATCGTTATTAGATGGCCTTAAGCCATATTTATTGTAATAAGCTCTCTTTTGAGACATTCGATGTAATAAGTGTGTGATTGCTACTCTGTTATAAATCCTTCGAGTACTGTGCGTGTCAGCATTACTGATCCAGGGATGACACTGATGCATAGAGATCAGACTGTTTGAGGTCTGGTCGCTACAACATTGATTTATACTAACTTATCTCACGAGTTCTTGTTGAGTTTTGTGTGGATGAAGTTTTTGAGATTTAGGAAAAACCGCGGTATGAGAGGAATTAAGGAGACACAAAAGCTCAAGCTTGGGGATGCCCAAGGCACCCCAAGATAATATTTCTCGAAATCTCAAGCATCTAAGCTTGGGGATTCCCCGGTAGGCATCCCACCTTTCTTCTTCAACAATTATCGATTAGTATCGGTTGAGCCTAAGTTTTTTGCTTCTTCACATGATGTGTGCTATTCTTGGAATGCCATTTTATTTTTTTTGCTTGCTGTTTTAATAAAATACTTAGATCTGAAAGTTTTAAAATAAGAGAGAGTCCTCATATAGCTACCTACATAACTACTTGCTTGATCTTCACTTGTATCTTTTTGCAGTAGCGTGTCATTTACTCTTGTGCTTCACTTATATCCTATGTGTAAATTGTTGAATAAACTGAGTAAAATGAAGCTGAAATTATATGTTCATATTGTGCCCAGTGGAAGCTTCAGATTGGGTTTAGAAAGTGAAATCTTTTGAACCTTGACAATCACAATATTGGTCATACAAGCAATTCATGAATGATTAGTAGAAGGAAGATAACTTTCACATGCAAATACACTATCTTGGAAATCTTTTATGATTCTGAGCCCTCATCAAAATATTATGTGCCAAATTTTTTGAGTAGGACAAGGAAGACAACGTAATGATTTATGTTTGTTCATATTCACACAGAAGTAATATTGTCATAGATCCTTCAACATGTGGTGCCTGCCCCCCATCTTTGCTAGCCAAAAATTCCGCACCAAGTAGAGATACTACTTGTGCATCAAAAAAACCCTTAAACCCAAATCTTATTTTTAAGAGTCCACCATACCTACCTGATGTCTACTATGCAATTTTACTCTTGTAGACACGTGTTGGGCCTCCAAGCACAGAGTTTTGTAGGACAGTAGCAATTTTCCCTCAAGTGGATGACCTAAGGTTTATCAATTAGTGGGAGGCTAGGATGAAGATAGTCTCTCTCAAACGACCCTGCAACCAAATACAAGAAATCTCTTATGTCTCCAACACACCCAATACAATGGCAAATTGTATAGGTGCACTCGTTTGGCGAACAGATGGTGGTAAAAGTGTAATATGGATGGTAGAAATATATTTTTATAATCTGAATAAATAAAAAACAACAAGGTAGAAAATAGTAAACGGGCACAAAAACAGTATTGCAATGCTTGAAAATGAGGCCTAGGGTCCGTACTTTCGCTAGTGCAATCTCTCAGTAGTGCTAATATTATTGTATCCTATAACCATCCCTCAAAGTGCGATGAACAATAACTCCAAAGTTCCTATCTAGCGGAGAACATAAGAATAAATTGTTTGTAGGGTATGAAACCACCTCAAAGTTATTCTTTCTGTTCGATCTATTCAAGAGTTTGTACTAAAATAACAGAAAACTATTCTTTCCGTTCAATCTATCCTAGAGTTCGTACTAAAATAATACTAAAGCAAATTCATATTCATAATACACAATCCAACACAAAGAACTTCAAAGAGTGCCTGATACGTCTCCAAAGTATCTATAATTTTTTATTGTACCATGCTATTATATTATCTGTTTTTTGGATGTTTAATGGGATTTAATATGATCTTTTATATTATTCTTGGGAGTAACCTATTAACCGAGGCCCAGTGCCAGTTTCTGTTTTTTTTTGCCTATTTTAGAGTTTTGCAGAAAAGGAATACCAAATGGAATCCAAATGGAATGAAACCTTTGCAATGATATTTCTTGGACCAAAAGCAAACCAGAAGACTTGTAGGTGAAGTCAGAGACTCAACGAGGCATCCACGAGGCAGGAGGGCGCGCCCAGGGGGTAGGCGCGCCCCCACCCTCGTGGGCCCCTCGTAGCTCCACCGACCTAGTTCTTTCGCCTATATATACTCTTATACCCTAAAAACATCAGGGGGAGCCCCGAAACCACTTTTCCACCGCCGCAACCTTCTGTACCCATGAGATCCCATCTTGGGGCTTCTACATCAACACCATTGCCTCTCCGATGAAGCGTGAGTAGTTTACCACAGACCTTCGGGTCCATAGTTATTAGCTAGATGGTTTCTTCTCTCTCTTTGATTCTGAATACAAAGTTCTCCTCGATGTTCTTGGAGATCTATTTGATGTAATATTTTTGCGGTGTGTTTGCTGAGATCCGATGAATTGTGCATTTATGATCAAGATTATCTATGAATATTATTTGGTTCTTCTCTGAATTCTTATATGCATGATTTGATATCTTTGCAAATCTCTTCGAATTATCGGTTTAGTATCACCTACTAGATTGATCTTTCTTGCCATGGGAGAAGTGTTTAGCTTTGGGTTCAATCTTGCGGTGTCCTTTCCTAGTGACAGTAGGGGTAGCAAGGCACATATTGTATTGTTGCCATTGAGGATAAAAAGATAGGGTTTATATCATATTTCTTGAGTTTATCCCGCTACATCATGTCATCTTGCTTAATGCGTTACTCCGTTCTTATGAACTTAATACTCTAGATGCATGCTGGATAGCGATCGATGTGTGGAGTAATAGTAGTAGATGCAAGCAGGAGTCGGTCTACTTGACACGGATGTGATGCCTATGTTCTTGATCATTCCCTTAGATGTCATCATAATTATGCACTTTTCTATCAATTGCTCAACAGTAATTTGTTCACCCACTGCAATACATGCTATCTCGAGAGAAGCCACTAGTGAAACCTATGGCCCCCGGGTCTCTTTTCCATTATATAGCATCTCTTTTCCATATTATTGAATCTCGTTTACTATTTTGCTATCTTTACTTTCCAATGTATGCAACAAAAATACCAAAAATATTTAGTTCACTATCTCTATTAGATCTCAATTTTGCGAGTGAACATGGAGGGATTGACAACCCCCTTATCGCGTTGGTTGCAAGTTCTTGATTGTTTGTGCAGGTATTCGGTGACTTGTGCGTCGTCTCCTACTGGATTGGTACCTTGATTCTCAAAACTGAGGGAAATACTTAGGCTACTTTGCTGCATCACCCTTTCCTCTTGAAGGGAAAACCAATGCAAGCTAAGAGGTAGCAAGAGGGATTTCTGGCGCCGTTGCCGGGGAGATCTACGTCAAGTAAAGCCATACCAAGTACCCATCATAAACTCTTCTTCCTTAAATTAAATTATTGGCCATTCGCCTCTCATTTTCCTCTCCCCCACTTCTAAAACGATTTTCAAAAACCTTCGCCCTTTTCTTCGCCCTTCTTCCATTCGATCTTTTGTTCACTTGTGTTACCATGTGCCTTATTTTTGCTTGCATCTTCACTTAGTAAAATTTTATGGATCCTCATCCACTTGCTAATATTTTTAAGAGATCCAATTATGATGAACCTATTGCTAGTGAGTTGAGTGCACTAGATTATCTTTATGAGGTTTTGATTGAAATCCGTGAATCTAAAAATTGTGATGAAGTACTTTATGAAGTGACTCATGATAGATCTTTGAATGAAAATTATGATTGCAATGATGTTAGTATAAATTCTATTAATGGCAGTAATATGGAAAACCCTAAGCTTGGGGATGCTAGTTTTGCCATGTCCACTACTTGTTGCAATGATCATGATTGGAGTGATTCTTCTTATGATCTTGAAATTTTGTTTAAGCCCCATGATAAATATGAGATTGATAATAATGTTTGCAATACTATTGAAAGTGGGTTTGGAAGAGTGTCAGCTTTATATTCCACATATTTTGAGAATGTTCAATCTTATGAAATTTTTGATAAAAGTGGGTTTGGAGAGGTCATGACTTTAGTTAATGTTAATCCCACTATTTTGGAGGAGTGTCAACTTCAAATGCATGTGGATCGTGTTGAAAATATTTTATGTGATAGCTATTTTGTTGAATTTGCTTATTATCCCACATGTAATTATTATGAGAGAGGAAAATATGGTTGTAGAAATTTTCATGTTACTAAATTACCTCTCGTTATGTTGAGATTGCTATTGTTTCTTTCTGCTTCCTTGCATATGCTAGTTTTTGCTTGCTATGATAATTTGTTTGCCTATGAGTTGCCTATGCATAGGAGGTATGTTAGATTTATATGTGTTTTTCATGTGTTTCATGATGGTCTCTTTGCGCTTCAATTCTTGTCTTTCATATAAGCATCATCGAAATCTCTATGCCTAGCTAGGGCGTTAAACGATAGCGCTTGTTGGGAGGCAACCCAATTTTATTTTTCTTCTTTGATTTTTTTCTCCTATTTCATCTAGCTTATGGTTAGATGTGGTTTTATGTTTCAATTATTGTTTGTGCCAAGTAGAACCTTTGGGAAGACTTGGGTGAAGTCTTTGCGATCTTGCTGTAAAAAATAGAAACTTTTGCGCTCACGAGAGTAGCTGTCATTTTTTACAAAAGAGTGATTTTGGGATGATTATTTTTGAATATGATTAATAGAAAAATTCCTCACGTCCAGAAATTTATTTCAGAAATTTTGGAGTTATGGAAGTATTCGAAAGTTATAGATTGCTACAGGCTGTTCTGTTTTTGACAGATTCTGTTTTTCGTGTGTTGTTTGCTTATTTTGATGACTCTATGACTAGTATCGGGGGTTTTTTTACCATAGAGAAGTTGTAATACAGTAGGTTTAACACCAATATAAATAAATAATGAGTTCATTACAGTACCTTAAAGTGGTGCTTTATTTTCTTATACTAACGGAGCTCATGAGATTTTCTGTTGAAGTTTTGTGTTGTGAAGTTTTCAAGTTTTGGGTAAAGATTTGATGGATTTTGGAATAAGGAGTGACAAGAGCCTAAGCTTGGGGATGACCTAGGCACCCCAAGGTAAAATTCAAGGACAACCAAAAGCCTAAGCTTGGGGATGCCCCGGAAGGCATCCCCTCTTTTGTCTTCGTCTATCGGCAACTTTACTTGAGGCTATATTTTTATTCACCACATGATATGTGTTTTGCTTGGAGCGTATTGTATGATTTGAGTAATTGATTTTTAGTTTACCACAATCACCCTTTCTGTACACACCTTTTGTGAGAGACACGCATGAATTGGAATTTATTAGAATACTCTATGTGCTTCACTTATATCTTTTGAGCTAGACAATATTGCTCTAGTGCTTCGCTTATATCTTTTTTTAGAGAACGATGGTGGTTTTATTTTATAGAAATTATTGATCTCTCATGATTCACTTATATTATTTTGATAGTCTTTTATAACAGCATGGTAATTTTCTTTGGTTATAAAATTAGTCCTAATATGATGGGCATCCAAGATGGGTATAATAAAAACTTTCATATAAAGTGCATTGAAAACTATGAGAAGTTTGATTATTTATGATTATTTTGAGATATGAAGATGGTGATATTAGAGTCATGCTTGTAGAGTAGTTGTGAATTTGAGAGATACTTGTGTTAAATTTTGTGATTCCTGTAGCATGAACGTATGGTGAACTGTTATGTGATGAAGTTGGAGCATGATTTCTTTATTGATTGTCTTCCTTATGAGTGGCGGTCGGGGACGAGTGATGGTCTTTTCCTACCAATCTATCCCCCTAGGAGCATGCGCGTAATACTTCATTTTGATAACTAATAGATTTTTGCAATAAGTATGTTAGTTCTTTATGACTAATGCTGAGTCCATGGATTATACGCACTCCCCCCTTCCACCATTGCTAGCCTCTCTAGTACCGTGCACCTTTCGCTGGTACCATACACCCACCATATACCTTCCACAAAACAGCCACCATACCTACCTATTATGCCATTTCCATAGCCATTCCGAGATATATTACCATGCAAGTTTCCACCATTTCGTTTATTGTCACACGCTCCATCATTGTCATATTGCCTTGCATGATCATGTAGATGACATTGTATTTGTGGCAAAGCCACCATTCATAATTTTTTCATACATGTCACTCCTGATTCATTGCACATCCCGGTACACCGCCAGAGGCATTCACATACAGTCATATTTTTTTCTAAGTATTTAGTTGTAATTCTTGAGTTGTAAGTAAATAAACGTGTCATGATCTTCATTATTAGAGCATTGTCCCAGTGAGGAAAGGATTATGGAGACTATGATTCCCCCACAAGTCGGGATGAGACTCCGGACGAAAAAGAAAAGAAAAAAAGGGGCCATAAAAAAGAGAGAAAAGGCCCAAATAAAAAAATATGAGAGAAAAAGAGAGAAGGGGCAATGCTACTATCCTTTTTCCACACTTGTGCCTCAAAGTAGCACCATGATCTTCATGATAGAGAGTCTCCTATGTTGTCATTTTCATATACTAGTGGGAATTTTTCATTATAGAACTTGGCTTGTATATTCCAATGATGGGCTTGCTCAAAAGTGCCCTAGGCCTTCGTGAGCAAGCAAGTTGGATGCACACCCACTTAGGTTCTTTTGTTCAGCTTTCGTACACTTATAGCTCTAGTGCATCCGTTGCATGGCAATCCCTACTCACTCACATTGATATCTATTGATGGGCATCTCGATAGCCCGTTGTTATGCCTAGTTGATGAGAGACTATGTTCTCCTTTTTGTCTTCTCCGCAGCCACCATTCTATTCCACCTATAGTGCTATGTCCATGTCTCACGCTCATGTATTGCGTGAAGATTGAAAAAGTTTGAGAACATCAAAAGTATGAAACAATTGCTTGGCTTTTCATCGGGGTTGTGCACGATTAAATACTTTGTGTGATGAACATAGAGCATAACCAGACTATATGATTTTGTAGGGATAGCTTTCTTTGCCATGTTATTTTGAGAAGACATGATTGCTTTGTAGTATGCTTGAAGTATTATTGTTTTATGTCAATATTAAAATTTTGTCTTGAATCTTTCGGATCTGAACATTCATGCCACAATAAAGAAAATTACATTGATAAATATGTTAGGTAGCATTCCACATCAAAAATTCTGTTTGTATCATTTACCTACTCGAGGACGAGCAGGAATTAAGCTTGGGAATGCTTGATACGTCTCCAACGTATCTATAATATTTTATTGTTCCATGCTATTAATTATCTGTTTTGGATGTTTAATGGGCTTTAATATGCTCTTTTATATCATTTTTGGGACTAACCTATTAACCGGAGGCCCAGGGCCAGTTTCTATTTTTTGTGTGCTATTTTAGAGTTTTGCAGAAAAGGAATACCAAACGGAGTCCAAACGGAATGAAACCTTTGTAAGGATCTTTTTGGACCAAAAGCAATCCAGAGACTTGGAGTTGAAGTCTGGGACTCTACGAGGAAGCCACAAGGCAGGAGGGCGCGCCCAGGGGGTAGGCGCGCCTCCACCCTCGTGAGCCCCTCGTAGCACCACCGACGTACTTCTTTCACCTATATATACTCTTATACCCTGGAAACATCAGGGGGAGCCAAGAAACCACTTTTCCACGGCCACAACCTTTTGTACCCGTGAAATCCCATCTTGGGGCCTTTTCCGGTGATCTGCCGGAGGGGGAATCGATCACGGAGGGCTTCTAATGAATGGAGATGAGCTCATATTTTCTGGACCGATGAGTCCAATTGGAGACGGACCGATGGATTCAGAACATGGAGGATCACATGAAGAATAACCCTATAGTCGGAAAGGATATGGCCCAGCATGCTCTTTAATGCTTTGAAAGAGGTGCTGCTACTTGGTGGAGGATGTACCAAACCATCAATGGATGGCAAGGAGTAACCACTTGGAAAGAATTTAAGCTGACTCTGCAAAAATCTCGGTTTGTGTCCTAGAAGTTGAAGCCTTATGGAAATGATATGAAGAAACCTTGTGCATACAAGCTTTGTGGAGAAATAGGACACAACCATAAAGAACACCAGGATGAATACCCTCATAAGAGGGGATTTACCAAAGGAGTTAGCCGAGGATCTCAGGGAACTTCGGTTGGAGATTGTTCCCAAAGGTTTTGTTGCAGCAATGGAAGTTCAGTCTACCTTGTTGGGAAACATCCGTGAAGCTCAGAATGATGACAAAGAGATTTCTGAGTTAAAAGAGAGGATGAGCAGAGGAAAGACCAAAGGTTTTCGTAAGGATGAGCACGACATCTTATGGTTCGAGGACCATGTATATGTTCCCAATAATGCAAGGATCAGGAAGTAAATACTTCAGGAGGCTCATGACTCACCATACTCGATTCGCCCTGGAAACACCAAGATGTATTTGGATTCAAAGGAGTGTTTCTAGTGGACTAGTATGAAGAAGGATATTGCGGAGTATGTAGTCGTAGGTGATGTATGCCAGAGAGAGTAAAAGCAGAGCATCAGAAGCCAGCAGGATTACTCCAGCCTATGTCGATACACGAATGGAAGTGGGATAAGCTTGGCATGGATTTCATTACCAGATTTCCCAGAACCCGAACGGGATATGACTCTATCTGGGTAGTAGTTGATTCGCTTGACCAAAAGTGGCTCACTTTATCCTAGTGAAAACCACCTATACAAGTGCGAAGTTGGCCAAGATATATTTGACCAGGATCATATGTCTGCATGGAGTTCCGAGGACCACCGTATCAGATAGAGGAACACAGTTTACCTCAAAGTTTTGGAATCAGCTGCACCAGACTTTGGGTACTAGGCTAGAGTTTAGTACAGCCTTTCATCCGCAGATAGATGGATAGACCGAGAGAGTCAATCATATTCTGGAGAGCGTGTGTGCTAGAATATGGAACTAGTATGGATGATAATCCACCTTACGCGGAGTTCTCATACAACAACATTTACCAAGCCAGTTTGAAGATGGCCCCTTTTAAAGCTTTGTATGGGAGAAGGAGCCAGACACCGTTGATGTGGGATGAAGTTGGAGACCGTCAGTTGTTTGGATCAAATGTAATGAAGGATTCAGAAGAGAATGTTAAGTTGCTTCAAGATAGACTAAAGGTAGCTCAGTCTTGGCAGAAGAGTTATGCAGACTCAAAAAAAACGCAAGGAGGAAGTCTATGAAATTGGAGACAGAGCATGTCTTCGTGTGTCCCCTCTGCGAGGAGTTAAACGATCTGGAGTTAAGGGAAAGTTAGCCCCGAGATTTGTAGGACCATACCAAGTTTGGAGCATATGGGAGAAGTGGCCAACAAGTTGGAGTCACCCGAAGGACTGTCAGGAGTTCATGATTTGTTTCACGTTTCCCAGTTGAAGAAGTGCCATGCAGAGATGGCCAATATTCCCCTATAAGGATGCTTGACCCTGGAAAGGATAATGATGTTCCACGAAGTGGAGTATGGACTTCATAAGTATAAGGTTTTATCTCGGAATGTGGGATATCCCACGAGGATGAAAAAGATGAATTACTATTGGATATAAAGGAGGTATGATGTTGGAAATATGGATCAATGGAAATTCCATGATGAGTCTGAGTAATCACGTCTTAGTTTGGTACAAATAGAAGGAAGAAAAACATTACCATTGTATGGATTTAAGAATGCTAGGAAGCTGGACGTTGGAATAATGATCAGTTGCCCCGATGATGAGTTCAAGGTTTACAAGTGATGAGATGGGCCATAACCCACAGGCCCCAGGACCTGCCAAGAAGCAAGCACATTCGTGCTGAAGGAAAAAAACCTAGAAGAAGATATGACTTTCTCAACCGACGAATTTATAGGATTACGCAAAAACCAGAGAGTTGTGAAGAAGGCGATAGATGTTTGTTTGGCTTGCAGAATCAATGGATTATCCGAACTTGGTTCGTTGACAAGAGAAATTCTGCAATGCTTGTGAGGATGACCGAGTGCTAGAATGCAAGATTCGCTAAACCATGTACAAGATAATGATTTGGGTGCAGGATGGATTGATCACCATACCGACTTACTCTTATTATTCGCCTTGCTATGTGGGATGGTAAATCTGAGTGACTTACCTATAGTAAAGAGACGACGATCAAAACCCTGTTTAAACCTTAGAATGGTATAAGTATTTCCCTTGTACACGGCAGTTGTTGCCAATCGTAGGTCATACGATGAGATTCAGCCCAGACCCATTTTCTGCATGAGAAACCATAAATTGTTGACCATCATGACATATCGATATTTGTTTAGTATTAGCGCCAGACCCGTCAGCTAAGAAGATCCAGTCCTGAAGGACCTTACCAAGATGAAAGGACAGAAGAATTGCGGTAAAGGTTATGCCACTACCGAAAGAGCCCAGAGAAGGAAATTTTTCAGAGGACCTGAGAAGATCGACACTGCCCACAATAAGGATGAAGTATCTAAGTTTTGATGGAACCGTAGCCATGCTTCTAAGGGTGGTAGCACCCGAGACCCCCGGAGACGATCGATGGATTTTTGAGAAGACCCCAAACCTAACCTATTTATTTCTAGCCTCTCCGAATCTCGAGGACGAGATTCATTTTAAGGGTGGTAGGTTTGTAACATCCCAAAATTCTAAATTTTGGAATGTTATATTAAATAGATAATTGTTTGTTTGATTGTTGTGTGATTGATTGACTGAAAGTGAGTGAATTTTGAAACTTTTTGAAAGTTAAATGATAGGGAATAAAAGGACTTTCCCAAACTTTCACCTTTGCTTTTTGATCTCCATGGATTCAAATACTTCTCAAACACAAAACCCTCGAGTGAAGATAATATGACTTCTTCCATTTAAATAAATGAAAAAGGATTTTGAAAAGATTTGAATTTCATTCGGAAATATTTCCAATTCAGAAACTTCAAGCAACTCAATGATTTTCATGAGAGAAGATAAAATGACTTCTTCAAAACATATGAAATACGAGTTGGGAGTTTAAAAGAAATCCAATTTAAAGTCCTTTTGGAAATTATTTTCAAAATGGAGTTATTTGGGTTTCATTCAAATTATTTTTCTCCAAAAATAAAATATATGGAAAATAGGGTAACATGATTCCCTACAACAGAAAATTGGAGAGAAATAAATTTGAATCATTTTGGTATTATTAAAAATGATTTTTATTGGATTTTATTAGAGCAGTAGCATTGTTTGATTTATTCAAATTTTTGTGCATTTTATTTTAAGCTAGAATAATGTTCATCTCGTAGGAAATCTTTTTCTGAAAATTTTGATATATAATATGCCTATATTATATTTCTGTTTATATTTATTTTATTTATTTCTTTGACTGTCTGTTTAAAAAAAATCCCTCCACCGAACTGGGCCGGCCCAGCTCCTGCCAGGCCAAGGCCGAGCACAGCGCGCCATCGCCACCGACCCCGGGCGGAGTCCCGCCCGAGCATGCCGGCCGCCGCCGCTGCCGTGTCCGCCCCGGCCTCCGTGCCCCCTTCCCCACGCCACCGCCCTTCCCTGCCCCTTTAAAAGGCCACCCCGGGACCCCTGGATCCTGTTTTCGCCTCCGCCGCCGCCCCTTGCCAGATCCGCCGCCGCCGCCATCGGTTGTTGCCGCCGCTATTGCCAACTGCCGCCGCCGCCGCTGCGCTGCACCACCGCCGCAGCCACCACCCACCTCACCGCCGAGCCGCGCCGCATCCCCCTGTTCACTCCGCCAAGCCGGAGGGCCACCGGAGCTGCCGCCCCAGCCGGACCCGAGCCGCCGCCGCCGTCCTCCCCGACTCCGGCGATCGCCGTGGTAAACGCCTCCTCCCGTCCAATGGATCTGGATCGAGCGATGGAGATCTCGTTCTGTTTTTTTAAATGTTTTTTTATTCGATGAACGTTGATAGTTAGGGTTTGCACCGAACGGTTTTTCCGTTCGTTAGCGAACGTTCGTTAAATAGCCTTTTCGTTTTATTTTATTTCCGCCAGGGACCCTTCTGTGATTAAAGATTTTACAGATTAGTCCCTAATCTTCAAACCCTCACTACTTTTTGCTCGTTTATCCAAATCCAACGAAACCAACACTCACTTCTTCGTTATGATCTCCTCTATCCAGTAAAACAACTCAAACATGTTTTTGAAAGTTTAAAATTTGAATTAGATCAGATTTGAATTTGAACTTCGTTTGATCATAACTTGAGTTTCGTAACTCCGATTTAGTTGATTCTTTTTGCAAATCGAAGCTCTTGACCTAAACTTTCTGGTAAGGCCAAATTCACATAATTTTGGTACTGTTAGGAATTGTTTTATCTTGCAAGAGTTATTCGCTTGGTTTTGATGTTTTCCGAATCGTACTCTTCGTTCTTTCCGATCTTGTGAGTGATTGCTTATGTGTGGTTACTATTGCTTGCTCACGATAGATTGACCGGAGTGTGATGAGTAGAACTATCAAGAGTTTTGAGCGCGAATCATCTTCATCAACATTGCAGGCAAGTTCACACTTTGATCATATCCCTTTTCATACCCAGTTTTTATGCATTAGTTTCAACCCTCAAACATTGCATGAGTAGGATTGATAACATGTGTGTATTGGGAAGTAGTTGATGAGGTAGGTACCTATTGCCCTGTTTATTACCAAACCCTTGGGAGTTACTTCAACGATATGCTTATAATGCCATGTTATGCTCGTAGACATGGATTGGGTTTGAGTGTATTCCATGACTGATGTGAGATTGTTAATTAGTGGATTATTTAAGGTGGCAACTTTAATATATCTGGGTGGATTGAGGTACGTGGTTATTCCAGGATTGCCTGTCTAGGCACCTGGGTAGACCAGGATTGCCTGTTTTTTTATGGACCGCCACCCAGGCTCAAAGGGATCATCAGATATTTCATGCTAGAAACTTTTGTGTGCAGCCACATGCTATTATGGGATCTAGCATAGTTGACTAAGTCGTACGAACTCGTACAGTGGTAGACTAGCAGATGTAGGGGAAAGTAGGTGTATCGGTCTTCCCATCGTAAGGTGCTAGCGCTTCTGAAAGACTATGTCCCAGTCATTCGTTTCTCAAACACCATGTAGTGCGAGAAAACCAACGGAGGAGATCGAGTCATGTGGGGAAAAGTGCGCAAACCTCTGCAGAGTGTATAAACTAATCATGATTAGCCGTGTCCTCGGTTATGGACGTTTTGAGTATCTAGTACTTGGATTATCATGTGAATCTCATCATGTTACTTTAATTAAATTTTGTTGGGTTTTAATGATGATGCTTAATTGGGATTGAGAATGCTGTCAACCATTCTCAATGTTTAACAACCACCATGATACTTAAATAAAATTTATTCCTTTGCTGTAGGGAAAAATTGGCTTTTCGCAAAAACAGTATAACCATAGAGCCTCCACCACCCAAATATGCATGTAGTGATAGCCTTTATTCATCATTGCTCTATGGTGTGAATTTGCCAGTACATTCAATGTCCTGGCCCTTTGTGGCTGCAACGTCTCATGTTGCAGGATCTTACGACGAGTAAGTGATACGTTAGGGTCATGATTTCTACACTCAACTTTGCCGTTGGTGTCGATGGGAATCCACAACCTTGTTACTTCTGCTATTTGGATTGAGGTAATAGTATTTATGTTATTTTATACATGTGATTTACCTCTGTTATAAATCCTCGAGTACTGTGTGTGTCAGCATACCGATCCAGGGATGACACTTAAGCACAGAGACTTGATCCATTTGGGTCGGGTCGCTAAATCCCATAAGTTGTTTTCTCACAAAATCCCTATGCATAGGAAGTGGGTTAGGCTTAAATGTGCTAGTCATACGCTTCATGATGCTCCAGTTATGTTTCAATTCTTATCTTCTATGTGAGCATCATTGTCATCATCATGCCTAGCTAGAAAGGCATTAAAGAAAAGCGCTTGTTGGGAGACAACCCAATACTTATCCTTACTGTTTTTGTGTGTTCACATGATTATGCTACTGTAGTGATCATGTTTTATAGCTTTTGTTTCAATAAAGTACCAAGTAAGACCTTTAGGATGGCTTACGGTGATAGTTGTGTTGATCCTGCTGAAAATCAGAAACTTTTGCATCCAGTAAATTAGTTTTGTTAATTCACAGAAAGGTGCTTGTGATATGATTCTTTTTTGTCTAGATTCATACATTAATTACTTAGGACTTCCTAATTTTGTAGGATTTTTGGAGTTCCATAAGTATACGTTTGATACAGATTACTACAGACTATTCTGTTTTTGACAGATTCTGTTTTCTATGTGTTGTTTGCTTATTTTGATGAATCTATGAGTAGTATCGGAGGGTATGAACCATAGATAAGTTGGAGTACAGTAGCTATTACACCTATATGAATTTATAATGAGTTCATTACAGTACCTAAGTGGTGGTTTTATTTTCTTATACTAGCGGAGCTTACGAGTTTTCTGTTGAGTTTTGTGTTGTGGAGTTTTCAAGTTTTGGGTAAGGATTCGATGGACTATGGAATAAGGAGTGGCAAGAGCCTAAGCTTGGGGATGCCCAAGGCACCCCAAGATAATATTCAAGGACAACAAAGAGCCTAAGCTTGGGGATGCCCCGGATGGCATCCCCTCTTTCGTCTTCGTTCATCAGTAACTTTACTTGGAGCTATATTTTTATTCAACACATGATATGTGTTTTGCTTGGAGCGTCATTTCCTTTTGTTAGTTTTTGCTTGCTGTTAGTTAGAATAATGTTTTGCATCTTTAGTTCCAATAAGAAAGTCAAGGATAACCTTTGCCATGCTTATTTTGCTAGTATACATGTTGCTGTTTGAAAACAGAAAGTTTACAGCTGTTATAAAAATTCCCTCGAAAAGTGAGAGAGTGTTATAATGTTGAATCTTTTTGCATATTGATATCTGATAAATTGATTACAGTGGGAATTTTAGTTCATAATTTTTTGAGTCAAGGAAGTATTGATACTCTTGCATTCTTTACAGACTGTACTGTTTTGGCAGATTGCTGTTATGGTTGCATTGTTTGCATATGTTTGCTTGATTAATGCTTCTATTTGAGGATAGGAGTATTAAATATGCAGAGGCATTTAGTATTCAATGTTGAATAATAATTTTAGTGATTTGGTACAGTAGAAAATGATAAGGTTTTGCATTGGTTTATACTAACCTATCTCACGAGTTCTTGTTGAGTTTGTTGTGGATGAAGCTTTTGATAAAAAGAGAAACCATGATATGAGAGGAATTAAGGAGACACAAAAGTTCAAGCTTGGGGATGCCCAAGGCACGCCAAGATAATATTTCAAGAAGTCTCAAGCATCTAAGCTTGGGGATGCCCCGGTAGGCGTCCCACCTTTCTTCTTCAACAACTATCGGTTAGTATCGGTTGAGCCTAAGTTTTTGCTTCTTCACATGAGTTGTGCTATCCTTGAAATGTAGTTTTCTTTAGCTTTGCTTGCTGTTTGAATAAAGTATAAAGATCTGAAATTTTTAAATGAGAGAGAGTCTTCGCATAGTTGCATAATTATTTAGCTACTCATTGACCTTCACTTATATCTTTCGGAGTAGTTTGTTGTTTGCTCTTGTTCTTCACTTATATCTTTTAGAGCATGGTGGTAGTTTTATTTTGAAGAAATAGATGAACTCTCATGCTTCACTTATATTATTTGAGAGTCTTAAATAGCATGGTAGTTTGCTTAATGTTAATATACTTGGTATTCAAGATATGTGAAACTTTCTTTTGAGTGAATTGAATACTAAGATAAGTTTGATGCTTGATAATTGTTTTGAGATATGGAGGTGATAATATCAAAGTCGTGCTAGTTGAGTAATTGTGAATTTGTGAAATACTTGTGTTGAAGTTTGCAAGTCCCGTAGCATGCACGTATGGTTAAAGTTGTGTAACAAATTTTAAACATGAAGTGTACCTGGCTTGTGCATCCTTATGAGTGGCAGTCGGGGACGAGCGATGTTCTTTTCCTACCAATCTATCCCCCTAGGAGCATGCGCGTAGTACTTGATTTTTGATGGCTTCTAAATTT
The DNA here is from genome assembly GCA_963921465.1 of Triticum timopheevii. Classification (NCBI taxonomy): domain Eukaryota; kingdom Viridiplantae; phylum Streptophyta; class Magnoliopsida; order Poales; family Poaceae; genus Triticum; species Triticum timopheevii. The sequence continues at coordinate 141,656,614 of OY997270.1, forward strand.
TTGCAATAAGTAAATATGAGTTCTTTTGACTAATGCTGAGTCATATCAGCCTTTGCTAGCCTCTTCGGTACCGTGCATTGCCCTTTCTCACCTTGAGATTTGGTGCAAACTTCGCCGGTGCATCCAAACCCCGTGATATGATACGCTCTATCACACATAAACCTCCTTATATCTTCCTCAAAACAGCCACCATACCTACCTATCATGGCATTTCCATAACCATTCCGAGATATATTGCCATGCAACTTCCATCATCATCATGACATACTTTACTTTTGTCATATTGCCATTGCATGATCATGTAGTTGACATCGTATTTGTGGCAAAGCCACCATGCATTATTTTTCCTACATGTCACTCTTGATTGATTGCACCATCCCGATACACCGCCGGAGGCATTCATATAGAGTCATATCTTGTTCTAAGTTTCGAGTTGTAATCCTTATGTTGTAATCAATAGAAGTGTGATGATCATCATTATTAGAGCATTGCCCAAAAAAAGAGAAAGGCAAAAAAAAGGAAAGGCCCAAAAAAAAAGGGCAATGTTACTATCTCTTTTTCCACACTTGTGCTTCAAAGTAGCACCTTGTTCTTCATGTAGTGAGTCTCATATATTGTGCTTCAAAGTAGCACCTTGTTCTTCATATAGTGAGTCCATAAGTTATCTATTTATACTTGTGGGAATTTTTTATTATAGAACTTGGCTTGTATATTCCTACGATGGGCTTCCTCAAATGCCCTAGGTCTTCGTGAGCAAGCACGTTGGATGCACACCCACTAGTTTTCTTTTGTTGAGCATTCATAGCTCTAGTGCATCCGTTGCATGGCAATCCCTACTCCTCATGTTGACATCAATTGATGCGCATCTCCATAGCCCGTTGATTAGCTTCGTCAATGTGAGACTTTCTCCTTTTTTGTCTTCTCCACACAATCCCCATCATCATATTCTATTCCACCCATAGTGCTATATCCATGGCTCACGCTCATGTATTGCGTGAAGGTTGAAAAAGTTTGAGATTATTTGAGTATGAAATAATTGCTTGGCTTGTCATCGGGGGTATAGAAGTTGGGAACATCTTTGTGTGACGAAAATGAAGCATAGCCTAACTATATGATTTTGTAGGGATGATTCTTTTTGCCATGCTATTTTGAGAAGACATGATTACTTTGATTAGTATGCTTGAAGTATTATTATTTTTATGTCAATATGAACTTTTGTCTTGAATCTTTCGGATCTAAATATTCATGTCACAAGTAAGAAGAGTTACATTGAAATTATGCCAAAGTATCACTCTGCATCAAAAATTCTTTTTTATCATTCACCTACTCGAGGACGAGCAGGAATTAAGCTGTGGGATGCTTGATACGTCTCCAACGTATCTATAATTTTTTATTGCTCCATGCTACTTTATCTACTATTTTAGGCAATATTTGGCTTTATTATCCACTTTTATATTATTTTTGGGACTAACCTATTAACCGGAGGCCCAGCCCAGATTTGCTGTTTTATGCCTATTTCAGTGTTTCGAGGAAAAGGAATATCAGACGGAGTCAAAACGGAACGAAATCAACTGGAGAAGTTATTTTTCGAAGGAAAGCAACCCAGGGAACTTGGAGTGCACGTTAGGGGAGATACGGGCTGCCCACGAGGGTCGGGGGCGCGCCCACCCCCCAGGCGCGCCCCCTACCTCGTGGGGCCCCCGTAGCTCCACTGACGTACCCCTTTCACCCATATATACCTAAATACCCTAAAACTTCCAGAATAGAAGATAGATCGGGAGTTATGCCGCCGCAAGCCTCTGTAGCCACCAAAAACCTCTCGGGAGCCCGTTCCGGCAGCCTGCCAGAGGGGGATCCCATCACCGGTGGCCATCTTCATCATCCCGGTGCTATCCATGACGAGGAGGGAGTAGTTCACCCTCGGGGCTGAGGGTATGTACCAGTAGCTATGTGTTTGATCTCTCTCTCTCTCTCTCGTGTTCCTCTATGGCACAATCTTGATGTATCCCGAGCTTTGCTATTGTAGTTGGATCTTATGATGTTTCTCCCCCTCTACTCTCTTGTGATGAATTGAGTTTCCCCTTTGAAGTTATCTTATCAGATTGAGTCTTTTATGAGAACACTTGATGTATGTCTTGGTGATCAACTTGCGGGTTTCGTGACATTGGGAACCTATGCATAGGGGTTGGCACACGTTCTTGACTCTCCGGTAGAAACTTTGGGGCACTCTTTGAAGTACTTTTATGTTGGTTGGATGAATCTGAGATTGTGTGATGCATATCGTATAATCATGCCCACGGATACTTGAGGTGACAATGGAGTATCTAGGTGACATTAGGGTTTTGGTTGATTTGTGTCTTAAGGTGTTATTCTAGTATGAACTCTATGATGGATTGAGCGGAAAGAATAGCTTTATGTTATTTTACTATGAACTCTTGAATAGATAGAACAGAAAGGATAACTTTGAGGTGGTTTCGTACCCTACCATAATCTCTACGTTTGTTCTCCACTATTAGTGGATTTGGAGTGACTCTCTGTTGCATGTTGAGGGCTTGTTATATGATCTATCTATGTTATTATTGTTGAGAGAACTTGCACTAGTGAAAGTATGAACCCTAGGCCTTGTTTCCTACCATTGCAATACCGTTTACGCTCAGTTTTACCACTTGTTACCTTGCTGTTTTTATATTTTCAGTTTACAAAAACCTATATCTACTATCTATTTTGCACTTGTATCACCATCTCTTCGCCGAACTAGTGCACCTATACAATTTACCATTGTATTGGGTGTGTTGGGGACACAAGAGACTTTTTGTTATTTGGTTGCAGGGTTGTTTGAGAGAGACCATCTTCATCCTACGCCTCCTATGGATTGATAAACCTTAGGTCATCCACTTGAGGGAAATCTGCTACTGTCCTACAAACCTGTGCACTTGCAGGCCCAACAACGTCTACAAGAAGAAGGTTGTGTAGTAGACATGAAGCTCTTTTCTGGCGCCGTTACCGGGGAGGCTAGGTAAAGGGCACTCACTCACACCCCGTCAACTAAGCTCTTTTCTGGCGCCGTTGCCGGGGAGGTGAGTGCTTGAAGGTATATCTTTAGATCTTGCAATTGAATCTTTTTGTTTCTTGTTCTATCACTAGTTTAGTTTATAAAAGAAAATTACAAAAAAAATGGAGTCAAGTTTGTCTCATACGCTTCACCTTTTTAATATCTTTCGTGAGTATGATGGAAAGCATAATTGTGCTCAAGTGCTAGAAGAAGAAATGTCTAAATTGTTTGGCATGAAATATGTGAATGATGAGCATGATTGCAATGTTTTTAGTATGAATTCCTTGAAAATCTATGATGCTAATGATATGCAAAGCCACAAGCTTGGGGAAGCTATGTTTGATGAAGATGATATTTTTTGTCCCCCAAGCTTTGATGAGCAAATTTACTATGATGAAAGCATGCCTCCTATCTATGATGATTATTGTGATGACATGTATGCTTTAAAGAATAATGATAACCATGAAACTTGTCATCTTGATCCTAATTTTAAATCTTATGATAGTTATTTTGTTGAGTTTGCTCCCACTATTATTCATGAGAAGAATTTTGCTTATGTGGAGAGTAGTAAATTTTCTATGCTAGTAGATCATGAAAAGAATGCTTTAGGTGCTAGTTATATTGTTTAATTTATTCATGATGCTACTGAAAATTATTATGAGGGAGGAATATATGCTTGTAGGAATTGCAGTAATGCCAAGTTTCCTCCCTATGTGCTTAAATTTTTGAAGTTATGCTTGTTTAGCCTTCCTATGCTAGTTGATTATTGTTCCCATAAGTTGTTTGCTCACAAAATCCCTATGCATAGGAAGTGGGTTAGGCTTAAATGTGCTAGTGATACGCTTCATGATGCTCCAGTTATGTTTCAATTCTTATCTTTTATGTGAGCATCATTGTCATCATCATGCCTAGCTAGAAAGGCATTAAAGAAAAGCGCTTGTTGGGAGACAACCCAATACTTATCCTTACTGTTTTTGTGTGTTCACATGATTATGCTACTGTAGTAATCATGTTTTATAGCTTTTGTTTCAATAAAGTGCCAAGTAAGACCTTTAGGATGGCTTATGGTGATAGTTGTGTTGATCCTGCTGAAAATCAGAAACTTTTGCACACCCAGTAAATTTTTGAGAGCAAGCATATAGCTTTATTACGCAACAGTTGGGCCCGAATCGGCCCTTATAGCGTCAGCTACAGGAGCTGGAACATTCACATCAGCAACAAGTAAATCTCCGACACGGAGGGATAATCCCAGCTTAGCAAGATGATGAGCCGGCATGTTGGCCTCCCTGCGACAATGGATCACACTACAAGATGCAAACCAGAGGTTCATTTGGAGCTTCAGGTCGTCGATCATTTGAGCCTGCCTCGAGAAGTCGGGCCCTTGTTTATTCAGCGCTTGCTCAACCAGGAGGGCGTCGGTTTCGACAATAAGGTGCACGACGCCTAGCTCAGCCGCCACATCCAGTGCGCGCTCCACTGCCCCCAGTTCAGCACCAAACGCGTCCGGTACCCTTTCCAATCGCCCAGCTTGAGCCGCCACCACTGCGCCGCCGCTGTCACGGACTACCACTCCCCAGGCACCCATTTGCGTGTTCGGTATGTGGGCTCCGTTGACGTTAAACTTGAGCACATCTGCCGGCGGGGGAAGCCAGCATTGTAGAGCTGCATGGGGTTTGGCGATTTTGCTGAAATACCCCTCGTATTCTTCGGTGGTGCATGCAGCTCCAGAAGCAAACTGCGCATGCTCCATTGGTTTCTCTCCTTCCCTCACTTTGTTTCTCTGAGACCACCACTGCCACCATGCCACAATGATCCTCATTCTTTCCTTCTCCGGTATCTGCCACAAGGAGTCAAGAGTTTCATCCACTGAATCACACACTTCAAGTCACTGCCGGACGTGTTCAAGTCCGAGCGCTCTCCATACATGCTTCACCTCCTGGCACTCCACAAAAAGGTGCTTAGCAGACTCATTTCGCCAGTTACAGAGGAAGCATTTGTGGCCGTATGGTCATGCCTCTCCTGCTAAGTATGTCCTTGGTGGCTAAAGTGTTGTGCGCCATCCTCCACAGGAAATGCCTAATTTTCACCGGGCAAGGCATGTGCCATATTCGCTTCCATTTGTCCAGCCCGCCATCATTCAGGTTACCCGCTTCTTGCTGAGGGTGTCCTCCATTATCATCACCAGTTGGAGAGATAGCTCTTTTTAACTTGTACGCTTGTCTGACCGAGAACATGCCCTTAGGGTCAAAGTGCCAAGCCATGAAATCGACGGCTCCATCCCGCAGCGGCATTTGGAGGATCAGATTTGTGTCCTCCTCCCAAAACAGATCCTGTACTAGTTCCGTGTCCCATGACCCTGTAGCAGGATCGATTAGCTCCGAAACTCTAGTAAGCATGCTACCCCCTCTCGGTGTGATCACATTACGAGACCAAGCTCTCGGGATCCATGGGTCTTCCCATATCCGTATACTCTCGCCGTTGCCAACCCTCCAGATGACTCCTTGCTTTACCAGCTCAATGCCATGGCAGATGCTTCGCCATGCATATGACATATTGGCCGTCTCCTCCACCTGAAGAACAGAGCTGTTGGTGTAGTACTTGGCCTTCATTACTTGAGCACAAAGGCTTTCCGGCTCTTGTACCAGCCTCCACACCTGCCGGGCAAGCATAGCAATATTGAAATCATGTATATCCCGAAATCCAAGTCCACCTCTCCCTTTTGATCGTGTGAGTTTCTGCCAACCCACCCAATGGATTTTATTCCCATTGTCTTGCTGGCTCCACCAATATCTAGCAATCATAGCACTAGTCTCTTCACACAAGGTTTTGGTCAAATAGAAAACAGACATAGCGAAAGTTGGAATGGCCTGCGCCACGCCCTTCACTAGGATCTCCTTCCCTTGCCTGGAGAGAGTTCTCTCATTACAGCCCTGCATGCGGGTCCATATGGCATCCTTGATGTAGGCAAAGGCCTTCTTTTTAGATCTACCAATGTACACTGGTAACCCCAGGTACTTCTCGTTATATGCTTCACTCTCAACATTCAGGGTGGCTTCCACAATGTCCCTCGCCTGCAGCCGGCAGTTCTTACTGAACATAATCGTTGATTTCTCATGGTTTACACACTGTTCGGAGCACTGCTCATAGACCGCCAATATCCGTTGCAGCTCCGCCGCTTCGTCAACTTGGGCTTTCATGAGTAACAACGAGTCGTCAGCAAAAAACAAGTGCGAGATCACCGGAGCCCCAGGACAGATTTTGATGCCGCTGAATGCCCCTCCCCGTTGTGCATCATTCAGCAAAGCTGACAAGCCTTCCGTGCAGATCACAAACAGATACAACGATATGGGGTCCCCTTGCCTAATCCCCCTAGACGGTGCAAAGAGCTTAGAGAGATCATCATTGACTCTGATCCGGTACCTGACAGATCGAACACACTTCATCACTAGGGTCACCCAACTTCTTGCAAACCCAAGCTTGATCATCATGGCTTCAAGGAAAGACCACTCCATTCGATTATAGGCTTTGCTCATATCCACCTTAACAATGGCCAGCTCCTCCTTGCCCGTTCTCTTGTTCATCAAAAAGTGTGATATCTCATACGCCATTAAGATGTTATCTGTGATCAGCCGCCCCGGCACAAAGGCACTCTAATTGCCTAAAATTATCTGTGGCAGGATGAGTTTCAACCGATTTGCGAGAACCTTCGAAATGATCTTGTACAGCACGTTGCAGAGGCTTATTGGTCTGAGATCCTTTATTCTCGAGGGGTTTTTAACCTTTGGGATCAACACAACAGTGGTATCATTCCAGCCCAGCGGAATCTCTCCTCCCCTTAGCACCTTCTTGACATCCTCGGCAATATTCTTCCCCATTAGCTGCCAATACTTCTTGAACACCATGACCGGCATGCGATCCGAGCCAGGGGCCTTGAGGTCCCCTATGCGATCCAATGCAGCCTTGATCTCCATGTCATCGAACTCCGCCATGAGGCAATCATTCATTGCCCTCGTGACCGTGGTTGGCACCGCCCGGAGAAGCTCATCGTAATTGTGATTGCCATTGGAAGTAAACAGTTCCTGAAAATAAGACTGAGCATAAGTAGTTAGATCTCTTCCTTCCTCCACCACTCCCCCATCTTCCTTTGTGAGGCTCCTTATCCAGTTGGCTTTCCTCCTCGCCGAGGCATACCGGAAGAAGAACTTCGTGTTTCTATCTCCCTCCTTCAACCACCAAACATGGGCGCGCTGTCTCCATTTGATTTCTATGACCTCCTCCAAATGATCCACAGGGCAGCGTAGCCGCACTTCTTCCGCGACCTTCTCCGGGGAGATATCCCTCTTCCTGCATTCCTCCAACGCTCGTTTTGCTTCTTTCAACTTCTTCTCCGTGTCTCCTACTACCTCCCTGCTCCATCTCGACAGGTCAGCTGCGACCCCCTTCAAGGCTATGGCTATATCCACCTCTCCCCCTCACACACCCATCTCCAGGCTTCCTCTATCACCAAGTCACAACCCTCCTCCCGCAGCCACCGAGCTTCAAACCGGAACTCTCCATTTCCTCTCCTCCTGTTTGGCCCCAAATCCACCATGTCCATGACTATGGTCCTGTGATCAGAGTGTCGGGGAAGCTCATTGCGCACACGGAAACCCGGAAACGTCGAGCACCACTCCACATTGGCAGCCGCCCGGTCTAGCCGCCCGCATATGTAGCCCTCTGCGTTGGTGCAATTATTCCTCCAGGTGAAGGTATCACCTTCATAGCCCAAGTCACTCATCTTGCACCCTTCAAGCGCTTCCCGGAATGAGTGCATGCATCCCTCCACCCAATCCACTCCACCTCTCTTCTCCTCATTGCTCAAAATTTCGTTAAAATCTCCCATACACAGCTAGGGTCGCCCATCTTGGTGTTGTTGTTGAAGAAGGTGCAGTGTTATCCAGGTTTCCTTCTTTCTACTCGCTTGCGACTCCCCATAAACTCTCGTAAATCTCATACCACCCCATCCTCCTCCGTGATATCGACGTCAATGTGCCTCCTTCCCATGGACCGCAGCGAGAGGTTGATGCCCCGCTTCCACATAATAGCTAGGCCTCGAACTGCCGGGCCGTTCCCGAGTCCCCGGCAGTTCCAGCTTACTACTCTCATTGCTCCCGGCGGGGCTGCTCCTGCAGCCCGGCCGATATTGTTTGTGAACCATCCACCACCTCCTGGCATCCGCCCTCTACTTCCATCCTCCCCCTATTCATGGCCTCCTCATTCTCTCCCATCTCCCCCCTCTCTTCTGCCCACTAACCTTAGGAAAAGGCCACTTGGTTTCCCTCTCTCCCTTGTCCTCACGTCTTACTTTCTTATAGGTTTTAGGGAAATATCCGTCCTTCTCCTTTCCTTCCTGCTTTGCACGGTCCACTTCAGCCTGCTTCCCCTTGTTTAGGTTTGCTTTCTCCTTCCCCAGGCGATCCACAGGCTCTACAGTAATTGTTTCTGCACCCACCAAAACAATGGCTTTGTCACATGCAGCATTGTTATTCATTCCAATCCCTTCCCCCCGGGCACCGCTGCCTTCCACTTCGCTACCCACCGCCTCAAACTCCAGCTTCTTTTTCAGCCCCGATCCCCCCGAGACACTGGTCTTTTTGCTTGGACTGGTCACTTCTTCCCCATCCTCCGTCCTCCCTCCGGTCGACCTGGAATCCGATTTACGCCATGTGAGGCTATCACTCCTTGATCTTCCCCATGTCCTCCCACTCCCAGAGCTCCTCCCCCCTCCTGAAGCAGTCCAACGTTGGTGCTTGGCTACAAAAGATACCTCGGAAGCAGTCCGGCGTTGGCGCTCGGATGCAAGAGGACACCGCCGCACGGGAACAATTTCAAACCCAAGGTGTGGCATAAAAATAACAAGGAATTGATAAAGGCCAAAAACTTAAAGGGGCTCCTCGGATACCCGACGTGTAAACTCTTCAGATGCACTTCGGAGATCCTCAAGATCAAAGATGGGAAGATTAGTTGAACCAGTTTTCAAGACCGACGACCAAAGATAAAGAACAGTTTGGAAGAATCGAGGAGCATCCCCAACTTCAAGACTGGTTCAGGGGGCTACTGACGGGGTCTTGGACTAGGGGGTACTCACCACGTCGTCTCCCGATCAATTGGATTGGGCCGAGGACCCCCATAGCCGTATACTCATGGGCCAGTTCGGACAACCCCTGCCGCATACAAGGAAGACTCCACAAGACTTGGCGCCCAAGACAAGGACTCTCCTAAACCCTAGGCCTCCGGTGTCTTATATAAACCGAGGCCAGGCTAGTCAATAGACAATCTCATATTCATTAGTACAATCTCGTGGTAGATACATGTACTTTGTACTACACCCATATGAATACAATCAAAAGCAGCATGTAGGGTATTATCTCATCAAGAGAGCCCGAAGCTGGGTAAAACCCCTTGTCCATGTTACCATCGCTCCAAGACGCCTAGCTTACGACCCCTACTACGAGATATGCCAGATATTGAACCGACAGTGGCCTCCATGGGTATGCTAAAAAGGTCCTCCCGAGTTCGGGGTAAAACGAGGCTTCTGCTGAGCTCCAGAATTGTACTTCCCTTGTCCATACTTCCTCTTGCGGCTGTCAATCTGCTGCTGCTTCCCTTCAATCATGAGAGCTCTATCTACCAACTCATGGTAGTTGTTGAAGGTTGCCACCATCAACTACATTCTCAGCTCATCATTCAGTCCTTCCAGAAACTTCTCCTGCTTAGCTGCATCCATAGCAACGTCATCTGGGGCATAATGTGCTAGCTTACCAAAATCATCCTCATACTATCCAACTGTACGTCCTCCTTGGTGCAAGTTGCAAAACTCACGCTTCTTCATGGCCATAGCTCCTGCTGAAACATGGGCAGTACAGAAAGCTTGCTGAAACTAGTCCCATGTGATAGTGTCGATGGGGTAAGTGGCTGTGAAATTCTCCCACCATGACGCTGCGGGTCCATCAAGCTGATGTGCGGCAAATCCATTGCCACGTCTCGGAGGCATCTGAGTGTTTAGAAAAGATGAGAAAGTAGAATAGAATGAGGTCTAAGGAGATAAACACTACCCATATGCACACGAGACAAACACAAACATATCACTTCAATCAATTCAAATAAGGGCATACAAAGATCTAACTATCGTTACAAAAGTGCTCGGACTATACTATATACATGGGGGAATACTACTACTGTTATGGTGGTCGACTAGAAAAATTGATCGGTCGAAGACTCCATGATATCTGCTCCAGCTTCATCAACAAAGTCATCATCGCTATCGTCGGGGTCCGAGTCGGTGTCGTTGATGATGATGTAGTTCTACGGGCAATTGGAATCGTCGTCATCTCCTCTTGGCGCGGGGTATCCCATGAATACTTTTAGCTTCTTCTTCAGGTCATCATTCTTCTCCACGAGTGTCGTCATTTCCTCCTCATATCCATCGTGTGTGGGCTTGAGTTCTTCTTCCAGCTTGGTAATCTTGGTCATTGCCTTCTTCAGATCTATCATGCCTGCGCACATCTGGTTCTCCTGGCGACGAATGTGTTGGTTTAACTCCTGGATGAAAGGTGCAATAGATCTATCCTTCCTGGTGCTAATCATCTCCCATTTCTCATCTCGACTCCCACAAATCTCGTAGATAGTATCCTTGAGATCCTTGTGGTACACTTCTCCAATGCGTCCCATGGTGATCTGGGCTGCCATGCTCTTTCCTAGACTCCAGGTTGGTGCATCAAAGCAAAACTCTATGGGCTCAGTGACTGGCATGAACGTCCTTCCTGGAACTTGAACTTGAATCATCCAACGCTCCTCTTCTGGTAAAGTGGCAATGTAGGTCCCGGTGAAGCTTGGTACTCCAATGTTCAGGTATCTAGTGACTCGCTTCAAGTGGCGTACGAAGGGTGTATCTTCATCCGGTTGCGTCAACTTGTTCCTTGCATCCGCCATCCTAAAGAGTAGAAAAGGGAGAGGAGTTAGAAATGAGAAGAGAGTAGTGATCTAGGGCTTTAGCTTAGTGGTCGTGTCCTACATTCAGCGTGTGCTCTGATACCATCTTGTAGCGACCAGACCTCAAACAGTCTGATCTCTGTGCATCAGTGTCATCCCTGGATCGGTAATGCTAACACGCACAGTAGTTGAAGGATTTATAACAGAGTAGCAATCACACACTTATTACATTGAATGTCTCAAAGAGAACTTATTACAATAAATATGGCTTAAGGCCATCTAAATACTCTAATAGCGGAAGGCTTGGAAGATAAAGCGAGTCCATCAACTCCAATGGCATTACTGACTAAAAGATCACGACCTAAGGCACCTTACTCGTCGTCTAAAAAGTCTGCAACATGAATGTTGCAGCCCGAAAATAGGTCAGCACATGGAATATGCTGGCAATGTAACACATAGAGAGTAATGATCGGAATAATGCTATCACTACATGCATATATGGCTGGTGGGAAGTTCTATGGTTACAGTTATGCATAAAGCCAATTTTTCCCTACAACAAAGGAATAAATTTTATTTAACTATCATGGTGGTTGTTAAACATTGAGAAGGTTCACCCAACTCAATCCCAATTAAGCATCATCATTAAACCCAATCAGAATTAAATTAAGTAGCATGATGAGATTCACATGATAATCCAAGTACTAGATACTCAAAACGTCCATAACCGGGGACATGGCTAACCATGATTATTTTGTACACTCTGCAGAGGTTTGCGCACTTTTCCCCACAAGACTCGATCTCCTCCGTTGGATTTCTTGCACTACAGATTGTTTGAGAGACGGATGACCGAGACACAGTCTTTCAGAAGTGTTAGCACCTTACGATGGGTAGACAGTACCACCTACATCCCCTACATCTGCTAGTCTACCACTGTAAGAGTTCACACAACTTAATCAACTATGCTAGAGCCCATAGTAGCTTGCGGCTACACACAGAAGTTTCTAGCATGAAAAATCTCATGATCCCTTTGAGCCTGGGTGGTAGTCCATAGGAGAATCACACGGTACCCCGGGATTTCTAAAAATACAGGCAACACTGGGTTCTCCAGGTGCCACCTTAAGTTGAACCATTAATTAACAATACTCACATCTGTCATGGATACACTCACCCAATCCACGTCTACAAGCATAGCATAGCAATATAAGCAAACGTACAAGTAACTCCCAAAGGTTTGATAATAAACAGGACAATAGGTACTACCTCATCTACTTCCCAAAACCCACATATTAATGAGATCCTAGCCATGCAATTGTCTGAGGATTGATCTAATGTAATAAAACTGCATAGTAAAGAGGTATGATCAAACTGTTACTTGCCTTGCTGATGATCCGTGAAACCTAGAGACTCGTAGTAGCACGCTGCGCACTCCGGGTACTCTATCGCAAACAAACAAGCATACAATAAGCACTCATCTAATGCACGGGTAAAACTCAAATAACAGGTCTAACCAGAAAGTTCAACTTAAGAACTCCGGTTTGCAAAAAGAATTAAATCAAACGAAGCAACGAAACTCAATCGGCGAAAGAAACAGGCTTTGTTTACTAATCTAGACTTAAGTCAAATTTTACAGTAGCAAAAACTTGTTTAAGTTGGTTAAACAAAAAGAGGGCTTCGATACGAAACTCTAGGCGCTTGAATCGTGAACGAAAATAATCGCGGAAAATCCTGGAAAAAGAAAAACTAACGAACAGGCTAACGAACGAACGTTCGCTGTCTGTGGCTAAATGGTGAAAATCGTTCATTAAAACGAACAAACGAACGGGCGTTCGCTAATTAAACTAAACCGAAAAAATAAATAAAACTGATCTATATAAAAAAATAAACCGGGGTTCCTAAAAAAACCAACTGTTTTCTCTCGAAAACTATGGCAGCGGTGGCGGGTCAACGGGCGGCAGCGGCGGTCGGCTCCGGCGAGGCGGCGTCGGTCGGTGGCGGTGGCGGCGTGTCGGGCGGCAGGGAGAGGGGACGGTGGCGTCGGCGGCGGCGGCTGGCGGCAGCTAGGGTTCGGGCGGCGGGGTGGGCTAGGCTAGGGCAGCTCGGCGGCGCGCTATATAAAGGGCCGGCCGGGCGGAGTCCTGGCCGAATACGGCCCGAGATCGTTTTGACTTTTTTTTAAATAATTTCAATGTGCAGAAAAAGAAATAAAAGAAATACTAAACGGACTCCAAAAATTTCAAAATAAATTTTCCTCGTACTCTAAAAATATGCCGGACAAGGTGAACATTTATTCGGACCTAAAATGCAATTTTGAAAAATGCTCATTTTTCCTAATTCAAATAAAATAGCCATAAAACTCCGAAATAAAATCTTATTTGATTTTATTATTAAATCTCCAATATTTCTTTATTTTGGGAAAGTCATTTTATTCCCTCTCTTTTATTTTTATAAAAGAAATATGCAAAAATAAAATAATTAAAATCAAACGATCCTATTTTCCAAACTTGAGAAAAACTTAAATATGAAAATAATGAAATCCCCAACTCTCTCCGTGGTTGAGTTGCGTAGAATTTCTAGGATCAAGCCAAAATGCAATAAAATATGATATGCAATGATGATGTAATATATAACATTCCAAATTGAAAATTTGGGATGTTATAGACATGGCTAACCATGATTAGTTTGTACACTCTGCACAGCTTCGCGCACTTTTCCCCACAAGACTCGAAAACATCCATGGTCAGAGCTTCGAGACACAGTCTTTCTGAAGCATTAACAATCTACTGTGGGTAGACAGTACCACCTACAACCCACTACATCTGCTAGTCTACCTGTTCAAGAGCTTGACGCAACTTACTCAACTATGCCAGAGCCCATATTGGCTTGTGGCTGCACACGGAAGTTTCTAGCATGAATAATCTTATGATCCCCTTGAGCCTGGGTGGCAGACCGTAGGATGACCACACGGGTACTCCGGGATATCCTAGGACAACACTGGATTCTCCAGGTGCCCTGACAACCACTGGGTACTCCTGGGTGCCTCAAGCAATCCACCCAGATGTGTATTTAAGTAGCCACCTTAAATTAACCATTAATGAACAATTCTCACATCGGTCATGGATACACTCACCCAAACCACGTCTACGAGCATAGTATAGCAATATAAGCATAACGTAGAAGTAACTCCCAAAGGTTTGATAATAAACAGGGCAATAGGTTCTACCTCATCATCTACTTCCCAAAACCCACATGTTAATCAGATCCTAACGATGCAATGTTTGAGGGTTGATCTAATTCAATAAAACTGGGTAGAAAAGAGGTATGATCAAAGTGTTACTTTCCTTGCTAATGATCTGCAAAACCTAGAGACTCGTAGTAGCACGCTTTGCACTCTGGGTACTCTATCGCAAGCAAAAAAAGCACACAATAAGCACTCAGCTAGAAGCATGGGTAAAACTCAAATAAAAGATCTAACCAGAAAGTTCAAATGAAGAACTCCAGTTTGCAAACAGAATCAAATCATGTTGGGGATCGTTGCAGAAAATAAATTTTTTTCTACGAATCACCAAGATCAATCTATGGAGTCATCTAGCAACGACAGAGAGGAGTGCATCTACATACCCTTGTAGATCGCGAGCGGAAGCGTTCAAGAGAACGGGTTGATGGAGTCGTACTTGTCGTGATGCAAATCACCAATGATCCTAGCGCCAAACGGACGGCACCTCTGCGTTCAACACACGTACGGAGCGGTGACGTCTCCTCCTTCTTGATCCAGCAAGGGGGAAGGAGAGGTTGAGGAAGAGGGCTCCAATAGCAGCACGACAGCGCGGTGGTGGTGGAGCTGCAGTACTCCGGCAGGGCTTTGCCAAGCTCTTAACGGAGGAGGAGAGGTGTTGGGGAGGGCAGGGGCTGCACCTTGGATGTGGTGTGCATCCCTCCTCTCTCCCCTCTATTTATAGGGGAAGGGGAAAGGGGGCCGGCCCCCTCTAGATGAGATCTAGAGGGGGGGCGGTGGCCAAGGGGAGGGGGCTTGCCCCCCAAGCAAGGGGGCGCCCCCTCTAGGGTTCCCCCCAAAACCCTAGGTGCATGGGCCCAAGGGGGGGGTGCTCCCAGCCTCCCAGGGGCTGGTTCCCTGCGCACTACGGCCCATGAGGCCCTCCGAGAGAGGTGGCCTCTCCCGGTGGACTCCCGGAACCGCTCCGGTGGCCCCGGTACAATACCGATATGCCCCCAACTTTTCCGGTGACCGTATGGCAACTTCCCACATATAAATCTTCACCTCCGGACCATTTCGGAACTCCTTGTGACATCCGGGATCTCACACGAGACTCCGAACAACATTCGATAATCACTTACAAGTCTTCCTAATAACCCTAGTGTCACCGAACCTTAAGTGTGTAGACCCTACGGGTTCGGGAATCACGCAGACATGACCGAGACAGCTGTCCAGCCAATAACCAACAGCGGGATCTGGATACCCATGTTTGCTCCCACATGTTCCACGATGATCTCATCGAATGAACCACGATGTCGAGGATTCAATTAATCCCGTATTCAATTCCCTTTGTCAATCGGTACGTTACTTGCCCGAGATTCGATCGTCGGTATCCCAATACCTCATTCAATCTCGTTACCGGCAAGTCACGTTACTCGTACCGTAATGCATGATCTCGTGACCAACCACTTGGTCACATTGAGCTCATTATGATGATGCATTACCGAGTGTGCCCAGAGATACCTCTCCATCATACGGAGTGACAAATTCCAGTCTCGATCCGTGCCAACCCAACAGACACTTTCGGAGATACCTGTAGTATACCTTTATAGCCACCCAGTTACGTTGTGACGTTTGGTACACCCAAAGCACTCCTACAGTATCCGGGAGTTACACGATCTCATGGTCTAAGGAAATGATACTTGACATTAGAAAAGCTCTAGCAAACGAACTACACGATCTTGTGCTATGCTTAGGATTGGGTCTTGTCCATCACATAATTCTCCCAATGATGTGCTCCCGTTATCAATGACATCCAACGTCCATGGTCAGGAAACCGTAACCATCCATTGATCAACGAGCTAGTCAACTAGAGGCTCACTAGGGACATGTTGTGGTCTATGTATTCACACATGTATTACGATTTCCGGATAACACAATTATAGCATGAACAATAGACAATTATCATGAACAAGGAAATATAATAATAACCATTTTATTATTGCCTCTAGGGCATATTTCCAACAGTCTCCCACTTGCACTAGAGTCAATAATCTAGTTACATTGTGATGAATCGAACACCCGTAGAGTTCTGGTGTTGATCATGTTTTGCTCGCGGAAGAGGTTTAGTCAATGGATCTGCGACATTCAGATCCGTATGCACTTTGCAAATATCTATTTCTCCATCTTGAATGTTTTGACAAATGGAGTTGAAGCGACACTTGATGTGCCTGGTCTTCTTGTGAAACTTGGGCTCCTTGGCAAGGGCAATGGCTCCAGTGTTGTCACAGAAGAGAGTCATCGGCCCCGACGCATTGGGAATAACTCCTAGGTCGGTAATGAACTCCTTCATCCAGATTGCTTAATGTGCTGCCTCCGAGGCTGCCATGCATTCCGCTTCACATGTAGATCCCGCCACGACGCTTTGCTTGCAACTGCACCAGCTTACTGCCCCACCATTCAAAATATACACGTATCTGGTTTGTGACTTAGAGTCATCCAGATCTGTGTCGAAGCTAGCATCGACGTAACCCTTTACGACGAGCTCTTCGTCACCTCCATAAACGAGAAACATATCCTTAGTCCTTTTTAGGTACTCCAGGATATTCTTGACCGCCATCCAGTGTTCCATGTTGGGATTACTTTGGTACCTTCCTAACAAACTTACAGCACGATTTACATCAAGTCTGGTACACAGCATGTCATACATAATAGACCCTATGGCCGAGGCATAGGGGATTACACTCATGTTTTCTCTATCTTCTGCCATGGTCGGGCATTGAGCCGAGCTCAATTTCACACCTTGCAACACAGGCAAGAACCCCTTCTTGGATTGATCCATATTGAACTTCTTCAATATCTTATCAAGGTATGTGCTTTGTGAAAGACCTATGAGGCGTCTCGATCTATCTCTATAGATCTTGATGCCTAATATGTAAGAAGCTTCTCCAAGGTCCTTCATTGAAAAACACTTATTCAAGTAGGCCTTAATGATGTCCAAAAGTTCTATATCATTTCCCATCAAAAGTATGTCATCTACATATATTATGAGAAATGCTACAGAGCTCCCACTCACTTTCTTGTAAACGCAGGCTTCTCCATAAGTCTGCATAAACCCAAACGCTTTGATCATTTCATCAAAGCGAATGTTCCAACTCCGAGATGCTTGCACCAGCCCATAGATGGAGCGCTGGAGCTTGCATACCTTGTTAGCATTCTTAGGATCGACAAAACCTTCCGGCTGCATCATATACAATTCTTCCTTAAGGAAGCCATTAAGGAATGCCGTTTTGACATCCATTTGCCATATTTCATAATCGTAGAATGCGGCAATTGCTAACATGATTCAGACGGACTTCAGCTTCGCTACGGGTGAGAAGGTCTCATCATAGTCAACCCCTTGAACTTGTCAATAACCCTTAGCGACAAGTCGAGCTTTATAGATGGTAACATTACCATCCGCGTCCGTCTTCTTAAATATCCATTTATTTTCTATCGCTCGCCGATCATTGGGCAAGTCTGTCAAAATCCATACTTTGTTTTCATACATGGATCCTATCTCGGATTGCATGGCTTCAAGCCATTTGTTGGAATCTGGGCCCTCCATCGCTTCTTCATAGTTCGAAGGTTCACCATTGTCCAACAACATGATTTCCAGGACAGGGTTGCCATACCATTCTGGTGTGGAACGTGTCCTTGTGGACCTACGAAGTTCAGTAGTAACTTGATCCGAAGTACCTTGATCATCATCATTAACTTCCTCTCTAGTCGGTGCAGGCACCACAGGAACATCTTCCTGAGTTGCGCTACTTTCCGGTTCAAGAGGCAGTACTTCATCGAGTTCTACTTTCCTCCCACTTATTTCTTTCGAGAGAAACTCTTTCTCCAGAAAGGACCCGTTCTTGGCAACAAAGATCTTGCCTTCGGGTCTAAGGTAGAAGGTATACCCAATGGTTTCCTTAGGGTATCCTATGAAGACGCATTTTTCCGACTTGGGTTCGAGCTTTTCAAGTTGAAGTTTCTTGACATAAGCATCGCATCCCCAAACTTTTACAAATGATAGCTTAGGTTTCTTCCCAAACCATAATTCATACGGTGTCGTCTCAACGGATTTAGACGGTGCCCTATTTAAAGTGAATGTAGCTGTCTCTAGAGCGTATCCCCAAAATGATAGCGGTCAATCAGTGAGTGACATCATAGATCGCACCATGTCCAACAGAGTGCGATTACGACGTTCGGACACACCGTTACGCTGAGGTGTTCCACGCAGCGTGAGTTGTGAAACGATTCCACATTTCCTTAAGTGCGTACCAAATTCATGACTTAAATATTCTCCCCCACTATCTTATCGTGAGAACTTTATTTTTCGGTCACGTTGATTCTCTACCTCATTCTGAAATTCCTTGAACTTTTCAAAGGTCTCAGACTTGTGTTTCATCAAGTAGACATACCCATATCTACTTAAGTCATCAGTGAGAGTGAGAACATAACGATAGCCTCCGCGAGCCTCAATGCTCATTGGACCGCACACATCAGTATGTATGATTTCCAATAAGTTGGTTGCTCGCTCCATTGTTCCGGAGAATGGAGTCTTGGTCATTTTGCCCATGAGGCATGGTTCGCACGTGTCAAATGACTCGTAATCAAGAGACTCTAAAAGTCCATCAGCATGGATCTTCTTCATGTGTTTGACACCAATGTGACCAAGGCAGCAGTGCCACAAGTATGTGGGACTATCGTTATCAACCTTACATCTTTTGGTATTCACACTATGAATATGTGTAACATCACGTTCGAGATTCATTAAGAATAAACCATTGACCAGTGGGGCATGACCATAAAACATATCTCTCATATAAATGGAACAACCATTATTCTCGGATTTAAATGAGTAGCCATCCCATATTAAACGAGATCCAGATACAATGTTCATGCTCAAAGCTAGAACTAAATAACAATTATTGAGGTTTAAAACTAATTCCGTAGGTAAATGTTGAGGTAGTGTGCCGACGGCGATCACATCGACCTTGGAACTATTCCCTACGCGCATCGTCACCTCGTACTTCGCCAGTTTCCGCTTATTCCGCAGCTCCTGTTTTGAGTTACAAATATGAGCAACCGCACTGGTATCAAATACCCAGGAGCTACTACGAGTACTGGTAAGGTACACATCAATTACATGTATATCACATATACCTTTGGTGTTGCCGGTCTTCTTGTCCGCTAAGTACTTGGGGCAGTTCCGCTTCCCTTGCAATAAAAGCACTTAGTCTCAGGTTTGGGTCCATGCTTTGGCTTCTTCCCGACAACTGGCTTACCGGGTGCGGCAACTCCCTTGCCGTCCTTCTTGAAGTTCTTCTTACCCTTGCCTTTCTTGAAACTAGTGGTTTTATTGACCATCAACACTTGATGTTCCTTTTTGATCTCCACCTCCGCTGATTTCAGCATTGAAAATACCTCAGGAATGGTTTTCACCATCCCCTGCATGTTGTAGTTAATCACAAAGCTCTTGTTGCTAGGTGGGAGCGACTGGAGGATTCTGTCAATGACCGCGTCATCCGGGAGATTAACTCCCAGCTGAGACAAGCGGTTGTGCAACCCAGACATTTTGAGTATGTGCTCGCTGACAGAACCATTCTCCTCCATCTTACAACTATAGAACTTGTCGGAGACTTCATATCTCTCGACCCGGGCATGAGCTTGGAAAACCATTTTCAGCTCTTGGAACATCTCATATGCTCCGTGCTGCTCAAAACACTTTTGGAGCCCCGGTTCTAAGCTGTAAAGCATGCCGCACTGAACCAGGGAGTAATCAT
Organism: Triticum timopheevii; assembly: GCA_963921465.1. Classification (NCBI taxonomy): domain Eukaryota; kingdom Viridiplantae; phylum Streptophyta; class Magnoliopsida; order Poales; family Poaceae; genus Triticum; species Triticum timopheevii. The sequence goes on from OY997270.1 coordinate 141,676,664, forward strand.
CACTACGCGACTACCAAGCGTTCATAACGTCTTGAGTTGCTAGGAAAACGGGTGCTTCACCTAACGGTGCATCTAGGACATATGCTTTCTTGGCAGCTATGAGGATGATCCTCAAGTTTCGAACCCACTCCGTATAGTTGCTGCCATCGTCTTTCAGCTTGGTTTTCTCTAGGAACGCGTTGAAGTTGAGGGCAACATTAGCGTGGGCCATTTGATCTACAAGACATATTGCAAAGATTTTAGACTAAGTTCATGATAATTAAGTTCATCTAATCAAATTATATAATGAACTCCCACTTAGATAGACATCCCTCTACTCATCTAAGTGATACATGATCCGAGTCAACTAGGCCGTGTCCGATCATCACGTGATACGGACTAGTCATTGTCAGTGAACATCTTCATGTTGATCATATCTTCTATACGACTCATGTTCGACCTTTTGGTCTCTTGTGTTCCGAGGCCATGTCTGTACATGCTAGGCTCGTCAAGTCAACCTAAATGTTTTGCATGTGTAAATCTGGCTTACACCTATTGTATGTGAACGTTAGAATCTATCACACCCGATCATCACGTGGTGCTTCAAGACAACGAACTTTTGCAATGGCGCACAGTTAGGGGGAACACTTTCTTGAAATTATTATGAGGGATCATCTTATTTATGCTACCGTCGTTCTAAGCTAAGATGTAAAACATGATAAACATCACATGCAATCAAATAGTGACATGATATGGCCAATATCATTTTCTTCCTTTTGATCTCCATCTTCGGGGCTCCATGATCATCATCGTCACCGGCATGACACCATGATCTCCATCATCATGATCTCCATCATCGTCTCTTCATGAAGTTGTCACGCCAAGGATTACTTCTACTACTATGGCTAACGGTTTAGAAATAAAGTAAAGTAATTACATGGCGTTATTCAATGACACCCAGGTCATACAAATAATAAAGACAACTCCTATGGCTCCTGCCGGTTGTCATAGTCATCGACATGCAAGTCGTGATTCCTATTACAAGAACATGATCAATCTCATACATCACATATATTGCATTCATCACATCCTTTTGGCCATATCACATCACAAGGCATATGCTGAAAAAACAAGTTAGACGTCCTCTAATTGTTGTTGCTTGTTTTTACGTGGCTGCTATAGGTTTCTAGCAAGAACATTTCTTACCTACGCCAAAACCACAACGTTATATGCAAATTTCTATTTACCCTTCATAAGGACCCTTTTCATCGAATCCGATCCGACTAAAGTGGGAGAGACAGACACCCGCTAGCCACCTTATGCAACTAGTGCATGTCAGTCGGTGGAACCTGTCTCACGTAAGCGTACGTGTAAGGTCGGTCCGGGCCGCTTCATCCCACGATGCCGCCGAAACAAGATAAGACTAGTAGTGGCAAGAAAATTGACAAAATCAACGCCCACAACAATCTTGTGTTCTACTCGTGCATAGAGACTACACATAGACCTAGCTCATGATGCCACTATTGGGGATCGTTGCAGAAAATAAAAAAAATTCTACGTATCACCAAGATCAATCTATGGAGTCATCTAGCAACGAGAGAGAGGAGTGCATCTACATACCCTTGTAGATCGCGAGCGGAAGCGTTCAAGAGAACAGGGTTGATGGAGTCGTACTCGTCGTGATCCAAATCACCGATGATCCTAGCGCCAAACGGATGGCACCTCCGCGTTCAACACATGTACGGAGCGGTGACGTCTCCTCCTTCTTGATCCAGCAAGGGGGAACGAGAGATTGAGGAAGAGGGCTCCAACAGCAGCACGACGGCGTGGTGGTGGTGGAGCTGCAGTACTCCGGCAGGGCTTCACCAAGCTCTTAACGGAGGAGGAGAGGTGGTGGGGAGGGGAGGGGCTGCGCCTTGGATGTGGTGTGCAGCCCTCCTCTCGCCCCTCCATTTATAGGGGAAGGGGAAAGGGGGCCGGCCCCCTCTAGATGAGATCTAGAGTGGGGGCGGCGGCCAAGGGGAGGGGGCTTGCCGCCCAAGCAAGGGGGGCACCCCCCTCTAGGGTTCCCCCCCAAACCCTAGGCGCATGGGCCCAAGGGGGGTGCTCCCAGCCCTCCAGGGGCTGGTTCCCTGCCCACTACGGCCCATGAGGCCCTTCGAGAGAGGTGGCCCCTCCCGGTGGACCCCCGGAACCCCTCCGGTGGCCCCGGTACAATACCGATATGCCCCCAAACTTTTCCGGTGACCGTATGACAACTTCCCACATATAAATCTTCACCTCCGGACCATTCCGGAACTCCTCGTGACATCCGGGATCTCATCCGAGACTCCGAACAACATTCGGTAATCACTTACAAGTCTTCCTAATAACCCTAGCGTCACCGAACCTTAAGTGTCTAGACCCTACGGGTTCGGGAATCACGCATACATGACCGAGATAGCTCTCCTGCCAATAACCAACAGCGGGATCTAGATACCCATGTTGGATCCCACATGTTCCACGATGATCTCATCGGATGAACCACGATGTCGAGGATTCAAGTAATCCCGTATACAATTCCCATTGTCAATCGGTACGTTACTTGCCCGAGATTCGATCGTCGGTATCCCAATACCTCGGTCAATCTCGTTACCGGCAAGTCACTTTACTCGTACCGTAATGCATGATCCCGTGACCAACCATTTGGTCACATTGAGCTCATTATGATGATGCATTACCGAGTGGGCCCAGAGATACCTCTCCGTCATACGGAGTGACAAATCCCAGTCTCAATCCGTGCCAACCCAACAGACACTTTCGGAGATACCTATAGTATACCTTTATAGCCACCCAGTTACGTTGTGACGTTTGGTACACCCAAAGCACTCCTACGGTGTCCGGGAGTTACACGATCTCATGGTCTAAGGAAATGATACTTGACATTAGAAAAGCTCTAGCAAACGAACTACACGATCTTGTGCTATGCTTAGGATTGGGTCTTGTCCATCACATCATTCTCCCAATGATGTGATCCCGTTATCAATGACATCCAATGTCCATGGTCAGGAAACCGTAACCATCCATTGATCAACGAGCTAGTCAACTAGAGGCTCACTAGGGACATGTTATGGTCTATGTATTCACACATGTATTACGATTTCTGGATAACACAATTATAGCATGAACAATAGACAATTATCATGAACAAGGAAATATAATAATAACCATTTTATTATTGCCTCTAGGGCATATTTCCAACAAATCAAACGAAGCAACGAAACTCAAACTGCGAAAGAAACAAGATCCGTTTACTAATCAGGACTAAAGTCAAATTTTACAGTACCAAAATCTTGTTCAGGTTGATTAAATAGAAAGAGGGCTTCAAGACAAAGATCTAGGCTCTTGAATCACCTGATTCCGAAAAATGAGCGAAAAGATAAACTAAAACGAAAATGAGGGCAGAAATCTCGATGGAAAATAATCGCGGAAAAACCCTGGAAAAAGAAAAAATGATGAACAGGCTAACGAACGAACATTCGGTGTCTGCGGCTAACGGATGAACACCGTTCATTAAAAAGAACGTACGCACGAACGTCCGCTATTTAACTAAATCAGAAAAAAATAAAACCGATCTAGAAATAAAATAAACTAGGGTTTCGAAAAAACAGATCGGTTTTCTTGTGAAAACCGGCGGCGGCAGCGGCTACCTCGGCGGGCGGGACGACGGCGGTTCCGGCGATGGCGGGCGGCTCCGGCGGGGCGGGCGGGCTTGGCGGCGGACGGCGGCGGGGTGGCGGCGGCGGCGGACTCGCGCGTCGGCGCCGCGGGGCTAAGGTTTCAGCGCGGCGGGGCTGGGCTGGCGGCGGCTCGGGCCCTCGGCCTTTAAAGGGTCGGCCGGGTCGTAGTCCTGGGCGGACACGGCCCGGTAAGGCGGTTTGACTTTTTTTAAAAATAATTCAGACACGCAGAAGAACAAATAAAAGAAATACTAAACGGACTCCAAAAATCCTGAAATAAGCTTTCCCCGTCCTCTAAAAATATAGCGGACAAGGTGAACATTTATTTGGGCCTCTAATGCAAATTTGAAAAACGCAATTTTTTCCTAATTCAAATAAATAGCAATAAAACTCCGAATAAAATACTTATTTGTTTTTAATATTTTCCCTCCAATATTTTTTTATTTTGGAGAAGTCATTTTATAGCCTCTCTTCTATTTTCATATTGGAAATATTCGAAGAGAAAAATAAATTAAACCAAATGATCCTCTTTTCAAAATTTGTGAAAACTCTGTCCGTGGGTCCTTGAGTTGCTTTGAATTTCTAGGATCAACCAAAAATGCAATAAAATATGATATGCAATGATGATCTAATGTATAATATTCCAAATTGGAAATTTGGGATGTTACAAACCTACCCCCCCTTAAGATGAATCTTGCCCTCGAGATCCGGGTTGGCTAGAAAATAGGTGCGGGTGGTCCTTCCATAGGTCTTCCTCTCGTTCCCAGGTGGCTTCATCCTTGGTATGGTGACTCCACTGAACTTTGCAGAACTTGATAACTTTGCTGCATGTGACTCGGCTGGCAAACTCGAGAATCTTCACTAGTTTCTCCTCGTAGGTCAAATCGCTATCCAACTGAATCGCTTCCAGTGGCACTGTATCTCTCAGAGGAATATCGGCCATCTCTGTGTGGCACTTCTTCAACTGGAAAACGTGGAACACATCATGAACTCCCGACAATCCTTCTGGGAATTCCAACTTGTAAGCAACTTCTCCCATACTCAAAACTTTGTATGGTCGCACAAAACATGGTGCTAACTTCCCCTTAACTCCAAAACGCTTAACTCCTCGAAGTGGGGACACACGAAGATACACTCTGTCTCCGACTTCGTAAACTTTCTCCTTTCATTTAGAATCCGCATAGCTCTTCTGCCTGGACTGGGCTACCTTGAGTCTATCACGAATCTGTTTAACCTTCTCTTCAGACTCCTTAATCATATCTGGTCCAAACAACTGACGGTCTCCAACTTCATCCCATAACAACAGTGTCATGCACCTTCTTCCGTACAAAGCTTCGAAAGGGGCCATCTTCAAACTGGCTTGATAGTTGTTGTTGTAAGAGAACTCTGCATATGGCAAATTGTCGTCCCAACTAGATCCATAATCTAGCGCACAAGCTCTCAACATGTCCTCCAGAATCTGATTGACTCTCTCGGCCTATCCATTTGTCTGTGGATGAAAGGTTGTACTGAACTCTAGCCTGGTACCCAAAGTCTCATGCAACTGATTCCAAAACTTTGAGGTAAATTGGGTTCCTCTGTCTGATACAATGGTCCTCGGAACTCCATACAGACATACGATCATGGTCATGTATATCTTTGCCAACATAGCACTGGTGTAAGTGGTCTTCACTAGGATGAAATGAGCTTCCTTCGTCAACCGATCGACTACAACCCATATCAAGTCATAGCCTGAACGAGTCCTGGGCAATCCTGTGATAAAATCCATGCCTAGCTTATCCCACTTCCATTCGAGTATCGACAATGGTTGTAGCAATCCGGCTGGCTTCTCATGCTCTGCCTTCACTCTCTGACATACATCACTGTCGGATTTCGGGTTCCAGCAGACCCTTGAGGTTCGAACACTGGGGTGCGCGTGGATATTTCGCCCTCTACCTACCTACTCCTCGCCGCCTGGCTAAGATCTAAACTACGAAAGGAACAACACAAGAGACACAAGGTTTATACTGGTTCAGGCCACAATTGCGGTGTAATACCCTACTCCAGTTTGTGGTGTGGTGGACTGCCTCTTGGGCTGATGATGAACAATACAAGGAAGAGCAGCCTTGCGAGGGTCTGTTCTTGGCAGGGACGATGAACTGCTAGGGGGAGTTCAGTCGCTCTCTCTCTCTACTGGTTTCTTGGCGAGGATCCTGTCTTGTCTCTACCTTGTGGTGGCTAGTCCTATTTATAGGCAAAGGCCCTGGGCCTCTTCCCAAATATTGAGCGGGAAGGGCGCCAACAATTGGCCATTTTGAAGGGGAACATCGGGTACACTTATCCTTACTAAAGTTGGCCTCGCCTGTCAAAGGCTCTGGTGGTGATGCCTGCTTGGGCTCCACAATGACTTCCTTCCTGCCGTTGGGCTGGTCTTGGTCTTGTTGCATCGAAATGGATGCCTTTGCTTGATGCTCTCGCCTGCGCTTGCTCCCTTTGCACCAAAGAGGAAAGGAGGACACTGGGCGGGCTGGCGCCCGACTGGCGCCCTTGGTCGTCATGGCTTGCATCATGGGCACCTCAAGAGGTACCCCGCCTTGAACTCTCCGCCTCCTCGTGAGCCAGCCTAATTAGGCCGTGCCTGAGGAAGCTCCTTGTCGTCCGCCCCGCGAGTCTTGGCCCCTCGCGAGGGTCTTGAGCTTGTGTTGATGAAGATGGGCCGTGCTGGGCCCCCTTTGAGCCACGCCGCAGGCCGCAGGCAGGCAAGTCTGGGGACCCCCGTTCCCAGAACGCCGACAGTAGCCCCTGGGCCCAAGGCGCGCCCGGACTTGGCCGAGCAGAGAGGTGAAAGGGCAAGTGCGAAGCGCCGCGGGCCCTAACAACCTGCGGCTTTGGGCGCCGCGTGGAGGTTGATTGGACGTAGGCGTCTCCACTTCCCCATGACGCCTCGGCAACTGCACGAATTAACAAGTCCCTACATGCAAAGCGGGTCACGATTACCTGCGATCGTGGAGGTCGACGGTTGGCCTCCTCTGGCTTTAAGTACGGCGCGGCACGTGCCATTCCTGTCTATCTCCTCTTGCTTCTCCTTCCTCCCGGTCCTTGCCTCGTCTTGCTGCAATGGTTCCAATCCGCCGGTTATCTGCAGCAGAGAAAGGAAAGGCTCCCCGAGAGGGTCCTGACCTGCTTCTGCCGAAGAAGCGGCTAGCCCTCTGCCATCGGGGTGAGGGTGCCCATCAGGAAGTGTTGAGGCCCTGGTGCGAGCGGCCACCACCAGGGTTCCCGCTTCCCTTGTACGCCCACATCGAGGGTTCTTAAGGAGTCGATGCCGAACGCCATGGGTGGCGCCGCCGTCGGCGCCAGCGGGTCACAAAGGTGTGCGTCTTTCTCCCTGGAGTCCACGCCGAGGGCTCCTACCGAGAGTTCGTGCTTCACGCCGCCATGCCTCCTCAGTCTTGGATTTCGCCTTCCTCCTTTCTTTGCCTCCGTCATCCCGCAGGGGGAACTCCTGGGGCTCTGGCTGCAGCACGCCGGCTGCAGCACCCTCGCTACCGGGGCAGAGGTCGCGGTCGTTGCCCCGGGCGAGGTCTTCATGACTCGAGGCTGGGGCGAGATTGCCCGGATCTGCAGGACAAGGGGCGCCCTCGCAATCCACCTGGAGTACGACGGTGCTTCGGTGATGTTCTTCAAGGTCTTCGATGCAGAGGGCCGCCGACTGGAGTGCTGCCCCGGGAGAGGTGGTCGGGACCCCGCTACGGCGAGGCCGAGGCCAGCTAACCGCTCCCTTGGCAGATCCTCGGGCGGTGAAGGCGCCGGAGGACCCAGCGACTCCGCCAAGCTCTTCGCGACTCCGGAGACGAGCGACGACAGCTATGAGCCCCCGAGCCTGCGCCGCTCCCGGAGCAGGGCGGGTTCGTCAGGCCGTCGCCGCCTCTGATCGGATGGGGTTGGCGCCGGTGCCGGACGGCCCACTATTGATGATGGCGTCTTTTGCAGGGGCGCGTGTAGTTAGCGTCCTTTAGGATCTGTTCCCTGCGAGGAATCAAAAACGCGCCCCGTGGGGGCTTGTAAGGTGCCTACGGGCCTATCTGTTAATATAATCCTTGCCATGGAGTAGCGTGAGTTGCTCATTCTGTCTTAGCTCAGTTCTTCCTTTCGAACCTCGCGAGGGCTTGATGCTCTGCGCCGACAGGTCCCAGTCCCAAGGCGGCTTCAGCTGTCGCTGGTATGCCAGGTCGCGATGCCGTGGTCAAGGCCAGGAGGTGAGCGGCCCAAGGTCTGGTAAGAGCCCCTGAGTCGCGATGCTCAGGAGGTCCCCCTTAGTGCTCGAGCAGCCTTCATTCGGTGAGAAAGGAGAGTGACATTGCTAACACGGGATTGCATTAGGTGCGGGGACGGTGCCGTGGTAGCTGGGGCTTCCGGGTGGTGACTTATCTCAAGAATCAGGGACCGCTCCCTGGTGTGTCGCCGGGTCCATGCATCGGCAGGCGAGGGGTTGCTTGGCGAGGTCCTCGCATGCCTCTCCCGTCTCGCCTTCGCTCCCCTTTTTGCTCTACGTCCTCGGGTCCCGGCCATCGAGCGAGTCTCAGCCGTCGCTGGTATGCCAGGTCGCGATGCCATGGTCAAGGCCAGAGGGTGAGGGCTGGAGAGCCGGTAGGAGCCCTGAGTCGCGATGCTCAGGTACCCCCCCCCCCTTTAACGTGCAGGTGGTTTGCGCGGACGAGAATGAAGAAGACACAGTGAGGGCCTCGCCTGACGCTGCTCCTTGAAGAGATCCTGCAATCTCATCACAGAAAGAACGAGAGTTCGCCGTGACAATCGACAGTCAGCCGTTGGTTGCTCTGGAGAGGTGGTGAGGCACTGAGGGCTCGACGAGGTGGCGCTATGCGGGGCTGCCGCGGCCAGAGCTCAGCCATTCAGGTTTGTCGGCGTTGCAGGGATGGACCCATGCGCAAGCCTCGTGCCGTTTGGGAGCAGCTCCATCAGTTGGTGTCAGTCGAGCGGGCAACTAGGTCAAGCATGTTAATCGCGGAGGAGTGAATTCATTCAAATAGAAGCTGGGAAGGCGGACATCCCTGGGTCTGGCCCGAGCGACTTGCGGATGATGCAGCCCGAGGGGCGCTCCCAACAAAGTAAGCTAGGAACATGAAATAAAAGGCATACATGCCGCAGGGACGGACCCACGCAGCCTGGGAATAATGCAGACCTGGGGGGCGCTCCCAGCTGGAAATGAAACTTGAAAGATGTCACCTGATGATGTTGAAGATGAAGGGGTGTTGGTGTAGCAGACTCGGTGGGCTGCGGGAGCCGATCCTCACGAGCCCCCAGGCCCTGGGGCCTCGGGAGGCTCCGGAGGCGCTGGTGGCTCCTCGCGAACCATCTCCATCTCCGCCAGGACTGCAGAATGCCTGGCCTCCTGAGCCTCCAGGATGCTCCTTATGAGGCGCTGGCGCACCACAGCCGCGTTCGTCAAGCCGTAAGGCATGCGAACATAGCTGTGGGATGGACCTTTGCAGCGCCCGACTTGCGAGGGCCAGGGCGTTCCTGAGAGGCGGCTCGGTTGAGCTCTGGTATGTCGATGCACACGCGCAGCCCACCATCCTCGCCTGGATGGGGAGCCACAGCGGGCAAGCGGCGGCTGCCTCTCATGGCTCTTGACTCCTGTAGCTCCTGAATGGCCTTGCTGACGAACTCCTGAGGGTTTGGCCCTCCTTCCCTTGCTCCTTCTTGAGGGAAACGTGCTTCGAAACACGCCTCCAAGTGGTGCCCAAGCGCCTCCCTCGTGACCTTGGCGAGGTCGGCGGCCCTCCAGGGGAGAGCCCCTGAGCCCTGCCTGAGGAGGGCGTCGGGCACGCTTCCCTATGCGATGGAAGGAGGTTCCCCCAGGGCAGGCGCGGGCCCTGAGGGGCCGGGCCGGACGATGTCTTCTTCTTCTTGGGGGCGGTCTCGGGAAGCCTCCTGCTTCCGCGATCCGGGTCTTCCAGTGATGCAGCCTGAAAGGCTCGTTCCAGGGAGCACACCGTGTCTTTCTCTTCGCAGGGTACCGTGATGACTCCACCACTTCCTGGCATCTTGAGGATGTTGTAGCCGTGGTGGGTTACTACCATGAACTTGGACAGCGCTGGGTACCCGAGGATGGCATTGTATGGCAGGCGAATGTGGGCGACGTCAAAGTCGATGAGTTCAGTGCGGTAGTTGTCGCGCGCCCCGAAGGTGACAGGGAGGCGGACCTGCCCAATCGGGACCGTGGAGCCGTTGGTGACTCCGGAGAAAGGCTTGGTTAGCTGAAGCTGATTGTAGGGCACTTGGAGATTGTTGAATGTTTCCACGGACAGGACGTTGAGCCCTGCCCCGCCATCGATGGGGGTCCTGGTGACTAGCACGCTGCTGATGATTGGGGAACAAAGCATTGGGAGGACTCCGGCTGTGGCCGCGCACTTGAGCTGATCCGCTGAGCTGAACGTGATGGTGCACGCCGACCACCTGAGAGGGTGTGTGGCCTCGAGCTTGGGGAGGACTGCATTTACTTCGCGGGCGAACTGCTTGAAGATGCGTTGAGAGGCTGGGGCTTGAGCTCCGCCCAGGATGCAGGCGATCGCACGTGGCTCCTGGAAGCCCCCAACCCCCTCGTCCTGATGACGGTCCTCATTTCTCCTTGGCTGCGGCGGCAGCGGAGGGAGGCCTGCGTTGCCTTGCGGGCAATCCTCGCGAGGCTGATCCCTCCAGTCTCCATCGCGAGGTGGGTCCTGCCAGCGATCCTCGTGAGGTTGGTCGTGCCACCCTTGGCGAGGGTCGCGGTCTTCCCAGCGTCCTGCGTTCCTTCCTCCTCCTCGGCCGTAGCCCCGGTCGCTGCGATCGGAACGTCGGCTGATCCTTCCTTCACGCACGGCTCGGATCTCTTGGCGTTCATTGGTGTTGTGGGTGTGGAGGTTGTGGTACACGCAGTACCGACTGCCCTTGGAGGATTCGGGCTGATCTCTGCCCCACTTGGTGTCTGGTTCTGCCGCGAGCACGGCAACCCCCTTGCGCTTCACGTCCTTGGCCTTGGGTTTCTTCTCTTCTAGGTCTGCGGCAGGCAGCTCGAGGAGGGAGAGACGCCCTTCCTCAGCCCTGGCGCACTTGGTCGCCAAGTTGAACAGCTCCGAGGAAGTGCACAGGTCTTCATGCATCGCCAGCTCCTCCTTCATCTTGACGTCGCGCACGCCGTCGGAGAAGGCTGAGATGATGGCCTCCTCGGTCACCTTGGGAATCTTGAGGCGTGCATTGTTGAAGCGCTGGATGTACTTCTGTAGGGTTTCCCCTGGTTGCTGCTTGATTCGGCGCATGTCGCTCACGGCGGGTGGCCTGTCGCGAGTACCCTAGAAGTTGGCGATGAAGCGGGTGCGCATATCGTCCCAGGAGGAGATCGTGCCTGGAGCCAGGTTCAGGAGCCATGTGCGGGCCCCGTCCTTGAGAGCCATGGGAAACCAGTTCGCCATGACCTTCTCATCTCCGTTGGCAGCTTCGATGCCCAGCTCGTAGAGCTGGAGGAACTCTACGAGGTTAGCCGTACCGTCGTAGCGAGGAGGCAGGTCTGGCTTGTACTTGCCGGGCCACGCGACGTTGCGCAGCTCGGTGGAGAAGGCGCGGCAGCCTGCTGTGGCCCCGGGAGGCCTTGGGTGACGAAGAGCTTGGTCCTGCGGGTCCCCATGCGCTGCAGCTGGGAGCAGAGCGGGGTCTTGACGTGCTGGAGCAGGAACGTGGTCGCAACGAGCCGGAGCAGGGAGCGCTCGGGCAGCTTCTCGCGGGCGAGGGACTTCTTGGCAACTTTGCTCTTGCCGCGCTGGCGCCTTACGGAGCGGGTTCCGCCCAGGGGCCACGCGCCTTGGGGCCGGGGCGCCTTCTTGAGGGCGAGGCGGCTGAGGCGCCCCCGGAGCTTCGACGCCCGCGCTGGGCAGGGTGCGGTGCAGCGGGACGGACGGCGCAGGAGAGCCCCCTGCGGCACGGACGAGCTCGGCGACGCGGTCGAGCCATTCTTCGTAGAGTTCGTCAACGAGACGGTAGCGCAGGAGCTCGTTTGCCACGATGAGTGCGGCTCGAGCCTCCATGGGCGCGCGGAATGCGCGAGACGAAGAACCAGCTGGGGTGAGCGAGGGGGTAGCAGTGCGGCCGTCTTGCCTCACGGAGGGATGCTGGGACGATGCTTGCTGCTCGTTCCCCGCCGGGCCGGTGGCGGCATTGACGGCAGGTGACGGGGAACGACGAGGGCGCCCGCCGATGGGAGCCGTCTGGGCGACACGGGAAGCGAGGGCGGCTCGGCGCTTGGCGCGGGCCCGACGAGCGTCAGACATGGATGCGATGGTCAAAGAAGAACAGGGCGACGGAAGACGAATTCCGGCGCACCCCTACCTAGCGTGCCAAATGTCGGATTTCGGGTTCCGGCAGACCCTTGAGGTTCGAACACTGGGGTGCGCGCGGAGATTTCGCCCTCTACCTACCTGCTCCTCGCCGCCTCGCTAAGATCTAAACTACGAAAGGAACAACACAAGAGACACGATGTTTATACTGGTTCAGGCCACCATTGTGGTGTAATACCCTACTCTAGTGTGTGGTGTGGTGGATTGCCTCTTGGGCTGATGATGAACAATACAAGGAACAACAGCCTCGCGAGGGTCTGTTCTTGGCAGGGACGATGAACTGCTAGGGGGAGTCCAGTCGCTCTCTCTCTCACTACTGGTTTCTTGGCGAGGATCCTGTCTTGTCTCTACCTTGTGGTGGCTAGTCCTATTTATAGGCAAAGGCCCTGGGCCTCTTCCCAAATATTGAGCGGGAAGGGCGCCAACAATTGGCCATTTTGAAGGGGAACATCGGGTACACTTATCCTTACTAAAGTTGGTCCTCGCCTATCAAAGGCACTGGTGGTGACGCCTGCTTGGGCTCCACAATGACTTCCTTCCTGCCGTTGGGCTGGTCTTGGTCTTGTTGCACCGAAATGGATGCCTTTGCTTGATGCTCTCGCCTGCGCTTGCTCCCTTTGCACCAAAGAGGAAAGGAGGACACTGCACGGGCTGGCGCCCGACTGGCGCCCTTGGTCGTCATGGCTTGCATCATGGGCACCTCGTGAGGTACCCCGCCTTGAACTCTCCGCCTCCTCGTGAGCCAGCCTGATTAGGCCGTGCCTGAGGAAGCTCCTTGTCGTCCACCCCGCGAGGCTTGGCCCCTTGCGAGGGTCTTGAGCTTGTGTTGATGAAGATGGGCCGTGCTGGGCCCCCTTTGAGCCACGCCGCAGGCCGCAGGCAGGCAAGTCTGGGGACCCCCCGTTCCCAGAACACCGAGAATCACATACTACTACATACTCCGCAATATCCTTCTTCATTCCGGTCCACCAGAAACTATCCTTCAAATCAAGATACATCTTGGTATTTCCTGGGTGAATCAAATACGGTGAATCATGGACCTCCTGCAGAATCAACTTCCTGATCTCAGGGTCATTAGGCACATATACGCGGTACTCAAACCATAAGGTATCTTGCTCATCCTCATGAAATTCTTTAGCCTTTCCTTTCCTCGTCCTTTCCTTTATCTCGGAAATCTCCTTGTCCGTCTTTTGAGCTTCCCTAATCTTATCCATCAAGGTATACTGAACTTCCAATGCTGCTACATAGCCTCTCGGAACCATCTCCAAACATAGCTCGCGAAGATCCTCGGCTAACTCCTTGGGTAATCCTCCGGTCATGAGTGTATTGACATGACTCTTACGACTCAACGCATCGGCTACCACGTTAGCCTTTCCGGGATGATAGTGTAACTTCATATCATAATCCTTGATGAGCTCTAACCATCTCCTCTGCCTGAGATTCAACTCCTTCTGTGTGAAGATATAATTCAAACTCTTGTGATCCGTGTACACCTAACAATGGTTTCCTATGAGGAAATATCTCCATGTCTTCAAGGCATGTACTACTACTGCTAACTCCAAATCGTGTGTATCATAATTCAACTCATGGGGTTTAAGCTATCGTGAGGCATATGAAACAACTCTTCCCTCCTGCATCAACACTGCTCCAAGTCCTCGATGAGAAATGTCGCAATACACTTGATAATCCTTGCGTTGATCCGGAAGAATCAACACTAGGGCCGTAACCAAACGTTTCTTCAGCTCCTAAAAACTGGCCTCACAATCCTCAGTCCATTTGAATTTGGTGTCCTTCTTCAACAACTCCGTCATGGGTTTTGCAATCTTAGAGAATTTCTCAATGAACCTCCTATAATATCATGCGAGTCCAAGAAAACTCTAGATCTATCCAACTGACGTGGGTTCTTCCCAATTTGTCACAGTGACAACCTTGGTGGGGTCTGCTGCTATTCCTTCTCCGGATATAACATGTCAGAGGAATCCAACTTCCTTCAACCAAAACTAACACTTGCTGAACTTGGCATATAACTGATGTTCTCTGAGCTTCCCAAGTACCAAATGCAAATGCTCCTTATGCTCCTCTTCATTCTTAGAGTAGACCAGAATATCATCAATGCACACAACGACGAACTTATCCAGAAACTCCATAAACACCTTGTTCCTCATGTTCATGAAATAGGCAAGCGCGTTAGTCAGACAAAATGACATAAGGGTATACTCACATAGCCCGTATCTTGTGGTAAAAGCTATCTTGGGCATATCCTGCTCTCGAATCTTCAGCTGATGGTATCCTAATCATAGATCGATCTTGGAAAATACCTTAGCTCCTTGCAACTGATCAAACAAATCATTGATCATCGGCAGTGGGTACTTGTCCTTGATCGTCACTTCATTCAGTCCACGATAATCAACAACCATCCTCAACGATCCATCCTTCTTCTCCACTAGAAGCAGTGGTGATCCCCAAGGTGACAAACTTGGGCGAATATAGCCTTTATCCAGTAACTCCTTAATCTGCTTCTTAATTTCTTCCAAATCCTTTGCGGGCATCTGATACGGTCTCTTAGATATTGGCCCTGTGCCTGGCAAAAGCTCAATCAAAAACTCAATATCTCTATCCGGTGGCATGCCTGGCAACTCCTCTAGAAATACATTAGGGAAATTCTTCACCACTGGTACTTCCTTCTGTACAACTCTTGATAAGGAATTCACTTGAGTCCTCTTCGGCACATGCCGGGATACATACTTAATCCTTCTTCGTTCTGGGTGGTGAGCAAAATCGACTTACTAGTGCAGTCAATGTTCCCTCCATACTTTGATAACCAATCCATGCCTAATATTACATCCAGTCCTTGTGACTCCAATACAATTAGGTACGAGGGGAACACGTAGTTACCAATCCTTAATGGTAACTGATCACACCATAGGCTAGCCATATATTCTGCTCCTGGCGAGGTTACTAACATGGGTGACCTAAGGGCTTGGGTTGGCAGGTTAAACTTATCCACAAATCCCCTTGATATGTATGAATGCGATGCACCAGTATCAAAAAGAACGATTGCAGTAAATGACTTAACCAAAAACTTACCTATTACTGCATCGGGTTGCGCCTCAACCTCCTCCACGCTAACGTGGTTCACTTGTTCCCTGTTGAAAGGGTTGGGCTTCTTCCCAGAGCTTCCATTTCCATTTCCATTCTTTGCTTCAGAACACTCTGTGGTGTAATGCCCATTCTTCCCGCACTTGAAACAAGTAATATGACTTAGATCCTTCTTGGCGGTCGTCGCTGAGTTGGAACGGCTCTGGCCATTGCTTCCTCCATTCCCATTTCCATTCCTGAGGCCGTTGTGGTTATGCGAACTCCCTCCATTGGAATTATGGCCTCCATGGTTATGGTGAATGTGTCCTCCCGGGTTCGAGGTAAAACGGGGCCTCTGTTGAGCTCCTGAATTGTACTTTCCTTGTCCATAATTCCTCTTGCGGTTGTCTATCTATTGCTGCTTCCCTTCTATCATGAGAGATCTATCTACCAACTCCTGGTAGTTGTTGAAGGTGGCCACCATCAACTGCATGCTCAGCTCATCATTCGGTCCTTCCAGAAACTTCTCCTGCTTAGCGGCATCTGTAGCGACGTCATCCGGGGCATAACATGCTAACTTACTAAAATCATCCACATACTGGCCCACTGTGCGTCCTCCTTGGCGCAAATTGCGAAACTCGTGCTTCTGCATGGCCATAGCTTCGGCTGATACATGGGCAGTGCAAAAAGCCTGCAGAAACTAGTCCCATGTGACAGTGTCGATGGGGTAAGTGGCTGTGACATTCTCCCACCATGATGCTGCGGGTCCATAAAGCTGATTTGCGGCAAAACACACTCTCTCCACATCTATGCATCCTGCAGTGGTCATCTCCCTTCCAATCTTGCGGAGCCAATCATCTGCAACAATCGGCTCGGTGCTACTAGAGAACACCAGCGGATTGAGCCTTAGAAAATGGGCTAAGTGATCAATAGGTGGTGGTGGTGGTGGGTTGTTGTTGTTGTTCCACTTGTTCCGATTCTGGACTAGTAGCTGCATCAGGGTATTCTGCTGCTGGATCAACTGAGTGAGCTCCGACGGGAAAGAAAATCCATTGTCGCGTCTCGGAGGCATCTGATGGGTTTAGAAAAGGTGAGAAAATAGAATAGACTGAGGTCTAGAGGGAAAACACTACCCATATGCACATGAGACAAACACAATCATATCACTTCAATCAATTCAAACAAGGGCATACAAGCGGTCTAACTATTGTTACAAAAGTGCTCGGACTATACTATATACATGGGGGAAATACTACTACTGATATGGTGGTCGTCTAGAAGTTTTAATCGATGGAAGACTCCATGATATCTGCTCCAGCTTCATCACATAGTCATCATCGCTATCATCAGGGTCTGAGTCCGCGTCGTCGATTATGATGTAGTCCTCCGAATGAATGGAATCGTCGTCTGCTCCTCCTGGCGTGGGGTCTCCCATGAATACTCCTAGCTTCCTCGTCAAATCATCATTCTTCTCCACGAGTATCTTCATCTCCTCCTCATATCCATCGTGTGTAGACTTGAGTTCCTCCTCCAGCTCAGTGATCGTGATCATTCCCTTCTTCAGATCAATCATGCCTGCGCACATCTGGTTCTCCTGGCGTGGAATGTGCTAGTTTAACTCCTGGATGAAAGCTACAGTGGACCTATCCCTCCTAGTGCTGATCATCTCCCATTGCTCATGTCGGTGCCCACAAATCTGGTAGATAGTACCCTTGAGATCCTTGTGGTAAACTTCTCCAATGTGCCCCATGGTGATGTGTGCTCCGATGCTCTTTCCTAGACTCCAGGTTGGTGCATCAAAGGAAAATTCTATGGGCTCAGTGACTGGCATGAACGTCCTTCCTGGAACTTGAACTCGAATCATCCAACGCTCCTCTTCTGGTAAAGTGGCGATGTAGGTCCTGGTGAAGCTTGGTATTCCGATGTTCAGGTACCTAGTAACTTCCTTCAAGTGTCGTCCAAAATGTGTATCTTCATCTGGTTGTGTAAACTTGTTCCTTGCATCCGCCATCCTATAGAGTAGAAAAGGGAGAGGAGTCAGAAATGAGAAGAGAGGGGTGACCTATGGTTTTAGTTTAGTGGTCGTGTCCTACAGTCAGCGCGTGCTCTGATACTATCTTATAGCGACCAGACCTCAAATAGTCTAGCCTCTGTGCATCAGTGCTCTGATACCATCTTGGATCGGTAATGCTGACACGCACAGTACTTGAGGATTTATAACAGAGTTTCAATCACACACTTATTACATTGAATTTATCAACATAGAACTTATTACAACAATATGGCTTAAGGCCATCTAAACACGATAACAGCAGAAGGCTTGGAAGATAAAGTGAGTCCATCAACTCCAACGGCATAGCTGAGTGAAAGACAACGACCTATGGCACCTTACTCGTCATCTGAAAAGTCTGCAACATGAAATGTTGCAGCCCGAAACGGGTCAGCACATGGAATATGCTGGCAATGTAACACATAGAGTACTGAACAGAAATAAATGCTATCACTACATGCATATATGGCTGGTGGAAAGCTCTATAGTTACAGTTTTGCGTAAAGCCAATTTTTTCCTACAACAAAGGAATAAATTTTATTTAACTATCATGGTAAACATTGAGAAGGTTCCTCCAACTCAATCCCAATTAAACATCATCATTAACCCAATCAAATTAATTTAGAGTGATGAAACCAACATGATAATCCAAGAACCAGATACTCAAGATGTCCATAACCGGGGACACGGCTAACGATGATTAGTTTGTACACTCTACAGAGGTTTGCGCACTTTTCCCCACAAGACTCGAACACATCCATGGTCGGAGATTCGAGGCACAGTCTTTCTGAAGCATTAACTCTCTACTCTGGGTAGACAGTACCACCTACAACCCACTACATCTGCTAGTCTACCTCTTCAAGAGATTCACGCAACTTACTCAACTATGCCGGAGCCCATATTGGCTTGTGGCTGCACACGGAAGTTTCTAGCATGAATAATCTTATGATCCCTTTGAGCCTGGGTGGCGGACCGTAGGATGATCACACGGGTACTCCGAGATATCCTAGGACAACACTGGATTCCCCAGCTACCCTGACAACCACTGGGTACTCTAGGGTGCCTCAAGCAATCCACCCAGATGTGTATTTAAGAAACCACCTTAAACTAACCATTAATTAACAATTCTCACATCTGTCATGGATACACTCACCCAAACCACATCTATGAGCATAGCATGGCAATATAAGCATAACGTAGAAGTAACTCCCAAAGGTTTGATAATAAACAGGGCAATAGGTTCTACCTCATCATCTACTTCCCAAAACCCACATGTTAATCAGATCCTAACCCTGCAATGTTTGAGGGTTGATCTAATGCAATAAAACTGGGTAGTAAAGAGGTATGATCAAAGTGTTACTTGCCTTGCTGATGATCCGCAAAACCTAGAGACTCGTAGTAGCACGCTTTGCACTCCGGGTACTCTATCGCAAGAAAACAAAGCACACAATAAGCACTCACCTAGAAGCATGGGTAAAACTCAAATAAAAGATCTAACCAGAAAGTTCAACTCAAGAACGAGAAATTGCGATCGAAAATAATCGCGGAAAAACCCTGGAAAAGAAAAAACTGTCGAATAGGCTAACGAACGAACGTTCGCTGTCTGCGGCTAACGGGTGAACACCGTTCGTTAAAACGAACGTATGGACGAACGCCCGCTATTTAACTAAACCAGGAAAAAAATAAAACCGATCTAGAAAAAAATAAACTAGGGTTTCGAAAAAACAGATCGGTTCTCTCGCGAAAACCGGCGGCGGCGTCGGCTACCTCGGCGGGCGGGACGGCAGCGACGGGCGGCGGCTCCAGCGGGGCGGGCAGGGTCGGCGGCGGACGGCGATAGGGTCGCGGCGGCGGACGGCGATAGGGTCGCGGCGGCGGACGGCGGTAGTTCCATGGGGCGGCGGCGTCGTGGCGGGAGGCGGCGGCGATGGCGAACTCGCACGGCGTCGGCGCGATTGGCCTCGGGTTTCAGCAGGGCGGGGCTGGGCTGGCGGCGGCTCGGGCCCTCGGCCTTTAAAGGGTCAGCCGGGTCGGAGTCCTGGGCGGACACGGCCCGGTAAGGCGGTTTGACTTTTTTTAAATAATTCTGATGCACAGAAAGACAAATAAAAGAAATACTAAATGGACTCCAAAAATCCCGAAATAAATTTTCCCCGTCCTCTAAAAATATAGCGGACAAGGTGAACATTTATTTGGGTTGGGATGTTACAATAATACATGCTATGTCGAGAGAAGCCACTAGTGAAACCTATGGCCCCCAGGTCTCTTTTCCATTATATTGCATCTCTTTTCCATATTATCGAATCTTGTTTACTATTTTGCAATCTTTAGTTTCCAATCTATGCAACAAAAATACCAAAAATATTTACTTTACTATCTCTATTAGATCTCACTTTTGCGAGTGACTGTGAAGGGATTGACAACCTCTTTATTGCGTTGGTTGAAAGTTCTTGATTGTTTGTGCAGGTATTCGGTGACTTGTGTGTCATCTCCTACTGGATTGATACCTTGGTTCTCAAAACCGAGGGAAATACTTATGCTACATTGCTGCATCACCCTTTCCTCTTCAAGGGAAAACCAATGCAAGCTCAAGAGGTAGCATGCCCCAAGATTTCTATCGGAGAAACAGAGACAAGAACGTGCATCAACCCCTATGCATAGATTACCCCAATGTCACCTCAGGAATCCACGAGTTGAGTGCCAAAACATATATCAAGTGAATCAATACGATACCCCATTGTCACCAGGATTATTCAATTATAAGACATATATCAAGTGTTCTCAAATCCATAAAAGTATTCAATCCGATAACAACGAAATCTCAAAGGGAAAAACTTAATTCATCACAACAAGATAGAGAGGGGAAAACACCATATGATCCGACTATATTAACAAAACCGGCGATACATCAAGATCGTGACATCTCAAAAACACGAGAGAGAGAGAGAGAGATTAAACACATAGCTGCTGGTACAAACCCTCAGCCCTGAGGGTGGACTACTCCCTCCTCATCATGGTGGCCACCGAGATGATGAAGATGGCAACCGATGATGATCTCCCCCTCCGGTAGGATGCCAGAATGGGGTCTAGGTTGGTTTTCGTGGATACAGAGTCTTGTCACGGCGGAAGTTCCGATCTAGGGTTGCTCCAAAGGGTTTTGGATTATTTGGCGATTTATATGGCGAAAAGGGGGTGCAGGAGGCCACCGAGGTGGGCACAACCCACCGGGGCGCGCCTAGGGGCCCAGGCGCGCCCCGGTGGGTTGTGCCCCCCCCCCCCCCCGAGGCACCCCGCAGGTGCTGCTCTAGCCCATTGGTGGTCTTCTGGTCCATAGAAAATCCCCAAAAAGTTTCACGGTGTTTGGACTCCATTTGATATTGATTTCCTGTAATGTAAAAACAAGCAAAAAAAACAACAATTGGCACTGGGCACTGGGTCAATAGGTTAGTCCCAAAAAATGATATAAAGTTGCTATAAAATGATTGTAAAACATCCAAGAATGATAATATAACAACATGAAAACTTCATAAATTATAGATACATTGGAGACATATCAGTAACTAAGGATTGAGAAAAATCTTTCAAGTAAGTTGTCATCAGTGCAATAAGGCAACAAAAATTGCTTCTAAAAGTGTTAGATCATTTAGTGTAAAAGAAAATTGAGTGTTGTACGAACTTGTGATGGCGAAGAATAAAAGCGAGAGACTGCATAATAAAGATTGCTATCACAAGGGGCAATATAACGTGACGTTCTTTTGCACTAAGGGATTGAGCATAGAAACAAAAAGCGCATGGAAACCTCTGCTTCCCTCTGTTAAGGGCCTATATTTTACTTTTATGTATTTACTTTCATGCAAGAGTCAAAGTTTTTCTCTCTATTCCTTTTTATTTTTTCCTCTTTTGGCAAGCATCATGTGGTGAAAAAAGATCTAGGCACATATATCCAGTTGGATATGGGTAGCATGAGTTATTATTGTTGACATCACCATTGAGGTGAATACGTTGGGAGGAGAAATTATAACCCCCTATCTTTCTATGTGTCTGGTTGAAACGTTTCGCTCATGTGTATGCGGTGAGTGTTAGCAATCATAGAAGACTATATGATGGTTGAGTATGTTGAGCTCTTACTTAAATTGTTGAATAAGTTGAATTGCAATTTTTTGGTGACTCAGCATATAGGTTGTTAAGTTTCAAGAGAATTCATTGTTCGAACCTTAACATATGAATTGGTTGCTACTTTTTCATGATGAATTTATGAGAAAGAGTTGTTGTTATGATGCTAGGGAAAGTGATTGAAATTATCATTGATCAAACTTATGCACTTTGCTAGCATTCACACTTCATAAATTATTTCTTTTATCATTTACCTACTCGAGGACGAGTAGGAATTAAGCTTGGGGATGCTGATACACCTCCAACATATCTATAATTTATGAAGTATTCGTGCTATTTTATTATCATTCTTGGATGTTTTACAACCATTTTATAGAAATTTATATCATTTTTTGGGACTAACCTATTGATCCAGTGCCCAGTGCCAGTTGCTGGTTTTTGCTTGTTTTTTACATCGCAGGAAATCAATATCAAACGGAGTCCAAACACCATGAAAGTTTTTGTGGATTTTTTTACGGACCAAAAGACATCCAATGGGCCAGAGCAGCACATGGGGGGTGCCTCGAGGGGAGAACAACCCATGAGGGCGCGCCTGGGCCCCCAAGCGCGCCCAGGTGGGTTGTGCCCACCTCGGTGGCCTCCTGCACCCGTCGCCCTATAAATCGTCGAATAATCCAAAACCCTTTGGGGCAACCCTAGATCGGAAGTTCTGCCGTCGCAAGCCTCTATATCCATGAAAACCAATCTAGACCCCGTTACGGCACCCTGCCAGAGAGGGAGATCATCACCGGTGGCCATCTTCATCATCCTTGCGGCCCCCACGATGAGGAGGGAGTAGTCCACCCTCTGAGATGAGGGTTTGTAACAGTAGCTATGTGTTTAATCTTTCTCTCTATCGTGTTCTTGATGACACAATCTTGATTTATCGGGGGCTTTGTTAATATAGTTGGATCGTTTGGTGCTTTCCCCTCTCTATCTTATCTTGTGACGAATTGAGTTTTCCCTTTGAGATTTTGTTTTATCGAATTGAATACTTTTATGGATTTGAGAACACTTGATGTATGTCTTGCTATGAATACCCGTGGTGACAATGGGGTGTCGTATTGATTCACTTGATATATGGTTTGGCACTCAACTCGCGGATTCCCTAGGTGACATTCGGGTAAATATGCATAGGGGTTGATGCATGATACATCTTCAACGTATCTATAATTTTTGATTGTTCCATGCTATTATATTATCTATTTTGGATGTTTAATGGGCTTTAATATGCTCTTTTATATTATTTTTGGGACTAACCTATTAACCGGAGGCCCAATGCTAGTTTCTGTTTTTTTTTGCCTATTTTAGAGTTCTATAGAAAAGGAATACCAAATGGAATGAAACCTTCGCGAGGATCTTTCTTGGACCAAAAGCAATCCAGAAGACTTGGAGTTGAAGTCTAGGACTCTAGGAGGAGGCCACGAGGCAGGAGGGCGTGCCGGGGGGGGGGGGGGGTAGGTGCGCCCCCACCCTTGTGGACCCCTCGTAGCTCCACTAACGTACTTCTTTCGCCTATATATACTCTTATACCCTAGAAACATCAGGGGAGCCACGAAACCACTTTTCCACCACTGCAACCTTCTGTACCCGTGAGATCCCATCTTGGGCCTTTTTCCAGCAATCTGCCGGAGGGGGAATCGATCATGGAGGGCTTCTGCATCAACACCATTACCTCTCCGATGAAGCATGAGTAGTTTACCATAGACCTTCGGGTCCATAGTTATTAGCTAGATGGCTTCTTCTCTCTATTTGATTCCCAATACAAAGTTCTCCTCGATGTTCTTGGATATCTACTTGATGTAATATTGTTTTGCGGTGTGTTTGCCGAGATCCGATGAATTGTGGACTTATGAACAAGATTATCTATGAATAATATTTGGTTCTTCTCTGAATTCTTATATGCATAATTTGATATCTTTGCAAGTCTCTTCTAATTATCGGTTTAGTTTGGCCTACTAGATTGATCTTTCTTGCAATGGGAGAAGTTCTTAGCTCTGGGTTCAATATTGCGGTGTCCTTTCCCAGTGACAGTAGGGGTAGCAAGGCACGTATTTTATTGTTTCCATTGAGGATAAAAAGATGGGGTTTATATCATATTGCTTGAGTTTATCCCTCTACATCATGTCATCTTGCTTAATGCATTACTCCATTCTTCTGAACTTAATACTCTAGATGCATGCTGGATAGCGGTCGATGTGTGGAGTAATAGTAGTAGATGCAGGCAGGAGTCGGTCTACTTGACACGGACGTGATGCCTATGTTCATGATCATTGCCTTAGATGTCTTCATAATTATGCGCTCTTCAATCAATTGCTCGGCAATAATTTGTTCGCCCACCGTAATACATGCTATCTTGAGAGAAACCACTAGTGAAACCTATTGCCCCGGGGTCTCTTTCTTATTATATTACATCTCTTTTATTTACATCACATCTCGTTTACTTTCTTTACTTTCCAATCCATAAAAACAAAATAACAAAAATATTTCCTTTATTATCTCTATCAGATCTTACTTTTGTGACTGACCGTGAAGGGATTGACAACCCCTTTATTGCGTTGGTTGCAAGGTTCTTGATTGTTTGTGCAGGTACTAGGTGACTTGTGTGTCGTCTCCTACTGGATTGATACCTTGGTTCTGAAAACTGAGGGAAATACTTACACTACTTTGCTGCATCATCCTTTCCTCTTCAAGGGAAAACCAATGCATGCTCAATAGGTAGCAATGCACGTTCTTGTCTTTGTTTCTCCGGTAGAAATTTTGGGTCACTCTTTGAGGTTCTTTGTGTTGGATTGAATATTACGAATCTGAATTTGCTTTGGTGTTATTTTAGTACGAACTCTTGGATAGATTGATCGGAAAGAATAGCTTTGAGGTGGTTTCGTACCCTACAGACAATTTATTCTTATGTTGCCTGCTAGATAAAAATTTGGAGTGATTCTTCATCGCACGGGAGGGATGTTTATATGATTCAATTATATTAGCATTGTTGAGAGATTACAATAGCAAAAGTATGGACCTTAGGCCTCTTTTTCAAGCATTGCAATACCGTTTGTGCTCCATTTTATCAATTGCTACTTTGATTTTTTTACTTTCAGATTATAAAAATATATTTCTACCATCCATATTACACTTTTATCACCATCTGTTCGCCAAACTAGTGCACCTATACAATTTGCCATTGTATTTGGTGTGTTGGGGACATAAGAGATTCCTTGTATTTGGTTGCAGGGTTGTTTTAGAGAGACTATCTTCATCCTACGCCTCCCACGGATTGATAAAACTTAGGTCATCCACTTGAGGGAAAATTGCTATTGTCCTACAAAACTCTACGCTTGGAGGCCCAACAAGAGTCTACAAGAATAAAGTTGCATAGTAGACATTAGTACACCAATCTTCAAAACACTCTTATATTATGGGAAGATGGATTGGTTCATTGTGTAGCATTCTGCATCTTATCTCCCTCGCCCACCATTTACTAAAAAATATCAGATCTATATTTAATCTTACCAAAAAGTTGAATGCACAGACAATGCCAGTGCAGAAGTGTAGCCCATTGCTCTTGTCATTACATTTTGTCTTGTAACGCTTGTGTCGGTGTCAAAACTAGCAGATCTCGGGTAGGGGGGCCCAAGCTATATGTCTGAGGATCGCTGGTAACAATGATCAAAGGGACAAAATGTTTACCCAGGTTCGGGCCCTCTTAATGGAGGTAAAACCCTACTCCTGCTTGATTATATTCGATGAGTATAGGGGTTACAAGAGTTGATCTACCTCGAGATCGTAATGGCTAAACCCTAGCTTGGCTAGCCTATCAATATTATGATCCTCCCTTTGGTCTAAACCCTCCGGTCATATAGATACAGGAGGGGCTTGGGGTTGTACAAAGTTGGTTTAACAGAAAGGAAATAGTATATACGGACACCTATACTTGCCGTTCACGCATACGAGAGTCCTAACTGGACATGAGAGGTGGTCATCTTCCTTCTATCTTGACGGCCCATTAGTACGGCCCGTATAGTATAGACCAGACGCCCGAGGACCCCTTAGTCCAGGTGTCGGTGGGAAATGACACCTATGGGATCACAGGAATCCCTACTATGGTTGCGGGGCGCGTGGTTGTGAGAAGAACATGATTAGTAGTTGACACGGGGATCGTTTACCCAGGTTCGGGCCGCGAGGCTGCGTAAAACCCTAGTCCTGCTTGGTGGATGTATTGAGTGTTCCTGAGCTCTCGAACTAGCTATGGGTGCTGCGTGGTTCGAAAGAGCCGAATCCCTTTCATGTATGCCACGGGCCTCCTTTTATAGGTGAAGGGGCTGCCACAGTGGCACACAGGAGGTGGAAAGGCCTACAGTGTTGCAAGCTTATCGCCCGTATTATAGGAAAAGATGCATTTAATGCATGTCTTAGGTGTCCCTCACTTTATCGAGGACGGGAGCGAGGCCCGTCCCATCCGTCGCCGCTCCTCCTTGCTTCGACACGCGCCCTGGCCAGCGATGCATGCGGTGCCATGTAGGCAGGCAAGCAGCTGAGGTGGCGCGGTGGTGGAGCCTCCACGAAGATCTACATGCCGCCACGCAGGTGCATGCTGAGTTGGCCTGGAAGCTGTGTATTGCCACGCAGGTGCCTGCCCAACTAGTGGGGCTGGCAGCTGCATGCGAACGGCGGCGGGGAGTTGGTTGGTGCGGGCCTGGTAGTGGCCCCACTATCGCCTCTGGCAAGGGTCTTGTTGGGTGGCCCGACAAGGGTCTTGCCGTGGCGCGCTGGCGTCCCAGGCAAGGATCTTGCCGGGGGTCTTGTGGATTCCTTCGGTAAGGATCTTGGTGAGGACTGTTGCTTTCCAATCCTCATCTGATCTTGAGCATTCTATGTCTTCACAAAGATCTGCATGCCACCATGGAGGTGCCTCCCAAGCCTTGGTCCAACGTGGTTGCTGGCGTTGGAGACCGTGGCTCGAGGGTGGCCCGCTCTGCTAGTGTGGGCAAGCTGCCCCGGCAAGGGGCTTGCCGGGGCAACCTGCTTCGCCCGTCTGCACTTTGTGGCCTTGGTCCTCGATGTTGCTTTGTTCGTCTTGAGCCTTCAGCTTCTCTCCGGCTTCCCTCCTTTGCCCTACTATGTGTGGCGATGGCGCGTGGCTCTGACTGCCCGTGCACAAGTAAAGGGGTCAAAAGGAGAGCCCCTACTTTTGTACACCGATAGGAGCCCCCGGGCCTGGGCCATACATAAGCATGACACGTTGCTAGGCTAGGCCCAGAACGGTGCGCGGGCAGGCACGGTGGATCTTACCGCGGTAACTGTTCCGTCTGCTGCGCTTCCCCCATGACTCATGTTAAACGCGTGACGTGGGGGTCGTGCGCGCGTGCATGACGGAAGCGTGCTGGCATCATCCCATGGTGGATAGTAAAGAGGCGGCTTGCGTGCCTCTTTGAAACCGCAGGGCTGCTAGTCATTTACTACCCTCGCTTGGGAACCGTCACTCCACGCGTCCTACCGCGCCCATCCCTTGCGCCACGTTCGTGGCATGCACGGTGCAGAGCGAATGACAGGTGCGTGGGACATGGGAAGTCGTGCGCGTGCGCGTGTTGATTCCCACACGCCTTCAATGGAGCAGGGAGGGCGGTCGACGGCCCCGCTTGCTGTCACTCCAACGGGCCGGATTGGCCGAGTGGGGACGACCGAGCCTCGCCCCCGCCCCTTTATAAAGAGGGGAGCAGGAGGAACTGTGCTCCTCAATCCTTCACCATATGCCTCTCCCCATTCCCGCTTCCTCCTTCCTTCTGTCATGGCGAGGGGGCACGGCGACGCTTCATCGGTGGCGGCGAGGGTCTCGGCTCGACAATGCATCACCCCTCCCCAAGAGCTTGTAGCGGCAGAGTCGGCCCCTAGAGGGAGGGGTAGGGGGCGAGGTCGAGGCCGTTGTGGCGCTCGAGGGAGAGGAGGAAGGGGCGGCAGATCGGCGTCGCCTCCCCCAGCGGCCCCTCCTCTGATGGAGGGCCACGTCGGGGACAATCCTTGCAAATTCTTCGTCAGGCTGCGCCAGCCGCCACGCCGTCGTCTTCGCCACCCGACTCTATTTGCATGGGAAACGGAGCTGGATCCGCCACAGGCGTTGCGGCTGCATATGAGGGGTTGCGGGAACAGTGGCACATGGGCCGACGTCGAGTTCCCCGCCCATCACGTCATGTATCTCCGCCGGGGGTGGAAGACCTTCGCTCGTATCCACAGGTTGACGGAGGCGCTCACTCTCCATTTCAAACTAATGGAGGGTGGTCTCCTCTCAATCAAGATCTTCGGGCACCTAGGGACTCGCACGAGGTGTTGCATGGAGAGCTCTTCTGACGATGAAGATTCCTCCTTGAGCAAGAGTGGCGAGGAGGACAACGGCAGCGACGACAAGGGCAGCGGGAAGCGGGATGACGGGTCCGACTAGGTGTCAGGCGCCCCTCTAGGCGGCACCGGCGACCCCATCATCCGTGTCGCCGGCTCCTTGAACTTTCGGGGTCGTCTCCTTGGGCGGCTGGCGTTGGGAGGCTGCGAAAGAGGAAGAGGGCTGGCGGCTAGGCCGTCAAGTCGGAGTACGCGGGCACCGACGCCTTCGTTGCGTATTGATGTCCTGCCACCTCGTCTTCAAGCTCTTTCTCCGGCGCCGCCATCACCACCCAGCCCTTGGATGGCCACCGAGATGTTCCCTTGGTGTCTTCTGCCACCCATAGCTTGCCTAGGCGCCCCTTTTGCCCTTCTGCTTTCTTGTTCCATTTCCTGAGGAGAGGGACAAGAAAAGGATTATGGGCATCTTATCTCTTTTTAGTGTTGTAAGCCTTCGGGCCTTTGTTAACTTTAGAGTTTGTAATCCCCTCGCTCATGTTTTTCATCTCGTATGAACTATACCTGTACGGGATGTTTTTTAATGAAAAAGGGATGTTTGCCGGGCTTTTCGTTCACGGGCGGAACCCACGACAAGGAGTGAATCCTCCTTATCTAAGACAAACGTTTTTCACCCGGCAATAGGCCTTGCCATCTCCCCACTTCGCTCGACCTTTCTCGCGCCCTTAGCGGAGGCAAGGATGAGGTGGGCTTAGGCTCCTCGTTCCAGCTCCTTGTTGCCGCGACTATGACCAAATTCGGCCCCGGGGGATAGTCCTAGGATACGGAAAGAGGGGAGCACGGTGGCCAAGGGATAAAACAAGGTTTCACAAACCCAGTCCATAACGAAATGCATGATAGAGGATAGGGAACTTATCTGGTTCTGCAGCCCCCGGCGACCTTGTCTTGCCGCGGATAGATCCTTGTCCTTGCAGCCCCCGGCAACCTTGGCTTGGCGGGGCCCGGATGCCGGTCCCTCCCCCTTTCTCCCAAAATAGCTCGGCAAGAATACTTATATGCCCTGCAAACCAAAGAAGATAGAGAAGAACAGAGAGACGCGCACTCGACCTCTGGGTTAGGGGTTAGCCGCCGCTAAGCACTATCAACCCTAACCAAGGAAGAGACTCAACCTAGCATGCATGCTATAACTTAGGGCGCCAGCGCTTCGTTTATTTATGCTCAGGGTCTACGCCTGGCTTTGTACGAAGGGTTACATGCCTTGCCAGCAAGGCTTGTACAAAAGGGTGGCTTGACGGGAGGCCCGGCAGCCGCTCCTTATGGGTAAAACTTGCGGAGATGCTCGATGTTCCAGGAGTTACTCACTGGAATGACATCTTCGGTCTCCAGCTGGACTGCGCCGGGCCTAGTGACTCATGTTACCCGTTAAGGGCCTTCCCACTTCGGCGTCAACTTGTTGGAATTTTTGGCCGACTGAACGTGCCGAAGAACAAGGTCGCCTTCCTCAAAGCTCCAGGCATGAACCTTGCGGCTATGGTAGCGGCGCAAGGCTTGCTGGTACCGTGCTGCTCTCACAGCCGCCCAGAGACGATCTTCCTCAAGGAGCGTCGCGTCATCTTGCCGCAATCGCTCTTGCTCAAGCTCATCATAAGCGAGCACTCGAGGTGACCCATATATGAGTTCCGTGGGGAGAACTGCTTCTGCCCCGTAAACCAGGGCAAAGGGTGTTTGGCTGGTGGCTCGATTTGCCGTCGTTCTGATCGACCAAAGAACCGCCGACAACTCATCAATCCAGCATCTTCCACATTTGCGCAGCCTGTCAAAAGTCTTTGTTCATAAGCCTCGTAGAACTTTAGCATTTGCTCTCTCTGCTTGGCCGTTGCTCCGTGGATGCGCCACGGAAGCAAAACAGACCTTGCTGTCGAGATCCTCAATGTATTGCATGAAGGCATGGCTTGTGAACTGTGTGCCGTTGTCGGTGATGATCCTGTTGGGCACCCCAAAACGGCACACTAGTCCCTTGAAGAACTTGATGGCTGACTGCGCTGTCACCTTCCTCACTGCTTCCACCTCTGGCCATGTTGTGAACTTGTGGATTGCGACGTACAAGTACTCAAAGCCCCCGACAGCACAGGGGAAGGGGCACAATATGTCGAGCCCCCAGACCGAGAAGGGCCAGGGGAGAGGGATAGTTTGAAGGTCTTGAGCTAGTTGATGAAGCTTCTTTGAATGGAACTGGCATGCTTCACACTTGGTTACTAGTGTCGTCGCATCCTGGAGGGCGGTGGGCCAGAAGAAGCCTTGCCGGAAAGCTTTGTCGGCAAGGGCCCTCGACCCTATGTGGGAGCCACATATGCCTCTGTGTATCTCTGCCAACAGCTTCAGTCCTTCCTCCCGGGAGATGCACTTTAATTTCACCCATTTGGTCTTTTTCTGTACAATACGTTATCAACGAATTGGTACAGAGCAGACCGGCGTGCTACTCTTTCTGCCTCTTCCTGCTCCTCGGGAAGCTCTCCTTTTTGGAGGAAACGGATGGTGTGTTGTGCCCATGCCGGAGCCTGTGGCTCGATGACAAGGACCAAAGGCATCTCTTTCGCCACGGGAGTGGCCGTCTCTACGGTCATGACCTGAGGTCCTGCCGGAGTCGGGTGCCCTGCGGCAGGATCAGCATCCACGGCAACATCTTCGCCGGCGGCTCCAAGGAGCTCGGTGGGGAAGTACTTGCCAGAGCCTAGCTTCCTCCGTTTGCTCTGCCCGGTTGACGGCTCAACGAATGGTTGAGTTAACTGAAGCACAAAAGTACCTGGTTCCATAGGTAGCTTGAGGGCAGCGCGCTTTGACAGGTAGTCGGCGATGTCGTTCACCGTCCGAGGGACATGCTCCGCTTGTATACCGTCAAAGCGCTCCTCCAGTTTCCTCACCTCATCTACATAAGCTTCCATCAATGGGCTTTGATAATCTTTGTTGATCTACCTGATGACGAGCTGTGAGTCGCCCCTGACGATGAGCTTTTTAACTCCCAGGTCTGCCGTCATCCTAAGACCGGCAACAAAACCCTCGTACTCGGCAGTGTTGTTGGTGGACATCTCCCGGGGGAAGTGCATCTGGATGACATACTTGAGGTGCTCTCCGGTGGGTGTGACAAGCAGCACGTCAGCACCGGCGCCTTGCAGTGAGAAGGCACCATCAAAGTACATGATCCAGTTGCGTCTCGTTTCCTTGCCGGGGAGAGTGGTCTCCTGCACCTCTTCATTAGGCGTCGAGGTCCATTCTGCAACAAACTCCACCAAGACTCTGCTCTGAACCGTCGAGGTACTTTCGAACTTCAAACCGAAACTTGACAGCTCCAGGGCCCATTCCACGATCCTCCCTATTGCATCTGGGTTATGCAGTATCCGTTGCAATGGGAGGCGGGTGACCACCGTGATCTCGTGCGCTTGGAAGTATTGGTGCAGCTTCCTCGAAGCCATAAGGAGGCCGAAGAGCAGCTTTTGCACACCTGAGTACCTCGACCTAGCCCCCTGCAAGAGGGAGCTGACAAAGTAAACTGGGTGTTGTACCATTTTCTTCTTCTGCGCCTCTTCACCCGGTCACGTGGGCCCTGTCGCACTAGCGTCAGCCTCTGCCTGGGACCCAGCCTTACGGGGATCGAGCCCTGCCGGAGAGGGTTCCGGCTTGCCATCTGTTGACTCTGCCACCGCCGCCGCCTTCTCGTCGACCTCTCTCTGTGCCACTAGTGCGGTGCTAACCACCTGATTTGTTGCCGCTAGATAAAGCAACAACGGTTCTTGCGGTTTGGGCGCAACCAGCAATGGGGTAGAGGAGAGGTATTTCTTCAAATCCTGCAGTGCTGCCTCAGCCTCTGGAGTCCATTCCACCGGCCCTGCTTTCTTCAAGATCTTGAAGAAAGGAAGGCCACGCTCTGCAGACTTGGAGATGAAACGGGTCATGGCAGGAACGCAGCCAGTGAGCCGACGCACGTCCTTGATCCGTTTGGGTGCCTCAATCTGCTCGATGGCCTTGATATTATCTTGGTTTGCTTCAATCCCGCGCTGGGACACAAAGAACCCGAGAAGCTTGCCAGACGGGATGCCGAAGACACACTTCTCAGGGTTCAATTTGAGGTTGATCTTGCGCAGGTTTGCAAATGTTTCCTCCAGATCTTGCACAAGGGTTGCTTTGTCCTTGGTTTTGACCACTATGTCATCCATATAAGCTTCCAAATTTCTATGTAGCTGGGGATCAAAACCAATTTGGACCACTCTTGCAAAGGTTGAGCCAGCACTCTTCAACCCGAAAGGCATCCGGAAAAAGCAATACGTACCACCTGGGGTGATGAATGTTGTCTTCTCCTCGTCCTCTTTCGTCATGAAGATCTGGTGGTATCTCAAGTAGGCGTCGAGGAATGATAATAGGTCACACCCAGCCATGGAGTCAACAATCTGGTCAATGTGCGGTAACGGGAAGGGATCCTTTGGACAAGCCTTATTAATGTCCGTGTAATCATTACACAGTCTCCACTTCCCGTATGCCTTGCGCACCACTACCGGATTGGCCAACCACGTCGGATGGAGTACTCCTCTTACCAAGCCTGCCGCCTCTAGTTTTCTGATCTCCTCTGTGATAAACTCCTGCCTCTCCAGAGCTTGCTTCCTGACCTTCTGCTTGACGGGCCGCGCATGAGGATAGACAGTAGGATGGTGCTCAATCACTTCCTGGGAACGTCGGGGATGTCGGAAGCTTGCCATGCAAACACATCGACATTTGCCCGCAGGAAAGTGACGAGCTCGCTTTCCTATTTGCCATCGAGAGTGGAGCTTATGGTGAAAGCCCCCCCCCCCCCCCACGTCGTCCTCCTTGATGGGCACCTTCTTGGTCTCTGGCGGTGCAGCTTTGGACTTCTTGCTCTTGCCGGCGGAGCTCTCTGGCACTTCCTCAATGGGAGCGCAACACCCCAAGGAGGTGCGCTTGCCGGAGTAGGTGCGAGGGGTCTCGCCGGTCTTCTTCCCTCCCGGGGCTCCGTCGGCAGGAGCAGGTGCTTTGGCGGCAGCTGCTGCAACTGCTTCCCGGTAGAGTTGGTCGGCGCAAATCAACACATCTTTCTTGTCGGAGGGAACGGTGATGATGTTCATCGGCCCGGGCATCTTCAACATGTTGTAGGCGTAATGTGAAGCCGCCATGAATTTGGCTAGCGCCGGGCGGCCGAGGATCTTGTTGTAGGGCAAGAGGATCTCAGCTACATCGATGACAATCCTCTCCGTCCTGTGGTTCAGCTCGCCTCCGAACGTCACGGGCAGCGTGACCTTTCCCTTCGGCTGGCTCCTCCCCGGGTTGACCCCTTGGAATGTGCCCGTCTCCTCGAGGTCTCCATCAGGGATTTGCAGCCTCTTCATCACAACGGGCGAGATCAAGTTCAGACCGGCCCCGCCGTCAACCAGCATCTTTGTCACCTTGAGGTTGCAGATTGTTGGTGAGACCAACAACAGCAAGCACCCGACCGTGGTAGTGCGGTCAGGGTGGTCCTCGGTGTCGAATATGATAGGGGTGCTGGACCACCTCAGCGGCTTCCGTGTGTCGACCGATGGCTCCACCCCTATGATCTCACGCACCCATTGCTTGAGCTGGCGGTGGATGCATGCAGTGAGGCGCCACCGTTGAAGCACATGGCTTTTTTGGCTTTCTGAAACTCGTGGTTGTTGGACTCATCGCCCTCGTCATGATCATCATCTTCCTGCTTCTTGTCACGGCCCCGAGCGGGCCTCTCTTGCTGATTGTCTTTGCCGCGGCAGCCTCCTTCGCCGACATGCTTCTTGCCGGATCCTTCGGCACCCTCTTGACCCTTATCCTTGTCCTGCCGCTCATACTCGGCTTTCTGCTTCTCAGCGAGCAGCTCTACCTGCCGGCAGTTCTGGAGATCGTGGCCCTTGGTGCGGTGGATCTTGCAAAACTGCTTGTCGGAGCCTCCTGGCTTGTCGGCAGCCGCCAAGGCCTGGCAAGCGGCACACCCGGCAACCTCCATGTTGGGGTCACTTGCCTTCGGATTCTTGGTGGCGCCGGTGTCATCGGATCCCTCGAAGGAAAGCACGGTCTTGCCACTGCACTTCCTGTTACGGCGTTGGCCCTTCTTCGCCGGGGCGGCGGTATCATCCACGGAATCGGTTTCAGCGCCGGCGTCTTCGCCGGGGTACTTCCTTCCCTCTTCGGTGCGAGCGCATCGATTGGCTAGAACATAAAGTTCGGCCACATCCCTGACCTTGTTCATTGCCAGCTCTTCACGCATCTTACGATTGCGCACATTTTGATGGAACCTACTGATCACGGCGACAGGATGAACGTCGGGGATGTTGTACTGCACTCAGCTGAACCTTTGGATGTACTTGCGCAAGTATTCCCCTTCCTTCTGGGGGATGATGTGCAGATCACTTGCCTGGCCATGAGCTTGGTGGCTTCTGGTAAAGGCGCCAACAAACTCATGACACAGATCCGCCCAAGAAGAAATGGAGTCTACCGGCAAGTGCATCAACCATGACATAACATTGGGCTTAAGTGCCAACGGAAAGTAATTGGCAAGCACCTTGTTGTCGCGGGCCCCAGCAGCTTGCATCGCGATGGTGTAGATGCTGAGGAACTGCGACGGGTGAGTCTTGCTGTTATACTTTTCACCAACGTCGGGCTTGAACGTGCGGTGTGAGGGCCACTGGAACTGCCACAGCTCACGGGTGAAGGCCGGACAACCTACCTCGTAGGGTAGGCCACCGTAGCCTCCTGGTGCTCGGTGGTCCGTAGTGGGCCCCGCCCTCATGTCCGACTGGTGGCGCGCGTCACGCCGGCGCTCGATGGGGTTTCGAGCATCTTCATGAGCTCGCTCCCGAAGAACTTGGCGCTGGTCGCGGTGGGTTCGCGGGTCGGACGACGCTATGGAGATATCATCATGAGCGTCGTCGCGACGGACCGACACCCACTGTCGGTGTCAAAACCGGCGGATCTCGGGTAGGGGGTCCCGAACTGTGCGTCTAGGCGGATGGTAACAGGAGACGAGGGACTCGATGTTTTTACCCAGGTTCGGGCCCTCTCGATGGAGGTAAAACCATACGTCCTGCTTGATTAATATTGATGATATGGGTATTACAAGAGTGGATCTACCACGAGATCAAGGAGGCTAAACCCTAGAAGCTAGCCTATGGTATGATTGTTGTAATGTATGTTGTCCTACGGACTAAAGCCCTCCGGTTTATATAGACACCGGAGGAGGCTAGGGTTACACAGAGTCGGTTACAATGGTAGGAGATCTACATATCCGTATTGCCAAGCTTGCCTTCCACGCCAAGGAAAGTCCCATCCGGACACGGGACGGAGTCTTCAATCTTGTATCTTCGTAGTCTTGGAGTCCGGCGGATAATGATAGTCCGGCTGTCCGGACACCCCCTAGTCCAGGACTCCCTCAGTAGCCCCTGAACCAGGCTTCAATGACGATAAGTCCGGCGCGCATAATGTTCGGCATTGCAAGGCGGGTTCCTCCTCGAATAATACAGAGAAGATCATGAACACCAGGATAGTGTCCAGCTCTGCAAAAATAATTTCCACATTCCACCGCAGAGAGAATAAAATGTACACTTAGCTTAATCTGCTAACGTATTATGCGGCGTGACATCACACCGCCACCAAGCCTTTGTTTGAATCGTTTTTTACTGTACCACCTCAGCACGTTCAGCGAAGCGGTTTCCTTGGCACGTCTTGTCGAAGCAGAGATCATGTTCCCCTTATTCCGGGATTCTCATCAATACGTGTGTGGGTAACCCAACCGCGCCATTGATGGTGGCGCTTGGGAGATAAGCGAGTATTACCAGGCCAGTGGGGGACGCATAGTTTTCGTCCGCCTATATATAAGGGATAAGGATTCACCTTCTCACCTACGCCTTCTTCCTCCTTTTCTTATCCATCTCCGCGCACTCAAGCTCCAATGCCCAAGCTCGCGCATCTCGCCTCAACCTTCTCCGAATATGTCCGGAGGGGGAGGCAAGTAGTTGGCCTCCACCGTTAAGGAGGAGCACATCACCAAGCTGCACGAGGCCGGATACCTCTCCAGCGATATCGCGCATCGGCTGCCCGACGAGGGTCAGCTCATCCCCACCCCTGGGCCTCACGAGAGGGTCGTCTTCCTTCCCCACTTCCTCTGTGGACTGGGCTTTCCGCTCCATCCATTCGTCCAGGGGCTCATGTTCTATTACGGCCTGGATTTCCATGATCTGGCGTCGAACTTCATCCTCAACATCTCGGCGTTCATCATCGTGTGCGAGGCCTTCCTCTGCATCCGGCCCCACTACGGCCTGTGGCTCAAGACCTTCAACGTCAAGCCGAAGGTTGTGAAGGGCATGCAAGCGGAATGCGGAGGCGCCATGTTGGGTAAATTACCCAACGTCCTTTGGCTCGAAGGGGCCTTTGTGGACTCCGTCAAGGGGTGGCAATCGGGGTGGTTCTACATCACCGAGCCGCGCAAGCCTACATGGGCGGCGGCCCCCGAGTTTAGATCTGGCGTCCCCACGCAGCTCACCTCTTGGAAAGAGAAGGGCTTGCAGTGGGGCAATCCGGTGGAGGTGACGGGACTCCGAGCCTGCATCCAGAAGCTGGTGAGCAATAAGCTCAGGCTCGTCGACGTGGTCCAAGTCATGCTCATCCGCCGGATTCTCCCATGCCAAGAACGGGCATTCAATTTGTGGGAGTTCAATCCGGAACAGCACCAGGCGCTAAGCGGGCTCTTCGATACAACATACGAAGGCGCCTGGAGGGTGCTGTTCAAGGGCGCCGAAGCCCCCTGCATCCGCGACGGAAGATCGCGGATTCAGCTCGCAGTATCCAACTGACGAGGTAAGTGATTCAACCCCATTACGGGACACTCGTGATAATTAAATTGACTCTAGTGGGGTTTCATTCTGTCTCTTCCTTTGACAGGAATGGATGGAGAAGGCCAAGCTGCTTATCAGCCCGGCTCCCATGCCAGAAGACCCAGTGGACGCCCGCTTAGCAGGGCTGCTGGTTCCGGCACCGCACGTGGTGCCGGAGAAGAAGGCCAAGAAGGTGGCCGCGGGGACTCGAAAGAGTTCCCGCAATCAGGCGTCTGACGACGACGTGGACTCCTCCCCCGAAGACGAGGAGGAGGAGTATTCTCTCCCGGAGGAGGAAGAGAAGAAGAGGAAGGCTTCCCCAATCGGGGAGGCCGAAGGGTCCAAGAGGGGGAGAACTATCCCCCCAGACAGTTTCGCCAACACCAGCGTTGGCGAGGATGAGTGGCCTCCAAGGGCCAGGCGTCCGGCAAGATTGTAAGTATCCGGATCATTTATATGCAATATCTCTTATGTCACATAGTATCCTTCTAACGCCGCATTCTGCCCATAGTCCGGCCGATGACGATCTCCCCGACTCATCGAGCGGGTCGTTGGCCTCGTCGGATGTGAATTCGATCCCGACTGCCTCTACCCCACGTGCCGATGAGGACGCCGAGGTGGGATCCCAGAGAGGGACCCATCAGGAGGAGGCTCCGGTGGCACCGTCAGGCAGCCTCCCGGACTTTTCGCCGGACTCTACATCGGGACCCGCAGTGGTTCCAGAGTCCGGCAAGCGGGCCCTTAGAAAGAAGGGCAAGACCGTGACGCCGGCGGCCTCCGTCCAACCGGAGGCGCCGGATAACTTGCTGGAGGCGCTTAAAGGCGCTTCCATCGAGGAAGAACACCGCACTATCATGAGTGCGGTGATTCAAAAGGTTCAGCTCGCCAAAAGCGGGCTGACCGAAGCCTGCAGCAGCCTTTTAACAGGCTTTGAGGTAAGAAGTTCAAAATCATGTAATGTAATACCGCATAGACAGTAGCCCTTGATGCTCAGTTCGGTGTTCGGAAAGAAAAGCCGGACTGAGGATCTAAGAAGATATGTGCAGGGTTGCTAAAAAATATGTCAATATGGGTTTGCAGGCTGCGCTGCTGGCCTCTGCCGCATTAATGGCGGGGGTCGATGTGCTGAAGCAGGATCTCGAGCGGTCCGAGCAAGAGCTCGGCCATGCGAAGAAGCAGCTCGAGGACAAAGAAGGTGAGTAACACCACTTTGAATAGGTACCTTGCAGAAAAGGATTTTGGTTGCAATAAAATTAACAAGGATAATATGTGTATTGCAGGGGCCACTAACGAGGTGGCAGCCCTGAAGGATGCTGTGTCCGCAGCCGAACGCAGTGCGGCCGCGGAACAGGCTGAGCAAGAAAAGCAAGAGGCACGGGTGGCGGAAGTTCGGCAAGAGCTCCAGGCTCTCATGGAAAAGCATGAGAGTTTGGAGCGTGACTCCAAGACTCGAGAGTCCGAGCTTGCCTCGGCTCTCGAAAGTGCCAAGTCTGCCAAGGCCGAGGCCCATAAGGACCTTCAGGAGGTTGAAGATATAAAGAAAATAGCGGCGGGTAAGGCATTTTTCATGCAGAGCAAGCATGTTAATGTAAAATACCTGATACTTACCCGCATTCGGAGCTCTCCAGGGGCGTTTGCAGATCTGCCGTGTAGTGCGTCCGATGCCGCCGCATTCTATCGTGGCGAGGAGGGGAGCTCGACGGAAAAAGTCTTCTAGTCTCAGTATGCTGAGGTCGGACACCCGGTGCCCCCAAGCGACCAGCTGAAGCAGCTGGTCGAACTCCACAAGGTAGCTGAAGAGGCCATGAAGGGCCTTATAGTCCGGCTGTGGCCTGGACAGGCCATGCCTGGGAGCTACTTTGGCCTCGTGCGGCGGCTGGTGGATGCATGCCCCTGGGTGGATGTCATCAAGCGCTCCGCCTGTATTGAAGGCGCTCGCCGGGCCCTCGCCCGCACAAAGGTGCAATGGGGCAAGTTGGATGCGGAGAAGCTTCTCACGGACGCACCGCCGCCGGGCAAGGAGTATCGCACGCCCGAAATGTATTATAAAACTGTCCTGAAGGGAGCCCGCAATATTGCGGATGAGTGCCCTAGAAATGTAATCTTTGAGTGAATTTGCTATGTATTATCCTGCGCGCTGAAGCTTTGTTCATGTGCATGTCAACGCTTGTTTAATTTAAAATATTACCTTCTCTGCGGCCGTTTATAAAATCTGAGAGATGGCAAGTCGTTGGCTTCAGCCCCCAAGCCGCGAGTGCTGGGGTGTTCGGGATAAACTTGAGCACTCTTGTTCCCATTGTTGGGTCCATCGAGGGAGGCGCTCAACACAACGAACAAGGCAACCGGACTTATAATGCTTGAACACTCTCACTTAGCCATAGAATTCTATAATTTTAAATTTTGGCGAAGCCCCTGGTATTCGGAAGACCGAATCCGGGGCGCTATCCACGCCATCTTCGGGCATTGTCCGGAACTTCGCTCGAAGCGGCGTGAGTCTTTAAGGACCCGAAAAAAACCTCTCGAACAGCGACCAGTCTCTCGCCTTATCATGCCAGTCAGTTTTAGCTTTCTCCACTGAGGCGCTCGCCCGGCTCAACCGGGGCGCAATCGCAGTGGTTCTCCCAGTGCCACCTTAGCCGACAGAACGGAACGTAAGGCACCAAAACGTGGGAGCCGGGCAAACCCAACTATTGACCCAAGACATGATTCGGAGCCGATTCATATAATGCTATAAGTTCGGGGTGCCGCACTTGTGAAAGTGTTCGGACTTATCACACCATAGAGTGGGGAACGTAAGCCCCCGGTGTATTAGGCCGTACCAAAATATACGGGCGCAAGATGTCATATAATGAGCATATATATTTAAAAGGTAATGCAATTGCGATCAACAAGGTGCTGCATTATTTATGAAAGAAAGTCTGCTAGTAGAGCGGACTGATACAAATAGTGCGATAAGCAAGGGATTTGGACTAAATAAATATGTCCCCCTCCAGGGATGAGCTGCGGACTTGGTGTATATAATCGAATTTAATGCTCGTAATTGAGACCACCTGGGTGTTCGTCGCAGCCTTCTTTAGTCCCTGACTGTTGCATCGTGGGTTCGGCAGGTTCGCCGCCGGACAGGGCCTCTGCTTAACGGAGTCCTGTGTACACAAAGTAGTAAAGTGAAAAAGAAAAGACGGGGGGCACACTTGCGAGCCCCTGGTGTGGTCAAGCCGCACTCTGGGTCCATTGTGATCGTGCCCCTTTCCCTGCGCCCATGGTATCTCCAAAGCGTAATGATGTACGCGGAGGGTTATTTTTGCGGTCATGCGCGGGCGAGGGTTGGGGCCGCATTGCTACGCATGCTCTTATTGCGCCAGGTGGTCTTGATTGGCATTGCTCCGGGCGCGTTTCGCTGTATCCGGCCTTTTAACGGCCGGACTCGAGAATTGCCTTAAGAGGCTGCTCTGTACTTCTGCCGCGAGAGTCGCTGTATGTTCCTCCGTTCGGAGGGAGCGTTCCGTATTCCCATTGACCGTGATGACTCCACGAGGGCCTGGCATCTTGAGCTTTAGGTATGCATAATGCGGCACCGCGTTGAATTTTGCAAACGCGGTTCGTCCGAGCAGAGTGTGATAGCCGCTGCGAAATGGGACTATGTCAAAGATTAACTCTTCGCTCTGGAAATTATCCGGGGATCCGAAGACCACTTCTAGTGTGACTGAGCCTGTACAGTTGGCTTCCACTCCTGGGATGACACCTTTAAAGGTTGTCTTTGTAGGTTTAATCCTTGATGGGTCTATGCCCATTTTGCGCACTGTATCCTGATAAAGCAGGTTCAGGCTACTGCCGCCGTCCATCAGGACTCTCGTTAGGTGAAACCCATCGACGATTGGGTCTAAAACCAATGCGGCGAATCCGCCATGGCGTATGCTGGTCGGATGGTCTCTTCGATCAAAAGTGATCGGACAAGAGGACCATGGATTGAACTTTGGGGCGACTGGCTCCATCGCATAGACGTCCCTTAGTGCGCGTTTCCTCTCCCTCTTGGGTATGTGGGTCGCGTATATCATATTCACCGTCCACACTTGTGGGGGAAAACCCTTCTATCCTCTGTTGTTCGGCGGTCGGGTCTCTTCCTCGTCGTGGCTGTTTAGCCCCTTGTCATTGTTTTCGGCAATTAACTTGCCGGCCTGCTTGAACACCCAGCAATCTCTGTTAGTGTGGTTAGCTGGCTTTTCAGAGGTGCCACTGGCATAAGCGGTCGAGTATTCGGTCCAGATTGGACGGACCCGGAGTGGTTCTTTTGAATGGCTTCTTCCGCTGACCGGGTTTAGAGCCTCGGAATCCGGCATTGCCTTCCGTATCCTCCTTATCGTCGCCGTTAATGCGGCGCTTGTTTTTGTTTCGACGTGACCTGTCGTTGTTGTCCTTGGTATCCGGACTGCCAGAATTTTTACGGAGGTTGTTGCTACGGGCTAGCCAGCTGTCCTCTCCCGCGCAAAAGCGGGTCATTAACGATGTGAGGGCTGCCATGGATTTCGGCTTTTCCTGCCCCAGGTGCCGGGCTAGCCATTCGTCCCGGATGTTATGTTTGAAGGCTGCAAGGGCCTCTGCATCCGGACAGTCGACGATTTGGTTTTTCTTTGTCAAGAACCGTGTCCAGAATTGTCTGGCCGATTCGTCTGGCTGCTGAATAATGTGGCTTAGGTCATCGGCGTCTGGTGGTCGCACATACGTGCCCTGGAAGTTGTCGAGGAATGCGGCTTCCAGGTCCTCCCAGCACCCAATTGACTCTGCGGGCAAGCTGTTTAGCCAATGCCGAGCTGGTCCTTTAAGCTTGAGTGGGAGATACTTGATGGCATGGAGATCATCACCGCGGGCCATATGGATGTGGAGAAGATAGTCTTCGATCCAAACCGCGGGGTCTGTTGTGCCATCGTAAGATTCGATGTTTACGGGTTTAAACCCTTCGGGGATCTGATGATCCATTACTTCGTCAGTGAAGCATAGAGGGTGTGCGGCGCCTCTGTATTGAGCGATATCGCGACGCAGCTCGAGAGAGCACTGTCTGCTGTGTTCGGCCCGGCCGGGGTTATTGTATCCGGCGCGACGGTATTCGTCGTGGGTCGTAGGGCGCCCACGTGATCCGTAGATGGATCTGGATTGCCTTGCTTTGTCCTCCAATATGTCTCGCAAGTCCGGCGCGTTCCCTCTTGGCTTCGTACTTTTGGAGCGATGCCGGGGTACGGTCTTGGCTGGGGGCTTGGATGCCTCTCTGTCACGACCACGGGATGGTCGGTCAGCCATATCGTGCGCTGGTGATGGAGGTATGTATGCTTCCTCCTCTAATCGGGGGAGCAGCTTGCGTCTTGGGTAACTTTTGGAGGGGCATTCGAGTTTATACTCTTCGGCCGCGAGGACCTCGGTCCATCGATCGGCCAGCAGGTCCTGATCAGCTTGAAGCTGTTGCTGCTTTTTCTTTAGGCTGTTTGCTGTGGCGATAAGCCTGCGCTTGAAGCGCTCTTGTTCGACGGGATCCTCAGGTACGACGAATTCATCATCGTTGAGGCTTGCTTCGTCTTCGGAGGGAGGCATATAGTTATGATCCTCAACCTCTTCGTCTGCCGCCCTCTAGTGAGGGCTTGCTTCTGCATCCTCCTGCGCTGAGTCTTGCTGGAGGGGATTGTCTTCGGCACTCTCTGGAGTATTATTATCTCCTGTGTCGGAATCTCCATTCTTGCTGTGACGGGATTTAGAGCGGCGCCGCTGACGCCGGCGTTTGGGCTGCTTCTTTAAAGAGTCTGCCCCCACTGTTTCTTCGCCATCCCCGCCTTTTGGGGTGTCCACCATGTAAATGTCGTATGACGAGGTGGTCTTCCAGTGCCCTGTAGGCGCTGGTTCCTGTTCGTCTCCGGCATCGTCGTCCATAGCGTCGATGTCTTCGGAGTCGTAGTCTAGCATGTTGGTTA
Organism: Triticum timopheevii; assembly: GCA_963921465.1. NCBI lineage: Eukaryota > Viridiplantae > Streptophyta > Magnoliopsida > Poales > Poaceae > Triticum > Triticum timopheevii. Next base: position 141,719,177 of record OY997270.1, read on the forward strand.
GATCGTCGACAGTGCTACAAAGTGGGTGGTGGGTGGGCTCTGAGTTTCTTCGTCGTCCGTACCCCAACCATCCTGGCCATAGTCCGGCCAGGACTCTCCTGATAACGAGAGATGCTTTAGTGAATTCAAGATATCGCCAAAAGGCGAGTTTTGGAAGATGTCCGCGGCGGTGAATTCCATAACCGGCGCCCAATCCGGATCGATTGGTAGGGGCGCGGGAGGTTCGGAATCCGGCAAGGAGTCCGGCGCCTTGGAATCACGAGCTTCGCAGGGGACAAGATCAGTGTTCGGCTCCATCGCCGTGGATGTTGAAGCCCCCAGGGCGGCGTCTATCCACCGGCCCTCGATCTGGGCGATCGGCTCCGGGCTAATGGCCGGAGCAGATCCGTGTGCGGCCACCAAGGCACTGTTCGGTGGCAGAGCTAGATCATGCCCATCGTCCCAGTGCGGCGCGCTTGGCTGTGGCTCGAGTCCGTCGAAGATCAAGTCTCCGCGGACATTGGCCGTGAAGTTCAAGCTTCCGAATATGACCTGACGGCCAAGGGCGTAGCTTTCGATCTGCTCCAGATGACCAAGTGAATTGGCCCGCAGTGCGAAGCCGCCGAATACGAAGATTTGTCCGGGGAGAAAAGTCTCACCCTGGACAGCGTTGTTGGTTGAAGATGCCATCAAGCCTATCGGTGATGACACAGAGGAACTCTCAATGAAAGCACCAATGTCGGTGTCAAAACCGGCGGATCTCGGATAGGGGGTCCCGAACTGTGCGTCTAGGCGGATGGTAACAGGAGACGAGGGACTCGATGTTTTTACCCAGGTTCGGGCCCTCTCGATGGAGGTAAAACTCTACGTCCTGCTTGATTAATATTGATGATATGGGTATTACAAGAGTGGATCTACCACGAGATCAAGGAGGCTAAACCCTAGAAGCTAGCCTATGGTATGATTGTTGTAATGTATGTTGTCCTACGGACTAAAGCCCTCCGGTTTATATAGACACCGGAGGAGGCTAGGGTTACACAGAGTCGGTTACAATGGTAGGAGATCTACATATCCGTATTGCCAAGCTTGCCTTCCACGCCAAGGAAAGTCCCATCCGGACACGGGACGGAGTCTTCAATCTTGTATCTTCGTAGTCTTGGAGTCCGGCGGATAATGATAGTCCGGCTGTCCGGACACCCCCTAGTCCAGGACTCCCTCACCCGCGGTGGTCGGGATGGAGGAGGGGAGTGCATCATGGCCGCATCTTCTCCGGGCCGGCCTCCGCTGGCGTGCGGTGGCCCGACGGAGCGGCGGCCTACGGGTCCCGCCGGCCTCAACTCGTCATTGTTGGCGATGTCGATGAGGCTCCGGACGGTGGCCCTCCATTCGTCGAGCTTCTCCGCAGCGGGAGGAAAATCGAGGAGCAGCTGCACGCGCTAGGGCTTCTACTGGCGTGGGTGGCGGCGAAAGCTGGGAGGACCGCGATGCGCCTCGACTTCTAACCGCATTAGAACGAGCCGTGTCACGGCCCCGCAGCCGTTCGCCATCCCCGTCTGCACCTCGGCGCGCATGCTGGCCTTCCTCATCATGCGAAGGGCGCATGGGACTCTTCCTAGGACGGCGCCCAGGGTCTTCAGCAGGGCGGCGCTGCTCGTCCCGCACAACCTGAGAAGAGCGCGCCATGGGCGCCGGTGTGGGCGTCTTCGAGGCCGCCGCACCGCCGTCTGGCAGGATGGCGGCGCCCCTGCAGGGCTCCACACCGCCTGCGGGGGGGCCGACTCCGTCTCTGGAGCCCGTGACTGGTGGCTCGTCGCCTGGCGCGCGAAGGACGCCACTCCCCGGGCCTGGACCGCCAGGGTGATGTGAATGTTCGCGGGCCGCGCCACAGGTCCTCTCCGCGACTAGCCCACTACTGGTCCGCACCAGTACTGGCAATCCGCTCCCGGACGAACCGATCGCCATGGTCGTCTTCTTCTTAGGAGCCATGGTGATGAGGAAGTAGCTAGGTCAACTGCTAGACCAGATTCTCACAATTGCGCCCCCTACCTGGCGCCAAAGATGTCAGTGGGAAACGACACCTATGGGATCACAAGAATCCCTACTACGGTTGCGGGGCGCGGGGTTGTGAGAAGAGCAGGATTAGTAGTTGACACGGGGATCGTTTACCCAGGTTCCGGCCGCGAGGTTGCTTAAAACCCTAGTCCTGCTTGGTGGATGTATTGAGTGTTCTTGAGCTCTCAAACTAGCTACGGGTGCTGCATGGTTCGAAAGAGCCAAATCCCTTTCCTGTATGCCACGGGCCTCCTTTTATAGGCGAAGGGGCTGCCATAGTGGCACACAGGAGGTGGAAAGGCCTACAGTGCTATGAACTTATCGCCCGTATTACAGGACAAGATGCATTTATTGCATGGCTTAGGTGTCCCTCACTTTATTGGGGATGGGAGCGAGGCCCGTCCCGTCCGTCGCCGCTCGTCCTTGCTTCAAGACGCGTCCTGGCCAACGATGCATGCGGTGCCATGTAGGCAGGCAAGCAGCTGAGGTGGCGCGGTGGTGGAGCCTCCACGAAGATCTGCATGCCGCCATGTAGGTGCATGCTGAGTTGGCCTGGAAGCTGCGTGTTGCCACGCAGGTGCCTTCCCAACTGGTGGGGCTAGCAGCTACATGCGAACGGTGGCGGGGAGTTGGTTGGTGCAGGCCTGGTAGTGGCCCCGCTGTCTCCTCCGGCAAGGGTCTTGTCGGGTGGCCCGGCAAGGGTCTTGCCGTGGCGCGCTGGCGTCCCTAGCAAGGATCTTGTCGGGGGTCTTGTGGATTCCTTCGGTAAGGATCTTGGTGAGGATTGTTGCTTTCCAATCCTCATCTGATCTTGAGCATTCTATGTGTTCACAAAGATCTGCATGCCACCATGGAGGTGCCTCCGGAGCCTTGGTCCAACGTGGTTGCTGGCGTTGGAGACCGTGGCTCGAGGGTGGCCCGTTCCGCTGGTGTGGGCGAGCTGCCCCGGCAAGTTGCTTGCCGGGGCTGCCCCCGGCAAGGGTCTTGCCGGGGCAACCTGCTTCGCCCGTCTACACTTTGTGGCCTTGGTCCTTGATGTCGCTTTGTTCATCTTGAGCCTTCAGCTTCTCTCCAGCTTCCCTCCTTTGCCCTACTATGTGTGGCGATGCCGCGTGGCTCTGACTGCCCGTGCACAAGTAAAGGGGGTCAAAAGGAGAGCCCCTACTTTTGTACACCGACACCAGGACTCCCTCAATAGCCCCTGAACCAGTCTTCAATGAAGACGTCTTCAGCGCGCAGATTGTCTTCGACATTGTGAGGCGGGTTCCCTGAACAATATACATCAACTTTCCTCCAAAAAAGAACTGTATTCGGCTTTGCATAATTAACACAACCCTTAGTCGCGAAGGCAGGATAAAAAAATAGGAACAGTGACTTTACTGACAACTTTTTTCCAGCGAAGCGTCAGACTTGACCCTTCAGCATTTTGAACCGTTTTCACACTCCGCGTTCCACGTCTCGAGGTCGAGCCCCCTCAGCCCGTCTTGTCAAAACAAAGAACGTGCCCACTTATTACGGGATCGCTAATCAATAAGATTTGGGTAATCCAACCCTTTACGGTTCATGCTTACATTGGGAATAGGCGAATTTCAAGGCTTAAGTGGGGGACGACTCATATTTTTACTGCCTACAAGAGGGCAATAGATTCCTCCTTTCTTCCCCACGCCTCCTTCTAGCCTCTTCCTTCCAATCCCCCAAGAACTCAGCGCCGGAAAAAAGATTCCTTCTTTCCCGACGCCACCACCCTCTCCAGCCATGGTCGGATCCGGTTCCAAGGGAAAGTGGGAGGCCTCCTCCGCTACGGAGAAGGAGGTGAAGAATCTCCGGAGCGTGGGGTACCTAGCCACAGACATCACGCATAGGCTCCCCACCAAAGGTCAAATCATCCCCACTCCGGAGCCCGGGGAAAGGGTCATTTTCCTCCGCCATTTCCTTAGAGGGCTAGGTTTTCCACTCCATCCCTTCGTCTGGGGACTCATGTTCTATTACGGGCTAGATTTCCATGATCTAGCCCCGAACTCTTTCCTCCACATCTCGGTGTTTATCGTCGTGTGCAAGGCTTTATTCCGCATCCCCCCACACTTCAGCCTATGGCTAAAAGTCTTCAACGTGAAGCCGAAGGTGGTCGACGGGCAGCACACTGACTGCGGCGGGGTTATGATAAGCAAACTTCCCAATGCCACATGGCCCAAGGGGGCCTTCATCGAGATCGTCAAGGGTCTGGCAGCACGACTGGTTTTACATCACCAAGCCGCGCCGCACCAACTAGGCGGTGATCCCGGAGTTCCGACCCAGACCCCCCACGAGGCTCATTTCGTGGATCGCTAAGGGCCTCGACTAGGGGTCCCAGAAGGAGGTGCAAACGCTGCAAACGCACATCACCAACGTGCTGGGTAAGAATGTCGGTGTCACCAATGTGGTGCAGATCATGCTCTTTCGCTGCATCCTCCCCTGCCAGTGATGGAATTCCCCCATGTGGGAGTTCAGTCCGGAGGAGTCATGGACCCTGAAGCACTTCCTTGGCACAACACATGAAGGAATTTGGAAGCTGCTTTTCAAGGCCCATAATAGCTGGCCCATGGAGACCGAAGACGTCGGTCTTGACACCGAGAATCCTTAGCTTTCCGAAGATATGTCTGGCCTATATTTTCGATCAATATTAATCTTATCCGCCCACCTCTTTACAGGGCTGGACAAAGAAATCGAAGCGGATCAAGAGTCCGGCTCCATTGCCCGAAGACCTAGTCACTCCCCAGCTGGCGGAGATGCTGGTCCCGGTGCCCTACCAAGCGTCGGAGAAGAAGGGCAAGGAGCCCAAGGGTGGGCTTGCTGTAGATGTCCTTTGGACGCTATGTCTGGAGAAACCGAGGCCTTCTCCTCTCATGAGGAAGACGAAGACGAAGAGGAGGAGGGGGAGGTGGAGAGTGACTCCCCTCGCAAAACGAGGAGGAAGAAGAGGACGACCTCCGAGAATCCGGAGGAGGCGACGCCAAAGAGGAAGAAGATTACCCTCTCTGTTAGTTCAGACTCGGAGTCCGAACACAACCCAAGGAGATCCCCTAGGGTTAAGCCCCCAGCCGAATCGTAAGTATCAAAACCTTACTTGTTCAGCTCCCGCTTACCTACCTTTGTCATATAAATTATCCCCTAGGGAATTCTCTGGCGCCTGAAGAGGCGGAGAGCGACGGACCATCACTAGCCCTCTCTCCCCCTGCCATGGAGGACACTGAGGTGTCATCCCAAAGGACCTCTCAGAGTCGAGGAGGGGTGGACGAGGCCATCCAAAAGGCACCCGAGGTTAATACCTCAGATGCCGCAGACCAGGGCATGGTGACCCCCACAACCACCGAGGGTGGAGGGTCTCAATAGTTAGGGCCCTCACCGAACACCGTCCCGGAGACCAATGTGGCTCCGAGTTTGGATCGGCAACCCCCTTCGACAGAGGTGGGAGGAGCAGCAGCTCCATCGGTGGCCTCTGTTAATCCAGAGGCCGCTCATACTCTGGAGGAAGCGCTGCAGCGTGCTTCCATCGTGGAAGAGCACCGCACCCTGATGGGTGCGGTTATGGAGAAGATTCATTCTGCGAAAAGCGGACTGAATGGAGCCTTCGAAATCCTACTGTTAGGCTTTGAGGTATGCGATGTGATTTCTAACAAGTTTTTTTATATAGAAGGAGAAACCTATGTAGACAGTAGCCCCTGAGACTCTGTCCGGATTAGGATAATCCCGACATAGGATCCCAAAACAAGTTACTAATGTACTATGCTATTGTGTGGGACAGGCATCCATGTTGGCGGCTACTGCCCAAGCCACAGAGGTTTCCAAGCTCAATCAGAAACTTAGATTAGCCGATGAGGAGCTCGACCGCGTCAATAAGCAGTTTGACAAAACGCAAGATATGCGGAACTTGCATACCAGAAGTTGTATACATATTGAATCTTTCAACTTATTTAATTTTATGATTGTAATCATACTTGGCGCAGCCGAGGTCGAGTCCCTCAAGAGCCGAGGTCGAGTCCCTCAAGAGTACGCCTGCCCAAGCCAATCAAGAGGCGGAGGTGAAGCAGGGCAGCCACTGACAAGGCGGCGAAGGAGCTGGAGGCGCAACAAACTGCCCACCGAAAACACGAGGCTCGGGTGGGCGAAGTTGAGCAAGAGCTCAAGGACACCATTACCAAGTGCGAGTCCTTGGAGCAGAAGAGTTCGGATTAAGCCTCCGAACTGGCCAAAGCACTCCAGAATATCAAGGAAGCCCGGGTTGAGTCCCAGAGCGCCCGCCAGGAGATCCAACAGGTGAGGAAGATAACAGCTGGTAAGGCTTTTCTTCTGCAGAGTAAATTTGCCAGTAAGAGATATATCTTGCTGACCCGAGTTTGGAGTTCTCCGGGCGTGTTTGCGGATCTGCCGAGTAGTGTTGCGGACGTCGTAGAGTTCTCCCGAGCCGAAGAGGGGAGCTCAACGGAGAAACTATTCTGGTCGCAGTACCTTGTGCTAGAGCATCCGGCGCCCCTCAGTGATCAGCTGAAGCAGCTGACCGAGCTGCATAGGGTGGCTGGGTTGGCCATGAAGGACGTAATGGTTTGACTTTGGCCAGCCCAGCCCATACCCAGTAGCTACTTCGGACTCGTGAAGCGGCTGGTCGAAGCGTGCCCCCGGTTTGACGCCATAAAGTGGTCGACCTGCATAGAAGGTGCCCGGATGGCCTTTGCCCATGTCAAAGTGCAATGGGTGGAGATGAAGGCCATCGAAATTGCCACCGCAGGGCCGCCAGAAGGCAAGGACCACCGGAGGCCGGCGAGGTACTTCAGCAAGGTCCTCGAGGGAGCCAGCATTGTAGAGGGTCAATGCTCAAAGGACATCATATTTGAGTAGTGGAGTACGGGTTGTAAGAACCATGTAATGAACTCATAATGTGAAATGTTTATGCTTGCGCTTTATGATTTTGTTAGTTTATCCTCCTATTTGGCCGTTTATTTTGTAAGCCTGAAAGTTTACCAGTCGTCGGCTTCTCCCCCCATATAAATGTTACAGGGGTGTTCGGGAACGCATGTCCGCACTTTATCCAACGTCTTGGTCCTATATAGGAGGCATCTAGCGAGATGAAATAGGCAATCAGACTATGCGGCTTAATTACTTTCACTTAGCCATAAGAGTCCATTGGTGGGGCTAAGTACTAGCCCCTGTTGCATGAACCAAAATCTGGATTACCGTGCCTTTGCAACATAGCTTGGTCAAATCCTAGCCCCTCGTATAACACGGCATAAATCGCGAATGATTCGTAGAATGACACTAGGTCACCGGATCGCCGACCAGCTCTCGCATATCATGACAGTCAGTTTTTGGCTTTCTCTGCTGAGGTACTTGACCGGATGAACCAGAAATACAACCGCAGTAATTCTCCCTTTACTACGTTAGCCGAACTTGCGGAACATAAGGTGGTAAACACAGGAGCCGGGCAACCCAACTATAGGCCAAAGACATGATTCGGAGCCGATGCATATAGTGCAATATCCGGGATGCCGAAGAGTTCCCTATAGGTGTTCGGACTTGAGAGTTTGCGGGGCCGAATACAACCCCTGTTATAAAGTCCATGCCGAAGCGCGAACGTCAGTTGAAATCAATGAGGGAATATGGATGATAGGGCAATATAAAACCCCAAAAAAGGTGGTGATCATCTGCTTCCTTTATATCCTTATCAGTACGTCAAGTGCGCGTTTCGGCAGATAATGCCACATATATAAAGGTCATGTTACAAGCCTAAAAATTTACATGAGGGAAAGTCTAACAAGGGGCCTAAAAGTAACGGTTCAAAGACTCCAGGGATGCCCTGCCGCATGTCTGCGCCGTTTCTCCTTACTAGCAAATCCTTTGATAGGGGTATTTGATGGTTGTCCATAAAGAAGGGGAAGGCCGGCCTTGAAAGGGTCCCTGCTAGAACCATATAGTGGATAGGGCTCTTAATGAACTGTTGCGAAAAAATATATAATGTCCAAATAGGGTCAAGCCGTATTAAGGACTATTTCCACAGTGTGCCTCCGGTGTTACCCAAGGTATTTTGAGTGCGTAGTTATGTACGTGCGGTACGTAAGCCGCAATCTTATAGGGCAGGCGGAAGCCAAACTACTAATCGAGGTCCGGATCCGCCGAGTCATCGCGGTGTGGTGAGGACCAGACTCATTTAGGGATGTCGTTGGCTTTAATGTCCGACGAATTATTCGGCTTCATAAGGCCGCCGTACACCTCGGCTGCAAGAGCCGCGGTGTGCTGTTCAGTACGGAGGGAGCGCTCCATGTTTCCACTGACTGTGATAACGCCACAAGGTCCAGGCATTTAATAAGCATAGTGCGGGACTGCATTAAAGTAGGAGAAAGCAGTTCGTCCAAGCAGTGCGTGATAACCACTTTGAAAGGGGACGATGTCGAAGATCACGTCTTTACTTTGGAAATTGTCTGGGGAGCCGAATACTACCTCCAGTGTTAATGAGGCCCTGCAGCGGCCCTTCATGTTGGGTATCACACCTTTAAAGGCAGTCCTACTAGGCTTGATTCTTGATGGGTCAATGCCCATCCTATGAATAGTGTTGTCGGTGTTCTGGGAACGGGGGTCCCCAGACTTGCATGCCTGCGGCCTGCAGCGTGGCTCAACCAGTGGCCCAGTACGGCCCGTCTTCACCAACCAAACACTCAAGACCCTCGCGAGGGGCTAAGCCTCATGGGGCGGATGACGCAAGGCCTCCTCAGGAGTGGCTTCACCAGGCAGGCCCGCGAGGAGGCGGAGAGATCAAAGCAAGGGGTACCTCGCACTACCAAAAAAAGACACATCCGTGACATTCTGGGCCGAACGAAAAAAATTTATGTCATACATATGACACTTCTATGACGATAATTGTGACAAAACCCGGTATCATCATAGATGTGGTGGGCTCCTACTTCTATGACAAAAAATCATGACAAAAAATGGGCTTTTCGTCCTGGGCGGGCCGGAGACGCAGCTGCATGACATTCTTTGGGCCGTCCATGACGGAAAAAACCATGGTAGAAGTGAGGGGGAGGAAAATTTCGGGGAGTTGCCGGTTACGGTGCGAGGTCGGGGGCCGAGCTATGCGCGTTTCTCTCATACACGCACGCGCGTGTGTGCGAGGCGTTCGCTCTAACTGAACCCGAGCAAGGCATTGGGCTCTAACTGAACCCAAGCGATTGCACTGCAGGCTACGCGTTACTGAACCCGAGTGATCGATCGATGGCTGTTAACTGAACCCGATGGAGCGATTCCTTCGCTACTGCTGCTAACTGAAGCCGATCGATTGGATGAACAGTGAGCGTTGCGGGAGGGTTTGGATGAACAGTGAGCGGTGACGTTGCCTCTGGATGAACAGGACCCCGTTGAGGGAGTCCTGGATAAGGGGGTATCCGGATAGCCGAACTGTGTACAACGTCCGGACTATTGAAGCATGAAGATACAAGACTCAAGACTTCGGCCCGTGTCCGGATGGGACTTTCCTTGGCGTGGAAGGCAAGCTTGGCGATCCGGATATTATATTTCCTTCCTTGTAACCGAGTCCATGTAAACCCTAGCCCTCTCCGGTGTCTATATAAACTAGAGAGGTTGGTCCTTAGAAGGCCGATCACAATTACATTCATACCATCATAGGCTAGCTCCTAGGGTTTAGCCTCTACGAATTCGTGGTAGATCTGCTCTTGTACTACCCATATCATCAATATTAATCAAGCAGTAAGTAGGGTTTTACCTCCATCGAGAGGGCCCGAACCTGGGTAAATATCTGTGTCCCTTGCTTCATGTTACCATCAGCCTTGACGCACAGATTGGTACCCCCTACCCGAGATCCGCCGGTTTTGACACCGACATTGGTGCTTTCATTGAGAGTTCCTCTGCGTCGTCGCTGTCAGGCTCGAAGGTTCCTTCAATCGTCATCAATGATGCTGCCCAGGGTGAGACTTTCCTCCCCGAACAGATCTTCGTGTTCGGCGGCTTCGCGCTGCGGGCCAATTCGCTTGGCCACCTGGAGCAGATCGATAGCTATGCCCCTGGCCCTCAAATCGGGTTTGGAAACCTGAACCACATGGCGGATACCCGAGGAGAGTTGATCTTCGACGGACTCGGGCCAGCGCCGAACAGTCACGATGAGCATGGCTTAGACCTGCTGTCAAACGTTGCTTGGGATATCATCCCGGCAGAAGCCTCGGAGCTAAATCCGAGACAGGTTGCGTTGCCTAAGGACGGAGGGCTGGACCCCGCCCCACAGGCCGTACCCTCATCGGCGATGGAGCCAAACACAGGCCTCACTTTTGAGGAAGCCTGTGACTCCGGCCCCCTGGACTCGTGTCCGGTTGTAGGCTCCAGTCCGCGCGTCCCCGAGCCCGCCGATCCTGGTTGGGCTCCGGTGATGGAGTTCACCGCGGCGGACATCTTTCAGCACTCGCCCTTCGGCGACATACTAAACTCATTCAAAACCCTCTCTTTGATAGAGAATCTCGGGCCGAATTATGTCCGGCTTGAGTTGGAAGCAGGCGACGAAGACATTCGTTGCCCACCCACCACCCACTTAATAGCCACGGTTGATGATTTAACCGACGTGCCAGACTTCGACTCCGAAGGCATCGACGGTATGGACGACGATGCAGGAGAAGACTCAGAATCTATGGGGTGCCGGATTCACGCCTCGCCACACGACATATACATGGTGGATATTCCCAAGGAAGGCAACGGTGACAATCCGGAAGATAACACCCCTGGGCAAAAACCAAAGCGACGGTGCAGACGCCGTTCCAAATCCGGCAACAGTAACAATATCAGCAAGAGCGCCAGAAGAATGGATACTCCGGTCAACCCTGAGGGCAACAATGACCAAAAAGAACCAGTGATGGAGCAGGACGAACCAGGTCATGCCGAACATAGTCCGGAACATACGCCCGAAGAAAACGATCCAGAGGGACGAGTTCATCAAACCGCCCCGGGACAAGAAGACAGTCTGGACGACGATGCATTCATCATTCTGGAAGAACACGTGGAACGAGAGAACCTCCAAAGAAAGCTTATGGCAACAGCAAGAAGTCTGAAGAAGCAGAAGCAGCGGTTTAAAGCTGCACAGGAAACGCTCAATCGCAGATGGAACAAAGTGCTAGACACTGAAGAAAGATATGGCGATGATCGCCATACAAAGAACTACCCAAAACGCATGCTGACGATTCAAGGGACTTATGTCCGGCCTCCGGATGCTGACGATTTAAGTCACATAATCCAACAACCCGGAGAGTCCGCCCGCAAGCTTTGGAACAGATTCCTCACTAAGAAGAATCAAATTGTTGACTGTCCGGATGCCGAAGCCTTAGCGGCATTCAAGCACAGCATCCGTGACGAGTGGCTCGCCAGACACCTCGGCTAAGAAAAGCCAAGGACAATGGCAGCCCTAAAAAGCCTTATGACCCGCTTTTGTGCGGGAGAAGATAGCTGGCTCGCCCGCAAAGGCACCAGCGACCCCATCACATCTGAAATAAGGGATGGCAATGGGAAGCCACGGCGTAATAAAAACAAACGCCAAAACAAGGAAGAGAGCCCGGACAACACAATGGTTAATGCCGGATTCCGGGGCTCTCGACCTAACCAACAAAATAAGCACCTAAAGGAAGTAAAGAGGGACCGTCCAGTCTGAACAGAGTTCTGGACAGACTATGCCAAATTCATGGCACCCCCGACAAACCTGCGAACCACACGCACAGAGAGTGCTGGGTCTTCAAGCAGGCCGGCAAACTAAACACCGAACACAAGGGAAGGGAAACACCAAGTGAAGACGAGGATGAACCCCGCCAACCGAACATTGGGGGACAGAAAAAATTCCCGCTAGAGGTTAAAACAATGAACATGATCCACGCGAATCGCACATCCTTGGGAAGGCACGAATGCGCCCATAAAGACGCACGCGATATAGAGCCCATCGTACCCACACATAACTACTGGATGTCTTGTTCAATCACCTTCGATCGCCTGGACGGCCGAACTGGTATTCTGCGCGAAGGATCAAATGCCTTGGTGCTTGACCCAATAATCGACGGATACCATCTGACTCATGTCCTCATGGACGGTGGCAACAGTCTCAATTTAATATATGAGGACACTGTCCGTAGGATGGGGATAGACTCATCCAGAATCAGCAAGATTCACACCACTTTTGAAGGGGTGATACCAGGCGTTGAAGCCTACAGCAAGGGCTCTGTCATACTGGAGGTAACATTCGGCCCACCAGGCAACTCCAGAAGCGAAGAACTAGCCTTCATCATCGCACCTTTCCAAAGCAGCTATCAAGCATTGCTTGGAAGAACGGCCCTCGCCCGCTTCAACGCATTGCCGCACTATGGCTACCTTACACTTAAGATGCCCAGTCCATGTGGCGTCATCACCATTAGCGGAATAACAGAGCGCTCTTCGCGCACAGAGGAATACGTGACGGCCCTAGCGGCCAGACTATAAGCGGCCTCTAACAAAAATACAGCGGGTCGTTAAGACCACGGACACGGTTAGGCGAGTCCGGCAACCCACATTAAACCAGGGCAGCGTATATGTAATCCTATAGTGGATACCAGGGGCTAATAATAAAAGCCCCATTTTTTGGCTCAACCTTATGGTCAGGCCATCATCTCATATTTTTATCCATCGCATACTTACGTTGCACTCTTCCATGAGTTTCCCTTTTCTGCAGACAACGTTCATGCGATACCCTTCCAGGATGCGGCACAACAGAGACAATGGCACAGACGTGCAGCAGGGCCCCATTCAACAGGTTTCTTTTTAGATTAAGCCCATGTGTAAACCTTTTCTATTGTCTCTTGTTGTTCAACCATCCCATGGGTTCCATACCCACAGAGGATACTGCCTTTTTTGGCATTTCGCCCCGACAGATTAACACCCGTACCTGGAAACACAGGGTTTATAATGAATGGGCACTCTTGAGCTCATCATCTATTATAAAGTCCGAATACCTTACGGAGTGTTCGGCGTCACGAGTTTGGCCTTATATGCATCAGCTCCGAATCATGTCTTTGGTCAAATGTTGGGTTTGCCCGGCTCCTGGGTTTGCCGCCTTATGTTCCGTCATTATCGGCTAAGGTGGCCAAAGGAGAACTACTGCGATTGTGCCCTGGTTATTCCGGATGAGCACCTCAGTAGAGAAAGCCGAAAACTGACTGTCATGATACAGCGAGAGACTGGTCAACCAATCGAGGACTCACCAGAATCTTTAGGATTCCTCCGCATTAACGAAGGTCCATTTCCCGGCCAAGTACATACGCTCCCGTACTCGGATGCACACGAAAGTACCAGGGGCTACTATACTTTAGAATCCCGTGGCTAAGCGAAAGTGTTACAGCTATATAGTCTGATTGCCTAGTTCGTCGTGCGATCACCTCCTTAATGGACCAAGACATTGGATCAAGTGTGATTAAGCATATTTTTTCGCGAACACCCCCCCCCCCATTGTATGCGTGCGGGATGAAGCCAACGACTACTAACTTTCGGATTACATATTTATATATACATACATACATACATATATATATATATATATATATATATATATAAACGGCCGCACAGTGGAAATAATCATATTCTCAGGCAAATAGTATAAATCTAGCCTCATAATCAAAATAAGCATTGTTTTTACAATGATTCCGTTCATTCGAACAGGACATTCTTCGAGCACTGCGCCTCTACTAGACGGGCACCTTCTGTGACCTGCGCCAAGTAGTGCTCGGCCGGATATTGACCCCCCACCGGATCCTAGGCCGCTATCATGGTGGCATCCATATCCGTCCAATAGGCTTTAACGCGGGCGAGGGCCATCCATGAACCTTCTATACACGTCGATCTCCTCATGACATCGATCCGAGGCACAGCCCCAAGGAACTGTTGCACCAAACTAAAGCAACTATCGGGTTTAGGCCCCTGAGGGAGTCCTAGACTAGGGGGTGTCCGGACAGCCGGACTATCATCGTCAGCCGGACTCCAAGACTATGAAGATACAAGATTGAAGACTTCGTCCCGTGTCCGGATGGGACTTTCCTTGGCGTGGAAGGCAAGCTTGGCAATACGGATATGTAGATCTCCTACCATTGTAACCGACTCTGTGTAACCCTAGCCCTCTCCGGTGTCTATATAAACCGGAGGGTTTTAGTCCGTAGGACAAGACAACCATTACAACAATCATACCATAGGCTAGCTTCTAGGGTTTAGCCTCCTTGATCTCGTGGTAGATCCACTCTTGTACTACCCATATCATCAATATCAATCAAGCAGGAGTAGGGTTTTACCTCCATCGAGAGGGCCCGAACCTAGGTAAAAACATCGTGTCCCTTGTCTCCTGTTACCATCCGCCTAGACGCACAGTTCGGGACCCCCTACCCGAGATTCGCCGGTTTTGACACCGACACCTCCAAGCATGCAAGAAGGTTGAGCAGATGGCAGAGCTACAGAAAGCTGAATATGAGCGTCGCGACAAGGAGAAGGCCCAGGAAGGTGGCGGAGGATCCGGCAAGAAGCATCCCGCCCGGGGAGGGCGCCGCGGCAAGGCCAAGAAGCGGCAAGGAGACAGACCTCCCCGTGGCCGCGACAAGGACGAAGACGAAGATGAGGATGATGAGATGGACGAGGATGAGTCCGACGAGCAAGAGTTTCAGAAGGCAATGGAGGTTTTGTGCGTTGACAGCGGTGCTTCTCTGCACACCTCGCACCGCCAACTCAAGCAGTGGGTGCGGGAGGTAAATGCAGCAGAACCATCAGTTGAATCGCGCAAGCCCCTGAAGTGGCCCAGCACGCCCATCATCTTTGATGTTGAGGATCACCCTGATCGCATCACTGCGGTCGGGTGCTTGCCGATGTTGGTTTCGCCAACCATCCGCAACCTCAAGGTCACGAAGATGTTGGTTGACGGCGGGGCCGGCCTGAATCTGATCTCTTCCATGGTGCTCAACAAGCTCCAGATCCCCGACAGCGAGCTCGAAGAAACTGGTACCTTTCAAGGAATCAACCCGGGAAGGAGCAAGCCCAAGGGGAAGATTACACTGCCAGTGACGTTTGGCAGCGAGCTGAATTTCAGGACAGAGAGAGTCACATTTGATGTTGCTGACTTCCCATTGCCCTACAATGGAATACTTGGCCGTCCGGCGCTTGCCAAGTTCATGGCAGCCTCTCATTATGCCTACAATGTGCTCAAGATGCCCGGTCCGATAAGTGTCATCTCTGTCCAAGGCGACAAGAAGGATGCACTTATCTGTACCGACAAGATCTACCGGGAAGCAGCAGCCGCAGCAGAGCGCAAACCACTTGCCGCTGAAGCTCCCGGGGGGAAGAAGAAGAAGACCAAGTCCGGCAAGAGTAGCTCTGATGCCCACTCCGGCAAGCGCACCTCTTCGGAGTGCTGCGCTACCGTCAAGGACGCACCATCGAGCTCCACCGGCAAGTGCAAGAAGGCAAAGACAGCTGCACCAGAGACCAAGAAAGTGGCCGCCAAGGAGGACGGCACTGGTGGTACCTTCACCATCAGTGCCACGCTTGACCCTAAATAGGAAAGTGCGCTCGTTGCTTTCCTGCGAGCGAATGTCGATGTGTTTGCATGGCAACCATCTGACATCCCCGGTGTTCCCAGGGAAGTAATTGAGCACCACCTTGCCGTCTGTCCTCACGCGCGACCCGTCAAGCAGAGAGTTAGGAAGCAAGCGGTGGAACGCCAAGAGTTCATAGCAGCAGAGATCAAGAAGTTGGAAGCAGCAGGCCTCGTTCGAGGAGTACTCCATCCAACGTGGTTAGCCAATCCAGTAGTCGTGCGCAAGGCGAACGGGAAGTGGAGGCTTTGTATTGACTTCATGGATGTTAATAAAGCTTGTCCCAAAGATCCATTTCCCTTGCCGCGCATTGACCAGATTGTCGACTCCATGGCAGGATGTGATCTGCTTTCATTTCTTGATGCATACTCAGGATATCATCAGATATTCATGGCAGAAGAGGATGAAGAGAAAACCACGTTCATTACTCCATGTGGCACGTACTGCTTTGTACGAATGCCTTTCGGACTAAAGAATGCTGGTTCAACGTTTGCAAGAGTAGTCAGTCATGCTTTTGAGCCACAGCTGCACAGGAATGTAGAAGCATACATGGATGATATAGTGGTCAAGAGCAAAGACAGAGAAACTTTGGTTCAAGATCTGGAAGAGACTTTTGCAAATCTGCGCAAGGTCAATCTCAAGTTGAACCCCGAGAAGTGCGTGTTTGGAGTTCCGTCCGGCAAGCTTCTCGGGTTCTTTGTGTCCCAGGGGGGGATTGAAGCCAACCCTGACAAGATCAAGGCCATCGAGCAAATTGAAGCCCTGAAGCGCGTCAAGGGTGTGCGAAGGCTTGTCGGCTGCGTTGCTGCTCTCAGTAGGTTCATCTCTAAGTCTGCTGAGCGCGCCCTACCATTTTTCAAAATTTTGAAAAAGGCAGGTCCAATTAAAAGGACTCCGGAAGCGGAGGCCGCGCTACAGGAC
This sequence comes from Triticum timopheevii, assembly GCA_963921465.1. NCBI lineage: Eukaryota > Viridiplantae > Streptophyta > Magnoliopsida > Poales > Poaceae > Triticum > Triticum timopheevii. The sequence goes on from OY997270.1 coordinate 141,735,739, forward strand.
TTGAAGAGATACCTATCCTCCACTCCAGTACTTGTCGCACCTAAACCACAAGAGAAGTTGCTGCTGTATCTAGCGGCGACCAATCAAGTGGTTAGTGCTGCGTTAGTAGCAGAGAGGGAGGCAGATGATGAGCCAGTAGCCGCGACAAGCGAGTCCAGCGACAAGCAGGGGGCTTCTCCGTCAAGCTCTGGTCCCGACAAGGATGAATCTGTGCAGCCGCGGGCAGAGAAACAAAAGAACATGGTGCAGCGCCCAGTTTATTTTGTCAGCTCCCTTCTGCAGGGGGCTAGATCAAGATAATCTGGGGTGCAAAAGTTGCTTTTTGGCCTTCTCATGGCCTCGAGGAAGCTGCGCCATTATTTTCAAGCACATGAGATCACAGTTGTCACTCGCTTTCCGTTGAAGAGGATACTGCAGAATCCAGAAGCAACGGGCAGGATTGTCGTGTGGGCACTAGAACTGTCAAGCTTTGGCCTCAAGTTTGAAAGTACTTCAACTATTCAGAGCCGAGCATTGGCAGAATTCATAGCGGAGTGGACACCAACACCTGATGAAGAAACTCCGGAGAAGAGCATCCCCGTCAAGGAAGCAAACAAGGAGTGGATCATGTACTTTGATGGTGCCTTCTCGCTGCAAGGCGCCGGTGCGGGCGTGCTACTTGTCGCACCCACCGGAGAGCACCTCAAGTACGTGATCCAAATGCATTTTCCCAAGGAGCAAGCCACAAACAATACTGCAGAGTATGAAGGCTTGCTTGCCGGACTCAGGATCGCGGCAGAACTTGGGATCAAGAAGCTTATTGTCAGGGGTGACTCACAGCTTGTCGTCCGCCAAGTTAACAAAGATTATCAAAGTCCGTTGATGGAAGCTTACATTGATGAAGTGAGGAAGCTGGAAGAGCATTTTAACGGCCTGTAGATGGAACATGTTCCAAGAGCTCAGAACGACATTGCGGACGGCCTGTCAAAGTGCGCCGCACTCAAGTTACCTGTGGAACCAGGTATTTTTGTGCTCAAGCTGACTCAGCCATCTGTAACACCATCAACTGGACAGAGCAAGAAGAGAAAGTTGGTTACTGGCGACTACTTTCCGGCAGAGCTCCCCGAAGCCGCCGCCAAGAAGGTCTCCAGGATCAACACAGAAAGTGCTGAGGAGCAGTTTGCTCCGACAAGCCCTAGGGTTTGTTTCGTTGAAGCATACGCTCCCGACAAGCTGTGTCCCGACACGCTTGCCGGGGAGCATCACGCTCCGGCAGGATCCCATATTCTTGCCATAGAAGCGGATGTTCCCGCAGCAGCATTTGCGCCTTTAGTCCTTGTCGTTGAGCCACAGGCTCCGGCATGGGCACAGCAGATCGTCCATTTCCTTCAAACAGGAGAACTTCCCGAAGAACAAGAAGAAGCAGAGAAAGTAGCCCGACAATCAAGTGTGTATCAGTTTGTCGATGACATACTGTACAGAAAAAGATTCAATGGAGTGAAATTGAAGTGCATTTCCCAGGAAGAAGGACAAGAGCTGTTGGCGGAGATACACGGAGGCATATGTGGTCACCACATTGGCGCAAGAGCACTTGCCGGCAAAGCTTTCCGGCAAGGTTTCTTTTGGCCGACAGCACTCCAGGATGCAACTGCACAAGTAACCAAGTGTGAAGCGTGCCAGTTCCACTCCAAACAAATACATCAACCAGCTCAAGCTCTCCAAACGATCCCTTTATCCTGGCCATTTTTGGTCTGGGGGCTCGATATCCTCGGCCCCTTTCCCCGAGCTGTCGGGGCTTCGAGTTCTTGTACGTGGCAATCGACAAGTTCACGAAGTGGCCGGAGGTGGAGGTAGTGAGGAAGGTGACAGCACAGTCAGCGGTCAAGTTCTTCAGGTCAATTGTTTGCCGTTTCGGAGTCCCTAACAGGATCATCACCGACGACGGCACACAATTCACGAGCCGCACCTTCATGCAGTACGTCCAAGATCTTGGCGCCAAGATCTGCTTCGCTTCTGTTGCTCACCCGAGAAGCAACGGTCAAGCAGAGAGGGCAAACGCTGAAGTGCTGCGTGGGGTCAAGACTAGAACTTTTGACAGGCTGCACAAATGCGGGAGAAATTGGATCGAGGAGCTGCCAGTGGTTCTTTGGTCGATCAGAACGACGCCAAATCAAGCCACTGGCCAGACACCTTTTGCTCTTGTTTACGGAGCAGAGGCAGTTCTCCCCACGGAACTCGTATACGGATCGCCTCGAGTGCTCGCTTATGATGAGCTTGAGCAAGAGTAGCTGCGGCAAGATGACGCGCTGCTCCTCGAGGAAGATCGTCTTCAGGCTGCTGTACGAGCTGCTCGTTACCAGCAAGCTTTGCGCCGCTACCATAGCCGCAAAGTTAATGCCAGAAGCTTCGAGGAAGGCGACCTTGTTCTTCGGCACGTTCAATCCGCCAAGAATTCCAACAAGTTGACGCCGAAGTGGGAAGGCCCTTATCGGGTAAAGCGAGTCACTAGGCCTGGCGATGTCCGCCTTGAGACCGAAGATGACATTCCGGTGAGCAACTCCTGGAACATAGAGCATCTTCGCAAGTTTTACCCATAAGGCGCGGTTGCTGGAACCTGCTGTCCCGGCAACCACCTTTTGTACAAGCCTTGCCGCTGTTGCATGTAACCCTTTGTACAAAGCCGGGCGCAGATCCCGTGCATAAATAAAGATCGTATGTTCAGCACATATTGTCAAATTGCATGCCTTTTTCTTTTTTAGCATGTATACACTGACACTTTGTGCAGAACTTGCTCCCGGTAAGCAATAACGAGCCTTAAGGCTCCATAACTTTATTTTCTCTTCTTTCTTTTGCTCAAAAAGAAGGTTCCTCCACCCACAAGTTCACCGGGGGGGAGAGGAGAGGATAAACATATGGACCGGGCGTCGTTCAAAGAAGCATAAGCCTTGCCAGGACACAAACGACAGAAAAGCTAAGTTGCCAAAGTTTGAGCACAGTCAGTTTTTAAATTTTTAAGTTATATTCCTTGAACGACCGTGCCTTGTATGGAAAACCTGTGCGCAGAGGAACCGGCTCGCGGCTAAGTTGCGCCCTTACTTTGTTTCGAGTCCGCTCAACAATGAAAGTGTGTTGCGACTAGCCCCGACAAGGTTTCTTGCCGGAGGCAACACCGCCAGCAGGCTGCTGATGTTCCGCACTCAGCGCTCGCAGCAAGTGTGCTTGCGCCGGCAAGCTCCCAAAAAGCGTAGGGTAAAAACATACAAGGAATGGAATCAAATAAAGGAAGTAACATAGCAGATAGTAGCCAGAATAAAGTCATATTACAATAAATAACTTGCCGCGCTCTGATGGATTGTTCCTATGACATATCTAGCAGCAGCAAGAAAAAGGAGAAGAAGGGTGGCCTAATCCACGCGCTCGCCGTCGACCCTCCTGACTTCATTGACCTTGTCCACAATGGGTGCGACAATGGCTTTGAGCTCTTCAAGATCGGCACCTGCCGGCAGCTTCTTGAGGACGCGGGAGAGGTCGAGGCCCGGGTTGCGGAAGAGTATCTTCACCAACACCTTCTCCAAGACCCTGGCGCAGATTGCGCGCGACTCGTCGGCCAGCTTCTTCGGGATCCTTTCCCGGAGCTGCTGGAGAGCCGTCACCACGCCCTTGAAGAAAAGAGTAAGCTTGGCGCTGGGCTGGAGGTTCTCGTCGGAGGAGTACCCAAAGCCCGCCAAGTCCAGCTCCGCCAGCTCCTCGTCGATGGATGTAGCAATGTTGACGAGGCCCTCTGTCCAGAGCTCCGCCATAGCCCTGAAGGTGTTCTGAGTCTCGGCGGCCCTCGTCAACAGCTCCTCGTTGCCCTTGAGCTCTTTCTTCAAGTCATCTTCTCGCCTCTTGGCGGCGTCCAGTGTCTCCATCAAGGTGGCCAGCTTCATCTCCAGATCAGCGCTTGAGTCCTTGGCGGTGTTCAGTTCCTTGACCTTCTCGGCGAGTTGAACTTGCAGATCGCCATGGGCAAGTGCATCCTTCTCGCGTTCGTGCTGGAGTGCGGCAAGCTCTTCATTCTTCTTTCCCATATCCGCCTCCAGCTGCGCCACCTTCACCTCTAACTCCTTCTTGGCGGCCTCGGTGGCCGCGGCAGCATCTTTTGCCTCCTTGAGCTCCCCGCCAAGTGACTGCTCTCGTGCGTCGAGCTCCTCCTCGTGGCTGTCCAGGTTCACCTTCTTCTGCGTCAGCTCACCTTCCCGCCTGGACATCTCCTCGGCGGTGAGCCTCTGCTGCTCCTCGGCCTCAGCCTTTTCCAGGATGAACGCCTTCTTTGCCTCGTCAAGTTGCGCCCTCTCCTCTGCAATGGATCGGAGGGCCTCCTAGTTGCGGCTCTTAAGCTCCTCTGCATGCTTTTCTATGTCAACTCCCGCCCGCGCGATAAGCGCTTCCCGGGACTCAAGCTTCGCTTGCCGGGCGCGATAGAGTGACACCAACTTCCGGAGCAGTTGCTCCTCCTCAGACTCGCCACTGCTGCTGCCGGGTGCATCAACCACTGCCAGACCGGCAGAGGCGAGTACTTCCCCGTCAAACTCCTCTCCTTCGACCGGCGCCCTGGAGCTCGACGCCCAGGGAAGCTTGATGTATACGCCCTCGCCGGACTTCAAGTAAGCGCCTGGCTGGGGATCCTCAGAGCCCGGCGCTGCATCAGCGGCGGAGGGGTCGGCGGTCGGTGCAGCGCCTTGCGCTCCTGCGCCCTCCGGGTCGTCAGTACGATCGTCGGACCCCTCGCCAGCTCCTGCGCCAGCAGCCTTGGCGGCTTCTTCGTCGGCGGGTTCATCAGCGCCGGCCTCTTCCTCGTCAGCGGCGGCATCTTCAGTATTGCCGCGCGCGCCTTCATCACCGGTGGCCTCAGTCTCCGTCGGGTCTGTGAGAGGGGGTTCTGAGGACAAGGAGAGGAAGAAAAAGTCAAGTAAATATCCAAAAAAAGAATAAAGAAGATCGGAAGAAGAAAAACCCAAGGGAAAATTTCCGACAAGGAGGGTTACCTGTGCTGGGCTCCGTGACCATGGGCTCCACCACTGAAGGCTCACTGGATCTTTCCCTTGCCGGGCACCTCTCCCTTGCCGGGGAGCGTTCCCTTGTCGGAGAGTTGCCCCTTGGCGGCGTGGTCGAAGCAGATTGCACCTGGTGGGCCTGTTCTGCTCCTACATGAACAAATCAACAATCGAGATGTCAGCAAAAGAAGAAGCACCAATGCGCGCCCCACAACAGGAAGTAAACCAAACACTTGCGCTGGGGGCTGTGCTGGGGGCTGCTGCGAGGAGAAGGAATCGGGTCCGTCAAGGTGGTCTCGGACGTGTCTTCTGCCATCACAGCAGGATCGTCCTCGATGACAACCATGGGGACCTTGGCCCTCTTCGCCGCTCTCCCGGCCAGAGTCCTGAAATAGAGCAGGGATTCAGAGAGAAACAAATCAGATGCAAGACAAGCAACAACACAGATCGAAGAAAAACAAGTACAGTAAGGGGAGGGCCTTACTCTTCCTCCTCTTCTTCCTCCTCGTCGGAGCTCAGCGCAGAGAGGTCGAAGTCCGGTACCCTTTCTGCGCGGCGAGGCGGAGGAGTAGGCTCCCTTGGACGTTTGCCGGAGGCTGCGGCAGGATCAGGCGTGGTGGCCCGGGAAGACCCCGCCTCAGTTGACGGCACAGCTTGGGACCCCCCCCCCCCCCCCGCGGCAACAGTACTTGTCGCGGTGGAGCGTGTCCCACGGTGCCTCGTCTGTTGGCCTTCCTGTCCCCCTGCCGTATCTCCAACTCGACGGAGGCGCCTTCTTGGTTGGAATTGGGGCTGCGCTGGGGGCTCCGCCTGCGGCAAGCTGCTCGAGGACGGCTGGCCGCTCGCGCCCTCAGCGGGCTCGCTCGCTTCGGCCTCGGGCTCCCCCTCACCAACGACCTCTCCGGCAAGGTCCTCCCTGTCGGCAAGGCTTGCCGCCTCGGCCGCCTCTGCCTCTGCCAACGCAAAGCCAAACTCGCCCGCGGCGGCGGCTGCCGCCGCCTCTTCGGCCCTGCTGGCGATGTACCGCATCTCGTTTTCGGTGGTGGCGCGGGTGAGAAGCTTCTTTTCGTCGGCGTTGACTGCTACCTCCGTCAAGCCATCAAAGAATTGCTGCACGACGTCGTCGGCGGGCTCCATCCAAGTTGGGCTTATCCCGTGTGAGTCGCACTCTGGCATCATTGCGCAGATGCGATCACGCTGGGAGTTGTTGCACAACGGGATGACGCCCTACGGCAACCTGAACCACTCTGGATGGTTGGCGTCATGCTTGAACAGCTCCTTCAGCATCCCGTCAAGCTCCAGAACTATGAAGTTGAAGTTGAGGCCTGGGCCCAGCCTCATGATATCCGCCGGGCCGCCAAACAGCCAGGCGGGCCTCCCCCTCTTCTGCAGAGGGGCGATGCGACGACGAAGGAAATCCGCGCCAACCGCCCCTGCTGTGAGTCCGGCAAGCCTGAGCCGGAGGATTCGGGTGGTGGCAATCTTCAGCTTGGCGTCATCCGGTGACAGAGCACTCCAGTAGCCGCCGCGCACCACCCGGGGCTGGCGCAGGTTGGTGAATGGTTGCGGATTGGCATCACAGATCCAGTACCACTCCGCCCCCACTCATCCCACTTGCTGCGGAGCTCGCCCGCCAGATACACCTCCTTCATGCCGATTCGTGAGGTCCAGGCGATTCCGCCAGCCAATGGCTCTCCTTTCTCGGCTCGGGGGGTGAAATAATGGCGAAAAAGAGCAACACTTGGGTGGATGCCAACGAAGTTCTCGCAGAGGTGTGCGAAAACCGCCATTGTCAGAACGGTGTTGGGGGTGAAATCAAGAAGATGAAACCCGTAGGTATTCATGATGTCGCAGAAGAAATCAGAAAAAGGTGGGCAGAGCCCGCAATAGAAGAACACCGGAAAGAAATAGTACCCTTTTGGGCACCGCTTCGATTTGGAAGCCTCGGCGGAGAGCACCGGCGTGCGCGGATGCGCCCGCGTCTCCGTCGACCAGAAGAGGTAGAACTCCTCCCGCAGTGCCTTCGGGGTGAGCTCGGGGGGGAAGAGCACTCGCTCCTTGCGCAGCGCCTCAAGCCGCAACGCCTCGGCCGACTTCGCGGTCTTGCCGGTCTTCGGAGCCATGGCGGAAGCGGCGGAGGAACGCGGAGGTGTTGAGGGCGACGGCGGCAACGGGCGGCGGAGCGCTGCTCTCTTTCGGCTTGGGAAGCGGAGGGGAGCGGCGGAGCTTTCGAAATAAGGAACTGCAAGTGGCGAAGGTGGGGGAACGGCCCTGTTTCCTCTGCTTATAAACAGGGGAGGCGAACGTTATGCATTTCCTGGATTTAAGTATTGCCCACGACCTCTCCCACGACGCCGCGATTGACGCGTGCCGTTGCGAGAGGACGCGGTGGATACGGAGTGGATTTGGTTTGGACCCAGGCCGCGCGTACCCGTGCCCTGTTTTGGGCCTGGCCCAACAGCGCTCGGCACCATGTATGGCCCAGGCCCGGGGGCTCTTGTCGGTGTACTAAAGTAGGGGTACCTTAGTACCCCGAACTTGTGCACGGGTAGTCGCAGCGTCCCGCGGCAAGGCTTGCCGGCGTCCGCCAAGACCCTTCGCTATTCATATTACTGCCATTCAAGAACAAAGTGTTAACCGAGAAGACAAGGCCCCGGCAAGAGAAGCTTGCCGGGAAGGACAAGACCCCGGCAAGAGGAGCTTGCCGGGAAGGCCAACTAAGGCACTTCAGAAAACTTACCGCGATGCACCGCGCGTCCCGACAAGACCCGACGAGCGGCAAGCTTGCGGGTGCGACAAGTCAGCGACCGCGGCAAGGCACTTGCCGCGGCAAAGCCACCACCCTGCGCCCACGCTCCAGCGCATCCGACGACGTGTCGCCACAGGATCGCTCCTGGTGCACGTGGCGGGCGGCTGTGCAGCTAAGCGGTGCGAGGTGGCAAGTGAAGATGACGAGGAGGCCATCGTGGCGATCGGTGGCGCCTCTAACGGTCGCTTCCTGCACTGTTGGGGAGACCGGACGGGCATTAAATGCCCTTGTCCCCTGCCGTCAGAGTTAGGTAGGGGGCACTGTTGATAGTGGTTGTACCAACCCTCGTTTTTACGTTTTTACCCCTCTCTCTGCGTTGCCACCTGTCAGTGACCCCTTTAGACTATAAAAAGGAGGCACATGCGCACGTAGAAGGGGTTCGACTCATTCGAGACTACAGCATACCTACGCTTTCGAGCAAGAACAGAATAGAAACACAAAGCAGCAGTAGGAGTTTTATCTCTCCGGAGAGCTCCGAAGCTGGGTAAAATCCCTCGCGTGCTCGACCTCGATCTGCTCTTCGTGCGCCCTCCGCTCCCCGCCGGACCGAAAAGGGGCCCCGCCCCATAGGTGCTCGTTTCCACCACGACACCGCATCGCAGAACGGGCATCCTTGGCTTCGGCGGTGGCCTTCCCCAGGTCCTCTCGCTCCGCTTGGCGCTCCTTTTCAAGAACCTCATTGCGGTCGGTAGCATCTTTTAACTTCACGGCCATTTCGGCCATCTCTTCCCTGCTTCGGCAGTGTGCAACCCTTTTGGCTTCAAACTCCTTGGCCGCCCTCGAGGCAGCCGCCTCACCCCTTCTGGCTCGCTCCTTGGCTTGGGCAAGTTCGGCCCGAAGGCTCTCCACAGCAGCGGCACCATCTGCATTTCACACACATGTTGTAAGGAGCGGGCTTCGGCTCCCTTACTAGGTGACCGCAAATAAACACTTACCTTGCGACTCGTCAAGTCGCCTGTTCACTAGCGCGATGTCCGCATCCGCAACGTCGAGTTGCCGCTTTAGTTCAGCAACTCCATCAGTCCGGCTGGCCCCCGGACGATCCGCCACCTGCATAGGAACGGCAAAAATTAAAACCTGCGATTTTGATCCTCGGCACGCTGTCGCTTTCGACAACCTACCGAGTCTCAGGGGCTACTATCTATACAGGGCGCACTTTATGTGTAAAACTGTCAAAAGGTGTGTCGTTTTTACGTACCTCAAACCCCGCCAGCAAACTCCTGACGGCATTACGCAATCCGCCTTCAGCGGACGAAATCCTTCCAATCACCATACTCATCAATGCATGGTGACCTTCTGAGATAGACGCCCTCTCAAGCAGATCCTTCAGCTCCCCCGGCCGAACACCAGGTGCCGGACTACTCGGCCCTGCCGGACTCGGGGATACCCTCCGTGACGACACTTCAGGCTCGTCCGCCTTATCCGACGGCGCAGCGGACGGAAGCGTCTCGCTCTCCACCATCTCCAGACGAAGGTCCCCCGAAGACGAGCTCATCTGTGAAGGACGGAGATCCGAACTACAAGGTAAAAACTTAAGTTATCCTCAGAAGCACAAATAGGGATGTCCCTTATTACAAAACTCCCCTTTTTTCTACTTACGGCTCGCTGGAGGGCTGATTCTTTAGGCGAGACTGTGCAGCCGGGGCCTCCTCGGACGCAGGACCCTCTGGTGAAGATTTCTTCCCCCGCTTAGGGGCTTTGGCCTCCGGGTCTTCGGAGGCGGTCCTCTTCTCCCCTTGGAGGGAGGGATTCTCGATCCCCCCTCTTTCAAGAGCCTCCTTGGGTGAGGCGGTAGCTCCTCTATTTTTCCCTTCGCCTTCTTCTGAAGGCGCAACCTCCAGCATCCTGACTAGCACGGGATCCGGCGCGGTCTCTAGGAGGGGGGCCGGACACCATATCAGCTTTGCTTGCGCTATCCACTCCTGTTTAGAAGGAAATTGGTCAAAAGGCGAATCATAGAAAGACAAACAAACGGTATGTCCAGACTCGGAGCTACTTACTTGTGTATCCGGGCGATTGCAGCTTAGGCCGGTGTCCTCGGTCAATTCCGGACACGCCTCTCGTGATCCTAAGAATAATTTGTACATCTTCACGGGTGTCATACCAATGAAGTGTTGGAGAATCCGTGGTCCCTCCGGATTAAACTCCCACAGCCGGAGAGGGCGGCATTTGCAGGGCAGGAGACGCCTAATCAGCATGACCTGCATCACCACAACCAGATCGATCTCCCTCGCTTGGAGGTCTCGAATCCGGCCCTGCAGTAGGGGCACGTCCTTTGGCAGCCCCCAATTGAGCCCTTGGCTGGCCCATGACATCAACCGCTGTGGAGGGCCCAAGCGGAAGATGGGTGGCAGCTTCTGCCTGCTGCCCCTGGGAGCGGTTATATAGAACCACTCCTGCAGCCACAAGCTGAGCTCCTCCTGGAAAGAGCCCTCGGGCCATGGAGCGTCGGCCCTTCTGCTCACAACCGCCCCGCCGCACTCTGCTTGACGCCCCTCGATCATCTTTGGCTTCATGTCGAAGGTCTTAAGCCACAAGCCGAAGTGAGGGGTGACGCGGAGGAAGGCTTCGCAGACGACAATAAATGCAGAAATATGGAGGATGGACTCCAGAGCCAAGTCGTGGAATTCCAACCCATAGTAAAACATGAGCCCTCTCACAAAAGGATCCATCGGAAAGCCTAAACCCCGACGGAGGTGGGATACAAAAATGACGTACTCGCCGGGCTCGGGGGTGGGGATGACCAGCCCTTCGGCGGGCAACCTGTGTGAAATCTCGTAAGACAGGTACTTGGCCTCTCGCAATTTTAGCACGTCCTCCTCCGTGACGGAGGAGGGCACCCACCGGCCCTGAAGGTCGGAGCCGGACATTGTTGAAGGTCCGAAGCGCTCGAATCTGGGGCTCTGGGTGTTGGAACTTGGGGCAAGGAGAAGATTCGATGAAAGATTGAAGAAAAGAAACGAGCCTTGGTCCCATTATAAAGAGGGAAAATACCAAGAGCCGTCTTTGTTCGGGACTCGCCTCTGATAGAGGAGGCGTGGCGACGGGCACGGTTGGGTTACCCACGTCCGTATTGATGGGAATCCCGGAATAAGGGGAACACGATCTCTGCTTCGACAAGATGTGCCAAGGAAACCGCTTCGCTAAACACGCTGAAGTGGTATAATAAAAAACGATTCCAGTAAAGGCTTGGTAGTGGCGTGACGTCATGCCACAAAATACGTCAGCAGATTGAATTTGTGCACATATTATTCTCTCTACGGTGGAATGTGGAATTTATTTTGCAAAGCCGGACACTATCCCGGTGTTCACAATCTTCTATGAATTTTTCAGAGGAGGAACCCGCCTTGCAATGCCGAACAATATGCGCGCCGGACTCATCATCATTGAAGCCTGGTTCAGGGGCTACTGAGGGAGTCCTGGACTAGGGGGTGTTCGGACAGCCGGACTATCATCGTCAGCCGGACTCCAAGACTATGAAGATACAAGATTTAAGACTTCGTCCCGTGTCCGGATGGGACTTTCCTTGGCGTGGAAGGCAAGCTTGGCAATACGGATATGTAGATCTCCTACCATTGTAACCGACTCTGTGTAACCCTAGCCCTCTCCGGTGTCTATATAAACCGGAGGGTTTTAGTCCATAGGACACATAACAATCATACCATAGGCTAGCTTCTAGGGTTTAGCCTCCTTGATCTCGTGGTAGATCTACTCTTGTACTACCCATATCATCAATATCAATCAAGCAGGAGTAGGGTTTTACCTCCATCGAGAGGGCCCGAACCTGGGTAAAAACATCGTGTCCCTTGTCTCCTATTACCATCCGCCTAGACGCATAGTTCGGGACCCCCTACCCGAGATCCGCCGGTTTTGACACCGACAGCCCCTTCAGCCAAAGATGGTCTATTACAGACCGCATTGCAAGCCTGAACAGCCTGTGAAGCTCCGCTACAACAGCCATCTTGTCACTCAACGGCAGCGGGCGAGTGGGAGCATGGAATTGCGACCAGAAAAGCTTCTCCACTTCCTTGTCACCTTGACCTTTGAAGAAGTCGGCAGCATCAGCCGTACTGTTCGCCAAATCTACATATGCGTCCGCCGGACTCCAGCGTCCATCCAGGGGAGCATACTTCGGATCGAAAAATTTCGTCCGCGGTAAATAGGAGCCCCCAGCCGCGATTTCACCAGCCTGTCGAAGCTCCTCCCGTGCACCCCTGAGCTCGGTCCGGATTTCCTTGGTGGCATTCAGCGCCTTGTTCAGTTCGGCCGAATTACCCTCACACTTCTTTTTAAGGAGCTCATACCGGTCAGCGGCATCTTTTAACTCAATAGCCATTTTGGCTATCTTTTCCTCACTTCGGCGATGAGCAGCCTGTTCGGCCCTCAGTTCCTCGGCCGCCTTTAGGGCAGCCGCACAGCTCACCCGAGCTTGTTCCTTGGCTTGAGCAAGTTCCGCCCTCAGGACCTCCATGGCAGCAGCACCATCTACAGTTCGAACAAATTATATTAATATGTGCCACCTTAATATTTTCCTATGCAATGGGAGACAGGGCACATACCTTGTGATGTATCAGCCGCTCATTCATCAGAGTAATATCAGCATCAATCAACCCAATTTGCCTCGATAGTTAGGCAACTTCAACGGACGGGCCGGCAGCCGGACCCACAGGTACCTGCACGCGTTTACAGCACTATCATTGGTTTATGATCCCCCGTTTTCCGCCTAGGGTGGGCAATCAGAGTCTCAGGGGCTACTATCTATATGGAGCACACCTAGCGCGTGCCTTACAACCAAAGAAATAGTGAGTTCTCCATTACATACCTCAAAACCTCTAAGCAGGCTTGTGAATGCTTCATTCAAACCGCTTGTAGCAGATGAAATCTTCTTGAGCACCGCGCTCATTAATGAGTGGTGCTCCTCCGAGAGCGCAGCTCACTCCAGTAAGCCCGTCAGTACGTCCGGACTCAGGGCGGCTGACGTATTGGCCTCCGACCTTGGCGGATCCGGACTCCTCCATGATGACACCTCGGTGTCGCCCGCGTCAAGAATCGGAGAGGCGGGTGGGGTCTCGCTCTCCATCATCTCCGGAGGAAGGTCCCCCAAAGACGATCCCTGTTGAGAAGAGCTGCCAGCCGGACTGCAAAAAGTTGAATCCTGGTCATTGATCCAGGAGAAATACAGTAACTTTAAGTTAATGATTGACTTACGGCTCATTGGAGGGCTGGCCCGTTGGTGGGCGTAATGCGGTGAGGGTGCCCGTCGCGGCAGAGCCCCTTGGGGACACCTTCTTCCCAGGTATGGGTGTCTCCGTCTCCAGGTCTTCAGAGGCGGCCCTCTTCTTCCCGCGTGGGGAGGAGGCTTCAGCCTCCCCTCCCCTACTATCCTCCTTGGGGAAAGTAACAATTCCCCCGGTTCGGATGTGTAGCATGTGGGGTTCGGTTTCTTCGTTCCTCCCCTTGTCTTTCCCCGAGGGCATTCTGTTGAGTATCCGGTCGAGCATCTTGGCCACGGTAGGGGCGGGCGAGCCTTCGGGAAGTGGCGCCGAACACCTGATTCTCTCCGCCTTGCTGAGCCATTCCTGGATGCGGATGATGTTCAGAATAAACAATCATGACAAATACAAAATAGGGTGTCCGGTATCAAGGCTACTTACTTGAGTATCTAGGCGATTGCAGCTTAGGCCCGCATCCTCGATGGTATCCGGACACGCTACTTTCCGTCCGAAGAATAATTTGCACATCTCTTCGAGCTTCAAGCCGAAGAAGTGCTTCACAGTCCGCGGACCCTCCGGATTGAACTCCCACATCCGAAGAGGCCGGCACTGGCATGGCAACATCCGCCGGATTAACATCACTTGCATTACGCTAACAAGGTTGATATCCCTCTCGAGAAGCTCCCGGATGCGGTTCTGCAGTATTGGTACATCACCTGCGGGCCCCCAATTACGTCCTACGTCTGTCCAGGACGCCAACTGCGACGGGGGGCCCGAGCGGAACTCGGGGGCGGCTACCCACTTTGTGCCCCTTGGGGTCATAGCATAAAACAACCTCCGCTGCCATACGTCAGATACTTCTGGGAAAGAACCTTCCGGCCATGGGGCATCGGCGTTTCTGCTTATTACGACACCTCCACACTCCACGTGTCGCCCCTCGATCATCTTCGGCTTCACATTGAAGGTCTTGAGCCATAAGCCGAAGTGTGGCGTGACATGGAGAAAAGCCTCGCACACGATAATGAACGACGAGATATGGAGGATAGCATCTGGAGGTAGATCATGAAAATCCAGCCCATTATAGAACATGAGCCCCCTCACAAAGGGATGGAGGGTGAAACCAAAACCGCGGAGGAAGTGTGGGACAAAAACGACACACTCATTGGGCTCCGGTGTAGGGATGACCTGCCCCGGAACAGGAAGCCTGTGCTGGATATCGGCGGTCAGGTATCCGACCTCCCTAAGCTTTGCAATGTCGTTCTTTTCGATTGAGGAGGCCACCCACCGGCCTTGAGGGTCAGATCCGGACATATTGGAGGATTCCGGAGGGGTCAAGCTTAGGTTTTGGGTGTTAGAACTCGAGGTGCGAAAGGGGGCGATGAAGGTGAAAAAGGAAGCGTATGTCTCGACCCCTTTATAAAGAGGGTGAATATCAAGAGTCCCTGGTGTGACCGTTTGAGGCTTATCTAAAAACACACGGGGTAATACCAACAGCTGTCGTGGGGTCATGCACGCTCATATTGACGGAAAATCCCGTAATAAAAGGGACACGACCTCTGCCTCGACGGGACGTGCCAATAAAACTGCCTCGTAACATGAGTCATTGTGGGGAAGGAAACGTCGGTTCACATTGGACCGAGCCACGATACAAGGGCACGACGCACGAAGATTTCCAGCAAATCCGATCTATACCATACGAAGATCATCTTGCAGATCCGGACATGGTCTACATGTTCGATAAACCACTTTGGAGAATTCGGAGGAGGAACCCGCCTTGCAATGCCGAAGACAATACTGCGCGCCGGACTCATCGTCATAGAAGCATGGTTCAAGGGCTACTGAGGGAGTCCTAGATAAGGGGGTATCCGGACAGCCGGACTGTGTACAACGTCCAGACTATTGAAGCATGAAGATACAAGAATCAAGACTTCGGCCCGTGTCCGGATGGGACTTTCCTTGGCGTGGAAGGCAAGCTTGGTGATCCGGATATTATATCTCCTTCCTTGTAACCGACTCCATGTAAACCCTAGCCCTCTCCGGTGTCTATATAAACCGGAGAGGTTGGTCCTTAGAAGGTTGATCACAATTACATTCATACCATCATAGGCTAGCTCCTAGAGTTTAGCCTCTACGATCTCGTGGTAGATCTGCTCTTGTACTACCCATATCATCAATATTAATCAAGCAGGAAGTAGGGTTTTACCTCCATCGAGAGGGCCCGAACCTGGGTAAACATCTGTGTCCCTTGCTTCCTATTACCATCAGCCTTGACGCACAGATCGGGACCCCCTACCCGAGATCCACTGGTTTTGACCCTGACACTCGTGGTGTGGAGGGCTGGATGAACAATAGACGATGGAGGGGTGGCCGTGGAGGGGTTGTTGAACAGGACCCCGTGGTGTGGAGGGTTGGATGAATAGTAGACTATGGAGGGCTGGATGAACAGTAGACGGTGGAGGGGTGGTTGAACAGTAGCCGGTGGAGTAGCGCGCGGTGGAGGCTAGATGAACACGAGCCCGTGGTGGCTGGAGGAGGTCGACGGTAGCCCGTGAAGGCTGGAGGAGGTCGACGGTGGAGATGAACAGTATCCCGTGGAGTCCCGTTTTGCGGTACGCCACACCCCTCCGAGGAACAGGACCCCCGTTTCGACCGTAGCGCTCCAACACAAGTCCGTTTCGTCCATTTTGCGGTACGCCACACCCCTCCCGATCAACAGGACCCCCGTTTCGACCGTAGGAGGTCCGTTTGTCTGTTTTGCGGTACGCCACACCCCTCCCGATCAACAGGGCCCCCGTTTCGACCGTAGGAGGTCTGTTTCGTCTCTTTTGCGGTACGCCACACCCCTCCCGATGAACAGGACCCCGTTCCGAACGTGGCCGGTCGAACACAAGGCCGTTTCCTCCGTTGTGCGGTACGCCAGGCCTCGTTTCCATCTCCTGTTCCGTCCAAGCCGGTTGGCTCCCACGTGTTCTGTTGCCTCCCGATGAACATGACGCATTCCGTTGAGTCCCAATGAACACGACGCATTCTGTTGCCTCCCCATGAACACGACGACGACGCTGTTTCTCCGTTCCGACCCAGCCATGTACACGAGCCCTCACCGTACGTATGCGCGAGTAGGCGTTCGAGACCCCGCCCGTATGTACACATACGTGGCCGTATTTTCTTTCTTGCACCCTAGCCGTTGTACGTACGTGTACATGCTACGTGTGCGCCTCTACTACGTCACGTGCGCGCCTCTACAACGACCAGTATGTACGTACACGTTCGCGACCAGAATGACAATGCTACGTACGCTTCGACCAGGTGGGTCCCGACTGTCAGGCACTTCCTTGCGTGCGAAAATGTGGCTGGTGGGTCCCAGCAGTCAGAGGGGCGAATCGTTATTTTTTGCCCGAACGCACTTCCTTGCGTGCGAAGATGTAGCTGGTGGGTCCCAGCAGTCAGGGGGGCGAATCGGTTTTTTTTTGCCCGGACGCATTTCCTTGCGTGCGAAGATGTAGCTGGAAGGTCCCAGCAGTCAGGGGGAAACATTTTTTTCACGAAATACGGTGGCCCGTCCGGTGGGTCCCCGCTGTCAGGTGGAGGAATAATTATTTTGCACGTAATAAGGAGGCACTTCCTTGCTGTGGCCGTGGACCCGGCTATCAGCCTCTCCACGTATAGTCCACGTCCGATGGAAGCCGTTCCTTGACCACGTTGACCACACCGCGCCAAGAGCACCAGGGTGGTGGACAACGGCAAGGCCTAGGAAGGGGATGACGCGGAGCCGGGGAAGACGCGACAGTGGATGCCCACGCGTAGAGGAGTATGAGGGTTCACTGCTTCGCTGCGGTGTGAGGCTGCCATCACCGCAGAATAACAGGGGGTGTGGATGAGTAGAGGGATGGCCTAGCCAGCGGTGGGAGTAGTAGGGGGCGGTGACGCCTCCGCCGCATCACAGACGGCCACGGGAGGCAGGAGCACGAGGCACGACCGGCGCTGGTTTGGGCGGCTGGAGCAAGAAGACCAGAGGTTGAAGAAGCACTACGGCCGTTGGATGGACATCGTACGGTCACTGGAGCTAGAATCATGCATATTGACTAAGTTGACAAAGCCCTCTGTCCCCGTCAACTTAGTAGGCCCACAAGTCAGCCTACCACTATACTGGGTCCCAGCTAACAGGGGGAGTATTCATTTTTTTTGTGCGTAATAAGGAGGCATTCCTTGCCTGCAAAGATATAGCTTGTGGGTCCGAGCTGTCAGCGGCTGTAACCTTTTTTCGCGAAATACAGAGGCCCTTTCGATGGGTCCCCGATGTCAGGTGGAGGAATCATTATTTTGCGCGTAATAAGGAGGCATATCCTTGCGTGCGGCCGTGGACCCAACTGTCAGCCTCTCCACGTACAGTCCACTTCAGATGCTTGTCGGTTGTTGACCATGTTGACCAAGCCGTGCCGAGAGCACCAGGGCGGTGGACGACGGCGAGGCCTAGGAAGGGAACGATACGGAGGCAGGGAATACTCGGTAGTTGTTTCACACACGGAGGGGAGTACGACTGTACGAGGGTTTACTGGTTCGTCTACCGTCGCCGGAGAATAACAGCAGGTGTGGGTGAGTAGATGGATGGCTAGGCCAGCGATGGGAGTACGGTGGGGCGGTGAGGGCTGCGCAGCAGCACAGCCGGCCGCGGGGAGGAGGGAGCAGGCAGTCCCGTCGGCGCTTGTTTGAGCGGCTGGAGCAGGAAGAGCAGAGATTGAAGAAGCACGATGGCCATTGGATGGACATCGCACGGTCACTTGAGCTAGAATCGTTCATATTGACTAAGTTGACAAAGCCCTCCGTCCCCGTCAACTTAGTATGCCCACAAGTCAGCCTCCCACCATGGTGGGTCCCAGCTAGCAGGGGGAGTATTCATTTTTCTGTGCGTAATAAGGAGGCACTTCCGGTGGGTCCGAGCTGATAGCGGGGCAAACGTTTTTGTTGCGAAATACGGTGGTCCGTCCGGTGGGTCCCAGCAGTCAGGGGCAAACATTTTTTTCCCGAAATACGGTGGCCCGTCCGGTGGGTCCCAGCAGTCAGGAGGGAAACATTTTTTCCGCGAAATACTGGTGGCCCGTCCGGTGGGTCCCTACTGTTAGGTGGAGGAATCATTATTTTGCGTGTAATAAGGAGGCACTTCCTTGCGGCTGTCGTGGACCCAGCTGTCAGCCTCTCCATGTACAGTACTCTTCCGATGGAAGTCGGTCGTTGACCACATTGACCACGCCGTGCCGAGAGCACCACGGTGGTGGACGACGGTGAGGCCTAGGAAGAGGACGACGCGGAGCCGGGGAAGACGCGGAAGTGGATGCCCACACGGAGAGGAGCACGAGGGTTCACTGGTTCGGCTGCGGTGTGAGGCTGCCGTCGCTGCAGAATAACAGGGGGAGTGGGTGACTGGAGGGATGGCCTGGCCAGCGGTGGGAGTAGTATGGGGACGGTGAGGCCTCCGCGGCAGCACAGCCGGCCACGGGAGGCAGGAGCATGCGGCACGACCGGTGCTGCTTTGGGCGGCTGGGGCAAGAAGAACAGAGGTTGAAGAAGCCCTACGGCCGTTGTATGGACATTGTTGACCACGCCGCGTCAAGAGCACCATGGTGGTGGACGACGGTGAGGCCTACGAAGGGAACGACTCGGAGTCGGGGAAGACACGACAATGGTTGCCCACGTGGTGGAGAGTACGAGGGTTGACTGGTTCAGCTGTCGTCGCCGGAAAATAACAGGAGGTGTGGGTGAGTAGAGGGATAGAGAGGCCAGGGATGCGAGTATGATGGAGCCGTGAGGCCTGCCCGGTAGCACTGTCGTCCACGAGAGGCGGGAGCAGGCAGTTCCGACGGCGCTGGTTTGGGCGGCTGGGGCAGGAAGATCAGAGACTCAAGAAGCACGATTGCCGTTAGATTGACATCTAACGGTCTGACGCTGGTAGAGTCGATTGTTGACTAAGTTTCTTTTTTGCGAAACCTTGCGTACGCATGAACTTGGTAGG
The DNA here is from genome assembly GCA_963921465.1 of Triticum timopheevii. Taxonomy (NCBI): domain Eukaryota; kingdom Viridiplantae; phylum Streptophyta; class Magnoliopsida; order Poales; family Poaceae; genus Triticum; species Triticum timopheevii. The sequence continues at coordinate 141,754,783 of OY997270.1, forward strand.
CCCACAAGTCAGCCTCCAAATCTGTGGCAGACAACATAAGGCCCATTTGCTATTTTTTATAATTTGCAGCCCATTTGCTAATTCTTAAGTAATTTATTACAGCCCATTTTCTGCCCAGGACCACGGTCAAATAGTTCAACCTTATTTTGCATATTTCGGTGGAGTCTGAACTATTGTAATCCCGAAATGATAAACATTTTTTTAAGAACTTATTGATTTGCCAAAAAAATTGTTTTGTTTTTGTGAGAAAATAAGACGTGGGACAATTGAGTTGGTTTAAGGGAAAACCAGTGGTAAAAAAATCAGTGCTGGGTGGGAAAAAACAACAAAAATAAGGATGTAAATATGAAAAGGGAATTTTATGTGTTTTCAATATAATGATACGTGTATATGAACTAGTAAAACTATAGGTAGAGATTAGAAAACGGATGTAGGACATGCGTTTCAAGAGGAAAATAGAACTGGGTTGTGTGTTTGATTCAGTAAAAAAACTGCCTACGGATGTTGTAAGACAAAATATAACTAACGCAGGCGGGCCAGAGGCCAGTAGATACCTGCTGGATCTTTGTGCCATGTTGTCGTGATGGGCTGGGCCTGTTAAAAACAAAACCAACCCTGGGCAGTCTGCAGCCCAGTTGAAACTTGCTCGACCTGAAAAAACAATATACATGCTCAATAAACGAGAGAATTCTGCAAGTACAGACTGATAACTGGGATGCAGCACGGATATTGTTTTTTTATCGTGATAATAAGTGCATGCACTTGTTTCAAAAAAATTGGAGAACTGGGAATTTGAACGGCGGGTGCTTATGCTACCCATCAAATAAAAATCAGGTGCCTGAAAATTCATTTCGAAACAAATGATTCAACTTTATATCCACGCCGACCCTCGGCATGATGGTTGGAAGCAAATGCAACTTCATACGAAAAGATCGTTAACAACAATACCAACTTGTGGACGACAAGGTAGTACAACTACCAATACCAAACTAACTTATAATCTTTTTACTCCTGGCCCTAGTGTTCGTCTGGTAGAAAATCTTGCAGAGGACCAGTTCCCGCTCCTTCTCTTGCTCCAGGTCCCCGAGGTCGTACTGGTGCATCACCGAGTTGGTCCTCTGCTGGTCGAAGTTCTTGTTGGTGTGCAGCACCAGAACCTCTTTTGTTGCCCGTCTTCCGTCCGTTGACCATCACCGGCAAGGTATTGTCGGTCTTGTGCCACATCGCGTGCATGCCGCACTCCAACTGTATCTTGCGACGCGTCCACGTGCCCCTTTTGAACGCCCTGGAATTGCACTAGAAGAATTGATTCCTTAGGCCACTTAGTGTGATACCTGCAGTATTGTGGAATACAGGTTTTAGTGTACGTAGTTGGCATTTTCATAACATCTTTGGCATGTTGCAGTCACTTGTTTCACTTTTTATTAACTGTCAAATTGTAATTGCTTCACCAATTCTGCGTCTAAAAGGAAAAATAAAGCTATAAACAAAGGAATATATTTGTGCAAGTAGATGGCCGATCGGTGTCTTACCTGGAAGTTTCTCAGATTGGGTGTAGCATATGCTGTGCTCGCTGTCGATGGTTGGTATGAACAAATCGATGAGAGACTGAAATCTCGCGCTGTCAGCACTCACTTTGGCCTCAAGGTGCTCGATCAGCTCCTGATCCGAGGGATCGAACTTGACGCCAGCTGGCAGCACCGGCCAATCCTTCTTCGACTTGCATCGGTAATTCTAGTTATATGGTACTCAAGGTATGATCAATTGACTGTTTAAGTGAATGATGAAAGATTTCGAAAGATAAGTGGTACTCCAAATCTGAAGTCTAGAATACCCGAACACACCACCGGGATTCTTGTGTCACCTCACGCGCAGCGTGTTGTCACATCAATTCAATGTGTGGACATGATGAATAATTTGACCGACGTATACTAGTACTGCTACTGTACTACTTACTAGTCGTATTTAGTGTCACAACTTATACATAGGTTTAACTAACAAGTACGCACTTGAAGCCTAACTGATATATTATATATATGGCTTCTGCACAGCATCTCCATCATCATTATCAGTACATCCTACGCAGGTGAGTTAGGATGCACTAGATCCCAGGAAGGTATCTATCCTTCAAACCAGAGGAGTGCTTGAAACTAACAACAGTACATAATATCCAACAAAAGAGGGTCGTGCTACAGCAGCAAAATACATGGCTCAGTCTAGATATCAGCACGAATCAAATTGTGCATATTTGCTGTTGGCATGAACCACATCGCCGCATGTCGGGTTTGCAAAAGCCATCCATCGCATGGAAGCTTGATGCCTTTCACACACTAAAGATTACCTGGCAACAAGCTGTGTCGATGAATCTCTAGATATGGTGATTCATGAAACCCATGGTATGATATGTAAACACAGCCCCCCTCGCGAATGGAAGTTGCATAGCACAGTAATCATCGTCGGTGATATGATCGATGATTGGTTGGATGATCAGATAATTGAGCCCGAGAACAAGGAGTGGTTTCCGAGGCTGAAAACCCGCCTCCAGTTGAATACGCCTGGCCCAATGGAGCTGGGATCTTTCTCGAACACGAAGCAGCCATAGCCATCAATGTCATGAACGCCCCACACATTGTACTTCATGTGGTTTGATGTAATGGTTTGGTCAATTTGGTACGTGTGAATGAGCATCAAATGACCGCCGTCAGCTGAACGAGCGATAAACCACCACCCATCGGTTGGTATGATTCCAGGGCCTGGAATCATGAAGGCCAGCGCATTTGTGTCTGCTACAACAATTCAAATGGAGACCAAAAGGACAAAAATAAACAATCATGTTCAGAGTATGTGTGGAATTAAGATTATTATAACAGTGACACATATCATAGAGAGAGAATTGCAATGCCGTGGTCATAATCATACCCCAAGTTAAAAAAAATAAGCCAATGGCTTTCATATTCTAGCAACATGTCATGGTTCAAACATCATGTAACAATGAGAGGAAAACAGCTATGACAGCGCCTACTCATATTCTACCATAGCACTTACTACTACTGTTCTCATATCAACTCTAAGCAATAACATGCGTTGTTATAAGAATCTTGTAAACGAGAGTAACATATAGCAATCATGATGTTATGCTCATAATATGTATTCTAACAACCATTAGATGCCAATTGTTCTCATATCAACTCTAACAATAACATGTGTGGTCATAAAAATCTAGGAAATGAGAGGAACACATAGCAATGATGTGGTTATAGACATGCTATGCATTCTAAATTTGTAATAAATGAATAGGCAGTCGTATTCATAAGGTAGAGATGAGATGAGATAGAACAATTACACGACGATAGATTCCACCAGTATAGGCAGCCAATCTGTGCGTCGACTGTGTAAACAATGCCACCATGCACTATAGCATCAGACAGAAATGTTGCCTCAACAGGATTGGTGATGAGCCATAACCATGTATGGCAACCGGATTCCAGATAGACTAATCCCATGTTGAACAAGGCAATGAGCTTGTAATCCATGTAGTCTTCTGATGGTGTTGGCACTTCGCAGATTACAACTTCCTGCAAATAGAGGTCGAGCCAAAAGCTTGACGTGTCTCGTGCGTAGTAGGCAGGAGTGCCGGCGGGCCGCGAGGGTCGATATCGGCGGTATCCAACGATGGAAGGGTGATCTCTCGCTGGGTGTAGATATCCACGAGACGCCACGGACTACCAGTGTGGTGGATGAGGACGATCCAGTTGGCCTTCATGCCCGCCCAGTAGTGGTCGCGCATGAAGGACAGGTGGACGGGTAGTGGTAGCATGTCGAGGGGCACCACAGCAACCTCCGTAGGATCGTCAAGTCGGTGTCTGGGCCACCTGCGAGGATCGGGCATCAGCAAGCAGGGTGTCTTGAAAAGAGCCGTCCGGTTGCAGACGAGTAGACGGTACAAAGACACCGAGCATGCGGCCAGATGGACGGTGTTGAGTAGGTCCATACGACTACAGATCTGCTCCAAGAGAACATCGGGGAGGGAATTCCAATTGTGGCTCTGCGTGTCAGTCTGTTCTGCCATTGGGGTTTTTGGTGCCTGCGAGCCAGCGGGGAAGTGGATTCGGGCGGGCGAGCGAAGAAGCTTCTCCTCGTGTGGCCGAGCAGTGAGCGGGGGGATATGGTACGCGCGAGCTACCAAGGAAGATGGCACGAGCGGGCGAGCAGTGAGCGGGGGTAAATGGTGTGCGGCCGATGATGGTGAAGAGAGGAGGAAGAAGAAGAGAGGAGGAAGAAGAGTGGAAGACGGGGAAGAAAGTGCATTAAATCTCAATTCTACTAGTACTACTACCAGGATATACCGTCCTTCGGAGTGTAAATAGTTACACGATGACATGTGGGTCTACCACAAGAGGGCCCATATGTCAGTTAAGGAGGACAGAGGTGCGTAGGCCTATTTTCGGAAGCATGCTCTACTGGCAAACATGATGGCAGTACTGGGTAAGGCTGATTTAGTAACAACAACACGCTGGTTCAGCTTATTAATTATGTGTCCCATCTGCTGCAGCGTGTATTTTCACTTCACTGCGAAGACTAGTTGAATAGTTCTCTCTGACCGAGATGGGGAATAATGGATCGCGAGGACTTCCTTTCTACAGTATACCTATGCGTCTACGCTCACTTCACTCATTTTTCTCCGTACCTAGTCACTTGTTGAAATCTGTAGAAAGACAAATACTCCGTATTTGGGAACAGAGGGAGGCTTTTACTCCATACTATTTGGGAACAGAGGGAGTATCACCATAGGAGGGAACAGAGGAAGCTTGAAATATGAACATGTCAATGGCAGGGAGTAAGCCCCATGCATGCATGCATGCATGCATGCAACATGCAACACTCACACGTACACATGGACACACGCAACACTCACGCACCCATGCGGCACACAGCACACGACGCAACAACACAGCTCACGCTCAAGTGCTCAACCTACTCCCTACGTCTGTGAAAGACTGTACATTTAGAGATTTACACATTGACCAGGGCATAATTAACGCCCAAAAGTAGCAGACTTATGTGTGCATGCGACCATTGAGGTAAGAAGATTAAATGAAGGCCATTGCATGTTGTAATTAAGGATAGACATGTAGCCTATACCTATAGCACAAGTTGGTGCATTAGTAAATCAATATCGATTTAGATTAAAGGCTAAATGCATTGGAAGTGTAGATGTACATTATGTACCACACTCTTTGTTTTGTAGCCAATGTACACTCTTTGTTGGAAGACTGAGGGAGGCCACATGCATGCACTCACATACACAGTCAGGGCGGTTTGCGCGCAAGGGTTGGACTCGTGTCGCGCCTGCATAAAGTTTTGTTTAACTGATTTCTTTGCTCTGCCAACTGACAGGTGGGACCCAGAAACCAGGTGACAATTTAACCAGTCAACAAAGTGCCATGTCGACTATGTGGCCGGTTAGTAGGGTGCAATATGGTGCTCTACGATGAGCTAGTGATCGTATAATCGCCGCAAAACTATATATAGTGACCGTAAAGAGCGTATTGTTGCATACGTTGACCGCCAGTGTATTTTTCTCGTTTCAAATTAAGCCATATTAATCGGAAAGGATGCAGTATGGACTACTACTAGTACTAATACTCCTTTGATGTGTCCCGTCAACTCACCAAACGAGGAGAAGCTTGCTTACTACGCCTCTCCCTCACCCACGCACGTGGTGGTTCGCAGGACGAGGAGAGGGTTTTGACTACAACGCCCTCTCCCTCTCCCTCCCTCTCCCTCTCCCTCGCCCTCACCCTCGTGGTGGATGGGCAGGAGTTCAATCGGTGTCAGATTGCCAGAAGCATATTGTACTGTAGTATCATCATTGTTGGACCTTTCGAAGAGGCGAAGAGCCAAGTGCAAGGTTCACACGAGTACGAACTGTTGAGCCTCCCAAAGAGGCAAAGAGCCAAGCACAAGGTTTTATAGGAGTTGTCGTCCTAGTAGGAGTGTACTACAACTATAGCGAACGATGCTACTGTATGATGCCGCCATGTCACGTATATCCAAAGCTGTGCCACCTTTTTTTCTCAAAGAGCGTGTTGGAGCCCGTGCAACAACCACACAAGTTGCACATACACATAACACATTTACTAGTAATAAATTCTAAAGGACAAATGCCAGTATGCCACACAAGTTCATCTCCAATTCATGTGATAAATTTGTGCACGACTAGTCTACATATATTCACAGCACTACCGTTCACAATTACCGTACTCCACTTACACGTTATAGATGGGCTACATGCATGTCCTCCTCCAGGTTCCAGTCCCAGCTGTTCTTCATGGATGGCCTGATCCATAGCGGTGGGCAACGGAAATCATTATCGCAGCTTTCTAGTCCGGTTCCACATGATGGAGACTCATCCAAGCTAAAGCGGCATAAATCAGGGATAGCGTGTCCCAGCATGTCGTTCATCCGGCGGTGCGCAATGAAGACACAACCATGCTTCATGAATGGAAGGCCTTCTGTGTCGTGCATGGAAGGTGGCATCCGTTTCACAGTGGGGTACCTGTCCCCGATGAAATGCGAGTACTCTCCAAGAGTGTTCCTCGGCGCCCACGTAGCATCACGGGGGTCGAACTCGGCGCCGTTCATCGGGTACATGCGGCATCCTAGATCTGGACACATGGTGACGTACATAGTCAAGGTCCATGCATAATAATGTCGTGCTCAAATATGGCGGTCAGTAATACTGTGCAGCAAATAGTACTACTCCGGTATAGAGGAAGTAAAATAACCGGCTTATTATATATAGCCACTCTTGGCTACATGGATGAGATAGTAAGACATGGAAAAACAAAAATGGTGGCAGCTAGTGGGTTCAAGTCTTCAAGGGCCTAGCTAGCTATACGCGTCGTCCAAGGTAATAAGTACTCCTACTAGTACTACTAAGTATACTACTAGTACAACAATGAAAGAGAAGGCGAGAGGGTTAAAAAATGGAATACCTAGGTAGATGGTGACGGTCCGATCGTGGTAGATTGTGTGACCATGTTGCACATCAGTGGTACCATGGGTAATGACTGCTAAGATAGTTGGTCCCAATATGCCAAAGTCAGCTACAAGGTTCCAGGTTAGACCAAATCGCGGATGCAAATGCACATCCAGGATCGGCGATCTTATTTTGATCGGGGGATGACTGGTCCCTGCAAAATAATGGAGTACCGTTAGGGATGCAAATGATGGTTTGTGCATTCCGTTTGTAATCTCCCATACCGTAGGATGGCAACCAGATGAAACAAGTCCCCTGGCTTGTCGCCGCGAAGATGTGGCCTAGATGGCGCACGGCGTCTTCAAACGTGTAGGGGTACAAATCTGTCGTCGCCAACATGCGCCAGCCTGTGCCGTTACTGCGTCTTGCATTGATGGCAATCCTTATGTCGAACACCGCGATGATGTCGTAGCCGCGTCGCTTTGTCGGTGGGTCTGCAATTGCTATCTTCTTCAATCTCATGTAGGCATCATCATACGTATTCAAGCCCAGCCAGTTCGGAAGGCCGATCCAAATGGTGGAGAAGGGGTCTACCGGAACGGCCGCACTGCTGTGGATGTTGTGCAAAATGATGGTGGTATCCGGCCGGAGGTATGCAAGCCAATCTTCGTTGGCACCGACCTAGACCTATATATAAGACAGTGGGCAGCGGAGAAATTACGGGATGGAAATGGAATAACTAAGTACTACATGATCAAACTCCATTACTGACCTGCTCATCAAACAAAATCCGACTACCTCTCAATGTCAGCAACTCTAGCGGAGTCAACGTGCAACCATGGCCAGGGAGCGGTGGACTGTTCTAAGGATTGTCCCATAGAAGAACCTTCTCCTCGAGGACGCATGGAAGACTAACAAGCATGGCCTTTTCCCAAGCCTGTTTAAGCAGCGTCTTGAAAAAGTTGGTGCAGGAAGCACCGAGTCTTGCGGCGCTGAGGACGTCGAAGCGGCGTGCGATTTCTCCCAAAGGATCATCGTCCAAGGTCTCCCATCTCCGATGAGGAGGAGAACCGCCTGGCGAATCCATGGGAGCAGTGACGAACTGCCTTCTCTTCGGGGGGAGGGGAACTGGCGAGGAGGAGATAAGAGCGTAGTAACCGCAGGGCCTCGTCCCTTCCAACTGTAGATCGTTCCTCAGTGAAGGTGTGAGGCTATTATTTACTACTAGTACTAGCTTGATGAAATGTTATGGGATTGCATTATACTGTAAATAATAGCACTAGTAAGAAATTTTTGGCACTAGGTAGTAGTTTTTGGCATGGATTAAGAAATTTTGGGTATGTTTTTGCCATTTTTTGTACACGCCAACTAGTGTCAAAAAACGTCTTACATTATGTGACGGAGGAGTATGTACTCGTACTGTAGCAGTACCAGTACTACTTTTCTCAACTAGTAGTGCGATGTACTGTACTTCTAGTCTAGTCTACTATAGTGCACCAGTTTTGAACTCTTGAATCTCAGGGCCAAGGAGCTACAGTTGGAAGTGGAGGGTACTACTATTCTCTAGAACCATCGATGTACTATCAATGCAGGGGAAGTACACCTGCGTAGTGGCCTAGTGGGTACTCTCGGTGCTATATTCAGCCGCTCCTCTCATGTAGGAGTAGCTGGCCTACTCAGCCGCTCCTCTCACGCACACACTAGCAGCCTGTTTATCAGCGACGCTTACTGTGGGGGCAGAACATTTGAATTATTTGATACAGCGAGAATAGGATTTTCGCTTCCATTTGTGGAGGTGTAACGGATCTCATCGAACTTTGTTAGTAGTTCCTTCTTTATGAATGAGATGAAGCAAAGCTTTTTCCTTCATTTAAAAAAACACGTCAAGAGGAATTTCTTTTATAGTAGAGCCGATAATGGAGTGAAGTCCATGCGTGCAACGCCACAAGCTACAGAGTAGTAGTAGAGCACTTTACGTACGGAGCCATATTGCACAGTTCCCAATGCCCCGCCAGGCTTTTCTGGCTCCTCGGGCTTAATTGGGAGGCGCTAGTTTAAATATGCTACTAGCTGATGAGGAAGCTGCAAGCGAGGTGCGGCTAGGGCAAGCACGCGAGCCACGTGATGCTGGGAAGGAAAACCCGTTCACGTGGCTAGGATGTCCAGTGCACCCAGATTGTGGGGCCGCATGTCCGTTCGACTTCAAAACTCAAACTACCCGTGTAAAATTTGGCTCACAGCGAAGTGTAGTAGTACTATTTTTAAAAAACAGGCCGCCGTGCGTTCGCCCGGGATCGAACCCACAAAACGAGGTGTACATTCCCGCGACCACTAGTAGTACTCGTTGGAGTACAACGCAACCTAGAATCGCCTTTTGTTGCTAGTAGTAAGTACATTGTTCCTTACAAGAAACCCCTAATAATGCAAGAAACCACTAAAATGCCAAGAAACTACTACCACTTGCATACGTGGCAGACTTAAGATAAGACTACCTTATCAACCATTGTACATGCTCTTACCACCAAAAATCCTCGAGTGACCTCCTACCTCCGGCCCGTCCACCTAGTCATCCTCGGCCATGGGACGCAGCTACCGCCGCCAGCAGAAGGCGAGGTCAAAACCGTCGGCGGTGCGGAGCCCATGTTGCGGCAGCCCAGATGCCAGCTCCGTCCGGCGCTCGCGACCGCTAGCTAGGCAACATAGCTCCGTCCAGCTGCTTGTCTGCAAGGTTTGCTAGCTAGATTGGCACGGCAGCGCGGTGGCTTGCTCGCGCGCGCCGCGCTCAGGCCAGCCATCTGGCTCGAGCGAAGGCCAGCGTGGTGGCTTGCTCGCTCGTGAGTCACGCTCAGGCCAGCCTGCCAACCCGTGCGGAGGCCAGCGCGGTGTCCGGCCCGTCCGGCGGAGCGGCGGCCAACTCGCTCATCACCGGCGCCACCGACGAGCACGCATCAGTACTGTTTGAAGTAATGTTCAGGAAAAATAATTATTTGAGGGGGAATAACAGGATAGAAGGTCAGATGTGGGTCCCTCGTGTCAACGGTCAAACAAAATGTGTTGGTTTAAGCTGCCTCATCAGCACAGACGTGTGGGCCAACCCTGTCATAAATGGGTTTAAACGAACCTAATCGGTAGGAGTACTAGGTAGTAGTTTTTGGCGTGGATTAAGAAATTTTGGGTATGTTTTTGCTATTTTTTGTACAATAGATTCTTCCTAGGGCTGGTTGAAAGTGGTAGTTTTTTGTTAAATACTCTACATATTGTAAGTAGGAGTGAAAGTTAAGCTTTGGAAGCCAATAAGCAAGGCTAGTTACATAGTGCATATGTGTACATGATTGAAAGTAAATATCAACCATGAGTGACTAATATCTTGATGGAAAACTCGAAACTATGGAATACTAGGAAAAAAATGCATGGTTGGAAATACTAGCAATGTTCATGTCCGTTGCAACGAATCATAATTAGAGTAATACTTATTCACAAACTTGGTACAAAACACTCTAATTTTGATATACATATGTTTCAATTAGAATATATTCCTTGGGCTGCTTTGGTGAGGTCGGGGAGGGATGTAGTTGGTTTTAAGATACTAATTATGGGTTATTCTGCAAATTGGTAGACAAGTGGGATGTTGGTGAGAAAAGGCAACAACTTACCTCACAATCGTTAAATGTAGATCTAATGGTCAGAAATGACAGATGGCGGACACACCAACATCACCAACTTAGTCTTGTGTAGGAGTACTAGCAAGATCTGTGCATTGCACGGAACATCAAGATGCATTTTTTTATATAACACTTGTTGTGATTGACCCTTGCGGGAGTAATCCCATGTGTAAAAACTAATGATATCTCAAGAAATATGAGATAAGGTGAAGAGTGGGGTGTGGTGGTGGTTGGTGGTCGGACTGAGCGGAGGCATGGGGATTGACGACGCCGGCAGTGGCTACCAAGCCAGTTTGTTCCAGAGGCTTCCTTTCTTAATTGCTCAACAATGAGGTTTGTTGGAGATAGGGATGAACAAGGGAAGGCCTTATCTGCAAATGTGGAGAGGGGTGCGGGTATCTTTTAGTTTAATTTCCATCCATCAAATATAGATCGGACGATCTATATTGCAAGATGGCACACGTACCATCATCACCACCTCGGTTTTTTATAAGAGAAGAAATATAAGTATGGAGATACAAACGTATTATCGATACTTGCTTCCGTAAACTAGCATCTATATTCTATTCAACGCCTTGGCATGTGGGGCCTTAGCACAATGACTTCTTGACTGTGTAAAACAAAGATTTTGCTGTCGCCGACAAGGAGGGGGTGACGGCGTCGTGCTTTTTGGCTTGCTCTAGTCCTAGTAGTCATACTAGGTGGTCTAAGCACGTGTAGATTTATTCTTTTTCATGTCTCGTGTTCGCCGTACTGCCATGACTATTGATGAATAGACGGTAAGTTATTCACGGGGAAACCCTTGATGAGCGTGTTTGCAAGAGAGAGAGAGAGAGAGAGAGAGAGAGAGAGAGTGTGCGTGTGTGATATGTTAGAGACTGAGGCAATGATAACATATTCTTTGTGTCTATGTGTGTGGAGGATAGAGAGAGACATGTACATGGGGCTTTGTGTTGTGTAACGTGGAGACACACATACATAATTAGAGAGTGAGTGTGTGAGATACACATGCGGACATGGGGAGAGATGAGGATCCAGATAAATTGGTGTTTGTGCGTGTTTGTGCACACATTTGTGTGTGAGAGGGAGAGAGTGTACGTGGAGTAGAGAGACCACTAATGATGTAAACCTAGTATAAGGGAAGGGGGAATGGTGTGACATGTGTAGTAGCGGGATAGCACGGGTGCGGGCTGGGGGAGCAGACTATTTGGAAGAGACATCAAGTGTGTGTGTGTGTGGGAGAGGGGTGTGAGAGCGAGAGAAAGAGAGAGCTAGCGACGGAGAGAGAGAGAGGAAGAGAGGGGGCGTGAGGGGTCATTTGTTTTCATAAATGGCGTATAGATAGGGAGACAATGTTGATGTTGTCCGAAATTGGCCTATGAACGGAGACGCAAGGGAAGCGAGTCATCGTGTGTGTGATAGGGACTTCATGAGAGATCTAGAATAGATGGTGTAGAGAACAATGTGCGAAATCGAGAACGATTATACATTAGGGAGCTATGCAAAGAGTCACGACATATATGTATGCAGGGAAGGAGCTGGGGCGGGTCCGCATGTGGGAGAGATAGAAAGAGGAGAGTGGTGCACAAGGAGACAAAGTGTGCTTGTTTGCAGTGGGGGTGGTGTGTGAGGTGAGTGCGCGAGAACCACATAACTAGGGAGATAGACGTTTGGGGGCGACATTTTGTGTGTATGGGAAATATACACTCTACATAGTGCGTGTGCTTGGGTAAGAGAGATAGCGGGAGACCTAGAGAGTGAGGGAAGAGATGTGTGCATGCCCGAGAGACAAAGTGATAGAGACCTATGTTGGGGTCCGGACTTTACAAGAGAGATGGGTGTTAATGTGCTCGTGTGTTGGTGTTTGGGGGAGAGAACGACTTCTCTATGTGTGTGTGTGTGTGTTGGTGGTGGTGGTGGGGGGGTTGACTTCACATAAAGAGTGAGGTGTGTATATTTGAGGGACTTTAGCGTAATTGAGATATTGTGCACTCATGGTTGATCCATTTGTTTCACAGTTTGTACTATGAGATAACGATACTTTTGAACATGCGTGATATACCTTGATGTACCAGAATTACAAACCTAAGATTGGAATTTTGGAATTCGACTCCACCATTAGCTTTTGTAATTGTTTTAAACGGAGGTACATTTTTAAGCCAGGATTTCGTGATTTCAAATTCATATATCAAACCTAGAGTTATACACATACGGGCATGTTCAAACTTTATAATCATCCACTTTATTCAACACATACACATTTTTGCTTTTGTCATCATATTTAGGATAAACACATTTGGAATTTCATTTGAATTGGACCGTATGATGGTATTTGCTTGTAGTAGCTCAATGATCCATATTTGAATTGAATGGACAATCTAAGTTTAGAGTTGGAGACATTGATTTTCAAAACTTGCACATTTTTTGCGTGCAAAACAAACAAATTGTCGGCCATGATATCATAGTCGGTCGTACGAGAGCAGAATACTTATAATTTTAGGCGGCAAAAGCTTTCAAACTTCCCGCTCACATCGAAATATCACGCGCCCGAAAGTTTAGCTCTGCGATATTCCTGTTTTACCCCTGCCACATGAATGGAAAAGGGCTGCTTTGGTAACTCCATTGTTTTCCCCTCTTTGCCCCCAACATTCTTCCCCAGAGCCTCTCCCCTTCCCCTCCCCGACCCCCCCCCCCCCCCAACAACCACGGCAAGCTGCCAAATCTAGTCCTCCGCTGCAGCGGTGGACCTCACACCCTGCCAGATCTACCTTTCGCACCTTGGAACCCCCAACTGCCAACTCACCACTTCACCGGAGCCGCTTCAGCGACTGGCTTGTCCACCGCTCCAGATCTCCTTGACCGCCATCATGGTCCACCGCACCGGATCTGCTTAACCGGCGCCCTCACCACAGCGTAGGCCCTTCACTGACTCCCTCGTCCGCCCCTTCGCTGGCCCTTCATACAAGCCCACGTCCGACGCAACAGATCCGCCTAACCGAAAGCACTATACAACGCGCCCGTCGAAGCCTTCGTCCACTGCACTGGACCCGCTCCACAGACGCCATATTCAACTCCACCGGCCCTGCTTTACCGACGCCGCAGCCTCATCAGGTTGTTTCGATTTGTACTCCTTCGGTTTTTCTCTTTATCATGCAACTGTTCACTTACCACAGATGAGCTTTCTTGTATGTCGACAGGCGCCGCAACCGTAGCCCCGGAGCAGCTTCAGCGACGGCGACAGCCGGACCAAACTCAACCGCAACACGAGCACCATCGACGATCCTTAGCTATCAAGTATGACAACGATACCCATATGCCGCCGAGAATCAGGTACTATTATCCAACGGCCGGCGCCTACGTTCACTTTCCTAGCATAAGCACCGCACCTTTGAATTTCTTCAGGGCATCATTCAGTTTTTCATGAGACGCTTTATTCTGCTTGCACCTGTAGGGCCATACTTCTGGCAGTGAACATGTTACCTGTGTTAAATTACATACCAGTGCACATATAGTTAAGGGCCATTTGCATTTCTATCCCTAAGTCGAACCACCTAATCATATATACCCCTAATTTGAAAGCCTGCTCAAATTTGCCCCTCCGCCGTTAGGTGCCCTTACAGAAATGCCCTTCTGCACTGTTACCGTCCGGTCAAACAACTTTGACCGTCCTGAAAAATAGCAAAAAAATTTTAAATCTAAAATTTTGTGAGTTTGAAGATACTCGTGTGCGCAAGGTGCGTGCAAATTTTTGTGCTATTTGGACATTCCAGGAGCTCGTGGAGAGGAAAAACATTTAACATGCACACTTGTGAACAGTAAATTTGAAATAAAATAGCAAGAAAATTCAAAAAATATGAAAAAATTTGGCATCAAAGAGGCTTGGGTGCACAAGGTGCTCGCAAGTTTCTGTGATCAAATGACATGCGAGGAGCTCTAGCAAGAAAAAACAAAATAGTCATTTTTTCCCAAGTTTTTTCTCGAGCCAAATTTTGTTTTTTTCTCCACAAGCCCCTCCAATGTCCAAACACAACAAAAATTTGCACGCAGCTTGTAGACTATAGCCTCTTTGATGCCAAAAAAATTCATATTTTTTTTAATTTTCTTGCTATTTTTTGAATTTATTGTTCACAGGCTTACATATTTATTGTTTTTCCTTTGAAACGAGCTCCTGGAATGCCCAAACAGCACGAAAATTTGCACGCACCTTGCGAACCTGAGTATCTTTGATCTCAGAAATTTTCAGATTTTTTAGAACTTTTTTGCTATTTTTTTCAGGACGGTCAATGCCCTTTGACCAGCTTTGACCGGACGGTAACGGCACAGAAGGGCATTTCTGTAAGTGCGCCTAACGGCGGAGGGGCAAATTTGAGCAGGCTTTGAAATTAGGGGTAAATCTGAGAGTGGGCGCAAATTAGGGGCATAGATGTAAATGTCCCTATAGTTAATATGCTTTAGTTTTGTTCTGATGCCACCTGTTGGTTCCATCAGACTGCTTAATGTTCTCTATGCTTAATTACACATCAGCAAACTGGAATGTGGTTCCGCTGCTTTTTGTTCATTTTACCCTACATTTTCTGATGCTAGCTATTACATCACTGCTCCGAGTCTCTGTTCATTACTTGCTTGTGTGTTCTTGATCTTCCCAAGTTGCATGACTAATTTGATGCTTCTATTAATTATGGAGCTGCCAACCCCATCAAGCAAAATATTTGTTCTTTTGGTGCTGGCACCTCGAACAAGCATAAAAATAGAGGGAAGCAGATATATTGTCGTGTATGCACACACCCTTCTTTCATTAGTTTAGATGAACCATTGATGATCAATTCGGACCAGTGCATGCAATTAAAATTAATTTTACCTAAATAGATGGTGCAGAATAAACTACAACAACTAGATTTGCAACCATGGGATGCTAACGATATCTTCAAAGAACATTGCAACAGCATCTAGGCTTCACAGCAACATATGGTAAGCCAGTGTGTTTTAGTACATGTTAAATGTAATGCGAATGGGATGCTTTCTTGGCTTGTGCCCTCAACGTGTAATCCTACCGAATTACAAATAGTTCAGTTGTCTGCTTTGCTGTATTGCTTGATTTGAATGCTTGTGTGTTGTTATGTTATACATGAGTTGGCCAATATGTCAGCAGTGCCTGCTGTACTATCGTAAAGAAATGCATGCCTATTTCATTTGAGTCCTTAACTTTTCCTCTCAACTTCATCACAAGACTGTCTTCGTAGTTTATATGAGGCCACACTGTTGAGTGCTTTCTCAGATTATTTCAACTGCTTAGATGCCTTGGCAACTTAAATATAGCGGTTGTACACTCCCTTTCAATTTCATCTTACCATTTTAATTTCTTTTCGGCTGATGCTGCTTCGAACCATTTAAATATAGTTTGCCATGCTCAGTAATAATTCGTCTCGTTTACCATGTAAGCTTACTAGCTGGATCATACAATAACTATCTCTTACTTATGTCCAGCAGAAACCTTTTAGGATGCCGTTCACACTAGGACACAATGTACAACCCCAGAATCTATTTGTGGAAGCAGTGTGCCATCCATGTTACCAGATGGTAGCAGTTCAGAGGCAACACCGCCGGAGAGTAGTCTGAGCACAGATATTATAGTGCTTGAGGCTCTACTAGAGGCAGAAAGAGATGGTGTGGCTGCCATGAATGAGGTAATCTTTATCTTGAGGCTGGAAATTACGGAATTAGCGGCACGCATTATGCAAGCAACCCAAGAATTGGAGGAAGTAAGAATGTTGCATTTGAAGACAGAGGAGGTCCTGCTGTTTCTGCTATCTGAAGCCCAAGGTAATCCCGGTTCTTCTTTAGATACCAGTTGAAATCGTCATTAGATTATTGTACTTGCATGTTGTGTCATGTCTCTGAATGGATTATGTTGCAAGACCCCCTATGTTGTCCGAAATTCCATGTTGTCCATGTGTTGTAATGATCCGAATTTTTTAGGCGAGGTAATCCTCAGTACTTGTATGATTGACATAAGGTGAACTGTTTTTCGTGTGAGCTTATTGTATTGTATGAAATAACTATTTAAATCAGTGTATCCAACCTACTGAATTCGAAGATCATGGCATTTCTAAATCATAATCATATATAAAGGTGGAATAAATCTTTGTTGTGGTTTTGAAGAAATAAATAACAAAATGTATAATTATCTGTGGATATTCATAATCGAATACAAACTGGATTTGAATTTAGTTTGCCAGGTCCCAGGGCAAACGTGAATGCTAATTCTCCCAAGTTTTGAACGAAGCGGCTAAACACCCACTATAAATTGTGGGCTGCCCGAAGCAAGTGTTTGCGAGATGGAAATTACTATCTACCCCTGACACTTGACATCCTTATCGACCGGATTTACACTGCGGTCGATAGGGGTAGACTTGTAACTTCAATCATACGTGACACGATGGCCTCTGAGCCCATTCAGACACGATGGGCGCCAAACGTGGGCGGCAAAACACATTTGATTCAAGCTCGTCCGAAAGACATGTGTCTCTTCCTCCATTTCCCCATTCATACACGGTGGGCGGCAAAACAAACTCTCCTCGTCCGAAATCGATGTAGGCTAATATTTTAGATAGGGACAGATGTGTAACTTCCATCAGACGTGACACAACCGCCCTACCTATCAGTCCCGTTCATACATCGTGGGTGCCAACCATGGGCGGCAAAACACCCTCTCCTCGCCCGAAATAGTTACCGGCAAATATTTGGGAGATGCGAGATTACCGTCCTATCCCCAACCGACGTGATGTCTGAAATTTTAAACGGGGGATAAGTTCGTAACTTTCCCCCATTTCAGAGAAGCGCGTCCCAAAGTTTGAGATCGCCCCCCCTCCCCTCCATTTCCCCATTCATACATCGGCGGCGGCACGACAACCTCCACCCTGTGGCCAGCCTCCTCTGTCCGCCACCCCATCCTCCACCTTGCCGGAGCCGCTACCCCTACCACGTCGTCCACTGCAAGAGATGGACGTCTCTCATCCACGGCGCTGGACCAGGATCCTTTCATCGCCTCCTCTCGCTTCATCGGCACCGTCGTCCACCTTGCCGTTGCCGCTCCTACGACCGCCTCATCCACGGCAACAAGATATATCCCCCAACCCGGCCGTCTGCCGTCTAAAGTCTTCTTCCCCGCCGCCGACAGCCATCGCACCCGCAGCACCCTCAACGTATCAGCATAGGCCTACACGGCGTCGCAACAGAGGTTGTACTCTTCCATATGTGCTTAAGTTATTGATCTCACCTGGAAATTAGATCATAATTTGTTTACTATACTTTTCTTGTCCGTACCAAATCGTAGTGGCTAGTTAAAAGCAAACATTGGGTGTGAAGTAGCTTTGTCCGGTTTGCACCTTCGGATCCGCCATGGCACGGGCACTATACTCGTAAAGCTTATGGTTTCCCCCCTTTATATTCACTACCATCATCGTAGGTGCTTCGTGTCGTGCTAGCACTGCTCCTCAAGACCCCAACCCAAATCTTACGTGTTCAAATACAGATCTGATATGATGCTCATATCACTAAAACAGAGAACATTTAATTGGTCACCTAATGTTCCTATATTCGTTTGAAAAAGCATCCACGCCACCCACTGGTCCAGCTAGTTCCACTTTACTGATTTTTCTCTTGATGCTTACGGTTTTCCCATTTTATCTACTCTACTATGATCTCCGTAGGTGCTTTCTGTCGTACTAGCATTACTCCACCCTTCAAGCTAAACAACACAACACTCAGAATTCGAAAGCTTAGTTGTTCAAATATGATTGTGATATGATACTGATATTAGTTAACCGACACATTTAATTGGTTAGCTAAAGGTCCCACTTGAGTTTCAAAATGCATGTCGCGTCATATAGAGAGACATCATAATTGCATTTCTTTGTCACTTGTTGACCGTACTTTCTGGTCCATACCAAATCTTAGTTGTTATTTCAAAGCAAACATCGGTTGCTAACTACCCTTTGCGCGGTTTGCAGCTTCAGATCTGCCATCCCACTGCCACGGTCAACACTGTACTGATCATTCTTATGTTTTCCCCATTTTATGATGACCACAATCAGCCTACGTGGTTCGTGTCGTAATAGCACTGCTCCACCCATCGAGCTAAACAAGCTTAGTTGTACAAATTCATATCTGATATTATTGCTGATATTATTAAAACTGAGAGATGTTTAATTGGTTAGCTAAATGTTCCTACTTTAGTTTTGAAATGCATGTGAGCCACATATGGAGAGATCGGAAAGAATAGTATTTCTCTGTGCGCTCTGGTTCATCATGGGTGGCAACCGACATTGTATTGAAACACTTGTAATATCTTCAATCTGCTTGCTCTTCTACTCTTCTTTAAGATGATACTCTTCTCTTGCGGTCGACTGGTCATGTCGAGTTGTTCTCCCTTAGTATATTTTGAATCTGTCAGGTCAGGTCGACTTGTTCTTCTTTACTATATGTTGAAGCTATCATCTGCGAAGTGTCATCACTTCTGGAGCTCTCATATTTTGAGTAGCAGGCCACATTATATTAATGCACACAACAAATTACAGCATGCATGGCATCTTTTAAAAGAATTGCAGAGATAGCACAAAGGGGTTTACAGGGAGGCAGTATTGGATTAGAATCACTTCTGCATTACAAAGAAAATCTCACTTGTTTTTATGTTTTCATGCATGTCAGATATTGAACATTATCAAAATGAATATGAGAATGGGTGCACGAGAGGAATATTGCGGAACGATCCACTGGCTAACAAACTTGGCATGGTGGAGGATGGCCTATCTTATTCACCCATCAAGGTGCCTGCTCTAACTTTGCAAAGTTGTATTGGTCGCACATATTTTGCACCTGACCTCTTGCATTTCTTCTACTTTATTACACCATCTGCTTAGTTTAAGCATCATATATGAGTATATGCCATAACTATCCATTTTCTGTACCTATTCCATGTGTCGTCACACTGTGTTTTTCCAGTCAAATGTTGTTCTTTCGTGATAGATGTCCAAAAGGAAGAGGGTGAGTGCAGATCCTCAAGGAGTACAAACTAGGTATTTGGAAAAGGTAGTGGTACCTGTTACATCAGATAGATCAGCAGCCATAGAAAACACAGGCCCAACTATACCACACTTTACCCCTACTCCAGTGGCCAAACCCCTATTAGAACTGCGGGGAGCCCAGCGTCAGGTACTGCCTATGATATCAATTCAAAATTTGAACTCCTAAATTTCTGCTTGTGCCTTACCTTCTCTCTTGTATGAAAACTAATTTCAGATGAATCTCCTTGCTCAAAGGATCATACGATCTCAAAACAATAATGGGCTCTACATTGCTCTTGTCAGTACCTCTCTCCCTTTTGCCTTGTAACGCTGTACTTAATTAATTGCTATTTGATTATGTATCATCAGTCTGCACCTGAGCTTATTTACTCTTTGCAAAATGTAGAATAATGGCAACGCTTATAAAGAAGTTTCTTTAGGGAATTTATTGAATTATCCTTCCATCAACATGGAGAAGGGCTTTATCCAGCCCGTGTTAACATGTAATGTAAGTTCATCCTTCTCAAGCCTTCAACTTTGTTCTAGTATAGATTTGGATAGGCATCATTGCCTCCACTGCTGTTTGTTTTGCTGTTTACATCTGATTGGATGTTTGCAACAACTACCAGTTTCAAATTGTAGTTGTAAAAACATGTTCCTTATGCAGAACAGATCCATTTATTTGCTTATATAATTGTGAAACCTGTTATGTGTCTCCTTGTTTCTCTTTTAGAGTCGTATCTCTTACGCCAGGCAGAACTTTAGGGAAGATAGTGAGCCAAACCATCTTGAGGACAGCGAGATGACCCCAAGGTCCTATCTTGATGAAGACAGTGAGTTGAAGCTACTCACCAGCAGGTGTGAGACAACCTCTGTGCAGTCGCTGCCTCAATCACTTCGACTTCTTTAGTCTCAACTTAAAGCGGAAAGGCTTGCTTCAGCTCAGCTCCGACTTGAAGTCAAAGATGCAATGAAGATGTCAGAGGACTGCCGTGCACACCATCATGCCTTAAATCTAGTGTTGATGCATCCATCGTTGACACAACTGAGGTCTACTCAGCTTCTTCAGCTGTTTGGTGGGCCTGACCTGGCCAGGCGTAGTGCCTTCTGAAGTGCTCTCAGTTTTGTATATTCTTTTGTCGGCGCGTTTATTTGCACTGGTGGCGAACTTTGATGCCAAGTGGATGTAATATGTGTGATAGCCGTGATAGCCTAGCGTAAGTTGCTTGCCTATTTATTTCCTTGTTGTCTTGTTTATTTGTTTGCTTGTAGTCATTGCAGTTCTTTTTCGACAGTTTGCTAGTGGCTGCAATAACCAATTTTTTAAAACTAGGCCACAATAACCATGGGCTAATATTTACTGTAGTGACACTGGGCCTCCTACGGGCCATAGAAACAGTGGGCCTTCTACGGGCCGTAGAAACAGTGGGCCTTCTACGGGCCATAGAAACAATGGGCCTTCTACGGGTCGTAGAAACAATGGGCCTTCTACGGGTCGTATCATCAATGGACCTTATACGGGCAGTATGATCGATTGGCCAAACATGGGCCAATAACAGGCCGCATTATGGTCGTAAATGGGCTAGAGTTGGAATCATCCGTTCATGGGCCGACCATAACGGACCATCGTTAATAGGCCGTATTTCATGACGCTATGAAAATGGCCCAACGTGTTAACGGACCACAAACAGGCCGACTGTAACCACGGGATGAATTTGGCCCATAAGCAGAAAATGACAGTAACGGGCCGTAAGTAAACGGATGCTGGAAATGAGCCCAAGAATAAATGGGCTCTGAGAAGGCCGAAAGATAACATGGGCTGGAAACGGCCCAACGGAATAATGGCCCCTTAATGGGTATAAAGTGATACACTGTTCATTACGGGCCAGTTTCACCACGGGCCGTTAATGGGTGTAAAGTAATACATTGTTCATTACGGGCCAGTTTCACCATGGGTCGTTAATAGGCCAAGAGTTACATAGGGCCTCATATGGGCCGAAAGACGTCATGGGCCATACATGGGCCAGAAGTGAAAACAGGCTGGAATCATATTGGGTGGCCCAGATGACGCTACTGGGCCTAATTCAGATAGGGCGTAACGGGCCTTGGGTTAGCGGGCTGTAAATGGGCTATATCCGAACAAGCCGTTAACAGGCTTTACATGGGCCAGCCCGCCACCTTTTGACCAAGTCAAACAGGCCGGCCTTTTCACAGGAATGTGCCTCTGTTGGGCCGTGCCATGTGTCGACGTATCATAGGCGCCTTCTGTCCAATGAGTGGATGACATCTGTCCCAACGGTGAGCCGACACGTGTTTCCTCCAGCAAATGATGATTTTACACGTGGAAAATCCCCATTGGTCGGGGCTGTTAACGGGTTATCGGATCCAAAACCCGACCCGATAGCTTAACGGTGTTCCTTTACGGTGGATGCCACGTGTCGGTCACCCTTGACGAACGCACTTCTGTGACGCACGATTTATCGTCATGGAAGTGGACACTTCCATGATGATAATTTTGGTAATGTCATGGAACACTTCTACGACAGCACAGGTATGACTATCTTGATTCTCTCATAAATTTGTCATGGATGTACATGCATGACAAAAAAACACGACCCACTGTGACAAACACGTATCATCATGGAAGTGTATTTTTTTTGTAGTGTCACGAGGTTCCCATGACGCAAGCCATGACGATCGAGACCAGGCGGGCGCCAGCCCGCGCAGTGTTGTTGTTTCCTCTTTGGTGCAAAGGGGGCAAGCGCAGGAACGGAGTACCGAGGCATCGAGCAAAGGTTTCCATATCGGTGCAACAAGACCAAGACCAGCAGGACGGCAGGACGGAGGTCACCGTGGAGCCCAAGACGGCATCATCACCAGCACCTTTGGCAAGCGAAGACCACCTTTAGTCAGGATAGCTTGTACTAGCTGTCCCCTTTTAAAATGGTCGTTGTTGGATCCCTTCCCGCTCATTGGGAAGAGGATCAGGGCCTCTATAAATAGGGCTAGCCACCACAGTAGGAGGGGATCTGATCCAAACCCAGTTCATCTACACACCACCAAGCACAACAACACCTCTCCTCGCGAGGTTGTTCTTCCTCTGTACTATTCATCATCAGCCCAAGAGGCAATCCACCACACCACACACGAGAGTAGGGTATTACACCACAACGGTGGCCCGAACCTGTATAAATATTGTGTCTCTTGTGTTTTTCATCGTGCTAGCTTAGATATCGCGGCGAGGCTAAGGGCGTGTTTCGGTAGGGAGAGATCTTCGTGCGGACCCATTGTTCGAACCTTAAGGGTTTTGCCGGAACCCGATATCTGACATTTGGCGCGCCAGGTAGGGGTGTGCCAAAATCTTCTTTTCGCTGATCTGTGTCCTATCGCTTTGATGCATCCATGGCAGACGCTCGCCGAGCCCGCGCCGAGCACCGAGCTGCTCTCGCCGCCCGCGTCGCCCAGAAAGCTCCTGTCGGCGGGCCTCCTCGTCGTTCTCCGTCGCCTGCCGCCAACGCCGCCACCGGCCCGGCGAGGAACGAGCAGCAAGCATCTTCGCTGCACCCCTCGGTGCGGCGGGAAGGCCGCACCACCACTTCGTCGCTGACCCCAGCTGGTTTGTCATCTCACGCTCGTCACGCCCCCACGGACGCGCAGGCCGCGTTGCACCTGGCACGTGAGCTCCTGCACTACCGCCCCGTTGACGACCTCTACGAAGAATGGCTTACTCGCCTCACCGAGCTCGTCAGCGCCGCAGGGGGCTCTCCCGCACCGTCCCTCTCACTGCCTCGCCCTCCGTCAGGCATGGGCGACGCGGCTCAGGGAGAGCCTCCACCACCTCCGCCCCAAGAAGGCGCCATGGCTCAAAGGTGCGTGGCCCCTGGATATGACCCACCGCATCCAGCGCCCGCGCGACAAGAAAGAATCTGCCAAGAAATCCCTCAGCCTCAAGAAGGCGCTCCCGTGCTCCCTTCACCAGCACGACAAGACCGCGTCCCTGAACCGGCGGGCCAAGACCCTGTGCTGCCCCTGGCAGTAGCGCGCGGGTACCACCAAGAGCAGGCCCCGCGTCAGCAAAGGGCTCTGGTGGCCACAGCAGGTTGCCGTGCCTTCACCACCGAGCTATGCAGCGTCGCTTGGCCGGGCAAGTTCAAGCCGGACCTGCCTCCTCGCTATGGCGGTACTTCCGACCCCGTGGAGTGACTGCAGATCTACAAGCTGGGCATTGAGGCGGCCAACAGAGACGAGAAGGTCATGGCAAACTAGCTTCCCATGGTGCTCAAGGATGGTGCCCACACCTGGCTCCTGAACCTACCTCCTGGCTCGATCTCCTCCTGGGACGAGATGCGTAGCCGCTTCATCACCAACTTCTAGGGCACTCGTGACCGCCCCCCGGCCGTGGGTGACCTGAGCCGCATCAAGCAGCAGCCTGGAGAGACCCTGCAGAAATACATCCAGTGCTTTAACAGCGCCCGCCACAAGATCCCCAAGGTGACGAACGAGGCCATCATCTCAGCGTTCTCTGATGGCTTCCACGACGTCAAGATGAAGGAGGAGCTCGCCATCCACGAGAAGCTATGCACATCCCTGGAGCTGTTCAACCTGGCGACCAAGTGCGCAAGAGCTAAGGAAGGATGCCTCTCCCTCCTCGACCTTCCAGCTGCTGACCCAGAAGAAAAGAAGGCCAAGGCCAAGGACATGTTGCACAAAGGAGCAGCCGTGCTTGTGCAGAACCAGACACGAAGCGCGGCACAGACCATCCGGAGTCGTCCAAGGGCAGCCGGCCGTTTTGCGCCTATCACAACCTCCACACCCACAACACCAACGAATGCCAAGAGCTCAGGGCTGTTCGAGAAGGACGATTCAGAAGATGCCCCGAGCGCAGCGATCGGGGATACGGCCGAGGACGGGGACGAGGCGGAGGACGATGGGATGACCGTGGCCCTTGCCAGGAGTGGCGTGACCGACCTCGTGAGGATCGCTGGCAGGACCAGCCTCGCGAGGGAGCCTGGAGGGATCAGCCTCGCGAGGACTGCCCGCAGGGCATCGCAGGCCTTCCTCCTCTGCCGCCACCGCCAAGAAGGAATGATGAACATCACTAGGATGAGGGGGCTGGGGTCTTCCAGGAACCACATGCTATCGCTTGCATCTTGGGAGGAGCTCAGGCCCCAGCCTCTCAGCGCATCTTCAAGCAGTTTCTCGTGAGGTGAATGCAGTCCTCCCCAGGCTTGAGGCCACTCGCCCGCTTAGGTGGTCCAAGTGCGCCATCACTTTCAGCTCAGCAGATCAACTCAAGTGTGCGGATACAGCTGGCGTCCTCCCATTGCTTTGTTCCCTAGTCATCAGCAACGTGCAAATCACCAGGACCCTCATTGATGGCGGCGCAGGGCTTAACGTCCTGTCCGTGGATATGTTCGACAACCTTCAAGTGCCTTATGATCAACTTCAATCTACCAAGCCTTTCTCAGGAGTTACTGACGGCTCCACCACCTCAATAGGGCAGGTTCGCCTCCCTGTCACCTTTGCACAGCACAACAACTACCACACTGAGCTCATCGACTTCGACGTCGCCCACATCCACCTGTCGTACAATGCCATCCTCGGGGATCCAGCACTGGCCAAGTTCATGGCGTGACCCACCACAGCTATAACATCCTCAAGATGCTAGGAAGCGGCGGGATCATCACAGTCCCCTGCGAGGAGAGAGATGCGGTGTGCTCCCTCGAGCGCGCCTTCCAAGCTGCATCAATCGAGGACCCGGACAGCAAGGGCGAGAACCCTCCTGAGGCAGTCCCCAAGAAGAAGAAGACACCGCTCAGCTCAAGGCCTCAGGAGGATGGCATCTCAGGAGGTGCCGCATCAGGATCCGCGCCCGTGCAAGGGGCGCCTCCTTCCATCGCACAGGAAGGCGCGCCCGATGCCCTCCTCGGGCAGGGCTCGGGGGCTCTCTTCTAGAGGGCCTCAAACTTTGCCAAAATCACGAGGGAGGCGCTCGGGCACCACTTGGAGGCATGCTTCACAGCACGTTTCCCTCAGGAAGGCACAGGGTGAGGAAAGCCCAACCCTCAGGAGTTCATCACCAAGACCACTCAAGAGCTTCAGGAAGCAAGAGTCATACGCGGCGGTCGCCGTTTGCCTGGCGTGGCTCCCCATCCAGGCGAGGATTGTGGGCTGCGCATCTGCATCGATGTCCCAGGGCTCAACCAAGCCGCATCTCAGGAGCGCCTCTGGCCTTCGCGTGTGGGACGCTGTGAGGGTCCGCCGCACAACTACGTTCGCATGCCTTCGGCCTGCCGAACATGGCTGCCACCTTCCAGCGTTACATGCGAAGCATTCTGGCGGCTCAGGAGGCCAGGCATCACACGGTCCTGGCGGAGATGGAGATGGTCCTCGGGGAGCCACCTGGACCCGTAGAGCCTCCCGAGGCTCAGGGCCCCAGTGGCTCATGAGGGTCGGCCTCTTCACCGCGCATCTTCAGCTACTCCAACACCACCTCTACAATGGCACCAGGTGACTTCTTCCAAGTTAATTTCAGCTGGGAGCGCCCTCAGGGCTGCATCATTCCTAGGCCGCATGGATCCGTCCCTGTGGCATGTATCCTCTTTTGCTTATGCCTTCAGTTTACCTTGCTGGGGGCGCCCCTCGGGCTGCATCATCCCCAAGCCGCTCGGGCCTGACCCAGTGGCATGTATCCCTCCTGCATTTGCCTAAGCTGATATGCCTTTCATGCTTAACCTGCCTGTGATTATCGCCTGCTCGATTGACATCTACCTCTGGAGCCTTCCGCGCTGGCACGGTGCTTGCGCATGGGTCTGTCCCTGCACCGTCGACAAATCTAAGTGGTCGAGCTCTGGCCCGTGGCAGCCCCACACGTGTCACCTCACCAGGCCCTCAGTGCCCTTACCACTCTCTCGGAGCAACCAATGGCAACCCGTGCTTTTCTCGTGTTAGTTTACAGGAACCTCCTGAAGTCTATAGCGGGTGGCACCACGAGCTCTCTCTCTCTTTCCCACGCGATTCTCTTGCACGTTAAAAGGAGGGCTCCTGAGCATCGTGACTCAGGAGCTCTTACTGGCTCCCCAACCCTCACCCCCTGGCCTTGTCCACGGCATCGCGACCTGTCATACCAGCGGCAACTGAGCTTGCTCGAGGGCCGGGACCTAAGGACGTAGAGCATGAAGGAGAGTGTGGGGAAGGATGGGAAAGCTCGCGAGATCCTAACCTAGCTGCACCACAGCTACCGAACGTACAAGTCCGGTGCAACTTGAGGGAACGACTCCATATGGCCAAGATAAGTTTCACGCCTGGAACAACTAATCGATGCAGTGCGGAATCCTCAGTTCATGCAGCTCTGTGACGGCAATGTTGCCTTCCTTTCTCACCTCTCGGCGGCTGCTTGCGCGCTAAAGGGGACCTCCTGAGCATCGTACCTCAGGGGCTCTTACTGGACCTCGGGCCGCTCACCTCCGGGCCTTGACCACGGCATCACAACCTGGCATACCAGCGACGGCTGAAGCCTGCCTGGGGACCGGGACCTGTCAGCATAGAGCGCCAAGTCGTCGCGAGGTTAGAAAGGTGGAACCAAGCTGGGACAGGACAAGCATTCGCACAGTTTCATAATAAGGATCACATCAGCAAGACACATCGTGGACCCTTTACATGCCCCACGGGGTGTTTTCTCGATTCCTCACAGGGAACAAAAGACGAGATTCCTAAGGATTCCTAACTACCCGCACCTCCATGGTCGACGCCCTCATTAACAGTGGGCCATGGGAAGTCAGCGCCAACCCATCCAGATCAGCTGCGGCGACGGCCTAATGCAGCCGCCTTGCTCTGAGCACGGCGCGAGCTCGGGGGGAAGTAGCTGTCATCGCTCGTCTCCGGAGTCACGAAGAGCTCGGGAGAGTCGCTGGATTCCCAAGCATCGCTACTGCTGCCGGAGGAGCCATTGGGGGAGCGAGCGGCCGGCCTGGCCCCTGCCACGTCGATGTCCCGACTGCCTCCTCTAGGGCAGCACTCCAGGCGGCGACCTTCTCCTCGAAGACCTTGACGAACATCAAGGAGGCGCCATCGTATTCAAAATGAATCACGAGGGCGCCCCCCATTCGGCAGACCCGGGCGACCTCACCCCAACCTCGTGTCATGAAGACCTTGCCCGGGGCGACCACTTCAACCTCCGCTCCGATCGCCGGAGCACCGTAGTCAGCATGTTGTAGCCAAAGCTCAAGAGGCCCCCTCGGCGGCATCTCGGTGGCGAAGAATGAAGGGAATCGGATCCAGGTGCTTGGAGGCATCACCGCATGTAGCACGAGCTCACAAGAGGAGTCCGCGACATGGACCGCAGGAGCAATGGCGCGCGTCGCCGCGGCTCGTCAACCACATCGGCGGCATGGGCGGTGCCGCTCGCCATCCCTTTCTCCGGAGCCCACGGCCTAGGCGTACAGGGGCAATGGGAACCCATGAGGTGGCCGCTCGCACCAAGGCCTCATCATCTCCGGCCTCGCAACCTCATCACGGCAGCATGGGACCGGCTGTTTATTCGGCAGGAGCGGGTCAGGTCCCTCCCGGGGAGCCTTACCCTTCTCTTCGGCTGAGAATCTGTGGATCGGCACCATTGGTGTCGAAGATGGATATGGAGCAAGGAAGAAGAAGCAGGCGGAGCAAGAAGAGATGGACAACGGGGGCTCTCGCCACTCCATATTTATAGCCCAAGGGAGGCCAACCGTCGACCTCCACGATCGCAGGTAATGATGTCTCTTTTTGCATGTAGCAGGGACTCGTCAAGACAGGCAGTTGCCGAGGCAGCGTGGGGAAGCGGAGACGCCCACGTCCAATTAGTCGCCAC
Source organism: Triticum timopheevii (assembly GCA_963921465.1). Lineage (NCBI taxonomy): Eukaryota > Viridiplantae > Streptophyta > Magnoliopsida > Poales > Poaceae > Triticum > Triticum timopheevii. Next base: position 141,783,334 of record OY997270.1, read on the forward strand.
GTGTCAACCAAGGCCGCAGGCTGGGAGGGCCCGCGGCGCTCCGCACTTGCCCTTTGGCTTCACTGCTAAGCCAAGTTCGAGCATGCCTTGGGCCCGGAGGCTACTGTCGGTGTTCTGGGAACGGGGGTCCCCAGACTTGCGTGCCTGCGGCTTGCAGCGTGGCTCAACCAGTGGCCCGGTACGGCCCGTCTTCACCAACCAAACACTCAAGACCCTCGCGAGGGGCTAAGCCTCGCGGGGCGGACGATGCACGGCCTCCTCAGGAGTGGCCTCACCAGGAAGGCTCGCGAGGGGGCGAAGAGATCAAGGCAAGGGGTACCTCGCGAGGTTCCCATGATGCAAGCCATGACGATCGAGACCAGGCGGGCGCCAGGTGGGCACCAGCCCGCGCAGTGTCCTTGTTTCCTCTTTGGTGCAAAGGGGGCAAGCGCAGGCGCGGAGTACCGAGGCATCGAGCAAAGGTTTCAATATCGGTGCAACAAGACCAAAACTAGCAGGACCGCAGGATGGAGGTCACCGTGGATCCCAAGACGGCGTCATCACCAGCACCTTTGGCAAGCGAAGACCACCTTTAGTCAGGATAGCTTGTACTAGATGTCCCCTTTCAAAATGGTCGTTGATGGATCCCTTCCCGCTCAATATTTGGGAAGAGGACCAGGGCCTCTATAAATAGGGCTAGCCACTACAATAGGAGGGGGTCTGATCCAAACCTAGTTCATCTACACACCACCAAGCACAAGAACACCTCTCCTCGCGAGGTTGTTCTTCCTCTGTACTGTTCATCATCAGCCCAAGAGGCAATCCACCACACCACACACATGAGTAGGGTATTACACCACAACGGTGGCCCGAACCTGTATAAATCTTGTGTCTCCTGTGTTGTTCATCGTGCTAGCTTAGAGATCATGGTGAGGCTGAGGGCGTGTTTTGATAGGGAGAGATCTTCATGTGCACCCCAGTGTTCGAACCTTAAGGGTTTTGCTGGAACCTGATATCCGACAAGTGTCTTGATAAATTAGGTTGAGACTACCGCTTCTGTCCATGAGGACTCTAGTGAGATGGTATCCGTCAATGATTGGATCGAGTACCAGGGCGGTCGAGCCCCCATGACGGGTACTGGTTGGGTGATCCCTGCGATCAAAGGTGATCAGACAGGCTGCCCATGGACTGAATTTTGGGGAGACAGGCTTTACGGCGTAGACGTCCCTTAGTGCGCGCTTGCGCTCCCTTTTGGGAATGTGGGTGACATAGATCATATTCACTGTTTTTACCTTGGGGAAAACTGCTTTTGGCCCCCGGTGTTCGGCTGACGGGGCTCATCATCGTCCTCGCTTGGAGGTCCCTTTCCCTTGTGTTTGGTATTTATCTTACCGACTTGTTTGAAAACCCAACAGTTTCTGTTGGTGTGGTCGGTAGGCTTGTCGGGTGTGCGATGAATCTGACAGGGCCTCTCAAGGATTTTGTCCAAGTTGGATGGACCGTCCTTGTTGCCTTTAAGAGGTTTCTTCCGTTGACCAAGTTTAAAACCACTAAATCCGGCATTGACTGTCGTATCGTCTGCGTCGTCGTTATTGCTTCCACGTTTGTTTTTATTGCGACATGGTTTACCATTGCCGTCCCTGGCCTCAGAAGTGCCGAGGTCGCCAGGGCTGTTGCTTCTATGAGCCAACCAACTATCTTCACCCGCACAGAAACGGGTCATGAGTGCAGTTAAGGCTGCCATGGTCTTCGGCTTTTCCTACCCGAGGTGTCGGGCGAGCCATTCTTCACGGACGCTGTGTTTGGAGCCCGCCAAGGCTTCAACGTCCGGACAGTCCATGATTTGGTTCTTTTTAGTTAGGAACTGATTCCAAAGCTTGCGAGCTGATTCGCCAGGTTGCTGGATTATGTGACTTAGATCATCAGCATTCGGTGGCCGGACATAAGTGCCCTGAAAGTTGGCCCGAAAAGCAACCTCTAAATCTTCCCAGCTTCCAATAGAGTTCTCTGGGAGGCTGTTCAGCCAGTGCTGTGCTGGTCCTTTCAGCTTTAGAGGAAGATTTTAATGGTGTGAAGGTCATCTCCACTAGCAATATGAATGTGGAGAAAAAAATCCTCGATCCAGATGGCCGGATCCGTCGTTCCATCATACTGCTCGATGTTTATGGGTTTGAACCCTTCCGGAAACTGGTGTTGCATTACCTCATCAGTAAAGCACATAGGGTGTGCAGCACCCCTATGCCGTGCAACGTCACGGCGGAGATCGGATGACATCTGAGTTCGGTGCTGATCCTGAATATTGTAATGTTCATCATGCTGGACTTCATAGCTGTTATCTCGTGCCGGCGCACGGCCGCTTGATCCATAGTTTGATCTGGTCTGACCGGCTTTATTAGGTCCTGGTGCAAGTCATATATATAGCTCGTAGCTGCTGTATCCTTGCCTCTTCAGCGAGGGGGTGCGGGCTAGTGTTCGGCTTGATGTGTTGATTTATCCCGTCCACGTGGTGCTCGGTCTGGTTGATCTGCCTGATTGTATTTTGACGGTATTGGCTCAAGGGCTTCATCGTCGAATTATGGCAGCAGCTTGTGCTTGTGGTAACTTTTTATAGGTCACTCAGGGCCGTACTCCTCGGTGGCCAGGACCTTGGTCCACATTTCGTTGAGTGTGTCCTGTTCAGCTTTGAGCTGCTGCTGCTTCTTTTTCAGGCTCCGCGCGATGGCGATAAGTTGTCGCCTGAAGCGTTCTTGTTCGAGAGGTTCCTATGGGACGATAAAATCTTCGTCACCGAGGCTGACATCCTCTTCGGAGACTGGCATATAGTTTCTATCCTCTGAATCTTCATGATCAGCGTGTTCGGGGCCATACTACCCTCCTCCCTCTCATCATGTTCAGACGTGGGCTCGACAGGGTGTTCGGGATCTTCGACATTATCTAGAGTCTCGTTATCTCCGGTACCGGTATTGCTATCCTTCGCCGGACGCGATCGTGAGCGGCGCCACTGACATTGACACTTGGGTGGTTTGTTGACGGGCTTGTCCTTCCCTGGATCATGAATGGCATCATCGTCCTTCTTCTCAAGAGTGTCCACCATGTATACGTCATAGGTTGAAGTGGCCGTCCAACGCCCTGTGATGGGTGGAACTTGGCCTGATTCGGCGTCATCATCGTCATCCTTACCGTCGATGTCTTCGGACGCCTAGTCTAGCATGTCGGTTAAATCCTCGACAACGGCTATTAAGTGGGTGGTGGGCGGGTCACAAAATTCCCCGCTCCCAGCCCCCAGACCAAGCTGGGTGCAGTTCGAAGGCAACACTTCCGTAATGGTGAGAGATTGCATTAAACCCAATGCTTTGTCAAAGGGTGAAAGCTGGGTGGGAGTCTGCGGATCTGTAGGGCTGAGTTCAGCGACAGACACCTGATCGGGCCCGATCGACGTAGACATCAACAGTTCAGAGTTTTCGTCCAGAGGCGAGTCCAAAAACGCATCTGGGTCTCCGGTCGGAAGTTTCATGGTAGAAAAGAGTCCGACGGGGCTGATCCTCCCGTCTTCGGACGATACGACCCGCTCCGGATCTAAGGCCAAGGCGGGTGTGAGCGTCGACCCCTGGATGGGATCTAAGAGCGTATCCGAGGAGCTTCCTTCATGGGGGCAAGGGGCGGCAAGCGAGGCCGCGAACCCCTCGAAGATCAGATCTCCTCGGACATCGGCGATGTAATTCAGGTTTCCAAACCTGATCTGGTGGCCGGGGGCGTAACTGTTGACCTGCTCAAGGCGGCCGGTCGAGTTGGCACAAAGCATGAAGTCGCCGAACATAAAGACCTGTCCGGGGGAAAGGTTTCCCTGGACGCAGCATCATCATTGATGAAGAGGCGCGCCATCAATCCTTCTGTTGACGATATGGCGGAGCACTCAATGAAAGCACCAATGTCGGTGTCAAGCGGCAGATCTCGGGTAGGTGGTCCCAAGCTGTATGCCTGTGGATCGATGGTAACAATGATCAAAGGGACACAATGTTTACCCAGGTTTGGGCCCTCTTAATGGAGGTAAAACCCTACTCCTTCTTGATTATATTCGATGAGTATAGGGCTTACAAGAGTTGATCTACCTCAACATCGTAATGGCTAAACCCTATCTTGGCTAGCCTATCAATGTTATGATCCTGCCTTCGGTCTAAACCCTCTGGTTTATATAGATACCGGAGGGGCTTGGGGTTGTACGAAGTCGGTGTAACAGAAAGGAAATAGTATATCCGGACACATGGACTTGCCGTTCACGCATACGGGAGTCCTAACCTGACACGAGAGGTGGTCATCTCCCTTCTATCTTGATGGCCCATTAGTCCGGCCCATACTGAATAGGCCGAACACCCGAGGACACCTTAGTCCAGGACTCCCTCAGTTTCTACTTCCAGGGATTGGTAGTTGATTATGTAGCATCAATCTGCATCTTATCTTCATTATCCTATATCCCTTCCAGTATTATCATATCTATAATTACTCTCTATAATATGTAGAGTACATGCAATTCTTATCAAGAAAATTATGTGTTGAAATTCTTGAGTTATCCTTCCCTTGACATGGAGAAGGGCATTATAAAGCCGGTGTTAACTGTTAGTGTGAGTCAATCCTTCTAAAGCATTTATTCTCAAGTGCTATTTAATTTTCTCATACCCTATCATCAACTGCTGTTTAGTTTGTTGTTTCTATCAAAATGCGTGTTCGCAAGAACTGTAAGTTCCAATTTTTACATGTAAAACCAAATTCCTTATTCATACCATGCACATTACTCAATACTCCCTATATGTATGCTTGTTTTTGTGGATCTATATTCTAGTGTGTGGTGAAGCAGCCCACATTTGCACCTTGTCATCTCCTGTTTTTATCTTACTGATGTGGCTGATGATATGAACAACATGCCATGCACATTAACCAAAATAGATACAATGATTATCTTTGCCCTTAATCTATGCTTGTTTTGTTGACATGGTAATCCAGTAGTGTGGTGAAGCTCCCCGTATTATGAACAATGCCAAATTATGCTATTGATATTTTGAACTTACTCTTTATTTTCTAATTTGAAATTGGATGGAATTGACAGCATAGTTACCATCTTTGTTTATACACGTGCAAAACCTATCATCTCTCTATTTGTTTCAGGGTGATATGTCTGATGGAATGCACAAGTCTGCTGAAGGTTGTGAGACAAACCCAACATATATTCCAACAAAGAAGGCAAAACATCTTGAAGATAGCGAGACAACCCCAAAGTCTTGTCTTGATGCAGTGTTCAAGTTACTTGAGACTATCAGTCAGTCAAGCTCACAAAATTCGTTGTCTTAATCAGTTCGACTTCTTCAATCCCAAGTTCTAGCAGAAAGGCATTCTGCAACTCAACTTCAACTTGAAGTCCTATCTCTAAGAAAGATTGCAGAGAACACCAATGAGAACCACATTGCTAAACAGCTACACCTGGAAGCTATGACCGACATGCTAGGCCGGTCTCACAGCCTTGCTCACCAGCTTGCGCAGCAGTTCCCGCGTAAGGCTGACCTTTCTTGAACTGTCTTGGAAGTGATCTTGGTTCAGTATTATTTTATTACGCTGCAATGGCGCCCAGTTTTTGTAATCGGCTTCTTCGTAGCGCTTTATGATCACTGGTGGCGAACTTCGATGCCCAGTGGATGTAATATACCATAAATCCTTTATTGTATCATGTAGGTTTATTCTAAGTTACTATGCCGTAATTTCTTTATAGTATAGAGTAGGTTTGTTCTTAATTCCTTCTAGTTACCGTATATGGCATCATTCGCTATCTGAAAAAAAACCGGCGAAAATCTAATGTAGTCGATGGTCTGAAACATTTGCCTCTAACGGGCTTGCATTTTAGTGGGCCACAATTGGGCCATCCTGCAACTTTCTTCAGCCTGAAAGGCCATTGGGGCCTTCACACTTTGCGCCAGGACCACAACTTACACGGGCCTATATTCGGCTCAAATTTAGTTGGGCCTTGATACGTCTCCAACGTATCTATAGTTTTTTATTGTTCCATGCTATTATATTACCCCTTTTGGATGTTTATGGGCTTTATTTTACATATTTATATCATTTTTGGGACTAACCTACTAACCGGAGGCCCAGCCCGTATTGCTGTTTTTTTTTGCCTATTTCAGTATTTCGAACAAAGGAATATCAAACGGAGTCCAAACGGAATGAGACCTTCGGGAGCGTGAGTTTTGGAACGAACGTGATCCGGAGAACTTGGAGTGCAAGTCAAGAAGCAAACGAGGCGGCCAGGAGATAGGAGGGCACGCCCACCCCTCCTGGGCGTGCCCCCTGTCTCCTGGGCCCCATAGGCGGCCACCGATGTACTTCTTCCTCCTGTATATACCTACGTACCCCAAAAACATCCAGGGAGCCAACGAAAAACAATTTCCACCTCCGCAACCTTCTGTATCCGCGAGATCCCATCTCGGAGCCTTCGCCGGCGCTCCGCCGGAGGGGGAATCGACCACGGAGGGCTTCTACATCAACACCATAGCCCCTCCGATGAGTTGTGAGTAGTTTACCACAGACCTTCGGGTCCATAGTTATTAGCTAGATGGCTTCTTCTCTCTCAATACAATGTTCTCCCCCTCTCTTGTGGAGATCAATTCGATGTAAACTCTTTTTGCGGTGTGTTTGTTGAGATCCGATGAATTGTGGGTTTATGATCAAGTTTATATATGAGAAATATTTGAATCTTCTCTGAATTCCTTTATGTATGATTGAGTTATCTTTGCAAGTCTCTTCGAATTATCAGTTTGGTTTGGCCTACTAGATTGATCTTTCTTGCCATGGGAGAAGTGCTTACCCAGTGACAGAAAGGGTTGCAAGGCACGTATTATATTATTGCCATCGAGGATAAAAAGATGGGGTTTATATCATATTGCTTGAGTTTATCCCTCTACATCATGTCGTCTTTCTTAATGCGTTACTCTGTTCTTATGAACTTAATACTCTAGATGCATGCTAGATAGCGGTCGATGTGTGTAGTAATAGTTGTAGATGAAGGCAGGAGTTAAGGATGGCAATTTTACCCATGGGTACGGGTACCCGCGGATACCGTACCCGCATGGGTAGGGTATGGGTACAATTTTATACCCATGGGTAGTACCCATACCCGACCCATTAAGTCATGGGCAGGGCACGGGTATAGCATTATACCCATGAATATACCCATACCCTACCCATTTGTATTGACATGTTACTTGTTAGATGTTATTTGGTGAAATGTGTCATGAGCTTGTGTACCCATGCTAAAGTTATCTATCAGTTTGAATTGAGATAATTGTTTTGTACTCGTATATATGTTCTTGAGTTGAGATAAATGTTTTTTCTTATCAAATGTGCTATGAAAGAATGCAAAATTATCAATAACTTGGGTACTGTTTGATCTACCCATTGGGTACCCAATGGGTATGGGTACCCATCGGGTATGGGTACGGGTAAAGTTTCATACCCATGGGTACGGGTATGGGTAGATTTTTGTAACCATTAACTACACGGGTATGGGTATGGTATTGCTCTACCCGCCCCATGCCCAACCCATTGCCATCCTTGGCAGGAGTCGGTCTACTTGTCGCGGACGAACTACTAGGAAAATGCCTATAGATAGAAGTTTACCAGTAGCGTTTGTTTGCAACCCAACGCTACTAGTAGTTAGTAGTAGCGCTGGCTACAAACAGCGCTATTGGTATAAGTTAGCAGCAGCGCTTGTTACCTGTGCACACGCTACTACTAAGTGTAACACACCACACCCCCTAGTCAAAAAATAGCAGTAGTGCATGTCCTCCAACCTGCGCTACTGCTACTATAGTATCTATAGCGCCTGTTCTACTTGACACGTACGTGATGCCTATATACATGATCATGCCTAGATAATCTCATAATTATTCGCTTTTCTATCAATTGCTCGACAGTAATTTGTTCACCCACCATAATACTTATGCTATCTTGAGAGAAGCCACTAGTGAAACCTATGGCCGCCGGGTCTATCTGTTATCATATAAGCTCTCAATCTACTTTTATTTGCATCTTTACTTTTTGCATCTATATTATAAAATACCAAAAATATATTTATCTTATCATACTATCTCTATCAGATCTCACTTTCGCAAGTCGCCGTGAAGGGATTGACAACCCCTTTATTGCGTTGGTTGCGAGTTCTTTGTTTGTTTGTGTAGGTGCGTGGGAGTTTTGAGGAGCCTCCTACTGGATTGATACCTTGGTTCTCAAAAACTGAGGGAAATACTTACGCTACTATTGCTTCATCGCCCTTTCCTCTTCAAGGAAAACCAACGCAATCTGAAGACGTAGCAAGAAGGATTTATGGCGCCGTTGCCAGGGAGGTCTTCGCTCAAGTCAAGACATACCAAGTACCCATCACAAACTCATCTTCCTCGCGTTTACATTATTTGCCATTTGCCTCTCGTTTTTCTCTCCCCCAGTTCACCCTTGCCGTTTTATTTGCCCTCTCTTTCCCAATCTTCTCCTCTCTTTTCCGTTTGCCTTCCCGTTTCCATGGCCGAATCAAAAAGAACTAAGGGTTTTCTCCCGGGTTCTAGTACCTTGGATAACCCCTCTATCCTCTCTAGGCTCATAAATAATGATGTTATTGAAAGACCCACCGGGGTCACCAATGAGAGCTTGAATAATTTTGATGAAGATGATTCCGTAATTTTTCGTTATTCGCTTGATGAGTCTTTAAAAGATGCTTGGGATAGGTTATTAAGGATTCGGGCTAGCTATGTGCGACAATATCAAATTGAAGTTTACTTAAGAAGTTTCTATGTTGGCCTACCCGCTTCTTTCAAGCAAGTCCTAGATTCTATTTTTGAAGAAGGTTTTCTTGAAGGGGATGCTATAGATACCTATGAAAAAAATGAAAACTATATTTGGGCACCCCATGAATGATAAGGTTGAATCAACCACCCTCTTATGCTTTTATCAAAACGAAATTATCAAAGAGATGAAGTCTAGTTTAGATGCAAATTTCCATAACGTGCTTAATCTTACTTCCTCCATTAATGGCAATGTGGTTTCCCAAAATAGAAGGATGAATGTCATAGAAAGGAAATTTGCTATTTTCTTTCGAAGTGCCAAAGATGGCACTACTTAGATCTATCTTCGCTTTTATGCCTAGCTAGGGACGTTAAACGATAGCGCTAGTTGGGAGGCAACCCAATTTTCTTTGTGTTTTTTGTTTTTGTTTCTGTTTAGTAATAAATTTTGCTTCTACCTTCTGTTCAGATGTGTTTTTATGTTTTAACTAGCACACATGCCCGTGCGTTGCAACGGGAGAGAGATTTTGTGTGTTTAAATAAACATTCATCAATGTAACACGCCAGATACCGTTAGGTGCCACCCAAAGACGACATAGAGACGAATGCCAAGGTCAAAATGTATATCAACAAAAACTTCACAATTAATGAGTTTGCCTTTCTTTTAATTTTTTGGATTATCATGTAACTGACAACCTTAGGAGGGTCTTCCTTTCTTGATTGTCTGTGTTTTGGCATCGATGTTTTTTATTATACACTTGTATGAACCAGGATCAATAACGCTTAGAGAGAATTTATTTTGTATTTACTTTAAAGGGCGTGCAAGTATATATGTTTTCACCGTGCGTGTCGTAATCCGTGTATATATGCTAGTATAACATTGTCTAATCCTTATTCATCTACCCAGTCCTCCAGCCATGGCGGTCTCATCTGCCCAGTCCGTCCTGCTCGAGGCCACCGGCGCCTAACCGTCGAACACGCCGCCGCCGCCGGGATCCCCGCTCGGCTATGGCACACCTTCCACTCCCTCCGCTCCACCAGCCATGGTGGGCTCATCTGCCAAGTCCGACCTGCTCGAGGCCGCCGTCGCCGGATTTAGCTCGGCCATGGCACACCCTCTACTCCCTCTGCTCTACCGGCAAGGGGGCTCATCCTCCAAGTTTGGCCTGCTCGAGGCCGCCATCGCCTAGCACCGATGGTCACTTCTCGTTCCTTTTTTCCTCTCAAGATAGGCTCTGTTTCTCCTCCCGCTCGAGGCCGCCGTCGCTCCAGCTCCATATGCTGCAGGTGTCTTTTTTCTGCTTTGGCTTATTTGATTGCAATTCGAGAACGTGTTTAAGTTGCTAGGATATGATCTAGAAGAGCAGGGTGGGACTATTAATCACAAAGTAGTAGTATCTAATTTTAGCACATGGAGCAACTCTTTTAGTAGCGTCCTGTAACAGAAATATAGATTATGGCCCACCTAAGCTCCAGACCGCACGTGTTCGAATCCACGCATCTAGTAGCAAAGGCCCATCTGGCTGTCAATCGAGGCGCGGCTTGCTAGCGATCGGCCCATCTGGTTGTCAATTGTGCGTGGGGAGACTTGCCAGCGATCGATCGTTGCCTCCCAGAAGCCTGCAGGGATATAGACATCAATTAGTACCATCTCGGGTATAGAAAATATAAATCGTAAAAGCGTATTACGAACAGGCGGAAACGTATTGTGACGGTGAGCCCGACAAAGTCAATCCGTACTTTATTATGCCCGTGCGTTGCAACGGAAGACTTCAAGGGACATGAATCAAGCTCGGAGACATGTGCTTCACTACCGAGGAAATGCATGTTGCTATGAATAAGTGGTGGCAACGTCGATAAACTGGGTCGCGGGACACATGTTGCTGATGACAATAATAATGGACCGATTTATTGTAGGGTTATTTAAGATGGTAGTTCGGAACATGAAACATGATCCTAAGTCAATTGATCTGGGTGAAACACAAACTTCAGATTATTAGTGCGTACAGAAATCTAAAAGTATAATAGGAAGAAATAACATTATTCACTGTCACTAATGATGCCACGGCCTGGATAGATTTCATGCCATGCAGCTTGTCATCATTGGGCAAACATAGTACGTGCTAGATATACACCATTAATTACTGTATAGTCATCTGGATAGTGGAGATTGCTTGAATACGTCAAACTATTGTTTTTATTTTAGTGGACACTCTAATAAATTCACAAGCTTACAAATAGGCATGACAAGAGTAATGCAATTTTTTTTGTAAAGAAATGCATCAACACAAACTTTTCATATTTGAAAGAAAGCCAACTTTCATCAGCTTGAAAGTGGGCGGTGTTTCTAGATTGAAGCCGAATGTGAAAGCTTCCGTGGATATCGCTCTGCTCCAAGTCATTTGCTCTACTCCAAGTTGTATATGGATCGCTCGCTCTGCAACAAGTCCTAGACGAAACGGTTTTTCAGCAGAAAAAATATTAAAATCAGAGGTGTTTTTGTAAGAACAATTAAAAACTTCCATGAGAGCGCAGGAGCAAAGGCATGGAGCACGTCCGGCCGAGATGCATATGCATCCCAGCGTCTCGTCCCCACTGTGCATGCATGCTTCCAAACTCACGTATACACGCATCACGTCCTCTCCCTCTTGAGCATAGGCACAGCTGCACCGTTCCTCCTTCAAGACCGGACCCTCTTCTTTCCTTTTGGTTTCAGCAGCAGGATTCAATCTCTCTTTTTTCCTTTTTTGATTCAATTCCATTTGCTTCCTTATTTACCCTATTCGATCACTCTTTCCTTTTTCTTTTCTCTGTCACAGACTTGAAATCCCTCTTTTCATCCTTATTTCCCCCTCTTTTCCTTCCTTATCGGGACAACTTATTTTCTTCCTTATTATTGATTCCCGAAATTGCTCCTTGATACCCTGGAAACTCAAAGGTCTTTTTAAATTACGAAGTTTGGATTGAAGGGAGCGATGTGGGATTATCTAGCTTAGTTAGTTGTATCATATGTTGTTAGGCGTGAGGCTGCAAGTTCGATTCCGTGCACCGACCACTATTATTTTTGCACTGGTGGGCTGGGCGGGCTGTTCACCTTCAGTTACTTTTTCATTGTTCGGCTGAGCGGGCTGAAAAAATTGGTAGGTTGTTCACCTTCAAGTGGGCTTGGAAACCAGGACATGGTTTTATAAAAGATCGAGCGACTCGATCAAGTTTGACGTACGAGGGACGAAACGAAAAAGTATGGGATGCACGAAACGGACGAAAATTTAGTATACGCAGGTAAAATAGCACCACCTCGTTTATATTACGATTTTGTCTATACAAATCGTAAAAGCGTATTATGACATGAGAAGAAAGCTCATTGTAACGGTGAACCCGGAGACCCAATCCGTGCTTTATTATTAGGGAGAGATAGCACAAATGCCCGTGTGTTGCAACGGGAGAGAATACTGGTGTGTACTCAAATTCAGTAAGAAAATTGCTCATGCGTTGCAGTGGGAATACATTGTTAAATTTTTGTCACGGCAGCGAAATGAGCAAGGAAGAAAACATGGAAGATTATGTTTGTTTTGATCTCGCTGCATCCTGGTTGGCACTCTTCTTGCTCTATATCACGTACAACAACCCGACAACACCTGAGATCCTGATAATTTCAAATATCGATAATGATTTTTCAACCTCAATGAACATGTATATACCTAAGTTTAGGCGCAACAAAAATGTACCAAATTGAACCATGCAAATCATACGTCATCTATACCAATAATCAATTTAAGTGCACCTATGCAAATTCCTTTATCAACCAGAGCAACCAGATAACAGAACATATAAAAATAGGAAGATGCAGATTATTATCTAATTCATTGAGAGGAATTGTACAGCATGAGACTACAGTATAGACACAAAGTCAGAAAAAAAAATAGAATACATTAGTGAACTGGCGTTTTGTGGTAGAGTAACTTCGGATAGCGGATCTTTGAAACTCGACAAGGATCAACGGCAACGGCGGGGGATCGATCACTGGTGACTTAGAAATAGCCCCTAGACCTTAAAAAAATCATTTTGAGACCCATGAGAGATACTCCTGAACCCAAAAAAACACTCATGAACAAAAATAAAATAAAATTTCGAGATAATAACAAATTTTTTATTGTCAAACTACCAGATGACATCCTACTAAAGGCCATGACCACGCGAGAAGTTCAAGTTTTAGGAAATGCCCGTGCGTTGCAACGGGAAAAAACAACAAATCCTTAACCCAATGGCTCCTCCTTCTCCCACGACCCACAGCTAGGCATGATGACATCAACAAATTCTTTAAAATCCTCCACGTTGTCATAACAAGATGTGTTGCAGAAAAAACATAAACCTGAAATATAAGGTATAGATGAGGTAATAAATTGTTGGTTTTATTTGGAGTACTGTTTTCTTCGCTTATGGTGGACAATTATTCATCGGTGATCTTCCTTGTAACACCCAACGGGAAAATAAATTTGCATATGTACAAATTAAGTTAGATTTGTTACATGAGCAAGCGCAGCACAAAGATTTGAAGCATTACAGATCATGTGCAACATATTATTAGGGAAGGTCGTGGCTTACTTTATTGAAATCAAGATAAGTGTTGCATCATCCGCGAGCATATTGACAACAAAGTGAGAAGTCGCCTCCAACCAACTAAAAAAAGACTTATTACCAAAATATAGTTTGCATTGCAAGTCATGTTGAACATCTTCAAATGCTTACCAAAACAATAAATTTCGAAATGAACAAATATCTAGGCCTAGGTTTTACCATCTGCATGCATAAAATACGAAAATTTCTTACACCAATACACAAGAATCATACATTGGACACACATTTCATAATATAAACATTTAATTAGCAAGCATAATGAAAATGTTTCATCGCTGCACCGCATGCAAGTACGAACCGTGCTAGCCGCAAGCGTGTCGCCGCGCATTGGCTCCTTGGCATCAAGGGCACCACTGCTGGTTTGGCATCACGGTCCGATGACGCCGGTCCACTATGTTGCCGGTTGCCGGTAGCCTCCCCCCCCCCCCCCCCCCACCCCCGGTGTGCTACCTCTGCCTTCCTTTTTAATAGCCCCAGACACAGCCCACAATTTCGTTTAACTGTCGAGATTCATCCTTTCTTTATACATGCAATTATCATTGCTCTTTGTAAGGCGGCTTGCTGATATTATAGGAAACTTGCAGGTCTATATAAACTGCTAGGGATCCATTAAAAGGAGCAAGGTGGTATTATTGAACATCAGATTGCAGTGGCTGAGTTGGTTGCTGTAACGGTTGGCTCACATCCAACCCAAAGGCCCATCCGTTGCCCATCAGAAAAGGGCAGCAGTTCGTGGTCTTCTGGAGCTCCAGAAGAAGGAGGACCCCGACATCCTATTCTTGTCTGAGACTAGGCTCGATGAGTGGAGGATGGGTAAATTTCGTGATATGTTAGGGCTTTATCATATGAAGGTGCAGAATAATAGAGGCAAGAGTGGAGGTTTAGCTTTGTTTTGGAGGCGTGGAATAAATGTGTCTGTTAGATGGTCTGGACGTATGCATATTGATGCGATTGTGGAGGAGAGAGATGGCTTTAAATGGCGTTTGACGGGTATCTACGGTGAATCTCACGCGGACAGGAAGGTGGAGACGTGGCGCCTTCTCCGTACTCTTCATCATCAGATTCAGCTCCCTTGGGTATGCCTCGGCGATTTTAATGAGATTTTGTTTAGTCATGAGAAACAAGGTGGTGTTCCCAGATCTCATAGGTGTATGCAAAATTTTCGTGATGCTCTTGATTATTGTAATTTGCATGACCTTGGTTTTGAGGGTGACGTTTTTACTTGGAGAAATAAAAATTATAGAGTTGATGGTTATATCCGTGAGAGGTTGGACCGTGTGGTGGCTACGCCCGATTGGTGTACCCGTTTTCCGGCATATAAAATTGTGAATGGCGATCCACAAAAGTCTGATCATAGACCAGTTATCCTTATGCGGGATGGTAATCCTCGTATCCAGCGCATGGGGTCTGGGGAATGGCTGGTTCGTTTTGAAGCAAGATGGCTCCTGGAGGAAGATTGTGACAATATTGTAAAGGAAGCCTGGGAGGAAGCGAGGGGTACTTGTGTGAGCCCGAAGCTTGCAGCCGTGCTGGGTAAGCTCAATACTTGGAGTCGCGAAGTTCTGGGCGATCTCCGGAAGCGTATAAAGAAGCTCAAAGGAGAGTTGGAAGTGGTCAGGAGGGAGCCAATCTCGGACTGTCAAGTAAGAGAACAAACCATCAGTTTTAAACTGGAAAGGTTAGAGGAGCAAGAGGATTTGGTCTGGAAACAACGGGCCCATGTGAATTGGTTGGTCTATGGGGATCGGAATACTAAGTACTTCCAAGCCTATGCGTCTGAAAGGAAGAAAAAGAATATGATCCACAAATTGAAGAGGGAGGATGGCGTGGAGGTGATTGGGGAGGAGGGCTTAAAGGACCTTGTAACTAATTATTTCTCTTCTCTCTTTTCATCCGTGGCAGGTGAAGATTCTAGTGAAATTCTGAATCAGATTACTCCAAAGGTTTCAACAGAAATGAATGAGTTCCTTACTGCTGAGTTCACGGCAGATGAGGTAAAAATTGCTCTTGATAGCATGGGGGATCTCAAGGCGCCTGGTATGGATGGATTACCGGATATCTTCTATAAGCACTATTGGCATTTGGTTGGTGATACCGTGGTACATGAGGTTTTGCATGTGTTGCGTGGCGGCAGAATGCCAGAGGGATGGAACGACACTCTTGTAGTGCTAATCCCAAAGGTTCAGAACCCCGAAACTATGAAGGATCTATGCCCTATTAGCCTATGCAACGTGGTGTATAAACTCGTGTCCAAGGTATTGGCAAATCGGCTCAAGAACATCTTGGGTGAGGTTATCTCACCGAACCAAAGTGCCTTTGTACCGGGGAGGATGATTTCGGATAATACTATTCTTGCCTACGAGATGACACATTTTCTAAAGAGGAAGAGATCCGGCAGCACAAGCTTTGCAGCGCTAAAACTGGATATGAGTAAGGCCTATGATCGGGCTGAGTGGGATTTTTTGGAGAAGGTTATGAGGCAGTTGGGTTTTGCAGATGCATTTGTGCGGCTGATTAGTGAGTGCGTAAGGACGGTGAGGTTTCAGTTTAAGGTGAATGGGTCATGTACAAGCCAAGTCATCCCGGGACGTGGTCTGCGTCAAGGGGATCCGATTTCACCGTACCTTTTTCTTCTCTGCGCTGAGGGCCTATCCGCGCTCCTTCACCATGCCGAGTCTACGGGTCAGATTAAAGGGATCCAAATTGCACCCACAGCTCCTTCTGTGAGTCATCTTCTGTTTGCGGATGATTCGTTACTCCTTATGGAGGCGACACCCGAGAGCATTGGCGTTATTAATCAGATTCTGCATGTCTATGAGATGGGTTCCGGTCAGGTGATAAATAGGGCAAAATCTGCAGTTTTGTTCAGTAAGAATACGCCTAGTGCAAAGAAGCAGCAGTTGCTTGATCTTCTTGGCCTTGACTTTGAATGTGTGCAGGGGAAATATCTTGGTCTGCCGAGCTATGTTGGCCGCTCACGTCAAAGGTGCTTTGAGTATTTAAGAGAAAGAATCTGGGAAATTTTAAAGGGGTGGAAGATCAAACTGTTATCCAAGGCAGCCAAAGAGATCCTTATTAAAGCTGTTATCCAGGCAGTTCCCTCTTATGCGATGTCTTGTTTTGATCTAACGAAGGCACTGTATGAGAGTATCAACAAGATGGTGTGTCGGTTTTGGTGAGCTAACCAAGATGATGAGCATAAACACCACTGGATTAGTTGGGAGAGGATGATGATGCCGAAGGAACAAGGAGGTGTTGGCTTTAGGGATCCACATGTTTTTAATATTGCAATGCTCTCTAGACAGGTGTGGCGGCTGGTTCAGGCTCCAGACTCCTTGTGTGCCCGAGTGTTACAGGCCAAGTATTTTCCTGGAGGTAATGTGTTGGATGCCACATCGCAGCCGGGTATGAGCTATGTGTGGCGGAGTATTCTGCAAGGGGTGGAAGTGGTAAAAGCCGGTATGATTTGGCGTGTTGGTTCGGGTAACAACATTAGAATATGGGAGGATCCCTGGATCCCATCTGTTGACACTAGGCGTCTGGGCACACTCCAAGGGAATCACCTTCTGACCACTGTGAATGAGCTCATCGATCCGGACAGGAATGATTGGGATTCTCAGCTTGTTCATCAAACCTTTGCTCCAAATGATGCAGCTGCAATCTTGGCTATCCCAGTCTGTGAGCATTATGACGACTTTGTGGCGTGGCATTTTGATAGCAAAGGTAGGTTCTCAGTCAAGTCGGCATATCAGGTGTATGCGAACATTCTTACCCGGCAGAATTACAGGCAGCGGGGAGAGAGCTCGACAATCCCTTCGGAAGGACAAAATTTCTGGCAGGATCTCTGGAAGATAAAGTGCCCTCCGAGAGTTCATCATTTTCTATGGCGGTTTGCACATAACAGCCATCCACTTCTAAGAAATATTGAACGCATTGGCGTACAGCTTGACAATAAGTGTGTAGTCTGCCGTCGACTTCCGGAGGATGGTGCCCATCTTTTCCTACGCTGCAAGGAGGTAAAAAAAGCCTGGAGAGTTTGTTCGCTTGAGAATACTAGACTAAATCTGCTGCGTGCGGAACATCAAGGGATATGCTGACGGCTGTGTTTCGGCTACCTGAAGTAGTCAAGTTGCGTACAATATGTCTTCTTTGGGCATGGTGGTCTGAACGTAACAAGGCAAATCATAACCAATCACGTTTATCAGTGGAAGCTTTTGAAGCAAAGGTTGGGCATACCATTTCTGAATGGCGTGAGTTCTTGGGGCATAATTGTGGAGAAAAGCCAACGGTGGTTCAGACGTGGTCTAGGCCTCCTGCAGATTTCATTAAGCTCAACTTTGATGCTGCTTTTAATGCCAACTCAGGGACTGGGGGTTGGGGTGTCATTGCTAGAGATGTTGACGGCGACGTTGTACTGGCTGCTTCAGGGGCTCTGCATCATATGGGTTCTGCACTTCAAGCTGAAGCTCATGCCCTGTTGAATGCCATCCGGCTAGCCGAGCAACTTGGTATGGGTCGTGCTATTTTTGAGACCGACTGTTTGGCTTTGAAGCGGGCAATTGATACTGATTCAGCTGATCGGGGCCCTCTTGGCGTTTTATTTCGGGAAGCAAGATTTCAGCTTAATGTAGGCTTTATTGATCATATTATGTCCTACACCCCCAGGACTTGTAATTCACCAGCGCATGTGCTGGCCTCCCTTGGTGCAAAGGGTCCCCCGGATGGCCAACAAGTTTGGTACTCGGGTATCCCAGGAGATGTATCTAGTGCTGTGACTGCCGATTTGGTCGGTCTGCTGTAATTGGAATGCCAAGTGTTCCAGCTCAAAAAAAAGAAAAGGGCAGCAGTGCAGCGAGCTGTTGCTCAAATTAAAAAAATCAGAAGAAAGAGAGAAACATCAGTAGTGCACAGCCCATCCGGCCTGCCAAGGCCCAGTCGCACCCACTCCTAATCCCCTAACCTAGCCTGATCCCCTCTACTCTCTCTGGATTCCCCACTCCCCCTCGTCTCCTCAACCTCGCGCCGCCAAGGGAGAGCCCCGCTAGATCCCCATCTCCCCGACTCCCTCCTCCCTCCTCCCTCCTCCCATGGCGCCCGCATCTGTCGCGCCGTCGGACCTTGCCGGCTGGAACCCCCTGCCTCTCCTTGCCCGCGCCTCGTGCGTCGCGATGTGAGCTGCACGTCTCATGGCCGCAACCACCATGGTCGGCCGCTGGGTAGCCCAGGCTGTCCTCGCCGCCCCTGCTCCTTTCCCCTTTCTCTTTTCTTTGCTGAAGCTCTCTCTCTCCCGATTCGCTCTCACTCTCTCTCCGCCTCTGTACCAGGAACGGCATGACGCACCGCTAGGAGCAGCGCCCCACAAGCCCCGTTGACCCCTCGTCCGCGCCCTTGTGGATCCGCTCCACGCCATCTCCAGCGACCGCCTCGCCTCCAAGGCCCAGCCTTGCTTCGCCAGGACCTGCCGCGCCAAGCCCAGCTCGCCGCAACCGCAGCCCAGGCGGCTTCTGGCAGCGTCGGCCTAATCGTCCAATCATTTTTTCACTTATTTTTGTATTTGTATTTGTATTTGTATTGCGGGTTTATTTCCAGAATAGTGAAGGACTTTTTTATAAAAAATACGTGACGGTGAACCCGGAGACCCAATCCGTGCTTTATTATTAGGGAGAGATTAGTGTTTGTGCCAAGTAGAACCTATAGGATAACCTATGATGATAGTTAATTTGATTCTACTGAAAAACAGAAACTTTGCATGCACGAAATTAGTTTTGTTAAATCACAGAAATGTGATTTTGTGTTGATTCTTTTTTGCTTCTGATCAATAGACAAATTGTCCAGGACTTCCTATTTTGGTAGGATTTTTAGAATTCCAGAAGTTTGCGTTAGTTACAGATTTCTACATACAGTTCTGTTTTTGACAGATTCTGTTTTTCATGTGTTGTTGCTTATTTTGATGCATATATGGCTAATAAAATAGTTTATAAACCATAGAGAAGTTGGAATAAACTAGGTTTAGTTCATTATAGTACCTTATGTGGTGGTTTTGTTTTTTTTCACTAACGGAGCTTATAAGATTTCCTGTTAAGTTTTGTGTTGTGAAGTTTTCAAGTTTTGGGTAAAGCTTTGATGGACTATGGAATAAGGAGTGACAAGAGCCTAAGCTTGGCGATGCCCACGGCACCCCAAGATATTAGGATAGCCAAAAGGCTAAGCTTGGGGATGACCCGGGAAGGCATCCCTTCTTTCATCTTCGTTCATTGGTAACTTTACTTAGAGCTATATTTTTTTCGCCCCTTTTATGTGTTTTGCTTGGAGCGTCATGTATTATATTAGTCTTTGCTTTTTAGTTTTCCACAATCATCCTTGATGTACACACCTTTTGGGAGAAGCCTATTTGATTAGAATTTATTAGAATACTCTATGTGCTTCACTTATATCTTTTGAGCTTGATAGTTTTTGCTCTAGTGCTTCACTTATATTTTTTAGAGCACGGCGGTGGCTTAATTTTGTAGAAATTGCTAGTCTCTTATGCTTCACTTATATTATTTTGAGAGTCTTTTAGAAAAGCATGGTATTTTTTATGGTTATAAAATTGGTCCTAGAATGGTAGGCATCCAAGTTGGGTATAATAAAAATTATCATAGGAAGTGAATTGGATGCTATGATCAATTTGATACTTGATAATTGTTTTGAGATATGGAGGTAGTGATATTAAAGTCATGCTAGTTGGGTGATTATGAATTTAAAGAATGCTTGCGTTGAAGTTAGCAAGTCCCATAGCATGCACGCATGGTTAAAGTTGTGTAACAAATTTGAAACATGAAGTGTACCTGGCTTGTGCATCCTTATGAGTGGCGGTCGGGGACGAACGATGGTCTTTTCCTACCAATCTATCCCTCTAGGAGCATGCGCGTAGTGCTTGATTTTTGATGACTTCTAAATTTCTGTAGTAATTATATGAGTTCTTTTGACTAATGTTGAGTCCATGGATTATACGCACTTTTACCTTTCCATCATTGCTAGCCTCTTCGGTACCATGCATTACCCTTTCTCACCTAGAGAGTTGGTGCAAACTTCGCCGGTGCATCCAAACTCCGTGATATGATATGCTCTATCACACATAAACCTCCTTATATCTTCCTCAAAACAGCCACCATACCTACCTATTATGGCATTTCCATAGCCATTCCGAGATATATTGCCACGCAACTTTCCACCGTTCCGTTCATCATCATGACATACTTTACTTTTGTCATATTGCCATTGCATGATCATGTAGTTGACATCGTATTTGTGGCAAAGCCATCATGCATAATTTTTCATACATGTCACTCTTGATTCATTGCACCATCCGGTTACACCGCCGGAGGCATTCATATAGAGTCATATCTTGTTCTAGTTTCGAGTTGTAATTCATATGTTGTAATCAATAAAAGTGTGATGATCATCATTATTAGAACATTGCCCGAAAAAGGAAAAAATAAGAAAGGCCAAAAGAAAAGAAGGAAAGGACAAAGAAAAAAAAAGAAAAAGAAAAAAAAAAGAAAAAAAGAAAAGAAAAAGAAAATAAATAAAGGGGCAATGTTACTATCTCTTTTTCCACACTTGTGCTTCAAAGTAGCACCTTGTTCTTCATGTAGTGAGTCTCATATCTTGTGCTTCAAAGTAGCACCGTGGTTTTTCATATAGTGAGTCTCATAGGTTGTCACTTTCATATACTAGTGGGAATTTTTCATTATAGAACTTGGCTTGTATATTCCTACGATGGGCTTCCTCAAATGCCCTAGGTCTTTGTGAGCAAGCAAGTTGGATGCACACCCACTAGTTTTCTTTTGTTGAGCTTTCATTCATTTATAGCTCTAGTGCATCCGTTGCATGGAAATCCCTACTCCTCATGTTGACATCAATTGATGGGCATCACCATAGCCCATTGATTATCCTTGTCAATGTGAGACTTTCTCCTTTTTTGTCTTCTCCACACAATCCCCATCATCATATTCTATTCCACCCATAGTGCTATATCCATGGCTCACGCTCATGTATTGCGTGAAGGTTGAAAATTTTTGAGATTATTTAAGTACGAAACAATTATGTGTGACGGATTTGAAGCATAGCCTAACTATATGATTTTGTAGGGATGAACTTTCTTTAGCCATGTTATTTTGAGAGGACATGACTGCTTTGATTAGTATGCTTGAAGTGTTACTATTTCTTTTATCAATATGAACTTTTATTTTGAATCATTTGGATCTGAACATTCATGCCGCAATAAAGAAAATTACATTGAGAATTATGCTAGGTAGCATTCCACATCAAAAATTCTGTTTTTATCATTTACCTACTTGAGGACGAGCAGGAATTAAGCTTGGGGATGCTTGATACGTCTCCAACGTATCTATAATTTGTTATTGTTCCATGCTATTATATTACCCCTTTTGGATGTTTATGGGCTTTATTTTACATATTTATATCATTTTTGGGACTAACCTACTAACTGGAGGCCCATGCCGTATTGCTGTTTTTTTTGCCTATTTCAGTATTTCCAAGAAAAGGAATATCAAACGGAGTCCAAACGGAATGAAACCTTCGGGAGCGTGATTTTTGGAACGAACGTGATGCGGAGAACTTGGAGTGCAAGTCAAGAAGCAAACGAGGTGGCCAGGAGATAGGAGGGCGCGCCCACCCCTCCTGGGCGCGCCCCCTATCTCCTGGGCCCCATAGGCGGCCACCGACGTACTTCTTCCTCCTATATATACCTACGTACCCCGAAAACATCCAGGCAGCCAATGAAAAACAATTTCCACCGCCGTAACCTTCTGTATCCGCGATATTCCATATTGGAGCCTTCGTCGGCGCTCCGCTGGAGGGGGAATCGACCACGGAGGGCTTCTACATCAACACCATAGCCCCTCCAATGAGTTGTGAGTAGTTTACCACAGACCTTTGGGTCCATAGTTATTAGCTAGATGGCTTCTTCTCTCTCAATACAATGTTCTCCCCCTCTCTTGTGGAGATCTATTCGATGTAAACTCTTTTTGCGGTTTGTTTGTCCAGATCCGATGAATTGTGAGTTTATGATCAAGTTTATCTATGAGAAATATTTGAATCTTCTCTGAATTCTTTTATGTATGACTGAGTTATCTTTGCAAGTCTCTTCGAATTATCGGTTTGGTTTGGCCTACTAGATTGATCTTTCTTGCCATGGGAGAAGTGCTTAGCTTTGGGTTCAATCTTGCGGTGTCCTTACCCAGTGACAGAAAGGGTTGCAAGGCACGTATTGTATTGTTGCCATCGAGGATAAAAAGATGGGGTTTATATCATATTGCTTGAGTTTATCCCTCTACATCATGTCATCTTTCTTAATGCGTTACTCTGTTCTTATGAACTTAATACTCTAGATGCATGCTGGATAGCGGTCGATGTGTGGAGTAATAGTAGTAGATGCAGGCATAAGTCGGTCTACTTGTCGCGGACGTGATGCCTATATACATGATCATGCCTAGATAATCTCATAATTATTCGCTTTTCTATCAATTTCTCGACAGTAATTTGTTCACCCACCTTAATACTTATGCTATCTTGAGAGAAGCCACTAGTGAAACCTATGGCCCCCGGGTCTATCTTTTATCATATAAGCTTTCAATCTACTTTTATTTGCATCTTTACTTTTTGCATATATATTATAAAATACCAAAAATATATTTATCTTATCATACTATCTCTATCATATCTCACTTTCGCAAGTGGCCGTGAAGGGATTGACAACCCCTTTATTGCGTTGGTTGCGAGTTCTTTGTTTGTTTGTGTAGGTGCGTGGGACTTTTAAGGAGCCTCCTACTGGATTGATACCTTGGTTCTCAAAAACTAAGGGAAATACTTACGCTACTATTGCTGCATCACCTTTTCCTCTTCAAGGAAAACCAACGCAAGCTCAAGACGCAGCAGGCCTTTAGTGGACCCAGCGCCTAGTTGGGCCCATGTAGCTTTGGACCATTAATAGGCTGAATATTCTGCTAGCCTATTATGGACTAGAAGAAACCATGGGCCTTTAGCAGGCCGAAATGCATGTTGGGCCTGAATTTTCACAAGTCGTCGACGGGCCTTCAACAGGCTGAAATGTAGACTGGGCCATTATTTGCCAGTTATATGACGGGCCATTACCAGGACGAAACATATCTCGGGCCTTAGTTGGCCCACTGATATCATGGGGACTTTAAGAGGCCGAAAGATTAGTAAAGGCATCAACGGGCCAAATTATACGACAAACCTTTAACAGGCCCAAAGTCACGTTGGGCTGAATTGTTGCCACCTTGATCACGGGCTATTAGAGGGCCGAATGTTGCGCCGGACCATATATGGCCCATGGGCACCACAAGCCATTCACAGGCCGAAAGACACACCGGCTGAAATGGGCCCATGTCTACATCGGGCCTCTAACAGGCCGAAATGTCACTGGGCCGTAATTCGGCCCAAATATTTGGTGAACAATTAATGGGCCACTTCTGGCTTCAGGCCGTAAAATGGGCCATGTTAAAACAGGCTAGTACCTGAGTTAATACTACGGGCCTTTGACTCGGCCGACCTTTAACCTATATGGGCCTCTGTTGGGCCCTGCCACGTGTCGATGTACCATAGGCACATCTCCTCCATTGGATCGACGACATCTGGCCCATCGAGGAGCCGACACGTGTTTCCTCTAGCCAATGATGATTTTACACATGGAAAATCCCCATTGGTCCGGGCTGTTAATGGGTTATCGGATCTAAACCGGAACCTGATAGCTTAACGACGACCCGTTATGGTGGATGCCACATGTCAGTTACCCTTGACGAAAGCACTTCCATGACGCGCCATTTATCATCATGGAAGTGGACACTTCCGTGAGGATAATTTTGGTATTATCAAGGAACACTTCTACGATAGCACAGGTCTGACTAACTTGATCCTGTCATAAAATCGTCATGGATGTACATGCATGACAAAAAATGTAACCTACTGTGATAAACAGGTATCATCACGGAAGTGTTTTTTTGTAGGGTTGTCACTTAGGGCCCGGGTGCCATGATTTCAGATCTGAACCATTTATGTTTTCACCATTATATCTATCTTCTAGATCCGTTTTTGCAAGTCATATTCATCTATTACCTATTATGATCCGTAAACCCCAGGGTGACAGTAATTGGATACTTTCCGGTGATTACCGTCGTTTGAGGAGTTCATGTATTCACTATGCCTTAATGCTTTGTTCTAGTTCTCTATTAAAAGGAGGCCTTAATAGCCCCTACGTTCCTTATGGATCCGGCTGCCACGGGAGGGTAGGACAAAAGATGTCATGCAAGATCTTTCCATAAGCACATATGACTATTTATGGAATACATGCCTACAATATATTTATGAACTGGAGCTAGTGTCGTATTGCCCTAGGTTATGACTGTTATATGATGAATATCATCCAACGAATTCATCGATCCAATGCCTATGAATTTTCCACATATTGTTCTTGCTAAGTTACTACTGCTGCTGTTACTGTTACACTTGCTACAAAATCATTACTATCACTGTTACTGTTACTACTTCTGTTACCACTGCTATCAAAACTATCATATTACTATGCTACTGATCACTTTGCTACAAATATTTAATCTCCAGGTGTGGTTGAATTGACAACTAACCTGCTAAACTTACAAATATTCTTCAGCTCCACTTGTGTCGAATCTATAAATCTGGGTTGAATACTCTACCCTCCACAACTGTTGTGATCCCCTATACTTGTGGGTTATCAAGACCTTTTTTTGGCGCCGTTGCCATGGAGTATAACTATATTTGTTGAGTCACTTGGGATTATTATCTATTTATCACTATGAAGAATCTGAAGGTTACCAAAACCAAGATCGTTCCCTCTAGGATGAAGGGAGGTAAGGAACTGCCATCACACTCTGCACTTGATTCACCTTCTGTTTTGAGTAGACTTGCAACACCCACATGCTAATAATCTTGATATGTCGTAAGTTGATAATGCTACATCTGCTATGAACGATACTCATGATGATGCTAGTACCTTGCTTGATGATAACGTGCCACTAGGTGAATTTCTTGATGAACAAATTGCTAGAGCTAAAGATATTGAACATGCTGAAACTGAAAATCTTGAAACACCTATTAGACCTAGCTCTCCTAGATATGAAATGCCTAAGATACCTGAAGGTTATGTTATGGATGAGGAGATAGCTAGAGATTTTATTGATTGCAATGATAGAGATGATCTTAAGAAATTATTATGCAAACTAAAAAAAATTGAATGCTACGATGAAATGTGATCCTAAGTTTGCTACTTCACCTATCTTTGTTGCTGATAAGGATTATGAATTCTTTGTTAACCCAGAGTTAATTACTTTGGTTGAATCTGATCCTCTCCATCTGATCCTTTCCATGGTTATGAAACTGAAACTGTTGTGGCACATTGATATGTCCATTTTGCATCATGTTTTCCTACTATTATTTATAATGTTTTTATGCATAATAATGCTTTTTGGAGTATTTCTAATGCCTTTTCTGTCATAATATGCAAGGTTTACACAAAGAAGGAGAATGCCGGCAGTTGGAATTCTGGACCTGGAAAAGATCTGTCAGAGCTACCTATTCTGCATATCTCCAAATGAGCTTAAAAAAATTATGGAGAATTATTTTTGCAATATATGAAAAATATTGGAGCAAATAACTACCAGAGGGGGCCCACCAGGTGGGCACAACACACATGGGTGCACCAGGGAGCCCACACGCGCTCTGGTGGGTTGTGCCCTCCTCGGCCCACCTCTGATGCCCATCTTCTGGTATATAGGTCATTTTAACCTAGAAAAAAAAATCAGGAGGGGACTTTCGGGACAAAGCTCCACCGTCTCAAGGCGGAACTTGGGCTGGAGCACTTTTGCCCTTTGGCTAAGCGATTCCGCCAGGGGAACTTCCCTCCCAAAGGGTGAAATCATCATCATCATCATCACCAACAACTCTCCCATCTTGGGGAGAGCAATCTCCATCAATGTATTCAACAACACCATCTCCTCTCGAACCCTAGTTCATCTCTTGTGTTCAATCTTTGTATCTAACCTTAGATTGGTGCTTGTGGGTGACTAGGAGTGTTGATTACATCTTGTAGTTGATTACTATATGGTTTATTTGGTGGAAGATTATATGTTCAGATCTATTATGCTATTTAATACCCCTTTGATCTTGAGCATGATTATCATTTGTGCATAGTTATTTTTGTTCTTGAGGTCACGAGAGAAATCTTATTGCAAGTAATCATGTGAACTTGATATGTGTTCGATATTTTGATGATATGTATGTTGTGATTCCGTTAGTGGTGTCATGTGAACGTCGAGTACATGTCACTTCAACTTATTAGGGCCTAAGGGAATGCATTGTGGAGTAGTTATTAGATGATGGGTTGCTAGAGTGACAGAAGCTTAAACTCTAGTTTATGCGCTACTTCGTAAGGGATTGATTTGGATCCAAAAGTTTATTGCTATGGTTAGAGTTTATCTTAATACTTTTCTCGTAGTTGCGGATGCTTGTGAGGGGGTTAATCATAATTAGGAGGTTTTTTCAAGTAAGAACAACTCCTAAGCACCGGTCCACCCACATACCAAATTATCAAAGTAGCGAACACAAATCAAACCAACATGATGAAAATGACTGGATGAAATTCCCGTGTACCCTCAAGAACCCTTTTCTTATCATAAGAGACCGTTTTGGCCTGTCCTTTGCCACAAAAGGATTGGGCCACCTTGCTGCACGTTACCATTACTTGCTTGTTACAAATTATCTTGCTATCAAACTACCTGTTACTGACTATTTCAGTGCTTGCAGAAAATACCTTGCTGAAAACCAGTTGTCATTTCCTTCTGCTCATCGTTGGGTTCGACACTCTTACTTATAGAAAGGACTATGATTGATCCCCTATACTTGTGGGTCATCAAGGCTCTTTTCTGGCCCGTTGCCGGGGAGTGAAGCGCTCTTGGTAAGGAAAAATTATTACTACGTGCTGAAATTTATTGTCACTTGTTACTGTGGAGAACAATCATTTGAGGGGTTTGTTTGGGGTATCTTTCGAAACCACAATGAGTTTCCCTTCAACCTACTACACCTACTGAAAATATTAGTTATGAAATTCCTTCGGGTATGATAGAACAACTGCTAGCTAATCCTTATGTAGGAGATGGAACTGAACATCCTGATATGCACTTGATATATGTGGATGCAAGTTGTGGATTATTTAAGCTTGCAGGTTTATTCAGAGATGAGGCTAACAAGAAGGGTTTTCCCTTTATCTTTGAAGGGAAAAGCATTGACATGGTATAGGCTATGCGATGATATTGGATCTTGGAACTGGAATTGATTGAAATTGGAATTTTGCCAAAAAATTTATCCTATGCATCTAGTTCATCGTGATCGGACTTATATATATAAGTTTTGGCCTCATGAAGGAGAAAGTATTGCTCTAGCTTGGGGGAGGCTTAAGTCAATGTTATATTCATGCCCCAATCATGAGATCTCGCGAGAAATTATTATTTAGAATTTTTATGCTCAACTTTCTCGTGATGACCAATCCATGCTTGATACTTCTTGTACTAGTTCTTTTATGAAGAAGACTACTGAATTCATGTGGGGTCTTTTAGAAAGAATTAAACGCAACTCTGAAGATTGGGAACTCGATGAAGGTAAAGCGCCAGGTATTAATCTTGAGTTTGATTGTGTTAAATCTTTTATGAATATTGATGCTTTTCAAATGTTTAGCACTAAATATGGACTTGACTCTGAGATAGTAGCCTCTTTCTGTGAATCATTTTCTACTCATGTTGATCTCCCTAAGGAGAAGTGGTTTAAATAACATCCCCCTATTAGAGAAGAAATTAATGAGCCAGTAATAGCTAAAGATGAAACTATTATTTACAATGTTGACCCAGTTGTGCCTACTTCATATATTGAAAAACCACCTTTCCCTATTAGGATAAAGGAACGTGCTAAGGTTTCAACTGTGGTTTGCAAAACTAATATTAGAGCACCTAAACCTACTGAACAAATTAAAGTAGAACCTAGTTTTGCTATGGTTAAAGATCTCCTGGTAGAAAATATTGATGGCCATAATATTTACTTATGTGATGAAGCTGTTAGAATTGCCAAACCTGATGAAAAAGATAAACATAGACCTGTTGTTGGCATGCCTGTTATCTCAGTTAAAATAGGAGATAATTGTTATCATGGTTTACGTGACTTAGGTGCTAGCGTGAGTGCTATCCCTTTTACCTTATATCAAGAAATTATGAATGAATAGCACTAGCTGAAATAGAGGACATAGATGTTACTATTAAACTTGCTAATAGAGACACCATCTCACCACTTGGGATTGTTAGAGATGTTGAAGCCTTGTGTGGGAAAATAAAATACCCTACTGATTTTCTAGTCCTTGGTTCCCCACAAGATGACTTTTGTCCCATTATCTTTGGTTGAACTTTCTTGAACACTATTAATGCCACCATAGATTGTCATAAACAAACTCTTAGTGTTAGCTTTAGTGATGAGTCTCATGAATTTAATTTCTCCAAGTTTAATAGACAAACTCATAGGAAAGAATTTCCTAGTAAACATGAAATAATTGGTCTTTCTTCTATTGGCGCACCTCCTACTGATCCACCAGAACAATATTTGCTAAACCACGAAAATGATATGCATATGCATGAAAGAACACTGGTACAACGATGTGCTATACAAACGGTTTTTAACCCCTTTCTGCGACGACATTCTGAACCATCTCCTAGAGAGTGATTGCGATAGGGGGATCCTGCCCACACAACCCAAAAACTGTCGGGGATATGCCCTCCTAGCACACACGCTCGGCAAAATGAGGTCGTGTGCGACCGACGAGCAATCAAATATGGTTATACGTACAGTAGTGCTAAAAATGCAATTATACAGGCAAAATCATTTCTGGTCGTAAGTACATCCCACACAGTCAGTCTCCGCTAAACGTTTCCGTTCGTATGTACATTCCACACAGTCAATCCAAGGAATACATTTCCGTTAGTATGTACATCCCACACAGTTAATCCAAGAAGTACATTTTCGTTCATATATACATTCCACACAGTCGCTCCAAGGAAAACATTTCCGTCCGTAGGTACATCACAACACAGTTTTCCCCATTAAATTGTTTGTGATAGTGTTGCCATTGCGCACGATATTAACAATTTTATTGTTTGCGTTATTGAATGCATCACACACGGTGTGTAGAAGAAACTATGTGGCAAAGGCTGTCCAGCACACACACTTTTTATGTGGTAAACATTTGCACAGGGTGGCCTAACGCAAACAGTGTTCAAGAGGATGCCGTGTGTGACTGTTCATTAATCCAACATGGTTTATTCCTAGAAACTGTGTGCATTGCCTGAGGTCATCGCCCATGGTGTTTTCTCAATAAATGTTTGCAATAGAAAAACCCAATTACTCCATCCGTCTAGGTGTGTAAGTCATCTTACGAAAACCAAATAATCCCAAAAAACTTAGGCGCGGTGCATTAACTTCTACCTCGTTTCTTATTTCTTGACATATCAACCAATAAGAAATGTGGGTGTGCATGCTTTTAATGACTTGAAACTACCAAACACGACATGCAGTGGTTAGTTCATTGCCATGCAATGCTATTAATTAGCAAATAAACATTAAGTGCTCTCGTTTTCCCCTCCTCCTTGGTCACGGTGCACAACCTAAGATGACTTATTCACCTAGACGGAGGGAGTAGCAGGCTAATTCACCATTAGCATGCTAATTGTCCTATTATTAATAATCCATTTATTAATCTAATTGTCATTTCATATTAAGCACACAATTTATTTCATTTTCATATTAAGGAAGCGGGATTTCATAATTCAAATACATCAGAGTACAACATCATATAGCTTCAGCACTCAGCTACCCCATTAAACAACTGCACCAGCACCGAGTTTCACATGCAACATCTATAACCTTTCGAAATTAGCATCATAGACGGTACATAGACAGATGAATCTCATCTGGAAAATTCCCTTAGGACGACTCCTGCCGGGATGGATCCCTTGGAAAGTACCAGTAGTCTTGAGTTCTTCATCTTCTATCTGGAGCTTGTTGATGACCTTGGGAGAAATCAGATTCAACCCGGCCCCGCAGTCAATCAACATCTTTGTGACCTTGCGGTTGTGGATCCTTGGTGAGTCCAACAATGGCAAACACCCTACTGCAGTGGTGCCGTCAGGGTGATCCTCTTCATCAAAGACGATGGGCTTGCGGTACCATTTGAGTGGCTTCGGAGAATTTGCCGCTGGCTCCACAGAATTGACCTCATGTGCCGACTGTTTAGGCTGGCAGTGAGAGTAGTGCAAAGATGCACCTTCGTCAATGCATAGGGCGTCAATGGCCTTCTGGAACTCTTGCTCGCTGGTTTCCTCTTCATCTCCTTCTTCACTATCGTCATCACATTCTTTCTTCGCACGGCCTCTGGCAGGTTTCCCTTGATCCCGTGGGGCCTAGCCGAGGCGACCTCCTTTGCCGCCTCGGCCCTTCCCGCCAGCGCCAACTTGATCTTTCTCTTTGTCACACTTCTTGATGCAGCCTTCTGCTTCTTGACGAGTTGTTCAACCTGATAACACTCTTGAAGATCGTGGCCCTTGGTCCAATGGATCTTGCAGTATGGCCCGTTTGCCTTCCCTGCTTTTTCGGCAACTGCGGCTTCTCGGTAATCCATGCACGCGGCAACTTCCTTGTCGGGAGCCTCGGTCTTGGCCTTCTTGCCATTACTAGGAGTGCTCGATCCTTCAACAGCCATCACTACCTTATCCTTACGCTTCTTGTTGCATTTCTTGTTCTTCTTCTTCTAATTGGTGGCGTCATTGTCGTCCTCTGAGTCAACGTTGACGCCATCTTCTTTGCGGGGAGTCACCTCCCCTCCTCTGTTCGGGCACACTTATCCGCCAGAGTGTATAGCTCATTCACAGTCTTGGGAAACCGGACATTCATCTTGGAACGTATCCTGCGGTGGCGCACGTTGATCTGGAACGCAGCTATCACAACTACCGGGTGGAAATCTAGGATGTTCCTGTGCACCCAGCTGAATCTCTGCGTGTACTTCCGCAAACTCTCTCCTTCCTTCTGAGGGAGGAGCTGCAAGTGGCTGGGCTGCCCTGGTTCTTGGTGGGCACCCGTGAAGGCACCAACAAACTCGTGGCATAGGTCAGCCCAGTTTGAGATGGAGTTCTCCGGCAAGTGCATCAGACATGACCTCATGTTTGGCTTGAGTGCCAAAGGGAAGTAATTGGCGAATACCTTCTCATATCTTCCTCCGGCAGCTTGAACAGCGATGGTGTAGATGCTCAAGAACTCTGCCAGGTTCAGTCTTCCATCGTATTTTTCTGGTATCTCTGGCTTAAACATACGTGCAGATAGCTAACAGACTTGCCGTAGCTCACGAGTGAAGGCGGGGCACCCAACCTCGAAAGGAAGGTATCCGTCTCCACCGGGCATGGGCTCGTCGACGTTGGGGCCATTGCACCTATCAGACAGGCGGCGGGTTTCGCAGCGTTGCTCGATGGTGACGCGCGCGTCTTCCCTTCGCCTATCTTCTAGGACTCGTTGCTGGTCTCGACGTGTCCGAGGATCAGACAAAGCCATCGATACGTCATCGGGCTCTTGGTCGCACGGCTCTGGCTGCGGCCCCTGAGATAGCTGCCGCGGTGGGGATTGCACCGTGGGGGTGACCCCCTCAGTACGGCCAACATCCCGGGCCGTTGTTGTCGCCTATGGAGGCCGTGGAGGGCCTCCCCGCTATGATCCCTGCCTCAGCGAAACCAATCAAGCTCTGAATGGTAGCTCTCCACTCATCCATCTGATCGGCTGCCTGCGGAAATCTCAACAGGAGTTGGGCCTACGCCATGGCCTCTGAAGTGGTGCTCGGCATAGACGACGACATAGATCGCGACGTCGCCTGGCTTCTGACAGTGTCGGTAGTGACGGCGTCGTGCTGTCATCGCCGTGAGTCGGTCGCCAAGGTGGCTTGGCGATGAGGTGGACGTGCTTGGGGATTGGCGACCCCATTTGGCGCATTGTCTTGGCTAGTTTGCCTTGGGGGTGGAGCGTGCCTTGCAGCTACCCCCGCCACGGGGGCGGCTGGAGCGTCGCGGTTCATCCCAAAGCAAATGCCATCGTTGCGGTTGCATCCTTCCGCTGGGAGGAGAAGTGGAGAGGGAGTAATATCCCTACCCGCATCTTGTGGAGCGCGTCCGCTGGGATATTGCTGACGATGTCCTTCTCCGGCGCCTCTTGCGCCTACTTCGGCCGTAGGGGGAATGATAATGACGCCGCCTGCGTCGACCACGTCCCCCATAGTGTCCACATTTCCGTGTGACTCCATAGCCCCCTCGGCACCAGTGGCCGCGTGTGAAAGGGCCTTCGAGGTAGACAGGTGAGTCGTGGCACCGGGGTTTTTCTTGGGTGCCATGGCTGATGAAGCCGTCGGTGAAGAAAATGATGATGAAGATGGTGCGTTGCTTACACTCTCAGATTCGCACAAGAGCTTCACCCCTACCTGGCGCGCGAAAGATGTTGTGGTACCACACGGCCACGTATGGGGCCATCGGCCCCTTGTGGTTCGGCAAGGGGGAAGGGGACATTGCACAAAGAGCGGAGAGCATGGCACAACATCGCAGCGATGACACGAGCAATTTTTACCAAGGTCAGGCCGCCGTGAGGCGTAAAACCCTACTCCTGCTTTGGTGGATTCATGGAAGGACCATGGTGGAGACGCAGCGCTCTTGCCCAACAATGTTGCCTTGGGACGAGAGCAACTACGTGCGTATGAGAGTACAGGGGTCCGAATCCTTTCTAAGGTAGCCACGACCCTCCTTTTATAGGTCAAGGGGTCACCACAATGGCAAAACAAACATTATGCACTGATTAGATAGCCACAATGCTATCATACCTAACTCTGTAGATAGGGCAGAGTGCATTCAATGCACCGTTTAGTGTCACATTGTGGCGTGGCCCGGCAAGCCTTTCCACGTCATGCAGCCACCTCCTCGCATGTCTATGTGACATGTCTCCTGGACGGGTGTCCTTTAGTGACGATCTCCTTCAGAAATGGCTGCCATGTATCAAATAATAGCCACATAATCACCTGGGGCTTGCCACCGCACCGATAAGTGACTTGCGTTGCCGTGAGGTGGAGTGGTGGAGCCTTGGCAGGGTGAGCCGCCTTTGGCGTTCTCGGCAAGCCTGCTCGGGGAATCTTGAGACTTGTATTTAGGTTAACCTCGACCCTGCCAAGCTCGCCTGCTCGGCAAGGGAGGTTTTTCCTTAGTGATATCTTGCTCACTTGGTTGGTCTTGGTCTTATTGATCCACTTTCTGATTTCTCAAAGAGCTATCTCTTCTGCTTGGCCTTGTCTTGGATGTTGTAAACTTGCTCTTGAGCCTGTGTACAATCCGTGCAACATACGCCCGGGTGAAAGGATCGATATGATTGACTAGAGGGGGGGTGAATAGGCAACTAACAATTTTTAAGCCTTTCTTTACCAAATTAAACTTTGCAACAAAGTAGGTTGTCTAGATGTGCAACTAAGTGAGCAACCTATATGATGCAATGACAACTAGCACAAAAGCAAGCAATGGATGTAACACAAGTAGGCTTGCGAAAGTAAAGGCACGAAATAACCAAGAGTGGAGCCGGTGGAGACGAGGATGTGTTACCGTAGTTCCTTCCTTTTAAGGGGAAGTACGTCTCCGTTAGAGCGGTGTGGAGGCACAATGCTCCCGAAGAAGCCACTAGGGCCACCGTATTCTCCTCACGCCCTCACACAATGCGAGATGTCATGATTCCACTATTGGTGCCCTTGAAGGCGGCGACCGAACCTTTACAAACAAGGTTGGGGCAATCTCCACAACAATTGGAGGCTCCCAACAACACCACGAAGCTTCACCACAATGGAGTATGGCTTCGAGGTGACCTCAACCGTCTAGGGTGCTCAAACACCCAAGAGTAACAAGATCCGCTAGGGATAAGTGGGGGGAATCAAATATCCTGTGGTGGAAGTGTAGATCGGGCCCTTGTCACCCAATCCCGAGCAAATCAACAAGTTTGATTGGCTAGGGAGAGAGATCGGGCGAAAATGGAGCTTGGAGCAACAATGGAGCTTAGAGGTGGAAGAGGTAGTCAACTAGAGGTAGAAGACACCCCTTATATAGTCGTGGGAAATATCCAACCGTTATCCACATATTCAGCCCGCGACACGCGGTACTACCGCTCCAGGGGCGTGGTACTACCGTGGCAGATCACGGTACTTCCGCGACCGCAGCAGAGGCCGGGACTTACCTGACTAGGGGGCAGTACTACCGCTTGCACGATACTACCGCTCCCCCTTGCGGTACTACCGCAAGGCAGGAAAGTCATCGCCTGGGAAGGGCGCGGATGAAATAAATTACATCCGTGCCTACTTCCGCTGAACCTGAGGTGGTACAAAAATCCGACGCGGTACTACCGCACGCGAGGCGCGGTACTACCGTTGCGGGTGCGGATGTAAAAAATTACATCCGCGCCTACTACCGTGACGCTGCGGTACTAGGTAGGAGGGCCACGGTACTACGACTCCTGGGGAGCGGTACTACCGTGGGCCCCGCGGTACTACCGCGCTGGACGAGCGGTACTACCGTGAGAGGCGCAGATGTAAAAAATTACATCCGCCCCTACTACCGCACCGGAGCGGCACTAGGCCTGGGAGCCGCGGTACTACAGCTCCAGAGGAGCGGTACTACCGTGACCCACAGCGGTACTACCGTTGGTACTTGCGGTACTACCGCAAGTACAGCAGTAGTCGTCAGATTTCAGCACAACCAAGATAACGAAGAGAAGCTCCAAAGTGCAGGGAAAGGTAGGACAAGTGTACGTGTTGATTCCACCCAAACCTTTCCGACGTGGACCCCCTCTTAATAGTACGGCTCTCCTATGACTCAAATCCACCAAAGAGAAACGTACAACAACGCCGACTTCAATAGTCTCCGAGGGGCACCGAATCGTCTCGTGCCTAGTGATGAAGTATCTGAGAAGCTCAAGGCACACGATTAGTCCGCAAAAGCATTGTCATCAATCACCAAAACACCTAAGGGATAAATATGCCCTCACAATCTCCCCCTTTTTGGTGGATTGATGACAACACGGGATTTGCGCATAGATAAGATAATTTAGAGCAAGGGCAAACCCCACCTCTCTAAAATATAGACGGGCTCCCCCTAGATGTGTGCACTTTAGATGAATGCTTTGGACTGCATGGCACACAGACTAGGATCAACACTCCCCCTATATTTTAGAGACCAAGGCACGATAATAAGCATAGCATAGCATAAAGATAGCACAATATAACACAAGCTCTCTAGGATAGATAGAGTGCATATGTCTTACACCATACGAAGTAAAGTAGCCAAGGTTCGAACGAGAAAGCAGCAAATAGTTCAACCGAGAAAGCAGCAAACACACGACACACACGACTCGCAAACTCGCAAGTCCCTACACTCTCTCCCCCTTTGGCATCGAGACGCCAAAAAGGCAGAGAGGACACCTACACACACGAGGTGGCTCAAGCGGGGAACTCGTCCCAACCCTCTCCGTCGGTCTCCTCTGCAGCTGGGATGGTCTCCTCGACATCCTCCTCAGACTCAGTCCACCTGTAGCCTTGCTTCTCCATCCACTCAGCCTCTGGAGTGATGCGCTCCTCAGACCCACCAGACACTTCCTCACCATAGAGCTGCATGATCTTGTTGTCCCTGCGACGACTCTCCTTGGACGCCACGTGAGCCCTGTACTGCCCCTTGGCTTGCATGCAGAAAAGAGTCTTCATCTTGTCCTTCCACTTCTTGGCCCATGATGGCATAGTGGCACTCTGGGAAGGCCTAGCAGCACGGCCCTCAGCAACATCCTCGGCGCCAGCATCCTCCTCATCAACAGCAGCCCTAGCAGCAGTCGCCTCGGCACGAGTAGTGGTGTTGGCCCAGTTGGATTTGATACGCAGACAAATGGGCTCATGGCGAATCCAGTTTGGAGCAAGGAACTCCTCACCAGGGAACATCTTCTCCCAAGTCTTCGAGATCAGCAGAAACAGATAGGGCCCATAGATAGGCACCTTGTGGTTGAACACTTCAAACCGAAGCTCACACCACATGATGTGTGAGACATCAAGTGGCTGAGACTAAGACGAACGAGCCTCCTCGCAAATAAGCATCATATCCACCATATAGGCATGAACCTTGTCTTTGTCACCGATGCGAGGGAACAAGGAGTTGCGGAAGATGCGATACATGATATCCAGAAAGGAGTTGAGCACCAACGTTGTCTTGCCATTGGCGAGCGCCTTCTCAACCATGAACGGTGCAAGCTTGTCCTTGTTGGCAGAATCAGGATTGGCATGGGGGCGAACACCCACTAGAGTGTTAAGCCCATCATCAGGAACCTGAAGCAGATCCATGAACTCCTTCCAGGTAGAAGACAGTTGACGGCCATTGGTCATCCAGGTCATCCTCCGCTCTTCATTATGGTCAAAATAAACCGAGGCAAAGAACTGACAGATAATCTCAGGGTCATAGTCCAGGTGAAAAGAGATCACATGCTCAATGCCAAACTGCTCCACCAAGTCCAAAGCCTCTCCAAAGTAGTCACAGAACTTGTCCTTCCTCATATGATGCATATCAATCCACTTCACCTCCATGTAGGTATTCTGCTTGTTCTTGATGACATCCAGATAGATGTTGGTCTGTTGCTTGTTCCAGAACAGCTCACAGCCTCTGACAGTGGAACGCGGGTGCACATAAGGGTGAAGCTGCCTGAGATGGACATACTCAGATGGGGCTATCTCATCCATGCCCTTAGCAGGCTCCTTGTGCTTGCTAGCTGAGGTCTTGACATTGCGCTTGGAGGCAGAAGAGCCCTCTGGTACTTCACCTGGGTTGCGCAGACGCTTGGAGCTAGTGTCACGACTAGGATTGTACCGCCGAGAGCCACCACCTGAGACACACACGCAAAACATCAAAGACGCGAAAAAGATCAATGCAAAGGCCACGATAAAGCACAAGAAACACATAGAAGACATACGAGAAAGTTGGCATGCGATAGATGTGAGCCACGGTAGAACTGCCACTGCCTGCGGTACTAAAATATTAGTACCGCTCCAAAACGCGGTAGTACCGTGGTTGGAGCGGAAGTAAAATTTTAGTGCCGCAGAGAGCGCGGTAGTACCGCTCCCGAAGGGCGGTAGTACCGTGCAAGCGGTAGTACCGCGCCAGACGGGCGGTAGTACCACGTCGCGTCAGATCCAACAGGCGGTTTGAATCTGAAAAGAACCGCGAAACAATGGCGGTGCTACGGTGATCAGATCTAGTGCAAGACAACAATACAAGTATAAATCCTACGCAATACCACACTCCTTCATCCTACTCTTGCATAGATTAAGCCTATGAATCTCAAGAACACACAAGCCTCCCCCAAAACCTAGAAACACCAAACACAAACAACAAGAAGGGGGAGTTAGGGAAAAACCTTGGTCCATAGCAAGAGCACATGGTGGGGAACGATCCCACCGGACGGAATCACGGGAGGGCAGCCGGTGGAGGAGATCCGGCGACGAACGCCAGCTCCGTTCTTGAGTGAGGGAGAGAAAGAGGCGATGTGGGGGAAGAACTGCGAATGGGTATGGGGAGTTAGACTCCCCCTACCCGTCCTTATCCCCACGCGCCCAAACCGGCACGGTAGTACCGCGTGTCATCGCGGTAATACCGCTCGGGCGGAAGTACCGCACCGAGGTGGTAGTACCGCTCAACCAGGCGGCAGTAAAAAAATTACTGCCACGTGGTGACGGTAGTACCGTGCTCCCGCAAGCGGTAGTACCGTGCCAAGCTGCGGTAGTACCGTAGCTGGCTGCGGTAGTACCGTGAACTCAAGTCATCGAAGGTTTCAACACGAGAAGAAAGCCTTTGCACGGAAACTTTTCACACACAAGAAACCACAAGAATATGCACAAACCAGAGGCAGAGAGACACCAAGAAACCACCAAGCGACAAAGCCTCTCGAGGAGACAGGGCGGTGGCCGAAGCCACCTACGTTTGAGTTGGATGGTATGGCACCGCGAAGAATTATCCTTGGGCCCATGACCAAAGATCATCTTTGATGCACAAGTACCATCAAAAATGGCTAATGTGAAAGAGGTTATCGATTTATGCATAATGGGGGGAGGGAGAGTTCATTGAGAGAACAACACTCCCCCTATGTTCATGCCTACACCTAAACTAGACAACAAGTTGAGTGTGGTGGGGGGTACACGGGTTCAAGTCACATTGCTCAAATCAATGATATTTAGCTCATGCCTTAACTCGCGAAATCTTGCTTCATCCAAGGGCTTCGTGAAAATATCTGCAAGGTTATCATGAGTGTTGACATACTTGAGCTCGATATCCCCACGCCTAATGTGATCTCGGATGAAGTGATACCGAATCTCAATGTGCTTCATCTTGAAGTGTTGCACCGGGTTGAGAGAAATCTTGATGGCACTTTCATTATCACACCAAAGAGGCACTTTGTCACAAATGACACCGTACTCCTTTAAAGTTTGCCTCATCCATAGGAGTTGAGCACAACAACTACCGGCCGCCACATATTCCACTTCGGTGGACGAGAGAGACACACAACTTTGCTTCTTGGAAGACCAACTTACCAAAGAGCAACCAAGAAATTGGCACCCTCCGGAAGTGGACTTCCTATCCACTTTGTCTCCTGCCCAATCGGAATCCGTAAAACCTTCAAGCTTGAAGATTGCTCCTCTTGGGTACCATAAGCCAAAGTTTGGGGTATGAGCCAAATATCGAAAGATTCGCTTGACCGCCACATAGTGACTTTCCTTTGGTGCGGCTTGAAACCGTGCACACATCCCCACACTCAACATGATATCCGGTCTAGATGCACAAAGATAAAGCAAGGATCCAATCATGGAGCGATATACCTTTTGATCCACCGCTTTACCATTGGGATCGATGTCAAGTTGGCACTTGGTAGGCATTGGTGTAGTAGCCGGCTTGACATCACTTAGCTTGAATCTTTTAAGCATGTCTTGAGTGTATTTGGCTTGGTTGATGAAGGTTCCTTCTCTTCTTTGTTTGATGTCAAAACCAAGGAAGAACTTCAACTCTCCCATCGA
This sequence comes from Triticum timopheevii, assembly GCA_963921465.1. Lineage (NCBI taxonomy): Eukaryota > Viridiplantae > Streptophyta > Magnoliopsida > Poales > Poaceae > Triticum > Triticum timopheevii. The sequence goes on from OY997270.1 coordinate 141,823,021, forward strand.
GGACATCTTGAACTTGGAGGTCATGAGAGCGGCAAATTCCTCATTGAAAGCTTTGTTAGGAGAACCAAAGATAATATCATCAACATATAGTTGGCATACAAACAACTCCCCTTTGACCTTCTTAGTAAAAAGAGTGTGATCGATTTGTCCTACTTCAAATCCACGATCTTGTAGCAACTCGGTAAGGTGGTCATACCACGCACGTGGGGCTTGTTTAAGGCCATAGAGTGCCTTATCGAGTTGATACACATGATCCGGGAAGTAGGGGTCCTCGAACCCGGGGGGTTGCTTGACATAGACCAACTCATTAATAGGACCATTAAGAAAAGCACTTTTCACATCCATTTTTTGCAACTTAAAGTTGTGATGGGAAGCATAAGCAATCAACAAACGAATGGACTCAAGACGAGTAACGGGAGCAAAGGTTTCACCGTAGTCGATACCCTCGACTTGGGAGTAGCCTTGTGCTACCAATCTTGCCTTGTTGCGAATGATGTTCCCATGAGCATCTTGCTTGTTCTTGAAGATCCACTTGGTTCCAATGACGATGTGGTTCCCCGATGGTCTTGGCACCAATCTCCACACCTTGTTGTACTCGAAGTTGTTGAGTTCTTCATGCATGGCATTGAGCCAATCCGAGTCTTCGAGCGCCTCATAGACCTTTTGGGGTTCAAAACAAGAGACAAACGCGTGATGTTCACAATAGTTTGCTAATTGTCTATGAGTGCTTACCCCCTTTCTTAGGCTTCCAACCACGTTTTCCATGAGATGGCCTTGGGTGGTGAGCTTGGAAGCAATCTTCGCGGCACGGCGCTCTAATTCCTCCTCGGGTGTGGAAGGAGGAGGGTTGACTTGATCATCTTGAGCGTCGTCTTGAGCTTGTTCTTGATCTTGAGCTTGCTCTTGATCTTGAACTTGCTCGAGGGGGAGAACTTGACCTTGGGCATCATTTAGAGGTCCACCACCATCTTGAGGTTGATCTTGCCCTTGGTCTTGTTCACGAGGTTGAGGGCCTTCACTTTGTTCTTCGGAAGCGTGTGGGTCTTGGTGAGGTGATGGCTCCACATGAGTAGAGCATTGTCCTTCTCCTTGGGCCACAAGGGGTTCCTCAATGGGTAGAATTTGACCAATACCCATTCTTCTTATGGCTTGGGGAGGAATTTCATCACCTACATCACAAGTACCACTTTGCTCCACTTGGGAGCCGTTATTTTCATCAAACTCCACGTTACACGTCTCCTCAATGAGTCCGGTGGACTTGTTGAGAACACGGTAAGCATGGGAGTTTGTAGCATAACCAACAAATATGCCCTCATGAGCTCTAGCCTCAAACTTAGACAAACGAACACCTTTCTTGAGAATGAAACACTTACAACCGAACACCCGGAAGTACTTGAGGTTGGGCTTGTTGCCGGTGAGTATCTCATAAGGAGTCTTGTTCAAGCCTTTGCGAAGATAGAGCCGATTGGATGCATGACATGCGGTGTTGATGGCTTCGGCCCAAAAGTTGTATGGAGACTTGAACTCTGCCATCATGGTCCTAGCCGCATCCATCAACGTCCGGTTCTTCCTCTCCGCAACACCATTTTGTTGAGGGGTGTATGGAGCAGCATATTGGTGCTTGATCCCCTCATCACTAAGAAACTCATCCAAGGTGTAGTTCTTGAACTCGGTGCCGTTGTCACTTCTTATTGTCAAGATCTTTGCATTGTGTTGACGTTGAGCTTCATTTGCAAAGTCGATGACTGTTTGTTGAGTCTCACTCTTCCTCTTGAAGAAGTATACCCAAGTGTATCTTGAGTAGTCATCCACAATCACCAAGCAATACTTTCTTCCTCCAAGACTATCAAAAGATGGAGGCCCAAAGAGATCCATGTGAAGGAGCTCCAAGGGTCTCTTCGAGTAGATGATGGTTGATGGAGGGTGAGCCTTTTCATGAAGCTTTCCTTCGATACAAGCACTGCAAGCACGATCTTTGGCAAAACTAACATTTGTTAGTCCACGGACATGGTCCCCCTTGAGAAGACTTTGCAAAGATCTCATATTGACGTGGGCTAAACGGCGATGCGAAAGCCATCCCACGTCAACTTTAGACATTAGGCATGTCGCGGTCTTAGTGGGTCGCTCTGAAAGTTAATCACATAGAGACTGTTCTCGACATGCCCAACAAAGGCTACTTTAAGAGTCTTGCTCCACAAGAGGGCCACGGTATCAATGTCAAAGAATGTAGCAAAACCCATGAGTGCAAGTTGATGAACGGAAAGCAAATTGTATGCAAGGGACGCAGCAAGCATGACTTTCTCGATCGTTAGATCATGAGAAATAACAACCTTGCCGAGACCCAATACCTTAGAATGTGATGCATCACCCCACTCGACATTGGTGGGCATAGATGGAATCTCTTGCACGTCCACCACCAAGTCCTTGCTCCCGGTCATATGATTTGTTGCTCCACTATCGAGCAACCATGATCCCCCACCGGAAGCAAACACCTACAAGAGATCAATGCTTGGTTTTAGGTACCCATTTAGTAATGGGTCCTTTGATGTTAGTAACAAGGGTCTTGGGAACCCAAATAGACCATTCAATGTACTCATAAGGAGAACCAACAAATTTAGCATAAACATGTCCATCACTAGCACGGCACAACACATATGATGGGTTAAAGTCGCCGGCTTGGTTTGAGGAAATGCTTTTGCCCTTTTGGATGTCAACTCCCTTCACTTTTTCCTTCTTCTCCTTAGGAGCACCCTCTCCCTCTTTCACAAATGTTTGCTTGAGAGGAGGAGGACGTTTGGTCTTGGTCTTCTTCTTCTTCTTGCTCTTGGACTTGGGTGCAAACCCAATTCCTTCCTTGGCCACAACTTCCTTTTGATTGCTCAAAAGGTGTTGAGGTTCTTCTCACCTTGAATGCACGTCACAAGGCCTTTCTCAAGTTGATCCTTCAACTTGGCATTCTCCTCCACAAGATGCACATGCTCACAACACGGGTTAGTAGCACATGCATTATCAATTAATACCATATGAGGAAAGGTGGCCTTTTCCTTGATTAGCTTAACTTGGAGTTGAGCATGAGACTTCTTGAGGTTAGCGTGAGCACCCTTCAAGACCTTGTGGGCCTTGTCAAGTATCTCAAACTCCTCCTTGAGTCTAGCATGATCAACCCCAAGCTTAGCCTTCTCGGAAGTTAGCACACGAGACACGACAAGAGCATGACCAAGATCTTTCTTTAACTTAGCATGGTCATCATTGTGTGACTCCTCAAAAGTCAAACGATGCACACGCTCTTCCTCGAGAGCATTAGAGAGATCCGATATCTCATCGGCATAGTCACGACTATGACTTTCTATCTTAGAGATGGTTTCTTCGTGAGCCTCGATCATGTCATTGGCCTCACCAAGTTGTTCCAAGAGAGCAACAAAGTGCTTCTTGGACTTACCCTTAAGCTTACTCATAAAAGACTAAAATTCATTCACTTCCTCATTAGACTCAACATGTTCATCAATGCAATCCTCCAAGGAGGGATTAGTAATGATGGTGGTTGTGATGTTGGGGGTTACCTTGTTTGAAGCTTTAGCCATGAGGCACTTGGCGGTGATGTTTTCATTGGGTGAATCAAAGAGAGACACCGGGGGAGTAGTAGCAATGCCAACGGATGCCATGGCCATTGCTTCTCCACTTTCATCACCATCATCATCCTCTTGGTATTCTTCTTGAACCACCAACCCACGAGTTGGAGTCTTCTTGGTGAAGTTGTTCTTGTTGGGGAAGGACTTGGCTTTGTCTTTTTGAATGAATTTGCCACCATTGTCTTCCCGCTTCTCGTAAGGACAATCCGCAACGAAATGGCTCACATTGCCACAATTGAAGCAAGTTCTAACTCGTTGCTTGCCCTTGACTCCACTTGAGTTGTTCTTGTTGAAGTTGGGTCTTGTATTCTTCTTGCTCCAAAATTGTCTTGAAGCAAGGGCCATGTGCTCATGATAATCATACTTGGTGTCTTCGGGATTGATCTCCTCATCTTCCACTTCTTCCTCTTCTTCCATGATGACCTTGGCCTTCAAAGCAAGATTGGGCTTCTTTGCCCTTTGAGAACAGAGCACCGCATTGTCGGCGGTCTTGTCCAAGATGTTCATTGCAACGAACTCATCCAACACTTCACTTGAGGTCATGGAGTGGAAGTCCGGTCTTTGACGGATGACGGAGGACATGGCCTTATTGTAGGGCATCATGGCCTTGAGGAACTTGCGCTTGATCCAATTGTCATCCGTGTCCTTGCTTCCATGATCTCGGAGTGAGACCGCGAGTTTGGTCACTCTTCGAAAGAGCGCACGAGGTTCTTCATCTTCTTTCATTGCAAACTCATCGGCCTCATCTTGCACCACTTCATAGTTGGAGCGTTGAATGCTAGCACTTCCTCAATAGAGAGACTCAACACATTTCCATGCTTCTTTAGCCATGGCATGAGGTCGAAGATGAGGGAGATCTTCGGGAAGGATTGCATCTTGGATGATGAAAAGAGCACTCTCATTGAATTGATTGTCCACGGCTTCTCGAGGGGTGAAGTTGCTTGGGTCATGAGGATAGAAACCTTCTTCAATGATTCTCCAAAGGTTAGTGTTCACATGTTTTAAATGACGCTTAAAGCGATAGACCCAAGAATCAAAATCTTCATGTTTCTCATATTTAGGAGGAGGACCGGCATGATTCAAATGAGTGGAGGGGATTGGCCCTCCATAAATTGGGGGTTCCACATGGGAAAAGATGTCGGTACCATTTCTACCACTAATAGAAGGACTCTTTTCAATGTTAGCTTCCCCCTTGTCAGAGGTAGCATCCGTCACCTTGTTGGTGGGATCACCCACTTTCATCGGCGAGGTAGATTGTTTAAGTCCTTCTAGGAATTCCTTAAACATGTCCTTGACCTCGGTCGTCATGGAGGTTTTCAATGTTTCCAAAGCCACATTGAATTCCTCACGTGAGATCGAGTTACCCCCATCTCCCGTAGATGAGATCAGATTCGCACCGGAGTGCTCTCCCACCTCATCTACGACATCAACCATACTCTTCGGACGGTAAAGCCCTTAAAAAGAGACGAGGCTCTGATACCAATTGAAAGGATCGATATGGTTGACTAGAGGGGGGGTGAATAGGCAACTAACAATTTTTAAGCTTTTCTTTACCAAATTAAACTTTTCAACAAAGTAGGTTGTCTAGATGTGCAACTAAGTGAGCAACCTATATGATGCAATGACAACTAGCACAAAAGCAAGCAATGGATGTAACACAAGTAGGCTTGCGAAAGTAAAGGCATGAAATAACCAAGAGTGGAGCCGGTGGAGACGAGGATGTGTTACCGAAGTTCCTTCCTTTTAAGGGGAAGTACGTCTCCGTTAGAGCGGTGTGGAGGCACAATGCTCCCCAAGAAGCCACTAGGGCCACCGTATTCTCCTCACGCCCTCACACAATGCGAGATGCCATGATTCCACTATTGGTGCCCTTGAAGGCGGCGACCGAACCTTTACAAACAAGGTTGGGGCAATCTCCACAACAATTGGAGGCTCCCAACAACACCACGAAGCTTCACCACAATGGAGTATGGCTTCGAGGTGACCTCAACCGTCTAGGGTGCTCAAACACCCAAGAGTAACAAGATCCGCTAGGGATAAGTGGGGGGAATCAAATATCCTGTGGTGGAAGTGTAGATCGGGCCCTTGTCACCCAATCCCGAGCAAATCAACAAGTTTGATTGGCTAGGGAGAGTGATCGGACGAAAATGGAGCTTGGAGCAACAATGGAGCTTAGAGGTGGAAGAGGTAGTCAACTAGAGGTAGAAGACACCCCTTATATAGTCGTGGGAAATATCCAACCGTTATCCACATGTTCAGCCCACGACACGCGGTACTACCGCTCCAGGGGCGTGGTACTACCGCGCGGCGGCGCGGTACTACCGTGGCAGATCACGGTACTTCCGCGACCGCAGCAGAGGCCGGGACTTACCTGACTAGGGGGCAGTACTACCGCTTGCGCGGTACTAACGCTCCCCCTTGCGGTACTACCGCAAGGCAGGAAAGTCATCGCCTGGGAAGGGCGCGGATGAAATAAATTACATCTGTGCCTACTTCCGCTGAACATGAGGTGGTACAAAAATCCGACACGGTACTACCGCACGCGAGGCGCGGTACTACCGTTGCGGGTGCGGATGTAGAAAATTACATCCCCGCCTACTACCGTGACGCTGCGGTACTAGGTAGGAGGGCCATGATACTACGACTCCTGGGGAGCGATACTACCGTGGGCCCCCGCGGTACTACCGCGCTGGACGAGCGGTACTACCGTGAGAGGCGCGGATGTAAAAAATTACATCCGCCCCTACTACCGCACCGGAGCGGCACTAGGCCTGGGAGCCGCGGTACTAACGTGACCCACAGCGGTACTACCGCTGGTACTTGCGGTACTACCGCAAGTACAGCAGTAGTCGTCAGATTTCAGCACAACCAAGATAACGAAGAGAAGCTCCAAAGTGCAGGGAAAGGTAGGACAAGTGTACGTGTTGATTCCACCCAAACCTTTCTGACGCGGACCCCCTCTTAATAGTACGGCTCTCCTAGTGATGAAGTATCTGAGAAGCTCAAGGCACACGATTAGTCCGCAAAAGCATTGTCATCAATCACCAAAACACCTAAGGGATAAATATGCCCTTACACCGGGGTTTGTTGCACCGACAGGAATCATTAAACAAGCAAACATATGCAAACAATGCAAACATAACAGCAATCTGTCTAAACATGACTATTTGTAAAGGATGCAAGAAGATTCATACTTATATAACTCCAAAAATTCTGAAAATTACCACACTCTAGAAAATTTATCATAGCTTACTGTGTAAAACTTTCAAAATTTTATCACGTTCTGACTTTTCTGAAGAATTCATATAACAATAGAAAACTTTCTGTTTTCAACAACAACATGTAGACTTACAAAATAAGCATGGTAAAGGCTATACTTGACACTTTTATTGAAGTACAAGATAAGAAACATTATTCTAAATAACATCAAAAAATCAAAACAAACAAAATGACACTCCAAGTAAAACACATATCATGTGATGAATAAAAATATGGCTCCAAATGAGGTTACTGATAATGTTGAAGACGAAAGAGGGGATGCCTTCCAGGGTATCCCCAAGCCTAGTTTCTTGGGTATTCCTTTAAGATTACCTTCGGATGCCTTGGGAATCGCCAAGCTTAGGGTCTTGCCACTCCTTATTCTCCTCATATCGATATATCACCCAAAACTTGAAAACTTCAATCACACAAAACTTAACGGAACTTCGTGAGATAGGTTAGTATGATAAAGAGCAAATCATTCACTTTGGTATTGTCAAAGACAAGATTCATAATTTTTTTTCACATAATGCCTACTATACTCTATCATTTCCACAATTTATATTGACCAATATAAGCCATAGAAACTATAAAACAAGCAAACTATGCATTGAAAATAGAATATGTCAAAAACAGAACAGTCTCTAATGATTTGAACAATGACCATACATCTGTAATTCCAAAAATTCTGAAAAATTAGGACAACGTAGACAATTTGTATATCAATCATGTGTAAAGAAATTCAGAATTTTATCACATTCGAGTGAATCACATTAATTCCATAATTGGGCGCAAAAGTTTCTGTTTTTGCACAGAATCGAGTCAATATCATCCACACTATCCCAAAGGCTTTACTTGGCACTTTATTGAAATAAAAGCTATAAAACATGATTGCTACAGTAGCTTAATCATGTGAACACACAAAAATAGTAGGTATAAATATTGGGTTGTCTCCCAACAGGCGCTTTTCTTTAATGCCTTTTAGCTAGTCATGATGATTTCAATGATGCTCACATAAAAGAAAAGAATTGAAACATAATGGGAGCAACATGAAGAATATGACTAGAACATTTAAGACTAAACCACTTCCTATGCATAGTGATTTTGTGAGCAAGCAATTTTTGGGAGCAAGAACCAACTAGCATAGGAAGGCAAAGCAAGAATAACTTCAAAGCTTCCAACATAAAGAGAGGAAACTTGATATTATTGAGATACGTAATAGCATATGTCCCTCTCTCATAGAACTTTTCAGTTGCATCATGAATGAATTCAACAATATAGCTATCACATAAAGCATTCTTTTCATGATTCATAAGCATAGAAATTTTATTTCTCTCTGCACATGCAAATTACTTCTCATCAATAATAGTGGGAGCAAATTCAACAAAATAACTATCATGAGATAATTGATTGACATAATCAAATTGAACATTAAAATCATGATGACAATTTTCATGGTTATCATTATTATTTATAGCATACATGCCATCACCATAATCATCATAGATAGCAACTTTGTTGTCATAATCAATTGAAACCTCCGAAATAGTGGAATCATCATTAAATAAAGTCATGACCTCTCCAAATCCACTTTCATAATTATTATAATAAGATTCAACACCCTCCAAAATAGTGGGATCATTACTTCCTAGAGTTGACACTCTTAGGAACCCTGTTTCATCAATATAATCATCATAAAGAGGAGGCATGCTATCATCATAATAAATTTCACATCAAAACTTGGGGGAATAAAAATATCATCTTCATCAAACATAGCATCCCCAAGCTTACGACCTTGCATATCATTAGTATCATGGATATTCAAAGAATTCATACAAACAACATTGCAATCATGCTTATCACTGAAATATTTTATGTCAAACATTTTATTGAGTTCTTCTTCTATCAATTGAGCACAATTTGTCCGCTCCATCATTTTCAAGAAATAGATGATGAAGACGAATAATATGAGGTAACCTCACTTCCATTTTTTTGTAGTTTTATTTTATAAACCAAATTAATAATAACAAGAAAATAACAGATACGATTGGAAGATCTAAAGATATACCACTCACCTCCCCGGCAATGGCGCCGGAAAAGAGCTTGATGTCTACTACACAACTTATTATTGTAGATTCTTGTTGGGCCTCCAAGCATAGAGTTTTGTAGGACTGTAGCAATTTTCTCTTAAGTGGATGACCTAAGGTTTATCAATCCGTGGGAGGCGTAGGATGAAGATGGTATCTCTCAAACAACCCTACAACCAAATACAAGAAATCTCTTAGGTCCCCAACACACCCAGTGAGTAAAAGGTGCACTATATAGTTCGGCGAAGAGATGGTGATACAAGTGTATGGATAGGATATAGGTTTTTGTAATATGAAAATGTAAAGACAGGAAGGTAGCAAGTGATAAAATGAAGCACAAACGGTACTGCAATGCTTGAAAAGAAGGTCTAGGGTTCGTACTTTCAGTAGTGCAATCTCTCAACAGTGCTAACATAATTGAATCATATAAGAAACCCTCAACGTGAGACAAAGAATCACTCCAAAGTTCCGAACATAAGATGAAATTGTTTGTAGGGTACGAAACGACCTAAAGTTATCTTTTTTGATCAATCTATTGAGCCATTCCTATAAGTGTCACAAACAACCCTAGAGTTCGTACTAAAATAACACCATATGATACACATCAAACAACTCTGATGTCACCTAGATACTCTAATGTCACCACAAGTATCTGTGAGTTGATTATTTGATATGCATCAAACAACTTCAGATTCATAATATTCAATCCAACACAAAGAACTTCAAAGAGTGCCCCAAGATTTCGACCAGAGAAAGTAGGACAAAAATGGGCATCAACCCCCATGCATATATTACCCCAATGTCACCTCGAGAATCCATGAGTTATGTGCCAAAACATACATCAAGTGAATCAATATAGTACCCGATTGTCACCAAGGGTATTCATATGCAAGACATACATCAAGTGTTCTCAAATCCATAAAAGTATTCAATTTGATAATATTGAAACCTCAAAGGTAAAATACTCAATTCATCACAACAAGATAGAGAGGGAGAAACGCCATATGATCCAACTATATTAACAAAGCTAGCGGTACATCAAGATCGTGCCAAATCAAGAACACGAGAGAGATTCAACATATAGCTACTTGTACATACCCTCGAGGGTGAACTACTCCCTCCTCGTCATGGAGACCACTGGGATTATGAAGATGGCCTCCGATGATGAATTCCCCCTCTGGTGGGGTGCCGGAAGAGGGCTCCAGATGGTGTTTTGAAGGTACAAAGGCTTGCAGCGGTGGAACTTCTCATTTACGTTAACTTTTGGGGGTTTCTGAATATATAGGAATTTTTTGCGTCAGTCTCACACAAAGAGGTGCCATAGTGAGCCCACGAAGCACCAGGGCCCGCCCAGGTGGCTTGTGGGGCCCCTATGGGTCTTCTGGTGTTCCCCCAAAGCTTCTTGGTTCTCTTTCGTTCCAAAAAATCATCAAAAAGTTTTAGCTCATTCCGAGAACTTTTATTTCCGCACAAAAATAACACCACAATAGTTCTGCTGAAAACAGTGTCAGTCTGGGTTAGTTCCATTCAAATCATACCAAAACCACATGGAATTGTTGTAAACATGGCATGAATACTTCATAAATTATAAATACGTTGGAGACGTATCAATATGGAGTCAATTCCCTGCTTTCGGCCTATTTTGGCTGTTCTTCATGATGCTCGTCTACTCAACTTTCGCACTGACGCATGCAACTGGAATGAAGAACTTATTCTTCAATTATACTAGTTGACCCGTTGCGCCAAATGGCGCAGAGACCTGCTGAAGACATGCTGTCAATGAAAATAGTTTCATGCTACAAGAACCTTCAACTAAATCATGCTATTTTTTAAACATGTTTACATGTGTTAAACCATGCTATATTGAATATAGCATGTTGTGTACTCCGAGTTTGAAAAAAAAGTGTATGACATGTGTAGACCAGCTAAGGAAGCTTTTTATTAGTAGAAAATATGATTATCAAGATGAGAAATCTGATTAAAAAACATATTTGTATACAATGTATAGCCAGTTAAGGATGTATTTTTTTAGCGGTGTTTGTACCAAACTTTTATTTTTCATGTGCATGAAAAAACCTCTTTGTGTTCTGCATATGGAGGCATAGGTATTTGAAATGCCCATATGCTACCTAGCCCAGTCCACGAACAAAGCTATGTGTGGCCTGTCAATAAGCGACAGGGACTGAATCCATCGAGCTTGTTTATCCCCTTTTTCCTCCTCCGTTCCCCAGTTGGGCGAGATAAGCATTCCTGGAGAGGTGTACTCAACTGGTGAAATTTCTCCTTTCCTTCAAATTCGAATTTCTCTACATGCATGGATTTAGTTCTCATTTATCCGGATCTTGCATTTCTCCTCTTTATGTGGCGATTTTTACTTTTCTCGTATCTTTTTTTAGGCATCGTAGATCATGTGTTGTAATTCTCTCCTAAAACATTTATGCATGTATACGTATGCAAATAAATCCTTTTAGTTATTTCTGTTGCGCCAAATGACACAGAGAACCATTGAATTCATATTCACATTGAAAAAAAAACCTTACTTTAGTTATTTTAGTTGTGGACAAGCACATATGGTAACAAATTTAACCCTTCTTTTTGCAAATAAAATCAATCCTCTTTAATAAGGAAATAATGGAGGTTTGTTGTCTACAATGAATGTACCTATAGATTTTAATTTGGTATTACAGAATCTCATTGAAGATCATGCAATGTTGAAAATATGTGTATTTTTGAGTAATCTCCCATTGCGCAAAATGACACAGAGACCCACTAAACACCATTTGTGCTCTGACATAAAAATCCATTTATCAGTAGCACTATTTGTCTACTATATGCTTCATAAAAGTGTTTTATTTGTTTATAAAATGTACATGATTGCAGCCCTTTGATAACCTGATACAACATGTAAGTACCATCGACCACTGACATGAAAAGGAAAGTAAAATACCGCTGTTACTTTGAAAATGACCTCAGGCTCAACTCACACATGTCATTAGTTGAGCTCATTGAGACTGAATTTCCTAACTGACCAATTACATTATCTCCACACTTCTGCTTCTATTCTTTCAACATGGACTGTTTACATGTGGCACACACTGTTGAGGCTTTTCAAATAAGCTAGCATGTGAAAAGTAGCAGCACCAGTACAGTAGAAAAGGCCATCTAGTTACTGAACTGGCCGTGCATGTACAAAGCACATAAACACTGAATGTTCAACACCACAGACGCCCCAAACATTTTCTCTTCTTCTACCTCCAATGCGCCCTGATCGATCACTTTATCAAAATAGATACTACACGCAAGAACTACTGCCACAACCCAATCCATCCATGAGACCCACTAAACACCATGTGTGGTTTGAAAAAAAATCCATTTATCAGTAGATTTAGTTTTGAGCAAGCAAGGTTACTATTTCTAACCCCTCTGTATAAGAAAATTGAACAGAGGCTTATATCAGGAAGACCTGAACAGGCAAGCATAGTATTGCAAGTAAGAAAACGTGAAACATTGCTAATAACGTGCCTCATCTACCAGTAAGGGCTTTATTTTATACCAAAGTTTTAAGCAGCTACAAATTACAATTCAAACCTATGACTGCACTCAAAGCTGAAGTGGCATTTTTCATCTGGTTCAGCATCCCAATCGAAAGCACACAATAATTTCCTGCAATGGTGAGGCAGCTGAATCAATAACACGCAGACCACATCGAGAGTTGAAACTCTACACTACAGGAAAACCAGAGCGAGACAGATGGCTGAAGACAATATTTTATCTGAACAATATTCATTGCATCCACGCTTACCTCCCTCTTCCCCTGTAGCTCCAGCCCATAGCATTCCACAGTTTAAAACAGAGCAGATAAAGGGTGAGACAATACCTCAACAACAATTGCTCAACGAGTTAAGTGTCATTTAGTTATTCTTATATAAAATTACACTCTAAAGTATCTAGGCTTCATTGCTCTTGACTGAGTACTCGTGTTCACTGACATCTTCTATTGCTAAATTGCTGATGCGTCATCACTCGTCGGTTTCACAGTTCAGAGGAAGAAATGCAATTGATTATTTTTAAGTGGTTGGCTGACATATTGACCTAGCATAGATCAAGCAATTCCATGACAATCTTAGTATCAAGACTAACTTGTGCATTGATGTCAGTAGCACTCTGTTTTAGAAGGGAAATGCTTTCGTCTAGTGAAGCTTGTTGTCCAGCCTGATACATAGCAGAGCCATAGTTTTAGTTAGCCTCCAGCACAACATAGGAGAAACAAATCAAGTCATTCAATCAAAAGGACCTTGAAGCCCTCCTCTTTGGGGCTTCGGGATGCTGAGCACTCGCGGGAGACATGGATCGTGCCATCACAATGCCCTTGACACAAAAGATTTTAGCACCTGGGACATATAAAGAAAAATCAAAACAAAGGTGAATCTATTCTGATAGACTTCAAGAGTGAAGGGGGGAGAAGGATTGAGAGAAACTTGCCTTGCCATCAGCCATCCCTAGATGGGAATGCCACTTCAAGCTCCTCCCATGCACACCATCTTTACTTTGTATTAGAAGTTTAGAACAAATCACACAGTTCCAATCTTTTCTCAATGAAAACTGAGGAAGAACTCAATAACTATCCTACTCTGCACTGATCATTGCATGGTATTAATATTTCTATTTCACAGAATTAAATTTCAGCAACCATGTAAGCTCTGAACATTGTTCTTGATTAAAAGGGCAAAAGGATAAACAAATGAATAAGTCTCACCATCAGTACTCAGTTTGCACCCAATTTTTTATCCGAACAATATTCTTTGCATCCACGCTTACCTCCCTCCTCCCCTGTAGCTCCAACCCATAGCATTCCACAGTTTAAAAGAGAGCAGATAAAGGGTGAGACAATACCTCAACAACAATTGCTTAATTACTTAAGTGTCATTTATTTATTCTTATATAAAATTACACTCTAAAGTATCTAGCGTTTCATTGCTTTTGGCTGGGCACTCGTGTTCACTGACATCTTCTATTGCTAAATTGCTGATGCGTCATCACTCGTCAGGTTTCACATTTCAGAGGAAGAAATGCAATTGATTATTTTTAAGTGGTTGGCTAACATGTTGACCTAGCATAGATCAAGCAATTCCATGACCATCTTAGTATCAAGACTAACTTGTGCATTCATGTCAGCAACACTCTATTTTAGAAGGGAAATGCTTTCATCCAGTGAAGCTTGCTGTCCAACCTGATACATAGCAGAGCCATAGTTTTAGTTAATCCTCTAGCACAACATAGGAGAAACAAATCAAGTCATTCAATCAAAAGTACCTTGGAGCCCTCCTCTTTGGGGCTATGGGATGTCTAGCACTTGCATGAGATATGCATCACGCCATCACAATGCCCTTGGCACATAAGATTTTAGCACCTGGGGTAGAAACACATGGTGCCCGCACGCCTCGGTTTGTACATGAAAACATATGAAACATTAAAAAGCATAGAAGCAAGATCTGTAGTGTTCCCATCAACCATTGAAAGATTCAATTAGGAATGAATTAGTTACTTTTACACACAGTAAAGAATGAAAGCTTAAAAACCATCAAAACATATTCAGTCAAATCAGCAGCAATCTGAAATTATAACTACCATGATATTTTTAGAAACCAATCTTGCAAACAAAGGAGGATAATTACCACAATCTTCTTGGAATTCATGGTCCCACCTAGCTAGTCTCAACAAACGCCAGAAGTTGGTGATCCCATAAATGTATTAAGTGATTGTCTTAAAGTTTGGACCAGACTCACACAATTATCCCTGCAAAAATTGGACAGACCAAAATTACTAATACTTTGTACTTGCACAAAACAGAAAGGTATATAGTCAGAAAGTAGTCAAGTAAAAAACTCTCTCCATCCCAACCACTTCATTGAAATATTAAAATGAGACAGATTCCCTAGCCAAATTTATAATAGTAATACATAGTTCAAAGACTGAATGATATCCCTAATAGTAAACTGAACTATAGAAGGTGCTACAGCTTGCCATCTTTGCTGTAACTACACGATGATATTCCTAAGAAACTATAATCTGCGTTAGTACTTTCTCAGGTTTAGGATATCCATTCCTTACATGGCAATGCAACCCAACATGATATCCTTTATGCTTATGGTTAATACGAAAGATCTAGTAAAATAAAGTATCAGCAGAAATAGGGTCAGTACTAAATTGTTAATCTACTTATCTGCAATCCATCTTGAGACGTCACTCTACATGATGGTCATAACCTCTATATATTAATTCCTCTATACTTCCATTTTGTAAGATGATCTGTGAAAGTATTATATGTACTCGTTAGAAAAATACTCATGAAAGTACACTGTTCCAAAAATGGAACAATAAATTTGACACAAACTTGATGACAGTCTGAAGCTAAACTCTGACTGTGAGGCCATATATGCATTTTGTTATGGAATGGTCTGAATCATAAATTCGCTGCCAGGAAAGAAACCTGCACAATCAGGATTATACACTAAGAGGAAGGACTAAAGAAAAAAATGCAGTCAAATAAAAATATTAACACAAAAAGGTCAATCAGTACCAAGAAAAGGGGTCGGCAAAAGATGTAGATCCAAACTGAACTGAATTTTGGGGCTAAATGACAAGAATACATCTATTTAACTATTGCACCGATTCGAGTTGAAAACGGAAGGGTGGCTCAATAAATAATCAATGCAGGAAACTACTATCACAGTATATGGAAAACCATCACCAGGGTCCATCTGTATTATTTGTTGGACTACACAAAATGTGAAATATGGTCTTGTCTATTGTGAGTCAACGACTGGGTTTCTAACCATTGTGTGGGATCAATGATACAATTTTGGAGCATACAGGGCATCAACATCTCATTCATGTGATATCATAAGTATTCTCATTTCTGCAACCTACGTATAGCCAGCAAACGGAAGCAGGCTCATCTAACAAGAAAATAAATGTGAACTTCTTTCAAGTAGAAATATACCTAAAAGAATAAATCTCATACATACAAGATATTGAAATGTAGCAGCGCCAGATTTAGAAGGGTGGAGAGATAGGTTGATCTGTAAGGTTAGAATTAGACATATGGATGAATCATAGAAATTACAAGCTAAATATCCTGGGCCTAATGAGTCCTTCAAACGAATATTCTCCTCCCTGATAAGGAATAACAATCTGCACACTTCAGAAGAAATCTAGATGAGGGAACCAAAAAAAGCTTCAAATGTGTGCATTCATGGAAAAAGAAGAAATCACACACGCAGGTTGAAGGAGGAGCTCAAGTGGACCTGGTGCTTCACCGTAGTCGAGGGCACGACATCCCCTGATGCACTCACGAGAGGGATTACTGGATTCGAAGAGAAGAGGAGGCGGCAACCGCTGAACTCACCACTAGGTATTGATAGTTACTGGAAGAGAAGGGAAGAAGAGGGATTACTGGAATAATTTTTAGAGACTGCAATGAGATACAGCTAAAGCAACATTATTATCACAAGTCATTGATAGTTTTCTAATCACAAAGAAGAACATGGTGGTTGGATCAATGTCAATGGAATAATTTCAAGTTGCAAGAGAGATGTAGACCGAAGAGATGTGCCCCAGTGATGCTGACACCAATCTGTAGCATGCGAGCTCTTGTGTCTAGTAGGCGAGCACCCGCAGGTTGGGAGCACAAGCGATCCTAAGCCCCACCACACCATTAGGCGGCAGGAACAAGAAGAGCCGCTCCAGGAGTGGCGGTCCACCACGGTGAACTCCTTCGCCCTGGGCAGACCAACGAGCGTGCAACTAAGCCCCACCACACCATTAATTATGCCCATTGCAATGAAAATTTCTTCATTTACAGGTCCGATATCAACCGCGACCCGCCCAAACTCTTCCCAATGCATGGGCTAGCTACCTAAACTCCACGCCTGCTCTCCGTGCCCCTGCCTAGGCAGGACGACGGAACTGCGGCGGCCCCGTCCACCACCAGATCGCATGGCAACCTTGACTGTGCTGATCCCGCTGTGCTCTACCCGCAGCCTGGATTCGAGAGGAGTCCGGCTAGTCCACGCAACCAGGGAGACATAGGACTCCTTGACATCTCCTGTAAGAAATCGGAGGATCCTGCCTATATTAAACGCCCTGAAGCCGAAACAGGGGTCGTCTGGAAACCTAGCAAACCGCCAGATCGCTCTTCTCCTGCAACGGCGCCGCCGAGAAAGTTCGCTCCTTCTGTGATGTCGTTGGTTTCGACCCCTGCGGGCACGACTCTGCCGGAGACCGAGGGGACCCCAGAGGTCGGTGGGGGTGCATACGGGGCGCCCTCTGTGATAGCCGCTCACCCGAAGCCTTCTGATGGGAGAACCGAGGCCCCTACCGCAATGAACCCGCGGTTGCAGGCCGGGATGGATGGCAGAACGGAGGGAAACCAGGAGATACAGCACGCCGGGATGGAGGGCATGATCCAGGACCAGGAGATAGAGGAGAGGAACAACATTACGGAGGCAGCCGGCCATGGGGCCGCCGGCGACCTGACGGGGCCAGCGGAGCCCCGTCAGGAGCAATGAATATACTAAGCTGGAACTGCCGAGGTGGGGGGAACCCTCGGACAGTTCGAGATCTTGTGAGCCTGGTTCAGACTCATTCCCCTAGTATCGTTTTTCTTTGTGAGACTAGACAGTCTAGAAATAAAATGAAAAGATATCGTGCTCGGTTAGGTTTAAGTGGTTTTGATGCCATAGATAGTGTTGGTCTAAGTGGTGGTCTTGCTTTGTATTGGCATGAGTCTTTGAGTCTGGATGTAAAAGCTATGAATAGTCGGTATATTGATGTGTATGTGACTGCTGCGGAGGGTGAGCCACCTTGGAGGCTTACCTGCGTCTACGGCGAGCCCCGGACGAAGGACCGTCATCTTATGTGGTCCCTCCTCCGTGATCTTCACCAGCAGGCTGACATGCCATGGATGGTGATCGATGACTTCAACGAGGCTATGTGGTGTTTTGAACACTTCTCTAAAACACCTCGCTCGGCAGGTCAGATGATTGATTTTCGTGATGTTTTGGAAGTGTGTGGTCTCGGCGATCTTGGTTTTGCAGGACTCCCATACACATACGACAATCGGCGTAGCGGGAGGGCCAATGTCAAGGTCCGACTGGACCGTGCAGTGGCCAACAATGCGTGGCGTGATGCATTCTCGAAGGCTAAGGTGGAGCACCTAGTGGCTCCAAGCTCGGACCACCTTGCTATTCTCCTCAAGTGTGTCCAAGAAGAACCCCCACCGGCGATGGGCAGGCGTTGTCGCCAGTACGAAGTGATGTGGGAGAGGGATCCGGCTCTTCCGGAGGTCATCATGGACACCTGGACGGAGCTGGGCTCTCTACTTCATTTGGGTGAGGTTGCGGATGGTCTCAAGAGCATGATGAAGAGGCTTCAGGATTGGAGCCGCAAAAAATTCGGTAACGTGATCAAAGAAATAAATAAATCTCGTTCTTGCCTTGAGGAGCTCATGTCTATGAATGCAGATCGTAAAGAGATAAGGGAGGCAAATGATCGGCTCAATGAGCTCCTGTATCGTGAGGAAATGTTGTGGATGCAGAGATCCCGCATTGACTGGCTGCGAGAAGGTGACCGTAACACGAAGTTTTTCCATCGGAAGGCGGTCTGGAGGGCAAGAAAAAATCGTATTAAGGTTCTAATGGATGATGATGGTGTGGCTCACAAGGATCATGAATCCATGGCAGCGTTGGCGACCTCTTATTTCACTTCTCTATTTACTGCGGACACCTCGTTATGTGCTGATCCGGTCATTGATCTGATTAACTCACGTGTTACTAATGATATGAATGTCCAGCTGTGTGCAGAATACACGGACAAGGAAATCGCCGATGCACTGTTTCAGATTGGGCACCTGAAAGCGCCCGGGCCAGATGGTTTTCCAGCTCGTTTTTTTTAGAGGAATTGGTCAGTCATGAAAGAGCAAGTCATCCGCGGCGTGAAAGAATTTTTTCACACAGGAGTAATGCCGGATGGAGTGAATGACACAACCATTGTTCTCATTCCCAAGGTGGACAACCGAGAGAAGCTCACTGAGTTCAGACCTACCAGTTTGTGCAACGTCATCTACAAGGTAGTTGCTAAATGTTTGGTTAATCGCTTGAGGCCTTTATTGGATGATATTATTTCACCTGCTCAAAGTGCTTTTGTCCCGGGACGGATGATTACAGATAATCCGTTAGTTGCCTTTGAGTGCATACATTACATTCAGCAGGAAAGAGACCCGGAAAAGAGTTTCTGTGCCTACAAGTTGGACTTGTCCAAAGTTTATGACAGGGTAGATTGGACCTTCTTGAAGCGAACGATGCAAAAGTTGGGTTTTGCTTGCCGGTGGGTGGACTGGATTATGACTTGCGTCACCTCGGTGAGATACACAGTAAAATTTAATGGGACCCTCTTGGATTCGTTTGCACCGACGCCTGGGCTTCAGCAAGGTGATCCTCTATCCCCGTTTTTGTTCCTTTTTGTGGCTGACGGGCTCTCGGCTCTGTTGAAGGAAGGTGAAGATAGGGGCGATTTCACTCCCCTGAAAGTATGCCGGCGTGCACCCGGGGTCTCCCATCTGCTGTTCGCGGACGACACTCTTATTTTTCAAAGCAGAAGAGGCACAAGCTACAAAGATTTATGAGGTACTCAATACATATGAGAAGGCAACGGGCCAATGCATTAATCCATCCAAGTGTAGCGTATTGTTTGGGAGGTCATGCACAGAACACAATCAGGAGAAGGTCCGCTCGGTGCTGCACGTCAATCTTGTCACTTTTGAGGAGAAATATCTTGGTCTGCCTACACCTGACGGTCGTATGTCAAGGGGAAAATTTCAGAATTTACAGTCAAGGCTTTTGAAGCGGATTATTGCATGGGGTGACACGCTGTCGAGTGCGGGGAAAGAAACGATGATCAAGGCTGTTGCACAGGCGATCCCAACATATATCATGGGGGTCTTCAAACTTCCGATGTCAGTGTGCGACGACCTCAATAGGATGGTGCGTAATTTTTGGTGGGGTTCTTCTCAAGGCAAAAGGAAAACGCATTGGACGGCATGGCCGAATATTCTGGCACATAAAATGAACGGCGGCTTGGGGTTCAAAGACTTCCGTCTTTTTAACCAAGCCCTTCTGGCGAGGCAGGCGTGGAGGCTAATGATTAATCCTCACAGTTTATGTGCGCAGGTTATTAAAGCACGATATTATCCAGAGGGTCGGCTTGGGGATACAGTCTTCACGGGGAATGCGTCCCCTACATGACAGGCCATTCAGTATGGCTTGGAGCTCCTCAAAAAGGGGCTTGTGTGGCGCGTCGGCGACGGCAGCAAAATACGGATCTGGCGCGACAGGTGGCTCCCTACAGCCCCGACAGGCAAGCCGATCACACAACAGGGAACCTGTCGACTGCAGCGGGTCTCTGAGCTCCTGGATGCCTCCGGCGCGTGGCGCACTGAGATATTGCGGCAGTACTTCCTCCCGGCGGATGTCGCGACCATCACCAACATCCGTACGTCGCCTCGCATCCGTGATGACGTTATTGCATGGGCCCCGGAGAAGAACGGTATCTTCACGGTATGCTCCGCCTACCGCCTAGCCATGGATGAGCGCGAGCGTCCAAGGGCAGCGGCATCGAGCAGGGCACCGAATGGTTGTCGCGCCATCTGGAAGACCATATGGGGGTGCCCTGCTCCCCCAAAGGTACGCGTCTTTGCATGGAGACTGGTGTCCAACTCGCTTGCTACTTGGGCAAATAAATTCTCTCGACACCTTGAGCTTACTGATGCATGTCCTCTTTGTGGAATGGAACGAGAGGATGGATTTCACGCAATGTGCAGATGCCCCCTCGCAGTGGAGTTGTGGAGTGCTATGGCGCTGGACTGGGCCATTCCAGCAGTGGAGAGCATCATCAATACAGGTCCGGAATGGTTGTTCTCGCTGCTGGAGCCACTTCCGGATACCACACGCATGGTTGTGCTTATGACCATGTGGCGTGTGTGGTACGTGCGAAATGAAATAACCCACGGGAAGATTCCTCCACCAACCGAAGCATCCCGCAGATTCCTCCATGGGTATATCAACTCTCTCTTATGTATCCATCAGTGGCCTCAAGGAGATATGGCGAAGGGTAAGATGGTTGTCCAAGTGGGAGTTGCTGCTAGCTCTCGCACAGTGAAGCAGAAGGAAGAGCTGCGTTGGGAGGCACCACGTGCTGGATGGACCAAGCTGAATGTTGATGGTAGCTATGTGCCGGCTACAGGCGAAGCCGGGGGCGGCATGGTGCTGCGCTCGGAAGCGGGCGAAATCATATTTACCGCCTGTAGAGAGATCCGCACATGTGATAATAGCCTAGATGCTGAACTTGCGGCGTGTAGAGAAGGACTCGGGATTGCCCTACACCGCACAGACCGCCCCATTGTGGTTGAGATGGACAGCACTGAAGCGGTCATGATGCTAAACGCGCGGTCTGTGGACCGCTCAGGATCACGTGCACTCGTCACAGACATCCAGAGGATGATTGCGGATGACCCTAGGGAGATTTTGATTACTGCTGTTAGACGATCGCAGAATAAAGTGAGCCATGCTCTTGCTGTATATGGTAGAAGTACGCCTCGTACTGCTGTTTGGCTGGGCTCAGGTATGAGCGACATTGTAAAACTGGTAGTGGCTGACTTGCCACCTTGAGTTAATACAAATCTCCCTTTACCCCGCAAAAAAAAAACTACACGCCATTGGCAGGCTGTAATTTAGGCACCGCAAGCAAAACTATCAAAGCTATGCATCCAAAAAGTGCAGGAAAGTTGCTACCAATTTCCCATTGACTGAACATGCAAACCTGAAATATAAACAGAGTAGAAACAATGAACATTTCCTCTGATATAAACTCTCTTTGCAAGTAGGTAAGCGACACAATAAGTGTATTATTTTTAAAAGAAATGTAACCTTTTGTAGAAAATTTCCTAGTAGGACAACTTAATTCTAGAACCTGATGTGCATATGTCACCAGAATGACTGTCACGGCTTCCATTGACACCACTCCTTGACAAGTTGATTATGCAGAAAATCACAAGTAATCTGCAGTCGTAAAAATAGTAAACTGAATCAACTGATAATGAGAAAACATAACTTGCAGTACCATGGCCGAGAAAGATCTAAAACCAAGAGTATATGTGGAAAGAGAGAGAGTGGAGAGAAAATGAGATGGGGAGGCGAGGAGCACCTGCATCACATTATACAGGGGAAGAACCGAGGGGATGCAGCAGCACGAGGAAGAAGCGAAGAGGATGTCAACCACGAGGGTCTTGAAACCCGTAACCCCGCGCCAGATCCGTCGCCTGGTGGCTGCCTCCGACCCTCGCGCTCGTCCATGTTCTTCACCTAGCGGTTCTAGGCGAGGGGGTGCATGGATTCGTCCATCCCTGGTGAAAGCAGAGCAGCAAGGGAGGGATGATGAACTGGGGAGGCAGCGATCTCCGGGCGGAGCTAAGTTGGTCGGCTGCACGGACAAAGACGGGGAAGGGAGGAGTTGTAGCGGCGGCTGACAACGGAGAGAGGAAGGAGAGAACAGATGCGGGAGGGGCGGCGGCAATGGGGATCTATGGAAGGGGGCTACGGTTCTTGCTGTGGCGGCTGACAAGGGAGAGAGGAGGAAGGAGGGGTGCGGGCTCGGGAATTGGGCGGTCCTAGGACGCACGTCGCACGCGAGGAGCGGACTGGAAAAGGGAAGGCCGGAGCCTCCTAACTACTCTTGGTCATCGGCGGTTGTCACGTAGTAGTAGGCACCCTTGGGGTAGTAGTAGTCATCAGTGGTGGCATCTGGCTCCTGGACTCCGACATCTGATCGCAACACTCGGGTATAGGGTAAAAAATTAGCAAAGAAACCATGAGTACTAATCCAAAGTACCCGCAAGACTTACATCAGAACTATACTAAGTATGCACCAGTATCAACGGAATGGGGCTATATCTTTGGACTGAACTACAGAAATGCCAGAAGAGAAGGGAAAGCCTAGCCTATCGAAGACTAGCATCTTGAATCATCTTGCAGCATTAGAAGAGTGAAGATTAGAATATTACAAAGTAGTAGTATCACTGGTACAGCGAGGTGCTATATGTCGGTGTCAAAACTGGCGAATCTCGTAGTAAGGGTCCTAAGCTAGGCGTCTTGGAGCGATGGTAACATGGACACATGATTTTACCCAGGTTCGGGCTTTCTCAAGGAGATAATACCCTACATCCTATTTTTGATTGTATTGATATGAGGATAGTACATAGTACAGGTATCTACCACGACATTGTAGTAATGAATATGAGATTGTTTATTGACTAGCCTGGCCTCGGTTTATATATGCACCGTAGGCCTAGGGTTTAGAGGAGTCCTTGTCTTGTGCACAAAGTCTTGTGGAATTCTCCTTGTATTCGGTATGGGTTGCCCGAAGTGGCCCATTAGTGAATCATCATGGGGGGCCTTGGCCCGATCGACCCACTGGTCGGCAGACGACATGGTGACTAACCCCTAGTCTAGGACACCGTTAGTAGCCCTATCGGTGTCAAAACCGGCGGATCTCGGGTAGGGGGTCCCGAACTGTGCGTCTAGGCGGATGGTAACAGGAGACAAGGGACACGATGTTTTTACCCAGGTTCGGGCCCTCTCGATGGAGGTAAAACCCTACTCCTGCTTGATTGATATTGATGATATGGGTAGTACAAGAGTAGATCTACCACGAGATCAAGGAGGCTAAACCCTAGAAGCTAGCCTATGGTATGATTGTTGTTCGTCCTATGGACTAAAACCCTCCGGTTTATATAGACACCGGAGAGGGCTAGGGTTACACAGAGTCGGTTACAATGGTATGAGATCTACATATCTGTATTGCCAAGCTTGCCTTCCACGCCAAGGAAAGTCTCATCCGGACACGGGACAAAGTCTTCAATCTTGTATCTTCCTAGTCTTAGAGTCCGGCCAATGATGATAGTTCGGCTATCCGGACACCCCCTAGTCCAGGACTCCCTCAGTAGGCCCCGAACCAGGCTTCAATGACGATGAGTCCAGCGCATATATTGTCTTCGGCTTTGCAAGGCGGGTTCTCCTCCAAATTCCATGTGCTTGCCGAATAGTGTCCGGCTTCCTTATAAATGTTGCGCTCCTTGGCTTCCACGTCCAATAATGGCCATCTTCCACGTGTCGTATGAATGCGAAAAGCTAGGGTATTTTTATGTTTTACCCCCTAGCTGCGCGAATAAGCTGCCTATAGGAGAGGCGAGGATCTTCACACCATCCTCCTTCCACGAGCACTCATCGAAGCGCCTCTGACAAAAATCCACTCCATCATGGACAGTCGACGCGGCTCCTCCTCTCGCGCTCCCAGCCCTCAGCCAGGAGATTGGAGGAGATGTTCAGTCCCGCATAGCGAGCTAGTGAAGCTCCAAGCAGAGGGATACCTTCCCCCAGCCTTCATGGTTCCGGTTCGAGCCGGACTGGCCACCTACAAGGGTGGAAAGCAGGCGGAGAGCGTCCCCAATCCCTCCAAAGGAGAGCGGGTATGCTTCGTCCCTTATCTAATAAGGGGACTCGGATTTCCCATACATCCGTTTCTCCGGGGGCTCCTGGAGTTCTATGGGCTCCAGCTTCACCACCTTACACCTGCCTCCATCTTGCACATCGCGGGCTTTGTAGCCCTTTGCGAGCTATTCTTGGGCATCGAGGCCCATTTTGCGCTGTGGAAGAGATTGTTTTGCCTCGTACCCCGTTCTCACGAGGGGTCGATATATCAAGTGGGCGGAGCCGAAATACGGCGCATCGCCGGGACCGGATATCTATCCGGAACCCCGAAGAAGGCGTCCGAAGACTGGCCTTCGAAATGGTTTTATATGGAAGACGCCCCACTGCCGGACCCAGTTCGAATCGGCCTCCTGGAGTTCAGCAACGCTCCTCTGAAGAAACGCCTGAGTTGGCGCCCGCGGAGCCCTCAACGGGAGAATGATAGGGACGCCCAATATCTGATGGGCCAGATAAGGTTACTGGCTCATTCCGGATTGACCATGATTGGAGTCATGGCCACGTGCATCATGTGAGGGGTGCAGCCGCTCCAATATAGGGGCCACCCCATGTGGGATTTCAACGGGGAGGATGACGCCACCCGTCATGGCCGCAAGGGGCCGGGATCGGTTGCCGATCTGGTGAAGATCCTGTCCGGCTTGTATAAGGGGGAGAAAGAGGACTTCCTCCGTGCGAGTCCATTGAATGGATTCTCCATGAATAACCCTCAGAGCTGGGTAAGCGGACGTTTATCTATCTGATCCATATTCCCAAAGTTAAGTGTCTCACTTCGTGATTTCGACGCAGGAACTGCGCCGGGACGTAGAGGGCATACACAGCCTGACTCCACAGCCCGAGGATCCGGGACGATCCCTTGATCCGGCCTCCGAAGAGGATCCGGACATAAAGGTGGAGCTGATCGATGGGGTGCTCCACCAACTTAGCATGGACAATGCTTTGGTCGCCATTACGGCCGACTACCCCGGTTTATCTCCGGCTTCCCAGGTAACTGTGACCGGAGTCCTGACATCATTACTCATCCATGCTTATTTCTGACCACCGTATACCAACGGTGCTCCGCAGGAGGTGCCTTTAAGGCGGGAAGCCGAACCCGCGGCGGCTAACCAACAAGGGTCAGTTTGGCCTAGCAGGCGGAAGAGGAGTGCGGCGCGAATCGAAACGTCGCCACAACGGTATGATGCACCACCGTGTTTAAAAGAAAGGTTCCTGGGAGGTATATTAACGCTCATGATTTTTCCAGGAGAAAGAGCGCTCGCCGGACTATGTCCGGAGAGGTTGCCAATCAAGCCTCCGCCAGCCAGGCTCCAACGCCTGGTCCGGAGGGGGAGGCGAACACAAGGCGTGAGCCGGATGCTCCTTAAACGGAGGATGCCGACAGGCTGTCCGCCACCAGGTATGAGGTGGAGAGCGCCATGAATCATAGGCGCCACCGGACAGTTCTTCGTTACGTGTGTTTCTCCCCGGAGGCGTTGAATGCCTTTAATGCGGGAGACGCGCACCTCCGTGCCGCTCGAGATGGTTTAACCAGAGCCACGGAGCAGTATGTGAAAGACATACGGGTGAGGAATTTTGATAGTTATATATGCCAATAGCCCTCAAGATTTAAAATAGTTAGAATAACTGATTTAAGGATCATTTGTTATGCAGGATCTTACGGAGAAGAATACCCACCTGTCCCAGGAGCTTCAAGAGTGCAAGGCCCAACTTGAGGCCGCACTAGCCGCCGTAGGGGGGGCTATAGAGACCCCCTCTGGTAATGCATACTTTGAAAAGATAAGTAGTTTGTGAAGTGCGGCGCGTGTATAAGTCTGACAATAATATTGCAGATGGTGCCGGACTAGATCCGGACAGGCAACAGCTACTGCGCCAGCTGAAGGCCGGCGAAGAAGGTGCTTATGAGGGTGCAGCAAGAGAGGAACAAACTCCAAGATGCCAACACCCGGCTGGGCGAAGAACTAAAAGATGTTCGGGCCCAGCTGTCTGACTCCGTGAAGGAGAATCGGCGGCTTCGTCGCGGCATTTACAGTAAGTGCTTGAGCAAACTCTTTTGAAAAGAAGAGTTCGGCGAGGAAGTCGATTGACAGAAATGTGTCTGTAGGTGTGCTCACAGGTTGTCCTGCGGAGGAAATGCCCGGTTCAACGGGTGACCTAATTCCCGAGCTGCTGCAACTGCACGAATGTGTTCGGCAGGTGATGAGCGGCGTCGCCCAGGCCTTATGGCCATCCGTCTCCCTACCCGAGGGTCTTGGAGGGCTTGTGGAGAAGCTTCAGGGAGCACGGCAGTGCTTCCGTCTGTGGAAGATATCGGCCTGCCGTCAAGGCGCCAGGGAGGCCTAGGCCATGGTGAAGACGCGGTACACGAAGGCTGATCCAAACCACATGGCCGAGGTCGGACCTATGGGGCCCGATGGGAAGGAGATCCCTGTGAGCTTAATGTACAGCCAAGTAGAGTTGGCCGCGAAGTATTCCCAACGGGACTGTAAACTAGACAGCCTGTTAGATGGGATTGAAGAGGAGTACAATCAGTCAATTTGACGATGTAATTTAAAATGACATGTAAAATGCCTTCTAGCCTGATTGTAGATCGTTTGTCTTTGCGGACCTTTCTGCTTCAACCTCGGGACCCAACAATCCGGAGTGTGTCCGAATACCCTCACAGTCATGTAAAAACCGGGGCATGCATGGAGATCAGGCGTAGGGGTCATTAGTGCTTTATCATACAAGTGCCCAACTAGTTATGTTATATTACATGGTTAGTAAGAAACATCTTCCAGGGAGAATAGTTCCGTTAGGGGTTCCTTTCCCTGGGAGGCATACCCTAAAGTGCATGTCCGGACTGCGAAAAGAGCAGAAAAGCATCTGGGGGCAGATAAATAAATAAGTAAGAAATCATCTTTCAAGTCACCGACCGAATATTCCCTTAAGAACGCTAGCTTTCAGCTTCACCCATTCTGAGGTACACATCCGGCTGACCCGCAGTAACAATCGCAGAGGTGCTCCCTTTACCTCCTAGCCGAACAATCGGGAACGTAGGGGTAAGCACAGGAGCCAGGCAACCCAGCTTGGCCAAAACTTAAGTCATATCGATGCATATAATGGTGAATAAAAGGTACATGCGGAAGTGTGACACATGTGTTGGGCATGAAGCCCGTATAAATAAGCTTCTGTTAAAGAAGCCCCTAG
The DNA here is from genome assembly GCA_963921465.1 of Triticum timopheevii. Taxonomy (NCBI): domain Eukaryota; kingdom Viridiplantae; phylum Streptophyta; class Magnoliopsida; order Poales; family Poaceae; genus Triticum; species Triticum timopheevii. Next base: position 141,850,777 of record OY997270.1, read on the forward strand.
GTATAATGAGTGCAAGCAGCACGTCAAGTGTTGGAAATATGCCCTAGAGGCAATAATAAATTAGTTATTATTATATTTCCTTGTTCATGATAATCGTTTATTATCCATGCTATAATTGTATTGATAGGAAACTCAGATACATGTGTGGGTACATAGACAACACCAATGTCCCTAGTGATCCTCTAGTTGACTAGCTTGTTGATCAACAGATGGTTACAGTTTCCTGACCATGGACATTAGATGTCTTTGATAACGGGATCACATCATTAGCAGAATGATGTGATGGACAAGACCCAATCCTAAGCCTAGCACAAAGATCGTAGTTCGTATGCTAAAGCTTTTCTAATGTCAAGTATCATTTCCTTAGACCATGACATTGTGCAACTCCCGGATACCGTAGGAATGCTTTGGGTGTACCAAACGTCACAACGTAACTGGGTGGCTATAAAGGTGCACTACAGGTATCTCCGAAAGTATCTGTTGGGTTGGCACGAATTGAGACTGGGATTTGTCACTCCGTGTAAACGGAGAGGTATCTCTGGGCCCACTCGGTAGGACATCATCATAATATGCACAATGTGAACCAAGGGGTTGATCACGGGATGATGTGTTACGGAACGAGTAAAGAGACTTGCCGGTAACGAGATTGAACAAGGTATCGGTATACCGACGATCGAATCTCGGGCAAGTACAATACCGCTAGACAAAGGGAATTGTATACGGATTGATTGAGTCCTTGACATCGTGGTTCATCCGATGAGATAATCGTGGAACATGTGGGAGCCAACATGGGTATCCAGATCCCGCTGTTGGTTATTGACCGGAGAACGTCTCGGTCATGTCTGCATGGTTCCCGAACCCGTAGGGTCTATACACTTAAGGTTCGATGATGCTAGGGTTATAAAGGAAGTTTGTATGTGGTTACCGAATGTTGTTCGGAGTCCCGGATGAGATCCCGGACGTCACAAGGAGTTCCGGAATGGTCCGGAGGTAAAGATTTATATATGGGAAGTCCTATTTTGGCCACCGAAAAATGTTCGGGATTTTTCGGTATTGTACCGGGAAGGTTCTAGAAGGTTCTGGAGTGGGGCCCACCTGCATGGGGGACCCACATGAACGTGGGTAGTGGGGTCAAGGCCCCACACCCCTGGTCAAGGCGCACCAAGATCCCACCTTAGAAGGAATAAGATCATATCCCGAAGGGATAAGATCAAGATCCCTAAAAAAGGGGGATAACAATCGGTGGGGAAGGAAATGATGGGATTTCTTTCCTCCCACCTTTCCCAACGCCCCAATGGACTTGGAGGGCAAGAAACCAGCCCCCTCAACCCCTATATATAGTGGGGAGGCGCATGGGAGCTCTAGGCTTCCCCTGGCGCAGCCCTCCCCCTCTCCCAAGTACTCCTCCTCTCCCGCGGTGCTTGGCGAAGCCGTGCAGGATTGCCACGCTCCTCCATCACCACCACGTCGTTGTGTTGCTACTGGATGGAGTCTTCCTCAACCTCTCCCTCTCTCCTTGCTGGATCAAGGCATGGGAGACGTCACCGGGCTGTACGTGTGTTGAACGCGGAGGTGCCGTCCGTTCGGCACTAGGATCTCCAGTGATTTGGATCACGACGAGTACGACTCCTTCAACCCCGTTCTCTTGAACGCTTCCACTTAGCGATCTACAAGGGTATGTAGATGCACTCTCCTTCCCCTCATTGCTGATTTCTCCATAGATAGATCTTGGTGACACGTAGGAAAATTTTGAATTTCTGCTACGTTCCCCAACATCAAGTGTGTGCGAACAATGCGCAGATCGGCCCTCAAAGGCTTTACGAAAAAAGGAGGAAGAAAGAGAGAAACAAAAGATAGCTAAAGTATAAAAGTTGGATTTGATTCGATGAAAAGGGTCCTTATGAAGGGTAAATAGCAATTGACATATCACGTTGTGGTTTTGCGTAGGTAAGAAACGTTCTTGCTAGAAACCCATAGCAGCCATGTAAAACATGCAAACAACAATTAGAGGACGTCTAACTTGTTTTTGCAGGGTATGTTATGTGATGTGATATGTCCAAGAAGAATGTGATGAATGATATGTGATGTATGAGATTGATCATGTTCTTGTAATAGGAATCACGACTTGCATGTCGATGAGTATGACAACCGGCAGGAGCCATAGGAGTTGTCTTTATTTATTGTATGACCTGCGTGTCATTTAACAACGCCATGTAATTACTTTACTTTATTGCTAACCGGTAGCCATAGTAGTAGAAGTAATAAGTTGGCGAGACAACTTCATGGAGACACGATGATGGAGATCATGATGATGGAGGTCATGGTGTCATGCCGGTGACGATGATGATCATGGAGCCCCGAAGATGGAGATCAAAAGGAGCAAAATGATATTGGCCATATCATGTCACTTTTGATTGCATGTGATGTTTATCATGTTTATGCATCTTATTTGCTTAGAACGATGGTAGTAAATAAGATGATCCCTCATTAAAATTTCAAGAAAGTGTTCCCCCTAACTGTGCACCGTTGCGAAAGTTCGTCGTTTCGAAGCACCACGTGATGATTGGGTGTGATAGATTCTTACGTTCACATACAACGGGTGTAAGCCAGATTTACACACGCGAAACACTTAGGTTGACTTGACGAGCCTAGCATGTACAGACATGGCCTCGGAACACAAGAGACCGAAAGGTCGAGCATGAGTCGTATGGAAGATACGATCAACATGAAGATGTTCACCGATGATGACTAGTCCGTCTCACGTGATGATCGGACACGGCCTAGTTGACTCGGATCATGTAATCACTTAGATGACTAGATGGATGTCTATCTGAGTGGGAGTTCATAAGATGAACTTAATTATCCTGAACATAGTCAAAAGATCTTTGCAAATTATGTCGTAAGCTCGTGCTTTAGTTCCACTGTTTAGATATGTTCCTAGAGAAAATATAGTTGAAAGTTGATAGTAGTGATTATGCGGACAGTAGAAAGCTTATGTCCTTAATGCACCGCTCAGTGTGCTGAACCCCAAACGTCGTTTGTGGATGTTGCGAACATCGAACATACACGTTTTGATAACTACGTGATAGTTCAATTAAACGGTTTAGAGTTGAGGCACCAAAGACGTTTTTGAAACGTCGCAGAACATATGAGATGTTTCGAGGGCTGAAATTGGGATTTCAGGCTCGTGCCCACGTCAAGAGGTATGAGACCTCCGATGATTTTCTTAGCCTGCAAACTAAGGGAGAAAAGCTCAATCGTTGAGCTTGTGCTCAGATTGTCTAAGTGCGACAATCACTTGAATCGAGTGGGAGTTGACCTTCCAGAGATAGTGATGTTTCTCCAAAGTCATTACCACCAAGCTGCTAGAGCTTCGTGATGAACTATAACATATCAGGGATAGATATGATGATCCTTGAGGTATTCGCGATGTTTGACACCGCGAAAGTAGAAATCAAGAAGGAGCATCAATTGTTGATGGTTGGTGAAACCAATAGTTTCAAGAAGGGCAAGGGCAAGAAGGGATACTTCATGAAACGGCAAATCAGCTGCTGCTCTAGTGAAGAAACCCAAGGTTGAACCCAAACCCGAGACTAAGTGCTTCTGTAATAAGGGGAACAACCACTGGAGCAGAATTACCCTAGATACTTGGTAGATGAGAAGGCTGGCAAGGTCGATAGAAGTATATTGGATATACATTATGTTAATGTGTACTTTACTAGTACTCCTAGTAGCACCAGGGTATTAAGATACCGGTTCGGTTGCTAAGTGTTAGTAACTCGAAATAAAAGAGCTACGGAATAAACGGAGACTAGCTAAAGGTGAGCTGACGATATGTGTTGGAAGTGTTTCCAAGTTTGATGTGATCAAACATCGCACGCTCCCTCTACAATCAATATTAGTATTAAACCTGAATAATTGTCATTTGGTGTTTGCGTTGAGCATAGACATGATTGGATTATGTCTATTGCAATACAGTTATTCATTTAAGAGAATAATGGTTACTCTATTTATTTGAATAATACCTTCAATGGTCTTGCACCTAAAGGAATGGTTTATTGAATCTCGATCATAGTGATACACATTTTCATGCCAAAAGATATAAGATAGTAATGATAGTACCACTTACTTGTGGCACTGCCATGTAAGTCATATTGGTATAAAACGCATGAAGAAGCTCCATGTTGATGGATCTTTGGACTCACTCGTTTTTGAAAAGATTGAGACATGTGAACCATGTCCATTGGTATATACGCATAAAGAAACTCCATGCAGATGGATCGTTTGGACTCACTTTATTTTGAATCACTTGAGATATGCAAATCATACCACTTGGGCAAGATGACTGAAAAGCCTCGTTTTCAGTAAGATGGAACAAAATAGCAACTTGTTGGAAGTAACACATTTTGATGTGTGCAGTCCAATGATTGCTGAGGCACACAGTGGATATCGTTATGTTCTTACTTCACGGATGATTTGAGTAGATACTGAGTATATTTACTTGATGAAATGCAAGTCTAAATTATTGAATGGTTCAAGTAATTTCAGAGTGAAGTTGAAGATCGTCGTGGAAGAGGATAAAATGTCTATGATATGATCATAGAGATGAGGATCTGAGTTATGAGTTTGGTATGCAATTGAGACATTGTGGAAATCGATTCACAATTAATACCGCCTGGAACACCATGGTGTGATGGTGTGTCCGAACATCATAGTTGCACCCTATTGGATATGGTGCGTACCATGATGTCTCTTATCGAATTACCATTATCGTTCATGGGTTAGGCATTAGAGACTACCGCACTCACTTTAATAGGGTACCACGTAATTCCGTTGAGACGACACCGTTTGAACTATGGTTTGGAGAAACCTAAGTTGTCATTTCTTAAAAGTTTGGGGCTGCGACGCTTATGTGAAAAAGGTTTCAGGTTGATAAGCTCGAACCCAAAACGGATAAAATGCATCTTCATAGGACACCCAAAACAGTTGGGTATACCTCCTAATTCAGATCCGAAAGCAATAGGGATTGTTTCTTGAATCGGGTCCTTTCTCGAGAAAAGTTTGTCTCGGAAAGTTGAGTGGGAGCATGGTGGAGACTTGATGAGGTTATTGAACCGTCACTTCAACTAGTGTGTAGCAGGGCACAGGAAGTTGTTCCTATGGCGCCTACACCAATTGAAGTAGAAGCTTATGATAGTGATCATGAAGTTTCGGATCAAGTCACTACCATACCTCGTAGGGTGACAAGGATGCGTACTACTTCAGAGTGGTACAGTAATCCTGTCTTGAAGGTCATGTTGCTAGACAACAATGAACCTACGAGCTATGGAGAAGCAATGGTGGGCCCAAATTCCAACAAATGGTTAGAAGCCATGAAATCCGAGATAGGATCCATGTATCAGAACAAAGCTTGAACTTTGGTGGACTTGCCCGATGATCGGCAAGCCATTGAGATAAATGGATCTTTAAGAAGAAGACGGACATGGACGGTGATGTCACCGTCCATGAAGCTCGACTTGTGGCGAAGAGTTCTTCACAAGTTCAAGGAGTTGACTACGATGAGATTTTCTCATCCGTAGCGACTCTTAAGTCCGTCGGAATCATGTTAGCATTAGCTGCATTTATGAAATCGGGCAGATGGATGTCAAAACGAGTTTCCTTACCAGTTTTCATAGGGAAAGGTTGTATGCGATACAATCAGAAAGGTTTTGTCGATCCTAAGGATGCTAAAAGGTATGCTAGATCCAGCGATCCTTCTAAGGACTGGAGCAAGCATCTTGGAGTTGGAATGTACGCTTTGATGAGATGATCAAAGATTTTGGATTTATACAAAGTTTATGAGAAACTTGTATTTCCAAAGAAGTGAGTGGGAGCACTATAGAATTTCTGATGAGTATATGTTGTTGACATATTGTTGATAAAAAATGATGTAGAATTTCTGGAAAGCATATAGGGTTATTTGAAAGGTGTTTTTCAATAGAAAACCTGGAATAAGTTTCTTGAACATTGAGCATCAAGATCTATGAGGATAGATCAAAAACACTAAATGGTACTTTCAAATGAGCACGTACCTTGACATGATCTTGAAGGTGTTCAAGATGGATCTGTCAAAGGAGTTCTTGCCTGAGTTGTAAGGTATGAAGTTAAGACTTAAAGCTCGACCACGGCAGAAGAAAGAGGAAGGACGAAGGTCGTCCCCTATGCTTTTGTCACAGGCTCTATATGGTATGCCATGCTGAGTACCGCACCTGATGTGTGCCTTGCCATATGTCTGGCAAGAGGGTACAAAGGTGATCAAGGAGTGGATCACCAGATAGCGGTCAAAATTATCCTTAGAGGAATAAGGATATGTTTCTCGATTATGGAGGTGATAAAGAGTTCGACGTAAAGATTTGCGTCGATGCAAACTTAACGCCTATCCGGATAGCTCTGAGTAGAGAAGCCGGATACGTACAGTGGAACGACCATTTGTAATAGCTCCAAGTGGAGCGTGGAAGCAGCATTTACAATATGACCTAGAGATTTGCGAAGTACATACGGATCTGAATGTTGCAGACCCGTTGACTAAAACCTCTCTCACAAGCAAAACATGATCAAACCCCAGAACTCATTGAGTCTTAGTCACATGATGATGTGAACTAGTTTAATGACACTAGTAAACTCTTTGGATGTTGGTCACATGGCGATGTGACATGTGAGTGTTAATCACATGGCGATGTGAACTAGATTATTGACTCTAGTGCAAGTGGGAGACTGTTGGAAATATGCCCTACGGCAATAATAAATTAGTTATTATTATATTTCCTTGTTCATGATAATCGTTTATTACCCATGCTATAGTTGTATTGATAGGAAACTCAGATACATGTGTGGGTACATAGACAACACCATGTCCCTAGTGATCCTCTAGTTGACTAGCTCGTTGATCAACAGATGGTTACAGTTTCCTGGCCATGGACATTAGATGTCGTTGATAACGGGATCACATCATTAGCAGAATGATGTGATGGACAAGACCCAATCCTAAGCCTAGCACAAAGATCGTAGTTCGTATGCTAAAGCTTTTCTTATGTCAAGTATCATTTCCTTAGACCATGAGATTGTGCAACTCCCGGATACCGTAGGAATGCTTTGGGTGTACCAAACGTCACAACGTAACTGGGTGGCTATAAAGGTGCACTACAGGTATCTCCGAAAGTATCTGTTGGGTTGGCACGAATCGAGACTGGGATTTGTCACTCCGTGTAAACAGAGAGGTATCTCTGGGCCCACTCGGCAGGACATCATCATAATGTGCACAATGTGACCAAGGGGTTGATCACGGGATGATGTGTTACGGAACGAGTAAAGAGACTTGCCGGTAACGAGATTGAACAAGGTATCGGTATACTGACGATCGAATCTCGGGCAAGTACAATACCGCTAGACAAAGGGAATAGTATACGGGATTGATTGAGTCCTTGACATCGTGGTTCATCCAATGAGATCATCGTGGAACATGTGGGAGCCAACATGGGTATCCAGATCCCGCTATTGGTTATTGACCGAAGAACGTCTCAGTCATGTCTGCATGGTTCCCGAACCCGTAGGGTCTACACACTTAAGGTTCGATGACGCTAGGGTTATAAAGGAAGTTTGTATGTGGTTACCGAATGTTGTTCGGAGTCCCGGATGAGATCCCGGACATCACGAGGAGTTCCGGAATGGTCCGGAGGTAAAGATTTATATATGGGAAGTCCTATTTTGGCCACCGGAAAATGTTCGGGATTTTTCGGTATTGTACCGGGAAGGTTCTAGAAGGTTCCGGAGTGGGGCCCACCTGCATGGGGGACCCACATGAACGTGGGTAGTGGGGTCAAGGCCCCACACCCCTTGTCAAGGCGCACCAAGATCCCCCCTTATAAGGAATAAGATCATATCCCGAAGGGATAAGATCAAGATCCCTAAAAAAGGGGGATAACAATCGGCGGGAAGGAAATGATGGGATTTCTTTCCTCCCACCTTTCCCAACGCCCCAATGGACTTGGAGGGCAAGAAACCAGCCCCCTCCACCCCTATATATAGTGGGGAGGCGCATGGGAGCTCTACGCTTCCCCTGGCGCAGCCCTCCCCCTCTCCCAAGTACTCCTCCTCTCCCGCGGTGCTTGGCGAAGCCGTGCAGGATTGCCACTCTCCTCCATCACCACCACGCCATTGTGCTGCTGCTGGATGGAGTCTTCCTCAACCTCTCCCTCTCTCCTTGCTGGATCAAGGCATGGGTGTAACGCCCCGGATTCGATGCGCCAGGTGTCCGCCAGTTATTCGCCGTCGTTGCCATGTCATTTGCTTGCGTGTTGCACTTTGCCATGTCATCATCTGCATTTCATATCATGTCATCATGTGCATTTCTTTTTGCATACGTGTTCGTCTCAGGCATCCGAGCTTTTTCCCCGTTGTCCGTTTTGCAATCCGGCACTCCTATGTCATCCGGCGTCCCCTTTTTGCCTCTTCTCTTGTGCGGGTATTAAACTTTCTCCGAATGGCCCGAAGTTTGTCATGCGGCCTTGGAATAGCACCGGTAGACCGCCTGTCAAGTTTCGTGCCATTTGGAGGTCGTTTGATACTCCAACGGTTAACCGGGTAACCGTAAAGCCCTCTTTGAGTTTCAGCCCAACACCCCTTCCAAAGTGGCCCAAAACCCACCAAACTCCCCTCCATGCTCTCGGTTGTTCGATCACGATCGCGTGGCCGAAAACCGCACCTCATTTGGACTCTCCTAGCTCCCTCTACCTATATATATGTGTGCCTTCCCGATTTTTTTTCACAGTCCAAACCCTAGCAAACTCCTCCCCGCGCCGCCGGACATGTCCGCCCGGCGGCCGGACACGTCCACCGCCGCCTCCACGTCGCCCGGACCAATCCGGGGACGCCACATCAGCGCCGCCGCCTGCCTCCTCCAATCTCCGCACGCCGCGTGGCACGCCGCCACCCACCGCCGCCGAAGCCCGCCGGGGCCCGACCGCGGCCCGCCCCGGGCCGATCTGGGCCCGAGGCACCCGTGCCTGCGCCGCCGCGCCTCCTGGCCGGACCAGCCGCCCGCCGGCGCCGGACCTCGCCGCCGGCGCCTCGCCGTCGCCGCTCTTCGCTGCTGCCACCGGGACCCGCCGCGCGCCGCCGCCGCGCGCCGTCTGCCGCGACGCGCTGCCCCCGGCCTGCCGCCCGAGCTCCTCCCTGCCGCGAGCCCCGCCGCCATCTTCCTGCCGCCCGAGCTCGGCCGCCGAAGGCCGGCGTCCGCGCTCCCGGCCACCGCCGACGCGCCCCTCCGGTCCGGCCTCACCCCGCCTGCTGCGGCCTCCTCCGCGCCTTGCAACCCGTGCCCCGCGCCCTCCCTCGCCGGGATCCGGCCGGATCCGGCGAGATCCGTTCCGGATCCGTCAACTCCGGCCATCTCCCTCCTCCTCGGCCTCAACTCCAGCGAGCTCTCCGTCGCCGCATCAAAAACCGTGCAGACCCGAGGTTGCCCCCGTTTTCACTAAGTCCTGTAATTATTGCATAAACATGCCATCTTCATCGCATCGCATCTCTGCATCCGTAGCTCCGTTTCGTGCGTATAATATGTTAAATTGTTCGTCTCGACGAGTAGATCATTTAATTCCATTGCATCATTTTCATTTGAGCTCATCTTGATACCCGAAATGTTGTTGGAAGAGTGCATGTTGATGTTAATCTGCTGAAACTGTTATAACTTGCTCATTTATCATTTTTGCCATGATTGATGTGTGCATCCTATGAGGTTGATGTCTACATGTATGTTGATCTATGCCATGCCATCTTTCCAGGGGTGCCAACCATGTATTTTTGTGACTTGTGTAGTGAGTGTATCGAGATTGTTAAGTAGGGTAGTTGCTGTTGCTGTTTTCCTGACAGATTCTGTTATATTTTGTTGCTATGTTAACATGCTTCTACTAATCATTCCATGCATAATCTGAAGATGCTCTATAAACATGTTTTGATCTACATGTCATGCTCTATCCATTCATGCCCTTGGTTGCAATTATAGCCTGCTGGAACATGTTGTAATCTTGCTCCAAAGTTGCTTGAAAATGTTGTTGTCAGCCTGTTAACATTAAGTTCACTTGTTCCCATGTGTTTTGCTAGTGATCCATGTACCCTATGAACTTGCTCTTGCCATGCTTAGCTTCATAAACATGTCTTCTTACTGTTGGTTGCCTTTCCATGCCATGTATTACTCTGTGGTGAGTGGTTCAAGCTCACCAACATGCCTACTTATTGTTGTTTCTGCCATGTTATAAATCTGTAATATAACTTGCCATGTTTACATGGGTGCCATCATATTTTCTATGCCTTTTTGGCTCATGGTCAGTAAGGGTCTTTTGATCTATGCTATTAGTAGATTCATGCCATGCCTTTGTTTGCCATGATATATTCCTGTAACATGTTGTTTGATAGCTCTAAACATTGCAACCTGATGTTATTTCTGCTAAAGTCTGAAACTGTTATTATTTGCAATATCTCCATGTGTTTTTGAGCATGTTCTAGTTGTTTCTGGAGATAGCTCAGTGTTCATGTTTTGTTATGCTTTACGTGTACTTCATGACCATGCCTTTTGTTATTATGTTGGGGTGCTGTAGCATGTTGTTTTGATGCTTGTAAGATGCCTAGTTGCTGTTATGGACAGATTGTTGCTATGACTTGTATAGTGTGCATGTGTTGAACCGTTGCTCCGTTTTGGGTGTGCTCTATATGAAACTTGCTTGATTTTTCATGTAGTTTCATATTATAATGTTGCATCCTTGTTTTGAGGTGTTTGCTTGATGTTTGTATGCATTTTGCATCAATGCCATATTTAACTTGTTTTGCTCATATCTTCTAGGCCGTAGCTCCGAATCTAATGAACTTTATATGGAACTTGACTAGAATTTCGTGTAGATCATCTTGGTGCATCTTAACATGCTGTTTAACAACTTGGACATAAGGTTTATTCAGTTCTGGACCAATTTCGAAATTTGCATATGAGGACCTACCGGAGTTGTTATATGTTGTTTCCGGCCTCATTTAAACTTGCCTTGATGTGTTGTTCTTGTTTGCATCATCTCTTGCCATGAGTAGCTTCATGTAGCTTGGTCATGCATCATGCTTGTTGTGCATCATGTCTTGTCTATGTGTGGTGTGTTTACCATGTTGTGTGCTTCTTCTTGTTAGTTCCTGTTTCGTTGTGATCGTGAGGATTCGTTCGTCTACGGTTGGTTCGGCTTCATCCGTTCATCTTCTTCATGGACTCGTTCTTCTTCCTTGCGGAATTTTAGGCAAGATGATCGCTACCCTGGATCTCACTACTATCATTGCTATGCTAGTTGCTTCGTTCTATCGCTATGCTGCGCTACCTATTACCTGTTTATCAAGCCATCCCATATTGCCATGAACCTCTAACCTTTGACACCATTCCTAGCAAACCATTGTTTGGCTATGTTACCGCTTTGCTCAGCCCCTCTTATAGCGTTGCTAGTTGCAGGTGAAGTTGAAGATTTCTCCATGGTGGACAGGATTTTGGTTGGGATATCATAATATCTCTTATATTATTAATGCATCTATATATTTGGTAAAGGGTGGAAGGCTCGGCCTTATGCCTGGTGTTTTGTTCCACTCTTGTCGCCCTAGTTTCCGTCATACCGGTGTTATGTTTCCGGATTTTGCGTTCCTAACGCGGTCGGGTGATTTATGGGACCCCCCTGACAGTTCGCTTTGAATAAAACTTGTCCAGCAAGGCCCAACCTTGGTTTTACCATTTGCCTCACCACCACCTATCCCTTTCCCTTGGGTCGGCCAACCCGAGGGTCATCTTTATTTTAGCCCCCCCCGGGCCAGTGCTTGTCTAAGTGCTGGTCCGAACCGAGCGATGTCCGGCGCCCCCTGGGCAACCAGGGTCTATGCCAACCCGACGTCTTGCTCATCCGGTGTGCCCTGAGAACGAGATATGTGCAGCTCCTATCAGGATTTGTTGGCGCATCGGGCGGCTTTGCTGGTCTTGTTTTACCATTGTCGAAATGTCTTGTAAACCAGGATTCCGAGACTGATCGGGTCTTCCTGGGAGAAGGTCTATTCCTTCGTTGATCGCGAGAGCTTGTCATGGGCTAAGTTGGGACACCCCTGCAGGGTATAAACTTTCGAGAGCCGTGCCCGCGGTTATGTGGCAGATGGGAATTTGTTAATGTCCGGTTGTAGATAACTTGACACCAGATCCGAATTAAAACGCATCAACCGCGTGTGTAGCTGTGATGGTCTCTTCTCGGCGGAGTCCGGGAAGTGAACACGGTTTCTGGGTTATGTTTGACGTAAGTAGGTGTTCAGGATCACCTCTTGATTGTTGCTAGCTTCACGACCGTTCCTTTTGCTCTCTTCTCGCTCTCTTTTGCGTATGTTAGCCACCATATCATGCTTAGTCGCTGCTGCAACCTCACCATTTTACCCCTTCCTTTCCCATTAAGCTTTGCTAGTCTTGATACCCATGGTAATGGGATTGCTGAGTCCTCGTGGCTCATAGATTACTACAACAACAGTTGCAGGTACATGTTTATGCGATGATCATGATGCGAGAGCGATGTTTGCTTGTTTGGAGTTCTTCTTCTGCTTCTTCTTCGATCAGGGGATAGGTTCCAGGTCGGCAGCCTGGGCTAGCAGGGTGGATTTCATTTGAGCTTCTATTTGTGTTTCATCCGTAGTCGGATGTTGTTCTTGTATGTTGTATTGATGTATTCGTGTGGCATTGTATGCCTTATGTATGTATCCCCCTCTATTATGTAATGTTGATGTAATGATATCCACCTTGCAAAAGCGTCTCAATATGCGGGTCTATCCTTGGTGGGACCTTCGAGTTCCTTTTGGATAGGGTCGCATATTGTGCGTGATAATCGGAGACGTCACCGGGCTGTACGTGTGTTGAACGTGGAGGTGCCGTCCGTTCGGCACTAGGATCTCCAGTGATTTGGATCACGACGAGTACGACTCCTTCAACCTCGTTCTCTTGAACGCTTCCGCTTAGCGATCTACAAGGGTATGTAGATGCACTCTCCTTCCCCTCGTTGCTGGTTTCTCCATAGATAGATCTTGGTGACACGTAGGAAAATTTTGAATTTCTGCTACGTTCCCCAACATCAAGTGTGTGCGAACAATGCGCAGATCGGCCCTCAAAGGCTTTACGAAAAAAGGAGGAAGAAAGAGAGAAACGAAAGACAACTAAAGTATAAAATGTGGACGGAGGAAGGAGACGAACTCTGAATCTGGCGCTAGGCGTAGAATCTTCGGAGACGGGCTGCGTTCCATGGGTTCGGCTCGAGTCGGTTGTCCGATGCGTTTCGCAGACGGTATGCTCCGCCGGTCAGGACTTGGTCGATGATGAAGGGACCTTCCCATTTGGGCTTGAGTTTGTCCTTTTTCTTGTCCGACAGGCGTAGAACTAGTTCGCCAACATTGTAAGTTTTGGCTTGTACTTCTCTGCTTTGATATCTTCGAGCCTGCTGTTGATAGAATGCGGAACGAGCTTTTGCCACGTCGCGCTCCTCTTCTAAGGCGTCCAAACTGTCCTGCCGATCCAACTCGGCTTCTCTTTCTTCGTACATGCGCACGCGAGGTGAGTCATGAATTATATCACAGGGCAAAACTGCCTCTGCGTCGTATACCATAAAAAATAGTGTGAATCCGGTAGTGCGGTTTGGCGTGGTCCGTAGCCCCCAGAGTACGGAGTAGAGCTCCTCCACCCAGTGCGTGTTAGATTCCATGAGGGACCGCACTAACCTGGGTTTGATGCCGCTCATGATTAGACCATTTGCTCGTTCGACTTGACCGTTAGTTTGAGGGTGATAGACTGAAGCGTAGTTGAGCTTGATGCCCATATTTTTGCACCAGAGTTTAACCTCGTCGGCCCTGAAGTTCGTGCCGTTATCAATGATGATGCTATGGGGGACGCCATAACGGTGTACTACCCCAGATATGAAGTCTATCACAGGTCCGGATTCGGCCGTTTTAACTGGCTTGGCCTCTATCCATTTGGTGAATTTGTCCACCATGACCAATAGGTATTTTTGCTTGTGGGTTCCCCCTTTAAGGGGTCCAACCATGTCAAGCCCCCAGACCACGAACGGCCAGGTGATGGGTATAGTTTTGAGGGCAGTGGGTGGCATGTGGCTTTGATTAGCAAAGAGCTGGCAACCGACGCATCGTTGGACTAAGTCCTGAGCATCTGCCCAGGCCGTCGGCCAATAAAATCCTGTATGGAAGGCCTTGCCTACAAGGGCCCGGGCTGCGGCGTGGTGCCCGCCGAGTCCGGCGTGAATTTCAGCCAGAAGATTTCGCCCTTCCTCTTCAGAGATGCACCTTTGAAGGACTCCAGTTGTGCTTTTCTTATAAAGCTCTCCCTCATGGACCTTGTAGGCTTTAGATCGCCGTACTATGCAGCGGGCCTCGTTTTGGTCTTCGGGAAGTTCCTGCCTAATTAAGTAGGCTAGGAATGGTTCCGTCCACGGGGCAATGACTGTCATTATTTCGTGGGTTGAAGGTGTTATTTCATTGGCTGAGCCACCGATTGTGTCAGAATGTTCGGTGTTGGGCGGTGCGGTTGGTTCCGGGTTGTTGTTTCCGGACTCCTCTTTCCATAATACGAATGGCTTAAAAAGCCGCTCCAGGAAGATGTTTGGAGGGACGGCGTCATGCTTTGCGCCGATGCGTGCCAACACGTCGGCCGCCTGGTTATTATCCCGGGCTACATGGTGGAATTCGAGTCCTTCGAACCGAGCTGACATTTTTAACACGGCGTTACGGTAGGCTGCCATTTTCAGATCCTTGGTGTCAAAGTCTCCATTTACTTGGGATATTGCGAGGTTTGAATCCCCGCGGACCTCTAGGCGTTGAATGCCCATGGAGATTGCCATCCGGAGACCATGTAGAAGGGCCTCGTATTCGGCTGCATTGTTGGAGTCCGTGTACATTATCTGAAGTACGTATTGGACTGTGTCTCCGGTTGGGGACGTCAAGACGACGCCAGCCCCCAAGCCGGCCAACATTTTGGAGCCGTCGAAGTGCATGATCCAATTGGAGTATGCGCCATACTCTTTAGGGAGTTTGGCTTCGGTCCATTCAGCGATGAAGTCAGCCAAAACTTGTGACTTTATAGCTCGCCGTGGTTTGTAGGTTATGTTGAATGGTAGGAGCTCAATGGCCCATTTTGCAATCCTGCCCGTCGCGTCGCAGTTGTTTATAATGTCGTTGAGAGGTACTTCGGAGGCTACTGTTATCGAACACTCCTGAAAGTAGTGTCGCAGCTTCCGGGATGCCATGAACACTGCGTACGCTATCTTTTGATAATGTGGATACCGGGACTTGCATGGAGTTAAGACAGTTGATACGTAGTACACTGGTTTTTGAAGAGGGAATTTGTGTCCTTCTGTTTCTCGTTCGACGACGAGCACCGCGCTTACAACTTGATGTGTTGCCGCGATATATAATAACATTGGTTCGCCCAAGTTGGGCACGGCCAGGACCGGATTTATTGCCAATATGGCCTTTATTTCTTCGAGTCCGGCCGTGGCAGCATCCGTCCATTCGAAGTGTTCGGTGCGCCGGAGGAGGCGATAAAGAGGCAATGCCTTTTCTCCCAAGCGGGAGATGAAGCAGCTTAGAGCCGCCACGCATCCAGTCAATTTTTGTATTTGTTTGAGGTCTTTTGGGATATCCAACTGTGACAGAGCTCGGATCTTGGCTGGGTTTGCTTCAATTCCTCTACCAGATACAATGAAGCCCAAGAGCTTTCCGGCTGGTACGCCGAAAACACATTTTTCCGGGTTGAGCTTAATGTCATATGCTTGGAGGTTGTCGAATGTGAGCCTCAAATCGTCTACGTATGCCTCCACTGTTTTGCTGATCTGGGTTGCCAGACATGTCTGAATCATGCGCTGTTATGTTGCGCTGGCGTTTTTGAGACCGAAGGGCATTGTGTTGAAGCAGAATGGTCCGTATGGAGCAATGAATGCCGTTGCGGCTTGGTCTGTCTCCGCCATCTTGATTTGATGGTAGCCGGAGTATGCGTCGAGGAAGCACAATGAATCGTGCCCTGCGGTAGCATCGATGATTTGATCGATGCGGGGAAGGGGGAAAGGATCCTTTGGACAAGCCTTGTTAAGGTCCTTAAAATTGACACACAGGCGCCAGGATTTGTCCTTTTTTGGTACCATTACCAGGTTTGCTAGCCAGTCCAGATGTTTTATGTCTCTGATGAATCCGGCTTCTAATAGTTTGGCTAGCTCCTCTCCCATTGTCTGTCTTTTGGGTTCGGAAAATCGCCGAAGAGCCTGTTTGACTGGCTTGAATCCTTTTAGGATATTTAGGCTGTGTTCTGCCAACCTGCGTGGGATTCCTAGCATGTCTGAAGGGTGCCAGGCAAAGATGTCCCAATTTTCCCGAAGGAATTCTCGTAGTGCGGCGTCTACATCAAGGTTTAATTGTGCCCCAATGGAGGCCGTCTTTGTGGGGTCCGTTGGATGGACTTGGAATTTGACTATTTCGTCCGCTGGCTTAAAAGAGGTGGACTTGGATCTCTTATCGAGTATCACATCGTCCCTGTTCACCGTGGAGCGCAGCGCAGTGAGTTCCTCTGCCGCTAGGGCTTCGGATAGTGCCTCTAGGGCTAGTGCAGCTGTCTTATTTTTGGCGCGGAGTGCTATGTCTGGATCACTGACAAGAGTGATGATTCCATTGGCCCCGGGCATTTTAAGCTTCATGTACCCGTAATGGGGTATAGCTTGAAAAATTGTGAATGCCTCTCGCCCTAATAAAGCGTGATATCCGCTGTTGAACGGGGCCACTTGGAACGTGACCTCCTCGGACCTGTAATTGTCCGGCGAGCCGAACACCACATCCAGTGTAATTTTTCCTGTGCAGCGTGCTTCCCGACTAGGGGTTATTCCTTTAAAGGTTGTGCTGCTTCGCTCAATGCGGCTCCAGTCTATTTCCATTTTTCGAAGGGTTTCCTCGTAGATGAGGTTTAATCCGCTGCCGCCATCCATGAGTACCTTAGTAAGACGAAAGCCATCCACTATTGGACTGAGGACCAATGCGGCTGGTGCTCGGGCTGTTCGGAATTTAGGTTCGTCGCTGGCGTTGAAGGTGATAGCCTGTCGCTCCATGGATTTATTGTTGCTAGTTGGTAGACTTCGGCGAGGCTGTGGAGTGTTCGTTTCCGCATATTATTTGATGCGAAAATCTCAAAGACTGTTAATACCGTACTGGTACTGCTGGCCTGGTTTTCTAGGGCTAGAAGCTCTTCGCCACTTTTGGCCACCTGCCGTAGTATCCAACATGCTCGAAGGCTATGTGTTGGAGTGGCGCCCTCTGTACTATGGATTTTACAGGGTCCGCTGAGCCATCCCTCCAGTACGGTTCCGTGCCTTTTAGGGGTTTTTTGCTTTTTGGTTTTTGTCCTAGGTGCCTGAGCATGATGCACCCTTTTATTTCGGACTAGGGTTGTGTTCGGAGCCGGATTGTCCCAAAACTTGGTTTCGGTTTTCCAGGTACTCTCCATCACACAGTACTTTCGTACTATGGACGCCAGGTCGGCGAAGCGTGTAATTTCACGACGACTTATGGCGTTCATGATTCCCTTGTCCGTGCAATTGTTGCAGAAAATTGAGATTGCGCTTTCCTCACGACAGTCCTTTATCCTGTCCATAGCTAGGAGGAATCTGGCCCAGTAATGATGTACTGTTTCAGCAGGCTCTTGCTGGATTTGAGATAGATCGCTTGTGTTTGGGTGGGCGGGTGGAATTAAATTCGGAACCCCGCCCAATCTGATGCTCAAGGGCTAAAAAGTTTCCGAATTTGGAAGCTTGGATTGCTGGATGTTGTCCAACGAATCTGGTCCGCTGCCTGACTTTAGGTTCAGTACTTGATTGATGTCCGTCCCTCCGCGGGAATCCGGCATGGAGGGATAAGGAATCCGGACATAACTGGTCTTTAATATAGAAGAAGAGTTGCCGCGCTGTTCCTCTACCACAGCAACGTGGTGGGTAGCCTGGGGAGAGTTGATCTCTCTCAGATCGGTTTTAAGCCCAATCTGATCGTAGTCTGTAGCGACTCCCAGGGCAGCGATGCGATCCAAGAGCTCGTTTACGGAGGAGAGCTCCATCGGATCTAGCTGCTCGACGAATTCCGAGTTGACGTGAAGATCGCTTTTGATGACCCGAGAGGTCATTGTCGGAGCGGCGACCGAACAGGCGGTCATAAGAAAACCACCTAGCCGGATAGTTTGGCCGGTGGCCAAAGCTCCCTTGGCAACGGTACCGTCTTTAAAGATGGGAAGAGGCATCCTTCCTGATTGCGACGGCACAGAGGAACTCTCAATTAAAGCACCAATGTCAGTGTCAAAACCGGCGGATCTCGGGTAGGGGGTCCCGAACTGTGCGTCTAGGCGGATGGTAATAGGAGACAAGGGACGCGATGTTTTTACCCAGGTTTGGGCCCTCTCGATGGAGGTAAAACCCTACTCCTGCTTGATTGATATTGATGATATGGGTAGTACAAGAGTAGATCTACCACGAGATCAAGGAGGCTAAACCCTAGAAGCTAGCCTATGGTATGATTGTTGTTCGTCCTATGGACTAAAACCCTCCGGTTTATATAGACACCGGAGAGGGCTAGGGTTACACAGAGTCGATTACAATGCTAGGAGATCTACATATCCGTATTGCCAAGCTTGCCTTCCACGCCAAGGAAAGTCCCATCCGGACACGGGACGAAGTCTTCAATCTTGTATCTTCATAGTCTTGGAGTCCGGCCAATGATGATAGTTCGGCTATCCGGACACCCCCTAGTCCAGGACTCCCTCAAGCCCCCTGAACCGGTCTTCAAGTTGAAGACGCTCCTCGGTTCTTCTGAATAATTCTTTGTCTTCGGTCGTCGGTCTTGAAAATTGGTTCAACAAATCTTCCCATGTCCGATCTTGATGATCACCGAGCTGAATCCGAAGAGTTTACATGTCGAGCATCCGAGGAGGCCCTTTAAGTTATCAGCCCCGTAAAAAAAGTTATCAGCCTTTATCAATGCCTTGTAAGTTTTTTACGCCACACCAGGGGTTTGAAGTGTTTCCCGTGCGACGGTGTCCTCTTGCGTCCGAGCTCTAATGTCGAACTAAATCCGAGGCTTATTTTCACAGCCGAGCTCCAACACTCTTCGACATTCAAGGTATCCTCTTGCGTCCGAGCTCCAACACTGAACTAAATCCGAGGCGTCTTTTCACAGTCGAGCTTCGACAATGGTCGGCATCTAACGGATCATAGATTACCTTGGCCTCTGAAAATTTGAATGAGTTCAATCGAGCTTAAATGTCAGAGTAGTCTTCTATGGAACGAGCCATTCGAATCCTAGCTTTATGCCAGGCCGCTTCCGAGCTTCAAAGCCAGACTGCATCTGAGCTCTTACGATGGTTAGCGTTCGAGGTGTCATAAACTACCCCTGTCTTTAAAAGAATGAACGAATTCAGCCGAGCTTAATGCCGGAAATGCCCTCTATGGAGCCAGCCACTGGCACCCGCTCTTTATGCCGGACTACTTCTGAGGTGGTGCACCACCATGAATGTAGGCTGATTTTTTGTGAATATTTTCGATTGGTGCAATTTATTCTCTGCCAAGATATGTAGCCAGTAGCTCTCAAGGTGTGTGTCGGTCTAAAACCCGAGATGCACCTGAAGGATGACATAAGACCGCTAATCCAAGTAGCCCCTGAGACTCAGGTTGATTTGCAAAATTGGCCTGCGGATCAACTCCTAGCTCGGGAGAATACTTTGGGACACAAAAAGCGATGTGCACAGTCCTCGAGACTCAGGTTGGGTGCAACTGACCAGCCAGAGGATCATAATCTCCTCGGAAACTATATTGCACTTAAATTGTCTGCATTGGATTGTCAATGCAGTAGCCCTCAGAAATTTGGGTTGGGCAACATGCCCGACCCTAGGATCACACCTCCTCGGGAACTAGTTCATCTGTCTTGTATGTTTTGACAATACCGAGGTGGAGTTCAGCAGGAAAGATACCGAAATGTAGTTTTAGGAAAGAGTTTCACACCGAACACCTCAACCAGTAGAATGTCCCAGTCTAGATTGAATAACCTATTTTGGTGCCAATACGAAATTGGTATTAAAATTGCACTTTCGTCGTGTTTTGACATGACACATCCGATCTCCGGACTTCAAGTGGGTCAGCCTTCGGCTTCAACCTCCCTATCTCAAAGGCGGAGTGTTTCTTAGGCCATTTTAGGCAACTAAACACAAGCGGCTTTAGAGAGAAACCAGGCTACCGGCTATTGATCATACACCTGAGTTGAGAAAGGAGTGGTAGAAAAAGACTTTGCAGCGACTAAGAAGAAAACATCCATTATAAAATGGCTCATATTAATTTAAGGGCCCCCAAGTGACTTGGGTAAAAAAAAATTATGTATAATGATTGTATGTACCAAAGTACTTATATAATATTTGCGTTCGCCCGAACTTTCAATGCGTCTTAACCGACCGTCGGCTTTTCCCTCTTCGGCCAAGGGCTGAAAAGTGTTATCTACTTCACCTACCGAGAATATCGGTGGTGTTTTGGATAACTAGGCAATCAGGCCATGAGGCTGTAACAGATAAAGTGTGCGCATGGATCTTGTGCTATATTACTTATATAATGTAAGAAGCATCTTCAAAGAAAATTGAGTTCCGTCGTGTGCCGACCATAGTTGAAAACAATAAGAGCGCTAGCTTTCGGCTTCATCCGTCTAAGGTACGAGTTCGGATGACCCGGTCATAACAATCGCAGAGGTGCTCCCTTTACTCCCTAGCCGAACAATCGAGAACGTAGGGGTAACCATAGGAGCCAAGCAACCCAGCTTTGTGGAACACTTAAGTCAATATGATACATATTTTGGCATAATACATGAACAAGGAAAGAAGTTGTAAAATAATAATCACATGCAAAGAGAAAAGTTTCATAAAGGAAGCCCCCAAGTAAATGAGGTATTTGAATTTGTTTATAACAAACAACGTTTTGACAAAGAAAAGTTTTTCACAAATAGGACTCGTGTGCCGAACACCCGATGAGGTAGAGCCTTTCAGCGATGCTGAAGTCCCCAAGGCAACTGAACATGTCGGTATGGCAATTCGACCAACAAGGTGATCACGTGAGCAGATTTATACCGATTAGGACGTCGATGTCGGCTTGCCGAAGTGACCGCGTGACGCAGTCAAAGTCGATTACCTACACATGTAAAATAGTGCAGTCCCAAACATAATAATATAAATATATAAATAATCCTCATAAAATAATTTACGCAAAATATTTTTTTAAAGAGATGTGGCCTGGCGTCGAAGCCAATGTCAATGCGGGGTGTCAGCGTGACAAAGCCTGAATTCGCAGGGCAGTCCGATTCCCCGATGCGGCATTTGCCGAACTGCGGGCGGGAAACTAACCGAACGATCACGCAACCATCGTTAACGCGGCCATCATTTGACAGACCTGTGTACAGATGATGGAGCAAACCAGAGTAATAATTCCTTGAGAAAAATAAACACATGCAAGCAAAAATTACTAGGATTAATAGCACCTGGTTTATTTGTTGTAGCAATCCAAGAGACACATGTGGGCATTGGTGAAATGCTAGGTTGCACTGTTTGTTACACATTAAAAACCATGCTGCAAAAACTAGCACTTTCGGGTTAGTACTTCCATATATGCACACGGTAGAGAAAACCACTAGTGGACGATAGCGACCATATGCGCCAAATTTAAAAAGAAAAGAGCATAAAGAAAAAAGGAAAGAATTCCCTGGATGACCGCTGCCTGTGCTGAAGTGTTCTTGGCCTGGCCGACATGATGGAGCAGGTCGTCGCGGTATAAGTCAGCTTGAAGAAGTGACGATGTGGAGATGACGGCATTGGGCGGCTCACCGAACTGACAACGCGGTTTCGTCCATGCTAGCGAGACAATGACATGGACCCGCAGAGGTAAGGGCGTGGTTCGACGAAGTCGAGTACCTATGCAGATATAAAAGAGTGCAAGCCAGATTTTTTTTTGGAAAAAAGGGGGTGCATAGTTAATTTATGCAAAAGTGAATAATCTGGTAAATATGGCATGAGCGTCAAGGTCTACTTGATGGCGTAACGGTGTTGTGGCACGGCGATGTCGACACAGGTCAGCCTGGCCTAGGTCACGACAAGAGGCTGGCCAGACCGACAACACGTACAAGCGTCGGTAGAATATCTCTATGATTATCCCGCGTGGTTGCGGTGAACCGAAGAGCCTCCATGACAAGTTGGTACTCCAATTGATGTAAAAGAGCAAAAATCAAATACATTAGATTCAGTCTTCACGTGGTCAAGAAAGATGCATTATTCATTGATTAAGCCTTGAAAAGCGTGCATGTACTTGGAATAGTAGTACTACTAGTTAGACATATCAATTCACTTTCCTAATCACGTGAAGTGGAAGTAGGAGATCCCTCTAATATGTTGTTTCCTCCAGGATAATCATCCGACGAGAAAAAGGATCTTTTCTTGAGCCGCATGTATGCAGATGAATCAATATTCAACTGATGTGGAGATTGATTCTCTTGATCCCACGTGAAACAAAAAAAGGCTGGGGCGGCATCCAGTTTCGACTTTATGCATGTGTACGTGATGGTTGCTAGTATTATCTAATAAACTCCTCAGACCGCCTTCGCCGGAGTGTGCATAGTGCGGATCGTCGGCTGCCCTGGAAGCAAAAGCAATCTGCAACTAGCAAAGCGTAGGCCAGTAGATACAATTTACAAAGAAGATTTATTTAGTACGAATTCAACTGAAAAATATCACCTAATCATCCATCAATCCGCGAAGATTGCTAAGCAGGCTCTCAATGAAAGCACCAATGTCGGTGTCAAAACCGGCGAATCTCGTAATAGGGGTCCTAAGTTAGGCGTCTTGGAGCGATGGTAACATGGACACATGATTTTACCCAGGTTTGTTCTCTCTCAAGGAGATAATACCCTACGTCCTGCTTTTGATTGTATTGATACGAGGATAGTACATAGTACAGGTATCTACCACGACATTGTAGTAATGAATAAGAGATTGTCTATTGACTAGCCTGGCCTCGATTTATATATCCACCGTAGGCCTAGGGTTTAGAGGAGTCCTTGTCTTGTGCACCAAGTCTCGTGGAATTCTCCTTGTATTCGGCATGGGCTGCCCGAAGTGGCCCATTAGTGAATCATCATAGGGGTCCTCGGCCCGACCCACTGGTCGGGAGATGACGTGGTGAGTACCCCCTAGTCCAGGACACCGTCACTATACAAATGGTTTTAACCCCATTCCACGACGGCATTTGGAACCGTCGCCAAGTGACTGTGGGCGATAGGGGGGTCCTTCCCACACGACCCAGAAACCATCGAGGATATGCCCTCCTAGCATACACGCTCGGCAAAATGAGGTCGTGTGCGATCGACGAGTGATCAAATACGGTTAAACATACAGTAGTGCTAAAAAATACAATTATACAGGCGAAATCGTTTCCGGTCATAAGTATATCCCACACAGTCAGTCCCCCCTAAACGTTTCCGTTCATACATACATCCCACACAGTCGCTCCAAGGAAAACGTTTCCGTTCGTAGGTACATCACACACAATTTTCCCCGTTAAATCATTTGTGATAGCATTGCCATTGCAAATGATATTAACAATTTTATCATTTGCGTTATTGAGTGAATCACACACGGTGCATAGAAGAAACTGTGTGGCAAAGGGTGTCCATCACACACGGTTTTTATGTGGTAAACGTTTGCGCAAGGTGGCCTAACGCAAACAGTTTGAAGAGAATGTCGTGTGTGATTGTTCATTGATCCAAGATGGTTATTCCTAGAAACTGTGTGCGTTGCCTGAGGTCATCACCCACGGTGTTTTCTGAATAACCGTTTGCAATAGAAAAACCCAATTAGCAGGCTAATTGGCCCTGCTAATTGGCCATTAGCAGGCTCATTGCCCTATTATTATGATCCATTTATTAATCTAATTGACATTCATATTAAGTACATAATATATTTCATTTCCATATTAAGGAAGCATGATTTCATAATTGAAATACATCAGAGTACAACATGATGTAGCTTCAGCACTCAGCTACCCCTTTACACAACCGCACCAACGCCAAGTTTCACATGCAAAATCTAGAACCTTGCAAAATTAGCATCATAGACGGTACATAGAAAGATGCATCTCATTTGGAAAACTGTTGAAGCGGAAGGCGAATATTGAGCCTTCATTCATATTGAGGGTCTTTGCAACTTTAGGCTAGTGCCTGTGGATGATTGACCGTCCATCCTTCGTCCTCTTCAGGAACACTTCATATTGAACCATGGGTGTTGTATGAAAACCTTCCTTGCCTCCTGACCATACAGGTGGTTTGAGAGGTAATCATCAGTGATCTGCTTTGGAAAGGCTTGAAAACAAGGATGCGTATAAACATCTTCTCTATATTGGAAATGGGGCAAAGGAATAAAAAAGGCAAGGTATAATAGTTTGTACCGTCCTGTAGTGAACTGATGTCTTCTTCATTGTGCAGACAAAGTCATTGTTGTTGTTTTTCGCTAATTTATTTATCCTAACAATCTATCAGAGTTTCTTGACTTGATTGATATTCATGGACAACTCATTTCCCCATATGCAAAAAGGGTCGAATAGTGGGTCAAAACCTCTAACAGGAGGACCTACATGTGCCAGACCAAATTGTTAAAAACCTAAATATTAGAATGGTTCCTGCAATTGCACAATAATGTGCTATTAGACAAAGGAACATGCATGTGCAAACCTCGATTGTAAACCTTAGTGCTTCCCATTGTTTCCCTGCTACACATATAAGGTAGTTAGTGACCACGTTAAGTGAGGGTTTACATGCTATTAGTAAAATATGTTGATGAAAAATAAGCACATTGCAGATTCATCAAATTAATTCAAGCCACATGGAAAACCCATTTATCCAAACCAAGAATGATTAAGAACTAGGAAATATCGCAATTGTATATGTTTCTCATGTATTAAGTGCACCAAATTTGATTTATTCCTCACATGCACAACAATACAAAATTCTACCCACGACAAGTGGACATCACATTGCAGAATTGAACCAAGCAGTTAAATAAACACCAGAACAAATGAACCAAACATTAACTGAGCATCACATTGCACAATATAACATACTCCTAATAGAAGATCAGACAGTTAACCAAACCAAGCATGCTTAACAACTTAGAAATATAGCAATTGCATTTGTTTCTCATGTATTTAGTACAACAAAATTTGATTTATTTCTCACATGGTATACAATATCAGAATGCACCCACAAAAATTGAACATCACATTGCAGAATTAAACCAAACAGTTAACTAAACACCACAACAAATGAACTAAACGTTAACTGAGCACCACATTGCACAATAACATACTAGAAGATCAGACAGTTAACCAAACCAACCATGCTTGACAACTTGGAAATATAGCAATTGTATTTGTTTCTCATGTATTTTGTAAATATAAATTCAATTTATATCTCTCACATGGAAGACAATACAAAATTGCACCCTGAAGAATTGAACATCACATTTTGCAGAATTAAACCAAACAGTTAACTGAACATGACAACTAATTAACCAAATAGTTAATAAGTGAGCACCACATTGCATGACATATAGAACATATACACTAGAGCAACAGATTGCATTGTAAAAGTAGATAGCACAATTCACTAAAATTTATTAAGGAAAGGCAGGAGCAGCACATGCAATGGGTAAACTGAGCATTCTTAACCGACGTAGCTAGTAAACTGAACATGGGTCCTTATAGTGAGCTTATAAGACAAGCTACTCCTCATCGTCGGAGATATCAATGATGATTGGCTCCTTGGACATGGAAGAGGGTGAGGCCTCCACATCATGGGTGCCCTCATCGTAGTGGTGAGTTGCCTAAGCCACTCCGGGCACCAACCTGCTGGCTCTCGAGTTGAGGTAAGCACGCGCACGCTGAGAAAACACCTCGTAGTCATTGTCGAAGGCACCAAGGGTGGCCTCGAGAAAATGCCACAAACTGTCGTTTAAAGCAACCAACCGCGTCGCAGCGTCGGCGCGCGAGGACTTGATGGTGGCCTTGACGGCGAGGTGCTCCTCCAAGATCTAGGGGTCGACACGAATGGCAGCCATCGTGACCTCATCCACGCGTGCGGCCGCGATTTGCTTCTCCACTGCCAAATGCTCCTTGAGCTCCTGGCTATACTGCATGTACCATGGCTTAGGGCGGCGCTTATTTGGTGGAGGGGTCGGTGATTTGGGTGGAAGCTATCGCGTCGACGGCCGGGGCATGTCGGATGTGGAAGGAGGAGGAGGATGGGGTCAGGTGTGGATTAACTGCCGGGATAGACGAGGCCGAGCAGCATGAAGGAGGGTCACCGGCAAGGAGGCGGCGCTACAAGCAAGGAGTGAAGGTTTCAACTTGGAAAGGAAGGCATAAACAGGGAAAATGTGGCTTTTGGTAAGGGGGGGGGGCGCGGAGGTAGATATTTCCGCGAAAGCCAAATTTTTTTAATCAGTTCAGCGAAAAAACTAGCGCGCAAAGTGTCATCAGACACGGTCCCTTATTCAGCACGGTGTATGATATGTGAACATCACAAACGATTCATATAGCTTAACCCGTGTGTGATGAGTTTGAACTTGAAATTTTTTGGTTTGAACTTCCCTGTTACAGTGGTCATCCACGTCATTTCATAATTTAGGTACACAAAGGAGACTACAGCACACCCTCACTTCTTAATCGAGCAATTTCAGCAATTAAACAGAGATAGTTGACCTAAACATTACTCTAACAAATTAAAGACCGGCGCTCTTAATTAAACAAAACAAAAAGTACTACTACGGCTGGTGCTCGTCAATCTCCGCCTCCTCCTCCATGTCCAGCTTGCGCCCGACGATCTCCTGGGGAAGGGGCTCCATGGCATCCATCACACCATACTCGACAAGCATATCGCCATCCGCATCCGCCATATCTTTGGAATAGGCGGCCACGAGCTGGGCATGGGCGGCCGCGATCTAGGATTGGGCGGGGGTCCATCGTGGCAAGGTATGCCGCGTAGGAACGGATGGCTCCTCGAACGCTCTCTGCGATTGCCAAATCTTCGGCCGTGGGTTGCTGACCATTGTCGGAGAAGCTTCGTTTGATTTGTGCGGTGACCGCCATGAGCTGGGCGTGGGTGGCCTCGACATAGTCGTGTGCGGCCTCCATCAGAGCTAAGGCCACCGCTGCGGAACGAACAGCTGTTTTGCCACTCTCGCAAGTTGCTTTCCGCGAGGCAGATGTTGCTGCCGCCACCTAGGAAGCAACAGCGGCCGTTTGGGATGCCTTGGCTGCCCGGTCGCAGATTGCGGCCGAGCTCACGAAGCTTGTTAGCATGTTCCAGGCGGCTGCGGCCGTGCTCTCGCCATAGTGGGCCGCCGAAGTTGCCCTCAAGAAGCGGGTCCACGTCTGTCAGTGTACAGAAGTAAGGGCACTACTTTGTACCCCTTTATCTGTGCACGGGTAGTCAGAGCCACGCCTGCGGCCACACTTAAGCGGGGTAAGGGCAGGGAATCAAAGCCACAAGACGGTCAAAGCAACACCGAGAAAGAGACACGAAAAGCAAGAGAGTGAGGTGGGTTCCCCTGGCAAGACCTTTGCCGGGGCAGCCTCCACGGCCCCAGCAAGGACCTTGCCGGGGCAATTTGCCCAAGACCAACAGAATGCGCCACCCTCGAGCCCAAGGTTTCCGACAACCACATTGGAACCAAGGCTCAGGAGGCACCTCCATGATGGCATGCAGATCTTTGTGAAGACAAGAAGCACACAAAGTTGGATGAGGATCAGAAGATGACGAGCCTCGGCAAAACCCTTGTCGAGGGCATCCATGAGACCTCCAGCAAGATCCTTGCCGGGGATGACCACGGTGCCGCGACAAGGCCCTTGCCGGTGCCCTGGCAAGGCCCTTGCCAAGGACATCCGCGGAGCCACAGCCAGGCCTACACCCGCAAAGGTTCCACCGCCACTCCCATGAAGTTGCCAGCCCACCAGCTTGTCACGCACCTGCGTGTCAACATGAGGCTTCCAGGCCAACTCAGCGCGTGCCTACGTGGTGGCATGCAAATCTTTGTGAAGGCCCTACCACCGCGCTACCTCAGTAGCCTGCCAGCCTACATGGTGCTGACCGCCTCGCTGGCCCGGGCGCGTGTCGAAACAGGGTGAGGTGGCGGTAAAGTGAGGGGGACACCTAAGAGGCGCATTAAATGCCTCTTGTCCCGTAATGGCTAAGCGATAAGCTTAGCCACTGTACACTGATGCCACCTCCTGTGTGCCACCATGGCGATCCCCTTGACTATAAAAGGAGGCCCGAGGCATCCTGGAGAAGGATTCGGACCCTGGGACAAGTTACACTCATCATAGCTAGCTCAAGAACTCCAGGAACACTGATGTACACACCAAAGCAGGACTAGGGTATTACGCATCCTCGCAGCCCGAACCTGGGTAAACGACCCGTGTGCTTGTGCCGATTGCTGCTCCCGCTCTTATCACGACCCCGCGCCCCGCAACCGCAGTAGGGTTTCCCGTGATCCCACCGGCGAGACCTCTCGCACACACTCCAGCAAGCGCACCTCTCCAGAGTGTTGTGCTCCCGTCGACGACGTGCCAGAGAGCTCCACCGGCAAGAGCAAGAAATCCAGAGCTACACCACCAGAGATCAAGAAGGTGTCTGTCAGAGAGGACGACATGGGAGGGGTTTTCACCATAAGCTCCACCCTTGACAACAAATAGGAAGGGGAGCTCGTCACTTTCCTGTGGGCAAATGTTGATGTTTTTGCGTGGCAAGCATCCGACATTCCCGGCGTTCCCAGGGAAGTGATTGAGCACCATCTTGTTGTCTGTCCTCATGCGCGGCCCGTCAAGCAGAAGGTCAGGAAGCAAGCTCTAGAGAGGCAGGAGTTCATCATAGAAGAGATCAGGAAGCTAGAGGCGGCAGGCTTGGTAAGAGGGGTACTCCATCCGATGTGGTTGGCCAATCCAGTGGTGGTGCGCAAGGCAAACGGGAAGTGGAGGCTGTGTATTGATTACACATATATCAATAAGGCTTGTCCGAAAGATCCTTTCCCGTTGCCGCGCATCGACCAGATTGTTGAATCCACGCCGAGTGCGACCTGTTATCATTCATTGACGCCTACTCAGGCTACCACCAAATTTTCATGACAAGAGAAGATGAGGAGAAGACAACATTCATCACCCCATGTGGTACATATTGCTTTTTACGGATGCCTTTCGGGTTGAAGAATGCTGGCTCGACCTTTGCAAGAGTAGTCCGAATTGGTCTTGAGCCTTAGCTACATAGAAATATGGAAGCTTATATGGATGACATAGTGGTCAAAACCAAGGACAAGGCAACACTTGTGCAAGATCTGGAGGAAACGTTTGCAAACCTGCGCAAGATCAACCTCAAGCTGAACCCTGAGAAGTGTGTCTTCGGTGTCCCGTTCGGCAAGCTTCTCGGGTTCTTTGTGTCACAGCATGGGATTGAGGCAAACCCGAACAAGATCAAGGCCATTGAGCAGATTGAAGCACCTAAGCGGATCAAGGATGTGCGCCGGCTCACCGGCTGCGTCGCCGCCATGAGCAGATTTATCTCCAAGTCCGCTGAGCGTGCCCTTCCCTTTTTCAAGATCTTGAAGGTGGGCCCAATGGAGTGGACCCCGGAGGCCGAGGCAGCGATGCAGGATTTGAAGAAATACCTCTCCTCCACCCCAGTGTTGGTTGCGCCCAAACCACAAGAACCGTTGTTGCTGAATCTAGTGGCAACGATTCAAGTGGTTAGCGCCGCACTGGCGGCGCAGAGGGAGGACGACGAAGAGGCAGTGGCAACGGCAGCGTTGACAGATGGCGAGCCAGAACTCTCCCCGGCAGGGCCTGGACCCGGCAAGGCTGGGCCCTCGGCAAGATCTGGCACCAGTGCGACAGGACCCACGCAACCCGATGAAGTGGTGAAAAAGAAGAAGATGGTGCAGCACCCGGATTACTTCGTCAGCTCCCTCTTGCAGGGGGCTAGGTCAAGGTACTTCGGTGTGCAGAAATTGCTCTTCGGCCTCCTTATGGCCTCGAGGAAGCTGCGTCATTACTTCCAAGCACACGAGATCACCGTCGTCACCCGCCTCCCGCTGCAACGGATACTGCATAACCCAGATGCAACGGGGAGGATTATGGAATGGGCCCTGGAGCTGTCTAGTTTTGTTTTGAAGTTCGAAAGCACCTTGACGATTCAGAGCAGAGTCTAGGCGGAGTTCATTGCCGAATGGACCTCAACGCCTGACTAAGAGATCTAGGAGACCACTCTCCCCGGCAAGGATACGAGTCATAACTGGATTATGTACTTTGACGGGGTTTTTTCGCTACAAGGCGCCGATGCTGGTGTGCTGCTCATCGGACCCATAGGAGAGCACCT
This sequence comes from Triticum timopheevii, assembly GCA_963921465.1. Classification (NCBI taxonomy): domain Eukaryota; kingdom Viridiplantae; phylum Streptophyta; class Magnoliopsida; order Poales; family Poaceae; genus Triticum; species Triticum timopheevii. The sequence continues at coordinate 141,881,323 of OY997270.1, forward strand.
CAAGTACATGATCCAGATGCACTTTCCCAGGGAGATGTCGACGAACAACACTGCTGAGTACGAGGGATTGCTTGCCGGTCTCAGGATCGCGGCAGACCTCAGGGTCAAAAAGCTCATCGTCAGAGGCGATTCACAGCTTGTCGTTCGGTAGATCAACAAGGATTATCAAAGCCTGTTGATGGAAGCTTACGTAGATGGAATGAGGAAACTGGAGGAGTGTTTTGACGGTATACAGGCAGAGCATGTCCCCCGAATGGAGAACAACATTGCTGACTACCTGTCGAAGCGCGCCGCCCTCAAGCTACCTGTGGAACCAGGTACTTTTGTGCTTCGGTTAACTCAACCATCCATTGAACCATCAACAGAGCATAACAAGCGGAGGAAGTCAGGCCCCGGCAAGTACTTACCCACCAAGCTCCCTGGAGCCACCGGCGAAGATGTTGCCGTGGACGCCAAGCCTGCCATGGGACAACTGACTCCGGCAGGGCGCCAAGCCCTTGCTGTGGAGGAGACCTTTCCCGCGGCAGAGGAAATGCCTTTGGTCCTTGCCATCTAGCCACAGGCTCCAACATGGGCGCAACATACCGTCCGATTTCTCCAAATAGGGGAGCTTCTTGAGGAGCAGGAAGAAGCAGAGAAAGTAGCCCGCCGGTCTGCCCTGTACCAGTTTGTTGACAACGTTCTGTACAGAAAAAGACCAAATATAGTGAAATTGAAGTGCATCCCCCGCGAGGAAGGACTGGAGCTGTTGGCAGAGATACATGGAGGCATATGTGGCTCCCACATAGGGTCGAGGGCCCTTGCCGGCAAGGTTTCTTCTGGCCCACTGCCCTCCAAGATGTGACGGCACTAGTAACCAAGTGTGAAGCGTGCCAGTTCCATTCAAAGAAGCTTCATCAGCCAGCTCAAGCCTTGCAGACAATCTCTCTCTCCTGGCCATTCTTGGTCTGGGGGCTCGACATACTGGGCCCTTTTCCCTGCGCCGTCGGGGGCTTTGAGTACTTCTACGTTGCAATCGACAAGTTCACAAAGTGGCTAGAGGTGGAAGCAGCGAGGAAGGTGACCGCACTATCAGTCGTCAAATTCTTTAAGGGGCTAGTTTGCCGCTTTGGTGTGCTGAACAGAGTCATCACTGACAACATCATAAAGTTCACAAGCCACACCTTCATGCAATACATTGGAGACCTCGGCAGCAAGGTCTGGTTTGCTTCCGTGGCACACCCACGAAGCAACGGCCAAGCGGAGAGAGCAAATGCTAAATTGTTGTGTGACCTGAGGACGAAGAATTTTGACAGGCTGCACAAGAGCGGAAGGCGCTGGATTTTTGAGTTGCTGGCAGTTCTTTGGTCGATCAGAACAACGCCAAATCAAGCCACCGGCAGACAACCTTTGCCCTGGTATACGGGGCAGAATCTGTTCTGCCCACGGAACTCATATATGGGTCACCTCGAGTGCTCGCTTATGATGAGCTTGAGAAAGAGCGATTGCGGCAAGATGACGCGACGCTCCTCGAGGAAGATCGTCTTTGGGTGGCTGTGAGAGCAGCACACTACCAGGAAGCCTTACGCCGCTACCATAGCGGCAAGGTTCATGGCCGAAGCTTTGAGGAAGGCGACTTTGTTCTTCGGTGCGTTCAGTCGGCCAAGAATTCCAACAAGTTGACGCCGAAGTGGGAAGGACCTTCTCGGGTAATACGAGTAACCAGGCCCGGCGCAGTCCGCCTGGAGACTGAAGATGCCATTCCAGTGAGCAACTCCTGGAACATCGAGCATCTTCCTAAGTTTTACCCATAAGGCACGGCCGCCGGGCCCCCCGGCAAGCCATCTTTTGTACAAGCCTTGCCGGCAAGGCATGTAACCCTTTGTACAAAGCCAGGCATAGACCCTGAGCATAAATAAACGAAGCGCTGGCGCCCTAAGTCATAGCATGCATGCTAGGTTGAGTCTCTCGCTCGGTTAGGGTTGATAGTGCTTAGCGGCGACTAACCCCTAGCATAGAGGTTGAGTTTGCGTCTCTCTATTCCTTTCCGTCCTCTTTGGTTCGCAGGGTACATGAATATTTCTGCCGAGCTGTATGGGAGAAAGAGAACAAGCCGGCTCTCCGGCCCCAGCAAGCCAAGCTTGCCGGGGGCTGAAGACACGAAGGTCCACCAATGGCAAGCTAGGGTTGCCGGGGGCTGCGGATTCAGATAAGTTTTCTTACCCCCTGTTATGCATTTTCGTATAAAATTGGGACATATGAGGCCTCGTTTTATTCCAAGGCTGCCGTGCTCCCTTCATTTCCTCCCCCCGAGAACCTCTTCCTGGTTTGGAATTTGGTTGTAGCCGCGGCGGCAAGGAAGCAAGCGTAGGGCCCACCCCTACTTCACCCGTGCCTCCGCCAAAGGCGTGAGTGTGGTCGAATGGAGTAGGGGAGCGGCAAGGCCTGCTGCCGGGCAATGATGTTTATGTTAAAAATGACAAGGATTCGTTCCTTGGTATGGGCTTTGCTCATGCACACAAGACCCGGGAAGCACCCTTTTTCATTAATATGTTCCATATAGGTACGGTTCATACGGAATGTAAACATGAGCAAGGGGATTACAAGTTTTAAATCTAACTAAGGCTCGTAGGCTTACAAGCTAAAAAAAAAGATAAGGTGCCCGTAATCCCTTTCTTGTCCCTCTCCTCAGGAAACGGAACAAGAAGGCAAGAGGGCAAGAGGAGCGCCTAGGCATGGTACGAGCAGCAGAAGGCGCCAAGAGAACATGCCGGCGGCCGCCTAGGGGAGGGCTGGTGATAATGGTGCCGGGAGGAGAGCTGGAAGATGAGGCAGCGGTCCGTCAATACGCTACGAAGGTGTCGGCACCATCGTACTCTGACTTGACGGCCCGCCACCCGCCTTCTTCACCTTCTCCGGCCTTCCCACGCCAGCCGCCCAAGGAGGCAACCCCGAGAAGTACAAGGAGTCGGCTCCACCGGGACAAGGGGCCCGGTGCAGATGCTGCTTCTGCCGGCACCGCCCAGGGATGGCTGGTCCGACGCCTAGTCGGACCCGTCATCCTCCTGCCTGCTGCCCTCATCGCCGCTGTCGTTGTGCTCCTCGTCACTCTCGCTCGAGGAAGAATCTTCATCATTGGAGGAGCTCTCCACGCAACACTTCAGGCGAGTCCCGAAGTCGCCAAAGACCTTGACGGAGAGGAGGCCATTCTCCATTAGTTTGAAGTAGAGGATGAGCCCCGCCGTCAAGCTGTGGATGCGAGCAAAGGTTTTCCATTCGCGGCTAAGGTACATGACATGAGGGGCTGGGAAATCAACGTCGGCCCATGTGCCGATGTTCCCGCAGCCCCTCATGTGCAGCCTCAGTGCCTGTGGCGGGTCGAGCCCCATCTCCCGAGCAAATGGAGTAGGAAGACAAAGACAATGACGCGCCGGCTAGTGCAGCCTGATGAAGAACTCGTGGGGCTGGTCCCCGATGTGGCCCTCCATTGGAGGAGGGACTGCCGGCAGAGGCGAGGCCGATGCGCTGCCCCGTCCTCCTCTTCCCCGAGCACCATGGCGACCTCGACCTCACCCCCTTCCTCTTCCCCTCACGGCCGGCTCCGCCGCCACAGGCTCTTAGGGAGGAGGGGCGCGTTGTCGAGCGAAAACCCTCGCCTCCACCATCGAAGCATCAGCACGCCCTCTTGCCATGGCAGAGGGGAGGAAGAAGCAAAGATGGGAGGAGGCTGATGGCGAAAGACTGAAGGGTGCCATCCCTCCCCCTCCCCTCCTTATAAAGGGGAGGGGTTAGGGCTCGGCCGCCTCTCTCAGCCAACCCAGCTCATTAAGATGACAACGGGCAAGGCCATCGACCGCCCTCCCCGCCCAATTAAAGGCACGTGGGTATCGACCCACGCGCGCACGTCTTCCCATATTCCGCGCGCCTGTCACCCGCCCTGCACCGTGCACACGGCGTACGTGGCGCAAGGGGCATGCGTAGTGGGACGCGTGGAACGACGATTCCCAGGCGGGGAGAGTAAATGAGCAGCGGCCCTGCGGTCTTGAAGAGACACGCAAGCCGCCTCTTTACTGTTCACCGCAAGATGACGCAAGCATGCTTCGATCACCCCCACACCCGATCCCCACGTCACGTGTTCAACGTGGATCAAGGGGAAGCGCAGCAGGCAGAAAAATCACCTCAATAAAATCAACCCCGCCAGCCCGCGCACCGTTTTGGGCCTGGCCCCGCAACGTGTTTCGCTTATGTGTGGCCCAGACCTGGGGCCTCCTGTTGGTGTACAGAAGTAAGGGCACTGCTTTGTACCCCTTTACCTATGCACGGGCAGTTAGAGCCATGCCTGCGGCCACACTTAAGCGGGGCAGGGGCAGGGAATCAAAGCCACAAGATGATCAAAGCAACGCCGAGACAAAGACACGAAGAGCAAGAGAGCAAGGTGGGTTCCCCTGGCAAGACCTTTGCCAGGGCAGCCTCCACGGCCCCGGCAAGGACCTTGCCGGGGCAGTTTGCCCAACCCCAACGGAACGCGCCACCCTCAAGCCCAAGGTTTCCGAAACCCACATTGGAACCAAGGCTCGGGAGGCAACTCGGTGATGGCATGCAGACTTTGTGAAGCAAGAAGCACACAGAGTTGGATGAGGATCAGAAGACGACTAGCCTCGGCAAAACCCTTGTCGAGGGCATCCACGAGACCTCTGGCAAGATCCTTGTCGGGGATGACCACGGTGCCACGACAAGGCCATTGTCGGGGCCCCGGCAAGGCCCTTGCCGAGGACATCCACGGAGCCACAGCCAGGCCCACACCCGCCAAGGTTCCATCGCCACTCCCTTGCAGCTGCCAGACCACCAGCTAGGCAGGCACCTGCCTGTCAACATGATGCTTCCAGGCCAAATCAGCGCGTGCCTACGTGGTGGCATGCAAATATTCGTGAAGTCCCTACCACCGCGCCACCTCAGCAGCCTGCCAGCCTACATGGAGCTGGCCGCCTCGCTGGCCCGGGCGTGTGTCGAAACAGGGCGAGGCAGCGGTAAAGTGAGGGGGAGTATGACCGAACGAGAGTTTACTAGTTCGTCTGCCGTCGCCGGAGAATAACAATAGGTGTGGGTGAGTAGAGGGATGGCTAGGCCAGCGATGGGAGTACGGTGGGGCGGTGAGGCCTGCGCGGCAGCACAGCCGGCCGTGGGGAGGAGGGAGCAAGCAGTCCCGCCGGCGCTTGTTTGAGCGGCTGGAGCAGGAAGAGCAGAGATTGAAGAAGCACGACGGCCGTTGGATGGCCATCCAATAGTCACTGCTTGTGCGTCAACCTTTTTTTAGGAAAGCCTCAAATCTATGGAAAACAGCATACAACCCATCTGCCATTATTTCTAATAATTTACAGCCCATTTGTTAATTCTAAAGGTTTTTTTGGAGCCCATATTCTTTTTGTTAGCATTACAGCCCATATTGTGGCCACGGTTAAAAAATTATACAAAATTTTGCATATTTCGGTGTGGTCCGAACTGTTTTTAATCCCGAAATTTTGACTCACATTCAAACTGATTTTAAAAATAAATGTATATCAATATAAAATCAAACAAATTCTCCACGCATAAAAATTAATGTAATTTAAAATCTCGAAATGGAAAAAAGATATTTGAAACTAATTGCCGCTTTGATGTGTTTTAAAAATGTACATCCCATTTCTCATTACTGATGGGCCATTTTCTCGGCTAGCCAAATGAAAGCTCTCCTCGTCTTGAAAGATTTGCAGCCCAACATGCCTGACAAAGCGACTTACTTGGCAAATCACAAAAAAACTGGGCTGTGGCCGTGGACCCAGCCGTCAGCCTCTCCACATACAGTACTCTTCCGATGGAAGTCGTTCCTTGACCACGTTGACCACGCCGCGCGGAGAGCACCACGACGGTGGACGACGGCGAGGCCTAGGAAGGGGACAACGCGGAGCCGGGCGGCCTATGAACTCCTCACTGACAAGAAACCCAATGTGAGTTATTTCAAAGTCTTCGGTGCTAAATGTTGGATTAGAGATCCTCACCACAACTCTAAATTTGCACCGAAAGCACATGAGAGTTTTATGCTTGGTTACGGAAAGGACTCGCACACCTACAGAGTCTTCAACATTGTTCTTCACAAGATTGTTGACACTATAGATGTGCGGTTCGATGAAACTAATGGCTCGCAAAGAGAGCACCTACCCTCTGTGTTAGATGAACCAGTTCCTGAGGATTCTATCAAGTTCAAGGCAACCGAGGATGTCATTCCTACTGAAGAATCTGCTGAAGAATTCATTCCAGTTCATGAAGAACGTCGAGCTAATGCACCTGAAGAAAATGCTGAGGAAAATGGTGCTGAAGAAAATGCTGATCAAATTCCTCAGCGACAACCAGCTCATCCTCGCGTTGCAAAAGAAGTGCAAGTGGAGAAGATCATCGATGACATTAGCGCACCAGGTCCTCTCACACGCTCAAAAGCTTCACATTTCTCTAACTTTTGTGGGCACTATGCTTTTGTCTCTATCACAGAGCCCACTAAGGTAGATGAAGCATTTCTGGAGCCGGAGTGGATTCAGGCTATGCAAGAAGAATTACATCAGTTCGAGCTTAACAATGTCTGGGAACTGGTCAATCGTCCAGATCCTCGCAAGCATAATATCATTGGCACAAAGTGGATCTACTGCAACAAGCAAGATGAAAATGGCCTTGTGGTAAGGAATAAGGCACGACTAGTAGCTCAAGGCTACACACAGGTTGAAGGAATTGATTTCGATGAAACTTTTGCACCTGTTGCTAGACTTGAGGCTATTCGCATATTACTTGCTTACTCTAACCATCATGATATCATCTTATATCAAATGGATGTGAAAAGTGCATTCCTCAATGGTAAGCTTGAGGAAGAAGTATATGTTGCTCAACCCCCAGGTTTTGAAGATCCAAAGAATCCTGACAAAGTCTTCAGACTTAATAAGGCCCTCTATGGCCTCAAGCAAGCCCCTCGGGCGTGATTCGTACATCCACTATCGAGGACCCATTTAGTAGTTTTGGGTTGATCATCCTGCAGATGAATTAGTGTAGCTTACAATCTCATATGCTTCATCAGTGAAGAATATGATATCAAGTTCATCAGATGAATTTCATCAAGCAGTAAACAGATATAGCAGTATGAGGACGTGTGAAATGAAGGTTCATTTCATCATGATTCGCCTGCATCCTTTCAGGCAATTTCATCAGGTCCCCAGCAAATTCTTCAGATAAATGGCAATGCTTTGAGTGTTGAGTTGAGCTAATTGGCACTGATTAAATAAAGTAATACCTCTCTTTAAGCAAGACTACTATGTTGCTAACTTTACCCATTAAGATAATGAGGGTGCTTCTATTTCTTAGTGTATGTTTCATCAACTAGTCCCACTATTACAGTAATTTCACTCTCTCAATATATGTGCCAACAGGGATGCTCAATTTTGGAGGAACTGCACAAAAACTTTGGGTGCTTCATTGCCTCGACAGCTTCCGTCCTTTCCTGTCAGTCGCTAATCTCCGCTTGCTTTCTTCCTTTGTTGTCAGTCGCTTGGCTTATCTCAGCTTCCAGTCAAAGGAAATAGTAATTGATATGCTACCTCACATAGGTTGGTACTGGTCTTTATCCTGATTATTGTGCATGTCATATGTATTGGTAATTTGGTATTGTGCTACTGTTTGCCGATTTCATAAAGGAGTAATTTGGAGCCTGAACTCGCAGGTAAATCATTACATCAGGTGATTTTAGTAGAACTGCACAAAATGATCAAATGGACAGGTACTTATGCTGCTGCTATGTACTCCAAAGTTCACTCAGACAAGGCGTCAACCAATTGTCAAACTCCAAGTATTAGGAGAGTGAACGCCAAAAATATTGCTTGGTGCATAGCCCAGAAAAACGCAGTCCAGACTTTGGTCCCAACTTGTGCCTTTTGGTTATCAGCACATATGGTAGCGAACTATATGGCATGGAGTCTAAAGATTCCAGACAAGTTGGTTGATGCGTATATTCATCTGGGACTTAATCAGTCTGCACGCCAAGAATGCTCCATTTCAGTTGAACTGCACAAAAAAATTGGGTGGTTCATTTTCTCAACCGCCTCCTTTCTCATCTGCAATGTAGAATTTTGGCGAGATACATGACCAAGATGAGCCAGTAAACTATTTGGATGAAAGTAGTGGCCAAGTTGCTCAAACCTCCGTCGGCACGAGGCCACTATTTGAGGATAAACCTACAAGCAAAGTTCAGATTGTCTGTGGTGCCTCTTATGTACTCGAAAGTTTACTTGTACAAGAACTAATTTTAGCAAGAAGTACCTCTGATTGAACACCATTTACCAGTCTATACCCTAGGTAATTAAAGTTCGTCCATGGATCATATTGGCTGTGATCTCAATCATTTGGATGCATAAACATACTGAACATGTGTATATCTGAATCTTTTTGTGAATTATGTATGAATATTGTCGTGTGATCTATCAATCATTTGGATGCATAGATATGCTGAGCTTGTGTATATATGAATCTTTTGAGTTGTTGATAGTGAATGTTGGCTATGAATATGAACGTGTCATGTGAACCTAAGTTTGATATGAATTGCAACAGAACCAGTTATAACCCTTCTCCTCCTCTCAATCTGCGACTCCACTGCCATGTTTTCCCATCTCCGAGTCGTTCCCGTCCGGGGCCTCGCCGTCGTCCACTGCCTCGCTGTGTTTGGTGCAGCGTGGTCAACAAACGAGAGTCATCGGAAGAGGACTGTACGTGGAGAGCCTGACGGCTGGGACCCACGAGGTCCATGGTCGCATGCAAGGAAAGTTCCTCCTTATTAAGCTGAAAAAAAATGTTTCCTCCACCTGACAGCTGGGACCCACCGGCTGTATCTTCGCACGGAAGGAAGTGCCTCCTTGTTTTGCGAAAAAAATTATTCACCCCGTTGACAGGTGGGACCCGTCAGATTTGGTGATTGACTTGTGGGCCTGCTAAGCGGACGTGTACGCACGGCTTTGTCAACTTAATTAACAAATGATTCTAGCAGTTGGACCGTTGGATGTTAATCCAACAGCCGTGCTCCTTCTTCAACCTCTCTTCTTGCTCCTGTCTCCCGTGGGTGGCACCGCGGCTGTGCTGCCGCGCACCCAAACCAGTGAAGTTTCTCACTCCTCTCCATCTGCGACTCCACTGCCCCGTCTTTCCCATATCCGGGTCGTTCCAGTCTGGGTGCGCTTGGCACGGTGTGGTCAACATGGTCAACAACCGAGAGTCATCGCAAGATGACTGTACGTGAGAGGCTGACAGTGGGGACGCACCACACCCATGGACACATGCATGCAACGGAACGCGGCGAGGTCAACATGGTCAAGGAACGACTTTCATTGGAAGTATACTGTACGTGGGGAGTCTCAGCTAGGTCCACAGCCGCAACAAGTAAGTGCCTCCTTATTACGCGGAAAATAATGATTCCTCCAACTAACAGTAGGGACCCACTAGACGGGCCACCGTATTTTGCGAAAAAAAAAACGTTTGCCCCCTGACTGCTGGGACCCACCTGACGGGCCACCGTATTTCACGAAAAAAACGCCCCCCCCCCGCGCTGTGAGCTCGGACCTACCAGAAGTGCCTCCTTATTACGCACAAAAAATGAATACTCCCCCTGCTAGCTGGGACCCACCTTGGTGGGAGGCTGACTTGTGGGCCTACTAAGTTGACGGGGACAAAGGGCTTTGTCAACTTAGTCAATATGAACGATTCTAGCTCCAGTGACCGTACGATGTCAATCCAACGGCCGTAGTGCTTCTTCAACCTCTGGTCTTCTTGCTCCAGCCGCCCAAACCAGCGCCGGTCGTGCCTCATGCTCCTGCCTCCCGTGGTCGGCTGTGCTGCCGCGGAGGACTCACCGCCCCCTACTATTCCCACCGCTGGCCATGCCCTGCGGCGACGGCAGCCTCACACCGCAGTCGAACCAGTGAACCCTTGTACTCCTCTCCTGGGTGGTTTTTGTAATTCCTAACAACATATAGCTCATTGAGCTAATGTAACGCCCCGGATCCGATGCGCCAGGTGTCCGCCAGTTATTCGCCGTAGTTGCCATGTCATTTGCTTGCATGTTGCATTTTGCCATGTCATCATGTGCATTTCATTTTGCATACGTGTTCGTCTCATGCGTTCGAGCATTTTCCCCGTTGTCCGTTTTGCAATCCGGCACTCCTATGTCCTCCAGCGTCCCCTTCTTCTCTCCTGTTGTGAGCGGGTGTGAAACTTTCTCGGAATGGCCCGGGGTTTGCCAAGCGGCCTTGTTATAGCACCGGTAGACCGTCTGTCAAGTTTCGTGCCATTTGGAGGCCGTTTGATACTCCAACGGTTAACCGGGTAACCGTAAAGGCCTCTTTGAGTTGCAGCCCAACACCCCTTCCAAAGTGGCCCAAAACCCATCTAACTCCCCTCCATGCTCTCGGTCGTTCGATCACGATCGCGTGGCCGAAAACCGCACCTCATTTGGACACTCCTAGCTCCCTCTACCTATAAATATGCCTCCCCCTTCCAAATTCGCGGATGATTTCCCCCGAAACCCTAAAAATTCCCCTTCCCGCCGCCGGACGTGTCCGCCCGCGCCGGACGCGTCCACCGGCCGCGTCACCCCGACGAATCAGGGGCTGCCACGTCACCTCCGCCGCCGCCCTCGTCCAACTGCGCGCCGCCACGTGGCACCGCGCCGCCGTCTCCGCCGCCAGGGCCCGCGCGGCCCAGATCCGGCCGGCGGGGCCCGCGCCGCCGCCTGGCCGCCGGCGCCCAGTCGTCCGCCACCTCCGACCGCCCTCGCCGGCGAACCCCGACCGCGCCGCCCCGTCCTCGGCTGCACCCGCCGCCGTCCATCGCCGGCGCCGCGCCGCCGCACCGGGAGTTCCGCCGCCGCCTCCCGGGTCCGCCCCGTCGCCGGCGCCCCGCCTCGCCGCGCGCCGCCCCGCGCCCGGCCCTGCCGCGCCTCGCACCGCCGCCCGGCGTCCTTCGCCGCCTCGCCCCGGCCGGACCCGCTCCGCTGGCCGCGCCGCGCTCCGCCGCCGGGAGCCGCCGCCCTCGGCCTCCCCTGCCACCGCAGCTCCGCCGCCGCGGCCCCGTCGCCGGCCGGATACGGCAAGGGGCCGGCCAGATCCGGTGGCCCCGACCTTCCCCGACCTTGCCGGCATCCTCCCCGTCCTCGTCTCCGGCGAGCTCGGACTTGCATCAAAACCGTGCAATCCCGCAGGTTGCCCCCGTTTCACTAAGTCCCAGAGTTTTAGCATAATCATGACATATTCATTGCATCACATCTCTGCATCCGTAGCTCCGTTTCGTGCGTATAATATGTCAAATTGTTCGTCTCGATGAGTACTTCATTTCATTCCATTGCATCATTTTCATTTGAGACCATCTTGATGCCCTAAATGCTGTTGGAAGAGTGCATGTTGATGTTAATCTGCTGAAACTGTTATAACTTGCTCATTTATCATTTTTGCCATGTTCGATGTGTGCATCCTATGAGGTTGATGTCTACATGTATGTTGATCTATGCCATGCCATCTTTCCAGGGGTGTTAACCATGTATTTTTGTGAGTTGTGTGCTGAGTGCATCAAGCTTGCTAAGTAGGGTAGTTGATGTTGCTGTTTTCTTGACAGATTCTGTTATAATTTGTTGCTATGTTAACATGCTTCTACTAATCATTCTATGCATAATATGGAGATGTTCTATAAACATGTTTTGATATACATGTCTTGCTCTATCCATTCATGCCCTTGGTTGCAATTATAGCCTGCTGGAACATGTTGTAAACTTGCTCCAAAGTTGCTTGAAAATGTTGCTGTCAGCCTGTTAACACACTTGTTCCCATGTGTTTTGCTAGTGTTCCATGCATCCTATGAACTTGTCCTCACCTCACGTACCACACATAGGTTGATTTTTTTATTCCAGCAAACACAGCACATCAACATGTCTAACGCATGGCAGCGAGCGCCTGCCTCGGGCTTCCGCCCAAAAAATGAGGAGCGCGTGGATGTTTCTAATCAGATGGAATCAGTACTACCAGACCAGCTTTCCTATGAAACACTATTCACCTTTCCCGTGTTCCGAACGGTTGGAAGGGAAAGAATACCGTAGGAATTATGTTCCTACAAAAATCCTGCACCAAACCTGTGAACCGAACGCAGCCTTAGCTGTTCTTAATATAATGTCCCTGGTAAAAATGAAGCCATGCCACTGTTTTTGCCTGTAATTGTTTGAGACTCTGACAATTTTAGCCAAATGTTTTTGCCTGTAATTGTTTGAGACTCTGACTATTTCCTCTGTGCCTTTTTGTGCAAACAAGGATATCCAATTCACCTGGTTGTTGTTGTGACCTTTTGGTGCACTGCACAAAACTCTTCTTAAAAGAAGTGACTTTTGTGCTGTTTAACTGGAATGTCAGATGGAATAGTTGGTTCATTTTGGTGGAACTGCACAAAGGGAGATCTATGTTCCAATCCTCATCATCCATATTGGCGCCATAACCTTCCTTTAGGTAAGAATGATATTTAATGCATGTGTTCATCTCTATTTTCTGACTGCCATGAGAAAATAATGCTATTTTTTACTAGTACACTTGTACTCCCTCACTGGCAAAACCAATTCTGAATTAGAAGGCCAATCCTGTACTTGGTTTCACCAACTGGTGAGGAGAAAGAGAAACAGAGCATGAAGAGGAAGAAGAAGAAGAATAAACAGTGCCAAGGCGATCTTGCTGAAGCTAGAGGCCTCAGTCGAGGCTATTCAAGGGCTCCGGCAACGACTACCTTACATGTGAGACGATCCTCCAGGGAGCCCTTCCACTTCTGTTGTCTCACTTAATTAATTAGGAGCATTTAAGTACCACTAATTTATTACTGCCTAATTTTCCTGTTGGAGTTAAACAAATCTTTAGTAGGACCCTATGCTGAATCATGTACGTGTGAATGTTTGTCTATGGAGGTGAATCATGTGGTGGAGCAGGGAGGGAATATTATTAGTGTCATGACATAATAGTGCTATTGTTTTGCACAACTATTGCAGCCCCATCGCAACAAGAAAATCTTCAGGCTGCAGACTCTGCTCAGCCTGCTGAAGAACATGCCAGCACCGCTGATGACTTTCAGCCTGCTGAAGAAAATACTAGTTCCAGGGCTGATGACTCCATTCCAGCCGCTGAAGAAATTGACAGGGCATCCACTAGTGCTGCGCCTGAAGAAACTGAAGAGATCAGGGCAACTGCATCAGTTGCGCCTGAAGAAAATCAACCAAATTCCTCAGCTCCTCCCGCGCCTACACCAACTCCGATTCTTCCTTCTGCCTATGAGGTGAAGAAGACCAAGGCTACAGAGCGAGCTGCAGTGAAGAAAAGGAAGGCATCAGCTGCGTCAAATTCTTCGGCTGCGAAGAAAATGAAGCCAATGACCAGCTCACTTGAACATCCAATTGATGCTGTTCCAATTTCCTCCATGTCATCAAAGGAAATTGTTCCTTTTGGAGAAGACTATAAGATCCCAAGCGGATCTGATGAAGAAAATCATTCTGCTGCTTCGTCAGAGCAGATTGATGAAGAAATTGAAGTGGATACAATCCCTTCAACGACAGTTAATTCCTCACCTATGCCTTAGTTCACAGCTGAAGAGGTTGGAGTTGAGGAAATTAAAGATGAAGATGTGGATATAGGATGCACCACACCTGTGATGAATGATGACTTTTGGGAAAGTCAGCATCCCAATACTCCTTTATTCACACATATCCAACAGATTCCTCAATCCCCGGCAACAACAGTTCAAATGGGCTCTGAAGAAACTCATCCCACTCCCTCTGTTCATGAAGATATTCCAGCCGCTAGCCCTGAAGAACCTGCTGTTGCTGATCATAAGGTTGCACAAGAAGAGGAACCAGAAATTCCTCAGCCTGAAGAACCTGAGCTCGCGATTCCTGAGGTGGTGATGCAACTCACTGACATTCCTCTGCTGAAGCCAAAGAATCCGTTCTCAAGCAAACAGAAGTTCAAGGCTGAAGACTTCTTTTCCGAGCATGTGTTCTTCACTGACTACAACCCCTATGACTCTGCTCGCATAAGGAAGAGGCGTTTCTGGACTGCTAGTCAAGCCAACTTCTATTCCTCAGTGCTATTTGACAAAGGCAAAATCTTCGATCATGAACATATTCCTCACGTGGATATGGAATCTCTGCCATGCTTCGAGCCAGTCCTCAGTGTTCTTCATGATGCAGGATTACTGAATTTCTGCACTGACATTTGCGATTGGAATGAAGAACTCATTCTTCAGTTCTACGCTGCACTGCACATCACTGGAGACGCTGAAGATGTCAACTCATGGGTGTTGGATTGGATGACTGAGAACACTCACTACAAGGCACCAGCAACTGAATTGCTTCGTGTCCTTCCTCTTGATCCTCCCCATGACAGTGCATGTTGCATCTACAATGACCCTGAACTGACAAATCACTATATGCAAGTGCTCATGAAGCCTTTGAAGCCTGGGCAGGCCCCATGAACCAAATTCCTCGTCAAGGAATTGCTCTATGTGCCTCGGACTGTCTATCGCATTCTGACGAAGACAATGAGTCCTATCAAAGGCCACGACTCAAATGATGAAGATGTCGTTGGCATCATGAAGAATATGCTTTTCAACATCATTCATGGCGTTCCCGTCAACTTCCATGATTTCTTCATGAGGACTCTGGCAAATGTTGCTATGTCACCATTCGAGCTGAAGCCCTATGCCCTTGGATTATGAGATTCATAAGGGCAAGATCTTCACTGAATTACAAAGCTGACACTCTGAACCATGGTAGCTACTTGCCTCCCATTGAAGTCCTCAAACGGTCAGTTTCATCAGCTGATGATAAAGGCAAGGCAGCAGCTATGATCGATGAAGGCATTCATCCATTGGATGGTCAATTTCGTCTGGCTACATCTTACTCTACCAATGACGACTCTGCCACACATGACACTGCCGCAAATACCTCAGCGAAGCAAAATCTTCAAGCCACAGCACCCAGGGTGATGACTGACCGTGAGTTACTCCTCAGTCTTCATCAGAAGGTTGATCGCAATCACAAATGGGTAAAGCGTCAGTTTGGTGCAATTCTTCACAACATGACCTCAACACACAATGCAGTGAAGAAGAACCATTACTACCTTCATGAAACCCTCAACCGCACCTGGGCTATCCTCACTCATGTCTGTAGCACTGAAGAACTGAAGACTATGGGTCTCAAGGAAGAATTTGACTGGTCTGCACCTCCTCCGAAGAAATTCAAGAGGGTCAAAGTTCCTGATCTGGTGGCCAGCTCTTATTCTTCATCGCGTGACACTGATGAGTATGAAGATTTGGACGACACTGCAGCAGGCCCTGCTACAACAAACAACCCCGACAACACTGGCGCTCCTCCATCAACTTGAAATTCTTCAGGGGCGTTAGTCCTCAGTTTCAATCCTTTTGGTCATTTGATGACAAAGGGGGAGAAATCTGAGTTAGTCTTCAAGCGGGTCTATATAAAGGGCGTTTTTTTAAGTTACAACTCTCGTTCTTCCGAAACGTTTATTGGATCGAGTTGTAATCTTAAACCCGATGGTGCCCCTGATACTTTTGGACGGTGCTCTGATACTTTTGATGCACTGTGCTCTGATACTTTTGATGCACTGTGCTCTGATACTTTTGATGTGCTATTCTGCATGCTTATTCCTCGTTAATATTATTGCACGCATGCTGAATCTCATCAGGCACCATATTTCATCATGCATTTCAAATTCTTCATATTATATATCAAATGCGTGTATGAATTACAAGATATAGGGGGAGATCTCCATGATTCAACTCTTCAAATGTGCATTGCCTCAAACGCAAATTCCTCACTATGCACATCTTCAGGGGGAGTTCTTCTATATCTTGCAATCAAATTCCTCAATATCAGTATTTACACTTCATATGTTTATCCCCGTTGAAAACTTAACCTATGTTGTCATCAATCACCAAAAAGGGGGAGATTGTAAGTGCATCTAGTGCCCCTTAGTGATTTTGGTGTATTGAAGACTTATAGGTTAAGGGACTGATGCGTTTGTGAGTGTACACAGGTCTATAAGTCTATGAGGAGTTTGATATTTACAGAAAAAGTCGACCCCTAAAAATGAAGTTCTTCGACTGAAGACTTTGATATTCTGAAGACTTTCTGAAGACTTTGAAAGTGAAGAAATTGCTGTGACCTTGAAGACTTGATATTCATTTGAGGAACATGAAGCGTGAAGACTTTTGTTTTCATAGTTTCATTTTCTCTTTCTCGAGTCATAGGAAACACCGTACTATTAAAGGGGGTCAAGGAAATACTAAGGAAAAATTTCCATGTGATGCTCAACTCAAAATCCTACACCTACCAGTCCCTTCGAGTGAAGCCATTGGAAATCTCATACAGTTCAGTCAATTTCTTCAGTGACAGAGACGCAGTTCTTCTGGTCACTAATGACTTTGCTCTGACTGAGGAGTTAGGAATTCGCCAGTGCGAATTGCCAACACAGTGAGGAACATGATAGCCCTGAGGAATTTGAAAGTCAAATTTCCGACCGTTGCTGTGCTGCGCGCCAGCTCTCCCAAAATATCCTATCCACCTAACGGTCATATCATTGAAGGGCATTTATGTCTTATCATGTCGGGCTGCTCCCTAGGCTATAAATAGCCGCCCCCCTACAACCACTAGCTGGTTGGCTGCTCCGAGAGAACTTGACACTTGTCATTTGAGAGCAACCCATCCTCCGAGGACTTTGAGTGAAAATCATCAAGTGAGGAAAACCCAAAACCAAACCCCCACAAACCCAAAGTGATTGAGCATCACTGAAGAAATTGATCCTGTGTGGATCCGATGCTTGTTACCTTTGAAGACTGTGCTTCTTCCAGATGGTTAGGCGTCAAGGTCTAGAGCATCCAAGAGGAATTGTGGATCACCGAGTGACCAAGTCTGTGAAGGTTTGGAAGTCACCTGAAGACTTACCACGAGTGATTGGACGAGGTCTGCGTGGCCTTAGTTCAAGGAGAATACGGTTAGGACTGGGTGTCCTGAGCTGCGTGCTTAGTGACTGGGTGTCCGGGACTGCGTGTCCTCGAGTTTAAATACTCAGCCGCTCCAACCAGACGTACAACTGAGACAGCAGTTGGAACTGGTTTACCAAATCATTGTATTCACCAACTAACTGGTTCTATTTCCTCAACCCTTTCATTTCCTCATTACTGTGTTGAGTGTTTGTTCATATCTGTGCTTGAAGACTTTGACTGAAGACTTTCTCAAATTCCTCAGTTCAATTTCTTCAGTCTGTTTGTCTTCATCTTGTGTTATCCTGTGATTATGCTTTCTGTACTTTGTGCTAGTCTTCATTTCATCATGATGACCATGCTTGTATTCTGTTATGCTTACTTCTGAGTACTTATTCCGCTGCAAGTAGTTCTTCGCTAAGGAATTTCCTCACCAGCAAATTCCTCAGTGAAGAATTCATAAAAATCGCCTATTCACCCCCCTCTAGTCGATATAACGCACTTTCAAACTGCACCTGCCTTTGGCTGCATGACAGGTGGGCCAACCATCTGTTGGGCCCACCTGTCATGGACGCAAAGGCAGGAGCAGTAAGTAGAAGCTTTTCGCTACACGCTATCCCTCCCGCACGAGGTGGACGGACATGCAGCAGTGGATTCGATACTATAGAAGTAGGAGTAACATCATTGTTTGTCTTCTCGAAGAGGCGATGAGCCAAGTGCAAACCGAATGTGGCAGTTGCGAACGCTCGCGTGGTGCGGTTCCTTGGAGTACTAGCCAGGCTCTTGCATGAGACAAAATTGCTATTGTTTAATAATTAAACTCCATTATCCATTGGTTGATACTCATTCTACATAGGTCCACGCGCTTAGCACCGTTTCCTCCTGGGGGTCACCAATGTTTATTTGCTAATTAATAGCATTCCATGCAATGAACTAGCCATTGCAAGTCATTAAAAGCATGCACACCTCTCATCTCTTATTGGTTGATACATATGTCAAGAAACAAGAAACAAGGTAGAAGTTAATGCACAGCGCCTAAGTGTTTTGGGACTATTTGGTTTTCATAAGATGACTTACACACCTAGACGGAGGGAGTAGTATAGACCTGTAAACTGGAAAGGAGTATTTGCCTTTCTAGAGATTTCAACAAGTGACTAGACTTCGGCTCAAAAAAAAAACAAGTGACTAGACTACACCGTGTGCAGTACCCCCTCCCTTCCGGTTTATAGGGCTCAAATCTCAAATCTCATGAACCAAGGCATTTTGCGATTGGAGGAATGTATCTCGTACTTTACAAAACTACCCTAATTAAACTGATGCATTAATTACGTAGTTCTCTCGTTTTCCTCTCCGCCTTGGTCGCGGTGCACAATATTGAGAGAGTGCTTGGATACATTTTAGTCTCATGACTAAAAGTAGTGGGACTAAAACTTGTTTGCCTCATCCATGCTTGGATCCAAATACTGAAGAGACTAAAATCAAGTTAATGACATTTCAAAGCATCCGGGCCCGCATGCCATCCACCAAATCACAATGAGGTGCTACAGTCGAGACTCACCTGTCACCCCGGTGTGGCCGTCATGACCCGTCATATCACAAAACCCACACCTTTACCAATAGTGGTAAGGTGGCCCTCCAAGTTGGACTGGATGAAGCAGCAATCATTTCAATGGAATGCTCATTCAAGCCCTTTCTTCCCTTTCTTGAAGAAAACCTCACTCCAGGCTACTCACTTCTGCCATTTTTCTTCTCTACCGATGAAGGAAAGGTGGGCGAATCAGTTATGCTGCTATATTTTCATTCCAATAATCTTCTTTTTGCGAAGCACCGACCGATTCTCACATCCTATTCTTTTCCCGTTTTCATTGCGATTGTGGTTTCCTTTCGATTGCTTTTTGTTTGTCAGTTCATTGATGGATCCTGGAGCACTAGGCAAAGAGTTGCCGGCGGACAACTCACTGGAGATAGCGATCTCCAGGAAGCGAGCACCGACCAACGAGTTGACCATGTTGGCGGGCCAACCCATGGAGACGAAGAACTCCAAGAAACAAGCACTGGCCAAAGAGTTGAGGACGTTGGTGGACGAACTCAAAGAAAGTTGGAAGAACAGCAAGGGCCCCACCGTGCCTACCCCAGGAGCTCTGATCGCCACCTATGTGAGGCTCAAGACCGAGTTTGAGGAGATAGTCGCCGTTGAGAAGCAGTATTCCCCTGGCAAGGTGATGGCCCCCCATCGAGGACGAGGACATGGCCCCCGGAGGGATGAGATCCCCCGGTGAGCTGCACAAGGTAAAAAATAATGGCTTATTACCATAGTTGTGGTTTTTGATTATTTGCAATGTGCTTGCTTTTTGATTATTTGCAATGTGCTTGCTAATATGTTAGTGTTGTGCAGGTGCCGGTGGTTTTCCTTGATGATTCCGATGCCGCTGTCCATCTTGTGGACATCGCCCCAGAGATCGATTCCGATGTCGCGGTTAGTCCTGTGGACATCGCCCCAGAAATCGATTCCCATGCCGCTGTCCGTGCTGTGGTCATTGCCCGAGAGATCGATGACAAGAAATAGTTGGTCGCGCTAATCCTTCAGGGTAGTTTGCATCGCCGTGTGTTTAATTACCAGAACGATGCGTGTTATCAAACCATCTTAGGGCTAGTGCACTGTCTTGTGTGGGCGGATCTTGCTACTTTCGTTTGTTAGTGAATCATGCGATGAATCATGTGAACCCTCTCCGAGTTATGGAAACAGATGTATCCTCACCAGCTTTTGATGTAATATATGGCATGCTTAGATGTAAGTTTGAATTGTTTATCATATCAGCAGGGCTTGTTTGATGATTCTTGGTGTTAGTAGGCTAGCTACTGTGCGAGCTATAGTACTTGCAAAACACTCACCGAAGAGAAATGTTGGGGCTGATGAGCTCGTGGTACACTTATACTTATCCCTCATCGATCAACCAATAGCCCTAGATCCTAAAATTGTAGGCTTAGCGATCGATCAGACAATAGTCGACATACATTCAGGCCTCATTTGGTTCATAGGGTAGGAAAATCATAGCAAAAGTACAGAGAACGTGCAACACAAAATCATAGAAGTGCAGAGACGTACTCCCTTTGTTCCAAAATAGATGACCTAGGCGGGTTAGTTTGGCCTAGTGGGTTTTAGTGATATGACGTGGTACAGTGCCGTCCAGTCTTCGCGTGTGGTAGCAGTATTGCAGGTACAGTAAGTTTTCTTGAAGAAGCGGAATTCAACGAAGTCATGATGGTTCCTTCGTCCGAACAACTTACCGTGGGAAAGGTTGGGCCTGCGATACGGCAGGGGTAGACCAGGATAATTTTGTGCATGGCAGGTGGACCAGGATGGTCGACGTCCCACATGTCGACGAATGAAAGTATTCTTTTCGATATAGAGGACGAGCAACGAGTATTCATTGTTTATTTTTGATGAAAGCCATTGTCTCCACTGTTACTCCTTGACTTTGTCAATGCCTCTCTCTCCTCCACATAAGTGGGGACTACTTGCTATGCATGCAATGGACAGCTGGCGTCTTGAGGGGCCAGGGCGGTGAGAGCGGGCTCCGGAAGCGGTCCGGACTCCAGCATGGCCCACCTCACATTATCACCATATATTTCTTGGAGTCCGTGCGTGGCGGGCGGGTGATCTCTTCTCCCTCCCCCGTTTCTCTCTTCTCAGCCGACGCCCGCCGAGCGATTCGATTTCGGCTATTGACGGTTTATTCAATTATGGTCCCACATGTGAGTGAAATTGCAAGACAACGCGTGTCCCCTCTAGTGAGCGGCGTGCGAGCCGGACTGTCAGGGTTGCGACGCGTACGAGTCGTAAGTGTGCCGCCTTTTCCTTTAGAACTTGCAAAGCGTAACATTTTCGCGTGATCGATCGATAGAAATCTAGAACAAAATGACGAAGGCGGTGCTTTCCCGCTCGTTAGGCGGGCTAGTTCGAGTGATATGACGTGCTACAGTGTCGTCCACTTGCTCCATTTTTATGTAAGCAAGAGTTTACACTCGTACGCGGGAGGAGTGCGAAACACCGCGGATCTGATTTTGATTGAGGGATAACTGTTCCCTGCCAAATAATGGAGGATTGTTACTCCCTCCATCTAGGTGAGTAAGTCATCTTAGGTTGTGCGCCGTGACCAAGGAGGAGGGAAAAATGAGAGACCTTAATGTTTATTTGCTAACTAATAGCATTGCATGCAATGAACTAACCACTGCATGTCGTCTTTGATAGTCTCAAGTCATTAAAAGCATGCACATCCTTCATCTCTTATTGGTTGATATGTCAAGAAACAATAAACGAGGTAGAAGTTAATGCACCGCGCCTAAGTGTTTTGGGATTATTTGGTTTTCGTAAGATGACTTACACACCTAGACAGAGGGAGTAGAGATTATAGCATGATAGTTAGGGCATCTCCAGCGCTGGCCCACAAATTTACACTGGCATCTATCCGAGGACACTGATGGATGCCATCCGATGCTGCCCGCATACCTTTCGACAACTATATGAACTAACCGGACGAAATTCATGCAAACAAAGCAAATTTCAAATTAACCGGATGAAATTAACCGGATGAAATTCATTACATTTCGAAAAGTTTTCCTACAAACTGGACGAAATTCATTACATATTTTGCACAAACCGTACTAAACCTACTGTAAACCTAATCTAAATGATAGCTGGCGCCCGACCACCATGTCCGACCATGAACCCGAGAAAGCCGGCCATTGCCTTTGCCTCCTCCTCATCCGCCTCGATAACCTCCTGCTCCAGCCGAAGCACAAGGTTATGAAGATTTCCGCCTCCACGTCGCCGTCAAGAGGCTAATCGGCTCCCGATGTTTACCCCACCAAGCTTGGCGTCGACTGAGTGGAGTAGCGGTGGCCTTCCCGGGACCAGAGCAGCGGCGACCTACCATTTACTACTCTTCCTTGCTGCCGGCTGCACCCGCGCACGCGCGCTGGCTTCATGGTCGTGGCGGCGGAGGGCGGCCCGGGGGGTGCCGGCGATCTCCTTCGTTTGCTCCTGCGACAGTACGTCGAAGAGAGCTTTGGAGCGCGCCCGGAGCGGAGCCGCCGATGTCCCTCGTCTGATCCTGCGACAATACGTCCAAGAGAGCTTCGGAGCACCACGAGGCCATGGTTGAAGTGGTGCCGACAGAAGGAAGGGACCGGAGGAGAATAAGTGTGGGTCTTTGGCTATGGCTGGGAGCCAGGGCTCAAGTTAATATAGCGGGCGAATGGCAATGAGCCGTGGCAGACGGATGGACAACTGGCACCGGAGTAGGTTCGTCGGGCGTGAATGCGGATGCTGCATCAGTGACTTAACTGCAGATGCGTTTGGGTGTCTGACATGTGGGCCCGACGGGCGTCTGGCCCGCATGTCAGTGACACACCAATTGCACCTGTAGTTAAGTCTAGTGAATGCGGCATTGACATTCTGGAGAGACGGTGACCGTTTCAGGCGCATGCGGACTGTTTGACTGGTCAACCATACAAATACGGAGCTATACACTGAGCCAGCGACCGTATAATCACCATATCTCGTATAGAATGATCAAAGTGAGCTATCAAGACAAGTTCGATGACCGCCAATGCATTTTACTCGGTAATAAATGACCAGGATTGAAGGGGAATCCTAATTTACTTCGTCTTCTATCCTTGAGCTCTTGACAAACCAATGCACTATACGGTTGTCCGGCCACTCCACCCCAGAGCTCTCACCAAGCGTCGTTCATGCCACCGCGCCGCACACTAACCGGTAAGGCAGCGATGGCATCCCGCCGCACCGAGTTCCTCGCCGCCCACGAATGCACACAAAATGATAGGGAAGCGATGGCATCCCCCCATGCCGGCTTCCTCGCCGGTCGCGACCTCACAACTATGTGGGAGGAATTTGAAGATGCCAAGGCCGAATGGGCGGTAGAGCAAGAGGCGGCTAAAGCCGCATAGAGGGAGCGGAAAATTCAGAAAGCACTCAAGAAAAGAGAGGCCCGCCGCCACAAGAAAGAAAAGGACGCACGCGCTGCTGCGGAGAGGTCGGCGGAGATCCAAGCACGATGGGGTGTCGCCGACAAAGCCGGGAAAGAGAACGACGGCGTCTGGCCAGCATGTGAGAAGTAGTAGTACTAGTAGTTAGTGTGTGTGTCTGTGTCTGAGTATGAGCATGTACCAGTACTACTAGTTACTACTGTAGTTTTTAGAGAAAATTACCAATACATTAGCCTAGACTAAATGGAAAAATTCCTATCCTATGCATCAAATGGCATCTCTTTCTCTATAGGAATTGAGATGCATTGTCATCTCACTTCCTATGATTTTCATATTCCTATCCTATGAACAAAAGGAGGCCTCTGTTTGAGTAAATACTGTAGCTAGTAGTACTGTTGGTACAGTAGTTTTCTTCAAGAAGCGGAATTCAACGAAGTCATGATGGTTCCTTCGTCCGAGCAACTTCAAAGTGGGAAGTGGGCCTGTGATTTGACGGCTCATTAGTCATTGTTACTACGGCGCGACGACATGGGTGACTCTCCCTTGGAGTTCTGCGTGCATGGCAAGTGGACCAGGATGGTCGACGTCCCACATGTTGGCGAACGGAAGTATTCTTTCCGATATCGAGGAGCAAGGAAACCGCGTGGTATAGTATCACTGCTGATTGGTTCGCAAAAAAAATAGTATCACTGCCGATTTATAATTATTTTTTATTTCTGATGAATGCCAGCGTTTCAACTCTTACGACGAAGGGTGCCAAACACGGCACGTGCTGGATGTCCCACACGTGAGCGAAAGGAGTGGGACATGAACAGCATGGTAGAGGCCAGCGTAAAAAAACAGCGTGGTAGAGCGTCTCCACTTCTTCCACTTCTGGGTCGGAGACCACACGTAGTAGTACTTAGTTGTATGAACGATACAAAGTGCGATCTGAGAGAAAGACATGTCTAGTTGGAAGGTCTCGGGGCATACACGTAAACAAATATAAAAGTTAATATGTGCCTCCAACTAATATAGTAGTAGTAGAGTACTTAGGCACGTACTCCATAACATCACCGTGCATTTCACGTACAACATTTAGTGGTAGTACGTAGTAAGAGACAAATGCCGCCCAAGAGTTCCCTTCTTGACCTACTTTTGGGTGTTTGGTAGAGTGTATGGAGGGTGCATGAGTCCACACTAGTTTAGTACAAATACACTAGAAGCATGCATGAAGAGGGGTGTTGAGTTGAGCATGCATGAAGAGGGAACAACTATGCTGAGACGAGAACGCAACCAAACACACCATGTATGCCACGCATGTTCATACCATTTGTGCCTTTCTACTTCACTTACTGCCCTACATTACTCAGGTTTGTACGTCCACTCCTGGGTACATGTCCGTCTCGTAGTTCCAGTGCCACGTGTTCTTCATATAGATGGAACGATCATTGCATAACACGTGCGCCTTGATGCTAGATGTCTCGCGTGTTGGCAAAAGGATGAACAAAGCTCACGTAAAAAAATAGAGTGGAAGAACATAGATTTCGGATGACCGAGAAGGAGCAAGGAACCTCGTGGTGGAGCGTCTGCACTCATAATATTTAATATTATTCAGCGATATAAAATTAACCAATCATCTCCACAGTGGACTGGAAGAGTACAAAACACAGCAGCACAGTGTAGTTACATCATACTAGTACATGGCTAACCCATGCTATCACCATATTTCTTGGCTTCCGTGCGACACCTATCTCTAGTAATCCAGCAGCATGTATCGCTTCTCCCTCCTCGTCTCTATCAAAGTGCGGCGGGCTGACGTTTCTGCCATCTATTCAGGTCGGTTAACTATCACATGTTAGCGACATGCCAAGAGCATTCTAAAAAAATTCCTTTCACGTTCCGTTTTCAAAAAGAAAAAATCCTTTCACATACGAATTTGCCTGTATGCTTTGAGCAACTTGCATGTCCTATACTGCTCCTGTTTGATACTCTAACTTAGCTAGAGGTTAGACTAACTCATGACTAACCCTGAACTAACTATAGCCAAAGAGGTGTTTGGGTGACAGGGTTAGATTGACAATAAATGCACTTCATGGAGAGAGAAAAGTGATTTTTCAGTGGTCCCAATGAGAACTATCTCCAGTTAGCACCTCTTGGGTGGGATAGTTTTTTTTGGTGGGTTCGGTGCAACTTGCTCCAATTTAAACCCTCATGCTTGGATACTTTAGGGCTATTTGATCCCCAACTAGCTCAAACTAACCCTAACCCATGGATCCAAACAGGGCCTATGGCCAGTCTCGACGCAGAGGCATGGGGATGGACGGCGCCGGTAGGCGGCAACGGCCACCATGCATGCTAGATTGTTCCAGAGACTTATTCCTTTTTAATTGCTGAGCAATGAGGTTGCGGGAGATAATGATGTGGAGAGAGGTGCAGGTATCTTTTGTAAATTATCATAGTTTGCTTCCTATCCGTCAGATATAGATCATACGGTCTGTATTACAAGATGGCAGGCACACCATCATCGCCAACTCAATTTTTTATAAGGGTATACATATGATAAGTTTGCTGAGTACTAAAGTAAAGTGAAATCTGTCCATGTTATGCAAGTAAATAAAGGTGATTGTTTATCATACGGGTAAGGTTGGATGAAGGGTGGTAGGAACAAATGCTCCGCCTAGAGCATGTGTGTGTGAGATGGAGTCTTAGTGTGTGGTGTGTGTGTGTGTGTGTGTGTGTGTGTGTGTGTGATAGAGAGAGAGAGAGAGAGGAGAGAGAGAGATGGAGTCTTAGTTTGTGTGTGTGTGTGTGAGAGAGAGAGATGGAGTCTAAGTGTGTGTGGGGGGGCGAGCGCGTGTGTGTGTGTGTGAGAGAGAGAGATGGAGTCTTAGTGTGTGTGTGTGGGGGGGTGTGTGCGTGCGTGCATGCATGTGTGTATGTGTGTGTGTGTCGCGGGGTCCTCTGTGGCAGATGTAATTTAAGTGTGCATGGCTTCATCATAGAGAGGTGATGTGTATGGCAGAGGCCACCAACGATGGGGTGCGAGAGAGAAAATGCCCGTAGGAGGGAAGAGAAGGTGCGTGCGCGTGAGAGGAGTCGACATCGAGGGAACCTGTTTGTTCGAGAGACACCACGGAAGAC
Organism: Triticum timopheevii; assembly: GCA_963921465.1. NCBI lineage: Eukaryota > Viridiplantae > Streptophyta > Magnoliopsida > Poales > Poaceae > Triticum > Triticum timopheevii. The sequence goes on from OY997270.1 coordinate 141,907,513, forward strand.
TACTATATATCGATGGTGCATGTAGGCGGGAATTAAACAAAGGGATGGTCTTATTGGTTTCAGGGATATAGGGGAAGAGTGAGAGGCGCGCAGGGCAGGGGGTAGCTAGAAGGAGATTGTTAAGTGTGAGTGTGTGTTTTGCCATCCAGGCGGAAGTTATGTGCACAAAAGAGGAGAACGATTCGATGTGGCATTAGGATTTAGGGTAATTAACTACGTATGGAGACATAGAGACCTTGAACGTGCATGTGTTAGAGGTATACATGTATACGTGGGATGTGTGTGTGTGTGCGCGCGCGCATGACCGAGATAAAAGAAAGAAGACATAAGTCCTAAGATCAACGACATGGGAGAGACGGATCAATATGACAATATGCAGGCATGTGAGAATGTAGGGAAGAAGGCCCGACAATTGAGCATGTGCTTTTGTCTTTAAGATATAGTGGCATGGGCTGGATCATGCATCTATGGCAAGCAGAGGGGGTGAGGCGCAACGATTGTGCAAAAGAGATCAACCTATAAATGCATATGTATGGATATACATATATAGTGTGGGTGATAGGAAGCAAGACTCCGTGTGAGAAAGAAATGTTGACGGAGAAACTACAGATAGATATAGAGATGGAGATGCTAGCTAGAGAGACATCCGTTAGTTTGGGTGTTGGAGATGACCGTCGGGTGGTTCAAACGGTGAAGTTATATATATGTGTGAGAGGGCACTTGACTGCATGTAGAGAGAAACATATGTAGTGTGCGTGATAGGAATCAAGAGTGGGGGCGAGAAAGAAGGTTGACAGGGAAACAGATAAATAGAAAGATAAAGATGCTAGCTAGTGTGCGCTAGAGATAGGAGTCGAGTGGATCAGAAGGCTGGGTTATGTGTGTGGGTGTGAGAGAGATAGAGAGAGGGTGCATGTGAGTCACATACAAACAAATATTAGAGAGAAATGAGATCCAGAGAGACGGAGTTTTGTGTGTGCGAGAGAGAAAGATATTTCACAACGAGAGTGATAGCTAGAGAGACATATGAGGGAACTCAAGATATCTCTAGGGAGAGAGGGTGTGTTTGAGCGACATACAAGAGAACAATGGAGAAATATGAGACCCTGGGAGACAGAGTTTGTGTTTGTGTGTGAGAAAGAGATATTGAAGAGGAAGAGTCGTAGGTTCTCATATCTAAGGAGTGAAAGACATCTCTGTATGAGGGGAGTGCGAGTGGCACACATGGGAATAATTGAGAGAAATGAGACCCCGGGAGACAAAGTTTTGTGTTTGTGTGAGAGAAAGAGATTCCACATGGAGAATCATAGCTAGAGACACATAGCAGGGAGCGAGATATACTTAGAGAGAGATAGAGTGATGAAGGTCGATGGAGAGAGTACCGTCTGTGTGTTACGAAGATAAAAGATCATTGTCGACATACAGGTAGCACGAGAGATGCTTGAGAGACGATGAACGCGTATAGGTCCAGAGAGATAGTCCTATATAAGCATGAGTGATAGCTATATGAGACGAATATCTGGATTAAAGGGGATTCAAATATTTAAACTGGAGATCACGACATCGATAATATCATAAGGCAAATTGGTGTATCAAACATGCATATTCATTTGAATTTGGGCACACGTGTAATGTTATATAGTTTATCAATATTGGTGATCCATAGATTCTTCAATTACAAACAATGCATGGTTTATATGCAATTAATGTCTAAACGGGATTACACTATATGTTGCGTGTGTGAAACACATTATACATGTTTGAGAAGTTAAAAAAAACCCGCATGAAACACACATTAATTGGAGAGAGTTAGCGAGGAATGCATACATTGGATTTCAACATAAAGTGGTTTCAAATATTTGAAAATCCAAATTGATGGATACAACTTCATGAATCTGAGATCATGCCATTTGTAAACCATATTTATGTATAAATGGTGTTGTGCTCTTGAAAGTATATATATACAAAAAAATGATGTATATAGAATGTAATTCCAATTGAAAATGGATCCCGCCCGAAAAAAATAGTAGAATACAAACGGGATTCGAATTGAGTTGGCACGGTAAACGTGCACTGTATAAAATTTGAACGAAGCGGGGAAAGTCGCAGTAACCGCCCGAAACCAAAATCTGTGAGATCGAAATCACTACTGTCTATCCCTGCCGCGCAAAGCCTATCTGACTAATTTCTATAGGTTTCGATAGGGGTAGGTTTGTAATTTCACCCAAACGTGACGTAACCGCCTCTCACCCGGATTCATACACGGTGGGCGCCAAAACACAGTGTGCCCTCGGCCGAAATCGACTCCCTCCCCGATTCATATTCATACACGGTGGGCGCCAAAAACAAACTCTCGTCGGCAAATATTCGGTGTATGCGAGATTACCGTCCTATCCCCAACCGACTTATGTTGCTGTGCTGTAGTAGAAATTTGAAACGGGGGATAAGTTTGTAAATTTCCTTGCATTTGAGACAAGCGCGCCCTGAATACTTGGTTCCCCCTCCTCTCTACCTCCCTTTTCCCCATTCGTACTCCATGGGCGCCAAAACACCCTCTCCACCCCACCCTCCTCCGTCCGCCGCCATCCGCCACCCCATCCACCGCCGTCCTCCTCCACCATGCCGGAGCTGATACCCCGATGCCGCCGTCCATTACAAGAGATCGACCTCTCTCATCCACGCCTTCGGACCGGGATCCTTGCATCCCGTCCTCTCGCTTCATCCCCGCTGTCGTCCACCTTGCCGGCGCCGCTCCTACGACCGTCTCATCCACCACGCACCGCCACCACCGTCTACCCTCCTAGATCTGCTTCCACGCTGCCAACAACCATCACTACCGTAGCACCGTCAAATTCTCACCAGATGCGTACACGGCGCCACACCAGAGGCGGTACTCTTTCGTATCTGCTCAACTTATTTATCGCAACAAGAAAATAGATCGCCACTGCTTTACTCTGATTTCTTGTCTTGGTTGCGAAGTTGCCTTTGTCTGATTTGCACCTTCAGATCCGCCATGGCACGCTCAACACTATACTCCCAATGCTTATGGTTTTCCCCTTTTATATTCCACACTAGTTAAATCACAGTAGACTAAATTTCAAAATTGAGTCAGTCAATTTTTCAGAGCTCGCCGGAGTTCGCCGATGCGATCCAAGGGGCTCGGGTGGTTGTGGGGCCTCGCCGAACGAAGAAAACTCGACGCAGGTGGGGGGTGGGGGTGGCGGAGGAACACAGGTGGTGGGGGCCGGCGGCTGTGCGGTTTTCTGTATGGGAAGAATCAGGGACGAGGAAGAAGAAGGGTTAGGAGACGTAGGATCTTCATCCAACCGCTTGAAATGGTCGAGAGACAGCTGGGAGTTGCATTCTTAATGTGCTCTAGTTCATCATGTATGGGCACTGTGCAACCAACATTTTATTATCCAAAATCTGCTTGCTCTTCTTTACCATGTTCGATAGTGCTGGCCTGTACGTGGTCGATAGGCTTTCAATTACTAGCGGCAATACAACACCGTATTTTCATGCTAGTTCCACTTTCGTGATTTATATATCGTGGTTATGGTGTACCCCTGTTATGTACACTATGATCTGCCTAGTTGTTGTGTGCTCTTGTTATCATGGTTTGGCAATAAACTATCTATACAGTATATTATGAACCTATCATCTGCCAGCTATCCTTACTTCTGGAGCCTATTTTTTCGTGTACTTGTGCCAGATTATATAAATGCACGCACGATATTACAACACAAATGAGCTCTCTCATCAGAATCCAGTGATAGCTCATAAGTGTTTACAGGGGCGCCCCTATATTAGAATATCATCTGCATTACAAACATAATCTCACAACTATTTATGTTTTCATGGTTCTCAGATATTATACGCAATTACAGTGAATATCATAATCCGCGCATCAGAAGAATATTGTGGAACACTGCAATGACTTACAAAATTGGCACCAATGCATTGAGTGCCATTCTGGAAGCAATGAAACTCGTACGCTCCCCACCTGTTGATTCTTGTTCAGAATATCATTCTAATGACTATTCTAACCTCGAGGAGTCAAAGGCAGATGGCCTATCCTGTTCACCCATCAAGGTGCCTGTTCTAATTTGGCAAGGTTTTATTGATTGTGCGTCTCTTGCATATGTTGTCTTGCATTTCTTCTACTTTGTTGCACCACCATCTGCTTAGTTTACTCATCATATAACTCGAGATGCCATGCCCATCCATTATCAATATATATTCCATCTGTCGTCATACCATGTTTTTCCAGTCAAATGCTGTTCTTGTGCATCAGACATCAAAAAGGAAGAGGGTGATTGCCAAACCTGAAGGAGCACCAGCAAAGTCCTTGAAAAACATGGTGGTGCCGGAGAAATCAGACAGCGCCCCACTTATATTGGTTGTACAACCAACGACACAAAACATAGGACCGACTCCAGCAGACTGTACCCATACTTCACTGGCCACACCACTAGCCCCACCACACAGGACCTGCACTCCAGCAAAAGGTATACCGATTTCATTTGCCATAGCACCAGCCGTACCACAGAAAAATCCCACTCCAGCAAAAAGTACAGCAAGTCCACCGGCCGAAGACCTATCCCAACTGCAGAGACGGCCAATTCTTGCAGATTGGAACCCCATTCCATTTATTCCCAGTTTAAAAGACAATGCTTTCAATGTTGTGAGGGACTACATGCATATATTCCCATCATGGGAAGATTATAGTGAAGACAAACACCATTTTCACATCTTCCTGTCCAACTTACGTGTAAGGTCTATTGTTCATGGTTATTATTTTCCTGTTTTCTGCTAATCGAACACATCAATGATTTACATTACATTGTTGTAAATAGGTGAGGGTCAATCTGGATAGTCATGACGAGCAAAGCTTGCTTGTGCTTTTCAAGCAAGCATTGCAGCAGTATCGGTGTTACCTGAGGAAATCACACTTTGATGGCAAGTCTATAAATGAATTTCCGGTGAAGTCTCTTGTGCTAAATTTAGAAGACATTGAATGGAAAAACCTTGTTATGCACTGGTCTCGTTCCCAAGATGAGGTACTGTCTATGAAATCACATGACAATTTGAACTTCTACTTTTCTGCATGTGCCTTACGGATCTTTTTTGCAGGAAATCAGCTCAAAGAAGAATTCCGGTTTGAAAAGAACGACAGGATACCGATTCTCACATCCTATTCTTTTCGCGTTTTCATTGCGATTGTGGTTTCCTTTCGATTGCTTTTTGTTTGTCAGTTCATTGATGGATCCTGGAGCACTAGGCAAAGAGTTGCCGGTGGACAACTCACTGGAGATAGCGATCTCCAGGAAGCGAGCACCGACCAACGAGTTGACCATGTTGGCGGGCCAACCCATGGAGACAAAGAACTCCAAGAAACAAGCACTGGCCAAAGAGTTGAGGACGTTGGTGGACGAACTCAAAGAAAGTTGGAAGAACAGCAAGGGCCCCACCGTGCCTACCCCAGGAGCTCTGATCGCCACCTATGTGAGGCTCAAGACCGAGTTTGAGGAGATAGTCGCCGTTGAGAAGCAGTATTCCCCTGGCAAGGTGATGGCCCCCCATCGAGGACGAGGACATGGCCCCCGGAGGGATGAGATCCCCCGGTGAGCTGCACAAGGTAAAAAATAATGGCTTATTACCATAGTTGTGGTTTTTGATTATTTGCAATGTGCTTGCTTTTTGATTATTTGCAATGTGCTTGCTAATATGTTAGTGTTGTGCAGGTGCCGGTGGTTTTCCTTGATGATTCCGATGCCGCTGTCCATCTTGTGGACATCGCCCCAGAGATCGATTCCGATGTCGCGGTTAGTCCTGTGGACATCGCCCCAGAAATCGATTCCCATGCCGCTGTCCGTGCTGTGGTCATTGCACGAGAGATCGATGACAAGAAATAGTTGGTCGCGCTAATCCTTCAGGGTAGTTTGCATCGCCGTGTGTTTAATTACCAGAACGATGCGTGTTATCAAACCATCTTAGGGCTAGTGCACTGTCTTGTGTGGGCGGATCTTGCTACTTTCGTTTGTTAGTGAATCATGCGATGAATCATGTGAACCCTCTCCGAGTTATGGAAACAGATGTATCCTCACCAGCTTTTGATGTAATATATGGCATGCTTAGATGTAAGTTTGAATTGTTTATCATATCAGCAGGGCTTGTTTGATGATTCTTGGTGTTAGTAGGCTAGCTACTGTGCGAGCTATAGTACTTGCAAAACACTCACCGAAGAGAAATGTTGGGGCTGATGAGCTCGTGGTACACTTATACTTATCCCTCATCGATCAACCAATAGCCCTAGATCCTAAAATTGTAGGCTTAGCGATCGATCAGACAATAGTCGACATACATTCAGGCCTCATTTGGTTCATAGGGTAGGAAAATCATAGCAAAAGTACAGAGAACGTGCAACACAAAATCATAGAAGTGCAGAGACGTACTCCCTTTGTTCCAAAATAGATGACCTAGGCGGGTTAGTTTGGCCTAGTGGGTTTTAGTGATATGACGTGGTACAGTGCCGTCCAGTCTTCGCGTGTGGTAGCAGTATTGCAGGTACAGTAAGTTTTCTTGAAGAAGCGGAATTCAACGAAGTCATGATGGTTCCTTCGTCCGAACAACTTACCGTGGGAAAGGTTGGGCCTGCGATACGGCAGGGGTAGACCAGGATAATTTTGTGCATGGCAGGTGGACCAGGATGGTCGACGTCCCACATGTCGACGAATGAAAGTATTCTTTTCGATATAGAGGACGAGCAACGAGTATTCATTGTTTATTTTTGATGAAAGCCATTGTCTCCACTGTTACTCCTTGACTTTGTCAATGCCTCTCTCTCCTCCACATAAGTGGGGACTACTTGCTATGCATGCAATGGGCAGCTGGCGTCTTGAGGGGCCAGGGCGGTGAGAGCGGGCTCCGGAAGCGGTCCGGACTCCAGCATGGCCCACCTCACATTATCACCATATATTTCTTGGAGTCCGTGCGTGGCGGGCGGGTGATCTCTTCTCCCTCCCCCGTTTCTCTCTTCTCAGCCGACGCCCGCCGAGCGATTAGATTTCGGCTATTGACGGTTTATTCAATTATGGTCCCACATGTGAGTGAAATTGCAAGACAACGCGTGTCCCCTCTAGTGAGCGGCGTGCGAGCCGGACTGTCAGGGTTGCGACGCGTACGAGTCGTAAGTGTGCCGCCTTTTCCTTTAGAACTTGCAAAGCGTAACATTTTCGCGTGATCGATCGATAGAAATCTAGAACAAAATGACGAAGGCGGTGCTTTCCCGCTCGTTAGGCGGGCTAGTTCGAGTGATATGACGTGCTACAGTGTCGTCCACTTGCTCCATTTTTATGTAAGCAAGAGTTTACACTCGTACGCGGGAGGAGTGCGAAACACCGCGGATCTGATTTTGATTGAGGGATAACTGTTCCCTGCCAAATAATGGAGGATTGTTACTCCCTCCATCTAGGTGAGTAAGTCATCTTAGGTTGTGCGCCGTGACCAAGGAGGAGGGAAAAATGAGAGACCTTAATGTTTATTTGCTAATTAATAGCATTGCATGCAATGAACTAACCACTGCATGTCGTCTTTGATAGTCTCAAGTCATTAAAAGCATGCACATCCTTCATCTCTTATTGGTTGATATGTCAAGAAACAATAAACGAGGTAGAAGTTAATGCACCGCGCCTAAGTGTTTTGGGATTATTTGGTTTTCGTAAGATGACTTACACACCTAGACAGAGGGAGTAGAGATTATAGCATGATAGTTAGGGCATCTCCAGCGCTGGCCCACAAATTTACACTGGCATCTGTCCGAGGACACTGATGGATGCCATCCGATGCTGCCCGCATACCTTTCGACAACTATATGAACTAACCGGACGAAATTCATGCAAACAAAGCAAATTTCAAATTAACCGGATGAAATTAACCGGATGAAATTCATTACATTTCGAAAAGTTTTCCTACAAACTGGACGAAATTCATTACATATTTTGCACAAACCGTACTAAACCTACTGTAAACCTAATCTAAATGATAGCTGGCGCCCGACCACCATGTCCGACCATGAACCCGAGAAAGCCGGCCATTGCCTTTGCCTCCTCCTCATCCGCCTCGATAACCTCCTGCTCCAGCCGAAGCACAAGGTTATGAAGATTTCCGCCTCCACGTCGCCGTCAAGAGGCTAATCGGCTCCCGATGTTTACCCCACCAAGCTTGGCGTCGACTGAGTGGAGTAGCGGTGGCCTTCCCGGGACCAGAGCAGCGGCGACCTACCATTTACTACTCTTCCTTGCTGCCGGCTGCACCCGCGCACGCGCGCTGGCTTCATGGTCGTGGCGGCGGAGGGCGGCCCGGGGGGTGCCGGCGATCTCCTTCGTTTGCTCCTGCGACAGTACGTCGAAGAGAGCTTTGGAGCGCGCCCGGAGCGGAGCCGCCGATGTCCCTCGTCTGATCCTGCGACAATACGTCCAAGAGAGCTTCGGAGCACCACGAGGCCATGGTTGAAGTGGTGCCGACAGAAGGAAGGGACCGGAGGAGAATAAGTGTGGGTCTTTGGCTATGGCTGGGAGCTAGGGCTCAAGTTAATATAGCGGGCGAATGGCAATGAGCCATGGCAGACGGATGGACAACTGGCACCGGAGTAGGTTCGTCGGGCGTGAATGCGGATGCTGCATCAGTGACTTAACTGCAGATGCGTTTGGGTGTCTGACATGTGGGCCCGACGGGCGTCTGGCCCGCATGTCAGTGACACACCAATTGCACCTGTAGTTAAGTCTAGTGAATGCGGCATTGACATTCTGGAGAGACGGTGACCGTTTCAGGCGCATGCGGACTGTTTGACTGGTCAACCATACAAATACGGAGCTATACACTGAGCCAGCGACCGTATAATCACCATATCTCGTATAGAATGATCAAAGTGAGCTATCAAGACAAGTTCGATGACCGCCAATGCATTTTACTCGGTAATAAATGACCAGGATTGAAGGGGAATCCTAATTTACTTCGTCTTCTATCCTTGAGCTCTTGACAAACCAATGCACTATACGGTTGTCCGGCCACTCCACCCCAGAGCTCTCACCAAGCGTCGTTCATGCCACCGCGCCGCACACTAACCGGTAAGGCAGCGATGGCATCCCGCCGCACCGAGTTCCTCGCCGCCCACGAATGCACACAAAATGATAGGGAAGCGATGGCATCCCGCCATGCCGGCTTCCTCGCCGGTCGCGACCTCACAACTATGTGGGAGGAATTTGAAGATGCCAAGGCCGAATGGGCGGTAGAGCAAGAGGCGGCTAAAGCCGCATAGAGGGAGCGGAAAATTCAGAAAGCACTCAAGAAAAGAGAGGCCCGCCGCCACAAGAAAGAAAAGGACTCACGCGCTGCTGCGGAGAGGTCGGCATAGATCCAAGCACGGTGGGGTGTCGCCGACAAAGCCGGGAAAGAGAACGACGGCGTCTGGCCAGCATGTGAGAAGTAGTAGTACTAGTAGTTAGTGTGTGTGTCTGTGTCTGAGTATGAGCATGTACCAGTACTACTAGTTACTACTGTAGTTTTTAGAGAAAATTACCAATACATTAGCCTAGACTAAATGGAAAAATTCCTATCCTATGCATCAAATGGCATCTCTTTCTCTATAGGAATTGAGATGCATTGTCATCTCACTTCCTATGATTTTCATATTCCTATCCTATGAACAAAAGGAGGCCTCTGTTGGAGTAAATACTGTAGCTAGCAGTACTGTTGGTACAGTAGTTTTCTTCAAGAAGCGGAATTCAACGAAGTCATGATGGTTCCTTCGTCCGAGCAACTTCAAAGTGGGAAGTGGGCCTGTGATTTGACGGCTCATTAGTCATTGTTACTACGGCGCGACGACATGGGTGACTCTCCCTTGGAGTTCTGCGTGCATGGCAAGTGGACCAGGATGGTCGACGTCCCACATGTTGGCGGACGGAAGTATTCTTTCCGATATCGAGGAGCAAGGAAACCGCGTGGTATAGTATCACTGCTGATTGGTTCGCAAAAAAAATAGTATCACTGCCGATTTATAATTATTTTTTATTTCTGATGAATGCCAGCGTTTCAACTCTTACGACGAAGGGTGCCAAACACGGCACGTGCTGGATGTCCCACACGTGAGCGAAAGGAGTGGGACATGAATAGCATGGTAGAGGCCAGCGTAAAAAAACAGCGTGGTAGAGCGTCTCCACTTCTTCCACTTCTGGGCCGGAGACCACACGTAGTAGTACTTAGTTGTATGAACGATACAAAGTGCGATCTGGAGAGAAAGACATGTCTAGTTGGAAGGTCTCGGGGCATACACGTAAACAAATATAAAAGTTAATATGTGCCTCCAACTAATATAGTAGTAGTAGAGTACTTAGGCACGTACTCCATAACATCACCGTGCATTTCACGTACAACATTTAGTGGTAGTACGTAGTAAGAGACAAATGCCGCCCAAGAGTTCCCTTCTTGACCTACTTTTGGGTGTTTGGTAGAGTGTATGGAGGGTGCATGAGTCCACACTAGTTTAGTACAAATACACTAGAAGCATGCATGAAGAGGGGTGTTGAGTTGAGCATGCATGAAGAGGGAACAACTATGCTGAGACGAGAATGCAACCAAACACACCATGTATGCCACGCATGTTCATACCATTTGTGCCTTTCTACTTCACTTACTGCCCTACATTACTCAGGTTTGTACGTCCACTCCTGGGTACATGTCCGTCTCGTAGTTCCAGTGCCACGTGTTCTTCATATAGATGGAACGATCATTGCATAACACGTGCGCCTTGATGCTAGATGTCTCGTGTGTTGGCAAAAGGATGAACAAAGCTCATGTAAAAAAATAGAGTGGATGAACATAGATTTCGGACGACCGAGAAGGAGCAAGGAACCTCGTGGTGGAGCGTCTGCACTCATAATATTTAATATTATTCAGCGATATAAAATTAACCAATCATCTCCACAGTGGACTGGAAGAGTACGAAACACAGCAGCACAGTGTAGTTACATCATACTAGTACATGGCTAACCCATGCTATCACCATATTTCTTGGCTTCCGTGCGACACCTATCTCTAGTAATCCAGCAGCATGTATCGCTTCTCCCTCCTCGTCTCTATCAAAGTGCGGCGGGCTGACGTTTCTGCCATCTATTCAGGTCGGTTAACTATCACATGTTAGCGACATGCCAAGAGCATTCTAAAAAAATTCCTTTCACGTTTCGTTTTCAAAAAGAAAAAATCCTTTCACATACGAATTTGCCTGTATGCTTTGAGCAACTTGCACGTCCTATACTGCTCCTGTTTGATACTCTAACTTAGCTAGAGGTTAGACTAACTCATGACTAACCCTGAACTAACTATAGCCAAAGAGGTGTTTGGGTGACAGGGTTAGATTGACAATAAATGCACTTCATGGAGAGAGAAAAGTGATTTTCCAGTGGTCCCAATGAGAACTATCTCCAGTTAGCACCTCTTGGGTGGGATAGTTTTTTTTGGTGGGTTCGGTGCAACTTGCTCCAATTTAAACCCTCATGCTTGGATACTTTAGGGCTATTTGATCCCCAACTAGCTCAAACTAACCCTAACCCATGGATCCAAACAGGGCCTATGGCCAGTCTCGACGCAGAGGCATGGGGATGGACGGCGCCGGTAGGCGGCAACGGCCACCATGCATGCTAGATTGTTCCAGAGACTTATTCCTTTTTTAATTGCTGAGCAATGAGGTTGCGGGAGATAATGATGTGGAGAGAGGTGCAGGTATCTTTTGTAAATTATCATAGTTTGCTTCCTATCCGTCAGATATAGATCATACGGTCTGTATTACAAGATGGCAGGCACACCATCATCGCCAACTCAATTTTTTATAAGGGTATACATATGATAAGTTTGCTGAGTACTAAAGTAAAGTGAAATCTGTCCATGTTATGCAAGTAAATAAAGGTGATTGTTTATCATACGGGTAAGGTTGGATGAAGGGTGGTAGGAACAAATGCTCCGCCTAGAGCATGTGTGTGTGAGATGGAGTCTTAGTGTGTGGTGTGTGTGTGTGTGTGTGTGTGTGTGTGATAGAGAGAGAGAGAGGAGAGAGAGAGATGGAGTCTTAGTTTGTGTGTGTGTGTGTGAGAGAGAGAGATGGAGTCTAAGTGTGTGTGGGGGGGCGAGCGCGTGTGTGTGTGTGTGAGAGAGAGAGATGGAGTCTTAGTGTGTGTGTGTGGGGGGGTGTGTGCGTGCGTGCATGCATGTGTGTATGTGTGTGTGTGTCGCGGGGTCCTCTATGGCAGATGTAATTTAAGTGTGCATGGCTTCATCATAGAGAGGTGATGTGTATGGCAGAGGCCACCAACGATGGGGTGCGAGAGAGAAAATGCCCGTAGGAGGGAAGAGAAGGTGCGTGCGCGTGAGAGGAGTCGACATCGAGGGAACCTGTTTGTTCGAGAGACACCACGGAAGACTACTATATATCGATGGTGCATGTAGGCGGGAATTAAACAAAGGGATGGTCTTATTGGTTTCAGGGATATAGGGGAAGAGTGAGAGGCGCGCAGGGCAGGGGGTAGCTAGAAGGAGATTGTTAAGTGTGAGTGTGTGTTTTGCCATCCAGGCGGAAGTTATGTGCACAAAAGAGGAGAACGATTCGATGTGGCATTAGGATTTAGGGTAATTAACTACGTATGGAGACATAGAGACCTTGAACGTGCATGTGTTAGAGGTATACATGTATACGTGGGATGTGTGTGTGTGTGCGCGCGCGCATGACCGAGATAAAAGAAAGAAGACATAAGTCCTAAGATCAACGACATGGGAGAGACGGATCAATATGACAATATGCAGGCATGTGAGAATGTAGGGAAGAAGGCCCGACAATTGAGCATGTGCTTTTGTCTTTAAGATATAGTGGCGTGGGCTGGAGCATGCATCTATGGCAAGCAGAGGGGGTGAGGCGCAACGATTGTGCAAAAGAGATCAACCTATAAATGCATATGTATGGATATACATATATAGTGTGGGTGATAGGAAGCAAGACTCCGTGTGAGAAAGAAATGTTGACGGAGAAACTACAGATAGATATAGAGATGGAGATGCTAGCTAGAGAGACATCCGTTAGTTTGGGTGTTGGAGATGACCGTCGGGTGGTTCAAACGGTGAAGTTATATATATGTGTGAGAGGGCACTTGACTGCATGTAGAGAGAAACATATGTAGTGTGCGTGATAGGAATCAAGAGTGGGGGCGAGAAAGAAGGTTGACAGGGAAACAGATAAATAGAAAGATAAAGATGCTAGCTAGTGTGCGCTAGAGATAGGAGTCGAGTGGATCAGAAGGCTGGGTTATGTGTGTGGGTGTGAGAGAGATAGAGAGAGGGTGCATGTGAGTCACATACAAACAAATATTAGAGAGAAATGAGATCCAGAGAGACGGAGTTTTGTGTGTGCGAGAGAGAAAGATATTTCACAACGAGAGTGATAGCTAGAGAGACATATGAGGGAACTCAAGATATCTCTAGGGAGAGAGGGTGTGTTTGAGCGACATACAAGAGAACAATGGAGAAATATGAGACCCTAGGAGACAGAGTTTGTGTTTGTGTGTGAGAAAGAGATATTGAAGAGGAAGAGTCGTAGGTTCTCATATCTAAGGAGTGAAAGACATCTCTGTATGAGGGGAGTGCGAGTGGCACACATGGGAATAATTGAGAGAAATGAGACCCCGGGAGACAAAGTTTTGTGTTTGTGTGAGAGAAAGAGATTCCACATGGAGAATCATAGCTAGAGACACATAGCAGGGAGCGAGATATACTTAGAGAGAGATAGAGTGATGAAGGTCGATGGAGAGAGTACCGTCTGTGTGTTACGAAGATAAAAGATCATTGTCGACATACAGGTAGCACGAGAGATGCTTGAGAGACGATGAACGCGTATAGGTCCAGAGAGATAGTCCTATATAAGCATGAGTGATAGCTATATGAGACGAATATCTGGATTAAAGGGGATTCAAATATTTAAACTGGAGATCACGACATCGATAATATCATAACGCAAATTGGTGTATCAAACATGCATATTCATTTGAATTTGGGCACACGTGTAATGTTATATAGTTTATCAATATTGGTGATCCATAGATTCTTCAATTACAAACAATGCATGGTTTATATGCAATTAATGTCTAAACGGGATTACACTATATGTTGCGTGTGTGAAACACATTATACATGTTTGAGAAGTTAAAAAAAACCCGCATGAAACACACATTAATTGGAGAGAGTTAGCGAGGAATGCATACATTGGATTTCAACATAAAGTGGTTTCAAATATTTGAAAATCCAAATTGATGGATACAACTTCATGAATCTGAGATCATGCCATTTGTAAACCATATTTATGTATAAATGGTGTTGTGCTCTTGAAAGTATATATATACAAAAAAATGATGTATATAGAATGTAATTCCAATTGAAAATGGATCCCGTCCGAAAAAAATAGTAGAATACAAACGGGATTCGAATTGAGTTGGCACGGTAAACGTGCACTGTGCAAAATTTGAACGAAGCAGGGAAAGTCGCAGTAACCGCCCGAAACCAAAATCTGTGAGATCGAAATCACTACTGTCTATCCCTGCCGCGCAAAGCCTATCTAACTAATTTCTATAGGTTTCGATAGGGGTAGGTTTGTAATTTCACCCAAACGTGACGTAACCGCCTCTCACCCGGATTCATACACGGTGGGCGCCAAAACACAGTGTGCCCTCGGCCGAAATCGACTCCCTCCCCGATTCATATTCATACACGGTGGGCGCCAAAAACAAACTCTCGTCGGCAAATATTCGGTGTATGCGAGATTACCGTCCTATCCCCAACCGACTTATGTTGCTGTGCTGTAGTAGAAATTTGAAATGGGGGATAAGTTTGTAAATTTCCTTGCATTTGAGACAAGCGCGCCCTAAATACTTGGTTCCCCCTCCTCTCTACCTCCCTTTTCCCCATTCGTACTCCATGGGCGCCAAAACACCCTCTCCACCCCACCCTCCTCCGTCCGCCGCCATCCGCCACCCCATCCACCGCCGTCCTCCTCCACCATGCCGGAGCTGATACCCCGACGCCGCCGTCCATTACAAGAGATCGACCTCTCTCATCCACGCCTTCGGACCGGGATCCTTGCATCCCGTCCTCTCGCTTCATCCCCGCTGTCGTCCACCTTGCCGGCGCCGCTCCTACGACCGTCTCATCCACCACGCACCGCCACCACCGTCTACCCTCCTAGATCTGCTTCCACGCTGCCAACAACCATCACTACCGTAGCACCGTCAAATTCTCACCAGATGCGTACACGGCGCCACACCAGAGGCGGTACTCTTTCGTATCTGCTCAACTTATTTATCGCAACAAGAAAATAGATCGCCACTGCTTTACTCTGATTTCTTGTCTTGGTTGCGAAGTTGCCTTTGTCTGATTTGCACCTTCAGATCCGCCATGGCACGCTCAACACTATACTCCCAATGCTTATGGTTTTCCCCTTTTATATTCCACACTAGTTAAATCACAGTAGACTAAATTTCAAAATTGAGTCAGTCGATTTTTCAGAGCTCGCCGGAGTTCGCCGATGCGATCCAAGGGGCTCGGGTGGTTGTGGGGCCTCGCCGAACGAAGAAAACTCGACGCAGGTGGGGGGTGGGGGTGGCGGAGGAACACATGTGGTGGGGGCCGGCGGCTGTGCGGTTTTCTATATGGGAAGAATCAGGGACGAGGAAGAAGAAGGGTTAGGAGACGTAGGATCTTCATCCAACCGCTTGAAATGGTCGAGAGACAGCTGGGAGTTGCATTCTTAATGTGCTCTAGTTCATCATGTATGGGCACTGTGCAACCAACATTTTATTATCCAAAATCTGCTTGCTCTTCTTTACCATGTTCGATAGTGCTGGCCTGTACGTGGTCGATAGGCTTTCAATTACTAGCGGCAATACAACACCGTATTTTCATGCCAGTTCCACTTTCCTGATTTATATATCGTGGTTATGGTGTACCCCTGTTATGTACACTATGATCTGCCTAGTTGTTGTGTGCTCTTGTTATCATGGTTTGGCAATAAACTATCTATACAGTATATTATGAACCTATCATCTGCCAGCTATCCTTACTTCTGGAGCCTATTTTTTCGTGTACTTGTGCCAGATTATATAAATGCACGCACGATATTACAACACATATGAGCTCTCTCATCAGAATCCAGTGATAGCTCATAAGTGTTTACAGGGGCACCCCTATATTAGAATATCATCGGCATTACAAACATAATCTCACAACTATTTATGTTTTCATGGTTCTCAGATATTATACGCAATTACAGTGAATATCATAATCCGCGCATCAGAAGAATATTGTGGAACACTGCAATGACTTACAAAATTGGCACCAACGCATTGAGTGCCATTCTGGAAGCAATGAAACTCGTACGCTCCCCACCTGTTGATTCTTGTTCAGAATATCATTCTAATGACTATTCTAACCTCGAGGAGTCAAAGGCAGATGGCCTATCCTGTTCACCCATCAAGGTGCCTGTTCTAATTTGGCAAGGTTTTATTGATTGTGCGTCTCTTGCATATGTTGTCTTGCATTTCTTCTACTTTGTTGCACCACCATCTGCTTAGTTTACTCATCATATAACTCGAGATGCCATGCCCATCCATTATCAATATATATTCCATCTGTCGTCATACCATGTTTTTCCAGTCAAATGCTGTTCTTGTGCATCAGACATCAAAAAGGAAGAGGGTGATTGCCAAACCTGAAGGAGCACCAGCAAAGTCCTTGAAAAACATGGTGGTGCCGGAGAAATCAGACAGCGCCCCACTTATATTGGTTGTACAACCAGCGACACAAAACATAGGACCGACTCCAGCAGACTGTACCCATACTTCACTGGCCACACCACTAGCCCCACCACACAGGACCTGCACTCCAGCAAAAGGTATACCGATTTCATTTGCCATAGCACCAGCCGTACCACAGAAAAATCCCACTCCAGCAAAAAGTACAGCAAGTCCACCGGCCGAAGACCTATCCCAACTGCAGAGACGGCCAATTCTTGCAGATTGGAACCCCATTCCATTTATTCCCAGTTTAAAAGACAATGCTTTCAATGTTGTGAGGGACTACGTGCATATATTCCCATCATGGGAAGATTATAGTGAAGACAAACACCATTTTCACATCTTCCTGTCCAACTTACATGTAAGGGCTATTATTCATGGTTATTATTTTCCTGTTTTCTGCTAATCGAACACATCAATGATTTACATTACATTGTTGTAAATAGGTGAGGGTCAATCTGGATAGTCATGACGAGCAAAGCTTGCTTGTGCTTTTCAAGCAAGCATTGCAGCAGTATCGGTGTTACCTGAGGAAATCACACTTTGATGGCAAGTCTATAAATGAATTTCTGGTGAAGTCTCTTGTGCTAAATTTAGAAGACATTGAATGGAAAAACCTTGTTATGCACTGGTCTCGTTCCCAAGATGAGGTACTGTCTATGAAATCACATGACAATTTGAACTTCTACTTTTCTGCATGTGCCTTACGGATCTTTTTTGCAGGAAATCAGCTCAAAGAAGAATTCCGGTTTGAAAAGAACGACAGGATACCGATTCTCACATCCTATTATTTTCCCGTTTTCATTGCGATTGTGGTTTCCTTTCGATTGCTTTTTGTTTGTCAGTTCATTGATGGATCCTGGAGCACTAGGCAAAGAGTTGCCGGCGGACAACTCACTGGAGATAGCGATCTCCAGGAAGCGAGCACCGACCAACGAGTTGACCATGTTGGCGGGCCAACCCATGGAGACGAAGAACTCCAAGAAACAAGCACTGGCCAAAGAGTTGAGGACGTTGGTGGACGAACTCAAAGAAAGTTGGAAGAACAGCAAGGGCCCCACCGTGCCTACCCCAGGAGCTCTGATCGCCACCTATGTGAGGCTCAAGACCGAGTTTGAGGAGATAGTCGCCGTTGAGAAGCAGTATTCCCCTGGCAAGGTGATGGCCCCCCATCGAGGACGAGGACATGGCCCCCGGAGGGATGAGATCCCCTGGTGAGCTGCACAAGGTAAAAAAATAATGGCTTATTACCATAGTTGTGGTTTTTGATTATTTGCAATGTGCTTGCTTTTTGATTATTTGCAATGTGCTTGCTAATATGTTAGTGTTGTGCAGGTGCCGGTGGTTTTCCTTGATGATTTCGATGCCGCTGTCCATCTTGTGGACATCGCCCCAGAGATCGATTCCGATGTCGCGGTTAGTCCTGTGGACATCGCCCCAGAAATCGATTCCCATGCCGCTGTCCGTGCTGTGGTCATTGCCCGAGAGATCGATGACAAGAAATAGTTGGTCGCGCTAATCCTTCAGGGTAGTTTGCATCGCCGTGTGTTTAATTACCAGAACGATGCGTGTTATCAAACCATCTTAGGGCTAGTGCACTGTCTTGTGTGGGCGGATCTTGCTACTTTCGTTTGTTAGTGAATCATGCGATGAATCATGTGAACCCTCTCCGAGTTATGGAAACAGATGTATCCTCACCAGCTTTTGATGTAATATATGGCATGCTTAGATGTAAGTTTGAATTGTTTATCATATCAGCAGGGCTTGTTTGATGATTCTTGGTGTTAGTAGGCTAGCTACTGTGCGAGCTATAGTACTTGCAAAACACTCACCGAAGAGAAATGTTGGGGCTGATGAGCTCATGGTACACTTATACTTATCCCTCGTCGATCAACCAATAGCCCTAGATCCTAAAATTGTAGGCTTAGCGATCGATCAGACAATAGTCGACATACATTCAGGCCTCATTTGGTTCATAGGGTAGGAAAATCATAGCAAAAGTACAGAGAACGTGCAACACAAAATCATAGAAGTGCAGAGACGTACTCCCTTTGTTCCAAAATAGATGACCTAGGCGGGTTAGTTTGGCCTAGTGGGTTTTAGTGATATGACGTGGTACAGTGCTGTCCAGTCTTCGTGTGTGGTAGCAGTATTGCAGGTACAGTAAGTTTTCTTGAAGAAGCGGAATTCAACGAAGTCATGATGGTTCCTTCGTCCGAACAACTTACCGTGGGAAAGGTTGGGCCTGCGATACGGCAGGGGTAAACCAGGATAATTTTGTGCATGGCAGGTGGACCAGGATGGTCGACGTCCCACATGTCGGCGAATGAAAGTATTCTTTTCGATATAGAGGACGAGCAACGAGTATTCATTGTTTATTTTTGATGAAAGCCATTGTCTCCACTGTTACTCCTTGACTTTGTCAATGCCTCTCTCTCCTCCACATAAGTGGGGACTACTTGCTATGCATGCAACGGGCAGCTGGCGTCTTGAGGGGCCAGGGCGGTGAGAGCGGGCTCCGGAAGCGGTCCGGACTCCAGCATGGCCCACCTCACATTATCACCATATATTTCTTGGAGTCCGTGCGTGGCGGGCGGGTGATCTCTTCTCCCTCCCCCGTTTCTCTCTTCTCAGCCGACGCCCGCCGAGCGATTAGATTTCGGCTATTGACGGTTTATTCAATTATGGTCCCACATGTGAGTGAAATTGCAAGACAACGCGTGTCCCCTCTAGTGAGCGGCGTGCGAGCCGGACTGTCAGGGTTGCGACGCGTACGAGTCGTAAGTGTGCCGCCTTTTCCTTTAGAACTTGCAAAGCGTAACATTTTCGCGTGATCGATCGATAGAAATCTAGAACAAAATGACGAAGGCGGTGCTTTCCCGCTCGTTAGGCGGGCTAGTTCGAGTGATATGACGTGCTACAGTGTCGTCCACTTGCTCCATTTTTATGTAAGCAAGAGTTTACACTCGTACGCGGGAGGAGTGCGAAACACCGCGGATCTGATTTTGATTGAGGGATAACTGTTCCCTGCCAAATAATGGAGGATTGTTACTCCCTCCATCTAGGTGAGTAAGTCATCTTAGGTTGTGCGCCGTGACCAAGGAGGAGGGAAAAATGAGAGACCTTAATGTTTATTTGCTAATTAATAGCATTGCATGCAATGAACTAACCACTGCATGTCGTCTTTGATAGTCTCAAGTCATTAAAAGCATGCACATCCTTCATCTCTTATTGGTTGATATGTCAAGAAACAATAAACGAGGTAGAAGTTAATGCACCGCGCCTAAGTGTTTTGGGATTATTTGGTTTTCGTAAGATGACTTACACACCTAGACAGAGGGAGTAGAGATTATAGCATGATAGTTAGGGCATCTCCAGCGCTGGCCCACAAATTTACACTGGCATCTGTCCGAGGACACTGATGGATGCCATCCGATGCTGCCCGCATACCTTTCGACAACTATATGAACTAACCGGACGAAATTCATGCAAACAAAGCAAATTTCAAATTAACCGGATGAAATTAACCGGATGAAATTCATTACATTTCGAAAAGTTTTCCTACAAACTGGACGAAATTCATTACATATTTTGCACAAACCGTACTAAACCTACTGTAAACCTAATCTAAATGATAGCTGGCGCCCGACCACCATGTCCGACCATGAACCCGAGAAAGCCGGCCATTGCCTTTGCCTCCTCCTCATCCGCCTCGATAACCTCCTGCTCCAGCCGAAGCACAAGGTTATGAAGATTTCCGCCTCCACGTCGCCGTCAAGAGGCTAATCGGCTCCCGATGTTTACCCCACCAAGCTTGGCGTCGACTGAGTGGAGTAGCGGTGGCCTTCCCGGGACCAGAGCAGCGGCGACCTACCATTTACTACTCTTCCTTGCTGCCGGCTGCACCCGCGCACGCGCGCTGGCTTCATGGTCGTGGCGGCGGAGGGCGGCCCGGGGGGTGCCGGCGATCTCCTTCGTTTGCTCCTGCGACAGTACGTCGAAGAGAGCTTTGGAGCGCGCCCGGAGCGGAGCCGCCGATGTCCCTCGTCTGATCCTGCGACAATACATCCAAGAGAGCTTCGGAGCACCACGAGGCCATGGTTGAAGTGGTGCCGACAGAAGGAAGGGACCGGAGGAGAATAAGTGTGGGTCTTTGGCTATGGCTGGGAGCTAGGGCTCAAGTTAATATAGCGGGCGAATGGCAATGAGCCGTGGCAGACGGATGGACAACTGGCACCGGAGTAGGTTCGTCGGGCGTGAATGCGGATGCTGCATCAGTGACTTAACTGCAGATGCGTTTGGGTGTCTGACATGTGGGCCCGACGGGCGTCTGGCCCGCATGTCAGTGACACACCAATTGCACCTGTAGTTAAGTCTAGTGAATGCGGCATTGACATTCTGGAGAGACGGTGACCGTTTCAGGCGCATGCGGACTGTTTGACTGGTCAACCATACAAATACGGAGCTATACACTGAGCCAGCGACCGTATAATCACCATATCTCGTATAGAATGATCAAAGTGAGCTATCAAGACAAGTTCGATGACCGCCAATGCATTTTACTCGGTAATAAATGACCAGGATTGAAGGGGAATCCTAATTTACTTCGTCTTCTATCCTTGAGCTCTTGACAAACCAATGCACTATACGGTTGTCCGGCCACTCCACCCCAGAGCTCTCACCAAGCGTCGTTCATGCCACCGTGCCGCACACTAACCGGTAAGGCAGCGATGGCATCCCGCCGCACCGAGTTCCTCGCCGCCCACGAATGCACACAAAATGATAGGGAAGCGATGGCATCCCGCCGTGCCGGCTTCCTCGCCGGTCGCGACCTCACAACTATGTGGGAGGAATTTGAAGATGCCAAGGCCGAATGGGCGGTAGAGCAAGAGGCGGCTAAAGCCGCATAGAGGGAGCGGAAAATTCAGAAAGCACTCAAGAAAAGAGAGGCCCGCCGCCACAAGAAAGAAAAGGACGCACGCGCTGCTGCGGAGAGGTCGGCGGAGATCCAAGCACGGTGGGGTGTCGCCGACAAAGCCGGGAAAGAGAACGACGGCGTCTGGCCAGCATGTGAGAAGTAGTAGTACTAGTAGTTAGTGTGTGTGTCTGTGTCTGAGTATGAGCATGTACCAGTACTACTAGTTACTACTGTAGTTTTTAGAGAAAATTACCAATACATTAGCCTAGACTAAATGGAAAAATTCCTATCCTATGCATCAAATGGCATCTCTTTCTCTATAGGAATTGAGATGCATTGTCATCTCACTTCCTATGATTTTCATATTCCTATCCTATGAACAAAAGGAGGCCTCTGTTGGAGTAAATACTGTAGCTAGTAGTACTGTTGGTACAGTAGTTTTCTTCAAGAAGCGGAATTCAACGAAGTCATGATGGTTCCTTCGTCCGAGCAACTTCAAAGTGGGAAGTGGGCCTGTGATTTGACGGCTCATTAGTCATTGTTACTACGGCGCGACGACATGGGTGACTCTCCCTTGGAGTTCTGCGTGCATGGCAAGTGGACCAGGATGGTCGACGTCCCACATGTTGGCGAACGGAAGTATTCTTTCCGATATCGAGGAGCAAGGAAACCGCGTGGTATAGTATCACTGCTGATTGGTTCGCAAAAAAAAAATAGTATCACTGCCGATTTATAATTATTTTTTATTTCTGATGAATGCCAGCGTTTCAACTCTTACGACGAAGGGTGCCAAACACGGCACGTGCTGGATGTCCCACACGTGAGCGAAAGGAGTGGGACATGAACAGCATGGTAGAGGCCAGCGTAAAAAAACAGCGTGGTAGAGCGTCTCCACTTCTTCCACTTCTGGGTCGGAGACCACACGTAGTAGTACTTAGTTGTATGAACGATACAAAGTGCGATCTGAGAGAAAGACATGTCTAGTTGGAAGGTCTCGGGGCATACACGTAAACAAATATAAAAGTTAATATGTGCCTCCAACTAATATAGTAGTAGTAGAGTACTTAGGCACGTACTCCATAACATCACCGTGCATTTCACGTACAACATTTAGTGGTAGTACGTAGTAAGAGACAAATGCCGCCCAAGAGTTCCCTTCTTGACCTACTTTTGGGTGTTTGGTAGAGTGTATGGAGGGTGCATGAGTCCACACTAGTTTAGTACAAATACACTAGAAGCATGCATGAAGAGGGGTGTTGAGTTGAGCATGCATGAAGAGGGAACAACTATGCTGAGACGAGAACGCAACCAAACACACCATGTATGCCACGCATGTTCATACCATTTGTGCCTTTCTACTTCACTTACTGCCCTACATTACTCAGGTTTGTACGTCCACTCCTGGGTACATGTCCGTCTCGTAGTTCCAGTGCCACGTGTTCTTCATATAGATGGAACGATCATTGCATAACACGTGCGCCTTGATGCTAGATGTCTCGCGTGTTGGCAAAAGGATGAACAAAGCTCACGTAAAAAAATAGAGTGGAAGAACATAGATTTCGGATGACCGAGAAGGAGCAAGGAACCTCGTGGTGGAGCGTCTGCACTCATAATATTTAATATTATTCAGCGATAAAATATTAACCAATCATCTCCACAGTGGACTGGAAGAGTACAAAACACAGCAGCACAGTGTAGTTACATCATACTAGTACATGGCTAACCCATGCTATCACCATATTTCTTGGCTTCCGTGCGACACCTATCTCTAGTAATCCAGCAGCATGTATCGCTTCTCCCTCCTCGTCTCTATCAAAGTGCGGCGGGCTGACGTTTCTGCCATCTATTCAGGTCGGTTAACTATCACATGTTAGCGACATGCCAAGAGCATTCTAAAAAAATTCCTTTCACGTTCCGTTTTCAAAAAGAAAAAATCCTTTCACATACGAATTTGCCTGTATGCTTTGAGCAACTTGCATGTCCTATACTGCTCCTGTTTGATACTCTAACTTAGCTAGAGGTTAGACTAACTCATGACTAACCCTGAACTAACTATAGCCAAAGAGGTGTTTGGGTGACAGGGTTAGATTGACAATAAATGCACTTCATGGAGAGAGAAAAGTGATTTTTCAGTGGTCCCAATGAGAACTATCTCCAGTTAGCACCTCTTGGGTGGGATAGTTTTTTTTGGTGGGTTCGGTGCAACTTGCTCCAATTTAAACCCTCATGCTTGGATACTTTAGGGCTATTTGATCCCCAACTAGCTCAAACTAACCCTAACCAATGGATCCAAACAGGGCCTATGGCCAGTCTCGACGCAGAGGCATGGGGATGGACGGCGCCGGTAGGCGGCAACGGCCACCATGCATGCTAGATTGTTCCAGAGACTTATTCCTTTTTAATTGCTGAGCAATGAGGTTGCGGGAGATAATGATGTGGAGAGAGGTGCAGGTATCTTTTGTAAATTATCATAGTTTGCTTCCTATCCGTCAGATATAGATCATACGGTCTGTATTACAAGATGGCAGGCACACCATCATCGCCAACTCAATTTTTTATAAGGGTATACATATGATAAGTTTGCTGAGTACTAAAGTAAAGTGAAATCTGTCCATGTTATGCAAGTAAATAAAGGTGATTGTTTATCATACGGGTAAGGTTGGATGAAGGGTGGTAGGAACAAATGCTCCGCCTAGAGCATGTGTGTGTGAGATGGAGTCTTAGTGTGTGGTGTGTGTGTGTGTGTGTGTGTGTGTGTGTGTGTGATAGAGAGAGAGAGAGAGGAGAGAGAGAGATGGAGTCTTAGTTTGTGTGTGTGTGTGTGAGAGAGAGAGATGGAGTCTAAGTGTGTGTGGGGGGGCGAGCGCGTGTGTGTGTGTGTGAGAGAGAGAGATGGAGTCTTAGTGTGTGTGTGTGGGGGGGTGTGTGCGTGCGTGCATGCATGTGTGTATGTGTGTGTGTGTCGCGGGGTCCTCTGTGGCAGATGTAATTTAAGTGTGCATGGCTTCATCATAGAGAGGTGATGTGTATGGCAGAGGCCACCAACGATGGGGTGCGAGAGAGAAAATGCCCGTAGGAGGGAAGAGAAGGTGCGTGCGCGTGAGAGGAGTCGACATCGAGGGAACCTGTTTGTTCGAGAGACACCACGGAAGACTACTATATATCGATGGTGCATGTAGGCGGGAATTAAACAAAGGGATGGTCTTATTGGTTTCAGGGATATAGGGGAAGAGTGAGAGGCGCGCAGGGCAGGGGGTAGCTAGAAGGAGATTGTTAAGTGTGAGTGTGTGTTTTGCCATCCAGGCGGAAGTTATGTGCACAAAAGAGGAGAACGATTCGATGTGGCATTAGGATTTAGGGTAATTAACTACGTATGGAGACATAGAGACCTTGAACGTGCATGTGTTAGAGGTATACATGTATACGTGGGATGTGTGTGTGTGTGCGCGCGCGCATGACCGAGATAAAAGAAAGAAGACATAAGTCCTAAGATCAACGACATGGGAGAGACGGATCAATATGACAATATGCAGGCATGTGAGAATGTAGGGAAGAAGGCCCGACAATTGAGCATGTGCTTTTGTCTTTAAGATATAGTGGCGTGGGCTGGATCATGCATCTATGGCAAGCAGAGGGGGTGAGGCGCAACGATTGTGCAAAAGAGATCAACCTATAAATGCATATGTATGGATATACATATATAGTGTGGGTGATAGGAAGCAAGACTCCGTGTGAGAAAGAAATGTTGACGGAGAAACTACAGATAGATATAGAGATGGAGATGCTAGCTAGAGAGACATCCGTTAGTTTGGGTGTTGGAGATGACCGTCGGGTGGTTCAAACGGTGAAGTTATATATATGTGTGAGAGGGCACTTGACTGCATGTAGAGAGAAACATATGTAGTGTGCGTGATAGGAATCAAGAGTGGGGGCGAGAAAGAAGGTTGACAGGGAAACAGATAAATAGAAAGATAAAGATGCTAGCTAGTGTGCGCTAGAGATAGGAGTCGAGTGGATCAGAAGGCTGGGTTATGTGTGTGGGTGTGAGAGAGATAGAGAGAGGGTGCATGTGAGTCACATACAAACAAATATTAGAGAGAAATGAGATCCAGAGAGACGGAGTTTTGTGTGTGCGAGAGAGAAAGATATTTCACAACGAGAGTGATAGCTAGAGAGACATATGAGGGAACTCAAGATATCTCTAGGGAGAGAGGGTGTGTTTGAGCGACATACAAGAGAACAATGGAGAAATATGAGACCCTGGGAGACAGAGTTTGTGTTTGTGTGTGAGAAAGAGATATTGAAGAGGAAGAGTCGTAGGTTCTCATATCTAAGGAGTGAAAGACATCTCTGTATGAGGGGAGTGCGAGTGGCACACATGGGAATAATTGAGAGAAATGAGACCCCGGGAGACAAAGTTTTGTGTTTGTGTGAGAGAAAGAGATTCCACATGGAGAATCATAGCTAGAGACACATAGCAGGGAGCGAGATATACTTAGAGAGAGATAGAGTGATGAAGGTCGATGGAGAGAGTACCGTCTGTGTGTTACGAAGATAAAAGATCATTGTCGACATACAGGTAGCACGAGAGATGCTTGAGAGACGATGAACGCGTATAGGTCCAGAGAGATAGTCCTATATAAGCATGAGTGATAGCTATATGAGACGAATATCTGGATTAAAGGGGATTCAAATATTTAAACTGGAGATCACGACATCGATAATATCATAAGGCAAATTGGTGTATCAAACATGCATATTCATTTGAATTTGGGCACACGTGTAATGTTATATAGTTTATCAATATTGGTGATCCATAGATTCTTCAATTACAAACAATGCATGGTTTATATGCAATTAATGTCTAAACGGGATTACACTATATGTTGCGTGTGTGAAACACATTATACATGTTTGAGAAGTTAAAAAAAACCCGCATGAAACACACATTAATTGGAGAGAGTTAGCGAGGAATGCATACATTGGATTTCAACATAAAGTGGTTTCAAATATTTGAAAATCCAAATTGATGGATACAACTTCATGAATCTGAGATCATGCCATTTGTAAACCATATTTATGTATAAATGGTGTTGTGCTCTTGAAAGTATATATATACAAAAAAATGATGTATATAGAATGTAATTCCAATTGAAAATGGATCCCGCCCGAAAAAAATAGTAGAATACAAACGGGATTCGAATTGAGTTGGCACGGTAAACGTGCACTGTGTAAAATTTGAACGAAGCGGGGAAAGTCGCAGTAACCGCCCGAAACCAAAATCTGTGAGATCGAAATCACTACTGTCTATCCCTGCCGCGCAAAGCCTATCTGACTAATTTCTATAGGTTTCGATAGGGGTAGGTTTGTAATTTCACCCAAACGTGACGTAACCGCCTCTCACCCGGATTCATACACGGTGGGCGCCAAAACACAGTGTGCCCTCGGCCGAAATCGACTCCCTCCCCGATTCATATTCATACACGGTGGGCGCCAAAAACAAACTCTCGTCGGCAAATATTCGGTGTATGCGAGATTACCGTCCTATCCCCAACCGACTTATGTTGCTGTGCTGTAGTAGAAATTTGAAACGGGGGATAAGTTTGTAAATTTCCTTGCATTTGAGACAAGCGCGCCCTGAATACTTGGTTCCCCCTCCTCTCTACCTCCCTTTTCCCCATTCGTACTCCATGGGCGCCAAAACACCCTCTCCACCCCACCCTCCTCCGTCCGCCGCCATCCGCCACCCCATCCACCGCCGTCCTCCTCCACCATGCCGGAGCTGATACCCCGATGCCGCCGTCCATTACAAGAGATCGACCTCTCTCATCCACGCCTTCGGACCGGGATCCTTGCATCCGGTCCTCTCGCTTCATCCCCGCTGTCGTCCACCTTGCCGGCGCCGCTCCTACGACCGTCTCATCCACCACGCACCGCCACCACCGTCTACCCTCCTAGATCTGCTTCCACGCTGCCAACAACCATCACTACCGTAGCACCGTCAAATTCTCACCAGATGCGTACACGGCGCCACACCAGAGGCGGTACTCTTTCGTATCTGCTCAACTTATTTATCGCAACAAGAAAATAGATCGCCACTGCTTTACTCTGATTTCTTGTCTTGGTTGCGAAGTTGCCTTTGTCTGATTTGCACCTTCAGATCCGCCATGGCACGCTCAACACTATACTCCCAATGCTTATGGTTTTCCCCTTTTATATTCCACACTAGTTAAATCACAGTAGACTAAATTTCAAAATTGAGTCAGTCAATTTTTCAGAGCTCGCCGGAGTTCGCCGATGCGATCCAAGGGGCTCGGGTGGTTGTGGGGCCTCGCCGAACGAAGAAAACTCGACGCAGGTGGGGGGTGGGGGTGGCGGAGGAACACAGGTGGTGGGGGCCGGCGGCTGTGCGGTTTTCTGTATGGGAAGAATCAGGGACGAGGAAGAAGAAGGGTTAGGAGACGTAGGATCTTCATCCAACCGCTTGAAATGGTCGAGAGACAGCTGGGAGTTGCATTCTTAATGTGCTCTAGTTCATCATGTATGGGCACTGTGCAACCAACATTTTATTATCCAAAATCTGCTTGCTCTTCTTTACCATGTTCGATAGTGCTGGCCTGTACGTGGTCGATAGGCTTTCAATTACTAGCGGCAATACAACACCGTATTTTCATGCTAGTTCCACTTTCCTGATTTATATATCGTGGTTATGGTGTACCCCTGTTATGTACACTATGATCTGCCTAGTTGTTGTGTGCTCTTGTTATCATGGTTTGGCAATAAACTATCTATACAGTATATTATGAACCTATCATCTGCCAGCTATCCTTACTTCTGGAGCCTATTTTTTCGTGTACTTGTGCCAGATTATATAAATGCACGCACGATATTACAACACAAATGAGCTCTCTCATCAGAATCCAGTGATAGCTCATAAGTGTTTACAGGGGCGCCCCTATATTAGAATATCATCTGCATTACAAACATAATCTCACAACTATTTATGTTTTCATGGTTCTCAGATATTATACGCAATTACAGTGAATATCATAATCCGCGCATCAGAAGAATATTGTGGAACACTGCAATGACTTACAAAATTGGCACCAATGCATTGAGTGCCATTCTGGAAGCAATGAAACTCGTACGCTCCCCACCTGTTGATTCTTGTTCAGAATATCATTCTAATGACTATTCTAACCTCGAGGAGTCAAAGGCAGATGGCCTATCCTGTTCACCCATCAAGGTGCCTGTTCTAATTTGGCAAGGTTTTATTGATTGTGCGTCTCTTGCATATGTTGTCTTGCATTTCTTCTACTTTGTTGCACCACCATCTGCTTAGTTTACTCATCATATAACTCGAGATGCCATGCCCATCCATTATCAATATATATTCCATCTGTCGTCATACCATGTTTTTCCAGTCAAATGCTGTTCTTGTGCATCAGACATCAAAAAGGAAGAGGGTGATTGCCAAACCTGAAGGAGCACCAGCAAAGTCCTTGAAAAACATGGTGGTGCCGGAGAAATCAGACAGCGCCCCACTTATATTGGTTGTACAACCAACGACACAAAACATAGGACCGACTCCAGCAGACTGTACCCATACTTCACTGGCCACACCACTAGCCCCACCACACAGGACCTGCACTCCAGCAAAAGGTATACCGATTTCATTTGCCATAGCACCAGCCGTACCACAGAAAAATCCCACTCCAGCAAAAAGTACAGCAAGTCCACCGGCCGAAGACCTATCCCAACTGCAGAGACGGCCAATTCTTGCAGATTGGAACCCCATTCCATTTATTCCCAGTTTAAAAGACAATGCTTTCAATGTTGTGAGGGACTACATGCATATATTCCCATCATGGGAAGATTATAGTGAAGACAAACACCATTTTCACATCTTCCTGTCCAACTTACGTGTAAGGTCTATTGTTCATGGTTATTATTTTCCTGTTTTCTGCTAATCGAACACATCAATGATTTACATTACATTGTTGTAAATAGGTGAGGGTCAATCTGGATAGTCATGACGAGCAAAGCTTGCTTGTGCTTTTCAAGCAAGCATTGCAGCAGTATCGGTGTTACCTGAGGAAATCACACTTTGATGGCAAGTCTATAAATGAATTTCCGGTGAAGTCTCTTGTGCTAAATTTAGAAGACATTGAATGGAAAAACCTTGTTATGCACTGGTCTCGTTCCCAAGATGAGGTACTGTCTATGAAATCACATGACAATTTGAACTTCTACTTTTCTGCATGTGCCTTACGGATCTTTTTTGCAGGAAATCAGCTCAAAGAAGAATTCCGGTTTGAAAAGAACGACAGGATACCGATTCTCACATCCTATTCTTTTCGCGTTTTCATTGCGATTGTGGTTTCCTTTCGATTGCTTTTTGTTTGTCAGTTCATTGATGGATCCTGGAGCACTAGGCAAAGAGTTGCCGGTGGACAACTCACTGGAGATAGCGATCTCCAGGAAGCGAGCACCGACCAACGAGTTGACCATGTTGGCGGGCCAACCCATGGAGACAAAGAACTCCAAGAAACAAGCACTGGCCAAAGAGTTGAGGACGTTGGTGGACGAACTCAAAGAAAGTTGGAAGAACAGCAAGGGCCCCACCGTGCCTACCCCAGGAGCTCTGATCGCCACCTATGTGAGGCTCAAGACCGAGTTTGAGGAGATAGTCGCCGTTGAGAAGCAGTATTCCCCTGGCAAGGTGATGGCCCCCCATCGAGGACGAGGACATGGCCCCCGGAGGGATGAGATCCCCTGGTGAGCTGCACAAGGTAAAAAATAATGGCTTATTACCATAGTTGTGGTTTTTGATTATTTGCAATGTGCTTGCTTTTTGATTATTTGCAATGTGCTTGCTAATATGTTAGTGTTGTGCAGGTGCCGGTGGTTTTCCTTGATGATTCCGATGCCGCTGTCCATCTTGTGGACATCGCCCCAGAGATCGATTCCGATGTCGCGGTTAGTCCTGTGGACATCGCCCCAGAAATCGATTCCCATGCCGCTGTCCGTGCTGTGGTCATTGCCCGAGAGATTGATGACAAGAAATAGTTGGTCGCGCTAATCCTTCAGGGTAGTTTGCATCGCCGTGTGTTTAATTACCAGAACGATGCGTGTTATCAAACCATCTTAGGGCTAGTGCACTGTCTTGTGTGGGTGGATCTTGCTACTTTCGTTTGTTAGTGAATCATGCGATGAATCATGTGAACCCTCTCCGAGTTATGGAAACAGATGTATCCTCACCAGCTTTTGATGTAATATATGGCATGCTTAGATGTAAGTTTGAATTGTTTATCATATCAGCAGGGCTTGTTTGATGATTCTTGGTGTTAGTAGGCTAGCTACTGTGCGAGCTATAGTACTTGCAAAACACTCACCGAAGAGAAATGTTGGGGCTGATGAGCTCGTGGTACACTTATACTTATCCCTCGTCGATCAACCAATAGCCCTAGATCCTAAAATTGTAGGCTTAGCGATCGATCAGACAATAGTCGACATACATTCAGGCCTCATTTGGTTCATAGGGTAGGAAAATCATAGCAAAAGTACAGAGAACGTGCAACACAAAATCATAGAAGTGCAGAGACGTACTCCCTTTGTTCCAAAATAGATGACCTAGGCGGGTTAGTTTGGCCTAGTGGGTTTTAGTGATATGACGTGGTACAGTGCCGTCCAGTCTTCGCGTGTGGTAGCAGTATTGCAGGTACAGTAAGTTTTCTTGAAGAAGCGGAATTCAACGAAGTCATGATGGTTCCTTCGTCCGAACAACTTACCGTGGGAAAGGTTGGGCCTGCGATACGGCAGGGGTAGACCAGGATAATTTTGTGCATGGCAGGTGGACCAGGATGGTCGACGTCCCACATGTCGGCGAATGAAAGTATTCTTTTCGATATAGAGGACGAGCAACGAGTATTCATTGTTTATTTTTGATGAAAGCCATTGTCTCCACTGTTACTCCTTGACTTTGTCAATGCCTCTCTCTCCTCCACATAAGTGGGGACTACTTGCTATGCATGCAACGGGCAGCTGGCGTCTTGAGGGGCCAGGGCGGTGAGAGCGGGCTCCGGAAGCGGTCCGGACTCCAGCATGGCCCACCTCACATTATCACCATATATTTCTTGGAGTCCGTGCGTGGCGGGCGGGTGATCTCTTCTCCCTCCCCCGTTTCTCTCTTCTCAGCCGACGCCCGCCGAGCGATTAGATTTCGGCTATTGACGGTTTATTCAATTATGGTCCCACATGTGAGTGAAATTGCAAGACAACGCGTGTCCCCTCTAGTGAGCGGCGTGCGAGCCGGACTGTCAGGGTTGCGACGCGTACGAGTCGTAAGTGTGCCGCCTTTTCCTTTAGAACTTGCAAAGCGTAACATTTTCGCGTGATCGATCGATAGAAATCTAGAACAAAATGACGAAGGCGGTGCTTTCCCGCTCGTTAGGCGGGCTAGTTCGAGTGATATGACGTGCTACAGTGTCGTCCACTTGCTCCATTTTTATGTAAGCAAGAGTTTACACTCGTACGCGGGAGGAGTGCGAAACACCGCGGATCTGATTTTGATTGAGGGATAACTGTTCCCTGCCAAATAATGGAGGATTGTTACTCCCTCCATCTAGGTGAGTAAGTCATCTTAGGTTGTGCGCCGTGACCAAGGAGGAGGGAAAAATGAGAGACCTTAATGTTTATTTGCTAATTAATAGCATTGCATGCAATGAACTAACCACTGCATGTCGTCTTTGATAGTCTCAAGTCATTAAAAGCATGCACATCCTTCATCTCTTATTGGTTGATATGTCAAGAAACAATAAACGAGGTAGAAGTTAATGCACCGCGCCTAAGTGT
Source organism: Triticum timopheevii (assembly GCA_963921465.1). Lineage (NCBI taxonomy): Eukaryota > Viridiplantae > Streptophyta > Magnoliopsida > Poales > Poaceae > Triticum > Triticum timopheevii. Next base: position 141,940,168 of record OY997270.1, read on the forward strand.
TTTGGGATTATTTGGTTTTCGTAAGATGACTTACACACCTAGACAGAGGGAGTAGAGATTATAGCATGATAGTTAGGGCATCTCCAGCGCTGGCCCACAAATTTACACTGGCATCTGTCCGAGGACACTGATGGATGCCATCCGATGCTGCCCGCATACCTTTCGACAACTATATGAACTAACCGGACGAAATTCATGCAAACAAAGCAAATTTCAAATTAACCGGATGAAATTAACCGGATGAAATTCATTACATTTCGAAAAGTTTTCCTACAAACTGGACGAAATTCATTACATATTTTGCACAAACCGTACTAAACCTACTGTAAACCTAATCTAAATGATAGCTGGCGCCCGACCACCATGTCCGACCATGAACCCGAGAAAGCCGGCCATTGCCTTTGCCTCCTCCTCATCCGCCTCGATAACCTCCTGCTCCAGCCGAAGCACAAGGTTATGAAGATTTCCGCCTCCACGTCGCCGTCAAGAGGCTAATCGGCTCCCGATGTTTACCCCACCAAGCTTGGCGTCGACTGAGTGGAGTAGCGGTGGCCTTCCCGGGACCAGAGCAGCGGCGACCTACCATTTACTACTCTTCCTTGCTGCCGGCTGCACCCGCGCACGCGCGCTGGCTTCATGGTCGTGGCGGCGGAGGGCGGCCCGGGGGGTGCCGGCGATCTCCTTCGTTTGCTCCTGCGACAGTACGTCGAAGAGAGCTTTGGAGCGCGCCCGGAGCGGAGCCGCCGATGTCCCTCGTCTGATCCTGCGACAATACGTCCAAGAGAGCTTCGGAGCACCACGAGGCCATGGTTGAAGTGGTGCCGACAGAAGGAAGGGACCGGAGGAGAATAAGTGTGGGTCTTTGGCTATGGCTGGGAGCTAGGGCTCAAGTTAATATAGCGGGCGAATGGCAATGAGCCGTGGCAGACGGATGGACAACTGGCACCGGAGTAGGTTCGTCGGGCGTGAATGCGGATGCTGCATCAGTGACTTAACTGCAGATGCGTTTGGGTGTCTGACATGTGGGCCCGACGGGCGTCTGGCCCGCATGTCAGTGACACACCAATTGCACCTGTAGTTAAGTCTAGTGAATGCGGCATTGACATTCTGGAGAGACGGTGACCGTTTCAGGCGCATGCGGACTGTTTGACTGGTCAACCATACAAATACGGAGCTATACACTGAGCCAGCGACCGTATAATCACCATATCTCGTATAGAATGATCAAAGTGAGCTATCAAGACAAGTTCGATGACCGCCAATGCATTTTACTCGGTAATAAATGACCAGGATTGAAGGGGAATCCTAATTTACTTCGTCTTCTATCCTTGAGCTCTTGACAAACCAATGCACTATACGGTTGTCCGGCCACTCCACCCCAGAGCTCTCACCAAGCGTCGTTCATGCCACCGCGCCGCACACTAACCGGTAAGGCAGCGATGGCATCCCGCCGCACCGAGTTCCTCGCCGCCCACGAATGCACACAAAATGATAGGGAAGCGATGGCATCCCGCCATGCCGGCTTCCTCGCCGGTCGCGACCTCACAACTATGTGGGAGGAATTTGAAGATGCCAAGGCCGAATGGGCGGTAGAGCAAGAGGCGGCTAAAGCCGCATAGAGGGAGCGGAAAATTCAGAAAGCACTCAAGAAAAGAGAGGCCCGCCGCCACAAGAAAGAAAAGGACGCACGCGCTGCTGCGGAGAGGTCGGCATAGATCCAAGCACGGTGGGGTGTCGCCGACAAAGCCGGGAAAGAGAACGACGGCGTCTGGCCAGCATGTGAGAAGTAGTAGTACTAGTAGTTAGTGTGTGTGTCTGTGTCTGAGTATGAGCATGTACCAGTACTACTAGTTACTACTGTAGTTTTTAGAGAAAATTACCAATACATTAGCCTAGACTAAATGGAAAAATTCCTATCCTATGCATCAAATGGCATCTCTTTCTCTATAGGAATTGAGATGCATTGTCATCTCACTTCCTATGATTTTCATATTCCTATCCTATGAACAAAAGGAGGCCTCTGTTGGAGTAAATACTGTAGCTAGCAGTACTGTTGGTACAGTAGTTTTCTTCAAGAAGCGGAATTCAACGAAGTCATGATGGTTCCTTCGTCCGAGCAACTTCAAAGTGGGAAGTGGGCCTGTGATTTGACGGCTCATTAGTCATTGTTACTACGGCGCGACGACATGGGTGACTCTCCCTTGGAGTTCTGCGTGCATGGCAAGTGGACCAGGATGGTCGACGTCCCACATGTTGGCGAACGGAAGTATTCTTTCCGATATCGAGGAGCAAGGAAACCGCGTGGTATAGTATCACTGCTGATTGGTTCGCAAAAAAAATAGTATCACTGCCGATTTATAATTATTTTTTATTTCTGATGAATGCCAGCGTTTCAACTCTTACGACGAAGGGTGCCAAACACGGCACGTGCTGGATGTCCCACACGTGAGCGAAAGGAGTGGGACATGAATAGCATGGTAGAGGCCAGCGTAAAAAAACAGCGTGGTAGAGCGTCTCCACTTCTTCCACTTCTGGGTCGGAGACCACACGTAGTAGTACTTAGTTGTATGAACGATACAAAGTGCGATCTGGAGAGAAAGACATGTCTAGTTGGAAGGTCTCGGGGCATACACGTAAACAAATATAAAAGTTAATATGTGCCTCCAACTAATATAGTAGTAGTAGAGTACTTAGGCACGTACTCCATAACATCACCGTGCATTTCACGTACAACATTTAGTGGTAGTACGTAGTAAGAGACAAATGCCGCCCAAGAGTTCCCTTCTTGACCTACTTTTGGGTGTTTGGTAGAGTGTATGGAGGGTGCATGAGTCCACACTAGTTTAGTACAAATACACTAGAAGCATGCATGAAGAGGGGTGTTGAGTTGAGCATGCATGAAGAGGGAACAACTATGCTGAGACGAGAATGCAACCAAACACACCATGTATGCCACGCATGTTCATACCATTTGTGCCTTTCTACTTCACTTACTGCCCTACATTACTCAGGTTTGTACGTCCACTCCTGGGTACATGTCCGTCTCGTAGTTCCAGTGCCACGTGTTCTTCATATAGATGGAACGATCATTGCATAACACGTGCGCCTTGATGCTAGATGTCTCGCGTGTTGGCAAAAGGATGAACAAAGCTCATGTAAAAAAATAGAGTGGATGAACATAGATTTCGGACGACCGAGAAGGAGCAAGGAACCTCGTGGTGGAGCGTCTGCACTCATAATATTTAATATTATTCAGCGATATAAAATTAACCAATCATCTCCACAGTGGACTGGAAGAGTACAAAACACAGCAGCACAGTGTAGTTACATCATACTAGTACATGGCTAACCCATGCTATCACCATATTTCTTGGCTTCCGTGCGACACCTATCTCTAGTAATCCAGCAGCATGTATCGCTTCTCCCTCCTCGTCTCTATCAAAGTGCGGCGGGCTGACGTTTCTGCCATCTATTCAGGTCGGTTAACTATCACATGTTAGCGACATGCCAAGAGCATTCTAAAAAAATTCCTTTCACGTTTCGTTTTCAAAAAGAAAAAATCCTTTCACATACGAATTTGCCTGTATGCTTTGAGCAACTTGCACGTCCTATACTGCTCCTGTTTGATACTCTAACTTAGCTAGAGGTTAGACTAACTCATGACTAACCCTGAACTAACTATAGCCAAAGAGGTGTTTGGGTGACAGGGTTAGATTGACAATAAATGCACTTCATGGAGAGAGAAAAGTGATTTTTCAGTGGTCCCAATGAGAACTATCTCCAGTTAGCACCTCTTGGGTGGGATAGTTTTTTTTGGTGGGTTCGGTGCAACTTGCTCCAATTTAAACCCTCATGCTTGGATACTTTAGGGCTATTTGATCCCCAACTAGCTCAAACTAACCCTAACCCATGGATCCAAACAGGGCCTATGGCCAGTCTCGACGCAGAGGCATGGGGATGGACGGCGCCGGTAGGCGGCAACGGCCACCATGCATGCTAGATTGTTCCAGAGACTTATTCCTTTTTTAATTGCTGAGCAATGAGGTTGCGGGAGATAATGATGTGGAGAGAGGTGCAGGTATCTTTTGTAAATTATCATAGTTTGCTTCCTATCCGTCAGATATAGATCATACGGTCTGTATTACAAGATGGCAGGCACACCATCATCGCCAACTCAATTTTTTATAAGGGTATACATATGATAAGTTTGCTGAGTACTAAAGTAAAGTGAAATCTGTCCATGTTATGCAAGTAAATAAAGGTGATTGTTTATCATACGGGTAAGGTTGGATGAAGGGTGGTAGGAACAAATGCTCCGCCTAGAGCATGTGTGTGTGAGATGGAGTCTTAGTGTGTGGTGTGTGTGTGTGTGTGTGTGTGTGTGTGTGTGTGTGATAGAGAGAGAGAGAGGAGAGAGAGAGATGGAGTCTTAGTTTGTGTGTGTGTGTGAGAGAGAGAGAGATGGAGTCTAAGTGTGTGTGGGGGGGCGAGCGCGCGTGTGTGTGTGTGAGAGAGAGAGATGGAGTCTTAGTGTGTGTGTGTGGGGGGGTGTGTGCGTGCGTGCATGCATGTGTGTATGTGTGTGTGTGTCGCGGGGTCCTCTATGGCAGATGTAATTTAAGTGTGCATGGCTTCATCATAGAGAGGTGATGTGTATGGCAGAGGCCACCAACGATGGGGTGCGAGAGAGAAAATGCCCGTAGGAGGGAAGAGAAGGTGCGTGCGCGTGAGAGGAGTCGACATCGAGGGAACCTGTTTGTTCGAGAGACACCACGGAAGACTACTATATATCGATGGTGCATGTAGGCGGGAATTAAACAAAGGGATGGTCTTATTGGTTTCAGGGATATAGGGGAAGAGTGAGAGGCGCGCAGGGCAGGGGGTAGCTAGAAGGAGATTGTTAAGTGTGAGTGTGTGTTTTGCCATCCAGGCGGAAGTTATGTGCACAAAAGAGGAGAACGATTCGATGTGGCATTAGGATTTAGGGTAATTAACTACGTATGGAGACATAGAGACCTTGAACGTGCATGTGTTAGAGGTATACATGTATACGTGGGATGTGTGTGTGTGTGCGCGCGCGCATGACCGAGATAAAAGAAAGAAGACATAAGTCCTAAGATCAACGACATGGGAGAGACGGATCAATATGACAATATGCAGGCATGTGAGAATGTAGGGAAGAAGGCCCGACAATTGAGCATGTGCTTTTGTCTTTAAGATATAGTGGCGTGGGCTGGAGCATGCATCTATGGCAAGCAGAGGGGGTGAGGCGCAACGATTGTGCAAAAGAGATCAACCTATAAATGCATATGTATGGATATACATATATAGTGTGGGTGATAGGAAGCAAGACTCCGTGTGAGAAAGAAATGTTGACGGAGAAACTACAGATAGATATAGAGATGGAGATGCTAGCTAGAGAGACATCCGTTAGTTTGGGTGTTGGAGATGACCGTCGGGTGGTTCAAACGGTGAAGTTATATATATGTGTGAGAGGGCACTTGACTGCATGTAGAGAGAAACATATGTAGTGTGCGTGATAGGAATCAAGAGTGGGGGCGAGAAAGAAGGTTGACAGGGAAACAGATAAATAGAAAGATAAAGATGCTAGCTAGTGTGCGCTAGAGATAGGAGTCGAGTGGATCAGAAGGCTGGGTTATGTGTGTGGGTGTGAGAGAGATAGAGAGAGGGTGCATGTGAGTCACATACAAACAAATATTAGAGAGAAATGAGATCCAGAGAGACGGAGTTTTGTGTGTGCGAGAGAGAAAGATATTTCACAACGAGAGTGATAGCTAGAGAGACATATGAGGGAACTCAAGATATCTCTAGGGAGAGAGGGTGTGTTTGAGCGACATACAAGAGAACAATGGAGAAATATGAGACCCTAGGAGACAGAGTTTGTGTTTGTGTGTGAGAAAGAGATATTGAAGAGGAAGAGTCGTAGGTTCTCATATCTAAGGAGTGAAAGACATCTCTGTATGAGGGGAGTGCGAGTGGCACACATGGGAATAATTGAGAGAAATGAGACCCCGGGAGACAAAGTTTTGTGTTTGTGTGAGAGAAAGAGATTCCACATGGAGAATCATAGCTAGAGACACATAGCAGGGAGCGAGATATACTTAGAGAGAGATAGAGTGATGAAGGTCGATGGAGAGAGTACCGTCTGTGTGTTACGAAGATAAAAGATCATTGTCGACATACAGGTAGCACGAGAGATGCTTGAGAGACGATGAACGCGTATAGGTCCAGAGAGATAGTCCTATATAAGCATGAGTGATAGCTATATGAGACGAATATCTGGATTAAAGGGGATTCAAATATTTAAACTGGAGATCACGACATCGATAATATCATAACGCAAATTGGTGTATCAAACATGCATATTCATTTGAATTTGGGCACACGTGTAATGTTATATAGTTTATCAATATTGGTGATCCATAGATTCTTCAATTACAAACAATGCATGGTTTATATGCAATTAATGTCTAAACGGGATTACACTATATGTTGCGTGTGTGAAACACATTATACATGTTTGAGAAGTTAAAAAAAACCCGCATGAAACACACATTAATTGGAGAGAGTTAGCGAGGAATGCATACATTGGATTTCAACATAAAGTGGTTTCAAATATTTGAAAATCCAAATTGATGGATACAACTTCATGAATCTGAGATCATGCCATTTGTAAATCATATTTATGTATAAATGGTGTTGTGCTCTTGAAAGTATATATATACAAAAAAATGATGTATATAGAATGTAATTCCAATTGAAAATGGATCCCGTCCGAAAAAAATAGTAGAATACAAACGGGATTCGAATTGAGTTGGCACGGTAAACGTGCACTGTGCAAAATTTGAACGAAGCAGGGAAAGTCGCAGTAACCGCCCGAAACCAAAATCTGTGAGATCGAAATCACTACTGTCTATCCCTGCCGCGCAAAGCCTATCTAACTAATTTCTATAGGTTTCGATAGGGGTAGGTTTGTAATTTCACCCAAACGTGACGTAACCGCCTCTCACCCGGATTCATACACGGTGGGCGCCAAAACACAGTGTGCCCTCGGCCGAAATCGACTCCCTCCCCGATTCATATTCATACACGGTGGGCGCCAAAAACAAACTCTCGTCGGCAAATATTCGGTGTATGCGAGATTACCGTCCTATCCCCAACCGACTTATGTTGCTGTGCTGTAGTAGAAATTTGAAATGGGGGATAAGTTTGTAAATTTCCTTGCATTTGAGACAAGCGCGCCCTAAATACTTGGTTCCCCCTCCTCTCTACCTCCCTTTTCCCCATTCGTACTCCATGGGCGCCAAAACACCCTCTCCACCCCACCCTCCTCCGTCCGCCGCCATCCGCCACCCCATCCACCGCCGTCCTCCTCCACCATGCCGGAGCTGATACCCCGACGCCGCCGTCCATTACAAGAGATCGACCTCTCTCATCCACGCCTTCGGACCGGGATCCTTGCATCCCGTCCTCTCGCTTCATCCCCGCTGTCGTCCACCTTGCCGGCGCCGCTCCTACGACCGTCTCATCCACCACGCACCGCCACCACCGTCTACCCTCCTAGATCTGCTTCCACGCTGCCAACAACCATCACTACCGTAGCACCGTCAAATTCTCACCAGATGCGTACACGGCGCCACACCAGAGGCGGTACTCTTTCGTATCTGCTCAACTTATTTATCGCAACAAGAAAATAGATCGCCACTGCTTTACTCTGATTTCTTGTCTTGGTTGCGAAGTTGCCTTTGTCCGATTTGCACCTTCAGATCCGCCATGGCACGCTCAACACTATACTCCCAATGCTTATGGTTTTCCCCTTTTATATTCCACACTAGTTAAATCACAGTAGACTAAATTTCAAAATTGAGTCAGTCGATTTTTCAGAGCTCGCCGGAGTTCGCCGATGCGATCCAAGGGGCTCGGGTGGTTGTGGGGCCTCGCCGAACGAAGAAAACTCGACGCAGGTGGGGGGTGGGGGTGGCGGAGGAACACATGTGGTGGGGGCCGGCGGCTGTGCGGTTTTCTATATGGGAAGAATCAGGGACGAGGAAGAAGAAGGGTTAGGAGACGTAGGATCTTCATCCAACCGCTTGAAATGATCGAGAGACAGCTGGGAGTTGCATTCTTAATGTGCTCTAGTTCATCATGTATGGGCACTGTGCAACCAACATTTTATTATCCAAAATCTGCTTGCTCTTCTTTACCATGTTCGATAGTGCTGGCCTGTACGTGGTCGATAGGCTTTCAATTACTAGCGGCAATACAACACCGTATTTTCATGCCAGTTCCACTTTCCTGATTTATATATCGTGGTTATGGTGTACCCCTGTTATGTACACTATGATCTGCCTACTTGTTGTGTGCTCTTGTTATCATGGTTTGGCAATAAACTATCTATACAGTATATTATGAACCTATCATCTGCCAGCTATCCTTACTTCTGGAGCCTATTTTTTCGTGTACTTGTGCCAGATTATATAAATGCACGCACGATATTACAACACAAATGAGCTCTCTCATCAGAATCCAGTGATAGCTCATAAGTGTTTACAGGGGCGCCCCTATATTAGAATATCATCTGCATTACAAACATAATCTCACAACTATTTATGTTTTCATGGTTCTCAGATATTATACGCAATTACAGTGAATATCATAATCCGCGCATCAGAAGAATATTGTGGAACACTGCAATGACTTACAAAATTGGCACCAACGCATTGAGTGCCATTCTGGAAGCAATGAAACTCGTACGCTCCCCACTTGTTGATTCTTGTTCAGAATATCATTCTAATGACTATTCTAACCTCGAGGAGTCAAAGGCAGATGGCCTATCCTGTTCACCCATCAAGGTGCCTGTTCTAATTTGGCAAGGTTTTATTGATTGTGCGTCTCTTGCATATGTTGTCTTGCATTTCTTCTACTTTGTTGCACCACCATCTGCTTAGTTTACTCATCATATAACTCGAGATGCCATGCCCATCCATTATCAATATATATTCCATCTGTCGTCATACCATGTTTTTCCAGTCAAATGCTGTTCTTGTGCATCAGACATCAAAAAGGAAGAGGGTGATTGCCAAACCTGAAGGAGCACCAGCAAAGTCCTTGAAAAACATGGTGGTGCCGGAGAAATCAGACAGCGCCCCACTTATATTGGTTGTACAACCAGCGACACAAAACATAGGACCGACTCCAGCAGACTGTACCCATACTTCACTGGCCACACCACTAGCCCCACCACACAGGACCTGCACTCCAGCAAAAGGTATACCGATTTCATTTGCCATAGCACCAGCCGTACCACAGAAAAATCCCACTCCAGCAAAAAGTACAGCAAGTCCACCGGCCGAAGACCTATCCCAACTGCAGAGACGACCAATTCTTGCAGATTGGAACCCCATTCCATTTATTCCCAGTTTAAAAGACAATGCTTTCAATGTTGTGAGGGACTACGTGCATATATTCCCATCATGGGAAGATTATAGTGAAGACAAACACCATTTTCACATCTTCCTGTCCAACTTACGTGTAAGGGCTATTATTCATGGTTATTATTTTCCTGTTTTCTGCTAATCGAACACATCAATGATTTACATTACATTGTTGTAAATAGGTGAGGGTCAATCTGGATAGTCATGACGAGCAAAGCTTGCTTGTGCTTTTCAAGCAAGCATTGCAGCAGTATCGGTGTTACCTGAGGAAATCACACTTTGATGGCAAGTCTATAAATGAATTTCCGGTGAAGTCTCTTGTGCTAAATTTAGAAGACATTGAATGGAAAAACCTTGTTATGCACTGGTCTCGTTCCCAAGATGAGGTACTATCTATGAAATCACATGACAATTTGAACTTCTACTTTTCTGCATGTGCCTTACGGATCTTTTTTGCAGGAAATCAGCTCAAAGAAGAATTCCGGTTTGAAAAGAACGACAGGATATCGCAAATATGCTGCCCGCTGCTTTGCTCTTGTTAGTACCTGTTGTCCTGTATCACTGTACTTGCATACATACCTGGTTCATTATGTGACAGCAGTATGCATGATAGCTTGCTTATCAATTGTTCACTCCAAATTATCTGATCTGTATGAATGGTTACATTAGAGTAGAATATATCCAATGCCAATGAATTTTTTTAGCTCTGCATTGTTCTTGTAAGTACATGCTGTCCTTTATCACTGTACTTATATTGACAGGTAGTTGTTCATGTACCATAACTTTGCAGCTTATTTTCCTTTGCCCTCCATTTTCTACACATCAGATCTATATTTACTCTTACCATAAGGTTGGTACTGAAGAAGTTTAGGTGTGCATTGCTCTTGGTTGTGCCTTTTGCCTATATCGCTGCACATACGTTTATAGCTACTTGGTTATGTAGCATCCCTCTTCATCTTATCTTAAATATTCTCCATTTTTTCGTATATTATCACATCTATATTTACTCTTAACAAAATGTAGAATAAAGGCAATGCTTATGAAGAACATTCTGTGCTAAACTTCTTGAATTGCCCCCCATCAGCATGGACAAGGGCTTTATAGAGCCTGTCTTCACCAGTAATGTAAGTTTGTCCTTCTCAAGCCTTCAAACTTTGTTGTGTATATTTAGTTAGGCATGACTGCGACAACTGTTTATTTTTGGTGTTTGCATCAAATTGCATGTTTAAAGTTTAGTATGTAGTTCATAAACAAAAGTTTGTCCTTCTCAATTTAAGTTTTCAGTTGTACAACCAAGTTCCTTCTTCATTCCATGTAAATTAAACTATACAGAGCAAGTGATCTTCTTTTGCACTGCATGTATGCTTCTGTTCTTCATCCGTAATCCAGTGGTGTGGTGAACCTACCCACTACAGCACAATGTCATATTCTGCAATGTCTTAACTATGAAGAATGTCATATCATTCTACTATTATTTAAACCGCCTCTTTATTTGCCAATCTGAAATGGGATAAATTGACAGCACACTAACCATTGATACTTATGAGTTCTTGATCTGTAATCCAGTGATGTCGTGAAGCTGCCAACTCCTTCACAATGTCAATTCCTGCCATGTCTTGACCTGAACAATACCATATTGTGTTAATGCAATTTTAAACTATGTCACTTTATTCGTCAGTAAGAAATGTGATGAATTGTCAGCACTGATACTTTTATGTGCAAAACCTGTCATCTGTCTGCTTGTTTATCTTTCAGAGTGAGGAAGATATAAGTGTTGAACAAGCGCAGTCTCATCATCTTGCTCAGCTGCTTGCGCTGCAGCTCCCCAGCAGGGCTAACCTTTCTTGAACTCTATTGAAGTGCTGTCGGTTCTCTATATTATTTTGTCGGCGTGTTTATTTGCACTGGTGGCGATCTTTGATGCCCAGTGTATGTAATCTACTGTCTGCTTGTGCTTTGTTATCATAGTGGCGAACTTTGATGCCCAGTGGATGTAATATGTCGTAATTTCTTTATTGTATAGTCTAGGTTTTTTCTTATTCACGATGCTGTAGTTATTTTACTATATATATATATATCCTGTCTTCGCAGTAAACCGGCTAAACCGTAAAATTACGGTACATAATTGGGCCGTCATGCAATCACGATGTATGATCCGCATCATGGGCCCCGTCAAACTGGCCCACTAGTAGATTCGGGCCTTTAATAGGCCTAGCAACCCCCGGCCCTCTTTTCGCAAGAAAACTCAATGGGCTTTTAGGAGGCTGAGAAGTAGGCTGGGCCTGAAACGTGCCGAATAGCTCACGGGCCGGTGGTAGCCCGAAATGGACCCCGGCCCATGATTGTGCGAATCAATTCACGGGCTTTTAACAGGCCAAAGTTGTCTCGATCCTTGTTTGGCCCAATCAGATATCGGCTGCGAGCAGGCCGGATGCAAACCGGGCCATAGTTAGGCCCAACTATATGACGGGCTTTTAACAGACCGAAATTAATATAGGGCCGAAATGTTAAATGGGCCCTTAACAGGCCGAAACTAATATCAGGCCGAATTACTAAATGGGCCTTTAGCAAGTGGGCCCAAAAGCATAGCGTCCAGTCAACGGGCCGAATCTAATATGGGCCATAATTGAGCCCAAAGCCTCTTAAAGGGTCGGACCTGATCTGGGCCGTGATTTGGCCCAGAAAGTGGGAGGCTTTTAACGGGCCGGGTATTATATGGGCCATTATTAGGCCCGGAACGTGGCAGGCCATTAATGGACTGGATCAATTATGGGTCGACATTTGGCCCAAAACATGACAACCAGTTAATGGGCCGGCCTACTAGGGTCCTCAAAATCTTGTGGGCCTACAGCTGGGCCGGCCCATTAATGTCGGCGAAATCTCGTGGGCCTTTAGCTGGCCGGCCCATTATGATCTGCAATAATTTTGTGGGCCTTTACCTGGGCCGACCCATTATGGCACACAAAAATCTTGTGGGCCTTTACCTGGGCCGGCCTATTATGGCCCGCGAAATCTTGTGGGCCTTTAGCTGGGCCAGCCCATTAGAGTCCGCAAAATCTTGTGGGCCTTTAACTGGGCTGGCCCATTACGGGCCGCAAAATCTTGTGGGGCTTTAGTTGGGCCGTCCCATTTAAACATGATTGGCCGTGCCACATGTCGACGTATCATAGCTGCCTTCTGTCCAATTAGTGGATGACATCTATCCCAACGATGAGCCGACACGTGTTTCCTCCAGCCAATGATGATTTTACACGTGGAAAATCCCAATTGGTCGGGGCTATTAACGGGTTATCGAATCCAAAACCCGACCCGATAGCTTAATGGTGTTCTGTTACGGTGGATGCCACGTGTCGGTCACCCTTGACGAAAGCACTTCTGTGACGCGTGATTTATCGTCATGGAAGTGGACACTTCCATGATGATAATTTTGGTAATTTCATCGAACACTTCTACGACAACACAGGTATGACTATCTTGATTCTGTCATAAATTTGTCATGGATGTATATGCATGACAAAAAACGCGACCTACTATGATAAACACGTATCATCACGGAAGTGTATTTTTTTTGTAGTGGAAGAAGATGCAGATTCACTTGTCTTGAGAAAATTGAAGCCCAAGATTCTTGATCACAATGATGCTCATCCAGTTGCAGAAGATATGAAGCTCAGGAAGGATGCAGGTCTGAGAATCTAGAGACAAACTCATCCCTATGCTGTCAGAAGAAGAACTGCTGTGGACTATAGGTTCCACACTAAGGAACAACAAGATTTCTATGAGACAGTGTTGCTTGACAAGAAGCCCATAGTATGTGACATGAGATGGGTTGACTGGGATTACATCAAGAAGAATGAAGACCACTATCCAGGAGTGTATGACAGTTTCAAGTCTTGTGGAGTTGATGACTTTGTTGGCCAGAAGCTCACCAAGTGGAATGATGAGCTCATTATGCAGTTTTACTCCACAACTCATTTCTACCCAGATGGGAAGATAGTCTGGATGTCTGAGGGTACGAGGTACCAATAAATAGTTGAAGAATGGTCTGATTTGATCAATGCTCCAAAAGAGAATAAGGATGACTTGGATGTCTATGCCAAGAAGAATAAAGACCACAACTCAATGGCTCACATGTATAGAGAGATCCCAGATGCTGCACTAGAGACACATAAGTTTGTGTCTGTACATTATCTGTTGTCAGGATTGCCTACTATCAACTGGATCTTAAGGCACACTTTGCTGCCCAAGTCAGGTGATCACAAGATGATCAGAGACCAAGCCTGAGAGTCATTTAGCACTATGCATTTTTTATGAACTTTTTGGTAACTTGTTGCCAAAGGGAGATAAAAATGTATATATCATAGGCTTCGAGAGAGAGTGTTGCATTTGATCTCTCTTGTATTTTTGGTGGTTGAACTTTGTTATTTGTGTGCTTGATACTTTATGCCTTGTGTGAGATACTTGGGTGATCATGTGCTTGATCATATGCTATGCTACATTAATGCTTGTTGGATGATATTATCTCTTATATTCTCATATGATCATTCACTTTGTTTGGTGATGAGTTCATGTGTTTAATTATTATCATTTTGAGTGCTCCACCAAGATGTATGTGACATGGAAGAGTAACCCATGATCCTAACTCATTGTGCATTTGTAGTCCAAAGCAAAATTTAAATAATGCACAAATTTAGGGGGAGCTCTTACTTTTCACATACTTCTCAAAGCGACAATGTTTTTCAATCTTATTATCATTTGTCGAAGCTTTGATCTATATGTTGTCATCAATTACCAAAAATGGGGAGATTGAAAGTGCAACTATCACTGGGTGGTTTTGGTAATTCCTAACAACATATAGCTCATTGAGCTAAAGCCATTTCAATATAAATATTTTAGGAAAGCTCAATGATTGGCATGGCATGGATGAGAAAAGTGGATCCCTCAAAATGCTAAGGACAAAAGGATTGGCTCAAGCTCAAATCTCAAGACTCTATATTTTCTATTTTAGTGATCCAAGATCACATTGAGTCTATAGGAAAAGCCAATACTATCAAGAAGGGATGAGGTGTTGCTTAATGGCTTTCTTGCTCAAAATGCTTAGTGATATGCTCAAAAGCGCTCAACTACTTTCTCACATCCACATATGACCCAAACCAAAAGTCAAACTCAGCCCCACCTATTCTTTCTATCCGGCGCCACCGAGTTCAGATGTCATAGCCATTGCCACAAACCCTAGGCTAATCGGTCTCACCGATAGGGATCTCAGTCTCACCGAGATGGGATTGTAATCTCTCTGTTTCCCTTCGTAACGTTTCGGACCAACCGAGATCAGCGATCGGTCCCACCGAGATTGTAATGCAAACTCTTTGTTTCCCTTTCGTAACATTTCGGTCTAACCGAGATGAGCGAACCGGTCCCACCGAGTTTGCCTGACCAACCCTCTAGGTGTCCATTACCACAATCGGTCTCACTGAGTTTGTGTAATCGGTCTCACCGAGATTACGTTATGCCCTAACCCTAACCATATCGGTCCCACCGAGTTGCATGTCAATCCCACCGAAAACCCTAACGGTCACATTATTTGCTAAATCGGTCTGACCCAGTTTGATGATTCTGTCCCACCAAGATTGGCAAGTCATCTGTAATGGTTAGATTTTGTGTGGAGGCTATATATACCCCTCCACCCACTTTTCATTCATGGAGAGAGCCATCAGAACATGCCTACACTTCCAACCTACATTTTCTGAGAGAGAACCACCTACACTTGTGTTGAGGCCAAGATATTCCATTCATACCATATGAATCTTGATCTCTAGCCTTCCCCAAGTTGCTTTCCACTCAAACCTTCTTTCCACCAAATCCAAATCCTGAGAGAGAGAGTTGAGTGTTGGGGAGACTATCATTTGAAGCACAAGAGCAAGGAATTCATCATCAACACACCATTTGTTACTTCTTGGAGAGTGGTGTCTCCTAGATTGGCTAGGTGTCACTTGGGAGCCTCCGACAAGATTGTGGAGTTGAACCAAGGAGTTTGTAAGGGCAAGGAGATTGCCTACTTCATGAAGATCTACCCTAGTGAGGCAAGTCCTTCGTGGGCGATGACCATGGTGGGATAGACAAGGTTGCTTCTTCGTGGACCCTTCGTGGGTGGAGCCCTCCGTGGACTCACGCAGCCGTTACCCTTCGTGGGTTGAAGTATCCATCAGCGTGGATGTACGATAGCACCACCTATCGGAACCACGACAAAACATCTGTGTCTCCTATTGCGTTTGCACTCTCCAAACCCTTCCATTTACATTCTTGCAAGTTGCATGCTTTACTTTTTGCTGCTCATATACTCTTTGCATGCTTGCTTGAATTGTGTTAAGATTGCTTGAATTGTGCTAAGTTACTAAAATCTGCCAAGAACTAAAATTGGGAAAAGGCTAGATTTTTATTTGGTCTAGTAGTCTAATCCCCCCTCTAGACATACTTTCGATCCTACAATATGTGTCCATGGGTTGATGCTTATGTCCCATCCAAGAAATGGGGATGAATTTCAATCACCACGGCATTGTGGCTCTCCGGGAAACGTTGAGGTTCTTGCTTTTGTAATTCTAGTAAATCCAAAACTCGCATGAAATTCATGAACCTTGGCATGCTATCATGGAATGGCATCAACATGCTAGGGTAAAAATATTGTCCCATTTGGGGTAGGTTATGGTATAATCTTCTCACAAACCAGAGCTTCTCACAAGAAGCCTCATGGTTCCGATAGGGAAACGTGTCATCTTTATGGACGAAATGATATCCGTTGCCTCTTCTTGCTTTCAAAACATTTCTAGTGTCAACGAATAACAACATGAGTGTTATGTCATTTTTTGGGATTTTTCATGGTCTGCTTCGACATTTTTATACATTAACTAAGTTTTCTATGCATTTATGTGCATAATTCCAATTTGAACTACATGCACATGCTCTAGTGCATATAAACGGGTTTAAAAATATAATGCGTGTCCTTGGTTGCAACGTTAGGTCGCATGCAAGAAATGGGTATGAATGTCAAATACCTTTGCCACCGTCGCTCGCCCACTAACATTGAGATACATGGTTTTAAAATTCTAGTAAATCAAAAATTCGTCTGAAATTCATGAAACTTGACATGCTATGATGGAACGACATCAACATGCAATGGTAAAAATATTGTCCCATTTGGGGCAGGTTGGGGTATAAGCTTCTCACAAACCAGAACTTCTCGCAACAAGCCTCATGGTTACGGTAGGGAAGTTTCACCTTTCTGGACAAAATGATATCCATGGCCTCTTCTTGATTTCAATTTTTTTCTCTAGTGTTAACATAGAGCAATAGGAGTGTTGTGTTAAATTTTGGAATTTTTCGGGGTTCGCTTGGACATTTTTATACATTAATTGAGTTTTCAATGCATTTATGTGCATAATTCAAATTTGAACTATAGGCACATGCTCTAATGCATATAAATTGGTTGAAAATTCAAATATGTGTCCTTAGTTGCATGCTTAGGTCCCATGCAAGAAATGGGAATGAATGTCAAACACCCTGCCACCGTCAATCGGCCACAAACATTGAGATACATGGTTTTTAAATTCTAGTAAATCCAAAACTCGTCTGAAATTCATGTAACTTGGCATGCTATCATGGAGCGGCATCAACATGTCGTGGTGAATTTTTTATCCCATTTGGGGCAGGTTTGGGTATAAGCTTCTCACAAACTAGAGCTTCTCACAACAAGCCTGATGGTTTCGGTAGGGAACATGCCACCTTTGGGGACAAAATGATATCCGTTGCCTCTTATTGCTTTCAAATTTTTTCTAGTGTCAACATATAACAATAGGAGTGTTGTGTTAAATATTGGAATTTTTCAAGGGTTCGTTTGGACATTTTTTATACATTAACTGGGGTTTCTAGGAATTTTATGTGCATAATTCAAATTTCAACTTCATGCACATGCTCTAGTGCATATAAATTGGTTGAAAAATCAAATATGTTTCCTTGGGCGCATGTTTAGGTCCCATGCAAGAAATGGGAATGAATTTCAAACACCAGGGCACTGTTGATTGCCGGCAAAACGTTGAGATACTTTGTATTTAAATTCTAGTAAATTGAAAACTCGTCTGAAATCCATGAAACATGGCATGCTATCATGGAATGGCACCCGCCATGCTGTGCTATCATTCATGTCTATTTTGGGAGAAGGCGCACTCGAATATCAGCCAACAAAGGCATTTCGAAACAAACAGCTGCCACAGTAACATCTCAAATGTTTTGTATAATTTAAATCGTGTGTGTTCTGTTAACCATTCATGTGACACTACAACTCACTCTTTTAGTGGCTAGGAGGTGCCGTGCGGACAAGTGCTTGACTAAACGGGAGGCGTGCGAGCTGTACTCCAATGCACATGGTCACCGGAAAGCGTGTGAGTTGTACGCCGCGCAGGCTCACTGGGAAGCGAGCCCTTTGACTTCCATGGCGGCCCACCTTGCTTGCATCCTTTCCATTAATGGTGCCTAAGCGGCGGTTTAATATGGTTTTTAAATATAAAACACTCATCGCAAATATTTTAGTTAGAACACCCATATGCAAACCGACAGCTTCCCCAGGAAGCCTAGCGAAAATGTGCCGAGCAGGATTTGTGCAGCTAGGGCTGGGCATTCAGTTCCCCCGAACCGAACGGTTCGATGCTTCGGTCCTTTTACAATTTCGGTTCTTAGAAAATGCTAACTGCTCGGGTAATAGGAAATCAACTGACCGACAATTCGGTGCCCCGAAAGTTCGGTTCGGCTATTGGTTTTAACCCAAGGAAACCGAACATGTTTAATAGTAGGGCTTCCAGGTGATGGAAGAAAGAAAATTGACAGAAAAAATGAGCGGTGGAAGAAAGGAAGAACGCAAAAACAAATTTTCCTAGCAGTAGCATGCATGTGTACTACTGCAGTACTCAATTTCTCGTCAAGGGATGAACAAAGGAAACAAACAATTCCCAGTCGATGATAAAAGAGATAAAGGGAAGAAGATGCAATCCAGTGGAACAAGAAGATACGAGGGGAGGGAAGAAATAAGCTGCCTCGCGCTGGCTGTGAGGCGGTCAGGCTGCTATGGCACTGGCGCGCTGCCGTTGTCTACTGGGGACGTGGGCAGGAGGAAGCATGGCGGCTAGGTTAGGATTGGGGAATCGGGAGTCCCTCGGTGTGTCATCCTTGTGTGGAAGTACAATCCATTTATATGGATCCAATACAATGCGTGTGAAGGATGTCGGCCTACTGGGCCACTTTTCTTTGTTGGGCTTCTGGGCTCATTCACTTTTTAGCCTGTAGTTCGGTATTTTCGGTCACTTCGGTGCATCGTGCATGGAAACCAATATCACCAAACGGAATTCGGTTTTCTCCAGTTCAGTACCGAACAGAGCACCAAATTTTTGGTTTTCGGTTTAATCGGCTTCGGTCCCGATTTTTTCGGTGCGGTTTTCGGTCATCGGTCTTTTTTGCCCACCCCTATGTGCAGCTCTTGATCACAAATGTTTTAGATAGAACACCCGCATGTAAACCAGCAACTTCCCCAGTAAGCCAAGGGAAAATGTGTTGAGCAGGATTTGTGCAGCTCTTCATCGCAAACGTTTTAGATAGAACACTCGTATGCAAAGTGACAGCTATGGTCTTCCGCAGTAAGCCAAGGGAAAATTCGCTGCTCAGGATTTGTGCATCTCTTCAACGCAAAGGGTTCAGATTGAATAAGGTATGCAAAGCGAGACTTTAGCGCTAAGCCAAGAGAAAATCTGGCAAGCAGGATTTGTACCTCCCTTCAACGCAAACGGTTTTTTCGGATGACCCGTGTGCAACCACGCACAGACAATTTGGTAATATATGCATCTGTTATATTGGGTATGTTGCCATTTGTCAAACTGGAAAGGTTGACATTTGTTGATCTAGTAACATTGTCGTTTTTCAACCTTATTACACTTCGATTTGTCAAAATATGCAGCTAAAAATCACTAGCACTATCAAATTTTTGCAACTAAAATTCAGTAATTAAGCATAGATTTCATTCATAGATTAAGCAGTCGTTCTTTATACAAATAGTTCAACTTGAATGCTGAGCCAACCAAACTTTTCCTCAATTGTTACCAACCATGTCCTGAAATAGCTAGTTCAACTATATATACTAGCTAATTTTAAGTACGTTGTATAGTTCCACCACATCTATAGTCAGATGAACTAAACAAAATAGCCCCTAAATACTGCTACTACTACGGAGGGGCTTTGTACTACTTCCAGCAGCCTCTCCTCTGCCGAGCATGCTCAGTAAGTGGAAGAGGAGGAGGAGCCTACCGACGAGCTAAAAACTACAATATGGTGCCTGCTGTTGCTGCACCTTCAGCGATGCTACCTCAAACGCCCTCTGCCGCTCTAGATGACCCCTCTTGAAGCAACGGGACTGCTCGTAGATCTCCTAATTCCTCGCCTCTGCGTCGGCGTGTGCTGCGGCCACGACTGTGGTAAGACTCTTCGCATGCTCGATGAGGCGCTCCTCCTCCTCCCGTAGGAACTCCATGTAGCGCGCAAGGTCATTGACGCACGTGCGGGCCTCCACCTCTGCCTCCTTCCTTCGAGCGGCGGTGGCAGAGCGGGTGATGATCCCGGTGGTCGATGGTGGGCTGGCGGCCATGGTGGCCGTTAATGAGGTGGCGGCCAGACCACCACCTACCGCCTTCGGGCCGCGGTGGCGGTGCGGTGATGGCCACGGTGGCCGGTAGTGGTGTGGCGACCATGATAGCCACCTCCCACCTCCGGGCCACAACGCTGGAGCGGGCGATGGCCTTGGCTTTCGATGGTGGTGAGGTGGACACGGTGGCAGACAGTGGTGTGGCGGCAATGGCGGCCGGCAACAGCTGTCGACAGCCACCCAGCAAGGACGCCACATGCACTACACTACGCCGGGGACTGCGCCTCCGTCGTGGTGTAGCCTCCCAACTGGAGCTATCCTCTGATGACGGTGGAGTGGCTGAGCGACAGCGATGGACCGGTGCCATTGGTGATTGTGGGAGAAGCAGACGAGATAAGCTACAGGGAGGGAGGGGAAAGTACGACGCAGGACTGGCCGGCCGTGAGGGTTTATATAGCAGGCCGGTAAGCATAGGGATTTTGGGGGATCTCACCGAGTCGGGTGGGAAACTTGCGGGGGAACCTGCGAGGTTGCGCGGGAACAGGCTCACTGACGATTCATTGGTGCCACTTCGAGCCACCGTTTGGCCAAAAGAATGCCCCCGCGCACTATGCAAGCTTGCGCTGTAAGCCATCTGCGGCAGCAGGGTGACAAGACATGCGAGAGGAGGACGAAAGTCCATGTACACATACGGTTAATAAAAAACATTTGCGGTTTAACTACCTACTATACCCCCGTCCTGGTTTATAAGTAGGATTTAACTATTAAAATACGAATGCATGTCGCCAAAGATTATATCGTTGGATTCATATTTGAACATTGTTTCTGAATATATAATTTTTATAACATGCGTTAACATTTTGTTGGTTAAATTTAAGGGCAAAGTATGGCACATAATATAAAGGGGACTAATGTGACATAGGTAGTAGCACACGGCCGCTCTCTACGCAGCGACACAACTATCGGCTGGCTTGTAGGCGATCATTCCTTGCGTGTTCAACTGCTCTATGCATGTTGTTGCCCGCGGTTGAGGCGGCCTGCCGCGCACGCTCTTCTCTCGCGTCCCTCCGGGCGCTCTGCCCTCCTCCGTCCACGTGTGATGCCAGTTTTTGGGGCCGACGCACGATCACGCAAGTTCGTGTGCATGTGGTTGCGCCGGGCGCGGTGCGACGATGTAGTTACCCACTTCAAAATCTGCCATGCGAACACGCCGAGAATCCAGGCCGCCCGGCCCCCATTTATTCCTACGGCCATTTACCTTCATCTCTCGCGCCACACGACACAATAAGCACACCCACAATGACACATACAGAGAGGACATCCAGCAGTTCCAATGGCGCTCCCAGCAGCTGACAACGACAACGACATGCAGTTCACCACGTATCACGTAGTGGACACCCACGTGAGGGGGAAGGCCCTCTAGGTGGTATACACAAACAAGCCGGTCTCGCTGGAGAGCTCCATCCAAACTATGGAGCACTTGCTTGCCGAGGACAAGTACCAAGTGGTCAGCTTCGACCTCGAGTACACCATCGGTCGTGCCGGGCATGATCAAAAGGTTGTCGTCAGACAGTTGTGCATGCGACATGACGTCCTCGTCTACCACTACCACCTGGCCACAAGGCCTTGCGAGCATTTCCCCAGGTTTATCAATAGCTCCGACTAAATTTTTGCTATGGTGGACAGCACCAATGATCTAAAAGCACTCAAGGTTTCGTGCTTGAAATGCCAGAATCTTGTCAACATCCAGGACCACTACAAGGTCTAGGGCAGTGACAACAACAAAAAGAACTCCCTAGTTGACCTCGCCTCGGCCATCGTCGACCCCTACTACATGAAGATGAAGGATGAGAGCAAGAAGGACAAGAATGCCTGGCACAGTGTCTGGCATGAGACTGGATGAACAACACGTCAAGTACGCGTACACAAGCTACGAGATGTACATGCAGATCGTTGACATGAGGTAGTGTCTTCTTCCTGCCGCAGATGAGGGATCGAGCCACAGAGCAGTGGCAGGAGCGTCACAAGAAGTAGATGACTAGACTATCGTTTCTCCTAGTTTAGAATGCATACAATTGTTTATTGAGGTGTGTGCAAATGATCTGTATAGTCAATTATGTAGTTGGATGTTTATTTCAGTTATATATGTATATATGTGTTGTTCTTCTGTAGACAGAGCAAACCACACAACTTATTAGCAGCAATCGTTTGTGTTATTATAGGTCTTCGCACACTTGTGATTACGTACCTTTTGCCGCGTATCACACACATCTTGTTCAGTTGAACCGTTTCTATTGTTGGAGTAATGGGCCACGGGTAGGCCAACCCGAGTCCCAGAACCTTTCAAGACATCGGGGCAGGCTGCGCCCCGCGAGTCCAGAGGCGACTCCAAGTTAAGCCGAGTCCTAGAGGCGACTCCCAGTCGAGCCGAGTCCCAGAGGCGACTCTCAGTTAAGCCGAGTCCCAGAGGCGACTCCAAAGAAGCCGAGTATGGGAAGTCAGCCCGCGACCCCAACCACCCCGATAATTAAAGGCAGGCATGGCCACAGTGCGCCATACCCACGGAGATCTCCGCCCGGCGCGGCACTGTTGCCATGCCAGCCCTGACATAAGCCCTTGGGGTGGGGCCCTGTACCCACGACGGCGGCCCGGAGACGGCGGGGCCTACCAGTCAGCGGGAGCACTGAAGACGGCGAGAGCGCCACGAGTCGGACCCGTTGGGAGTCGCCCCCTGAAGTTGGCCGGCCCCTCCTGCGGGCCCCACACGCCGTTAACCAGACGCGACGGGGGAATGGCAACAGTGATCGCCCGTCAGGCGGCGGCACTGTTGCCATGACCCCATGACCAAGCCCGCGTCATTAGAAGCACGGCTACAGTAATCTGCAGCTGGCAAGACCCACGTGCGGCGGACGCGGGCTGACACCCTCGTACCAGGCCAGTCAGCGGGACCCACCAGTCGGCGGGCCCCAGGAGTCGGCGAAGAAGACGGTGGCTTGAGAGACAGACGGCTGGGACCCGCACCCGGCCGGTTTTACCATTGTTCCCCTGGGGGGTAGGCCTATATAGTCCCCCCAGGGCACCCATGCAAAGGGTTCGAATCCATCTAGCACTAGACAGACCATACGGGGAGGAGAAAGCTAGCCTTGTCTTCTCCTACCTCCGGAAACAGCTCTAGGAGCAACCCTGTACTCACTGTGCCTTAGTGACCATGCGAAGACCCCGCAGAGCAGCAATAGGGGTGTTATCGCCTCGGAGAGCCCTGAAGCTGGGTAAGATTCACCGGCGTGCATGTCTTCGCCTCATCCCGTTTCCAGGCACCGGCGACATTCTACTCGCCCCCACCATGATAAGCCATCCTTTGGCATATGTCGCACCCAATCTTCGACATTTGGCGCCCACCGTGGGGCAAGGTGCACCGTCGTCCGGAGATCTGTTCTGGACGGGAACCCTTTTCCTCCCTGGCGAGCGCATCCAGCCAGGCTCGCCAGACGGAGTCTGCACCGACGTGCTGCGCGGCGCTGAGTCCGCTTGCGCAGCTAGCTGCCTCGCCGAACTTGTCGGCGAGGTTCGCCTCTCCTACGAGCCTGCATCCGATGCAGGCACGGGTGGCCCTGAGAGCCTCCTCGCGGGCCTCCTCGACCAACTCCACGTCACCGGCGAGCCTGCCGTGGACTTGGAGTCCGTAGGCTCCACCGAGCCGATGCTGGTTGACTCCGACGCCGCGTCGCTCGACGCGTTCCCCACCAATGTGGTGGTCTACGATGAGCCACTCCCTCACGAGGAGAGCGACGGAAGCGCTGTCACGGAGGTGCTCATCATCAGTCACGACGAGTGTTCCGGTGAAGGGGCTCATGACCCACTCAACGTGGCTCTGCAAGACCTGACTGCGCCTATTCCAGAAGACGCAGACGCCGAAACGTTGGAGACACACTGTCGGTGTCAAAACCGGCGGATCTCGGGTAGGGGGTCCCGAACTGTGCGTCTAGGCGGATGGTAACAGGAGACGAGGGACACAATGTTTTTACCCAGGTTCAGGCCCTCTCGATGGAGGTAATACCCTACGTCCTGCTTGATTAATATTGATGATATGGGTAGTACAAGAGTAGATCTACCACGAGATCAAGGAGGCTAAACCCTAGAAGCTAGCCTATGGTATGATTGTTGAGATGTAATGTTGTGTCCTACGGACTAAGGCCCTCCGGTTTATATAGACACCGGAGAGGCTAGGGTTACACAGAGTCGGTTACAATGGTAGGAGATCTACATATCCGTATCGCCAAGCTTGCCTTCCACGCCAAGGAAAGTACCTTCCGGACACGAGCTGGAGTCTTCAGTCTTCTATCTTCGTAGTCTGGGAGTCCGGCGGATATTGATAGTCCAGCTGTCCGGACATCCCCTAGTCCAGGACTCCCTCAGTAGCCCCTGAACCAGTCTTCAATGACGATAAGTCCGGCGTGCATCATGTTCGGCATTGCAAGGCGGGTTCCTCCCTTGAGTAATCCGGAGAAGATAATGAACACCAGGATAGTGTTCGACTCTGCAAAATAAATTCCACATTCCAACGTAGAGAGAATAAAACATATACACCGATCCAATCTGCTGACGTATTATGCAGCGTGACATCACACCGCAGCCAAGTCCTAGTTTGGGTCGTTTTTATTATTCCGCCTCAGCACGTTTAGCGAAGCGGTTTCCTTGGCACGTCCTGTCGTTGCAGAGATCGTGTTCCCTTTTATTCCGGGATCCTCATCAGTACGTGCGTGGGTAAC
Source organism: Triticum timopheevii (assembly GCA_963921465.1). Lineage (NCBI taxonomy): Eukaryota > Viridiplantae > Streptophyta > Magnoliopsida > Poales > Poaceae > Triticum > Triticum timopheevii. The sequence goes on from OY997270.1 coordinate 141,965,064, forward strand.
CCAACCGATCCCGTCGCCACGCCTCCTCCATCGAAGGGGAATCTCAGACGGTCACGGAGACGGCCCTTGGTATTTCTTCCCCCTTATAAGAGGACCAAGGCCTGTCCTTGTCTTTCAACCTCGCATCGAATCTTTCCTCTGCTCCCAGTTCCAACACCAAGAGCTTCAGACTCGAGCGCTTCGGATCCACAGCAATGTCCGGCTCCGACCTCCAGGGCCGGTGGGTGCCCTCCTCCGTCACGGAGGAGGACATTTTGAAGTTGCGTGAGGCCAAGTACCTGGCCTACGAAGTTTCGCTCAGGTTGCCTGCCCCTGGGCAGGCCGTGCCAGCCCCCGAGCCCGGCGAATACGTTGTTTTCGCATCTCACCTCCGTCGGGGATTGGGCTTCCTGACGGATCCTTTCGTGAGGGGGCTCCTGTTCTTCTACGGGCTGGACTTCCACAACTTGGCTCCGGAGTTCATCCTCCATATCTCCGCATTTATCATTGTCTGCGAAGCCTTCCTCCGCGTCATCCCCCACTTCGGCTTGTGGCTGAAAACATTCAAGGTGGAGCCGAAGATGATCGGGGGGCATCAAGCGGAGTGTGGCGGGGCGACCATAAGCAAGAAGGTCGATGCCCCGTGGCTTGAAGGTTCCTTCCAAGAGGAACAGGGATTGTGGCAGCAGGAGTGGTTCTACATCACCGCTCCAAGGGGCAGCAAGCAGAAGCCGCCGCCCTCCTTCCGCCCGGGACCTCCACAGCAACTGATGTCGTGGGTCAACCAAGGGCTCAACTGGGGGTCGTCCGAGGACGTGCCCGCACTGCAGGGCCGGATTCGAGACCTCCAAACAAGGGAGATCGCCCTGGTCAAGGTGATGCAAGTCATGCTAGTCAGGCACCTCCTACCCTGCAAACGTCGTCCTCTCCGGCTATGGGAGTTCAATCCGGAGGGACCTCGTATTCTCCAGCATTTTATGGGCGCGACACCCATGGAGATGTACAAGCTGTTCTTCGGACCGCAGGTAGCGTGTCCGGATTCGGCCGAGGACGCAGGCTTAAGCCGCGATCGCCCGGATACTCAGGTAAGTAGCTCAAAGCTCGGACGTTCTATCTGTATGCCTTTCAAAAGATCATCTCATGACCCCTTTTTTATTCTCTACAGGAATGGGTGGCACGATCAAGGCTGATAAGGTGTCCGGCCCCCCTCCCAGAGACCGCACTGGAGCCCGTGCTGGTCAGAATGTTGGAGGTTGCGCCCACAGAGGGGGGCGACGGGGGAGATAAAGGAGCTAATACTTCGTCCAAAGGGGCGACTGAAGAGGAGGGAGCCAAGGATCTCTCCCTTCAGAAGGAGAAGAGGACCGCCTCCGAAGATCCGGAGGTCCCAACCCCTAAGCGTGGGAAGAAATCCCCACCGGGGGGTCCGGCGTCCGGAGAGAATCCGGACGCGCAATCATCGCCCAAGGACCAGCCCTCCAACGAGCCGTGAGTATGAAAGAGAAAGTTTAATGAGGAAGTACCTTCGTTTATGCTTCTGTAGGTAATCGAAATATTTATATCGCAGTTCGGATCTGCAGCCGTCTCAGATGAGTTCGTCCTTGGAGGATCTTCTTCCGGAGATGATGGAGAGCGATACGCCTCCGTCTGCCGCACCGCCAGATGAGGCAGGCGAGCCCGAAGTGTCGTCATGGAGGGCGTCCCTGAGTCCGGAGGGGCCAAAGAGTTCAACACCCACCAGAGTCCGGCCGGGAGAACTGAAGAGTTTGCTTGAGAGGGCGTCCATTTCAGAAGATCACCGTGCGTTAATGCGTATGGTGATTGGAAGGATTTCGTCCGCTGAAAGCGGATTGCGTGAGGCCGCCATGAGCTTGCTGGCGGGATTTGAGGTATGCAAAAATGGCGTACCCCTTTGTTTTTTAATAGTTGTGCATATAAAAGATGCGCCCTGTATAGATAGTAGCCCCTGAGACTCGGTAGGTTGTCGAAGACGACAGCGTACCGAGGATCAAAAATCTAAATGTCTCAGGTAATGAATACCGCCGTTCTGGCACAGGTGGCGGATAGTCCGGGGGCCAGCCGGACTGATCAGTTTGCCGAACTGAGTCGACAACTGGACATGACAGATGCTGACATCGCACTTGTCAATCAGCGACTTGACGAGTCGCAAGGTAAATAAATTCTCCGCAGCTGCTTTATTAAGTGGGTTAAAGCCCTCCTCTGATAAGTTATATGCTGTTTATACAGACAGTGCTGCTGCTGTGGAGAGACTTCGGGCCGAGCTTGCACAAGCTAAGGAGCAAGCCCGAAGGAGTGATGCGGCTGCCGCGAGGGCGGCCGAAGAGTTGAAGGCCGAAAAGGCTGCGCACTGCCTAAGCAGGGCGGAGGTGGCCGAATTGGCCAAGAGTTTAAAGGATGCTACCGACCGTAGTGAAGCTCTTGAAAAGGAGCACCTATCGGAGCGGGGAGACCTGAAGAAGGCCACTGCCGAAGCCAAGGATGCCCGTTCTGCAATGCGGGCTATGAAGGAGGAGCTGCGCCAAGCCGGAGAAATCATGGCTGGCAAGCCGTTTCTTATGCGTCGCCGATTTATGGATGCCAAGTACGCTGAATTTGAGCGGCAGTGGAGTTCGGAGGATCCATATATGGACTTGGCTGCGAGTGCGGCTGACGCCGTTAAGCACTTCCGGAGCCAGGGGGATCACGAGGTGGAAGAGTTATATTGGACTCAATTCCACAGTCCGGATCGCCCTCTTCCGCTGTCGGACAGGTTGGCCGAATGGGCTGAACTGAATAGACTGTCCGGGCTGGCTATGACTGACATCGTGGCCCATGTGTGGCCAGAGAGGTCCAAGGCGACGAGCTACTTCGGCTTACTGCAGCAGTTCCTTGGGGCGGTGCCGCATATCAAGGAGATGAAGCGGTCGGCCTGCATCGAGGGCACGCGGATGGCTCTGGCCCGTGTAAAGGCGCAGTGTCCGGAGATGGATGCCACCGCTGTTGCTGCCCAGGGTTCGGATGGGAACCGGCTTCCTGCCGAACATTATTTCGGGGAAGTTATGCGCGGCGCTCGTATAATAGAGTCGCAGTGCTCGAAGAATGTAACGTTCAATTGAACGCATTAACTTGTTTATCAATGATTATAGTATGAATGCTTTTTATACTTGTGCTTCCAAGTAGTAATACTTCTCCTTGCGGCCGTTTAAGTATACTTGTGTATAACCTGAAAGATGCAGTCTTCGGCTTCAGCCCCCTTGAACAAGGTGCTGGGGTGTTCGCAAAATAGCGCTTTTTCACACTTTAATCCGACGTCTCGGTCCTGTTATAAGGAGGTGATAGCGTAGCGAACGAGGCAATCCGGACTATAATGCTTTATCTCTTTCACTTAGCCAATGGAGCTCGAGGGTGGGGCTACGATATAGCCCCTAATGGCACCGCACATCTCCGGATTCGGGGTGCGTATGTGCCTGACCGGGAAGCGGCCCTTCATCAAAGCGAGGAATTCTAAACATTCCGTGGTCGATCAAGTGGCTGACCAGACTCTCGCTACATCATGACAGTCAGTTTTCGGCTTTCTCTACTGAGGTGCTCGCCCAGCCAAACTGGGGCACAATCGCAGTAGTTCTCCTGGTGCCGCGTTAGCCGGGTGATACGGAACGTAAGGCAGCAAAACACAGGAGCCGGGCAAACCCAACATTTGACCAAAGACATGATTCGGAGCTGATGCATATAGTGCCCAACTTGAGACGCCGAACACTGCCTAAGGTGTTCGGACTTTATGATAACGGGCAGAATTATGCCCTAAGCCCCTTGTGTCCAGGTACGGGCATTGTCTTCCGACGCGGCCAATGCCAAAGCGTCGGGCTCCGCTTTGGCTATAGGAGGAAGCCAAGGGAGATTAACAACAAGAGACAGTAATAAAAAGGTCTACGTAGGGTCTTAATCTGAAAAGAATCCTTGCGACGGGTCCCTACTGCACGTCTGCGCCTGTGTCTCCGTTGCGCCGTTATCCTAGACGGGTACGCACGTTTGTTCATCTGTAGAAAAAAGAGGAACATTTTAGTTTTAGAAACAGTTCGTGCGAAAATAATGCAAAAGAATAAGTGCAAATAATTAAAGCTAGGTTTATATGAAACCGCGGCTACTTGTGCGCGCAGCCCCTTATGAAAGGGTATGCGGCTAGGGAGCCCCTAGCCTGCTGAGTCCGGATTCGTCTATCCGAGTCCGGGGTCTTTAATTGACCCTCGCACTGAAATGGTGCCATGTGGACCGGGCATCTTAAGTGTAAGAGACGCGTAATGCGGTATGGCGTTGAAGCGGACAAAAGCCGTTCGTCCCAATAGTGCTTGATGTTCACTTTTAAATGGGACGATATGGAAAATTAACTTTTCTCGTCGAAAATTGTTCGGTGATCCGAACACGACTTCGAGTAATATCGAGCCTGTGCACTTGGCGTAAGGGCCTGGCGTAACTCCTTTGAAGGAAGTGCGGCTGTGTCGAATTTTGGTAGGGTCTATCCCCATCCGACGGATTGTGTTTGAATATAGCAGGTTTAAGTGACTGCCTCTGTCCATTAGGACGTTTGTGAATTGTAGTCCGTCTATTATCGGATTCAATATCAGGGGAGTCCGTCCCGCGGTTCGAACACTTTTGGAATAATCCCAATGGTCGAAAGTGATTGGTTTTGATATCCAATCTCTATGACACTGTTTTTCCGTGTCCTCACATGAAGTGAGTTTACTGCTTTGACCCCTTGTGGGAAAGTCTTTTGTTTTCCGGTGCCCTGCTGGCGGGGTTTATCTTCTTTGCTTGACGCGTCGAGCCCCTTGCGTTCGGCGTTTAGTCGGCCGGACTATTTGAAAACCCAACAATCCCTGTGGGTGTGATTTGCGGGCCTTCCGGGGGTGCTGTGGATTTGACATATCCGACCCAAGATTTTATGTAAGTTAGACAGTTCGTCGCTGTCATCCTTGAGGGGCTGAGCTTTGCTATTTGGCCGTGAGCTTTTAAATCCGGCGTTGACTGCCGTGCTCTTTGGGCTTTTCTCTTTATTCCGGTGCTGCTCTTTTCTGCGCCGTGATTTTCCATTTCCATCTCTTATCTCGGATGTACTTGGGTCGCTGGTGCTGCATCTCGCCAGCCAGCTATCCTCTCCTGCACAGAAGCGGGTCATGAGGCTTGTTAATGCGGTCATTGTCCTCGGTTTCTCTTGACCGAGGTGTCTGGCGAGCCATTCGTCTCGGACATTGTGCTTAAAAGCTGCTAAGGCTTCGGCGTCCGGACAGTCGACTATTTGGTTCTTTTTGGTAAGGAACCTGTTCCAGAATTTCCGCGCTGACTCTCCGGGCTGTTGAGTTATGTGACTTAGGTCATCTGCATCCGGAGGCCGGACATAAGTCCCTTGAAAATTTGCTCTAAACGCTTCCTCGAGCTCTTCCCAACTTCCAACAGTGTTTTCTGGGAGGCTTTTGAGCCAATGACGGGCTGGCCCTTTGAGCTTGAGGGGTAGATATTTTATGGCGTGGAGATCGTCTCCTCTGGCCATATGTATATGCAGTATATAGTCTTCTATCCAGACTCCAGGGTCTGTTGTTCCATCGTAGGCTTCTATGTTTATGGGTTTAAACCCTGCTGGGAATTCATGTTCCAGCACCTCGTCTGTGAAGCATAGTGGGTGTGCGGCGCCCCTGTACTTGTACGTGCCGCTATCGTCGGACACTTGACGTGTTCCTTTGCTTATTGGGGCTTTCCTTTTGGGTCCATAGATGGACCTGGCTGGGCCATTTGACGGTGGGGGCTTTATGGCCTCTTCGTCGAATTCTGGGAGCAGCTTGCGCTTCGGGTAGCTCTTCGATTGGTGGCTGTTGCCGTGCTTGTCTGCGGTTTTGAGCACTTTGCTCCATCTTATCCGGAGCGCGTCTTCCGCTGTGTTGAGCTTCCGTTTTTCCTTCTTCAGGCTTCTTGCTGTAGCGATGAGCCTGCGTTTGCAAAGATCTTGTTCGACGGGCTCCTCGAGTTCGTCGTCATTGGGGCTTGTTTCGTCTTCGGAGGGAGGTACATAATTGTGATCCTCAACCTTTTCTTCTGCCGCCCTTTCGTGAGGGCTTGCTTCTACATCCTCCTTTGCCGAGTCTTGCTGGAGGGGTTTGTCTTCGGCACTCTCCGGGGTGTTATTATCTCCCGTGCCGGATTCTTCATTCTTGTTGTGGCGGGATTTAGAGCGGCGCCGCTGACGCCGGCCTTTGGGTTGCTTCTTTAGAGAATCTTCCTCCGCTGCTTTCTCGCCATCTCCTTCTTTTGGGGTATCCACCATGTAGATGTCGTACGACGAGGTGGCCTTCCAGTGCCCCGTGGGCGCTGGGTCCTGTTCGTCTCCGGCATCATCGTCCATAGCGTCGATGTCCTCGGAGTCGTAGTCTAGCATGTCGGTTAGATCCTCGACAGTGGCTATAAAGTGGGTGGTGGGTGGGCTCCGAATTTCTTCGTCGTCCGAACTCCAACCGTCCTGGCCATAGTCCGGCCAGGATTCTCCTGATAGCGAGAGATGCTTCAGAGAATTCAGGATATCGCCAAAAGGCGAGTGTCGAAAGATGTCCGCGGCGGTGAATTCCATAACCGGCGCCCAATCTGGCTTAATTGGCAGGGGCGCGGGAGGCTCGGAGTCCGGCGAGGAGTCCGGCGCCTCGGGATCACGAGTTTCGTAGGGGACAAGATTGGTATTCGGCTCCATCGCCGTAGATGTTGAAGCCCCCAGGGCGGCGTCTATCCACCGGCCCTCGTCATGGGCAATCGGCTCCGGGCTAATAGCCGGAGCGGGTTCGAGTGCGGCCACTAAAGCACTGTCCGGCGGCAGAGCTGGATCATGCCCATCGTTGTAGTGCGGCGCGCTTGGCTGTGGCTCGAGTCCGTCGAAGATCAAGTCTCCGCGGTCATCGGCCGTGAAGTTTAGGCTTCCAAATCTGACCTGACGGCCAGGGGCGTAGCTTTCGATCTGCTCCAGATGGCCAAGAGAATTGGCCCGCAGTACGAAGCCGCCGAATACGAAGATCTGTCCGGGGAGAAAAGTCTCACCCTCGACAGCGTTGATGGTTGAAGATGCCATCGAGCCTATCGGCGACGACACAGAGGAACTCTCAATGAAAGCACCAATGTCGGTGTCAAAACCGGCGGATCTCGGGTAGGGGGTCCCGAACTGTGCATCTAGGCGGATGGTAACAGGAGACGAGGGACACAATGTTTTTACCCAGGTTCAGGCCCTCTCGATGGAGGTAATACCCTACGTCCTGCTTGATTAATATTGATGATATGGGTAGTACAAGAGTAGATCTACCACGAGATCAAGGAGGCTAAACCCTAGAAGCTAGCCTATGGTATGATTGTTGAGATGTAATGTTGTGTCCTACAGACTAAGGCCCTCCGGTTTATATAGACACCGGAGAGGCTAGGGTTACACAGAGTCGGTTACAATGGTAGGAGATCTACATATCCGTATCGCCAAGCTTTCCTTCCACGCCAAGGAAAGTACCTTCCGGACACGAGCCGGAGTCTTCAATCTTCTATCTTCGTAGTCTGGGAGTCCGGCGGATATTGATAGTCCGGCTGTCCGGACACCCCCTAGTCCAGGACTCCCTCACACGCCGCCTTCAGATCATCGAAGGCGCCAAGAAGCTGGCAAGCATGAGGCGCTTGTCAGAAGCCTACCAGCGCGAAATGGATCGCGCTGTGGGTGGCTCACCGGCTCCGACTGGGTCTAGCCGCCTAGGCCCGGTCCGGCAACGCAGCGCGACCATCGCCGACTTGCTCGGGACCAATCGCCCCGTGTACGCCACGCCTGCAGAGAACATCTGCGCCGCCCAGGCGGCGACTGACGAGCTGAAGAACTTTGAAGGCAAAGAGCACCGCATGATGACGGAGCGAGTCCAGCAGCTCCTCGACGCGGTTGCCGCACAGAATGCAGCCGGCGGCCACACGGAGGCGCCGCGACAGCCAGACGACGACCTGCCTCCCCGCCGAGATCAAGGCACGACGTCTCGGACGCCGACTGGTGGAGTCCGCGGAGGAAAAGACAAAGAGCCGGCTGTCAGTCGCAGTCGGACTCACATCACCATCGAGCGCGACCAAGACGGCCGTCCGAGAGCAGTGGAACGGCAGGGAGACTAGTTGCCTCCCCCACCGAGAAGAGAACGGTGAGTTTCCCCGCTGCCTATTGAGCATCCGACTCTCGGTGGCCGCCTTGGCCGCCGAGAGGGAGTCGGAGAAAACGACGCTCACCACCGGATCGACCGACTCCACCGATCCCTAGCGCTGGAAGAAGAAGATGAGTTGGGTCCGCCTTGCTTTGGGCCCCGCATTCGAGACGAGCCTTTTCCCAAAGGGTTCACGCTCCCCCGAGACACACCCAAGTATACCGGCTCTGTGAAGCTGAAAGATTGGCTAGTTGACTACTCCACGGCCGTCAACATAGCGAACGGCAACAAGCGGGTTGCCGTGAAGTATGTTCCACTCATGCTCCAGGGCATGGCCCGGACATGGTTGAACAGTCTGAAGCCCCGCAGCATCAACAACTGGGTCGACTTCACCGAGGCCTTCATCCGCAACTTCACAAGAACGTACAAGCGACCTCCCAAGCCGCGCCAGCTTTCTTTGTGCGTGCAAGGCCCTGACGAGGCGACACACGACTACCTCACGCGCTGGGGCGAGCTCCGGAACTCCTGCGAGGGCGTGCACGAGGTGCAGGCTATCGAGTACTTCACCGCCGGGTGCCGAGAAGGCACCCTCCTCAAGCACAGGCTACTCTGCGACGAGCCAGAGACCCTCGACGAGCTGCTGATCATAGCAGCCAAGTACGCCACAGCCGACTCCTCCATGAAGACGGAAATTCAAGTTAACGCGGCTGGCAAAGTGGCCCCTCAGTCTCCTAGAACCCCAGATGGAGACACCAGTCGGCGACAACAACAGAACGACAATAAGTGCAAGGCCCCACAGCCGACTTCCAGCAGTCGGCAGGTTGCAACAGTCGAAGATCAACAGCCGGAGGGGCCGCCTCCGGCCAAGCGACAGAAAGGCGGCAAGTCCAACTGGTTGCCGGCCTTCTCTTACGAGCAAACTCTAGACGGTCCCTGCAAGTTCCACAACGGCCCGAAGCCGTCAAACCATACCACCCGAAAGTGCCACTAGCTTAGAAGAATCGCCAAGGGAGACGGCCTCCTTCCTCCCCCGCCTGCTGGGCCGCCGCCTCCGCCGCCGCCCCAGTAGCCGGCTGCCAGGCCAGTCGGCGCAGTACGAGATGAGTACCCAGAAGAGCATGAAGCCTATGTAGTGTTCACCAGTATGGCTGATGATCGACGCAGCAGGCGGCTGCAGCGGCAAGAAGTAAATGCGGTAGCATCAGATGCCCCGGAGTTTATGCATTGGTCCGAGAAGCCTATCAGTTGGAGCAGGGCAGATCACCCAGAGGTGATGCCTAATCCGGGCTCCTATGCCCTTGTCCTGAGTGCCACCTTGGCCACTGATAGGCGGGCCGCTCGCTTCTCGCGAGTACTGATAGACGGAGGCAGTAGCATCAACATCCTGTACAAGGACACCATGGAGAAGCTAGGAATCAAGCAAAGACAGCTACAGAGTAGCCAGACTGTGTTCCACGGCATCGTACCTGGCCTTTCCTGCTCACCAATCGGCAAGATCCTAATAGACGTCCTCTTCAGAGACAAAGATCATTTCCGCTGAGAGCCAGTCTGGTTTGAAGTGGTGGATCTCGAAAGCCCCTACCATGCGTTACTTGGCCGACCTGCTTTGGCCAAGTTCAGGGCAGTCCCCCACTACGCCTACCTCAAGATGAAGATGCCAAGTTCCAAGGGAATTCTGACCGTAGCCGGCCACTACAGGAAGTCGTCCGCTTGTGCAACAGAGAGCAGTCGGCTGGCCGAGTCTCTGGTGATCGCGGGTGAGAAGCGGCTTCTTGATCGGGTTGTGGCGATGGCCGGCAAGCAGCCAGAGATGTCGCCCAACCCCAAGGAGTCGGAAGCTGAGGGCTCGTTCAAGCCGGCCAAAGAGACCAAGAAGATACCCTTGGACCCGGAGCACCCAGAGAGGTACGCTGTTATAGGTGCGAACCTTGACAGCAAATAGGAAGGCGAGCTCATCGATTTCCTCCGTGAGAATCGGGACATCTTTGCATGGTCCCCTAAAGACATGCCAGGTGTACCGACGGAATTCGCCGAGCACAAGTTACACGTCCGACCTGATGTGAAGCCCGTCAGGCAGCCTTTGCGCCGACTATCACAAGAGAAGAGAAGAGTCGTAGGAGAAGAGATAGCCCGGCTCCTAGCTGCCGGCTTCATTATGGAAGTATTTTTTCTAGAATGGTTGGCAAACCCGGTCCTGGTGTTGAAGAAGAACAAGCAGTGGCGGATGTGTATCGACTACACAAGCCTCAACAAAGCATGCCCGAAGGACCCATTTGCCCTGCCGAGAATTGATCAGGTGATAGACTCCACAGCTGGATGCGAGCTGTTGAGCTTCTTGGATGCATACTCGGGGTATCACCAGATCAAGTTGAGCCCGGCAGACAGACTGGACCACCTTCATCACGCCATTTGGAGCCTTCTGCTACCTGACCATGACGTTCAGCTTGAGGAATGCCAGCGCCACTTTTCAGCGTTGCATGCAGAAGTGCCTCCTCAAGCAACTCGGCAGAAACGCCCACGTCTACGTGGATGATGTAGTGGTGAAGACGGAGAAGCATGGTACACTGATGGAAGACCTCAAGGAAACCTTTGAAAACCTGCGCTGATTCCAGATCAAGCTCAACCCTGAAAAGTGCGTTTTTGGAGTGCCAGCCGGCCAGCTCCTTGGCTTCCTGGTCTCTGAACGCGGCATAGAGTGCAACCCTGTGAAGATCAAGGCCATCGAGAGAATGGAGGTACCCAGCCGACTGTTAGATGTGCAGAAGTTCACCGGCTGCTTGGCATCCATCAGCCGATTCATCAGTCGGCTGGGCAAGAAGGCTCTCCCTTTGTACCAACTGATGAAGAAGACCACCTTTTTTGAGTGGAACCACAAGGCGGATGAAGCATTTCTCCAGCTGAAGAAGATGTTGACTACTCCCCCTGTGCTGGCGGCTCCGACTCCTAAAGAGCCCATGCTCCTATACATCGCTGCCACCAGCCGAGTAGTCAGCACTGTCATTGTAGTCGAACGAAAAGAGGAAGGCAAGGCGCTCCCTGTCTAGAGACCAGTATATTACCTGAGCGAGGTACTGTCAACCTCCAAGCAGAACTACCCTCACTACCAGAAGATGTGCTACAGCGTGCACTTTGCCGCCAAGAAGCTGAAGCCTTATTTTCAAGAGCATCCAATCACTGTGGTTTGCATAGCCCCGTTGGCCGAGATCATCGGGAGCCGAGACACTTCTGGCCGAGTAGCTAAATGGGCCATAGAGTTGGCTCCCTACACCATATACTACCAGCCCCGCACCGCCATCAAGTCGCAAGCACTGGCCGACTTCCTCATCGACTGGGCCGAGACCCAGTATCTACCGCCAGCGCCCGACTCCACCCATTGGCGGATGCATTTCGACGGCTTGAAAATGCGCACCGGCTTGGGAGCCGGCGTCGTCCTCACCTCCCCTAAAGGCGACAAGCTCAAGTATGCGCTGCAGATCCACTTTGCCGCCTCCAACAACGTCGCCGAATATGGGGCTCTCATTCACGGGCTCCGGCTTGCCAAAGAACTCGACATTCGCCGGATCCTGTGCTACGGCGACTCCGATTTGGTGGTCCAGCAGTCATCTGGCGACTGGGACGCCAAAGATGCAAACATGGCGAGCTACCGCTTCCTGGTGCAGCAACTCAACGGATACTTCGAGGGATGCGAGTTCCTTCACGTGCCAAGAAATGACAACGACCAAGCAGATGCCTTGGCACGAGTCGGCTCCACCCGCCAAGCGATACCGTCCGGCGTCGCTCTTCAGCGCCTCCTTAGGCCGTCTATCAAGCCTTCACCAGAATCGGACTCCATCTTTGTGCCGGCTCCCCCCGAAGAAGTCGGATCCGACTCAAGAGCCCTAGTAGATGGCCCAAAGAAAATCGCAGTCTAAGTCGGCCCAGGAACTTCAGAACCCGGCCCGGGGACTGCGGCAATCGGCCCAAAGACTTCAGAACCCGGCCCGAGGACGGCGCCAGTCGGCCCGGGGACTGCGCCAGTCGGCCCGGGGACTTCATCAATCCAGCAAGCGTCCGCAGACTCCAGCCCGCCGCCTCCCAGCCCAGCAGCCCTTGTCCAAGTCGCAGTGGTGGCGGTTGAAGAAATAGCAGCACCCTCATGGGCGCAGACCATCCTCAAGTTTCTAGTGAACAGAGAACTGCCAACTGATGAAATCTTGGCTCCGCAAGTGCAACGCCGAGCGGCAGCCTACACCGTAATCAACAGAGAGCTAGTCAGGCGCAGCGTCACTAGTGTCTACCAGCGCTGCGTGGAGCCAGAGCAAGGCCAAGCAATTCTCAGAGACATCCATCAGGGCGAGTGTGGCCACCATGCAGCTTCAAGAGCACTCGTCGCCAAAGCCTTTCGGCACGGTTTCTTCTGGCCAACTGCCCTAGAAGAGGCCAAAAATTAGTCCAAAAATGCAAGGGGTGCCAGAAGTTCCGCTCCAAGCCGCTCCAGCCGGCTTCCGCGCTGAAGACAATCCCCATCGCCTGGCCCTTTGAAGTTTGGGGCCTGGACATGGTGGGACCATTCAAGACGGCCCGAGACGGCATGACTCACTTACTCGTCGCAGTGGACAAGTTCACCAAGTGGATAGAAGCAAAGCCCATCAAGAAGTTGAACGGTCCGACTGCAGTGACTTTCATCGTCGATATCACGGTGCGGTACGGCATACCGCACAACATCATCACCGACAATGGCACAAATTTTGCCAAAGGCGCCTTGGCCCGTTTCTGCGCGACGCAAGGCATCCGACTGGACTTTGCGTCCGTTGCCCATCCGCAGTCAAACAGCCAGGTGGAGCGAGCAAACGGCCTCATCCTGTCCGGCATCGAGCCCCGACTGGTCGAACCACTTGAGCGTTCGGTCGGCTGTTGGCTTGAGGAGCTGCCAGCTGTCGGTGTACTAAAGTAGGGGTACCTTAGTACCCCGAACTTGGGCACGGGCAGTCGCAGCGCCCCGCGGCAAGGCTTGCCGGGTGTCCGCCCAGATCCTCCGCCATTCCCATTTACTGCCATTCAAGAACAAAGTGTTAGCTGAGAAGACAAAGCCCCGGCAAGAGGAGCTTGCCGGGAAGGACAAGACCCCGACAAGAGGAGCTTGCCGGGAAGGCCAACCAAGGCGCTTCAGAAAACTTGCCGCGACGCTCCGCGCGTCCCGGCAAGACCCGACGAGCGGCAAGCTTGCGGGTGCGAAGAACAGAGACCGCGACAAGGCACTTGCCGCGGCGAAGCCGCCACTCTGCGCCCACGCTCCAGCTCACCCGGCGACGTGTCGCCATAGGATCTCTCCTGGTGCACGTGGCGGGTGGCTGTGCAGCCTAGCGGTGCGAGGTGGCAAGTGAAAGTGACTAGGAGGCCATCGTGGCGATCAGTGGCGCCCCTAACGGTCGTTTCCTGCACTATTGGAGCGACCGGACGGGCATTAAATGCTCTTGTCCCCTGCCGTCAGAGTTAGGTAGGGGACACTATTGATAGTGGTTGTACCAACCCGCGTTTTTACCTTTCTACCCCTCTCTCTGCGTTGCCACCTGTCGGTGACCCCTTTAGACTATAAAAAGGAGGCCCGTGCGCACGTAGAAGGGGTTGGCTGAAGGTTCGGTTCGACTCACTCGAAACCACAGCATACCCACGCTTTCGAGCAAGAACAAATACAAACACAAAGCAGCAGTAGGAGTCTTATCTCTCCGAAGAGCTCCGAAGCTGGGTAAAATCCCCCGCGCGCCCTTGCCTCTATCTGCTCTGCATGCGCCCTCCGCTCCCTTGCCGGACCAGAAGGGGCCCCCTGCCCCATAGGTGCTCGTGCCCCCAGCAACCACGACATCTTTGGCGCGCCAGGTAGGGGAGCGTCGAGGTCGTGCGTATCTGATCCGGCGTCTACGCGCACTATGTCAACATCTTCATCGACATGCCACCGAAGAAGAAGGCTTCGGAGGTGACCGCTCCGTCTGCGACTGTCCTACCGCCACCGGAGCAAACGGGCGGTGGGGTGGACGCCGGCGGAGGAGCGGGCACCGACGGTGGGACTCACGTCGTCACCAGGTCCAAGGACAAGGCCCCGCAAGCTTCAGCGTCTGGATATCCACCGCACCCCTCTCAGGAGGTGCAAGATCGACAACGCCACGGTGCCCCTAGCACCGTGCTCGCGTTGGAACAAGGCCAAGCTGGTGGGTCGCGGGACGCTCAAGGCCAGCACGCACACCAGCACGCTGGCACGAGCGCAGTGCGGTCGCCTGGGCGAGATGCTGCTCCTTCTAACACTGTTAGGAGTTTGAGCATGTCCCGCACCTCGCGCCGCTCGCCACTGCCACCCAAGACTCCAGAGGAAGCGCTGGCCCGAGCCCAGCTACTTCTAGATTACCCTCCAGTGCCGGACAAGATCGATGACTGGAGGGCCGCCATTTATAGCCTCATTGGCTTCGCCAACGGCGACAAGCCCCGGCAACCGAGCACGTTGAAGCCCCGGCAAGACGCCCAGGCGCAAGCCGGCGCTGACAAGACCGCTGGGGGTGCCACCACCGTGCACTCCCCGCCCCGAAGGCCAAGATCGCCGACTCGCCGGGCCGACCTCGACACCAACTCCACCGCATCATCGGACCCGCGAGCTCGCCGCGATCAACGCCACGTTCTCCAAGAACGACGACACGAAGACGCTCGTACTCGCATCGAGCGCAGAAGAGAAGCGCGGCGTCAATCTGACCAGCGCGCTGGGCCCACTGTCGATATGCATGCACCAGGGGAACCAGGCGACTTGCCGTACGCGGTAGGTTGCCCTGCGTTCACTCGTGAGCTGCGGCAAGTCCAGTGGCCCAGTACCAAGAACTTCAAGCCAGACGTACCCGAGAAGTACGATGGCAGGATACATCCGTCAGAGTTCCTCAGCGTCTACACCATCGCGACGAGAAGTTCCCCAGCAGCTCCTCGTTGCCCTTGAGCTCCTTCTTCAAGTCATCCTCTCGCTTCTTGGCGGCGTCCAGTGTCTCCGTCAAGTTGGCCAGCTTCATCTCCAGATCAGCACTAGAGTCCTTGGTGGCGTTCAGTTCCTTGGCCTTCTCGGCGAGTTGAGCTTGCAGATCGCCATAGGCAAGTGCGTCCTTCTCGCGTTCGCGCTGGAGTGCGGCGAGCTCTTCATTCTTCTTTCCCATATCTGCCTCCAGCTGCGCCACTTTCTCCTCTAACTCCTTCTTGGCGGCCTCGGCGGCCGCGACAGCGTCCTTTGCCTCCTTGAGCGCCCCGCCAAGTGACTGCTCTCGTGTGGTGAGCTCCTCCTCGTGGCTGTCCAGACTAGCCTTCTTCTGTGTCAGCTCACCTTCCCGCCTGGACATCTCCTCGGCGGCGAGCCTCTGCTGCTCCTCGGCCTCAGCCTTTTCCATGATGAACGCCTTCTTCACCTCGTCAAGCTACGCCCTCTCCTCCGCAATGGATCGGAGGGCCTCCTGGTTGCGGCTCTTCAGCTCCTCCGCATGCTTCTCTATGTCAACTCCTTCCCGCGCGACAAGCGCTTCCCGGGACTCAAGCTTCGCTTGCCGGGCGCGGTAGAGTAACACCAATTTCCGGAGCAACTGCTCCTCCTCAGACTCGCCACTGCTGCTGCTGGACGCGTCAACCACTGTCAGCCCAGCAGAGGCGAGTACTTCTCCGTCAAACTCCTCTCCTTCGACCGGCGCCCTGGAGCTCGACGCCCAAGGAAGCTTGATGAATACGCCCTCGCCGGCCTTCAAGTAAGCGCCTGGCTGGGGCTCCTCGGAGCCCGGCGCTGCATTAGCGGCGGAGGGGTCGGCGGTCGGTGCAGCGCCTGGCGCTCCTGCGTCCTCCGGGGCGTCAGTACGATCGCCGGATCCCTCGCCAGCTCCTGCGCCAGCAGCCTTGGCGGCTTCTTCGCCGACGGGTTCACCAGCGCCGGCCTCTTCCTTGTTAGTAGCGGCATCCCCAGTGTTGCCGCGTACGCCTTCCTCGCCGGTGGCCTCGGTTTCCATCGGGTCCACAAGAGGGGGATCTGAAGACAGGTAGAGGAAGGAAAAGTCAAGCAAATATCCAAAAAAAGAGAGAAAAAGAAGAAGAATCCGAGGGAAGGTTTCCGACAAGGAGGGTTATCTGTGCTAGGCTCCGTGACCATGGGCTCCACCACCGGAGGCTCACTGGTTCCGCCCCTTGCCGGGGACCCCTCCCTTGCCGGGGAGCGTCCCCTCGTCGGAGAGTCGCCCCTTGGTGGCGTAGTCGAAGCCGACAACACCTCCGGGTCGGCTTCTGGTTGCTCCTGGTGGGCTTGATCTGCTCCTATACGAATGAATCAACAGTCAAGATGTCAGCAAAAGAAGAAGCACCCATGCGCGCCCCACAACAGGAAGTGAACCAAACACATACGCTGGGGGCTGTGCTGGGGGCTGCTGCAAGGAGAAGGAACCAGATCCGTCAAGGTGGTCTCGGACGTGTCCTCTGCTGTCACGGCAGGATCGTCCTCGATGTCAACCACGGGGACCTTGGCCCTCTTCGCCGCTCTCTCGGCCAGAGTCCTGAAAAGGAACAAGATTCAGGGAGAAGCAGATCAGATGCAAGACAAGAAACAACATCAAAGAAAATCAAGAACAGCGAGAAGAAAGTCTTACTCCTCCTCCTCCTCCTCTTCATCATCATCAGAGGAGCTCAGCGCGGAGAGGTCGAAGTCCGGTACCCTCTCTGCGCGGTGTGGTGGAGGAGTAGGCTCCCTTCGACGTTTGCCGGGAGCTGTGGCAGGATCAGGCGTGGCAGCCCGGGAAGACCCCGCCTCGGCTGACGGCACAGCCTGGGACCCTCCCACGGCAACGGTACTTGCCGCGGTGGAGTGTGTCCCACGGCGCCTCGGCTGCTAGACTGCCTGCCCTCCTGCTGTATCTCCACCTCGACGGAGGCGCCTTCTTGGTTGGAATTGGGGCTGCACTGGGGGCTCTGCCTGCGGCAAGCTGCTCGAAGACGGCTGGCCACTCGCGCCCTCGGCGGGCTCGCTCGCTCCGGCCTCGGGCTCCCCCTCGCCAACGACCTCTCCGGCAAGGTCCTCCCTGTCGGCAATGCTTGCCGCCTCGGCCGCCTCTGCCTCATCCAGCGTGAAGCCAAACTCACCTACGGCGGCAGCTGCTGCCGCCTCTTCGGCCCTGGTGGCGATGTAGCGCATCTCGTTCTCGGTGGTCGCGCGGGTGAGGAGCCTCTGCTCGTCGGAGTTGACTGCTACCTCCGCCAAGCCATCGAAGAATTGCTGCACGACGTCGTCAGCGGGCTCCATCCAAGTTGGGATTATCCCATGCGAATCGCACTCTGGCATCATCGCGCAGATGCGATCGCGCTGGGAGTTGTTGCACAATGGGATGACGCCCTGCGGCAGCTTGAACCACTCTGGATGGTTGGCGTCATGCTTGAACAGCTCCCTCAGCATCCCGTCAAGTTCCAGAACTGTGAAATTGAAATTGAGGCCCGGGCGCAGCCTCATGATATCTGCCGGGCCGCCAAACTGCCAGGCGGGCCTCCCCCTATTTTGCAGAGGGGCGATGCGACGGCGAAGGAAATCCGCGCCGACCGCCCCTGTTGTGAGCCCGGCAAGCCTGAGCCGGAGGATTCGGGTGGTGGCAATCTTCAGTTTGGCGTCGTCCGGCGACAGAGCGCCCCAGTCGCCGCCGCGAACTACCCGAGCCTAGCGCAGGTTGGTGAATGACTGCGGATTGGCATCACAGATCCAGCACCATTCCGCCCTCCACTCATCCCACTTGCTGCGGAGCTCGCCCGTCAGATACATCATGCCGATTCGTGAGGTCCAGGCGACTCTGCCAGACAATGGCTCTCCTTTCTCAGCTCGGGGGGGGGGGGGTGAAATAATGGCGAAAAAGAGTGACATTTGGGTGGATACCAACAAAGTTCTCGCAGAGGTGTGCGAAAACCGCCTTTGTCAGGACGGCGTTGGGGGTGAAATCAAGAAGATGAAACCCGTAGGTGTTCATAATGTCGCAGAAGAAATCCGAAAAAGGTGGGCAGAGCCCGCAATAGAAGAACACCGGAAAGAAATAGTACCCTTTTGGGCACTGCTTCGATTTGGAAGCCTCAGCAGAAAGCACCGGCGTGCGCGGATGCGCCCGCGTCTGCGTCGACCAGAAGAGATAGAACTCCTCCCGCAGCGCCTTCGGGGTGAGATCGGCGGGGAAAAGCACTCGCTTCTTGCGCAGCGCCTCGAGCCGCAACGCCTCGGCCGACTTCTCGGCCTTGCTGGTCTTCGGAGCCATGGCGGAAGCGGCGGGGGAGCGCGGAAGCGTTGAGGACGACGATGGCGACGGGCGGCGAAGCGCTGCTCTCTTTCGGCTTGGGAAGCGGAGGGGAGCGGCGGAGCTTTCGAAGGAAGCAACTGCAAGTGGCGAAGATGGGGGAACGGCTCCGTTTCCTCTGCTTATGAACAGGGGAGGTGAACGTTACGCATTTCCTGGATTTAAGTATTACCCACGACCTCTCCCACGATGCCGCGATTGACGCGTGCCATTACGGGAGGACGCGGTGGATTCGGAGTGGATCTGGTTTGGACTCAGGCCGCACGTGCCCGTGCGCTATTTTGGGCCTGGCCCAACAACGCTCGGCACCGTGTATGGCCCAGGCCCGGGGGCTCCTGTCGGTGTACTAAAGTAGGGGTACCTTAGTACCCCGAACTTGGGCACGGGCAGTCGCAGCGCCCCGCGGCAAGGCTTGCCGGGCGTCTGCCCAGATCCTCCGCCATTCCCATTTACTGCCATTCAAGAACAAAGTGTTAGCTGAGAAGACAAAGCCCCGGCAAGAGGAGCTTCCCGGGAAGGACAATACCCCGGCAAGAGGAGCTTGCCGGGAAGGCCAACCAAGGCGCTTCAGAAAACTTGCCGCGACGCTCCGCGCGTCCCGGCAAGACCCGACGAGCGGCAAGCTTGCGGGTGCGACAAGAATAGAGACCGCGCCAAGGCACTTGCCGCGGCGAATGCGCCACTCTGCGCCCACGCTCCAGCTCACCCGGCGACGTGTCGCCACAGGATCTCTCCTGGTTCACGTGGCAGGCGACTGTGTAGCCTAGCGGTGCGAGGTGGCAAGTGAAAGTGACTAGGAGGCCATCGTGGCGATCGGTGGCGCCCCTAACGGTCGTTTCCTGCACTATTGGAGCGACCAGACGGGCATTAAATGCTCTTGTCCCCTGCCGTCAGAGTTAGGTAGGGGACACTATTGATAGTGGTTGTACCAACCCGCGTTTTACCTTTCTACCCCTCTCTCTGCGTTGCCACCTGTCAGTGACCCCTTTAGACTATAAAAAGGAGGCCCGTGCGCACGTAGAAGGGGTTGGCTGAAGGTTCGGTTCGACTCACTCGAAACCACAGCATACCCACGCTTTTGAGCAAGAACAAATACAAACACAAAGCAGCAGTAGGAGTCTTATCTCTCCGGAGAGCTCCGAAGCTGGGTAAAATCCCCCGCGTGCCCTCGCCTCGATCTGCTCTGCGTGCGCCCTCTGCTCCCTTGCCGGACCAGAAGGGGCCCCCTGCCCCATAGGTGCTCGTGCCCCCAGCAACCACGACACCAGCCGTCCTCTGGAGTCTGCGCACGACTCCAAACAAGTCAACCGGCTTCACACCCTTCTTCCTCGTCTACGGTGCCGAAGCCGTCATCCCGACGGACATAGAGTTCGACTCTCCACGAGTCACCATGTACACCGAAGAGGAAGCAGAAGAAGCACGTTAATACGGTGTCGACCTGCTGGAAGAGGGCTAGCTGCTGGCACTCAGCCGGTCCAGCATCTACCAGCAGAGTATGCGCCGATACTACAACAGGAAGGTCAGGCCAAGATCTTTTCAAGAGGGCGACCTTGTGCTCCGACTGATCCAGCGAACAGCCGGCCAGCACAAGTTGTCGGCGCCTTGGGAAGGCCCCTTCATCATCAACAAAGTGCTGGGCAACGACTCCTACTACCTAATCGATGCCCAGAAGCCCCAAGCACGCAAGAGGGACGATTCCGGCAAAGAGTCGGAACGGCCATTGAACGCAAATCTTCTCCGAAGATTTTACAGTTAATGAAGTATGTACCACGCTATCCTTTGTATTAAAGTACCGAGACTTTGCGCCCCCCGAGACGAGCTCGGGGACTGCCCCTTTTGTTGTTATCTGTATGATAAGAATTATGCCTTCAAGTATGCTACTCTTTGTTATGCCGCTGGGCACCGGTTCGACTAAGTCGGCCCGGGGACTCGCCGTCTTGTGCAATAAAATGCTTCCTGTAGTCGGACAAGTAGTGTGCGGTGCTTAAGCCGTCTCCTGTCAGAAGCCACAGCTCGCAGAGCGACTGTTGGTGGGCAGAGAGTAAGGAAGAATGAGCGCCCACACGAAAAATGGCTAAGGACTCAAAGCACACGCATAGCACAAGCCGGCTTCCAGCCCCTTTTCGCAGAGCCGACTCCTGAATAGTCGGCTTGCCGCCTTCTATCCAACTGTTAAAAGACTCTAAAAAAGGCCAAGTACTTGCCTTCCCTAAGGAAGCCAAGCATTTGACCCAGTGGCAGTCCGCAGAGCGGTTGTCCGTCTGGCAAAGCGGTGACTGTGGGAAGGCGGCAAAGTAAAAAGCCAAAAAAGAGCAACTAGCAAGGAAAGATAGAAGTCGGATAGATATTTACATAACATAGGCCTCTGGCCAAGTTCAAAATACACCCCGCGGGTGGAATTGTGCGAATTGACAAGTTCTTTCAAAGACTACTAAGGCAGGAAAAATAAAGGAAAGACGGCAACCTAAGAAGAGGCAGACGGGTTCGGAGGGCCGGTGGAGACAGCGGTATCAGGCGCCGGAGCGGCCGGCTGGGCAGTCTCGGCTTGATCATCTCCGGCGGCAGCCGGCCCGGTCGGACGCGGCTTGTTACTGGAGGCGCGGTCGAGCTGAGGCTGGTCGTCCGCTCCGTCTTCTGGCGCCTCCGTCTCGTCTCCGTCCCCCGCCTCGTCTTCCTCCTCGGTGCTGGAGCCGATCACCTCCGCCGAGTCCTCGTCGTAGTCCGGGTTCATCCCGAACCACTCCGTAGGCACCTCTTCGACGTTCGTGGCCCGCTCAGGAACGAAGACGCTAGTGTCGGTGTAGTCGGCAATCGCCACCGCACGCTCGACGAGGGCGCCTTCCACAGCCACCAGCGAGTGACCAGGGAAGAAGTCTGCCCAAAACAGAAAGAAGCAAAGAAATAATCAGGAGTCGGCCTGACTTACAGTCGGCGGCTCTAAGAAAGAAAGCAAAGAAACTCACCGTCGACAATGTCTTCGATCTCGTGGAAGCCGGAAGTCAGCATCGCCTCCTTGTCAGTCCAGGAGGAGCGCTCGCTGTCGAACTCGGCTAGGAGAGCGGTCTCTTTCTTCTCCGCCTCGTCCTGAGCCGCCTTAAGCAGCTCCTTCTGCTCCGCCAACTGCGCGGCCAGCAAGTCGCGCTCTGTGGCGAGCTTACCACACTCCTCCTCCTTGGCGCGTAGGGCAGTGCTAACTTCGCCCAACCGTTCCTGAAGAACGGCATTGGCCTCTGAAGAACCAAAAGGACGCTAAGTCGTCAATAAAGAAGGTCGCCGGAAAGATCTGGCCCGACTGCTCAGTAGTTGGCCCGAATCTCGGGGACTACAGCCCGCGGGTGCGCTAGCGCGCCCCCGCGAAAAAAGAAGGACTTACTCTGGCTCTCCGACAAGTCGGCCATCCGCTTCCCCAGCTGCTCAACATTGCGGTTGAAGGCAGTAACGCGGAGGTTGTGATACTCCTGTGATAAGAATCAAACAAAGGTGAATATTCGGACTCGCCCAAAACTCAGGGACTACACCCAGTGGGTGCGCTGGCGCGCCCCCACAGAGAAGAATGAGAAAAAACAAAGTCAAAGAAGGAAAGTGTACCCGGATAGAAGCTCACGACGCCAGATGCGCCTTGGTGCAGCCCTGGATGGCTTCGCCCTCAGCTCGCAGTTTTGCCTGTACGTCCAGGAGCGCCTGGTTTAGCGGACCATCGCCGCCTCCTCGCACCCACCCAGTGGGCGCGGCGCTTGTCGCCTCGGCATCTGGGATGGCCGAACTGGCGGCGCCGGCCTCCAAGGGGCGCGGCGCTGAAACCGCCTTCTAGAGGCGACGGTGCGCTGGTGAGGCGACTTGAAGGAGCAGCCTCGCCACCGCCTCGTCTTTAGTCGGCGGCATTGGCGGGCCTGCCAGCTGCTTACCGTGCGCGCTCCCAGACGGCGGTGGAGGCGGCGGTGGCAGCGTGGCCATACCCGACGCGGAGGCCTCGCCACCGTCCTTCTCCACGACGGAGTGCTCCCCGCCGACTTCTCCAGTCTGCCCCGTGAACTCCGGGGGCGGCGGCGCGGAGTTCAGCGGATGACAAGCAACGCCGATTGGTGGCGCGCGGTCTCCTCTGCCCACTGTCTTGCTGCGGCGGCGGCTTCGGCTTCCTCCAGTTTCTTCTGGGTGGAGGCCGCCGCTTTCTCGGCCTCCGCCTTCTCCAGACGGTCGGCCTCCTCCTCGTCGAGCTTCTCCCGCGCGTTGCGCTCCGTCGCCTCCCGGAGGTCGGCGGCGGGGTCAATCCGCCGAGTATTGGCGGTCGTCTCGGCCGACCCCATGACAGAGGGGACGGCGACCCTCTCAAGAGAAAGAGGGGCCCTGAAGCAAAGAAGGAATGAAAAAGACTCGGAAAAGATTCATAAAAAAACAAGGCAAAAGCAAAAAGTGCTTACGCAGAGACTACCGGCGGCTTCTTCACTTCCTTACGGAAGAGGTTGGCCTTCGCGACCGCCTCCTCCCGTTTGGTCGCGGAGGCCGCCCCCTTGAACTTCTTCGGCCGATCGCCGAGCGAATTTGGCACGGCCCGGCGCTTCTTCGCGCCGACTTGACCGGCCAAGCCGGCGGAGGAACTCGCGTCTGGATGGCCATCTTTCGGTTGGCGGCGCGGGACGACTTCCCCTTCGGCGTCGTCTTTTGGCCAGTCGGCGAAGGTCGCCGAGGGCCGCAAGCCGCCTTCCGCTCCTCCTCCTCCGCCTTCGGCATCGGCCTCCATCGCCGCCGCCCCCAAGTCGGGGTCGTCGACGTCGCTCTCCGCTCGATCTGGAGCGAACTCGCGGGGATGTCCCTGTGGCACCGGCTGCAGGCTGGATGAGGGGGTTCTGACCTGAAAAACCAAGAAGATCAGAAGTCGGATTCGGCTACATAGAAAAACAGAAGAGCAAAATGTACGACTTACCACAGGCGGAGGGTTGGCACGCGAGTACGGCTCCCTGCCGAACTGCCAATCTTCCGCGAGCTCGCAGTTCGCGATGTGATTCACCATGTTCGCCACCTCCGCGTGGGGCATTTCCCAGGTGCACATCCGACTCGGGTCTCGGCGGTCGCTCATCTGACAAATCAGATGAGGACGAGCTTGGAGAGGGAGGACTCGGCGCGCCACGAAGGTGGCCAGCATGTCGGCCCCGACCAGGCCTTCCGACTGCGTCAGCACTCGGAGTCGCGTGATAGCGGCGGCGCCTGCGGGAGTCAGCGTCTTGGCCCGATGGGACCAGCTGGGAAGCCTCCCAGCCGGCGCGCCGGCCTCGTAGGGCGGCAGGTTAACCCAGTCGCCTTCCGTGGCGACGTTCTTCACATAGAAGTACGACTGCTGCCACATCTTCACCGACTTGATTAGCGCGATGGAGGGGAACGGGTTGTCGGCGGTCGACCTGCACATCGCGATGAAGGCGCCGCACTGAGCCGGCACGCCAGCGACGTGCGTGCCGAGCTTGGATTGAAAGAACTCTCCCCACAGTTTGATGGTGGGGAGAACGCCAAGGAAACACTCGCACAGGGTGGCGAAGGCGGCCAGCAGCACCATCGTGTTTGGAGTGAGGTGGTGCGGCTGGAGTCTGTTGAACTTCAAGAAGGAGCGGAGGAAGCCACTCGCCGGCAGGCCCAGGCCGCGCATGAGGTGCGAGCAGAATATGACCCGCTTGCCCTCCTCCGGCGCCGGCCTTATTTCCCCCGCCGGCGCGGTGTGGGCTCATACCAGGTTCGCGCCGGGGAGCCGGCGCATCTTGCGGAGGTACTCGATGATGTCGTCGTCCACCGTAGAGCCGTCCCACACGCCGGAGCGCACGACAGGAGCCGCGGCGACGGAGGAGGAGCTCATCACTGCGGGTGCGGCGAAGCTTGGTGCGGCGAGGGCAAGAAGAAGAAGAGGCAGGAGGAAGCGGGGGAGCAGGGAGGAATGAGCGCGCGTGCTTCGCCGTCCCGCTCCCCCCACCTACTTATAAGCCCGAAGGCTGAGGAGCCGATGGGGCGGCGTGGGATTAACTGCGCGCGAGACCCCACGCCCCCCATGATTTACCCCACGAAGTTACTGTGCGCAGTAACGACGTGGGGAACCCAACCGTCCGCACGGCCGCAACGGATCCGTTCGCGTGCCAAAGCGCGATAGTGGTGGGCCCCGCCCGACGGCCTGTCCCGTCGCGCGCGTGGGTAGGCAGACCGCCCCTGCCACGTGGCGCCGCGCAACGGGGCCATGGCGAGCGACCGCGGGAAGCATATCAGGCACGCCGCCTGGTTCCCGCTGCGGCTTTCAAACTCCTTTGGGGGCAAGACGGCCCTCAGTGAACCCGACTCCAGCCAGTCGGTTCGGAGCAAGACGCCCCCCTGTAAATCCGACTCCAGCCAGTCGGCTTGAAGGAAGACGGCAAGCAAGGCCTATATCCCACCGCCGAAGGATGAAACTGATGAGGCCCGCGACGTATCACCCTCGGAGCCTCACCAGCTTCGGGGACTACTATCGGAGTAATGGGCCACGGGTAGGCCAACCCGAGTCCCAGAACCTTTCAAGACATCAGGGCAGGCTGCGCCCCGCGAGTCCAGAGGCGACTCCAAGTTAAGCTGAGTCCCAGAGGCGACTCCCAGTCAAGCCGAGTCCCAGAGGCGACTCTCAATTAAGCCGAGTCCCAGAGGCGACTCCAAAGAAGCCGAGTATGGGAAGTCGGCCCGCGACCCCAACCACCCCGATAATTAAAGGCAGGCATGGCCACAGTGCACCATACCCACGGAGATCTCAGCCCGGCGCGGCACTGTAGCCATGCCAGCCCTGACATCAGCCCTTGGGGCAGGGCCTTGTACGCACGACGGCCTGTCTGTACGGCCCGGAGACGTCGGGGCCTACCAGTCAGCGGGAGCACTGAAGACGGCGAGAGCGCCACGAGTCGGACCCGTTGGGAGTCGGCCCCCAGGTGTCGGCCGACCCCTCCCGTGGGCCCCACACGCCATTAACCAGACGCGATGGGGGAATGGCAATAGTGATCGCCCGTCAGGCGGCAGCACTGTTGCCATGACCCCATGACCAAGCCCGCGTCATTAGAAGCACGGCTACAGTAATCTGCAGCCGGCAAGACCCGCCCGCGGCGGACGAGGGCTGACGCCCTCGTACCAGGCCAGTCGGCAGGACCCACCAGTCGGCGGGCCCCAGGAGTCGGCGGAGAACGGTGGCTTGAGAGACAGACGGCTGGGACCCGCACCCGGCCGGTTTTACCATTGTACCCCTTGGGGGTAGGTCTATATAAACCCCCAGGGCACCCATGCAAAGGGTTTGAATCCATCTAGCACTAGACAGACCATACAGGGAGGAGAAAGCTAGCCTTGTCTTCTCCTACCTACGGAAACAGCTCTAGGAGCAACCCTGTACTCACTGTGCCTTAGTGACCATGCGGAGACCCCGCAGAGCAGCAGTAGGGGTGTTATCTCCTCGGAGAGCCCTGAAGCTGGGTAAGATTCGCCGGCGTGCATGTCTTCGCCTCATCCCGTTTCGAGGCACTGGCGACGTTCTACTCGCCCCCACCATGATAAGCCATCCTTTGGCATATGTCGCACCCAACCCCCGACATTTGGCGCCCACCGTGGGGCAAGGTGCACCGTCGTCCGTCGTATCTACTTTTTCGAAAGCTTTTACTCTTATTTTGGAGTCTAATTTGCATGATTTGATTGAAACTAACCCGGACTGACGCTGTTTTCAGCAGAACTACCATGGTGTTGTTTTTGTGCAGAAATAAAAGTTCTTGGATTGGAACGAAACTTTGTGAGGATTTTTTATACAATAGAAGAGAATTACTGGAGCCAAGAACCGCCGGAGGGGGGCACCTGGGTGGGCACAACCCACTACGGCGCGCGCCCCTCCTGGCATGCCTAGGTGGGTTGTACCCACTTGGTGGCCCCATAGACCTCGACCCTGACACTATAAAATCACATTTTCGGAGAAAAAATGGGGGAGGAAGAATAATCGCTTTTAACAAGACGGAGCCACCACCACCTCTTGTTCTTCATCGGGAGACCAGATCTAGAGTCCGTTTGGGGATCTGGAGAGGGGGATCTTCGATCTTCGTCATCACCAACCCTTCACCGTCGCCAATTCCATGATGTGCTCCCCGTCGGGATTGAGTAATTCCTTCATAGGCTCGCTGGTCGGTGAGGAGTTGGATGAGATTCATCATGAAATCAAGTTAGTTTTTTAGGGCTTGATCCCTAGTATCCATTATGTTCTGAGATTGATGTTGCTATGACTTTGCCATGCTTAATGCCTCTCACTTTGGGCCCGGGTGCCATGATTTTAGATCTGAACCATTTATGTTATCACCATTATATCTATGCCCTATATCCAATCTTGCAAGTTATAGTCACCTACTAAGTGTTATGATCCGGCAACCCCGGAGTGACAGAAGTCGGACACTTCCCGGTGATGACCGAAGTTTGAGGAGTTCATGTATTCACTATGTGTTACTGCTTTGTTTCGGTTCTCTATTGAAAGGATGCATTAATATCCCTTAGTTTCCAATAGGACCCCGCTGCCACGGGAGGGTAGAACAAAAGATGTAATGCAAGTTCTTTCCATAAGTACTTATGACTATTTACGGAATACATGCCTACATTATATTTATGAACTGGAGCTAGTGACGTATCACCCTAGGTTATGAGTGTTATATGATGAATATCATCCAACGAATTCAC
Source organism: Triticum timopheevii (assembly GCA_963921465.1). Lineage (NCBI taxonomy): Eukaryota > Viridiplantae > Streptophyta > Magnoliopsida > Poales > Poaceae > Triticum > Triticum timopheevii. The sequence continues at coordinate 141,992,221 of OY997270.1, forward strand.
CGATCCAATGCCTACGAATATTTCTCATATTGTTCCTGCTAAGTTACTACTACTATTGTTACTTGTACACTTGCTACAAAATCATTCCTATCACTGTTACTGTTGCTGCTGTTGCTACTACTATCAAAACTACCATACTACTTTTCTACTGATCACTTTTCTGTAGATAATTAATCTCCGGGTGTGGTTTAATTGACAACTTAGCTGCTAACACTTGCAAATATTCTTTGGCTCCCCTTGTGTCGTATCAATGAATTTGGGTCGAATAATCTGAAGGAAATATGCCCGAGAGGCAATAATAAAGTTATTATTTATTTCCTCATATCATGATAAATGTTTATTTTTAATGCTAGAAGTATTAACCGGAAACATAATACATGTGTGAATACATAGACAAACTTAATGTCACTAGTATGCCTCTACTTGACTAGCTCATTAATCAAAGATGGTTGTGTTTCCTAACCATAGACATGTGTTGTCATTTGATTAACGGGATCACATCATTCGAAGAATGATGTGATTGACTTGACCCATTCCGTTATCTTAGAATTTGATCATTTATTATGTTGCTATTGCTTTCTTCATGACTTATACAAAGTTCCTACAACTATGAGATTATGCAACTCCCGTTTATCGGTGGAACACTTTGTGTGCTACCAAACTTCACAACATAACTGTGTGATTATAAAGGAGCTCTACAGGTGTCTCCAAAGGTACATGTTGAGTTGGCGTATTTTGAGATTAGGTTTTGTCACTCCGATTGTCGGAGAGGTATCTCTGGGCCCTCTCGGTAATGCACATCACTTTGAGCCTTGCAAGCAATGTAGCTAATGAGTTAGTTATGGAATGATGCATTACATAACGAGTAAAGAGACTTGCCAGTAACGAGATTGAACTAGGTATTGGATACCAAGGATCGAATCTCGGGCAAGTAACATACCGATGACAAAGGGAACAACTTATGTTGTTATACAGTTTGACCGATAAAGATCTTCGTAGAATATGTAGGAGCCAATATGAGCATCCAGGTTCCGCTATTGGTTATTGACCGGAAACAGTTCTAGGTCATGTCTACATAGTTCTCGAACCCGTAGGGTCCGCACGCTTAATGTTACGATGACAGTTATATTATGAGTTTATAAGTTTTGATGTACCAAAGGTTGTTCGGAGTCCCGGATGTGATCACGGACATGATGAGGAGTCTCGAAATGGTCGAGACATAAAGATTGATACATTGGAAGCCTATATTTGGATATCGGAATCGTTCGGGTGAAATCGGGATTTTACCGGAGTACCGGGGGGTTACCGGAACCCCCCGGGGGTTAATGGGCCTACATTGGCCCTAAGGGAGAAGAGGAGGGCCGGCGAGGGCAGGCCGCGTGCCCCCTCCCCCTAGTCCGAATAGTACAAGGAAGGGGGGGGGTGCCCCCCGTTCCTCTTTCCCCCTTCCCCCTTCCTTCTCCAACAAGGCAAGAGGGGGGAGTCCTACTCCCGGTGGGAGTAGGACTCCTCCAGGCGCACCCCTAGGGGCCGGCCGCACCTCCCCTCCCTCCTTCATATACGGGGGCAAGGGGGCACCCCATAACACACAACTTGATCTTCGTGATCGTTCCTTAACCATGTGCGGTGCCCCCTCCACAATATTCCACCTCGGTCATATCGTAGCGGTGCTTAGGCGAAGCCCTGCATCGGTAGAACATCATCACCTTCACAACGCCGTCGTGCTGACGGAACTCATCCCCAACACCCTGCTGGATCGGAGTCCGGGGATCATCATCAAGCTGAACCTGTGCTGAACTCGGAGGTGCCGTACGTTCAGTACTTGGATCGGTCGGATCGTGAAGACGTACGACTACATCAACCGCGTTGTTCTAACGCTTCCGCTTTCGGTCTACGAGGGTACGTGGACAACACTCTCCCCTCTCGTTGCTATGCATCACTATGATCCTTGCGTGTGCGTAGGATTTTTTTTGAAATTACTACGTTCCCCAACAGTGGCATCCGAGCTAGGTTTTATGCGTAGATGTCATATGCACGAGTAGAACACAAGTGAGTTTTCGGCGATACAAGTCATACTGCTTACCAGCATGTCATACTTTGGTTCAGCGGTATTGTGAGATGAAGCGGCCCGGACCGACATTACGCTTACGCTTATGCGAGACTGGTTTCACCATTACGAGCACTCATGCTTAAAGGTAACTGGCGGGTGTCTGTCTCTCTCACTTTAGTTGAACCGAGTGTGGCTACGCCCGGTCCTTGTGAAGGTTAAAACAACACTAACTTGACGAACTATCGTTGTGGTTTTGATGTATAGGTAAGAACGGTTCTTGCTCAGCCCGTAGCAGCCACGTAAAATTTGCAACAACAAAGTAGAGGACGTCTAACTTGTTTTTGCAGGGCATGTTGTGATGTGATATGGTCAAGATGTTATGCTATATTTTATTGTATGAGATGATCATGTTTTGTAACCGAAGTTATCGGCAACTGGCAGGAGCCATATGGTTGTCGCTTTATTGTATGAAATGCAAACGCCCTGTAATTGCTTTACTTTATCACTAAGCGGTAGCGATAGTCGTAGAAGCAATAGATGGCATAAACGACAATGATGCTACGATGGAGATCAAGGTGTCGCGCCGGTGACGATGGTGATCACGACGGTGCTTAGAAGATGGAGATCACATGCACAAGATGATGATGGCCATATCATATCACTTATATTGATTGCATGTGATATTAACTGCTCTTGATACCCGTAGCGGCTTAAGTATCACTGCATAGTTACCCATATATCATTAGGCCCCTTGTTAAGCCGCCATCTTGAATAGATTTAAAATATTTTCCTACGGGTTAAATTTGAACAGGAACCTCTTATTTTGTCATAGGCTTCAATTTACGTCATGGCACCTAAGGCGACCAAAGCTCCTGTGACCTGTAACTGGGTCCCCTCCACAGTCACAAAAAGTAAACTATCTGATTTTGTGAAGTCTGGCCATCTGCCCAAGAAGGAGGTCATGTCTTATCGTGCTCCTGACCCGTCCGAGGAGAAGCCTCAACTCAAAGAAGGGGAGGTGATAGTTTTTACGGATCACATGAGCCGGGGATTTGCACCACCCGGTTCAAAATTCTTCAGGGATGTTTTGCATTTCTTTGACCTTAGACCCCAAGACATCGGGCCCAATTCCGTGTCAAATATTTGCAACTTCCAAGTCTTCTGCGAGGTGTACCTAGGAGAAGAGCCCAATCTACTTTTGTTCAGAGAGCTTTTTTACTTAAACCAGCAGAATGAATGTGCCAACGGGCCCAGCCTTGAACTTGGTTGCATTTTGATTCAGCGACGGAGAGACTGCCTTTTTCCTTATGCTGAACTGCCGAGTCACCCGAAGGATTGGAACCAGATGTGGTTCTATTGCCAGGACACTTCTCCGGCTGGCGAGAACCCTCTGCCCGGCTTCCGCTTCTCTGCGCCTTGAGTCCAACCATCTGCTAGCGGATAAACTTTCTGCTGTTGAACGTCTGCCACTTGCTCCCACCATCAGAAAAATCAAAGCTCTTTTGGGAAATGGCTTAGATGGCATCGACCTGGTCCGAGTCTGGGTCACTTGGCGAGTGCTTCTGTTAAGCCGCCGCCCCGGCTTAATGTGCACTTATTCAGGTGAGAAGGATGACTCACTGCGTCATAGTCCCGGCGACTTACCAGATGATGTAGTGGAAGCTACGACCCAAATGTTGTTGAAAGAGGGCACGGTGACTAGTAATGCCTTTGGCTTACTTCCTTTCTGCAAGAAGAACCCAGCCCCCGCTATAAGTCATCAACCTTAATGAATACCCTCTACTACATTTCACCTTGCTTTACTCATAACCCTTTATCTTTTTCCACAGGCCGATGACAACTTCTGGAAGGTCAAGTATGACCATGAGGCTGCCAAACAAGCCAGAGCGGCCAAGAGAACCAACAAGAAAGCCGCCAAAATAGGAACTTCAAGGAAGAAGAAACCAAGCGCCTCAAATTTACTCAAATTGGACGACACTTCTGAGGATGATGAAGAGGTAATCCTTAATTTCCCTGACTCTTTTGTCATCTATGTTATTGACATTCTACCCTTTCAGGAGGATACGGGGACCAGCCAAGCGGTTGACGACGAGGTAACTATAATCTCCTCCGACTTAGAGCCTTTGCCAAAGCACAAAATCCGAAGGGTGACCCAGAAAGTGAGATTTTCACATCCTATTGCTTATCAAGATCCTCAATTTCTTTTGAAGCAACAATAGCTTGAAAGCCGAAGGCAGACGCGGACCAGCAAAGATGTAGAGCTCTCCTCCGGCTTACCTGACGTAACCCGGAAGCGTCGGACTGAGGTTATCTCTGATTTACGTTCTATTTTACCTTTGGCGGGTTTAATTCGCCAACCTCTCAATTCATCTGACTCCAATTATCAGGATACCTCTCCTTCCTCCGGCGAGTCTATGCAATCTAACATGCCAGCTTTCAAAACTGCCCCCGGGTAATGTAACTTTGTTTACCTTATGCTTTACTTTACTCATGTTTTTGTATTCATCCTTCTGCCTTTGTTGACAGCATGCAAGTGAAGCCCAGTAAGAGGGCAAAGAAGAGTAAGCCGCCCCAAAACCCGGTCGTGACTGAACCGGCGCTTGACACGTATGCTCCTGACAGTTCCACCCATCAGCCACAGCCTGAACCAGCCTCTGACATTCCAGCACCGAACTCTGATCCACCCATTGAAGATACGCTCAACAACTCTGATAACCCGGAAGCTCCTAGCCCGGTTAAGACAAATGGCCCGAAAGTTGAGATTCTGAAGAGTCAGTTTGTTGAGCTAGGGCAACCCACTGTCCTTGCCAAATGCACTGCTAAGGAGGAACTCATAGAACGCCGAAAGGCTAAGCTGGACATTACTGATTATACTCACTTAAGCATTGGGGATATAGTCTCTGGCTACCTTAATCAAGTGCATAGCAGGCGTGACCTGGAAATTGACATGGTGAAGCAAATACAGCAAAAATCTGAGGTATACCTTTATGCCCCTTTCCTGAATCATACTTAGTGTATCAGCCCCCAAGTCTATGCTTATGAATAAATATGTTGTAGACTTAGAAAACTGCTTAACACTGGTTTATCCGGTTTAAAAAGAAGAAATTTAACCCGGTTGTAACCTGATACCTTGAACTTGCGACACACATTAGCCCCCAAGTGTCAAGTATCTTTGCCTGCAAAGTGCTTGGGACTTAATTTGCATGAACCGGCATTGTAGGGTAAAAATTCTTCAGCACACATTAGCCCCCAAGTGTCAAGTATCTTTGCTTGCAAAGTGCTTGGGACTTTAATACTATCTTACCATGATTCTGACTATAACCCAGCATCAATACAGGCCACCATAAATCAATTTGAGTCGGAAGTTGCTGACCTAAAGAGCCGTCTGACAGCTCAAGAACTTGAAATTCAAAAGGCCAACTCCAAATTTGAATTCAGCGTCTCTGAACAAGAGAAGTTGAAGAAGAATTTTGAAGCGGAGAAGAAAATCTGGGCTGATGAAAAGGCTTCGCTGGTGACCCGGGCCGAGACGGCAGAGGCATCACTTGCAGAGGTAACAACCGAGTTGTCCGACTTAAAGCGCCAGATATCTCAAATGGTCTCAGCCATCTTCGGTAGGTTACTGTATATAACCTCAAAATACAGTAATCCTTCCTTTGATGATTATTTTAGTTGTTATCCCCAGCTCACCTTATGTTCATGAATGCAGGCCCCAGGAGCACAAACCTCAAGCAGAATATGCTGATCAAACTGAAGGCGGTTTACACTCTAGTGGAGCAACTGTACACCGGGTCACAACGTGCTTTGGCTGTTGTAGATTTATCAAATAACACTCCCCACCTTCTGCAAGACGTGCTGAAGTGTCTTGCTGTGCTACCTCAATGGATCCAAGATCAAAGGCGGGCATCCTCAAGAGCCGGGGCCATAGCCGCATTGAGCCGGGCAAAAGCATGGATTCCAAAACTAGACCCAGCCGACCTCGCTCTTGGATACCCGAGTCTGAAAGAGGATGGGACCATATTTGATGATCAGGATTTCACCGCCTGCGTCAAAGTCATACGCCCCGTGGCTACCCTCATTGGGAACGACACTGACCTTACCAAGTATCAGCCGGGCTATGACAGTGAGAACCGGAGGATTCCAACACCTCCCTATGATCAAGTCAGCCTGATCCCTCCAACTCATAACCATACCTTTGCCCCTGAAGTGGACCCAGCCGGTTTAATAGATGACAAAGCTGAGTTTGAAGCCTTGAGTGGCATTGACTGGGCCTCGTCAACCTTCCAGGACAAACCAACTGACGGAGAGGCGGAGAAGGATAACCCAGAATCTTAAAGCCCACCAAAACACTACTAGGGAAAAGTCTAGCAGCAGCGCGTGTTTTAGATGTATCAGTAGCGCGGGGATAGGCGCTACTAATAAGGCGCTACAGCTAACACATAGCAGTAGCGCGTGCCCACCGGCGCTACTGCTACACAAGTGTAGCAGCAGCGCGGTTAGTGGAAGCTCGCTACTGCTAGTAGCTCTAGCGCGCTTTGCCTGGATGCGCTACTGCTATCGCGGCGCTGCTGCTAACTTTTATACACTCGCTACTGCTAATTTAAGTAGTTTTTTTTGGCATATTTGTTTTGTATTTGAACAGGCTTTGTAGAAGAATCTTTAGCACATAGAAATGTCATCATGATACACATACAAATGCCTGCGAGACCACAAATGTAATCATAGCATGTACATACAAATAGTCCCATCATAATCATCATCCAACACAAAGTGATATCTTGTCATCATCTCGAAAATAGTGATACATGCAAGTCTCGAATACTTGCAACTACAACAACGTCATCCATCTAAACAAAAGTATATGTAAGAAGTGCTATCACTATGAGTGAGAGCGGAACTATGCAGTACATGAGGTGGCGGTTACGAGTCCTCTCTCGCGCTAGTGTGAAGCTCAAGTAACTAGCTTCTCCTTCTTGTCTGCTTCTGAAGCCATTATGGCTCGCGCCCGTGAACCCATTCACTTGCGCCTGACACTCATGCCACTTGTTGTACACCCCCGGAACCTTCCCTTTGTACACGACATAGCAATTCCATCTCGCCATCAAGAAACTAGGTACCTGTTAGAGATGCATGTTCATGAAGAGGATGTACAATCATATATATGCAACAAAATATACTAGAGCAACACCGAAAAAGAAAGGGTTAGCAACTAGATGCAACATACAGTATGCAAATTAATTAACTAGAGGTACACAGGTCATCGTACGCAAACTAACAAAGTAGCATTACGCAAGTTCGGCAGGGACCGTGGACATCACAAAGTTTCATCGCTACAAAAAGTATACAAGTTCAACCGACACATATCATCATCATCGGCATTATAAATCACTAGAAGTTCCATCCTTCCATATCATCGAGGACGAACCCTAGCTTCTTGAACGGCGTGAGGTCTAGACGTTGCATGCCTATGCGAGTTCGGATGTCAGCTCGCGATATAGGGCCGTGGTGGAACATCCACTTCTCATCGACGACTTCTTTCATGATGATCGTCGCAATGTCACTTTGGATGCGAAAGAAGTCATCTCTAAGTTTATAATCCGCTTCTCCATGAGATTCTAGCCACTTGTGGATATGATCATCATTTCTACTGTTAATTCGAAGCTTTTGGTGATCCGTGTTGAACTGAATCATGAGATGGATGATGTAGAATCCATCCTTCTTGCTTGGTTTTGGGACATGGATGCAGGAGAAGTTAGTTTTATGCGCGAAACTCATCTTCTTGTTCCTTTGTTTCCTGGTCTGCACGTGGCCACCTCTAAAGCTGAAGCCTTGGAGAGCATCATCTAGAATATTCATTATGTGGGTGTAGTCTTTTTTCTCGTAGTCTCTAGAAGGGTCAAAATACACGGCGTGGGAGACTTGTGGGTAAACAACGATAAGGACGGCGCGCCCGTTGCTGCGGGGAAAAGACACCTCAAATTATTCCCCATATGAGAGAGAAGGAATGATTGAAATGTACGAAAGGGTTGTCCGGAACTGACTTACTTTGGATGATAAGGCACGAGGACAATTTCCCGGTCCTTATTCTGTACCATGAAGTTTTGGAGGTACTCCCTAGCAGTTTCACGCTCAAAGTCGCTGAGACTCAAGAAAGACTCGTGCATGTAGTACGGATCCACCATACAGATTTGCGAGACTTCTTCACTCTTCATGACGGAGCTCATATGTAGCGCAAAAAGGCGGACGATAGTAAAATCAAGCCGCATTGTTAGAAACATCTCAAAGATATGGTCAAACCGCAGGAAGAACACCTCCGCGGGTCGTGTGTCGATGTAGCACTTCCCCTCAGGCACACGAGCCGCGTATGTCAGATATCCTGGATCCTTTGAGGCTAGTAGGCTTTTCTCAGTCGACAGCACATGGTCGTGTAGTCTCCTGAGATCCCCTGATAGTGCCTCCAGCGGTTTCGGCGGTAGCATCGGCTCGCCCGTGAGATGGAACATGACCGAACCTTTCACGGGTACACGCTCTTCAGAATGCATCGTCTGGCTGCTATGTGCTCTGGCTTGTTTGGAGGCAGTTTCCTTCCCCGATCTCTTCCTCTCCTTTTTCTTGGGCACACCTTCCAGACCCTTCCTTAACCACTGCCCCAGTGTTCCCGGGCTAAGTACTGTACGACCCTCGCGCCCGGCTAGTTGAGCCTGTGTTGAGGCGGCATCTTCAGGCGTGTCATGTGAGGATTTCATGAAGAGAGACTTTTTGCAATCCATGGTACGACCCTGCCCGGGCATATCATCCATATCCTCATTAGCAAGCTGATAGCCCGATTCGTCATATGGTTGACTCATCATATCTATGTCACAGTCATACGCATTTTTATTGAGGTAATCCATAGGGTCGACCTCCGTCTCATCATCCATTCTCTGTTCTACAGGAGAAATTACATCAGCTAGTACTATTGCACCCCCTTCATCATGTCGTCCGCCGCTCTCACCCGGCACTACAGGAGCTGGTAATTGCGTAGGCGGGGTGGTGGTCTCCGCACATGCTTGTTGATGTGTGGTAGTTATTGGTGTGCTCTCGGCCGGCTCCAGACGAATTAGATTCTTCGGCCATAGTAGCACCCAATTCTTGCAACTTCCAATCCGCGGAGGGGTCTCGTCGTCCGCTCCCACATGCTGTACTGGAGGAGGCAAATCCTCGTGCCCCAATTTCACGCTGGTCAAGCTAACCCTGAAGTGCCCAGCGGGGATCGGCTGGTTGTGGAACGTGCGTTGAGAGGGGTCCATTATCATCCCCTTTCCCACGTCCACCTTCTGGCCTTTGATCAAGTAGTGTATGGTGCACGGGGTTTCTTTCGCCTGCAAACACATATGTCTATGGTGTAAAACAACCGAAAGGCAACAAAAATAGAATATTATCTATATATATATATATGTTGGTGCGACATGTAATTACCGTGACGGTGTCGAGCTCAGCCAAAGATGAAGGCCCACCTAGCGCGCCTGAGACTGAGGACGGGCTGCTATGAGCAGGAGCGGCTGCGAGAGGAGGCCCGGTTGCGTGAGCAAGTGATTGTGTGATGGTGTTGTTGTTCATGGAGTTGCTCCCGACGAAACTGGGCATCAGGAAATCATGTACCGTCTTGTCTGGATTTTCCTTCGCCCAGTTGATGATAACTGGAACCAAGTTAGTAGCAAAATCATTTCTGCAGGCAGTTATAGCTGCATTGACTGCCTGCTGTAGCAACTCATATTTGTCCTCGGCTGCTTTTTTCGCGTCCTCAGCTGCTTTTTTCTTGACCGCAAGCTTCACCTTCGCGTCGATGTCCGCCTGACTAAACTTCTTTTTCTGCTTCTTGGCCTCCGGGCCATCGTTATAAAACACCTTCCACGTGGCGCTGTCTCCAGCGCTGTGCACACGACCATATTGCGGCCGCTGCTCCAAAGGGAGTCCCTTAAGTTCGTTCAAGGCCTGGTTGATAGGAGTGTCCCACTTGGGCCTCATCGGAGAAGTAGGGCTTTCGGCTGCAAGCCGGTGTTGCTTCTCCAGTAGTCTAATCAATTTCCTCGTGATCTTATCCGTGTAAAAAACCTTTTTCTCCTTGTCCCACTTGTAGCGGGCCCTGATGAAGTCATGCTCCAAGGGGTTTGTGAACTTCGTGAAGGGGTCTGGGAGACCCGCGGCTTCACGTTCCGCGTCCTCCTGATCCCATATGGGCCTTTTACCGAGGTAGCCACGACTTCCGAGGTGATACTTCCTCGTGTTCCTTTGCTGAAGGCTTTTGAATTTCGTAGCCTTAGCCTTGGCTGCCTCGGTAGCGCAAATGTCCTTGAACTTTTCGAACTCCTCTTCCGTAAGTGTCGGATTTTCCTCCAGAATCTTGGACACTGGTTCATCAGCCTCAATAGCTCATTTCACCCTCCCTTTCCAGGAGGCCAAATCATTGCTGAACATGCCCAGGGCTTGATTGTTAATCTTTTTCATCTTCGGATCATCCCACGATTGTTCTATGTTATCATCCTGGTCGAGGAACTTGAATCTCTTCGGCAACTTCGTTAGGAGCAACTGCGTCAAATGTTCTTTACTCCTTAAGTCATCGTCGTTGATGCTCGCGCATTCCCATAGGATGCATCCTGCTTGGTTCCCATAGCACTTGCGAGGTTCTTCTGGCTCGAACGGCTCAAACTTGCCAGGTGCCATCTTTGTGATCACAAGTCGTCCAATCCCTAGTTTGTTAGGTTTTCGTATCCTCTGCTTCTTATGCTTCCTCTTTTCGGTAGCGGCATCAGGGCCGGTACATTCCCCGTCGGTACCTTCCCCACCGGTCTCGGTGCCACCATCGGTGCCGGCGCCGTCGGTGTCGATGTCGGCGTCAGTACCATCATCGAGGCCACCTGCAAACCTTGCTTAGCAGTCAAATAGTCGAGGTACTCTTGTTCACCCTCATAATCCATCTCGTCTGCATCTTGGTCAGAAGGCCCAGTTTCTTCGTTGTTCGACATGTTTCCTATGATTAAGTGTCCTCATTTATTTCTAAAAGTATGAATAAATCAGAAATGACATAAAATGAAATCTATGTGCCAGCACTCGATATGCCAACTATGTACCACAAATCATGCCTTTATTCACGGGAAATTTTGGCATGACCTTTGCTAAAAAAATGGACATATCGAGCGCCTGAAATTAACCGGAACGGAAATGAATAAACATTCCAGCGTAACATAGGCCACTCGGATCATTTTCCAAACATGACATGTCCAAAACATGACATTTCCACATATCACATGTCCAGTTCAAATTTGCATATAAATTCAGCTAATTTTGAAACCTAGCAAAATTCTTAACTAAATAGATAACCCAATTAACATAACCGAAGAACCCTAGCAGAGAGAGAGAGGGGGGGGTTTACAGAGGGTGCAGGGGCGAGAAGGCAGGCCCGACGACGGCCGGGAGGGGAGAGGAGGGAGGCGAGGGCCGACGGGTCGGGGGCGAGCGCGCCGGGGTCAGGGGCGAGCGCCGGCGCCGGAGTCGGGGGCGAGGGTCGGGTCGGGGGCGAGCGCTGGGGTCGGGGGCTAGCACCGGTGCCGGGGTCGGGGTCGAGGGCCGGGTCGGGGGCGAGCGCTGGGGTCGGGGGCTAGCGCTGGCACCGGAGTCGGGGGCGAGCGCTGGGGCCGGGTCGGGCGCGGCAGTGCGACGGGGGAAGAGAGAGTGGGGATTTGGGGGGAAAAGGCGGGATGAAGAAGGGCGAGTGAGAATATTGGGTTAAGTGGACGTAGCAGTAGCGCATTAGGTCAAAATGCGCTGCTACTAACTTCAGTAGTTGTAGCGGTTTAGGCGAAATTCGCTACTACTAACTTCAGTAGCTATAGCGGTTTACGCAAAACGCGCTACTACTACCTTCGCTACTGCCAGTTTTCCTTTTTATTTTCCTTTATTTTATCCCACTTTTATTTCCCGAGGGCAGTGAACGAAGGGAGGGCGATATATATTGCATCATTTGATGGTTAAATATGTATGAAAAAAGGAACATATATATTACACATCATTGGACCCATGCATAATAATGGCTAAGTGTGTATACAAAATAGGAATATATATATATATATATATATATATATATATATATATATATATATATATATATATATATATATATATATATATATATATATATATTACACATCATTGGACCGATAACATACGTTTCCTCAGTGCTGACATTTTCGTTTTTGAGTCAGCTTCTTTCCCTTCTTGTTCGTCGAAGAATAATTGAGCCCCTCATTGTGACTTTGCCTTTTCCATGGAGTACGATTTTTCTTAGGTAATGTAGTATTGATTCTTCTTTTGACGTATACTTCATCATCATCGTCATCTTCCCTCATTGGGTTGCCGTACTGATCATAGTCTTCCTCGTTGGCGACTCCATCCATTCCAATGATGTTCCTTTTGCCTCTCCTCACGACAACACGGCTGGGATTGCGCGGGTCAGTTATGAAGAAGCATTGTGTCACGTGCTTAGCGTGTACCCATGGTTCGTTTTGTGCGATAATGTTCACGGTAGCGCTCTTGGCGTCGGGTATAGTCATGGTAGTGAAAATCCGGCTTTCTCTTTCGACATTCTTAGACCATCTGACACGGAACATCGTCGTGTTGTGCAGTCCAGAGTAGTCAAGCTCCCATATCTCCTCGACCCTTCCATAAAATCGTCCAGTTGCGCCGTTGTCGCTGCCGGTCATGCATTCCATCATCACCCCTGAGTTCTTATCATCACTGTCCATATCTTTGGCCTTCGTGGAGAACGTGTATCCGTTGATATCATATGCCTGATAGGTTACGAGGTTGGGCGAGGGGCCATGTGCTAAGGCGTATATGAGCAATCCGTCCTTAGAGCCCTCCTCCGGGGGATTAGCAATAATATGCTCTTTGAACCAATACAGGAAAGTGGAGTTGTGCTCTCTAGTAACTTCGGCGTCCATCCTGCATACCCCCCGGTCACGATAATTCTTTGTGATAATTTCTTTGTGCAGTGCCACGAAAGGATCTACCTTGTCTAGGTGTTGTAGCACTACCAAGTTTGCTCTGTCAAAGTCGCTGCGTCGATCTGAGTATGCCACGTGCAGTTCCCTGCGACCGTTGCAGTGACCATCTCCTTTGAGCCTCCCATCGTGCTTGTTAACGGGTAAACCAACACTAACACCAGGCGGCTGGTCTGCGCCATATAGAAAATTCTCATAGAAAGAGATGCACTCTTGTGCCAAATAGCCCTGGACGATGCTTCCATCCGGACGGGACATGTTACGAATGAATCCTTTGATGATCCCATTCATCCTCTCAAACGGCATCATGTTGTGCAGGAATGACGGCCCCAGGTCTATTATGTCATCCATAATATGGACACACAGATGCACCATCACGTCAAAGAACGCGGGCGGGAAGTACATCTCAAGCTCATCCAGTATCACAACGATCTCTTCCTGTAGCCTTTGGAGCTGCTTCACACTGATCGACTTTTGAGAGATGACGTCGAAAAAGTTGTAGAGACCAATAAGCGTGTCACAGACGTGCTTGTCCATTATCCCTCTAAGGGCAACAGGTAGTATCTGCGTCATCATCACATGACAGTCACGAGACTTCATCCCACTGAACCTTTTCTTGTCCGTGTCTAGATATCTGCTTATCTTGCCACAGTAACCGGAACTAACTTTGACTCCGGTAAGGCACTTAAAGAATTGATTGATCTCAGCCTGACTTAAGGTGAAGCAAGAAGGGGGCAATAATCCTCTTTCTTTATTTTCTTGCCCTTCTTCTCCCGTGCCTCTGTCTCTGTCTCTGTCTCGTCTGACATTTTACGGGGCGGCATGTGCAGATCTTCCCTGATTTTCAAATCTTGCAAGTCTTCTCTTGCCTTCGGCCCATCCTTGGTCTTATCCAGACTGTTCATCAGTGTTGCGAGCAAGCTCTCAAGGACATTCTTATAGATATGCATTTGATCAAGGCAATGAGGTGTATCGAGTTTGTGCCAGTACTCCAAGTCCCAGAACACAGACCTCGTCTTCCGTACCTTCAGCAGCGGCTCCGGCGCCTTTCTCATCGTCTTTCCCGGCGCGAGGCACTCCTTCCAGTTTTTCAACAACTCATCGATTTCGGCACCGCTCCGCTTACGTGGTGGTCCTCGATGCTCAGCGTGACCATTGAATAGATCTCCATGGTTTCTCCACGGGTCGTCCTGTTCAAGCCATCTTCGATGCCCCATGTACACGATTTTCCCAGACCCGCCATCTTTCCTTGACGTTAGTTGCTGAGACGTCGCATCATCCATGCACCGCGTGCATCCGCAATATCCATGGCACACCTGGCCTGCCACATATCCATAACCGAGATAGTCCTGCACTGTCGTGATCAGCGCGGCTCTCATGTTGAAATACTCACCTTTGCTGGCGTCCCATGTCTTGGCCGGTGTTTTCCATAACGTGTCTAACTCCTCTTGAAGTAGCCCCAGATACAAATTAATATTATTTCCTGGTTGTTTCGGCCCTTGAATAAGCATGCTCATGTGAATGTACTTTGATCTCATGCACAACCAAGGGGGGAGGTTGTACATCCATACAAACACGGGCCATGTGTTATGGTTGCCAAACGGATTCATGCCATCGGTACACGCGCCAAGCACGATGTTCCTTGCATCACATTCAAAATACCGATAGAAGCTGTTCAACGCTCTCCACTGGCTTCCATCTTTCACGTGTCTCAGCTTCGGATCATCTCCATCGTCGGGCTTCTTCCTCTCCGCGTGCCAGCGCATTAGCTTAGCTTCCTTGGGATCTACAAAATACCTCTGGAGACGGGGAGTGATCGGTAAGTACCATACAACTTTCTGGGGACATTTCTTCCCGGCCTTCTTGTATCGAGAAGCATTGCACACCGGACAACTTGTTTTTTCCGCGTGCTCCTTCCGATAAATTATGCAATCATTGATGCATGCATGGTATCTAACGTGTGGCAGATCAAGAGGGCACACGATCTTCTTGGCCTCATCAACACTAGTAGGACATAGATTACCCGCGGGAAGAACATCCTTTAGGTACTTGAGATGCTCATCGAGGCTAGTGTCGGTCCATTTGTTTTTAGCCTTCGTCTTCAGGAGTTGGAGCGTGAAACTCAAGCGGGTCACCTCAGGATTGCAACCATCATACAATGGAGTGTTCGAGTCTACCACCAGTTGCTCCAGCTTAGCGTCCTCTCTAGAAGCAGCTCTCTCAGTACTCGTCTCCTTGCGAAGCAATGCTTGAACATGAGGCTCCCGCACAATTGAACTTAGTACCGACGAACTTTGCTGCGTGGAGTCCATGTCGTTCTCTCCGCCGCCATGTCCGGCCCCTTCTCCTCCGCCATGTCCGGCCTCTTCCCCGCCGCCATTATCGATCATCTCTTCATCTTGCCCTGTGTCATCATTGCCTGCCCCGTCGGCATCCTCAACATCATCATCCTCATCTTCAATTATCCACCGAGTATAGCCATCCATGAAACCAGTCATGAGCAGGTGCGCTTCGACATGACCATCATCATGGGGGTCGAGCCAAACTATTCCTTTGCATTTTGGACACAGACATAAAACCTCTATCCGGTTATTTTCTTTCATGTCCTGCACCGCCGACCGCAACCACCTGTCCACCATCGTTCCACTGACCACCGTCAACTCTGCACGGTAATAATAAAAAAATCGATTATAAAAATGCATGCATGCATCAAAGTCATAAAAAAATTGGCATGACCTTCCCTAAAAATAGGACATATATGGATCTAGAGTTTGCCCGGAATTCGCCGAAACGGAAATAAATCGACATTTCGGCAAAACATAGGCAACTCAAAAGCACAATTTGGCGTCAACTCATGCCACGCACACAATTTCCACAAACATATCACACACACATAAACATATTTCCATTTTGCAAAAGCATGAAATTTTCATCACCTCTATCTCGTTCGAGATCGAGCACACGGTGGAGATGATGTTGTAGGGAGATCAAAAGTGCACAAAGCTCTTCTTGACAAAGATAGATCTAGTTAGGGGGCAAATATGTCACTTAACTAAATCCTACATCTACCTAGCTACCTAATTTGGGAGGAGACAACTTCAACTAGTGGAGGGGGAAGGAAAAAGAGAAAGGAGATGCATTAATGGAGGTGGTGTAGTTAGGTAGGAGTAATGAAGAGAGAGAAAGGTGGATAGAAGAGAGAGAGTAATGGGGGAGAAGTATTGAGGAAGAATAAGAGTGAGAGTGGGAGCATGTGGGGGAGGTAGGGAAGGGAAGAGAGGAGGGGGAGGGGGAGGTAGGGGAAGGGAAAGAGAGGAGGGGGAGGGGAGGGACGGGTGGGGAAAAGGTGGTGGGTTGGTGCGGGTTAGCAGTAGCGCGGGACCTAAAACGCGCTGCTGCTAAGGAATTAGCAGCAGCGCGCTTTGGGATACGGCGCTACTGCTAACAGGGACAAAAAAGTGTGGCAATTTGAAATTTAGCAGCAGCGATCTCAGAAAAAGTGCACTACTACTACATCCGTAGCAGTAGCGCGGTTCGCGCCACCGCGCTACTGCTAAATTGAGTCAGGTGAACACCGCCGGTCGATATTTGTAGTAGCCCGGTTTACGCCGAGCGCGCTCCTGCTAAAAACATATCAGCAGCGAGTTTCCCGCACACGCGCTACTACTAATTAGCAGCAGCGCTCCTTTTTGAGCCGCGCTGCTGCTAAGATTTTGTGTATAGGCTTTTCCCTAGTAGTGAAAGAGTGAACCGCCAGGCGTTTGACTTTGCAAAAAACAATGCTTCGTTTATTCAGACTCGGGGAGTCTTGTAATAGGGAAGAAAAAACCTCTCAATGTTTGTCATGCCTTCGCACATGTTTATGGTGTTTTAACACTTTTGTAAGCCGCCATCGCTATATATATTTCCAGCTTATGTTGATCGTTTATTTCCTTGATGTTAAAATTGCCTGCCTTATCCTGCATAAAAAACAATCAAAATTCCCTTGGAGGCTTATCGCATCGGGGTTCACATGAGGTATTGCTAACCCAGAGGGCAAGCCCAAAACATCATATACAGGCCGGTTTATGATTATCTTTGTTAAACATAATCACAATAGCATACCTGCGATCCCTTTGGTAATCTCGCCTGCTTATATGACCTTCATCATGCGATAAATTCAACTCCTGAAACTTGGAATATATAATGCTCACTTAGCACTTTAACAATCTAGGGCGATCAATATTAAGCCAGAAGAACAAAAAATCATCTCATAGTGCTTTCAAAAATTTCTCAAGATAGTGAAATAGTTATGCTTATGATATATAATGGATAATAAACAATATTCAAAGGCTTCTTATTCGAATACGATCAGTAAACCATTCCAAAGTGGTTAAGCTAAGATTCGGATACGATCATATAGCCCCCAGTGGCTTTGGCGATGTCGATCAAGTGGGTATCAACGGTTGTGTTCTCTTTGGTTCGAATACGACCTATGTTTGAACAGGAAGCCCCCAAGTGACCATAAGAGTTGTTTAATGACGCTGATTCGAATACGATCCACGTTAGACCCAAAGGGGTTAAGCTATGATTCAAATATGATCAAGAATCCCCCAAGTGGGTTTGGCAGTGTGCCGATCAAAGTGGGTATTGACAGCTGTGTTCTCTTTGGTTCGAATACGACCTATGTTTGAAGAGGAAGCCCCCAAGTGATCATGGCTAGATTCAGATATGATCATAAGCCGGACCAAAAGGAAAGTCGGATTCAGATATGATCCGCTCCCTGCTGGTTGTTTTCACCACCTGATGAAGAAGACATATACACTTTTGAGGATAAAAAGGACAGAGGTCCTGCTTTATTGCTTTATATAATATATACATTGTCAAAATATATACATCTTGAGAGCCGGTGGCTTAAGTATAGTAAGGCCGGAGATGGGCGATATTCCACGGCCGGTGGGTCTCCTCCTCTGACTTACGTGAGTCTTTGTGCTCTCGAACAACGATGAGGTAGTATGATCCGTTGTTTAGATTCTTGCTGACCACAAATGGTCCTTCCCAAGGAGGGGATAGCTTGTGCATATCGAACTGATCCTGGATGAGTCGGAGCACTAAGTCGCCTTCCTGAAAGGTTCTGCTCCTAACCCGGCGACTGTGATAGCGGCGCAGGTCTTGTTAATAAATCGCCAAGCGGGCTATTGCCAAGTCTCGCTCCTCATCCAACAAGTCAAGTGCATCCTGACGAGCTTTTTCATTGTCAGCCTCAACGTAAGCCGCCACGCGGGGTGAATCGTGCCGGATGTCACTTGGCAGGACTGCCTCTGCACCATACACCATGAAGAAAGGTGTGTAACCTATAGATCTGTTAGGCGTAGTGTTGATGCTCCACAGTACAGAGGGTAACTCCTCCACCCAACAACCTGGAGTCCGCTGCAAGGGGACAAAGAGCCGGGGCTTGATACCCTTCAGGATCTCTTGATTAGCTCTTTTTGCTTGACCATTGGATTGAGGATGAGCAACAGCCGAAACATCAAGCCGGATATGTTCTCGTTGACAGAACTCTTCCATGGCACCCTTAGAAAGATTGGTGCCATTATCAGTTATAATGTTGTGTGGAAAACCGAAACAAAAGATCACCTTTTTCATGAGCTGAACCGCCGTGGCTGCATCACACTTACTGACTGGCTCTGCCTCAACCCACTTTGTAAACTTATCCACTGCCACCAGGAGGTGTGTCTTTTTATCCTTAGACCTCTTGAAAGGTCCAATCATGTCAAGCCCCCAGACTACAAACGGCCAAGTGATTGGAATCATCCTCAACTCTTGAGCCGGCACATGAGCTCGTCGTGAGAATTTTTGACATCCGTCACATTTGCTTACTAGATCCTCCGCATCAGCATGAGCCGATAGCCAATAGAAACCATGAAGGAAAGCCTTGGCCACAAGAGATTTTGACCCGGCATGATGGCCACAATATCCTTCATGGATCTCACGAAGTATCTCCTGGCCTTCCGCAGGCGACACAAAGTGTTGAAACGCCCCAGTGACACTTCGGTGATGTAACTCGCCATGAACAATCGTCATAGATTTGGACCACCTAACAATTTGTCTTGCCAAGGTCTCATCTTCAGGCAACTCCCCCCGGGTCATATAGGCCAAATATGGCACTGTCCAATCCGGGATGACGTGAAGAGCTGCCACCAGCTGTGCCTCTGGGTCAGGCACTGCTAGTTCTTCCTCTGTAGGTACCTTAACAGAAGGATTATGCAACACATCGAGGAAGGTGTTAGGCGGCACCGGCTTACGTTGAGATCCCAACCGGCTTAAAGCATCAGCCGCCCCATTCTTCCTTCGATCAATGTGCTCCACTTGATAACCTTTGAAGTGCCCAGCCACAGCATCTACTTCACGACGATAAGCCGCCATAAGGGGATCCTTGGAGTCCTACTTGCCTGACACCTGTTGGGCCACGAGATCTGAATCGCCCAAGAACCTTACCCGGCTCAAGTTCATCTCTTTGGCCATCCGGAGACCATGGAGTAAGGCCTCGTACTTATCTGCATTGTTAGTACAAGGAAACACAAGCCGGAGCACATAACAAAATTTGTCACCTCGAGGGGAAGTTAAAACAACTCCAACCCTCGAGCCTTCTAACTGCATGGACCCATCAAATGAATAGTCCAATACGTGTTATCTGGCTTCTCCTCAGGTGCCTGCAACTCTGTCCAATCATTGATAAAATCCACCAAGGCTTGAGATTTAATAGTAGTACATGGCATATATTTTAAACCATGAGGCCCAAGCTCGATAGCCCACTTGGCAACTCGTCCTGTGGCCTCCCTATTCTGGATTATGTCTCCCAAGGGGGTAGAACTTACCACAGTTATAGGATGACTTTGGAAGTACTGCTTCAACTTCCGGTTTGCCATAAGTACTCCGTAAACAAGCTTCTGCCAATGTGGATACCTTTGTTTAGACTCAATGAGCACCTCACTGATGTAATAAACCGGCCGCTGAACCGGATGCTCCTTCCGGGCTTCCTTACGCTCCACCACGATCGCGACACTGACGGCTCGTGAAATAGCAGCCATATATAACAGCAACGGCTCTTTATCAATGGGAGCCGCAAGGACCGACGGCTCTGACAACTGTCTCTTCAAATCTTCAAAGGCAACATCAGCAGCATCACTCCAGACAAAAGTGTCTGTCTTCTTCATCATCTGATACAGCAGTAGGGCCTTCTCACCCAACCGGCTTATGAACTGGCTTAAAGCAGCAACGCGACCCGCCAGTCACTGAACATCACTAATGCACGCCGGTTTAGCCAGAGAGGTAATCGCCTTGATCTTCTCCGGGATAGCTTCAATGCCTCTGTTCGAGATTAAAAAACCCAAGAGCTTGCCTGCAGGTACACCAAATACACACTTGGCCGGGTTAAGCATCATCTTATAAACCCGGAGGTTATCAAAGGTCTCCTTCAAGTCAGATATTAAGGTTTCCTTCTCTTGGGACTTCACTATGATGTCATCCATGTAAGCATGAACATTATGCCCGATTTGAGTCCAAACAGCATAGATACATAATAGAAGGCTCCAAACGGAGTGATGAATGCCGTCTTCTCCCGGTCCTTAACTGCCATTTTGATCTGATGATAACCAGAGTAAGCATCCAAGAAACTCAAACGTTCACAACCTGCCATAGCATCAATGATTTGATAAATACGGGGGAGAGCAAAGGGATCAGCTGGACAAGCCTTGTTTAAGTCCGTGTAATCCACACACATGCGCTAGGTGCCGTTCTTTTTAAGCACAAGCACCAGGTTAGCGAACCACTCCGGGTGAAAAACTTCAACAATGAACCCAGCCGCTAAGAGCCGGGTGACTTCCTCTCCAATAGCTTTCCGTCTCTCTTCGTTGAACCATCGAAGAAACTGCCTGACCGGCTTATACTTCGGATCAATATTGAGAGTGTGCTCAGCGAGTTCCCTCGGTACACCCGGCATGTCAGAAGGTTTCCATGCAAAGATGTCCTGGTTCTCACGGATGAACTCGATGAGCGTGCTTTCCTATTTAGGATCCAAATTGGTACTGATGCTAAATTGCTTAGAAGAGTCACCTGGAGTAAAGTCAACAAGCTTCGTCTCAGCGGCCGATTTAAACTTCAACGCTGGGTCATGCTCTATAGTTGGCTTTTTTAAAGAGGTCATATCCGCCGGGTCAACATTATCTTGATAAAACTTCATCTCCTCTGCTGCACAAACAGACTCAGCATAAGCCGCGTCGCCCTCTTCACATTCCAAGGCTACCTTTCGACTCCCATGCACAGTGATGGTGCCTTTGTGACCTGGCATCTTGAGCTGCAAATAAACGTAACACGGCCGTGCCATGAACTTAGCATAAGCCGGTCACCCAAACAGAGCATGATACGGGCTCCTAATTTTGACCACTTCAAACGTCAATTTCTCAGCCCTGGAGTCATATTCATCTCCAAAGGCCACTTCCAGTTCAATCTTGCCAACTGGGTAGGCCGACTTACCAGGAACCACTCCATGAAAAACAGTGTTGGATGTCCTCAAATTCTTATCAGTTAACCCCATGCGCCGAAAGGTCTCATAATATAGGATATTGATGCTGCTACCCCCGTCCATGAGTACCTTAGTGAATTTATATCCACCAACCTGAGGTGCTACCACCAAGGCTAACTGACCCGGATTATCAACCCGGAGGGGGTGATCTGCCCTGCTCCACACAACGGGCTGCTTTGACCACCTCAAATAATGGGGAACCGCTGGCTCAACAGAATTCATGACCCTCTTATGAACCTCCTGGTCACGTTTGCATAAGCTAGTGGTAAACACGTGATACTGCCCACTATTCAACTGCTTCGGATGGCTTTGATAACCCGACTGCTGCTGCTGCTGCTCTCCTTGACCAGACTGCTGTTGATTATAACTGCCTTGATGTCCCTGAAAACTGGAGCTTGAACCGCCACCCGGGCCATGAAAGCCGCCAGCTCCTGAACCGCCGCCTGGCCCATGATTGCCATCAAAAGCGTTGGAATTCTTAAAAGCCTTCATGATCGTGCAATCTTTCCACAAGTGGGTGGCGGGTCGTTCCCGAGTGCCGTGTCTCGGGAAAGGCTCATTGAGTAGCTTCTCAAGCGATGGGCCTGACCCGCCAGATCGAGGGGGCAGTTTGCCCTTACATCTCTGATTGTTACCCTGTGCATTGGCGTTGGCTACAAACTCCGGGTTACCATCCGCCTTACGCTTATTGCCTCCTTGATTCATCGGGTTATGCTGCTGACCCTTTCCATTGCCATTCTTCTTTCCCTTCCCTGTCTTTTCCTCATCATATGCGGGATCCTTGGTACTATCAGAGTCGACATATTTGACTAAAGCCGCCATCAGCGTACCCATATCGTTGCAATCACGCTTAAGGCACCCCAGTTTCTGCCTCAGTGGCTCAAAGCGGCAATTCTTCTCCAACATGAGGACTGCAGAGCCGGCATCCATCTTGTCAGATGAATGTATTATCTCCTTGACCCGGCGTACCCAGTGAGTTGTGGATTCACCCTCCTCCTGCTTAAAATTTGTCAAATCCACAATCGACATAGATTGCTTGCAAGTGTCCTTGAAGTTCTGGATGAAACGGGCCTTTAGCTCTGCCCACGAATTAATGGAATTGAGCGGCAAGCCTTTTAACCAAGACCGGGCCGTTCCATCTAACATCATGGTGAAGTACGTAGCCATTGCTGCGTCGCTGACCTCCAACATCTCCATGGCCATCTCATAACTTTCAATCCACGCTCCGGGCTGTAAGTCGGCCGTGTAATTCGGCACTTTTCAAGGTCCCTTGAAGTCCTTGGGCAAACGTACATTACGCAGAGCCGGTACCAAACAAGGAACGCCGCCAGTTCTAGTAGCCACTCCCGTCTCAACAGAAGTCATCGGATACTCTACGAATTCTTGATGAGCCGTTTGTTGAGCCGCTAGCTGAGCCGCCCGCTCGTTCTCCTGACGTATTCGGTCTTGCACCAGGTTATAGCCACCGGGCTGGTTACGGCGCTGGGTGTTGCTTGATAAAGCTTCTGACTCCATGTGCCTGCTGTAACTTGGACTCCGGTTTTGACGAGGCGGTGCTAACCAAGGCGTAGGAGTTGAATGAATCCTGTCCCGGCTATAAGAATAAGTCTCTTGCTGAGCCAGGGCCGTCTGGAGAAGTTCTCTGACCCTCCGGATTTCCACAAATGTCGGGCCATCACCATCTACCGGGAGAGCCGCCAAGCGCGCCGATGCTGCGATTAAATTCTCCATGGGGTTGGAAAAGTGACCCGGCGGAATCGGCACGTAACGGGGCGGCGCCATGCTTCCATGAGGAAGTGCCATCTCCCGAGGCTGAGCCGGTCCTCTTGTTCCAGTTGTCATAAACTCATTTGTATCTGGCGGGTTACTTGGGCCGGCTCCGGGTGTAGCAAAGAGGTTCCGAGGATCATAAACCGGAGGTAAACGGGACTGGGATTTCTGATGTCTCCTCCTCATCACCTCGTTAGATGCGTTTAGGCTCATCATGAGTTGGTAGGCTTCTGACTGTAACCGCTGTGCCCGCGCATCTAAAGCCGCCCGTTCTGTGGCTAACCTGGTGTCCTTAGCTGCCAAGGCCTCCTTGGCCCGAGCTATCTCCTCGCGCACCCGTGCCACCTCCGTGTCATGCTCATCTTTATTTGCAGGAATAACCGTGGCGGTTAACAGGGCCGTGAGCTTATCCATGAGATCTATCAGCACCTGAGCCGGCGAGCGCACAGGGCCTCCTGCCCCGGCTGCTCCTGTCCCGGACGTTATTGCTGTAGCGGCTGTAGAGTTTTGGCCGGGTTGATTCCTAGCCATGAAGACTCCTACCCATCTTGGCGGCTCATAGAGGTCCGGAATACTGGTGCCATCGGAACAGCCTACGAGCACGCCGTCTTGCACTTGGTACAGCGAATCCGTTGAACCGGCGGATGAATCACCGTCAGAGAGGACCACCGTCTCATCACCATCTTCAGATCTTTTGGGAAGCTCCTCTCTGTGGACGCAGCCCACGAAGGCACGCTTCATGACGGGTTGAACTAGGCCGAAACTCGCGCGCTGAGTCATCTCGATGAGGTCGATGCAGTTGTCCGGCTCAGGGCCCGGCTCACCTCCGGCCGATGAAAACGTGGATTCTGCCGAAGGGGACCCAGTACCCGTACTCAATTGAGTCGGCGTCGGGGCCCCAGCCTTCGTCGTCGATGTAGAACTTGCCGCGATGACTCTTGGTCATTCGGCCTACTACGTATCCCTTGAGCCCTTCGAAGTTGCCCTTCAAGAACTCAAATCCACCGTGCGCTGGCCCCATGGTGGGCGCCAACTGTCGTGGAATTGTCACGTCATATGTCCTAGTGAAAGGACTTAGTTGTGGAGCCATCGCAACTAGGAAGCTTGAAGGGGTTAATCGGGACAAAGGACACGAAAGGTTTATACTAGTTCGGCCCCTTACGGTGAAGGTAAGGCCTACGTCTAGTTGGGTTGGTATTGATGTTTCGATGACCAGGGAGCGAGATACGCTATGCCCGGTTCTCGATCAGTTGTTTCTTGCCCTAAGCCGCCGGCGGGTTGTCCCCTTATATACACGAGTGGACGCCCTGCGGCCTACAGAGTCCCGGGCGTCTCATAGACAGTGTCCAGCTCGGTTACTATTTAAATCTACCTTATGTTACAAGTCATATCATCATGGCGGTTTACCACTATGGGCCTTAAGCCGCCTGTGGGCCTTAAACCCTTTATTGAACCGCCATCTTCATGCTTGGTCTTAGGCTTCTTCTGGTGAGTCTTCTTTGCGTAACCCGACCCCTCCTGGGCGACTTACACAAATAGTTATATCCCCAACAATCAAGATTAGTTTTAAACCTAAATAATTGTTATTTGGTGCCAGCGTTGAGCAT
Organism: Triticum timopheevii; assembly: GCA_963921465.1. Taxonomy (NCBI): domain Eukaryota; kingdom Viridiplantae; phylum Streptophyta; class Magnoliopsida; order Poales; family Poaceae; genus Triticum; species Triticum timopheevii. Next base: position 142,017,250 of record OY997270.1, read on the forward strand.
GAACATTATATCTGGATCTTGTTTGATGCGAGACGGTTATTCATTTAAATCAGAGAATAATGGTTATTCTATTTATATGAGTAATATCTTTTATGGTCATGCACCCTTGAAGAGTGGTCTATTTTTATTGCATCTCGATAGTAGTAATACACATATTCATAATGTTGAAGCCAACAGATGCAGAGTTGATAATGATAGTGCAACTTATTTGTGGCACTGCCATTTAGGTCATATCAGTGTAAAGCGCATGAAGAAACTCCATACTGATGGACTTCTGGAATCACTTGATTATGAATCACTTGGTACTTGCGAACCGTGCCTCATGGGGAAGATGACTAAAACTCCGTTCTCCGGAACTATGGAGGGAGCAACTGATTTATTGGAAATCATACATACTGATGTATGTGGTCCAATGAATATTGAGGCTCGCGGCGCGTATCGTTATTTTCTCACCTTCACGGATGATTTGAGCAGATATGGGTATATCTACTTGATGAAACACAAGTCTGAAACATTTGAAAAGTTCAAAGAATTTCAGAGTGAAGTGGAAAATCATCGTAACAAGAAAATAAAATTTCTACGATCTGATCGTGGAGGAGAATATTTGAGTTACGAGTTTGGTTTACATTTGAAACAATGCGGAATAGTTTCACAACTCACGCCACCCGGAACACCACAATGAAATGGTGTGTCCGATCGTCGTAATCGTACTTTACTAGATATGATGCAATCTATGATGTCTCTTACTGATTTACCGTTGTCGTTTTTGGGTCATGCTTTAGAGACGGCCGCATTCACGTTAAATAAGGCACCATCAAAATCCATTGAGACGACGCCTTATGAACTGTGGTTTGGCAAGAAACCAAAGTTGTTGATTCTTAAAGTTTGGGGCTGCGAAGCTTATGTGAAGAAACTTCAACCAGATAAGCTCGAATCCAAATCGGAGAAATGAGTCTTCATAGGATACCCAAAAGAGACTATTGGGTACACCTTCTATCACAGATCTGAGGGCAAGATTTTCGTTGCTAAATTCGGATCCTTTCTAGAGAAGGAGTTTCTCTCTAAAGAAGTGAGTGGGAGGAAAGTAGAACTTGATGAGGTAACTGTACCTGCTCCCTTGTTGTAAAGTAGTTCATCACAAGAACCGGTTCCTGTGACAACTAGACCAATCAGTGAGGAAGCTAATGATATTGATCATGAAACTTCAGATCAAGTTAGTACTGAACCTCGTAGATCTACCAGAGTAAGATCCGCGCCAGAGTGGTACAGTGATCCTATTCTAGAAGTCATGTTACTTGACCATGGCGAACCTACGAACTATGAGGAAGTGATGATGAGCCCAGATTCCGCAAAATGGCTTGAAGCCATGAAATCTGAGATGGGATCCATGTATGAGAACAAAGTATGGACTTTGGTTGACTTGCCCAATGATCGGCAAGCCATCGAGAATAAATGGATCTTCAAGAAGAAGACTGACGCTGACTGTAATGTAACTGTCTACAAAGCACGACTTGTTGCGAAAGGTTTTCGACAAGTTCAAGGGGTTGACTATGATGAGACTTTCTTACCCGTAGCGATGCTTAAGTCTGTCCGAATCATGTTAGCAATTGCCGCATTTTATGATTATGAAATTTGGCAAATGGATGTCAAAACTGCATTCCTGAATGGGTTTCTGGAAGAAGAGTTGTATATGATGCAACCGGAAGGTTTTGTCGATCCAAAAGGTGCTAACAAAGTGTGCAAGTTCCAGCGTTCCATTTATGGACTGGTGCAAGCATCTCGGAGTTGGAATAAACGTTTTCATAGTGTGATCAAAGCATATGGTTTTATACAGACTTTTGGAGAAGCCTGTATTTACAAGAAAGTGCGTGGGAGCTCTATAACATGTCTGATATTATATGTAGATGACATATTGTTAATTGGAAATGATATAGAATTTCTGGATAGCATAAAGGGATACTTGAATAAAAGTTTTTCAATGAAAGACCTCGGTGAAGCTGCTTACATATTGGGCATAAAGATCTATAGAGATAGATCAAGATGCTTAATTGGACTTTCACAAAGCACATACCTTGATAAAGTTTTGAAAAAGTTCAAAATGGATTAGGTAAAGAAAGGGTTCTTGCTCGTGTTACAAGGTGTGAAGTTGAGTCAGACTCAATGCCCGACCATAGCAGAAGATAGAGAGAAAATGAAAGATGTTCCCTATGCTTCAGCCATAGGCTCTATCATGTATGCAATGCTGTGTACCAGACCTGACGTATGCTTAGCAATAAGCTTGGTAGGTAGGTACCAAAGTAATCCAGGAGTGGATCACTGGACAGCGGTCAGGAATATCCTGAAATACCTGAAAAGGACTAAGGATATGTTTCTCGTCTATGGAGGTGACAATGAGCTAGTCATAAATGGTTACGTCGATGCAAGCTTTGACACTGATCCGGACGATTCTAAATCGCAAACCAGATACGTGTTTTTATTAAACGGTGGAGCTGTAAGTTGGTGCAGTTCTAAACAAAGCGTCATGGCGGGATCTACAAGCGAATCGGAGTACATAGCTGCTTCAGAAGCAGCAAATGAAGGAGTCTGGATGAAGGAGTTCATTTCCGATCTAGGTGTCATACCTAGTGCATCGGGACCAATGAAGATCTTCTGTGACAATACTGGTGCAATTGCCTTGGCAAAGGAATCCAGATTTCACAAGATGACCAAGCACATCAAGAGATGCTTCAATTCCATCTGGGACCTAGTCCAGGGGAGTGGGACATAGAGATTTGCAAGATACATATGGATCTGAATGTTGCAGACCCATTGACTAAGCCTCTTCCACGAGCAAAACATGATCAACACCAAGACTCCATGGGTGTTAGAATCATTACTGTGTAATCTAGATTATTGACTCTAGTGCAAGTGGGAGACTGAAGGAAATATGCCCTAGAGGCAATAATAATGTTATTATTTATTTCCTCATATCATGATAAATGTTTATTATTCATGCTAGAATTGTATTAACCGGAAACATAATACATGTGTGAATACATAGACAAACTTAACGTCACTAGTATGCCTCTACTTGACTAGCTCATTAATCAAAGATGGTTGTGTTTCCTAACCATAGACATGTGTTGTCATTTGACTAACGGGATCACATCATTAGAACAATGATGTCATTGACTTGACCCATTCCGTTAGCTTAGCATTTGATCTTTTAGTATGTTGCTATTGCTTTCTTCATGACTTATACAAAGTTCCTACAACTATGAGATTATGGAACTCCTGTTTACCGGAGGAACACTTTGTGTGCTACCAAACGTCACAACGTAACTAGGTGATTATAAAGGAGCTCTACAGGTGTCTCCAAAGGTACATGCTGAGTTGGCGTATTTCGAGATTAGGTTTTGTCACTCCGATTGTCGGAGAGGTATCTCTGGGCCCTCTCGGTAATGCACATCACTATGAGCCTTGCAAGCAATGTAGCTAATGAGTTACTTATGGAATGATGCATTACATAACGAGTAAAGAGACTTGCCGGTAACGAGATTGAACTAGGTATTGGATACCGACGATTGAATCTCGGGCAAGTAACATACCGATGACAAAGGGAACAACGCATGTTGTTATGTGGTTTGACCGATAAAGATCTTCATAGAATATGTAGGAGCCAATATGAGCATCCAGGTTCCGCTTTTGGTTATTGATCGGAAACAGTTCTAGGTCATGTCTACATAGTTCTCGAACCCGTAGGGTCCGCACGCTTAACATTACGATGATAGTTATATTATGAGTTTATAAGTTTTGATGTGCCAAAGGTTGTTCGGAGTCCCGGATGTGATCACGGACATGACGAGGAGTCTCAAAATGGTTGAGACATAAATATTGATATATTGGAAGCCTATATTTGGATATCGGAATCGTTCCGGGTGAAATTGGGATTTTACTGGAGTACCGGGGGGTTACCGGAACCCCCCCGGGGGTTAATGGGCCTACATGGGCCCTAAGGGAGAAGAGGAGGGCTGGCCAGGGCAGGCCGCGCACCCCCTCCCCCTAGTCCGAATAGGACAAGGAAGGGGGGGGGGGCGGCGCCCCCCTTTCCTCTTTCCCCCTTCCCCCTTCCTTCTCCAACAAGGCAAGAGGGGGGAGTCCTACTCCCGGTGGGAGTAGGACTCCTCCAGGCGCACCCCTAGGGGCCGGCCGCACCTCCCCCCTCCCTCCTTTATATACGGGGGCAAGGGGGCACCCCATAACACACAAGTTGATCTTCGTGATCGTTCGTTAGCCGTGTGCGGTGCCCCCCTCCACCATATTCCACCTCGGTCATATCGTAGCGGTGCTTAGGCAAAGCCCTGCATCGGTAGAACATCATCATCGTCACCATGTCGTCGTGCTGACGGAACTCATCCCCGACACCCTGCTGGATCGGAGTCTGGGGATCGTCATCGAGCTGAACGTGTGCTGAACTCGGAGGTGCCATACGTTCGGTACTTGGATCGGTCGGATCGTGAAGACGTACAACTACATGAACTGCGTTGTTCTAACGCTTCCGCTTTCGGTCTACGAGGGTATGTGGACAACACTCTCCCCTCTCGTTGCTATGCATCACCATGATCCTTGCGTGTGCGTAGGGATTTTTTTTGAAATTACTACGTTCCCCAACATAATCTACCCTTGAAAACTGTTGTGATCCCCTATACTTGTGGGTTATCACCCCCCCCACACACACACCAATACATCGAGCGCTCTAGTCATGTCTCCCTGCCACACACAAACTTGCCCTCTCCCCTCTGATGTTCCGGTAGGTCAGTCTCCCTATATCTTTGATGTGCACACACACAATTTCGATGGCTCTCTTCATTGATCTCGCACCCACACACTTGATCCTCTCTTCAACTTATCGATATCTATGACCCGTCCCTCTCTTCTCGTGGATCGGACCCTCCATATATGATATAGAGAGGCCTCTATTTCACACACATTGCATGCGTCACTTTTTTGTTTGGGATATCATCGACACATATTCCCACAAATACACTCAAGAAATCACCCCCACCCCATTGCAAAAACACTCACGGATGCACATGCCATCTCCCCAGGTTTCTATCTCTCTCACAGACACCCACGTAGGTGGGGGACGCACACGAAGAGAAGAGGTGCATACACGGCGCATGTACTCCCGTCTCTTTCCCAACCACGCCCACACGGGTACATGGTGTAGCTCATTTTTGTACGAAAAGGCAGCCCTCGTGGTAATTTGACATGTGTACTAGTTGTCCACTTGATGAAGGATTGAGTACCACGAGAGAACAAATAAATTGCAACTTGACGTGTGGTAACCGCAAGTATAGGGGATCGCCACAGTTTTCGAGTGTATAGTATTCAACCCAGATTTATAAATTCGACACAAGGGGAGCCAAAGTATATTTTAAGTATTAGCAGTTGAGTTGTCAATTTAACCACACCTGGAGATTAAATATCATTTACAAAGTGATCAGTAGCACAGTAATATGATAGTTTTGATAGCAGTGGTAACATCAGTAGTAATAGTAACAGTGATAGCAATGATTTTGTAGCAAGTGTAACAGTAACAACAGCAGTAGTAACTTAGCAAGAACAATATGTGGAAAATTCATAGGCGTTGGATCGGTGAATTCATTGGATGATATCTATCATATAACAGTCATAATCTAGGGAGATACAGCACTAGCTCTGGTTCATAAATATAATGTAGGCATGTATTCCGTAAATAGTCATACATGCTTATGGAAAGACCTTGCATGACATCTTTTGTCCTACCCTTCCATGGCAGTGGGGTCCATAAGGAAACTAAGGGATATTAGCCTCCTTTTAATGGAGAATCGAAACAAACCATCAACACATAGTGAATACATGAACTCCTAAAACTACAATCATCATCGGAAAGTGCCCCAATTACTATCACACTAGGGTTTACAGATCATAACACGTAATAGGTGAATATGACTTGCAAGAACGGATCTAGAACATAGATGTAATGGTGAAAACATAAACGGTTCAGATCTGAAATCATGGCACTCGGGCCCTAAGTGACAAACATTAAGCCTGGCAAAGTCATAACATCACCAATCTCAGAACATAGTGGATACTATGGATCAAGCCCTAACAAAACTAACTCGATACATGATGAATCTCATCCAACTCCTCACCAACAAGTGGGCCTATGAAGGAAGTACTCACTCCCGGTGGGGAGCCTCATGGAATTGGTGATGGAGGAGGGTTGGTGCTGATGAAGACTGAAGATTCCCCTCTCCGAAACCCCGAACGGGCTCCAGATCTGGCCTCCCGATGAAGAACGGGAGGTGGCGGTGGCTCCGTATTGTGAAACACGGTGAAACTTCCACCCTGATTTTTCTCAGAAAATAGGATTTATAGCATCGGAATTAGGGTTTGCGGGGCCACGAGGTGGGCACAACCCACCAGGGCGTGCCAGAGGGGGCTCCCTGGTGTCTTGTGCCCAGCCAGGGGCCCCCCTTTGGTGGTTCTTGGCTCTAGTATTTTTCTTTTATTGTAAAATAATTCTCCAAAAATTTTTGTTCCATTACAAGAACTTTTACTTCTCCACAAAAACAACACCATGGTAGTTCTATTGAAAACAGCGTCAGTCCGGGTTAGTTTCATTATAATCATGCAAATAAGAGTCCACAACAAGAGCAAAACATTAGGAAAAGTAGATATGACAGAGACGTATCAACTCCCCCAAGCTTACACCTTTGCTTGTCCTCAAGCAATTTAGTTGACAAACTGAAAGTGAAAAACAAAAACTTTTCCGAACTCTTTTGTTCTTGTTTACATAAACAAGCTCAAGTAGGACCCAGGTTTTCAGCAAAATTCATGACTAATCATATCAGCAATTACTCCTACAAATTATATTAATTCATATCAATGGCATAATCAACTAGAGAGCAATAATAAAATATGTCAAATGCCAACACTTTGTCAAAACAATCATGATATAATATGACAACAGTGGTATCTCACTAGCCTTTTCTGAGACCGCAAAACATAAATGCAGAGCACCTCCAAAGTTCAAGCAGTGACTAAACATTGTAATTCATGGTAAAAAAGATCCAATTATGGTGCATTCAACATTAACTGCAAACAATGCATGAGGATGACAATCGTGCTCTCAAATCTGGTGCTTATTGGAGAAGGTGATGATTCAACATAAAATTAAATAGATAGTCCCTTCACAGAGGGAAGCAGGGATTTGCAGAGGTGCTAGAGCTCAAAGTTTTAAAAACAGAGATAAATGAAATTTTGGGAAATGCACCCTTCCTATTTACGTCACGACCAAGAATTATCAATATCTTCCATGCTAAACACATTAGTGGCGGTTCCCAAGCAATAAAAGTAAAGGCTTACTCCCCCTCCACCAACAAACACACTACACAGCTAGCCGAATCCACGGGTACCATCCATACCAACAACAATCCTGGGGGAGTTTTGTTTAATTATTTGCAATTTTTGATTTCGGGACTGGGAATCCCTATTACCGCCCCTCTCGTGCAAGGACGAGTGAATAAACACTCATCATGAGAATAACCCGCTTAGCATGGAAGATACTGACTACCCCCTGTCGCTATATGAACAATCCAGGCACAAAAAAACAGGTGTTCATTTGAAGTTTTAGAGGTGGCACATGCAAATTTACTTAGAACGACAGAGTAATACCGCATATAGGTAGATATAGTGGACTCATCTACAATAACTTTGGTTTTAAGGATTTTGATGCACAAGCAGTACTCCCTCTTAGTACAGGCGAAGGCTAGCAAATAAGTTGAGAAGCGGCCAGCTAGAGTGCGAAAATGGTCATGAACATGCATTATGAATAATGAACATTGAATACTAGCATGAGTAGGATATGGACACCATGAACATAAATATCGTAGAGGCTATGTTGGTTTTGATTCAACTACATGCACGAACATGTGCCAAGTTAAGCCACTTGAAACATTCAGAGGAGGATGCCATATCATCATACTACATCACAATCATTTTAATGCATGTTGATATCCATGATAAATCATTATCCACTCCTAGATACTTAAGCATGGCATGAGAAACTAAAATGTCTAATTGTCATTGCAAACATGTTTGATCATAATATGCTAAATCATGGATACTAGATTAAACATATTAACAAAACCAGAACAAGTTGAATTCATACCCGTTTCTCTCTGCCACAGCCAGTTCAAATATCGGCATTATTGCCTTCACTTGGACGACTGAATGATATGAAAATAATAATAGTGCAAGAGTGTCGTGAACTGAGCTGGAATCTGTGAACATTTTATTCAAAATGAGAAGAAAAAGCAATTTGGGCTCTTTGTTAGATCAACAATAATACATATGAGAGCCACTCAACATTTTCATCGTGGTCTTCTCCTCGATATGACTCAACAAAGGAAAATAATTTCAAAGAAACACACTGAAATATTTTTTGAGTTTTCAGTTTTTCTTGAAGAAAGAAACTAAAGAAGGGAAAACAAAAAGAGAAAAACTATTTACATGGGAAAACTCCCAACAAGCAAAAAGAAGAATCGAGAAGTATTTTTGGGTTTTCTTTTAATACTACAACTAATTAAACTAGAAAGAAAACCCTAAAAGAAGCAAGAAACCTTTTTTTGGGTTTAGTTTTCTTTCAAACACAAGAAGAAAGCAAGAAAATAAATCTAGCATGGATAATACAATGAAAAAGTGTGGACACTGACAACTGGAAAGAAATGTGTGAACATGAATGTAACATCGGTGGAAATACGTACTCCCCCAAGCTTTGGCGTTTGGCCTAGCTTTGTGATCATCATCTGTGGCCTTCATAGTAGTCAGAGTGGTAGCTCGTTGAGGCTCTTGGTACAACCACTTCAGCTTGTCTAGCTGCCTTGACCTCTACATTGTATGCCCAAGCCTCGTTCTCCAGGACATAATATCTTCTTTTGCTGTCAAACTAAACAAGAACAAGCATAGGCAAAACAATCGGTACAACAGGTTTCTTATCAAACCTCAAGTTATAAGTATAATTGGTGGGTGTGCCCATAAGGAACTTATGACGTTTCATGGAATCAAAGTCTAAGTACTGAGTAGGTAGGATGGAATCATCAGGCATAGGTGTCACACCAACCTATTTAGCTAAACGAGAAGCATAAATCCCACCATAAAAGTGACCACTACCAGCGTTGTGTTGCAATCTCCATGCAACAATCGCTCCTAGATTATAACATTTAATTCCGGTTCGGGCAATGTGTATGAGAGTCAAGTCAGGGGAACATAATGTACTGCAATCCTGCTTGCCCATGATGCATCTGCCATTAAAGAGTGCAAGGTACTGAATTGATGGGAAATGAATACTTTTTATTCTACCTTGCGTCACTCCTCTATCCTCACCATAGCAAAGACCACTCAGAAAGGACTCATAGTCAGATCTCGGTTGCTCGTCTAGTGAACCCAAATATGGAATTTTGCAGGCATCACAGAACACACTTAGAGATATGATAAACAGGTGATCATAAAGGCTAAACAAAGCTCCAGACTCACGATGGAAATATTTAAATTTCTTAGTGAAAGTTTCTGTGAGGTTGAGATGCTGGATGCAGTTATCTCCAATGTAGGGACCAAGCTCAATGTTGTGGACATGTTGCTCAAACTCTTCCTTAATACCTGCGCTCACCTTGAAATTGTTACATGACCATAAGCATGATTTGATAGCAGCATCTTGCATTGAGCTTGCACTTGGCTCAACATAAGATCGACATATCGAGCCAATACTAGGTGATGCCTCCGTAGACCTCCTCCTACAAGAACTCCTAAAGAATTGCATTTTTATTTGCGTACAACTTCTGCAAAAATTTAGGACACAAAATTTTTGTCAACCAAACTTCACAATATTGATAGCAATTGCTCATAAAGATGCATAGAGGCCATATCAAGCGTTCGAACTACTTAGAACTCTAAGAATTCAACATGCAAGCTCATCTACAGCAGCACCAAGAAAAGCGAATTATTAAAAATATAGTCTAGTAAAGCAAAAATAATTGGAGCAATGGAGGAGTCACATACCAACTAGCAAACCCCCAAAACAGTTTCGCAAAGAGATCAAAATCCACGGGTTTGAGAGCAAGAACACGGGAGAGAGAGCTATGGTGAATTTTTTCTGGAGGTAGGAGATGATGTGGGCTACAGAGATAAGTAAGGGGACCCACATGGGGACCACAACCCACCAGGGCGCGCCTGGGGTTGCTGGCGCACCCTGGTGTCTTGTGGTCACCAGGTGCACCCCCACTGAAGTTATTTGCACTAAAAATTCAGAAATATCTCTACAAAAAAATACACTTCCGTGATGATACATGTTTGTCACAGTAGGTCACATTTTCTGTCATGCATGTACATCCATGACGATTTTATGACACAATTAAGATAGTCATACCTGTGCTGTCGTAGAAGTGTTCCATGACAATACTAAAATTATCATCATGGTGTGTCCAGTTCCATGATGATAAATGGCGTGTCATGGAAGTGCTTTCGTCAAGGGTAACCGACATGTGGCATCCACAGTAACGGGTCGCCGTTGAGCTACCGTGTTCCGTTTTGAATCTGATAACCCGTTAATAGCCCGAACTAATGGGGATTTTCCACGTGTAAAATTCTCAATGGCCAGAGGAACCACATGTCGGCTCACCGTTGGGAGAGATGCCATCCACTCATTGGACTGGAGGCGCCTATTATACATCGACACATGGCACGGCACAACAGAGGCCCATTCCGGTGAAAAGGCCGGCCCATTTGACTTGGTCAAAAGGTAGTGGGCCAGCCCACGGAAAGCTTGTTAATGGCAAGTTTGCATATAGCCAATTTAGAGCCCGCTAACTCACGACCCTATCCGAAGTAGGCCCAGTAGCATCATCTGGGCCGTCCAATATGATTCCAGCCCATTGTAACTTCCGGCCCATGTATGGCCCATTTGCAGCATTCGATTACTTACGGTCTGTTATTGGCCTATTTCGGTTGTAGGCCAAATTCATACCGTGGTTAAAGTCGGCATGTTTGTGGCCCGTTAATCCGTTGGGCCGTTTTCATAGCATAATCAAATACGACCGATTAAAGATGGCACATTATGGTCGGCCCATGAACGGACAATTCCAACTCTAGCCCGTTTACGACCCATAATGTGGTCCGTTATTGGCCCATGCATGGCCAATCAAACATACAGCCCGTAGAAGGCCCATTGATGCTACGGCCCATGGAAGTCCCATTGATGCTACGGTCTGTAGAAGGCCCATTGTTTCTACGGCCCGTAGGAGGCCCATGGTCACTACAGTAAATATGTAGCCCATGGTTATTGTGGCCTAGTTTTAAAAAACAGGCTAATGCGGCCACTAGCAAATTGTGGAAAAGAAATGCACTGACTACAAGCAAACAAATAAACAAGACAACAAGGAAATAAATAAGCAAGAAACTTAAGCTAGGCTATCATGGCTATTACACATATTACATCCACTGGGCATCAAAGTTCGCCACTAGTGCAAATATGGGGAACAAAGCAGCATATTACATACACTGGTTGTCAAAGTTGGCGACCAGTGCAAATAAACGCCGCAGCAAAACAAGTCCAGCACTGAAACCACTTCACAAGGTCTCAAGAAACAATATCTTGGATATCTACCATGCTGGCAAGACGCTTAGCAAACTTATTAGCTTTCTCTTGTTTGGCGCTTAAATCCTGCAGCGGTTGCTGTTGCACCGGAAAGTATGCATCTGAATTTTGCAGGGACTTCCTCAGTCCTTCAGCTTCATATTGTAACACATCTGATCGATGTCTTTCAACTTGAAGTTGGGATTCAAGAAGCCTAACTGATTCAGGCAGCAAGTTCGAAGAGCTGGTGCCAGTAGTAGTGGCGAGTAACTCGAACACTACATCAAGACAAGACTTTGGGGTTGTCTCAGTGTCTTCAATATAGTTTTTTATCGGCTTCCTTGGAGACCAACAGGGATGTCTCACTATCTTGAACCTTATCTGCACTACTTCCTTTACCATTGCATAACGAGGTACACTTCTCCAATCTTTTGTCCGCATTCTAAAAGAGAAACAAGTAGACAGATCACAGGTTTACCATGTTGTATATGAAACTCATTTTGGTAAACCAGTTCAGTAGTAAGGTGGACAGGATAACAACATGAAACAAACATATATCTATGTAGTATGGTCCCTATATGGTCTATATCATTCTAGTTAGTGTTGCCAAATCCAGATAGAGACAGTTCAAATCATATCTATTTAAGACAAAGTAGCATAGACAGAATATAAGTGTCGGAAACTACACAGCAATAACAACACTTGTAATGTGCATGGCATGAGAACATAACTGTTTATTCAATTGAAACTAAAATTAACATAGAGCAAGTTACAACAGCAAACATGTTAAACAAATAGGTTTAGAACATACCTGTTGCGCCATTGGAGTTTCAATTGCATCCTTAAAATTTTAGATTAGTTGATATGAGTAAATACAGTGATGCTAGAGCAAAGGAGTATGAACCATGGCTATGGAACCTGAATTGAGACCAATTCTTCTTCTGCTTTAAGCGTTTACTTAGGGTTCAGAGTGTTGGTCCTCGTGCTTTGGGCACTACAGTTGCCTTACTAACTGCTCGCGTTTGGGTGCTTTGTGGTGGAGACGGTGCTGTGTCACCTCGAACTGGGTTGCTATCTGCTGGGGTTGGGGTTAGAAGGGGTGTAGCTTGTTCTCTGTCCAGTTGGGTAGGGGTACAATCTGCGTGAGTCTGGGTTATGTGTGGTGGGGCTAGTTCTTGGGCAAGTACAACTGTGGTTCTATCTGCATCGATGGATAGCACGATCTTTTCTGAAGACCGTGTTTTTACTCTCATAGATACTGCCATCACCCCTCCAATTCATATGGCTGATAAACAAGAAAAGTAATTGAATGTACAAACATTTTAAGATAGACTGGTGTCGGCGTCAAAACCGGCGGATCTCGGGTCCTGATCTGTGCGTCTAAGGCTAATGGTAACAGGAGGCAAGGGACACAATGTTTTATCCAGGTTCAGGCCCTCTCGATGGAGATAAAACCCTACTTCCTTCTTGATTGATCTTGATGATATGAGTATTACAAGAGTTGATCTACCACGAGATCGTAGAGGCTAAACCCTAGAAGCTAGCCTATGATGATTATGACTGTCATCATCCTCCCTATATGGACCAAACCCACCGGTTTATATAGACACCAGAGGGGGCTAGGGTTTACACAGAGTCGGTTACAAAGAAGGAAATCTAATATCCGGATCGCCAAGCTTGTCTTCCACACAAAGGAGAGTCCCATCCGGACATGGGACGAAGTCTTGAGTCTTGTATCTTCACGGCCCAAGAGTCCGGCCAAAGTATATAGTCTGGCTGTCCGGATACCCCCTAATCCAGGACTCCCTCAGTAGCCCCTGAACCAGGCTTCAATGACGATGAGTCCGGCGCGTAGATTGTCTTCAGCATTGCAGGGAGGGTTCCATCTCCGAATACTCCAAAGTAGATTGAACATTGTGTCCGGTTTTGCGAGATAATTTGATCTGCTGACAATTTTTTGTACGGCGTGCTCCTGTATCGTGGCCCAACCCAACATGGTCCGGTTTTTCTTGGCCTGCCTCGATACGCATTGCGAGGCGGTTTTATTGGCACACCTTACCAAAGCAGAGATCGTGTTCCCCTTATCGCGGGATCTTCCATCAATACAGGCGCGTGCAACCCCATGATGCCTGTTGGTATGACTCCGTGTTTTTAGGTAAGTCCCAAGCGGTTACGCTGAGGATGCTAGATATTCACCCCCTTTATAGAGGGGCCAAGGCCTATCCCTCTTTTCTACCATGCTTGCGCCTTTTCGCATCTCGAGTTCTAACACCCGAAGCCCAAGCTCAAGCACTTCGGATCTTCAATCATGTCCGGATGCAACCTTCAAGGCCGGTGGATGGCCTCCTCGGTCACAGAGGAGGACATCGCGAAGCTTAGGGAGGTCAGCTACCTGGCCGCCGACATCAAGCACAGGCTTCCTGCTCTAGGGCAGGTCATACCTACTCCCGAGCCCAACGAGAGTGTCGTATTTGTTTCTCACTTCCTCCGCGGCTTAGGCTTCACCCTTGATCCCTTTGTGAGAGGGCTCATGTTATATTATGGGCTAGATTTTCATGATCTAGCTCCGGATGCCATCCTACACATCTCGTCGTTCATTGTTGTGTGCGAGGCTTTTCTCCATGTCACCCCGCACTTTGGGTTATGGCTCAAGACCTTCAATGTGAAGTTGAAGATGATTGAGGGGCGACACGTGGAGTGCGGAGGTGTTGTAATAAGCAGGAATCCCAACGCCCCATGGCCAGAGGGCTCCTTCCCAGAGGTGTCCGATCTATGGCAGCGGAGGTGGTTTTATATCACGGCTCCCAGAGGCACAAAATGGGTGGCTGCCCTTGACTTCTGTTCGGGCCCTCCGCCTCAACTGGCATCATGGGCCAATGTAGGACAGGATTGGGGGCCTGCTACTGATGTACCAACATTGCAGAGTCGCATCCGGGAGCTCCTCGAGAGGGACATTAGCCTTGTCAGCATAATTCAGGTAATGCTAGTCCGACGGATGTTGCCGTGCAAACGCCGGCCTCTCCGGATGTGGGAGTTCAATCCGGAAGGTCCGCTGACTATTCTGCACTTCTTCGGCATGACGCTCGAAGGGATGTGTAACTTATTCTTCGGACCACAAGTGGAGTGTCTGGACACCACCGAGGATGCGAGCCTGAGCTGCAACCGCCCAGATACCCAACTAAGTAACCCAGAAACCGAACACTTCATTTATATTTATCATAACATTATTCTGAAAATCCTCCATGGCCAGGAATGGCTCAGCAAGGCGGAGAGAATCAGGTGTCCGGTGCCACTTCCCGAAGGCTCGCCTAGCCCCACCATAGCCAAGATGCCAAGCCCTCAGCCGAGCTGTAAGTTAATCGTAAATACAAAGCTAGTGCTTCCTCCTCCAAGAACAGTAACCATGATCCAGCTAGCAGCTCTTCTCGACAGAGTTCATCTTCGGGGGATCTCTTTCCGGAGATGATGGAGAGTGAAACCCCACCGACCTCTCCGCCTCATGGGGCGGGCGACCCCGAGGTGTCGTCACAGAGGAGTCCAGATTTGCCGAGGCCAGAAGCTAGTACTTTGGCCGCCCTGAGCCAGGACCGTTCGGCTCCCACGGGGGGCAGTAAGAAAGGTCCAACACAGTTCGGCGACCGTCCGGATACGCTGACGGGCCTTCTGGAGCGAGCTGCTCTCTCGGAGGATCACCGTTCATTAATGAGCACAGTGCTTGAGAAGATTTCATCCGCCACAAGCGGGTTGAATGAAGCTTTTACGAGCCTGCTCAGAGGCTTTGAGGTATGTAACGAAATACGTAATTGTTGATTGCACACACGCTAGGTGTGCTCCATATGGATAGTAGCCCCTGAGACTCTGGTTGCCAGCCCAAGGCGGCAAACGGGGGATCACATCGTTGAGTAATGATCATACTATGTTTATGCACAGGTGGCTAAGGGTCCGGCAGCCGACCGGTCTGTTGAAGTCACCGAACTGAGGCGACAGATTGGAGTTATTGATGCCGATATCGCACTTGTGAATGAGCGGCTTAACGAGTCACAAGGTATGTGCTCTGCTTCCCTTATCTGTTATAGGAAAAACTAAGAGGAGCATAATGTTAATGTAGTATGCTTGGACTGCAGACGGAGCTGCTGTCGTGGAAGTCCTGAGGGTGGAACTTGCCCTTGCTAAGGAACAAGCCCGGGCTAGCAATGCGGCTGCCCTAAAGTCGGCCGAAGAGTTGAGAGCCGAATAGGCTACTCGTTGCAGAAGCGAAGAAAAAATAGCCAAGATGGCTATGGAGCTGAAAAATGCTGCCGATCGGTATGAGCTCCTTGGGAAAGAGAATAAGGCTAATTCGGCTGACCTGAAGAAGGCACTTTATGCGACCAAGGAGACTCGGTCCAAAATTAGGGATGCGCGGGAGGAGCTTCGACGGGCTGGAGAAATCGCGGCTGGAAACCCCTATTTGTTGTGGATGAAGTTTTTAGATCCGAAGTACGCTCCTCTGGATCGACACTGGAGTCCTGCAGACGCATATGCGGATTTGGCGAAGAGTATGGCTGATGTGGCCAAGTTTTTCGAGGATAAAAAAGATAATGAAGTGGAAAAGCTGTTCTGGTCGCAATTTAGTGCTCCAACGTGCACATTGCCGTTGAGTGAGAGGATGGCGGCTGTGGCCGAGCTCCATAGGCTGTCCGGTCTTGCAATGCGGTCTGTAATAGACCATCTATGGCCGAAGGGGCCTAAGCCGGATAGTTATTTTGGTTTAGTGCAACAATTCCTTGGTGCCGTATCGCGGATCGATGCCATGAAGAGGTCGGCGTGCATAGAGGGTGCACGGATGGCTCTTGCCCGCGTTAAAGCATATTGAACAGACATGGAGGCCACCATCATTGCGACCCAGAATCCGGCGGGAGGCCAGGAACCGGCCGAGCACTACTTGGAGTAGGTAGCAGAAGGTGCTCGTTTAATAGAGGCTCGATGCTCGAAGAATGTCATGTTCGAGTGACAAATCGTTTCATTGTAAAAACAATGTTGTTTTAATTATGGAGGCTATGTTTATACTTTTCGCCCGAAAGTGTTTTTATGCCTCCTGTGTGGCCGTTTTATGTACGTGTGCAATTTTGAAAGTTAGCAGTCGTTGGCTTCAGCCCCCATGCATATAATTCCGGGGTGTTCGCGAAAATATGCATAATCACACTTGATCCAACGTCTTGGTCCATTAAGGAGGTGATCGCACGTCGAACTAGGCAACCGGACTATATAGCTTTAACACTTTCACTTAGTCATAGGAGTTTGACGGTGGTACTTTTGGTGCATCCGAATACGGGCGCGTGTGTACATGACCGGGAAACGGTCGTTCGTTAATGTGGAGGAATCCTAAAGAGTCCGCTGAGTCTTCGAGTGGTTGAATAGTCTCTCGCTATATCATGACAGTCAGTTCGGCTTTCTCTACTGAGGTGCTCATCCAGAATAACCAGGGCACAATCGCATTAGTTCTCCTTTGGCCGCCTTAGCTGATAAGAACGGAACGTAAGGCGGCAAACCCAGGAGCCGGGCAAACCCAAAATTTGACCAAAGACATGATTCGGAGCTGATGCATATAAGGCCAAACTCGTGACGCCGAACACTCCCGAAGGTATTCGGACTTTATAACATATACTGGGCTGAGTAACGCCCTTTATTATGAACCCTGTATTTCCAAGTACGTGCATTAGTCTGCCGTGGTGAAATGCCAATAACGGCAGTATCCTCTGTGGGTGTAGCACCCATGGGATTTTTAAGCAACAAGAGACAATAAAGAAGGTTTACACGGGGGCTTCATCTAAAGAGAAACCTTTGAGCAGGGCCCTGCTACATGTCTGCGCCTTTGTCTCCGTTGTTCCACGTCCTGGGAGGGTGTCGCACGAATGGTGTCTGTGAAAAGGAAAACTCATGGAGAAGAGTATGACGTAAGCGTGCAAAGAGTTGGCTATCACCAATGGATAGAAAAAGTGTAAGACATTGGCCTGTTAATAAGGTCAAGCCAAGAGTTGGGCTTTGTTAAATATCTATAGCCCCTGGTGTCTTCTATGGGATTACATGTGTGGCGCCTAGATCAGGTTTATCTGGGATGCCGGACACGTCTAACCGTGTCCGTGGTCTTAACAACCAATCACGCTTTCTGGTATTAATGGCCACTTAGAGACCGGCTGCTGGTGCCGTCTCATACTCTTCCGCGCATAAGGAATGCTCTATATTTCCGTTGATGGTGATGACGCAACGTGGACCGGGTATCTTGAGTTTAAGGTAGGCGTAGTGCAGTACTGTGTTGAAGCGGGTGAAGGCCATTCTCCCGAGCAATGCATGATAACCACTTTGGAGGGGGGCGATGGTGAAGAGTAGCTCTTTGCTCCTGAAGTTGCCTAGGGAACCAAATGTCACCTCTAGTACGAGGGAGCCCCTACAGCGGGCTTCGACACCTGGTATCACCCCTTGAAAGGTGGTGTTACTTTGGCTGATTCTGGATGGGTCTATCCTCATTCTGCGGACAGTGTCCTGGTATATTATATTAAGACTATTGTCGCCGTCCATGAGGACGCGAGTGAGATGGTATCCGTCGATTATTGGGTCGAGCACCAAGGCAGCTGATCCTCCGTGCCGCATACTAGTCGGGTAGTCCCTGTGATCGAACGTGATCAGGCAGACCGACCAGTGGTTAAGTTTGGGGGCGACGGGCTCTATAGCGTATGCGTCTTTGAGCGCGCGTTCACGCCTTCTTGTGGGTATGTGAGTCACGTGGATCATCTTTACTGTTTTTACCTCTGGTGGGAATTTTTTCTGTCCCGCAGTGTTTGGCTGGCGAGGCTCATCCTCGTCTTCACTTGGTGTTTCCTTTCCCTTGTGTTCGGCAATTAATTTGCCGGCCTGCTTAAAGATCCAGCATTCTCTGTGAGTGTGGTTCGCAGGTTTTTCGGGGGTGCCATGAATTTGGCATAGTCTGTCCAGGACTTTGTTCAGGCCGGACGGTCCCTCTTTGCTGCCTTTAAATGGCTTCTTTTGTTGACCAGGTCGAGAGCCCCTGAATCCGGCGTTAGCTGTTGTGTTGGCCGGACTTTCTTCCTTGTTTCGACGTTTGTTTTTATAGCGTCGTGTCTTCCGTTGCCATCCCTGATTTCGGATGTACTTGGGTCGCTGGTGCCTCTACGGGCCAACCAGCTGTCTTCACCTGTGCAAAAGCGGGTCATAAGGCTTGTTAAGGCTGCCATTGTCCTCGGCTTTTCTTGGCCGAGGTGTCTGGCGAGCCACTCGTCCCGGATACCTTGCTTGAAGGCTGCTAAGGCTTCGGCATCCGAACAATCGACAATTTGATTCTTCTTAGTGAGGAATCTGTTCCAAATCTTGCGGGCGGACTCTCCGGGCTGTTGAATTATGTGACTTAAATCGTCCGCGTCCGGAGGTCGGACATAGGTCGCTTGAAAATTGGCCCTGAAAGCATCCTCGAGTTCCTCCCAACTTCCGACTGAATTTTTTGGGAGGCTTTTCAACCAGTGCCGAGTTGGTCCCTTCAACTTGAGGGGAAGGTATTTGATGGCGTGGAGGTCGTCCCCACGAGCCATGTGGATATGCAGGATAAAATCCTCAATCTAGACCCCGGGGTCTGTCATTCTGTCATATGCTTCTATGTTCACAGGTTTAAAACCCTGTGGATATTCGTGGTCCAGTACCTCTTCGGTGAAGCACAGAGGGTGAGAAGCCCCTCTGTATCTGGACGTGCTTTGGATAGCTCTTTGTCTGGCGATCGTCACTGTAATTTTCTTCAGTGTCTAGCACTTTATTCCATCTGTGATTGAGCGTTTCCTGTGCGGCTTTAAGCCTTTGCTTCTGCTTCTTTAGACTTCTCGCAGTGGCCATAAGCCTTCTTTGGAGGTTATCTCGTTCCAAGCGTGTTTCCGGGATGATGAATGCGTCGTCGTCCAGACAGTGCTCCTGTCCCAGGGTAGTATGATGAGTTCGTCCCTCGGGATCACTGTGATCGGGCGTCTGCTCCGGGCTGTGTTCGGCATGACCTGGCTCATCCTGCTCCATCGCTGGGTCCATATGGTCGTTATTGCCTTCGGAGTTGACTGGGGTGTCGATCTTTCTAGCGTTGTTATCGCTGTTTTTACTGTGGCTGTACTTAGAGCGGCGTCTGCGCCGTTGTTTTGGCTTTTGTTCGGGGGTTTTATCCTCTGTTTTGTCGCCATCGTCCTCCTTAGGCGTATCCACCATGTATATATCACATGATGAGGTGGCAGTCCAGCGCCCCGTTGGTGGTGGTTCTGAATTGTCTCCTACGCCGACATCCATACCGTCGGTGTCAACAGAGTCAAAGTCAAGCATGTCTGTGACATTGTCGACAGTGGCTATGAAGTGGGTGGTGGGTGGGCAACAAATTTCTTCGTCGCCTTCTTCCCCCTTGAGCCGAACATAGTTCGGCCAAGAGTCTCCTGAAAAAGAGAGAGACTTCAATGAGTTCAGCATGTCGCCAAAGGGCGAGTGCTGGAAGATGTCTTCAGCGGTGAACTTCATTCCCGGAGCCCAGCCAGAATTGGCGGGCTCGAGGGCGCGCGGTCTAGGGCCTACAACCGGACACAGGCTTCCTTGGGGGTGAAGTCTGTGTTCGGATCTAACGCGTCCCTGGGCAACACAGTTTGCTCCGGATTTAGGTCCGGGGCTACTGCGGGGGTGATATCCCGAGCATTGTCCGACAACAGGTCTAAGCCGTGCTCATCGTGACTGTCCGGCGCTCCTGGCACAGGCCCGAATCCGTTGAAGATCAAGTCTCCGTGGATATCGGTCGTGTAGTTCAAGTTTCCGAACCTGACCTGATGGCCAGGGGCGTGCTATCGATCTGCTCCAGATGGCCAAGCGAATTGGCCCACAGTGCTAAGCCGACGAACACGAAGATCTGTCCGGGGACAAAAGTCTCACCCTGGACCACATGGTTGTTGATGATTGAAGGAGCCATCGAGCCTTTGCAGGGACGACACAGAGGAACTCTCGATGAAAGCACCAATGACGGTGTCAAAACCGGCGGATCTCGGGTAGGGAGTCCCGATCTGTGCGTCTAAGGCTAATGGTAACATGAGGCAAGGGACACATTGTTTTACCCAGGTTCGGGCCCTCTCGATGGAGGTAAAACCCTACTTCCTACTTGATTGATCTTGGTGATATGAGTATTACAAGAGTTGATCTACCACGAGATCGTAGAGGCTAAACCCTAGAAGCTAGCGTATGATGATTATGGCTGTTATCATCCTCCCTATACGAACCAAACCCTCCGGTTTATATAGACACCGGAGGGGGATAGGGTTTACACAGAGTCGGTTACAAAGAAGGAAATCTAATATCCGGATCGCCAAGCTTGTCTTCCACGCAAAGGAGAGTCCCATACGGACACGGGACGAAGTCTTGATTCTTGTATCTTCACGGCCCAACAGTATGGCCAAAGTATATAGTCCAGCTGTCCGGAACCCCCTAATCCAGGACTCCCTCAACTGGTACAATGGATAGTAGGGTAGAAAACAGGGCATGAAATAAGTCACATTTATGTTGTCTTACCAAACAGGATAGCATGACATAATTTCACATATATGATGGCTAATTAAACATGATAGCATGACAAAATTTCACATATATGATGGCTAACTAAACGGGATAGAATGACATACTTCAAAATATGATGACTATGTAAACATGATGACATGATATAACTATACCGTCGTTGGCATGCCATAATTCATTAACATGCCGTCGATGGAAACATGATGTCATGATATAATCACACATAGAATGACATAATTCAAAATATGATGACTATGTAAATAGGATGAGATGATATAACTATATTATGTCTTAAAAAAGGGTTGGCATGTCATAATTTAGATACATGCTGTCTATATAAACATCATGGCATGATATAATTCAAATACATGATTTATATACTAAGCAAGTTCGCAGAGCGCAATCGCATATATGATGTCTCAACTAAGGAGATGGCATTCAATATTGTGTGTATGATGTAAAAACTAAGCATTGCAAGACAACATATGCATGATATGAGTAATATCCCTGCCAAGTTTGAGCGTACACCTCAGGGGGAAAATAGGACTGGTCCTTTGCCTCTGAATCCTCCTCTAAGGAGCTATGTGTAACCAGCAAGATATCTACTTGAGCAGATAGCATTGTCTGCTCTGAAGACCTTGTTTTCACTCTAGATTTCTCCATCACCAATCCAAATGGCCGATGCACAGGAAGAGCAGTTGAATATACAAACATTGTCAACAAATGCAATGAGTAATACAAAAAAGGATGGCATGATATAATTCACATGTATGACGCTTGGCTAAACATCATGGCATTGCATAATTCACATACATAATGCCTTGCAACAAGATAGCATTCCATAATTCACATATATAATGTCTTGTAACAAGATGGCATTGCAAAAATCACATATATGGTAGTTAGACACTAAACAGGTGGCATTCACACAAAGCATGTCTAAACTAAGCAAATGACATACCAATGCAAGACAACATATGCACGATATGAGCAATATAAGCCTGCCAAGTTAGAGCATGCACCTCGGGGGGAAATACGACTGGTCATCTATCCCTGAATCCTCCTCTGAGGAGCTATCTGTAACCCCCAAGACATGCACTTCGTCAGATAACATTGTCTGCTCTGAATACCTTGTTTTCACTCTAGATTTTTCCATGACCGTGTCGAATGGCTGATGCATAGGAAGAGTAATTGAATGTATCAAAATTGTTGACACATTTAATACGTAATAAAAAAAGGATGGCATGATATAATTCACATATATGATGACTGGCTAACCAGGATGGCATTGCAAAATTCGCATATATGATGCCTGGCTAAATAAGATGGCATTGCATGATTCACTTACATGATATAGAAACTAAACAGATGGCATTCACACAATGCATGTCTAAACTAAGTAGATGACATATTTTATGTATAAAGTAAGCAATGCAAGACACCATATGCATGATATGACCAACATCAGCATGCCAAGTTAGAGTAAAAGACCTCAGGGGGTAAATAGGAGTGGTCTGCTCCCTCTAAACATTTATCTTCCACTTGATTACAGTCTGGAATGGGGGGAGGGGGGTTGCTTTTGCGCCCACTAGGAAGAGATGTCTGCATGAAATTTTATTGCCACGCAAGGCTCTTATCTTTTGCTCTACATGTTCAGTACCATTGTGTACAATAACTTAAATGCATAGGGATAAAAAATAGTGAGATTATGTAAGGAGTGCATGCACAAATCCAGAGTAATGGTAGCAAACTATGGATAGACCACAAATCAATGATAGTGGGCAGATATAGCTTCAGTTAAAAATATAGATAATGGCTCCTTTAATGTTTGTTTTCACCCAACACGAAACTCATAGTAGCCACCCGAGATTAACCAGATAGTAGACGGATAGTATTGATTTTTGCCCCAATATGTACCCTACAACCATTTAAAAACTCAAGTTTGAGCATTAGTTTGGACCTGACTTGGAGTCTAATCGATGAACATGACGATAAAGTAGCACGTCATCATATTAAGCGATGCATAACGAAAGCAGGTACGAAAGAGTGCGACCTCTCTTGCGGATCCGTGTAGTCCTCAAGGTCATCTGCTCAGTTGATGATGTCGGATATCGGGTTCCGGCAACACCCTTAAGGTTCGAACTCTGGGGTGCGCGTGAAGATATTCCCCCTACCGATACATGTCCCAATGCTTCGCCGAGAATCTAAGCTACACGATGAACAACACAAGGGACACAGGGTTTATACTAGTTCGGGCCACCGTTGTGGTGTAATACCCTACTCTAGTTTGTGGTGTGGTGGATTGCCTCAGGGGCTGATGATGAATAGTACAGAGGAAGAACAACCTCGCGAGAGGTGTTTTGGGGCTAGTGCGGTGCTCTGCTTGGGTGTATCACTCTAGGCTCTAGATGAAGTGATCTCTGGATCCGATCCCCTCTCTACGGTGGTAGCTATCTCTATTTATAGAGGCCCTGGTCCTCTTCCCAAATATTGAGCGGGAAGGGAGCCAACAACGGCCATTTTGAAGGGGAACATCTAATACAAGTTATCCTGACAAAAGTTGGTCTTCGACTGCCAAAGGCACTGGAGATGACGCCGTCTTGGGCTCCATGGTGACCTTCGTCCTACCACTCTGCTTGTCTTGGTCTCGTTGCACCGATATGGTAACCTTTGCTTGATGCCTCGGTACTCCGTGCCTGCGCTTGCCCCCTTTGCACCAAAGAGGAAACGAGGACACTGCGCAGGCTGGTGCCCGCCTGGTCTCGATCGTCATGGCTTGCGTCATGAGCACCTCGCGAGGTACTCCTGCCTTGATCTCTCCACCTCCTCGCGATCCTGCCTGTTGAGGTCGTCCCTGAGGAAGCCTTGCGTCGTCCGCCCCGCAAGGCTTGGCCCCTCGCGAGGGTCTTGAGCTTGGGTTGATGAAGATGGGTCGTACTGGGCCACCCCTTGAGCCATGCCACAGGCCGCAAGCAGGCAAGTCTGGGGACCCCCGTTCCCAGAACGCCGACAGTAGCCCCTGGGCCCAAGGCGCGCTCGGACTTGGCTTAGCAGCAAAGCAAAAGTGCAAGTGCGGAGCGCCGCGGGCCCCAACAGCCTGCGGCCTTGGTCGCCGCGTGGCGGTTGATTGGACGTGGGCGTCTTTGCTTCCCCACGCTGCCTCGGGAACTGCACGATTTGACGAGTCCCTACATGCAAAATGAGTCATGATTACCTGCGATCATGAAGGTCGACGGTTGGCCTCCTCTGGACTATAAGTACGGAGAGGCGCGAGCCCCCGCATTCCATCTCTTCTCGCTCCGCTCGCTTCTTCTTCCTCGCTCCTGCTCCTTCTTGTCGCCAATGGCACCGATCCGCCGGTTCTCAGCCGAGGAGAAGGGAAAGGCCCCCCGAGAGGGGCCCGACCCACTTCCGCCGAAGAAGGGGCCGGTCCCCGGCCGTCGTGACGAGGTTGCTCGGTCGGATACGTCGAGGCCTTGGTACGACCGGCCACCTCCGGGGGTTTCGCTACCTCTATACGCCCGGGCTGAGGGCCCTGGAGAGGATGACACCGAGCGGCATCACCTGCGCTGCCGGTGGCGTGACCGAGTTGTGGCGGTGCGCGCCATCGCTCCTGGTCTCCACGCTGTCGACTCCTCTCGCGAGCTCGTACTTCACGCCGCCATGCCTCCACTACAAAAAAATAAATTTCCGTGATGATAAGTGTTTGTCATAGTAGGTCGCGTTTTTTGTCATGCATGTACATCCATGACAAATTTATGATAGAATCAAGATAGTCATACATGTGCTGTCGTAGAAGTGTTCGATGACATTACCAAAATTATCATCACGGAAGTGTCCACTTCCATGACGATAAATCGCGCGTCACAGAAGTGCTTTCGCAAGGGTGACCGACACGTGGCATCCACCATAACGGAACATTGTTAAGCTATCGGGTCGGGTTTTGGATCCGATAACCCGTTAACAGCCCCGACCAATGGGGATTTTCCACGTGTAAAATCATCATTGGCTGGAGGAAACACGTGTCGGCTCATCGTTGGGACAGATGTCATCCACTCATTGTACAGAAGGCGCCTATGATACGTCGATACGTGGCACAACCAATCAAGTTTAAATGGGCCGGCCCAACTAAAGGCCCACAAGATTTGGCGGGCCATAATGGGCCGGCCCAGTTAAAGGCCCACGAGATTTTGCGGACTATAATGGGCTGGCCCAGCTAAAGGCCCACAAGATTTCGTGGGCCATAATAGGCCGGCCCAGGTAAAGGCCCATAAGATTTTTGTGTGCCATAATGGGCCGGCCTAGGTAAAGGCCCACAAAATTCTTGTGGATCATAATGGGCCGACCCAGCTAAAGGCCGACGAGATTTCGCCGACATTAATGGGCCGGCCCAGGTGTAGGCCCACAAGATTTTGAGGACCATAATAGGCCGGCCCATTAACTGGCTGCCATGTTTTGGGCCTAATGCCGGCCCATAATTGATCTGGTCCATTAATGGCCTGCCACGTTCCAGGCCTAGTAATGGCCCATATAAGATCTGGCCCGTTAAAAGCCTCCCACTTTCTGGGCCAAATCACGGCCCAGATCAGGTCCGACCCTTTAAGATGCTTTGGGCTCAATTATGGCCCATATCAGATTTGGCCCGTTGACTGGACGCTATGCTTTTGGGCCCACTTGCTAAAGGCCCATTTAGAAATTCGTCCTGATGATAGTTTCGGCCTGTTACGGGCCCATTTAACATTTCGGCCCTATATTAATTTCGGCCTATTAAAAGCCCATCATATAGTTGGGCGTAACTACGGCCCGGTTTGCATCCGGCCTGCTCACAGCCGATATCTGACTAGGCCAAACAAGGACCAAGACAACTTTGGACTGTTAAAAGCCCGTGAATTGATTCGCACAATCATGGGCCGAGATCCATTTCGGGCTGCCGCCGGCCCGTGAGCCATTCGGCACGTTTCGGGCCCAGCCTACTTCTTAGCCTCCTAAAAGCCCATTGAGTTTTCTTGCGAAAAGAGGGTCGGGGGTTACTCGGCCTATTAAAGGCCCGAATCTACTAGTGGGCCAGTTTGACGGGGCCCATGATGCGGATCATACATCGTGATTGCATGACGGCCCGATTATGTACCATAATTTTACGGTTTGGCCGGTTTACTGCGAAGACAGGATATATATACAGTAAAATAACTGTAGCATTGTGAATAAGAAAAAACCTAGACTATACAATAAAGAAATTACAACATATTACATCCACTGGGCATCAAAGTTCGCCACTATGATAATAAAGCACAAGCGGACAGCAGATTACATACACTGGGCATCAAAGATCGCCACCAGTGCAAATAAACACGCTGACAAAATAATATACAAAACTGACAGTACTTCAATAGAGTTCAAGAAAGGTTAGCCCTACTGGGGAGCTGCAGCGCAAGCAGCTGAGCAAGATGATGAGACTGCGCTTGTTCAACACTTATATCTTCCTCACTCTGAAAGATAAACAAGCATACAGATGACAGGTTTTGCACATACAAGTATCAGAGCTGATAATTCATCACATTTCTTACTGACGAATAAAGTGACACAGTTTAAAATTGGATTAACACAATATGGTATTGTTCAGGTCAAGACATGGCAGGAATTGACATTGTGAAGGAGTTAGCAGCTTCACGACACGACTGGATTACAGATCAATAACTCATAAGTATCAATGGTTAGTGTGCTGTAAATTTATCCCATTTCAGATTGGCAAATAAAGAGGCGGTTTAAATAATAGGAGAATGATATGACATTGTTCATAGTTAAGACATTGCAGAATATGAAATTGTGCTGTAGTGGGTAGGTTCACCACACCACTGGATTACGGATGAAGAACAGAAGCATACATGCAGTGCAAAAGAAGATCACTTGCTCTTTATAGTTTAATTTACATGGTATGAAGAAGGAACTTGGTTGTACAACTGAAAACTTAAATTGAGAAGGACAAACTTTTGTTTATGAACTACATAATAAACTTTAAACATGCAATTTGATGCAAACACAAAAAAAAACAGCTGTTGCAGTCATGCCTAACCAAATATACACAACAAAGTTTGAAGGCTTGAGAAGGACAAACTTACATTACTGGTGAAGACAGGCTCTATAAAGCCCTTGTCCATGCTGATGGGGGGGCAATTCAAGAAGTTTAGCACAGAATGTTCTTCAGAAGCATTGCCTTTATTCTACATTTTGTTAAGAGTAAATATAGATGTGATAATATACAAAAAAATGGAGAATATTTAAGATAAGATGAAGAGTGATGCTACATAACCAAGTAGCTATAAATGTATGTGCAGTGATATAGGCAAAAGGCACAGCCAAGAGCAATGCACAACTAAAATTCTTCAGTACCAACCTTATGGTAACTGGTAAATATAGATCTGATGTGTAGAAAATGGAGGGCGAAGGAAAATAAGCTGCAGAGTGATGGTACATGAACAACTACCTGTCAATATAAGTACACTGATAAAGGACAACATGTACTTACAAGAACAATGCAGAGCTAAAAAAATTCATTGGCATTGGATATATTCTACACTAATGTAACCATTCATACAGATCAGATAATTTGGAGCGAACAATTGATAAGCAAGCTGTCATGCATACTATTGTCACATAATGAACCAGGTATGTATGCAAGTACTGTGATACAGGACAACAGGTACTAACAAGAGCAAAGCAGCGGGCAGCATATTTGCGATATCCTCTCGTTCTTTTCAAACCGGAATTCTTCTTCGAGCTGATTTCCTGCAAAAAAGATCCGTAAGGCACATGCGGAAAAGTAGAAGTTCAAATTGTCATGTGATTTCATAGACAGTACCTCATCCTGGGAACGAGACCAGTGCATAACAAGGTTTTTCCATTCAATGCCTTCTAAATTTAGCATGGGAGACTTCACCGGAAATTCGTTTATAGACTTGCCATCAAAGTGAGATTTCCTCAGGTAACACCGATACTGCTGCAATGCTTCCTTGTAAAGCACAAGCAAGCTTTGCTCATTATGACTATCCAGATTGATCCTCACCTAGTTACAACAATGTAATGTAAATCATTGATGTGTTCGATCAGCAGAAAACAGGAAAATAATAACCATGAATAATAGCACTTACATGTAAGTTGGACAGGAAGATGTGAAAATGGTGTTTGTCTTCACTATAATCTTCCCATGATAGGAATATATGCACGTAGACCCTAACAACATTGAAAGCATTGTCTTTTAAACTGGGAATAAATGGAATGGGGTTCCAATCTGCATGAATTGGCCGTCTCTACAGTTGGGATAGGTCTTCGGCCGGTGGACTTGCTGTACTTTTTGCTGGAGTGGGATTTTTCTGTGGTACGGCTGGTGCTATGGCAAATAAAATCGGTATACCTTTTGCTGGAGTGCAGGTCCTATGTGGTGGGGCTAGTGGTGTGGCAAGTGAAGTATGGGTATAGTCTACTGGAGTCGGTCCTATGTATTGTGTCACTGGTTGTACAACCAATATAAGTGGGGCGCTGTCTGATTTCTCCGGCACCACCACGTTTTTCAAGGACTTTGCTGGTGCTCCTTCAGGTTCGGCAATCACCCTCTTCCTTTTTGATGTCTGATGCACAAGAACAACATTTGAGTGGAAAAACATGGTATGACGATAGATGGAATATGTATTGATAATGGATGGGCATATCATCTCGAGTTATATGATGAGTAAACTAAGTAGATGGTGGTGCAACAAAGTAGAAGAAATGCAAGAGAACATATGCAAGATATGCGCAATCAATAAAACCTTGCCAAATTAGAACAGGCACCTTGATGGGTGAACAGGACAGGCCATCTGCCTTGGACTCCTCGAGGTTAGAATAGTCATTAGAATGATATTCTGAAAAGAATCAACAGGTGGGGAGCGTACGAGTTTCATTGCTTCCAAAATGGCACTCAGTGCCTTGGTGCCAATTTTGTAAGTCATTGCAGTGTTCCACAATATTCTTCCGATGCGCGGATTCTGATATTAACTGTAATTGCGTAATTGCGTATAATATCTGAGAGCCATGAAAACACAAACAGTTGTGAGATTATCTTTGTAATGCAGATGATATTCTAATATAGGGGCGCCCCTGTAAACACTTATGTGCTATCACTGGATTCTGATGAGAGAGCTCATGTATGTTGTAATATCGTGCGTGCATTAATATAATATGGCACAAGTACACAAAAAAATAGGCTCCAGAAGTAAGGATAGCTGGCAGATGATAGGTTCATAATATACTGTATAGATAGTTTATTGCCAAACCATGATAACAAGAGCACACAGCAACTAGGCAGATCATAGTGTACATAACAGGGGTACACCATAACCACGATATATAAATTGGGAAAGTGGAACTGGCTTGAAAATACGGTGTTGTATTGCCGCTAGTAATTGAAAGCCTATCGATCACGTACAGGCCAGCACTATCGAACATGGTAAAGAAGAGCAAGCAGATTTTGGATAATAAAATGTTGGTTGCGCAGTGCCCACACATGATGAACCAGAGCGCATTAAGAATGCAACTCCCAGCTGTCTCTCGACCATTTCAGGCGGTTGGATGAAGATCCTACGTCTCCTAACCCTTCTTCTTCCTCGTATGTGATTCTTCCCATACAGAACACCGCACGGGACGGCGGCCGGACCACCGGCCCCTACCGCCTGTGTTCCTCCGCCACCCCCACCCCCCACCTGCGTCGAGTTTTGTTCGTTCGGCGAGGCCCCACAACCACCCGAGCCCCTTGGATCGCACCGGCGAACTCTGGCGAGCTCTGAAAAATTGACTGACCCAATTTTGAAATTTAGTCTATTGTGATTTAACTAGTGTGGAATATAAAAGGGGAAAATAATAAGCATTGCGAGTA
The DNA here is from genome assembly GCA_963921465.1 of Triticum timopheevii. Lineage (NCBI taxonomy): Eukaryota > Viridiplantae > Streptophyta > Magnoliopsida > Poales > Poaceae > Triticum > Triticum timopheevii. The sequence goes on from OY997270.1 coordinate 142,047,381, forward strand.
TAGTGTTGAGCTTGCCATGGCGGATCTGAAGGTGCAAACCAGACAAAGGCAACTTCGCAACCAAGACAATAAATCAGAGTAAAGCAGTGGCGATCTATTCTCTTGCTGCGATAAATAATTTGAGCAGATACGAAAGAGTACCGCCTCTGGTGCGGCACCGTGTATGCATCTGGTGAGAATTTGACGGTGTTGCGGTAGCGATGGCTGTCGGTGGCATGGAAGCAGATCTAGGAGGGTAGACGGTGGCGGCGGGGCGCGGTGGATGAGACGGTCGTAGGAGCGGCGCCGGCAAGGTGGATGACGGCGGGGATAAAGTGAGAGGACGGGATGCAAGGATCCCGGTCCGAAGGCGTGGATGAGAGAGGTCGATCTCTTGTAAGGACGGCGGCATCGAGGTATCAGCTCCGGCATGGTGGAGGAGGATGGCGGTGGATGGGGTGGCGGACGGCGGCAGGCGGAGGATGGTGGGGTGGAGAGGGTGTTTTGGCGCCCTCGGAGTATGAATGGGGAAAAGGGAGGTAGAGAGGAAGGGAGGGAACCATGTAGTCAGGGCGCGCTTGTCTCAAATGCGAGGAAATTTACAAACTTAGCCCCCGTTTCAAATTTCTACTACATCACAGCAACATTAGTCGGTTGGGGATAGGACGGTAATCTCGCATACCCCGAATATTTGCCGACGAGAGTTTGTTTTTGGCGCCCACCGTGTATGAATATGAATCGGGGAGGGAGTCGATTTCGGCCGAGGGCACACTGTGTTTTGGCGCCCACCGTGTATGAATCCGGGTGAGAGGCGGTTACGTCATGTTTGGGTGAAATTACAAACCTACCCCTATCAAAATCTATAGAAATCTAGCAGATAGGCTTTGCGCGGCAGGGATAGGCAGTAGTGATTTCCATCTCGCAGATTTTGGTTTCGGGCGGTAACTGCGACTTTCCCCCATTCATTCAAATTTTGCACAGTGCACATTTACGGTGCCAACTCAATTTGAATCCCGTTTGTATTCTACTATTTTTTTTCGGACGGGATCCATTTTCAATTGGAATTACATTCTATATACATCATTTTTTTACATATATACTTTCAAAAGCACAACACCATTTATACATAAATATGGTGTACAAATGGCATGATCTCAGATTCATAAGGTTGTATCCATCAATTTGGATTTTCAAATATTTGAAACCACTTTATGTTGAAATCCAATGTATGCATTCCTCGCTAAATGTCTCCAATTAATGTGTGTTTCATGCGGTTTTTTTAACTTCTCAAACATGTATAATGTGTTTCACACACGCAGCATATAGTGTAATCCCGTTTAGACATTAATTGCATATAAACCATGCATTGTTTGTAATTGAAGAATCTATGGATCACCAATATCGATAAACTATATAACATTACACGTGTGCCCAAATTCAAATGAATATGCATGTTTGATACACCAATTTGCGTTATGATATTATCGATGTCGTGATCTCCAGTTTAAATATTTGAATCCCCTTTAATCCAGATGTTCGTCTCATATAGCTATCACTCATGCTTATATAGGACTATCTCTCTGGACCTATACGCGTTCATCGTCTCTCAGGCATCTCTCGTGCTACCTATATGTCGACAATGATCTTTTATCTTCATAACACACTGACGGTACTCTCTCCATTGACCTTCATCACTCTATCTCTCTCTCTAAGTATATCTCGCTCCCTGCTATGTGTCTCTAGCTATGATTCTCCATGTGGAATCTCTTTCTCTCACACAAACACAAAACTTTGTCTCTCGGGGTCTCATTTCTCTCAACTATTCCCATGTGTGCCACTCGCACACCCCTCATATAGAGATGTCTTTCGCTCCTTAGTTATGAGAACCTACGACTCTTCCTCTTCAATATCTCTTTCTCACACAAACACAAACTTTGTCTCCCAGGGTCTCATATTTCTCCATTGTTCTCTTGTATGTCGCTCAAACACACCCTCTCTCCCTAGAGATATCTTGCGTTCCCTCATATGTCTCTCTAGCTATCACTCTCGTTGTGAAATATCTTTCTCTCTCGCAGACACAAAACTCCGTCTCTATGGAGCTCATTTCTCTCTGATATTTGTTTGTATGTGACTCACATGCACCCTCTCTCTATCTCTCTCACACCCACACACATAACCCAGCTGAGGGAGTCCTGGACTAGGGGGTGTCCGGATAGCCGGACTATCATCATCGGCCGGACTCCAAGACTATGAAGATACAAGATTGAAGACTTCGTCCCGTGTCTGGATGGGACTTTCCTTGGCGTGGAAGGCAAGCTTGGCAATACGGATATGTAGATCTCCTACCATTGTAACCGACTCTGTGTAACCCTAGCCCTCTCCGGTGTCTATATAAACCGGAGGGTTTTAGTCCATAGGACGAACAACCATTACAACAATCATACCATAGGCTAGCTTCTAGGGTTTAGCCTCCTTGATCTCGTGGTAGATCCACTCTTGTACTACCCATAACATCAATATCAATCAAGCAGGAGTAGGGTTTTACCTCCATCGAGAGGGCCCGAACCTGGGTAAAAACATCGTGTCCCTTGTCTCCTGTTACCATCCGCCTAGACGCACAGTTCGGGACCCCCTACCCGAGATCCGCCGGTTTTGACACCGACATTGGTGCTTTCATTGAGAGTTCCTCTGTGTCGTCACCGATAGGCTTGATGGCTCCTTCAATCATCAACAACAACGCAGTCCAGGGTGAGACTTTTCTCCCCGGACAGATCTTCATGTTCGGCGGCCTTGCACTGCGGGCCAATTCGCTTGGCCATCTGGAGCAGATCGAAAGCTACGCCCCTGGCCGTCAGGTCCGATTTGGAAGACTAAACTTCACGGCCGACATCCGCAGAGACTTGATCTTCGATGGATTCGAGCCACAGCCAAGCGCGCCGCACTGTCACGATGGGCATGATTTAGCTCTGCCACCGGACAGTGCCCTGGAAGCCGCACATGAGTCCGCTCCAACCCCTAGTTCGGAGCCGACCGCGTAGATCGAGGACAGGTGGCTGGACACCGCCTCGGGAGCTGCAATATCTACGGCGATGGAGCCGAATATTGACCTTGTCCCTCGTAAAGCTCGTGACTCTGAGGTGCCGGACTCCTCGCCGGACTCCGAACCTCCTGCGCCCCTACCAATCGAATCCGATTGGGCGCCGATCATGGAGTTCACCGCCGCGGACATCTTTCAACACTCACCCTTTGGCGACATCCTGAATTCGCTAAAACATCTCTCGTTATCAGGAGAGTCCTGCTCGGACTGCGGTCAGGACGGTTGGGATACGGACGACGAAGAAATTCGAAACCCACCCACCACCCACTTTGTAGCCACTGTCGATGATCTAACCGACATGCTAGACTACGACTCTGAAGACATCGACGGTAAGGACGACGATGCCGGAGACGACCAAGAACCAGCGCCTACGGGGCACTGGAAGACCACCTCGTCATACGACATATACATGGTGGACATCCCAAAGGATGGGAACAGCAAAGAAGCAGCGGAGGCAGATTCCCCTAAGAAACAGCCCAAGCGCCGACGTCAGCGGCGCCGCTCTAAATCCCGCCACAGCAAGAATGGAGATTCCGGCACCGGAGATAATAATACCCCAGAAAGTGCCGAAGACAACCCCCTCCAGCAAGATTTAGCATAGGAGGACGGAGAAGCCAGCCCTCACGAGAGAGCGGCAGACAAAGAGGTCGAGGATGATAATTACATGCCTCCCTCCGGAGACGAGGCAAGCCTCAACGACGATGAATTTGTCGTGCCTGAGGATCCCGTCGAACAAGAGCGTTTTAAACGCAGGCTTATGGCCACGGCAAACAGCCTAAAGAAAAAGCAGCAACAGCTCAGAGCTGATCAAGACCTGCTGGCCGACAGATGGACCGAAGTCCTCGCAGCCGAAGAGCATGAACTCGAACGCCCCTCCAAAAGCTACCCAAAACGCAAGTTGCTCCCCCAATTAGAGGAGGAGGAGTATAAACCCTCATCACCAGCGCACAATACGGCAGACCGACCACCTTGTGGCCGCGACAGAGAGGCATCTAGGCCCTCCACCAGAACCGTACCCCAGCACCGCTCGAAAAGTGCGAAGCCACGGGGGAATGCGCCGGACTTGCGAGACGTATTGGAGGACAAGGCAAGACAATCAAGATCGATCTACCGATCACGTGGGCGCCCCACGATGCGAGACAACTACCGTCGCGCCGGATACAGCAACTCCGGCCGGGCCGAACACAGTAGACAAAGCTCGCTGGAGCTACGTCGTGATATTGCACAATATAGAGGTGCCACACACCCACTATGCTTCACAGACGAAGTAATGGATCATCAAATCCCTGAAGGGTTTAAACCCGTGAACATTGAATCCTACGATCGCACAACAGACCCCGCGGTTTGGATCGAAGACTATCTCCTTCATATCCACATGGCCCGCGGCGACGATCTTCACGCCATCAAATATCTCCCACTCAAGCTTAAAGGACCAGCTCGGCATTGGCTTAACAGCTTGCCAGCAGAGTCAATTGGGTGTTGGGAGGACCTGGAAGCCGCATTCCTTGACAACTTCCAGGGAACATATGTGCGACCACCAGACGCCGATGACCTAAGCCACATAATTCAGCAGCCAGATGAATCGGCCAGACAGTTCTGGACACGGTTATTAACAAAGAAAAATCAAATCGTCAACTGTCCGGATGCAGAGGCCCTCACAGCCTTCAAACATAACATCCGCGACGAGTGGCTGGCCCGGCACCTAGGACAGGAAAATTCGAAATCCATGGCAGCCCTCACATCACTCATGACCCGCTTCTGTGCGGGGGAGGACAGCTGGCTAGCCCGCAGTAACAACCTCAGCAAAAATTCTGGCAGTCCAGATACCAAGGACCGCAATGGCAGGTCGCGTCAAAACAAAAACAAACGCCGCGTTAACGGCGATAACACTGAGGATACGGCAGTCAACGCCGGATTCAGAGGCTCTAAACCCGGTCAGCGAAAAAAGCCATTCAAAAGAACTACTCCAGGTCCGTCCAATTTGGACCGAATACTCGACCGCTCTTGCCAGATACATGGCACCCTCTAAAAGCCAGCTAATCACACCAATAGGGATTGTTGGGTATTTAAGCAGGCAGACAAGCTAATTGCCGAAAACAATGACAAGGGGCTGCATAGCGATGACAAGGAAGATACCTGGTCGCCGAACAATAGAGGACAGAAGGGTTTCCCCTCACAAGTGCGGACGGTAAACATGATATACTCAACCCATATACCCAAGACGGAGCGGAAGCGTGCAATTAGGGATGTATATGCGATGGAGCCAGTCGCCCTGAAGTTCAATCCATGGTCCTCTTGCCCGATCACTTTCGATCGAAAGGACCACCCCACCAGTATCTGCCATGGCGGATTCGCCGCATTGGTTTTAGACCCAATCATCGATGGATTTCACCTCACCAGAGTCCTGATGGACGGCGGCAGCAGCCTGAACCTGCTTTATCAGGACACAGTGCACAAGATGGGCATAGACCCCTCAAGGATTAAACCTACAAAGACGACCTTCAAAGGCGTCATTCCAGGTGTAGAGGCCAATTGTACAGGCTCGGTTACACTGGAAGTGGTCTTCGGATCCCCGAAAAACTTCCGAAGCGAGGAGTTAATCTTTGACATAGTCCCGTTCCGCAGTGGCTATCAGGCTCTGCTCGGACGGACCGCGTTTGCAAAGTTCAACGCGGTGCCGCATTACGCATACCTCAAGCTCAAGATGCCAGGCCCTTGAGGAGTCATCACGGTCAATGGAAACACTGAACACTCCCTCCAAACGGAGGAACACACAGCGGCTCTCGCGGCAGAAGTACAGAGCAGCCTCTTAAGGCAATTTTCGAGTCCGGCCGTTAAGCGACCGGACACGGCCAAACGCGCCCGGAGTAACATACAACAAGACCACCTGGCATGTTCCGAGCACGCGTAGCAATGCGGCCCCAACCCCAGCCCTCGCATAATTGCAAGACCAGTCCTTCGCGTACATCATTACGCTCTGGAGATACCATGGGCATAGGGGGAGGGGCACGACCACGACAGGCCGAGAGTACGGTTTAACCACACCAGGGGCTCCCAAGTACGTCGGTCTTTTTCTTTTTCTTTTTTCTTATCCACGGGACTCCGTTCACCAGAGGCCTTGTCCGGCAGTAGACCTCCGAACTCATGATGCAACAGCCAGGGAAGGAGAAAGGCTACGATGAACACTAAGGTGGTCTCCATTACGAGCATTAAATCTATTTAATACACCATTCCGCAGCCTACCCCTGGAGGGGGACATGTTTAAATAGTCCAATCCCTTGCTTACCGCACTATTTGTATCGCTCTGCATTCATGGCAGTATTTCTGAATAAACAATGCATCGCTTTTTTCTTATAGCTGCATTTCTTTTTTCTTATATATATATATGTTCATTTACGACATCCTGCATCCGTACACTTTGGTACGGCCGAATACACCAGGGGCTTATGTTCCCCGCATTATGGTGTGATAAGTCCGAACACTTTCCCAAGTGCGACACCCCGAACTTATAGCATTATATGCATCGGCTCCGAATCATGTCTTGGGTCAATAGTTGGGTTTGCCCGGCTCCCATGTTTTGGTACCTTACGTTCCGTTTTATCGGCTAAGGTAGCACTGGGAGAAACACTGCGATTGCGCCCCGGTTGAGCTGGGAGAGCACCTCAGTGGAGAAAGCTAAAACTGACCGTCATGATAAGGCGAGAGCTGGTCGCTGTTCGAGAGGTATTTTCGAGTCCCTAAAGACTTATGCCGCTTAGAGCGAGGAACCGGCTGTGTCCGGCCCAGGCGTGGATAGCGCCCCGAACTCGGTCTTCCGAATACTAGGGGCTTCGCCGAAATTTAAAATTATAGAATTCTATGGCTAAGTGAGAGTGTTCAAGCATTATAAGTCCGGTTGCCTTGTTCGTTGTGTTGAGCGCCTCCCTAGATGGACCCAAAAATGGGAACAAGAGCGCTCAAGTTTATCCCGAACACCCAAGCACTCGTGGCATGGGGGCTGAAGCCGACGACTTGTCATCTCTCAGAGTTGATAAATGGCTGCACAAAAGGTAATATTTTAAATCAATAAGCGTTGGTTAGCGCACATGAACAAAGTTTTCAGCGCACAGGATAACACATTGTGAGGCTAATCAAATATTACATCTTTGGAGCACTCATCCGCAATCTTGCGGGCACCCTTCAGGACACTCTTATAATACATTTCAGGCGTGCGATACTCCTTGCCCGCCGGCGGCGCGTCCGTCAGAAGCTTCTCAGCATCCAGCCTGCCCGAGTGCACTTTTGCACGGGCAAGGGCCCGACGGGCACCTTCAATGCAGGCAGAGCGCATGACGACTTCCACCCAGGGACATGCATCCACCAGCCGCCGCACCAGGGCGAAGTAGCTCCCAAGCATGGCCTCCTGGGGCCACAGCCGAACTATGAGGCCCTTCATGGCCTGTTCGGCTACCTTGTGGAGCTCGATCAGCTGCTTCAGCTGGTCGCTAAGGGGCACCGAATGTCCGGCCTCAGTATATTGAGACCAGAAGACCTTCTCCGTCGAGCTCCCCTCCTCGGCCCGGTAGAATGCGGCCGCATCGGACACGCTGCGAGGCAGATCTACAAACGCTCCTGGAGAGCTCCGAATTCGGGTAAGTAACAGGTAATTCACTTTCACATGCTTGCTTTGCATGAAAAAAGCCTTACCCAGTGCTATTTTCTTCAAATCCTCGACCTCCTGGAGGTCGTTGTGGGCTTCGGCCTTAGCGGCTTTTGCACCCTCAAGAGCCGATGCAAGCTTGGACTCTCGAGTCCTTGAGTCGCGCTCCAAACCCTCATGTTTTTCCATGAGAGCCTGGAGCTCTTGCTGCACCTCCGCCACCCTCGCCTCCTGCTTCTCTCGCTCGGCTCGCTCCGTGGCCGCATTGCGTTCAGCCGCAGACACCGCCTCCTTCAGGGTCGCCACCTCGTTCGTGGCCCCTGGAGTACCCACGTTATCCTTGTTATTTTTCTTGCAACCAAAATCCTTTTCTGTGAGGTACAAATTGAATATGGTGTTACTCACCTTCCCTGTCCTCGAGCTGCTTCTTGGCACGGCCGAGCTCACTCTCGGACCGCTTGAGGTTCTGCTTTAAAGCATCGACCTCCGCAGTCAGTGCGGCGGAGGTCAGCAGTGCAGCCTGCAATCCCATATTGACATAATTTTTAGACCTCCTGCCTATATCTTTTTAGATCCTCAGTCCGGCTTTTCTTTCCGAACACCGAACCGAGCATCAGGGGCTACTGTCTATGCGGTATTACATCACATATTTTAAATTTCTTACCTCAAAGCCCGTTAGAAGGCTGCTGCAGGCTTCGGTCAGCCCGCTCTTGGCGAGCTGAACCTTCTGAATCACCGCACTCCATATAGTGCGGTGTTCTTCCTCGATGGAAGCGCCGTTGAGCGCCTCCAACAAGTTGTCCGGCGCCTCCGGTTGGACGGAGGCCGCCGGTGCCACGGTCTTGCCCTTCTCACGAAGGGGCTGCCTGCCAGACTCCGGAACCACTGCTGGTTCCGGTGTGGAGTCCGGTGCAAAGTCCGAGAGGTTGACTTGCGGCACCTCCGGAGCATCCTCCTCTTGATAGGTCCCCTCATGGAATCCCACCTCGACGTCGTCAGTGTCACGGGGAGTTGAGGCGGTCGGGAGGGAATCCACATCCTATGGTGCCAAGGACCCGCTCGATGAAGCGGGAAGATCTTCCTCGGCCGGACTACAGGTTGTATGCGGCATTAGAAGGACACTACGTGGCACAAAGAAAAACTATAAACCATTTAGGGATCCGGATACTTACGATCTTGCCAGAGGCTTGGCCCTTGAGGGCCACTCCACGTCGCCGTCGTCAGCATTGGCGGAGCTGTCCGGAGGAAGGGTCCTTCCCTTCTTGGACCCTTCGGCCTCCCCCGTTGGGGAAGCCTTCCTCTTCTTCTCTCCCCCCTCTGGGGGAGAGGCCTCTTTCTCCTCCTCGTCTTCGGGAGAGGAGTCCGTCTCGGAGCCATCGGACGACGAGTCCGATACCACCTGGCGCCGGGAACTTCTTCAGGTTCCCGTGGCCTTCTTCTTGGCCTTCTTCTCCGGCACCACATATAGTGCCGGGACTAGCAGCCCTGTTAAACGGGTATCCGCTGGGTCTTCGGGGAGGGGAGCAGGACAGTTAACCTGTCCGGACGTCCTCTGCTAGTCCTGTTAAAGGCACTGGGAGTTTTAGAGCCCACATAGAGTCATACTATGAAAGAAATGAATGTCCCATAAAGGATAACATGTCTTACCGCACCGGCCGGGCGCTGCGTGCTGAATCCGCGATCTTCAGTTGCGGATGCGGGGGCTTCTCCCCCCTTGAACAACACCCTCCAGGCCGCTTCGTACGTTGTGTCGAAGAGCCGCTAAGGGTCCGGTGCTGTGCCGGATCAAACTCCCACAGATTGAAGGCCTGTTGTTGGCAGGGGAGAATCCGGTGGACGAGCATGACCTGGATCACGTTGACAAGCTTAAGCTTCTTGTTCACCAGGGTCTGGAGACAGGACTGGAGTCCGGTCAGCTCCTCCGAACTGCCCCATAGCAAGCCCTTCTCTTTCCAGGAGGTGAGCTGCATGGGGGTACCAGATCTGAACTCGGGGCCCGCTGCCCATTTAGGGTCACACGGCTCGGTGATGTAGAACCACCCCGATTGCCACCCTTTGATGGACTCCATGAAGGCACCCTCGAGCCAGGTGACATTGGGCATTTTGCCCACCATGGCGCCTCTGCACTCCGCTTGAACGCCCTTCACCACCTTCGGCTTGACATTGAAGGTCTTTAGCCACAAGCCGAAGTGGGGCTGGATGCAGAGGAAGGCCTCGCACACGACGATAAACGCCGAGATGTTGAGGATGAAGTTTGGCGCCAGATCGTGGAAGTCTAGGCCGTAGTAGTACATGAGCCCCCAGACGAAGGGATGCAGTGGGAAGCCCAGTCCGCGGAGGAAGTGGGGAAGAAATACAACCCTCTCATGCGGCCTGGGGGTGGGGATGAGCTGCCCCTCGTCGGGCAGCCGGTGCGCGATGTCGCTGGACAGGTATCCGGCACCGCGCAGTTTCTCGATGTGCCCCTCCATAACGAAGGAGGCCATCCACTTGCCTCCCGCTCTGGACATGGCTGGAGAAGGTTGAGGCGAGAGGTGCGGACTTGGGCACTAGAGCTCGAGTGTGCGGAGATGGATAGGCAAAGGAGGAAGAAGGCGTAGGTAAAAAGGGTGGATCCTTATCCCCTTATATATGGGCGGATGAAGACTATGCGTCCCCCACCGGCCTGGTAAAACTCGCCTATCTCCCAAGCGCCACAATCAATGGCGCGGTTGGGTTACCCACGTCCGTATTGATGGGAATCCCGGAATAAGGGGAACATGATCTCTGCTTCGTCAGCAGATTGAGCTTGTGTGCATATTATTCTCTCTACGGTAGTATGTGGAATTTATTTTGCAGAGCCGGACACTATCCTGGTGTTCACGATCTTCTATGAATTAATTCGGAGGAGGAACCCGCCTTGCAATGCCGAACAATATGAGCGCCGGACTCATCGTCATTGAAGCCTGGTTCAGGGGCTACTGAGGGAGTCCTGGACTAGGGGGTGTCCGGATAGCCAGACTATCATCATCGGCCGGACTCCAAGACTATGAGGATACAAGATTGAAGACTTCGTCCCGTGTCCGGATGGGACTTTCCTTGGCGTGGAAGGCAAGCTTGGCAATACAGATATGTAGATCTCCTACCATTGTAACCGACTCTGTGTAACCCTAGCCCTCTCCGGTGTCTATATAAACTGAAGGGTTTTAGTCCGTAGGACGAACAACCATTACAACAATCATACCATAGGCTAGCTTCTAGGGTTTAGCCTCCTTGATCTCGTGGTAGATCCACTCTTGTACTACCCATATCATCAATATCAATCAAGCAGGAGTAGGGTTTTACCTCCATCGAGAGGGCCCGAACCTGGGTAAAAACATCGTGTCCCTTGTCTCCTGTTACCATCCGCCTAGACGCACAGTTCGGGACCCCCTACCCGAGATCCGCCGGTTTTGACACCGACACCAGCCTTCTGATCCACTCGACTCCTATCTCTAGCGCACACTAGCTAGCATCTTTATCTTTCTATTTATCTGTTTCTCCATCAACCTTCTTTCTCGCCCTCACTCTTGATTCCTATCACGCACACTATATATGTTTCTCTCTACATGCATGCAGTCAAGTGCCCTCTCACACACATATATAATTTCACCCTTTGAACCACCCGATGGTCATCTCCGATACCCAAACTAACGAATGTCTCTCTAGCTAGCATCTCCATCTCTATATCTATCTGTAGTTTCTCCGTCAACATTTCTTTCTCGCACGGAGTCTTGCTTCCTATCACCCACACTATATATGTCTATCCATACATATGCATTTATAAGTTGATCTCTTTTGCACAATCGTTGCGCCTCACCCCCTCTGCTCGCCATAGATGCATGCTCCAGCCCACGCCACTATCTCTTAAAGACAAAAACACATGCTCAATTGTCAGGCCTTCTTCCCTGCATTCTCACATGCATGCATATTGTCATACCGATCCATCTCTCCCATGTCGTTGATCTTAGGACTTATGTCTTCTTTCTTTTATCTCGATCATGCGCGCGCGCACACACACATCCCATGTATACATGTATACCTCTCACACATGCACGTTAAAGGTCTCTATGTCTCCATACGTAGTTAATTACCCTCAATCCTAACGCCACATCGAATCGTTCTCCTCTTTTGTGCACATAACTTCCGCCTGGATGGGCAAAACACACACTCACACTTAGCAATCTCCTACTGGCTACCCCCCCCCCCGCCCTGCGCGCCTCTCACTCTTCCCCTATATCCCCGAAACCAATAAGACCATCCCTTTGTTTAATTCTCGCCTACATGCACCATCGATATATAGTAGTCTTCCGTGCTGTCTCTCGAACAAACACGTTCTCTCGATGTCGACTCCTCTCACGCGCACGCACCTTCTCTTCCCTCCTATGGGCATTTTCCCTCTCGCACCCCATCGTTGGTGGCCTCTGCCATACACATCACCTCTCTATGATGAAGCCAATCACTCTTAAATTACCTCCGCCATAGAGGACCCCGGGACACACACACGCGCGCGCGCGCGCTACCACACACACACACACACACACACACACGCACGCACGCACGCACCCCCCCGACACACACTAAGACTCCATCTCTCTCTCTCTCACACACACACACACAAACACACACACACACGCACCCCCCTCCCACACAAACACTTAGACTCCATCTCTCTCTCCCTCTCTCTCTCACACACACACACAAACTAAGACTTCATCTCTCTCTCTCTCTCTCACTCTCTCTCTTTCTCTCTCTCTCTCACACACACACACTAAGACTCCATCTCACACACACATTCTCTAGGCGGAGCATTTGTTCCCACCACCCTTCATCCAACCTTACCCGTATGATAAACAATCACCTTTATTTACTTGCATAACATGGACAGATTCCACTTTACTTTAGTAGTCAGCAAACTTATCATCTGTATACCCTTATAAAAAACGAGTTGGTGATGATGGTGTGCCTGCCATCTTGTAATACAGACCGTATGATCTATATCTGACGGATAGGAAGCAAACTATGATAATTTTACAAAAGATACCCGCACCTCTCTCCACATCATTATCTCCCGCAACCTCATTTCTCAGCAATTAAAAAAGGAATAAGTCTCTGAAACAATCTAGCATGCATGGTGGCCGCTGCCGCCTACCGGCGCCGTCCATCCCCATGCCTCCACCCATTCCGACCACCAGTCACCACCACGCTCGACTCCTCCTCGCCTTATCTCTCATCTTTCATTTTTTCTATGACATTCTCGAGATACCAGTTTTCCGATAAAATTCTCGAGATATCATTAGTTTTTACACATGGGATTACTCCTGCATGGGTCAATCAGAAAAGGTGTTTTGTAAAAAAAATGCATATTGATGTTCCGTGCAATGCACAAGAATCTTGCTTGTAATTATATAACGCAAATCACGAGCAGGAAGTGACATTTTTTTGACACAACCACGTTAACATGGCCATGTAAATCACGAGCAGGAAGGAGAAGGGAAGCGGGCTGTGGAGTAATGTTTTTTACCACAATTTCTTAGGAAACTGAGTGCAATAATTGAGTAGTTTTGCAAACTACCATTACTACTACACCTGAAACGGTTCAAAATCTATACTCCCTTGCCAGCGCACGCTTCCCGCGTGAAACGGCCAGCGTCGCCTGGAGCGTCAGTGCCGCATTAATGCCCGGCCAGAGCGGAGGCGACCTCTCACTGGCGCCGGCTTTGAAGTGGCGCGACGGCCGAGAGAGCGCCGCCTCCCGGTGCACGCGACTGCTCTGCGTCGAGACTGGCCATAGGCCCTGTTTGGATCCATGGGTTAGAGTTAGTTTGAGCTAGTTGGGGCTCAAATAGCCCTCAAGTATCCAAGCATGAGGGTTTAAATTGGAGCAAGTTGCACCGAACCCAGCAAAAAAAACTATCCCACCCAAGAGGTGCTAACTGGAGATAGTTCTCATTGGGACCACTGAAAAATCACTTTTCTCTCTCCATGAAGTGCATTTATTGTCAATCTAACCCTGTCACCCAAACACCTCTTTAGCTACAGTTAGTTCAGGGTTAGTCATGAGTTAGTCTAACCTCTAGCTAAGTTAGAGTATCAAACAGGAGCAGTATAGGACATGCAAGTTGCTCAAAGCATACAGGCAAATTCGTACGTGAAAGGATTTTTTTTCTTTTTGAAAACGGAACGTGAAAGGATTTTTTTTAGAATGCTCTTGGCATGTTGCTAACATGTGATAGTTAACCGACCTCAATAGACGGCAGAAACGCCAGCCGGCCGCACTTTGATAGAGATGAGGAGGGAGAAGCGATACAGGCTGCTGGATTACTAGAGATAGGTGTCGCATGGAAGCCAAGAAATATGGTGATAGCGTGGGTTAGCCGTGCTAGTTTGATGTAACTACACTAGGCTGCCGTGATTCGTACTCTTCCAGTCCACTGTGGAGATGATTGGTTAATTTTATATCGCTGAATAATATTAAATATTATGAGTGTAGACGCTCCACCACGAGGTTCCTTGCTCCTTCTCGGTCGTCCGGAATCTATGTTCTTCCACTCTATTTTTTTTACGTGATCTTTGTTCATCCTTTTGCCAGCACGCGAGACATCTAGCATCAAAGGCGCACGTGTTATGCAACGATCGTTCCATCTATATGAAGAACATGTGGCATTGGAACTACGAGACGGACATGTACCTAGGAGTGGACGTACGAACCTGAGTAATGTAGCGTAGTAAGTGAAGTAGAAAGGCACAAATGGTATGAACATGTGTGGCATACAGGGTGTGTTTGGTTGCGTTCTCGTCTCAGCATAGTTGTTCCCTCTTCATGCATGCTCAACTCAACACCCCTCTTCATGCATGCTCTCTTCATGCATGCTTCTAGTGTATTTGTGCTAAACTAGTGTGGACTCATGCACCCTCCATACACTCTACCAAACACCCAAAAGTAGGTCGAGAAGCGAACTCTTGGGCGGCATTTGTCTCTTACTACGTACTACCACTAAATGTTGTACGTGCAATGCAAGGTGATGTTATGGAGTACGTGTCTAAGTACTCTACCACTACTATATTGATTGGAGGCACATATTAACTTTTATATTTGTTTACGTGTATGCCCCGAGACCTTCCAACTAGACGTGTCTTTCTCTCCAGGTCGCACTTTGTATCGTTCATACAGCTAAGTACTACTACGTGTGGTCTCCGACCCAGAAGTGGAAGAAGTGGAGACGCTCTGCCACGCTATTTTTTTTACGTTGGGCTCTACCACGCTGTTCATGTCCCACTCCTTTCGCTGACGTGTGGGACATCCAGCACGTGCTGTGTTTGGCACCCTTTGTCGTAAGAGTTGAAACGCTAGCATTCATCAGAGATAAAAAATAATTATAAATTGGCAGTGATACTATTTTTTGCAAACCAATCAGCAGTGATACTATACCATGCGGTTTCCTTGCTCCTCGATATCGGAAAGAATACTTCTGTTTGCCAACATGTGGGACGTCGACCATCCTGGTCCACTTGCCATGCACGCAGAACTCCAAGGGAGAGTCACCCAGGTTGTCGCGCCGTAGTAACAATGACTAATGAGCCGTCAAATCATAGGCCCACTTCCCACTTTGAAGTTGCTCGGACGAAGGAACCATCATGACTTCGTTGAATTCCGCTTCTTGAAGAAAACTACTGTACCAACAGTACTGCTAGCTACATTATTTACTCCAACAGAGGCCTCGTTTCGTTCATAGGATAGGAATATGAAAATCATAGGAAGTGAGATGACATGCATCTCAATTCCTATAGAGAAAGAGATGCCATTTGATGCATAGGATAGGAATTTTTCCACTTAGTCTAGGCTAATGTACTAGTAATTTGCTCTAAAAACTACAGTAGTAACTAGTAGTACTGGTACATGCTCATACTCAGACACACTAACTACTAGTACTACTACTTCTCACATGCTGGCCAGACGCCGTCGTTCTCCTTCCCGGCTTTGTCGGCGACATCCCACCGTGCTTGCATCTCCGCCGACCTCTCCGCAGTAGCGCGTGCGTCCTTTTCTTTCTTGCTGCGGCGGGCCTCTCTTTTCTTGAGTGCTTTCTGACTTTTCCGCTCCCTCTGTGCGGGTTTGGCCGCCTCTTGCTCTACCGCCCATTCGGCCTTGGTATCTTCAAATTCCTCCCACATAGTTGTGAGGTCGTGAGCAGTGATGAACTCGGCATGGCGGGATGCCATCGCTTCCCTACCATTTTGTGTGCGTTCATGGGCGGCGAGGAACTTGGCATGGCGGGATTCCATTGCTACCTTACCGGTTAGTGTGCAGCGCGGTGGCATGAACGACGCTTGGTGAGAGAGATCTGGGGTGGAGTGGCCGGACAACCTTATAGTGCATTGCTTTGTCAAGAGCTCAAGGACAGAAGACGAAGCAAATTAGGATTCCCCTTCAATCCTGGTCATCTATTACCGAGTAAAATGCATTGGCGGTCATCGAACTTGTCTTGATAGCTCACTTTGATCATTGTATACGAGATATGGTGATTATACGGTCGCTGGCTTAGCGTATAGCTCCGTATTTGTATGGTTGACCAGTCAAACAGTCCGCATGCGCCTGAAATGGTCACCGTCTCTCCAGCATGTCAATGCCGCATTCACTGGACTTAACTGCAAGTGCAATTGGTGTGTCACTGACATGCGGGCCAGACGCCCGTTGGGCCCATATGTCAGACACCCAAATGCATCTGCAGTTAAGTCACTGAAGCAGCGTCCGCATTCACGCCCGACAAACCTACTCCGGCGCCAGTTGTCCATCCGTCTGCCACGGCAATTTGCCATTCGCCCGCTATATTAACTTGAGCCCTAGCTCCCAGCCATAGCCAAAGACCCACACTTATTCTCCTCCGGTCCCTTCCTTCTGTCGGCACCACTTCAACCATGGCCTCGTGGCACTCCGAAGCTCTCTTGGACATACTATCGCAGGAGCAGACGAGGGACATTGGCGGCTCCGCTCCCGGCGTGCTCCAAAGCTCTCTTCGACGTACTATCGCAGGAGCAAACGAAGGAGATTGCCGGCACCCCCCGGGCCGCCCTCCGCCGCCACGACCACGAAGCCGGCGCGCGTGCGCGGGCGCAGCCGGCAGCGAGGAAGAGTAGTACACGGTAGGTCGCCACCGCTCTGGTCCTAGGAAGGCCACCGCTACTCCACTCAGTCGACGCCAAGCTTGGTGGGGTAAACATCGACGGCCGATTAGCCGCTTGACGGTGACGTGGAGGCGGAAATCTTCATAACCTTGTGCTTCGGCCAGAGGAGGAGGTTATCGAGGTGGATGAGGAGGAGGCAAAGGCAATGGCCGGCTTTCTCGGGTTCATGGCCGAACTTGGTGGTCGGGCGCCGGCGATCGTTTAGATTAGGTTTACAGTAGGTTTAGTACGGTTTGTGCAAAATATGTAATCAATTTCGTCCAGTTTGTAGGAAAAGTTTTCGAAATGTAATGAATTTCATCCGGTTAATTTGAAATTTGCTTTGTTTACACGAATTTCGTCCAGTTAGTTCATATAGTTGTCGAAAGGTATGCGGGCAGCATCGGATGGCATCCATCAGTGTCCTCGGATGGATGCCGGTGTAAATTTGTGGGCCAGTGGTGGAGATTCCCTAACTATCATGCTATAATCGCTAACAATCCTCCATTATTTGGCAGGGAACAGTTATCCCTCGATCAAAATCAAATCTGCGGTGTTTCTCACTCCTCATGCGTACGAGTGTAAACTCTTGCTTACATAAAAATGGAGCAAGTGGACGGCACTGTAGCACGTCATATCACTCGAACTAGCCCGCCTAACGAGCGGGAAAGCACCGCCCTCATCATTTTGTTTTGGATTTCTATCGATCGATCGCGCGAAAATGTTACGCTTTGCAAGTTCTAAAGGAAAAGGCGGCACACTTACGACTCGTACGCGTCGCAACCCCGACAGTCCGGCTCGTACGCCGCTCACCAAAGGGGACACGCGTTGTCTTGTAGTTTCACTGACATGTGGGACCGTAATTGAATGAACCGTCGATAGCCGAAATCTAATAGCTTGGCTGGCGTCGGCTGAGAAGAGAGAAACGGGGGAGGGATCGCCCGCCCGCCGCGCACAGACTCCAAGAAATATATGGTGATAATGTGAGGTGGGCCATGCTGGAGTCTGGACCGCTTCCGGAGCCCGCTCTCACCGCTCTGGCCCCTCAAGACGCCAGCTGCCCGCTGCATGCGTAGCAAGTAGTCCCCGCTTATGTGGAGGAGAGAGAGGCATTGACAAAGTCAAGGAGTAACAATGGAGACAATAGCTTTCATCAAAAATAAACAATGAATACTCATTGCTCGTCCTCTATATCGGAAAGAATACTTTCATTCGCGGACATGTGGGATGTCGACCATCCTGGTCCACCTGCCATGCACAAAATTATCCTGGTCTACCCCGGTCGTATCGCAGGCCCAACCTTTCCCACTGTAAGTTGTTCGGACGAAGGAACCATCATGACTTCGTTGAATTCCGCTTCTTCAAGAAAACTTACTATACCCGCAATACTGCTACCACACGCGAAGACCGGACGGCACTGTACCACGTCATACCATTGAAACCCACTTGGCCAAACTAGTCCGCCTAGGTCATCTATTTTGGAACGGAGGGAGTACGTCTTTGCACTGCTATGATTTTGTGTTGCACGTTCTCTGTACTTTTGCTACGAGTTTCCTACCCTATGAACCAAATGAGGCCTGAATGTATGTCGACCATTGTCTGATCGATCGCGAAGCCTACAATTTTAGGAGCTAGGGCTATTGGTCGATCGACGAGGGATAAGTATAAGTGTACCACGAGCTCATCAGCCCCAACGTTTCTCTTCGGTGAGTGTTTTGCATGTACTATAGATCACACAGTAGCTAGCCTACTAACACCAAGAATCATCAAACAAGCCCTGCTGATATGATAAACAGTTCAAAGTTACATCTAAGCATGCCATATATTACATCAAAAGCTGGTGAGGATACATCTGTTTCCATAACTCGAAGAGGCTTCGCATGATTCACTATCAAACAAAAGTAGCAAGATCCGCCCACACAAGACAGTGCACTAGCCCTAAGATGGTTTGATAACACGCATCGTTCTGGTAATTAAACACAGGGCAATGCAAACTACCCTGAAGGATTAGCGCGACCAACTATTTCTTGTCACCGATCTCTCGGGCAATGACCACAACACGGATAGCGGCATGGGAATCGATTTCTGGGGCGATGTCCACATGACTGACCGCGACATCAGAATCGATCTCTGGGGCGATGTCCACAGGATGGACAGCGGCATCGGAATCGATCTTCGGGGTGATGCCAACAGGACGGGCCACGACATCGAAATCATCAAGGACAACCACCGGCACCTGCACAACACTAACATATTAGGAAGCACATTGCAAATAATCAAAAAGCAAGCACATTGCAAATAATCAAAAACCGCAACTATGGTGATAAGCCATTATTTTTTACCTTGTGCAGCTCACCGGGGGATCTCATCCCTCCGGGGGCCATCTCCTTGTCCTCGATGGGGGCCATCACCTTGCCAGGGGAATACTGCTTCTCAACGGCGACTATCTCCTCAAACTCGGTCTTGAGCCTCACATAGGTGGCAATCAGAGCTCCTGGGGTAGGCACGGTGGGGCCCTTGCTATTCTTCCAACTTTCTTTGAGGAGTTCGTCCGCCAACGTCCTCAACTCTTTGGCCAATGCTTGTTTCTTGGAGTTCTTCGTCTCCATGGGTTGGCCCGCCAACATGGTTAACTCGTTGGTCGGTGCTCGCTTCCTGGAGATCGCTGTCTCCAGTGGGTTGTCCATCGGCAACTCTTTGCCTAGTGCTCCAGGATCCATCAATGAACTGACAAACAAAAAGCAATCGAAAGGAAACAACAATCACAATGAAAATAGAAAAAGAATAGGATGTGAGAATCGGTCGGTGCTTCACAAAAAGAAGATTATTGGAATGAAAATATAGCAGCATAACTGATTCGCCCACCTTTCCTTCATCGGTAGAGAAGAAAAATGGCAGAAGTGAGTAGCCTGGAGCGAGGTTTTCTTCAAGAAAGGGAAGAAAGGGCTTGAACGAGCGTTCCAATGAAATGATGGTTGCTTCGTCCAGTCCAACTTGGAGGCCACCTTACAACTGCTGGTAAAGGTGTGGGTTTTGTGATATGACGGGTCATGCCGGCCACACCGGGGTGACAGATGAGTCTCGACTATAGCACCTCGCTGTGATTTGGTGGATGGCACGCCGGCCCGGATGCTTTGAAATGTCATTAACTTGATTTTAGTCTCTTTAGTATTTGGATCCAAGCATGGATGAGGCTAACAAGTTTTAGTCCCACAACTTTTAGTCATGAGACTAAAACGTATCAAAGCGCTCTCTCAGGCTGGTCATAGGGGGAGTAACTTAGACTAATGTCATGCATATGAGACTAGTGTAAGTTACTACCTCCATAGTGCAAAGTAACATAGTAGTAGTATCATAGATTGCTTCATTTATTATCTCATAGACTCATTTTGCCTCGGAAAGCGCTATGTTACAGTAACATATTATGTTACCACAAGCACCTCTTTCCTCATTAAATACTTGCCACATAAGCAAAATTGTCTTGGGGTGTGTTAAGTTACTAGCTAAGTTACTCCCACTATGGCTAGCCTCAATATTGTGCACCGCGACCAAGGCGGAGAGGAAAACGAGAGAACTACGTAATTAATGCATTAGTTTAATTAGGGTAGTTTTGTAAAGTACGAGATACATTCCTCCAATCGCAAAATGCCTTGGTTCATGAGAATTGAGATTTGAGCCCTATAAACCGGAGGGGAGGGGGTACTGCACACGGTGTAGTCTAGTCACTTGTTTTTTTTGAGCCGAAGTCTAGTCACTTGTTGAAATCTCTATAAAGGCAAATACTCCTTTCCGGTTTACAGGTCTATACTACTCCCTCCGTCTAGGTGTGTAAGTCATCTTACGAAAACCAAATAGTTCCAAAACACTTAGGCGCAGTGCATTAACTTCTACCTTGTTTCTTGTTTCTTGACATACGTATCAACCAATAAGAGATGAGAGATGTGCATGCTTTTAATGACTTGCAATGGCTAGTTCATTGCATGGAATGCTATTAATTAGCAAATAAACATTGGTGACCCCAGGAGGAAACGGTGCTAAGCGCGTGGACCTATGCAAAATGAGTATCAACTAATGGATAATGGAGTTTAATTGTTAAACAATAGCAATTTTGTCTCATGCAAGAGCCTGGCTAGTACTCCAAGGAACCGCACCACGCGAGCGTTTGCAACTGCCACGTTCGGCTTGCACTTGGCTCTTCGCCTCTTCGAGAAGACGAACAATGATGTTGCTCCTACTTATACAGTATCGAATCCACTGCTGCATGTCCGTCCACCTCGTGCGGGAGGGATAGCGTGTAGCGGAAGCTTCTACTTACTGCTCCTTCCTTTGCGTCCATGACAGGTGGGCCCAACAGGTGGTTGGCCCACCTGTCATGCAGCCAAAGGCAAGTGCAGTTAAGGCACCGGAGCTCAGTCCGCGAGGGAGAGGGCATCGATCAAATTTCTCGGGCTTGTATGAGTTGACGCGACACATCAAAGCACTGCATTCGATAAAACTCTTTTTACACATTTCAAATGGGCTACTTCGTATGTAGGAGTAGACATATTCTGCTTCGTATGTACTCCCTCCGTTCCAAAATATAAGTCTTTTTAGAGATTTCACTATGAACTACTCCCTCTGTAAACTAATATAAGAGCATTTAGATTACTAAATTAGTGATCTAAACGCTCTTATATTAGTTTACGGAGGGAGTACATACGATACAAAATGAGTGAATCTACACTCTAAAATATGTCTATATACATCCGTATGTAGTTTGTAGTGGAATCCCTAAAAAGACTTACATTTAGGAACGGAGGGAGTAGTCACTTGTTGCAATCTCTAAAAAGACTTATATTTGGAAACGGAGGGAGTACAACGCATGCATGCATGCCGTGACTTTCCTTTTGATACTTGCATGTGTTGATTTGATGCACCTTGCCAAATTTTGACTATAAATTTAACTAACCAAATTTTCATGCATGTCACAAAAAATCACGGGGCTGTTTGGATTGTGACTATGTTTTTCTTATGTTGCCACATTATTTTTCCCACACTTGCCACACTTGCCTAACCTGAGTTGCTCAAATTGTTAGAAACACTTTGGCTTGCCTAAGGGAATCTTGCCACAATTTTTGTGTCTATGACATGTGGGGTTCACTGCTAATAAAAAAATTCTTGTCTTAGGTGTGGCTAATAAAAAAGACTTAAATTTAGGAACGGAGGGAGTAGAAAATATAAATAATAATGCATGTTGGGGCAACCCACGTTTCCGCTAATTTTAGTCGTGGGCTTGTTCACAATTTTTACGAGGGTGGTTGTTCATTTAATGGAGGGACTTGTAGTACTACCAGACTTGAACGATACAAAGTGCGACCTGGCACACTGTAACACCACTTGGAACAAGCAGGTAGCTATCTCAAAAAACAATCAACAACTAAAAGAACCGCGACCTGGCATGTAGTATAGTACACAATTTTAAACGATTGTTTTGATGGAGTGAAAAAGGAAAACTACCCCACTACTTATATATAAGCCGGAGCCTCCGCGCTTGCTTGCTAGGGCTGCTCTATTCACACACTCTCATCCTCTCCAGATCTAAACAAGATAGGGGTAGTAACCCTGTCTTTCTCCCTTCAAAAAACACTGGCTTTCTATCCACACTGCTGGTTACAGATCCGGACGTATCCCCCTCCGCCGGTGAAGGGGAGGAGGGGCAGCATTTAGGCCGTCGTCGACAGCGAGGGAGGAGACCCACTGCCGGCCGCACCGTTATCTCTGGCCGAGCACCGGCCCGGGAGGTCCTTCGATCCCTTCGTCGTTGCCTGTGGGCGGATCCGGCCTCCCACCGCCCACCTATCAACATCCCGACGACCTTCAGGTATATCTTTGTTCGAAACCACCTTAGCTCTACTTCCCCAGCTCGCTACGTCGTTGCATGTGCATCATTTTCTACCTCTCAGCCCCTCTCGATCGGATGGTCCAACGTCACCTATTTTTTCTTCTTCTATTGTTAGAGGTAAAGCTACTTCATGGAGTCGAATCTTGTACTCCCTCCATCCAAAAATACTTGTCATTGAAATAAAGTGGGGGTGGGGGAATTTAGTATGTACATCAGACTTGGTACAAACAGGAAGGAAAGGGGGTGAAAGTAGTACGGACTGGTCATCCAACCGGTCTCTTGGTCGAAAAGGGAAATATAGGGGTAACGCTGTACACAGTGGTATGACCAGGACTAGATTTGATATCCACACATAGGAGTAGGTGGCTAGAGTGAACAAAAATGGGACCAACCCAGATATGTTTCTTGGATGTTTGTTTCTCGGGGCAACAAACTATGAATCACCACTTTATGCCCCTGTTTACGTACATGGTGCTGTACTGCTGGTGCACTCACTGTCCCATGCCCTTATACCAAATATTTAGGCTCTGGTCGGAATAAAGGGGCAGAAAACATAGGTCTTGATGAAAATAGAGGAATAGGAAAGGAATGTAGGTATAAAACTATGGATCAGCGAACCGGAGGAAACTCTCAAGAGAATGTGTTCGGATGGACTACAAAATATACAGATTTGTTTTTTTAGAGTAGCATGCTTGGCAGTATGAGATGCTATTTGTTTATTCAGCTGCACAATGACTACTCTTGTCCTCACCTCACGTACCACACATAGGTTGATTTTTTATTCCGTCAAACACAACACAGCAACCTGTCTAACGCATGGCAGCGAGTGCCTGCCTCGGGCTTCCGCCCAAAAAATGAGCAGTGCGTGGATGTTTCTAATCCGATGGAATCAGTACTACCAGACCAGCTTTCCTATGAAACACTATTCACCTTTCCCGTGTTCCGAACGGTTGGAAGGGAAAGAATACGGTAGGAATTGTGTTCCTACGAAAATCCTGCACCAAACATGTGAACCGAACGCAGCCTTAGCTGTTCTTAATATAATGTCCCTGGTAAAAATGAAGCCATGACACTGTTTTTGCCTGTAATTGTCTAAGACTCTGACAAGTTTAGCCAAATGTTTTTGCTTGTAATTGTTTGAGACTCTGACTGTTTCCTCTGTGCCTTTTTGTGCAAACAGGGATATCCAATTCACCTGGTTGCTGTTGTGACCTTTTGGTGCACTGCACAAAACTCTTCTTAAAAGAAGTGACTTTTGTGTTGTTTAACTGGAATGTCAGATGGAACAGTTGGTTCATTTTGGTGGAACTGCACAAAGGGAGATCTGTGTTCCAATACTCATCATCCATATTGGCGCCATAACCTTCCTTTAGGTAAGAATGATATTTAATGCAAGTGTTCATCTCTATTTTCTGACTGCCATGAGAGAATAATGCTGTTTTTTACTAGTACACTTGTACTCCCTCACTGACAAAACCAATTCTGAATTAGAAGGCCAATCATGTACTTGGTTTCATCAACTAGTGAGGAGAAAGAGAAACATAGCATGAAGAGGAAGAAGAAGAAGAATAAACAGTGCCAAGGCGATCTTGCTGAAGCCAGAGGCCTTAGTCGAGGCTATTCAAGGGCTCCGGCAACGACTACCTTACATGTGAGACGATCCTCCAGGGAGCCCTTCCACTTCTGCTGTCTCACTTAATTAATTAGGAGCACTTAAGTACCATTAATTTATTATTGCCTAATTTTCTTGTTGGAGTTAAACAAATCTTTAGTAGGACCCTATGCTGAATCATGTACGTGTGAATGTTTGTCTATGGAGGTGAATCATGTGGTGGAGCAGGGAGGGAATAATATTAGTGTCATGACATAATAGTGCTATTGTTTTGCATGTCAATTTATTGCCATTGGTTCAATGAGGCAATGTTTTGCATATTGTCCATCATGAATTTGATGCTACTGTTTGAGTAATATGCTAATGTCTTCCTATCCTTTCTCACTAAGCTAATGAAGGTTTCACCTTGTTCCTACTTGTGCAAACAGGGATCATGTTGTGCCAATCATACATTTTAGTGGAACTACACAAGAAAATACAATGAACTGTATCCCAGCCAGTGCTTTAACTCTGCTGGAAGTTCTTGATAATCTTTCGATATAATCTCAGCACTGGTAAACAAGTGTGATTTCAACCATACATTTGAAGTGCACAAAAATATATACTATTGTGTGATTCCAGTGAGTGATTTATCATCTCTTATGGGACTACATGAATAAGCTTTTTTTCTCAGGTTGGTACGGGCCTAAGGCCTTCATCCATATTAGTTTGCTGTCATCTCTATTTGTATCATGCTACTGTAATGAGAAACTCCTTTATCTTTGCACTTTTAAGTTTTGCAACCTATGATAAATGGCAATGCTTTGAGTGTTGAGTGGAGCTAATTGGCACTTATTAAATAAACTAATACCTCTGTTTAAGCAAGACTACTATGTTTCTTACTTTACCCATTAAGATAATGAGGGTGCTTCTATTTGTTAGTGTATGTTTCATCAACTAGTCCCACTATTACAGTAATCTCACTCTCTCAATATATGTGCCAACAGGGATGCTCGATTTTGGTGGAACTGCACAAAAACTTTGGGTGCTTCATTGCCTCGACAGCTTCCGTCCTTTCCTGTCAGTCGCTAATCTCTGCTTGCTTTCTTCCTTTGCTGCCAGTCGCTTGGCTCATCTCGGCTTCCAGTCAAAGGAAATAGTAATTGATATGCTACCTCACACAGGTTGGTACTGGTCTTTATCCTGATTATTGTGCCTGTCATATGTATTGGTAATTTGGTATTGTGCTACTGTTTGCCGATTTCATAAAGGAGTAATTTGGAGCCTGAACTCGCAGGCAAATCATTACATCGGGTGATTTCAGTAGAACTGCACAAAATGATCAGATGGACAGGTACTTATGCTGCTACTATGTACTCCAAAGTTCACTCAGACAAGCATCGATGTTGACAAGAAGTGCCCATATTCATTCGAGTATCAACTGGCGTCAACCAATTGTCAAACTCCAAGTATTAGGACAGTGAACGCCAAAAATATTGCTTGGTGCATAGCCCAGAAAAACGCAGTCTAGTCTTTGGTCCCAACTTGTGCCTTTTGGTTATCGACACATATGGTAGCGAACTATATGGCATGGAGTCTAAAGATTCCAGACAAGTTGGTTGACGCGTATATTCATCTGGGACTTAATCAGTCTATACGCCAAGGATGCTCCATTTCTTTTGAACTGCACAAAAAATTTGGGTGGTTCATTTTCTCAACCGCCTCCTTTCTCGTCTGCAGTGTACAATTTTGGCGAGATACAGGACCAAGATGAGCCAGTAAACTAGTTGGATGAAAGTAGTGGCCTAGTTGCTCAAACCTCCGTCGGCACGAGGCCACTATTTGAGGATAAACCTACAAGCAAATTTCAGATTGTCTATGCTGCCTCTTATGTACTCAAAAGTTTACTCGTACAAGAACTAATTTTAGCAAGAAGTACCTCTGATTGAACACCATTTACCAGTCTGTACCCTAGGTAATTAAAGTTCGTCCATGGATCATATTGGCTGTGATCTCAATCATTTGGATGCATAAACATACTGAACATGTGTATATCTGAATCTTTTTGTGAATTATGTATGAATATTGTCGTGTGATCTATCAATCATTTGGATGCATAGATATGCTGAGCTTGTGTATATATGAATCTTTTGAGTTGTTGATAGTGAATGTTGGCTATGAATATGAACGTGTCTTGTGAACCTGAGTTTGATATGAATTGCAACAGAACCAGTTATAACCCTTCTCCTCCTCTCAATCTGCGACTCCACTGCCGCGTTTTCCCATCTCCGAGTCGTTCCTGTCCGGGGCCTCGCCGTCGTCCACCGCCTCGCTGTGTTTGGTGCGGCGTGGTCAACAATTGAGAGTCATCGGAAGAGGACTGTATGTGGAGAGCCTGACGGCTGGGACCCACGAGGTCCATGGTCGCACGCAAGGAAAGTTCCTCCTTGTTAAGCTGAAAAAATGTTTCCTACACCTGACAGCTGGGACCCACCGGTTGTATCTTCGTACGGAAGGAAGTGCCTCCTTGTTTTGCAAAAAAAATTATTCATCCCGTTGACAGCTGGGACCCGTCAGATTTGGTGACTGACTTGTGGGCCTGCTAAGCGGACGTGCACGCACGGCTTTGTCAACTTAGTCAACAAATGATTCTAGCAGCTGGACTGTTGGATGTTAACCCAACAACCATGCTCCTTCTTCAACCTCTGTTCTTGCTCCTATCTCCCGTGGGCGGCACCGCGGTTGTGCTGCCGTGCACCCAAACCAGTGAAGTTTCCCACTCCTCTCCATCTGCGACTCCACTGCCCCGTCTTCCCCATCTCCGGGTCGTTCTAGTCTGGGTGCGCTCGGCACAGTGTGGTCAACATGGTCAACAACCGAGAGTCATCGGAAGATGACTGTACGTGAGAGGTTGACAGGGGGGACGCACCACGCCCATGGAAACATGCATGCAACGGAACGCGGTGAGGTCAACGTGGTCAAGGAATGACTTCCATCAGAAGTATACTGTACGTGGAGAGTCTCAGCTGGGTCCACGGCCGCAGCAAGTAAGTGCCTCCTTATTACGCGGAAAATAATGATTCCTCCAACTGACAGCAGGGACCCACTGGATGGGCCACCGTATTTTGCGAAAAAACGTTTGCCCCCTGACTGCTGGGACCCACCTGACGGGCCACCGTATTTCGCGAAAAAAACGTCCCCCCGCCCCCCCCGCTGTCAGCTCGGACCCACCGGAAGTGCCTCCTTATTACGCACAAAAAAAAGAATACTCCCCCTGCTAGCTGGGACCCACCTTGGTGGGAGGCTGACTTGTGGGCCTACTTAGTTGATGGGGACGAAGGGCTTTGTCAACTTAGTCAATATGAACGATTCTAGCTCCAGTGACCATACGATGTCCATCCAATGGTCGTAGTGCTTCTTCAACCGCTGGTCTTCTTGCTCCAGCCGCCCAAACCAGCGCCGGTCGTGCCTCATGCTCCTGCCTCCCGTGGCCGGCTGTGCTGCCGCGGAGGACTCACCGCCCCCTACTATTCCCACCATTGGCCAGGCCCTGCGGCGACGGTGCCTCACACCGCAGTACAACTAGTGAACCCTCGTACTCCTCTCTGCGCGGGCTTCCGCTGCCGCGTCTTCCCCGGCTCCGCGTTGTCCACTTCCTAGGCCTCGCCGTCGTCCACCGCCGTGGTGCTCTCCGCGCGGTGTGGTCAACCTGGTCAAGGAACGACTTCCATAGGAAGAGTACTGTACGTGGAGAGGCTGACAGCTGGGTCCACGGCCACAACCCAGTTTTTTTGTGATTTGCCAAGTAAGTCGCTTTGTCAGGCCTGTTGGGCTGCAAATCTTTCAAGACGAGGAGAGCTTTCATTCGGCTAGCCGAGAAAATGGCCCATTAGTAATGAGAAATGGGCTGCACATTTTTAAAACACATCAAAGCGGCAATTAGTTTCAAATATCTTTTTTTTCATTTTGAGATTTTAAATTACATTAATTTTTATGCATGGAGAATTTGTTGGATTTTATATTGATATACATCTAGTTTTCAAATTAGTTTGAATGTGAGTCGAAATTTCGGGATTAAAAACAGTTCGGACCGCACCGTAATACGCAAAATTTCGTATAATTTTTTTAACCGTGGCCACAATATGGGCTGTAATGCTAACAAAAAGAATATGGGCTCCAAAAAAACTTAAGAATTAGCAAATGGGTTGTAAATTATTAGAAATAATGGCAGATGGGCTGTATGCTGTTTACCACAGATTTGAGGCTTGCCTAAAAAAAAGGTTGACGCACAAGCAGTGACTGTTGGATGGCCATCCAACGGCCGCCGTGCTTCTTCAATCTCTGCTCTTCCTGCTCCAGCCGCTCAAACAAGCACCGGCGGGACTGCCTGCTCCCTCCTCCCCATGGCCGGCTATGCTGCCGCGCAGGCCTTACCGCCCCACCGTACTCCTATCGCTGGCCTAGCCATCCCTCTACTCACCCACACCTGATGTTATTCTCCGGCGACGGCAGATGAACCAGTAAACCCTCGTTCAGTCGTACTCCCCTCCGCGTGGGAAACAACTACTGAGTATTCCCTGCCTCCGTGTCGTTCCCTTCCTAGGCCTCGCCGTCGTCCACCGCCCTGGTGCTCTCGGCGTGGCCTGGTCAATGTGGTCAACGACCGACATGCATCTGAAGTGGACTGTATGTGGAGAGGCCGACAGCTGGGTCCACGGCCGCACGCAAGGAAATGCTTCCTTATTACGCGCAAAATAATGATTCGTCCACCTGACATCAAGGACCCACCGAAAGGGCCTCAGTATTTCACAAAAAAAACGTTACCGCCGCTAACAACTCGGACCCACCAGATATATCTTCACACGCAAGGAAGTGCCTCCTTATTACGCACAAAAAATGAATACTCCCCCTGTTAGCTGGGACCCAGTATAGTGGCAGGCTGACTTGTGGGCCTACTAAGTTGACGGGGACGGAGGGCTTTGTCAACTTAGTCAATATGCATGATTCTAGCTCCAGTGACCGTACGATGTCCATCCAACGGTCGTAGTGCTTCTTCAACCTCTGGTCTTCTTGCTCCAGCCGCCCAAACCAGCGCCGGTCGTGCCTCGTGCTCCTGCCTCCTGTGGCCGGCTGCGATGCGGCGGAGGCCTCACCGGCCTCTACTACTCCCACCGCTGGCCAGGCCATCCCTCTACTCACCCACACCCCCTGTTATTCTGCGGTGACGGCAGCCTCACACCGCAGCGAACCAGTGAACCCTCGTACTCCTCTACGCGTGGGCATCCACTTCCGCGTCTTCCCCGGCTCCGCGTCGTCCCCTTCCTAAGCCTCGACGTCATCACCGCCCTAGTGCTCTCGGCGCGGCGTGGTCAATGTGGTCAAGGAACGGCTTCCATCGGACGTGGACTGTACGTGGAGAGGCTGACAGCTGGGTCCACGGCTGCAGCAAGGAAATGCCTTCTTATTACATGCAAAATAATTATTCCTCCACCTGACAGCGGGGACCCACCGGACGGGCCACCATATTTCACGAAAAAAACGTTTCCCCCCTGACTGCTGGGACCCACCAGCTACACCTTCGCACGCAAGGAAGTGCGTCCGGGCAAAAAAAAAACGATTCGCCCCCCTGACTGCTGGGACCCACCAGCTACATCTTCGCACACAAGGAAGTGCGTCCGGGCAAAAAAAAAATGATTCGCCCCCCTGACTGCTGGGACCCACCAGCTACATCTTCGCACGCAAAGGAAGTGCGTCTAGGCAAAAAAATGATTCGCCCCTCTGACTGCTGGGACCCACCAGCTACATTTTCGCACGCAAGGAACTGCCTGACAGTCGGGACCCACCTGGTCGAAGCGTACGTAGCGTTGTCATTCTGGTCGCGAACTTGTACGTACATATATACTGGTCGATGTAGAGGCGCGCACGTGTCGTATTAGAGGCGCGTACATGTCGTAGTAGAGGCACGCACGTAGCATGTAGACGTACGTACAGCGGCCAGGGTGCAAGAAAGAAAATACGGCCACGTATGTGTACATACGGGCGGGGTCTCGAACGCCTAGTCACGCATACGTACGACGAGGGCTCGTGTTCATGGGGAGGCAATGGAATGCGTCGTGTTTATGCAGAGGCAACGGAATGCGTCGTGTTCATGGGGAGGCAACAGAATGCGTCGTGTTCATGGGGAGGCAATGGAATGTGTCGTGTTCATCGGGAGGCAATGGAACGCGTGGGAGCCAACCGGCTTGGACGGAACAGGCGATGGAAACGAGGCCTGGCGTACCGCAGAACGGAGGAAAGGACCTCCTACGGTCGAAACGGGGGTCCTGTTGATCGGGAGGGGTGTGGCGTACCGCAAAACGGAGGAAACAGACCTCCTATGGTCGAAACGGGGGTCCTGTTGATCGGGAGGGGTGTGGCGTACCGCAAAACGGACGAAACAGACTTGTGTTGGAGCGGTACGGTCGAAATGGTGGGGGGGGGGAGGGTGTGGCGTACCGCAAAACGGGACTCCACGGGATACTGTTCATCTCCACCGCCGACCTCCTCCAGCCTCCACGGGCTACCGTCGACCTCCTCCAGCCTCCACGGGCTCCTGTTCATCCAGCCTCCACCGCGCGCTACTCCACCGGCTGCTGTTCAACTACCCGTCCATGAGCACCCCTCCACCGTCTACTGTTCATCCAGCCCTCCACACCACGGGGTCCTGTTCAACCACCCCTCCACGGCCACCCCTCCACCGTCTACTGTTCATCCAGCCCTCCACACCACAGGTTCCTGTTCATCCAGAGGCAACGCCACCGCTCACTGTTCAACCAACCCCCCCTCCCCCCCCGCGCAACACTCACTATTCATCCCGGAGGTAGCATCGATCGGCTTCAGTTAGTATCAGCAGCGAAGGAATCACTCCATCGGGTTCAGTTAACAGCCATCGATCGATCGCTCAGGTTCTGTAACGCGTAGCCTGCAGTGCAATCGCTCGGGTTCAGTTAGAGCCCAAGGCCTCGCTCGGGTTCAGTTAGAGCCAACGCCTCGCACACACGCACGTACGTACGAGAGAAACGCGCATCCCTCCGCCCCGACCTCCCACCGTAACCGGCAACTCACCGAAATTTTCCTCCCCCTCGCTTCTACCACGGTTTTTTCAGTCATGGACGGCCCAAAGAATGTCATGCAACTGCGACTCCGGCCCGCCCAGGAAGAAAAGCCCATTTTCTGTCAAGATTTTTTATCATAGAAGTAGGAGCCCACCACATATATGATGATACCGGGTTTTGTCACAATTATCGTCATAGAAGTGTCATATGTATGACAGAAAAAAATTTCGTTCGGCGCAAAATGTCACGGATGTGTCTTTTTTTGTAGTGCTCCAAGCTCCTGGATCCGCCTTCCTCCCTCCTTTGCCTTCGAGATGCCGCCGAGGGGGCCTCTTAAGCTCTGGTTGTAGCACGTCGACTGCAGTACCCCCGCGACCGGAGCGGAGGTCGAGGTCGTCACTCTGGGCAAGGTCTACATGACCCGAGGCTGGGGCGAGATCGCCCGGGTCTGCCGAATAGTGGGTGCCCTCGTGATTCATTTTGAATACGACGGCGCCTCCTTGATGCTCTTCAAGGTCTTCAATGCAGAAGGCCGCCGGCTTGAGTGCTGCCCCAGGGGAGGCAGCCGGGACGTCAATGTGGCAAGGGCTAGGCCTTCCACCCGCTTCCCCAATGGCTCTTCTGGCAGCAGCGGATATGCTTGGGGGTCCAGCGACTCTCCCGAGCTTCTTGTGACTCCGGAGATGATTGATGGCAGCTACGAGCCCTGATAACCCACAAGTATAGGGGATCGCAATAGTTTTTGATGGTAGAGTATTCAACCCAAATTTATTGATTCGACACAAGGGGAGCCAAAGAATATTCTCAAGTATTACCAGCTGAGTTTTCAATTCAACCACACTTGGAAACTTAGTATCTGCAGCAAAGTGTTTAGTACCAAGTAATATTATAGTGGTGGTAACGGTAACAAAAGTAAAGACAACAAAAGTAATGTTTTTGGTATTTTGTAGTGATTGTAACAGTAGCAACGGAAAAGTAAATAAGCGAGAACCAGTATATGGAAAACTCGTAGGCACTGGATTAGTGATGGATAATTATGCCGAATGCGGTTCGTCATGTAACAACCATAACATAGGGTGACACAGAACTAGCTCCAATTCATCAATGTAATGTAGGCATGTATTCCGAATATAGTCATACGTGCTTATGGAAAAGAACTTGCATGACATCTTTTGTCCTACCCTCCCGTGGCAGCGGGGTCCTATTGGAAACTAAGGGATATTAAGGCCTCCTTTTAATAGAGAACCAGAACAAAGCATTAGCAAATAGTGAATACATGAACTCCTCAAACTATGGTCATCACCGGGAGTGGTCCCGATTATTGTCATTTCGGGGTTGCCGGATCATAACACATAGTAGGTGACTATAGACTTGCAAGATAGGATCAAGAACTCACATATATTCATGAAAACATAATAGGTTCAGATCTGAAATCATGGCACTCGGGCCCTAGTGACAAGCATTAAGCATAGCAAAGTCATAGCAACATCAATTCCAGAACATAGTGGATACTAGGGATCAAACCCTAACAAAACTAACTCGATTACATGATAAATCTCATCCGACCCATCACCGTCCAGCAAGCCTATGATGGAATTACTCACGCACGGCGGTGAGCATCATGAAATTGGTGATGGAGGATGGTTGACGATGACGATGGCGACGAATCCCCCTCTCCGGAGCCCTGAACAGACTCCAGACCAGCCCTTCCGAGAGAGATTAGGGCTTGGCGGTGGCTCCGTATCGTAAAACGTGATGATTTCTTCTCTCTGATTTTTTCTCCCCGAGAGCCAATATATGGAGTTGGAGTTGGCGTCGGAGGGTCTCCAGGGGCCCACGATGTAGGGGGGCGCGCCCGGGAGCGGGGGGGGGGGGGGGGGGGGGCGCCCCCCACCCTCGTGAACAGGGTGTGGGCCCCCATGGTCTTCATCTTTGGCGAGGATTTTTTATTATTTATTCTAAGATATTCCATGGAGTTTCAGGTCATTCCGAGAACTTTTATTTTCTGCACATAAAACAACATCATGGCAATTCTGCTGAAAACAGCGTCAGTCCGGGTTAGTTCGATTCAAATCATACAAGTTAGAGTCCAAAACAAAGGCAAAAGTGTTTGGAAAAGTATATACATTGGAGACGTATCAACTCCCCCAAGCTTAAACCTTTGCTTGTCCTCAAGCAATTCAGTTGATAAACTGAAAGTGATAAAGAAAAACTTTTACAAAGTCTGTTTGCTCTTGTTGTTGTAACATGAAAAGTCAACATTCAAGTTTCAGCAAATATTATGAACTGACCATACTCACAATAACACATAGGTCTCACAATTACTCATATCAATAGCATAATCAGCTAGCGAGCCATAATAATAAAACTCGGATGACAACACTTTCTCAAAATAATCATAACATGATATAACAAAATGGTATCTCGCTAGCCCTTTCTGAGACCGCAAAACATAAATGCAGAGCACCTTTAAAGATCAAGGACTGGCTAAACATTGTAATTCATGGTAAAAGAGATCCAGTCAAGTCATACCCAATATAAACCAATAATAATGAATGCAAATGACAGTGTGCTCTCCAGCGGGTGCTTTTAATAAGAAGGGTGATGACTCAACATAAAAGTAAATAGATAGGCCCTTCGCATAGGGAAGCAGGGATTTGTAGAGCCGCTAGAGCTCGATTTTAGAATAGAGATTGAATAACATTTTGAGTGGCATACTTTTGCTATCAACGCAACAACTATGAGATGGCTATATCTTCCATACTACATGCATTATAGGCAGTTCCCAAACAGAATGGTAAAGGTTTATACTCCCCCAACCACCAACAAGCATCAATCCATGGCTTGCTCGAAACAACGAGTGCCTCCAACATACAACAGCCCTGCGGGAGTTTTGTTTAATTATTTTGATTTGCTTTGATCTTTTTGGATCATGGGACTGGGCATCCCGGTTACCGGCCCTTTCTCGTGAATGAGGAGCGGAGTCCACTCCTCGTGAGAATAACCCACCTAGCATGGAAGATATAGGCAGCCCTAGTTGAAACATGAGCTGCTCAAGCATACAAAACAGAATTTCATTTGAAGGTTTGGAGTTTGGTACATACAAATTTACTTGGAACGGTAGGTAAATACCGCATATAGGTAGGTATGGTGGACTCATATGGAACAGCTTTGGGGTTTAAGGAGTTTGGATGCACAAGCAGTACTCCCGCTTAGTACAGGTGAAGGTTAGCAAAAGACTGGGAAGCGACCAATTGAGAGAGCGACAACAGTCGTAAACATGCATTAAAATTAATTTACACTGAGTACAAGCATGAGTAGGATATAATCCACCATGAACATAAATATCGTGAAGGCTATGTTGATTTGATTCAACTACATGCGTGAACATGTGCCAAGTCGAGTCACTCAATTCATTCAAAGGAGGATACCATCCCATCATATCACATCATAATCTTTCTAATAGCATGTTGGCACGCAAGGTAGACCATTATAACTCATAGCTAATCAAGCATGGCACAAGCAACTATAATCTCTAGGTGGCATTGCAAATATGTTTACTTTATAATAGTTGACTCAGGAACGATGAATCATCATGTTTACAAAAACAAGAGAAGTCGAGTTCATACCAGCTTTTCTCATCCCAATAAGTCCAGCATATATCGTCATTATTGCCTTTCACTTGCACGACCGAACGATGTGTATAATAATAAGAGTGCACGTGCATTGGACTAAGCTGGAATCTGCAAGCATTCAACTCAAGAGAGAAGACAGGGTAATATGGGCTCTAAGTTAAATATACAAGCATGCATGTAGGAGCCACTAAACATTTTCAATATAGTCTTCTCGGCCCCCAACAAAAAGAAAAGAAAATAAAACTATTTACACGGGAAAGATCCCAACAAGCAAAAGAAGAACGGGAAATATTTTTGGGTTTTCTTTTTAATTACTACCGCAAAGAAATAAACTACTACTAACAATTTTTTGGTTTTTTCTTAAGGTTTATTAAACACACAAGAAGAAAGCAGGAAAAAGAAAATAAACTAGCATGGATATTACAGTGAAAGAATATGAGCACTGACATCTAGCAATTAGTGTGTATGAACATGAATGTAATGCCGGTGGGAAATACATACTCCCCCAAGCTTAGGCTTTTGGCCTAAGTTGGTCTATTGCCAAGGATATCCTGGCGTATACCCGTAGGTGAAGCTGGGGTCATACTGCGATGCAGCGGCTATCGCCTCCTGAGCTCTAGCGTGGCGTCGAGCAGCCTCCGCTCTCCTCTCGTACTCATCTACCTCCTCTCTGGTAATAATATATCTTCCTTTTGTCTGAGAATCAAAGAAGGCAGGAGCAGGAAGAGTAATATGGACTACGTGTCATTTGTTAAAGACTAGTCGATACTGGAGAGGTGGTTCAGTCCTCTCAACAAACTTGTGGGAAACTGATATGTCCATTTTGCATCATGCTTTTATGTCAATATTTATTGCATTATGGGTTGTTATTTCACGTTATGTCACGATACTTATGGCTATTCTCTCTTATTTTACAAGGTTTACATGAAGAGGGAGAATGCCGGCAGCTAGAATTCTGGGCTGGAAAAGGAGCAAATATTGAAGGACTATTCTGCGCAACTCCAAAAGTCTTGAAACTCCACGGAATACCTTAAAATAAATAAAGAAAAATCATCGCCAAAGATGAAGGCCAGGGGGCCCACACCCTGCTCACGAGGGTGGGGGGCGCCCCCCACCCCGGGCGCGCTCCCTACCTCGTGGGCCCCCTGGTGGCTCTCTGACGCCCATCTTCTCCCATATGAAGTCTTTCGATGAGAAAAATAGAGGAGAACCTTTCGGGACGAGACTCCGCCGCCATGAGGCGGAACCTTGGCGGAACCAATCTAGGGCTCCGCCAGAGCTGTTCTACCGGGGACACTTCCCTCCGGGAGGGGGAAATCATCACCATCGTCATCACCAACGCTCCTCTCATCGGGAGAGGGCAATCTCCATCAACATCTTCACCAGCACCATCTCATCTCCAAACCCTAGTTCATCTCTTGTATCCAATTCTTGTCTCCAAGCCCGGGATTGGTGCTAGTAGGTTGCTAGTAGTGTTGATTACTCCTTGTAGTTGATGCTAGTTGGTTTATTTGGTGGAAGATCATATGTTCAGATCCTTTATGCACAATATTACCCCTCTGATTTTGAACATGAATATGCTTTGTGAGTAGTTATGTTTGTTCCTGAGGACAAGGGAGAAGTCTTGCAATTAGTAGTCATGTGAATTTGGTATTCGTTCGATATTTTGATAAGATGTATGTTGTCTAAACTCTGGTGGTGTTATGTGAACGTCGACTACATAACACTTCACCATTATTTGGGCCTGGAGGAAGGCATTGGGAAGTAATAAGTAGATGATGGGTTGCTAGAGTGACAGAAGCTTAAACCCTAGCTTATGCGTTGCTTCGTAAGGGGCTGATTTGGATCCATATGTTTCATGCTATGGTTAGGTTTACCTTAATACTTTTATTGTAGTTGCGGATGCTTGCAATAGAGGTTAATCATAAGAGGGATGCTTGTCCAAGTAAGGGCAGTACCCAAGCACCGGTCCACCCACATATCAAATTATCAAAGTACCGAACGCGAATCATATGAGCGTGATGAAAACTAGCTTGACGATATTCCCATGTGTCCTCGGGAGCGCTTTTCCTATTATAAGAGTTTGTCCAGGCTTGTCCTTTGCTACAAAAAGGATTGGGCCACTTTGCTGCACTTTATTTACTTTTGTTACTTGTTGCTCGTTACCATTTATCTTATCACAAAACTATCTCTTACCACTTATTTCAGTACTTGCAGAGAATACCTTGCTGAAAACCGCTTATCATTTCCTTCTGCTCCTCGTTGGGTTCAACACTCTTACTTATCGAAAGGACTACGATAGATCCCCTATACTTGTGGGTCATCAAGACTCTTTTCTGGTGCCGTTGCCGGGGAGGGAAGCGCCTTTGGTAGGTGGAATTTGGTAAGGAAAATTTTATTTAGTGTGCTGAAATTTTCTGTCACTTGTTACTATGGAAAGTAATTGTCTGAGGGGCTTTTTCGGGGTATATTCACCCCGTCCAGTTGAGACAAGAGTTGCTCCTCAACCCACTGAACCTACTGAACCTATTGAAAATGAAACTGCTTTTCAGATTCCTTCGGGTATGATGGAAAAACTGCTTGCTAACACTTCCACAGGAGATGGAACAAAGCATCCTGATGAACATCTATGCTTTGTGGATGATATTTGTGGACTATTTAAGCTTGTAGGTGTACCCGATGATGCCGTTAAGAGGAAGGCTTTCCCTTTATCTTTGGAGGGAGACGCATTGACATGGTATAGGCTATGTGATGATACGAGATCGTGGAACTATAAAAGATTGAAATTGGAATTTCATCAAAAGTATTACCCTATGCATCTTTTTCATCATGATCGCAATTATATATATAATTTTTGGCCTCGTGAAGGAGAAAGCATCGCTCAAGCTTGGGGGAGGCTTAAATCAATGTTATATTCATGCCCCAATCATGAGCTCCCAAGAGAAGTAATTATTCAAAGTTTTTATGCTCGGCTTTCTGATAACAATCGCACCATGCTCGATACTTCTTGTGCTGGCTCTTTTATGATGAAGACTATTGAATTTAAATGGAATTTATTGGATAGAATTAAACGCAACTCTGAAGATTGGGACCTCGACGAAGGTAAGGAGTCAGGTATGACACCTAGGTTTGATTGTGTTAAATCTTTTATGGATACCAATATTTTCCGTAAGTTTAGCACTAAATATGGACTTGACTCTGAGATAGTAGCTTATTTCTGTGAATCTTTTGCTACCTATGTTGATCTCCCCAAGGAGAAGTGGTTTAAATATCATCCTCCCATAGAAGTAAAAGTAGCTGCACCTATTAAAGTTGAAGAAAAGACTGTCACTTATAATGATCCTATTGTTCCCACTTCTTATGTTGAGAAAATCCCTTTCCCTGTAAGAATGAAGGATCATGCCAAAGCTTCAACTGTTGTTCGTAAAAGCAATGTTAGAACTTATACACCTCCTGAGCAAGTCAAAGTAGAACCCAATATTGATATTGTTAAAGATCTCTTGTCTGATAATATTGATGGGCATGTTATTCAATTCACTTGTGAAACTGCTAGAATTGCTAAACCCTGTGATAGAGATAAACATAGACCTATGGTAGGCGTGCCTGTTATTTCTGTTAAAATAGGAGATCATTGTTATCATGGCTTGTGTGATATGGGTGCTAGTGCTAGTGTTATACCCATTGACTTATACAAAGAAATTATGCATGAGATTGCACCTGCTGAGTTAGAAGATATTGATGTTACAATTAAACTTGCCAATAGAGATACTATATCTCCAATGGGAATTGTTAGGGATGTTGAAGTCTTACGTGGGAAAACCAAATATCCCGCTGATTTTCTTGTTCTTGGTTCTCCACAAGATAGCTTTTGTCCCATTATATTTGATAGACCCTTCTTGCGTACCGTTAATGCTACGATAGATTGCAAAAAGAATGTTGTTACTGTTGGCTTGGACGATATGGTCCATGAGTTTAATTTCACTAAATTTAATAAACAACATCATGAGGAAGAATTGCCTAGTAAGGATGAAATTATTGGTCTTGCTTCTATTGTTGTACCTCCTAGTGATCCTTTAGAACACTATTTGCTAGACCATGAAAATGATATGTTCAGGAATGAAAGAAGGGAAATAGATGAAGTATTCTTTAAACAGGAACCTATTCTGCAACACAATTTGCCTGTTGAAATCCTAGGGGATCCTCCTACACCCAAGGGTGATCCCGTGTTTGAACTTAAACCGTTGCCTGATAATCTTAAATATGCTTATCTTGATGAAAAGAAAATATATCCTGTTATTATTAGCGCTAACCTTTCAGAGCATGAAGAAGAAAGATTACTGAAAACTCTGAAGAAGCATCGTGCCGCTATTGGATATACTCCGGATGATCTTAAGGGCATCAGTCCCACTCTATGTCAACATAAAATAAATTTGGAAGCTGATGCCAAACTAGTTTGTGATCCTCAACGACGTTTGAATCCTAAAATGAAAGAAGTGGTAAGAAAATAAATACTCAAGCTTCTGGAGGCAGGTATATATCCCGTTGCTGATAGTCAGTGGGTAAGTCCTGTCCATTGTGTCCCTAAGAAGGGAGGTATTATTGTTGTCCCTAATGATAAAGATGAATTGATTCCGCAAAGAATTATCACAGGTTATAGGATGGTAATTGATTTTCGCAAATTAAATAAGGCTACTAAGAAAGATCATTAGCCCTTACCTTTTATTGATCAAATGCTAGAAAGACTATGCAAACATACACATTATTGCTTTCTAGATGGTTACTCTGGTTTTTCTCAAATACCTGTGTCGGCTAAAGACCAATCAAAGACTACTTTTACATGCCCTTTTGGTACTTTTTCTTATAGACGTATGCCTTTTGGTTTATGTAATGCACCTGCTA
Source organism: Triticum timopheevii (assembly GCA_963921465.1). Lineage (NCBI taxonomy): Eukaryota > Viridiplantae > Streptophyta > Magnoliopsida > Poales > Poaceae > Triticum > Triticum timopheevii. The sequence continues at coordinate 142,087,379 of OY997270.1, forward strand.
CCTTTCAAAGATGCATGATGGCTATATTCTCTGTCTTCTGTGAGAAAATTTGTGAGGTTTTCATGGATGACTTTTCTGTCTACGGTTCCTCTTTTGATGTTTGCTTGAGAAATCTTGCTCGAGTTTTGCAGAGATGTGAAGAAACTAATCTTGTCTTGAATTGGGAAAAGTGCCACTTTATGGTTAATGAAGGAATTGTCTTGGGGCAGAAAGTTTCTGAAAGAGGTATTGAAGTTGATAAAGCCAAGGTTGATGCTATTGAAAAGATGCCATGTCCCAAGGACATCAAAGGTATAAGAAGTTTCCTTGGTCATGCCGGATTTTATAGGAGGTTCATCAAGGACTTCTCAAAAATCTCTCGGCCTCTGACTAATTTATTACAAAAAGATGTACCATTTGTCTTTGATGATGATTGTGTAGAAGCATTTGAAATACGTAAGAAAGCATTAGTCTCTGCACCTGTTGTTCAGCCACCTCATTAGAATTTACCTTTTGAAATTATGTGTGATGCTAGTGATTATGCTGTAGGTGCTATTCTAGGGAAAAGAGTTGATAAGAAATTGAATGTTATCCATTATGCTAGTAAGACTCTAGACAATGCTCAAAGAAATTATGCTACTACCGAAAAGGAACTTTTATCGGTTGTATTTGCTTGTGATAAATTCAGACCCTATATTGTTGATTCTAAAGTAACTATTCACACAGATCATGCTGCTATTAAATATCTTATGGAAAAGAAAGATGCAAACCCTAGACTCATTAGATGGCTTCTCCTGCTCCAAGAATTTGATTTACATATTCGTTGATAGAAAAGGAGCTGAGAACCCCGTTGCAGAAAACTTGTCTAGGCTAGAGAATGTTCTTGATGACCCACTACCTATTGATGATAGCTTTCCTGATGAGAAATTAAATGTCATAAGTACTTCTCGTAGCACTCCTTGTTATGCTGATTATGCTAATTATATTGTTGCTAAATTTATACCGCCTAGCTTCACATACCAACAAAAGAAAAAGTTTTTCTATGACTTGCGGCATTACTTTTGCGATGACCCACATCTTTATAAAGGAGTAGATGGTGTTATTAGACGTTGTGTACCTGAGCATGAACAGGAACAGATCCTACGCAAGTGTTACTCCGAAGCTTATGGAGGACACCACGCTGGAGATATAACTGCACATAAGGTATTGCAATCCGGTTTTTATTGGACTACTCTCTTCAAGGACGCCCGTAAGTTTGTTTTATCTTGCGATGAATGTCAAAGAATTGGTAATATCAGTAGACATCAAGAAATGCCTATGAATTATTCACTTGCTATTGAGCCATTTGATGTTTGGGGCTTTGATTATATGGGATCTTTTCCTGCCTCTAATGGTTACACTCATATTCTAGTTGCTGTTGATTACGTTACTAAGTGGGTAGAAGCTATTCCAACTAGTAGTGCTGATCATAACACTTCTATTAAAATGCTTACGGAAGTTATTTTTCCGAGGTTTGGAGTCCCTAGATACTTAATGACTGATGGTGGTTCACACTTTATTCATGGTGCTTTCCGTAAGATGCTTGCTAAATACGACGTTAATCATGGAATTGCATCTCCATATCACCCGCAGTCTAGTGGTAAGGTAGAATTGAGCAATAGAGAGCTCAAATTAATTTTGCAAAAGACTGTCAATAGGTCTAGGAAGAATTGGTCCAAAAAACTTGATGATGCATTATGGGCCTACAAAACTGCATATAAAAATCCTATGGGTATGTCTCTGTATAAGATGGTTTATGGAAAAGCATGTCATTTACCTCTCGAACTAGAACATAAGGCATATTGGGCTATTAAGGAGCTCAACTATGATTTCAAACTTGCCGGTGAGAAGAGGTTATTTGATATTAGCTCACTTGATGAATGGAGAACCCAAGCTTATGAGAATGCTAAGATGTTTAAAGAAAAAGTTAAAAGGTGGCATGACAAAAGGATACAAAAGTGTGAGTTTAATGTAGGTGATTATGTATTGCTATACAACTCTCGTTTATGATTTTTGCAGGAAAACTTCTCTCCAAATGGGAAGGTCCTTACGTTATCGAGGAGAACTATCGTTCCGGTGCCATAAAAATCAACAACTTTGCAGGCACAAATCCGAAGGTGGTAAACGGTCAAAGGATCAAACACTATATTTCAGGTAATCCCATAAATGTTGAAACTAATGTTATTGAAACCGTAACCCCGGAAGAATACATAAGGGACACTTTCGAGAACGTTCTAGACTCCGAAAAGGAATAGGTATGTGGTATGCTAAGTAAACCGACTCCAAAACAATTTTTAAGGCAATATTTCTCCGTTTTGGAATATTTAGAAAAATAGAAAAATAAGAAGCAGTCCGGGGAGGACACGAGGCCTCCACGAGGGTGGAGGGCGCACTCTACCCCCTGGGCGCACCCCCTACCTGGTGAGCACCTCGTGTGCCCTCCGGACTCCGTTTCCTTGCATAGTACGTATTTTGGTCGGTAAAAATTCATTATATATACTCCCGAAGGTTTTGATTCCCGTATCATGCAAATATCCCCTGTTCTTGTTTTGAGCTGTTTTTCTGACAGGTCTAGATCATCATGACGACCCCAAGTGCTTCCAAGGACAAGTTCTTCGAGAAGGTTATCAACCCTTACATCGCGGAGGTGCTGCGACACCCTCAAACCATTGAGATGCGTGATGGGTTGCTGCACATCCGCGATGTTGAGGGACCAAAGGGAACCGGAAGCGTGGAGTTGAGGCTCGAAGCAATGGAGCAACAAGTTTTCAAATGCCAGGTGATGGTGGAGCGTGGAATCAACGCTACCCACAAGATGCTCGCAGAGTTCACCAACAACTATGAGCCGGATGCCAAGAAGACCGAGGAAGCCATCTATAAGCTACATGAGAAGATCGAGCACCTCCAAGCTCAAATCTATGATCTGGAAAACCAAAACTGTGAGTATGAATATAGATTGAAAAGGATGAGTTTGGTTACATATTTGAGGATTCCGGAGACTTGATCATGCTTCTATGATGGTGAGCCTATGCCATGGAAGGTGGACGACAAGCTTGCATCATCATCAACACCTCCACCGCCAACAAGGAAGGAGACATAATCACATGGGTATGGGCACTCCCCTTGGCAACTGCCAAGCTTGGGGGAGGTGCCCTGGTATCGTATCACCATCACAACTCCTATCTTTAACCTTTTTTTCTTTCATAGTTCGATCCTATTATTAGTATCTTGATTTAGTAGAATAAAGTCATGGCATGATCTAGTTTTGAGTTTTGCTTTATGATCCTTCTTTGTAATCGAGTCCGTGAGTTATATAATAAAGATTAGTGTTGAGTCAAGGGGTTGAGTATTTTGCCATGATCTTGGGTGATTAGAAGAAAAATAATAAAAAGAATCAAGAGTTCATATTGATCTTATTGAAAGTAATGACTCCACATAGAAAGAGTACGATGATTTAAAGTTGTTGGGAGTTGGCAAATATAGCTTTGGTCATCGTGGCAATTAATAGGAAGTAATAAGGAAAGAGAGGTTTCACATATAGATATAATATCATTGACATCTTTTATGATTGGGAGCACTGATTAAAATATGACATGCTAAAGAGTTGATGTTGGACAAGGAAGACAACATAATGAGTTATGTTCTTTTACATCTGAGATAAATTATGTTGTCATGGTTCCTCTACCGTGTTGAGTTTGCCTTTCCCCTCATGCTAGCCAATCTTCAGCACTAAGTAGAAATACTACTTGTGCTTCCAAATACCCTTAAACCAGTTTTGCCATGAGAGTCCACCATATCTACCTATGGATTGAGTAAGATCCTTCAAGTAAGTTGTCATCAGTGCAAGCAATAAAAAATTGCTCTCTAAATATGCATGATTTATTAGTGCGGAGAAAATAAACTTTGCACGAACTTTTTGTGGACGCAATAAAAGCGAAGGAATGCATAATAAAGGTTCACATACAAGAGGCAATGTAAAGTGACGTTCTTTTGCATTAAGATTTTGTGCATCAACCCTAAACGCGCATGACAACCTCTGCTTCCCTCTACAAAGGGCCTATCTTTTATTATTATCCTCTACCTTATGCAAGAATCACGGTGATCTTCACCCTTCCTTTTTCATTTTATCCTTTGGCAAGCTCAGCATGTTCGAAAGAACATGATATATATATCTAATTGGGTGTGGCGGAGCATGAATTATTATTGCTGACATTACCCTTGAGGTAAAAAGTTGTGGGGCAAAAAAACTATAAGCCCCTATCTTTCTCTGTGTCCGATTAAAACTCCGTAACCACAAGTATCGCGTGAGTATTAGCAATTATGAAGGACTAAGTGATAGTTGAGTTTGTGGACTTGCTTTTAAGCTCTGACATAGACTCTTTCCGATGTTATGATAAATTGCAATTGCTTCAATGACTGAGATTATAATTGTTGGTGCCCAATAAGGTTTCTGATTCATATTTTGGCTTTGTGAAAAGATCATCACAAAAATTATATATGTTGCTGTTATGAAATAATCATGATGCCTTCATGTCCGTATTTTATTTTTATCGACGCCTCTACCTCTAAACATGAGGACATATTTATTGTTATCGGCTTTTCGCTTGAGGACAAGCGAGGTCTAAGCTTGGGGGAGTTGATACGTCCATTTTGCATCATGCTTTTATGTCAATATTTATTGCATTATGGCCTGTTATTTCACATTATGTCACAATACTTACGGCTATTCTCTCTTATTTTACAAGGTTTACATGAAGAGGGAGAATGCCGGCAGCTGGAATTCTGGGCTAGAAAAGGAGCAAATATTGAAGGACTATTCTGCGCAACTCCAAAATTCCTGAAACTCCACGGAATACCTTCAAATAAATAAAGAAAAATCGTCGCCAAAGATGAAGGCCAGGGGGGCCACACCCTGCTCACGAGGGTGGGGGGCGCCCCCCCTGGGCGCACCCCCCTACCTCGTGGGCCCACTGGTGGCTCTCCGACGCCCACCTTCTCCCATATGAAGTCTTTCGATGATAAAAAAATAGAGGAGAACCTTTCGGGACGAGACTCCGCCGCCACGAGGTGGAACCTTGGCGGAACCAATCTAGGGCTCCGGCAGAGTTGTTCTGCCGGGGACACTTCCCTCCGGGAGGGGGAAATCATCACCAACGCTCCTCTCATCGGGAGAGGGCAATCTCCATCAACATCTTCACCAGCACCATCTCATCTCCAAACCCTAGTTCATCTCTTGTATCCAATTCTTGTCTCCCAGCCTGGGATTGGTGCTAGTAGGTTGCTAGTAGTGTTGATTACTCCTTGTAGTTGATGCTAGTTGGTTTATTTGTTGGAAGATCATATGTTCAGATCCTTTATGCACAATATTACCCCTTTGATTTTGAACATGAATATGCTTTGTGAGTAGTTATGTTTGTTCCTGAGGACAAGGGAGAAGTCTTGCTATTAGTAGTCATGTGAATTTGGTATTCGTTCGATATTTTGATAAGATGTATGTTGTCTAACCTCTAGTGGTGTTATGTGATCATCGACTACATAACACTTCACCATTATTTGGGCCAAGAGGAAGGCATTGGGAAGTAATAAGTAGATGATGGGTTGCTAGAGTGACAGAAGCTTAAACCCTAGTTTATGCGTTGCTTCGTAAGGGGCTGATTTGGATCCATATGTTTCGTGCTATGGTTAGGTTTACCTTAATACTTTTGTTGTAGTTACGGATGCTTGCAATAGAGGTTAATCATATGTGGGATGCTTGTCCAAGTAAGGGCAGCACCCAAGCACCGGTCCACCCACATATCAAATTATCAAAGTACCGAACGCGAATCGTATGAGCGTGATGAAAACTAGCTTTACGATATTCCCATGTGTCCTCAGGAGCGCTTTTCCTATTATAAGAGTTTGTCCAGGCTTGTCCTTTGCTACAAAAAGGATTGGGCCACTTTGCTGCACTTTATTTACTTTTGTTACTTGTTGCTCGTTACCATTTATCTTATCACAAAACTATCTATTACCACTTATTTCAGTACTTGCAGAGAATACCTTGCTGAAAACCGCTTATCATTTCCTTCTGCTCCTCGTTGGGTTCGACACTCTTACTTATCGAAAGGACTATGATAGATCCCCTATACTTGTAGGTCATCAGGGCCTATGGCCAGTCTCAACACGGAGCAGTCGCGTGCACCGGGAAGCGGCGCTCTCTCGGCCGTCGTGCCACTTCAAAGCCCGCGCCAGTGAGAGGTTGCCTCCGCTCTGGCCGGGCATTAATGTGGCATGAATTTGACATGCAAGCTCAAGAACATGGTCACCTATGCAGCATAAATTTGCAATGAATAAAGCACTAGAACAAAAACTAATTGGACCAATGGAGGAGTCACATACCAAGGAACAATCTCCCCAAGCAGTTTTGCGAGAGGTGCATTGAGCAAGGAGATCGGAAATCACAGCAACAGGGGCAGGAACTCGTGCTTGAGTTGGTATTTCGGGTTTGTGTGATGTAGAGGAAGAAGATGGGTGCAGGGATAAGTGGAGGAGGGCCACCGTGGGCCCACGAGGCAGGGGGCGTGCCCAGGGGGGTAGGGCGCGCCCTCCACCCTCGTGGCCAGGTGGAAGCTCCCCCCGCGGTAATTTTTGCACAGAAAATCCTCAAATATTCCCGAAGAAATCATATTAAATTGGCATGGCATTCTAAGGACTTTTATTTTTGGGATATTTTTATATTGCACGGATAAGTCAGGAAACAGAAAGAAAATAATAATACTATTTTACTTTATTTTTACTAAATAACCAAAAATATAAAGAGGGTACAGAAGGTTGTGCTTCTAGTTTCATTCATCTCGTGATCATCAAAATGAACCCACTAACAAGGTTGATCAAGTCTTGTTAACAAACTCATTCCGAATAACACAGAACTGGAGAAATTTCGAATAACACTAAGTTACCTCAACGGGGATATGAAAATCCCCAACAATAAGAATATCATACTTTTTCTTGACAGTAGGGAGAGGAAATTCAAAACCTCCAAATATAATCGATGGAATTTTTCCAATAGAGTTGATACTATAAACTTGAGGTTGTTTCCTCGGAAAGTGTACCATGTGCTCATTACCATTAACATGAAAAGTGACATTGCCTTTGTTGCAATCAATAACAGCCCCTGCAGTATTAAGGAAAGGTCTTCCAAGAATAATAGACATACTATCATCCTCGGGAATATCAAGAATAACAAAGTTCGTTAAAATAGTAATGTTCGCGACTACAATAGGCACATCCTCACAAATACCGACAGGTGTAGCAGTTGATTTATCAGCCATTTGCAAAGATATTTCAGCAGGTGTCAACTTATTCAAGTCAAGTCTATGATATAAAGAGAGAGGCATAACACTAACACCGGCTCCAAGATCACATAAAGCAGTTTTAAAATAATTTCTCTTAATGGAGCATGGTATAGTAGGTACTCCTGGATCTCCAAGTTTCTTTGGTATTCCCCCCTTAAAAGTATAATTAGCAAGCATGGTGGAAATTTCAGCTTCCGGTATCTTTCTTTTATTAGTAATGATATCCTTCATATACTTAGCATAAGGATTTGTTTTGAGCACATCAGTTAATCGCATACGCAAAAAGATGGGTCTAATCATTTCAGCAAAGCGCTCAAAATCCTCATCATCCTTTTTCTTGGATGGTTTCGGAGGAAAAGGCATGGGTTTCTGAACCCATGGTTCCCTTTCTTTTACCATGTTTCCTAGCAACAAAGTCTCTTTTATCATAACATTCAACTTCTACACCATTATCATTACTAGGTTGAGCATCATCATGAAAATTATCATTAATATTTTCACTAGGTTCATGTTTATTACCATATTGTGTTTCAGCATCAAACATAGACATATCATTTGGATTCTCAGGTGGTTCAGCAATAGGTTTACTAGAAGTTTGCAAAGTCCTATCATTTTTATTTTTCTTCCTTTTAGAAGAACTAGGTACATCAATATTATTTCTCTGAGAATCTTGCTCGATTCTCTTAGGGTGGCCTTCAGGATACAAAGGTTCTTGAGTCATTCTACCAGTTCTAGTAGCCACTCTAACAGCATAATCATTTTTCTTACTATTCATTTCATCAAGCACTTCTTTCTGAGCTTTAATTACTTGTTCTACTTGAGTGGTAACCATAGAAGCATGTTTGCTAACAAGTTTAAGTTCACCTCTAATATTAGCCATAAAATCACCCAAGTGTTTAATCATAAAGGTATTCTGTTTTAATTTTCTACCAAAATAAGCATTAAAGTTCTCTTGCTTAAACATAAAGTCATCAAACTCATCCAAGCACCGACTAACAAATTTAGTAGGAGGGACTTCAACTTTATCATATCTATAGAGAGAATTTACCTTTACTACCTGTGTCGGGTTATCGGGATCAGGAGGTCTTTCAGTGAATAAGGAATTGAGATCATATACTTCTTCAACAGGCGGTAAATTAAGACCGTGTATTTCTTCAATAGGAGGTAAATTCTTAACATCTTCAGCTTTAATACCTTTTTCTTTGATAGATTTCTTTGCCTCTTGCATATCTTCGGGACTGAGAAATAGAACACCTCTCTTCTTCAGAGTTGGTTTAGGAATAGGCTCAGTAATTGGCTCAGGAGCTAGCTCGGGAGTTGCCCCAGGAGGTGCCCAATTATTTTCATTTGTCAACATATTATTCAATAGAATTTCAGCTTCATCTGGTGTTCTTTCCCTGAAAAGAGAACCAGCACAACTATCCAGGTAATCTCTGGAAGCATCAATTAGTCCATTATAAAAGATATCAAGTATTTCAGGTTTCTTAAGAGGATGATCAGGCAAAGCATTAAGTAACTTGAGAAGCCTCCCCCAAGCTTGTGGGAGACTCTCTTCTTTAATTTGCACAAAGTTGTATATTTCCCTCAAAGCAGCTTGTTTCTTATGAGCAGGGAAATATTTAGCAGAGAAGTAATAAGTCATATCCTAGGGACTACGCACACAACCAGGATCAAGAGAATTAAACCATATCTTAGCATCACCCTTTAATGAGAATGGAAATATTTTGAGTATATAAAGGTAGCGCGATCTCTCATCATTAGTAAACAGGGCGGCTATATCATTTAACTTAGTAAGATGTGCGACAACAGTTTCAGACTCATAGCCATAGAAAGGATCAGATTCAACCAAAGTAATTATATCTAGATCAATAGAAATTTCATAATAATCCTTATCGGGAACACAGATAGGTGAAGTAGCAAAAGCAGGGTCGGGTTTCATTCTATCTCTCAGAGATTCTTTACTCCATTTAACTAGCAGCCTCTTAAGTTCGTATCTATCTTGACAGGCAAAAATAGCTGCAGAAGATTCCACATCAAAAAGATAACACTCAGGAATAGCAGGCATATTCTCATCATCACTCTCATCATCATATTCAGATTCAATAATTTCTCTTTCTCTAGACCTAGAAATCTGTTCAACAAGAAATTTACCAAGGGGCACAGTAGTATCAAGCATAGAAGTAGTTTCATCATAAGTATCATGCATAGCAGAAGTGGCATCATCAATAACATGCGACATATCGGAACGAACAACAGAAGCAGGTTTAGGTGTCGCTAGCTTACTCATAACAGAAGGTGAATCAAGTGCAGAGCTAGATGGCAGTTCCTTACCTCCCCTTGTAGTTGAGGGATAAATTTTTGTCTTAATGTCTTTCAAGTTCTTCATAGTGTCCAGCAGATATAAATCCAAGTGACTCAAAGAATAGAGCTATGCTCCCTGGCAACGGCGCCAGAAAAAGGTCTTGATAACCCACAAGTATAGGGGATCGCAACAGTTTTCGAGGGTAGAGTATTCAACCCAAATTTATTGATTCGGCACAAGGGGAGCCAAAGAATATTCTCAAATATTAGCAGCTGAGTTGTCAATTCAACCACACCTGGAAACTTAGTATCTCCAGCAAAGTGTTTAGTAGCAAAGTAATATGATAGTGGTGGTAACGGTAACAAAAGTAAAGACAGCAAAAGTAATGTTTTTTGTATTTTGTAGTGATTGTAATAGTAGCAACGGAAAAGTAAATTAGCGAGAACCAGTATATGGAAAACTCGTAGGCACCGGATTAGTGATGGATAATTATGCCGGATGCGGTTCGTCATGTAACAGTCATAACATAGGGTGACACAAAACTAGCTCCAATTCATCAACGTAATGTAGGCATGTATTCCGAATATAGTCATACGTGCTAATGGAAAAGAACTTGCATGACATCTTTTGTCCTACCCTCCCGTGGCAGCGGGGTCCTATTGGAAACTAAGGGATATTAAGGCCTCATTTTAATAGAGAACCGGAACAAAGCATTAGCACATAGTGAATACATGAACTCCTCAAACTATGGTCATCACCGGGAGTGGTCCCGATTATTGTCACTTCGGGGTTGCCGGATCATAACACATAGTAGGTGACTATAAAATTGCAAGATAGGATCAAGAACTCACATATATTCATGAAAACATAATAGGTTCAGATCTGAAATCATGGCACTCGGGCCCTATTGACCAGCATTAAGCATAGCAAAGTCATAGCAACATCAATCTTAGAACATAGTGGATACTAGGGATCAAACCCTAACAAAACTAACTCGATTACATGATAAATCTCATCCAACCCATCACCGTCCAGCAAGCCTACGATGGAATTACTCACGCACGGCGGTGAGCATCATGAAATTGGTGATGGAGGATGGTTGATGATGACGACGGCGACGAATCCCCCTCTCCGGAGCCCCGAACAGACTCCAGATCAGCCCTCCTGAGAGAGATTAGGGCTTGGCGGCGGCTCCGTATTGTAAAACGCGATGATTTCTTCTCTCTGATTTTTTTCTGCCCGAAAGCCAATATATGGAGTTGGAGTTGGCGTCGGAGGGTCTCCAGGGGGCCCACGAGGTAGGGGGCGCGCCCAGGAGGGGGGGGCACCCCCACCCTCGTGAATAGGGTGTGGGTCCCCCAGTCTTCATCTTTGGCGAGGATTTTTTATTATTTATTCTAAGATATTCCGTGGAGTTTCAGGTCATTCCGAGAACTTTTATTTTCTGCACATAAAACAACATCATGGCAATTCTGCTGAAAACAGCGTTAGTCTGGATTAGTTCCATTCAAATCATACAAGTTAGAGTCCAAAACAAGGGCAAAAGTGTTTGGAAATGTAGATATATTGGAGATGTATCAAGCCTCCGAGCTCACGCGCGCTCGGAGCAAGGCAGCTGCACCAGGCCGCCGACGCGGCTGATCTGGATGGGGTTGGCGCGGGCTCTTGGTGGCCCACTGTTGATGATGGCGTCGGCCATGGAGGCGCATGTAGTTAGGGCTCCTTAGGATTTGCACCTTTTGTTCCCTGCGAGGAATCGAGGATATACCCCGCGGGGGCGTGTAAAGTGCCTGCAATGTCTTTTGTTGATGTCATCCTTATTATGAAGTAGCGCGAAATGCCTGTCCTGTTCCGGCTTGGTTCCCCCTTTCTAACCTCGCGACGACCTGGTGCTCTACGCTGACAGGTCCCGGTCCCCAGGAAGGCTTCAGTCGTCGCTGGTATGCCAGGTCGCTATGCCGTGGTCAAGGCCAAGAGGTGAGCAGCCCGAGGTCCAGTAAGAGCCCCTGAGGTTCTATGCTCAGGAGGTCCCCTTTAGTGCTCAAGCAGCCGCCAAAAGGCGAGAAAGGAAGGCAACATTGCCGTCACAGAGCTGCATTAAGTGAGGGTTTGGTGTCGCATCAATTAGTTGTTCCAGGGGCGAGACTTATCTCGAAAGCTAGGAGCCGTTCCTTCGCGAGGTGCCGGACCTACGTGTCGGCAACTGGGATGTCGCTAGGTTAGGCCTTTGTGAGCTTCTCCTCCCTTCCTCGCACTCTCCTCTGTCCTCTATGTCCCAAGGTCCCGGCCCTCGAGCGAGCTCAGCCGCCGCTGGTATGCCAGGTCGTGATGCCGTGGACAAGGCTAGAGGGTGAGAGCTGGAGAGCCAGTAAGAGCTACTGAGTTGCGATGCTCAGGAGCCCCCCTTTTAACACGCGAGCGGATCACACGGGTGAGGGAGAGAGAGAGAGCCCGCCATGCCCCCCACATTATTCCTTAGGTGGACCCTGTAAACCAACACGAGAGAAGCAAGGATTGCCATTACGATTGCCGGCCGGCCATTGGTTGCTCCGAGAGGGTGATGAGGGCACTGAGAGCCTGATGAGGTGGTGCTTGCGGTGCTGCCGCGGGCTAGAGCTCGACCACTCAGGTTTGTCGACGTTGCAGCAACGGACCCATGCGCAAGCGCCGTGCCAGTGCAAGCGGCTCCAAGGGCAGATGTCAATCAAGAAGGCGATTATCACAGGCAGGTTAAGCATGAAAAGCGAACTGGCTTAGATAACTGCAGGAAGGATACATGCCACTGGGTCAGACCTGAGCGGCTTGGGGATGATGTAGCCCGAGGGGCGCCCCCAACAAGGTGAACTAAAGACATAAGCAAAACGGATACATGCCGCAGGGACGGACCCACACGACTTCGGAATAATGCAGCCCTGAGGGTGCTCCCAGCTGAAATGAAACTCGGAAGAAGTCACCTTATATCATTGCGGTGCGGGTGTTGGAGTAGCTGACGATGCACGGTAAAGAAGCCGATCCTCACGAGCCACCAGAGTCCTGAGCCTCGGGAGGCTCTGGGGGTCCGGGTGGCTCCTCGAGGACCATCTCCATCTCCGCCAGGACCGCGTGGTGCCTGGCCTCCTGAGCTTCCAGAATGCTCCGCATAAGGCGCTGGTGAGCGGCAGTCGCGTTTGGCAGGCCGAAGGGCATGCAAACGTAGCTGTGTGGCGGACCCTTGCAGTGTCCCACGCGTGAAGGCTAGAAACGCTCTTGAGACGCGACTCAGTTGATCCCTGGGTAGTCGATGCAGACATGCAGCCCGCCATCCTTGCCTGGATGGGGAGCTACGCTGGGCAGGCGGGATCGCCGCACATGGCTCTTGATTCCTGCAGCTCCTGAGTGACCTTGGTGATGAACTCCTGAGGGTTGGGCCCTCCTTGCCCCATGCCTTCCTGAGGGAAACATGCCATGAAGCACGCCTCCAAGTGGTGCCCGAGCGCCTCCCTTGTGAGCTTGGCAAAGTCTGAGGCCCTCCAGGAGAGAGCCCCCGAGCCTTGCCCGAGGAGGCCGCCGGGCACACCTTCCTACGTGATGGAGGGAGGTGCCCCTTGCACGGGCGCAGATCCTGACGTGGCACCTCCGGAGACGCCTTCCTCCTGAGGTGCTGAGCTGGGTGATGTCTTCTTCTTCTTGGGAACTGCTTCGGGAGGGTTCCCGCTCCTGCCATCTGGGTCCTCGACTGATGCAGCTTGGAAGGCACGCTCGAGTGAGCACACCGCATCCTTCTCTTCGCATGGGACTGTGATGATTCCACCGCTTACAGGCATCTTGAGGACATTATAACCATGGTGGGTCACCGCCATGAACTTGGCCAGGGCTGGATACCCGAGGATGGCATTGTATGGCAGGCGAATGTGAGCAATGTCAAAGTAGATGAGCTCGGTCCGGTAGTTCTTGCGTTGTCCAAAGGTAACAGGGAGGCGGACCTGCCCTATCGGAGTGGTGGAGCCGTCAGTGACTCCTGAGAAAGGTTTGGTTGGCTGAAGCTGATCATATGGCACTTGGAGATTGTTGAACGTCTCGACGGACAAAACGTTGAGCCCTGCACCGCCATCGATGAGGGTCCTGGTAACTTGCACATTGCTGATGACTGGGGAACAAAGCATTGGGACGACGCCTGTTGTAGCCGCACACTTGAGTTGATCCGCTGAGCTAAACATGATGGCGCACGCGGACCACCTGAGAGGGCGCCTGGCCTCGAGCTTGGAAAGGACCGCGTTCACCTCGCGAGCGAACTGCTTGAAGATGCGCTGAGAGGCTGGGGTCTGGGCACCGCCCAAGATGCAAGCGATAGCACGTGGTTCCTGGAAGCCCCTATCCCCTTCGTCCTGGTGGTGGTCATCATTCCTTCTTGGCGGTGGCAGTAGAGGAGGAAGGCCTGCGTTGCCCTGCAGGCGATCCTCGCGAGGCTGATCCCTCTAAGCCCCCTCGCGAGGCTGGTCCTGCTAGCGGTCCTCGCGAGGTCGGTCACGCCACCCTTGGCGAGGTCCTCGGTTGTCCCATCGTCCTCCACCTCTTCCTCCTCCTCGACCGTAGCCCCGATCATTGCGCTTGGGGCGTCGACTGATATGTCCTTCTCGCACGGCCCTGAGCTCTTGACATTCGTTGGTGTTGAGGGTGTGGAGGTCGTGGTATACGCAGTACCGGCTGCGCTTGGATGATTCTGGCTGGTCCCTGTCGCGCTTCGTGTCTGGCTCTGCTGCGAGCACGGCTGCTCCTTTGCGCTTCACATCCTTCGCCTTGGCTTTCTTCTCTTCAGGGTCAACAGCTGGGAGCTCGAGAAGGGAGAGGCGCCCCTCCTCGGCCCTTGCGCACTAGGTCGCCAGGTTGAACAGCTCCAGAGATGTGCACAGATCCTCGTGGATTTCTAGCTCCTCCTTCATCTTGACGTCACGGACGCCATCAAAGAACGTTGAGATGATGGCCTCCTCGGTCACCTTGGGAATCTTAAGGTGAGCGCTGTTGAAGTGCTGGATGTACTTCTGCAGGGTTTCTCTAGGTTGCTGCTTGATGCGGCGCAGGTCACCCACGACTGGGGGACGGTTGCGAGTGCCCGAGAAGTTGGCGATGAAGCGGGTGCGCATCTCGACCCAAGAGGAGATCGTGCCGGGAGGCAGGTTCAGGAGCTAGGTGCGGGCACCATCCTTGAGCTCCATGGGAAACCAATTCGCCATGACCTTTTCGTCTCCATTGGCCGCTTCAATGCCCAGCTCATAGAGCTGCACGAACTCCACGGGGTCGGCAGTGCCGTCATAGCGATGCAGATCCGGCTTGAACTTGCCTGGCCAGGCGACACTGCGTAGCTCGGTGGTAAAGGCGCGGTAGCCTGCGGTGGCCACCGGTGCACTTTGCAGACGCGGGGCTTGCTCCTGGAGATTCCTGCGGGCTGCCGCTAGGGGCTGCGTGGGGTCTTGACGTGCTGGCGCAGGGATGCGGTCTTGACGTGCTGGAGCGGGTAGCACGCGAGCGCCTTCTTGGGGACGAGGGATTTCTTGGCAGCTCCTTTCTTGTCGCGCGGGTGCTGGACGCGGTGGGTCTCGTCCAGGGGCCGCGCGCCTTGGAGCCAGGGCACCTTCTTGGGGAGGAGGTGGTGGAGGCACCTCCTAAGCTGCATCACCCACGCGGGACGGAGGGCGAAGCAGCAAGAGGGACGGCACAGGAGAGCCCCCTGCGGCGCTGACGAGCTCGGTGATGCAAGCGAGCCACTCCTCGTAGAGGTCGTCGACGGGGTGGTAGTGCAGGAGCTCGTGTGCCAGGAGAAATGCGGCATGCATGTACGTGCGAGCGCGGCGGGCGTGAGATGACGAACCAGCTGGAGTTAGTGACGGAGTGGTGGTGCGGCCTTCCCGCCGCATCGAGGAATGCAACGACGATGCCTACTGCTCGTTCCCCGCCTGGCCGGTGGCGGCGTTGGCGGCAGGTGACGAAGAACGACAGGGAGGCCAACCGACGGGAGCCGTCTGGGCGACGCGGTCGGCGAGAGCAGCCCGACGCTCGGCGCGAGCTCGGCAAGCGTCAGCCATGGATGCGACGAACGATCAAACACGGAACATCGGAAGAAAGATTCAAGCGCACCCCTACCTGGCGCACCAAATATCGGATATCGGGTTCCAGTAAAACCCTTAAGGTTTGAACTCTGGGGTGTGCACGAAGATCTTCCCCCTACCGATCCATGTCCCAACGCTTTGCCGAGAATCTATGCTACACGATGAACAACACAAGGGACACAGGGTTTACACTAGTTCGGGCCACCGTTGTGGTGTAATACCCTACTTTAGTTTGTGGTGTGGTATATTGCCTCGGGGGCTGATGATGAACAGTACAGAGGAAGAACAGCCTCGCGAGAGGTGTTCTTGGGCTGGTGCAGTGCTCTGCTTGGGTGGTTCACTCTAGGCTCTAGATGAAGTGATCTCTTGATCCGATTCCCTCTCTACGGTGGTAGCCATCTCTATTTATAGAGGCCCTGGTGCTCTTCCCAAATATTGAGTGGGAAGGGAGCCAACAACGGCCATTTTGAAGGGGAACATCTAGTACAACTTATCCTAACTAAAGTTGGTCTTCTACTGCCAAAGGCACTGGCGATGACGCCGTCTTCGGCTCCACGGTGACCTCCGTCCTGCCGCTCTGCTGATCTTGGTTTCATTGCACCGATATGGTAACCTTTGCTTGATGCCTCGGTACTCCGCGCCTGCGCTTGCCCCCTTTGCACCAAAGAGGAAACGAGGACACTGCGCAGGCTGGCGCCCACCTGGCGCCGGCCTGGTCTCGATCGTCATGGCTTGCGTCATGAGCACCTCGCAAGGTACTCTTGCCTTGATCTCTCTGCCTCCTCGCGAGCCTGCCTGGTGAGGCCGTCCCTGAGGAAGCCTTGCGTCATCCTCCCTACGAGGCTTGGCCCCTCGTGAGGGTCTTGAGCTTGGGTTGATGAAGATGGGTCGTATTGGGGCACCCCTTGAGCGACGCCGCAGGCCACAGGCAGGCAAGTCTGGGGACCCCCATTCCCAGAACACCGACATATGATGGTAATGTAGTTGTCGTGGCTGCCGGTGGCGGGGAAGAAGATCTGAGGCAGCGAAAGACAGTCTGGAGGGCGGATCCCTGCTGTGGTGAACCCGTCCGTCATTGGAGCAGCTGAGCTGGGGAGGACCACAGCCCATCAGGATTGGGACAAACCACGCAAGGTTTTGTTTGACACATAGCTATAAAATAAGTAGTTATGTAAGGGCTTGTTTGAATTGGAGGATTTTAACAATCCAGGGATAGGAGATACACATGAATAGGATAGGAATGCACGTGCAAAACAGAGAATTTAAAAACACAGGATTTCTGCAAATCCGGGTTTTTGGTTCACAAGAATTGGAAGATCACGGGATGCAAAGAAGCATGGTGAGATTAAGTCAAACCACAAGAAAATGTATGGTTATAATGCTATTATGCTACCATCTCTTAGTCTTGTACTTCATGAATAGGAATTTGAAAAGGAGGACAAGTGGAAATTAAAATTCCTATGGTTTTTCTTTCAAGGATACACTATAGGAACAAAACCTACAGTTTTCCTTTCCTCCATTCCTTTGTACCAAATGCATGAATAGCAGTACCGTAGGAAACTTTCAAATTCCTATGTTTTTCCTTCAATTTTTCTCTCAAGCACTGGCGATTCTAGTAGGCAGGCTTGAACAGGGAAACGCCTAGACTCAAAAAATATTTTTGTGCAACTTCTACTACTTTGGACCCACACAACTGCCCTTCTAGCTCAACTCCCAGGCCCATTTACAAATGCATAGCTCAAACGCGCAGAAATAAATAATAATGGCATTCAAGAGAGTCCATCACAGATAGCTAATTTGCCTGGTACCTCACTGCTTGTCATATAGTTGGAGAAAGTAATCGTATTTCACGTTACAACGTGTGCTCAGTGGCGAGTGTACAACCTCTTTGACAAAGCCATGTCGACCTCAGCATGATTGGGTTGGTCTATGAGGATGCTCCGGCTGATTTGGCTGTCGGAGGAGGGGAAGAAGATCTTTTGCGTCTGGAGATGGAGCCGGGGTTACTGCTCCACTGTGATGGAGGGTTTCATCGTTGGAGCAGCTCCGGTGAGTCGTACGACGGAGAGGCTGAAGCAGGACAAGAGAGACAATGTTAACCTGAGTCAAATTCTAGTACCATCTCCAGTAGATGATGTAAAATACATAACCACAAAGTGCTAGATGTAAAATACATCAGCCGCTCATCTCTAAATTTAACTATCGAAACTGAATTGAACTATCAAAACTGAATTTTAGTGTCGAAACTGAATTTTACTATCGAAACTAAACACACTAGCAGAAAAGCAGTAGCAGGAGCAACAACGCCTAGAGCAGCAACGCGTGCGGGAGCCGGGGCAGCTAGTCGTTTAGTAGCATCTCGGGTAGTAGCTGCAGGGGCTCGAGTGAGAGCAGGATCTGCTGCCCGTGTAGCAGCAGCGCGAGCAAGAGTAGAGCAGTAGCACAAGCAAGAGCAAAGAGCAAGAGCAGCAATGCGAGCTAGAGCAAGAGCAGACCAGGCAGGGGACCGAGAGCAAGAGGAGAGCAGCAGCGCGAGCGAGTGCCAAAGCAGCAACAGTTCCAACTGATATGGACGTCGCCACCAAGGGAGCGATGCCGTGCAGGAAGTGGTCGGCAACACCGCAGCTCGGGACCGAGCGCCGGTAGCACCGTGAGATCGAATCAAGTAGAAAATACAGTGATTAGTGTAGAACCTCTTTAGTGGCGCCGATTAGGCCTCAGCATCATCTAAGGAATCTGTGATGATGATGCTCTTCCAGTGGTGCAGGTGAAGACGGTGGTGTGGGAATGGAGGTGGCATGAAAGACGAGGGGAACATCGGGGCAGCTCCTTGGAGGTGGAGGATGGGGTGGCTGAACTGGCCGGATGATGAGATCCACGACGGATCCTCATCCGGTGCAGTGGATGAGGGACGTCTAGGTGTTGTTGTGGACGACGTCGCCAGGGAAGAAGCTCCGGCTAGGTGGGCAGATGGAGGAGGGTATGGGGCTTCGCGGGTTTTCTCGGCCTCGGTGTACGAATGTGGGGCAGAGGGGATGGGAGGGGGAACCATGGCTTAGGGACGCGCTTGTCCAAAATGTGGGGTAAGTTATGGAAGTACCCCCACCGATTCGAGCTTGTTCCAGTAGTTCTTGCGCTGTCCGAAGGTAACAGGGAGGCGGACCTGCCCTATCGGAGTGGTGGAGCCGTCAGTAACTCCTGAGAAAGGCTTGGTTGGCTGAAGCTGATCATATGGAACTTGGTGATTGTTGAACGTCTCGACGGACAGAATGTTGAGCCCTGCACCGCCATCGATGAGGGTCCTGGTAACTTGCACATTGCTGATGACTGGGGAACAAAGCATTGGGAGGACACGGGCTGTAGCCGCACACTTGAGTTGATCCGCTGAGCTGAACGTGATGGCGCACGCGGACCACCTGAGAGGGCACATGGCCTCGAGCTTGGGAAGGACTGAGTTCACCTCGCGAGCGAACTGCTTGAAGATGCACTGAGAGGCTGGGGCCTGGGCACCGCCCAAGATGCAAGCGATATCACGTGGTTCCTAGAAGCCCCCTGTCGGTGTCAAAACCGACGGATCTCGGGTAGGGGGTCCCAAACTGTGCGTCTAGGCGGATGGTAACAGGAGACAAGGGACATGATGTTTTTACCCAGGTCCGGGCCCTCTCAATGGAGGTAAAAACCTACTCCTGCTTGATTGATATTGATGATATGGGTAGTACAAGAGTAGATCTACCATGAGATCAGAGAGGCTAAACCCTAGAAGCTATCCTATGGTATGATTGTTGTCCGTCCTATGGACTAAAACCCTCTGGTTTATATAAGCACCGAAGAGGGTTAGGGTTACACAGAGTCGGTTACAATGGTAGGAGATCTACATATCCGTATCGCCAAGCTTGCCTTCCACGCCAAGGAAAGTCCCATTCGGACACGGGACGAAGTCTTCAATCTTGTATCTTCATAGTCCAGGAGTCCGGCCGAAGATGATAGTTCGGCTATCCGGACACCCCCTAGTCCGGGACTCCCTCAGTAGCCCCTGAACCAGGCTTCAATGACGACGAGTCCGGCGCACATATTGTCTTCGGCATTGCAAGGAGGGTTCCTCCTCCGAATACTTCATAGAAGATTTTGAACACAAGATAGTGTCCGGCTCTGCAAAATAAGTTCCACATACCACCGTAGAGAGAATAATATTTATGCAAATTCAATCTGCTGACGTATTTCGTGGCGTGACATCACACCACGACCAAGCCTTTATTCGAATCGTTTTTACTGTCCCACCTTAGCACGTTTAGCGAGGCAGTTTCCTTGGCACGTCTTGTGAAAGCAGAGATCATGTCCCCTTATTCCGGGATTCTCATTAATACGGGCGTGGGTAACCCAGTCGTGCCCGTTGGCACGTCTCCTCTATCGAAGGCGAGCCCCGAACGGTCACGGGGGAGGCTCTTGGTATTCAACCTCTTTATAAAGAGACCAAGGCTCTACTCCCTTCTTTCAATCTCAATCGAATCCGCCCCTCGCCTCGAGTTCCAACACCCAAAGCTCCAGATTCAGGCGCTTCGGACCTTCGATGATGTCCGGCTCCGACCTGCAAGGCCGGTGGATGCCTTCCTCCATTACGGAAGAAGACGTGCTAAAGCTAAGAGATGCCAGGTATTTAACCGGCGAAATTTCGCATAGGCTGCCTGCCCAAGGGCAGGTTATTCCCACTCCCAAGCCTGGTGAAAGCATGGTGTTCGCGTCTCACTTCCTTCGGGGGCTAAGCTTCCCAACGGACACTTTCGTGAGGGGGCTCATGTTTTACTATGGGTTGGAATTTCACGACTTGGATCCGGAGTCCATCCTCCACATCTCATCGTTCATCGTCGTGTGCAAAGCCTTCCTCCGCATTACCCCTCACTTCGGATTGTGGCTCAAGACCTTCAAAGTGGAGCCGAAGATGATCAAGGGGCAACAGGCAGAGTGCGGAGGGGCTGTTATAAGCAAGAATGCTGATGCTCCGTGGCCCAAAGGCTCTTTTCAAGAGGAGCCCAGTTTATGGCAATAAGAGTGGTTTTATATCACAACTCCGAGGGGCACCAAATGGGTGGTGCCACCTGCCTTTCGCTCGGGTCCTCCACCGCGGCTGGCGTCATGGGTCAATAAAGGGCTTGACTGGGGGCTGTCCAAGGACGTGCCCTTGCTGCAGGGCTGCATTCGAGACCTCCTAGAGAGAGATCACTTTGGTCGTAATAGCGTAGGTCATGCTAATTCGTCGCATCCTGCCCTGCAGACGTCGCCCCCTCCGCCTGTGAGAATTTAACCCAGAGGGACCACGAGCTCTCCAACATTTTATGGGCGCGACGCCCGTGGAGATGTACAAGCTTTTCTTCGGATCACAAGAGATGTGCCCGGACTTGACCGAGGACGCAGGTCTGAGCTGCAATTGCCCGGATACTCAAGTAAGTAGCCCTGTACCCGGACACGCTATCCTACATTTATCACAAACTTGCCTTTTAAAAGAGCTGTCCCTTGAATAGGAGTGGATAGCGAAAGCAAAGTTAATCAGGTGTCCGGCCCCCTCCCTGAGACCACGTCGGATTCCGTGTTAACTAGGATGCTGGAGGTTGCGCCTTAGGAAGAAGGTGAAGGGGGGAACAAGGAAGCTACCGCCTCCACGAAGGAGGCTGCCAGGAAAGGAGGGATCGAGAATCCCTCCATCCAAGGGAAGAAGAGGACTGCCTCTGAAGACTCGGAGACCATGGTCTCAAAGCGGGGGAAGAAATCTTCGTCAGAGGGTCCAGCGCCGAGAGATGCCTTGGCCGCATTATACCCCCAAGGGGATCAGCCCTCCGCCGAGCCGTAAGTAAAAAGGGGAGTTTTCATTAAAATAAAGGATATCCCTGCCCTATTTCTGATGAAGATAACCGAAGTTTTACCTTGTAGTTCGGATCTCAGCCCTTCTCAGTAGAGCTCATCTTCGGGGGATCTTCGTCCGGAGATGATAGAGAGCGAAACGCCTCCCCCTGCCGTACCGTCTTGCGAGGCGGACGACCCTGAGGTGTCATCACGAAGGGTTTCTCCGAGTCCGGCGGGGCCGGAAGGCAGTCATATTTCCCCTCAAAGCCCTCTGCGTCTGGCCTTTGAAAAAGTCCATCGGACGAGTCCGGCACAATCTGGTGTACGGTCAGAGTAGCTAAAGGACCTGCTCGGGTGAGCGTCTATCTCAGTAGATCACCGTGCGTTAATGGGTACGGTGATTGAAAGGGTTTCATCCGCTGAGAGCAGATTGCACGAAGCCGCTAGAAGTTTACTGACAGGTTTTGAGGTACGCGAAATGATGTACCTTTTGACAGTTCCGCATATAAAATGTGCCCTGTGTAGATAGTAGCCCCTGAGACTCGGTGTGTTGTCAAAAATGACAGCACGCCGAGGATCATAATCCCAGGTATAATATGTCGCCCTTCCTATGTAGGTGGCGAAGTGTCCGGTGGCTAGCCGGACTGATAGATTTGCCGAACTAAAGCGACAACTTGACGTGGCGGATGCCGACATCGCGCTTGTCAATAAGCATCTTGACGAGGCACAAGGTATGTGATTTCTCCGCGGACACCTGTTAAGGGAGCTTGATGCCCGCGCCTTACAACGTGTATGCTTGATGCAGATGGTTCCGCTGCCATGGAGAACCTTCGGGTGGAGCTCGCCCGAGCCAAGGAGCAGGCCAGAAAAAGTGATGCGGCTGCCTTAAAGGCGGCCGAAGAGCTAAAAGCTGAACAGGCTGCTCACTGCCGAAGCAAGAAGGAAATGGCCGAGATGGCCATGAAGTTGAATAATGCTGCCGACCGTTGCAAGCTTCTTGAAAAGGAAGATCAAGCGGTGCAAGAGGACCTGAAGAGGGCCACTACCGAGGCCAAGGATGCTCGCTCTGCGATGAGAGCTATGAAGGAGGAGCTGCGTCAAGCCGGAGATATCGCGGCTGGAAAGCCCTTCCTACTGCGGAGGAAGTTCACAGATCCTAAATATGCTCAGTTGGACCGGCTGTGGAGTTCGGGGGATGCTTATCCGTACTTGGCGGCAACTGCGGCGGACGCGGCCGAACACTTTCGAGATCAAGAGGATCACGAAATGGGAAAGATTTTTTGGTCGCAGTTCCATAGTCCAGAGCGCCCACTTCCATTAACAGATCGCTTGGCCGAATGGGCGGAGCTGAATAGGTTATCCGGACTTGCAATGAAGGATGTCGTGAGTCTTTTGTGGCCGAAGAGGCCCGAGCCGAAGAGTTATTTTGGCTTGGTGCAGTAGTTCCTTGGTGCGGTGCCGCATATCAATGCAATGAGGAGGTCGACATGCATAGAGGGTGCGCGGATGGCTCTTGCCCATGTCAAGACATACTGGGCGGAGATGAAGGCCACCGATGTTGCATCCCAAGATTCGGACGGAAGCCGAGAACCTGTTGAGCACTATTTTTAGGAAGTTCTGGAGGGCGCTCGTTTAATAGAGATGCAGTGCTCGAAGGATATTATATTCGAATAACATGTATTTATTGTGAAACAATGTTTCGATCAAAAATAAAAGCTTTTTATACTTGTGCCTTCAGGAATTAAAATACCTCCTGTGCGGCCGTCGATGTATATGTGTATATAACCTGAAAGATGGCAGTCTTCGGCTTCAGCCCCCACGCATATAATGCAGGGGTGTTTGCAAAAGGCGCATTTTCACACTTGATCCAACGTCTTGGTCCTATAAAGGAGGTGGTAGCGTAGCAAACTAGGCAACCGGACTATAATGCTTTATCACTTTCACTTAGCCATAGGAGTTTGACAGTGGGGCTACTATATAGCCCCTAGGGGCACCGCGCTCACCCAAATTCGTGGCGCGTATGTGCCTGACCGGGAAACGGCCCTTCGTCAATGCGGAGGAATCCTATAGATTCCGCGGGTCGTCGAGTGGTTGACCAGTCCCACGCTATATCATGACAGTAAGTTTTTGGCTTTCTCTACTGAGGTGCTCGCCTGGACGAACCGGGGCACAATCGCAGCAGTTCTCCTGGTTCCGCGTTAGCCGATAGAGCGGAACATAAGGCAGCAAAACACAGGAGTCGGGCAAACCCAACATTTGAACAAAGACATGATTCGGAGCTGATGCATGTAAGGCCTAACTAGAGACGCCGAACACTCCCTAAGGTATACGTTCTTTATGGAAACGGGCCTAACAACGCCCTTGGTAATAAGCCCCTGGTGTCCAGGTACGCGCAAAATTCTGATGTGGCCCATGCCAAAACGCCAGCCTCCTCCTTGGTTATAGCATGAAACCGGGGGATGTGTATCAACAAGAGACAGTAAAAAAGGTTTACGCAGGGTCTTAATCTGAAAAGAATCCTTGCAACGGGTCCCTACTGCACGTCTACGCCTGTGTCTCAGTTGTGCCGTATCCTGGACGGGTGTCGCACGGTGTTCATCTGTAAAAGAGAGGAACTTAGATGAAAAAGATCGTGCGAAAATGTACGTTATATTAAATCAACGAAGTACATTTCAAAAAATGAATAAAATTGAGCTTTATTGTCTCTTATTGTATATGCGGAGCCCCTGGTGCGGGGGTGTGCGGCTGGTAAGCCCCTGTATGTTTACGCAGGGCTCGTCTAACCGTGTCCGGGGTCTGAACGACCTGATTAGGTACTTGGATTAGTGAAGCCGGTTTAGTGTGTGGCTGTCCAGGCAGTCACACAATCTTCCGCGCTCGAGGAACACTCGATATTTCCCTTTAAGGATATGATGCCTCGTGGACTGGGCATTTTAAGTGTGAGGGATGCATAATGCGGTATTGCATTAAAGCGGGCGAAAGCTTCGCACCCCAGTAGTGCTTGATAGCTACTTGTAAATGGGGCGAGGTGGATGGTTAAATTTTCACGGCGGAAGTTGTCGGGTGAGCCGAACACAACTTCTAGCAATAGAGAGCCCGTACAATGGGCATATCGGCCTGGCATTACCCCTTGAAATGAAGTGTTGCTATGGCGAATTTTGGTTGGGTCTATCCCCATTTTGCGGATTGTGTCCTGGTATAATAGGTTTAGATCACTGCTGCCGTCCATTAGGACTTGTGTAAATTGGAGTTCGTCGATTATCGGATCTAATATCAAGGCAGTCCATCCTCCATTTCGGATACTTCTAGAGTAATCCTGATGGTCGAAGGTGATTGGTTTTGACAACCAGTGGCGGGACTCCTCTGGGATAGGCCGTATGGCGCGTATCTATATGGGCGCCGTTCTGTTTTTCCCTTTTGTCACATAAAGTGAGTTTACTGTTTTGACTTCTTGTGGGAAATTCTTTTGTTTTCCGGTGCTCTGCTTGTGGGGTTCATCATCGTCCTCGCTTGGTGTGTCGAGCCCCTTGTGTTCGGTGTTGAGTTTGCCGGATTGCTTGAAGACCCAACAATCTCTGTGGGTATGGTTTGCAGGCTTCCCGGGAATACTGTGGATTTGACATATCTTGTCCAAGATTTTGTTTAAGTTAGATAGCTCGTCCCTATTATCCTTAAGGGGCAGTTTTTTATAATCCTGCCATGAGCTTTTGAATCTGGCGTTGACTGCCGTGCTCTTCTGGCTGTTTCCCTTAGTCCGGCGCTGGTCCTTACTTCGTCGCGGTTTCCCTTTTCCATCCCTGACTTCGGATGTACTTGGGTTGCTGGTACTGCATCTTGCAAGCCAGCTATCCTCTCCCGCGCAAAAGCGGGTCATGAGGCTTGTTAATGCGGCCATTGTTCTTGGCTTTTCTTGGCCGAGGTGTCTGGCGAGCCATTCGTCTCGGACGTTGTGTTTGAAAGCTGCTAAGGCTTCGGCGTCCGGACAGTCGACTATTTGGTTCTTTTTAGTAAGGAATCAGTTCCAGAATTTTCGGTCTGACTCTCCGGGTTGTTGAGTTATGTGACTTAAATCGTCTGCATCCGAAGGTCGGACAGAAGTCCCTTGAAAATTTGCCCGAAAAGCATCCTCGAGCTCTTCCCAACTTCCAATGGTGTTTTTGGGGAGGCTTTTGAGCCAATGCTGGGCTGGCCCTTTGAGCTTGAGGGGTAAGTATTTTATGGCGTGGAGGTCATCTCCTCTAGCCATGTGTTTGTGGAGGATGTAATCCACAATCCAGACTCCAGGGTCTGTTGTTCCGTCGTATGCCTCTATGTTTACGGGCTTGAATCCCGCTGGAAATTCATAATCCAAAACCTCATTGGTGAAACATAGGGGATGTGTGGCACCCCTATATTTAGGTGTACCGTAGTATTCTGATACTTGACGTGTTGCATTGCTTACTAGATCTTGCTTTCTTGGCCCGTAGATAGATCTGACTGGGCCATCTTTTTTATGCAAATCCGTGTGCGGATCGCATGCCGGCTTGTGTGCGGCGCCGTTTGCCGCTCTATGTTTGCCATGGGGTCATCTATCCGACAGGGTGGTCTCTTTGTTCTTTGATTGCGGGGGCTCTATGGCCTCCTCATCAAATTCGGGCAGTAGTTTTTGCTTCGGGTAGCTCTTTGTTCGGCAACTATCGTCGTATTTATCTGCGGTGTTGAGTACTTTGCTCCATCTGATTCTGAGCGCATCTTCCGCTGTCTTGAGCTTCTGCTTCTGCTTTTTCAGGCAACACGCAGTGGCGATGAGCCTTTCATGGAGGTTCTTCTGCTCCAGTAACTTGTCCGGCGTGAGATCGTCCGGACTGTTATCTTTGCCGGGGACGGGTTGTTTATCCAGATTGTCCTGTTCGGACGGTTGCTCGATAGCATGTTCGTCGTCCACCGGTTCGCCCTTCTCTATGGCTGGATCTGCATGGCTGCTGTCTTTGTCGAGGCGGGACTTTGAGCGGCGCTTACGTTGCCGTTTTGACTGCTTTTTGAGGGAATGATCCCTCGTGACGTCTCGTTGTTCCTCGTCGTCGCTTCCTTTAGGTGTGTCCACCATGTATATATCGTGAGATGAGGTGGTTGTCCAGTGCCCTATAGGTGCTGGTTCATGTTTGTCTTCTACATCGTCGTCCATACCGTCGATGTCTTCCAAATCGAAGTCGAGCACGTCGTTTAAACTTTCGACAGTGGCTACGAAGTGGGTGGTGGGTGGGCTTCGAATTTCGTCGTCCGCATCCCAACCTTCCTGACCATAGTCCGGCCAGGACTCTCCTGATAGAGAGAGAGACTTTAGTGAATTTAGGATGTCGCCAAAGAGCGAGTGCTGAAAGACGTCCGCAGCAGTGAACTCCATGATCGGCGCCCAATCTGATTCGATTGATAGGGGCGCGGAAGGTTCGGAGTCCGAAGAGGAGTCTGGCACCTTGGAGTCATGAGCTTCGCAAAGGACAGGGATGGTGTTCGGCTCAATCGCCGTAGAGATCGCAGCCCCTGGGGCGGTGTCCAGCCACCCGTCCTCGATCAACGCAGTCGGCTCCGAACTAAGGGTTGGAGCGGACACTAGTGCGGCCTCTAGGGCACTGTTCGGGGGCAGAGCTAGATCATGCCCATCATGACAGCGCGGCACGCTTGGCTGTGGCTCGAACCCATCTAAGATCAAGTCTCCGCGGACGTCACCTGTGTAGTTCAAACTTCCAAATCTGACCTGATGGCCAGGGGCGTAGCTTTCAATCTGCTCCAGATGGCCAAGCGAATTGGCCCGCAGTGCAAAGCCGCCGAATACGAAGATCTGTCCGGGGAGAAAAGTCTCACCCAGGACCGCATCGTTGTTGATGATCGAAGGAGCCATCGGGCCTAAGGATGATGACACAGAGGAACTCTCAATGAAAGCACCAATGTCGGTGTCAAAACCGGTGGATCTCGGGTAGGAGGTCCCGAACTGTGCGTCTAGGCGGATGGTAACAGGAGACAAGGGACACGATGTTTTTAGCCAGGTTCAGGCCCTCTCGATGGAGGTAAAACCCTACTCCTGCTTGATTGATATTGATGATATGGGTAGTACAAGAGTAGATCTACCACGAGATCAGAGAGGCTAAACCCTAGAAGCTAGCCTATGTTATGATTGTTGTCCGTCCTATGGACTAAAACCCTCCGGTTTATATAAGCACCGAAGAGGGTTAGGGTTACACAGAGTCGGTTACAATGGTAGGAGATCTACATATCTGTATCGCCAAGCTTGCCTTCCATGCCAAGGAAAGTCCCATCCGGACACGGGACGAAGTCTTCAATCTTGTATCTTCATAATCCAGGAGTCCGGCCAAAGATGATAGTTCGGCTATCCAGACACCCCCTAGTCCGGGACTCCCTCACCCCCATCCCCTTCGTCCTAGTGGTGGTCATCGTTCCTTCTTGACGGTGGCGATAGAGGAGGAAGGCCTGCGTTGCCCTGCGGGCGATCCTCGCGAGGTTGATCCCTCCAAGCCCCCTCGCGAGGCTGGTCCTACCAGCGGTCCTCGCGAGGTCGGTCACGCCACCCTTGGAGAGGGCCTCGGTTGTCCCATCGTCCTCCACCTCTTTCTCTTCCTCGGCCGTAGCCCCGATCATTGCGCTTGGGGCATCGACCGATACGTCCTTCTCGCACGGCCGTGACCTCTTGGCATTCATTGGCGTTGTGGGTGTGGAGGTCGTGGTATACGCAGTACCGGCTGCCCTTGGATGACTCCGGCTAGTCCCTGTCACGCTTCGTGTCTGGCTCTGCTACGAGCATGGCTGCTCCTTTGTGCTTGACATCCTTCGCCTTGGCTTTCTTCTCTTCAGGGTCGGCAACTGGGAGCTCAAGAAGGAAGAGGTGCCCCTCCTCGGCCCTTGCGCACTTAGTCGCCAGGTTGAACAGCTCCAGAGATGTGCATAGATCCTCGTGGATTGCTAGCTCCTCCTTCATCTTGACGTCGTAGAAGCCATCAGAGAACGTTGAGATGATGGCCTCCTTTGTCACCTTGGGAATCTTTAGGTGAGCGCTATTGAAGCGCTGGATGTACTTCTGCAGGGTTTCTCTAGGTTGCTGCTTGATGCGGCGCAGGTCACCCACGACTGGGGGACGATCGTGAGTGCCCTAGAAGTTGGCAATGAAGCGGGTGCACAACTCGACCCAAGAGGAGATCGTGCCGGGAGGGAGGTTCAGGAGCCAGGTGCAGGCACCATCCTTGAGCGCCATGGGAAACCAATTCACCATGACCTTTTCGTCTCCGTTGGCCGCTTCAATGCCCAGCTTGTAGAGCTACACGAACTCCACGGGGTCGGCAGTGCCATCATAGCGTTGAGGCAGATCCGGCTTGAACTTGCCTGGCCAGGAGACACTGCGTAGTTCGGTGGTGAAGGCGCGGCAGCCTGCGGTGGCCACCGGTGCCATTTACAGACGCGGGGCTTGCTCCTGGAGATTCACGCGCGCCGCCGCCAGGGGCAGCGTGGGGTCTTGATGTGTTGGTGCAGGGATGTGGTCTTGACGTGGTGGAGCGGCTAGCACGCGAGCGCCTTCTTGGGGACGAGGAATTTCTTGGCAGCTCCTTTCTTCTTGCGCGGGCGCTAGACGCGATGGGTCTCGTCCTGGGGCCGCGCGCCTTGGAGCCAGGGCACCTTCTTGGGGAGGAGGTGGTGGAGGCACCTCTTGAGCTGCATCGCCCATGCAGGACGGAGGGCGAGGCAGCGAGAGGGACGGCGCAGGAGAGCCCCCTACGGCGTTGACGAGCTCGGTGATGCGAGCGAGCTACTCCTCGTAGAGGTCGTCGACGGGGCGGTAGTGCAGGAGCTCGCGTGCCAGGAGCAACGCGGCATGCGTGTCCGTGCGAGCGCGACGAGCGTGAGACGACGAACCAGCTGGAGTTAGTGACGGAGTGGCGATGCGGCCTTCCTGCCGCACCGAGGGGTGCAACGATGATGCCTGCTGCTCGTTCCCCGCTGGGCCGGTGGCGGCGTTGGCGGCAGGCGACGGAGAACGACGGGGAGGCCAACCGACGGGAGCCGTCTGGGCGACGTGAGCGGCGAGAGCAGCCCGACACTCGGCGCGAGCTCGGCGAGCGTCAGCCATGGATGCGACGAACGATCGAACACGGAACATCGGAAGAAAGATTCCGGTGCACCCCTACCTAGCATGCCAAATGTCGGATATCGGGTTCCGGTAAAACCCTTAAGGTTTGAACTCTGGGGTGCACGCGAAGATCTTCCCCCTACCAATCCACGTCCCAACGATTCGCCGAGAATCTAAGCTACACGACGAACAACACAAGGGACACATGGTTTACACTAGTTCGGGCCACCGTTGTGGTGTAATACCCTAATTTAGTTTGTGATGTGGTGGATTGCCTCGGGGGCTGATGATGAATAGTACAGAGGAAAAACAGCCTCGCGAGAGGTGTTCTTGGGCTGGTGCAGTGCTTTGCTAGGGTGGATCACTCTAGGCTCTAGATGAAGTGATCTCTTGATCCGATCCCCTCTCTACGGTGGTAGCTATCTATATTTATAGAGGCCCTGGTACTCTTCCCAAATATTGAGCGGGAAGGGAAACAACAACGACCATTTTTAAGGGGAACAACTAGTACAAGTTATCCTGACTAAAGTTGGTCTTCGACTGCCAAAGGCACTGGCGATGACGCCGTCTTCGGCTCCACAGTGACCTCCGTCCTGCCGCTCTGCTGGTCTTGGTTTAATTGCACCGATATGGTAACCTTTGCTTGATGCCTCGGTACTCCACGCCTGCACTTGCCCCCTTTGCACCAAAGAGGAAGCGAGGACACTACGCAGGCTGGCGCCCACCTGGCGCCCGCCTGGTCTCGATCGTCATGGCTTGCGTCATGAGCACCTCGCGAGGTACTCCTGCCTTGATCTCTCTACCTCCTTGTGAGCCTGCCTGGTGAGGCCGTCCCTGAGGAAGCCTTGCGTTGTCCGCCCTGCGAGGCTTGGCCCCTCGCGAGGGTCTTGAGCTTGGGTTGATGAAGATGGGCCGTACTGGGCCACCCCTTGAGCCACGCCGTAGGCCACAGGCAGGCAAGTCTGGGGACCTCCATTCCCAGAACACCGACATATGATGGTAATGCAGTTGTCGTGGCTGCGATGGCGGGGAAGAAGATCTGAGGCCGCGAAAGACAGTATGGAGGGCGGATCCCTGTTGTGGTGAACCGTCCGTCATTGGAGCAGCTGAGCTGGGGTGGACCACAGCCCAGCAGGATCAGGACAAACCACACAAGGTTTTGTTTGACACATATCTATAAAAGAAGTATTTATGTAAGGGCTTGTTTGAATTGGAGGATTCTAACAATCCAGGGATAGGAAATACACATGAATAGGATAGGAATGCACGTGCAAAACAGAGAATTTAAAAACACAGGATTTCCGCAAATCTGGGTTTTTGGTTCACAAGAATGGGAAGATCACTAGATGCAAAGAAGCATGGTGAGATTAAGTCAAACGACAAGAAAATGTATGGTTATAATGCTATTATGCTACCATCTCTTAGTCTTGTACTTCATGAATAGGAATTTGAAAAGGAGGACAAGTGGATATTAAAATTCCTATGGTTTTTTTTCAAGGAGACAGTATAGGAACAAATCCTACAGTTTTCCTTTGCCCCATTCCTTTGTACGAAATGCATGAATAGTAGTACCATAGGAAACTTTCCAATTCCTATGTTTTTCCTTCACCTTTTCTCTCAAGCACTGGCGATTCTAGTAGGCAGGCTTGAACAAGGAAAAGCCTACACTCAAAAAATGTTTTTGTGCTACTTCTACTACTTTGGACCCACACAACTGCCCCACTAGCTCAACTCCGAGGCCCATTTACAAATGCGTAGCTCAAACGTGCAGAAATAAATAATAATGGCGTTCAAGAGAGTCCATCATGGATAGCTAAGTTGCCTGGTACATCAATGCTTGTCATATAGTTGGAGAAAGTAATCGTATTTCACGTTACAACGTGTGCTTAGTGGCGAGTGTACAACCTCTTTGACAAAGCCATGTCGACCTCAGCATGATTGGGTTGGTCGATGAGGATGCTCCGGCTGATTTGGATGTCAGAGGAGGGGAAGAAGATCTTTTGCGTCTGGAGATGGAGCCAGGAGTACTGCTCCGCTGTGATGGAGGGTTTCATCGTTGGAGCAGCTCCGGTGAGTTGTACGACGGCGAGGCTGAACCAGGACAAGAGAGACAATGTTAACCTGAGTCGAATTCTAGTACCATCTCCAATAGATGATGTAACATACATAACCACAAAGTGCTAGATGTAAAACACATCAGCCGCTCATCTCAAAATTTAACTATGAAACTGAATTGAACTGCCAAAACTGAATTTTACTATCGAACCTGAATTTTACTATCAAACTGAACGCACTAGCAGAAAAGCAGTAGCAGCAGCAGCAGCGCCTAGAGCAGCAGCGCGTGCGGGAGCCGGGGTAGCTAGTTGTGTGGTAGCATCTCGGGTAGCAGCTGCAGGGGCTCGAGTGAGAGCAGGATCTGCTACTCGTGCAGCAGCACAGCGCGAGCAAGAGTAGAGCAGCAGCACAAGCAAGAGCAAAGAGCAAGAGCAGCAACGCGAGAAAGAGCAAGAGCAGACCAGGTAGGGGACCAAGAGCTAGAGGAGAGCAGCAGCACGAGCGAGTGCCAAAGCAGCAACAACTCCTACTAATATGGACGTTGCCACCAAGGGAGCGATGCCGTGCAGGAAGTGGTCGGCAACACCGCCGTAGATGGAGCCGTGCCATGTGGGCTCTAGACCGAGCGCCGGCAGCACCGTGAGATTGAATCAAGTATAAAATGCAGCGATTAGTGTAGAACCTCTTTAGTGGCGCCGATTAGGCCTCAACTTCATCTAAGGAATCTGTGATGATGCTGCTCTTCCTGTGGTGCAGGTGAAGACAGCGGTGTGGGAATGGAGGTGGCACGAAAGACGAGGGGAACATCGGGGCAGCTCCTTGGAGGTGGAGGATGGGGTGGCTGAACCGGCGGGAAGATGAGATCCATGATGGATCCTCATCCGTGTAGTGGATGAGGGACGTCGAGGTGTTGCTGTGGACGACGTCGTCAGGCAAGAAGCTCCGGCTAGGTGGGCGGATGGAGGAGGGTGTGGGGCTTAGGGACGCGCTTGTCCAAAATGTGGGGTAAGTTACGGAAGTACCCCCACCGATTTGAGCTAGGCGGTTCTTTCAGTTTAGGGGTATCACGGAGGTTTCATGTGTCGTGATTTTGTCGGAGGTGGGAGTTTTCACGTGCGTTATAATTTTGGGATAGCAAGGCGCGCGTTGAGATGGAGGGAGTTTCCAAAGTACAATGATACAAAGAGATATCTTAAAATTTTGGTGTAACAAGGTGCGGGTTGAAGAGGCGAGAGTTTCGCAGCACGATAGACATAGATGCTAGCTTGAAATTTGGGCATAACAACGCGCGGCTTGAAATTTCGGGAGAACGAGCTTAATGTGTACAAGAATAGGACAATTCGCACCTTACTAGAGAGAGGCATGTCCCATTTTACAATATTACTAGAAATGCATTCAAATACAACAAAAAAACTAAAGAAAAATTAGGATAGCAAACTTAACATGTACAGTACCAAATCAATTTGCACTTCCCACAACAATAAAAAAAGCAATTCGTGTTGTCTACCATATGGACTAAATTTGAGTACATTTTCCCTGTTTGAACGGGATTGTACTCGGGTTAGTTATACAACATCTAAATATTATCTTCACAACACATGACATGAATATAGGAGTAGTAAATTTCCATGTAAATATGAACTACATGTACATACGATCTCGAATTCAAATATATGTATCCATTTTATGTTGAATTTAAATCATAGTACATGTACGCTCTAGATAGATGTTCGGAATCTAAACCATGTATGATACTACGTACAATGTGTTTAATACGCATAACACACACACACCATTTATACTAGTAAGGTACACGTGCATTGCACGCATGAGATTTGGCAACGAAATTATGAATAAATATCACATTATAGCATGTAAGCTTTGAGTCATATACGCATGATGCAGATGTTCGTTTAATTCCTGTAGTTCATCTCATTCAAAATCAATTAGTTTTTATAAAAAGCTAATCTATTTTAAGATTCATGGAGTTGTGCATTGTAAAGCATAACGTAAAAACAAATAATAGCAATTCATCTAGAAAAAAATTGGGCAATTATGAAATGGAAGATTCTAGAACAAAGGAGAAATGCTTGTGTTTTGAGGTTTGTGCCTTATGCTTAAGTTCAACCATGGAGTCTTCTAGATTGTACATGTGGCAAAATCTGATGGAATGTAGATGATATCCAATGGCTAGTAGTGCTCGGATTTGTTATCTCTGCACTGTCGGATTGGCTTTATCCAACGATTATGTTTCAAAGTTATTTGCACACTATATAGGGGTGTAGATATGTGATGCGAAAGCCACCAATCATCTCCAATTTGAATAGTGTGTCCATGCGCGGATGCAGTGTGTCCAAACGATGCCTCCCATGGGTATCTCAAATTCAAATTAGTCTGACCTTGTTCAATGTGTATACAGTATAGCATGCTCGTTTCCAAACGACACCACACATATCTCAGTTATATTCATGCATGCATGGACTTCAAACATCATGATCTCTTATTCAAATATTTGAATTCAACTTTACATTGATTATGACCTCACCTAGTCTTTTACACCCACACAATCGTCTTCTCTTTATATTTGTACCACTAACTTTCTCTCGTGCATGCATGGACACACACTACCACTCGGCATTATCCATCGCACACATGCAATCTTTTTCTTCAGGTCGGTCTCCCATGTATACACACACACACCTCCCCCTCTTCATCACTTCGGGAATTCTTTATCTCTCACGTGCATGCGCAACGATCGATGTTCCTTGATGTGTGTATATATATATAGCTAGGTCTTTCCTAGTTTTCCACACAAACCAATCGATCTATATATCTTAGTCGGGTCTCACCCTCTTTCCCACGTACAGATCGATCAATCTATACCAATCTATATAGGATTACATAGGCGATACACCCACATTATCTATCCATCGTCCCCCTCTCATCATCCATGCCTTCCGCTTCCTCTCTCAAACGCGCGCACAATGGCGAAGACAGGGGGCAGCAAGGGCCTTGGCCCCCCTAACATCACTATCTACTAAGGCTAATATGAATGTGATCAGTAGATCAATTTCTGGTAAAATGGTTTAAATTGATGAATTCGCCGTCACCGTAAAGGATTAGCAATGCTTGGCACCCTAGATCATTTATTTTTCATGGCTCCACCACTGCGCATGACCGTGCATGTTCTCGCTCCCTCTCTTTAAATATCGATCTCGCACTTGTGCACTCCTTCATAGTCTCCCTCCAGTTGTCCCCTCGCACCATCTTCCAACACCCCACCCCCCATATCCCAGTGCTTGTACGCTCGTAGAGCTCTTTCCTCTATCTATCTCTATCGATATCTCGCGTGGTCGACCACTCCCCTCCCCTCTCTTATATCACCTCGACCCCATGCACATACATGTATGTATATAGGCCTCTCCTTCACACAAATTGCATTGACACATATTCCCTCACCATATCTTAGTATCTCTCACACACACGGACTACGTGTGTGAAAGAGAAGAGGTGCACACACATACTTGTTCCCACATACAAACGCGCGGGTGCACGGTGGAGCACACTTGTACAATAAATGAGCGTGTAGAAAGGCTTTAGTTGATGTGCCACTAGTCTATATCTATACCTTTATATCTATACCCCTATATTGAGTGTGAATAAATTTGAAAGATGGTCGTTGGATGAAGCCAATCAGACAGTGTAGAGATGGCAAATCCGAGCACTACTGGCCGTTGGATATCGTCTACATTCCACCAGATTCTGCCACATGTACAATCTAGAGGACTCCATGGTTGAACTTAAGCATAATGCACAAACCTCAAAACACAAGTACTTCTCGTTTGTTATAGAATCTTCTATATCATAATTTCCCAAACTTTTTTTCTAGTTGAATTGCCATTATTTGTTTTTACTTTATGCTTTACAGCGCACAATTCCATGAATCTTAAAATAGGTTAACTTTTTAATAAAAA
Organism: Triticum timopheevii; assembly: GCA_963921465.1. Lineage (NCBI taxonomy): Eukaryota > Viridiplantae > Streptophyta > Magnoliopsida > Poales > Poaceae > Triticum > Triticum timopheevii. The sequence goes on from OY997270.1 coordinate 142,123,093, forward strand.
CTAATTGATTTTGAATGAGATGAACTATAAGAATTAAACAAACGTCTACATCATGCATATATGACTCAAAGCTTACATATGCTATAGTGTGGTATTTATTCATAATTTGGTTGCCAAATCTCATGCGTGTAATGCATGTGTACCTTACTAGTACTTCCAGTATGTGCAAAACACGTAAATTAGAATTCCAATGTCACACAACACAATGTCTCTCCCTTTTTCAGTTAATATATTATGATTAAAATGATGTGGGGGCATCCATGAAGCCACATGGCACATGTGCAAGCATTGTCGCGACCTCCTTGTGTGGATTGATCAAAGTGACGTGCTGCTGGTTCCAGAAGAATGTACTCGTCCTCTCTCATGCACACTGGTAGTACATGCACGAAGCGAAGATGTGCATGCACGCACTCATTCCCTCGCACGCACACGCGGGTACACGATGGGACACATTTTTATACAAAGATCCACCCCATGTGATAATTTGATGCATGTAAAGTCGTTCACTTCATTGATGGTCAATTAATACAGTGCATGCAAATTGAGTGGACTTAAGGGAGGAGGTAGTTGAGAAAGACATTACTACTTCACTGCGTGCATGCGAGTAGTTAAATCGTGGGTTGCTACTTCCATTGGTCACCTTCATAGTTTGTGCCGAATTTTGACCATAATTTTAAGTAACACAATATTTATGCATGTCATAAAAATTAATGTCATCGAAAACTATGTTCAAATGTGATTCCAATGATATAAGTTTTGGTGACATGCATTAACATTTTCTTGGTTAATTTTTTGGTCAAAAATTGGCACAAAATAAAAAGGGGGCCAATAAACCAGTACGCAGGTAGCGTGTTCACCTTTTGCCTGGGTTACAGTTGGTGGCCTTTGTATTTAAATATGGACGGAGTGGAGTCGTACTATCTTTATCTTAGCCTCGTAGGGCTCTCCCAGCACCTACGCTCGCCTCCCCACCTCGTCCACCGGATCCTGCCATGGAGGATCCTGCCATGGATAATCCCTTAGATACCACGATCCCACGGGCTGCCTATCGGTGCGGCCCGCAGCATTGCTGCCTTTGAGCGAAACCCACATGTTCTTTAGAGGGGATCCATTGCTCTGGAATCACAGATCGGTGGCGCCGGAGGACATGCAAGGGCTGTGTTTCAGATGGTGAGCAGGAAGGGCAAATCAGATTGAGGACGCGTTGCATCGATTGGAGACAAGTTTGAGGGAGCTATGCCTCGCGAAGCACAAGGCGGAGGCGCAAGTCAATCTTAGGTGAGAGATGCTGAGGGATGTCAGCATCTGGTAGCGTCGCATTGATTTTGAACTGGGGCTAATGGCAGAGATCATATTCACGGAGTCAACTGCAGAGGAAAGAATTTTCATGCCTACAGAATGGCATGAGCAGCCGGTGCAACTATTCAAATGGGTGGTAGGATAAGGCAAATTGCGGGACCAACTATGGCGGCGCCGCTGGGTATGCATCGTAGGTGAGGTGAGCTACCCTCCTTCCCTGCCAGCGATGAAGTGACCTACTGGGTTGCTACTGTAGTGAACTTGCGACGCCAGGGCGGTTTGCAACCATGACAATCACTCCATCTATATGTATTGTATTCCTGTGAAAATACATGGTTGTTTGGAAAAAGATGGTAGTAATTGATTTACCACTAGGTTTTGAATGCTTGGTCATGGAAATCACCCGAAGCCACAACCAGAAGTCTCCATCGCGTAATACTTATGATCGGTCGCCCCAATAGACAGTCGGTCGAACCCTCGTCTCACCGAAGGGACACGCATTGGCCTGGTCTGACATGTACGACCAGTTACATCATTGACTTGTGCGACCGCATTTGAGCAGTCGTACTTGAAATTTGTGTTCCAGGAAACTCATCGGAGCTATTTTGGGCCTCGAAACCAAAACCATCAATTAATCTTTAGCTTGTTCCTATCACGTTCTAAAGTAGAATAATTAAGTGCAAACCTGCTTACACCTAGTACTTATCAAACCTGAACATGTTCCCACTATCCAGGTTTTAGTACTAGTGCTAGTACTAGGTTATAAAATGGGGAACTACCTAGCCAAAAATCACTCTACCTTCCTCCTCATAAGTCTTTCTTGTTCGTCCGTCCTTGCCATGGCCGGTGTGCAGAGCTCTAGATCGAGAACTACTCGTAACAAGGGAGCGGCGACCAAGGCCGTGGAAAAAAACAGAGGGCTTGCCGCCTCGCAGAGACCTTGAAAGATCTCTCACAGGCAGGTGAGGGCTCCCAGGAGTGCCCTAGCCGCGGAGGAGAACATGCAGAGCTGGCGGCGTAGGAGTCGTTATCCCTCGACGACATGCCCGATCAGCTCAATAAGCAGAAGGAGTTCATCAAGTTCTTGGTGGAGCTTCTGAAGGAGAGCCTCGACGACATGCCCGTTGAGCTCAATGATTAGGGGGTGTTGACCGCCAGCTTTGTGATGCTGCTGAAGGAGAGCATTGCATCGGGTAAGATGGTGGCCAGAGAAACCCTGCAACTTTAGGAGGACAAGGCGAAGCTCCGCCACGCGCTCGACCTGCTGAAGGAGAAGAACGCCAGCTGGAAGAAGCTGCATGAGAAGAGTAGTTCCTCGGTGAAGATGTTGCATGCGCTCGTCATGGAACAGAAGGAGGAGTTGGTGAAGCGTCGCATCGAGCACTCGGCTGCTGTCAAGGTACGTAATGCGGTCGTGGAACAGATGATGAAGGCTCGCGTCGAGAAATCCCACGTCATGGACAGAATGAAGAAGATGGCAGAGGAGATGCGCGAGGAGATGGAGGTCATGGAGGCGATGAAAAAGTACTTACAACTCCGCGGCCAGCAACCCTTCATGTAGTAGAGAGCAGCGGCCCAGACTTGTGTGTGTGTCTACCTTCTTTTTTTGGGGGATAATCTTCCTTCTTCTTTTGCTCCTGTGTTTCTTCTTCTGCTTCAGGTGTTTCGACGCATGTGTCACATTCTCTACGAGGCACGAATAGAATAATGCTAACGATAAACGGCACCGTGGGATCGATGACTAGCAAATTAGATCATTTTTATTGCCATATCGCACTGGGCTGCCGTGTTTCATGCTCCTCCATCGTACTAGTACTCTAGTGGAAATATTGAGTATACCGCACGGTTCTTTGCTCCTCCTCAGGTCGTCAGCAAAATTTATACGATCAGTCAAATCACAAGGCCCCACCTTCCAGTAGTAATGAGTTGTCAAATCACAAAGGCCCACGCCTCTCATGAAACCGAGCAAGCGAGACTGTCCCGCCCTCTAGCCTTTCAAATGTATACTTTTGTACAGTAGTAGTATCGATGGATTGCACCATGGAGCAAAACTAACAAGATGAAATTAAAGAAAAAAGGTGCTACATATAGAGAGCGCTCATCGCCAAATTATGCATATAGTACTATTAAAAAAGCTAGTACGTGCTTAGATGGGGTGCTAAAGTCTATTAAAGAAATTAGCATACCTATCTAATTCTTTGACAACTAACTCCTTCATGCTTTGGGTAAACTTCTCTCGTTTATGTTTTTTTAGAATTACATATCTCATTTAAGTGTTTTGTGTATGTGGCATGCTTAGAACGTGGTTAATAATATAGCCAACTGCTGGCTATATGATGTTCGCCATATATATTGTACATATATAATGTGAAGAAACAAGTGGTAGTACTACCAACAACAAGATGAAATGTAAGAAATACTAGTATGTACGTACTGAAGAGTTAAAGTAACGAGAAGGAACATAACATAGTTCTGTTGGGGGCTCATCACAACACACCCCTCAAATAAAACTAAGCGCCCTGAAATTAAACTAAGCAACTAATCCACTAGGCACTACATTAGAACCACCATGAGCAAGGACATTGCCACCTTACTCAGACTCCTCGTCCACGTGCTCGACTTCGTCCTTGTCCCTCGTCCTGTGGGCCGATACTTATTTACTTGAACCGCACACTTGGCTCTCACTCTTTATCCAACCCTTGTAGATATTGAAATAAAGGTAGGCATCCATTGCAGCGTACTGGATGTGGTCTGTATCTAATACATTCCACTGCCATGTAGGATGAAACTTGGGCGGAGGATTCGTCAGTTTACTGTATGAAGGATCAACCATGGCACCTGCCAGGGTCAGCATTTAAGGTTGACGGGAGGGCACTAGCCCATTCTTATGGAGGTCGAAGGGCTGGCCGACAACGAGGCCTATCCGACTCAGGACTCTTCTATCATTCGTAAAGTCTACAGTAACGAATTTGACTTTGGAAGTTCTTAAAATCCTCGCACTCAACGGCGGCATGGCATATATGGTAGACCAAGCACAAGTTATGCATGCAAACCTAGATCATGACAGGCTTCTTCCTCTCGTACTCCTTTAGACTCTTCTCTTTTCCTAGGACTATGGTGTACTCAACATCTAGCCCAGGGACCCACTCATCACCATTTGACTTTTCGAACACGCATGTGAAGCGAGCAAGGCATCCTTTCACCGTCGCAGAAGAATAGGTGTAGATGGCGTCAAACTCATCGCCGGTGATGGTTCTAACCTTGTACTTACTGTTGATCATGGAGATTTGGGATGCCATGGATTTGGGAGAAGGGTTAGGATTAGTGGAACTACTGTAAGGTGAAAGGACGGGACGACTAGGAGCAAACTGCCGTAATGTTAAAGGACGGCCGAGGACGAGTAGGAGCGAACTGCTAGTGGTTTTCCGATTGTAAAAATGCTTGAGTGGGTTGTGCGAACAACATGGTAGTGGATTGCCTAGTGGATAAATGGATTCATGCACAGTACTATAGCAACCCAATTAGATGTCATGTCTACTAGACGCCCAATTAAATGGCTTCATGCATCTGCGTGTTCGCACGTCAAGCGTCAGGAAAATTACAGGTGATACAAAGCTTTCCATGATCCCATGATACAGGCTTCCGAGAGTCCTTGGATCTGAGATCGAATGGTTGCATGGCATGATTCTAGACCTATGGGTGAATATCCTATCTTGGATGGTTATTCTGCAAATTTTCAACAAGTTATCATGCGACCGTTTGATCTCAGGTCCAAGGGCTGTCAGCAACCCGTATCATGGTCACGCCTACCACGACTGTCGCCTCGCTCGCGCGGTCATTCCCTTGGAGATTTAGAATGGCTATAAATGAGCATTTTTTGCCTACTTCGCATGCATGAAACTACTTCCTCCATCCACGTGCGTTAGGCTATCTGATGTTGGCATGTCATACATAGTCATCACTTAGCCACTCATACAACAAGGTTAGCAATAAGATTGGCTATAAAAGTATTTTTTTTACTTCTTGCTATCTCTTTCTTCGTTGTATTTACTGCATTTGCCAAGGAGTAAGGACTATAGTACTTGGCACCTGTATACCATGGAGGTGGTTAGGAATCGGGAGACTCACTCCGGTCGTAGCGTCGCAGTAATAATGATAATGGCAAGTCAAATCACAGGGCCCCACCTGTCCATCAGTAACGAGCCATCAAATAACACATCCCTGCATTTGCAACAGCCTACTCCCTCATCTTCTCGCCTCTCAATCGAACGGACTAGGTGAGACTGCCCCACCTACCGCGCGGGAAAAGCCCCACCCTCGACTTTAAAATATAATTTTGTATCCATGGGTTGCATCATGGAGCAAAGCCTCAAGAAAACAGTGGTACAAATGTATGCAACACGCCCATCGTGTTCGCGTCGCACCCTAGATGGTCGGTTGGTCTGGCACAATGCTCTCCGAATGGAACACTCATCATATTGCGTTTGCAGACACATGTGGGACCGCAATTGAGAACCAACCACTAGCACACTCCCCCATCCTGCAAGTCAGCCGAGTTAATAGAAGAGAGAGATGAGTGATAGTACTGGAGCAGTGCTATAAACACGTTGGTGCCTGGACGATCCCTGCATGACACAGGAGATCAGTTCGTGCATGCATGTGACTAGACTACAGCAGACGGCTGCATTGGCTATCGTCTACATATCATGCAAGTTGTGTTGTATATGGCTGTAGTTCTATTGAGAAATCTAAAAAAAGGTTTCTTTTGTCATCTCGCAATATTAGGTGTCATGTTGCTTCGGATCACTGCGAGTGTTAAACAGTAACAACTACGTTCCTCCAAGGCACTGGTCATCAGGGGCACATGCACGAAGACTACTCGGCTGCCATCTAGGTCAAGCCGGCTATGTTAATTAGGACATCTATCTATTGATCCATTTCCTATGAGTTTGTCTTTAATTTGAGCTTTGATCCTCGTCTAGTTTGTTCATGTTGTATCCTTGCGGTAGTGAGGTTATGGTTTCTTGTCATGTGGCATTTTTCGTGTTATGTACGTATATGTTAATCCGATGCTTTAGATCAAAATGACGACAACTGCACCTTCGGGGCACGTGCATGAAGACTTCTTGACAGTCATTGATAAGGTCAAGCCGGCTCTGGTAGATAAAAGGAAACTACTCCACTATATAGGCAAAAGCCTTCATGCTTGCTTGCTAGTGTTACTGTCTGTCGGTGTCAAAACCGGCGGATCTCGGGTAGGGGGTCCTGATCTATGCGTCTAGGCTGATGGTAGGAAGCAAGGGACACAATGTTTACCCAGGTTCGGGCTCTCTTGATGGAGGTAAAATCCTACTTCCTGCTTGATTAATGTTGAAGATATGAGTAGTACAAAAGTAGATCTACCACGAGATTGTAGAGGCTAAACCCTAGAAGCTAGCCTATGATGGTATGATTGTAATTGTGATCGGCCTTCTAAGGACCAACCTCTCCGGTTTATATAGACACCGGAGAGGGCTAGTGTCGGTGTCAAAACCGGCGGATCTTAGGTAGGGGGTCCCGAACTATGCGTCTAGGTGGATGATAATAGGAGACAAGGGGCACGATGTTTTTAACCAGGTTCGGGCCCTCTCGATGGAGGTAAAACCCTACTCCTGCTTGATTAATATGGATGATATGGGTAGTACAAGAATGGATCTATCACGAGATCAAGGAGGCTAAACCCTAGAAGCTAGCCTATGGTATGATTGTTGTAATGGTTGTTCGTCCTACGGACTAAAACCCTCCGGTTTATATAGACACCGGAGAGGGCTAGGAGATAAATACACTCATGGTCACTGTATTTGAAGCAAAAGCACGATACAGTCACTGAACTTTGAAATACGCTTGTTACGGTCATTATATACGTGGAGCGATGATTATACGGTCACTGTCTAGCGTATAGCAGTGTACTGCACTTTGTTGACTAGTCAAATGTCTACTCTATTGACCGGTCAAATAATCTATGTGACAAATATTGTAGTGGGCTCTGTTTGTCAGTGGGTCAAGCAATTAAATAAAAGAGAAAAAACAGTGTCTGCGCTCGCCCATGAGGCGCGCGCCGAACCGCTGTGCCGATGAACCTTGTAATGTCACATGCGTTTTGCTTTTTATACAGTACCTTCCACGCAATGCACACAAGCGCCACAGGCCATTCTTGCACATAATCCGGACGGAGGTATATCTAAAATAATTGTGTTTTGCTTTTTATACAGTACCTTCCACGCAATGCACACAAGTTCCACAGGCCATTCTAAAAAATAAAACATGCACACAATCTGGACGGAGGTATATCTAAAAAATTTGTTTTCGTTTCATCAAATTATATAACTGTGCCAAAACAATTAAATCTTTTTTCATGCAACTTCTAAAAGTGTTTGCATCTTTTTTTAGAAAAGTGCATGCAATTTTTTTTAAATGTTTGAATACTATTTATAAAACTTAATATAGTTTTATATTTAAAATTTATAAAATACTTAGTAAAAATACATGAAACATTTTGTATAGTGACAACGCTTTCTCTTTCTTAGCGCTCCACGCCGCGGAGAACTCTAGTTGCGCTTTGGTTTGCTTTTTTTCGATTTTCTCTGACTTGACTCAGTTTAACCTACTTCAACCTTATTTACCCCCTTGCCTTGATGGAAATTGGCTTCTCTGCGCCCTGAATAATCAAAAAGTTGCATGAGAAGATACATCCCATTTTGGCGAGAGTATTTCTAAAAATGTCTGCACAATTTTTAAAATCATACAAACATTTTTAAATTACAGAAACATCTTTTAGACTATAAATATCAATATATGAATATAAAATTGAATATTTTAATTAATTACGAGTTGGCGTGAATATTCTTTTGCTTGTGGATTCTTGTACGTGGCACGTGCTTGCGTGCATGCGTGCATGTGTGCCGTTTCAAATCAATAAACTAAGCTTCTACTCCCTCCGTTCGAAATTACTCGTCCAAAAAATGAATGTATCTAGATGTATTTTATTTGTAGATACATTCACTTTTGTGATAAGTAATTCCGAACGGAGGGAGTACGTGTGATCATAGGGTGTGGCTCCGTTGGCTGGCGTGCCTCGGATTGTTGCACCAGGACCTGGTTTCGAACCTCCACCCGCGTAAAATTATTTTATTATGTTTTCTTTATTTCTTTGGTCCATTGACAGGTCGGACCCATAGGACAGAAAGAAATGCGCGAGGACAAGGTTGCGTGCACGCTTGTATATCATATATACTCCCTCCGTTCCTAAATATTTGTCTTTTTAGAGATTTCAAATGGACCAGCACATATGGATGTATATAGACATATTTGAGTGTAGATTCACTCATTTTACTCCGTATGTAGTCACTTGTTGAAATCTTTAGAAAGACAAATATTTAGGAACGGAGGGAATACATGTAAGCGCCTGAAAAAAACATACCGATGCGATCAGTGCGTTGGCTACTGGGCGCGCGCATGTTGCCTGAGGGTTCAGGTTTGAATCCCCTAACACCCCCCCTAATGTTTTGTTTTTTATTTATTTCTTTGACCCTCTGACTGACAGGTCCCACTACAAAATTTGTCACATAGGTTATTTGACCAGTCAAACAGCATGCCACACAATCCATTTGACTGGTCAACAGAATGCAATACGATGCTATACGACGAGTCAGTGACCGTATAATCACCGCTTCGCGTATACAGTGACCCTAACGAGCGTATTCCAAAGTTTAGTGACCGTATCATGCTTTCACTTCAAATACAATGACCACGAGTGTATTTATCTCAAGGGCTAGGGTTACACAGAGTCGGTTACAATGGTAGGAGATCTACATATCCGTATTGCCAAGCTTGCCTTCCACGCCAAGGAAAGTCCCATCCGGACACGGGACGAAGTCTTCAATCTTGTATCTTCATAGTCTTGGAGTCCGGCCGATGATGATAGTCCGGCTATCCGGACACCCCCTAGTCCAGGACTCCCTCATTAGCCCCTGAACCAGGCTTCAATGACGACGAGTCCGGCATGCATATTGTCTTCGGCATTGCAAGGCGGGTTCCTCCTCCGAATAATTCATAGAAGATTATGAACGCCAGGATAGTGTCCGGCTCTGTTAAGTAAATTCCACATACCACCGTACAGAGAATAATATGTACACAAGTTCAATCTGCTGACGTATTTTGGGGCGTGACGTCACACCACTACCAAGCCTTTACTTGAATCGTTTTTATTATACCACGTCAGTGCGTTTAGCGAAGCGGTTTCCTTGGCACGTCTTGTCGAAGCAGAGATCGTGTTTCCCTTATTCTGGGATTCCCATCAATACGGACGTGGGTAACCCAACCGTGCCCGTTGCCACGCCTCCTCCATCGAAGGTGAGTTCCAAACGGTCACGGGGACGGCTCTTGGTATTCTCCCTCTTTATAATGAGACCAAGGCTCGTTTCTTTTCTTCAATCCTCAATCGAATCTGCCCTTCGCCCCGAGTTCCAACACCCAGGGCTCCAGGTTTGAGCGCTTCGGACCTTCGACAATGTCCTGCTCCGACCTGCAGGGCCGGTGGATGCCCTCCTCCGTTACGGAAGAGGACGTGCTAAAGCTGAGAGAAGCCAGGTACCTGACCTACGAGATTTCGCATAGGTTGCCCGCCAAAGGGCAAGTCATTCCTACTCCCGAGCCAGGCGAGAGCGTCGTGTTCGTGTCCCACCTCCGTCGGGGTTTAGGCTTCCCGATGGATCCTTTTGTGAGAGGGCTCATGTTTTACTATGGGTTGGAATTCCACGACTTGGCTCCGGAGTCCATCCTCCACATCTCATCATTCATTGTCATGTGCGAAGCCTTCCTCCGCACTACCCCTCACTTCGGTTTGTGGCTCAAAAGCTTCAACATGGAGCCGAAGATGATTGAGGGGCGTCAAGTAGAGTGCGGCGGGGCGGTTGTAAGCAAGAGGGCCGATGCTCCATGGCCCGAGGGCTCTTTCCAGGAGGAGCTCGGTTTGTGGCAACAGGAGTGGTTCTATATTACCGCTCCTAGGGGCAGCAGGCAACGGCTGATGTCATGGGTCAACAAAGGGCCTAACTGGGGGCCGTCAAAGGACGTACCCCTATTGCAGGGCCGGATTAGAGACCTCCAAGAGAGGGAGATCAATCTGGTCGTAGTGATGCAGCTTATGCTGATTTGGCGTCTTCTGCCCTGCAAACGGCGCCCCCTCCGCCTGTTGGAATTCAATCCAGAGTTGCCACGAGCTCTTGAACACTTCATGGGTTCGACACCCGTGGAGATGTACAAATTGTTCTTCGGATCACAAGAAGTGTGTCCGGAATTGACCGAGGACGCCGGCCTAAGCTGCAATCGCCCGGATACTCAAGTAAGTAGCCATGTGTCTGGACGCATCATCCATTTATTCATTATGGATTTTCCTTTTAACCAGCTACCCCGTGGACAGGAGTGGATAGTGCAGGCGAAACTGATACAATGTCCGGCCCCCTTCCCTGAGACCACGCCGGATCCGGTGTTGGTCAAGATGCTGGAGGTTGCGCCTCTAGAGGAGGGCGAAGGGGAAAATAGAGAAACTACCGCCTCTACTAAAGAGGCTTTGGAGAAAGGGGGATCGAGAATCCCTCCCTCCATGGGGAGAAGAGGACCGCTTCCGAAGACCCGGAGGCTAAGGCCTCCAAGCGGGGGAAGAAATCTGCACCAGAGGGTCCTACGTCGGGGAAGGCCCTGGCCGCACTATCTCCCCCAAATAATCAGCCCTCCAGTGAGCCGTAAGTAGAAAAAAGGGAAGTCTTGTAATAAGGGACATCTCTATTTTTGCTTCTGAGGATAACCAAAGTTTTTACCTTGTAGTTCGGATCTCCGTCCTTCTCAGCTGAGCTCATCTTCGGGGGACCTCCGTCCGGAGATGATGGAGAGCGAGACGCCTCCATCTGCCGCACCATCAGGCAGGGCGGATGACCCTGAGGTGTCATCACGGAGGGTCTCCCCGAGTCCGGCAGGGCTTTGAGAGTTCGGCACCAACTGGTGTACGGCCGGGGGAGCTGAAGGACTTGCTCGAGAGGGCGTCCATCTCAGAAGGTCACCGCACATTGATGAGTACGGTGATTTAAAGAATTTCATCCGCCGAGGGCGGGTTGCATGATGCCGTCAGAAGTTTGCTGGCAGGGTTTGTGGTACGTAAAAGTGACGTACCTTTTGGCAGTTTTACACATAAAGTGCGCCCTGTATAGATAGTAGCCCCTGAGACTCGGTACGTTGTCGAAAGCGACAGCGTGCCGAGGATCATAATCTCAGGTATTAATTCTCGCCTTCCCTATGCAGGTGGCGGATAGTCCGATGGCTAGCCGGACTGATGGGGTTGTCGAACTAAAGCGGCAGCTCGACGTTGTGGATGCAGACATCGCGCTGGTCAATAAAGGACTCGACGAGTCACAAGGTAGGTTGTTTCTTCGTGGTCACCTAGTAAGGGAGCTGACGCCCACTCCTTACAATATGTATGTGTGATGCAGATGGTGCCGCTGCTGTGGAGAACCTTCGGGCAGAGCTTGCTCGAGCCAAGGAGCAGGCCAGAAGGAGTGATGCGGCTACTTCGAGGGCGACCGAAGAGCTAAGAGCCGAAAAGGCAGCTCACTGCCGAAGCAGGGAGGAGATGGCCGGAATGGCCGTGAAGCTGAAGGATGTTACCGACCGCTATGAGGTTCTTGAAAAAGAACGCCGAGCGGAGCGAGAAGACCTGAAGAAGGCCACCGCCGAAGCCAAGGATGCCCGTTCTGCAATGAGGGCTATAAAGGAGGAGCTGCGTCAGGCCGGAGACATTGCGGCTGGCAAGCCCTTTCTGCTCCACAGGAAGTTCACGGATCAGAAGTATGCTCAGCTTGGCCAGTTGTGGGGTCCGGAGGATCCTTATCTGATTTGGCGGCAAGTGCGGCGGATGCGGTTGTGCACTTCCGAAGTCAAAAGGATCACGAGACAGAAGAGCTTTTTTGGTCTCAATTCCATAGTCCGGAGCGTTCACTTCCGTTGACCGATCGGTTGGCTGAGTGGGCTGAGCTAAATATATTGTCCGGATTGGCCATGACGGATGTAATGGATCATCTGTGGCCTGATAGGCCCAAGCCGAAGAGTTATTTTGGCTTATTACAGCAACTTCTTGGGGTGGTGCCGCACATCAAGGCGATGAAGCGATCGGCATGCATAGAGGGTGGACGGATGGCCCTTGCCTGTTGAGGGAGTCCTGGACTAGGGGGTGTCCGGACAGCCGGACCGTCATCGTCCGCCGGACTCCAAGACTACGAAGATACAAGATTGAAGACTCTGGCCCGTGTCTGGATGGGACTTTCCTTGGTGTGGAAGGCAAGCTTGGCAATACGGATATGTAGATCTCCTACCATTGTAACCGACTCTGTGTAACCCTAGCCCTCTCCGGTGTCTATATAAACCGGAGGGCTTTAGTCCGTAGGACAACATACATTACAACAATCATACCATAGGCTAGCTTCTAGGGTTTAGCCTCCTTGATCTCGTGGTAGATCCACTCTTGTACTACCCATATCATCAATATTAATCAAGCAGGACGTAGGGTTTTACCTCCATCGAGAGGGCCCGAACCTGGGTAAAAACATCGTGTCCCTCGTCTCCTGTTACCATCCGCCTAGACGCACAGTTCGGGACCCCCTACCCGAGATCCACCGGTTTTGACACCGACATTGGTGCTTTCATTGAGAGTTCCTCTGTGTCGTCACCGATAGGCTTGATGGCATCTTCAACCAACGACGCTGTCCAGGGTGAGACTTTTCTCCCCGGACAGATCTTCGTATTCGGCGGCTTCGCACTGCGGGCCAATTCACTTGGCCATCTGGAGCAGATCGAAAGCTACGCCCCTGGCTGTCAGGTCAGATTCAGAAGCTTGAACTTCACGGCCGATGTCCGCGGAGACTCAATCTTCGACGGACTCGAGCCACAGCCAAGCGGCCGCACTGTGACGATGGGCATGATCGAGCTTTGCCGCCGAACAGTGCCTTGGTGGCCGCACACGGATCCTCTTCGGCCATTAGCCCGGAGCCGATCACCCAGATCGAGGGCCGGCGGATAGACGCCGCCCTGGGGGCTTCAACATCCACGGCGATGGAGCCGAACACTAATCTTGTCTCTTGTAAAACTCGTGATTCCGAGGCGCCGGACTCCTCGCCGGACTCCGAACCTCCCGCGCCCCTACCAATCGATCCGGATTGGGCGCCGGTTATGGAATTCACCGCCGCGGACATCTTCCAATACTCGCCTTCTGACGATATCCTGAACCCACTAAAGCATCTCTCATTATCAGGAGAGTCCTGGCCGGACTATGGCCAGGATGGTTGGGGTACGGATGAAGGAGAAATTCAAATCCCACCCACCACCCACTTTGTAGCCACTGTCGACGACCTAACCGACATGCTAGACTATGACTCCGAAGACATTGACGGAATAGACGACAATGCTGGAGACGAACAAGAAACAGAGCCTATAAGGCACGGGAGGACTACCTCGTCACATGACATATATATGGTGGACACCCCAAAGAAGAGCGATAACGAGGACCAACGGGCCGCGGCAGAAGATGACCCCGCCGATAAACGACCAAAACGGCGGTGCAGACGCCGCCCTAAGTCCCGCCTCGACGACAACAACGCTCCAAAGGAGCCCGCAATACGGCAGGGCCCGCAAGTGGACGACGAACATGCAAATAAGCAACCGTCCGAACATGACGAGTCAGATAATCAGTCCGGGCCCGGTGAAAACAACAGTCCGGACGACCTCATGCCGGACACGCTGCCGGAGAGCAAGAACCTTCGGAAAAGACTCGTCAGTACTGCAAGAAGCCTGAAGAAGGAAAAACGGAGGCTCAAAACAGCGGAAGACACACTCAGAATGAGATGGAGCAAAGTGCTCAAAACCGCAGATAAGTACGGCAATGGCCACCAATCAAAGAGCTACCCGAAGCGCAAGCTGCTACCGGAATTCGACGAGGAGGCCATAGAGCCTCCACCATTCAAAAATAAAGGGGCTGCCTGGTTGGATAGACGGCCAGATGACAGGCCAAATTCTGACAGCGGCGCCACACATAAATCAACCAACGAACTTGGAAGGATAGATGGCCCAGCCAGGTCCATCTACGGGCCAAAGGAGAAGGCCCCAAGAAGCAAGGCAACACGCCAAGTGCCCGATGATAGCGGCACACACAAATACAGGGGCGCCGCACACCCACTATATTTCACCGATGAGGTGCTGGACCATGAATTCCCAGCAGGATTTAAACCCATAAACATAGAGGCCTACGATGGAACAACAGACCCTGGAGTCTGGATAGAAGACTATATACTACATATACACATGGCCAAAGGAGACGATCTCCACGCCATAAAATACCTACCCCTCGAGCTCAAAGGGCCAGCCCGTCATTGGCTTAAAAGCCTCCCAAAAAACACTGTTGGAAGTTGGGAAGAGCTAGAGGATGCGTTTAGAGCAAATTTTCAAGGGACTTATGTCCGTCCTCCGGATGCAGATGATCTAAGTCAGATAACTCAACAGCCCGGAGAGTCAGCGCGGAAATTCTGGAACAGGTTTCTTACCAAAAAGAACCAAATAGTTGATTGTCCGGACGCCGAAGCCTTAGCAGCTTTCAAGCACAATGTCCGAGACGAATGGCTCGCCAGGCACCTCGGTCAAGAGAAACCGAGGACAATGTCCGCACTAACAAGCCTCATGACCCGCTTCTGTGCGGGAGAGGATAGCTGGCTAGCAAGATGCAGCACCAGCGACCCAAGTACATCCGAGATAAGAGATGGAAACGGAAAATCACGGCGCAGAAAAGAGCAGCGCCGGAATAAAGAGAAAAGCCCAAAGAGCACGACAGTCAACGCCGGATTCAAAAGCTCGCAGCCCAACAACAAAACACAGCCTCTAAAGGATGACACCGACGAATTATCCAACTTAAATAAGATTTTGGGTCGGATATGTCAAATTCACAGTACCCCCGGAAGACCTGCAAATCACACCCACAGGAATTGTTGGGTTTTTAAACAGTCCGGCCGACTAAACGCCGAACACAAGGGGCTCCACGCGTCAAGCGAAGATGATAAACCCCACCAGCAGAGCACCGGAAAACAAAAGACTTTCCCACAAGGGGTCAAAGTAGTAAACTCACTTCATGTGATAATACGGAAAAATAGTGCGGCACTTTCTAACAAGAGCTTCGCGCGGTCCAACCCAGCCGACCGTAGAGATTGGATATCAAAACCAATCACTTTCGACCACCTGGACTATTCCAGAAGCGTTCGAAATGCGGGACGGACTCCCCTGATATTGAATCCCATAATAGACGGATTACAATTTACTAATGTCCTAATGGACAGAGGCAGCGACTTAAACCTGCTGTATTCAAAAACAATCCGTAGGATGGGGATAAACCCTGCCAAAATCCGACACAGCCGCACCTCCTTCAAAGGAGTGACGCCAGGCCCTTACGCCAAGTGCACAGGCTCCATATTACTAGAAGTCATGTTTGGATCGCCGAACAATTTTCGACGAGAAAAATTAACTTTTCATATCGTCCCATTTGAAAGTGAATATCAAGCACTCTTGGGACGAAAGGCTTTTGTCCGCTTCAACGCCATACCGCATTACGCGTCTCTTACACTCAAGATGCCCGGTCCGCGTGGCGTCATTTTAGTGCGAGGGTCACTTAAAGACCCCGGACTCGGATAGACGAATCCGACTTCAGTAGGCTAGGGGCTCCCTAGCCGCATACCCCTTATTTAATACAAACCCTGCTTTAATTATTTACATTTCTTATTTTACACATATTTTTCGCATGAATTGTTTTTAAAACTAAACGTTCCTCTCTTTCTACAGATGAACAACGTGCATACCCGTCCAGGATAACGGCGCAACGGAGACACAGGCGCAGATGTGCAGTAGGGACCCGTTGTGAGGATTCTTTTCAGATTAAGACCCTGCGTAAACCTTTTTTACTGTCTCTTGTTGTTATTCTCCCTTGGTTTCTTCCTATAGCCAAAGCGGAGCCTGACGCTTTGGCATCGGCCGCGTCAGAAGACCATGCCCGTACCTGGACACTAGGGGCTTAGGGCATGGTTCTGCCCATTATTATAAAGACCGAACACCTTAGGGAGTGTTCGGCGTCTCGAGTTAGGCATTATATGCATCAGCTCCGAATCATGTCTTTGGTCAAATGTTGGGTTTGCCCGGCTCCTGTGTTTTGCTGCCTTACGTTCCGTATCATCGGCTAACGCGGCACCAGGAGAACTACTGCGATTGTGCCCCAGTTCGGCTGGGCGAGCACCTCAGTAGAGAAAGCCGAAAACTGACTGTCATGATACAGCGAGAGACTGGTCAACCACTCGATCGACCATCGGAATGTTTAGAATTCCTTCGCTTTGACGAAGGACCGTTTCCCGGTCAGGCACATACGCGCTCCAACTTCGGAGAAGGGCGATGCCACCAGGGGCTATATCGTAGCCCCACCCTCGAGCTCCACTGGCTAAGTGAAAGTGATAAAGCATTATAGTCCGGATTGCCTCGTTCGCTACGCTACCACCTCCTTATAACAGGACCGAGACGTCGGATTAAGTGTGAAAACGTGCTATTTTTGCGAACACCCCCGCACCTTGTGCGTGGGGGCTAAAGCCGAAGACTGCCATCTTTCAAGTTATACAAAAGTATACGTAAACGGCCGCACAGGAGAAGTTTTACTACTTGGGACGCACAAGTATAAAAAGAAGTTATAACATAATCATCGATTTACAAGCTAATACGTTCATTTGAACGTGACATTTTTCGAGCACTGCGACTCTATTACACGAGCGCCATGCATAACTTCCCCGAAATAGTGCTCGGCGGGGAGCCGGCTTTCATCCGAACCCTGGGTGGCAACAGTGGTGGAATCCATCTCCGGACAATGCGCCTTCACACGGGCAAGAGCCATCCGCGCGCCCTCGATGCAGGCCGACCGCTTCATCTCCTTTATATGCGGCACCGCTCCAAGGAATTGCTGCAGTAAGCCGAAGTAGCTCGTCGCCTTAGACCTCTCTGGCCAGACATGGGCCACGATGTCAGTCATGGCAAGTCCGGACAATCTATTTAGCTCGGCCCATTCGGCCAACCGGTCTGTCAACGGAAGTGAGCGATCCGGACTGTGGAATTGAGACCAATATAGCTCTTCCGTCTCGTGATCCTTCTGGCTCCGGAAGTGCTTAACGGCATTGGCCACAATTGCAGCTAAGTCCATATACGGATCCTCCGGACTCCATAGCCGCTCAAATTGAGCATACTTTCCATCCATAAACCGGCGACGCAGCAGAAAAGGCTTGCCAGCCACGATATCTCCGGCCTGGCGCAGTTCCTCCTTCATAGCCCGCATTGCAGAGCGGGCATCCTTGGCTTCGGCGGTGGCCTTCTTCAGGTCTTCCCGCTCCGATAAGCGCTCCTTTTCAAGAGTCTCATTGCGGTCGGCAGCGTCCTTTACTTTCATGGCCAATTCGGCCACCTCTGCCCTGCTTAGGCAGTGCGCAGCCCTTTCGGCTTTCAACTCCTCGGCCGCCCTCGAGGCAGCCGCGTCACTCCTTCGAGCTTGCTCCTTAGCTCGAGCAAGTTCGGCCCGAAGGCTCTCCACAGCAGCGGCACCGTCTGTAGAACAGCATATAATTTATCAGAGGAGGGCTTCGACCCCCTTAATAAAGCGACTGGGGAGAACTCTTTTACCTTGCGACTCATCAAGTCGCCTATTGACAAGTGCGATGTCCGCATCTGCCAAGTCAAGTTGCCGATTTAATTCGGCAAACTCACTAGTCCGGCTAGCCCCCAGACTATCCGCCACCTGCATAGGAACGACGGAATTCATTACTTTAGATTTCGATCCTCGGTACGCTGTCGTTTTCGACAACCTACTGAGTCTCAGGGGCTACTATCTTTACAGGGCGCATTTTTATGTGCAAAACTGTTAAAAGACAAAGGGGTGCGTCATTCTCGCATACCTCAAATCCCGCCAGCAAACTCATGGCGGCATTACACAATCTGCTCTCGGCGGACGAAATCCTTCCAATCACCATACGCATCAATGCACGGTGATCTTCTGAATTGGACACCCTCTCAAGCAGATTCTTCAGTTCTCCAGGCCGGATTCTAGTGGGTGCCAAGCTCTCTGGCCCCTCCGGACTCGGGGATGCCCTCCGTGACGATACTTCAGGCTCGCCTGCCTTATCTGACAGCGCTGCAGACGGAGGCGTTTCGCTCTCCATCATCTCCGGAAGAAGGTCCCCCGAAGATGAACTCATCTGAGAAGGCTGCAGATCCGAACTGCAATATAAATATTTCGGTTACCCACAGAAGCACAAATGAAGGTATTTCCTTACTAATTAACTCCCTCTTTCATACTCACAGCTCGCTGGAGGGCTAATCCTTTGGCGATGATTGTGCGTCCGGATTCTCTCCGGACGCCGGACCCCCCGGTGAAGATCTCTTCCCACGCTTAGGGGCTTTGGCCTTCGGATCTTCGGAGGTGGTCCTCTTCTCCCCCTGAAGGGATGGGTTTTTGGTTCCCCCCTCTTCAGTCGCCCCTTTGGGCGAAATATTAGCTCCTCTATCTTCCCCGTCGCCCCCTTCTGTGGGCGCGACCTCCAACATTCTGACCAGCACGGGCTCCAGTGCGGTCTCTGGGAGGGGGGCCGGACACCTTATCAGCCTTGATCGCGCCACCCATTCCTGTAAAGAACAAGGGGTCAGGAGGCGAACTCTAGAAAGGCATATAAATAGAATGTCCGGACTCTGAGCTATTTACCTGAGTATCCGGGCGATCGCGGCTTAGGCCTGCGTCCTCGGCTAAATCCGGACACGCCACCTGCGGTCCGAACAACAACTTGTACGTCTCCACGGGTGTCGCACCCATAAAGTGTTGGAGAATCCGAGGCCCCTCCGGGTTGAACTCCCATAGACGGAGAGGACGGCGTTTGCAGGGCAGAAGATGCCTGATTAGCATAACCTGCATCACCACGATCAGGTCGATCTCCCTCGCTTGGAGGTCTCGAATCCGGCCCTGCAGTGAGGGCACGTCTTCAGACGGCCCCCAATTGAGCCCTTGGTTGACCCACGACATCAGTTGGCGTGGAGGTCCCGTGCGGAATAAAGGCGGCGGCTTTTGCCTGCTGCCCTTCGGAGCGGTGATATAGAACCACTCTTGCTGCCACAGTCTAAGTTCCTCTTGGAAGGAACCCTCGGGCCACGGGGCATTGGCCCTTTTGCTTATGGCCGCCCCGCCACACTCCGCTTGACGCCCCCCGATCATCTTCGGCTCCACCTTGAAAGTCTTCAGCCATAGGACGAAGTGGGGAGTGACGCGGAGGAAGGCTTCGCAGATGATAATGAATGCGGAGATATGGAGGATGGACTCTGGAGCCAAGTCGTGAAAGTCCAGCCCATAGTAGAACAGGAGCCCTCTCACGAAGGGGTCCGTCAGGAAGCCTAAACCCCGACGGAGGTGGGATACGAAGACGACGTATTCACCGGGCTCGGGGGCGGGCCCGGCCTGCCCCTGGGCAGGCAACCTGTGCGAAACCTCGTAGGCCAGGTACTTGGCTTCACGTAACTTCAATATGTCCTCCTCCGTGACGGAGGAGGGCATCCACCGGCCCTGGAGGTCGGAGCCGGACATGGTTGAGGATCCGAAGTGCTCGAATTTGAGGCTCTGGGTGTTGGAACAGGGAGCGGGGAAGAGATTCGATGCGAGATTGAAGAACAAAGACGAGCCTTGGTCCTTTTATAAAGGGGAAGAAATACCAAGGGCCGTCTCCGTGACCGTTTGGGATTCGCCTTCGATAGAGGAGGCGTGGCGACGGGAACGGTTGGGTTACCCACGCACGTATTGATGGGAATCCCGGAATAAAAGGGACACGATCTCTGCTTCGACAAGACGTGCCAAGGAAACCGCTTCGCTAAACGTGCTGAGGTGGTATAGTAAAAAATGATTCAAAATAGTGGCTTGGTAGTAGCGTAATGTCACGCCACGTAATACGTCAGCAGATTGAACGGATATACATTTTATTCTCTCTACGGTGGAATGTGGTATTTATCTTGCAGAGCCGGACACTATCCTGGTGTTCATGATCTTCTCTGGATTATTCGAGGAAGGAACCCGCCTTGCAATGCCGAACATTGTGCGCGCCGGACTAATCGTCATTGAAGCCTGGTTCAGGGGCTACTGAGGGAGTCCTGGACTAGGGGGTGTCCGGACAGTCGGACTGTCATCGTCCGCCGGACTCCAAGACTACGAAGATACAAGATTGAAGACTCCGGCCCGTGTCCGGATGGGACTTTCCTTGGCGTGGAAGGCAAGCTTGGCAATACAGATATGTAGATCTCCTACCATTGTAACCGACTCTATGTAACCCTAGCCCTCTCCGGTGTCTATATAAACTGGAGGGCTTTAGTCCGTAGGACAACATACATTACAACAATCATACCATAGGCTAGCTTCTAGGGTTTAGCCTCCTTGATCTCGTGGTAGATCCACTCTTGTACTACCCATATCATCAATATTAATCAAGCAGGACGTAGGGTTTTACCTCCATCGAGAGGGCCCGAGCCTGGGTAAAAACATCGTGTCCCTCGTCTCCTGTTACCATCCGCCTAGATGCACAGTTCGGGACCCCCTACCCGAGATCCGCTGGTTTTGACACCAACACCCGTGTGAAGACATACTGGACGGAGATGGATGCCACCGATATTGCAACCCGGGGTTCGGACGAGAGCCGGTTACCCGCCGAGCACTATTTTGGGGAAGTCCTGCAGGGTGCTCATGTAATAGAGTTGCAGTGCTCAAAAAATGTCATGTTCAAATGATCTTTATGATTTGTAATACGATATTCATAATAGAAGTGCTTTTTATACTTGTGCGTTCAAGTATTGAAATATTTCTTGTGCGGCCGTTAATGTATACTTGTGTATAACCTGAAAGATGGCAGTCTTCGGCTTCAGCCCCCGCGCACATGGTGCAAGGGTGCTTGCAAAATAGCGCATTTTCACACTTAATCCAACATCTTGGTCCTGTAAAGGAGGTGGTAGCGTAGCAAACGAGGCAACCGGACTATAATGCTTTATCACTTTCACTTAGCCATAGGAGTTCGAAGGTGGGGCTACGATATAGCCCCTGGTGGCATCGCCCTTCTCCGAAGTTGGAGCGCGTATGTGCCTGACCGGGAAACGGTCCTTCGTCAAAGCGAAGGAATTCTAAACATTCCGATGGTCGATCGAGTGGTTGACCAGTCTCTCGCTGTATCATGACAGTCAGTTTTCGGCTTTCTCTACTGAGGTGCTCGCCCGGCCGAACCGGGGCACAATCGCAGTAGTTCTCCTGGTGCCGCGTTAGCCAATGATACGGAACGTAAGGCAGCAAAACACAGGAGCCGGGCAAACCCAACATTTGACCAAAGACATGATTCGGAGCTGATGCATATAAGGCCTAACTCGAGACGCCGAACACTCCCTAAGGTATTCGGTCTTTGTGATAACGGGCAGAACGATGCCCTATGCCCCTTGTGTCCAGCTACAGGCGAAAATTTCTGAAGCGGCGGATGCCAAAACGCGAGCCTCCTCATCGGTTATGAAAAATCGGGGGATGTGAATCAACTAGAGACAGTAAGAAAGGTTTACGCAGGGTCTTAATCTGAAAAGAATCCTTGAGACGGGTCCCTGCTGCACGTCTGCGCCTGTTTCTCCGTTGTGCTATATCTTGGATGGGTGTAGCACGCTATTCATCTGTAAAAGTGAGGAACTTAGTTTGAAAAGAAATCATGCAGAAAATGTAATGAAAACAAAGTATGAATGAATGGATAAAGTTGAGCGTTTGTTGGCTCTTATTGTTCATATGCACAGCCCCTTGTGAAGGGGTATGCGGCTAGGGAGCCCCTAGTTTATTTATGTCGGACTCGCCTAGCCGTGTCCGGGGTCTTGAATGACCTTTTAATGAGATGATGCCGCGTGACTGGGCATTTTGAGTGTAAGAGACGCGTAGTGCGGTATTGCGTTAAAGCGGGCGAAAGCTCCACGTCCCAATAGTGCTTGATGGCTACTTTTGAATGGGGCAACATGGAAGATTAGCTTTTTGCGACGGAAGTTGTCGGGTGATCCGAACACAACTTCTAGTAGTAAGGAGCCCGTGCACTTGGCGTAAGGGCCCGGCGTCACTCCTTTGAAGGAGGTGTGTCTATGGCGAATTTTAGTAGGGTCTATCCCCAACTTGCGGATTGTGTCCGGATATAGCAGGTTTAGATCGCCGCCGCCATCCATTAGGACTTGTGTAAATTGTAGTCAGTTGATTATATGATCCAATATCAGAGCAGTCCATCCTGCGTTTCGAATACTTCTCGAATTATCCAGGTGGTCGAAAGTAATTGGTTTTGACATCCAATCTCGGGATTCTGCTGGGGTGGACCGTGCGACGCGTACTTTAGCGGGTGCCGCACTATTGTTCCATATTATCACATGGAGTGAGTTTACTGTTTTGACTTCTTGCGGGAAAGTCTTTTGTTTTCCGGAGCTCTGCTGGTGGGGTTCGTCATCGTCCTCGCTTGGCGTGTCGAGCACCTTGTGTTCGGTGTTGAGTCGGCCGGACTGCTTGAAGACCCAACAATCTCGGTGGGTGTGGTTTGCAGGCTTCCCAGGGGTACTGTGGATTTGACATATCCGATCCAAAATTTTGTTTAGGTTGGATGGCTCATCACTGTTGTCCTTAAGGGGCAGTGTTTTGTTGTTCGGCCGAGAGCTTTTGAATCCGGCGTTGACCGTCGTGTTCTTTCGGCCACTTTCTTTATTTCGGCACTGATCTTTCCTGCGTCGTGTTTTTCCATTTCCATCTCTGATCTTGGATGTACTCGGGTCGCTGGTGCTGCATCTTGCTAGACAGCTATCTTCCCCCGCACAAAAGCGGGTCATGAGGCTCGTTAGCGCGGCCATTGTTCTTGGCCGAGGTGTCTGGCGAGCCACTCGTCTCGGACGTTATGTTTAAAAGCTGCTCAGGCTTCGGCGTCCGGACAGTCGACTATTTGGTTCTTTTTGGTGAGGAACCTGTTCCAGAATTTGCGCGCTGACTCTCCGAGCTATTGCGTTATGTGACTTAAATCATCTGCATCCGGAGGGCAGACATAAGTCCCCTGAAAATTTGCTCTAAACGCGTCCTCGAGCTCTTCCCAACTTCCAATGGTATTTTTTGGGAGGCTTTTGAGCCAATGCCGAGCTGGCCCTATGAGCTTGAGGGGTAGGTATTTTATGGTGTGGAGATCGTCTCCTCTAGCCATATGTATGTGTAGGATGTAATCCTCCATCCAGACTCCAGGGTCTGTTGTTCCGTCGTATGCCTCTATGTTTACGGGCTTGAATCCTGCTGGAAATTCATGATCCAGCACCTCATCGGTGAAACATAGTGGGTGTGCGGCACCCCTGTATTTAGGTGTGCCATTATCTTCGAGCACTCGGTGTGTTGAGTTGCTTCCTGGTGACCTCTTTTTTGGCCCGGAAATGGACCTGACCGGGCCATCCTTTTGGCGAGCATCTTTATGTGTGTCATGTGCCGGCTTGTGTGCGGCACCGCTTGCCTCTCTTGGCCTGTCATCTTGTCGTCTATCCGGCCAGGCGTCCTCTTTGCTTTTTGATTGTGGTGGCTCTACGGCCTCCTCGTCGAATTCGGGCAGCAGCTTGCGCTTCGGGTAGCTCTTTGCTTGGTGACTATTGCCGTATTTGTCTGCGGTTTTGAGTACTTTGCTCCACCTCATTCTGAGTATGTCTTCTGCTGTTTTGAGCTTCCGTTTCTGCTTATTCAAACTTCTTGTAGTGGCGACAAGCCTTTTGTGAAGGTTCTTATGCTCTGGTGATGTATCCGGCGTGAGATCGTTCGGACTGTTGTTTTCGCCGAGGATGGGTTGGTTGTCCGATTCATCCTGTTCGGATGGTTGTTTGGTTGCATGTTTGTCGTCCACTGGCTTGCCCTGCTCTACGGCTGGGTCATTATGGGTGCTGTTGTTGCCGAGGCGGGACTTCGGGCGGCGCTGGCGTCGCCGTTTTGGTTGTTTTTCGGGGGAATTATCCTTCGCCGCGTCCCGTTGTTCCTCGTTATCGCTTCCTTTTGGTGTGTCCACCATGTATATGTCATGAGTTGAGGTGGTCTTCCAGTGCCCCGTGGGCGCTGGTTCTTGGTCGTCTCCGGCATCGTCATCCATACCGTCGATGTCTTCGGAGTCGTAATCTAGCATGTCGGTTAGATCGTCGACAGTGGCTACAAAGTGGGTGGTGGGTGGGCTTTGAATTTCTTCGTCGTCCGCATCCCAACCGTCCTGACCGTAGTCCGGCCAACGCTCTCCTGAAAACGAGAGATCCTTTAGAGAATTCAGAATGTCGCCAAAGGGTGAGTGCTGAAAGATGTCCACGGCGGTGAACTCCATGATCGGCGTCCAATTGGATTCGATTGGTAGGGGCGCAGGAAGTTCGGAGTCCGGTGAGGAGTCCGGCACCTCGGAGTCACGAGCTTTACAAGGCACAAGGTCGGTATTCGGCTCCATCACCGTAGAGATTGCAGCCCCCGAGGCGGTGTCTAGCCACCCGTCCTCGATCTGCGCAGTCGGCTCCGAACTAAGCGTCGGAGCGGACTAATGTGCGGCCTCCAGGGCACTGTCTGGCAGCAGAGCTAAATCATGCCCATCATGACAGTGTGGCGCACTCGGCTGTGGCTCGAATCCGTTGAAAATCAAGTCTCTGCGGATGTCGGCCGTGAAGTTTAGACTTCCAAATCTGACCTGACGGCCAGGGGCGTAGCTTTCGATCTGCTCTAGATGGCCAAGCGAATTGGCCCGCAGTGCAAAGCCGCCGAATACGAAGATCTGTCCGGGGAGAAAAGTCTCACCCTGGACTGCGTTGTTGTTGTTGATGATCGAAGGAGCCATCGAGCCTATCGGTGACGACACAGAGGAACTCTCAATGAAAGCACCAATGTCGGTGTCAAAACCGGCGGATCTCGTCTAGGGGGTCCCGAACTGTGCGTCTAGGCGGATGGTAACATGAGACAAGGGGCACGATGTTTTTACCCAGGTTCGGGCCCTCTCGATGGAGGTAAAACCCTACTCCTGCTTGATTAATATTGATGATATGGGTAGTACAAGAGTGGATCTACCACGAGATCAAGGAGGCTAAACCCTAGAAGCTAGCCTATGGTATGATTGTTGTAATGGTTGTTCGTCCTACAGACTGAAACCCTCCGGTTTATATAGACACCGGAGAGGGCTAGGGTTACACAAAGTCGGT
This sequence comes from Triticum timopheevii, assembly GCA_963921465.1. Classification (NCBI taxonomy): domain Eukaryota; kingdom Viridiplantae; phylum Streptophyta; class Magnoliopsida; order Poales; family Poaceae; genus Triticum; species Triticum timopheevii. The sequence continues at coordinate 142,148,743 of OY997270.1, forward strand.
TACAATGGTAGGACATCTACATATCCGTATTGCCAAGCTTGCCTTCCACGTCAACGAAAGTCCCATCCGGACACGGGATGAAGTCTTCAATCTTGTATCTTCATAGTCTTGGAGTCCGGCCGATGATGATAGTCCGGCGATCCGGACACCCCCTAGTCCAAGACTCCCTCAGCTAGGGTTTACATGGAGTCGGTTACAAGGAAGGAAACACAATATCCGGATCGCCAAGCTTGTCTTCCACGCAAAGGAGAGTCCCATCCGGACACGGGCCGAAGTCTTGAGTCTTGTATCTCCATCCTTCAATAGTCCGGACGATGTATACAGTCCGGCTGTACGGATACCCCCTAATCCAGGACTCCCTCAGTAGCCCCTGAACCAGGCTTCAATGACGGTGAGTCCGGCGCGCAGTATTGTCTTCGGCATTGCAAGGTGGGTTCCTTCTCCGAATACTCCAAAGTAATTATCGAACACATAGACCGTGTCCGGATCTGCAAAATGATCTTCACATACCGCTGTAGAGAGAACGATATTTCACAAATGCAATATGCTGACAACTTTTTAGACAACGCGATGTGTCATTACGGTCGGGTCATTATTCGAACCGTTTTCCTACAACCAGCCACAGCGCATATCGCGAGGCGGTTTTCTTGACACGTCTTGTCAAAGGAGAGATCGCGTCCCCTTATCATGGGATTCTCATCAATACGGGTATGGTTAATCCCACCACTCCATCAATCATGGCACCTGGGAAGCAAGCGATTCCCAACGGGCAAGTGGGGAGGCGCACCGCTTTCGTCGCCTCTATAAAGGGATAAGATTTCCCCATATTTACCCACGCCTTCTTCCTCCTTTGCCCACCCTTGCCCCCTCAAGCTCCAGCGCCCAAGCCCAAGTCTTCTCCGCACAGCTAAACATGTCCGGAGCAAGAGGCAAGTGGGTGTCCTCCACCGTCAAGGAGAAGCATATCAAAAATCATCGGGTGGCCGGATACTTGGCCGCAGACATAAGCACCGGCTAGCGGACGTCGGGCAGGTCATTCCGACTCCAGGACCCCACGAGAGGGTCGTGTTCGTCACCCACTTTGTCTGTGGACTGGGATTTCCACTCCATCCCTTCGTCCGCGGGCTCATGTTCTACTACGGGCTAGATTTCCATGATCTAGCCCCAAATTTAGTCCTCAACATCTCGGCGTTCATCGTCATATGCGAGGCCTTCCTCCGCATCAAGCCTCATTTCGGCTTGTGGCTGCAATCCTTCTGCATGAGGCCGAAGATTGTGAGAGGCCAGCAAGCGGAGTGCGGAGGAGCCATGGTGGGCAAGATGCCTAACGTCACCTGGCTAGACGGCTCCTTTGCGGAAACCGTGAAGGGGTGGCAGTCGGGGTGGTTCTACAACACCGAGGCGCATGGCGCCAACTTGGCAGCGGCCCCCGAGTTCCGACCCGGCACCCCCATGCGGCTCACCTCCTGGGAAAGGAAGGGCCTGTCCTGGGGCGAATCTACAGAGCTGACCGGACCCCAAACCTGCATCAGGAGCATGAAGGACAAGAACATCAACCATGTCAACGTGATCCAGGTCATGCTCGTTCGCCGGATTTTGCCGTGTCAATGGCGGGCATTCAATCTGTGGGAGTTCGTCCCGGCCAAACACCAGAAACTCCAGAGGCTCTACGACATGACGCATAAAGGCGCGTGGAAGGTGTTGTTCAAGGCCTCCGAAGTACCTCCTCCCACATCCGGGACCTTGGGCTCCACGCCGCGCGGCCTCCCAGTAAGGTGAGTTTTCAGGCTACCACCAGATTCAGTTCTTCCCAATATATTCATGGGGGAATCTTAAGTAACTGCGCATATTTGCTCTGGAGTATGTGGAGACAGCGGAGCAGATTGACTGTTCGGCTCCGCTGCCAGAAGGCCCCGCTGATGCTCTCCTGACGGAGATGCTAGTCCCTGCAACCTACAAGGTGCCGGAGAAGAAGGCCAAAAATAAGGCCCCAGGGATCCGAAAGGGTCTCTGGCATAAGGTTGTGCCAGAAGCCTCGTCCGAAGACGACGAGGCGCACCCCTCCCACGAAGGGGAGGAAGAAGAAGAAGAAGAAGACGTCCCATCAGGAAAGGATGAGGGGCCTGGGGAGGCGGACCAGGGGGCTGGAAAGGGCCCCCGGCGCAAGGCCGTTATACCCACGTCGTCCGATGACGATGAGGCAGATTCCTCCCGCGAAGGCGGGAGGAAGCAAGAAGAAATTCTACCTCCCTGCACTGGGATGAGAGAAAGAGGAAAACCGCCCCGGAGGGGGAGGCCGGGGCGTCCAAGAAGGGAAAGGTGTCCCTTCCAAAATATTCCGCCACGGCCGCTCTCAGCGAGGAGGGGTGGCTGCCCCAGGGGAAGCCCCTAGTGCGATCGTAAGTGTCTGCACTCTATCATGTCTTCACTCAATAGCTTTTTTATAATGCCGAACATATGTGCAGTCCGGCCAGGGCTCACCCCGAGGTATCTTCTTCCGGGTCCCAGAGCGATTCGGAGATGAATTCGCTTCCGACGGCCACTACTCCTCAGCCCGCGGATGACACAGAGGTGTTGTCCCGAAATCTCCCAGAGCGGCGGGAGGTGACTCTGGAGACTCCCCAAGGCGGGATTCCCAATGTCGGACACACGGGTTTCAAGATCCCCATGGATCGTGTCGATGAGAGCCACAGTAGGACGGGCTCTCAGCCGAATACTGTGCTGGAACCTTCAATGGTTCCGGACTCAGGCGGGTAGCCCCTCGTTAGGGAGGGCGAGCCATCTGCATCGAGGACTTCCGTTGCGCCCGAGGCGCCGGATTGTCTGCTGGAAGCGCTTCGCGGCGCTTCCATGGATGAAGAGCATCGTACTCTTATGAGTGCGGTGATTCGGAAGGTTTTGTCCGCCAAGAGCGGACTAACCGAAGCTTGCACCAGCCTCCTGACAGGCTTTGAGGTAAGTAATAAATGTGTGTAAAATTACCACCCGATAGGTAGTGGCCCCTGATACTCTGTTTGGTATTCGGAAAGAAAAACCAAACGAAGGGTCAATTATAATCCGCAGGAGTCTAATAATAAATATTCATGTGAATAAGCAGGCTGTGCTGCTTGCCGCTGCTGCCCGCACAGCCGAGGTTTCCGAACTGAAGCGGGACCTGGAGCAGGCGAAGGGAGAGCTCGTCCTCACAAGGAGGCAGCTCAAATAGAACAAGGGTAAGTGATTCCCCGCTCTTATGTAGTTAAGGATAGACAAAATTGGTTGGTCTAACGCCAAAGCGTCGTGACTGTGTAACAGGGACCACCACCGAAGTGGCGTCCCTGAAGAAAGCGCTGTCCGAGGCCGAAGACAAGGCGGCCTTGGAATACAAGGAGTGCGAAAAGCAAAGTGCTAGAGTTGGCGAGGTACAGCTAGAGCTCCGGGACCTCGGCAAGAAGTTCGAGTCCGTGGAGCATGATCTGAAGATGAAAGAGGCTGAGTTTGCGAAGGCCCTTGTGAGTATGAAGGACGCCAAGGCCGAAGCCGAGAAGGCACAACAGGAAGTCATGGAAGCCAAAAAGATAGCGGCGGGTAAGAAATTATTTATGCAAAGCAAACACGTGGAGGAGGCATTTCTTTTACTTACTCAAATTCGGAGCTCTCCAGGAGCATTCGCAGATCTACCACGCAGCGTTTCAGATGCCGCGGAGTTCTACCGTGCCCAAGAGGGGAGCTCAACGGAGAAGCTGTTCTGGTCCCAGTATGCTGGGGCCGAACAACCAATGCCTCTAAGTGACCAACTGAAGCAGTTGGTCAAACTCCACAGTGCGGCCGAAGTGGCTATGAAAGATTCCATAGTCCGGATGTGGCCTGGTGAACTCCTGCTCACTAGCTACTTCGGCCTGATCAAGCGAATAGTGGATGCTTGTCCGCAGCTTGAAGTGATCTAGTGATCCGTTTGCATTGAGGGTGCCCGTCGGGCCTTTGCCCGCGCAAAGGTGCATTCGGGCAAGCTGGACGTGGAGAAGCTGGTGAAGGACGGGCCGCCGGAGGGCAAGGCACATCGCCCTCCCGAGATGTACTATGATGGCGTGATGAAGGGCGCTCGTCTCGTGGCCGATGAATGTACCAAGGACACCATTTTAGAATGAATTCACTTCTGTCATGTCTGTAATTCAAAACGAAGTTACTTGTGCTATGTAGCACTGTTTGATTTAAAATATTACCTTCTGTGCGGCTGTTTATAAAATTCTGAAGGTAGGCCAGTCGTCGGCTTCCGCCCCCACGTAACTAGCACTGGGGTGTTCGTGGAAAACCCAAGCACTCTTTATCCAAATGTTTGGTCCCTTAAGGAGGTGTCTGGCGCAGCGAACAAGGCAATCGGACTATGCGGCTTTATAACTTTCACTTAGCCATAGAAGTCTACAATTTTAAATTTCGGTGAAGCCCCTAGAATCCGGAAGGCCGAATTGGGGCGCTATGTACGCCTAGATCGGACGAAGCCGATTTATCACCTAAAGCAGAAAAATCTTTAAGGATTTTAAGACCTCTCGAACAGCGAACAGCTCTCGCGACATCATGCCGGTCAGTTTTCGGCTTTCTCTACTGAGGTGCTCGTCCGGAAGAACCGGGACACAATCGTAGTAGTTCTCCCTACGCTACCTTAGCCAATATAACGGAACGTAAGGTACCAAAAAAAGGGAGCCGGGCTAACCCAACTGTAGACCCAAAACATGATTCGGAGCTGATGCATATAGTGCTATAAGTTTGGGGTGCCGCACTGTTGAAAGTGTTCGGACTTTACTTGCCGTATTACGGGGCGCCATGAGAAGCCCCTGGCAAACTGACCGTACCAAGGTGTACGGATGCAATATCAAATAAACATTTATAAGAAAAAAATGCTCAAATAATAATAATAAGCTGACGCTATATATTATCTCCCATTGATGAATAATATGTTTAAGCATATGTTTACAATGGATGCATTAAGCGGAAATAAATAGGACTATTTGACATGTCCTATCCAGGGGCAGGCCGCGTACAGATAGATAAAACAGGTATAACAATCGTAAATAGATTCCACCTGGGTATTTCCTTCTGTGCGCAACGCCTGTTGCCTCCTTGCTTTTCTCTCTTGTGTGAGTCCTTCAATCTGGCTCTTCTGAAGAGGCTACACTAAAGCAATGTCCTGAAAGGTAAAAGGGAACGATTATGAAGGTATGTAGCGGTTACCCGCACTATTGACTGAGTCATTGTTGTGCCTCCGCCTACGCCCATGGTATCTTGAGTGCATAATTGTGTACGCGTGGTACGGATGCTGCTTTGGTGGGGCTTGAGCAGAGGCCGGACTGCTAGTCGCGCTCTCAGCGTGCTTGATGATCCTGTTGTGGGGTGTTCCGGACTCTCTTGACGGTGCTCGAAGTTGTTGTTGCTGGATTGGTTTGTTGGAGTAGGCCGCATTGTACTTCCGCCGCGAGGGCTGCAGTATGCTCCTCTGTATGGAGAGAGTGGTCCATGTTTCCGTTGACTGTTATGAACCTGCATGGTCCTGGCATCTTGAGCTTGAGGTACGCGTAAAGTGGTACCGCATTGAATCTAGCGAATGCGGTTTGTCTGAGCAGTGTGTGGTAACCACTGCGGAAAGGGACGATATCGAAGATTAACTCTTCGCTTAGGAAGTTATCCGGAGATCCGAAGACCACTTCCAATGTTATAGAGCCCGTACAACGGGCCTCTACTCCAGGAATCATGCCTTTAAAGGTGGTTTTGGTGGGTTTGATCCTTGCAGGGTCAATGCCCATTTTGCGCACTGTGTCCTGATAAAGCAGGTTCAGGCTACTGCCACCGTCCACAAGGACTCGCGTGAGGTGAAATCCGTCGATGATTGGGTCTAAGACCAATGCGGCTAAGCCGCTCTGACGGATGCTAGTAGGATGATCCCTACGATCAAAGGTGATCGGACAAGATGACCATGTGTTGAACTGGGGGCGACTGGCTCCATCGCGTAGACGTCCTGTAGTGCCTGCTTCCATTCCTGCTTGGGGATGTGAGGGGCGTAGATCATGTTGACCGTTTTCACCTGGGGGAATTTCTTTTGTCCCCCCGTGTTCGGACGCTGGGGCTCTTCGTCATCGTCGCTGTGCAGCCCCTTGTCCTTGTTTTCGGCATTTATTTTGCCGGCCTGTTTGAACACCCAGCAGTCTCTATTGGTGTTGTTGGCTGGCTTGTCCGGGGTGCCATGAATTTGGCACGAGCGCTCCAGTATGCGGTCCAGACTGAACGGTCCCTGATTATTTATTTTGAACGGCTTCTTCCGCTGACCGGACTTGGATCCTCTGAATCCGGCGTTGACTGCCATGTCTTCAGTGCTATCGCCGTTTTTCCGTCGCTGATGTCTATTATGCCATTGCTTGCCATTAGTATCGTGACCATCTGAGGTGCCGGAATGTGGCGTGGTGCCGCTGCGAGCCAACCAGTTGTCCTCGCCCGCGCAAAAGCGGGTCATTAGTGTTGTGAGAGCTGCCATGGATTTGGGTTTTTCCTGGCCGAGGTGTCGAGCGAGCCACTCATCACGGATATTATGCTTAAAAGCTGCCAGGGCTTTGGCGTCCGGACAGTCGACTATTTGGTTCTTTTTAGTTAGGAACCGAGTCCAGTATTTCCTGGCTGACTCTCCGGGCTGTTTAGTAATGTGGCTCAGGTCATCAGCATCCTGTGGCCGCACATATGTGCCCTGGAAGTTGTCGAGGAATGCGTCTTCCAGGTTTTCCCAACTGCCAATGGAATTTGCTGGCAGGCTGTTTAGCCAGTGCCGGGTTGGTCCTTTGAGCTTAAGGGGAAGGTACTTGATGGCATGTAGATCATCTCCGCGGGCCATGTGAATGTGGAGAAGGAAATCTTCAATCCATACTGCGGGGTCTGTTGTGCCATCGTATGATTTGATGTTTATGGGTTTGAACCCTTCTGGGAATTCATGATCCATCACTTCGTCAGTGAAGCAGAGGGGGTGTGCGGCGCCTCTGTGCCGGGCTATGTGGCTACGCAATTCGAATTGGTCTGGGTTGCTGTGTTCATCCCGGCCGGACTTGTTGATAATGTATCCGGCGTGACGGTCATCGTCGCGCGCTGGGGCGCGCCCCCGCGATCCATAGATCGATCTTGGCTGTCCTGCTTTGTTTTCCAGAATATCTTGCAGGTCTTGCCTGTTGTCCCGGGCCGTAGTGTATTGGCGTGGGGGTGCGGGCTAGTATTCGGGCTGATATCCCGTTTTATCTCGGCCACGGGGTGCCTGGTCAGCCATTTGGCGCTCGAGTCCGTATTCCTCGGCTGCCAGGACTTCAGTCCATCTATCTCTGAGCAGGTCTTGATCAGCCTGGAGTTGCTGCTGCTTCTTCTTCAGGCTCCTTGCAGTGACAATAAGCTGGCGCTTGAAGCGCTTCTGGTCTACGGTATCCTCAGGCACGCCGAACTCGTCGTCGCCGAGGCTAATCTCGTCTTCGGATGGGGGCATATAGATGTCCTCCTCCGGATATCCGTCGATCCCCTATTCGTCTGGGCTGACCTGCTCATCTTCCTGCTCGGCCTGCCCGATGGCGGGCTGGTCAGGGTTGTATTCCTCTTCGGCGCCATCCAGATTACTTTCATCTCCGGGGTCGGTATTGCTACGGCGGGGCTTGGAGCGGCGCCGACGACGCCCATGCTTTGCTTTTCTCCCTGAGGGGTTATCCTCCGTTGCCTCGTCGCCATTGGTTTCCTTTGGAGATTCCACCATGTATATATCGTATGAGGAGGTGGTCGTCCACCGTCTTGTGAGCGGTGGCTCCTGTAATTCTCCTGCATCGTCGTCCATACCGTCGATGTCTTCGGAGTCGAAGTCAAGCACGTCGGTTAAATCATCGACCATGGCAATGAAGTGGGTGGTTGGTGGGCAGCGAATTCCTACGTTGCCTGCTTCCCACTCAAGCCGGACATAATTCGGCCCAGAGCCTCCTGACAAAGAGAGAGGCTTTAATGAGTTAAGCATGTCGCCAAAGGGCGAGTGCTGGAAGATGTCCACAGCGGTAAACTCCATTACCGTAGCCCAACCTGGCTCGGGAGTGCGCGGACGGGAACCAACATCCAGATGCGAATTCGGGGGTCCGAAGTCACAGGCCACCACAGAGGTGAGACCCGTGTTCGGCTCCACCGCCAATGAGTATGCTGCCTGCGGGATGGGGTCCAGCCCTCCGTCTTTAGGCAGCACAGCCCGCTCCGGATTTAGATCCGAGGCTACTGCGGGGGTGATACCCCGAGCTTTGTCTGACAGCAGGTCTAAGCCGTGCTCGTTGTGACTGTCCGGTTCTCCTGGCATGGGCCCAAATCCGTCGAAGATCAAGTCTCCGTGGATGTCCACCGTGTAGTTCAGGTTTCCGAACCTTATCTGGTGGCCAGGGGCGTACCAGTCGATCTGCTCCAGGTGGCCAAGCCAATTGGCCCGCAGTGCGAAGCCGCCGAACACGAAGATCTGTCAGGGGAGAAGAGTCTCCCTCTGGACCGTGTTGTTCATGATTCAAGGCGCCATCAAGCCTTGCAGCGACGACACAGAGGAACTGTCAATGAAAGCGCCAATGTCGGTGTCAAAACCGGCGGATCTCTGGTAGGGGGTCCCGATCTATGCGTCTAGGCTGATGGTAATAGGAAGCAAGGGACATAATGTTTACCCAGGTTCGGGCCCTCTCGATGGAGTTAAAACCCTACTCCCTGCTTGATTAATATTGAAGATATGAGTAGTACAAGAGTAGATCTACCACGAGATCGTAGAGGCTAAACCCTAGAAGCTAGCCTATGATGGTATGCTTGTAATTGTGATCGGCCTTCTAAGGACCAACCTCTCCAGTTTATATAGACACCGGAGAGGGCTAGGGTTTACATGGAGTCAGTTACAAGGAAGGAAACACAATATCCGGATCACCAAGCTTGTCTTCCATGCAAAGGAGAGTCCCATTCGGACACGGGCCAAAGTCTTGAGTCTTGTATCTCCACGCTTCAATAGTCCGGACGATGTATACAGTCGGGCTGTCCGGATACCCCCTAATCCAGGACTCCCTCACTCTCTCCACACACTCTCGTCCTCTCCAGATCTAAACACAACATCAGTGGCCACACTCTCTTCTCTGCTCAACATTGGTCATATATCCAGCCAGATCCCCTCTGTCGGTGAAGGTGAGAAGGTGCAATGTTCACATGGTCGTCCTCGGTAATGGCTCTTACCCACTACCGGCGCGTCCTGATCAGTGTGCCTTGTCGTTCTCTCCCACGCAGCGCCGGCTAGGGAGGGCCTCCGACCCCTTCTTCCTTGCTGCCATACTGTGCAAGATCCGGCCTCCCGCCGCCCACCTAGCAACACCCGGCGACCCTCGGGTATAACATCCTTCAAAACCGGCCTTGCTCTACTGTCCCAGCTCCTGACGTCGCTGCATTTGTATCTTTTACTATTTATCAGGCCCCCTCGTAAGTAGGATCGATCTGCAGTTTGAAAGCAACCTATATTTTTACTGTTAAGAGGTAAAACTACTTCATGCAGTCGAATCAAGTACTACTTGGTTCAAACAGGGAAGAAAGGGGGTGGGGTGGGGGGAGATTTATTACCTGAATCTAGGACTTGGTCAAAAGAGGAAATAATGGGGGCGAAAAGTAGCAGAGACTGGCTATCCAACTTGTCTCTTGGTCTAATATGGAAATAAAGGGAAACACAGTACAAACACAATATAAACCGATCTATTGGTTGAAAAAGGAAAGAAAGTGGCGACTGTGGGACAAGTCAACAGAGTATGGCCAACACTAGATTTGCTAGCCTCACACAGTATAAGGTGGCTATACTGAACAAAAATGGGACCAACCCAGATATCCTGTTCTGATGTTTGTTGCCCCAAGCCCCTGTTATGTAATGCCACTGGTAAAATGTAGTAGTCCCACTGTTAAAAGTAAGGACACGTTAAACCAATGGTGTTTTCAATGTAATGCCTCCAGTAATATGAATCAATAGCATTGTTTTTCATGTCCTGCTAAATTTCCCATTAAGATAAGTTGCTTCTCTTTGCTAGAAATGCAACTATCCTGGTCCGCCTACTCTCCCGTTTCCAAATACCAACTCTTTAGCAGCTGTTAATGTAATGTTGCTAGTAAAATGTAGCAATGGCACCATTAAAGTGATATCATATTTAACAGTTGTCATAGTTAATCCTAATGCCCACACTAATATCTAGCAATGCTGTTGCTTTAGAAATTGCTACTGTCCTTGTAGGATCAACATTCAGATAAGGAAAATGCTTCTTTTCAATTGTTGTATGTTTCATATCTTGTTAGTCACCCTCCTTTCCACCTTTTTGTGCAAACAGAGATGTACATTTCATGCTTCATCTTAGTTTAATTGAACAAATGATATCCAAATTATAGTTGAACAGTCCACGAGCTTCACGACCAACCTTGATGTTGCTCAATTTTATTGCCACTAATGAAGAAGAAGCTGCTACCTCATGGGACATTGCTTCATTTTAGGCGAACTGCACAAAAAGGTCCCATGAATTGAACCATCCATGTTGGTGACTGGTGTCATCCCTTCTATGATGGCGTTAACTGTAGATATGGTTCCCAATGCGAGGTATGTTCCTTTTTGGTCCGACCGTTTGCCAAAGATCCTGCATGTTGACTCTGCTCTTGTGCTACAGTTTTGGCACTGCCATGATAAAGCAGAATGTTATTATTTTGCACCTTAATCTAGTGGCACTATTAATTTGAGGCAATGTTTTGGTACCACTAGTGCCACCGATTTTTTATATATATTGAAAGAGGGGGTTTCATCCGATTTCACTAAAGAAACCCAACCAAAGGGAACCATTATCCAACAACATCTCAGTGTAAATGAGCAGTTATACAAATACTACTAGAACGGACTGAGTACTAGGAGGAGACAAGTTTGCCACATAAGCTAGGCAGGTAGGGAGACGCATCACCAACTCGATCAAGTTTGGATTACAACCCAAATGCTACCACAGAAACATCAGGGGGAATATAGGGACTGAAAGAGCCAGCTTCAGCATCTCAGTCTAAGCACCCCCGGCCTCCATCCTTGCCGCACACGGTACACCTCGCTTGCCACCTGCTCGCCCCTAGTACCAATGATAAAATGAAGTAATAAAACAGTGAAAATATACTGAGTGTCTTCTCTATCATTTGATTTCCAATGTAGATAAAGAGAGTGCTTCTCTTTGTTAGTATATGTTTCACCAACTAGTCCCATTGTTAATGTTTAAGTGTTTCTGCAAATTGGGGTACTTAATTTTAGTTGATCTGCACAAAAATAGAGATTGGAATGTCTCAAGGACCCTCCTTGTAATACTGTTGTACACTGATGTTCATCACTGGAAGAACGTGTATGGGGGAGAATTGGGTCAATTTCCAGTATGAGGCCTACCATATGAGGTGTCACAGGGCCCATCTTGCCCTCGCAGCATGGCATACCGTGATACTATCGTAATATTTTACCATTAAGAAAATGAAGTTTCTTCTATTTATTAGTGTGTGTTTCATCAACTAGTGCCACTATAATGTAATCATGCTTTTTAATTATCTAGGCAAACAGGGTTATTCAGCTGGATTTTGGTAGAAATGCACAAATGTACGGATGGAACCGGCATATATGCAGAGTGCGAGGTGCCAAGCAAAAATTACCAACACCAACCATGCTCCATCAAAGCATTGGCATCCACCACCAATGGGATGCATGGCGCTCTCTGGGGATGAATCTTTCTTGGCAGTAAATCCTCTAATCAAATACTAGTAGCTTATATTGGCACTTTTCTAGGGAGTACTCTTTTCTGAAAGAAGCACCAATCTATTTTTCTTTGTTTGTACAAAGTGTCTCAACTTTGTTTTTGGTCCAGAGCTATTATAGGGTGTTTGGCATAGTACTCAGAGACTGATTGTAAGCATGATTTTCATTAGCCATCACATTGATTGTAAGCATGATAAGATGGAAGATTAGATTAGTGTGAAGCTTACCTTAAGCCCTACCGCCGCTATTGACATCAGGCGAGCAGTAAGGGAACCATGGAGAACGGCGGGGAAGTGATGTTGCGCGATCTGGCTGCTGTGGGAGAATGAATACTCCTATGGCTCCCGCTGGCACTGTGCCCTCACGAACGACACACCATACTCGATCAATTCATTATCCTCTGGATGCTCGACGTTCGACCGTACACCCACCATCTCCGCCCGACTTTCGCATCGGGTGAATCTGTCTGCTCCATCGCCCAGATGAGATACTCGATGAACTCGAAGGACTGCAGTGTGACTGTCGTCAGGGAGTACATCGCCGCCCTGATCACCATCGTATCACCCTTTCTCATACATTGCCACATGGCCCTCACCGTCCTTGAAATATCCCACTCATTGTTAAACCAAGTAAGGATCTCCGTCAACCTGGCTAACTTCGCATGGTCGCCGCAAGAGATCTGCCCGATTCGCCGCTGCATCCTCTCCATAGATTTCCTTCTGAGAGATCCGATGCTAGCTTTGGAAGATGGGAGGAGAGACGGTGGTCTTGCAATGGAGAAGAGGGATAGGTGAGACGGTGGTTTCGCAACGGAGAAGATGGAGAGGTCACGGGGTGGTTTGCAATGGAGAAAAGGGAGAGGCGAGATGGTGGTTTTGAAATGGAGATGATGGAGAGGAGAGGGGGTGGTTTTGTGGTACGTCCATTTTGCATCATGCTTTTATATCAATATTTATTGCATTATGGGCTATTACTACACATTATGTCACAATACTTATGCCTTTTATCTCTTATTTTACAAGGGTTACACGAAGAGGGAGAATGCCAGCAGCTGGAATTCTCGGCTCGAAAAGGAGCAAATATTAGAGACCTATTCTGCACAACTCCAAAAGTCTTGAAACTCCACGAAAGTTAATTTTGAATATATTAAAAATATTGGGCGAAGAAAGCACCAGAGCGGGGCCACCCACCAGCCACGAGGGTGGAGGGCGCGCCCTAACCCCTGGGCGCGCCCCCTGCCTCGTGGGCTACCTGGCAGGCCTCCGATGCCCATCTTCTGCTATATGGTATCTTTTGCCCTGGAAAAAATCATAAGGAAGCTTTCGGGATGAAGCGCCGCCGTCTCGAGGCGAAACCTCGGCAAGGCCGATCTAGCGCTCCAGCGGAGCTGTTCTGCAGGGGAAACATCCCTTTGGGAGGGGGAAATCATCGCCATCGGCATCACCATCGATCCTCTCACTGAGAGGGGGTCAATCTCCATTAACATCTTCACCAGCACCATCTCCTCTCAAACCGTAGTTCATCTCTTGTATCCGATCTTTGTCTCAAAACCTTAGATTGGTACCTGTGGGTTGCTAGTAGTGTTGATTACTCCTTGTAGTTGATGCTAGTTGGTTTATTTGGTGGAAGATCATATGTTCAGATCCTTAATGCATATTAATACCCCTATGATTATGAGCATGAATATGATTTATGAGTAGTTACATTTGTTCCTGAGGACATGGGAGAAGTCTTGTTATAAGTAATCATGTGAATTCGGTACTCGTTTGATATTTTGATGAGATGTATGTTGTCTCTCCTCTAGTGATGTTATGTGAACGTCAACTACATGACACTTCACCATGATCTGGGCCTCGGGGAAGGCATTGGGAAGTAATAAGTAGATGATGGGTTGCTAGAGTGACAGAATCTTAAACCCTAGTTCATGCGTTGCTTCGTAAGAGGCTGATTTGGATCCATATGTTTCACAGTATGGTTAGGTTTACCTTAATTCTTCTTCTGTAGTTGCGGATGCTTGCAAGTGGGGTTATTCATAAGTGCGATGCTTGTACAAGGAAGGGCAATACCCAAGCACTGGTCCACCCACATATCAATTATAAAAGTAACGAACGCGAATCATCTGAGCATGATGAAAACTAGCTTGAAAGAAATTTCCATGTGTCCTCGGGAGCGCTTTGCTTTATATAAGAGTTTGTCCAGGCTTTTCATTTTCTACAAAAAGGATTGGGCCACCTTGCTGCACCTTAGTTACTTTTGTTACTTGTTACCTGTTACGGATTACCTTATCACAAAACTAATTGTTACCGATAATTTCAGTGCTTGCAGAGAATACCTTACTGAAAACCGCTTGTCATTTCCTTCTACTCCTCGTTGGGTTCAACACAGTTATCCCCTATACTTGTGGGTCATCAAGAATCTTCTCTGGCACCATTGTCGGGGAGTGAAGCACCTTTGGTAGGTGGAATTTGGTAAGGAAACATTTATATAGTGTGCTGAAATTTACTGTCAGTTGTTATTATGGAAAATAATCCTTTGAGAGGTATCTTTACCCCGACCAGAAGAGAAAAGAGTTTCTCCTCAACCTACTAAAAATATTTACTTTGAAATTCCTTTGGGTATGATAAAGAAACCCCTAGCTAATCCCTATACAAGAGATGGAACATTACATCCCGATATGCACCTAATCTATGTGGATGAAGTTTGTGGATTATTTAAGCTTGCAGGTATTCCCGAGGATGTCGTCAATAAGAAGGTCTTCCATTTATCTTTGAAGGGAAAGGCATTGACATGGTTTAGGCTATGTGATGATATTGGATCATGCAACTACAATTGATTGAAATTGGAATTACATTAGAAGTTTTATCCTATGCATCTGGTTCATAGTGATCATAATTATATATATAATTTTTGGCCTCATGAAGGAGAAAGTATCGCTCAAGATTGGGGGAGGCTTAAGTCAATGTTATATTCATGCCCCAATCATGAGCTCTCAAGGGAAATTATTATTCAAAAAATTTATGCTCGACTTTCTCTTAATGACCGCTCCATGCTCGATACTTATTGTACTGGTTCTTTTATGATGAAGACTATTGAATTTAGATGGGACTTATTGGAAAGAATTAAACGCAACTCTGAAGATTGAGAACTCGACGAAGGTAAAGAGTCAGGTAAAACACCTAAGTTTGATTGTGTATATTTTATGGATACTGATGCTTTTCGTGAATTTAGCACTAAATATGGACTTGGCTCTGAGATAGTAACTTCTTTCTGTGAATCATTTGCTACTCATGTTGATCACCCTAAGGAGAAGTGGTTTAAATATCATCCTCCCATTGAAGTGAAAGTAGTAGAACCTATTAAAGTTGAAGAAAAGACTATTACTTATAATGTTGATCCTATTGTTCGTACTGCTTATATTGAGAAACCACCTTTCTCTGTTAGAATACAGGATCATGCTAAAGCTTCAACTGTGGTTCGTAAGAGTAATGCTAGAACACCTACACCCCCTGAGAAAACTAAAGTTGAACCTATTATTGCTATTGTCAAAGATCTCTTGGCCGATAATATTGATGGGCGTGTTATTTACTTATGTGATGAAGCTGCTACAATTGCTTGACCCAATACTAAAAATAAACATAGACCTGTTATTGGCATGCCTGTAGTTTCTGTTAAAATAGGAGATCATTGTTATCATGGCTTATGTGATATGGGTGCTAGTGTGAGTGCAATACCTCATTCCTTATACAAAGAAATTATGCATGATATTGCACCTGCTGAGATAGAAGATATTGATGTTACTATTAAGCTTGCCAATAGAGACACTATTTCACCAATTGGGATTGTTAGAGATGTTGTAGTCTTGTGTGGGAAAATTAAATATCCTACTGATTTTCTTGTTCTTGGTTCCCCACAAGATGACTTTTGTCCCATTATATTTGGTAGACCATTCTTGAATACTATTAATGCTAAGATAGACTGCGAAAAGGATATTGTTACTGTTGGTTTAGGGGATATGTCTCATTATTTTAATTTTGCTAAATTTCGTAGACAACCCCATCATAAAGAATTGCCTAGTAAAGATGAAATTATTGGTCTTGCTTCTATGCCATGCCTCCTAATGATCCTTTAGAACAATATTTGCTAGACCATGAAAATGACATGTTTATTAATGAGAGAAGGGAAATAGATGAAGTATTCTTTAATCAGGGACCTATTTCGAAACACAACTTGCCTGTTGAAATCCTAGGGGATCCTCCTCCACCCAAGGGTGATCCAATGTTTGAGATTACACCATTACCCGATACTCTTAAATATGCTTATCTTGATGAAAAGAAGATATATCTTGTTATTATTAGTGCTAACCTTTCAGAGCATGAAGAGGAGAAATTATTGAAAACTTTAAAGAAGCACCGTGCTGCTATTGGATATACTCGTGATGATCTTAAGGACATTAGTCCCACTCTATGCTAGCACAAAATAGAACTTGAGAAAGATGCTAAACCAGTTGTTAATCATCAACGACGGTTAAATCCTAAGATGAAAGAAGTGGTAAGAAATGAAATAATAAAGCTTCTAGAGGCAGGTATAATTTATCCTGTTGCTGATAGTCAGCGGGTAAGTCCTGTCCATTGTGTCCCTAAGAAGGAAGGTATTATTGTTGTTCCTAATGATAAAGATGAATTGTTACAGGTTATAGATTGGTAATTGATTTCCGCAAATTAAATAAAGCTACTAGAAAAGATCATTACCCTCTACCTTTTATTGATCATGCTAGAAAGACTATCCAAACATACACATTTTTTCTTCCTAGATGGTTATTATAGTTTCTCTCAAATACCTATGTCAAAAGAGGATCAGGAAAATACCACTTTTACTTGCCCTTTTGGTACTTTTGCTTATAGATGTATGCCTTTTGGTTTATGCAATGCACCTGCTACCTTTCAAAGATGTATGACTGCTATATTCTCTGACTTTTGTGAAAAGATTGTTGAGGTTTTCATGGATGATTTCTCCGTGTATGGAACTTCTTTTGATGATTGCTTAAGAAACCTTGATCGAGTTTTGCACAGATGTGAAGGAACTAATCTTGTCTTGAATTGGGAGAAGTGTCACTTTATGGTTAATGAAGGTATTGTCTCGGGGCATAAAATTTCTAAAAGAGGTATCGAAGTTGATAAAGCTAAAGTAGATGCTATTGAAAAGATGCCGTGTCCTAAGCAGATCAAAGGTATAAGAGGTTTCCTTTGGTCATGCCGGTTATATAGGAGGTTTATTAAAGACTTCTCTAAAATTTCTAGGCCTCTGACTAATCTCTTACAAAAAGATGTTACTTTTGTCTTTGATGATGATTGTGTAGAAGCATTTGAAATACTTAAGAAAGCCTTGATTTCTGCACCTATTGTTCAGCCACCTGATTGGAATTTACCCTTTGAAATTGTGTGTGATGCTAGTGATTATGCTGTAGGTGCTGTTCTAGGACAAAGAGTTGAGAAGAAATTAAATGTTATCCAATACGCTAGTAAAACTCTAGACAGTCCCCAGAGAAATTATGCTACTACTGAAAAAGAATTCTTAGCAGTTGTATTTGCTTGTGATAAGTTCAGACCTTATATTGTTGATTCCAAAGTAACTGTTCACACTGATCATGCTGCTATTAAATATCTTATGGAAAATAAAGATGCTAAACATAGACTTATTAGATGGGTTCTCTTGCTACAACAATTTGATTTGCATATTATTGATAGAAAGGGAGCTGAGAACCCCGCTGCAGACAACTTGTCTAGGTTAGAAAATGTTCTTGATGACCCACTGCCTATTGATGATAGATTTCCTGACGAACAATTAGCTGTCATAAATGCTTCTCGTACTGCTCCATGGTATGCTGATTATGCTAATTACATTGTTGCTAAATTTATATGACCTAGTTTCACATACCAGCAAAAGAAAAAAAATCTATGATTTAATACATTACTTTTGGGAGGACCCACACCTTTATAAAGAAGGAGTAGATGGTGTTATTAGATGTTGTGTACCTGAGCATGAACAGGAACGGATCCTACGCAAGTGTCATTCTGAGGCTTACAGAGGACACCACGCTGGAGATAGAACTGTACATAAGGTATTGCAATCCGGTTTTTATTGGCCTACTATTTTCAAAGATGCCCGTAAGTTTGTCTTGTCTTGTGATGAATGTCAAAGAATTGGTAATATTAGTAGACGTCAAGAAATGCCTATGAACTATTCACTTGTTATTGAACCATTTGATGTTTGGATTATATGGGACCTTTTCCTTCCTTCAATGGATATACACATATTTTAGTTGTTGTTGATTACGTTACTAAGTGGGTAGAAGCTATTCCAACTAGTAGTGCATATAATAACAGCTCTATAAAGATGCTTAAAGAAGTTATTTTTCCGAGGTTTGGAGTCCCTAGATATTTAGTGACTGATGGTGGTTCACATTTTATTCATGGTGCTTTTCATAGGATTCTTGCTAAGTATGATGTTAATCATAGAATTGCATCTCCATGCCACCCTCAGTCTAGTCGTCAAGTAGAATTGAGTAATAGAGAAATTAAATTGATCTTGCAAAAGACTATTAATAGTTCTAGAAAGAATTGGTCCAAGAAACTTGATGATGCATTATGGGCCTATAGAACTGCATATAAAAATCCTATGGGTATGTCTCCGTATAAAATGGTTTATGGAAAAACATGTCACTTACCTCTTGAACTAGAATATAAGGCATATTGGGCTATTAAAGAGCTCAATTATGATTTCAAAATTGCCGGTGAGAAGAAGCTATTTGACATTAGCTCACTTGATGAATGGAGAACCCGGGACTATGAGAACGCCAAATTGTTTAAAGAAAAAGTTAAAAGATGGCATGACAAAAGGATACAAAAGCCTGAGTTTAATGTAGGTGATTATGTTTTGCTATACAACTCTCGTTTAAGATTTTTGGTAGGAAAACATCTCTCTAAATGGGAAGGTCCTTACGTTATCGAGGAGGTCTATCGTTCCGGTGCCATAAAAATAAACCACACCGAAGGCACAAATCCGAAGGTGGTGAACGGTCAAAGAATCAAACATTATATCTCAGGTAATCCCATAAATGTTGAAACCAATGTTATTGACACCGTAACCCCGAAGGAGTACATAAGGGACAATTTCCAGAATGTTTCAGACTCCGAACAGGAATAGGTATGTGGTATGGTAAGTAAACTAACTTCAAAACTGTTCAAATAGCGATTTTTTCCGTTTTAGAGTATTTAAAAAAAATAGGAAAATTAAAAGTAGTCTGAAAGATACATGAGGCGTCCACAAGGGTGGAGGGCGCGCCCTACCCCCCGGGTGCGCCCCCCTGCCATGTGGCCACCTCGTGTGCCCTCCGGACTCCATATTCTTGCACGATACTTCTTTTGGTATGTAAAAAATCGTTATATAATGTCCCGAAGGTTTTTACCACCGTACCACGACGAAATCCTCTGTTTTTGTTTTGAGTTGTTTCTGCAGCAGATTTAGGGCAATATGTCGTCCCCAGATTCAGAGGGAGAGAGCTATGTGGCTGATTACCTTGCAGATCCCAAAGTCTACGGGGACTTGGAGCATTGTGGTTGGACCACAGTGGAAGAAGAAGACTATGGTCCTAAGGGAAAGGAGGATACAAGCTCAGATGAAGATGAAGTCCCACTACCTCAACCTTGGGACATGCACGTGGAGTTTAAAAAGTCAAGCCTCCCTGATAGAGCAAAGAAACCTGAGATCAAGTTTGTCCCTTTCCGTCTCTTGCAGGAGAACAAACAAGAACTATGAAAAAAGATACTAAGCCTTGAGCAGGAGATCGGTGACTTAAGGGAGCAAAATTCTATCCTCAAACGCAAACTAAGGAAGAAGCCTACATAATCAACAACTCCATCATCACCACCTCCTAGGAAAGAGACACAAACACATGGGTATGGGCACTCCCCTTGGCAACTGCCAAGCTTGGGGAAGGTGCCCCGGTATCGTATCACCATCACACTTCTGTCTTTACCATTTTTCTCAGTTTGATCCTTTTGGTTATATCTTGATCTAGTAGAATAAAGTTTAGTATGATAAAGCTTTGAGTTTTGTTTCGATCTCTGTCTATGTAATCGAGTCCGTGAGCTATATATAATAAAGAGTAGTTTTGAGTTGAGGGCTTTTGCTATCTTGCTATGATCTTGAGGGAATAAAAGAAAGAATAAAAAGAAATAAAAAGATCGTATTGATCTTATGGAGAGTAATGACTTCACATATAAAGAGTATGCTGAATAAGAGTTGTTGAGAGTTGACAAACATAGTTTTGGTCATCGTTGCAATTAATAGGATGTAAGAAAGAAAGAGAGGTTTTCACATATAAATACACTATCTTGGACATCTTTTATGATTGTGAGCACTCATTGAAATATGACATGCTAAATATTTTATGTTGGACAAGGAAGACAACGTAATGAATTACGTTTTCTTAAAGCTTGGATGTAGGTTTTCATAAAGTATTATTGTTAACATTACCCCTGAGGTAAAAGGTTGCGAGGCGAAACTATAAGCCCCTATCTTTCTCTGTGTCCGATTGAAACTTCGTACCCATAAGTATCACGTGAGTGTTAGAAATTGTGAAAGACTAAATGATAGTTGAGTATGTGGACTTGCTCAAAAGGTCTTATATTGACTCTTTTTGATGTTATGATAAATTGCAATTGCTTCAATGACTGAGATCATAGTTTGTTAGTTTTCAATGAAGTTTCTGATTCATACTTTACATTGTAATAGATTGTTCCTTTAGAATAAGAAATCATATGACAATATATATGTTGCTGTTCTAAGAATCACCATGATGCCCTCATGTTCGTATTTTATTTTATCGACACCTCTATCTCTAAACATGTGGACATATTTTCCGATATCGGCTTTCGCTTGAGGACAAGCGAGGTCTAAGCTTGGGGGAGTTGATACGTCCACTTTGCATCATGCTTTTATATCAATATTTATTGCATTATGGGATGTTACTACACATTATGTCACAATACTTATGCCTTTTCTCTCTTATTTTACAAGGTTTACACGAAGAGGGAATATGCCGGCAGCTGGAATTCTGGCTGGAAAAGGAGAAAATATTAGGGACCTATTCTGCACAACTCCAAAAGTCCTGAAACTCCACGAAAGTCAGCTTTGGAATATATTAAAAATATTGGCCGAAGAAAGCACTAGAGGGGGGCCACCCACTAGGCACGAGGGTGCAGGGCGTGCCCTACCCCCTGGGCGCGCCCCTGCCTCATGGGCCACCTGGCAGGCCGCCGATGCCGATCTTCTACTATGTGGTGTCTTTTGCCCTGGAAAAAATCATAAGGAAGCTTTCAGGACGAAGCGCCGCCGTCTCGAGGAGAAACCTGGGCAGGACCAATCTAGGGCTCCGGCGGAGCTGTTCTGCCATGGAAACATTCCTCCGGGAGGGGGAAATCGTTGCCATCATCATCAGCATCAATCCTCTCATTGAGAGGGGGTCAATATCCATCAACATCTTCACTAGCACCATCTCCTCTCAAACCCTAGTTCATCTCTGGTATCCGATCTTTGTCACAAAACCTCAGATTGGTACCTGTGGTTGCTAGTAGTGTCGATTACTCCTTGTAGTTGATGCTAGTTGGTCCATTCGGTGGAAGATCATATGTTCAGATCCTTAATGCATATTAATACCCTCTGATTATGAGCATGAATATGATTGGTGAGTAGTTATGTTTGTTCCTGAGGACATGGGGGAAGTCTTGTTATAAGTAATCATGTGAATTTGGTATTCGTTCGATATTTTGATGAGATGTATGTTGTCTCTCCTCTAGTGGTGTTATGTGAACGTCTACTACATGACGCTTTACCATGATTTGGGCCTAGGATAAGGCATTGGGAATTAATAGGTAGATGATGGGTTGCTAGAGTGACAGAAGCTTAAACCCTAATTTATGTGTTGCTTCATAAGGGGCCAATTAGGATCCATATATTTCATGATATGGTTAGGTTTACTTTAATTCTTATTTTGTAGTTGTGGATGCTTGCGAGAGGGTTTAATCATAAGTGGGATCCTTGTCCAAGGAAGGGCAGTACCCAAGCACCGGTCCACTCACATATTAAATTATCAAAGTAACGAACGCGAATCATATCAGCATGATGAAAACTAGCTTGATGGAAATTCCCATGTGTCCTCGGGAGCGCTTAGTTACTTTGCTGCACCTTAGTTACTTTCGTTACTTGTTACCCCTTACGAATTACCTTATCACAAAACTATCTGTTACCAATAATTCCAGTGCTTGCAGAGAATACCTTACTAAAAACCGCTTGTCATTTCCTTCTGCTCCTCGTTGGGTTTGACACTCTTACTTATCAAAAGGACTACGATAGATCCTCTATACTTGCGGGTCATCATTTTGCAATGGTGAAGAGGGAGAGGAGCATGCGGCGGCGATTTAGGATTGGACGAGAGGGCTATCATGCTATGACTGGATCAAAATCAAATTCAATTTACCCTTGAATTAAGAAAGCGACCCCATATTAAATAGTCTCCCTTGTAATCTAGGTCATATTTGACCACGATTTTCACAAATAAAATATATGTTATATATTGCAAAAATAATATAATTTGAAAGTACATTCAGATATGAACAAAACTATATAATTTTTGATGACATGCATTCACATTTTGCTTGTGAAATATTGTATGTGGTCAAACTTTGACCCAAAATACGCAAAAAAAATACTTCCAAGACCAGTGCCACTCTTCTTCTCTTAAACCGCTGCAGCTCCTCTCCTGTTCCAATCCAAATCTAGCTCCGCTCCTCTCCTCATCCATTTCAAAACCACCGCCGCTCCTCTGCCATTCTAATACAAAACCAGCACCGCTCCTCTCCTTTTCCAATCAAAAACAACGGCGGGCGAGTGAAGGTGCCGTAGAGAAGTAGATCGATGGAGGAGTACAACCGATGTGTGCGTCTCGCAGGTGGCGACCCTCTATGATGTTAGAGATATAGTCTTGGTTTGACAACCCAGAGCAATTAGCAGTGACGGAAAAAACAATGGCCAAGTATCTGGAAAAAGAGAGAAAAGGAGGCGATACACCAGAAGGGAGTGGTGCGGAAGTACATAGAGCTGCTCCTCTGGGCCATGGAGCAAACGGATTCACCGGATCCGATTGTGAGGCTGCGGTGGTGGGAGTATCGATCCAAGATGGACCATCCACCCGAGATTGAAGGATTGAGCATCTACAAGGTGCCCTTTGTGAGGATGTCATGGCAGAGTGAGCCGGTGGAGTCTTCGTCGACCAAACCCAACTGCAAGAGGAGAAAAACAGTTGGTGCGACGACGCTTGATACGTCTCCAACGTATCTATAATTTTTGATTGTTCCATGCTATTATATTACCTGTTTTGGATGTTTAATAGGCTTTAATATTCTCTTTTATATTATTTTTGGGAGTAACCTATTAACCGGAGGTCCAGTGCGAGTTTTTGTTTTTTTTCCTATTTTAGAGTTTTGCAAAAAAGGAATACCAAACGGAGTCAAAACGGAATGAAACCTTCGCGGTGATCTTTCTTGGACCAAATGCAAACCAGAAGACTTGGAGTTGAAGTCGGAGACGCAACAAGGCGTCCACGAGGCAGGAGGGCGCGCCTAGGGGTTAGGCACGCCCCCACCCTCGTCAGCCCCTTATAGCTCCACCGACCTAGTTCTTTCGCCTATATATACTCTTATACCCTAAAAACATCAGGGGGAGCCACGAAACAACTTTTCCACTGCCGCAACCTTCTGTACCCGTGAGATCCCATCTTGGGGCCTTTTCTGGCGATCTGCCAGAGGCGGAATCGATCATGGAGGGCTTCTACATCAACACCATTTCCTTTTCGATGAAGCGTGAGTAGGTTACCACAGACCTTCGAGTCCATAGTTATTAGCTCGATGGCTTCTTTTCTATCTTTGATTCTCACTACAAAGATCTCCTCGATGTTCTTGGAGATCTATTTGATGTAATATTCTTTTGCGGTGTGTTTCCCGAGATTCGGTGAATTGTGGATTTATGATCAAGATTATCTATGAATATTATTTGGTTCTTCTCTGAATTCTTATATGCATGATTTGATATCTTTGCAATTCTCTTCGAATTATCGGTTTAGTTTGGCCTACTAGATTGATCTTTCTTGCCATGCGAGAAGTGCTTAGCTTTGGGTTCAATCTTGCGTTGTCCTTTCCCAGTGACAGTAGGGGGAGCAAGGCACGTATTGTATTGTTGCCATCGAGGATATAAAGATGGGGTTTATGTCATAGTACTTGAGTTTATCCCTCTACATCATGTCATCTTGCTTAACATTCTTATGAACTTAATACTCTAGATGCAGGCTGGAGTCGGTCTACTTGACACGGACGTGATGCCTATGTTCATGATCATTGCCTTAGATGTCATCATAATTATGCGCTTTTCTATCAATTGCTCGGCAGTAATTTGTTCACCCACCGTAATACGTGCTATCTCGAGAGAAGCCACTAGTGAAACCTATGGCCCCCGGGTCTCTTTTCCATTATATTAAAGTCTCTTTTCCATGTTATTGAATCTCGTTTACTATTTTGCAATCATTGCTTTCCAATCTATACATCAAACATACCAAAGATATTTACTTTACTATCTCTATTAGATCTCACTTTTGTGAGTGACCGTGAAGGGATTGACAACCCCTTTATCATGTTGGTTGTAAGTTCTTGATTGTTTGTGCAGGTATTCGGTGACTTGTGTGTTGGCTTCTACTAGATTGATACCTTGGTTCTCAAAACTAAGGGAAATACTTACGCTACTTTGTTGCATCACCCTTTCCTCTTCAAGGGAAAACCAACGCAAGCTCAAGAGGTAGAAACGCTTCCCTACCATCCTCTCCCTCGCCGTTCATCTCGTCCCACTGGGCGGCTGTCTGCCACCGAGGAATATGAGGGGACCCCCCCCCCCCGAAATAGTCTGAGGAGGTGCTTAGGATTGTCAGTATTTGCAAGTTGTGTTTTGTGTTTTTGATTTGAGAGTACTTTTAGATATTAATGTCTTTTGAATTTCATATTTGCAGTATTGAGCATATGAAGTATTTTATGAATTCTAGAGACCTATTTTTAACACTTTAAACATGTAGTTTCATATAAAAGTGCACACAATGTGATTCTCAGAGAAGAGCATTTATATTAACACACCCTTTTCAAACAGGGATAACATCATGTTGGAAGTTTTATTCATGGTTGAAAATGGAACTACCGACCAGTTAACATCATGCTGATCAACATTCATGCATAGCACATCTTCATATGATGCACAGTCAAAAAGATATTATATTTTCAAAATGCCCACACAACGTTGAGTGTGTTGGAGGTGGTGTGCATAGATGACAATGGGCACCCACATGTTAGAGGCAGAGGCAAAAATTTGTGGATATTTTCACTACATCAGGTGGAATCGAACCCTGGCGGAGTAGCGGTTGGGGAGTGGAACTTGACCACTAGGGTACTCCAATACTTTTGCTAGAAATTAGGCACAACATCTACCACTACTACAACACGCCCTACCAGGTCCATGGTCGTACGCAAGCAAGTGCGTCGTTGAAAAAATACTTCCGCCTAATGCTATAATGCGTTGGGGGCCATGGGTTTGTTGATGTAGTTACTAAAGGAGATAAATTTACAATGAAGCTAGTCATCGGGGAGCTGGCATGTATCATTTATTATTAGTGGGCCAACAAGGATCAGCTGGGTTGTGGGATGCCAAGTCCAGGCTTTCTTTTTTAACATGTGCAGCCCACGACATGCCGATTTGTATTTGTTTGAGGGTCATCATGCATCGGCCGGCCAATGGCCCTCTCATCCTAGGTTTTATTTGTTCTTAAACATCCAAAGCCCAACTTATGTATCTTTTTGAAGAAAACGCAGAGGTCTGTTCTATTTTTCCATATAAGAATAGAAAGGCTAGGTCCAACTTATGTTTCCCATCTAACTATGTTATATATATTTATAATATTTTATATGTTATTATCATAATATATTTAACAGATGCTTACATATATAAGAAAAAATATCCCATGTATTATGAACTTATAAAAATAAACATTTAACAATAAAATCCTGGTTTTTTTTACTTAAGGTCAACGAAAATACAGGTGATTGTGTAGCAAAAGCTTGGTAAGATTTAAGTACCAATGTAAATAAAGCACCTATTATTTAAATATATTTATAAAAAAAATTCTCAGCCCCTATTTATTTTTTTGATAACATTGTTGCACCCAACCCAACATTATAATTAGAACCAGCCCAGAAAAATTGTGTATTTCAAGAAAGTGCAAATGGTATATAATTTTTTGAGAAAAAATAAATGGCCCGCATGGACGCTACATTATTTGTTCACCCAAGCCAGCAAATTCGTGTATTTCTAGAAAGTGCAAATGGGTTGTAGTTTTTTTAGAAAAAAATAAATGGCTCGCATGGAAGCTACATTATTTGTTCACCCAGCGCAACGAATGGACTGTAAATTCTAAAAAATGGGATGAATATGTGGGACATTTTTGGAGGCTGTAATGTGGGCCAATAGGTCGAAGCCAAAGCAAGGCGTTGTCAACTTAGTTAGCAAATGATTCTGACATCGATAGCCATTGGATATCCGACGGCTGGCATTCATCTTTAATCTCTCGTCTTCTTCCTACAGCGCCATCGGGACCACCTGCTCCCGCCTCCGGCTGCTAGCAGCTCTGCTTAGCACGCTTCGCTGCGAAGCACTACCCTACTGTTGGCCAAGCCATCCCTCCACACCTCTAGTTATTCTCTATCGATTGCAGAACCACGCCACATCAGAACCAGTTAATGCTCGTACACCTCTCTGTCTGCGACTCCACTGTCGTGTCTTCCCATCACCGGCTCGTTGTCGTCCGGGGACTCGCCGTCGTCCACCGCGTTGGTGCACTCGGCCCAGCATGGTCAACAAACAAGAGTCGTCAGAAGAGGACTGTACGTGGGGAGGCTGACAGTGGGGACGCACCAGATCCATGGACGCACGCATGCAACCGCCTCCTTATTATGCGAAAATAAAATTATTCCTCCCCCTGAAAGCTTGGACACACCACGTATATCTTCGCAAGGAAGGAAGTGCCTCCTTATGCCTGCCCCCGACAGCTGGGACCCACCAAAAACATCTTTGCACACAAGGAAGTGCCTCCTTATTACGGGCAAAAAATATATGATTCCACCCCTGACTGCTGGGACCCACCAGCTATATATTCCCATGCAAGGAAGTGTCTCCTTGCCCTCCCTGACACCTGGGATCCACCTGGTCGAAGTGTACGTAGCACTGTCTGTGTACATACCAGTCGATCAGTCTATCTACCACGCTGAACCGTGGCCGAGTAAGGAGCGGTAGCAGTTTAGGCAGTCCAGTCAAAACCGTGTACACGTACATACATCCATATGCCAAAAAATATAGCCACATACGTACATATGGGCGGGGTCTCGAAGGTGTACTTGCGCATATGTATGGCCAGGACTCATGTACGTGGAGAGGCAATGGATGGTGGCAATGGCATCCTATTCATCAGAAACCAACCGGCTGGGTTGAAACGGAGAAACTGCGGCGTGTTCATTAGGAGGCAATGGAATGCATCCTGTTCATCAGGAGGCAACGGAATACGTCGTGTTCATCGGGAGCCAACCGGCTTGGACGGAACAGGTGAAACGTGGTCTGGCGTGCCGTAGAACCGAGGAAACGGGCCTTCTGTTTAACCATGTATGGTCAAAACAGGGTCCTATTCATCGGGAAGGGTCTGACGTACCACAAAATGGAGGAAGTGGACTTGTGTTGGAGTGCCTACGGTCGAAACAGGGTCCTGTTGATCGGGAGGGGTGTCGCGTACCACAAAATGGAGGAAACGGACTTGTCTTGGAGCGCCTACGGTCAAAACACGGTCATGTTCATCCACCATCTACTGTCTCCAGCCTCCACGGGATACTGTTCATCCACCATCGACCTCCTCCAGCCTCCATGAGCTACTGTTCATCCACGGCAACTGTTCATCTAGCCTCCACTGGCTGCTATTCATAGAGCCTCCACGGGGTCATGTTTATCCAGCCGCAACCTGCTCGGGTGCGGCGGCCTCCTCGGGGTCCTGTTCATCCAGTGGCAATGGCCTACTACCACGGGTTCCTGTTCATCCGACCCCCACCGGGAACCGTTCATCCGAAGCCAACCAACCGGCTCGACTCACCACGTCTCGACTCATTCTACATATCGCGCGCATTGTAGCAACGGTCACTGATCATCGAGAGGCAACCCAACACTGGCTGGCTATGTCTCGCACGGGGGCTCGGGATTTAGTAAGCAGCAGCAATGATTGATCACTCAGGTTCAGTTAGCAGTAGTAGCGAAGGAATCACTAGGGTTCAGTCAGCAGCAAATGAATCGCTTGGGTTCAGTTAACAACCAAGGGATCGATCGCTCGGGTTCAGTAACGTGCGATCGCTCGGGTTCGGTTAGCCAACGTGAGTACACGAGAGAAACACGCAAACCTCCGTGCATCTCTCGGCCCCGACCACCCACTGTAACGGGGAACTCTCCGATATTTTCCTCGCCCTCGCTTCTACCACGATATTTTCCGTCATGGACGGCCCAAAGAATGTCATGCAACTGTGTCTCCTGCCTGCCCAGGATGAGAAGCCCATTTTCTTTCATGATTTTTTGTCATAGAAGTAGGAGTCCACCGCATCTATGATGATACCGGGTTTTGTCACAATTATCGTCATGGAAGTGTCATAAGCATGACAGAAAAAATTTCATTTGGCCCAAAATGTCACGAAAGTGTCTTTTTTTCTAGTGTATTCAGAAGAAAAAAACGTATTAAATTTTCAGGACATTCTGAGAACTTTTATTATTGGGTCATTTTTATTGCATGGAAAATCTATAGAATAGGATAAACATGGCGGTTTGTCATATTTAACTAAAGAACAGAGAACAAAAGGCAAGGATTGAAGGTAGTGCCTGCTAAATTCATCAACTTCATACCTCTAAAAAATGATCCATTGATAAGGTGATCAAGTCTTATTAACAACCAATTTCGATTAGCATGAAACCGAAGAACTTTCGTAAAACACTAAGTTACCTCAACGGGGATGTGCATGTCCCCAACAATAAGCATTTCATATTTCTTTTTAGCAGTAGGTAGAGGTAGTTGAAAACTTCCAACAGTGAGTGTCAGAGACTTTTCAATAACATTAATATCATTCACATGGAATTGTTTCTTCGGAAAGTGCACCGTATGTTCATTACCATTGATATGAAAAGTAACCTTGCTTTTATTGCAATAAATAACATCTCTTGGAGTATTCAAAAAGGGTCTACCAAGAATAATCGACATGATGTCGTCATCGGGCATCTCAAGTATAAGAAAGTCTGTTAAGATAGTAATATTTTCAACAACAACGGGCACATCCTCACAAATACCGATAGGTATGGCAGTTGATTTATTAGCCATTTGCAAAGATATTTCAGTAGGTGTGAGTTTATTCAAATCAATTCTTTTATATAAGGAGAAAGGCATAACACTAACACCAGCTCCTAAATCACAAAAAGCAGTTTTGACATAATTTCTTCTGATGGAGCAAGGTATAGTTGGCATCCCTAGATCTCCAATTTATTTAGGTAATCCATCCTTAAAAGAATAGTTAGCAAGCATGGTAGATATTTCAGCTTCCGATATCTTTCTCTTATTATTGATGATGTCTTTCATGTATTTTGCATAAGGGACCATCTTCAAAATATCAGTCAAGCGAGTGCGCAAAAAGACTGGCCGAAGCATTTCAGCAAAGCGTTCAAATTCTTCATCATCTTTTTTTAGTTGGTGTAGGTGGAAAGGGCATGGATTTCTGAACCCATTGTTCTCTTTCTTTACCATGTTTTCTAGCCATAAAGTCTCTTTTATCATGTCTTTTGTTTTTAGGTTGTGGGTTATCAAGATCAACAGTAGGTTCTATCTCAACATCTTTATCTAGTTCTTTATCATTGTCTGGTTGAGTTTCTTTATGAACATCATCATTATCACTAGATGAATGTTCATTACTAGATTGAGTTTCAGCATCTGAGATAGAGAAATTATTATTATCTTAAGGAGGTTCTTCTATTTCAGGTTCACTAGAGGTATGCAAAGTCCTATCATTTTTCTTTTTCTTTTTCTTTTTAGGAGGACTAGGTGCATCAGTATTAATTCTTTGAGAGTCTTGTTTAATTAGGGTGACCCTCAGAATAAAGTGGTTCCTGAGTCATTTTACCTCATCTAGTTGCTACTCTAACAGCAAAATCATTTATATTATTATTCATTTCATTAAGCAATTCTCTTTGAGATTTAGCAACTTGTTCTAGCTGAGTTTGAACCATAGAGGCATGTTTTCCGACACCTCTAACATCATTAGTGATTATAAATAACAAGTCACTCAAGCGAGCAATCATATCAGAGTTATATTTCAATTGTTTCATAACATTGGCATTGAAGTGATCTAGTTTTCTAATGTAGTTATGAAACTCATAATGGCATTGACTAGGATGCTTATTGTAAGGGATGTCACTTTCATCGAATTTCATTAAAGAGTTTACCTCTACCACCTGTGGTGGTGGCGTATCTAGTCCATGTATTTCTTCAATAGGTGGTAAATTGTTAACATCTTCAGCTGTAATAACTTTTTCCTTCAAACATTTCTTTGCCTCTTGCATATCTTCAGGACTGAGAAATAATATACCCCTTTTCTTTGGAGTGGGTTTAGGCCGTGGTTCATGAAGAGTCCAATCATCATAATTTTTCAATATATTATTCAATAATTCCTTAGCTTGTTCAACAGTTTGTTCCCTAAAAACACAACCAAAACAACTATCTAGGAAGTCCTAGGAAGCATCAGTTAGTCCATTATAGAAGATATCAAGTATTTCATTTTTCTTAAGTGGATGATCAGGCAAAGCATTAAGCAATTGGAGAAGCCTCCCCCAATCTTGTGGGAGACTCTCTTCTTAAATTTGCACAAAGTTAAATGTTTCCTGTAAGCCAGCTTGTTTCTTATGAGCAGGAAAATATTTTTCAGAGAAGTAGTAAATCATACCCTGGGGACAATAAGGAGCAAGAGTATTGTACCATATCTTAGCATCACTGAGGGAGTCCTGGAATAGGGGGTGTCCGAATAGCCGAAATATCATCATCGGCCGGACTCCAAGACTATGAAGATTCAAGATTGAAGACTTCGTCCCGTGTCCGGATGGGACTTTCCTTGGCGTGGAAGGCAAGCTTGGCAATACGAATATGTAGATCTCCTACCATTGTAACCAACTCTGTGTAACCCTAGCCCTCTCCGGTGTCTATATAAACCGGAGGGGTTTAGTCCGTAGGGCAACAATCACAACAACAATCAGACCATAGGCTAGCTTCTAGGGTTTAGCCTCCTTGATCTCATGGTAGATCCACTCTTGTACTACCCATATCATCAATATCAATCAAGCAGGAGTAGGGTTTTACCTCCATCGAGAGGGCCCGAACCTGGGTAAAAACATCGTGTCCCTTGTCTCCTGTTACCATCCGCCTAGACGCACAGTTCGGGACCCCCTACCCGAGATCCGCCGGTCTTGACACCGACATTGGTGCTTTCATTGAGAGTTCCTCTGTGTCATCACCAATAGGCTTGATGGCTCCTTCGATCATCAACAACGACGCAGTCCAGGGTGAGACTGTTCTCCCCGGAAAGATCTTCGTATTCGGCGGCTTTGCACTGCGGGCCAATTTGCTTGGCCATCTGGAGCAGATCGAAAGCTACGCCCCTGGCCATCAGGTCAGATTTGAAAATCTAAACTTCACGGCTGACATCCGCGGAGACTTGATCTTCGATGGATTCGAGCCACAGCCGAGCGCGCCGCACTGTCTCGATAGGCATGATTTAGCTCTGCTGCCGGACAATGCCCTGGAGGCCGCACATGAGTCCGCTCCGACCCCTAATTCGGAGCCGATTGCGCAGATCGAGTATGGGTGGCTAGACACCGCCTCGGGGATTGCTGCCTCTACGGCGATCGAGCTGAATACTGACCTTGTCCCTTGTGAAGCTCGTGACTCCGAGGTGCCGGACTCCTCTCCGGACTCCGAACCTCCCGCACCCCCTCCAATCGAATCCGATTGGGCGCCGATCATGGAGTTCACCGCCGCGGATATCTTTCAACACTCAACTTTTGGCGACATCCTGAGTTCGCTAAAGTATCTCTCGTTATCAGGAGAACCCTGGCCGAACTGCGGTCAGGATGGTTGGGATACGGACAACGAAGAAATTCAAAGCCCACCCACCACCCACTTTATAGCCACTGTCGACGATTTAACCGACATGCTAGACTTCGACTCCGAAGACATCGACGGTATGGACAACGATGCCGGAGACGACCAAGAACCAACGCCTACTGGGCACTGGAAAGCCACCTCAACTCATGACATATACATGGTGGATACACCAAAAGGAAGTGATAACGAGGAACAACGGGACGCGACGAAGGATAATTCCCCCGAAAAGCAACCAAAACGGCGACGCAAGCGCCACCCGAAGTCCCGCCTCGGTAATAACAGCACCCATAATGACCCAGCCGTAGAGCAGGTCGAACCAGTGGACGACGAACATGCAACCAAGCAACCATCCGAATAGGATGAATTGGACAAGCAACCTATCCCCGGCGAAAACAACAGTCCAGACGATCTCACGCCGGACACATCACCGGAGCATAAGAACCTTCACAAAAGGCTCGTCGCCACTGCAAGAAGTTTGAAGAAGCAGAAGCGGAAGCTCAAAACAGCGGAAGACATACTCAGAATGAGATGGAGCAAAGTACTCAAGACCGCAGACAAATATGGCAATAGTCACCAAGCAAAGAGCTACCCGAAGCGCAAGCTGTTGCCGGAATTCGACGAGGAGGCTGTAGCGCCACCACAATCAAAAAGCAAAGAGGCTGCCTGGCCGGATAGACGACCAGATGACAGGCTAAGAGCGGCAAGCGGCGCCGCACACAAGCCAGCACATGATACACGTAAAGATCCTCGCAGAAAGGATGGCCCGGTCAGGTCCATTTATGGGCCAAAAAAGAGGGCTCCAGGAAGCAACACAACACGCCAAGTGTTCGAAGATAACGGCACACCTAAATACAGGGGCACCACACACCCACTATGTTTCACCAATGAGGTACTGGATCATGAATTTCCAGCGGGATTCAAAGCCGTAAACATAGAGGCATATGACGGAACAACAGACCCCGGAGTCTGGATTGGGGATTACATCCTACACATACATATGGCTAGAGGAGATGATCTCCATGCCATAAAATACCTACCCCTCAAGCTCAAAGGGCCAGCTCGGCATTGGCTCAAAAGCCTCCCAGAAAATACCATTGGAAGTTGGGAAGAGCTCGAGGATGCGTTTCGAGCAAAATTTCAAGGGACTTATGTCCGCCCTCCGGATGCAGATGATTTAAGTCACATAACTCAACAGCCCGGAGAGTCAGCACGCAAATTCTGGAACAGGTTCCTCACCAAAAAGAACCAAATAGTCGACTGTCTGGACGCCGAAGCCTTAGCAGCTTTTAAACATAACGTCCGAGGCGAATGGCTCGCCAGACACCTCGGCCAGGAAAAACCAAGAACAATGGCCGCGCTAACGATCCTCATGACCCGCTTTTGCGCGGGAGAAGATAGCTGGCTGGCAAGATGCAGCACCAGCGACCCGAGTACATCCGAGGTTAGATATGGAAATGGGAAATCACTATGCAGAAAAGATCAGCGCCGGAGTAAGAAAAATGGCCCAAAGAGCACGACGGTCCATGCCGGGTTCAAAAGATCTCCGCCGAACAACAAAACACTACCTATTAAGGACAACAGTGACGAGCTATCCAACCTAAACAAAATTTTGGATAGGATATGTCAAATCCACAGTACTCCTGGGAAGCCTGCGAACCATACCCACCGAGATTGTTGGGTCTTCAAACAGTCCGGCCGACTTAACGCCGAACACAAGGGGCTCGACACACCAAGCGAAGACGATGATGAACCCCACAAGCAGAGCGCCGGAAAACAAAAGACTTTCCCACAAGAAGTCGAAACAGTAAGCTCACTTCATGTGATAATACGGAACAATAGTGCGGCACCTGCTAAAGTACGCGCCGCACGGTCCACCCCAGCGGAATCCCGAGATTGGATGTCAAAACCAATTACTTTCGACCATCTGGATTACTCCAGAAGTATTCAAAATGCAGGATGGACTGCTTTGATATTGGATCCTATAATTGACGGACTACAATTTACACAAGTTCTAATGGATGGAGGAAGCGATTTAAACCTGCTATATCTGGACATAATCCGCAAGATGGGGATAGACCCTACCAAAATTCGCCATAGCAGCACTTCCTTCAAAGGAGTGACGCCAGGCCCTTACGCCAAGTGCACGGGCTCCTTACTACTAGAAGTTCTGTTCGGTTCATCCGACAACTTCCGTCGTGAAAAGCTAATATTCCATGTCGCCCCATTTAAAATTAGCCACCAAGCGCTATTGGGACGCGAAGCTTTCGCCCGCTTTAACGCAATACCGCATTACGCGTCTCTTACACTTAAAATGCCCGGTCCACGCGGCATCATCTCATTAAAAGGTCATTCAAGACCCCGGACACGGCTAGGCGAGTCTGGCATAAATAAACTAGGGGCTTCCTAGACGCGCACCCCTTTACAAGAGGCAGCGTGCATAAACAATGAGAGCCAATAAAGCTCAACTTTATTCATTTTGTAATCATACTCTGTTTTAAATACATTTTTTGCACAGTATTTTCCCAAACTAAGTTCTTCTCTTTTATTGATGAACAGCGTGCTACACCCGTCCAGGATACAACACAACGGAGACACAGGCGCAGACGTGCAGCAGGGACGCGTTGCAAGGATTCTTTTCAGATTAAAACCCTGCGTAAACCTTTCTTACTGTCTCTTGTTGATACACATCCCCCGGTTTCCTATTATAACCGAGGAGGAGGCTGACGTTTTGGCATCGGCCACTTCAGAAGTTTTCGCCCGTACCTAGACACTAGGGGCTTAGGGCATTGTTCTGCCCGTTATCATAAAGACCGAATACCTTAGGGAGTGTTCGGCGTCTCGAGTTAGGCCCTATATGCATCAGCTCCGAGTCATGTCTTTGGTCAAATGATGGGTTTGCCCGGCTCCTATGTTTTTCTGCCTTACGTTCTGTATCATCGGCTAATGCGGAACCAGGAGAACTACTGCGATTGTGCCCTGGTTCGGCCAGGCGAGCACCTCAGTAGAGAAAGCCGAAAACTGACTGTCATGATATAGCGAGAGATTGGTCAACCACTCGATCGACTACCGGAATGTCTAGAATTCCTCCGCTTTGACGAAGGACCGTTTCCCGGTCAGGCACATACGCGCCCCGAATTCGGAGAGCGCGGTGCCCTCAGGGGCTATATCGTAGCCCCACCTTCGAACTCCTATGGCTAAGTGAAAGTGATAAAGCATTATTGTCTGGTTGCCTAGTTTGCTACGCTACCACCTCCTTCACAGGACCAAGACGTTGGATTAAGTGTGAAAATGCTCTATTTTTGCAAACACCCCCGCACCATGTGCGTGGGGGCTGAAACCGAAGACTGCCATCTTTTAGGTTATATACACATATACATTAACGGCCGCACAGGAGATATTTCAATACTTGAACGCACAAGTATAAAAAGCACTCATATTATGAATATGGTTTCACAAATCATACATGTCATTTGAACATAACATTTTTCGAGCACTGCGACTCTATTAAACGAGCGCCCCGCAGGACTTCCCCAAAATAGTGCTCGGCAGGTAACCGAGTCTCGTCCGAACCCCGGGATGCAACATCGGTGGCATCCATCTCCGTCCAGTATGTCTTAACACGGGCGAAAGCCATCCATGCACCCTCTATGCATGCCGACCGCTTCATCCCCTTGATATGCGGCACCGCCCCAAGGAATTGCTGCAATAAGCCAAAATAACTCTTCGGCTTGGGCCTATCCGGCCAAAGATAAGCCACTACATCCGTCATTGCAAATCCGGACAACCTATTCAGCTCAGCCCACTCAGCCAACCGATCGGTCAACAGAAGTGGACGCTCCGGACTGTGGAATTGAGACCAAAAAAGCTCTTCCATCTCGTGATCCTTTTTGCCTCGGAAGTGCACGACCGCGTCCGCCGCACTCGTCGCCAAATCCAGATAAGGATCCTCCGCACCCCACAGCTGGCCCAACTGAGCATACTTTTGATCCGTGAACTTCCTGCGCAGCAGAAAGGGCTTTCCAGCCGCAATGTCTCCGGCCTGACGGAGCTCCTCCTTTATAGCCCTCATTGTAGAACGGGCATCCTTGGCTTCGGCGGTGGCCTTCTTCAGGTCCTCTTGCTCCGCTCGGCGTTCTTTTTCAAGAACCTCATAGCGGTCGGTAACATCCTTCAGCTTCACGGCCATTTCGGCCATCTCTTCCCTGCTTCGGCAGTGAGCAGCCTTTTTGGCTTTTAGCTCTTCGGCTGCCTTCGAGGCAGCCGCCTTACTCCTTCTGGCCTGCTCCTTGGCTTGAGCAAGCTCTGCCCGAAGGTTTTCCATAGCAGCGGCACCATCTGCATCAAGCATACATGTTGTAAGGAATGGGCGTCAAGTCGCCTATTGACCAGCGCGATGTCCGCATCCGCAACATCCAGTTGCCGCTTCAGTTCGGCAACTCTATCAGTGCGACATATTAAAACTGAGACTATGATCCTCGGCACGTTGTCACTTCTGACAAATGTACCAAGTCTTAGGGGCTACTATCTATACAGGGCGCACTCTATGTGCAAAACTGTCAAAAGGCATGTCATTTTTACGTACCTCAAACCCCGCCAGCAAACTTCTGACGGCATCATGCAACCCGCTCTCAGCGGATGAAATTCTTTCAATCACCGTACTCATTAATGTACGGTGATCTTCTAAGATAGATGCCCTCTCGAGCAGATTTTTCAGCTCCCCCGGCCGTACACCAGTTGGTGCCGAACTCTCCGGCCCTGCCGGACTCGGGGAGACCCTCCGTGAAGACACCTCAGGGTAGTCCACCCTGCCTGACGGTGCGGCAGATGGAGGCATCTCGCTCTCCATCATCTCCGGACAAAGGTCCCCCGAAGATGAGCTCAGCTGAGAAGGGCGGAGATCCGAACTACAAGGTAAAAACTTCGGTTATCCTCAGAAGCAAAAATAGGGATGTCCCTTATTACAAAACTCCCCTTTTTCTACTTACGGCTCGCTGGAGGGCTAATTCCTTAGGGGAGATAGTGCGGCTGGGGCTTCTCCTGGCGCAGGACCCTCTGGCGAAGATTTCTTCCCCCGCTTTGAGGCCTTAGCCTCCGGATTTTCAGAAGCGGTCGTCTTCTCCCCTTTCTTGAAAGCCTCCTTAGTAGAGGCGGTAGTTTCTCTGTTTTCCCCTTCGCCCTCTTCTGAAGGCGCAACCTCCAGCATCTTGACCAGCACGGGATCTGGCGTGGTCTCCGGGAGGGGGGGCGGACACCGTATCAGTTTTGCTTGCGCTATCCACTCCTGTTCAAAGGACGATTGGTTAAAAGGAAAATCCACAATATGCAAACGAACGGTATGTCCGTACACAGGGCTACTTGAGTATCCGGACGATTGCAGCTTATGCCGGCGTCCTCGGTCAATTTCGGACACACCTCTTGTGATCCGAAGAAAAGTTTGTACATCTCCGCGGGTGTTGTACCCATTAAGTGTTGGAGAGCTCGTGGCCCCTCCGGATTGAATTCCCACAGGCGGAGGGGGCGACATTTGCAGGGCAGAAGGCGCCGAATCAGCATAACCTGCGTCCCACGACCAGATTGATCTCCCTCTCTTGGAGGTCTCGAATCCGGCCCTGCAATAGGGGTACGTCCTTGGACGGCCCCCAGTCAAGCCCTTTGTTGACCCATGACGTCAGCCGTTGTGGAGGGCCAAAGCGAAAGATGGGCGGCGGCCTCTGCCTGCTACCCCTGGGAGCGGTAATATAGAACCACTCCTGCTGCCATAAACCGAGCTCCTCCTGAAAAGAGCCCTCGGGCCATGGAGCATCGGCCGTCTTGCTTATAACCGCCCCGCCGCACTCTGCCTGACGCCCCTCAATCATCTTCGGCTCCACGTTGAAGGTTTTGAGCCACAAACCAAAGTGAGGGGTGGTGCGGAGGAAGGCTTCGCAGACGACAATAAATGATGAGATATGGAGGATGGACTCCGGAGCCGAGTCGTGGAATTCCAACCCATAGTAAAACATGAGTCCCCTCACGAAGGGATCCATCAAGAAGCCTAAACCCCGACGGAGGTGAGACACGAACACGATGCTCTCGCCTAGCTCGGGAGTGGGAATGACTTGCCCTTGGGCAGGGAGCCTATGCGAAATCTCGTAGGTTAAGTACCTGGCTTCGCTCAGCTTTAGCACGTCCTCCTCCGTGACGGAGGAGGGCATCCACCGGCCCTGCAGGTCGGAGCCGGACATTGTCCAAGTCCCGAGGCGCTCGAATCTGGAGCCCTGAGTGTTGGAGCTCGGGGCGAGGGGCGGATTCGATTAAGGAATGAATAAAAAGAACGAGCCTGGGTCTCATTATAAAGAAGGAGAATACCAAGAGCTGTTCCCGTGACCGTTTGGAACCCGCCTTCGATGGAGGGGGCGTGGCAACGGGCGCGGTTGGGTCACCCACGTTCGTATTGATGGGAATCCCGGAATAAGGGGAACACGATCTATGCTTCGACAGGACGTGCCAAGGAAACCACTTCGCCAAACGCGCTGGGGTGGTATAATAAAAACGATTCAAGTAAAGGCTTGGTACTGGTGTGACGTCACGCTACAAAATACGTCAGCAGATTGAATTGTGTAAATATTATTCTCTCAACGGTGGTATGTGGAATTTATTTTACAGAGCCGGACACTCTCCTGGCGTTCACAATCTTCTATGAATTATTCGGAGGAGGAACCCGCCTTGCAATGCCGAAGACAATATGCATGCCGGACTCGTCGTCATTGAAGCCTGGTTCAGGGGCTACTGAGGGAGTACTGGACTAGGGGGTGTCCGGATAGCCGAACTATCATCATCGGCCGGACTCCAAGACTATGAAGATACAAGATTGAAGACTTCGTCCCGTGTCCGGATGGGACTTTCCTTGGCGTGGAAGGCAAGCTTGGCAATACGGATATGTAGATCTCCTACCATTGTAACCGACTCTGTGTAACCCTAGCCCTCTCCGGTGTCTATATAAACCGGAGGGGTTTAGTCCGTAGGGCAACAATCATAACAACAATCAGACCATAGGCTAGCTTCTAGGGTTTAGCCTCCTTGATCTCGTGGTAGATCCACTCTTGTACTACCCATATCATCAATATCAATCAAGCAGGAGTAGGGTTTTACCTCCATCAAGAGGGCCCGAACCTGGGTAAAAACATCGTGTCCCTTGTCTCATGTTAACATCTGCCTAGACGCACAGTTCGGGACCCCCTACCTGTGATTCGCCGGTCTTGACACCGACAATCACCCTTTAATAAGAACCGAAATAACTTGAGGATATAATAGTAGCAAATTTTCTCATCATGAGCAAATAGGGTGGTTATATCATTTAACTCAGTAAGATGTGTGATGACCCACCAGTATAGGTGATCAATTGTAGTCCTCTCGATAACTAAGGGTGTCGAACCCAACGAGGAGCAGAAGGAGATGACAAGTGGTTTTCAACAAGGTATTTTCTGCAAGCACTGAAATTGTCGGTAACAGATAGTTTGATAGCAAGATAATTTGTAACGAGCAAGTAACGGTAACAGTAAATAAAGTACAACAAGGTAGCCCAATCTTTTGTGGCAAAGGATAGGGCCAAACGGTCTCTTATGGTAAGCAAAGCGTGCTTGAGGGTACACGGGATTTTCATCTAGTCACTCTCATCATGTTGGTTTGATTCGTGTTCGCTACTTTGATAATTTGAGATGTGAGTGACCGGTGCTTAGGTGTTGTTCTTACTTGAACAAACCTCCTACTTATGATTAAGCCCCTCGCAAGCATCCGCAACTACGAGAAAAGTATTAAGATAAAAT
This sequence comes from Triticum timopheevii, assembly GCA_963921465.1. Taxonomy (NCBI): domain Eukaryota; kingdom Viridiplantae; phylum Streptophyta; class Magnoliopsida; order Poales; family Poaceae; genus Triticum; species Triticum timopheevii. The sequence goes on from OY997270.1 coordinate 142,188,704, forward strand.
CTAGCCATAGCATTAAACTTTTGAATCCAAATCAGTCCCTTATGAAGTAGCACATAAACTAGGGTTTAAGCTTCTGTCACTCTAGCAACCCATCATCTAATAACTACTCCACAATGCATTCCCTTAGGCCCTAATAAGGTGAAGTTCCATATAGTCGACGTTCACATGACAACACTAAAGGAATCACAACATACATATCATCAAAATATCGAACACATATCAAGTTCAAATGATTACTTGCAACAAGATTTCTCCCGTGACCTCAAGAACAAAAGTAACTACTCACAAATTATAATCCTGCTCAAGATTAGAGGGGTATTAAATAGCATAATGGATCTGAACATATAATCTTCCACCAAATAAACCATATAGTAATCAACTACAAGATGGAATCAACACTACTAGTCACCCACAAGCACCAATCTAAGGTTCTGGTACAAAGATTGAACACAAGAGATGAACTAGGGTTTGAGAGGAGATGGTGTTGTTGAAGATGTTGATGGATATTTCTCTCCCCAAGAAGGGAGAGTTGTTGCTGATGATGATGACGATGATTTCCCCCTCTGGGAGGGAACCTTCCCCAATGGAATCGCTCTGCCGGAGGGCAAAAGTGCTCCTGCCCAAGTTCCGCCTCGAGACGGCGGCGCTTTGTCTTGAAAATCCTCTCCTGATTTTTTCTAGGTCAAAATGACCTATATACTAGAAGATGGGCACTCAAGGTGGGCCGAGGAGGGCACAACCCACCAGGGCGCACCTGGGCTCCCTGGCACGCCCAGGTGGGTTGTGCCCACCTGGTGGGGCCCCTCTGGTAGTTATTTGCTCCAATATTTTTCATATATTGCAAAATAATTCTCCGTAAATTTTCAGCTCATTTGGAGATGTGTAGAATAGGTAACTCTAACTTAGCTTTTTTAGGTCCAGAATTCCAGCTGCCGGACACATAGAAAGATAGGGGCCTATAGTTGCTAACACTCACCGCATACACATAAGCAAAAAGTTTCAACCGGACACATATAAATATAGGGGCCTATAGTTTTGCCTCCCAACGTATTCACCTCAAGGGTGATATCAACAATAATAACTCATGCCCACCCATATCCAACTAGATATATGTGCCTAGATCTTTCCTCACCACATGGTGCTTGCAAAAGAGAAAATAAAAAGGAATGGGGAATAATACTTTGACTCTTGCATAAAAGTAAATACGTAAAAGTAAAAGATAGGCCCTTCGCAACGGGAAGCAGAGGTTGCCATGCGCTTTTTGGTTGTATGCTCAATCTCTTAGTGCAAAAGAACGTCACATTATATTGCCCCTTGTGATAGCAACCTTTATTATACAGTCTGTCTATTTTATTATTTTGCCTCACAAGTTCGTACAACACTCAAGTTTCTCCTACACTAAATGATCTAACACATTTAGATGCAATTTTTATTGCCATTTTGCACCGATGACAACTTACTTGAAGGATCTTACTAAATCCATAGGTAGGTATGGTGGACTCTCAAAACAAGATTTTGGTTTAAGGGTTTTGGATGCACAAGTAGTATCTCTACTTAGTGCAGAATTTTTGGCTAGCAAAGATATTGAGCAAGCACCACATGTTAAAGGATCTATGACAAGATAACTTCTGTGTGCACATGAACAAGCATAAATCATTACGTTGTCTTCCTTGTCCAACGTCAACAATTTTGGCATGTAATATTTTGATGGGGGCTCACAATCATAAAAGATGTCCAAGATAGTGTATTTGTATGTGAATCTTATCTTCTCTTATTTATTCTTTCATTAGTTTCATCATTGACCAATGCAATGTTTGTCAATCTCCAATAAACTTTACCACTTATATTTTTCCTTATGTGAAGTCATTACTCACCGTAAGGTTAACATATGATTTTTTCATTTATTTACCTCTCTTTTTATTGGAACATAAAAGTAAAGAAATAAAAACATAAACTAAACTCTATTATATATCTCGAACACGATTACATAGATAGATCACTAAGCAAGAACTCGAAAAGAAAGGATCAAACAAAACTTTTATTCAACTAAATCATAGGATAAATAAAGATTGAACTAAAATAGATAAAGGCAAAGATAGTGGTGGTCATACGATGCTGGGACACCTCACCCAAGCTTGGCACAAGCCAAGGGGAGTGTCCATACCATGAACTCAAATCTCCTTTGGTTATGAAGAAGGCGGTGGTGGTGTATCAATGCTCTTCTTCCTCAGCTTATGATTGAGGATGAAATTTTCCTCCCTCAAGTCATCGATCTCCCGCTCAAGCCTTAGTACCTTGTTGCATAATTCTTGCTTGTTTTCCTGCAAGATATGAAAATGGATAAACTGGATCTTAGGTTTGTTTACTTTATTAGGGAGGCTTGACTTCTTGAATTCCACGTGCATGTCCCCACGTTGGAGTAATGGAACTTCATCTTCATCCAAACTTGTCTCTTCTTTCCTTTTTGGATCATAGTCCTCTTCCTCCTCCGTAGTCCAACCATAATGTTGCACATCTCCGTAAACCTTTGGGTTTGCAATATAATCAGCAACATAGCTCTCACCCTCTAAATATTGAGATGACATATTTTCATATCTGCCAGAAAACAACAAGAAAGAAGAGAAAAACATTTCTTCACAATACGGTTTTCAATTTGTTCTGGGGGTACAAATGGGAGAAAAACGGAGTTCGGAAGGTTCCCGAGGTGGGCACAACCTACCTGGGCGTGCCAGGGGGACCAGGTGTGCCCTGGGGTCTTGTGCCCCCTCTGGTGCCTTCCTGGTTGTTTCTTATTTTCCTAATTTTTAAAATATTCGAAAACTGACAGAAAATATTTTTGCGGATTTTTCGGAGTCTGTTTACTTACTGTATCACGTACCTCCTCTTTTTCGGTTATTCTGGAGTGTTCCAAAAGGTTTTCTTTTATGTGTTCCTCCGGTGTCATTGTTTGGATAATATTGCTTTCAACATTAATAGGCATACCTGGGATATAATGTTTAATTCTTTGCCCATTGACAACCTTCGGGCTAGTACCTTCGGAGTTATTTATTTTGATGTCTGCTGAACAATAAACCTCTTCGATAATATATGGTCCTTGCCATTTAGAGTGGTGCTTTCCTGCATAGAATCTAAAACAAGGGTTGTACAAAAGAACATATTCTCCAACTCTGAATTCTCGCTTATGGATTCTTTTGTCATGCATCTTTTAACTTTTTATTTAAATAGACTCGCATTTTCATAGGCTTGGGTTCTCCATTCATATAGTGAGCTAATATCAAATAATCTCTTTTCAGTGGCAAGTTTGAAATCATAGTTGAGTTCCTTAATTGCCCAATATGCTTTATGTTCTAACTCAAGAGGCAAATGACAAGCTTTTCCATAAACCATTTTATAAGGACACATACCCATAGGATTTTTATACGCTCTTCTGTAGGCCCAAGGTGCATCATCAAATTTCTTAGACCAATTCTTTCGGGACCTGTTAACAGTTTTTTGTAATATTAATTTTATTTCTCTATTGCTAAGTTCAACTTGACCACTAGATTGAGGATGATGAGGTGATGCAGTTCTATGGTTAACATCATATTTAGCAAGAATTTTTCAGAAAACACCATGAATAAGTGTGAATCACCATCAGTCATTAAATATCTAGGGACTCCAAACCTTCGGAAAATAACTTCTTTAAGCATTTTAATGGAAGTGTTGTGATCAGCACTACTTGTTGGAATAGCTTCTACCCACTTAGTGGCATAATCAACAACAACAAAAATATGTGTATACCCATTAGAGGAAGGAAAAGGTCCCATATAATGAAAACACCAAACATCAACTAGTTCAACAACAAGTGAATAATTCATAGGCATTTCTTGACACTTACTGATATTACCAATTCTTTTGCATTCATCACAAGATAAAACAAACTTACAGGCATCCTTGAAGAGAGTAGGCCGGTAAAAACCAAATTGCAATACCTTGTGAGCAGTTCTATCTCCCGCATGATGCCCTCCATAAGCTTCGGAATGACATTTCCGTAGGATTTGTCCCTGTTCATACTGAGGTACACAACGTCTAATAATACCATCTACTCCTTCTTTATAAAGATGTGGGTCATCCCTAATGTCTTAAATCATAGAAGATTTTTTCTTTTGTTGGTATGTGAAACTAGGCAGTATATATTTAGCAACAATATAATTAGCATAGTCAGCATACCAAGCAGTGTTATGAGAAACATTTAATGCAGCTAATTGTTCATCAGGAAAACTATCATCAATAGGTAGTGGGTCATCAAGGATATTCTTTAACCTAGACAAGTTATTAGCTACGGGATTCTCAGCTCCTTTCCTATCAGTAATATATTATTCTTGTAGCAAGAGAACCCACCTAATAAGTCTAGGTTTAGCATATTTATTTTCCATAAGATATTTAATAGCAACATGATCGGTGTGAAAAGTAACTTTAGAATCAACAATGCAAGATCTGAATTTCTCACAAGCAAACACAACTGTCAAGCATTCTTTTTTAGTAGTAGCACAATTTCTTTGGGAACTGTCTCGAGTTTTTCTAGAGTAATGGATAAAATTTATTTTCTTATCAACTCTTTGTCCTAGAACAGTACCAACAGCATAACCACTAGCATCACACATAATTTCAAAAAGCAAGTTCCAATCAGGTGGTTGAACAATAGGTGCAGAAATTAAGGCTTTCTTAACTGTTTCAAAGGCTTCTACACAATCATCATCAAAAGCAAATGGAACATCCTTTTGTAAAAGATTTGTAAGAGGCCTAGAAATTTTAGAGAAGTCTTTAGTAAATCTCCTATAGAAACCAGCATGACCAAGGAAACTACAAATACCTTTATATCTCTAGGACATGGCATTTTCTCAATTGCATCAACTTTAGCTTTATCCACCTCAATAGCTCGTTCAAAAAATTTATGACCCAAGACAATACCTTCATTAACCATAAAGTGGCATTTCTCCCAATTTAAGACAAGATTAGTTAGCTCACATCTCTGCAAAAGTCAATCAAGGTTGCTTAAGCAATCATGAAAAGAAGTTCCACAAACAAAAAAAAAACATCCATGAAAACCTCAACAATCTTTTCACAAAAATCAGAGAATACAGCAGTCATACATCTTTGAGAGGTAGCAGGTGCATTGCATAAACCAAAAGGCACACCTGTATAAGCATCAGTTCCAAAAGGACAAGTAATGGTGGTTTGCTCTTGATCGGGTTGTGAAACAGGTATTTGAGAAAACCAGAATATCCATCAAGAAAACAAAAGTGTGTGTGCTTAGATAGTCTTTCTAGCATTTGATCAATAAAAGGCAAAGGGTAATGATCTTTTCTAGTTGTGTTATTTAATTTTCTAAAATCAATTACCATTCTATAGCCAGTAACAATTCTCTATGGGATAAGTTCATTTCTATCATTAGGAACAACAGTAATACCTCCTTTCTTAGGGACACAATGAACGAGACTTACCCATCTACTATCAGCTATGGGATAGATTATACCTGCTTCCAGAAGCTTCAATATTTCAGTTCTTACCACTTCTTTCGTCTTAGGATTCAAACGTCGTTGATGCAACAACGGGTTTAGCATCAGGTTCCATATTAATGTTGTGCTGACAGGGAGTGGGACTAATGCCCTTAAGATCATCAAGAGTATATCCGATAGCAGCTCGGTGCTTCATCAGAATTTTCAATAATCTTTCTACTTCATGTTCTGAAAGGTTAGCACTAATAATAACAAGATATATCTTTTCTTCATCAAGATAAGCCTATTTCAAAGTGTTAGGCAATTGTTTTAATTCAAACACAGGATCACCTTTAGGTGGAGGAGGACCTCCTAGAGTTTCAAGAGGCAAATTGTTGTTTAAAGAAGATCTTATCTATCTCATTTCCACAACTGGAGGATGCTGCTAATGCGACACTATGATCAGAGACCCTTTGACGAAACTGTGTGCGATGCATTAATGCAAAAAGTGATGTAAAAAACCGTCAAAAAAGATGAAAAACGTTGGCAATGGCGGATACATCAAACACGGTTCAGATTTTAGTTGCGTGTGCGATGCTAGGCATATGGTTGATCCAAATGAACTGTTTGCAATTAGACAGAATAACATAAATGGGCAGCCATATCAATGTGTGTGTGATATACGGCATACAGTTCGCTCTAATGAACTATTTGCTATTAGGGAAAGCAACAGAAACAGTCAGCCAGATCAAAGGTGTGTGTGATATATGGCATACGGTTCACTGGAATGAACTGTTTTCGATTAGGGAAGAAAACAGAAACGGTTCAACTTAACATGATGTCTGTAATACGCCACAAACAGGTCTGTGATCGGAAATATGTGGGAAGACCGACAACAACACACACGATTCATGTTAACAAGGCATGTGTGTTGTGAGTAAACAACTGCTAGTATACAATTGTTAGTGATTGATGAGATCATCACCGGCAGGTTCCATTGTTTAGTCCATGTGCGACGTGATTTGCTCTTTCCGCACAACATCTAGGCTCTGTCTACAGAGCATCAACATATATACTTAAAAAGACATAATTGAAAAACCAAATTAAGCATACAATTACACAAGTGACTACACACATAACATTTCCACACACCAAAATAAGCAATTACATGCATAGTAGACTAGTAGAAACGAGAATCTAATCATCTACTTCTTGTTGTGACAATGCTTGCCATTGCTCTGCTTCCCACTGGATCCCTAGCTATTTTGGGGAAGGAGGCACTTCCTCATGTCAACAATCTGCATGTACATCTCATAGCTCGTGTATGCCTCCTTGACAGCGTACACGACGTGAGCTTTGTCGATTTTCTCCATCCAGGCGAGTGCCAGGCACGCTTGTCCTTGTTACAGGAATCCTTCATGTCTCTATAATAGAGATCGATGATGGCCTTGGCAAGGTGAACCAATGAGTCCTCCTCAGGCTCGTTGCTGCCCCAGATCTTGTATTGGCCCTGGATGTCGACAAGATTCTGGCAGGCGATGCCCAAATTCTTGAGCATCTTTACATCGTTGGTGATGTCCACCGTAGTGAACATGTAGTGGGGGTTGTTGACAAACCTGGCGAAATGCTCGCAAGGCCTTGTGGCCAGGCAGTAGTGGTAGATGAGGATGTGATCGCACACGCACATCTGGGCGACGACGACCTTGGGACGAGACTCAGCACGAGCGCGGGTGTACTCGAGGTCGAACCCGACCACCTTGTACTTCTCCTCAGCAAGCAATAGCTCCATGATGAGAATGGAGTGCTCCACCCAGACCGGGTTGTTGGTGTACACCACCAAGAGGTTAATTTGACATACATGACTTTTTCTGAAACATGTTGTAACGTAACACGATAGACCTTAGATTAACACGTGTGGAAAAATGGCTCATCTTGCAATTGACGCTGACACATTGCAGCACTCCTGCAAGGCCCGGAGGTTAATTTGAGAACAAGTACATAGAGGTTAATTTAACATACATGACATATAAGTTTCAGACAAATCATATCACTTTTTTTGGAAAACATTTAATTGCGTTGAATGTATATAGTGCTCCGTCCTATTAGTTGAATTAACCTCGAGGTCCATGTTTTGGAAACATGTCATACAGTAACGGGATATACCTTCATTCAAGCCAATCAACATGTGTCAAAAAACAAAAATTATCAAAAAGTAACGAGATATACCTTCTTCAAGCCAATCAACATGTGTTCAAAAAACAAAAAATGTCAAAAATTACAAAACAAGGACCTCGAGGTTAATTCAACTAATATGATGGAGCACTATATACATTCAATGCAATTAAATTTTTAAAGTGATCCATCAAATCAGTTAATTTAACATCGAGCCCGCTTCCCATCTAGTCACCCATTTGATGACAACTCCAGTCTGAACACAATTAACTTGGGAGTTCTGTTAGACGAGCCATCGGTAGGGAAGCTGGTCCTTGCTGCTGTAGGATCCCACTTTGAATCCTTTATTGCACAACCGGATGACTGACTGTTGCCGCCCAATGGTCAATGCCATGTCCCCCGTGAATGTAGAAGCTTCCACCCTTGAATGAGTGGCAGCCAGTTAATCTAGAAGAACTATTTGCGATGATGCAAAACAACATAATGTGTAGCCAGATAAGGGTGTTTGCGATATACGGCATACAGTTCACTAGGATGAACTATGTATGATTAGGCAACACAATAGAAACGGTTCAACTGAACAAGATGTGTGATACGCGGCAAAAGGTCCGTAATTAGAAGTGTGCGAAGACCTATAATAACACAGACGATTGTTGCTAATAAGCTGTGTGATTTGCTCTGTCTACAGAAGAACAACATATATATACATATATAACTGAAATAAACATCCAACTACATAATTGACTATACAGATCATTCGCACACACCTCAATAAACAATTGTAAGCATTCTAAACTAGGAGAAACGATCGTCTATTCATATACTTCTTGTGACGCTCCTGCCACTTCTCTGTGGCTCGATCCCTTGTCTGCGGCAGGAAGAAGACATTACCTCATGTCAACGATCTGCATGTGCATCTCGTAGCTTGTGTACGCATCCTTGGCCGCGTACTTGACGTGTTGTTCATCCAGTCTCTCATGCCAGACACTGTGCCAGGCGTTCTTGGCCTTCTTGCTCTCATCCTTCATCTTCATGTAGTAGGGGTCGACGATGGCCAAGGTGAGGTCAACTAGGGAGTTCTTTTTGTTGTTGTCTCTGCCCTAGACCTTGTAGTGGTCCTGGATGTTGACAAGATTCTGGCATTTCAAGCATGAAACCTTGAGTGCTTTTAGATCATTGGTGGTGTCCACCATAGCAAAAATTTAGTCGGAGCTATTGATAAACCTGGGGCAATGCTCGCAAGGCCTTCTGGCCAGGTGGAAGTGGTAGACGAGGACGTCATGTCGCATGCACAACTGTCTGAAGGCAACCTTTTGATCATGCCCGGCACGACCGATGGTGTACTCGAGGTCGAAGCTGACCACTTGGTACTTGTCCTCGGCAAGCAACTGCTCCATAGTTTGGATGGAGCTCTCCAGCGAGACCGGCTTGTTTGTGTATACCACCTAGAGGTCCTTCCCCCTCACGTGGGTGTCCACTACGTGATACGTGGTGAACTGCCTGTCGTTGTCGTCGTCGGCTTCTGGGAGCGCCATTGGAACTGATGGATGTCCTCTCTGTATGTGTCATCATGGGTGTGCTTATTGTGTCGTGTGTCGTGAGAGATGAAGGTAAATGGCCGCAGGAATAAATGGGGGCCAGGCGGCCTGGATTCTCGGCGCGTTCGCATGGCAGATTTTGCAGTGGGTAACTACATCATCGCGCCGCGCCCGGCGCAACCGCATGCACACGAACTTGCGTGATCGTGCGTCGGCCCCAAAAACTGGCATCACACGTGGAGGGGGGAGGGCAGAGCGCCCAGAGGGACGCGAGAGCAGAGCGCGCGCGGCGGGCCGCCTCAACCGCGGGCAACCACACGCATAGAGCAGTTGAACACGCAAGGAATGATCGCCTACAAGCCAGCCAGTAGTTGCATCGCTGCGTAGAGAGCGGCCGTGTGCTAATACCTCTGTCACATTAGTCCCCTTTATATTATGTGCCATACTTTGCCCTTAAATTTAACCAACAAAATGTTAACGCATGTTATAAAAATTATATATTCGAAAACTATGTTCAAATATGAATCCAACGATATAATCTTTGGCGACATGCATTCGTATTTTATTAGTTAAATCCTACTTATAAACCAGGACGGGGGTATAGTAGGTACTTAAACCGCAAATGTTTTTTATTAACCGTATGTGTACATGGCCTTTCGTCCTCCTCTCGCATGTCTTGTCACCCTGCTGCCACAGACGGCTTACAGCGCAAGCTTGTGCAGTGCACGGGTCATTCTTTCGGCCAAAAGGTGGCTCAAAGTGGCACCAATGAATCGTCGGTGAGCCTGTTCCCGTGCAACCTCGCAGGTTCCCCCGCAAGTTTCCCGCCCGACTCGGTGAGATCCCCCAAAATCCCTATGCTTACCGGCCTGCTATATAAACCCTCACGGCCGGCGAGTCCTGCATCGTACTTTCCCCTCCCTCCCTATATCTTATCTCGTCCGCTTCTCCCACAATCACCAATGGCACTGTTCCATCATTGTCGCTCAGCCACTCCGACGTCATCAGAGGACAGCTCCAGCTGGGAGGCTACACCGCGACGGAGGCGCAGTCCCCAGCGTAGTGTAGTGCATGTCGCGTCCCTATTGGGTGTGCGCAGAACACCCACCACACGCTCCGCCGCCACTGCCTGTCGACAGCTGTTGTTGGCCGCCATTTCCGCCACACCACTGTCTGCCGCCGTGGCCACCACACCACCATCGAAAGCCAGGGCCATCGCCCACTCCAGCGCTGTGGCCCGAAGGTGGGGGTGGCTTATCGTGGCCGCCACCCCAATGCCGGCCATCGTGGCCATCACCGCACCGCCACTGCGGCCTGAAGGCGGTAGGTGGTGGTCATGGCCGCCACCCCATTAACGGCCGTCGTGGCCGCCAGCCCACCGTTGACCATCGGGATCATCACCCGCTCTGCCACCGCCGCTCAAAGGAAGGAGGCGGAGGTGGAGGCCCGCACGTGCGTCAATGACCTTGCGCGCTACATGGAGTTCCTACGGGAGGAGGAGGAGCGCCTCATCGAGCATGCGAAGAGTCTTATCGCAGCCGTGGCCGCAGCACACGCCGACGTAGAGGCGAGGCATTACGAGATCTACGAGCAGTCCCGTTGCTTCGAGAGGGGTCGTCTGGAGCGGCAGAAGGCGTTTGAGGTAGCGTCGCTGAAGGTGCAGCAACGGCAAGGCACCGTATTGTAGTTTTCTAGTTCATCGGTAGGCTCCTCCTCCTCTTCCACTTAATGAGCATGCTCGGCAGAGGAGAGGCTGCTGGAAGTAGTACAAAGCCCCTTCGTAGAAGTAGCAGTATTTAGGGGCTATTTTGTTCAGTTCATCTGACTATAGATGTGGTGGAACTATACAACATACTTATAATTAGCTAGTATGTATAGTTGAACTAGCTATTTCGGTACATGGTTGGTCACAATTGGGGAAAAGTTTGGTTGGCTCAGCAGTCAAGTTGAACTGTTTGTATAAAGAATGGCTGCTTAATCTATGAATGAAATCTATGCATAATTACTGAATTTTAGTTGCAAAAATTAGATAGTGCTAGTGATTTTTAGCTGCATATTTTGACAAATCGCAGTGTACCAAGGTTGACAAATGACAATGTTACTAGATCAACAAATGTCAATCTTTCCAGTTTGACAAATGGCAATATACCCAATATAACAGATGCATATCTTACCAAATTGTCTGTACGTAGTTGCACACGGGTCATCTGGAAAAACCGTTTGCGTTGAAGGGAGGTACAAATCCTGCTTGCCAGATTTTCTCTTGGCTTAGCGCTAAAGTCTCGCTTTGCACACCTTATTCAATCTGAACCCTTTGCATTGAAGAGATCCACAAATCCTAAGCGGCGAATTTTCCCTTGGCTTACTGCGGAAGACCATAGCTCTCACTTTGCAAACGAGTGTTCTATCTAAAACGTTTGCGATGAAGAGCTGCACAAATCCTGGTCAGCACATTTTCCCTTGGCTTACTGGGGAAGTTGCTAGTTTACATACGGGTGTTCTATCTAAGACGTTTGTGATCAAGAGCTGCACATAGGGGTGGGCAAAAAAGACCAAGGACCGAAAACCGCACCGAAAAAACCGAGACCAAAGCCGATTAAACCGAAAACCGAAAATTCAGTGCTCTGTTCGGTACTGGACTGGAGAAAACCGAATTCCGTTCGATGATATCGGTTTCCATGCACGATGCACCGAAGTGACCGAAAACACTTAACGGCAGGCTAAAAAGTGAAAGAGCCCAGAAGCCCAACAAAGAAAAGTGACCCAGCAGGCCGACATCCTTCACACGCATCGTATTGGATCCATAGAAAAGGATCGTACTTCCACACAAGGATGACACACCGAGGGACTCCCGATTCCCCAATCCTAACCTAGCCGCCATGCTTCCTCCTGCCCTCGTCCCCAGTAGATGACGGCAGCGTGCCAGCACCACAGCAGCTTGACCGCCTCGCAGCCAGCGCGAGACAGCTTATTTCTTCCCTCCCCTCGTATCTTCTTGTTCCACTGGATTGCATCTTCTTCCCTTTATGTCTTTTATCACCGAATGGGAATTGTTTGTTTACTTTGTTCATCCCTTGACGAGAAGTTCAGTACTGCAGTAGTACACAGACATGCTACTGCTAGGAAAACTTGTTTTCGCGTTCTTCCTTTCTTCCACCGCTCATTTTTTCTGTCAATTTTCTTTCTTCCATCACCTGGAAGCCCTGCTATTAAACATGTTCGGTTTCCTTGGGTTAAAACCGATAGCCGAACCAAACTTTCGGGGCACCGAATTGTCGGTCAATTGATTTCCTATTACCCTAGTGGTTAGCATTATCTAAGAACCGAAATTGTAAAAGGACAGAAGCACCGAACCATTCGGTTCGGGGGAACCGAATGCCCAGCCCTAGCTGCACAAATCCTGCTCGGCACATTTTCGCTAGGCTTCCTGTGGAAGCTGTCGGTTTGCATACGGGTGTTCTCACTAAAATATTTGCTATGAGTCTTTTATATTTAAAAACCATATTAAACCGCGGCTTAGGTGCCATTAATGGAGAGGATGCGAGCAAGGCGGGCGGCCATGGAAGTCAAAGGGCTCGCTTCCCAGTGAGCCTGCATGGCGTACAACTCACACACTTTCCGGTGACCCTGTGCATTGGAGAACAGCTCGCACGCCTCCCGTTTAGTCAAGCACTTGTCCGCACGGAACCTCCTTGCCACTAAAAGAGTGAGTTGTAGCGTCACATCAATGGTTAATAGAACGCACACAATTTAAATTATACAAAACATTTGAGATGTTACTCTGGCAGCTGTTTGTTTCAAAATGCCTTTGTTGGCTGATATTCGAGTGCGCCTTCTCCCAAAATAGACACGAAAGATAGCACACCATGGCGGGTGCCATTCCATGATAGAATGCCATGTTTCATGAATTTCAGACGAGTTTTCGATTTACTAGAATTTAAATACAAAGTATCTCAATGTTTTGCCGGCAATCAACAGTGCCCTGGTGTTTGAAATTCATTCCCATTTCTTGCATGGGACCTAAACATGCACCCAAGGAAACATATTTGATTTTTCAACCAATTTATATGCACTAGAGCATGTGCATGACGTTAAAATTTGAATTATGCACATAAAATTCCTAGAAACCCCAGTTAATGTATAAAAAAATGTCCAAACGAACCCTTGAAAAATTCCAATATTTAACACAACACTCCTATTGTTCTATGTTGACACTAGAAAAAAATTTGAAACCAATAAGAGGCAACGAATATTGTTCTGTCCCCAAAGGTGGCACGTTCCCTACCGAAACCATCAGGCTTGTTGTGAGAAGCTCTAGTTTGTGAGACGCTTATACCCAAACCTGCCCCAAATGGGACAAAAAATTTACCACGACATGTTCATGCCCCTCCATGAGAGCATGCCAAGTTTCATGAATTTCAGACGAGTTTTGGATTTACTAGAATTTAAAAACCATGTATCTCAATGTTTGCGGCCGATTGACGGTGGTAGGGTGTTTGACATTCATTCCCATTTCTTGCATGGGACCTAAGCATGCAACTAAGGACACATATTTGAATTTTCAACCAATTTATATGCATTAGAGCATGTGCCTATAGTTCAAATTTGAATTATGCACATAAATGCATTGAAAACTCAATTAATGTATAAAAAGTCCAAGCGAACCCCGAAAAATTCCAAAATTTAACACAACACTCCTATTGTTCTATGTTAACACTAGAGAAAAAAATTGAAATCAAGAAGAGGCAATGGATATCATTTCGTCCAGAAAGGTGAAACTTCCCTACCATAACCATGAGGTTTGTTGCGAGAAGTTCTGGTTTGTGAGAAGCTTATACCCCAACCTGCCCCAAATGGGACAATATTTTTACCATTGCATGTTGATGTCGTTCCATGATAGCATGTCAAGTTTCATGAATTTCAGACGAGTTTTTGATTTACTAGAATTTTAAAACCATGTATCTCAATGTTAGTGGGCGAGCGACGGTGGCAAAGGTATTTGACATTCATTCCCATTTCTTGCATGCGACCTAAGGTTGCAACCAAGGACACGCATTATATTTTTAAACCCATTTATATGCACTGGAGCATGTGCATGTAGTTCAAATTGGAATTATGCACATAAATGCATAGAAAACTTAGTTAATGTATAAAAATGTCGAAGCAGACCATGAAAAATCCCAAAAAATGACATAACACTCCTGTTGTTATACGTTGACACTAGAAATGTTTTGAAAGCAAGAAGAGGCAACGGATATCATTTTGTCCACAAAGGTGACACATTTCCCTATCGGAACCATGAGGCTTCTTGTGAGAAGCTCTCGTCTGTGAGAAGATTATACCATAACCTACCCCAAATGGGACAATATTTTTTACCCTAGCATGTTGATGCCTTTCCATGATAGCATGCCAAGAACCTCAACGTTTGCCGAACAGCCAAAATGCCGTGGTGTTTGAAATTCATCCCCATTTCTTGGATGGGACATAAGCATCAACCCATAGACACATATTGTATGATTAAAAGTAGGTCTAGAGGGGGGGGGATTAGACTACTTGACCAAATAAAAATCTAGCCTTTTCCCAATTCTAGTTCTTGGCAGATTTTAGTAACTTAGCACAATTCAAGCAATCTTAACACAATTCAAGCAAGCATGCAAAGAGTATATGAGTAGTGGAAAGTAAAGCATGCAACTTGCAAGAATGTAAAGGGAAGGGTTTGGAGAGTGCAAACGCAATAGGAGACACGGATGTTTTGTCGTGGTTCCGATAGGTGGTGCTATCATACATCCACGTTGATGGAGACTTCAACCCACGAAGGGTAACGGCTGTGCGAGTCCATGGAAGGCTCCACCCACAAAGGGTCCACGAAGAAGCAACCTTGTCTATCCCACCATGGCCATCGCCCACGAAGGACTTGCCTCACTATGGTAGATCTTCACGAAGTAAGCGATCTCCTTGCCCTTACAAACTCCTTGGTTCAACTCCACAATCTTGTCGGAGGCTCCCAAGTGACACCTAGACAATCTACGAGACACCACTCTCCAAGATGTAACAAATGGTGTGTTGATGACGAACTCCTTGCTCTTGTGCTTCAAATGATAGTCTCCCTAACACTCAACTTTCTCTCACAAGATTTGGATTTGGTGCAAAGAAGGTTTGAGTGGAAAGCAACTTGGGGAAGGCTAGAGATCAAGAGTCATATGGTAGGTGTCGGTGTCAAAACCGGCGGATCTCGGGTAGGGGGTCCCGAACTGTGCATCTAGGCGGATGGTAACAGGAGACAAGGGACACGATGTTTTTACCCAGGTTCGGGCCCTCTCGATGGAGGTAAAACCCTACTCCTGCTTGATTGATATTGATGATATGGGTAGTACAAGAGTGGATCTACCACGAGATCAACGAGGCTAAACCCTAGAAGCTAGCCTATGGTCTGAATGTTGTTGTGATTGTTGCCCTACGGACTAAACCCCTCCGATTTATATACACACCGGAGAGGTCTAGGGTTACACAGAGTCGGTTACAATGGTAGGAGATCTACATATCCGTATTGCCAAGCTTGCCTTCCACGCCAAGGAAAGTCCCATCCGGACACGGGACGAAGTCTTCAATCTTGTATCTTCATAGTCTTGGAGTCCGGCCGATGATGATAGTTCGGCTATCCGGACACCCCCTAGTCCAGGACTCCCTCAGTAGCCCCTGAACCAGGCTTCAATGACGATGAGTCCGGCGCGCATATTGTCTTCGGCATTGCAAGGCGGGTTCCTCCTCCGAATAATTCATAGAAGATTGTGAACGCTAGGATAGTGTCCGGCTGTGTAAAATAAATTCCACATACCACAGTAGAGAGAATAATATTTACACAAGTTCAATCTGCTGACGTATTTTGTGGCGTGACGTCACACCACTACCAAGCCTTTACTTGAATCATTTTTATTATACCACCCCAGCGCGTTTGGCAAAGCGGTTTCCTTGGCACGTCCTGTCGAAGCAGAGATCGTGTTCCCCTTATTCTGGGATTCCCATCAATACGGACGTGGGTAACCCAACCGCGCCCGTTGCCACGCCCCCTCCATCGAAGGCGAGTTCCAAATGGTCACGGGGACGTCTCTTGGTATTCTCCTTCTTTATAATGAGACCCAGGCTCGTTCTTTTTCTTCAATCCTCAATCGAATCCGCCCCTCGCCCCAAGCTCCAACACTCAGGGCTCCAGATTCGAGCGCCTCGGGAGTTCGGCAATGTCCGGCTCCGAGCTGCAGGGCCGGTGGATGCCCTCCTCCGTCATGGAGGAGGACGTGCTAAAGCTGAGAGAAGCCAGGTACTTAACCTATGAGATTTCGCATAGGCTCCCTGCCCAAGGACAAGTCATTCACACTCTCGAGCCAGGCGAGAGCTTCGTGTTCGTATCTCACCTCCGTCGGGGTTTAGGCTTCCTGATGGATCCCTTCGTGAGGGGACTCATGTTTTACTATGGGTTGGAATTCCACCACTTGGCTCCAGAGTCCATCCTCCATATCTCATCATTTATTGTCGTCTGTGAAGCCTTCCTCCGCACCACCCCTCACTTTGGTTTGTGGCTCAAAACCTTCAACGTGGAGCCGAAGATGATTGAGGGGCGTCAGGCAGAGTGCGGCGGGGCGGTTATAAGCAAGAGGGCCGATGCTCCATGGCCCGAGGGCTCTTTTCAGGAGGAGCTCGGTTTGTGGCAGCAGGAGTGGTTCTATATTACCGCTCCCAGGGGTAGCAGGCAGAGGCCGCCGCCCGTCTTTCGCTCTGGCCCTCCACAACGGCTGACATCATGTGTCAACAAAGGGCTTGACTGGGGGCCGTCCAAGGACGTACCCCTATTGCAGGGCCGGATTCGAGACCTCCAAGAGAGGGAGATCAATCTGGTCGTGGTGACGCAGGTTATGCTGATTCGGCGCCTTCTGCCCTGCAAACGTCGCCCCCTCCGCCTGTGGGAATTCCATCCGGAGGGGCCACGAGCTCTCCAACACTTCATGGGTATGACACCTGCGGAGATGTACAAACTTTTCTTCGGATCACAAGAGGTGTGTCCGGAATTGATCGAGGACGCCGACTTAACCTGCAGTCGTCCGGATACTCAAGTAAGTAGCCCTGTGTCCGGACATACCGTTTGTTTGCATATCATGGATTTGCCTTTTAACCAATCGTCCTTTGAATAGGAGTGGATAGCACAAGCAAAACTGATACGGTGTCCGGCCCCCCTCCCGGAGACCACGCCGGATCCCGTGCTGGTCAAGATGCTGGAGGTTGCGCCTTCAGAAGAGGGCGAAGGGGAAAACAGAGAAACTACCGCCTCTACTAAGGAGGCTTTCAAGAAAGGGGGGATCGAGAATCCCTCCCTTCAGGGGGAGAAGAGGACCGCTTCCGAAAATCCAGAGGTTAAGGCCTCAAAGCGGGGGAAGAAATCTTCACCGGAGGGTCCTACACCAGGAGAAGCCCCGGCCGCACTATCTCCCCTAAGGAATCAGCCCTCCAACGAGCCGTAAGTAGAAAAAGGGGAGTTTTGTAATAAGGGACATCCCTATTATTGCTTCTGAGGATAACCGAAGTTTTTACCTTGTAGTTCGGATCTCCGCCCTTCTCAGCTGAGCTCATCTTCGGGGGACCTTCGTCCAGAGATGATGGAGAGCAAGACGCCTCCATCTGCTGCACCGTCAGGCGGGGCGGACGACCCTGAGGTGTCGTCACGGAGGGTCTCCCCGAGTCCGGCAGGGCCGGAGAGTTCGGCACCAACTGGTGTAAGGCCGGGGGAGCTGAAAAATCTGCTCGAGAGGGCATCTATCTTAGAAGATCACCGTACATTAATGAGTATGGTGATTGAAAGAATTTCATCCGCTGAGAGCGGGTTGCATGATGCCTTCAGAAGTTTACTGGCAGGGTTTGAGGTACGTAAAAATGACATGCCTTTTGACAGTTTTGCACATAGAGTGCGCCCTGTATAGATAGTAGCCCCTGAGACTCGGTACGTTTGTTAGAAGTGACAACGTGCCTAGGATCATAGTCTCAGTTTTAATATGTTGCCATTCCTATTCAGGGGGCCAAGCGTTCGGTGGCCAGCCGGACTGATAGAGTTGCTGAACTGAAGCGGCAACTGGATGTTGCGGATGCGGACATCGCGCTGGTCAATAGGCGACTTGACGAGTCGCAAGGTGAGTGGTTTTTCCGCGGTCACCTGGTAAGGGAGCTGACGCCCATTTCTTACAACATGTATGCTTGACGCAGATGGTGCTGCTGCTGTGGAAAACCTTTGGGCAGAGCTTGCTCGAGCCAAGGAGCATGCCAGAAGGAGTAATGCGGCTGCCTCGAAGGCAGCTGAAGAGCTAAAAGCCGAAAAGGCTGCTCACTGTCGAAGCAGTGGAGAGATGGCCGAAATGGCCGTGAAGCTAAAGGATGTTACCGACCGCTATGAGGTTCTTGAAAAAGAATGCCGAGCGGAGCAAGAGGACCTGAAGAAGGCCACTGCCGAAGCCAAGGATGCCCGTTCTGCAATGAGGGCTATAAAGGAGGAGCTGCGTTAGGCCGGAGACATTGCGGCTGGAAAGCCCTTTCTGCTGCGCAGGTATTTCACGGATCAAAAGTATGCTCAGTTGGGCCAGCTGTGGGGTGCGGAGGATCCTTATCTGGATTTGGCGGCGAGTGCGGCGGACGCGGTCGTGCACTTCCGAGGCCAAAAGGATCACGAGATGGAAGAGCTTTTTTGGCTCAATTCCACAGTCCGGAGCGTCCACTTCCGTTGACCGATCGGTTGGCTGAGTGGGCTGAGCTGAATAGGTTGTCCGGATTTGCAATGACGGATGTAGTGGCTCATCTTTGGCCGGATAGGCCCAAGCCAAAGAGTTATTTTGTCTTATTGCAGCAATTCCTTGGGGCGGTGCTACATATCAAGGCGATGAAGCGGTCGGCATGCATAGAGGGTGCACGGATGGCTTTCGCCCGTGTTAAGACATACTGGACGGAGATGGATGCCACCGATGTTGCATCCCGGGGTTCGGACGAGACCCGGTTACCCGCCGAGCACTATTTTGGGGAAATCCTGCGGGGCGCTCGTTTAATAGAGTCGCAGTGCTCGAAAAATGTTATGTTCAAATGACATGTATGATTTGTGAAACCATATTTATAATATGAGTGCTTTTTATACTTGTGCGTTCAAGTATTGAAATATCTCCTGTGCGGTCGTTAATGTATATGTGTATATAACCTGAAAGATGGCAGTCTTCGGCTTCAGCCCCCACGCACATGGTGCGGGGGTGTTTGCAAAATTAGCGCATTTTCACACTTAATCCAACGTCTTGGTTCTGAGAAGGAGGTGGTAGCGTAGCAAACTAGGCAACCGGACTATAATGCTTTATCACTTTCACTTAGCCATAGGAGTTCGAAGGTGGGGCTACGATATAACCCCTGAGGGCACCGCGCTCTCCGAATTCGGGGCGCGTATGTGCCTGACCGGGAAACGGTCCTTCGTCAAAGCGGAGGAATTCTAGACATTCCGGTAGTCGATCGAGTGGTTGACCAGTCTCTCGCTATATCATGACAGTCAGTTTTCGGCTTTCTCTACTGAGGTGCTCTCCTGGCCGAACAAGGGCACAATCGCAGTAGTTCTCCTAGTGCTGCGTTAGCCGATGATACGGAACGTAAGGCAGCAAAACACAGGAGCCAGGCAAACCCAACATTTGACCAAAGACATGACTCGGAGCTGCATATAGGGCCTAACTCGAGACGCCGAACACTCCCTAAGGTATTCGGTCTTTATGATAACGGGCAGAACAATGCCCTAAGCCCCTAGTGTCCAGGTACGGGCGAAAACTTCTGACGCGGCCGATGCCAAAATGTCAGCCTCCTCCTCGGTTATAATAGGAAACCGGGGGATGTGTATCAACAAGAGACAGTAAGGTTTACGCAGGGTCTTAATCTGAAAAGAATCCTTGCAACGGGTCCTTGCTGCACGTCTGCGCCTGTGTCTTCGTTGTGTTGTATCCTGGACGGGTTTAGCACACTGTTCATCTGTAAAAGATAAGAACTTAGTTTGGGAAAATACCGTGCAAAAAATGTATTTAAAACAGAGTATGATTACAAAATGAATAAAGTTGAGCTTTATTGGCTCTCATTGTTTATGCACGCTGCCTCTTGTAAAGGGGTGTGCATCTAGGAAGCCCCTAGTTTATTTATGCCGGACTCGCCTAGCCGTGTCCGGGGTCTTGAACGACCTTTTAATGAGATGATGCTGCGTGGACCGGGCATTTTAAGTGTAAGAGACGCGTAATGCGGTATTGCGTTAAAGCGGGCAAAAGCTTCGCATCCCAATAGCGCTTGGTGGCTACTTTTAAATGGGGCGACATGGAAGATTAGCTTTTCGCGACGGAAGTTGTCGGATGAACCGAACACAACTTCTAGTAGTAAGGAGCCCGTGCACTTGGCGTAAGGGCCTAGCGTCACTCCTTTGAAGGAAGTGCTGCTATGGCGAATTTTGGTAGGGTCTATCCCCATCTTGCGGATTGTGTCCAGATATAGCAGGTTTAAATCGCTTCCTCCATCCATTAGGACTTGTGTAAATTGTAGTCCGTCGATTATAGTATCCAATATCAAAGCAGTCCATCCTGCGTTTCGAATACTTCTGGAGTAATCCAGATGGTCGAAAGTAATTGGTTTTGACATCCAATCTCGGGATTCCGCTGGGGTGGACCGTGCGGCGCGTACTTTAGCAGGTGCCGCACTATTGTTCCGTATTATCACATGATGTGAGTTTACTGTTTTGACTTCTTGCGGGAAAGTCTTTTGTTTTCCAGCGCTCTGCTTGTGGGGTTCGTCATCGTCTTCGCTTGGTGTGTCGAGCCCCTTGTGTTCGGCGCTAAGTCGGCCGGACTGTTTGAAGACCCAACAATCTAGGTGGGTATGGTTCGCAGGCTTCCCGGGAGTACTGTGGATTTGACATATCGTATAAATTTTTTTGTTTAGGTTGGATAGCTCATCACTGTTGTCCTTAATAGGCAGTGTTTTGTTGTTCGGCCGAGAGCTTTTGAACCCGGCGTTGACCGCTGTGCTCTTTGGGCCATTTTCCTTAGTCCGGCGCTGATCTTTTCTTCATAGTGATTTCCCATTTCCATCTCTATCTTCTCCCGCTCAAAAGCAGGTCATGAGGCTCGTTAGCGCGGCCATTGTTCTTGGTTTTTCCTGGCCGAGGTGTCTAGCGAGCCATTCGTCTCGGACGTTATGTTTAAATGTTGCTAAGGCTTCGGCGTCCAGATAGTCGACTATTTGGTTCTTTTTGGTGAGGAACCTGTTCCAGAATTTGCGTGCTGACTCTCGGGCTGTTGAGTTATGTGACTTAAATCATCTGCATCCGGAGGGCGGACATAAGTCCCTTGAAAGTTTGCTCGAAACGCATCCTCAAACTCTTCCCCACTTCCAATGGTATTTTCTGGGAGGCTTTTGAGCCAATGCCGAGCTGGCCCTTTGAGCTTGAGGGGTAGGTATTTTATGGCATGGACATCATCTCCTCTAGCCATATGTATGTGTAGGATGTAATCCTCAATCCAGACTCCGGGGTCTGTTGTTTCGTCATATGCCTCTATGTTTACGGGTTTGAATCCCGCTCGAAATTCATGATCCAGTACCTCATCGGTGAAACATAGCGGGTGTGCGGTGCCCCTGTATTTAGGTGTGCCGTTATCTTCGAACACTCGGCGTGTTGTGTTGCTTCCTGGAGCCCTCTTTTTTGGCCCATAAATGGACCTGACCGGGCCATCCTTTCTGCGAGGATCTTTATGTCTATCATGTGCCGGCTTGTGTGCGGCGCCGCTTGCCGCTCTTAGCCTGTTATCTGGTCGTCTATCCGGCCAGGCAGCCTCGTTGCTTTTTGATTGTGGTGGCTCTACGGCCTCCTCGTCAAATTCGGGCAACAGCTTGCGCTTCGGGTAGCTCTTTGCTTGGTGACTATTGCCGTATTTGTCTGCGGTCTTGAGTACTTTGTTCCATCTCATTCTGAGTACGTCTTCCGCTGTTTTTGAGCTTCCGCTTCTGCTTCTTCAAACTTCTTGCAGTGGCGATGAGCCTTTTGTGAAGGTTCTTATGCTCCGGTGATGTGTCCGGCGTGAGATCATCTGGACTGTTGTTTTCGCCGGGGATGGGTTGCTTGTCCAATTCATCCTGTTCGGATGGTTGCTTGGTTGCATGTTCGTCGTCCACTGGTTCACCCTGCTCTACGGCTGGGTCATTATGGGTGCTGTTGTTATCGAGGCGGGACTTCGGGCGGCGCTTGCGTCGCCGTTTTGGTTGCTTTTCGGGGGAATTATCCTTCGCCACGTCCCGTTGTTCCTCGTTATCGCTTCCTTTTGGTGTATCCACCATGTATATGTCATGAGTTGAGGTGGCTTTCCAGTGCCCAATAGGCGCTGGTTCTTGATCGTCTCCGGCATCGTCGTCCATACCGTCGATGTCTTCGGATTCGAAGTCTAGCATGTCGATTAAATCGTTGATAGTGGCTATAAAGTGGGTGGTGGGTGGGCTTTGAATTTCTTCGTCGTCCGCATTCGATCCATCCTGACCGCAGTTCGGCCAGGGTTCTCCTGATAACGAGAGATACTTTAGCGAATTCAGGGCGTCACCAAAAGTTGAGTGTTGAAAGATATCCGCGGCGGTGAACTCCATGATCGGCGCCCAATCGGATTCAATTGGAGGGGGTGCGGGAGGTTCGGAGTCCGGCGAGGAGTCCGGCACCTCGGAGTCACGAGCTTCACAAGGGACAAGGTCAGTATTCGGCTCCATCGCCGTAGAGGCAGCAGTCCCCGAGGTGGTGTCTAGACACCCATACTCGATCTACGCAATCGGCTCCGAATTAGGGGTCGGAGCGGACTCATGTGCGGCCTCCAGGGCATTGTCCGGTAGCAGAGCTAAATCATGCCTATCGAGACAGTGCGGCGCGCTCGGCTGTGGCTCGAATCCATCGAAGATCAAGTCTCCGCGGATGTCAGCCGTGAAGTTTAGATTTTCAAATCTGACCTGATGGCCAGGGGCATAGCTTTCCATCTGCTCCATATGGCCAAGCGAATTGGCCCGCAGTGCAAAGCCACCGAATATGAAGATCTGTCCGGGGAGAAAAGTCTCACCCTGGACTGTGTCGTTATTGATGATCGAAGGAGCCATCAAGCCTATTGGTGATGACACAGAGGAACTCTCAATGAAAGCTCCAATGTTGGTGTCAAAACCGGCGGATCTCGGGTAGGGGTCCCGAACTGTGCGTCTAGGCGGATGGTAACAGGAGACAAGGGACATGATGTTTTTACCCAGGTTCGGGCCCTCTCGATGGAGGTAAAACCCTACTCCTGCTTGATTGATATAGATGATATGGGTAGTACAAGAGTGGATCTACCACGAGATCAAGGAGGCTAAACCCTAGAAGCTAGCCTATGGTCTGATTGTTGTTGTGATTGTTGCCCTACGGACTAAACCCCTCCGGTTTATATAGACACCGGAGAGGGCTAGGGTTACACAGAGTCGGTTACAATGGTAGGAGATCTACATATCCGTATTGCCAAGCTTGCCTTCCACGCCAAGGAAAGTCCCATCCGGACACGAGATGAAGTCTTCAATCTTTTATCTTCATAGTCTTGGAGTCTGGCCGATGATGATAGTTCGGCTATCCGGACACCCCCTAGTGCAGGACTCCCTCAGTAGGAATGGAATATCTTGGCCTCAACACAAGTGTAGGTGGTTCTCTCTCAGAAAATGTAGGTTGGAAGTGTAGGCATGTTCTGATGGCTCTCTCCATGAATGAAGAGTGGGTGGAGGGATATATATAGCCTCCACACAAAATCTAACCATTACACACAACTTGCCAATCTCGGTGGGACCAAATCGTCAAACTCGGTCAGACCGATTTAGGAAATAATGTGACCGTTAGGGTTTTCAGTGGGACTGACATGCAACTCGGTGGGACCGATATGGTTAGGGTTAGGGCATAACGTAATCTCGGTGAGAGCGATTACACAAACTCTATGAGACCGATTGTGGTAATGGACACACAGAGGGTTGGTCAGGCAAACTCGGTGGGACCGATTCGCTCATCTCGGTTAGACCAAAACGTTATGAAAGGGAAACAGAGAGTTTGCATTGCAATCTTGGTGCGACCAATCGCTCATCTCGGTTGGACCGAAACGTTACGAAGGGAAACAGAGAGATTACAATCCCATCTCGGTGAGACCGAGATCCCTATCGGTGAGACCGATTTGCCTAGGGTTTGTGGCAGTGGCTATGACATCTGAACTCGTTGGCGCCGGATAAAAAGAACCGGTGGGGCCGAGTTTGACTTTTTGTTTGGGTCATATGTGGATGTGAGAATGTAGTTGAGGGCTTTTGAGCATATCACTAAGCATTTTGAGCAATAAAGCCATTAAGCAACACCTCATCCCTTCCTGATAGTATTGGCTTTTCCTATAGACTCAATGTGATCTTGGATCGCTAAAATAGAAAATATAGAGTCTTGAGCTTTGAGCTTGAGCCAATCCTTTTGTCCTTATCATTTTGAGGGATCCACTTTTCTCATCGATGCCATGCCAATCATTGAGGTTTCTTGAAATATTTATCTTGAAATGGCATTAGCTCAATGAGCTATATGTTGTTAGGAATTACCAAAACCACCCAGGGATAGTTGCACTTTCACATATATAATTTTACAACCCATTTTGGTGCACCGGAGCACATGCATGTAATTTAATTTTGAATTGTGCACCTGAAATGCCTAGAAAACCTAATTAATGTATAAAATGTCCAAATAAACCCTGAATAATTCCAATTTTTTTGATGACACACCTATAGTTGCATGTTCACTGCAGATAAAAGTTCAAGCAATTCAAACACCACCCTTTGCAGCTCTGACCCCATTATGTAATTCAAATCAAGACAAAAAATCAAGTAGATCACACACAGTTTATTATAACCAACCATGTGAGATGCCACACAAAATAACTTGGAGCACCGTCAGAATATAGTACGCATTTGGATTACGCGAGAAGGTGCGTCGGCTACAGTCCACAACAGACGTGTCAAGCACACTAGCTTGCTCCCCCAATATCATTGAGTGTTCAATCGTTGTCGGTGAAACATGGGTACATTGTCGGTGGAAACGACACCTATGGGATCACGGGAATCCCTATTACGGTTGCGGGGTGCAGGGTCGTCAGAAGAGCGGGATCAGCAATCAGCACAAGCACATGGGTCGTTTACCTAGGTTCGGGCCGCAAGGATGCGTAATACCCTAGTCCTGCTTTGGTGTGTATATCGGTGTTCTTGGAGTTCTTGAGCTAGCTATGATGAGTGTAACTTGTCCCAGGGTCTGAATCCTTCTCCTGGATGCCTCGGGCCTCCTTTTATAGTCAAGGGGATCGCCACAGTGGCACACAGGAGGTGGCATCGGTGTATAGTGGCTAAGCTTATTGCTTAGCCGTTACGGGACAAGACGCATTTAACGCGCCTCTTAGGTGTCCCCCTCACTTTACCGCCGCCTCGCCCTGTTTTGACACACGCCCGGGCCAGTGAGGCGGTGAGCTCCATGTAGGCTGGCAGGCTGCTGAGGTGGCGCGGTGGTAGGGACTTCATGAAGATTTGCATGCCACCACGTAGGCACGCCCTGAGTTGGCCTGGAAGCGTCATGTTGACACGCAGGTGCCTGCCTAGCTGGTGGGCTGGCAGGTGCATGGGAGTGGTGATGGAACCTTGGCGGGTGTGGGCCTGGTTGTGGCTCCGCGGATGTCCTCGGCAAGGGCCTTGTCGGGGCCCCGACAAGGACCTTGTCGTGGCACCGTTGTCGTCCCAGGCAAGGATCTTGCCGGAGGTCTCGTGGATGCCCTCGGCAAGGGATTCGGGCCTGCGCCAGGAGCGCCGAACAGTCACGACGAGCACGGCTTAGACCTGCTGTTGGACAATATTCGGGATATCGCACTTGCAGGAGCCCCGGACCTAAATCTAGGGCAGATTTAGTCGTCCGAAGACGGGAGGCCGCACACTCATCGGTGGTAGAGCCGAACACAGACTTCACTCCCAAGGAAGCCTGTGTCTCCGGACCCCTGGACTCGTGTCCGGTTGTAGGCCCCAGACCGCGCGCCCTCGAGCCTGCTAATTCTGGCTGGGCTCCGGTAATGAAGTTCATCGCTGCGGACATCTTCCAGTACTCGCCCTTTGGCGACATGCTGAACTCATTAAAGTCTCTCTCTTTTTTAGGAGACTCTTGGCCGAACTATGTTCGGCTCAAGGGGGAATAAGGCGACGAAGAAATTCGTTGCCCACCCACCACCCACTTCATAGACACTGTCGACAACATCACAGACAGGCTTGACTTTGTCTCTGATGACACCGACGGTATGGACGTCGGCGCTGGAGACAATTCAGAACCACCACCCACGGGGCGCTGGACTGCCACCTCATCATGTGATATATAAATGGTGGATACGCCTAATGAGGACGATGGCGACAAAACGGAGGATAAAACCCCCGGACAAAAGCCAAAACGACGGCGCAGACGCCGCTCTAAGTCCAGCCACAGTAAAAATAGCGATAACAGCGCTAGAAAGATCGACACCCCAGTCAACTCCGAAGACAATAACGACCATATGGACCCAGCGATGGAGCAGGATGAGCCAGGTCACGCCGAACACAGCCCGGAGCAGACGCCCAATCACAGTGATCCCGAGGGACGAACTCATCCAACTGCCCCAGGATAGGAGCACAGTCCGGACGACGACGCATTTATCATCCCGGAAACACGCTTGGAACGAGATAACCTCCACAGAAGGCTTATGGCCACTGCGAGAAGTCTAAAGAAGCAGAAGCAAAGGCTTAAAGCCGCACCGGAAACGCTCAATCGCAGATGGAATAAAGTGCTAGACACTGAAGAAAAGTACGGCGACGATCCCTAGACAAAGAGCTATCCAAAGCACAAGCTGCTACCAGAATTCGACGATGAGGCCATTCCACCAAAGAACAATACGGCCAGTAGGCTGAACCAACCACTTCGTAACCACAATAGAGAAGCTACTGACGCCGCACACAATTTACGTGAGCTCCTAGATAAAAAGGCCGGTGCGACCAGGTCCATCTATGGATTATAAGGACAAGCCCCGGCGCAGGACTATGGTAACCAAAACGATCGGACTGATCGAGTACCAGTTCGGAATCAGCACCGGACACAACAACAGCCGACGGCATGCCACAACACGTCCAGATACAGAGGGGCTGCTCACCCTCTGTGCTTCACCGAAGAGGTACTGGACCACAAATTTCCACAGGGTTTTAAACCTGTGAACATAGAAGCATACGACGGAACGATAGACCCCGGGGTCTGGATTGAGGATTTTATCCTGCATATCCACATGGCTCGTGGGGACAACCTCCATGCCATCAAATACCTTCCCCTCTAGTTGAAGGGACTAGCTCGGCACCGGTTGAAAAGCCTCCCCGAAAATTCAATCGGAAGTTGGGAGGAACCCGAGGATGCTTTCAGGGCCAATTTTCAAGGGACCTATGTGCGACCTTCGGACGCGGACTATTTAAGTCACATAATTCAACAGCCCGAAGAGTCCGCCCGCAAGCTTTGGAACATATTCCTCACTGAGAAGGACAAATTGTCGATTGTTCGGATGCCGAAGCCTTAGCAGCCTTCAAGCACAGTATCCGGGATGAGTGGCTCGCCAGACACCTCGGCCAAGAAAAGCCGAGGACAATGTCAGCCTTAACAAGCCTTATGACGCGATTTTGCGCGGGGGAAGACAACTGGTTGGCTCGTAGAGGCACCAGCGACCCAAGTACATCCGAAATCAGGGATGGCAACGGGAAGCCATGGCGCAACAAAAACAAACATCGAAACAAGGAAGAAAGTCCGGACAACACAACGGTCAACGCCGGATTCAGGGGCTCTCGACCCGGTCAACAAAAGGAGCCATTTAAAGGCAGCAAAGAGGGACCGTCCGGCCTGAACAAAGTCCTGGACAGACTATGCCAAATTCATGGCACCCCCGAAAAACCTGCGAACCATACTCACAGAGAATGTTGGGTCTTTAAGCAGGCCGGCAAATTAAATGCCGAACACAAGGGAAGGGAAACACCAAGTGAAGACGAGGATGAGCCTCGCCAGCCGAACACTGGGGGACAGAAAAATTCTGACCAGAGGTAAAAACAGTAAACATGATCCACGCGACTCACATACCCACGAGAAGGCGCGAATGCGCGCTCAGAGATGCATAAGCTATAGAACCCGTCGCCCCCAAACTTAATCACTGGTCGGTCTGCCCGATCACCTTCGATCACAGAGACTACCCGACTAGTATGCGGCACGGAGGATCAGCTGCCTTGGTGCTCGACCCAATAATCGACGGATACCATCTCACTCGCGTCCTCATGGACGGCGGCAGTAGTCTTAATCTATTATACCAGGACACTGTCCGCAGAATGGGGATAGACCCATCCAGAATCAGCCAAAGTAACACCACCTTTGAAGGGGTGATACCAGGCGTCGAAGCCCGCTGTAGGGGCTCCCTCGTACTAGAGGTGACATTCGGTTCCTCAGGCAACTTCAGGAGCGAAGAGCTACTCTTCACCATCGCCCCCCTCCAAAGTGGTTATCATGCATTGCTCGGGAGAACGGCCTTCACCCGCTTCAACGCAGTACCGCACTACGCCTACCTTAAACTCAAGATGCCCGGTCCACGTGGCGTCATCACCGTCAATGGAAATACAGAGCATTCCTTATGCGCAGAAGAGTATGAGACGGCACCAGCAGCCGGAATCTAAGAGGCCTTTAATACCAGAAAGCGTGATTGGTCATTAAGACCACGGACACGGTTAGACGAGTCCGGCAGCCCAGATAAACCTGATCTAGGTGCCCCACATGTAATCCCATAGAGGACACCAGAGGCTATAGATATTTAACAAAGCCCAACTCTTGGCTTGACATTATTAACAAGAAATGTCTTACACTTTTTCTATCCATTGGTGATAGCCAACTCTTCGCACGCTTACGTCATACTCTTCTCCATGAGTTTTCCTTTTTGCAGACACCATTCGTGTGACACCCTCCCAAGACACAGCACAACGGAGACAAAAGCGCAGATGTGCAGCAGGGCCCCGCTCAAAGGTTTCTCTTTAGATTAAGCCCTTGTGTAAACCTTCTTTATTGTCTCTTGTTGCTTACAAATCCCATGGGTGCTACACCCACAGAGGATACTGCCGTTATTGGCATTTCGCCACGGCAGACTAATGCACGTACCTGGAAATACATGGTTCATAATAAAGGGCGTTACTCAGCCCAGTATATGTTATAAAGTCCGAATACCTTTGGGAGTGTTCGGAGTCGCGAGTTTGGCCTTATATGCATCAGCTCCGAATCATGTCTTTGGTCTAATGTTGGGTTTGCTCGGCTCCTGGGTTTGCCGCCTTATGTTCTGTTCTTATCGGCTAAGGCGGCCAAACGAGAACTAATGCGATTGTGCCCTGGTTATTCCGGATGAGCACCTTAGTAGAGAAAGCCAAAAACTGACTGTCATGATATAGCGAGAGACTGTTCAACCACTAGAAGACTCGGCGGAATCTTTAGGATTCCTCCGCATTATGAAGGACCATTTCCTGGTCATGTACACATGCGCCCGTATTCGGATGCACGCAAAAGTTCCAGGGGCTACATAGTAGCCCCACCGTCAAACTCCTATGGCTAAGTGAAAGTGTTAAAGCTATATAGTCCGGTTGCCTAGTTCGACGTGTGATCACCTCCTTAATGGACCAAGACGTTGGATCAAGTGTGATTACGCATATTTTCGCGAACACCCCGGCATTATATGCATGGGGGATGAAGCCAATGACTGCTAACTTTCAAAATTGCACATATACATAAAACGGCTGCACAGGAGGCACAAAAACACTTTCGGGCGAAAAGTATAAACATAGCCTCCATAATTAAAACAACATTGTTTTTACAATGAAACGATTTGTCACTCGAACATGACATTCTTTGAGCACTGAGCCTCTATTAAATGAGCACCTTCTGCTACCTGCTCCAAGTAGTGCTAGGCCGGTTCCTGGCCCCCCGCCGCGTTCTGGGTCGCAATGATGGTGGCCTCCATATCTGTCCAATATGCTTTAACGCGGGCAAGAGCCATCCGTGCACCCTCTTTGCATGCCGACCTCTTCATGGCATCGATCCGCGATACGGCACCAAGGAATTGTTGCACTAAACCAAAATAGTTGTCTGACTTAGGCCCCTTCGGCCATAGATGGTCCATTACAGATCACATTGCAAGACTGGACAGCCTATGGAGCTCGGCCACAGCCGCCATCCTCTCACTCAATGGCAATGTGCGCGTTGGAGCACTGAATTGCGACCAGAACAGCTCTTCCACTTCATTATCTTTTTGATCCTCGAAAAACTTGGCCGCATCAGCCGTACTCTTCGCCAAATCCGCACACACGTCTGCAGGACTCCAGCGTCGATCCAGAGGAGCGTACTTCGGGTCTAAAAACTTCATCCTTAACAAATAGGGGTTTCCAGCCGCGATTTCTCCGGCCTGTCGAAGCTCCTCGCGCGCATCCCTAATTTCGGACCGCGTCTCCTTGGCCGCATCAAGTGCCTTCTTCAGGTTAGCCGAATTAGCCTTATTCTCTTTCTCAAGGAGCTCATACCGGTCGGCGGCATTTTTCAGCTCCATAGCCATCTCGGCTATTTTGTCTTTGCTTCGGTGACGAGCAGCCTGTTCGGCTCTCAACTCTTCGGCCGCCTTTAGGGAAGCCACATTGCTAGCTCGGGCTTGTTCTTTAGCCAGGGCAAGTTCCACCCTCAGGGCTTCCATGGCAGCAGCTCCGTCTGCAGTCCAAGCATACTACATTAACATTATGCTCCTCTTAGTTTTTCCTATAACAAATAAGGGAAGCAGAGCACATACCTTGTGACTCGTTAAGCCGCTCGTTCACAAGTGTGATATCGGCATCAATAACTCCAATCCGTCGCCTCAGTTCAGCGACTTCAACGGACTGGTCGGCTACCGGACCCTTGGCCACCGGTGCATAAACACAGTATGATCATTACTCAACGATGTGATCCCCCGTTTGCCGCCTTGGGCTGGCAACCAGAGTCTCAGGGGCTACTATCCATATGGCGCACACCTAGCGCGTGCGCCACAACCAACAATTACGTATTTCTTTACATACCTCAAAGCCTCTGAGCAGGCTCGTAAAAGCTTCATTCAACCCGCCTGTGGCGGATGAAATATTCTCAAGCACCGTGCTCATTAATGAACGGTGATCCTCCGAGAGAGCAGCTCGCTCCAGAAGGCCTGTCAGCGTATCCGACCGGTCGCCAAACTGTGTTGGACCTTTCTTATCGCCCCCCGTGAGAGCCGAATGCTCCTGGCTCAGGGCGGCCGAAGTACTAGCTTCTGGCCTTGGCAAATCTGGACTCCTCCGTGACGACACCTCGGGGTCGCCCTCCCCATGAGGCGGAGAGGTTGGTGGGGTTTCACTCTCCATCATCTCTGGAAGGAGATCCCCCGAAGACAAACTCTGTCGAGAAGAGCTACTAGCCGGACTGCAAAGAATGGATCATGGTTACTGTTCTCGGAGGAGGAAGCACTAGCTTTGTATTTACGATTAACATACAGCTCGACTGAGGGATGGCCCGTTCGCGGGCATAGAGCGGTGAAGACGCCCTTCGGGACAGGGCCCCCTGGTAAAGTTTTCTTCCCTTCTCTGGGCACCTCCGTCTCCGGGTCTTCGGAGGCGGCGCTCTTCTTCCCGTGAGGGGAGGAGACCTTAGATTCCCCTCCCCGACTATCCTCCTTTGGGGAGGTAGCAATTCCCCCGGTTTGGATGTGCAATGTGTGAAGCTCTGCTTCTCTGTTCTTCCCTTCGTCTTTCCCCGAGGACACTTTACTTAGCACACGACCAAGCATCTTGGCTATGGCGGGGCTAGGCGAGCCTTCGGGAAGTGGCGCCGGACACCTGATTCTCTCCGCTTTGCTGAGCCATTCCTGGCCATGGAGGATTTTCAGAATAATGTTATGATAAATATAAACGAAGTGTTCAGTTTCTGGGTTACTTACTTGGGTATCTGGGCGGTTGCAGCTCAGGCCCGCATCCTCGGTGGTGTCCGGACACTCCACTTGTGGTCCGAAGAATAACTTACACATCCCTTCGAGCGTCATGCCAAAGAAGTGCAGAATAGTCTGCGGACCTTCCTGATTGAACACCCACATCCGGAGAGGCCGGCGTTTGCACGGCAACATCCGTCGGACTAGCATTACCTAAATAATGCTGACAAGGCTAATGTCCCTCTCGAGGAGCTCCCAGATGCGGCTCTGCAATGTTGGTACATCATTAGCAGGCCCCCAATCCCGTCCTACATTGGCCCATGACGCCAGTTGAGGCGGAGGGCCCGAAAGGAAGTCAGGGGCAGCCACCCACTTTGTGCCTCTGGGAGCCGTGACATAAAACTACCTCTGGTGCCATAGATTGGACACCTCTGGGAAGGATCCCTCTGGCCATGGGGCATCAGCGTTCCTGCTTATGATAGCACCTCCACACTCTGCGTGTCGCCCCACAATCATCTTCGGCTTCACATTGAAGGTCTTGAGCCATAAGCCGAAGTGTGGGGTGACGTGGAGAAAAGCCTCGCACACAATGATGAACGATGAGATTTGTAGGATGGCGTCCGGAGCTAGATCATGAAAATCTAGCCCATAATAGAACATGAGCCCTCTCACAAAGGGATCAAGGGTGAAGCCTAAGCCACGGAGGAAGTGAGAAACAACTACGATGCTCTCGTTGGGCTCGGGAGTAGGGATGACCTGCCCTAGAGCAGGAAGCCTGTGCTTGATGTCGGCGGCCAGATAGCTGACCTCCCTAAGCTTCGCTATGTCCTCCTCTGTGATCGAGGAGGCCATCCACCGGCCTTGAAGGTTGGATCCGGACATGATTGAAGATCCGAAGTGCTTGAGCTTGGACTTCGGGTGTTAGAACTCGAGATGCGAAAAGGCGCAAGCGTGGTAGAAAAGAGGGATAGGCCTCGGCCCCTCTATAAAGGCGGTGAATATCAAGCGTCCTCAGCATAACCGCTTGGGACCTACCTAAAAACACGGAGTCATACCAACATGCATCATGGGGTTGCACGTGCCCGTATTGATGGAAGATCCCGTGATAAGGGGAACATGATCTCTGCTTTGGCAAGGTGTGCCAATAAAACCGCCTCGCAACGCGTATCGAGGCAGGCCAAGAAAAACCGGACCATGTTGAGCCAGGCCACGATACAGGAGCACGCTGTACAAAAAATTGTCAGTAGATCAGATTTATGAAGTGCAATGCTCTCTATGGTGGTGTGCGGAAATTATCTCGCAAAACCGGACACAATCTTCAATCTACTTTGGAGTTTTCGGAGATGGAACCCGCCCTACAATGCCGAAGACAATCTATGCGCCGGACTCATCGTCATTGAAACCTGTCCTGGATTAGGGGGTATCCGGACAGCCGGACTATATACTTTGGCCGGACTATTGGGTCGTGAAGATACAAGACTCAAGACTTCGTCCCGTGTCCGGATGGGACTCTCCTTTGCGTGGAAGACAAGCTTGGCAATCCGGATATTAGATTTCCTTCTTTGTAACCGACTATGTGTAAACCCTGGAACCCTCCGGTGTCTATATAAACCAGAGGGTTTGGTCCATATAGGGAGGATGGTAACAGTCATAATCATCATAGGCTAGCTTCTAGGGTTTATCCTCTACGATCTCGTGGTAGATCAACTCTTGTAATACTCATATCATCAAGATCAATCAAGCAGGAAGTAGGGTTTTACCTCCATCGAGAGGGCCCGAATCTGGGTAAAACATTGTGTCCCTTGCCTCCTATTACCATTAGCCTTAGACGCACAGATCGGGACCCCCTACCCGAGATCCGCCGGTTTTGACACCGACACCAGTCTATCTTAAAATGGTTGTACATTCAATTACTTTTCTTGTTTATCACCCATTTGAATTGGAGGGGGTGATGGCAGTATCTATGAGAGTAAAGACATGGTCTTCAGAAAAAATCGTGAAATCCATCGATGCAGATAGAACCACGGTTCTACTTGCTCAGGAACCAGCCCCACCACACATAACCCAGACTCACAAAGATTATACCCCTACCCAACTGGACAGAGAACAAGCTATACCCCTTCTAACCCCAACCCCAGCAGATAGCAACCCAGTTCGAGGTGACACAACACCGGCTCCACCATTGAGCACCCAAACGCGAGCAGTTAGTAAGGCAACTGCAGTGCCCAAAGCACGAGGACCAACACTCTGAACCCTAAGTAAACGCTTAAAGCAGAAGAAGAATTGGTCTCAAGTCAGGTTCCATAGCCATGGTTCATACTCCTTTCCTCTTGCATCACTGTATTTACTCATACCAACTAATCTAAAATTTTAAGGATGCAATTGAAACTCCAATGGCGCAACAGGTATGTTTTAAACTTGTTTGTTTAACATGTTTGCTGTTGTAACTTGCTCTATGTTGATTTTAGTTTCAATTGAATAAACAATTATGTTCTCATGCCATGCACATTAAAAGTGTTGTTATTGCTGTGTAGTTTCCCACACTTATATTCTGTCTATGCTGCTTTGTCTTAAATAGATATGAATTGAACTGTCTCTATCTTGATTTGGCAACATTAATTAGAATGATATAGACCATATAGTGACCATACTACATAGATATATGTTTGTTTCATGTTGTTATCCTGTCCACCTTACTACTGAATTGGTTTACCAAAATGAGTTTCATATACAACATGGTAAATTTGTGATCTATCTACTTGTTTCTCTTTTGGAATGCAGACAAAAGATTGGAGATGAGTACCCCGTTATGCAATGGTAAAGGAAGTAGTGCAGATAATGTTCAAGATAGTGAGACATCCCTGTTGGTCTCCAAGGAAGCCGATAAAAACTATATTGAAGACACTGAGACAACCCCAAAGTCTTGTCTTGATGTAGTGTTCGAGTTACTCGCCACTACTGCTGGCACCAGCTCTTCGAACTCGCTGCCTGAATCAGTTCGGCTTCTTGAATCTCAAATTCAAGTTGAAAGACATCGATCAGATGTGTTGCGATAGGAAGCCGAAGGACTGAGGAAGTCCCTGCAAAATTCAGATGCATACTTTCTGGTGCAACAGCAAGCGCTGCAGGATTTAAGCGCCAAACAAGAGAAAGCTAATAAGTTTGCTAAGCGTCTTGCCAGCATGGTGGATACCCAAGATATTGTTTCTTGAGCTCCTGTGAAGTGGTTTCAGTGCTGGACTTGTTTTGCTGTGGTGTTTATTTGCACTGGTCGCCAACTTTGACAACCAGTGTATGTAATATGCTGCTTTGTTCCCCATATTTGCACTAGTGGCGAACTTTGATGCCTAGTGGATGTAATATGTGTAATAGCCATAGCCTAGCTTAAGTTGCTTGCTTATTTATTTCCTTGTTGTCTTGTTTATTTGTTTGCTTGTAGTCAGTGCATTTCTTTTCCACAGTTTGCTAGTGGCCGCATTAGCCTATTTTTAAAACTAGGCCACAATGACCATGGGCTACATATTTACTGTAGTGACCATGGGCCTCCTATGGGCCGTAGAAACAATGGGCCTTCTACGGGCCGTAGCATCAATGGGCCTTCTATGGGCCATAGCATCAATGGGCCTTCTACAGGTCGTATGTTTGATTGGCCATACATGGGCCAATAACGGACCGCATTATGTTCTGTAAACGGGCTAGAGTTGGAATTGTCCGTTCATGGGCTGACCATAACGTGCCGTCGTTAATCGGTCGTATTTGATGACACTATGAAAACGGCCCAACGGATTAACGGGCCACAAACAGGCCGACTTTAACCATGGGATGAATTTCGCCCACAACCAAAATAGGCCAATAATAGACCGTAAGTAATCGAATGATGCAAATGGGCCATACATGGGTCGTGAGTTAGCGGGCTCTAAATTGGCTATATGCAAAAATGCCATTAACAGGCTTTCCGTGGGCTGGCCCGCTACCTTTTGACTAAGTCAAACGGGTCGGCCTTTTCACCAGAATGGGCCTCTGTTGGGCCGTGCCACGTGTCGATGTATAATAGGCGCCTCTGGTCCAATGAGTCGATGACATCTCTCCCAACGGTGAGCCGACATGTGGTTCCTCTGGCCATTGAGAATTTTACACGTGGAAAATCCCCAATAGTTTGGGCTATTAACGGGTTATCAGATTCAAACCGGAACACTGTAGCTTAACGGCGACCCGTTACTATGGATGCCACGTGTCGGTTACCCTTGACGAAAGCACTTCCATGACACGCCATTTATTGTCATGGAAGTGGACACACCGTCATGTTAATTTTAGTATTGTCATGGAACACTTCTACGACAGCACAGGTATAACTATCTTGATTGTGTCATAAAATCGTCATGGATGTACATGCATGACAGAAAATGTGACCTATTGTGACAAACATGTATCATCACGGAAGTGTGTTTTTTTGTAGTGATATTTCTGAATTTTTAGTGCAAATAACATCAGTGGGGGTATACCTGGTGACCACAAGACACCAGGGTGCGCCAGCAACCCTAGGCGCACCCTAGTGGGTTGTGGTCCCCATGTGGGACCCCTCACTTATCTCTATAGCCCACATCATCTCCTACCTCCAGAGAAAATTCACCATAGCTCTCTCTCCCATGTTCTTGCTCTCAAACCCGTGGATTTCGATCTCTTTGCTCGAAGCTCCGTTTCCGAAACTGTTTTGGGGGATTGTTAGTTGGTATGTGACTCCTCCATTGCTCCAATTATTTTTGCTTTAATTGGATTATATTTTTAATAATTAGCTTTTCTTGGTGCTGCTGTAGATGAGCTTGCATGTTGAATTCTTAGAGTTCTAAGTAGTTTGAATGCTTGATATGGCCTCTATGCATCTTTATGAGTAGTTGCTATAAATATTGCGAAGTTTGGTTGACAAAATTTTTGTATCCTAAATTTTTGCAGAAGTTGTATGCAAATAAAAATGCAATTCTTTAGGAGTTCTTGTAGGAGGAGGTCTACGAAGGCATCATCTAGTAGTGGCTCGATATGTCGATCTTATGTTGAGCCAAGTGCAAGCTCAATGCAAGATGCTACTATCAAATCATGCTTATGGTCGTGTAACAATTTCAAGGTGAGCGCAGGTATTAAGGAAGAGTTTAAGCAACATGTTCACAACACTGAGCTTGGTCCCTACATTGGAGATAAGTACATCCAGCATCTCAACCTCATAGAAACTTTCACTAAAAAATTTAAATATTTCCCTCGTGAGTCTGGAGCTTTGTTTAGCCTTTATGATCACTCGTTTATCATGTCTCTAAATGTGTTCTGTGATGCCTGCAAAATTCCATATTTGGGTTCACTAGACGAGCCACCGAGATCTGACTATGAGTCCTTTCTGAGTGGTCTTTGCTACGGTGAGGATAGAGGAGTGACGCAAGGTAGAATAAAAAGCATTCATTTCCCATCAATTATTGCACTCTTTAATGGCAGATGCATCATGGGCAAGCAGGATTGCAGTACATTATGTTCCCCTGACTTGACTCTCATACACATTTCCCTAACCAAAATTAAATGTTATAATCTAGGAGCGATTGTTGCACGGAGATTGCAACACAACGCTAGTAGTGGTCACTTTTATGGTGGGATTTATGCTTCTCGTTTAGCTAAATAGGTTGGTGTGACACCTATGCCTGATGATTCCATCCTACCTACTCAGTACTTAGACTTTGATTCCCAGAAACGTCATAAGTTCCTTATGGGCACACCCACTAATTATACTTATAGCTTGAGGTTTGATAAGAAACCTGTTGTACCGGTTGTTTTGCCTACGCTTGTTCTTTTTTAGTATGACAACAAAAGAAGATATTATGTCCTAGAGAATGAGGCTTGGGCGTAGAATGTAGATGTCGAGGCAGCTAGACAAGCTGAAGTGGTTGTACCAAGAGCCTCCATGAGCTACCACTCTGACTACTATGCAAGCCACATATGGTGATCACCAAGCTAGGCCAAACGCCTAAGCTTGGGGGAGTATGTATTTCCACTGACATTACATTCATGTTCACACATTTCTTTCCAGTTGTCGGTGACCACACTTTTTCACTGTATTATCCATGCTAGATTTATTTTCTTGCTTTCTCCTTGTGTTTGAAAAAAACTTTGAGAAAACCCAAAAAAGGTTTCTTGCTTCTTTTAGGGTTTTCTTTCTAGTTCAATTAGTTGTAGAATAAAAGAAAACCCAAAAATACTTCTCGATTCTTCTTTTTGCTTGTTGGGAGTTTTCCCGTGTAAATAGTTCTTCTCTTTTTGTTTTCCCTTCTTTAGTTTCTTCCTTCAAGAAAAACTAAAACTGAAAAAAAAATCAGTGTGTTTCTCTGAAATTATTTTCCTTTGTTGAGTCATATCGAGGAGAAGACCACGATGAAAATGTTGAGTGGCTCTCATATGTATTATTGTTGATCTAACAAAAGAGCCCAAATTGCTTTTTCTTCTCATTTTGAATAAAATGTTCGCAGATTCCAGCTCAGTCCACGACACTCTTGCACTTTTATTATTTTCATATCATTCAGTCGTGCAAGTGAAGGCAATAATGCCGATATTTGAACTGGCTGTGGCAGTGAGAAACGGGTATGTACTCAACTTGTTCTGGTTTTGTAAATATGTTTAACCTAGTATCCATGATTTAGCATATTATGATAAACATGTTTGCAATGACAATTAGACATTTTAGTTTCTCATGCCATGCTTAAGTATCTAGTAGTGGATAATGATTTATCTTGGATATCAACATGCATTAAAATGATTGTGATGTAGTATGATGATATGGTATCCTCCTCTGAATGTTTCAAGTGGCTTAACTTGGCACATGTTCATGCATGTAGTTGAATCAAAACCAACATAGCCTCTACGATATTTATGTTCATGGTGTCCATATCCTACTCATGCTAGTATTCAATGTTCATTATTCATAATGCATGTTCATGACCATTTTCGCACTCTAGCTGGCCGCTTCTCAACTTATTTGCTAGCCTTCGCCTGTACTAAGAGGGAGTACTGCTTGTGCGTCAAAATCCTTAAAACCAAAGTTATTGTAGATGAGTCCACTATATCTACCTATATGCGGTATTACCCTGTCGTTCTAAGTAAATTTGCATGTGCCACCTCTAAAACTTCAAATGAACACCTGTTTTTTGTGTGCCTAGATTGTTCATATAGCAACAGGGGGTAGTCAGTATCTTCCATGCTAAGCGGGTTATTCTCATGATGAGTGCTTATTCACTCGTACTTGCACGAGAGGGGCGGTAATAGGGATTCCTAGTCCTGAAATCAAAAATTGCAAATAATTAAACAAAACTCCCGCAGGATTGTTGTTGGTATGGACGGTACCCGTGGATTCGGCTAGCCGTGTAGTGTGTTTGTTAGTGGAGGGAGAGTAAACCTTTACTTTTATCGCTTGGGAACTGCCACTAATGTGTTTAGCATGGAAGATATTGATAATTCTTGGTCGTGACATAAATAGGAAGGGTGCATTTCCCAAAATTTCATTTATCTCTGTTTTTAAAACTTTGAGCTCTAGCACCTCTGCAAATCCCCGCTTCCCTCTGTGAAGGGACTATCTATTTAATTTTATGTTGAATCATCACCTTCTCCAATAAGCACCAGATTTGAGAGCACTATTGTCATCCTCATGCATTGTTTGCAGTTAATGTTGAATGCACCATAACTAGATCTTTTTTTACCATGAATTACAATTTTTAGTCACTGCTTGAACTTTGCAGGTGCTATGCATTTATGTTTTGCTGTCTCAGAAAAGGCTAGCGAAATACCACTGTTGTCATATTATATCATGATTGTTTTGACAAAGTGTTGGCATTTGATATATTTTATTATTGCTCTCTAGTTGATTATGCCATTGATATGAGTTAATATAATTTGTAAGAGTAATTGCTGATATGATTAGTCATGAATTTTGCTGAAAACCTAGGTCCTACTTGAGCTTATTTATGTAAACAAGAACAAAAGAGTTCGGAAAAGTTTTTGTTTTTCACTTTCAGTTTGTCAACTAAATTGCTTGAGGACAAGCAAAGGTGTAAGCTTGGGGGAGTTGATACGTCTCTGTCATATCTACTTTTCCTAATGTTTTGCTCTTGTTTTGGACTCTAATTTGCATGATTATAATGAAACTAACCCGGACTGACGCTGTTTTCAACAGAACTACCATGGTGTTGTTTTTGTGCAGAAGTAAAAGTTCTCGGAATGGAACGAAACTTTTTGGAGAACTATTTTACAATAAAAGAAAAATACTAGTGCCAAGAACCACCGAAGGGGGGCCCCTGGCTGGGCACAAGACACCAGGGAGCCCCCTTTGGCACGCCCTGGTGGGTTGTGCCCACCTCGTGGCCCCGTAAACCCTAATTCCGACGCTATAAATCCTATTTTCGGAGCAAAATCAGGGTGGAAGTTTCACTGTGTTTCACAATACGGAGCCACCGCCACCTCCCGTTCTTCATCGGGAGGCCAGATCTAGAGCCCGTTCGGGGTTCGGAGAGGGGAATCTTCAGTCTTCATCATCACCAACCCTCCTCCATCACCAATTCCATGACGCTCCCCGCCGGGAGTGAGTAATTCCATAATAGGCCCACTTGTCGGTGAGGAGTTGGATGAGATTCATCATGTATCGAGTTAGTTTTGTTAGGGCTTGATCCATAGTATCCACTATGTTCTGAGATTGGTGCTGTTATGACTTTGCTAGGCTTAATGTTTGTCACTTAGGGCCCGAGTGCCATGCTTTCAGATCTGAACCGTTTATGTTTTCACCATTGTATCTATGTTCTAGATCCGTTCTTGCAAGTCATATTCACCTATTACGTGTTATGATCTGTAAACCCTAGTGTGACAGTAATTGGGGCACTTTCCTGTGATGATCGTAGTTTTAGGAGTTCATGTATTCACAATGTGTTGATGCTTTGTTTCGATTCTCCCTTAAAAGGAGGATAATATCCCTTAGTTTCCTTATGGACCCTGCTGCCATGGAAGGGTAGGACAAAAGATGTCATGCAAGTTCTTTCCATAAGCACGTATGACTATTTACGGAATACATGCCTACATTATATTTATGATCCAGAGCTAGTGCTGTATCTCCCTAGATTATGACTGTTATATGATAGATATCATCCAATGAATTCATCGATCCAACGCTTATGAATTTTACACATATTGTTCTTGCTAAGTTACTACTGCTGCTGTTACTGTTACACTTGCTACAAAATCATTGCTATCACTGTTACTGTTACTACTGATGTTACCACTGCTATAAAAACTATCATATTACTGTGCTCCTGATCACTTTGTAAAAGATATTTAATCTCCAGGTGTGGTTGAATTGACAACTCAACTGCTAATACTTAAAATATTCTCTGGCTCCCCTTGTGTCGAATTTATAAATCTAGGTTGAATACTCTACACTCGAAAACTGTGGTGATCCCCTATACTTGTCGGTTATCACACGTCAAGTTGCAATTTGTTTGTTCACTCATGGTACACTATCCTCCATCAAGTGGACAACCAGTACACATGTCAAATTACCATGAGGGCTGCCTTTTCATACAAAAATGAGCTACACCGTGTACCCGCATGGGTGTGGTTGGGAAAGAGACTAGGAGTACATGCGCCGTGTATGCTCCTCTTCTCTTCATGCACGTCCCCCACCTACGTGGGTGTCTGTGAGAGAGATAGAAACCTGGGGAGATGGCATGTGCATTCATGAGTATTTTTGTTATGGGGGGGGGGGCGATTTCTTGAGTGTATTTGTGGGAATATGTGTCAATGATATCTCAAACAAAAAAGTGACGCATGCAACGTGTGTGAAATAGAGGCCTCTCTATATCATATATAGAGGGGCCGATCCACGAGAAGAGAGGGACGGGTCATAGATATCGACAGAGTTGAAGAGAGGATGAAGTGTGTGGGTGCGAGATCAATGAAGAGAGCCATCGAAATTGTGTGTGTGCACATCAAGGATATAGGGCGACTGACCTACTGGAAAGTCAGAGGGGAGAGGGCATGTTTGTGTGTGGCAGGGAGACATGACTAGAGCGCTCGATGTATTGGTGTGAGTGTGGGGGGGGGGTGATAACCCACAAGTATAGGGGATCGCAACAGTTTTCGAGGGTAGATTATTCGACCCAAATTCATTGATACGACACAAGGGGGGCCAAAGAATATTTGCAAGTATTAGCAGTTGAGTTGTCAATTAAACCACACCCGGAGATTAATTATCTGCAAAGAAGTGATCAGTAGCAAAGTAGTATGATAGTTTTGATAGTAGTAGCAACAGCAGCAACAGTAACAGTGATAGGAATGATTTTGTAGCAAGTGTACAAGTAACAATAGTAGTAGTAACTTAGCAGGAATAATATGAGAAATATTCGTAGGCATTGGATCGGTGAATTCGTTGGATGATATTCATCATATAGCACTCATAACCTAGGGTGATATGGCACTAGCTCCAGTTCATAAATATAATGTAGGCATGTATTCCGTAAATAGTCATAAGTGCTTATGGAAAGAACTTGCATTACATCTTTTGTTCTACCCTCCCGTGGCAGCGGGGTCCTATTGGAAACTAAGGGATATTAATGCATCCTTTCAATAGAGAACCGAAACAAAGCAGTAACACATAGTGAATACATGAACTCCTCAAACTACGGTCATCAACGGGAAGTGTCCGACTTCTGTCACTCCGGGGTTGCCGGATCATAACACGTAGTAGGTGACTATAACTTGCAAGATTGGATATAGGGCATAGATATAATGGTGATAACATAAATGGTTCGGATCTAAAATCATGGCACCCGGGCCCAAAGTGAGAGGCATTAAGCATGGCAAAGTCATAGCAACATCAATCTCAGAACATAATGGATACTAGGGATCAAGCCCTAAAAAACTAACTTGATTTCATGATGAATCTCATCCAACTCCTCACCGACCAGCGAGCCTATGAAGGAATTACTCAATCCCGACGGGGAGCGCATCATGGAATTGGCGACGGTGAAGGGTTGGTGATGACGAAGATCGAAGATCCCCCTCTCCAGATCCCCAAACGGACTCTAGATTTGGTCTCCCGATGAAGAACAAGAGGTGGTGGTGGCTCTGTCTTGTTAAAAGCGATTATTCTTCCTCCCCCATTTTTTCTCCGAAAATGTGATTTTATAGTGTCAGGGTCGAGGTCTATGGGGCCACCAGGTGGGTACAACCCACCTAGGCATGCCAGGAGGGGCGCGCGCCGTAGTGGGTTGTGCCCACCCAGGTGCCCCCCTCCGGCGGTTCTTGGCTCCAGTAATTCTCTTCTATTGTATAAAAAATCCTCACAAAGTTTCGTTCCAATCCAAGAACTTTTATTTCTGCACAAAAACAACACCATGGTAGTTCTGTTGAAAACAGCGTCAGTCCGGGTTAGTTTCAATCAAATCATGCAAATTAGACTCCAAAATAAGAGTAAAAGCTTTCGGAAAAGTAGATACGACGGAGATGTATCAACTCCCCCAACCTTAAACCTTTGCTTGTCCTCAAGAAATTAAGTTGATAAACTGAAAGTGGAAAAGAAAAACTTTTACGAACTCCTTTGCTCTTGTTTACATAAATAAGCCTAAGTAGCACCCAGGTTTTCAGCAAAGATTATAACTAACCATGTCGACAATAACTCCTAAAAATTATATTAACTCATATCAATGGCATAATCAACTAGCGAGCAATAATAAAATATCTCAAATGACAATACTTCGTCAAAACAACCATGATATAATATGACAATAGTGGTATCTCGCAAGCCCTTTGTGAGACCAGAAAACATAAATGCAGAGCACCTCCAAAGTTCAAGCAGCCACTAAACATTGTAATTCATGGTAGAAAAGATCCACTCATGATGCACCCAACATTAGATACACACAATGCATGAGAATGACAATAGTGCTCTCAGGATCTGGCGCTTATTTGAGAAGGTGATGACACAACATAAAAGTAAATAGATAGTCCCTTCGCAGAGGGAAGCAGTGATTTGCAGCAGTGCTAGAGCTCAAGTATTTTAAAACAAAGCTAAATGAAATTATAAGAAATGCACCCTTCGTGTTTACTTAGCGACCATTAGTTTTCAGTATCTTCCATGCTAAACACATTAGTGGCAGTTCCCAAGCGATA
Source organism: Triticum timopheevii (assembly GCA_963921465.1). NCBI lineage: Eukaryota > Viridiplantae > Streptophyta > Magnoliopsida > Poales > Poaceae > Triticum > Triticum timopheevii. The sequence goes on from OY997270.1 coordinate 142,233,155, forward strand.
AAAGTAAAGGTTTACTCCCCCTCCACCAACAAATAAACTCCACGATTGATCCGAATCCACGGGTACCACCCATACCAACAACAGTCTTGGGGGAGTTTTGTTTAATTATTTGCAATTTGAGTTCGGGATTGGGAATCCCTATTACCTCCCCTCTCGTGCAAGGATGAGTGAATGAACACTCATCATGAGAATAACCTGCTTAGCATGGAAGATACTGACTACCTTTTGTCGCTCTATGAACAATCCAGGCACACAAAAAGGATAATTATTTGAAGTTTTTAGAGGTAGCACATGCAATTTTACTTGTATGGCAGGGTAATACCGCATATAGGTAGGTATGATGGACTCATCTAGAATTACTTGGGTTTCAGGATTTCGATGCACAAGCAGTAATTCCGCTTAGTATAGGCAAAGGCTTGCAAATAGATTGGGAAGCGTCCAGCTAGAGAGTGAAAATGGTCATGAACATGCATTATGCATAAGTAACATTGGATACTAGCATGAGTAGGATATGAACACCATGAACATAAATATCAAAGAGGCTATGTTGGTTTTGATTCAACTACATGCATGAACATGTGCCAAGTCAAGCCACTCGAACAATCAGAAGAGGATACCATATCATCATACTACATCACAATCACTTTAACACAATGTTGACCTCCAAGATAAATCATTATCCACTCCTAGCCACTTAAGCATGGCATGAGAAACTATAATCTCTAATTGTCATTGCAAACATGTTTGATCATAATAGGCTGAATCATGGATACTAGGGTAAACATATTTACAAAAACAGAACAAGTTGAGTTCATACCCGTTTCTCCCTGCCACAACCAGTTCATCAAATATCGTCATTATTGCCATTCACTTGCACGACCGAATGATGTGAAAATGATAATGGTTGAAGAGTGCCATGGACTAAGATGGAATCTGTAAATATTTAATTCAAAAGGAGAAGGCAAGGTAATATGTGCTCTTTGTTAGATCAACAATAATTCATATGAGAGCCACTCAACATTTTCATTGTGGTCTTTGTCGGTGTCAAAACCGGCGGATCTCGGGTAGGGGGTCCCGATCTATGCGTCTAAGGCTAATGGTAATAGGAGGCAAGTGACACGATGTTTTACCTAGGTTCGGGCCCTCTCGATGGTGGTAAAACCCTACTTCCTGCTTGATTGATCTTGATGATATGAGTATTACAAGAGTTGATCTACGACGAGATCGTAGAGGCTAAACCCTAGAAGCTAGCCTATGATGATTATGATTGTCCCTATACGGATCAAACCCTCCGGTTTATATAGACACCGGAGGGGGCTAGGGTTTACACAGAGTCGGTTACAAAGAAGGACATCTAATATCCGGATCGCCAAGCTTGTCTTCCACGCAAAGGAGAGTCCCATCCGGACACGGAACGAAGTCTTGAGTCTTGTATCTTCATGGTCTATTAGTCCGGCCAAAGTATATAGCCCGGCTGTCCGGATACCCCCTAATCTAGGACTCCCTTAGTCTTCTCCTCGGTACGACTCAATAAACAGAAAAGAAACTCAGAGAAACACACTGACATATTTTTGGAGTTTTGGGTTTTTCTGGAAGAAAGCAAATACAAAAGAAAAAGAAAGAAAAAACGAGAAAATCTATTTTCACAGGAAAGCTCCCAACAAGCAAAATAAGAACAAGGAAATATTTTTGGGTTTTCTTTTTAAATGCTACAACTAACTACACTAGAAAGAAAAACCGAAAAGAAGCAAACAACAATTTTTTTTGGATTTTCTCAAAGTTTTTCAAACACACAAGAAGAAAACAAGAAAATAAATCTAACATGGATGATACAATGAAAGAGTGTGGACACCGACAACTGGATGAAAATGTGTGAACATGAATGTAATGTCGGTGGAAATACGTACTCCCCCAAGCTAAGGCTTTTGGCCTAACTTGGTAATCACCACTCGAAGAAGCCATCGAGTCACACGTTGAAGTGCTGGGGAGCGGGCACTTGAGGGTCCCACTCCTGAGGCTCCTCCTCTACCGTAGCCAAGTTATTCCAGTAGGCAATAATGTCCTCTATCATGATCCTGTATCCGCCCCTGGCAATAGGATCAAACAAAGAAGGTGCAGGCAACGGAATAACATCACGGGTAATCTCACTAAAGACCAAGTTATAAGGAACATCCATAGTGGTGTTCTCGCTATCAATAAAGGGGTGATGTGCCATAGCCTGGAGATCTAGGTAAACCTTAGGCAAGGGATAATCATGCTGGTGTATTTGAACGTTAAAGTGACTCGCTAAGCGAGTAGCATAAATACCGCCATGAATTTTACCCCTGGACCTGTTAATGTGGAGGTGATGTGTCATGATAGCTCCCAAGCTATAAGTATTATCGCCGTAAAGTGCACGGCATAAGATAGCAAAATCTGGGGCACTAAGTGCACCTACCTTCTCTCTAGCAAGCAAACACTTCACGATGAATAGAGCAAAATAATGCACAAAGGGAAAAGGCAAGCTAGTAGAGGTGACACCTGACACCCCTCTCTCATCCCCCACTGTCATAGTGCGGTAAAAACCATCAAACTCTGCTGGCCTAGGCTCTACTAAATCCCCATCATAAGGGATCAAGCATATGTCACAAAATTCAATAAGTGGTATCTGATGGGTTTCAGCATATAAGATAAACTGCACCTCAGGAGGATTATTCCTACTCAAGAAATGAAAACTCTGCACAAAGGAACTTGTGAGGAGACAATACTGTTCACATTCAGCTATGATAAAGTCGGTGAGGCCGGCATTAGCAGCATATTGTGCAAACTCTTGACGGATTCCGGCTCCCTCCATGAATGGGTTATGCGGCCATTCGCATGGCCGTACCTCCGCCATTCTCCGGGTGCAGAGATCATTGTCTGATGACTCCCAAATAACTCCCTTGGAGTTTTTCTTGGAAGCAAACTTCCTAAAGAAACTAATCTTTTTCCTATAACAAAATTTTGAAATTTTTAGTCCACAAAATTTTCTCAACAAAACTTCTCAAGATTGATAGCAACTTCTCATTGGGATGTATAGAGGCCGTATTAAGCATTCAAACTACTTACAACTCTAAGAATTATGCAAGCTCATCTACAATAGCAACCAAGAGTAACTAATTATTCAAAATATAAACCACTAAAGCAAAAACTAATTGGACCAATGGAGGAGTCACATACCAAGCAACAGTCCCCCAAGACAGTTTCGAAAATGGAGCTTCGAGCAAAGAGATCAAAATTCATAGGTTTAAGAGGAAGAACACGAGAGAGAGAGAGAGAGAGAGAGAGAGAGAGAGAGAGAGAGAGCCAGAGGGAGAGCAAAGGTGAATTTTTCTACAGGTAGGTGGTGCATGGGCTAAAGAGATAAGTGAGGGGCCCATGTGGGGACCACAACCCACTAGGGCGCGCCTGAGGGTGCTGGCACGCCCAGGTGGGTTGTGCCCACCTGGTGCACCCCCCTCTCATGTTATTTGCATCAAAAATTCATAAATATTCAGAAAAAATCATATTAAATCTTCAGAGCATTCTGAGAACTTTTATTTTTGGGTCATTTTTTATTGCACGGGAAATTCAGAAAACAGACAAAACATGTCATTTCATTTTATTTCACTTAGAAAAACAGAAAACAAAAGGTAAAGACAAAAGGTAGTGCTAACTAAATTCATCAACTTCACACCTCTCGAAAATGATACATTAACAAGGTTGATCAAGTCTTATTAACAACCACTTTCGATTAACATGAAACCGAAGAACTTTTGTAAAACACTAAGTTACCTCAACGGGGATATGAATATCCCCAACAAAAAGAATTTCATATTTGTTTTTGGCAGTAGGTAGAGGTAGTTGAAAACTTCCAATAGTGATTGTCGGAGATTTTTCAATAACATTAATACCATTCACTTGGAATTGTTTCTTCGGAAAATGCACCATATGCTCATTACCATTGATATGAAAAGTGACCTTGCTTTTATTGCAATCAATAACAGCCCCTGCAGTATTCAAAAAGGGTATACCAAGGATAATCGGCATGTTGTCGTCCTTGGGCATCTCAAGTATAACAAAGTCAGTTAAAATAGTAACATTAACAACAACGGGCACATCCTCACAAATACCTATAGGTATGGCAGTTGATTTGTTAGCCATTTGCAAAGATATTTTGGTAGGTGTGAGTTTATTCAAATCATGTCTTTTATATAAATAGAAATGCATAACACTAACACCAGCTCCTAAATCACATAAAGGAGTTTTCACATAATTTCTTTTGATGGAGCAAGGTATAGTTGGTATTCCCGGATCTCCAAGTTTTTTAGGTACTCCATCCTTAAAAGAATAATTAGCAAGCATGGTGGATATTTCAGCTTCCGGTATTTTTCTCTTGTTGGTGATGATGTCTTTCATGTACTTTGCATAGGGGGCCATTTTTAAGATATCAGTCAACCGGGTACGCAAAAAGAATGGCCTAATCATTTCAGCAAAGCGTTCAAATTCTTCATTATCCTTCTTCTTAGTTGATTTAGGTGGAAAGGGCATAGGTTTTCGAACCCATGGTTCTCTTTCCTTACCATGTTTTCTAGCCACAAAGTCTCTATTGTCATATTTTTATTCTTGGGTTGTGGGTTATCAAGATCAACAGCTAGTTCTATGTCAACATCATTGTCTGGTTCTTTATTATATGTTTGAGTGTCTTCATGAACCTCATCATTATCTTTTTTCATTATCATAAGCTGAGTGTTCATTACCAGATGGAGTTTCAGCATCAGAAATAGAAACATCATTCTTAGATTCAGGAGGTTTTTCTATTTCAGGTTCACTAGAGGCATCTAAAGTCCTATCATTTTTCTTCTTCTTTTTTTAGAAGTACTAGTGGCATCGATGTTAACTCTTTGAGAGTCTTGTTTAATTCCTTTTGGGTGTCCCTCGGGGTAAAGTGGTTCCTGAGTCATTCTACCTCAACTAGTCATTATTCTAACAGCGTGATCATTGATACTATTGTTCATTTCATCAAGCAATTCTCTTTGAGATTTAGCGACTTGTTCTAGTTGAGTTTGAACCATAGAGGCATGTTTTCCTACACCTCTAACAGCATTGGTAATTCTGAATAAAAAGTCACTCAAGCGAGCAATCATAACAGAATTGTATTTTTAGTTGTTTCATAACATTTGCATTGAAGTGATCTTGTTTTTAATGTAATTATCAAACTCATAAATGCATCAACTAGGATGCATATTGTAAGTATTGTCATTGTCATTTAATTCCATTAAAGAATTTACCTCCACCACCTTAGGTGGTGGTGTTTCAAGCCCATGTATTTCTTCAATAGGAGGTAAATTTTGGCATCCCCGGCTTTAATAACTTTTTCCTTCATAGATTTCTTTGCCTCTTGCATATCTTCGGGACTGTGATATAAGATATCCCTCTTCTTAGGAATAGGTTTAAGCGGTGGTTTTGGAAGAGTCCAATCATCATAATTTTTCAATATGTTATTCAATAGTTCTTGAGCTTGTTCAACTGTTCATTCCCTGAAAACACAACCAACACAACCATCTAGGAAATCCCTAGAAGCATTGGTTAGTCCATTATAGAAGATATCAAGTATTTCATTTTTCTTAAGAGGATGATTATGCAAAGCATTAAGCAATTGGAGAAGCCTCCCCAAGCTTGTGGGAGACTCTCTTCTTCAATTTGCACAAAATTAAATATTTCCTATAAGGCAACTTGTTTCTTATATGAGTAGGAAAATATTTTTCAGAGAAGTAATAAATCATATCCTGGGGGCTATGCACACATCCAGGAGCAAGAGTGTTATACCAAGTCTTAGCATCACCCTTTAATGAGAACGGAAATAATTTGAGAATATAATAATAACAAATTTTCTCATCATGAGAAAAAACGGTGGCCATGTCATTCAACTTACTAAGATGTGCCACAACAGTTTCAGTTTCATAACCATGGAAAGGATTCGATTCAACCAAAGTAATTAACTCTGGGTCGACAGAGAATTCATAATCCTTGGTATCAACAAAGATACACTACAAAAAAAGACACATCCGTGACATTTTGGGCCGAACGAAATTTTTTTTGTCATACTTATTACACCTTCTATGATGATAATTGTGACAAAACCCAGTATCATCATAGATGTGGTGGGCTCCTACTTCTATGACAAAAAATCATGACAGAAAATGGGCTTTTTGTCCTGGGCAGGCCGGAGATGCAGCTGCATGACATTGGCCGTCCATGACGGAAAAAACCGTGGATAAAGCGAGGGCGAGGAAAATTTCGGGAAGTTCCCAGTTACGGTGGGTGGTCGGGGGCCGAGTGATGCGCGTTTCTCTCGTACACGTACGCGCGTGTGTGCGAGGTGTTGGCTCTAACTGAACCCCAATGAGGCGTTGGGCTCTAACTGAACCCGAGCGATTGCACTGCAGGCTACGCATTACTGAACCCGAGCGAGCGATCGATGGCTGTGAACTGAACCCGATCGAGCGATTCCTTCGCTACTGCTGCTAACTGAAGCCGATCGATGCTTCCTTTGGATGAACAGTGAGCATTGCGGGGGGGGGGGGTGTCGGTGTCAAAACCGGCGGATCTCGGGTAGGGGGTCCCGAACTGTGCGTCTAGGCGGATGGTAACAGGAGACAAGGGACACGATCTTTTTACCCAGGTTCGGGCCCTCTCGATGGAGGTAAAACCCTACTCCTGCTTGATTGATATTGATGATATGGGTAGTACAAGAGTGGATCTACCACGAGATCAAGGAGGCTAAACCCTAGAAGCTAGCCTATGGTATGATTGTTGTAATGGTTGTGTGTCCTACGGACTAAAACCCTCCGGTTTATATAGACACCGGAGAGGGCTAAGGTTACACAGAGTCGGTTACAATGGTAGGAGATCTACATATCCGTATCGCCAAGCTTGCCTTCCACGCCAAGGAAAGTCCCGTCCGGACATGGGACGAAGTCTTCAATCTTGTTTCTTCATAGTCTTGGAGTCCGGCCGATGATGATAGTCCGGCTATCCGGACACCCCCTAGTCCAGGACTCCCTCAGTAGCCCCTGAACCAGGCTTCAATGACGATGAGTCCGGCGCGCATATTGTTCGGCATTGCAAGGCGGGTTCCTCCTCCGAATAATTCGTAGAAGATTGTGAACACCAGGATAGTGTCCGGCTCTGCAAAAATAAATTCCACATTCCACCATAGAAAAAATAATATGTACACAAGTTCAATCTGCTGACGTATTTTGTGGCATGACGTCATACCACCACCAAGCCTTTACTTGAATCGTTTTTTATTATACCACCTCAGCGTGTTTAGCGAAGCGGTTTCCTTGGCATGTCTTTTTGAAGCAGAGATCGTGTTCCCCTTATTCTGGGATTCCCATCAATACGGACGTGGGTAACCCAACCGCGCCATCGATGGTGGCGCTTGGGAGATAAGCGAGTTTTACCAGGCCGGTGGGGACGCATAGTCTTCGTCCGCCCATATATAAGGGGATAAGGATCCACCTTTTTACCTACGCCTTCTTCCTCCTTTGCTTATCCATCTCCGCGCACTCGAGCTCCAGCGCCCAAGTTCGCACATCTCGCCTCAACCTTCTCTAGCCATGTCCGGAGCGGGAGGCAAGTGGATGGCCTCCTCCGTTACGGAGGGGCACATCGAAAAACTGTGCTGCGCTGGATACCTGTCCAGCGACATCGCGCACCGGCTGCCCGACAAGGGGCAGCTCGTCCCCACCCCCAGGCCCCATGTGAGGGTCGTGTTCCTTCCCCACTTCCTCCGTGGACTGGGCTTCCCACTTCATCCGTTCGTCCAGGGGCTCATGTACTACTACGGCCTGGACTTCCATGATCTGGCGCCAAACTTCATCCTCAACATCTCGGCGTTTATCGTCATGTGCGAGGCCTTCCTCTGCATCCAGCCCCACTTCGGCTTGTGGCTAAAAACCTTCAACGTCAAGCCGAAGGTAGTGAAGGGCGTCCAAGCGGAGTGCGGAGCCACCATGGTGGGCAAAATGCCCAACGTCCTCTGGCTCGAGGGCGCCTTTGTGGAAACCATCAAAGGGTGGAAATTGGGGTGGTTCCATATCACCAAGCCGCATGACCCTAAATGGGCAGCGGCCCTCGAGTTCAGATCTGGGACTCCCATGCAGATCACCTCCTGGAAAGAGAAGGGCTTGCTATGGGGCAGTTCGGAGGAGCTGACCAGACTCCAGTCCTGTCTCCAGACCTTGGTGAACAAGAAGCTCAAGCTTGTCAACGTGATACAGGTCATGCTCGTCCGCCGGATTCTCCCCTGCCAACAGCGGGCCTTCAATCTGTGGGAGTTCGATCCGGCACAGCACCGGACCCTGAGCGGGCTCTTCGACACGACGTACGAAGCTGCCTGGAGGGTGCTGTTCAAGGGCGGAGAAGCCCCCGCGTCCGCGACTAAAGATCGCGGATTCAGCACCAAGCGCCCGGCCGGTGTGGTAAGATATGTTATCCTTTATGGGACATTTATTTCTTTCATAGTTTGACTCTATTGCGGGATCTAAAACTCCCGACGCCTTTAACAGGACTGGCAGAGGACGTCCGGACAGGTTAACTGTCCGGCTCCCCTCCCCGAAGACCCAGCGGATACCCGTTTACTGGGGCTGCTAGTCCGGCACTTTATGTGGTGCCGGAGAAGAAGGCCAAGAAGAAGGCCACGGGAACCCGAAGGAGTTCCTGGCGCCAGGTGGTATCGGACTCATCATCCGATGGCTCAGAGGCGGACTCCTCCCCCGAAGATGAGGAGGAGAAAGAGGACTCTCCCAAGGAGGGGGGAGAGAGGAAGAGGAAGGCTTCCCCAACGGGGGAGGCCGAAGGGTCCAAGAGGGGAAGGACCCTTCCTCCGAAAAGCTCCGCCAACACCAACGTTGGCGACGAAGGGTGGCCCTCAAGGGCCAAGCCTCCAGAAAGATCGTAAGTATCCGGATTCCTGAATGATTTATAATTTCTCTTTCGTGCCACATGTTGTCCTTCTAATGCCGCACACTATGTAGTCCGGCCGAGGATGATCTTCCCGCTTCATCGAGCGGGTCCTTGGCTCCGTCGGATGTGGATTCCATTCCGACCGCCTCCACCCCTCGTGATGCTGACGACGCCGAGGTGGGATCCCAGGAGGGGACCCATCAGGAGGAGGCTCCGGAGGTGCCGCAAGGCAGCCTCCCGGACTTTGCGCCGGACTCCGTGCCGGAACCCGCAGTGGTTACGGAGTCCGGCAGGCGGCCCCTTCGTAAGAAGGGCAAGACCGTGGCGCCGGCAGCCTCCGTCCAACTGGAGGCACCGGACAACTTGTTGGAGGCGCTCAACGGCGCTTCCATCGAGGAAGAACACCGCACTATCATGAGTGCGGTGATTCAGAAGGTTCAGCTCGCCAAGAGCGGGCTGACCCCGAAGCCTGCAGCAGCCTTCTAACACGCTTTGAGGTAAGAAATTTTAAAATATGTAATGTAATACCGCATAGACAGTAGCCCCTGATGCTCGGTTCGGTGTTCGGAAAGAAAAACCAGACTGAGGATCTAAAAAAGATGTACGCAGGAGTGCTAAAAATTATGTCAATATGGGTGTCGGTGTCAAAACCGGCGGATCTCGGGTAGGGGGTCCCGAACTGTGCGTCTAGGCGGATGGTAACAAGAGACAAGGGACACAATGTTTTTACCCAGGTTCGGGCCCTCTCGATGGAGGTAAAACCCTACGTCCTGCTTGATTAATATTGATGATATGGGTAGTACAAGAGTAGATCTACCACGAGATCAAGGAGGCTAAACCCTAGAAGCTAGCCTATGGTATGATTGTTGAGATGTAATGTTGTCCTACGGACTAAGGCCCTCCGGTTTATATAGACACCGGAGAGGCTAGGGTTACACAGAGTCGGTTACAATGGTAGGAGATCTATATATCCGTATTGCCAAGCTTGCCTTCCACGCCAAGGAAAGTACCTTCCAGACACGAGCCGGAGTCTTCAATCTTCTATCTTCGTAGTCTGGGAGTCCGGCGGATATTGATAGTCCGGCTGTCCGGACACCCCCTAGTCCAGGACTCCCTCAGTAGCCCCTGAACCAGTCTTCAATGACGATAAGTCCGGCGTGCATAATGTTCGGCATTGCAAGGCGGGTTCCTCCCTTGAATAATCCAGAGAAGATAATGAACACCAGAATAGTGTTCGACTCTGCAAAATGAATTCCACATTCCAACGTAGAGAGAATAAAATATACACTTAGCTCAATCTGCTGACGTATTATGCGGCGTGACATCACACCGCAGCCAAGCCCTCGTTCGAATCGTTTTTATTATTCTGCCTCAGCACGTTTAGCGAAGCGGTTTCCTTAGCACGTCCTGTCGAAGCAGAGATCGTGTTCCCTTTTATTCCGGGATCCTCATCAATACGTGCGTGGGTAACCCAACCGTTCCCGTCGCCACGCCTCCTCTATCGAAGGGGAATCTCAAACGGTCACGGAGACGGCCCTTGGTATTTCTTCCCCCTTTATAAGAGGACCAAGGCCTGTCCTTGTTCTTCAATCTCGCATCAAATCTTTCCTCTGCTCCTAGTTCCAACACCCCGAGCTTTGGATTCGAGCGCTTCGGATCCTAAACAATGTCCGGTTCCGACCACCAGGGCCGGTGGATGCCCTCCTCCATCACGGAGGAGGACATATTGAAGTTGCGGGAGGCCAAGTACCTGGCCTACGAAGTTTCGCACAGGTTGCCTACCCCAGGGCAGGCCGTGCCAGCCCCCGAGCCTGGTGAGCGCGTCGTTTTCGCATCTCACCTCCGTCGGGGATTAGGCTTCCCGACGGATCCCTTTGTGAGAGGGCTCCTTTTCTACTACGGGCTGGACTTCACGATTTGGCTCCGGAGTCCATCCTCCATATCTCCGCATTCATTACTGTCTGCGAAGCCTTCCTCCGCGTCATCCCCCACTTTGGCCTGTGGCTGAAAACATTCAAGGTGGAGCTGAAGATGATCGGGGGGCATCAAGCGGAGTGCGGCGGGGCGACCATAAGCAAGAAGGTCGATGCCCCGTGGCTCGAAGGTTCCTTCCAAGAGGAATAGGGATTGTGGCAGCAGGAGTGGTTTTACATCACTGCTCCAAGGGGCAGCAAGCAAAAGCCGATGCCCTCCTTCCGCCCGGGACCTCCACGGCAACTAATGTCGTGGGTCAACCAAGGGCTCAACTGGGGGCCGTCCGAGGACGTGCCCGCACTGCAGGGCCGGATTCGAGACCTCCAAACAAGGGAGATTGACCTGGTCAAGGTGATGCAAGTCATGCTAATCAGGCACCTCCTACCCTGCAAACGTCGTTCTCTCTGTCTATGGGAGTTCAATCTGGAGGGACCTCGTATTCTCCAGCATTTTATGGGTGCGACACCCACGGAGATGTACAAGCTGTTCTTCGGACCGCCGGTAGCGTGTCCGGATTCGGCCGAGGACACAGGCTTAAGCCGCGATCGCCCGGATACTCAGGTAAGTAGCTCAGAGCCCAGACATTCTATTTGTATGCCTTTCAAAAGATCATCTCCTGACCCTTTTTTATTCTTTACAGGAATGGGTGGCGCGATCAAGGCTGATAAGGTGTCCGGCCCCCCTCCCAGAGACCGCACTGGAGCCCGTGCTGGTCAGAATGTTGGAAGTTGCGCCCACAGAGGGGGGCGACGGGGGAGATAAAGGAGCTAATACTTCGTCCAAAGAGGCGACTGAAGAGGAGGGAACCCAGGATCCCTCCCTTCAGAGGGAGAAGAGGACCGCCTCCGAAGATCTGGAGGTCAAAGCCCCTAAGCGTGGGAAGAAATCCCCACCAGGGGGTCCGGCGTCCGGAGAGGATCCGGACGCGCAATCATCGCCAAAGGACCAGCCCTCCACCGAGCTGTGAGTATGAAAGAGGAAGTTTAATAAGGAAGTACCTTCGTTTACGCTTCTGTAGGTAACCGAAATATTTATATCGCAGTTCGGATCTGCAGCCGTCTCAGATGAGTTCATCCTCGGGGGATCTTCTTCCGGAGATGATGGAGAGCGATACGCCTCCGTCTGCCGCGCCGCCAGATGAGGCAGGCGAGCCCGAAGTGTCGTCACGGAGGGCGTCCCCGAGTCCGGAGGGGCCAAAGAGTTCAACACCCACCAGAGTCCGGCCAGGAGAACTGAAGAGTTTGCTTGAGAGGGCGTCCATTTCAGAAGATCACCGCGCATTAATGCATATGGTGGTCGGAAGGATTTCGTCCGCTGAAAGCGGATTGCGTAATGCCGCCCTGAGCTTGCTGGCGGGATTTGAGGTATGCGAAAATGATGCACCCCTTTGTCTTTTAACAGTTTTGCATATAAAAAATGCGCCCTGTATAGATAGTAGCCCCTGAGACTCGGTAGGTTGTCGAAAACGACAGTGTGCCGAGGATCGAAAATCCAAACATCTCAGGTAATGAATACCGCCGTTCTGATGCAGGTGGCGGATAGTCCGGGGCCAGCCGGACTAATCAGTTTGCCGAATTGAGTCGACAATTGGACATGGCAGATGCTGACATCGCGCTTGTCAATCAGTGACTTGACGAGTCGCAAGGTAAAGAAATTCTCTGCAGCCGCTTTATTGATTGGGTCAAAGCCCTCCTCTGATAAGTTATATGCTGTTAATACAGATAGTGCTGCTGCTGTGGAGAGCCTTCGGGCCGAACTTGCTCTGGCTAAGGAGCAAGCCCGAAGGAGTGACGTGGCTGCCGCGAGGGCGGCCGAAGAGTTGAAGGCCGAGAAGGCGGCGCACTGCCTAAGCAGGGCGGAGGTGGCCGAATTGGCCAAGAAATTAAAGGATGCTACTGACTGCAATGAGGCTCTTGAAAAGGAGCGCTTACCGAAGTGGGAAGACCTGAAGAAGGCCACCGCCAAAGCCAAGGATGCCCGTTCTGCAATGCGGGCTATGAAGGAGGAGCTACGCCAAGCCGGAGAAATCGCGGCTGGTAAGCCGTTTCTTATGCGTCGCCGGTTCATGGATGCCAAGTACGCTCAATTTGAGCGGCTGTGGAGTTTGGAGGATCCGTACATGGACTTGGCTGCGAGTGCGGTTGATGCCCTTAAGCACTTCCGGAGCCAAGGGGATCACGAGGAGGAAGAGTTGTATTGGTCTCAATTCCACAGCCCGGATCGCACTCTTCCTCTGACGGACAGGTTGGCCGAATGGGCCGAACTGAATAGACTGTCCGGACTGGCTATGACTGACATCGTGGCTCATGTATGGCTGGAGAGGTCCAAGGCGACGAGCTACTTTGGCCTACTGCAGCAGTTCCTTGGGGCGGTGCCGCATATCAAGGAGATGAAATGGTCGGCCTGCATCGAGGGCGCGCGGATGGCTCTGGCCCGTGTAAAGGCGCAGTGTCCGGAGATGGATGCCACCGCTGTTGCTGCCCAGGGTTCGGATGGGAACCGGCTTCCTGCCGAGCATTATTTCGGGGAAGTTATGCGTGGCGCTCGTATAATAGAGTCGCAGTGCTCACAAAATGTAACGTTCAATTGAACGCATTGACTTGTAGATCAATGATTATAGTATGAATGCTTTTTATACTTGTGCTTCCAAGTAGTAAAACTTCTCCTGTGCGGCCGTTTACGTATACTTGTGTATAACCTGAAAGATGCAGTCTTCGGCTTCAGCCCCCTTGCACAAGGTGCTGGCGTGTTCGCAAAATAGCGCTTTTTCACACTTAATCCAACGTCTCGGTCCTGTTATAAGGAGGTGGTAGCGTAGCGAACGAGGCAATCCGGACTATGATGCTTTATTTCTTTCACTTAGCCAATGGAGCTCGAGGGTGGGGCTACGACATAACCCCTAATGACACCGCACATCTCCGGATTCGGGGTGCGTATGTGCCTGACCGGGAAGCGGTCCTTCATCAAAGCGGGGAATTCTAAACATTCCGATAGTCGATCAAGTGACTGACCAGACTCTCGCTATATCATGACAGTCAGTTTTCGGCTTTCTCTACTGAGGTGCTCGCCCAGCCGAACTGGGGCACAATCGCAGTAGTTCTCCTGGTGCCGCGTTAGCCGGATGATATGGAACGTAAGGCAGCAAAACACAGGAGCCGGGCAAACCCAACATTTGACCAAAGACATGATTCGGAGCTGATGCATATAATGCCTAACTTGAGACGCCGAACACTCGCGAAGGTGTTCGGACTTTATGATAACGGGCAGAATTATGCCCTAAGCCCCTGGTGTCCAGGTACGGGCATTGTCTTCTGACGCGGCCGATGCCAAAGCGTCAGGCTCCGCTGTGGCTATAGGAAGAAGCCGAGGGAGATTAACAACAAGAGACAGTAATAAAAAGGTCTACGTAGGGTCTTAATCTGAAAAGAATCCTTGCGACGGGTCCCTACTGCACGTCTGCGCCTGTGTCTCCGTTGCGCCGTTATCCTCGACGGGTACGCACACGGTTCATCTGTAGAAAGAGAGGAACATTTTAGTTTTAGAAACAGTTCGTGCGAAAAATATGCAAAAGAATAAGTGTAAATAATTAAATCTAGGTTTATATGAAACCGCGGTTAGTTGTGCGCGCAGCCCCTTGTGAAAGGGTACGCGGCTAGGGAGCCCCTAGCCTGCTGAGTCCGGATTCGTCTATCCGAGTCCGGGGTCTTTAAATGACCCGCGCACTAAAATGGTGCCATGGGGGCCGAGCATTTTGAGTGTAAGAGACGCGTAATGTGGTATGGCATTGAAGCGGATAAAAGCTTTACGTCCCAACAGTGCTTGATATTCACTTTTAAATGGGACGATATGGAAAATTAGCTTCTCGCGTCGAGGGTTGCTCGGCGGTCCGAACATGACCTCCAGTAATATCGAGCCTGTGCACTTGGCGTAAGGGCCAGGCGTTACTCCTTTGAAGGAAGTGCGGCTATGTCGAATTTTAGTAGGGTCTATCCCCATCCGACGGATTGTGTTTGAATATAGCAGGTTTAAGTCACTGCCTCCGTCCATTAGGACGTTTGTGAATTGTAGTCCGTCTATTACCGGATTCAATATCAGGGGAGTCCGTCCCGCGTTTCGAATGCTTCTGGAATAGTCCAGGTGGTCGAAAGTGATTGGTTTTGATATCCAATCTCTACGGTCTGCTGGGTTGGACCGTGCGAGGCTCTTTTTAGAAAGTGTCGCGCTATTTTTCCGTGTCCTCACATGAAGTGAGTTTACTGCTTTGACCCCTTGTGGGAAAGTCTTTTGTGTTCCGGTGCCCTGCTGGTGGGGTTTATCTTCTTCGCTTGACGCGTCGTGCCCCTTGTGTTCGGCGTTTAGTCGGCCGGACTGTTTGAAAACCCAACAATCCCTGTGGGTGTGATTTGCGGGCCTTCCGGGGGTACTGTGGATTTGACATATCCGACCCAGAATTTTGTGTAGGTTAGACAGTTCGTCGCTGTCTTCCTTGAGGGGCTGAGCTTTATTATTTGGCCGTGAGCTTTTAAATCCGGCGTTGACTGCCGTGCTCTTTGGGCTTTTCTCTTTATTCCGGCGCTGCTCTTTTCTGCGCCGTGATTTTCCATTTCCATCTCGTGTCTCGGATGTACTTGGGTCACTGGTGCTGCTTCTTGCCAGCCAGCTATCCTCTCCTGCGCAGAAGCGGGTCATGAGGCTTGTTAATGCGGTCATTGTCCTCGGTTTCTCTTGACCGAGGTGTCTGGCGAGCCATTCGTCCCGGACATTGTGCTTAAAAGCTGCTAAGGCTTCGGCGTCCGGACAGTCGACTATTTGGTTCTTTTTGGTAAGGAACCTGTTCCAGAATTTCCGCGCTGACTCTCCGGGCTGTTGAGTTATGTGACTTAGGTCATCTGCATCCGGAGGCCGGACATAAGTCCCTTGAAAATTTGCTCTAAATGCTTCCTCGAGCTCTTCCCAACTTCCAACAGTGTTTTCTGGGAGGCTTTTGAGCCAATGACGGGCTGGCCCTTTGAGCTTGAGGGGTAGATATTTTATGGCGTGGAGATCGTCTCCTCTGGCCATATGTATATTCAATATATAGTCTTCTATCCAGACTCCAGGGTCTGTTGTTCCATCGTAGGCTTCTATGTTTATGGGTTTAAACCCTGCTGAGAATTCATGATCCAGCACCTCGTCGGTGAAGCATAGTGGGTGTGCGGCGCCCCTGTACTTGTACGTGCCGCTATCGTCGGACACTTGACGTGTTCCTTTGCTTATTGGGGCTTTCTTTTTGGGTGCGTAGATGGACCTGGCTGGGCCATTGGACGGTGGGGGCTTTAAGGCCTCCTCGTCGAATTCTGGGAGCAGCTTGCGCTTCGGGTAGCTCTTCGATTGGTGGCCGTTGCCGTCTTTATCTGTGGTTTTGAGTACTTTGCTCCATCTTATTCGGAGCGCGTCTTCCGCTGTGTCGAGCTTCCGTTTTTTCTTCTTCAGGCTTCTTGCTGTAGCGATGAGCCTGCGTTTGAAAAGCTCTTGTTCGACAGGCTCCTCGAGTTCGTCGTCATTGGGGCTTGTTTCATCTTCGGAGGGAGGTATATAGTTGTGATCCTCGACCTTTTCTTCTGCCGCCCTTTCGTGAGGGCTTGCTTCTGCATCCTCCTGCGCTGAGTCTTGCTGGAGGGGTTTGTCTTCGGCACTCTCTGGGGTATTGTTATTTCCTGTGCCGTAATCTCCATTCTTGTAGTGGCGGGATTTAGAGCGGCGTCGCTAACGCCGGCGTTTCGGCTGCTTCTTTAGAGAATCTTCCTCCGCTGCTTTTTCGCCATCCCCTTCTTTTGGGGTATCCACCATGTAGACGTCATATGACGAGGTGGCCTTCCAGTGCCCTGTGGGCGCTGGGTCCTGATCGTCTCCGGCATCATCGTCCATAGCGTCGATGTCATCGGAGTCGTAGTCTAGCATGTCGGTTAGATCCTCGACAGTGGCTACAAAGTGGGTGGTGGGTGGGCTCTGAATTTCTTCGTCGTCCAAACTCCAACCGCCCTGGCCATAGTCCGGCCAGGATTCTCTTGATAGCGAGAGATGCTTCAGAGAATTCAGGATATCGCCAAAAGGCGAGTGCTGAAAGATGTCCGCGGTGGTGAATTCCATAACCGGCGCCCAATCCTGTTTAATTGGCAGGGGCGCGGGAGGCTCGGAGTCCGGCGAGGAGTCCGGCGCCTCGGGATCACGAGTTCCGCAGGGGACAAGATCGGTATTCGGCTCCATCGCTGTGGATGTTGAAGCCCCCAGGGCGGCGTCTATCCACCGGCCCTCGTCATGGGCAATCGGCTCCGGGCTAGTAGCCGGAGCGGATTCGAGTGCGGCCACCAAAGCATTGTCCGGCGGCAGAGCTAGAGCATGCCCATCGTCATAGTGCGGCGCGCTTGGCTGTGGCTCGAGTCGTCGAAGATCAAGTCTCCGCGGTCATTGGCCGTGAAGTTCAAGCTTCCGAATCTGACCTGACGGCCAGGGGCGTAGCTTTCGATCTGCTCCAGATGGCCAAGAGAATTGGCCCGCAGTACAAAGCGGCCGAATACGAAGATCTGTCCGGGGAGAAAAATCTCACCCTGGGCAGCATTGATGGTTGAAGATGCCATCGAGCCTATCGGGGACGACACAGAGGAACTCTCAATGAAAGCACCAATGTCGGTGTCAAAACCGGCGGATCTCGGGTAGGGGGTCCCGAACTGTGCGTCTAGGCGGATGGTAACAAGAGACAAGGGACACAATGTTTTTACCCAGGTTCGGGCCCTCTCGATGGAGGTAAAACCCTACGTCCTGCTTGATTAATATTGATGATATGGGTAGTACAAGAGTAGATCTACCACGAGATCAAGGAGGCTAAACCCTAGAAGCTAGCCTATGGTATGATTGTTGAGATGTAATGTTGTCCTACGGACTAAGGCCCTCCGGTTTATATAGACACCGGAGAGGCTAGGGTTACACAGAGTCGGTTACAATGGTAGGAGATCTATATATCCGTATTGCCAAGCTTGCCTTCCACGCCAAGGAAAGTACCTTCCGGACACGAGCCGGAGTCTTCAATCTTCTATCTTCGTAGTCTGGGAGTCCGGCGGATATTGATAGTCCGGCTGTCCGGACACCCCCTAGTCCAGGACTCCCTCAATGGGTTTGCAGGCTGCGCTGCTGACCTCTGCCGCACTGACTGCGGAGGTCGGTGCTTTGAAGCAGGACCTCGAGCGGTCCGAGCACGAGCTCGGCCTTGCCAAGAAGCAGCTCGAGGACGAAGAAGGTGAGTAACACCGCATTAAATTTGTCCCTTACAGAAAAGGATTTTGGTTGCAATAGAAATAATAAGGATAACATGGGTACTGCAGGGGCCACGAACGAGGTGGCGACCCTGAAGGAGGCCGTGTCCGCGGCCGAACGCAGTGCGGCCGCGGAACGAGCGGAGCGAGAGAAGCAGGAGGCGCGGGTGGCGGAGGTGCGGCAAGAGCTCCAGGCTCTCATGGAAAAGCATGAGAGTTTGGAGCGCGACTCGAAGACTCGAGAGTCCGAGCTTGCCTCCGCTCTTGAAAGTGCCAAAGCCACTAAGGCCAAGGCCCAGCAGGCCCTCCAGGAGATTGAGGCGGTGAAGAAAATAGCGGCGGGTAAGGCATTTTTCATGCAAAGCAAGCATGTGAATGTAAATTACCTGTTACTTACCCGAATTCGGAGCTCTCCAGGGGCGTTTGTAGATCTGCCATGCAGCGTGTCCGATGCCGCCGCATTCTACTGGGCCGAGGAGGGGAGCTCAATGGAGAAGGTCTTCTGGTCTCAGTATGCTGAGGCCGGACATCCGGTGCCCCTTAGCGACCAGCTGAAGCAGCTGGTCGAGATCCACAAGGTAGCCGAGCAGGCCATGAAGGGCCTCATAGTCCGGCTGTGGCCTGAAGAGGCCATGCCTGGGAGCTACTTCGGTCTCGTGCGGCGGCTGGTGGATGCTTGCCCCTGGGTGGAAGTCATCAAGCGCTCCGCCTGCATTGAAGGTGCCCGTCGGGCCCTTACCCGCGCAAAGGTGCACTAGGGCAGGCTGGATGCTGAGAGGCTTATCACGGACGTGCCGCCGGCGGGCAAGGAGTATCGTACGCCTGAAATGTACTATAAGAGTGTCCTGAAGGGTGCCCGCAAGATTGCGGATGAGTGCCCCAAAGATGTAATTTTTGAATAGCCTCGCAATGTGTTATCCTGTGCGCTGAAAACTTTGTTCATATGCGCTAAGCAATGTTTGTTAATTTAAAATATTATCTTCTGTGCGGCCGTTTATCAAATCTGAGAGATGGCAAGTCGTTGGCTTCAGCCCCCATGCCACGAGTGCTAGGGTGTTCGGGATAAACTTGAGCGCTCTTGTTCCCATTTTTGGGTCCATCTAGGGAGGCGCTCAACACAACGAACAAGGCAACAGGACTTATAATGCTTGAACACTCTCACTTAGCCATAGAATCTATAAATTTAAATTTCGGCAAAGCCCCTAGTGTTCGGAAGACCGAATTCGGGGCGCTATCCACGCCTTGGCCGGGCACAGCGGTTCCTCGCTCTAAGCGGCATAAGTCTTTAGGGACTCGAAAAGACCTCTCGAACAGTGACCAGCTCTCGCCTTATCATGACGGTCAGTTTTAGCTTTCTCCACTGAGGCGCTCGCCTAGCTCAACCGGGGCGCAATCGCAGTGGTTCTCCCAGTGCTACCTTAGCCGATAGAACAGAACGTAAGGTACCAAAACATGGGAGCCGGGAAAACCCAACTATTGACCCAAGACATGATTCGGAGCCGATGCATATAGTGCTATAAGTTCGGGGTGCCGCACTTGTGAAATTGTTCGGACTTATCACACCATAATGTGGGGAACATAAGCCCCTGGTGTATTCGGCCGTACCAGAGTGTACGGATGCAAGATGTCATAAATGAACATATATGTAAAAAAAATGCAATTATAAACAAAAAGTGATGCATTGTTTATTCAAGGAATTCTGCCATGAGTGCAGAATGATACAAATAGTGTGGTAAGCAAGGGTTGGACTATTAAAGGTGTCTCCCTCCAGGGGTAGGCTGCGGAATGGTGTATTAAACAGATTTAATGCTCATAATGGAGACCACTTGGGTGTTCGTCGTAGCCATTGTCCCTCCCTAGCTGTTGCATCGTGAGTTCGGCAGATCTACTGCCGGACAGGGCCTATGGTGAACGGAGTCCTGTGGAAAAAATAAAAAAGAAGAAAAAAAGAGTGACACACTTGGGAGCCCCTGGTGTGGTTAAGCCGCACTCTGGGCCTGTCGTGGTCGTGTCCCTCCCCCTATGCCCATGGTATCTCCAGAGCTTAATAATGTACGCGGAGGGCTAGTCTTGCAATCATGCGTGGGCTGGGGTTGGGGCCGCATTGCTACGCGTGCTCGGAACGTGCCAGGTGGTCTTGATGTATGTTACTCTGGGCGCGTTTGGCCGTGTCCGGTCGTTTAACGACCGGACTCGAAAATTGCCTTAAAAGGCTGCTCTGTACTTCTGCCGCGAGAGCCGCTGTTTGTTCCTCCGTTCGGAGGGAGCGTTCAGCATATCCGTTGACCGTGATGAATCCACGAGGGCCTTGCATCTTGAGCTTAAGGTATGCATAATGCGGCACCGCGTTGAACTTTGCGACCGCGGTTCGTCCGAGCAGAGCGTGATAGCCACTGCGGAATGGGACTATGTCAAAGATTAACTCCTCGCTTGGGAAATTATCCGGGGATCCGAATACCACTTCCAGTGTGACTGAGCCTGTACAATTGGCCTCAACGCCTGGTATGACGCCTTTGAAGGTCGTCTTTGTAGGTTTAATCCTGGAGGGGTCTATGCCCATCTTGCGCACTGTATCCTGATAAAGTAGGTTCAGGCTGCTGCCGCCGTCCATCAGGACTCTAGTGAGGTGAAATCCATCAACGATTGGGTCTAAAACCAATGCGGCCAATCCACCATGGCGGATACTGGTAGGGTGTTCCCTTCGATCGAAAGTGATCGGGCAAGAGGACCATGGGTTGAACTTCGGGGCGACTGGCTCCATCGCATACACGTCCCTAAGTGCACGCTTCCGCTCCCTCTTGGGTATGTGGGTTGCGTATGTCATGTTTACCGTCCGCACTTGTGGGGGAAAACCCTTCTATCCTCTACTGTTCGGCGGCCGGGTCTCTTCCTCGTCATCACTATGCAGCCCCTTGTCATTGTTTTCGGCAATTAACTTGCCCGCCTGCTTGAATACCCAACAATCTCTATTGGTATGATTAGCTGGCTTTTCGGGGGTGCCATGTATCTGGCAAGAGCGGTCGAGTATTCGGTCCAAATTGGACGGACCCGAAGTAGTTCTTTTGAATGGCTTTTTCCGCTGACCGGGTTTAGAGCCTCTGAATCCAGCGTTGACTGTCGTATCCTCAGTGTTGTCGCCGTTAACGCGGCGTTTGTTTTTGTTGCGACGCGACCTGCCATTGTGGTCCTCGTTGTCCGGACTGCCAGAATTTTTGCTGAGGTTGTTACTGCGAGATAGCCAGCTGTCCTCTCCCGCACAGAAGCGGGTCATGAGTGATGTGAGGGCTGCCATTGATTTCGGCTTTTCCTGTCCTAGGTACCGGGCCAGCTACTCGTCGCGGATGTTATGTTTGAAGGTTGCGAGGGCCTCTGCATCCGGACAATCGACGATTTGATTTTTCTTTGTGAGGAACCGTGTCCAGAATTGTCTGGCCGATTTGTCTGGCTGCTGAATTATGTGGCTTAGGTCATCGGCGTCTAGTGGTCGCACATATGTGCCCTGTAAGTTGTCGAGGAATGCGGCTTCCAGGTCCTCCCAACACCCAATTGATTCTGCTGGCAAGCTGTTAAGCAAATGCCGAGCTGGCCCCTTAAGCTTGAGTGGGAGATACTTGATGGTGTGGAGGTCGTCACCGCGGGCCATATGGATATGAAGGAGATAATCTTCGATCCAAACCGCGGGGTCTGTTGTGCCATCGTAGGATTCAATGTTCACGGGTTTAAACCCTTCAGGGATTTGATGATCCATTACTTCGTCTGTGAAGCATAGTGGGTGTGCGGCGCCTCTATATTGAGCAATATCACGATGTAGCTCAAGAGAGCTTTGTCTGCTGTGTTCGGCCCGGCCAGAGTTGCTGTATCCGGCGCGACGGTAGTCGTCGTGGGTCGTGGGGCGCCCACGTGATCCGTAGATAGATCTTGATTGTCTTGCCTTATCCTCTAATATATCCCGCAAGTCCGGCGCATTCCCCCGTGGCTTCGCGCTTTTCAAGCGGTGCCGGGGTACGGTTCTGGCGGAGGGCCTAGATGCGTCTCTGTCGCGGCCACGAGGAGGTCGGTCTACCGCATTGTGCGCTGGTGATGAAGGTTTGTATGCTTCCTCCTCTAGTCGGGGGAGCAACTTGCGTTTTGGGTAGCTTTTGGAGGGGCGTTCGAGTTCATACTCTTCGGCCGCGAGGACCTCGGTCCATCTGTCGGCTAGCAGGTCTTGATCAGCTCGAAGCTGTTGCTGCTTTTTCTTTAGGCTGTTCGCCGTGGCCATTAGCCTGCGTTTAAAATGCTCTTGTTCGACGGGATCCTCAGGCACGACGAATTCATTGTCGTTGAGGCTTGCCTCATCTCTGGAGGGAGGCATGTAATTTTCATCCTCCTCGTCTGCCGCTCTCTCTTGAGGGCTGGCTTCCCCGTCCTCCTGTGCTGAATCTTGCTGGAGGGGGTTGTCTTCGGCACTCTCTGGGGTGTTATTATCTCCGGTGCCGGAATCTCCATTCTTGCTGTGGCGGGATTTAGAGCGGCGCCGCTGACGTCGGTGCTTGGGCTGTTTCTTAGAAGAATCTGCCTCTGCTGCTTCTTCGCCGTCCCCATCCTTTGGGGTGTCCACCATGTATATGTCGTATGACGAGGTGGTCTTCCAGTGCCCTGTAGGCGCTGGTTCTTGATCGTCTCCGGCATCGACGTCCATACCGTCGATGTCTTCGGAGTTGTAGTCTAGCATGT
Source organism: Triticum timopheevii (assembly GCA_963921465.1). Lineage (NCBI taxonomy): Eukaryota > Viridiplantae > Streptophyta > Magnoliopsida > Poales > Poaceae > Triticum > Triticum timopheevii. The sequence continues at coordinate 142,256,104 of OY997270.1, forward strand.
CGGTTAGATCGTCGACAGTGGCTACAAAATGGGTGGTGGGTGGGTTTCGAATTTCTTCGTCGTCCGCATCCCAACCATCCTGACCGCAGTCCGGCCAGGGTTCTTCTGATAACGAGAGATACTTTAGCGAGTTCAGGATGTCACCAAAGGGCGAGTGCTGAAAGATGTCCGTAGCGGTGAAATCCATGATCGGCGCCCTATCGGATTCGGTTGGCAGGGGCGCAGGAGGTTCGGAGTCCGGCAAGGAGTCCGGCACCTCGGAGTCACGTGCTTTGCAGAGGACAAGGTCGGTATTCGGCTCCATCGCCGTAGCAGTTGCAGCTCCCGAGGCGGTGTCCAGCCACCGGTCCTCGATCTACGCGGTCGGCTCCGAGCTATGGGTCGGAGCGGATTCGTGTGCGGCCTCCAAGGTACTGCCCGGCGGCAGAGCTAGATCATGCCCATCGAGACAGTGCGGCACGCTCGGCTGTGGCTCGAATCCGTCGAAGATCAAGTCTCCGCGGATGTCGTCCGTGAAGTTTAGGCTTCCAAATCTGACCTGATGGCCAGGGGTGTAGCTTTCGATCTGCTCCAGATGGCCAAGTGAATTGGCCCGCAGTGCAAAGCCGCCGAACACGAAGATCTGTCCGGGGAGAAAAGTCTCACCCTGGACGGCGTTGTTGTTGATTGAAGAAGCCATCAAGCCTATCGGCGACGACACAGAGGAACTCTCAATGAAAGCACCAATGTCGGTGTCAAAACCGGCGGATCTCGGGTAGGGGGTCCCGAACTGTGCGTCTAGGCGAATGGTAACAGGAGACAAGGGACACGATGTTTTTACCCAGGTTCGGGCCCTCTCGATGGAGGTAAAACCCTACTCCTGCATGATTGATATTGATGATATTGGTAGTACAAGAGTGGATCTACCACGAGATCAAGGAGGCTAAACCCTAGAAGCTAGACTATGGTATGATTGTTGTAATGGTTGTGTGTCCTACGGACTAAAACCCTCCGGTTTATATAGACACCAGAGAGGGCTAGGGTTACATAGAGTCGGTTACAATGGTAGGAGATCTACATATCTGTATCGCCAAGCTTGCCTCCCACGCCAAGGAAAGTCCCATCCGGACACGGGACGAAGTCTTCAATCTTGTATCTTCATAGTCTTGGAGTCCGGCCGATGATGATAGTCCGGCTATCCGGACACCCCCTAGTCCAGGACTCCCTCAGGGGGGTTGGATGAACATTGAGCGGTGGGGGTGGATGAACAGGACCCCGTGGCATTGGCTCGAACAGGACGACCCCGTGGAGGGCTGGATGAACAGTAGACGGTGGAGGGGTGGTTGAACAGTAGCCAATGGAGTAGCACGCGGTGGAGGCTAGATGAATAGGAGCCCGTGGAGGCTGGAGGAGGTCGACGGTAGCCCGTGGAGGCTGGATGAGGTCGACGATGGAGATGAACAGTATCCCGTGGTGTCCCGTTTTGCGGTACGCCACACCCCTCCCGATGAACAGGACCCCCGTTTCGACTGTAGCTGTCCAACACAAGTCTGTTTCTTCCATTTTGCGGTACGCCACACCCCTCCCGATCAACAGGACCCCCGTTTTCACCGTAGGAGGTCCGTTTCCTCCATTTTGCGGTACGCGAGACCCCTCCCGATGAACAGGATCCCGTTTCGAACGTGGCCGGTCGAACACAAGGTCATTTCCTCCATTCTGCTGTACGCCAGGCCTCGTTTCCATCGCATGTTCCGTCCAAGCCCTCCCGATGAACACGACGACGCATTCCGTTCTGACCCAGCCGGTTGGCTCCCCATGAACACGACAACGACGTTGTTTCTCCATTCCGACCCAGCCATGTACACGAGCCCTGGCTGTACGTATGCGCGAGTAGGCGTTCGAGACCCCGCCCGTATGTACACATACGTGGCCGTATTTTCTTTCTTGCACACTTGCCTCTGTACATATGTGTACATGCTACATGCGCGCCTCTACTACGACACGTGCGCACCTCTACATCGACCAGTATATATGTACGTACACATTCGCGACCAGAATGACAACGCTACATACGCTTTGACCAGGTGGGTCTCGACTGTCAGGCACTTTCTTGTGTGCGAAGATGTAGCTGGTGGGTCCCAACAGTCAGGGTGGCGAATCGTTTTTTCGGACGCACATCCTTGCGTGCGAAGATGTAGCTGGTGGGTCCCAGCAGTTATGGGGGCGAATCATTTTTTTTGCCCGGACGCACTTCCTTGCATGCGAAGGTGTAGCTGGTGGGTTACAGCAGTCAGGGGTGGAACATTTTTTTCGTGAAATACGGTGGCCCGTCCGGTGGGTCCCTGCTGTCAAGTGGAGGAATAATTATTTTGCGCGTAATAAGGAGGCACTTCCTTGCGGCGGCCGTGGACCCAGCTATCAGCCTCTCCACGTACAGTACTCTTCTGATGGAAGTCAGTCGTTGACCACATTTACCACGCCGTGCCGAGAGCACCACGGCGGTGGACGACGGTGATGCCTAGGAAGGGGACGACACGTAGCCGGGGAAGACGCGGCAGCGGATGCCCATGCGTAGAGGAGTATGAGGGTTCACTCGTTCGGCTGCGGTGTGAGGCTGCCGTTGCCGCAGAATGACAGGGGGTGTGGGTGTCACACCCTGATTTTCGTGGCACAACGCTTAAGATGATAAATCATGATAAAATGTGGTTTGACAAAAACTTTTGAGTGTTTTGGACTTTGCCTTGATTGGATTTTTTCTGTTGTTTGCAAGTGCTCTAAAAATCAAATAAATCCTCCAACTCCTATACTTCATCTCCTTGCCCCAAACTCTTGAACCAATGATCATGCCATGTGTATAGGACATAAAAAAATTTCTTGCAAAAATAATTTGGCCAAATAGTATTTTCAAAAATTAGTTTTTCAAAAACCCCTGAATTGAGGTTTGCACTGCAAGTACTTAATTAAGGGCAGTAAAAATCTTTCTAAAAATATATTTGACTCCTATTAGATATAGGATACCCAGAAACCACAAAAATATAATTTTGAAAGTTATTTTCCTATTTTATTTAAAAGCTTTTTCTTAAGGCCAGAAATGGTCTTTAATAGGGAAAAAATATTTTATTGCTTCAAAAATATTTGACAAAATTTAGGGGAAACTCATAGGACATATATTGTCCATATATAAGAGTTTCAGCACATGGTCATGTTCAAAATATTGGTCAAATTCCTCAAAAACCCTTTCTGAATATTTCAAGCTTTTGAAATATTTACAAAGGAAATATTATCCAACAATTCCAAGAAAATTCTATCATGTCACATATGACATATTAGATGATCTTGCCAAGTCTCATGACTTGGAGAACAAGATAACATCATTAAATCCCCTCAAAACCATTTCTGTCCATTTTGAAGTTTGAGCAAATGTTCTCAAACCTTGTGAACATGCTCCGATGGTCTAATAATTCATCTAGACCAAGTGGCACAAGTTGGAGAACAAGTTAACTTGATCAAAGTGCCCCAAAACCATTCTTGTCCAGAACCAAATTTGAACAACTTTGCATTACCAACTTACTCTCCTTGACCCCAACTTTTGTGAGCATGATCACATGACCAAATGAGGCCACCATACCAAGTGGTGCATCAAGGAGAAGTGATTTACTCAACTGGATCTGCACAAGTTCATTTCTGCTAATTTCTAGGGTTCACAAAAGTTGCATTGGCAACCTTGCCCAAATGAACTCAAGATTGGTGGAAGACCCTAACCATATGTGCCATTTCATCCTGTGGAGTCTCATGACAAATGGGACTCATCTTCTTGCCCAAACCAGCATCAAACACCTTCTATCACTTTACCAAAATCCCATTTTTGGCCTCTTCCACTAATCTCCATGGACTCCACTTTTTACCATCACCCCTCCTAGTCCCCCTCTACCTCTGGTGTGCTTACCTGCCCGAGAGGCAATGATGGAGGGGGGCAGAGACCCATTTTTTTCTCTGGACAACCACTTTCCCCTCCCCTTCTCATCTCTCTCTCACTCCTGGCAGGTTCCAGAGCATCCAAAGCTTCTTTCAGCCTTGTTTACCCCCCCTGCAGCTACCAGACACAAGTGGGCGCATGAGGACGCACGGAAAAGCCGCGGATGCCGGCCATTTGCGCGCTCTGGAGCACGTCAGCGTGCTCCCAACCATTGACGCCGCGTCCCCCGACCACCTCGAGCCTCCCCCTCGCGCTAGTCGAGGTGCCTCGACGTCCGCAACACGCCACCGTGCAGGCCCCCTCGTCTCTTCCTCTCTCTCACCTCCTGCGGCGCGTGCCCAGAGCCGCCCAGCTCGGCCAATGCTCGGCCTCGCACGCGCAAGCACCAGAGCCTCCCCCCGCTCCCTCTCTCTCTTCCTGGCACCCTACACGACTCCCACGAACGCTGCAGACATCCCCGAGCCTCCTCCCGTGGCCACCATGGCCATTTCCGTGGGTGCCCGTAGGCCACGTCCACGGTGCACCATCGCCCCGCCATAAAAGGCCATCCCCGAGCCCTCTCTAGCCTCCTTTCGCTCCCTCTCCCTCCTGTGCATCATCCCGACCAACTCACTCCTCTCCCCGCGCCCTCCATCCACCACCATGGCCGGAGCCTTGCCGTCGGCCTCGGCTTAAATTTGCGCCACCCGAGCCCCCTCCTCCTGGCCTCATCATTCCATGGCGTCACCACGACCATCGTGGAACTCTCCCCTGCTACTTCCCCTCCTTCCCGTGGACATGCGGTCGAACTCCATCTCCACCACCGGCCCCGCCCGCCATGGTCGACGAGGCGCCCACGTCCGACCACCCCTGCGCTCGCAGCGCACCTTGGCGGATGCGGTGTTTTCTCCTGGACCCGCTGGTCTGCTGGGCGTCGCCGGAGATGGCCGGTGCCACCGGGGAGAGCGCCGGCACCGTCCGGCCTCACCTCCTCTGTCTCCCGATGCGCCCGCGCGGGAGGTTGGGGATGAACCCGACTAGTGGGCCCCATGTGTCGGCGACCCTGAGGGCCGGGCCCGCGAGTTAAGTGGACACGATTTCTTCGGAAGCCGTCTCCCCGCGGCGAAGGCGCACTCTCGACGGGCGTTTTCGACGGCGCCACTCCCCCGCTCTGCGCGGCCAAGCGACTGGGGCAGGCCCAGTGCGCTCGGCACTATATCTCGCCCCGTGCGCGCTGTCGCTGCCCAGATCCAGCCCATTCGGGTAAAAATCTTTCCCTTTTTCTTTTCTGTAAAACTTGTAAAATCTCCCAAACAATTCAAATGGACTCCAAATTTGATGATTCAAATTTCTAGTGACTCTATAAATCATGATCTACCTGGTGATGCAACATGCACATTTTTCCAGAAACCTTTCCTTCACAAATATTTATCAAATCCTACTTTTCCTATTTCTGTGATGAACTTTAGAAAATCACAGAGAGCTCAAGATTGATCCAAATTCCATGATTCAAATCCCTAGATGCTTCTAAATTCATAACCTAGTTTATGAACATTTTTCTTGATACTTTCTGTACCCCACAAAATAATGAGCCATTTCTTCATGTTTGTCAACTTTGCAAATCCATAGAATATTCATTTGAACTCCAAATCCAGTGAAACCAAATCCTAAATGCTTCTAAAATCATCCTTTGTTAAATGGGTGTCTTTGCCCATTTTCCAAAAATATATTTCTGTACACTTCTTGCAAATCCATAAACCTCTTGATTCCATCATATTGAAATGTTCAGAGATGTCCATTGATCAAATCCTAATGAAACCACTTTGGTCATCTCTCATATGACCAGAGGTATCCCAGAAAAGTCCAACTCATATTTTTAGAGCACTTTTATTTTTGCCTTGTTGTGTTGCTTATTATGATGATTGTTTCCGACGTTAGTTGACGAAGTAGACGGAGTAATTGGAGAAGGACCAGAAGACTTGAAGACTCTGAAAAAACAGGCAAGCAGCCCTTTGACCATGTCCATGAAACCCTTTTTATGCATGACATATAACTCTTTATTATTGTTGCATCGGAATCATGATGAGATGGTAGACCACGTTGGTTGGTTGCCTCTGTTACTTCTTCATTGATACTTGCATTGTGCATGACCCTACCTTCTTATGAGGGTTATGCCGGTGGGAGTAGATAGGATGCTAAAGTAGTTGCAACGCAAAGTGGGTCAGGGTTATGCATGGAAAGGAACAAGTGTGGTTTGACATACTTGCAAACAACCCCAGTGGTTGCCACTAATGCCCCTGGGAGATGATGATGAACTAGGTCACTACTTGGTGGAGAAGTAGCGTACCGAGACTTGATGAAAGTGTTGTTTACAGAGACGGATTAGATTTAAGATTTGATGACTGTCCCAACCTTACATGCGCAACCACTCTACCCTTATATGGGAAAGGGCATTATTGAGTACCTAGACCGATACTAGCTTGGGGCCTGCATTACTAGTGACGGGAGAGTTGTTGGTGCGCTCTCTCGGGACGGGGTCGTGCCAGGTAGGGCGGCCATGACCATTTTTATGGGGCACCGGACACACCGTTGGTACCCCGTGCTAGTGGTATGTGATAAATATGGGAGCAAGGCTCCACGAAAATGTTATGTGAAATGTTGGGCACGGGGGGTTACTGCCAATCGAGTGGACTCCAAGTTAGTGTCGTCTAGGGAAAGGTAGTGATCGGGTGCTTACCCCGGGTACTTGAGGTATCGCGGGTCGTGGATGACACAGAAGTTCCCCGGATCTTGTGGGTACAGTGTGCAACCTCTATAGAGTGTAAAACTATTCGAATAGCCATGTCCACGGTCAAGGACAGTTGGGCGGTGCTGCTTAGACTATGTCCATATGTTTCTGACAAACAACACCGTTAGGTGATATTGATGATGTGACTCGTGAGGAAGTCACGATGAGCTTGAGCATGAGTTGTTCATAACTCTTTCTCGATGTTGATGTCTGTAACCTCCTATTGCTTGTTGCAGACGCATTCCTGTCCTTGATAAATGTTGATCATACTTACATGAGAAAAACTAGCTTTCCGCAACTATGCCAATTAAGAAGTAGAGCTTTGCATAATTATTTTGTTATCACTCTTAGGTTGCTTGCGAGTACATTCAAAGTAATCATTGGCTTGACACTGGTTATTTTATTGGCCAGGCTTGAAAGAACAGGATATGATGAAGAATACTTCGGTGACGAACATGCGAGCTAGGACGTTTCCAGTCAGAATGCCTGTAGGGTTAAGGCAGATGGCATGGGTCCAAGTTGTTATTGAAGATATCCGCTGTGATGTTATACTCAAGACTCGACCATAATGGTCCTACTTGTGTAATACGGTATGTATGGATGTAAGACTCTTGTTATTCAGCTTCTGTGTGTTCAGTGAGCATTGATCTCTGGGATCACTGTACACGTGCATTCGGTGATCACGACTAATGAGTCGGGGTCCCCACAGTGGGTGAGTGGAGGGATGGCTTGGCTAGCGGCGGGAGTAGTCGGGGGCGGTGAGGCCTCCGCGGCATCACAGCCAGCCACGAGAGGCAGGAGCAGGCGGCACAACCGGCACTGCTTTGGGCGGCTGGAGCAAGAAGACCAGAGGTTGAAGAAGCACGATGGCCGTTGGATGGACATCGTACGGTCACTGCAGCTAGAATCATTCATATTGATTAAGTTGACAAAGCCCTCCGTCCCCGTCAACTTAGTGGGCCCACAAGTCAGCCTCCCACCAAGGTGGGCCCCAGCTAGCAGGGGGAGTATTCATTTTTTCTACTTAATAAGGAGGCACTTCTGGTGGGTCAGAGCTGACAGCGGTGGGAACATTTTTTTCGTGAAATACGGTGGCCCGTTAGGTGGGTCCTAGCAGTCAGGGGGCAAACGTTTTTTTCGTAAAATACGGTGGCCCGTCCAGTGGGTCCCTGCTGTCAGTTGGAGGAATCATTATTTTCCGCGTAATAAGGAGGCACTTTCTTGCTGCGGCCGTGGACCCAGCTATCAGCCTCTCCACTTTTAGTATACTTCCGATGGAAGTCATTCCTTGACCATGTTGAGCACGCCGCGTCGTGCGTCCCCACTGTCAGCCTCTCACGTACAGTCATCTTCCGATGACTCTCGGTTGTTGACCACATTGACCACACCATGTCGAGCGCACCAAGGCTGGTGGACGACGGCGAGGCCCCAGACTGGAACGACCCGGAGATGGGGAAGATGGGGCAGTGGAGTCGCAGATGGAGAGGAGTGGGAAACTTCACTGGTTTGGGTCCGCGGCAGCACAGCCGTGGTGCCGCCCATGGGAGACAGGAGCAAGAACAGAGGTTGAAGAAGGAGCACGGCTGTTGGATTAACATCCAACGGTCCAGCTGCTAGAATCATTTGTTGATTAAGTTGACAAAGCCGTGCGTACACGTCCGCTTAGTAGGCCCACAAGTCAGCCACCAAATCTGACGGGTCCCAGCTGTCAACGGGATGAATAGTTTTTTTGGAAAAACAAGGAGGCACTTCCTTCCGTGCAAAGATACAGCCGGTGGGACCCAGCTGTCAGGTGGAGGAAACATTTTTTAGCTTAATAAGGAGGACCTTTCCTTGCGTGCGACCATGGACCTCGTGGGTCCCAGCCGTCAGGCTCTCCATGTACAGTCCTCTTCCGATGACTCTCGTTTGTTGACCACGCCGCCCCGAGCATAGCGAGGCGGTGGATGACGGCGAGGCCCCGGACGGGAACGACTCGGAGACGGGAAGACGCGGCAGTGGAGTCGCAGATTGAGAGGAGGAGAAGGGTTATAACTGGTTCTGTTGCGGCATGGGGCTGCAATTTGTGGAGAATAACAGGAGGTGTCGAGGGGTGGAGGGATAGCCTGGCTGGCGGTGGGGTAGTGCTTCGCAGTGATGCGTGCTAAGTAGAGCCGCTAGCCACCGGAGACCGGACCAGGCGGTCCCGGCGACGCTGGAGGAAGAAGACGAGAGATTGAAGGTGCATGCCGGCCGTTGGATATAAATCCAATGGCTGTGGATGACACAATCATTTGTTGACCAAGTTGACAAGGCCCTGCGTAGGCTTCCACCTATTGGCCCACATGTCAGCCTGCAAAAATGTGGCATATATTTAACCCATGTTTTCTACAATGTACAGTCCATTTGCTGGGCTGGCTGAACAAATAATTTCGCGTCAATCAGGCCCATTTATATTTTCTAAGAAATCCCAGCCCATTTGCACTTCCTTGAAATATACGAATTAGCTGGGCTCGTTATATATATAATGTTATGTTAGAAGGAGCAATTAATATCAAAGAATAAACCGGAGAGGCACATTATATATAAATATATATATATATATAATTAACAAATTAGCGAGTTATTGCTCAAACTAAAAATGAGCACGTTATTATTAAATTGGTCCTTAAAATCTTCGCAAGCTTTTGTACCCAATCACCAGGATTTTCCTTGCCTGTGAGTCAAAAACAACAAGGATTTTCCTAGTCAACTTCCGTTAAACATTTACTTTTATAAGTTAATAAAACGTGGGATGTTATTATAATGTATATATAAGTCTCTATAAAATATACGATAATAGTAATAATATAAATATATATAATGTTGTTATAAGGGAAAACATAAATTGGACACAACATTACTATTCTTACATATAGATAAATAGAACAGAGACCTGCGTTTTATTAAAAAATACATTGGGCTGCCGATCTTTAAGAAAAAGCCCATAGGCCGCTATGGACCTCAAAAAATAAGTTGGAATCACTGTCTCCGTATGTCGTGGGCTACGCATGTTAAAATAACAGACCTAGGCCTAGCTGATACTTGTTCGCCCTCTGGAAAAAAATGATACCAGATCCCCGAGCGAACTAGATTAAAGAGGGGGCCGGCGGCACGACTAAAGAAGCACATCAGGAGCGTTTTTTTTCTTCAGTGGTTGGCTCTCGATAGCGTTTTTTTACTTGCCTCTGCACCATAAAACTTGTATTTTTAGCCTCCCAGTCTGTCGTGGTGGACCAGCAGCCCATTTGCTGGCCGGGCCAACCTACAGAAACCAACACTTGATTTTTCATCAAGCCCCAAATACAACGCAGTACTATGTTTGTTTTGAGGCCGAAAACATTAAGGCAGGGGTTGAGCAGGGGAGAGGGGAAGACAGAGTAATAAAAAGATTAAAAAGAGCTGATGCGCCGTTGCTACCCTAACAAAGCCGGTGCAATTCTTCTCGGGAAGAAGGTGTGCCATTGACACCCACACGTCACATACCCCACAGTAGGCATACTAACAAGTTCACACACAAATACAACAGAAAAGGTAAACATTTGTATCAAACTCAGGTTCACACGACACGTTCATATTCATAGCCAACGTTCACTATCAACAACTCAAAAGATTCATATATACACAAGCTCAGCATATCTATGCATACAAATGATTGATAGATCACACGACAATTTTCATACATAATTCACAAAAAGATTCAGATATACACATGTTCAGTATGTTTATGCATCCAAATGATTGAGATCACAGCCAATATGATCAATGGACGAACTTTAATTACCGAGGATACAGACTGGTAAATGGTGTTCAGTCGGAGGTACTTTTGCTAAAATTAGTTCTTGTACCAGTAAACTTTCGAGTACATAAGAGGCAGCACAGACAATCTGAACTTTGCTTGTAGGTTTATCCTCAAATAGTAGCCTCGTGCCGAGCGAGGTTTGAGCAACTTGGCCACTACTTTCATCCAACTAGTTTACTGGCTCATCTTGGTCCTGTAGCTCACCAAAATTCTACATTGCAGACAAGAAAGGAGGCGGTTGAGAAAATGAACCACCCAAATTTTTTGTGCAGTTCAACTGAAATGGAGCATCCCTGGCGTGCAGACTGATTAAGTTCCAGATGAATATACGCGTCAACCGACTTGTCTGGAATCTTTAGACTCCATGCCATACAGTTCGCTACCATATCTGCTGATAACCAAAAGGCACAAGTTGGGACCAAAGACGGGACAGTATTCTTCTGGGCTATGCGCCAAGCAATATTTTTGGCGTTCACTCTCCTAATACTTGGGAGTTTGACAAGTTGATACTCGAATGAATATAGGCACTTCTTGTCAACACCGATGCTCGTCTGAGTGAACTTTGGAGTACATGGCAGCCGCATAAGTATCTGTCCATCTGATCATTCTGTGCAGTTCTACTGAAATCACCCAATGCAATGATTTTCCTGCGAGTTCAGGCTCCAATTTACCCCTTTATAAAATCGGCAAACAGTAGCACAATACCAAATTACCAATACATGACAAGCACAATAATTAGGATAAAGACCAGTACCAACCTGTGTGAGGTAGCATATCAATTACTATTTCCTTTGACTGGAAGCCGAGATAAGCGAAGCGACTGACAGCGAAGGAAGAAAGCAAGCCAAGATTAGCGACTAACAGGAAAGGACGGAAGCTGTCGAGGCAATGAAGCACCCAAAGTTTTTGTGCAGTTCCACAAAAATCGAGCATCCCTGTTGGCACATATATTGAGATAGTGTGATTACTTAATAGTGGGATTACTTGATGAAACATACACTAACAAATAGAAGCACCCTCATTATCTTAATGGGTAAAGTTAGCAACATAGTAGTCTTGCTTAAAGAGAGGTATTAGTTTATTTAATCAGTGCCAATTAGATCAACACTCAAAGCATTGCAATTTATCATAGGTTGCAAAACATTAACGTGCAAAGATAAATGAGTTTCTCATGACAGTAGCACGATACAAATAGAGATGACAGCAAACTAATATGGATGAAGGCCTTAGGCCCGTACCAACCTGAGAAAAAAAAGCTTATTCATGTAGTCCCATAAGAGGTGATAAAGCACTCACTGGAATCACACACCAGTATATATTTTTGTGCACTTCAAATGTATGGTTGAAATCACTCTTGTTTACCAGTGCTGAGATTATATCGAAAGATTATCAAGAACTTCCAGCAGACTTAAAGCACTGGCTAGGATACAGTTCATTGTATTGTCTTGTGTATTTCCACTAAAATGTATGATTGGCACAACATGATCCCTGTTTGCACAAGTAGGAACAAGGTGAAACCTTCATTAGCTTAGTGAGAAAGGATAGGAAGACATTAGCATATTACTCAAATAGTAGCATCAAATTCATGATGGGCAATACGCAAAACATTGCCCCTTTGAACCAATGGCAATAAATTGACATGCAAAACAATAGCACTATTATGTCATGACACTAATAATATTCCCTCACTGCTCCACCACATGATTCACCACCATAGACAAGCATACACACGTACATGATTCAACATAGGGTCCTACTAAAGATTTGTTTAACTCTGATAGGAAAATTAGATAGCAATAAATTAGTGGTACTTAAGTACTCCTAATTAATTAAGTGAGACAATAGAAGTGGAAGGGCTCCCTGGAGGATCATCTCACATGTAAGGTAGTCGTTGCTGGAGCCCTTGAATGGCCTCGACTGAGACCTCTGGCTTCAGCAAGATCACCTTGGCACTGTTTATTCTTCTTCTTCTTCTTCCTCTTCATGCTCTGTTTCTATTTCTCCTCACCAATTGGTGAAACCAAGTACATGATTGGCCTTCTAATTCAGAATTGGTTTTGTCAGTGAGGGAGTACAAGTGTACTAGTAAAAAATAGCATTATTTTCTCATGGCAGTCGGAAAATAGAGATGAACACATGCATTAAATATCATTCTTACCTAAAGGAAGGTTATGGCGCCAATATGGATGATGAGGATTGGAACACAGATCTCCCTTTGTGCAGATCCACCGAAATGAACCAACTGTTCCATTCTGGCATTCCAGTTAAACAACACAAAAGTCACTTCTTTTAAGAAGAGTTTTGTGCAGTGCACCAAAAGGTCACAACAGCAACCAGGTGAATTGGATATCCCTGTTTGCACAAAAAGGTACAGAGGAAACAGTCAGAGTCTCAAACAATTACAGGCAAAAACATTTTGCTAAACTTGTCATGGCTTATAACAGTGGCATGGCTTCATTTTTACCAGGGACATTAGATTAAGAACAGCTAAATATTTGGTATAAGGGCATGGGACAGTGGGTGCACCAGCAGTCCAGCACCATGTACGTACACAGGGGCATAAAGTGGTAATTCATCGTTTATTGCCCCGAGAAAACAAACATCCAAGAAACATATCTGGGTTGGTCCCATTTTTGTTCACTCTAACCACCTACTCCTATGTGTGGATAGCAAATCTAGTCCTGGTCATACCATTGTGTATAGCGTTACCCCTATATTTCCCTTTTCGACCAAGAGACCGGTTGAAATACCAGTCTGTACTACTTTCACGCCCTTTCCTTCCTGTTTGTACCAAGTCCGATGAACATACTAAAACCCCCCACCACCTCTTTATTTCTTGTTTGAACCAAGTACTCCCTCCGTCCAGAATTACTTGTCATCAAAATGGATGTGTCTAGAACTAAAATACATCTCCATACATCCATTTCATTGAAAAGTATTTTTGGACGGAGGGAGTACAAGATTCGACTCCATGAAGTAGCTTTACCTTTAACAATAGAAGAAAAAATAGGTGACGTTGGACCATCCAATCGAGAGGGGCTGAGAGGTAGAAAATGATGCACATGCAGCGACGTAGCAAGCTGGGGAAGCAGAGCTAAGGCCGTTTTGAACGAAGATATACCTGAAGGTCATCGGGATGTGGATAGGTGGGCGGCGGGAGGCTGGATCCGCCCACAGGCAAGGACGAAGGGATCGGAGGACCTCCCGCGCCAGTGCTCGGCCAGAGATAACAGTGTGGCCGGCAGTGGTTCTCCTCCCTCGCTGTCGACGACAGCCTAAACGCTGCCCCTCCACCCCTTCATCGGCGGGGGGGGGGGGGTACGTCCGGATCTGTAACCAGCGGTGAGGGTAGAAAGAAAGTGTTTTTTGAAGGGAGAAAGACAGTATTACTACCCCAATCTTGTTTAGATCTGGAGAGGATGAGAGTGTGTGAATAGAGCAACCCTAGCAAGCAAGCGCAGAGGCTCCGGCCTATATATACGTAGTGGGGTAGTTTTCCTTTTTCACTCCATCAAAACAATCATTTAAAATTGTGTACTACTACATGCCAGGTCGCGGGTTTTTTTAGTTGTTGATTGCTTTTTGAGATAGCTACCCTCTTGTTCCAAGTGGTGTTACGGTGTGCCACATCGCACTTTGTATCGTTCAAGTCTGTTACTACAAGTCCCTCCATTAAATGAACAACCACCCCCTTGTAAAAATTCTGAACAAGCCCACGGCTAAAATTAGCGGAAACGTGGGTTGCCCAACATGCATTATTATTTATATTTTCTACTCCCTCCGTTCCTAAATGTAAGTCTTTTTTTTAGCCACACCTAAGACAAGAATTTTTTTTATTAGCAGTGAACCCCACATGTCATAGACACAAAAATTGTGGCAAGATTCCCTTAGGCAAGCCAAAGTGTGTCTAACAATTTGAGCAACTCAGGTTAGGCAAGTGTGGCAAGTGTGGGAAAAATAATGTGGCAACATAAGACAAACATAGTCACAATCCAAACAGCCCCGTAATTTTTAGTGACATGCATGAAAATTTGGTTAGTTAAATTTATAGTCAAAATTTGGCAAGGTGCATCAAATCAACACATGCAAGTATCAAAAGGAAAGTCACGACATGCATGCATGCATGCCTTGTACTCCCTCCATTTCCAAATATAAGTCTTTTTAGAGATTGCAACAAGTGACTACATATGAAGCAGAATATGTCTACATACATCCGTATGTTGTAGTCCATTTGAAATGTGTAAAAAGACTTATATCGAGTGCAGTGCTTTGATGTGTCGCGTTAACTCGTATAAGACCGAGAAATTTGATTACTACAACGCCCTCTCCCGCGCGGACTGAGCTTCGGTGCCTTAACTGCACCAGCCTTTGGCTGCATGACAGGAGGTCCAACCACCTGTTGGGCCGACCTGTCATAGACGCAAAGGCAGGAGCAGTAAGTAGAAGCTTTCGCTACACGCTATCCCTCCCGCACGAGGTGGACGGACAGGCAACAGTGGATTCAATACTATAGAAGTAGGAGTAACATCATTGTTCATCTTCTCGAAGAGGCGAAGAACCAAGCGCAACCCGAACGTGGCAGTTGCGAACGCTCGCGTGGTGCGGTGTGACGCCCCCAATTCAATCGTACACTAATCATGCACGCAAATGTGTACGATCAAGATCAGGGACTCACGGGAAGATATCACAACACAACTCTAAAACATAAATAAGTCATACAGGCATCATAATACAAGCCAGGGGCCTCGAGGGCTCGAATACAAGTGCTCGATCATAGACGAGTCAGCGGAAGCAACAATATCTAAGTACAGACATAAGTTAAACAAGTTTGCCTTAAGAAGGCTAGCACAAACTGGGATACAGATCGAAAGAGGCGCAGGCCTCCTGCTTGGGATCCTCCTAACTACTCCTGGTCGTCGTCAGCGGGTTGCACGTAGTAGTAGGCACCTCCAGTGTAGTAGGGGTCGTCGTCGATGGTGGCGTCTGGCTCCTGGACTCCAGCATCTGGTTGCGACAACCAGAAAGAAAGGAAAGGGGGGAAAAGGGGGTAGGAAGCAACCGTGAGTACTCATCCAAAGTACTCGCAAGCCTCCGTCTTGCAGCATGTAGAAGAGAGTAGATTGAAGTCCTCCAAGTAGCATCTCCAAGTAGCATCTCCAAGTAGCATCTCCAGTAGCATCGCATAGCATAATCCTACCCGGCGATCCTCCCCTCGTCGCCCTGTGGAAAAGCGATCACCGGGTTGTGTGTGGAACTTGGAAGGGTGTGTTTTATTAAGTATCCGGTTCTAGTTGTCATAAGGTCAAGGTACAACTCCAAGTCGTCCTGTTACCGAAGATCACGACTATTCGAATAGATTAACTTCCCTGCAGGGGTGCACCACATAACCCAACACGCTCGATCCCATTTGGCCGGACACACTTTCCTGGGTCATGCCCGGCCTCGGAAGATCAACACATCGCAGCCCCACCTAGGCACAACAGAGAGGTCAACACGCCGGTCTAAATCCTATGCGCGCCGGGGTCTGGGCCCATCGCCCATTGCACACCTGCACGTTGCGAGGGCGGCCGGAAGTAGACCTAGCCTCCCTTATACAAGAGTAGGCGTTCCAGTCCAATCCGGCATGCGCCGCTCCGTCGCTGACGTCAAGAAGGCTTCGGCTGATACCACGACGTCGAGTGCCCATAACTGTTCCCGCGTAGTTGGTTAGTGCGTATAGGCCAGTGGCCAGACTCAGATCAAATACCAAGATCTCGTTAAGCGTGTTAAGTATCCGCGAACGCCGAATAGGGTCAGGCCCACCTGTCTCCTAGGTGGTCTCAATCTGCCCTGTCGCTCCGCCACAAAGTAACAGTCGGGGGCCGTCGGGAACCCAGGCCCACCTCTACCGGGATGGAGCCACCTGTCCTTTCAGCCCCCTTATCAGAATCACTTACGGGTACTCATCGAGCTGACCCGACATTAGTCACCATCTGTACAGTATGTATGTATGTATAGTATATACCCGTGATCACCTCCCGAGTGATCACGGCCCAATAGTATAGCAAGGCAGACTGACAAGAATGTAGGGCCAATGATGATAAACTAGCATCCTATACTAAGTATTTAGGATTGCAGGTAAGGTATCAATAGATGTAGCAACAATGTCAGGCTATGCATCAGAATAGGATTAACGGAAAGCAGTAACATGCTACACTACTCTAATGCAAGCAGTATAGAGGAGAATAGGCGATATCTGGTGATCAAGGGGGGGGCTTGCCTGGTTGCTCTGGCAAGAGAGAGGGGTCGTCAACTCCGTAGTCAAACGGGGCGACAGCAGCGTCGGTCTCGTAGTCTATCGGAGAGAAGAGGGGGAAGAAACAATGAATACAATGCAAACAGATGCATAACGATGCATGACAAAGCAATGCGTGATGCTAGGCGTACCCTAACGCGGTATGAGGTAATACCGGTGAAGGGGGGGAAACATCCGGGAAAGTATTCCCGGTGTTTCGCGTTTTCGGACAGAGGAACCGAAGGGGAAAAGTTGCGTGTTCGGTATGCTAGGGGTGTGTGGCGGATGAACAGGCTGCGTATCCGGATTCGTCTCGTCGTGCTGAGCAACTTTCATGTTGAAAATAATTTAATCCGAGTTACGGATTAAAAGATATGATTTTCTAAAGATTTTAATAATATCTGGAATTTAATTAATTATTTAATTTAATTCAAAAATGTATTTATGACGTCAGCATGATGTCATGTTGATGTCAGCAGTCAACAGGGTTGACTGGTCAACCTGACCAGTGGTTCCAGTGGGACCCACATGGCATCAAATGTTTAGACTTAATTCAAAAATGTGTTTAATTAATCTAACAGATTAATTAGATTAATTAACTAGGACTAATTAACTTAATTAATTTAGTTAATTAATTAATTAAGTTTAATTTTATTTACTATTTATCTGTTTATTATTCTCTCTTTTTTAATCCCCTTTTTTTACAAACGTTCTGGGCGCTGGGGCCCGCGTGTAAGTGGTCCAGGGCCTTGCGGGCACATGGGCGCGGGTGGGCGCCGGGACCCGGCTGGGCACCCGAGCGGGGCACCGATGGCTGGACGGTGGGTGGGCTCGGCAGAGGCGCCGCTTCGAGTGGAGCAGCGGCAGCGGGCAAGTGACGGCGCCGGCGTGGCCGCGGCGGCAGCAGGAGGCACCGCCAGAGTGGGGGGTGTGGTGGAGGCTAGGACGGGGCAGGCCAGGTGGGCGCGGATCGCACGCGCAGAACGGCCAGGGCGCGGCCGGAGCCGGTCGAAGCAAGGGGGGTTCGCGGGCGGTGAGCCAGCGCGGGCTTCCCGCGTGCGGCAGCAGATGCGGCGCTCACAGTGAGCGCACGTGGCGCGGGGTGCACGTCGAAGTGAGGGAGAGAGAGGATGTCACGCCCAATATGCGACCCTATCCAAAAGGAACTCGAAGGTCCCACCAAGGATAGACCCGCATATTGGAACCCTTTTGCAAGGTGGATATCATTACATCAACATTACATAATAGATGGGGATACATACAAAAGGCATACAATGCCACACGAATACAACATCATCTTACATAAGATCACCATCTGACTACGGATGAAACACAAACAGAAACTCAAATGACATCCACCCTCCTAGGCCAGGCTGTCGACCTGGAACCTATCCCCTGATCGAAGAAGAAGCAGAAGAAGAACTCCAAACAAGTAACATCGCTCTCGCGTCATGATCATCGCATAAACCTGTACCTGCAACTGTTGTTGTAGTAATCTGTGAGCCACGAGGACTTAGCAATCCCATTACCATGGGTATCAAGACTAGCAAAGCTTAATGGGAATGGAAGGGGTAAAGTGGTGAGGTTGCAGCAACGACTAAGCAAGTATGGTGGCTAACATACGCAAATGAGAGCGGGAAGAGAAACAAGCGGAACAGTCGTGAAGCTAGTAATGATCAAGAAGTGATCCTGAACTCCTACTTACGTCAAACATAACCCAAAGACCGTGTTCACTTCCCGGACTCCGCCGAGAAGAGACCATCACGGCTACACACGCGGTTGATGCATTTTAATTCGGATCTAGTGTCAAGTTATCTACAACCGGACATTAACAAATTCCCATCTGCCACATAACCGCGGGCACAGCTCTCGAAAGTTTATACCCTGCAGGGGTGTCCCAACTTAGCCCATGATAAGCTCTCGCGATCAACGAAGGATATACCTTCTCCCAGGAAGACCCGATCAGTCTCGGAATCCCGGTTTATAAGACATTTCGATAATGGTAAAACAAGACCAGCAAAGCCGCCCGATGCGCCGACATCCCGATAGGAGCTGCACATATCTCGTTCTCAGGACAACACCGGATAAGTCAAGCTACGAGTAAAACCAGACCTCGAGTTTCCCCGAGGGGGCCCCGCAGGCTACTCGGTTTGGACCAGCACTTAGACAAGCACTGGCCCGGGGGGGCTAAAATAATGATGACCCTTGGGTTGGCCGACCCAAGGGAAGGGTATAGGTGGTGGTGAGGCAAATGGTAAAACCAAGGTTGTGCCTTGCTGGACAAGTTTTATTCAAAGCGAACTGTCAGGGGGGGCCCATAAATCACCCGACCGCGTAAGGAACGCAAAAATCCAGGAACATAACACCGGTATGACGGAAACTAGGGCGGCAAGAGTGGAACAAAACACCAGGCATAAGGCCGAGCCTTCCACCCTTTACCAAATATATAGATGCATTAATAATATAAGAGATATTGTGATATCCCAACGAAACCCTGTCCACCATGGAGCAAATCTTCAACTTCACCTGCAGCTAGCAACGCTATAAGAGGGGCTGAGCAAAGTGGTAACATAGCCAAACAACGGTTTTCTAGGAAGGGTGTCAAAGGTTAGAGGTTCATGGCAATTTGGGAGGCTTGAAGAACAAGTGATAGGAAGCACAGCATAGCGATAGAATGAAGCAACTAGCATAGCAATGATAGTAGTGAGATCTAGGGTAGCGGTCATCTTGCCTGAAATCCCGCAAGGAAGAAGAACGAGTCCATGAAGAAGATGAAGCCACGAAGACGAACCAAGCGTAGACGAACGAATCCTCACGATCGCAACGAAACGGGAACTATCGAGAAGAAGCACACAACATGGTAAACACACCACACATGGACAAGGCATGATGCACAACAAGCATGATGCAAGACAAAACTAGATGAGGCTACTCATGGCAAGAGATGGTGCAAACAAGAATAACACATCAAGGCAAGCTTAAATGAGGCCGGAAACAACATATAACAATTCCGGTAAGTCCTCATATGCATATTTCGAAATTGTTCCAGAACTGAACAAACATTAAGTTGAAGTTGTTAAACAGCAAGTTAAAGAGCACCAAGATGATCTACACGAAATTCTAGTCAAGTTACATATAAAGTTCATTTAATTCGGAGCTACGGCCTACAAGATATGAGCAAAAACAAGTTAAACATGGCATTGATGCAAAATGCATACAAACATCAAGCAAACACACCAAAACAAGGATGCAACATGGTAATATGAAGCTACATGCAAAATCAAGCAAGTTTCACATAGAGCACACTCAAAACGGAGCAACGGTTCAACACACACACACTATACAAGATATAACAACAATCTGTCCAAAACAGCAACTAGGCATATTGCAAGCATCAAACCAATATGCTACAGCACCCCAACATAATAACAAAAGGCATGGGCATGAAGTACAGGTAAAGCACTACAAATCATGAACACTGAGCTATCTCCAGAAATCACTAGAACATGCTCAAAAGGACATGGGAAGATTGCAAATAATAATAGTTTCAGACTTTGCAGAAATAACATCAGGTTGCAATGTTTAGAGCTATCAAACAACATGTTACAGGAACTTAACATGGCAAACAAAGGCATGGCATGGATTTACTAATTGCATAGAACAAAAGTCCCTTACTGACCATGATCCAAAAAGGCACAGAAAATATGATGGCACCCATGTAAACATGGCAAATAATATGACAGATTCATACATGGTAGGAACAACAATAAGTAGGCATGTTGGTGAGCTTGAACCACTCACCACAGAGCAATACATGGCATGTCAAGGCAACCAACAATAAGAAGACATGTTTATGAAGCTAAGCATGGCAATAGCAAGTTCATAGGATGCATGGATCACTAGAAAAGCACATGGCCAAAACTGAACTTCATGTTAACAGGTTGACAGCAACATTATTTAGCAAGTTTGGAGCAATACTACAACATGTAAAAGTAGGCTATAAATGCAACCAGGGGCATGAATGGATAGATCAAGACATGTATAACAAAACATCCTTTGTGAACATCTCCAGAATAATGCACGAAATGACTTGTAGTAGCAGGTTTACATAGCAACAAAATATAACAGATTCAGCCTAGCAAAACAGTAACAGCAAGTGTCCTACTTAACAAGCTCGATGCACTCAGTACAAGACTCAAAAAAATACATGGATAGCACCCCTAGAAGGATGGCATATCATAGATCAAAACACATGTAGAAATCAACCTCATAGGATGCACACATCAAACATGGCAAAAATGACAAATGAGCATGTTATAACAGTTTCAGCAGATTAACAGCAACATGCACTCTTTCAACAGCATTTCGGGCATCAAGATGAGCTCAAATGAAAATGACGCAATGGAATGAAATGAAGTACTTCTCGAGGCGAACAATTTGACATATTGCATGCACGAAACGGAGCTGTATACACAGAGTTATGATGCGATGAACATGGCATGATTATGCAAAATATTCAGGACTTAGATGAAAACGGGGTCACCCTCTGGGTCTGCACGGTTCTCGAGGCGGGACCAGAGATGCTCGCCGGAGTTCGCGGGATCTCGCCGGAGAACGCGGGGAGGCGGCGCCGGAGTTGGATCTGGCCGGGGAGGCGGAGGAGGTGCGCGGGGAGGCCGGGTTCCGGAGCTCCTGGGTGGCGCGGAGGCGCCTCGGCGGTGGACGGCGGGGCGGGGTCCAACGGAATCGGCGGTGAGCTCGGGCGCCGCGGCGGCGGCGAGGCCTCCAGTGGCCGGCGGCGACGCGGACGAGGAAGGAGATGGCGGCGCGGGATCCAGGCGGCGGGGTCGGGGCGACCGGCGGCGAATGCGGAAGGCGCCGGGAGGCGGGCGGCATGCCACGACGGTGGCGGCGCAGCGCGCCGGCGACGGGGAAGCGGCGGGCGACGGCGGCGGAAGCCGGGCCGGGCGGCGGCGGCGCGAGGGCCCGCGGGCCCGCGATGGGCTCCGCGGGCCGGCGGCGAGGTGGGCGCGGGGACGCCACATGGCGGCGGCTGAGTGGGCAGGGCGCTGCGGCGGCTGACGTGGCGGCACCGGATAGGGCGGAGGGAGGTGGCTGGCGGACATGTCCGGCTCGGGCGGACATGTCTGGCGGCGTGAGGATGAAAATGGCTAGGGTTGCACCGCGAATTTCGGAGGGGGAGGTGTTTATATAGGTAGAGGGAGCTAGGAGAGTCCAAATGAGGTGCGGTTTTTGGCCACGCGGTCGTGATCGAACGACCGAGAGCATGGAGAGGAGTTTGCTGGGTTTTGGGCCACTTTGGAAGGGGTGTTGGGCTGCACACAAAAGAGGCCTTTGCGGTTACCCGGTTAACCGTTGGAGTATCAAACGGACTCCAAATGACACGAAACTTGACAGGCGGTCTACCGGTGCTATACCAAGGCCGCATGGCAAACCTCGGGCCATTCCGAGAATGTTTAACACCCGCATGTGAAAAGAGGCAAATGGGGGCGCCGGATGACATAGGAGTGTTGGATTGCAAAACGGACAACAGGGAAAATGCTCGGATGCATGAGACAAACACGAATGCGAAATGAGATGCACATGATGACATGATATGAAATGCAGATGATGACATGGCAAAGTGCAACATGCAAGCAAATGACAAGGAAACTACGGCGAATAACTGGCGGACACCTGGCGCATCGAATCCGGGGCGTTACAGAGGAGGCCGGGACCTCACCGGGTGTCTGTAGGGAATGGGGCAGTGGGCGCGGGGGAGTTCGGGGAGGTCCGTTGTGGAGGAGGACGGGGACGACGTCGACGTAGGAGGAGGCAGGCCGGCGATGGAGCGCTCCGGGACGTCGGCGTCGGGAGTGGTGGGGAGATGGTGCGCGACGGGTCGGGGTGTCGGTTTCCCCGATCCAGATCCACTCGGGGCAGGGCCGGTCGCCGAAGGACGGAGGGAGGAGTCGCTGGGCGGAGGCGATGGCTCCACGGCTCGCCGGAGCGAGGGGAGACGGAGAGGAGATAAGGACGGGGTGGAGGAGCTCCGAGCAGCGGCGATAGGGCGCCGGGTTCGAACCCCTCCCGATCCAGATGGGATCGAGAGGTGGGGGGCTAACGAGAGGGAGTGGGGGAGTGGGTGCGATGTGGGGGTTAGGGTTTCAGTCGGGTGGGGTTATGGAGGTGAGTGGGGAGCCGGTTGGGCCAGTGGGCTGGCCTGGCTGTCGGCTGGGCCGGTTGGCCCTTTGGGGGGGGTCCCTTTTCTTTTGTTTCGTTTTCTGTTTTGCCTTTACTTTTTATTCATATTTCCTGTACTATTTTCTTTTAGTTTCCTTTTATTTTTTGTGTTAGCAGAATACCAAAATGGCACCGTATTTGATATTACCAAATATGCAACTGCCACATTAACTTGCTACCCAAGCTAAAATAGTTTCATAATTATTTAAAAACTAAAAGTATTTAAAAAATAGTTTTTGTTACTGTTTTATTTATCTGATAGTATTTAATTATTCTATAAAGGTGTGGTTTCTCC
The DNA here is from genome assembly GCA_963921465.1 of Triticum timopheevii. NCBI lineage: Eukaryota > Viridiplantae > Streptophyta > Magnoliopsida > Poales > Poaceae > Triticum > Triticum timopheevii. The sequence continues at coordinate 142,279,458 of OY997270.1, forward strand.
ACCATAATTACCTGTGCATTATTTTGTTCACTCTGAACATTTTATTTTTAATAGTTGAAAACTTTTATTGTGTGTTTGATTTTGAACTTGAATTTGAATCAGTTTTTGAACTAACAAGAGATTAGCAACAGTAACGGAGGTGACATGGCATCATTAGTAGAGGGTTACTGTAGCGTAACTATCCGGGCGTCACAATTCTCCTCCACTACAAGAAATCTCGTCCCGAGATTTAGGAGGGGGGTAAGGGGGAAGTTCTGGTTACGGTATTCTAACGGATCTTCTCGGTCTTGGTTGCTCTTCTCGAAGCGGTCGATCCATTATGTTGATGTCTTCATTTCTCTGCTTTAGGCCATCATGATGTAGTACACATCCTTTCTTCGGGATCTTCATCGTACTTACGGAAAGGATAAAGGGTGGGCATTCCGGGAGTACGGACCTCTACAAGGTCGACTATCTGGTCGATAACAACGAGGAAGATGGCGGAAGTAACTCTCGAATTTAAACTTAAGAAAATATCGAGAGCAAGGTAAGGAGGTATCATGTGAAGTTTCAAGCGGGCAGACAATCGTTTGATGCCTGAAACAGGGCATGAAAGGGGTTCAAAGCAATGGGGATAAGTATTGTGTCTGATAGCAGAAATGGTGATCACTCGGAAGGTGGCTCGTAAATTACTTACGAGGCCACGCGCGAGGAACAACCTTGGCAACAGGGGGTTTACCGGAGAGTCAGGTTTTGATCCTGTGGAACTGTGGGTTATGGTCCCACCATGTGGGTTAAAGTAGAAAGGGGGCTGGCATCTTGCACGGTCACGAAAGCAAGGCATGTCAGAGGGTACCATGTCAGTTATGTCGGCAACAACATCGGTACCAAGGGCGAGGGACGAAGAGAACCATTTTCCTGCTCGTTGAACGAGGCGGAACAATAGGCAAAGTTCTCGTCCATCGGTGGTTAGCAGAATGCTATCAACAAATGCAACAGGGTCTTGCTGACAGAATTGTACACCGGGGTGTTTACATAAGAAGGAGAATATTACTGCTTAGATAATATAGATCACAAGAAAGATCAAACAAAACAATGGAAAGGAAAATGTGTTTGACACATATACCAGGGGTATACCCTTCCCAAGGACAAGCAGAGCATGATATCCGTGGTAGGATATAAAGTAGAAAACCCTTCAGGAAAAGGGAGAGAAATTTCATGACATTACCCATACAACAATGTTTGGATAATTGATCAAGAAACATTTAGCATTGTGCTTCAAATGCTCTTATTGAAAATCGGATTACCACAGACATGCTTCGAGATAGCATTGACATGGCCTTCAAGCAAAGGCCAGACTCTGGAAACAAAAAGGATCCATCAGGAACAACTTATAGAATAAGTCTTACAATTCCCTCACGGAAGAATGACTAGCCTTGCTAAAAAGGAAACTTATAAAAATAGGTCCTCCGGCCAGGTGTGCTAGGCATGACATCACCTTACCGGGTCATATATAGGCCAGTTTTATAACTCTTGGAAATATGTTCCAACCATCATATCTGACCGAGATTCAGATCTGATTGGTGTTAACATAACTCAGATTCAGGATGCCTGAGAAGAAAAGGTGCAACAAAAATTGACGAGATGTCATTGTAAGATTCTCGGGAAATGAACTATGGAAGCAAGTTCCAAAACAAGAGTTCATCATTTAACCCAGGAGAGGACGAGGAGGTGGCTGATGGACTCAGCGACAAGTCCTCAAGATTTCCAAAAGGATGGATTTCCACAACTATGTGAATAAGGAGATAACATTTGTCAGATCAGATGACATAATGAGGTATGCTCGAGGAAAACATACACAATTAAACATTGGTTGAAAGGTGCACCCGAAATATGGGGTTAGGTAGCATGATCAATGTTAGAATGGTGATTCCATAACCAATAGTCTAAGAATGAACTATCGACCATTAACTTCAAAGCAATAGTTTTGAATTCACACGTCATAGCTCAATTGTCGGCATTCCTGTTAAAAAAAACAATACGGGGTCCAAGGAATGAACGGAGATGGCGAGAAGCATTATTATATCAAGAATTCTTAAGAGGTGGTGAAATTCTCACCACATTCTTGACAAAAGAGATGGTAATACTCCAAGGTAATTAAGAACAAAGGCTGGATAGCAAGGAACTCAAGGTATAACACAGAACACGAACAAGTTTGTGTTGGAGGGGAGGCATTAAAGTGGTCGATGACAACACAAATCATCGAGGGAAAGGATGGTATTTTTCATCATGAACTCATTTGATATCCTGGAAGAGCTCATAAGGTTGATGAAGATCATGACACACTTTGCCGAGAGATTTCAAGATGTAATCGATCGGCGATGACATCAAGTCAAATGAATGGTGAAGCGAGAGGTTATTGGAACCAAGGGTACGACACAAACTCGAAATCAAGTTTGATGTTCAAGGTGAAATGATATGACGAGGAAGATCGATGTAAGATTAGCTCACCTTCGAAATTTGTGCTCCGGGAAGGACCAAGTAGCACAATTAAAATTAGCACGGTAAGGATGTAGCCGAACAGGCTAGAAATGACGCTATCGGGTACAAACTCGTACTTAAAGAAGATTATCAAATGTTGTTGAACCGTAGTGCAGACTCAATTCAGTTATCGATGCCTTTGAGTGTTCAATAACTCAGAGCCCATGAAAACTGTAATCAGTGAGAATGTAGTACTTGATGAAGAACTCATAAGAAGTTATGCAGTTCCAAGATAATCTCGAGATACCAGGGGGGTAATACTCGAAGACGGATCAAAGTAGAGGTTGGACTGGGGTATTGATCCGCAGAAGACAAATGTTTAAACTTGCCCGAGAAATGGGAACAAAGAAGAACAATATGGTCGAAACCATAACTACAAGGGGTCCAATTTAATAACACCGAAAGAATTACTCAAATGAGTAAATATTTGGCAAGAAGCTTCCATGATAAGTTCCACATCGGGTCCATGGGCATGAACGCAGAGTTCAAGGTCGACTCCCACTTCTCCAATGCATACCCTTTCATTCACTTCTCGCTTTCGATGAAGTTGTAGTGTTGAAATATTATCTGGCAAAATACCAGAAGAGTACGACTCGTGAAAACTTTTGAGTTCACACATATTAAGGAAGGCATAGGTTCAAGCCATCGGGGCTTCTTAGAACATAAACCACGAACTTCAGGAGTAAATAATACAAACTCGATAGTAGAGCATGTTCAAAAGCAGATGATACAATTTACCAAATGCATTATATACCCATGGAAAGGCTCTCAAGGTTATTCAATATGAAGGACACTGTCGGATAGAATCCAACAAAGGAACCGATGGTCCACAAAGGATCTGATGTGAGCATCGGTACTCAACCAGAGGAAGAAGAATGCATGGGCATCATATTATAGAACATCTGAATAATTTGATGCTTAGATAACAAAGGAATTATGATTTCCAAAACAAAGGATCAGAAGCAGACACTCTGATCAAGGATGGATAAGTTGGATAGGCCAGAGGCACAATTGACGACAAATAATTTGGTCAAGAACCAGCTCATGTTTAAAATGATGTCCGAGCCGGAAGGAAATTTCCAGGGAATAACTAATGATTGTGTGCATTCACACACATGTTGAATCAATAGGATCAAAATGACGATGACAAAAGATACTAGCGAATATTGCCAGATATATGGGAAGCATCCATATTGCAGGTAGACAAGTATTTGCAGAGCAATAAAGGTGCTAAGGATTTTCGAAGGATTGAATAGTATTTTGAAGACTTTTGTGAAACACATGAATAACTGGGGATGAGCGGATACTCGACAAGTGTGAGGATTTATTTGAAGGGGTATTCATGTGGCAAAGAACTGCTAGGCAGTAGGCACAAAGTATTCTCAGAATAATAGAGAAAACTTCGGGGTATCTTGTAATAACAAGATCAATGGGGGTTGATCGTATGAATGACAAGTGTAAGTAGTTATCCATAAGGATTTATCGGTGGTCGGGAATAGCAAAAGTGATGGGCACAAAGTCTCGAGAGAATATCAAAGAGTATCTCCGAAATCTTCTAGTGCAGTCGGTGATCATCTGGACTGAAGGGCCTCTCCGGGAGAAGTATTTTCGAGAACCTAAAGTTTTTTTTTCAAAATCACTTAACCCGAATAGAAGATAGATCAGATTCCCAGAGCATGGACGAGGAATAAAAGATCCTAATACCACCCGATGGCGGCGTGAACCCGTAAGGCACACAGCCATGTTAGTAAAAGTTTTATAATGTCTAGACTCGACTTAGGCCAAGGAGTGTGGAAGGGGGATTCCTAAAGGCAGTCGGCTCTGATACCAACTTGCGACGCCCCCGATTCAATCGTACACTAATCATGCACGCAAATGTGTACGATCAAGATCAGGGACTCACGGGAAGATATCAAAACACAACTCTAAAACATAAATAAGTCATACAAGCATCATAATACAAGCCAGGGTCCTCGAGGGCTCGAATCCAAGTGCTCGATCATAGACGAGTCAGCGGAAGCAACAATATCTGAGTACATACATAAGTTAAACAAGTTTGCCTTAAGTAGGCTAGCACAAACTGGGATACAGATCGAAAGAGGCGCAGGCCTCCTGCCTGGGATCCTCCTAACTACTCCTGGTCGTCGTCAGCGGGCTGCACGTAGTAGTAGGAACCTCCAGTGTAGTAGGGGTCGTCGTCGATGGTGGCATCTGGCTCCTGGACTCCAGCATCTGGTTGCGACAACCAGAAAGAAAGGAAAGGGGGAAAAAGGGGGGAGAAAGCAACCGTGAGTACTCATCCAAAGTACTCGCAAACAATGAACTACACTACATATGCATGGGTATATGTGTAAGGAGGCCATATCAGTGGACTGAACTGCAGAATGCCAGAATAAGAGGGGGATAGCTAGTCCTATCGAATACTACGCTTCTGGCAGCCTCCGTCTTGCAGCATGTAGAAGAGAGTATATTGAAATCCTCCAAGTAGCATCTCCAAGTAGCATTTCCAAGTAGCATCTCCAGTAGCATCGCATAGCATAATCCTACCCGGCGATCCTCCCATCGTCGCCCTGTGGAAAAGCGATCACCGGGTTGTCTGTGGAACTTGTAAGGGTGTGTTTTATTAAGTATCCGGTTCTAGTTGTCATAAGGTCAAGGTACAACTCCAAGTCGTCCTGTTACCGAAGATCATGGCTATTCGAATAGATTAACTTCCCTGCAGGGGTGCACCACATAACCCAACACGCTCGATCCCATTTGGCCGGACACACTTTCCTGGGTCATGCCCGGCCTCGGAAGATCAACACGTCGCAGCCCCACCTAGGCACAACAGAGAGGTCAACACACCGGTCTAAATCCTATGCGCGCAGGGGTCTGGGCCCATCGCCCATTGCACACCTGCACGTTGCGAGGGCGGCCGGAAGCAGACCTAGCCTCCCTTATACAAGAGTAGGCGTTCCAGTCCAATCCAGCGCGCGCCACTCCGTCGCTGACGTCAAGAAGGCTTCGGCTGATACCACGACGTCGAGTGCCCATAACTGTTCCCGCGTAGTTGGTTAGTGCGTATAGGCCAGTGGCCAGACGCAGATCAAATACCAAGATCTCATTAAGCATGTTAAGTATCCGTGAACGCCGAATAGGGTCAGGCCCACCTGTCTCCTAGGTGGTCTCAACCTGCCCTGTCGCTCCGCCACAAAGTAACAGTCGGGGGCCATCGGGAACCCAGACCCACCTCTACCGGGATGGAGCCACCTGTCCTTTCAGCCCCCTTATCAGAATCACTTGCGGGTACTCATGGAGCTGACCCGACTTTAGTCACCATCTGTACAGTACGTTTGTATGTATAGTATATACCCGTGATCACCTCCCGAGTGATCACGACCCAATAGTATAGCAAGGCAGACTGACAAGAATGTAGGGCCAATGATGATAAACTAGCATCCTATACTAAGTATTTAGGATTGCAGGTAAGGTATCAACAGATGTAGCAACAATGTCAGGCTATGCATCAGAATAGGATTAACGGAAAGCAGTAACATGCTACAATACTCTAATGTCAGGCTGCGTATCCGGATTCGTCTCATCGTGCTGAGCAACTTTCATGTTGAAAATAATTTAATCCGAGTTACGGATTAAAAGATATGATTTTCTAAAGATTTTAATAATTTTTGGAATTTAATTAATTATTTAATTTAATTCGAAAATGTATTTATGACGTCAGCATGATGTCATGCTGATGTCAGTAGTCAACAGGGTTGACTGGTCAACCTGACCAGTGGTTCCAGTGGGACCCACCTGTCATCCACTGTTTAGACTTAATTAGTTTTTAGGCTAAACAAACTACTGTTTAATTAATCTAACAAATTAATTAGATTAATTAACTAGGATTAATTAAGTTAATTAATTTAGTTAATTAATTAATTAAGTTTAATTTTATTTACTATTTATCTATTTATTATTCTCTTTTTTTAATCCCCTTTTTTTTACAAACGTTCTGGGCGCTGGGGCCCGCGTGTAAGTGGTCCAGGGCCTTGCGGGCACATGGGCGCGGTTGGGCGCCGGGACCTGGCTGGGCACCCGAGTGGGGCACCGATGGCTGGACGGTGGGTGGGCTCGACAGAGGCGCCACTTCGAGTGGAGCAGCGGCAGCGGGCAAGGGACGGCGCCGGCGTGGCCGCGGCGGCAGCAGGAGGCACCGCCAGAGTGGGGGGTGTGGTGGAGGCTAGGACGGGGCAGGCCAGGAGGGCGCGGATCGTGCGCGCAGAACGGCCAAGGCGCGGCCGGAGCCGGTCGGAGCAAGGGGGGTTCGCGGGCGGTGAGCCAGCGCGGCTTCCCACGTGCGGCGGCAGATGCGGCGCTCACGGTGAGCGCGCGTGGCGCGGGGTGCACGTCGAAGCGAGGGAGAGAGAGGAGGCCAGGACCTCACCGGATGTCTGTAGGGAACGGGGCAGTGGGCGCGGGGGAGTTTGGGGAGGTCCGTTGTGGAGGAGGACGGGGACAACGTCGACGTAGGAGGAGGCAGGCCGGCGATGGAGCGCTCCGGGACGTCGGCGTCGGGAGTGGTGGGGCGATGGCGCGCGACGGGTCGGGGCGTCGGTTGCCCCGATCCAGATCCACTCACGGCGGGGCCGGTCGCCGAAGGATAGAGGGAGGAGTCGCTGGGCGGAGGCTATGGATCCACGGCTCGCCGGAGCAAGGGGAGATGGAGATGAGATGAGGACGGGGCGGAGGAGCTCCGAGCAGCGGCGATAGGGCGCCGGGTTCAAACCCCTCCCGATCCAGATGGGATCGAGATGTGGGGGGATAACGAGAGGGAGTGGGGGAGTGGGTGCGATGTGGGGGTTAGGGTTTCAGTCGGGTGGGGTTATGGAGGTGAGTGGGGAGCCGGTTGGGCCAGTGGGCTGGCCTGGCTGTCGGCTGGGCCGGTTGGCCCTTTGGGGGGGGTCCCTTTTCTTTTGTTTCGTTTTCTGTTTTGCCTTTACTTTTTATTCATATTTCCTGTACTGTTTTCTTTTAGTTTCCTTTTATTTTTTGTGTTAGCAGAATACCAAAATGGCACCGTATTTGATATTACCAAATATGCCACTGCCACATTAACTTGCTACCCAAGCTAAAATAGTTTCATAATTATTTAATAACTAAAAGTATTAAAAAAAAGTTTTTGTTACTATTTCATTTATCTGATAGTATTTAATTATTCTATAAAGGTGTGGTTTCTCCACCATAATTACCTGTGCATTATTTTGTTCACTCCAAACATTTTCGTTTTAATAGTTGAAAACTTTTATTGTGTGTTTGATTTTGAACTTGAATTTGAATCAGTTTTTGAACTAACAAGAGATTAGCAACAGTAACGGTGGTGACATGGCATCATTAGCAGAGTGTTACTGTAGCGTAACTATCCGGGCGTCACATGCGGTGCCTTGGAGCATGTATATAGTAGCCCGGCTCTTGCATGAGACAAAATTGCTATTGTTTAACAATTAAACTCCATCATCCATTTGTTGATACTCATTCAACATAGGTCCAAGCGCTTAGCATCATTTCCTCCTGGGGTCACCAATGTTTATTTGCTAATTATTAGCATTGCATGCAATGAACTAGCCATTGCAAGTCATTAAAATCATGCACACCTCTCATCTCTTATATGTTGATATGTCAAGAAACAAGAAACAAGGTAGAAGTTAATGCACCGCGCCTAAGTGTTTTGGGACTCTTTGGTTTTCGTAAGATGACGTACACACCTAGACGGAGGGAGTAGTATAGCCCTGTAAATCGGAAAGGAGTATTTGCCTTTCTAGAGATTTCAACAAGTGACTAGACTACACCGCGTGCAGTACTCCCTCCCTTCCGGTTTATAGGGCTCAAATCTCAAATCTCATGAACCAAGGCATTTTGTGATTGGAGGAATGTGTCTCGTACTTTACAAAACTAACCTAATTAAACTCACGCATTAATTACGTAGTTCTCTCATTTTCCTCTCCGCCTTGGTCGCGGTGCACAATATTGAGCACTCCTATATGACTAGCCGCTCTATCTACATGCGGGACATTTCAAAGCATCCGGGCCCGCGTGCCATCCACCAAATCACAGCGAGGTGCTACAGTCGAGACTCACCTATCACCCCGGTGTGGCCGTTGTCGGTGTCAAAACCGGCGGATCTCGGGTAGGGGGTCCCGAACTGTGCGTCTAGGCGGATGGTAACAGGAGACGAGGGACACAATGTTTTTACCCAGGTTCAGGCCCTCTCGATGGAGGTAATACCCTACATCCTGCTTGATTAATATTGATGATATGTGTAGTACAAGAGTAGATCTACCACGAGATCAAGGAGGCTAAACCCTAGAAGCTAGCCTATGGTATGATTGTTGAGATGTAATGTTGTGTCCTACGGACTAAGGCCCTCCGGTTTATATAGACACCGGAGAGGCTAGGGTTACACAGAGTCGGTTACAATGGTAGGAGATCTACATATCCGTATTGCCAAGCTTGCCTTCCACGCCAAGCAAAGTACCTTCCGGACACGAGCCGGAGTCTTCAATCTTCTATCTTCGTAGTCTGGGAGTCCGGCGGACATCGATAGTCCGGCTGTCCGGACACCCCCTAGTCCAGGACTCCCTCAGTAGCCCCCGAACCAGGCTTCAATGACGATAAGTCCGGCGTGCTTGTAGTCTTCGACGTTGCAAGGCAGGTTCTCCCTTCGAATTCCATGTTCCTGCCGAACAGTGTCTAGCTGTACCTCGAATACTGTGCTTCTTGGCTTCTACGCCAAATTATGGCCCTCTTCCACGCATCGCACGAATGCGAAAAGCCAGGGAGTCTTTTACATTTTACCCCCTGATTGTGCGGGTCGCCTACCTATTCAAGGGGCAGGGATCCAGATCCAAACCGCACCATCCTCCTCCCGCGTATACTCCATCGAAGCGCCTCTGACCCTGAAATCCATTCCACCATGGATCGTCAACGCGGCTCTTCCTCACGCGCTCCCAGCCCATCGCTGGGGGATTGGAGGAGGTGCTCTATTTCGCACAACGAGCTAGTAAAGCTCCAAGTGAGGGATGGCTTCCTCCGGCCTTCATGGTTCCGGTCCGAGCCGGACTGGTTACTTATCGAGGAGGGAGCCAGGCGGAGGACACCCCAAGCCCCAACAGGGGGGAGCGGGTGTGTTTCGTCCCTTATCTAATAAGGGGGCTCGGGTTTCCAATACATCCGTTCCTCCGCGGGCTCCTGAAGTTCTATGGACTTCAGCTCCACCACCTCACGCCCGCGTCCGTGTTGCACATCGCGGGCTACGTAGCTCTTTGCGAGCTATTCCTGGGCATCGAGCCCCATTTCGCATTGTGGAAGAGGCTATTCTGCCTCGTACCCCGTTCTCACCAGGGGTCCATATATCAAGTGGGCGGCGCCGAAATATGGCGCATTGCCGGAACCGGATACCTATCCGGCACCCCCAAGAGGGCGTCCGAAGACTGGCCCTCGGAGTGGTTTTATATCGTAGACGCTCCGCTGCCAGACCCAGTCCGGATTGGCCTCCCGGAGTTTAATGCTGCTCCCTTGAAGAAACGCCTCAGCTGGCGCCCGCGGAGCCCCCGTTTGGAGGAGGACAAGAGCGTCCATTACTTGATGGGCCGAATAAGACTAATGGCTCATTCCGGCTTGACCATGATTGGAGTCATGGCAACATGCATCAAGCGGGGGGTGCAGCCGCTGCAATACAGAGGCCACCCCAAGTGGGATTTCAACGGGGAGGACGATGCCACCCGGCACGGCCGCAAAGGCCCGGATTCGACCGAGGATCTGGTGAAGATCCTGTCCGGCCTGTTCAAGGGGGAGAAGGAGGACTTCCTTCGTCCGAACCCTGTGAATGGGTTTTCTATGGTCAATCCCAGAGGATGGGTAAGCGAACACCTCAAAAGGGCCTTTACCCGTATTTTCGAAGTTTAAGCTTCTTATATTACGTCTTCGGCGCAGAGTCTACGCCGGACCGTGGAGGACATGGTGAGTCCGGCTCCACAACCCGAGGACCCGGAAGGATCCCTGGGTCCGGCCTCCGAAGAGGATCCGGACCTCGGGGTGGAGCTAATCGACGGGGTGTATCACCAGCTGAGCGTTGATGATGCGTTGGTCGCCATTACGGCGGACTACCTCGGGCTAAGTTCGGCATCACGGGTGACCAAGACCGAAGTCCGGACACCGTTATCTTATCCTTGCCTATTCTGACCTTCGCGAACGATGGTGTTTTGCAGGAAGCGCCAATCCGGCCGGGAGCCGAGCCTGCGGCGGCCGACTTACAGAGGTCAGGCCGAACCAGTAGGAGGAAAAGGAGCGCCATGCGGGCGAAAACGTCGCCGCAGAGGTATAGCTCGCGTTTGATCTTTCTGAGCAATGTTCCGAGGAAACTTCTAAGTGCTCATGATCTTTATAGAAGAAAAAGCGCTCGCCGGACTGCGAGCACAGGAATTGCCAACCCAATCAACACCAGCCAGGCTCCTGCGCCCGGACTGGAAGGGGAGGCAAGCGCAAGACGCGAACCGGATCCTACTCCAACGGAGGATACCGACAGACTGTCCGCCACAAAGTCGGAGGTGGAGAGCGCTATGAATCATAGACGCCGCCGGACAGTTTTTCAAGAGGCGTGCTTTTCCCCTAAGGCATTGGATGCCTTTAAAGCAGGGGACGCGCATCTCCGGGCTGCCCAAAATGGTTTTACCATGGCCACGGAGCAGTATGTTAAAGACATACGGGTAAGGGAATTTTAATGGTTGTATACACCAGTAGCCCCCGAGACTTAAATTGGTTATGTTAACTGATTTAAGGATCACATGAACTTTCAGGCTCTTAACGAGAAGAATGCCCAGCTGTCCCGGGAGCTGCAAGATTGCAAGGCCCAACTTGGGGCTGCACTTGCTGCCGCAGGAGGAGACGGGAAGACCCCACCTGGTAACACATTTGTATAAATTAATATAAGCGTTGTGCGGCGTGCGCACGAGTCTAATAACGACACTGTAGGTGCTGCCGAACAAGATCCGGACAGGCAATCGCTACTACGCCAGCTAAACACCGGCGAGAATGTGCTGAACAGAGTTCAGCAGGAAAGGAACAAGCTTCAAGATGCCAACGCCAAGCTCGGAGAAGAGCTGAAAGGCGCACAGGCCGAGCTGTCCGGCTCCGTTAAGGAGAATCAACGGCTTCGTCGCAGCATCTATAGTAAGTGCTTGAGCGAACTCTCTTAGGAAGAGGAGTTCGGCAAGGAAGCGATTTGACATAATATGTCTTGTAGGTATACTCACGGGCCATCCTGTGGAGGAGATGCCCGTATCAATGGGTGATCAACTTCCCGAACTGTTGCAGCTGTTCGAACGAGTTCGGCAGACAATGAGTGGCGTCGTACAGGCTTTATGGCCATCCCTCGTCCCGCCCGAGGGCCTTGGGGAGCTTGCAGAGAAGCTACAGGGAGTGCGGCAGCGCTTCCGTTTGTGGAAGGTTTCGGCCTGCCGCCAAGGTGCCAGGGAGGCTTGGGCCATGGTGAAGACGCGGTACAAGAAGGCGGATCCCAACCATATGGCCGAAGTTGGACCGGTGGGGCCCGACGGGAAGGAGATCCCTGTGAGTTTAGTGTACAGCCAGGTAGAACTGGCTGCTAAATTTTCCCAACGGGACTGTAAGCTAGACAGCTTGTTAGACGGGATTGAGGAGGAATACAATCAATGAACTTGACAATGTATGTTATCCTTAAAAAATGACATGTAAAATGTCTTCTAGCCAGATTGTAGATCGTTTGTCGTTGCCGACCTTTTCGCTTCAACCTCGGGACCCGAGAGTCCGGAGTGCGTCCGAATACCTTTGTGGTTAAGAAATAACCGTGGTATGCATGGAGACTAGGCGTAGGGGTCATTAGTGCTTTATCAGACAAGTGCCCAACTAGTTATGTTATATTACATGGTTAGTAAGAAACATCTTCCAGAGAGAATAGTTCCGTTAAGGGTTCCTTTCGCTGGGGTGGCATGCCCTAAAGTGCATGTCCGGACTGCCAATGGAGCAGTAAAACATCTGGGGGCAGATGGAAAAGAACGGTAGGTAAAAAGTCATCTTTTAAATCACCGACCGAATATTCCCTTAAGAACGCTAGCTTTCGGCTTCACCCAGTCTGAGGTACACATCCGGCTAACCCGGCAGTAACAATCGCAGAGGTGCTCCCTTTACCACCTAGCCGAACAATCGGGAACGTAGGGGTAAGCACAGGAGCCAGGCAACCCAGCTTGGCCAAAACTTAAGTCATATCGATGCATATAATGGCGAGTAAAAGGTACATGTGGAAGCATGACACATGTGTTGGGTATAAAACCCGTATAGTTGAGCTTCTGTAAAAGGAGCCCCCAGGAATAACGAGTGCGAGTGGCACATCGTATGTATGCAAAAAATGCGAAAATAGGCCCCGAAGGGATTTATTAATTTTAAAAAGGAGAAAAAGAGAAAAAGAGGACAACCGAAATATATATAAAGTTGGACGGGGGAAGGGGACGAACTCTTAGTCCGGCGCTAGGCATAGAATCGTCGGAGTCGGGCTGCGTTCCATGGGTTCGGCTCGAGTCGGTTGTCCGACGCATTTCGTAGACGATACGCTCCGCTGGTCAGTACTTGATCAATAATGAAGGGGCCTTCCCATCTGGGCTTGAGCTTGTCCTTCTTCTTGTCCGGCAGGCGTAGAACTAGTTCGCCAACGTTGTAGGTTTTGGCCCGTACTTCTCTGCTTTGATATCTTCGGGCCTGCTGCTGATAGAATGCGGAACGAGCCTTCGCAACGTCCCGTTCTTCCTCCAATGTGTCCAAGCTGTCCTGCCGATCTAGCTCGGCTTCTCTTTCCTCATACATGCGCACTCGAGGTGAGTCATGAATAATGTCGCAGGGCAAGACTGCCTCTGCGCCGTATACCATAAAGAATGGTGTGAATCTGGTGGTACGGTTAGGCGTTGTCCGCAGCCCCCAGAGTACGGAGTCGAGCTCCTCGACCCATTGGGTGTCTGATTTAGTGAGTGACCTCACTAGTCTGGGTTTAATGCCGCTCATTATGAGACCGTTTGCTCTTTCCACTTGACCGTTGGTTTGAGGGTGATAGACTGACGCATAGTCGAGCTTAATGCCCATGTTTTTGCACCATGACTTCACTTCATCGGCTGTGAAGTTCGTGCCGTTATCCGTGATGATGCTGTGGGGGACTCCGTAACGGTGTACCACCTCTGATATAAAGTCTATCACTAGTCCGGACTCTGCCGTTTTGACCGGTTTGGCCTCTATCCATTTGGGGAACTTATCCACCATGACCAACAGGTACCTTTTCTTGTGGGTTCCCCCTTTAAGGGGTCCGACCATGTCAAGCCCCCAGACCGCGAACGGCCAGGTAATGGGTATGGTTTTGAGGGCGGTGGGTGGCATATGGCTCTGATTAGCGAAGAGCTGGCAACCAACGCATCGCTGGACCAAGTCCTGTGCATCTGCCCGGGCCGTCGGCCAATAAAATCCTGTACGGAATGCCTTTCCAACCAGGGCCCGGGCTGCTGCATGGTGTCCACCTAGTCCGGCATGGATTTCAGCCAGGAGGTTTCGCCCTTCTTCTTCGGAGATACACCTTTGAAGGACTCCGGTAGTACTTTTCTTATAAAGTTCTCCTTCATGAACCTTGTAGGCCTTCGATCGCCGGACTATGCAGCGGGCCTCATTTTGGTCTTCGGGAAGTTCCTGCCTAAGTAAGTAGGCCAGGAAAGGTTCTGTCCACGCGGCGATGACCGCCATTATGTCGTGGGCGGATTGTGTTACGTTGTCTGCTGAATCACCAGTTGGTGCGGCTTTCTCCGGTTTGTCACAACCGGACTCCTCTTCCCATAGTACGGATGGCTTGAAGAGCCGTTCCAGGAAGATATTTGGAGGGACAACATCACGTTTCGCACCGATGCGTGCAGGATGTCGGCCGCTTGGTTGTTATCTCGGGCTATGTGATGGAATTCGAGTCCTTCAAACCGAGCTGACATTTTCAGGACAGCATTACGATATGCTGCATTTTCAGATCCTTGGCGTCAAAGTCTCCATTTATTTGGGATATTGCAAGGTTTGAATCCCCGTGCACCTCTAGGCGTTGAATGCCCATGGAGACTGCCATCCGGAGACCATGTAACAAGGCCTCATATTCGGCTGCGTTGTTGGAGTCCGTGTACATTATCTGAAGTACATACTGAACTGTATCTCCGGTGGGGGACGTCAGTACGACGCCAGCCCCCAGTCCGGCCAACATTTTGGAGCCGTTGAAGTGCATAGTCCAATTGGAGTATGCGCCGTACTCTTTAGGTAGTTCGGCTTCAGTCCATTCGGCGACGAAGTCAGCCAAAACTTGTGACTTTATGGCTCGTCGAGGTTTGTAGGTTATGTCAAATGGCAAGAGCTCAATGGCCCATTTTGCGATCCTGCCCGTTGCGTCGCGGTTATTTATAATGTCATTGAGTGGTACTTCAGAAGCCACTTTTATCGAACACTCGTGAAAGTAGTGCCGAAGCTTCCGAGACGCCATGAACACCGCATATGCTATCTTTTGATAGTGCGGGTAACGGGATTTGCAGGGGGTTAGCACAGTGGATACATAATACACTGGTTTTTGAAGAGGGAATTTGTGCCCTTCTGTTGCTCGTTCGACGACGAGGACAGCGCTCACAACTTGGTGTGTTGCCGCGATGTATAACAACATCGGTTCGCCTGAGTGGGCGCAGCCAGGACCGGATTTGTTGCCAATATGGCCTTTATTTCTTCGAGTCCGGCAGTGGCGGCATCCGTCCACTCGAAGTGTTCGGTGCGCCTAAGGAGGCGATAAAGGGGCAACGCCTTTTCTCCTAAACGGGAGATAAAACGGCTTAAGGCTGCCACGCATCCTGTTAATTTCTGTATTTGCTTGAGGTCCTTTGGGATATCCAACTGTGACAGAGCCCGGATTTTGGCCGGATTTGCTTCGATCCCTCTACCCGATACGATGAAACCCAGCAGTTTCCCGGCTGGTACGCCGAAAACACATTTTTCCGGATTCAGCTTAATGTCATATGCTCTGAGGTTGTCGAATGTGAGCCTTAAATCGTCTACTAAAGTTTTGACGTGTTTTGTTTTGACGACTACGTCGTCTACGTATGCCTCGACTGTTTTGCTGATCTGGGTAGCCAGACATGTTTGAATCATGCGCTGATATGTTGCGCCGGCGTTTTTGAGTCCGAAGGGCATCGTGTTGAAGCAGAATGGCCCGTATGGAGTAATGAATGCCGTTGCAGCTTGATCTGCTTCCGCCATCTTGATTTGATGATAGCCAGAGTATGCATCCAGGAAGCACAACGAATCGTGTCCTGCTGTGGCATCGATAATTTGATCGATGCGGGGGAGGGGGAAAGGATCCTTTGGGCAAGCCTTATTGAGGTCTTTGAAGTCGACACAGAGGCGCCAGGATTTATCTTTCTTTGGTACCATCACCAAATTTGCTAGCCAGTCTGGATGTTTAATGTCTCTAATGAATCCGGCTTCCAATAACTTGGCTAGCTCTTCTCCCATTGCCTGTCTCTTGGGCTCGGAAAATCGTCGAAGAGCCTGTTTGACTGGCTTGAATCCTTTTAGGATGTTTAGGCTGTGCTCTGCCAACCTGCGAGGGATGTCGGGCATGTCTGAAGGGTGCCAGGCGAAGATGTCCCAATTTTCCCGAAGGAAATCGCGTAGTGCGGCGTCAACTTCGGGGTTCAACTGTGCGGAGGCCGTCTTTGTTGGGTCCGTTGGGTGGACTTGAAATTTAACTATCTCATCTGCTGGTTTGAAGGAGGTGGACTTGGATCTTTTATCAAGTATCACATCGTCCCTGATTACCGTAGAGCGCAGCGTGGTTAGTTCCTCTGCCGCTAAGGCTTCGGATAGTGCTTCGAGAGCTAGTGCGGCTGTCTTATTTTCGGCGCGGAGTGCTGTGTCCAGATCACTAACGAGAGTGATTATTCCGCTGGGCCCAGGCATTTTGAGCTTCATGTAGGCGTAATGGGGTATTGCTTGAAAAATTGTGAATGCCTCTCGTCCTAATATGGCGTGATATCCGCTGCTGAACGGGGCCACCTGGAACGTAACTTCTTCGGATCTGTAATTGTCCGGAGAGCCGAACACCACATCGAGTGTGATTTTTCCGGTGCAGCGTGCTTCCCGGCTAGGGATTATTCCTCTGAAGGTTGTGCTGCTTCGCTCAATACGGCTCCAATCGATTTCCATTTTCCGCAGGGTTTCCTCATAAATGAGGTTTAGTCCGCTGCCGCCGTCCATGAGGACTTTTGTCAGTCGAAAGCCGTCCACTATGGGACTAAGTACCAGTGCGGCTGGGGCTCTGGTAGTTCGAGATGTGGGCTCGTCGCTGGCGCTGAAGGTGATAGTTGTGTCGCTCCATGGATTTGCTGTTGCTACTTGGTAGACTTCGGCGAGTTCGCGGATTGTTCGTTTTCGCATATTATTTGATGCGAAAGTCTCGAAGACTGTTGATACCGTGCTGGTATTGATGGAGTGGTTTCCCGGAGCTAGAAGCTCTTCGCCACTTTTGGCCACCTGCCGTAGTATCCAACATGCTCGAAGGCTATGTGTTGGGACATCTCCCCCCGTATTATGAAGTTTACAGGGTCCATTGAGCCATCCCTCCAGTACGGTTCCGTTTCCCTTGCTGGGTTTTTGCTTTTTGGTTTTTGCATTTAGGGCCTGATTGTGGGGCGCCCTCTTACCGTGGACTGGGTTTGGTGCCGGATTATCCCAAAATTGATTTTCAGTTTTCCGGAAACTTTCCATCGCACAGTACTTTCGTACTATGGACGCCAGATCGGTAAAACGCGTAAACTTGCGACGATCAATGGCGTTCAGGATTCCCCTGTCCATGCAGTTATTGCAGAAGATTGAGATTGCGTTTTCCTCTCGGCAGTCCTTTATCCTGTCCATAACCAGGAGGAATCTAGACCAGTAATGATGTACTGTTTCTGAGGGCTCTTGCCAAATTAGAGATAGGTCGCATATGTCTGGGCGGGTGGGTGGAATAAAATCCGGATCGCTGCCCATCTTTGGGCTCAAAGGCCAAGGGTCTTCCGAACTTGGAAGCTTGATTTGCTGGAAATAGACCAGCGAGTCCGGGGCGACGCATGATTTTAGGTTCAATGCTCGATCAGGGTCCGTCCCTCCACGGGAATCCGGCATGGAGGGTTCGGGAATCCGGACACAGATTGTTTTCAACAATGGCAACGAATTGCCGAGTTGTTCTTCTACCACTTCGACGTGCTGGGTAGCCTGGGGAGAGTTAATCTCTCTCAGATCGGTTTTAAGCCCGATCTGATCGTAGTCCGTTGCGACTCCCAGGGTGGCGATGCGATCCAAGAGCTCGTTAACAGACGAGAGCTCGATTGGATCTAACTGTTCGGCAGCTTTAGGGCTGACTCGAAGATTGCTTTCGACGACTTGAGAAGTCATTGCCGAAGCGACGGCCGGATAGGCGGTCATAAGGAAACCGCCGAGCCGGATTGTCTGACCGGCGGCCAAGGCCCCTCCGGTGAGAACACCGTCTTTGAAGACGGGTAAAGGCATCCGCTCTATCAGCGACGACACAGAGGAACTCTCAATGAAAGCACCAATGTCGGTGTCAAAACCGGCGGATCTCGGGTAGGGGGTCCCGAACTATGCGTCTAGGCGGATGGTAACAGGAGACGAGGGACACAATGTTTTTACCCAGGTTCAGGCCCTCTCGATGGAGGTAATACCCTACGTCCTGCTTGATTAATATTGATGATATGGGTAGTACAAGAGTAGATCTACCACGAGATCAAGGAGGCTAAACCCTAGAAGCTAGCCTATTGTATGATTGTTGAGATGTAATGTTGTGTCCTACGGACTAAGGCCCTCCGGTTTATATAGACACCGGAGAGGCTAGGGTTACACAGAGTCGGTTACAATGGTAGGAGATCTACATATCCGTATTGCCAAGCTTGCCTTCCACACCAAGCAAAGTACCTTCCGGACACGAGCCGGAGTCTTCAATCTTCTATCTTCGTAGTCTGGGAGTCCGGCGGACATCGATAGTCCGGCTGTCCGGACACCCCCTATTCCAGGACTCCCTCAGCCGTCATGACCCGTCATATCACAATACTCACACCTTTACCAGCAGTGGTAAGGTGGCCTCCAAGTTGGACTGGACGAGGCAACCATCATTTCACTGGAACGCTCGTTCAAGCCCTTTCTTATCTTTCTTGAAGAAAACCTCACTCCATGCTACTCACTTCTGCCATTTTTCTTCTGTACCGATGAAGGAAAGGTGGGTGAATAAGTTATGCTACTATATTTTGATTCCAAGAATCTTCTTTTTGCGAAGCACCGACCGATTCTCACATCCTATTATTTTCCCATTTTCATTGCGATTTAGGTTTCCTTTCGATTGCTTTTTGTTTGTCAGTTCATTGATGGATCCTGGAGCACTAGACAAAGAGTTGCCAGTGGACAACCCACTGGAGACAGCAATCTACAGGAAGCGAGCACCGACCAACGAGTTGACCATGTTGGTGCGCGAACCCATGGAGACGAAGAACTCCAAGAAACAAGCACTGACCAAAGAGTTGACGACGTTGGCAGACGAACTCCTCAAAGAAAGTTGGAAGAACAGCAAGGGCCCCACCGTGCCTACCCTGGAAATCTGATGGCCACCTATGCGAGGCTCAAGGCCGAGTTTGAGGAGATAGTCACCGTTGAGAAGCAGTATTCCCCTGGCAAGGTGATGGCCCCCATCGAGGACGAGGAGATGGCTCCCGGAGGGATGAGATCCCCC
The DNA here is from genome assembly GCA_963921465.1 of Triticum timopheevii. Classification (NCBI taxonomy): domain Eukaryota; kingdom Viridiplantae; phylum Streptophyta; class Magnoliopsida; order Poales; family Poaceae; genus Triticum; species Triticum timopheevii. The sequence goes on from OY997270.1 coordinate 142,298,821, forward strand.
GGTGAGCTGCACAAGGTAAAAAATAATGGCTTATTACCATAGTTGTGGTTTTTGATTGTTTGCAATGTGCTTGCTAATATGTTAGGGTTGTGCAGGTGCCGGTGGACGTCCTTGATGATTCCGATGTCTCGGCCCGTCCTGTTGGCATCGCCCCGGAGATCGATTCCGATGCCGCTGTCCATCCTGTGGACATTGCCCCAGAGATCGATTCCGATGTCGCGGTCAATCCTGTGGACATCGCCCCAGAGATCGATTCCCATGCCGCTGTCCGTGCTATGGTCATTGCCCGAGAGATCGATGACAAGAAATAGTTGGTCGCGCTAATCCTTCAGGGTAGTTTGTATTGCCCTGTGTTTAATTACCAGAATGATGCATGTTATCAAACCATCTTAGGGCTAGTGCACTATCTTGTGTGGGCGGTACTTGCTACTTTTGTTTGATACTGAATCACGTGAACCCTCTCCGAGTTATGGAAACAGATGTATCCTCACCAGCTTTTGATGTAATATATGGCATGCTTAGATGTAAGTTTGAACTGTTTATCATATCAGCAGGGCTTGTTTGATGATTCTTGGTGTTAGTAGGCTAGCTACTATGTGAGCTATAGTACTTGCAAAACACTCACCAAAGAGAAATGGGGCTGATGAGCTCGTGGTACGCTTATACCTATCCGTCATCGATCGACCAATAGCCCTAGCTCCTAAAATTGTAGGCTTAGCGATCGATCAGATAATTTTGTGCATGATAGGTGGACCAGGATGGTCGACGTCCCACATGTCGGCGAATGAAAGTATTCTTCCCGATATAGAGGACGAGCAATGAGTATTCATTGTTTATTTTTGATGAAAGCTATTGTCTCCACTGTTACGACAGAAGAGTGTGAAACACGACAGCTCAGTGAGCTGTTGACTATAAGGTTGGCTATAAGGTTACCATACTGTTGACTATAAGGTTGGCTATAAGGTTACAACTTTTTCTCACTTTCTCTCTATCTATTTCCTCTCAAATGTTATTTACCTTTCTTTTTTGACACAATTGTTTTTTATGCCTTTTTTAGAATTATTTTTTTATACCTAGGAGCACGTGTAGAGATGGGCTCTTGCAGAGCCCACTCCTTGACTTTGTCAATGCCTCTCTCTCCTCCACATAAGCGGACTTGTAGCCCAGTTTTTTAGTACTACTTGCTATGCATGCATGCGGTGGGAAGCTGGCGTCTTGAGGGGCCAGGGCGGTCAAAGCGGGCTCCGAAAGCGGTTCGGACTCCAGCATGGCCCACCTCACATTATCACCATATATTTCTTGGAGTCCGTGCGCGGCGGGCGGGCAATCTCTTCTCCCTCCCCCGTTTCTCTCTTATCAGCCGACGCCGGCCAAGCGATTAGATTTGAGCTATCGACAGTTTATTCAATTACAGTCCCACATGTTAGTGAAATTGCAAGACAACGCGTGTCCCCTCTGGTGAGCGGCGTGCGAGCTAGACTGTCGGGGGTGCGACGCGTACGAGTCGTAAGTGTGCCCCTTTTCCTTTAGAACTTGCGAAGCGTAACATTTTTGCGCGATCGATCGATAGAAATCCAGAACAAAATGACGACGGCGGTGCTTTCCCGCTTGTTAGGCGGGCTAGTTCGAGTGATAGGACATGCTACAGTGCCGTCCACTTGCTCCATTTTTATGTAAGCAAGAGTTTACACTCTTACGCGGGAGGAGTGAGAAACACCACAGATCTGATTTTGATCGAGGGATAACTGTTCCCTGCCAAATAATGGAGGACTGTTAGCGATTATAGCATGATAGTTAGGGCATCTCCAGCACTGGCCCACAAATATACACCAGCATCTGTCCGAGGACACTGATGGATGCCATCTGATGCTGCCCGCATACCTTTCGACAACTATATGAACTAACCGGACAACATTCATGCAAACAAAGCAAATCTCAAATTATTCGGATGAAATTCATTAAATTTCGAAAACTTTTCCTACAAACTGGACGAAATTCATTACATATTTTGCACAAACCGTACTAAAAACTACTGTAAACCTAATCTAAACGATCGCCGGCACCCGACCACCATGTCCGGCCATGTACCCGAGAAAGCCGGCCATTGCCTTTGCCTCCTCCTCATCCGCCTTGATAACCTCCTCCTCCGGAGCACAAGGTTCTGAAGATTTCCGCCTCCACGTCGCCGTCAATCGGCTAATCGGCCGTCGATGTTTACCCCACCAAGCTTGGCGTCGATTGAGTGGAGTAGGGGTGGCCTTCCTAGGACCAGAGCGGCGGCGACCTACTATGTACTACTCTTCCTCGATGCCGGCTACGCCCGCGCACGCACGCCAGCTTTGTGGTCGTGGCAGTGGAGGGCGGCCGGGGCGGTGCCGGTGATCTCCTTTGTTTGCTCCCGTGACAGTACGTCGAAGATAGCTTTGGAGCGCGCCCGGAGCGGAGCCGCCGATGTCCCTCGTCTGCTCCTGCGATAGTACGTCCAAGAGAGCTTCGGAGAGCCAGGAGGCCATGGTTGGAGTGGTGCCGACAGACGGAAGGGACCGGAGGAGAATAAGTGTGGGTCTTTGGCTATGGCTGGAAGCTAGGGCTCAAGTTAATATAGCGGGTGAATGGCAATGAGCCACGGTAGACGGATGGACAACTGGTGCCGGAGTAGGTTTGTCGGGCGAGAATGCAGATGCTGCTTCAGTGACTTAACTGCAAATGCGTTGGGTTACTAACATGTGGGCCCAACGGGCATCTGGTCCGCATGTCAGTGACACACCAATTGCACCTGCAGTTAAGTGCGGTGAATGCGGCATTGATGTTCTGGAGAGACGGTGACCGTTTCAGGCGGGAAGCATGCGCTAGTGACGGAAGGGGTTTCGGTGTGCAGTGGCACTAAGATCAGTCGCTCAAGATAGTACATACTCCGTACCATACTACCATAGTGCCCTCTCTAGCTAGGCTATTTTATAAATTGTCGTTGTGATGGACGATATAAATGAGCAAGGCACTCCGAGTATGACCGTTGGTGTTGAGCCAGGTGAATACATGCTCGGCGTTCGCGTAGGCCTCCATCAAACGTCTAAATAGTAATGTCAGGCACCGCCGGGGTGCGCAGGTGATGGGCTCGCCGTTTGCGTTCGCCATGAGCAGGACTTTGATTTAGAGGGCGACGTGCATGCATTAGCATGCTTTGACAGCATGAGCGTGAGTGTCTGATGCGAAGTATTTCATTTCATTTGGCTGACGAGGGTGCATTGCAGCGACGAGTCCGTCGTTTGATTCCCCACATACGCATAATTTTGGTTTTTACAGTATTTCTTTCTCCATTGACAGGTAGGCCCGCGTAGATAGATAAAGCGAGTTGATGAGGCGCATGCGGACTGTTTGACCTGTCAACCAGACAAATACGGAGCTATACGCTGAGCCAGTGACCGTATAATCACCATATCTCATATACAATGATCAATGTGAGCTATCAAGACAAGTTCGATGACCGCCAATGCATTTTACTTAGTAATAAATGACCGGGATTGAAGGGAAATCCAAATTTCCTTCGTCTTCTGTCCTTGAGCTCTTGAAAAACCAATGCGCTATACGGTTATCTGGCCACTCCACCCCAGAGCTCTCACCAAGCGTCGTTCATGCCACCGCGCCGCACACTAATCGGTAAGGAAGCGATGGCATCCCGCCGCGCTGAGTTCCTTGCCGCCCACGACCGCACACAAAATGGTAGGGAAGCGATGGCATCCCGCCGTGCCGAGTTTATCGCCGCTCGCAACCTCACAACTATGTGGGAGGAATTTGAATATGCCAAGGCCAAGTGGGCGGTAGAGCAAGAGGCGGCCAAAGCCGCACAGAGGGAGCGGAAAAGTCAGAAAGCACTCAAGAAAAGAGAGGCCCGCTGCCTAAAGAAAGAAAAGGACGCACGCGCTGCTGCGGAAAGGTCGGCGGAGATCCAAGCACAGTGGGGTGTCGCTGACAAAGCCGGGAAGGAGAACGACGGCGTCTGGCCAGCTGAGAAGTAGTAGTACTAGTAGTTAGTGTGTGTGTGTGTGTGTGTGTGTGTCTTTGTCTGAGTACGAGCATGTACCAGTACTACTAGTTAGTATTGTAGTTCTTAGGGCAAATTACCAGTACATTAGCCTAGACTAAATGGAAAAATTCCTATCCTATGCATCAAATGACATCTCTTTCTCTATAGGAATTGAGATGCATGTCATCTCACTTCCTATGATTTTCATATTCCTATAAAATTCCTAACCTATGAGCGAAAGGAGGCCTCTGTTGGAGTAACTACTATAGCTAGCAGTACTGCTGGTATAGTAGTTTTCTTCAAGAAGCGGAATTCAACGGAGTCATGATGGTTCCTTCGTCCGAGCAACTTCAAAGTGGGAAGTGGGCCTGTGATTTGACGGCTCATTAGTCATTGTTACTGCGGAGCGATGACCGGCGTGACTCTCCCTTGGAGTTCTGCGTGCATGGCAAGTGGACCAGGATGGTCGACGTCCCACATGTTGGCGAATGGAAGTATTCTTTCTGATATCAAGGAGCAAGGAAACTGCATGGTATAGTATCACTGCCGATTGGTTCTCAAAAAAATAGTATCACTACTGATTTATAATTATCTTTTATTTCTGACGAATGCTAGAGTTTCAACTCTTACGACGAAGGGTGCCAAACACGGCACGTGCTGGATGTCCCACACGTTAGTGAAAGGAGTGGGACATGAACAGCGCGGTAGAGCCCAGCGTAAAAAAGCGTGGTAGAGCGTCTCCACTTCTTCCACTTCTGGGTCGGAGACCACACGTAGTAGTACTTAGTGGTATGAACGATACAAAGTGCGACCTGGAGAGAAAGACATGTCTAGTTGGAAGGTCTCGGGGCATACACGTAAATAAATATAAAAGTTAATATGTGCCTCTAACTAATATAGTAGTAGTAGAGTACTTAGGCACTTACTCCATAACATCACCGTGCATTGCACGTACAACATTTAGTGGTAGTACGTAGTAAGAGACAAATGCTGCCCAAGAGTTCCCTTCTCGACCTACTTTTGGGTGTTTGGTAGAGTGTATGAAGGGTGCATGAGTCCACACTAGTTTAGAAAAAATACACTAGAAGCATGCATGAAGAGAGCATGCATGAAGAAGGGTGTTGAGTTAAGCATGCATGAAGAGGGAACAACTATGCTGAGACGAGAACGCAACCAAACACACCCTATATGCCACGCATGTTCATACCATTTCTGTCTTTCTACTTCACTTACTGCGCTACATTACTCAGGTTCATACGTCCATTCCTGGGTACATGTCCATCTCGTAGTTCCAGTCCCACGTGTTCTTCATATAGATGGAACGATCCTTGCATGACACGTGCACCTTGATGCTAGATGTCTTGCGTGTTGGCAAAAGGATGAACAAAGCTCACGCAAAAAAAGTAGAGTGGAAGAACATAGATTCCCGACGACCGAGAAGGAGCAAGGAACCTCGTGCTGGAGCGTATGCACTCATAATATTTAATATTATTCAGCGATATAAAATCAACCAATCATCTCCACAGTGGATTGGAATAGTACGAAACACGACAGCCCAGTGTTGTTACATCATACTAGTACATGGCAAACCCATGCTATCACCATATTTCTTGGCTTCCGTGCGACACCTATCTCTTGTAATCCAGCAGCCTGTATCGCTTCTCCCTCCTCGTCTCTATCAAAGTGCGGCGGGCTGGCGTTTTTGCCATCTATTGAGGTCGGTTAACTCATCACATGTTAGCAACATGCCAAGAGCATTCTAAAAAAAATTCCTTTCACGTTTCGTTTTCAAAAAGAAAAAATCCTTTCACGTACGAATTTGAATGTATGCTTTGAGCAACTTGCATGCCCTATACTGCTCCTGTTTGATACTCTAACTTAGCTAGAGGTTAGACTAACTCATGACTAACCCTGAACTAACTGTAGCCAAAGAGGTGTTTGGGTGACAGGGTTAGATTGACAATAAATGCATTTGATGGAGAGAGAAAAGTGATTTTTCAGTGGTCCCAATGAGAACTATCTCCAGTTAGCACTTCTTGGGTGGGATAGTTGTTTTTTGGTGGGTTCGGTGCAACTTGATCCAATTTAAACCCTCATGATTGGATACTTTAGGGCTATTTGAGCCCCAACTAGCTCAAACTAACTCTAACCCATGGATCCAAACAGGGCCTATGGCCAGTCTCGACGCGGAGCAGTCGCATGCACCGGGAAGCAGCTCTCTCTCAGCCGTCGCGCCACTTCAAAGCCGGCGCTAGTGAGAGGTCGCCTCCGCTCTGGCCGGGCATTAATGCGGCACTGACGCTCCGGGGCGATGCTGACCGTTTCATGAGGGAAGCGCGCACTGGCAAGGGAGTATAGGTTTTGAACCGTTTCAGGTGTAGTACTGGTAGTTTGCAAAACTACTCAATTATTGGACTCAGTTTCCTAAGAAATTGTGGTAAAAAATGTTACTCCACAGCCCGCTTCCCTTCTCCTTCCTATTCCACCGCCCACGCACATCCACGGGAAGCGACCGGTCAACCCTTATATAGGTGTGCTAGCACAAAAAGATGCATGCATGACCACTAAAATTTCAATATTAAAGCGCCGCTCCGGCGGGAGTATGGCGTATGTTGTTACCTTCGGCCGGGCCATGGCTACCGGGCGACGGCGACTAGAGAAGAGGCAGCGGGAGGGGAATTAATGCAGCTATTGTTTGGGTTCGCCTTCCGGCTTAAATAAATGCACAGCATCACGTCTACCCGCGGGTGCTCAAATTGTAACATAATTGTCTGCTTAAGTGGGCGTCACGTAGCTGGTGTGTGTGTGAGAGATTCTGAGAGACAGAGTGCGTGTGTGCGACTCTACTCTTTGGACATGTACTTGACCTTTTGCATCGGGATATAAGTATAATGGTATTTTACTTTAGCTAGTGATTTACGTGGCCATGTTAACGTGGTTGTGTCAAAAAATGTGACTTCCTCCTCGCGATTTGTGTTATATAATTACAAGCAAGATTCTCGTGCATTGCACGAAACATCAATATGCATTTTTTTTACAAAACACCTGTTGTGATTGACCCATGCAGGAGTAATCCCATGTGTAAAAACTAATGATATCTCATGAATTTTATCGGAAAACTGGTATCTCGATAATGTCATCGAAAAAATGAAAGATGAGAGATAAGGCAAGGAGGAATGGAGCGTGGTGGTGACTGGTGGTCGGAATGGGCGGAGGCATGGGGATGGACGGCGCTGGCAGGCGGCAGCGGCCACCATGCTAGATTGTTCTAGAAAATTCCTTTTTTAATTGGTGAGCAATGAGGTTGTGGGAGATAAGGATGTGGAGAGAGGTGCGGGTATCTTTTGTAAAATTATCATAGTTTTCTTTCTATCCGTCAGATATAGATCATACGGTCTGTATTACAAGATGGCAGGCACACCATCATCGCCAACTCGTTTTTTATAAGGGTACAGATGATAAGTTTGCTGACTACTAAAGTAAAGTGGAATTTGTCCATGTTATGCAAGTAAATTAAGGTGATTTTTTATCATACGGGTAAGGATGGATAAAGGGTGGTAGGAACAAATGCTCCGCCTAGAGCATGTGTGTGTGAGATGGAGTCTTAGTGTGTGTGTGTGGGGTGTGTGTGTGTGTGAGAGAGAGAGAGAGAGATGGAGTCTTAGTTTGTGTGTGTGTCAGAGAGAGATGGAGTCTTAGTGTGTGTGGGGGGGGGGGTGGGTGGGTGTGCGTGTGTGTGTGTGTGTGTGTGTGTGTTTGTGTGTGTGTGAGACAGAGAGAGAGAGATGGAGTTTTAGTGTGTGTGGGGGGGTGCGTGTGCGTGCGTGTGTGTGTGTCGCGGGGTCCTCTATGGGAGATGTAATTTAAGTGTGCATGGCTTCATCATAGAGAGGTGATGTGTATGGCAGAGGCCGCCAACGATGGGGTGCGAGAGAGAAAATGCCCATAGAGAGGGAAGAGAAGGTGTGTGCGCGTGAGAGGAGTCGACATCGAGAGAACATGTTTGATCGACAGACACCGAGGAAGACTACTATATATCGATGGTTCATGTAGGCAGGAATTAAACAAAGGCATGGTCTTATTGGTTTCGGGGATATAGCGGAAGAGTGAGAGGCAGGGGGTAGCTAGAAGGAGATTGTTAAGTGTGAGTGTGTGTTTTACCCATCCAGGCGGAAGTTATGTGCACACAAGAGGAGAACGATTCGATGTGACGTTAGGATTGAGGGTAATTAACTATGTATGGAGACATAGAGACCTTGAACGTGATTGTGTGAGAGATATACATGTATACGTGGGATGTGTGTGTGTGCGCGCGCGCGCATGATCGAGATAAAAGAAAGAAGACATAAGTCATAGGATCAACGACATGGGAGAGACGAATCGGTGTATGACAATATGCATGCATGTGAGAATGCAGGGAAGAAGGCCTGACAATTGAGCATGTGTTTTTATCTTTAAGAGATAGTGGCGTGGGCTGGAGCATGCATCTATGGCGAGCAGAGGGAGTGAGGCACAACAATTGTGCAAAAGAGATCAACCTATAAATGCATATGTATGGAGAGACGTATATAGTGTGGGTGATAGGAAGCAAGACTCTGTGCGAGAAAGAAATGTTGATGGAGAATCTACAGATAGATACAGAGATGGAGATGCTAGCTAGAGGGACATCTGCTAGTTTGGGTGTTGGAGATGACCGCCGGGTGGTTCAGAGGGTGAAGTTATATATGTGTGTGAGAGGGCACTTGACTGCATGTAGAGAGAAACATATGTAGTGTGCGTGATAGGAATCAAGAGTCTGGGCGAGAAAGAAGGTTGATGGAGAAACAGATAAATAGAAAGATAAAGATGCTAGCTAGTGTGCGTTAGAGATAGGAGTCAAGTGGATCAGAAGGCTGAGTTATGTGTGTGGGTGTGAGAGAGATAGAGAGAGGGTGCATGTGAGTCACATACAAACAGATATTAGAGAGAAATGAGATCCCAGTAGAAGGAATTTTGTGTCTGCGAGAGAGAAAGATATTTCACAACGAGAGTGATAGCTAGAGAGACATAAGAGGGAACGCAAGATATCTCTAGGGAGAGAGAGTGTGTGTGAGCGACATACAAGAGAACAATGGAGAAATATAAGATCCTGGGAGACAGAGTTTGTGTTTGTGTGTGAGAAAGAGATATTTAAGAGGAAGAGTCGTATGTTCTCATCTCTAAGGAGCGAAAGACATCTCTGTATGAGGGGTGTGCGAGTGGCACACATGGGAATAGTAGAGAGAAATGAGACACCGGGAGACAAAGTTTTGTGTTCGTATGAGAGAAAGAGATTCCACATGGAGAATCATAGTTAGAGACACATAGCAGGGAGCGATATATACTTAGAGAGAGATAGAGTGATGAAGGTCTAGGGAGAGAGTACCGTCAGTGTGTTACGAAGATAAAAGATCATTGTCGACATACAGGTAGCATGAGAGATACCTGAGAGACGATGAACACGTATAGGTCCAGAGAGATAGTCCTATATAAGCATGAGTGTTAGCTAAATGAGACGAATATCTGGATTAAAGGGGATTCAAATATTAAAACTGGAGATCACGACATCGATAATATCATAACGCAAATTGGTGTATCAAACATGCTTATTCATTTGAATTTGGGCACACGTGTAATGTTATATAGTTTATCAATATTTTTGATCCATAGATTCTTTAATTACAAACAATGCATGGTTTATATGCAATTAATGTCTAAACGGGAATACACTATATATTGCGGGTGTGAAACACATTATACATGTTTGAGAAGTAAAAAAACCCGCATGAAACACACATTAATTGGAGACAGCCTTATGAATCTGAGATCGTATGTTTGAGAAGGAATGCATACATTGGATTTCAACATAAGGTGGTTTCGAATATTTGAAAATCCGAATTGATGGATACAACCTAAAGAATCTGAGATCATGCCATTTGTATACAATATTTATGTATAAATGGTGTTGTGCTTTTGAAAGTATGTATAAAAAATGATGTATATAGAATTTAATCCAATTAAAAATAGATCCCGCCCGAAAAAAATAGAATACAAATGGGATTCGAATTGAGTTGGCACGGTAAACGTGCACTCTGCAAAATTTGAACGAAGTGGGGAAAGTCGCAGTAACTGCCCGAAACCAAAATCTGCGAGATGGAAATTACTACTGCCTATCCCTGCCATGCAAAGCCTATCTGCTGGATTTCTATAGGTTTCGATAGGGGTAGGTTTGTAATTTCACCCAAACGTGACGTAACCGCCTCTCACCTAGATTCATACACGGTGGGTGCCAAAACACAGTGTGTCCTCGGCCGAAATCGACTCCCTCCCCAATTCATATTCATTCACGGTGGGCGCCAAAAACAAACTCTCGTCGGCAAATATTCGGTGTATGCAAGATTACCGTCCTATCCCCAACGGACTAATATTGCTGTGATGTATGAAATTTGAAACGGGGGCTAAGTTTGTAAATTTCCTCGCATTTGAGACAAGCACGCCTTGAATACATGGTTCCCCCTTCCTATCTACCTCCCTTTTCCCCGTTCGTACTCTATGGGCGCCAAAACACCCTCTCCACCCCAGCCTCCTGCGTCCGCCACCCAATCCACCGCCGTCCTCCTCCAGCATGCCGGAGCTGATACGCCGACGCCACCATACATTACAAGAGATCGGCCTCTCTCATCCATGGCTTTGGACCGGGATCCTTGCATCCCGTCCTCTCGCTTCATGCCCGCCGTGTCCACCTTGTCGGCGCCGCTCCTACGACCGTCTCATCCACTGTGCCCCGCCACCATCGTCTACCCTCCTAGATCTGCTTCCACGTCTCCGACAGCCATCGCTACTGCAGCACCGTCAAATTCTCAGCAGATGCATACATGGCGCCGTACCAAAGGCGGTACTCTTTCGTATCTGCTCAACTTATTTATCGCAGCAAGAAAATAGATCGCCACTGCTTTACTCTAATTTGTTGTCTTGGTTGCGAAGTTGCTTTGTCCGGTTTGCACCTTCAGATCCACCATGGCACGCTCAACACTATACTCCCAATGCTTATGGTTTTCCCCTTTTATATTCCACACTAGTTAAATCACAGTAGACTAAATTTCAAAATTGGGTCAGTCGATTTTTCAGAGCTCGTGGGAGTTTGCCGGTGCGAACGAAGGGGCTCGGGTGGTTGTGGGGCCTCGCCGAACAAAGAAAACTCGACGCGGGTGGGGGTTGGAGCGGGGGTGGGGGTGGCGCAGGAACACAGGCGGTGGGGGCCGGTGGTCCGACCGGCGGCCCGTGCGGTGCTCTGTATGGGAAGAATCAGAGACGAGGAAGAAGAAGGGTTAGGAGACGCAGGATCTTCATCCAACCGCCTGAAATGGTCGAGAGACAGCTTGGAGTTGCATTCTTAATGCGCTCTGGTTCATCATGTGTGGGCACTACGCAACCAACATTTTATTATCCAAAATCTGATTGCTCTTCTTTACCATGTTCCTCTTCTGTTCTTCTTTAATATGTACTCTCTCCGTTCCTAAATACAAGTATTTGTATAGATTCCACCATGGACTAAATATGGATTAAAATGAGTGAATCTACACTCTAATATGTATCTGGATACATCTGTATGTGATCCATAGTGGAAATCTCTACCAAGACTTATATTTTGGAACGAAGGGAGTATGATAGTAGTACAATATGTTCCTTGTACTGAAGATGAGCAGGGACATTTGCAGTGTAGAGGTCTATACGGTCAGTTGTGATGGACACTTTGAGCCTCTTTGATTCGTAGGATTTTGTAAACATAGGAATAGGATTTGTAGTGACCTTCCCACTTGAATCCTATAAGAATAGCAAGGAAATGCGGGGAGTTGTGTCGCTTTGAGAGTTACACTGATATTAACAGTACCGCACCTTCACTTGAAGAGAGCCTGTATCTGAAGCCTTTCTAGCCGTACCGGCAATACTAGCACATATATTCCAGCAAGTTCCACTTCGCTAATTTTACTCTGATGGTTAAGGTTTTCCTATTATATCTACACTATGATCTGTGTAGCTGCTTTGTGTCGCACTAGCAGCAGTCCACTCTTGAAGCTAAACACTGCAATGACTTACAAAATTGGCACCAAGGCATTGAGTGCCATTCTGGATGCAATGAAACTCATACGCTCCCCACCTGTTGACTCTTGTTCAGAATATGATCCTAATGACTCTTGTTCAAAATTGCCACATATAGAGAGACAACATGGAATTGCATTTCTTTGGGCGCTGTGATTCATCATGAGTGGGCAACCAACATTGTATGCAATGAAGCGGAACCTCAAGAATATGCTTCCTCTTCTGTTCTTTAACATGTTCCTCTTTGTTTATTCTGTATTTAGTACGTACAGTGTGTTCCTTGTTAGGAAGGGGCGCAGGGACATCTGCAGTCAACAGCTGATAGGGCTGGCCTGTACATGATCGATAGGCTTTCAATTACTAGCGGTAATACAACACCGTATTTTCAAGCCAGTTCCACTTTCCCGATTTATATATAATGGTTATGGTGTACCCATGTTATGTACACTATGATCTGCCTAGTTGCTATGTGCTCTTGTTATCATGGTTCGGCAATAAACTCTCTATGCAGTATATTATGAACCTATCATCTGCCAACTATCCTTACTTCTGGAGCCTATTTTTTTGTGTACTTGTGCTAGATTATATAAATGCACGCACCATATTACAGCACACATGAGCTCTCTCATCAGAATCCAGTGATAGCACACAAGTGTTTACAGGGGCGCCCCTATATTAGAATATCATCTTCATTACAAAGATAATATCACAACTATTTATGTTTTCATGGTTCTCAGATATTATACGCAATTACAGTGAATATCAGAATCCACACATCAGAAGAATATTTTGGAACACTGCAATGACTTACAAAATTGGCACCAAGGCATTGAGTGCGATTCTGGATGCAATGAAACTCATATGCTCCCCACCTGTTGATTCTTGTTCAGAATATCATCCTAATGACTATTCTAACCTCGAGGAGTCAAAGGCAGATGGCTAGTCCTGTTCACCCATCAAGGTGCCTGTTCTAAATTGGCAAGGTTTTATTGATTGCGCGTATCTTGCATATGTTGTCTTGCATTTCTTCTACTCTGTTGCACTGCCATCTGCTTAGTTTACTCATCATATAACTCGAGATGCCATGCCCATCCATTATCAATACATATTCATCATACCATGTTTTCCACTCAAATTTCGTTGTTGTGCATCAGACATAAAAAAGGAAGAGGGTGATTGCCGAACCTGAAGGAGCACCAGCAAAGTCCTTGAAAAACATGGTGGTGTCGGAGAAATCAGACAGCACCCCACTTATATTGGTTGTACAACCAGTGACACAAAACGTAGGACCGACTCCAGCAGACTGTACCCATACTTCACTAGCCACACCACTAGCCCCACCACACAGGACCTGCACCCCAGCAAAAGGTATACCGATTTCATTTGCCATAGCACCAGTCGTACCACAGAAAAATCCCACTCCAGCAAAAAGTACAGCAAGTCAGCGGGCGAAGACCTATCCCAACTGCAGAGACGGCCAATTCCTACAGATTGGAACCCCATTCCATTTATTCCCAGTTTAAAAGACAATGCTTTCAATGTTGTTAGGGACAACGTGCATATATTCCCATCATGGGAAGATTATAGTGAAGACAAACACCATTTTCACATCTTCCTGTCCAACATACATGTAAGTTCTATTATTCATGGTTATTATTTTCCAGTTTTCTGCTAATTGAACACATCAATGATTTACATTACATTGTTGTAACTAGGCGAGGGTCAATCTGGATAGTCATGACGAGCAAAGCTTGCTTGTGCTTTTCAAGGAAGCATTGCAGTAGTATCGGTGTTACCTGAGGAAATCACACTTTGATGGCAAGTCTATAAACAAAATTCCGGTGAAGTCTCCTATGCTAAATTTAGAAGACATTGAATGGAAAAACCTTGTTATGCACTTGTCTCGTTCCCAGGATGAGGTACTGTCTATGAAATCACATGATAATTTGAACTTCTACTTTTCCGCATGTGCCTTACGGATCTTTTTTGCAGGAACTCTGCTCGAAGAAGAATTCCGGTTTGAATAGAACGACAGGATATTGCAAATATGCTGCTCGCTGCTTTGCTCTTGTTAGTACCTGTTGTCCTGTATCACTGTACTTGCATACAGACCTGGTTCATTATGTGACAGCAGTATGCATGATAGCTTGCTTATCAATTGTTCGCTCCAAATTATCTGATCTGTATGAATGGTCACATTAGTGTAGAATATATCCAATGCCTATGAATTTGTTTAGCTCTGCATTGTTCTTGTAAGTACATGTTGTCCTTTATCAGTGTACTTATATTGATAGGTAGTTGTTCATGTACCATCACTCTGCAGCTTATTTTCCTTTGCCCTCCATTTCCTACACATCAGATCTATATTTACTCTTACCATAAGGTTGGTACTGAAGAAGTTTAACTGTGCATTGCTCTTGGCTGTGCCTTTTGCCTGTATCACTGCACATACATTTATATCTACTTGGTTATGTAGCATCACTCTTCATCTTATCTTAAATATTCTCCATTTTTTCGTATATTATCACATCTATATTTACTCTTAACAAAATGTAGAATAAAGGCAATGCTTATGAAGAAGATTCTGTGGTAAACTTCTTGAATTGCCCCCCCCCCCATCAGCATGGGCAAGGGCTTTATAGAGCCTGTCTTCACCAGTAATGTAAGTTTGTCCTTCTCAAGCCTTCAAACTTTGTTGTGTATATTTAGTTAGGCATGACTGCAACAGCTGTTCATTTTTGGTGTTTGCATCAAATTGCATGTTTAAAGTTTATTATGTAGTTCATAAACAAAAGTTTGTCCTTCTCAATTTAAGTTTTCAGTTGTACAACCAAGTTCCTTCTTCATACCATGTAAATTAAAATATATAGAGCAAGTGACCTTCTTTTTCACTACATGTATGATTGTGTTCTTCATCCATAATCTAGTGGTGTGGTGAACCTACCCACTACAGCACAATGTCATATTCTACAATGTCTTAACTATGAACAATGTCATATCATTCTACTATTATTTAAACCATCTCTTTATTTGCCAATCTGAAATGGAATAAATTGACAGCACACTAACCATTGATACTTATGAGTTCTTGATCTGTAATCGAGTGGTGTCGTGAAGCTGCCAACTCCTTCACAATGTCATTTCCTGCCATGTCTTGACCTAAGCAATACCATATTGTGTTTATGCAATTTTAAACTGTGTGACTTTATTCGTCAGTAAGAAACGGGATGAATTGTCAGCACTGATACTTTTATGTGCAAAACCTGTCATTTGTCTGCTTGTTTATCTTTCAGAGTGAGGAAGATATAAGTGTTGAACAAGCGCAGTCTCCTCATCTTGCTCAGCTGCTTGCGCTGCAGCTCCCCAGCAGGGCTAACCTTTCTTGAACTCTATTGAAGTGCTGTCGGTTTTGTATATTATTTTGTCGGCGTGTTTATTTGCACTGGTGGCGATCTTTGATGACCAGTGTATGTAATCTGCTGTCTGCTTGTGCTTTATTATCATAGTGACGAACTTTGATGCCCAGTGGATGTAATATGCCGTAATTTCTTTATTGTATAGTCTAGGTTTTTTCTTATTCATGATGCTGCAGTTATTTTACTGTATATATATCCTATCTTCGCAGTAAATCGGCCAAACCGTAAAATTGCAGTACATAATCGGGCCGTCATGCAATCACGATGTATGATCCGCATCATGGACCCCGTCATCTTGGTCCGTTAAAAGGCCAAAAGTAAACGGGCCCACTAGTAGATTCGGGCCTTTAATAGGCCGAGTAAACCCCGGCCCTCTTTTCGCAAGAAAACTCAATGGACTTTTAGGAGGCTGAGAAGTAGGTTGGGCCTGAAATGTGCCGAACAGCTCACGGGCCGGCAGCAGCCCGAAATTGACCCCGGCCCATGATTGTGTGAATCAAATCACGGGCTTTTAACAGGCCAAAATTGTCTCGGTCCTTGTTTGGCCGAATCAGATATCGGCTGCGAGCGGGCCGGATGCAAACAGTCGTAGTTAGGCCCAACTATATGACGAGCTTCTAACAGACCGAAATTAATATAGGGCCAAAATGTTAAACGGGCCCTTAACAGGCTGAAACTAATATCAGGCCGAATTACTAAATGGGACTTTAGCAAGTGGGCCCAAAAGCATAGCATCTAGTTGACGGGCCGAATCTGATATGGGCCATAATTTAGCCCAAAGCCTCTTAAAGGGATGGACCTGATCTGGGCCGTAATTTGGCCCAGAACGTGGTAGGCTTTTAACGCGCCAGATCTCATATGGGCCATAATTTGCCCGGAACGTGGCAGGCCATTAATGGGTCGGATCAAATATGGGCCTGTATTTGGCCCGAAACATGGCGGCCAGTTAATGGGCTGGCCTACTAGGGTCCTCAAAATCTTGTGTGCCTACAGCTGGGTTGGCCCATTAATGCCGGCGAAATCTCGTGGGCCTTTAGTTGGGCCGGCCCATTATGATCCGCAAGAATCTTGTGGGACTTTACTGGGCCGGCCCATTATGGCACACAAAAATCTTGTGGGCCTTTACCTAGGCCGGCCCATTATGGCCCACAAAATCTTGTGGGCCTTTAGCTGGGCCAGCCCATTATGGTCCACAAAATCTCGTGGGCCTTTAGCTGGGCTGACCCATTATGGTCCGCAAAATCATGTGGGCCTTTAGTTGGGCCGGCCCATTTAAACTTGATGGGTCGGTCCACGTGTCAACATATCATCGGCGCGTCTCGCCCATTGGATGAGTGACACCTGTGCCAACGTGGACCTGACACGTGTCTCCTCCAGCCAATGATCATTTTACACGTGGACAATCCCCATTGGTCGGGGCTGTTAACGGGTTATCGGATCCAAAAACCGACCCGATAGCTTAACGTCGTTCCGTTACGGTGGATTCCACGTGTCGGTCACCCTTGACGAAAGCACTTCTGTGACATGCGATTTATCGTCATGGAAGTGGACACTTCCATGATGATAATTTTGGTAATGTCATGGAACACTTCTACAACAGCACAGGTATGACTATCTTGATTCTATCGTAAAATCGTCATGGATGTACATGCATGACAAAAAACGCGACCTACTGTGACAAACACGTATCATCACGGAAGAGTATTTTTTGTAGTGATGGGTGAATTAACAAACATAGGATCACATTTCATTCTAGGATTCAAAGATTTTTCTTTCAGTTTGCATAATAATTTCTTAAGAGCATCTCTACCATTGCAAGCAAGAAAGTCTCTAGTTGTCTCCTCATCTATAATATAACCTTCCGGTATATTAGGCAATTCATATCTAGGAGAACTAGATCTAATAGGTGTTTCAAGATTTTCAGTTTCAAGCTCTTCGCCAGTCTCAATAATTTCATCAGTTTCAACATTCTCAAAAGCTTTAGTTCTAGCAAGTTGTTCATCAAGAAATTCACCTAGTGGCACATTATCATCAAGCAAGGTACTAGCATCATCATGAGTATCATTCGTAGTGGAAGTAGCATCATCAATATCTTGCAACATATCAGGATTAATAGCATGTGGTGGTGTTGCAGGTCTACTTATAATAGAAGGTGAATCAAGTGCAGAGCTAGATGGCAGTTCTTTACCTCCCCTCGTCTTGGAGGGAAAATCTTAGTCTTAGTATCCTTCAGATTCTTCATAGTGATAATTTAATAGAAATCCCAAGTGACTCAACAAATATAGCTATGTTCCCCCGCAATAGTGCCAGAAAAAGGTCTTGATAACCCACAAGTATAGGGGATCGCAATAGTTTTCGAGGGTAGAGTATTCAACCCAAATTTATTGATTCGACACAAGGGGAGCTAAAGAATATTAGCAGCTGAGTTGTCAATTCAACCACAACTGGAGATTAATTATCTGCAACAAAGTGATCAGTAGCAAAGTAGTATGATAGTTTTGACAGTAGTAGTAGCAGCAACAGTAACAGTATGAGTGATAGCAATGATTTTGTAGCAAGTGTAACAGTAACAATAGTAGTAGTAACTTAGCAGGAACAACATGAGAGAATTGTAGGCATTGGATCAGTGAATTAGTTGGATGATACTCATCAGATAACAGTCATAACCTAGGGCGATACGGCACTAGCTCCAGTTCATAAATATAATGTAGGCATGTATTCCGTAAATAGTCATACGTGCTTATGGAAAGAACTTGCATGACATCTTTTGTCCTACCCTCCCGTGCTAGCAGGTTCCTATTGGAAGCTAAGGGATATTATAGCCTCCTTTTAATAGAGAACCGGAACAAAGCATTAACACATAGTGAAAACATGAACTCCTCAAACTACGGTCATCACCAAGAAGTGTCCCGACTTCTGTCACTCCGGGGTTGCCGGATCATAACACGTAGTAGGTGACTATAACTTGCAAGATCAGATCTAGAACATAGATATAATGGTGATAACATAAACGGTTCAGATATAAAATCATGGCACCCGAGCCCAAGGTGACAAGCATTAAGCATGGCAAAGTCAAGCAACATCGATCTCAGAACATAATGGATACTAGGGACCAAGACCTAACAAAACTAACTCGATTACATGACGAATCTCATCCAACTCCTCACCGACCAGCGAGCCTATGAGGGAATTACTCACTCCCGATGGGGAGCATCATGGAATTGGCGATGGAGAAGGGTTGGTGATGACGAAGACCGAAGATCCCCCTCTCCGGAGCCCCAAATGGACTCCCGATCGGGCTTCTCGACGAATAACAGGAGGTGATGGCAGCTCCACCTCGTGAAACGCGATAATTCTTCATCCCCATTTTTTCTCCGAAAATGTGATTTTTATAGTGTCAGAGTTGAGGTCTGCGGGGCCACCAGGTGGGGTCAACCCACCTGGGCGCGCCAGGAGGGGGTCGTCCTGCTGGGTTGTTCCCACCCAGGTGCCCCCTCCGGTGGTTCTTGGCTCTAATAATTCTCTTTTATTGTATAAAACATCCTCGCAAAGTTCCGTTCCAATCCAAGAACTTTTATTTCTGCACAAAAACAACACCATGGTAGTTCTGCTATAAACAGCGCTAGTCCGGGTTAGTTTCATTCAAATCATGCAAATTAGAGTCCAAAACAAGAGGAAAACCATTAGGAAAAGTAGATACGATGGAGAAATATCAGTGGGCGGGGGGTGGCAGAGACCTAACTAGAGAGGTAGACCGACTCGTATATGTGTTGACAATGAGAGACCTAGCTATTTCTTGAGTGAGATCGGTCGACATCCATACAAAAGTGAAGGGCGGGTAATAGGTTGAGAGAGAGAAAGAGGTAGAGTGTCGGAGGGGTGGTGGAGTTGCTTCTTGGAGAAGGTGGGAGAGGCCTACTTGACAAACTAAGGGTACATCTGCAATATCAAGAAGATAGGGGATGTGTTTCCGTATGTGTTGTGTGTGATAGATGTGTTGGGAGGCATGCATGGACGATGAGGGGGGGGGGCATATGTGTTTGGTAAGCAGACCTAACTACATCGGTAGATCAATTATTGTGTGTCATAGGAAGGGAGTGTCGGTGTACAGAAGTAGGGGCTCTGCTTCTGCACCCCTATACCTGTGCACGGGCAGTCAGAGCCACGCCCACGGCCACACTAAGCAGGACAGGTGAGGGAAGCTGAGGCCAGAAGGCGATCAAGGCAACGCCAAGATGGAGACACAAAGAGCAAGAGGGAGAGGTGGACTCCCCCGGCAAGACCCTTGCCGGGGTGGCCTCCACGGCCCCGGCAAGGGCCTTCCCGGGGCAACTTCCCCAACCCCAGCGGAGCATGCCACCCTTGAACCCATGGTGTCCAGCACCACCAACAACATTGGAACCAAGGCTCAGGAGGAACCTCCAGGGTGGCATGCAGATCTTTGTGAAGATCATTAACACACAATACCAGATGAGTACCAGAAAACGAGACCTCTGACAACATCCTTGCCTGCGACGACCGCGGTGCCGTGGCAAGAGCCTTGCCGGGCTCCCCGGCAAGACCCTTGCCGAGGACAACAGCAGGGCCGTGGACACGCCCGCATGCGTCAAGACCCCACCACCGTTCCCATGCAGCTGCTAGCCCAGCCAGCCAGGCGGGCACCTGTGTGGCAACGTGCGGTCCTGAGGCCAACTCAGCAAGCACCAGCGCGGTGGCATGCAGATCTTCGTGAAGACGCTGCCACGGCGCCACCTCAGCAGCCAGCCAGCCTACATGGCACTGACCTCCTCACTGGCCTGAGCACGTGTCGAAGCAGGGCGAGGTGGCGATAAAGCAGGGGGACAGCTCAGAGGCACATTTAATGTGTCTTGTCCCGTAATGACAAGGGATAAACATAGCTACTGTACCCCTTCCACCTCCTGTGTAACAATTTGGCGCCTCCTTCGACTATAAAAGGAGGCCTGAGGCGTACTGGAGAGGGATTTAGCTCTTTGGGCAAGTCACGCTCGATAGCTAGTTCAAGAACATTGATATACACACCAAAGCAGGACTTGGTTGTTACGCGGTCTCCGCGGCCCAAACCTGGGTAAACAACCTTTGTGCTGGCTCCTAGACATGCTCTTCTCACAACCCCGTGCCCGCCGACCATAGTAGGGATCCCGTTGATCCAATAGGTGTCGTTCCCACCGACATCTTTGGTGCGCTAGGTAGGGGGCGCAGTTGTGAAAATCTAGTCTAGCAGCCATCTCGCAGCTCTTCATCGCCATGGTTTCCAAGGAAGGAGGCGATCGAATGGGCGGCATCATCTGCGGTGCAGCAATCGCTCACACGGCGACGGGAAAGCTAAGTCAACAAAAACTTTGAGCAATCCTTTCTATATACAGTTATTCTCCCTGGAGATCTTTCCCTCTGTATACGAAACCTGCACGCAATGGGGCCCTTCCACTATTGGCAATGCCTTCGTTCTGTTTCGAGTCCGCTCAACAGTTCGAGCGACCGGGTTGAGAACGGCAGGGTAGCCTTCCGCTATCGGCAACGCTCTCATTCTGTCTCGAGTCCGCTTGACAGCTCGAGCGGCTGCGCTGAGAACGGCAAGGTGGTTTGCCTGGCAGCACGAACACCTAGTAGGCTATTGGGGATCTGTCCTCAAGGTGCCGCGACATGGCTTTACGCGCCAGCAAGCCTACCCAATTAACGTAGGGTGAACATACAGAGAAAGTCGAATTGGAAAATAACATGCATCGTTTCAAAAGTACTGCAGGGTTATATTACATCAATTGTTGCTGCGGTTCTAACTAAAGATATGAATTGTCTTGGTCGTGAACCTGCAGCGGCAACAAGAAATGGGGTGCCTAGTCCCAGCACTGGCCTTCGATCCCGTCGACGCGGCTGATGACGGTCTTGATACGCGCCTTAAGCGGCATGAGGTCCACGTCCTCCGGCAAACTCTCCAGCACGGCATCAAAGTCGAGGTCGGGGTACCAGTACGCCAGCTTGGTGAGGACCTTGGTTAGAGCACCCCGGAAAAGCTGCCGGGCCTCATTGGCCAGAGAGCTCACTCTGTTAGAGCAAAACTTCTCCAAGGCTCCAAGAACACCCTCGAAGAACAGGGTCAGCCTGGCGTTGGGGCTGACATTCGGCTCTGAGATGTACCTCACATCCGACATCCCCATGTCAGCCAGCTTCTCGGTGATCCTGTTGGCGATGTTGACGAGGCGGCTGATCCAAAGGTTTTCGCCCTTCACGAAATCCTCGTGATTGGAGGCGTCGTTCTTCCGCAGCTGCCTCTCCGTCTCTAGGCTCTTGGTCAGGGTCTCCTCCCGGGCCTTGCCCTATGAAAGCATCCTCTCAAGACCCTCCAGCTTCAGCTTCAGGTCCTGGATGGAATCGTTGGCGCGAGTGAGCTGCTCGGCCTTGTCGAAGACCGCGCCCTGCGCCTGCGTCCGGGCGCAGTTGACCGGGTCCTTCTCCTTCGCCAGCTGCTCGGCCCTGTTCTTCAAGCCATCCTGCTCCTCCTACAGCTCCTTCACGTTGTCGCCGTGGACCAGAGCTTGGGCATCAAGTGCTTCCTTATTCTTCCGCTCCAGCTCCTGGGTCAGCTGCGCGACGAGCTCCGAGACCTCCTTGTCCTTGCCGCGGAGTGTGGTGGCAAGCGCCGCCTCACGAGCCACAAGATCCTGCTCCTGGGAGTTCAGCTCGGCCTGGCGCTGGGACCGGGCAGCCTCGGCTTGGGCGGCCTCTTCCCTCGCCGCCTCCTGGGCCTTCTTGATGTTGGCCTACTTCAGGAGGAGCTCCTGCTGGCAGTCGTCCAGCTGGCCTTGATCAGCCTTCAGCTCCTCGTGGGCCTGGCGGAACCAGGCTAGTGCATTGGTAACACGCTCCTCGAGATTTGCCTCCGCCTTGCCCGTCACCGCCTCCTTGGACTTTGCCTTGTCCAGACGGGCACGGTGGAGCGCCTGGAGCTTCCAGAAGATGGCGCCCATGGCCCGGAGAAGCTGCTCCTCCTAGGTGCTGCCGCCACCAGCACTCGGTTCATCGACAACCTCGAGCCCGGCGGCGGTGAGCACCTCGTCGTCGAACACCTCCCCCTCGGCTAGCGCTCTGGAGCCCACCGTCCCCGGAAGGTGGACGAACAGGTCATTGCCCACGTTCAGATACCTACTCGAGCCAAAGGCAATGGAGGAAGAAGGTTGGTCGTCAACTACCTCCTCCTCGGTGGCGGCCTTGCCGTGCTCCCCGGCGACAGCCTCCACGGTCCCTCCGGCAGGCCCGGCAACCTCCTCGGCGGTGACCTTGTCGGCCTCGGCCACGGCGTCCTGGGCAACCTTCGTGATGATGGTGTCGGTGACCTCCTGGTACGCCGGGGGATGCCGAGGGGGGGATGAGGCGAGGCCAAGATCAAAAAAAGAAGAAGAAGAAGGAAAGGCAGGAATGGAAGGCGGGCGACTTACCCGTGCCGAGCTGAGAAGAACTGGCCCCCTCCCTGCCAACATCTGTTGCTCGGATGGAGCCGCCAGTGCCCAAGTCCTCCTCCTCCTCCGTGTGCATGGGCTCGGGGCTTGGTGCCCTTGCCGGGGACGCCCCTTGGGGCGGTGTGGTTGATGGGGGCGGCATGTTGGGGTGGCCCTTGATGGCTCCTCCCGCTATTGTCCTCCTCCTCCAACCACGGCAAGGTCAGTGCCAGAAAATTGTACCTCGGTGCACGTTGATAAGGAATAGGTGGTGGACTTACACTGGGGGCTGAGCCGGGGGCTGCGTCGAGGGCTACTGTCCGAGCTGATTTCCACCACCGGAGTGTGCGAAGCGCCCGCCGGGGGCTGGTCGCGCACCAACGCTTTGGCCCTCTTCGCCACCCTCTGGGCCAGCATCTCCTTGTCCCTGCGAAGACAAAAACAAGTTGTGAAGAGCAATGTGCCCTGGGAGAACGGAGATAGCAAAGGGCGGGCACTTACTTGTCCTCTGCCTCCTCTTCCACTGCCTTCCTCTTCCTCTTATGGCTGAGGGACCCAAGATTAAAGAAGACCCCCATTAATTGGCTGATGTGTACAACGGGCTTAATTCAATAGGCATGCATAACGGGTGTTAATGGGCCATATTTGATGATGCTATGAAAATTGCCCAACGTAAACGGGCCACAGACGGGCTGACTTTAACCATGGGCTGAATTTGGCCCACAAGCATAACAGGCCAGTAACAGACCGTAAGTAATCGAATGTTGGAAATGAGCCCAATAATATATATGGGCCCTTAGAAGGCCGAAAGATAACACGGGCTAGAAATGGGGCCCAATGGAATAATGGGTATAAAGCGATATATTGTTCATTATGGGACAGTTTCACCATGGGACGTTTATGGGCCAAGAGTTACAATGGGCCTCATATGGGCCGAAAGACGTCATGGGACATACATGGGCTGGAAGTTACAACGGGCTGGAATCATATTGGATGGCCCAGATGGCACTACTGGGCCTAAATCGGATAGGGCATAACGGGCCATGAGTTAGCGGGCCATAAATGGGCTATATGCGAACATGCCATTAACAGGCTTTCCGTGGGCCGACCTGCTACCTTTTGACCAAGTCTAATGGGCTGGCCTTTCGACCTGAATGGGCCTTTGTTGGGCCGTGCCATGTGTCAACATATCATAGGCGCCTCCTGTCCAATGAGTGGATGCCATCTGTCCCAACGCTGACCCGGCACATGGTTCCTCTGGTCATTGAGAATTTTACACGTGGAAAATCCCCATTGGTTCGGGCTGTTAACGGGTTATCGGATCCAGACCGGAACCCGATAGCTTAACGGCAACCCGTTATGGTGGATGACACTTCCGTGATGATAATTTTGGGATTGTCATGGAACACTTCTATGACAGCACAGGTATGACTATCTTGATCCTGTCATAAAATCGTCATGGATGTACATGCATGACAGAAAACATGACCTACTGTGACAAACACGTATCATCACGGAAGTGTATTTTTTTGTAGTGTATGACAATATGTTGTTTTTCTAAAGATGATCATGATGCCCTCATGTTTGTATTTTATTTTATCGACACCTCTATCTCCAAACATGTGGACATGATTATCGATTTCGGCTCTTGCTGAGGACAAGCGATGTCTAAACCTGGGGGAGTTGATACGTCCATTTTGCATCATGTTTTTATGTTGATATTTATTGCATTATGGGCTATTATTCACTTTAAGATACACTTCTTATGCCTCTTCTCTCTTATTTTACAAGGTTTACATGCATTGGGAGAATGCCGACAGTTGGAATTCTGCAAAGGAAAGGAGCAAATCTGAGATACCTATTCTGCACAACTCCAAATGTCGTGAAACTTTACGGAGATGTATTTGGAATATATATATAATATTGTGTGAAGAAGCAACACGAGGGGACCCACTAGGTGGCCACAAGCCTGGGGGCGCGCCCCCTGAGCTTGTGGGCCCCCTGGCCAGCCCCATGATGTCTACTACACAACTTGTTCTTGTAGACTCGTGTTGCGCCTCCAAGCGAAGAGTTTTGTAGGACAGTAGCACTTTTCCCTGAAGTGGATGACCTAAGGTCTACCAATCCATGGAGGCGTAGGATGAATATGATCTCTCTCAAACAACCCTGCAACCAAATAACAAAGAATCTCTTGTGTCCTCAACATACCAAATACAATGGTAAATTGTATAGGTGCACTAGTTTGGCGAAGAGATGGTAATACAAGTGTAGAGTGCTAGTAGATATTGATTTTTGTAATATGAACGATAAAAAACAGAAGGGTAGCAAGTAACAAAACTGAGCACAAAAAGTATTGCAATGCTTAAAAATGAGGCCTAGGGTCCGTACTTTCGCTAGTGCAATCTCTCAACAATGCTAATATAATTGGATTATATAACCATCCGTCAACGTGTGATGAAGAATCACTCCAAAGTTCCTATCTAGCAAAGAACATAAGAAGAAACTGGTTGTAGGGTACGAAACCACCTCAAATATATCCTTTCGTCTATCTATCCAAGAGTTTGTACAAAAATAACACCAAGGTATCCTTTACGATCAATATATTTAAGAGTTCGTACCAAAATAACACCATATGATACACATCAACCAACTCTAATGTCACCTAGATACTCCAATGTCACCACGAGTATCCGTAGTCGATTATACGATATGCATCAAACAATTTCAGATTCATAATACTCAATCCAACACAAAAAACTTCAAGGAGTGCCCCAATATTTCTACTGGAGAAACAAAGATGAGAATGTGCATCAACCCCTATGCATAGATTACCTAATGTCACCTCGGGAATCCGCGAGTTGAGTGCCAAAACACATATCTAGTGAATCAATATGATACCCCATTGTCACCACATGTATTCATAGCAAGACATACATCAAGTGTTCTCAAATCCATAAAAGTATTCAATCTGATAAGAACAAAATCTCAAAGGGAAAACTCAATTCATCACAACACGATAGAGAGGGGAATACACAATATGATCAAACTATATTAACAAAGCTCGCGATACATAAAGATCGTGCCAAATCAAGAACACGAGAGTGAGAGGGGGAGAGAGAGATTAAACACATTGCTACGTACAAACCCTCAGCCCTGAGGGTGGACTACTCCCTCCTCATCATGGTGGCCACTGGGATGATGAAGATGGCCTCCGGTGATGATTTCCCCCTCCGGTAGGGTGTCGGAACGGGATCTAGATTGGTTTTTGGTGGCTATAGAGGCTTGCGCCAGTGGAAATTCTGATCTAAGGTTATTTCTAGGGGTTTCTATATTCATAGTATTTTTTGGCACTGTCTCACGCGAAGATGGGCTTCGAGGGGCCCACAAGACACCAGCACACGGGCAAGGCACCTGGCATGCCCTGGTGGGTTGTGCTCACCTCCTTCACCTTCATTTCCTCCCATGAAGCTTCTAGTGCCTCTTTTGTTCCAAAAAAATCGTCAAAAAGTTTCGTTGCATTTGGAGAACTTTTATATCTGCACAAAAAACAACACCACAGTAGTTCTGCTGAACATAGCGTCAGTCCGGGTTAGTTCCATTCTAATCATACCAAAACCATATAAAATTGTTGTAAACATGGCATGGATAGTTCATAAATTATATATGTGTTGGAGACATATTAGCATCCCCAAGCTTAATTCCTACTCGTCCTCGAGTAGGTAAATGATAAAAGAAATAATTTATGAAGTGTTAGTGCTAGCATAGTGCATAATTTTGATCAATGATAATTCCAATCACTTTTCCTAGCATCATAACAACAATTTCTCATAAAACTCATCAGGATAAAGTAGCAATCAATTCACATGTTATGGTTCAAACAATGCCTTCTCTTGAAACTTAACAACCTATGTTCTTAGTCACCAAACAAAAATATTTTCAACAAAGTCTAAGTAAGAGCTCCACATACTCAATCATCATATAGTCTTCTATGATTGCTAGTACTCAAAGCATATTTTTGGAACAAATGGCATCCATCGAACACACTGAAAGGTAGGGGCTTAATGTTTCGCCTCCCAACTCATTTATCATAGATATAATTATCAACAATAATAAATCATGATCAAATATATTTGACGGGCCATATGTGCCTAGATCTTTCCACACCACATGATGCTTTCCAACTAGAGAATAATTGAGTTTGAAATGAGAATGCATACTATTGACTCTTGCATAAAAGTAAATACTAAAAAGTAAAACCTAGGCCCTTCATATAGGGAAGCAAAGGTTGTCAGGCGCTTTTTATTTTTGGATGCACAAGCTCTTAATGCAAAGGAATGTCACTTTATATTGCCCCTTATGATAGCAACCTTTATTATGTAGTTCGTCGCTTTTGTTACTTTGCCATCACAAGTTTGTACAACGCTTATTTTCCCTTACAATAAAAGATCAAACATATTTAGGAGCAATTTTTTTGCTTTATGGACCGATGACAACTTACTTGAACGATCTTGTTCAATACATAGGTAGATATGGTGGACACTCGTGGCAAGAAACTAGGTATAAGGGTTTTTGGATGCACAAGTAGTATCTCTACTTAGCACGAGGTTTTAGCTAGCAAAAGATCCTAGGCAAACACCACATGTTGTAGGATCCATAACAATATAACTTCTATGCAAATATACACAACCATAACTCATTACGTTGTCGTCCTTGTCCAACTTCAACTAATTTGCTCAAGTTTGAAAATAATTAATGGATATTCACAATGATAGCTACTGGTACAAACCCTCAGCCCCGAGGGTGGACTACTCCCTCCTGATCTTGGTGGCCGCCGGGATGATGAAGATGGCCTCCGGTGATGATTTCCCCCTCCGGCAAGGTGCCGGAACGGGGTCTAGATTGGCTTTTCATGGCTACAGAGTCTTGCGGCGGAACTTCTAATCTAGGGTTATTTCTAGGGGTTCTGTATTTATAGGATTTTTTTGGCGTTGGTTTCACGCGAATATAGGCTTCGATGGGCCAACAAGACACTATCACACGGGCAAGGAACCTGGCGCGCCCTAGTGGGTTGTGCTCACCTCCTTCACCTTTCTGGTTGTCCCACGAAGCTTCTAGTGCCTCTTTTGTTCCAAAAAAAATCGTCAAAAAGTTATGTTACATTTGAAGAACTTTTATTTCTGCATGGAAAACAACACCATGGTAGTTCTGCTAAAAACAGCGTCAGTCCGGGTTAGTTCCATTCAAATGATACCAAAACCATACAAAATTGTTGTAAACATGGCATGAATACTTCATAAATTATAGATACGTTCGAGACGTATCAGCCCCAGGTGCCCATCTTCTCCTATATAAAGGGTTTTGACCTAGAAAAAATCATAAGGAAGCTTTCGGGACGAAGCGCCGCCTTCTCGAGGCGGAACCTGGGTAGAAGCAATCTAGGTCTCCGGCAGATCTATTCTGCTGGGGAAAACTTCCCTCCAAGAGGGGGAAATCGAAGCAATCATCATCACCACGATCCTCTCATCAAGGGAGGGTAAATCTTCATCAACATCTTCACTAGCACCATCTCCTCTCAAACCCTAGTTCATCTCTTATATTCAATCTTTGTCTCAAACCTCAGATTGGTATCTGTGGGTTGCTAGTAGTGTTGATTACACCTTGTAGTTGATGCTAATTGGTTTATTTGGTGGAAGATCATATGTTCAGATCCTTGATATTTATTACCTCCCTGATCTTGAACAAGAATATGCATTGTGAGTAGTTACGTTTGTTCCTGAGGACATGGGAGAACTCTTGTTATAAGTAATTGTAGCCACCCGACCCGAATGGATCGAAGTCTCTGTGCTTAAGTGTCATCCCTAGATCAGTATGCTGACACACACAGTACTCGAGGATTTATAACAGAGGTAAATCACATGTATAAAGTAATGTAAATACTATTACCTCAATCCATATAGCGGAAGTAACATCAAAGTTGTGGAGTCCCAACAACACAAACGGCAAAGTTGAGTGTAGACATCATAACCCTAACGTATCACTTACTCATCGTAAGATTCCTGCAACATGAGACATTGCAGCCATGTAGGTCATTACATTGATTGTACAGGCAAATTCACACCATAGGATAATGATGAATAATAGCTATCACTACATGCATATTTGGCTGGTGGAGGCTCTCAGTTTAATTTTGCATAAAGTCAATTTTTTCCTACAACAAAGGAATATATTTTTTAACTACAAAGTTTGTTGACAAATTATTGAGAAGGTACCCCCAACTCAATCCCAAAAGTCACCAAATCATTAATAACCCAACAATTTCATTAAATAGAGTGATGAGATCAACCAATAATTCAACTACGAGATACTCAAGATGTCCATAACCGGGGACACGGCTAATCA
The DNA here is from genome assembly GCA_963921465.1 of Triticum timopheevii. Classification (NCBI taxonomy): domain Eukaryota; kingdom Viridiplantae; phylum Streptophyta; class Magnoliopsida; order Poales; family Poaceae; genus Triticum; species Triticum timopheevii. The sequence goes on from OY997270.1 coordinate 142,328,229, forward strand.
TGATTAGTTTGTACACTCTGCAGAGGTTGTGCACTTTTCCCCACAAGACTCGGTCGCCTCCCTTGAAGTCGTCGTAGCGCCTGGTATTTGAGAACGGTATGACCGAGACACAGTCTTTCGGAAGCATTTACTCTCTACTCCAGGCGGACCGGTACACCTACAATCCCCCTACACCGGCTAGTCCACCTCTTCAAGAGCTCACACAACTTACTCAACTATGGCAGAGCCCATAATGGCTTGTGGCTGCACATGAAGTTTCTAGCATGAATAATCTTATGATCCCTTCGAGCCTGGGTGGCAAACCATAGGATGACCGCACGGGCACTCCAGAATATCCTAGGACAACACTGGGTTCTCCAGGTGTCCGAGCAAACCACTGGGTGCTCCAGGGTGCCCCAACCAATCCACCCAGATGTGTATTAAAGTAGCCACCTTAAGTTTCCCTTAGATAATAATACTCTCACAACTTTCATGAATCTCACATACTAATCCATGTCTACGAGTATAGAAAAGCAGTATGAGCATAACGTATATACCCAGGATTTGATGTAAGACAATAGGTTCCTACCTCATCAACTACTTCCCAATACCCACATGTTGTCAAAATCCTAACCATGCAGTGTTTGAGGATTGAAAAAAATGCATAAAAACTAGGTAATAAAGGGATATAATCAAAGTGTGAACTTGCCTTGTACTGTTGATGGATATTCTTCGCACTCATAACTCGTGATAGATCTACTCGTCACACTCCGTTCAATCTATCGTGAGCAAGCAATAGTAACAACACATAAGGAATCATGCAAAAGAATCGAAGAAAAGATCTTGGGAAGCTTCGAAAACAAGCAATTAAATCTTGCAACAGAAAACAATTTTTAACAGTACCAAAATTAGGTGGATTTGGCCTTATCAGAAAGTTTACGTCAAGAGCTTCGATTTGCGACAAGAATCAACTAAAATGGAGTTATAAAACGCAAGTTATGAATAAAAGATGTTTGAATTCAAATCTATTTGAAATAAAATTTTAAAGTTTCAAAAATATGTTTAAGTAGGTTTATTGGATAGAGGGTATCATAATGAATAAGTGGGCGTTGGTTTCGTTGGATTTGGATAAGCGGGCAAAAAGTTATGGTCGTTTGAAAACTAGGGGCTAATCTGTAAATAAACTAATCGCAAACAGGTCCCTGGCAGAAATAAAATAAAACGAAAAAGCTATTTAACGAACATTCGCTACCGAACGCTAAATAACGAACCGTTCGCTAGATTAGAAAAATTAATGAACGGATCTAATCCGTTAGATCTAAATCCAATGGACGAGAGGCGAGGAGTACGACGGCGGGCGGCGGCGACAGCTTCGGGCGACGGTGGCGGCGTGGGCAGTGCGGGCGGCGTGGCAAGGCGGCGACGGCGGTGGTGTCGGCGGTGGGATCCCGCGATGCGAGCAGCAGTGGCGGTGGCTTCCAGGCAGCAGCGGCGGCGGAATCAGGCGGCTGCGGCGGTTTCGGCGACTTTGGGAGGGAGAGAGAGGGTCGGGGCCGCGGGTTTTATAGGAGGGAGGGAGGCAGGGAGGCTTGCGTGAGGGGGTGGCAAAGGAGGCGGCGGCGGTGTCCGATCTGGACACGGCGGCGGGGCGGCGCTACTCGGGACTCCGTCCCGAGCTCGGTGGCAGGGCGCTCGCCGCTGGGCTGCGGCCTGGCCCGGTTGGCTGGGCCGGCCCAGTTAGGCTGCGGCTACTTTTTTTCTTTTTTTAATGCAAAAGACACAATAAAACAAAATAAAACCAAATAAAATAAAATATAACATGGGCATATTATAAATCAAAATTTTCAGAAAAAGATTTTCTACAACATGAACATTTTTTTAGCGTTAAATAAACTCCACAAAATTTTAAATAAAGCAAAGAGTGCTACTGCTGAAATAAAACCTCATAAAACATTTTAAAATACCAAAATAATTTCAAATTCATTTTTCTCCAATTTTCTGATTTAGGGAATCATTTTACCCTATTTTCTATATATTTTATTTTTGGATAAAAATAATTTGAATAAAACCCAAATAACTCCAAATTGAAAATAATTTCAATGGAATTCTAAATTCGATTCTTTTAAAATTCCAACTCATATTTCATATGTTTTGAAGAAGTCATTTAATCTTCTCTCATGAAAATCATTGACTTGCATAAAGTTTCTGAATTGGAAATATTTCCAAATCAAATTCAAATATTTTCAAAAACCGTTTTCATTTTCAATGGAAGAAGTCATGTCATCTTCTCTAGGGTTTTGTATTTGAAAAGAATTTGAATTCATGGAGATCAGAAACAAAATTGAAAGTTTTGGAAAATTCATTTTATTCCCTCTCATTTAACTTTCAAAAAGTTTCAAATTTCACTCAAATTCACACAGGCAACCGCACCACAATCAAACAAACAATCAAAACTATCTATTTAATATAACATTCAAAAATTTAGAATTTTGGGATGTTACAGTAATCATGTGGATTTGGTATTCATTCGATATTTTGATGAGATGTATGTTCTCTTTCCTCTAGTGGGGAAGGCATTGGGAAGTAGTAAGTAGATGACGGGTTGCTAGAGTGATAGAAGCTTAAACCCTAGTTTATGTGTTGCTTCGTAAGGGGCTGATTTGGATCCACATGTTTCATGCTATGGTTAGATTTATCTTAATTCTTCTTTCGTAGTTGCTGATGCTTGCGAGAGAGTTAATCATAAGTGGGAGACTTATCCAATTAATTACAGCACCCAAGCACCGGTCCACCCACATACAAAATTATCAAAGTAACGAACGCGAATCATATGAGCATGATGAAAACTAACTTGATGATAATTCCCATGTGTCCTCGGGAGCACTTTGCTTTATATAAGAGTTCATCCAGGCTTATCCTTTGCTACCAAAAGGACTGGGCCAGCTTGCCGCACTTTTCCTACACTTGTTACTTGTTACCCGCTATGAATTATCTTATCAGAAAACTATCTGTTACCGATAATTTCAGTGCCTGCAGAAAATACCTTGCTGAAAACCGCTTGTCATTTCCTTCTGCTCCTCGTTGGGTCTTACTTATCAAAAGGAATACAATTGAACCCCTATACTTTTGGGCCATCAATATTTTTAGTCCCACAAGTTTTGATGAGAAAAGTTTATTATGATGATAGCATGCCTCCTATTTATGATGATTACAATGATGAGGTGGGTTTGGAAGAGTGTCAACTCTAGGTAATGATCCAACTAATTTGGAGGGTGTTGAATCTCATTAGAATAATGATAAAAGTGGATTTGGAGAGGTCATGATTTTATTTAATGTTGAATCCACTACTTTGGAAGATGTTTCAATTGATTTTTATGAGAACAAAGTTGCTATCTATGATGATTATTGTGATGAAAATTATGACATAAAAAATAATGATAAATATGAAACTTGTCATCATGATTTTAATATTTAATTTGATTATACCAATCAAGTATCACATGCTAGTTATTTTGTTGAGTTTACTCCCACTATTACGAATGGGAAGAAATTTGCTTATGAGGAGAGTATACAATTTATGTGCTTGTAGATCATGAAAATAATGTTTTATGTGATAGTTATATTGTTTAATTCATTCATGATGCTACTTAAAATTATTATTAGAGAGGACATGTGCTTTTACATATCTCAATAATATGAAGTTTACTCTCTATGTATTGAAAGTTTTGAAGTCGTGTTTGTTTTGCCTTCCTATGCTAGTTGATTCTTGCTACCATAAATTGTTTGCTCAAAAAAATCCAAATGCATAGGAAATGTGTTAGGCTTAAGTGTTCTTTACATGTGATTCATGATGCTCCCATTATGTTTCAATTCTTTACTTTTAAATGTGTATCATTGAAATCATCACGCCTAGCTAAAAGGCATTAAACAAATGCACTTGTTGGGAGAAGCCCTAATACTTATACCTACTATTTTTTGTGTTCACATTATTAAGTTACTGTAGTAATCATGTTTTATAGCTTTTGTTTCAATAATGTGCCAAGTACAGCCTTTGGGATGATTGTTGAATTGATTCTATGCAAAAACAAAAACTTTTGCTCCCGGTGCTGGAATTACTGTAATTCACTGGGATGTGATAAATTATAAAGTTTTTACACATGATTGATAACAAATTCCCTATGTTTTCCTCATTTTTCAGAATTTTTCGAGTTAAAGAAGTATGGTGTTTGTTCAGATCATTACAGACTGTTATGTTTTTGACCGTTTCTGTTTTCAATGCATAGTTTGATTGTTTTATAGTTTCAATGGTCTATATTTTTTCATATAAATTATAGAAATGATAGAGTACAGTAGGCATTATGTGATAATAATTATTAATCTTATCTTGACAGTACTAAAGTGAATGATTTGCGCTAAGTTTTCTGTGATAGAAGTTTTCAAGTTTTTTGATGATATATAATATAAGGAGTGGAAAGATAAGCTTGGGGATGCCCAAGGCACCCCAAGGAAATATTCAAGGAAGACCCAAGCGTCCAAGCTTGGGGATGCCCCGGAAGGCATCTCCTCTTTTGTTTTCAACATTATTAGTAACCTCACTTGGAGCTATATCTTTATTCGTCACATGACATGTGTTTTGGTTGGAGCATCATTTTATTTTATTAGGATTTGCTTGTTGTTATTTACAGTAAATTTGTGTATCTTTTATTTCAATAAAAGTGGCAAGTATAGCCTTTACCATGCTCAATTGCAAGTTTATATGTTGTTGTTTGAAAACAGAATTTTTTCTGTTATGTCCTGAATATTCCTGAATAGTCAGAACATGATAAAATCTTGAACTTTTTACATAGTAAGATATGATAAAGTTTCTAAAGTGTGGTAATTTTTCAGAATTTTTGGAGTTAAATAAGTATGAATCTTCTTTCATCATTTACAGATTGTTCTGGTTAGATAGATTGCTGTTGTGTTTGCATATGTTTGCTTGTTTAGTGTTTCTATTTAAGGATAGGAGTATTAAATATGCAGATGCATTTAGTATGGAATGTCAAATTATAATTTTAGTGATTTTCTAAAGTAGTGAATGATAAGGTTTTGCATTGATTTACACTAACTTATCTCACGAGTTCTTGTTGAGTTTTGTGCGGATGAAGTTTTTAATATTTAGTTGAAACCGTGATATGAGTTGAATTAAGGAGACACAAGAGCTCAAGCTTGGGGATGACAAAGGCATCCCAAGTTAATATTTCAAGAATTGTCAAGCATATACGCTTAGGGAAGCCCGATAGGCATCCCAAGTTCCTTCATCAACAACTATCGGTTAGTTGGTTGAACCTAAGTTTTTACTTGTTCACATGATATGTGCTATTCTTGGAATGCCCTTTTATTTTTGTTTGTTGTTTGAATATAATACTTAGATCTAAAAGTTTTACATGATAGAGAGAGTCCTCACATAGCTAATTAATCTTTTAACTATGTCGGGGAAACCACAGCCACCTATGGGACCAGGAGGCCCCTTGCTGCTTCGGCAGGGGGAGTCGCGTTGCACAAAGAGCAGACGAGCGTGAGGCAGCACGGCAGAGATCACGCGGGCAGTTTTACCTAGGTTCAGGCCGCCGTGAGGCGTAAAACCCTACTCCTGCTTTTGGTGGATTGATGGTGGAAATGTGGTGGTGGAGCTTAGTACACTTGCCTGGCAAGGGTTGCCTCAGGGCGGCAGCGACTATGCGCATATGGGGGTATGAGTTACCCAACCTTCAAACCTCCTGAACCCCTTCTACCATTGGCATGGGCCTCCTTTTATAGGTTAAGGGGTCACCACAGTGGCAAATCAGTCACTAGACACTAATAAGATAGGAAATAGTGCTATCGTACCTAACTTTGTATACTAACAAGGCGCATTAAATGCACCGCTTAATGTCGCATCATTGCCTGCCCGGCAAGCCTTGCCAGGCTTACTCTACCAATTCCATGCCAGCTCGTCTGACACGTCATAGGGTGGGTGTCGTCTATAGGTTTTCTGGTAGAAAGGGGCTGCCATGTGGCAAATGGCTACCACTTAATCACTTTGCGGCTTCCCACCGCACTGATCGATGATGTGAGTCGTGGTGGAGTGGCTGGTGAGGTGATTTAGCCTCCGTAAGTCCCGCCAGGCCCTATCGAGACATCTTGGTCATTTCCTTCTGGGGTGGCCTCATCCCTTGCCAGGCTCACCTGCCCGGCAAAGGAGGCCTTTCTCTTCACTATATCTTGCTTCTCTGGCTTTGTCCTGGTCCCTCTGATCTGCTTGTTGGTCCTTCGAATTTCTTGGTTCCATGGACATCTCGACTCGATCTTGGCTTGTCCGTGCATGAGTAAGGGGAAAATATATACCCTTGTATATTTTCCCCGACATGATCTCCTGGACCTGAGCCACACGTGTTGCGGGGCACATTGGTTTAGGTCCAAAATTGTGTGCGGACACGTGGCAGGAGAGGGCTGTGCATGCTGGTTTGCCATGATGACTAGTCAATCCAACGTCCACTTCGCGTAATTACTGTGCATCGTGGGGTCTTGGGACTGTTGCAGTTAAGGTGAAACGGTAACTTCCTGAAGCATCGCGCCCCCGTTCCGCTTTTCCCCTTTAAGAGTAGGGAAAAACGGAGAGGCATGATTCACCTGTCTCCTGCCCCGCTTTCCCATCTTCTTCCTTCACAATCCAAGTGATAGTTCCTACTCTCTCTCCCTTCAGCCGTCGCCCTTCTCATTGATTCCGTCTCCCTTCTGCATTGACGCCGCTGGAATGGGGAAGAAACCCGTGGACAAGAAGAAGCAGACAGCCGCGATAAAGGAAGCTGCCGCCGAGGGAAGCAGGAGAGGTGCGGAGCTGAGCAAGAAGCGGAGTGAGGATGTCGTCTTCACCCCATCGAACGTGAGCGGCCCAGTCCTTCAAGCAAGGTACGGGTATTTGTGGGGGAGGCCCATTGAAAAAGGGCATGGAGCGCCCGTAGTTTATGTGGCGGGGAAAGAGGATCCGCGGATTCTTATCGGTTCTCATGCACTTACTTCACCTGCGGCCATTGCCCCCCCCCTTCTCCGAGTTCTTTGAGGAAATCATGAATATCTATGGGTTCCACCTCCTCGATTTCACGCCAAATGCAATGGCGACTATGGCCATCTTCACGCATTTGTGCGAGAATTTTGTCAGATTTAGGCCCAATGTGGATCTGTTCCAGCATTACTTCATTTCGCGTGTGGAGAGCGAAGTTTACCGCTCCGGAATCATTAGCTAGAAGCCATGCTTGGCGAGGAAGATCTGGGATTACCTACCTGGGTACCAGCATGAGAGGTGGGACGAATGGAGAGGAGATTGGTGCTGGATCCAGGATAAGGAAGCCCCCGAGTTTTGTGAAGCCCGGAAGGAATGTGTCGAGCGCGGAAAGTCTTGGAGCGCCAAGGGTCCTTACTTAGGATAGACTATGTCCGACAATTAATAGGATCACCCATTTGAGGACTGCCGGGTTAACCATCAAGCATGTGGGGGCAGACTTTCTTCTCCGTCATATCTCGTTGTTGCAGGAAAGGGATAGACCCGTGTGGCTGTATGGTGATGCTTTGGATAGGATGAGGCTGCTCCCAGGGTTGGCCAACAATGTATCAGTTTATGGCCATGGCTGGTTGTGCAACCAACTATTTGGTCGCTTCAAGTTGTTCAAGCTCCTAGCAACCGTCATCCCTCTTAACATCAATTCTGCCCGAGACCAGATACTGAAATGGATGTCGGACTGCAACGCCAAAGGGGTGGCGAGCACTTGGCAGCTACCCACTCTGGATGAAGAGCTCGAGTGGTCGAACACCCTGGTGGCGAGGGCCACCAAGACTGAAAACAGAATGTATAAACCCAGCTCCTCTGGGGAGGTGGCATATATCTTGAATAGGGTCGAGGAGGACATGGCCGCCCGCCTTGCGGAGATGAGGAAGGCAGGATAGGCCGGAAAGGGCAAGGGGAAAGCTGAGGACGGGAATTCTTCCCAGGGTGGCAGCAAGGCGCAAGCTACGGAAGGAGCTGCCAGGGAAGAGCTTGCCGAGGACAACTTTGCCGGGCTAGATGCCCTAGCCACGGCAGCAACGGATCTTCGGAAGGAGGAGGGGGCCAGCGAGGTGGCAAAGCTTGAGGAGTGGCTCGCGGCTAGGCCGCAAGCCCCCGAGCCGACCCCGGGCAGTGCACCCGCAGGCACAACGTTGTCCGAGGGGTGGCGGCCTCCAACCCAGCCACCAAGAGAGTGAAGAAGACCACCAACAAAGTCTCCAATGTGGACGTCTTCGCCAATCTCCCCGTCTCGCGAGGACTAAGACCTCTTCCGCCGGGCGAGCGGCGGTCGTGGAGGTTGATTCCGACTCTAGCTCGAACTCGAGTTCTTCGCAGAGCTTGTCTTCACCTGATCCCCCAGCTCCACACCAGGCGCAGAACCTGCCAGAAAGCTCTGCCCCTCTGCCCCCAAAGAGAGAAGGGATCCCTCACCTTCCATGGAGTTCAACTTGGACTCCATGCTTATTGCAGAAGAGGAAGGAGGATTTTTTTTCCATTCGTGAATAGCTTATGCATACCCAATTATTTTTTCCAACTGACCTCTTGCTCTTGTTTTCACTGGCAGGGAGGTGGAGGACGATATGGAAACCCTCGTCCACCGCTCCTAGAGGAAACTCCGGCATCATGGATCATTGAAGGGCACAGAGAGCTCGGCCTTGGCGGGGGGTGATGCAGAGGAGCCTGTGTCGAGACCCCAGCCCAGCCCTCGGCCCGGGAGTGGAGACTTGGTTCCACCCACCGTGGGCGATGGGGAAGGCCTTCTTGTGCCCTCAGGTGGAGGGGGAGGTGAGACAATGCAGGGCGAGCCCCTCCTTGAGGGGCACACTTCCCCTGCTGCTTGAGCTAGAGAGACCCCCACGGAACCTTTCGTGGATAATGCTGAACAGAAAGCTGCTGGGACTACCATGGCAGAGGGTGAAGTTCAGGGCCCGGCAATAGCTGTTGCCGGGGAAACAGAGGTTCCTGCCCGGCAGACTTCTTCAGGCACTTCATTTGTTCCTTCTTTTCTTTCTTGCTCCGGTTGCTTCTCCTGGCTTCTCTATTTGCTTAGGACTTTCGTTTCTTGATGATTCATTGCCTCTCCTATATGTAGCCCCTCAGGCCAATGAACCAGACTTGTTGGAGGTGGTAGCTGACATAGGAAGGGTTGCCGCAGATGAAGCCATAGAGCTCGCTGCTGCTGAGGGATAGGATCTCGCTGCCGGGGATGCGCAGGGTTCCCTAGCGGTGAAGGAGCATTCTCTAGAGGATGTCCTGGCAGGGGAAGCGGCCGTCGAGGTGAAGATCCCTCTCCTGACCATGGGCCCACTCCCCGCCACCGGGACCGTCGCTGAGATCCTGCCATCTTCCTCGAGCATTCTGCCCATGGTGATGTCGCCACCCGGAGCTGGAGCCCCCGGCCTATCCCTGACGATGGATGATGAGCTCGATGAAGAGCTTCAACGTCTCCTGGGTCGGCTTTATCAAGGGGCTGGAGAGCCCAATGACTCAGCTGCCATCGCCATGGACTTGTCCTTCATGAAATCTATGGCGGCGGGCATGAAAGAGATGCAGGCCCGGCACAACAAGAAGTGGCAGGCACTCAAGGAACAGCGTGAGTCCATCGATAGGACGAACTAGAAGCTGAACGATAAAGGCCTGGAGCTACGGGTGTGGCACGATCAGTAATTCAAGGTGCTCTTGAGGCAACAAGAGACACTCCAGATGATGCGGGAGGACGTCATGGCTTGCGAGGTGTGCCTGGCGGACCGCAAGGCATCCCTAGACGCCAGAGAACGAGAGATTTCCCTCCGAGAGGAGAAGCTTGAAGCCACTCTTCGCGCCAAAGATGACGATCTGGAGGCTCTTATATGCCACACGCACTAAGGATCTGGAGGACAAGCATGGAGCGGCCCTGGACGCCGTTGCCGCTGACTCTGTTGCCCAACTGAAGAAGCTCACTGATGACTTTGCTGCCGCATCCGCCGCCAAGACTGATCTTGATCAGCAGGTTACTAAGCTGGCGGAAGATCTTGCCGGAATGCCAACGAGTTGGAAGCTCTCAAGGAGGAAGCATGGAAGGCGGAGGCTCTCTTGTTTGACATGCAGTCGCCACTCTCCTCAAAGGCCCGGAATATCGATACTGCCAACAATGCCATTGCTGACATGAAGGCCAAAATTGGGTCCTTGGAGAGCGCGGCAGAGTCCTCTGCATCCCGTCAACAGCTGTTCCAAGAATCTGGACACCGTGAAGTGCCTCCAGAACACAAAAGCCAAATAGGAGAATCTATCTGAGCAAGTCAACCTCTAGATCGGGAGCTTGATTGACATCGCCAAGCGCCTCACTGCCCAGGTTGTGGTGATGGGTATGGACGTCCCAACTTTCTCGCTCAGCCAGCACGAGGTCCCAAGCACCAAGCTGGGAGTCTTCTTCAACGAGCTGACCGAGAAGCTGAAAGTGCATGAGGAGGGGAGAGCCGAGCACGTCGCAACTAAGTCCCGGAAGCTTGCCCGCAACGCTCTGTTCATGATCTTGAGCAATATCGCCTACCACCGTCCAGACCTCGATCTTCAGATAGATTCAAGAAGCCGCCAGCGGGTGCTGATGTTGCAAATGCCAAGGAGAAAGCTACACCATGGGCCGACAGGGTTCTCCATGTTTGAACTGCTCCATCTGGTCACCGAGCCAAGTATTGGGCCGTTGTTCCTTCTGCATTGCCCTGTAACAAAACCTGATGTACATTTTGCGTTTAGTCATTTTATCTCTGGTGTTTACGTGAAACCGATATTCCCAGCTGAATTTTAAATGCGACCTTATCCCCTTGGGCCCTGTACGTTTGTGTTTGTATGGTCGATCCCTATGTATGCTTTGCATGCCTGCCGGTATCATATTGCCGCGATTGTCGTAAGGTTCCGACCCTTTTTAGTCATCTTGGCGTGGATGCGTCCCGGCAGGTTTTTCCCAGGTAGTTCTCGGTGCAGCCTCTGATCTTGCGAGCATGGCTCCGGACAGGATGATGGTACGACAAAAGAAGCTAACCAAGGTTCCATCACATTAGGGTTTTCACAATACGAACGCTCACTAGAGTTATGGGATAAACGTCCGCAAAATTCTCAAATGTATTAATCAAGAAGTGATAATGTAAACTTAGCTTTCATTCTGAGCTTCTTTATCCTCTGTCGGGTCGCGCGCATGAGGCGTGCCCGTGGCATATGGCGGAACAGAAGTCAACCAGGTGCTTTCTTCATTCCCGGTAGGGACTGATATGCATATCATGCGGTTGGCGGGCATCGGGGCACAGTGTCGGGCTTGTATGGTCCTGCTTCCTTCTTTCATATCTCGTTTTGGGTCAGTCTAGCGGCTGCCAATGCATGGGTCGTGTCAATGCAGGCAGCCTTGCCGAAGCACACTTATCGAGGCGTCTATTGATGGACTCATACTAGCGCATCACACAGGATTACCCAAAATAGGAGAAATACTGGACCGAGCATCGCGTAGTAATCGTCGACATCAATGACACCGAGGCTAAGGCGATTCGACTGCCGACGAAGGGAAGGGACGGGGAGGAGGGAACTCGCGCCCACATGTTTCGTGCCCCTTTTCTCCGAACGGCACTCGAACGGTGGGTACACCATCCAGGCCACCGGGACGGGTCTCTTGCCACCAGCGAAGGTCTTGACTGTAGCCATGGCTACGGCGAGGCGCAGAGACCAACAATGCGGCCCGGGGATGGCTCTGCTTTGCTTCTGCGTCTTCGTGGGCGCCACGGTCGATTACGTCATCGAAGACACAGACGGCAATGGAGGTGACACGCTGCTCATGTCTTCAGGTTCGCGCAAGCGATCCCCCTACCTGGCGCGCCAAATATGCCGTGGGAAACCACGGTCACCTTAGGGACCAGGAGGCCCCTTGCTGGTTCGGCAGGGGGGAGTCGAGCTGCACAAAGAGTAAACCAGCATGAGGCAGCACGACAGAGATCACGCGGGCAGTTTTACCCAAGTTCGGTCCGCCTTGAGGCGTAAAACCCTACTCCTGCTTTTGGTGGATTGATGGTGGAAATGTGGTGGTGGAGCATAGTATAGTTGCCCGGCAAGGGTTGCCTCCAGGCGGCAGCGACTACGCGCATACGGGGTATGAGTTATCCAACCTTCAAACCTCCTGAACCCCTTCTACCGTTGCCATGGGCCTCCTTCTATAAGTTAAGGGGTCACCACAGTGGCAGAGCAGTCATTAAACACTGATAAGATAGCAAATAGTGCTATTATACCTAACTCTGCAGGCTGACAGGGCGCATTAAATGCACCACTTAATGTCGCACAGTTGCCTTCCCAGCAAGCCTTGTCGGGCTTACTTTGCCAGCTCCATGCCTGCTCGTCTGACACGTCATAGGACGGGTGTCGTCTATAGGTTTTTTGGTAGAAAGGCGCTACCATGTGGCGAATGGCTGCCTCTTAATCACTTTGCGGCTTGACACCGCATTGATCGACGACATGAGTCATGGTGGAGTAGTTGGTGAGGTGATTTAGCCTCCATAAGTCCCGGCAGGCCCTGCCGGGACGTCTTGGTCGTCTCCTTCTGGGGGTGGCCTTGTCCCTTGTCGAGCTCGCCTGCCCGACAAAGGAGGCCTTTCTCTTGACGATATCTTGCTTCTCTGGCTTGGTCTTGGTCCCTCTAAGCTGCTTGTTGGTCCTTCAAATTTCTTGGTTCCTTGGACATCTTGACTTGATCTTGGCTTGTCCGTGCACGAGTCAGGGGAAATATATACCCCCGTATATTTTCCCCGACAGACTACTCAATGATCTTCACTTATATATTTTGGAGTAGTTTATCATTTACTCTTGTGCTTCACTTATATCCTAAAACTAATTTGTTGAATGAATTGAATATCAAAAAGTTGAAATTATATGTGCTTCATATACCTATCTCATGTCTAGTAGTAGTTTCAGATTGGGTTTAGAAAGTAAAATTTATTAAAGTTTGACACTCACAATATTTTTCATACATAGCATAAGGAAGAGAACATTCACATACAAATATATTATCTTGGATATATTTTATGATTGTGATTACCCATTAATTATTTTCAAACTTGATTGAATTAGTTGGAGTTGGACAAGGAGGACAACGTAATGAGTTATGGTTGGGTATATTTGCTCAAAATTATATTGTTATGGATCCTCCAACATGTGGTACTTGTTTGGAATTTTTTGCTAGCCAAAATTTCTGTACTAATCGGGAATACTACTTGTCATCCAAAATCCTAGAGCCAAGTTTCTTCCATAAGTGTCCACCATACCTACCTATATACGGTATTATTCTGTCGTTCCAAATAAATTTGCATGTGCCACTTCTACTTGTGAGCTGCATTGGGATTTCCCCTAAGAGGGGAGGATGATGCATGAAAGTACAGATAAGTATTTCCCTCAGTTAAGAACCAATGTTATCAATCCAGTAGGAGAACCATGTCACACCTCGTGAATAGCACCTACACACAAAATAACAAATACTTGCACCCAACGCAAACAAGGGGTTGTCAATCCCTTGTCGGTTAATTGCAAGGATAAAATCTCGTAGTGATACATAGATAAACAAAAAAATGAAATAAAAGTAAATAAATTGCAGTAAAGTGTTTTTGGATTTTAATATGTGATATAGATAGACCCAGGGCTATAGTTATCAATCGAAGCTTCTCTCTCAAAAAAAAGTATATATTGTGTAAACAAATTACTATTGGGCAATTGTTAGAAAAGGGAATAATTATGACGATATCCAAGGCAATGATCATGTATATAGGCATCACGTCCGAGACAAGTAGAACGACTCCTGCATGTGTCTCCTACTATTACTACACACATTGACCGCTAATTAACATGCATCTTGAGTATTAAGTTCATAAAGAACGGATTAACGCCTTAAGCAAGATGACATGAAGTAGACAAAGTAAACCCAATCAATATGAATAACCGCATTGTTTTATCCTTAATACCAATGATACAAATATGTGTCATGTTGTAACACCCCCGATGTCATGCTACAATAAAACCATGCTAATGTTGCCATGTCATCTTGATTTGCTAAGCTTAATTGCCCCTTAATGAAATCAAATTCAAATTCAAATGCATGTCAAGTTATTATTTCTTCAAACATAAAAACAAATGTGTTCATAATTTTGTAAATAATCACTAAGTATTTGTCATGTAAAAGCCAACATCATTTGAAATATTTAAATGTCCCTAATCTAATTAAAACTGATCCAACAACATTTGTTTGAACCAATACAATTTTAACAAATACCTAAATTATTCAAAAATATTTGAAACTTGCTGGGCTAGCTCAAACTACTACCTAGTATTTATGTGGTAAATATTATGTTCAACTAAATTCATTTGGAGCTAAAATAGAGTGCAAAAAGGAAAGAATAAAAGAAACAGTGCAAGAAAAAGAAAAATAGAAATAAACCCATGTGCACTTGGCCCAACTCACCCTATACCAGGACCAGCCCACTGCCCCGGCCTTTAGTCCACCTCTCGCCAGGCCATGGCCACACACGTCGTGGATGGTCACCTGCCGGCCATCCGACGCCTCCCCACGCGGATAAGGACACCAGCAAACACCCCAGGCAAACCCTAGTTCCGCCTTCCCCTCTCCTCACATCGCCCCTTTCTCCACAGCACACTGCCGGAGCATGCCATCGCGAACCACCGTGTCCACCATCCACCTGGAGCTGCCCTGCCGCGTCCCGGAGGTCCGCCTCCATCTGCTTCATCAACTGCGAGCAACCGTTTAACTGAAGCCACACCACAGTGTCACGCCGCTCGCCTTCATCAACCTCGGGACGCCGGACGCCTTCGTAATATCCGTCGTTGTCGAGCCCTCCCCAAGCCCTCTAACCACTGCTGCAGGCTCTCTATGAGATCTCCTTCCCTTCCCCTCTCTCCCTAAGCTCTAGCTCTTCCCTAGCTAGATTCCACCCGAGCTCTGGATCCGCCGCCGCCGCATCGTGTATCCAACATGGCCAGAGCCCGTGCCCAATTAAGCTAAGCACACTTTTGTCTTCAGGGGGTTCCCAGGAGGCCAATGCCACCCTTATCCGTCTTTTTTAGGCACCATAGCACCGCCCCATCCGAGCCAGTGTGTGCGCCGCCGCGGGAGCTTGCCGCCGGCGCTGATTCCGGCCATGCCATTGCCACCACTGGGCGCGGCGTATAGCCTGTGTTCGAATGAGCCCGTCCGCTCTAGAATTGTGATGTCTACTGCACAAATTTATTCTTGTAGACACATGTGGGGCCTCCAAGCACATAGTTTTGTAGGATAGTAGCAATTTTTCCCTCAAGTTGATGACCTAAGGTTTATCAATCCTTTGGAGGCGTAGGATGAAGATTGTCTCTCTCAAACAACCTTGCAACCAAATAATAAAATGTCTCTTTTGTCTCCAACACACCAAATACAATGGTAATTTGTATAGGTGCACTAGTCCGGCGAAGAGATGGTGATTCAAGTGTAATATGGATAGTAGATATTGATTTTTATAATAAGAACAATAAAAACAGCAAGGTTGAAATTGATAAAATGGAGCACAAATGGTAATGCAATGCTTGAAAATGAGGCCTACGGTCAGTACTTTCGCTAGAGCAATCTCTCAACAACGCTAATATAATTGGATCATATAACCATCCCTCAACGTGCTATAATGAATCACTCCAAAGTTCCTATCTAGCGGAGAACATAAGAAGAAATCGTTTGTAGGGTACGAAACCACCTCGAAGCTATTCTTTCCGATCGATTTATCCAAGAGTTAGTACTAAAATAACACCAAATAATTTCAGATTCATAATACTCAATCCAACACAAAGAACCTCAAAGAGTGCCCCAAGATTTCTAACGGAGAAACAAAGACAAGAACGTGCATCAACCCCTATGCGTAGATTACCCCAATGTCACCTCGGGAATCTGCGAGTTGAGTGCCAAAACATATATCAAGTGAATCAAAATAATACCGCATTGTCACCACGGGTATTCATATGCAAGACATATATCAAGTGCTCTCAAATCCATAAAAGTATTCAATCCAATAAAACGAAATCTCAAAGAGAAAACTCAATTCATAGAGAGGGGAAAACACCATATGATCCAACTATATTAACAAAGCCCGCGATACATCAAGATCATGACATCTCAAGAACATGAGAGAGGGAGAGAGACAGAGATTAAACAAATAGCTACCTCCTCATCATGGTGGATGCCGGGATGATGAAGATGGCCACCGATTATGATTTCCCCCTTCGACGGAGTGCCAGAACGGGGTCTAGATTGGTTTTCATTGATACAGAGGCTTGCGATGACGGAACTTCCTGTCTAAGGTTACCCCGAGGGTTTTTGGAATATTTGACGATTTATAGGGCGAAGAAGGGGTGCAGGAGCTCATCGAGGTGGGCACAACCCACCTGGGCGCACCTGGGCCCCCAAGCACGCCCTGGTGGGTTTTCCCCCCTCAGGGCACCCCCAGGTGCTGCTATGGCCCATTAGATGTCTTCTGGTCCATAAAAAATCCACAAAAAGTTTCGTGGTGTTTGGACTCCATTTGATATTGATTTCCTGCGATGTAAAAAAAAGCAAAAAACAGCAGCTGGCACTGGGCACTGGGTCAATAGGTTAGTCCAAAAAAATGATATAAAGTTGCTATAAAATGATTATAAAACATCCAAGAATGATAATATGACAATATGAATACTTCACAAATTGTAGATACATTGGAGACGCATCAACATCCCCAAGCTTAATTCCTACTCGTCCTCGAGTAGGTAAATGATAAAAGAAATAATTTGTGAAGTGTGAATGCTAGAAAACTTCATAAGTTTGATCAATGATAATTGCAATCACTTTTCCTAGCATCATAATAGCAACTCTTTCTCATAAAACTTATCATGACAAAGTAGGAACCAATTCACATGTAAAGGTTCAAACAATGAATTCTCTTGAAACTCAACAACCTATATGCTTAGTCACTAAACAATTGCAATTCATCTTATTCAACAGAGTCTAACTAAGAGCTCCACATACTCAACCATCATATAGTCTTCTATGATTGCTAACACTCAGCGCATACACATGAGCAAAACGTTTCGACCGGAGACATAGAAAGATAGGGGCTTATAATTTCGCCTCCCAACATATTCACCTCAAGGGTGATATCAACAATAATAACTAAGGCTACCCATATCCAACTGGATATATGTGCCTAGATCTTTTCTCACCACATGATGCTTGCCAAAAGAGAAAAAATAAAAAGGAATCGAGAGAAAAACTTTGACTCTTACATGAAAGTAAATACATAAAAGTAAAAGATAGGCCCTTCGTAGAGGGAAGCAGAGATTGCCAAGCACTTTTTGTTTGTATGCTCAATCCCTTAGTGCATAAGAACATCATGTTATATTTCCCCTTGTGATAGCAACCTTTATTATGCAATATGTCGCTTTTATTCTTCGCCATCACAAGTTCGTACAACGCTCAATTTTCTTTTACACTAAATGATCTTACACCTTTAGAAGCAATTTTTATTGCCTTATTGCACCGATGACAACTTACTTGAAGGATCTTACTCAATCCTTTGGTAGGTATGGTGGACTCTTGAAAATAATATTTGGGTTTAAGGGTTTTTTGGATGCAAAAGTAGTATCTCTACTTGGTGCGGAATTTTTGGCTAGCAAAGATGGGGGGCAAGCACCACATGTTGAAGGATCTATGACAATATAACTTCTGTGTGAATATGAGCAAACATAAATCATTACGTTGTCTTCCTTGTCCAACATCAACAATTTTGGCATATAATATTTTGATGGGGGCTCACAATCACAAAAGATATCCAAGATAGTGTTTTGCA
Source organism: Triticum timopheevii (assembly GCA_963921465.1). NCBI lineage: Eukaryota > Viridiplantae > Streptophyta > Magnoliopsida > Poales > Poaceae > Triticum > Triticum timopheevii. The sequence continues at coordinate 142,346,130 of OY997270.1, forward strand.
TGTGATAGTTCCCTTCCTTCCATTCATGAATTGCTTGTATAACAAATATTGTGATTGTGAAGCTTCAAAAGATTTCACTTTCTAAACCCAATGTGAAGCTACCACTAGGCATGATATGAACATATAATTTCAGCTTCATTATATTCAATTTATTCCACAATTTACTCATAGGATATAAGTGAAGCACAAGATTAAATGACAAACTACTCCAAAAAGATATAAGTGAAGATCAAGCGAGTAGTTAAGTAGATGGGTAGCTAATTGAGGACTCTCTCTTATTTAAAACTTTCAGATCTAAGTATTTTATTAAAACAGCAAGCAAAACAAAACAAAACAAAATAACATTCCAAGAATAGCACAACTCATGTGAAGAAGCAAAAAACTTAGGCTCAACAGATACTAACCAATAATTGCTGAAGAAGAAAGGTGGGATGCCTACCGAGGCATCTCCAAGCTTGGATGCTTGGGACTTCTTGAAATGTTATCTTGGGATTCCTTGGGAATCCCCAAGCTTGAGCTCTTGTGTCTCCTTAATTCCTTTTATATCACAGTTTCCCTAAATCTTAAAAACGATAATGTTGGAGACGAAAGAGGGGATGCCTTACGGAGCATCCCCAAATTAGTTGCTTGGATCTTCTTTGAATATTACCTTGTGGTGCCTTGGGAATCCCCAAGCTTAGGGTCTTGTCACTCCTTATTTTCCTCATATCGACATCTCACCCAAAACTTGAAAACTTCAATCACACAAAACTTAATGGAACTTCGTGAGGTAGGTTAGTATGATAAAGAGCAAACCATTTCACTTTGGTACTGTCAAAGACAAGATTCATAATTGTTTCCACACAATGAATACTGTAGCATATCATTTCCACAATTTATATTGAGCAATTTAAGCCATAGAAACTAGAAAAACAAGCAAACTATGCATTGAAAATAGAATCTGTCGAAAATAGAACAGTCTGTAATGATCGGAACAACAACCATACTTCTGCTACTCCAAAATTTCTAAAAAAATAGGACAACCTGGGAAATTTATATATAAATCTTGAGCAAAAATAATCAGGATTTTATCACGCTTCTGTACAAAATGAAAATTATTTTTCTTGGCGCAAAAGTTTCTGTTTTTCAGCAAGATCAAATCAACTATCACCATAGGCCATCCCAAAGGTCTTACTTGGCTCTTTATTGGAACAAAAGCAATAAAACATGATTACTACAGTAGTATAATCATGTGAACACACAAAAACAGTAGGTAAAATTGTTGGGTTGTCTCCCAACAAGCGCTTTTCTTTAATGCCTTTTAGCTAGGCATGATGAGTTCAATGATGCTCGCATAAAAGATAAGAATTCAAACACAAAGAGAGAATCATGAAGCATATGACTAGCACATTTAAGTCTAACCCACTTCCTATGAATAGGGATTCTGTGAGCAAACAACTTATGGGAACAAGAATCAACTAACATAGGAAGGCAAAACAAGCATAAATTCAAAACTTTCAACACATAGAGAGGAAACTTGATATTATTGCAATTCCTACAAGCATAAGTTCCTCCCTCATAATAATTTTCAGTAGCATCATGAAGAAATTCGACAATATAACCATCACATAAAGCATTTTTTTTCATGACACAATAGCAAACAAAACTTATTACTCTCCACATAAGCAAATTTCTTCTCATCAATAGTAGTGGGAGCCAACTCAACAAAATAACTATCATGAGAGTGAAAATTAAAATCATGATGACAAGTTTCATGGTTATCGTTATTCTTTATAGCATACAAGTCATCACCATAATCATCATAGATAGAAACTTTCTTATCATAGTCAATGGAAGCCTCATCCGAAATGGTGGATTCATCAATAAGTAAAGTCATGACCTCTCCAAATCCAGTTTCACCATTATAATCATCAAAAATAGGAGGCTTGTAATCATTATAACAAATTTGCACATCAAATCTTGGGGGACTAAAAATATCATCTTCATCAAACATAGCATCCCCAAGCTTGTGACTTTGCATATCATTAGCATCATGGATATTCATACTAACAACATTGCAATCATGCTCATCATTTATGCCAAACATTTTATAGAATTCTAATACTATCAATTGAGCACAATTTTCATTTCCATCATTTTCACGAAATACATTACATAGATTAATAATATGATGCAATCTCAATTCCATTTTTTTGTAGTTTTCTTTTACCAACCAAACTAGTGATAAAACAATAAACTAAAAGATTTGATTGCAAGATATAAAGATATACCTTTAAGCAATCACCTCCCCGGCAACAGCGCTAGAAAAGAGCTTGATGTCTACTACGCATCTTTATTCTTGTAGACACGTGTTGGGCCTCCAAGCGCAGAGTTTTGTAGGACATTAGTAATTTCCCTGAAGTGGATGATCTAAGGTTTATCAATCCGTGGGAGGCGTAGGATGAAGATGGTATCTCTCAACGAACCCGGCAACCAAATAACAAAAAGTCTCTTGTGTCCCCAACACACCAAATACAATGGTAATTTGTATAGGTGCACTAGTTTGGCGAAAAGATGGTGATACAAGTGTAATATGGATAGTAGATATTGATATTTGAAATAAGAACAATAAAAACAACAAAGTAGCAATTGATAAAACTGAGCACAAACGGTATTGCAATGCTTGAAAATGAGGCCTAGGGTCCATACATTCGCTAGTGCAATCTCTCAACAATGCTAATATAATTGTATCATATAACCATCCCTCAACGTGCGATGAAGAATCACTCCAAAGTTCCTATCTAGCGAAGAACATAAGAAGAAATCATTTGTAGGGTATGAAACCACCTCAAAGCTAATCTTTTCGATCGATCTATTCAAGAGTTCGTACTAAAATAAAACCAAATAATTTCAGATTCATAATACTCAATCCAACACAAAGAACCTCAAAGAGAGCCCCAAGATTTCTATCGGAGAAACAAAGACAAGAACGTGCATCAACCCCTATACGTAGGTTACCCAAATGTCACCTCGGGGATCCACGAGTTGAGTGCCAAAATATATATCAAGTGAATCAAAATAATACCCCGTTGTCACCACGGCTATTCATATGAAAGACATATATCAAGTGCTCTCAAATCCATAAAAGTATTCAATCCAATGAAAAGAAATATCAAAGGGAAAACTCAATTCATCAAAACAAGATAGAGAGGGGAAAATGCCAAATGATCCAACTATATTAACAAAGCACGCGATACATCAAGATCATGACATCTCAAGAACACGAGAGAGAGAGAGAGAGAGAGAGAGAGAGAGATAGATTAAACACATAGCTATTGGTACAAATCCTCGGCCCTGAGGGTGGACTACTCCCTCCTCATCATGGTGGCCACCGGGAAGATGAAGATGGCCACCGGTGATGATTTCCCCCTCCGGCGGAGTGCCGAAATAGGGTCTATATTGGTTTTCATGGATACAGAGCCTTTTGGCGGCGCGCTTCCGATCTAAGGTTACCCCGAGGGTTTTTGGAATATTTGACAATTTATAGGGCGAAGAAGGGGTGCGGGAGGCCACCGAGGTGGGTACAACCCACCTAGGCGCGCCTGGGCCCACAGGCATGCCCTGGTTTGTTGTGCCGCCTGGGGCACCCTCAGGTGCAGCTCTAGCCCATTAGATGTCTTCTGGTCCATAAAAAATCCACAAAAAGTTTCGTGGTGTTTGGATTCCGTTTCATATTGATTTCCTGCGATGTAAAAAACAAGCAAAAATAGCAACTCGCACTGGGTCAATAGGTTAGTCCCAAAAATTGATATAAAATTGCTATAAAATGATTATAATACATCCAAGAATGATAATATAACAGCATGAATACTTCATAAATTATAGATACGTTGGAGACGTATGAATTTGGTCCACCACAACCAAATCCCAGAAAAGCCGAGCCTCCGCCACAATTTTTGGCCACCGGTGCCTCATCGCCAGCGTGCCACCGCCAGCAAGTCAACCTCTGGATTAGGAGCATGATTGACGTCACCAAGAGCCTCACTGTCCAGGTTGTGGTGATGGGTATGGACGGCCCAACTTTCTCGCTCAGCCAGCATGAGGTCCCAAGCTCCAAGCTGGGAGTCTTCTTCAACTAGCTGACCGAGAAGCTGAAAGTGCATGAGGAGGGGAGGGTCGAGCACATCGCGTCCGAGACCCGGGAGCTTTCCCGCAACGCTCTCTTCATGGTCTTGAGCAATATCGCCTGCCGCCATCCAGACCTCGATCTTGACGACGAATTCAAGAAACCGCCAGCGGGTGCCGATGTTGCAGCCGCCGTGAATAAAGCTGCGCCACAGGCCGACAAGGTTCTCCATGTTTGAACCGCTCCATCTGGTCACCGAGCCAAGTATTGGGTTGCTGTTCCTTCTGCATTGCCCTATAACGAAACCTAATGTACATTTTGCGTTTAGTCATTTTATCTCTAGTGTTTAAGCAAAACCGATATTCCTAGCTGAATTTTAAATGCGTGTTTATCCCCTCGGGCCCTGTACGTTTGTGTTCATATGATCGATCCATGTGTATGCTTTGGATGCATGCCGGTATCATATATTAACAAAAGGCCGCAATACATCAAGATCATGACATCTCAAGAACACGAGAGAGAGATTAAACACATAGCTATTGGTACAAATCCTCAGCCCTGAGGGTGGACTACTCCCTCCTCATCATGGTGGCCACGGGATGATGAAGATGGCCATCGGTGATGATTTCCCCCTATGGCGGAGTGCCGGAGCAGGATCTAGACTGGTTTTCATGGATGCAGAGCCTTTTGGCGCCGGATCTTCCGATCTAAGGTTACCCCGAGGGTTTTTTGGAATATTTGATGATTTATAGGGTGAGGAAGGGGTGCAGGAGGACATCGAGGTGGGCACAACCCACCTGGGCGCACCTGGGCCCCCAAGCGCGCCCTGGTGGGTTGTGCCCCCCTCAGGGCACCTCCCAGGTGCTGCTATGGCCCATTAGATATCTTCTGGTCCATAAAAAATCCACAAAAAGTTTCATGGTGTTTGGACTCCATTTGATATTGATTTCCTACGATGTAAAAACAAGCAAAAATAGCAACTGGCACTGTGTTAATAGGTTAGTCCCAAAAATTGATATAAGATTGCTATAAAATGATTGTAATACATCCAAGAATGAGCGGTCGAACAACCCCTTCATGCTTAGGACGTTGACCGGCGGGGACCTCTCTGCGAAGCCTAGGTAGGACTATGGTGTATCGATTAGTCAAGGCCGGGTATAACCTGGAAAAATGTTTCCTGCTAGAGTTAATCGAGTGTGATGGGTAAGTTGGTGCACCGCTGCAGGGAAGTAATCTATTCGAATAGTCGTGTCCACGATAGCGGACGCTCGGAGTTGTATCCCAATCTACAACAACTAGAACTAGATACTTACTACACTAAACTGATATGATGGCTCCTCGCGGGGTAGACGAGGAAGGATCTCTAGGCGTTGTGACTATATACTTGTTACTATATGATATGTTATTCTACTCTCTTCTGTTACTGCAAGACGCTGCAAGAGGCTAGTGTTTGATAGGCTAGGCCTTCCCTCTATTCTAGCAATTCCGCAGTATAATCTAGAAATATAAACCTTTCCCTTGATACTGATGCATACTTAACATATATCTGATGTAAGTATTGCGAGTACTTTGATGACTACTCACAGTTGCTTTGCTACCTTTTACCCCTCTACACGGTTGCTGCGATTAGATGATGGAGCACCAGAGCTAGCTAATCCCGCTGATGGCTACTACTACCTCCATGGAGCCTACTACTATGAGGAGACCGAGGAACAGGAGTAGTTAGGAGGCCCCAGGCAGGATGCCTTGCCTTTTAGATTTAGAGTCACTATTTGTTTTCTCCTTCTTAAGGCACCTTTGTATTTGTATTTAGACATACCTAACTCTTGATGTAATTTGGGGTTTTGCGACACTACCTTGTAATATGTTGTTTCTTTGTTTAATTTGAGTCATAGAGTTGTGTTGTGATATCTTCCCGTGAGTCTCTGGCCTTGATCGTGCATGTTTACGTGTATGATTAATGCATGGTTGAGACGAGGGTGTCACAAGTTGGTATCAGAGCCGACTGCCTGTAGGAAGCCCCTTTCCAACTCCTTGGCCAAAGTTGAGTCTATTCTTTGAAAAACTTTTTACTAACATTGTTGTGTGGCTTATGGGCCCACATCACCAATGTATGGGATTAGCCGATTAGGACCTTTTATTCTTATCCTTTACTCTGGGATTTTGATCTCTCTTCTTTTTGAGTTAAAGGTTTTACTAAATCTAGCTTTAGATTCTCATAACCACTTCCTCCCGGAGAGCCCTTCATTCTAGATGACCGCTTGATTCATCAGAAGATTTTGAAGATACTCTTCGATGTTTTCCTGAGACCCTTGTGCCTGCCCTTTCAATTCCCTACCACCAATAAGTCCCTATGGATAACGACATACATTTTCCATTCATACAATCATTCTGTGTCGCTTTTGTTATTACAAGATACCCCAAAACATTTTCCTATATTCCAAAAATCCTTTGTGCCAACTGCCTTGCGGCTCCTTTCCACTTGAATACACCTACAAATAAATCCTCACACTTACTGGGGATTCGTTCACCCCTAGTTGCTCATATGTTTCACAGAAATACTTTGAAATGTTATCCGATCTTATGAAATTCTTTGCAGCCTATTGCTCTTGAAATTCTTTTATGCTTGCATTCTGGTTAATTCCATGTGTGTAATAGTCTTCGTTGACATTCCTTGTCATTGCAATTTTGAGCCTAGTGATTCAACATGTGCAAATGCACACAATAATTAGTTAACCCTTAGAAATTACCTTTCTAGCTTAGACGTCATTCTAGATATGAGTTGGTTATCAGCCAATCAAACCTTGACCGATTGTGCCTCTAAGTCTATTCAACTAACTCATATTTGATCAGAGCATCTGATTCTGATACACCAATCTGGAAATCATATTTTGTCTATATTTAAGCATCAAATTACCGGATGTTTCTATAATTCGATGCCTTTGCATTCTTTCTTCCTATGATTGAGTATCGATACTCACATCAGCTCCCTTGTGGACCGCCAGACCCATTGCTGGGTTATTATCCGACAGTGTCCTTCACATTCAAAAATCTTGTGAGTTCTTCCCCTGATACATAATGTCTTTGATAAATTGTATCCTCTGCTTTTGTCAACCATGCTCTACTATAGAGCTTGTGTTATTTAATCTTGAAGTTTGTGGTGTATGTACCTGAGATGCCTCGATGGGTTGAACCAATGCCTTCCCAAATCTGTGTGAACCCGAAAACTTCTATGGGTCATACTCTACTGGTGTTACGCTGGATAAAATTTCAACACCACAACATCATCAAAAGCGAGAAGTAAATAAAATTTTATGAGTTGAAGAAGTGGGAGTCAACCTTGAACTTGTGTTCATGCCCATGGAAATGATGTAGACCATCATAGAAGCTTCTTGCAAAATAATTTTCCATTTGTATAATTCTTTCGGTATCCTTAACTTGATTCCATGCAGTTATAGTTTTGACCATGCCGGACTTATATTGATAACTCCATTCCCGTGCCTCGTCTATTTTTCGACAAGGTTGAAGTATTTGCTGTCACAAGTCAACGACCCAATTCAGCTTCTATTATGTTCTACCTTCGAGTATTACCCCCTGGTATCTCGAGGATATCATACCATTGCACTACATGTTATGAATTTTTTTATGAAGTAATACCTTTCCTTGTCTTAGTCATTCTACTGGTTCTGGGTTGTTATCAACCGAGAACACCGGTTAGTGAATCGAATCCACACTGCAATTCAATACCCCTAGTAATTTGTTGCTGGGAAATTTAAACTCAATCTTGTCATTCCTAGACTACCGGCTACATCCTTATCATGCTACCTTTGATCGTGCTACCTCGTCCTTCTTTGGTGCATGAATTCTTTGGACCGTGAGCAAGGCTTACGTCGAGTTTTCAACATCATTTTGTTGTCTTGAAAAGCAACTCTGATTCTGAGATTGCATCTTATATGTGGGTCTGATAACCTTTTGCTTCACCATTCCTTTTACTTGATGTCGTCGTTGTTTGATTGCATCCTCTTAAAACCTCTCAACAAAACTTGTTTTGGTCATCGTCAACATTTTTACTTCTTCCAAGATGGGAATCGAATCCATGATAAGAAATGTCATCCCCGACCCTCGATAATTTGGGTTTTTATCAGCAACATCCTTGTTCTCCCCTCCTACACAGACATGGTCACACTATAAAAAAAGACACATCCGTGACATTTTGGGCCGAACGAAATTTTTTTCTGTCATACTTATGACACCTCTATGATGATAATTGTGACAAAACCCGATATCATCATAGATGTGGTGGGCTCCTACTTATATGACAAAAAATCATGACAGAAAATGTGCTTTTTGTCCTGGGCGGGCCGGAAACGCAGCTGCATGACATTCTTTGGGCCGTCCATGGCGGAAAAAACCGTGGTAGAAGTGAGGGCGATGAAAATTTCGGGGAGTTCCCGGTTACGGTGGGTGGTCGGGGGCCGAGCGATGCGCGTTTCTCTCGTACACGTACGCGCGTGTGTGCGAGGCGTTGGCTATAACTGAACCCGAGCGAGGCGTTGGGCTCTAACTGAACTCGAGCGATTGCACTACAGGCTACACATTACTGAACCCGAGTGATCGATCGATGGCTGTTAACTGAACCCGGTCGAGCGATTCCTTCGCTACTGCTGCTAACTGAAGCCGATCGATGCTACCTCTGGATGAACAGTGAGCATTGCGGGGGGGGGGGGGGTGGGGGTGGTTGAACAGTCAGCGGTGGGGGTGGATGAATAGGACCCCGTGGTGTTGCCTCTGGATGAACAGGACCGCGATCGATCGAGCCGGTTGGGGCTGGATGAACAGGACCCTGTGGAGGGTTGGATGAACAGGACGACCCCGTGGAGGGCTGGATGAATAGTAAATAGTGGAGTGGTGGCTGAATAGTAGCCCGTGGAGGGGTGGTTGAACAGGAGCCCGTGGAGAGGGGTGGTTGAACAGTAGCCGGTGGAGTAGCGCGTGGTGGAGGCTGGATGAACAGGAGCCCGTGGATGAACAGTCGTAGGTGGAGGCTGGAGGAGGTCGATGGTGGATGAAAAGTAGCCCGTGGAGGCTGGAGGAGGTTGACGGTGGAGATGAACAGTATCTCGTGGAGTCCCTTTTTGCGGTACGCCACACCCCTCCCAATGAACAGGACCCCCGTTTCGACCATAACGCTCCAACACAAGTCTGTTTCCTCCGTTTTGCGGTACGCCACACCCCTCTCGATCAACAGGACCCCGTTTTGACCATAGGAGGTCCAACACAAGTCCGTTTCCTCCGTTTTGCGGTATGCCAGACCCCTCCCGATGAACAGGATCCCGTTTCGAACATGGCCGGTCAAACACAAGGCCGTTTCCTCTGTTCTGCGGTATGCCAGGTCTCATTTCCATCGCATGTTCCGTCCAAGCCCTCCCGATGAACATGACGACGCATTTCATTCCGTCCCTGCCGGTTGGCTCCCCATGAACACGACGATGACGTTGTTTCTCCGTTCTGACCCAGCCATGTACACGAGCCCTGGCCGTACGTATGCGCGAGTAGGCGTTCGAGACCCCACCCGTATGTAGTACGTGGCCGTATTTTCTTTCTCGCACACTAGCTGTTGTACATACATGTACTTGCTACGTGCGCGCCTCTACTACGACACGTGTGTGCCTCTACATCCACCAGTATGTACGTACACGTTCGCGACCAGAATGACAACCCTACGTATGCTCGACAAGGTGGGTCCCGACTGTCAGGCACTTCCTTGCGTGCGAAGATGTATATGGTGGGTCTAGCAGTCAGGGGGGCGAATCATTTTCTTTTTGCCCGGGCGCACTTCCTTGCGTGCGAAGATGTAGCTAGTGGGTCCAACAGTCAGGGGGGGCGAATCGTTTTCTTTTTGCCCGGACGCACTTCCTTGCGTGCAAAGATGTAGCTAGTGGGTCCAGCAGTCAGGGGGGCGGATCGTTTTCTTTTTGCCCGGACGCACTTCCTTGCGTGCGAAAATGTAGCTGGTGGGTCCTAGCAGTCAGGGGGAAATGTTTTTTTCACGAAATACAGTGGCCCGTTCGGTGGGTCCCAGCTGTCAGGTGGAGGAATCATTATTTTCCACGAAATAAGGAGGCACTTCCTTGCTGCGGCCGTGGACCCAGCTGTCAGCCTCTCCACGTACAGTCCACGTCCGATGGAAGTCTATCCTTGACCATGTTGACCACGCCGCACCGAGAGCACGATGGCGGTGGACGACGGCGAGGCCTAGGAAGGGGACGACGCGGAGCCGGGGAAGATGCGGCAGGGGATGCCCACGCGGAGAGGAGTACGAGGGTTCACTGGTTCGGCTGTGATGTGAGGCTACCATCGCCGCAGAATAACAGGGGGTGTGGGTGAGTGGAGGATGGCCTGGCCAGCGGTGGTAGTAGTAGGGGCGGGGAGGCCTCCACGGCAGCAAAGCCGGCAACGAGAGGCAGGAGCAGGCGGCACGACCGGCGCTGCTTTGGGTGGCTGGAGCAAGAAGACCAGAGGTTGAAGAAGCACGACGGTCGTTGGATGGACATCGTACGGTCACTACAGCTAGACTCGTTTATATTGACTAAGTTGACAAAGCCCTTGGTACGTGTCAACTTAGTAGGCCCATAGGTCAGCTTCCGAAATGGTGCGCCCCAGATGTCACGGGAAGGAATCATTTTTTGGGCGGGTGAAGCTAGAATATCCGAGATTGAAGAAGCACGGCATCCGTTGGATGGACATCCAACAGCCACTGCTGCTAGAACCGTGTGTTGACTATAAGTTCACAAAGCCTTGCATAGGCGTCAACTATCTTTTTTTAGGGGACGCGTCAACTTAGTAAGGCCACAAGTATGTGGCAGAGAACTTATAGCCCATTTGATGTTTGTAAGAATGTGCAGCCCATTTTTGAATTCTAATGGAATTTACTACAGCCCATTAAAGTTTGTTAAAAGTACAACCCATTTCAACCAACCGTTCAAAACATAATTCAATAAAAATTCCCACATTTTGATGGGATCTGAAATATTTTTATCCCAAAATTTCTAGTCAGATTAAATACAATTTCAATATAAATTTATATTACATAAAAATCCAACGAAACATTGCGATCTCAACAATTAATGAAATTAAAATTTGCAATATCCAAAAATAATATTTTATAAAGTAATTACGTGTTTGGTGCATTTTTTATAGTTACTGCCCAGTTTTTACAATTACATCCCATTTATTATTTCTTAAAGCCCAGTCTTTTGTTAAGCCTAATGCATCCCTCCTAGGAAAGATTTGCAGCCCAGCGGGGCGGAGAATAACAACTTGACCTTGCCTTGGTATTCCTAAAGAAAGTATAGCTGGCTAGCCATTTTCAGCTTGAAAAAAATTAATATCTGGGCTGGATATCTGGCCCAGGCTAGACGGGCCACAGCCCGCCCAGTTAATACCTGCAGTGATGTTTTCGTTGTTGTTCACAGGAGAAAAATTAATATCTGGGCTAAACATCAAAAAACTCTGCAGTGCTCACACCTCAAAAACACAAATACTGCTCGAGCTGCTTGGTCCCAGCTGTCGGCCGCTTCTTGTGCAATTCTCTTGTTTATTGACTACATAGGTTGACAATGGTGTGGGACCATGATGTCAGGAAACCAGGAGGAAGCAAAAAAATTTATAGTTTTATATAATAAGGAGGCACTTGCGTACGTAAGGCTATGGCCCTGGTGGGTCCCCATTGTCATCCTCTCCAAGTAAAGTCATCTCCTCGCCCGCGTGCGCTTTTCGCCCGGAACAGTCAGTGCCGCCCGCCCCACTTCCCGGTGCAGGCAATTTCTCCACCATCAAACGACACAAGTGTCGTCCGTCCGTCCATCTGCCGCCCACATTAATGATACGTGGTTGCCGAGGCGGCTACTCCGGCGCCACACGTCCGTCCCTCCGCCGCCTACCACTGCTATATAAACTGCTGCGCCGGCCATAGCCGCAGTCATCCGCATCCGTTCCCTTTCTCCTGTCTACACCACTACTACCCACAATGGCTTCCTCACGCTCCAGCGCTCTTCGGGACGGGCGGACGACGGACCACAAGGAGATGGCAACCATTGCTGCCGAACGGCTGGCCGGCTGGCAGCCGGAGGAGGACGATGTCCCAATGGAGAACATGGCAGTCGATGATCCGGCGCCAACCCCCTCCTCCGCGCCATCCTCGCCGGTGCATTGCACCATGACCATTGGCGAGGCTCGTGCCCAATATATGGACATGGTGAGGCAGAAGCATGAGGAGCACTTCTAGGAGGCGCAGGCCGACGCCGCCTACAACCATCATCTCCTCCAGGAGCACCTGCAGGCGGAGGAGAAGATCACCGCGAAGTAGGCAGAGCAGGAGGCGTTGCTCGACTCGTACCGCTCCGCCTGCGAGGGCCGCCTCGAGTGCTGGCGTACCGCATGCGGGTGGCGGAGGCTGCGGTCGCCTACAAAGAGGGCGATGAGTGGGCGAGGCGCTGTTTTGTGACACCGAGGACGAGGCAAAGGACAATGCCAGCTCCAACGAGTCCCTGCTCCGCTAGCGTCGACAAGGCCTGTCGTGTCGGGAATGAGCACCTATGGGGCAGGGGGGCCCTTCTGGTCCGGCAGGGGGGCGATGGGTGCACGAAGAGCAGATCGAGGTCAAACACGTGGGGGAAACGGGATTTTTACCCAGCTTCGGAGCTCTCCGGAGAGATAAAACTCCTACTGCTGCCTTGTGTTTGTATTTGCTCTTATCTGAGAGTGTGAGAATGGTGTGGTGTTGAATCTCCGAACTGCGGAACCTGTTTTACGTGCACATGGGCCTCCCTTTTATAGTCCAAAGGGGGTCACCGACAGGTGGCAGCGTAGAGAGAGGGGTAGAAAGGTAAAAACGTGGGTTGGTACACTGCTGTGCACAGTATCCCCTACCTAACTCTGACGGCAGGGGACAAGAGCATTTAATGCCCGTCTGGTCGTTCCATAGTGCAAGGAAACGACCGTTAGGTGTGCCACCGATCGCCACGATGGCCTCCTTGTCAGCTCCGCTTGCCACCTCGCACCGCATGGTTGCACAGCGCCTCGCCACGTGCTTCTGGGATGGCCCTGGGGTGACACGTCGTTGGATGCGCTGGAGCTTGGGTGCAGGGTGGCAGCCTTGCCACGGCAAGCGCCTTGCCGCGGCCCTTCTCTTGTCGCGCCGGCAAGCTTGCCGGTCGCCGGGCCTTGCCGGGACGCGCGGGGCGTCGCGGCAAGTCTTCTGGAAGCGCCTTGGTTGGCCTTCCCGGCAAGCTCCGCTTGCCGGGGCCTTGTACTTCCCGACAAGCTCATCTTGCCGGGGCTTCGTCTACTTGGTTGGCACTTTGTCCTTGAATGGCAGTAAGTGGAATAAGAATGACCGAGGGTCTTGGCGGCGGATCTTGGTGGACGCCCGGCAAGCCTTGCTGCGGGGTGCTGCAACCGCCCGTGCACAAGTTCGGGGTACTAAGGTACCCCCTACTTTAGTACACCGACAGGAGCCCCCAGGCCTGGGCCATACACGGTGCCGAGCGCTGTTGGGCCAGGCCCAAAAAAGTGCACGGGCACGCGCGGCCTGGGTCCACACGAATCCACTCCATATCCACCGCGCCCTCCCGCAACGGCACGCGTCAATTGCGGCGTCGTGGGAGGCATGGGTGGCGTGCGCGATTTTCAAGGCGCCCTCCCCTGTGATCACGGGGTGGGGCGAGGTCACCTCATCCGTTGCCTCGGCTCTGCATCTTCGCCACGCGGCCCCCATGCGCGTGGGGTCGTGGGCGGTGGAAGTGGGAAATCGAGCCGTCACGGGCGGAGGCAGCGGGTCGGCCCCGACTCCCTGCTCTCCCCGTGCTCTGATTGGCTGAGCGGGGCGGTCGAGTCCCTACCTGCTCCTTAAAAAGGGGCGGAAGGGGAGCGCAAAAATCCCGCACTTCCTCATCTTCTCCTTTCTTCAACTTCTGCTACCCTTCCTCTCATCCGCCATGGAGGAAGGGAACCCTGGTCCTTCATCGGTGGCGGCGAGAGTCGCCGCCAGGCAGCGCATCCCTCCCTATCCCGCGCCCGTGGTGGCAGAACCAGCCCCAAGGGGGAGTGGGAGGGGGCGAGGTCGTGGGCGAGGCCGAGGGCGAGGTCGAAGTGCGCGGGGAAGAGGCGGCCGGCGGTTCCTCTCCTCCCGGCGGTCCACACGGGGGACGACCCTTGGGAGTTCTTCGTCAAGCTGCGCCGGGCACCTCGTCGTCGCCTCCGGCTTCCGGCTCCGTTTGCGAGCGCGATGGAGCCGGACCCGCCCGAGACGCTGGGATTGCGCATGAGGGGCAGCGGGATTAGCGGCACGCGAGTCAGCATCGTATCCCCAGCCCCCGGCGTGATGTATCTTGATCCACAGCTTGACGGCGGGGTTTACCCTCCATTTTAAGTTAATGGAGGGCGACCTCCTCTCCGTCAAGGTCTTCGAGGACTCCGGCACCCGGGCGAGATGCTGCGTGGACAGCTCCTCCGATAGCGAAGACTCCCCCTCGAGCGAGAGTGACGAGGAGGAGAGCGACAGCGGCGACGAGGGCGGTGGGTCCGACTAGGCGTCGGGCGTCGCCTCGTGCGCCACCGGCGACCCCATCATCCGGGTCGCCGGCCCCTTGAACTCCCTGGGGTCGTCTCCTTGGGCAGCTGGCGTAGGGAGGCTGCGGAAGAGGAAGAGGGGTGGCGGCAAGGCCGTCAAGTCGGAGTACGAGGGCGTGGCGCCCTCGACAGCGTGCTGATGTCCTGCCGCCCCGTCTTCGAGCTCTGCTTCCGGCGCCTCCGTCTCCGCCAAGCCCCCGGCTGGCCCCCGGGATGTTCTCTTGGTGTCTTCTGGCACCCGTAGCTCACCTAGGCGCCCCTTTTGCCCTTCCCGGCAAACTTCTCTTGCCGGGGCCTCCTTGACCTACCTCCTGAAGAGAGGAACAAGAAAGGGATTACGGGCATCTTATCTTTTCAATTTGTAAGCCTTCGGGCCTTAGCTGCATTTAAAACTTGTAATCCTCTCTTTCATGTTTTTCATCCTCTATGGACTTGTACTGGAATGGGATGTTTTTTAATGAAAAGGGGGAATGCTTGCCGGGTTATATCCTTTACTTGATTCTATGCCTTGTACGTTCTTTCCCTGCGCTTTGAGGGAACTTGCCGGCGCAAGCACGCTCGCTGAGTGCGGAACATCAGTGGCCCGCTGGCGGTGCTGCCTCTGGCAAGAAACCTTGTCGGGGCTAGTTGCAGCGCACTTGTATTGTTGAGCGGACTCGAAAACAAATCAAGGGCGCAACTTAGCCGCGAGTCGATTCCTCCGCGTACAGGTTTCCCATACAAGGCACGCTCGTTCAAGGACGCGGCTTCGCATTCCCCAGCCCACAAGAGGATGCATGACGAGGGATGAAAAACTTATCTGATATCGCAGCCCCCGGCACTATAGCTTGACGGGGATGAATCTTGGTATTCGCAGCCCCCAGCAACTCTGCCTTGCCGGGACCCAGGTGCCGGCGCTCCTTCCTTTGTTCTTGCCGCTGCTGGATGCGTCATACGAACAATCTCTTAAAGCGTGGCAAGTTATTCACTGTAATATATATCTCTATCCTGGGCACTGCTTGTTGCGTTATCTCCTCCACTTGATTCCATGCCTTGTATGTTTTTACCCTGCGCTTAGAGGGAACTTGCCGGCGCAAGCACACTTGCTGAGTGCGGAACATCAGCAGCCCGCTGGCGGTGCTGTTTCCGGCAGGAAATCTCGTCGGGCTAGTTGCAGCGCACTTGTATCGTTGAGCGGACTCGAAAACAAATCAAGGGCGCAACTTAGCCGCGAGTCGATTCCTCCGCGCGCAGGTTTTCCATACAAGGCACGGTCGTTCAAGGAGATAACGCGGTTTTGCAATCCCCAGCCCACAAGAGGATGCATGATGAGGGACGAAAAGACTTATCTGGCATTGCAGCCCCCGCCGACCCTGGCTTGCCGCGAAGGGATCTTGGTACTCGCAGCCCCCAGCAATGCTGGTTTGCCGGGGTCCAGGCGCCAGTGCATCCTTCTGCTCCTTCCTTGTTGCTGTTATTTTAGTTATGATAGCAACTTAGTCAGTGCCGTGACAAGTTACTTTGTAATATAACTTCATCTTGGGCAATGCTATGTTATATCCTTTACTTGACTCCATCCCTTGTATGGTTTTATCCTTACGCTTTTAGGGAACTTGCCGGTGCGAACACACTTTCTGAGTGCGGAACATCAGCAGCCCGCTGGCGGTGTTGCTCCTGGCAAGAAACCTTGTCGGGGCTAGTTGCAGCGCGCTTTCATTGTTGAGCGGACTCAAAACAAAGTTAAGGGCCCAACGTAGCCGCGAGCTGGTTCCTCCGCGCACAGGTTTTTCATACAAGGCACGGGCGTTCAAGGAATATAACATAAAAATTTAAAAACCACAGTGCTCTGCACCCAAATTTTGGGCAACTTAGCTTTTCTGTCATCTGTGTTCCGGCGAGGCCGCACTTCTTCCTTGATTCCCTCCCCTGTATCTTTTCACCCTTACGCTTTTTAGGGAACTTGCCGGTGCAAGCACACTTGCTGAGTGCGGAACATCAGCAGCCCGCTGGCGGTGCTGCCCCCGGCAAGAAATCTCGTCGGGCTAGTTGCAGCGCGCTTTCATTGTTGAGCGGACTCGAAACAGATCAAGGGCGCAACTTAGCCACGATTCGATCCCTTCGCATTCAAGTTTTCCATACAAGGTACGGTCTTTCAAGGAATACGACTCAAAAGTTTGAAACTGACTGCTCTCTTTGCTCTACTCGCCGGTGGAGCTCGATGGTGCGTCCTCGACGGCAGCGCAGCACTCCAAAGAGGTGTGCTTGCCGGAGTGGGCATCAGAGCTGTTCTCGCCGGGCTTAGTCTTTGGTGAAACTGTCTTCGCCTTCTTGCACTTGCCGGTGGAGCTCGATGGTGCGTCCTCGATGGTAGCGCAGTGCTCCGAAGAGGTGCGCTTGCCGGAGTGGGCATCAGAGCTACTCTTGCCGGACTTGGTTTTCTTCTTCCCCCGGGGAGCTTCAGCGGCAAGTGGTTGGCGCTCCGCTGCGGCTGCTGCTTCCCAGTAGATCTTGTCGGTGCAGATAAGTGCATCCTTTTTGTCGCCTTGGACAGAATTGACACTTATCGGACCAGGCATCTTGAGCACATTGTTGGCGTAATGAGAGGCTGCCATGAATTTGGCAAGCGCTGGACGGCCGAGTATCCCATTGTATGGCAATGGGAAATCAGCAACATCGAATGTGACTCTCTCTGTCCTGAAATTCAGCTCGCTGCCAAATGTCACTGGCAGTGTGATCTTCCCCTTGGGCTTGCTCCTTCCCGGATTGATTCCTTGAAAGGTACCAGTCTCTTCGAGCTCGCTGTCGGGGATCTAGAGCTTCTTGAGCACTGCGGAGGAGATCAGATTCAGGCCGGCCCCGCCGTCAACCAACATCTTCGTGACCTTGAGGTTGCGGATTGTCGGTGAAACCAACATCGGCAGGCACTCGACCGCAGTGATGCGATCAGGGTGATCCTCAACGTCGAAGATGATGGGCGTGCTGGACCACTTGAGGGGCTTGCGCGATTCGACGGACGGTTCTGCTGCGCTCACCTCTCGTGCCCACTGTTTGAGTTGGCGGCGTGAGGTGTGCAGAGAAGCACTGCCGTCGATGCACAAGACCTCCGTCGCCTTCTGAAACTCCTGGTCATTAGTCTCATCTTCCTCCATTTCGTCATCTTCATCTTCTTCTTCGTCCTTGTCGCGGCCCCGGGGAGGTCTATCTCCTTGCTGCTGCTTGGGTTTGCCGTGGCGCCCTCCCCGGACGGGAAGCTTCTTGCCGGATCCTCCGCCACCTTTCTGGGCCTTCTCCTTGTCGCGGCGCTCATATTCAGCTCTCTGTAGCTCCGCCATCTGCTCAACTTTCTTGCAGGCTTGGAGGTCATGGCCCTTGGTGCGGTGGATCTTGCAATATTGCTTGCCGGAGCCATCCTGCTTGTCGGCGGCTACCACAGCTTCGCCGGAGTCGTCAACTTTGGCCTTGTCGGAGCAGCCTCCGCTGCTGGACTGCTCAACAACTAGCACATCCTTAGCCTTTCTTTTTCTGTTATTCCGCCTCCGGTTCCTTCTGGCCGGAGCGGTGTCCTCACTGTCAGATCCCTCTGCTCCCACATTCTCTCTGGGGAGTTTCCTCCCCTCTTCAGCACGGGCACACTTGTCGGCCAGAGCATAGAGCTCGCTGACATCTCTGATCTTGCACATCGCCATCTCCTCTCTCATCTTGCGGTTACGCACGTTCTGATGGAACGCGCTGATAACCGCGGCAGGGTGGACTTCTGGTATGTTACGTTGCACCTGGCTGAATCTCTGTATGTACTTGCGGAGGGGTTCTCCTTCCTTCTGGGCAAGCAAATGAAGATCGCTTTCCTGGCCATGAGGCTTGTGGCCGCCTGTGAAGGCGCCGACAAACTGATGGCACAGGTCCGCCCACGAAGAGATGGAGCCGTCCGGCAAGTGCATGAGCCAGGATCGGACGTTGGGCTTGAGTACCAGTGGGAAGTAGTTGGCGAGGATCTTCTCGTCGCGCCCCCCGGCAGCCTGCACCACGATGGTGTAGATGCTGAGGAACTCCGACGGATGTATCCTGCCATCGTACTTCTCGGGCATGTCTGGCTTGAAGTTCTTGGTACTGGGCCACTGGACTTGCCGCAGCTCACGAGTGAACGCAGGGCAACCTACCGCGTACTGCAAGTCGCCTGGTTCCCCTGGCGCATGCATATCGACAGTGGGCCCAGCGCGCTGGTCAGACTAACGTCGCGCTTCTCTCTGACGCTCGATGCGAGTGCGAGCATCTTCGTGTCGCCGTTCTTGGATAACTTGGCGTTGATCGCGACGAGTTCGCGGGTCCGACGACGCAGTGGAGTCGGCATCGGGGTTGGCCCGGCAAGCCGGCGATCTCGGCCTTCGGGGCGGGGAGTGCATGGTTGTGGCACCCCCAGCGGTCTTGTCAGCGTCGGCTTGCGCCTGGGCGCCTTGCCGGGGCTTCGACGCGCTCGGTTGCCGGGGCTTGTCGCCGTTGGCGAAGCCGATGAGGCTATAAATGGTCATCCTCCAATCGTCAATCTTGTGTGGCGCCGAGGGTAATCTAGAAGCAGCTAGGCTCGGGCCAGCACTTCCTCTGCAGTCTTGGGTGGCGGTGGCGACGAGCGGCGCGAGGAACGGGATGTGCTTGGACTCCCAACTGGATTGGAAGGAGCAACACCCCGTCCGGGCGACCGTACCTCACTCGCGCCAGCATGCTGGCGTGCATGCTGGTCTTGAACATCCCGCGACCCACCAGCTTGGGCTTGTTCCAACGCAAGCATGGTGCTAGGAGCGCCATGGCGTTGTCGACCCTGCACCTCCTGGGAAGGGCGTGGCGTACGTACGGTCGCCGACGCTTGCGGGGCCTTGTCTTTGGACCTGGTGACGATGCGAGTCCCACCGTCGGCGCCCGCTCCTCCGCCGGCGTCTACCCCACCGCCCGTTTGCTCCTGCGACGGTGGTATAAACGACGTAGACGGAGCGGCCATCTCCGAAGGCTTCTTCTTCGGTGGCATGTCGATGAAGATGCTGATGTAGCGCGCGCGGAGACCGGATCAGGTTCGCACGACCTCGACGCCCCCTACCTGGCGCGCCAAAGATGTCGTGTCGGGAACGAGCACCTATGGGGCAGGGGGCCCCTTCTGGTCCAGCAGGGGGGCGAGGGGCGCACGAAGAGCAGATCGAGGTCAAACACGCGGGGGAAACGGGATTTTTACCCAGCTTCGGAGCTCTCCGGAGAGATAAAACTCCTACTGCTGCCTTGTGTTTGTATTTGCTCTTATCTGAGAGCGTGAGAATGGTGTGGTGTTGAATCTCCGAACTGCGGAACCTCTTTTACGTGCGGATGGGCCTCCCTTTTATAGTCCAAAGGGGATCACCGACAGGTGGCAGCTTAGAGAGAGGGGTAGAAAGGTAAAAACGTGGGTTGGTACACTGCTGTGCACAGTGTCCCCTACCTAACTCTGACGGCAGGGGACAAGAGCATTTAATGCCCGTATGGTCGTTCCACAGTGCAAGGAAACGACCGTTAGGTGTGCCACCGATCGCCACGATGGCCTCCTTGTCAGCTCCGCTTGCCACCTCGCACCGCATGGTTGCACAGCGCCTCGCCACGTGCTTCTGGGATGGCCCTGGGGTGACACGTCATTGGATGCGCTGGAGCTTGGGTGCAGGGTGGCAGCCTTGCCGCGGCAAGCGCCTTGCCGCGGCCCTTCTCTTGTCGCGCCGGCAAGCTTGCCGGTCGCCGGGCCTTGCCGGGACGCGCGGGGCGTCGCGGCAAGTCTTCTGGAAGCGCCTTGGTTGGCCTTCCCGGCAAGCTCCTCTTGCCGGGGCCTTGTACTTCCCGACAAGCTCATCTTGTCGGGGCTTCGTCTACTTGGTTGACACTTTGTCCTTGAATGGCAGTAAGTGGAATAATAATGACCGAGGGTCTTGGCGGCGGATCTTGGTGGACGCCTAGCAAGCCTTGCCGCGGGGTGCTGCAACCGCCCGTGCACAAGTTCGGGGTACTAATGTACCCCCTACTTTAGTACACCGACAAGGCCCTGCTCCGCTGAGGCCCCGCGGTGCCAACAACGAGGCAGAGGACACCGCCGGCTCCGCCGAGGCCACGCCACACCAACAATGAGGCCGAGGACATCGCCGGCTCAGCCGAGGCCCCACCCTACCGACAATGAGGGGGAGGATTTCCACCGCTCCGCTGAGGCGCCACCCGCCGGCAACGAGAAAGAGGACATCGCCAGCTCCGCCGAGGCCCCGCCCCGCTGCTAACGAGGCCACTCCACACAGAAAACAAGGAAGAGTATAACACGATAGGTCGCCGCCGCTCGGGTCCAAGTAAGGCCACCGCTGATACCCTCCGGTTGAAGCCAAGCTAGGCGGGTTGACCATTGATGGCCGGTTAGCTTCTTGGCGGCGACGTGGAGTCGGAGAGCTGTGTTGGAGAAGGACGCTGCTTCTACTTAACCCCAGCGAGACGGATAGACAGAGAGAATGGAGCTAGGAGGTGGTGCGAGAGGCCCAGCTACTAGCTAGATAGGGGAGGAGTGTGCGGTTGTGAGATCGATGAAAAGAGGGGCGAGAGTTTACACATGTGTGGGACCATATGAGAGACACGAGGCAAGGACACATAAAGGAGGAGATTGAAGGTGCGTGTGTATGTTGTAGGCAGGCATCACTGAAGAGGTTTATCGATTGGTGTGTGTCGGAAAGGAGTTGTGGAGACTCTGGGAGAATGACCTAAAGAAAAAAAATGAATATGCGCGATGGATAGAATGCTGAGGGAGGGGGAGGGCGAGGAGGACGTGCGCATGCACGAGAGAAAGTTAGTGGTAGCTACAAAGGTTAGGGGATTGTGTGGGTGTAAGAGACTAACAAAGATCATAATTTGATATGAAAGTGGATTCATATATTTGAGTAGGAGATCATAGTGTCTTAAACATATGCATTCATGAATATAGTGGTGATACGCGTGCTGTGGTTTTGCACATGTTATACCATAATGTGATAATGCATGGCGTTTGCAACTCACAGCTAAATGTCGAACAATCTAAACCATACTATACATCAAACAATCTCACATTTTATTTGAATTTGTGATATTGTGTGGCATTTGCAGCTTAAAACTAAATATCCAACAATCTAAACAATACTATATATCGAACATTCTCACATTTTATTTGAATTTGTGGTAATGTGTGGTGTTTGCAACTCACATCTAAATACTTGTAGGCGTAGGGGACAGGGCACCATACATAATGTGATAAACACATTATACATATGAGACATGGTTTAGATTATGAAGATCTAGCTAGAGCTAGAAATGTAATGTGGTTTGAATCCAACATAAAGTGGATTCAAAAAATTGACCTCGAGTTCATATAGTACACATAGCTCATATGTAACTCAAGATTAATCATGTGGTGTGCTGTGAAGATAATACACAAACGATGGTTTAACTTGACAATAATGATGATTGTAGATCTTATTAAAATAGAGAAATGAATTCAAATGCTTTGACTTCACAACAATCATTATTGTAGATCTTATTCGAATAGAGAAACGAATTCCAATTAAGTTCATATTGCAGTGGTAGTATATACGTTTGGAATGCACTAAAATGTTCATTTGAGTAGTAGGTTGCATGCATTATACACGTAGCAAAATATTTTAATTGAACATAACATGAATTCAAAGTTTTGAATGACATTTGTAGTGCGAATTGATTTGGTACAGTACACGTTAGGCTTGTTCAGAAATTTCAACCCGCACCTTGTTATCCCGAAATATTTAAGATATATCTTTGTCTCATTGTGCTCCGACAACTCCTTCCATCTCAACCCGCCCCTTGCTATTCCAAAATTACAACGCGCGCAAAAACAGACACGCGAAATGCCCGTGGTACCCCTGAACCAAAAGAACCGCCTCAAATTGGTCGGGGTACTTTCATAACATACCCCACATTTTGGACAAGCATGTCCCTAAGCCATGGTTCCCCACTCCCATCCCATCAGCCCACCCATTTGTACACCGAGGCCGCGAAAACCCGCGACGAAGCCCCACACCCTCCTCCGTCCGCCACAACAACACCTCGACGTCCCTCATCCACCGTACCGGATGAGGATCCGTCGTCGATCTCGTCGTCCCGCCGGTTCAGCCACCCCGTCCTCCGACTCCAAG
This sequence comes from Triticum timopheevii, assembly GCA_963921465.1. Classification (NCBI taxonomy): domain Eukaryota; kingdom Viridiplantae; phylum Streptophyta; class Magnoliopsida; order Poales; family Poaceae; genus Triticum; species Triticum timopheevii. The sequence continues at coordinate 142,369,026 of OY997270.1, forward strand.
GAGCTGCCCCGACGTTCCCCTCATCTTTTGCGCCACCTCCATTGCCACACTGTCGTCTTCACTCGCACCACCGGAAGAGCATCCTCATCACCATTTCCTCGGATAAAGCTGCAGCCTAATCGGCGCCACCAAAGAGATTGTACACTAATAGCCGCATTTTCTTCTTGATTCGATCTCAGGATGCTGCCGGCGCTCAGTCCCAAGCCGACACGGCGCAGCTCCATCCACGGTGGCGTCGCCGGCCACTTCCTCCACGGCATTGCTCCCTCGACGGCGACGTCCACATCGGTAGGAGCTGTTGCTGCTTTAGCTCTCGCTCGCGCTACTGCTCTGCTCTTGCTCTTGGTCCCCTGCCTGGTCTGCTCTTGCTATTGCTCTTGCTCGCGCTGTTGTTCTCGCTCTTCCACTTGCTTGTGATGCTGCTCCGATTTAGCTACACTTCAGTCGACTGAATCGACTTTTGGGTCAGTCAATTTTCAGGGGTGGGGGGCTCACCGGAGTGAAGGAAGAACTAGTCGCAGCGGGGAGGGGGCTCACCGGAGAGGTACCCCACTATCTATCTTAGGGATCAGGATGGGGCCAATGGTCGCCGGTGGTGGTGGGGCAGTGGCGTGGGATCGCCGGAGAAAAAGCTCGGCACGGGAGGGGGCCTAGATGGATGGCCGGAGCGGCAGCGGACCGGCGATGGGGGGTGTTTTCGGGGCGGGCGGGGTGGCGCACCACCGGCCGCGGGCGGCGGGGGGCTGCTGTTTGGCCGGTGGTGGCTGGCGGCTCAGGGGGGGGGTGGAGGTTGAAGATGAACTGCTAGCCCTTGATTTCGTATCCAACAGCTGCAAAATCGACTGATCGGAGATGAAAAAGTCAGTCGACTGATGTGTAGCCTCACCTTGTTAGTGCGTTCAGTTTCGACAGTAAAATTTAGTTTCGACAACAAAATTTAGTTTCGACAGTTAAGTTCAGTTTCGACAGTTAAATTCAGTTTTGATAGTTAAGTTCAGAGATGAGCGGCTGATGTATTTTACATCTAGCACTTTGTGGTTATATATTTTACGTCATCTATTGGAGATGCTATTAGAATTCCACTCAGGTTAATGTTGTCTCTCTTGTCCTGCTTCAGCCTCGGCATCGTACAACTCACCGGAGCTGCTCCAACGACGAAACCCTCCATCACAGCGGAGCAGTACCTTGAGCTCCATCTCTAGACGCCTAAGATCTTCTTCCCCTCTTCCGACAGCCAAGTCAGCCAGAGCATCCTCACCGGCCAACCCAATCATGCTGAGATCGACATGGCTTCGCCAAAGAGGTTGTACACTTGTTGCATTTCTTTTTTACTCTACATGTTATATATATTGTCCATTGAGCACAAGTAGTAACGTGAAATATGATTATTTTATCCTACTATATGACAACTAGTGAGGTACCAGGCAACTTAGCTATCTGTGATGGACTCTCTTGAAGGCCATCATTATTTATCTCTGCGCATTTGAGCTGTGCATTTGTCGATGGGCCTGGGAGTTGAGCTAGTAGGGCAGCGGCCTGGGACCAAAGTAATAGAAGTAGCACAAAAACATTTTTTTGTGTAGGATTTTCCTTGCTCAAGCCTGCCTACTAGAATCGCCAGTGCTTGAAAGGAAAAGTGAATGAAAAACATAGGAATTGGAAAGTTTCCTCTGGTACTACTATTCATGAATTTGGTTCAAAGGAATCCTTTAGTGTCTCCTTGGAAGAAAAAACGTAGGAATTTTAATTTTTCACTTGTCCTCCTTTTCAAATTCCTGTTCATGAAGCACAAGACTAAGAGATAGTAGCATAATAGCATTATAACCGTACATTTTCTTGTGGTTTGACTTAATCTCACCATGCTCCTTTCCAGCCTGTGATCTTCCAATTCTTGTGAATCAAACACCCAAATTGGCAGAAATCTTGTGTTTTTAAATTCTCTGTTTTACACGTGCATTCCTATCCTATTCCTGTCTATTTTCAATCCCTGCATTGTTTTTTTTATAGAAAGACTGTAAGGGAACCCCCTACAGCATAATTGGTGCAACAAACCCAAATTGCAAGTACCATACCTTGAACCTGGGTGGGTGGAAAGGCATTAGCCCCTTCCCACCACTAGGCTATCCCTGCATTGTTGGAATCCTCCAATTCAAACGAGCCCTTACAGAATTACTTTTCTTACAGATAGTTGTCAAAGAAAATCTTGCGTGGTTTGTCCCGCTCCTGCTGCGCCGTCGTCCACCCCAGCTCAGCTGCTCCAACGACAGAAGGGTCTAGCACAGCAGGGATCCGGCCTCCAGACTGTCTTTCGCCGCCTCAGATCTTTTTCCCCGCCGCCGGCAGCCATGAAAATTGCATTACCATCATCAACCGAGCAGATGACCTCGAGGACTACACGGATCCGCAAGAGAGGTTGCACTCTTTCGTGTCTGCTTACGTTATGCATCGCTTAATATTACATGCTACTTTATCGTCATGTTCACCGATTAGACTCTGATTCAGCTCCAAACTAATGGTCAAACTTGAGTTTTTAAATAGTTGTGGGGTACATATCGGGGCCACAATAAATAGTATCTATCTACTATCTGGTTAATCTCTGGTGTCTACTATGAGTTTCATGTTGGGTGGGAAACAAATAGTAAAGGAGCCATTATCTGTATTTTTAACTGAAGCCATTATCTGCCTACTATTATTGGTTTTTGGTCTATCCACAGGTTGCTACCATCACTCTGGATTTCTGCATGCACTCCTTACATAATCTCACTATGTTTTATTCCTATGCATGGTAGTTATTGTAAACAATGGAACTGAACATGTAGAGGAAAAGAGACGAGCCTTGCGTGGCAATAAAATTTCATGCAGACGTCGCTCCATGGTAGGCGCAAAGGCAGCCCCCTCCACCCATTTTGTATTGTAATCGAGAGGAAGATATCTGTTCTGAAGTGAATTCAAAAGAATAAGACAACTCCTATTTACCCCCCTGAGGTCTTCGCTCTAACTTGGCATGCTGATGTTGGTTATATCATGCATATGGTTCCTTGCATTGCTTACTTTATACATCAAATATGTCATCTGCTTAGTTTAGACATCCTTTGTTCGAATGCCATCTATTTAGTTTATTCATCGTTTATGTGAATTATGCAACGCCATCTTGTTTAGCCTGGCATCATATATGTGAATTTTGCAATGCCACCCTGCTTAGCCAGTCATCTTATATGTGAATTATATTAGGCCATCCTTTTTTCAGAGCAGACTATCCTATCTAACGAAATGCATATCTCGCTGGTTACGGATAGCTCCTCAGAGGAGGATTCAGAGACAGATGACTAGTCCTATTCCCCCCCCCCCCCCCGAGGTGTATGCTCTAACTTGGCAGGGTTATGTTGCTCATATCGTGCGTATGGTGTCTCACATTGCTATGTCATTTGATTAGTTTAGACAGGCTTTGTGTGAATGCCACCTGTTCAGTGTCTAATTACCATATATGTGAATTATGCATTGCCATCTTGTTGCAAGACATTATATATGTGAATTATGCAATGCTATCTTGTTGCAAAGGCATTATATATGTGAATTATGCAATGCCATGCTATTTAGCCAATCATCTTGTATGTGAATTATATCATGCTATCATTTTTTGTATTACGTGTTGCATTTGTCGACAACGTTTGTATATTCAACTACTCTTCTTGTGCATCAACCATTTGAAGCAGTGATGGAAGTATCTAGAGTGAAAACAAGGTATTCAAAGCAGACAATGCTACCTGCTGAAGCAGACATCTTGCTGGTTACAGATAGCTCCTCGGAGGAGGATTCAGAGACTGATAACCAGTCCTATTTCCCCCCTGAGGTCTATGCTCAAACTTGGAAGGGTTATATTACCCATGTCATGCATGTTGTCTTGCATTGCTTAGTTTTTACATCATATATGAATTGCCATCTGCGTACTTGCTTACTATATAAATCATATATTTGAATTATATCATGCCATCATGTTTACATAGTACATACACATCATCTATCTGAATTATGGCATGGCAACCCATTTAATAAAGACATCATATAGTTATATCATCTCATCCTGTTTAGTGTTTACAGTCATCATATTTTGAATTATGGCATTCTATCCGTGAATGTATTTGAATTATGGCATGCCACCTATTTAATAACACATTATATAGTGATATCATGCCATCCTGTTTACATAGTCATCATATTTTGAACTGTCTTTCCATCTTTTTTAGTTAGCCATCATAATGTGAAATTGTGCCGTGCTATCCTGTTTAGTTAGCCATCATATATGTGAAATTGTGTCATGCTATCCTGTTTAGTTAGCCATCATATTGTGAGATTGTGTCATGCTATCCTGTTTGGTTAGACAACATAAATGTGAATTATTGCATGCCCTCTTTTATTCCCCACTATCCATTGCACCTGTCTATCATACAATGTCTATACTTTCAATTACTTTTCATGTTTATCAGCCATTTGAATTGGAGAAGGTGATGGCAGTATCTAAGGGAGTAACAACACGGTCTTCAGAAAAAATAGTGCTACCAGTTGATGTAGATAGAACCACGGTTGTACTTGCCCAAGGACAATATCCACCACACATAAGCCAGACTCTCGCAGATTGTACCCCTACCCAGTTGGACAGAGAACCCGCTATACCCCTTCTAACCGCAACCCCGGCAGATAGTAACCCAGTTCTAGTTGACACGACACCGTCTCCACCACAGAGCACACAAACACGAGCAGTTAGTAAGGGAACTGCAGTGCCCAAAGCACGAGGACCACCACTCCGAATCCCAACTCAACGCTTAAAGGAGAAGAAGATTTGTTCTCAGGTCAGGTTCTGTAGCTATGGTTCATACTCCTTTGCTCTTGCAATACTGTATTTACTCATACCAACTGTTTTCAAATTTGAAGGATGGAATTGAAACTCCAATGGCGCAACAGGTATGTTTTAAACCTGTTTCTTTAACTGGTTTGTTGTTGTAACCTGCTCTAGTTGATTTCAGTATCAATTGAATAAACAGTTATGTTCTCATGTCATGCACATTACAAGTGTTGTTATTGCTCTATAGTTTCCCACACTTATATTCTGTCTATTCTGCTTTGCCTTGAACAAATATTATTTGAACTGTGTCTCTATCTTGATTTGGCAATAAAAACTAGAATGATATAGACCATAAAGTGACCATGGTACATAGATATATGTTTGTTTCATGTTGTTATCCTGTCCACTTTACTACTGAACTCATTTACCAAAATTAGTTTAATATACAACATGGTAAACCTGTGATGTGTCTGCTTGTTTCTCTTTTATTATGCGGACAAAGTATTGGAGAATAGTATCGCGTTATGCAATGGTAAAGGAAGCAATGCAGATAAGGTTCAAGATAGTGAGACATCCTGTTGGTCTCCAAGAAAGCTGATAAAAACTATCTTGACGATAGTGAGAGAACCCAAAAGTCATGTCTTGATGTAGTGTTCGAGTTACTGGCCAATACTGCTGGCACAAGCTCTTCGAACTCGCTGCATGAATCAGTTCGTCTTCTTGAGTCTCAACTTCAAGTTGAAAGATATCGATCAGATGTGCTGCGACAAGAACCTGAAGGACTGAGGAAGTCCCTGCATAATTTAGATGCATACTTCCTGGTGCAACAACAAGCGCTGGAGGATTTAAGCGCCAAACAAAAGAAAGTTAATAAGCTTGCTAAGAATCTTGCCATCATTATCGGTACTCAGGATATTGTTTCTTGAGATCTTCTGAAGTGGTTTCAGTTCTGGATTTGTTTTGCTATGGCATTTATTTGCGCTGGTCGCCAACTTTGAGAACTAGAGTATATGATATGCTGCTTTGTTCCCTATATTTGCACTGGTGGCGAACTTTGATGCCCAGTGGATGTAATATGTGTAATAGTCGTGATAGCCAAGCGTTAGTTGCTTGCTTATTTATTTCCTTGTTGTCTTTTTTATTTGTTTGCTTGTAGCCAGTGTAGTTCTTTTTCCGCGGTTTGCTAGTGGCTGCAATAACCTATTTTTCAAAACTAGGCCACAATAACCATGGGCTACATATTTACTGTAGTGACACTGGGCCTCCTACCGGCCGTAGAAACAATGGGCCTTCTATGGGCCGTAGAAACAATGGGCCTTCTACGGGCCATAGACATAATGGGCCTTCTATGGGCCGTATCACCAATGGGCCTTATATGGGCCGTATGATCGATTGGCCAAACATGGGACAATAACAGACCGCATTATGGCCGTAAACAGGCTAGAGTTGGAATCGTCCGTTCATGGGCCGAGCATAACGGGCCATCGTTACTAGGTCGTATTTGATGATGCTATGAAAACGGCCCAACGTATTAAAGGGCCACAAACGGGCCGACTATAACAACGGGCTGAATTTGGCCCACAAGCAGAAAATGACAGTAACTGGCTGCTACGTCTTGAGCTTGCGTTGGTTTTCCTTGAAGAGGAAAGGGTGATACAGCAAAGTAGCGTAAGTATTTCCCTCAGTTTTTGATAACCAAGGTATCAATCCAGTAGGAGGCTCCTCAAAAGTCCCACGCACCTACACAAACAAACAAGAACCTTGCAACCAACGCAATAAAGGGGTTGTCAATCCCTTCACGGCCACTTGCAAAAGTGAGATCTGATAGAGATAATATGATAAGATAAATATTTTTGGTATATTTATGATATAGATTGGAAAAGTAAAGATGCAAATAAAAGTAGATGGTAAACTTATATGATAAAAGATAGACCCGGGGGCCATTGGTTTCACTAGTGGCTTCTCTCAAGATAGCATAAGTATTACGGTGGGTGAGCAAATTACTGTCGAGCAATTGATAGAAAAGCGCATAGTTATGAGATTATCTAGGCATGATCATGTATATAGGCATCAGGTCCGTGACAAGTAGACCGACTCCTGCCTGCATCTACTACTATTACTCCAGACATCGACCGCAATCCAGCATGCATCTAGAGTATTAAGTTCATAAAGAACAGAGTAACGCATTAAGAAAGATTACATGATGTAGAGGTATAAACTCATGCAATATGATATAAACCCCATCTTTTTATCCTCAATGGCAACAATACAATATGTGTGTTGCTGCCCCTGCTGTCACTGGGAAAGGACAGCATAAGATTGAACCCAAAGTTTAGCACTTCTCCCATTGCAAGAAAGATCAATCTAGTAGGCCAAACCAAACTGATAATTCGAAGAGACTTGCAAAGATAACTTAATCACACATAAAAAGAATTCAGAGGAGTTTCAAATATTTCTCATAGATAAAGTTGATCATAAACCCACAATTCATCAGATCTCGACAAACACACCGCAAAAAGAGTTACATCGAATAGATCTCCAAGAAGATCGAAGAGAACTTTGTATTGAGATTGAAAGAGAGAGAATAAGCCATCTAGCTAATAACTATGGACCCGAAGGCCTATGGTAAACTACTCACAACTCATCGGAAGGGCCTTGGAGATGATGTAGAGGCCCTCAATGGGCGATTCCCCCTCCGGCGGAGCGCCGATGAAGGCTCCAAGATGGGATCTCGTGGATACAAAAGGTAACGGCGGCGGAAATAGTTTTTCGTGGTGCTCCTGGATGTTTTCGGGGGTACATGGGTATATATAGGAGGAAGAAGTAGGTCGGTGGATGCTCGAGGGGCCCACAAGGGTGGGAGCGCGCCCACCTCCAAGGGGCATGTCGGGCACCCTCGTGGCCACCTCCTCTGTTTCTTGACGTCCACTCCAAGTCCCCTGGATCACGTTTGTTCCAAAAAGGTCGCTCCCAAAGGTTTCATTCCATTTGGACTCTGTTTGATATTCCTTTCCTTCGAAACACTGAAATAGGGAAAAAACAACAATTCGGGCTGGGCCTCCGGTTAGTAGGTTAGTCCTAAAAATGATATAAAAGTGTATAGTAAAGGCCATAAACATCCAAAACGGGTAATATAATAACATGGAACAATCAAAAATTATAGATACGTTGGAGATGTATCAAGCATCCCCAAGCTTAATTCCTGCTCGTCCACGAGTAGGTAAATGATAAAAAAACAGAATTTTTGATGTGGAATGCTACCTAGCATAATTCTTAATGTAATTTTCTTTATTGTGGCATGAATTTTTAGATACAAATGATTCAAAATAAAAGTTCATATTGACATAAGAAATAGTAATACTTCAAGCATACTAATCAAAGCAATCATGTCTTCTCAAAATAACATGGCTAAAGAAAGTTCATCCCTACAAAATTATATAGTTTGGTTATGCTCCATTTTAGTCACACAAGAATGCTCTCATCTTGCACACCCCCGATGACAAGCCAAGCAATTGTTTCATACTTTAGTAATCTCAAACATTTTTCAACTTTCAGCAATACATGAGCGTGAGCCATGGATATAGCACTATGGGTGGAATAGAATATGATGATGGAGGTTGTGTGGAGAAGACAAAAAGGAAGAAAGTCTCATGTTAATGAGGCTAATCAACGGGCTATGGAGATGCCCATCAATTGTTGTCAACATGAGGAGTAGGGATTGTCATGCAACGGATGCACTAGAGCTACAAATATATGAAAGCCCAACAAAAGAAACTAGTGGGTGTGCACCCAACTTGCTTGCTCACGAAGACCTAGGGCATTTTGAGGAAGCCCATCGTAGGAATATACAAGCGAAGTTCCATAATGAAAAATTCCCACTAGTATAGAACAAGTGTGGAAAAGGATAGTAACATTGCCCCCTTTTTTATTTCTTTTTTTTGGCCTTTCTTTTTTTTCTTTGGCCTTTCTTTTTTTTCTTTTTTTTCTTTGGCCTTTTTTTATTTGGGGACAATGCTCTAATAATGATGATCATCACACTTCTATTTATTTACAACTCATGAATTCCAACTCAAAACTAGAACAAGATATGACTCTATATGAATGCCTCCGGCGGTGTACCGGGATGGGCAATGAATCAAGAGTGACATGTATAAAAAAATTATGCATGGTGGCTTTGCCACAAATATGATGTCAACTACATGATCATGAAAGGCAATATGACAATGATTATGTGTGTCATGATGATGAACGGAACGGTGGAAAGTTGCATGGCAATATATCTCGGAATGGCTATGGAAATGCCATAATAGGTAGGTATGGTGGCTGTTTTGAGGAAGATATAAGGAGGTTTATGTGTGATAGAGCGTATCGTATCACGGGGTTTGGATGCACTGGCGAAGTTTGCACCAACTCTCAAGGTGAGAAAGGGCAATGCACGGTACCGAAGAGGCTAGCAATGATGGAAGGGTAAGAGTGCGTATAATCCATGGACTCAACATTAGTCAAAAAGAACTCATATACTTATTACAAAAATCTACAAGTCATCAAAAACCAAGCACTACGCGCATGCTCCTACGGGGATAGATTGGTAGGAAAATACCATCGCTCGTCCCCGACCACCACTCATAAGGATGACAATCTAAGAACACCTCATATTTCAAATTTGTTACACAACGGTTACCATACGTGCATGCTATGGGACTTTCCAACTTCAACACAAGCATTCTTTAAATTCACAATTACCCAAATAGCATGACTCTAATATCACCACCTCCATATATCAAAACAATTATCAAGTATCAAATTGATCATAGCATCCAATTCACTTCCTATGATAGTTTTTATTATACCCAACTTGGATGCCCATCATTCTAGGGCCAATTTTATAACCATAGTAAATACCATGCTGTTCTAAAAGACTCTCAATATAATATAAGTGAAGCATGAGAGATTAACAATTTCTACAAAATCAAGCCACCGCCGTGCTCTAAAAAGTATAAGTGAAGCACTAGAGCAAAACTATCTAGCTCAACAGATATAAGTGAAGCACATAGAGTATTCTAATAAATTCCAATCAAGTGGGTTTCTCCCAAAAGGTGTGTACATCAAGGATGATCGTGGTAAACTAAAAAGCAAAGACTAATATTATACAAGACGCTCCAAGCAAAAGACATATCATGTGGCCAATAAAAATATAGCTCCAAGTAAAGTTACCGATAGACGAAGACAAAAGAGGGGATGCCTTCCGGGCATCCCCAAGCTTAGGATTTTGGTTGTCCTTGGATTATATTGGGGTGCCATGGGCATCCCCAATATTAGGCTCTTGCCACTCCTTAATCCATAGTCCATCAAATCTTTACCCAAAACTTGCAAACTTCACAACACAAAACTCAACAGGAAATCTCATAAGCTCCGTTAGTGCAAGAAAGAAAAACCACCACATAAGGTACTGTAATGAACTCATTCTTTATTTATATTGGTGTTAAATATACTATATTCCAACTTTTCTATGGTTCATACCCCCCGATACTAGCCATAGATGCATTAAAATAAGCAAACAACACAAGAAAAACAGAATCTGTCAAAAACAGAACAGTCTGTAGCAATCTGTAACTTCCAAATACTTCTGGAACTCTAAAAATCCTACAAAAATAGGAAGTCCTGGGAAATTTGTATATTGATCTACTGCAAAACGAATCAATGCAAAAGCACGTTCCTTTGATTTATTAAAATTATTCTCGTGCGTGCAAAAGTTTCTGTTTTTCAGCAGAATCATATTAACTATCACCTATAGGTTCTACTTGGCACAAACACTAATTAAAACATAAAACCACATCTAAACAGATTCTAGATGGAATATTTATTTCTAAACAGAAGCAAAAAGCAAGGAACAAAAATAAAATTGGGTTGCCTCCCAACAAGCGCTATCGTTTAACGCCCCTAGCTAGGCATAAAAGCGAGAATAGATCTAAGTATCGCTATCCTTATTTCTTAATTTTTTAGCGGAGTCTTGTTTGAATCCGGGAGGTTCTTTACGTTTCCCCTCATACTCGGAAATTTTGAGATCTAAAGAATCCAACCGCTTATTACAAAGGGTAATCAACATATTCATGCGGTGAAGATTTCCGCTAACACTCTTAAGAGGTTCAAGGGACTTTTGCAAAAAAATTGTTACTTTGCAAATTTTCTCAAAAACTTGTGTCTCCTCCGGGGTATGATGTGATCCCCCTTTTTGGGGTAGTGTTCCCACTATTCCCTCTAAGACTTCATGCGCAATACTGGGATCAATCTCGATAAAATTTCCTTTGGCAATGCAATCCAAAAGTTGTTTATGGGACATATTTAGTGCAACATAAAAATTGCGAAGAACAATTCTGAAATTGACCTCTAAAGTGCAGCTACGATAAGATTCCATCATCCTATACCAAGCATCTTTCAAGTTTTCTCCTTGCCTTTGCTTGAAGTGAAGAATTTCAAACTCGGGAGACAAAGGAGTAGATAAAGAACTAGCCATGACGACAAGCACACAAAAGACAAGCGAAACAGAGAGGAGAACGGAAAAGAGAGGGCGAATAAAATGACAAGGGTGAAGTGGGGGAGAGGAAAACGAGAGGCAAATGGCAAATAATGTAATGCGAGGGAGATGAGTTTGTGATGGGTACTTGGTATATCTTGACTTGAGCAAAGACCTCCCCGGCAATGGCGCCAAAAATCCTTCTTGCTACGTCTTGAGCTTGCGTTGGTTTTCCTTGAAGAAGAAACGGTGATGCAGCAAAGTAGCGTAAGTATTTTCCTCAGTTTTTGAGAACCAAGGTATCAATCCAGTAGGAGGCTCCTCAAAAGTCCCATGCACCTACACAAACAAACAAGAACCTCGCAACCAACGCAATAAAGGGGTTGTCAATCCCTTCACGGCCACTTGCAAAAGTGAGATCTGATAGAGATAATATGATAAGATAAATATTTTTAGTATTTTTATGATATAGATTGGAAAAGTAAAGATGCAAACAAAAGTAGATGGTAAACTTATATGATAAAAGATAGACCCAGGGGCCATAGGTTTCACTAGTGGCTTCTCTCAAGATAGCAAAAGTATTACGGTGGGTGAACAAATTACTGTCGAGCAATTAATAGAAAAGCGCATAGTTATGAGATTATCTAGGCATTATCATGTATATAGGCATCACGTCCGTGACAAGTAGACCGACTCCTGCCTGCATCTACTACTATTACTCCACACATCGACCGCTATCCAGCATGCATCTAGAGTATTAAGTTCATAAAGAACAGAGTAACACATTAAGAAAGATGACATGATGTAGAGGGATAAACTCATGCAATATGATATAAACCCAATCTTTTTATCCTCGATGGCAACAATACAATATGTGCGTTGCTGCCCCTGCTGTCACTCGGAAAGGACACCGCAAGATTGAACCCAAAGCTAAGCACTTCTCCCATTGCAAGAAAGATCAATCTAGTAGGCCAAACCAAACTGATAATTCGAAGAGACTTGCAAAGATAACTTAATCACACATAAAAGAATTCAGAGGAGATTCAAATATTTCTCATAGATAAACTTGATCATAAACCCACAATTCATCGGATCTTGGCAAACACACCGTAAAAAGAGTTACATCGAATAGATCTCCAAGAAGATCAAGGAGAACTTTGTATTGAGATTCAAAGAGAGAGAAGAAGCCATCTAGCTAATAACTATGGACCCGAAGGTATGTCGTAAACTACTCACAACTCATCGGAAGGGCCTTGGAGATGATGTAGAGGCCCTTCATGGGCGATACCCCTCCGGCGGAGCGCCGGCGAAGGCTCCAAGATGGGATCTCGCGGATACCGAAGGTTACGGCGGTGGAAATAGTTTTTCGTGGTGCTCCTTGATACGTCTCCAACGTATCTATAATTTTTGATTGCTCCTTGCTACTTTATCTACTGTTTTAGGCAATATTGGGCTTTATTATCCACTTTTATATTATTTTTGGGACTAACCTATTAACCGGAGGCCCAGCCCAGATTTGCTGTTTTATGCCTATTTCAGTGTTTCGAGGAAAAGGAATATTAGACGGAATCAAAACGGAACGAAATCAACTGGATAAGTTATTTTTGGATGGAAACCCACCTGATGGACTTGGACCCCACGTCAGAAGATACGGGAGGTGCTCACGAGGGTGGGGGGCGCGCCCTCCCCCCCCTGGGCGTGCCCCCTGCCTCGTGGGGCCCTCATAGCTCCACCGACGTGCTCTTTTCACCCATATATACCTACGTACCCTAAAACTTCCGGAACAGAAGATAGATCAGGAGTTCCGCCGCCGCAAGCCTCTGTAGCCGCCAAAAACTAATCGGGACCCCATTCCGGCACCCTGCCGGAGGGGGATCCCATCACCGGAGGCCATCTTCATCATCCCGACGCTATCCATGACGAGGAGGGAGTAGTTCACCCTCGGGCTGAGGGTATGTACCAGTAGCTATGTGTTTGATGTCTCTCTCTCGTGTTCTCTCTCGTGTTCCATCTATGGCACGATCTTGATGTATCCCGAGCTTTGCTATTGTAGTTGGATCTTATGATGTTTCTCCCTCTCTACTCTCTTGTGATGAATTGAGTTTCCCCTTTTGAAGTTATCTTATTGGATTGAGTCTTTTATGAACACTTGATGTATGTCTTGCGTGGGATAACCGTGGTGACAATGGGTTATTCTATTGATCCACTTGATGTATGTTTTGGTGATCAACTTGCGGGTTTCGTGACACTTGGGAACCTATGCATAGGGGTTGGCACACGTTCTTGACTCTCCGGTAGAAACTTTGGGGCACTCTTTGAAGTACTTTTATGTTGGTTGGATGAATCTGAGATTGTGTGATGCATATCGTATAATCATGCCCACGAATACTTGAGGTGACAATGGAGTATCTAGGTGATTTTAGGGTTTTGGTTTATTTGTATGTTAAGGTGTTATTCTAGTACGAACTCTTTTATAGATCGATCCGAAAGAATAGCTTTGTGGTGGTTTCGTACCCGACCATAATATCTACATTTGTTCTCCGCTATTAGTGGCTTCGGAGTGACTCTTTGTTGCATGGTGAGGGCTTGTCATATGTTCTATCTAGGTTATTATTGTTGAGAGAACTTACACTAGTGAAATTATGAACCCTAGGCCTTGTTTCTTATCATTGCAATACCGTTTACGCTCACTTTTATCGCTCGTTACCTTGCTGTTTTTATTATTTCAGATTACAAAAACCTATATCTACTATCTATTTTGCACTTGTATCACCATCTCTTCGCTGAACTAGTGCACCTATACAATTTACCATTGTATTGGGTGTGTTGGGGACACAAGAGACTTTTTCTTATTTGGTTGCAGGGTTGCTTGAGAGAGACCATCTTCATCCTACGCCACCTAAGGATTGATAAACCTTAGGTCATCCACTTGAGGGAAATTTGCTACTGTCCTACAAACCTGTGCACTTGCAGACCCAACAACGTCTACAAGAAGAAGGTTGTGTAGTAGACATCACTCCTAGATGTTTTCGAGGTACATGGGTATATATAGCAGGAAGAAGTAGGTCGGTGGACGCTCGAGGGGCCCATGAGGGTGGGGGGGCGCCCACCAGGGGGCGCACCGGGCACCCTCGTGGCTGCCTCCTCTGTTGCTTGACGTCCACTCCAAGTCCCCTGGATCAAGTTTGTTCCAAAAAGATCGCTCCCAAAGGTTTCATTCCGTTTGGACACCGTTTGATATTCCTATTCCTTCGCAACACTGAAATAGGCAAAAAAACAACAATTCGGGCTGGGCCTCCGGTTAGTAGGTTAGTCCCAAAAATGATATAAAAGTGTAGAGTAAAGCCCATAAACATCCAAAATGGGTAATATAATAGCATGGAACAATCAAAAATTATAGATACGTTGGAGACGTATCATAGGCCGTAAGTAACTGAATGCTGGAAATGAGCCCAAGAATAAATGGGCCCTGAGAAGGCCGAAAGATACCATAGGTTGGAAACGGCCCAATGGAATAATGGGCCGTTAATGGGTATAAAGTGATACACTGTTTATTACGGGCCAGTTTCACCACGGGCCGTTAATGGGCCAAGAGTTATAAAGGGCCTCATATGGGCCGAAAGACGTCATGGGCCATACATGGGCCTAAAGTTAAAACGGGCTGGAATCATATTGGACGGCCCATATGACACTACTGGGCCTAATTTGGATAGGTCGTAACGGGCCCTGGGTTAGCGAGCTGTAAATGGGCTATATGCGAAAAGGCCGTTAACAGGCTTTCAGTTGGCCGGCCCGCCACCTTTTTACCAAGTCAAACGGGCCGGCCTTTTCACAGGAATGGGCCTCTGTTGGGCCGTGCCACATGTTGACATATCATAGGCGCCTTCTTTCCAATGAGTGGATGACATCTGTCCCGACGGCGAGCCGACACGTGTCTCCTCCAGCCAATGATGATTTTACACGTGGAAAATCCCCACTGGTCGGGGCTGTTAATGGGTTATCGGATCCAATACCGGACCCGATAGATTAACGACGTTCCGTTACGGTGCATGCCATGTGTCGGTCACCCTTGATGAAAGGACTTCTGTGACGCACGATTTATCGTCTTGGAAGTGGACACTTCCGTGATGATAATTTTGGTAATGTCATGGAACACTTCTACGATAGCACATGTATGACTATCTTGATTCTGTCATAAAATCGTCATGGATGTACATGCATGATAGAAAACGTACCTACTGTGACAAACACGTATCATCATGGAAGTGTATTTTTTTGTAGTGTCATGTTTTGCTTATACCTTGTTTTCCATGATATTCCTGAAATTGTTCCTTGTGTATTTCTTGTGATATTCAGACCCAACCCTTAACTGAGACACCATATCATTGCTACCTCAAAGCATGATTATGGTACTCTAACATGAAGAAGAACATTGGGAGCATAATGTTAAATGTTTCTTGCTCAATTATCCAAACACCATTGTATGGGTAACATCGTGAATTTCCTCGCCCCTTTACCTGAATGGTTATCAACTTGTTGTCCTGTTATGTATATCATGCCCTGCTAGTTCTTGTGAAGGATATACTCCTAATACTTCTGTGTAAACACATTTTCCTTTCAATACGTTTTCTTAACCACTCTGTCAGCAAGACCCTGTTACTAATGTTGATAACCTTCCGGTAACCACCGATGGACGAGAACTTTGCCTATTGGTCTACCTCATTTCAACAACCAAGAAAATGGTTCTCTTCTTCCCCTATCCTTGGTACCGATGTTCTTGCCAACATAGCTGACAGGTTATTCTCTAACAACCATGTATTGTGACCACACAAGATGCCATCACCCTTCTTATTCATCATGGTGGTATGAATGTTGGTCACTTCGATTTTGATCATTCTACTGATTCGAAAATACTCGAGTCCTAAAATACATACTGGTGTAGTATGCTTTGCCTTTCTATAGCACTTGCGAGTGCATATTTTAGTCACCCATGTTATCAGTTATCATTCTACCTCGAGCCTATCATTCTTTTGAATCCTTACAGAAACTCTATCATTAATTGTGAAGGTTCATGTAAATGACCATGTGGTCCCAATATCCAAAATTACCCTTGCATTTGGCTTTTTATGTATCCCACGAGCCACCTTCCCTCACTTGTTCTAGTATGGTGTCAGACGCAATACTTATTCCCATTGCTCTGAACCCCATTCACACTCTAGGTTGGGCATCGAATCCTTTCCTACACGCTTGAAACTTCTTATAACTTATAAGTGTATCTTTCTCTCGATATGTCTCATTTATTCAATTAGAGAGATACTTTTGGTCACATTCTCTGAGTTATCTACCAGATAATCGACCTTGTAAAGGTCCGTTCTTCTAAAGTTACCCCTTATACTTTTCGTAAGTATGATGAAGATTCTGAAGAAAGGATGACAGCTGTGTCACGATGCACTAATGCAGAGAAGTGAAGACTTGAACGCATTGGACCGACCTCTTTGGGAAGAGCAACCAAGACCGAGAAGACTAGTTATAATTTCATAACCAAATGTTCACCCTTACTCTATCTCTTAAATCTTGGGACGAGATCTCTTTTAGTGGAGGAGAATTGTGACACCATCGACGTCATGCTACAGTAAACCCAAGCTAATGTTGCCATGTCAGCTTGATTTGTTAAGCTTAATTGCCCCTTGATAAAATCAAAGTCAAAGTCAAATTCAAATGCATGTAAAATTATTATTTCTTCAAACATAAAAACAAACATGTTCGTGATTTTGCAAATAATCACTAAGTATTTGTCATGTAAAAACCAACATCATTTGAAATATTTAAATATCCTAATCTAAATTAAACTGATCCAGCAACATTTATTTGAACCAATTCAATTTTAACAAATACCTAAACTATTCAAAAATATTTGAAACTTGCTGGGATAGCTCAACCACAGTCTAGAATTTATGTGGTAAATATTATGTTCAACTAAATTCATTTGGAGATAAAATAGAATGCAAAAAGAAAAGAACAAAAGAAATAGTACAAAAAAAAATTAGAAAGAAACCCTTGTGCACCTGGCCCAGAGCGCACTATACCAGGCCCGCGCTGGCCTTTTGTCCTCCTCCAACCACGCGAGCACATCGCCGAAACCACTAATTAAGGAGTACTCCTTGCGGAGATCACTACAACTTCCCCAGGTTGCGACAAATGGCGTGCTGCATGTGCGCCACTTGTCGCAACCTGGGAGTTTTCCCTTTTTTCGTAGATCCGTTTATTCAAAATGTTTTATCTCTTAAACAGTGTGTCCAAATCTCGAACCGCTTTCGCCGTTGGATTCCTCGTGTCGAGATCTTCAAAACTAGATCCCATGTTGATAGGTTTTGACAAACTTTTTTTCACAAAAAACCGGACGAAAAAACCAAAGAAAAAACCGAACCGGGAACACGGGTTCTTTTCCCTTTCCGAAAGAGGCACGCCCATGCCTCTGACGAAATCACAACCGTGCCTCTCGCGGAAGCAAAACCGTCCCTCACGCGAAAGAAAAAAACAGAAAACGCGTTTTTTCCCTTTCCGGAAGAGGCACGCCCGTGCCTCTTGCGAAAGCACAACCGTGTCTCTCGCGGAAGCAAAACCGTGCCTCTCACGAAAGAAAAAAGAACAGAAAACGTGTTTTTTTCGTTTCCGAGGAGGCACAGCAGTGACTCTCGCAAAAGCACAACCGTGCCTCTCGCGGAAGCAAAACCGTGCCTCTCGCGAAAGGAAAAAAACAGAAAACACGTTTTTTTTCGTTTCCATGAGGCACGGCCGTGCCTCTCGCGAAAGCAAAATCATGACTCTCGCGGAAAAAAAAGTGTTTTTTTGCGCAAAAAAATTTATTTTTTTGATTTTTTTGTCGAAAAGCTAGGGAAGACCGGTGGAAAACCAAAACGTAAAAAAACCAGAAAAAAAACCGTTTAAAAAGCCGAAAACGCGTGCGAGAAAATAAAATCCGAAGGGAGCGTCCAGAGCGCGACACGTGGCGAATGACTGAGAGCGCGCCAAGTGGCACTGATCATTGCGAGGCTCTCGAAGGAGTGCTCGTCAATTAGTTGCTGCCGCACATCGCGGCGCCATGGCCACACGCGTCGCAGATGGCCACGTGCCCGCCATCAAACGCCTCGCCACACGGATAAGGACGCCAATGAACCCCCCGGGCAAACCCTAGTTCCGCCTCCCTCTCTCCACACACCGCCCCTTCTCCACATCACACTGCTGGAGCACGCTGTTGTGAACCACGTGTCCACCAGCCACCTCGAGCTGCCCCGCCATGTCCGGGAGGTGCACCTTCATCTGCTTCATCAACTGCGAGCAACCGTTCAATCGGGGCCGCACCGCATCGTCACCCTACTCGTCTTCTTCAACCAAGGGACATCAAACGCCTTCTTCAAATCGGTTATCTTTGAACCCTCCCAGAGCTCTCTAAGCACACATGCAGGCTCTCTGTGAGCTCTCTTTCGCTTCCCCTCTCTCCCTGAAATCTGGCTCCTCCCTAGCTAGCTTCCCCCCGAGCTCCGGCTCCTCCGCCGCTGCACCACGTATCCAACATGGCCAGAGCCTGTGCGCGACGAAGATGAGCATACTTTTGTGTTTAGGAGGTTCCTAGGAGGTCAGTGCCACCCTTACCGGCCCTTTTAGGCACTGCACCGCCCCATCCAAGATAGTGTGTGCGCCTCTACGGAAGCTCGCCGCCGGCACCGATTCCGACCATCTCCGGCCACGTCACTGCCACCACTGGGCGCGGCGTAGATCCCGCGTTCGAATGAGCCCGACCACGCTTTATTTGGTCCACCACAGCCAAATACCGGCGAAGCCCGAGCCTCCGCCTCCGTTGTTGGTCACCAGCGCCTCACTGCCGGCACGCCACCGCCACGAGGCCCTGCCAGTGGGTCCCCCTGTGTCGTTGACACTGGGTCCTAACTAGTCCGGTGAACAGTCAAGGGTAAAGCTGACCCGCTGACTCAGCCCCCTAGCCCCACCAGTCAGCCTCTGCTGATTGGGCGGTTGACCAGTCAACTGGGCCGTGCTGTGAGCCTCTCTATGCCCACTGTTGGATACATTTGTAGGTACACTTAGCTTTTTTCTATTTAATTTCGAATTTAAAATAAATCCAGTAATTCCAGTAAATGATTAAAACTTAGAAATTAATAGAAAATAAATTGTAACTCAGATGAAAATAATTTATATATGAAAAATGACCAAAAAAGACGACGAAACCAAAGATGTAATCCACATAATGGCCACCTTCCCCCAACATTGCAAACATGGAACCTTTCCCTCCAGATTGTCTGACCGATAAATGCCTGGAGCTTGGAAAATATTCCCGGATATTTTCCTGCTCGGTCTCTAACACCTAGCACAGCATTCCCTCACTCCTAGCATAGCATATCACCTTGTCATGCATTGTGCTGCATCTATGTGCTTTATATTTATTGTTTCTTCCCACCTCTTCTTCTCCGGTAGACCCCAAGGCCGATGCTGAAGCCGATATGTACAACTACACTCCTGACGTCCAGCTCCTTGTCGTAGAGCTTCCAAGCAAGCAAAACCCCCTTGATCATTACTATATCGCTCATTTCTTTCTCTCGCGTGCTTGTATTAGATTTTGCTACTGTTAATCGATAGCTCCTATTATGATGCATACCCTACTTTTGTAACCTGTTGTTGTTACTTTACCTGTTATCCTATATGCTTAGTATAGGTTGGTTAGTGATCCATCAGTGGCCCCGCACCCTTGTTCGTGTTGCCATGCTTTGCTTCCGGATGACATGATCAATGTGATCGAGGTGTAGAGACCGACTGAGGGGGTCCTCGGGTTGTCGACCTGCTACATATGGGCCGGACTGATGGGGCGAAGCTAGAGCATGGATCCGTGGCCGGATAGGAGATCTTCTGAGTCGTGTTGTGCCCTCCAAGTCAAGGGTTAGCGTGATCTTTCCTTCATAGTAAACGATTGCATGTAATCCTAACCCTACTGGTGTCTATGTAAACGAAGGGGTTTTAGTCTTCAGGGCCAGAGCAACATCCATCACCCCATCAACCAAGGATTTAGCTCACCCAATCTCATGTTAGATCGACTCTGTAGCCATATAATACACACCAAATACAATCAAGCAGGACGTAGGGTTGTACCTCTTCGAGAGGGCCCGGACCTGGGTAAACACCGTGTTCTTCGTCCCTTGTTTCCCATTAATCTTAGATCCATCGCTCAGGACCCCCTACCCGAGATCTGTCGGTTTTGACATTGACATTGGTTCTTTCATTGAGAGTTCCGCTGTTGGGTCGCCGAAGGATCAATGGCTCGCCTGATCATCGGAGAGGGCGTCTGCTTTGGGAACCTCTTTGTCCCCGACCAACTCTTTGCGTTCGGCGGCATCGTGTTACACGCTAACCCAACTGGTCATTGATACGTCTCCAACGTATCTATAATTTTTGATTATTCCATGCTATTATATTACCTCTTTTGGATGTTTATGAGCTTTATTTTACACATTTATATCATTTTTGGGACTAACCTACTAACCGGAGGCCCAGCCCATATTGCTGTTTTTTTTTGCCTATTTTAGTATTTCGAAGAAAAGGAATATCAAACGGAGTCCAAACGGAATGAAACCTTCAGGAGCGTTATTTTTGGAACAAATCTGATCCGGAGAGCTTGGAGTGCAAGTCAAGAAGCCTCCGAGGGCCCCACGAGATAGGAGGGCGCGCCCCCTGTCTGGTGGGCCCCTCGGGAGGCCATCGACGTACTTCTTCCTCCTATATATACCTACGTACCCTGAAAACATCCAGGAGCACCACGAAACACAATTTCCACCGCCGTAACCTTCTGTATCTGCGAGATCCCATCTTGGAGCCCTTGCCGGCACTCTGCCGGAGGGGGAATCAACCACGGAGGGCCTCTACATCAACATCCTTGCCCCTCCGATGAGTTGTGAGTAGTTTACCACAGACGTACGGGTCCATAGTTATTAGCTAGATGACTTCTTCTCTCTTTTTGGATCTCAATACAATGTTCTCCCCCTCTCTTGTGGAGATCTATTCGATATAAACTCTTTTTGCGGTGTGTTTGTCGAGATCCGATGAATTGTGGGTTTATGGTCAAGTTTATCTATGAATAATATTTGAATCTTCTCTGAATTCTTTAATGTATGATTGAGTTATCTTTGCAAGTCTCTTCGAATTATCAGTTTGGTTTGGCCTACTAGATTGATCTTTCTTGCCATGGGAGAAGTGCTTAGCTTTGGGTTCAATCTTGCGGTGTTCTTACCCACTAACAGAAAGGGTTGCAAGACGCTTATTGTATTGTGGCCATCGAGGATAACAAGATGGGGTTTATATCATATTGCATGTGTTTATCCCTCTACATCATGTCATCTTGCTTAATGCGTTACTCCGTTCTTATGAACTTAATACTCTAGATGCAGGCAGGAGTCGGTCGATGTGTGGAGTAATAGTAGTAGATGCAGGCAGGAGTCGGTCTACTTGTTATGGACGTGATGCCTATATACATGATCATGCCTAGATAATCTCATAACTATGCGCTTTTCTATCAATTGCTCGACAGTAATTTGTTCACCCACCGTAATACTTGTGCTATCTTGAGAGAAGCCTCTAGTGAAACCTATGGCCCCCGGGTCTATCTCTTATCATATTTGCTTTCAATCTACTTTATTTGCATCTTTACTTTTTGCATCTATATTATAAAATACCAAAAATATATTTATCTTATCATACTATCTTTATTAGATCTCACTTTCACTAGTGGCCGTGAAGGGATTGACAACCCCTTTATTGCGTTGGTTGCGAGTTCTCAGTTTGTTTGTGTAGGTGCGTGGGACTTTTGAGGAGCCTCCTACTGGATTGATACCTTGGTTCTCAAAACTGAGGAAAATACTTACGCCACACTTTGCTGCATCACCCTCCCCTCTTTGAGGAAAACCAACGCAAGCTTAAGACATAGCAAGAAGGATTTCTGGCGCCGTTGCCGGGGAGGTCTTCGCTCAAGTCAAGACATACGAAGTACCCATCACAAACCCATCTCCCTCGCATTTACATTATTTGCCATTTTCCTCACATTTTCCTCTCCCCCACATTACCCTTGCCGTTTTATTTGCCCTCTATTTCCCAATCTCCTACTCTCTTTTCGTTTATTTTCTTTTGTGTTCTTGTTTGCTTGCTTGACTTTATGGCTGCGCCTAAGGGCGCTGACCACCTTCTCAGAAGGATGGATGAGATTGAATCAAATATTAGAAGTTTTATGAATTTGCAATTTGAGCATGATAATTTCTTTAGAAAAGACCTTAAGGAACAAAAAAGTTTTTTGGGTTTCATGAACAAAGAACCTGATGATATGAATAAAGAATTCTATGGTGTTAATGCTCAAATTACCCGGCTTGAAAATACTATAGCCAAAATTTCTGACAAGCAAGCCACCTTAGTCAATAAGATGGCCGCTAAACCAGAAAAATTACATAAAAATAATGATGAGGATCTTAAGTTATTGATACGTCTCCGATTAGATCTATGTTTTGCAATATGAATTTTGATGATTATGGAAGTGATGATGAATCAACTTTGCCTAGAAGGTGTCCCAAAAATTCGGAGTCTTTAGATCTTGATGTTAACTTTGGTAAAAGCGAGATTGGAGAATCCTCCACTTCTAATAATGTTGAACCCACTATCTCGGATTTCAAGGAATTTTATTATGATAATTGTTCTTTAAAAGGATGTGTTTCCTTGTTGCAATCCGTTATTAATTCTCCTCATGCTTATAGTCAAAAGAAAGCTTTTACCAAACATATTGTTGATGCCTTGATGCAATCTTATGATGAAAAACTTAATTTCGAAGTGTCTATACCTAGAAAACTTAATGATGAGTGGGAACCTACTATAAAGATTAGAATTAAAGATTATGAGTGTTTTGCTTTGTGTGATTTGGGTGCTAGTGTTTCCACGATTCCGAAAACTTTATGTGATATTCTAGGTTTCCATGATCTTGATGATTGCTCTTTAAATTTGCACCTTGCGGATTCCGCCATTAAAAAGCCTATGGGAAGGATCAACGATGTTCTTATTGTTGCAAATAGAAATTTGGTGCCCGTAGATTTTATCGTTCTTGATATAGATTGCAATCTTTCTTGCCCTATTATTCTTGGTAGACCTTTCCTTAGAACGATTGGTGCGATTATTGATATGAAGGAAGGGAATATTAGATTCCAATTTCCCTTAAAGAAAGGCATGGAGCACTTTCCAAGAAAGAAAGTCAAATTACCTTATGAATCTATCATGCGTGCTACTTATGAATTTAGTGCCAAAGATGGCACTCGTTAGATCTATCTTTGTTTTTATGCCTAGCTAGGGGCGTTAAACAATAGCGCTAGTTAGGAGGCAACCCAATTTTCTTTATGTTTTTTTTGTTTTTGCTCCTGCTTAGTAATAAATCTTGCATCTACCTTCTGGTTAGATGTGTTTTTATCTTTTAATTAGTGTTTGTGCCAAGTAGAACCTATAGGATAACCTACGATGATAGTTGATTTGATTCTGCTGAAAAACAGAAACTTTTCGCGCACGAATATAATTTTGTTAAATCACAGGAACGTGCTTCTGCGTTGATTCTTTTTGCTTCTGTTCGATAGACAAATTGAACAGGACTTCCTATTTTGGTAGGATTTTTAGAATTCCAGAAGTTTGCGTTAGTTACAGATTGCTACAGACTGTTCTGTTTTTGACAGATTCTGTTTTTCGTGTGTTGTTTGCTTATTTCAATGCATCTATGGCTAGTAATTCAGTCTATAAACCATAGAGAAGTTGGAATACAGTAGGTTTAACACCAAATTAAATAAAGAATAAGTTCATGGCAGTACCTGATGTGGTGGTTTAGTTTTCTTTCACTAACGGAGCTTATAGGATATCCTGTTGAGTTTTGTGTTGTTAAGTTTTCAACTTTTGGGTAAAGCTTTTATGGACTATGGAATAAGGAGTGGCAAGAGCCTAAGCTTGGGGATGCTTATGGCACCCCAAGATATTCAAGAATAACAAAATGCCTAAGCTTGGGGATGCCCCGGGAAGGAATCCCCTCTTTCGTCTTCGTTCATTGGTAAATTTACTTGGAGCTATATTTTTATTCGCCACATGATATGTGTTTTGCTTGGAGTGTCGTGTATTATATTAGTCTTTGCTTTTTAGTTTACCACAATCATCCTTGCTGTACACACCTTTTGGGAGAAGCCTATTTGATTAGAATTTGCTAGAATACTCTATGTACTTCACTTATATCTTTTGAGCTTGATAGTTTTTGCTCTAGTGCTTCACTTATATCTTTTAGAGCACGGTGGTGTCTTAATTTTGAAGAAATTGCTAGTCTCTCATGCTTCACTTATATCATTTTGAGAGTCTTTTAGAACAGCATGGTACTTGTTATGATCATAAAGTTGGTCCTAGAATGATGAGCATCCAAGTTGGGTATAATAAAAACTATCATAGAAAGTGAATTGGATGCTATGATCAACTTGATACTTGATAATTGTTTTGAGATATGGATGTAGTGATATTAAAGTCATGCTAGTTGAGTGATTATGAATTTAAAGAATGCTTGTGTTGAAGCTTGTGATTCCCGTAGCATGCACGTATGGTGAACCGCTTTGTGATGAAGTTGGAGCACAATTTTATTTGTTGATTGTCTTCCTTATGAGTGGCGGTCGGGGACGAGCCATGGTCTTTTCCTACCAATCTATCCCCCTAGGAGCATGCACATAGTACTTTGGTTTTTGATGACTTCTATATTTTTGCAACAAGTATATGAGTTCCTTTGATTAATGTTGAGTCCATGGATTATACGCACTCTTTCACCCTTCCACCATTGCTAGCCTCTCTTGTACTGTGCAATTTTCGCCGGTACCATACACTACCATACACCTTCCTCAAAACAGCCACCATACCTACCCATTATGGCATTTCCATAGCCATTTCGAGATATATTGCCATGCAACTTTCCACCGTTCCGTTCATATGACACGCATGACTTTTGTCATATTGCTTTTTGCATGATCATGTAGTTGACATTGTATTTGTGGCAAGGCCACTTTCATAATTTTCATTCATGTCGCTCTTGATTCATTGCATATCCCAGTACACCACCGGAGGCATTCATATAGAGTCATATCTTGTTCTAGCTTTGAGTTGTAAATCCATAAAAGCGTGATGATCTTCATTATTAGAGCATTTCTCCTAGTGAGGAAAGGATGATGAAGACTATGATTCCCCCACAGGTCAGGATGAGACTTCGGACTTTACAAAAAAAAAGAGAAAGGTCAAAAGAAAAAAAAGGCCAAAGAAAAAAAAGAAAAAAAAGAGAGAAAAAGAGAGAAGGGACAATGCTACTATCTCTTTTTCCACACTTGTGCTTCTAAATAGCACTTCTTGTTAGAGAGTCTCATATGTTGTCACTTTCATATACTAGTGGGAATTATTCATTATAGAACTTGGCTTGTATATTCCAATGATGGGCTTCCTCAAAAGTGCCCTAGGTCTTCGTGAGTAAGCAAGTTGGATGCACCCCACTTAGTTTCTTTTGTTGAGCTTTCATATATTTATAGCTCTAGTGCATCCGTTGCATGGAAATCCCTACTCACTCATATTGATATCTATTAATGGGCATCTCCATAGCCCGTTGATATGCCTAGTTGATGTGAGACTATCTTCTCCTTTTTGTCTTCTCCACAACCACCCTTCTATTCCATATATAGTGCTATGTCCATGGCTCACGCTCATGTATTGTGTGAAAGTTGAAAAAGTTTGAGATTATTAAATTATGAAACAATTGCTTGGCTTCTCATCGGGTTTGTGCATGATTAAATACTTTGTGTAATGAAGATAGAGCATAGCCAGATTATATGATTTTGTAGGGATAACTTTCTTTAGCCATGTTATTTTGAGAAGACATGATTACTTTGATTAGTATGCTTGAAGTATTACTATTTATTATGTCAATATGAACTTTTATTTTGTATTCATTTGGATCTGAACATTCATGCCACAATAAAGAAAATTACATTATGAATTATCCTAGGTAGCATTCCACATCAAAAATTGTCTTTTTATCATTTACGTACTCGAGGACGAGAAGGAATTAAGCTTGGGGACGATTGATACGTCTCCAACGTATCTATAATTTTCTATTGTTCCATGCTATTATATTACCTCTTTTGGATGTTTATGGGCTTTATTTTACACATTTATATCATTTTTGGGACTAACCTACTAGCCGGAGGCCCAGCCCATATTGTTGTTTTTTTTGCCTATTTCAGTATTTGGAAGAAAAGGAATATCAAACGGAGTCCAAACGGAATGAAACCTTCGGGAGCGTTATTTTTGGAACAAATCTGATCCGGAGAACTTGGAGTGCAAGTCAAGAAGCCTCCGAGGTCCCCACGAGATAGGAGGGCGCCCCCCCCCCCTGTAGGGCATGCCCCCTGTCTCGTGGGCCCCTCGGGCGGCCACCGGCGTACTTCTTCCTCCTATATATACCTACGTACCCCGAAAACATCCAGGAGCACCACGAAACACAATTTCCACCGCCGTAACCTTCTGTATCCGCGAGATCCCATCTTGGAGCCCTTGCCGGCACTCTGCCGGAGGGGGAAGCAACCACGGAGGGCCTCTACATCAACATCCTTGCCCCTCCGATGAGTTGTGAGTAGTTTACCACAGACCTACGGGTCCATAGTTATTATCTAGATGGCTTCTTCTCTCTTTTTGGATCTCAATACAATGTTCTCCCCCTCTCTTGTGGAGACCTATTCGATGTAAACTCTTTTTGCGGTGTGTTTGTCGAGATCCGATGAATTGTGGGTTTATGATCAAGTTTATCTATGAATAATATTTGAATCTTCTCTAAATTCTTTTATGTACGATTGAGTTATCTTTGCAAGTCTCTTCGAATTATCAGTTTGGTTTGGCCTACTAGATTGATCTTTCTTGCCATGGGAGAAGTGCTTAGCTTTGGGTTCAATCTTGCGGTGTTCTTACCCAGTGACAGAAAGGGTTGCAAGACATGTATTGTATTGTTGCCATCGAGGATAACAAGATGGGGTTTATATCATATTGCATGTGTTTATCCCTCTACATCATGTCATCTTGCGTAATGCGTTACTCTTATGAACTTAATACTTTAGATGCAGGCAGGAGTCGGTCGATGTGTGGAGTAATAGTAGTAAATGCAGGCAGGAGTCGGTCTACATGTTATGGACGTGATGCCTATATACATGATCATGCCTAGATAATCTCATAACTATGCGCTTTTCGATCAGTTGCTCGACAGTAATTTGTTCACCCACCGTAATACTTATGCTATCTTGAGAGAAGCCTCTAGTGAAACCTATGGCCCCCGGGTCTATCTCTTATCATATTTGCTTTCAATCTACTTTATTTGCATCTTTACTTTTTGCATCTATATTATAAGATACCAAAAATATATTTATCTTATCATACTATCTTTGTTAGATCGCACTTTCGCAAGTGGCCGTGAAGGGATTGACAACCCCTTTATTGCATTGGTTGTGAGTTCTCAGTTTGTTTGTGTAGGTGCGTGCGACTTTTGAGGAGCCTCCTACTGGATTGATACCTTGGTTCTCAAAACTGAGGGAAATACTTACGCTACACTTTGCTGCATCACTCTCTTCTCTTCGAGGAAAACCAACGCAAGCTCAAGACATAGCAGTCATCTAGACCAAATCAACAATTTTTTCCCTGAGCACCAGATTAGATTCGGCAACTTGGAGTACATTGTGGATGCCCGAGGCATTCTGGTCTTTGCTGGATTTGCTGCCTCTCCCTGTACCCCTATGGTCCCCATTGTGCCCGCTCTTAAGCTTTCTCCCAGTCCGATATACGGATCGACCTCAATCCTTCAGCCGGCCTCGAGCTGAGATGGCTCCACCCTGACAAGAGGCCAAGAACCCCCTTCGACCATGCTAGTGATGTCCGCCGAAGACCCAGCTTCGGGCCTCAATGCGGAAGCAGTGTTCGGATGCCAAGAGTCACTCTTGGCTGAACACTCTCCTCATGACACGCCACCGGCCTTGAGCCCTAGCAATGGGTCGACGTTTAGAAGCCAAGAAACTCCCTGGCCGAACTCCACCTCATCAACTCGTCTTCGAGCCCCAATATGAAAACAACGTCTGAAGACCAGGTCTTGCCCTCGGTCTCTTACGATTGTCCGACCCCGGGCCTCGAGGTAACTCGGCCCTCGAAAATCAGGATCCAGCCCGAGCCAAGATCAGTCCTTGCCCCGCCACATCAGAGACCAGCCCTCGGCGGCCACCGCGTATCAGTCCGGTGACCCTCGCCTTATTAAACGAGGCGCCGGACTGAATCCAGATGATGGCTATTCGGGAGGATCCACCCTTGGCTTGCGTTCAACAGCCCCTCGACATGAATTACAGGGAATTTAACGGCCCACCCAACACGCACCTAGTAGCAACAGTTGAAGACTTAACCGACACATTGGACTACACTTCGGAAAATGTCGAATACATGGACAAGAGTAGTGGGGCCACGATCAAGACCGATGTTGCTCCCCCTGTCACCGGCCGCTGGACGGCCACGTCCACCTATGGCGTCTACATGGTGGACACCCCGAAAGATGACGATGGCGCTCCCAGGAAGGATAACGATAGGCCCAGCGATGAGCCACCAAAAAACCGCCGCTCCAAGGCACATGAAAGCCATGCGAGCAACACGGACACCGGAGAAAATGGCACCCCGGACAATGCGGACAACCTCGGTGATCCCGATGCCGACGAACAACCACAAAATGACCATGAGGAGCATGAGGAACCCCTTGATGTCGAATATCTCGATGACTCCAAAGACATTAACTACCTCCCTCCCTCTGAAGAGGAGGTTAGATTGGGCGATGAGGATTTCATCGTCCCGAAGACCCACTGGATCAAGAGCGGTTTAAACGGCAGCTAATTGCCACCTCATGAAGCATGAAGAAACAGCGGCAAAAAATAAAGTCCGAGCAGGATACCCTTAATGAGAGATGGACTAAAGTCCTAGACGCCAAAGAGGAGTACGGCCACAAGCAACAGACGAAAAGCTACCTGAAGCGAAGGCTACTGCCGCAATTCGATGATAAGGCTGTAGACCCAGCGCCTGCAAGGTATACTCAGGCGGATCATCCGGACCGCTCCCCTCGAGGACGGGACCGGGCAGCTGATAAAACCGAACAGTATCCCACTCACCCTCGTCGTCATGGCAAGGAGCAAGTATGACCAGGCTATGAGTACAACCTACGTCGTGACCAGGATGGTCGGGCAAATCTGACAAGGTCCATCTACGGACCTAAAAGAGATCCTCCTATTAGACGGGACAAATACAAATCCTGGCTAGACCGAAATGATAGAGCTCGGGAGCTGCAACGAGCCCGCATGACAGATGATCTCCGGCAGGACATAGCCCGAATCAGGGGTACTGTCCATCCTCTTTGCTTCATGGATAGAGTGATGCAGCACCAATTCTTGGAAGGTTTCAAACCTTTAAATATCGAGCCCTATGACGGGACAACAGATCTGACAGTATGGATCAAAGGTTTTCTATTACACATTCACATGGAACGAGGGGACGACCTCCATGCCATCAAGTACCTACCATTAAAGCTCAAGGGTCCGGCTCGACACGGGTTAAATAGCCTCCCCGAAGACTCCATAGGATGTTGGGAGGAGCTCGAGGACGCCTTCTGTCGGTGTACTAAAGTAGGGGTACCTTAGTACCCCGAACTTGGGCACGGACAGTCGCAGCGCCCCGCGGCAAGGCTTGCCGGGCGTCCGCCAAGACCCTCCGCCATTCTCATCTACTGCCATTCAAGAACAAAGTGTTAGCTGAGAAAACAAAGCCCCGGCAAGAGAAGCTTGCCGGGAAGGACAAGACCCCGGCAAGAGAAGCTTGCCGGGAAGGACAAGACCCCAGCAAGAGGAGCTTGCCGGGAAGGCCAACCAAGGCACTTCAGAAGACTTGCCGTGACGCACCGCGCGTCCCGGCAAGACCCGACGAGCGGGAAGCTTGCGGATGCGACAAGAACAGAGACCGCGGCAAGGCGCTTGCCGCGGCGAAGCCGCCACTTTGCGCCCATGCTCCAGCTCACCCGACGACGTGTCGCCGCAGGATCACTCCTGGTGCACGTGGCGGGTGGCTGTGCAGCCTAGCGGTGCGAGGTGGCAAGTGAAGACAACTAGGAGGCCATCGTGGCGATCGGTGGTGCCCCTAACGGTCGTTTCCTGCACTGTTGGAGCGACCGGACGGGCATTAAATGCTCTTGTCCCCTGCCGTCAGAGTTAGGTAGGGGACACTGTTGATAGTGGTTGTACCAACCCGCGTTTTTACCTTTCTACCCCTCTCTCTGCGTTGCCACCTGTCGGTGACCCCTTTAGACTATAAAAAGGAGGCTCGTGCGCACGTAGAAGGGGTTCGGCTAGCTGGAGGTTCAGTTCGACTCACTCGAAACCACAGCATACCCACGCTCTCGAGCAAGAACAAATACAAACACAAAGCAGCAATAGGAGTTTTATCTCTCCGGAGAGCTCCGAAGCTGGGTAAAATCCCCCGCGCGCCCTCGACTCGATCTGCTCTGCGTGCGCCCTCCGCTCCCTTGCTGGACCAGAAGGGGCCCCCTGCCCCATAGGTGCTCGTGCCCACAAAGCCCCACGACATCTTTGGCGCGCCAGGTAGGGGGGAGTCGAGGTCGTGCGTATCTGATCCGGCGTCTGCGCGCGCTACATCAACATCTTCATCAACATGCCACTGAAGAAGGAAGCTTCGGAGGTGGCCGCTCCGTCTGCGACTGTCCTACCGCCACCGGAGCAAACGGGCGGTGGGGTGGACGCCGGCGGAGGAGCGGGCGCTGACGGTGGGACTCGCGTCGTCACCAGGTCCAAGGACAAGGCCCCGCAAGCTTCAGCGTCTGGATATCCACCGCACCCCTCTCAGGAGGTGCAAGATCGACAATGCCACGGTGCCCCTAGCACCGTGCTTGCGTTGGAGCAAGGCCAAGCCGGTGGATCGCGAGACGTTCCAGACCAGCATGCACGCCAGCATGCTGGCACGAGTGAGGTGCGGTCGCCTGGACGGGGCACTGCTCCTTCCAACCCAGTTGGGAGTCCGAGCATGTCCCGCACCTCGCGTCGCTCGCCACCGCCACCCAAGACTCCAGAGGAAGCACTGGCCCGAGCCCAGCTGCTTCTAGATTACCCTCCAGCGCCGGACAAGATCGACGACTGGAGGGCCGCCATTTATAGCCTCATCGGCTTCGCCAACGCCGACAAGCCCCGGCAAACGAGCACGTCGAAGCCGCGGCAAGACGCTCCGGTGGAAGCTGGTGGCGACAAGACCGGCGGGGGTGCCACCACCGTGCACTCCCCGCCCCGAAGGCCAAGATCGCCGACTCGCCGGACCAACCTCGACACCGACTCCACCGCGTCGTCGGATCCACGAGCTCGCCGTGATCAACACCACGTTCTCCAAGAACGACGACACGAAGACGCTCGCACTCGCATCAAGCGTCGCAGAGAGGCGCGACGTCAGTCTGACCAGTGCGTTGGGCCCACTGTCGATATGCATGCGCCCGGGGAACCAGGTGACTTACCGTACGCGGTAGGTTGCCCTGCGTTCACTCGTGAGCTGCGGCAAGTCCAGTGGCCCAGTACCAAGAACTTCAAACCAGACGTACCTGAGAAGTACGATGGCGGGATACATCCATCGGAGTTCCTCAGCGTCTACACCATCGCGGTGCAGGCTGCCGGGGGGCGCGATGAGAAGATCCTCGCCAACTACTTTCCGCTGGTGCTCAAGCCCAACGTCAGATCTTGGCTCATGCACTTACCGGACAGCTCCATTTCTTCCTGGTCGGACCTGTGCCATCAGTTTGTCGGCGCATTCACAGGTGGCCACAAACCCCATGGCCAGGAAAGCGATCTTCATTTGCTTGCCCAGAAGGAAGGAGAATCCCTGCGCAAGTACATACAGAGATTCAGCCAGGTGCAGCGCAACATCCCAGACGTCCACCCTGCCACGGTTATCAGCATGTTCCATCAGAACGTGCGTAACCGTAGGATGAGGGAGGAGATGGCGATGTGCAAGATCAGAGATGTCAGCGAGCTATACGCTCTGGCCGACAAGTGTGCGCGGGCTGAGGAATGGAGGAAAATTCCCGGAGAGAACGCCGGAGCAGAAGGATCTGACAGTGAGGACGCCCCTCCGACAAAGAGGAACCGGAGGCGGAATAATAGAAAAAGAAAGGCTAAGGATGTGCTAGTTGTTGAGCAGTCCGGCAACGGAGGCAGCTCCGACAAGGCCAAAGCTGGCGACTCCGGCGAGGCTGTGGTGGCCGCCGACAAGCAAGACGGCTCCGGCAAGCAGTACTGCAAGATCCATCACACCAAGGGCCATGACCTCCAAGCATGCAAAAAGGTTGAGTAGATGGCAGAGCTACAGAAAGCTGAATATGAGCGTCGCGACAAGGAGAAGGCCCGGGAAGGTGGCGGAGGATCCGGCAAGAAGTTTCCCGCCCGGGGAGGGCGCCGCGGCAAGGCCAAACAGCGGCAAGGAGATAGACCTCCCCGTGGCCGCGACAAGGACGAAGAAGAAGATGAGGATGATGACATGGAGGAAGATGAGACCGACGACCAAGAGTTTCAGAAGGCGACGGAGGTTTTGTGCGTTGACGGCGGTGCTTCTCTGCACACCTCGCACCGTCAACTCAAACAGTGGGTGCGGGAGGTAAATGCAGCAGAACCATCAGTCGAATCGCGCAAGCCCCTGAAGTGGTCCAGCACGCCCATTGTCTTTGATGTTGAGGATCACCCTGATCGCATCACTGCGGTCGAGTGCTTGCCGATGTTGGTTTCGCCAACCATCCGTAACCTCAAGGTCACAAAGATGTTGGTTGACGGCGGGGCCGGCCTAAATCTGATCTCTTCCGCGGTGCTCAACAAGCTCCAGATCCCCGACAACGAGCTCGAAGAGACCGGCACCTTTCAAGGAATCAACCCAGGAAGGAGCAAGCCAAAGGGGAAGATCACACTGCCGATGACTTTTGGCAGCGAGCTGAACTTCAGGACAGAGAGAGTCACATTTGATGTTGCTGATTTCCCATTGCCCTACAATGGGATACTCGGCCGTCCAGCGCTCGCCAAGTTCATGGCAACCTCTCATTACGCATACAATGTGCTCAAGATGCCTGGTCCGATAAGTGTTATTTCTGTCCATGGTGACAAGAAAGATGCACTTATCTGTACCGACAAGATCTACCGGGAAGTAGCAGCTGCAGCAGAACACAAACCACTTGCCGCTGAAGCTCCCGGGGGGAAGAAGAAGAAGACCAAGTCCGGCAAGAGTAGCTCTGATGCCCACTCCGGCAAGCGCACCTCTTCGAAGTGCTGCGCTACCGTCGAGGATGCACCATCGAGCTCCACCGGCAAGTGCAAGAAGGCAAAGATAGCTTCACCAAAGACCGAGTCCGCCAAGAGTAGCTCTGATGCCCGCTCCGGCAAGCGCACCTCTTCGGAGTGCTGCGCTACCGTCGAGGACGCACCATCGAGCTCCACCGGCAAGTAGAGCACAGTCGTTTTTTAAGTTATATTCCTTGAACGACCGTACCTTGTATGGAAAACCTATGCGCAGAAGAATCGGTTCGTGGCTAAGTTGCACCCTTACTCTGTTTCGAGTCCGCTCAACACTAAAAGCGTGCTGCAACTAGCCCCGACAAGGTTCCTTGCCAGGGGCGACACCGCCGGCAAGCTGCTGATGTTCCGCACTCAGCGCTCGCGGCAAGCGTGTTTGCGCCGGCAAGTTCCCTAAAAGCATAAGGGTAAAAACATACAAGGGATGGAATCAAGTAAAGGAAATAACATAGCAGTTGGCGTCGTTCAAAGGAATGCAGCCTTGCCGGAACGCAGAAGACAGAAAAGCTAAGTTGCCAAAGTTTGAGCACAGTCAGCTTTTAAATTTTTTAAGTTATACTCCTTGAACGACCGTGCCTTGTATGGAAAACCTGTGCGTGGAGGAATCGACTCGCGGCTAAGTTGCGCCCTTGATTTGTTTTCGAGTCCGCTCAACAATACAAGTGCGCTGCAACTAGCCCCGACAAGGTTTCTTGCCGGAGGCAGCACCGCCAGCGGGCTGCTGATGTTCCGCACTCAGCAAGTGTGCTTGCGCCGGCAAGTTCCCTCAAAGCGTAGGGTAAAGACATACAAGGAATGGGATTGAATAAAGGAGATAACATAACTAGCATTGCCCAGAATGAAGTTATATGACAAAGTAACTTATTACGGCACTGACTAAGCTGTTCTCATAACTAAAATAACAGCGACAAAGAAGGAGAAGAAGGGCGCGCCGGCACCCGGGCCCCGGTAAGCCAGCGTTGCTGGGGGCTGTGAGTACCAAGATTCATCCGCGGCAAGCCAGGATTGCCGGGGGCTGCGATGTCAGATAAGTCTTTCATCCCTCATCATGCATCCTCTTATGGACTGGGGAATGCGAAACCGCGTTTCTTCTCGGAAACTGCCGTGCCTTGTATGGAAAACCTGTGCGCGGAGGAGCCGGCGTCATGGCTAAGTTGCGCCCTTGATTTGTTTCGAGTCCGCTCAACAATACAAGTGCGCTGCAACTAGCCCCGACAAGGTTTCTTGCCGGAGGCAACACCGCCAGCAGGCTGCTGATGTTCCGCACTCAGCAAGTGTGCTTGCGCCGGCAAGATCCCTAAAAGCGTAGGGTAAAAGCATACAAGGGGTGCAACAGAATGAAGGATATAACCCGGCAAGCATTCCCCCTTTCATTAAAAAACATCCCACATAGATACAGTCCATAGAGGATGAAAAACATGAAAGAGAGGATTACAAGTTCTCAATGCAGCTAAGGCCCGAAGGCTTACAAATTAAAAAGATAAGATGCCCGTAATCCTTTTTATTTCCCTCTCTTCAGGAGGTAGGGCAAGGAGGCGAGAAGGGCAAAAGAGGCGCCTAGGCGAGCTACGGGTGCCAGAAGACACCAAGAGAACATCCCGGGAGCCTCTGGAGGCTGGATGGTGATGGCGGCGCCGGAAGAGGGGCTCGAAGACGGGGCGGTAGGACGTCAGCACGCTGTCGAGGGCACTACGCCCTCGTACTCCGACTTGACGGCCTTGCCACCAACACTCTTCCTCTTCCGCAGCCTCCCTACGCCAGCCGCCCAAGGAGACGACCCCGGGGAGTTCAAGGGGCCGGCGACACGGATGATGGGGTCGCTGGTGACGCGCGAAGCGACGCCCGACACCTAGTCGGGCCCGTCATCCCGCCGCCCGCTACCCTCGTCTTCACTGTCGCTCTCCTCCTCGTCACTCTCGCTCGAGGAGGAACCTTCGCTGTCGGAGGAGCTGTCCACGCAGCACCTCGCCCGAATGCCGGAGTCCCCGAAGACCTTGACGGAGAGAAGGTCGCCCTCCATTAACTTAAAATGGAGGGTAAACCCCGCCGTCAAGCTGTGGATGCAAGCGAACGTCTTCCACCCACGATCAAGATACATCACATTAGGGGCTGGGAATACAACGTGGACTCGCGTGCCGCTGATTCCACAGCCCCTCATGTGCAATCTTAGTGTCTCGGGCGGGTCCAACTCCATCGCGTTTGCAAACGGAGCTGGAAGCCGAAGGCGACGACGAGGCGCCCGGCACAGCCTGACGAAGAACTCACAAGGGTCGTCCCCGGTATGGACCGCCGTGGGGAGAGGAACTGCCGGCGGAGGCAGAGATGGCGCGCCGCCCCGTCCGCCTCTTCCCCGAGCGCTCCGACCCCGTCCTCGACCACGTCCACAACCTCGTCCACGACCTCGCCCCCTCCCTCTTCCCCTTGTGGCTGGCTCTGCCACCACAGGCGCGGGATAGGGAGAGGTGCGCTGTCTGGTGGCGACCCTCGCCGCCACTGATGAAGAACCAGGGTTCCCTTTCTCCATGGCGAATGTGAGAAAGGGGAGCAGAAGCTGAACAAAGATAGGAGATGGGAGAGTGCGGGCTTCTGTGCTCCCCTCTCGCCCTTCTTAAAGGAGCGAGGTGGGGGCTCGGCCGCCCCGCTCAGCCAATCAAAGCACGGGAATCGCAATGGCCCAGTTTCCCACTCCCATCGTCCGTGACCCCAAGCGCATGGGAGCCGCGTGGCGGAGATGCAGAGCCGAGGAGACGGATAAGGTGACCTCGCCCCGCCCCGTGATCACAGGGGGTGGACGCCTCGAAAATTGCACACGCCACCCACATCTCCCACGACACCGCGATTGACGCGTGCCGTTACGGGAGGACGCGGTGGATTCGGAGTGGATCTGGTTTTGGACCTAGGCTGCGCGTGCCCGTGCCCTGTTTTGGGCCTGGCCCAACAGCGCTCGGCACCGTGTATGGCCCAGGCCCGGGGGCTCCTGTCGATGTACTAAAGTAGGGTACCTTAGTACCCCGAACTAGGGCACGGACAGTTGCAGCGCCCCGCGGCAAGGCTTGCCGGGCGTCCGCCAAGACCCTCCGCCATTCTCATCTACTGCCATTCAAGAACAAAGTGTTAGCTGAGAAAACAAAGCCCCGGCAAGAGAAGCTTGCCGGGAAGGACAAGACCCCGGCAAGAGAAGCTTGCCGGGAAGGACAAGACCCCGGCAAGAGGAGCTTGCCGGGAAGGCCAACCAAGGCACTTCAGAAGACTTGTCGTGACGCACTGCGCGTCCCGGCAAGACCCGACGAGCGGCAAGCTTGCGGATGCGACAAGAACAGAGACCGCGGCAAGGCGCTTGCCGCAGCGAAGCCGCCACTTTGCGCCCATGCTCCAGCTCACCCGATGACGTGTCGCCGCAGGATCACTCCTGGTGCACGTGGCGGGTGGCTGTGCAGCCTAGCGGTGTGAGTGGCAAGTGAAGACGACTAGGAGGCCATCGTGGCGATCGGTGGCGCCCCTAACGGTCGTTTCCTGCACTGTTGGAGCGACCGGAGAGGCATTAAATGCTCTTGTCCCCTGCCGTCAGAGTTAGGTAGGGGACACTATTGATAGTGGTTGTACCAACCCGCGTTTTTACCTTTCTACCCCTCTCTCTGCGTTGCCACCTGTCGGTGACCCCTTTAGACTATAAAAAGGAGGCCCGTGCGCACGTAGAAGGGGTTCGGCTAGCTGGAGGTTCAGTTCGACTCACTCGAAACCACAGCATACCCACGCTCTCGAGCAAGAACAAATACAAACACAAAGCAGCAGTAGGAGTTTTATCTCTTCGAAGAGCTCCGAAGCTGGGGAAAATCCCCCGCGCGCCCTCGCCTCGATCTGCTCTGCATGCGCCCTCCACTCCGTTGCCGGACCAGAAGTGGCCCCCTGCCCCATAGGTGCTCGTGCCCACAAAGCCCCACGACACCTTCCAAGCAAACTTTCAGGGCACTTATGTCTGGCCCTCGGACGCCGATGACCTGAGCCATGTAATCTAGCAGCTCGGCAAGTCAGCCCATCAATTTTGGAAGAGGTTTTTGACCAAGAAGCTGATCATTGACTGTCCGAACGCCGAAGCTATAGCCACCTTCAAGCATAATATTCGGGATGAATGGCTAGCACGCTAGCTCGTCCAGGACAAGCCGAGAACGATGTCAGCGCTCACCTCCCTGACGACCCGCTTTTGCGCCAGAGAGGATAGTTGGCTGGCTCATAGAAGCACCAACCCCAACATCCCCAGCACCTTGGAAGTTTGGGACAGGAACGGAAAGCCACGAAGGAACAAGAACAAACACCGCCACAATGAAGACGAAGCAGACAAAATGGTAGTCAATGCTGGATTCCATAATCAGATGTCCGGGTCACGGAAAAAGCCTTCTAAAGGCAAGCAGGACGGCCCAACCAAGTTGGACGCAATCCTGGACAGGCCCAGCCAGATTCATGGCACCACCGAAAAACCCGCCAACCACGCCAACCGTAATTGTTGGGTGATAAAATAGGCCGGTAAGGTCACAGCCGAAGACTCTGGCAAAAGCCCGCGAAGCGAGGACGACGAGGAGCCCCGCAGGCCGAGCTGTGGAGGCCAAAAACCCTTCCCTTCTGGCGTCAAGATGGTGAACATGATCTGCGCCACCCATATACCAAGGAAGGAGAGGAAGCGCGCGCTACGGATGTGTACGTCGTCGAGCCCATAGCACCAAGTTCAACCCGTGGTCGGCTTGCTTGATCACCTTTGACCACAGGGATCATCCGACTAGTATCTATCATGGAGGATCGGCGGCCATGGTACTGCACCCCATTATAGATGGGTACCACCTCATGAGTCCTAATGGACAGAGGCAGTAGCCTTAATCTGATTTATGCTAACACAATGAGGAAAATGGGGATTGATCCGTCAAGGATCAAACCCAGCAGCACTACCTTCAATGGGGTTATTCCGGGCATAGAGGCCCGCTGCTCAGGCATGGTAACGCTAGAAGAGGTATTCGGCTCATCGGAAAACTTCCAAAGCAAGGACTTGATCTTCGATATCGCCCCATTCCATAGTGGCTACCATGCCCTCCTCGGCCGAAAGATATTCGCCAAATTCAACGTCATCTTGTATTACGCATACCTCAAGCTGAAGATGTCGGGTCCCATGGGCGTCATAACAATCAACCTAACACAAAGCGCTCACTCCGGACCGAGAAACACACTGCGGCCCTGGCAGCCAAAGACCAAGCCGTCGCCAACGGGCCGAAGTATCAGCCCATCGTAAAGGCCAGAGATACAATTAAACGGGCCTGAGCCCGATCCCGGTCATGGGAGCCCGCTCGTGTACGCCACAAATAGGGATACACTCCCCACAACACGCCCGCCTTCATCGTGCTCTACGTGCCTCATCAGCACAACTTCGCGCTCAAGATATCCATAGCCAAAGTATATGATTTTGTAGGGATAAGCTTTCTTTGGCCATGTTATTTTGAGAAGACATAATTGCTTTGTTAGTATGCTTGAAGTATTATTGTTTTTATGTCAATATTAAACTTTTGTTTTGAATCTTATGGATCTGAATATTCTTTCCACAATAAAGAGACATTACAATGATAAATATGTTAGGTAGCATTCCACATAAAAAATTCTGTTTTTATCATTTACCTACTCGAGGACGAGTAGGAATTAAGCTTGGGGATACTTGATACGTCTCCAACGTATCAATAATTTTTTATTGTTCCATGCTCTTATATTATCCATCTTAGATGTTTTATATGCATTTACATGCTATTTTATATGATTTTTGGGACTAGCCTATTAACCTAGAGCCCAGTGCCAGTTTCTGTTTTTTCCTTGTTTTTGAGTTTTATAGAAAAGGAATACCAAATGGAGTCCAATTGACATGCCAATTTTTTATGAATTATTATGGACCAAAAGAAGCCCTCGAAGTAAAAGAGTTGGGCCAGAAGAGTCCCGAGCTATCCACAAGGGTGGAGGGCGTGCCCTACCCCCTGGGCGCGCCCCCTATCTCGTGGACGACTCGGAGACCACCCCCCTGACGTGAGACTGACGCCAAAAATTCCTATAAGTATAGAAACAACCAGAAATAAGCCTAGATCGGGAGTTCCGCCCACGCAAGCATCTGTAGCCACCAAAAACCTCTCGGGAGCCCGCTTCGGCCCCCTGTCGGAGGGGGAATCCATCACCGGTGGCCATCTTCATCATCCCGACACTCTCCATGATGAGAAAGGGAGTAGTTCACCCTCGGGGCTGAGGGTATGTACCAGTAGCTGTGTGTTTGATCTCTCTCTCGTGTTCTTGATTTGGCACGATCTTGATGTACCACAAGCTTTGCTATTATAGTTGGATCTTATGATGTTTCTCCCCCTCTACTCTCTTATAATGGATTGAGTTTTCCCTTTGAAGTTATCTTATCGGATTGAGTCTTTAAGGATTTGAGAACACTTGATGTATGTCTTGCATGTGCTTATCTATGGAGACAATGGGATATTCACGTGATCTACTTGATCTATGTTTTGGTGATCAACTTGCGGGTTCAGTGACCTTGTGAACTTATGCATAGGGGTTGGCACACGTTTTCGTCTTGACTCACCGGTAGAAACTTTGGGGCACTCTGTGAAGTCCTTGTTGTTGGTTTAATAGATGAATCTGAGATTGTGTCATGCATATCATATAATCATACCCATGGATACTTGTGGTGACATTGGGGTATCTAGGTGACATTATGGTTTTGGTTGATTTGTGTCTGAAGGTGTTATTTTATTACAAACTCTAGGGCTGTTTGTGACACTTATAGGAATCGCCCAATGGATTGAACGGAAAGAATAACTTTGAGGTGGTTTCATACCCTACAATAATCTCTTCGTTTGTTCTCCGCTATTAGTGACTTTGGAATGACTCTTCGGTGCATGTTGGGGGGTAGTTATATGATCTAATTATGTCATTGTTGTTGAGAGAACTTGCACTAGTGAAAGTATGAACCCTAGGCCTTGTTTCCTACCATTGCAATACCGTTTTCGCTTGATACGTCTCCAACGTATCTATAATTTTTTATTGTTCCATGCTATTATATTACCCGTTTTGGATATTTATGGGCTTTACTTTACACTTTTATATCATTTTTGGGACTAACCTACTAACCGGAGGCCCAGCCCGAATTGCTGTTTTTTTGCCTATTTCAGTGTTTCGAAGAAAAGGAATATCAAACGGAGTCCAAACGGAATGAAACCTTCGGGACAGATCTTTTTGGAACAAACGCAATCCAGGAGACTTGGAGTGGACATCAAGCTGCAAACGAGGCGGCCACGAGGGTGCCCGACGCGCCCCCTGGGGGTGGGCGCGCCCCCCACCCTCGTGGGCCCCTAGTTGCCCCACCGACATACCTCCTTCGCCTATATATACTCCAGTACCCTGAAAACATCGAGGAGCACCACGAAAACCTAATTCCACCGCCGCAACCATCTGTATCCGCGAGATCCCATCTTGGAGCCTTCGCCGGCGCTCCGCCGGAGGGGTAATCGACCATGGAGGGTCTCTACATCATCTCCAAGGCCTCTCCGATGAGTTGTGAGTAGTTTATCATAGACCTTCGGGTCCATAGTTATTAGCTAGATAGCTTCTTCTCTCTCTTTCAATCTCAATACAAAGTTCTCCTCGATCTTCTTGGAGATATATTCGATGTAACTCTTTTTGCGGTGTGTTTGTCGAGATCCGATGAATTGTGGGTTTATGATCAAGTTTATCTATGAGAAATATTTGAATCTCCTCTGAATTATTTTATGTATGATTTGTTATCTTTGCAAGTCTCTTTGAATTATCAGTTTGGTTTGGCCTACTAGACTGATCTTTCTTGCAATGAAAGAAGTGCTTAGTTTTGGGTTCAATCTTGCGGTGTCCTTTCCTAGTGACAGCAGGGGCAGCAAGGCACGTATTGTATTGTTGCCATTGAGGATAAAAAATGGGGTTTATATCATATTGCATGAGTTTATCCCTCTACATCATGTCATCTTTCTTAATGCGTTACTCTGTTCTTCATGAACTTAGTACTCTAGATGTAGGCAGGAGTCGGTCGATGTGTGGAGTAATAGTAGTAGATGCAGGCAGGAGTCGGTCTACTTGTCACGGGTGTGATGCCTATATACATGATCATGCCTAGATATTCTCATAACTATGCACTTTTTTATCAATTGCTCGACTGTAATTTGTTCACCCATCGTAATACTTATGCTATCTTGAGAGAAGCCACTAGTGAAACCTATGGCCCCGGGTCTATCTTTTATCATATAAGTTTTCCATCTACTTTTATTTGCATCTTTTACTTTCCAATTTATATCATAAAAATACCAAAAATATTTATCTTATCTTATTATCTCTATTAGATCTCACTTTCGCAAGTTACCGTGAAGGGATTGACAACCCCTTTATCGCGTTGGTTGCTAGGTTCTTGTTTGTTTGTGTAGGTGTGTGGGACTTTTGCGGAGCCTCCTACTGGATTGATACCTTGGTTCTCAAAAACTGAGGGAAATACTTACGCTAGTTTGCTGGATCACCCTTTTCTCTTCAGGGGAAAAACCAACGCATGCTCAAGAGGTAGCAGGAAGGATTTCTGGCGCCGTTGCCGGGGAGGTCTTCGCTCAAGTCAAGACATACCAAGTACCCATCACAAACTCATCTCCCTCGCATTACATTATTTGCCATTTGCCTCTCGTTTTCCTCTCCCCCACTTCACCCTTGCCGTTTTATTCTCCTCTCTTTCCCGTTCGCCTTGCTCTTTCTCTTTCTCCTTGCATTTTCTGCCGTTATGTCTGAAACTGGGGAGATTATCGTCAATATGGACAACAATAATAGCATGGAAAATTCTGATGCTCCTGCTGAAGAACCCCCTATCTTACATACTAAAAAGTTTCGAATCGGTAGTGGTAATATTATTGGAAAAGGGGTTATTCAAAATTTCTTTACTTGTGTCGCTGCTTTACCTTCTATGGGTAGTTCTATTCTGCATAGAACTAGTACTCTTGCGGACGCCATTGCCATGCTTATAGTTGAACTTGAAAGACAACTTATGCACATGCATCCTTGCATACAAAGGATTTTCCTAGAATTTTCTAATATTGAGCATTCTTCTGTTAAGCGCGCAGCTACTATCTTTTTGGCCCATGAGTTCAAATTTATAATAAAATAAGCCAAAGAAATTTTTGCGCACTATAGGGTGGACACTGGCCGTCCTCCCATAGAGGCGATCCTCTTTGATCAAGAGGAAATAAT
This sequence comes from Triticum timopheevii, assembly GCA_963921465.1. Classification (NCBI taxonomy): domain Eukaryota; kingdom Viridiplantae; phylum Streptophyta; class Magnoliopsida; order Poales; family Poaceae; genus Triticum; species Triticum timopheevii. The sequence goes on from OY997270.1 coordinate 142,412,140, forward strand.
GCGTTTCCAATCTTTGGACTATGTTGCTTTTAATGAAAACCTTAGGAAAAAGGTTCCTACCACTATTCTAGTTGATAAAATTTCCGAACTTAATAATGATTTTGCCATTCGAAATAATGAGCTAGGATACTCTCTTGAGTATAGACTCATGAAGTTCTGCCAAAAGAATGCTTATAATGATGAATTGGTTGTGCAATATGAAGGGCCAAAGGAGGAACCCATACCTCCTAAGATTGATCTTGGGGACTTTTGTCCCATTAAATTTAGCCCTTTTGATTACTTTTGCTTGCCTCAAAGAAAAACTTGCTGCTGAACGTAGAGAATATGAGATGAGTTTTCGTGATCAATCTTATTATTATGGTACTACTTAGATCGATCCTCGCTTTTATGCCTAGCTAGGGGCGTTAAACAATATCGCTAGTTGGGAGGCAACCCAATTTTATTTTTGTTTCTTGCTTCTTTCTTCTGTTTAGTAATAAATATTTCATCTAGCTTCTGTTTTGATGTGTTTTCATGTTTTAATTAGTGTTTGTGCCAAGTAGAACCTATAAGATAACCTACGGTCATAGTTAATTTGATTCTGCTGAAAAACAGAAACTTTTGCACGCACGAAAATAATTTTAGTAAATCACAGAAACGTGCTTTTGTGTTGATTCTTTTTTTATAGATCAAAATACAAATTTCCCAGGACTTACTATTTTGGTATTATTTTTAGAGTTCCAGAAGTATTTGGAAGTTACAGATTGCTACATACTGTTCTGTTTTTGACAGATTCTGTTTTTCGTGTGTTGTTTGCTTATTTTGATGCATCTATGGCTAGTATCGCGGGGTATAAACCATAGAGAAGTTGTAATACAATAGGTTTAACACCAATATAAATAAAGAATGAGTTCATTACAGTACCTTATGTGGTGGTTGTTCTTTCTTGCACTAACGGAGCTTATGAGATTTCCTGTTGAGTTTTGTGTTGTGAAGTTTTCAAGTTTTGGGTAAATATTTGATGGACTATGGAATAAGGAGTGGCAAGAGCCTAAGTTTGGGGATGCCCATGGCACTGCAATATATTCAAGGATAACCAAAAGCCTAAGCTTGGGGATGCCCATGGCACCCCAAGATATTCAAGGATAACCAAAAGCCTAAGCTTGGGGATGCCCCGGAAGGCATCCCCTCTTTTGTCTTCGTCTATCGGTAACTTTACTTGGAGATATATTTTTATTCCCCACATGATATGTGTTTTGCTTGAAGAGTATTGTATGATAAGAGTCTTTGATTTTTAGATCACCACAATCATCCTTGTTGTACACACCTTTTGGGAGAAACCCACATGATTTGGAATTTATTAGAATACTCTATGTGCTTCACTTATATCTTTTGAGATAGATAATTTTTGCTCTAGTGCTTCACTTATATCTTTTGAGATAGATAATTTTTTCTCTAGTGCTTCACTTATATCTTTTAGAGCACGGCGGTGGCTTGATTTTGTAGAAATTGTTGATCTCTCATGCTTCACTTATATATTTTGAGAGTCTTCTAGAACAGCATGGTATTTGCTATGGTTATAAAATTGGTCCTAGAATGATGGGCATCCAAGTTGGGTATACTAAAAACTATCATAGGAAGTGAATTGGATGCTATGATCAATTTGATGCTTGGCAATTGTTTTGAGATATGGAGGTGGTAATATTAGAGTCATGCTAGTTGGGTAATTGTGAATTTAAAGAATACTTTTGTTGAAGTTGGCAAGTCCCGTAGCATGCAGGTATGGTAACCGTTGTGTAACAAATTTGAAATATCAGGTGTTCTTAGATTGTCATCCTTATGAGTGGCGGTCGGGGACGAGCGATGGTCATTTCCTACCAATCTATCCCCCTAGGAGCATGTGCGTAGTGCTTGGTTTTTGATGACTTGTAGATTTTTGCAATAAGTATACGAGTTCTTTATGACTAATGTGAGTCCATGGAGTATACGCACTTTTACCTTTCCATCATTGCTAGCCTATTCAGTACCGTGCATTGCCCTTTCTCACCTTGAGAGTTGGTGCAACCTTCGCCGGTGCATCCTAACCCCGTGATACGATACGCTCTATCACACATGAACCTCCTTATATCTTCCTCAAAAAAGCCACCATACCTACCTATTATGGCATTTCCATAGCCATTTCGAGATATATTGGCATGCAAGTTTCCACCGTTCCATTCATCATGACACGCATCATCATTGTCATATTGCCTTGCATGATCATGTAGTTGACATCGTATTTATGGCAAAGCTACCTTCATAATTTTTCATACATGTCACTCTTGATTATTTGCCCATCCCGGTACACCGCCGGAGGCATTCATATAGAGTCATATATTGATCTAGTTTTGAGTTGTAATTCATGAGTTGCAAATAAATAGAAGTGTGATGATCATCATTATTAGAGCATTGTCCCTTATAATAAAAAGAAGAAGAGAAAGGCCAAAAAGAAAAAAAAGAAAGGCCAAAAAAAGAAAGGCCCAAAAAAAGAAGAAAGAAAAAAAGAGAAAAAAGGGGGACAATGTTACTATATTTTTCCACACTTATGCTTCAAAGTAGCACCATGTTCTTCATATAGAGAGTCTCATTTGTTGTAACTTTCATATACTAGTGGGAATTTTTCATTATAGAACTTGGCTTGTATATTCCAACGATGGGCTTCCTCAAAATGCCCTAGGTCTTCGTGAGCAAGCAAGTTGGATGCACACCCACTTAGTTTCTTTTGTTGAGCTTTCATACATTTATAGCTCTAGTGCATCCATTGCGTGGCAATCCCTACTCCTCATGTTGACATCAATTGATGGGCATCTCCATAGCCCGTTGATTATCCTTGTTAATGTGAGACTTTCTCCTTTTTTGTCTTCTCCACACAACCTCCATCATCATATACTATTCCACCCATAGTGCTATATCCATGGCTCACGCTCATGTATTGCGTGAAAGTTGAAAAAGTTTGAGATTACTTAAGTATGAAACAACCGCTTGGCTTGTCATCGGGGGTGTGCAAGATGAGAGCACTCTTGTGTGACGAAAATGGAGCATGACCAAACTATATGATTTTGTAGGGATGATAGCCATGTTATTTTGAGAAGACATGATTGCTTTGTTAGTATACTTGAAGTATTACTGTTTCTTATGTCAACATGAATTTTTATTTTGAATCATTTGGATCTGAACATTCATGCCACAACAAAGAAAATTAGATTGAGAATTATGCTAGGTAGCATTCCACATAAAAAATACCATTTTTATCATTTACCTACTCGAGGACGAGAAGGAATTCAGCTTGTGGATGCTTGATACGTCTCCAATGTATCTATAATTTTTGATTGTTCCATGCTATTATATTACCCGTTTTGGATATTTATGGGCTTTACTTTACACTTTTATATCATTTTTGGGAGTAACCTACTAACTAGAGGCCCAGCCCGAATTGCTGTTTTTTTTGCCTATTTTAGTGTTTCGAAGAAAAGGAATATCAAACGGAGTCCAAACGGAACAAAACCTTCGGGAGCGATCTTTTCGGAACAAACGCAATCTAGGAGACTTGGAGTGGACGTAAAGCTGCAGACGAGGCGGCCACGAGGGTGCCTGGCGCGCCCCCTGGGGGTGGGCGCGACCGCCACCCTCGTGGGCCCCTTGTTGCTCCACCGACGTACCTCCTTTGCCTATATATACTCCCATACCCTGAAAACATCGAGGAGCACCACGAAAACCTAATTCCACCGCCGCAACCTTCTGTATCCGCGAAATCCCGTCTTGGAGCCTTCGCCGGTGCTCCGCCGGAGGGGGAATCGAGCACGGAGGGCCTCTACATCATCTCCAAGGCCTCTCCGATGAGTTGTGAGTAGTTTACCACAGACCTTCGGGTCCATAGTTATTAGCTAGATGGCTTCTTCTCTCTCTTTGAATCTCAACACAAAGTTTTCCTCAATCTTCTTGGAGATCTATTCGATGTAACTCTTTTTGCGGTGTGTTTGTCGAGATCCGATGAATTGTGGGTTTCTGATAAAGTTTGTCTATGAGAAATATTTGAATCTCCTCTGAATTATTTTATGTATGATTTGTTATCTTTGCCAGTCTCTTCGAATTATCAGTTTGCTTTGGCCTACTAGATTGATCTTTCTTGCAATGGGAGAAGTGCTTAGCTTTGGGTTCAATCTTGCGGTGTCCTTTCCCAGTGAACAGCCGGGGCACCAAGGCACGTATTGTATTGTTTCCATCAAGCATAAAAGGATGGGGTTTATATCATATTGCATGAGTTTATCCCTCTACATCATGTCATCTTTCTTAATGCTTTACTCTGTTCTTCATGAACTTAATACTCTAGATGCAGGCAGGAGTCCGTCAATGTGTGGAGTAATAGTAGTAGATGCAGGAAGGAGTCGGTCTACTTGTCATGGACGTGATGCCTATATACATGATCATGCCTAGATATTCTCATAACTATGCACTTTTTTATCAGTTGCTCGACAGTAATTTGTTCACCCACCGTAATACTTACGCCATCTTGAGAGAAGCCACTAGTGAAACCTATGGCCCGGGGGTCTATCTTTTATCATATAAGTTTTCCATCTACTTTTGTTTGCATCTTTTACTTTCCAATCTATATCATAAAATTACCAAAAATATTTATCTTATCTTATTATCTCTATCAGATCTCACTTTCGCAAGTTACCGTGAAGGGATTGACAACCCCTTTATCGCATTGCTTGTGGGGTTCTTGTTTGTTTGTGTAGGTGCATGTGACTTTTGAGGAGCCTCCTACTGGATTGATACCTTGGTTCTCAAAAACTGAGGGAAATACTTACGCTACTTTGCTGCATCACCCTTTGCTCTTCAAGGGAAAAACCAACGCATGCTCAAGAGGTAGCATCACTCACTTTTGTTACTTGTTACCTTGCTGTTTTTATAATTTCAGATTACAAAAACCTATATATACCATCCATATTGCACTTGTATCACCATCTCTTCGCCGAACTAGTGCACCTATACAATTTACCATTGTATTGGGTGTGTTGGGGACACAAGAGACTCTGTGTTATTTGGTTGCAGGGTTGTTTGAGAGAGACCATCTTCATCCTATACCTCCCATAGATTGATAAACCTTAGGTCATCCACTTGAGGGAAATTTTCTACTGTTCTACAAACCTCTGCACTTGGAGGCCCAACAAAGTCTACAAGAAGAAGGTTGTGTATTAGACATTAACACACGAGACAGATTTTCAGATTGCACACTGGGTTCAGGAGGTGCAGTTTTCAGAGGCTTCTTTGTCGAAGCTTTTGGAGCAGCAGGAGCAGAGGGCTTTGAAGCTTTAGCCTTTTTCTTCTTCTTTGGGGGTGATGGACCATCTTCCGAGTCCGCTTCTTCAGCAGATTGCTCTAGTGCGGCCCTCTGGATAGCAATGTGGGATAGAAGCCCATCAATGTTGGCGAAGGGGCCAATTCAGTTCTCGTTGGCTTCACGTGTACCATCTGACCTTGGAGCAGATGGGCTAGGGTTGAAGTCGAGGCCAAAATCCTTCTTGTTCTTAACAGTTGAATCCTTTGCGAGCTGAAGGTTGCACTTGAAGAGATTGTTGTCACGACACCATAAGAGAGATGATGGGTCGGCATTCTCAGGCTGAGGTCCTCGGACCATGCAAGGATAGAACTCCTGAGCAATAGCTTCAGCCTTTGTCTTCGGTACCAAATTTCTGTATAGACAATCACCCCATTGGCGCTTGATGGCATTCTTCTCTGCGTATTAAGGTGTCAGAGCTTTGTACATGAACCACTACTCTGCCCAATATCTTCGGATCCATTGTATCCGGTTCTTGCGTTGTGTGTAGCTCTCTTCAGGGTCAGACTTGTAGAGTTCATATAGATCTGGGGGCAGGTCCAGTGCTGTAGTTCCTCAGTGTTTCCTGCCACCTTTCCGTGTAGATTTCTCAGAAGCCATAATGTTCAGACAGATAGGCTTCAAAACAGTGAAGGGCTTTCGTCTGCTTTTCAAACAAGAGCTGGCTTCAGGAGATTCAATATGACATTGTAAGAATTATGCAAATGAATCCAGACTATGAGAACCAAGGTATTCTCCCATGGACATGTACCTGTGACAGCATCAGAGATGCAAGGGAAGGGGAAGAGGTCATATGCATTCTAAGAAGATTTTGAAGATAAATCAGTTTAGAAGACATTGACCTCACAATGCGAAGACATTCCCTTATTGAAGGACGTTGGTTCCAGATTTGTACGAATCCACGAATAGGTACAAGTGAGGAATCTAACTAGTTTTGACGCATAAGTGAACATACTATGCAATACATGAGATTTAGAAAGAGACAGATCCAGATTTCGAGGTGTATAAACCACTTTTGGTTGAAGTGGACGGATTTGCAGATCAAAAAGACTGTAAAAAGTGAGATTTAATTACCACAGTCAAACTGCTAGACGAGGCAGAGGGGAGGCCGAGCAGTCCAATCTCCCGCGCCCTAACTTGGCGGCGGAAGACACTTACTGTGGCGGCAGAGAAGACGAGGTCTGCGGCCGGCGTGAGGATGGCGTCGAAGAGGTCGTGGCAGCTAAGTGCTTCGTCTCTGGCGTTGACGCGAGCTAGCGACGGTGCTAGGGTTTGAGCGAGATGGCGAGGTGGGAGAGGAGATATTGACTGCGAGGGGGCTAGTATTTATGAGAAGGAGGAGGGCAGCGCACTGCAATTACACAGGTGCCCCTGGCGGTTCACATCTGAAGGACACGTGGCATGCATGCAACTTATCAGGAGTTGATCTATGTTCCCACGCACGCCTGGGTTGTCGGGTGGTCGTTCCGGCTTCTTCGGTTTTCAGGCAAAGGATAAGACATTAAAAGCAGTTTTAAAAGTGTGTCTCTGTATCTTCTGCTAACAATGACATAGAGAAGATATTCGACAAGTGTCAACATAATGCATATGACTTAGACAGAAAGAATTTAAGGGAGTAGCACAGAAGGGGTTAGGGTCCGATCCCATTCACTTAGATCAGAAAATAGCAACGTGAAGACATTACTATAAGTTAATGCTTTAGAGGTCAGAACATATATATAATATTGAAGATAAACCACCACTACGAAGATATAGATTTCAAAGGTAAATCAATGTTGAAGACAATCCAAATGTGAAGATAATGCAATCAAGATGCCAAATGAAAATCTTCGAGAAATTGTGGTTGTGGTGTTACCCACCGTATAGGAATTATTAGACCCAGACACGGTGCAGAATTATCGTGGCGCTCTGAAGTCAAATTCCACATTAATGTATTCACACTTAGAGGGTAAGTGTTCATTGATTGAAGAAATACATTACTTCGTGTGTTGCACATCTAAGTCATCAACAAGCATAAGCGTTAGGATGTGTGTCCATTCACTGGACATTCGAGGATTCTAAGATATTTAGGTCACACTATAGCTTGCAAAACCTCTTGCCATCCAAGGGCTTCGTGAAGATATCTGCCAGTTGCTCTTCAGTGTTAACGTGAATGATATCAATGTCTTCCTTGTTGACATGATCTCTGAGAAAGTGATGACGAATCTCGATGTGCTTTGTCATCGAGTGCTGAAATGGATTCTTGGAAAGATTGATGGTGCTTTCATTGTCGCAGAAGAGTGGCACATTCTTCATGTTGATGCGTAGTCCTTGACAGTTTGCTTCATCCATAGAAGCTGAGCACTGCAAGATCCACCAGCAATGTATTCAGATTCAGCAGTGGAGAGTAATATGCAGTTCTGCTTCTTTGAAGACTAACAGACAAGACATCGTCCAAGAAAGTGACATGTGCCATATGTAGACTTGTGATCAACCTTGTCACCAGCATAATCACCATCAGAATATCCAACTAGATCAAATGATGAGCCCTTTGGATACCATAATCCTAGTGTTGGGGTGTGAGCCAAATATCAAAGAATTCGCTTCACCGCAAGGTGATGCGATTCCTTTGGTGCCGCTTGGAATCGGGCACACATGCAATAGCTAAGCATAATATCAGGCCTAGATGGACATAAGTATAGCAAAGAACCAATCATGGAGCGTTATACCTTTTGATCAAACTCTTTACCATTGTCGTCATGGCCACGATGACTTTTGGCTGGCATTGGCGTCGTGTACCCTTTGCAGTCTTGCATTCCAAACTTTTTTAGGCAATCTTTCAGGTATTTTTCTTGTGATATGAAGATGCCATTGCACTGTTGATGGATTTGAAGACCTAGGAAGAATTTCAGCTCCCTCATCATGGACATCTGATATTGCTCTTGCATCATGTATCCAAACTCGTCACTGTATCTCTTGTCCGTGCAGCCGAAGATAATGTCATCCACATATATTTGACACACAAATAGTTCACCATCATATGTCTTCGTGAAGAGACTGGGATCTAGAGAACCAAGTTTGAAGCCTTTGCTCTTCAGGAATTCTTTGAGTGTGTCATACCAAGCGCGAGGTGCTTGTTTGAGGCCATACAATGCCTTGTTGAGCTTGTACACCATATGAGGATGCTTTGGATCTTCAAAACCAGGCGGTTGAGCGACATACACTTCTTCTTCGATTTTGCCGTTGAGAAAGGCACTCTTCACATCCATTTGGTACAGAAGAATGTTGTGATGGTTATCATAGGCCAATAGTATGCGAATGGCTTCAAGCCTAGCCACAGGAGCAAAGGTTTCATCGAAGTCGATTCCTTCCACTTTTGTGTAACCTTGAGCGACGAGGTGAGCCTTGTTTCTGACAACTTGTCCAAGTTCATCTTGCTTATTGCGATAGATCCATTTCGTGCCAATGACATTGTGCTTGCAAGGATCAAGATGTTTGACAAGCTCCCAGACATTATTCAACTCAAACTATTGAAGCTCTTCTTGCATAGCTTGAATCCATTCAGGTTCCATGAAGGTTTCTTCGACTTTCTTGGGTTTAGATATAGAGACAAAATCAAAGTGACCACAGAAGTTTGCTAGTTGTGTAGCTCTTGATCGAGTGAGAGGACCAGGAGCATTGATGCTATCAATGATCTTCTCAATCTAGACTTCAATTATAACCTGAGGATGAGCTGGACGAAGATTTTGATCTGACTGACTAATGTCTTCATCTCCAGCATTGTCTTTAGACTGAGCATTGTCTTCAGGTTGATTAGGTGCAGAAATGATGATTTCATCCTCAGCCTGTTCTTCGGTGCATATGATTTCTCCAGTACCCATCAACTTGATGGCTTCACCTGGTGTAGCTTCATCTAGCACATTTGGCAGGTGCTCTCTTTGCAAGCCATTAGTCTCATCCAACTGCACATCTACAGTTTCAACCACTTTGTAGTGAAAGAGGTTGAAGACTCTGTAGGTGTGCGAGTCCGTTCCGTAACCAAGCATAAAACCTTCATGTGCTTTCGGTGCAAATTTAGACGTGTGATGTGGATCCTTGATCCAGCACCTAGCACCAAAGACTTTGAAGTAACTGACGTTTGGCTTCTTACCAGTCAGAAGTTCATAAGATGTCTTCTTGAAGAACTTGTGAAGATATAGTCTGTTGATGATGTGGCATGCAGTATCAATGGCTTCGGGCCAGAATTTTCTTGGAGCCTTATACTCATCGAGCATCGTCCGTGCCATCTCAATGAGTGTTCTATTCTTGTGCTCCATGACGCCATTCTGCTAAGGTGTGTAAGGAGAAGAGAACTCATGTGTGATGCCCAAAGTATCAAGATAAGTGTTGAGGCCAATGTTCTTGAACTCAGTGCCATTGTCACTCCGAATGTGCTTGATCTTGATGCCACAACTCGTCATAGAACGATTTGCGAAGCGTCTGAAGACATCCTGTAGTTCAGTCTTATAGAGAATTATGTGCACCCAGGTGTATCTCGAATAATCATCAATAATAACGAAGCCATAGAGATGTGCAGTAGTAGTAAGGGTAGAGTAGTGAGTAGAGCCAAATAGGTCCAGGTCAAGCAGCTCGAAGGGACGTGAGGTAGTCATGATTGTCTTTGAAGGATGCTTGGTTCTAGTCATCTTTCTAGCTTCACAGGCACCACATAGATGATCCTTCTGGAACTTGGCGCCCTCGGTGCCAATGATGTGCTTCTTCTTTGCTAGCGTGTACAGGTTCCTCATGCCCGCATGTCCTAGCCGTCGATGCCATAGCCAACATTCTAAAGCCTTTGCTATAAGACATACGGCAAGATGTGGTCCTACTGAGAAATCTACCATATATAGATCACCTCTTGGATAGCCTTCGAAGACTAGAGATTTGTCAAATTCCATTAGCAAAAGACAACGATATTTTCCAAATATCACAATCATGTTCAGATCACAGAGCATTGACATAGACATTAAGTTGTATCCAAGGGATTCAACAAGCATCACTTTATCCATGTGCTGATCCTTTGAGATAGCAACTCTACCAAGACCCAATACCTTGCTTTTACCAGTGTCAACGAATGTGATGTGGCTCTTAGTAGATGGATGTAGGGTTGAATCCATAAGAAGACTTCGATCACCAATCATGTGGTTGGTGCAGCCGCTATCCATGATCCATTCAGTGGCTTTCGAAGTTGTACCATACTGTGCAGTTAGCGGGATAGGCTTCACCAAAAGTATTGTGAAGCAGAAACATATAGCGAACAAGCATAATATCAAAGTTTAAATTCTGGTTTGGCATGATAGGATGCTCGTCAAGGAACCCTGGGACGAAATGCATGATAAGACCATTGGAGCATTTTATCTTGTGTCCCACAAGATGTTTTAGGTCCCCAGCATTGTCGTCAGAAGATTTTGCTTTCCGGCTGGAGACCTTTCCCTGCGAGAGAAGTTAATTCTTCTTAACCACCCACATCTTCAGGGGTGGCTTAGAAGGAATGAGTCTAAGTGCATCATCTAAGAACTTTGGGCTGGGAGCCCTAGCAAATAGCTTCCCAGGAGGAGAATAGTACTCATAAGAATATGCAGAAGAGTTCTTAGTTTTGTGAACATAGCGGTTAGAAGAAACACACTCATATTCATGAGTCTCATAACGGTTTCCTGCAAAACATTGGCGTTAGGGTGACCATGAGTGGTCCTCTGTCTGTATGAAGACTTTAGACCATATGACGCCTTAGGTCTGGGGTTTGTCTTCTTCCCAGGTGTTGTCATGATGACATTCACGGGAAGCTTCTCAAGGCAGCTTTTGGGTACCTAGATCTTCTTCTAGGGTGACCTGTTCCTGCAGTGAGTACCAATGTACCTGGCAAACACTTCACCATTCTGATTCTCGAACAGTTTATAATTTGCATCAAAGGATTCATCAATGACAATCGGGTTAGCACAAGTGAACCCAGATAAAGTGGATGGGTCCAGAAGGATCCTTAGCAGCAACCCATGTGGTTTTGGGGTACTGCTCAGGCGTCCAATATGAACCATCTTCATTTTCCTCTCGAACCCAACACCCTCTTTCCTAGGGTTTCGGTTCAGAACCTGTTTCTTGAGGACATCGCACAAGGTTTGATGCCCTTTGAGGCTTTTGTACATGCCGGTCTCAAGCAATGTCTTCAACCTAGCATTCTCATCAGCAATAGTAGTGGCATCCTCAGTAGAGGGGTTAGTTACCACATCAGCAGTTGAAGATATTGCAACATTAGAAGTAGTAGAACATTCAGCAATAGAGGCAACATTATCCCACTCAAGACACTTTAAGCATGGTGGAACAAATTCTACCTGAGAGGAACTGATCTGTTGGGCGAGTAGTGAATCATTCTCTTTTTGAAGATCTTCATGAGACGCTCTTAGTTTCTCAAGTTCCCGCTTCCTTTGAAGATAAACGTAGGAAAGCTTCTCATGAGAGGCTGAGCGAGTTTCATGACGACTTTCGAGTTCGTCATACTTAATACAAAGACTTTTAATGTCTTTGATTAAGGACTGAGTTCGATTCATTCCCGCGTCCAACAGGTCATCGCTTTTGTCTAGCAGCTTTTGAATATGTTCCATAGCAGTTTGTTGCCCAGTTGCAATTTTAGCAAGTGTATTATAGCTATGTTTGGATTCACATTCAGAGTCATCTTCATTAGAGGTTTGGAAATAGGCATCATGTAAAGTTACCTTGGCACCACGTGCCATGAAGCAGTAGGTGGGAGCCGAGTCGTCATCATCATCATTAGCTACAGATTCTTCTTGGAGAACTTCTGGAACTTCCACACAAGCATTGCAAGCTCTTTGCCAAGCTCTTCAGGATCACCAGAGCTACAGTCAAATTCTTCTTCAGATGAGAAAGCAACTTTAGCCTTCAGAGCACGGGTTTGGCCATAGTTGGGACCATAGATACCATGCTTCTCATATAGCTGGAACTCATGTGTGTTAAGCCTCTCAAGTACGTCAGACAGATCGAGATCTTTGAAGTCAGGACGGTCTTGTATCATCAGGGATAAGGTGTCAAACGAGCTATCAAGTGATCTCAGAAGCTTCTTCACGATCTCATGCTTGGTGATCTCAGTGGCGCCAAGAGCATGAAGCTCAATGGTAATATCAGTCAAGCAATTGAACGTGAGCTGGACATTGTCATTGTCATTTCTCTTGAAGTAGTTGAAGATATTGCGAAGAACATCGATTCTTGAGTCTCTCTGAGTTGAGACTCCTTCATTGACCTTGGACAGCCAGTCCCAGACCAGCTTTGCAGTTTCCAGTGCACTCACGCGGCCATACTGCCCTTTGGTCAGATGACCACATCTGATGTTCTTAGCGGTTGAGTCCAATTGTGCAAATCTCTTGACATCAGCAGCAGTGACGCCTTCACCGACTTTGGGAATGTCAGTCTTGACAACATACCAGAGATCAACATCAATGGCTTCAAGATGCATGTGCATCTTGTTCTTACAGTAGGGGTAGTTAGTGCCATCAAAGACGGGGCACACAACGGAGACCTTGATTATCCCTGCAGTCGACGTAGCTAACACTCCAGGTTGTTAAATCGAATCACACGGAACAAGGAAGTACCTTGCTCTGATACCAATTGAAAGTGCTAGTTATCGACTAGAGAGGGGGGTGAATAGGCGATTTTTATGAAAGTCTTCAAAACACGGTGGCTTTGAAGACAAACATGTAAACTGAACCTATATACTAAGCAGCAGAATGAAGACAACACTAGGCAAGCATTAGTCAAGCATACAATATAGGGAAAGCACGAAGACTAACTGCAACTAGGTAGACAGGATCAATATGGAAGATAGTATGAAGCTATACAGATATAAGACTTCACATAATGAAGTCAAATCAATCAGGCAGGCAAGCAATGACTTCACGAATACAAACTGTAAAGTAAGGAGAGAAGGGGATAGAACCAGTTGCTTGGTGAAGACAAGGATTTGGTAGACTAGTTCCAGTTGCTGTGACAACTGTACGTCTGGTTAGGGAGGCTGAGGTTGAACTCAGAAGATTGTGTCTTCACCTTATTCCCCTTGAGCTAAGGACACCCAGTCCTTTCCCAATCACTCTAGTAAGTCTTCAAGGTAGACTTCCAAACCTTCACAGACTTCATTCACCGGCAATCCACAATGACTCTTGGATGCTTAGAACACGATGCCAAACCGGCTGGAGGATTCACATTCCTCAAGTGTAACAAGTCTTCGGATCACGCGGACAGAAAGACTTCAGTGATGCCTAACACTCTTTGGCTCTGGGTGTTTTGGGCTTAGTCCTCCCAAGGATCTCTCTCTCAAATGCTTTGGAGGTGGGTTGCTCTCAAACGACAAAAACCGTGCACTAACTTAGAGCAGCGACAAATTTATGGTGTAGGGGTGGGCTATTTATAGCCTAGAGGCAACCCGACCTGATATGTCCGAAATGACCCTGGGTCACTAGGGAACTGACACGTGTCCAACGGTCATATTTCAAACACACACGACAACTTGGCTTGGGCTACAAGCAAAGTTGACTCATCCAGCTCTGGATAAGGTTAGATATCATTATCTTCGCTCGAATACATAGGATTTGGTTGAGCATCACTTCAGTCACTCTGACTTTGTTCATTTGGACCCCACTGCTACCTCTTGAGAATGTGTTGGTTTTCCATTGAAGAGGAAGGGGTGATGAGGCAAAGTAGCGTAAGTATTTCCCTCAGTTTTTGAGAACCAAGGTATCAATCCAGTAGGAGGCTACACTCAAATCCCTTGTACCTGCACAAACAAATAAGAACCTTACAACCAACGTGATAAAGAGGTTGTCAATCCCTTCATGGCCACTTGCAAAAGTGAGATCTGATAGAGATAATAAGATAAATATTTTTGGTATTTTTATGATATAGATTGAAAAGTAAAGATTGCAACAAATAAAAAAGATCAAAAACTTATATGATGGAAAATAGTCCCGGGGGCTATAGGTTTCACTAGTGGATTCTCTCAAGATAGCATAAATATTACGGTGGGTGAACAAATTACTGTCGAGCAATTGATAGAAAAGTGCATAGTTATGAGAATATCTAGGTATGATCATGTATATAGGCATCACGTCTGCGACAAGTAGATCGAAACGATTCTGCATCTACTACTATTACTCCACACATCGACCGCTATCCAGCATGCATCTAGAGTATTAAGTTCATAAGAACAGAGTAACGCATTAGGCAAGATGACATGATGTAGAGGGATAAACTCAAGCAATATGATATAAACCCCATCTTTTTATCCTCTATGGTAACAATACAATACGTGCCTTACTGCCCCTGCTGTCACTGGGAAAGGACACTGCAAGATTGAACCCAGAGCTAAGCACTCCTCCCATTGCAAGAAAGATCAATCTAGTAGGCCAAACCAAGCTGATAATTTGAAGAGACTTGCAAAGATAACAAATCATACATAAAAGAATTCAGAGGAGATTCAAATATTGTTCATAGATAATCTTGATCATAAACCCACAATTCATCGGATCTCGACAAACACACTGCAAAAAGTATTACATCGAATAGATCTCCAAGAAGATCGAGGAGAACTTTGTATTGAGATCCAAAGAGAGAGAAGAAGCCATCTAGCTAATAACTATGGACCCGAAGGTCTGAGGTAAACTACTCACACTTCATCGAAGAGGCTATGGTGTTGATGTAGAAGCCCTCCATGATCAATTCCCCCTCCGGCGGAGCGCCGAAAAAGGCCCCAAGATGATCTTTCGGGTACAGAAGGTTGCGGTGGCGGAAATAGGGTTTCGTGGTCCTCTCGGATGTTTTCAGGGTATATGAGTATATATAGGCGAAAGAAGTAGGTCGGTGGAGCCATGAGGGGCCCACGAGGGTGGGGGTGCGCCTACCCCCCCCCCGAGCGCGTCTCCCAGCCTTGTGGCCGCCTCGCTGCTTCCTTGACGTCCACTCCAAGTCTCCTGGATTACGTTTGTTCCAAAAACGATTCTCCCGAATGTTTCATTCCGTTTGGACTCAGTTTGATATTCCTTTTCTGCGAAACACCGAAATAGGCAAAAAAACAGCAATTTGGACTGGGCCTCCGGTTAATAGGTTAGTCCCAAAAATAATATTGAAGTGTATAATAAAGCCAATTAAACATCCAAAACAGATAATATAATAGCATGGAACAATCAAAATTATAGATACATTGGAGACATTTCACCCACTTAATAGTACGGTGGTTCCTATGACTCAATAAAGAAGAAAGTAAACTACGAAAGAGCTATGTCTTCGTACTCCATAGTCTTCAAGTGAATATCTTCACATGTCATAATCTTCGTCGTGAATGTCTCCACGAACCACCATTGTCTTCAATGTCTTCACACGCATTTTTAGGGGCCATCTCTGGTAGGTAAACCAAATCAATGAGGGACTTCTACCTGTGTTGTCCTACAATTCTCACAAACACATTAGTCCCACAACCACGTTTGTCATCAATACTCGAAAACCAACTAGGGGTGGCACTAGATGCACTTACAATCCTCAACTAGTCTCCATTTATTCTGCAACTCCTGTTTCGAGTTACTAATCTTAGCAACCGAACAGGTATCAAATACCCAGGGGCTACTACGAGCACTAGTAAGGTACACATAAATAACATGTATATCAAATATACCTTTGTTCACTTTGCCATCCTTCTTATCCACCAAATATTTGGGGTAGTTCCGCTTCTAGTGACCATTTCCTTTGTAGTAGAAGCACTTAGTTATAGGCTTAGGTCTAGCTTTGGGCTTCTTCACGGGAGTGAAAACTTGCTTGCCATTCTTCTTGAAGTTCCATTTCTTTCCCTTGCCCTTTTTCTTGAAACTAGTGGTCTTGTTAACCATCAACACTTGATGCTCTTTCTTGATTTCTACCTTTGCCGATTTTAGCATCGCGAAAAACTCAGGAATCGTTTTCGTCATCCCTTGCATATTATAGTTCATCACGAAGTTCTTGTAGCTTGGTGACAGTGACTAGAGATTTCTGTCAATCACTATCTTATCTAGAAGAATTAACTCCCACTTGATTCGAGCGATTGTAGTACCCAGACATTCTGAGCACATGCTCACTAGCTGAGCTATTCTCCTCCATCTTGTAGGAAAAGTACTTGTCACAGGTCTCATACCTATCGACAGGGCATGAGTCTGAAATACCAATTTCAGCTCTTGGAACATCTCATATGCTCCGTGGCGTTCAAAACATTTTTGAAGTCCCGGTTCTAAGCTGTAAAGCATGGTGCACTAAACTATCAAGTAGTCATCATATCGAGCTTGCCAAACATTCATAATGTCTGCATCTGCTTCTGCAATAGGTCTGTCACCTAGCGGTGCATTTCTGTGTAGCAATGAGGATAATACTCAGATCACGGACCCAGTCCGCATCATTGCTACTATCATCTTTCAACTTAGTTTTCTTTAGGAACATATCAAAAAACATAGGGGAGCTACAACGCGAGCTATTGATCTACAACATAATTTGCAAATACCATCATGACTAAGTTCATGATAAATTAAGTTCAGTTAATCAAATTACTTAAGAACTCCCACTTAGATAGACATCCCTCAAGTCATCTAAATGATACGTGATCCAAATCAACTAACCCATGTCCGATCATCACGTGAGATGGGGTAGTCATCAATGGTGAACATCTCTATGTTGATCATATCTACTATATGACTCACATTCGACCTTTCGGTCTCTAGTGTTCCGAGGCCATGTGTGTACATGCTAGGCTCGTCAAGTTTAACCCGAGTATTCCGTATGTGCAAAACTGTCTTGCGCCCGTTGTATGTGAACGTAGAGCCTATCACACCCAATCATCACGTAGTGTCTCAGCATGAAGAACTGTCGCAATGGTGCATACTCAAGGAGAACACTTATACCTTGAAATTTTAGTTAAGGAATCATCTTATAATGCTACCGCCGTACTAAGCAAAATAAGATGCATAAAGATAAACATCACATGCAATCAAAATATGTGACATGATATGGCCATCACCATCTCATGCTTTTGATCTCCATCTCCAAAGCATCATCATGATCTCCATTGTCACTGTCTCGAGACCTTGATCTCCATCATTGCATCGTGGTCATCTGATGTCTACTATGCAACTTTATTCTTGTAGACATGTGTTGGGCCTCCAAGCGCAGAGTTTTGTAGGACAGTAGCAATTTTTCCTCAAGTGGATGACCTAAGGTTTATCAATCCGTGGGAGGCGTAGGATGAAGATAGTCTCTCTCAAGCAACCCTGCAATCAAATACAAGAAATCTCTTGTGTTCCCAACACACCCAATACAATGGCAAATTGTATAGGTGCACTAGTTTGGCGAAGAGATGGTGATAAAAGTGTAGTATGGATAGTAGATATGAGTTTTTGTAGTGCGAACGATAAAAAACAGCAAGGTAGTAAATAGTAAAATGGAGCACAAACGGTATTGCAATGATGGAAAATGAGGCCTAGGGTGCATACTTTCACTAGTGCAATCTCACAACGATGCTAATATAGTTCGATCATATGATTATCCCTCAAAGTGCGATGAAGAATCACTCCAAAGTTCCTATCTAGCAGAGAACATAAGAAGGAATTGTTTGTAGGGTACGAAACCACCTCAAAGCTATTCTTTCCGTTCGATCTATTCAAGAGTTCGTACTAAAATAACACCAAAGCAAATTCATATTCATAATACTCAATCCAACACAAAGAACTCCAAAGAGCGCCCCGAGATATCTACCAGAGAAACAAAAGACAAGAACATGCAGCAACCCCTATGTAGCGACCAGACCTCAAACAATCTAGTCTCCGTGCATCAGTGTCATCCCCGGATCGGTAATGCTGACACGCATAGTACTAGAGGATTTATAACCGAATTTAAATCACACACTTATTACATCGAAATGTCTCAAAAGAGAACTTATTACAATAATATGGCTTAAGGCCATCTAAAAAAAGATAACAACGGAAGGCTTGGAAGATAAAGTTAGTCCATCAACTCCAACGGCATAGCTGAGTGAACAACAACGACCTATGGCACCTTACTCGTCGTCTGAAAAGTCTGCAACATAATATGTTGCAGCCCGAAACGGGTCAGCACATGGAATATGCTGGCAATGTAACACAAAGGAGTAATGAACAGAATAAATGCTATCACTACATGCATATATGGCTGGTGGAAAGCTCTATGGTTAAAGATTTGCATAAAGCCAATTTTTTCCTGCAACAAAGGAATAAATTTTATTTAACTATCATGGTGGTTGTTAAACATTGAGAAGGTTCCTCCAACTCAATCCTAAATTAAGCAATATCAATTAATCCAACAAAATTAATTTAGAGTGACGAGATCAACATGATAATCCAAGAACCAAATACTTAAGATGTCTATAACCGGGGACACGGCTAACCATGATTAGTTTGTACACTCTGCAGAGGTTTGCACACTTTTCCCCACAAGACTCGATCTCCTCCGCTAGATTTCGCACTCCATGGTGTTTGAGAAACGAATGACCGAGACACAGTCTTTCAGAAACATTTACTCTTTACTCTAGGTGGACAGTTACACCTACTTTCCCCTACATCTGCTAGCCCACCACTGAAAGAGGTCATGCAACATACTCAACTATGCTAGAGCCCATAATAGCTTGTGGCTACGCACGAAAGTTTCTAGCATGAATAATCTTATGATCCCTTTGAGCCTGGGTGGCGAGCCCTAGGATGATCACACGGGTACTTCAGGATATCCTAGGACAACATTGGATTCTCCAGGTGCCCGCAACCAATCCACCCAGATGTGTATTTAAGTAGCCACCTTAAGTTAACCATTAATTAACAATTCTCACATCTATCATGGATACACTCACCCAATCCACGTCTACGAGCATAACATAGCAATCCTGAGCATAACATAGAAGTAACTCCCAAAGGTTTGATAATAAAAGGGCAATAGGTTCTACCTCATCATCTACTTCCCAAACCCACAAGTTAAATAGATCCTAACCATGCAATGTTTGAGTATTGGAACTAATGCATAAAAACTGGGTAATAAAGGGATATGATCAAAGTGTTACTTGCCTTGCTGATGACCTGCAAAACCTAGAGACTCGTGGTAGCATGCTTCGCACTCCGGGAATTCTATCGCAAACAAACAATAGCATACATAAGCACTCCAGCAAGAAGCACGGGTAAAACTCAAATAAGAATATCCAAAAAGAAAGTTCAACTGAAGGGCTTCGATTTGCAAAAAGAATCAACTCAAACAGAGCAACGAAACTCAAGATACGAACAAAACAATATTCGTTTACTATCTAGACTAAAGTCAAATTTTACAGTACCAAAATCATCTTCAAGTTGGTTAAACAGAAAGAGGGCTTCGAGACAAAGATTTAGGCGCTGGTTTCATCTAATTTGGACTAACGAATAAAAAGTTATACTAGATCGAAGATCAGGGCAGAAATCGCGATCGAAATAATCGCAGATAAAACCCTAGAAAATAAAACGAAAAGAACAGACTAACGAATGAATGTTCGCTGTCTGAACCTAACCGGTGAACGACGTTCATTAAAACGTACGTACGGACGAACGTCCACTAAATAACTAAGCCGACGAAAAACCGAACCGATATATTAAAAAAACAGATCTAGGTTTTTTTTTAAAAACCGACGGTTTTGACTTAACCGAAAAAAACGACGACGGCGGCGGCGGCGGCTACCTCCGGCGAGGTGGCTCCGTGGGGCTCTGGCACGGCTCCGGCTGTGGCGGCAAGGGGTGACGGCAGCGTCGGGCGACGGCGCGCGGGCGGTGGCGACCTACGGCGATGGGCAGCGCAGGCGGCGGTGGCTTCGGGTGCAGGGCGGCGGTGGCTGGCGGAGAGGGTGGCGGGATTTATAGGAGGGTCGGGGGGAATCCGACTTGGGGGAGGGGGCAAGGCCCCGGGCGGCGGCGGCGGTAGCCCGGACTCTGGCTGGAGTCCAACTCGGGCACGAGCGGGCGAGACGGCGGCGCTGTGGGCCGGCTGGGCCGCTGGCCCAGTTCGGTCCGTGAGACTTTTTTTAAATAATTCCACCGAAACAGAAAAATCCTAATAAAATATATAAAAAATTCTAAAAATGCCAAAAACAATTTTCTCCATCTAAATAAAATATTTAAAACAAAGTGAACATTTTTCTGGCCTAAAATACAATTTTTGAAAACATGCATATTTTTCTAATACAAATAAAATAGCAATAAAAATCCAAATAAAATAATTATTTGATTTTAACATTTTTCCTTCAATATTTCTTTTATTTTCGAGAAGTCATCTTATCCCCTCTCTTTTAATATTGGAAATATTTGGAGGGAAAATGATTAAAACCAAAATGATCCTCTTTTCAAATTTGAGAAAATTCAAATATGAAAATAAACGAAATCCCCAACTCTCCCCGTGGGTCCTTGAGTTGCTTAGAATTTCTAGGATCCAACCAAAATGCAATTAAAATAGGATATGCATATGATGTCCTACGTATAACATTCCAAGTTGAAAATTTGGGATGTTACAAACCTACCCCCATTAAGATGAATCTCGCCCTCGAGATTAGGGTTGGCTAGAAAATAGGTGTGGGTGGTCTTTCCGTAGGTCTTCCTCTCGTTCCCAGGTGGCTTCATCCTCGGTATGGTGGCTCCACTGAACTTTGCAAAACTTGATAACCTTGCTGCGTGTGACTCGGCTGGCAAACTTGAGAATCTTCACTGGTTTCTCCTTGTAGGTCAAATCACTATCCAGCTAAATCACTTCCAGTGGCACTGTATCTCTTAGAGGAATATTGGCCATCTCTGCATGTCACTTCTTTAACTGGGAAATGTGAAACACGTCGTGAACTCCTAACAATCCTTCTGGCAATTCCAGCTTGTAAGCAACTTCTCCCATACGTTCCAAAACTTTGTATGGTCCCACAAAACGTGGTGCTAACTTTCCCTTAACTCCAAAACGCTTAACTCCTCAAAGCGGGGACACACGAAGGTATACTCTATCTCCGACTTTGTAAACTGTCTCCTTGCGTTTAGAATCCGCATAACTCTTCTTCCTAGAATGGGCTACCTTGAGTCTGTCACGAATCAGCTTAACCTTCTCTTTAGACTCCTTAATCAAATCTGGTCCAAACAACTGACGGTCTCCAACTTCATCGCACAATAACGGTGTCCTGCACCTCCTTCCATACAAGGCTTCAAAAGGGCCCATCTTCAAACTGGCTTGATAACTGTTGTTATAAGAGAACTCTGCATATGGCAAATTGTCATCCCAATTAGATCCATAATCTAGCGCACAAGCTCTCAACATGTCCTCCAGAATCTGATTGACTCTCTCAGCCTGTCCATCTCTCTGTGGATGAAAGGCTATACTGAACTCTAGCCTGGTACCCAAATTCTCGTGTAACTGATTCCAGAACTTTGAGGTAAACTGGGTTCCTCTATCTGATACAATGGTCCTCAAAACTCCATGCAAACATATGATCCTGGTCATGTATATCTTTGCCAACTTAGCACTCATATAGGTGGGCTTCACTGGAATGAAATGAGCTACTTTTGTCAATCGATCGACTACAACCCATATAGAGTCATAGCTTGAACAAGTCCTGGGCAATCCTGTGATAAAATCCATGCCAAGCTTGTCCCACTTCCATTCGGGTATCGGCAATGGCTATAGCAATCCTGCTGGCTTCTGATGATCTACCTTCACTCTCTGACATACATCACATACTGCTACATACTCGGCAATATACTTCTTCATTCCTGCCCACCAGAAACTTTCCTTCAAATCTTGATACGTCTTAGTGTTTCCTGGGTGAATCAAATACGGCGAATCATGGGCCTCCTATAGAATCAACTTCCTGACCTCGGGGTCATTAGGCACATATACATGATCCTCAAACCATAAGGTATCATGTTCATCCTCCCGAAATCCTTTAGCCTTTCCTTTGCTCATCCTTTCCTTTATCTTGGCAATCTCTTTGTCAGTTTGCTAGGCTTCTCTGATCTTCTCCATGAAAGTGGACTGAATTTTCAATGCTGCTACATAACCTCTCGGAACTATTTCCACTGAAGATCCTCTGCTAACTCCTTGGGTAATCCTCCAGTCATGAACGTATTGACATAACTCTTGCGACTCAACACATCAGCTACTACATTAGCCTTTCCGGGATCATAGTGCAACTTCATATCATAGTCCTAAATGAGCTCCAACCATCTCCTCTGCCTAAGGTTCAACTCCTTCTGCGTGAAGATATATTTCAAACTCTTATGATCCGTGTATACCTCACAGTGGTTTCCTATGAGAAAATGTCTCCATGTCTTCAATGCTTGCACTATGGCTGCTAGCTCTAAATCATGTGTAGCATAATTTAACTCATGAGGTTTAAGCTGTCGTGAGGCATATGAAACAACTCTTCCCTCCTGCATAAGCACTCCTCCAAGTCCTCGATGTGAAGTGTCGCAATACACTTGATAATCCTTCCGTTGATCTGGAAGAATCAGCACTGGGGCTGTAACCAAGCGTTTCTTCAACTCCTGAAAACTGGCTTCACACTCCTCAGTCCATTTGAACTTGGTGTCCTTCAACAACTCTGTCATGGGCTTTGCAATCCTAGAGAAATTCTCAATGAACCTCCGATAATATCCTGCGAGTCCAAGAAAACCCCTGATCTCTCCAACTAATATGGGTGCTACCCGTTTAGTCACAGAAACAACCTTGGTGGGGTCTACTGCTATTCCTTCTCCGAATATAACATGTACAAGAAATCCAACTTCCTTCAACCAAAATTCACACATGCTGAACTTGGCATATAACTGGTGTTCCCTGAGCTTCTCAAGAACCAAACACAAATGCTCCTTATGCTCCTCTTCATTCTTCGAGTAGACCAATATATCATCAATGAACACCACGACACACTTATCCAAAAACTACATAAACACTTTGTTCATCATGTTCATGAAATAGGCAGGCACGTTAGTCAGACCAAATGACATAACAGTATACTCGTATAGTCCGTACCTTGTGGTAAAAGCTGTCTTAGGTATATCCTGCTCTCAAATCTTCAGCTGATGGTATCCTGATCACAGATCGATCTTGGAAAATATTCCTTGCAACTGGTCAAACAAATCATTGATCATCGGCTGCGGGTACTTGTTCTTGATCTTCACTTCATTCAACGCACGATAATAACAACCATCCTTAATGATCCATCCTTCTTCTCCACTAGAATTACTGGGGCTCCCCGAGGTGACGAACTTGGTCGAATATAACCTTTATCCAGTAACTCCTTAATCTGCTTCTTAATCTCCTCCAAATCCTTTGCAGGCATCTGATACGGTCTCTTTGATATTGGTCCGGTGCCTGAAAAAAGCTCAATCAAAAACTCAATGTCTCGATCCGGTGGCATGCCTGGCAACTCCTCCGGAAATACGTCGGGGTAATCCTTCACCACTGGTACTTCGTCCTATACAACTCCTGATAAGGAATTCACTTGAGTCCTCTTCGGCACATGCGGGGATACATACTTGATCCTTCTTCCTTCTGGGGTGGTGAGCATAATCGACTTACGGGCGCAATCGATGTTTCCTCCGTACATCAATAACCAATCCATACCCAAAATCACATCCAACCCTTGTGACTCCAGAATTATAAAATCCGAGGGGAAAACATGCCTACCTATGGTCAATGGCATCTGAAAACATCCTTGGCTTGCCATATGCTCCGCTCCTGGTGAGCTTACTAACATAGGTGTCCTAAGAACTTTGGTGGGCAACTTATACTTATCCACAAATCCCCTTGATATGTATGAATGCGGTGCACCAGTGTCAAAAAGAACGATTGCAGTAAATGACTTAACCAAAAACTTACCTATAACTGCCTCTGGCTGCTCTTCAACCTCCTCCATGCTAACGTGGTTCACTTGTCCCTTGTTGAAAGGGTTGGGCTTCTTCCCAGAGCTTACATTGCCATTTCCATTCTTTGCTTCAGAACCCTCGGTGGCGTAGTGTCCATTCTTCCTGCACTTGAAACAAGTAATGTGACTTAGATCCTTCTTGGCGGGAGTTGCTGGGTTGGAACGGTTCTGGCTGCTGCTTCCTCTATTCCCATTGCCATTCTTGGGGCCACTAAGGTTATGCGAACTTCCTCCATTGGAATTATGGCCTCCATGGTTATGGTGAATGTGTCCTCCCGAGTCCGGGGTAAAACGGGGTCTCTACTGAGCTCCTAAATTGTACTTCCCTTGTCCATACTTCCTCTTGCGGCTCTCTATTTGCTGCTGCTTTCCTTCAATTATAAGAGCTCTATCTACCAATTCTTGGTAGTTGTTGAATGTTGCCACCATCAACTGCATGCTCAGCTCATCATTTAGTCCTTCCAGAAACTTCTCCTGCTTAGCAGCATCTGTAGCTATGTCATCAGGGGCATAGCGTTCTAACTTACTAAACTCATCCACATACTGTCCCACTGTGCGTCCTCCTTGGCGCAAGTTGCGAAACTCGCGCTTCTTCATGTTCATAGCTCTTGCTGAAACATGGGCATTGCGGAAAGCCTGCTGAAACTGATCCCATGTAATAGTGTTAATGGGGTAAGTGGCCGTGAAATTCTCCCACCATGATGTTGTGGGTCCATCAAGCTGATGTGCGGCAAAATGCACTCTCTCCACATCTTTGCATCCTACAGTGGTCAGCTCCCTTCCAATCTTGCGGAGCCAATCATCTGCAACAATCAGCTCGGTGCTACTAGAGAACACTGGCGGATTCAGCCTTAGGAAACGGGCTAAGTGATCAACAGGTGGTGGTGGTGGGTTGTTGTTGTTGTTATTGCCTTGGTTCTGATTCTGAACTAGTAGCTGCATCAAGGTATTCTGCTGCTGGATCAACTGTGTGAGCTCCGGTGGGAAGGCAAATCCATTGTCACGCCTCGGAGGCATCTGATGGGTTTAGAAAAGGTGATAAAATAGAATAGAATGAGGTCTAAAGGGAAAACACTACCCATATGCTCATGAGACAAACACAATCATATCACACCAATCAATTCAATCAAGGGCATACAATCGGTCTAACTATCGTTACAAAAGTGCTCGGACTATTCTATATACATGGGGGAATAATACTAATAATATGGTGGTCGACTAGAAGTTTTGATCGGTAGAAGACTCCATGATATCTGCTCCAGCTTCATCAACGTAGTCATCATCGCTATCGTCGGGGTCAGAATTGGTGTCATCGATGATGATGTAGTCCTCCGAACGAATGTCCATGGAAAGGTCGTCATCTCCTCCTGGCGCGGGGTCTCACATGAATACTCCTGGCTTCCTCGTCAGGTCGTAATTATTCTCCACTAGTATTGTCATT
Source organism: Triticum timopheevii (assembly GCA_963921465.1). NCBI lineage: Eukaryota > Viridiplantae > Streptophyta > Magnoliopsida > Poales > Poaceae > Triticum > Triticum timopheevii. The sequence goes on from OY997270.1 coordinate 142,437,904, forward strand.
TCCTCCTCATATCCGTCACGTGTAGACTTGAGTTCCTCTTCTAGCTCCATAATCCTGGTCATCGCCTTCTTCAGATCTATCATACTTGCACACATCTGGTTCTCCTAGCGATGAATGTGCTGGTTTAACTCCTGGATGAAAGCTGCAATGGACCTGTCCCTTCTGGTGTTGATCATCTCCCACTGCTCATCTCGGCGCCCACATATCTGGTAGACAGTGTCCTTAAGATCCTTGTGATAAACTTATCCAATGCGTCCCATGGCGATGTGGGCTGCCATGCTCTTTCCTAGACTCGAGGTTGGTGCATCAAAGGAAAACTCTATGGGCTCAGTAACTAGCATGAATGTCCTTCCTAGAACTTGAACTCGAATCATCCAACGCTCCTCTTCTAGTAAAGTGGTGATGTAGGTCCCCGTGAAGCTTGGTATTCCGATGTTCAGGTACCTAGTAACTTCCTTCAAGTGTCGTCCAAAGGGTGTGTCTTCATCCGGTTGTGTAAACTTGTTCCTTGAGTCCGCAATCGTATAGAGTGGAAAAGGGAGAGAAGTCAGAAATAAGTAGAGAAGAGTGACCTATGGTTTAACTTAGTGGTCATGTCCTACAGTCAGCGTGTGCTCTGATACCATCTTGTAGCAACCAGACCTCAAACAGTCTAGTCTCTGTGCATCAGTGTCATCCCTAGATCGGTAATGCTGACACGCACAGTACTCGAGGATTTATAACAGAGTCTCAACCACACACTTATTACATCGAATTGTCTCAAAAGAGAATTTATTACAATAATATGGCTTAAGGCCATCTAAAAAAGATAAGAACGGAAGGCTTGGAAGATAAAGTGAGTCCATCAACTCCAACGGCATAGCTGAGTGAACGACAATGACCTATGGCACCTTACTCGTTGTCTAAAAAGTCTACAACATGATATGTTGCAGCCTGAAATGGGTTAGCACATGGAATATGCTGGCAATGTAACACAAAGGAGTAATGAACAGAATAAATGCTATCACTACATGCATATATGGCTGGTGGAAAGCTCTATGGTTAAAGTTTTGCATAAAGCCAATTTTTCCCTACAATAAAGGAATACATTTTATTTAACTATCATGGTGGTTGTTAAACATTGAGAAGGTTCCTCCAAATCAATCCCAAATTAAGCAATATCAATTAACCCAACAAAATTAATTTAGAGTGATGAGATCAACATGATAATCCAAGAACCAGATACTGAAGATGTCCATAACCGGGGACACAGCTAACCATGATTATTTTGTACACTCTACAGAGGTTTGCGCACTTTTCCCCATAAGACACAATCTCCTCCGTTAGATTTCTCGCACTGCATGGTGTTTGAGAAACGAATGACCAAGACACAGTCTTTCAGAAACATTTACTCTTTACTCTGGGTGGACAGTTAGACCTACTTTCCCCTACATATGCTAGCCCACCACTGAAAGAGGTCATGCAACATACTCACCTATGCTAGAGCCCATAATAGCTTGTGGCCGCGCACGGAAGTTTCTAGCATGAATAATCTTATGATCCCTTTGAGCCTGGGTGGCGAACCGTACGATGATCACACGGGTACTCCGGGATATCCTAGGAAAACACTGGATTCTCCAGGTGCCCGCAACCAATCCACCCAGATGTGTATTTAAGTAGCCACCTTAAGTTAACCATTAATTAACAATTCTCACATCTCTCATGGATACACTCACCCAATCCACGTCTACTAGCATAGCATAGCAATCCTGAGCATAACATAGAAGTAACTCCCAAAGGTTTGATAATAAAAGGGCAATCGTTTCTACCTCATCATCTACTTCCCAAACCCACAAGATAAATAGATCCTAACCGTGCAATGTTTGAGGATTGGAACTAATGCATAAAAACTAGGTAATAAAGGGATATGATCAAAGTGTTACTTGCCTTGTTGATGATCTGCAAAACCTAGAGACTTGTGGTAGCACGCTTCGCACTCCGGGAATTCTATTGCAAACAAACAATAGCATACATAAGCACTCCAGTAAGAAGCACGGGTAAAACTCAAATAAGAAGATCTGAACAGAAAGTTCAACTGAAGAGCTTCGATTTGTGAAAAGAATCAACTCAAACGGAGCAGCGAAACTCAAGATACAAACGAAACAAGATTCATTTAATAATCTGGACTAAAGTCAAATTTTACAGTATCAAAATCACGTTCAAGTTGGTTAAACAGAAAGAGGGCTTCGAGACGAAGATTTAGGCGCTGGTTTCATCTAATTTGGACTAACGATGAAAAAGTTCTACTAGATCGAAGATCAGAGCAGAAATCGCGATCGAAATACAGATAAAACCCTGGAAAATAAAACAAAATGAACAGACAAACGAACGAATGTTCGCTGTCTGAACCTAACGGGTGAATAACATTTGTTAAAACGAACGTACGGATGAACGTCCGCTAAATAACTAAACCGACGAAAAACCGAACCTATCTATTAAAAAAACAGATCTAGGTTTTTTTTAAAACGACGGTTTTGACTTAACCGGAAAAAAACGACGACGGCGGCAACGGCGGCTACCTCCGACGAGGCGGCTGCGGCGGAGCTCCGGCTGCGGCGGCGAGGGGCGACGGCAGCGCGGGCAATGTTGCACGGGCGGCGGCGACCTACGTTGACGGGCGGCGCAGGCAGCGGCGGCTTCGGGTGCGGGTCGGCGGTGGCTGGCGGAGTGGGCGGCGGGGTGGCAGGATTTATATTGGGGTCGGGGGAAATCCGACTTGGGGGAGGGGGCAAGGCCCCGGCCGGCATCGGCGACAGCCCGGACTCCGACGGGAGTCCGGCTCGGGCACGAGCGCGCGAGGCGGCGGCGCTGTGGGCCGGCTGGGCCGCTGGCCCAATTCGGTCCGCGAGACTTTTTTTTAAATAATTCTGCCGAAACATAAAAATCCTAATAAAATATATAAAAAAATTCTAAAAATGCCAAAACAATTTTCGCCGTCTAAATAAAATATTTAGAACAAAGTGAACATTTTTCTGGCATAAAAATGCAATTTTTTAAAACATGCATATTTTTCTAATTCAAATAAAATAGCAATAAAAATCCAAATAAAATAATTATTTGATTTTAACATTTTTCCTTCAATATTTCTTTTATTTTGGAGAAATCATCTTATCCCCTCTCTTTTAGTTTAATATTGGAAATATTCAGAGGGAAAATTATTAAAACGAAAATGATCCTCTTTTCAAATGCGAGAAAATTCAAATATGAAAATAAACGAAATCCCCAACTCTCTCCGTGGGTCCTTGAGTTGCTTAGAATTTCTAGGATCCAACCAAAATGCAATTAAAATATGATATGCATATGATGTCCTATGTATAACATTCCAAGTTGAAAATTTGGGATGTTACACCCTATGCATAGATTACCCCAATGTCACCGCGGGAATCTGCGAGTTGAATGCCAAAACATATATCAAGTGAATCAATACGATACCCCATTGTCACCATGAGTATTCAATTGCAAGACATATATCATGTGTTCTCAAATCCATAAAAATATTTAATCCGATAACAATGAAATCTCAAAGGGAAAAACTCAATTCATGACAACAAGATAGAGAGGGGAAAACATCATATGATCCGACTATATTAACAAAGCTCGTGATACATCAAGATCATGACATCTCAAGAACACGAGAGAGAGATTAAACACATAGCTACTGGTACAAACCCTCTGCCCCGAGGGTGGACTACTCCCTCATCATCGTGGTGTCCGCCGGGATGATGAAGATGGCCACTGGTGATGATTCCCCCCTCTGGCAGGGTGCCAGAACGGGGTCCCGATTGGTTTTCGGTGGCTACAGAGGCTTGCGGCGGCGGAACTTCCGATCTAGGGCTGCCCTGAAGGTTTATGGAATATTTGGGATTTTATAGGGCGAAGAAGGGGTGCGGGAGGCCACCGAGGTGGGAACAATCCACCTGGGCGCGCCTGGGGGCCCAGGCGCGCCCTGATGGGTTGTGCCCCCCTCGGGGCAGCCCCCCAGGTGCTGCTCTGGCCCATCCTGGGTGTTCTAGTCCGTAAAAATTCTCTAAGGAGTTTCGCGGTGTTTGGACTCCATTTGATATTGATTTCCTGAGATGTAAAAAACAAGCAGAAAAATAGATCCTGGCACTGGGCATTGGGTCAATAGGTCAGTCCCAAAAAATGATATAAAGTTGCTACAAAATGATTCTGAAACATCCAAGAATGATAATATATTAGCATGAATACTTCATAAATTATAGATACGTTGGAGACGTATCAGCATCCCCAAGCTTTATTCCTACTCGTCCTCAAGTAGGTAAATGATAAAAGAAATAATTTATGAAGTGTGAATGCTAGCAAAGTGCATAAGTTTGATCAATGATAATTTCAATCACTTTTCCTAGCATCATAACAGAAAATCTTTTTTCATAAAACTTCTCATGTTATAGTAGCAACCAATTCACATGTTAAGGTTCAAACAATGAATTCTCTTAAAACTCAACAACTTAGCTATGTTCTCTGTCACCAAGAAATCACAATTCAACTTATGCAATAGAGTCTAAGTAAGAGCTCCACATACTCAACCACCATATAGTCTTCTATGATTCCTAACACTCACCACATACACATGAGAAAAACGTTTCAACCGGACACATAGAAAGATAGGGGCTTATAGTTTCGCCTCCCAACGTATTCACCTGTGGGTGATGTCAACAATAATAACTCATGCTACCCATATTTAGCTGGACATATGCGCCTAGATCTTTCCACACCACATGATGCTTGCCAAAGAAGAAAAATAAAAAGGAGTAGAGAGAAAAAACTTTGACTCTTTGCATAAAAGTAAATACATAAAGTAGAAGATAGGCCCTTCGCAGAGGGAAGCAAAGGTTGCCATGCACTTATTTGTTTGTATGCTCAACCCCTTAGTGCAAAAGAACGTCACGTTATATTGCCCCTTGTCATAGCAACCTTTATTATGCAGTCAATTGCTTTAATTCTTTGTTATCACAAGTTCGTACAACGCTCAATTTTCTCTTACACTAAATGATCTAACACTTTTCGAAGCAATATTTATTGCCTTATTGCATCGATGACAACTTACTTGAAGGATCTTGCTCAATCCTTAGGTAGGTATGGTGGACTCTTGAAAATAAGATTTGGGTTTACTGGTTTTTGGATGCACAAGTAGTATCTCTACTTGGTGCGGAATTTTTTGGCTAGCAAAGATAGGGGGCAAGCACCACATGTTGAAGAATCTATGACAATATAACTTCTATGTGAATATGAACAAACATAAATCATTACTTGTCTTCCTTGTCCAACGTCAACAATTTTGGCATATAATATTTTGATGGGGGCTCACAATCACAAAAATTTTCCAAGATAGTGTATTTGCATGTGAAAGTTCTCTTCCTTATATTAATTATTCGTGAATTGCTTGTATGGCCAATATTGTGATTGTCAAGCCTCAAAAGATTTCACTTTCTAAACCCAATGTGAAGCTACCACTAGGCATGATATGATTTCAACTTCATTATATTCAATTCATTCAACAATTTACTCATAGGATATAAGTGAGCACTAGGGCAAATCCATAGAAAAGAGCTTCACTGACGGGATGTGAATGCCGCTCATAGCTCTAAGTATTTTATTAAAACAGCAAGCACAATGAAAATAAAATGACATTCTAAGAATAGCACAACTCATGTGAAGAAGCAAAAACATAGGCTCAACCGATACTAACCGATAACTATTGATGAAGAAAGGTGGGATGCCTACCGGGGCATACCCAAGCTTAGATGCTTGATAATTCTTGAAATATTATCTTGGGGTGCCTTGGTCATCCCCAAGCTTGAGCTTTTGTGTCTCCTTAATTCTTCTCATATTACGGTTTTCCTAAATCTCAAATGCTTCATCCACACAAAACTCAACAATAACTCGTGAGATAAGTTAGTATAAATCAATGCAAAACCTTATCATTCTCTACTGTAGCAAATTACTAAAATCATTATTGAGCATTGCATACTAAATGCCTCTGCATATTTAGTAGTCCTATCCTCAAATAACAAGCAAACATATGCAAACAATGCAACCATAACAGCAATCTGCCAAAACAGTACAATCTATAAAGAATGCAAGATTCATCATACTTCCCTAACCCCAAAAATTATGAAACAAACTACACACTGCAGAAAATTATCATAGCTTATTTTGCAAAAAGTTTCAACAATTTATCACATTCTTACTTTTCCAGGGAATTTTTGCAACAGCGGTAAACTTTCTGTTTTGAAACAGCAACATGTAAACTTGCAAAATAAGCATGACAAAGGCTACCCTTGACATTTTTGTTGAAATAAAAGATGAAAAACATTATTATAAATAAAAGCAAGAAAATCCTAACAAAATAAATTGACTCTCCAAGCAAAACACTTATCATGTGATGAATGAAAACAAAGCTGCAAGTGAGGATACCGATAATGTTGGAGATGAAAGAGGGGGTGCCTTCCGAGGCATCCCCAAGCTTAGTTGCTTGGATCTTCCTTGAATATTACCTTGAGGGTTCCTTGGGAATCCCCAAGCTTAGGTTCTTGTCACTCCTTATTCTCCTCATATCGACATCTCACCCAAAACTTAAAAACTTCAATCATACAAAACGTAACGGAACCTTGTGAGATAGGTTAGTATGCTAAAGAGCAAACCATTTCACTTTTGGTACTGTAAAATACAAGATTCATAATTGTTTCCACACAATTCCTACTGTATAATATCATTTCCACAATTTATGAGCAATATAAGCCATAGAAACAAGGAAACAAGCAAACTATGCATTGAAAACAGAATCTGTCAAAAACAGAACAGTCTGTAGTAATTTGTGCTCAAACCATACGTATGCTACTACAAAAATTATGAAATAATCTGGAACACGTGGTAAATTTGCATATTAATATTCTTCAAAAAGAATCAACTCAAAATCACTCTTTTGTTAAAAATGAGAGTTATTTTCGTGAGCGGAAAAGTTTCTGTTTTTCAGCAAGATCAAATCAACTATCACCCAACATGATCCCAAAGGCTTTACTTGGCACTTTATTGAAACAAAAGCAATAAAACATGATTACCACAGTAGCCTAATCATGTGAAAACACAAAAAAAAGTAGGTAAAAGTGTTGGGTTGTCTCCCAACAAGCACTTTTCTTTAATGCCTTTTAGCTAGGCATGATGAGTTCAATGATGCTCGCATAAAAGATAAACATTGAAACATAACAAGAGCATCATGAATCATAAGTTCCTCTCTCATAATAGTTTTCAGTAGCATCATGAATAGATTCTTCCATATAACCATCACATAAATCATTCTTTTCATGATCCAAAAGCATAGCTAATTTATTACTCTCTATAGCATACATGTCATCATAATAATCATCGTAGATAGAAAAATTATTGTCATAGTCAATTGAAACCTCTTCCAAAGTAGTGGATGTATCACTAAATAAAGTCATGACTGAGGGAGGCCTGGACTAGGGGGTGTCCAGACAGCCAGACTATCAATATCCGCCGGACTCCCAGACTACGAAGATAGAAGATTGAATACTCCGGCTCGTGTCCGGAAGGTACTTTCCTTGGCGTGGAAGGCAAGCTTGGCGATACGGATATGTAGATCTCCTACCATTGTAACCGACTCTGTGTAACCCTAGCCTCTCCGGTGTCTATATAAACCGGAGGGCCTTAGTCCGTAGGACACAACATTACATCTCAACAATCATACCATAGGCTAGCTTCTAGGGTCTAGCCTCCTTGATCTCGTGGTAGATCTACTCTTGTACTATCCATATCATCAATATTAATCAAGCAGGACGTAGGTTATTACCTCCATAGAGAGGGCCTGAACCTGGGTAAAAACATTGTGTCCCTCGTCTCCTGTTACCATCCGCCTAGACGCATAGTTCGGGACCCCCTACCCGAGATCCGCCGGTTTTGACACCGACATTGGTGCTTTCATTGAGAGTTCCTCTGTGTCGTCGCCGATAGGCTCGATGGCATCTTCAACCATCAACGCTGTCGAGGGTGAGACTTTTCTCCCCGGACAGATCTTCGTATTCGGCGGCTTCGTACTGCGGGCCAATTCTCTTGGCCATCTGGAGCAGATCGAAAGCTACGCCCCTGGCCGTCAGGTCAGATTTGGAAGCCTGAACTTCACGGCCGATGACCGCGGAGACTTGATCTTCGACGGACTCGAGCCACAGCCAAGCGCGCCGCACTACAACGATGGGCATGATCTAGCTCTGCCGCCGGACAGTGCTTTGGTGGCCGCACTCGAACCCGCTCCGGCTATTAGCCCGGAGCCGATTGCCCATGACGAGGGCCGGTGGATAGACACCGCCCTGGGGGCTTCAACATCTACGGCGATGGAGCCGAATACCAATCTTGTCCCCTGTGAAACTCGTGATCCCGAGGCGCCGGACTCCTCGCCGGACTCCGAGCCTCCCGCGCCCCTGCCAATTAAGCCAGATTGGGCGCCGGTTATGGAATTCACCGCCGCGGACATCTTTCGACACTCGCCTTTTGGCGATATCCTGAATTCTCTGAAGCATCTCTCGCTATCAGGAGAATCCTGGCCGGACTATGGCCAGGACTGTTGGAGTTCGGACGACGAAGAAATTCGGAGCCCACCCACCACCCACTTTATAGCCTCTGTCGAGGATCTAACCGACATGCTAGACTACGACTCCGAGGACATCGACGCTATGGACGATGATGCCGGAGACGATCAGGACCCAGCGCCCACGGGACACTGGAAGGCCACCTCATCATACGACGTCTACATGGTGGATACCCCAAAGGAAGGGGATGGTGAAAAAGCAGCGGAGGAAGATTCTTTGAAGAAGCAGCCTAAACGCCAGCGTCAGCGGTGCCGCTCTAAGTCCCGCCACAACAAGAATGGAGAATCCGGCACGGGAGATAATAACACCCCGGAGAGTGCCAAAGACAAACCCCTCCAGCAAGACTCAGCAAAGGAGGATGTAGAAGCAAGCCCTCACGAAAGGGCGGCAGAAGAAAAGGTTGAGGATCACAATTATGTACCTCCCTCCGAAGACGAAACAAGCCCCAATGACGACGAACTCGAGGAGCCCGTCGAACAAGATCTTTGCAAACGCAGGCTCATTGCTACAGCAAGAAGCCTGAAGAAGGAAAAACGGAAGCTCAACACAGCGGAAGACGCGCTCTGGATAAGATGGAGCAAAGTGCTCAAAACCGCAGACAAGCACGGCAACAGCCACCAATCGAAGAGCTACCCGAAGCGCAAGCTGCTCCCAGAATTCGACGAAGAGGCCATAAAGCCCCCACCGTCAAATGGCCCAGCCAGGTCCATCTACGGACCCAAAAGGAAAGCCCCAATAAGCAAAGGAACACGTCAAGTGTCCGACGATAGCGGCACGTACAAGTACAGGGGCGCCGCACACCCACTATGCTTCACAGACGAGGTGCTGGAACATGAATTCCCAGCAGGGTTTAAACCCATAAACATAGAAGCCTACGATGGAACAACAGACCCTGGAGTCTGGATAGAAGACTATATACTGCATATACATATGGCCAGAGGAGACGATCTCCACGCCATAAAATATCTACCCCTCAAGCTCAAAGGGCCAGCCCGTCATTGGCTCAAAAGCCTCCCAGAAAACACTGTTGGAAGTTGGGAAGAGCTCGAGGAAGCGTTTAGAGCAAATTTTCAAGGGACTTATGTCCGGCTCCGGATGCAGATGACCTAAGTCACATAATTCAACAGCCCGGAGAGTCAGCGCGGAAATTCTGGAACAGGTTCCTCACCAAAAAGAACCAAATAGTCGACTGTCCGGACGCCGAAGCCTTAGCAGCTTTTAAGCACAATGTCCGAGACGAATGGCTCGCCAGACACCTCGGTCAAGAGAAACCGAGGACGATGACCGCATTAACAAGCCTCATGACCCGCTTCTGTGCAGGAGAGGATAGCTGGCTGGCAAGATGCAGCACCAGCGACCCAAGTACATCCGAGAAAAGAGATGGAAATGGGAAATCACGGCGCAGAAAAGAGCAGCGCCGGAATAAAGAAAAAAGCCCAAAGAGCACGGTAGTCAACGCCGGATTTAAAAGCTCACGGCCAAATAGCAAAGCTCAGCCCCTCAAGGATGACAGCGACGAACTGTCTAACTTACATAAAATCTTGGGTCGGATATGTCAAATCCACAGCACCCCGGAAGGCCCGCAAATCACACCCACAGGGATTGTTGGGTTTTCAAACAGTCCGGCCGACTAAACGCCGAACGCAAGGGGCTCGACGCGTCAAGCGAAGAAGATAAACCCTGCCAGCAGGGCACCGGAAAACAAAAGACTTTCCCACAAGGGGTCAAAGCAGTAAACTCACTTCATGTGAGGACACGGAAAAACAGTGCGGCACTTTCTAAAAAGAGCTTCGCACGGTCCGGCCCAGCAAGCCATAGAGATTGGATATCAAAACCAATCACTTTCGACCATTGGGATTATTCCAAAAGTGTTCGAACCGTGGGACGGACTCCCCTGATATTGAATCCGATAATAGACGGACTACAATTCACAAACGTCCTAATGGACGGAGGCAGTGACTTAAACCTGCTATATTCAAACACAATCCGTCGGATGGGGATAGACCCTACCAAAATTCGACACAGCCGCACTTCCTTCAAAGGAGTTACGCCAGGCCCTTACGCCAAGTGCACAGGCTCGATATTACTCGAAGTCGTGTTCGGATCACCGAGCAATTTTCGACGAGAAAAGTTAATTTTCCATATCGTCCCATTTAAAAGTGAACATCAAGCACTATTGGGACGAACGGCTTTTGTCCGCTTCAACGCCATACCGCATTACGCGTCTCTTACACTTAAGATGCCCGGTCCACATGGCACCATTTCAGTGCGAGGGTCAATTAAAGACCCCGGACTCGGATAGACGAATCCGGACTCAGCAGGCTAGGGGCTCCCTAGCCGCATACCCTTTCATAAGGGGCTGCACGCACAACTAACCGCGGTTTCATATAAACCTAGCTTTAATTATTTGCACTTATTCTTTTGCATTATTTTCGCACAAACTATTTCTAAAACTAAAATGTTCCTCTTTTTTCTACAGATGAACAAACGTGCGTACCCGTCCAGGATAACGGCGCAACGGAGACACAGGCGCAGACGTGCAGTAGGGACCCGTCGCAAGGATTCTTTTCAGATTAAGACCCTACGTAGACCTTTTTATTACTGTCTCTTGTTGTTAATCTCCCTTGGCTTCCTCCTATAGCCAAAGCGGAGCCCGATGCTTCGGCATTGGCCGCGTCGGAAGACAATGCCCGTACCTGGACACAAGGGGCTTAGGGCATAATTCTGCCCGTTATCATAAAGTCCGAACACCTCAGGGAGTGTTCGGCGTCTCAAGTTGGGCACTATATGCATCAGCTCCGAATCATGTCTTTGGTCAAATGTTGGGTTTGCCCGGCTCCTGTGTTTTGCTGCCTTACGTTCCGTATCACCCGGCTAACGCGGCACCAGGAGAACTACTGCGATTGTGCCCCAGTTCGGCTGGGCGAGCACCTCAGTAGAGAAAGCCGAAAACTGACTGTCATGATGTAGCGAGAGTCTGGTCAGCCACTTGATCGACCACGGAATGTTTAGAATTCCCCGCTTTGACGAAGGGCCGCTTCCCGGTCAGGCACATATGCACCCCGAATCCGGAGATGTGCGGTGCCATTAGGGGCTATATCGTAGCCCCACCCTCGAGCTCCATTGGCTAAGTGAAAGAGATAAAGCATTATAGTCCGGATTGCCTCGTTCGCTACGCTATCACCTCCTTATAACAGGACCGAGATGTCGGATTAAAGTGTGAAAAAGTGCTATTTTGCGAACACCCCAGCAGCTTGTGCAAGGGGGCTGAAGCCGAAGACTGCATCTTTTAGGTTATACACAAGTATACTTAAACGGCCGCAAGGAGAAGTATTACTACTTGGAAGCACAAGTATAAAAAGCATTCATACTATAATCATTGATAAACAAGTTAATGCGTTCAATTGAATGTTACATTCTTCGAGCACTGTGACTCTATTATACGAGCGCCGCGCATAACTTCCCCGAAATAATGTTCGGCAGGAAGCCGGTTCCCATCCGAACCCTGGGCAGCAACAGCGGTGGCATCCAACTCCGGACACTGCGCCTTTACACGGGCCAGAGCCATCCATGCGCCCTCGATGCAGGCCGACCGCTTCATCTCCTTGATATGCGGCACCGCCCCAAGGAACTGCTGCAGTAAGCCGAAGTAGCTCGTCGCCTTGGACCTCTCTGGCCACACATGGGCCACGATGTTAGTCATAGCCAGCCCGGACAGTCTATTCAGTTCAGCCCATTCGGCCAACCTGTCCGACAGCGGAAGAGGGCGATCCGGACTGTGGAATTGAGTCCAATATAACTCTTCCACCTCGTGATCCCCCTGGCTCCGGAAGTGCTTAACGGCGTCAGCCGCACTCGCAGCCAAGTCCATATACGGATCCTCCGAGCTCCACTGCCGCTCAAATTCAGCGTACTTGGCATCCATAAATTGGCGACGCATAAGAAACGGCTTGCCAGCCGTGATTTCTCCGGCTTGGCGCAGCTCCTCCTTCATAGCCCGCATTGCAGAACGGGCATCCTTGGCTTCGGCGGTGGCCTTCTTCTGGTCTCCCCGCTCCGATAGGCGCTCCTTTTCAAGAGCTTCACTACGGTCGGTAGCATCCTTTAAACTCTTGGCCAATTCGGCCACCTCCGCCCTGCTTAGGCAGTGCGCAGCCTTTTCGGCCTTCAACTCTTCGGCCGCCCTCGCGGCAGCCGCATCACTCCTTCGGGCTTGCTCCTTAGCTTGTGCAAGCTCGGCCCGAAGTCTCTCCACAGCAGCAGCACTGTCTGTATAAACAGCATATAACTTATCAGAGGAGGGCTTTAACCCACTTAATAAAGCAGCTGCGGAGAATTTATTTACCTTGTGACTCGTCAAGTCGCTGATTGACAAGTGCGATGTCAGCATCTGCCATGTCCAGTTGTCGACTCAGTTCGGCAAACTGATCAGTCCGGCTGGCCCCCGGACTATCCGCCACCTGTGCCAGAACGGCGGTATTCATTACCTGAGACATTTAGATTTTCGATCCTCGGTACGCTGTCGTCTTCGACAACCTACCGAGTCTCAGGGGCTACTATCTATACAGGGCACATCTTTTATATGCACAACTATTAAAAAACAAAGGGGTACGCCATTTTCGCATACCTCAAATCCCGCCAGCAAGCTCATGGCGGCCTCACGCAATCCGCTTTCAGCGGACGAAATCCTTCCAATCACCATACGCATTAACGCACGGTGATCTTCTGAAATGGACGCCCTCTCAAGCAAACTCTTCAGTTCTTCCGGCCGGACTCTGGTGGGTGTTGAACTCTTTGGCCCCTCCGGACTCAGGGACGCCCTCCGTGATGACACTTCGGGCTTGCCTGCCTCATCTGGCGGCGCGGCAGACGGAGGCGTATCGCTCTCCATCATCTCCAGAAGAAGATCCCCCGAGGACGAACTCATCTGAGACGGCTGCAGATCCGAACTGCGATATAAATATTTCGATTACCTACAGAAGCATAAACGAAGGTACTTCCTCATTAAACATTCTCTTTCATACTCACGGCTCGTTGGAGGGCTGGTCCTTGGGTGATGATTGCGCGTCCGGATTCTCTCCGGACGCCGGACCCCCCGGTGGGGATTTCTTCCCACGCTTAGGGGTTGGGACCTCCGGATCTTCGGAGGCGGTCCTCTTCTCCTTCTGAAGGGAGGGATCCTTGGCTCCCTCCTCTTCAGTCGCCCCTTTGGACGAAGTATTAGCTCCTTTATCTCCCCCGTCGCCCCCCTCTGTGGGCGCAACCTCCAACATTCTGACCAGCACGGGCTCCAGTGCGGTCTCTAGGAGGGGGGCCGGACACCTTATCAGCCTTGATCGCGCCACCCATTCCTGTAGAGAATAAAAAAGGGGTTAGGAGATGATCTTTTGAAAGGCATACAGATAGAACGTCCGAGCTTTGAGCTACTTACCTGAGTATCCAGGCGATCGCGGCTTAAGCTTGCATCCTCGGCCGAAACCGGACACGCTACCTGCGGTCCGAAGAACAGCTTGTACATCTCCATGGGTGTCGCGCCCATAAAATGCTGGAGAATACGAGGTCCCTCCGGATTGAACTCCCATAGCCGGAGAGGATGATGTTTGCAGGGTAGGAGGTGCCTGACTAGCATGACTTGCATCACCTTGACCAGGCTGATCTCCCTTGTTTGGAGGTCTCGAATCCGGCCCTGCAGTGCGGGCACGTCCTCGGACGGCCCCTAGTTGAGCCCTTGGTTGACCCACGACATCAGTTGCTGTGGAGGTCCCGGGCGGAAGGAGGGCGGCGGCTTCTGCTTGCTGCCCCTTGGAGCGGTGATGTAGAACCACTCCTGCTGCCACAATCCCTGTTCCTCTTGGAAGGAACCTTCGAGCCACGGGGCATCGACCTTCTTGCTTATGGTCGCCCCGCCACACTCCGCTTGATGCCCCCCGATCATCTTCGGCTCCACCTTGAATGTTTTCAGCCACAAGCCGAAGTGGGGGATGACGCGGAGGAAGGCTTCGCAGACAATGATAAATGCGGAGATATGGAGGATGGACTCCGGAGCCAAGTCGTGGAAGTCCAGCCCGTAGAAGAACAGGAGCCCCCTCACGAAAGGATCCGTCGGGAAGCCCAATCCCCGACGGAGGTGAGATGCGAAAACAACGTATTCGGCGGGCTCGGGGGCTGGCACGGCCTGCCCAGGGGCAGGCAACCTGTGCGAAACTTCGTAGGCCAGGTACTTGGCCTCACGCAACTTCAAAATGTCCTCCTCCGTGACGGAGGAGGGCACCCACCGGCCCTGGAGGTCGGAGCCGGACATTGCTGTAGATCCGAAGCGCTCGAGTCTGAAGCTCTTGGTGTTGGAACTGGGAGCAGAGGAAAGATTCGATGCGAGGTTGAAAGACAAGGACAGGCCTTGGTCCTCTTATAAGGGGGAAGAAATACCAAGGGCCGTCTCCGTGACCGTCTGAGATTCCCCTTCGATGGAGGAGGCGTGGCGACGGGATCAGTTGGGTTACCCACGCACGTATTGATGAGGATCCCGGAATAAAAGGGAACACGATCTCTGCTTCAACAGGACGTGCCAAGGAAACCGCTTCGCTAAACGTGCTGAGGCGGAATAATAAAAACGACCCAAACTAGGACTTGGCTGCGGTGTGATGTCACGCTACATAATACGTCAGCAGATTGGATCGGTGTATATGTTTTATTCTCTCTACGTTGGAATGTGGAATTTATTTTGCAGAGTCGAACACTATCCTGGTGTTCATTATCTTCTCTGGATTACTCAAGGGAGGAACCCGCCTTGCAATGCCGAACATGATGCACGCCAGACTTATCGTCATTGAAGACTGGTTCAGGGGCTACTGAGGGAGTCCTGGACTAGGGGGTGTCTGGACAGCCGGACTATCAATATCCGCCGGACTCCCAGACTACGAAGATAGAAGATTGAAGACTCCGGCTCGTGTCCGGAAGGTACTTTCCTTGGCGTGGAAGGCAAGCTTGGCGATACGGATATGTAGATCTCCTACCATTGTAACCGACTCTGTGTAACCCTAGCCTCTCCGGTGTCTATATAAACCGGAGGGCCTTAGTCCGTAGGACACAACATTACATCTCAACAATCATACCATAGGCTAGCTTCTAGGGTTTAGCCTCCTTGATCTCGTTGTAGATCTACTCTTGTACTACCCATATCATCAATATTAATCAAGCAGGACATAGGGTATTACCTCCATCGAGAGGGCCTGAACCTGGGTAAAAACATTGTGTCCCTCGTCTCCTGTTACCATCCGCCTAGACGCACAGTTCGGGACCCCCTACCCGAGATCCGCCGGTTTTGACACCGACAATGACCTCTCCAAATCCGCTTACATCAATATTGTAATAA
Source organism: Triticum timopheevii (assembly GCA_963921465.1). Lineage (NCBI taxonomy): Eukaryota > Viridiplantae > Streptophyta > Magnoliopsida > Poales > Poaceae > Triticum > Triticum timopheevii. The sequence continues at coordinate 142,453,939 of OY997270.1, forward strand.
GATTCAACACCCTCTAAGATTGTGGGATCACTACTACCTAGAGTTGACACTCTTCCAAACCCACTTTCATCAATTGTAATCATCATAAATAGGAGGCATGCTAACATCATAATAAATTTTCTTATCGTAAGTAGAAGGAATAAAAGGATCATATTCATTATGCAAAGCATCCCCAAGCTTGGGACAAGCATTATTTTCAGCAAATAAATCTTCAAACATTTCATACTCATCAAACATAGCATCCCCAAGCTTGTGGTTTTGCATATCATCATAATCATTCAATAGCATGAATGGCACCAATAGTATAGCAAACATTATTATCATATTCTTCCAAGCAAGTGCCAAAAATATTTTCAATATCTTAAGAGACATCATTATCTTCCCAGTCATAATCATCACAACAAGTAGGCATCACAAAATCATGCTCAATATCATCATCCTCCATCAACATATTGGATTCACTTTCATGAGGCACAATGGTGATAGGAGCAATATTACTTGGGAGAGTTACCTTTTTACCTCTACTTTTTCTTCTTTTCTTTTTCTTCTTCACCACTTCACGTGTGGGTTTAATCATTTTTCGAGCATCTTGTTGAAGAGATTGATTGGATAGGAAGCTCCTCCTCGTTACCTGATTCATCATAATAAACACTAGGAGGGTATTGGGAAATATCTTCCCTTTCATTAGTAGTCTATTCATGCTCTATTTGTTTTCTTGTCTTTAGGTAGTTGGCAATATAAGGATTCTCAATGCAATTTACCGCACAAAACATATAAATTTCCTCTAGATCAAAATCAAGAATTCTATTGAGATTATATTTTGGAATATCCTTAGTTATACGTTTCATTTCTTCATACCCCAAAAGAAGACTAAGATCTTTATGATGCTCAAGGGTAATCAAGTTATCACAATTTTTGGACACGATTTGATCATGAAACAAATAGCATTGGAGATTTAAATGACCATGTTCATTGCAAAGTTCACAAGGATGGCGAGAAATATTAAATCTTTCAGCACAATCATCTAGCCTCTCTTGCAACTTTTTCGTTTCTAAATATTTATGTTTCTTACACAATCTATCCTCCCTTTTTGGTGTGTGTGTGCACTCCCAATATACTCCACAAAAATAGACATCGTTGTAGGATACATCACTATCATGGCTAGTGAAATCATCATTAACCTCATGGATATTCAAAGAATTCATACTAACAACATTGCAATCATGCTCATCATTCATGCCAATCATTTTATTAAATTCTTCTTCTACCAATTGAGCACAATTTTCCGAACCATCATTTTCAAGAAAGATAATATAAAGATGATCTATAATATTATGCAGCCTCAATTCCATTTTTATGTAATTTTCTTTTATAAACCATATTAGTGATAAAACAAGAAACTAAAAGATTCGATTGCAAGATCTAAAGATATACCTTCAAGCACTCACCTCCCCGACAATGGCGCCAGAAAGGAGCTTGATGTATACTACGCAACTGTATTCTTGTAGAAATGTGTTGGGCCTCCAAGCGCAGAGTTTTGTAGGACAGTAGCAATTTTCCCTCAAGTGGATGACCTAAGGTTTATCAATCTGTGGGAGGCTTAGGATGATGATAGTCTCTCTCAAGCAACCCTGCAATCAAATACAAGAATTCTCTTGTGTTCCCAACACACCCAATACAATGGCAAATTGTATAGGTGCACTAGTTCGGCGAAGAGATGGTGATAAAAGTGTAGTATGGTTAGTAGATATGAGTTTTTGTAGTGCGAACAATAGAAAACAACAAGGTTAGTAAAACGGAGCACAAACGGTATTACAATGATGGAAAATAAGGACTAGGGTGCATACTTTCACTAGTGCAATCTCTCAAAAATGCTAACATAGTTGGATCATATGATTATCCCTCAAAGTGCGATGAAGAATCACTCCAAAGTTCCTATCTATGGAGAACATAAGACGGAATTGTTTGTAGGGTACGAAACCACCTCAAAGCTATTCTTTTCATTCGATCTATTCAAGAGTTCGTACTAAAATAACACCAAACAAAATTCATATTCATAATACTCAATCCAACACAAAGTAATTCAAAGAGTGCCCCAAGATTTCTACCGGAGAAACAAAAGACGAGAACGTGCATCAACCCCTATGCATAGATTACCCCAATGTCACCGCGGGAATCCGCGAGTTGAATGCCAAAACATATATCAAGTGAATCAATACGATACCCCATTGTCACCACGAGTATTCGATTGCAAGACAAATATCAAGTTTTCTCAAATCCATAAAAGTATTCAATCTGATAGCAACGAAATCTCAAAGGGAAAAACTCAATTCATGACAACAAGATAGAGAGGGGAAAACATCATATGATCCGACTATATTAACAAAGCTCGTGATACATCAAGATCGTGACATCTCAAGAACACGAGGGAGAGATTAAACACATAACTACCGGTACAAACCCTCAGCCCCGAGGGTAGACTAATCCCTCCTCATCGTGGTGGCCGCCGGGATGATGAGGATGGCCACCGATGATGATTCTCCCCTCCGGTAGGGTGCCGGAATGGGTCCTGATTGGTTTTCGGTGGCTACAAAGGCTTGCGGCAGTGGAACTTCCGATCTAGGGCTGCCCCGAAGGGTTTTGGAATATTTGGGATTTTATAGGGCGAAGAAGGGGCGCGGGAGGCCACCGAGGTGGGCACAACCCACCTGGGCACGCCTGGGGGTTGTGCCCCCCTCGGGGCACCCCCAGGTGCTGCTCTGGCCCATCCTGGGTGTTTTGTTCCATAAAATTTCTCCAAGGAGTTTCGTGGTGTTTGGACTCCGTTTGATATTGATTTCTTGCGATGTAAAAAACTGGCAAAAAAAACAGCAACTGGCACTGGGCACTGGGTCAATAGGTTAGTCCCCAAAATTGGTATAAAGTTGCTATATAATGATTGTAAAACATCCAAGAATGATAATATATTAGTATGAATACTTCATAAATTATAGATACGTTGGAGACGTATCATCGTCTCGCCAATTATTGCTTCTACAACTATCTCTATCGCTTAGTGATAAAGTAAATCAATTATATGGCATTTGCATTTCATACAATAAATAGACAACCATAAGGCTCCTGCCTATTGCCGATAACTGTTACAAAACATGATCATCTCATACAATAACGTATATCACATCATGTCTTGACCATATCACATCACAACATGCCCTACAAAAAAAAGTTAGACGTGCTCTACTTTGTTGTTTTAAGTTTTACGTGGCTGCTACGGCTTCTAGCAAGAACCGTTCTTACCTATGGAACAAAAACCACAACGGTGATTTATCAAGTTTGCTGTTTTCACTTTCAACAAGGACCGGCCGTAGTCAAATTCGATTCAACTAAAGTAGGAGAAATAGACATCTGCCAGCAACCTTTATGCAAAACTAGTTGCATATCTGTCGGTGGAACCGGTCTCATGAACGTGGTCATGTAAGGTTGGTCCGGGCCGCTTCATCCAACAATACCGCCGAATCAAAATAAGACATTGGTGGTAAGCAGTATGATGATCACCGCCCACAATTCTCTGTGCTCTACTCATGCATATCATCTACGCATAGACCTGGCTCGGATGCCACTATTGGGGAATGTAGCATGCAATTTCAAAACATTTCCTACGCTCACGCAAGATCTATCTAGGAGATGCATAGCAATGAGAGGGGGAGAGCATCTACATACCCTTGTAGATCGGTAAGCAGAAGCATTTATCACGCGGTTGATGTAGTCGTACTCTTCGCGATCCGATCATGATCCAACCGATCTAGTGCCGAACGGACGGCACCGCCGAGTTTAGCACACGTGCGGCTCGATGACGTCTCCTCCTTGATCCAGCAAGCGAGAGAGGAGAAGTAGACCTAATCCGCGCTTGCAGTTTGGTCAAGAAAGTTAGACCTAATCCAACAAAAAAAATACAAGGATTAATTGCGAATTATGAAAGTATAGATTTCACATATACTTGTCCTTGTATTGTGTCAGTATGAGAATATCCTTCCTAGTACTGCTCTCCATGTGGATTTGGGCCTCGTTAACATTCAAATTTCTCAGTTTAGCTTAATACTGGTCTTGGCCAAGCTTGCTCGTAGGCCTACGTAGGTTCACCTTTTTTGGACAGGATGGGCTATCACAGTGGCGCACGCCCCTATGAACTGTAGCAGTAAGCTATCTATTTTTTATACTGTAGTATCTATTACTGTCTCATATGGTTATGGATCGGCATATTTATTTTTTTAGAAAAGGAGCATGACCCCGGCCTCTGCATCTGGGCGATGCATACGGCCACTTTATTAATTATTCTCATAAGACCTTACAAAATCAATACAACAGTAAGACTAAAGCCGCCATCTAAGCAACAAACTGTCGCTACACCTATCAAGTTGATGAAGGGGCGCAGATAGCCTGGGAGTAATACCAAACAGACATCGCTGCCAAGCTTAACATCTAAGACCTGAGACCCCAACCTAGCCACTTGCCGGGTCTGGGGCACACACTGGTCCGGCGTGCTCTCAGAGGCCGTCGCCGCCAACTGCCACCGCTCCATCTTCAGAATTGTACTGATGCATCAACCTTGCTCGATCCAGCTATCGTCGACGCTACCACGGCGCCCAACGACACCTCCTCCCTGCGCGTAAACAGCTGAACACATCGCGGTCGTCACTGATACACCTCAGCGCCATGCTGCCAAGTATCACCAGCCGACACAGCTTGAAGTCCTTGGAGGATCTGTCGTGCGTAGCACCTGCCGATCAGGCATGACCAAGCGTAGCACCTGTCGGTCAGACATGACTTGACATCTCCACCGAAGCTTCGTGCAAGACGAAGCCGCTCCACCTCCTGCCTCTGACTTCCAGCGCTGGTCCACAAACGATGCTCCCAAGAGAGAAACGACACCGCAGTGCCGCCATCGTCTGATCTGGAACACCAGATCCTAGGGTTTCCCCCGGAGCAGCACGAGTGGGTCGACAGTAGTTACCCGACGATGCCTTCATCAAGGTAACGGCGTAGAATGCCGCCATCGTCTGTCATCGGCTCGGTTTTCACCGGCAACCATGTCTCCCCAACTCATAGCCGGGACTAGATGATGTATCTCAAGATCCGATCACCAAGCTTCTGGCCGGCCACCGCCGACGAAGAAGATGACCACCACCACTGGCTAGAACAGATCTGCCATGGGTGCCACCAAGCAGTCCACTAGGCACTCGACGCCGCTGCCTATCTAAAGCCGGATGACATGCCGCCGAAGACCGCATCGCGCTGCCGCCCGATCCAGGCCAGCCGCCCGTGGCCCGAGGCAGGGCCGACCGTCGCCGCCGTCGAAGCCAATGTCGTCGCTTCTAGATCGGCCGCACCTCCACGCATGTTGGGCTCCCGCCACCCCTGAGACGCAGGAGGGAGGAAGAGCCCCCGCCACCGCCGTCGGCCTCCGAGAGCAAGCCCGAGTTGTCGGCTAGGGTTGGGGAGCCCGAGTCGCCCAAGCGGGGGGCAACCCGAGCGCTGGGCAAGTGTTTTCTTTTGACAGGTTATGGATTCAAATTTTACATGCACTAGGGAATGACTATTTTTCAACTAAATATTGCACATTGAAAACGTAGACTGACACCACATGACACATCACTATATAGGTCGACAGCATTTTTGCTTACGCAGAGTGGAAAACCTTTATGGTGGTTTTTATTTTCTTATTTTCTAGCACAAAACAACTCTATAATAGTATAAATTGTGAACTCGTTGAAGAACAAGAATCTTTAATTTTTGTGAACAAAGAAGAATTCTGAAATATCTTAGCTGAAGAGAATACAAACTTCAGAAGCCAGACAACAAAAACAAGAATAGTTGAAATGCAGTTGAGTGGATGTGAGACATAGGACTACTCAAATCTGCAGAACAAGTCGAATAAAAAATTGTGAGCTGAGCTAGTTGAATGGAGAATAGTAGGACAAAATTACTGTTCTGACCCTTAAGGCAAACTAAATCCTGATTTGACCTCGTTTCGAAAAAAATTTCGTTTCTGACCTTTTTTCGTAACGCCAAGGTCCCTGGCGTCTGGGTTACGAAGCAGACGCCAGGGTCCCTGGCGTCTGGCCCTTGGCCCGCACTGCCCGCCTGCCCGTTGACCTGCTGACGTGGCAAAGGGGCCAGACGCCAGGGACCCTAGCGTCTGGCCCTGGTAACTGGATAACCCCCGCGGGCCGAGCCCACCCACCCACCCATCTCTTTCTTTCTCCCTGCAACGCACGAACAGAGGAGGTTATCTCCATTGCCCTCTTCTCCCTCACACCAATCCCCCCCTTGATCTACTTCATCCTCCACCCAAAGTTGTGGATCTGAGGCCCCCAAGCTTCTTTGAGGTATTCTCCCCCATTCCCTCCAATTTGTTTTGCTTTTCCCCTCTTTTGTTGGATGCATTATTTCACATTAGGTGATGTTAGATTAGTAGATGGTTTCTTTGTTTTAGGAAATAGTTTGTAGTTGATAGATGATTTGGTAGGTAGTGTAGTTGCTAGATGTTTGTAGTTGTCCACCAATAGACATAGTTTGTGAATTTTTTTTGAATTATAGATGATGTATGCATATGCTAGTAAATTAGCTATATGTTGAATATATAGATGGCATAATCTTTGTTTGAATCTGAGAAGACAACTTTGGCAAGCAAATATATTTAGATAAAATATTATATGTGTGAAGTGGTATGAAAATATAGTTGAATATATAGATGGCAAATTTTTTTGCAAAAGAGATGATGAAATTTGATTATTGTGTGTGACATGATTTGTTCAATAGAATGGCGGATGATGATTATGAAATTTATTTGATGGTGAAATTTCGTTCTCTAGATGATATGTGTGCATATGTAGAAGAAAGAAATGATGTGGTTATTTTTGATAAGAATGGTGTTTTCACATGGCATAAACTTGGAGAAGCAAATTGTTTGATATTGTTTATGTATTAATAGATGTTTGTGATTTGTTTTGTAGGATGGCGGATAATGAGGGACCTTGGTATGACGGATTAATCGATGAGTGGGATAAGGAGCATCGTGCTCGTGCCATTGAGAACGGCAATGTAAGAAGCAAGACTTATCAATTTTCGTTGTTTCTCATTTGTGTTCTTGTATTGATTAAAACATCACTTTATTTGCAGGTTGTAGTTGCTATGCGCATGAGGGGTCATTCCGCTGATGACTTTGATTACGACCCGCGGTATGAGCCTTACATTCGGAGATTGGGTCTTCTCCCATTCGTGTTGCAGTTTAAGCGACGCGCTCCGCCGGTGAACCACGCGGAGCTGACCGCACTTGTGGATCGTTGGAGGCCGGAGACTCACTCCCTCCACCTTCCATGTGGGGAGATGACGATGACCCTACAGGACATGGCTATGATAAGCGGCCTTCCTATCAACGGACAAGCTGTTACTGGTCGTGTCAGCGTGGGTAATTGGCGAGAACAGACTGCCGATTTAATTGGCGTTCAGCCTGAGGGCCCTCAGGAAGGCAAGGCCGATACCGCGAAAGTGAGGCATTCTTGGCTAAAACTGGTCAGAGGAAACACCAACCCGTGCCCTCCGGATGCCAATGACGTGGTTGTGCAGCAGTACGCGCGGGCCTATCTTTGGTATGTACTAACCAAGGTAGTCTTCTCAGATGCAACCGGGAACTCAGCCCTCTGGATGTTCTTGGAGCCACTTAATAACTGGGATACCCAGTATAGATGGGGTTCGGCCGCACTAGCATATTTGTATCGTCAGGTAAGAGATATTTGCAACCATTTATCTTGCATTTGTCATGCGCCTCCATATCTAACATGTTTGTTTGATTCCAGCTTGACTTGGCGTGTTGGAGGAAGGGAGGTACATCCTCATTGTCTGGGTTTGTTTGGAGCCTATCCGTGTGGATGTGGGAGCGGATCCCGGTTGGACGGCCCGATTTGAAGAACCCCCTCATGGCAAACCCACGGGGTAATCATGACGGGTTGCATGATGATGATCCATATCGGCGCCCTACGCTTGCTTACTATTGGGAACAAGTGACAGTCTACAAAGGAAGCTCGCATGTGCGATACAAGTGCTATATGAACGAGCTGAACACCTTGACTGCTGAGTAGGTTTTGAGAAGTTCGATGAGATAAAATTTAGTCAAGAATGAAACTTACGTAGCTAACAATGTACCTCTTTGTTTTGAAGGTACATTGGTTTCCTTATGTGGAAGATCGTGACTTTGATCTTAATGAGATGTGCACGCGTGATAGCCATCTTTGGCGGGCGAGGTGCCCAATGATATGCTTCTTCGCAGTTGAGTGGCACTTTGTAGACCGTGTGGCAAGACAATTTGGAAAAAGACAAGGTATTCCAATTGAGGAGAGCAAGGAGGAAATGCTATCTCTGCATCGGTAAGCAAGCATGCCTTGAGTATGTAGTAGAGCATTGAATAAGTCAATGTTTGCTAATGCTTTGTCCCGTGCATCATTTGTAGGTTCGATCGAAGGAACAATCAGGATATATCGGATTGGGCAAACAAACACCGTGCGTGGATAGAAATTTGGAATCAAAGAGACACGTTAGTGCAATCAGAGAATAGACCTCACAATCAGTCAGCATATCAGAAGTATCAAGTGTGGTATGCGGATCGTTACCAGTTAAAGCTGAAGCCAGGTTGGACTCACGAGGAGTGGTCGGAGTTGGTGTCTGAAGACCCGGAGACTGCAGAAGGTTATCATAGCTTCAACACGGCTGTGAGAGACACCAGAGGGGCTCATGTTGACTACGCACCAATGCATGACGAAATGGTAGTCTGTTTAACCTATTCTAACATACTTGCATCATGTTGTCTTCTTTCAAATACATAAGTTTGGTGTGTTCATGAATTGCAGGGCAGAGAGTTGCTTCTGTGCGTCAACGATGCCAATGTTGCACTGAGTCATCCACCTGGTGGTGCATTATCTGAGAGGACTCTTAGGAGCACGATGGAGGTTAGTCGCAATATATTATAAAAGTTTCTTTTCGTAGATTAGTTATTTGCATATCATATCATAGCATATTTTGTGTTGTGCAGAAGTTCAAGAAGCGGTTCCGTAAGATGGCAGCTATGCTTTCTTGCCATGGTGCTCAGTCCAGTGACGTGTATGCACCAGGTAGCCACGCCGCCAGAGCTAATAAACGGCGTTATGTCCAGAACGAAGAGGACATAGAGGAGGAGGTTAATGAAGAGGAGCCAACACATCAAGAGGAGCCAACACATCATGATGAGCATGAGTATGATGCAACACATCAAGAGGATCATGAGTATGATGTTGATGCTCCACAACCATCACAGGTTACACAATCGACACAAGGCAATGCCCGCTCTAAAAAAGGCAAAGCAATAGCTAAGACACCGGGCCAGAAAGGTAGAAAGAAGATATGGAACACTCAATTCCATAGTCCGGAGTATCCTCATCAATTTATGCCTACGGGAATGCAAAGATATAAATCCAACATTGATGTAGAGGCGGAGGAGGCTAGCGAAGAGGAGGAGCATGAGGCTAGTGAAGAGGAGGAGCATACACTTGCAGATATCGTGAAGAGAGGAAGGAAGAAGTGAGCTTGTTGTAGTTTGTTTCAATGAGCTTGTTCTAGTTTGTTTCGATGAACTTGGTGTAGTCTCTTTCCATGAACCTGTTGTCGTTTCTTTCCATGAACTTGTTTCCATTCGAATTAAGTTGCACCGGATTCGTGAAGTTGCTATTAATGTTTGACATGAATGATGTGATTTATGTGAATTGTTGTTTCCTGTGATTTAGTCATATATATGAATGTTTGACATGAATGATGAAATCTGTCATAAGGACTCATTTAGTCATTTATATGTACAGGGTGCCAGACGCCAGTGTCCTCGGCGTCTGGCTGTAAGTCAAGGGACCAGACGCCAGGGTCCTTGGCGTCTAGCTGTAAGTGAGGGGACCAAACGCCAGGGTCCTTGGCGTCTGGCTGTAAGTCTGGGGACCAAACGCCAGGGTCCTTGGCGTCTGGCAGTCGACTGACACCAGAAACAGGGTAAAGCAGGGGAGCCAGACGCCAGGGTCCTTGGCGTCTAGTCCTGGTGTCTTTTCACTTGTAGTTTTGTCTTTTCACTTGTAGTCTCGAATAACATACATACATAAGCATTGCATAGTCTTTTCATACCACTATAGTTGACAAATGACAAACATAGTTCAAATTACAAACATAGTTCATGACCACGATGGTCTACGATACAATGTCTCGAATGACATAGCAAATTACAAACATAGTTCAAATTACACAAATAGTCTCGAATGAGAAGTTCATCACATACAATGTCTAGAATGACATAAGTAGTTCATGACCACGGTGGTTGAAACGACATGAACATCACATATAACTCGATTTCCTGTAGCAATGCAAGTCAACAACCCTTTTCCATTCCCATTCTTCCAGCATTTCTTGAATCTTGTCATCATCAGTTATGTCAACCAATTTTCTTTCCCCGGGGCCATCTGACTTCCTCCTGCTGACGTAGTACACAAAATCCTCTTCCTTCAACCCTTGCTTCAACATGAATTTAGTCTTCAACCAATCGAAAGTGAGGTCCACTTGACTAACTTGCACAATACATGGAGACAAGCCATGCACATGAACAACAGGGCTAAGCACCCACTGAGTTTCGTTAGCCATCTACAACACACAAATCTCTTAGTAGCTAACCTATGATACATTAAACCACGAGGAAAATAAACTAGGGTTTTCACAAAAGTATGATAAATTTAACCAACCAAAAAATGGGGGTGGAGTTGATTTACCTTCTAGTCTCGAAATCCTGAAGATCCAACGGTGAAACCGAACCGATTTGTGAGAGATCTGAGGGGGGGGGGGGGGGTTAGGGTGCTGGACGAGGGAGTGACGTTGGCAGGGCTAGAGGTGAGAGTGGGTGGATATGAGTGAAATGAGAGGGGTAGAGGTGGAGATGAATGGATGAGAGGGCTAGAGGTGGGCCCAAAATCTTATCCACTCGAATCTTATCCATCAGACAAGAATGCTTTCTGGACACCAGACGCCATGGACCTTGGCGTCTGGATGACCATCAGACACACCAGACAGCTTGTCTGGTCACCTGCGTGAGCATAGCAAGCCAGACGCTAGGGTCCCTGGCGTCTGGATATGGACAACCAGACGCCATGGACCTTGGTGTCTGGATGTCCATCAAACACACGTCTGCTCACCTGCGCGACACACCAGACGGCCTGTCTGGTCACCTGCGCGAGCAAAGCAAGCCAGACGCCAGGGTTCCTGACATCTGGGTGTGGACACCAGATGCCATGCACCTTGGCGTCTGGTTGTCCATCAGACACACCAGACAGCCTGTCTGGTCACCTGCGCCAGCAAAGCAAGCCAGACGCCAGGGACCCTGGCGTCTGGGTGTGGGCCTGGTGTTTTTGCACACAGCTTGTTAAAGTTTTTGCTTAGCAACTAGCAAACACTGTTAAATATGAACAAAGCATGCTAGTCTCAACCAAAAATAAGAACAAAGCATACTAACTAGTCTCGAATGACGAACATAGTTTGCACATAATCTCAAATAGTCTCCAATGACAGAAATAGTTCATGACCACACAAGGTCTCAAATAATAAGTTCATACATTAAACAAAGTCTCGACAGTTCATCATCGACGCTGGTGCCTTTCCATTTGTCTACTGAGTAGTACGGGGCCACTTTCCCTTCTTGTCACGTGCCTCGTCATCCTCTCGTGCATCGCGAGCCCTTGCAAGTTTTCTTGCCCTCTCTTCTTGACGAGCCGCCTTCTCTTTGCGTGCCCTCTCTTGCTCACGCTTCTTGAGCTCACGAGCCTCCTTCTCACGACGCTCCCGCTCCAATCCCCGTGCATAGGACTCCTCGAATAGGCGCTGCCTCCGTAACCAATCTCGACGTTGGTCCTCTTGGACATCTTTTGGTACCTCGTGATCTATCCAAGTGAAGTACTTGCAAAGTGGAGGAGGGGACTACATATAAACCATGATTTTTTAGACATATGAGTGACAACTTGTTGATGTTTTTTATATGTACACCTAACATACCGGTGGTATGTCATATGCGTTAGTTGGCCTTCGACGATCATGTGCATAGTTGGGACACACGAAAAACCTTCTACCTTCTGTCCATGACTTGTTGCGGTCAGTGGACACCTTCAGCTTGCAAACATCACCACACCAACATGGTGGTGTGGGCACATCCTTCTCCTTCTCCTTGTCCAAACTGGCCTCCAACCACGTCTTCGGCATGTCCTCTTGGTCCGCGCACGCCGGCCTCGTCCTGGAACCGGATGAAGCCATGCCTACAAAAAGAACAATTGTTTGCACAAGACATAAAGAGAGCAAATACGTAAATAGAGTAAATGAATAAATGCTAGGAATTGTATGAACAAATAATATACCATTATTATTAGATCAACCATCTGGATTAAGCAAATAACCGAAGGCCGATCCATTATCAACCATTCCTCTACGACCACCTATAGCACTTGTGCTTCCTCTTCGACCACCACCACCTGTAGCACTTGTGCCTGCTCGACCACCACCTCTAGCACTTGTGCTAGCTCGACCACCACCTCTAGCACTTGTGCTAGCTCGACCACCACCTCTAGCACTTGTGCTAGCTCGACCAGCACCTCTAGCACTTGTGCTCCCTCTACGAACACTAGCACCTCTAGCACTTGTGCTCCCTCTACGACCACCACTACCACCTCTGACACTCGTGCTTCCTCGACCACCACCACCGTCACCTCTTCCACCTCTTTCACCATCGGTGCCGCCTCCACGACTTGTTTTTCTTTTTTTGGTTTTCTTATTTTTGCATGTCCGCTCATTGTGTCCCCCTTCACCGCACACCCCACAGTTGATAATGTCAGGAGCCTCCATGAAATGACCGCGACCAAATTGTTTCATGCCAGTGTATCCAGCCAGGTCATCCATATCACCCCTGAACCTCTTAGTTCTCCTTCTACCCTTCGTCTCCACCTTCAGAAGAGGGTCTGGCCTAATATGAGGGCCATGGTACTCAGGCCACTGTGATTGGTCCAAGAAAGGGTGAAATCTTGGCGCCCATGTCAACCTAGTAGCTTCCACATGGAACTCTTGCACCCTCACGGTTTTTCCATCATTAACATGTATGTTTCTCGCCTTCGCCGCCGTTATCAATTGCGAGCATGGCCAATGATACTTACTAGGCCTCTCGCACTGGCACCACCGAGTCTTCAGTTTCACCTCAAATGCAGCACCACCATATTGTCTACCATCTCGTGTTGTGCCACCTGGCTCATCAATTTGATAGATCATTTCAAGTCTATCGAATATGATAACTTGTTGCCGTGAAGACTTGCTTGCTTGTAACTGCAACCATTCATCAACCTTTTCCGGATAATCCTTTTTTTCACCTATCCATTTTGCAGTCTCTTCAGAATGCCTCTGAAAGTACTCCTTAAGCTTGAAGAAGGTGTACTCCACTATTGCAGTCACCGACAAAGCACGATCACCCTTCAACACATTGTTGAAACATTCTACGAGATTGCTCGTCATGTCGCCATATCGCCAACCACCATCGTCATGAGCGTGTGGCCACTTGTGCTTCTCGCTTAAATTCCTAGTTAAGAAGTCTTTTCCCCCTTCGTTCACCGCTGCAAAGAGTTTGTTGTGCCGAGCATCGAAACCTTGGGTGGTGAAGGCCACACATACATGGGTAAGGTCTTTGCTGAGCTCCTTGCTCTTACATGACCGGTAAAAGTTGGCCACGAAATGCCTCATGCACCATTTGTGTTGAAGCTTTGGAAATCCTGGAATAACAATGTCCATTGCCTTGAGTATGCCATGATGCCGGTCCGATATGATGCATACCTCCCTAGCCCCAATCACGTTGTGCCTAACATGACCCATGAACCACCCCCAGTTGTCTTGGTGCTCGGAAGGCACCAAAGCAAATGCACACGGCAACACGTTGTCGTTTGATGAGTGCGCCATTGCTACCATTAGTGTGCCCTTATATCTACCGGTCAAGAATGTGCCATCTATAGACAAGACCGGACGACAATGCTGAAACGCCTCCACACATTGTCCATAACTCCAGAAGGCACGGTGGAACACTCCCTCGTGATCCTCGACCACATGAAACATGCCCGGGTTCCTTTGTGCAATCGCGGCCAACAACCTTGGGAGCTGGTTGTATGCTTCTTCATATCCACCGTACAACATCCTAATAGCATTTGCCTTTGCCTTCCATGCCTTCCCATACTTGACTTCATAACCAAATTGTTTTTTCACCGTCCGCATGAGAAACCTCACTTTCACAGTGGGATCAAAGGCTATGTCTTTCATCCATTTGTATCCAAGATACTCAGATGTGAGTTGACGGTGTGTCTTTCTAAGTCGTTTCGATGGCGGTTTGCATCTATGAGTGGTATCACAACTTTTTAACACCCATTCTTCGGTTTCTTTAAGCTTTCTTGCACGAACCTTCCATGTGCATTCCTTTTGCCCACACACCACGGTGTAACGCAACTTCATGTCGGAGTGCTCAACATAAATTGGCCTATGGTTTCGAATGGCATAGTCAGCCAACCAAAACTTCAGCATAGGCAAGCTCAAAAACTTTAATCCTTTCTTCAAATAAGCATTCTCGTCCTCATTCTCCACCCTTGGTTCTCCTGGATCCGGGCATGGTGTTGGCTCAATCGCCGTCATTCTCATTCCGAGTGCTGATTGTTTTTTGGAGTGCTGATTGTTTTTTTGCTGCGGCACCCACGAATGTTATTCCCTGATGAAACTTGGCAGTCACTTAAAGCATTTGTCATTCTTTGCCACCAATTTTTTTTGACTTTTTTGAACTTTTTTATATTTTACTATTCATGGTGGTAGCATAAGATCTAAAACTCGGATGGGCACTTTCCAACACTTTTTTCATGAATGAAAATGACACTGACATATAGGTGATGTTTTTGTGAACATTTTGGTATCTTATTTGTATTTTTCTGATTTAGTATGAATTAGTTATGAAGTTTTCAAACTGACGGTCAAACGGTCAAAGGGCAAAAGCATAAGAGGAGCAAAGTGACTTGGACAGAACCGGTGACTTTTGGGAATTAGGGGTAAAACAAACGAGTGGGACACAACTAGGGGCATAAATCTAATTATCCCATTTTTGAAATAGTTCAAAATGGAACAGTCAAAGAAGGAGTTCTTGCCTGTGTTGCAAGGTGTGAAGTTGAGTAAGACTCAAGACCCGACCATGGCAGAAAATAGAAAGAGAATGAAAAGTCATTCCCTATGCCTCAGTCATAGGTTCTATAAAGTATGCTATGCTGTGAACCAGGCATATTCTATACCTTGCTTTGAGTTTGGCAAAGGAATACAATTTTGATCTAATAGTAGATCACTGGACAGCGGTCAAGAATATCCTTAGTGAGGACTAAGGAGATGTTTCTCGATTATGGAAGTGATAAAAGAGATCGTCGTAAAGAGTTACATCGGTGCAAGCTTTTACACCGATCCAGATGACTCTAAGTCTCAATCTGGATACATATTGAAAGTGGGAGCAATTAGCTAGAGTAGCTCCATGCAGAGCATTGTAGACATAGAATATTTGCAAAATACATACGGCTCTGAATTTGACAGACCCGTTGACTAAGCTTCTCTCACGAGTTAATCACACCTTAGTACTGTTTGGGTGTTAATCACATAACGATGTGAACTAGATTATTGACTCTAGTAAACCCTTTGGGTGTTGGTCACATGACGATATGGACTATGGGTGTTAATCATATACAGATATGAATATTGGTGTTAAATCACATTGCGATGTGAACTAGATTATTGACTCTAGTGCAAGTGGGAGACTGAAGTAAATATGCCCTAGAGGCAATAATAAAGTTATTATTTATTTCCTTATATCATGATAAATGTTTATTATTCATGCTAGAATTGTATTAACCGGAAACATAATACATGTGTGAATACATAGACAAACATAGTGTCACTAGTATGCCTCTACTTGACTAGCTCGTTGAATCAAAGATGGTTAAGTTGACATGAGTTGTCATTTGATTAACGGGATCACATCATTAGGAGAATGATGTGATTGACATAGACATGAGTTGTCATTTGATTAACGGGATCACATCATTAGGAGAATGATGTGATTGACATAGACATGAGTTGTCATTTGGTTAACGGGATCACATCATTAGGAGAATGATGTGATTGACATGACCCATTCCGTTAGCCTAGCACTTGATCGTTTAGTATGTTGCTATTGCTTTCTTCATGACTTATACATGTTCCTGTAACTATGAGATTATGCAGCTCCCGTTTACCGGAGGAACACTTTGGGTGCTACCAAACGTCACAACGTAACTGGGTGATTATAAAGGAGTACTACAGGTGTCTCCAAAGGTACATGTTGGGTTGGCGTATTTCGAGATTAGGTTTTGTCACTTCGATTGTCGGAGAGGTATCTCTGGGCCCTCTCGGCAATGCACATCACTATAAGCGTTGCAAGCAATGTAGCTAATGAGTTAGTTACGGAATGATGCATTACGTAACGAATAAAGAGACTTGCCGGTAACGAGATTGAACTAGGTATTGCATACCGACGATCGAATCTCGGGCAAGTAACATATCGATGACAAAGGGAACAACGTATGTTGTTATGCGGTTTGACCGATAAAGATCTTTGTACAATATGTAGGAGCCAATATGAGCATCCAGGTTCCGCTATTGGTTATTGACCGAGAATAGTTCTAGGTCATGTCTACATAGTTCTCGAACCCGTAGGGTCCGCACGCTTAACGTTACGATGACAGTTTTATTATGAGTTTATAAGTTTTGATGTACCGAAGGAGTTTGGAGTCCCGGATGAGATCGGGGACATGACGAGGAGTCTCGAAATGGTTGAGACGTAAAGATCGATATATTGGACGACTACATTCGGACTTCGGAAAGGTTCCGAGTGATTCGGGTATTTATCGGAGTACCGGAGAGTTACGGGAATTCGCTGGGGAGAAGTATTGGGCCTTATTGGGCCATACGGGAAAGAGAGAGGGGCTGCCTAGGGCAGGCCGCGCGCCCCCCCAAGGCCTAGTCCGAATTGTACTAGGGGGAGGGGCCGCACCCCCTCCTTCCTTCCCTTCTCTCCTCCCTTTCCTTCTCTCCAACTCCTACTACATGGAAGGGCTCCTAGTTCTACTAGGAAAGGGGGAATCCTACTCCCAGTGGGAGTAGGACTCCCCTAGGGCGCGCCATAGAGAGGGCCGGCCCTCCCCCTCCTCCACTCCTTTATATACGGGGGCAGGGGGCACCCCATAGACACACAAGTTGATCTACAGATCGTTCCTTAGCCGTGTGCGGTGCCCCCCTCCACCATATTCCACCTCGGTCATATCGTCGCGGAGTTTAGGCAAAGCCCTGCGCAGGTAGAGCATCATCATCGTCACCACGCCGTCGTGCTGACGGAACTCATCCCCGAAGCTTTGCTGGATCGGAGCCCGGGGATCGTCATCGAGCTGAACGTGTGCTGAACTCGGAGGTGCCGTACGTTCGGTACTTGGATCGGTCGGATTGTGAAGACGTACGACTACATCAACCGCGTTGTCATAACGCTTCCGCTTACGGTCTACGAGGGTACGTGGACAACACTCTCCCCTCTCGTTGCTATGTCATCACCATGATCTTGCGTGTGCGTAGGAATTTTTTTGAAATTACTACGTTCCCCAAGAATACAACATTTCGATCAACGCTGGGGCTAACAACACAAGCACGCCAAAAAAATACAAGAGAAAATAAAAGAAAAAATGCCGACAACGCCGGATCAACGAAAACTACGACACCCCGCGACCGCTGCGCCCACTGAAGATAACCACCACGCTCCAAAGCCACCGAGTTGCCGTGTACCAAGCACCACCTTCAAGAAGGAATGCGACGATGACGACGCTGCTGCCCGGACGAATCCTAGGATTTCTCCCGGTACACGGAGGGTAAAGGGGGGAGAGGGTCACCCGACGCCCTTCAACAAGGATGGCGGCGCCCGCAGGCATCGCTACGTTGGTGCCGGCAAGACCCGACATGGATTTCTCCCGGCCCCTCGCGCCCGCCACCTAGGACCAACCTTCGGCTCCACCACACCCGCCGCCAACCAACATGCGCCAACACAGTCACGACGACACCACTGTCGTCTCATCACGGCCAATGAAGCGAGGCCGGCCGGATCCAAACAAGACACCCGTAGACAAGGACCGGCAGCACTGCAGCCACGAGGGAGGGAACAACCTCCACCGGCTTAGGAGGTAGCAGACCGGGCATAGCAGCAGAGGCACACCAAACCAAATGTTCGGCCAGACCCAGAACGGGCCCGTGAAGCTCCGCCGCCATGCTGCAGCAGTCGCGTCACAACAGCCGCCGTCCCTGTCGCGAGGAGCTCGCCAGATTCACCGGAGAACAACCCACCACGCCCCCAGCAGGCCCACCTCGACCCAGATCGGGCCCGTAGGGCCTAGATCTGGGCCAGCCGGGCGCCGCCAGCCATGGGCCGCCACCGCCAGCAAGGGGCAACGCCTCCGCACCACTGTCGTCCAGATCAGTGCCGGAACGCCACTGACCGAAGGGCTCCGCCGCCAGGACAACTCGCCCGAGCCGGGGTCCAGCGCCGGGGGAAGAATGGGGGCCGCCACCGCCGGACTGCGGGGCGCCGCTCGGGCAACGGCCGGCCGCACCCGCTGGCGGCAGTGGCGAGGGGGAAGGGGGCGGTGACTCGCTGTATGTGTGGGTGGGGTGGGGGTGGGGGTTGTTTCTGAGCCTCGCCAGCATGCATGGGCTCACCGGCCTGAACCCTTTCCATCCTTGTTGCGCTAGAAAAACTGCTTTGATGCACGCCGCAGTCGTACACATGATGGGTCTCTATCATGATAGTACATGGGTGGCCGCTGATGGCAAGTGTGCCCGTACTGCTGTGCCGACTCGTGTACGTGAGCTAACGCTGTTTATTTGCCAGCAAATATGGGCACTGTGCAACGGCCAAAACTGAAAATACGGTAGCTTACCCGCTTGGCGCTGATCATGAAGAGTATGGAGGGGAGAACGAGAGCATGATTAATAGTATCTCCAAACTGTTGACTATATGGTGTTGTCATCCACAATTGGTAGGCGCTCCCGAGTGCGCGCGCTCCTGGTATCGGTTCGCGTTGAATCTGCTGTGGGGATGTGCGCTGTCAGATATATTATATGTTTTATACGTCATACATGGACGGCATACTAGAGGTACGAATTGGCATATGTACATAACGGAAGCTGCCTCAGACGGTAGTATGTTTACGACGGCGGGTTTGGTTATGTACCAATGTGTACTAGAGGTATAGGAACAGACGGAGGGCGGACGGGTCATGGTGTTTGTGTCTTACGTTAGCGTCACGGGGTGGGAAGTGGTGCTTGTGAGGTGCAGCAGAGTTATTTATTACCCCAGCGACCCAGCCACCGCGCACCTATCTGCTCATTTGCCACCGAAAAATCCAGAGGAGGAACTGCAGGTAGAGCTCATGGCGAACGCCAACCAAGTCCCAGATCCGGTGGCCTTGCCTAGAGTCGCCTGCCCGGATTGCGTGAGGGTAGTGGTGATGTTCGTGGCGAGGCGTGGTCCGTTCGCGGGGGAGCATTTCTACAAGTGCCGCAATCACAATGTGAGTTGGTTTTGGATCAATGAGTACTGGGAGCTGGTTCTTTTCTTGTTCAGTGCTGATTTTTTCTGTTTGTTTGCTCAATCCATGCAGCCGGGCAGAGATGGTTGCGACTTCTACCGGTGGCAAGAAGCATACGCGGAACATCTGGCTTCGCTTGGACCGGCGGCACCTCCATTGGCACATATCAATCCAGACGAGAACGAAATTGGGGGAGCAAATCAAGGTGGTCATCTGCAGGCGGCGGATGGCGAGGCCGGGAACCAGGGCGGAGGATCGGATGGGTCGCAGATGTCGGCTGCAGGCGGTGCTGGAGGATCTGTGCTTGATGCGGCGGCAAGCGGCGCTAGAGGATATGTGCTTGGTGCGGCGGTGGTTGGTCGGCGTCCGGCTACTGTCGCGCTGGACCCCGCATCTATCAATCTGGTTGTTTCTGTTGGAAACATGGTCATTTGCATCGCCATCCTTGTACTGGTTTCAGCTTCAAGCATGATGCGTGTGTTTGATTAGTGATTGGGTGTGCTAATCTTAGCTGGGTATGGGGGGCCCAGTAGAAGGCTTTATAATTAGCGGTAGCGGAGTTGCGTGTCAGGTCTATGTTTATGGCTTGGTCAGTTTTTGGGTGTGTGTTCGGGTAGGCTTGATCAGCTTTTGGTTGTATGTTCGACTTGGACGGGCCAGTATTAATGAAATGACAGTACTTAAGCTAATGAAAATCGGTGTGGAAAAAAACAAATGTGTGATGAAGTAACTCCGATATGCATGTACAACATGTGGCTGGACACTATCCCGGTGTCCATGCTACAGTGCGGGGGTAGATGTGGTTGAATTCGCGTGTGTAGCATGGGACCGAGCGGACCGCGTCCTTTTGCTGAGCTACCTGTGCTTCTCATCAATCACATTTTGCAGACGACAACGGTTGAAGCTAGCGCATCAGCAGGCGGCACCAAAAGAGACGCAGATCTGGTCTCACCAAGCGATCCTAGAGGAGTCGAGGGCGGAGTTCTTGGTGTGCTTGTTGGCGGGATTGCTCTAAGCTCGACTGGTAAGTGTGGTTTGAATCTTGATACATTTTAGATCTAGAGAATGTCTGCATTTTGGAGGCGAGATTTAGTCTCCTTTTTTTTCAGGCACTTAGATGGATGAAGAGGATGAAAATCATGGACCCGAAGGTGGAAGGCAGATGGGAGGAGAAGATTCGTTCGATGGTGTTGAGTGGTCATCAGAAGCTTCAGAGGATCAGCCAGTGTTGACTTCATGGCTATCAGTCAAGCATGTTGTCGAGGTTATCCAAAAGTTTGACGATTACAAGAGGTGGCTTGTATCCGAGATTGGTTTTGAGGGGATGCTGAAACTGCCATTGTTGCAAAAGATAGATCTGAGGATGAGTGCATGGGTTATGAGGAAGGTGGAGGTGAAATCACGTGTAATTTCTATTGATAAAGACCGTTTGATTTTGTTCACAGCAGAGGATTTTCATAAAAAATTTGGTGTTCCTTGTGGCAATCTGGCTATTCATGGAAGGGATGGTGAAATCAGGAGTGCAGGAATAGAGTTTATCAAGCAGACAATGAATGGATCAGCTGCTAATAATCTTACGATTGCAGAAGACTTCACAAACAGGGATATCTCAGAAGAGTCGAGCAAGCTTGAGAAGGATTGTTTTCAGATATCGTTTATTATTTTTGTCATCGGCTACCTTTTGTCACCTGGCATGAAGCATGAGTACAAGATGATAGACTTTTATGGTGCTGTGGCGAATCAAGAGTTGATATCACAATTCAATTGGTGTGAGTACGCTCTTCAGGATCTGATGGCAGTTGTGATTAAGTTGAAGGTGGAGTATAGGAACAAGGCGCAGATAGTTCACTTATTTGGATGCCATCTATTCTTCCAGGTATACTGCAAGATATGCTTTCCAAAAATCTAAGAATATGTTATTCTGCTGTCGTTGATCAATTTGTTTGTAGTATGAAAAGGTTTTCTTGCTGGACAACATTGATCTGGGGATTTTCAACATGGTGCATACTGTATTCCCTCGTATTCAGTGTTTTGATCAGAAAAGACTTAGGGAAGTGATAGTGATGGCGCGTTGTGATTGGCGTGGTGTCATAACTTATGTCCCTGCATCGGTAAGGAGCTTGAATTTTCTATCTGTCTGTTGCAGATTAAGTTTTTTTATCATTATATGTTTCTGAGTAGAGAGAAATGTATGTTTACAGGTGCGTCCTGCAGATTCGGTGTGTTATACGCGTGTAGTTCTGGGGAGCCCACCATTTGGAGTTGCTACATCAATTCCATCATAATCGAAGCGACCCGTTGTTGGGTCCTTCGAGACACCAAAACGTGAAGCAATGGTGGGCGGTGTAAGTGTCAACAGAAGCCCAGCAACCTTCCTGGGTGATCCTATGGAGAATCGGTTTGTTGGTCTGAGTTATTTCAGCAAGCATCTTCGTCAGTTTTGCAAAGATGATTCGGTATGGGTGGTTCATGTATTTTTTTGTTTGAAATATATATGGATATGTGTATGTGTGTGGGTTTTACATGTGTGACAATTATACAGACGTCTAATGATGTGTGTGGTACAGGTCTTGGAGGAGTTGAGCCTTATGCTGAAACAACACAATGCGAAGTGTACACTGAGTACGACATTGCTGCGTAACCAATTGCAGTCTGATATGTTTTGCTTTGCTGAGAAAATGGTTGCATTTGTGAAGGACCGATGTAGATGCTGTGCAAAAAAAGGGTTGTCCAAGTGTATTACAATTTGTGAAACTGGTATTGCTCAATGATGTCTTCTTTGAGATGTCAATTTATGTTGTGATAAAAAAAATAGAAGCTATGTTTTCTGTTTGCTGTGTGGCGAATGCTAGCTTTGTTGTATATATGTATATCGGAGCAGGTGGCGATCGTCGGAGAGGAGTGTGTGAAGTGGGACGCAGGCTCGAGATGTCTGATGATGAAAGTAGGAGCTAGTATTATGTATGTAGGCACAATTCATTTTTATGCTGGTGTTTGTGTCCTACATGTGTATGGGTAGTGAGAGTTGTTTTTCTCATTGGTCAGGTGCTAGCAATGCGAATGATGAGGCTAATGAGCAAATAATAAAAATGAGCCGAAATGCTATAAACAAAAGCAGAATGGGTGAGTGTTGGGAGCATATTTATTTCCTTAAAAAATATAGGTTGTGCAGACTACATGATATTGGATACATATGTCATGGTAATGTTGTGGGTTACATTGTTAAAGATGAGGGTCCATCACACAATGTAGATGATTTTCCTGTGTACAACAATCCTGTAGTGGAGCATCAACCTATTGATGAGAAAAAATTCTTATTGGACAGACTTGCGATATATGCACAAAATATCGTCGAGATGGTTCAATCCCTTTATGAAAATGAGTCACAGGAGGCAAATGTTGTTTATTTTAGTTCAACTGAAGCAAAGCTACCAAAGCGTAGGTATGTTGCATCTACAAGTTTTTGCGGTGATCCATGGACACGGGGGTGTCTCCCGCAGCCGCCTCCAATAGCATTGACGAGCAAGTTCAATTCATGGCTAGCTGGAGGGAATGATTTTGACCTGGACAGGTAAATTGTCCTAGTTTTTTGAAGATCATGCTTTCTTTTGTTGTATATGGTACCATCCTGAAATCAGTGTTTGCTTTTTCATGTCACTGTCATGACGATTTTCTTTTCCACATAGTGTATGGTTCCTGCACATGGTTTCGAGACTTGTGAGGGTAAATGCTGGATGTGTCCAGCAGCAGATGTTGGGGATGAATGCTCTTGATCATGAGGTCATTACTCTTGTGTTGCGGAGGTTTTATCAGCTTGACACTGCCGTGGAAGGAGCAAGCCCTTACATGTTGTGGAGGGAAGTTCTTGCGCCAGATTTCTCGATGAGTATATGTGTTTATTTGGTTTTTTCCCGGGTGGTATGGTTGATCTTTTTTTGGTTAATTAGAGTGATGTGTTTTCATGTTTGTATATGCCAATTTAGAATTCTGATTTTTTTCCGCACAATATACACATGTTCTTGCAGGGGAGAAAGTCCTACATATCAAGGCTGTTCAGTGTCAGCTTGCACATACGGTGCACGATATCACGGCTTGTAGGACGGTAAGGTGTTATGTTTTGCTGTAAGTTTGATGTGTCACATAAGACAGACAGATGCGGTTTCTAATAAGTCCCAAAACCAAACCATGCAGTTTTTTGTCCTTGTTATTCTTGATCAAGGTTGGGCTGCATATATGTGGGACATGCTGAGGAAGGAGATTCATGTCCTTGATCCTATGTGCCGCGAAGTTGAAGGTGCGGAGCAATGCCATATGATGCATCAGGAGGCAGTATCGCAGATTCACAATGTATTGTTCTGCTACTTGAATGAGTTTTTTGCAAAGTGGCATTGCACATCTGAAAGATGGAGACGGAAGTTTCCGAGGATTACTGCTGATGTTTTCAACAGGTATTCGAATGGTGGACAATCGAGTTTCTATGTTGGGGTTCAGGGATCAAGGTGTTATATGTTGGTAGGTATTGATTTTTTTTTTGTTTTGTTAATAGGGAGGAGTCTAGAATTTGTATGATCCATGCAATCAGGCAGTATGATGGGGACAAGATGAAGTGGCCACTCACCAAGGTAAATCTATTGTGTGCTTTTTTGTCATTATTTGGAAAAATGTATTTGTTTTCTATGTTTCAGTAATTAGATGCTCGAAAGCTGGTTGACTGTGAGAAATGCAGAAAAATATTGCAATCTTTCGGAAGTTGGTTGCATTTGAGGTCTTCCGTTTATGTGATGACCATGGGAAGTTCATTGCAGAGAGTGTTATGCGCGTCGCATTTGATGAACCTGAGGGGTGATGCATATGAAATGGATGTATGGTCCGGATGCTTTTTAGCAGCATGCAAGGGGGTCGACTAAGTTGACATGGGGAGTGAAGAAAATGTGAGGACTTGCTGAAATAATGTATCCATATATGTATGGCAGTTATGATGCATGTCGTATTAAGTACTAAGATCGGAACTTTTTTATAATGCCTTGTTAGAATCGGGCACCTCAACAGATGCTTAAATGTTATGGGAAAATGGATTGAAATTGCAAGGCTAACACAATCGGAATGGTCAATGATGGTTTATATTAGTGGTAGGAGTGGTTCCTTATTTCTCGTGGCCTCATTGTTAGTGTTGAAATGATTGTTTTCGAGATTATCCGGTGTGGGTACATATGGTGACGGAATTTCGAAGGTATAGTGTGAGCGTTGGTTGACAGTGGTAGAAAGAGTTGCATTAGGTGAGATGGAGGTGCATGGCGCCATCATCATTTTGATGATGGAAAATCATTTTTTGTTCGTAATTATTTTAGTGAGTGATACAAATTAACTATTTCAGAAAGTGAGACAAATTTATTGGGAGTGAGTGTTAAATGCTTACGAAACAGGGGTATGAAACTCATTGAGACAAAAATTTGTATTGTTTGCACATATTCTTGAGGTGATAGAAAGTTTTCTTTGGTAGTGCATTGGAGTTCTTTTTTTGTTTGTCTCAGGTGGGTTTCCATGGATTTTGACATGTTAGGAGAGGTCGGAGTAGACTGGATTTGATATGGGAGGAATGTATTAGGAACAGTCCTGTAGGATTGGAGTATCGTCAAAGAATTAGATATGGGCAGGGGTGTGTGGAAGCTTGCTATCCAGGCGACAGAGCCTTGAGTTGGTCGCGAGATCCTATGAGTTTCACATGTAGACTACCGCAATTTGTTTCGGGTCTAAAAGCTTTGTTGTTCTTTGTTGTTGTTAGGTGGGTTTAAGTGGAACGATGTGTATTTTGGTGTTTCTTTTTGCGCGTTATCATAATGATGGCAATGTTTATCTTTGAATAAATGGTCAATTTTCGTTTGTTGAGGGTGGTTTGGATGATTGTTAGGGATGTGGCTTGTTTTGTTTGACATGAATTTATGTGTTCCTCTAGAAGTGTTGCATTAATCAAATAGTTGTTTTTCGTACGGGTTTGTACTACAGGGGAAGAAAAGCACTGGTGGTAATTCAATGGAAATGTGAAAAGGATTTGAATGTTATGCTGCTTGAGTTGCTGTGGGTTGTTTGTTATACGTGGTCATGCAGTCTGTGTTTCAGTGTACATTTTTGCAAGCATAAGAGAGCTTGTAGCAATGAGGCATTTGATTATTACATTGTAAAATGTGTTTAGCTGCAGTTGCTAAATTTTTAGAACTTGAGAATATAAGTCATACATTCAAGCTTATGATAAATGCAGGTCAAGCACACATTTGCAGTTAAACATGTGATGAGCTACTTGAGAGAATGCAAAGCGAGAACTAGTAGACTTAGGTCTGACATAATTTACATAACACAGTAATTGTCTAGGAAAGAGACCACAGAGAAGTGCATGACATAGGTGGGATAATAGTTTTTGCCATGCAACTTTGATTGAATTTAAACACATTAAGGTGTGCCATGCATATTGGTCACACTGACCAAGACCTATATGGTCTTCAGACTGAAGAAGGATGGCTGGATGCTAGCTCGGGTGTCTTGTGCACTCGTAGTAGTGGTACGGTGATTCCTTGTACTTGTAGGAAACAGAGGTTCATTTCATAGCGCGCCCGTAGATATCGATCTGGATGTGTGCTATGTTGCCCTATATGTGGAGAACTTCGTATGCCATATGCATTCTCATGTATGCAATTAAAGCATGTACGCAGGACAAGTTATATGTTATGATTGTATGTCTGTATATCATCGTGAGTCGTAATTTCGAGATGTGATAACTTACTAGGGTTGGCATTATCATTAGCTTATCACCATCAAATTCCTTGATGTAATGGAGTACATAGAAGCCATTGTTAGATCTGCATCATTTTATAGGTAGCAAAGCATAAGTGACGGTTAAAGAATAAGCATTTGTTAAATTATTGAAAGACAACAACTTTTGGTGGATAAACTCACGTAGTGCAATTTTCATGCATGTTGTACTTGTATTTGAATGACCATGATGAAGTATGAAACTTCCACTCTGGATAACATCCGCTCAGGCAGTTGAACAGGCAGCGCAGAATGCGTTTGCTTATTTCTCCATGCTTTGCCTCCATTGTACCTTTGTGGGAGTTTGTCAGCATGGGATCCATTACAAGCAGAGTTTTGGCCTTGATGTCTACCTCATAAAGGCACCATCCCCTATCGACAAGTAGTATAATCTGAAACTATTTTTTTGTGAAAGAAGGGCAATTAAGTTAATTTTCCATACATTTTTTAAATGCACAAGGAATGGTAAAAGCAGGATAGAATGTTGATGGTTTTATGGTCGACTTACTTTCTTGGAATACTGCATGTTGTATTTCAGGTTCTTCCTACTAAACATCCAGTATACTTGCTGCATTTGATCTTCCTTGCTACTGGAAAGGACCTGATCCTATAAAAATCATATATAGGTGGACATCAAGCACAAGTCAAGAGTTATTTCTGATGTTTTCAAGCATAAGGGTAATCCTTTTCTTTCATTTTTGTGATTCAAGTTATGCATTTTTCGTACCGCAAATGTTTGATCTAATATTGTCCTGTATCGCGAACTTCCTTCTAGATAGAGCTTGCTTTCTTTCATGTGAAGAACTCGTACTGATACGGACATGCCATCACTCTTGAGCCCTCGTTTGACACAAAAGTTCCTCATTATGGAATGCCCAGTCAAAACCACAGAGTAGGGGTGAGGGTGTGAAACCATTTTCCTGCAGCAATATTGTATCATGTTTAGTTTGGAGAGAAAGAATCAAAAGTTTTATTGAAGATGATGTAAGGGGAATGGTCAGATGGGATTGATGACCTGCGAAGTTCACGTGAGTCCCACTTTTGTATTTCATCGTAGCAGCTGTACACAACACAGGGATCGGGTTCATCTTTTGATATCTTTGCAAACACTGGAGTTGGAACTTCTGGTTCATTTCGATTTGATGCAACAACTGCTGCAGCAGCTAGCATGTCCCAGTTGTTGTTCCCGGCTGGGAATACAGGGTTGTGTAGCAATGCTGATAGGTATGCTTAAGAAGATAAATATGCAAGCTATGGAAGAGATTAACAAATCTTGAAATGATGGGGGCACATGGATGGTGGTACCTGACACTATGTCCATACTCCCGCTTGATAGCACATGGTATATGTTGGGATTATTGGAGCCTATCGCAACTGCATTTTTAATATATGGGGTGGTGAGAGTTGTGAATTTAAAGTTTAAATGTAGCTGCTTGGAGTTTAGACTGCTTGATTTGTGTAAGTGTAGTTTCTTTCAAAAACTGAAGTGTTGTTTACCTGTTGCCAGCAAGTCCATGGCAGAGGAGTCAGGAGCTTGACTGGATGTTGGACTTGTATCCCATCTTGGACGTGTGACTGTTTTGGAAGTAACATATTATAGAAAATCAGGTAACAAAGAGTGCGGGACATAATCAGTGACACTATGAGTTGAAATATGTATAGTCTATATGTTTGCTGTCTGAGACATGATCATACCCGGAGGAGTATTTGAGTTTTGCAGAACAAAAGGAGTTGTACTTGATAAATCATGTGCCTTATTGGTTGTTGTACTTGTGGTACACTTGAATGGTTTGCCAGCTTTGCAGACAAGGAAATAAAAAGCTAATTATAATCTTTCTTAGTTCAGATTTTTCAGTTGTACTGGCTACTTTCAGTGATGGAATTGAATTTGTTTGAGTGTCACCTGAAGCCCGAAGTGTAGGTGCTGTCTAACAACGTTGGTAAGCCATTAATGTACCTTTCATTCTATTTTGATTGGAGGACCATACATCTGAAATGAATCAAAGTACAGTGAACTACTATTAGGTAAAGACGCACACATTGCATGGGCTGATGTTATTTGACTGTTTACGAAGTACTTTGTACCTGCATGCTGATGACCCACAAGTGTAGGGGATCTATCGTAGTCCTTTTGATAAGTAAGAGTGTCGAACCCAACGAGGAGGAGAAGGAAATGATAAGTAGTTTTCAGTAAGGTTTTCTCTGCAAGCACTGAAATTGTAGGTAATAGATAGTTTTGTGATAAAATAAATTGTAACGAGTAACAAGTAAATAAAGTAAATAAAGTGCAGCAAGGTGGCCCAATCCTTTATGTAGCAAAGAATAAGCCTTCTAATAATGAGAAAGGAGCTCCCGAGGACACATGGGAATTATCGTCAAGCTAGTTTTCATCACGCTCATATGATTCGCGTCCGGTACTTTGATAATTTGATATGTGGGTGGACCGGTGCTTGTGTACTGCCCTTACTTGGACAAGCATCCCACTTATGATTAACCCCTATTGCAAGCATCCACAACTACAAAAGAAGTATTAAGGTAAACCTAACCAAAACATTAAACATATGGATCCAAATCAGCCCCTAACGAAGCAACGCATACACTAGGGTTTAAGCTTCTGTCACTCTAGCAACCCATCATCTACTTATTACTTCCCTATGCCTTCCTCTAGGCCCAAATAATGGTGAAGTGTCATGTAGTCGATGTTCACATAACGCCACTAGAGGAAAAGACAACGTACATCTCATCAAAATATCGAACGAATACCAAATTCACATGACTACTAATAGCAAGACTTCACCCATGTCCTCAAGAACAAACGTAACTACTCACAAAGCATATTCATGTTCATAATCAGAGGACTAATAATATGCATTAAGGATCTGAACATATGGTCTTCCACCAAGTAAACCAATTAGCATCAACTACAAGGAGTAATCAACACTACTAACAACCCACAGGTACCAATTTGTGGGTTTGATACAAGATTGGATACAAGAGATGAACTAGGGTTTTGAGAGGAGATGGTGCTGGTGAAGATGTTGATGGAAATTGACCCCCTCCCGATGACAGGATCATTGGTGATGACGTTGGTGATGATTTCCTCCTCCCGGAGGGAAGTGTCCCCGGCATAACAGCTCCGCCAGAGCCCTAGATTGGTTAAGCCTCGTGGCGGCGGAGTTTCGTCCCGTAAGCTTGCCCACGATTTTTTCTAGGGTAAAGCCCTCATATAGCAGAAGATGGACACCAGGGGGCCACCAGGGGGCCCAGGAGACAGGGGCGCGCCCAGTAGGGGTGGGCGCGCCCCCAACCCTCCTGGACAGGGTGTGGGCCCCCTGGTGTATTTCTTCTGCTCAATAATTCTTATTAATTCCAAAAACAGGTTTCGTGGAGTTTCAGGATTTTTGGAGCAGTGCAGAATAGGTTTCCAATCTTTGCTCCTTTTCCAGTCAGAATTCCAGCTGCGGGCATTCCCCTTCTTCATGGTAAACCTTGTAAAATAAGAGAGAATAGCCATAAGTATTGAGATATAATGTGTAATAACAGCCCATAATGTAATAAATATTGATATAAAAGCATGATGCAAAATGGACGTATCAACTCCCCCAAGCTTAGACCTCGCTTGTACTCAAGCGGAAGCTGATATCGAAAAATATGTCCACATGTTTAGAGATAGAGGTGTCAGTAAAAATAAAATACGGACATGAGGGCATCATGATCATTCTTATAATAGCAACATATATATATTTCATCATATGATTTCTTATGTCAAGTAACAATCAATTCACAATGTCAAGTATGGTTCAAAAACTTCATTGAGAACTAACAAACTATAATCTCAGTCATTGAAGCAACCGCAATTTATCATAACATCAGAAATATTCAACAATAGAGCTTTTCAGCAAGTTCACATACTCAACTATCATGTTGTCTTCTATAATTGCTAACACTCACGCAATACTTGTGGTTATGGAGTTTCAGCCGGACACTGAGAAATATAGGGGCTTATTGTGTTGCCTCCCAACATATTCACCTTTACAATAATAATCCATGCTAACTTACATCCAATTGGATATATATATCATGACTTTCAAACATGAGGAGCTTGCCAAAGGATAAAATGAAAAAGGAAAAGGTGAGGATCACCTTGACTCAAGCATAAAGTAAAAACATAAAGTAAAAGATACGCCCTTCGCAGAGGGAAGCAGAGGTTGTCATGTGCGTTTAGGGTTGGATGCAAAAAATCTTAATGCAAAAGAATGTCACTTTATATTGCCCCTTGTATGTGGACCTTTATTATGCAGTCCGTCACTTTTATTGCTTCCACAACAAGATCGTACAAAGCTTATTTTCTCTGCACTAATAATTCATACATATTTAGATAGCAATTTTTATTTCTTGCAACATGACAACTTACTTGGAGGATCTTACTCAATCCATAGGTAGGTATGGTGGACTCTCATGGCAAAACTGGGTTCAAGGATATTTGGAAGCACAAGTAGTATCTCTACTTGGTGCAAGGAAATTGGCTAGCATGAGGGGGAAAGGCAAGCTCAACATGTTTGGAAGGTCAATGACAATATACTTTAACTGAGATGTGTGAAAACATAAATCATTACGTTGTCTTCCTTGTCCAACATCAACTCTTTTAGCATGTCATACTTAATGAGTGCTCCCAATTATAAAAGGTGTCCAAGATAATATATTTGTATGTGAACCCCTCTTTCCTTATCACTTCCAATTAATTGCAACGATGACCAAGGCTACGTTTATCAACTCTCAACAACTTTTATGCCTCATACTTTCTATGTGTGAAGTCATCACTCACCATAAGATCGATATGAAATCTTTTATTTTTTCTACTTTCTCAAGATCATAGCAACATAGCAAAGCTCTCTACTCAACACTAATCTCTATTATAGATAGCTCATGGACTCGATTACAAAAAGAGATCACAAAGCAAAACTCAAAACTAATTGATATCAAAACTTCAATCTACTACATCAAGATACTACTAAAAGGATCGAACTAAATAAAATGGTAAAGATAGGAGTGTGATGGTGATACGATACCGGGGCACCTCCCCCAAGCTTGGCAGTTCCCAAGGGGAGTGCCCATACCCATGTGATTATGTCCTCGGAGGTGATGAAGGTCATAATGATGACGATGGATAATCGCACATTGAGCGTAAAAGCTCCTCCAACTTGTGGATAATGCCCTTGAGTCCGGCGATATGATCCTTCAACAGTATATTCTCCTATGTGAGATACCTGTTCTGTATGCGAGCTAACTCAATCATCTTGAAAGCTTCAATCTCTATTGGAGTAAATAGGTTAGGTAAAGGTTGAGGGATGTATTCTTCTTTCACCGCCGGAGCTTGAACCTCCATGGCCTTCTTGATCCCTTCATCCTTGTTGATCTCTTCATGTTCTTCTCTTTTCAGCTCTATCTTCAATAGCAAAGCATCCTTGTCTTCGTTGTTGGAGGAGGGCGACTTCATGGTGCTCTTGATCTGCAACGGAAACAGCTGAAAACGAAAACAGAGGATATTTGCGTGATACGGTGGTCAAAACCTTCTGGATTTTATATAATGAATTTTTACCGACCAAAATACGTAACGTGCAAGAAAACGGAGTCCGGTAGGCACACGAGGTGCCCACGAGATAGGGGGGCGCGCCCAGTAAGGGTGGGCGCGCCCTCCACTCTCGTGGGGGCCTCGTGTCCCTTTTGGACTACTTCTTTCTTCCTAAAATTCTTAAATATTCCAAAACTGATAAAAATTGCCATTGGAGTTGTTTTGGAGTCGGTTTACTTACCGTACCACATACCTATTCCTTTTTCGAGTTGGAACGTTCTGGAAAGTGTCCCTTATATATTCCTCCGGGGTTACGGTTTCAATCATATTAGTTTCAACATTGATAGGATTACCTGAAATATAATGTTTAATTCTTGGACTTGTGCCTTCAAAGTTGTTGATTTTTATGGCACCAGAACGATAGACCTCCTCGATAACGTAGGGACCTTCCCATTTAGAGAGAAGTTTTCCTGCAAAAAATCTTAAACGAGAGTTGAATAATAACACATAATCTCCTACGTTAAACTCACGCTTTTGTATCCTTTTGTCATGCCAGCGTTTGACTTTTTCTTTGAATAGCTTGGCATTCTCATAGGCTTGGGTTCTCCATTCATCAAGTGAGCTAATATCAAACAACCTCTTCTCACCGGCAAGTTTGAAGTCATAATTGAGCTCTTTAATAGCCCAATATGCTTTATGTTCAAGTTCAAGAGGTAAATGACATGCTTTTCCATAAACCATCTTATGAGGAGACATACCCATAGGATTTTTTATGCAGTTCTATAGGCCCATATTGCATCATCAAGTTTTCTGGACCAATTCTTTATAGATCTATTCACAGTCTTTTGCAAAATTAATTTGAGCTCTCTATTGCTCAACTCTACTTGACCACTAGACTGCGGATGATAAGGAGATGCGATTCTATGATTAACATCATACTTAGCAAGCATCTTACAGAAAGCACCATGAATAAAATGTGAACCACCATCAGTCATAAGATATCTAGGGACTCCAAACCTCGGAAAAATAACTTCTTTAAGCATTTTAATAGAAGTGTTATGATCAGCACTACTAGTTGGAATAGCTTCAACCACTTAGTAACATAATCAACAACAACTAAAATATGTGTGTAACCATTGGAGGCAGGAAAAGGTCCCATATAATCAAAGCCCCAAACATCAAACGGTTCAATAACAATAGAGTAATTCATAGGCATTTCCTGACGTCTACTAATGTTACCTACTCTTTGACATTCATCACAAGATAAGACAAACTTACGAGCATCTTTGAAGAGAGTAGGACAATAAAAACCAGATTGTAGTACCTTGTGTGCAGTTCTATCTCCAGCATAGTGTCCTCCCTAGGATTCAGAGTGACACTTGCATAGGATCTGTTCCTGTTCATGCTCAGACACACAGCATCTAATAACACCATCTACTCCTTCTTTATAAAGGTGTGGATCATCCCAAAAGTAATGTCTTAAATCATAAAAGAACTTTTTCTTTTGCTGGTATGGGAAACTATGTGGTATAAATTTAGCAACAATGTAACTAGCATAATCAGCATACCAAGGAGCAGTACGAGAAGCATTAATAACCGCTAATTGTTCATCAGGAAAGCTATCATCAATAGGCTGTGGGTCATCAAGAACATTCTCTAACCTAGACAAGTTGTCTGCAACAGGGTTCTCAGCTCCCTTTCTATCAATAATATGCAAATCAAATTCTTGAAGCAGGAGAACCCATCTAATGAGTCTAGGCTTAGCATCTTTTTTCCATAAGATATTTAATAGCAGCATGATCAGTGTGAATAGTTACTTTGGAATCAACAACATAAGGTCTAAACTTATCACATGCAAACACAACTGCTAAGAACTCTTTTTCAGTAGTAGCATAATTTCTTTGGGCAATATCAAGAATCTTACTAGCATACTGGATAACATTCAATTTCTTATCAACTCTTTGCCCTAGAACAACACCTACAGCATAATCACTAGCATCACACATAATTTCAAAAGGTAAATTCCAATCAAGTGGCTGAACAATAGGTGCAGTGATCAAATCTTTCTTAAGTATTTCAAATGCTTCTACACAATCATCATCAAAGAAAAAAGGAATGTCTTTTTGCAATAAATTAGTCAGAGGCCTAGAGATTTTAAAGAAGTCCTTAATGAACCTCCTATAAAAACCGGCATGACCAAGGAAACTTCTTATACCTTTTATGTCCTTGGGACATGGCATCTTTTCAATAGCATCAACTTTAGCTTTATCAACTTCAATACCTCTCTCAAAAATCTTGTGCCCCAAGACAATGCCTTCGTTAACCATAAAGTGACACTTTTCCCAATTCAGGACGATACTAGTGTCTTCGCATCTCTGCAAAACTCGATCAAGGTTGCTCAAACAATCATCAAAGGAGGACCCATAAACGGAGAAGTCATACATGAATACCTCACAAATCTTTTCACAAAATCAGAGAATATAGCCATCGTGCATCTTTGAAAGGTAGCAGGTGCATTACATAAACCAAAAGGCATACGTCTATAAGAAAAAGTACCGAAAGGGCAAGTAAAAGTAGTTTTTGATTGATCCCCAGCTGACACAGGTATTTGAGAGAAACCAGAATAACCATCTAGAAAGTAGAAAAGGGTGTGTTTGGATAGTCTTTCTAGCATTTGATCAATAAAGGGTAAAGGGTAATGACCTTTCTTAGTAGCCTTATTTAATTTACGGAAATCAATTACCATCCTATAACCTGTAATAATTCTTTGCGGGATCAATTCATCTTTATCATTAGGAATAACGATAATACCTCCTGTCGGTGTCAAAACCGGCGGATCTCGGGTAGGGGGTCCCAAACTATGCGTCTAGGCGGATGGTAACAGGAGACAAGGGACACGATGTTTTTACCCAGGTTCGGGCCCTCTCGATGGAGGTAAAACCCTACTCCTGCTTGATTGATATTGATGATATGGGTAGTACAAGAGTGGATATACCACGAGGTCAAGGAGGCTAAACCCTAGAAGCTAGCCTATGGTATTATTGTTGTAATGGTTGTCCGTCCTACGGACTAAAACCCTCTGGTTTATATAGACACTAGAGAGGGCTAGGGTTACACAGAGTCGGTTACAATGGTAGGAGATCTACATATCCGTATTGCCAAGCTTGCCTTCCACGCCAAGGAAAGTCCCATCCGGACACGGGACGAAGTCTTCAATCTTGTGTCTTCATAGTCTTGGAGTCCGGCCGGCGATGATAGTCCGGCTATCCAGACACCCCCTAGTCCAGGACTCCCTCAGTAGCCCCCGAACCAGGCTTCAATGACGACGAGTCCAGCGCATATATCGTATTCGGTGTTGCAAGGCGGGTTCTCCTTCAAATTCCATGTGCTTGCCGAATAGTGTTCGGCTCCCTTACAAATGTTGCGCTCCTTGGCTTCCACGCCCAATAATGGCCCTCTTCCACGCGTCGCACGAATGCGAAAGGCCAGGGTATCTTTTATATTTTACCCCCTAGCTGTGCAAATAATCTGCCTATAAGAGAGGCAAGAATCCACATCCAAATCACACCATCCTCCTTCCGTGAGTACTCATCAGAGCGCTTCTGACCAAAAATCCATTCCATCATGGACCATCGACGGGGCTCCTCCTCTCGCGCTCCCAGCCCTCCGCCAGGAGATTGGAGGAGATGTTCAGTTCCGCACAACGAGCTGGTGACGCTCCAAGCGGAGGGATATCTTCCTCCGGCCTTTATGGTCCTGGTTTGAGCCGGGCTGGCCACTTACAAAGGTGGAAAGCAAGCGGAGGCCACCCCTAGTCCCTCCAAAGGGGAGCGGGTGTGCTTCGTCCCTTATCTAATAAGGGGGCTCAGATTTCCCATTCATCCGTTCCTCCAGGGGCTTCTGGAGTTCTACGGACTCCAGCTTCATCACCTCACGCCTGCCTCTATTCTGCACATCGCGGGTTTCGTAGCTCTTTGCGAGCTATTCCTGGGCATCAAGCCTCATTTTGCGCTGTGGAAGAGGTTATTTTTCCTCATACCCCGTTCTCACGAGGGGTCAATATATCAAGTGGGCGGAGCCGAAATATGGCGCATCGCCGGGACCGGATATCTATCCGGAACCCCCAAGAAGGCATCCGAATACTGGCCCTCGGAATGGTTTTATGTGGGAGACGCTCCACTGCTGAATCCAGTTCGGATCGGCCTCCCGGAGTTCAACAAGGCTCCTCTGAAGAAACGCCTAAGTTGGCGCCCGCGGAGCCCTCAACAGGAGGAAGACAGGAGCGTCCATTATTTGATGGGCCGGATTAGGTTGCTGGCCCATTCCGGATTGACCATGATCGGAGTCATGGCCACGTGCATCATGCGAGGGGTGTAGGTGCTCCAATATAGGGGCCACCCCATGTGGGATTTCAACGGGGAGAATGATGCCACCCGTCATGGCCGCAAGGGGCCGGGATCGGCCGCGGATCTGGTGAAGATCCTGTCCGGCTTATACAAGGGGGAGAAGGAGGACTTCCTCCAGACGAGCCCATTGAATGGGTTCTCCATGAATAACCCTCGGCACTGGGTAAGCGGACGTTTTATTTATCTGACCCATGCTTTCAAATTTAAGTACCTTACTTTACGATTTCAACGCAGGAACTGCGTCGGGATGTGGAGGGCATACATAGTCTGGCTCCACAACCCGAGGATCCGGGAAGATCCCTTGATCCGGCCTCCAAAGAGGATCCGGACATAAAGGTGGAGCTAATCGACGGGGTGTTCCACCAACTCAGCATGGACAATGCTCTAGTCGCCATTACGGTGGACTACCCCGGCTTATCACCGGCTTCCCAGGTAATTATGACCGAAGTCCTGACACCATTACTTCATCCTTGCATATTTCCGACCACCGTACACAACGGTGTCTTCCAGGAGGTGCCTTCAAGGCGGGAAGCCGAACCCGCGACGGCTGACCAACAAGGGTCAGTCCGGCCCCGCAGGCGGAAGAGGGGTGCGGTGCGAATCGAAACGTCACCGCAACGGTATAGCTCGCGACCGTTATTTAGGAAAAGATTCCTAGGAGGTGTATTAATGCTCATGACTTTTTTTAGGAGAAAGAGCGCTCGCTGGACAATGCCCGGAGCGGTTGCCAACCAAGCCTCCGCCAGCCAGGCCCCAACACCTGGTCCGGAGGGGGAGGCGAGTGCAAGGCGCGAGCCGGATACTCCTCCAACGGAGGATGCCGACAGGCTATCTGCCACCAAGTCTGAGGTGGAGAGCGCCATGAACCATAGGCGCCGCCGAACAGTTCTTCGTGACGCGTGTTTCTCCCCTGAGGTGTTGAATGCCTTTAACACAGGAGACGTGCACCTCCATGCTGCTCTAGATGGTTTGACCAGAGCCACGGAGCAGTATGTAAAAGACATACGGGTAAGGGATTATAATAGTGGTATATGCCAGTAGCCCCCGAGACTTAAAGTAGTTAAAATAACTGATTTAAGGATCATTTAATGTGCAGGATCTTACATAGAAGAATACCGAATTGTCCCAGGAGCTACAAGAGTGCAGGACCCAACTTGAGGCCGCACTAGCTGCCGCAGACATAGAGACCCCCCCTGGTAACACATTATTTCAAAAAGATAAGCGGTGTGCGGCGTATGTATGAGTCTGATAATGATATTTCAGATGTTGCCGGACTTGATCCGGACAAGCAACAGCTACTGCGCCAGCTCAAGGCCGGCGAGAGGGTGCTTATGAAGGTGCAGCAGGAGAGGAATAAACTCCAGGATGCCCACACCCAACTTGGAGAAGAGCTAAAGGGTGTTCGGACCGAGCTGTCTGGCTCCATGAAGGAGAATCAGCGGCTTCGTCGCGGCATCTATAGTAAGTGCTTGAGCAAACTCTTTTGAAAAGAAGAGTTCGGCGAGGAAGTCAATTGACAGAATTATGTCTGTAGGTGTGCTCACAGGTCGCCCTGTGGAGGAAATGCCCGGTTCAACGGGTGACCAACTTCCCGAGCTGGTGCAACTGCTCCAACGTGTTCGGCAGGCGATGAGTGGCGTCGTCCAGGCCTTATGGACGTCCGTCTCCCTACCCGAGGGCCTTGGAGAGCTTGCGGAGAAGCTTCAGGGAGTACGGCAGCGCTTCCGTTTATGGAAGATATCGGCCTGCCGTCAAGGTGCTAGGGAGGCCTGGGCCATAGTGAAGACGCGGTACAAGAAGGCGGATCCAAAACCACATGGCCGAGGTCGGACCTATGGGGCCCGATGGGAAGGAGATCCCTGTGAGCTTAGTGTACGACCAAGTAGAGTTGGCCGCTAAGTATTCCCAACGGGACTGTAAATTAGACAGCCTATTAGACAGGATTGAGGAGGAGTACAGTCGGTCAATTTGACGATGTATTTAAAATGACATGTAAAATGACTTCTAGCCGGATTGTAGATCGTTTGTCTTTGCCGACCTTTTCGCTTCGACCTCGGGACCCTAGAGTCCGGAGTGTGTCCGAATACCTTGTCGGATATGAAAAAACCGGGGCATGCATGGAGACCAGGCGTAGGGGTCATTAGTGCATTATCAGACAAGTGCCCAACTAGTTATGTTATATTACATGGTTAGTAAGAAAGATCTTCCAGGGAGAATAGTTCCATTAAGGGTTCCTTTCCCTGGGAGGCATGCCCTAAAGTGCATGTCCGGACTGCGAAAAGAGCAGGAAAACATCTGGGGGCAGATAAATAGATAGGTGAAAAAAATCATCTTTCAAGTCACCAACCGAATATTCCCTTAAGAACGCTAGCTTTCGGCTTCACCTAGTCTGAGGTACACATCCGGCTGACCCGGCAGTAACAATCGCAGAGGTGCTCCCTTTACCTCCTAGCCGAAAAATCGGGAACGTAGGGGTAAGCACAGGAGCCAGGCAACCCAGCTTGGCCAAAAATTAAGTCATATCGATGCATATAATGGTGAATAAAAGGTACATGTGGAAGTTTGACACATGTGTTGGGCATGAAGCCCGTATAAGTAAGTTTCTGTTAAAGAAGCCCCCAGGTATAATGAGTGCGGGTAGCACATCAAGTGTGCGCGGACAATGCGCAAATCGGCCCTCCAGGGCTTTATGAAAAAAGTGGGATAAAAGAGAGACAAAAGGCAACTGAAGTATAAAATGTGGACGGGGGAAGGAGACGAACTCTGAGTCCGGCGCTAGGCGTAGAATCTTCGGAGGCGGGCTGCATTCCATGGGTTCGGCTCGAGTCGGTTGTTCGATGCGTTTCGCAGACGGTATGCTCCGCCGGTTAGGACTTGGTCGATGATGAAGGGACCTTCCCATTTGGGCTTGAGTTTGTCCTTTTTCTTGTCTGACAGGCATTGAACTAGTTCGCCAACATTGTAAGTTTTAGCCCGTACTTCTCTGCTTTGATATCTTCGAGCCTGCTGCTGATAGAATGCGGAACGAGCCTTTGCCACGTCGCGCTCCTCCTCTAATGCGTCCAAGCTGTCCTGCCGATCCAACTCGGCTTCTCTTTCTTCGTACATGCGCACTCGAGGTGAGTCATGAATTATATCGCAGGGAAAAACTGCCTCTGCGCCGTATACCATAAAGAATGGTGTGAATCCGGTAGTACGGTTTGGCGTGGTCTGCAGCCCCCAGAGTACCGAGTCGAGCTCCTCTACCCAGTGCGTGTTAGATTCCGTAAGGGACAGCACTAGTCTGGGCTTGATGCCGCTCATAATTAGACCATTTGCTCGCTCAACTTGACCGTTGGTTTGAGGATGATAGACTGAAGCGTAGTCGAGCTTAATGCCCATATTTTTGCACCAGAGTTTAACCTCGTCGGCCATGAAGTGCGTGCCGTTATCGGTGATGATGCTGTGGGGGACACCGTATCGGTGTACTACCCCAGATATGAAGTCTATCACTGGTCCGGACTCGGCCGTTTTAACTGGCTTGGCCTCTATCCATTTGGTGAATTTGTCCACCATGACCAATAGGTACTTTAGCTTGTGGGTTCCCCCTTTAAGGGGTCCAACCATCTCGAGCCCCCAGACCGTGAACGGCCAGGTGATGGGTATAGTTTTGAGGGCGGTGGGTGGCATGTAGCTCTGACTAGCAAAGAGCTGACAACCGACGCATCGTTGGACTAAGTCCTGAGCATCTGCCCGGGCTGTCGGCCAATAAAATCCTGTACGGAAGGCCTTGCCTACGAGGGGCCGGGCTGCAGTGTGGTGTCCGCCTAGTCCGACATGAATTTCAGCCAGAAGGTTTCGCCCTTCCTCTTCGGAGATGCACCTTTGAAGGACTCCGGTTGTGCTTTTCTTATAAAGTTCTCCCTCATGGACCTTGTAAGCTTTAGATCACCGAACTATGCAGCGGGCCTCATTTTGGTCTTCGGGAAGTTCCTGCCTAAAGTAGGCTAGGAATGGTTCTGTCCACGGGGCAATTACCCCATTATTTCGTGGGCCGAAGGTGTTATTTCATCGGCTGAGCCGCCGATTATGTCAGATTGTTCTGTGTTGGGTGGTGCGGTTGCTTCCGGGTTGTTATTTCCGGACTCCTCTTCCCATAGTACGGATGGCTTAAAGAGCCGCTCCAGGAAGATGTTTGGAGGGACAGCGTCGCGTTTTGCGCCGATGCGTGCCAACACGTCGGCTGCTTGGTTATTATCTCGGGCTACGTGGTGGAATTCGAGTCCTTCGAACCGAGCTGACATTTTTAGGACAGCGTTACGATAGGCTGCCATTTTCGGATCCTTGGCATCAAAGTCTCCATTTACTTGGGATATTGCAAGGTTTGAATCCCCGCGCACCTCTAGGCGTTGAATGCCCATGGAGATTGCCATCCGGAGAACATGTAGGAAGGCCTCGTATTCGGCTGCATTGTTGGAGTCCGTGTACATTATCTGAAGTACGTATTGGACTGTGTCTCCGGTTGGGGACGTCAATACGACGCCAGCCCCCAATCCGGCCAACATTTTGGAGCTGTCGAAATGCATAATCCAATTGGAGTATGCGCCGTACTCTTTAGGGAGTTCGGCTTCGGTCCACTCGGCGATGAAGTCCGCTAAAACTTGCGACTTTATAGCTCGCCGTGGTTTATAGGTTATGTCGAATGGTAAGAGCTCGATGGCCCATTTCGCAATCCTTCCCGTTGCGTCGCGGTTGTTTATAATGTCGTTGAGGGGTACTTTGGAGGCCACTGTTATCGAACACTCTTGAAAGTAGTGTCGCAGCTTCCGGGGTGCCATGAACACCGCTTATGCTATCTTCTGGTAATGCGTGTACCGGGACTTGCAGGGAGTTAAGACAGTGGATACGTAGTATACTGGTTTTTGAAGAGGGAATTTATGCCCTTCTGTTTCTCGTTCGACGACGAGCACCGCGCTTACAACTTGATGTGTTGCCGCGATATATAACAACATTGGTTTGCCCAGGTTGGGCGCGCCAGGACCAGATTTGTTGCCAATGTGGCGTTTATTTCTACGAGTCCGGCGGTGGCAGCCTCCGTCCACTCGAAGTGTTCGGTGCGCCTGAGGAGGCGATAGAGGGGCAGTGCCTTTTCTCCCAAACGGGAGATGAAGCGGCTTAGGGCCGCCACGCATCCAGTCAATTTTTGTATTTGTTTGAGGTCTTTTGGAATATCCAGTTGTGACAGAGCTCGGATCTTGGCTGGGTTTGCTTCAATTCCTCTACCGGATACGACGAAGCCCAGGAGCTTTCCGGCTGGTATGCCGAAAACGCATTTTTCCGGGTTCAGCTTAATATCATATGCTCGGAGGTTGTCGATGTGAGCCTCAAATCGTCTACTAGAGTTTCGACGTGTTTTGTTTTGACGACCACGTCGTCTACATATGCCTCTACTGTTTTGCCGATCTGGGTAGCCAGACAGGTCTGAATCATGCGCTGATATGTTGCGCCGGCGTTTTTGAGTCCGAAGGGCATCGTGTTGAAGCAGAATGGTCCGTATGGAGTAATGAACGTCGTTGCGGCTTGGTCCGCCTCCGCCATCTTGATTTGATGGTAGCCGGAGTATGCGTCGAGGAAGCACAATGAATCGTGCCCTGCAGTAGCATCGATTATCTGATCGATGCGGGGAAGAGGGAAAGGATCCTTTGGGCAAGCCTTGTTGAGGTCTTTAAAATTGACACATAGGCGCCAAGATTTGTCCTTCTTTGGTACCATCACCAGGTTTGCTAGCCAGTCCGGATGTTTGATGTCTCTGATGAATCCGGCTTCCAATAATTTGGCTAGCTCCTCTCCCATTGCCTGTCTTTTGGGTTCGGAAAATCGCCGAAGAGCCTGTTTGACTGGCTTGAATCCTTTTAGGATGTCTAGGTTGTGTTCTGCCAAACTGCGTGGGATTCCTGGCATATCTGAAGGGTGCCAGGTGAAGATGTCCCAATTCTCCTGAAGGAATTCTCGCAGTGCGGCGTCTACATCAGGGTTTAACTGTGCCCCAATGGAGGTCGTCTTTGTTGGGTCCGCTGGGTGGACCTGGCATTTGACTATTTCGTCCGCTGGTTTAAAAGAGGTGGACTTGGACCTCTTATCGAGTATCACATCGTCCCTGTTCACCGTGGAGTGAAACGCCGGGAGCTCCTCTGCCGCTAGGGCTTCGGATAGTGCCTCTAGGGCTAGTGCGACTGTCTTGTTTTCGGCACAGAGTGTTGTATCTGGATCACTGACAAGAGTGATTATTCCACTGGGCCCGGGCATCTTAAGCTTCATGTACCCGTAATGGGGTATGGCTTGAAAAATTGTGAATGCCTCTCGTCCTAATATGGCGTGATATCTGCTGCTGAACGGGGCCACTTGGAACGTGACCTCCTCGGACCTGTAATTGTCCGGCGAGCCGAACACCACATCAAGTG
Source organism: Triticum timopheevii (assembly GCA_963921465.1). NCBI lineage: Eukaryota > Viridiplantae > Streptophyta > Magnoliopsida > Poales > Poaceae > Triticum > Triticum timopheevii. Next base: position 142,496,918 of record OY997270.1, read on the forward strand.
TGATTTTTCCTGTGCAGCATGCTTCCCGGCTAGGGATTATTCCTCTAAAGGTTGTGTTGCTTCGCTCAATGCGGCTCCAGTCTATTTCCATTTTTTGAAGGGTTTCCTCGTAGATGAGGACCAATGCGGCTGGTGCTCGGGCTGTTCGGAATTTAGGTTCGTCGCTGGCGTTGTAGGTGATGGCCGTGTCGCTCCATGGATTTGTTGTTACTACTTGGTAGACTTCGGCGAGGCTGCGGATTGTTCGTTTCCGCATATTATTTGATGCGAAAGTCTCGAAGACTGTTGATACCATACTGGTGCTGTTGGAGTGGTTCTCCAGGGCTAGAAGCTCTTCGCCACTTTTGGCCACCTGCCGCAGTATCCAACATGCTCGAAGGCTATGTGTGGGAGTGGCTCCCTCTATACTGTGAATTTTACAGGGTCCGCTGAGCCATCCCTCCAGTACGGTTCCGTGCCCTTTATGGGGTTTTTGCTTTTTGGTTTTTGTACCTGGTGCCTGAGTATGATGCACCCTTTTGTTTCGGACTTGGGTTTTATTCGGAGCCGAATTGTCCCAAAACTTAGTTTCGGTTTTCCGGAAACTCTCCATCGCACAGTACTTTCGTACTATGGACGCCAGGTCGGTGAAGCGTGTAATTTCACGACGACTTACGACGTTCAAGATTCCCTTGTCCGTGCAATTATAGCAGAAAATTGAAATTGCGTTTTCCTCACGGCAGTCTTTTATCCTGTCCATAACCAGGAGGAATCTAGCCCAGTAATGATGTACTGTTTCAGTGGGGTCTTGCCGGATTTGATATAGATCGCATATGTTTGGGTGGGCGGGTGGAATTGAGTCCGGAACCCTACCCATCTCGAGGCTCAAGGGCCGAAAAGCTTCCGAATTCGGAAGCTTGGATTGCTTGACGTTGTCCAACGAGTCTGGTCCGATGCCTGATCGACGTCCGTCCCTCCGCGGGAATCCGGCATGGAGGGTTCGAGAGTCCGGACGTAACTAGTTTTCAGTACAGAAGAAGAGTCGCCGCTTTGTTCCTCTACCACCGCAACGTGGTGGGTAACCTGGGGAGAGTTAATCTCTCTCAGATCAGTTTTAAGCCCAATCTGATTGTAGTCCGTAGCGACTCCCAGGGCGGCGATGCGGTCCAAGAGCTCGTTTACGGAGGAGAGCTCCATTGGATCCAGCTGCTCGGCGAATTCCGAGTTGACGTGAAGATTGCTTTCGATGACCCGAGAGGTCATCATCGAAGCGGTGGCCGAACAGGCGGTCATGAGAAAACCACCTAGCCGGATAGTTTGGCCGACGGCCAAAGCTCCTTCGGTGATGGTACCGTCTTTAAAGACGGGAAGAGGCATCCTTCCTGATCGTGACGGCACAGAGGAACTCTCAATGAAAGCACCAATGTCGGTGTCAAAACCGGCGGATCTCGGGTAGGGGGTCCCGAACTGTGCGTCTAGGAGGATGGTAACAGGAGACAAGGGACATGATGTTTTTACCCAGGTTCGGGCCCTCTCTATGGAGGTAAAACCCTACTCCTGCTTGATTGATATTGATGATATGGGTAGTACAAGAGTGGATCTACCACGAGATCAAGGAGGCTAAACCCTAGAAGCTAGCCTATGGTATGATTCTTGTAATGGTTGTCCGTCCTACTGACTAAAACCCTCCGGTTTATATAGACACCGGAGCGGGCTAGGGTTACACAGAGTCAGTTACAATGGTAGGAGATCTACATATCCGTATTGCCAAGCTTGCCTTCCACGCCAAGGAAAGTCCCATCCAGACACGGGACGAAGTCTTCAATCTTGTATCTTCATAGTCTTGGAGTCCGGCCGGCAATGATAGTCCCGCTATCCGGACACTCCCTAGTCCAGGACTCCCTCACCTCCCTTTTCAGGAACACAATGGACATGGCTTACCCAATCACTATCAGGAATGGGATAAATTATACCTGCCTCAAGGAGCTTTAGTATCTCCTTTCTTACCACTTCTTTCATCTTGGGATTCAGTCATAGTTGAGGATCTCTAACTGGTTTGGCATCTTTCTCCACTGTAATTTTGTGTTGGCATAACGTTGGACTAATGCCCTTAAGATCATCCAGAGTATATCCAATAGCAGCTCGGTGCTTCTTCAGAGTTTTCAATAATCTTTCTTCTTCTTGCTCGGAAAGGTTAGCACTAATAATAACATGATATATTTTCTTTTCATCAAGATATGCATACTTAAGATTATTAGGTAATGGTTTGAGTTCAGAAACGGGATCACCCTTGGGTGGAGGGGGATCCCCAAGAATCTCAACGAGAAGGTTATGTTTCAGCACAGGTTCCTACTTTAGGAACACTTCATCTATTTCCCTTCTTTCCTTCATAAACATATCATTTTCATGGTCTAGCAAATATTGTTCTAACGGATCAGTAGGAGGCATGGCAATGGAAGTAAGACCAATAATCTCATCCTTACTAGGTGATTCTCTATCACGAGGTTGTCTACGAAACTTAGCAAAATTAAACTCATGAGACAGACCATCTAAGCCAACGGTGACAGTATCCTTTTCACAATCAATCCTAGCACTAGTTGTATTCAAGAAGGGTCTACCAAAAATAATGGGACAAAAATCATCTTGTGGGTAACCAAGAACAAGAAAATCAGCATAATATTTAACCTTCCCACACAAGACTTCAACATCTCTAATAATCCCAACTGGTTTAATGGTATCCCTATTAGCAAGCTTTATAGTAACATCAATGTCTTCTAATTCAACGGGTGCAATGTCGTGCATAATTTCTTTATATAGATCATAGGGTATCGCACTAGCACTAGCACTCATATCACATAAATCATGATAACAATGATCTCCTATTTTAACAGAAATAACAGGCATGCCTACGACAGGTCTATGTATCTTAGTATCTGGTCTAGCAATATTAGCAGTTTCATCACAGAAATAAATAACATGCCCATCTAAATCATCATCCAAGAGATCTTTAACCATAGCAATACTAGGTTCAACATTGATTTGCTCAGGAGGTGTATAAGTCCTAGTATTACTCTTATGAACAACAGTCGAAGTTTTAGCATGATCCTTTATCCTAACAGGAAATGGGGGTTTCTCAACATAAGTAGAAGGAACAATAGGATCACTATAGGTGATAGTCTTTTCTTCAACTATAATAGGTGCAACTACATTCAATTCAACAGGAGGATTATATATAAACCACTTCTCTTTAGGGAGATCAACGTGAGTAGCAAAAGATTCACAGAAAGAAGCTACTATCTTAGAGTCAAGTCCATATTTAGTGCTAAATCCACGGAAAACATCGGTATCCATAAAAGATTTAACATAATCGAACTTAGGTGTCATACCTGACTCCTTACCATCGTCGGAACCCCAATCTTCAGAGTTGCGTTTAATTCTTTCCAATAAGTCCCATTTGAAATCAATAGTCTTCAGCATATAAGAACCAGCACAGGAAGTATCGAGCAGGTTGCGATCATTAAGAGAAAGTCGAGCATAAAAATTTTGAATAATCATTTCCCGGGAGAGCTCATGATTGGGGCATGAATATAACATTGATTTAAGCCTCCCCCAAGCTTGAGTGATGCTTTCTCCTTCGTGAGGCCAGAAATTATATATGTAATCACGATCACGATGAACAAGATGCATAGGATAGAACTTCTGGTGAAATTCCAACTTCAATCGTTTATAATTCCAAGATCTCGTATCATCACATAGCCTATACCATGTCAATGCATCTCCCTTCAAAGATAAAGGGAAGACCTTCCTTTTGACAACATCATCGGGAATACCCGCAAGCTTAAATAATCCACAAAATTCATCCACAAAGATAAGGTGTAAATCGGGATGCAATGTTCCATCTCCTACAAATGGATTAGCTAGCAGTTTCTCTATCATACCCGAAGGAATATCAAAGTAAATATTTTCATAAAGTTCAGTAGGTTAAGGAGAAACTCTTTGCTCTTCTGGTCAGGGTGAAGATACCCCGAACAAGCCCCTCAAAGGATTAGTTTCCATAGTGACAAGTAACAGAAAATTTCAGCACACTATATAAATGTTTCCTTACCAAGTTCCACTCACCAAAAGCGCTACACTCCTCGGCAACGGCGCCAGAAAAGAGTCTTGATGACCGACAAGTGTAGGGGATCTATCGTAGTCCTTTCTATAAGTAAGAGTGTCGAACCCAAGGAGGAGCAGAAGGAAATGATAAGCGCTTTTCAGTAAGGTTTTCTCTGCAAGCACTGAAATTGTAGGTAATAGATAGTTTTGTGATAAGATAAATTGTAACGAGTAACAAGTAAATAAAGTAAATAAAGTGCATCAAGGTGGCCCAATCCTTTATGTAGCAAAGGATAAGCCTGGACAATTTCTAATAATGAGAAAGGAGCTCCCGAGGACACATGGGAATTATTGTCAAGCTAGTTTTCATCACGCTCATATGATTCGTGTTCGGTACTTTGATAATTTGATATGTGGGTGGACCGGTGCTTGGGTACTGCCCTTGCTTGGACAAGCATCCCACTTATGATTAACCCCTATTGCAAGCATCTGCAACTACAAAAGAAGTATTTATGTAAATCTAACCACATCATTAAACATATGGATCTAAATCAGCCCCTAAAGAAGCAACGCATAAACTAGGGTTTAAGCTTCTTTCACTCTAGCAACCCGTCATCTACTTATTACATCCCTATGCCTTCCCCTAGGCCCAAATAATGGTGAAGTGTCATGTAGTCGACGTTCACATAACACCACTAGAGGAAAAGACAACATACATCTCATCAAAATATCGAACGAATACCAAATTCCCATGACTACTAATAGCAAGACTTCACCCATGTCCTCGGGAACAAATGTAACTACTCACAAAGCATATTCATGTTCATAATCAGAGGAGTAATAATATGCATTAAGGATCTGAACATATGGTCTTCCACCAAGTAAACCAATTAGCATCAACTACAAGGAGTAATCAACGCTACTAGCAACCCACAAGTACCAATTTATGGTTTTGATACAAGATTGGATACAAGAGATGAACTAGGGTTTTGAGAGGAGATGGTGCTGGTGAAGATGTTGATGGAGATTGACCCCCTCCCGATGAGAGGATCGTTGGTGATGACGTTGGTGATGATTTCCCCCTCCTGGAGGGAAGTGTCCTCGGCAGAACAGCTCTGCCAGAGCCCTAGATTGGTTCCGCCAAGGTTCTGCCTCGTGGCGGCAGAGTTTCGTCCCGTAAGCTTGCCCACGATTTTTTCCAGGGTCAAATCCCTCATATAGCATAAGATGGACACCGGGGGGCCACAAGGGGGCCCAGGAGACAGGGGGCGCACCTAGTAGGGGTGGGTGCGCCCCCACCCTCCTGGACAGGGTGTGGGCCCCCTGTTGTATTTCTTCTGCTCAATAATTCTTATTAATTCCAAAAACAGGTTTCGTGGAGTTTCAGGATTTTTGGAGCAGTGCAGAATAGGTTTCCAATGTTTGCTCCTTTTCCAGCTAGAATTCCAGCTGCCGGTATTCCCCCTCTTCATGGTGAACCTTGTAAAATATGAGAGAATAGCCATAAGTATTGAGATATGATGTGTAATAACAGCCCATAATGCAATAAATATTGATATAAAAGCATGATGCAAAATGGACGTATCACATGCACCGAGTCGTTATTTTGATATTTTAAGTTAGCAGCCACAGACTGGGTAGTTGGAGGTGTTATGCCTTGTGGATTCTTTGTTTGTTACAGGAGCACTGATATATGTTCCGTTTCCGCTTCTTGTAATCCAACTTTCTTGTAATTTCTGTCCGTGGTTGCTTGCTAGTCCAACCAACTAAATCCGACATGCTATCTGTGTAGCTCTGACTGCGGTCATGGAAGGGGGTGCATGGGCACTTTGGTGATGGGAATCTTGTTGGATCAGGAGAGTTATCTGATGAATTAGTAGCAGAAAAGTTAGTTGGGAGAAAATAGATATTTGAGTGCAGATGAAGGGATGCTGTGTGACCTGGAATAGGTGAATCATCAGCGATGGAGGCAGTGTTGAATAGGAGAGCACGAGGCGTCAGTGGGGTAGTATTATCTTGGAGCACTAGCCGTCCTGGGGCAGGCAATGAGGCAGCAGGTGTCTTTGTTAATCTAGGTGATATATTTTCTCCAAATCAAAGGAGGACAACAGTTTAGTGGAGTGGCAGACAAAATTATGTGGAAGTAAATTTAGGTAGTTGCTGATAGCAGACCTGGTTGTTGGACGAGCGAAGGTGCACAGTCATTTCCCAGTATCTGGTCTGAGGGCACTTGCTCCTGAAGATCTATTTTTTATGCAAAAGGTATGATTACGAATTAATGGATTGGTAGATCATGCATTTTTTTTTGCAAAAAGCAAGGGTATGAGAAGCCACTCACATGTGACATTCAGCGCTACAGAGGAGATCGGCATGCATTCTTGTGTAATGTTTGGATTGCATTCCTGTCCCTCCTCATGAGTTACTGACAATGTCTTTCCGTCTTGGTCGTTGTGTTTATTGCATCCTATTTAATCGAATGTCCATGTTAAGATAATGTTGTTTGTATGGAGAGAAGAACACAAAACATAATTTATAGTAGAGAAATTATGTGCAAGTTAATTTAGCTCGTGGCTGGTAGCAGACCTGGATGTTGGACAAGTAAAGGGGCATAGTCATTTCTGGATTTTTGGTATGAGGGTGCTTGCATCTGAAGAGTTGGTTATATGCAGCATGTAAAGTTATCAATTAATGAAAATGCATTTCTACTAAAAGCAAGGGGATGTGACGCTACTCACGGGTGACATCCAGTGCTGTAGAAGGGCTCAACATGGTTTCCTGTGTAATGTTTGCATTGCAATCTTGCCCCACCTTGTCAACTTCTGCCAATGCCTTTCCGTCATCTTGGATATTGATGTTGCATCCTATCCATTTGATTTTCCATGTTAATAGAATGTGGTTTATGTGTAAAAAAGGATACAAAAGAGAAAGTACAAGTATGAATAAGGAATCAGGTCTAACCATCAGAAGCTAGGGGTTTTATGCTTGTTGGATCAGGAAGTCTTCGAGGATGTCTTTTGTTTTTTGTATGGGCTTTTTCTACAGCTATTAGCATGCCTAAAAATTCTTTGGACAATTTTGTGGAGCCTGCATCAATCATGTTGAAAATCTAGAGAGCAAGGGAAAGGCATCTCTTATAATGCTCGTCTGTCAATTTTTCCCCAGGTGGTATGTGGTTGATTGCAAAATGCAGAACTGCATCTCGGATTCTTGGACAAACTGAACCATTGACATACTGTGTGGCAGTAGCTGTGGCTGCAGCAATTGAAAAAGAACGCTCCTGACGGAGCACTGGATGAAGTTGCCAATGTGTCCCTTTGTATGTGTCAATGCTTTTTGTCTGTATGAAAAAAATAGTTTAGATTAGTTTTAGTCTTGAAACAAATATATGAATTCTTTTTTATGTAAGCAGATGTGTGTGCTGAATATGAAACAAGCTTGTACATTCAGTCTGAAAGCAGTAAAGGGATGTGAATTGAAAAACAAAGTGTTTATTTTGAGCTTAGCTTGAAATGATTTTTGGATTTCCTCGCTAGTGTGAACAATTCTTTGAGTTTGTCATTTGTGCAAGCTGAGATGCGTGGCCAAGATTTGTCATTCAGGTTGTGCTGTTTGAAATCCATCCACTCCACAAAGAATGACTGGCCATGTGTGCAGAAAAGACATGCGCAATCAATATGAGCAGGGAAAAGAGAGCAGAGGAAGATACAACGACATGCATGCGAGTAAATCTATCACGTACCTGGGGGAAAAGCTGAAAGCCTCGTACCATGCAGATCTTTGCTTTCTCCTCGTAAAGCTTTTGCACTTTCTCTGCACTCTCCATGACTTTTCCAAGCATGTACTCACCCCAGTTGTACGTGTTAATTTTAGATGGATCCAACACACATGTCAGCACTTCGTCTAGCACGGCTGGTCTCGTGTACTTTGGAGCAACCATGGTGGTACACACAAGAAGAGTATATGCAACATTTGCTTTGTCAATGCTCTTTTTGTTTTTGTGCGTGGATCTATCTTGTTGATTACATCTACTAGCTGCTCTACTTCTATTGAGCCATTGGCTGTGTTCTTGAGGCCAAGTATATCTTGCACGGCCCACACTGTGCCGAGTCTATTAGATGCGGTGAGGTGATATTGGACGGGAATGCGACCAGATTATATGCCGGTTATGAACTCTACATCGTTGACAGTGATGCATCTAACTTGCTTATCAGGAAATGTCATGGTTCTGTTTTTGGGATCTATGCATCTGAGTACAGTCCAATACATTTTTTGTCCCACCACCAGATGCTCATGCAGTGATTAGCATGGCCAAGCCAGTGGACTGCAAGCCAGGGTACCAGAAGGGAGAGATTCTTGTCACCTTACCGGTGTTGAAGTAGCATCGGACAGTCAGGATTTGTGAGCCGTCAGAACCTTCTAAGCCGGTGAGCTTCTTTGGCCCGAGCCCGCCGCCTTGCTTCTTCTTTGGTGAGAGCTTGCGGCGGATGGATTGCGTTGCTGGAACGTCAATGACATGCAGGACTGATTGGTCTTTCATCCTGAGCCTGCATTTCTTCGGCTTCTTGTTGGTAGTGGATCTACACGCTGTCCCCTTGTCAACCTTGGCTTCCTCCGAAGGAGACATGGCTTGATGAACGAGACCATGCGGCCGAAGCTGAGATTTATGGATGGTTGAGCAAAACATCATATTTAGATGTGGTGTACCAAATCAAGATCCAAGGGGAAATTTGTTCCAAAATGTATGACAAAAATGCATGGTATAAACTCACCTAAGCCACCGGCCGGTGTTCTCTTCCGCTGCCAAGCACGTACGGAGGCAATGCCTTGTACAGGACGAATTTTGGTACGGAGTGAAGTAAGTAGATGAGGAAGAAAGAGTCGATGCACACGAAGGGAGAAGATAGATTTTGCGGACGGAGGAAGAAGAGGGGAGGGGATAAGCAGCAGAGATGGTCATGGATAATGGCAGTTACACAGTGAACTAGACTGGCAAGGGCACGCGGCAGCTTAGCTATTTGCAGTATGGGTCCCGCTTGTCTTGTCTGGCGCTTGCGTGTTCACACGCTTACCAGGACTTTCAACACGCCACCGGTTTTCCCTTTGCCCGATTTGTATCGCCAAAGTGCCAAGGTATGACATGCATTTTGCAATTGACTCGTTGATGCGCGCCCATAGTGGAGTGAACTGGATGGAGGATGAGCAGAGGGTACACACAGGTGTTGGTTCAAAACTGGAGTGGTTGCATGTCGTGGACTTTTCAATGTGGTCGATCCTCTATGGGCACGGCCAAAAATGATGACCATGTGTATGCATGTTTTTGGAAAAGCCTCACTCATTCACTGTTCGCGGTCCTTCCATACTGTAGCTTTTCCTACACAAGCAGGGCACGTGTCGGACCCGTCTGGCCAGTATATGCCAAATCTAACTAGGATCGGAAACATGGGCGTGCCCACTCGCAACTGAGCACTCAGATATGTGCATGTCCGCAACTACTGTTGCTCAGATGTCATGGACAATTTTTTGGGCCCACCTATAGGGCTGCTAATATGTGTCCGCCAGTAGGGACATTTTTTTGGGCAGAAGCAGTTTCTGCTAGCATTTTGGTAGTTTTGTTTAAGTAGGATGCGTGGATCCCTAGAGCAGCGTAGATGCATGTGATGGTTTAGTCCATAAACTTGCAAAATGTGATTAACTTTGAAACTATGTGATGGTTTAGTCCACATCCATTCAGAGACAGACAGCTGGTGCCCAGCTGGCTGCTGCCTACCACACCTGGTCGAACCACCGATATGAAAAATTTCCATTTATATAGGATGATCAAGGCCATTGGATCACTGCAGTTCTTTGACTTTGCTGAATTGATCATCATTGTTCTAGGACTGGCCTGGGGAGTGGGATGGCAGATCCAAGTCAGTGATTATGGATCTAGCCATGAAGAACATGGAGTTGGAGGCCAGGATTAAAGTACTGGAACCAGAAACTAAAAGGAATGAGAAAGAAAAGAGAGCATTTGTTAAGATGCAGAAGCAAAGAGAGCAATTTAGGGATAAGATTTTTTGTTTTGGAGCTCTTCTGTATGTTGTCCTGTTTGCCATTCTGCTAGCTGCCATTGTTAGCAAGTAGGGTGTTTTTAGTGTGCTGAGAAATGTTGATGTAGTAGTGACCAAATGAAGAAATGATGAACTAAATTTTTTCAGAGCACTGAAATTGTGCACATGGTGATGATGATGGAATTGTTTTTGCCTCATGAAGAAATGACGATGAATTTGTTTTTCAGAGAACTGAAAATGTGCATTGTACCAAAATTCAAATAGTTGCAGCAAAATTCAGATAATGCAAGCAAATTTTAGTTAACTTAACTATAAGTAAAATTCAGATCAAGCAAAATTCAGTTAAGTTAACAGTGCAAATTTCAGTTAAGTTAAATTTAGACCACTATATTTGGAAGGGGTCCAGGGATCTTCAGGTAGTACAGCTTGGAATGGCATTTTTGGCAGAAAGTGAGCACCTGGAACATTCTATGTTTGGATGTGTGCACATGGGCACAACATCGCAGTACATAGGCAACATAGATAACAACAGTTCAACAGCAGCTGCTCAAAATAGATAACACCAGTTCAACAGCATCTCCAGTTCAACATAGATAACATATATTCCAATATATAGATCAGCATATCGAGAGCTTACTAATCCCTTCTTTAGGTGCAGACATCTTCATTGCTTCTTCACTTCTTCAGATGTTGCAGGCGGATGGAGTGGCGTGATACTGTCTCCAACGTATCTATAATTTTTGATTGTTCCATGCTAATATATTATCTGTTTTGGATGTTTAATAGGCTTTACTATACACTTTTATATTATTTTTGGGACTAACCTATTGCTACGTCTTGAGCTTGCATTGGTTTTTCTCGAAGAGGAGAGGGTGATGCAGCAAGTGTAGTGTAAGTATTTCCCTCAGTTTTGAGAACCAAGGTATCAATCCAGTAGGAGGCTCCTCAAAAGTCCCACGCACCTACACAAACAAACTGAGAACTCGCAACCAACGCAATAAAGGGGTTGCCAATCCCTTCACGGCCACTTGCGAAAGTGAGATCTAATAAAGATAGTAAGATAAGATAAATATATTTTTGGTATTTTGTAATATAGATGCAAAAAGTAAAGATGCAAATAAAAGTAGATTGAAAGCAAATATGATAAGAGATAGACCCGGGAGCCATAGGTTTCACTAGAGGCTTCTCTCAAGATAGCAAGAGTATTACGGTGGGTGAACAAATTACTGTCGAGCAATTGATAGAAAAGCGCATAGTTATGAGATTATCTGGGGATGATCATGTATATAGGCATCACGTCCATAACAAGTAGACCGACTCCTGCCTGCATCTACTACTATTACTCCACACATCGACCGACTCCTGCCTGCATCTAGAGTATTAAGTTCATAAGAACAGAGTAACGCATTAAGCAAGATGACATGATGTAGAGGGATAAACTCAAGCAATATGATACAAATCCCATCTTGTTATCCTTGATGGCAACAATACAATATGTGTCTTGCAACCTTTTCAGTCACTGGGTAAGGACACCGCAAGATTGAACCGAAAGCTAAGCACTTCTCCCATGGCAAGAAAGATCAATCTAGTAGGCCAAACCAAACTGATAATTCGAAGAGACTTGCAAAGATAACTCAATCATACATAAAAGAATTCAGAGAAGATTCAAATATTATTCATAGATAAACTTGATCATAAACCCACAATTCATCGGATCTCGACAAACACACCGCAAAAAGAGTTTACATCGAATAGATCTCCACAAGAGAGGGGGAGAACATTGTATTGAGATCCAAAAAGAGAGAAGAAGCCATCTAGCTAATAACTATGGACCCGTAGGTCTGTGGTAAACTACTCACAACTCATTGGAGGGGCAAGGATGTTGATGTAGAGGCCCTCCGTGGTTGATTCCCCCTCTGGCAGAGTGTCGGCGAAGGCTCCAAGATGAGATCTCGCGGATACAGAAGGTTACGGCGGTGGAAATTGTGTTTCGTGGTGCTCCTGGATGTTTTCGGGGTACGTAGGTATATATAGGAGGAAGAAGTAGGTCGGTGGATGCCCGAGGGCCCACAAGACAGGGGGCGCGCCCTATAGGGGGGCGCGGCCTCCTATCTCGTGGCTTCCTCGGAAGCTTCTTGACTTGCACTCCAAGTCCTCTGGATCACGTTCGTTCCAAAAATCACACTCCCGAAGGTTTCATTCCGTTTGGACTCTGTTTGATATTCCTTTTCTTCGAAATACTGAAATAAGCAAAAAAAAAACAGCAACATGGGCTGGGCCTCCGGTTAGTAGGTTAGTCCCAAAAATGATACAAATGTGTAAAATAAATCCCATAAACATCTAAAAGGGGTAATATAATAGCATGGAACAATCAAAAATTATAGATACGTTGGAGACTTATCACCTATTAACCGGAGGCCCAGCCCAAATTGCTGTTTTTTTGCTTATTTCAATGTTTCGGAGAAAAGGAATATCAAACGGAGTCCAAACGGAATGAAACCTTTGGGAGATTTATTTTTGGAACAAATGCAATCGAGGAGACTTGGAGTGGACGTCAAGGAACAAACAAGGCGGCCACGAGGTAGGGAGGCGCGCCCATAGGGGGTAGGCACGCCCCCACCCTAGTGGGCCCCTCGTGGCTCCCCTAACCGACTTCCTTCGCCTATATATACTCATATACCCTAAAAACATCCAGGAGCACCACGAAACCCTATTTCCACCGTCGTATCGTTCTGTACCCGTGAGATCCCATCTTGGGGCCTTTTCCAGCACTCCGCCGGAGGGGGAATCAATCACAGACGGCTTCTACATCAACACGATAGCCTCTCCGATGAAGTGTGAGTAGTTTACCATAGACCTTCGGGTCCATAGTTATTAGCTAGATGGCTTCTTCTCTCTCTTTGGATCTCAATACAAAGTTCTCCTTGATCTTCTTGGAGATCTATTCGATGTAATTCTTTTTGCGGTGTGTTTGTCGAGATTCGATGAATTGTGGGTTTATGATCAAGATTATGTATGAAAAATATTTGAATCTTCTGAATTCTTTTATGTATGATTGGTTATCTTTGCAAGTCTCTTCGAATTATCAGTTTGGTTTGGCCTGCTAGATTGATATTTCTTGCAACGGGAGAAGTGCTTAGCTTTGGGTTCAATCTTGCGGTGTCCTTTCCCAGTGACAGCAGGGGCAGCAAGGCACGTATTGTATTCTTGCCATCGAGGATAAAAAGATGGGGTTTATATCATATTGCTTGAGTTTATCCCTCTACATCATGTCGTCTTGCCTAATGCGTTACTCTGTTCTTATGAACTTAATACTCTAGATGCATGCTTGATAGCGGTCGATGTGTGGAGTAATAGTAGTAGATGCAGAATTGTTTCGATCTACTTGTCGCGGACGTGATGCCTATATACATGATTGTGATGCCCCTGATTCAATCGTACACTAATCATGCACGCAAATGTGTACGATCAAGATCAGGGACTCACGCGAAGATATCACAACACAACTCTAAAAGTAAAATAAGTCATACAAGCATCATATTACAAGCCAGGGGCCTCAAGGGCTGGAATAAAAGTGCTCGATCATAAGCGAGTCAGCAGAAGCAACAATATCTGAGTACATACATAAGTTAAATAAGTTGCCATAAGATGGCTAGCACAAACTTGGATACAGATCGAAAGAGGCGTAGGCCTCCTGCCTGGGATCCTCCTAAACTACTCCTGGTCGTCGGCGGCCTGAACGTAGTAGTAGGCAGCCTCGGTGTCGTAGGGGTCGTCGTCGACGATGGCGTCTGGCTCCTGGGCTCCAACGTCTGGTTGCGGCAACCGAGAAGAAGAGGAAAAAGGGGGAAAGAAGGAGCAAAGCAACCATGAGTACTCATCCAAAGTACTCGCAAGCAAGGATCTACACTACATATGCATGGGTATATGTGTAAAGAGGCAATATTGGTGGACTGAACTGCAGAATGCCAGAATAAGAGGGGGATAGCTAGTCCTATCGAAGACTATGCTTCTGGCAGCCTCCGTCTTGCAGCATATAGAAGAGAGTAGATTGAAGTCCTCCAAGTAGCACCGCATAGCATAATCCTACCCGGCGTGTTGGTGTACAAAAGTAGGGGCTCTCCTTTTGACCCCTTTACTTGTGCTACTTGGAGGGACACCTAAGCCACGCATTTAATGCGTCTTGTCCTGTAATAACGAGCGATAAGCTCACAGCACTGTAGGCTTTCCACCTCCTGTGTGCCACTGTGGCAGCCCCTTTCACCTATAAAAAGGAGGCCCATGGCATACGGGAAAAGGATTCGGCTCTTTCAAACCATGAAGCACCCATAGCTAGTTTGAGAGCTCAAGAACGCCGAATATATCCACCAAGCATGACTAGGGTTTTACGCATCCTCGCGGCTCGAACCTGGGTAAACGATCCTTGTCCCAGTTACTAATCCTGCTCTCCTCACAACCCCACGCTCCGCAACCGTAGTAGGGATTCTTGTGATCCTATAGGTGTCGTTTCCCACCGACATTTTTGGCGCGCCAGGTAGGGGGCGCAATTGTGAGGATCTGGTCTAGTAGTTGACCTAGCTGTTCTTCATCGCCATGCCTCCCAAGAGGAAGACGACCACGGCGATCGGTTCGTCCGGAACTGGATTGCCAGTACTGGTGCGGACCAGTAGCGGGCCAGTCGCGGAGAGAACCCGTGGCGTGGCCCGCAAACATCCACATCACCCTGGCAGTCAAAGCCTGGTGAGCATCGTTGTTCGCACGCCAGGCAACGAGCCACCAGTCGCGGGCTCCAGAGACGGAGTCGGGGCCCCCGCAGGTGGCGCGGGGACCTCCAGGGGCGCTGAGGGAGTCCTGGACTAGGGGGTGTCCGGACAGCCGGACTATCATTATCCGCCAGACTCCAAGACTACGAAGATACAAGATTGAAGACTCCGTCCCGTGTCCGGATGGGACTTTCCTTGGCGTGGAAGGCAAGCTTGGCAATACGGATATGTAGATCTCCTACCATTGTAACCGACTCTGTGTAACCCTAGCCTCCTCCGGTGTCTATATAAACTGGAGGGCTTTAGTCCGTAGGACAACATACATTACAACAATCATACCATAGGCTAGCTTCTAGGGTTTAGCCTCCTTGATCTCGTGGTAGATCCACTCTTGTACTACCCATATCATCAATATTAATCAAGCAGGACGTAGGGTTTTACCTCCATCGAGAGGGCCCGAACCTGGGTAAAAACATCGTGTCCCTTGTCTCCTGTTACCATCCGCCTAGATGCACAGTTCGGGACCCCCTACCCGAGATCCGCCGGTTTTGACACCGACATTGGTGCTTTCATTGAGAGTTCCTCTATGTCGTCACCGATAGGCTTGATGGCATCTTCAACCAACGATGCTGTCCAGGGTGAGACTTTTCTCCCCGGACAGATCATCGTATTCGGCGGCTTCGCACTGCGGGCCAATTCACTTGGCCATCTGGAGCAGATCGAAAGCTACGCCCCTGGCCATCAGGTCAGATTCGGAAGCTTGAACTTCACGGCCGATGTCCGCGGAGACTTGATCTTCGACGGACTCGAGACACAGCCAAGCGCGCCGCACTGTGACGATGGGCATGATCTAGCTCTGCCGCCGAACAGTGCCTTGGTGGCCGCACACGGATCCGCTTCGGCCATTAGCCCGGAGCCGATCGCCCAGATCGAGGGCCGGCAGATAGACGCCGCCCTAGGGGCTTCAACATCCACGGCGATGGAGCCGAACACTAATCTTGTCCCCTGCGAAACTCGTGATTCCGAGGCGCCAGACTCCTCGCCGGACTCCGAACCTCCCGCGCCCCTACCAATCTATCTGGATTGGGCGCCGGTTATGGAATTAACCGCCGCGGACATCTTCCAATACTCGCCTTCTGACGATATCCTGAACTCACTAAAGCATCTCTCATTATCAGGAGAGTCCTGGCCGGACTATGGCCAGGATGCTTGGGGTACGGATGACGGAGAAATTCAGATCCCACCCACCACCCACTTTGTAGCCACTGTCGACGACCTAACCGACAGGCTAGACTATGACTCCGAAGACATTGACGGAATAGACGACAATGCTGGAGACGAACAAGAAACAGAGCCTATAAGGCACGGGAGGACTACCTCGTCACATGACATATATATGGTGGACACCCCAAAGGAGAGCGATAACGAGGACCAATGGGCCGCGGCAGAAGATGACCCCGCCAATAAACAACCAAAACGGCGGCGCAGACGCCGCCCTAAGTCCCGCCTCGACGACAACAACGCTCCAAACGAGCCCGCAATACGGCAGGGCCCGCAAGTGGACGACGAACATGCAAATAAGCAACTGTCCGAACATGACGAGTCAGATAATCAGTCCAGGCCCGGTGAAAACAACAGTCTGGACGACCTCATGCCAGACACGCCGCCGGAGAGCAAGAACCTTCAG
Organism: Triticum timopheevii; assembly: GCA_963921465.1. Taxonomy (NCBI): domain Eukaryota; kingdom Viridiplantae; phylum Streptophyta; class Magnoliopsida; order Poales; family Poaceae; genus Triticum; species Triticum timopheevii. The sequence goes on from OY997270.1 coordinate 142,513,495, forward strand.
AAAAGACTCGTCAGTCCTGCAAGAATCCTGAAGAAGGAAAAACGGAGGCTCAAAACAGCGGAAGACACACTCAGAATGAGATGGAGCAAAGTGCTCAAAACCGCAGATAAGTACGGCAATGGCCACCAATCAAAGAGCTACCCGAAGCGCAAGCTTCTACCGGAATTCGACGAGGAGGCCATAGAGCCTCCACCATCCAAAAATAAAAGGGCTGCCTGGTTGGATAGACGGCCAGATGACAGGCCAAATTCTGACAGCGGCGCCATACATAAATCAACTAACGAACTTGGAAGGATTGATGGCCCAGCCAGGTCCATCTACGGGCCAAAGGAGAAGGCTCCAAGAAGCAAGGCAACACGTCAAGTGTCTGATGATAGCGACACACACAAATACAGGGGCGCCGCACACCCACTATGTTTCACCGATGAGGTGCTGGACCATGAATTCCTAGCAGGATTTAAACCCATAAACATAGATGCCTACGATGGAACAACAGACCCTGGAGTCTGGATAGAAGATTATATACTACATATACACATGGCCAGAGGAGACGATCTCCACGCCATAAAATATCTACCCCTCAAGCTCAAAGGGCCAGCCCGTCATTGGTTTAAAAGCCTCCTAGAAAACACTGTTGGAAGTTGGGAAGAGCTCGAGGACGCGTTTAGAGCAAATTTTCAAGGGACTTATGTCCGTCCTCCGGATGCAGATGATCTAAGTCATATAACTCAACAGCCCGGAGAGTCAGCGCGGAAATTCTGGAACAGGTTTCTTACCAAAAAGAACCAAATAGTCGACTGTCCGGACGCCGAAGCCTTAGCAGCTTTCAAGCACAATGTCCGAGACGAATGGCTCGCCAGGCACCTCGGTCAAGAGAAACCGAGGACAATGTCCGCACTAACAAGCCTCATGACCCGCTTCTGTGCGGGAGAGGATAGCTGGCTAGCAAGACGCAGCACCAGCGACCCAAGTACATCCGAGATAAGAGATGGAAACAGAAAATCATGGCGCAGAAAAGAGCAGTGCCAAAATAAAGAGAAAAGCCCAAAGAGCACGGCAGTCAACACCGGATTCAAAAGCTCGCGGCCCAACAACAAAACACAGCCTCTAAAGGATGACAGCGACAAATTGTCCAACTTAAACAAGATTTTGGGTCGGATATGTCAAATCCACAGTACCCCCGGAAGGCCTGCAAATCACACCCACCGGGATTGTTGGGTTTTTAAACAGTCCGGCCGACTAAACGCCGAACACAAGGGGCTCGACGCGTCAAGCGAGGACGATAAACCCCACCAGCAGAGCACCAGAAAACAAAAGACTTTCCCACAAGGGGTCAAAGCAATAAACTCACTTCATGTGATAATATGGAAAAATAGTGCGGCACTTTCTAACAAGAGCCTCGCGCGGTCCAACCCAGCAGACCGTAGAGATTGGATATCAAAACCAATCACTTTCGACCACCTGGACTATTCCAGAAGCGTTCGAAATGTGGGACGGACTCCCCTAATATTGAATCCCATAATAGACGGATTACAATTTACTAATGTCCTAATGGACGGAGGCAGCGACTTAAACCTGTTGTATTCAAAAACAATCCGTAGGATGGGGATAAACCCTGCCAAAATCCGACACAGCCGCACCTCCTTCAAAGGAGTGACGCCAAGCCCTTACGCCAAGTGCACAGGCTCCATATTTCTAGAAGTCGTGTTCGGATCGCCGAACAATTTTCGACGAGAAAAATTAACTTTTCATATCGTCCCATTTGAAAGCGAATATCAAGCACTCTTGGGACGAAAGGCTTTTGTCCGCTTCAACGCCATACCGCATTACCCGTCTCTTACACTCAAGATGCCCGGTCCGCGTGGCGTCATTTTAGTGCAAGGGTCACTTAAAGACCCCGGACTCGGATAGACGAATCCGGTTTCAGTAGGCTAGGGGCTCCCTAGCCGCATACCCCTTCACAGGGGGCTGCGCGCACAAACAACCGCGGGTTCATACAAACCCTGCTTTAATTATTTACATTTCTTATTTTACACATATTTTTCGCACGAATTGTTTTTAAAACTAAACGTTCCTCTCTTTCTACAGATGAACAACGTGCATACCCGTCCAGGATAACGGCGCAACGGAGACACAGGCGCAGACGTGCAGTAGGGACCCGTTGTGAGGATCCTTTTCAGATTAAGACCCTGCGTAAACCTTTTTCACTGTCTCTTGTTGTTATTCTCCCTTGGTTTCTTCCTATAGCCAAAGCGGAGCCTGACACTTTGGCATCGGCCGCGTCAGAAGACCATGCCCGTACCTGGACACTAGGGGCTTAGGGCATCGTTCTTCCTATTATTATAATGACCGAACACCTTAGGGAGTGTTCGGCGTCTCGAGTTAGGCATTATATGCATCAGCTCCGAATCATGTCTTTGGTCAAATGTTGGGTTTGCCCGGCTCCTGTGTTTTGCTGCCTTACGTTCCGTATCATCGGCTAACGCGGCACCAGGAGAACTACTGCGATTGTGCCCCAGTTCGGCTGGGCGAGCACCTCAGTAGAGAAAGCCGAAAACTGACTGTCATGATACAGCGAGAGACTGGTCAACCACTCGATCGACCATCGGAATGTTTAGAATTCCCCGCTTTGACGAAGGACCGTTTCCCGGCCAGGCACATACGCGCTCCAACTTCGGAGAAGGGCGATGCCACCAGGGGCTATATCGTAGCCCCACCCTCGAGCTCCACTGGCTAAGTGAAAGTGATAAAGCATTATAGTCCGGATTGCCTCGTTCGCTACGCTACCACCTCCTTATAACAGGACCGAGACGTCGGATTAAGTGTGAAAACGTGCTATTTTTGCGAACACCCCCGCACCTTGTGCGTGGGGGCTGAAGCCGAAGACTGCCATCTTTCAAGTTATACAAAAGTATACGTAAACGGCCGCACAGGAGAAGTTTTACTACTTGGGACGCACAAGTATAAAAAGCAGTTATAACATAATCATCGATTTACAAGCTAATACATTCAGTTGAACGTGACATTTTTCGAGCACTGCGACTCTATTACACGAGCGCCACGCATAACTTCCCAGAAATAGTGCTCGGCGGGGAGCCGGCTTTCATCCGAACCCTGGGTGGCAACAGCAGTGGCATCCATCTCCGGACAATGCGCCTTCACACGGGCAAGAGCCATCTGCGCGCCCTCGATGCAGGCCGACCGCTTCATCTCCTTTATATGCGGCACCGCTCCAAGGAATTGCTGCAGTAAGCCGAAGTAGCTCGTCGCCTTAGACCTCTCTGGCCAGACATGGGCCACGATGTCAGTCATGGCAAGTCCGGACAATCTATTTAGCTCGACCCATTCGGCCAACTGGTCTGTCAACGGAAGTGAGCGATCCTGACTGTGGAATTGAGACCAATCTAGCTCTTCCGTCTCGTGATCCTTCTGGCTCCGGAAGTGCTTAACGACATCAGCCGCACTTGCAGCTAAGTCCATATATGGATCCTCCGGACTCCACAGCCGCTCAAATTGAGCATACTTTCCATCCATAAACCGGCGACGCAGCAGAAAAGGCTTGCCAGCCACGATATCTCCGGCCTGGCGCAGTTCCTCCTTCATAGCCCGCATTGCAGAGCGGGCATCCTTGGCTTCGGCGGTGGCCTTCTTCAGGTCTTCCCGCTCCGATAAGCGCTCCTTTTCAAGAGCCTCATTGCGGTCGGTAGCATCCTTTACTTTCATGGCCAATTCGGCCACCTCTGCCCTACTTAGGCAGTGCGCAGCCTTTTCGGCTTTCAACTCCTCGGCCGCCCTCGAGGCAGCCGCGTCACTCCTTCGGGCTTGCTCCTTAGCTAGAGCAAGTTCGGTCCGAAGGCTCTCCATAGCAGCAGCACCGTCTGTACAAACAGCATATAATTTATCAGAGGAGGGCTTCGACCCCCTTCATAAAGCGACTGCGGAGAACTCATTTACCTTGCGACTCGTCAAGTCGCCGGTTGACAAGTGCGATGTCCGCATCTGCCAAGTCAAGTTGCCGATTTAACTCGGCAAACCCACTAGTACGGCTAGCCCTCGGACTATCCGCCACCTGCATAGGAATGGCGGCATTCATTACTGGCGATTTTGATCCTCGGCACGTTGTCGTTTCCGACAACCTACCGAGTCCCAGGGGCTACTATCTATACAGGGCGCATTTTTATGTGCAAAACTGTTAAAAGACAAAGGGGTACGTCATTCTCGCATACCTCAAATCCCGCCAGCAAACTCATGGCGGCATTACGCAATCCGCTCTCGGCGGACGAAATCCTTCCAATCACCATACGCATCAACGCACGGTGATCTTCTGAAATGTACGCCCTCTCAAGCAGATTCTTCAGTTCTCCCGGCCGGATTCTAGTGGGTGCCGAGCTCTCTGGCCCCTCCGGACTCGGGGATGCCCTCCGTGACGATACTTCAGGTTCGCCTGCCTTATCTGACGGCGCTGCAGACGGAGGCGTTTCACTCTCCATCATCTCCGGAAGAAGGTCCCCCGAAGATGAACTCATCTGAGAAGGCTGCAGATCCGAACTGCAATATAAATATTTCGGTTACCCACAGAAGCACAAATGAAGGTATTTCCTTACTAATTAACTCCCTCTTTCATACTCACGGCTCGCTGGAGGGCTGATCCTTTGGCGATGATTGTGCGTCCGGATTCTTTCCGGACGCCGGACCCCCCGGTGAAGATCTCTTCCCACGCTTAGGGGCTTTGGCCTCCGGATCTTCGGAGGCGGTCCTCTTCTACCCCTGAAGGGAGGGGTTTTTGGTTCCCCCCTCTTCAGTCGCCCCTTTGGGTGAAATATTAGCTCCTCTATCTTCCCCGTCGCCCCCTTTTGTGGGTGCGACCTCCAACATTCTGACCAGCACGGGCTCCAGTGCGGTCTCTGGGAGGGGGGGCAGACACCTTATCAGCCTTGATCGCACCACCCATTCCTGTAAAGAACAAGGGGTCAGGAGGCGAACTCTAGAAAGGCATATAAACAGAATGTCCGGACTCTGAGCTATTTACCTGAGTATCCGGGCGATCGCGGCTTAGGCCTGCGTCCTCGGCTAAATCCGTACATGCCACCTGCGGTCCGAAGAACAACTTGTACATCTCCACAGGTGTCGCACCCATAAAGTGTTGGAGAATCCGAGGCCCCTCCGGGTTGAACTCCCATAGACGGAGAGGACGGCGTTTGCAGGGCAGAAGATGCCTGATTAGCATAACCTGCATCACCACGATCAGGTCGATCTCCCTCGCTTGGAGGTCTCGAATCTGGCCCTGCAGTGAGGGCACGTCTTGGGACGGCCCCCAATTGAGCCCTTGGTTGACCCACGACATCAGTTGGCGTGGAGGTCCCGGGCGGAATAAAGGCGGCGGCTTTTGCCTGCTGCCCTTCGGAGCGGTGATGTAGAACCACTCCTGCTGCCACAGTCTGAGTTCCTCTTGGAAGGAACCCTCGGGCCACGGGGCATCGGCATTTTTGCTTATGGCTGCCCCGCCACACTCCGCTTGACGCCCCCCGATCATCTTCGGCTCCACCTTGAAAGTATTCAGCCATAGGCCGAAGTGGGGAGTGACGCGGAGGAAGGCTTCGCAGACGATAATGAATGCGGAGATGTGGAGGATGGACTCCGGGGTCAAGTCGTGAAAATCCAGCCCATAGTAGAACATGAGACCTCTCACGAAGGGGTCCGTCGGGAAGCCTAAACCTCGACGGAGGTGGGATAGAAAGACAACAAACTCACCGGGCTCGGGGGTGGGCACGGCCTGCCCTTGGGCGGGCAACCTGTGCGAAACCTCGTAGGCCAGGTACTTGGCCTCACGCAACTTCAATATGTCCTCCTCTGTGACGGAGGAGGGCATCCACCGGCCCTGGAGGTCGGAGTCGGACATGGTTGAGGATCCGAAGCGCTCGAATCTGAGGCTCTGGGTGTTGGAACTGGGAGCGAGGAAGAGATTCGATGCGAGATTGAAGAACAAGGACAAGCCTTGGTCCTCTTATAAAGAGGAAAAATACCAAGAGCCGTCTCCGTGACCGTTCGGGATTCACCTTCGATAGAGGAGGCGTGGCGACGGGAACGGTTGGGTTACCCACGCACGTATTGATGAGAATCCCGGGATAAGGGGAACACGATCTCTGCTTCGACAAGATGTGCCAAGGAAACCGCTTCGCTAAACGTGCTGAGGTGGTATAGTAAAAAACGATTCAAACAAAGGCTTGGTGGCGGTGTGATGTCACGCCGCATAATACGTCATCAGATTAAGCTAAGTGTACATTTTATTCACTCTACGGTGGAATGTGGAAATTATTTTTGCAGAGCCGAACACTATCCTGGTGTTCATGATCTTCTCTGGATTATTCAAGGGAGGAACCCGCCTTGCAATGCCGAACATTATGCGCGCCGGACTAATCGTCATTGAAGCCTCGTTCAGGGGCTACTGAGGGAGTCCTGGACTAGGGGGTGTCCGGACAGCCGGACTATCATTATCCGCCGGACTCCAAGACTACGAAGATACAAGATTGAAGACTCCGTCCCGTGTCCGGATGGGACTTTCCTTGGCGTGGAAGGCAAGCTTGGCAATACGGATATGTAGATCTCCTACCATTGTAACCGACTCTGTGTAACCCTAGCCTCCTCCAGTGTCTATATAAACCGGAGGGCTTTAGTCCGTAGGACAACATGCATTACAACAATCATACCATAGGCTAGCTTCTAGGGTTTAGCCTCCTTGATCTCGTGGTAGATCCACTCTTGTACTACCCATGTCATCAATATTAATCAAGCAGGACGTAGGGTTTTACCTCCATCGAGAGGGCCTGGACCTGGGTAAAAACATCGTGTCCCTTGTCTCCTGTTACCATCCGCCTAGACGCACAGTTCGGGACCCCCTACCCGAGATCCGCCGGTTTTGACACCGACAGGCGCCTTCATCCCGCCGGACGGCAGCGCGGCGGCCTCCAAGACGCCAACACCGGCGCCCACGGCACACGCTTCTCAGTTCGTTTGTGATGAGCAGTGCCGCCCTGTTGGTGACCCTGGGCACCGTCCTGGGAAGAATCCCATGCGCCCTTCTCATGATGAGGAGGGCCAGCATGCGCGCCGAGGTGCTGACGGAGGTGGCGAGCGGCTGCGGGACCGTGATGGGGCTCCTTCTAACGCGGTTAGAAGTCGAGGCGCATCGCGGTCCACACAGCTTTCGCCGCCGCCCACGCCAGCAGAAGCCCTAGCACGTGCGCAGCTGCTCCTTGATTTTCCTCCCGCTGCGGAGAAGCTTGACGAATGGAGGACCACCGTCCGGAGCCTCGTCGGCATCGCCAACAACGATGAGTTGCGACCGGCGGGACCCGTAGGCCGTCGCTCCGTCGGGACACCGCATGCCAGTGGAGGCCAGGCCGGAGGCGATGCGGCCACGGTGCACTCCCCTCCTCCATCCCGGCTACAGCGGGTGTCGGTCCGTCGCGACGACACTCGTGATGATATCTCCATAGCGTCGTCCGACCCGCGAACCCACCGCGACCAATGCCAGGTTCTTCGGGAGCGAGTTCATGAAGATGCTCGAACCACCATCGAGCGCTAGCGTGACGCGCGCCACCAGTCGGACAGGCGGGCGGGACCCACCACGGACCACCCAGCACCGGGAGCCTACGGTGGCCTACCTTACGAGGTTGGTTGTCCGGCCTTCACCCGTGAGCTGCGGCAGTTCCAGTGGCCCTCCCACCGCATGTTTAAGCCCGACGTTGGCGAGAATTACAATGACAAGACTCACCCATCAGATTTCCTCAGCATCTACACCATCGCGATGCAAGCTGCTGGGGCCTGCGACGATAAGGTGCTTGCCAATTACTTCCCGTTGGCACCCAAGCCCAATGTTATGTCATGGTTAATGCACTAGCCGGTGGACTCCATTTCTTCTTAGGCGGATCTGTGTCATGAGTTTGTTGGCGCCTTCACGGGAGGCCACCAAGATCATGGCCAGGCGAGTGATTTGCATATCATCCCCCAGAAGGAAGGAGAAAACTTGCGCAAGTACATCCAAAGGATCAGCCAGGCGCAGTACAACATCCCCGACGTTCATCCTGCCGCCGTGATCAGTGCATTCCATCAGAATGTGCGCAATCGTAAGATGCGTGAAGAGCTGGCGATGAACAAGGTCAGGGATGTGGCCCAACTTTATGTTCTGGCCGACCGGTGCGCTCGTGCTGAAGAGGGAAGGAAGTACCCCAGCGAAGACGCCAGTGCCGAAACCGACTCCACGGACGATACTGCCACCCCGACAAAGAAGGGTTGGCGCCGCAATAGGAAGCGCAAGGGCAAGACCGTGCTTGCCGTCGAGGGGTCTGACCATACCGGTGCCACCAAGAAACCCAAGGCGAGTGACCCCGGCAAGGAGGTTGCCGGGTGCGCCGCCTGCCGGGCCTTGGTGGCTGCCAATAAGCCAGGGGGCTCTGACAAGAAGTATTGCAAGATCCACCACACCAAAGGCCACGATCTCCAGAACTGGCGGCAAGTGGAGTTGCTCGCTGAGAAGCAGAAAGCCGATTACAAGCGGCGGGACAAGGAGAACGGCCAGCAGGGTGCTGAGGGATCCGGCAAGAAGCGCGGCGGCCAGGGAGGCTGCCGCGGCAAAGACAATCAGCAGGAGAGGCCCGCTCGAGGCCGCGACAAGAAGGAGGAAGACGATGATCATGACGAGGACGATTAGTCCGACGACCACGAGTTCCGGAAAGCCATAGAAGCCATGTGCGTTGATGGTGGAACCTCGCTACACACATCCCACCGCCAGCTCAAGCAGTGGGCGCGTGAGATCGCAGCGGTGGAGCTGTCGCTCGATGCATGGAAGCCGCTGAGGTGGTCCAGCACGCCCATCGTCTTCAACACCGAGGACTATCCTGACCGCACTACGGCGGTCGGGTTCTTGCCGTTGTTGGTCTCACCAACGATCCACAACCTTAAGATGCTAGTTGACGACGGGGCCGGTTTGAACTTGATCTCACCTGTTGTGATCAAAAGGCTGCAGAGACCCGATGGAGACCTTGAGGAGACGGGCACGTTCCAAGGGGTCAACCCGGGGAGGACCAGCCGAAGGGAAAAGTCACACTGCCTGTGACGTTCGGAGGCGAGCTGAACCATAAGATGGAGAGGATTGTCTTCGATGTAGCCGAGATTCCCTTGCCCTACAACGGGATCCTCGGCCGCCCGACACTAGCCAAGTTTATGGCGGCTTCACATTACGCCTATAACATGCTAAAGATGCCTGGGCCGATGAACATCATCACCGTCCCCTCCGACAAGAAAGACGCGTTGATTTACGCCGACCAACTCTACCGGGAAGCAGTTGCAGCAGCTGCTGCCAAGGCACCTGCTCCTGCCGACAGAGCCCCGGGAGGAAAGAAGACCAGCGAGACCCCTCGCACCCACTCCGGCAAGCGCACCTCTTCGGGGTGTTGCGCTTCCATTGAGGACGTGCCAGAGAGCTCCACCGGCAAGAGTAGGAAGTCCAGAGCTGCACCACCAGAGACCAAGAAGGTACCCGTCAAGGAGGACGGCACGGGGGGAGTTTTTACCATAAGCTCCACCCTCGACAGCAAATAGGAAAGCGAGCTCGTCACTTTCCTGTGGGAAAATGTCGATGTGTTTGCATGGAAGGCCTCTGACATCCCCGCCGTTCCTAGGGAAGTGATTGAGCACCATCTTGCTGTCTGTCCTCATGCACGGCCCGTCAAGTAGAAGGTCAGGAAGCAAGCTCTGGAAAGGCAGGAGTTCATCACTGAGGAGATCAGAAAACTAGAGGTGGCAGGTTTTGTAAGGGGAGTGCTCCATCCAACGTGGTTGGCCAACCTGGTAGTGGTGCGCAAGGCAAACGGGAAGTGGAGGCTGTGTATTGATTACACAAACATCAATAAGGCTTGTCCAAAGGATCCCTTCCCATTGCCGTGCATCGACCAGATTGTCGACTCCACGGCTGGATGTGACCTCTTATCATTCCTCGACGCCTACTCATGGTACCACCAGATCTTCATGACGAGAGAAGACGAGGAGAAGACAACATTCATCACCCCATGTGGTACGCATTGCTTTTTACGGATGCCTTTCGGGTTGAGGAGTGCTGGCTCAACCTTTGCAAGAGCGGTCCAAATTGGTTTTGAGCCCCAGCTACATAGAAATATGGAAGCTTATATGGATGACATAGTGGTCAAAACCAAGGACAAAGCAACACTTGTGCAAGATCTGGAGGAAACATTTGCAAACCTGCGCAAGATCGACCTCAAATTGAACCCTAAGAAGTGTGTCTTCGATGTTCCGTCTGGCAAGCTTCTCGGGTTCTTTGTGTCCCAGCGCGGGATTGAAGCAAACCCAGACAAGATCAAGGCCATCGAGCAGATTGAGGCACCCAAATGGATCAAAGACGTGCGTCGGCTCACTGGTTGCGTTGCCGCCATGAGCCGATTCATCTCCAAGTCCGCGGAGCGTGCCCTTCCTTTCTTCAAGATCTTGAAGAAAGCGGGGCCACTGGAGTGGACCCCAGAGGCCGAGGCAGCGCTGCAAGATTTAAAGAAGTACCTCTCCTCTACCCCAGTGCTGGTTGCGCCCAAACCACAAGAACCGTTGCTGCTGTATCTAGCGGCAACAAATCAGGTGGTTAGCGCCGCACTAGTGGTGCAGAGAGAGGTCAACAAAGAAGCAGCGGCAGCAGAAGATTCAACAGATGGCGAGCCGGAACCCTCCCGGGTAGGGCTTGGTCCCGGCAAGGCAGAGTCCCCGGCAGAGGCTGACGCCAGTGCGACAGGGCCCGCGCAACCGGGTGAAGTGACACAGAAGAAGAAAATGGTGCAGCACCCAATCTACTTCGTCAGCTCCCTCTTGCAAGGGCTAGGTCGAGGTACTCAGGCATGCAAAAGCTGCTCTTCGGCCTCCTTATGGCGTCGAGGAAGTTGCGCCATTACTTCCAAGCGCACGAAATCATTGTGGTCACCCGCCTCCCGTTGCAACGGATACTGCATAACCCAAAGGCAATGGGGAGGATCGTGGAATGGGCCCTGGAGCTGTCAAGTTTCGGTTTAAAGTTTGAAAGTACCTCGATGATTCAGAGCAGAGTCTTGGCGGAGTTTGTTGCAGAATGGACCTCCACGCCCGACGAAGAGGTACATGAGACCACTCTCCCCGGCAAGGAAACGAGCCGTAACTGGATCATGTACTTTGATAGGGCTTTCTCGCTGCATGGCGCCGGTGCCGGTGTGCTACTTGTCACGCCCACCGGAGAGCACCTCAAGTATGTCATCCAAATGCACTTTCCCCGGGAGGTGTCAACCAACAACACCGCCGAGTATGATGGTTTGCTCGCCGGTCTCAGGATCACGGCGGACCTCGGAGTTAAAAAGCTCATCATCAGGGGCGACTCGCAGCTCGTCGTCAGGCAAATCAATAAAGATTACCAAAGCCCATTGATGGAAGCTTACATGGATGAAGTGAGGAAACTAGAAGAGCACTTTGACGGTATACAAGTGGAGCACGTCCCTCGGACGGAGAATGACATCACTGACTACTTGTCAAAGCGCGCTGCCCTCATGCTACCTATGGAACCAGGTACTTTTGTTCTTCAATTAACTCAACCATCCGTTCAACCATCAACCGGGCAGAGCAAGCGGAGGAAGCTAGGCCCCGACAAGTACTTCCCTACCGAGCTCCCTGGAGCCGCTGGCAGAGATGTTGCCATGGATGCCAATCCTGCCGCGGGGCAACCAACTCCGGCAGGGCCTCAGGCCGCTACTGTAGAGAGGGCCGCACTCGTGGCAGAAGAGATGCCTTTGGTCCTTGTCGTCGAGCCACAGGCTCCGGCATGGGGCAGCACACCGTGCGATACCTCCAAAAGGGAGAGCTTCCTGAGGAGCAGGAAGTGGCAGAAAGAGTAGGCCGCCAGCCTGCTCTGTACCAATTCGTTGACAACGCATTGTACAGAAGAAGACCGAATGGGGTGAAATTGAAGTGCATCTCCTGGGAGGAAGGACTAGAGCTATTGGCAGAGATACATGGAGGCATATGTGGCTCCCACATAGGGTAGAGGGCCCTTGCCGGCAAGGCTTTCCGGCAAGGCTTCTTCTGGCCCACGCCCTCCAGGATGCGACGACACTAGTAACCAAGTGTCAAGCGTGCCAGTTCCATTCAAAGAAGCTTCATCAACCAGCTCAAGCCCTTCAAACCATCCCTCTCTCTCGGCCCTTCTCGGTCCAGGGGCTCGATATATTGGGCCCTTTCCCTCGTGCCGTCGGGGGCTTTGAGTACTTGTACATCGCAATCGACAAGTTCACAAAGTGGCCAGAACTGGAAGCAGTGAGGAAGGTGACATCGCAGTCAGCCATCAAGTTCTTCAAAGGACTAGTTTGCCGTTTTGGGGTGCCCAACAGGATCATCACCGACAAAGGCAGACAATTCACAAGCCATGCCTTCATGCAATATATTAAGGACCTCGGCAGCAAGGTCTGTTTTGCTTCCGTGGCACATCCACGGAGCAACGGCCAAGCAGAGAGAGCAAATGGTAAAGTTCTACGAGGCTTGAGGACGAAGACTTTTGACAGGCTACGCAAGAGTGGGAGGCACTGGATTGACGAGTTGTCGGCGGTTCTTTGGTCGATCAGAACAATGCCAAGTCGAGCCACCAGCCAGACACCCTTTGCCCTGGTCTAGGGGTCAGAAGCAGTTCTCCCCACGGAACTCATATACGGGTCACCTCGAGTGCTCGCTTATGATGAGCTTGAGCAAGAGCGATTGCGGCAAGACGACGCAATGGTCCTTAAGGAAGATCATCTCCGGGCGGCTGTGGGAGCAGCACGCTACCCGCAAGCCTTGCGACGCTAGCATAGCTGCAAGGTTCATGCCCGGAGCTTTGAGGAAGGCGACCTTGTTCTTCGGCACGTTCAGTCGTCCAAGAATTCCAACAAGTTGACGCCGAAGTGGGAAAGCCCTTATCGGGTAACACGACTCACCAGGCCCGACGCAGTCCGCCTGGAGACCGAAGATGCCATTCCAGTGAGCAACTCCTGGAACATCGAGCATCTTCGCAAGTTTTACCCATAAGGCACGGCTGCCGGGCCTCCCAGCAGGCCACCTTTTGTAGAAGCCTTGTCGGCAAGGCATGTAACCCTTTGTACAAAGCCAAGCACAGACCCTGAGCATAAATAAACGAATTGCTAGCGCCCTAAGTTATAGTATGCATGCTAGGTCAAGTCTCCTCCTCGGTTAGGGTTGATAGTGCTTAGCGGCGGCTAACCCCTAGCCTAGAGGTCGGGTGCGCGTCTCTCTGTTCTTCTCTGTCCTCTTTGGTTCGCATGGCACATGAACGCTTCTGTCGGGCTGTTTGGAAGAAAGGAACGGGCCAGCGTCCCAACCGTGGCAGGCCAAAGTTGCCGGGGGCTACAAGTACAAGGATCCAACCACGGCAAGCCAATGTTGCCGGGGGCTGCAGGTCCAAATAAGTCTTTTGTCGTCTATCATGCCGAGGGAGTCCTGGACTAGGGGGTGTCCGGATAGCCGGACTATCATCATCGGCCGGACTCCAAGACTATGAAGATACAAGATTGAAGACTTTGTCCCGTGTCCGGATGGGACTTCCCTTGGCGTGGAAGGCAAGCTTGGCGATACGGATATGTAGATCTCCTACCACTGTAACCGACTCTGTGTAACCCTAGCCCTCTCTGGTGTCTATATAAACTGGAGGGTTTTAGTCCGTAGGACGAACAACCATTACAACAATCATACCATAGGCTAGCTTCTAGGGTTTAGCCTCCTTGATCTTGTGGTAGATCCACTCTTGTACTACCCATATCATCAATATCAATCAAGCAGGAGTAGGGTTTTACCTCCATCGAGAGGGCCCGAACCTGGGTAAAAACACCGTGTCCATTCTCTCCTGTTACCATCCGCCTAGACGCACAGTTCGGGACCCCCTACCTGAGATCCGCCGGTTTTGACACCGACATTGGTGCTTTCATTGAGAGTTCCTATGTGTCATCACTAATAGGCTTGATGGCTTCTTCAATCAAAAACAACGCAGTCCAGAGTGAGAATTTTCTCCCCGGACAGATCTTCGTGTTCGGCGGCTTTGCACTACGGGCCAATTCACTTGGCCATCTGGAGCAGATCGAAAGCTACACCCCTGGCCATCAGGTCAGATTTGGAAGCCTAAACTTCACGGCTGACATCCGCGGAGACTTGATCTTCGATGGATTCGAGCCACAGCCAAGCGTGCCGCACTGTCACGATGGGCATGATCTAGCTCTGCCACCGGACAGTACCTTGGAGGCCGCACACAAATCCGCTCCGACCCATAGTTCGGAGCCGACCGCGTAGATCGAGGACCGGTGGCTGGACACCGCCTCGGGAGCTGCAATTTCTACGGCGATGGAGCCGAATATTAACCTTGTCCCTTGCAAAGCTTGTGACTCCGAGGTGCCAGACTCCTTGCCGGACTCCGAACCCCCGGCACCCCTACCAATCGAATCCGATTGGGCACCGATCATGGAGTTCACCGCTGCGGACAACTTTCAGCACTCACCCTTTGGGGACATCCTGAATTCGCTAAAGTATCTCTCGTTATCAGGAGAGCCCTGGCCGGACTGCGGTCAAGATGGTTGGGACGCGCACGATGAAGAAATTCAAAACCCACCCACCACCCACTTTGTAGCCACTGTCGACGATCTAACCGACATGCTAGACTACGACTCCGAAGACATCGGCGGTATGGACGACGATGCCGGAGACGATCAAGAACCAGCGCCTACCGAGCGCTGGAAGCCCACCTCAACTCATGATGTATATATGGTGGACACCCCAAAAGGGAGCGATAACGAGGAGCAACGGGACACAGCAAAGGATAATTCTCCCGAAAACAACCAAAACGGCGACGCAAGCGCCGCCCCAAGTCCCGCCTCGATAACAACAGCACCCATAATGACCCAGCCATAGAGCAGGGCAAACCAGTGGGCGACGAACATGCAACCAAGCAACCATCTGAGCAGGATGAATCGGATAATCAATCCATCCCCAGCGAAAACAACAGTCCAGACGATCTCACGCCAGACACACCACCGGAGCACAAGAACCTTCGAAAAAGGCTTGTCGCCACAACAAGAAGTTTGAAGAAGGAGAAACGGAAGCTCAAAACAGCGGAAGACATACTCAGAATGAGGTGGAGCAAAGTACTCAAGACCGCGGACAAATATGGCAATAGCCATCAAACAAAGAGCTACCCGAAGCGCAAGCTGCTCCCAGAATTCGACGAGGAGGCCGTAGAGCCCCAACAACCAAAAAGCAAAGAGGCCGCCTGGCCGGATAGGCGACCAGATGACAGGCCAAGAGCGGCAAGCGGCGCCACACATAAGCCGGCACATGACACGCATAAAGACCCTCGCAAAACGGATGGCCCGGTCAGATCCATTTGTGGGCCAAAGAAGAGGGCCCCAGGAAGTAACACAACACGCCGAGTTTTCGAAGATAGCGGCACACCTAAATACAGGGGCGCCGCACACCCACTATGTTTCACCGATGAGGTGCTGGATCACGAATTCCTAGCGGGGTTCAAGCCCGTAAACATAGAGGCATACGACGGAACAACAGACCCCATAGTCAGGAATGAGGATTACATCCTGCACATACACATGGCAAAAGGAGATGATCTCCACGCCATAAAATATCTACCCCTCAAGCTCAAAGGGCCAGCTCGGCATTGGCTCAAAAGCCTCCCAGAAAATATCATTGGAAGTTGGGAAGAGCTCGAGGACGCGTTTAGAGCAAATTTTCAGGGGACTTATGTCCGCCCTCCGGATGCAGACAATTTAAGTCACATAACTCAACAGCCCGGAGAGTCAGCGCGCAAATTCTGGAACAGGTTCCTTACCAAAAAGAACCAAATAGTCGATTGTCCGGACGCCGAAGCTTTAGCAGCTTTTAAACATAACGTCCGAGACGAATGGCTCGCCAGACACCTCAGCCAAGAGAAGCCAAGAACAATGGCCGCGCTAACAAGCCTCATGACCCGCTTTTGCGCAGGGGAAGACAGCTGGCTAGCAAGATGCAGCACTAGCAACCCGAGTACATCCGAGATAAGAGATGGAAACGGAAAATCACGGCGCAGAAAGGACCAGCGCCGAAATAAAGAAAAAAGCCCAAAGAACACGGCGGTCAACGGCGGATTCAAAAGCTCGCGGCTGAACAATAAAACACTGCCTCTTAAGGACAGCAGCGACGAGCTATCCAACCTCAACAAAATTTTGGATCGGATATGTCAAATCCACAGTACTTCCGGGAAGCCGGCAAACCACACCCACCGGGATTGTTGGGTTTTCAAACAGCCCGGCCGACTCAACGCCGAACACAAGGGGCTCGATGCGCCAAGCGAGGATGATGACGAACCCCACCAGCAGAGCGCCGAAAAACAAAAAGACTTTCCCACAAGAAGTCAAAACAATAAACTCACTTCATGTGATAATACGGAACAACAGTGCAGCACCCGCCAAAGTAGGTGTCGCACGGTCCACCCCAGCGGAACCTCGAGATTGGATGTCAAAACCAATTTCTCTCGACCACCTGGACTATTCCAGAAGTATTCGAAACGCAGGATGGACTGCTCTAATATTGGATCCTATAATCGACGGACTACAATTTACACAAGTCCTAATGGATGGCGGCAGTAATTTAAACCTGCTATATCCGGACACAATCCGCAAGTTGGGGATAGTCCGTACTAAAATTCGCCATAGCCGCACTTCCTTCAAAGGAGTGACGCCAGGCCCTTGCGCCAAGTGCACGGGCTCCTTACTACTAGAAGTTGTGTTCGGGTCACCCGGCAACTTCCGACGTGAAAAGCTAATCTTTCATGTCGCCCCATTCAAAAGTAGCCATCAAGCACTATTGGGACGTGAAGCTTTTGTCCACTTTAACGCAATACCACACTACGCATCTCTTACACTTAAAATGCCCGGTCCACGCAGCATCATCTCATTAAAAGGTTGTTCAAGACCCCGGACACGGCTAGACGAGTCCAGCATAAATAAGCTAGGGGCACCCTAGCCGCACACCCCTTTACAAGGGGCTGTGCGTATGAGCAATAAAGAGCAAATAAAAGCTCATCTTTATTCATTCATTCATATTTCGATTTTTAATACATTTTTTGCACGATTTCCTTTCAAGATAAGTTCCTCTCTTTTTACAGATGAAAAATGTGCACACCCGTCCAGGATACGGCACAACGGAGACACAGGCGCAGACGTGCAGCAGGGACCCGTCGCAAGGATTCTTTTCAGATTAAGCCCCTGCGTAAACCTTTCTTACTGTCTTTTGTTGATTCATATCCCATGGTTTTTCACCATAACCAACGAGGAGGCTGGCGTTTTGGCATCGGCCATGCCAGAAATTCTCGCCTGTACCTGGACACTAGGGGCTTAGGGCATTGTTCTGCCCGTTATCATAAAGACCGAATACCTTAGGGAGTGTTCGGCGTCTCGAGTTAGGCCTTATATGCATCAGCTCCGAGTCATGTCTTTGGTCAAATGTTGGGTTTGCCCGGCTCCTGTGTTTTGCTGCCTTACGTTCCGTATCATCGGCTAACACGGCACCAGGAGAACTACTGCGATTGTGCCCCGGTTCGGCCGGGCGAGCACCTTAGTAGAGAAAGCCGAAAACTGACTGTCATGATATAGCGAGAGACTGGTCAACCACTTGATCGACTACCGGAATGTTTAGAATTCCTCCGCTTTGACGAAGGACCGTTTCCCGGTTAGGCACATACGCGCCCCGAATTCGGAGAGCGCGGTGCCCCTAGGGGCTATATCGTAGCCCCACCTTCGAACTCCTATGGCTAAGTGAAAGTGATAAAACATTATAGTCCGGTTGCCTCGTTTGCTATGCTATCCCCTCCTTCACAGGACCAAGACATTGGATTAAGTGTGAAAATGCGCTATTTCGCAAACACCCCCGCACCATGTGCGTGGGGGCTGAAGCCGAAGACTGCCATCTTTCGGGTTATACACAAGTATACATTAGACGGCCGCACAGGAGATATTTCAATACTTGAACGCACAAGTACAAAAAGCGCTTATATTATAAACATCGTTTTACAAACCATAAAGTTCATTTGAACATGACATTTTTTGAACACTGCGACTCTATTACACAAGCACCACGCAGAACTTCCCCAAAATAGTGCTCGGCGGGTAACCGGCTCTCGTCCGAACCCTGGGTCGCAACAACGGTGGCATCCATCTCCGTCCAGTATGTCTTCACACGGGCGAGGGCCATCCGTGCACCCTCTATGCAGGCCGACCGCTTCATCGCCTTGATATGCGGCACCGCCCCAAGGAATTGCTGCAATAAGCCAAAATAACTCTTCGGCTTGGGCCTATCCGGCCAGACATGAGCCACGATATCCGTCATGGCAAGTCCGGACAATCTATTCAGCTCAGCCCACTCAGCCAACCGATCGGTCAGCAGAAGTGAATGCTCCAAACTATGGAATTGAGACCAAAAAAGCTCTTCCGTCTCGTGATCCTTTTGACTTCGGAAGTGCACAACAGCATCTGCCGCACTCGCCGCTAAGTCCATATAAGGATCCTCCGGACACCACAGCTGGCCAAGCTGAGCGTACTTCGGATCTGTAAACCTCCTGCGCAGCAGAAAGGGCTTGCCAGCCACAATATCTCCGGCCTGGCGCAACTCCTCCTTTATAGCCCTCATTGCAGAACGGGCATCCTTGGCTTCGGCGGTGGCCTTCTTCAGGCCTTCTTGCTCTGCTCGGCGTTCTTTTTCAAGAACCTCATAGCGTTCGGTAACATCTTTCAACTTCATGGCCATTTCGACCATCTCCTCCCTGCTTCGGCAGTGAGCAGCCTTTTCGGCTTCTAGCTCTTCGGCCGCCCTCGAGGTAGCTGCATCACTCCTTCTGGCCTGCTCCTTGGTTCGAGCAAGTTCTACCCGAAGGCTCTCCACAGCAGCGGCACCATCTGCATTGAGCACACATGTTGTAAGGAGTGGGCTTCGGCTCCCTTACTAGGTGACCACGGAGAAAAACCTACATTGTGACTCGTCAAGTCGCTTATTGACCAGCGCGATGTCCGCATCCGCAACGTCAAGTTGCCGCTTTAGTTGGGCAACTCCATCAGTCCGGCTGGCCACCAGACTATCCGCCACCTGCATAGGAAAGGCGAAAATCAATACCTGCGATTTTGATCCTCGGCACGCTGTCGCTCTCGACAACCTACCGAGTCCCAGGGGCTACTATCTATACAGGGCGCACTTTATGTGCAAAACTGTCAAAAGGTATGTCATTTTTACGTACCTCAAACCCCGCCACCAAGCTTCTGACGGCATCATGCAACCCGCCTTCGGCGGACGAAATTCTTCCAATCACCATACTCATCAACGTACGGTGACCTTTGGAGATAGACGCCCTCCCAAGCAGATCCTTCAGCTCCCCTGGCCGCACACCAGCCGGTGCCGAACTCTCGGGCCCCGCCGGACTCGGGGGTACCCTCCGCGATGACACCTCAGGTTCGTCCGCCCCGCTTGATGGTGCGGCGGATGAGGCGTCTCGCCCTCCACCATCTCTGGATGAAGGTCCCCCGAAGACGAGCTCATCTGAGAAGGACGGAGATCCGAACTACAAGGTAAAAACTTCGGTTATCCTCAGAAGCAGACATAGGGGTATCTCTTATTATAGAACCCCCCCTTTTTTATACTTACGGCTTGCTGGAGGGCTGATTCCTTAGGGGAGATAGTGCGGCCGGGGCCTCCCCGGACGCAGGACCCTCTGGTGAAGATCTCTTCCCCCGCTTCGAGGCCTTGGCCTCCGGGTTTTCGGAGGTGGTCCTCTTCTCCCCTTGGAAGGAGGGACTCTCGACTCCCCCTTTCTCCAAAGCCTCCTTGGTAGAGGCGGTGGTGTTCCTGTTCTCCCCTTTGCCTTCCTCTGAAGGCGCAACCTTCAGCATCCTGACCAGCATGGGATCCGGCACGGTCTCCGGGAGGGGGGCCGAACACCGTATCAGTTTTGCTTGCGCTATCCACTCCTATTCAAGAGACGATGGGTTAAAAGGCAAATTCGAGAAGGCGTAAACAAACGGTGTGTTCAGACGCACGGCCACTTACCTGAGTATCCGGGCGATTGCAGCTTAGGCCGGAATCCTCGGTCAATTTTGGACACATCTCTTGTGATCCGAAGAACAATTTATACATCTCCACGGGTGTCGTACCCATGAAGTGTTGGAGAGCTCGCGGCCCCTCGGGATTGAACTCCCACAGACGGAGGGGGCAACGCTTGCAGGGCAGGAGACGCCGAATCAGCATAACCTGCATCACTACGACCAGATTGACCTCCCTCTCCTGGAGGTCTCGAATCCGGCCCTGCAATAGGGGTACGTCCTTTTACGGCCCCCAGTTAAGCCTTGGCTGACCCGTGACATCAGCCGCTGTGGAGGGCCCGAGCGGAAGATGGGCGGCGGCTTCTGCCTGCTGCCCCTGGGAGCGGCTATGTAGAACCACTCCTGTTGCCACAAGCCGGGCTCCTCCTGGAAAGAGCCCTCGGGCCATGGAGCGTCGGCCCTTCTGCTTACTACCGCCCCGCCGCACTCTGCTTGACGCCCCTCGATCATCTTCGGCTCCACGTCGAAGGTCTTAAGCCACAAGCCGAAGTGAGGGGTAATGCGGAGGAAGGCTTCGCAGACGACGATGAATGAAGAAATATGGAGGATGGACTCCGGAGCCAAGTCGTGGAATTCCAACCCATAGTAAAACATGAGCCCTCTCACAAAAGGATCCATCGGGAAGCCTAAACCCCGACGGAGGTGGGACACAAACACGATGTTTTCGCCGGGCTCGGCGGTGGAAATGACCTGCGCTTTGGTGGGCAACCTATGCGAAATCTCGTAAGTCAGGTACTTGGCTTCTCGCAGCTTTAGCACGTCCTCTTCTGTGATGGAGGAGGGCATCCACCGGCCCTGTAGGTCGGAGCCGGACATTGTTGAAGGTCCGAAGCGCTCGAATCTGGGGCTCTGGGTGTTGGAACTCGGGGCGAGGAGTAGATTCGATTGACGATTGAAGAAAAGAAACGAGCCTTGGTCCCATTATAAAGAGGGAGAATACCAAGAGCCATCCCCGTGACCGTTCGGGACTCGCCTCCGATAGAGGGGGCGTGGCAACGGGCACGGTTGGGTTACCCACGTCCGTATTGATGGGAATCCCGGAATAAGGGGAACACGGTCTCTGCTTCGACAAGACGTGCCAAGGAATCCGCTTCGCTAAACACACTGAGGTGGTATAATAAAAAACGATTAAAGTAAAGGCTTGGTGGTGGTATGACGTCATGCCACAAAATACGTCAGCAGATTGAACTTGCGTACATATTATTCTCTCTACGGTGGAATGTGGAATTTATTTTGCAGAGCCGGACACAATCTTCTATGAATTATTCGGAGGAGGCATAACGCGTTATGTCATCTTGCTTATGATTCTATCTATATTATGTCATCTTGCTTAACGCGTTACTCGGTTCAGTGAATTATTCGGAGGAGGAACCTGCCTTGCAATGCCGAACAATATGCGCGCCGGACTCATCGTCATTGAAGCTTGGTTCAGGGGCTACTGAGGGAGTCCTGGACTAGGGTTGTCCGGATAGCCGGACTATCATCATCGGCCGGACTCCAAGACTATGAAGATACAAGATTGAAGACTTCGTCCTGTGTCCGGATGGGACTTTCCTTGGCGTGGAAGGCAAGCTTGGCGATACGGATATGTAGATCTCCTACCATTGTAACCGACTCTATGTAACCCTAGCCCTCTCCGGTGTCTATATAAACTGGAGGGTTTTAGTCCGTAGGACGAACAACCATTACAACAATCATACCATAGGCTAGCTTCTAGGGTTTAGCCTCCTTGATCTCGTGGTAGATCCACTCTTGTACTACCCATATCATCAATATCCATCAAGCAGGAGTAGGGTTTTACCTCCATTGAGAGGGCCCGAACCTGGGTAAAAACACCGTGTCCCTTGTCTCCTGTTACCATCCGCCTAGACGCACAGTTCGGGACCCCCAACCCGAGATCCGCCGGTTTTGACACCGACACATGCGTTTTGTTATGGACTGGGATATGTGGAACCTCGTTTCATTTCTAGACTACCGTGCTCCCCTTTCTCCGAACCCAAGGATTATTTCCTGGGTCCGGGTTTGGTCGTAGTTGCGGCGACAAGGAAATGGAACGAGGAGCCTAAGACCACCTCATCCCTGCCTCCGCCAAGAGCATGAGAAAGGTCGAGCAAGGTGGGGGGATGGCAAGGCCTGTTGCCGGGCGAAAAACGTTTACTCTTAAATGATAACAAGGATTCGCTCCTTGTCGCGGGGTTTTCCCATGAATGGAAGACCCGACAAACATCCCTTTTTCATTAAAAAAACATCCCATACAGGTACAGTCCATGCAAAATGAAAAAAATGAGCAAGAGGATTACAAGTTCTAAATTTAACGAAGGTCTGAAGGCTTACAAGACTAAAAAAAGGTAAGATTCCCGTAATCCCTTTCTTGTCCCTCTCCCCAGGAGGCAGGTCACGGAAGCGAAAAAGGTCAAAAGAAGCGCCAGGCAAGCTATGATCGGGAGAGAGCACCCAGAGGACATCTCGGTGACCGTCCGAAGGCTGGCTGGTGATGATGGCACCGGGGGAAGAGCTCGAAGACGAGGCGGCAGGACATCGATATGCGACGAATGCGTCGGTGCCCGCGTACTCCGACTTGACGGCCTTGCCGCCCGCCCTCTTCCTCTTCTGCAGCCTCCCAACGCCAGCCGCCCAAGGAGACGAACTCGAGAAGTTCAAGGAGCCGGCAACACGGATGATGGGGTCGCCGGTGCCACCCGGAGCAGCGCCCGACGCTTAGTCGGACCCGTCATCCTGCCGCCCGCTACCCTCATCATCGCTGCCGCTGTCCTCCTCACCACTCTTGATCGAGGAGGAATCTCCAACGTCAGAAGAGCTCTCCACACAGCACCTCACGCGGATCCCAAAGTGCCCGAAGATCTTGACGGAGACGAGGCCACTCCATTAATTTGAAATTGAGAGTGAGCCCCTCCGTCAAGCTATGGATGCAGGCAAAAGTTTTCCACCCTCGGTGAAGGTACATGACGTGAGGGGCGGGGAGCTCGACGTCGGCCCATACGCCATTGTTCCCACAACCCCTCATATGCAGCTCCAACACCTGCGGCGGATCTAGCTCCATCTCCCGCAAAAATGGAGTTGGAAGGCGAAGGCGACGGTGTGGCAGCTGGCGCAGCCTGATGAGGAACTTGTAAGGATTGTCCCCGACGTGGCCCTCCACCAGAGGAGGGGCCGCGGGCGAAGGCGAAGCCGATCTACCGTCCCGTCCTCCTCTCCCTCGACCGCCGCGACGGCCTCGGCCTCGCCCCCTCCCCCTCCCTCTAGCGGCCGGCTCCGCCGCTATGAGCTCTTTGGGAGGAGCGATGCGTTGCCTAGCCGAGACCCTTGCTGCCACCGATAAAGCATCGCCACGCCCCCTCGCCATGACAGAAGAAAGAGGAAGAAGGAATGGGGAGAAGCAGATGACGAGGGATTGAGGGGCGCCGTTCCTCCTGCACCCCTCTTTATAAAGGGGCGGGGGCGAGGCTCGGCCACCCCTCTCAGCCAATCAGGCCCGCTAAAGTGACAACAGGCGGGGCCGTCGACCGCCCTCCCGCTCAATTGAAGGCGCGTGGGAATCGGCCCGCGCGTGCGACTTCCCGTATCTCGTGCGCCTGTCATTCGCTCTGCATCATGCATGCGGCGAACGTGGCGCAAGAGATGGGCATAGTGGGACGCGTGGAGCGGCGGTTCCCGAGTAAGGGCAGTAAATGAGCAGTAGTCCTGCGGTCTCAAAGAGACACGCAAGCCGCCTCTTCACTGTCCACCACGAGATGACCCCAGCTTGCTTCTATCACGCGCACGCACGACCCCCACGTCACGCATTCAACGCGGATCGTGGGGAAGCACAGCGGACAAAACAGTTACCACAGTAAAATCTGTCCCGCCTGCTCGCGCACCATTCTGGGCCTGGCCCAACAACGTGTCATGCTTATGTGTGGCCCAGGGGCTCCTGTCGGTGTACAAAAGTAGGGGCTCTCCTTTTGACCCCTTTACTTGTACACGGGCAGTAGGAGCCACGCGCCATGGCCGCACATAGCAGGGCAAAAGAGGGAAGCCGAAAGGAAGCTGGAGGCTCGAGACAAATGAGGCAACACCAAGGACCAAGGCCACAGAGATCGGATGGACGAAGCAGGTTTCCCCGGCGAGACCCTTGCCGGGGAAGCATCCGTAGCCGCCGGGGCAGCTCGCCCACACCAGCGGAGCGAGCCACCCTCGAGCCCACGGTCTTCAACACCAACACCCACGTTGGGCCAGGGCTCGAGAGGCACCTCCGTGGTGGCATGCAGATCTTTGTGAAGACAAAAAATACTCAAGATCAGATGGGGATTGAGAGGCAACAATCCTCATCAAGGTTCTCACCAAAGAAACCCACAAGACCCCCGGCAAGATCCTTGCCGGGGACGCCAGCGCGCCACGGCAAGACCCTTGCCGGGCCACCCGGCAAGACCCTTGCCGGTGCACCCAACGAGACCCTTGCCAGAGGCGGCAGCAGGGCCGCTGCTAGGCCCACACCAACTAAATCCCTGCCGCCATTCACATGCAGCTGCTAGCCCGACCAGTTGGGCAGGCACCTGCATGGCAACATGCGGCTTCTAGGCCAACTCAGCACATGCCTGTGTGGCGGCATGCAGATCTTCGTGGAGGCTCCACCACCGCGCCACCTCAGCTGCTTGCCTGCCTACATGGCACCGCATGCATCACTGGCCAGGGCGCGTGTCGAAGCGAGGAAGAGCGGCGACGGACGGGACGGGCCTCGCCCCCGTCCCTGTTACAGTGAAGGGACACCTAAGTCACACATCTAATGCATCTTGTCCTGTAATATAGAGCGATAAGCTCGCAGCATTGTAGGCTTTCCGCCTCCTGTGTGCCATTGTGGCAGCCCCTTTCGCCTATAAAAGGAGGCTCATGGCGTACGGGAAAAGGATTTGACTCTTTCGAACCATGCAACATCCATAGCTAGTTCGAGAGCTCGAGAATACTGAATATATCCACCAAGCAGGACTAGGGTTTTACGCATCCTCGCTGCCCGAACCTGGGTAAACGATCATTGTGCCAATTACTAATCCTGCTCTCCTCACAACCCCGCGCCCCGCAACCGTAGTAGGGATTCTTGTGATCCCATAGGTGTCATTTCCCACCAACACGGCGATGCTCCCCTCGTCGCCCTGTGGGAAAGCAATCACCGGGTTGTCTATGGAACTTGTTAGGGTCTGTTTTATTAAATATCTGGTTCTAGTTGTCATAAGGTCAAGGTACAACTCCAGGTCGTCCTTATACCGAGGGACCCGGCTATTTGAATGGATCAACTTCCCTGCAGGGGTGCACCACATAACCCAACACGCTCGATCCCCTTTGGCCAGACACACTTTCCTGGGTCATGCCCGGCCTCGGAAGATCAACACGTCACCGCCCTACCTAGGCACAACAGAGAGGTCAGCACGCCAGTCTAAATCTTATGCGCGCAAGGGTCTGGGCCCATTGCCCATTGCACACCTGCACGTTGCGTACGCGGCTGGTGAGCAAACCTAGCCTCCCTTATAAAAGGGCAGGCATTCCAGTCCAACCCGACGCGCGCCGCTCAGTCACTGACGTCTAGAAGGCTTCGGCTAATACCACGACGTCGAGTGCCCATAACTGTTCTCGCGTAGTTGGTTAGTGCATATAGGCCAGTGGCTAGACCCAGATCAAATACCAAGATCTCGTTAAGCGTGTTATTTTGAAGTAACCATGGACACCGACCAGGGCCAGGCCCACCTCTCGCCTAGGTGGTCTCAACCCGCCCTGTCGCTCCGCCGCAAAGTAACAGTCGGGGGCCGTCGGGAACCCAGGCCCACCTCTACCGGGATGGATCCACCTGTCCTTCCAGCCCCCACATTGAAATCACTTGCGGGTACTTAACGAGCCGACCCGAGTATAGTATATGTATATGTATAGATGGAGCGACCCGCAAAGTATATGTATGTATAGTATATACATGTGATCACCTCCCGAGTGATCATGGCCCAATAGTATAGCATCGCAGACTGACAAGAATGTAGGGCCACTGATGATAAAC
Organism: Triticum timopheevii; assembly: GCA_963921465.1. Classification (NCBI taxonomy): domain Eukaryota; kingdom Viridiplantae; phylum Streptophyta; class Magnoliopsida; order Poales; family Poaceae; genus Triticum; species Triticum timopheevii. The sequence continues at coordinate 142,539,724 of OY997270.1, forward strand.
TAGCATCCTATACTAAGCATTTAGGATTGCAGGTACGGTATCAACAGATGTAGCAACAATGATAGGCTATGCAACAGAATAGGATTAATCGAAACAGTAACATGCTACACTAATCTAATGCAAGCCATAGAGGGAAGAATATGCGATATCTGGTGATCAAGGGGGGGCTTGCCTGGTTGCTCTAGCAAGGAGGGGTCGTCAACTCCGCAGTCGAACGGGGCAGCAACAGCGTCGGTCTCGTAGTCTACCGGAGAAAAGATGGGGAAGAAACAATAAATATAATGCAAACATAAGCATGACGATGCAAGACATGACAATGAGCGGTGCTAGGTGTGCCCTAACTTGGCAGTAGGTGGTACCGACGAAAGGAGGAAACATCCGGGAAAGTATCCCCAGTGTTTCGTGTTTTCGGATAGATGAACCGGAGGTGAAATGTTGCTGGTTCGCTATGCTAGGGATGTGTGGCGGGCAAAGGGGCTACATATGCAGATTCGTCTCGTCGTTCTGAGCAACTTTCATGTACAAAGTATTTTCATCCGAGTTATGGATTATTTTATATTAATTTTTAAAGTTTTAATTCATTTTTGGAATTAACTGATTTAATTTAAATAAAAACAGGTTTACTGCATCAACATGATGTCAGCAGCCAACAGTGTGTTTGACTGGGTCAACTAACGTGTGGGTCCCGGTTTTCATAGACTACTAACTAATTAACAGTTAGTTATTTTAGTTAGCAGGCTAATTAAGTTTAACTAGTTATCTAAATAGAATTAATTAAGTTAACTAATTGATTAATTGGTTTTCTTTTTTATTCTTCTTTTTTTAGCAGGGGTTGGGCCCCTCTGGTCATTGACCCAGCCCAACCGGGGCGGGTAAATGGGCGCTAGGCGCCGTGTTATCGGGCAGAGCCCCAGGGTGCGGGTGTGGCCGGAGTGGAGCCCCTGGGCACTGGACGCCGGATCAAGCGGCTAGCTGGGCGGCGGTGTCGCAGGCGCGGAAGGCCGACGCGGCCGCGAAGTTGCAAGGCGAGCTGGAGGAGGGAGTTGCGCGGGGCAGGGCGCGCCAGCGGACGCTGGGACAGCGGTTGCAGCATTTGGGAGGTGGCTGGCCGGAGCGGGGCGGGCACGGCCCGGGGCGAAGGCCTCGGCAGCGGCCGGACGGCGTGGGGGCTGGTGGTGATGCGGCGGCGCAAGGCGCGTGGTTGGGTTCGTAGCGACCGGACGAGGTGCGGGACGGAGCGCTTGACGGGCGCGGCGTCGCGATGGCGAGTGTGTGCGAGGAGGCGCGGCAACCGTACAGGGCGAAGGCAGCGTGAGGAGAGGGGGAGCTCTCGGGGGTCGTAGGGGACTGGCAGTGGGCTCGGTGAGGAGTCGAGGTCGCGTCCGGCGAGGAGGAGTCGAGGTCGCGTCTGGCGAGGAGGACATGAGGACGACGGGGTGGCGTCGCTGCGTCGGGGAGGCGCGAGATCCCGCCAGGTCCTAGGCGAGGACAGCGGCGCAAGGATGGAGGTCAGGAGGTGCGGTGCTTGGCGCCGGCTGGCACCGGCCTTCAGGCGCAGGCGTGTCGAGAGGAGGGGGATCGAACAGATGCGCCCCTCCCATGTGCACCTGTTTGTGTGTGTGTCATGGGTGGCGGCGCGAGGAGGGAATGAGGGGGAGTGGGAGATCGTGCGGGAGAGAGTGGTTACCGCTAGGGTTTGGGTCGGGGTGGACTTGTAGGCCAGAGAGGGGACCGACTGGGCCGGCTGGTTGGCTAGCTGGGCCGGTTGGTCCAGTGTGGGGGGTTGTTTCCTTTTTCTTCTTATTTATTTTACCTTTTTTGTTTTAATTTTGTTTCCTAATATTTTAGTTTTAGTAAAATATACACTTATCATCTAAATTAGTATTTCAATTTAGTCCATAGTCACAAAAGTCTAGTCCTCAAAATTAGGATCCACCAGGAACAATTTGTAGGATATGTCTTACAATTTCTTCAGGGAAGAATGGATAACCTTGTTAAAAGGAAACTATATCAATAGGTCCTCCGACAGGTGTGCTAGGCATGACATCATCTTATCGGGTCAAAGACAAATGTTATAACTCTCGGGAATATGTTCCAACCATCATATCTGACCCAGATTCAGATCTGATTGGTGTCAGGATACCTCAGAGCCGTGATGCCTGAGAAGGAAGGGGTGCAACACAAATCAACGAAATGACATTGCAAGATTCACGGGAAATGAACTATGGGAGCGGGTTCCTGAAGCAATAGTTCATCATTAAACCAAGGAGGGGATGAGAAGGTGGCTGATGGGCTCAGCTACAATTCATCAAGAATTCCAAACGGATGGATTTCCAAAATAATGTGAACAAGAAGATGACACTTGTCAATTCAAATGATATAATGTTGTATGCTCTAGGAAAACATACACCATCAATCATTAGTTGAAAGGTGTGCCCGAAATATGACCTTAGGTAGCAAGATCAATGTTAGAGTGACGATTCAATAACCAACGGCCTAAGAACAAACTGTCGATCGTTAACTTCAAAGCAATAGGGTTGCTAGAAGTACAGAACTCAAACAACATCGTTAGCATATTGGTATCATGGTTAAAAAAACAACATGGGGACCAAGGAAGAATGGTGATGGTGAGAAGTATCACCATACCGAGAAATTCTAAGAGGTGGAGCAATCCCCACAACATTCTTGACAGAAAAGACAGTAATACTTCAAGGTAGAACACAACACTAGCTGGAGAGCAAGTTCTATTCATAATGTGGACAAGTTCGCGATGAAAGGAAGTCAAGGGTGTTGTCGATGATAATAAAAATCATCGAGGGCAAGGAGGGTATTTCTCATCATGAACACAGTTGACATCTCGGAAGAATTCAAAGTGTTGAAGGTGGTGCAACACATTTGCCGGGAGGTTTCAAGAGGATGCAATCAAACAACCACAACAATAAGCAATGGAATGACGAAGTGGCAAGTTATAGGATCAAAATATAATATGCAAGCTCGGAACCAAGGTTGCCTTTCAAGACAAACATCATGATGTTGAAAGCTTGACGTAAGTCGTGCTCACACACTGAAGAAGTTGTGCACCAGAGAAGGATGAGGTAGCACAGTCAAAGATAGCAAGACAAGGATGCAGCCGATATTCTAGGAATGACTAGATTGAGTTCAGAATTTCCTAGTAAAAATACTAGGGGTATTTGATTTGTAGTGCGGAATAATTTCACTAGTCGGTGTCCTCGGTTGATAACAACCCAGAACACGTAGAGTGATTACGACAAGGAAGACATTACTTCAACAAAGTTAGTAAGATGTGGTGCAATGGCAAGACATCTCCGAGATACCAAGGGGTAATACTCGAAGGTAGAACATGATAGAAGTAGAACCGGGTCATTGACCTATGATAGTAGATACTTCAACCTTGCCAAAAATAGACGAGGCACTGGAATGAATTCCCATCAGGTATATTAGATCAGGACAACATGGTCGGAACCATAACTTTAAGGAATCAATTTCAAGAATATCAAAAGAATCATATAGCTGGATAATCATTTTGCAAGAAGCTTTCGAGACGGTCTACATCATTTTCATGGGCATGAACATAAAGTTCAAGGTCGACTCCCACTTCTTTAATGCAGATCATTTCATTCACCTCTCGCTTTGATATAACTGTAGTGTTGGAATTTTATCTGGTAGAACACCGGAAGAGTATGACTTGTGAAAACTTTCGGGTTCTCACGGATTAGGTGAAGGCATTGGTTCAACCCATCAGGCATCTTAGTAACATATACCACAAGTTTCAAAAGTAAATACACAAGCTCGAAAGCAGAGCATGGTTGGCCAAGCAGAGGATACAATTTACCAAAGGCATTATGTATCAGGGGAAGAACTCACAAGGTGATTGAATATGAAGGACACTGTCGGATAAAAATCCAACAATGGATCGGGCGATCCACAACAGAGCTGATGTGAGTATCGGTACTCACTCAGAGAAAGAAAGAATGCAGAGGCATCAGATTCAAGAATCATTTGATTAGTCTCATGCTTAAATAGAAAGAAATTGTGGTTTCCAAAATGAAGGATCAGAAGCAGACGCTCTGATCAAGGATGGATAAGTTGAAAACACTTAGTTGGACAATCAATAAAGGTTTGAATTGCCGAGAACCAACTCATGTCCGGAATGACGTCTGAGTCAGAAGGATAATTTTAAAAAGGATAACCTGATGACTGTGTGCGTACGCACATATTGAATCAATAGGCTCAAAATGACGAAGACAAGGGATGTTATCAAGGACTACTAGTCATATGTAATTAACCATAATGTAAGCAGGCAAGAATTTCAAGAATAACAGGCTGCAGAGGATTTTCGAAAGATCGAAAAGTATTCCGAAGAATTTTTTGAGTCACATGAACAATTGAGAAGAACAAATGCTCGATAAAGGTGAGAAAAAATCGTAAGGGTTTTCAAGCGAAATAAAAACTGCAAGACAGTAAAATCAAAGGATTCTCGGGGCAACGGAGAATAGTTCGAGGCATCTTGTAACAACAAGAGCAACGAGAAATGATCATGAGAATGACAAGTGCATGTAGATATCCATAGGGATATGTCGGTGGCGGTGAATTGCAAAGGCGATGGGCACATGGGTCTCAGGAAAATATCGAGGGATATCCTCAGAATCTTCTGACGAAGCAGATGATCTTCCGAAATGAGGGCTCATCGGGAGAAATAGTTACGAGAACCTAGATTTAGAGTTAGCAAAATCATTTAACCCGAATAGAAGAGAGATCAGAGTCCTAGAGCATATACGAGGAGTAAAAAATCCTAATACCACCCAATGGCGACATGGGCCCGTAAGCCGCACAGCCAAGTTAGTAAAAACTTTTTCAATGACTAGACTCAACTTCGGCCAAATAGCTTGGAAGGGGGATTCCTACAGGCAGTCGGCTCTGATACCAACTTGTGACGCCCCCGATTCAATCGTACGCTAATCATGCACGCAAATGTGTACGATCAAGATCAGGGACTCATGGGAAGATATCGCAACACAACTCTAAAAGTAAAATAAGTCATACAAGCATCATATTACAAGCCAGGGGCCTCGAGAGCTCGAATACAAGTGCTCGATCATAAGCGAGTCAGCAGAAGCAACAATATCTGAGTACAGACATAAGTTAAACAAGTTGCCATAAGATGGCTAGCACAAACTAGGATACAGATCGAAAGAGGCGTAGGCCTGCTGCCTGGGATCCTCCTAAACTACCCCTGGTCGTCGGCGGCCTGAACGTAGTAGTAGGCACCCTCGGTGTAGTAGGGGTCATCGTCGACGATGGTGTCTGGCTCCTGGGCTCCATCGTCTGGTTGCGGCAACCGAGAAGAAGAGGAAAAGGGGGGAAAAGTGGGAGCTAAGCAACCGTGAGTACTCATCCAAAGTACTCACAAGCAAGGATCTACACTACATATGCATGGGTATATGCGTAAAGAGGCAATATCGATGGACTGAACTGCAGAATGCCAGAATAAGAGGGGGATATCTAGTCCTATCGAAGACTACGCTTTGGCAGCCTCCGTCTTGCAACATATAGAAGAGAGTAGATTGAAGTCCTCCAAGTAGCATCGCATAGCATAATCCTACCATGTGATCCTCCCCTCGTCACCCTGTGGGAAAGCGATCACCGGGTTGTCTCTGGAACTTGTCTGGGTATGTTTTATTAAGTATCTGGTTCTAGTTGTCATAAGGTCAAGATACAACTCCGGGTCGTCCTTTTACCGAGGGACACGACTATTCGAATAGATCAACTTCCCTGCAGGGGTGCACCACATAACCCAACACGCTCGATCCCCTTAGGCCGGACACACTTTTCTGGGTCATTCCCGGCCTCGGAAGATGAACACGTCGCCGCCCTAGCTAGGCACAACAGAGAGGTCAGCACGCCAGTCTAAATCCTATGCGCGCAGGGGTCTGGGCCGATCGCCCATTGCACACCTGCATGTTGCGTACGCGGCCGGTGAGCAGACCTAGCCTCCCTTATACAAGGGCAGGCGTTCCAGTCCAACCCGGCGCGTGCTGCTCAGTCACTGATGTCAAGAAGGCTTCGGCTGATACCACGATGTTGAGTGCCCATAACTGTTCTCGCGTAGTTGGTTAGTGCGTATAGGCCAGTGGCCAGACTCAGATCAAATACCAAGATCTTGTTGAGCGTGTTATTTTGAAGTAACCATGGACGCCGACCAGGGCCAGGCCCACCTCTCGCTTAGTTGGTCTCAACCTGCCCTGTCGCTCCACCGCAATGTAACAATCGGGGGCCGTCGGGAACCCATGCCTACCTCTACCGGGATGGAGCCACTTGTCCTTCTAGCCCCCACATCGGAATCACTTGCGGGTACTCAATGAGCCGACCCGACTTTAGTCACCATCTGTATAGTATATGTATGTATAGTACATACCCGTGATCACCTCCCGAGTGATCATGTCCCGATAGTATAGCATGGCAGACTGACAAGAATGTAGGGCCACTGATGATAAACTAGCATCCTATACTAAGCATTTAGGATTGCAGGTAAGGCATCAACAGATGTAGCAACAATGATAGGCTATGCAACAGAATAGGATTAATTGAAATAGTAACATGCTACACTAATCTAATGCAAGCAGTAGAGGGAAGAATAGGCAATATCTGGTGATCAAGGGGGGGCTTTCCTGGTTGCTCTGGCAAGGAGGGGTCGTCAACTCCATAGTCAAACGGGGCAGCAACACCGTCGGTCTTGTAGTCTACCGAGAGAAGAGGGGGAAGAAACAATAAATATAATGCAAACATAAGCATGACGATGCAAGACATGACAAAGAGTGGTGCTAAGTGTGCCCTTATGCGGCAGTAGGTGGTACCGGCGAAAGGGGGAATGATCCGGGAAAGTATCCCCGGTGTTTCGCGTTTTCGGACAAACGAACCGGAGGTGAAATGTTGCAGGTTCTCTATGCTAGGGGTGTGTGGCGGACGAATGGGCTACATATCCAGATTCGTCTCTTCGTTCTGAGCAACTTTCATGTACAAAGTATTTTCATCCGAGTTATAGATTATTTTATATCAATTTTTATAGATTTAATTCATTTTTGGAATTAACACATTTAATTTAAATAAAAACAGGTTTACTGCATCAACATGAAGTCAGCAGCCAACAGTGTGTTTGAATGGGTCAACTAACGTCTGGGTCCCGGTTTTCATAGACTACTAACTAATTAACAGTTAGTTATTTTAGTTAGCAGGCTAATTAAGTTTAACTAGTTATCTAAACAGAATTAATTAAGTTAACTAATTGATTAATTGGTTTTCTTTTTTAATCTTCTTTTTTTAACAGGGGTTGGGCCCCTCTGGTCATTGACCCAGCCCAACCGGGGCGGGTAAACGGGCGCTGGGCGCCGTGTTATCAGGCGGAGCCCCGGGGTGTGGGTGTGGCCGGAGTGGAGCCCCGAGGCACTGGACGCCGGATCGAGCGGCGAGCTCGGCAGCGATGTCGCAGGCGCAGAAGGCCGACGTGGCGGCGACGTGGCAAGGCGAGCTGGAGCAGGGAGTTGCGCGGGGCAGGGCGCGCCAGCAGCGCCGGGACAGCGGTTGCAGCAGCGGGGAGGTGGCTGGCCGGAGCGGGGCGGGCACGTCCCGGGGCGAAGGCCTCAGCAGCGGGCGAAGGGCGCGGGGGCCGACAGTGATGTGGCGACGCAAGATGCGTGGTTGGGTTTGTGGCGACCGGACGAGGTGCGGGACGGAGCGCTCGACAGGCCCGGTGTCGCGATGGCGAGTGCGTGCGAGGAGGCGCGGCGACCGTACGGGGCGAAGGGAGCACGAGGAGAAGGGATGCTCACGGCAGTCGTAGGGGACTGGCAGTGGGCTCGGGGAGGAGTCGAGGTCGCGTCCGGCGAGGTGGAGACGAGGACGATGGGGTGGCGTCGCGACGTCGGGGAGGCGTGAGATCCTGCCAGGTCCTGGGCGAGGACAGCGGTGCAAGGACGGCGGTCGGGAGGTGCGATGCTCGGCGCCGGCTGCCGCCGGCCTTCAGGCGCAGGCGCGTCGAGAGGAGGGGTATCGAACAGATGCGCCCCTCCCATGTGCGCATGTTTGTGTGTGTGTCGTGGGTGGCGGCGCGAGAAGGGAACGAGGGGGAGTGGGGGATCGTGCGGGAGAGAGTGGTTACCGCTAGGGTTTAGGTCGGGGTGGCCTTGTAGGCCAGAGAGGGGGCCGATTGGGCCGGCCGGTTGGCTAGCTGGGTCGGTTGGTCCAGCGTGGGGGGTTGTTTCCTTTTTCTTTTTATTTATTTTACCTTTTTTGTTTTAATTTTGTTTCCTAATATTTTAGTTTTAGTAAAATATACACTTATCATCTAAATTAGTATTTCAACTTAGTCCATAGTCACAAAATCCTAGTCCTCAAATAAATCAGTTTGACATTTCATTAATTACAAAAGACATTTAAATAGTTGTTTTTGCAGCTGTTTTATTCATCTTATACATTTTATAAAGGTGTGGTTTCTCCACCACAATAACCTATGCATTATTTGGTTCACTCCGAACATTTTGGTTTCAATATTCGAAAACTTTTATTGTTTGCTTGATTTTGGATTTGAATTTGAATCGGTTTCGAACTAACGCGAGATTAGCAACAGTAATCAAAGTGATGTGGCATCATTAGCAGAGAATTAATGTAGCTTAATTATCCGGGCGTCACAATGATCATGCCTAGATATTCTCATGCCTAGTAATTTGTTCACCCCCCATAATACTTATGCTATCTCGAGAGAAGCCACTAGTGAAACCTATGGCCCCCGGGTCTATTTTCCATCATATAAGTTTCCGATCTATTTTATTTTACAATCTTTACTTTCCAATCTATACCATAAAAATACCAAAAATATTTATCTTATTATCTCTATCAGATCTCACTTTTGGAAGTGACCGTGAAGGGATTGACTACCCCTTTATCGCGTTGCTTGCAAGGTTCTTATTTGTTTGTGTAGGTAAGCGGGATTTGCGTGTAGCCTCCTATTGGATTGATACCTTGGTTCTCAAAAACTGAGGGAAATACTTACGCTACTTTGATGCATCACCCTTTCCTCTTCAAGGGAAAACCAATGCATGCTCAAGAGGTAGCAAGAAGGATTTCTGGCGCCGTTGCCGGGGAGGTCTACGCACAAGTCAAGACATATCAAGTACCCATCACAAACTCTTCTCCCTCGCATTACATTATTTGCCATTCGCCTCTCGTTTTCCTCTCCCCCACTTCACCCTTGCCGTTTTATTCGCCCTCTCTTTCCTGTTCGCCTCTTTTTCGCTTGCTTCTTGTATTTGCTACCACTGTGTCTAAAACTGTGCAGGTTATCATTGATAAGGACAATAGTAATAATGTGGGAAACTTTGATGCTTTTGATGATCCTATTAAAGAACCCACCATCTTACATACTAAAAAGTTTTGAATCGGTAGTGGTAATATTATTGGAAAAGGGGTTATTCAAGATTTCTTTACTTGTGCCGATGCTTTGCCCGCTATGGGTGGATCTATTCTTCATAGAACTAGTAGCCTTACGGATGCTATATCCTTGCTTATAGTTGAACTTGAAAGACAGTTTATGCATATGCATCCTTCCATACAAAGAATTTTCATAGAATTTTCCAATATTGAGCATTCTTCTGTTAAGCGTGCAGCTACTATCTTTTTGGCACATGAGTTCAGATTTATAATGAAAGAAGCCAAAGAAATTTTTGTGCACTATAGGGTGGACGCTGGTCGTCCTCCCATAGAGGTGATCCTTTTTAATCAAGAAGACATAATTCCATCTCCGTCACACAAAATATTCAAATCATGCACAACCCCGGTTTCAGCCAAGCAATTGTTTCATACTTTAGTATTCTCAAACTTTTTAAACTTTCACGCAATACATGAGCGTGAGCCATGGATATAGCACTATGGGTGGAATAGAATGGTGGTTGTGGAGAAGACAAAAAGAAGGATATGGTCTCACATCAACTAGGCGTATCAACGGGCTATGGAGATGCCCATCAATAGATATCAATGTGAGTGAGTAGGGATTGCCATGCAACGGATGCACTAGAGCTATAAGTGTATGAAAGCTCAAAAAAATTAAGTGGGTGTGCATCCAACCTGCTTGCTCATGAAGACCTAGGGCATTTGAGGAAGCCCATCATTGGAATATACAAGCCAAGTTCTATAATGAAGAATTCTCACTAGTATATGAAAGTGACAACATAGGAGACTCTCTATCATGAAGATCATGGTGCTACTTTGGAGCACAAGTGTGGTAAAAGGATAGTAGCATTGCCGCTTCTCTCTTTTTCTCTCATTATTTTGTTCTCTTTTTTTGGCCTTTTTTTCGTCCGGAGTCTCATCCAGACTTGTGGGGGAATCATAGTCTCCATCATCCTTTCCTCACTGGGACAATGCTCTAATAATGAAGATCATCACACTTTTATTTACTTACAACTCAAGAATTACAACTCAATACTTAGAACAAAATATGACTCTATGTGAATGCCTTTGGCGGTGTACCAGGATGTGCAATGAATCAAGAGTGACATGTATGAAAGAATGTGTCAACTACATGATCATGCAAAGCAATATGACAATGATGGAGCGTGTCATAATAAATGGAACGGTGGAAAGTTGCATGGAAATATATCTCGGAATGGCTATGGAAATGCCATAACAGGGAGTTATGGTGGCTGTTTTGAGGAAGGTATATGGTGGGTGTATGGTACCGGCGAAAGATGCGTGATACTAGAGAGGCTAGCAATGGTGGAAGGGTGAGAGTGCGTATAATCCATGGACTTAACAATTGCAAAAATCTACAAGTCATCGAAACCAAGCACTACACGCATGCTCCTAGGGGAAGGGTTGTTAGGAGTTAACCATCGTGCGATCCCGACCTCCACACATAAGAAGACAATCAATAAATAAATCATGCTCCAACTTCATCACATAACGGTTCACCATACGTGCATGCTACGGGAATCACAAACTTTCACACTAGTATTTCTCAAATTCACAATTACTCCACTAACATGACTCTAATATCACCATCCTCATATCTCAAAACAATAATAAGGAATCAAACTTCTCATAGTATTCAATGCACTTTATATGAAAATTTTATTACATCCCTCTTGGATGCCCATCATATTAGGACTAAATTCATAACCAAAGCAAATTACCATGTTGTTCTAAAGACTATCAAAATAATGTAAGTGAAGCATGAGAGTTCATCAATTTCTTCAAAATAAAACCACCTCCGTGCTCTAAAAGATATAAGTGAAGCACTAGAGCAAATGACAAACTACTCCGAAAGATATAAGTGAAGATCAATGAGTAGTTGAATAATTATGCAACTATGTGAAGACTCTCTAACATTTAAGAATTTCAGCTCTTGGTATTTTATTCAAACAGCAAGCAAAACAAAATAAAACAAAATGACGCTCCAAGCAAAACACATATCATGTGGTGAATAAAAATATAGCTCCAAGTAAAGTTACCAATGAACGAACACGAAAGAGGGGATGCCTTCCGGGGCATCCCCAAGCTTAGGCTCTTGGTTGTCCTTGAATATTGCCTTGGGGTCCCTTGGGCATCCCCAAGCTTAGTCTCTTGCCACTCCCTATTCCATAGTCCATCGAATCTTCACCCAAATCTTGAAAACTTCACAACACAAAACTCAACAGAAAACTCGTAAGCTCCGTTAGTATAAGAAATTAAATAAACACTTAGTGTAACATCCCAAATTTTCAATTTGGAATGTTATACATTACATCATCATTGCCTATCATATTTTGTTGCATTTTGGCTCGATCCTAGAAATTCTACGCAACTCAAGGACCCATAGAGAGAGTTGGGGATTTTGTTATTTTCATATTTGAGTTTTCTCAAATTTTGAAAAAAGGATCATTTGTTTAATTATTTTATCTCCAATTATTTCTATTATAAAAATATGAGAGAGGGAATAAAATGACTTTCCCAAAAATAAAGAAATATTGAAGATTTAATTTTAAAATCAAATAAGATTTTATTTCGGAGTTTTATCGCTATTTTATTTGAATGAGGAAAAATGCGCGTTACATTTAGGCCCCAAGTAAATGTTCATGTTGTCCATCTTGATTTTAGAGGACGGGGAAAATTTATTTCGGGATTTTGGTGTCCGTTTAGTATTTCTTTTATTTGTTTTTCTGCGCGAAATTATTTAAAAAAACGAAACCGACCTTACCGGGCCGTGTCCGCCTGGGACACTGACCTGGCCGGGCCTTTAAAGCCCGAGGCGCCGAGCCGCCCTAGCCCAGCCACCGCCGCCCGAACCCTAGCGCCGCCCCACCGCCAGATCTGCGCCGCCGCCGTCGCCGGTTGCCGTCACCGACGCCGCACCCCGCCGCCGCTCCTCGCCGCGCCGCCGCCCGACGCCGTCGCCCCGCACCCCGCCGCCACCCGACGCCCTCGTCGGAGACCCCGCCGCCGCCGGAGCCCGCCGCCTCGCTCGCCGGACCCGCCGGAGGTAGCCGCCGCCGCCGCGGTTTTCGAGAGAAAATCGTCGGTTTTTATTTTAGAACCCCGGTTTATTTTTTTAATAGATCGGTTTTAGTTTTTTCCCGGTTAAGTTATTTAGCGAACGCCCGTTCATTCGTTCTTTTTAACGAACGGTTCTCGTCTTTTAGCCCCAAACAGCGAACGTTCGTTCGTTAGCCTGTTCGTCCGTTTTTCTTTTTCTCGGATTTTTCCGCAACTATTTCTGATCGCGATTTCTGATCTGATTCTCGTTCTAGTATAACTTTTCGCTCGTTTATCGGAATCGGGCGATTCAAGCGCCTAGAGTTTCGTCTCGAAACCCTCTTTCCGTTTAACCAACTCAAACAAGTTCTTACTACTGTAAAATTTGACTTAGGTCCAGATTAGTAAACGAAGCTTGTTTCTTTCGCCGTTTGAATTTCGTTGCTTCGTTTGATTTGATTCTTTTTGCAAACCGGAGTTCCTAAGTTGAATTTTATGGTTAGATCTCTTATTTGAGTTTTACCTGTGCATTAGATGAGTACTTATTGTATGCTTGTTTGTTTGCAATAGAGTATCTGGAGTGCGCCGCTTGCTACTTCGAATCTCTAGGTTTCACGGATCATCAGCAAGGCAAGTAACACTTTGATCATACCTCTTTACTACCCAATTTGATTGCATTAGATCAATCCTCAAACAATTGCATGATTAGGATCTGCTTAATATGTGGGTATTGGGAAGTAGATGAGGTAGTACCTATTACCTGTTTTATTATCAAACCTTTGGGAGTTACTTCTACGTTTCCTTATATTGCCATGCTATGCTAGTAGACGTGGATAGGGTGAGTGTATCCATGATAGATGTGAGACTGTTAAATTAATGGTTTACTTAAGGTGGCAACTTAAATTCACATCTAGGTGGATTGTGGCACCTGGGGAACCTAGTGTTGCCTGTATTTTTGGAAATCCCAGGGTACCGTGTGATTCTACTATGGACCGCCACCCAGGCTCAAAGGGATCATGAGATTATTCATGCTAGAAACTTCTGTGTGCAGCCGCAAGCTACTATGGGCTCTAGCATAGTTTAGTATGTTGTGTGACCTCTTTCAGTGGTAGACTAGTAGATGTAGGGGATGTAGGTTGGTACTGTCTACCCAGAGTAAAGAGTTAATGCTTCTGAAAGACTTTGTCTCGGTCATCCGTTTCTCAAGCACCATGTAGTGCGAGAAATCAAGCGGAGGAGATCGAGTCTTGCGGGGAAAAGTGCGCAAACCTCTGCAGAGTGTATAAACTAATCATGGTTAGCCGTGTCCCCAGTTATGGACGTTTTGAGTATCTAGTATCTGGATTATCATGTGAATCTCGTCATGTTACTTAATTTAATTTTGCTGGGTTAATGCTGGTGCTTAATTGGGGTTGAGTTGGAGGAACCTTCTCAATGTTTAACAACCACCATGATAGTTAAATAAAATTTATTCCTTTGTTGTAGGGAAAAAATGCCTTTATGCAAAACTGTAACCATAGAGCTTTCCACCAGCCATATATGCATGTAGTGATAGCATTATTCTATTCATTACTCTCTATGTGTTACATTGCCAGCATATTCCATGTGTTGACCCGTTTCGGGCTGCAACGTTCATGTTGCAGACTTTTCAGACGACGAGTAAGGTGCCTTAGGTCATGATCTTATACTCAGTGATGCCGTTGAAGTTGATGGACTTGCTTATCTTCCAAGCCTTCCGCTGTTATCGTTATTAGATGGCCTTAAGCCATATTCATTGTAATAAGTTCTCTTTTGAGACATTCGATGTAATAAGTGTGTGATTGCTACTCTGTTATAAATCCTTTGAGTACTGTGCGTGTCAGCATTACCGATCCAAGGATGACACTGATGCACAGAGACCAGACTGTTTGAGGTATGGTCGCTACAAGATGGTATCAGAGCACACGCTGACTGTAGGACACGACCACTAAGCTAAATCCCTAGATCACTACTCTCTCTTCTCATTTCAACTCCTCATCTTTTCTACTCTTAGGATGGCAGATGTAAGGAACAAGTTCACGCAACCGGATGAAGATACACCCTTTGGACGCCACTTGAAGGAAGTTACTAGATACCTGAACATCGGAGTACCAAGCTTCACCGGGACCTACATCGCCACTTTATCAGAAGAGGAGCGTTGGATGATTCAAGTTCAAGTTCCAGGAAGGACATTCATGCCCGTCACTGAGCCCATAGAGTTTTCCTTTGATGCACCAACCTAGAGTCTAGGAAAGAGCATGGCAGTCCACATCACCATGGGACGCATTGGAGAAATTTACCACAAGGATCTCAAGGATATTATCTACCAGATTTGTGGGCGCCGAGATGAGCAATGGGAGATGATTAGCACCAGGAAGGATAGATCAATTGCAGCTTTCATCCAGGAGTTAAACCAGCACATTCGTCGCCAGGACAACCAGATGTGCGCGGGCATGATAGATCTGAAGAAGGCATTAACCAAGCTCACGGAGCTGGAAGAAGAACTCAAGTCTACACGCGATGGTTATGAGGAGGAAATGACAACACTCGTGGAGAAGAATGATGATCTGAAGAAGAAGCTAAAAGTAATTATGGGATTCCCCGCGACTAGAGGAGAAGACGATGATTGCACTTGCCCGGAGAACTACATCATCATCGACGACACTGACTCGGACCCAGACGATTGTGAAGATGACTTTGTTGATGAAGCTAGAGCAGATATCATGGAGTCTTCGACTGATCAATTTTTCTAGTCGACCACCATAACAGTAGTAGTATTCCCCCATGTATATAGTATAGTCCGAGCACTTTGTAACGATAGTTAGACCGTTGTATGCCCTTGTTTGAATTTATTGAAGTGATATTGTTTGCAATTGTCTCATGTGCATATGGGTAGTGTTTTTCTCTCTAGTCCTCAATTTATTCTATATTCTCATCTTTCCTAAACCCTCAGATGCCTCCGAGACGTGACAATGGATTTGCTTTCCCACCGGAGCTCACTCAGTTGATCCAGCCGCAGAATGCCTTGAAGTAGATGCTAGTCTAGAATCAGAATCAGGGGAACAACAACAATAACAACAACAACAACAACAACAACAACAACAACAACAACAACAACAACAACAACAACAACAACAACAACAACAACAACAACCCACCACCACCACCTGTTGATCACTTAGCCCATTTCTTGAGGCTGAATCCGCCGGTGTTCTCCAGTAGCACCGAGCCGATAGTTGCAGATGATTGGCTCCGCAAGATGGGAAGGGAGTTGACCACTGTAGGATGCACAGATGCGGAGAAGGTGTATTTTGCCACACATCAGCTTGATGGACCCACAGCATCATGGTGGGAGAATTTCACAGCCACTTATCCCATCGACACTATCACATGGGATCAGTTTCGGCAGGCTTTCCATACTGCTCATGTCTCAGCAGGAGCTATGGCCATGAAGAAGCGTGAGTTTCGCAACTTGCGCCAAGGAGGACATACACTTGGCTACTACGTGGACGACTTTAGTAAGCTAGCACGTTATGCCCCAGATGACGTTGCTACGGATGCAGCTAAGTAGGAGAAGTTTTTGGAAGGACTGAATGATGAGCTGAGCATGCAGTTGATGGTAGCAACTTTCAACAATTACCAGGAGTTGGTAGATAGAGTTGTCATGATTGAAGGAAAGTAGCAGCAGATTGACAACCGCAAGAGGAAGTATGGACAAGGGAAGTACAATTTTGGAGCTCAGCAGAAGCCTCATTTTACCCCGAACTCGGGAGGACATTTTCAGCATACTCATGGAGGACGGAGTTTGCACAACCATAGTGGCCCCAAGAATGGTAATGGGAATGGAGGAAGCAACAGACAGAACCGTACCAACCCATCAACACCAGCCAAGAGGGATCTAAGCCACATTACCTGTTTCAAGTGCCAAAAGACTGGACATCATGCCACTGAATGTCCTGAAGCGAAGAATGGAAAGGGCAATGGAAGCTCTGGGAAGAAGCCCAATCCTTTCAACAAAGGATAGGTGAACCACGTTAGCGTGGAGGAGGTTGAAGCCCAGCCCGATGCAGTAATAGGTAAGTTTTTGGTCAAGTCATTTACTGCAATCGTTCTTTTTGATACTAGTGCATCGCATTCATACATATCAATGGGATTTGTGGATAAGTATAAACTGCCAACCCAAGCCCTTAGGTCACCCATGTTAGTAACCTCGCCAGGAGCAGAGTATATGGCTAGTCTATGGTGTGATCGGTTACCCTTAAGGATTGGTAACTATGTGTTTCCCTCAGACCTAATAGTATTGGAATCGCAAGTACTGGATGTGATATTAGGCATGGATTGGTTATCGAAATATGGAGGGAACATTGAATGCGCCAGTAAGTCGATTTTGCTTACCACGCCAGAAGGAAGAAGGATCAAGTATGTATCCCGGCATGTGCCAAAGAGGACTCAAGTAAATTCCTTATCTGGAGTTGTACAGGAGGAATTACAGTGGTGAAGGATTTCCCTGGCGTATTTCCAGAGGAGTTGCCAGGCATGCCACCGGATAGAGACATTGAGTTTTTGGTTGAGCTTTTGCCAGGTACAGGGCCAATATCAAAGAGACCGTACAGGATGCCCGCAAAGGATTTGGAGGAGATTAAGAAGCAGATTAAGGAGTTACTGGATAAAGGCTATATTAGCCCAAGTTCTTCACCTTGGGGATCGCTAGTGCTTCTAGTGGAGAAGAAGGATGGATCATTGAGAATGGTTGTTGATTATCGAGGATTGAATGAAGTGACAATCAAGAACAAGTACCCACTACCGATGATCAATGACTTGTTTGACCAGTTGCAAGGAGCTAAGGTATTTTCCAAGATCGATCTGCGATCAGGATACCATCAGTTGAAGATTCGAGAGCAGGATATACCTAAGACAGATTTTACCACCAGGTATGAGCTATATGAGTATACCGTTATGTCATTTGCTCTGACTAACACACCTGCCTATTTCATGAACATGTTGAACAAGGTGTTTATGGAGTTTCTAGATAAGTTCGTTGTGGTGTTCATTGATGACATTTTGGTCTACTCAAAGAATGAAGAGGAGCATAAGGAGCATTTGCGTTTGGTACTTGGGAAGCTCAGAGAACACCAGTTATACGCCAAGTTAAGCAAATGTGAGTTTTGGTTGAAGGAAGTTGGATTCTTCGGACATGTTATATCCGGAGAAGGACTAGCAGTAGACCCCACCAAGGTTGTCACTGTAACAAATTGGGAAGCACCCACGTCAGTTGGAGAGATCCAGAGTTTTCTTGGACTCGCAGGATACTACCGGAGGTTCATTGAGAATTTCTCGAAGATTTCAAAGCCCATGACGGAGTTGTTGAAGAAGTACACCAAGTTCAAATGGACTGATGAATGTGAGGCCAGTTTCCAGTAGTTGAAGAAACATTTGGTTACATCACCAGTGTTGATTCTGCCAGATCAGCGCAAGGATTATGAAGTATATTGCGACGCTTCTCGTCGAGGACTTGGAGCTGTGCTTATGAAGGAGGGGAGAGTTGTTTCGTATGCCTCACGATAGCTTAAGCCCCATGAGCTAAACTATGCTACACATGATTTGGAGCTAGCAGCCGTAGTGCATGCATTGAAGACATGGAGACATTTTCTCATTGGAATCAATTGTGAGGTGTACACGGATCATAAGAGTTTGAAGTACATTTTCACGCAGAAGGAGTTGAACCTCAAGCAAAGGAGATGGTTGGAGCTCATCAAGGATTATGATATGAGATTGCATTATCGCCCCGGAAAGGCTAACGTAGTAGCCGATGCGTTGAGCCGCACGAGCCATGTCAACACACTCATGAACGGAGAGTTACCGAAGGAATTAGCCGAGGATCTTCGTGAGCTATGTTTGGAGATAGTTCCGAAAGGCTATGTAGCAGCACTAGAGATTCAATCTACTTTGAAGGATAAGATCAGAGAAGCTCAGAAGGCAGACAAGGAGATTGCCGAGATAAAGGAGAAGATGAGCAAAGGAAAAGCTAAGGGATTTCGTGAGGATGAGCATGATACCTTATGGTTTGAGGACCGCGTTTATGTGCCTAATGACCTGGAGATCAGGAAGTTGATTCTGCAAGAGGCCCATGATTCGCCATATTCGATTCACCCTAGAAATACCAAAATGTATTTATATTTGAAGGACACTTTCTGGTGGACCGGAATGAAGAAGGGTATTCCGGAGTATGTAGCATTATGCGATGTCACTAGTAGAAAAGTGGGCAAAGGTCCAGGACGGGTCAGCCCATTAGTCCTAGTTCAGTCCAGAACCGGGACCCATGGGGGCATTGGACCCGGTTCGTGAGCCCCCGGGGCCGGTCGGTGAAAGCACAAGTGCTCCCTAGTTGGTTTTGGTAATTAATGTCAACATATCTCTTGTTGGACTAACACTTTTATCTAGCATGTTTCAGATAAGTTCAAAAATGGAGTGGCATGGACTAATGGATGTGGGAACTCCTTCAAGATGCTAAGGACAAAGGATTGGCTCAAGCTCCAAGCTCAAGACTCTTCATTTTATATTTTAGTGGTCCAAGATCACATTGAGTCTATAGGAAAAGCCAATACTAACAAGGAGGGATGAGGTGTTGCTTAATGAGCCTCTTGCTTCATGTGCTTTGTGATATGCTCCAAAACCCTCAGCTACTTTCTCATTTCCACAAATGACCTTAAACCTAAAGCCAAAATCGGTCACACCGATTCTTCCTATCTGGCGCCACCGATTCCAAAAGTCATAGCCACTGCCTCAAACCCTAAGCAAATCGGTTCTACCGATAGGGATCTCGGTCTCATCGAGATGGGATTGTAATCTCTCTGTGTATGTCCATTACCAAAATCGGTCTCACCGAGTTTGAGCAATCGATACTACCGAGATTACAATGCAAACTTCCTGGTTAACTCATTACCAAAATCGGTCTCATAGAGTTTGTGTAATCGGTCAAACCGAGTTTGCCTGACCAACTCTCTAGAAAGCTTATTACCAAAATTGGTCTCACCGAGATTGTGTAATTGGCCCCATCGAGATTACGTTATGCCCTAACCCTAATCATCTCGGTCTTACCAAATTGTATTTCGGTCCCACCAAAAATCCTAACGGTCACATTAGTTGCTAAATTGGTCTGACCGAGTTTAATGATTCGGTCCCACCGAGTTTGGTAGATTGTGTGTAACGGTTAGATTTTGTGTGGAGGCTATATATACCCCTCCACCTCCTCTTCATTCGCGGAGAGAGCCATCAGACTGAACCTACACTTCCAGCATACATTTTCTGAGAGAGAACTACCTACTCATGTGTTGAGGCCAAGATATTCCATTCCTACCATATGAATCTTGATCTCTAGCCTTCCCCAAGTTGCTTTCCACTCAAATCTTCTTTCCACCAGATCCAAGACCTATGAGAGAGAGTTGAGTGTTGGGGAGACTATCATTTGAAGCACAAGAGCAAGGAGTTCATCATCAACGCACCATTTGTTACTTCTTGGAGAGTGGTTTCTCCTAGATTGGCTAGGTGTCACTTGGGAGCCTCCGACAAAATTGTGGAGTTGAACCAAGGAGTTTCTAAGGGCAAGGAGATCGCCTACTTCGTGGAGATCTACCACTAGTGAGGCAAGTCCTTTGTGGGCGACGGCCATGGTGGGATAGACAAGGTTGCTTCTTCGTGGACCCTTCGTGGGTGGAGCCCTCCGTGGACTCGCGCAACCGTTACCCTTCGTGGGTTGAAGTCTCCATCAACGTGGATGTACGATAGCACCACCTATCGGAACCACGCCAAAAACATCCGTGTCTCCAATTGCGTTTGAATCCTCCAAACCCTTCCCTTTACTTTCTTGCAAGTTGCATGCTTTACTTTCCGCTGCTCATATACTCTTTGCATGCTTGCTTGATATGTATTGTGAATGTTAAACTTGTGCCTAAACTCCACTTAAACTTAAAGAAACTTAAAAATTGCAACTTTGGTACTTAGTGTCTAATCACCCCCCCTCTAGACACCTCTTGTCACGGTCCTACAAGTGGTATTAGAGCATTGGTATCCATTGCTTTGGTTTAATCACCATCGGAGGAAGAAGGATGAGTCTACTTTGGGAGTCTTAGACATAGAGTGCCTATTCTTGATGGAGAGTATTTTCATGAGTGGAAAAATGAGATGCTTGTTATTTTCAATCAATATCATTTGAACAAGTACATTGCTAGCCCTTGTGCACCTTATGTTGATCCTATGCATCCTACCCATGATGAGTCAATTGACATGATTAGGAATCTTAGAACTGCCGAACTTATCATTAGAGGATTGCCTAGAAACTTGATTGGATGCTTGCCTACTTTTAAGTGTGCCTACACTATATGGAAATTTCTTGAGGAACGATTTCCAGATTATTCCTTGAAAAATCTTGATGAAATTCTTCACAAGACCATTGCTTTGAGTAAAATGAATTCTAGTGATCCTATGTTTGGTGATCGTCTATTTGAGCTTACAAACCTTATGCGTGCCAAAGGAAACGTTGGTATTATTAGTGATATTATTTCCGAAGCTATAAAAATTCATACGCTAGATCATTGTCAAACTCACTCTAACGAATCGCCCTCTCTAGGACTTGATCCACCACATGACGATGTTGAACATGGATACTATGATGAGGATGATGATAGTGACTTCGATCTTGATGATGCAATGAGACATTTTGGTCTTATGGCAAATCTTCGGGGATATATGTCAGGAGGAAAGGAATGGGTTCTTGATAGTGGATGTACCGATCACATGACCGGAGATAAAGACATGTTTCGTGAGCTTGCTGATAATGATAGTCCTCGAAAGTATGTGACTTTCGGAGACAACTCAAAGGGTAAGGTGGTTGGCCTCGGTAAGGTGGCCATATCACATGATAGCTCCATACAAAATGTTATGCTTGTTGAATCTCTTGGATACAACTTACTTTCAGTATCTAGACTTGCTGATTTCGGTTTCAATGTTCTATTTACTGAAGAAGATTGCCAAGTGTTTCGTCGAGACAATCATAAAATGGTCTTTACCGGTGTGCGTAGAGGTGATCTATACATTGTTGATTTCACTAAAAAGGCTCAACCTAAAACTTGCTTCATTGCTAAATCCTCAAAACGTTGGTTATGGCATAGACGACTAGGTCATGTTGGTATGCGAAACCTTGACAAGCTTATTAAAGGAAATCATATCCTTGGAGTTAATGATGTCATATTTGATAAGGATAGACTTTGCAGTGCTTGTCAGGCAGGTAAACTGGTTGGAGGAAGGCATCCCGTGAAGAACATCATGACTACAAGGAGGCCACTCGAGCTACTTCACATGGATCTTTTCGGTCCCAACTCTTACAAGAGTCTCGGTGGAAATTCTTTTGGTCTAGTTATAGTTGATGATTTTTCAAGATTTACGTGGGTGTTCTTTCTCGATGATAAATCACAGGACCAAAAGATCTTCAAAAACTTCGCTAGGAAGGCCCAAAATCAATTTGAAGTGAAGATCAAGTAGGTTCGCTGCGACAACGGAACGGAGTTCAAGAACGCAAATGTGGACACCTTTCTTGACGAAGAAGGGATTTCACACGAGTTCTCGGCTATGTACACACCTCAACAAAATGGAGTTGTTGAGAGGAAGAACCGGACGCTCATCGAAATGGCGAGAACGATGCTTGATGAGTACAAGACACCGAAGTACTTTTGGGCAGAAGCGGTTGAGACAGCTTGTCATGCGACAAATCGCTTGTATCTTCACAAGCTACTCGGCAAGACGGCATACAAGCTCCTCACCGGTAACAAACCCCAAGTTGGATACTTTCAAGTATTCGGCTCAAAGTGCTACATTCTTTATAAGCATCGTCGCTCTAAATTTGCTCCTAAATCTCATGAAGGTTTCCTACTAGGTTATGGCTCAAACTCTCACACTTACCGTGTCTACAACAATTTCACCCGAAAGGTTGAAGAGACGGTAGATGTGAAGTTTGATGAATCTAACGGCTCACAATTAGAGTAATTGCCAATTGATGTAGGTGACAAAGATCAAGACTTGTCTATTGGCAAGGTTCGTCCAACGGAGGTGAAGGAGAGTACCTCGTTCGTCCAAGTGGAAGCTTCTACTTCACGACAAGGTGAACCAAGAGTTGAAACGAAAGCATCCACAAGTGGGACAAACCAAGACGAAGAAAACGAGGAAGTGCATCAAGATGAATGTCAACAACCTCCTTCTCCACCACGACAAGAGAACGACAACGCCAACAATGAAGAAGGCCAATAAGAAGAACAAGATGAAGAAGATGTTCAACGAAGACCCAAGCAAAAGCTTTCACGAGTTCGAGAAAGAATTGCTAAAGATCATCCCGTCGAGCAAATCTACAATGACATTCAAACCGGGAGAATCACTCGCTCTAAAACTCGTTTAGCTAACTTTTGTGAAAACTATTCTTTCATCTCTAGCATTGAAACTATGAAGGTTGAAGAAGCATTGGAAGATCCGGATTGGATAAATGCCATGCATGAAGAGCTACACAACTTTGAGAGGAACCAAGTTTGGAAATTGGTTGAGAAGCCTGACAACAACCACAACGTCATCGGTACCAAATGGGTGTTTCGCAACAAGCAAGATGAAGATGGACAAGTAGTTCGCAACAAAGCACGTCTCGTCGCCCAAGGCTACACACAAGTCGAAGGTATGGACTATTGTGAGACTTATGCTCCCATTGCTAGACTTGAGTCAATTCGCATCTTACTTGCCTATGCTAGTCATCATGATATCACCTTGTACCAAATGGACATTAAAAGTGCTTTTCTAAATGGTGAAATAGAGGAGGAAGTTTATGTTAAGCAACCTCCCGGCTTTGTCAATGCTAAGAAACCCAATCATGTTTACAAACTTCACAAAGCTCTTTATGGTCTTAAACAAGCTCCTAGAGCATGGTATAAATGCTTGACCAAGTTCCTTATTGAAAAAGGCTTTGAAATTGGGAAAATTTATTCTACTCTTTTTACTAAAAGGGTTAATGGAGAACTATTTGTGTGCCAAATCTATGTTGATGATATTATATTTGGTTCAACTAACCCTCATTTCAGTGAAAAGTTTGGGAAGCTAATGTCGGAGAAGTTTGAGATGTCTATGATGAGTGAACTCAAATTCTTTCTTGGGTTGCAAATCAAGCAAACTAAGGAAGGTACCTTTGTTTCTCAAACGAAGTACACCAAGGACTTATTCAAGAAGTTCAATATGCAAGAATGCAAAGGTATGTCTACACCCATGCCTACTAGTGTACATCTTGATTTGACCAAAGATAGTGAACCGGTTGATCAAAAGGTTTATCGCTCTATGATTGGTTCATTATTATATCTATGTGCTTCATGTCCGGATATCATGCTAAGTGTGTGCATGTGTGCACGATATCAAGCTGCTCCTAAAGAATGTCATCTTAAGGCCGTGAAAAGGATAGTGACATACTTAATCCATACACCAAACTTTGGCATTTGGTATCCTAAGAGGGCCTCTTTCGATCTTGTTGGCTATTCCAAGTCGGACTATGCCGGAGACAAGGTTGATAGAAAGTCCACTTCGGGTACTTGTCAATTTCTTGGTAGATCTCCTGTGTCTTGGTCCTCCAAGAAACAAAACTCGGTATCCTTATCCACCGCCGAAGCTGAATATATAGCCGCTGGTTCATGTTGTGCTCAATTACTTTGGATGACCCAAACTCTTAAAGATTATGGGATATATGTGAGACATGTTCCATTGCTTTGTGACAATGAAAGTGCTATCAAAATTGGTCATAATCCTGTGCAACATTCTCGAACTAAGCATATTGAAGTTTTTCATCATTTCATTCGAGATCATGTTGCTAAGGGTGACATTGATCTTAAGCATGTTCACACCGAAAAGCAATTAGCAGATATATTCACTAAACCTCTTGATGAGAAAGTGTTTTGCAGGTTAAGAGGAGAATTGAACATCATTGATGCTTCAAACTTGGAGTAGAAACTTCATTGGATACATGCAAGACATGAGCTTATGACTAATCCTTGATATTTCTTTTATGATGGAAATCTTATGTCTTGGATATATTTGTATCTTGCATGTTATCTAACCCATGTAGGTACTTGGTGGAATCAAATTCCATGAGATTGTAATCTACTCACATCTTGAGCAATCTCTACATCACCAAGTCTCTACACTATGGTGGTTGAAGACAAGGAAGCACGGAACACTTCTAACATATCCTTTGACAAATTCTCTATTGAGCGTCATGATTGTCATTTTTGGATACACAAGTGCTCTTCCTTGCAAGAACTAACCCATGTAGGTAGATGGATTCAAATTCCAAGTGGTGCTCCAAATTCTTCATGAGCTACATCAACCTTGAGAAACCCACACAAGTTCAACTACATGGACAACACCACCAACCAAGGTATGTTATTCCATCTTTTAGAAGCTTTACTCCAAGTCATGAGCTAAAGCAACTCCACAAGATGTGAATACATCAAGATGCTTAAACGAAAAATGGCAACCCCATTTCGAGCTTAAACGATGAGTATGACCTATGATCAAGTGATCTCACTTGACTCCTAAGTCAATATACTCTAACATAGGTGACTTTGTCGCCGACCATCTCTAGATGAAGTTCTCTTGTGTTCTTTTTTGTGTTTTTGCATTTGTCACATGCATATTTGTTTCCCCTTTCAAAACAAACTTCATCTAGATTTCTTTCTGTTTGCTCTGCATTTTCTGCATCACATTCATTGCACATCTTTCAGTAAATTCCTTGCAAATCTTTGTGAGATCTTACCAGTCTAAGTGAGCTGAGGTGACAAGTGTTTTCTCTAAGATGAACTCGGTTTCACCAATTTCTTGTCTTCGGCCCAACCGAATCCTTTCGGTATAACCGAAGCATACCACTCGGTGCCACCGATTTCACATTAGAAAAAGCAGTTTGCCACATATTCTATGTTTCTTTTGATCCAGCTCCACTCAATGCATCTTGTCCTCTACAAGCATCACAATTTTTATCATTGCTTTATCCTGTGTCTCAAGGACCAAACCCATTAGACAGATTCCAGAATACTCTTCTTGGAAATTGATGTCAAAGGGGGAGAGAGAGAACATCAAAGCTTATCATTTAGAAAGAGATCCTTAAGGGGGAGAGAGATCCTTAAGGGGAGAGAGATCTTCAAGGGGAGAGAGAGATCTCCAGGGGGAGAGAATACTTAAGTAGAAAGTATTTCTCAAGGATCCCAGATGCTTGGTGTTCAAGAGGAGAGATGCTCACATGTCTTCTTGATGGGATAGACATGTTCATATGATCTGTTGTGCTTATTTGCATTAGCATACATTAGCTCTGATCATCATTCATATCTTTCAGCTCTGATTTTCTATTCCATGTCTTCTCCCAGTATCACATGATAGATTCAGGGGGAGAAAGACATCTAAGGGAAAGAAATCATTTAAATTCATTGCATATCTTTACTCTTGGGGACATGTCTAATCCAATGTGGTACTCAGTACTCACTCTCTACATGTCATCCCAGTCTTGGTATTCTTGTGGTTTCCTCTATTTGCTCTGGCTAGTAGATGTATCTGTGTTATCTAATATTGTTTACGCAGGTTCATCCCATCCCAAGCCAACTCAAGACTACAAGGTAAGTATATGCATCACAATCATGTGTATGAGGAATTCTTGCTGATGTACATATTGTTTGCAAGAAAGACTCATGAGCATGAAGGTATTTTCTTTAATATTTTTGCTCTGATGCATATGGCCAAGATACATGTAACACATTGCCTGCTCTATCATGTTTATGCTCTCACATGCTTCTATCCAGATTTACATGATTGCATACATGTAGGGGGAGCCTATGGTTGTTACATGTCTTTCCAATCTTTACTTGCTATTCCTTATATCTTTATATAAAGCTTTGATGTATGTTGTCATCAATTACCAAAAAGGGGGAGATTGAAAGCACAAGTGCTCCCTAGGTGGTTTTGGTAATTAATGTCAACATATCTCTTGTTGGACTAACACTTTTATCTTGCATGTTTCAGATAAGTTCAAAAATGGAGTGGCATGGACTAAAGGATGTGGAAACTCCTTCAAGATGCTAAGGACAAAGGATTGGCTCAACCTCCAAGCTCAAGACTCTTCACTTTATATTTTAGTGGTCCAAGATCACATTGAGTCTATAGGAAAAGCCAATACTATCAAGGAGGGATGAGGTGTTGCTTAATGAGCCTCTTGCTTCATGTGCTTTGTGATATGCTCCAAAACCCTCAGCTACTTTATCACTTCCACAAATGACATTAAACATAAAGCCAAAATTGGTCACACCGATTCTTCCTATCCGGCGCCACCGATTCCAAAAGTCATAGCCACTGCCACAAACCATAAGCAAATCGGTTCTACCGATAGGGATCCCATCTCACCGAGATGGAATTGTAATCTCTCTATGTATGTCCATTACCAAAATTGGTCTCACCGAGTTTGAGCAATGGGTACTACCGAGATTACAATGCAAACTTCCTGGTTAACTCATTACCAAAATCGGTCTCACCGAGTTTGTGTAATCGGTCAAACCGAGTTTGCCTGACCAACTCTCTGGAAAGCTTATTACCAAAATCGGTCTCACCGAGTTTGTGTAATCGGTCCCACCGAGATTGCATTATACCCTAACCCTAATCATATCGGTCTTACCGAATTGTATTTCGGTCCCACCGAAAATCCTAACGGTCACATTATTTGCTAAATGGGCCTGACCGAGTTTAACGATTCGGTCCCACCGAGTTTGGTAGATTGTGTGTAACGGTTAGATTTTGTGTGGAGGCTATATATACCCCTCCACCTCCTCTTCATTCGTGGAGAGAGCCATCAGACTGAACCTACACTTCTAGCATACATTTTCTGAGAGAGAACTACCTACTCATGTGTTGAGGCCAAGATATCCCATTCCTACCATATGAATCTTGATCTCTAGCCTTCCCCAAGTTGCTTTCCACTCAAATCTTCTTTCCACCAGATCCAAAACCTATGAGAGAGAGTTGAGTGTTGGGGAGACTATCATTTGAAGCACAAGAGCAAGGAGTTCATCATCAACGCACCATTTGTTACTTCTTGGAGAGTGGTGTCTCCTCGATTGGCTGGGTGTCACTTGGGAGCCTCCGACAAAATTGTGGAGTTGAACCAAGGAGTTTGTAAGGGCAAGGAGATCGCCTACTTTGTGAAGATCTACCGCTAGTGAGGCAAGTCCTTCGTGGGCGACAGCCATGGTGGGATAGACAAGGTTGCTTCTTCGTGGAGCCTTCGTGGGTGGAGCCCTCCGTGGACTCGCGCAACCGTTACCCTTCGTGGGTTGAAGTCTCCATCAACGTGGATGTACGATAGCACCACCTATCGGAACCACGCCAAAAACATCCGTGTCTCCAATTGCATTTGAATCCTCCAAACCCTTCCCTTTACTTTCTTGCAAGTTGCATGCTTTACTTTCCGCTGCTCATATACTCTTTGCATGCTTGCTTGATATGTATTGTGAATGTTAAACTTGTGCCTAAACTCCACATAAACTTAAAGAAACTTCAAAATTGCAACTTTGGTACTTAGTGTCTAATCACCCCCCTCTAGGCACCTCTTCTCAAGGTCCTACAGTCGGGCCACGTGGGCCATTGGTCCCGGTTCGTCTGGACCTTTTGGTCCCAGTTGGTGGGACGAACTGGGACCAATGGGCCTCGCTCCTGGCCCACCACCATTGGTCCCGGTTGGTGGCTTGAACCAGGACCAAAGGTTGCCCTTTAGTCCCGGTTCATGCCACCAACCGGGACCAATGATATGCCTATATATACCCCCTCGCGTAAGAGCAGAGTACACTGCTCTGTTTTTTCTGGCTGCCGAGGGGGAGAGGGCTTGGTGGTGCTCTAGCTCACCTCCTATGCACACAAGGTGTTCGATGGAATGTCCGAGCCACACTACTTAAGCTTTCTCCTCTCCAAGCTCCATTTTCCTCAATATTTGTCTAGGTTTAGCAGTCCGTCATGCCTTGTCCCCGTCTTCACTGCCGTCGATCACTCGCGCCGATCTCATCGCCTTCACCACCGTGGTGAGCCTCTTGTTCTTATCTTCTTTCTGAAAGGAAAAATATTCTTGCTTGTATCTTTAGATAGATACTTGTATTATTTTCTTACTTTTATTATTGCATCTTATATAGTGCGATGGTTTTGGTATCCGCCCCCGTCGGCCCTCGTCCTATCTATGATTCGGATGTGGTATATATTACTTTTCATAACTATTGGTTCATTTTTTGTTTATGACAATTATGACGACCAACGTGACATAGATTTTATTTATCTAGGAGGTTGTTGAACCGGAAATTCCAACCGACCCTATTGTCGAGAGGTTAAATTTAGTTGAAGAAGAAAACAATTTCTTGAAGGAAAAAATAAGAAAAATTGAGGAGGAGAAGATGATATTGAGTTGCATGTTGCGGATGTCATCGATGATCACAAGATCAAGATGGATGCAATGCGCTTGAAGATTAGAAAGATTAGAAAATATGCCATTCATACCGAGGCTTGGTATCATTATGCCGTTGGATCAGTTGTTACCTTGGTTGTGATTATGATCGCATTTGTTTTCGCATTGAAATGTTTACATAGTTTCAATGTATGGTTTAATTAATTTAGATGCTCTGCAGAGCTTTATGTTGTTAGATGAGAACTATGTATGTACATTGGTTTTAATGTGATGATGAACTTCTATTAATTTGGTCACTTAATTATCTATTCATGATGTTTTGTAATGGTTTTTGACACACTTAATTACATATAATGCACGCATATGAACCGGCAATGGAATCCTGATGAAATCCTGATTGTCTGTTTTGTACACGAAGTGCATCCAGTTTTTGCCGTAACCCTCTCAACTTTCTTGCATATGCTATGTTGATGAAATTATGATACCATGCCAAAATGAAAGAGAGGCGCAATGCTCACCTGCACGTTGCTTAGCTTCAGGCCAACGTGCAGGTGAGCACTATGCTTCTCCCTTCATCGTCTCTACACTCAGGACTTATAAACCGCTGTGAGTGCCTCTCTCTTGGCGAGGTGGGACTAAAAAACAGCTGCGGAAAGAATCAACTAAAAAACTCTTTTACCGGTTCATGCCACGAACCGGTACTAAATGGTGCTCGTGGGGCCCCAGCCTTAAAACATGTACCAAATAAAATGCCTTTGTAACAGCCTTAGAACTGGTACTAAAGGAATCAACTAAAAAGCTTTTCTAAACCTCTAGTATTATTGAAACTAAAATTATATAGAATTTTGTTACAAACTTTAGTAGCAAAAAGAATTATCAGAAAAGAAAATAAATAAGTAATTAGAATTTTGTTCAAAACATTAAAAGCAAAAAAGAATTATCATAAAAGAAAATAAATAAGTAATTAGAATTTTGTTACAAAATTTAATAGCAAAAGGAATTATCATAAAAGAAAATAAATAAGTAATTAGAATTTTGTTCAAAACATTAAAAGCAAAAAGAATTATCATAAAAGAAAATAAATAAGTAATTAGAATTTTGTTACAAACTTTAATAGCAAAAAGAATTATCATAAAAGAAAATAAATAAGTAATTACAATTTTGTTCAAAACATTAAAAGCAAAAAGAATTATCATAAAAGAAAATAAATAAGTAATTAGAATTTTGTTACAAACTTTAATAGCAAAAAGAATTATCATAAAAGAAAATACATAAGTAATTAGAATTTTGTTCAAAACATTAAAAGCAAAAAAGAATTATCATAAAATAAAATAAATAAGTAATTAGAATTTTGTTACAAACTTTAAAAGCAAAATCAATTATCATAAAAGAAAATAAATAAGTAATTATAATTTTGTTCAAAACATTAAAAGCAAAAAGAATTATCATAAAAGAAAATAAATAAGTAATTAGAGTTTTGTTACAAACTTTAATAGCAAAAAGAATTATCATAAAAGAAAATAAATAAGTAATTAGAAACAAGAAAGAAAGCAAAAAAAACTGGGAAAAAATTAAAAAAAGTGCCACCTACAGGGCCACCACGGCCTGCATACGATTACAAACCCATTACTAGGGCCAGGATGCAGGCCCGCAGTAGGCCCATTAGGCCCACAAGCACAGAGAGTGATTTTAGGCCCGTAAGCCTGCGGTAGAGAGGAGCTCGAAGTGGTTGGTTCGGTAGGGCTTATAAACCACTCCGAGCCCCTCTCGGCTAGCGAGGTGGGACTAAACATAGCACCGCACCGGGCCAGTTCCAGCACACGACCTTTGGTCCCGGTTGGTGGCACCGACCGGGACTAAAGGGTGCATTGGTCCCG
The DNA here is from genome assembly GCA_963921465.1 of Triticum timopheevii. Lineage (NCBI taxonomy): Eukaryota > Viridiplantae > Streptophyta > Magnoliopsida > Poales > Poaceae > Triticum > Triticum timopheevii. The sequence goes on from OY997270.1 coordinate 142,570,639, forward strand.
GTTGGTGCCTCTCTTTTGTCCCGGTTTGTGGCACCAACCGGGACCAAAGGTCTCTGTTTCCCGCCCTTTGGGCAGCTGAAAAGAGGCCTTTGCTCCCGGTTGGTGCCACCAACCAGGACTAAAGGGGTGCATTGGTCCCGGTTGGTGCCATGAACCGGGACCAATGCTCTGCCTATATAAGCGGCACTCGTGAAAATTTGGTTCAATTCGTTCTTCCCCGCCGCTCGACGCCGCCAGGCTGCCCGTCCGTCTCTGCCTCGCTATCGCCGTTGTCGCCCCGCGTCGTCCTGCGCCGCCCCGACGCCGTCCCGTGCCGCCCCGATCGACGCCGTCGCCGCCCCTCGCCCCGCGCCCCGTGCCCCGGGACGCCGCCGGCCCCTGCCCGTCGCCGCGCCGCCCCACCCCGCCCCGGCCCACGCCGCCCCGCCCCGTGCCGCACCTCGCCATCGCCGTCGCTGTCGCCATCACCGTTGCCGTCCCCGACACCATCGCCGTGAGCAACTAATTTAATTTGATGTTAGTAGTACTTAATTTAGATGTGTAGTTAATTGAGTTAGATTTTGTTAAATTTTTTGTAGTTCATAGACTTTTTTATTATATGTGTACTAATTTAGATGTGTAGTTCATAGATATTTCTGTTAGATTTTTTTCATATTGTGTAATTAATTTGTTCATATTGTGTTAGATTTTTTTGGTTAATAGATTTTTTTGGTGATATTATTGTTGAATATGCATGTTTGTATGTTCATATATATGCAAAGATCGAATATGTCAAATTTTTATGATTTTTTTCTGTTCATAGAATTTTTATGATTTTTTTCTGTTGTAATTTTGTTCATAGAATTTTAATGATTTTTTTGTTCATAGTATTTTCTTTGTCAATTTATTGTGTATGTATAGGAAAATTGTGAATGATATAAGTCATTTATGAATAAGTTCATATTTAGAATAAAGGAAAAAGGAAAAAATAAGAAGAGAAAGTGTTTAATATAATTAGTTAGAAAAATAATAGAACTATAGTTAAACTAGTTTATTTTTAGTAAGTACTACTTTATTTTATTTATAGTAAGTGCTTCCTATATAGTTGATTTAATAAACTACTTTATTTTACTATATATAGAAGTAGTTTGTTTTTAGTAAGTACTCCCTCCGTTCGGTATTACTTGTCTCGGAAATGGATGTATCTAGAACTAAAATACATCTAGATACATCCATTTCTCCGAGAGTAATTCCGAACGGAGGGAGTACTACTTTATTTATTTATAGTAAGTGCTTTGTAGTTGAACTAGTTGATTTAATTAATAAAACTACTTTATTTAACTATATATAGAAGTAGTTCCCGCATCGACGTCGGCGATGCCTATCCTGCATCCTCGTCATCGTTGACTCGGTGGTGGAGGCCTGCTTGATCAGGGCCTTGTTCGGGACTAGGCTCCGCCGGGCTGGTATTGGGAGGTGCTACCTTCCGGGGGACGTAGGTTGGTGAGGAGGCAGCCCGTTGTTGACCCAATCCTTGTTTGGTGGCGGTCGCGTGGGCCAGTGACGATGTTGAGGCTTCCGGACACCGCGAAGGTGGTACGTCACCGTGTCAGCGAGGAGGACGAGCATGTCCGTCGCTACATGGTTTCATTGGAGGGCAGGTTCGACAAGACCTGGCAGATTCTTTAGGGATCTCACTGGAGCTATGATCTTGTGATGGTTCCTTATCTTTAGGTGTCCACCGCCCGCGACGATACCCGTCGGGAGCTATGGTTCTAGCTGTATTAGTGATGCTATATGTATGATAGTATTCGAGGAGTATTAGTGATAATATTCGACGATGTACGGACACAAGAGATGATGTACTTTTGCTTATAATTGAATACATGCTAATTTGAATACTATTTTGTTTTATGATTTGGTTTTGCTTATTGAATGCTCATATTGGAAAAGTACTCCTACTTTGAATGCTAATATTGGAGAGCACTATGCAGAAATCTAGGAGCCCCCTCCATCATCCACGCCGTCGTGGGGGTAGCTTGTCCTTCATTCCCGTGTGTTAGATAATTTGGTGTAATAATGCACTCGGGAACGAAAGGAGGAGCTACGTACCATCACCGATAGTCAACCCGTGATTAATAATAATGATCTAATTTATGTTTTTTAGTACATATATTTAATTGTACAAGTTTAATATTTGAATTATGAACATAGGCCGGAAATGTCGTACTCGGATGACGAAAACCGCCCGGGGGAGTGCGACTGGTGCCACGACGACCGAGGTATGTGCGACAGGTTCATTGAGATGGACGAAGATCGGCGCTTCAGCATTAAGCTCGAGGAGACCTTCGATGTTCATACGGTACGCAACGACGACAATATTTTTTTCGTAATTAAGCATTACTTCAACTATTTTAACGTGTATTTTTCATCTTTTCCAATTCGACTAGCTTATCCCATGCTATGCAAGACGCTATGTCTTGGAGAGGATGGGTTTTGAAGACCATGAAAGTATGGAAACCAAAAAAATTCTCCTAAGGACCCATCATGGTGTGGATTTTAAAGTAAAGTTGTACAATGCTGAGAGTGTAACCCATTTTGGTTGCAAAAATTGGGAAGCACTTTGCAAGATGTATGGTTGTATGCTTATCACCATGGATCTTGGTGATCCTACAATCGAGCAAGACAATATGGAGATTTGGGTCCTTGTGGATACACCTCCAATTCTTCCCCCATGTGAGCTTAACATAGCTATTAAGTAATTTATATTGTTTATTTCAAAATAGGTGATAGCTTATTTCCATTGACAGCTTATTTTCATTCTTCAAAGAATGTGCGGAATATGGTAGACAAAACCCACTACATCGATGGCTCCGAATTAACTTATAAGGAGAAAATTCATCTGATCGCATTTTGTACTGATCTTGAGAATTACAATGTCTACAATCGAACTCCTCAACATTATGGTCAATACGTGCCACTAGTGCACATGTTGAACTACGGTAACTACCATGGAGATTCCCTGGTAATATTTTTTACTATTACGACATCCGTGCATCTTTTTGCATACTTCTAAAACTAGTACATCATTGCTAACTACGAAGTTATTACTATGTTTTTCAACAGATAATCCCGAATGATTGTGTGCCTCATCTGATGTATACGTAGCCTTCATGTTTTGAACATACAACCAGGTCATCCTACGAATCTCAACTGTCCATACCGGATTTCTAAAAGAAGTGGAGACATGACAATCAAAGAATGGAAAAAATGTATGGACAGTCGTAAGGAGCTTCTTGGAAGCAAAAGGAAGTGAAGTGCAAGAATTGGAGACAGAATGATCTCCATTCTTCATAATGGAGAGTCAGGGTCTATATTGTTTTATGCTATTTTACCTTAAGGGTGTTTAGGTCCTACCTGATACTGATGATCATGTGCTAAGAACAATTATGTAGGGTTGGGTTCGATGACTATGAGGATGATGATCGTATGACTTATTATTAATAACGAGTAGAAGTTGTATGATGATGCATGATTAGTAGGACTTATTATTATATATGATGATGTATGATGCGAGCATTCATGAGTTATTATATATCAGCGGATGAAATGAACATAGCAGTAGTGTTGGTAAACCAAGGATGAAGATATAAGAGAGGACACTTCTCTCTATTAGCTAGCTAATAACAACCTAAAAATAACCCCCAAAACACCTAAACCAGCCACTTTTTTTAAATAAAAAACCTCAGCTCCAGCCAGCTGCTGATGCGTGGAAGCCTTTTGGTCCCGGTTTATGTCACCAACCGGGACCAAAGGCCCCCCTATCTAGGCTGCCCGCAGCGGCCACGTGGATGCCCATCTGTCCCGGTTCGTGTAAGAACCGGGACTAAAGGGGGGAGGTATTAGTAACGACCCATTAGTCCCAGTTCAAGAACCGGGACTAAAGGCCCTTACGAACCGGGACAAATGCCATGTTTTCTACTAGTGTGTATGTCAAAGAGTGAAGGCAGAGCATCAGAAGCCAGCAGGATTGCTACAGCCATTGCCGATACCCGAATGGAAGTGGGATAAGCTAGGCATGGATTTTATCATGGGATTGCCTAGGACTCGTTCAGGCTATGACTCGATATGGGTTGTAGTCGATCGTTTGACGAAGGTAGCTCATTTCATCCTCGTGAAGACCACTTACACCAGTGCTAAGTTGGCAAAGATATACATGACCAGGATCGTATGTCTGCATGGAGTTCTGAGGAGCATTGTATCAGATAGAGGAACCCGGTTTACCTCAAAGTTCTGGATTCAGTTACACGAAACTTTGGGTACCAGGCTAGAGTCCAGTACAACCTTTCATCCGCAGACAGATGGACAGACCGAGAGAGTCAATCAGATTCTGGAGGACATGCTGAGAGCTTGTGCGCTAGATTATGGATCTAGTTGGGACAACAATTTGCCATATGCGGGGTTCTCTTACAACAACAGTTATCAATCCAGTTTGAAGATGGCCCCTTTTGAAGCTCTGTACGGAAGGAGGTGTAGGACACCGTAGTTGTGGGATGAAGTTGGAGACTGTCAGTTGTTTGGACCAGATTTGATTAAGGAGTCTGAACAGAAGGTGAAGCTGCTTCGCGATAGGCTTAAGGTAGCCGAGTCCAGGTAGAAGAGCTATGCAGATTCTAAACGCAAGGAGATAGTTTATGAAGTCGGAGACAGAGTTTATCTTCGTGTATCTCCACTTCGAGGAGTTAAGCGCTATGGAGTTAAGGGAAAGTTAGCGCCACGTTTTGTGGGACCATACAAAGTTTTGGAGCATATGGGAGAAGTTGCTTACAAGTTGGAATTTCCCGAAGGATTGTCGGGAGTTCACGATGTGTTCCACATTTCCCAGTTGAAGAAGTGCCACGCAGAGATGGCTGATATACCGCTGAGAGATACAGTGCCACTGGAAGCGATTCAGTTGGATAGTGATTTGAATTACGAGGAGAAACCAGTCAAGATTCCTGAATATGCTAGCCGAGTCACCCGCAGCAAAGTTATCAAGTTTTGCAAAGTTCAGTGGAGCCACCATACCGAAGATGAAGCCACCTGGGAGCAAGAGGAAGATCTACTAAAGGACCACCCTCACCTATTTTCTAGCCAACCCGAATCTCGAGGACGAGATTCATCTTAAGGGGGGTAGGTTTGTAACATCCCAAATTTTCAATTTGGAATGTTATACATTAGATCATCATTGCATATCATATTTTATTGCATTTTGGCTCGATCCTAGCAATTCTACGCAACTCAACGACCCACGAAGAGAGTTGGGGATTTCGTTATTTTCATATTTGAGTTTTCTCAAATTTTGAAAATAGGATCATTTGATTTTAATTATTTTACCTCCAATTATTTCTATTATAAAAATATGAGAGAGGGAATAAAATGAATTTCCCAAATATAAATAAATATTGAGGATATAATATTAAAATCAAATAAGATTTTATTTCGGAGTTTTATCGCTATTTTATTTGAATTAGGAAAAATGTGCGTTTTTCAAAATTGCATTTAGGCCCCAAGTAAATGTTCATCTTGTCCGGCTTGATTTTTGAGGACGGGGAAAATTTATTTCGGGATTTTTGGAGTCCGTTTAGTATATCTTTTATTTGTGTTTCTGTGCGAAATTATTTTAAAAAAACGAAACCGACCTTACCAGGTCGTGTCCGCCTGGGACACTGACCCGGCCGGGCATTTAAAGCCCGAGGCGCCGAGCCGCCCCAGCCCAGCCGCCGCCGCCCGAACCCTAGCGCCGCCCCGCCGCCAGATCCGCGCGCCGCCGCCGCCGGTTGCCGCCACCGCCGATGCCGCACCCCGCCGCCGATGCCGCACCCCGCCGCCGCCTGACACCGCCGCCCCGCACCCCGACGCCCTCGCCGGAGACACCGCCGCCGCCGAAGCCCGCCGCCTCGCTCGCCGGACCCGCCGGAGGTAGCCGCCGCGGTTTTTGAGAGAAAACCGTCGGTTTTTATTTTAGAACCCCGGTTTATCATTATTTTTAATAGATCGGTTTTTTTTCTGGTTTAGTTATTTAGCGAATGCCCGTTCGTTCATTCATTTTAATGAACGGTTCTCGTCTTTTAGCCGCAGACAGCGAACGTTCGTTCGTTAGCCTGTTCGTCCGTTTTTCTTTTTCTCGGATTTTTCCACGATTATTTCTGATCATGATTTCTGATCCGATTTTTGTTCTAGTATAACTTTTCGCTCGTTTATCGGAATCAGGCGATTCAGGCGCCTAGAGTTTCGTTTCGAAACCCTCTTTCCATTTAACCAACTCAAACAAGTTTTTAGTACTGTAAAATTTGAGTTAGATCCAGATTAGTAAATGAAGCTTGTTTCTTTCGCCGTTTGACTTTCGTTGCTTCGTTTGATTTGATTCTTTTTGCAAACCGGAGTTCTTAAGTTGAACTTTCTGGTTAGATCTATTATTTGAGTTTTTTCTATGCATTAGATGAGTACTTATTGTATGCTTGTTTGTTTGTGATAGAGTACCTGGAGTGCGCCGCTTGCTACTTCGAATCTCTAGGTTTCACGGATCATCAACAAGGCAAGTAACACTTTGATCATACCTCTTTACTACCCAATTTTATTGCATTAGATCAATCCTCAAACAATTGCATGATTAGGATCTGCTTAATATGTGGGTATTGGGAAGTAGATGAGGTAGTACCTATTACCTGTTTTATTATCAAACCTTTAGGAGTTACTTCTACGTTTGCTTATATTGACATGCTATGCTAGTAGACATGGATTGGGTGAGTGTATCCATGACAGATGTGAGATTCTTAAATTAATGGTTTACTTAAGGTGGCAACTTAAATTCACATCTGGGTAGATTGAGGCACCTGGGGAACCCAGTGTTGCCTGTATTTTTGGAAATCCCGGGGTACCGTGTGATTCTCCTATGGACCGCCACCCAGGCTCAAAGGGATCATGAGATTATTCATGCTAGAAACTTCCGTGTGCAGCCGCAAGCTACTATGGGATCTAGCATAGTTGAGTGTGTTGTGTGACCTCTTTCAGTGGTAGACTAGCAGATGTAGGGGATGTAGGTTGGTACTGTCTACCTAGAGTAAAGAGTTAATGCTTCTGAAAGACTGTGTCTCGGTCATCCGTTTCTCAAACACCATGTAGTGCGAGAAATCAAGCGGAGGAGATCGAGTCTTGCGGGGAAAAGTGTGCAAACCTCTGCAGAGTGTATAAACTAATCATGGTTAGTCGTGTCCCCGGTTATGGACGTTTTGAGTATCTAGTACCTGGATTATCATGTGAATCCCGTCATGTTACTTAATTTAGTTCTGTTGGGTTAATGATGATGCTTAATTGGGATTGAGTTGGGGGAACCTTCTCAATGTTTAACAACCACCATGATAGTTAAATAAAACTTATTCCTTTGTTGTAGGGAAAAAATGGCTTCATGCAAAACTGTAACCATAGAGCTTTCCACCATCCATATATGCATGTAGTGATAGAATTATTCTGTTCATTACTCTCTATGTGTTACATTGCCAGTATATTCCATGTGCTGACCCGTTTTGGGCTGCAACATTCATGTTGCAGACTTTTCGGACGACGAGTAAGGTGCCTTAGGTCGTGATCTTATACTCAGTGATGCCGTTGAAGTTGATGGACTCGCTTATCTTCCAAGCCTTCCGCTGTTATCGTTATTAGATGGCCTTAAGCCATATTTATTGTAATAAGTTCTCTTTTGAGACATTCGATGTAATAAGTGTGTGATTGCTACTCTGTTATAAATTGTAACGCCCCGGATTCGATGCGCCAGGTGTCTGCCAGTTATTCGCCGTCGTTGCCATGTCATTTGCTTGCGTGTTGCACTTTTCCATGTCATCATATTCATTTCATATCATGTCGTCATGTGCATCGCATTTGCATACGTGTTCGTCTCATGCATCCGAGCATTTTCCCCGTTGTCCATTTTGCAATCCAGCACTCCTATGTCCTCCGGTGCCCCCCTTTTACCTCGTTTCGTGAGTGGCCGAAAAATGTTCTCGGAATGGGTCAAAACTTGGCGTGCAATCTTATTATAGTGTAGAAAGAGCGCCTGTCAAGTTTCGTCGCATTCGGAGCTCGTTTGATAGCCCAACCGCCATCCGTAGCAGCACCGTTGTCAGTTTATTCGTCGGATGCTTTCGGTCTCCGGAAACCCGTGTCGGACTGCCCTATCTTCTCTTCTGCACAGCCACCTAAGACCCCCCTCCGCTCTGGACCCTCGGATCGAGATCCGATGCGGATGATAACCCCCCTCCTCTAGTCCCCTTTCCCTATATAATCTCCTTCCCCTTCCATTTTGGAACCCTAACCCCCCTCCACCTACCTCTAGCCTCCTCCTCGGGATCTCGACAGCCGCCAGCCGCCGCTCCCCTCCATTTCCGCGCCTCTCCAGCCTCTGCGTGACACTTGGCCTCCTCCCGCGCCGCCACCTCGCCGCCCAGACGCGCCCACGGCCAACCCGGACGCACCACATCGCCCCAACCAGCTCCCGCCACCGCGGCCCGCGAAGCCCACGGGGAGGCCGCCCCGGGCCGCGACCGGGCCCCGAGCAGCCCGTCCGCCTCGCTCCCCCCGAGCGCCCCGCTCCCCGCTCGCTCGATCCCGAGCGGGATCAGGAGGCCGCTCGACCCCGCCCTTAACCCGCCGGCCACCGGAGCCCCGCCGCCGGCAAGAGCCCCGACCACGTCCCGCCTCCCTGTGCCTCCCTCTCCCTCTTGTTTCTCTCTCTCTCTCTCTCTCAGATCTCCCTCTCTCTCCCCTTGCAGGAACCCCGTCGCCGCTGCCAGGGCATCTCCCGACACCTCCGGCCTTCTAGCTCGCCAGAGCGCCGCCACCGCCTAGCTCCGGCCGGATCCGGCGACCGCCGCTCGTTCCCGTCCCTCCCGGGTCTCCTCAGCTCCTCCCCGACGCCAAGCCGCCGCCGCCCCCTTGCCATGGCTCCTGCTCGTGCGGGAGCTCGAGGGAGACGACGAGCGCCCGCTCGTGGGCCGCCTCCCCCTCGTGCACGTGGGCCCCTCCCCGGCCCAGTTCGCCGCAGTCTCTGCTGCAGCCTATCTCCACACCGACCGGGCCAAGGCCCGCTAGGTGAGAACCGTGAATCCCGCCCGTGCGCTTTTTAGCCAAGTCGCGCTCGTCCTGTTTTTTTTCTGAAAACTGCTAAGTCCCAAAATAGTTACATTCTGGTTCTACCTTTGACCTGCCATAACTCCATGCTTACTGCTCCATTTTGCATGCATGATATATCAAAATGTTCGTTGTGAGATGCTCTTCATTTCATTCCATTGTGTCATATTTGTTTGAGTCCATCTTGATGCCCTAATCATCGTTGCAAAAGTGCCATATGATGTTAACCTGCTGAAACTGTTATAACTTGGTGATTTGTCTTTTTCGTTGCATTTTGTGCGTGCATCTTATGAGCATGAGCTCTACATGTGTTTTGTACTACATCATGCCATCTTTATAGTGGTGCAATCCATGTATTTTTTTAAGTTTTTTAGTGAGTGTGTCGAGCTTGTTAAGTAGGGTACTTGCTGTTACTACTTTGCTTGTCTGAATCTGTTACATCATGATGCTATGTTAACCTGCTTCTATAAGTCATTCTATGCATAATCTGGAGATGTTCACTAAGGATGTTTTGTTATACATATCATGCTCTATCCATTCGTGCTCGTGGTTGCATTTATAGCCTGCTGTAACTTGTTGTTATCTTGCTCCAAACTTGCTAAATAATGTTGCTGTCAGCCTGTTAACACTAAGTTCAGTTTTGCCATGAGCTTTGCTAGTGATCCATGAAACCTATGAACTTGCTCTTGTCGTTCTTAGCTTCACAAACATGTATTCTTACTGTTGCTTACCTTGTAATGCCATGCATTGCTCTGTGGTGAGGGTTTCAAGCTCACCAACATGCCTACTTATTGTTGTTCCTGCCATTTTTGAATCTGTCATATTATTTGCCATGTTTACATGGGTGCCATCATATCTTCTGTTCCTTTTTGGCTCATGGTCAGTAAGGGACTTTCGTTATATGCAATTAGTAGATTCATGCCATGCCTTTGTTTGCCATGATAAGTTTCGGCAGCATGTTGGTTGATAGCTCTAAACATTGCAACCTGATGTGATTTCTGCCAAGTCTGAAACTGTTATTATTTGCAATCACTCCATGACCTTTTGAGCATGTTGTAATGGTTTCTGAAGATAGCTCAGTGGTCACGTTTTGTCATGCTTTACTTGTACTTCATTCCCATGCCTTTTGTTTGTACGTTGAGATGCTGCAGCATATTGTTTTGATGCTTGCAACATGCCTAGTTGCTGTTTTGGACAGCTTGTCCTTTATACTTGTATAGAGTGTATGTGTTGAACCGTTGCTCCGTTTTGAGTGTGCTCTATATGAAACCTTCTTGATTTTGCATTTAGTTTCATATTACCTTGTTGCATCCATGTTTTGAGAGTGTTTGCTTGATGTTTGTATGCATTTTGCATCAATGTCATGTTTAACTTGTTTTGCTCATATCTTCTAGGCCGTAGGTCCGAACTAAATGAACTTTATATGTAACTGGACTAGAATCTCGTGTAGATCATCTTGGTGCCTCTCAACTTGCTGTTTAACAACTTGAACAGAAGGTTTATTCATATCTGGACCAATTTTGAAATTTGCATATGAGGACTTACCGGTTTTATTATATGTTGTTCCCGACCACATTTAAACTTGCCTTGATGTGTTGCTCTTGTTTGCATCATCTCTTGCCATGAGTAACCTCATCTAGCCTTGTCATGCATCATACTTGGTTGAGCATCATGCCTTGTTCATGTGTGGTGTGTTTACCATGTTGTGTGCTTCTTCTCGATAGTTCCCGTTTCGTTGCGATCGTGAGGATGCGTTCGTCTACGTGTGGTTCGTCTTCGTGGCTTCATCTTCCTCATGGACTCGTTCTTCTTCCTTGCGGGATTTCAGGCAAGATGACCGTTTCCCTGGATCTCACTACTATCATTGCTATGCTAGTTTCTTCGTTCTATCGCTATGCTGCACTACCTATCTTTTGCTCTTCAAGCCTCCCAAATTGCCATGTCAGCCTCTAACCTTTTCACCCTTCCCAGCAAACGGTTGCTTGGCTATGTTACCGCTTTTTCTTAGCCCCTCTTATAGCGTTGTTAGTTGCAGGTGAAGTTGAAGATTGCTCCATGGTGGACAGGATGATGTTGGGATATCACAATATCTCTTATATTATTAATGCATCTATATACTTGGTAATGGGTGGAAGGCTCGGCCTTATGCCTGGTGTTTTGTTCCACCCTTGCCGCCCTAGTTTCCGTCATATCGGTATTATGTTCCTGGATTTTGCGTCCCTAACGCGGTTGGGTGACTTATGGGACCCCCTTGACAGTTCGCTTTGAATAAAACTCTTCCAGCAAGGCCCAACCTTGGTTTTACCATTTGCCTCACCACCACCTACTTTCCCCTTGGGAGTCGCTCTCTCGAGGGTCATATTTATTTTAGCCCCCCCGGGCCAGTGCTTCTCTAAGTGCTGGTCCGAACCGAGCAGCCTGCGGGGCCCCCTCGGGGAAACTCGGGGTCTGGTTTTACTCGTAGCTTGACTTATCCGGTGTTGCCCTGAGAACGAGATATGTGCAGCTCCTATCGGGATTGTCGGTGCATCAGGCGGCTTTGCTGGTCTTGTTTTACCATTGTCGAAATGTCTTGTAAACCGGGATTCCGAGACTGATCGGGTCTTCCTGGGAGAAGGTATATCCTTCGTTTATAGCGAGAGCTTATCATGGGCTAAGTTGGGACACCCCTGCAGGGTATTATCTTTCGAAAGCCGTGCCCGCGGTTATGTGGCAGATGAGAATTTGTTAATGTCCGGTTGTAGATAACTTGACACTTGACTTAATTAAAACGCATCAACCGCGTGTGTAGCCGTGATGGTCTCTTTTCGGCGGAGTCCGGGAAGTGAACACGGTTTTGGGTTATGTTTGACGTAGGTAGGAGTTCAGGATCACCTCTTGATCATTGCTAGCTTCACGACCGTTCCTTTGCTCCTCTTCTCGCTCTCTTTTGCGTATGTTAGCCACCATATCATGCTTAGTTGGTGCTGCAACCTCACCACTTTACCCCTTCCTTTCCCATTAAGCTTTGCTAGTCTTGATACCCATGGTAATGGGATTGCTGAGTCCTCGTGGCTCACAGATTACTACAACAACAGTTGCAGGTACAGGTTATGCGATGATCATGACGCGGGAGCGATGTTTGCTTGTTTTGGAGTTCTTCTTCTGCTTCTTCTTCGATCAGGGGATAGGTTTCAGGTCGGCAGCCTGGGCTAGCAGGGTGGATGTTGTTTGAGCTTCTGTTTGTGTTTCATCCGTAGTCGGATGTTGCTCTTATGTATTGTGATGTTTTATTCTTGTGGCATTGTATGCCTTTTGTATGTATCCCATCTATTATGTAATGTTGATGTAATGATATCCACCTTGCAAAAGCGTTTCAATATGCGGGTCTATCCTTGGTGGGACCTTCGATTTCCTTTTGGATAGGGTCGCATATTGGGCGTGACATAAATCCTTCGATTACTGTGCATGCCAGCATTACCGATCCAAGGATGACACTGATGCACAGAGACCAGACTATTTTAGGTATGGTCGCTACAAGATGGTATCAGAGCACACGCTGACTATAAGACATGACCACTAAGCTAAAGCCCTAGATCACTACTCTCTCTTCTCATTTCAACTCCTCATCTTTTCTACTTTTAGGATGGCAGATGCAAGGAACAAGTTCACACAACCGGATGAAGATACACCCTTTGGACGCCACTTGAAGGAAGTTACTAGATACCTGAACATCGGAGTACCAAGCATCACCGGGACCTACATCGCCACTTTACCAGAAGAGGAGCGTTCGATGATTCAAGTTCAAGTTCTTGGAAGGACATTCATGCCCGTCACTGAGCTCATAGAGTTTTCCTTTGATGCACCAACCTGGAGTCTAGGAAAGAGCATGGCAGCCCACATCATCATGGGACACATTGGAGAAGTTTACCACAAGGATCTCAAGGATACTATCTACCAGATTTGTGGGCGCCGAGATGAGCAATGGGAGATGATCAGCACCAGGAAGGATAGATCAATTGCAGCTTTCATCCAGGAGCTAAACCAGCACATTCCTCGCTAGGAGAACCAGATGTGCACAGGCATGATTGATCTGAAGAAGGCATTGACCAAGATCACGGAGCTGGAAGAAGAACTCAAGTCTACACGCGATGGTTATGAGGAGGAAATGACGACACTAGTGGAGAAGAATGATGATATGAAGAAGAAGCTACAAGTATTTATGGGATTCCCCTTGACTAGAGGAGAAGACGATGATTGCACTTGCCCGGAGAACTACATCATCATCGACGACACCGACTCGGACCCAGACGATAGCAAAGATGACTTTGTTGATGAAGATGGATGATGACCCACAAGTATAGGGGATCTATCGTAGTCCTTTTGATAAGTAAGAGTGTCGAACCCAACGAGGAGCAGAAGGAAATGATAAGCGGTTTTCAGCAAGGTATTCTCTGCAAGTACTGAAATAAGTGGTAACAGATAGTTTTGTGATAAGATAAATGGTAAGGAGCAACAAGTAACGAAAGTAAATAAAGTGCAGCAAGGTGGCCCAATCCTTTTTATAGCAAAGGACAAGCCTGGACAAACTCTTATAATAGGAAAAGCGCTCCCAATGACACATGGGAATATCGTCAAGCTAGTTTTCATCACGCTCATATGATTCGCGTTCGGTACTTTGATAATTTGATATGTGGGTGGACCGGTGCTTGGGTACTACCCTTACTTGGACAAGCATCCCACTTATGATTAACCTCTATTGCAAGCATCCACAACTACAACAAAAGTATTAAGGTAAACCTAACCATAGCATGAAACATATGGATCCAAATCAGCCCCTTAGGAAGCAACGCATAAACTAGGGTTTAAGCTTCTGTCACTCTAGCAAGCCATCATCTACTTATTACTTCCCAATGCATTCCTCTAGGCCCAAATAATGGTGAAGTGTTATGTAGTCGACGTTCACATAACACCACTAGAGGTTAGACAACATACATCTTATCAAAATATCGAACGAATACCAAATTCACATGACTACTAATAGCAAGACTTCTCCCTTGTCCTCGGTAACAAACATAACTACTCACAAAGCATATTCATGTTCATAATCAGAGGGGTAATAATGTGCATATAGGATCTGAACATATGATCTTCCACCAAATAAACCAACTAGCATCAACTACAAGGAGTAATCAACACTACTAGCAACCTACTAGCACCATTCCCGGACTTGGAGACAAGAATAGGATACAAGAGATGAACAAGGGTTTGGAGATGAGATGGTGCTGGTGAAGATGTTGATGGAGATTGCCCTCTCCCGATGAGAGGAGCGTTGGTGATAACGATGGTGATGATTTCCCCCTCTCGGAGGGAAGTGTCCCCGACAGAACAGCTCTGGCGGAGCCCTAGATTGGTTCCGCCAAGGTTCCGCCTCGTGGCGGCGGAGTCTCGTCCCGAAAGGTTCTCTTCTATTTTTTTCTCATCGAAAGACTTCATATGGGAGAAGATGGGCGTTGGAGAGCCACCAGGGGGCCCACGAGGTAGGGGGGCGCGCCCCCCACCCTCGTGAGCAGGGTGTGGGCCCCCTGGCCTTCATCTTTGGCGACAATTTTTCTTTATTTATTTTATGGTGTTCTGTGGAGTTTCAGGACTTTTGGAGGTGCACAGAATAGTCCTTCAATATTTGCTCCTTTTCCAGCCCAGAATTCCAGCTGCTGGCATTCTCCCTCTTCATGTAAACCTTGTAAAATAAGAGAGAATAGCCATAAGTATTGTGACATAACGTGAAATAACAGCCCATAATGCAATAAATATTGTCATAAAAGCAATGATGCAAAATGGACGTATCAACTCCCCCAAGCATAGACCTTGCTTGTCCTCAAGCGAAAAGCCGATAACGGTAAATATGTCCTCATGTTTAGAGGTAGAGGTGTCGATAAAAATAAAATACGGACATGAAGGCATCATGATTGTTGCATAACAGCAACATATATAAATTTTGTCATATGATTACTCATATTCATGTGATGATCTTCTCACAAAGCCAAAATATGAATCAGAAACCTTATTGGGCACCAACAGTTATAGTCTTAGTCATTGAAGCAATTGCAATTTATCATAACATCGGAAAGAGTCTATGTCAAAGCTTAAAAGCAAGTCCACATACTCAACTATCACTTAGTCCTTCATAATTGCTAACACTCACGCGATACTTGTGGTTACGGAGTTTTAATCGGACACAGAGAAAGATAGGGGCTTATAGTTTTTGCCCCACAACCTTTTTACCTCAAGGGTAATGTCAACAATAATAATTCATGCTCCCCCACACCCAATTAGATATATATATATCATGTTCTTTCCAACATGCTGAGCTTGCCAAAGGATGAAATGAAAAAGGAAAGGTGAAGATCACCGTGACTCTTGCATAAGGTAGAAGATAATAATAAAAGATAGGCCCTTCGCAGAGGGAAGCAGAGGTTGTCATGCGCGTTTAGGGTTGATGCACAAAATCTTAATGCAAAAGAACGTCAATTTACATTGCCCCTTGTATGTGAACCTTTATTATGCAGTCCGTCGCTTTTATTGGGTCCACAACAAGTTCGTGCAAAGTTTATTTTCTCCACACTAATAAATCATGCATATTTAGAGAGCAATTTTTATTGCTTGCACCGATGACAACTTACTTGAAGGATCTTACTCAATCCATAGGTAGATATGGTGGACTCTCATGGCAAAACTGGTTTAAGGGTATTTGGAAGCACAAGTAGTATTTCTACTTAGTGCTAAGAATTGGCTAGCATGAGGGGGAAAGGCAAACTCAACACGGTAGAGGAACCATGACAACATACATTATCTCAGATGTAAGAGAACATAACTCATTATGTTGTCTTCCTTGTCCAACATCAACTCTTTAGCATGTCATATTTTAATGAGTGCTCCCAATCATAAAAGATATCAATGATAATATATCTATATGTGAAACCTCTCTTTCCTTATTACTTCCTATTAATTGCAACGATGACCAAAGCTATATTTCCAACTCCCAACAACTTTAAATCATCATACTCTTTCTATGTGCAGTTATTACTTTCAATAAGATCAATATGAACTCTTGATTCTTTTTATTCTTTTTCTTCTAATCACCCAAGATCATGGCAAAATACTCAAGCCCTTGACTCAACACTAATCTTTATTATATAGCTCACGGACTTGATTACAAAGAAGGATCACAAAGCAAAACTCAAAACTAGATCATGTCATGCCTTTATTCTACTAAATCAAGATAATACTAATAGGATCGAACTAAGAAAAACGGTAAAGATAGGAGTTGTGATAATGATACGATACCAGGGCACCTCCCCCAAGCTTGGCAGTTGCCAAGGGGAGTGCCCATACCCATGTGATTATGTCTTCGGAGGTGATGGAGGTGTTGCATTTTTCTTCTCCAGCTTGCGTCTGAAGCTAAAATTTTCCTCCCTTAGATCCTCATTCTCGAGCTCAAGTTTCATTATCTTTTTGCATAGTGCTGCCTTGCTGTCCTGCGAAAAATGAGGTGGGATAGATTGGACCTTAGGGAGGCTTGACTTCTTGAACTCCACATGCATACCACCAGGTTGAGGTAGGGGATAGTCCTCTTCGTCGGAACTTGTTTCCTCCTTCCTCTTCGGATCATAGTCTTCTTCTTCCTCCGTGGTCCAGCCATAATGCTCCACATCCCCATATACCTTGGGATTTGCAATATAATCAGCCATGTAGCTCTCTCCCTCAGAATCTTGGGAAGACATCTTGCTCTAATCTGCAGCAGCAACAGCTCAAAACAAAAACAGAGGATATTTGCGTGATACAGGAGTCAAAACCTTCGGGAGTATATATAATGAATTTTTACCGACCAAAATACATACTATGCAAGGAAACGGAGTCCGGAGGGCACACGAGGTGCTCACGAGGTAGGGGGCGCGCCCAGGGGGGTAGGGCGCGCCCTCCACCCTCGTGGAGGCCTCGTGTCCTCCCCGGACTGCTTCTTATTCTTCTATTTTTCTAAATATTCCAAAACGGAGAAATATTGCCTTAAAAATTATTTTGGAGTCGTTTTACTTACCGTACCACATACCTATTCCTTTTCAGAGTCTGGAACGTTCTGGAAAGTGTCCCTTATGTATTCCTCCGGGGTTACAGTTTCAATAATATTAGTTTCAACATTTATAGGATTACCTGAGATATAGTGTTTGATCCTTTGACCGTTTACCACCTTCGGATTTGTGCCTGCGAAGTTGTTGATTTTTATGGCACCGGAATGATAGACCTCCTCGATGACGTAAGGACCTTCCCATTTGGAGAGAAGTTTTCCTGCAAAAAATCTTAAACGAGAGTTGTATAGCAATACATAATCACCTACATTAAACGCACGCTTTTCTATCCTTTTGTCATGCCACCTTTTAACTTTTTCTTTAAACAGCTTGGCATTTTCATAAGCTTGGGTTCTCCATTCATCAAGTGAACCATCTTATACGGAGAAGATGGGCGTTGGAGAGCCACCAGGGGGCCCACGAGGTAGGGGGGCGCGCCCCCCACCCTCGTGAGCAGGGTGTGGGCCCCCTGGCCTTCATCTTTGGCGACAATTTTTCTTTATTTATTTTATGGTGTTCTGTGGAGTTTCAGGACTTTTGGAGTTGCACAGAATAGTCCTTCAATATTTGCTCCTTTTCCAGCCCAGAATTCCAGCTGCTGGCATTCTCCCTCTTCATGTAAACCTTGTAAAATAAGAGAGAATAGCCATAAGTATTGTGACATAACGTGAAATAACAGCCCATAATGCAATAAATATTGTCATAAAAGCAATGATGCAAAATGGACGTATCAACTCCCCCAAGCATAGACCTTGCTTGTCCTCAAGCGAAAAGCCGATAACGGTAAATATGTCCTCATGTTTAGAGGTAGAGGTGTCGATAAAAATAAAATACGGACATGAAGGCATCATGATTGTTGCATAAAAGCAACATATATAAATTTTGTCATATGATTACTCATGTTCATGTGATGATCTTCTCACAAAGCCAAAATATGAATCAGAAACCTTATTGGGCACCAACAGTTATAGTCTTAGTCATTGAAGCAATTGCAATTTATCATAGCAAGACTTCTCCCTTGTCCTCGGTAACAAACGTAACTACTCACAAAGCATATTCATGTTCATAATCAGAGGGGTAATAATGTGCATATAGGATCTGAACATATGATCTTCCACCAAATAAACCAACTAGCATCAACTAAAAGGAGTAATCAACACTACTAGTAACCTACTAGCACCATTCCCGGACTTGGAGACAAGAATTGGATACAAGAGATGAACAAGGGTTTGGAGATGAGATGGTGCTGGTGAAGATGTTGATGGAGATTGCCCTCTCCCGATGAGAGGAGCGTTGGTGATGACGATGGTGATGATTTCCCCCTCTCGGAGGGAAGTGTCCCCGACAGAACAGCTCTGTCGGAGCCCTAGATTGGTTCCGCCAAGGTTCCGCCTCGTGGCGGCGGAGTCTCGTCCCGAATGGTTCTCTTCTATTTTTTTCTCATCGAAAGACTTCATATGGGAGAAGATGGGCGTCGGAGAGCCACCAGGGGGCCCACGAGGTAGGGGGGCGCGCCCCCACCCTCGTGAGCAGCGTGTGGGCCCCCTGGCCTTCATCTTTGGCGACGATTTTTCTTTATTTATTTTAAGGTGTTCCGTCGAGTTTCAGGACTTTTGGAGTTGCACAGAATAGTTCTTCAATATTTGCTCCTTTTCCAGCCCAGAATTCCAGCTGCTGGCATTCTCCCTCTTCATGTAAACCTTGTAAAATAAGAGAGAATAGCCATAAGTATTGTGACATAACGTGAAATAACAACCCATAATGCAATAAATATTGTCATTAAAGCATGATGCAAAATGGACGTATCACTGGAGCAGATATCTTGGAGTCTTCGACCGATCAATTTTTCTAGTCGACCACCATAACAGTAGTAGTATTCCCCCATGTATATAGTATAGTCCGAGCACTTTGTAACGATAGTTAGACCGTTGTATGCCCTTGTTTGAATTGATGGAAGTGATATTGTTTGCAATTGTCTCATGTGCATATGGGTAGTATTTTTCTCTCTAGACATCATTCTATTCTATATTCTCATCTTTCCTAAACCCTTAGATGCCTCCGAGACGTGACAATGGATTTGCTTTCCCACCAGAGCTCACTCAGTTGATCCAGCAGTAGAATGCCTTGATGCAGATGCTAGTCCAGAATCAGAATCAGGGGAACAACAACAAGAACAACAACAACAGCCCACCACCACCACCACCTATTGATCACTTAGCCCGTTTCTTGAGGCTGAATCCGCCGGTGTTCTCCAGTAGCACCGAGCCGATAGTTGCAGATGATTGGCTCCGCAAGATGGGGAGGGAGTTGACCACTGTAGCATGCACATATGCGGAGAAGGTGCGTTTTGCCGCACATCAGCTTGATGGACCCGCAGCATCATGGTGGGGGAACTTTACAGCCACTTATCCCATTGACACTGTCACATGGGATCAGTTTCAGCAGGCTTTCCGTACTGCTCATGTCTCAGCAGGAGCTATGGCCATGAAGAAGCGTGATTTTTGCAACTTGCGCCAAGAAGGACGTACAGTTGGCCAGTATGTGGACGACTTTAGTAAGCTTGCACGTTATGCCCCAAATGACGTTGCTACAGATGCAGCTAAGAAGGAGAAGTTTCTGGAAGGACTGAATGATGAGCTGAGCATGCAGTTGATGGTAGCAACCTTCAACAATTACCAGGAGTTGGTACATAGAGCTCTCATGATTGAAGGAAAGCAGCAGCAGATTAACAACCGCAAGAGGGAGTATGGACAAGGGAAGTACAATTCTGGAGCTCAGCAGAAGCCTCGTTTTACCCTGAACTCGGGAGGACATTTTCAGCATACTCATGGAGGAGGGAGTTTGCACAACCATAGTGGCCCCAAGAATGGTAATGGGAATGGAGGAAGCAACGGACAGAACCATACCAACCCATCAACACCAGCCAAGAGGGATCTAAGCCACATTACCTGTTTCAAGTGCCAGAAGACTGGACATTATGCCACTGAATGTCCTGAAGCAAAGAATGGAAATGGCAATGGAAGATCTGGGAAGAAGCCCAATCCTTTCAACAAAGGACAGGTGAACCACGTTAGCGTGGAGGAGGTTGAAGCCCAGCCCAATGCAGCAATAGGTAAGTTTTTGGTTAAGTCATTTACTGCAATCGTTCTTTTTGATACTGGTGCATCGCATTCATACATATCAAGGGGATTTGTGGATAAGTATAAACTGCCAACCCAAGCCCTTAGGTCACCCATGTTAGTAACCTCGCCAGGAGCAGAGTATATGGCTAGTCTATGGTGTTATCGGTTACCATTAAGGATTGGTAACTATGTGTTTCCCTCAGACCTAATAGTATTGGAATCGCAAGGACTGGATGTGATATTAGGCATGGATTGGTTATCGAAGTATGGAGGGAACATTGAATACGCCAGTAAGTCGATTTTGCTTACCACGCCAGAAGGAAGAAGGTTCAAGTATGTATCCCAGCATGTGCCGAAGAGGACTCAAGTAAATTCCTTATTAGGAGTTGTACAGGAGGAAGTACTAGTGGTGAAGGATTTCCCTGGCGTATTTCCAGAGGATTTGCAAGGCATGCCACCGGATAGAGACACTGAGTTTTTGGTTGAGCTTTTGCTAGGCACAGGGCCAATATCAAAGAGACCGTATAGGATGCCCGCAAAGGATTTGGAGGAGATTAAAAAGCAGATTAAGGAGTTACTGGATAAAGGCTATATTCGCCCAAGTTCTTCACCTTGGGGATCGCCAGTGCTTGTAGTGGAGAAGAAGGATGGATCATTGAGAATGGTTGTTGATTATCGAGGATTGGATGAAGTGACAATCAAGAACAAGTACCCACTGCCGATGATCAATGACTTGTTTGACCAATTGCAAGGAGCTATAGTATTTTCCAAGATCGTTCTGCGATCAGGATACCATCACTTGAAGATTCGAGAGCAGGATATACCTAAGATGGCTTTTACCACCAGGTACAAGCTGTATGAGTATACCGTTATGTCATTTGGTCTGACTAACGCACCTGCGTATTTCATGAACATGATGAACCAGGTGTTTATGGAGTTTCTGGATAAGTTCTTTGTGGTGTTCATTGATGACATTTTGGTCTACTCAAAGAATGAAGAGGAGCATAAGGAGCATTTGCGTTTGGTACTTGGGAAGCTCCGAGAACATCAGTTATACGCCAAGTTCAGCAAATGTGTGTTTTGGTTGAAGGAAGTTGGATTCCTCGGACATGTTATATCCGGAGAAGGAATAGCAGTGGACCCCGCTAAGGTTGTCACTGTAACAAATTGGGAAGCACCCACGTCAGTTGGAGAGATCCGGAGTTTTCTTGGACTCGCAGGATACTACCGGAGGTTCATTGAGAATTTCTCAAAGATTGCAAAGCCCATGACGCAGTTGTTGAAGAAGGACACCAAGTTCAAATGGACTGATGAATGTGAGGCCAGTTTCCAGGAGTTGAAGCAACGTTTGGTTACATCACCAGTGTTGATTCTGCCAGATCAGCGCAAGGATTATGAAGTATATTGCGATTCCTACAAACATTATTATTGCAATTCCTACACGCATATATTCCTCCCTCATAATAATTTTCAGTAACATCATGAATAAGTTCAACAATATAACCATCACAAAAAGCACTCTTTTCATGATGCATAAGCATAGAATTTTTATTACTCTCCACATAAGCAAATTTCTTCTCATTTGGAATAGTGGGAGAAAACTCAACAAAATAACTATCATGTGAGGCGTAATCCAATTGATATTCAAACATAGCATCCCCAAGCTTGTAGCTTTGCATATCATTAGCATCATGGATTTTCAAGGAATTCATACTAACCACATTGCAATCATGCTCATCATTCAAATATTTAGTGCCAAGAATTTTAATGCATTCTTCTTCTAACACTTGAGCACAATTTTCCTTTCCATCATTTTCACGAAAGATATTAAAAAGATGAAGCATATGAGGCAACCTCAATTCCATATTTTTTTTTAGTTTTCTTTTATAGACTACACTAGTGATAAAACAAGAAACTAAAAGATTCGATTGCAAGATCTAAAGATATACCTTCAAGCACTAACCTCCCCGGCAACGGCGCCAGAAAAGAGCTTGATGTCTACTACACAACCTTCCTATTGTAGACGTTGTTGGGCCTCCAAGTGCAGAGGTTTGTAGAACAGTAGCAAATTTCCCTCAAGTGGGTGACCTAAGGTTTATCAATCTGTGTGAGGCGTAGGATGAAGATGGCCTCTCTCAAACAACCCTGCAACCAAATAACAAAGAGTCTCTTGTGTCGCCAACACACCCAATACAATGGTAAATTGTATAGGTGCACTAGTTCAGCGAAGAGATGGTGATACAAGTGCAATATGGATGGTATATATAGGTTTTTGTAATCTGAAATTATAAAAACAGCAAGGTAACAAGTAACAAAAGTGAGCGAAAACGGTATTGCAATGGTAGGAAACAAGGCCTAGGGTTTTCACTAGTGCAAGTTCTCTCAACAATAATAACATAATTGTATCATATAACTATCCCTCAACATGCAACAGAGAGTCACTCCAAAGTCACTAATAGCGGAGAACAAACGAAGAGATTATTGTAGGGTACGAAACCACCTCAAAGTTATTCTTTCCGATCAATCCATTGGGCTATTCCTATAAGTGTCACAAACAGCCCTAGAGTTTGTAGTAAAATAAAACCTTCAGACACAAATCAACCAAAACCCTAATGTCACCTAGATACTCCAATGTCACCACAAGTATCCACGGGTATGATTATACGATATGCATCACAAAATCTCAGATTCATCTATTAAACCAACATAAAGGACTTCAAAGAGTGCCCCAAAGTTTCTACCAGAGAGTCAAGACGAAAACGTGTGCCAACCCCTATGCATAAGTTCACAACGTCACTAAACCCGCAAGTTGATCACCAAAACATACATCAAGTAGATCACGTGAATATCCCATTGTCACAACAGATAAGCACATGCTAGACATACATCAAGTGTTCTCAAATTCTTAAAGACTCAATCCGATAAGATAACTTCAAAGGGAAAACTCAATCCATTACAAGAGAGTAGAGGGGGAGAAACATCATAAGATCCAACTATAATAGCAAAGCTTGCGGTACATCAAGATCGTGCCAAATCAAGAACACGAGAGAGAGAGAGAGAGAGAGATCAAACACATAGCTACGGGTACATACCCTCGGCCCCGAGGGTGAACTACTCCCTTTCTCGTCATGGGGAGCGCCGGGATGACGAAGATGGCCACTGGTGATGGATTCCCCCTCCGGCAGGGTGCCGAAACGGGCTCCCGAGAGGTTTTTGGTGGCCACAGAGGCTTGCGTGGGCGGAACTCCCGATCTAGGTTTATTTCTGGGGGTTTCTATATTTGCAGGAATTTTTGGCGTCGGTCTCACATCAGGGGGGTCTCCGCGTCGTCCACGAGATAGGGGGCGCGCCTAGGTGGTAGGGCGCGCCCTCCACCCTCATGGACATCTCGGGACTCTTCTGGCCCAACTCTTTTACTTCGGGGGCTTCTTTTGGTCCATAAAAAATCATCAAAAATTGGCATGTCAATTGGACTCCGTTTGGTATTCCTTTTCTGTGAAACTCAAAAACAAGGAAAAAACAGAAACTGGCACTGGGCTCTAGGTTAATAGGTTAGTCCCAAATATCATATAAAATAGCATGTAAATGCATATAAAACATCTAAGATGGACAACATAAGAGCATGGGACAATAAAAAATTATATATACATTGGAGACGTATCAAGCATCCCCAAGCTTAATTTCTACTCGTCCTCGAGTAGGTAAATGATAAAAACAGAATTTTTGGTTTGGAATGCTACCTAACATATTTATCATTGTAATGTCTCTTAATTGTGGCAAGAATATTCAGATCCATAAGATTCAAAACAAAAGTTTAATAATGACATAAAAACAATAATACTTCAAGCATACTAACAAAGCAATTATGTCTTCTCAAAATAACATGACCAAAGAAAGCTTATCCCTATCATATAGTTTGGCTATGCTCCATCTTCGTCACCCAAAATATTCAAATCATGCACAACCCCGGTTTCAGCCAAGCAATTGTTTCATACTTTAGTATTCTCAAACTTTTTAAACTTTCACCCAATACATGAGCGTGAGCCATGGATATAGCACTATGGGTGGAATAGAATGATGGTTGTGGAGAAGACAAAAAGAGGGAGATAGTCTCACATCAACTAGGCGTATCAACGGGCTATGGAGATGCCCGTCAATAGATATCAATGGGAGTGAGTAGGGATTGCCATGCAACAGATGCACTAGAGCTATAAGTGTATGAAAGCTCAAAAAGAAACTAAGTGGGTGTGCATCCAACCTGCTTGCTCGTGAAGACCTAGTGCATTTGAGGAAGCCCATCGCTGGAATATACAAGCCAACTTCTATAATGAAGAATTCCCACTAGTATATGAAAGTGACAACATAGCAGACTCTCTATCATGAAGATCATGGTGCTACTTTGAAGCACAAGTGTGGTAAAAGGATAGTAGCATTGCCCCTTCTCTCTTTTTCTCTCATTTTTTGTCCTTTTTTTGTTTTCTTGTTTTGGGGGCCTTCTCTTTTTTTTGGCCTTTTTTCGTCTGGAGTCTCATCCCGACTTGTGGGGGAATCATAGTCTCCATCATCCTTTCCTCACTGGGACAATGCTCTAATAATGAAGATCATCACACTTTTATTTACTTAGAACTCCAGAATTACAACTCGATACTTAGACCAAAATATGAATCTATGTGAATGCCTCCGGCGGTGTACCGGGATGTGCAATGAATCAAGAGTGACATGTATGAAAGAATCATGAAAGGTGGCTTTGCCACAAATACGATGTCAAATACATGATCATGCAAAGCAATATGACAATGATGGAGTGTGTCATAATAAACGGAAGAGTGGAAAGTTGCATGGCAATTGCTACGTCTTGAGCTTGCGTTGGTTTTCCTTGAAGAGGAAAGGGTGATGCAGCAATAGTAGCGTAAGTATTTCCCTCAATTTTTGAGAACCAAGGTATCAATCCAGTAGGAGGCTCCTTAAAAGTCCCATGCATCTACACAAACAAACAAAGAACTCGCAACCAACGCAATAAAGGGGTTGTCAATCCCTTCACGGCTACTTGCAAAAGTGAGATCTGATAGAGATAGTATGATAAGATAAATATATTTTTGGTATTTTATAATATAGATGCAAAAAGTAAAGATGCAAAAAAAGTAGATTGAAAGCTTATATGATAAAAGATAGACCCGGGGGCCATAGGTTTCACTAGTGGCTTCTCTCAAGATAGCATAAGTATTACGGTGGGTGAACAAATTACTGTCGAGCAATTGATAGAAAAGCGAATAATTATGAGATTATCTAGGCATGATCATGTATATAGGCATCATGTCCGTGACAAGTAGACCGACTCCTGCCTGCATCTACTACTATTACTCCACACATCGACCGCTATCCAGCATGCATCTAGAGTATTAAGTTCATAAGAATAGAGTAATGCATTAAGAAAGATGACATGATGTAGAGGGATAAACTCAAGCAATATGATATAAACCCCATCTTTTTATCCTCGATGGGAACAATACAATACGTGCCTTGCAACCCTTTCTGTCACTTGGTAAGGACACCGCAAGATTGAACCCAAAGCTAAGCACTTCTCCCATGGCAAGAAAGATCAATCTAGTAGGCCAAACCAAACAGATAATTCGAAGAGACTTGCAAAGATAACTCAATCATACATAAAAGAATTCAGAGGAGATTCAAATATTTCTCATAGATAAACTTGATCATAAACCCACAATTCATCGGATCTCGACAAACACACCACAAAAAGAGTTTACATCGAATAGATCTCCACAAGAGAGGGGGAGAACATTGTATTGAGATCCAAAAAGAGAGAAGAAGCCATGTAGCTAATAACTATGGACCCGAAGGTCTGTGGCAAACTACTCACAACTCATTGGAGGGGCTATGGTGTTGATGTAGAAGCCCTCTGTGGTCGATTCCCCCTCCCGCGGAGCGCCAGCGAAGGCTCCAAGATGGGATCTCGCGGATACAGAAGGTTACGGCGATGGAAATTGTTTTTTGTTGGCTCCCTGGATGTTTTTGGGGTACGTAGGTATATATATAGGAGGAAAAGTATGTCAGTGGCCGCTCGAGGGGCCCAAGTGACAGGGGGCGCGCCAAGGAGGGGTGGGCGCGCCCTCCTATCTTCTGGACACCTCGATTGCTTCTTGACTTCCACTCCAAGTTCTCCGGATCACGTTCGTTCCAAAAATCATGCTCCCGGAGGTTTCATTCCGTTTGGACTCCGTTTGATATTCCTTTTCTTAGAAATACTGAAATAGGCAAAAAAACAGCAATACGGGCTGGGCCTCCGGTTAGTAGGTTAGTCCCAAAAATGATATAAATGTGTAAAATAAAGCCCATAAACATCCAAAAGGTGTAATATAATAGCATGGAACAATCAAAAATTATAGATATGTTGGAGACGTATCAAGCATCCCCAAGCTTAATTCATGCTCGTCCTCGAGTAGGTAAATGATAAAAACAGAATTTTTGATGTGGAATTCTACCTAGCATAATTCTCAATGTAATTTTCTTTATTGTGGCATGAATGTTTAGATCCAAATGATTCAGGATAAAAGCTTATAAAACATAAAAATAATAATGCTTCGAAGCATACTAACAAATAATCATGTCCTATCAAAATAGCAAAGGCAAAGAAAGCTTATCCCTACAAAATCATATAGTTAGGCCATGCTTCATTTTCATTACACAAAATACTCCCATCATGCACAACCCCAGTTTCAGCCAAGCAATTGGTTCATACTTTTTAACACGCTTCAGCTTTTTCGACTCTTACACAATACATGAGCGCAAGCCATGGACATAGCACTATGGTGGTATATGGTGGTGGTATATGGTGGTGGTTGTGAGGACAAAAAGGCAGAAGATAGTCTCACATCAACTAGGCGTATTAACAGACTATGGAGATGCCCATCAATAGATATCAATGTGAGTGACTAGGGATTGCCATGCAACGGATGCACTAGAGCTATAAATATATGAAAGCTCAACAAAAGAAACTAAGTGGGTGTGCATCCAACTTGCTTGCTCACGAAGACCTAGGGCATTTTGAGGAAGCCCATCATTGGAATATACAAGCCAAGTTCTATAATGAAAAATTCCCACTTAGTATATGAAAGTGACAACATAGGAGACTCTCTATCATGAAGATCATGGTGCTACTTTGAAGCACAAGTGTGGAAAAAGAGATATTAGCATTGTCCCTTCTCTCTTTTTCTCTCATTTTATTATTTTTTTCTTTTTTTCTTCTATTTTTTTTCTTTTATTTCTTTTTTCCTTTTTGTCCTTTCTCCTTTTTTTGGCCTTTCTTTTTTCTTTTTTTTAAAGTCTGAAGTCTCATCCCGACTTGTGGGGGAATCATAGTCTTCATCATAATCCTTTCCTCACTTGGACAATGTTCTAATAATGAAGATCATCACACTTTTATTGATTTACAACTCAAAACTAGAACAAGATATGACTCTATATGAATGCCTCCAGCGGTGTATCGGGATATGCAATGGATCAAGAGCGACATGTATGAAAATTATGAAGGTAGCCTTGCCACAAATAGGATGTCAACTACGTGATCATGCAAAGAGCAATATGACAATGACGAAGTGTGTCATAATAAACGGAACGGTGGAAAGTTGCATGGCAATATATCTCGAAATGGCTATGGAAATGCCACAATAGGTAGGTATGGTGGCTGTTTTGAGGAAGGTAAATAATGGGTGCATGATACCGGCAAAAGTTGCGCGGTATAATAGAGGCTAGCAAAGTGGAAGGATGAGTGTGCGTATATCCATGGACTCACATTAGTCATAAAGAAATCATATACTTATTGCAAAAGTCTACTTGCCCTCGAAGCAAAGTACTACTACGCATGCTCCTAGGGGAAGGGTTGGTAGGAGTTAACCATCGCGCGATCTCGACCTCCACTCATAAGGAAGGCAATTAAAAGAGCACCTCATGCAACAAGTTTGTCACACAACTTTTACCATACGTGCATGCTACGGAGTTGCCAACTTCAACACAAGTATTTCTCAATTTCACAATTACCCACTAGCATGACTCTAACATTACCACATCTATATCTCAAAACAATTATCAAGCATCGAATTGATCCTAGTGTTTTATGCACTTTCTATGATAGTTTTTATTATACCCAACTTGGATGCTCGTCATTCTAGGACCAAATTTATAACCATAGCAAATACCATGCTGTTCTAAAAGACTCTCAAAATAATATAAGTGAAGCAAGAGAGAGACCAACAATTTCTTCAAAATTAGGCCACCGCCGTTGTCGGTGTCAAAACCGGCTGATCTCGGGTAGGGGGTCCCGAACTGTGCATCTAGGCGGATGGTAACAGGAGACAAGGGACACGATGTTTTTACCCAGGTCCGGGCCCTCTCGATGGAGGTAAAACCCTACTCCTGCTTGATTAATATTGATGATATGGGTAGTACAAGAGTAGATCTACCACGAGATCAAAGAGGCTAAACCCTAGAAGCTAGCCTATGGTATGATTGTCGTTTGTCCTACGGACTAAAACCCTCCGGTTTATATAGACACCGGAGAGGGCTAGGGTTACACAGAGTCGGTTACAATGGTAGGAGATCTACATATCCATATCGCCAAGCTTGCCTTCCACGCCAAGGAAAGTCTTATCCGGACACGGGACGAAGTCTTCAATCTTGTATCTTCAGAGTCTAGGAGTCTGGCCAAAGATGATAGTTCAGCTATCCGGACACCCCTTAATCCGGGACTCCCTTAGTAGCCGCCGAACCAGGCTTCAATGACGATGAGTCCTGCGCGTAGATTGTCTTCGGCATTGCGAGGCAGGTTCTTCTCCAAATTCCATATACTTGTCGAATAGTGTCCGGCTTCTTATAAATGTTGCGCTCCTTGGCTTCCACGCCCAATAATGGCCATCTTCCACGTGTCGAACGAATGCGAAAAGCCAGGGTATGTTTACACTTACCCCCCTAGCTGCGCAAATGAGCCTCCTATAAAAGAGATGGGGATCTAGATCCGAATCACACCATCCTCCCTCCGCGAGCATTCATTGGAGCGCCTCTGACAAAAATCCATTCCATCATGGACAGTCGACGCGGCTCCTCCTCTCGCGCTCCCAGCCCTCAGCCTGGAGATTGGGAGAGATGCTCGGTCCCGCATAGCAAGCTAGTGACGCTCCAAACCAAGGGATTTCTTCCCCCAGCCTTCATGGTTTCGGTTCGAGCCGGACTCGCCACCTACAAGGGCGGAAAGCAGGCGGAGAGCGTCCCCGATCCCTCCAAAGGAGAGCGAGTATGCTTCGTCTCTTATCTGATAAGAGGGCTCGGATTTCCAATTCATCCGTTTCTCCGGGGGCTCCTGGAGTTCAATGGCCTCCAGTTGCACAACCTTACGGCTGCCTCCATTCTGCATATTTCGGGCTTCGTGGCCCTTTGCGATCTGTTTTTGGGCATTGAGGCTCATTTCGCGCTGTGGAAGAGATTGTTTTGCCTTGTACCCTGTTCTCATGAGGGGTCGATATATCAAGTGGGCGGAGCCGAACTATGGCGCATCGCCGGGACCGGATATCTATCCGGAACCCCGAAGAAGGCTTCCGAAGACTGGCCTTTGGAATGGTTTTATATGGAGGACGTCCCGCTGCCGGATCCTGTTTGGATCGGCCTCCCGGAGTTCCGTAATGCTCCTTTGAAGAAACGCCTAAGCTGGCGCCCGCGGAGCCCCCAGAGGGAAAATGACAGGGATGTCCTCTATCTGATGAGCCGAATAAGGTTATTAGCTCATTCCGGCCTGACTATGATCGGAGTCATGGCCACATGCATTATGCGGGGGGTGCAGCCGCTCCAGTATTGGGGCCACCGCATGTGGGATTTCAACGGGGAGGATGATGCCACCCGCCATGGCCGTAAGGGGCCAGGATCGGTCGCCGATCTGGTGAAGATCTTGTCCGGCCTGTACAAAGGGGAAAAGGAGGATTTTCTCTGTGTTAGTCCACTGAATGGATTTTCTATGAACAATCCTTGAAGCTGGGTAAGCGGACATTTCTTTTTGCCTATCCGATCCCCATTCCCATGGTTAAGTATCTCATTTTGTGATTTCGACGCAGGAACTGCGCCGGGCCGTAGAGGATATACACAGCCCACCTCCACAACCCGAGGATCTGGAACGGTCCCTCGATCCGGCCTCCGAAGAGGATCCAGATATAAAGGTGGAGCTGATCGATGGGGTGTTCTACCAACTTAGCATCGACAATGCTTTGGTCGCCATTACGGCCGACTACCCTGGAATATTTCCAGCTTCCCAGGTAACTGTGACCGAAGTCCTGATACCATGACCCATCCGTGCTTATTTCTGATCACCGCATACCAATGGTGTTTCGCAGGGGGTGCCTTTGAGGCGGGAAGCCGAGCCCGCGGCGGCTGGCCAACAAGGGGCAGCTCAGCCCAGCAGGCGGAAAAGAAGTGCGGTGCGGATGGAGACGTCGCCGCAACGGTATGGCGCGCCACCGTGTTTCAAGGAAAGATTCCTGGAAGACATACTAACGCTCGTGATCTTTTCAGGAAAAAGAGCGCTCGCCGGACTGTGTCCGGAGAGGTTGCCAATCGAGCTTCCGTCAGCCAGGCTCCAAAGCCAGGTCCAGAAGGGGAGGCGAACACAAGGCGCGCGTCGGATGCTCCTCCAATGGAGGATGCCGACAGATTGTCCGCCACCAAATCCGAGGTGGAGAGTGCCATGAATCATAGGCGCCGCCGGACATTTCTTCGTGACGCGTGTTTCTCCCAAGAGGCATTGAATGCCTTTAATTCGGGAGATGCGCACCTCCGTGCCGCTCAAGATGGTCTAGCCAGAGCCATGGAGTAGTATGTGAAAGACATACGGGCGAAGAATTTTGACATTTATATATGCCAGTAGCCCCCGAGACTTAAAATAGTTAGAATAACTGATTTAAGGACCATTTGTTATGCAGGATCTTACCGAAAAGAATACCCAACTGCCCCAGGAGCTTCAAGAGTGCAAGGCCCAACTTGAGGCCGCACTAGCCGCCACAGGGGGATCCACAGAGACCCCCTCCGGTAATATATACTTCGAAAGATAAGTAGTTTGTGAAGTGCGGCGTGTGTATAAGTCTGACAATAATATTGCAGATGGTGCCGGACTAGATCCGGAAAGGCAACAGCTACTACGCTAGTTAAAAGCCGGCGAGAATGTGCTTACAAGGGTGCGTCAAGAGAAAAATAATCTCCAAGATGCCAACACCCAGCTAGGTGAGGAACTGAAGGATGTTCGAGCCCAGCTGTCTGACTCCGTTAAGGAGAATCGGCGGCTTCGTCGTGGCATTTTAGTAAGTGCTTGAGCGAAATTTTGAAAAGAAGAGTTCGGCGAGGAAGTCGATTAACAGAAATATGTCTTTAGGTATGCTCACAGGTCGTCCTGCAGAGGAAATGCCCGGTTCAACGGGTGACCTACTTCCCGAGCTGCTGCAACTGCACGAACGAGTTCGGCAGGTGATGAGAGGCGTCGCCCAGGCCTTGTGGCCATCCATCTCCCTACCCAAAGGTCTTGGAGAGCTTGCAGAGAAGCTTCAGGGAGCACGGTGGCGCTTCCGACTATGGAAGATATCGGCCTGCCGTCAAGGCACCAGGGAGGCCTGGGCCATGGTGAAGACGCGGTACACGAAGGCTGACCAAACCACATGGCCGAGGTCGGACCTGTGGGGACCAATGGGAAGGAGATCCCTGTGAGCTTAGTGTACGGCCAAGTAGAGTTGGCCGCAAAGTATTCCCAGCAGGACTGTAAACTAGACAGCCTATTAGATGGTATTGAAGAGGAATACAATCAGTCAATTTGACTATGTAATTTAAAATGACATGTAAAATGCCTTCTAGTCGGATTGTAGATCGTTTGTCGTAGCGGACCTTTTCGCTTCAACCTCGGGACCCGGCAGTCTGGAGTGTGTCCGAATACCCTCGCGGTTATGCAAGAACTAGGGCATGCGTGGAGACCAGGCGTAGGGGTCATGAATGCTTTATCAGACAAGTGCCCAACTAGTTATGTTATATTACATGGTTAGTAAGAAACATCTTCCAGGGAGAATAGTTCCGTTAGGGGTTCCTTTCCCTAGGAGGCATGCCCTAAAGTGCATGTCCGGACTGCGCAAAAAGCAGAAAAACATCTGGGGCCAGATAAGTGAATAAGTAAGAATTCGTCTTTTAGTTCACCGACCGGATATTCCCTTAAGAACGCTAGCTTTCGGCTTCACCCAGTCTGAGGTACACGTCCGGCTGACCCGGTGGTAACAATCGCAGAGGTGCTCCCTTTACCACCTAGCCGAACAATCGGGAACGTAGGGGTAAGCACAGGAGCCAGGCAACCCTGCTTGGCCAAAACTTAAGTCATATAGATGCATATAATGGTGAATAAAAGGTACATGCGGAAGTGTGACACATGTGTTGGGCATAAAGCCCGTATAAATATGCTTCTGTTAAAGAATCCCCCAGGTATACTGAGCGCGGATAACGCGTCAAGTGTGTGTGAACAGTGCACAAACGAGCCTTCAACGGCTTTAAGAAAAAAGGAGGGAGAAGGGGAGAAATAAAAGACAGCTAAAGTATAAAATGTAGACGGAGGAAGGAGACGAACTCAGAGTCCAGCGCTAGGCGTAGAATCTTCGGAGACGGGCTGCGTTCCATGGGTTCGGCTCGAGTCGGTTATCCGATGCATTTCGCAGACGGTACGCTCCGCCAGTCAGGACTTGGTCGATGATGAAGGGACCTTCCCATTTGGGCTTGTGTTTGTCCTTTTTCTTGTCCGGCAGGCGTAGAACTAGTTCGCCAACATTGTAAGTTTTGGCCCGTACTTCTCTGCTTTGATATCTTCGAGCCTGCTGTTGATAGAATGCGGAACGAGCTTTTGCCACATCGCGCTCCTCCTCTAAGGTGTCCAAACTATCCTGCCGATCCAACTCGGCTTCTCTTTCTTCGTACATGCGCACGCGAGGTGAGTCATGAATTATGTCGCAGGGCAAAACTGCCTCTGCGCCGTATACCATAAAAAATGGTGTGAATCCGGTAGTGCGATTCGGCGTGGTCCGCAGCCCCCAGAGTACAGAGTCGAGCTCCTCTACCTAGTGTGTGTTAGATTCCTTGAGGGACCGCACTAGTATGGGTTTAATGCCTCTCATGATTAGACCATTTGCTCGCTCGACTTGACCGTTAGTTTGAGGGTGATAGACTGAAGCGTAGTCGAGCTTGATGCCCATGTTTTTGCACCAGAGTTTAACCTCGTCGGCCGTGAAGTTCGTGTCGTTATCAGTGATGATGCTATGGGGGATGCCATAATGGTGTACTACCCCTGATATGAAGTCTATCACGGGTCCGGATTCGGCCGTCTTAACTGGCTTGGCCTCTATCCATTTGGTGAATTTATCCACCATGACCAATAGGTATTTTTGCTTGTGGGTTCCTCCTTTAAGGGGTCCAACCATGTCAAGCCCCCAGACCACGAACGGCCAGGTGATGGGTATAGTTTTGAGGGCGGTGGGTGGCATGTGGCTTTGATTAGCAAAGAGCTGGCAACCGACGCATCGTTGGACTAAGTCCTGAGCATCTGCCCGGGCCGTCGGCCAATAAAATCCTATACGGAAGGCCTTGCCTACAAGGGCCCGGGCTGCGGCGTGGTGCCCACCGAGTCCGGCATGAATTTCAACCAGAAGATTTCGCCCTTCCTCTTCGGAGATACACCTTTGAAGGACTCCGGTTGTGCTTTTCTTATAAAGCTCTCCCTCATGGACCTTATAGGCTTTAGTTCGCCGTACTATGCAGCGGGCCTCATTTTGGTCCTCGGGAAGTTCCTGCCTAGTTAAGTAGGCTAGGAATGGTTCCGTCCACGGGCCGATGACTGCCATTATTTCATGGGCTGAATGTGTTATTTCATTGGCTTAGCCATCGATTGTGTCAGAATGTTCGGTGTTGGGTGGTGCGGTTGGGTCTAGATTGTTGTTTCCAGACTCCCCTTCCCATAGTACGGATGGCTTGAACAGCCGCTCTAGGAAGATATTTGGAGGGACGGCATCGCGCTTTGCACCAATGCATGCCAATACGTCCGCCGCCTGGTTATTATCCCGGGCTATATGGTGAAGTTCAAGCCCTTCAAACCGAGCTGACATTTTTAGGACGGCGTTATGGTAAGCTGCCATTTTCGGATCCTTGGCATCGAAGGCTCCATTTATTTGGAATATCACGAGGTTTGAATCCCCGCGCACCTCTAGGCATTTAATGCCCATGGAGACCGCCATCCGGAGGCCATGTAGGAGGGCCTCATATTCGACTACATTGTTGGACTCCGTGTACATTATCTGGAGTACGTATTAAACTGTGTCTCCGGTTGGGGACGTCAGGACGACGCCAGCCCCCAGGCCGGCCAACATTTTGGAGCAGTCGAAGTGCATGATCCAATTGGAATATGCGCCATACTCTTTAGGGAGTTCAGCTTCAGTCCATTCGGCGACGAAGTCGGCCAAAACTTGCAACTTGATGGCTCGCCGTGGCTTGTAGGTTATGTCGAATGGGAGGAGCTCGATGGCCCATTTTGCAATCCGGCCAGTCGTGTCGCGGTTGTTTATAATGTCATCAAGAGGTACTTCGGAGGCTACTGTTATCGAACACTCTTGAAAGTAGTGTCGCAGCTTCCCGGATGCCATGAACACCGCGTACGCTATCTTTTGATAATGTGGATACCGGGACTTGCATGGAGTTAGGACAGTGGACACGTAGTAAACTGGTTTTTGAAGAGGGAACCTGTGTCTGTCCGTTTCTCGTTCGACGACGAGCACCGCACTTACAACTTGATGTGTTGCCGCGATATATAATAGCATTGGTTTGCCCATGTTGGGCGCGGCCAGGACCGGATTTGTTGCCGATATGGCTTTTATTTCTTTGAGTCCGGCCGTGGCGGCATCCATCCACTCGAAGTGTTCGGTGCGCCGGAGGAGGAGATAAAGGGGTAATGCCTTTTCTCCCAAACGGGAGATAAAGCGGCTTAGAGCCGCCACGCATCCAGTCAATTTTCGTATTTGTTTGAGGTCTTTTGGGATATCCAATTGTGACAGAGCTTGGATCTTGGCTGGGTTTGCTTCAATTCCTCTAGCGGATACAATGAAGCCCAAGAGCTTTCCGGCTGGTACGCCGAAGACGCATTTTCCGGATTCAGCTTAATGTCGTATGTTCGGAGATTGTCGAATGTGAGCCTTAAGTCGTCTACTAGAGTTTCTACATGCTTGGATTTGACGACCACATCATCTACGTATGCCTCCACTGTTTTGCCGATCTGGTTTGCCAGACATGTCTGAATCATGCGTTGATATGTTGCGCCGGCGTTTTCGAGCCCGAAGGGCATTGTGCTGAAGCAGAATGGGCCGTACGGAGTGATGAATGCCGTTGCGGCTTGGTCTGGCTCTGCCATCTTAATTTGGTGGTAGCCAGAGTATGCATCGAGGAAGCACAATGAATCGTGTCCTGCGGTAGCATCGATAATTTGATCGATGCGGGGGAGGGGGAAGGGGTCCTTTGGGCAAGCCTTGTTAAGGTCCTTGAAGTCGACACATAGGCGCCAGGATTTATCCTTCTTTGGTACCATCACCAGGTTTGCTAGCCAGTCCGGATGTTTTATATCTCTGATGAATCCGACTTCCAATAGTTTGGCTAGCTCCTCTCCCATTGCATGTCTCTTTGGTTCGGCAAATCGCCGAAGAGCCTGTTTGACTGGCTTGAATCCTTTTAGGATATTTAGGCTGTGCTCGGCCAGCCGGCGTGGGATTCCTGGCATGTCTGAAGGGTGCCAGGCAAAAATGTCCCAATTTTCCCGTAGGAATTCTCGTAGTGCGGCGTCTACATCAGGGTTTAACTGTGCCCCAATGGAGGCCGTCTTTGTAGGGTCCATTGGATGGACTTGGATTTTGACTATTTCGTCCACTGGCTTAAAAGAGGTGGATCTCTTATCGAGTATCACATCGTCCCTGTTCACCGTGGAGCGGAGCGCAGTGAGTTCCTCGGCCGCTAGGGCTTCGGATAGTGCCTCGAGGGCTAGTGCAGCTATCTTATTTTCGGCGCAGAGTGCTATGTCCGGATCACTGGCAAGAGTGATGATTCCGTTGGGCCCGGGCATTTTGAGCTTCATGTACCCGTAATGGGGTATAGCTTGAAAAATTGTGAATGCCTCTCGCCCTAATAAAGCGTGATATCCGCTGCTGAACGGAGCCACTTGGAACGTGGCCTCCTCGGACCTGTAATTGTCCCGCGAGCCGAACACCACATCCAGTGTGATTTTTCCTGTGCAGCATCCTTCCCGACTAGGGATTATTCCTCTAAAGGTTGTGCTACTTCGCTCAATGCGGCTCCAGTCTATTTCCATTTTTCGAAGGGTTTCCTCGTAAATGAGGTTTAATCCGTTGCCGCCGTCCATGAGTACCTTAGTAAGGCGAATGCCGTCCACTATTGGACTGAGGACCAATGCGGCTCGTGCTCGGGCTGTTCGGAATTTAGGTTCGTCACTGGCATTAAAGGTAATAGCCGTGTCACTCCATGGGTTTATTGTTGCTACTTGGTAGACTTCGGCAAGGCTGCGGAGTGTTCGTTTCCGCATATTATTCGATGTGAAAGTCTTGAAGACTGTTAATACCGTACTGGTGTTGCTGGGCTGGTTCTCTTGAGCTAGAAGCTCTTCGCCACTTTTGGCCACCTGTCGTAGTATCCAACATGCTCGAAGGCTATGAGTTGGAGTGGCGCCCTCTGTACTATGAATTTTGCAGGGTCCATTGAGCCATCCCTCCTGCACGGTTCCATGCCCTTTAGGGGTTTTTTGCTTTTTGATATTTAACCCAGGTGCCTGGCGATGATGCACCCTTTTATTTCGGACTAGGGTTGGCCGGATTATCCCAAAATTTGGTTTCGGTCTTCCAGGCGCTCTCCATCGCACAGTACTTTCGTACTATGGACGCCAAGTCGGCAAAGCGTGTAATTTCACGACGACTTATGGCGTTTAGGATTCCCTTGTCCATGCAATTATTGCAGAAAAGTGAAATTGCATCTTCCTCGCGGCAGTCCTTTATCCTGTCCATAACCAGGAGGAATCTGGCCCAGTAATGGTGTACTGTTTCAGCAGGCTCTTGCCGGATTCGGGATAGATCGCTTATATTTGGGTGGGTGGGTGGAATTGAATTCGGAACCCCGTCCAATCTAAGACTCAAGGGCCAAAAAGTTTCCAAACTTGGAAGCTTGGGTTTTTGGATATTGTCCAATGAATCCAGCCCGCTGCCTGACTTTAGGTTCAGGACTTGATCGACGTCCGTCCCTCCGCGGGAATCCGGCATGGAGGGGTCGTGTAACGCCCCGGATCCGATGCGCCAGGTGTCCAGCAAATATTCGCCATAGTTGACTTGTCATTTGCTTGCGTGTTGCATTTTGCCATGTCATCATCTGCATGTTTTTCAAAACTTGCATCCGTTCGGATTCCGCCGGTTCTCTCCGTTGTCCGTTCCGAGTCCGGACACACTCGCACGCGCCCGCGGCACCTCCGAAATATTATTTTATAAGTGGCATAAAAATGTTCTCGGAATGGGGTGAGAGTTGGCGTGCGGTCTTATTATAGTGTAGACAAGCCGCCTGTCAAGTTTCGTCGCATTCGGAGCTCGTTTGATAGCCCAACCTTTAAATATATAGCGGCATCGTTGCCGGTATTTTCGTCGAACATTTCGTTCTCTGGAATAGACGCCGGGCCTCACTTCTCTTCTCTCCTCTCAGCCCAACTCATCTACACAGCCCACTAGGCCCACCTACCTACCCCCTCCGCTCCGGACCGTCCGATGGCGATCGAACGGCTCCGAAACGGAGCAAAACCCCTGACCCTAGCCTCCCTTTCCTATAAAAGGAAGCCTCCCTTCCATTTTTGGCAGCAACCAATCCCCCCGCCTCGAAATCCGCACGCTGCCAGCCTCCTCCCACCTTGGGGGCCGCGCCGCCGCCTTCCCCCTCCAAATCCGCCGTCGGCCACCTCACAGGCACCACTTGGCGCTCAGCCATTGGCCAGCCGCCGCCGCGCCGTCGTCCTGCAGCCAACCAGGGGCTGCCACGCACCCCCTAGCCTCCCAGCGCCGCCCAGGGCCCGGCCGGCCCATCCGAGGCCCGCCCTGGGCTGGATCCGGGCCGAGCGCCGCCCGCTCTCGAGCGCCCAACCCCGAGCCTTGCTCCTGCCGGTCGACCCAATGGGATCGGGAGCTCCCTGCCGAAGCCCCCTCGCCGCTTCGCGTCACCGCCATCTCGCCGTCCTCCGCCGCACCCCCAGGTCGCCGGCCACCTCGCCGTCCTCCTTCCATTCCTCCCCATCTTCCTTCACTCTCTAATCCCCACCTGCCTCTCTCTCTTCCGCAGGTTGCCGCCACCGCCGGAGCTTCGAGGCAGCGCCGCCGACCCCTCCGCCGGCCGGATCAGGCCCCCCATGGCCGGATCGGTCCGTTCCGCCACGCGCCAGACCTGCCCTGGCCCCCTCCAGGCCTCCCCACGCTCCGGCGCCGCCGTGTCCCCTGCCATGGCCGCCTCCTCCCTGTTCGAGCGGGAGGAGGACGAGCGCCCGCTCGTGGGCCGCCTTCCCCTCGCGCATGTGGGCCCCGCCCTGGGCCTCCTCCAGCAGCGGCCCAGCCCAGCTTCACCCTCCGGCCTGCCTCGCCCCCTCTTCACATGGGCCGAGCCCATTGGTGAGCAATCCCTCTAAAACCCGCCCGTGCGTTTTTCAACTATTTGTCGCTCGCTGTTAAATCTGCCAAGTCCCTAAAATCATACAATCTGGTGCACTGTTCTGCATGCCATAACTTCATGCTCGCTGCTCCGATTCATGCATATAATATATCAAAATGTTCGCTGTGAGGTGCTCTGCATTTTGCTCCATTATGCCATGCTTGTTTGAGTCCATCTTGAGGCCCTAATAATCATTGCAAGAGTGCTATATAATGTTCTCTGCTGTCTATTAACAGAACATGCTCATTTGTCATTTTTGCCAGGTTTGATGTGTGCATCCTATGAGCATGAGCTCTACATGTGTTTTGAACTACATCATGCCATCTTTACAGAGGTGCTATCCATGTATTTTTGTGAGTTGTGTAGTGAGTACATCAAGCTAGTTAAGTGGGGTACTTGCTGTTACTGTTTTGTTAGGCTGAATCTGTTATTTCGTGATGCTAGGTAAACCTGCTGCTACAAGTCATTCTATGCATAATCTGGAGATGTTCACTAAGAATGTTTTGTTATAAATGTCATGTTCTATCCATGCATGCCCCTAGTTGCAATTATAGTCTGCTGTAGCTTGTTGTAATCTTGCTCTCAAATTGCTAAATAATGTTGTTGTCAGCCTGTTAACATTAAGTTCAGTTTTGCCATGTGTGTTGCTAGTGATCCATGTACCTTATGAACTTGTTCTTGCCATGTATAGCTTCATAAACATATATTCTTACTGTTGGTTGCATTGCCATGCCATGTATTGCTCTGTGGTGAGTGGTACAAGCTCACCAACATGCTTACTTATTGTTGTTCCTGCCATGTAAGAATCTGTCATATAACTTGCTATGTTTACATGGGTGCCATCATATTTTATGTGCCCTTTTGGCTCATGGTCATTAAGGAAATTTTGTTATATGGGATTAGTAGATTCATGCCATGCCTTTGTTTGCCATGTTAAGTTCCTGTAACATGTTGGTTGATAGCTCTAAACATTGCAACCTGATGTTATTTCTGCCAAGTCTGTAAACTGTTATTATATGCAATCTTGCCATGTGTGTTTGAGCATGTTCTAGTGATTTCTGGAGTTAGCTCAGTGTTCATGTTTTGTCATGCTTTACCTGTACTTCATGTCCATGCCTTTTGTTTCCACGTTTGGATGCTGTAGCATACTGTTTTGATGCTTGTAAGATGCCTACTTGCTGTTTTGGACAGCTTGTCCTTTAAACTTGTATAGAGTGTATGTGTTGAACCGTTGCTCCGTTTTGAGTGTGCTCTATATGAAACTTGCTTGATTTTGCATGAAGTTCCATATTATCATGTTGCATCCTTGTTTTGCGGTGTTTGCTTGATGTTTGTATGCATTTTGCCCCAATGCCATGTTTGACTTGTTTTGCTCATATATTCTAGGCCGTAGCTCCGAACTAAATGAACTTTATATGTAACTTGACTAGAATTTCGTGTAGATCCTCTTGGTGCTCTTTAAATTGCTGTTAAACAACGTTAACTTAATGTTTGTTCAGATCTGGACCAACTTTGAAATTTGCATATGAGGACTTACCGGAATTGTTATATGTTGTTTCCGGCCTCATTTAAACTTGCCTTGATGTGTTGTTCTTGTTTGCATCATCTCTTGCCATGAGTAGCCTCATTTAGTTTTGTCATGCATCATACTTGGTTGAGCATCATGCCTTGTTCTTGTGTGGTGTGTTTACCATGTTGTGTGCTTCTTCTCGCTAGTTTCCGTTTTGTTGCGATCATGAGGATTCGTTCGTCTACGCTTGGTTCATCTTCGTGGCTTCATCTTCTTCATGGACTCGTTCTTCTTCCTTGCGGGATTTCAGGCAAGATGACCGCTACCCTGGATCTCACTACTATCATTGCTATGCTAGTTGCTTCGTTCTATCACTATGTTGCGCTTCCTATCACTTGTTCTTCAAGCCTCCCCAAATTGCCATGAACCTCTAACGTTTGACACCATTCCTAGCAAACCGTTGTTTGGCTATGTTACCGCTTTGCTCAGCCCCTCTTATAGCGTTGTTAGTTGCAGGTGAAGTTGAAGATTGCTCCATGGTGGATAGGGTTATGTTGGGATATCACAATATCTCTTATATTATTAATGCATCTATATATTTGGTAAAGGGTGGAAGGCTCGGCCTTATGCCTGGTGTTTTGTTCCACTCTTGCCGCCCTAGTTTCCGTCATATCGGTATTATGTTCCCGGATTTTGCGTTCCTAACGCAGTTGGGTGATTTATGGGACCCCCTTGACAGTTCGCTTTGAATAAAACTCCTCCACCAAGGCCCAACCTTGGTTTTACCATTTGCCTCACCACCACCTACTTTTCCCTTGGGAGTCGCTCTCTCGAGGGTCATCTTTATTCAGCCCCCCGGGCCAATGCTTGTCTAAGTGTTGGTCCGAACTAGAGCCACTTGCAGCGCCACCTCGGGGAAACTTGAGGTCTGGTTTTAGTTGTACGTAGTGTTCATCCGGTGTTGCCCTGAGAACGAGATATGTGCAGCTCCTATCGGGATTGTCGGCGCATCGGGCGGTCTTGCTGGACTTGTTTTACCATTGTCGAAATGTCTTGTAAACCGGGATTCCGAGACTGATCGGGTCTTCCTGGGAGAAGGAATATCCTTTGTTGATCACGAGAGCTTATCATGGGCTAAGTTGGGACACCCCTGCAGGGTTATAAACTTTCGAGAGCCGTGCCCGCAGTTATGTGGCAGATGGGAATTTGTTAATATCCGGTTGTAGATAACTTGACACCTGATCCAAATTAAAATGCATCAACCGCGTGTGTAGTCGTGATGGTCTCTTTTCGGCGGAGTCCGGGAAGTGAACACGGCTTTGGGTTATCATTGACGTAAGTAGGAGTTCAGGATCACCTCTTGATCATTGCTAGCTTCATGACCGTTCCTTTGCTTCTCTTCTCACTCTTATTTGCGTATGTTAGCCACCATATCATGATTAGTCGCTGCTACAACCTCACCACTTTACCCCTTCCTTTCCCTTTAAGCTTTGCTAGTCTTGATACCCATGGTAATGGGATTGCTGAGTCCTCGTGGCTCACAGATTACTACAACAACAGTTGCAGGTACAGGTTATGCGATGATCTTGACGCGAGAGCGATGTTTGCTTGTTTGGAGTTCTTTTTCTGCTTCTTCTTCGATCAGGGGATAGGTTCCAGGTCAGTAGCCTGGGCTAGCAGGGTGGATGTCGTTTGAGTTTCTGTTTGTGTTTCATCCGTAGTCGGATGGTGCTCTAATGTAAGATGATGTTGTATTCGTGTGGCATTGTATGCCCTATGTATGTACCCCTATGTATTATGTAATGTTGATGTAATGATATCCACTTTGCAAAAGCATCTTCAAGATGCGCTTCTATCCTTGGTGGGACCTTCGAGTTCCTTTAGGATAGAGTCGCATCTTGGGCGTGACAGGTCGGGAATCCGGACATGGCTAGTCCTTAATATAGAAGAAGGGTTGCCGTACTGTTCCTCCACCATAGCAACGTGGTGGGTAGCCTGGGGAGACTTGATCTCTCTCAGATCAGTTTTAGGCCCAATCTGATCATAGTCTGTAGCGACTCCCAGGGCGGCGATGCGATCCAAGAGCTCGTTTAAGGAGGAGAGCTCCATCAGATCTAGCTGCTCGGCAAGTTCCGAGTTAACGTGAAGATTGCTTTCGATGACCCGAGAAGTCATCATCGGCGCGGCGGCCGAACAGGCGGTCATAAGAAAACTGCCTAGCCGGAGAGCCTGGCCGGTGGCCAAAGCTCCTTTAGGAATGGTGTCGTCTTTAAAGATGAGATGAGGCATCCTTCCTGACGGCGACAGCACAGAGGAACTCTCAATGAAAGCACCAATGTCGGTGTCAAAACCGGTGGATCTCGGGTAGGGGGTCCCAAACTGTGCGTCTAGGCGGATGGTAATAGGAGACAAGGGACACGATGTTTTTAGCCAGGTTCGGGCCCTCTCGATGGAGGTAAAACCCTACTCCTGCTTGATTAATATTGATGATATGGGCAGTACAAGAGTAGATCTACCACAAGATCAAAGAGGCTAAACCCTAGAAGCTAGCCTATTGTAGGATTGTCGTCCGTCCTACGGACTAAAACCCTCCGGTTTATATAGACAACGGAGAGGGCTAGGGTTACACAAAGTCGGTTACAATGGTAGGAGATCTACATATCCGTATCGCCAAGCTTGCCTTCCACGCCAAGGAAAGTCCCATCCGGACACGGGACGAAGTCTTCAATCTTGTATCTTCATAGTCTAGGAGTCTGGCCAAATATGATAGTTCGGCTATCCGGACACCCCCTAATCTGGGACTCCCTCAGCCGTGCTCTAAAAGATATAAGTGAAGTACTAGAGCAAAAAATATCAAGCTCAAAAGATATAAGTGAAGCACATAGAGTATTCTAATAAATTCTAATCAAGTGGGCTTCTCCCAACAGGTGTGTACAGCAAGGATGACTGTGGTAAACTAAAAAGCAAAGACTAATATCATACACGACGCTCCAAGCAAAACACATATCATGCGGTGAATAAAAATATAGCTCCAAGTAAAGTTACCAATGAATGAAGACGAAAGAG
Organism: Triticum timopheevii; assembly: GCA_963921465.1. NCBI lineage: Eukaryota > Viridiplantae > Streptophyta > Magnoliopsida > Poales > Poaceae > Triticum > Triticum timopheevii. Next base: position 142,614,381 of record OY997270.1, read on the forward strand.
GGGATGCCTTCCGGGGGCATCCCCAAGCTTAGGCTTTTGGCTACTCTTGAATATCTTGGGGTGCCATGGGCGTCCCCAAGCTTAGGCTCTTGCCACTCCTTATTCCATAGTCCATCAAATCTTTACCCAAAACTTGAAAACTTCACAACACAAAACTCAACAGGAAATCTTATAAGCTCCCTTAGTGAAAGAAAACAAAACCACCACATAAGGTACTATAATGAACTCATTCTTTATTTATTTTTGTGTTAAACCTACTGTATTCCAAGTTCTCTATGGTTCATACCACTTAATACTATCCATAGATGCATCAAAATAAGCAAACAACACACGAAAGGCAGAATCTGTCAAAAACAGAACAGTCTGTAGAAATCAGTAACTAACGCAAACTTATGGAACTCTAAAAATCCTACCAAAATAGGAAGTCCTGGGCAAAGTGTCTATTGATCAGAAGCAAAAAAGAATAAACGCAAAATCACGTTTCTATGATTTAACAAAACTAATTTCGTGCGCGCAAAGTTTCTGTTTTTTAGCAGAATCAAATTAACTATCACCATAGGTTATCCTATAGGTTCTACTTGGCACAAACACTAATTAAAACATAAAAACACATCTAAACAGAAGGTTGATGCAAGATTTATTAAATAACAGCAAGGAAAAATATTGGGTTGTCTCCAACAAGCGCTTTTCTTTGAAGCCTTTTTAGCTAGGCATTGAGATTTCAATGATGCTCACATGAAAGAAAAGAACTGAAGCACAAAGAGAGAATCATAAAACATGTGACAAACACACTTAAGTCTAACATACTTCCTATGCATAGGCATCTTGTAAGAAAACAAATTATCAAGGCAAGCAAAAACTAGCATATGCAAGGAAGAACAAAGAGATGATAGCAATCTCAACATGAAGAGAGGTAATTTTGTAACATGAAAATTTCTAGAACCATATTTTCCACTCTCATAATAATTACATGTAGGATCATAAGCAAATTCAACAAAATAGCTATCACATAAAATATTTTCAACACGACCCACATGCATGCGAAGTTGACACTCTTCCAAAATAGTGGGATTAACATTAACTAAAGTCATGACCTCTCCAAGCCCACTTTTATCTAAAATTTCATAAGATTGATCAAAATCCAAATATGTGGGATCTAAAGTTGACACTCTTCCAAACCCACTTTCAATAATATTGCAAACACTATTATCAATCTCATATTCATCATGGGGGTTAAATAAATTTTCAAGATCAAAAGAAGAATCACCCCAATTATGATCATTGCAACAAGTTGTAGACATAACAAAACTAGCATCCCCAAGCTTAGGGTTTTGCATATTATTATCACAATTGACATGAAGAGAATTTATAGTAACATCATTGCAATCATGCCTTTTATTCAAAGAGTTATCATGAATCTCTTCATAAATTTCTTCATGATAATTTTCAAATTCACGAATTTCAAGCAAAGCTTCATAAAGATAATCTAGTGCACAAAACTCACTAGCAATTGGTTCAACATAATTGGATCTCTTAAAAAGATTAGCAAGTGGATGAGGATCCATAAACTTATAGCAAGCAAAGATGCAAGCAAAAGGAAGGCACATGGAGACACAAGATCGAACAGAAGACGGGCGAATAAAACGGCAAGGGTGAAGTGGGGGAGAGGAAAACGAGAGGCAAATGGCAAATAATGTAAATGCGAGGGAGATGAGTTTGTGATGGGTACTTGGTATCTCTTGACTTGAGAGAAGACCTCCCCGGCAACGGCGCCAAAAATCCTTCTTGCTACGTCTTGAGCTTGCATTGGTTTTCCTTGAAGAGGAAAGGGTGATGCAGCAATACTAGCGTAAGTATTTCCCTCAGTTTTTGAGAACCAAGGTATCAATCCAGTAGGAGGCTCCTCAAAAGTCCCACACACCTACACAAACAAACAAAGAACTCGCAACCAACGCAAGAAAGGGGTCGTCAATCCCTTCACGGCCACTTGCAAAAGTGAGATCTGATAGAGATAGTATGATAAGATAAATATATTTTTGGTATTTTATAATATAGATGCAAAAAGTAAAGATGCAAATAAAAGTAGATTGAAAGCTTATATGATAAAAGATAGACCCGAGGGCCATAGGTTTCACTAGTGGCTTCTCTCAAGATAGCATAAGTATTACGGTGGGTGAAAAAATTACTGTCAAGCAATTGATAGAAAAGCGAATAATTATGAGATTATCTAGGCATGATCATGTATATAGGCATCACGTCCGTGACAAATAGACCGATTCCTGCCTGCATCTACTACTATTACTCCACACATCGACTGCTATCCAGCATGCATCTAGAGTATTAAGTTCATAAGAACAGAGTAACGCATTAAGAAAGATGACATGATGTAGAGGGATAAACTCAAGCAATATGATATAAACCCCATCTTTTTATCCTCGATGGAAACAATACAATACGTGCCTTGCAACCCTTTCTGTCACTGGGTAAGGACACCGCAAGATTGAACCCAAAGCTAAGCACTTCTCCCATGGCAAGAAAGATCAATCTAGTAGGCAAAACCAAACTGATAATTCGAAGAGACTTGCAAAGATAACTCAATCATACATAAAAGAATTCAGAGGAGATTCAAATATTCTCATAGATAAACTTGATCATAAACCCACAATTCATCGATCTCGACAAACACACCGCAAAAAGAGTTTACATCGAATAGATCTCCACAAGAGAGGGGGAGAACATTGTATTGAGATCCAAAAAGAGAGAAGAAGCCATCTAGCTAATAACTATGGACCCGAAGTTCTGTGGTAAACTACTCACAACTCATCGGAGGGGCTATGGTGTTGATGTAGAAACCCTCCGTGGTCGATTCCCCCTCCGGCGGAGCGCCGGCGAAGGCTCCAAGATGGGATCTCGCGGATACAGAAGGTTACAGCGGTGGAAATTTTTTTTCGTTGGCTCCCTCGATGTTTTCGGGGTACGTAGGTATTTATAGGAGGAAGAAGTACGTCGGTGGCCGCTCGAGGGGCCCAGGAGACTGGGGGCGCGCCCAGGAGGGGTGGGCGCGCCCTCCTATCTCCTGGCCGCCTCGTTTGCTTCTTGACTTGCACTCCAAGTTCTCAGGATCACGTTCGTTCCAAAAATCACGCTCCCCAAGGTTTCATTCCATTTGGACTCCGTTTGATATTCCTTTTCTTCGAATTACTGAAATAGGCAAAAAAACAGCAATACGGGCTGGGCCTCTGGTTAGTAGGTTATTCCCAAAAATGATATAAATGTGTAAAATAAAGCCCATAAACATCCAAAAGGGGTAATATAATAGCATGGAACAATCAAAAATTATAGATACTTTGGAGACGTATCAGCAATACATCTCGGAATGGCTATGGAAATGTCGTAATAGGTAGGTTGGTGGCTGTTTTGAGGAAGGTATATTGTGGGTGTATAGTACCGGCGAAAGTTGCGCGATACTAGAGAGGCTAGCAATGGTGGAAGGGTGAGAGTGCGTATAATCCATGGACTCAACAATTGCAAAAATCTACAAGTCATCGAAACCAAGCACCACGCGCATGCTCCTAGGGGAAGGGTTGGTAGGAGTTAACCATCACGCGATCCCGACCTCCACACATAAGGAAGACAATCAATAAATAAATCATGCTCCAACTTCATCACATAACGGTTCACCATACGTGCATGCTATGGGAATCACAAACTTTAACACAAGTATTTCTCAAATTCACCATTACTCCACTAGCATGACTCTAATATCACCATCCTCATATCTCAAAACAATCATAAGGAATCAAACTACTCATAGTATTCAATGCACTTTATATGAAAGTTTTTATTACATCCCTCCTTGATGCCCATCATATTAGGACTAAATTCGTAACCAAAGAAAATTACCATGCTGTTCTAAAGACTACCAAATAATATCAGTGAAGCATGAGAGTTCATCAATTTCTTCAAAATAAAACCACCTCCGTGCTCTAAAAGATATGAGTGAAGCACTACAGCAAATGACAAACTACTCCGAAAGATATAAGAGAAGATCAATGAGTAGTGGAATAATTATGCAACTATGTGAAGACTCTCTAACATTTAAGAATTTCAGCTCTTGGTATTTTATTCAAACATCAAGCAAAACAAAATAAAACAAAATGATGCTCCAAGCAAAACACATATCATGTGGTGAATAAAAATATAGCTCCAAGTAAAGTTACCGATGAACGACGACGAAAGAGGGGATGCCTTCTGGGGCATCCCTAGGCTATTGGTTGTCCTTGAATATTGCCTTGGGGTGCCATGAGAATCCCCAAGCTTAGGCTCTTGCCACTCCTTATTCCATAGTCCATCGAATCTTCACCCAAAACTTGAAAACTTCACAACACAAAACTCAACAGAAAACTCGTAAGCTCTGTTAGTATAAGAAAATAAATAAACACTTAGGTACTGTTGTGAAATCATTCTAAATCATATTGGTGTTATATCTACTGTATTTCAAGTTCTCTATGGTTCATACCCTCCGACACTACTCATAGATTCATCAAAATAAGCAAACATCACATAGAAAACAGAATCTGTCAAAAACAGAATAGTCTATAGTAATCTGTAACTCTCGAATACTTCTATAACTCCAAAAATTCTGAAATAAATTGGTGGACGTGAGAAATTTGTCTATTAATTTTCTTCAGAAAGAATCAACTCAAAAGCACTCTTATGTAAAAATTGACAGCTAATATCGTGAGCGCAAAGTTTCTGTTTTTTACAGCAAGATCGCATTAGCTTTCACCCAAGTCTTCCCAAAGGTTCTACTTGGCACTTAATTGTAACAAAAGCTATAAAACATGATTACTACAGTAGCTTAATCATGTGAACACACAAAAACAGTAAGGGTAAATATTGGGTTGTCTCCCAACAAGCGCTTTTCTTTAATGCCTTCTTAGCTAGGCATAATGATGACAATGATGCTCACGTAATAGATAAGAATTGAAACATAACGGGAGCATCATGAAGTATATGAATAGCACATTTAAGTCTAACCCACTTCCTATGCATAGGGATTTTGTGAGCAAAAAACTTATGGGAACAAGAATCAACTAGTATAGGAAAGAAAAACAAGCATAGCTTCAAGATTTTCAACACATAGAGAGGAAACTTGATATTATTGCAATTCCTACAAGCATATATTCCTCCCTCATAATAATTTTCAGTAGCATCATGAATGAATTCAACAATATAACCATCCCATAAAGCACTCTTTTGATGATGCATAAGCATAGAATTTTTATTACTCTCCACATAAGCAAATTTCTTCTTATTCGGAATAGTGGGAGCAAATTCAACAAAATAACTATCATGTGAGGCATAATCCAATTGATATTCAAACATAGCATCCACAAGCTTGTAGCTTTGCATATCATTAGCATCATGGATTTTCAAGGAATTCATACTAACAACATTGCAATCATGCTCATCATTCAAATATTTAGTGCCAAACATTTTAATGCATTCTTCTTCTAACATTTGAGCACAATTTTCCTTTCCATCATTTTCACGAAAGATATTAAAAAGATGAAGCATATGAGGCAACCTCAATTCCATTATTGTTTTGTAGTTCTCTTTTATAGACTAAACTAGTGATAAAACAAGAAACTAAAAGATTCAATTGCACGATCTAAAGATATACCTTCAAGCACTAACCTCCCCGGCAATGGCGCCGGAAAAGAGCTTGATGTCTACTACACAACCTTATTCTTGTAGACGTTGTTGGGCCTCCAAGTGCAGATGTTTGTAGAACAATAGCAAATTTCCCTCAAGTGGATGACCTAAGGTTTATCAATCTGTTGGAGGCGTAGGATGAATATGGTCTCTCTCAAACAACCCTGAAACCAAATAAAACAAAGAGTCTCTTGTGTCCCCAACACACCCAATACAATGGTAAATTGTATAGGTGCAGTAGTTCGGCGAAGAGATGGTGATACAAGTGCAATATGGATGGTATATATAGGTTGTTGTAATCTGAAATTATAAAAACAGCAAGGTAACAAGTAACAAAAGTGAGCGAAAACGGTATTGCAATGGTAGGAAACAAGGCCTAGGGTTCATACTTTCACTAGTGCAAGTTCTGTCAACAATAATAACATAATTGTATCATATAACTATCCTTCAACATGCAACAGAGAGTCACTCCAAAGTCACTAATAGCGGAGAACAAACGAAGAGATTATTGTATGGTACGAAACCACCTCAAAGTTATTCTTTCCGATCAATCCATTGGGATATTCCTATAAGTGTCACAAACAGCCCTAGAGTTCGTAGTAAAATAACACCTTCAGACACAAATCAACCAAAACCCTAATGTCACCTAGATACTCCAATGTCACCACAAGTATCCATGGGTATGATTATACGATATGCATCACACAATCTCAGCTCATCTATTAAACCAACATAAAAGACTTCAAAGAGTGCCCCAAAGTTTCTACCAGAGAGTCAAGATGAAAATGTGTGCCAACCCCTAGGCATAAGTTCATAAGGTCACTGAACCCGCAAGTTGATCACCAAAACATACACCAAGTAGATCACGTGAATATCCCATTGTCACCACAAATAAGCACATGCAAGACATACATCAAGTGTTCTCAAATCCTTAAAGACTCAATCCGATAAGATAACTTCAAAGGGAAAACTCAATCCATTACAAGAGAGTAGAGGGGGAGAAATATCATAAGATCCAACTATAATAGCAAAGCTTGCGGTACATCAAGATCGTGCCAAATCAAGAACACGAGAGAGAGAGAGAGAGAGAGAGAGAGAGAGAGAGATCAAACTCATAGCTACTAGTACAAACCCTCAGCCCCGAGGGTGAACTACTCCCTTTCTCGTCATGCAGAGCTCCGGGATGATGAAGATGGCCACCGATTATGGATTCCCCCTCTGGCAGGGTGCCAAAACGGGCTCCCGAGAGGTTTTTGGTGGCTACAGAGGCTTGCGTGGGTGGAACTCCTGATCTAGGTTCATTTTTGGGGGTTTCTTTATTTATAGGAATTTTTGGCGTCGGTCTCACGTCAGGGGTGTCTCCGAGTCGTCCATGAGATAGGGGGCGCGCCCTCCACCCTCGTGGACAGCTCGGGACTCTTCTGGCCCAACTCTTTTACTTTGGGGGCTTCTTTTGGTCCATAAAAAATCATCAAAAATTGGCATGTCAATTGGACTCTTTTTGGTATTCTTTTTCTGTAAAACTCAAAAATAAGGAAAAAAACAGAAACTGGCACTGGGCTCTAGGTTAATAGGTTAGTCCCAAAAATCATATAAAATAGCATGTAAATGCATATAAAACATCTAACATGGATAATATAAGAGCATGGAACAATCAAAAATTATTGATACGTTGGAGACGTATCAAGCATCCCCAAGCTTAATTCCTGCTCGTCCTCGAGTAGGTAAATGATAAAAACAGAATTTTTGATGTGGAATGCTACCTAACATATTTGTCAATGTAATGTCTCTTTATTGTGGCAAGAATATTCAGATCCATAAGATTCAAAACAAAAGTGTAATATTGACATAAAAACAATAATGCTTCAAACGTACTAACAAAGCAATTATGTCTTCTCAAAATAACATGGCCAAAGAAAGCTTATCCCTACAAAATCATATAGTTTGGCTATGCTCCATCTTCGTCACACAAAATATTCAAATCATGCACTACCCCGGTTTCAGTCAAGCAATAGTTTCATACTTTAATATTCTCAAACTTTTTAAACTTTCACCCAATACATGAGCGTGAGCCATGGATATAGCAGTATGGGTGGAATAGAATGGTGGTTGTGGAGAAGACAAAAAGAGGGAGATAGTCTAACATCAACTAGGTGTATCAACGGGCTATGGAGATTCCCAACAACAGATATCAATGTGCGTGAGTAGGGATTGCCATGCAACAGATACACTAGAGCTATAAGTGTATGAAAGCTCAAAAAGAAACTAAGTGGGTGTGCATCCAACCTTCTTGCTCATGAAGACCTAGGGTATTTGAGGAAGCCCATCGTTGGAATATACAAGCCAAGTTCTATAATGAAGAATTCCCACTAGTATATGAAAGTGACAACAGAGGAGACTCTCTATCATGAAGATCATGGTGCTACTTTGAAGCACAAGTGTGGTAAAAGGATAGTAGCATTGCCCCTTCTATCTTTTTCTCTCATTTTTTTGTTCTCTTTTTTTTTGCTTTCTTTCTGGGGGGGCCTTCTCTTTTTTTTGGCCTTTTTTCGTCCGGAGTCTCATCCCGACTTGTGGGGGAATCATAGTCTCCATCATCCTTTCCTCACTGGGACAATGCTCTAATAATGAAGATCATCACACTTTTATTTACTTACAACTCAAGAATTACAACTCGATACTTAGAACAAAATATGAATCTATGTGAATGCCTCCGGCGGTGTACCGGGATGTGCAATGAATCAAGAGTGACATGTATGAAATAATTATGAAAGGTGGCTTTTCCACAAATACGTTGTCAACTACATGATCATGCAAAGCAATATGACAATGATGGAGCGTGTCATAATAAACAGAATGGTAGAAAGTTGCATGGTAATATATCTCGGAATGGCTATGGAAATGCCATAATAGGTAGGTATGGTGGCTGTTTTTAGGAAGGTATATGGTGGGTGTACGGTACCGGCGAAAGTTGCGCGATACTAGAGAGGCTAGCAATAGTGGAAGGGTTAGAGTACGTATAATCCATGGACTCAATAATTGCAAAAATCTACAAGTCATCAAAACCAAGCACTACGCGCATGCTCCTAGGAGAAGGGTTGGTAGGAGTTAAGCATTGCGTGATCCCGACCTCCACACATAAGGAAGACAATCAATAAATAAATCATGCTCCAACTTCATCACATAACGGTTCACCATACGTGCATGCTACGGGAATCACAAACTTTAACACAAGTATTTCTCAAATTCACAATTACTCCACTAGCATGACTCTAATATCACCATCCTCATATCTCAAAACAATCATAAGGAATCAAACTTCTCATAGTATTCAATGCACTTTATATGAAAGTTTTTATTACATCCCTCTTGGATGCCCATCATATTAGGACTAAATTCATAACCAAAGCAAATTACCATGTTGTTCTAAAGACTATCAAAATAATGTAAGTGAAGCATGAGAGTTCATCAATTTCTTCAAAATAAAACCACCTCCATGCTCTAAAAGATATAAGTGAAGCACTAGAGCAAATGACAAACTACTCCGAAAGATATAAGTGAAGATCAATGAGTAGTTGAATAATTATGCAACTATGTGAAGACTCTCTAACATTTAAGAATTTCAGCTCTTGGTATTCTATTCAAACAGCAAGCAAAACAAAATAAAACAAAATGACGCTCCAAGCAAAACACATATCATGTGGTGAATAAAAATATAGCTCCAGGTAAAGTTACCGATGAACGAAGACGAAAGAGGGGATGCCTTCGGGGGCATCCCCAAGCTTAGGCTCTTGGTTGTCCTTTAATATTGCCTTGGGGTGCCTTGGGCCACCCCAAGCTTAGTCTCTTGCCACTCCTTATTCCATAGTCCATCGAATCTTCACCCAAAACTTGAAAACTTCACAACACAAAACTCAACAGAAAACTCGTAAGCTCTGTTAGTATAAGAAAATAAATAAACACTTAGGTATTGTTGTGAAATCATTGTAAATCATACTGCTGTTATATATACTGTATTTCAACTTCTCTATGGTTCGTACCCTCCGATAATACTCATAGGTTCATCAAAATAAGCAACAACACATAGAAAACAGAATCTCTCAAAAACAGAATAGTCTATAGTAATCTGTAACTCTCGAATACTTATGTAACTCCAAAAATTATGAAATAAATTGGTGGACGTGAGGAATTTGTCTATTAATCTTCTTCAAAAATAATCAACTCAAAAGCACTCTTCTGTAAATATTGACAGCTAATATTGTGAGCGCAAAGTTTCTGTTTTTTATAGCAAGATCGCATTAACTTTCACCCAAGTCTTCCCAAAGTTTCTACTTGGCACTTTATTGAAAAAAAAGCTATAAAACATGATTACTAAATTAGCTTAATCATGTGAACACACAAAAACAGTAAGGGTAAATATTGGGTTGTCTCCCAACAAGCGCTTTTCTTTAATGCCTTTTTAGCTAGGCATAATAATGACAATGATGCTCACATAATAGATAAGTATTGAAACATAACAGGAGCATCATGAAGCATACGACTAGCACATTTAAGTCTAACCCACTTCCTATGCATAGGGATTTCGTGAGCAAACAACTTATGGGAACAAGAATCAACTAGCATAGGAAGGCAAAACAAGCATAGCTTCAAGATTTTCAACACATAGAGAGGAAACTTGATATTATTGCAATTCCTACAAGCATATATTCCTCCTCATAATAATTTTCAGTAGCATCATGAATGAATTCAACAATATAACCATCACATAAAGCACTCTTTTTATGATGCATAAGCATAGAATTTTTATTACTCTCCACATAAGCAAATTTCTTCTCATTCGGAATAGTGGGAGCAAACTCAATAAAACAACTATCATGTGAGGCATAATCCAATTGATATTCAAACATAGCATCCCCAAGCTTGTAGCTTTGCATATCATTAGCATCATGGATATTCAAGGAATTCATACTAACAACATTGCAATCATGCTCATCATTCAAATATTTAGTGCCAAACATTTTAATGCATTCTTCTTCTAACACTTGAGCACAATTTTCCTTTCCATCATTTTCACGAAATATATTAAAAAGATGAAGCATATGAGGCGACCTCAATTCCATATTTTTTTAGTTTTCTTTTATAGACTAAGCTAGTGATAAAACAAGAAACGAAAAGATTCGATTGCAAGATCTAAAGATATACCTTCAAGCACTAACCTCCCCAGCAACGGCGCCAGAAAAGAGCATGATGTCTACTACACAACCTTATTCTTGTAGACGTTGTTGGGCCTCCAAGTGCAGAGGTTTGTAGAACAGTAGCAAATTTCCCTCAAGTGGATGACTTAAGGTTATCAATCTGTGGGAGGCGTAGGATGAAGATGGTCTCTCTCAAACAACCATGCAACCAAATAACAAAGAGTCTCTTGTGTCCCCAGCACACCCAATACAATGGTAAATTGTATAGGTGCACTAGTTCGGCGAAGAGATGGTGATACAAGTGCAATATGGATGGTATATATAGGTTTTTGTAATCTGAAATTATAAAAACAGCAAGGTAACAAGTAACAAAAGTGAGCAAAAACGGTATTGCAATCGTGGGAAACAAGGCCTAGGGTTCATACTTTCACTAGTGCAAGTTCTCTCAACAATAATAACATAATTGGATCATATAACTATCCCTCAACATGCAACAGAGAGTCACTCCAAAGTCACTAATAGCGGAGAATAAACGAACAGATTATTGTAGGGTATGAAATCACCTCAAAGTTATTCTTTCCGATCAATCCATTGGGCTATTCCTACAAGTGTCACAAACAGCCCTAGAGTTCGTAGTAAAATAACACCTTCAGACACAAATCAACCAAAACCCTAATGTCACCTAGATACTCCAATGTCACCACAAGTATCCATGGGTATGATTATACGATATGCATCACACAATCTCAGATTCATCTATTAAACCAACAGAAAGGACTTTAAAGAGTGCCCCAAAGTTTCTACCGGAGAGTCAAGATGAAAATGTGTGCCAACCCCTATGCATAAGTTCACAAGGTCACTGAACCCGCAAGTTGGTCACCAAAACATACATCAAGTAGATCACGTGAATACCCCATTGTCACCATAGATAAGCACATGCAAGACATACATCAAGTGTTCTCAAATCCTTAAAGACTCAATCCGATAAGATAACTTCAAAGGTAAAACTCAATCCATTACAAGAGAGTAGATGGGGAGAAACATCATAAGATCCAACTATAATAGCAAAGCTTGCGGTACATCAAGATCGTGCCAAATCAAGAACACGAGAGAGAGAGATCAAACACATAGCTACTGGTACATACCCTCAGCCCCGAGGGTGAACTACTCCCTTTCTCGTCATGGAGAGCACTGGGATGATGAAGATGGCCACCGGTGATGGATTCCCCCTTCGGTAGGGTGCCGAAACGGGCTCCCGAGAGGTTTTTGGTGGCTACAGAGGCTTGTGTGGGCGGAACTCCCGATCTAGGTTTATTTCTGGGGGTTTCTGTATTTATAGGAATTTTTTGCATCGGTCTCACGTCGGGGGGTCTCCGAGTCGTCCACGAGATAGGGGGCGCGCCCTCCACCCTCGTGGACAGCTCGGGACTCTTCTGGCCCAACTCTTTTACTTCTGGGGCTTCTTTTGGTCCATAAAAAATCATCAAAAATTGTCATGTCAATTGGACTCCGTTTGGTATTCCTTTTCTGTAAAACTCAAAAACAAGGAAAAAACAGAAACTAGAACTAAGCTCTAGGTTAATAGGTTAGTCCCAAAGATCATATAAAATAGCATGTAAATGCATATAAAACATCTAAGATGGATAATATAAGAGCACGGAACAATCAAAAATTATAGATACGTTGGAGATGTATCATGTGTCCAAGAGGACCATGAAGCAATTGCCCAAGAAGGTTTCTGGGCAACCCCCCACACCTGCTGCCGTTCCGCGCAACAAGGAAGACACCATTGATCTATCAAGAGATGCTAATCAAGAGCAAGCAAGAGGTGGTGATCTTATGTGATCTGCCCCTCTTTGATGTTGATATATTGAATAACTTCATCGATGAATGGTTCGACAACCAAAGCATTAGCATTGACAACCTGCAATTGCCAGTGGGCTTCAGCGTCATGTTTCATGGAGACATTGCTAATGAATTGGCCTTAGCTCAGAAAATTGTCGAGCACAAAAACAAGATTGATTATGAGAAGGCGCATTTCAAGAAGCACATGCACAAGCTCAGTGTGGCTGATGTGCAAATTTTCAAGAAGATGTTGCATGACCTCAAGGCTGAATTTCACAAGAAGCGTGAAGAAGCCAAAGGCTCTCGAGAATGCATGAAGGCTTATGCACGGAAATGTGTGCAAGCACACAATGAAGCTGAAAAGAGGAAAGCTCTTGGGCGTCCTAGCATCGACCCCAGAATGGTTGCCAAGAAAAGCAAGAAGCATGTAGAAGCTAATCCTGATGCTCCAAGGCAGGGACAACCCAGCATTGTCTTCCTTGCCAGCATGACTGGCTCGAAGCCAAAGGTCCCCTCTGCTGCTTCAGAACTCAAGAAGACAAGGCAAGTTGAAGTCGAAGCCAGGAAGAGGAAGCACAAGGATACATCTAATGATACTCCCTCCAAGAAAAAGCTAAACACAAAGGGCTCTAAGTCTTCACGAAAAGAGCGTGCTGCTGCCCAAGAGCCCCTCATTGTCGAACCCATTTCTGTTGCCTTCCCTACGTCTGCTAATCATGAGCACCGCCTTGTCATCCATGAGCCTGCTCCTACAGAGGCTCCAGAAACTGAAGAAGTTCCAGCTGTTGACCTCAACGCAGCTGAAGACGTTGGTCGTGAAGACAATGTGCATGATGATGAAGTCCTTCCTCAGCTCGAGCCCAGTTGGTATCATCCGCTGCTCCTGCGAGCAGTGAATATATTAGCATTGGTCGTCCATTAACGCCAATTGGTCAAGATGACTCATGGGCTGAGCGCCAACAAGAAGACACCCCAGTACATGACGAAACACCCCGTACTCCACCTGCTCAAGTCACCACTTTGGTGCTTGATGATGACAACTACATGGAGACCACTCCATCTCCAAAGGCGTCGCCAGCATTTCGCAGGCTTCGCAAAGGCCTCAGGCCACCTGTCTCCATGTCGACCATTCCAGAAGAAGAATCGCAACAATCTAGCTCGCACGTCAAGTGTTCCCTGACGCAAATCCTTCTGTGACTGCTCATGAGTCTGAAGGTAAAGCTGCTGAAGACATTCCGGCTGCATCAGCCAAAGAAGAAAGAGAAGAAAGAGAAGCCACACCCCCTGCTAATGATCAAGTCATTCTTGAAGAGAATGTGATCGTGCCCGACCCTCCTATCGTTGACCAGATGGAGGTTGAAAACACTAAGGCTGCCACCAACAACACTACTGAAGCCAATGACCCTGTCATGGCTGAAGACAATGTGGAGCCTGAAGCAAATGTGAATGTTGAAGCCACTGTGATGCCAATCACCTTAGATGGCACTATTCCTCCACCACGGCCTCATATCATATAAACGACTTTCAATCGTGAAGGTCAGCTTGTCACTGTCAGATGGCCAATTATGGTTCCACCTACTGCTCCAGGGCCCCAGTATGATTATCATGTGGAGCAGAGGCCTCAAGTTCAGAAGCCAAAGCCACGTCTGCCAAGGCTTCCAAGTGTTGTCACTACACAAGGCTCATTCAACGTGGTCAGCTTCAGAGAGCACAATACTTTCTTTGACAGTGCCAAGAACCCATACACGAAGCCAAAGATCTCCTCTGACAGATTTTGGAACCATCAACAGTGAAGCTATTACTCTTGCATTCTGTACAATCAAGACCAGATTTTTCCACACAAACTTCTAGATTGTGATGCTATGGCTGGGCTGCCTTGTCTTGAAGAGGCCCTTAACTGCTTTAGGGATGTTGGTCTTCTGGCTTTTGTGACTGACAAGGAACATTGGAATGAAGAGCTTCTCTTGCAGTTTTATGCCACCCTACACATTCGAGGCTACAACAGGGATCCGAAGACTTGGATCCTTGAGTGGATGACAGGTCATGTACATCATGAAGTCAAAGCTCAGGATATCATCGAGCTTACTTCCCTGCCCACTCCAGGTGAGTAATACGAACCTGGTTGTCATCTTCATCAAAATGAGCTGCAGAGCATCTTTCAAAAGCCAGAGCCAAATATGAGTCAAATGCTTAGTATGATAAAGCCATTGTCACATGATGCTGAATATCCAAAGGAGTTCTTTGTCAAGGACCTTGAGTATTTGCCACGCACAGTGTACCACATTCTGAGGCGTACTCTCTGGCCTATCAAAGGAAATTCCTCTAAAGCCAAACTTGAAGGTGCCATGAAGACTTTGGTATTCTATATCTTCAATGGCATTAGATTCAACACTCAGGATTTCTTCATCAAACAACTTGCTGCTTCTGGCATTGATCTGTTCAGTCTGAAATTCTATGCTCCATGGGTGATGTGCTTGATTAAGCTTCATTCAACCATTGACTATCAGCCTTCAGCGCCCAACCATATTGTCTTTCTGCCTGAAGTTGATATGTCTATTGAAGCCATCTACCCCAAGCCTGCGAAGAAGCCCCTCCACCTTCAAAATGCTAAATACCAAAGCTTCACACAGCCCATTAAAGGTGTTCATGTGCCTAATGCTACAAATCCTTCTTATCCTCTGGCTGGCAACCTACGCATACCGCACCGTGCCAATACTGAAGCCACTGCGAGCACCATAGCTCAAAGGCCTCAGAAGCGTCCTCGTGTTCTTAACGACCATGAGCTTCTGGTGGATTTACATCAAAAGCAGGACATACATCATGACTGCCTGAAGAGTCAGATGCAAAGTATCTTGGTGGATGTCAATTGCATTCGCAACTTGGCCACCAAGAACTCATTTGTAGCCCATGAAGCCTGTCGACGATCCTGGAAGAGTCTCACCTTGCTTTGCACTGAAGATGATCTTCGCGCGGATGGCTTCACTGAGAATTTCAAGTTTGACTCCAGGTCTCCTGAAAATGCAAGTTGGCATTGCACACCTTCCATTGAAGATTCTGAGTGCTCATCTTCGACTGCAACTGTTGTTGCGAGAGTCCTCGATGAAGAAGACGATGCCACTTCTCCGGCTTTAACTTCACTGCATCACAATGCTCCACCAGGCCCGTCTGCACCACCAAACTCAACGTCGACCCTGCTACTCCAACTTCGTCTCCACCTGGGAACGAGTAGATACTCTATGTCTTCAAACCTTTTTGGTCATTACTGACAAAAGGGGGAGAAGCATATGAGTTGATAGTCTTCAAGCGGGTCCATATGGGTGGTTGCTTAATTTCTGTTAAGTTCTTACAACTCTTGTTTTGAAACTTTTGGTTTTTGAGTTGTAACACTTACACTTGATGGTCGTCTACCACTCTTGCTGCCACTTTGTGATGCGATGATAAATTCCGCATGAAGTCATTCTGCAAACGTCCATTTTCCATTATACATATCATTATCTTCATTACCTTTTTATATACATGATGAATTGTCTTCACACTTTGAAGATAGCCTCCACAAAGCAAAACCTGCCATGTGAATTTGCATTCAAAAGCAAACTACTTATATGCACATCTTTAGGGGGAGCCTCTTTTTATGTATGAAAACAATGCTCACAAAACTGAACTTTCACATACTTTTATCCCCGTTGAAAACTTCAACCAGTTTGTCATCAATAACCAAAAGGGGGAGATTGTAAGTGCATCTAGTGCCACCCCTAGTTGGTGTTGGAGTATTGACGACAAACGTGGTTGCAGGACTAATGTGTTTGTGAGAATTGCAGGATAACATAGGTAGAAGTCCCTCATTGATTCGGTTTACCTACCAAAGATGAACCCTAAAAATGTGTGAAGACACTGAAGACAATGGTCGTTCGTGAAGACATTCACCATGAAGATTATGACACGTGAAGATATTCACTTGAAGACTATGGAGTACGAAGACATAGTTGTTTTGTAGTTTCCTTTCTTCTTTATTGAGTCATAGGAACCACCGTACTATTAAGTGGGGTCTAAGTGAAGAAAGTCAGAGTGACTGAAGTGATTCTCAACAAAATCATAAGTCTTCGAGCGAAGACAGTGAGAGCAAACCTTATCCAGAGCTGGATGAGTCAGATTTGCTTGTAGCCCAAGCCAAGCTGCCGCGTGTGTTTGAAATCTGACCGTTGGACACGTGTCAGTTCCCTAGTGACCCAGGGTCATTTCGGACATATCAGGTCGGGTTGCCTCCTGGCTATAAATAGCCCACCCCCTACACCACAAATTGGTGGCTGCTCTGAGTTAGTGCACGACTTTTGTCATTTGAGAGCAACCCACCTCCGAAGCATTTGAGAGAGAGAGAGAGATCCTTGCGAGGACTAAGCCCAAAACACCCAGAGCCACAGAGTGTTAGGCATCACTGAAGTATTTTTGTCCGTGTGATCCGAAGACTTGTTACACTTGAGGACTGTGAATCCTCCAGCCGGTTAGGCGTCGCATTCTGAGAATCCAAGAGTCATTGTGGATTGCCGGTGAATGAAGTCTGTGAAGGTTTGCAAGTCTACCTCGAAGACTTACCAGAGTGATTGGGCGAGGACTGGGTGTCCTTAGCTCAAGTGGAATAAGGTGAAGACACAGTCTTCTGAGTTCAATCTCAGTCTCCCTAACCAGACGTACAGTTGTCACATCAACTAGAACTGGTCTACCAAATCCTTGTCTTCACCAAGCAACTGGTTCTATCCCCTTCTCTCCTTACTTTACAGTTTGTCTTCGTGAAGTCATTGCTTGCCTGCCTGATTGATTTGACTTCATTGTGTGAAGTCTTATATCTGTTTAGCTTTGTACTATCTTCCATACAGATCATGTCTACCTAGTTGCAGTTAGTCTTCGTGCTTTCCCTGTATTGTATGCTTGACTAATGCTTGCCTAGTGTAGTCTTCATTCCACTCCTTACTATATAGGTTCAGTTTACTTGTTTGTCTTCAAAGCCACCGTGTTTTGAAAACTTTCATAAAAATCACCTATTCGCCCCCGCCCCCTCTGGTCGATAACTAGCACTTTCAAGTATGAAGTGACAATGTGTGTTGGAAGTGGCTCCAAGATTGATATTGTCGTGGAATTAACACGTCAGATGTCCTCATGAAAGGACTTAGTCGTGGAGCCATCGCAACGGGTTAGCTTGAAGGGGTTAAACCAGACAAGGGACACGGGAGTTTTATACTAGTTCGGCCCCTTCGATGAAGGTAAAAGCCTACGTCTAGTTGTGATGGGATTGATTGGGTTTCGATGACCAGGGAGCGAATACGCTTGCCTGAGTCTCTAGTTGTTGTTTTTTGTCCCTGAACCGCCGCCGGGTCGTCCCTTTATATACACAGGTTGACGCTCAGCCGGTCTACAGAGCCCCGAAGCCGACTCATACAAAGTGTCCGGCTCGGTCTGTCCTTTCCTAACTTATATTACAAGTTACATAGTCATGGCAGTTTACCACTATGGGCCCTAATCCGCCTTTCGGCTTCGGGCCTCTAAACTTCATTTAGTAAAGCGCCATCTTCTGGATCTCCATGGGCTTCAGCATAGTCGAGGGTGAACCGGGCCCTCCTGGCCGGTTTACACTTAGTAGCTATATCCCCAACATTAGGCCGCAGATTGATTTGAACCTGTTCATGTCAATCTTCAATACTTCAAAGATATCTTGTAAACGTCCTCTTGTATTTCCGTAAACCACCATATTGTCTTCTCCTGTAAATTTTGTTAAACCGCCGTGACGTCATCTTCTGAACACAACAACGGTCCATCGTGACATCATCTCTGTATAAAAAGATTAAAAAGATTCCCCTCATTAATGGTCGTCCCGAAAATCAAGGCGACAGGCGCGCCCACTCTGCCACTTCAGGCTCCTCGATTCTTGCACCTGCCATTTATCCTTTCCTCTATAAATAAAGTCGGAGGGCCCTTTTCTCTTTTTTCCCTTCTGTGCCTTCTTCTTCCTCGCAACGCCCAAGCTCTGAAGCTCCGCCGCCGTCCGTGACCCTTGAGAGCTTCATCAACACAGGCCGCTGAATCAACCTGAAATGGACCAGAGCTCGCCGCTTCCTTCCGTAGTAGATCTGCATCGGTGAGTTTTCTCCTTCCTGCATCGTTAGATATATGCTAGGGTTCATGCGTTCATCTATACAGTTCTTTGTTCTTCCTCCTCAACTCTTCGCTTTTCCTTCTGTCGTGGTTATTTTGATCCAATAACTGTGTAGATCTTGTGCGGTGGCTACTCCGCATCCATTTTTAATACTATTAGATCTTCCTTTTCTTATGTAGAACATACAACCTTCCTTATCCTGCTTAACGCCATTTATAAGTCGCAATAATTTTTCTTTACCGAAGCGTGGTAAATCCAAATAAATTTGGTCATTGTGTGGAACCTGTTTCTGTCAACACTTAGCAAATTTTTCATCTGTCTCCTCCGTCAAAGGGCGGTTTAAACCTTTAGCAGTCAGTAATCTGCCACTTACCATTAGCACTTGCTTAAACCGCCATCTTTGATTTGAATAACAGTTTTCGGTTTATCTCGCACATATGCCCCTGATAAAATCTTCCGGTTTAACATCAGTAAATGCTCCTTTAAACCGTCAATCGTAAACCGGCTTTATTTTTACCTTTATAGTTTTCTGTCCAAGATGACCAAGCAATTCGCCGCCTGTAACTGGGTTCCGTCCCGGATTACAGAAACTCGGATCAATGGCTATGTCACAACTAGCACTTTAGCCTCGAAGAATGTTCTTCACTGGCGTGTTCCGGGCCCTGAGTGCCCTCCTGAGCCTCAGGATGGCAAAGTTATTGTTTTTATGCAGCACTTAGACCGGGGCTTCCGCCCTCCAGGATCAAAAAAATTCCGGGATGTCCTTGCAAGCTTTCAACTCCATTCACAAGACATTGGCCCAAATTCTGTATCAAATATATGCAACTTTCAAGTGTTTTGCGAAGTGTACCTTCAAGAGGAACCATCTGTCGAGCTGTTCCGGGACTTCTTCCACTTGAACCACCGAACCGAGTTTTAGGACGGCCCTAACACAGAGTTTGGCGGGGTATCAATCCAGAAAAGGAAGGAAGTTGATTTCCCACATGCATTCCACCATAGTCATCACAAAGACTGGAACCAAACTTGGTTTTACTGTCAGACAACAGCCCCTACTGAAGAGAATCCCCTGCCGGGTTACCGCCCTCATAGTCTTAGCAATGGCCACCCATTACCTAAGCGTTTAACCGCCAGAGAGAGACAAACTTATGCTCCTCAACTTGCCAAGCTCCAGGCTCTCATGGCCAACGGATTAACTGGCGTTGATCTTGTTCGTTGCTGGGTTCAATGGCACATCCTGCCTCTAAGTCGCCACTCCGGATTAATGTGTGAGTATACCGGCAACTCCAATGATCCTCAACGGTTCAATGAGATAGAGATGACTGATGATGAAGTCACCGAATCAGTGAAAAAGATGTTAGACGAACCCCTCACCATATGCAGTCAAACCGGGCTGGCTCCTTTTTACGCCGCCAACAAACCGCCAGCAGTAAGTTTTTGAACTTGTATTTTCTTGATCCGCCTCCGCTTTAACACTTGTGCTAACAATCCTTTGTTTTAACCTTTGTAGACCAACAGCAATTTTTGGAAGAAGAAAACTTCCGAGAAGACACTCAGAGCACCTCATGCTAAGAGCAAGGCTGTCAAGAAATCAAGGAAGAAGACCGGCGAAGTTGTTGATCCGCCCGAAGATGCTGAAGAGTCGGATCAAGAGGTAGAACTTGACTCCCTTGGCTCCTTTTTAATTCATCTTATTAACAATGATTATCATCAGGATGATGCGGAGGTCAGCCGTGCGGACCATATTGAGGTAATCTCTCTTTCCTCCGGTTCAGATCTTGTGTCGGTTCAAAGATTTCGCCGTGCAGTTCGGAAAGTGAAACGCTCTCACCCTCTTGCTTATTTGGATCCAAAATTTTCTTTAAAGAAACAGCAACCTGAAGAGCGCCGCACAACTCGACATAGTGGCCAGCAAGTCACTTCTTCCGGTTTACCAGATACTCCAATCCGGAAGCGTCATCCAGAGGTTACTTGCTCTACTGAAAAATGTTATCCTTTAAAGAATTTCTTCCGATACCCACTTAATTCGTCTGATCCGAATTATCAGGCGTCTTCTAACTCGTCTGGCGGTTCATCAACCACACAGCTGCCTCCCCTCAAGACCGTTGCTGGGTAAGTATATTGCTTCTTAACCTGCTCCTTCATGCATTGGTTTAACATACAGATATTTATCTTGATGTTGCAGTGCTAAGGCTCAATTGAGCAAGAAAGCCAAGACCAGCGGTCCTTCTGACGACCTTGAACCGGAGAAGACCCCAGAGAATGCTGATGAAGATACTGACCATGTCATGGATGAATCCGCTCCACAAGATCGAGCTGTTGATGCCAATCCGCCAGATGCTGATCAGGAAACACATCTTGACACATCAAATCCTCATGCCACGCCTCCAAGTCCAATTGTTGATCCTCTGGGCTCAACTGCCAATCCGCCAAGCCCTATTTTCAAACGGCCAAGCCCAGCCAAAGAGAAGGTCAATCTGTCGAGCACAGCCAAGGATGACGATGACGTTGTTGCCACTGGTACTGCCTATACCGCTCCTGGCAATCCGGTTGCTTTATCAAAGCATACTGCCAAGGACGAGTTTGCTGCCATGAGCAAGGGGAAGGGGAAAACTGATTTGTCAGCCTATGTTGATCTTTCTACTCAAGACCTTCACTCCGGGTTCTTGAACCGGCTTTACACCAGCCGGGATTATGAAGCCGGTTTGGTAAATCTGATGAAGGAGTGCTATGAGGTAATTTTCAAAACACCATCTTTATTCTGTCCACTCCTTGTATTGTAGCCCCCAAGGGCCGGTTTACCTTTGTAAAGGTAAAGCGGGACTTTTATACTCCATATTATATCTTATGGGCTTTCTGCACGTATCTTGTAGATCAAACACACATTAGCCCCCAAGTGCCAAGATTAAAACTTGTATTGATCCTTGGGACTTTAAATAATGAGTAGTAAAAAAGCAATCCACATTAGCCCCCAAGTGCCAAGTGTATAACTGGTTATATGCTTGGGACTTTGAGAATATTAATATGCTCTTCCTCTGTAACAGGCTGATATAAACCGCCAAAGCTCTCAAATCGCTGATCTGCAAGAGAACCTCAAGACCCAACAAACAGAGACATCCAAGGCCAAAGATGAATTGAAAACCGCTTTGGAAGCCATGGAGCAACTCAAGGAAGGGTTCAAAATGGAGCGTACCAACTGGGAGACAGAGAAAAATGCATTGCTGAAGCGGGCAGAAGACGCCGAATCAGCACTTAAACCGGTAACAGAGGAACTCTCTGGGTTAAAGCGCCAAGTGAACGCAATGACGTCTGCAGTGTTTGGTAAGTGATTTAATCAAGACTTCTTGAATGACCATATTGGTAGCTTGCCGGTTTAACATGCAATTCTTAAACCATTGTAGGTAGCCGCATTGCTCATCTGGGCTCTAATATGCGGGTGAAGCTGAAGGCCGCATATACTTTGATTGAACAATTATATACCAGTGCCCAACGGGTTATTTGTGCTGCTTCATACAACAATCCGGCCCCCACCTTAATCAAGGAGACGCTGGCAAAGTTATCTGTAACGCCGGCACAGATAGAAGAGATGAACTGATCTGCTGCCAGGGCCGACGCTTTGTTGGCACTTACCCAAGCCAAAGCATGGATAGCCGATCTTGATCCGGCGGATATTGCCAAGGGCTTCCCTAGTGAGCAAGAGAATGGGGCAGAATTTGACAACGACACCCTCAAAGCTGTGACAAGGGAGATGCGTCCTCTAGCGAGTCAATTGGCAGAAGAAGCAAACTTGAAAGTTCACCGGTCTTTTTATGATGTATTACAGAATGAGTAAAGAGACTTGCCGGTAACAAGATTGAACTAGGTATAAAGGTACCGACGATCGAATCTCGGGCAAGTAACATATCGGTGGACAAAGGGAATTACATATGTTTTCATAACGGTTTGACCGATAAAGATCTTCGTAGAATAAGGATCCAATATGGGCATCTAGGTTCCGCTATTGGTTATTGACCGGAGAGGTGTCTCGGTCATGTCTACATAGTTCTCGAACCCGTAGGGTCTGCACGCTTAACGTCCGTTGACGCTAGAGTATTATTGAGATATTTGATGTGTGGTAACCAAATCTTGTTCGGAGTCCCGGATGAGATCCCGGATGTCATGAGGAGTCTCGGAATGGTTGAGAGGTAAATATTTATATATGGGAAGTCATATTTTGGGTTCTGGAAAAAGGTGCAGTCTTTTGGTATTGTACCGGGAAGCTTCCAGAAGGTTCCAGAGGATTTCGGAGGGGTCCGGAAGTCCACAAGTGGGTTCACGACGACCCAAGGGTTAGCATGGGCTGCGGGGAGGTGCCTTGGCCTTATTCGGCTAGGTGCACCAAGTCCTCAAAAGCCCATGTGGCTAGGGAAGGCAAAAAAAGGAAGGAGTCCTAGTAGGAATAGGATTGGACTTAGAGTCCAAGTCCTCTCCGCCTTAGCTGCGCC
The DNA here is from genome assembly GCA_963921465.1 of Triticum timopheevii. NCBI lineage: Eukaryota > Viridiplantae > Streptophyta > Magnoliopsida > Poales > Poaceae > Triticum > Triticum timopheevii. The sequence continues at coordinate 142,637,765 of OY997270.1, forward strand.
CTAGGGCTTAGAGGGGATGTTTCCCACGCCCCTACACCTATATATATAGGGGAGGGGACGCCCCAAGAGGATACACCAAGCCCTTGGCGCCCCTCTCTCTCTCGTTACTCCGTAGTTCCACCGCCTCGTCCCGACAACACTTAGCGAAGCATTGTCGGTGCTCCACCACCACCATCTCCTCTCATGCTTGCTGGATCAAGAAGGAGAGATGTCATCGAGCCGCATGTGTGCTAAACTCGGAGGTGTTGTCCGTTCAGCGCTAGATCAGTTGGATTGTGATCGGATCGCGAAGAGTACGACTACATCAACCGCGTGATAAACGCTTCTACTTAGAGATCTATAAGGGTACGTAGATGCTCTCCCCCTCTCGTTGCTATGCATTTCCCAGATAGATCTTGCGTGAGCGTACGAATTTTTTTGAAATTGCATGCTACGTTCCCCAACAAAGTCCCCGTGACCATGGTTGGGAGCCACCTGACCATCCCAAGGAGCCGATCAAAATGCACCAACTGTGCCGACAAGGCTCTTCCAGTGCAAGGCACGCGACACCGCCCATAGCCATAACACGCCGAAGGAAAAGCAAGGCTTGAACGGAGAAGAGCACACCACTAGCAGCTGTCAATGACCCAAACAGTGCCCACAACCACTTAGCCCTCAAGGTGACACCTTCAAGAAGGTCACGGTGTCAAGGACGCCACTGCCGCCCACCAGAGTAGGGTTTTCACCCGAGAGGCAAGGAGGTGGGGAGTGGAAGAGTAGACCTTGACCAACGTCTTCAAGAAGAAAAGCAATGCCTGGGGCGTCGCGTCGTCGTGGCTGGCTCGAGCCTGCTAAGGGGATTCCCCCGGTCTGGATCTCCACAACCAGCTCCATCCGCAATCTAGGAACCGGCTAGCCACACCGGCACGACCAGGAACCGATGGGAGAGAAGCACACCGCGCCGGGACGAAGGACAACAGCCAGATCTGGCGCCGCCAGCCACCACGCCGGGCCCCAATCCACTAGGGATCCGGCGACCGACCAACCAGATCGACAGCACCACGCCCACCCTGCTGCTCACCGTGGAACACAGAGGGGCCTCGCCAGAGGGGCTGCCGCCCAGACCCAACACCCTCTGACGCGGCCGGGGCAGCATAGGCCCCGCCGCCATAGTCCCCGGTTGCGGCATGGACTTGCCCGGTGTGAGCCTTGTGCGACGGCGGGAGGGGAGACGGAGGGGAGAGGCGGCCTACGCCGGTGAGAGGTGGGTCGCCCGCGAGGGATGGCGTGGGGGTGGGGGTGGAGGTCACACTCACCTCTTAATTACCTTGCCACATCAGATTTTTCGCCTACATGGCAGGCTTAGCACATGTACAAGGTGGAGCATTGGGAGCAGCCTTATATCACTAGTGCAGAACTGGCCTTTAGTGTCAGTTCGCCACGGCCTTTAGTGCCGGTTCGCCAACCGGCACTAAAGAGTGGGGACTAAAGGTCCCTGAGGGAGTCCTGGACTAGGGGGTGTCCGGATAGCCGAACTATCATCATCGGCCGGATTCCAAGACTATGAAGATACAAGATTGAAGACTTCGTCCCATGTCCGGATGGGACTTTCCTTGGCGTGGAAGGCAAGCTTGGCAATACGGATATGTAGATCTCCTACCATTGTAACCAACTCTGTGTAACCCTAGCCCTCTCCGATGTCTATATAAACCGGAGGGTTTTAGTCCATAGGACGAACAACAATCATACCATAGGCTAGCTTCTAAGGTTTAGCCTCCTTGATCTTGTGGTAGATCCACTCTTGTACTACCCATATCATCAATATCAATCAAGCAGGAGTAGGGTTTTACCTCCATCAAGAGGGCCCGAACCTGGGTAAAAACATCATGTCCCTTGTCTCCTGTTACCATCCGCCTAGACGCACAGTTCGGGACCCCCTACCCGAGATCCGCCGGTTTTGACATCGACATTGGTGCTTTCATTGAGAGTTCCTCTGTGCCGTCGCATATAGGCCCGATGGCTCCTTTGATCATCACCAACGACGCAGTCCAAGGTGAGACTTTTCTCCCCGGACAGATCTTTGTATTCGGCGGCTTTGCACTGCGGGCCAATTCGCTTGGCCATCTGGAGCAGATCGAAAGCTATGCCCCTGGCCGTCAGGTCAGATTTGGAAGTCTAACCTTCACGGCTGACATCCGCGGAGACTTGGTCTTCGATGGATTCGAGCCACAGCCGAGCGCGCCGCACTGTCTCGATGGGCATGATTTAGCTCTGCTGCCGGACAGTGCCCTGGAGGCCGCACACGAGTTCGCTTTGACCCTTAGTTCGGAGCCGACTGCGCAGATCAAGGATGGGTGGCTAGACACCGCCTCGGGGGCTGCAACCTCTACGGCGATGAAGCCGAATACTGACCTTGTCCCTTGTGAAGCTCGTGACTCCGAGGTGCCGGACTCCTCGCCGGACTCCGAACCTCCCGCGCCCCCTCCAATCGGATCCGATTGGGCGCCGATCATGGAGTTCACCGCCGCGGACATCTTTCAACACCCACCTTTTGGTGACATCCTGAATTCGCTAAAGTATCTCTCGTTATTAGGAGAATCCTGGCCGAACTGCGGTTAGGATGGTTGGGATGCGGACGACGAGGAAATTCAAATCCCACCCACCACCCACTTAGTAGCCACTATCGACGATCTAACCGACATGCTAGAGTTCGACTCCGAAGACATCGACGGCATAGAAGACGATGCCGGAGACGACCAAGAACCAGTGCCTATCGGGCACTGGAAAGCTTCCTCAACTCACGACGTATACATGGTGGATACACCGAAAGGAAGCGATAACGAGGAACAACGGGACGCAGCGAAGGATAATTCCCCCGAAAAACAACCAAAACGGCGACGCAAATGCCGCCGGAAGTCCCGCCTCGATGACAACAGCACCCATACGGACCCAGCCGTAGAGCAGGGCGAACCAGTGGACGACGAACATGCCACCAAGCAACCATCCGAACAGGATGAATTGGACAAGCAACCCATCCCCGGCGAAAACAACAGTCCAGACGGCCTCACGCCGGACACATCACCGGAGCATAAGAACCTCCACAAAAGGCTCGTCGCCACTGCAAGAAGTTTGAAGAAGCAGAAGTGGAAGCTCAAAACAGCAGAAGACGTACTCAGAATGAGATGGAGCAAAGTACTCAAGACCACAGACAAATACGGCAATAGTCACCAAGTAAAGAGTTACCCGAAGCGCAAGCTGTTGCCCGAATTCGACGAGGAGGCCATAGAGCCACCACAATCAAAAAGCAAAGAGGCCGCCTGGCCGGATAGATGACCAGATGACAGGCTAAGAGCGGCAAGCGGCGCCGCATACAAACCGGCGCACGATCCACATAAGGTTCCTCGCAAAAAGGATGGCCCGGTCAGGTCCATCTATGGGCCAAAAAAGAAGGCTCCGGGAAGCAACACAACACGCCGAGTGTTCGAAGATAACGGCACACCTAAATACAGGGGCGCTGCACACCCACTATGTTTTACCGATGAGGTACTGGATCATGAATTTCCAATGGGATTCAAGCCCGTAAACATAGAGGCATACGACGGAACAACAGACCCCGAAGTCTGGATTGAGGATTACATCCTACACATACATATGGCTAGAGGAGACGATCTCCATGCCATAAAATACCTACCCCTCAAGCTCAAAGGGCCAGCTCGGCATTGGCTCAAAAGCCTCCCAGAAAATACCATTGGAAGTTGGGAAGAGCTCGAGGATGCGTTTCGAGCAAATTTTCAAGGAACTTATGTCCGCCCTCCGGATGCAAACGATTTAAGTCACATAACTCAACAGCCCGGAGAGTCAGCACGCAAATTCTGGAACAGGTTCCTCACCAAAAAGAACCAAATAGTCGACTGTCCGGACAACGAAGCCTTAGTAGCTTTTAAACATAACGTCCAAGATGAATGGCTCGCCAGACACCTCGGCCAGGAAAAACCAAGAACAATGGCCGCGCTAACAAGCCTCATGACCCACTTTTGCGCGGGGGAAGATAGCTGGCTGGCAAGATGCAGCACCAGCGACCCGAGTACATCCGAGGTCAGGGATGGAAATGGGAAATCACGACGCAGAAAAGATCAGTGCCGGAATAAGGAAAATGGCCCAAAGAGCACGGCGGTCAACGCCGGGTTCAAAAGCTCTCGGCCGAACAACAAAATACTGCCTCTTAAGGACAACAGTGACGAGCTATCCAATTTAAACAAAATTTTGGATAGGATATGTCAAATCCATAGTACCCCCGGGAAGCCTGCAAACCATAACCACCGAGATTGTTGGGTCTTCAAACAGTCCGGCCGACTTAACGCCGAACCCCACAAGCAGAGCGCCGGAAAACAAAAGACTTTCCCACAAGAAGTCAAAACAGTGAACTCACTTCATGTGATAACACGGAACAATAGTGCGGCACCTACTAAAGTACGCGTCGCACGGTCCACCCTAGCGGAATCCCGAGATTGGATGTCAAAACCAATTACTTTCAACCATCTGGATTACTCCGGAAGTATTCGAAACGTAGGATGGACTGCTTTGATATTGGATCCTATAATCGACGGACTACAATTTACACAAGTCCTATTGGACGGCGGCAGTGATATAAACCTGCTATACCAGGACACCATCCGCAGAATGGGGATAGACCCTACCAAAATTCGCCATACCAGCACTTCCTTTAAAGGAGCGATGCCAGGCCCTTATGCCAATAGTACGGGCTCCTTACTACTAGAAGTTGTGTTCGGTTCATCCGACAACTTCCATTGCGAAAAGCTAATCTTCCATATCGCCCCATTTAAAAGTAGCCATCAAGCACTATTGGGATGCGAAGCTTTCGCCCGCTTCAACGCAATACCGCATTACGCGTCTGTTACACTTAAAATGCCCGGTCCACGCGGCATCATCTCATTAAAGGGCAACTTAGAGTGTCCCTCGACCACGGAAAAACATGAGACTGCCTTGACAGCCACAAACTAATCCGGCCTGGCTGATCGAAGCCCCAAAAACAAATCATTTAGACCCCGGACACGGCTAGGTGAGTCCGGCATAAACAAGGGGCTTCCCAGCCGCATACCCCTTTACAAGGGGCTGCACGGACCAAGAATGAGAGCCAATGAAGCTCAACTTTATTCATCTTCTAAATCATACTCTGTCTTAAATACATTTTTTGCACAATATTTTTTTTTCCAAACTAAGTTCTTCTCTTTTACAGATGAACCACGTGCTGCGCCCGTCCAGGATACGGCACAACGGAGACACAGGCGCAGACGTGCAGTAGGGACCCGTCGCAGGGATTCTTTTCAGATTAAGACCCTGCGTAAGCCTTTTTTACTGCCTCTTGTTGATACACATCCCCCGGTTTCTTATCATAACCGAGGAGGAGGCTGGCATTTTGGCATCGGCCGTGTCAGAAGATTTCGCGCGTACCCGGACACTAGGGGCTTAGGGCAACGTTCTGCCCGTTTTCATAAAGACCGAATACCTCAGGGAGTGTTCGGCGTCTTGAGTTAGGCCTTATATGCATCAGCTCCGAATCATGTCTTTGGTCAAATGTTGGGTTTGCCCGGCTCCTGTGTTTTGCTGCCTTACGTTCTGTATCATCGGCTAATGCGGCACCAGGAGAACTACTGCGATTGCGCCCCGGTTCGGCCGGGCGAGCACCTCAGTAGAGAAAGTCGAAAACTGACTGTCATGATATAGCGAGAGACTGGTCAACCACTCGATTGACTACCGGAATGTCTAGAATTCCTTCGCTTTGACGAAGGGCCGTTTCCCGGTCAGGCATACACGCGCTCCGAATTCGGAAGAGCGTAGAGCCCCCAGGGGCTATATCGTAGCCCCTCCTTCGAACTCCTATGGCTAAGTGAAAGTGATAAAGCATTATAGTCCGGTTGCCTCGTTTGCTACGCTACCACCTCCTTCACAGGACCAAGACGTTGGATTAAGTGTGAAAATGCACTTTTTTGCAAACACCCCCGCACTACGTGCGTGGGGGCTGAAGCCGAAGACTGCCATCTTTCAGGTTATATATACATATACATTAACGACCGCACAGGAGAAATTTCAATACTTGAACGCACAAGTATAAAAAAGACCTTATATTATCAATATGGTTTTACAAATCATACATATCATTTGAACATAACGTTTTTCGAGCACTGCGACTCTATTAAACGAGCGCCCTGCAGGACTTCCTCAAAATAGTGCTCGGCGGGTAACCGACTTTTGTCCGAACCCCGGGACGCAACAGCGGTGGCATCCATCTCCGCCCAGTATGTCTTAACACGGGCGAGAGCCATCCGTGCACCCTCTATGCATACCGACCTCTTCATCGCCTTGATATGCGGCACCGCCCCAAGGAATTGCTGCAGTAAGCCAAAATAACTCTTCGGCTTGGGCCTTTCCGGCCACAGATGAGCCACCACATCCGTCATGGCAAATCCGGACAATCTATTCAGCTCAGCCCACTCAGCCAACCGATCGGTTAGCGGAAGGGGACGCTCCGGACTATGGAATTGAGACCAAAAAAGCTCTTCCATTTCGTGATCCTTTTGGCTTCGGAAGTGCACGACTGCGTCCGCCGCACTCGCCGCCAAGTTCAGATATGGATCCTCCGCACCCCACAACTGGCCCAACTGAGCATACTTCGGATCCGTGAACTTCCTGCGCAACAAGAAGGGCTTTCCAGCTGCAATGTCTTCGGCCTGACGCAGCTCCTCCTTTATAGCCCGCATTGCAGAACGGGCATCCTTGGCTTCGGCGGTGGCCTTCTTCAGGCCCTCTTGCTTCGCTCGGCGCTCTCTTTCAAGAACTTCATAGCGGTCGGTAGCATCCTTCAGCTTCACGGCCATTTCGGCCATCTCCTCCTTGCTTCGGCAATGAGCAGCCTTTTCGGCTTTTAGCTCTTCGGCTGCCTTCGAGGCAGCCGCATCACTCCTTCTGGCCTGCTCCTTGGCTCGAGCAAGCTCTGCCCGAAGGTTTTCCACAGCAGCGGCGCCATCTGCATCAAGCATACATGTTGTAAGGCGCGGGCATCAGCTCCCTTACCAGGTGACCGCAGAAAAACCACTCACCTTGTGACTCGTCGAGTCGCCTATTGACCAGCGCGATGTCCGCATCCGCAACGTCCAGCTGCCGCTTCAGTTCGGCAACTCTATCAGTCCGGCTGGCCACCGAACGCTCCGCCCCCTGAATAGGAATGGTGACACATTAAAACTGAGATTATGATCCTCGGCACGCTGTCACTTCTGACAACGTACCGAGTCTCAGGGGCTACTATCTATACAGGGCGCACTCTATGTGCAAAACTGTCAAAAGGCATGTCATTTTTACGTACCTCAAACCCCGCCAATAAACTTCTGACGGCATCATGCAACCCGCTCTCAGCGGATGAAATTCTTTCAATCACCGTACTCATTAATGTACGGTGATCTTTTGAGATAGACGCCTTCTCAAGCAGATCCTTCAGCTCCCCCGGCCGTACACCAGTTGGTGCCGAACTCTCTAGCCCTGCCGGACTCGGGGAGACCCTCCGCGGCGACACCTCAGGGTCGTCCGCCCCGCCTGACAGTGCGGCAGATGGAGGCGTTTCACTCTCCATCATCTCCGGACGAAGGTCCCCCGAAGATGACTCAGCTAAGAAGGGCGGAGATCCGAACTACAAGGTAAAACTTTTGTTATCCTCAGAAGCAAAAATAGGGATGTCCCTTATTACAGAACTCCCCTTTTTCTACCTACGGCTCGCAGGAGGGCTGATTCCTTTGGGGAGATAGTGCGGCCGGGGCTTCTCCTGGCGCAGGACTCTCTGGTGAAGATTTCTTCCCCCGCTTTGAGGCCTTAGCCTCCGGATCTTCGGAAGCGGTCCTCTTCTCGCCCTTGAAGGAGGGATTCTCGATCCCCCCTTTCTTGAAAGCCTCCTCGATGGAGGCGGTAGTTTCTCTATTTTCCCCTTCGCCCTCTTCTGAAGGCGCAACCTCCAGCATCCTGACAAACACGGGATCCGGCGTAGTCTCCGGGAGGGGGGCCGAACACCGTATCAGTTTTGCCTGCGCTATCCACTCCTGTCCAAGGGATAGCTGGTTAAAAGGCAAATCCATAATAAATAAATGGACGATATGTTCGGACACAGGGCTACTTACTTGAGTATCCGGGCGATTGCAGCTTAGGCTGGCGTCCTCGGTCAAGTCCGGAGATGTCTCTTGTGATTCGAAGAACAGTTTGTACAACTCCACGGGTGTCACACCCATGAAGTGTTGGAGAGCTCGTGGTCCCTCCGGATTGAATTCCCACAGGCGGAGCGGGCGATGTTTGCAGGGCAGAAGACGTCGAATCAGCATAACCTGCATCACCATGACCAGATTGATCTCCCTCTCTTGGAGGTCTCGAATCCGGCCCTACAATAGGGGTACGTCCTTGGACGGCCCCCAGTCAAGCCCTTTGCTGACCCATGACGTCAGTCGTTGTGGAGGACCCGAGCGAAAGACGGGCGGCGGCCTCTGCCTGCTGCCCCTGGGAGCGGTAATATAAAACCACTCCTGTTGCCACAAACCGAGCTCCTCCTGAAAAGAGCCCTCGGGCCATGGAGCATCGGCCCTCTTGCTTATAACCGCCCCGCCGCATTCTGCCTGACGCCCCGCGATCATCTTCGGCCCCACGTAGAAGGTTTTGAGCCACAAACCGAAGTGAGGGGTAGTGCGGAGGAAGGCTTCGTAGACGACAATAAATGATGAGATATGGAGGATGGACTCCGGAGCCAAGTCATGAAATTCCAGCCCATAGTAAAACATGAGCCCTCTCACAAAAGGATCCATCGGGAAGCCTAAACCCTGACGGAGATGAGACACGAACACGACGCTCTCGCCTGGCTCGAGAGTAGGAATGACTTGCCCTTGGGCAGGCAACCTATGCGAAATCTCGTAGGTTAAGTACCTGGCTTCTCTCAGCTTTAGCACGTCCTCTTCCGTGACGAAGGAGGGCATCCACCGGCCCTGTAGGTCGGAGCCGGACATTGCCGAAGGTCCGAAGCGCTCGAATCTAGAGCCCTGAGTGTTGGAGCTCGGGGCGAGGGGCGGATTCGATTGAGGATTAAAGAAAAAGAACGAGCCTTGGTCTCATTATAAAGAGGGAGAATACCAAGAGCCATCCCCGTGACCGTTTGGAACTCGCCTTCGATGGAGGGGGCGTGGCAACGGGCGCGGTTGGGTTACCCATGTTCGTATTGATGAGAATCCTGGAATAAGAGGAACACGATCTCTGCTTCGACAAGGCGTGCCAAGGAAACCGCTTCGCTAAACGTGCTGAGGTGGTATAATAAAAACGATTTGAGTAAAAGCTTGGTAGTGGTGTGACGTCACGCCACAAAATACGTCAGCAGATTGAACTTGTGTAAATATTATTCTCTCTACGGTGGTACGTGGAATTTGTTTTGCAGAGCCGGACACTATCCTGGTGTTCACAGTCTTCTATGAATTATTCGGAGGGGGAACCCGCCTTGCAATGCCGAAGACAATATGCACGCCGGACTCATCGTCATTGAAGCCTGGTTCAGGGGCTATTGAGGGAGTCCTGGACTAGGGGGTGTCCGGATAGCCGAACTATCATCATCGGCCGGACTCCAAGACTATGAAGATACAAGATTGAAGACTTCGTCCTGTGTCCGGAAGGGACTTTCCTTAGCGTGGAAGGCAAGCTTGGCAATACGGATATGTAGATCTCCTACCATTGTAACCGACTCTGTGTAACCCTAGCCCTCTCCATTGTCTATATAAACCGGAGGGTTTTAGTCCATAGGACGAACAACAATCATACCATAGGCTAGCTTCTAGGGTTTAGCCTCCTTGATCTCGTGGTAGATCCACTCTTGTGATACCCATATCATCAATATCAATCAAGCAGGAGTAGGGTTTTACCTCCATCGAGAGGGCCTGAACCTGGGTAAAAACATGGTGTCCCTTGTCTCCTGTTACCATCCGCCTAGACGCACAGTTCGGGACCCTCTACCCGAGATCCGCCGGTTTTGACACCGACAGTCCCCCCCCCCCTTAGTACCGATTCGTCACGAACTGGCGCTAAAGAGACACCACGTGGCACGAGCCAGGCCCGGTGCGTGTAGGACATTAGTACCGGTTGGTAAACACCAACCGGTACTAAATGTTTGGGTGTTTTTTTAAAAAATTTGCTTTAATTTTGTGTTTTCAATTTAGCTTTATTTTCTGTTTAATTCTTTTTTGTATGCTGGTATTTCACGATACTACAAATTGTACACGTTATGCATATATATAAATAGATTTTCTCATACGTAGAACCGCATATATATATATATAATATATCATCGAATGTCTCACAGCCAACACCATTAACTATTCACACATACACATGTATATACATATACAATTTCTCCTACATGTTGCCTTGGTGCCTTCGGAGCACGATGACAAGTGGTTCATGGGGGCGGTAGCGGGTAATAGTATTCTCCTTTGGGATCTATGACCTGGTCGAGCAAAAATCTGGCTATTTCCTCTTGAAGTGCTAGTATGCGGTCCGCTGGTAGGAGCTTATCCCGCACCTCTCTGAACTGTTAAGAAGGAGATCAATATGCATGTGTATTAGTTGTGTTACAAGATATCGATAATGTGTGAATAGTGTTCTAACAAACATACACAGTCCTGTCTTTGAGATCTGCTACTTTCGTACGCCATCATGCAAATGTTCTCGCAAACGTAGAATGCACAAAGATCATTCCTCGACGCCTGCTTTAGGGCCTTTACGAGAACGGAATTGAATCAGATAATGATTAATCAAGCATGATAATTAATTAATGGTATTGAAACAAGAATTAAAGAGATGGTAGCTAGCTAGTACTACTTAATTACTTACCTTTGGTCGATGCCAAAAACAACTTTTTTGGCCATTTGCCTGGAGTCACCTTGATGAACTTTGCCCAAGCCCTGCCCGACGGCAAAGAAAATTAATAAAGGGGTTATTAAATAGTTCATATCAGGAAATGACGAACTAATAATAGGCCGAGATATAGTTAATAATGATTGAGATTACCTGTTGACTATCCCCTTCATGATGGTGTAGTCTTTATCTTCTTTAAGTAGTGAGTCCAGTACTTCAACTGTTGCTTTGTCAACTTTAATGTCTAACAAGATCCAGTGGAAACTGCATGCGCACACGTTTGCATGTCTTAATTATACGGGCATGTGCATAAAATTAATCAACTATCGTAAACCGTATACACTTAATTATTAACATCTAGCAAGCTAGTAAGCAAAAACAGAATTTGTATTAACTCACAGGAAGTTGTAAGGAAGTAGTATATCTTCATTGGTATTGAGGCGCTTCAAGAACTCTAGCATGCTTTCCTCTACACTTGCTTGAGAAGTTGCAAGATTCCATGTGTACTCATTAATGGTATTTGGGTCAATGAACCCAATGCCATAGCGTCCAGATTTTTTCATTTCATACATCTTCATCCTGCATATAATACCACAGAAAAGAATATATAGTGAGGATAATTACATGTAATGATTGATCAAAAATTACAGAAAGAAATCACTTACAGACAATAGAAACTGATGATAGATTTGTCGAGTGCGTCATGATTGTATAACTGAAATAGTTCTGAATACTCAACGCACAGAGCTTTCTCATGGTAGTAATGCTCTTTCTTGACATTCACCATGAGGGACTCTCGATTGGAAATCTTGGTAATGTCCATGAGGTTCTTGACCTTGTCTGGCTCGACCAAAGGTTGGCCCCGGACATATTTCCGTTTTATTTCCTCCTCTCTAAGCGGAGACATGGGCTCAATTTCGAGGAGTTGTCCAACAGAGATCTTGAGCATTTCAGCCTGCATTATATGCTCCTCCCTTACCACATTGTCTAGCTGGGGAACTTTAATGGTTTACCCACAGTAATATTGGGCGCGCGGCCTCCTCTCATGTGTTGTTGGCACAACAAGCGGGGGGATCGATTGCGCCGCCTGTTCTCCCAGCTGGGGAACGGTTTTCCCGCATTTTTTGCCTGCTGCTTGTTGGCTCGAGCTCGAGCTCGCTTCCTTCTTTAGCCGTTCTCGATGTAGTTTCCTGATTTGGCGCTCATAGTCCGAGTCAACAGGCTTGGGATCTGGTTCTCTAGGCATACGAATGAAGTGGTCAATTGTTTTCTCAGGCACTTTCTCCTTTGGCGGCGGTGCCGATTTCGGTCCAAAATGGGCGTCCACTTGGGCCTGCACTATGTCTGTGTTTTGCTCCTTAGTCATATCGTAAGGCCTTTGAGGAAGAGGAGCGAGGCTTGGACCATATTTATATCGCTTGTCTCCACATGTACTTCCTGAACTACCTCGACTCGTACCGCTATGCACCATAGTTGCGGCGTGTCTCTTCTGCGATTGCTGAGACGGTGGAGACGGCTAGTGGCCTGACGATGTGCCAGACTTGAAGCAGGAGGTGTGGCCTGACACAGTGCCGGACTTGAAACCGGAGAAGTGGCATGATGCTGTGCCGGACTTGAAACCGGAGGAGTCAGCTCACGCGTTCGGGGACTTGGAGGAGGTGGCGGACTTCAAGGAGGAGTCGGCTCATGCGTTCGTGGACTTGGAGGAGCGGGAGTCTGCTGACTCGGTGCGGACATCGAGGAGGAGTCGGCAGATGACGCGGTGTCAGTGGACTTCGAAAGATGATGCAATCCTTTCTCCATGGGATGATACGATGTATGGCCTCTCCCAGTGTGCGCTCGTCTTCACCTCCAGGAATGTCAAGTTGTAGCCCCGAATATGGGTCCACCACTTCATCAACCAAGACATGAGCATAGCCCTCTGGAATCGGGATGCAATGGAAGGTTGCTTCGGGGGTAATTGTAAAAGCAACGCCGTCCGCCACCTTCATGGATATGTTCTTCATTTTGGAGTGTAGCTCACAGTTAGTGTTCTCTATGATGTCATCCATAGGGTATGTATCCAGCAGTGTGTCGCCCGGGGCAGAACCAACGTTGCTTCTCGGCATGGATGGGATGGTGCTATCCAATGCTAGATGATCATCCGCTTGCTGCTGCCGCTGCTGAGACCCCCTTTCCTGGCTAAGTGAGTCGATCTGCTGCTGCTACTGGAATTTGAGTGCCAGGTCCGCGTGCCTTGCTTCTAGGCCTGGAAGGCGTTCTGCGTCCTGCTTCCTCTGCTCCTCCTCCAACTTCCTTTTCTTCTCCTCCTCCATCTTCCTTCTTGCACGGGTCCTGTAGTCCTTGTTCCATTCTGAAAAGCCCTCGTACCAGGGAATAACGCCCTTGCCTCGTGTTCTTCCCTGGTGTTCAGGATTTCCCAGGGCGTGCGTAAGCTCGTCCTTCTCTCTGTTGGGCGTGAACACCCCCCTTCGAGCTTCTTCTATTGCGTCAAGTATCTTTTGTTCGGCTCCTTTTAGATTTGCCTTCCGTGAAACTTCGCCTGACTTTGGGTCCAACACCCCCCCATGCGCATAGAACCAAGTTCTGCACCTGGGGGGGCTAGCTCCTAATAACCGGAGTGACCCTTGCATCCTCCATCTCTTGCTCATATTTATCCCACTTAGGCAATCCCACCGCGTAGCCACCTGGACCCAGCCTATGGAACTGCGTCTTTTTTGCGGCATTTGCCTTGTTTTTTATCGACCGTTCCTTAGATAATTCTGAATCCTTGAAGGTCACGAAATCGTCCCAGTGTTCTCTTTGCTTCTCCAGTGTTCCCATGAATTCTGGAGTCTTCCTTTCTGTAGTGAGGTAGTTGGCCCATACAGTTTTCTTGTGGGTGTTGAATGCAATTGCCATCTTCTTAAGAGCAGCGTCCTTGACTTTCTCCACATCTGCTTCAGTGAAATGATCTGGTAGGGTGAAATGTTCCATCAGAGATTTCCAAAGGTCTTTTTTGGCTCTGTCGTCGACCCAAGTAACACCTGGACATTTAGTCTTTGGCTCTTTCCATTCTTGAATGGAGATCGGGAATTTGTCCTTCACAAGAACTCCGCACTGACGAGTCCAAGTTCGCAATGTTCTTAGGCGTGAGGGGTTCGCCTCTAGGTTTGATGGATTCGATGTTGTACTTTACACCATCCTTCAACAATCTGCCCGGGCCTCGCTTTGTCCTGCTGTCTGTAGAATCAGATTTGCTCGATCCGGAGGGCTGAAAGAAGAAAGATCGATTCATTAATATATCTTCAATAAAAAAACATGTGATGATCACCATGATGCATGCTTATATAAATATACCTCGCCGGTAGTCTTTGTTATTTGAAGATCAGCATTGTCTGTGTCATCATAATCATAATCATAGTTCATGACTTCATCAGCTCGGTCGTCGAGATCGAATATCTTTTAATCACCCTCTCCGGTATTGTTCAGATATTGGGAGCCATCATCTGCTTCATTCAGATCATCTAGCCTGTGAGGGCTGCGTATGATGTCGAACAATTCCTCTTCTCTCTCTCTCTGCCGGTATTGTCCGCCATAGCTTTTACTTAACTAATACAGAAGAAATATAGAACAATTTAGTATTCAAATTACAATGCATGGATGCAATCAATAAGGAAAAACTGAATCTCGAATACATCGTCTCGAATATATAATCTCAAATACATCATCGTCTTAATATATATAATCTCGAATACATCGTCTCGAATATTATATATCGAATACATCACTAGCTAGGTACTTAATAAAGATCGAGTACTACAGAAGAATCTAGGCCACTCGCGGTCCCTGGGGCACGGGTGGTGGATACCCAAAGAGAAGGAACCATCACAGGATCATATCTCCGGTCATCTGCCCAAAGAACCTGCCAAGTATTGGAGAACCTGACGTCCATAGCAGCCATCTAGCGATGGACGTGCTCGTCCTCCTCCCTGACACGGCGACGCACCACCTCCGGCGGCGCCGGCTCCCTCTGCATCGAATGTGGCCCACGCGAACGCCACCAAAGGACATCAGGGTCGACGACGGGACCCGAGGCCGGGTTCCTCACCAAGCGGCGTGCCCCTCCAGGTAGCACCTCCCAGTGCCAGCCCGGCGGAGCCCAGTCCCGGACATGGGTCCTCTGAAGCAGGACGTCGTCGCGAATGGGTCAACGACGAGGATGCGGGCCGGGCATATCATCGAGAACAAATACTATATGCCCGTGAAAAGTAACATTTTTTAAATGATTGGATTGTGATAACTAAAATTCTATATATATGCAAATTCCAACAATTTGACATTAGTCTAATTCATCTAACTAAAACTAATTCTAAAATTTCTTGATTATATAATTAACATTTCTATAACAACTCTAATATTTATATAACTAAAAAACAAAAAAATTGCTAACATTTCTATAAATATTTCTATAACTAAAAAACAGGAAAAATAATTATAACATTTCTATATAACTAACATTTCTAATATTTCTATAACTAAAAAACAGAATAATTTCTAACATTTCTATAACTAAAAAACAGAAAATTTTATAACAAACAAACTAATGTGTGTGTAGTGTGTGTGTGTGTGTGTAGTGTGTGTGTGTGTGTGGACATGGCGGCCGGGGCGAGCTCATCGGGGAGGCGACGACGGGGCGACGGGACGGGGCGGCGACGACGGGGTGGGGCGCGGCGATGGGGCGACCGGGATGCGGCGACGGGGACGACGGGGACGACGGGGACGGGGACGGCTGGGGCGGCGACGTCGACGGGGGCAGCAACGAGGGGCGGGGACGGCCGGGGTTGGCGACGAGGGGCGGGGGCGGCGACGTCGACAGGGACGGCGTCGATCGAGACAGGGCGGCGCGACGGAGGGAAGAAACAGAGAGGGAAAGTGAATTTTTTTCAATTGTTGTATATATAGAATGGACCTTTAGTACCGGATGGAGCCACCAACCGGTACTAAAGGTCTGTTTTGGCCAGGCCAAGCGCGGGAAGCGCCCCCCTTTAGTACCGGGTCATGGCACCACCGGTACTAAAGACCCCCTCTTTAGTACCGGTTGCAGCCACCACCCGGTACTATAGGGGGTGCGCTGGCGCAGTGCGGTGGGGCAAGTTTAGTCCCACCTCGCTAGTCGAGGGGCTACCGCACTGGTTTATAAGCCCCAGTGCGGTAGCTCTCTCGAGCTCCTCTCCTAAGCAGGCCTACTGGGCCTACCTGTTCTGTGCTGCCTTGTGGGCCTACTGGGCCTTTGCGGGCCTGCATCCTGGCCCAACAAAAGGTTGTGTTTCTAGTCGTATGCAGGCCGCTTTGGCCCAGTAGGCGGGCTTTTTTATTTTCTTAATTTTTATTGCTTTATTTATTTTTGTTTTATTTATTTTTGAGTTGTTTTTTGCTGTATTTAGAGTTTCTTTGTGAATATTTTTGCTTTAGATACAAAAAACTACAAACTTTCTGTTAGTGCCAGTAGTTTTCAAATTTGAATAGTTTAAATTTTGAATTATTTGAAATTTGTGTGAATCACTAGTTTGTGAATAACTTAACTTTGAAAAAATATTTTTCAGTGATTCTTCTTTCTTATGTTTAATATTAGTGTGTTTTATCATTATATTCAATTTGGTAATGCTTAGGTTATTTAAAAAATGAAATGCCTTTGTAACAGATGAGTTTTCGTCGGAAACCCTGATACTTCGAAAGAGATTGTCCATTTTGTACACGAAGTGCATCCAGTTTTTGCTGTAACCCTCTCTACTTTTTTGCACATGCTATTTGGATGAAATTATGATACCATGCCAACTTTCAACCTTTTCTGAGTTCATTTGAAATGCTTTTCAATTTCAGGGTCATTTAGCTGGAAAAAATCAGTAAATGCATGAAAGAATTTGTTTGCACATAAAATTTATTCGCGTTTCAAATGCCAAAACACATAACTACCCTAACTATTACAAAGATTCCCTCCTGGGTGTGAAACGCAGAAGAAAGTGATGATAGTGAAGCCGATCACATCCCAGATCTTTGGGTGTGAAACTTTTACTTCGCGTGTGTCCCTTTGCGCCATAGCCATGGAAAATATTCATCATTTAACTGGATGCTCGGGTCAATATTCACTGTGAATGGAGCAATTTCATCAAACTTTTCATAATCTTCTGACATGTCTGTCTTGTCATCCACTCCCACGATGTTTCTTTTTCCTGAAAGAACTATGTGGCGCTTTGGCTCGTCGTATGATCCATTCGCTTCCTTATCTTTTCTTTTTCTCGGCCTGGTAGACATGTCTTTCACATAAAAAACCCGCGCCACATCATTGGCTAGGACGAATGGTTCATCTGCATACGCAAGATTGTTGAGATCCACTGTTGTCATTCTGTATAGCGGGTCTTCCGTTACCCCGCCTCGTGTCATATTGACCCATTTGCACCAAAACAAAGGGACCTTCAAATCACCTCCATAGTTAAGTTCCCATATGTCCTCTATGTAACCATAATATGTTTCCTTTCCCGTGTTGGTTGTTGCATCAAAGCGGACATCACTATTTTGGTTGGTGCTCTTCTTATCTTGGGCGATCGTGTAAAATGTATTCTCATTTATTTGGTACCCTTTGAAAGTCATTATATTCAAAGATTGTAACTGGGACAGCGAGTACAGGTCATTTTGAATATCGCCATCATTCAGGGCACGTTTCTGCAACCAACCGGCGAAAGTCCTCGTTTGTTCGCGTGTAATCCAGTCGTCAGACTTCTCCGGGTGTTTGGAGTGTAGAAAATTCTTGTGTTCCTCCATATACGGAGCCACCAAGGCGGAATTTTGTAGAACTGTGTAGTGTGCTTCAGTGAGAGAATGCCCGTCCATACATATTATTTGATGCCCTCCTAGCGTGCCTTTTTCATCTAGTCAACCCTTATGCCGCGATTCAGGAACACCAATCGGCTTAAGGTTAGAAATAAAGTCAATACAAAACTCAATAACCTCCTCATTTTCATGGCCCTTCGAGATGCTTCCTTCTGGCCTAGCACGGTTATGAAAATATTTCTTCAAGACTCCCATGAACCTCTCAAAGGGGAACATATTGTGTAGAAATACAGGACCCAAAACGTTAATCTCTTCGCAAATGTGAACTAGGACGTGCGTCATGATGTTGAAGAAGGATGGTGGGAACACCAACTCGAAACTGACAAGACATTGCACCAAATCATTCTGTAACCTTGGTATGATTTTTGGATCGATTACCTTCTGAGAGATTGCATTGAGGAATGCACATAGCTTCACAATGGCTAATCGAACGTTTTCTGGTAGAAGCCCCCTCAATGCAACCGGAAGGAGTTGTGTCATAATCACGTGGCAGTCATGAGACTTTAGGTTCTGGAACTTTTTCTCTGCCATCTTTATTATTTTCTTTATATTTGACGAGAAGCCAGATAGTACCTTCATGCTGAGCAGGCATTCAAAGAAGATTTCCTTCCCTTCTTTGGTAAGAGCGTAGCTGGCCTGACCCTGATGTATGCCGTATTTTCCGTGCATACGTTGTTGGTCCTCCCGTGCCTCTGGTGTATCTTTTGTCTTCTCATACACGCCCAAAAAGCCAAGCAGGGTCACAGAAAGATTCTTCGTCACGTGCATCACGTCGATTGCGGAGCGGACCTCCAGGTCTTTCCAATATGGCAGGTCCCAAAATATAGATTTCTTCTTCCACATGGGTGCGCGTCCGTCAGCGTCCTTCGGAACAGGTTGTCCGCCAGGACCCTTTCCAAAGATTACCTTCAAATCCTTGACCATATCATGTACATCAGCACCAGTACGGTGGTGAGGCTTCGTCCGGTGATCCGCCTCACCTTTGAAATGATTGCCTTTCTTTCTTACGGGATGCCTTGCCGGAAGATATCGACAATGTCCCAGGTACACATTCTTCCTACAACTATCCAAATATATACTGTCGGTATCATCCAAACAGTGCGTGCATCCGCGGTATCCCTTGTTTGTCTATCCTGAAAGGTTACTGAGAGCAGGCCAATCATTGATGGTCACGAACAGCAACGCCTTTAGGTCAAATTCTTCCTGTCCGTGCTCATCCCACACACGTACACCTGTTCCATTCCACAACTGTAATAGTTCTTCAACTAATGGCCTTAGGTAATGTCGTTGCCGGGTTGCTTAGGGCCTTGGATGAGCACTGGCATCATAATGAACTTCCGCTTCATGCACAACCAAGGAGGAAGGTTATACAAACATAGAGTCATAGGCCAGGTGCTATGGTTGCTGCTGTGCTCCCCAAAAGGATTAATGCCATCTGCGCTTAGACCAAACCATACGTTCCTTGGGTCACCTGCAAACTCCTCCCAGTACTTTCTCTCAATTTTTCTCCACTACGAACCATCAGCGGGTACTCTCAACTTTCTGTCTTTCTTACGTCTTCTCCGTGCCACCGCATCGCCTTCGCATGCTCTTTGTTTTGGAACAAACGTTTCAACTGTGGTATTATAGGAGCATACCACATCACCTTGGCAGGAATCTTCTTCCTGGGGCGCTCGCCCTCGACATCACCAGGGTCATCGCGACTGATCTTATAACGCAATGCATCGCATACCGGGCAAGCGTTCAAATCCTCGTACTCACCGCGGTAGAGGATGCAGTCATTAGGGCATGCATGTATCTTTTGCACCTCTAACCCTAGAGGGCAGACAGCCTTCTTTGCTTCATACGTACTCTCGGGCAATTCGTTGCCCTTTGGAAGCATATTCTTTATCATTACCAGCAACTTTCCAAATCCCTTGTTAGATACACCATTCTCTGCCTTCCATTGCAGCAATTCCAGTGTGGTGCCTAGCTTTTTTTTGTCAGCTTCGCAATTCGGGTACAACAATTTCTTGTGATCCTCTAACATGCGCTGCAACTTCTTCTTCTCCAAATCACTTGCGCAGTTTCTCTTTGCATCGGCAATGGCCCGACCTAGATCAGCAGCGGGCTCATCTGATGCCTCTTCTTCAGCTGCTTCCCGCATTGCCGGCTCAGCTTCTTCCCCCATTGTTGTATCATCGTATTCAGGGAACCCATGGCCAGGATAGCCGTCGTCGTCCTCTTCTTCTTCATTGTCTTCCATCATAACCCCTATTTCTCCGTGCTTGGTCCAAACATTATAGTGGGGCATGAAACCGGACTCAAATAGGTGGACGTGAATGGTTCTTGACGTAGAGTAATTGTGACCATTCTTACAGCCAGCACAAGGCATAAAACCATTCGCCCGCTTGTTTGCCTCAACGGCAAGCAGAAAAGTATGCACGCCATTAATGAACTCGGGAGAGCATCAGCCATCATACATCCATTGTCGGCTCATCTTCATTACACAACACCGAATAGACCAAATTAATACAAGTTCATACGTAAAGTTCATATACAACACTTAATTAAATGCAACATACAAATAACTCTCTAGCTAAAGAATTTAAATGCAACAACAAATGCGATCAAGATCGCAACTAAGGTAACAATTGATCCAACAGCATAATGATACCAAGCCACACTATCAATGGCATATTTTCTAATCTTTCTAATCTTCAACCTCATTTTCTCCATCTTGATCTTGTGATCATCAACGACATCGGCAACATGCAACTCCAACTCCATCTTCTCCCCCTCAATTCTTTTCAATTTTTCTTTCAAATACTCATTTTCTCTTTCAACTAAATTTAACCTCTCGACAATAGGGTTGGTTGGAATTTCCGGTTCACATACCTCCTAGATAAAAATATCTATGTCAACTTGATGGGCATAATTTGTCATAAACACGAAATGCAACAACTAGTTTTAAAAGAGAATATAACACATCCGAATCATAACAAGGACGAGGGCCGACGGGGAAGGATATCAAAACCATGGCACTATGTATAACAAACAACGTACGGGTAAGATAATTATACGAGTAACTATATATCCAAATAACACAAACATCAATTTGGTAATGTAAAACATTCATGAACAAGAGCCTCACCACAAGGTGGTTCCGGCGACGGGACGGTGCGGGCGATCGACGGTGGTTACGACGGAGATTTAGAAGGCACTAAATAAACCACACCTACATATGCAAACTAAGTGTTATTTTTGACCTCAAATTGCATATAAATCAAATACTAGCACATATAATTCCTCCCAAATTAATCACTATACAAAGCATTGCAAGAGCTAATCTAGCAATGAGAGTTGAAAGGACAAAGTTGCTAACCTTTGTGATCATTTGAATGGATGGGGGCCTTCAAATCTTGACAAATTTTGGGCAAAATTTGTGAGGAGCTCGAGGAAGAGAGGGGAAGAACAGAGGAAGTGAGGGGAAAGGGGAAGAACAGAGCGAGCTCGGGTGGACGAAGGGTTTATGTACGTCGACCTTTAGTACCGGTTCGTGCCACGAACCGGTACTAAAGGTGCTAGAGGGGCCCCAGACTGACAACATCCTGCCACCACTCTCTTTAGTACCGGTTCGTGGCACGAACCGGTGCTGGTTCGCCACGAACCGATACTAATGAGAGCGGCCGGCTAGCCGTTGGAACCGGTACTAATGGACACATTAGTGCCGGCTCAAAATCAAACCGGCACTAATGTGTCTCAGATTTGCCCCTTTTTCTACTAGTGTATCCAACTTTATAGCTAACCTTATTGTATAAGTGGCTATAAGTAGTGGCTATATATTACATGACAACATCATATAGTTAGTTGGCTATATGATTAACCATGCTCTCATTCTCCTAAAAAAGAGTATTTTGAGGGTCTCCACTGGGATCTTTGTAAGAGCAAGTACAATAGGATGACGTAGGCATGCCGTAAGCCTTTAAATATTATATTTTAGATGAGTTGGAGGAGAGAGAGGAAATGAGAGAAGGGAAGCAGACTACTCATTAACAGCCGGCTGCAGCATGTGCTCCTAGGCCTGTTGTGAGAGAGTGAGGTGGACCATGTATAAAAAAAAGTACATAGTTACAGGCAACTATTATACTTAACATATAGCCAACAGCTCGCTATACTATTAACCATGCTCTAAGAAGATATAACAGGTTCCATCGCTATATGGAGTATGAAATTATATATATTGTATTAAATGGCCTAGCTAGCACCAGTCGGTGAGTAGCATTTAAAACATATATGCCACCAGTATTAAATGTGCTAAATTAAGTGCTTTATTTGGTACTACTACTAGAAATTGCATTTAAATGCGTTTACAAAACTGCCTTGATTTTCTGTATAAATCTCCATCTTCCATTTCTCATCCCAGCTGAACCCCTAACCTTGCAAGGTTCCATGAAACCATAGAGCGCTAGCGCATTAGCTGCTACAACACTGGTGTTCCTCTCTTTGATCTGCAACATCCAACTTTTGGTCTCCGTCACGGGCTTGTCCAGGTTATCTACCTATCGCAAAGTGTCCTTGATTTATTTCTGTTCTTATTTGTTCCTGCTGCTTGATTTACTTATTCTTTGATCCATCCCATGCATATTATAGCTTTGCGATGGATAATTCCCCAAGTAAGCCAGAGCTCGGTGCTGCTGCTGGTGCCGCCGGCAATCCAGAGGCTGTACTCCCTGATGCTGCCAACGTTGAGGTCAACAGGTTAGCCCCTGGATGCTCAAGTTTCTTCTTTATCATTGTTTTCTTACTTACTAGGTATTTGCGATTCCTAATTAATGCCCATTGTCCAGTGTGCCAGCGGTTGATGATCAACACCCAGACCCAGCAGACGTATTGGCTTGGGCATTAAGACAGGGTCAAATTCATGCGGACCCACTTATGCAAAGGCTGGAAACTGTTGGAGCGCTGCTCGACATAGAAATGCAGATTGTTCCCCCAGTGCCCCACCAAGTGATCTTGGTTGCATTGGACCAGCTTGCCATGCTGCCTATGCCTGCCGCCGATCCTGCTCCTCCCGAAGCCTCACAAGAGATTGATGTAGATACCGAGGGGGTGGAAGGTGATGTGCCGCCACCCCCGGCAAGTCCCTGAGCCACATATATAAGCTGCCGATTGCAATCGACTATTTTACTATCTATGTCTGGGAATAATTAATAAATATCGGCAGTATTATGATTTTATCTCGCGTTTTGCTTCAGATTCATGATCCTAAACAGTGCAGTGATTTCGTTTACTACTTCAATTCTTGTTACGGATACCTTGGTTCAATCATGACTGATCGACGACACTGTTTTGTATGCACGGAGACTAGTTAGATATGCATGTTTACCTGCCTTTCTTAGGAATATTGTATGTGCATCTGGATCTGCATCTTCGATGTTCTGTGTTTCTGGACTAATTGTGTCAAGTTATATTGCTTGTGTTGTGTGCGGTGTGCCTAGCTACTTTTCATACTACTCATGTACAGGGATCGTAACTCCCATTTCATGCTTTTCTGAAAATTGATTCTGGATATGCTATTTGTACCTTAGGCAGGTTTATAGTTCATGTAAGCACAGCTCTAATTTACATTCTACTTCCACATATGAATTTACCACTATGTTAGATTCTTTTTTTTTTTATTGCAAACTCTCAGTAGTGTAAAAAATATCTTGAAAAATAAGATGGTGCAAACCTCATATAATGATATTGCAGTGGATGAAATATAGCCATATTTTAGTCCAAAAGTATGACATGCCATATTCAGATCACCCTCGTTGCAGATTGTTCATCCCTGATTTCCTAGATATGCTTTTACTAGTTATCTTTAAAGGCTTCCAGTCATTCAAATTACTGAGCCTGCAGGAGCATCAAACGAATAAACAACCAGACACTTATTCGATAACATATACTTAACTTTCTGCTCTATCATTTATGACCAATTTCTCGTGTTCTATTAAGATATGAAGTTTTTGATATGTTCAAAAGATGGCAACTCATCTATCAAACGACATATATCATATGTATGTACTATATGCAAATTTATAGTCACTAATCAGTCCCCCTGAATTTCTTTCATATATCACATGTTCTGAGTAAAATTTCTGCCGGAAGATAATGTTGTAAATGAAAATTCTTATACGATTCACTGTATTTTTTGTATGCCTACTATACTCATAAATTACATTTTTGAACATGCTGATATGTTAGTTCACAACACCATCATTCTGATGGCATTCACCACCCCGTCCTTTAGGAAAGTTGTGGCTACACCCAGGCAAACTGCACCCACTCTCAACAGTAAACTAGAAAAAAAATAGCAAACCAAATCTAAAAAAATCTGAAACTTAGTGCCTTTGATTATGACTAAATTTTGTAGGTGCTTGCACAATTTGGTGGCGAAATGACATCTGATGAGCTCAATACAAACAAAACAAAAAAATAAAAAATGCACGCAAGTTTGAGCATCAATATTGTTATTTTTTGTGCTGGCACAATTTATAAGTGCTTGCACAATTTTCAGATTGTATAATTGTTTTTGATTCTTTTCTATGAACTAGTGGTTTTGACCGTGTGAACTTTTCCTGTGTAAAACATGTGTACTTTTTCTCAAAGTTATTGCATGTACCAGACGACAATATATGAACATCACGGAAACAAACGTTCGAACGTCCGAGACACTACGTCCGAGACTGTAGTGTGTGAACTTGTCGATGAAACTTTTTTCTTTTAAATGTTAGTGCTACCAAAAATATAGAACATGAGTGTAGTTTTGGACATTCATATTTTGTTGTGAAAATATATAGGATGTGCACTTTCCTGTATCAAACATTTGAACTTCACGGACCCTTTTGAACTCTCTGTCAAATGATTCGTTCAGTAACCAGGAAAAATGGTTCAACTTCATATGTACAAATAGGAAATTGGCTCAACCTACATATGTAGAAAGTTTGAACTTCACTCAAAAAATAAATAGTTCAACCACGTACATATACCAACAGAAAAAACCTGAAAAAAATGGCCATGTTTCAACAAAATATTTTTAGAGAGCACAATTCAAAGTTTCGCTTGTCTCAAGCGAGCAACAAGTGAGCATCACTTTGACCTTCTCTCTCTCAACAAAAAAAAAGCTAGCAGATCGTCAAGCCTGTCGTTGTCGCCATCCCCGTTTATAGTGGACTTTTTCATGTTGACCTTCTCTGAACTTACCGGACTTCCGTGTCCAAAACTTTTTCCTGGGGGGGGGGGGGGGGGGGGGGGGGTCTATTGGAATTTTTCTGAGTTATATGAAGAAATCACAAAATAGCAACATTAAGCAAACATACGAACTGAGCACAAGATACGAAGAAACTTGCTTATGTCTCTTGTCTCAAGAGCAAAATATGTCTCCCTTCCGTTCTAAGTGTTAAACTTGAAGGTTTGGTGTAAAAATATTTGTGTTGTCTGAAGAAAAATGAACTGATTTTGTTGTAAGGTGCAACCTATACCAGCAGGTGGTTGTGAGCTGCAGCACCGAAACTATTTTTTTGCTGAATCCATTGAAATGAAGGCAGATCCTTGACCTGTAAGATGAACTAAAACAACATACGAAGGTGAACTAAAAAAGTAGCTTTCTATGTAACAATATAGAAACATAAAAAAGGGTGTGTTTAGTTATCTTCACATGTCCAAACATTGACTCATATCAAAATAAATGATCCTAGACACATGCGTTCATCTTTTTCCCTTCTTCTAATATACACATCGAACCACAACCAGCTGACATGATGAACTTTATTAGGAATAAGACACGGCGGTGGTGGTGACTAGCGTGTGCGTCTGTGCTGGTTGTGCCAAGACGCCGTAGCGAGCGTGCGTCTGTGCGTGTGTTGGGTGTGTGTGTGTGTGTGCGTGTGTAGCGTGGTGGTGCGTGAGCTAGGCTGGCGTTGGAGTCCGCCACTGTAGGGCCAGGCGCGTTGGATGCGGGCGCACTGACTACTCACGGCAAGCTTGGATGAAGGCCGCACGGGTCATGCGCTGGAGCAGTTGGCTCAGGATGAGAAGAGGCTGAGTCCTGAGGAGATATTGTGTGTACGTGCACACAGATGTCATTGGAGTTTGTGCCGTGATGGTGTGCGGAAGACCCGGTTGAGTTTGGCGTGGGTCTGCCTATAACTGGCCATGTAATCGTTGGTGCGGGGCGCCCTCTGAATACAAAATTCGCCCAAGACCCGCGTCCGCCGCCGCCACCCCCTCCTGCTCCCTTCCCCCTCTCCACCGTCGGACGCCCCCGCCGGGCAAAGCCCGTGCGGCTGCCGGCAGCGGCGGGCCTTTCTCTCCGGTCGCGCGCGGAGGCCGGCCCTGGACGGCGAGGCGTGCGTCGCGGAGCTGCGCGCCAGCGCGGATCTGGCCCTCCGGCCTCTTCTGCGGCGCAGCGGCGCGGGATGCTGGGGTGGCGGCCCCAGGGAGCGGCGACCCCCTCCTCTCTGTCTTCCTCGCGGTGGAGGAGCGGCGGCTGGCCGTTTTGGTGGCGGAGGGGCATCTTTGCTCGGATCTGATGGGCGCGCACCGTTGGTCAGCTGCGGCGGTGCTGGCCGTCCTGGGCCGCGTGGGTGGTAGGGCGGCTGCGTGTGGTGGAGGCCCCGGCGGCGTTGGCAGCATGGTGGCGGTGGTGGTGCTGCGTGCCGGCCGGATTTCGCCTTTTTTCCGGCCGGCAGCGCGGGTTTGGGGCCCTGGCCCAGCGTGGCTGCGGTCCCGGCTGTCGGCGGCGTCGGGGTGGCTTCGCCGTGCCGGCTCCACGGCAGCTCGGCGGGTCGACTGGAGCGGCGGCTAGCTTTCCGGCGTCGGCTCGTTAGTAGGCGGCCCGTTTCGACCTTCGGCACTCTCCTCGTCGCCTGGTTGCTGCCTTCATCGAAGGTTCGGCTCTCCCCCGACTGCGTCCATCGCTCTTCTCGCGCTCGGCAGCAGGACCGAGCTCGTCTCGCGCCCGGCAGCAGGACCGACCTCGTCTCGCGCCCGGCAGCAGAACCGTGCTCGTCTTGCGCCAGGCAGTAGGACGGGTCGATGGAGGGCAATCTTGGCCGGCCTTTGGGTTTCGGAGTTGGGGGCAGCCCAGGGGTGCGAAAGGCGGTTCCTTTCCGCTCGTATCTTCGGTTGGGGTAGCGGTGGGTCTCGAGTGAGATGGTGTCCGGCTCTTGGATGCCAGGGCGGCGGCCCTGGTGGTGGCTCCGCGGAGCTCTTGGGCAGAGCCCGTGGTTAGGTGATGCCCGGTGGCCATGGTCATGTGGGCGGTGTGATCATTGGGATGTGGTGTCCGGTGGTGGTGAGTGTTGGCCGGGGTGAAAACTTGATCTATCTTCGGACGGACTGGCGGCGGCGAAGCTCACTCCCTTCTTGAAGGCGTCGTGGCGGATCTCATTGCACGTCGTGTTGGTCCAGGGGAAACTCTGATCCTCGGGTCGGGCGATGACGGCGCTCTGGTGTCGTAACCTTCCTGAAGGCGCCGCCTTGGAGCACATGGTTTGTCATATGTGGCTTCTTCTCTTCACGTTAGCGTGTCCACTGTCGGATTTAGGGTTCCGGCAGACCCTTGAGGTTCGAACTCTGGGGTGCGCACAAAGATCTTTCCCCTACCAACTCGCGTCTCGATGGCTTGCAAGGAATCTAATCTAGAAGGAAGAACACACAAGGGACACGAGATTTATACTGGTTCAGGCCACCATTGTTGTGTAATACCCTACTCCAGTGTGTGGTGTGGTGGATTGCCTCAGGGGCTGATGATGAACAATACAAAGGGAGAACGGCCTCGCGAGGGGTTGTTCTTGAGCTGGTGCGATGAACTACTTGGGTGAGTTCAGTCGCTTCTCTCTCTTTCTCTCTTTGATCGATCCGTCCCCCTGCCCTGTGGTGGCTAGCTCTATTTATAGAGGGAGGCCCTAGGCCTCTTCCCAAATAATGAGCGGGAAGGGCGCCAACAATTGGCCATTTTGAAGGGGAACAGCAGGTACACTTATCCTGACTAAAGTTGGTCTTCGGCTGCCAAAGGCTCTGACGATGACGCCGTCCTGGGCTCCACGATGACCTCCATCCTGCCGTTCTACTGGTCTTGGTCTTGTTGCACCGAAACGGTAACCTTTGCCTGATGCCTTGGCCTGTGCTTGCCCCCTTTGCACCGAAGGGGGAACAAGGACACTGCGCAGGCCGGCGCCCGCCTGGTCTCGATCGTCATGGCTTGCGTCACGGGCTCCTCGCGAGGTACCCTGCCTTGATCTCTCCGCCTCCTCGCGAGCCTACATGATGAGGCTGCTCCTGAGGAAGCTTCTTGTCGTCCGTCCCGCGAGGTTTGGCCCCTCGCGAGGGTCTTGAGCTTGAGCTGATGAAGCTGGGCTGCACTGGGCCCCACTCGAGCCACGCCGCAGGCCGCAGGCAGGCAAGTCTGGGGACCCCCGTTCCCAGAACGCTGACAGTAGCCCCTGGGCCCAAGGCGCGCCCGGACTTGGCTTAGCAGAGAAGCAAAGGGGCAAGTGCGAAGCGCCGCAGGCCCCAACAGCCTGCGGCCTTGGGCGCCGCGTGGCGATTGATTGGACGTGGGCGTCTCCGCTTCCCCACGACGCCTCGGCAACCGTCCATCTGACAAAAAGTGGTGCCCGGGCCAGACTTGCTTGCTTTGTTCTCGCTCGCCTTGATCCAGATCCCCTTTCTCGCTCTTCTCCTTCTTGCTTCTGAAATCCTCCAGATCTGTCTCAATCTCTTCCGCCCGGCAAGCCATGGCGCCTCGCAAGACCCCGACCGAGGCCTGGTACTCGCTGGCTCTGGATCCCCCGAATGTGTCGGAGAAGAATCTCGCCCTCACGCGCCTGATGATGGTGGCGCAGGGCAACGAGGGAGTGACTGTGCTCAAGGCCGGCTCCGACCAGCCTGAAGGCAAGGGGAGCACTTTCTACCCGCTCTTTGTGAGCGCCATCATCGCCGGTCTGGTGCCTCCTTTTTTCGAGTTCTTCTTTGTTGTTCTTCGCTAATACAACTTGCAAGCTCTGCACCTCCACCCCAACTCTGTTCTTCTCCTGCAGATTTTCGCCTACTCTTGTGAGGCTCATGTTGGAGTGAGGCCCTAAGTGGCCTTGCTGCGTCATTACTTTTACCTCCGGGTTTCTCGTTCCCACATCACCGCATGCGCGAGCTTTATCGCATACTCCAACTCCAATGCCATCTCGAAGCCTAGGAAGAGGATCGAAGGCTTTCGGAGCAAGTGGGTCATGGTGGATGTTGGGCGCATCCACCCCCGACTGGTGCTGCCTACGGGGCAGCCCAAGGCCGTTGATGCGTGGTCTCGCGCGAAGCTTGTCGACCCTCGTGCGAAGGTGGTGCTGAAGAGGATGAACGCGGACCTGAGGCCAGGCAACTTGGGGGCGGTGAAGCTGACCGGGGCCACGCTCCTGAGGGAGTTCCTGGAGCACCGGGTGGCTCCACTACGGGAGCACTCGCTCCCATTGTGGAGGCTTGGGGAAGCGGACGCCGCCCTTCGCCTAAGCTCTGAGGCCCTAGCCGACGAAGATCTGGTCGCGGCTCTCCATTCCTTGGTCGGGGGAGACGTGGCGAGCCCGGTGGGCGCTCCCGTCCCCCTGTTCCTTCGCGGCGACTGGGAGCAGGTGGTGAATGCCATGTCCACCTTCAACAGTGAGGGGTTGGTGCCCGCAGAAGCTCCCGGGGATCTGGCGGCGTTGGCGACGGTGAACGTGTCCTCCGGCGACTCCAGCGGGAGTGAGGAGAAAGAGGAGGAGGAGGAGGAGGAAGAGTCTGACTCTGAGGCGACTGACGAGGAGTCGGGGGAGTCCTTCCCTCGGCGCAGGTCCCACGCCCTCCGCTCCATGCCGGACGACGACGAGGCCGGCGCCAGGCAAGGAGGGGAGGACTCTCCCTTGGTCCCGAGGAAGGGCAGGTCGGGGCTGGTTCTCCCACGATCTGCTCTGGTCCCGGGGCGGTCTGATGCCAGCTCCGGCCTTCCCGACGCGCCCTCTGCTTCCGAGCCTCCCAAGGCTGACCCCAGCTGTAGGCTCTCGGGCTTCAAGTCTGGCCGAAGGCTGCTTGAGTCCGTGAACGATGACCAGTAAGTGTTCGATCCACGCTTTGCTTTGTTTCTGCCGCCAAGGCTTGACGTCTGCATTCTTTTGGCCAGGCCGGCACCTGCAGCGAAAAGGTTGAAAGGGGCTTCTGCGGCCTTGCTTGAGGAGAGTTCGTCTGCCGGGGCAGCGCCTTCATCTGCGGGGAAAGGAGGCATCGAGGCTCGCGCCTCTCCTGCCCGATCGTCTTCGCGAGCCCAACAGGGACACTCTGGCGAGGAGTCAGCCCCCATGGCCCCGCTGACTCTGGAGGTGCCTGCGCTTGATGCTGCCGCTGAGGTGCCCAAGGCCCAGGGGGCTCCTTCCTCCCAAGCCGTGATCACACTGTCGTCCTCTCCGCCTGCTCCACCGGCTCCCGTCTCTTCTGATCTCTCTGCCGTCCTGGACCAGGCTGCCAACGAACTGAGCCGGCTATGGGAGGATCTTTGGAGCGCGGACCCCCGCCTGGTGGTCGGGCGCCTGGAGCTAGCTTCTGGCTGGGCCTGTTCTGCCGCCTCCGTCCGAGCGGCGCTGAGCCAGGCTGTGTCTGCCTCCGATGAGGAGAAGCAAGCTGCCTCCCAGGCCAAGGCCGCTCGCGATGCTGCCCAGGGCGATGTTGCAGAAGCCCGGGGCCGCTGCAAGGCGCTAGAGGTCGAGCTGCAAGGCCTGCGCGACGAGCTCGCGAAGGAGGTCCGCATCCGCCAGGAGAAGGAGGAGGAGATGAAGGCTCGAGAAGCTGCCGTCAGGGACCGGAACACCGAGCTTGACAACCGTCATGGCTGGTTGGAGACGCTGGAGCAGGCGCTAAAGGTGGAGAGGGCCGAGCTAGACGGCAAGGCGAAGGTCCTGGCCGAGGATCGAGTGGCCTTCGCCAAGCTGGAGGAGAAAGCTCACGCCGCGCTGAAGATGCTTTATGAGGGCGTCTTAGAGAAGCCGTTGGCTGGCGCATAGGACGGCCCCGCCGAGCTGCTTCCCTTCCTGGTCCGTGCGCTTGAAGATGTCGCGGGCGGTCTTGGTCCTATGGCCGAGGCCGAGGCGCGTGCCCTGTCTTCTGCAGCGCTGACGCGTGTCCTCAGCCACGTCTACCTTCGCGACCCCAACGTCGACCTCGACAGCCTGCTGGAACCTGTGAGCGGCGACCTTGCCGCTGCTGCTGCTGAGGTCGTGAAAGGCCGAGCCGAGGCTTTCCTGGGGAGGTTCCGCGTGTTCAGCACCTTGCCCGGGCATGGTGCCGCCAGCTCCGCGGCCTCAGGAGGCGGAGCCGCCCAGTGTGACTCCACCACAGGCGGCGGCGCCACTAGGAAGTGATCCCTTCATGGCTTTTGTCCTGTTTTAATTCCTGCAACATGCACCATGCCTCGTGGAGGCGTTTAAACTTGTGTTTGGCGTTCGTGAAACAATCTATGGCTTGTAATATTTGCTTTTGAATTCCCTGGAATTTGCATTTTTTTTCCTCCTATTTGCTTGTGTTCTACGTCGGCAGGGCCCGGCCCCGCGCATACCTCAGTCGCCGTTAGCCCCGACCGGAAACCAGGACGGGACTAAGGAGTGAGGGGCTATGTGGCAAGTTAGGCTCCTGAATCGCGATGCTCAGGAGTCCCCCTTGACGCACAAACAGCAAGTAGGGAAGGGAGGCATAGGAGTGGATTTGTCATTCTACGTCGGTAGGGCCCGGCCCCGCGCATACCTCAACCGCCGTTAGCCCCGACCAGAAACCAGGACGGGACTAAGGAGTGAGGGGCTACGTGACCAGTTAGGCTCCTGAGTCGCGATGCTCAGGAGTCCCCCTTGACGTTCAAACAAGTTTTCATACCTTGTCTCCGCTCGGGGAGGGGCGCGTGACGACCAGGTCCGAGGGAACTGGCTAGGTGGCGTGCGTTCGGGCGCAGCCCCCGTGTCCAGCCCCCTCGCGCGGCACTCCCGAGGGGAGGCGTTGCGATGGTGCCAGACACTGAGCCCTGGGCTCCCTGAGGTTGATACGGCCGTGGGCCGCCCTCAGTTGTTTATCACCAGCGCGGAGCATAGCGCTTCCGTATGTGTACGGGCATAGCCGCTCCTCGGCAGTGTCGTCAGCCAGCGCGGAGCATGGTGCTTCCACTGGTGCGTGGGAGGGGGCTCCCCTCCGAGAGGAGCCCCTGGGGCGTGTACAGCCCCGCCCTGACACGTGGCCAGCACGGTAGGGCTAGGAGAGGTGTATCTGGGCACCCGTGAGCCAGCGCGGGACTCACGAGGCCCTACCTCAAGGCGGGTTGCGCCTGGCTCTAGGCCTTTTATCAATGGTGTGTCCCTGCAGGGTGGTTAGAATGCAAATGCTCTACGTCCTCAGGTCCTGGCCCTCGAGCGAGCTCAACCGCCGCTGGTATGACAGGTCGCGATGCCGTGGGTC
This sequence comes from Triticum timopheevii, assembly GCA_963921465.1. Lineage (NCBI taxonomy): Eukaryota > Viridiplantae > Streptophyta > Magnoliopsida > Poales > Poaceae > Triticum > Triticum timopheevii. The sequence continues at coordinate 142,670,039 of OY997270.1, forward strand.
AAGGCCAGGGGGTGAGGGCTGGAGAGCCAGTAAGAGTCCATGAGTCGCGATGCTCAGGCACCCCCCCTTTTAACGTGCAAGCGCTTTGCATGAGAGTGGAGAGGTCTGCGATAAGCAGCAGGCGATAACCATGGGAATCAGGTTAAGCGCGGACGAGCAAATCCATTTCAGATAGATGCAGAAAAAGCAAACGCCACTGGGTCAGGCCCGAGCAGCTTGGGGATAATGCAGCCCGAGGGGCGCCCCCAACAAGGTAGGTAAAGGACATGAGGAAAACGGATACATGCCGCAGGGACGGACCCACGCGACCTGGGAATGATGCGGCCCTGTGGGCGCTTCCAGCTGAAGATGGAACTTTGAAAGATGTCACGTGATACCGTTGAAGATGAAGGGATGCTGAAGCAGCGGACGACGCGCGGTGAGGAAGCCGACCCTCACGAGCCTCCGGGGCCTAGAGCCTCGGGAGGCTCCGGGGGCACGGGTGGATCTTCGAGGACCATCTCCATCTCCACCAGGACCGCGCGATGCCTGACCTCCTGAGCCTCCAGAATGCTCCTGAGCAGGCGCTGGTGAGCAGCGGCCGCGTTCGGCAGGCTGAAAGGCATGCGAACGTAGTTGTGAGGTGGACCCTCGCAACGCCCCATGTGTGAAGGCCAGAAGCGCTCCTGAGACACGGCTCGGTTGAGCCCTGGCACGTCGATGCAGACGCACAGCCCGCCATCCTCGCCTGGATGGGGGGCTGCAGCGGGTAGGCGGCGGCTGCCGCGCATGACTCTTGACTCCTGTAGCTCCTGAGTGTTCCTAGCGATGAACTCCTGAGGGTTTGGCCCTCCTTGCCTCATACCTTCCTGGGGGAAACGCGCCTTGAAGCACGCCTCCAAGTGGTGCCCGAGCGCCTCCCTCGTGAGCTTGGCAAAGTCGGTGGCTCTCCAAGAAAGAGCCCCCGAGCCCTGCCCGAGGTGGGCGCCGGACGCGCCTTCCTATGCAACAGAGGGTGGCGCCCCCTGAACGGGCGCGGATCCTGATGCGACGCCTCTGGAGGTGCCTGCCTCCTGAGGGTTTGGGCCAGATGAAGCCTTCTTCTTCTTAGGGACTGCTTCGGGGAGGTTCCCGCTCCTATGATCTGGGTCTTCGACTGCCGCGGCTTGGAAAGCACGCTCAAGAGAACACACTACATCCCTTTCCTCATAGGGGACTGTGATGATTCCACCGCTTCCTGGCATCTTGAGGACGTTGTAGCCATGGTGAGTTACTGCCATGAACTTGGCCAGGGCTGGGTACCCAAGGATGGCATTGTATGGCAGGCGAATGTGGGCGACGTCGAAGTCAATGAGCTCGGTGCGGTAGTTATTGCGCTGCCCAAAGGTGACAAGAAGGCGAGCTTGCCCTATCAAAACAATGGAACCGTCAGTGACTCCTGAGAAAGGCTTGGTCGGCTGAAGCTGATCATATGGCACTTGGATATTGTTGAATGTCTCGACGGACAGGACGTTGAGCCCTGCTCCGCCATCGATGAGGGTCCTGGTGACTTGCACATTGTTGATGACTGGGGAACAAAGCATTGGGAGGAAACCGGATGTTGCTGCGCACTTGAGTTGATCCGCTAAGCTGAACGTGATAGCACACGCAGACCACCTGAGGGGCGCGTGGCCTCAAGCTTGGGGAGGACTGCGTTCACCTCATGAGCAAACTGCTTGAAGATGCGCTAAGAGGCTGGGGCCTGAGCGCCGCCCAGGATGCAAGCGATTGCGCGAGGCTCCTGGAAGCCCCCAGCCCCCTCGTCCTGATGATGGTCTTCATTCCTCCTTGGCAGTGGTGGCAGAGGAGGGAGGCCTGCGTTGCCGTGCGGGCGATCCTCACAAGGCTGATCCCTCCAACCTCCCTCGCGAGGCTGGTCCTGCCAGCGGTCCTCGCGAGGCCGGTCACGCCACCCTTGGCGAGGGCCACGTGTCATGGTTCTAAGACTGACAGTAGAGTGGGGGGTAGGTATGGAGAGGCAAGGTCCTAGCTATGGAGAGGTTGTAAACACAAGCGATGTACGAGTTCAGGCCCTTCTCGGAGGAAGTAAAAGCCCTACGTCTCGGAGCCCTGAGGCGGTCGAGTGGATTATGTGTATAGGTGTTACAAGAGTGCGAACCCCTCTGCCTGTGGAGGGGGGTGGCTTATATAGAGTGCGCCAGGACCCCTGCCAGCCCACATAATGAAGGGGTTAAACTACATTAAGTCTGGGGTGTTACTGGTAACGCCCCACATAAAGTGCCTTAACTATCATTAAGTCTATTCAATTACAGGCCGTTGCAGTGCAGAGTGCCTTCTGACCTTCTGGTGGTCGAGTGTATCTTCATGGTCGAGTGAGTCTCCATGGTCGAGTCCTTCTAGTCAGTCGAGTGGGTTCCTCGTTGGTCGACTGGAAGGTGATCTCTTCTAAGGGTGTCCTTGGGTAGGACATTTAGGTCAGGCCTATGACCCTACCCTAGGTACATGAATCCATCATTAGCCCCCGAATGGATTGAGGCTTGAATGAGGAAGGAGTTGATGCTGTTTCCGATTGATTTTTGGCATACTGGCTATGCGTCGTTCTTGACCAAGATCTTCTTTGTTGATAACGAGCAACTTTTCTTCAGTCGACTCGATCCATTCTTGTCTTTCGTAGAGTGATCTTTTAGACTTTGCCGGTTCCCGAGCGACGAATCGCAGGAAATCTCGCGCCTGACAGACTGATCTGCCGCTCGCGGATTCCACGGGATACGAAATTTGGGGAAGCGCGCGAAACGGAACGAACCGCGGCGCTCGGACGGGACAGGACATAGACGCCTCGATCTCCGTGCCGCTTTTTCCGCCACGTATCGTGTCAATGCAACTGTTTCGGGATATGATTAGATTGACCGGGTCCACCTGTCATCCACTCGGAAGGGATGTTATAAATGCGACTAGTGAGGGTTTCTGAACAGTGCTCCATCCTTTCTCCTCTGCTCTCCTCGTCTCCGCCCAACGCACCTGCTTTCGCCTCCGCAAAGCTCTTCCTCGCGCATCTCGCCGGCAGCCATGGTCAAGGAGAAGACGGCGGCGCTGGAGCGCGCAAAGAAGGCGTCGGCGGCGGAGAAGGCGTCGGCGGCGGAGAAGGCGAAGGGGAGATCCACCAGCCGCAGCGGGTCTTCATCGAGATCCCGCCTGCCGAAGGGCTGGGTCCAGGGAGATTGGATCCAGTCGACCATCAGGGAGAAGGATCTCCTCGACATGGCCGACGACGGGCTGATCCCCCACGGCGTCGCAAGACTTCCAGGAAAAGAGTGGCAACCCCAGCCGGAAGAGGGTGAGTGTGTGCTCCTGGCCACTCATGTCGATCGCGGATTTTCTCTGCCACCGAGCATTTTCTTTCGGGGTTTTTTGAACTTCTTTGGAGCCCAGCTCCACCACTTTACCCCAAACTCCATCGCGTATCTTGCTGCGTTTGTATCCATGTGTGAGAACTTCTTGGGCTGCCGACCGCACTGGGGTTTGTTCAAGCACATCTTCATGTGTCGCTCTCAGACCGTGAAGAAGGCGAGTCCAGGCGACGAGAAAACTCAAGTTGTCCAAATGTGTGGGGGCCTGGGAATTCAAGTGAGGAATAAGAGCACCTTCCCAGCTATGACGTTTCCCGAGTCGGTCAGGGGCTGGCAGTCGACCTGGTTCTACTGCCAGAATGAGTCGACGCCGGGGCAGTCGAGTGGACTCCCTCCATTCACCATGAGCCGAGTGAACAAGCCCTCCTCTTTGAAGGTGGTTCCGGAGGAGAGAGCCGATGTGAAGATGTTGATGGATCGCGTGGTGCAGTTGGTTCGGGACGGCGTGACTGGCATGGACCTTCTGGAGGTTTTCCTTCGGCGGCGTATCCAGCCTCTCCAGTTCCGGAGCCATTGCATGTGGTTGTACTGCGGAACTGAAGACGAGACTCGAGTCCACCCGGAAGCAGTCGACGATGCCACGGTGGAAAGATGGATGGCCGCGGTCACAGGGAACAAGGATAATCCCCGTGGATCCAGGAGGATTCCTCCACTCGACCATCACAGCATTCCAGATAAGGTACATTTGCTCTGCCTTCCATTGTATATTTGTCGAATTTGTTTCTGTATGTTCTGCAACTTGGTCGATTGATCTCTGTCTTGACGTCTTCCAAGCCCTTACCGAGCTGTACTCGATGCCCAATGGAGCTCAGGCTCCGACTGAGGAGGGAGAAGCCAGCGGGGGCGAGAGCCAGGATGAGTGGGATTCAGACGCTGCCGAAGATGACGACGATGACGACGACGATGATGAGGACGAAGAAGAGGAGGAGGAGGAGGTTGCACCACCGCGCTCGGAAAGGCGGTCGAAACTCGTCCATGACCCAGCGACTGAACGCGGTAAGGGGGTTGAGACTGCTTCGCAGTCGACCAAGCGCCCTCGGACCGCTTCTCTGGCGCCGACTAAAAAGGCGCCAAAGCAGACGAAGGTAGCTCCGTCGAAGCCAATCAAGCTCCTGCCAAAGATGAAGGTGTCCATCCCCACCATATCAGGGTAAACATATCACTTAAGTCTTCTTGTTTTGTACAAGCTTTATCTCTGGTTGATACTTGAATTAATCGACTGATTCTTTGAAACTTCAGTGCTGCAACTTCTGAGACTTCAGGCAAGGCTGAAGACCATGAGATGGAGGATGCAGCAACCTCAAATCCTGGTACTGTATTCTTAATTCCGTCTTTAGTCGACTGACTCATGATTTATAACTCTGATTCTTTTCTGAAGCTCCATCCGATATCGTTATCACCCTTCCTGATGATGATGATGATGATGAGGAACCGCTGAAGCATAGGAGGAGCAGGAAGGCGTCTACTGGTAAAGCAGCCCAAGATGTGACAGCGCCCGAGACTGTGGCCACGGAGGGGGAGAACACCACTCGACACACCGTGTCTTTCGCGGTGCCGTTGACGAGTGCTCGCCCCACTTCGTCGAGTGCTGGGCAACCTTCGCTTTTCACCACGCACCACGTCCCAGAGGACCAAGCCAGCGCTGCTAAGGAAGCGATACGCCAAGCTGGGATCATGATGGAGCAGGTCAAGAACATCCGGGATGCAAGCCAGGCGGCTTATGACGCCAGCTCCGCCCTTCAAAGCAATGTTCAGGTCAGTCGACCACCGCCTGTTCTGTTAGGATATGCTATCAAAACTTTTCTTTTTGGAATCCATAGCAATCACCCACTGGGTGTGTCGGTAAAAAACTCCGTGTTAGCGGGGGCACGCTGAGTGCACCCGCTGGGTGTAGTCCCCAAGGCTAAGGTCGACTGCTGGCAGTCGGCCTTAGGCTTTATAAGTAAAGGCTTTTCGTCATTCGACTGGATCGAATGGATTTCTGAAACCGGTGGGGGCACGCTGAGTGCACCCACTGGGTGTAGTCCCCGAGACTGTGGTCGACTGCTGGCAGTCGACTATAGTCTGAAGAAGATTTTTTTTTGGTCGACTGGTCGACTCTGTCTTGAATAGAACCAGTGGGGGCACGCTGAGTGCACCCACTGGGTGTAGTCCCCGAGACTACGGTCGAATGCTTGCATTCGACTGTAGTCTTAGAAACGTATGATTTTTTCTTATCCACTCGGAAGTGAATCATCTTTGATATTTTGTCGATTGGTTCTTCGTAGAAATCCTGTGACCTTGTGGCTCGCTACACGGAACTGGAGCAGAAGCACATTCAGCTCGAGCTGGATCTGAAGCTAGTGCAGGAGAATCTGACGAAGGCGAAGGAGGAGACCAAAGGTATGTTCGGTGAGACCTCGACGACTCCTTTTTCCTTCCATTTGTTTCAAAATCTGACTTTGTTGTAACTTGCAGGCAAGGTGAAGGAGGCCCAGAAGAAGAAGGACCTTGAGCTAGCTGAGAAGACCAAGCTTGCTGACGAGAAGTTAGCTTCAGTCACCAAGCTTGAACAGGAAAATACCAATCTGAAAGCTGCTCTGGCGATTGCCACCAAGGACGTCGACCGACTGAAAACTGACAAGACTACTCTGACCGAGAAGATCAACCAGTTGACTGGGAAGAAGAATGACCTGGAAGGCTTCCTGGGTGGTCTTGCCAAGAAATTGTTCCTTATGCTCGAAGGTAATCTTTTACACTCGACCAACATCTTCAACTGTGATGCTTCCATTCGACCACTGTCTTGACTCGGCGTTTTTTCCTTGCAGAATTCTGTCGAAACTTTGAAGAACAGACTAGCCAGTTGGAGCCGAACCTTGACCCTGTCAATTCTCCGGTGAATGATGAAATTGCCATGAATGTCTTCCGACTGGAGTCCCGTGTTGCAGCTGTCGTGGACTATCTTGCAAGGCTGAAGGCCGCCACTTCTCGCATCGACTCGACGCTTTGGCCCAGGGCGACACTTCAGAATGACCTCGAGTCGTTGATGGCTCGACTAAACGCGGTCCCCGACCGTGTGCAAGAGTGGAAGAAGTCCTCGGCTCGGTGTGGCGCAGATGTTGCCCTGTGCCTGGCCCGAGTCCACTGCAAGGATGCACGAGAAGAGAAGTTGGCGGCTCTCCGAGTGGCCAACACCAAGAAACACGACTTCAGGTCCTTCATGGAAACTTTCATCGCTGCTGCTACCCGGATCGCAGACGGGATCGACCTCGATGAGTTCGTTGCTCCTTCCAGCCCTCCACAGGAGGGGTAAAAAACTTTCTTTAAGCCCGACATTTTAAATTTGCCTCGGTATGCCGAGTGGAATTGTAACCGATAAACCTTAACAGGCTTAGCGCCTGAGCACTCTCGTTTCCTTTAGGTATTGACCTAAACTTGGATTTGATGTTTGGATATGATTGCTTTTGGCTCGAATCGTCCTTTGCAGGTTCACAGCAAGATGCCTACTGCAGTCGACTAATTCCTTAGGCGAGCACTGGGCTGCAGCTAAGCCCCCGAGTGAGAGGTTTGCTCTTCACTCGGTAGGATTTTTTATACCTTAGGCGAGCACTGGGCTGCAGCTAGGCCCCCGAGTGAGAGGTTTGCTCTTCACTCGGTAGGACTTTTTATACCTTAGGCGAGCACTGGGCTGCAGCTAAGCCCCCAAGTGAGAGGTTTGCTCTTCACTCGGTAGGATTTTTTATACCTTAGGCGAGCACTGGGCTGCAGCTAAGCCCCCGAGTGAGAGGTTTGCTCTTCACTCGGTAGGATTTTTTATACCTTAGGCGAGCACTGGGCTGCAGCTAAGCCCCCGAGTGAGAGGTTTGCTCTTCACTCGGTAGGATTTTCGTTGTATTTGTGTCGAAGCTCAAAGGAGAGGGTCGCAGTCGACCTGCACCTCGTCCTCCCTACGAGCGCACATTGTACTTATGGCGTAGCTCAGAGGAGAGGGTCGCAGTCGACCTGCACCTCGTCCTCCTTGCGAGCGTACGTTGTACTTATGGCGTAGCTCAGAGGAGAGAGTCGCAGTTGACCTGCACCTCGTCCTCCTTGCGAGCGTACGTTGTACTTAGGCGAGTATTTGTACTGCAGCTAAGCCTCCGAGTGAGAGCTCTGGCTTACCACTCGGTAGGATTTTTATAACTTAGGCGAGCACTGGGCTGCAGCTAAGCCTCTGAGTGGAAGTCTGGCTTACCACTCGGTAGGATTTTTATAACTTAGGCGAGCACTGGGCTGCAGCTAAGCCCCCGAGTGGAAGTCTGGCTTACCACTCGGTAGGATTTTTATAACTTAGGCGAGCACTGGGCTGCAGCTAAGCCCCCGAGTGGAAGTCTGGCTTACCACTCGGTAGGATTTTTATAACTTAGGCGAAACGGATTCGCGGCTAAGCCCCCGAGTGGAAGTCTGGCTTACCACTCGGTAGGATTTTTACAAACTTAGGCGAAACGGATTCGTGGCTAAGCCACCCACTGGGGGAAAATTTTACTGGACAAAAATAAAAAGTGACAAAAATTAAGAAGGAATTATGACACTATTATTTCGAAATCCATGAACTACAGAAGTACTTTATTACAACTCATCCGAGTGAAAAAATTTAAGTGTAAAATGGGCGGAGCAGATCCGCATTCCAAGCTCGGGGCTCTTCGATATTGTGTTCGACGTTATAAAGACGGTATGCCCCGTTGTGGAGAACCTTGGTGACAATGAAGGGTCCTTCCCAGGAAGGAGCGAGCTTATGTTGTTTCTGCTGATCCACTCGGAGAACTAAATCTCCTTCCTGGAAGGCTCGACCTCTCACATTTCTGGCGTAAAGGCGACACAAGTCTTGTTGGTAGATGGTCGAGCGGATCAGAGCCATCTCCCTTTCTTCCTCTAGAAGGTCGACTGCGTCCTGACACGCTTGCTCAGCTTCTGCTTTGTTGTAGAGTTCAATTCGGGGAGCGTTGTGAAGAAGATCACTCGGCAAGACTGCTTCAGCTCCATGGACCAAGAAGAATGGAGTTCTTCCGGTCGACCGATTGGGTGTGGTCCGCAATCCCCAAAGCACTGAAGGGAGTTCGTCGACCCATGCTCCAGCCGCATGCTTGAGATCGCGCATCAGTCGGGGCTTTAAACCCTTGAGGATTAAGCCATTGGCTCGTTCTGCCTGTCCATTCGACTGTGGATGGGCGACTGAAGCGTAGTCGACTCGTGTGCCTTGAGCATTGCAGAAATCCTTGAATTCTTCCGAGTCAAAATTCGACCCATTATCTGTGATAATGCTGTGCGGGACTCCATATCTGAACGTCAGCTCCCTGATGAAGGAAACAGCAGTACCGGCGTCAAGATTCTTGATTGGTTTAGCCTCAATCCACTTGGTGAACTTGTCGACTGCTACCAGCACATGCGTGAAACCGCTCCGACCTGTTCGTAAGGGACCGACCATGTCCAACCCCCATACTGCGAAAGGCCAGACGAGTGGAATGGTCTTCAGAGCTGACGCAGGCTTGTGTGACATATTGGAGTAGAACTGACACCCTTCGCACTTGTCCACTATTTCCTTTGCCATCTCATTCGCCCTCGGCCAGTAAAATCCAGCTCGGTATGCTTTGGCTACAATGGTCCGAGAGGACGCATGGTGACCACAGGTCCCCGAGTGGATATCATTGAGAATGATTCGACCTTCTTCTAGCGTTATGCATTTTTGACCAACTCCAGTCGGGCTTTCTCTATACAGATGTCCTTTGATAACGGTAAAGGCTTTGGATCGATGGACGATCTGCCGAGCCTCTTCCTCATCCTCTGGGAGCTCTTTTCTCAGGATATATGCGATATAGGGAATTGTCCAGTCAAGAGTGACCACTAAAACCTCCATGACCAAGTCGACCACTGTTGGGACCTCAACCTCAGTCGGATCTGTGGCACTCTTGGGCTGTGGAGCTTCCTCTGTGAAGGGATCTTCTTTAACTGACGGAGTGTGTATATGTTCCAAAAACACACCACTCGGAATGGCTTCTCTTTTGGAACCTATCTTTGCCAGATCATCTGCTGCTTGATTTTTCAGTCGGGGGATGTGATGGAGCTCCAATCCCTCGAACTTCTTTTCCAGCTTCCTCACTGCATTGCAGTATCCAGTCATGGCTGGGCTTCTCACGTCCCACTCCTTCATCACCTGGTTGACTACTAAATCTGAATCGCCATAAACCATCAGGCGACGGACGCCGAGTGAGATGGCCATGCGCAATCCATATAAAAGATCCTCATACTCTGCCTCATTGTTGGAGGAATCAAAGTGAATCTGGAGCACATACCTAAGCTTATCTCCTCTGGGGGAAACTAGAACAACCCCAGCACCAGAACCATTCAGCATCTTAGAGCCATCGAAGAACATGGTCCAATGCTCCGAGTGAACTTCAGTCGGCTGCTGTTGTTCAATCCACTCGGCGAGGAAATCTGCTATTGCCTGGGACTTAATGGCTTTCTTTGCCTCAAACTTGATATCAAGGGGAAGAAGTTCAATCGCCCATTTCGCCACTCGACCAGTTGCATCTCTGTTGTGCAGAATCTCTGATAGTGGGGCGTCGCTGACGACTGTGATAGAATGATCAGAGAAATAATGAGCAACCTTCTTCGTGGTCATGTATATTCCATACACAAGCTTCTGATAATGAGGATATCTCTACTTGGATGGAGTCATGGCTTCAGACAAATAATACACCGGGCGTTGAACTTTGAAGGCTTTTCCTTCCTCTTCCCGCTCGACCGTAAGCACTGTACTGACGACTTGTCCTGTGGCTGCAATATAAAGCAACAGAGGCTGTTTGCTGATTGGAGCAGCAAGCACCGGCTGGGTGGAGAGCAGAGCTTTTAGCTCGGCAAACGCTGCATCAGCTTCTGGAGTCCACTCGAACTTGTCGGCCTTCTTCATCAGTCGGTAAAGAGGTAATGCCTTTTCACCGAGTCGTGAGATGAATCGACTTAATGCGGCCAAGCATCCAGTAAGCTTCTGGACATCGTGCACTCGCACAGGGCGTTTCATTCGGAGAATAGTGCCGATCTTCTCTGGATTAGCATCGATCCCTCGCTCGGAAATGAGAAAACCGAGTAACTTTCCACCAGGAACTCCGAATGTGCACTTTGATGGATTGAGCTTGATATCATACCTTCTGAGGTTGGCAAATGTTTCGGCGAGGTCAGCAAGTAGGTCGGAACCCTTTCGCGACTTGACGACGATATCATCCATATACGCTTCCACATTCCGACTGATCTGCGTGAGAAGACACTTCTGAATCATTCGCATAAATGTGGCTCCGGCATTCTTGAGGCCGAATGGCATGGTGATATAGCAGAAGCACCCGAATGGAGTGATGAAAGCTGTTTTAATTTCGTCGGGTCCATACAGACGGATCTGATGATACCCGGAATATGCGTCTAGAAAAGACAATCTCTCACATCCCGCGGTCGAGTCAACAATTTGATCTATGCGAGGGAGAGGAAAATGATCCTTCGGGCAGGCCCGATTGATGTGCTTAAAGTCAATGCACATGCGGAGCGACTTGTCCTTCTTGGGAACCATGACGACATTAGCGAGCCACTCGGAGTGGTATATCTCTCGGATAAATCCTGCCGCCAACAGTCGAGCCACTTCTTCACCAATAGCCTTTCTCTTCTGGACGGCGGACCGACGAAGATGCTCTTTGACTGGTTTTGCTGACTTGTCGACTCTGAAGCGATGCTCAGCCAGTCCCCTGGGAACACCTGGCATGTCAGCTGGCTTCCATGCAAAAATGTCCCAGTTCTCACGGAGGAACTCGATGAGCGCTTCTTCCTATTTCGGGTCGAGTGTTGTGGAGATGTGGGTCGGCGCTGCATTGGGGTCGGTTGGGTGAATGTGGACAGGCTTCGTCTCACCAGACGACTGAAATGCAGATTCTGTGGCGGGTTTCTTGGATCTCAACAAATCACTCGGATCTGCATTTTGCTTGTACTCTTCGAATTCGACCGCTGTCACTTGGGAATCGGCAATCTTCGAGCCTTTTTGAAAGCACTCTTCTGCCTTTTTTCGATCGCCGGTGACAGTGATCACTCCTTTGGGACCTGGCATTTTCAGTTTGAGGTACACGTAACATGGTCGAGCCATGAACCGTGCGTAGGCTGGCCTCCCCAAAATGGCGTGGTACGCGCTCTGAAAATCCACAACCTCAAAGGTCAACTTTTCCTTGCGAAAATGCTTGGAATCACCAAAAACCACGTCCAGAGCTATTTGGCCGAGTGACTCGGCTTTCTTCCCTGGTATGACTCCGTGGAAACTCATGTTACTGGTGCTCAGTCGGGACATCGGGATGCCCATTCCTTTCAGTGTGTCTGCATACAACAAGTTCAACCCACTACCACCATCCATCAGCACTTTCGTCAGTCGAGTGCCTTTGACAACTGGATCAACCACCAAAGCTTTCCTCCCAGGGGTGGCAATGTGAGTCGGGTGGTCAGATTGGTCGAATGTGATGGGTGTTTGGGACCATCTCAGATAACTTGGTTTTGCTGGGGCAACCATGTTCACCTCACGGTTAATGACTTTCAGTCGACTCTTGCTTTCCACATCTGTGAAGATCATCAGAGTGGAGTTGACATGCGGATATTCTTCCTCACTGTCCTCTTTGTCTCCGGCCTTGTCCGACTCCTTCTCCTTGTCCTTAGACTGTTTTCCCTGAAACTGCTGGATCAGGAGTCGACACTGGCGAGTGGTGTGCTTCGGGTAAATGATGTTGCCCTCTTCATCTTTCTTCGTGTGGATGTGACATGGCATATCCATCACGTCGTTTCCTTCTTTATCCTTTACTTTCTTAGGATTCCAGGATCCTTTTGGTTTCCCCTTGAACTTTCCCTGAGTCACGGCCAGGGCCTCTCCAGGAGCTGCTGGCTCGGCTTTCCGCTTCTATTTCTGACTGGAATTTCCCTTCTCCGACTGACTTGGCTTGTACTTGCCGCTTCGGAGTCGGTCCTCTTCCTCGCCGTTGGCGTACTTGGTAGCAATCTCCATCATTCGACTCAGGGTCATGTCCCTGGTTCGACCAAACTTCAGACTCAATTCTCTGTTCTTGACGCCATCTTTGAAGGCGCAAACTGCCTGATGGTCAGACACATTTTCCACAGTATGGTGCAGAGTGATCCACCTCTGGATGTACTCTCGGAGAGTCTCATTGGTTTTCTGCACACAGACTTGCAGCTCTGTCAAACCAGCTGGTCGCTTGCAAGTTCCTTCAAAAGTTCTGACGAACACTCGGGACAAATCTTCCCAAGTGTAAATACTGCTAGGAGGTAACTAATTCAGCCATGCCCTGGCAGAACCTTCCAACATGAGGGGCAAATGCTTCATGGCCACCTCGTCGTTCCCACCACCAATCTGGACAGCCACTCGGTAATCTTCAAGCCAAGTTTCAGGCTTGGACTCCCCAGTGAATTTGCTGACTCCTGTTGCCAACCTGAAATTGGGGGGGATCACTGCGGCTCTGATAGCCCTGCCAAAACACTCTGGACCAGAAACATGCACTCGACTGCTCGTGGGTGCATCTCTCTCGGGTCCGCCTCGATGGGCTCTGTTTCTGTCGACCAAGCCCTGCACGATAATGGATCGCACGTCGAAGCCTGGTTCTCTGGGGTCGACTGGAGCTCTTCGCCCCGTACTGAACTGACGTCTATCATCCTGTCGCCGAGGAGCGTAAGACCCTTCCCTCGGAGGGGAAACGGGCACTCGACGCCTGTCATCCCGGTCGTGTCGATCTCCATACTGATCTCGCTGGTTGTCGCGCCCTTCCCGCCGCGGAGGCGATCTGGGGCTGTGAGCCGACTGAACCGTATTCGCAGCGACGGATCGACTGTGAATTCGGTTGCGCGACTGCGACACGGCTGAGTTCTGATCTCCTGCTGCTCGGAGTAAATCCCTGATCTGCATCAAGCCTCTCCCAGCTTCCGACTGTGAAGGCTGGATGGACTCTGCTATACGGGTTGCAGCTGCTAAATTCTGAATTGGCGTGCGGTATACCTGAGTCGGCGGGAAGAGTCGACCTCGACTGGCTTCGGGAACTCGTTGCCGCGCGCGCTCGTTGAGTGCTCGCTGAAGGTTCTCCAGGCGAGCGCGTTCAGCCACATTGGCCAAACGTGCCTCCTCCAAGGCGCGAGCCTCGGGGGTTTCTCCCGCGATGGGAGTATGCAGGGCATCCATGTTCCTGCGGCGAAGCTCTTCTCTCTGCAGAGAGTCGAGTGTCTCGGGCTGGTACTCTTCGTGGTCTTGTGCGGGGTCACCTCCACCGCCCGCTCCGCCACCATGGGCGAAGCCGGGAGGACTGCGGGGGCCGTCGACCATGAGAATTTCCGCCGTTGGATCACTGCTATCACATTCGGATGCAGTCTCTACGGAGCCAGTCGACAGATCGAACAGGCCGTAGAGAGATTCGTCGGGCTCGATTGCCGCGACCTGGGCGGTGGCTGTCTGGCGAGCCACCGCGTGCTTCACCCACCGTTGGAGTCTCGACCGACCAGAGCGCTTGTGCTGGTGGGAAACCAGGCGGGTGGCAGATAAAGGAGTCGACCGATAAGGGGTCGACGGTTGCCGCAGCAGAACGCCACGGACACATGCGCGAAAATGCGTCGCACCGCGGACGGGGAGCGCCTCGATGTCGAGTGGAGCCTCCTGGAGCCACGCGGAGTCGTCGGCGACAAAGGTGAGAGCGCCGAGACGGATCTCGAGCCCCTCGACCAAAACTCCAGCAGTCATCATGATGAAAGTACTCGGAAGTACCGCAACTTCTCCACAAATTGCTAAAACACCTGCCCCACGGTGGGCGCCAACTGTCGTGGTTCTAAGTCTGACAGTAGAGTGGGGGGTAGGTATGGAGAGGCAAGGTCCTAGCTATGGAGAGGTTGTAAACACAAGCGATGTACGAGTTCAGGCCCTTCTCGGAGGAAGTAAAAGCCCTACGTCTCGGAGCCCTGAGGCGGTCGAGTGGATTATATGTATAGGTGTTACAAGAGTGCGAACCCCTCTGCCTGTGGAGGGGGGTGGCTTATATAGAGTGCGCCAGGACCCCTGCCAGCCCACATAATGAAGGGGTAAAAGTACATTAAGTCTGGGGTGTTACTGGTAACGCCCCACATAAAGTGCCTTAACTATCATTAAGTCTATTCAATTACAGGCCGTTGCAGTGCAGAGTGCCTTCTGACCTTCTGGTGGTCGAGTGTATCTTCATGGTCGAGTGAGTCTCCATGGTCGAGTCCTTCTAGTCAGTCGAGTGGGTTCCTCGTTGGTCGACTGGAAGGTGATCTCTTCTAAGGGTGTCCTTGGGTAGGACGTTTAGGTCAGGCCTATGACCCTACCCTAGGTACATGAATCCATCACCACGGTCTTCCCATTGTCCTCTACCTCTTCCTCCTCCTCGGCCATAGCCCCGATCGTTGCACTCGGGGCGTCAGCCGATACGCCCATCTCGCACAGCCCTGAGCTCTTGGCATTTGTTGGTGTTGTGGGTGTGGAGGTCGTGGTACACGCAGTACCGGCTACCCTTGGATGACTCAGGCTGATCCCTACCTCGCTTGGTGTCTGGCTCCGATGTGAGCACAGCAGCCCCCTTACGCTTCACGTCCTTGACCTTGGGCTTCTTCTCTTCTGGATCGGCAGCCGAAAGCTCGAGGAGGGAGAGGCACCCTTCCTCAGCCCTGGAGCACTTGGTTGCCAAGTTGAACAGCTCCAGGGATGTGCACAGGTCTTCATGGATTGCTAGCTCCTCTTTCATCTTGATGTCACGCATGGCATCGGAGAAGGCTGAGATGATGGCTTCCTCAGTCACCCTGGGGATCTTGAGGCAAGCGTTGTTGAAGCACTGGATATACTTCTGCAGGGTCTCTCCTGGCTGTTGCTTGATGCGGCGCAGGTCACTCATGGCTGGGGGCCGGTCGCGAGTGCCTTGGAAGTTGGCGATGAAGTGAGTGCGCATCTCGTCCCAGGAGGAGATCGTGCCAGGAGCCAGGTTCAGGAGCCAGGTGTGGGCACCGTCCTTGAGCACCATGGGAAACCAATTCGCCATGACCTTTTCGTCCCCGTTGGCGGCTTCGATGCCCAACTCGTAGAGTTGTAGGAACTCCGCGGGGTCTGCAGTGCCGTCGTAGCGAGGGGGCAGGTCAGGCTTGAACTTGCCTGGCCATGCGACGCTACGCAGCTCGGCGGTGAAGACGCAGCAGCCTGCAGTGGCAACCAGAGCTCTCGGATGATGCGGGGCTTGCTCCTGGAAATCCCCACACGCCGCCGCTTGGAGCAGCACGGGGTCTTGACATGGTGGCGCAGGGATGCGGTCATGGCGCACCGGTGCTGGGAGCACGCGGGCACCTTCTTAGAGACGAGGGATTTCTTGGCAGCTCCTTTCTTGTCACGCAGGCGCCGGACGCGGTGGGTCTCGCCCTGGGGCCGTGCACCTCGGAGCTAAGGCGCCTTCTTGGAGAGGAGGTGGCGGAGGCACCTCTTGATCCACGCCTCCCGCACAGGATGGAGGGAGAGGCAGCAAGAGAGAGGGCATAGGAGAGCCCCCTGCGGCGCTGATGAGCTCGATGATGCGGGCAAGCTAGTCCTCGTAGAGGTCGTCGACGGGATGGTAGTGCAAGAGCTCACGCGCCAGGAGCAGCGCAGCGTGCGCGTCCGTGGGGGCGCGACGGGCATGGGATGATGAACCGGCTGGAGTCAGCGACGGGGTGGCGGTGCGGCCTTCCCGCCGCACCGAAGGATGCAGGGACAAGGTCTGCTACTCGTTCCCCGCCGGGCCGGTGGCAGCGTTGGTGGCAGGCGACAGGGAACGACGGGGGCGTCTGCCGACAGGCGCCGTCTGGGCGATGCGGGTGGCGAGAGCAGCCCGACGCTCGGCGCGAGCCCGGCGAGCGTCAGCCATGGATACGACGGAAGATCACACGCGGACAGCGGAAGAAAGATTCCGTCGCACCCCTACCTGGCGCGCCAAATGTCGGATTTAGGGTTCCGGCAGAGCCTTGAGGTTCGAACTCTGGGGTGCGCACGAAGATCTTTGCCCTACCAACTCGCGTCTCGATGGCTTGCAAGGAATCTAAGCTAGAAGGAAGAACACACAAGGGACACGAGATTTATACTGGTTCAGGCCACCATTGTGGTGTAATACCCTACTCTAGTGTGTGGTGTGGTGGATTGCCTCAGGGGCCGATGATGAACAATACAAAGGGAGAACGGCCTCGCGAGGGACTGTTCTTGAGCTGGTGCGATGAACTGCTTGGGTGAGTTCAGTCGCTTCTCTCTCTTTCTCTCTCTGATTGATCCGTCCCCCTGCCCTGTGGTGGCTATCTCTATTTATAGAGGGAGGCCCTGGGCCTCTTCCCAAATAATGAGAGGGAAGGGCGCCAACAATTGGCCATTTTGAAGGGGAACATCTAGTACACTTATCCTGACTAAAGATGGTCTTCGGCTGCCAAAGGCTCTGAAGATGACGCCGTCCTGGGCTCCACGATGACCTCCATCCTGCCGTTCTACTGGTCTTGGTCTTGTTGCACCGAAACGGTAACCTTTTCCTGATACCTTGGCCTGTGCTTGCCCCCTTTGCACCGAAGGGGAAACAAGGACACTGCGCAGGTTGGCACCCGCCTGGCGCCCGTGTGGTCTCGATCGTCATGGCTTGCGTCACGAGCTCCTCGCGAGGTACCCTGCTTTGATCTCTCCGCCTCCTCGCGAGCCTGCCTGATGAGGCTGCTCCTGAGGAAGCTTCATGTCATCTGCCCCGCGAGGCTTGGCCCCTCGCGAGGGTCTTGAGCTTGAGCTGATGAAGCTGGGCTGCACTAGGCCCCCACTTGAGCCACGCCGCAGGCCGCAGGTAGGCAAGTCTGGGGACCCCCGTTCCCAGAACGCCGACATCCACGGTTGAGAACTCCGGTTGCTCTTGTAGTATTAGGGGTAGTGTTGCTGCGCTCAGCGCCTATGTATCCAGCCTTGGGTTTGTGTGTGTGTTGTGGTGGCGTGCGTTTGTATCTGAGTTGTGGTGGCCATTGCTTTATATATAAAGCGGGGGGAAAGCCTTTTTCGTTAATCGTTGGTGCGGTGTATCAGTTCAAACTAAAAAAAGTTGTTTGGCAGTGAGGCATACGTCGCCACAAAATCTATGTGTGCTTACTTCTTATTCTACCTCCGTTTCTAGAGAGCTAGCTAGGGTTAGACCCAACAAACTTCTCTCTCACCTTTTTCTGGTCCAGAAAAACAAAGTTGGGCAAAGAGAATTTTCACCCATGGTTGAATAGAGATTGAAGAAGAACTACCGGCTAGGAGGGGTTAGGCGGGAGTCGGGCTGGCAGTCTAGAAAACCGTCAGTGCCCTCAGTTGGGTGGAGATCGTAGCCGAATGTACCAGATGGAAGTTTGCACGGAGGTTGTACCCAGGTTTGGACCCTCATAGTTGAGGTCGTAACCTACTGCTGCTTTGTTTGAATTGATGTGCGAGCACCTTGTGAGAGGGTGTTACAGTGGAGGATGATGAATACTACTGAGGTCTATGTATAATGGAACATGTGCCTTGATCTACCGCTAGCCTCGCCTTATAAAGGGGATGGAAGCTAGGGTTTTACAGACATCATAATCGACCTAGCGATGTGGGCTTCTTAGATTGCACGCCAAGATCATGCCTCACATATTCAAACCAGGCCCCTGGACTGATCACTAAAACAAGGTCGGCGCAGGCCTCCTCGTCCCTGAGGCCGGCCCATTATCGGGCCTCCCAATCGATGGGCTACCCTCAGTATATTGTACCATCAGTAGCCCCCGAGCTTGTCTGGAGTTTTGGAGACTTTTCTAGTAATTCTTTACGCAAAAAAAATCAACCAGCTTAAGTCTGCAAGGATCGATATGGCGGGCTAGGGCTGTAATGCATGGCAAACAGATTGTGCATACCAAACACGATCCTGGAAACTCTGAAAGCCAGTTGTGATCTTTTGCCAAGTTCATTTCATCGGGAGCTCGCAAACTTATGTATCTGCCGAGTTTAGTCCCTTAACCCCTTAGCTCGAAAGAACCCCGTAGCCATTGGAATGTTCTAGGTCCTTGCTTAACCCCTGCTCATTTTCATTATTGCTTGCTCAATTTATCAATACAAAATCTAAAAGAATGAATATCAATATTTTATATTTAATTTAAATACTTGAATTTCAAACAACACATAATTTCCAAAAAGAGATTGATTCTAGCACACGGCAACTTGATCACATGACTTGAGGTTTCATATTTCAATCCCTCAGCCCAGCTATATACTATTAATCACATGTAAATATATCATTACTTTACATTAAATTTACCCAACAAGACAATACCATTCAAATTTAAGAGTGAAAACTTTAAAATGCACATAATTTCCAAAAAGAGATTGATTCTCGGCAACTTGATCACATGGCCTAAGGTTGATGTGATCAAGTTACCATTCAAATATATCATTTAAGAGTGAAAACTTTAAAATGCACATTAAATCGTTACTTTACATTGTAAAACTTCAACAAGACAATACCATTCAAATTGATGTGAGTTGCCATGTCATACCATCCTACTAAACATAAATGAAAATTGCATGAATTATTGTTTGGGTAGAAGATAGGGGAAACAAACAAACTCAAGGGATATGACATGACTTAAGTATTAGGACAGAAAAGGTATTAGAGTGGATAATGAAATTCCTATGAAATTAAGGGCAAATGGAAGTAAAAGGGAGTTTGGTAGCATCACTCGTGTCATTAATGGGGCCTCTGTTTTGCAAGAATTTCTAATACCGTACAACAAAAAACATACATTTCTATAATTCAAACTAGGTATAAAACCATTATCATCTGGGTCTATAAAGGTTCACAAAATAAAATTGCAAATCACAAGTAACATGACTTGAGGATGATAATGAAGCAAATAACGTACCCTTCCAGCTCTAGCGAATGGGAAACAACATAACTGGCGAAAAGCTTTCCAAACCTGCACGAATGATGTTATGATGCGGTAAGAAAGAGGCAAGTCTTATTCATGCTATGGTAATTATATGCATGCTTCCCTATCACTCACTTTGTTAGGGATTACTAGAAAAATAAATCCTTTTCAAAGATAACTCAAGTTTTTTTTGCGGGGGAAAGATAACTCAAGTTGATGCAAACTTCATGAAGAAGTTACAAAAAATTAAATCACACCCGCAATCATAAGATCAATCTCAAATTAGTTATGCATTTATTTCTATAATAGTTCATCAAACGAACAAAATGTATGCCACTTGAAATGAACCACAAAATATTATATGTATGAACATATAACTATTTCCATAGGCACACACTCGAGAAATCAGTTACGTACATCATCTCAAGATCAGTTTAGCTTATTCAAGGAACACTGACGCAAGGATGCGGGAGAGGGCGACTGGAGGTGCGGCGGGCGGGGCGACCATGGGGCCTCCGCCTCCACCCTCCGGTGACCATCGGCGGGTGGGCGGCCGGTTCTGGGCCCTCGCCAACGACGACGAGGACGATGGAGAAGAGGACGCGGATGCGACGCCGCCATCTCCGCCATCGCCGACGCCTTCCGATTTCTTGTGTGATTTTTTTGAGTGTAGGTTACGACGAAGATGAAGTGGCAACTACGATAGACGAGGTTCTGCCTCCCAATGATCCGGCTAGGGTTCAGCTTCATGCGGGAGATAAGAAGGAGATGCTTCGCCGTGTGGTTCATCGGAGGACAGCGGTGGCGGCGGTCCGGCCATGGAAGGGCCCCCTACCTAAGGTACGGCTTCCGAACCTAACGCTTTTTGATCTGATTCGGCCGGACTCGTGGATGACGGTGAAGAGTAGAAGAAAGACACGCGGGGCAGGGCCTAGATCGGCACCGGAGGTGGCCGGGGCGGCGAAGCCGGCGGTCATGGCGATCCCGATCCAGGCGGCTCGCCAGGAGCGTTTGAAAACGCTCCTGGGCCGAAGTGGGCTGGGTGTGGAGGACGGGTTGCAGTGTATCAGTGGGCCGGGAACTGTTGGGTATGAGGCCCAGTCAGGTCCAGTCCCGATCGCTAATGTGGGAGTCGTCGCATGCAGCGATCGATCAACATCGTCCCCAGCCTCTTCCTCGCGCACTAGGGTTTATCGTCGCCGGTGTCCGCGCCTTCGTTCTGCTGGAGGTGGTCGTGCTCAGCGAATTCTTCCACTTGGGGCTATGGCGGTCCGCGGTGGTGCGCTGCCGCCGGGGAAAAAGCCCCCACTGCCCTCCGGGACAGGACACGCCGGGGTAGCGCCGCCGTCGGGCGCTCGCGGTGGCCGGGGCACGATGCCGCCGCCGGTCCCTGGGTCTGGCCGTGGAGGGGTGCCTCCGGTGGTGACGGCTGCGGATCGGGGCATAGCGACGGCCGGTGCGGCTGCGGGCCATAGTGGTGTCTCGTTGGCCGGTGCCCGCCCGCCGGCGACTGGCTCGGCTGCGTGTCATGCGGTCGGGCGCGGTGGGCAGAATCCTGGGCCTCGTCCTTCAGCGCCTGGCATGGCTGGGAATGCCGCTGTGGGCCGGGGCGGTGCCGCACCGAGGCCGCCTGTGCCGGGGAACCCGGGGTTGACGATCGGGCAACAGCCGAGGCCGGTCCCGCCGCCTCACCTTGTCGCCAAGCCTACGCAGAGCAGGGCTGGGACGGTGCAGACACAGGCACAGCCTCCGCCTAAAACTCCAGCGTTGGAGGTACTTCTGCCGCGCCCCGGGGTCAGTGGGGAGATGATGGATTCAATGCATATGGGGTTGGTCAGCACCGTGGCTCCTCGTCGACGGGTGGTGGTCGAGGATATGCTTGGCAGAGCGATGGCTCAACGGAGCGACCGTTTATGGGACCCCCGGGAGGTTTTGTTGAGGGGGCGTCTGGCCCGAGCTATCGACAGCGGGGTGGTTTCCGCGGTCATCGTGGTGGTCGAGGTGGTCGAGGTGGCCGGTACCGCCCACGACAGCCTCCTCTGCCTGTTGTCGAGCAGATGGTCGTTGATGGGTTTTTTGAGGAGCCAGTTTTGTTAGGTCAGGCTATGGAGGTGGTGTTGGCGCTAGCTAATGCTGAGATACCCGGGAATGGGTCCGTGTTGACAGCGTCAGTGGAGGCGACAGACAGGGTTGAGTCGGAGAGGGCGTCCAAGTGGGCGCGTAAGAAAGAGAAAATGTTGTGCTATCGATGTGGTGGGAAGGGTCATTTTATTACTGAGTGTGTGGCTGAACTTTGTGGCACTTGTGGCAAACCGGCACATGATACAGTGGATTGTCCGTTTTTGCGAGATCGGGCACCGTCTCTCATGATGTATGGAGTGTCTGTGCTGAACTCACGTTCTTTGAGTCTCCTATTGAGAGGGAGGTTCCTGATGAGACCTTGAGTTTGACTATTGGGATAGTCAAAGTCACCAGATGAGCGATCTCTGAGACACAGATTGTGCAGAGGCTGAAGGAGTTAGCTCCAGGTAACTTCCAGTGGGAGCATGTTAGTCTCGAGGAAAAACTGTTTAGTGTTGAGTTCCCTTCGGTTGAGGATCTACAGAGACTTCTGAGTTTTGGGGTGTGCAAAGTGCCGGGTACAGATTGTGTCCTTGAGTTTCATGAGTGGAAGAGGGTTGAGCCTCAGGGTAAGCCTCTGACTCAGGTTTGGCTGTGTTTTTCCGGGCTCCCTCGAAGCCGATGCAGGATGCTAGGGTTGTGGCTTGTTTGGGTATTATGGTGGGGAGACCGGAGCGAGTGGATATGAACTTTACCAGAGCTCACGGGATAGCCCGACTGCTGGTTAGTGTTCTGGATATTGAGTACGTGCCTGAGGTGGTCAGGTAGGCATATCGAGGCCAGATTTATAACCTCCTGATTGAGTTTGAGGATGAGAGTCTATCCGCCGAGGCGGCTAACGGGACTGATATTGATATGCACGAGGGAGATGACAGTTCAGGGCTTAAGGAGGCGCCGGTTGATGATAATGGACGAGAGTCGTCCACTGCACCGGGAACCGTTTCTTAGACGTTCGGGGATGGGAATTTACCACCCTCCTCGGTGCCTACGACTACTCTGAGATTTGGGTCCTTCGAACCGGCTTCTGCGCCTCCGAGGCTTTGGAGTGAGCGGGTGGAGTCTGATGAGGTATCTGAGCACACGTTACCTGTTTTGGATTTTGAGGAAGCTGTGAGTCCACTACTTGGGGTTTCGCCGACTCCGATCAGGGGTGAGGAGGAGGAGGTTCCCTCCCATCTGCTCGTTGATTTTCCCCAGGACGAGGGCCCAGCGGTGGAGGTCTTTCTCCTAGGAGGGGGTCCGGGGATGGTGGTCCCGGTTCCCTCTCCTTCTATCGCACGGCCGGAGCTGCAGGTGGCGGTTCTGTCTTTTGAAGGGGGCTCGGGGCAGGTGGCCTCGGCGCCCTCTTCTTCTCTCGCGGTGGACGAGGTATCGGTGGTGGAGGTTGTTTCTTCGGGAGGGGGTCCGGGGCAGATGGCCTTGGCACCTTCTTCTCCTCTCGCGAGGCCAGAGCTATTGGCGGCGGCTCCGCCTTCCGGAGGGGGCTTGGGGCAGGTGGCCTCGGGGCCCTCTTCTCCTGGGGCGCCCAGGGTGGCCGGCCCTCCTGGGACGCTGGTGACCCCTGTTGGCCGCATGGCCGGGGTGGATGGGGAGCTCGGGCAGGTGGCCCAGGTTCCACCTTCCCCCGGCATGGTGCAGTCTCTCTGTGGTGGGGCACGAAAAACATCGCCGGTGCCATTGAGCACCCCTTCACTTTCCGGCGGTCCAGCTGGTTCATCGATGGAGGATGACCGGTTGCGTGTTCGGGGTGGGGCAGGAGACCCCACAATGAGCAGGGCCACTCGGGAGGAGGTTATTGCATTTGGTGGTATTCCAGATCCGGTTTTTGAGGGGCGATGGTTGAGCAGACGTCTCCAGGATCATCCGGAGGTGGACGACATACAGCAGTGGTGCGCCATGAGGGCGGCCAGGCTTCGTGACGTTGAAGTCACTACTGGTATGTCGGTTAATACCTATAATTCCATCTTGCATTTTTCTAATAATGAGATTATTAATAATGCAAACCAGCTAGGAATTTCACTAGGTAGTTATGATAGTGAAATTTCAAGTTTCGTTAATGATATGCTGGATTTAGAGGCAGAGCAGGCTTTAGAGATGATTCGTAACTTAGCTGCGGTTAAACCCATGAATGATTCTGATATTGATGCTTTGGGGGTCAGGGTGCTCGATAATTTTTGTGCGGATCTTGGTCCTCCTCTTTCTGAGCCTGAGGAGGATGATGAGGGTGTTGAGAATGTTGTAGTTCGAACTTCTGAGCCTGGTTGTGAGGACCGGCTGGAGAGTAAGAACATTCCTAAACGCAAATGGAAGCGGAAGATCTACCCGGATTCCGCAGTGTGTAGGAGTGCTCGGATCCGAACGGCTAAAAAATTCCGTGACGAGATATGAAAGGAATCTTTTGGAATAGCAGAGGTCTAAAAGACTTAGCTAAAAGAAGGTTTCTTGCAGAGGCATCTATTGAGCATAGGTTGGACTTTATCGCATTGTCGAAAACTGGTAGAGATAACTTTTCGCCACAATTTCTCAATACTTTATCGGGCGGTATTGATTTCGACTGGCATTGTCTGCCACCGCGAGGAAGATCGGGTGGGATCTTACTCGGAGTTAGATGTGATTCGCTAGAAGTCCGAAGTGTGGTCATGGGAGATTTTGCTGTTAAGTTTAGGGTGGGGTCGAAGGCTGATGGGTTCAACTGGGCTTTGGTGGTGGTATATGGTGCCGCACAGCCCGAACTAAAATCAGATTTCTTGGTTGATTTGGTTAGGATTTGTGGTTCTGAGCAACTCCCTATCCTGGTGGGGGTGATTTCAACATTATTAGAAGGCGTGATGAGAAGAATAATGATAACTTTGATGGCAGATGGTCGTTCATGTTTAATACTATCACTGAAAGCTTGGATCTGAGAGAGATAGAGCTTTCGGGCAAAAAGTTTAGCTCGGCTAACGCGATGCCAAATCCGACGTTTGAAAAGTTGGATTGAGTCCTGGCTAGTGTCGAATGGGAACAAAAATTCCCCTTTGTAACAATTCAGGCACTTTCTCGTGGTATTTCTGACCACACGCCTTTATTTTTTACTCTGGTAAGGCCACCCACTTGGGAAATAAAAACTCATTTTCTTTCGAGCTTGCTTGGTTTGAGAGAGAAGGCTTCTTTGATCTCGTAGCCAGAGAGTGGGCTAAGGATGCAGGAGGTAGGACTGCGCTTGAGCGTTGGCAGAATAAGATTAGGCACTTGAGAAGTTTCCTACGTGGGTGGGCTAAGATCTTAGCGGGATTTATAAGGTAGAAAAGGAACAACTCCTTACACTTATTCAGTCCCTAGATGTAAAGGCAGAAACCACGGTTCTGCCAGCCTCGGAGCTTCATGCCAAGCTTGACGCGGAGATGAGGCTGAAAGAGCTTCTTCGTGAGGAAGAATTAAAGTGGGCACTGCGGGCCAAGGTTCGAAGAGTAGTCCAGGGGGACGCGAACACTCAATTCTTCCACATGATCGCTAATGGCAAGCACAGAAAGAAGAGGATCTTACAGCTTGAACAAGATGAAGGAACGATTCTTGGTCAGGAGAACCTAAAATTATACATTACTGAGTATTACAAGCAATTGTTTGGGCCTCCAGAGGATAATTGTGTGTCGCTGGATGAGTCTAGGATTGAGGATGTGCCTCAACTTACTCCTATTGCGAACGATATTTTAGCTGCTCCTTTTTCTGAGAAAGAGGTGTTTGAGGCCATTTCGCACATGAAAAATAATAAGGCTCCCGGCCAGGATGGATTCCCGACTGAGTTTTATAAGAAGTGCTGGCATATTATTAAAGGAGATCTGTTGCCGTTGTTCCATGATTTATTGTGTGGCCAACTTCACATTTTTCAGCTGAATTTTGGCACGATAACCCTGCTTCCTAAGAAGACAGAGACAGTGAGAATCGAGCAATTCAGGCCCATCTGTCTTCTTAATGTTAGTTTCAAAAAATTTACCAAGGTCGGGACGAATAGGCTCACACAGATTGTGCATGCTGTGGTGCAGCCTACTCAAACTGCTTTCATGCCGGACGGGGACATCCTCGAAGGGGTTGTGGTCCTTCATGAAACGCTCCATGAGATTCACACAAAAAAACTTGATGGAGTTGTTTTCAAGGTGGATTACGAGAAAGTGTATGATAAAGTCAAATGGCCTTTCCTTCAATAGGCCTTACGCATGAAGGGTTTTAATGAAGCTTGGCGGCGCCAGGTAGAATCTTTCACGCAAAAAGGGAGTGTTGGAATTAAAGTGAATGACGACATAGGTCATTGTTTCCAGACACACAAGGGCCTGAGACAAGGTGATCCAATGTCTCCTATTTTGTTCAACATCGTCGTTGACATGTTGGCAATCTTGATAGGTAGGGCAAAGGAGGCCGGTCAGGTGGGTGGCTTGGTGCCTCATCTAGTTGATGGTGGTGTGTCCATCCTGCAGTACGCTGATGATACAATCATCTTTATGGAGCATGACTTGGCAAAAGCGAGAAATATGAAGCTGGTGTTATGCTTATTTGAACAATTGACTGGACTGAAGATTAACTTTCATAAAAGCGAGTTGTTCTGTTTTGGTAGAGCCAATGAGGAACAAGAGGCTTATAAGCAATTGTTTGGGTGTGAATTGGGAGAATTACCTTTCACGTACCTAGGTATACCCATTCACCATCGTAAGCTGACAAACAGAGAATGGAAGTGCATCGAGGATCGGTTTGAGAAGAAACTGAGTTGCTGGAAGGGCAAACTCATGTCATATGGAGGCCGATTGATTCTTATTAATTCGGTGCTCACGAGTATGCCTATGTTTCTCTTATCGTTCTTTGAAGTCCCAGTTGGGGTTAGGAAAAGGCTGGACTTCTATCGATCCTGATTCTTTTGGAAGAGTGATGAACTAAAGAGAAAATACCGACTCGCAAAATGGGATATCATCTGTCAACCAAAGGACCAGGGGCGCCTTGGTATTCAAAATCTTGAAGTCAAGAACAGATGTCTTCTCAGTAAGTGGCTATATAAGTTATCAGTTGAGACTGATGCAATTTGGGCGCAGATTCTCCGTAGCATGTATCTGCAATCTAAGACTTTGTCACAGGCGACAGTGAGACCGACTGACTCGCCGTTTTGGAAGGTGCTTATGAGAGTCAAAGTTGCTTTCTTTAATATAACAAAGTTTATTGTCGGTGATGGCAACACCACTCGCTTCTGGGAGGATACTTGGCTTGGGGAAACACCGTTGGCGCTTCAGTATCCATCCCTGTATCGTATTGTTCAGCGACGTGATGCTCTGGTTGCAACGATTATGCAGTCCATTCCCCTTAATATTCAGTTTAGGAGGGTGCTTATTGGCGACCGGTGGGAAGCACTCATCAGCCCGATCTGTTGTGTTGGAAGCTTGCTAGGTCTGGAGAGTTCACAGTCAAGTCGATGTATATCGATGTCATTAACTCTAGTGTTATTCCTAGTTCCAAACATGTTTGGAAAGTCAAGGTTCCTTTGAAAATTAAAGTGTTTATGTGGTTTGTATATAAACAAGTCATTTTAACAAAGGATAATTTCGTTAAGCGCAACTGGACAGGATCTACTAGGTGTAGTTTTTGTGATCGGGATGAAACTATCAAGCACCTCTTCTTTGATTGCCTGTTGGCGAGAGTTTTGTGGCACACGATGCAAATTGCCTTTAACATTACTCCTCCGAATTCGGTTAGTTTGTTATTTGGAACGTGGCTTGTTGGGATAGAGTACGAAACAGCTAGACACATTCGCGTAGGAGTATGTGCGTTGTTATGGGCAATTTGGAACTACAGAAATGATTTGGATTTTAACAGAACAACAACTATTCATTTTTTGCAGGTTTTATTCCGAGCTACTGCATTGATCCGTATGTGGTCCTTACTCACTCCGACGGAGGCCAGGGAGCGTTTGGTTACTGGATCTGTCCGGTGGGAGATGGTAGCGCGGGATATCTTGAACCGGTTTGGATGGCGGTCATGTAATAGGATAGGCGATTAGTTTACCTATCTTTGTTATGCCAGCCAGTTGTGGCTTTTGGGCATTTTGTTTTTGGTGTTGTGGCTCTTTGTGAGCTAGCCATTTATTTGTTTTCAGACTATAAGACCTTGTTGAACATCCTTATTTATCTATAAATGTGGCCGCATGCATCGTTCTGATGCAGAGGCCGAGGAGTCCCACCTTTTCAAAAAAAAGTTTAGCTTATTCGCAAGTACACATGTCAGCTTCTATTTCTAGGGAAAGTACATATATGAAAATATCTATAAGAAAAGCTAAAACTAAATGACAGTGCAACTTTTTGTGGTAATGGCTTTGTTGTAAGAGCAACTCCAACACGCCGACCTATTTCGTCCACGCGCGTCCGTTTGGGTTGGCGCGAACAAAAAAGTCGGCGCAACGCGCCAACCCAAACAAACGCGCGTCCACTTTTTATCTGCCTGCCGACCCATTCCCGTCCCAATTTTGAGCCTCATTTGCGTCGACGCGGACACGAAATGGACGCGCGCGACGCCCGCCTACTCTTCCCCTGCCCCGCTAGTCGGTGGCATATTGGTCATCCTCTCCCACCCCAAGATCGACAGCAAACCCTCGCTCGCCTCCGCAGCGTCGCTGCCGCCGCCCATTTCCAGTGCCTCTGCGAGTAGCTGGTGCCGACACACCTCCCCCCAATGCCACGACCTCCCATGTTGCCGCCACCACCGTTTCACCGGGCGGGCACCGAAGCTTCCCCACCCCACCTCCCGACGCCAACACGAGCAGGAAGCCGACTTGCCGCTATCCAGCTCCTTCGTCCTGACGCCGGCATGCTCGTCGGACGCCTCCAGGGCAGCCACCTGGGCCAAGGGAGGCACGCGTCTCCTCGCCGGCCGGCATCGACGCCTGCAAGCTGTTCGACAGTTTGCCAAACAAAATGGACTCCGCCTACGAGTTCTTTTTCCACAATTTTCTTTGCGACTCGGATGATTCCTCGTGCGATAATGAGGAGAAGATTTTGGCTGCCGTGTTGGTTCATCACCACCTTAAGCCACCAAAGTCCATACTTTGTTCTCGTACATGGATCCTATCTCAGAATTCATGGCCTCAAGATATTTATCTGAATTTGGGCTCAACATAGCTTCTTCATAGTTCATAGGTTCATTGTCTAGTAACATGACTTCCAGAACAGGATTACCATACTGCTCTGGTGCGGATCGTGCTCTGGTTGACCTATGAGGTTCAGTAGTAACTTGATATGAAGTTTCATGATCAGTATCATTAGCTTCCTCTCTAGTTCATGTAGGCATCACAGGAACGGTTTTCTGTGATCAGCTACCTTCCAATTCGAGAGAAGTTACAATTACCTCATCAAGTTCTACTTTCCTCCCACTCACTTCTTCCGAGAGAAACTCCTTCTCTAGAAAGTTTCCATTCTTTGCAACAAAGGTCTTGCCTTCGGATTTGTGGTAGAAGGTGTACCCAATTGTTTCTTTAGGGTATCCTATGAAGACAAAATTCTCCTATTTGGGTTCGAGCTTATCAGGCTGAAACCTTCTCACATAAGTGTCTCAACACCAAACTTTAAGAAACGACAGCTTCTTGCCAAACCACGGTTCATATAGTGTCGTCTCAACGGATTTAGACGGTGTCCTATTTAATGTGAATGTAGTTGTCTCTAATGCATAAGCCCAAAACGATAGTGGTAAATCGGTAAGAGACATCATAGATCGCACCATATCTAATAAAGTACGGTTACGACGTTCGGACACACCATTACGATGTGGTGTTCCAGGTGGCGTGAGTTGTGAAACTATTTCCACATTGTTTTAACTAAAGGCCAAACTCGTAACTCAAATATTCGCCCCCGTGATCTGATCGTAGAAACTTTATTTTCTTGTTACGATGATTCTCTAATTCACTCTGAGATTCTTTGAAATTTTCAAGTGTTTCAGACTTGTCTTTCATTAAGTAGATATACCCATATCTGCTCAAATCATCTGTGAAGGTCAGAAAATAACGATACCCGCCTCGAGCCTCAACACTCATTGGACCGCATACATCGGTATGTATTATTTCCAATAGGTCATTAGCTCACTCCATTGTTCCGAAGAATGGTGTTTTAGTCATCTTGCCCATGAGGCATGGTTTGCAAGTATCAAATGATTCATAATCAAGTGATTCCAAAACTCCATCTACATGGAGTTTCTTCATACGCTTTACACCAATATGACCAAAACGGCAGTGCTACAAGTATGTTGCACTATCATTATCAAATTTGCATCTTTTGGCATCAATATTATGAATATGTGTATCACTACGATCGAGATTCAATAAGCCATTAACATTTGGTGTATGACCATAGAAGGTTTTATTCATGTAAACCAAACAACAACTTATTCTCTGACTTAAATGAATAACCATATTGCAATAAACATGATCAAACCATATTCATGCTCAACGCAAACACCAAATAACATTTATTTAGGTTCAACACTAATCCCGAAGGTAGAGGGAGTGTGCGATGGTGATCGCATCAACCTTGGAATCACTTCCAACACACATCGTCACTTCACCCATAACTAGTCTCTGTTCATTCTGCAACTCCTGTTTCGAGATACTAATCCTAGCAACTGAACTAGTATCAAATACCCAGGGGCTACTACGAACACTGTTGGGGAACGTAGTAATTTCAAAAAAATTCCTATGCACACGCAAGATCATGGTGATGACATAGCAACGAGAGGGGAGAGTGTTGTCCATGTACCCTCGTAGACCGTAAGCGGAAGCGTTATGACAACGCGGTTGATGTAGTCGTACGTCTTCACGATCCAACCGATCCAAGTACCGAACGTACGGCACCTCCGAGTTCAGCACACGTTCAGCTCGATGACGATCCTCGGGCTCCAATCCAGCAAAGCTTCGGGGATGAGTTCTATCAGCACGACGGCGTGGTGACGATGATGATGCTCTACCGGCGCAGGGCTTTGCCTAAACTCCGTGATGATATGACCGAGGTGGAATATGGTGGAGGGGGGCACCGCACACGGCTAAGGAATGATCCGTAGATCAACTTGTGTCATGGGGTGCCCCCTGCCCCCGTATATAAAGGAGGGAGGGGGGAGGTGCGGCCGGCCAAGGAGGGCGCGCCAAGGAGGAGTCCTACTCCCACTGGGAGTAGGATTCCCCCCCTTCCAAGTAGTAGGAGTAGGAGTCAAGGAAAGGGGGGAAGAGAAGAGAAGGAAGGAGGGGGCGCAGCCCCTCCCCTTAGTCCAATTCGGACTAGGCCTTGGGGGGCGCCCAACCTCTCCTCTTTCTTTCCCCTAAAGCCCAATAAGGCCCATATACTCCCCAGCGAATTCCCGTAACTCTCCGGTACTCCGAAAAATACCCGAATCACTCGGAACCTTTCCGAACATCGAATATAGCCGTCCAATATATCGATCTTTACGTCTCGACCATTTCAAGACTCCTCGTCATGTCCCCGATCTCATCCGGGACTCCGAACTCCTTCGGTACATCAAAACTCATAAACTCATAATATAACTGTCATCGTAACGTTAAGCGTGCAGGCCCTACGGGTTCGAGAACTATGTAGACATGACCTAGAACTATTCTCGGTCAATAAACAATAGCGGAACCTGGATGCCCATATTGGCTCCTACATATTCTACGAAGATCTTTATCGGTCAAACCGCATAACAACATACATTGTTCCCGTTGTCATTGGTATGTTACTTGCCCGAGATTCGATCGTCGGTATCTCAATACCTAGTTCAATATCGTTACCGGCAAGTCTCTTTACTCATTACGTAATGCATCATTCCGTAACTAACACATTAGTCACATTGCTTGTAAGGCTTATAGTGATGTGCATTACCGAGAGGGCCCAGAGATACCTCTCCGACAATCGGAGTGACAAAACCTAATCTCGAAATACGCCAACCCAACATGTACCTTAGGAGACACCTGTAGTACTCCTTTATAATCACCCAGTTACGTTGTGACGTTTGGTAGCACCCAAAGTGTTCCTCCGGTAAACGGGAGTTGCATAATCTCATAGTTACAAGAACATGTATAAGTCATGAAGAAAGCAATAGCAACATACTAAACGATCAAGTGCTAGGCTAACGGAATGGGTCATGTCAATCACATCATTCTCCTAATGATGTGATCCCATTAATCAAATGACAACACATGTCTATGGTTAGGAAACATAACCATCTTTGATTAATGAGCTAGTCAAGTAGAGGCATACTAGTGACGTTATGTTGGTCTATGTATTCACACATGTATTATGTTTCCAGTTAATACAATTCTAGCATGAATAATAAACATTTATCATGAAATAAGGAAATAAATAATAACTTTATTATTGCCTCTAGGGCATATTTCCTTCAGTCTCCCACTTGCACTAGAGTCAATAATCTAGTTCACGTCGCCATGTGATTTAACACCAATATTCTTATATGTATATGATTAACACCCATAGTTCACATCGTCATCTGACCAACACCCAAAGGGTTTACTAGAGTCAATAATCTAGTTCACATTGCTATGTGATTAACACCCAAAAGAGTACTAAGGTGTGATCATGTTTTGCTCATGAGAGAAGCTTAGTCAACGGATCTGTCACATTCAGAGCCATATGTATTTTGCAAATATTCTATGTCCACAATGCTCTGCACGGAGCTACTCTAGCTAATTGCTCCCACTTTCAATATGTATCCAGATCGAGACATAGAGTCATCTGGATTAGTGTAAAAGCTTGCATCGTTGTAACTTTTTACGACGGCTCTTTTATCACCTCCATAATCGAGAAACATCTCCTTAGTCCTCACTAAGGATATTCTTGACCGCTGTCCAGTGATCTACTCTTAGATCAAAATTGTATTCCTTTGTCAAACTCAGAGCAAGGTATACAATAGGTCTGGTTCACAGCATAGCATACTTTATAGAACCTATGACCAAGGCATAGGGAAATGACTTTTCATTCTCTTTCTATTTTCTGCCATGGTCGGGTCTTGAGTCTTACTCAACTTCACACCTTTGCATCACAGGCAAGAACTCCTTCTTTGACTATTCTATTTTGAACTATTTCAAAAATTTATCAAGGTATGTACTCATTGCAAAAATCTTATCAAGCGTCTTGATCTATCTATATAGATCTTGATGCTCAATGTGTAAGCAGCTTCACCGAGGTCTTTCACTGAAAAACTTTTATTCAAGTATCCCTTTATGCTATCCAGAAATTCTATATCATTTCTGATCAACAATATGTCATCTACATATAGTATCAGAAATGCTACAGAGCTCCCACTCACTTTCTTGTAAATACAGGCTTCACCGCAATACTATATGCTTTGATCAACTTATCAAAACGTATATTCCAACTCTGAGATGCTTGCACCAGTCCATAAATGGATCGCTGGAGCTTGCACATTTTGTTAGTACCTTTAGGATTGACAAAACCTTCTGGTTGCATCATATACAACTCTTCATTAAGAAAACCATTAAGGAATGCAGTTTTGACATCCATTTGCCAGATTTCATAAAATGTGGCAATTGCTAACATGATTCGGACAGACTTAAGAATCGCTACAGTTGAGAAAATCTCATTGTAGTCAACACCTTGAACTTGTCGAAAACCCTTTTGCGACAAGTCGAGCTTTTGTAGATAGTAACACTACTATCAGCATCTGTCTTCCTCTTGAAGATCCATTTATACAATATGGCTTGCCGATCATCGGGCAAGTCCACCAAAGTCCACACTATGTTCTCATACATGGATCCTATCTCAGATTTCATGGCCTCTAGCCATTTTGCGGAATCTGGGCTCATCATCGCTTCCTCATAGTTCGTAGGTTCATCATGGTCAAGTAACATGACTTCCAGAATAGGATTACCGTACCACTCTGGTGCGGATCTTACTCTGGTGGACCTACGAGGTTCATTAGAAACTTGATCTGAAGTTTCATGATCAATATCATTAGCTTCCTCACTAATTAGTGTAGTTGTCACAGGAACCGGTTCTTGTGATGAACTACTTTCCAATAAGGGAGCAGATACAGTTATCTCATCAAGTTCTACTTTCCTCCCACTCACTTCTTTCGAGAGAAACTCCTTCTCTAGAACGGAACCGATTTTAGCAACGAAAATCTTGCCCTCAGATCTGTGATAGAAGGTGTACCCAATAGTCTCTTTTGGGTATCCTATGAAGACACATTTCTCCGATTTGGGTTCGAGCTTATCTGGTTGAAGTTTCTTCACATAAGCATCGCAACCCCAAACTTTAAGAAACGATAACTTTGGTTTCTTGCCAAACCACAGTTCATAAGGTGTCGTCTCAACGGATTTTGATGGTGCCCTATTTAACGTGAATGCGGCCGTCTCTAAAGCATAACCCCAAAATGATAGCGGTAAATCAGTAAGAGACATCATAGATCGTACCATATCTAGTAAAGTACGATTACGACGTTCGGACGCACCATTTCGTTGTGGTGTTCCGGGTGGCGTGAGTTGCGAAACTATTCCGCATTGTTTCAAGTGTAGACCAAACTCGTAACTCAAATATTCTCCTCCACGATCAGATCGTAGAAATTTAATTTTCTTGTTACGATGATTTTCCACTTCACTCTGAAATTCTTTGAACTTTTCAAATGTTTCAGACTTGTGTTTCATTAAGTAGATATACCCATATCTGCTCAAATCATCTGTGAAGGTGAGAAAATAACGATACCCGCCGCGAGCCTCAATATTCATTGGACCACAAACATCAGTATGTATTATTTCCAACAAATCAGTTGCTCGCTCCATAGTTCCGGAGAACGGCGTTTTAGTCATCTTGCCCATGAGGCACGGTTCGCAAGTACCAAGTGATTCATAATCAAGTGATTCCAAAAGCCCATCAGTATGGAGTTTCTTCATGCGTTTTACACCGATATAACCTAAACGGCAGTGCCACAAATAAGTTGCACTATCATTATCAACTCTGCATCTTTTGGTTTCAACACTATGAATATGTGTATCACTACTATCGAGATTCAATAAAAATAGACCACTCTTCAAGGGTGCATGACCATAAAAGATATTACTCATATAAATAGAACAACCATTATTCTCTGATTTAAATGAATAACCATCTCGCATCAAACAAGATCCAGATATAATGTTCATGCTCAACGCTGGCACCAAATAACAATTATTTAGGTCTAAAACTAATCCCGATGGTAGATGTAGAGGTAGCGTGCCGACCGCGATCACGTCGACTTTGGAACCATTTCCCACGCGCATTGTCACCTCATCCTTAGCCAATCTTCACTTAATCCGAAGTCCCTGTTTCGAGTTGCAAATATTAGCAACAGAACCAGTATCAAATACCCAGGTACTACTGCGAGCATTAGTAAGGTACACATCAATAACATGTATATCACATATACCTTTGTTCACTTTGCCATCCTTCTTATCCGCCAAATACTTGGGGCAGTTCCGCTTCCAGTGTCCAGTCTACTTGCAGTAGAAGCACTCAGTCTCAGGCTTAGGTCCAGACTTGGGTTTCTTCTCTTGAGCAGCAACTTGTTTGTTGTTCTTCTTGAAGTTCCCCTTCTTCTTCCCTTTGCCCTTTTTCTTGAAACTGGTGGTCTTCTTAACCATCAACACTTGATGTTCCTTCTTGATTTCTACCTCCACGGCTTTTAGCATTGCGAAGAGCTCGGGAATAGTCTTGTCCATCCCTTGCATATTATAGTTCATCACGAAGCTCTTGTAGCTTGGTGGCAGTGATTGAAGAATTCTGTCAATGACACTATCATCAGGAAGATTAACTCCCAGTTGAATCAAGTGATTATTATACCCAGACATTTTGAGTATATGTTCACTGACAAAACTATTCTCCTCCATCTTGCAGCTATGGAACTTATTGGAGACTTCATATCTTTCAATCCGGGTATTTGTTGGAAATATTAACTTCAACTCCTGGTACATCTCATATGGTCCATGACGTTCAAAACGTCTTTGAAGTCCCGATTCTAAGCCGTTAAGCATGGTGCACTAAACTATCAAGTAGTCATCATATTGAGCTAGCCAGACGTTCATAACGTCTGCATCTGCTCCTGCAATAGGTCTGTCACCTAGCCGTGCATTAAGGACATAATTCTTCTGTGCAGCAATGAGGATAAACCTCAGATCACGGATCCAATCCGCATCATTGCTACTAACATTTTTCAACACAATTTTCTCTAGGAACATATCAAAATAAACATATGGAAGCAACAACGCGAACTATTAATCTACAACATAATTTGCAAAATACTACCAGGACTAAGTTCATGATAAAGTAAAGTTCAATTACTCATATTACTTAAGAACTCCCACTTAGATAGACATCCCTCTAATCTTCTAAGTGATCACGTGATCCAAATCAACTAAACCATGTCCGATCATCACGTGAGATGGAGTAGTTTCAATGGTGAACATCACTATGTTGATCATATCCACTATATGATTCACACTCGACCTTTCAGTCTCCGTGTTCCGAGGCCATATCTGTATATGCTAGGCTCGTCAAGTTTAACCTGAGTATTCCACGTGTGCAACTGTTTTGCACCCGTTGTATTTGAACGTAGAGCCTATCACACCCGATCATCACGTGGTGTCTCAGCACGAAGAACTTTCGCAACGGTGCATACTCAGGGAGAACACTTCTTGATAATTAGTGAGAGATCATCTTAAAATGCTACCGTCAATCAAAGCAAGATAAGATGCATAAAGGATAAACAACACATGCAATCAATATAAGTGATATGATATGGCCATCATCATCTTGTGCCTGTGATCTCCATCTTCGAAGCACCGTCGTGATCACCATCGTCACCGGCGCGACACCTTGATCTCCATCGTAGCATCATTGTCGTTACGCCATCTATTGCTTCTACGACTATCGCTACCGCTTAGTGATAAAGTAAAGCAATTACAGGGCGTTTGCATTTCATACAATAAAGCGACAACCATATGGCTCCTGCCAGTTGCCAATAACTTCGGTTACAAAACATGATCATCTCATACAATAAAATATAGCATCACGTCTTGACCATATCACATCACAACATGCCCTGCAAAAACAAGTTAGACGTCCTCTACTTTGTTTTTGCAAATTTTACGTGGCTGCTACGGGCTTAGCAAGAACCGTTCTTACCTAAGCATCAAAACCACAATGATAGTTCGTCAAGTTAGTGTTGTTTGAACCTTCGCAAGGACCGGGCGTAGCCACACTCGGTTCAGCTAAAGTGAGAGAGACAGACACCCGCCAGCCACCTTTAAGCACGAGTGCTCGTAACGGTGAAACCAGTCTCGCGTAAGCGTACGCGTAATGTCGGTCCGGGCCGCTTCATCTCACAATACCGCCGAACCATAGTATGACATGCTGGTAAGCAGTATGACTTGTATCGCCCACAACTCACTTATGTTCTACTCGTGCATATGACATCTACGCATAAAAACCAGGCTCTGATACCACTGTTGGGAAACATAGTAATTTCAAAAAAATTCCTACGCACACGCAAGATCATGATGATGACATAGCAACGAGAGGGGAGAGTGTTGTCCACGTACCCTCGTAGAACGTAAGCGGAAGTGTTATAACAACGCGGTTGATATAGTCGTACGTCTTCACGATCCGACCGATCCAAGTACCGAACGTACGGCACCTCCGAGTTCAGCACACGTTTAGCTCGATGACGATCCCCGGGCTCCGATCCAGCAAAGCTTCGGGGATGCGTTCCATCAGCACGACGGCGTGGTGACGATGATGATGCTCTACCGGCGCAGGGCTTCGCCTAAACTCCGCGACGATATGACCGAGGTGGAATATGGTGGAGGGGGGCACCGCACACGGCTAAGGAACGATCTGTAGATCAACTTGTGTGTCATGGGGTGTCCCCCTGCCCCCGTATATAAAGGAGGAAGGGGGAGGTGCGGCCAGCCAAGGAGGGCGCGCTAAGGAGGAGTCCTACTCCCACCGGGAGTAGGATTCCCCCCCTTCCAAGTAGTAGGAGTAGGAGTCAAGGAAAGGGGGAATGGAAGAGAAGGAAGGAGGGGGCGCAGCCCCTCCCCTTAGTCCAATTCGGACTAGGCCTTGGGGGGCGCCCAACCTCTCCTCTCTCTTTCCCCTAAAGCCCAATAAGGCCCATATACTCCCCGGCGAATTCCCGTAACTCTCCGGTACTCCGAAAAATACCCGAATCACTCGGAACCTTTCCGAACTCCGAATATAGTCGTCCAATATATCGATCTTTACGTCTCGACCATTTAGAGACTCCTCGTCATGTCCCCGATCTCATCCGGGACTCCGAACTCCTTCGGTACATCAAAACTCATAAACTCGTAATATAACTGTCATCGTAACATTAAGCGTGCGGACCCTACGGGTTCGAGAACTATGTAGACATGACCTAGAACTATTCTCGGTCAATAACCAATAGCGGAACCTGGATGCCCATATTGTCTCCTACATATTCTACGAAGATCTTTATCGGTCAAACCGCATAGCAACATACATTGTTCTCTTTGTCATTGGTATGTTACTTGCCCGAGATTCGATCGTCAGTATCTCAATACCTAGTTCAATCTCGTTACCGGCAAGTCTCTTTACTCGTTACGTAATGCATCATTCCGTAACTAACTCATTAGTCACATTGCTTGCAAGGCTTATAGTGATGTGCATTACCGAGAGGGCCCAGAGATACCTCTCCGACAATCGGAGTGACAAAACCTAATCTCGCAATACGCCAACCCAACATGTACCTTTGGAGACACCTGTAGTACTCCTTTATAATTACCCAGTTACGTTGTGACGTTTGGTAGCACCCAAAGTGTTCCTCCGGTAAACGGGAGTTGCATAATCTCATAGTTACAGGAACATGTATAAGTCATGAAGAAAGAATAGCAACATACTAAACGATCAAGTGTTAGGCTAACGGAATGGGTCATGTCAATCACATCATTCTCCTAATGATGTGATCCCATTAATCAGATGACAACACATGTCTATGGTTAGGAAACATAACCATCTTTAATTAATGAGCTAGTCAAGTAGAGGCATACTAGTGACGTTATGTTGGTCTATGTATTCACACATGTATTATGTTTCCGGTTAATACAATTCTAGCATGAATAATAAACATTTATCATGAAATAAGGAAATAAATAATAACTTTATTATTGCCTCTAGGGCATATTTCCTTCAAACACTAGTGTGGTACACATCAATAACATGTATATGAAATATACCTTTGTTCACTTTGCCATCCTTCTTATCCGCCAAGTATTTGGGGCAGTTCCGCTTCTAGTGACCATTTCCTTTGCAGTAGAAGCACTCAGTTTCAGGCTTGGGTCTAGTTATGGGCTTCTTCACAGGAGTGGCAAATTGCTTCCCATTCTTCTTGAAGTTCCCTTTCTTTCCCTTGCTCTTTTTCTTGAAACTAGTGGACTTGTTAACCGTCAACACTTGGTGCTATTTCTTGATTTCTACCTTCGCCGATTTCAGCATTGCGAAGAGCTCGGGAATCATTTACGTCATCCCTTGCATATTATAGTTCGTCATGAAGTTCTAGTATCTTGGTGATAGTGACTAGAAAACTATGTCAATCACTATCTTATCTGGAAGATTAACTCCCACTTGATTCAAGTGATTGAAGCACCTAGACATTTTGAGCACATGCACACTGGCTAAGCTATTCTCCTCCATCTTGTAGGCAAAGTACTTGTCAGAGGACTCATAAGTCTCGACACGGGCATGAGTTTGAAATACCAATTTCAGCTCTTGGAACATCTCACAACTCTGTGACTTTCAAAATGTTTTGGAAGTCTCAGTTCGAAGCCGTAAAGCATGGCGCACTAAACTATTAAGTAGTCATCATATCAAGATTGCCAAACGTTCATAATGTCTGCATCTGCTCTTGCAATAGGCCTGTCACCTAGCGGTGCATCAAGAACAT
This sequence comes from Triticum timopheevii, assembly GCA_963921465.1. Lineage (NCBI taxonomy): Eukaryota > Viridiplantae > Streptophyta > Magnoliopsida > Poales > Poaceae > Triticum > Triticum timopheevii. The sequence continues at coordinate 142,709,479 of OY997270.1, forward strand.
AATTCTCTTATGCGGCAATAAGGATAATCCTGAGATCACGGACCCGGTCCGCATCATTGCTACTATCATCTTTCAAATTACTTTTTCTTTAGGAACATATCAAAAATAAAACAGGGGAGCTATACGCGAGCTATTGATCTACAACATAGATATGCAAATACTATCAGGACTAAGTTCATGATAAATTAAGTTCAATTAATCAAATTACTTAAAAACTCCCACTTAGATAGACATCCCTCAAGTCATCTAAATGATACGTGATCCAAATCAACTAAATCATGTCTGATCATCATGTGAGATGGGGTAGTCATCAATGGTGAATATCTCTATGTTGATTGTATCTACTATATGATTCACGTTCGACCTTTCGGTCTCCAGTGTTCTGAGGCCATGTCTATACATGCTAGGCTCGTCAAGTTTAACCCAAGTATTCCGCATGTGCAAAACTATCTTGCACCCGTTGTATGTGAATGTAGAGCCTATCACACCCGATCATCACGTGGTGTCTCAACACGACAAACTATAGCAACGATGCATACTCAGGGAGAACACTTTTACCTTGAAATTTAGTTAAGGGATCATCTTATAATGCTACCACCGTACTAAGCAAAATAAGATGCATAAAAGATAAACATCACATGCAATCAAAATATGTGACATGATATGGCCATCATCACCTTGTGCTTTTGATCTCCATCTCCAAAGCATCTTCATGATCTCCATCATCACCGGCTCAACACCTTGATCTTCATCATAGCGTCGTGGTCGTCTCGCCAACTATTGCTTCTACAACTATCGCTAATGCATAGTAATAAAAGTAAAGCAATTACATGTCATTTGCATTTCATATAATAAAGAGACAACCATAAGGCTCCTGTCAGTTGCCGATAACTTCTACAAAACATGATCATCTCATACAATAACGTATATCACATCATATATTGACCATATCACATCACAACATGCCCTGCAAAAATAAGTTAGATGTCCTCTACTTTGTGTTGCAAGTTTTACGTGGCTGCAACGGGCTTCTAGCAAGAACCGTTCTTACCTACGCATCAAAAACCACAACGGTGATTTATCTGTTGGGGAACGTAGTAATTTCAAAAAAAATTCCTACGCACATGCAAGATCATGGTGATGGCATAGCAACGAGAGGGGAGAGTGTTGTCCACATACCCTCGTAGACCGTAAGCGGAAGCGTTAGCACAACGCGGTTGATGTAGTCATACGTCTTCACGATCCGACCGATCCAAGCACCGAATGTACGGCACCTCCGAGTTCAGCACATGTTCAGCTCGATGACGATCTCCGGGCTCCGATCCAGCAAAGCTCCGGAGATGAGTTCCGTCAGCACGACGGCGTGGTGACGATGATGATGTTTTACCGGCGCAGGGCTTCACCTAAACTCCGCGACAATATGACCGAGGTGGAATATGGTGGAGGGGGGCACCGCACACGGCTAAGGAACAATCCGTAGATCAACTTGTGTGTCTCTAGGGTGCCCCCCTGCCCCTTTATATAAAGGAGCCAGGGGAAGGAGGCGGCCGGCCAAGGAGGGCGCGCCAAGGGGGGAGTCCTACTCCCACCGGGAGTAGGACTCCCTTCTTTCCTAGTTGGAGTAGGAGAAGGGGGGAAAGAGGAGGTAGAGGGGAAGGAAAGGGGGGGCGCCGCCCCCCTTCCCTTGTCCTATTCGGACTAGGAAGGGAAGGGGCGCGCGGCCCCCTCCTGCCTTCTTCCCTCTTCTCCCTCAAGGCCCATGTAGGCCCAATAACCCCCCGAGGGGTTCCGGTAACCTCCCGGTACTCCGGTAAAATGCCGATTTCACCCGGAACACTTTCGATGTCCAAACACAGGATTCCAATATATCAATCTTTATGTCTCGACCATTTCGAGACTCCTCGTCATGTCCGTGATCACATCCAGGACTCCGAACAAACTTTGGTACATCAAAACTTATAAACTCATAATAAAACTGTCATCGTAACGTTAAGCGTGTGGACCCTACGGGTTCAAGAACTATGTAGACATGACCTAGAACTATTCTCGGTCAATAACCAATAGCGGAACCTGGATGCTCATATTGGTTCCTACATATTCTATGAAGATCTTTATCGGTCAAACCGCATAACAACATACGTTGTTCCCTTTGTCATCGGTATGTTACTTGCCCGAGATTTGATCGTCGGTATCCAATACCTAGTTCAATCTCGTTACCGGCAAGTCTCTTTACTCGTTACGTAATGCATCATCCCGTAACCAACTCATTGGTTACATTGCTTGCAAGGCTTATAGTGATGAGCATTACCGAGAGGGCCCAGAGATACCTCTCCGACAATCGGAGTGACAAAACCTAATCTCCAAATACGCCAACTCAACATGTACCTTCGGAGACACCTGTAGTACTCCTTTATAATCACCCAGTTACGTTGTGACGTTTGGTAGTACCCAAAGTGTTCCTCCGGTAAACGGGAGTTGCATAATTCTCATAGTTATAGGAACATGTATAAGTCATGAAGAAAGCAATAGCAATATACTAAACGATCAAGTGCTAGGCTAACGGAATGGGTCATGTCAATCACATCATTCTCCTAATGATGTGATCCCATTAATCAAATGACAACACATGTCTATGGTTAGGAAACATAGCCATCTTTGATTAATGAGCTAGTCAAGTAGAGGCATACTAGTGACTATATGTTTGTCTATGTATTCACACATGTATCATGTTTCCGGTTAATACAATTCTAGCATGAATAATAAACATTTATCATGATAGAGGAAATAAATAATAACTTTATTATTGCCTCTAGGGCATATTTCCTTCAGTCTCCCACTTGCACTAGAGTCAATAATCTAGATTACATAGTAATGATTCTAACACCCATGGAGTCTTGGTGTTGATCATGTTTTGCTCGTGAGAGAGGCTTAGTCAATGGGTCTGCAACATTCAGATCCGTATGTATCTTGCAAATCTCTATGTCTCCCACTTGGACTTGGTCCCAAATGGAATTGAAGCGTCTCTTGATGTGCTTGGTCCTCTTGTGAAATCTGGATTCCTTTGCCAAGGCAATTGCACCAGTATTGTCACAGAAGATCTTCATCGGTCCCTATGCACTAGGTATGACACCTAGATCGGAAATGAAGTCCTTCATCCAGACTCCTTCATTTGCTGCTTCTGAAGCAGCTATGTACTCCGCTTCACATGTAGATCCCGCCACGACGCTTTGTTTAGAACTGCACCAACTTACAGCTCCACCATTTAATAAAAACATGTATCCGGTTTGCGATTTAGAATCGTCCGGATCAGTGTCAAAGCTTGCATCAACGTAACCATTTACGACTAGCTCTTTGTCACCTCCATATACGAGAAACATATCCTTAGTCCTTTTTAGGTATTTCAGAATGTTCTTGACCGCTGTCCAGTGATCCACTCCTGGATTACTTTGGTACCTTCCTGCCAAGCTTATTGCTAAGCATACGTCAGGTCTGGTACACAGCATTGCATACATGATAGATCCTATGGCTGAAGCATAGGGAACATCTTTCATTTTCTCTCTATCTTCTGCTGTGGTCGGGCATTGAGTTTGACTCAACTTCACACCTTGAAGCACGGGCAAGAATCCTTTCTTTGCCTGATCCATTTTGAACTTTTTAAAAAAATTATCAAGGTATGTGCTTTGTGAAAGTCCTATTAAGCGTCTTGATCTATCTCTATAGATCTTGATGCCCAATATGTAAGCAGCTTCACCGAGGTCTTTCATTGAAAAACTTCTATTCAAGTATCCCTTTATGCTATCCAGAAATTCTATATCATTTCCGATTAACAATATGTCATCTACATATAATATCAGAAATGCTACAGAGCTCCCACTCACTTTCTTGTAAATACAGGCTTCTCCAAAAGTCTGTATAAAACCATATGCTTTGATCACACTATCAAAACATTTATTCCAACTCCGAGATGCTTGCACTAGTCCATAAATGGATCTCTGGAGCTTGCACACTTTGTTAGCACCTTTTGGATCAACAAAACCTTCTGGCTGCATCATATACAACTCTTCTTCTAGAAATCCATTCAAGAATGCAGTTTTGACATTCATTTGCCAGATTTCATAATCATGAAATGCAGCAATAGCTAACATGATTCGAACAGACTTAAGCATCGCTACGGGTGAGAAGTCTCATCGTAGTCAACCCCTTGAACTTGTCGAAAACCTTTCGCAACAAGTCAAGCTTTATAGACAGTTACATTACCATCAGCGTCAGTCTTCTTCTTAAAGATCCATTTATTCTCAATGGCTTGCCGATCATCGGGCAAGTCAACCAAAGTCCATACTTTGTTTTCATACATGGATCCCATCTCATATTTCATGGTCTCTAGCCATTTTGCGGAATCTGGGCTCATCATCGCTTCCTCATAGTTCGTAGGTTCATCATGATCAAGTAACATGACTTCCAGAATAGGATTACCGTACCACTCTGGTGCGGATCTTACTCTGGTAGACCTACGAGGTTCAGTAGAAACTTGATCTGAAGTTTCATGATCAATATCATTAGCTTCCTCACTAATTGGTGTAGTTGTCACAGGAACCGGTTCTTGTGATGAACTACTTTCCAATAAGGGAGTAGATACAGTTATCTCATCAAGTTCTACTTTCCTCCCACTCACTTCTTTCAAGAGAAACTCCTTCTCTAGAAAGGATCCGATTTTAGCAACGAAAATCTTGCCCTCAGATCTGTGATAGAAGGTGTACCCAATTGTCTCTTTTGGGTATCCTATGAAGACACATTTCTCCGATTTGGGTTCGGGCTTATCTCGTTGAAGTTTCTTCACATAAGCATCGCAGCCCCAAACTTTAAGAAACGACAACTTTGGTTTCTTGCCAAACCACAGTTCATAAGGCGTCATCTCAACGGATTTTGATGGTGCCCTATTTAACGTGAATGCGGTCGTCTCTAAAGCATAACCCCAAAACGATAGCGGTAAATCAGTAAGAGACATCATAGATCGCACCATATCAAGTAAAGTACGATTACGACGTTCGGACACACCATTTCGTTGTGGTGTTCTGGGTGGCGTGAGTTGCGAAACTATTCCGCATTGTTTCAAGTGCAGACCAAACTCGTAACTCAAATATTCTCCTCCACGATCAGATCGTAGAAACTTTATTTTCTTGTTATGATGATTTTCCACTTCACTCTGAAATTCTTTGAACTTTTCAAATGTTTCATACTTGTGTTTCATTAAGTAGATATACCCATATCTGCTCAAATCATCTGTGAAGGTGAGAAAATAACGATACCCGCCGCGAGCCTCAACATTCATTAGACCACAAACATCAGTATGTATGATTTCCAACAAATCAGTTGCTCGCTCCATAGTTCCGGAGAACGGCGTTTTAGTCATCTTGCCCATGAGGCACGGTTCGCAAGTACCAAGTGATTCATAATCAAGTGATTCCAAAAGCCCATCAGTATGGAGTTTCTTCATGCGTTTTACACTGATATGACATAAACGGCACTGCCACAAATAAGTTGCACTATCGTTATCAACTCTGCATCTTTTGGTTTCAGCACTATGAACATGTGTATCACTACTATCGAGATTCAGTAAAAAATAGACCACTCTTCAAGGGTGCATGACCATAAAAGATATTACTCATATAAATAGAACAACCATTATTCTCTGATTTAAATGAATAACCGTCTAGCATCAAACAAGATCCAGATATAATGTTCATGCTCAACGTTGGCACCAAATAACAATTATTTAGGTCTAAAACTAATCCCGATGGTAGATGTAGAGGTAGCGTGCCGACCGCGATCACATCGACTTTGGAACCATTTCCCACGCGCATCGTCACCTCGTCCTTAGCCAATCTTCGCTTAATCCGTAGTCCCTGTTTCGAGTTGCAAATATTAGCAACAGAACCAGTATCAAATACCCAGGTGCTACTGCGAGCATTAGTAAGGTACACATCAATAACATGTATATCACATATACCTTTGTTCACTTTGCCATCCTTCTTATCCACCAAATACTTGGGGCAGTTCCGCTTCCAGTGTCCAGTCTGCTTGCAGTAGAAGCACTCAGTTTTAGGCTTAGGTCCAGACTTGGGTTTTGAGCAGCAACTTGCTTGCCGTTCTTTTTGAAGTTCCCCTTCTTCTTCCCTTTGCCCTTTTTCTTGAAACTGGTGGTCTTCTTAACCATCAATACTTGATGCTCCTTCTTGATTTCTACCTCCGCAACTTTTAGCATTGCGAAGAGCTCGGGAATAGTCTTGTTCATCCCTTGCATATTATAGTTCATCACGAAGCTCTTGTAGCTTGGTGGCAGTGATTGAAGAATTCTGTCAATGACACTATCATCAGGAAGATTAACTCCCAGTTGAATCAAGTGATTATTATACCCAGACATTTTGAGTATATGTTCACTGACAGAACTATTCTCCTCCATCTTGCAGCTATAGAACTTATTGGAGACTTCATATCTCTCAATCCGGGCATTTGCTTGAAATATTAACTTCATCTCTTGGAACATCTCATATGCTCCATGACGTTCAAAACGTCGTTGAAGACCCGGTTCTAAGTCGTAAAGCATGGCACACTGAACTATTGAGTAGTCATCAGCTTTGCTCTGCCAGACGTTCTTAATGTCGTCAGTTGCATCAGCAGCAGGCCTGGCACCCAGCGGTGCTTCCAGGACGTAACTTTTCTGTGCAGCAGTGAGGATAATCCTCAGGTTACGGACCCAGTCCGTGTAATTGCTACCATCATCTTTCAACTTTGCTTTCTCAAGGAACGCATTAAAATTCAATGGAATAACAGCACGAGCCATCTATCTACAAACAAACATAGACAAGCAAAATACTACCAGATACTAAGTTCATGATAAATTTAAGTTCAATTAATCATATTACTTAAGAACTCCCACTTAGACAGACATCTCTCTAGTCATCTAAGTGATCACGTGATCCAAATCAACTAAACCATGTCCGATCATCACGTGAGATGGAGTAGTTTCAATGGTGAACATCACTATGTTGATCATATCTACTATATGATTCATGTTCGACCTTTCGGTCTCCGTGTTCCGAGGCCATATCTGTATATGCTAGGCTCGTCAAGTATGACCTGAGTATTCCGCGTGTGCAACTGTTTTGCACCCGTTGTATTTGAACGTAGAGCCTATCACACCCGATCATCACGTGGTGTCTCAGCACGAAGAACTTTCGCAACGGTGCATACTCAGGGAGAACACTTCTTGATTATTAGTGAGAGATCATATTAAAATGCTACCGTCAATCAAAGCAAGATAAGATGCATAAAAGGATAAACATCACATGCAATCAATATAAGTGATATGATATGGCCATCATCATCTTGTGCTTGTGATCTCCATCTTCGAAGCACCGTCGTGATCACCATCGTCACCGGCGCGACACCTTGATCTCCATCGTAGCATCGTTGTCGTTACGCCATCTATTGCTTCTACGACTATCGCTACCGCTTAGTGATAAAGTAAAGCAATTACAGGGCGTTTGCATTCATACAATAAAGCGACAACCATATGGCTCCTGCCAGTTCCCGATAACTTCGGTTACAAAACATGATCATCTCATACAATAAAATATAGCATCACGTCTTGACCATATCACATCACAACATGCCCTGCAAAAACAAGTTAGACGTCCTCTACTTTGTTGTTGCAAATTTTACGTGGCTGCTACGGGCTTTAGCAAGAACCGTTCTTACCTACGCATCAAAAACCACAACGATAGTTCGTCAAGTTGGTGCTGTTTTAACCTTCGCAAAGACCCGGCGTAGCCACACTCGATTCAGCTAAAGTGAGAGAGACAGACACCCGCCAGCCACCTTTAAGCACGAGTGCTCGTAACGGTGAAACCAGTCTCGCGTAAGCGTACGCGTAATGTCGATCCGGGCCGCTTCATCTCACAATACCGCCGAACCAAAGTATGACATGCTGGTAAGCAGTATGACTTGTATCGCCCACAACTCACTTGTGTTCTACTCGTGCATATAACATCAACGCATAAAACCTGGCTCTGATGCCACTGTTGGGGAACGTAGTAATTTCAAAAAAATTATTACGCACATGCAAGATCATGGTGATGGCATAGCAACGAGAGGGGAGAGTGTTGTCCACGTACCCTCGTAGACCGTAAGCGGAAGCGTTAGCACAACGCGGTTGATGTAGTCGTACGTCTTCACGATCCGATCGATCCAAGCACCGAACGTACGGCACCTCCGAGTTCAGCACACGTTCAGCTCGATGACGATCTCCGGGCTCCGATCCAGCAAAGCTCCGGAGATGAGTTCCGTCAGCACGATGGCGTGGTGACGATGATGATGTTCTACCGGCGCAGGGCTTCGCCTAAACTCCGCGACGATATGACCGAGGTGGAATATGGTGGAGGGGGGCACCGCACACGGCTAAGGAACGATCCGTAGATCAACTTGTGTGTCTCTAGGGTGCCCCCTGCCCCCGTATATAAAGGAGCCAGGGGGGAGGAGGCGGCCGACCAAGGAGGGCGCGCCAAGGGGGGAGTCCTACTCCCACCGGGAGTAGGACTCCCTTCTTTCCTAGTTGGAGTAGGAGAAGGGGGGAAAGAGGAGGAAGGGGGGAAGGAAAGGGGGGGCGCCGCCCCCCTTCCCTTGTCCTATTCGGACTAGGAAGGTGAGGGACGCGCGGCCCCCACCTGCCTTCTTCCCTCTTCTCCCTCAAGGCCCATGTAGGCCCAATAACCCCCTGGGGGGTTCCGGTAACCTCCCGGTACTCCGGTAAAATGCCGATTTCACCCGGAACACTTCCGATGTCCAAACATAGGCTTCCAATATATCAATCTTTATGTCTCGACCATTTTGAGACTCCTCGTCATGTCCGTGATCACATCTGAGACTCCGAGAAAACTTCGGTACATCAAAACTTATAAACTCATAATAAAACTGTCATCGTAACGTTAAGCGTGCGGACCCTACGGGTTCGAGAACTATGTAGACATGACCTATAACTATTCTCGGTCAATAACCAATAGCGGAACCTGGATGCTCATATTGGTTCCTACATATTCTACGAAGATCTTTATCGGTCAAACCGCATAACAACATACGTTGTTCCCTTTGTCATCGGTATGTTACTTGCCCGAGATTTGATCGTCGGTATCCAATACCTAGTTCAATCTCGTTACCGGCAAGTCTCTTTACTCGTTACGTAATGCATCATCCCGTAACCAACTCATTGGTTACATTGCTTGCAAGGCTTATAGTGATGAGCATTACCGAGAGAGCCCAGAGATACCTCTCCGACAATCGGAGTGACAAAACCTAATCTCGAAATACGCCAACTCAACATGTACCTTCGGAGACACCTGTAGTACTCCTTTATAATCACCCAGTTACGTTGTGACGTTTGGTAGTACCCAAAGTGTTCCTCCGGTAAACGGGAGTTGCATAATTCTCATAGTTACAGGAACATGTATAAGTCATGAAGAAAGCAATAGCAATATACTAAACGATCAAGTGCTAGGCTAACGGAATGGGTCATGTCAATCACATCATTCTCCTAATGATGTGATCCCATTAATCAAATGACAACACATGTCTATGGTTAGGAAACATAACCATCTTTGATTAATGAGCTAGTCAAGTAGAGGCATACTAGTGACTATATGTTTGTCTATGTATTCACACATGTATCATGTTTCCGGTTAATACAATTCTAGCATGAATAATAAACATTTATCATGATATGAGGAAATAAATAATAACTTTATTATTGCCTCTAGGGCATATTTCCTTCATTATCAAGTTTGTTGTTTTAACCTTCAACAAGGACCGGCCGCAGTCAAATTCGATTCAACAAAAGTAGGAGAAACAGACACCCGCTAGCCACCTTTATGCAAAACTAGTTGCATGTCTGTCGGTGGAACCGGTCTCATGAACGTGGTCATGTAAGGTTGGTCCAGGCCGCTTCATCCAACAATACCGCCGAATCAAAATCAGACATTGGTGGTAAGCAGTATGATGATCACCCCCACAACTCTTTGTGTTCTACTCGCGCATATAATCTACGCATAGACCTGGCTCTGATGCCACTGTTGGGAAACGTATCATGCAATTTCAAAAAAATTCCTACGCTCACGCAAGATCTATCTAGGAGATGCATAGCAACGAGGAGAAGAATGTGTCTACGTACCCTCACGATAGTGTCTCTTGTTTCCATTTAGTGAGAACATGCACAATCCTTCGAATCACAACAGCAGGTAGCACATAAGCAAGCTTCTAGCATCACCTCTTAATGTTCTCTTCAACTATTTCAGTTCTTCACTACGTTGCAACGAACCTACAGGAACCCGAAAGAGCAAGCTACGATGCAAGTAGAGGTGAGCCAAATCAAGAATGCAAGGGAGATAAAAGGAAGTATGGGTCATCTGGTTTGAATGAATGTGTGGTCACCTGAAGATCCGATTCCTTGCTCGCGATAAAAACTCTTCCTCTCCCAAGGATCTGTGTTCGAGAAACAACTCAATGTCAAAAAAAAGTCCATTACCCTACAGTTTTTACTCCAAACCAAATCAACCATCCTTCAGTTTCCATAAATCGATCTAATTTGAGTCTTCGGAGATACACGAGGTATGATTTTAGATGGATAAGCAGATATGAACACAAACACGTTATAGACACTTTTCCAGTTGGGATTCAGGACAAACATGCTTATATGATACATGATGCAGTAATATTTCAAACATGATGAACAGCGCATGTGCTTACCGCGGAAGATGTACTCCGGATGCTCGTCGTCGTGCTGTGGAGCATGTATTGAGAGAATTGTTAGTGTGAGAAATAAGAAAGATATTTGTTTGCAATGGAAACGACGTATATGAGATTGAATAGAATAGAACATGGATTCTGAGACATGTCTGCAAATCAACCGTACCATTCAATAAACCAGAAATTGTGTAGACATCAACTAGAGTCGAAAAATGCTTTACCGAAAAAGGCTTTCGCCCCGCTTTATAAATAAAGCAAACCGCCACAAGACATACAACCACAACAGGTCCACACACACACCACCCAAGTACCACAACAAAGTAGTAAGGTTCTGCTGAGGGCACAGCTCAACAAGCCCAGAAGAAAGAGAAAAAACAAAGCCTGTCCATGGCAGGCGATCTAGTCAAGCTCCGGCGGAGGCGGCGGCGGCGGGGGCGACAGGCGGACGGCCATCGAGCGGAGATCGGCGATGAAGGCAGAGATGGCGTCCCGATCCAGGGGGCGGCTAAGCGGCCACCAAAGCTGCAAGAAACCCGAGAATTTGTAGAAAGCATCAGTAGCGCGACGAAGAGGAGTACGCTGGATCACAAGCTTATTGCGAACGGTCCAAAGCGTCCAAGCAAGGACCCCAACCTCCAGCCACCTAATGTGGCGAGAGGACGAAGGGGACGATTGGAGTTCAGCAAATAAGTCTTCTTATTCGAAAAATGCTTTCATTGATAACCGGCGGAGGAAGTCAAAAAATGCTTTCATTGATAACCGGCGGAGGAAGACACTCTTCAACATGTCTCCTAGCATGTCTCTTAAGAACAGAGAAACCACCATGGGTACTCGTATTCGAAGTTCTCAGTGTCTTGCAAGAGGAATATATGATGCCTTTCTCGGGTTCTTGTGACTCATGAGTCATGACCCAAGCTTTTTAGCTCACCTTACTAATTAAGAGGATTCAAACAGGGAAATGTATGATTGTACATGTAGAACATGAAACATAACTAACAAAGTACACTGCTACATGTAAACAGGAAAATGAAACAGAACTAACAGGACCATTAGACCATCTTGTGGAACATATAACACAACTTGGGACAATAGTCAGGTTAACTCAAATGTCCCCAGCAGAAAATATAAGGGCTCCATGCATAAAAATGTAATGAAAAACAAAAAATTTAACCAAATGAAGTGGCATATGAAACAGGCTTGAATGTTTGAAAAATCAGAAGATGTTATTGAATCATCTGACTAACCTCTTCCTCGTGAGATGACAGGTGAATAATTTCATGGCCCAGGTTAGGGAGCAATGGTGCAGTAACAACAGATGATGCAATATGTACCTTCGTGTCCCTACAATTTAAATCTGAGCCAGATTCCTAGAATAGATTGCATGGTTCATCTGTGCTGGTGCAGAGTTCATAAATGAACATGTATGCGTTTTAAATTTAAGTGACCAGAGAGGAGGGGGAAGATACAATTTGCATGGTTTCAATAACCTTAAAAACTAACTCTGCACCTTCCCTCAAAAAATCTGAACTAACCAGCTATGCAGAACTTATTTTTTTCGAGAAAATGCAAAGACTTTGCGTTTCATTTCATTGAACAGAAAGAGAGTTTAGCAGTACAGTTCTCCGAGCAGGAGAATAACAGGGAAATGGTGCAAGGAATTAGTGGACATCCCATGTCCTTGGGAGGATCAGTCCCAGGCCGGTGGCGCCTGCCCTGACCCAGAGCGCTGCCTCATCTTTGATTCTTGCCATGAGCTGGGTGGCGGAGGGTTGCGCGCCGTCAAACATGCAGGCGTTCCATTCCTTCCAAATCATCCAGGCCGTCATGTGGATCACCTGATGCCAGCCATTTTCGCATTGGTTGAGGTGTGGCTTGCTTGGCTTGTCGCCACCAGTCCTTGAACGCAGCCGTCATGAACCGGGTCGGGTGGCCGACAGGTCAGGTGAAGCCAAGTGAAAGCATCGTGCCAGATTTGCCGCGAGAAGGGGCATGCGACAAGCAGGTGCTTCGTTGTTTCCGGTTCCTGGTCGCACAGGACGCAGCAGGGGTGATGCTGAAGGCCGCGGTGGCTCAATCTTTCCATGGTCCAGCAACGGTCGAGGTTGGCCAGCCACATGTGAAATTTGACCCGTGGCAGGGCCCAGCTTTTCCAGATCAGGTCCCAAGCATCGCAGCTGGAGGAGCCCTCGAAGGAGGGCAGATAGGCGCTGTGCGCTGAGTATACGCCATCCGGGCGCCACTTCCAGACTAGCGTGTCGGGGCGGTCATGAAGGGTAATGTGTTCGGTGTCCCGCCACAGCATCAAGTATTGCCCAATTTCGTGGACACCAATGTTGCTGGTGATGTCGCGCGCCCAGTTATGGTTCCGTAGGCCATTGGCAATGGAGCGTATCTTCCGTCGTCGCTTGGGGATGCAAGAGTAGAGCTGGGGCGCAACTTCCCGGACGGATCGGCCGTTATCCAGCGGTCTTCCCAGAACTTTCCGAATGTTCCATCGCCAACAATCACAAGGCCTGCTCCTCGGCAGAGAATTGGAGATCAAGGCCTTGCCAGGCCCTCTCCGCGCCTATGCAGAACTTATGAACCAAAGATAGCAACGAGTGTCCAGTCGACGACCATATGACCAAAGATAGCAATGAGCGTCAAGCCAGCGACCATACGAACCAAAGATAGCAGCGAGCGTCCAGCAGAGCACCATATGAATTAAAGATATTCACTATATAAGCAGTACACTTTTCAGTATATCCCGGATTGTAGTAGTAAAGGATGTACCTAGAATCTGGATCACAGATTCATGTGTACCTGCAGAAAATAGGATAGGTGACATACAATTATACTGATAGAAATATAAATTGCAGTGTTTGATTATAAATTCAAATCTAAAATAAATTCACGAGGACGGCAGGGAACAACCAATAGCTTAATGATGCTCCCAGGGACAATCTCTATGAGGACAAAGCTAATATCCACCAAATTAGACAGTGAGAACCCTTGATATGGCCACAGGCTAGAATAGATGGGAGCCATCATATTATTCATATAGATGGGCTCTAAGCTACTGTCTCTAATTCTGGGCAAATAGCAAATAAAAGAGCAATACATACTGAGATAACAGGCCGAGAAGATACTTCGTATTCATTTGATTTGGTTAGTTGTTTACCCCAAGTGCAAAGCGAGGTAATTAGCATAATTCTAGTCAGGCCACCAAGAAGATGATCATGTGCTACAGTAAAGACGTTCTTGTCTTGCAAGCAGGTGTGTACAGTTTTCTGAAACACAAAGCAAAAAACTTACAGTCTGAATAATTATGTCTTTAGAGCTTAATATTCCTACCAAAAAAATACAGAGCATGTCTGAATTTAAACGAAACAGGGTTCAGTCAGTGGGATATCATGTGTCGAGTACTGCCTATCCGCGGCAGCCGGAGCTATGTATGCCTAACAAACAAATATGTAAGCAAATTTGTTAACGCCCCAAATTCCAGAACCTATCATCATGTCAACAAAAATGAGGAGAAAAAACATTTATATGCTTACAAAGTGCATACAGTCCTCTTAATTTCCAAAAAGAGATGAACAAGATAGCAACATTCAGAATGAAATAAACAGTGCGATCTTTGCATATATGGGCAGAAACAGAGAGAGCGACAAAGATCAGGAGTTAAAGGGGGAGAAGGATTGACAAAAGCTCACCTTGACATCAGCCATCCCTCGGTGACGCTTCCCTGCAGATCCATGAAGCTACTGCTCCTTGTCAGTATCATGCCTGGGTCTCCGGCCTCGCTGCTCCATCCCACCGCAGACTGGATGCATGGTACATATGCATCAAAATGAATAGAGTAGCTTCGCCCTCAATTCCTCAATGGCAGTCTTAGATTGGCATCGACGAACGATTTTTATCCATATGAAGGTTGGTCGGGGGTGGATCTGCAGTTCGATTAGTTCGGTGATGGAACAGTTTAGCTACTGCTCTTCTTTCACTCTGTTTTAACAATAAAATGAAAAGAACCATATTCTATGTTAACCATTGTAAGCATTGATACGATGAAAAGAAATGTTAACATAGATAACACAAGTTCGGCATTTTTTTTCTTTTTGCATAGGTGTGGACTATCATTGATGGTAATTACTCCCTCCGTTCCTTTATATAAGGTGTATTTGTTTTTTGATAAAATTCCAGAATGTAAGGTGCATTTCTTGTAATTCCTCATAATTCCCTTGTTAGCCCTCCAAAAAAGGAAAGTATCTCTCTCCTGATTGTCTGGATCTCTACTTGTAGAAAAAGAAGGAAACTATCTCTATGTCGATTGCATGCATCTCTTACTTTCAAAGACTAACTGATTTACTTTCCACTAACCAATAAATTTGCCAAGGGTAATTTCGTCCTAACACGTTCATAATTATGTGCCTTGGTCACCGTGCCAAAAATAATACACCTTAGATAAAGG
This sequence comes from Triticum timopheevii, assembly GCA_963921465.1. NCBI lineage: Eukaryota > Viridiplantae > Streptophyta > Magnoliopsida > Poales > Poaceae > Triticum > Triticum timopheevii. The sequence goes on from OY997270.1 coordinate 142,724,720, forward strand.
AACGGAGGGAGTATTTATTAAGATTTAACTAAGATAAAATACAACATATCAGGAGGAGGTCAGCCAGCAGAAGGAAGGCTCTATCAGAAAATTTATTACCTTAAACATATTTAGAAAATATCTTCCAGCGTTCATTCTCCTGAGCTTCAAGTAAGTGTATGTAAAACTCAATAGATCACGTGAGGTGAAATGGTTGACCTCATTGAACCAAAGGCATGAAAATAAATTAGACATTGGTGTATGGGCACGCACGATGAAAGAACCTTCGGGGACATCTGCACAGTTATTATACACTTGATCAATTCATTTACTCATAGGAGAATTTATCAAAAATAAGTAAATGCTACTTACAACTCGGTAGAACAGGATCTTGGCCAGAGGCATTAAACTTCACAGGCCGTCAGACTGATAAAAGTAAAATTGCTCGTCGATAGTAGTGTGATTGTACTTGTTGAAGTGCTTGTTCTGAAGCACTTCCTCCCAGACACAGGTGCGATCATAGTGCGCTGAAATAGCATACTCTGCTTTCTTTTTCCGTAAGAAATACTCAATGATAAGCATTGAATCAGCATTAAAACACAATTTTCTATCCAACCAGATGGAGTACCTAACAGTTAAAATGTGTTATGTTAGCAATGGAGAAAGAATGTGTGCAATGAAAATACATACATGTGCCAGTTAAAAGAAAACTATGAAAAAACTACAAGATCCTAAGGCAATTCAGTTATGCAGTCTGAGAAGAGAATAACTGGGCAAGCCGCAATGATAAAACTTTAATAGAGTATGTTGTTTCACAGATTGCGCACACAGATAATCAGGCATAAATCTTTTACTAAGTGGAATTAGCTAGTACTGGACTCCCTTTACAGAATGGCACATACAGATAAGGAGGCATGCATCTCGCAGTGAAAAGAATAGATAACAGTACACTGAATGAGTCCAATTGTAGGATCAAACAGGAAGAAAGAGTGCAGGGAATGAAAATGAAATGGTATCAGTTTATATGATGGTGACTCAGCAATGATGTATGTAAAGTTGTGACTAAGCACACGCTGTGTGTCGATTTGGTAAGCACTTCCTTAGATAGATTTAACATTTTTTAGGATTCAACGAATTCTTAAAGTGAAAGAAGCTTCTTTTGATTCAGTTCTGTATAAGCTTTCTATGGAACATGTTGATACATGAGTACAATGTAGTGGCTGAAAATGAAATGATATGATTTACAAGTTTCATGTCATTGTCAAAACTGATTATTAGAGATTGAAAAATTAAGATTTAGTTAGAAGCAGAGCTTCTATTACTGGCTGAGTTGGTTGAAGGCTTTTTGTTCCTTCAAAATCTGTTAACGTATCTACTGGACGAACACGATATGTCACAATTTTCTCGCCTGGCTGAGATGGTACAAGTGCACTACACTGACCAGAGAGACATTTTAGGCATAGAGATGGGAACATCCTTCCGGAATCCATGGGCAAGCGGTACGTACCTCGTTCCCTCGCAGAAGGTCTGGATGGGGAGGTGTCGATCTTGGTTCCGTCGGCCACCATGCCCTCGTCGCCCAGCTCCTCCTCATTTTGCCTGCTGCCGACCCGTCTCCTCCACATCTTCCGATCCATCTTGCCCGTTCTCCTCCTCCCACCGCTTCCTCTGCCTCGCCATCCCCTTCTTCTTGTTCCGCCTCCACCTTCTCTGCATCGCTGCGGCCGTTGCTAGTCCACGCACTTCTGCCAGTCGCCAGACGCCGACCGCCACCTCTACGGAGGCGCCTTTGCCGCTGCTCACCTCGCTGCTGCTGCCATGGATCTGGAGCTCGGGGGAGAGGGGCGCCGCTGCTTCCTATCTACCTTGCCTGATCCCGGCAGCCGAGGCACGGCACCATCGACCCAGCGCCGGTGGCGTGCTTGCAGCCGCTTCCTCCACATGGGAGAGGAAACGAGAGAGAGGGGGAGGTCGCGTGCTGGGCTTCCTTTGTGGTGATTGGGGAAGAGAAGGAAAGAATTCACCGTGGGGAGGTGTTATCTAGGGTAGTGTAGATATATGCGACAGTAAAAATCCAAGACGTGGCATTGGCGAGGAGGCGCCCTTACCGCGACTATATATATATAGGTGGGAGGGAGAGGCTAAGGGGCGCCTCAAGTGGGGCTAAATCCCACTTGGGCTCCTGCCCTGGTTCGGCCCCCCTTTCCTTGTATATGCGCCAGGGGAAGGAAGGGGTAGGTGGCGCCCCCCTTTCCTTTCTCCTTTGAGGAGGGGGAGGGGAAGAGAGACTTGTCCTCCCCTTTTCCTTTCCCTAGGGCTGGTCGGCCTGGTGGAGGGGCACACCAGTTCCTTGTGGGCTGGTCTGTCCCTCCCTTGGTTCATTAAGCTCATATATTTGCCGGGGGTGGGGGTGGGGTGCCCGGAACCCCTTCCAGTGACCCTATATGTATCCGGTAACCTCTGGAACACTTCTGGTGTTCGAATACCATCATCCTATATATCAATCTTTACCTCTCGACCATTTCGAGACTCATCATCATGTCTGTGATCTCATCCGGGACTCCGAACAACATTCGGTCACCAAATCACATAACTCATATAATATTATATCGTCATCGAACGTCAAGCATGCGAACCCTACGGGTTCGAGAACTATGTAGACATGACCGAGACAACTCTTCGGTCAATAACCAATAGCGGAACCTTGATGCTCATATTGGCTCCTACATATTCTACGAGGATCTTTATCGGTCGAACCATTATGACAACATACACAATACCCTTTGTCCATCGGTATGTTACTTGCCCGAGATTTGATCGTCGGTATCTTCATACCTAGTTCAATCTCGTTATTGGCAAGTCTCTTTACTCATTCCGTAATATATCATCCTGCAACTAAATCATTAGTCACTTTGCTTGCAAGGCTTCTTATGATGTGCATTACCGAGAGGGCCCAGAGATACCTCTTCGATACTCGGAGTGACAAATCCTAATCTCGATCTATGCCAACCCAACAAACACCTTTGGAGATACCTGTAGAGCATCTTTATGATCACCCAGTTATGTTGTGATGTTTGATAGCACGCAAGGTATTATTCCGGTGTCCGGGAGTTGCATAATCTCATAGTCGAAGAAATATGTATTTGACATGAAGAAAGAAATGGCAATAAAACTGAACAATCATTATGCTAAGCTAACGGATGGGTCTTGTCCATCACATCATTCTCCTAATGATGTGATCCCATTATCAAATGACAACTTATGTCTATGGTTAGGAAACCTTAACCATCTTTGATCAACGAGCTAGTCAAGTAGAGGCTCACTAGGGACACAGTGTTTGTCTATGTATTCACACATGTATTTAGGTTTCTGATTAATACAATTCTAGCATTAATAATAAACTTTTATCATGATTTAGGAAATATAATAATAACCATTTTATTATTGCCTATAGGGCATATTTTCATCAGTTACATTATGTCATGTGTCGTTGGTTTGTCATAATAAATACATTATAAAATACATATATCATTACATAGTGAAAGCATACATATTATTCAGTAGATAGCTCCCTTTCTCCCGGCTCTTGGTATCCAAAAGATTCTCAAACTGAGATGCATATTACACCTTCACCAGTTGCGAACAAATGCAAACTCATCCAACTTCTTCTTTGCAAACCTACAATAAGATCCCAATCACGCTTGAATTATAGATACCAACTCCCAAAGAAACACCAAACATGTATTTAGGGGCAACTATTGGCTCTAGATTTACTACCCATGTGCCAATGACAGTATCCCAGGAGGACAAGACCTGAACTAACTATGCCCTCAAACAAGGTCTTGGCAACAATCCAATCCTTTTTAATTCATAGCTTGGTAATCCCAAGTAATGCTTACCTACTTAGAGAAAATTAATTACATTACTAAATTTTCCATCTATGTTGTGCTGAATAATAAGCCTCACTCAGTTAACTGAGTGTGAAACATTTTATTGTCAAACATATCCTTGTAATACATACCAAAAACATATTGTAGTTAGTAGCAAGCCAACTAATGCCTTTCCATGGGTTGCACACTCGGAAATGGAACACATAAGTGACAAAAGCAAGTCTCGGCATTGGCCTAGTCCAACTCGAACTATCCCTTGAGCTTCATGGCTTTGTGCCCCCCCCACCATCGTCGCCGTAGACGACGCACTGGGAAACTAGAACATCAGTGACTAGAGCAGTTTGGTCGTTGGCGTGGCGCAATAGCTTATCGCACGCCATTGCAGAGTAGAGGGGTCGGAGGTGTAGAGGCAGAGTACATGGGCACCTCTGACGACGTGAAGTGCACCATCCGCCGCCTTGTCAAGGAGCGCCATGCGGAGGCGCCATGCGATGGGGTAGTGAGTCCAGGCGACGATGGTGAGGCGGATGACCGCGAGAGTGGATGGAGTACAACACATGTGGTAGCTGGCACTGAGCTCGTACGGCGGTTGGTGGGACACGGTGGCGACACCCTAACCCTAGCTTTCGGCCGCTCACATGGTAATGCGGAGAAAATGGGGAACTGAAGGAAAATACTTCGGGAAAGAGGGGAGGATGTACATGGAAAAAAATAGTATGAGGCAAATAAACCAGAAAAGGAGCGGAGCAAAACGTACGAGTGAGAGGGAGGAGAGTGACCGGTTTGAAAAAAAATCAATGAGATGAGGACATAAAAAAACCTACACCTAAAAAAATAGTTACGAAAATTGACCTGCGCACGTACCTATCTTGCTCTCATCAACCTTTACCCCCTGAATAGGGTGGCCACTCTTCCCTCTAATCAAAAGTTGCCAACTAATCCGTTGTAACTATTTTACGTAGATTGTGCGAGAAGGGATGAAGGTGAAATGAACAAAACTACTAGGTACCAACAGGCCATCATAACCGCAGACTTCACTTTTATAATAGAGATTCTTTATGTAAGTCTCCAAGGATCGATATGGCGAGCTAGAGCAGTAGTGCATGGCAAACATGTTGTGCAACTCTGAAAGCCATTTCTGAACCAACCCGTAGTCAGATGGTTATGAGGACAGTGGAATTCACTGTCCATCCGAGTTTAAGTTCCAAACTTACACCGGTACTTGTATTTTTTTAAGATTTATTTCAGGTCTTTCGGCGATGTGCGTTCAGTGGAAGAAGACCAATGACGATTCTATGTATATTCTATGGGTTAATTGACCCCACAACTTTTAGAGAAAACAACATAAATTTACTGTACACGTACAGTGTGCTGTGAACGAAATTATGTTAAAATTTACTAATGACCCCGCAGATTATATTGGCTGGCTTTGCCAGTGGATAAGACGTTTTCGTCGACTACAAAGACGTATAGGGGTAAGATATGCGTGCGTGTGTTCATGTATGACCATTTGTCTTTGTACTATGTTAAAAAAAACACTCAAAGCCATTTTTCGTCTTTTAAATTGCTTTTTTTTTTAGGATCTGTCTTTTAAATTGCTGTTGCGTCTAAAGTCGCGAGACCTTCAGCCTACGGTGCCCCCCGACCGCCTCCTCGAACGCATCCAGGGCCCATCTCCACTCCAAACCCACGAACTCACCGTCCCTCCCATCTCCGGCGGCGACCACGGCATTGAAGCCGGCGAGAGTGGTCTTAGGCGCTTATCCATCTGGACCGGTTGATTGGAGCACAAACACGGGAGCGAAGAGCGGAGGGACGCGGTCCCGTGCGGTCCTTTATTCTTAAGAAGAATCGGCTCGGTCCCGTGCAGCGGCGGCGGCGGCGGACATGTCTGTCGAACTCGTCCTCTGGCTCTTCTCCTTCGCCTCTGTGATGGCCCTCGTCGGCCTCACCGCCTACCAGGCAAGCTCGGCTCCTTGTCCCTTTAAACTTTCTGCCTTTGAGCCGCGAGTTTGGTCAAGATCTGCCGCACAATTGGCAAGATTCCTCACCAAATTGGGCTTCAGCTGGCCAGCTTTGTGGAATTCTGAACAGAATTTGGGCAGGGATTTGGTCAACGGTGTAGTTCTTGTCGTTCTTCCTTGCCAATATTACCAGTATAGTTGGTCAACTCGAGGCGGAAAGAAGATAGCCAGTATTAGGTCAGCTGGACTGCGATTCAGCAAACTAGATCATGTCTAACTTACACTCACAAATCATATTTGTATAGAAAGCTCCGCTGCATTTGGTTAAATGCATCCAAAGTTTCTGTGCTGCTCAGTTTTGCTCATCTACTTCCATGTTGGATGAAATGAAGTATTTCTGATTATCGTTCCTGTTGGAATGTTAGCACAAGCTACTAGGTAACATCCTGGTGCTTCCATAGCTTGTAACATTCCAGAAAGTGTGGTTGTTGAGAAACCAGCATGATCATAGGTCGGACATGCATTATTGTAGCTTTAGCACCCAAAGCCTAAACAACACGATAGATAATAGTTTATAATTGAATAAATCCTTTTGTATAACAGTGTAAGACTGTAAGTTGATATTGTTGTCACGGTGCGGTATGTTGCTGCAATAATTATGAAGTGCTATGCGTTTATGCATCCCAGTATAGAGAAAAATTCGGTTTAATAATTTTAGATTTGTTGCTGCATCAAGAATGGTCACAATTGGTTGAGAGGTGCAAATCTGTATGGATAGAATTTATATAGAGAAACTAAAGTTTGTTTTAGCTTACTGCAAAATAAGTTATTTTCTCTTCTTATTGATTCATTCCACTGATTTTTCTTTGTGTTTTTGTATCAGCTTATCTGCTTATCTGATTTGGAGTTTGACTATATCAATCCATATGATTCATCATCTCGCATCAATGCAGTGGTCATAATAGAATACGCACTCCAAGGGGTCCTCTGCGCTTCTTTCCTCTTGACGCTGAATTGGTTTCCGTTTCTAGTTATGGCTCCTGTAACATATTACCATGTGAAGCTGTATGTACTTCTTCCTTTAAGCCCTGTAGTTTATCCTCAAACTATAAATGCTTGTTTGGTCATTTCCCTATTGTACTGCTATTATTTATTTGGATTACTTTATATCTCAGATTAGTTGTTCATTTGGGGAGGAATCTGTAATGCCTCTATCATTGCGGAGTTCTAGTATACATAATTAGTTTTTGGAAATTTAAATGTTTACTAAAGTATTTGTCATCGTCATGACATAGTGAAGGATAGAAACATATTAAGAAGTGCTCGCAAGAACTTCTTTTAATGATCCGGAGGCTGAGCATTTGTAGTTGCTCTCCCATTTTGGGCTATTCATGTTTTATTGTTCTTCATGACCTTCCACATTTAACATATTGGTCTGGATGTTACGCATTTAGACAAGAAATAGTGTGCATATATGCCCTAATAACAATGTTGTGTCTGGCTTATATTTATTCTCTTGTTGTTGTCATAATATGATAAGATCTACTCTACAATGTACCTGCTATATGTGCTTTGATCTTGACATGCATCATTTCCTTTTTACCATTCCACACAACGAAAGAACCATTAGACATTGTTTGCCTTGCACTAACCTTCACTTACTCAAGTACTCCCTCTGTAAACTAATATAAGAGCGTATAGATCACTACTTTAGTTATCTATAAACGCTCTTATATTTCTTTACGGAGGGAGTATATAGTTATCCTACGATCAATGCAAAAACTTCTTAATCTTGCTTTACTTTATGTTTCTAATCTGACCCATAGAGCCTTGTTTGTAATTACAACACAGTAATAACATCTACATGTTGTTGGACTGGTTAATTTATTGTTGGACATTTACAAGTCGCAACAATAGTTTGCTATGCATCAAAGCGATAAGTGACTTCTATGGAGACAACTAATTCTAGCATAAAGGAAATAGAAACAAAGTCGAATACAAGCAATACAGCAGGAAACAGCTATTAACTATGCACAGCTCTTAATAAATAATCCAACTAAGAGGATGAACCTGAATGGCGTAAAGTGACTCCAAACGTGAAAATTATTGAAGTTACATCACATGTCTTTTACCTGCTGGTAGACCCACAAGTCCCAAGTAGAGGAACAGTAATACCTAAAAAAAATTTAAATTTGGTTTTCTCAGTCATTTTCAATCTCTTTTTCCTCAGTTGATTAGTTGAGACTTTAGACCTGAAATAAAGTGCTTTAGCTTGTTGTATTGAGAAGAGTAAATGAACTTCTGTAAGATACCCAATCTATACTGGTAATCTGCTTCTTGTATATAAAAATGATAATGCATCTGCGGGTCGTAAGTAGTAACCACTAATTCCTATATTAACTTCTTATTATGAAAAAAAAGATGCATATACCTTTCTAATGTGATCTAAGTACAATTGCCTATGCAAGGCATTTATCCTGCATATTTTACTTCCATTTACCTTTTCATCTCATGCCTTCATGTTCTGGGTCATGATAGTTAAAGGAATATAATTATTTAGTTTTTTTTATCAGGTATATGAATCGGAAACATCTTATAGATGTTACTGAGATATTCCGACAGTTACATGGAGAGAAGAAGTACAGGATGATCAAGCTTGCCTTCTACTTCGCATTATTTATTATATCCATTTACAGGTTTGGTGGCAGACTATTTAATTTAACTTACCATATTTATGATTGGATAATCTGTTTCTGCAAATGTATTCATATGCTAGTCTTAAACATGGTTCTATCCAGTGAAAAAAAAGCGCACCTAGGCGAGCGCATAAGCTTGCCTAGGTGCTAGGCGACAACAAAATATCTAGCGCTTAGTTGTGCTAGTCGTGCGCTTAGGCTAGATAAGCGCTACGCAGTGGCAAAACACACAATTAACACCTACCACTTTCTTTATCCTTCTTTCTACTTCTCAGTTAGTCACAGACAACCTCGGACATTATAAAAAACCCTTGTATATTGTCATATCCTAGTGCCCTCTGCCGTGGTGAAGTACTCCCCACTTGTGCCAAGAGGTCCGGGGTTCAACGCAGTCTCTCTACATTGCACTGTGCAGGGGAGCTTGCCTCGTATAATCCCTCCCCAGACCCTACCTGGCGTGGGACGTTCAAGCGCTGTGTCTTTCCTTTTTCTTAGTACTTCCTTGCACGCTTCCGATTCAGCTTCCAGTGCATTATCACATGTGAAGAGCTGCCTACAGGCAGTGTAGATAATCTAACCGGCAGAGTCACGAAGGACGATGCCACAGCCAGTGGAGCCGTCGGTGGCGAGATAGCTGCCATCCGTGTTGAGTTTGGCTCATCCCATATTAGTTCCCGGGCTGCGTGTGAGCGTTTCAAACTGAGTCGTCCGCTGTCCACTTGGAGAACCATTTTGCCTTTGGTCTGGTCATCTCGAGGAAACTGCTTGACACACAACAACGAGTTTATGTAGCTGTTGAGAAACCGGCGGGAAGCTTCGGTTGGAGGCGGTGCTTTATCATGTGTGATCTCGTTTCGGACATGCCAGGTGTGCCAAAGGACCATCAGCAGCACCATGCGATTGACTTCTGACAGCTCATCCTACATGCCGAATAGCCATTCCGGCTACTTGTTGCGGACATCCTCGACCACAAGTCCTTAGCATGCGGGCATCTGCACATAGTGTGGTAACCATCCTCGTGTTCCACAAGGGGCACAGACCATTGGGTTCCAAATTGCGAGAGAATTTATGGGCCCAAGTGGCAAGAGAAGTTGAGACCAACCACCAGGCAAACGCGCGTACCTTAGGGGGAGCAGGGCACCCCCATATGGTCTTCCAGTTCCAGAAGGTGCGATGACCATCCGTTGCCCTGCTCGAAGCACTTGCCAATGGACGCTCACGCTCGTCCATGGCAAAGCGTTATACTGAACGAACTGAGAAGACACCGGATTTCTTCGGGGGCCAGGTGGGGACGTCATCGGGGACACGTGGAGAGGTGTTGATGCGATGATGGCGTCGATTGGGAGAAATGTTGGTGACGGAGATCCACCCGCCAGGTGCCATTGGCATCCAGCAGGTCTGCGGCGCGTCTTAGCCGGCATGTCCCTTGGGCGTGAGGAGCTTGCTCGCCGGATCCCCGTGGCAGCCATCGATTCCTCCAGATGCGGATTTGCTCTCTGCTGCCCACCTGCCAAATCAGCCCCCTTTTCAGCAGCTCCAATCCAACTGGATCGCTTGCCATGTGACCGACACATTGCTGAAAAGACAGTGTTCACCAGCCGCCCCTCTGGATAATATCGAGCTTTTAACACCTGCGCACAAAGACTCTCGGGTTTGGTTAGAAGTCTCCAAGCTTGCTGAGCTAGCAGTGCTTGGTTGAACACCCTGAAGTCATGGAATCCCAAACCACCAATGAGTTTATGCTTCTGGATTTTAGGCCAAGCCTGCCAGTGTGTTTTTTGCTTCCCCTCCGATGATCCTCACCAAAAGTTACGGACCATCCTGCTAAGATCATCACACAGGGACATGGGAAGCTTGAACATCCCCATCATACAAGTGGGTATAGCCTGTGCAACCGCTTTGATCATCGTCTCCTTTCCTGCCAGAGATAATGTATCACTCCACTCTTTGTTAAGCGAGCTTGCAAGTTTTGACATTTGCCCTTTGACATCCTACCTTCCGGTGTCGGCAGCCCTAAATATTTCTCTTTAGAAGTAGAGAGCTGAACCTGCAGTGCTGCATGTACCTGTCGGATTTCGGGTTCCGGCAGACCCTTGAGGTTCGAACACTGGGGTGCGCGCGGAGATTTAACCCTCTGCCTGCCTGCTCCTCGCCGAATCGCTAGGATCTAAACTACCAAACAAAACAACACAAGAGACACAAGGTTTATACTGGTTCAGGCCACCATTGTGGTGTAATACCCTACTCCAGTGTGTGGTGTGGTGGATTGCCTCTTGGGCCGATGATGAACAATACAAGGAAGAACAGCCTCGCGAGGGTCTGTTCTTGGCTGGTGCGACGAACTGCTAGGAGGAGTTCAATCGCTCTATCTACTGGTTTCTTGGTGAGGATCCAGATGCCCTACCCTGGGGGTGGCTAGTCCTATTTATAGGCAAAGGCCCTGGGCCTCCTCCCAAATATTGAGCGGGAAGGGCGCCAACAATTGGCCATTTTGAAGGGAAACAGCAGGTACACTTATCCTGACTAAAGTTGGTCCTCGCCTGTCAAAGGCTCTGGTGGTGACGCCTACTTGGGCTCCACAATGACTTCCTGCCGTTGGGCTGGTCTTGGTCTTGTTGCACCGAAATGGATGCCTTTGCTTGATGCTCTCGCCCGCGCTTGCTCCCTTTGCACCAAAGAGGAAAGGAGGACACTGCGCGGGCTGGCGCCCGACTGGCGCCCTTGGTCGTCATGGCTTGCGTCATGGGCACCTCGCGAGGTACCTTGCCTTGAACTCTCCGCCTCCTCGCGAGCCCGCCTGATGAGGCCGTGCCTGAGGAAGCTCCTTGTTGTCCGCCCTGCGAGGCTTGGCCCCTCGCGAGGGTCTTGAATTTGTGTTGATGAAGATGGGCTGTGCTGGGCCTCCCTTGAGCCACGCCGCAGGCCGCATGCAGGCAAGTCTGGGGACCCCGTTCCCAGAACGCCGACAGTAGCCCCCGGGCCCACGGCGCGCCCGAACTTGGCCGAGCAGAGAGGCGAAAGGGCAAGTGCGAAGCGTCGCGGGCCCTAATAGCCTGCGGCCTCGGGCGTCGCGCGGCGGTTGATTGGACGTGGGCGCCTCCGCTTCCCCACGACGCCTTGGTAACCGCACGGATTCGACAAGTCCCTGCATGCAAAGCGGGTCATGATTACCTGCGATCGTGGAGGTCGACGGTTGTCCTTCGCCGGCTATAAGTACGGAACGGCGCGCGTCCTTCCAGTCTATCCCCTCTTGCTTCTCCTTCTTCATGGCTCCACCAAGGAAGTTCTCAGCCGCAGAGAAAGGAAAGGCTCGCCAGGTCGAGTCTACCTCTCCCCCGCCCAAGCGCGGTCGAGGTCGCCCTCGCAAACATCCTGTGGCCTCCACGGCGGCCCCCCGCGGTCGCGGAGGTGGCTCCCTGCGCAGCGATGAGCGGCTGGCCATGGTCGGGGGGCGTGTTCCGGCCGTGCGACCCCCGAGGCCGCGCCTCCATACTGCGGAGGTGCTGCCGGAGTTCATTGTGTGGGCGGTGGAGCCAACCGGCGCCCGGCTTCAGCTCCCTCGCTTACTCCTAGGAACGCTTTGTCGGCTTCTTCAGTCCATTCAAAAGGCCCCTTCTTCTTCATCAGCTGAAAGAAAGGCAACGCTTGCTCCCCTAACCTGGAGATGAAGCGCCCCAGCGCAGTCACGCGCCCCGTGAGCTTCTGCATTTCTTTGAGGGTCTTTGGTGGGCTCATGTCCTCGACTGCCTTGACCTTTTCTGGGTTGGTCTCGATGCCTCGGTGGGATACGAGGAAGCCCAAGAGCTTGCCCGAGGGGACTCCAAACACACACTTCTCCGGGTTGAGCCGCAGGCTCACTGCGTTGAGGCTCGCGAAGGTTTCGTCCAGGTCTTGTATCAGGGTCTTGGCCTCGCGAGACTTCACTACGATGTCGTCGACGTAAGCCTCCACATTCTTCCCGAGCTGCGGGCCCAAGGTGATGTGCATGAGCCGCTGAAAGGTTGCCCCCGCGTTGCGCAGTCCGAACGACATGCATGTATAGCAGTACACCCCACACGGGGTCAGGAAGGCCGTCTTCTCCACGTCTTCCACCGCCATCTTGATCTGGTGATACCCGGAGAAGGCATCCAAGAAGCATAACAGGTCACATTCAGCGGTGGAATCGACGATCTGATCCATGCGAGGGAGCGGGAACGGATCTTGCGGGCATGCTTTGTTGAGGTTGGTGAAGTCGACACACATGCGCTCCTTCCCTCCCTTCTTTGGCACAACCACGGGGTTGGCCAACCAATCTGGATATCGGACCTCGCGAATAACCCCCGCGGCTTCTAGCTTGCGGGTCTCCTGGACGATGAAGGCCTGCTTTTCCGTGGACTGCCTCCTCACCTTCTGCTTCACGGGGCGCACGTTGAGACACACGTTGAGGTGGTGCTCGATCACGCCTCGTGGGATCCCTGCCAACTGATTGGGCTCCCAGGCGAACACCTTCTTGTTTGCACGCAGGAACTTGACCAGGGCTTCCTCCTGCTCGGGCCCGAGGTTGGCGCCTATGGTGAAAGTGGCGTTAGTGGACCCGTCCTCGTCGACAGGTACCTGCTTGGTCTCTGCCTTGTCTTGGGTGAACAACTGCTTCTTCTTGGTTGGCGCGGCCCCCTTGGGCTTGGGGGTTTCTGCGTCGGCGGGCCGTGCCGCCGCCGCCGTCTTGAGGGCGAGCTTGAGTACTCGCAGCGCACCTCCGGTGTCCCCGGGCACGGTGAGGACGCCGTTGCTCCCGGGCATCTTCATGAGGTTGTATGCCGGGTGAGTCGCGGCCATGAATTTGGCCAATGCTGGATAGCCGAGGATGGCATTGTAGGGGAGGCCGATGGGGGCGATGTCGAAACGACCAGCTCTGTGCGGAAATCGTCGTAGGTGCCGAAAGTTACCGGGAGTCGGATCTGCCCCAAGGAGCTGGACGACCCGCCTTCGACGCCCGAGAAAGGCCGGCTGGGTTGCAGCCGCTCCCGGGGTATGCAGAGGAGGTTGAAGGCCTCAACTGAGAGCACGCTGAGGCCCGTGCCACCGTCGACGAGAGTCCTGGTGACAGCCACCTGGCAGATGGTGGGCGTGCAGAGCATGGGGAGCGCGCCCGAGCAGGCCGAGTTGGAGGGGTGGTCCTCAGAGCTGAAGGTCAGCCTGGCCGATGGCTCCGACCGGCCCGGGGGAGCTCCCTGCCGCGTGGAGGCGGCGCCGACCCGGCGGACGAATGGCTTGGCGTGGTGGCTGGAGGGCGGCGCCTGCGAGTCGCCCAGGAGGGCCGCGACGACCGAGGGAGCCGGCGCGACGGGGTGGGTGAGGAAGAGGCGGCGTGGCTCTTCTCGAGAGGCCACGGGGGGATGCTGGGATGATGCTTGCTGCCCGTTCCCCGCCGGGCCGGTGGCGGCGTTGATGGCAGGTGACGGGGAACGACGGGGCCGCCCGCCGACGAGAGCCGTCCGGGAGACGCGGGAAGCAAGGGCGGCTCGGCGCTCGGCGCGAGCCCGACGAGCGTCAGACATGGATGCGATGGTCGGATAAGAACAGGACGACGGAAGGCAAATTCCGGCGCACCCCTACCTGGCGTGCCAAATGTCGGATTTCGGGTTCCGGCAGACCCTTGAGGTTCGAACACTGGGGTGCGCGTGGAAATTTAACCCTCTGCCTGCCTGCTCCTCGCCGAATCGCTAGGATCTAAACTACCAAACAAAACAACACAAGAGACACAAGGTTTATACTGGTTCAGGCCATCATTGTGGTGTAATACCCTACTCCAGTGTGTGGTGTGGTGGATTGCCTCTTGGGCTGATGATGAACAATACAAGGAAGAACAACCTTGCGAGGGTCTGTTCTTGGCTGGTGCGACGAACTGCTAGGAGGAGTTCAATCGCTCTATCTACTGGTTTCTTGGTGAGGATCCGGATGCCCTACCCTGGGGGTGGCTAGTCCTATTTATAGGCAAAGGCCCTGGGCCTCCTTCCAAATATTGAGCGGGAAGGGCGCCAACAATTGGCCATTTTGAAGGGGAACAGCAGGTACACTTATCCTGACTAAAGTTGGTCCTCGCCTGTCAAAGGCTCTGGTGGTGACACCTGCTTGGGCTCCACAATGACTTCCTTCCTGCCGTTGGGCTGGTCTTGGTCTTGTTGCACCGAAATGGATGCCTTTGCTTGATGCTCTCGCCCGCGCTTGCTCCCTTTGCACCAAAGAGGAAAGGAGGACACTGCGCGGGCTGGCGCCCGACTGGCGCCCTTGGTCGTCATGGCTTGCGTCATGGGCACCTCGCGAGGTACCCTGCCTTGAACTCTCCGCCTCCTCGCGAGCCCACCTGATGAGGCCGTGCCTGAGGAAGCTCCTTGTTGTCCGCCCCGCGAGGCTTGGCCCCTCGCGAGGGTCTTGAATTTGTGTTGATGAAGATGGGCTGTGCTGGGCCTCCCTTGAGCCACGCCGCAGGCCGCAGGCAGGCAAGTCTGGGGACCCCCGTTCCCAGAACGCCGACAGTACCCCTTCTGAACTATTTCCAGACAGGCTTTTCCAAACATTGTACTGCATTTGGCTGGGTTAGTGAGCTGAGCAGTAGGGCCTAAATAAGCCATGATGATAGAACGGATCTCCTCCGCTTGCTGTGTTTCTGCCTTAAAGAAGAGCAATGTATCATCGGCGAACAAGAAGTGAGAGATACCAGGAGCACGCCGGCATACCTTCAGGGAAGTAAAATGTCCTTTTTCCTCGCCATCCTTTAACAAGGCAGAAGTCCGTCAGCAATAAACAGGAACAAGAACGGAGAAAGAGGGTCACCTTGCCGTAGCCCGCGCGACGGTGCAAACGAATCTAAGAGGTGACACAAGTAGGAGTATAATCCGGTTCATCCATCAGTCAGAGAAACCCAACTTTTGCATCGTCCGCTTCAAGAAAACCTAATCAACCTGATCATTTTCCTTTGAGAGGTTTGCTGCATCCTTCTCCTGCTGGATATGATGTATGCAGTCAAACACAACCAACACATTATCTGTTATCGTTCTTCCTCGCACAGGAACACTCTGAAGTTTGAACTGGCGATATGATCTCATCAAGAATTAACCTCAACCTGTTAACTAAGCACTTGGCACCACCTTATAAATGACTGAATTAAGTGAGTTTTACCGGATTATCAACTTTTGGGATGAGGACAATGGCAGTGTTATTCACCTGTTCATGCATAACTCCTGACCGGAAAAATTCCTTCACACCAACAATTTGGTCCTTCATTATTGCCCAGTTTGTTTGAAACATCCGCGCCGGAAATCCATCCGGTCCAGGGGCTTTGAGCGGGCGTATCTGGAAAAGTGTGTAACAATCTCCTTATCAGAAAGTTCTGCATACAGACCATCATTCATATTGTCAGTCACACGAGCGTTGATAAGGTCAATTACTTGATCTGCACACACTGCTGGATCAGCAGTAAATAAATTTGCGAAGTAATCTGTCACCAGATCTGTTATGACCGGTGTCACTTATAGCCGGAGGAGGCCCATTGGGCGCGTCTAGTTAGGGGCTTAGCCCAACTTATCTTATTTTTATTAGCAGCAAGGATTATATAAACAGATGTAAGGCTACCTTTTGGAATTAAGCAATAAGTCATAACTATTTCCCGGCTCCTAAGGGGAGGCTCCCCTTAGGAGCCAGAGCCCTAAACCCTAGCCGCCTCTCACCACCACCGCCGCCTCCTCCCGCGCGATCACGGCGCCGACGCTCCGCCGGCCGCGCCCAACCTCTCACCAACTCACCTCTCACCCCTACAACCTACGGTCGAGACCCGGTAGGACCCTAGCTCCTGTTGCTGTGCGAACTTGATCCACACAGCACCACAGAATCCTCACTTTCGCGGAGGTAAACTGACCGTTTTTCAATGCAAAACGGCAAAGATCAGCCAAACCCTAGAGTTGCTAGGGCTGGGCAGAAGCTACGAGCTAGGTCGCTGAAAAGAAAAGAACGTAGGAGAAAAAGCAACGTAAGGTTGCAAAAGGATCGATTGGTTGTCTTTCCAATCGGTCAAGTACCCCATATATATATAGCGGCGCGCCCTGGTCTTTGGCTGAATCGGAGTAGGACTCCTTTTTCACGTATAGAAGGTAATCCCTGTTTTGCTTCCTCTGCAAGCAGGTCAAATATAATATTCCTAATCCCTAATTAGCCCGGCCAGCACCGAAAACACATGGGACAGCAGCCCAGCCCTATACTAGTACGTACTAGCCTATATTTGGGCTTGTTTCAGCCAAACAACTACCTCATGTAGAACCTTCTCTATCTCAAATATTCTCCAGACCAGATTTCTTCCTTGCCCCTCTGCTGTCTAAGCAAGAATTCCATCATCGAAGTATTACCGCATTTATCCTCTGCACTGAACATATTTCTGATCTGCACTTTTAGCTGAACTCTGATTCCAACAGCTATCAAATTTGTAAAACTGGCAAGCCAAATTTCATCTTTAACACATGCCCCCTTGTTTTTGGTATGATTGCATCTACCAAAAACACTATAGCGATACCTTTGGATGATGTTAATTGCTTCATCGGTCGTATCATTGCTCAGGGCGATGTCCAAATAACACATCGGCCATATTTTGCTTAGGACGATATCTTAAATAATATCGGCCGTCATGCCATCAAGCCTCCTGCCACATACTAGGATAATACTTCTTTAAATATTTTCCATTGAGAGCTTTAGGCAATTTCTCCCCATGCAAAGATTTTACAAAATATGAATTCCCAGGAACAATTTCAACAACTCTATATGGGCCTTCCCAACTCGGCGACCACTTGCCGAATTTATTGTTCCTAGTTCCAACAGGCAAAATCGTTTTCCACACCAAGTCTCCTATTTGAAACGATTTTTCCCTCACCCTTTTGTTATAAGCCTTAGCTACTCTTAACTTTTCTTTTTCAATTTCCTGTAAGGCTCTTAATCTTTCTTCTGGAACATCATCAATTCTGTCCAGCATCAAATTATTATAGTCTACAGCCGACAAATCATTTTGTCTGGCTACTCTAAGAGCTTGCAAATTAACCTCTACAGGTAACACTGCTTCCTGTCCATACACTAACTCATATGGTGTCACTTGAGTTGCTCCAAGCTTAGATATGCAATGAGCCCATAAAGCCTCCGAAAGCACTTCATGCCACTTTCTTGGATGCTTCTTAATTTTCTTCTTTATAAGCTTAATTAAAGTTTTATTGCTAAATTCGGCCTGTCCGTTAGCTTGAGCATAATAAGGCGACGAATTTAACAATTTAATTCTAAAAGATTCGGCAAACTCACGAAATTGATGAGACATAAAAGAAGAACCTTGATCAGTAGTCAAAGTTTGAGGAATACCAAATCTGCGAATAATATGCTCCAAAACAAAATTAATCACTTCCTTATGGGTCATATTTCTTAAAGGAATTGCTTCAGTCTATTTGGTAAAATAATCTGTAGCTACTAGGACGAAGCGATGACCTTAGATGAAGCAGGATATATTTGACCAATAAAATCTAAACCC
Source organism: Triticum timopheevii (assembly GCA_963921465.1). NCBI lineage: Eukaryota > Viridiplantae > Streptophyta > Magnoliopsida > Poales > Poaceae > Triticum > Triticum timopheevii. The sequence continues at coordinate 142,742,784 of OY997270.1, forward strand.
CATCCTCTAAACGGCCATGGCTTAATAATGGAATGCATCATAGCTGCAGGTGCCAATTGAACATTTCCAAATTTCTGGCATTCTTCACACCCTTTATAATAGCGAAAACAGTCCCCTAACATCGTCGGCCAATAAAAACCTGCTCTTTTCAATAACCATTGCATCTTATGTGAGCCGACTGATGTGTTCCGCATAGCCCTTCATGTACTTCACCCATAGCTACTCTTGACTGATCAGGACCTAAGCACTTTAAAAGTAATCCATCTATCGTTTGGCGGTACAACTCACTATCTAGCAAAGTATATTTTAAAGCTTGTCGCCGAATTTTTCTATCTCTTGTTTGCCCAGGATCCTTTAGATGATTAATCAGAGGAGTTCTCCAATCACCTGGTTCTAAATTAGCTGCTGATCCGGTTATTTGTGACTCCTGCACCGAATCTTCTTTGCCATGTACTATTTGCTGCTGGATTGAACAAGGACCTGCTGCATCCTTTAGCAAATTAATAGCCAACAGATCAGCATTACTATTAACAGCATCTAGCATCGGTTTGTCTAATATGAAAAACTTTCCCCTACTGATTTGGTATCCGGATGCTTGCTGCGCTAAGCAATTAGCTCTATAATTCTCTTCCCTAGGTATATGACTGATAGTGAAAGTATTCAGAGACTTAATTATATCTAAACATCGGTCCAAATAGCTGTTTAATAATCCATCAAAACATTGAATTCACCACCAATTTGCCGGACTACCAGAAGTGAATCTCCAAAAGCCTCTATATCCTTTACACCCATATCTACTAAATTTTGTAAACCAAACAACAAAGCTTCATATTCAGCTTGGTTATTTGTACAAGGATATTCCAAACGGACCGATGTTTCATAAACGACATTGTTTGGTGAAATTAAAACATTACCGATGCCTTGTCCCTCCCTACAAACCGATCCATCAAAATAGAACTTCCATGGGCACACACTAACATAATTAATATATTTTTCATCCTTAATCCTATGATCAACAATAAAATCAGCGATGACTTGACCTTTCATAGCACGCAACGATTCATATGCCAAGTCATATTCTATTAGTGCATAAGCCCATTTTCCAATCCCACCACTAAGAATCGGCTGCTGCAGCATATATTTAATCACGTTGGCTTGGCAAGCTACTACACATGTACTGTAAAGTAAATATGGCTGAAATTTTGTACATGCTTGAAGATCAACATAATTTTTCAATAAACACGTACCGACTCTCAGCGTCAAGCAAGCGGCGGCTCAAGTATGCAATGATGTACTCCTTCCCGCCTTTCTCTTGTGCTAAAACTGCGCCGATCACCTTGTCTTGTGCGGCAATGTATAACCTGAACGGCACACCAGACTTGGGTGCTCGAAGCACCGGAGGACTTGACAAATACTGTTTTATATTATTAAAAGCCTCTCACTGTTCTCCCCCCCAAGTGAATTCGGCTTCATGTTTTAACCGAAGTAAAGGAACAAACGATTCAATTTTTCCCGCAAGGTTAGATATGAATCGTCTCAAGTAATTAATTTTTCCTAACAATTTCTGCACATCCCTTTTACATGTGGGCTCCTCCAATTTTCTGATTGCCTCTACCTTCTTAGGATCAATCTCTATGCCATGCTCATGAATTATAAAACCTAAGAACTTACCAGCCGATACACTGAAAGCACATTTGAGTGGATTCATTTTCAGCCCATACCGACGTATTCTTTCAAAAGCTAATCACAAATCGGCTGAATGGTGATCAAACCCATCCAATTTAACAACTACATCATCAATATATATTTCTAATACGATGCCTAGAAGATCATGAAAAATCAGATTCATAGCACGCTGGTATGTAGCTCCGGCATTCTTCAATCCAAAAGTCATAACAGTCCACTCAAATAAACCAACAAAACCAGGGCATCGAAAAGCAGTCTTAAACATATCTTCTTCTGCCATAAATATCTGATTATAACCAGCATTACCATCTAAAAAACTGATTACTTTATGTCCAGAAGCATCGTTAATCAACATGTCGGCTATAGGCATAGGATATTCACCTTTAGGGGTAGCCTTATTCAAATCCCTAAAATCAATACATGCTCTAATCTTATCAGTATTTTTCTTTTCAACAGGAACAATATTAGAAATCCATTCCACATATCTACACGGCCGAATAAACTGAGCTTTTAACAACCGGTCAATTTCATCTTTGATGCGGTCATATATACTAGGATTGAATCGCCTAAGGGGCTGTTTATGCGGCCTAAAACCAGATTTAATAGGCAATCTGTGTTCAACCAAGTCCCTACTCAAACCGGGCATCTCAGTATAATTCCAAGCAAAGCAATCAACAAATTCCCTAAGTAATGCACATACCTTTCCTCTTTGATCGGCCCCCATATTAGCATTAATAAATGTAGGTCCAGGGACACTTCCATCACCAATATCAACTTCCTCAAGTGGGTCAGCCGATGAGAATCCTTGTCCAAGCTTCTCCATGTCATCGAAATCCTCAATAGCTTCATGCATATCGTTCTTTCCTGAACGATACTCCTCAACACGCCTTTGCATCCATTTAACACTATCTTCCTTATTCATTGTTCACAAGGATAAGTCATTAAGCCGAGCTACACTAGCCGGCTGTGCATGTACAAGAACAAAACCATCTCTGCCAATACTAATATAATCATAATCTGATAAATCTCTACCCGTCAAGCATCGCATCTCACCGTGTTGCCAATCAACCGGAGCCTCAGCCAATGCAATGCAGGCCGAATTATCGGCATCAACCACTTCAACATCATCATCAACCCACTGAAACAAACATTGATGTAGAGTAGAAGGGATGCAACAATTTGCATGAATCCAATCGCGTCCCAAAAGAATATTATATCGGCCTTTGACATCAACAACGAAGAAAGCAGTTGGCAATGTTTTGCTCCCAACCGTGAGCTCCATAGAAATAACACCCTTAGCTTCAGACAAGTCTCCTGAGAACCCGCTAAGAGCATCTCCAACAGCCGCCCAACGCGCTGCGCGCTAAAATCTGGTTTGCGGCGCGCCCATCGCCAGGTGCTTGGCAGATGGCTTGCTCCTGCACGGGCGCTGGCTTTTCGTGCCGGATCACGGCGACCTCCGTCACAAGGTCCTGCTACTGGCCCACTCAGCCGACCACGAGGGCGTGCAGAAGACCCTTCACAGTCTCCGCGCCGACTTCTACATCCCCGGCGACCGGGCCCTGATCCGTGATTGGGTGCGGTCTTGCCTGACGTGCCAGCGCAACAAGACGGAGACGCTGCGACCGGCCGGGCTGCTCTAGCCCCTGGAGATGCCCTCTCAGGTTTGAGCTGACATCTCCATGGACTTCATCGAGGGCCTCCCCAAGGTGGGCGGCAAGTCCGTCATCCTTACGGTGGTCGACCGCTTCTCCAAGTACGCACACTTCATCGCGCTCGGCCATCCCTACACTGCCGCCACTGTGGCGCGTGCCTTCTTCGACGGCATCGTCCGCCTACACGGGTTCCCCTCTTCGATCGTCAGCGACCGGGACCCGGTGTTCACTGGGCATGTCTGGCGCGATCTCTTCCGGATGGCGGGCGTGAAGCTGCGCCTGAGTACGGCCTTCCATCCTCAGACGGACGGTCAATCTGAGGTGGTCAACAAGGTGATTGCCATGTATTTGCGTTGTGTTATAGGTGATCGTCCCCGTGCTTGGGTGGACTGGCTTGCGTTTGCGGAGTATTGCTACAACACTTCATACCATTCCGCCCTGTGCGCCACGCCTTTTGAGGTGGTCTATGGCTGACCGCCCCCGCCCATCCTACCGGTTGACCCCGAGACGGCGAGGACGGAGGCGGCTGGCGACCTTCTTCGCAGCCGGGATGAGATGCTTGCGGAGGTGCGCCAACGACTTCTCCAGGCCCAACAGCTGTCCAAGCACTACTACGACGCCCACCATCGCGAGGCGGAGTGGCTGGGTGTGGCTGCGCCTCCTTCACCGCTCCACGCAGTCCCTCGACTCGAGCGCGAAGCGCAAGCTGGGTCCTCGCTACGCCGAGCCATTTTCCGTGCTGGAGCGCATCAGAAAGGTTGTCTACCGCCTTCAGCTTCCGGCCGGTGCCCGCATCCATGACATCTTCCATGTGGGGTTGCTGAAGCCCTTCCGTGGGGACCCGCCGGCGACCACGCCGGTGCTTCCTTCGACCTCCGACGGGCGCCTTCTTCCAGGACCGACGAAGGTGTTGCAGGTCTAGCAGCGTCGCGGGGTGTGGCACTTGTCGATCCAGTGGCAAGGCCTTCCGGAGGAGGACGCCACTTGGGAGCAGCTTGACGAGTTCTGCCAACACTTTCCAAACTTCCAGCTCGAGGACGAGCTGTTTGCGAGGTGGGGAGAGATGTTATGACCGACATCACTTATAGCCGGAGGAGGCCCATTGGGCGCGTCTAGTTAGGGGCTTAGCCCAACTTATCTTATTTTTATTAGCAGCAAGGATTATATAAACAGATGTAAGGCTACCTTTTGGAATTAAGCAATAAGTCATAACTATTGCCCAGCTCCTAGGGGAGCCGGAACCCTAAACCCTAGCCGCCTCTCATCACCGCCGCCGCCGCCTCCTCCCGCGGGATCACGGCGCCGACGCGCCGCCGGCCGCGCCCAACCTCTCGCCAACTCACCTCTCACCCCTACAACCTACGGTCGAGACCTGGTAGGACCCTAGCTCCTATCAATATCAGCCATGATGGCGCTGTCCTTCTGCACCACACCACTATATGAACAAGGGATTTTATCCGTTTGTACACACACGCCACACCTACTTGATCTGCGCACAGCGCCGGATCTGTAGCTTCCCTAATAGTCCTCTGATCTGTGTTCATAGCCATTAGTTCCCCAAGACGAGTATGGATTTATGAATTTCCTTCATCACATCACCGAATTTCTTTTTGCTCCATCTGTGCATGCGTGCATGAGCTCACCTAGCGCTGTGGCCATGTCACCAAGGTTGCCCATGGCACTGGCCGCTGACCAGGCTTCCATGACCACCTAAGGCAGCGCTAGGTCACGCTCCCAAGCAACTTCATAGTGGTGGCACCTCTTACCCACGTTCTCCCATGGTAACTCAGCGAAGCACCTTAGGAGGATCGGTGCATTGTCTGATGAAGGAGCAGCCAGGTGCTTAACACCCGCCTCCAAGAACAGGTCATGCAATTGGTTGTTTGTCACCGCCCGGTTGAGCCGAACTTTGACTTTTGCTCGGCTGGACCGCCGGTTATCATAAGTGTATGGCAGACCTGAAAAACCAAGATCACCGGCCACATAACTCAAAAACATCACGAAAGTCAATCATCTGACGTGCCGAGTGAGGAGTCTCAAAGAAATGTTCGAAGCCCCACATGGCCTCGTTGAAATCTCCAATCACAACCCACAGACATGTCCACTTGGTGGTGAAGATCACGGAGAAGCGACCGCATGCGATGTCGGTCCTCTGTCCGGGGCTCGACGTAGACGCGGGTGAGCCTCCAACGAGGCATTCCCGCAGCAGCACTTGCATAAGGATCAATATATCATACATCCATAGCCTTCACATCGTCTAGCATGGATTCATGCCAGAAAAGAGCTAAACCTCCACTAAGACCATTAATCCTTCGTAAATGAGATTGATATCTTTTCATCCTATCTTTCGACTGCCTACTCACAAGATCGCTAACTGTCAAGGAGTGCTCCCCCCCCCCCCCCCCCCCCCCCCCGGCGCAGTTCCAGCTCATGGCCGCCGGTTACCTCTGGAGTGTTGTACTGTTCCTCTGGAGGCATCTCCTTTGTCTCGGTGGCCTTGTTAGTCCCAGACAGGTTCTCGAACTTTTCTGCCAGATATTGTGCAACTGCAGGGTTGCCCTTTTTCACACCCTTCCTCTGTGCTTTTGGTCTGCTGATGAGTCCCACCCTTGCTCCCGTCCTTCCTGCTGCTATTCCTGCTAGAACTGGAGTTGGCATCCAAGAAGTTGAGGCCACGAAACACCAGGGGGTTTGATTTGGCTCGGGCGGTGCCCATCTGGTGCATGAAGCGACATGGCGGGGAGCACCTCAGCCTACAATCATGGATCCTGCTCGGCTCCCCATCTCTAAGTTTACATTCACTTGTTTTCAGCCCAGCAATTATGAAAAAATGGTTGAAATATATAGTACTCCCTCTGTAAACTTTTATAAGACGTTTTAGGTCACTTCATGATCCTTTTTTCCTTGCTACCACTTACCAGTTGTGCTGCATATAATCCTAGGTTTGTGATATACTTAGAGCTCCTTTGATTCAAAGTTTTTTCATAGGAATTTTGGAGGATTAGAATCCTTAGGATTTTTTCCTGTGTTGGTTGTTTGATTCATGGGATTAAATCATATAGTTTTTTTTCCCTAAGGACTTCTTTGTACTACTTCCCATAGGATTTATATCATCCACTCAAACCTCTTAGAAAGAATCCTTTGTTTTTCCTGTGATGCAATCGAACAGCCCAAAATCTTCGCAATTTTTGAGACGGCCATGACATTCCAATCCTATGTTTTTCCATTCCCATGTTTTTAGGATCCTGCGAATCAAAGAGGCCCTTAATTCAGCATTTGTTCAAGCTTAGTTATATGCCACTTCCACGCTAAGGATGCTTGTTGCCTAATATAACTGTTCGTATATATGATACATTTTTTCAGGCTTGTCATGACGGCTGTGCTACTATTTATTGATGAGGATGTGAATCTGGTAGAAACTAGGACTATTTAGAGCTTGTCATCAACATCTCACATGTGGCCAGGTATATTACTACCGTGTCTGCTCACTGGGAGAGCTGTTCATCATTTCATTAATAACCTGCACTGAAACTGGTGCCTGGCACTGATTTTCTTTTTCAAGGAAATTCCAATGATGCAGTTGGTTAACTTGTCGCACACATGTTTCGACATCTGGCTCCAAATGAACACTTAACATGAGGAACCGGTGAGAGTACATTCCAGTCTTTCAGAAATTCTGAAACAAGACGTTCCGTAGGAGCTTATCTGGTGCCTGGGTGTTGATTGCAACCATCAGGCAGAACTGACCCTTGTGCTGTACATTGTAATTTCATGCGTTCTGGTATTGCACTGCCACCTGTCGAGATTTGGTTAACATTGGACATCTTGGTATGGTATGTGCAATGGTGACATCTTGAGCTGACTAGTTGGCATTCACTTTTGAGATGTGAGATTCTCCGTCACAATTATTTTACAGCTTGTTGTTTTCCCTTGAAAAGAATATAGTGCGTTTGTGTAATTTGGTTTTGAACAAGGGGTTAAGTTTGCAGGACCTGAACCTGAAGATGAACTGCTTCCATGCGATCATCGAATACAATTTGTTTCATAAAATTACAAGAAGCTGAGAGAAAACATCGACTTTGCTTTCAGCTCTGCCTGATTGAACTAGCAGAAACAGAATCAACCCATGGACAAACAAAACAAAATGCGGCTGCTGAACCCTACTTTCCGATCTTGGAGAAGAGAGTTTCGAAAGCCCCAACAAGGGACTTGACCCTGCTCTTCCTGCTCTTGGCCAGCCTGCTCGCCGTCTCCTCGATCAGGTTGTTGGACAGCCTCCGGCTCTTCTTCCTCTCCAGCGTCTTTTGGTGCCTCAGCATCACCTCTGGCACCATGAAGCCTGTTGCGCTGCCGGACATGCTGCTCCCTCGCCTCCGCAGGCTCCTGGCCCTGAGCTGGATGCCGCCGCTGGACTCCTCGCCGGCTGCTCTCCCCTTTCTGAACCTGAGCCGCGTGGGCTTGTCTTGTTCGGATGGGAGGATGGGTGCCTTGCTGCTCTTGGAGCGCAGCTTGAAGGTGGCCGAGTTGTTGCTCGGTTGTCGGGTGAACGGGAAGCGCACCGATCGGCTGCTGATGCTCATGCTCTTGGCCCTCCGATGTGCCGGTGCCGGGATGGGTCTCATTGAAAGAGCAATGGCAGCGCGCTCTTCTTGGTCGGGAGTGTAGAGCGACTTGCCCTGTTTAACATCATTATTAGTTGCGTCACCCTGGACAATTTCCTTGTTTTCGACGGGCAATGTCGCAGATTTCTTGGCTTTCGGAGGCTTGCCAGCCCCCTTCTTGTAAGAAGGTGAACTGTTAGTGGCGGCTTGAGGCTTCCTCACGGAGGCCTTCCCGGTGAGCGTCGACCTGACGGTCTTAGCCAGCCTCTTGTTCAGTGATTCGGTTTGCTTCTCCGGATGGGTGGCCTTGGCAAATGGTGCTTTCCCCTTCACATGCCTCTTGTTCCTCCCATCAGGTTGTTGATGAGATGGCCCGTCGGGTGAGGCTGGAGCCGGAACTGGCACTGGCGCTGCATCATAGGCCACGATGTCCTTCCACTCAACAACAATCTCGCTCCCACCGGCCGGCGTATCGGCCTTGTCGGGTTTGCTGAAATCTCCGACACGCCTGCGTGACACCGACCGTACCTTGACCAGCCTTGTCTTGTGGTCATCGGAAGCCGATGGCTGCTGCTTCTTCCGGGGTTTGGGTTGGGCCCTTGGAGCTTGTTTCTCCTCGAACGCGTGATGCCCGCCGTGCTTGCACGCGTCGTGGCACGACCCGGTTGATGGCCGAAGATAGTTGGGGACGGGCTTCGGGCTGCCTTTTGCAGCCATGGCCTCCATCGGTGACAAGTTGAAGCTCTTGATTCCCTCCCTCGATCCAGCTGATTTCTAATTCAGTAGAATCTTTTTTGAAACTCGAATTCGGTAGAATCTGAAACAGAGTGTTAGTATTAGGTAGAGGTATTAGGTGAGCAACTAACTAGTACGTATGCACGACGCAGTTGATGAGAAAATACAAGCACGGCTGCTTGATTAGGGCCAGAAAGGTATCCCCAATTTCCGTGAACTCGCCCCATGTACTAGTAACCGAGAAAAGCTATAAATCAAGCAGAGGACAGCAAGAAGAAACTCACCGATGCCGGCTTCACTCGTCGCGCGCCATTCGTCTTGACCAAAGCCAAAAATAAATAGCAGCAAAATCCTGCTCTAGAGGAAGAAGAAGAAGGTAGGCTGTTCTTGTTGATTTCTCGGTGGACTGGTCAAACCTGGTGCTAGCGCTGGTCAGAAAACACCAGTGAGGCGTATATGTAGGTCTACCATGCGCATGTGGTAGGAGGCGATCGGGTCAAGCAAAGGAGATGAATTGATGGTGTCGGTGTTGGTGGTAGCTGAGCTTCATAATTCCTCCTTTAACTAATGTGCTTGAGACTCGAATTGTTCAACCAGAACCAGGTGAGGGAGGAGGCGGTCAAACACGGCGGGAGCAAGTGCTTGATTGGATCCATTTGAATATGACGTGGGAAAAGGTTTGGTGGGTTCTGTTCTGACTACTAGTCTTCAGGACCCCACACGCAAGTCTCACCAGCACTCCACGTTTGAAAACTCTGCCCAGTCTCATGCCAAGTTTTTTTTTTGGCGAAGTCATTCCAAGGGTTTTAACAAGACGGAGGCCCACAGCCACGGGTTTTCTTCGTTTTACAAAAGGGAATGTCAAACCTCTCAGTCACGGATGCACAGTTATAAATCGTAATTCACTAACTCGTGAACTCATACTCGATTCCACAATAGTGTAATCACAATGTAGTCTACAGGAAAAAAAAAGGTGTACCTCAGCTACACAAATGTAATTGGTTTGTTGCTGTTGCAACATGGTATGCTTCTTGAATTGTATGTAACCTGTATGTACCGTTATTGTGCATGTGCATGTTCCTTGTAATTAGGATCACGTCGCCCACGGCATGCGTGCCACCTCTGTAGGGGTGATCGTTCTCCTCTCTGTATAAATGGCATGTACTCTGTCAACATCAATAACAATCAAGATTATCTCTTCCAACTTGGCATCAGTTACTAGGCTCCTCCACCATGGTCGACCTTGGCACTTCTTCTTCCGGCGCCTCCAGCTCCGTCACCTCGCCGAGCTCCCTCTCCTCCGACACGACACTCGCCGCGGCCACCGCCACGGCCTCTCTGCAGCCACTGCACCGCCCTCCCTCTCCGGCACCAACTCCCTCCATGGCACATCTGGCTCGCCTGGCTCTCAGTTCACTCGGCTGTTCTCCTCCTCCACGCCGGCGCCGCGGGCACCCGCCCCTCGCAACTCGATCTACAATGATCACATCACTAACCACATCAAATTCCTTCTCAATCCCGCACAACTACCACAAGTGGAAATCATTTTTCCTCGTGGTCCTCATCCACTGTGGGGTCACTTTTCTCATCGAGCACCCGCCGCCCCCAATGCCGACGCCTAGTATCTTGAGCTGGATGCCCATGTAGCGCTCTGGATCTACGCCACCCTCGCGGATCCTTTGATTGACCACGTCGTCGGTGCCACCACCTATGACGTCTGGACCAAGATCCAGTCCTTCTTCCTCGCGAATCAGGCTGCCTGCTTCATGATGCTCAATCGGCAGTACCGCAATCTCAAGCAGAGTGACCTCTGTGTCACCGAATATGATTTTCGCATGAAGCTTCTCACCGACGGCCTCGCCGACATCGACCATGCCGTTACCGAGGTGGATCTCTCCACCCAGTTCTTGCACGGCCCCGACAAACGCCTTGAGACCATCCGTGTCGTTCTCGGGGATCAGGTGCCTAACATGCCCTTCGACGCCATTCTCTCCCGCGTCGTCCTCGCCGAACAGTCCATGGCGCAGCGGGCTACCGAGGAGAGCGCCTCGGGGTTCGCTTTCCCTGGCAGCGGCTCCTCTGGTGGTAGCGCCTCCGGCTCGGCTGGGCGCTCTCATGGCGATCGCGGGGAGCGCGCACCTGACCGCAGCTCTGACCGCTCCTCCGCCCCACATCCTCAGCACCAAACCCGTGGTCATGGTGACCGCGGCGGCAACGGCGGTGACCGCGGCCGTGGCCGTGGACGTGGGCGGACCGATTCGGGCGGACGCGACAACTCGTCCCAGCCTCCGCTCTCTCCGTTCACGAGCTACTTCGCTCCCTACGGCATGGCACTGCCGGCTCGGCGCTCCGGCTGGGTGTCGCCCAACTCCGCCGGGGTCCTTGGCCCTCGTCCTGGCGCGCACGCCCACGCCTACCGGATGTACCAGCCGGCGCCCTCACCGCCATCTCCGTACTACTGTAACATCCTAAAATTCTAAATTTTGGAATGTTATATTAAATAGATAGATTGTTTGTTTGCTTGATTGTTGTGTGATTGATTGAGTGAAATTCGATACTTTTGAAAGTTAAATGAGAGGGAATAAAAGGACTTTCCCAAACTTTCATCTTGCTTTTTTTGATCTCCGTGAGTTCAAATTCTTTTCAAATACAAAACCCTGGAGAGAAGATGACATGACTTCTTCCATTTATTTAAATGAAAGGGTATTTGAAAATATTTGAATTTCATTTGGAAATATTTCGATTCATAAACTTCACGCAACTCAATGATTTTCACGAGCGAAGATAAAATGACTTCTTCAAAACATATGAAATATGAGTTGGGAGTTTCAAAGAATTAAATTCAAAGTTCTTTTGAATTTATTTTTTAATTTGGAGTTATTTGAGTTTTATTCAAATTATTTTTCTCCAAAAATAAAATATATGGAAAATAGGGTAACATGATTCCCTACATCAAAAAATTGGAGATAAATAAATTTGAATAATTTTGGTATTTTTAAAATGATTTTTATTGGATTTTATTAGAGCAGTAGCACTGTTTGAATTATTTAAATTAGTGTGAATTTTATTTAATGATAGAAAAATGCCCACACTGTAGAAAATCTTTTTCTGAAAATGTTGATATATTATATGCCTATATAATATATTTGTTTTATTCTGTTTTTTTATTTTGTCTGTGAAAATGTTTTAAAAAAAAACCCTCCAGGCCACCGAACTAGGCCGGCCCAGCAAATCGCCAGGCCATGGCCCAGCCGGCCTCACACCGCGCCTCGCTCGTCTTCCAGCTCGGGACGGAGTCCCGATCGAGCACGCACCGCCGCCGCCGTGCCCGACCTCGCCACCTCGCGCCTTGCGCCCTCCTCCACGCCTCGGAGCCGCCCTCCCCTCCTATAAAGCGCGCCCCGGGACCCCCTGGATCCCGTTTTCGCCGCCGCCTCGGGCCGCATCGCGTCACCGCCGCCGCCCCGATGAGATCCGCTGCCGCCGCACTCCGCCCGCGCCGCCGAGCCGCACCACCGTCGCCCTCGCAGCCACCGCCGCCCGCAGCGCCGTCCCGCCTCGCCGTTGCCATCGCCGGTGCTCGCCGGTGCTCGCCGGAGTCCGCCGCCGCCGCCCGGACTTGCCAGAAACCGCCATCGCCGTCGGTTCACTTGGTCTGGTAATACCCGATCCCGGTCGCCGGTTTTATTTAGGGTTTAGTTTTTTTTTCCGGTTTACCGTTTAAAAACCCGGTTTTCTAAGTCTAGTTTTTTTATGAACGTTCTCCGGTTAGATCTCCTTAGTGAACGGTTTCCGTTAATTAGCGTTTGGCAGCGAACGTTCGCTTTTTTAGCCTTTTTCTTTTTCTGTTAATTTCGGCCAGGGACCCGTATGTAATTAGTTTCTTCACAGATTAGCCCCAATCTTAAAATGATCCCAACTTTTTGCTCGTTTGTCCAAATTCAACGAAACCAACGCCCACTTCTTCGTTATGATCTCCTCTATCCCATAAAACAACTTAAACATGTTTTTGAAAGTTTAAAATTTGAATTAGATCAGTTTTGTATTTGAACTTCTTTTGTTCATAACTTGAGTTTTATAACTCCGATTTAGTTGATTCTTTTTGCAAATTGAAGCTCTTGACCTAAACTTTCTGATAAGGCCAAATTCACATAATTATGGTACTGTTAGAATTTGTTTTATGTTGCAAGAGTTATTTGCTTGGTTTTGATGTTTTCCGAATCGTCTTCTTCGTTCTTTCCGATCTTTTGAGTGATTGCTTATGTGTGGTTACCATTGCTTGCTCACGATAGATTGACCGGAGTGTGACGAATAGAACTACCAAGAGTTTTGAGTGCGAATCATCTTCATCAACATTGCAGGCAAGTTCACACTTTGATCATATCCCTTTTCATACCCAGTTTTATTGCATTAGTTCAATCCTCCAAACAATTGCATGATTAGGATCTAAATTAAATTGTGGGTTTTGGGAAGTAGATTGAGGTAGCACCTATTACCTATTTTATTTTCAAACCCTTGGGAGTTACTTCTACGTTTACTTATTATGCCATGCTATGCTAGTAGACGTGGATTGGGTGAGTGAATTTCCATGACAGATGTGAGATTGTTAATTAATGGTTTATTTAAGGTGGCAACTTAAACACACATCTGGGTGAATTGAGGCATCTGGTTACTTTAGGACTTGCCTGTCTAGGCACCTGGGTTTCCAGGACTTGCCTGTTTTTCTTCGGACCGCCACCCAGGCTCAAAGGGATCATGAGATTATTCAAACTAGAAACTTACGTGTGCAGCCACAAGCCATTATGGGCTCTGGCATTGTTGATTAAGTCGTGCGAACTCTTACGGGTAGACTAGCAGATGTAGGGGAAAGTAGGTGTACCGGTCTACCCTATGTAAGGTGCTAGCGCTTCTGAAAGGCTATGTCTCGGTCATCCGTTTCTCAAACATCATGTAGTGCGAGAAATCAAACGGAGGCGATCGAGTCTTGTGGGAAAAGTGCGCAAACCTCTGTTGAGTGTACAAACTAATCATGATTAGCCGTGTCCCCGATTATGGACATCTTGAGTATCTAGTACTTGATTTTCCTGTGAATCTCATCATGTTACTATAATCAATATTGTTGGGTTTTAATGAGTACTTTTAATTGGGATTGAGAATGCTGTCAACTATTCTCAATGTTTAACAACCACCATGATAGTTAAATAAATTTATTCCTTTGCAGTAGGGAAAAATTAGCTTTTCGCTAAAGCATTATAACCATAGAGCCTCCACCAGCCATATATGCATGTAGTGATAGACTTTATTCATCATTGCTCTATGGTGTGAATTTGCCAGTACATTCAATGTACTGACCCTCTGTGGCTGCAACGTCTCATGTTGCAGGAGTCTTACGACGAGTAAGTGATACATTAGGGTTACGATTTCCTGTACTCAACCTTGCCGTTGGTGTTAATGGGAATCCACAACCTTGTTGCTTCCGCTATTTGGATTGAGGTAATAGTATTTACGCTACTTTATACATGTGATTTACCTCTGTTATAAATCCTCGAGTACTGTGTGTGTCAGCATACCGATCCAGGGATGACACTTAAGCACAGAGACTTGACCGTCTGAGGTCGGGTCACTACAACTACTCGGCGTCGCAGCCCTCTTGGGAGCATCTCGCCATGTTGAATGCCGCGTACATCAACGGTGGCATCCCCGACAACCCCCCGCTGGAGTGGTACCTGGACAGTGGTGCCTCCTCCCACATCATCGGCAACCAAGGTAACATCACCTCGTACAATTCTTCTTTAAAGCATGTGCCCTCTATTATACTTGTCGGCAACGGTCACCACCTTCCTGCCACGGCCACCGGCTCCGTCTCCCTCCCCCCATGGTATTCGTCTCATAGATGTTCTTGTCTCCCCTATTGTAGTCACTAGTCTCATTTCTGTTTGCAAGTTCACTCGTGATAATTCTTGTTCCATTGAGTTTTACCCTTGTGGTTTTCTTGTGAAGGATCTTCGCATGCGGAGGGTTCTCATGATCTCCATTAGCAACGACGACCTATACCCCTTCGTTGGCAATAAAGCATCACCAGCGTCCGTGCTCATCGCCATGACATCCTCGGACTTATGGCATCGCCGCCTCGGCCATCCCGGCGCCCACTCCCTTTTTGTATTAGCTCGAGAGTTGCTTCCCGATTGTAATAAAGCCGCACACTCTCCTTGTAGTGCATGCCACCTTGGATGACAGCCTCGCCTTCCTTTTTCTTCTTCCTTTAGTAGAACATTTGCATCATTTGATCTCATACATTGTGATTTGTGGACATCACCTATTGTAAGTTTTTCAGGCTATCAATACTATCTCGTTGTGTTAGATGACTTTACCCACTACTTGTGGTCCTTCCCCATGTGCAATAAATTCGACATCTCCACAATTCTGCAACGTTTCTTCACGTTTGTCAACACTCAGTACAATGTTGTCATCAAGGCTACGCAATGTGATAATGGCGGTGAGTTCATTAACTCCTCCCTACGCACCTTCTTCTCCTCCAACGGCATTGCGTATCGCTTCTCTTTCCCCCATACATCTCCGCAAATTGGAAAGGCTGAACGCCTCATTCGAATAACAAACGACATCGGGTGCACTCTTTTGTTCCAAGCTCATCTCACACCTCCCTTTTGGGTTGAGGCTCTTCACACGGCGACCTATTTACTCAATAGACAACCCTCCCATGCCATCGGCCACCATACCCCTTATTACCTCCTCCATGGTGTCCACCCCACGTATAACCATCTCCGCGTCTTTGGTTGTTTATGCTTTCCTAATGCATCCACCACAATGGCTCACAAACTTTCTCCTCGCTCCATCCGCTGCATATTCCTCGGTTATCCTCTAGAGCACAAGGGCTACCGCTACTTTGATTTTGACTCGCGCCGTGTTATTGTCTCATGACATGTAATTTTTGATGAGTAGTCCTTCCCATACACGCCACCACAAACCCGCACGTCCACAGAAGTGTTGGGAAACGTAGCATGCAATTTCAAAAAAAATTCTACGCTCACGCAAGATCTATCTAGGAGATGCATAACAATGAGAGGGGGAGAGTGTGTCCATGTACCCTCGTAGACCGAAAGCGGAAGCGTTAGTTTAATGCGGTTGATGTACTCGAACGTCGTCATGATCCAACCGATCAAGTACCGAACGTACGGCACCTCCGAGTTCAGCACACATTCAACTCGATGATGTCCCTCGAACTCTTGATCCAGAAGAGGGTCGAGGGAGAGTTTCGTCAGCATGATGGTGTGGTGACGGTGATGGTGATGTGATCTGCGCAGGGCTTCGCCTAAGCACTACGACGATATGACCGGAGGAGTAAACTGTGGAGGGGGGCACCGCACATGGCTATGAGAACAATTGGTGTGTTATGGGGTGCCCCTGCCCCCGTATATAAAGGAGGAGAGGGAGGAGGCCGGCCATAGGTGGCGCACCATAAGGGGGGAAACCGACTAGGACTCCTAGTCCTAGTCGGCTTCCCTTTCCTTTCTTTCGGAGGGGGAAAAGGGAAGGAAAAGGAGAGGGAGAGGAGAAGGAAAGGGCGCCGCGCCCCCTCCTCTTTGTCCAATCCGGACTCCCTTGGGGGGGGGGCGCCACCCCTTGCGGGCTCCCCTCTCTCTCCCCTATGGCCCATGCAGACCCATTACTTCCCTGGGGGGTTCCGGTAACCCCTCTGTACTCCGAAAAATATCCGAATCATTCTGAAACCATTCCGGTGTCCGAATACCATCGTCCAATATATCAATCTTTACCTATCGACCATTTGAGACTCCTCATCATGTCCGTGAACTCATCTGGGACTCTGAACAATCTTCAGCCACCAAAACACATAACTCATAATACAAATCATCATCGAACGTTAAGCGTGCGGACCCTACGGGTTCGAGAACTATGTAGACATGACCGAGACACATCTCCGGTCAATAACCAACATCGGAACCTGGATGCTCATATTGGTTCCTACATATTCTACGAAGATCTTTATCGGTCAAACCGCAATGACAACATACGTTATTCCCTTTGTCATCGGCATGTTACTTGCCCGAGATTCGATCGTCGGTATCCTCATACCTAGTTCAATCTCGTTACCGACAAGTCTCTTTACTCATTCCGTAATGCATCATCCTGCAACTAACTTATTAGTCACATTGCTTGCAAGGCTGATCATGATGTGCATTACCGAGAGGGCCCAGAGATACCTCTCCGATACTCGGAGTGACAAATCCTAATCTCGATCTATGCCAACCCAACAAACACCTGTAGAGCATCTTTATAATCACCCAGTTACGTTGTGACGTTTGATAGCACACAAGGTGTTCCTCTGGTATTCGGGAGTTGGATAATTTCATAGTCAAAGGAATATGTATAAGTCATGAACAAAGCAATAGCAATAAAACTTAACGATCATTATGCTAAGCTAACGGATGGGTCTTGTCCATCACATCATTCTTCTAATGATGTTATCCGTTCATCAAATGACAACACATGTCTATGGTTTAGGAAACTTAACCATCTTTGATTAACGAGCTAGTCTAGTAGAGGCATACTAGGGACACTTTGTTTTGTCTATGTATCCACACATGTATCAAGTTTCCGGTTAATACAATTCTAGTATGAATAATAAACATTTATCATGATATAAGGAAATATAAATAGTAACTTTATTATTGCCTCTAGGGCATATTTCCTTCAGTCTCCCACTTGCACTAGTGTCAATAATATAGATTACATTGTAATGATTCTAACACCCATGGAGTCTTGGTGCTGATCATGTTTTACTCGTGGAAGAGGTTTAGTCAACGGGTTTGCAACATTCAGATCCGTATGTTCCCTCCTTGACTTGATCACGGATGGAGTTGAAGCGTCTCTTGATGTGTTTGGTTCTCTTCTGAAATATGGATTCCTTCACTAAGGCAATTGCTCCAGTATTGTCACAAAAGATTTTCATTGGACCTGATGCACTAGGTATTACACCTAGATCGGATATGAACTCCTTCATCCAGACTCCTTCATTTGCTGCTTCCGAAGCAGCTATGTACTCCGCTTCACACGTAAATCCCGCCACGACGCTTTGTTTGGAACTGCACCAACTGACAGCTCCACCATTCAATATAAATATGTATCCGGTCTGCGACTTAGAGTCATCCAGATCAGTGTCAAAGCTAGCATCGACGTAACCATTTACGACAAGCTCTTTGTTCGAGAAACATATCTGTTGGGGATATTACCACTGGGCGTGAACCGGCCTGCTTGGGCCGGGTTAACTTCGTTAGTAGAATAAGCACATGAAGGCCCAAGGCCTGTAGTCGGTTTAGAACCTGTAGCCATAAACCGGCCTGATGTACAAACTTGTATTGTAAGTTAGGAATAGAGAGAGACCAACTGGGATACGAGTATGAACCGGTATGGGACTCCATGGACCGACGGGCGTCACCCGTATATATAAGGGGACGACCCGGCGGCGGTTCAAGACAGATAACAACAACTCGAGCCTAGGCGAAGCTTGTTTGCTCCCTAGCCATCGAGATCACATCAATTCCATCACAACTAGACGTAGGCTTTTACCTTCATCGAAGGGGCCGAACTAGTATAAACCCTTGTGTCTTTGTGTCCGCTTTAACCCCTTCAAGTTAACCCGTAGCGATGGCTCCACGACTAAGTCCTTTCACTAGGACATCTGCCGTGACAAATCCACGACAATACCCGTAGTCCTTTTCACGTACTTCAGGATGTTCTTGACCGCTATCCTGTGATCCACTCCTAGATTACTTTGGTACCTCCCTACTAAACTTATAGCAAGGCACACATCAGGTCTGGTACACAGCATTGCATACATGATAGAACCTATGGCTGAGGCATAGGGAATGACTTTCATTTTCTCCCTATCTTATGCAGTGGTCGGGCATTGAGTCTGACTCAATTTCACACCTTGTAACACAGGCAAAAACCCTTTCTTTGACTGATCCATTTTGAACTTCTTCAAAACTTTATCAAGGTATGTGCTTTGTGAAATCCAATTAAGCGTCTTGATCTATCTCTATAGATCTTGATGCCCAATATATAAGCAGCTTCACCGAGGTCTTTCATTGAAAAATTATTATTCAAGTATCCTTTTATGCTATCCAGAAATTCTATATCATTTCCAATCAACAATATGTCATCCACATATAATATTAGAAATTCTACAGAGCTCCCACCCACTTTCTTGTAAATACATGCTTCTCCGAAAGTCTGTATAAAACCACATGCTTTGATCACACTATCAAAGCGTATATTCCAACTACGAGAGGCTTGCACCAGTCCATAAATGGATCGCTAGAGCTTGCACACTTTGTTAGCACCTTTAGGATCGACAAAACCTTCAGGTTGCATCATATACAACTCTTCTTTAAGAAGTCCATTAAGGAATGCAGTTTTGATGTCCATTTGCCAGATTCAATAATCATAAAATGCGGCAATTGCTAACATGATTCAGACAGTCTTAAGCATCGCTACGGGTGAGAAGGTCTCATCGTAGTCAACTCCTTAAACTTGTCGAAAACCTTTCGCAACAAGTCGAGCTTTGTAGACAGTAACATTACCATCATCGCCAGTCTTCTTCTTGAAGATCCATTTATTCTCTATGGCTTGCCGATCATCAGGCAAGTCAACCAAAGTCCATACTTTGTTCTCATACATGGATCCCATCTCAGATTTCATGGCCTCAAGCCATTTTGCGGAATCTGGGCTCATCATCGCTTCCTCATAGTTCGTAGGTTCGTCATGGTCTAGTAACATGACTTCCAGAATAGGATTACCGTACCACTCTGGTGCGTAACGTGCTCTGGTTGACCTACAAGGTTCGGTAGTAACTTGATCCGAAGTTTCATGATCATTATCATTAGCTTCCTCACTAATTGGTGCAGGCATCACTGGAACCGATTTCTGTGATGAACTACTATCCAATTCAAGAGAAGGTACAGTTACCTCATCAAGTTCTACTTTCCTCCCACTCACTTCTTTCGAGAGGAACTCCTTCTCTAGAAAGGATCCATTCTTAGCAACAAAAATCTTGCCTTTGGATCTGTGATAGAAGGTGTACCCAATAGTTTCTTTTGGGTATCCTATGAAGACGCACTTCTCCGATTTGGGTTCAAGCTTATGAGGTTGAAGCTTTTTCACATAAGCATCGCAACCCCAAACTTTAAGAAACGACAGCTTAGGTTTCTTGCCAAACCATAGTTCATACGGTGTCGTCTCAACGGATTTAGATGGTGCCCTATTTAAAGTGAATGCAACTGTCTCTAATGCATAACCCCAAAACGACAGTGGTAAATCGGTAAGAGACATCATAGATCGCACCATATCTAATAAAGTATGGTTACAACGTTCGGACAAACCATTACACTTTGGTGTTCCAGGTGGCGTGAGTTGTGAAACTATTCCACATTGTTTTAAATGAAGGCCAAACTCATAACTCAAATATTCGCCTCCGCGATCAGATCGTAGAAACTTTATTTTCTTGTTATGATGATTCTCCACTTCACTCTGAAATTCTTTGGACTTTTCAAATGTTTCGGACTTGTGTTTCATTAAGTAGATATAACCATATCTGCTCAAATCATTTGTGAAGGTCAAAAAATAACGATACTTGGCGTGAGCCTCAACACTCATCGGACCGCATACACCGGTATGTATTATTTCCAATAATTCAGTGGCTCGCTCCATTGTTCCGGAGAACGGAGTCTTAGTCATCTTGCCCATGAGGCATGGTTCGCAAGCATCCAATGATTCATAATCAAGTGATTCCAAAAGTCCATCTGCATGGAGTTTCTTCATGCGCTTTACACCAATATGACCTAAACGGCAGTGCCACAAATATGTTGCACTATCATTATCAACTTTGCATATTTTGGCATCAATATTATGAATATGTGTATCACCACGATCGAGATTAAACAAAAATAGACCACTCTTCAAGGGTGCATGACCATAAAAGATATTACTCATATAAATAGAACAACCATTATTCTCTGATTTAAAGGAATAACCATCTCACATCAAACAAGATCCAGATATAATGTTCACGCTCAACACTGGCACCAAATAACAATTATTCAGGTCTAAAACTAATCCCGAAGGTAGATGTAGAGGTAGCATGCCGACGGTGATCACATCGACCTTGGAACCATTTCCGCCGCGCATCGTCACCTTGTCCTTAACAAATCTTCATTTAATCCGTCGCCCCTATTTCGAGTTGCAAATATGAGCAACAGAACCAGTATCAAAAACCCAGGTGATACTACGAGCATTAGTAAGGTACACATCAATAACATGTATATCAAATATACCTTTGTTCACTTTGCCATCCTTCTTATCTGCCAAATACTCGGGGCAGTTTCACTTCCAGTGTCCAGTCCCTTTGCAGTCGAAGCACTCAGTTTTAGGCTTAGGTCCAGACTTGGGCTTCTTCCTGGGAGTGGCAACTTGCTTGCCATTCTTCTTGAAGTTCCCTTTCTTTCCTTTGCCCTTTTTCTCGAAACTAGTGGTCTTGTTAACCATCAACACTTGATGCTCCTTCTTGATTTCTACCTCCGCAACTTTTAGCATTGCGAAGAGCTTGGTGATAGTCTTGTCGATCCCTTGCATGTTATAGTTCATCACAAAGCTCTTGTAGCTTGGTGGCAGTGATTAAAGAACTCTGTCAATGACACATTCAACTGGAAGATTAACTCCCAGCTGAGTCAAGTGATTGTAATACCCAGACATTTTGAGTATGTGTTCACTAACAGAACTATTTTCCTCCATCTTGCAACTATAGAACTTGCTGGTTATTTCATATCTCTTAACTCGGGCGTTTGCTTGAAATATTAACTTCAATTCTTGGAACATCTCATATGGTCCATGACGTTCAAAACGTCTTTGAAGTCCCGATTCTAAGCCGTAAAGCATGGCACACTGAACTATCGAGTAGTCATCATATCGAGCTTGCCAGACGTTCATAACATCAACATTTGCTCCTGTAGCAGGCCTTTCACCTAGTGGTGCATCAAGGACATAATTCTTCTGTGCAGCAATGAGGATAATCCTCAAGTTACGGACCCAGTCCATGTAGTTGCTACCATCATCTTTCAACTTAGCTTTCTCTAGGAACGCATTAAAATTCAAGGGAGCGGTAGCACGGGCCATTGATCTACAACATAGATATGCAAAAACTATCAGGACTAAGTTCACGATAAATTTAAGTTCAATTAATCATATTACTTAAGAACTCCCACTTAGATAGACATCCCCCGAGTCATCTAAATGATCACATGATCCATATCAACTAAACCATGTCCGATCATCATGTGAGATGGAGTAGTTTTCAATGGTGAACATCTCTATATTGATCATATCTACTATATGATTCATGTTCAACCTTTTGGTCTCAGTGTTCCGAGGCCATGTTTGTACATGCTAGGCTCGTCAATTTTAACCTGAGTATTTCGCACATGCAAAACTGTCTTGCACCCGTTGTATGTGAACGTAGAGCTTATCACACCCGATCATCAATGGTGTCTCGGCACGACGAACTGTCACAATGGTGCATACTCAGGGAGAACACTTATACCTTGAAATTTCAGTGAGGGATCATCTTATAATGCTACCGCCATACTAAGAAAAATAAGATGCATAAAAGATAAACATCACATGCAATCAAAATATGTGACATGATATGGCCATCATTATCTTGTGCCTTTGATCTCCATCTCCAAAGCACCGTCATGATCTCCGTCCTCACCGTCTTGACACCTTGATCTCCATCATAGCATCATTGTTGTCTTGCCAACTATTGCTACTACAACTATCACTAATGCATAGCGATAAAGTAAAGCAATTACATGTCGATTGCATTTCATACAATAAAGCGACAACCATAAAGCTCCTGCCAGTTGCCGATAACTTTTACAAAACATGATCATCTCATACAACAACGTATATCACATCATGTCTTGACCATATCACACCACAACATGCCCTACAAAAACAAGTTAGACATCGTCTACTTTGTTGTTGCAAGTTTTACGTGCCCGCTACAGGCTTCTAGCAAGAACTGTTCTTACCTACGCATCAAAACCACAACGGTGTTTCGTCAAGTTTGCTGTTTTAACCTTCAAAAAGGACCGACCGTAGTCAAATTCGATTCAATTAAAGTTGGAGAAACAAACACCTGCGAGCCACCTTTATGCAAAACTAGTTGCATGTCCGTGGGTGGAACCGGTCTCATGAACGTGGTCGTGTAAGGTTGGTCTGGGACGCTTCATTCAACAATACCACCGAATCAAAATAAGATGTTGGTGGTAAGCAGTATGACTATCACCGCCCACAACTCTTTGTGTTCTACTCATGCATATCATCCACGCATAGACCTGGCTCGGATGCCACTTTTGGGAAACATAGCATGCAATTTCAAAAAAATTCCTACGCTCACACAAGATCTATCTAGGAGATGCATAGCAACGAGAGGGGGAAACTGTGTCCACGTACCCTCGTAGACCGAAAGCAGAAGCGTTAGTGTAACGCAGTTAATGTAGTCAACGTCTTCACGATCCAACCTATCAAGTACCGAACATACGACCACATCCGAGTTCAGCACACGTTCATCTCGATGACGTCCCTCGAACTCTTGATCCAGCAGAGGGTCGAGGGAGAGTTTCATCAGCACGACGGTGTGGTGACGGTGATGGTGATGTGATCGGCGCAGGGCTTCGCCTAAGCACTACGACGA
The DNA here is from genome assembly GCA_963921465.1 of Triticum timopheevii. NCBI lineage: Eukaryota > Viridiplantae > Streptophyta > Magnoliopsida > Poales > Poaceae > Triticum > Triticum timopheevii. The sequence goes on from OY997270.1 coordinate 142,766,252, forward strand.
TATGACTGGAGGAGTAAACTGTGGAGGGGGCACCGCACACAGCTAAGAGAACAATTGATGTGCTATGGGGTGCCACTGCCCCCGTATATAAAGGAGGAGAGGGAGGAGGCTGGCCACAGGGGGCATCAGGGGGTAATCGACTAGGACTCCTAGTCCTAGTCGGCCCCCCTTTCCTTTCTTTCGGAGGGGGAAAGGGGAAGGAGAAGGAGAGGGAGAAGGACAAGGAAAGGGGGCCGCGCCCCTCCCCATTGTCCAATTCGGACTCCCTTGGGGGGGGGGGCGCCACCCCTTGCGGTCTCCCCTCTCTCTCCCCTATGGCCCATGTAGGCCCATTACTTCCCGGGAGGGGGGGGGGGTTCCGGAACCCCTCAGTACTCCGGAAAATGCCCGAATTATTCCGAAACCATTTCGATGTCCAAATACCATTGTCCAATATATCAATCTTTACCTCTCGACCATTTCGAGACTCCTCGTCATGTCTGTGATCTCATCCGGGACTCCGAACAATCTTCGGTCACCAAAACATATAACTCATAATACAAATCGTCATCGAACGTTAAGCATGCGGACCCTACGGGTTCGAGAACTATGTAGACGTGACCGAGACACATATTCAGTCAATAACCAACAACGGAACCTGGATGCTCATATTGGTTCCTACATATTCTACGAAGATCTTTATCGATCAAACCGCAATGACAGCATACGTTATTCCCTTTGTCATCGGTATGTTACTTGCCCGAGAATCGATCGTCGGTATCCTCATACCTAGTTCAATCTCGTTACCGGCAAGTCTCTTTACTCGTTCCATAATGTATCGTCCTGCAACTAACTTATTAGTCACATTGCTTGCAAGGCTTATCATGATGTGCATTACCGAGAGGGCCCAGAGATACCTCTCCGATACTCGGAGTGACAAATCCTAATCTTGATCTATGCCAACCCAACAAACACCTTCGGAGACACCTGTAGAGCATCTTTATAATCACCCAGTTATGTTGTGACGTTTGATAGCACACAAGGTGTTCCTCCGGTATTAGGGAGTTGCATAATCTCATAGTCAAAGGAATATGTAAAGTCATGTAGAAAGCAATAGCAATAAAACTTAACGATCATTATGCTAAGCTAACGGATGGGTCTTGTCCATCACATCATTCTTCTAATGATGTTATCCGTTCATCAAATGACAACACATGTCTATGGTTTAGGAAACTTAACCATCTTTGATTAACGAGCTAGTCTAGTAGAGGCATACTAGGGACACTTTGTTTTGTCTATGTATCCACACATGTATCAAGTTTCCGGTTAATACAATTCTAGCATGAATAATAAACATTTATCATGATATAAGGAAATATAAATAACAACTTCATTATTGCCTCTAGGGCATATTTCCTTCAAGGAGATCCCACACACCAAATCCCACCTACTCTCCCAGCTGGCCCACCAGCCAATCCGAAAACCTCGTATCGCACCAGCCGATCCACCCACCTCGGATCCCTCCCTCGGATCCCGCCACCTCGATCCCCACCTCGCCATGCACCCACCCGTGTCGCGATTCACCCGCCCCGTCTGGCTCCGCCACACAGTCCACCCACCCATCCACTGCGCCCGGCTCCACCAAAACAACGCGACCCGCATCCACCCCTACCCAATCGCCTTGTGCTGATCCCACCACGTCTGCCAGCCCCCTGCGAGCGGATCAGCCACGCCGCCCCATGCCCAGCGCATCCGCTCAGCTTGCTGGTAGCCCCACCAAATCCTCTTTGGTATCCTCGTCCCATGCACGCCTCCACCACGTCTCCCACAATGTGCCATGCCCATTCAACCACCACAAAATGCACATAAAATGTCCACTCGTTCCAAGTCGGGTTTTGCATGCCTCATCGTCTATTTCTTGCGGAAACTTCGACCATATCACCCATTCCACCCACCCACAAGTCAGCCCTCAAAGACCCAAATTGGCGACAAGTTATGCTAGACGAATAAAATGATTTCATGAATGACTCTACTTGGTCTTTGGTGCCTAAGTCTGCAGGTGTCAACATGGTCACGGGGAAGTGGATCTTCCAGCACAAGTTCAATACAGACGGTTCCTTGGCACGTTACAAGGCTTGCTGGGTGGTGCATGGATTCACTCAACGGGAAGGTGTGGACTATGATGAAACTTTCAGCCGTATGGCCAAACCTACCACAATCCGTGTGATCTTGAGTCTCGCCACCTCACGCTCTTGGCCCATTCACCAGTTGGATGTCGAGAATGCGTTTCTTCACGGTGATCTCCATGAAACCGTGTATTGCTCTCAACCATCGAGATTTGTGGACTCCTCTCATCCGGATCATGTCTGCCGGCTTCACAAGTCTCTCTATGGTCTCAAGCAAGCGCCTCGTACATGGTTTCTTCGCTTTCAGGCATTTTTGCTCTCCATTGGATTTTGAGCGTCCAAGAGTGACACCTCCCTCTTCATACTACACCGTGGTACATCTCTGGCCTACTGGCTTGTTTATGTAGATGATATCATCGTCACCGCCAACTCCACCCACACCCTCAACCACATAATTTCTTCTCTCAAGTCTGTGTTTTCCATGACCGACTTGGGTACCCCACATCATTTCCTAGGCATCAATGTCACTCCAAACCGCTCGGCCTCTTCCTCCCACAACAACAATACACCTTGGAGATACTAGATCACGCTAACATGCTCCACTACAAACTAGTCTCCATACCCGTTGACACTAGTGCTAAGTTGTCCCCTGCTACTGGTAATCTCTTGTCCAATCCCTCTTAGTACCGCAGCCTCGCTGGTGCCTTACAATATCTCACTTTGACCCAGCCGGACATCTCCTATGCGGTTCAACAGGTGTGCTTGTTTATGTATGAGCCTCGTGATACTCACATGCAGCTCATCAAGCGGATCCTTCGGTATCTCCAAGGTACGTCCCATTACGGACTCCAATTCTACAAGTCCGCTTCCACGGATCTCATTGCTTATAAAGACGCTGATTGGGCAGGGTTCCCACACACACAAAAATCCACGTCCGGCTTCTGTGTTTTCCTTGGATCCAACCTCGTCTCTTGGTCCTCCAAACGACAGGCGACCATGTCCCGTTCTAGCGCAGAGGCAGAGTACAGAGGTGTTGCTAACTGTGTTGGAGAGTCATGCTGGCTACGACAACTCCTTCACAAACTCTAGTGTTCACTTCAACGTGCAACCGTTGTCTATTGTGATAACATTAACGCATCCTATCTTGCTTCTAACCCGGTTCAACATCGGCACACGAAGCACATTGAGATTGATCTGCATTTTGTGCGTGAATGGGTTGCCTTGGGAGAATCTCGTGTGTTGCACGTTCCATCTAGCTCTTAGTTCGCTGATGTGTTCACCAAAGGACTACCATCACTGGTGTTTGACAAGTTCAGATCCAGCCTCAACGTCCACGCCAATGGAGTTCCAGCTGAGGGGGTGTTGAATTGTATGTAACATGTATGTACCGTTATTGTGCATGTGCATGTTACTTGTAATTATGATCACGTCGCCCACAGCCCGTGTGCCACCTCTGTAGGGGCGATCGTTCTCCTCTATGTATAAGTGGCATGTACTCTGTCAACATCAATAACAATCAAGATTATCTCTTCCAACTATTGCAACATGGTATGCTTGGTGGGTTGCCGTCAGGGAAGGTCCTGAGATTTCAAGGGTCCTGGGAAAAACTACAATCCAAGGCCTGTAATATGCAGACAACGCATGAGTGAAGAAATATCAGCATCGCACGACAGAAAAGAACCTCGAGAATCCAGGTAACTCCTTTCTGTAGTTATCTGTTTTTCAAGATTTTTTGGATGAGCACATTGGCAAAATTGTTTTTGTGTGGTGTCGTGTTGAACAGGGGGGGGGGGGGTTGGGGAGGGACTAGGCTCGATAGATATGATTAAAGCGCACCAACTATCGCAAGCCATGCTTGCCGCTGCTTCTCACTAGAAAGAGATTGCTTCAAAAGTTGCTGAAGTCACTACTAGTAAAAGCCTTATATGTGAACTCAAATGAGTGGCGGGCACGGCGGGGCACCCGCCACATTTAATTTTGAAAACAAGGAGTGGTGGGTAACAAAATGCGCCCGACACTGGAGCCATACCAACAATGGCAGGCGGAAATAACCACCCGCCACAAGTGTGAACTCCCAGATGTGCCCTCGTGCTGAAAGTGAGTAGTGGCGGGCTATGCGGAAGGCCCGCAACAACTACGTTAGCTACCAGTGGCGGGTAGGTATTGGTACGTCTCCGTCATATCTACTTTTCCTAACACTCTTCCTCTTGTTTTAGACTCTAATTTGCATGATTTTAATGAAACTAACCTGGACTGACACTGTTTTCAGCAGAACTACCATGGTGTTGTTTTTGTGAGAAATAGAAGTTCTCGGATTTGAACGAAACTTTTTAGAGATTTATTTCAGAATAAAAGAAAAATACTGGAGCCAAGAACCACCGGAGGGGCCCCCCTGGGTGAGCACAACCCACTAGGGTGCGCCCCCTCCAGGCGCACCCAGGGTGGGTTGTGCCCACCTGATGGCTCCGTAGACCCTGATCCTGGCTCCATAAATACCTATTTTTGGAGAGAGAAAATCAGGGAGAACGAATTATTGCGTTTCATGAGATGGAGCCGCCGCCACCTCCTGTTCTTCATCCGGAGGCCAGATCTGGAGTTCGTTTGAGGCTCCGAAGAGGGGCATCTTCGATCTTCGTCATCACCAACCCTTCTCCATCGCCAATTCCATGATGCTCCCACGGGGAGTGAGTAATTCTCTCGTAGGCTCACTGATCGGTGAGGAGTTGGATGAGATTCATCATGTAATCGAGTTAGTTTTGTTAGGGCTTGATCTCTAGTATCCAGTATGTTCTGAGATTGATGTTGTTATGACTTTGCCATGCTTAATGCTTGTCACTTTGGGCCCGGGTGCCATGATTTCAGATCTGAATCGTTTATGTTATCACCATTATATCTATGTTCTAGATCCGATCTTGCAAGTCATATTCACCTACTACGTGTTATGATCCGTAAACCCCGGAGTGACAATAGTCAGGATACTTTCCGGTGATGACCGTAGTTTGAGGAATTCATGTATTCACTATGTTTTAATGCTTTGTTTGGTTCTCTATTAAAAGGAGGCCTTAATATCCCTTAGTTTCCGTATGGACCCCGCTGCCACGGGAGGGTAGGACAAAAGATGGCATGCAAGTTCTTTCTGTAAGCACGTATGACTATTTGCGGAATACATGCCTACATTATATTTATGAACTGGAGCTAGTTTTGTATCGCCCTAGGTTATGACTGTTATATGATGAATATCATACAATGAATCTACCGATCCAATGCCTACGAATTTTCGACATATTGATCTTGCTAAGTTACTACTGCTACTATTACTGTTTCACTTGCTACAAAATCATTACTATCACTGTTACCGTTACTATTGCTGCTACCACTATTACCAAAACTATCATATTACTGTGCTACTAATCACTTTGCTGTGGATATTTAATCTCCAGGTGTGGTTGAATTGATAACTCAACTGCTAATACTTGCAAATATTCTTTGGCTCTCCTTGTGTCGAATCTATAAATTTGGGTTGAATACTCTACCCACGAAAACTGTTGCGATCCCATATACTCGAGGGTTATCAAGACCCTTTTCTGGCGCCGTTGCCAGGGAGCATAGCTATATTTGTTGAGTCACTTGGGATTATTATCTATTTATCATTATGAAGAATCCGAAGGATACCAAGACTAAGATTTTTCCCTCTAAGACGAGGGGAGGTAAGGAACTGCCATCTAGCTCTACACTTGATTCACCTTCTATTTTGAGTAGACTTGCAACACCACCACATGCTATTAATCATGATATGTCGCAAGTTATTGATGATGCTACTTCTATGAATGCTACTCATGATGACGCTAGTGCCTTGCTTGATGATAATATGTCACTAGGTGAATTTCTTGATGAACAAATCGCTAGAGCTAAATATATGGAGCATGCCGAAACTGATGAAATTATTGAAACTGATGAACTACTTGAAACTGAAAATCTTGAAACACCTATTAGACCTAGCCCTCCTAGATATGAAATGCCTAAGATACCTGAAGGTTATGTTATGGATGAGGAGATAGCTAGAGATTTTCTTGCTTGCAATGATAGAGATGATCTTAAGAAATTATTATGCAAACTGAAAGAAAAATCTTCGAATGCTAGAATGAAATGTGATCCTAAGTTTGCTACTTCACCTATCTTTATTGATGATAAGGATTATGAATTCTCTGTAGACCCAGAGTTAATTACTTTGGTTGAATATGATCCTTTCCATGGCTATGAAACTGAAACTATTATGGCACACTGACGGCTCGTGTCCGCGTCAGTTTTTCCCCAAAGAGGAAGGGATGATGCAACACAACTACGGTAGGTGTTTCCCTCAGTGATGAAACTAAGGTTATCGAACCAGTAGGAGAACCAAACAACACTATGTAAATGGTACCTGCACACAAAGAACAAATACTTGCAACCTGACGCGTAAGAGGGGTTGTCAATCCCTCTCGGATAAAAGTTAGATTTGTTTGTAAGATTTTGGATAAATAGATCTCAATAAAAAATTAATAAATAAAGTGCAACAAGGTATTTTTGTGTTTTTAGAATTATAGATCTAAAAACAAAAACAAACAAAAATAGATCTCGAAGCAAATATGATAAAGAATAGACCCGGGGGGCGTAGATTTCACTAGTGGCTTCTCTCAAGAAAATAGCATACAATGGGTAAATAAATTATTGTTGGGCAATTAATAGAACTTCAAATAATTATGACAATATCTAGGCCACGATCATTATATGGACATCTCGTCCAAGATTAGTAGACCGACTCCTGCCTGCATCTACTACTATTACTCCACACATCAACTGCTATCCAGCATGCATCTAGTGTATTAAGTTCATGGAGAGACAAAGTAATGCCATAAGAACGATGACATGATGTAGACAAGATCTATTCATGTAGGAATAGACCCCATCTTGTTATCCTTAATAGCAACGATCAACACGTGTCTTGCTGCCCCTTCTGTCACTGGGAAAGAATACCGCACGATCGAACCCATCACAAAGCACCTCTTCCCATGTCAAGAAAAATCGATCTAGTCAGCCTAACTAAACCGAAGATTTGAAGAAGAAATATGAGGCTATAAGTAATCATGTATATAAGAGATCAAAACTCAAATAACTTTCATGGATAAAATAGATCTGATCATAAACTCAAAGTTCATCGGATCCCAACAAACACACCGCAAAAAGAGTTACATCAAATAGATCTCCAAGGGACCATTTGATGCGGAGCATCCTACGGGCATCACCATGTCAAGAGTCCATTTGGCAAGTGACACGTGCGACTTCTACTTCTCATACATAAAGGTGAATCTTCTCCTTTACACATGTTCACTTGGCCCCTTCGAGGATGGTATACTACTTGACACTCCACTCGTGTGCATGCATAGTTATTGCCGGAGCTTCACAGACGAGGAGGAGGAGTGCAAGCGCAACAGAACAACTACACCATCCGCGAGGGAAGCATGGAAGAGAAGATGAAAGAAATGGAGCTGCTACAAGCTACAGCCACCGGACATGCGGTACCTGACGCATCCCAAATGGCCAGAGGAACTACAGCTGACGCGTGCTACAGTGGCTGGACGACCGACGCCCACCGAACGTCCGACATGTCCCAGGCACCGGACGTCTGACGCTTATCGGAAATCCGGTGCCACCTATCCTAAAGCAAAATGACAGACTTCCGACGCCTGCCGGACGTCCGGTCCCCCACGAGCCATCAGACATCCGACAACCTCTGGAAATCCGGTGCAGCTACACCCGAGAAGAATCAGAGGACTTCCGACACGCGCCGGACGTCCGGACTGTCCCGAGCCACCGGACGTCTGACCCCCACCGGTCGTCGGGTACCTGCCTGTGCGCAGCCACAGGCCTTTGGCCTTGTATCCCTCTCCCACTTACCCCTTCGTGGCTTAGACTATAAATAGACCACCTCCACCTCCTTTCTAGGGTCAGCAAAGTGATAGGTCATTTGTATGTGAGCTTTGCTCCTTCCACTCCTCCTCTTGAGAGAGAGAGAGAGAGAGAGAAGAGAGAGAGATAGAGATAGAGATAGAGATAGAGAGAGAGAGAGACCACTACTCCATTGGAGGCCAAGACCTCCATCTTGGAGAAGATCCTGCGGGATATCATCAACACCCCCTCACGGGAGGACCCCCCATCAAGACCTCCTCTTGGAGATGAACTCTACCTTGTATCTTTCCTTTTGTTGTTCATGTACCTTGTGTGTTTGGTTGTCTAGTAGATGTGTGATTGGACTTGTTCTTGAGTGTTTCCCCTTGTGATTTCTCCCCGTTCTTCCTCGTGTTCTTTGTGTTCTTCAAGGGAATCCACTCCAATCGTGAAAGATCGGTCTACACCCGGTTAGCCCCGTATCATATGGTATCATGAGCCACCTTTATCATGTATTTGGAGCTCCTGCCCCTTGTTTTATAGCTTGATTTTGTCGTGTTCTTCCCCAATTTCGAAAATCCCCACCAAAAATAGCCCCAATTTTTTTTGTGATTTGTTGGCTTGATGATGTTTTGTTGATTTTGATCCATGAATTTGCTTGGTTCCGAGTGGATCTAGCATTTCCCCAAGTTTCCCCATCTTTCATCCACGAAATCTCATCCATTTTGACCCCAAAATCCCCAAATTCCGCCCAAAATCGCGTCCCGGAGCTCAAATCCCGCGTTGACCCCGACCCACCGGACGTCCGACCTTTACCGGACGACCGGAACCCCAAACCTGAGCTGAAACAGCGGATTTCCGAGCCCAACCGGACGTCCGACGACCGGACATCCGTCCATTACCAGACGCCCGACACATGTAGATATCGACTTTGGCTGATTTTTATTTTGCCATAACTAATTCATCCGAACTCCGATTTTGATGTTCTTTAGCTCGTTTTGAAGCTATTGACATCCCGCACCCCACAAAAATACCACCAACATCATTTGACTCCATCAAATTTTGTGAATTTTGGCATATTTGCCTAGGCCCTCCACCACATCATCTGCATTACCACCACCGACTTCCGCAACCTAACCCATTTTTCTCGCCATAGCATTAGTGGTTGCTTGAGTAGTGATTCGAGTCTCCTAAGGTGTTTCGGCTACTTAGGGACAGTTACTTCTTCATCAACAACCACCACCACTTCCGCATAACCTTGCCCACCATACATTTCGCCAACCCAACTTAACCCAATTGTTGTTTGAGCTTGTTTGAGTTGTGGCTTGTGTCTCCTAAGGTGTTTCGGCTACTTAGGGACGGTAATTTCAACTCCGACACGTGATAGCCCATCATTCCACTTCTGAATTGCCAAGTGGAAACCACCACCGCATTCCTCTACCACCATTTGACATTTGCCTTTGGAGATTTTGAGTTTGCGGTTTTTCCGTTTCCTAGGGTGTTTCGACTAACTAGGAATGGGTCGACATCGGCAACACCGCCTCTCATCATCGCCAAGGACGGTAACCTCGATGGCACCATTGTATATCCCCCTTGCAATTGCATTGATAACCTCTAGCCCATTTTGCGTCACTTGCCTATCGAGACTAGCCATTGAGTATTGTCGGCAACGTTACTTGTGCACATTAGTGATCCATACCTTCCATTGCATATATACCATATCATCTTGGTATCATCATATCATCCCTTGTGTCACAAGTTTTTCCCCGCATATACCCTATTGCTATCTTGGTTTGTGCATTGTGCAAAAGTGGCCATACAAAAAAAGAATAAGCTTTTAAGCAAAGAAAAAGAGTGAACAAAGAGCTTGTAAGCAATAGCCATAGCATCACAATATATCATATGGTATCATACTCAATCATATTGGATCATCTTGTGCTAAAGCACCGGAACATACATACATAGCATACTTGGGATAGAAAGTTTATCCATTTTGCATCTTATAGGTTGTGCACAGGTGTCGTATCTGCCTATTGAGAAATCGTGCTAGCGTCACTCTTGAGTTTTGCAACACGAGCATTTTCCTTGGTTGCACGACCCCATTTATCTATCCGTGTGTGTGTTTCCGTGTGCCATTGATTGCTATTGGTCTACTTGTTTCACTTGCAAATTTGTGAATCTCTTTCAACATTATTGACTCTTGCTAACATTTTGCATCAAATTTTTGTGCCACTATCCTCACCAAGCTCCACCATAAGCTTTACTTGATAGGTGAGAGTGAACAAGTCCGGTACCAATTCCACTATTCTTTCATTTCACATTGAGAGAAACGGGATACATCCTCAACATTGGGAAAATGTAACTTGGTATTGTTTATCTCATTTCCTACTCACCTCTACTCAAGTCTTGTGATGGATAGTCAAGGCATTTCACCTTTGGACTACAACAACAATGACGATTTTGATATCACGAAAAACTCCACCGACGCCAAGATGCAAGCTCAAATGGAGGAGATCAAATCCCTCATCAAGTCCTACAAGAGATCTTCCTCATCTTCAAGAAGATGCTCTAGTGCACATGCTTCCGAGCTACCATCTCTGGCAAGGTCACATCGGCATCGACACCAACACCGACAAGAACATGAAGGTCAAGAGCTCAACACCAACTACCGCTCAAGGACATCACCATCTCCCTTGGCATCTTCGCCAAGCGACCTCAAGGCATCTTCGCCTACGGACATACGACATCTTCGCCAACAAGCACCCCAAGACTACGCTCAAGAGAAGCTCCCCAAGCTCAAGTCCATGACTTCCCCAAGCTACTACGACCTTGACATCGACCACGCGATTCCTTTCTATGGGACTCAAGAACCCGAGGGGTATCTCGAGTGGGAGCGCTTGATGGAAGAATACCTCAAGCTACATCAAGTCCCTTCCGAAGATCAAGTGAAGTGCGCCACAAGGAACTTCCATGACTACGCATCGGCATGGTGGTTTCACACACCTTCGGAAAACTACGACATGAGTTGGCCCAAGACGAAGAGAGTTGTGCGGCGAGAGTTTGTGCCTCCAACCTACACGGAACAAATTCAACGCCAATTGGAGAACACCATCCAAGGATCCAAGTCCATCAGCGCGTACTTCAAGGATATGAAGAATGCCTTGCGACGAGCTGGCGTGGACGACCCCATTTTGATGAAGTTCCACTTCATGATGGGATTGAACAACGACATCTCTAAGACTATCTTCCTCAAGAACTACAAGTCCTCGATGACAACTACGTTGGTGCTCTCAAGGCGGAACAAGAACTCATGAAGGCCAAGGCTTCTCCACCCCAAGCTCACTTCGCGACGACCAAGCTCCATGAGAACGAGCATGAGGATAGTACCACCAAGATGTACAAGCCTGACGAGCTCCAAGATGATACTCCCAAGTTCAACTTCACCGCGATCCCTCTTTGTTGCATTGATGATGCCAAGTCTACTTCGACTCTTTTTCAAGACGGTGCGGTGACGGGTATGACTACGGAGACCTTCAAGGACCAAGCTTTGGAGGCGAGCGACATGGTGACGAGCAAGGATGGTGCTTCCATCTTTGGAGGCGAGAGTGATGATGTGCCATCTTCGGCCTTCATCCACGGCGACGATGATGAGATGATCGAGCATGGGATTTTCCCTTCAGTCACGGAGGAGAGTGATGATGTGCCATCTTCGACCTTCATCCACGGCGACGGCGACGAGATGGTTGAGCATGGGATTCTCCCTTCGACCACGGCGACGTATGATGACTTGAGTGACTTTTGCCACCATATTGAGAGTGAGAGTGACTTCACCACTAGCCCCATATATGACGAGTTTCCCCAATTCCCATGTGAGGAGAGCCACAACCCTCACCACTTGAGTGAGATGAGTGACTCCACCATATGTGACTTTGAGTGCACCTATTTTGAGGGAGTGAGTGAACCACCACATAGAGAGAGTGTGATAGTTGATAGGTCTCGTGAGGCCATTTGCATTTCTAACAACTTCACATCTACCTCTATTGTGTCTTCTCATTTGGTGCTAGGTCCCATTTATGATGACACACTTGGTCTTTGCCACCTCACCTACACCACTTGAGTGGAATGAAAAAGGAAACATAGGTGAAGGTGATGCTCTAGTCCCACTAGTTGACATTCTTGACATTGATTGCTTGCATGATGTTGATCCACCTAGTACCATGCTTCATGCTAGTATGATTTCCCCATGCGATGATTTCCCCATTTATGATGAGTATGATAATTCTCATGTGGAGTCTATTAGTTGTGATGCCATGTTACATAGGATTTCTTATGACAATTCTTTATGTCACATCATGTTTGATAATCCGCTTGACTTGTCATATGCTATGCATGAGATCGACCATATGTCTTATTAGCAATCTCATCATAGTGACTATGCACATGCCATTAAAATAAACCCAATTTGCACATATGGCATAGATGACAAGCCCATGGTTATTGACATTCTTTTTTCTTGTGATGATATTGATATGCTCCCGTTGCATCATTTATCTCATATGCCATGCCATGACCACCTAGCTTCGGATATACATTGTTTTAGATGTTGTCCATTTTCTCCATATGATGTTTTCGATATTGCTCATGAGGAGACCCCCATAGTTTCCTCATACATTTTAGGAGATTTTGATTCATCCCATGCATTGCATGGCTCCAATAATTATGTGCACCATATGCTCCCCATGAATAAACATGCTATTGTTGTGCCATATACTTGCATTCTCAATTTGTGTCCCCATCATGTCATACACAATAACTATTCTTTCATGATGGATGGCATGTTCTTATACCATGCATCAAATTTCTTTGAGCGATGCTTATATTGTGCTAACTCACATATGCACATACACATCATGATGGATGATGTGTACATTTACCACACACACAATTTCTTTCGCTTGTGTATTTGTTGTGTAGGTACCCATGCTTACTTGTCAACTTCCAATCCCATGAGTTGACAAAACGAGCTCCAGAGAGCAACGATGACTTGGGATCCCATGGATTGTCTTTCCCACTGCTCTCTTCGTGCAAAGACTTCGTGCATTCATTCTACATGGCCCTCACTTGGCTATGGGTTATTATCCATTAGATATTATATGCCCATCTTGCCATGTTCACTTTGCGTGATATGCTTATTCCTATGCCTTTGCCATGCTTTTGTGACCCATGCTTTGCATTACACATGATGATTGATTCTAGTACTTGTATGTGTATTTGCAAGCTTGGTGGAGACATTGCTTGTTATTGCCATGTTCCATTTATGACCCATTCCTATGATGATACTAGGATCTTGCTTTGTGTTCGTGCTTGCGATATGTCATGTGCATTGCCTATGCCTATTATTTGCTCACATGACATGATTGCCATGATTTCCTTTAGTATGTTGCATCTTTGATCCACTAGTTTGCACGACTTGATCTATGCTTGCTCATGTTAGATCACCCATGATTCATACTTGCTCATTTCATGGGGTTGATGATAACCACTACATGCTTTGCACATGATTGCTATTGCTTCTTGTCATATATATCCATATGTTGCCTCTCTCATGCTAGATGATTTTCCATGTATTGAGTGCAACAATGCTTCACTACAAAAAAAAGACACATCCGTGACATTTTGGGCAAAACGAATTTTTTCTGTCATGCTTATGACACTTCTATGACGATAATTGTGACAAAACCCGGTATCATCATAGATGTGGTGGGCTCCTACTTCTATGACAAAAAATTATGACAAAAATGGGCTTTTTGTCCTGGGCGGGCCGGAGACGCAGCTGCATGACATTCTTTGAGCCGTCCATGACGGAAAAAACCGTGGTAGAAGCGAGGGCGAGGAAAATATCGGGGAGTTCCCGCTTACGGTGGGTGGTCGGGGGCCGAGCGATGCGCGTTTCTCTTCTACACGTACGCGCGTGGGTGCAAGGCATTGTGCTCTAATTGAACCCGAGTGAGGCGTTCGCCTAACTGAACCCGAGCAATTGCACTACAGGCTACGCGTTACTGAACCCGAGCGATCGATCGATGGCTGTTAGCTGAACCCGATCGAGCGATTCCGTCATTCGCTACTGCTGCTAACTGAAGCCGATTGAACCTGCTGCCTCATTCCCTTGATGCACAGTGAGCGTTGTTGGGGGGGGGTTTGGATGAACAATTCCCGGTGGGGGGGTTGGATGAACAGGACCCCGTGGTGTTGCCGCTGGATGAACAAGACCCCGATCGATCGAACCGGTTGGGCATGGAGGAACAGGACCCCGTGGAGGGAAGGTTGAACAATAGCCAGTGGAGGGCTGGTTGAACAGTAGCCGGTGGAGGGCTGGATGAACATTAGCCTGTGGAGGGGTGGTTGAACAGGACCCCGTGGAGAGGGCTGGTTGAACAGTTGCCGGTGGAGGAGTGGTGGAGGCTGGATGAACAGGAACCCATGGATGTACAGTCGCAGGTGGAGACCGGAGGAGGTCGACGGTGGATGAACAGTAGCCCGTGGAGGATGGAGGAGGTCGACGGTGGAGATGAATAGTATCCCGTGGAGTCCCGTTTTGCGGTACGCCACACCCCTCCTGATGAACAGGACCCCCGTTTCGACCGTAGCGCTCCAACACAAGTCTGTTTCCTCTGTTTTTCGGTATGCTACACCCCTCCAGATCAACAAGACCCCGTTTCGACCATAGGAGGTCCAACAGAAGTCCGTTTCCTCTATTTTACGGTACGCCAGACCCCTCCCGATGAACAAGATCCCGTTTCGACCGTGGCCGGTCGAACACAAGGCTGTTTCCTCCGTTCTGCGGTACGCCGGGCCTCATTTCCATCGTTCCGTCCAAGTCGGTTGGCTCCCGATGAACAACACGCATTCCGTTGCCTCCCGATGAACACGACGCATTCCGTTGCCTCCCCATGAACACGACGATGACACAGTTTCTCCGTTCCGACCCAGCCATGTACACGAGTCCTGGCCATACGTATATGCGAGTAGGCGTTCGAGACCCCGCCCGTATGTACGTATGTGCCCATATTTACTTTCTTGCACCCTGGCCGTTGTACATACGTGTACATGCTATGTGCGCACCTCTACTATGATACGTGCACGCCTCTACTACGACACGTGCCCTTCCTTCCTTGCACGGCCACGGTTCATCGCTGCAGCCTGCAGATAGACAGATCGACCAGTATGTGCATACACGTCCGCGACCAGAATGACAATGCTACGTACCCTTCGACCAGGTGGGTCCCGACTGTCAGGAACTTCCTTGCCTGCGAAGATGTAGCTGGTGGGTCCTAGCAGTGAGGGGGAAAATCGTTTTATTGCCCGTAATATGGGCACACTTCCTTCCGTGCGAAGATGTAGCTGGTGGGTCCCAGCAGTCAGGGAGGAAACGTTTTTTCGTGAAATAGGTGGCCCGTCCGGTGGGTCCCTGTTGTCAGGTGGAGGAATAATTATTTTTCGCGTAATAAGGAGGCACTTCCTTGCTGTGGCCATGGACCCAGCTGCCAGCCTCTCCACGTACAGTACTCTTCCGATGGAAGTCATTCCTTGACCACGTTGGCCACGCCGCGCCGAGAGCACTAGGGCGGTGGACGATGGCGAGGCTTAGGAAGGGGACGATGCGGAGCCGGGGAAGACGCGACAATGGAAGCCCACACGGAGAGGAGTACGAGGGTTCAATGGTTCGGCTGCGGTGTGAGGCTGCCATCGCCACAGAATAACAGGGGGTGTGGGTGAGTAGAGGGATGGCCTGGCTAGCGGTGTGAGTAGTATGGGGCGGTGAGGCCTCCGCGCATCACAGCCAACCACGGGAGGTAGGAGCACGCAGCACGACCGACGCAGCTTTGGGCGGCTAGAGCAAGAAGACCAGAGGTTGAAGAAGCACTATGGCCGTTGGATGGACATCGTACAGTCACTATTGCTAGAATCGTTTATATTGACTAAGTTGACAAAGCCCTTGGTACGCGTCAACTTAGTAGGCCCATAGGTCAGCTTCCGAAACGGTGCGCCCCAAATGTCAGGGGGAGGAATCATTTTTTGGGCGGCTGAAGCAAGAATATTCGAGATTGAAGAAGAAGCACGACATCTGTTGGATGGACATCCAACGACCACTACTGCTAGAACCGTGTGTTGACTATAAGTTGAGAAAGCCTTCCATACGCGGCACCTTAGTTTTTTTAGGGGACGCGTCAACTTAGAAGGCCCACAAGTGTGTGGCAGAGAACATATAGCCCATTTGCTATTTGTAAGAATGTACAACCCATTTTGAATTCTTATGGACTTAACTACATCCCATTTACAGTTTGTTAAAAGCACAACCCATTTTCTCGCTAGGACAGTGATTAATAATTTCAACCAACCGCTCAAAACAGAATTCCAAAAAATTTCCCACATTTTGATGGGATCCGAAATATTTTTATCCAAAATTTCTAGTCAGATTAAATATAATTTCAAAATAAAGTTGTATTACGTAAAAATCCAACAAAATATTGCGCGCGCAACAAGTAACGAAATTAAAATGTTCAAATTCCAAAAATAATATATTTTTTAAACTAATTACGCGTTTGGAGCATTTTTTTATAGTTACTGCCCAGTTATTATAATTACATCCCATTTATTATTTCTTAAAGTCCATTTTCTTGTTAAGCCTAATGCATCCCTCCTAGGAAATATTTGCAGCCCAGCGGGGCGGAGAATAACAAGTTGACCCGGATATTGTGTACAACTGTCGGCCCAGTTGCATTGCTGATGTTGAAAAAAATGCATGTGTGGTACAGTACAATGTTACATGGCTACTCAACCCACATTCAGCGACGCCGGAAAGGCCCAAACAAGGCTTCTGTACAACTTTTTGAAGTCAATGAGCTCAATTAATAACTTAAGAAAAACGTTAGAGTATAGTGGAACCTAATCAAAAGCTATCACGAGCAAAGAAATAATTCAACGGGTCCCACTTGTGCGTGTGTGTGCGTGCGCGCACGCGCACACGCGCGCGTGTGTGTGTGTGTGTGTGAGAGAGAGAGATAACCATCGGTCGATGCTCGTAAATACATCTTTCAGCCATATGCATTGGTGATGCTCGGTAAAAACTTATATAGTTGACACAATCATATAAAACATCATAGGACACTGAACTTGCATATAGAAATTTCACGTAGGCGGCACAATCAGAGTGGAAGCAATGGATCGCTACGGGTAGGGCTATGTTGAAACCAACGAACTCATACATAACGGTTCATCATCTTTAGCAATGACGGGGAAATATCTTGAATGCCGTGCAAAGAAAACAGACAGACAACACAATAAGTTCTGCTAGCACATTAAGTTGACGTACAACCCTTTCTAAAAGAAGTTCAGGTACAAAATTAGAATAGGTCACAATCAAATGTACTGGCACAACAGTGCTTCGCACCCATAGCTCGGATTTAACTTGTATCTGACAAGATTCAGTTGTTACCTCAAGTTAGAGCACATCCAGGCAGCTAGCCCTGCCTCTTCTCCCAAAGAGCAGTGGCCTCCGCCGCGCGATGGAGTAGGCCCTGTGCCATCCATCGTTTCGAGCAACACGGGGAAGGTATGACGTTGACTCCTATAATGGACGTTGTCGACAGACCCTGGAACCAGCGGCGGCGGCAGGACTTCGATTGCTTGATTGACCACTTCTTCGACATGCACGAACACTCGATACAGATACATCCCTGACATGGTCCACGACAACCTTGGTGGCGACGAATAGTACAACCCCGGTTCCTGCACCGGTATCTCTACACCAATCACCTTCGGTATGGTGGACGGCTTCTTCATCCATGCCATAACGGTCAGAGCCCAGTTGTCTAAAGGAACAAAGATACTTACGAGCTCACCTCCACGGTCGTTGATAAGATCATTCATGGACTCGTTGTTCCAAGCACGTCGAGGCATGCCGTGGAAGGTAAGCTTTGTTAAAACTCAAGCTCAGAGGGAACCGAGCCCCATCCTGGGTGCCACCGATCAAAGCTCACCAACGCGCCATCGCAGAACAAACAGCGGGAAGATTCGAACACATGACCGCAGTCGAAAGTTTTCCGGAACCTGACGAAGAAATTAGCCGGTTGCGGACAGACTTCGACAAGCAAGTCACTTATTTGGATGTCGTGCGCAATGCCAAGAGATTTGACAAGGTCGTCCGGCGAGACGGGAGGCCGGTCGCCGTTGATGGTTACCATCAGCACTTTGCCGGCAAACTGGTCATCAAGCGCCGCCATGCCACTCTTGAGCGACAGCACGCAGCGACCGAAGGCAGGACGAACCTCAGGATCTCCGGCTCGGAGATCCGCATTGACTAGCAACATGATAGTGCGCTTGAGTACAGGGAGTACAGGAGGGGGATTTGGGGGAACTGGAGTAGGAATTGAGATTCCAGAGGTGGGGGAGGGGCGGGATATTGGGGATGAAAAGGTAGCATGAATTTCGAACACACGCCAATATGCTCTCGGTGCGCAAGCACACGAAAACACCGGTGGTGCCCACATGTCGGCCTAAGAGTCCTTATTCTTTCTTGTTTGGAGAGCCCGACCTTTTTTTGAGGATCTTTTGAGAGCCCGGCCTCAGAGTCATAATTGACCTGTTTGGCATTGCGTTACTACTCGGCTCGGCCCATATTCAACACCTCACTAGCCCAAACAAGTGTACATCATCGAAAGGACACTAAGCTCAAATTATAACTTGAAACAAGGAGATATACTCTGAACACTGGAGAATGGTGATGCCCTCATTTATCCCACCAGCAGTTCGAGACAATAAACAGTTCGAAACAACTATATATACAACATTGAAACACTGACTAGTGACTACTACTGACATAAACAACAAGACATGATAGTTCATAAGAAGTCTTGCTACACCACCAAAATGCACCCATCTGCAGCGCTCAGACTCTCGTGATCCAGACGAGAATGACATTCTAAATATAGGCAACTATTACATAGTAAGAGTGACATAGATAAGGATGACCAAATGACAAGGAATATGCATAACAAAAGAGAGAACTACCCATCCAGAACAAGCAGCAAAGACAACAAGTCATTCGAAGAGGGATGATCCAACACCATCATAATTTGCAGCCCCGCTTCAACGACTAGTGATCCAGAGACACCAGTACTCCACCCTTTCGATGCAATAGCCCAATTATCTATCAACCTGAAGGCTTGAACCACATCACTACCTGTCGTACTTGAGACATCCAAGGATCAAAGTTAATCCAGATGCCTTTGTCATTCTCACCTTCTTTTGGCTGCATGCTGTATTGTTGACAATCAAGGGAGTTTGCTTTTGAACTCCTAGGGCTCGCCATGTAGACACAGTTTTCCATAGCAAACAGAGCCTCTCTGCCATCAAGGTCCTTGCCAATGGTGATCTCCTAGTTAATCGGATAATTGAGTCTGAGAAACAGAGAGTGTGAACCAAGGCTGTTTACCCGCCTCCAACTCAAAAATCATGAAGGCCCCAACAAGCTAGTATCCTGCTCATAGACGTAACAGCCACTGTTCAGATACTCACGTATTTCACGGTGCTTGTATACAATGGGGTTTTTCCAATATAACTTTTCCGGCTCATGTGTTCGAATGATCATCAGTCTTTTGCCGTCGTCTGATCGAGCAAGGAACTAGTTGTGCTTCCTTGTTTTTGGCAAAGGTGGTGTGATTACAAAGGGCAGTAACTATAGGGACACTGCATCATATCAAAAAGGACAAACATTGTTAATGTAAGATCAGCATTGTTCAGAGTATGAGTAGGATAATGCAAGAAACATAATTGATATGTCCATGTTGGAACTGGGAGGAAAATACAGGGAAATGTATACTGGGTTTGAACATATAGAAGTGCCATGCATGGTTATACTCATGTTATCTCGCAATCGATTCTTCACAGGAAACTACCATGTCATGCATGTTATGTAATCATTTTTTCGTCCTCACAAACAAATTCTTCAAGGTAACTAACAGACCATGCATTATTATATACTCGTGTTCTGTGGGCAAATTTTTTGTGAGGATATTATTCTAGCCATTGATTGCTGAAGGGCGAATATAGGTATGTACACATGGTAAGCATTACAGGATTTCACTACTTCCAAATATAGAATTCTCCATATGCACATTTACTTCCCTAATGTATGGTTAGATGAAACCAACAGTGTGGTGCATGTTTCTACATCATGATAATGAGGAAACTAACATGGCCATTGATACACACTCATATTTAGTAGTAGTATATAGATTAGTGTAAAATAAGGAGAATATCCATATATTCATAACCGTTTGATTATTCAAGGGTACAAATTGGCTGTAATGACATGGTCACAATCGCATGAATTAGCTCATTCCAAATATAGATGATTTATGGCATCTCTAATACATTTCCATAGTTCTACCCAAATTCTGCTCAAACAGGGATATGCCAATCATCACAAAAAGTTCAAACAGTTTCATGGCATCATCATTAACATCAGACGGAAACAACTTACACGCGCCGTCCCAGCAATACATGGTGCCATCTGCTTTGTCGATTGTGTAGATGATGCCACTGTGTTCAATGGGATCATAGAACTGGGTATCAGCTCTGACGATGATCCACTGCGAGCTAAGTTGTCTCCAGCTAAAGAAGGCACCGGTGTAAAGATAGGCGAGTCCGCGGTCAAAAAAGGCAATTATCTTGAAGTCTGCGTAATTCGCATGTTGTGTGGGCACTTGGCAGATTACAATCTTCTGCAAAACAAGGTCCGTCCAACTGACGTGGTAATCTAGATGACTTGGACCGCAATGGTAAAACTCTATATAATCCAACTGAGGAAGCATAATCTCATGGGAGGTCTTGAAGTTCACGAGCACCAACTTTTTCCCATCTTCTCTGACGGCAGCCATCCAGTGGGAATTCATGCCGACCTAGTACATACCTGCCAAGAAGTTTCGGGTGATGGTGATCGGATTGAAGTCGAGGGAAATGATGTACGTCGACCCACTACATACCTGCAAAGAAGTTTCGACTAATGGAGATCGGATTGAAGTCGAGGGGCATCATGTACGCCTCCATATCATGGTGAGCAAATCTCGCTAGACTAGATAGCAGCAAGCAGGATGTCTTGAAAAGCTTAGGCCTCGCTTCGATGATGGCCGTGTGCATGTCCCTCGAGCATGCAGCCAGCCGCAGGGTGCTCAACATATCCATACACGAACAACAGAGGTCGAGGATGTCACTGGGGAGATTGATCCAATCGTGGCTCATATGGATGCTGCGCGTGTCATGCCCAATATGCGATACTATCCTAAAGAGACTCTAAGGTCCCACCAAGGATAGAACCGCATATTGATACGCTTTTGCAAGGGGGATATCATTACATCAACATGACATAATAGATGGGGATACATACAAGGCATACAAATGCCGCAAGAATACATCTATACATCATACATAAGACCAACATCCGACTATGGATGAAACACAAAAAAAGCTTGAACAACATCCACCCTGCTAGCCCAGGCTGCTGACCTGGAACCTATCCCCTGATCAAAGAAGAAGCAGAAGAAAAACTCCAAAACAAGTAACGTCGCTCTCGTGTCATGATCATCGCAAAACCTGTACCTGCAACTGGTGTGGTAGTAATCTATGAGCCACGAGGACTCAGCAATCCCATTACCATGGGTATCAAGACTAGCAAAGCTTAATGGGAAAGGAAGGGGTAAAATGGTGAGGTTGCAGCAGCGACTAAGCATATATGGTGGCTAACATACGCAAATAAGAGCGAGAAGAGAGCAAACGGAACGGTCGTGAAGCTAGCAATGATCAAGAAGTGATCCCGGACTCCTACTTACATTCATACATAACCCAAAACTGTGTTCACTTCCCGGACTCCGCCAAAAAGAGACCATCACGGCTACACACGCAGTTGATGCGTTTTAATTCGAATATGGTGTCAAGTTATCTATAACCGGATATTAACAAATTCCCATCTGCCACATAACCGCGGGCATGGCTCTCAAAAGTTTATACCCTGCAGGGGTGTCCCAACTTAGCCCATCACAAGCTCTCGCGGTCAATGAAGGATATTCCTTCTCCCAGGAAGACCCGATCAGTCTCGGAATCCCGGTTTACAAGACATTTCGATAATGGTAAAACAAGACCAGCAAAGCCGCCCGATGTGCCGACAATCCCGATAGGAGCTGCACATATCTCGTTCTCAGGACAACACCGGATGAGACTAGCTACGAGTAAAACTAGCCCTCAAGTTTCCCCGAGGTGGCCCTGCAGGCAGCTCGGTTCGGAACAGCACTTAGAGAAGCACTGGCCCGGGGGGGCTAAAATAAATATGACCCTCGGGTTGGCCGACCCAAGGGAAGGGTATAGGTGGTGGTGAGGCAAATGGTAAAACCATGGTTGGGCCTTGCTGGAGGAGTTTTATTCAAAGCGAACTATCAAGGGGGTCCCATAAATCACCCAACCGCGTAAGGAACGCAAAATCCGGGAACATAACACCGGTATGACGGAAACTAGGGCGGCAAGAGTGGAACAAAACACCAAGCATAAGGACGAGTCTTCCACCCTTTACCAAGCATATATATGCATTAATTAAATAAGAGATATTGTGATATCCCACCATAATCCTGTCCACCATGGAGCAATCTTCAACTTCACCTACAACTAACAACGCTATAAGAGGGGCTGAGCAAAGCGGTAACATAGCCAAACAACGGTTTGCTAGGAAGGGTGAAAAAAGGTTAGAGGCTAACATGGCAAATTGGGAGGCTTGAAGAACAAGTGATAGGTAGCACAACAAAGCGATAGAACGAAACAACTAGCATAGCAATGATAGTAGTGAGATCCAAGGTGATGGTCATCTTGCCTGAAAACCCGCTACGAAGAAGAACGAGTCCATGAAGAAGACGAACGGTAGTAGTCGAACGAATCCTCACAACTCTGAACGAAACCAAAGCTAACGAGAGAAGCAAACCAGAAAGAAGAAAACAACATGGTAAACACACAAGCATAATCATGGCATGATGCACAATCAAGTATGATGTATGTCCGGTTTAATGAGGCATGGCATGGCAAAGTGCAACAAACAATACTACAAGTTAAGTGGAGCTCAATATGCAACGAGTTGCATATTGACAAAACACCACATTGACATATTTAGTTTAATCTCGTATAAGCTACCAAACAATATTGAATGTTGTTAAACATGGCAAGAGGTGAAGCATATGAAAACTACCTATCTAGGCAAGTTTAAATGAGGCTGGAACAACAAACAACAATTCCGGAAAATCCCCATGTGCATATTTTGAATTAGCTACTGTTCTGCCCTAAAACATATTTTAATATTGTTAAACAGTAAAACAAAGGGGACCATATTAATCTATGCATTTTTCCACCCCATTTACATATAAAGTTTATTAAAAACCGAGTTACGGTTAATTAGTTATGAAATAAATCATTTTAACATGGCATTTTAGCAAATTAATGCAAACATCAAGTTAAACATTTTAAACAAGGATGAGAGTTGGATATTATGAAACTAGATGAAATTTTAGGCATCTTACTTTTTACATATATAAAACATTTTAAACCGATGCATGGTTAATTAGTTATTACATGCATGAACATGAGGGTTTTTCTGTAAAACTACAGCCTCTGAAATAAAAGACAAATTCGCTGGAGAGGAAAAAAACATAATCGGGCTGAATCTGGGATCTGGGCTGGGGAGCTGCTCACATTGGGCCTCGGCCCGTTTGTGGAGTGGGTGGCTGGAAGGGGCGCTGGGCCTTGCGCGGCTGGCAGCCCACGCAGCTGGCCAGCGTGGTCAACGCGCGGCTGGACCGAGCGAGCTCCTCTCGCTCGATCTGGATGGCGGGGGGGGGGGGGCACTGAAGTGGGCGCGGGTGACGCTGGAAGCAGAGGAACAACGTGACAACGAGGGCGGCGCTGTCCTGATGCAGCGGAAGCAGGGCGCAGAAGCAGAGCTCGGCTGCGGCTGGGCTCGATCAAGGACTGGGCGACGGGGACGGCCGGGACGGGAAGGAGAGGACGTAGAACGGCCGGAACCGGGCGGGACGGCTTGATGCAGAGAAGATGACGACGCCGGATGAACTCGCCGGTGTGGACGAGATGATAGGGCGCGAGGAGAAGCTCGGGCAGAGGCTGGGTCATGGGTCGTGCTCGCGCCTCGGGCACGCGAGGAGAGTTGAGGAGGCTGACAGTGGCTTCCATGGCGCGGGGAGCTCCTGTATAGAGAAGAGAGAGGATGGATGAGAGGCAGAGGGGGAGCACGGGAAGGAGGGAGGACAGGGAGGAGGCCGCTGATCTGCGGGACGGGGGAATCCGATGCGGGAAAGATGGGGATGGCTACCGGCGGCTCGACGTGGAGGCGACCCGAGGTCGCAGGTGACCAGGGCGGCGCGGTTCATCTCCGTGGACGGACGACCATGGTTTCTCTCCTGTCCAGAACAAGAGAGAGATGAGTCCAAGGTGACCGGAGGAAGGAGAGAAGGGAGCCAGGATGGCGCTCATCTGAGACGGCGAGGGTCGAGCAGGGGCTGGTCTCGGGAGGAGCTCGTCTCCCTAGTCGATGAGGAGAGCGAAGATGAGTTGGATCAAGGGGAGGCCTTGGGTGGAGTCTGGTTGGTGGGATTGGATCGGGGGGGAATGAGGGGATCCCGAGGAAGAAAGGTAGGTGGGTGGCGGCGGTGGATGAGATGGATGGGACAAGGGGAGAAAATTTAGGGTTGTCCACAAATGGACTAGGGGTGGACTATATATATAAGGAAGAGTGGAGTTGGATCATCCGATCGAAATCAGACGGTCAAGATAAAATAGGTTACAGAGTCCAAATAAGAAAACAAAGATGTTTTAGAGATGTTTGGGGATGATCCGGACCCATTGGTCATGACAGCCCGGGTCGGGTCCGGGAGAAGTTTTCGGACTAGGTTGCGGAGGTGGTCGGTGGCTGTGCAGAGAGGCTCAAACGATCGGACAACAAATGAACGGTTGCTCTCGAAAGGGATAAGAAGGCAAGGGGACACGTGGCAACTATGAACGGATGCAAGCTTTCAAAAATAACTGCGAATGCAATGCTCATGATGCCATGATGAAATGCAACAACAACAAAATAAAACACACGATGGTTACGCAAAACATGGAAGGCGTCTGGAGCGTCGGTCTTAGGGCATTACAACACTCCACCACTACAAGAGGATCTCGTCCCGAGATCTAAGGATGGCACCGGAGAGAAACGGAAGAGGAAGAGAAGAGGTAAAACTAATTGCTTCTTTGACAAAAGAGTGAAACCAATGAATCTTGAGAGGTTGAACAAACTGAAAGAGAGAATACAAGGGAGATGAACGAGATTGAAAACACTCTGTTAAACACGAGGAACAAGAAAAATTATGAGAACCTTGTAGGTTGAAAGACATAAGAAAAAGGGTTGCAATGGCCAAGAAGTGCATGCAAGCACTCCGGTTGAAACGAGATGTACAAGGAACGATAAAGATCAATTACGACAATACTCCGGTTGGAAATGGAAGGCATAGAATGTGAACTTGGAAAAATGAAAGCACTTGGATGAGACTCCGGTTAAAAGAGGAATGATAGACACAACACTCCGGTTAAATGGATAAGTAAAAAAAGAACACGATCCTCACAATTCGAGATGATGAGCGAAGAGAGCAACATCACCATGCCTCCGGAAGAAAAAATAGAAGATAGATCATTGGAATAAAGGAATGGAGAAGAAAATGCCAACTTCTGCCACAAATGATCTTGGAAAGCACCCTTCCAAGAAGGTTAGAACGGAGTTGTTGGAAAACCAACAACAAAAAGAATAAGCTTGTAGTGGGCTTATGGAAACATCTCAACACTTGAGGCGAAATTCTGCCACTAACAAAAAACAATTGCTTGTTTGAGATCAAAGAAGAGATGAAAACTTCTTTCGCCGAGAAGATAGGAGAAAACTCGGATCATTGATAAGCACCACAAATAGCAACATTCCTTAGGGAAGGCTTAAGGTGAAATATGACCCAAGATAAATTCAATGGAGGGATTAATGGATTTAGAATACCTCATTCTTGACAACATGTGACTCATGAAACATGAATGGAAATTGTCAAGAATCATATAACACCATCTCAAAAGATAAGGTAGAAAGAATTGCATTTCATAATGCAAAAAGAACAATACTTGAACTCCTTAGAAAAAAACATGTGTTGGGCACCATGTTTATTTTTGAGTATAGCTTGGCGGATCTTAACTCCGTGAGAAATCTTGACGAACTATTGAAGAATGAAAGAGCTCCTTGATGAACCACCATGTAGAGCCTCCATGAAGAACTCCGGTAATAAAAGGATGATAAAAAGAAAGGGAAGTTGAAAACACAAGGTGAAACCTTGCGATGATTTAGATGGAGCTTCACGACGAGATAAAGCGGAAAACTTGGAACTCCGGAAAAGAAAAGATGAAACGTCTCGAACCGGGAAATGTGACATGATGAATAACTCTGGAAAGGAGAAACTAGATCACTTGGATGAAACAATAATAAGAATTACGTTATGCATATGCTTCACCAATTTAAATTGATGACAAGCAACAGATTTGGCATACTACTTATTCTTCTTAAGGGATTGAAAAGAGATATAGCGCCAACTTGAAGAAGTTATTGATGGGACCACCGGTGGGATTTGGAAACAACGAATGAATTGATATGATAACAAAGGAAGTGAAATCTTGAATGAACCACCGTAAAAATTGGAAATGAGAGTAGCAAAGGCACAATTCACAGGGAATAATTGGAAAACGAATGAAGATACTTGAAGGGATTTAGATACATGAGAACGAAGAGAACATGAACTGATTAGAGGATATTTGAATGATTCACCGGTAAGATTTGGAGAACGGTAGCTACACGTTGAGAATGAAGAATTACGACATGATGGCCTTCGGAGGAAAGAAATGGAAACAACTCATGAAATGCTCCGGATGGGTGAAAAAAAATTCCCACAATCTAAAACAATTACGAGAGGATGGCATCAAACTTGAACTACGCATCTTTGGAAGAACGGGTAAGGATTTAAGAGGAACTCTTCTTCGGTCTTCAAAATCCGAGAATGAAGACGAGAAACACCACCATGAATTGTTGAGATACTCCAGGAGAATGAAAAACAAAGAGGTTGAGACAACAATGAAAAATAATTTGGAATCGATCTTGGAAAACATCTGATTGATGAAAATTCATTCTTACATCAAACTTCGAAAAGAATTTGGGAATGGCACCGGGAAAATTAGGAGAGTTAGGTAAGATCCTGGGCAAAGACCTACGGGTTAGGGCCCACTAAAAAGGAACACCATTGAAATAATTACTTGAAAAGGAGATTGCACCGGTTGAATTAAATGGCTTGAATGAGGTAACAACCTCGAAATAGTTAGAATTGATGCGGAGTGGAAACATGAATCTTCAGAGATATCTTCAGCACTCCATAACAAATGAATAGGAAGAAGTGAATGATTAAGAGGTGCATCGGCATGAGAAAGCATTAGAAACGAGGAAAGGAATATGATGAATATCGAAAGCTTGAATTGGATCCACCGGAGAAGAAACAACAATGAAGGATGATGAACTTGAAACTGTTGAGCATCTTCATGGGGAATCACCGAATAAGAACATTGAAAGAAAAGAATGAAGAGACTTCCCACAAATAAAAGGGTACATGATTAAGAAATCCGAGTCCTTGAAGAAAAGGGTGGTAGGGCGGGAAAACAAAGGCAACTTGGGGATGGATGAAACAAACACCGGTGAGAAAACTTAGAGTTGATCTTGCGGATGTTGAAAATGATCGGATCCACTTGAAGAGACGCACACCGGTTGGAAAAGAGTTGACATGACAACCTCAGTGAACAAGAAGGATTTGTACTCCCATAGAAATATGAGAACACCATTTAGAAAAGGTATGGATTCAACATTTGACTTCGAAGCAACTCGAATACCACAAATAAAACAAAACAAAGGATTTGGCTTGCAGAATAAGCCTGAAATAAACATATGATAGAGATTTCGTCCGAAGTTTTCTTGGTGGGGCCCACACGGGCTCGATCGTACAACACCATCATGTACAAGGCAGTGCACATGACATACAAAGTGTCCCCCGAACCAGCATAGCCAAGGGCTCTTTAAGACACAATGAGACCACTGTAAAAACGACCGTGGATAGGCCGACCACTAGACGTCGAACCCCAATCTCATATCATGCATCTGTCGGAAAGATATTCTAGGAGCTACTTGAATTCCCACCTATAAAACTCCCAAAACTTTCTGGTTATGCAATCGTGTTGGCGATACAGGGGAAGCAATATATCTCACCCAAACTAACAATCCCTACATCCAGCTGTATCCATCCGTCAACACATAACCAAGAAAACTCCGGAAATCGTGTACCTCAATCTTCGAAAAGCATCCGTTATACGAGCTATGGCAATACTCCCGAACTCCCCAGTACTGGGTGGCGTCGAGGTTATCTGACCAACAACTGCATAAACGAGATTTTTGATGTCGGCAAAACTCAGGTATTCCAGAACTGCAACGATAAAATTGTGACGACAACACCTCGGAGCTCAACTCCCCGAGACACTGCCACAACCCCTAAATGTCAAGAGGCACCGAGAACAATGTTCTCGTCACAAGAATATCGGAACGATTCCAAGATACCCGCGTGATCCTAGATTTTTTTGTGAAAAATTGAGGAGAGGAAAGACAAAACATCTACGTCGAGAGTCCTCACCAGAGCGACAAAGGGGGGCTAAGGAGTAAAAAGAATCCTACTCTCCGATATATATAATCCTAAGACTCAAAATAATTTTCTTCTAGACTCAACAACGGCCAACAATCATGGGGGCCCCTATGGTCGGTCGAGGCTCTGATACCAACTTGTCACACCCAATATGTGATACTATCCTAAAGAGACTCTAAGGTCCCACCAAGGATAGAACCGCATATTGATATGCTTTTGCAAGCGGGAGAATTACATCAACATTACATAATAGATGGGGATACATACAAGGCATACAAATGCCGCAAGAATACATCTATACATCATACATAAGATCAACATCCGACTACGGATGAAACACAAACAGAAGCTCGAACGACATCCACCCTGCTAGCCCAGGCTACCGACCTGGAACCTATCCCCTGATCGAAGAAGAAGTAGAAGAAAAACTCCAAAACAAGTAACATCGCTCTCGCGTCATGATCATCGCAAAACCTATACCTGCAACTCGTGTGGTAGTAATCTGTGAGCCACCAGGACTCAGCAATCCCATTACCATGGGTATCAAGACTAGCAAAGCTTAATGGGAAAGGAAGGGGTAAAGTGGTGAGGTTGCAGCAGCGACTAAGCATATATGGTGGCTAACATACGCAAATAAGAGTGAGAAGAGAGCAAACGGAGCGGTCGTGAAGCTAGCAATGATCAAGAAGTGATCCTGAACTCCTACTTACGTTCATACATAACCCAAAACCGTGTTCACTTCCCAGACTCCGCTGAAAAGAGACCATCAGGACTACACACACGGTTGATGCGTTTTAATTCGAATCTGGTGTCAAGTTATCTACAACCGGATATTAACAAATTCCCATCTGCCACATAACCGCGGGCACGGCTCTCGAAAGTTTATACCCTGCAGGGGTGTCCCAACTTAGCCCATCACAAGCTCTCGCGGTCAACGAAGGATATTCCTTCTCCCAGGAAGACCCGATCAGTCTCGGAATCCCGGTTTACAAGACATTTCGACAATGGTAAAACAAGACCAGCAAATCCGCCCGATGTGCCGACAATCCCGATAGGAGCTGCACATATCTCGTTCTCAGGGCAACACCGGATTAGACTAGCTACGAGTAAAACCAGCCCTCAAGTTTCCCCGGGGTGGCCCCGCAGGCAGCTCGGTTCGGAACAGCACTTATAGAAGCACTGGCCCCCGGGGGGGGGGGGGGGGCTAAAATAAAGATGACCCTCGTGTTGGCCGACCCAAGGGAAGAGTAGAGGTGGTGGTGAGGCAAATGGTAAAACCAAGGTTGGGCCTTGCTGGAGGAGTTTTATTCAAAGCAAAAGGGGGTCCCATAAATCACCCAACCGCGTAAGGAACGCAAAATCCGGGAACATAACACCGGTATGATGGAAACAAGGGAGGCAAGAGTGGAACAAAACACCAGGCATAAGGCCGAGTCTTTCACCCTTTACCAAGTATATAGATGCATTAATTAAATAAGTGATATTGTGATATCCCAACATAATCCTGTCCACCATGGAGCAAGCTTCAATTTCACCTGCAACTAACAACGCTATAAGAGGGGCTGAGCAAAGCGGTAACATAGCCAAACAACGGTTTGCTAGGAAGGGTGAAAAAAGGTTAGAGGTTGACATGGAAAATTGGGAGGCTTGAAGAACAAGTGATAGGTAGCGCAGCAAAGCGATAGAACGAAGCAACTAGCATAGCAATGATAGTAGTGGGATCCAAGGTGACGGTCATCTTGCCTAAAAACCCGCTAGGAAGAAGAACGAGTCCATGAAGAAGACAAATGGTAGTAGTCGAGCGAATCCTCACAACTCCGGAACGAACCCGAAGCTAACGAGAGAAGCAAACTGAAGAGAAGCAAACAACATGGTAAACACACAAGCATAATCATGTCATGATGCACAATCAAGTATGATGCATGTCCGGTTTAATGAGGCTTGGCATGGCAAAGTGCAACAAACAATACTACAAGTTAAGTGGAGCTCAATATGCAACGAGTTGCATATTGACAAAACACCACATTGACATATTTAGTTTAATCTCATATAAGCTACCAAACAATATTAAATGTTGTTAAACATGGCAAGAGGTGAAGCATATGAAAACTACCTATCTAGGCAAGTTTAAATGAGGCCGGAACAACAAACAACAATTCCGGAAAATCCCCATGTGCATATTTTGAATGAGCTACTGTTCTGCCCTAAAACAAATTTGAATATTGTTAAACAGTAAAACAAAGGGGACCATATTAATCTATGCATTTTTCAACCCAATTTACATACAAAGTTTATTAAAACCGAGTTACGGTTAATTAGTTATGAAATAAATCATTTTAACATGGCATTTTAGCAAATTAATGCAAACAACAAGTTAAACATTTTAAACAAGGATGAGAGTTGGATGTTATGAAACTAGATGAAATTTTAGGCATTTTACATATATAAACCATTTTAAACCGATGCATGGTTAATTAGTTATTACATGCATGAACGTGAGGGTTTTTCTGTAAAACTGCAGCCTCTGAAATAAAAGACAAATTCGCTGGAGAGGAAAAAAACACAATCGGGCTGAATCTGGGATCTGGGCTGGGGAGCTGCTCACATTGGGCCTCGGCCCGTTTGTGGAGTGGGTGGCTAGAAGGGGCGCTGGGCCTTGTGCGGCTGGCAGCCCACGCAGCTGGCCAGCGTGGTCAACGCGCGGCTGGACCGAGCGAGCTCCTCTCGCTCGATGGCGGGGGGGGGGGGGGGTGGGGGGCACTGAAGCGGGCGCGGGTAACGCTGGAAGCAGAGGAACAACGTGACGATGAGGGCGGCGCTGGCCTGATGTAGAGGAAGGAGGGCGCGGAAGCAGAGCTCGGCTGCGGCTGGGCTCGATCAAGGACTGGGCGACGGGGACGGCCGGGACGGGAAGGAGAGGACGCAGAACGGCCGGAACCGGGCGGGACGACTTGATGCAGAAAAGATGACGACGCACGATGAACTCGCCGGCGTGGACGAGATGATAGGGCACGAGGAGAAGGTCGGGCAGAGGCAGGGTCATGGGTCGTGCTTGCGCCTCGGGCAAGCGAGGAGAGTTGAGGAGGCCGACAGTGGCTTCCATGGCGCGGGGAGCTCCTGTACAGAGAAGAGAGAGGATGGATGAGAGGCAGAGGGGGAGCACGGGAAGGAGGAAAGACAGGGAGGAGGCCGCTGACCTGCGGGACGGGGGAATCCGATGCAGGAAAGACGGGGATGGCTGCTGGCGGCTCGACGTGGAGGCGACCTGAGGTCGCAGGTGACCAGGGCGGCGCGGTTCATCTCCCTGGACGGACGACCATGGTTGCTCTCCTGTCCAGAACAAGAGAGAGATGAGTCCGAGGGGACCGGAGGAAGGAGAGAAGGGAGCCAGGATGGCGCTCATCTGAGACGGCGAGGGTCGAGCAGGGGCTGGTCTCGGGAGGAGCTCGTCTTCCTGGTCGATGAGGAGAGCGAAGACGAGTTGGATCGAGGGGAGGCCTCGGGTGGAGTCTGGTTGGTGGGATTGGATCGGGGGGAATGAGGGGATCCCAAGAAAGAAAGGTACTCCCTTCGTCCGAAAATACTTGTCCACGAAATGTTTGTATCTAGACTTATTTTAGCTATAGATACATCCATTCTATCCATTTTAAGGACAAGTATTTCCGGACGGAGGGAGTAGGTGGGTGGCGGCGGTGGATGAGATGGATGGGACAAGGGGAGAAAATTTAGGGTTGTCCACAAATGGACTAGGGGTGGACTATATATATAAGGAGGAGTGGAGTTGGATCATCCAATCGAAATCATACAGTCGAGATAAATTAAGTTACAGAGTCCAAATAAGAAAACAGAGATGTTTTAGAGATGTTTGGGGATGAACCGGACCCATTGGTCATGACAGCCCGGGTCGGGTCCGGGAGAAGTTTTCAGACTAGGTTGCGGAGGTGGTCGGTGGCTGTGCAGAGAGGCTCAAACGATCGGACAACAAATGAACGGTTGCTCTCGAAAGGGATAACGAAGGCAAGGGGGGAACGCGGCAACTACGAACGGATGAAAGCTTTCGAAAATAACTGCGGATGCAATGCTCATGATGCCATGATGAAATGCAACAACAACAAAATAAAACACACGACGGTTACGCAAAACATGGAAGGCGTCTGGAGCGTCGGTCTCGGGGTGTTACAGTGCGGTTCGCGTTCGACCATGGTGGAGTTTGGAAGGTGGGTTTTTGGGGCTTGATTTACGGGGGAGAAAGCTCTCAGTGCTGGAGCGGCTAGCGAGGGAATAGTGGTACTGGGGGAGGCGAGCAAGGCGAGGGTATGCGGGGGCACAGTGAGATGATGAAGAGTGACCAAAGGATCTCCGGCGAGACGGAGATGGAGATGGAGTGGTGCTAGGGGAGAGGGAGACGAGGCGAGGCATGCTATACAGCGGCGGTGACAGTGACTGTACAATGCACAAGGTGAGGCTGACTTTGGTAACCCGAACACACCGCCTGGACTAGTGTCACCTCGGGCGCAGGGTCTTGTCACTTCACTGTGAGGACCGGATGAATAATATCTTGACCATCAAGTGTACCACAGTTGTACTACTACTACTACTACTAGTAGTAGGAGTAGTAGGAACATGAGTAGTACTCCCATGCTAGCATGCCTCTGGGTTCACTTCATCCTCCAGGTATCATCCATATTGCGAGCAGAACCAAATTCTCGTGCATGCGGAAGCGTGAAGGCCTTTTCTTTTTGGAGGATAACCACATATTACTTAACTAGAGAATGTTGTGTCTCCCACGCACGCACCAATATCCATCCGAACCACCTACGACACTTTTTTTATCCATTTTCATAGGTCCCACCTGTCAAGAGGGGTGCAGAAATAAAAAGGAATCATAAAATGTCTCGCCACGGTGATTCAAAAGAGTGACCTCAACTAGCCAGTGGCACATGTAGCTTTAGAAGGATGGGCACGTACAGGGATAGGTATCACTCCTCAGTCTACCCGCGCAACCTTTTCGTTTAGTCTACCTAGCCGTCTAATCAACTGCCTGCAGGCCACTTCTCCCATTTACTTCTCCATTGGGAACCGATTTTTCTCGACTTCTTCACTACTCATTCACTAGCCATCTAATCCTAATTCTCCAAACCATAGCCCTCTGGTCCAGCGGTTCCTAATGGCGAAAGAGATCGAGATGCAGGTTTTTAGCATCCAACATGTCCTCATCGAAGGCTCGTTGAGCATAGTTGCCAGAGTCACCGACCACCCAAGGGTTGTTCGGAAGTGGATCAACAATGTATCCAACTCCCTCCAAAAGGTGGAGATGAAGGTCATCGGTCTCAGCGCAGAGTACACGGAGCGTGCCACTGGGAAGATCCAACGTGTCGCCGTCCTTCAGCTATGCCTCGAAGATGATGTTTTGGTGTACCACATCATACATGCGCCCTCCATACGAGGTGAGCTTCGCGATTTCTTGTCTCGGGAGGACATATACTTCCGTGGGGCAGATATCGCAGGGGACAAACAGAAGTTGGAACTGTACAACCTTGATTTGAAAAGCATCGCTAACGTACAAACCAAAATAAAAATTCCTGTAGAAGATTGTGATAAACCGACACCATCCCTATTCGATGTAGCAAATTTTGTGCTCGGAACAAATCTTTAGAAGGGTGATGAGACGCTGGCATTAAGGTCGTCTAGATGGGAGAATTATCCCTTGACGTACGAGTGGATAAAATATGCTGCCCTCGATGCTTGTGTGAGTTTCGAGATAGCTGCAAGGTCCAGAGAGCTTGTTGCGAAGCTGTCTCCCACAAAAAATGAGAACAAGAAGAAGAAGAAGAAGAAGAAGAAGAAGAAGAAGAAGAAGAAGAAGAAGAAGAAGAAGAAGAAGAAGAAGAAGAAAAGGCTGCACCAGCAGTAGGGCATTATGGATGGATGAACTATTTCCTCTCTTGTAAAAAAAATATTCCCTCTCCATGTATATTGATATAGATGGACTATTTTGATGGTGTGCATGTCTTTGGAACAAGTAGTGGCATGGGTCCCCTTGACTATAAGGAACTATTTATCCACCTAGCTTTCTCTACTACTCCTTCCAGTGGTTGGTATGCAATGTATGTGTCCGTAGACATTTTTTTTAGAGAAAAGGCATCAACCAAGCCCGAGATGGGGCTCGAGCCTAGCCCGGCTTTGAGTTAACAAAGCCATCAACCGGCTAGGATTACAGATCACACGAACCAAAGAAAGAGAAACAACACGGTAAGATACATAGACGCTGGTAAGCAGCTAACTAGCCTCAAAGCTACAAGCTAGAAGATAATACAGATAAGCACACAGCTGTAGACATTGAGGCCCTCCTCCGAGAACGAAGCACCAGGGAGCTAGGACCAAGCTGGCACTAAGGAGAAGGGGATGAACGGCATCCCCAAGGAGTGTGGTCACCAAACGGCTATGGACCCCGGCACGGCACAACCATCCAATTCCATCTCCGAAGAAGGCCACAACCTCCTCGCCTGGCTCGAAAGGCGCCGTACCGTCGGAAGATAGAATGTTCCACCTAGAACTAGAATGGATGCCGCCGGAGGATGGCCACATAGAGAGGATCCCCGCACTCCCGACGAGCCGCCAAAGCTTCCCTCAAGCAGAATTTCCCCTGGCCCGGCCGCAGAGGAGGGATAGCACCAAGCTTGGACGAAGAGGACACACCACTGACGACGTCGAATGCACCCCAATAGCGCATACCAACAAAACAGCTCCCAAAGGCGGCGCCTTCAAGAAGGAGAACGACGCGGAAGCGCCGCCCCCACCCACCGAGGTTAGGGCTTTCACCTGGGAGGCTAGAGGAAGGTGGGTGGAGGGAGTCAGACCTGACAAACACCTTCAAGGAGGAAGAACGGTGCCCTCGGGCGCCGCCGCCGTCGCGGCCAGCCATGGCCGGCCATGGATTTCTCCTGGTCTGGTTCCACACCACCAACCCACCCGCAGCACAGAGACCAAAGATCGAAGAAGAACGCCGACCCAGGCCCGGAGGGGAGGGATCGCACCACGTCGAAGAAAGCAGGCGACGCCAGATCTGGTGCCGCTGGACGCCAGGACCGCGCGAGGTCCATGCCCAACGAATCCCCACCGCCCTCGCGGCCAGGGACACCGCCACCATGCCCGCGCCACCACTTGCCGCAGAGTCGGTGGCGCCACTCCAACCGAGGCCGCTGCCCCAGATCCCATGGCTCCCTACGAAAAGTAGAGCAGCAGATGCCCTGCCGCCACCTTCCTCGGCGGCGTCCCGGGCTTGCCCGACGGCGGCCTCAGGCGGCGGCGAGGGGTGGGATACGGGAAGGGGAGGACTTCGTGGCGATCTAGGGTTTCGCCCCCGAGACGCCCTGGAGGGGCGGCGCGGGGGTCAGGGGGGGGGGGGGATGTGACCAAGCCCTGTGTCCGTAGACATGACAACTTGTCCATGGAAGTTCACTACAACGACCATCACGTTTCATCCACTGCCACTTGCGATTCCCATGACGCTGCTCCAACCCACGGCACACCCCCGACGTGCGCCTCACTCCTCTCAGCCGCACCGCCCCTCTTCCTTTGCGTGCATGACATGTGGGCCACCTGAAATGCGGCGAGCATCAAGTTTCTACCATAGCCACACGTGATTCCCATGACTCTGCTCGAACTCATGACACCACACGTCCCCCGACCTGCGGCTCACCCCTCTCCACCCACCATTGCCTCTTTGCCTTGAGGAGCATTACATGTGGACCAGCCACCTATCGGGTCCACATGTTATTGACTCAAAGGCAGGTGTAGTAAGGCGCTGAAGCTCAGTCCCGAGGGCCCTGAGAGGGAAATGTAACTCCTGCGCCAGGCCTTGTGGTGCTACCGCTGCACGAATTCATGCCAAACTCGAGATTTGTTTCTTTACTATACATGCACGCAACGATTTAATGGACATTGTAATCTCAACATGTGATGGGGATCTCTAAATTTGAATTTGAAACTTATAAAATGAAAAAAATTCAAAACAAATAAACTGGGAGAGAGGGAGTATACCAAAGGATGTGTCCCATACGAAACAAGTCCCCTGGTTTGTCACCGTGAAGATGCAGTTAGAAAGGAGCACAACATCTTCGTACTCGTACGACAACAAATCGGCCGCAGACAGCATGGTCCACCTTTGACCACCATGTGCAAGGTTTGTGCTATCTTTTTCAATCTCACTGTGGTTCCATCATACCAATTCAGGCGGTGGCCCGTTGCATGGCTGATCCCAATGTTGGACAAAGGTTCTACGGGAACGGTGTCACCATTGTAAATATTGTGCAAATTGATGTTGGTACCCTCCCGTACATATGCAAGCCAATCTCCACTCTCACCGAGCCTAACCTGTGAAACAGTGGGTAGGGAGAGAATTAGGAAATGGACATGGAAGTAGTCTTTAGAATGCATTTACTAGGAGAAAATCCGAGTGCCCCTCAACGTCGGCATCTCAAGGGGCGTCAACTTGCAACTACGGCCACGCCGCGCTGGAGAGACCCCCAAGGAAACATTCTTGTGCGTTGCATGGAACATCAAGATGCATTTGTATGAGTAGTTTATCTTGTGAGAAAAAATGATGAACGAGGGAAGGCCTTATTTGCAAATGTGGAGAGGGGTGTAGGTATCTTTTTGCAAAATTGCCATAGTTTTCTTCCTATCCGTCAGATATAAATCGGAGGCCTATATTGCAGGATGGCAGGCACACCATAATCACCAACTCTGTTTTTTTATAAGACTAGCAAGATGCCCGTGCGTTGCACGGAACATCAAGATCTTGTGGGAGAAAAGGATGAACGAGGGAAGGCCTTATCTGCAAATGTGGAGAGGAGTGCGGGTAAATTGTCATAGTTTCCTTCCTATTCGTCGGATATAGATAGGATGGCCCATATTGTAGGATGGCAGGCACACCATCATCACCAGCTCTGCTTTTTATAAGAGTATATATCCTGCCAGTATAAGAGTACTAGCAAGATGCTCATGCGTTGCACGGAACATCAAGATGCATTTGTATGAGTAGTTTATCTTGTGGGAGAAAAGGATGAACGAGGGAATGCCTTATTTGAAAATGTGGAGAGGGGTGTGGAATTGCCACAGTTTCCTGCCTATCTATCAGATATAAATTGGATGGTCTATGGCAGGCACACCATCATCAACAACTCCGTTTTTTATAAGAGTAGAGTAGAGATAGAGATAGAGACTACTACTACCAATGTGCTAGCCCGTGCATTGCAATGGATCCAAAGTAGTAGAATAATACTTGTTCATGCGCTTGAAATATAAACACTCTAGTTTTGATATACATGTGTCAGCAGACATGACAGCTTGTCCATGGAAGTTGAACCACGACGACCATCACGTTTCTTGTTTCTACCACTGCCACACCCACACGCGATTCCCACGACGCCGCTCCAACCCACGACACGACATCTCCCGACATGCGGCTCATCCCTCTCGGCCCCACCGCTCCTCTGCCTTTGTGTGCATGACATGCGGGCCAGCTGAACTGCGGCGACCATCAACTTTCTACCACAGCCACACCTGATTGGACGCGGTTTGCCTGCTCCGCTCCTGTGCTCCGATCCGTACTCCCGCACCATCGAATTTTCATCCAGTGGCTGTGACACATTTCGTCGCGGGCATCAATCCTCCACTAAAGTACTTCTGTATTACAGGTAGTACCCGCCGGTGTGGCCATCTACACCTCGTAATGCCCTGACGCCTAGCCGTAGCACCCTAGCCACAGCCACGCCACCACCGGCCGGTTCATCTCGAACGAGTGAGTCATGAACCACGCCACCACCATGAGAATGACATGTGGCCCAGCCGCATTTAAGTTCCAAATGTCTTTGACTCATAGGCCGATGCACTAAGCCACTGAAGCTTGGTCCCGTGGGCCCTGAGAGGGAAATTTAACTCGTGTGGTAGGCCATGTGGTGCTCACGTAGTACGAGCTCGTGCCAAACCCGGAATTTGTTTCTTAATACTACGAACTAGTAAGGTACACATGCATTGCACACATGAGATTCTTGTGGTTTGTGCATTATGCTTAAGTTCAACCATGGAGTCTTCTAGATTCTACATGTGGCAGAATCTGGTCAAATGTAGATGATATCCAACGACTATTAGTGCTCGGATTTGCCATCTTTGTACCGTCGGATTGGCTTCATCCAACGACCAACTTTCAAAGTTATTCACACACTGTATAGGGGTATAGATATAGATGTGCCGGCCCACGCGTTGCAATGGATCCAAAGTATATCTATTTAGTGGAGTGCACTCTAAACACATTATCTATTTATTTTTTTCTAACCTTTCTCACCCATGGAACCAAGCCACATAAGCTTCATGGGTGCCCCCCACATCACATTATTCATACTACGTTCGCTGAAAAAAAGATAAATCACCCAAAACAAGATCTTCCCATTTTTTGTTCCTATGATGTTGTGCCGTGCACGTACCTAGTTGTATAGTGGTAGTACTAGTTGTATAGTACAAACTTGGTACTAGTAGGAGTAGTAGTACAGAATGCTCCTACTCTATCAACGAGCCCCATCTGACACCAAATTTCTTGGCTTCCGTGCTACAGCTAGATCTTCCCCTCGTTTCTGTTTTCCAACCCGACGGCGGGCGGGGTGCGGTTTGCCAATAGTCCGTTTGCTCAACGACGGTACCACATGAAAGTGAAAATGCTAGGCAACACGCCTTCCCTAAGCTATGTGGCGTGCCGGACGGGCCGTGGAGTACTCCCGATTCCTGGGTGTGTGTGTGTGTGGGGGGGGGGGGGTGCGACGCGAACGCGGCAGACCTTTTCCTTTTACTAGCAATGTGCCCGTGCATTGCGACGGATCCAAAGTAGTAGAATAGTAGTACTTGTTCACAAACTTGATGAAATAACTCTTGTTTTGATATACTCCTAATATATTACTTTTCACTCAAAATATATTTCTCAGGCTGTTTTGATGAGGTGAGGGAGGGATGTGGTTGCTTTCAAGATAATAAGGGGTTTTCTGCAAATTGGAGCAGAGAGGTGGGCTATTGTTGCAAAAATGCCACAAATTACCTCACAACCGTTAGATGCAGATCTAATGGTCAGAAACGACGGATGGAAGACATACCACCATCACCAACTGAGTCTTTTATAGGAGTAGGAGTAGAGAAACATGTATAAATCGTAACATTTGGTTCTGCTCCTTGGCACAATCGATATATAGAAATAACGGTTGGAAACGCTAGGGCGGGGCTATTTCCGCCTGATAAGCAGGGTACGTAGTAGCTAGGTTGGCGCATCGTCGGTTTGGTCACATGCGGTCCGACACGTTCTAGTGTTTCTAGCAAGATGCCCGTGTGTTGCATGAAGTTGATGGAAAAGGTAAGCACAACTTATAAATTGACGGATGGAGTACTAGTTATAGTGATGCAGATAATTAAGCAAAGGGGTCGCACATGTCGGTATTGACTGGAACGAGAATGCAATGGCACAATAAGAATTAAGGCCACGATGATGCGATCGTAGTGGTGGTTATAGGAGGCAAGTATAAAGATGCATCCATCAACGTACGACATCCTCCTCCTCAACTTAGTGTGCCGGGCCACCGACCGGTGGCTAAGGAGCGGCGGCTTTTGTGGCGAGGTCAAGGTGCTTCTCAGCAAAGGCATCCAAGGCTTCCAGCCGGTTGAGGAAGGCCAACGTCGTAGCGTCCTCACTTGCCTTGTAGATACCTATGTACACGATTTGCTCATACACGCGGATGTGTAGGTCGACGAATTCTTGCAGGGCGAGGCGCCTCGCAGCGAGTGCGACCTCCAGGTGGACATTCTTCATGGCGTTGGCGGGCAGTCGCAGGGCCATAGTGCTTGAAAGAGGTTCCGACCATGGAGGCCGATTAGGGCGGCAGGCAATGAGGAGGCCGGGCGCATGGGCTGGAGGAGTACGACAATGTCGTCCGCAAGCTTCCTGAGGACGGTGAACTTGTTGGTGGTGGCAACGATCATCTGGTCCAACTGAGAGTCGTAGTTGGTGTCGACGGCGGCCATCCACCAGCCGGTCGCCAACACCGTCTGGAGACGATCCTCGGCGCCATGCCGCAGGCCGGCATCGTGGACCATCTGGCACAGCCGCTGGCCCCTCGCATGCATCGCCGCCATGGGTCTGGAGTGAGCACTTTTGCGCTTAGTGTAGGTGCTTAGGCAAATGCTTAGGCGCGTACGATGTGGTAGATGCATTGGAATGGAGGGGCGCCTTTATATGAGTGCAAACTGCGTTGCATTCACATCGTTCAGCCTCTTTTCCCGGTCCTCCTCCCATTACTTCCTTCATGCATTCACGATGCTAATCGAACGCGGATGCATTGGCCGTTCAACATTTCGGGAACCGCTACCCCCTCCCTCGTCTACATTAAAAGCCGTATCAGGAACTGCGTCGTCCACTTTCAAATCGAATAGTACTGCGCCGCGTGCTGCACTCCCGGCTGAACGCGCCTCCTCGCCTTCATCAAACCCCTCCGTTAAACGCACATGCAAACCGAGAAACCTACTCCGGCCACACATCCGTTCATGAGCGGGCCGGAATTATACGCAACACCGACCGAGCTCCTCCCGTCTGCTCTCAGTTTAAACAAGGCCAGATGCCAGCCAAGCTCCTACCATCCACCCTCTATTTAAACGAGGCCAGATAGACAGCAGGTAAGAATAGCACCCCTCCACTGCTCCCCCATCTCCTCCTTACCATTTTCTCCACTCTTCCGATGGCTTCCGAGGAGCTGTTCTCCAGCATACTACCCGGCTGGGTGGCCCGCCGAGCCCTCCGGATATGGCGAGGCCACTTGATGCTTCACCAACCTTGCTTGGCCTGATGGAGCCAGTTGCTGCCCCAAGCAGGCGCGTGGTTCAGCAGCTCGCCGCTTCAGTTCAGGTCGATGAGGAGTGGCGAGTTGCTCCACGCCAGCACGGCGGCGAGCACGCCGGTACGGGCGTCGTCGCTGCCGCGTCGTACCGCGCCACCAGTGTCTGCAGTGGCTGCGCCTCCCGTGTCTGTGGGCGCGCCTCCCATGCCTGCGGCTGCGCCTCCCGTGCCTGCGGCATCGCCATGTAGGCAGAGATAGAAGCCGAGTGCGTGGAGAGCGACGAGTTAGTGGCCAGCTTCTTCGTGTCCTCTGCCATCATGGAGGAGAAGTAGAACACGGGAGGCCGCCACCACTTGGGTCCCATGAAGGCCACCACCAAGGCGACGACTACGCATTCAGGTGGTTTCTTTGCTGCTTTGTCTCTTCCGAGGACCTTCGTCGACCCTGCAAGTGTCTGCTGGACATGAGGAAGACAAAGAAATCCGCGGGCGGCCATTTAGATTACGTACTCCCTCTCCAGCTGGCGGGAAATATTTGTTCTAAGAATGGATAAATTGTATGTATCTATAACTAAAATAAGTCTAGATACATCCATTTCTAGGACAAGTATTTCCGGACGGAGGGAGTATTAATTATACCAAGCGAGCCGGATTAGCACCGCTTAGTTCATGTAAATGCAATGAAATCCATCATGTTTATATGAAGATCCGGCTTTTTTATATGAAATCCTTCATGCTTATCTGAAATCAGTCCGTGTTTGCATGAATTTCATCTGGTTGGTTAGAGTTGTGAAAATGTATGCCGCTGGCGTTTGATGTCGTCCTCTGTGGAAGGGAGCGGGAGGAAATTTGCCGGCTGCCGTTGGAGATGCTCTTATGAAATAATAGAGTGACATCCAATCCATTTAAGTTAATTGTGTGTATGATTCTCCCTCTATAAAAAGTTAA
Organism: Triticum timopheevii; assembly: GCA_963921465.1. NCBI lineage: Eukaryota > Viridiplantae > Streptophyta > Magnoliopsida > Poales > Poaceae > Triticum > Triticum timopheevii. The sequence goes on from OY997270.1 coordinate 142,808,947, forward strand.
TTGCATGTACAGTGTACACGTGACTTGCAGGGTGGCTACAGCTTGGCACAGAAAGTTAAAAAGAAACAAGTCCATCCTTAATATTGTATTCTAAGTAATCTATGGGTTCCATTGTCAGTACAGTAGAGAAAGTAGTATATATTAAATAAGTAATATATAATATAAAAAACTAAAGTTAAAGACAAAATTTGAACTCAGGTCATCGCGTTGCGAGCATCAAGTGCTAACCAGTCCAGCACATTTTTGTTGTAGACCATGCTGGAGATATATCTCCATGTCTACTCTTATGCTTCATCCATTCCTAAATTTTTGTCTTTTTTAGATTTCAAATGGACTACCACATACGGATGTGTATGTAGACATATTTTAGAGTGTATATTCACTCATTTTGCACCGATGTAGTCACTTGTTGAAATCTCTAAAAAGACAAATATTTAGGAACGGAGGGAGTAGAAAACAGAGTTGGTGATGATGGTCTGCGTGCCATCCTGCAATATAGGCCGTCGGATTTATATCTAACGGATAGGAAGGAAAGTATGGAAATTTTGCAAAAATATGCCCACACCCCTCTCCACGTTCGCAAATAAGGCCTTCCCTCATTCATACTTTTCTCTCACAAGATAAACTAATCATACAAATGCATCTTGATGTTCCGTGCAACGCACGGGCATCTAGCTAGTTTTTTTAAATAGTTACTGCGATAATTGGGTTGAAGTGATATATTTGATGTCTGTCTCGAATGATTTCAGATTCACTAGTAGTAACAAAGAAAATGCTGCCTTGTTAATTAACAGAAAACATTACGAAAACTATCACATGAGGCCGTTAAAATCAAGGCACACTGGGTTCAGCGTCATCGTCACTACAGCTGTGCGCGCGGGAGAAGTCTACATATCGAGGGGGCTACGGAGAAAAAGACGTATCGAGTGTGTCTAAGCAAGGCACAAAGACACAATGTTTGAGAGAGAAACCAATTGACAGATTAAGATCAGATCGAGTTGTCACCCTTCTGCTGTCATTGTTGGGGTGGGAGGGGGGGGGAGGGAGAGAAAGACGTACCGAGAGTGTGCACGGTAGGCATAGAGGCACAACTAGCGAGTAAGTGTGTATGTGTGTGTGTTTAAAAGAGGAGTAGATAGATTACTATCAAGATCGAGGTGCCACCCTACTCCTTCGGTGTCAGGTAGTGTGTGTGTGTGTGTGTGTGTGTGTGTGTGTGTGTTTGAGGGAGAAGCTAGTCGATAGATTATTATCAAGATCGAGGTGTCACCCTACTCCTTCGGTGTCGGGAAGTGTGTGTGTGTGGGTGGGTGTGTGTGTGGGGGGGGGGGGAGGGGGAGTGACACTTACATATCTCTACTCCTATAAAAACAGAGTTGGTGATGATGGTGTTCCTGCCATCCTGCAATATAGGCCATCCGATTTATATCCGACGGATAGGTAGGAAACTATGGCAATTTTGCAAAAAGATACCCACACCCCTCTCCACATTTGCAAATAAGGGATTTCCTCATTCATCCTTTTCTCCCACAAGATAAACTACTCATACAAATGCATCTTGATGTTCCGTGCAACACATGGGCATCTTGCTAGTAGGGAGAAGGAGTTTGTGTGACACATATCTAGCTATATTAAGGGATAAGTAGATAGCATGTGTGCGAGGCATACTTAAAGCATCATGAAGATAAACAAACGGTGTGTATGCAAGTGCTAGAAAAATGAAGCGAAAAAGAATGTGTACGCGCGCGCGCGCGCGCGCGCGCGTGTGTGTGTGTGTGAGAGAGAGAGAGAGAGAGAGAGAGAGAGAGAGAGATAAATCTCAAAACAAAAGGTGCTCTGCTGGAATCCCATTGTATGTATTCATATGGTTCCAGAACTTGAGTTAATCTTAGGCATATGTGTGAGAGACATAATTATACTTTGAGACATTAGTGGCTGTGGGTGGGCGAAATTAAATGGGTGGGCGTATTCGACAGAGAGAGCGTGTGTGTTTCTGTGTTAGAGACTTGTAGGATGGGGTAGAAAGGCGAATACTAACCTTGACGGAGGGGGAGAAATACATGAAGTGCACGTGTGTGATTCCGATGCCCAAAGGGAAATGAGATATGCATGCGTGTGAGAGAGATTGCACAATTCATTCACGTATCACTATCTAGGGATCGTGGACGTGCATCGCTTGAACATAAATCAATATCTACTTCGTATCGTGGCCAAAGGTACAATATCGATTCAACGCTATAAAGATTGGACACTCACATATCACATTTTTTTCTATCTAAATAAACCTTTTCAGTTGTGCATGCCAAAGTTACAGTGATGTTTCTTCGAACAACCAATGTAGCTATCATGTACATGCACCATTGTTACTCTTGCATTCAAATTCATTAGTCTTGGATGATTTAAGGTTCTATTATGATTTAATATATGTAATATTATTATATGGATTCAACGGGTACACAATTTATGAAATGGAGGCTATGTAATCATATGAGGTAACACTTTTAAGTAGCGGACTACAATATCCATTTCTTTTGTGGGACTACAATGTCCATTTCTTTTTGTGCGCCTCTACACTAACACATCAATGCATTATGTTTAAAGTAAATAACCAATGTCACTAAATTATCTATTTACACGAGAAATACATTGGCTTAGCGTTTGATCCCTTTTTTGTGAACGCGCCTCTACACCCGTACGATTGGTCGTGCCCGTGTGAACGTCCAAGTTATCGGCGCATCATCCCGAGTTATTGTCTTTTTTTCTGGGGTGGACTTCACACCAGTTATTAACTACTAACGCGTGCCCCGTGTACACAGTCTCGCAAGACCTTCCCACTAGCAGGGTCCAAAATTAGTTGAAACTAGATATGAACGATCTCGCGGGCGGCAAAATCTCCAGCCTCCTAAAATTTCCGCCACCTAGTCTTTAGCATGCGAAATTCCCCTTTTGTCATTGGTGCATGGATACCAATAGTTACAATACCGCCCTCATCTACATAATAGGTCCGGGCTGCTTTGGTAACTTCCGGTTCCCCCCACCACACGACACCCCCATTTCCTATCCCCCTCCCGCAAAAACGACTAACTCCATACCACCAGAGCATCTTACATCACGCCGTCCGTACTTCATCGGCCTTTCTACCCCCTCCCCTCTTGAAACCCTAGACTGCTCATCCACCAGCGTACCAGAGCTCATTCACTGCCAGCGGCGTCCACCTCGCCGGATTTGCTTCTGCGGCCGCATCTACCCCTCCCACCTCCCCTAGAAACAAGTAGACTGCTCATCCACCACTGTACCATAGCCCATTCAGTGCCGCCCTTGTCCACGGCAACAGATCTGCTTCACCGGTACTCTCGTCAACCATAGTGCATCTGCAGCGGCTCATTCGTACTCCCCACCGGAGACGCTTCGTCCACACCCCCTGGAGCTGCCCCACCGACGCCCCCGTTGACGGCCTCTGATACTCTTTGTCGACACCTTCCTCGACCCTACCGGAGCCGCTTTGCAGACACCATCGTCAACCCTACTAGAGTAGGTTTGCCTATACCATTCTCAACCCTACCGCGGCCGCTTTGCCAACTCACAAGTCCACGGCCTCAGATCCACTTCGTCGCACCCTCATCCAACCTACCAGAGCAGCTTCTGACACCCCGTCCACAGCCGCAGATCCGCATCATCGACACCATCCTTAACCCAACCACAGGAGCAGCTTCACCGACGCTCTCGTCCAGGACCATAGATCCGCTTTGCCCACACCATAGTCCACCGTACCGGAGCCGCTCCACAAACACCCTACTCGACGGTTCTAGATCTCCTTACGGGACCCTAACAGCCAGCGCAGCGTCATCACCCTTGACGTTTCTAACCTGATTCCCACCGTCTGGCAAGATGCCAAGCACCCTCCACGGCCTAGGTACTTGTCACCTTTAAACCCGTCCAGCATCACCTGCCCGATGTACTTCAAATATACTAATAGGTCGCTGTTACCTGTTATGCAGCTAGCAAAAACTACAAGGACGATGTTTCTTCTGGATCTAACAGCTTGCCCAACCAAGATCGTGGACTGAGCAATTGCTATGATCTTGTAAGTGCGTCTCTCTCTCTCTCTCTTGTATTGTTGTGTGCCTACCAGCGTGCTTTGCTAGGATTTTCGACCAGTAATCCCTTTGTGCAGACAATGATTTCTATGCTAAATTAGATATGTAGATGTCATACATGATACTACCTCGTACATCCGTTCCTAAATATAAGTCTTTCTAGAGATTCCACTATAGGCTACATACGGAGCAAAATGAGTGAATGTACACTCGAAAATGCATCTATATACATCTGTATGTGGTCCATACTGGAATCTCTACAAAGACATATATTTAGGAATAGAGGCAGTACATTACACAAAATCATAGGTGGCATGTAGGAATTCCAGTGAACTACATTAGGCTCCCTTAGAGTGCCTGCTAGTCGAACACATAGAGTCATGGCTAGTTTATGCTACGCACACAATCATTAATTGGTCGTTTAAATATGTGCAAGGGATATGCAATGTATTATCATGGAAATGTCTGAAATTAGCTGTGTCCACTTGCAGATAGGGTTACACAATGAAAAAGTACAAGATGTATGTGGTAATTTCATGGAACATCACAAAAAAAGGAGAGGCAGCGGCGAGCCTATACAGTGTGCTATGGTAGGTCACTCCTCCATTGCAATCATCGTGACATGTTATTTGTATGTCAGTTCTATTGGCCAAGTTTCTTAGGGACAGTCATTACGAGTTATCCTAAGAAAATAAGCACCTGTGAATATAAGCTCCAGGTAATAAGCCAACCAGTTCTTTTCATTGCCTTCCTTTTCAGCTTATCTTTGGTATGATTAGTGAAAAGTCTAGATTGCATTATATTTTTCATTTTGCTGCCCATATGAAAATTAATTTGACTTGCAAACCTCACAAATTGAACCCATTGCAGTAATTAATATGATAGGAAAACAGACCATCACTATTTGTTCAAAATGCAAATACAAAGATAGCATCTACTTGGCACAATCTACTTTGGTCAATGTCTTCCATAGAGATCCCATTGACTAATTTAAACGAAGAACACATGACCCACATTTAAATGAAGAACAATTATTTATTGAAATTCGATGGTCCAAGTGGCTGGTTATTATCATATAGCAGAACCACTTGAAAGCATCATATAGCAGCAGCAACAGCTCATAGAAACTCATCATACAGCAGCAGCAGCAGTGTGCAATTCATCATTACCAGCAGCAGCTCATAGCAATTCATCATATAGCAGCAGCAGGAGCAACTCATAGCAATTCATCATATAGCAGCAGCAGGAGCAACTCATAGCAATTCATCATACAACAGCAGCAGGAACAACTTATAACAACTCATCATATAGCAGCAGTAGCTCATAGCAATTCATCATATAGCAGCAACAGCTCATAGCAATTCATCATATAGTAGCAGCAGGAGCAGCTCATAGCAATGCATCATATAGCAGCAACAGTAGCAGCTCATAGCAATTCATCATATAGTGGATCCAAATGAAAATTTGGTAAAAAATCAGAGGAGATCCTCACCTTGTTGGACGAGCTCATCCTTCAACAGCACCTCAAGGCCACGGCCTGGGAGGAGGAGAGGGGGAATAAGGTGCCTTCTGCCGTAGTGTGGCATCAGCCATAGTTGTGCGGTGCCCACCGGAGTAGTGCGTTGGACGGACCACAATGGAGCAGCTGCTGGAGACCATGAGAATGAGGGGCGCCACCAGAGGGAGGAGCAGCCGGGGAGGTTTGCCCCTACCCACCGGCCATGTAGCAAAGTTGGACAGAGCATTGTTGAGGACCAGACCAGATGGGACCAGTGGCGATGACTCACTGGAGGAACCCTAGTGCTGTAGGCAGGGGATCGAGATAGAGGGAAAGGGGAGAGGAGATGCAAGCAGGCAAGGCAATGAACACTTGCATGTTTTTTTACTTGAGGGTCAGGTGTGACACGAGTGTGAGCAGTTGCATTTTGAGTGTAATATAGGCAGACAACAGCGTCATTTCGCTATTCCCCTTCCCTTTAATTTAGTGAGCTTCTACCCGAAACACCCCCCTCCATAGCGAAATAAGTTAAGCCCAAGCCCATAACTCAAAAATGACTTCTTTACATCTTTTATGGTTTATTTTGACAATAAGCCCTGAAAAGGTGGAATCGAACTTGCCCTTAACCTGCAATTCAATTGTGCGTGCAATGATGAATCAGTCCTGCCTGCTATAGGGTACATTTAGGCATCATCATACATGGCATAACCTAATACACACGCATTCCATTGTAGAATCTATAATATGCAATGTTTATGTTAGTTCATACGTTGCACATGATGTTTAACTGCCTCTTAAATCAGGTCAGTCAAGTGATGGTCTTTAAGCCTCCTTCTTTGCTTCTTTTCTTCATATGTAAGATTTGCTCACACATCTGTTCAATTGCTTGTTTGCATCAGCCAGCCATACTAGGATTGTTTGCTTTGATTACTTGCTGTTCTTGACCTAACACTCTAACAGAGCTTGTCAACGATTTAAACACTAAGGGCTGCTGTAGTGGGGCCTTGTCTAACTCATAGGTGACATAAAGGTTTGGTTGTACACTAAAGTAGGCTCTCCAAGAGTATCTGGAGATCCAGTTCGAAGGTATGCCTAGTTTTTACATAGTGCAGACATAGTAAATGCTCATTTCATTGTGTGCAAGTGCAAGAGATGTGGCATGTTTCATTATGTGGTGTTGTTTTGTTATAATCTCATCCTTTTGTGTTGTTCACAGACTGGAAAGTATGCATATTTATCTTCCAAGGAGACGAGTAACTAGTTTGTGTCACCTTGCAGAGGGGGTGCAATGAAGATAAGATTGACGATTTCCAAGTACAAGATGTTAGGAAGGAGCCTTGAAAGAGAAGTAGGAGCTGCGCTAAGCCTATTCAACCAGTTAAGGTAAGTCACTGTATCCAACTCAAAAGTTCAATTCCTTGTTTGTTTCAGGCATAGTTAATTTGCTCTTTTCAATTGCTTTATTTGTCCTCGGTTAATGAGATGCCCAAACAATGATGCCTGATGTTGGGTACTTGTGTAACTATTACTTGACATAATTAAAGGCCTTACCGTTTAATTACTCTAACGAAGTGTGCCTGAAGCTTTGAAGTCTATTAACCAACTATTATTGCATGAGGCTCACAATCTAGTTTATACTAGGTAATGATTGCATAGTTTTGCTTGCTGTAGTAGGTTTGTATGAATCCCTCTGCTGTTCATTATGCTCCCTAAGACTTTAATTGAGCTACATAATGGCCAACTGCTTGCTTACTTATACGCAACATGTTGTCTAAATTTGTAACTTGTCTGTGTTTTGGATTGGGCCCCAACATCATGCTCCTCTGGTGAGCTAAGAGAGATTTCTGTATGCAGGCTGCACAGACTACCTTTTTTATAATTTTTAAAATATCACCTACTTATGCTTCATGACGCGTAACATTATTGTTAGTCCTGTTTTGCCATGTACAAAATAGTCTGTCTTGCTCGCTTCACTGTTGTAACTATATTTTTGCTCTAGTCATGTGTACTTACAGAACCATTTTAGGATGAAGTGACATCAACACAAAGATCTATGAGCAGTGCGGCATGGCCGTTACTGAATGATTATGGATTGGAATTGGAATGTGCTGATGTTCTCGAGCATCAACTAGAGGTGGCTAGTCAACGTGTACATGATTCTCAACATACAATCAACAAGTTGAGACTGGACTTGCAGGTATTAGATGCAGGAGTCAAAAAATGAAACAAGACACTGAGGTAACTGTCGGTGTCAAAACCAGCGGATCTCGGGTAGGGGGTCCCGATCTGTGCGTCTAAGGCTAATGGTAACATGAGGCAAGGGACATGATGTTTTACCCAGGTTTGGGCCCTCTCGATGGAGGTAAAACCCGACTTCCTGCTTGATTGATCTTGATGATATGAGTATTACAAGAGTTGATCTACCACGAGATCAAAGAGGCTAAACCCTAGAAGCTAGCCTATGATGATTATGATTGTCCGACCACGGACTAAACCCTCCAGTTTATATAGACACCGGAGGGGGCTAGAGTTTACATAGAGTCGGTTACAGAGAAGGAGATCTAATATCCGGATCGCCAAGCTTGTCTTCCACACAAAGGAGAGTCCCATCCGGACACGGAACGAAGTCTTGAGTCTTGTATCTTCACGGTCCAACAGTCCGGCAAAAGTATATGGTCCGGCTGTCCGGATACCCCCTAATCCAGGACTCCCTCAGTAGCCCCTAAACCAGGCTTCAATGACGATGAGTCCGGCGCGCATATTGTCTTCGGCATTGCAAGGCGGGTTCCATTTTCGAATACTCCAAAGTACCTGTTGTAATGAACAGTGTCCGGCTTCCCATCAATGTTGTACTCCTTGGCTTTTGTGCTTAAATAATGGCCATCTCCACGTGTCGAGCAAATACGAGGAGCCGAGGCATTTTCGCATTTGCCACCCCGACCCTGCAGGCAAACCATCTATTTGAAGGGACGGGGATCCTCAGATCCAAACCTCACCTTCTTCCCTTGAGCAAGCATCCAACAAAGCGCTCGTGGAAAAAACCATTCCAACATGGTCGGTCGCCGCAGCTCCTCTTCTCGCTCCCTTAGCTCTAAGCCAGGCGATTGGGAAGAGTGTTCTGTTCCCCATAGCCGTTTAGTAGAGTTGCAGACCCAAGGGTTCCTTCCACCAGCGTTCATGGTCCCCGTCTGAACCAGACTAGCCACCTATGATGGCGGGGAGCAAGCAGAGAGATTTCCCAGCCCATCTCAGGGGGAGCGAGTATGCCTCATCCCGTATCTGCTAAGAGGCGTCAGGTTTCCAATCTACCCATTCCTTCGCGGGCTCCTGGAGTTCTACGGCCTCCAGTTGCACAATTTCACCCCCTCCTCCGTGCTACACATCGCAGGATATGTCGCCCTTTGTGAATTATTCCTGGGCTGCGAGGCTCACTTCGGGTTATGGAAGAAGTTGTTCTGCCTCCTCCCTCGCAACCAGGGGGAATCCATATGTCAAGTGGGCGGAGCCGAAATATGGCGTGTCACCGAGACCGGATACCTGTCCGGTACTCCTAAGAAGGCATCTGAAAACTGGCCCTCGGAGTGGTTTTATGTTGATGACGTTCCCCTTCCGGATCCAGTCCGGGCGGGCCTCCCTGAGTTCAATAAAGCTCCACCAAAGACACGCCAAAGTTGTCTCCCTTGGGGCCCCCAAGAGGAAGATACCAGAGAAGTCCACTTCCTGATGAGCAGAATAAAGATTCTGGCCAAATCAGGGCTGACAATAGTCGAGGTTATAGCAATATGCATAATGCGGGGGGTGCAGCCACTTCAATATCGAGGGAAGCCCATGTGGCACTTCAATGGGGAAGATGATGCCACCCGCTTTGGTCGCAAAGGTCTAGACTCCGCCACCGCTCTAGCGAGAATACTGTCCGATTTGTATAAAGGAGAAGAAGAAGAATTCCTTCGTATTAAACCTCGTGATGGATTTTCCATGTACAACCCCCCAAGCTGGGTAAGTCGTCACTCTTTCCCCCACTCTATTCTGGCACCCTTCATCACAATCATTTACCTCGATATTTTTGAGCAGGAACTGAGGAGGGCCGTGGAAGGATTCAACAGCCCCTCCCCGCAGCCATAGGACCCGAAAGGGCATTTGATCTAGGACTTGAAGAAGATCCGGATATATCTGGGGAGCTTGTCAACAGGACATTTTACTAGGCCAGCTGCGATGGCGCCTCGGTGGCAATAATTGCCGACTATCCCGGACTACTACCTGCGTCGCGTGTAAGCAAAGCCGAAACCTTACCCTCTGAAGAGGACCCCTTTCCTATACCATGCCTTATGCATAAAATATTGTACTTTTATAGAGACGACCACCGGAACGCGGCGCCGAGCCCCTGGGGGATCATCGGCAAAGGGCGTCCGGGTCAGGCAGGATTAAGGAAGGCGGTTAGGGCCGAAACGCCATTACAGAGGTATGGTAAAAACCTGCTCTGTGATTATCGTGTTCGAAATGTAACAGCGTCCTTCGTGTTCTGGCAGAAAGAGGAGTCGCCGGACTATATCCGGAGATCCTGCCGATCACGCCTCCACCAGCCGGATTCCAGAACCGGCTTCGAGAGAGGAGGCCAATGCGGGGCCGATGCCGAATTGTCCTCCGACAGAGGATGCGGATATGCTCTCCGCCACAAATTCCGAAGTAGAGTGCCATGAATCACCAACGCCTATGGGTCGTACTTCGTAATATCATCTTTTCTGAAGAGGCATTTAATACTTTCAATTCGGGAGACGCATACATCCGAGCTGCTCAAGGCGGGCTCACCCGAGCGACGGACCAGTATGCAAAAGATATACGGGTAAGGAAATTTGATAAGAATGTATAGCAGTAGGCCCTGAGACTTGAAACGGTTGGAACAATTGATTTAAGGATCATTTTATGCACAGGTCCTTGTAGAGAAGAATACCCAATTGTCTCAAGAGCTGGAGGAGTGCAAGACCCAGTTGAGGGCCGCGGTTGCCAAACTAGAGGAATCCCAAAAGGCCTCACCTGGTAACATTCGTCTTTAATAATGAAATTTTATGGAAATGTACCATTTAGTAATTGGCTTGTTTGATAAGTCTAACAGAAAATTCTGCAGACAATCCCGGGGGAATCCGTAGATCGTAAGAGATAGCGAGTCACATCTCCAAAGGCAGCTAAAAGTTGGCGAGCGTGTTCTTATGCAAGTTAGGCGGGAGAAGAACAATCTCCAAGATGCCAATGTCCGGCTGGGCGTCGAATTAGGAGATGTCGTGCTCAGCTGGCAGACTCCGTAAAGGAGAACAGGAGGCTTCGTCGCGCAATTTATGGTAAGTGCTTTAAACGAACTGCAATACAGTTCGGCGATGAAGCATTTTTTTAAAGAGCTTGTATATGTAGGTATGCTGACGGGCCTTCCTGAAGAGTAGATGCCCGGGTCCGCAGGCGATTTACTGCAAGATCTCTCACAGCTGCACGAACGAGTTCGGCAGGTGATGCAGGGTATTACCCAGGCCTTGTGGCCATCCACTTCCCTACCAAGAGGCCTAGGGGAGCTCGTGGATATGCTCAAAGGAGCACGGCAGCGCTTCTAGTTGTGGAAGGTATCAGCCTGCCGACAAGGTGCAAGGGAAGCCTAGGCCATGGTGAAGACGCGCTACACCAAGCTTGACCCGAACCATATGGCCGAAGTTGGACCGGCGGGGCCAGATGGGCAAGAGATTCCCGTCAGTCTGGTGTATGACCAGGTAGCGCTAGCCACAAAATATTCCCAACAGGATTGCAAGCTAGATAGCCTGTTGGATGGTATAGAGAAAGAATATAGCCAGTCTAAGTGACTATGTAATTCAATGGACATATGTAGTCCCTAGCCGGATTGAAAATCTTTTGTCATGGCGTGTTGGATTTCGGGTTCCGGCAGACCCTTGAGGTTCGAACACTGGGGTGCACGCAGAGATCACACCCCCAGCCTACCCATGTCTCACCGCCTCGCCAGGATCTAAACTACATGAAGAACAACACAAGGGACACGAGATTTATACTGGTTCAGGCCACCATTGTGGTGCAATACCCTACTCCAGTTTGTGGTGTGGTGGATTGCCTCTGGGGCTGATGAGGAACAATACAAGAGGAGTACAGCCTCGCGAGTGTCTGTTCTTGGTTGGTGCGATGAACTGCTAGGGGGAGTTCAGTCGCATCTCTCTCTGTGTCTCAGATGCGGATCCCCCCTCTACCCTGTGGGTGGCTAGTCCTATTTATAGGCAAAGGCCCCGGGCCTCTTCCCAAATATTGAGCGGGAAGGGCGCCAACAACTGGCCATTTTGAAGGGGAACATCTAGTACACTTATCCTGACTAAAGGTGGTCCTCGCCTACCAAAGACCCTGATGATGACGCCGGCTTGGGCTCCACAATGACCTCCGTTCTGCCGTCCTGCTGGTCTTGGTCTTGTTGCACTGAAATGGTTGCCTTTGCTTGATACCCTTGCCTGCGCTTGCCCCCTTTGCACCAAAGGGGAAACAAGGACTCTGCGTAGGCCGGCGCCCGCCTGGCGCCCGCCTGGCCTTGGTCGTCATGGCTTGCGTCATGGGCACCTCGTGAGGTACCCCGCCTCCTCGCAAGCCAGCCTGACGAGGCCGTGCCTGAGGAAGCCTCCTGTCGTCCGCCCTGCGAGGCTTGGCCCCTCGCGAGGGTCTTGAGCATGTGTTGATGAAGATGGGCCGTACTGGGCCACTCCTTGAGCCACGCCGCAAGCTGCAGGAAAGCAAGTCTGGGTACTCCCGTTCCCAGAACGCCGACAGTAGCCCTCGGGCCCAAGGCGCGCTTGGACTTGGGCTTAGCAGAGAAGCGAAGAGGCAAGTGCGAAGCGCCGCGGGCCCCAATAGCCTGCGGCCTTGGGCGCCGCGTGGCGGTTGATTGGATGTGGGCATCCCTGTTCCCCCACGCCTCCTTATTTTGCGCTCGGCTAGGTGGACCCGCTGCTGCACACAGTCTCCCCTCTTCTCGCCGCCCGCGCGCCTCCTGCTCTTCCTTCTCTCGAGCTCTAGCCTCCGCTTCCAATCCAATCTCGCATCCTCTCCCTTCCTGTCGCCATGGCTCCGACGAAGAAGGGGAAAGGGACAAAGCCTATGCCCTCGCCCCGCCCGTCACTGTCGGTGGCTCCTGCTGTCGACCGGTCAATCATACTCAACTGGGAAGGCTCGGACAAGGTCAGCTCTGCCACCACCACCATCTTCAACAAGTGCGGGAGGACCACGGTCTGGCCTGCGTCTTACTTATCCATTGACAGAACAGTCACCGAGGTCCGGTACTTCGCTGACGCTCTGTGGGCGGCACTGGTTCCCCCCTTTTCCGATTTCTTCAACGCTGTGCTTTCTCATTACCAGATCCACATGATGCATTTGGGTCCCAAATCCATTACTCTTCTTGTCGTTTTCGCTTTCGTCTGCGCGGCGATGATGGGCATTTCTCCCTTAGTTGTCTTGCTGCGCCACTTCTTCTCTCTGCGTCTCAGCGATCCCACCCAATGCTCGGGGTGCGTGAGCTTCCTTGCCGCACCAGAAACAGCGGCTTCGGGAATCGATTTCAGCCTTCCTCCGCCCACGACAAGGTTTCGTGAATGGTGGCTATACGTGGATGCCGGGGTGCTCAGCCCCCTGCTTTCGGAGCCAACCGTGCCTCTATCCCCAATTCGGGCTGGGGCCAGGAGACGCTCACGAGCCCCCGGCTCGTCTTTGTTTGGCATCGCTTTGCGTACTTGAGGGCGCTCGGTGTGATGGCACCCAAGATGGTGAAGGAGTTCCTCCTGTGCCGCATTGCCCCTCTCCAGCGTCATTCCCGCCGGATGTGGGCCTTCGGGGGGCGCGAAGACCGCATGAGGCTCCACGAGGAAGATCTAACGCCTGAAGTGCTGAGGAAGGTTCTCACGATCTTGACTGGGGACCCTTCCCCTGGCAGCATCTGGCATGGGGGCGCCCTGCTGTACCTTTGCTCAAACAAGGGTGATTTTGTGAAGCAGATGCCCAGCTTCGACGAATGGGGGCTGCGCCCTGCAGGCCTCAGGGGACCTTGCAAGAACCCAGTTGTGGTGGTTGCCCTTCCGGTTGCCCACGACGGTCCTTCCTCGAGTGGTGGAGCTGGGAGGCAAATGGCATCAGGGGCTGAGGGGGACTTCGTCGGGACGATGACGCCACACGGTACTCCTGAGGCGGCAGCTCCTGGGACCCGCCCTGCGGCGGCTGAAGGTACCGAGCCGCGGCCTGCGGCTCCCATGGTAGAGGCCCCCGAGGCCCCGGCCACCCTTCTTGGCGCGGCGTCCGGCGGCGTGTCCCTGGGCGATGCCCCCGACGCCGGTCATATTGGCGCTTCTTCCTCGTCGCGGGCTGACCCTTGTGCCGAGCTCCTGGGCCACTTCCGCGTGGACTTCGAGGCTCTCCGAAATAGGAGGGAGGCCTTGGGTGATGATTACCCTTGCCGCCTATTGAAGCGCAGGAAGTACTTCGCCACTGATGAGTAAGCCTTCCCCTTTCTCTATTCCTTACTTTCCTGTTTCTTCAGCTGATCATTGCCCTGCAGGGCCCTTCCTGCCGAGTTCACGGAGATGGCTGAGGAGCCATCTCTCCAGGCCTCGCCCTCTCCACCTTCCCTAAGTGTCCCGAGCTCCAGCACTGCCCTTGCGGTGAGGCCGATTGGAGAGGCGGGCCATCCTATGATGCGTCTTGGTTCTGCGCACCTCGCGACCATCCTTCACGAGCCCTCCTGGGGCATAGCCAGCCTGCCCTGGGCTCTTCGACTGGTTGTGGACGGCGACTGGCTGAGGTCGTCCTTGCGATCTTCCTTGGGGGGCGAACTAGCTCCGGGCCAGCCTTCTGGCGAGGCGCGTCCGGCCATCGCGAGGGCGCCAGCCCCCAGCCCCCTGCCCAGCGAGGGAGTGCTGATCCGTGGCCCTCCTCCCGCGCTCGAGGCGGAAGGTGATGCGTAAGACGTGCTTGAGCGCGCTCGGGAGCGCCGCGCCCTCCGCCAAGGGTTCCTTCGGAGGGCGGCTGACGCGGTGAGCCAGCTTGGTGCAGAGCTGTCACGCCCAATATGCGACCCTATCCAAAAGGAACTCGAAGGTACCACCAAGGATAGACCCGCATATTGAAACGCTTTTGCAAGGTGGATATCATTACATCAACATTACATAAATAGATGGGGATACATACATAAGGCTTACAATGCCACACGAATACAACATCATCTTACATAAGAGCACCATCCGACTATGGATGAAACACAAACAAAAACTCAAACGACATCCACCCTGCTAGCCCAGGCTGCCGACGTGGAACCTATCCCCTGATCGAAGAAGCAAAACAAGAACTCCAAAACAAGCAAACATCGCTCTCGCGTCAAGATCATCGCATAACCTGTACCTGCAACTATTGTTGTAGTAATCTGTGAGCCACGAGGACTCAGCAATCCCATTACCATGGGTATCAAGACTAGCAAAGCTTAATGGGTAAGGAAGGGGTAAAGTGGTGAGGTTGCAGTAGTGGCTAAGCATGATATGGTGGCTAACATACGCAAGTGAGAGCGAGAACGGACGTGAAGCTAGCAATGATCAAGAAGTGATCCTGAACTCCTACTTACGTCAATCATAACACAGAAACCGTGTTCACTTCCCGGACTCCGCCGAGAAGAGACCATCACGGCTACACACGCGGTTGATACATTTTAATTCGGATCTGGTGTCAAGTTATCTACAACCGGACATTAACAAATTCCCATCTGCCACATAACCGTGGGCACGGCTCTCGAAAGTTTATACCCTGCAGGGGTGTCCCAACTTAGCCCATGATAAGCTCTCGCGATCAACGAAGGATATTCCTTCTCCCAGGAAGACCCGATCAGTCTCAGAATCGCGGTTTACAAGACATTTCGACAATGGTAAAACAAGACCAGCAAAGCCGCCCGATGCGCCGACAAATCCCGATAGGAGCTGCACATATCTCGTTCTCAGGGCACACCGGATGAGCAAGACGACGGGTTGGCATAGACCCTGGTTGCCCAGGGGGCGCCGGACATCGCTCAGGTTGGACCAACACTCGGAGGAGCACTGGCCCGGGGGGGTAAAATAAAGATGACCCTCGGGCTCCGGAAACCCAAGGGAAAAAGGGCTAGGTGAGGCAAATGGTAAAACCAAGGTTGGGCCTTGCTGGAGGAGTTTTATTCAAAGCGAACTATCAGGGGGGTCCCATAAATCACCCGACCGCGTAAGGAATGCAAAATCTGGGAACATAACACCGGTATGACGGAAACTAGGGCGGCAAGAGTGGAACAAAACACCAGGCATAAGGCCGAGCCTTCCACCCTTTACCAAGTATATAGATGCATTAATAATATAAGAGATATTGTGATATCCCAACATAACCCTGTCCACCATGGAGCAGTCTTCAACTTCACCTGCAACTAACAACGCTATAAGAGGGGCTGGGCAAAGCGGTAACATAGCCAAGCAACGGTTTGCTAGGAAGGGTGAAAAGGTTAGAGGCTGACATGGCAATTAGGAGGCTTGAAGAACACGTGATAGGAAGCGCAGCATAGTGATAGAACGAAGCAACTAGCATAGCAATGATAGTAGTGAGATCCAGGATAACAGTCATCTTGCCTGAAATCCCGCTAGGAAGAAGAACGAATCCATGAAGAAGACGAACGGGAGTAGTCGAACGAATCCTCACAATCACAACATTACCGGAACTAAGAAGCAACACCGGAACGAAATAGACAACATGGTAAACACACAATCATAAACATGGCATGATGCACAAACAAGTATGATGCATGTCCGGTTTAAAGAGCATGGCATGGCAAAGTGCAACAAACAACACTACAAATTAAGTGGAGCTCAATATGCAACGAGTTGCATATTGACGAAACACCACAAGCAATTATTTAGTTCTCTCTCGTTATGTACCCAACAATGTTAAATGTTGTTAAACATGGCAAGAGGTGAGGCATAAGTAAACTAACTATTTAGGCAAGTTTAAATGAGGCCGGAGCAACAAACATCAAGTCCGGAAAATACTCATATGCATATTCTGAATTTGCTACTGTTCTGCCCTAAAACATATTTTAAAGTTGTTAAACAGGAAAATAAAGTGGACCATGTTAAACTAGGCATTTTTCCACCCCATTTACATATAAAGTTTATTTAAAACCGAGCTACGGTTATTTAGTTATGAAATAAATCATTTTAACAAAGCATTTAAGCAAATTTAAACAAACAGCATTTTAAAACATTTTAAACATGGATGAAAGTTGCATATTGTGAAACTAGATACAATTTTAAGCATTTCACATATATAACATGTTTCATTTGGATGCATGGGCATTTAGTTATTAACAATGCAAAATAGGGGCATTCCTGTAATTATGCATGCACTGGAAATTAGGAAAATCGTCAGCAGGGGAAAAATGTAGCCGGGCCGAATCTGGCTAGCCCAACAGTGCACAGGGGGGCTCGGGTTGCTCGCCCATGGGCTTTAGGCCCGGATCTGCAGGGCTGGATGACTGAAGGGGCGCGATTGGACGTCACGGGGACGACCGGATCCAAGGTGGGGACGCTCGACGGGAAGCAGGGGCGGCTGGATCCGGGCGAGGACGGCGGAACTTGGCGCGGCGGTCGAGCGGCGCTGGTCGTCTCATTCCAAGCAGAGGAAGCGAGCGGGCGGGCGACGCTGCAGAGGGACTTGGCAGGGCGGCGGAGAGGCGAGTGGACGAGGCGCTGCTGCGCTGGCACGGTCGATGGGGCGCAGAGGAGGTCGCTGGCGTGGGCAGAGCTCAGCGAGGCCATGGAACGGGGGTGCTCCGGTCGTTCCTGTGAAGGGGAGAGAGGGCCCACCGTGAGAGAGAGATAGAGGGGAAAACAGGAGGAGAAGAGGTCGCAGGTTCGGCCTGGTTGCTGCTGCTGCTTGCGGTGGCGCGCGGGAAGCACGGGAGGAGGGCGATGGGGGTCGGCGTGAACGCCACTGAGCTCGGGAGCGAGCTCCTGCGCGGGATGAGCCTCAGGCGAGCTCCTGCTCGGGAGAGGAACGAGGAGGCCTGCACGGTCGGGACAGGAGGCTCGCCGGCAGCGAGGCTGCGGGCGTGGGGCTGCAAATGTGGTTGGATCGGTGTGGATCGAGGGGAGGAAGGTGGTTGGTTGGGCAGGGAAGAAATCGAGGGGGATTCGGTGGAGGGGATCCCGATGTGGGAGGTGGAGTGGCGGCGGCCACAGGGAGGATGGGACAGCTTCCCTAGAAATTAGGGTTGGGCTGTTTATATAGCAAGTGGAAATTGGGTTAGGGCTATTTTTGGACCCTCGGATTAAAATCGAACGGTCAAGAATAAATAGCTTAGGAGAGTTCAACGAGAAATCGATGATGATTTAGGGATGTTTGGGGATGATCCGGATCCAACGGTAACGATAGAGCGGGTCGCGTTCGGGACAACTTTCGGACGCACGCAAGGGGGTCAGCGCACTGTGCAGAAAGGGCCAAATGGTCAAACAACAAAAGAATGGTTGGCCTGAGAAACGTCAATGGAGGCGAGGGAGAAGTGGCAACTAAGAACGGATGCAAGTTTTATGAAAACATGCAGATGCAATGCGCATGATGCTATGAGATGGAATGCAAGACATGAACAAAATGCAAAACAAAAGACAAAAACCCAACCACGGAGAAAATAATATATCACATAGCCGGAAATGGCAAGAGTTGGAGTTACGATAATGGAAAGTTGTATCCGGGGCGTTACAACACTCCACCACTACGAGAGGATCTCGTCCTGAGATCTAGGATGGCACCGGAGAGAAACGGAAGAGGAAGAGAAGAGGTAAAACTAAGTTGCTTCTTTGACCAATGAGTGAAACCAAAGAACCTTGAGAGATAGAAAACTTGAAGAAAAGCCACAACAGAGACGAAAGGAATTGAAACACTCTGTTAGATAGGAGGAACAAGTGATACAACAAGAACCAAGAAGGTTGCAAAGACATGAATCAAGAGTTTAATGGACAAGATAGAATTCGAAACCACTCCTGTTAAAATAAGATGAGAAAGGAAGAATTCGGGCAGCACTCCGGTTGAACATGGAAGGAATAGAACATGAACTTGAGAAGATGGGATGATACTTGATGAAATCAACAACACACTGCCTCCGGAACTATTGAAAGAATGGCACAATGGGTAAGAAGGATTTCAGACAGCACTCGGGTTGAAAAGAGAGGCAAAACTTGATAACATGAAAGAACTTGAATGAGAACACAACACTCCGGTTAAACGGATAAGTAAGGAAAAGAACATGATCTTGACAAAACGAGGTGATGCGCGAAGAGAGCAATATCACCATGCCTCCGTAAGAAAAAATAGAAGATAGATCATTGGAATAAAGGAATGGAGAAGAAATGCCAACTTCTGCCACAAATGAGCTTGGAAAGCACCCTTCAGAGACGGTTATAACGGAGTTGTTGGAAAACCAACAACAAAAAGCACAAGCTTGTTGTGGGCTTATGGCGTCTCAAAATGATGAGGTGACAACCGGCCACCGATGGAAACAGTTAATTGGATTGAAATCAGCAAGGAGATGAAAACTCCTTTTAATGAAAGAATAGGAGGAAACTTGGATTATTGATAGGCACCACAATTAGCAACATTCCTTAGGGAAGGCTTTAGGTGTAACCTAACCCAAGATAACTCCAAGGTAGAAAGTGATGGGTTTAAAATATGTCATTCTTGAAAACTTGTGAATCATGAAACACGAAGGGAATTGTCAAGAACGACATAACACCACCTGAAAAGATAATGGAGAAGAATTGCAGTTCAGAACGCAAGATGAAGAATGGTTGAGCTCCTCCAATAAGAGTTTTGGCGAACACTTTGAGAAGGAATTAAATCCTTGATGAACCACCATGTAGATACTCCATGAAGAACTCCGGTAATAAAAGGATGATAGAAAGAAAGAGAGGTTGAAAACACAAGGTGAAGCCTTGCAATGATTTAGATGGAGCTTCACGACAATAATGCGGAAAACTTGGAACTCCGAAAAAGAAAAGATGAAGCATCTCGAACCGAGAAATGTGACATGATGAATAACTCTGGAAAGAAGAAACTAGACACTTGGATGAAACAATAATAAGAATTATGTTATGCGTATCCTTCACCAATTTAAATTGATGACAAGCAACGGATTTGGCATACTACTTATTCTTCTTGAGGGATTAAGGATAGAGATAGCGCAAACTTGAGAAGGTATTGATGGAACCACCGGTTGGATTTGGAAACAACGAATATTTTATATGATAACGGAGGAAGAGAAATCCTGAGCGAACCACCGTAAGAATTGAGAATGAACGTAGCAAAGGCACGATTCACCGGGAAGAATTGGAAAGCGAATGAAGATACTTGAGGGGATTTAGATACATGAGAACGAAGAGAACATGAACTGATTAGAGGTTATTTGAACGATGCACTGGTAAGATTTGGAGAACGATAGCTACACGCTGAGAATGAAGAATTTTGACATGATGGCCTTCGGAGGAAAAAAATGGAAACAACTCATGAAATTCTCCGGATGGGTGAAAAGAATAGTCACAATCAAAAACAATTATGAGGATGGCATGAAGCTAGAACCATGAATCTTCAAGAGAATGGACCAAGATTTAAGAGAAATCCTTCTTCGGTCTTCAAATGTTGAGAATGATGATGAGAACCACCATGAATTGTTGAGATACTTCGGGAGAATTAAAAGAGGAAAGGTTGAGCTAAAGATGAAAAGAATTTGAAAGAGATCTTGGAGAAGGCATGTGACTGATGGGATCCATTCTTACGTCACGCTTGAAAAGAATTTGAGAATAACTCCGGGAGAATTATTAGAGTCAGGTAAGATCCTGGGAAAAGACCTGTGGGTTAGGGCCCACTCAAAAGAAAACATTGTTGAACGATTTTAAAGAGAGATTGCACCGGTTGAATTAAATGGCTTGAATGAGATAACAATCTCCAAATATCTTGAACGGATTGAGAATGGAAACACAAGTCTTGTGAGATATCTTCAGCACTCCAGAACAAATGAATAGGAAGAAGTGAAGGATTAAGAGGTGCATCGGCATGAGAAAGCATTAGAAACGAGGAAAGGAATATGATGAATATCGAAAGCTTGAGTTAAAACCACCGGAAAAGAATACGAGAATGAAGAATGATGAACTTGAAGCTCGTGAGCATCTTCACGAGGGATCACCGGATCAGAACATTGATTGAAAAGACTGAAGTGACTTCACATGAATAAATGGATACTTGATTAAAATAAATGTGTCCTTGAAGAAAAGGGTGGGAGGGTGGGGAAAAACAAAGACAACTTGGGATGAACGAAACAAACACCGTTGAGAAAACTTAGAATTGATCTTCCGGATGGGGAGAATGATGGGATCATCTCGAAGAGAAGTGCACCAGTTGGAAAAGAATTAACATGACAACCTCAATGATCAAAAAGGATTAGTATTCACATAGCAATATGAGAACACCGTTTAGGAAAGGTATGGATTCAACATTTGACTTCGAAGCAACTCGAATACCACAAATAAAACAAAACAAAGGATTTGGCTTGCAGAATAAGCCGGAAACAAACATATGATAGAGATTTACCCAATCCCATATCATGCATCTGTCGGAAAGATATTCTAGGAGCTACTTGAATTCCCACCTATAAACTCCCGAAACTTTCTTGTTATGCAATCAGGTGTTGGGGATACAGGGGAAGCAATATATCTCACCCAAACTAACAATACCTACATCCAAGCTGTATCCATCCATCAACACATAACCAAGAAACCTTCGGAAATCGTGTACCTCAACCTTCGAAAAGCATCTGTTATACGAGCTATGGCAATACTCCCGAACTCCCCAGTACTGGGTGGCGTCGAGATTATCTCACCAACAACTGCATAAAAGAGATTTTCGATGTCGGCAAAAACTCAGGTATTCCAGAACTGCAACGATAAAATTATGACGACAACACCTCGGAGCTCAACTCCCTGGGACACTGCCACAACCCCTAAATGTCAGGAGGCACCAAGAACAATGTTCTCGTCATAAGAATATCGGAACAATCCCAAGATACCCGCGTGATCCTAAATTTTTTTAGTGAAATTTGAGGAGAGGAAAGACAAAACATCTACGTCAGGAGACCTCACCAGAGCGACGAAGGGGGCTGAGGAGTAAAAAGAATCCTACTCTCCGATATATATAATCCTAAGACTCAAAATAGTTTTCTTCTAGACTCAACAACGGCCACAATCAAGGGGGCTCCTATGGTCGGTCGAGGCTCTGATACCAACTTGTCACGCCCAATATGCGACCCTATCCAAGAGGAACTCGAAGGTACCACCAAGGATAGACCCGCATATTGAAACACTTTTGCAAGGTGGATATCATTACATCAACATTACATAAATAGATGGGGATACATACATAAGGCTTACAATGCCACACGAATACAACATCATCTTACATAAGAGCACCATCCGACTACGGATGAAACACAAACAAAAACTCAATCGACATCCACCCTCCTAGCCCAAGCTGCCGACCTGGAACCTATCCCCTGATCGAAGAAGAAGCAGAAGAAGAACTCCAAAACAAGCAAACATCGCTCTCGCGTCAAGATCATCGCATAACCTGTACCTGCAACTGTTGTTGTAGTAATCTGTGAGCCACGAGGACTCAGCAATCCCATTACCATGGGTATCAAGACTAGCAAAGCTTAATGGGTAAGGAAGGGGTAAAGTGGTGAGGTTGCAGCAGCGGCTAAGCATGATATGGTGGCTAACATACGCAAGTGAGAGCGAGAAGAGAAACAAGCGGAACGGACGTGAAGCTAGCAATGATCAAGAAGTGATCCTGAACTCCTACTTACGTCAATCATAACACAGAAACCGTGTTCACTTCCCGGACTCCGCCGAGAAGAGACCATCACGGCTACACACGCAGTTGATATGTTTTAATTCGGATCTGTTGTCAAGTTATCTACAACCGGACATTAACAAATTCCCATCTGCCACATAACCACGGGCATGGCTCTCGAAAGTTTATACCCTCCAGGTGTGTCCCAACTTAGCCCATGATAAGCTCTCGCGATCAACGAAGGATATTCCTTCTCCCAGGAAGACCCGATCAGTTTCGGAATCCCGGTTTACAAGACATTTCGACAATGGTAAAACAAGACCAGCAAAGCCGCCCGATGTGCCGACAAATCCCGATAGGAGCTGCACATATCTCGTTCTCAGGGCACACCGGATGAGCAAGACGACGGGTTGGCATAGACCCTGGTTGCCCAGGGGGCGCCGGACATCGCTCAGGTTGGACCAACACTCGGAGGAGCACTGGCCCGGGGGGTAAAATAAAGATGACCCTCGGGCTCCGGAAACCCAAGGGAAAAAGGGCTAGGTGAGGCAAATGGTAAAACCAAGGTTGGGCCTTGCTGGAGGAGTTTTATTCAAAGCGAACTGTCAGGGGGGTCCCATAAATCACCCGACCGCGTAAGGAACGCAAAATCCGGGAACATAACACCGGTATGACGGAAACTAGGGCGGCAAGAGTGGAACAAAACACCAGGCATAAGGCCGAGCCTTCCACCCTTTACCAAGTATATAGATGCATTAATAATATAAGAGATATTGTGATATCCCAACATAACCCTGTCCACCATGGAGTAGTCTTCAACTTCACCTGCAACTAACAACGCTATAAGAGAGGCTGAGCAAAGCGGTAACATAGCCAAGCAACGGTTTGCTAGGAAGGGTGAAAAGGTTAGAGGCTGACATGGCAATTAGGAGGCTTGAATAACACGTGATAGGAAGCGCAGCATAGCGATAGAACGAAGCAACTAGCATAGCAATGATAGTAGTGAGATCTAGGATAATGGTCATCTTGCCTGAAATCCCGCTAGGAAGAAGAACGAATCCATGAAGAAGACGAACGGGAGTAGTCGAACGAATCCTCACAATCGCAACATTACCGCAACTAAGAAGCAACACCGGAAAGAAACAAACAACATGGTAAACACACAATCATAAATATGGCATGATGCACAAACAAGTATGATTCATGTCCGGTTTAAAGAGCATGGCATGGCAAAGTGCAACAAACAACACTACAAATTAAGTGGAGCTCAATATGCAACGAGTTGCATATTGACGAAACACCACAAGCAATTATTTAGTTCTCTCTCGTTATGTACCCAACAATGTTAAATGTTGTTAAACATGGCAAGAGGTGAGGCATAAGTAAACTAACTATTTAGGCAAGTTTAAATGAGGCCGGATCAACAAACATCAAGTCCGGAAAATCCTCATATGCATATTCTGAATTTGCTACTGTTCTGCCCTAAAACATATTTTAAAGTTGTTAAACAGGAAAATAAAGTGGACCATGTTAAACTAGGCATTTTTCCACCCCATTTACATATAAAGTTTATTTAAAACGAGCTACGGTTATTTAGTTATGAAATAAATCATTTTAACAAAGCATTTAAGCAAATTTAAACAAACAGCATTTTAAAACATTTTAAACATGGATGAAAGTTGCATATTGTGAAACTAGATACAATTTTAAGCATTTCACATATATAACATGTTTCATTTGGATGCATGGGCATTTAGTTATTAACAATGCAAAACAGGGGCATTCCTGTAATTATGCATGCACTGGAAATTAGGAAAATCGTCAGCAGGGGAAAAAATGTAGCCGGGCCGAATCTGGCTAGCCCAACAGTTCACAGGGGGGCTCAGGTTGCTCACCCATGGGCTTTAGGCCCGGATCTGCTGGGCTGGATGACTGAAGGGGCGCGGGTGGACGTCACGGGGACGACCGGATCCAAGGCGGGGACGCTCGGCGGGAAGCAGGGGCGGCTGGATCCGGGCGAGGACGGCGGAACTTGGCGTGGCGGTCGAGCGGCGCTGGTCGTCTCGTTTGAAGCAGAGGAAGCGAGCGGGCGGGCGACGCTGCAGAGGGACTTCGCGGGGCGGCGGAGAGGCGAGTGGACGAGGCGCTGCTGCGCTGGCACGGTCGATGGGGCGCAGAGGAGGTCGCTGGCGCGGGCAGAGCTCAGCGAGGCCATGGCACGGGGGTGCTCCGGTCGTTCCTGTGAAGGGGAGAGAGGGGCCACCGTGAGAGAGAGATAGAGGGAAAAACAAGAGGAGAAGAGGTCGCGGGTTCGGCCTGGTTGTTGCTGCTGCTTGCGGTGGTGCGCGGGAAGCACGGGAGGAGGGCGATGGGGGTCGGCGTGAACGCCGCTGAGCTCGGGAGCGAGCTCCTGCGCGGGATGAGCCTCAGGCGAGCTCCTGCTCGGGAGAGGAACGAGGAGGCCTGCACGGTCGGGACAGGAGGCTCGCCGGCAGCGAGGCTGCGGGCGTGGGGCTGCTAATGTGGTTGGATCGGTGTGGATCGAGGGGAGGAAGGTGGTTGGTTGGGCAGGGAAGAAATCGAGGGGGATTCGGTGGAGGGGATCCCGATGTGGGAGGTGGAGTGGCGGCGGCCACAGGGAGGATGGGACAGCTTCCCTAGAAATTAGGGTTGGGCTGTTTATATAGCAAGTGGAAATTGGGTTAGGGCTATTTTTGGACCCTCGGATTAAAATCGAACGGTCAAGAATAAATAGCTTAGGAGAGTTCAACGAGAAATCGATGATGATTTAGGGATGTTTGGGGATGATCCGGATCCAACGGTAACGATAGAGCGGGTCGGGTTCGGGACAACTTTCGGACGCACGCAAGGGGGTCAGTGCACTGTGCAGAAAGGGCCAAATGGTCAGACAACAAAAGAACGGTTGGCCTGAGAAACGTCAACGGAGGCGAGGGAGAAGCAGCAACTAAGAACAGATGCAAGTTTTATGAAAACATGCAGATGCAATGCGCATGATGCTATGAGATGGAATGCAAGACATGAACAAAATGCAAAACAAAAGACAAAAACCCAACCACGGAGAAAATAATATATCACATAGCCGGAAATGGCAAGAGTTGGAGTTACGATAATGGAAAGTTGTATCCGGGGCGTTACAAAAGCTCGCTGACGAGGACGCGCGCCTTGAGGCCGAGGGCCTGCGCCTAGCTAGGGAGAGGCGCAAGCTGAAGGTGGTCGTTGCCCTTGTGCGCCACCAGCGTGACCTCGACAACGAGAAGGCCGAGGCGTCGCTGGCAGCTTCTCGGGAGGCCTGCTCCCGGGTCGTCGAGGAGGCTCAGGAGGCCAACCAGCAGCGCAGGGTCGTAGAAGAGCGGGCGTGGGAGCTCCGGGCCCGGAGTAGCTCCCTAGAGCAACAGGTGGAGTTGCATGAGGCAGCCCTTGCGTCGATGGAGGGGGGCTCGGTCGATCGGGCGGAGCTTCAGAAACGTGAGGAGGCACCGAGGCTGGAGGCCACCGAGCGCACCCTGGAACTCAAGCGATTGGAGACGAGGGAGCGCCTAGTGGCGCAGGCGGAGGATGATGTCGCCGCGAGGGAAGCTCGAGCCTCAGAAGAAGTTGATCGTCGGGTGGTGGCGGCTCGCTCGAACCTCGAGCGCGAGTTCGAGGAAAGGCTGGAGCTGATCTGGGTCGAAGCAGAAGGCAGGACCGCCGCCCTGAAGGCCAAGCTGGATGAAGTGATACGGCGTGCGGACGCTGTCGGGGCCACCCTTGGCACGGCACAGGCGGAACTGGCTTCCTCCCGCGTCGAGGTGCTTCTTCTCCACCAAAGGGTGGACGCGGCTGAGGCCGTTACGCGGCGGAACGAGGACGAGATATGCTAGCGGCAGACCCTGGAGCACGTGCATAGCCCCATGCTCCGTGAGCTCCGGGAAAGAGCTAACACGACCATGGATATCATCTGTGAGGTAGCCGTTGGGGAGCCTCGTGTGGTTAACTATGTTGGTAACCTTCAGTTCTTCACTGATGTGGTGACGCAGCTGGAGGCCCGTTCGGGCAGAGCAGAGAGGTTGGTGGAGGAGAGGAGCCATGCCCTACTTGGGCGTGCTTTCTCTCGTGTCTTCAATCACCTTCAGAACATGGACCCCCACTACAACTTCGATGCCGCCATCGCACCGGTACCCTTGGCAATCCGGGACAATCTGGCGAGTTGGGTGGAAGACAACATGGACGCCCTTGTTAGGGCCTTCACCGCTGATGACGACAGTGTGGTCGTAGCCGCTGATGAGGGCGGAGTGGTGAATGGCCCAGGTGCTGGTGAGGGCAGAGTGGTGAATGGCCCAGGTGCTGACGGCGGCGACGTAGAAGGCGACGGCGAGGCCAGAGACGCCAGTGGCGACTCCGGAGGTGTCCCCGGGGATACATTGGGGGATTTATCCGATTGATCGTGTGCTGTTCCTGTTTTTTCCCTGCGCAGAGAGAGTTCGGGCTTGGCCCAGGAGGTTGTAAGAGAATTTTGGGAGGGAGAGCCCGTTGTGTAAAAACTTGCAGTTTAGTGTATTTGTAGACATGATATCACCCGTGTGCCTGCGCCAGGCGGCTGGTTCATGGCGAGCCGACTGGCTTGTTTACCTTCAACCCGCGTGGGCCCTGAGCTAGCCTGCGGAGGGCCGTGGTGTCCTGAGTGTCTCCTGAACGAGCCTGTCGAACCTGCAAGGAGAACCACCTGAGAGGGCATGCCGACGGCAGTCTGGGCTGCGTTCATGCTGGGCCTGGCCCGGCTCGCGAGGGGCTCGCGAGGGGAGGCAGCTGAAGCTTGGACGGATGCAAAGCGGCAACCAGAACGCAAGAGATTGCTCGAACAAGACTAAACACCCCTTCCCCAGACACACGCAAGTTTCAAGCTCAAATCCAACTTAACTCCAAACGGGGAAAAGCAACAACCAAGGGGAAAAGCAAGAAAAGTAGAAAAAAGCCGCATCCGGCACCTTGTCTAGTCTTCGACGTCTTTTCACCAGCGCGGAGCTAAGTGCTGCCACTTGGCGTGGGCGGGAGCCCCCGAGGCCCGAGGGCGGCTCTCCGGAGACTCCGGGGCATGTACAACCCCACTCATTATTACGTGAGAGTGTCATGGGGCGGCGAGCTTCACAGGCACTGGGCCTTCTTCACAGGTACCGGCCTTGCTTTATATTACCAGACGAGGGCCCGACCTTGCGCCACACTCTATTGCCACCGACGACGGCCGGAGACCGAGGACGCCGCTGATGGGATAGAGCGGTCGCCAGCGGTTCCCCCGACGACCACGGGTCCTCTGCCAGGGGTAGGCCCTGGGGCACCTCCCCGGCAGAGGGCCTACCTCCTAAGGACGCCTTGCTCCGCGTGGGCGAGGCCGGATCTCGGCCCCTCTCCTGCAGCCCCCGGTGCCCTCCTCCTGAGGGGTGGAGAGCTGCTGGATTGGGGCAGCCACCCGCTGCGATGACCTGTACCTCCTGCGATCCATGGTTAGCGTATGCCTGTTCCTGAGGGATTAGCGGTACCCGATAGTCGCTGCCTCCGGCGCGGTCGACGGGGCCTTCCCTGGGCTCCTGAAAGAGCTCAGCCTCAGGTGTTTCATCTCCCCAGCCTGGGCCGAGGAACTAGCCATGGTCTTCCTCCAGCGCGTGTCCTTGATCCATCATGTGGGGCACATACGCCTCCGGGGCCGCCGCCCCGAATGCCTCACCGTAGTGCCCCTACCTGGCGCGCCAAATGTCGGATTTCGGGTTCCGGCAGACCCTTGAGGTTCAAACACTGGGCTGCACACGGACATCACACCCCCAGCCTACCCATGTCTCACCGCCTTGCCAGGATCTAAACTACACGAAGAACAACACAAGGGACACGAGATTTATACTGGTTCAGGCCACCATTGTGGTGTAATACCCTACTCCAGTTTGTGGTGTGGTGGATTGCCTCTGGGCTGATGAGGAACAATACAAGGGGGGAACAGCCTCGCGAGGGTCTGTTCTTGGTTGGTGCGATGAACTGCTAGGGGGAGTTCAGTCGCCTATCTCTCTGTGTCTCAGATGCGGATCCCCCCTCTACCCTGTGGGTGGCTAGTCCTATTTATAGGCAAAGGCCCCGGGCCTCTTCCCAAATATTGAGCGGGAAGGGCGCCAACAACTGGCCATTTTGAAGGGGAACATCTAGTACACTTATCCTGACTAAAGTTGGTCCTCGCCTGCCAAAGACCCTGACGATGACGCCGGCTTGGGCTCCACGATGATCTCCGTTCTGCCGTCCTGCTGGTCTTGGTCTTGTTGCACCGAAAAGGTTGCCTTTGCTTGATACCCTTGCCTGTGCTTGCCCCCTTTGCACCAAAGGGGAAACAAGGACTCTGCGCAGGCCGGCGCCCGTCTGGCGCCCGCCTGGCCTTGGTCGTCATGGCTTGCGTCACGGGCACCTCGTGAGGTACCCCGCCTTGATCTCTCCGCTTCCTCGCGAGCCAGCCTGACGAGGCCGTGCCTGAGGAAGCCTCCTGTCATCCGCCCCGCGAGGCTTGGCCCCTCGCGAGGGTCTTGAGCATGTGTTGATGAAGATGGGCCGTACTGGGCCACTCCTTGAGCCACGCCACAGGCTGCAGGCAGGCAAGTCTAGGTACCCCCGTTCCCAGAATGCCGACATGGCGGACCTTTTCACTTCAGCCCCCGGATCCGACAGTCCGGGGTGTATCCGAATACCCGCTCAGTTATGCAAAACCGGGGTATGCGTGGAAACCAGGCGTAGGGGTCATAAGTGCTTGAACAGACAAGTTTCCAACTAGTTATGTTATATTACATGGGTAGTAAGAAACATATTCCATGGAGAATAGTTCCGTTAGGTGTTCCTTTCCCTGGGTACGCATGCATCGATGTGCATGTCTGAACTGCAAACAAAAATGCAGGATACAAAACATCTAGGGATTCATGTTGTAATAAACAAAAGAAACATCTTTTGTTCACCGACCGAATATTCCCTCAAGAACGCTAGCTTTCGGCTTCACCCAGTCTGAGGTACACATGTGGCTGAACCGGCAGTAACAATCGCAGAGGTGCTCCCCTTATGCCCTAGCCGAGTTAACAGGAACGTAGGGCATAAACACAAGAGCCAGGTAACCCAGCATGGCCACATCTTAAGTCATATCGATGCATATAATGGTGAAGAAAAGGCACATATGGAAAAAGGATGCATATGTGATAGGCAAGACGCCATGAAAGTAATTATATTTAGCTTCCGTATAGGAAGCCCCCAGGTATGGTTTACACATGTGGTGCGGCCGGAGTGATCCGAGCATCCGCACTGTATTGAATACTTTGTGCGAAGAAGGGAAAAGGGCGAGAAAGGAAAAGGGGAGGAACATAACTAAAAGAGCGGGGGTAAGGAGACGAACGCTGAGTTCAGCACTAGGCGTAGAATCTTCGGAGTCTGTCCGCGATCCATGGGTTCGGCTTGAGTCTATTATCGGATGCATTACACAGCCGGTACGCTCCTCCGGTGAGAACTTTATAAATAATGAAGGGACCCTCCCACTTAGGTTTGAGCTTGTCCTTCTTCTTCTCTGGTAGGCGTAGAACGAGTTCGCCAACATTATAAGTTTTAGCCCGCACTTCTTTGCTTTGATACCGTCCAGCCTGCTGCTGATAAAATGCAAAACGGGCTTTTGCAACGTCGCGCTCTTCCTCCAGGGCATCTAAGTTGTCCTGCCGATCTAACTTGGCTTCCTTCTCTTCGTACATGCGCACACGAGGTGAGTCATGGATTATGTCGCAGGGTAGTACTGCTTCTACGCCGTACACCATAAAAGATGGTGTGTATCCGGTGGTACGATTCAGCGTGGTCTGCAGCCCCCAGAGTACGGAGTCGAGCTCCTGGACCCAGTGCGTGTCCGATTCTGTCAAGGACCGCACTAGTCTGGGTTTGCGCTCATGATGAGACCATTTGCACGTTCGACCTGGCCGTTTGTTTGGGGATGGTAGACGAAGGCGTAATCGAGCTTAATGCCCATGTTGCCGCACCAAGTTTTCACTTCATCAGCTGTGAAGTTTGAGCCATTGTCAGTGATGACGCTGTGGGGGACACCATAACGGTGCACAACCCCTTATATGAAGTCTATTACTGGTCCGGATTCGGCCATTTTAACTGGTTTGGCTTCTATCCATTTGGTGAACTTGTCCACCATGACCAATAAGTATTTTTTCTTATGGCTTCCCCCTTTAAGGGGTCCGACCATATCCAGCCCCCAGACCGCGAAGGGACAAGTAATGGGGATTGTTTGGAGAGCAGTAGGGGGCATATGGCTCTGATTGGCGAAGAGCTGGCAACCGACGCAGTGTTGGACAAGGTCTTGTGCATCTGCTCGGGCTGTCGGCCAATAAAAACCTGTACGGAAGGCCTTGCTGACAAGTGCCCGAGCCGCAGCACGGTGCCCGCCGAGTCCGGCATGGATTTTAGCCAAGAGCTGCCGCCCTTCCTCTTCGGAGATGCATATTTGGAGCACTCCAGTTGCACTTTTCTTAGAGAGTTCTCCCTCATGGACTTTGTAGGCCTTGGAACGCCGCACAATACAACGTGCTTCATTTTGGTCCTCGGGGAGCTCCTGCCTATTTAGGTAGGCCAAGAAAGGCTCGGTCCACGAGGCGATTACAGCCATGATTTCGTGGGCCGAAGGTGTTATTTTGGTGGCGGAGCCCCCGATTACATCAGATGGTTCGGAATCTGGGGTTGTATTCGGATCCGGGCTAGTGCTGCCGAACTCCCCTTCCCATACCACGAATGGCTTGAACAGCCTTTCCAGGAATATGTTAGGTGGGACAGGGTCACGTTTAGCGCCGATGCGGGCGAGGATATCCGCCGCTTGATTGTTTTCTCGAGCCACATGGTGGAATTCGAACCCCTCGAACCGAGCTGATATTTTGAGGACGGCGTTGCGGTAGGCCGCCATTTTCGAATCCTTGGCATCAAAATCTCCGTTTATTTGTGATATTGCGAGGTTGGAGTCCCCGCGCACCACTAGGCCTTGAATGCCCATAGAGACTGCCATATGAAGACCATGCAACAGAGCCTCGTATTTGGCTGCGTTGTTGAAGTCTGTGTATAATATTTGGAGTACGTATTGGACCGTGTCTCCAGTGGGGGAAGTCAGGACTACACCTGCTCCCAATCCGGCCAGCATTTTAGAGCCGTCGAAGTGCATGATCCAATTAGAGTACGCACCGTACTCTTTAGGGAGTTCGGCTTCTGTCCATTCGGCGACAAAGTCAGCCAACACTTGCAACTTAATGGCCCGCCGTGGTTTGTATGTTATGTCGAACGGAAGAAGCTCGATGGCCCATTTAGAAATCCATCCTGTAGCGTCGCGGTTGTTTATTATGCTGTTGAGTGGTACTTCAGAAGCTACCGTAATCGAACACTCCTGTAAGTAGTGTCGTAGCTTCCGGGATGCCATGAAGACCGCGTATGCTATCTTTTGATAGTGTGGGTATAGGAATTTGCATGGGGTGAGGACAGTGGACACGTAATATACCGGCTTTTCGAGCGGGAATTTGTATCTGTCTGCTTCTCGTTTGACGATGAGCACTGCGCTTACAACTTGATGTGTTGCAGCTATGTACTAGCATAGGTTCGCCAATATTTGGCGCTGTCAGGACTAGATTACTGGCCAATAGGATCTTTATTTCATCCAGTCTGGCCGCGGCTGCATCCGTCCACACGAAGTGTTTAGTGCGCCG
The DNA here is from genome assembly GCA_963921465.1 of Triticum timopheevii. Taxonomy (NCBI): domain Eukaryota; kingdom Viridiplantae; phylum Streptophyta; class Magnoliopsida; order Poales; family Poaceae; genus Triticum; species Triticum timopheevii. Next base: position 142,841,196 of record OY997270.1, read on the forward strand.
AAGAAGGCGGTAAAGAGGTAGTGCCTTTTCTCCTAATCGGGAGATAAAGCGTCTTAAGGCAGCCACACATCCAGCTAGTTTCTGGATATGCTTGAGGTCTGTTGGGATAGCCAACTGTGATAGAGCTCGGATTTTTGCCGGATTTGCTTCAATTCCTCTATTGGAAACGATGAAGTCGAGCAACTTCCCGGAGGGTACGCCAAAAACACATTTTTCCGGGTTTAGCTTGATGTCGTATGTTTGGAGGTTGTCGAACGTAAGTCTCAAGTCATCTATTAAGGTTTCGACATGTCTTGTTTTTATGACCACGTCGTCCACATATGCCTCCACTGTTTTGCCGATTTGCTTCTCCAGGCATGTTTGAATCATGTGTTGATATGTTGCGCCAGCATTCTTAAGCCCAAAAGGCATAGTGTTGAAGCAGAAGGGACCATATGGCGTTATGAAGGCCGTTGCGGCTTGGTCGGACTCTGCCATCTTTATTTGATGGTATCCGGAGTATGCATCGAGGAAACACAGTGAGTCGTGTCCTACGGTGGCGTCGATGATTTGGTCGATGCGAGGGAGGGGGAAGGGATCCTTGGGGCAAGCCTTGTTGAGGTCTTTGAAATCGACGCATAGGCGCCAGGATTTGTCCTTCTTTGGTACCATTACCAGATTTACCAGCCAATCCGGATGCTTGATATCTCTGATGAATCCGGCCTCAAGTAACTTGGCTAGCTCTTCTCCAATGGCTTGCCGTTTATGCTCTGAGAAGCTCCTAAGAGTCTGTTTGACGGGCTTGTATCCTTTCAGTATATTGAGGCTATGTTCGGCCAGCCTGCGTGGGATGCCCGGCATGTCTGAGGGATGCCATGCGAAAATGTCCCAATTTTCTCGTAGGAAGTCTTGTAGTGCGGCGTCCATTGTGGGGCTGAACTGTGTCCCGATGGAAGCTGTCTTTGTGGGGTCCGTTGGATGGACCTAGAATTTGACTATCTCGTCTGCGGGTTTAAATGAGGTGGACTTGGGTTGTTTGTCAAGTATCACGCCGTCCCTGTCCACTGTGGCGTGCAGCGTTGTTAGTTCTTCGGCCGCTAGGGCTTCGGATAATGCCTCCAGGGCTAGTGCTGCAATTTTATTTTCGGCGCGGTGTGCGACATCCAGGTCACTAGCTAGAGTGATGATTCCATTGGGTCCGGGAATTTTAAGCTTCATGTACCCGTAATGGGGTATAGCTTGAAAGCTCGTGAATGCGTCCCGCCCTAAAAGGGCGTGGTATCCGCTGCTGAAAGGAGCCACTTGGAATGTGATTTCTTCGGACCTGTAATTTTCCGGGGTGCCAAATACCACACCGAGTGTGATTTTTCCCGCACATCGTGCCTCTCGACTAGGGATAATTCCCCTGAAGGTCGTGTCGCTTTGCTCAATGCGGCTTTTCTCAATTTCCATCTTGTTGAGTGTTTCTTCATAGATCAAGTTTAATCCGCTTCCGTTGTCCATGAGTACTTTAGTGAGCCGAAAGCTGTCCACGATTGGGCTAAGGACCAAGGCGGCTGGTGCCCGAACTGTATGGAATTGAGGTTTGTCACTGGCACTGAAAGTTATAGCAGTGTCGTTCCACGGATTTATTTTTGCCACGTGGCAGATTTCAACGAAATTTCGATGAGCTCGCTTGCGCCTATTATTTGAGGCGAAAGTCTCGAAGACTGTCAATACCGTATTGTTGTCTTCAGAGGGATGTTGCTCTGCTTTATGGTTTACAAGAAGATCCTCGTCACTTTTTGCTACCTGCCGGAGTATCCAACATGCTCTAAGGCTATGCATTGGCGTAGTGTCCGGCGTGCTGTGAATTTTGCATCGCCCATTGAGCCATTCTTCCAATACGGTTCCACACCCTGGAGTGGGCTTTGGTTTTTTGGGAATTGGATCGGGTAACTTACGAGAGTTTGCCCTTTTAGCTCGGAGGAAGGGTTTAGTGAGATCCGGATTATCCCAAAAGTTTGTTTGGGTTTTCCAGGCGCTTTCCATCGCACAGTACTTCTGTACTATGGCTGGTAATTCGGCAAAGTGCACTATGTCACGGCGACTTATAGCATTAAGGATCCCTTTACTCGTGCAATTTTTGCAAAAAAGTGAGATTGTGTCTTCCTCGCGACAGTCCTTGACCTTGTTTATCACAAGGAGGAATCTGGCCCAGTAGCGATGTACTGTATCTTGGGGCTCTTGTCTGATATGGGAGAGACGGCTTAAGTCTGGGTGGGTGGGCGTAGTTAAATCTGAATTCTGATCCGATCTAACGCCCGAGGGCAGAGGAGCTTCTGCGCTTGACGGCTCGGGCTCCGGGGTGCTGCCCGATTTTTCCGGCCCGTTGCCCAATTCTAAGTTCGGGGTCTGGGTCATGTCCCCTCGTGAACGGGTATCCGGCTCAGAGAGCTCGGTAATCTGGACATAGTTCGTCCTCAAAATAGAGGGATAATCCATGTGCGGCTCTTCCACTACCGCTATCTCGTGGGTGACCAGTGGGGATTTAATATCCCTTTGGTCGGGTTTAAGCCCAATCCGATCATAGTCTGTAGCGACTCCGAAAGCGGCGATGCGGTCCAAGAGCTCATTAAGGGAGGAGAGCTCCATTGGATCCATCTGTTCGGCGAGTTCCGAATTGACTTGGAGGCCGTTTTTGATGACCCGAGAGGTCATCGTCGGCGCGGAAGCCGATCGGGCGGTCATGACGAAACCGCCTAGCCGGAGAGTTTGGCCTACCGCCAGTGCTCCCCCAGAGGAGATGTTCTCTTTGACGACGAGACGGGCCATCAAGCCTTGCGGCGACAACACAGAGGAACTCTCAAAGAAAGCACCAATGTCGGTGTCAAAACCGGCGGATCTCGGGTAGGGGGTCCCGATCTGTGCGTCTAAGGCTAATGGTAACAGGAGGCAAGGGACACAATGTTTTACCCAGGTTCGGGCCCTCTCGATGGAGGTAAAACCCTACTTCCTACTTGATTGATGTTGATGATATGAGTATTACAAAAGTTGATCTACCACAAGATCAAAGAGGCTAAACCCTAGAAGCTAGCCTATGATGATTATGATTGTCCGACCACAGACTAAACCCTCCGATTTATATAGACACCGGAGGGGGCTAGGGTTTACATAGAGTCGGTTATAGAGAAGGAGATCTAATATCCGGATCGCCAAGCTTGTCTTCCACGCAAAGGAGAGTCCCATCCGGACACAGAACGAAGTCTTGAGTCTTGTATCTTCACGGTCCAACAGTCCGGCCAAAGTATATAGTCCAGCTATCCGGATACCCCTAATCTAGGACTCCCTCAGTAACCACGAAGGAATTGGAGATTTTGCAGACTGAAATTTGTGCTATCTGAATCCGGCCAATCCTATTTTCTGAAGAGATTATAGTTCAAATGGTAAGTTCTATTGATGCATGTCCATGATGTATGAGCTTTATTTGTCCAATGTATGTAATTTGTTGTTTGTGTATGCTTTATTATCACTGGTGCTGAACTATAATGCCCTGTGGGTATATTCGGCTGTAATTTCTTTATTGTATAGTGTAGGATTATTCTACGTTTCTATGCCTTAGTCCTTTTATTGTATAGTGTATGTTTTTTAGAGGCGATAGTATAGAGTAGGATAATTCTTGAATATGCTATATCGTTGAAATGGGGGCCAACACGCCCAAACATTTCCTGGACGCCATACAAATGAACAAACATGTGTAGTCAAAGCGGGCCTTAATTGGGCTAGTCAAAATAATATTAAGTGGATCCCAAATGATGTGGCCCACCGTAACAACAACTCTTAGCAGGCCGTCAACAGGCCTAAAGCTCGATAGGGCCGTATAAATGGAAATAGCCCGCGGGCCTTTAGCAGGCCGAAATAAATGTCATTTTTGTCTTGGCCCTTTTACTTTATGGGCCAGTAAGAGGCCGAAAGTGTTATGGGCCAGAGGAGGCCCAATTTGCAAACTAGGCTTTTAACAGGCCGAAAGTCGCGTTGGGCTGAAATGATGCCCTGCGGAACATGGGCCCCTAATGGACCTAAAGTCAAAGGCCCAACTATTGTGTGGGTCGTTAACAGGCCGAGAGATAAAATGGGCTAAGAGTTGGCCCATTTACCGAATGGGCCGAGGACATGCCTAAAGTCACAACAGGCTAGAATTGGCCCAACTGCAGAATGGGCCGGGAAAAGGCCGAAAGACGTTCTGGGCCATTAATGGGCTGGAACTGACAATGGGCTGCTAACAGGCCGAAAGAAGCTTGGGCCGCAATTGGGCCCAAAAACGTAGCGGGCCGTTAACGGGCTTAAACTGACGGTGGGATAGAAATTGTCAAATCTAGAATGGGCCTTTGATGGGCCGATTCTATGTAACTTGTATGGGACGTACTTGTAAATGGGCCTGACTCTAGTAGGCCGCTAATGGGCCGACCCACTTATTTTGACAGGCCCGGCCTTTTCACAGGAATGGGACTCTGTTGGGCCGTGCCATTTGTCGACGTATCATAGGTGCCTCCTATCCAATGAGTGCATGACATATGTCCCAACGATGAGCCAACACGTGTTTCCTCCAGCCAATGAGAATTTTACACGTGGAAAATCCCCATTGGTCTGGGCTGTTAATGGGTTATCGGATCCAAAACCGGACCCAATAGCTTAACGACGAGCCGTTACGGTCGATGCCATGTGTCAGTCGCCCTTGACGAAAGCACTTCTATGACGCGCGATTTATCGTCATGGAAGTGGACACTTCCGTGATGATAATTTTGGTAATGTCATGGAACACTTCTACGTCAGCACAGGTATGACTATCTTGATTCTGTCATAAAATTGTCATGGATGTACATGCATGACAGAAAACGTGACCTACTGTGACAAACACGTATCATCACGGAAGTGTATTTTTTTGTAGTGATTTTAGCCTTGATAATGAGATTTCCCCATAGCATTCTCGAATATATTTGGAGATTTTGACATATTCTTTGTGAAGCATGCTTGTCTTACTTCTTTGCACCATATACCTAGTGCCATGAACATAGCCATTGTTGCATCATATTATTCATGCACTTTTGCTACTAATGGTTATGTGCAAAAGAAGAGAACCATCATGATGGATGATGTGTTTATCTACCATGCGCATACGTTCTTTGTTTTGTTGTGTGCATGTGTAGGATACTTGGACTTTGTGTCGACTTCCACTTCACGTGAGTTGACAGTTCGAGCTCTTGAGAGCGAAACACCTTCTACCACGACGATTCTACATCGCACTTGCTTGTGCTTCGGCATTGTGAAGGGCGCACAAGGACATGCTTTCAAGGTGATATCCTTCTCTTTCGAGAAACCCAAAACCATGAGCATGAATAGTGTGGATCATACTACTTGTGTTGCTTGCACCATTAGACTTATTGGTCATCTTGGACCATTTGATTGCACACATGTTAGCGATCTTGCTTTGACTTGACATTTTCATATTTCCATTCCTCATGACATACATACCTTGTGTGTTGCATCCAATTCTTGGATTACTTATCCCTATCATATGTTTGGTTGCTACAATGTCATTTATTCACATATGCCATGTCCCATTGCTTGTCACACGATTGTCTTGATTGCCTCACACATGATGAATAATTGCTCTTTCTATTGTGTTGAGTGCCACACTATCTTCACTACACCCTATGCACGTTATGCTTGGCTTGTCTTGCACTTGACCCATATGTTTAGACACTTCATTTTGTTTGGTGTTGTGAATGATTCTTATGCCTACCATAGACCTTTCATTCAGCAATTTGTGAATGCTTACTATGACCTCGAGGTAGATGTTTATTCTCCTGTCACACATATTTGCAATTCTACCTCACATTTACATGCTTGTCCCCATGATATCTTTGCTTGTGCTCAATTTATGTGCTTACATGCCATGTCACAATCATTTGTCAAACCATATGCTAGGCTTGATAACAACACTTGTTGGGTGAATCACCTCCTGAATGCTTGATTTTGCTCTAATGCTAATCACATTTGTTTTTCCAAGTGTTTGTTGTCCTTGCCCCTTTTGAAGGAATCACAAGACGATGCGACATTGGAGAATGCCAATTCCAAGCTTGAAGACGATGAGTACTTGGTGAACGTCCACTCCTACACGGCGAAGCCATCTCTTTCCCATGGTGATTTGGTTTTCGATCCGAGGTCGGATCTTTTCCAAGGGGGAGGGGATGATGTGGAGCATCCTACGGGCATCACCATCTCTAGAGTCCGTTTGGCAAGTGACATGTGCGACCTCTACTTCTCATACATAAAGGTGATTCTTCCCCTTTACACGTGTTCACTTGACCCCTTCGAGGATGGTATACTACTTGACACTCCACTCGTGTGCATGCATAGGTATTGCCGGAGCTTCACGGACGGCGAGGAGGAGTGTGAGCGGAACGCAACAACTACACCATCCGCGAGGGAAGCATGGAAGAGAAGACGAAAGAAACAGAGCTGCTACAAGCTACAGCCACCGGACGTTCGGACGCCACCGGACATCCAGTACCTGATGCATCCCAGATGGCCAGAGGAACTACAGTTGATGCGTGCTACAGCGGCTGGACGACCGACGCTCGCGGGACGTCCGACAAGTCCCGCGCACCGGCGTCCGACGCTTACCAGAAATCCGGTGCCAGCTATCTCGAAGCAAAACGACGGACTTCTTGTGCCAGTCAGACGTCCGGTCCCCCACGAGCCGTCGGACGTCCGACAACCTCCGGAAATCCGGTGCTGCTACACCCGAGAAGAATCATGTCGGGACCCTAATCCTAAGTCACACCGATCTAGCATGTAACAAATCATATCACTTTGCGGCCTCACGCACGATATTCCCACGGGTGCCACCTTACCTGGCCCGGGACCGTTTGCGCCTTTTGGCTCACGTATATGATTGCGTTGCTAGCATCCATATGACAGAGAACCCGGGCTGACATGGCTAGTCGTAAACCCAAAGTGGCACAAACTTACAGGAACAGGCATACATGACCCAGCAACGAACGTGTCGATCATCAACGTATGAACCGAAGTCGTAGCAAGCTACACGGACTTAAAGGAATAACACATGACATTTCCCTGAAGGGACAGACACAGGAACGAAGAAGGACACATGCCAGCCAGCCTAAGTGTTCCGGAGCAGTAGCAAGCTACCATGGCTCAGTGGAAGCACTAGGAGACATTTTCCCATAAGAGAGGCTGCCAAGAATAGGTTGTCGGATCCCACACATAGCACTACACATTACACATACGCATAACATGCAAGTATGTGCTGTACAACATGGCATCACAACATAACTCAACAACTCATATAGGTAAAGGTTCAAAAGAGCCATGATAGCATTTATTACAAACATGGGTCACATGACCCAGCATTCAGAGCATACAAGCAATGAGCGGAAGCATTACATGTCTGAGTACAGACATCTACAAAAGAAAAAGGCCGAAGAGCCTGACTATCTACAACATCCGATCAAGATCATAGCTGAGGTACAAGCTACTTGTCGAAGTCCACGGAAACTAGTAAGACCAAAGTCTCTGCTGCAAAAACATAAATAAAGCAACATGAGTACAAAGGTACTCAGCAAGACTTACATCAGATCCTATCATACATGCATTTGTATCAAGAAGGTAATGTGGGGTTTAGTTGCAGCTAGCCAGCTTTGACTCAGTGGCTATCCTGTTCTACGACTACAAGTAACTTCTTTGAGGTGAGACAACGCACACGAGTCCACTAATCACCACACAATACACTATTATGGATTCATCCCCGTCTCCCTACGAGAAGGGCATCCATAGCACTCACACTTGTCTTGAGCATTTTAGAGTATCCACTTCAGTTGTCTGTGTACCATGTAAGCACCCAAGAAGTCCATAACCGCGGACCCGGCTATTCGAATAGATCATCTTAACCCTGCAGGGGTGTACTTCTTCACACACGCTCTCGCCACTTACCATGTACACGTCATGTATCTCGGCAACCTTCAAGCGGAAGCCTGGCAAGGGTGTCGGCCACGACCTGACTGACCACACAAGACTCTAGTCCAGGTTTATCGTCTATTCGGGTTCTATCCACAAGGGAGTCCGACCGAGGTTTCCATCACGGCCCCAAACGATGTGAGCAGGGTTCCCAAGCCCACCTACCGGGTGCCACTTAGTACACCGTGCCACATGTGCCTAGTCTATCCCAAACCCACCCTGCCGGGTGCCACTTAGTAGAAAAATAACACTACCTACAAACACCAGAAACTAGTTGCAACTCCTGGACAGAGATCAAGTCGGTTAATAAGTCGAGAGGGGCACTTAAGCATACCAATGCGTGGTAGTAACTAGTCATTGGACGGCATACACAGAACTCGGTGCTTAAGGACGGTTCCAGTGAGACAACCCACCATGTACTCCTACATGGCCTCTCATCGCTACCTTTACCAAATCGTGTTCACACACTTAACTCTCAGCTTCAGAACATAGCACTGCACTCCAATTCATTCCCAATGAATCAGACCTGACACACTCTAAGCAATAGCAGGCATGGCATGGTAGGCACACAACATGGCTACAATCAACTCCTACACATGCTAGCTGGTTTCAACTATTTACTGTGGCAATGTCAGGTCATGCAAAGGAATGGGTTCAGCTACGCAGCATAAAGTAGCAGTTGAATTGTTGTTGTCCTAGTGCAATAACTGAGAGCAGGAGTAAGAGAGTAGGATTGTATCAGAATGAACAAGGGGGTTTGCTTGCCTAGTAGTTCAACAGGGGCACTGCTCCTCAGACAGGTACTCTGGAACACTCTCCGGAGCAGGACCTATCGAGAAGGAACGATGTCGACAATCAATACACAAGCATATGCAACAATATGATGCATGATCATGTCATGTAGATGTGATGTTGTTTGACCTAATGCAGCTAGCATTCATTTGGTTGAAGTCCATTTGAACCAAAGGTTCAAATGCAACTCCAAAATAAGTCTTTATAAATGCCATTTATATGTTTTCACTTATATAGTAAGTATAAGTTGGTTTGTCATGCATGAAGCTAGTACAGATGGATAGATTGAATTTTTTTGATAATTTTTCATATATAATTTATTTCAATCTGTGCTACGTTGAATTTATATGATTTTTTGAAGTTTATAACATTTTTTGGATTTTCCTGATTTATTTTTAAACCAGAAAATAAATAACTGTGTCAGCACTGCGTCAGTAGGTCAACAGAGCTGACCAGGTCAAACCTGACGTGTCGGGCCCACACGTCAATGACACGGGGTTAAACAGGGGGTTATCTCTAATCTAAACAAAAGGTTAGGGAACTGGGCCCACTGTTAGCGTAAGGGGGTTAGGTTAGGTGGTGATTAGCTTAAGCTAATCACCTGACAGGCCGGGCCCGCATGGCAGGTGCGACGGGGCTCGTCCGGCGACCTCTAGACATGGCGGAGTCCGCGCTGGAGGCCACGGGAGAGGCGGCTGGGGGCACCAAGAGGTCGCCGGCGCTCCCGCGCATCCAGGGGAGGTAGCGGCAAGTCGCGTGGGCGGCAGAGGCGATCTCCGGCGGCCGGAGATGAAGACAACAGCAATGGCGGTGCTCCAAGGCCTCCCGAGGCGCTTGGATCGACGGAGAGGTGGCAGGTGATGACGCGGATCTCGTGGACACGGCGGAGGGGTGAGGGGACGTCGGGGAGAGCGTTGGCGGTGAGCTGCGGCGACGACAGCGCTTCTGCTGTCACGGGAGAGGGTGACAGAGGCGGGGAGGAGGACGGGAGAGAATGAGTGAGGCCTAGGGGGTTCGCATGGAGTCGTCCGGGGTGTCCAGAGCGACGAGGGGGAGGCCAGGAAGGCAGGTAGGAGGTGGCGCACATGCGCGCAGGCGGCGAGCGCGTGCCCATCATCCTCGTGGCGCCAGGAGGACGACGACTGGCGTTGCCAGTCAGCTGGGCCGCTGGGCCAGGCCAAGCTGCACAGTGCCGGGCTGCAGAGGTAAGTTTCTTCCTTTTCCATTTCTTTTCTATTTTCTGACATTTGTTTCTGCTTTAAAAATAATACTAAACTAATTTATTTTCTTATGCCAATTTTTGTAGGAGTTGGTTATAATATTCCAGAGCTCCTCAACAACTAACATAATTTGTGGACATATATTATATATAACATATATATATATATATATATATATATATATATATATATATCCAAGGCAAAATAATTACTGGATTAATCCAAATGGCCAAAATAAATACTTATGAGCTCCTAAAAATATTGGTTTGATTTTTTACCTCTGACCAATATTTTCAGAGAGCAACATGAACATTTTCTTGGAACTTTTGGTGCAATTTTTATCTGGGTCATTTCCGGAAATGATTTCTGAGGGTTTCATAGATCCCCATTTCAAATTTAAATGGAATTTAAACATGATGCACACATGACTAGCTAGTCTAGGTCATACCAGAACTAGGGATGTGATAACTCGCCTCGACTTGAAAGAATCTCGTCCCGAGATTCAGGGGTCGACGGAAAGAAAGTGGGGTACTCCAATCGAAGACGATCTTCTCACTGCCAAGTAGCTTCTCTCTCGGAATGATGAGACCACTGAACCTTGAGAAACTTGATGTTCTGACATCGGGTAACACGCTCTGCTTGATCAAGAATGCGAACTGGATACTCTCGGTATGTGAGGTTATCTTGGAGATCAAGCGTTTCGTGGCCCATCCGAGAAGCAACGCCTGAGTTGAGAGACGTGGAAGACATCATGAACTCTAGAAAGATGTGGGGCTAGTTCCAACTGGTAGGCAACCTCTCCTCGTTTAGCGAGAATGCGAAAAGGACCAATGTAATGAGGAGCCAACTTGCCCTTGATACCGAAACGATGGGTACCTTTAGAGGAGTAACCCGAACGTAAGCCTTGTCACCCACTTCAAAAGTCATATCCTTATGACGACGATCATACTGACTCTTCTGACGAGACTGGGCTGTTTTCAAATTCTCAAGAATGATACAAACTTGCTCTTCTGCCTCCTGGATCATGTCTGGTCCAAAGAATTGTCTTTCACCGGTTTCTGACCAGTTCAAAGGTGTTCGACATCTTCGTCCATTGAGAATCTCAAAAGGAGCTTTCTTGAGACTGGATTGATAGCTATTGTTATAAGCAAACTCGACAAAAGGAAGACATTTCTCCCAATCCATACCAAATGAGATAAGGAAAGCTCTAAGCATGTCTTCGAGAATTTGGTTGACCCTTTCCACCTGACCACTATACTGAGGGTGGAAAGCGGTACTGAAGGAAAGATGGGTTCCCATGGCAGTTTGGAAACTCTCCCAGAAATGATAAGTGAAAAGACAACCACAATCTGAATTGATCTCTAGTGGAACACCATGAAGTGACACTATTCGAGAAATATATAAGTCAGCGAGCTGACTAGCAGTGATACTCTCCCGAACAGGTAGGAAGTGCGCCACTTTGGAGAGACGATCAATGACTACGAAGATAGCATTATTCCCTCTCCTGGTCCTGGGAAAGCCGGTGATGAAGTCCATACCAACTTTATCCCATTTCCACTCAGGAATAGCTAAAGGCTGAAGAGTGTCAGCAGGTTTCTGATGCTCTGCCTTAACGCGAAAACAAACGTCACAGTTAGCAATAAACTAAGCAATTGCTCTCTTCATCCTAGTCCACCAGAACCTCCGGAGTAGGTCCTGATACATCTTAGTACTACCGGGATGAATCATAAGAGGAGATTCATGCGCCTCCTTAAGGATCAGTTGTCGAAGATGCTACTTCTTGGGGACCACCAGGTGGTTCCCGAAGAAAACAACACCTCGATTATCTAAAGAGAAACCACCAGCAATTCCCTTGGCAATGTTTCTCTTGATCCGGGTAATCCCAGTATCACGCTTCTGGGCTTCTATGATATGATCCACAAGAGTAGGTTTCGCCACCAAGGTAGAAAGGAAGCCGTGAGGAGCAATGTGAAGGTTAAGCTTACAGAATTCCTCATGGAGAAGTGGTTGGCCCTGCTGCAACATGAGATTGTTGCATTAGGATTTATGGCTTAGCGCATCAGCCATGACATTGGGTTTGCCTGGGGTGTAAGTAATCCCTAGATCATAATCTGAGATCACTTCCAACCAACGTCTTTGCCTAAGGTTCAAATCTGGTTGGGTGAAGATATACTTGAGACTCTTGTGATCGGTGTAGATCTCGCAACGTTTACCAAGAAGGTAATGTTGCCAGGTCTTGAGTGCATAGACTACGGCTGCAAGCTCTAGAACATGTGTAGGATAATTCTCCTCATGTGGATGCAACTGTCGAGATGCATAGGCAATCACATGACGATCCTGCGTAAGAATGCAACCTAGTCCCTGTCGTGAGGCATCGCAGTAGATAACAAAGTCCTTCGTGAAATCTGGTGGCACAAGTATGGGAGTAGTAGTCAGGCGTCTTTTCAGCTCCTGAAAACTGTACTCACACCATGGAGACCACTCAAACTTTTTACATTTCTTGAGAAGTTCCGTGAGAGGTTTGTCCACTTTGGAGAAGTTTTCAACAAACCGGCGACAATAACTGGCTAGACCAAGGAAACTCCTAACTTGTTTAACTATTTCAGGTGGAGTCCAATCAAGAACGGCCTGAATTCTCTCAGGGTTGACAGCAATGCCCTTACCAGAGATTACTTGGCCTAGGTAGGTCACTTCTGGCAACCAAAATTCACACTTGGAGAACTTGGCATAAAGGCGATGCTCTCTGAGTTTTTATAACACAAGTATAAGATGTTCGGCATGCTCTTCGTTGTTCTTCGAGTAAATAAGAATATCATCGAGGTAAACCATGACGAATTTATCTAAATACTCCATGAAGATCGAGTTCATCAAGCGGGAGAATGTAGCTGGAGCGTTGGTTAGACCGAAGGACATGACAGTGTACTCGTACTGGCCATAACTGATGACAAAGGACGTCTTGGGGATGTCCCCGTTCCTGATCTTGATTTGGTGGTAGCCTAACCTCAAATCCATCTTGGAGAAGACTGAGGATCCAGCGAGCTGATCATACGGGTCGTTGATCGTGGGGAGCGGATATTTGTTCTTTATCGTGACCAAATTAACTGGACGATAATCTACAACCATCCGATCCGTACCATCCTTCTTCTTCATGAAGAGGACGGGGCAAGCCCAAGGAGAAGAACTAGGATGGATGAAACCCTTTTTTCAAGGATTCATCAAGTTGCTTCTTAAGCTCGACTAGTTCTAAGGGTGCCATATTGTAAGGTCTCCTAGAGATTGGAGCGGTTCCTGGGATAAGATCTATAACAAAATCTACATCTCTATCAGGTGGAACACCTAGCAGTTCCTTTGGAAAGACATCCCGAAAAATCACGGACTACCGGGATATCTTCAAGGTATGGGAGAGGGCTGGCATTAAGAGAATAGAGTTGACGCTTTGCAACTCTAGTGGAGACAGTGACTATCTTGCCAGATGGGTGTGTAAGCTGAACAGACCTGGTGTAACAATCAATCTTGGCATAATGAGCTTTCATCCAGTGCATACCGAAGATGATGTCAATATCTGTAGACTTGAGGGCTATAAGTGATGCAAGGAATACAAGTCTGTCAACAAGGATTTCGTTACCATGGCTTACATTAGAAGTTTGCCATTTGGATCCAGGAGTTTGAATGACTAGTGGAGAGGGCATATCACAAAATGACATGTTGTGCAAGTTAGCATAGCTTTCAGAAATGAAGGAATGAGATGCTCCAGTATCGAACAGAACTGATGCTGGATGACAATTTACAAGGAGTGTACCAAGAACAACATCCGCATCATTATGAGCGTCTTTAGCTGAGACGTGATGCACACATCCACGTTCAGTGCGAGGTGGCTTGGCACTGATCGTCTTGCTTGATGGCTTAACACAACCAACAGACTTCTCGGGCTGGGGTGGAGCATAATTGGCCTGAGAGCAGTCACGTGCATAGTGTCCTGGCTTCCCGCATGTGAAGCAAGTCCCTAAAGTTGGACGTGGACCCGAACTGACAAGCGGTCTACCAATAGGCCTGGGTGGAGCATACGACTGGGCTGGGTGAGGCACCACATAGGATGATCTCGATGAATATCCGGAAGGAAGAGCGGAGTTTGGAACCCAAATCCGGCACTCTGAGAATTAGAGCCGGAGGAAGATCCCCAATCACGGGTGTGCTTACGAGACTCCTCGTAAGTGAGCTGAGCTGTCTCTGCATTAATGGCCTTGTTCACAAGAGCCTGGAATGTATCACAATGATGCAGGTGGAGATCACGATGCAACTTGGGGTGAGACCCTTCCAGAACCTAGCATGCTTCTTGGCGTCCGTGGACACCTCTTCTGTGGCATAGCGGGAGAGGTTCTCAAACTCTCTACTGTAAGCATCAACAACCATCTTACTCTGGGTGAAACTATGGAAATCTTCTCTCTTGTGATCGATGAGGGCCTGAGGAATGTGATGCTCACGAAAAGCCTCAGTGAAATCCCTCCAGGTGGAAATCTAGCCAGATGGAAGCATAGCCTCATAGTTTTGCCACCAAAGACTGGCAGGACCTTCCAGGTGGTATGTGGCATAGGTGACCTTGTCATCTTCAGCTACATTCACGAAATGCAGCTTATGAGTGATGCTATGGAGCCAGTCATCTGTGATGACCCACAAGTATAGGGGATCTATTGTAGTCCTTTCGATAAGTAAGAGTGTCGAACCCAACGAGAAGCAGAAGGAAGTGACAAGCGGTTTTCAGTAAGGTTTTCTCTGCAAGTACTGAAATTGTAGGTAACAGATAGTTTTGTGATAAGATAAATTGTAACGGGTAACAAGCAATGACAGTAAATAAAGTGCAGCAAGGTGGCCCAATCCTTTTTGTAGCAAAGGACAAGCCCGGACAATTTCTTATAATGAGAAAAGAGCTCCTGAGGACACATGGGAATTATCGTCAAGCAAGTTTTCATCACGCTCATATGATTCCCGTTCGGTACTTTGATAATTTGATATGTGGGTGGACCGGTGCTTGGGTACTGCCCTTACTTGGACAAGCATCCCACTTATGATTAACCCCTATTGCAAGCATCCGCAACTACAAAAAAAGTATTAAGGTAAACCTAACCACATCATTAAACATATGGATCCAAATCAGCCCCTTACGAAGCAACGCATAAACTAGGGTTTAAGCTTCTGTCACTCTAGCAACCCATCATCTACTTATTACTTCCCAATGCCTTCCTCTAGGCCCAAATAATGATGAAGTGTCATGTAGTCGACGTTCACCTAATACCACTAGAGGAAAGACAACATACATATCATCAAAATATCGAACGAATACAATATTCACATGACTACTAATAGCAAGACTTCACCCATGTCCTCAGGAACAAACGTAACTACTCACAAAGCATATTCATATTCATAATCGGAGGAGTAATAATATGCATTAAGGATCTGAACATATGATCTTCCACCAAGTAAACCAATTAGCATCAACTACAAGGAGTAATCAACACTACTAGCAACCCAAAGGTACCAATTTGTGCTTTTGATACAAGATTGGATACAAGAGATGAGCTAGGGTTTTGAGAGGAGATGGTGTTGGTGAAGATGTTGATGGATATTGACCCCCTCCCGATGAGAGGATCG
The DNA here is from genome assembly GCA_963921465.1 of Triticum timopheevii. Classification (NCBI taxonomy): domain Eukaryota; kingdom Viridiplantae; phylum Streptophyta; class Magnoliopsida; order Poales; family Poaceae; genus Triticum; species Triticum timopheevii. The sequence goes on from OY997270.1 coordinate 142,856,855, forward strand.
TTGGTGATGATTTCCCTGGCAGAACAGCTCTGCCGGCGCCCTAGATTGGTTCCGCCTCATGGCGGCGGAGTTTCATCTCGGAATCTTGCCTTTGATTTTTTCCAGGGTAAAAGCCTTCATATAGCAGAAGATGGACACCGGAGAGGCACCAGGGGGCCCAGGAGACAGGGGGCGCGCCCAGTAGGCGTGGGCGCGCCCCCACCCTCCTGGCCTAGGTGTGGGCCCCCTCTGGTAGTTTCTTCGCTCAATAATTCTTATTATTTCCAAAACTGACTTCCATGGAGTTTTAGGATTTTTGGAGCTGTGCAGAATAGGTTTCCAATATTTGCTCCTTTTCTAGCCAGAAGTCCAGCTGCCGGCATTCCCCCTCTTCATGGTAAACCTTGTAAAATAAGAGAGAATAGCCATAAGTAGTGAGATATAATGTGTAATAATAGCCCATAATGCAATAAATATTGATATAAAAGCATGATGCAAAATGGACGTATCAACTCCCCCAAGCTTAGACCTCGCTTGTCCTCAAGCGGAAGCCGATATCGAAAAATATGTCCACATGTTTAGAGATAGTGGTGTCGATAAAAATAAAATACGGACATGAGGGCATCATGATCATTCTTATAACAGCAACATAAATAGATTTTTTCATATGATTTCTTATGCTCAAATAACAATCAATTCACAATGTCAAGTATGGTTCAGAAACTTCATTGGGAACTAACAAACTATAATCTCGGTCATTGAAGCAATTGCAATTTATCGTAACATCAGAAAGAGTCAAGAGTAGAGCTTTTCAGCAAGTCCACATACTCAACTATCATATAGTCTTCTACAATTGCTAACACTCACACAATACTTGTGGTTATTAAGTTTCAACTGGACACTGAGAAAGATAGGGGCTTATTGTGTTGCCTCCCAACGTATTCACCTATGGGTGATGTCAACAATAATAATTCATGCTAACTTACATCCAGTTGGATATATATATATATCAAGATCTTTCAAACACGAGGAGCTTGCCAAAGGATAAAATGAAAAAGGAAAGGTGAAGATCACCTTGACTCAAGCATAAAGTAAAAGATAGGCCCTTCGCAGAGGGAAGCAGAGGTTGTCATGTGCTTTTAGGGTTGGATGCACAAAATCTTAATGCAAAAGAACGTCACTTTATATTGCCACTTGTATATGGACCTTTATTATGCAGTCCGTCGCTTTTATTGCTTCCATAACAAGATCGTATAAAGCTTATTTTCTCTGCACTAATAAGTCATACATATTTAGAGAGCAATTTTTATTGCTTGCAGCATGACAACTTACTTGAAGGATCTTACTCAATCCATAGGCAGGTATGGTGGACTCTCATGGCAAAACTGGGTTTAAGGATATTTGGAAGCACAAGTAGTATCTCTACTTGGTGCAAGGAATTGGCTAGCATGAGGGGGAAAGGCAAGCTCAACATGTTGGGAAGATCAATGAAAAATATAATTTAACTGAGATGTGAGAAAACATAAACCATTACGTTGTCTTCCTTGTCCAACATCAACTCTTTTAGCATGTCATACTTAATGAGTGCTCACAATCATAAAATATGTGCAAGACAGTATATTTGTATGTGAAAACCTCTCTTTCCTTATTACTTCCTATTAATTGCAACGATGACCAAAACTAAGTTTGTCAACTCTGAACAACTTTTATGCCTCATACTTTTTATGTGTGAAGTCATTACTCTCCACAAGATCAATATGACCCATTTTATTCTTTTTATTCTTTCTACTTTCTCAAGATCATGGCAAGATAGCAAAGCCCTTGACTCAACACTAATCTTTATTATAGATAGCTCACGGACGTGATTACATAAAGAGATCAAAAAGCAAAACTCAAAACTACTTGATAGTAAAACTTCAATCTACTAGATCAAGATACTACTAAAAGGATCGAACTAAATAAAACGGTAAAGATAGGAGTGTGATGGTGGTACTATACCGGGGCACCTCCCCCAAGCTTGGCAGTTGCCAAGGGGAGTGCCCATACCCATGTGATTATGTCCCCGGAGGCGGTGAAGTAGGAGTGGTTGATGATGTAGGCTTGTTCCTCAATTTACTCTTGAGGATAGTATTTTGCTCCTTTAGATCGTCGATCTCCTGCTCAATACTTAATATTCTTTTGCATAGTTCCTGCTTATTTTCATGCAAGAGACGAAAAGGGATAAACTCGATCTTTGGCTTCTTTGCTCTATCGGGGAGGCTTGACTTTTTAAACTCCACATGCATGTCCCCAGGTTGAGGTAATGGGGCTTCGTCTTCGTCTGAACTCGTCTCCTCCTTTCCCTTAGGCTCATAGTCTTCCTCTTCTTCAGGGGTCCAGCCACCATGCTCCAAGTCCCCGTAGACCTTAGGGTCTGCAAGGTAATGAGCTACATAGCTTTCCCCTTCCGAATCCTAAGATGACATATTGCTCTAAATCTGTAACAGAAACAGCTCGAAACGAAAACAGAGGATATTTGCATGATACGATGGTCAAAGCCTTCGGGAGATTATATAATGAATTTTTACCGACCAAAATACGTAACGTGCAAGAAAACGGAGTCCGGGAGGCACACGGGGTGGCCACGAGACAGGGGGTGCGCCCAAGAAGGGTGGGCGCCCTCCACCCTCGTGGAGGCCTCGTGTCCTTCCCGGATTACTTGTTTCTTCCTAAATTTCTTAAATATTCCAAAACGGAGAAAAACTGCCATTAGAACTGTTTTGGAGTCGGTTTACTTACCATACCACATACCTATTCCTTTTCGGAGTCTGAAACCTTCTGGAAAGTGTCCCTTATGTATTCCTCCGGGGTTACGGTCTCAATAATATTAGTTTCAACATTGATAGGATTACTTGAGATATAATGTTTGATTCTTTGGCCTTTCACCACCCTCGGACTTGTGCCTTCGAAGTTGTTGATTTTTATGGCATCGGAACGATAGACCTCGTCGATAACGTAAGGACCTTCCCATTTAGAGAGAATTTTTCCTGCAAAAAATCTTAAACGAGAGTTGAATAATAACACATAATCACCTACGTTAAACTCACGCTTTTGTATCCTTTTGTCATGCCAGCGTCTAACTTTTTCTTTGAATAGCTTGACATTCTCATAGGCTTGGGTTCTCCATTTATCAAGTGAGCTAATATCATACAACCTCTTCTCACCGGCAAGTTTGAAGTCATAGTTGAGCTCCTTAATAGCCCAATAAGCTTTATGTTCAAGTTCTAGAGGTAAGTGACATGCTTTTCCATCAACCATCTTATACGGAGACATACCCATAGGATTTTTATATGCAGTTCTATAGGCCCATAATGCATCATCAAGTTTTTTGGACCAATTCTTTCTAGATCTATTCACAATCTTTTGCAAAATTAATTTGAGCTCTCTGTTGCTCAACTCTACATGACCACTAGACTGCGGGTGATAAGGAGATGCGATTCTATGATTAACATCATACTTAGCAAGCATCTTACGGAAAGCACCATGAATAAAATGTGAACCACCATCAGTCATAAGATATCTAGGGACTCCAAACCTGGGAAAAATAACTTCTTTAAGCATCTTAATAGAAGTGTTATGATTAGCACTACTAGTTGGAATATCTTCTACCCACTTAGTAATGTAATCAACAACAACTAAAACATGTGTATAACCATTAGAGGCAGGAAAAGGTCCCATATAATCAAAGCCCCAAATGTCAAACGATTCAATAACAAGAGAATAATCCATAGGCATTTCTTGACATCTACTAATATTACCAATTCTTTGAAATTCATCACAAGATAAGACAAATTTACGAGCATCTTTGAAGAGAGTAGGCCAATAAAAACCAGATTGCAATACCTTATGTGTAGTTCTATCTCCAGCGTGGTGTCCTCCATATGATTCAGAGTGACACTTGCGTAGGATCTGTTCATGTTCATGCTCAAGTACACAACGTCTAATAACACCATCTACTCCTTCTTTATAAAGGTGTGGGTCATCCCAGAAGTAATGTCTTAAATCATAAAAGAACTTTTTATTTTGCTGGTATGTTAAACTAGGTGGTATAAATTTAGCAACAACATAATTAGTATAATCAGCATACCAAGGAGCAGTACGAGAAGCATTAATGACCGCTAATTGTTCATCAGGAAAGCTATCATCAATAGGTAGTGGGTCATCAAGAACATTCTCTAACCTAGACAAGTTGTCTACAATGGGGTTCTCAGCTTCCTTTCTATCAATAATATGCAAATCAAATTCTTGGAGCAAGAGAACCATCTAATGAGTCTAGGCGTAGCATCTTTCTTTTCCATAAGATATTTAATAGCAGCATGATCAGTGTGAATAGTAACTTTGGAATCAACAATATAAGGTCTAAACTTATCACATGCAAATACAACTGCTAAGAACTCTTTTTCAGTAGTAGCATAATTTCTCTAGGCAGTATCAAGAGTTTTACTAGCATACTGGATAACATTCAATTTCTTATCAACTCTTTGCCCTAGAACAACACCTAGAGCATAATCACTAGCATCACACATAATTTCAAAGGGTAAATTCCAATCAGGTGGCTGAACAATAGGTGCAGTGATCAAAGCTTTCTTAAGTATTTCAAATGCTTCTACACAATCATCATCAAAGACAAAAGAAATATCTTTTTGCAATAAATTAGTCAGAGGCCTAGAGATTTTAGAAAAGTCCTTAATGAACCTCCTATGAAAACCGGCATGACCAAGGAAACTTCTTATACCTTTTATGTCCTTGGGACATGGCATCTTTTCAATAGCATCAACTTTAGCTTTATCAACTTCAATACCTCTCCTGGAAATCTTATGCCCCAGGACAATGCCTTCATTAACCATAAAGTGGCACTTTTCCCAATTCAGTACAAGACTAGTGTCTTCACATATCGCAAAACTCGATCAAGGGTGCTCAAGCAATCATCAAAAGAGGATCCATAAATGGAGAAATCATCCATGAATACCTCACAAATCTTTTCACAAAAGTCAGAGAATATAGCCATCATGCATCTTTGAAAGGTAGCAGGTGCATTACATAAACCAAAAGGCATACGTCTATAAGCAAAAGTACCGAAAGGGCAAGTAAAAGTAGTTTTTGATTGATCTTCCACTGACACAGGTATTTGAGAGCAGACTAAGGCATAGCCTAGTGGTGGGAAGGGGTTGATGCCTTCCCACCCACCCAGGTTCAAGGCATGGTACTTGCAATTTGGGTTTGTTGCACCAATTATACTGTAGGGGGTTCCCTTACAGTCTTTCTATCAAAAAAAAGACACAGGTATTTGAGAGAAACCAGAATAACCATCTAGAAAGCAAAAATGTGTGTGTTTGGATAGTCTTTCTAGCATTTGATCAATAAAAGGTAAAGGGTAATGATCTTTCTTAGTAGCCTTATTTAATTTACGGAAATCAATTACCATCCTATAAACTGTAATAATTCTTTGCGGGATCAATTCATCTTTATCATTAGGAACGACAGTAATACCTCCCTTTTTAGGAACGCAATGGACATGACTTATCCAATCACTATCAGGAATGGGATAAATTATACCTGCCTCAAGGAGCTTTAGTATCTCCTTTCTTACCACTCCTTTCATCTTGGATTCAATCGTCGTTGAGGATCCCTAACTGGTTTGGCATCTTTTCCACATTTATTTTGTGTTGGCATAGAGTGGGACTAATGCCTTTAAGATCATCCACAGTATATCCAATAGCAGCACGGTGCTTCTTCAGAGTTTTCAATAATCTTTCTTCTTCTTGCTCTGAAAGGTTAGCACTAATAATAATAGGATATATTTTATTTTCATCAAGATAAGCATACTTAAGATTATCACATAGTGGTTTGAGATCAAACACGGGATCACCCTTGGGTGGAGGGGGATCCCTAGGATTTCCACAGGTAAGTTGTGTTTCAGAATAGGACCCTGTTGAAGGAACACTTCATCTATTTCCCTTCTTTCATTCATAAACATATCATTTTCGTGGTCTAGCAAATATTGTTCTAACGGATCAGTAGGAGGCACTGCAATAGAAGCAAGACCAATGATCTCATCCTTACTAGGTGATTCTTTATCACGGGGTTGTCTACGGAATTTAGCAAAATTAAACTCATGAGACATATCCCCTAAACCAATTGCAACAACATCCTTTTTGCACTCAATAGTCTTCAGCATATAAGAACCAACACATGAAGTATCGAGCATGTTGCGATCATTGGAAGAAAGCCGAGCATAAAATTTTTGAATAATCATTTCTCTTGAGAGCTCATGATTGGTGCATGAATATAGCATTGATTTAATCCTCCCCCAAGCTTGAGCGATGCTTTCTCCTTCGCGAGGCCAGAATATATATATGTAATTACGATCACGATGAACAAGATGCATAGGATAGTACTTCTGGTGAAATTCCAGCTTCAATCATTTATAATTCCAAGATCCCGTATCATCACATAGCCTATACCATGTCAACGCATCTCCCTTCAAAGATAAAGGGAAGACCTTCTGTTGGTGTCAAAACCGGCGGATCTCGGGTAGGGGGTCCCGAACTGTGCGTCTAGGTGGATGGTAACAGGAGACAAGGGACACGATGTTTTTACCTAGGTTCGGGCCCTCTCGATGGAGGTAAAACCCTACTCCTGCTTGATTGATATTGATGATATGGGTAGTACAAGAGTGGATCTACCACGAGATCAAGGAGGCTAAACCCTAGAAGCTAGCCTATGGTATGACTGTTGTAATGGTTGTTCGTCCTACGGACTAAAACCCTCCGGTTTATATAGACACCGGAGAGGGCTAGGGTTACACAGAGTCGGTTACAATGGTAGGAGATCTACATATCCGTATTGCCAAGCTTGCCTTCCACGCCAAGGAAAGTCCCATCCGGACACGGGACGAAGTCTTCAATCTTATATCTTCATAGTCTTGGAGTCCGGCCGATGATGATAGTCCGGCTATCCGAACACCCCCTAGTCCAGGACTCCCTCAGTAGCCCCTAAACCAGGCTTCAATGACGATGAGTCCGGCGCGCATATTGTCTTCGGCATTGCAAGGCGGGTTCCTCCTCCCAATAATTCATAGACGATTGCGAACACCAGGATAGTGTCCGGCTCTGCAAAATAAATTCCACATACCACCGTAGAGAGAATACTATGTACACAAGTTCAATCTGCTGACGTATTTTGTGGCGTGACGTCGCACCACTACCAAGCCTTTACTTGAATCATTTTTATTATACCACCTCAGCGCGTTTAGCGAAGCGGTTTCCTTGGCACGTCTTGTTGAAGCAGAGATCGTGTTCCCCTTATTCCAGGATTCCCATCAATACGGACGCGAGTAACCCAACCGCGCCATTGATTGTGGCGCTTGGGAGATAAGCGAGTTTTACCAGGCCGGTGGGGACGCATAGTCTTCGTCCGCCCATATATAAGGGGACAAGGATCCGCCTTTTTTACCTACGCCTTCTTCCTCCTTTGCTTATCCATCTCCGCGCACTCGAGCTCCAGCGCCCAAGTCCGCACATCTCGCCTCAACCTTCTCCAGCCATGTCCGGAGCGGGAGGCAAGTGGATGGCCTCCTCCGTTTCGGAGGGGCACATCGAGAAACTGCGCGGCGCCGGATACCTGTCCAGTGACATCGCGCACCGGCTGCCCGATGAGGGGCAGCTCATCCCCACCCCCAGGCCCCATGAGAGGGTCATATTTCTTCCCCACTTCCTCCGCGGACTGGGCTTCCCACTTCACCCCTTTGTCCGGGGGCTCATGTACTACTACGGCCTGGATTTCCATGATCTGGCGCCAAACTTTATCCTCAATATCTCGGCGTTCGTGTGCGAGGCCTTCCTCTGCATCCAGCCCCACTTCGGCTTGTGGCTAAAGACCTTCAATGTCAAGCCGAAGGTGGTGAAGGGCGTCCAAGCAGAGTGCAGAGGCGCCATGGTGGGTAAAATGCCCAACGCCACATGGCTCGAGGGTGCCTTTGTGGAATCCGTCAAGGGGTGGCAATCGGGGTGGTTCTACATCACCGAGCCGCGTGACCCTAAATGGGTGGCGGCCCCCGAGTTCAGATCTGGTACCCCTATGCAGCTCACCTCCTGGAAAGAGAAGGGCTTGCTATGGGGTAGTTCGGAGGAGCTGACCGGACTCCAGTCCTGTCTCCAGACCCTGGTGAACAAGAAGCTTAAACTTGTCAACGTGATCCAGGTCATGATCGTCCGCCGGATTCTCCCCTGCCAGCAACGGGCCTTCAATTTGTGGGAGTTCAATCCGGCACAGCACCGGGCCTTGAGCGGGCTCTTGGAAAACGATGTACGAAGCTGCCTGGAGGGTGTTGTTCAAGGGCGGAGAAGCCCCCGCATCCGCGACCGAAGATCGCGGATTCAGCACGCAGCGCCCGGCCGGCGAGGTAAGCTATGTTATCCTTTATGGGACACTCATTTCTTTCATAGTTTGACTCTATGTGGGATCTAAAACTCCCAATGCCTTTAACAGGACTGGCAGAAGACGTCCGGATAGGTTAACTGTTCGGCTCCCCTTCCAGAAGATCCAGCGGACACCCGTTTGACGGGGCTGCTGGTTCCGGCACTTTATGTGGTGCCGGAGAAGAAGGCCAAGAAGAAGGCCACGGGAACCCGAAGGAGTTCCCACCGCCAGGTGATATCGGACTCGTCGTCCGATGGCTCCGAGGCGGACTCCTCCCCCGAAGACGAGGAGGAGAGAGAGGCCTCTCCCCAAGAGGGGGGAGAGAAGAAGAGGAAGGCTTCCCCAACGAGGGAGGCCGAAGGGTCCAAGAAGGGAAGGACCCTTCCTCCGGACTGCTCCGCCAACGCCGGCGACGGCGACGAGGAGTGGCCCTCAAGGGCCAAGCCCCTGGCAAGATCATAAGTATCCGGATTCCTGAATGAGTTATAATTTCTCTTTGTGCCACGTAGTGTCCTCCTAATGCCGCATACAACCTGTAGTCCGGCCGAGGACGATCTTCTCGCTTCCTCGAGTGGGTCCTTGGCTCCGTCGGATGTGGATTCCATTCCGACTGCCTCCACCCCTTGTGACGCTGATGACGCCGAGGTGGGATCCCAGGAGGGGACCCACCAGGAGGGGGAGGCTCCGGAGGTGCCACAGGGAAACCTCCCGGACTTCGCACCGGACTCCGCACCGGAACCCGCAGTGGTTCTGGAGTCCGGTAGGCGACCCCTTCGTAAGAAGGGCAAGACCGTGACACCGGCGGCCTCCGTCCAACCGAAGGCGCCAGACAACTTGTTGGAGGCGCTCAATGGCGCTTCCATCGAGGAAGAACACTGCACTATCATGAGTGCGGTGCTTCAGAAGGTTCAGCTTGCCAAGAGCGGGCTGACCGAAGCCTGCAGCAGCCTTCTAACAGGCTTTGAGGTAAGAAATCTAAGATATGTAATATAATACCGCATAGACAGTAGCCCCTGATGCTCGGTTCGGTGTTCGGAAAGAAAAGCCGGACTGAGGATCTAAAAAGATATACGCAGGAGTTCTAAAAATTATGTCAATATGGGATTGCAGGCTGCGCTGCTGACCTCTGCCGCACTGACTGCGGAGGTCGATGCTTTGAAGCAGAACCTCGAGCGGTCCGAGAACGAGCTCGGCCCTTGCCAAGAAGCAGCTCGAGGACAAAGAAGGTGAGTAACACCGTATTAAATTTGTACCTTACAGAAAAGGATTTTGGTTGCAAGAGAAATAACAGGGATAACGTGGGCACTACAGGGGCCACGAACGAGGTGGCGACCCTAAAGGAGGCCGTGTCCGCGACTGAGCGTAATGCGGCCGCGGAACGAGCTGAGCGAGAGAAGCAGGAGGCGCGGGTGGCGGAGGTGCATCAAGAGCTCCAGGTTCTCGTGGAAAATCATGAGAGCTTGGAGCACGACTCGAAGACTCGAGAGTCCGAGCTTGCCTCGGGTCTTGAGAGTGCCAAAGCCGCTAAGGCCGAAGCCCATAAGGCCCTCCAGGAGATTGAGGCAGTGAAGAAAATAGTGGTGGGTAAGGCATTTTTCATGCAAAGCAAGCATGTGAATGTGAATTACCTGTTACTTACCTGAATTCGGAGCTCTCCAGGAGCGTTTGCAGATCTGCCTCGCAGCGTGTCCGATGCTGGCACATTCTACCGGGCCGAGGAGGGGAGCTCGACGGAGAAGGTCTTTTGGTCTCAGTATGCTGAGGCCGGACATCCGGTGCCCCTTAGCGACCAGCTGAAGCAGCTGGTCGAGCTCCACAAGGTTGCCGAATAGGCCATGAAGGGCCTCATAGTTCGGCTGTGGCCCGGTGAGGCCATGCCTGGGAGCTACTTCGGCCTGGTACGGCGGCCGGTGGATGCGTGTCCCTGGGTGGAAGTCGTCAAGCGCTCCGCCTGCATTGAAGGTGCCCGTCGGGCCCTTGCCCATGCAAAAGTGCACTGGGGCAGGCTAGATGCTGAGAAGCTTCTGACAGACGCGCCGCCGGCGGGCAAGGAGTATCGCACGCCCGAAATGTATTATAAGAGTGTCCTGAAGGGTGCCCGCAAGATTGCGGATGAGTGCTCCAAAGATGTAATATTTGAGTAGACTCGCAATGTGTTATCCTGTGCGCTGAAAACTTTGTTCATATGCGCTAAGAAACGCTTATTAATTTAAAATATTACCTTCTATGTGGCCGTTTATCAAATCTGAGAGATGGCAAGTCGTCGGCTTCAGCCCCCATGCCACGAGTGCTGGGGTGTTCGGGATAAACTTGAGCGCTCTTGTTCCCATTTTTGGGTCCATCTAGGGAGGCGCTCAACACAACGAACAAGGCAACTGGACTTATAATGCTTGAACACTCTCACTTAGCCATAGAATTCTATAATTTTAAATTTCGGCAAAGCCCCTAGTGTTCGGAAGACCGAGTTCGGGGCGCTATCCACGCCTGGGCCGGACAAAGCCGGTTCCTCGCTCTAAGCGGCATAAGTCTTTAGGGACTCGAAAAGACATCTCGAACAGCGACCAGCTCTCGCCTTATCATGATGGTCAGTTTTAGCTTTCTGCACTGAGGCGCTCGCCTAGCTCAACCGGGGCGCAATCGCAGTGGTTCTCCCAGTGCTACCTTAGCCGATAGAACGGAACGTAAGGTACCAAAACATGGGAGCTGGGCAAACCCAACTATTGACCCAAGACATGATTCGGAGCCGATGCATATAGTGCTATAAGTTCGGGGTGCCGCACTTGTGAAACTGTTCGGACTTATCACACCATAATGCGGGGAACATAAGCCCCTGGTGTATTCGGCCGTACCAAAGTGTACGGATGCAAAGTGTCATAAATGAACATATATGTAAGAAAGGAATGCAATTATAAGCGAAAAGTGATGCATTTTTTATTCAAGGAATTCTGCCATGAGTGCAGAACGATACAAATAGTGCGGTAAGCAAGGGATTGGACTATTAAACATGTCCCCCTCCAGGGGTAGGCTGCGGAATGGTGTATTAAACAGATTTAATGCTCATAATGGAGACCACCTAAGTGTTCGTCGTAGCCTTTGTCCTTCCCTGGCTATTGCATCGTGAGTTCGGCAGGTCCACTGCCGGACAGGGCCTCTGGTGAATGGAGTCCTGTGGATAAAAAGGAAAAAAGAAAAAGAGTGACACACTTGGGAGCCCCTGGTGTGGTTGAGCCACACTCTGGGCCTGTCGTGGTCGTGCCCCTCCCCCTATGCCCATGGTATCTCTAGAGCGTAATGATGTACGCGAAGGACTAGTCTTGCAATCGTGCAAGGGCTGGGGTTGGGGCCGCATTGCTACGCGTGCTCGGAACGTGCCAGGTGGTCTTGATGTATGTTGCTCCGGGCGCGTTTGGCCATGTCCGGTTGTTTAACGGCCGGACTCGAAAATTGCCTTAAGAGGCTGCTCTGTACTTCTACCGCGAGAGCCGCTGTGTGTTCCTCCATTCGGAGGGAGCGTTCAGTGTTTCCGTTGACCGTGATGACTCCACGAGGGCCTGGCATCTTGAGCTTGAGGTATGCATAATGCGGCACTGTGTTGAACTTTGCAAACGTGGTCCGTCCGAGCAGAGCATGATAGCCGCTACGGAACGGGACTATATCGAAGATTAACTCCTCGCTTCGGAAGTTATCCGGGGATCCGAAGACCACTTCCAGTGTAACCAAGCCTGTACAATTGGCCTCTACACTTGGTATGACGCCTTTGAAGGTCGTCTTTGTAGGTTTAATCCTTGAGGGGTCTATGCCCATCTTGCGCACTGTATCCTGATAAAGCAGGTTCAGGCTGCTGCCGCCGTCCATCAGGACTCTAGTGAGGTGAAATCCATCGACGATTGGGTCTAAAACCAATGTGGCGAATCTGCCATGGCGGATACTGGTGGGGTGGTCCCTTCGATCGAAAGTGATCGGGCAAGAGGACCATGGATTGAACTTCGGGGCAACTGGCTCCATCGCATATACATCCCTAAGTGCACGCTTCCGCTCCCTCTTGGGTATGTGGGTTGCGTATATCATGTTTACCATCCGCACCTGTGGGGGGAAACCCTTTTGTCCTCTACTTTTCGGCGGCCGGGTCTCTTCCTCGTCATTGCTATGCAGCCCCTTGTCATTGTTTTCAGCAATTAACTTGCCTGCCTGCTTAAATACCCAACAATCCCTATTGGTGTGATTGGCTGGCTTTTCGGGGGTGCCGTGTATCTGGCACGAGCCATCGAGTATTCGGTCCAAATTGGACGGGCCCGGAGTAGTTCTTTTGAATGGCTTTTTCCGCTGACCGGGTCTGGAGCCTCTGAATCCGGCGTTGACTGCCGTATCCTCATTGTTATCGCCGTTAACGCGGCATTTGTTTTTGTTGCGACGCGACCTGCCATTGCGGTCCTTGTTGTCCGGACTGCCAGAATTTTTGCTGAGGTTGTTACTGCGGGCTAGCCAGCTGTCCTCCCCCGCACAGAAGCGGGTCATGAGTGATGTGAGGGCTGCCATGGATTTCGGCTTTTCCTATCCTAGGTGCCGGGCCAGCCACTCGTCGCGGATGTTATGTTTGAAGGCTGCGAGGGCCTCTGCATCCGGACAGTCGACGATTTGATTTTTCTTTTTTAAGAACCGTGTACAGAACTGTTTGGCCGATACGTCTGGCTGCTGAATTATGTGGCTTAGGTCATCGGCGTCTGGTTGTCGCACATATGTGCCCTGGAAGTTGTCGAGGAATGCGGCTTCCAGGTCCTCCCAACACCCAATTGACTCTGCTGGCAAGCTGTTAAGCCAATGCCGAGCTAGTCCTTTAAGCTTGAGTGGGAGATATTTGATGGCGTGGAGATCGTCACCGCGGGCCATACGGATGTGAAGAAGATAGTCTTCGATCCAAACCGCGGGGTCTGTTGTGCCATCGTAGGATTCAATGTTCATGGGTTTAAACCCTTCAGGGATTTGATGATCCATTACTTCATCTATGAAGCATAGTGGGTGTGCGGTGCCTCTATATTGGGCAATATCACGACGTAGCTCAAGCGAGCTTTGTCTACTGTGTTCGGCCCGGCCGGAGTTGCTGTATCCGGCGCGACGGTAGTCGTCTCGCAACGTGGGGCACCCGCGTGATGCGTAGATTGATCTTGGTTGTCTTGCCTTGTCCTCCAATATGTCTTGCAAGTCCGGCGCATTCTCACGTGGCTTCGTACTTTTCGAGCGGTGCCGGGGTACGGTCCTGATGGAGGGCCTAGAGGCCTCTCTGTCACAGCCACGAGGTGGTCGGTCTGCCGTATTGTGCGCTGGTGATGAAGGTTTATATGCCTCCTCCTCTAATCGGGGGAGCAACTTGCATTTTGGGTAGCTTTTGGAGGGGCGTTCGAGTTCATACTCTTCAGCCACAAGGACTTCAGTCCATCTGTCAGCTAGCAGGTCTTGATTAGCTCGGAGCTGTTGCTGTTTTTTCTTTAGGCTGTTTGCTGCGGCCATAAGCCTGCGTTTAAAACGCTCTTGTTCGACGGGATCCTCGGGCACGGCGAATTCGTCGTCGTTGAGGCTTGCCTCGTCTCCGGAGGGAGGCATGTAATTATCATCCTCTGCCGCTCTCTCTTGAGGGCTGGCTTCTCCGTCCTCCTGCGCTGAATCTTGCTGGAGGGGATTATCTTCGGCACTCTCTGGGGTGTTATTATCTCCGGTGCCGGAATCTCCATTCTTGTTGTGGCGGGATTTAGAGCGGCGCCGCTGACGTTGGCGCTTGGGCTGTTTCTTAGAGGAATCTGCCTTCGCTGCTTCTTCGCCGTTCCCATCCTTTGGGATGTCCACCATGTATATGTCGTATGACGAGGTGGTCTTCAGTGCCCCGTAGGCGCTGGTTCTTGGTCGTCTCCGGCATCGTCGTCCATACCGTCGATGTCTTCGGAGTCGTAGTCTAGCATGTCGGTTAGATCGTCGACAGTGGCTACAAAGTGGGTGGTGGGTGGGTTTTGAATTTCTTCGTCGTGCGCATCCCAACCATCCTGACTGCAGTCCGGCCAGGGCTCTCCTGATAACGAGAGATACTTTAGCGAATTCAGGATGTCGCCAAAGGGTGAGTGCTGAAAGATGTCCGCAGCGGTGAACTCCATGATCGGCGCCCAATCAGATTCGATTGGTAGGGGCGCAGGAGGTTCGGAGTCCGGCGAGGAGCCCGGCACCTCGAAGTCACGAGTTTTACAAGGGACAAGGTCAGTATTCGGCTCCATCGCCGTAGATATTGCAGCCCCCGAGGCGGTGTCCAGCCACCTATCCTCGATCTGCGCGGTCGGCTCCGAACTATGGATCAGAGCGGACTCATGTGCGGCCTCCAGGGTACTGTCCGGCGGCAGAGCTAAATCATGCCCATCGTGACAGCGTGGCGCGCTCGGCTGTGGCTTGAATCCATCGAAGATCAAGTCTCCGCGGATGTCAGCGTGAAGTTTAGGCTTCCAAATCTGACCTGATGGCCAGTGGCGTAGCTTTCGACCTGCTCCAGATGGCCAAGTGAATTGGCCCGCAGTGCAAAGCCGCCGAACACGAAGATCTGTCCGGGGAGAAAAGTCTCACCCTGGACTGTGTTGTTGTTGATTGAAGGAGCCATCAAGCCTATCGGTGACGACACAGAGGAACTCTCAATGAAAGCACCAATGTCGGTGTCAAAACCGGCGGATCTCGGGTAGGGGGTCCCAAACTGTGCGTCTAGGCGGATGGTAACGGGAGACAAGGGACACGATGTTTTTACCCAGGTTCGGGCCCTCTCGATGGAGGTAAAACCCTACTCCTGCTTGATTGATATTGATGATATGGGTAGTACAAGAGTGGATCTACCACGAGATCAAGGAGGCTAAATTCTAGAAGCTAGCCTATGGTATGATTGTTGTAATGGTTGTTCGTCCTACGTACTAAAACCCTCCGGTTTATATAGACACCCGAGAGGGGTAGGGTTACATAGAGTCGGTTACAATGGTAGGAGATCTACATATCCGTATTGCCAAGCTTGCCTTCCACGCCAAGGAAAGTCCCATCCGGACACGGGACGAAGTCTTCAATCTTGTATCTTCATAGTCTTG
This sequence comes from Triticum timopheevii, assembly GCA_963921465.1. NCBI lineage: Eukaryota > Viridiplantae > Streptophyta > Magnoliopsida > Poales > Poaceae > Triticum > Triticum timopheevii. The sequence continues at coordinate 142,872,394 of OY997270.1, forward strand.
GAGTCCGGCCGATGATGATAGTCCGGCTATCCGGACACCCCCTAGTCCAGGACTCCCTCACCTTCCTTTTGACAACATCATCGGGAATACCAGCAAGCTTAAATAATCCGCAAATTTCATCCACAAAGATAAGGTGTAAATCGGGATGCAATGTTCCATCTCTTTCAAAGGGATTAGCTAGCAGTTTCTCTATCATACCCGAAGGAATCTCAAAGTAAATATTTTCAACAGGTTCAGTCGATTGAGGAGCAACTCTTTGCTCTTCTGGTCGGGGTGAAGATACCCCGAACAAGCCCCTCAAAGGATTAGTTTCCATAGTAACCAGTGATAGAAAATTTCAACACACTTTATAAATGTTTCCTTACCAAGTTCCACTCACCAAAGGCGCTTCACTCCCCGGCAACGGCGCCAGAAAAGAGTCTTGATGACCCACAAGTATAGGGGATCTATCGTAGTCCTTTCGATAAGTAAGAGTCTCGAACCCAACGAGGAGCAGAAGGAATGACAAGCAGTTTTCAGTAAGGTTTTCTCTGCAAGCACTAAAATTGTAGGTAACAGATAGTTTTGTGATAAGGTAATTTGTAACGGGTAACAAGAAATGAAAGTAAATAAAGTGCAGCAAGGTGGCCCAATCCTTTTTGTAGCAAAGGACAAGCCTGGATAATTTCTTATAATGAGAAAAGAGCTCCCGAGGACACATGGGAATTATTGTCAAGCTAGTTTTCATCACGCTCATATGATTCGCATTCGGTACTTTGATAATTTGATATGTGGGTGGACCGATGCATGGGTACTGCCCTTACTTGGACAAGCATCCCACTTATGATTAACCCCTATTGCAAGCATCCGTAACTACAAAATAAGTATTAAGGTAAACCTAACCACGACATTAGACATATGGATCCAAATCAGCCCCTTACGAAGCAACGCATAAACTAGGGCTTAAGTTTCTGTCACTCTAGCAACCCATCATCTACATATTACTTCCCAATGCCTTCCTCTAGGCCCAAATAATGGTGAAGTGTCATGTAGTCAACGTTCACATAACACCACTAGAGGAGAGACAACATACATCTCATCAAAATATCGAACGAATACCAAATTCACATGACTACTAATAGCAGACTTCACCCATGTCCTCAGGAACAAACGTAACTACTCACAAAGCATATTCATGTTCATAATCAGAGGAGTATTAATATGCATTACGGATCTGAACATATGATCTTCCACCAAGTAAACCAATTAGCATCAACTACAAGGAGTAATCAACACTACTAGCAACCCACAGGTACCAATTTGTGGTTTTGATACAAGATTGGATACAAGAGATGAACTAGGGTTTTAAGAGGAGATGGTGCTGGTGAAGATGTTGATGGAGATTGACCCCCTCTCGATGAGAGGATCGTTGGTGATGACGATGATGATGATTTCCCCCTCCCGGAGGGAAGTTTCCCCAGCAGAACAGCTCCGCCGGAGCCCTAGATTGGTTCCGCCATGGTTCCGCCTCATGGCGGCGGAGTTTCGTCCCATAAGCTTGCTTATGATTTTTTCCAGGGTAAAAGCCTTCATATTGTAGAATATGGACACTGTAGGGCCACGAGGGGTTCCAGGAGACAAGGGGCGCGCCCAGTAGGGGTGGGCGTGCCCCCCACCCTCCTGGCCTGGGTGTGGGCCCCCTCTGGTAGTTTCTTCGCTCAATAATTCTTATTAACTCCAAAAATAGCTTCCGTGGAGTTTTTGGATTTTTGGAGCTGTGCAGAATAAGTTTCCAATATTTGCTCCTTTTCAAGCCAGAATTCCAGCTGCCGGCATTCCCTCTCTTCATGGTAAACCTTGTAAAATAAGAGAGAATAGCCATAAGTATTGAGATATAATGTGTAATAACAACCCATAATGCAATAAATATGGATATAAAAGCATGATGCAAAATGGATGTATGAGACATCCTGCTAAAATGGGGTAGTAGATCAACTCAACATCACCACTCAAGGTTCTGAGATAATACTAAACAGACTACACCGGAAGTACTCGAAAACTGGTATAGGGCTCTGATCAACCAATCCTATGGGACTACGGAGTAGTAACACATGACCCTGTTAGACGGAAGAGAAATCCTAGTTCCTTAACCCCGTGGGAAAGGTAGGATGACTCAGATCAGAAGGCCATGAGGTAAAGGAGTAAAAAGAGCCTTACGTTCCCTTCCGCAATCAATTCCCTTATATAACTAAAGAATTTCTAGACTCAACTTCAACCAGTTTGGCTTGGTAATCCTACAGGCAGTCAGGCTCTCATACCAAAGCTGTCGGGACCCCGATCCCAAGTCACACCGATCTACCATGTAACACATCATATCACCTTGCGGCCTCATGCACGGTATTCCCATGGGTGCCACCTTACCTGGCCGGGACAGTTTGCGCCTTTTGGCTGACGTATATGATTGGGTCGCTAGCATCCATATGACAGAGAACCCGGGCTGATATGGCTAGTCGTAAACCCAAAGTGGCACAAACTTACAGGAACAGACATACATGACCCAGCAACGAACGTGTCGTCATCAACGTATGAACCCAAGTCATAGCAAGCTACAAGGACTTAAAGGAACAACGCGTGACATTTCCCCGAAGGGACAGACACATGAACGAAGAAGGACACATGCTGGCCAGCCTAAGTGTTCCGGAGCAGTAGCAAGCTACCATGGCTCAGTGGAAGCACTAGGAGACATTTCCCCATAAGAGAGGCTACCAAGAATAAACAACGGTAACATGCATGTATGTGCTGTACAACATGGCATCACAACATAACTCAACAACTCATATAGGCAAAGGCTCAGAAGAGCCATCATAGCATTTATTACAAATAGGGGACACATGACCCAACATTCAGAGCATACAAGCAATGAGTGGAAGCATTACATGTCTGAGTATAGACATCTACAAAAGAAAAGGGCTAAAGAGCCTGACTATATACAACATCCGATCAATATCGTAGCTGAGGTACAAGCTACTTGTAGAAGTCCACGAAAACTAGTAAGACCGAAGTCTCTGCTGGAAAAACATAAATAAAGCAACATGAGTACAAAGGTACTCAACAAGACTTACATCAGATACTATCATACATGCATTTGTATCAAGAAGGTAATGTGGGGTTTAGTTGCAGCAAGCTAGCTTTGACTCAGTGGCTATCCTGTTCTACGACTACGAGTAACTTCGTTGAGGTGAGACAATGCACACGAATCCACTAATCACCACACAATACACCACTATGGATTCATCCCCGTCTCCCTACAAGAAGGCCATCCGTAGCACTCACACTTGTCTTGAGCATTTTAGAGTATCCACTTCAAGTTGTCTATGTACCACGTAAGCATCCAAGAAGTCCATAACTGTGGACCCGGCTATTCGAATAGATCATGTTAACCCTATAGGGGTGTACTTCTTCACACACGCTCTCGCCACTTACCGCCATGTACACGTCATGTATCTCGGCAACCTTCAAGCGGAAGCCTGGCAAGGGTGCCGGCCACGACCTGACTAACCACACAAGACTCTAGTCCAGGTTTATCGCCTATTCGGGTTATATCCGCAAGGGAGTCTGGCCGAGGTTTCCATCACGGCCCCAAACGATGTGAGCAGGGTTCCCAAGCCCACCAACTGGGTGCCACTTAGTACACCGTGCCATGTGTGCCTAGTCTGTCCCAAGCCTACCCTGCCGGGTGCCACTTGGTAGAAAAATAACACTACCTACAAACACCAGAAACTAGTTGCGACTCCTAGATGGAGATCAAGTCGGTTAATAAGTCGAGAGGGGCACTTAAGCATTCCAATGCGTGGTAGTAACTAGTCATTGGACGACATACACAGGAGTCAGTGCTTAAGGACGATTCCAGTGAGACAACCCACCATGTACTCCTACATGGCCTCTCACCGCTACCTTTACCAAATCGTGTTCACATGCTTAACTCTCAGCATCAAAACATAACACTGCACTCCAATTCATTTCCAATGAATCAGACCTCACACACTCTAAGCAATAGTAGGCATGGCATGGTAGGAACACAACATGGCTTCAATCAACTCCTATACATGCTAGTGGGTTTCAACTATTTATTGTGGCAATGACAGGTCATGCAGAGGAATGGGTTCACCTACCACAACATAAAGTAGCAGTTGAATCGTTGTTGTCCTAGTGAAATAACTGACAGCAGGAGCGAGAGAGTAGGATTGTATCAGAATGAACAAGGGGGTTTGCTTGCGTGGTAGTTCAACAGGGGCACTGCTCCTTAGACAGGTACTCTGGAACACTCTCCGGAGCAGGACCTATCGAGAAGGAACGGTGACGACTATCAATACACAAGCATATGCAACAATATGATGCATGATCATGGCATGTAGATGTGATGTTGTTTGAGCTAATGTAGCTAGCATTCATTTGGTTGAAGTCCATTTGAACCAAAGGTTCAAACGCAACTCCAAAATAAGTCTTTATAAATGCCATTTATATGTTTTCAGTTATATAGTAAGTATAAGTTGGTTTGTCATTCATGAAACTCATAAAGATGGATAGATTGAATTTTTCTGATAATTTTTCATATATAATTTATTTCAATCTGAGCTATGGTTGAACTTATATGATTTTTTGAAGTTTATAACATTCTCTGGATTTTCCTGATTCATTTTTAAACCAGAAATTAAATAACTGCGTCAGTGCTGCGTCATGCATGTGTCAGTAGGTCAACGGAGCTGACTAGGTCAAACCTGACGTGTGGGGTCCACACGTTAGTGACACGGGGTTAAACAATCTAAACAAAAGGTTAGGGCACTGGGCCCACTGTCAGCGTCAAGGGGGTTAGGTTAGGTGGTGATTAGCTTAAGCTAATCACTTGACGGGCCGGGCCCGCATGGCAGGTGCGACGGGCTCATCGCCGGCAACCTCTGGACATGGCGGAGTCCATGCTGGAGGCCACGGGAGCGGCGGCTGGGGGCACCAGGAGGTCGCCCGCGCTCCCGCGCATCTAGGGGAGGTAGCAGCAAGTCGCGGGGGCGCCGGAGGCGATCTCCGGCGGCTGGAGATGAAGACGACGGTGATGGTGGCGCTCCAGGGCCTCCCGAGGCACGTGGCTCGACAGAGAGGTGGCAGGTGACAACGCGGAGCTCGTGCACACGATGGAGGGGCGAGGGGGCGGCGGGGAGCGCGTCGACGGTGAGCTGCGGCGACAACAGTGCTTCGCCTGTCGCGGGAGAGGGTGACAGAGGCGGGGAGGAGGATGGGAGAGAGTAAGAGAGAGGCCTAGGGGGTCACGTGGAGTCGTCCGGGGCGTCCAGAGTGACGAGGGGGAGGCCAGCCAGGCAGGCAGGAGGTGGCGCACGTGCACGCGGGCGGCGAGCGCGTGCCCATCGTCCTCCTAGCGCCAGGAGGACGACGACTGGAGTTGCCAGTCAGCTGGGCCGGCAATTTATTTTCTTATGCCAATTTTTATAGGAGCTGGTTATAATATTCCAGAGCTCCTCAACAACTAACATAATTTTTGGACATATATTATGTATATAACACATATATATCCAAGGCAAAATAATTACTGGATTAATCCAAATGGCCAAAATAAATACTTATGAGCTCCTAAAAATATTGGTTTGATTTTTACCTCTGGCCAATATTTTCAGAGAGCAACATGAACATTTTCTTGGACCTTTTTGGAGCAATTTTTATTTGGGTCATTTCCAGAAATGATTTCTGAGGGTTTCACAGATCCCCATTTCAAATTTAAATGGAATTTAAACATGATGCACACATGACTAGCTAGTCTAGGTCATACCAGAACTCGGGATGTGACAAATCAGCGGGCTTCTAACACACGCCCGACGTCTGGACCGTCCCGAGCCATCGGATGTCCGACCCCCACCGGTCGTCTGGTACCTGCCTGTGCGCAGCCACGGGACTTTGGCCTTGTATCCCTCTCCCACTTACCCCTTCGTGGCTTAGACTATAAATACACCACCTCCACCTCCTTTCTAGGGTCAGTAAAGTGATAGCTCATTTGCATGTGATCTTTGCTCCTACCACTCCTCCTCTCAAGAGAGAGAGAGAGAGAGAGAGAGAGACCACTACTCCATTGGAGGCTAAGACCTCCATCTTGGAGAAGATCCCGCGGGATATCATCAAGATCCCCTCACGGGAGCACCCCCCATCAAGACCTCCTCTTGGAGATGAACTCTACCTTGTATCTTTCCTTTTGTTGTTCATGTACCTTGTGGATCTTGTGTGTTTGATTGTCTAGTGGATGTGTGATTGGACTTGTTCTTGAGTGTTTCCCCTTTTGATTTCTCCCCGTTCTTCCCCGTGTTCTTCGTGTTCCTCGAGGGAATCCACTCAAATTGTGAAAGATCGGCCTACACCGGGTTAGCCCCATATCACCATTGTATTGAGAATCAAAAGAGAGAGAGAGAGAGAGAGAGAGAGAGAGAGAGAGAGGAAGCCATCTAGCTACTGCCTACGGACCCGTAGGTCTACAATGAACTACTCACGCATGAACGGAGAGGCACCAATGAGGATGATGAACCCCTCTGTGATGGTGTCTAGATTGGATCTCATGGTTCTGGAAGATGCAACAGCTGGAATTGTGTTTCATCGAGTCCCCTAGGGTTTCTGGAATATTTGGGTATTTATAGGGCGAAGAGGCAGTGCGGGAGGCCACCGAGGTGGGCACAACCCACCAGGGCGCGCCTAGGCCCACAGGCATGCCTAGGTGGGTTTTGCCCCCTCAGGCACCCCTCTGGTACTTCTTGGCCCATTCCCGTGTCTTCTGGTCCAGAAAAAATTTCCAAAAAGTTTTGCTGCGTTTGGACTCCGTTTGGTATCGATTTTCTGCGAAGTAAAAAACAAGCAAAACAAGAACTGGCACTGGGCACTATGTCAATAGGTTAGTCCCAAAAAATGATATAAAGTTGCTACAAAATGATTATAAAACATCCAAGAATGATAACATAACAACACGAAACTATAAAAAATTATAGATACATTGGAGACGTATCACATACCTTACCAAATTAAATGATATAGCCACCCTTTTTTCTCGTGAGGATAAAATTCGCTACTATTATATTCTCAAAATATTTCAGTTGGGGATATTACCACTAGGTGTAAACCGGCCAGCCTGGGCCAGGTTAACTTCATTAGTGGTATAAGCAGAGAAAGGCCCAAGGCCTGTAGTCGGTTTAGAACTTGTAGCCGTAAACCGACTGATGTATAACTTGTACTATAAGTTAGGAATAGAGAGATACCAACCGAGATACGAGTATGAACCGGTTGGGACTCTATGAACCGACGGGCGTCACCCGTGTACATAAGGGGACGACCCGGCGACGGTTCAAAGGACAACCACAACTCGAGCCTAGGCGAAGCTTGTTTGCTCCCTAGCCATCGAGACCACAACAATTCCATCACAACTAGACGTAGGCTTTTACCTTCATCGAAGGGGCCGAACTAGTATAAAAACCTCTCGTGTCTTTGTGTCCGCTTTAACCCCTTCAAATAAACCCGTAGCGATGGCTCCATGACTAAGTCCTTTCACTAGGACATCTGCCGTGACAAATCCACGATAGTTGGCGCCCACCGTGGGGCTATCGCACGATGGTTTGACGATCTTGGAGGGCAAGCTCAAGGGACTCGAAGGCTACGTCGTGGGCCGGATGACCAAGAGTCGCCACGGCCGGATCTACATCGACGATGCAGGATGGGGTCCCGAGGCTGATTCGATCGAGTACGGGTACCGGGTCCCCTTTGGTGGCATACACGTTTTCATCGGCAAGATCGGTGAGCCTGGGCCTGAGCCGGACATCTGCACCGACCTCGTCGAGACGGCTCAGCGTGCGAGACCTACCCAGGTTAAACTGGCCATGAAGCGTGTCTTCGTTGGAGTCGTCCACGGAGGAGAACGCAAGGACGGTTCAGAACACGGTAGTGAGACCGTCGTCTATTCCGGCGACGAATCTTCAATAGGAGAGACTGAATCATTGTACCAGTTACAGGACGATATGATCAGGGGCTGTTCCGATGGCGACAGTATTCCGGACCCCCCAGGCCAGATCAACCGGGTTGGAATATTCATGGCCGGTACGCAGGCGGCGAATCATTCTTCGACCGCCGCAGCGATGCTTTCCGGATCAGCAGCGGCAGCGGCAGCAGGGGCGGGAGGCCTTGAGCGCCCGCCGGTTCAAGTTCTATCAGATCTGTTTGATGCACTAGCTGCGCTTATGGCAGAGGACAATCCGGCGGATCAGGAGGCCCATGATGCAGAGATTGCAAAAGTGAAAGAGCAGATCACGCAGGCCAAAGCGGATCTAGCGGCAGAAAAGGAGCGGATGGCTGCAAAGCGGGCCGCTCTGGATGCCCAGGCCTACAAACTCATGCTTGACCAGAGTGCGTCGCAAGAGGTGTTGAAGCGGAAGTATAGATCACGCCTGCCATTAGGGTTTGACCCCAGAAACCTCTTTCAGACCCCGGGAGCTGGACCCAGTAATCCGCCGCAGCACCGGGAGGCAAACCGGATTGAGGCACCAGGGCCAGGGGCGACGGTCCAACCGCGCCTGATGGAGCCTCCTCAGCAGAACATTGTGGTTCCTCCACCGGTTCAAACACCCCCAGGTCATTATTCTAACCCTGTGGACAACCTTGTTGCAGCCACCGCGCGATTGGAGGCTATCCCGGTCGAAGGGGACTCCCCGCAAGCGGTAGAGACGCGCCGGGTTAAGGAGCTTCTCCAGACTGCACTGATTCAGCAGGAAGCATATTCGTATAGCCGTGATCGGATTCATTCTACGCCCCGGCCAAGCCGGAGCTATAGCAGGCGCGTGGATGAACCGGCCATATCAAGCAATGCGCGGGACCGTGAAGCGGCCCGTGGCAATAACCCGACAGGTGGCGTCCGCGATGCTCAGGAGGTGGTGGACCGGGCCCGGGCACGAAGGGAGGCCGAATTAGCAGCGCAGGATGACGCAGGTCAACTTACACCAATCCGCCCTACCACCTTCGCCGGGCCAGGAGTCGCATCCGCTTTAGGGGTGCCTTGTTTGATCCCCGCTTTACGCAATGTGCGCCTGCCCAAAGATTTCAAGGGTCCGCGCAAGGTACCGAATTACACCGCTGATTTGTCCCCTGAAGCGTGGGTAGAAAGTTATGAGATGGCCATGGAGATGCTAGACGTGGATGAGACTGCGTGTGCAAAATACTTCACCATGATGCTTGAAGGCACGGCTCGTACTTGGTTGAAGAGCCTACCGCCCAACTCTATCAGCTCATGGGCCCAGTTGCGGGCCCGGTTTATCCAGAATTTCAAGGATACATGTAAGCAGCCCAAGTCCATAGTAGACCTGGCGGCTTGTGTCCAGGAGGAAGGAGAATCAACGACCCGTTGGGTACGTCGCGTTTCGGAGATTTTGCACTCATCTGACAGGATTAACGCGGACTCTGCAATCTTAACCCTGGAAGGCAACTACCGGTTTGAGCCTTTGAAATTGAAATTGGGGGGCATGAAGCGGTTCTGTAATGACATGGGAACCCTCATGGCCGCTTTGGTGAAGTATGCTGATTCGGACAGTACCAAGGATCCCGAGGCTGATGATGATGAAGCAGGGAAGGGAAAGAAGAATGGCAACTCCAAGGGGCAACAGTACAAACCGGCGGGTCACAGAAACGGAGGCAAGCGTAAAGCGGATGGCAACATGGACTTTGTGGCCAATGCTAATGCACAGGACAGGGGGCAGCGGCGCAGAGGTAAAGCGGCAAATCGTAATGGGGGTCCCAATCCTAACGCAAGACGTATGAATTACTTGTTGAATCAGCCTTGCCCGAAGCACGGGACGAAGGAGTCGCCGGCTAACCACCTTTGGAAAGATTGTTATATAATGCAGGAGTTCAAAAACTCTAATGCCTTCCGGTATGACCAGGGGTCAGGTGGCGGTTCAGGATCCGGTTTCCACGGGCCGGGTCACGATGGAGCTTCCAGTTCAGGTCTTAATCAGGGCGGTCCCAATAACCAGAATAATCAGAACGGCCAGCAGCAGCAGCAACAGCAGTCGGGTTACCAGAGCCAACCAAAGCAGTTGAACAATGGGCAGTATCATGTTTTCACGACTAGCTTGGATAAGCGCGACCGAAAACTCCACAAGCGAGCAGTGAATTCTGTTGAACCGGCCTTGCCGCGTTACTTACGCTGGTCGGAGCAGCCTATTGTGTGGAGCAGAGAGGATCATCCTCCTCGGGTTGATAATCCGGGCCAGCTAGCATTAGTGGTAGACCCTCAGGTGGGGGGTTATAAGTTCACTAAAGTGCTTATGGATGGAGGAAGCAGTATTAACATACTATATTATGAGACGTTCCGCCGCATGGGTCTAACAGACACGGATCTCAGACCGTCTAATACGGTGTTCCATGGTGTAGTACCAGGCAAATCTACCTATCCTGTTGGTAAGATAGCCCTAGATGTGGCTTTTGGGGACGAGCACGATTCCCGGTCTGAAAAACTAACCTTTGAGGTGGTGAAGATCCGGAGCCCGTATCACGCCTTGTTTGGGCGGCCGGCTTATGCTAAGTTCATGGCGCAACCTTGTTATATCTACTTACAGCTCAAAATGCCGGGTTACAAGGGGACGATAACGGTTCATGGGAGCCGCAGAGTCGCTTTGGAATGTGAGGAAGGTGATGCAGCTTATGCAGAGTCGGTCTGTGCCACGGAGGAGTTGAAGTTCTATAAGGACAATGTTGATCCGGCAGATATGACCCCTTTGAAGAAGCCAACTACAGAGCATGACTCGGATCTAAAGTTTAAATCGGCAGCAGAGACCAAGCTTGTTGACTTCGTGCCAGGCGATTCGTCCAAGCAGTTCACTGTCAGTGCCAACCTGGATCCCAAATAGGAAAGCGCACTCATCGAGTTCATCCGTGAGAATCGGGACATCTTTGCATGGAAGCCATCTGACATGCCAGGTGTACTGAGGGAACTCGCTGAGCACACTCTTAATGTGGACCCTAAGTATAACCGGTGAAACAATTCCTCCGCCGGTTTAATGAAGAAAGACGCAAAGCCATTGGAGAGGAAGTGGCCAGGCTTTTAGCAGCTGGCTTTATCATTGAGGTGTTTCATCCAGAGTGGCTTGCTAATCCGGTGCTGGTTCTTAAGAAAAACGGCACTTGGCGTATGTGCGTGGATTACACAGATCTTAATAAGGCCTGTCCAGCGGATCCTTTTGCCCTCCCCCGCATTGATCAGATCATTGATGCCACGGCAGGTTGTGAGCGTTTGAGTTTTTTGGATGCATATTCTGGATATCATCAGATCAAAATGGCGGTTAAGGACCAGGAGAAAACAGCGTTTATCACTCCCTTTGGAGCCTTCTGCTATGTGTCTATGCCCTTCGGGCTCAAAAGTGCTCAGGCTACCTATCAGCGGTGCGTACAAAATTGCCTGCACAAACAGATCGGCCGCAATGTGCATGCCTATGTGGATGATATTGTAGTGAAATCAAGGCAGAAGGAGACGCTGGTGGATGATTTGAAGGAAACCTTTGACAACTTGCGCATTTACAAGATGATGCTTAATCCGGCCAAGTGTGTCTTTGGTGTTCCGGCAGGCAAGTTATTGGGATTTCTGGTGTCTAACAGAGGAATTGAGGCTAATCCGGAGAAAATTAAGGCTATTACTTCCCTGGCTAAACCGAAGTGTATCAATGATGTTCAGCGTTTGGCAGGCAGAATCGCCGCACTGAGCCGGTTTATCAGCCGCCTCGGAGAGAAGGCCATCCCTTTGTACCAAATGCTGAGGAAGACAGATAATTTCGTCTGGAGTCCAGCTGCTGATGAAGCATTTGAGGACCTAAAGCGGCAGTTAGCCAACCCGCCTGTTCTTGCAGCCCCGGTTGACAAGGAGCCACTATTGTTATATGTAGCAGCTAATGCTCTGGCAGTTAGCGTGGCTATTATGGTGGAACGCAAGGAGGCGGGCAAGGAGTATCCGGTTCAGCGGCCGGTTTATTATATCAGCGAGGTGCTCATTGAGTCCAAGCAAAGGTATCCGCATTGGCAGAAACTAGTATATGGTGTTTTCATGGCCAGCCAGAAATTGAAGCAGTATTTTCAAGGGCACCCCATCACACTGGTCAGTTCAGCTCCCCTGGGTGATATCACACAGAATCGGGAGGCGACTGGCCGGATTGCCAAGTGGGCTATAGAGCTTGGGCCACATGGACTGAAGTATGTACCTTGGACGGCGGTGAAGTCTCAAGCACTCGTCGATTTCATTAATGATTGGATGGAGTTACAAGCGCCAGAGGAGAAGCCGGATCACACATATTGGACTATTCATTTCAATGGATCCAGGCAGTTGGAAGGCTCGGGGGCTGGAGTCGTCTTAACTTCCCCACAAGGTGATAAGTTTTGTTATGTTCTCCGCTTAATGTTCCCTTGTACTAATAATGCAGCTGAGTACGAAGCCTTGCTCCATGGTCTCCGGATGGCTAAAGAGATGAACTTAAGTCGGGTTAAGTGCTTTGGTGACTCGGACCTTGTGGCTCAGCAGGTGTCTGGCACTTGGGATTCTAAGGACCCGCTCATGGCTGCATATCGACGGGAAGTAGATAATATTGCGGGTTGCTTCAAGGGTTATCAGGTGGATCATGTGGACCGCCGGAAGAATGAAGCGGCGGACGCTTTAAGCCAGTTGGGTTCTCAGCGTAAACCGGTCCCGCCTAATGTCTTTTTGGACGTATTGCACAACCCGTCAGTCCAGCTCCAGGGTGAAGCGGATTTGGCTATTCCTGATCCGGAGGCTCAATTAGTAGCAGCATTACATGCTATTCCGGATTGGACGGTTCCTTTTCTTGCATACATGACCCGAGGGGAGTTGCCAGAAGATGAGATTCTGGCCAGACAGATAGTCCGGCGATCCAAGTCTATGACGATTCTCAATGGTGAGTTACATCATTGCAGTATATCAGGGGCGTTTCAACGTTGTGTCTCTCCTGAGGAAGGTTGTGAAATCTTAAGAGAAATCCATGAAGGGGATTGTGGACACCACGCCGGTTCAAAATCTCTGGTAGCAAAGGCGTTTCGTCACGGGTTTTACTGGTTGACAGTGCACGCTGATGCGGAGGACTTGGTTAAACGGTGTGATGGATGTCAGAAATTTTCAAGACGTGCTCATGTGCCGGCTCAAGAGTTGAGGATGATCCCAATAACGTGGCCGTTTGCAACTTGGGGGCTGGATATGGTTGGACCTTTTAAAAGATCCAAGGATAAGAAAACCCACCTTTTGGTGGCAGTTGACAAATTTACCAAGTGGGTTGAAGCGGAGCCTGTCAGCAAGTGTGATGCAGCAATAGCAGTGCAGTTCATCAAAAAGGTGATTTTCCGGTTTGGCTTTCCACACAGTATCATTACTGACAATGGTACCAATTTATCCAAGGGTGCTATGAAAGAGTTCTGTGAACGTGAGCACATCCGGCTTGACGTGTCATCAGTGGCTCACCCCCAGTCCAACGGACAGGCAAAACGAGCTAATCAAGAGATCTTACGAGGCATCAAACCCCGGCTTATGGTCCCATTACAGAGGACACCAGGATGCTGGGTTGAAGAGCTACCATCTGTGCTATGGAGTATCAACACTACGCCAAACCGGTCCACTGGATACACACCGTTTTTATGGTCTATGGAGCAGAGGCAGTTCTCCCCAGTGATATCCAGCATGATTCGCCTCGTGTGGCGGCTTATGTTGAAGCGGACAACGAGATGGCACGGCAAGACGCTTTGGACTTATTGGATGAGGAGCGTGATATGGCAGCTGCCCGTTCGGCGATTTACCAGCAAGATCTTCGTCGTTATCACAGTCGTCGGGTTAAAACCAGAACCTTTCAAGAAGGAGATTTGGTGCTTCGACTCATCCAAGACCAGACAGATATGCACAAGTTATCCCCACCTTGGGAAGGGCCTTTTGTGGTCAGCAAGAATCTACACAACGGGTCATACTATCTGATTGATATTCGAGAGCATCAGGACTCACGCACATCAGAGGAGGAGACCAACAGGCCGTGGAACATAGCTCATCTTCGGCCTTACTACACTTGAGCCATCGGCTCTATTTATGTACATATCATAACAATGTATATATTATCTTCGATATAATAAAACCGGAGCCTCAGCTAAAGCGGGGTCTCTGTCTTTCTTATCATGCGTGGTTACATGGAGTACCTCTATTTTTAAAAAAAAGCGGCCTCCGGTTTACCCCTTGACATTTGCTTTTTTATATATCACTAGGGGCCTTGGTCGAGTCCGAACCAACGCACACCTTTTGATAGGCGACAGCCACCAGATCACTTGGGGACATGGTCAAGTCTGAACCAGTCACGCCTCTTGGTCGGCCTAAGGCCATCAAATCACTTGGGGGAATGGTCGAACCCGAACCATTACCACGCCTCTTGATCTGGCATATATGCCACGAGTCATTTGGGGACCTGGCTGACTTGAATCATTGTCACACCTATTGGGGGCTTGATCCTGTCCGACCATGGTAATACCATCTGAACAGCTCAGTATAGCGTATGTTTGTAAAACGGTTTTATCATTGCCTTGGTTTCCATGTTATTTTCATGGCTTCTTTGATCTTTTTTTTGTTGGATTTCTTTTATATCAACAAAACACCTTTTTTGCCGGTTCAGCCGATGGATTTGATTTCCCTTTAAACCGGACACGTATGCCCGGTTTACCTTTTCCTGTTACCCTCATCGAGTAACAAGGGGGCTTGTGTTGATTCAGCACGGTTTATATGGGAGCTGTTCTCTCCCCGCTTTATTGACGGTAATGGTTTATAAAACCTCCGCTTCAAGCTTGGCTAAGCCAGCTTCATGCCCAGACATGGTAGGTATTTGTATCACCTATTTGTTGTATTACTGATACATATATTCAAGATCATAAACCGGCTGGCGGTATAACCGCCGCCGAAGTTCAAATTTTTCTAAAGGAAATACGAGTCAAGGTTTTTTTGAAACAAAAAGCTTCAGTACTTATGCACGAAGGCATACTCAAGATAGA
This sequence comes from Triticum timopheevii, assembly GCA_963921465.1. Classification (NCBI taxonomy): domain Eukaryota; kingdom Viridiplantae; phylum Streptophyta; class Magnoliopsida; order Poales; family Poaceae; genus Triticum; species Triticum timopheevii. The sequence continues at coordinate 142,887,472 of OY997270.1, forward strand.
AGTATTAACTATCCTATTACAAGGCAACACGGTGCCCAAATAAGATCATTGTTCTTTTGGACAGATGCCAACGACAGCTATTCAAACCGGCCTCCGGTTCAAGCCTGCTCCTCATCCTCCGCCGCTTCAGCTTCCTCGTCTCTACCCATTGGCTGGAAATCAACAGTGGTCCAGTCGATTCCCATTAAAGCTTGGAAAACAGCCTCTTCATGGATCAGGGAAGACGGTTCAATATCAGGAGCGTAAGTATGCTTACGGATTGGAGGGATCAGATTTTCCGCTTCAAAAGTTGGGGCAGGCACTCGCTTGTTCTGGTCATTGTACTGTGCTTGATAATGCATCAAGTCTGCTTCTTCAGCCAGTTGACAAGCCAGAGGGCGCACTGCACGGTTTATCGCCCGTAAATCCTCTTCATTAAATTCAGAACCATCTTCCTTCACACTGGGGTATCCTTGAGCTGCTTCCACAGGGTCAAAATCTGGTACCCATGCCTTGGCCCGGATCAAAGCGTTAATAGCTCCGGTTCGGGCAGCAGATTTTTTCACCTCCTCAATCCGGGCCGGAAGCATGGACAGCCTGTTCAGAGTATCCTGGAGTAAGGAAGGTGCCGGGTTGTTATGAGAGGCTGTGGTGATGATCCGCTGGGCTCCGGTATATAGCTGTTCTACTAAGGTGTAGACAACCTTCAGTTTCTTCCGCACATCGTTTCCTAAGTGCCCGATGCGTGTGCCTACAACAATAAAGAGATAGTCTCAAACCGGATTTATACTACAGCAGGTTGAAAGAATCACAAATGTTCAAAGGAGCTTACCAAAGATCGCCGCGGTCATGGAGTGTACTTGCCGCTTTACGGCTGTAAGATCATCTACCACCGGTTTAAGGGCAGCTTCAGCATTTTCCGCTCGTTTGATTAAGGTGGCCTTCTCAGTGGCCCAATCAGCCTGCTCTTTCTTGAAGCCTTCCTTCAGCTGTTCAGTGGTGTTCAAAGCACTGGTTAATTCTTTCTTGGCCTTGTCTGTTTCGGCCTGTTGAGTTTTCAGTGCCTCCTATAAATCGGCAATCCGGTCCTCCTTGATCCTCACCTCAGCCTGCATACAGACAGTATTTTCAACAAGAAGTTCAAGAAATGGAAGTATCAACCACATAACAAAGTTATATGCCTGATACTTGGGGGCTAATGCACCTTCAATTTTTATACATGTTACTAGGTGGCAAAGTCCCAAGCTCAATACAAGTATTCAACTTGGCACTTGGGGGCTAATGGCTATTTGATCTACGTATGTTTCCAAGGACAGTTTTTATTGAAGCCCCGGTTTAAGTATGCTAAGTTAAACCGGCCCTTGGGGGCTATGCAGGTGGGTGTCAAAATTGTTAAGGTATATATTCAAGTCCCGGTTTGATCAAGGTTACAAACCGGCCCTTGGGGGCTAGAAGGATTGATACAATGGCAGTAAGTAAAGGAGTGGGTTACCTCAAACTTATCCCTCATCATCTTGACCAGGCCAGCTTCACAGTCACGGCTAGTATAAAGCCGGTTTAAGTAGCCAGAATGAAGGTCTTGGGCGCTCAGAGCAGCATATGTCTCCAGTTCAACATCCCATTTTCCTTTATTCAAAGCGGAAAAATCTTCTTTCACAGTGTGCCTGGTTAAAGTGGCAGGATTCCCCGGTTCAGAGCGGCCCATACCAGTAATCACAACGTCATCATCTTTGGACTCGACGGATTGTGTGGGCACGGCCGTTTTGTCAGCAAGACTGTGGGATTTATCAAACTGGACGGAGCTGGCAGGCGGATCGGCAGAGATTGAAGTGTTAAAAGGCCTCTCTTCGGGAATAACATCATCTTGCAACGGAGGATCATTGGGAATATCTTCAGAGGCAAAATCTTCAAGATCTGGCGCTCTCTCATGATCTGGGGCGGCATCTTCTTCAGCCGCTTTATCCAAACGGGCCTTCTTGCTTGGTTTTGGTTTGGCCCTAAAAAGAAAAAAAACAAAGAGTCAGTGAAAAGCATAAGCCATTACACAATATACTAGAAGCATATGCTTGGTTTTGCTTACCCGGCAACTATCTTCAATGGTGGTAACTGAGTGGCCGATGATTCACCAGAGGATGAATGGGAAGTGACCTGATAATCGGAGTCGGATGGATTAAGAGGTTGACGGAAGAAACCCGCTTTAGAATTTAAAGCAATAAAAAGGTCGGAGACCTCGGAGCGGCGCTTTCGAACCGGGCTGTTTGGTAAACCGGCAGAGGTAACTACCTGACCACTGCCGGGTTGTGCGGCGAGCTTCATGTTGCTGCGTCTTCATAAGAAATTTGGGATCCAAATAAGCAAGAGGGTGAGAAAAATTAACTTTCCGGTTTGCCTGGCGAAATTTTGGCAAAGGCAAGTTTTCTGAATCGGAAGAGAGAATAGTTACCTCAGCGAATCCTGCATTGCTGGCCTCAGCGTCGTCCTGACAAGCATCATCATCAATAAGGCGTGTAAAAAGTAAGCCAAGTGAATCAAGTTCTACCTCAAGATCCGGATTACCCACATCATCGTCAATGGCTGGGTCAGATGAAGCGGTGGTTTTTCTCTTGTGAGCTGGTTTCTTAATAACTTTGGTCTTGGGCCGGGTTGGCCGCCCTGCTTTCTCCGCTTTATCTTGTGAAAGTTTCTTGCTCCAAAACGGATTATCACCCTGGATCAGAAATAATTAAATGTCAGACACATAAAGTAGTAACAGGCTTAATGATGGAGCAACTAAAAGCTTACCGCTGGCGGTTTGTTGGTGGTGCAGTAAGGAGGCAGACAGGTTTGAGCACAGAGATGCTCCGGTTCATTCAACATCTTCTTTACCGAGTCTGTGACTTCATCATCAGAGAGTTGGATTTTGGTGTGTCGGAGTGGGTCGTCGACACTATCAGTATACTGGCACATCAAACCGGAGCGCCGGCTTAGAGGCAGTATGCTCCATGATATCCAACAGCGGGCAAGGTCTATTCCCGTCAAACCATTGGCCATAAAAGCTCGAAGCTTGGACAGTTGCGAGGCATATTTGCTTCTATCCTTGGCACTCAGTCTTTGTGGAAAAGGATGAGTGTTGCTCAGCCGCTCTGGACGGAAGCCAGGTAAGGGATTTTCATCCTCAGGAGAAGTATCTTTGCAATAAAACCAAGTCGCATTCCACTCCTTGGGGTGAGTATGGAGTTTGATGTGGGGATAAGTGATCTCCTTCCTCTTTTGAATAACCATGCCACCCAATTTAGTATTGGGGCCATCGGTGAATTCAGTGCGACGGTTTAAATGAAAGAGGTCTCTAAGCAGTTCAACAGAAGGTTCCTCTTGAAGATATACTTCAGATAGTACTTGAAAGTGGCATAAATTGGTGACGGAGTTGGGGCCAATATCCTGTGGACGGAGTTGAAAATTGGCTAAGACATCCCGGTAAAATTTCGAACCGGGCGGTTTGAAGCCCCGGGCCAGGTGATCTGCGAAGACCACAACCTCTCCTTCCTAGGGTGTAGGAGGACATTCCTCTCCAGGAACCCTCCAGTGGATTGTATCTTTATCATCTAAAGCGCCAATCGAGACTAGATCATCCAGCTGTGATTCGGTGACGCGAGAAGGAACCCAGTTGCATTCATACACTTGTTTGGCCATGGTAAGATCTACAAGAGATAGTTGATCCGGTTCAAGAGCATGCTTGGTACAATAAGGTGTTGATCTAAACTACGATAAACCGGAGGCAGTATCTATAAACCGGTTTTCTGTAATACAGTATCATGTGGTTCTGGCGGTTCAACCAGGGGACTAATGATATATATATACCGGTTTAGCAATTTTTTCTATGGTAAGTTAAACCTCCTGACCTAAGCATTGGAAGCGATTGAAGCTATGGATAACTAAGTATGCAGAAACAAGTTTCGCAAGATCATATTACAGCTGCGGATCAAATGCGAAGCTTACAGAAAACAGAAAATGTTTCGAGAAGTAAGGCAGAAACAGAAGTGAACTATGGAGCAGATATATGTGGAAGATCTATGGGCTTAGATGAGAAACTACAGCGGATGCGCAGGGATCACTATTAAATACAGCACAGATTCATGGATTCATTCAAAGTCAAAAGAACAGATATGAACGCGCGAAGAACACAGCATGAAACTGGAACCCTAAAGAATAGATCTAGGTCAAGAAGGGGAGAAAGCTTACCGGGAACGGAGAAGACGTGGAAAGAGGCCGCAATGCTCTGGTACGTTCAGGTCGATGCAGCGGCCCAAGACGAGGCAGAAGTCGACGACGGTGGCGGAGCTCCAAGACCAGCGGCGCGAGGAAGACGAAGAAGAGGGGGCGAAGAGAAAGGAAAGAAATGACCCTTCGGTCCTATTTATAAGGCAACCGAGTTAGGTCAAGCGCGCGGATCCAGGAACTGCTATTAAAAGAGGGCGTTATAAATGATAAAATTTCAGGATGACGTCATGCCGGTTTACAGTAACCAGAAGTGATGACGACCCGGCGGTTTACCAGTCACTGGAAGATGTCCAAGATGTAAGTTTTTGTGAAGGATTGACATGAACCAGTTCAAATCAATCTGGGGCCTAATGTTGGGGATATTACCACTAGGCGTAAACCGGCCAGCCTGGGCCGGGTTAACTTCATTAGTGGTATAAGCAGAGAAAGGACCAAGGCCTGTAGTCGGTTTAGAACTTGTAGCCGTAAACCGACTGATGTATAACTTGTACTGTAAGTTAGGAATATAGAGATACCAACCGGGATACGAGTATGAACCGGTTGGGACTCTATGAAGCGACGGGCGTCACCCGTGTATATAAGGGGACGACCCGGCGATGGTTCAAAGGACAACCACAACTCGAGCCTAGGCGAAGCTTGTTTGCTCCCTAGCCATCGAGACCACATCAATTCCATCACAACTAGACATAGGCTTTTACCTTCATCGAAGGGGCCGAACTAGTATAAAAACCTCTCGTGTCTTTGTGTCTGCTTTAACCCCTTCAAATAAACCCGTAGCGATGGCTCCACGACTAAGTCCTTTCACTAGGACATCTGCCGTGACAAATCCACGACAATTTCCATTCTCATTAAAGGGTGATGCTAAGATATGGTACAATACTCTTGCTCCTGTTTGTGTGCGTAGCCCCCAAGATATGATTTATTACTTCACTGAAAATATTTTCCTGCTCATAAGAAACAAGTTGCCTTACATGAAATATTTAACTTTGTGCAAATTGAAGAAGAGAGTCTCCCACAAGCTTGGGGGAGGCTTCTCCAATTGTTTAAGAAAACTGAAATACTTGATATCTTCTATAATAGACTAACCGATACTTCTAGGGACTTCCTAGAAAGCTATGCTGGTTGTGTTTTCAGGGAACGAACTGTTGAACAAGCTGAGGAATTATTGAATAACATATTGAAAAATTATGATGATTGGACTCTTCCTGAACCACCGCTTAAACCCACTCCTTAGAAGAGGGCTATCTTATATCTCATTCCTGAAGATATGCAAGAGGCAAATAAAAGTACAAGAGAAAAAGGTATTAAAGCAGAGGACGTTGAAAATTTACCTCCTATTGAAGAGATACACGAACTTGTTACACCACCACCCAAGGTGGTAGAGGTAAACTCTTTAATGAAATTTGATGAAAAGGATAATCCTTATAATATGCATCCTAGTAAATGCCTTCACGAGTTTGATAACTACATTAGAAAACAAGATTACTTCAATGAAAATGTTATGAAACAATTGAAATACAAGTCTGATATGATTGCTCTCTTGAGTGACTTGTTATTTAGAATCTCTAATGATGTTAGAGGCATAGGAAAACATGCTTCTATGGTTCATACCTAGTTAGAACAAGTTGCTAAATCTCAAAGAGAGTTGCTTGATGAAATGAACAATAATATCAGTGATCATGCTATTAGAGTAGTAACTAGAGGAGGTAGAATGACTCAGGAACCACTTTACCTTGGGGGACATCCTAAAAAAATTAAACAAGACTCTCAAAGAATTAACACTGATGCACCTAGTCCCTCTAAAAAGAAAAAGAAAAAGAAAGATGATAGGACTTTGCATGCCTCTAGTGATCTAGAAATAGAAAAACTCCTAATAATAATAATGATGTTTCTATCTCTGATGCTGAGACCCAATCTCGTAATGAACATTCATCTAGTGATAATGAACAAGATAATGACGATGTTCATGAAGACACTTAGTCAGACAACGATAAAGAATCAGATAATGATGTCAAGATAGAACCAACTATTGATCTTGATAACCACAACCTAAAAATAAAAGATATTATAAAGGAGACTTTGTTGCTAGAAAACATGGAAGAGATAGAGAATTATGGGTTCAAAAACCCATGCCCTTTCCACCAAAAGCAACTAAAAAGAAAGATGATGAAGAATTTGAACGCTTTGCTGAAATGCTTAGGCCAGTCTTTTTGCACACCCACTTGACTGATATTTTAAAGATGGCCCCTTATGCAAAATACATGAAAGACATCATCACTAATAAGAGAAAAATACCGGAAGCTAAAATCTCAACCATGCTTGCTAATTATTCTTTTAAGGATGGTGTGACGCCCGGATAATTAAGCCATAGTAATCCCCTGTTAATGGTGCCATGTCATCATATTACTGTTGCTAATCCTCACTTGATCCAAATCACAATTCAAATTCAAGTTCTAAGTGAAATTCTAAATTTCAAAAATGTTCGAGATGTTGCTAATATTCACTAAATAATTGTCGGGTAGAAACCAACATCTTTGACCCATCATTTAATCCCTAGTAAAATGTAAAGTGGTCCAACGACAACAAAAATATCTTTTTCAAACTAAGCAAATGTTTGTGTATTTCCATTTGACTTGAAACCTTGAGGGCCTCTCTCAATTAATGACTAATATTTATGCGCCAATTTTATAGCCAGAAAAATTCAATTGGTATTTGTTTCAAACACAAATCAGTAGAGAAAATAGATAGCAAAAATATAAAAGGGGAAAAGGCCTAACTACTACTAGTCTGCACTGAAGCCTGTTGCTACAGTAAACGGCCCATCCCAGGCAGGCCTTCTTCTACCCTTGCTACAGGACTACAGGAGCGGCAGGGAGGTCGTGGCGCACATCTAGTCCGCCATGGCCGTGGATGGCCACCACGTCGCCCCCCGGCCTATATAACATTTCCCCCGAAAACCCTAGCTCACCCTTGACGAGTACCCCCCTCGATCCCCCTTCGCCCCTCTCCTTTTCGCCTCAATTTCGAACACAAATTTGGTGCGGTGACCGCTTCCTCACCGTCATTACCATGGCCACCGTCGTCGCCGTCGCTTCGGAGCACGTCTACGAGGTCCACCACGGTCATCTTCGTCCGTCCCGGGCTCTAGCTCAAGTCGGGGCGGCCTGTACCCTCGCCATCTCCATCATCTGCATCGTGTACATCTGTCGTGGGAAACGAACACCTATGGGGCAGGGCCCCTTCTGGTCCGGCAAGGGAGCGGAGGGCGCACGCAGAGCAGATCGAGGCGAAAGCACGCGGGGGATTTTACCCAGCTTCGGAGCTCTCCGGAGAGATAAAACTCCTACTGCAGCTTTGTGTTTGTATTTGTTCTTGCTTGAGAGCGTGGGTATGCTGTAGTCTCGAATGAGTCGAACCCCTTCTACGTGCACATGGGCCTCCTTTTTATAGTCTAAAGGGGTCACTGACAGGTGGCAGCGTAGAAAGAGGGGTAAAAAAGTAAAAACGCGGGTTGGTACAACCACTATCAATAGTGCCCCCTACCTAACTCTGACGGCAGGGGACAAGGGCATTTAATGCCCGTCCGATCGCCCCAATAGTGCAGGAAGCGACCGTTAGGGGCGCCACCGATCGCCACGATGGCCTCCTTGTCAGCTCCATGCGCCACCTCGCACCGCTTGGCTGCACAGCTACCCGCCACGTACACCAGGAGCGATCCTGTGGCGACACGTTGTCGGGTGAGCTGGAGCGTGGGCGCAGAGTGGTGGCTTCGCCGCGGCAAGTGCCTTGCCGCGGTCTCTGTCTTGTCGCACCCGCAAGCTTGCCGCTCGTCGGGTCTTGCCGGGACGCGCGGTGCGTCGCGGCAAGTTTTCTGAAGCGCCTTGGTTGGCCTTCCCGGCAAGCTCCTCTTGCCGGGGCCTTGTCCTTCCCGGCAAGCTTCTCTTGCCGGGGCCTTGTCTTCTCGGTTAACACTTTGTTCTTGAATGGCAGTAATGGAAATGACGAAGGATCTTGGCGGACGCCCGGCAAGCCTTGCCGCGGGGTGCTGCGACTGCCCGTGCACATGTTCGGGGTACTAAGGTACCCCTACTTTAGTACGCCGACAGGAGCCCCCGGGCCTGGGCCATACACGGTGCCGAGCGCTGTTGGGCCAGGCCCAAAACAGGGCACGGGCACGCGCGGCATGGGTCCAAACCAAATCCACTCCGTATCCACCGCGTCCTCTCGTAACGGCACGCGTCAATCGCGGCGTCGTGGGAGGCGTGGGTGGCGTGCGCGATTTTCGAGGCGTCCACCCCCCGTGATCACGGGGCGGGGCAAGGTCACCTCATCTATCGCCTCGGTTCTGCATCCCCGCCATGCGGCTCCCATGCGCTTGGGGTCGTGGACGGTGGAAGTAGGAAACTGGGCCGTTGCGAGCAGAGGCAGCGGGTCGGCCCCGATTCCCTGCTCTTCCCTTGCCTTGATTCGCTGAGCGGGGCGGCTGAGCCCCCACCTCGCTCCTTTAAAAAGAGCGGAAGGGGAGCGAAGAAGCCCGCACTCTCCCATCCCCTCCTTTCTTCAGCTTCCGCTCCCCCTTCTCTCATTCGCCATGGAGAAAGGGAATCCGGGATCTTCATCGGTGGCGGCGAGGGTCGCCGCCAGACAGCGCGCCCCTCCCTATCCCGCGCCCGTGGTGGCAGAGCCAGCCATAAGGGGAAGAGGGAGGGGGCAAGGTCGTGGACGAGGTCGAGGACGAGGTCGAGGCGCTCGGGGGAGAGGCGGACGGGGCGGCGCGCCATCTCCGCCTCCGCCGGTGGCTCCTCTCCCCACGGCGGTCCATACAGGGGACGACCCTTCCGAGTTCTTCGTCAGGCTGCGCCGGGCGCCTCGTCGTCGCCTCCGGCTTCCAGCTCCGTTTGTGAGCGCGATGGAGCTGGATCCACCCGAGACACTGAGACTGCACATGAGGGGCTGTGGGATCAGCGGCACGCGAGTCCGCGTTGTATTCCCAGCCCCTAATGTGATGTATCTTGATCGTGGGTGGAAGACGTTCGCCCGTATCCACAGCCTGATGGCGGGCTTTACCCTCCATTTTAAGTTAATGGAGGGCGATCTCCTCTACGTCAAGGTCTTCGGGGACTTCGGCACCCGGGCGAAGTGCTGCGTGGACAGCTCCTTCGACAGCGAAGACTCCCCCTCGAGCGAGAGTGACGAGGAGGAGAGCGACAGCGACAATGAGGGTAGCGAGCGGCGGGATGGCGGGCCCGACTAGTTGTCGGGCGCTGCTTCATGCGTCACCGGCGACCCCATCATCCGTGTCGCCGGCTCCTTGAACTCCCCGGGGTCGTCTCCTTGGGCGGCTGGCGTAGGGAGGCTGCGGAAGGGGAAGAGGGTTGGCGACAAGGCCGTCAAGTCAGAGTACGAGGGCGTAGTGCCCTCGACAGCGTGCTGATGCCCTGCCGCCACTTCTTCGAGCCCCGCTTCCGGCGCCGCCATCACCGTCTAGCCTTCGTACGGCCCCCGGGATGTTCTCTTGGTGTCTTCTGGCACCTGTAGCTTGCCTAGGCGCCCCTTTTGCCCTTTTCACCTCCTTGACCTATCTCCTGAAGAGAGGGACAGGAAAGGGATTACGGGCATCTTATCTTTTTAATTTGTAAGCCTTCGGGCCTTAGCCGCATTTAAAACTTGTAATCCTCTATGGACTGTACCCGAGTGGGATGTTTTTTTAATGAAAAGGAGACGAAAGACTTATCTGATATCGCAGCCCCCGGCAACTCTGGCTTGCCGGGGATGAATCTTGGTGTTCGCAGCCCCCAGCAACACTGGCTTGCCGGGGCCCAGGTGCCGGCGCGCCCTTCTTCTCCTTTCCTTGTTCTTGCCGCTGCTAGACGTGTCATAGGAACCATCTCTTAGAGCGTGGCAAGTTATTTATTGTAATATAACTTTATTCTGGATACTATCTGCTATGTTACTTCCTTTATTCGGTTCCATTCCTTGTACGTTTCTACCCTTGCGCTTTTAGGGAACTTGCCGGTGCAAACACGCTTGCCGCGAGCGCTGAGTGCGGAACATCAGCAGCCTGCTGGTGGTGTTGCCTCCGACAAGAAACCTTGTCGGGGCTAGTTGCAGCACACTTTCATTGTTGAGCGGACTCGAAATAAAGTAAGGGTGAAACTTAACCACAAGCCGGTTCCTCCGCGCAAAGGTTTCCATACAAGGCATGGTCGTTAAAGGAATATAACTTAAAAATTTAAAAACTGACTTGTAACGCCCCGGATCCGATGCGCCAGGTGTCCGCCAGTTATTCGCCGTTGTTGCCATGTCATTTGCTTGCGTGTTGCACTTTTCCATGTCATCATCTGCATTTCATATCATGTCATCATGTGCATTTCATTTTGCATACATGTTCGTCTCATGCATCCGAGCATTTTCCCCGTTGTCCGTTTTGCAATCCGGCACTCCTATGCCCTCCGGCGTCCCCTTTTGTCTTCTGTTGTGAGCGGTTATTAAACTTTCTCGGAATGACCCGAGGTTTGCCAAGCGGCCTTGGTATAGCACCGGTAGACCGCCTGTCAAGTTTCGTGCCATTTGGAGGTCGTTTGATACTCCAACGGTTAACCGGGTAACCGTAAAGCCCTCTTTTGTTTGCAGCCCAACACCCCCTCCAAAGTGGCCCAAAACCCAGCAAACTCCTCTCCATGCTGTCGGTCGTTCAATCACGATCGCGTGGCCGAAAACCGCACCTCATTTGGACTCTCCTAGCTCCCTCTACCTATAAATCTAGACCTCCCCCGAAATTTTCGGATCAAATCGCCCCTAACCCTAGCTTCATCCTCATCCCGTAGCCGGACACGTCCGGACCCCGCCGGACATGTCCGCCCCGCCGCCGCCGGCCGAATCCCACACCGCCACGTGGCAGCCGCCGCCGCCCCGCGCCGCCGGCCCGCTCCGGCCCCCGCGGCCCATCCGCCGCGCGCTCCCCGCCGCCGGCGCGGCCTGCCGCCGCCTCGCCGCCCCGTCCAGCTCCCCGCTGCCATGGCCACCTCCCTCCTGCGTGCTTGTGCAGGCGCACGAGGAGGAGGACGACCGGACCTCCATCTCCCGTGGGCCCCGCGCCCCCAACCCACAAGGCGGCCCAGTCTCCGGCCCAGCCCGGCTCCCCCTCCTCGGCCTGCCTCCCCTGCTTCCTGGGCTTGGCCCATGGTGAGAACCCGCCTACAACCCGCCCGTGCGCTATTTAGTATATCGCGCCCGCTCGTTTTTTTTCTTCTTCCAAAAATCGGCTAAGTCCCAGATCTGTGATATTATCATGCCATATTCATTGCATCACATCTCTGCATCCGTAGCTCCGTTTTGCGCATATAATATGTCAAGTTGTTCGCCTCGACGAGTACTTCATTTCATTCCATTGCATCATTTTCATTTGAGATCATCTTGATGCCCGAAATGCTGTTGGAAGAGTGCATGTTGATGTTAATCTGCTGAAACTGTTATAACTTCTGTTTTATCATTTTTGCCATGATTGATGTGTGCATCCTATGAGGTTGAGCTCTACACGAATGTTGAACTATGCCATGCCATCTTTCCAGGGGTGTTGACCATGTATTTTTGTGAGTTGTGTGCTGAGTGTATCAAGCTTGCTAAGTAGGGTAGTTGCTGTTGCTGTTTTCCTGACAGATTCTGTAATATTTTGTTGCTATGTTAACATGCTTCTAGTAATCATTCTATGCATAATCTGGAGATGCTCTATAAACATGTTTTGAACTACATGTCATGCTCTATCCATTCATGCTCTAGGTTGCAATTATAGCCTGCTGGAACATGTTGTAATCTTGCTCTAAAATAGCTTGAAAATGTTAATGTCAACCTGTTAACATTAAGTTCACTTGTTCCCATGTGTTTTCCTAGTGATCCATGCATCCTATGACCTTTCTCTTGCCATGCTTAGCTTCATAAACATGCCTTCTTACTTTTGGTTGCCTTGCCATGCCATGTATTGCTCTGTGGTGAGTGGTTCAAGCTCACGAACATGCCTACTTATTGTTATTTCTGCTTAAGTCTGAAACTGTTATTATTTGCAATATCTCCATGTGTTTTTGAGCATGTTCTAGTTGTTTCTGGAGATAGCTCAGTGTTCATGTTTTGTTATTCTTTACGTGTACTTCATGCCCATGCCTTTTGTTATTATGTTGGGGTGCTGTAGCTTGTTGTTTTGATGCTTGTAAGATGCCTAGTTGCTGTTTTGGCCAGATTGTTGCTATGACTTGTATAGTGTGCATGTGTTGCACCGTTGCTCCGTTTTGAGTGTGCTCTATATGAAACTTGCTTGTTGTTGCATGTAGTGCCTTATTATCATGTTGCATCCTTGTTTTGGTGTGTTTGCTTGATGTTTGGGTGTATTTTGCATCAATGCCATGCTTAACTTGTTTTGCTCATATCTTCTAGGCCGTAGCTCCGAACCTAATGAACTTTATATGTATCTTGACTAGAATATCGTGTAGATCATGTTGGTGATCTTTAACTTGCTGTTTAACAACTTGAACATAATGTTTATTCAGTTCTGGACCAATTTCTAAATTTGCTTATGAGGACTTACCGGAATTGTTATATGTTGTTCCCGGCCTCATTTAAACTTGCCTTGATGTGTTGTTCTTGTTTGCATCTTCTCTTGCCATGAATAGCTTCATGTAGCTTGGTCATGCATCATGCTTGTTGTGCATCATGTCTTGTTCATGTGTGGTGTGTTTACTATGTTGTGTGCTTCTTATCGATAGTTCCTGTTTCGTTGCGATCGTGAGGATTCGTTCGTCTCCGCTTGGTTCGTCTTCGTGGTTTCATCTTCTTCATGGACTCGTTCTTCTTCCTTGCGGGATTTCAGGCAAGATGACCGCTACCCTGGATCTCACTACTATCATTGCTATGCTAGTGCTTCGTTCTATCGCTATGCTGCACTACCTATTACCTGTTTATCAAGCCATCCCATATTGCCATGAACCTCTAACCTTTGACACCTTTCCTATGCAAACCGTTGTTTGGCTATGTTACCGCTTTTGCTCAGCCCCTCTTATAGCGTTGCTAGTTGCAGGTGAAGTTGAAGATTTCTCCATGGTGGACAGGGTTTTGTTGGGATATCACAATATCTCTTATATTATTAATGCATCTATATATTTGGTAAAGGGTGGAAGGCTCGGCCTTATGCCTGGTGTTTTGTTCCACTCTTGCCGCCCTAGTTTCCGTCATACCGGTGTTATGTTCCCGGATTTTGCGTTCCTTACGCGGTCGGGTGATTTATGGGACCCCCCTGACAGTTCGCTTTGAATAAAACTTGTCCAGCAAGGCCCAACATTGGCTTTTACCATTTGCCTCACCACCACCTACTTTTCCCTTGGGAGTCGCTCTCTCGAGGGTCATCTTTATTTTAGCCCCCCAGGCCAGTGCTTGTCTAAGTGCTGGTCCAAACCGAGCGATGTCCGGCGCCCCGTGGGCAACCAGGGTCTATGCCAACCCGACGTCTTGCTCATCCGGTGTGCCCTGAGAACGAGATATGTGCAGCTCCTATCGGGATTTGTCGGCGCATCGGGCGGCTTTGCTGGTCTTGTTTTACCATTGTCGAAATGTCTTGATGTACCAGGATACCGAGTCTGATCGGAGTGTCTTGGGAGAAGGTCTATTCCTTCGATGATCGCGAGAGCTTGTCATGGGCTAAGTTGGGACACCCCTGCAGGGTATAAACTTTCGAGAGCCGTGCCCGCGGTTATGTGGCAGATGGGAATTTGTTAATGTCCGGTTATAGACAACTTGACACCAGATCCGAAATAAAATGCATCAACCGAGTGTGTAGCCGTGATGGTCTCTTCTCGGCGGAGTCCGGGAAGTGAACACGGTTTCTGTGTTATGTTTGATGTAAGTAGGTGTTCAGGATCACCTCTTGATCATTGCTAGTTGACGACCGTTCCTTTTGCTCTCTTCTCGCTCTCGTTTGCGTATGTTAGCCACCATATCTTGCTTAGTCGCTGCTGCAACCTCACCACTTTACCCCTTCCTTTCCCATTAAGCTTTGCTAGTCTTGATACCCATGGTAATGGGATTGCTGAGTCCTCGTGACTCACCAGATACTTCCAAAACCAGTTTGCAGGTGCCTATGTTACCGAGCAGGTGACGCAACCAAGCTCAAGGAGGAGCTCAATGAAGATCTTGCCCGTTGTGTTGTTTCGTTCTAGTTGATCAGTAGTGGAGCCCAGTTGGGGTCGATCGGGGACCTTTTGTCGCATTTGGGGTTCTTCTTTTATTTTGGTTCCGTAGTCGGACCTTGATTGTATCTGGATGATGTAATGCTTTATTCATGTATTTGTGTGAAGTGGCGATTGTAAGCCAACTATGTATCTCTTTCCCTTATGTATTACTTGGGTTGTGTGAAGATTACCTCACTTGCGACATTGCTTTCAATGCGGTTATGCCTCTAAGTCGTGCTTCGACACGTGGGAGATATAGCCGCATCGAGGGCGTTACAAGTTGGTATCAGAGCCTTCCCCGACCTTAGAAGCCCCACTGCTTGATCGTTTTTAGCGGCCGAGTTGTGTCTAGAAAAATGTTTTGAGTCATTTAGGATTATATATATCGGAGAGTTAGGAATTCTTTTTACTCCTCAGTCCCTTCGTCGCTCTGGTGAGGTCTCCTGACGTAGAGTTTTGACTCTTCTCTCCTCAAATTTCACTAATTTTTTTTAGGATCACGCGGGTATCTTGGAATCGTTCCGATGGTTTTATGATGAGAACATTGTCTTGGTGCCTCCTGTCAGGGGTTTAGTGGAAGTGTCCCGGGGAGTTGAGCTCTGAGGTGTTGTCATCATAATTTTATCGTTGCAGTTCTGGAATACCTGAGTTTAGTACGCCGACATCGAAAATCTCTTTTATGCAGTTGTTGGTGAGATAACCCCGCTAACCCAGTACTGAGGTGAGTACGGGAGTATTGCCATGACTCGTATAACGGATGCTTTTCGAAGGTTGAGGTACACGATTTCCGAAGGTTTCTTGGTTATGTGTTGACGGATGGATACAGCTTGGATGTAGGTATTGTTAGTTTGGGTGAGATATATTGCTTCCCCTGTATCCCCAACACCAGATTGCATAACCAGAAAGTTTCGGGAGTTTTATAGGTGGGAATTCAAGTAGCTCCTAGAATATCTTTCCGACAAATGCATGATATGGGATTGGGTAAATCTCTATCATATGTATTTGTTCCGGCTTATTCTGCAAGCCAAATCCTTTGTTTTGTGTTATTTGTGGTATTTGAGTTGCTTCGATGTCAAATGTTGATTCCATACCTTTCCGAAATGGTGTTCTCATACTCTGATGTGAATACCAATCCTTCTCGACAATCAATATTGTCATGTCAATCCTTTTCAACTGGCGTGTTTCTCTTCAAGTGGATCCGATCACTTCAACATCAGCAAGACCAATTATCATTTCTTCTCAATGGTGTTTGTTTCATCCGTCTCCAAGTTGCCTTTGTTCTTTCCCGCCCACCCACCCCTTTTTCCTCAAGGACTAAGATTTCTTTACCAAGTATCCTTTTACTTTTGTGAAGTTTGTCCATTCTTTTCCTTCAATGTTCTTATCCGATGATTTCCCATGAAGATGCTCAACAGTTTCAAGTTCATCATCCTTCATTGTTGTTTCTTCTCCGGTGGATCCTATTCAAGCTTTCGATATTCATCATATTCCTTTCCTCGTTTCTAATGCTTTCTCATACCGATGCACCTCTTAATCATTCACTTCTTCCTATTCATTTGTTCTGGAGTGCTGAAGATATCTCACAAGACTTGTGTTTTACATTCTCAATCCCTTCAAGATAATTCGAGGTTGTTATCTCATTCAAGCCATTTAATTCTACCGGTGCAATCTTTATTGCAAGCAATCATTTCAACGGTGTTTTCTTGTGAGTGGGCCCTAACCCACAGGTCTTTTCCCAGGATCTTACCTGACTCTTCTAATTATTCCGGAGCTATCCCAAATTCTTCTCCAAGTTTGACGTAAGAATGAGTTATCATCAGTCAAATGCCTTCTCCAAGATCTTTCAAATTATTTTTCATTGTTGGCTCAGCAACCTTGTTTTTTTTCTCCCAGAGTATCTCATACAATTCATGGTGGTTCTCATCTTCATTCTCAACATGTGAAGACCGAAGAAGGATTTATCTTAAATCTTGCTCCATTCTCTTCAAGATGCGTAGTTCAAGCTTGATGCCATCCTCTCATAATTGTTTTCGATTGTGAGAATTCTTTTCTTACCATTCGGAGCATTTTATGAGTTCTTTCCATTTCTTTCCTCCGAAGGCCATCATGTCATAATTCGTCATTCTCAGCGTGTAGCTATCATTCTCCAAATCTGATAAAACTTTGGAAATTCATATAAAATAAACCATAGCTCGTATGAAAAAGTTTTCTACATGAAAGTTGCTCAGAACGACAAGACGAATCCGAACACGCGGTCCGTTCGTCCGCCACACGTCCCTAGCATAGCGAACATGTAACCTTTCCCATCCGGTTCATTTGTCTAACAGACGTCCAGAACCGGGGAAACTTTCCCGGATGTTGTCCCCCTTTACCAGTATTGTGTAGCACCGCGTTAGAACACGTCTAGCTCTGCCTGTTGTCCTGTTATGCTCTTGCTTGCTATGTATTACTGTTTTCTCCCCCCCCCCTCTTCTCTTCGGTTGACCCCGTGACGGCTGCCGATGCCGCTGTGATCGACTACGTCGACGACGACCCCTCCTTCCTGCCTGAGCAACCAGGTAAGCCCTCCCTTTGATCATCCCGATATCGCCCATTCTATACTCTCATGCTTGCATTAGATTTTGCTACTGTTATTGTTTGCTCCTATTCTGATGCATAGCCTGCTTTTGTACCTGCTTATTGTTACTTACTGCTTATCCTAAACTGATTAGTATAGGTTGGTTAGTGATCCATCAATGACCCCCACCTTGTCCTTGTTGCCCCTGCTTCATCATCGACACCTCGATCAACGTGATCGACGACCAGAGCCTGATACCTCACATCACATCACGCCCCTTTAGTTGCTCGACTCTGCAGAGCTACTATCGAGTGCCGAGGGTGATCCCTCATAACGTACTCCTGATGATAATTCTGTAGTGTAGCTATTCGGTCGTGGTCATCGAGGGTGGTTCCTCTTTCACCATTCCCGATACGACTCTGTCCTGCAACACCTCAAGTGTGAACCTCGAGGGTGGATCCTCTTATGTTCACCTTGATGGTTACATCGAGTGGAATCCTCCATGGGTGATTCCTCGGGCTTTCCCCTTGATGTTTGGACACACGGTTACAATGACTTTACTTGAGACCTTGGTGAAAGTCGGGTGGGCCCGGAGAGCACCCGCAAGAAATAGACGTGGCACGACGGGGCATTCTGGGCCCTTGTCGTAAGTTCACGAGACGAGGCGACGGGGTCACTTCGATCGTGAGTCTCTACTCGTCTCCGCAAGCTAATAATACACTATGGTTTGGGTATTTGTTCTGAGTTGGCCTCTGGCCTTTACGCACCAACCACCACGCGAGAATAGTTATGGGCTCGGCGTCGTGTATCATCTGAAGCTTTGTCAGACGTCCAGTTTAGCAGTGCGGCACGGCTGGGCCGGCACCATCCTCTAGTGGTGGAGCCTGGACCCGCCCTGCGTGCAACGACTCGGAGTGCAAGAGGCGATGGGCCCAGACCCCGGAGTGCTTAGGAGGTAGACCGGCGGGGACCTCTCTGCTGAACCTAGATAGGGTTGCAACGTGTTGATCTTCTGAGGCCGGGCATTGACCCCAGAAAGGTGTATCCGGCCAGAGTGATCGACCGTGTTGGAAAACGTGGTGCACCCCTGCAGGGAAGATTATCTATTAATTGCCGTGTCCATGGTAACAGACGTTCAGACTTATATCCTGATATTATACAACTACAAATGGATACTTGAGATATGTGGCTCCGGGATTGCTTTCTCGTCGGGAGTCGAGGAAGAATCTATGGGCATTAATGTTACAACATGCTTGTTAATTATAAACTGCTATTCTTTACTCTTCTACATGCTGCAAGATGCTTGGAGCTGCTTGAAGATGCTAGTCTTCGATAGGCTAGGCCTTCCCCTCTATTCTGGCATTCTGTAGTTCAGTCCACAGATACGTCCCTTCCATTTGATACCAATGCATACTTAGTATAGATCTGATGCTTGTGAGTACTTTGGATGAGTACTTACGGTTGCTTTGCTACCCCCTTTTCCCCCTTCTTCTTCTTTCCTGTTGATGCAACCAGATGGTGGATCCTTGGAGCCAGATGCCACCGCCGACGGATACTACTACATGAAGGCTGCCGAAGACCAGGAGTAGTTAGGAGGTCCCAGGCAGGAGGCCTTGCCTCTTCGATCGTGTTGCTTTTGTGCTAGCCTTCTTAAGGCATCCTTGTTAACCTTATGTCTGTACTCAGATATTGTTGCTTCCGCTGACTCTAGCGTATAGAGCTATGTATTCGAGCCCTCGCGGCCCCTGGCTTGTAATATAAATCTTGTATTGTTTTATTTGTGTCTAGAGTTGTGTTGTGATATCTTCCAGTGAGTCCCTGATCTTGATCGTACACATTTGCGTGTATGATTTGTGTACGATTGAATCGGGGGCGTCACAAGTTGGTATCAGAGCTGACTGCCTGTAGGATCCTCCTTTCCAACTCCTTTGCCTAAGTTGAGTCTAGTGTTTGAAAAACTTTTTACTAACATGGATTTGTGGCTTACGGGCCCACGTCACCATTGGGTGGTATTGGGATCTTTTACTCCTCGTCTATACTCTGAGACTCTAATCTCTCTTCTATTCGGGTTAAATGGTTTTGTTAACTCTAACTCTAGGTTCTCGTAAATACTTTCTCCCGGAGAGCCCCTCACTCTAGATGAATGCTTGGTGCACCAGAAGATTCTGAAGTTACTCTCCGATGTTTTCCCGAAACCCTTGTGCCCTTCGCCGTTGCGATCCCTACCATCGATAAATTCTTATGGGTAACTACCTACATTGTCGTTCATACCTTCATCCCCAGTTGCTCTTATTATTACAAGATGTCCTGAAATACTCTCCGATATTTCGAGAAACCTTTATTCTTACTGCCCTACAGTTCCGTTACGCATGAATACCCCTACGGATAATTACTCGCCCATGCCGAGTTTCTGTTCGTCCATAGTTGTTCATGTGTTTCACAACATTCTTCGGAATGCTATTCGATCTTTCAAAAATCCTCAGTGGCCTATTACTCTTGTTCCTCCTTACCTTCTTACATTATGGTTACTTCCATTTGTCTAGCAATATTCATTATAATCCTTTGCCATTGACATCCTTACCTTATTGTTTCACCATGTGTGTGAATGCATGCAATCATCAATTGTTCGCTGGAATTGTCCTTCCGGCTCAGACGTCACCCCGGACACGAGCTGGTGTTCGACAAATCAAACCTTGATTGATTTTCAATCTATGTCTATTCAACTTAGTTGTCTTTGATCAAAGCCTCTCCTTCTGATCCCCCGTTTTGAAAATCATAATCCCCTTTGCATTCGAGCATAGAATTAGTCAGTTGTTTCTATAACCTGACCTCCTTAAATTCTTTCTTCTTCTGGTTGAGTACTGATACTCACGTCAGATCCATTGTGGACCTCCAGTTCCTTTGTTGGGTTTTATCCGACAGCATCCTTCATATTCAGTAACCTTGTGAGCCTTTCCTCGGATACACAATGCTTTTGGTAAATTGTATCCCTCACTCTCGTCAACCATACTCTGCTTTCAGGCTTGAGTTATTTACTCGTGAAGTTTGTGGTATATGTTCCAAGTAAATCCCTATGGGTTGAATCTATGTCTTCCCTAAATCTGTGTGAACCCTACAACTCGTACTCTACTGGTGTTATGCCAGATAAAATCTCAATAGTACGGCTTCGTTGAAAATTAGAAGTGAATGAAAGGTTATACATTGAAGAAGTGGGAGTCGACCTTGAACTTTGTGTTCATGCCCATGAACACGATGTAGATCCTATCATTGAAGCTTCTTATTATAATAATAATCCCCTTGTGATAAGTTCATCTCGTATCTATATTTGGTCCTTTGCAACCGTGATTCCGACCATATTGCTCTTCTTTGATCCCCTTTCTAGGACAAGTTGAATTACTTGTCTTCTGCAGACCATTTCACCCGTCCAACCTCTGTTTTGCTATACCCTCGAGTATTACCCTCTGGTATCTCGAGATTATCACGGAACTACATAATGTCTTACGAGTTCTTCATGAACTATTAATTCTCGCTGATTCCAAGTTTCTACGGGTTCTGAGATGTTAGTCACTCGATAACACCGATAACTGATTCGAGTCTACACTTATCTTTCCATTGTTTTGTTTAACCTTTCTTGTAACCTAACAAATCTGAGCAGTGATAGTTCCCTGCTTATGTAAACACCTCGGTGTACAAACTCTGTCAGTAAGACCTTGTTACCATTGTTGATGACATTCCGGTAGCCATTGATGGACGAGTACTTCGCCTATTGGTCCGCCTTGTTTTAACGAGCAGGAAAATGGTTCTCTTCGTCCCTCGCCCTTGGTACCAACGTTGTTGCCAACATAACTGACAGGCTATCCTCTGACACGCCTTGCTATCATGATCGTGCAAATGTTAGCACCCTTTCTGCTTTTAAACCCACATGGTGGGCCCATAACCCACAGTTCCACATGATCGAAACCAGACTCTCCTACACATCCCTGTTTTCTAAGTTATTCCTCGTGCTTGGCTTCATATGTAATTCACGAGCCACATTCCTAGTGATCTTTTCTGGTATTAGATGCAATACTTCTTCTCGATGCTCTAAACCCCCTTTCACCCTCTATTTCAGGAAACGAACGGTTGCCTACCCGCTTGAAACTTCTTATTGCACCTTCTTACCTTGCTCTCGATGAATTTCTTGAATTTCGACTCGAGAGGTGCCTCTATGCCATGTTCACTAAGATAGCCCCCAGGTACCTATCTTGTGTTAGCCCCGTCCTTCCCGAGTCTTTCCCCCTTACCCCACCTCTTAAATCTCGGGACGAGATTTCTTGTAGTGGAGGAGAATTGTGACGCCCAGATAATTAAGCCAAAGTAATCCCCTGTTAATGGTGCCATGTCATCACATTACTGTTGCTAATCCTCACTTGATCCAAATCACAATTCAAATTCAAGTTCTAAGTGAAATTCTAAATTTCTTCAACCGGTGAAACAAAAATGTTCGAGATGTTGCTAATATTCACTAAATAATTGTCGGGTAGAAACCAACATCTTTGACCCACCATTTAATCCCTAGTAAAATGTAAAGTGGTCCAACGGCAACAAAAATATCTTTTTTAAACTAAGCAAATGTTTGTGTATTTCCATTTGACTTGAAACCTTGAGGGCCTCTCTCAATTAATGACTAATATTTATGTGCCAATTTTATAGTCAGAAAAATTCAATTGGTATTTGTTTCAAACGCAAATCAGTAGAGAAAATAGAAAGCAGAAATATAAAAGGGGAAAAGGCCTAACTACTACTACTAGTCTGCACTGAAGCCTGTTGCTACAGTAAACGGCCCACCCCACGCAGGCCTTCTTCTACCCTCGCTATAGGACAACAGGAGCGGCAGGGAGGTCGTGGCGCACATCCAGGCCGCCATGGCCGTGGATGACCACCACGTCGCCCCCGACCTATATAACATGTCCCCCGAAAACCCTAGCTCACCCTTGACCAGTACCCCCCTCGATCCCCCTTCGCCCCTCTCCTCTTCGCCTCAATTTCGAACTCAGATTTGGTGTGATGGCCGCTTCCTCGCCGTCGTTACCATGGCCACCGTCGTCTTATCGCTTCGGAGCACGTCTACGAGGTCCACCACGGTCATCTTCGTCCGTCCTAGGCTCGAGCTCAAGCCGGGGTGGCCTGTACCCTCGCCATCGCCATCATCTGCATCGTGTACATCGTCGGCGTTTGTCGTTGATTCTCACCATTTCGGTCCTCCCCGACCGTCTCCGACCTCGTCCTCGGCTCCGTGGTGAGCCTCTCCTTCGGATCCCTCCTGTAGCCCCCTCGATCCATCGCCGTCGTAGTCGTGCTCGTCGAGGCCGCCACGGTCGGCGCTCGCGCCGGTGCCCGTGCACCCTGGCGCTCACCGCGCCGTTGACCGCGTCTCTGCGCGCGCCCGCCCGTGCTCCACCACGCCCCGGTCTTTCCCTACAGCGTGTGCGCCCACTCCTCGCCCGCGCGCTAGCCCGCTGCCGCGCTCGCCGCCCGTTCCTGTCGCGCTGCTCCGCTGATGCTTGCAGCCGCTGTTGTTTACTGCTGCTATCTACTTCTACTGCTAGTCGCTCCGGCTACCTATGGCTGCCGCTTTGCTGCTTGCTGATGCTGCTCTTCCTCCTGCCTAGCTGCTGCCCTCCGCCACTGCCGCCGGCTGCTACTGCTACTGGCCACGGCCATGGCCGTGGGTGTGTGTGCAACGTGTGTGTGTATGTGCTGTGTGCTGTGTGTGCGTGAGTGTGTGGGTGTCTGGCTAGCTGGACACTGTCCAGTACGGCCGGCCCTGATTCTAATTAGTAGTACTAATTAGGTTAGCTAGGTTAGTTGATTAATTAGTCTAATGTAGGTATGACATGTGGCCCCCAGTTCTAATCAATCTAATTTAATTAAAGTCTAACTAAGTCTAGTCACAGACAGGTGGACACCCAGTCAACTTTTGACTAGTCAGTTTGACTTGGTCAATTCGGATTAAAATGAATGCACAATCTCAGAAATTTTACATTATTGATAAAACTTTGGAAATTCATGTAAAATAAACCATAGCTCGGATGAAAAAGTTTTCTACATGAAAGTTGCTCAGAACGACGAGACGAATCCGGACTCGCGGTCCGTTCGTCTGCCACACGTTCCTAGCATAGCGAACATGCAACCTTTCCCATCCGGTTCATCTGTCTGACAGATGTTCGGAACCGGGAAAACTTTCTTGGATGTTGTCCCCCTTTACCGGTATTGTGTAGCACCGTGTTAGAACACGTCTGGCTATGCCTGCTGTCCTGTTATGCTCTTGCTTGCTATGTATTTACTGTTTTCTCCCCCCTCTTCTCTTCGGTAGACCCCGTGACGGCTACCGATGCCGTTGTGATCGACTACGTCGATGACGACCCCTGCTTCCGACCTGAGCAACCAGGCAAGCCCTACCTTCGATCATTCCGATATCGCCCATTCTATACTCTCATGCTTGCATTAGATTTTTCTACTGTTATTGTTTGCTCCTATTCTGATGCATAGCCTGCTTTTGTACCTGCTTATTGTTACTTACTGCTTATCCTAAACTGCTTAGTATAGGTTGGTTAGTGGTCCATCAATGACCCCAACCTTGTCCTTGTTGCCCCTGCTTCATCATCGATGCCTCGATCAACGTGATCGACGACCAGAGCCTGACACCTCACATCACATCATGCCCCTTTAGTTCCTTGACTCTGCAGAGCTACTATCGAGTGCCGAAGGTGATCCCTCATAACGCACTCCTGATGATAATTTTGTAGTGTAGCTATTCGGTCGTGGTCATCGATGGTGGTTCCTCTTTCACCATTCCCGATACGGCTCTGTCGTGCAACACCTCAAGTGTAAACCTCGAGGGTGGATCCTGTTACGTTCACCTTGATGGTTACATCGAGTGGAACCCTCCGTAGGTGATTCCTCGGGTTTTCCCCTTGATGTTTGCACACACGGTTACAATGACTTTACTTGAGACCTTGCTGAAAGTCGGGCGGGCCCGGAGAGCAACCGCAAGAAAATGACGTGGCACGACCGGGCATTCTGGGCCCTTGTCATAAGTCCACGAGACAGGGCGACGGGGTTACTTCGATCGTGAGTCTCGGCTCGTCTCCGCAAGCTAATAATACACTATGGTTTGGGTATTTGTTCTGAGTTGGCCTCTGGCCTTTACGCACCAACCACAATGCGAGAATAGTTATGGGCCTCGGCGTCGTGGTATCAGCCAAAGCTTTGCCAGACATCCAGTTCAGCAGTGCGGCATGGCTGGGCCGGCACCATACAGTAGTGGTGCAGCTTGGACCCGCCCTGCGTGTAACGACCCGGAGTGCAACGGGCGATGGGCCCAGACCCCGGAGTGCTTAGGAGGTAGACCGGCGGGGACCTCTCTGCTGAGCCTAGGTATGGCTGCGATGTGTTGATCTTCCGAGGCCGGGCATTGACCCCAGAAAGGTGTGTCCGGCCAGAGTGATCGAGCGTGTTGGAAAACGTGGTGCACCCCTGAAGGGAAGATTATATATTAATAGCTGTGTCCATGGTAACAGACGTTCAGACTTATATCCTGATCTTATACAACTACAAATGGATACTTGAGATATGTGGCTCCGAGATTGGTTTCTCGCAGGGAGTCGAGGAAGGATCTTTGGGCATTAATGTTACAACATGCTTGTTAATTATAAACTGCTATTCTTTACTCTTCTACATGCTGCAAGATGCTTGGAGCTGCTTGAAGATGCTAGTCTTCGATAGGCTAGGCCTTCCCCTCTATTCTGGCATTCTGCAGTTCAGTCCACAGATACGTCCCTTCCATTTGATACCAATGCATACTTAGTATAGATCTGATGCTTGCGAGTACTTTGGATGAGTACTCACGATTGCTTTGCTACCCCTTTTCCCCCTTCTTCTTCTTTCCGGTTGATGCAACCAGATGGTGGATCCTTGGAGCCAGATGCCACCGCTGATGGATACTACTAGATGGAGGCCGCCGAAGACCAGGAGTAGTTAGGAGGTCCCAGGCAGGAGGCCTTGCCTCTTCAATCGTGTTGCCTTTGTGCTAGCCTTCTTAAGGCATCCTTGTTAACCTTATGTCTGTACTCAGATATTGTTGCTTCCACTGACTCTTGTGTATCGAGCTATGTATTCGAGCCCTCGCGGTCCCTGGCTTGTAATATAAAGCTTGTATTGTTTTATTTGTGTCTAGAGTTGTGTTGTTATATCTTCAAGTGAGTCCCTGATTGTCACGCCCAATATGCGACCCTATCCAAAAGGAACTCGAAGGTCCCACCAAGGTTAGACCCGCATATTGGAACGCTTTTGCAAGGTGGATATCATTACATCAACATTACATAATAGATGGGGATACATACATAAGGCATACAATGCCACACGAATACAACATCATCATACATAAGAGCACCATCCGCCTACGGATGAAACACAAACAGAAACTCAAACGACATCCACCCTGCTAGCCCAGGCTGCCGACCTGGAACCTATCCCCTGATCGAAGAAGAAGCAGAAGAAGAACTCCCAACAAGCAAACATCGCTCTCGCGTCATGATCATCGCGAAACCTGTACCTGCAACTGTTGTTGTAGTAATCTGTGAGCCACGAGGACTCAGCAATCCCATTTCCATGGGTATCAAGACTAGCAAAGCTTAATGGGAAAGGAAGGAGTAAAGTGGTGAGGTTGCAGCAGCGACTAAGCATATATGGTGGCTAACATACGCAAAGAAGAGCGAGAAGAGAGCAAGCGGAACGGTCGAGAAGCTAGCAATGATCAAGAGGTGATCCTGAACTCCTACTTACGTCAAACATAACACAGAAACCGTGTTCACTTCCCGGACTCCGCCGAGAAGAGACCATCACGGCTACACACACGGTTGATGCATTTTAATTCGGATCTGGTGTCAAGTTATCTACAACTGGACATTAACAAATTCCCATCTGCCACATAACCGCAGGCACGGATCTCGAAAGTTTATACCCTGCAGGGGTGTCCCAACTTAGCCCATGACAAGCTCTCGCGATCAACGAAGGAATAGACCTTCTCCCAGGAAGACCCGATCAGTCTCGGAATCCCGGTTTACAAGACATTTCGACAATGGTAAAACAAGACCAGCAAAGCCGCCCGGATGTGCCGACAAATCCCGATAGGAGCTGCACATATCTTGTTCTCAGGGCACACCGGATGAGCCAGACGTCGGGTTGGCATAGACCCTGGTTGCCCAGGGGGCGCCGGACAAGCATTGGCCCGGGGGGGCTAAAATAAAGATGACCCTCGGGTTGACCGACCCAAGGGAAAGGTATAGGTGGTGGTGAGGCAAATGGTAAAACCAAGGTTGGGCCTTGCTGGACAAGTTTTATTCAAAGCGAACTGTCAGGGGGGTCCCATAAATCACCCGACCGCGTAAGGAACACAAAATCCGGGAACATAACACCAGTATGACGGAAACTAGGGCGGCAAGAGTGGAACAAAACACCAGGCATAAGGCTGAGCCTTCCACCCTTTACCAAATATATAGATGCATTAATAATATAAGAGATATTGTGATATCCCAACATAACCCTGTCCATCATGGAGCAATCTTCAACTTCACCTGCAGCTAGCAATGCTATAAGAGGGGCTGAGCAAAAGCGGTAACATAGCCAAGCAACGGTTTGCTAGGAATGGTGTCAAAGGTTAGAGGTTCATGGCAATTTGGGGAGGCTTGAAGAGCAAAAGATAGGTAACGCAGCATAGCGATAGAACGAAGCAACTAGCATAGCAATGATAGTAGTGAGATCCAGGGTAGCGGTCATCTTGCCTGAAATCCCGCAAGGAAGAAGAACGAGTCCATGAAGAAGATGAAGCCACGAAGACGAACCAAGCGTAGACGAACGAATCCTCACGATCGCAACGAAACATGAACTATTGAGAAAAGAAGCACACAACATGGTAAACACACCACACATGGACAAGGCATGATGCACAACAAGCATGATGCATGACAAGGCTACATGAAGCTACTCATGGCAAGAGATGATGCAAGCAAGAACAACACATCAAGGCAAGTTTAAATGAGGCCGGGAACAACAAATAACAATTCCGGTAAGTCCTCATATGCATATTTAGAAATTGGTCCAGATCTGAACAAACCTTAAGTTGAAGTTGTTAAACAGCAAGTTAAAGAGCACCAAGAGGATCTACACGAAATTCTAGTCAAGTTACATATAAAGTTCATTAGATTTGGAGTTACGGCCTAGAAGATATGAGCAAAACAAGTTAAGCATGGCATTGATGCAAAATGCATACAAACATCAAGCAAACACCTCAAAACAAGGATGCAACATGATAATATGAAGCTACATGCAAAATCAAGCAATTTTCATATAGAGCACACTCAAAACGGAGCAACGGTGCAACACACACACACACACACACTATACAAGTCATAGCAACAATCTGTCCATAACAGCAACTAGGCATCTTACAAGCATCAAAACAACAAGCTACAGCATCCCAACATAATAATAAAAGGCATGGGCATGAGGTACAGGTAAAGCATAACAAAACATGAACACTGAGCTATCTCTAGAAATCACTAGAACATGCTCAAAAAGACATGGGAAGATTGCAAATTATAACAGTTTCAGACTTAGCAGAAATAACATCAGGTTGCAATGTTTAGAGCTATCAAACAACATGTTACAGGAACTTATCATGGCAAACAAAGGCATGGCATGATACTACTAATTGCATAGATCAAAAGTCCCTTACTGACCATGAGCCAAAAGGGCACAGAAAATATGATGGCACTCATGTAAACATGGCAAGTTATATTACAGATTCAAACATGGCAGGAACAACAATAAGTAGGCATGTTGGTGAGCTTGAACCACTCACCACAGAGCAAGACATGGCATGGCAAGGCAACCAACAGTAAGAAGACATGTTTGTGAAGCTAAGCATGGCAATAGCAAGTTCATAGGGTGCATGGATCACTAGGAAACAATCATGGAAACATAGAACTTAATGTTAACAGGCTGATAGCAACATTATGAAGCAACTTTCGAGCAAGATATGAACAATCTACAGCAAGCTATAAATGCAACCAGGGGCATGGATGGATAGAGCATGACATGTAGATCAAAACATGTTTATAGAACATCTCCAGATTATGCATAGAATGATTACTAGCAACATGTTAACATAGCAACAAAATATAACGGAATCTGCTAGGAAAACAGCAACAGCAAGTACACTACTTAACAAGCTTGATGCACTCAGCACACAAATCACAAAAATACATGGTTAACACCTCTGGAAAGATGGCATGGCATAGATCAACACACATGTAGACATCAACCTCATAGGATGCACACATCAATCATGGCAAAAATGACAAAAGAGCTCGTTATAACAGTTTCAGCAGATTAACATCAACATGCACTCTTCCAACAGCATTTCGGGCATCAAGATGAGCTCAAATGAAAATGATGCAATGGAATGAAATGAAGTACTCGTCGAGACGAACAATTTGACATATTACACGCACGAAACGGAGCTACGGATGCAAAGATACAATGCGATGAACATGGCATGATTATGTCACAGATTCGGGACTTAGTGGAATTCTCACCCCGCGAAAAGTTGGACGGAGAGATTCGGGGACAGGGCGGTGCAGGCGTGCCGTTTGGTTCGGGGGTCGTCGGGGATCTGGGACGGGGCCGTCCCAGCGGCGGTCAACGCCGGCCGGCGGTGGCAGAGGAGGTCCGGCGGCTGAGGAGGGCGGCACGCCCGGAGGAGGCCGGGCGGGCGCGGATCCGGTCGGCCCTGACCCGGATCTGGGCAGAGGAGGCGCCGGCGAGGAGGCCGACTCCGGCGCTGCGGCGAGGGCGCACGTCGACGGCGGGCGCCGGCGGGTGCGGGATCCGGCGAGGATCCTAGGGAGCGGCAGCGGAGGAGCTCGCAGGAGGCGCGGGCGAGCAGGGACGCGCGGGGGCGTGGGCGGCGGCGAGCAGGCGGAGGGGCCGGGCGAGCAGAGGAGCTCGCCGGCGGGGAGCGGGGTTGGCGGCGCAGGCGCGAGGCGGCGGCGGCGCTCCCGGCGGTCGGCGACGCGCGCACGGGAGGCGGGCGTGGGCGGCGGCGCTCGCTCGGGCCCCGATGGGCTCGGGTGGGCCGGCGGTGAACGTGGGCGGCACGGGGACAGGTGGCGGCGGCGGATTGGGTGCGGGGGCGGCGGCGGACGTGTCCAGCGCGGATCGGACGTGTCCGGCTGCGGGAGGAGGAAGAAGCTAGGGTTTCGGGGGAAAATGATCCGAAAATGGAGAGGGAAAGCCGTTTTTATAGGTAGAAGGAGCTAGGGGAGTCCAAATGAGGAGCGGTTTTCGGCCACGCGATCGTGATCGAACGACCGAGAGCATGGAGGGGAGTTTGCTGGGTTTTGGGCCACTTTGGAAGGGGTGTTGGGCTGCAACTCAAAGAGGGCTTTACGGTTACCCGGTTAACCGTAGGAGTATCAAACGATCTCCAAATGGCACGAAACTTGACAGGCGGTCTAACGGTGCTATACCAAGGACGCTTGGCAAACCTCGGTCCATTCCGAGAACGTTTAACACCCGCACACGAAAAGAGTCAAGAAGGGGACGCCGGATGACATAGGAGTGCCGGATTGCAAAACGGACAACGAGGAAAATGTTCGGATGCATCAGACGAACACGTATGCAAAATGAAATGCACATGATGACATGATATGAAATGCATATGACGACATGGCAAAGTGCAACACGCAAGCACATGACATGGCAATGACGGCGAATAAGTGGCAGACACCTGGCGCATCGAATCCGGGGCGTTACACTGATCTTGATCGTACACATTTGCGTGTATGATTAGTGTACGATTGAATCGGGGGCGTCACAGATGGAGTACCTTAAAAACTCGGAGATTCGGGAATACCAACTATACCTTGCTGCATCAAAAGAAACTATGTTAAAACAACTTTGTGTGATTTAGGAGCTAGTGTTAGTGTTATGCCTTTCTCTTTATATAAAAGACTTTATTTGAATAAACTCACACCTACTGAAATACCTTTGCAAATGGCTGATAAATCAACTGCCATACCTATCTGTATTTGTGAGGATGTGCCCGTTGTTGTTGCAAATGTTACTATCTTAACTGACTTTGCTATACTCGAGATACCCGAGGACGACAACATGTCGATTATCCTTGGAAGACGCTTTTTGAATACTGTAGGGGCTGTTATTGATTGCAATAAAAGCAAGGGCACTTTTGATATCAATGGTAATGAGCATACAGTGCACTTTCCGAATAAACAATTCGAAGTCAATGGTATTAATGTTATTGAAAAATCTCCGCCAATCACTATTGGAAGTTTTCAACTACCTCTACCCACTCCCAAAAAGAAATGTGTTATACTTATTGTTGGGGACATACATATCCCCGTTGAGGTAACTTAGTGTTTTTACGAAAGTTCTTTGGTTTCATACTAATCGAAAGTGGTTGTTAATAAGACTTGATCAACCAAAGTTGATGAATTTAGTAGGCACTACCTTCTGCCCTTACCTTTTGTTTTCTGTTTTTCTTAGTTAAATAAAATAAAATGCCATGTTTATCCTATTTTCTGGATTTTCCGTGCAATAAAAAATGACCCAAAATAAAAGTGCTCAGAATGCCCTGCAATTTTAATATGATTTTGTTTCTGAATATTTCTGAATTTTTAGTGCAAATAACATCAGAGGGGTGCACCAGTTGGGCACAACCCACCTGGGCAGGCCAGCAGCCCCAGACGCGCCCTGGTGGGTTGTGGTCCCCATGTGGGCCCCCTCACTTATCTCTTTAGCCCAAGTCATCACCTACCTCCTGAAAAAAATCACCATTGCTCTCTCTCTCTCTCTCATGGTCTTGCTCTCAAACTCGCAGATTTTGATCTCTTTGCTCGAAGCTCCGTTTCCAAAACTATTTGGGGGATTGCTACTTGGTATGCGACTCCTCCAATGCTCTAATAAGTTTTTGCTTGAGTGGTTTATATTTTGAATAATTAGCTACTCTTGGTGCTGCTGTAGATGAGCTTGCATGTTGGATTCTTAGAGTTCTAAGTAGTTTGAATGCTTGATATGGCCTCTATGCATCTGTATGAGTAGTTGCTATCAATCTTGTGAAGTTTTGTTGACAAAAAATTTGTGGAATAAAAATTTCAGAATTTTATTTCTAGGAACAACACGAATTTCTTTATGAGTTCATCGAGGTGGTTTTCGGAGGCATCATCTAGTAGTGTCTCGGTGCGCCGGTATTATGTTGAACCAACCGCAAGTTCGATACAGGAAGCAACTATCAAATCCTGCCTATGGCCATGCAACGATTTTATGGTGAGTGCAGGTATTAAGGAAGAAATTGAGCGATATGTTCACAATGCCGAGATCAGTCCCTACATAGAAGATAAGTGCAACCAACATCTCAGCCTCACAATATCGTTTACTAAAGAATTTAAATTTCATCCTCATGAGTCTAGAGTTTTATTTAAACTTTATGACCGCCCTTTTACCATGCCTCTAGATGCATTTAGTGGTATTTGTAAAATTCCATTTTGGCATTTGCTAGACGAACCACCAAGATCTAAGTATGAGACGTTCTTGACTAGCCTTTGCTATGGTGAGACTAGAGGAGTGACACAAGGTAGAATAAAGAGTATTCATTTCCCATCGATTCAATACTTTGCACTCTTTAATGGCAAATGCATCATAGGCAAGCAGGAATGCAGCACACTTTGTGACTCTGACTTGAGCCTCACACACTGCTCTGACTAGAATTAAATGTTATAATCTTGGAGCAATTGTTGCACGCAGATTGCAGCACAACGCTGGCAGTGGTTATTTTTATGGTGAAATTTATGCTTCTCGGTTAGCTAAAGAGGTGGGTGTTACACCTCTGCCTTATGACCCCATCTTACCCACTCAATGCTTAGACTTTGAGGCCATGAAGCGACACAAATTCCTTAAGGGTGAAATCAATAACTATACTTATAACTTGCGATTCAATAAATAATCCATTGTGGACACCTTTTTGCATGCACCTGCTCTCTTTGATTTTCATAGCAAAGGAAGATATTAAGTTTCTGAGAGCGAGGCCCGTGCACACAACGCGGAGGTTGTAGTTGCTCGACGGGCTGAGGTGGTTGCACCAAGAAGCCTCCATGAGCTACCACTCTGATTACTATGCAGGCCACGGGTGGTGATTTACCAAGCTAGGCCAAAAGCCTAAGCTTGGGGGAGTACGTATTTTCATCAACATTACATTCGTGTTCACACATTTCATTCCAGTTGTCGGTGTCCACACTTTTTCATTGTATTATCCATGCTAATTTTATTTTCTCACTTTATTCTTGTGTGTTTGAAAACTTGAGATAATTCAGAAAAAGTATCTTGTTTCTTTTTGTTTTTTCTTTCTAGTTTAGTTAGTCGTAGTATTAAAAAGAAAACCCAAAAAGATTTCCTTGTTCTTGTTCTTGCTTGTTTGGAGCTTTCCCGTGTAAATAGTTTTTCTCATTTTGCTTTTCTTTCTTTAATTTTCCTTTCTTCAAGAAAAAATAAAAACTCCAAAAATATTTCAGTGTGTTTCTCTACATTTCTTTTATTTTTATCGAGTCATACCCAGGAGAAGACCATGATGAAAATGTTGAGTGGCTCTCATATGCATAATTGTCAATCTAACAAAGAGCCCAAATCACTTTGTCTTCTCCTTTTAGAATAAAATGTTTGCTGATTCCGGCTTAGTCCACGACACTCTTGCACTATTATTATTCTCATATCATTCGGTCGTGCAAGTGAAAGGCAATAATGACGCTATTTGATGAACTAGCAGTGGCAGAGAGAAACGGGTATGAACTCAACTTGTTCTATTTTTGTAAATATGTTTAACCTAGTATCCATGATTCATATTATGATCAAACATGTTTGCAATGCCAATTATAGATTATAGTTTCTCATCCCATGCTTAAGTAGCTAGGAGTGGATAATGATTTATCTTCGATGTCAACATTGCGTTAAAATGATTATGATGTGGTATGATGATATTGTATCCTCCTCTGAATGTTTCAAGTGGCTTGACTTGGCACATGTTTATGTAGTAGTTGAAACAAAACCAACATAGCCTCTATGATATTTATGTTCATGGTGTCCATATCCTACTCATGCCAGTATCCAATGTTCATTATTCATAATGCATGTTCATGAACATTTTCGCTCTCTAGCTGGCCGCTTCTCAACCTATTTGCTAGCCTTTGCCTGTACTAAGCGGGAATACTGCTTGTGCATCAAAATCCTAAAACCCAAGTTATTCCAGATGAGCCCACCATATGTACGTATATGCGGTATTACGCTGCCATTCTAAGTAAATTTAAATGTGCGACCTCTAAAAACTTCAAATAAACACCCATTTTTGTGTGCCTGGATTGTTCATAGAGCGACGGGGTAGTCGGTATCTTCCATGCTAAGCGGGTTATTCTTATGATGAGTGTTTATTCACACGCCCTTGCATGAGAGGGGCAGTAATAGGGATGCCCAGTCCCGAATTCAAAAATTACAAATAATTAAACAAAACTCCCCCAGGACTAATGTTGGTATGGATGGTACCCGTGGATTTGGCTAGCCATGGAGTGTGTTTGTTGGTGGAGGGGGAGTAAACCTTTACTTTTATCTCTTGGGAACCGCCGCTAATGTGTTTAGCATGGAAGATATTGATAACTTTTGGTCGTGAAGTGAATAGTAAGGGTGCATTTCCCAAAATTTCATTTATCTATATTTTAAAATTTTGAGCTCTGGCACCGCTGCAAATCCCTGCTTCCCTCAGCGAAGGGACTATCTATTTACTTTTATGTTGAGTCATCACCTTCTCAAATAAGCGCTAGATCTAAGAGCACTATTGCCATCCTCATGCATTGTGTATAGTTAATGGTGGGTGCATCATGACTGGATCTTTTCTACCATGAATTACAATGTTTAGTCGCAGCTTGAACTTTGGAGGTTGAAGACCCACAAGTATAGGGGATCAATCGTAGTCCTTTCAATAAGTAAGAGTGTCGAACCCAATGAGGAGCAGAAGGAAATGACAAGTGGTTTTCAGCAAGGTAATTTCTGCAAGCGCTGAAATTGTAAGTAACAGATAATTTGGTAGCACGATAATTTGTAATGAGCACGTAACAGTATTGGTAAATAATATGCAGCAAGATAGCCCAATCCTTTTGTGGCAAAGGACATGCCAAAACGGTTTCAAGTGTTCTTGAGGGCACAAGGGAATTTCATCTAGTCACTTTCACCATGTTGGCTTGATTTGTGTTCACTACCTTGATAATTTGATATGTGGGTGGATCGATGCTTAGGTGATGTTCTTACTTGAACAAACCTCCTACTTATGATTAAGCCCCTCACAAGCATCCGCAACTACGAGAAAAGTATTAAGATAGAATCTAACCATAGCATTAAACTTTTGGATCCAAATCGGTCCCTTACGAAGTAGCGCATAAACTAGGTTTTAAGCTTCTGTCACTCTAGCAACCCATCATCTAATAACTGCTCCACAATGCATTCCCTTAGGCCCAAATATGGTGAAGTGCCATGTAGTCAACGTTCACATGACACCACTAAAGGAATCACAACATACATATTATAAAAATATCGAACACATATCTAGTTCACATGATTACTTGCAACATGATTTCTCCCGTGACCTCAAGAACAAAGTAACTACTCACAAGTGATAAACATGTTTAGGATAAGAGGGGTATTACATAGCATAATGGATCTAAACATATAATCTTCCACCAAATAAACCATATAGTGATCAACTACAAGATGTAATCAACACTACTAGTCACCCACAGGTACCAATCTGAGGTTTCGGTACAAAGATTGAACACAAGAGATGAAACTAGGGTTTGAGAGGTGATGGTGCTGGTGAAGATGTTGGTGAAGATTGGCCTCCCCAAGATGAGAGGGTTGCTGGTGATGATGATGACGATGATTCCCCCCCCCCCCTGGGAGGGAAGTTCCCCAGGCTGAATCGCTCTGCCGGAGGGCAAAAGTGCTCCTGCCCAAGTTCCGCCTCAAGACGGCGGTGCTCCATCCCGAAAGTCCTCTCCATATTTTTTTATAGGTCAAAATGACTTATATACCAGAAGAGGGGCACCACAGCTGGGCTAGGCTGAGCACAACCCACCAGGGCGCGCTTGGGGGGCCCGGCGCGCCCTGGTGTCTTGTGCTCACCAGGTGGCCCCCCTCCGGTAGTTATTTGCACCAGTATTTCTTATTTATTCCATAAAAATTCCTCATGAAGTTTCATCTCATTTGGAGTTGTGCATAGTAGCTAGCCTGACGTAGCTTTTTCAGGTCCAGATTTCCAACTACCGGAATTCTCCCTCTTTGTGTGAACCTTGCATATTATTAGAGAAAAGGCATTGGAATTACTCCAGAAAGCATTATTATGCATAAACACATTATAAATAAAAGTATGTAAACATGATGCAAAATGGACATATCAGATGTACTCTGCATTTATGTTTTGCGGTCTCAGAAAGGTCTAGCGAGATACCACTGTTGTCATATTATATCATGATTGTCTTGACATAGTGTTGGCTTTTGAGATATCTTATTATTGCTCGCTAGTTGATTATGCCATTGATATGAGTTAATATAATTTTTTAAGAGTTATTGTTGACATGGTTAGTCATGATCTTTGCTGAAAACCTGGGTGCTACTTAAGCTTATTTATGTAAACAAGAGCAAAAGAGTTCGTAAAAGTTTTTCTTTTTCACTTTCAGTTTATCAATTGAACTGCTTGATGACAAGCAAAGGTTTAAGCTTGAGGGAGTTGATACGTCTCCATCGTATCTACTTTTCCTAACGCTTTCCTCTTGTTTTGGACTCTAATTTGCATGATTTGGATGAAACTAACCTGGACTGACGTTGTTTTCAGAAGAACTACCATGGTGTTGTTTTGTGCAGAAATAAAAGTTCTCGGATTGGAACGAAACTTTTTGGAGAATTATTTCAGAATAAAAAAATACTGGAGCCAAGAACCACCGGAGGGGGGGGGGCTGGGTGACCACAACCAACCAGGGCGCCCCCTCCAGGCGCGCCCAGGTGGGTTGTGCCCACCTGGTGGGCCTGCAGACCCTGATCTCGACTCCATAAATACCTATTTTTGAAAAAAATTAGGGAGAAAGAATTATCGTGTTTCACAAGATGGAGCCACCGCCACCTGCTGTTCTTCATCAAGAGGTCAGATTTGGAGTCCATTTGGGGCTCCGGAGAGGGGGATCCTTGATCTTCATCATCAACAACCCTTCTCCATCACCAATTCCATGATGCTCCCCACTGGGAGTGAGTAATTCCCTCGTAGGCTTGCTGATCGGTGAGGAGTTGGATGAGATTCATCATGTAATTGAGTTAGTTTTGTTAGGGCTTGATCCCTAGTATCCATTATGTTCTGAGATTGATGTTGTTATGACTTTGCCATGCTTAATGCTTGTCACTTTGGGCCCGGGTGCCATGTTTTTAGATCTTAACCATTTATGTTATCACCATTATATTTATGTTCTAGATCCGATCTTGCAAGTCATATTGACCTACCACGTGTTATGATCCGTAAACCCCAGAGTGAAAATAGTCGGGATACTTTTCGGTGATGACCGTAGTCTGAGGAGTTCATGTATTCACTATGTGTTAATGCTTTGTTCCGGTTCTCTATTAAAAGGAGGCCTTAATATCCCTTAGTTTCCATATGGACCCCGCTGCCACGGGAGGGTAGGACAAAAGATGTCATACAAGTGCTTTCCATAAGCACGTATGACTATTTACGGAATACATGCCTACATTATATTTATGAACTGGAGCTAGTTTTGTATCGCCCTAGGTTATGACTGTTATACGATGAATATCATCCAATGAATCTACCGATCCAATGCATATGAATTTATGACATATTGATCTTGCTAAGTTACTACTACTGATGTTACTGTTTCACTTGCTACAAAATCATTGCTATCACTGTTACCATTACTATTGCTACTACCACTATTATCAAAACTATCATATTACTGTGCTACTGATCACTTTACTGGAGATATTTAATCTCCAGGTGTGGTTGAATTAACAACTCAACTGCTAATACTTGCAAATATTCTTTGGCTCCCCTTGTGTCGAATCTATAAATTTGCGTTGAATACTCTACCCTCAAAAACTGTTGTGATCACATATACTTGTGGGTTATTAGGTATTACGCCCGCCATAGCTAAATTGTGCCGATCACGCAAAATACAGATTCCAAATATCCAGAAGTTAACACTAGCGGGTATTAGGGATCGCTCGAACAAGTATTTTAGCACGAAAAATTTCTAAAGAAACCGTATGTAGTAAACCTGCTAGT
Source organism: Triticum timopheevii (assembly GCA_963921465.1). Classification (NCBI taxonomy): domain Eukaryota; kingdom Viridiplantae; phylum Streptophyta; class Magnoliopsida; order Poales; family Poaceae; genus Triticum; species Triticum timopheevii. The sequence continues at coordinate 142,924,919 of OY997270.1, forward strand.
TAGCGTGGAGGTCTGATACGTCTCCATCATATCTATAATTTTTGATTGTTCCATGCTATTATATTACCCCTTTTGGATGTTTATGGGATTTATTTTACACATTTATATCATTTTTGGGACTAACCTACTAATCGGAGGCCCAGCCCGTATTGCTGTTTTTTTTGCCTATTTCAGTATTTCGAAGAAAAGGAATATCAAACGGAGTCCAAATGGAATGAAACCTTCGGGAGCGTGATTTTTGGAACGAACATGATCCAGAGGACTTGGAGTGCAAGCCAAGAAGCAGCCGAGGCGGCCACGAGGGTGGAGGGAGCGCGCACCCCTACAGGGCGCACCCCCTGTCTTGTGGGCCCCTCGGGCGGCCACCGACCTACTTCTTCCTCCTATATATACCCACGTACCCCGAAAACATCCAGGGAGCCAACAAAAAACAATTTCCACTGCCGTAACCTTCTGTATCCGCGAGATCCCATCTTGGAGCCTTCGCCGGCGCTCTGCCAGAGGGGGAATCGACCACGGAGGGCTTCTACATCAACACCAAAGCCCCTCCGATGAGTTGTGAGTAGTTTACCACAGACCTTCGGGTCCATAGTTATTATCTAGATGGCTTCTTCTCTCTTTTTGGATCTCAATACCATGTTCTCCCCCTCTCTTGTGGAGAGCTATTCGATGTAACCCTTTTTGCGGTGTGTTTATCGAGATCCGATGAATTGTGGGTTTATGATCGAGTTTATCTATGAGAAATATTTGAATCTCCTCTGAATTCTTTTATGTATGATTGAGTTATCTTTGCAAGTCTCTTCGAAATATTTGTTTGGTTTGGCCTACTAGATTGATCTTTCTTGCCATGGGAGAAGTGCTTAGCTTTGGGTTCAATCTTGCGGTGTCCTTGCCCAGTGACAACAGGGGTTGCAAGGCACGTATTGTATTTTTGCCATCGAGGATAAAAAGATGGGGTTTATATCATATTGCATGAGTTTATCCCTCTACATCATGTCATCTTTCTTAATGCGTTACTCTGTTCTTATGAACTTAATACTCTAGATGCATGCTGGATAGCGGTCAATGTGTGGAGTAATAGTAGTAGATGCAGGCAGGAGTCGGTCTACTTGTCGCGGATATGATGCCTATATACATGATCATGCCTAGATAATCTCATAATTATCCGCTTTTCTATCAATTGCTCGACAGTAATTTGTTCACCCACCATAATACTTATGCTATCTTCAAAGAATCCACTAGTGAAACCTATGGCCCCCAGGTCTATCTTTTATCATATAAGCTTTCAATCTACTTCTATTTGCATCTTTAATTTTCCAATCTATATTATAAAATACCAAAAATATATTTATCTTATCATACTATCTCTATCAGATCTCACTTTCGCAAGTGGCCGTGAAGGGATTGGCAACCCCTTTATTGCGTTGGTTGCGAGTTCTTTGTTTGTTTCTGTAGGTGCGTGGGACTTTTGAGGAGCCTCCTACTGATTGATACCTTGGTTCTCAAAAACTGAGGGAAATACTTACACTACTATTGCTGCATCACCCTTTCCTCTTCAAGGAAAACCAACGCAAGGTCAAGACGTAGCAAGAAGGATTTCTGGCGCCGTTGCCGGGGAGGTCTTCGCTCAAGTCAAGACATGCCAAGTACCCATCACAAACTCATCTCCCTCGCATTTACATTATTTGCCATTTGCCTCTCGTTTTCCTCTCCTCCACTTCACCCTTGCCATTTTATTCGCCCTCTCTTTTCCAATCTTCTCCTCTCTTTTCCGTTTGCCTTCCCTTTGCCATGGCGGAATCAAAAAGAACTAAGGGTCCTTTCCAAGGTTCTAGTACCTTGGATAGCCCCTCTATCCTCTCTAAGCTCATAAATAATGATGCTATGGAACACCGGGGTCACCAATGAGATCTTAAATGATTTTGAGAAAGATGACTCTGGAATTTTTCGTTATTTACTTGATGAGTCTTTAAAAGATGCTTGGGATAGGTTATTAAGGATTCGGGCTAGCTATGTACCACAATATCAAATTGACGTTTACTTAAAAAGTTTCTATGTTGGCTTGCCTGCTTCTTTCAAGCAAGTTCTAGATTCTATTTTTGAAGAAGGATTTCTTGAAGGGGATGCTATAGATACCTATGAAAGAATGAAAACTATATTTGAGCACCCCATGAATGATGAGGTTGAATCTACCACTCTCTTATGCTTTTATCAAAACGAAATTATCAAAGAAATGAAATCTAGTTTAGATGCAAATTTCCGTAACGTGCTTAATCTTACTTCCTCAATTAATGGCAATGTGCTTTCCCAAAATAGAAGGATGAATGCCATAGAAAGGAAATTTGCTCTTTTCTTTCCAAGTACCAACGATGGCACTACTTAGATCTATCTTCGCTTTTATGCCTAGCTAGGGGCGTTAAACGATAGCGCTAGTTGGGAGGCAACCCAATTTTTTTGTTTTTTTGTTTTTGCTTCTGTTTAGTAATTTTTTTTGCATCTACCTTCTGTTTAGATGTGTTTTTATCTTTTAATTAGTGTTTGTGCCAAGTAGAACCTATAGGATAACCTATGGTGATAGTTAATTTGATTCTGCTGAAAAACAGAAACTTTGCGCGCACGAAATTAGTTTTGTTAAATCACAGAAATGTGCTTTTGCGTTGATTTGTTTTTCCCTCTGATCAACAGACAAATTTCCCAGGACTTCCTATTTTTGTAGGATTTTTAGAGTTCCAGAAGTTTGCGTTAGTTACAGATTGCTATAGACTGTTCTGTTTTTGACAGGTTCTGTTTTTCGTGTGTTGTTTGCTTATTTTGATGCATCTATGGCTAGTATTAAGTGGTATGAACCATAGATAACTTGAAATACAGTAGGTTTAACACCAATATAAATAAATAATTAGTTCATTACAGTACCTTATGTGGTGGTTTTGTTTTCTTTCACTAACGGAGCTTATGAGATTTCCTGTTGAGTTTTGTGTTGTGAAGTTTTGAAGTTTTGGGTAAAGATTTGATGGACTATGGAATAAGGAGTGGCAAGAGCATAAGCTTGGGGATGCCCATGGCACCCCAAGATATTCAAGAATAGCCAAAAGCCAAAGCTTGGGGATGCCCCCGGAAGGCATACCCTCTTTCGTCTTCGTTCATTGGTAACTTTACTTGGAGCTATATTTTTATTCGCCACATGATATGTGTTTTGCTTGGAGCGTCGTGTATTATATTAGTATTTTCCTTTTGGTTTTACACAATCATCCTTGCTGTACACACCTTTTGGGAGAAGCCCACTTGATTAGAATTTATTATAATACTCTATGTTCTTCACTTATATCTTTTGAGCTAGATAGTTTTTGTTCTATGTGCTTCACTTATATTTTTTAGAGCACGGCTATGGCTTAATTTTGTAGAAATTGCTAGTTTCTCATGCTTCACTTATATTATTTTGAGAGTCTCTTATAACAACATGGTATTTTCTATGGTTATAAAATTGGTCCTATAATGGTAGGCATCCAAGTTGGGTATAATAAAAACTATCATAGGAAGTGAATTGGATGCTATGATCAATTTGATACTTGATAATTGTTTTGAGATATGGAGGTAGTGATATTAAAGTCATGCTTGTTGGGTGATTATGAATTTAAAGAATGCTTGTGTTGAAGTTAGCAAGTCCCGTAGCATCCATGTATGGTTAAAGTTGTGCAACAAATTTGAAACATGAAGTGTACTTGGATTGTGCATCCTTATGAGTGGCGGTCGGGGACGAGCGATGGTCTTTTCCTACCAATCTATCCCTCTAGGAGCATGCATGTGTGCTTGGTTTTTGATGACTTCTAAATTTTTGCAATAAGTATATGAGTTCTTTTGACTAATGTTGAGTCCATGGATTATACACACTTTTACCTTTCCATCATTGCTAGCCTCTTCGGTACCGTGCATTGCCCTTTCTCACCTTGAGAGTTGGTCCAAACTTCGCCGGTGCATCCAAACCCCGTGATACGATACGCTCTATCACACATAAACCTCCTTATACCTTCCTCAAAACAGACACCATACCTACCTATTATGGAATTTCCATAGCCATTCCGAGATATATTGCCATGCAACTTTCCACCGTTCCGTTTATCATCATGACACGCATTACTATTGTCATATTGCCAATGCATGATCATGTAGTTGACATCATATTTGTGTCTAAGCCACCATGCATAATTTTTCATACATGTCACAATTGATTCATTGCACCATCCCGGTGCACCGCCAGAGGCATTCATATAGAGTCATATCTTGTTCTAGTTTTGAGTTGTAATTTATGTGTTGTAAATCAATAAAAGTATCATGATCATCATTATTAGAGCATTGTCCTCAAAAATAAAAAAAAGGAAAGTCCAAAGAAAAAAAAAGAAAGGCAAAAAAAAGGCCAAAAGAAAAAAAGAAAGGCCCAAAAAAAGAAAAAAAAGGGGCAATGTTACTATCTCTTTTTCCACACTTGTGCTTCAAAGTAGCACCATGTCCTTCATATAGCGAGTCTCATTTATTGTGCTTCAAAGTAGCACCATGTTCTTCATATAGTGAGTCTCATATGTTGTTGCTTTTATATACTAGTGGGAATTTTTCATTATAGAACTTGGCTTGTATATTCCTACGATGGGCTTCCTCAAATGCCCTAGGTCATCGTGAGCAAGCAAGTTGGATGCACACCCACTAGTTTTCTTTTGGTGAGCTTTCATACATTTATAGCTCTAGTGCATCCGTTGCATGGCAATCCCTACTCCTCATGTTGACATCAATTGATGGGCATCTCCATAGCCCATTGATTATCCTCATCAATGTGAGACTTTCTCCTTTTTTGTCTTCTCCACACAATCCCCATCATCATATTCTATTCCACCCATAATGCTATATCCATGGTTCACGCTCATGTATTGCGTGAAAGTTGAAAAAGTTTGAGGTTATTTAAGTATGAAACAATTGCTTGGCTTGTCATCGGGGGTGTAGAATTTGGGAACATTTTTGTGTGACGAAAATGAAGCATAGCCTAACTATATGATTTTGTAGGGATGAACTTTCTTTAGCCATGTTATTTTGAGAAGACATGATTGCTTTGATTAGTATGCTTGAAGTATTACTATTTCTTGTGTCAATATGAACTTTTATTTTAAATCATTTGGATCTGAACATTCATGCCACAATAAAGAATATTACATTGAGAATTATGCTAGGTAGCATTCCACATCAAAAATTCCTTTTTATCATTTACCTACTCGAGGACGAGCAGGAATTAAGCATGGGGATGCTTGATACGTCTCCAACGTATCTATAATTTTTGATTGTTCCATGCTATTATATTACCCCGTTTGCATGTTTATGGGCTTTATTTTACATATTTATATCATTTTTGGGACTAACTTACTAACCGGAGGCCTAGCCCGTATTGCTGTTTTTTTTGCCTATTTCAGTATTTGGAAGAAAAGGAATATCAAACGGAGTCCAAATGGATTGAAACCTTCAGGGGCGTGATTTTTGGAACGAATGTGATCCAGAGGACTTGGAGTGCAAGCCAAGAAGGTGGATGGCGCGCCCACCCCTACAGGGCACGCCCCCCTGTCTCGTGGGCCCCTCGGGCGGCCACCGACCTACTTCTTCCTCCTATAATACCCACGTACCTTGAAAACATCCAGGGAGCCAACGAAAAACAACTTCCACCGCCGTAACCTTCTGTATCGGCGAGATCCCATCTTGGAGCCTTCGTCGGCGCTCCGCCGGAGGGGGAATCGACCATGGAGGGCTTCTACATCAACACCATAGCCCCTCCGATGAGTTGTGAGTAGTTTACCACAGACCTTTGGGTCCATAGTTATTAGATAGATGGCTTCTTCTCTCTTTTTGGATCTCAATACCATGTTCTCCCCCTCTCTTGTGGAGATCTATTCGATGTAACTCTTTTTGCGGTGTGTTGGTCGAGATCCGATGAATTGTGGGTTTATGATCAAGTTTATCTATGAGAAAATTTGAATCTCCTCTGAATTCTTTTATGTATGATTGAGTTATCTTTGCAAGTCTCTTCGAATTATCAGTTTGGTTTGGCCTACTAGATTGATCTTTCTTGCCATGGGAGAAGTGCTTAGCTTTGGGTTCAATCTTGCGGTGTCCTTACCCAGTGACAGAAAGGGTTGCAAGGCACGTATTGTATTGTTGCCATCGAGGATAAAAAGGTGGGGTTTATATCATATTGCATGAGTTTATCCCTCTACATCATGTCATCTTTCTTAATGTGTTACTCTGTTCTTATGAACTTAATACTCTAGATGCATGCTGGATAGTGGTCGATGTGTGGAGTAATAGTAGTAGATGCAGGCAGGAGTCGGTCTACTTGTCGCGGACGTGATGCCTATATACATGATCATGCCTAGATAATCTCATAATTATTCGCTTTTCTATTAATTGCTCGACAGTAATTTGTTCACCCACCGTAATACTTATGCTATCTTGAGAGAAGCCACTAGTGAAACCTATGGCCCCCGGGTCTATCTTTTATGGGATAATTAGATTTATGCCCCTAGTTGTGTCCCACTCGTCTCTTTTACCCCTAATTCCCAAAAGTCACTGGTTCTGTCCAAGTCACTTTGCTCCTCTTATGCTTTTGCCCTTTGACCGTTTGACCGCCAGGTTGAAAAATTCAAAACTAAATCATACTAAATCAGAAAAATGCAAATAAGGTACAAAATTTTTCAGAAAAACATCACCTATATGTCAGTGTCATTTGCATTCATGAAAAAAAGTGTTGGAAAGTGCCCATCCGAGTTTTAGCTCTTATGCTACCACCATGAATAGTAAAATCTAAAAAAGTTCAAAAAAAAAAAATAAAAAAAAATCGGTGGCCAATAATGACAAATGTTTTAAGTGCGTGCCAAGTTTCATGAGGGAATAACATTCGTGGGTGCTGCGACAAAAAAAAAACAATCAGCACTCCAATAGATAATTTTTTTGCCACGACTTCGACAAATGTCATTCCCTAATGAAACTTGGCAAGCACTTAGAACATTTGTCGTTCTTTGCCACCATATTTTTTTTGAATTTTTTTGAATTTTTTTAGAGTTTACCATTCATGGTGGTATCAAAAGATCTAAAACTCAGATGTGCACTTTTCAACACTTTTTTCATGAATGCAAATGACACTGACATATAGGTGATGTTTTTCTGAACATTTTGGTATCTTATTTGCATTTTTCTGATTTAGTATGAATTAGTTATGAAGTTTTCAAAATAACGGTCAAACGGTCAAAGGGCAAAAGCATAAGAGGAGCAAAGTGACTTGGACAGAACCGGTGACTTTTGGGAATTAGGGGTAAAACAGACAAGTGGGACACAACTAGGGGCATAAATCTAATTATCCCATGTTTTATCATATAAGCTTTCAATCTACTTTTATTTGCATCTTTACTTTTCCAATCTATATTATAAAATACCAAATATATATTTATCTTATCATACTATCTCTATTAGATCTCACTTTCGCAAGTGGCCGTGGAGGGATTGACAACCCCTTTATTGCGTTGGTTGCGAGTTCTTTGTTTGTTTGTGTAGATGCGTGGGACTTTTGAGGAGCCTCCTACTGGATTGATACCTTGGTTCTCAAAAACTGAGGGAAATACTTACGCTACCATTGCTACATCACCCTTTCCTCTTCAAGGAAAACCAACGCAAGCTCAAGACGTAGCAAGGGCCCTTGCCAATGCCGATCACTGCTAGTTGGCGTGGCGAGTATTATCCAGTATCGGCCGCTGCTATTGCCGTCCCCAGTGCTGATTCAATTTCTCCCCAAAACCGCATCTGAAAACTCAAATCCCTCTCCACTCTTCCAAATCCGGCCTGCCGCCGTTCTCCACCATGGTTGTCCTCGTCCTCCATGACCCCCTCACCCATTGGGGCCTTCGTCCAACGTGAACGGCCTCCTCCATCGTGACCCCCTCACCGCGGCCAACTTCGTCTGCAGCGGCCGCCCTCATCTGCCAGGGTCCTCGTCCTCCGTGCCCCCCTCATCCATCATGTCGTCCCTAGTCCGTTGGGCCCTTTGGCAACCTTGACCGCCCTCCTCCGTTGTAGGCCCCTTCTCCACGGCTATCTTCGTCCACCGCGGCCGCCCTCGCGCGGCCCCCTCGCTGCTGCCGTCTTCGTCCATCATTGATACGTCCATTTTGCATCATGTTTTCCTACTGTTATTTATTATGTTTTGGGTCATTATTTCACTTTATGATGCTATTCTAATGCATTTTCTCTCTTATTTTGCAAGTTTCACATGAAGAAGGAGATTGCCGGTAGCTGGAATTCTGGACCTGAAAAAGCTACAACAGAGATAGATATTCTCCACAACTCCGAATGACCTGAAATTTATGGAGAATTATTTTGGAATATGTAAATAATATTGACGGAAGATTTACCAGAAGGGGCCCACTAGGGAGGAATGAGCTCAGGGGGCACGCCCCTCCCCCTAGGGCGCACCAATGAGCTCATGAGGACCCCAACAGGCCTCCGGTGCCATTTTCTACTATATGATGCTATTTTCCCTAGAAAAAACTGAAGATAAGACTTTCGGGATGAAGTACCGCTGTCTCGAGGCGAAACCTGTGCAGGAGCATTTTTGCTCTCCGACGGAGCTATTTCACCGGGGAAACTTCCTTCTAGGAGGGGGAAATCGAAGCCATCAGCATCACCATCTTCACCATCATTGTGGGAGAACCAATCTTCATCAACATCTTCACCATCACCATCTCCTCTCAAACCCTAGTTCATCTCTTGTATTGAATCGTTGTCCCAAAACCTCAGCTCGGTACTTGTGGGTTGCTAGTAGTGTTGATTACGTCTTATAGTTGATGCTAGTTGGTTTATTTGGTGGAAGATTATATGTTCAGATCCTCAAGCATATTCAATACACCCTAATCTTGAACATTAATATGATCTGTGAGTAGTTACTTTTGTTCTTGAGGACATGGGAGAAGTCTTGTTATAAGTAATCATGTGAAGTTGGTATTCGTTCGATATTTTGATGATATGTATGTTGTTCTTCCTTTAGTGGTGTCATGTGAATGTCGACTACATGAGACTTCACCATACTTGGGCCTAAGGGAAGGCATTTGGGAGTAATAAGTAGATGATGGGTTGCGAGAGTGAAAAAAACCTTAAACCCTAGTTTATACGTTATTCTGTAAGGGGCTGATTTGGATCCATATATTACATGCTATGGTTAGATTTATCTTAATTTTTCTTTCATAGTTGCGGATGCTTGCGAGAGGGGGTAATCATAAGAGGGTTGCTTTTTCAAGTAAGAACAACACCCTAGCATTGTTCCAACCACATATTAAATTATCAAAGTAGCAAACACGAATCAACTAAATAATAATGAACGTGACTAGACGACAATTCCGATGTGTCCTCGAGAATGCTTTGCTTACTATAAGAGAACCTTGCGGCTTGTCCTTTGCTATAAAATGGATTGTGCCACCTTGCTGCACCTTTGTTAATATTGCTACTTGTTACTTGTTAGGAATTTCCTTGCTACAATACTATCTATCACCGCTACTTTCAGTACTTGCAGAGAATACCTTGCTGAAAAGCGCTTATCATTTCCTTCTGATCCTCGTTGGGTTTGAGACTCTTACTTATCCAAAGGACTAAGATTGATCCCCTATACTGGTGGGTCATCAAGACTTTTTTTTGCAGTCGTTGTCAGGGAGTGAAGCGCCTTTGGCAAGTGTGATTTGGTAAGGAAACATTCTTATTATGTGCTGAAATTTACTGTCACTTGTCACTATGGAAAATAATCCTTTGAGGGGTTTGTTCGGGGTATGTTCACCTCGACAAAAAGCAATAAGATTTGCCCCTCAATCTACTAAACCTACTGAAAATGTTTATTATGAGATTCCTTCGGGTATCGTAGAGAAAACGCTAGCTAATCCTTATGAAGGATATGGAATGGTACATCCTTTCCCTGTTAGGATTAAGGAACATGCTAAAGGTACAACTGTGGTTAATAACAGTAATGCTAAAACACTTAAAATCTCTGAACAAATTAGAGTGGAGCCTAATGTTGCAATGATCAAAGATCTTTTGGTTGATAATGTTGATGGACATGTCATATATTTCTGTGATGAAGCAACTCGGATTGCTAAGCCAGATAATTTAGATAAAAACAAACCTATAGTTGGCATGCCTATTGTTTTTGCTCAAATTGGAGATCATTGTTATCATGGTTTAGTGATATGGGTGCTAGCATAAGTGTTATTCCGTTTACTTTATATCAAGAAGTCATGAATGATACTGCACCTACTGAGATAGAAGATATTGATGTTACTATTAAGCTTGCAAATAGAGATACTATTCCACCACTTGGGATTGTTAGAGATGTTGAAGTCTTGTGTGGTAAGGATAAATACCCTACTGATTTTCTAGTTCTTGGATCACCACAAGATGATTTTTGTCCCATTAAATTTTGTAGACCCTTCTTGAATACAGTTAATGCTATGATTGATTATACTAGGGAAACAATTAGTGTTAATTTTGGTAATGTATCGCATGAATTTCATTTCTGTAAGTTTCATAGACAAACTCACGATAAAGAATTGCCTAATAAAGATGAAATTATTGGTCTTGCTTCTATTGTTGTTCCTCCTACTTATCCTTTAGGACAATATCTACTAGACCATGAAAATGATATGCATATGAATGAAAGAAATAAAATAGATGAACTATTATTTAGACAAGCAGCTATACTTAAACACAATTTTCCTGTTGAAACTTTGGGAGATCCTCTCCCACCTAGGAGTGACCCTGTGTTTGAATTAAATAAAATGTTCGACACACTGAAATATGCTTATCTTGATGAAAAGAAGATATATCATGTTATTATCAATGCTAACCTTTCAGAGCATGAAGAAAAGAGACTACTTAAGACTTTGAGGAAGGACCGTGCTACTCTTGGATATACTCTTGATGATCTTAAGGGCATTTGTCCCACTTTGTGCCAGCACAAGATTAATATGAAGCCTGACGCTAAAACTTTTGTTGATCACCAACGTCGTTTGAATCCTAAAATGAAGGATGTGGTAAGAACTGAAATATTGAAGCTTCTGGAGGCAGGTATGATTTATCCCGTAGCTGATAGTAGATGGGTAAGTCATATCCATTGTGTTTCTAAGAAAGGAGGCATTACTATTGTTCCTAATGATAAAAATGAAGTTATCACACAAAGAATTATAACTAGTTATAGGATGGTAATTGATTTCAGGAAATTAAATAAAGCTACTAAAAAAATATCATTGCCCATTGCATTTTAAGCATACACACTTTTGTTTACTTGATGAATATTCTGGTTTTTCTCAAATACATGTGTCAAAAGAACATCAAGAAAAAACTACTTTTACTTGTCCGTATGGAACTTATGCTTATGGACGTAAGCCTTTTGGTTTATGCAATGCACCTGCTACCTTTCAAAGATGTATGACTGCTATATTCTTTAATTTTTGTGAAAAGATTGTTGAGGTATTCATGGATGGTTTTTTCTTTTACGGAACATCTTTTGATGATTACTTAAGCAACCTTGATCGAGTTTTGTAGAGATATGAAGAGGCTAGTCTTGTCCTGCACTGGGAGAAGTGCCACTTTATGGTAAATGAAGGTACAACCCTTGGGCATAAAATTATTGAAAGAGGTATTGAGGTAGATAAATCTAAAGTTAATGCAATCGAGAAGATGCCATGTCCGAAAGATATCAAAGGTATAAGAAGTTCCATTGGTCATGCTAGTTTCTATAGGAGGTTCTTCTCTAAAATCTCTAGGCTTCTTACTAATCTTTTGCAAAAATATGTTCCATTGTTTTTTATGATGATTGTGTAGAAGCCTATGAAATACTAAAGAAAGCCTTTATTTCTGCACCCATCGTTCAACCACCTGATTGGAACTTACCCTTTGAAATTATGTTTGCTGCTAGTGATTATGGTATCGGTGTTGTTCTAGGTAAAAGAGTTGAAAAGAAATTGAGTGTTATTAATTATGATAGTAAGGCCTTGGATAGTGCTCAAAGAAATTATGCTACTACGGAGAAAGAATTTCTAGCAGTTTTGTTTGCATGTGATAAATTCAGACAGTATATCGTTGATTCTAAAGTAACTATTCACACGGATCATGCCGCTATTAAATATCTTATGGAAAGAAAGATGATAAACCTAGATTAATTAGATGGGTTCTTTTATTATAAGAGTTTAATTTGCATATCGTTGATTGAAAAAGAGCTCAGAACCCTGTAGAAGATAACTTGTCTACGATGGAAAATGTTCTTGATGACCCACTGCCTATTGATGATAGTTTTCCCGATGAGCAATTAGTTGTTATAAATGCTTCAACTTCTTGTAATAGTCTTTGGTATGCAGACTATGCTAATTACATTGTTGCTAAATATATATCACCTCATTACACATACCAGCAAAAGAAAAAGTTCTTCTTTGATTTAAGACGTTACTTTTGGGATGACCCATGTTTATACAAGTAAGGAGTAGATGGTGTTATTAGACAATGTGTACCTGAGCATGAACAGGAACAAATCCTAGGAAAGTGTCATTCCGTGGCATACGGAGGGTACCATGCTGGACACAGAACTACACATAAGTTACTACAGTCTGGTTTTTGTTGGATTGAGGCGGAGCCAGTTAGCAATTGTGAGGTGGCCACAGCTATTCAGTTTGTTCAAAAGCGGATTTTCTATTTTGGATACCCCCATAGTATCATCACTGATAATGGCACTAATATTTCTAAGGGTGCTGTGATGGAGTTTTGTCAAAGAAAGCATATACGTCTTGACGTTTCCTCAGTGGCTCATCCATAGTCCAATCGTCAGGCAGAACGAACTAATCAAGAAATTTTGAGAGGTATCAAGCCCCGGCTTATGGTTCCTTTGAAGCGAACGCCGGGTTGTTGGGTTGAGGAGCTACCTTTAGTGCTTTGGAGTATCAATACCACCCCCAATAGGTCAACAGGCTATACGCCTTTCTTCATGGTCTATGCTGCAGAGGTGGTTCTCCCAAGTGATATCTGTCATGAATCGCCTAGAGTAGTGGCTTATGTTGAAGCTGATAATGAGACGACATGTCAGAATGCACTTGATGCTTTGGATGAAGAGTGTGACCTCGCGGCGGCTCATTTAGCGATATATCAGCAAGACGTACGTCGCTATCATAGCCATAGAGTTCGAAGCCGGACCTTTCAGGAGGGCGACTTAGGGCTCCGTTTGATTCAAGACCATACAACGATGCATAAGCTTTCGCCTCCTTGGGAAGGGCCCTTTGTGATCAGCAAAAATCTCAATAACGGGTCTTATTACCTCATTGACATACGAGAGAACAAACATTTCGCACATCTGAGAAGGAGACCAACAGGCCATGGAACAATTCTCATCTTCGGCCTTACTACACTTGAGCCACTGGCTCTTACCATTGTACATACCTCTGTCGATGTATATATCTTTTTATGATCAATATAATAAAGTCGGCATCCCTGAAATTTAGGGCCTCTGTCGTTTCATTTCTGTGCATCTGAGTCTTTGTTAATTGATTATAAGGTCACCTGGGGGCTTCCAACCCACCGGGTTTAGCTTTCATACCCTCTTGACCGGCATGAAATGCCACATTATGGGTTAAACCTGCTTATTTGCAACTTGCTACTCCGCCAGGTGACCCGCCGAACTCTTGACAAGTCAATCTTTTTTAAGACCCTGAACTCGTCAAGGTTAAAACGGCGGTTTTGTGTCATGGGAGAGTTGGCTTACAGTGAGCTAGGATAAACCCACATGTCTATTTAGTGCTACTCCGCTATATGGCCCGTCGTACTCTGAACAGTCAATCTTTTTTAAGACCCTAAACTTGTTAAGGTTAAAATGACAGATGTATGTCATGGGAGGCCGGCTTACAGGGTAAAACATGGCTATGCGGCCTTGAAAGCAAAAATGAGGCCTGTGAGCCAACTTTTTCGGTCGTGTTTTAAAATTCGGCCTAACAAATATTTGAGATTCATGTATACCTCCGTTTTGGTTTTTCAGATGTTTCTATGATCTCAAGTTTTTTACTTTTTGAACATCTGGGTCTTATAGGCTCCGGGTTGTGTTACTCATGTTTGAGTATTTGGGTTGTCACCCGCCCTAGTTTTTGACTTTAATTCGCTAGTATGTTTTTTTGACAACATAGCCACCGGCATGATTTTTTTACTATATGATATTATGAGTTTCTTGAGGTTTTTTATCCCGCTACATGCTCTTGGATATAATTTTCCTGTGCGCATATTGATGGGTCTTTACAGAATATACAAGACCTCCGGAGAAGAGGAGAATCATTGAATGATTCATATATATATATATATGATCAAATCAATCATGTAATAAAGTTGAGCTACCTGATCAAAAGTTGAGATAACATGCTCGAAGGCATGGCAGAGCAGATACTTGTTTTTAGCTACCCATTACAAGGCTATAGCTGAGCATGATAATTTGTGACCTAGTGTTTTTCGGAGTTAATTTACTCCATTAAGTCGGCATCAGCGCCGTCCGGGTTTTGGCCTGGCGGGTTGTTGTCATCTTAGCGTCTTGAGGTTGAGGCCTCCAAGTCACACTATGTTTGTTCTCCCTCGTCTACCATCTGGAGAGTAGCCAATGTTAGCTTTGAAGGTGGCTTCAGCATTAAAGATAAGAGAAGGATCAACATCAGGGGCGAAGGTATGCGAGGGTGGCTTAATCTTATTGTTGTTGTCATCGTAAGCCAGCGTGTACTTGTTCAAATTCAACTCTTCTATAAGTTTGCATGCTACGGGCCGCATTTATTTGATGCATTTGTTGAAGTTTTTCTCTTCAAAGATTGACCCATCATCCTTGAACTCTGGGCATCCGGTAGCTATTTCTCCCAGGTCAAGTTCTAATTGCCATGCCTTGGCCCAGCCTAGAGCGACAATGGCTCTGGCTCAGGCGGCTGATAATTTAACCTCATCAATTTGAGCCAGCGCCCTTGAGAGGTGATCCAGCATAGTCTTGATATGAGTTGGAGGTTTTCTGCCACCTGACAAAGCTACAAGGTCGCGAAGTGTTCTAGTATACAATTGCTCAGTCAATGGTTAAGCCGCCTTTAGTTTGAGGAGTATCTTCTGACCAAGACTGGCGCTTCTGGGGCCTGTTCAATTCTTTGCACAAGAGTCGCCGGGCGGGTTAAAGATTATATATCATGAGTCACCGGGTGTGTTAAATAAATATTAAAATGGATGACGATTTGCATATTAAGCTTACCAAAGATGGTGGGTAACATTTGAGAGGTATGTTGCTTTAAGTCGGCTAACTCTTCAGTCACCGGTCTAAGCTTAGCTTCAACTTCTTCCGCTCTTTTTAATAGTGCTGCCTTGTCAGTTTCCCAGGCTGTTCTTTCAGCATCAAAACCTGCCTTGATCTTGTCAATTTTGTCCAATTAAGTTTTGAACTTTGACTCGGCCTTGGAAGTTTCAGCTTGTTGCAGTTCAATGTTCTTCTTTAAATCATCAAGTTGCGACTCTTTTTTCGTTCAAAGCCTCCTGAAGTAAGAGATGACAACAATGGTTCCCAAACAATGAATAGTTTCTCTATCATACAATTATCTAAGTCCGAAGCACATTGCAAGAAATATACTTGGCACTTGGTGGCTAATGTAGGTCATTTCAATCTCTATTATGGCCTGGCTCATCTTGTTAGGTTAAGACGACCCTTGGGGGTTACATTTTTGGTTTTCTGAAGTGACTATAAAGTCCCGGCTCATCTTATTAAGTTAAGCCGGCCCTTGGGGGTTACATATTTTGTTTCCTTAAGTGACTATAAAGTACCGAATCATCTTGTTAAGTTAAGCCGTCCCTTGGGGGCTACACATTTTCTTTTCTTAAGAGACTATAAAGTCCCAACTCATCTTGTTAATTTAAGCCGGCCCTTGGGGGCTACATATTTGCTTTTCTTAAGTGAATATAAGTCCCGGCTCATCTTGTTAAGTTAAGTCGGCCCTTGGGGGCTACACTTTGGAAAATTTTACAAGTCTCAAGCATACTCAATAATATTATTCCTGTACTTCAGACTTGGGGGCTAATATGGATATATATATATATATATATATATATATATATATATATATAGGTAAAATTGTGTCTATCATAGCTTGCCATAGAACTAGTTAAGGCTTGCTAAACATTTAACTTCTTAAAAATTATTAAAAATATGAAATAAATATGGGAGACTCACTCTAATATAATAAGATGATCCAATGGTGCGAAAATATGCATTTATGTGTCCTCGATGAAAAAAACAAGCATTTCAGCTCACTGTAGGATCAATATATACTGAAACATTTGTTCTTTTTGTCCAAGACACATCTAGTCATATTTTTTCAATCCCTTCATTGGATCATGTTATTAGGTGTGTTGGTTCAGTATTTTTTTTCACAATTTTTGAGAACTTTTACACCCTTAACTAGTTCCGTGGTAAGCTATTGTAGAAAATCCTACTCCTATATATATCCATATTAGACCAAGTCTATGGCAAGCTTGCCATAATATTCCATGGTAAGCTATTGTAGAAAATCCTACTCCTATATACATAATATGCTTCATAATCTGGACTAACTCGCTTCCATATCTCGGCTCGTGTGAAGGCGGCTCAAGTAGCCTGCATACACATCGCCTGCGCTAAAGGAGGAATAGCTCTCCAGATCCAGTTTGGCCTTGCCTTTCTCTAAGGAAGGCGATTCCTCTTTGGCACTATGCTTGGCTAGCACGGTTGAGGCTCCTGGTGCTGTATATGCCGTCCCAGTGATAGTAATGTCATCAGAGTTTTTCTCAGGAAGGATCTCTTCAGTTGGCTTCAGAGGAGTCGGCGACTTAGGACTTGGTGGGTCTTGATGGGCAGCTGGGTTGATCTCAGTATCCATTGGCTCAAGAACCGTAGCATCAATTTGCGGTGGCGGATCATTGGCAAGGTCTTTCAGGATTTTGAATTGAAGCCTCAGGGGCCTCTGGCACCTGCCTCTCCAGCTCAGCAGCTTTGGGGTCTTTTGGAGAGCCTCCCACCTTTTGTTTCTCGCCTGGCTTTGCTACTCCTCTATGACAAGAATACAAGAGTTTGTGAGTATATCACTACAGGTCATTTATGAACAAATGAAAGTACTTACCCATGGGTAATCTTGAAAGCAGGCATTTGAGTTCCAGTTGAGTTGCCAGAAGAAGGTGGTGACCCCTGGTAGTCAGAGTCAGTGGAATTGAGAGTATGTCTTATAAGACCAGCTTTAGGGCAAAAGCGAGGTTGGATTGAGTGGTACCTCAGCTAAGTGTTTACGAGCAGAGAGATCATTACTTAACCCGACTAGTAATTCGCCCGAGCCGCCGCTCTGAGTCTAGCGTCTTGTATCATATTGAGCCTTCTTCAAAATAAAGTGTGGATCTAAGTGAGAATCTTGGTGAGAAAATTTTACTTTCCGGACAACCCACTGCACTTTCTTTGAAGGGGTGGAGTCTAAACCAATGAAACAGGAATTACCTCAGTGTCGTATGCCCGGCATGTAGCAGCCTCTTCTTGTGAGGAAAGGGTGTCAGCTAGTCCAATAAAGAGTCGACCAAGCGAGTCAAGTTCTACCTCTGATGGGTTCTCAACATCTACTGACTCACCCACAGTAACCGGCTCGATAATAGTAACCGTCTTATTATTCTTTACTTTCTTGTTGGCCCGAGTCTTGGCCACGACAGTTTTTGGCTTCTTGGTTCAGAAGGCAAAGTCGGCCTGTATGAGTGCAGAAAAATGAAGTAACCAAGACATAACGTGGATTAAAAACATATTGAGCCAGATGAAGACAAATACTTACAGGTGGAGCGGGACTTTGTTTAAAGAATGGAAGAAGGCCAACTTTATTGCAGTTTTCTTGAGACTCGCCAAGCAAGGTCCTCGAAGTTTTATAGACTTCTTCAGGTGGAAAGTTGTCTTCAACGTACCATTGAGGATCGTTTGGCTCACCAGAATATTCACACATTAAGCCAGGACAACGACTTAAAGGGAGTATCTTCCAAGAGACCCAACATCGGGTCAAATTAACTCCAATTAACCCATGAGCCAATAAAGCTTTAGCCTTGGAGATAAATGGGAAGGCTTCTGCATGTTCTTCTGGGATAATTTTACTTGGCGGGTCAAAATCCACTGCAAGACGTTCATCTCTAAACCCAGGCAGAGGGTTTTCAGTTGCTGGAGCAGTATTTTTGCAGTAAAACCAAGTGGTCACCCATCCTTTGGGGTGGCTTGGCAAGATTGTGGAAGGAAATTATTGTCTCTCCTGCTCTGAATAGAGACTACGCCTAATTCTTGGCTTGGGTCATTCTGACATTTAATTTGGTGGTTTATATAAAATAACTCCTTAAAGAGGGGAAAAACAGGTGTTGTTTGAAGGTAAACCTCACAAAATATTTGGAAGTGGCAAATGTTGGATACAGAGTTTGGGCCTATATCTCGAGGGTGCAAGTTGAAGTAGTGGAGGAGGTCCCGAAAAAATTTAGACCTGGGCGGGGTAAAACCCTTGAGTATATGATAAGTTAAGACTACAATTTCATCTTCAGTGGGAGTAGGGATTGTCTCTCCTTGGGTAACCCGCCATCCAATTTCCTGCTGAGTCACCAATAGGCCTTGGCCTATGTAACCGTCAAGGATTTCTTTCGTAACCAGAGAGCTTTCCCAGTTGCAAATAGTCATATTGACTAGCCTAAAGGTACGAACGTAAATTACAAATAAGGCAGGATTATAAGTTGCAGTAAATAATGGCGGGTTAATTGAGATAAGCTACTTTGAAAATTCTTGACGGGTTAAAATTACTATTGTAACACCCCGAGACCGATGCTCCAGATGCCTTCCTTGTATTCTGAGTTTCGTCGTGTGATTTGTTTTGTTTGTTGCATCTCTTGCCTTGCATCATGTCATCATGCCAGCATGTCATTTAATTTTCAAAACTCAACTAAATAAATTGCATGGATCTTCGATCCATTTAAATCGAGGGAAATGCACATGGTGATTTCTCTTTACAACATATATCCCCCAATATTATTAGGGAGCTATATTAAAAATATTCCATTATCTTTGGAATCACCATAACACACCTGCAGTTTAAGTTCCATGCATTTTCTATATCAATTCCTTGCCTCAAACTTTGCCAACAATTCTTATCTCTTTTATTGAGGCTCCATAAAAAATCTCATCATTTTGGTCACTCCTAAACCTTGTCTTAGTTCAAACCATTTGAATTAAATTCAAATGAGTTTGAATTTAAATCTTGCATTCGTGCCAACTTCTATTTTCTTGGATCAAGCTCATTTTTGTGAGTCCGGGAAAATTATCCGCGTGTCCAACTTTTTCCCCTAACCTCTCTTTCTTTTCTTTCTTATCTCTATTTTGTTTTTATTTTCTTTAGAGTGGGTGAGAGAGAGAAGCCCAACCGCCACTTGTATCCATCCGGACCAGTTGGCCCAAGGCCCAGATCCGGCACCCTTAACCCTAGCCGCAGGGGAGAGCTCTGCTCGATCCCATCTCCTCTCGTTCCCTCGCGCCTTCAGAGGAGCCCATCTCCTCGATCTTCCCCTTCCCCTCCTTTGCACCCCATCTCTCCTCCCTCCATTCCCATCTTCCCCGCGCCCGATCTCCTCCTCGACATCGGCCCCGCTGCCGAGCGCCGCCCCTCCGCGCGACGTCTCCTGCTTGCCTTCCATGGCGCCTCGCTTCTGTCGCACCTCGCCCTTTGCCGCTCGCGCTGCCCGCTGGCTCTGGCAAGCGTTGCGCCGGCGAGCCCCTCTAGGACTCTTTCTCCTCCTCGCCCGCGACCCGAGCATTGCGCTCACGGTCACGCCATGGCCGCCTCCCTCTGCTGCCAGTCCAACCACATCCGTGGCGTGGGCCGCTTGGCCTGCTCGTCGCCGCTGCTCCACCACGACGGCCTCCCTCGACTGCCTCGACCTCCTCTGCAAGGTGAAGCCACCGCCGCGCCATGTTCCCTGCTCTGCCTCCACAAGCCGCCTGCACACACCACCAATCACTGCTGCTGCCTCCAGGCTGCGCTCCCCGTCCATCACGAGCTCCGCCTTGCTCCTATTCGACCCTTGTTGTACCGCCATGACGCAGCCTCGACCCGGCGTCATCCATCCTCTAGCAACTGCATATGTGCAGCACCACCAAGTTTTGCCTCTGTACAGTCGTGTGGGGTTGACCGTGGTCGTGTGCCTGGTGCCACTTGGAGACTGCCAAGTACATGGATATGCCAAGTTCCATTCCGAACATGTATGACTACACCTGTTGATGCGTCAAGTACCTTGGAATGTCTACTACTACGCGGACTCCCCAAGTACCACGATGACCGTGTACCACTACCGTCGACCCCGGAGACATCGGATGCGTCAAGTCCCTCTTCGAGACGTGTACCACTACTTCCACTACCGTCGCCCCGAAGATGTTGGATTCGTCAAGTGCCTCTTAGAAACGAACGTGTACAACTACTTCCACTACAACCGTTGCGAGAACGTCTACTTCCTCTTCATTGCACCGAACTCGTTTCGCCCCGAAAGTGCACGCTTCGAAGGTATAACAGCCAAGACGACCGCCGAATGCATGTGTTGAATGAGATGTCCGTGTTTGCACCGTGATAAAATTGTCGCTTGCGATGCCCCTCTTTTTCCATGCCACCGACATGTGGGACACCCGGTATCCGGGATCACTCCCCATCTCTTGTGTGTTCCACACATCCGCACACTTCTCGTTTGCATCGGTATCTCAATCAAGTTACCGGAACCGATATGTTGCCGTGGCATCATTTTCGGATTCGTTGCCGTGGCACCCGTTTTGTTCCGCCATGGTGACCAAATGCTTCATAACATGCTCATGTCAACATTTTCGTAAAATTGCTTAAGTCTTGCATATGTCATCTGCATCATGTTAACAACATTTAAATGGTTAAAATTGTGTTTGCATTATATTGCTAAATAACATGAGGATTTACCGGAATTGTTGTTTGATGTTTCCGGCCTCACTTAAACTTGCCTAGATAGTTAGTTTATTTATGCTTCACCTCTTGCCATGTTTATAACAACATGTAATATTGTCGTGTTCCTAAATGAGAGAGAACTAAATAATTGATGTGGTGTTTTGTCAATATGCAACGCGTTGCATATTGAGCTCCACTTAATTTGTAGTGTTATTTGTTGCACTTTTCCATGCCATGCCTCGTTAAACCGGACATGCATCATACTTGTTTGTGCATCATGACATGTTTATGCTTGTGTGTTTACCATGTTGTTTGCTTCTTTCCGGTTTGCTTCTCTCGTTAGCTTCGGTTTCGTTCCGGAGTCGTGAGGATTCGTTTGACTATGCCCGTTCGTCTTCTTTGTGGACTCGTTCTTCTTCCTAGCGGGATTTCAGGCAAGATGACCGTCACCTTGGATCTCATTACTATCATTGCTATGCTAGTTGCTTCGTTCTATAACTTTGCTGCGCTACCTATCTTTTGCTCTTCAAGCCTCCCAAATTGCCATGTCAGCCACTAACCTTTTCACCCTTCCTAGCAAACCGTTGCTTGGCTATGTTACCGCTTTGCTCAGCCCCTCTTATAGCGTTGCTAGTTGCAGGTGAAGTTGAAGATTGCTCCATGGTGGATAGGATTATGTTGGGATATCACAATATCTCTTATTTAATTAATGCATCTATATACTTGGTAAAGGGTGGAAGGCTCGGCCTTATGCCTGGTGTTTTGTTCCACTCTTGCCGCCCTAGTTTCCGTCATACCGGTGTTATGTTCCCGGATTTTGCGTTCCTAACGCGGTTGGGTGATTTATGGGACCCCCTTGACAGTTCGCTTTGAATGAAACTCCTCCAGCAAGGCCCAACCTTGGTTTTACCATTTGCCTCACCTAGCCCTTTTTCCCTTGGGTTTCCGGAGCCCGAGGGTCATCTTTATTTTACCCCCCCGGGCCAGTGCTCCTCCGAGTGTTGGTCTAAACAAGAGCACCGCGCGGGACCATTCCTTGGCAACTTGGATTACGTCGGTACCTGTACGCTTAGCTTATCCGGTGTGCCCTGAGAATGAGATATGTGCAGCTCCTATCGGGATTTGTCGGCACAGCGGGTGGTCTTGCTGGTCTTGTTTTACCATTGTCGAAATGTCTTGTAAACCGGGATTCCGAGACTGATCGGGTCCTCCTGGGAGAAGGAATATCCTTCGTTGATCGCGAGAGCTTATCATGGGCTAAGTTGGGACACCCCTGTAGGGTATAAACTTTCGACAGCCGTGCCCGCGGTTATGTGGCGGATGGGAATTTGTTAATGTCCGGTTGTAGATAACTTGACACCAGATCCGAATTAAAACGCATCAACCGTGTGTGTAGCCGTGATGGTCTCTTCTCGGCGGAGTCCGGGAAGTGAACACGGTTTTGGGTTATGATTGACGTAAGTAGGAGCTCAGGATCACTTCTTGATCATTAATAGTTGACGACCGTTCCGCTTGCTCTCTTCTCGCTCTTATTTGCGTATGTTAGCCACCATATATGCTTAGTTGCCGCTGCAACCTCACCACTTATCCCTTCCTTTCCCATTAAGCTTTGCTAGTCTTGATACCCATGGTAATGGGATTGCTGAGTCCTCGTGGCTCACAGATTACTACAACAACAGTTGCAGGTACAGGTTATGCAATGATCATGACGTGAGAGCGATGTTTGCTTATTTTGGAGTTCGTCTTCCGCTTCTTCTTCGATCAGGGGATAGGTTCTAGGTCGGCAGCCTGGGCTAGCAGGGTGGATGTCGTTTGAGTTTCTGTTTGTGTTTCATCCGTAGTCGGATGATGCTCTTATGTAAGATGATGTTGTACTCATGTGGCATTGTATGCCTTTTGTATGTATCCTCATCTATTATGTAATGTTGATGTAATTATATCCACCTTGCAAAAGCGTCTTCAAGATGCGCTTCTATCCTTGGTGGGACCTTCGAGTTCCTTTAGGATAGGGTCGCATCTTGGGCGTGACAAGTTGGTATCAGAGCCTCGACCGACCATAGGAGCCCCCTTGATTGTTGGCCGTTGTTCAGTCTAGAACAAAAATGTTTTGAGTCTTAGGATTAATATATATCGGAGAGTAGGATTCTTTTTACTCCTCAGTCCCTTCGTTGCTCTGGTGAGGACTCCTGACGTAGATGTTTTGTCTTTCCTCTCCTCAAATTTCACTAAATTTTTTTTAGGATCACGCGGGTATCTTGGAATCGTTCCGATATTCTTATGACGAGAACATTGTTCTTGGTGCCTCCTGACATTAAGGGGTTGTGGCAGTGTCCCAGGGAGTTGAGCTCCGAGGTGTTGTCGTCATAATTTTATCGTTACAGTTCTGGAATACCTGAGTTTTGCCGACATCGAAAATCTCTTTTATGCAGTTGTTGGTGAGATAACCTCGACGCCACCCAGTACTGGGGAGTTCGGGAGTATTGCCATAGCTCGTATAACGGATGCTTTTCGAAGGTTGAGGTACACGTTTTTTGGAGTTTTCTTGGTTATGTGTTGACGGATGGATACAGCTGGATGTAGGGATTGTTAGTTTGGGTGAGATATATTGCTTCCCCTGTATCCCCAACACCAGATTGCATAACCAGAAAGTTTCGGGAGTTTATAGGTGGGAATTCAAGTAGCTCCTAGAATATCTTTCCGACAGATGCATGATATGGGATTGGGTAAATCTCTATCATATGTATTTGTTCCGGCTTATTCTGCAAGCCAAATCCTTTGTTTTGTTTTATTTGTGGTATTTGAGTTGCTTCAATGTCAAGTGTTGATTCCATACCTTATTCTGAGCGGTGTTCTCATATTTCTATGGGAGTACTAATCCTTTTGATCATCGAGATTGTCATGTCAATTCTTTCCAACCGGTGCGTTTCTCTTCAAGTGGATCCGATCATTTCAACATTTGTGAGATCAATTCTAAGTTTTCTCAACGGTATCCATTTCATCCGTCCCCAAGTTGCCTTTGTTTCCCGCCCTCCCACCCTTTTTCTTCAAGGACTCAGATTTCCTAATCATTTATCCTTTTATTTGTGGGAAGTCTCTTCATTCTTTTCTTTCAATGTTCGTATCCGGTGATTTCCCATGAAGATGCTCAACAGTTTCAAGTTCATCATCCTTCATTGTTGTTTCTTCTCCGGTGGATCCAATTCAAGCTTTCGATATTCATCATATTCTTTTCCTCGTTTCTATTGCTTTCTCATGCCGATGCACCTCTTAATCATTCACTTCTTCCTATCCATTTGTTCTGGAGTGCTGAAGATATCTCAAAAGGCTCATCTTTTCATTCAAGATCCGTTCAAGCTATTTGGAGATTGTTATCTCATTCAAGCCATTTAATTCAACCGGTGCAATCTCTCTTTAAAATGATATTCAACAGTGTTTTCTTTTGAGTGGGCCCTAACCTACAGTTTTTTTCCCAGGATCTTACCTGACTCTTCTAATTATCAGGAGCGATTCTTAAATCCTTTTCGAAGTTGACGTAAGTATGAATTTCATCAGTCAGAGGCTTTTGCAAGATCAATTTCAAATTATTTTCCATTGTTGACTCAACCTCTTCACTTTTCATTCTCCCGGAGTATCTCAACAATTTTGGTGTTCTTTCTCGTCGTCATTCTCAACTTTTGAAGACCGAAGAAGAGTTTCTCCTAAATCCTTACCCGTTCTTCCAGAGATTCATGGTTCTAGCTTCATGCCATCCTCATAATTGTTTTTGATTGTGACAATTCTTTTCTTACCATCCGGAGCATTTCATGAGTTGTTTCCATTTCTTTCCTCCGAAGGCCATCATGTCATAATTCTTCATTCTCAGCGTGTAGCTATCATTCTCCAAATCTTACCGGTGCATCGTTCAAATATCCTCTAATCAGTTCATGTTCTCTTCATTCTCATGTATCTAAATCCCTTCAAGTATCTTCATTCGTTTTCAAACTCTTTCTGGTGAATTGTGCCCTTGCTACTCTCTTTTCCAATTTTTACGGTGGTTCGTTCGACATTTCACTTCCTTTGTTATCATATCAATTCATTCGTTGTTTCCAAATCCCACCGGTGGTTCCATCGATACCTTCTCAAGTTTGCGCTATATCTCTATCTGTAATCATTTTTCAATGAGAATAAGTAGTATGCCAAATCCGTTGCTTGTCATCAATTTAAATTGGTGAAGGATAGGCATAATGTAATTCTTATTATTGTTTCATCCAAGTGATCTAGTTTCTTCTTTCCAGAGTTGTTCATCATGTCATTTTCTCGGTTCGAGATGTTTCTTCTTTTCTTTTCCGGAATTCCAAGTTTTCCGCATTATCTCGTCGCGAAGCTCCATCTAAATCATCGCAAGGCTTCACCTTGTGTTTTCAAGTTCTCTTTCTTTTTATCATCCTTTTATTACCAGAGTTCTTCATGGAGGCTCTACATGGTGGTTCATCAAGGATTCTTTTCATTCTTCAATTGTTCTTCAAGATTTCTCTTGAAGTTATGACCCGTCAAGCTATACTCTAAAATAAATATGGTTCCCAACACATGTTTTGTTTTGAGGCGTTCAAGTATTCTTCTTCTTGCATTTCGAAGTGCAATTCCTTCTACCTTATCTTCGAGATGGCGTTATATCATTCTTGACAATTTCCATTCATGTTTCATGAGTCATATGTTGTCAAGAATGAGGTATTCTAAATCCATTAATCCCTCCATTGGAGTTATCTTGGTATAGATTTCACCTAAAGCCTTCCCTAAGGAATATTGCTATTGTGGTGCTTATCAATGATCCAATTTTCTCCTTCTCATCTCGATGAAGAAGTTTTTCATCTCTTTGGTGCTCTCAGTCAAATCAATTGTTTCCATTAGTGGCCGGTTGTCACCTCATCATTTTGAGATGTTTGCCATAAGCCCACAACAAGCTTGTGCTTTTCGTTGTTGATTTTCCAACAACTCCGTTCAATTCTTATTTGCAAGGATGATTTCCAAGCTCATTTGTGGCAGAAGTTGGCATTTTCTACTCCATTCTGTTATTCGAATTATCTATCTTCTATTCTTTCTTCTGGAGACATTGTGATGTTGCTCTTTTCACTCATCGTCTCGAATTGTGAGGATCGTGTTCTTTTCATGCTTATTCATTTAACCGGAGTGTTGTGTCATCTCTTCAAGTTCTTTTCATCTTATCAAGTTTTTCCTTCTTTCAGTCCGAGTGCTGCCCAAATTATATCAATCTTATTCCTTCTCTATCTAGTTTTAACCGGAGTGGTTTCAATATCTATCTTATCACTAAACCTCTTGGTTCTCGTCATATCCCTTGTTCCTCTTTTCTAACGGAGTGTTTTCAACTTTGCTCATCTTCGTTGTTTTCTTTCTTTCTTTTTGCTCAACATCTCAAGGTTCTTTGGTTTCACTCATTAGTCGAAGAAGCAACTTAGTTTTACCTCTTCTCTTCCTCTTCCGTTTCTCTCCGGTGCCATTCTAGATCTCGGGACGAGATCCTCTTGTAGTGGTGGAGTGTTGTAACACCCCGAGACCGACGCTCCAGATGCCTTCCTTGTACTCTGAGTTTCGTCGTGTGATTTGTTTTGTTTGTTGCATCACTTGCATTGCATCATGTCATCATGCCAGCATGTCATTTAATTTTTAAAACTCAGCTAAATAAATTGCATGGATCTTCGATCCATTTAAATCGAGGGAAATGCACATGGTGATTTCTCTTTACAACATATATCCCCCAATATTATTAGGGAGCTATATTAAAAATATTCCATTATCTTTGGAATCACCATAACACACCTGCAGTTTAAGTTCCATGCATTTTCTATCTCAATTCCTTGCCTCAAACTTTGCCAACAATTCTTATCTCTTTTATTGAGGCTCCATAAAAAATCTCATCATTTTGGTCACTCCTAAACCTTGTCTTAGTTCAAACCATTTGAATTAAATCCAAATGAGTTTGAATTTAAATCTTGCATTCGTGCCAACTTCTATTTTCTTGGATCAAGCTCATTTTTGTGAGTCCAGGAAAATTATCCGCGTGTCCAACTTTTTCCCCTAACCTCTCTTTCTTTTCTTTCTTATCTCTATTTTGTTTTTATTTTCTTTAGAGTGGGTGAGAGAGAGAAGCCCAACCGCCACTTGTATCCATCCGGACCAGTTGGCCCAAGGCCCAGATCCGGTGCCCTTAGCCCTAGCCGCAGGGGAGAGCTCTGCTCGATCCCATCTCCTCTCATTCCCTCACGCCGCCAGAGGAGCCCATCTCCTTGATCTTCCCCTTCCCCTCCTTTGCACCCCATCTCTCCTCCCTCCGTTCCCATCTTCCCCGCGCCCGATCTCCTCCTCGACGTCAGCCCCGCTGCCGAGCGCCGCCCCTCCGCACGACGTCTCCTGCTTGCCTTCCATGGCGCCCTGCTTCTGTCGCGCCTCGCCCTTTGCCGCTCGCGCTGCCCGCTGGCTCTGGCAAGCGTTGCGCCGGCGAGCCCCTCTAGGACTCTTTCTCCTCCTCGCCCGCGACCCGAGCATTGCGCTCACGGTAGCGCCATGGCCGCCTCCCTCTGCTGCCAGTCCAACCACGTTTGTGGCGTGGGCCTCTTGGCCTGCTCGTCGCCGCTGCTCCACCACGACGGCCTCCCTCGACTGCCTCGACCTCCTCTGCAAGGTGAAGCCACCGCCACGCCAAGTTCCCTGCTCTGCCTCCACAAGCCGCTCGCACACGCCACCAATCGCTACTGCTGCCTCCAGGCTGCGCTCCCCGTCCATCCCGAGCTCCTCCTTGCTCCTATTCGACCCTTGTTGTACCGCCATGACGCAGCCTCGACCGGGCGTCATCCATCCTCTAGCAACCGCATATGTGCAGCACCACCAAGTTTTTCCTCTGTACACTCGTGTGGGGTTGACCGTGGTCGTGTGCCTGGTGCCACTTGGAGACTGCCAAGTACATGGATACGCCAAGTTCCATTCCGAACATGTACGACTACACCTGTTGATGCGTCAAGTACCTTGGAACGTCTACGACTACGCGGACTGGCCAAGTACCATGATGACCGTGTACCACTACCGTCGACCCCGGAGACATCGGATGCGTCAAGTCCCTCTTTGAGACGTGTACCACTACTTCCACTACCGTCGCCCCGAAGATGTTGGATTCGTCAAGTGCCTCTTCGAAATGAACGTGTACAACTACTTCCACTACAACCGTTGCGAGAACGTCTACTTCCTCTTCATTGCACCGAACTCGTTTCGCCCCAAAAGTGCACGCTTCGAAGGTATAACAGCCAAGACGACCGCCGAATGCATGTGTTGAATGAGATGTCCGTGTTTGCACCGTGATAAAATTGTCGCTTGCGATGCCCCTATTTTTCCATGCCACCGACATGTGGGACACCCGGTATCCGGGATCACTCCCCATCTCTTGTGTGTTCCTGTCGGTGTACTAAAGTAGGGGTACCTTAGTACCCTGAACTTGTGCACGGGCAGTTGCAGCACCCCACAGCAAGGCTCGCCGGGCGCCCGCCAAGACCCTCCGTCATTTCCACTTACTGCCATTCAAGAACAAAGTGTCGACCAAGTAGACAAAAACCCCGGCAAGAGGAGCTTGCCGGGAAGAACAAGGCCCCGGCAAGAGGAGCTTGCCGGGAAGGGGCCAGCCAAGGCGCTTCCAGAAGGCTTGCCGCGACGCCCCGCGCGTCCCGGCAAGGCCCTACGACCGGCAAGCTTGCCGGTGCAACAAGAGAAGGGCCGCGGCAGGGCGCTTGCCGCGGCAAGGCCGCCACCCTACACCCAAGCTCCAGCGCATCCAGCGACGTGTCACCCCAGGGCCACCCCAGGAGCACGTGGCAAGGCGCTGTGCAGCCATGCGGTGCGAGGTGGCAAGCGGAGCTGACAAGGAGGCCATCGTGGCGAACGGTGGCGCACCTAACGGTCGTTTCCTTGCACTGTTGGGGCGACCGGACGGGCATTAAATGCCTTTGTCCCCTGCCGTCAGAGTTAGGTAGGGGGCACTGTTGGACACTGTTGTACCATCCTGCGTTTTTATTCTTCTACCCCCTCTTTCTGCGTTGCCACCTGTCGGTGACCCCCTTAGACTATAAAAGGGAGGCCCATGCGCACGTAGAAGGGGTTCGGTCCATTCGACACATCCAGCACCACTATACGCTCGCGCTCTCGAGCAGGAACAAATAGAACACAAAGCAGCAGTAGGAGTTTTATCTCTCCGGAGAGCTCTGAAGCTAGGTAAAATCCCCCGCGTGCGTGACCTCGATCTGCTCTCTATGCGGCCCTCGCCCCCCCTGCCGGACTAGAAGGGGCCCCCCTGCCCCATAGGTGCTCGCCCCGCCCGCGACATCTTTGGCGCGCCAGGTAGGTGGCGTCGAGGTCGTGCGAATCTGATCCGGTCCCCGCGCGCGCTACATCGACATCTTCGTCAACATGCCACCGAAGAAGAAGGCTTCGGAGGTAGCCGCTCCGTCTGCGACTGTCCTATCGCCATCGGAGCAAACGGGCGATGGGGCGGACGCCGGCGGAGGAGCAGGCGCCGGTGGCGGCACTCACGTCGTCACCAGGTCCAAAGACAAGGCTCCGCAAGCTTCGGCGTCTGGGTATCCACCGCGCCCCTCTCAGGAGGTGCAAGATCAACAACGCCACGGTGCCCCTAGCACCGTGCTCGCATTGGAACAAGGCCAAGCTGGTGGGTCACGGGGCGTTCAAGACCAGCGTGCATGCCAGCATGCTGGCGTGAGTGAAGTACGATCGCCCGGACGGGGTGTTGCTTCTTCCAATCCAGTCGGGAGTCCGAGCACATCCCGTTCCTCGCGCCGCTCGTCGCCACCGCCACCCAAGACTGCAGAGGAAGCGCTGGCCCGAGCCCAGCTGCTTCTAGATTACCCTCCGGCGCCACACAAGATTGACGACTGGAGGATGACCATTTATAGCCTCATCGGCTTCGCCAACGGTGACAAGCCCCGGCAACCGAGCGCATCGACGCCCCGGCAAGGTGCTCAGGCGCAAGCCGACGCCGACAAGACTGCTGGGGGTGCCGCTTCCATGCACTCCCCGCCACGAAGGCCAAGATCGCCGACTCGCCGGGTCAACCCCGACGCCGACTCTACTGCGTCGTTGGACCCGCGAACTCGCCGCGATCAACGCCAAGTTCTTCAAGAACGACAACACGAAGACGCTCGCACTCGCATCGAGCGTCGGAGAGAAGCGCGGCGCCGGTCTGACCAGCGCGCTGGGCCCACTGTCGATATGCACGCGCCGGGGGAGCCAGGCGACCTGCCGTACGTGGTAGGTTGCCCTGCGTTCACTCGTGAGCTGCGGCAAGTCCAATGGCCCAGTACCAAGAACTTCAAGCCAGACGTGCCCGAGAAGTACGATGGCAGGATACACCCATCGGAGTTCCTCAACGTCTACACCATCACGGTGCAGGCTGCCGGGGGGCGCGACGAGAAGATCCTCGCCAACTACTTCCCGCTGGTACTCAAGCCCAATGTCAGATCTTGGCTCATGCACTTGCCGGACGGCTCCATCTCTTCATGGGCGGACCTGTGTCACCAGTTTGTCGGCGCCTTCACGGGCGGCCACAAACCCCATGGCCAGGAGAGCGATCTGCATCTGCTCGCCCAGAAGGAAGGAGAGCCCCTGCGCAAGTACATACAAAGATTCAGCCAGGTGCAGCGTAACATCCCAGACGTCCACCCTGCCGCGGTTATCAGCGCATTCCATCAGAACGTGCGCAACCGCAGAATGAGGGAGGAGATGGCGATGTGCAAGATCAGAGATGTCAGCGAGCTTTATGCTCTGGCCGACAAGTGTGCACGGGCTGAGGAGGGGAGGAAAATCCCCGGAGAAACTGTGGGAGCAGAGGGATCTGACAGCGAAGAGGACGCCGCTCCGGCAAGGAAGAACCGGAGGCGGAATAACAGAAAGAGAAAGGCTAAGGATGTGCTAGTCATCGAGCAGTCCGGCAACGAAGGCGGTTCCGGCAAGGCCAAAGCCAGCGACTCCGGCGAGGCTGTGGTGGCCGCCGACAAGCAGGACGGCTCCGGCAAGCAATATTGCAAGATCCATCGCACCAAGGGCCATGATCTCCAAGCATGCAAGAAAGTTGAGCAGATGGCGGAGCTACAGAAAGCTGAATACGAGCGCTGCAACAAAGAGAAGGCCCAGAAAGGTGGCGGAGGATCCGGCAAGAAGCTTCCAGCCCAGGGAGGACGCCGCGGCAAGCCCAAGCAGCGGCAAGGAGATAGACCTCCCCGGGGCCGTGACAAAGGTGAAGAAGAAGAAGATGAGGATGATGAGATGGACGAAGATGAGACCGACGACCAAGAGTTTCAGAAGGCAACGGAGGTTTTGTGCATTGACGGCGGCGCTTCTCTGCACACCTCGGACCGTCAACTCAAACAGTAGGTGCGGGAGGTGAATGCAGCGGAACCATCAGTCAAAGCACACAAGCCCCTGAAGTGGTCCAGCACGCCCCTCGTCTTTGACATTGAGGATCACCCTGATCGCATCACTGCGGTCGGGTGCTTGCCGATGTTGGTTTCACCAACCATCCGCAACCTCAAGGTCACAAAGATGTTGGTTGACGGCGGGGCCGGCCTGAATCTCATCTCCTCCGCAGTGCTCAAGAAGCTCCAGATCCCCGACAGCGAGCTTGAAGAAACTGGTACCTTTCAGGGAATCAATCCGGGAAGAAGCAAGCCCAAGGGGAAGATCACACTGCCAGTAACCTTTGGTAGCGAGCTGAATTTCAGGACAGATAGAGTCACGTTCGACGTCGCTGATTTCCCATTACCCTACAATGGGATACTCGGCCGTCCAGCGCTTGCCAAGTTCATGGCAGCCTCTCACTATGCTTACAATGTGCTCAAGATGCCTGGTCCGATAAGTGTTATTTCAGTCCACGGGGACAAGAAGGATGCACTTATCTGTACCGACAAGATCTACCGGGAAGCAGCAGCCGCAGCAGAGCACAAGCCACTTGCCGCTGAAGCTCCCCGGGGGAAGAAGAAACCCAAGTTCGGCAAGAGTAGCTCTGGTGCCTACTCCGGCAAGCGCACCTCTTCGGAGTGCTGCGCTACCGTTGAGGACGCACCATCGAGCTCCACCGGCAAGTGCAAGAAGGCAAAGATAGCTTCACCAAAGACTAAGTCCGGCAAGCACAGCTCTGATGCCCACTCCGGCAAGCGCACCTCTTCGGAGCACTGTGCTGCCGTCGAGGACGCATCATCGAGCTCCGCCGGCGAGTAGAGCAAAGAGAGCAGCCAGTTTCAAACTTTTGAGTCGTATTCCTTGAAAGACCGTACCTTGTATGGAAAACTCGAACGCGAAGGGATCGAATCGTGGCTAAGTTGCGCCCTTGATTTGTTTCGAGTCCGCTCAACAATGAAAGCGCGCTGCAACTAGCCCGACGAGATTTCTTGCCGGGGACAGCACCGCCAGCGGGCTGCTGATGTTCCGCACTCAGCAAGTGTGCTTGCACCGGCAAGTTTCCTAAAAAAAAGCGTAAGGGTGAAAACATACAAGGAAGGGAATCAAGGGGGAAGTGCAGCCTTGCCGGAGCGCAGAAGACGGAAAAGCTAAGTTGCTAAAGTTTGAGTACAGAGCGCCGTTAGTTTTAAATTTTTTATGTTATATTCCTTGAACGTCCGTGCCTTGTATGGGAAACCCGTGCGGAAGGAGCCGGCTCGTGGCTAAGTTGCGCCCTTGATTTGTTTCGAGTCCGCTCAACAATGAAAGCGCGCTGCAACTAGCCCCGACAAGGTTTCTTGCCGGGGGCTACACCGCCAGCGGGCTGCTGATGTTCCACACTCAGCAAGTGTGTATGCACCGGCAAGTTCCCTAAAAGCGTAGGGTAAAAACATACAAGGGATGTGGCGGAGTAAATGGTGTAACATAGCGAGCCTTGCCGTGGGACATCCTTTGTATGGAAAACCTGTGCGCAGAGGAACCAGCTCGCGGCTACGTTGCGCCCTTGATTTGTTTTCGAGTCCGCTCAACAATGAAAGCGCGCTGCAACTAGCCCGACAAGGTTTCTTGCCGGAGCCCACACCGCCAGCAGGCTGCTGACGTTCCGCACTCAGCAAGTGTGTTCGCGCCGGCAAGTTCCCTGAAAGCGTAGGGTAAACATACAAAGGATGTAACATAGCGAGCGTTGCCCAGAATAAAGTTACGTTACAAAAATAACTTATTACGGCGCTGCCTAAGTCATTCTCATGACTGAAATAACAGCGACCAGGAAAGAGCAAGAAGGCGCACCGGCACCTGATCCCGGCAAACCCGCATTGCCGGGGGCTGCAGGCACCAAGGTCCCTCCGCGGCAAGCCAGGGTCACCGGGGGCTGCGATGCCAGCGGCTAGGACAAAAGAAAAGGGCGCAGGCTCCTATGTCCCGACAGACCAGAGTCGCCGGGGGCTGTGATATCAGATAAGTTTTTCATCCCTCATCATGCATCCTCTTATGGACTGGGGAATGCGAAGCCGCATCCTTGAACGGGCATGCCTTGTATGAAAAACCCGAGCGCGGAGGAGCCGAATCGCGGCCAAGTTGCGCCCTTGATTTGTTTTCGAGTCCGCTCAACGATACAAGCGCGCTGCAACTGACCCGAACAGGTTTCTTGCCGGAAACAGCACCGCCAGCGGGCTGCTGATGTTCCGCACTCAGCAAGTGTGCTTACGCCGGCAAGTTCCCTCGAAGCGTAGGATGGAAACATACAAGGCACATAATCAAGTAAAGGATATAACCCGGCAAGCATTCCCCTTTTTCATTAAAAAAACATCCCATTCCAGTACAAGTCCATAGAGGATGAAAAACATGAAAGAGAGGATTACAAGTTTTAAATGCAGCTAAGGCCCGAAGGCTTACAAATTAAAAAGATAAGGTGCCCGTAATCCCTCTCCTGTTTCTCTCTTCAGGAGGTAGGTCAAGGAGGCCCCGGCAAGAGAAGTTTGTCGGGAAGGGCAAAAGGGGCGCCTAGGTGAACTACGGGTGCCAGAAGACACCAAGAGAACATCCCGGGGGCCGGCCAGGGGCTTGGCGGAGGCGGAGGCGCTGGAAGCAGAGCTCGAAGACGGGGCGGCAGTACGTCAGCACGCTGTCGAGGGCACCACGCCCTCGTACTCCGACTTGACGGCCTTGCCGCCACCTCTCTTCCTCTTCCGCAGCCTCCCTACGCCAGCCGCCCAAGGAGACGACCCCGGGGAGTTCAGAAGGCCGGCGACCCGGATGATGGGGTCGCCGGTGGCGCGCGAGGCAACGGCCGATGCCTAGTCGGGCCCACTGCCGTCCTCGTCGTCGCTGTCGCTCTCCTCCTCGTCACTCTCGCTCGAGGGGGAGTCTTCACCATCGGAGGAGCTGTCCACACAGCATCTCGCCCGGATGCCGGAGTCCCCGAAGACCTTGACGGCGAGAAGGTCGCCCTCCATTAACTTAAAATGGAGGGTGAACCCCGCCGTCAAGCTGTGGATGCGGGCGAACGTCTTCCACCCTCGATCAAAATACATCACGCCGGGGGCTGGGGATACGACACTAACTCGCGTGCCGCTGATCCCACAGCCCCTCATGCGCAATTCCAGCATCTCGGGCGGGTCCGGCTCCATCGCGCTCGCAAACGGAGCCGGAAGCCAGAGGCGACGACGAGGTGCCCGGCGCAGCTTGACGAAGAACTCCCAAGGGTCATCCCCCGTGTGGACAGCCGGGAGGAGAGGAACCGCTGGCGGAGGCGATGCCGACGCGCCGCCCCGGCCGCCTCGTCCCCGCGCGCCTCGACCTCGCCCTCGGCCTCGCCCACGGCCTTGCCCCCTCCCTCTTCCCCTTGTGGCGGGCTCTGCCGCCACGGACGCGGGATGGGGCGGGATGCGCTGCCTGGCGGCGACTCTCGCCGCCACCGATGAAGAACCAGGGTTCCCTCCCTCCATGGCGGATGAGAGGAAGGGTAGCAGAAGTTGAAGAAAGGAGAAGATGAGGAAGTGCGGGATTTTTGCGCTCCCCTTCCGCCCCTTTTTAAGGAACGAGGTGGGGGCTCGGCCGCCCCGCTCAGCCAATCGGAGCATGGGGAGAGCAGAGGAACGGGGCCGACCCACCACCTCCGCCCGTGACGGCTCGGTTTCCCACCTTCACCGCCCACGACTCCACGCGCATGGGAGCCGCGTGGCGGGGAGGCAAAGCCGGGGCGACAGATGAAGTGACCTATCCCTGCCCCGTGATCACAGGGGTGGGCGCCTCGAAAATCGCGCACACCACCCACGCCTCCCACGACGCCGCGATTGACGCGTACCGTTACGGGAGGGGGCTGTGGATTCGGAGCGGATTCGGCTTGGACCCAGGCCGCGCGTGCCCGTGCACTGTTTTGGGCCTGGCCCAACAGCGCTCGGCACCGTGTATGGCCCAGGCCCGGGGGCTCCTGTCGGTGTACTAAAGTAGGGGTACCTTAGTACCCCGAACTTGTGCACGGGCAGTTGCAGCACCCCGCAGCAAGGCTCGCCGGGTGCCCGCCAAGACCCTCCGTCATTTCCACTTACTGCCATTCAAGAACAAAGTGTCGACCAAGTAGACAAAAACCCCGGCAAGAGGAGCTTGCCGGGAAGAACAAGGCCCCAGCAAGAGGAGCTTGCCGGGAAGGCCAACCAAGGCGCTTCCAGAAGGCTTGCCGCGAGGCCCCGCGCGTCCCGGCAAGGCCCTGCGACCGGCAAGCTTGCCGGCGCAACAAGAGAAGGGCCGCGGCAGGGCGCTTGCCGCGGCAAGGCCGCCACCCTACACCCAAGCTCCAGCGCATCCAGCGACGTGTCACCCCAGGGCCACCCCAGGAGCACGTGGCAAGGCGCTGTGCAGCCATGCGGTGCGAGGTGGCAAGCGGAGCTGACAAGGAGGCCATCGTGGCGAACGGTGGCGCACCTAACGGTTGTTTCCTTGCACTTTTGGGGTGACCGGACGGGCATTAAATGCCTTTGTCCCCTGCCATCAGAGTTAGGTAGGGGGCACTGTTGGACACTGTTGTACCAACCTGCGTTTTTACTCTTCTACCCCCTCTTTCTGCGTTGCCACCTGTCGGTGACCCCCTTAGACTATAAAAGGGAGGCCCATGCGGCCGTAGAAGGGGTCCGGTCCATTCGACACATCCAGCACCACTATACGCTCGCGCTCTCGAGCAGGAACAAATACAACACAAAGCAGCAGTAGGAGTTTTA
This sequence comes from Triticum timopheevii, assembly GCA_963921465.1. Lineage (NCBI taxonomy): Eukaryota > Viridiplantae > Streptophyta > Magnoliopsida > Poales > Poaceae > Triticum > Triticum timopheevii. Next base: position 142,961,157 of record OY997270.1, read on the forward strand.
TCTCTCCGGAGAGCTCCGAAGCTGGGTAAAATCCCCCGCGTGCGTGACCTCAATCTGCTCTCCGTGCGGCCCTCGCCCCCCCTGCCGGACCAGAAGGGGCCCCCCTGCCCCATAGGTGCTCGCCCCGCCCGCGACAGTTCCACAATCCGCACACTTCTCGTTTGCATCGGTATCTCAATCAAGTTACCGGAACCGATATATTGCCGTGGCATCATTTTCGGATTCGTTGCCGTGGAACCCGTTTTGTTCCGCCATGGTGACCAAATGCTTCATAACATGCTCATGTCAACATTTTCATAAAATTTCTTAAGTCTTGCATATGTCATCTGCATCATGTTAACAACATTTAAATGGTTAAAATTGTGTTTGCATTATATTGCTAAATAACATGAGGATTTACCGGAATTGTTGTTTGATGTTTCCGGCCTCACTTAAACTTGCCTAGATAGTTAGTTTATTTATGCTTCACCTCTTGCCATGTTTATAACAACATGTAATATTGTTGTGTTCCTAAACGAGAGAGAACTAAATAATTGATGTGGTGTTTCGTCAATATGCAACGCGTTGCATATTGAGCTCCACTTAATTTGTAGTGTTATTTGTTGCACTTTGCCATGCCATGCCTCGTTAAACCGGACATGCATCATACTTGTTTGTGCATCATGACATGTTTATGCTTCTGTGTTTACAATGTTGTTTGCTTCTTTCCGGTTTGCTTCTCTCGTTAGCTTCGGTTTCGTTCCGGAGTCGTGAGGATTCGTTTGACTACGCCCGTTCGTCTTCTTTATGGACTCGTTCTTCTTCCTAGCGGGATTTCAGGCAAGATGACCGTCACCTTGGATCTCATTACTATCATTGCTATGCTAGTTGCTTCGTTCTATCACTTTGCTGCGCTACCTATCTTTTGCTCTTCAAGCCTCCCAAATTGCCATGTCAGCCACTAATCTTTTCACCCTTCCTAGCAAACCGTTGCTTGGCTATGTTACCGCTTTGCTCAGCCCTCTTATAGCGATGCTAGTTGCAGGTGAAGTTGAAGATTTCTCCATGGTGGATAGGATTATGTTGGGATATCACAATATCTCTTATTTAATTAATGCATCTATATACTTGGTAAAGGGTGGAAGGCTCGGCCTTATGCCTGGTGTTTTGTTCCACTCTTGCCGCCCTAGTTTCCGTCATACCAGTGTTATGTTCCCGGATTTTGCGTTCCTAACACGGTTGGGTGATTTATGGGACCCCCTTGACAGTTCGCTTTGAATAAAACTCCTCCAGCAAGGCCCAACCTTGGTTTTACCATTTGCCTCACCTAGCCCTTTTCCCCTTGGGTTTCCGGAGCCCGAGGATCATCTTTATTTTCCCCCCGGGCCAGTGCTCCTCCGAGTGTTGGTCCAAACTAGAGCACCGTGCGGGACCATTCCTTGGCAACTTGGATTACGTCGGTACCTGTACGCTTAGCTTATCCGGTGTGCCCTGAGAACGAGATATGTGCAGCTCCTATCGAGATTTGTCGGCACAGCGGGTGGTCTTGCTGGTCTTGTTTTACCATTGTCGAAATGTCTTGTAAACCGGGACTCCGAGACTGATCGGGTCTTCCTGGGAGAAGGAATATCCTTCGTTGATCGCGAGAGCTTATCATGGGCTAAGTTGGGACACCCCTGTAGGGTATAAACTTTCGAGAGCCGTGCCCGCGGTTATGTGGCAGATGGGAATTTGTTAATGTCCGGTTGTAGATAACTTGACACAAGATCCGAATTAAAATGCATCAACCGTGTGTGTAGCCGTGATGGTCTCTTCTCGGCGGAGTCCGGGAAGTGAACACGGTTTTGTGTTATGATTGACGTAAGTAGGAGCTCAGGATCACTTCTTGATCATTACTAGTTGACGACCGTTCCGCTTGCTCTCTTCTCGCTCTTATTTGCGTATGTTAGCCACCATATATGCTTAGTCGCTGCTGCAACCTCACCACTTATCCCTTCCTTTCCCATTAAGCTTTGCTAGTTTTGATACCCATGGTAATGGGATTGCTGAGTCCTCGTGGCTCACAGATTACTACAACAACAGTTGCAGGTACAGGTTATGCGATGATCATGACGTGAGAGCGATGTTTGCTTATTTTGGAGTTCGTCTTCTACTTGTTCTTCGATTAGGGGATAGGTTCCAGGTCGGCAGCCTGGGCTAGCAGGGTGGATGTCGTTTGAGTTTCTGTTTGTGTTTCATCCGTAGTCGGATGATGCTCTTATGTAAGATGATGTTGTACTAATGTGGCATTGTATGCCTTTCGTATGTATCCCCATCTATTATGTAATGTTGATGTAATGATATCCACCTTGCAAAAGTGTCTTCAAGATGTGCTTCTATCCTTGGTGGGACCTTCGTGCTCCTTTAGGATAGGGTCGCATCTTGGGCGTGACAACTATGGTAAGCTACCTAAATGATCATACAAGATTCAGCAATGATGAGCTAACTACAGTTAGAATGCTATATATTATGGACCATTAAAGGAATTATGAGCCGCCTTAGCCATGGAGTGGAGCAATTATCAGGTTATGAGAGCATGATGGGTTAGGTTACGAAAGTATGAGCCAACAACATATCAACGGGTTAAACAAATCTTTGGAATTCTTGACGGGTTAAAAATTTGTCATTAAGTCGCCTAAATGATGAAGGGCAGGTCAAGTACCTACAGATCCAAGTTTTGTTGAAATTTTGCTAAGTGTTGGACAAACAAGTTTTGCAGATTGCAGCTACCATTACGGATCTACGACAGTTTGGAAAAAATGGCATAAATATTTAACCTAGCAGGCGGCAGTGGAAGAACTAGTAAACTGGGTATTGATTTACAAAAATAAAGACCTATCCAAGATGCGAAATAAGGACTAAAACTACTACCGTACTACTTCGGCCTTGTTTTTGGATTGAAATACTACTTCTAAAAAAGAGGATGTATGAACTTGGATGGGCTCAGAAGAATACGATGAACTACATGAACACGAGTGACCTAATTTGGATCTGAGAAATAAGAAGGACGTTACCTGGTGATTTGAGTGAAGAGCGGGTGAGCACCGTGGATTTCTGGTCCGAATCGGGTGATGCAGAGGCCTGGATGGGGTTGCTGGCGAAGCTTGGCTGGGGCGGCGGAGCTCCGGTCACAGCTGTCGATGTGAGGAAGAAAAGAAGAGAGGGTGACACGGGTAAAAGTGAAAAAGTATACCCCCGTGCCTATTTATAAGGAAAAGTTGGTGAAATAGTTCAATGGCATGTGCGGGAATAGAGTAGGTGTCATGATTATCTTAAAAGAGGAGGCGCCTCGATTCTTGGATAGCTAGTTAACGCAAAAAGATCCGTTGTTATGTCATTAGTTTTTTATGGATTTATTTCACATGATGTCATGGCGAGTTACAAGGATTCGTTCAAGATTAAGCATTGGAAGGATTCAAAGAAGACTTGCCAACCAGAAGCAGTGAAGATTGAGATGAACAAGTTCAAATCAATCTGGGGCCTAATGTTAGGGATATAACCCCATGGTGTAACCCACCCAGGAGGGGTCGGGTTAAACTGTTGGATATACAGAGATAAGGCCTGAGTAGGCCCAATAAACTATACATAGAACTCACAGGGTGACTTACGTGGTGAGTCACTAGGGGCCCAAGCCCATAAGATGGTGCGAGACCCGACGCTATAAGCCGCCCAACGATGACTTGCCTAGTAAGGCAAGTCGACTTAGAACCTAGGTCAGTCATGTCGTATGATCCGACTTGGACTTTTGTAAGCACATGACCTCGACCTGTGTATATAAAGGTGAGACCCTACGGCGGGTTGACTCAAGTGACAATCAATCGATAGCTAGGTTAAGCGATTCCGCTCCCTTGTAATCGATACTCAGCCAATACAACTCAAAGAAGGATGTAGGATTTTACCTTGTTGGTGAGGGGCTGAACCTGGGTAAATCTTGTGTCCTTCATCCTGTTCAACCCCTTCGAGCTAACCTATGTTGCGATGGCTCCACACCTAAGTACATTCACAAGGGCATCTGTCGTGACAAAACCACGACACCTACTCTCTTCAAAGATGCACGTAAGTTTGTCCTTTCTTGTGATGAATGTCAAAGAATTGGTAATATTGGTAGACGTCGGGAAATGCCTATGATTTATTCACTTGTTATTGAACCATTTGATGTTTGGGGTTTTGATTATATGGCACCTTTTTCTTCCTCAAATGGGTACACTCATATTTTAGTTGTTGTTGATTATGTTACTAGGTGGGTAGAAGCTATTCCCACTAGTAGTGTTGATCACAACACATCTATTAAAATGCTTAAAGAAGTTATCTTCCCGAGGTTTGGAGTCCCTAGATATTTAATTATTGATGGTGGTTCACATTTTATTCATGGTGCATTTGTAAACTCCTGGCTAAATATGATGTCAACCATAGAATTGCATCACATTATCATCCTCAGTCTAGTGGTCAAGTTGAATTGAGCAACAAAGAAATAAAGTTAATCTTGCAAAATATAGTTAATAGATCCAGAAAGAATTGGTCTAAGAAACTTGATGATGCATTGTGGGATTATAGATCTGCTTAGAAAAACCCTATGGGTATGTCTCCATATAAAATGGTCTATGGAAAAACATGTCATTTACCTCTTGAATTAGAACATAAGGCTTATTGGGGAATTAAAGAACTCAACTATGATTCCAAACTTGCCGGTGAAAAGATGTTATTTGATATTAGTTCTCTAGATGAATGGAGGATACAAGCTTATTAAAATGCCAAGTTATTTAAAGAAAAAAGTTAAAAGATGGAATGACAAAATAATCCAAAAATGAGAATTTAAAGTAGGTGACCAAGTTCTATTGTACAACTCTCATATCAAATTCTTCGCAAGAAAACTTCTCTCTAAATGGGAAGGACCATATATCATCAAAGAAGTTTATCGCTCTGGAGCTATCAAGATCAACAATGCCAAAGGCACTAATCCGAGAGTGGTTAATGGGCAAAGAAATAAACATTATATCTCAGGTACGCCATTAATATTGAGACTAATATTATTCAAATCATTACACCGGAGGAACACATAAAAGAGACCTTCTGGAATGCTCCAAAACCCTAAAAAGGAGTAGGCATGTGATACGGTAAGTAAACCAACTCCAAAAGCTCCATAAAAGTACTTTTTGTTTTTTTGAAATATATAAAAAAATTAGGGAAAAATTAAACAATTAGGAAAGTGCACGAGGGAGTGACGAGCTCAGGGGCATGCCCTACACCCCCCCAGGGCGTGTCTTGTGAGCTCGTGGCTCCCCCGTGGACTTTCCCGACTTTGTTTTCTCCCAGATTAGTTGTCCAACACGAAAAAATTCATTATATATACTCCTCGCTATTTTGACCACCGTATCGCAAGTTTTTGCTCTGTTCTTGTTTCGAGCTATTTTTTGGCAGATCTAGATCACCATGGCGCCTCCAAGTTCGTCCAACAAGTTCTATGAGAAGGTCATCAACCCTTACCTTCCGGAGGTGATGAAACGCCCTCAAACCATTGAGATGTGTGAGGGGATGCTTCATTCAAGGGCCCAAGAAGGACGGAAGCGAGAAGGCCAGGCTCGAAGCTATGGATCAGGAGATCTTGAGGTGCCAAGGGATGGTGGAGCGCGGTCTCAGCGCCGATCACTTCATGATCATCGAGTTCGTTTGGGAGCACAAGTGGCACAACAAGGAAATTGGAGATGCTATCTTCAAACTCAGTGACTGGATTGATCATCTTTATGCTCAAGTTTTTGACCTACAAAACCAAAACTGTGAGTATGAGTCTAGATTTAAAGGCATGAGCTTGGTTGTGATGTCTACTACACAATTTTTATTCTTGTAGACATTGTTGGGCCTCCAAGTGCAGAGTTTTCTCAGATAGTAGCAAATTTCCCTCAAGTGGATGACCTAAGGTTCATCAATCCGTGGGAGGCATAGGATGAAGATGGTATCTCTCAAACAACCCTGCAATCAAATACAAGAAATCTATTGTTTCGCCAACACACCCAATACAACGGTAAATTGTATAGGTCCACTAGTTCACCGAAGAGATGGTGATACAAGTGTAGTATGGATAGAATATATAGGTTTTTGTAATCTAAAACTATAAAAACAACAAGGTAGCAGGTCATAAAACGGACCACAAATGGTATTGCAATGCTTGGAAATAAGGCCTAGGGTTCATACTCTCAGTAGTGCAATCTCCCAACAGTGCTAACATAATTGAATCATATAACAACCCCTCAATGTGCAACAAATAATTACTCCAAAGTTTGTATGGGAGAACATAGGATGAAAACATGTATCAACCAATGTGCCTAGATTACCCCAATGTCACCACGGGAATCCGCAAGTTGATTACCAAAATATACATCAAGAGACTCAATAGAGTACCCCATTGTCACCACGGGTATCCAAATGCAAGACATATATCAAGTGATCTCAAATCCAATATTTAATCCAACATAATGAAACCTCAAAGAGAAATAATCAATTCATCACAACAAGATAGAGAGGGGAAAACACCATATGATCCGACTATATTAACAAAGCCCATGGGTACATCAAGATCATGACGGATCAAGAACACGTGTGAGAGAGAGAGGGAGAAAGAGAGAGATCAAACTCATAGCTACTGGTACATACCCTCAGCCCCAAGGGTGAACTACTCCCTCCTTTTCATGGAGACTTTCAGGATGATGAAGATGGCCTCTAGTGGTGATTTCCTCCGCCGACAGGGTGCCAGAGAAGGCCTCTAGAAAAGATCGCTTCAGTACAGAGGCTTGCGGCGGCTAAGCCAAAGTTCTAGGTTTCTTTCTAGGGTTTTCTATATTTATAGGAACTTTTAGCGCCGGTTTCACAACAGGGGGACCCATGAGGAAGAGACACGCTCGGTAGGTCCTCCCACATACTGAGCTTGTCGTGTCCTTGTGGCTCTTCTAGTCCTTCCATGAAGCTTTGGGGGTCTGTTATGTTCCAGAAAAAATTCACCAAAAAGTTTCAGACCAATCCAAGAGCTTTATTTCTGCACAAAAATAACACCATGGTAGTTGTGCTGAATACAATGTTAGTCCAGGTTAGTTTCATTCAAATCATATAAAAGTGCACCAAAACCATATAAAATTGTTGTAAACATGGCATGAATACTTCATAAATTATAGATACATTGGAGACGTATCAACATCCCCAAGCTTAGTTCCTGCTCGTTCTCGAGTAGGTAAACGATAAAAGAAATAATTTTAAATGCTAGAATAGTGCATAAGTTTGATCAATGATAATTTCAATCACTTTTTCTAGCATCATAAATAGCAACTCTTTCTTATAAAACTTATCATGATCAAGTAGCAATCAATTCACATGTTACGATTCAAACAATGCATTCTCTTGAAACTTAACAACATATGTTCTTAGTCACCAAAGAATTTCAATGCATTTTCAGCAAAGTCTAAGTAAGAGCTCCACATACTCAGTTATCATATAGTCTTCTATGATTGCTAGTACTCAAAGCAATCTTTTAGAACAAATAGAATTCATTGAACACAGAGAAAGATATGGGCTTAATGTTTTGCATCCCAACTCATTTATCATAGAGATAATTGTCAATAACAATTCATGATCAAATATATTTGAATGGATATATGTGCTTGGATCTTTCCCCACCACACGATGCTTGCCAACTAGAGAATAGATTGGCATAAGAAATTTACACAACAAAAATAAAATTAACAGAAAAAGTAAATGATAAGCCCTTCGTAGAGGGAAGCATGGATTTGAAGAGGTGCCAGAGCTCATTGCTTAAAACAGAGATGAATACACTTTGAGTGGTGTGCTTTTCCTATCAATGTCACGACTAAGGTATTCAATATCTTCCATGATGGACACATTATTGATGGTTCCCATGCACAAATGAAAAGTTTAACTCCCCCTCAACCATTCAAATAGAATCCATGGCTAGCCGAATTCATGGGTGCCCTCCAAACTTTCAACTTTCTAGGGGGAGCGTTTGTTTCATTATATATTTTAATCTTTTTGACTGACGGGACTGGGCATCCCAATTATGAGCCTCCCTTGTGCAAGGATAAGTGAATAAGCACCCATCATGATAATAACCCACTTAACATGGAAGATATTGATTGCCCCATCGCTCCATGAGTGGTACGGGCACACAAAACAGATGCTTATTTCAGGATTTTAGAAGTGGCTGATACGTCTCCAACGTATCTATAATAGTTGATTGTTCCATGCTATTATTGTACCAATCTTGGATGTTTATATGCAATTATATATCATTTTTTCGGACTAACCTATTAACTTAGTTCCAAGTGCTAGTTGCTATTTCTTTTGCCTCTTTTTGGTTTTCGAGGAAATCAGTACCAAACGAAGTCCAAATGGCATGAAACTTTTTGATGATTTTTTTCTGGACATAAGAGACACTAGAAGCTTCAGGAGGAGGCCAAAAGACGAAGGAGTGGGCACGAGCCTCATGGGCACGATCAGGTGGTAGGCACGCCCATGTGCCTCGTGGGCCCCTCGTTCCTCCATTTGTCCTAATTCCAACTCTGTAAATTCTCTAAAATCAGGAAACCAATAGAGAGCCACCCAAAATACCTTTTCTGCAACCGCAAGCTTTTGTTCTCGCGAGATCCCATCCGGGGGCCTTCTTCGGCACTCTGCGGGAGGGGGAATCAATCACGGAGGTCCTCTACATTAACCTTGATGCCCTTCCGATGATGTGTGAGTAGCTACGTCTTGAGCTTGCATTGGTTTTCCTCGAAGAGGAGAGGGTGATGCAGCAAAGTGTAGTGTAAGTATTTCCCTAAGTTTTGAGAACCAAGGTATCAATCCAGTAGGAGGCTCCTCAAAAGTCCCACGCACCTACACAAACAAACTGAGAACTCGCAACCAACGCAATAAAGGGGTTGTCAATCCCTTCAGGGCCACTTGCGAAAGTGAGAAGTAATAAAGATAGTATGATAAGATAGATATTTTTTGGTATTTTATAAGATAGATGCAAAAAGTAAAGATGCAAATAAAGTAGATGGAAAGCAAATATGATAAGAGATAGACCCGGGGGCCATAGGTTTCACTAGAGGCTTCTCTCAAGATAGCATAAATATTATGGTGGGTGAACAAATTACTGTCGAGCAATTGATAGAAAAGCACATAGTTATGAGATTATCTAGGCATGATCATGTATATAGGCATCACGTCCATGCATCTACTACTATTACTCCACACATCGACCGCTATCCAGCATGCATCTAGAGTATTAAGTTCGTAAGAACAGAGTAACGCATTAAGCAAGAAGACATGATGTATAGGGATAAACACACGCAATATGATATAAACCCCATCTTGTTATCCTCGATGGCAACAATACAATACATGTCTTGCAACCCTTTCTGTCACTGGGTAAGAACACCGCAATATTGAACCCAAAGCTAAGCACTTCTCCCATGGCAAGAAAGACCAATCTAGTAGGCCAAACCAAACTGATAATTCGAAGAGACTTGCAAAGATAACTCACTCATACATAAAAGAATTCAGAGAAGATTCAAATATTATTCATAGATAAACTTGATCATAAACCCACAATTCATCGGATCTCGACAAACACACCGCAAAAAGAGTTTACATCGAATAGATCTCCACAAGAGAGGGCGAGAACATTGTATTGATATCCAAAAAGAGAGAAGAAGCCATCTAGCTAATAACTATGGACCCGTAGGTCTGTGGTAAACTACTCACAACTCATCGGAGGGGCAAGGATGTTGATGTAGAGGCCCTCTGTGGTTGCTTCCCCCTCCGGCAGATTGCCGGCAAGGGCTCCAAGATGGGATCTCGCGGATACAGAAGGTTACGGCGGTGGAAATTGTGTTTCATGGTGCTCCTGGATGTTTTCGGGGTACGTAGGTATATATAGGAGGAAGAAGTACGCCGGTGGCTGCCCGAGGGGCCCACGAGACAGGGGGCACGCCCTATAGGGGGGGGGCGCCCTCCTATCTCGTGGGGCCCTAGGAGGCTTCTTGACTTGCACTCCAAGCTCTCCGGATCAGATTTGTTCCAAAAATAACGCTCCCGAAGGTTTCATTCCGTTTGGACTCCGTTTGATATTCCTTTTCTTCGAAATACTGAAATAGGCGAAAAAACAGCAATATGGGTTGGGCCCCCGGTTAGTAGGTTAGTCCAAAAAATGATATAAATGTGTAAAATAAAGCCCATAAACATCCAAAAGAGGTAATATAATAGCATGGAATAATAAAAAATTATAGATACGTTGGAGACGTATCAAGCATCCCCAAGATTAATTCCTGGTCGTTCTCGAGTAGGTAAATGATAAAAAAGAAATTTTTGATGTGGAATGCTACCTAGAATAATTCATAATGTAATTTTCTTTATTGTGGCATGAATGTTCAGATCCAAATGAATACAAAATAAAAGTTCATATTGACATAAGAAATACTAATACTTCAAGCATACTAATCAAAGTAATCATGTCTTCTCAAAATAACATGGCTAAAGAAAGTTATCCCTACAAAATCATATAGTCTGGCTATGCTCTATCTTCATCACACAAAGTATTTAATCATGCACAACCCCGATGACAAGCGAAGCAATTGTTTCATACTTTAATAATCTCAAACTTTTTCAACTTTCACGCAATACATGAGCGTGAGCCATGGACATAGCACTATATGTGGAATTGAATGGTGGTTGTGGAGAAGACAAAAAGGAGAAGATAGTCTCACATCAACTAGGCGTATCAACGGGCTATGGAGATGCCCATTAATAGATATCAATGTGAGTGAGTAGGGATTGCCATGCAATGGATGCACTAGTGTCACACCCTGATTTTCATGCCACAACACTTAAGCTAATAAATCATGATAAAATGTGGTTTGACAAAAACTTTTGAGTGTTTTGTCTTTGCTTTGATTGAATGTTTGTCTGCTGTTTGCAAGTGCTCTAAAAATCAAATAAATCCTCCAACTCCTATACTTCATCTCCTTGCTCCAAACTCTTGAACCAATGATCATGCTATGTGTATAGGACATAAAAATAGTTTCTTACAAAAATGATTTGGCCAAATAGTATTTTCAAAAATTAGTTTTTCAAAAACCCCTGAATTGAGATTTGCACTGCAAGTACTTAATTAAGGGCAGTAAAAATCTTTCTAAAAATATATTTGACTCCTATTAGATATATGATACCCAGAAACCACAAAAGTATAATTTTAAAAGTTAATTTCCTATTTTATTTAAAAGCTTTTTCTTCAGGCCAGAAATGGTCTTTAATATGGAAAAATTACTTTAATGCTTTAAAAATATTTTTTTGAAAATTTGGGGAAACTCAGTGGACATATATTGTCCATATATAAGAGTTTCAACACATGGTCATGTTCAAAATATTGGTCAAATACCTCAAAAACCCTTTCTGGATATTTCAAGCTTTTGAAATATTTACAAAGGAAATATTTTCCAAAAATTCCAAGAAAATTCTATCATGTCACATATGACATATTTGGTGATCTTGCCAAGTATCATGTCTTGGAGAACAAGATAAAATCATCGAATCCTCGCAAAACCATTTCTATCCATTTTGAAGTTTGAGCAACTTTACATTGCCAAACATGTCCAAATATTCGCAAACCTTGTGAACATTCTCCAATGGTCTAATTATTCATCTAGACCAAGTGGCACAAGTTGGAGAACAAGTTATATTGATCAAAGTTCCCCAAAACACTTTCTGACCAGAACCAAATTTGGACAACTCTACATTGCCAAGTGTGTCCTTTTGATCTGAATTTTTGTGGACATGTTCAAATCCTCAAATGATGACACTACACCAAGTGGTGCATCAAGGAGAATAGATTTGCATGACTAAATCTTGGCAAAGCCATTTCTGCTAATTTCTAGGGTTTACCAAAGTTACATTGGCTACTTTGTCCAAATGACCTCAAATTTGGTGGCACACCCTATTTCTAAGTGTCATTCCATCCTGTTAATTCTCATGGCAAGTGGAATTAATTTGCTTGCCCAAACTTGCATCAAACACCTTTTGCCATTTTTCCAAAAGCACCATTTTGACCCCTTCCACTAATCTCCATGGGCTCAACTTTGTGTCACAGCTAATTCTAGCCCCCTTATACCTCCAGTAGCAATGGCAAGTGTTCAAATCAATTATTTGTGGGTGAAACCCTCACTTTCTCTCTCTGGACAGCCTCTTTCTCTCTCTCCATCAACCTCTCTCCTCTCCTACTGGCTCTCCAGGGCATCCAATGCCTCTCCACACTTCTTTACTACCCCCAAGCACTACCGGACATAAGTGGCCGCGCCCACATTGCCAAAAAAATGGCATGCCGGCCATTTGCATGCTCTGGAGCGCGCTACAGTGCGCTTCCGCACTGTAGCCGCCCCCTGCCAACCGCCTCCGGCCACCTCGGGCCTCCACAGCGTGTCTCACGAGGCCGCCTCGTCGTCTGGGACACGGCAAGCTGCCGGCCCCTTCCTAAACCTCTCCCCTCTCTCCTCCATGGAGCCCGCCCGAGTGCGCCGTAGGCCGCGTCCACGGTGCACCACGGCCCCTCTATTTAGAGGCCCTACCGAGCTCTCCTACCGCTTCTTCCCGCTCTCCCTATTCCCCAGCAACCTCCCAGACAACATCCCTCTCCCCCTAGTGCTCTCCTGCCCTCTCCATGGCCGGAGTGCCGCCGCCGACCGCCGCTCGGATTCGGGCACCACAGCCCCTCTCTCTTCTCCCTACCCACTCCAGTACTCCCTCACCACCATCACAAAGCCCCCATCGCCTCCACTCTTCCCCGGGACGCCCCTGCGCTTGAAGCCGGCAATGGCCGATGCCATCCTCCGCCGTGGGCGAAGGCCCGCTCCCCTCCGAGGAAACTGGCGCCCGTAGTGTGGCATCCCGGATGCGGCACGCTTCCCCGAGCACGCCGGTGGCTGGATCACCGGAAACGGTGGCCGGTAGCGCCGGCAGTCGCCGTCGACGTCTCCCTTGCCTCGCGTCCTCTGCTTCGGGCGGGAGGTTGAGGACGACGCCGCGTCAGCTCGCCGGCCCCGCCTGTCAGCGGCAGCGACGACCGAGCAGGCCCCACAGGTCGGGTTAAGTGGAGGCGGGGTCAGGGAAGCTGTCTCCATCGCGGGGAGACGTACCACGTGAAGTGCGCCTTCGACGTGGTCACTTCCCACACGCAGCGAGGCACTGGGCTGGCCCAGTGGCTATCCTTCGCCCGATGCGTGCTTTAGGTATAAACCTAAATCTTTTTCTTTTTCTTTTTCCAGTGAACTTCTAAAATCCATAGAATATTCATATTATCTCCAAATCTAATGATTCAAATTTCTAGTAGCTCATAAAATCATGATCTATCTCATGGTGCAACTTGCACATTTTTCCAGGAACTTTTTCTTCACAAACATTTATCAGACCTTGTTTTTCCATTTCTATGATAAACTTTAGAAAATCATAGAGAGCCCATTTTTGTCCAAATTCCATGATTCAAAATCCTAGATGCCTATAAGTTCAAGTCTTAGTCTTTGAACATTTTTACTAACACTTTGTGTATCACCTCAAATAATGGTCTATTTCTTCATATTTGTCAACTTTGCAAATTCATAGAAAAATCATTTCAACTCCAAATTCAGTGAAACCAATTCCTAGATGCTTCTAAAATCATCCTTTGTGAAATGGGCGCCTTTGCTCATTTTTCAAAAATATGTTTCTGTACACTTCTTGCAAATCCATAAACCCCTTGATTCCATCATATCAAAATGTTTAGAAATATTCACTTATCCAATTCCATTGAAATCACTTTGGTCATTCCTCATATGACTAGAGGTATCCTAGGAAAGTCAACTTCATATTTTTAGAGCACTTTTATTTCCTGCCTTGTTGTGTTGCTTATTATGATTGTTTCCGCCGTTAGTTGACGAAGTAGACGGAGTACTTGGAGAAGGACCGGAAGACTTGAAGACTCAGATGAACCAGGCAAGCAGCCCTTTGACCATGTCCATGAAACCCTTTTTATGCATGACATATAACTCTTTATTATTGTTGCATCGGAATCATGATGAGATGGTTGACCACGTTGGTTGGTTGCCTCTGTTAGTTCCTCATTGATACTTGCATTGTGTATGACCCTATCTTCTTATGAGGGTTATGCCGGTGGGAGTAGATAGGATGCTAAAGTAGTTGCTACGCAAAGTGGGTCAGGGTTATGCATGGAAAGGAACAAGTGTGGTTTGGCATACATGCAAAGAACCCCAGTGGGTGCCACTAATGCCCCTGGGAGATGATGATGAACTAGGTCACTACTTCGTGGAGAGGTAGTGTACCGAGGATTGATGAAAGTGTTGTTTACAGAGACGGATTAGATTTAAGATTTGATGACTGTCCCAAACTTACATGCGCAACCACTCTACCCTTATATGGGAAAGGGCATTATTGATTACCTAGACCGATACTAGCTTGGAGCCCGCATTACTAGTGACGGGAGAGTTGTTGGTGCGCTCTCTCGGGACGGGGTCGTGCCAGGTAGGGCGGCCATGACTGTTTTCACAGTGCACCGGACACACCGTTGGTACCCCGTGCTTGTGGTATGTGATTGAATATCGGAGCGATGCTCCACAATTTTAAGATGTGAAATGTTGGGTACGGGGGTTACTACCAATCGAGTGGACTCCATGTTATTGTCGTCTAGGGAAAGATAGTGATCGGGTGCTTACCCCGGGTACTTGAGGTATCGCGGGTCATGGATGACACGGAAGTTCCCCGGATCTTGTGGGTACAGTGTGCAACCTCTGCAGAGTGTAAAACTATTCGAATAGCCGTGTCCACGGTCAAGGACAGTTGGGCGGTGCTGCTTAGACTATGTCCATATGTTTCTGAAAAACAACATAGTTTGGTGATATTGATGATGCGACTCGTGAAGAAGTCACGATGAGCTTGAGCATGAGTTGTTTATAACTCTTTCTCGATGATGATGTCTGAAACCTCCTGATACTTGTTGCAGACACAGTCATGCCCTTGATATATGTTGATCATACTTGCATGAGAAAAACTAGCTTTCTGCAAAAAATTACCTATATCATGCATTATTGTATCTTGAACCAAAACATGGGTTGCTTGCGAGTACATTCAAACGTACTCACTGGCTTGTCCCTGGCTATTTACTTGGCCAGGCTTGAAAGAACAGGATATGATGAAGAATACTTCAGCGACGAGCATGCGAGCTAGGACGCTTCCTAGTCAGAATACCTGTAGGGTTAAGGCAGATGGCATGGGTCCAAGTTATCGATGAAGATTTCCGCTGCGATGATATACTCAAGACTTGACCATAATGGTCCTACTTGTGTAGTACGGTACGTATGGATGTAAGCCTCTTGTTATTCAGCTTCTGTGTGTTCAGTGAGCATTGACCTCTGGGATCACTGTACACGTGCATTCGGTGATCACGACTTTTGAGTCGGGGTCCCCACAGAGCGGGGAGGTTGAGGACGACGCCGCGTCAGCTCGCCGGCCCCGCCTGTCAGCGGCAGCGACGACCGAGCAGGCCCCACAGGTCGGGTTAAGTGGAGGCGGGGCCAGGGAAGCCGTCTCCATCGCGGGGAGACGTACCACGTGAAGTGCGGCTTCGACGTGGTCACTTCCCGCACGCAGCAAGCCACTGGGCTGGCCCAGTGGCTATCCTTCGCCCTATGCGTGCTTTAGGTATAAACCTAAACCTTTTTCTTTTTCTTTTTCCAGTGAACTTCTAAAATCCATAGAATATTCATATTATCTCCAAATTTGATGATTCAAATTTCTAGTAGCTCATAAAATCATGATCTATCTCATGGTGCAACTTGCACATTTTTCCAGGAACTTTTTCTTCACAAACATTTATCAGACCTTGTTTTTCCATTTCTATGATAAACTTTAGAAAATCACAGAGGGCCCATTTTTGTCCAAATTCCATGATTCAAAATCCTAGATGCCTATAAGTTCAAGTCTTAGTCTTTGAACATTTTTACTAACACTTTGTGTATCACCTCAAATAATGGTCTATTTCTTCATATTTGTCAACTTTGCAAATTCATAGGAAAATCATTTCAACTCCAAATTCAGTGAAACCAATTCCTAGATGCTTCTAAAATCATCCTTTGTTAAATGGGCGCCTTTGCTCATTTTTCAAAAATATGTTTCTGTACACTTCTTGCAAATCCATAAACCCCTTGATTCCATCATATCAAAATGTTTAGAAATATTCACTTATCCAATTCCATTGAAATCACTTTGGTCATTCCTCATATGACTAGAGGTATCCTAGGAAAGTCAACTTCATATTTTTAGAGCACTTTTATTTCCTGCCTTGTTGTGTTGCTTATTATGATTGTTTCCGACGTTAGTTGACGAAGTAGACGGAGTACTTGGAGAAGGACCGGAAGACTTGAAGACTCAGATGAACCAGGCAAGCAGCCCTTTGACCATGTCCATGAAACCCTTTTTATGCATGACATATAACTCTTTATTATTGTTGCATCGGAATCATGATGAGATGGTTGACCACGTTGGTTGGTTGCCTCTGTTACTTCCTCATTGATACTTGCATTGTGTATGACCCTATCTTCTTATGAGGGTTATGCCGGTGGGAGTAGATAGGATGCTAAAGTTGTTGCTACGCAAAGTGGGTCAGGGTTATGCATGGAAAGGAACAAGTGTGTTTTGGCATACTTGCAAAGAACCCAGTGGGTGCCACTAATGCCCCTGGGAGATGATGATGAACTAGGTCACTACTTGGTGGAGAGGTAGTGTACTGAGGCTTGATGAAAGTGTTGTTTACAGAGACGGATTAGATTTAAGATTTGATGACTGTCCCAACCTTACATGCGCAACCACTCTACCCTTATATGGGAAAGGGCATTATTGATTACCTAGACCGATACTAGCTTGGAGCCCGCATTACTAGTGACGGGAGAGTTGTTGGTGCGCTCTCTCGGGACGGGGTCGTGCCAGGTAGGGCACCCATGACTGTTGTCACAGGGCACCGGACACGCCGTTGGTACCCCGTGCTTGTGGTATGTGATTGAATATCGGAGCGATGCTCCACAATTTTAAGATGTGAAATGTTGGGTACGGGGGTTACTACCAATTGAGTGGACTCCATGTTAGTGTCGTCTAGGGAAAGATAGTGATCGGGTGCTTACCCCGGGTACTTGAGGTATCGCGGGTCGTGGATGACACGGAAGTTCCCCGGATCTTGTGGGTACAGTGTGCAACCTCTGCAGAGTGTAAAACTATTCGAATAGCCGTGTCCACGGTCAAGGACAGTTGGGCGGTGCTGCTTAGACTATGTCCATATGTTTTTGAAAAACAACACAGTTTGGTGATATTGATGATGCGACTCGTGAAGAAGTCACGATGAGCTTGAGCATGAGTTGTTTATAACTCTTTCTCGATGATGATGTCTGAAACCTCCTGATACTTGTTGCAGACACAGTCATGCCCTTGATATATGTTGATCATACTTGCATGAGAAAAACTAGCTTTCTGCAAAAATTTACCTATATCATGCATTGTTGTATCTTGAACCAAAACATGGGTTGCTTGCGAGTACATTCAAACGTACTGACTGGCTTGTCCCTGGCTATTTACTTGGCCAGGCTTGAAAGAACAGGATATGATGAAGAATACTTCGGCGATGAGCATGCGAGCTAGGACGCTTCCCAGTCAGAATGCCTGTAGGGTTAAGGCAGATGGCATGGTTCCAAGTTATCGACGAAGATTTCCGCTGCGATGATATACTCAAGACTTGACCATAATGGTCCTACTTCTGTAATACGGTACATATGGATGTAAGCCTCTTGTTATTCAGCTTCTGTGTGTTCAGTGAGCATTGACCTCTGATCACTGTACACGTGCATTCGGTGATCACGACTTATGAGTCGGGGTCCCCACAGAGCTGGTATCAGAGCCATCCTGACTGTAGGAAGCCTTAGTTAGCATGGTCGTTAGTTAGGGTAAAACTATTTCCAAAACTACTACTAGTTTTCAAAACTATCTATACTTCTCTTCCCCTTCTGAATTTTTCGAAAACTAAGATATACTTTCCTCTTCCCCTTCAAAATTTAATGGTCGCTAGAACCCTTATGCCCCTAACCACTGGATTCTTTGTAATCCTCGTGGATAATCAAGAAGGAAGATGCCTTGCCAGACATTCACCCACATCTCCTGACCACAAGATTGGCGACATCACAACAAGACGATACCAACAGAAGATGCACCCTCGAGGAATGATGACCTGAAGACCCAGGAGATGGTGACACCCTTGACACTGCCCCAAGATGATGCAACCTTAACCTACGACGATCAGGGCATAGGTTATGCAAGATCATGATATACATCGCTAATAGGGTAACCCTGTCACTACCGTTGTTGTATCGGCAACCACCGGTGGATGAGAACCTAGCCATTTGGTCCGCCTCACTATAGTGAGCAGGAAAAAGGTTCTCTTCATCCCCCGCTCTCGGTGACGATATTGTCAACAATGTGTCTGACAGATTGGGCCTCTATTATGCCTTGTTAATGTCATTGCATAAAGGATTACCTACCTGGTACCATCGACGGCTTAGAAGGAAAAAGGAACCGTCATGATTAAGAAGACAAGAGAAGACCAAGTCAATGCCAGTTACGAGGAGCCACCGTCACCCCATCACTTCAACAGGCAAGAAGTTGTTGAAGAATCTTCAGGCTCAACCCGGATTGTTTCATCGAACAACTACAAGAGACGTAGCAACACCTGAGGAAAACTCAGAAGACTGCATGAGGCACAAGGCACGACTACTGAGTCCGAGAACCCTTAGGGTAGGATGAGTCGTGTACCCCCTATGCGCAGTCAAGTCCGTATGATAGTTCGAATAGAACGATGATTGTGTGTTGCTTGTTTATATCTGTTTGTGTTTTGATATAGGTCGCACTTTTGCCCTAGGCGACACGTATGCGACTATATCACCTTCCTTACCTTGCTTTCCTGTTTGGCCCTTTTTGCACCTGTTTGTTTGCACTTGCACTATAGAACCCCCTTTAGGCATTCCCCTCCTCTATGCTACTTTTCCCTCTCATCTCTTTCCTCAACTGAAGACGGGCAAGACAATATGCACCAAGGATTCCACCTCGGCGACCAACAAGCAATGAAGACTTTTGCTACAACCTCCTCGAACAAGTGCAACCCCTTAGAGTTATGGTTTCCCCTCAAGATTAGAGACCCATTCTTAGACCCTTCGAGGCTTCACGAGATACCCCAGCTCAAAACCTTAACCATGAGCTTAACCCACAGAATTGCAAGAGAACCAGTTAAGCCTCTATAAACCTTGCACATCACTGGGTTCATTAGGGAACTAGTGGACATAGTGAACGAGCACATTATCATCCTAATATAGCACAAGAACTGACGATGCCATAGGGAAGACCAGTTTGAGGATATAGGAATTGAGGACAAATGACTTGATGAGTTTATATCAATGACTTGGGGAACATGTAGGAATTCTCGTTGGACAAGAGATTTGGATTTAAATAGGTGATCCTAGTTGAGTATAGATGCTGAGTATGTCTACATGGTTCGGAGTAAATTGGATTTAGACTGATGATCTTGATCATGACACCATGTTTCTTGGTGGATGATAAACTAGGAGATTGGAGTAATTGTCGGAGTTTATTTAGGAGTCTTTGTGAGCTTGACCTTGGAGTATTACTAGATCACAATAATGGAAATTGGTGGACTGACTATAGTAAGGCAGCCCTTTCAAGTATCTGGGGATTATAGGAACATTAGGAGATCATATGGAACACCATAGACATTGGATTTGTGGAATTAATGGATCGTGTAGTGATTGATGGAAGTTAATGGGCTATTGGAGTTGATTCATAGGAAGGAAACATGATTTTGGAGTGGCATACGACGTGTTTCCTTAGATAGAGGTGCTTTATCTTAGACCTTGGAAGAATAGGCTGAGCACTTGGATTGTGATGTTTAATTCAAACTTAGCAGCCTGTATGATCTACCCATGGATTTTTAGGGGTAGACATACATATGAGTTTGGGGATTGTAGACATATATGATTTTGTTAGACCTCCTCTTCGGAGCCATGAGGATATGAATAACATGAGTGATGATTGGAGCTGACCTACAAGAGTTGATGCTTTCGGTGGTATAAGGTTATTTGTTTAAAGGACTAGATAGAACAATTGGCATCTCAGGAACCGTGCTTAAGGATAAAGATGATAAATGTTCACTCGCACACTAGAATCCTTGAAACCCTTAAGCCCTACCAAGCCATAACATGGTCAGATCATGACCACAGGCTTTGGTTCTAGATCATAAGACCTTGGCCGATACTCAACCATGACCACCACCAATGCCTCAGCCCACTTTACGTACCCCATAGATTTCATGGAGTGCTGGGACAAGTTGGTTGTCATCTTTCTTCCGTGACCTACTTGTCCACCCGAAGACGGAAGAAGAATCACTGAGCTGGTCAAGGGAACATCTGAAGATCGCCATGTCCAGGAAGAAGAACTACACCAACCACCATCTTCAAGAAGTATACCTCCGCATCAAAGACCAGGCATATCTGCAAACCACTCCTCTCTAAGGAACCGAGCATTTCCATGACAAGGAGACCCACACCAAGATTCATCGCCCCCCTTCGAGATCACTCCAAGATTTAACAACCCGCTCCGAGATCACTTCAAGGCGAAGAGTAGACGACTACCAGCTAGAGTTACCACCTGAGCCACCTAATGTGCACAACGCTTTCCATGCATCACAACCCCGGAAGTGTTTCCAACTTCCTAGCTAGCCCGAGCACTAATAAGGACATTAACCACCGAGCCACCAACCCCTAGCCCAATCTAACCTACCGCAAGCTACCCATTAGCATCCTGGATCAAGAAGAGCGTCATACATGAAGCTACAACACCAGATACTTCAAGCTCAATGGAGCACTAACGGAAGCAGAAGCAACATGAGGACTTGAAGACTACCCCGGATCCAGTTTTCATATTCCTTTCCACGCCTAGTTTGGGAATCTCGGGGACGAGATTCTTGTAAGGGGGGTAGGTCTGTCACACCCTGATTTTCATGCCACAACACTTAAGCTAATAAATCATGATAAAATGTGGTTTGACAAAAACTTTTGAGTGTTTTGTCTTTGCTTTGATTGAATGTTTCTCTGCTGTTCGCAAGTGCTCTAAAAATCAAATAAATCCTCCAACTCCTATACTTCATCTCCTTGCTCCAAACTCTTGAACCAATGATCATGCCATGTGTATAGGACATAAAAATAGTTTCTTACAAAAATGATTTGGCCAAATAGTATTTTCAAAAATTAGTTTTTCAAAAACCCCTGAATTGAGGTTTGCACTTCAAGTACTTAATTAAGGGCAGTAAAAATATTTCTAAAAATATATTTGACTCCTATTAGATATATGATACCCAGAAACCACAAAAGTATAATTTTAAAAGTTAATTTCCTATTTTATTTAAAAGCTTTTTCTTAAGGCCAGAAATGGTCTTTAATAGGGAAACATTATTTTAATGCTTTAAAAATATTTTTTTTGAAAATTTGGGGAAACTCAGTGGACATATGTTGTCCATATATAAGAGTTTCAACACATGGTCATGTTCAAAATATTGGTCAAATACCTCAAAAACCCTTTCTGGATATTTCAAGCTTTTGAAATATTTACAAAGGAAATATTTTCCAAAAATTCCAAGAAAATTCTATCATGTCACATATGACATATTTATTGATCTTGCCAAGCATCATGTCTTGGAGAACAAGATAACATCATCGAATCCTCTCAAAACCATTTCTATCCATTTTGAAGTTTGAGCAACTTTACATTGCCAAACATGTCCAAATATTCTAAAACCTTGTGAAAATTCTCCAATGGTCTAATTATTCATCTAGGCCAAGTGGCACAAGTTGGAGAACAAGTTATATTGATCAAAGTTCCCCAAAACCCTTTCTGACCAGAACCAAATTTGGACAACTCTACATTGCCAAGTGTGTCCTTTTGATCTGAATTTTTGTGGACATGTTCAAATCCTAAAATGATGACACTACACCAAGTGGTGCATCAAGGAGAATAGATTTGCATGACTAAATCTTGGCAAAGCCATTTCTGCTAATTTCTAGGGTTTACCAAAGTTACATTGGCTACTTTGTCCAAATGAGCTCAAATTTGGTGGCACACCCTATTTCTAAGTGTCATTCCATCCTGTTAATTCTCATGGCAAGTGGAATTAATTTGCTTGCCCAAACTTGCATCAAACACCTTCTGCCATTTTTCCAAAAGCACCATTTTGACCCCTTCCACTAATCTCCATGGGCTCAACTTTGTGTCACAGCTAATTCTAGCCCCCTTATACCTCCAGTAGCAATGGCAAGTGTTCAAATCAATTATTTGTGGGTGAAACCCTCACTTTCTCTCTCTGGACAGCCTCTTTCTCTCTCTCCATCAACCTCTCTCCTCTCCTACTGGCTCTCCAGGGCATCCAATGCCTCTCCACACTTCTTTACTACCCCAAGCACTACCAGACATCAGTGGCCGCTCCCACATTGCCAAAAAATGGCATGCCGGCCATTTGCACGCTCTGGAGCGCGCTACAGTGCGCTCCCGCACGGTAGCCGCCCCCTGCCAACCGCCTCCGGCCACCTCGGGCCTCCCCAGCGTGTCTCACGAGGCCGCTTCGGCGTCTGGGACACGGCAAGCTGCCGGCCCCCTCCTAAACCTCTCCCCTCTCTCCTCCATGGAGCCCGCCCGAGTGCGCCGTAGGCCGCGTCCACGATGCACCACGGCCCCTCTATTTAGAGGCCCTACCGAGCTCTCCTACAGCTTCTTCCCGCTCTCCCTATTCCCCAGCAACCTCCCAGACAACATCCCTCTCCCCCTAATGCTCTCCTGCCCTCTCCATGGCCGGAGTGCCGCCGCCGACCGCCGCTCGGATTCGGGCACCACAGCCCCTCTCTCTTCTCCCTACCCACTCCAGTACTCCCTCACCACCATCACAAAGCCCCCATCACCTCCACCCTTCCCCGGGACGCCCCTGCGCTCGAAGCCGGCAATGGCCGATGCCATCCTCCGCCATGGGCGAAGGCCCGCTCCCCTCCAAGGAAACTGGCGCCCGTAGTGTGGCATCCTGGATGGGGCACGCTTCCCCGAGCACGCCGGTGGCTGGATCACCGGAAACGGTGGACGGCAGTGCCGGCAGTCGCCGTCGACGTCTCCCCTGCCTCGCCTCCTCTGCTTCGGGCGGGAGGTTGAGGACGACGCCGCGTCAGCTCGCCGGCCCCGCCTGTCAGCGGCAGCGACGACCGAGCAGGCCCCACAGGTCGGGTTAAGTGGAGGCGGGGCCAGGGAAGCCGTCTCCATCGCGGGGAGACGTTCCACGTGAAGTGCGCCTTTGACGTGGTCACTTCCCGCACGCAGCGAGCCACTGGGCTGGCCCAGTGGCTATCCTTCGCCTGATGCGTGCTTTAGGTATAAACCTAAACCTTTTTCTTTTTCTTTTTCCAGTGAACTTCTAAAATCCATAGAATATTCATATTATCTCCAAATTTGATGATTCAAATTTCTAGTAGCTCATAAAATCATGATCTATCTCATGGTGCAACTTGCACATTTTTCCAGCAACTTTTTCTTCACAAACATTTATCAGACCTTGTTTTTCCATTTCTATGATAAACTTTAGAAAATCACAGAGAGCCCATTTTTGTCCAAATTCCATGATTCAAAATCCTAGATGCCTATAAGTTCAAGTCTTAGTCTTTGAACCTTTTTACTAACACTTTGTGTATCACCTCAAATAATGGTCTATTTCTTCATATTTGTCAACTTTGCAAATTCATAGGAAAATCATTTCAACTCCAAATTCAGTGAAACCAATTCCTAGATGCTTCTAAAATCATCCTTTGTAAAATGGGCGCCTTTGCTCATTTTTCAAAAATATGTTTCTGTACACTTCTTGCAAATCCATAAACCCCTTGATTCCATCATATCAAAATGTTTAGAAATATTCACTTATCCAATTCCATTGAAATCACTTTGGTCATTCCTCATATGACTAGAGGTATCCTAGGAAAGTCAACTTCATATTTTTAGAGCACTTTTATTTCCTGCCTTGTTGTGTTGCTTATTATGATTGTTTCTGACGTTAGTTGATGAAGTAGACGGAGTACTTGGAGAAGGACCGGAAGACTTGAAGACTCAGATGAACCAGGCAAGCAGCCCTTTGACCATGTCCATGAAACCCTTTTTATGCATGACATATAACTCTTTATTATTGTTGCATCGGAATCATGATGAGATGGTTGACCACGTTGGTTGGTTGCCTCTGTTACTTCCTCATTGATACTTGCATTGTGTATGACCCTATCTTCTTATGAGGGTTATGCCGGTGGGAGTAGATAGGATGCTAAAGTTGTTGCTACGCAAAGTGGGTCAGGGTTATGCATGGAAAGGAACAAGTGTGGTTTGGCATACTTGCAAAGAACCCCAGTGGGTGCCACTAATGCCCCTGGGAGATGATGATGAACTAGGTCACTACTTGGTGGAGAGGTGGTGTACCGAGGCTTGATGAAAGTGTTGTTTACAGAGACGGATTAGATTTAAGATTTGATGACTGTCCCAACCTTACATGCGCAACCACTCTACCCTTATATGGGAAAGGGCATTATTGATTACCTAGACCGATACTAGCTTGGAGCCCGCATTACTAGTGACGGGAGAGTTGTTGGTGCGCTCTCTCGGGACGGGGTCGTGCCAGGTAGGGCGGCCATGACTGTTTTCACAGGGCACCGGACACACCGTTGGTACCCCGTGCTTGTGGTATGTGATTGAATATCGGAGCGATGCTCCACAATTTTAAGATGTGAAATGTTGGGTACGGGGGTTACTACGCATCGAGTGGACACCATGTTAGTGTCGTCTAGGGAAAGATAGTGATCGGGTGCTTACCCCGGGTACTTGAGGTATCGCGGGTCGTGGATGACACGGAAGTTCCCCGGATCTTGTGGGTACAGTGTGCAACCTCTGCAGAGTGTAAAACTATTCGAATAGCCGTGTCCACGGTCAAGGACAGTTGGGCAGTGCTGCTTAGACTATGTCCATATGTTTCTGAAAAACAACACAGTTTGGTGATATTGATGATGCGACTCGTGAAGAAGTCACGATGAGCTTGAGCATGAGTTGTTTATAACTCTTTCTCGATGATGATGTCTGAAACCTCTTGATACTTGTTGCAGACACAGTCATGCCCTTGATATATGTTGATCATACTTGCATGAGAAAAACTAGCTTTCTGCAAAAATTTACCTATATCATGCATTGTTGTATCTTGAACCAAAACATGGGTTGCTTGCGAGTACATTCAAACGTACTCACTGGCTTGTCCCTGGCTATTTACTTGGCCAGGCTTGAAAGAACAGGATATGATGAAGAATACTTCGGCGACGAGCATGCGAGCTAGGACCCTTCCCAGTCAGAATGCCTGTAGGGTTAAGGCAGATGGCATGGGTCCAAGTCATCGACGAAGATTTCCGCTACGATGATATACTCAAGACTTGACCATAATGGTCCTACTTGTGTAATACGGTACGTATGGATGTAAGCCTCTTGTTATTCAGCTTCTGTGTGTTCAGTGAGCATTGACCTCTGGGATCACTGTACACGTGCATTCGGTGATCACGACTTATGAGTCGGGGTCCCCACAACTAGAGCTATAAATATATGAAAGCTCAATAAAAAAACTAAGTGGGGTGCATCCAACCTGCTCGCTCACGAAGACCTAGGGCACTTTTGAGGAAGCCCATCATTGGAATATACAAGCCAAGTTCTATAATGAAAAATTCCCACTAGTATATGAAAGTGACAACATATGAGACTCTCTATCATGAAGATCATGGTGCTATTTTGAAGCTCAAGTGTGGAAAAAGAGATAGTAGCATTGTCCCTTCTCTCTTTTTCTCACATTTTTTCTTTTTCTTTTTTTTCTTTTTTTTCTTTGGCCTTCTCTTTTTCTCTTTTTGGCCTTTCTCTTTCCTTTTTCTCTTTTTTTTTCTTTTTTTCTTTTTGTAAAGTCCGAAGTCTCATCCCGACTTGTGGGGGAATCATAGTCTTCATCATCCTTTCCTCTAGGACAATGCTCTAATAATGAAGATC
The DNA here is from genome assembly GCA_963921465.1 of Triticum timopheevii. NCBI lineage: Eukaryota > Viridiplantae > Streptophyta > Magnoliopsida > Poales > Poaceae > Triticum > Triticum timopheevii. The sequence goes on from OY997270.1 coordinate 142,987,392, forward strand.
ATCACACTTTTATGGATTTACAACACAAAGCTAGAACAAGATATGACTCTATATGAATGACTCCGGCGGTGTACCGAGATACACAATGAATCAAGAGCGACATGTATGAAAATTATGAAGGTGGCCTTGCCACAAATACGATGTCAACTACATGATCATGCAAAAAGCAATATGACAAAAGTAATGTGTGTCATATGAAAGGAACAGTGGAAAGTTGCATGGCAATATATCTCGGAATGGCTATGGAAATGCCATAATAGGTAGGTATGGTGGCTGTTTTGAGGAAGGTAGATGGTGGGTGTATGGCACCGGCGAAAGTTGCGCGGTGCAAGAGAGGCTAGCAATGGTGGAAGGGTGAAAGAGTGCGTATAATCCATGGACTCAACATTAATCAAAAGAACTCATATAATTGTTGCAAAAATTTAGAAGTCATCAAAAACCAAAGTACTACGCGCATGCTCCTAGGGGGATAGATTGGTAGGAAAAGACCATCGCTCGTCCCCGACCACCACTCATAAGGAAGACAATCAATAAATAAAATTGTGCTCCAACTTCATCACAAAGCGGTTCACCATACGTGCATGTTACGGGAATCACAAGCTTCAACCCAAGCATTCTTTAAATTCATAATCACCCAACTAGCATGACTTTAATATCACTACCTCCATATCTCAAAACAATTATCAAGCATCAAATTGATCATAGCATCCAATTCACTTTCTATGATAGTTTTTATTATACCCAACTTGAATGCTCATCATTCTAAGACCAACTTTATGATCATAGCAAATACCATGCTGTTCTAAAAGACTCTCAAAATGATATAAGTGAAGCATGAGAGACTAGCAATTTCTTCAAAATTAAGACACCACCGTGCTCTAAAAGATATAAGTGAAGCACTAGAGCAAAAACTATCAAGCTCAAAAGATATAAGTGAAGCACATAGAGTATTCTAGCAAATTCTAATCAAATAGGCTTCTCCCAAAAGGTGTGTACAGCAAGGATGATTGTGGTAAACTAAAAAACAAAGACTAATATAATACACGATGCTCCAAGCAAAACACATATCATGTAGCGAATAAAAATATAGCTCCAAGTAAAGTTACCAACGAACGAAGACGAAAGAGGGGATGCCTTCCCGGGGCATCCCCAAGCTTAGGCTTTTGACTATTCTTGAATATCTTGGGGTGCCATGGGCATCCCCAAGCTTAGGCTCTTGCCACCCTTTATTCCATAGTCCATAAAAGCTTTACCCAAAACTTGAAAACTTCACAACACAAAACTCAACAGGAAATCTTATAAGCTCCGTTAGTGAAAGAAAACAAAACCACCACATAAGGTACTGCAATGAACTCATTATTTATTTATATTGGTGTTAAACCTACTGTATTCCAACTTCTTTATGGTTTATAAACTAATTTACTAGCCATAGATGCATTGAAATAAGCAAACAATACACGAAAAACAGAATCTATCAAAAACAGAACAGTCTGTAGCAATCTCTAACTAATGCAAACTTATGGAACTCTAAAAATCTTACTAAAATAGGAAGTCCTGGACAATTTTTTTGTTGAACAACATCAAAAAGAATAAACGCAAAAGCATGTTCCTGTGATTTAACAAAATTATATTCGTGCGCGCAAAGTTTCTGTTTTTTAGCAGAATCAAATCAACTATCATCGTAGGTTATCCTATAGGTTCTACTTGGCACAGACACTAATTAAGAGATAAAAACACATCTATCAAGAACGTAGATGCAAGGTTTATTACTAAACAGGAGAAAAAACATAAAACATAAAGAAAAATTGGGTTGCCTCCCAACTAGCGCTATCGTTTAACGCCCCTAGCTAGGCATAAAAACAAAGATAGATCTAACGAGTGCCATCTTTGGCACTAAATTCATAAGTAGCACGCATGATAGATTCATAAGGTAATTTGACTTTCTTTCTTGGAAAGTGCTCCATGCCTTTCTTTAATGGAAATTGGAATCTAATATTCCCTTTCTTCATATCAATAATCGCACCAATCGTTCTAAGGAAAGGTCTACCAAGAATAATAGGGCAAGAAAGATTGCAATCTATATCAAGAATGATAAGATCTACGGGCACCAAATTTCTATTTGCAATAATAAGGACATCATTGATCCTTCCCATAGGCTTTTTAATGATGGAATCCACAAGGTGCAAATTTAAAGAGCAATCATCAGGATCATGGAAACCTAGAATATCACATAAAGTTTCCGGAATCGTGGAAACACTAGCACCAAAATCACACAAAGCAAAACACTCATAATCTTTAATTCTAATCTTTATAGTAGGTTCCCACTCATCATTAAGTTTTCTAGGTATAGAAACTTCCAAATTAAGTTTTTCATTATAAGATTGCATCAAGGCATCAACAATATGTTTGGTAAAAGCTTTATTTTGACTATAAGCATGAAGAGAATTAACCACGGATTGCAACAAGGAAATACAACCTTTTAAAGAGAAATTATCATAATCAAATTCCTTGAAATCCAAGATAGTAAGTTCAATATTATTAGAAGTAGAGGATTCTCCAATCTGACTTTTACCAATTTTTGCATCAAGATCTAAAGACTCCGAATTTTTGGGACGCCTTCTAGGCAAAGTTGATTCATCATCACTCCCATAATCATCAAAATTCATATTGCAAAACATAGATCTAATTGGAGACGCATCAATAACTTTAAGATCCTCATCATTATTTTCACGGAGACTAGAAGAACACGCTTTTATAAAGCTTTCTTTTTTAGCATGCAATCTAGCGGTTATTTCCTTGCACTTGTCAATGGAAATTCTCATTACTTTGAGAGACTCATTGATATCATGCTTAGGAGAAGAAGATCCAAGTTTAAGAGAATTAACATCAAACGAAAGTCTATCAACGTTCCTAGCCAAATCATCAACTTTGAGCAATTTTTCTTCAAGCAAAGCATTAAAATTCTTTTGAGAAATCATAAATTCTTTCACACTATTCTCAAAATCAGAGGGCATCTTATTACCATAAGAATTATTGTAGGAATTTCCATAATTATTAGAGGGATTACTAGGGAATGGTCTAGCATTAAAATTTCCTCTATAAGAATTGTTTCCAAAACTATTGCTACCAACAAAATTCACATCCATACACTCATTATTATTCTCAATCAAGGAAGACAAAGGCATATCATTGGGATCAAGAGGAGTATTTTTAGTAGCAAACATCTTCATAAGTTCATCCATCTTTCCACTCAAAACATTAATTTCTTCTATAGCATGCACTTTTTACTAGAAGATCTTTCGGTGTGCCATTGAGAATAATTAGGCATAGTATTATCAAGCAATTTTGTAGCATCTTCTAACATAATTTCCATAAACGTGCCTCCCGCGGCCGAATATAAGAGATTTCTAGAAGCAAAGTTCAAACCGGCATAAAATTTTTGTATGATCATCCATAAATTCAAACCATGAGTAGGGCAATTGCGAAGCATCAATTTCATTCTTTCCCAAGATTGGGCAACATGCTCATGATCAAGTTGTTTAAAATTCATAATATCGTTCCTAAGAGTGATGATCTTAGCGGGAGGAAAATACTTAGAGATAAAAGCATCTTTGCACTTGTTCCAAGAATCAATAGTATTTTTAGGCAAGGACGAAAACCAAACTTTAGCACGACCTCTAAGTGTGTCGTGAGAAACGAACACCTATGGGGCAGGGCCCCTTCTCGGTCCGGCAGGGAGCGGAGGGCGCACGAAGAGCAGATCGAGGCGAGGCACGCGAGGGATTTTACCCAACTTTGGAGCTCTCCGGAGAGATAAGACTCCTATTGCTGCTTTGTGGCGGTATTATCTTCTTGCTCGAGAGCGTGAGCATGATGTAGTTTCGAATGAATCGAACCCCTTCTACGTTGCGCATGGGCCTCCTTTTATAGGTTAAAGGGGTCACCGACAGGTGGCAACGCAGACAGGGGTACAAATGTAAAAAGAGGGGTTGGTACAACTGCCTCTACAGTGCACCCTACCTAACTCTGACGGCAGGGGACAAGAGCATTTAATGCCCGTCCGGTCGCCCAAACAGTGCAGAAAAGCGACCGTTAGGGGCGCCACCACTTGCCACGATGGCCTTCTCGTCATCTCCACTTGCCACCTCGCACCGCTTGGCTGCACAGCTTCCCGCCACGTGTGCCCGGAACGGTCCTGCGGCGACACGTCGACGGATGCGCTGGAGCATGGGCACAGAGTGGTGGCTTCGCCGCGGCAAGCGCCTTGCCGCAGTCGTTGTCTTGTCGCACCCGAAAGCTTGTCGCTCGTCGGGCCTCGCCGGGACACGCGGCGCGTCGCGGCAAGTTCTTTGAAGTGCCTTGGTTGGCCCTCCCGGCAAGCTCCTCTTGCCGGGGCCTTGTCCTTCCCGGCAAGCTCCTCTTGCCGGAGTCTTGTCTTCAGTTAAAACACTTTGTTCTTGAATGGCATCAATAGGAACTACGGAGGATCTTGGCGGGCGCCCGACAAGCCTTGCCGCGGGGCGCTGCGACTGCCCGTGCACAAGTTCGGGATACTAAGGTACCCCTACTTTAGTACACCGACAGGAGCCCCCGGGCCTGGGCCACACACGGTGCCGAGCGCTGTTGGGCCAGGCCCAAAACAGGGCACGGGCAAACGCGGCCTGGGTCCATACCAAATCTAACTCCGTATCCACCGCGCCCTCCTGTAACGGCACACATCGAATGCGGCATCATGGGAGAGATCGTGGGCGATTCATTAATCGAGAAAGGCGTAACGTTCGGCTCTCCTCTTTATAAGCAGAGGAAACAGGGGTCGTTCCCCCACCTTCGCCACTTGCGGTTCCTTCCTCAGAAATCTCCGCCGCTCCCCTCCGCTTCCCAAGCCGAAAGAGAGCAGCGCTCCGCCGCCCGTCGCCGCCGTCGCCGCCAACGCCCCCGCTCTCCTCCACCGCCTCCGCCATGGCTCCGAAGACCGGGAAGGGTGTGAAGTCGGCCGAGGCGCTGCGGCTTGAGGCGCTGTGCAAGGAGTGAGCACTCTTCCCCTCCGAGCTGTCCGCGAAGGAGCTGCGGGAGTGGTTCTACCTTTTTTGGTCGACGGAGACGCGGGCGCATCCGCGCACGCAGGTACTCTCCGCCGAAGCTTCTACTTCGAAGCGGTGTCCAAAGGGATACTACTTCTTCCCCTTGTTCTTCTATTGCGGGCTCTGCCCGCCCTTTTCCGATTTCTTCTGCGACATTATGAACACATACGGGCTCCATCTTCTCGACTTCACCCCCAACGCCGTTTTGACCATGGCGGTTTTCGCGCACCTTTGCAAGAACTTCGTCGGAATCCACCCAAATGTAGCCCTCTTCCGCCACTACTTCATGCCCTGGGTCGAGAAAGGAGAGCCCCTATCTGGCGGGATCGCCTGGATCTCGAGAGCCGGCAAGAAAGATGTCTATCTGGAGGGGGAACTCCGTAGAAAATGGGAGGAGTGGAGAGCGGAGTGGTGTTGGATTGTTGACGCAGATCCGCAGCCATTCACCAATTTGCGCCAAGCCCGAGTAGTGCGCGGCAGCGATTGGAGCGCCCTGGCGGCGGATGATGCTAGGTTGAAGATCGCCACCACCCAGATCCTGCGGCTCAGGCTTGCCGGGCTCACTATAGGGGCTGTTGGTGCGGACTTTCTTCGCCGCCACATCACCCCTCTGCAGGAAAGGGGAAGGCCCGCCTGGCTGTTCGGGGGCTTGGCGGATATCATGAGGCTGCGTCCAGGCCTCAATTTTAACTTCACTGTTTTGGAGTTGGATGGAACGCACAAGGAGCTATTTAAGCACGACCCCAACCATCCGGAGTGGTTCAGGCTGCCGCAGGGCGTCGTCCCCTTGTGCAACAACTCCCAGCTCGATCGCATCCGCACAATGATGCCAGAGTGCGACTCGCACGGGATTATCCCAACTTGGCAGGAGCCCTCCGACGACGTCGTGCGGCAATTCTTCGACGGCTTGGTGGAGGTAGCGGTCCGTGCCGACGAGCAGAGGGTCCTCACCCGCGACACCACCGATGATGAGATGCGGCGCATCGCCACCAGGGCGGAGGAGGCGGCGGCAGCCGCCGCCGCGGGCGAGTTTGGTTTTACGTTCGAGGAGGCAGAGGCAGCCGAGGCGGCAAGCCTTGCCGACCGGGAGGAGCTTGTCGGGGAGGTCGCTGGCAAGGAAGAGCCCGAAGCCGAAGCGAGCGAGCCCGCCGGGGGCGCAAGTGGCCAGCCGTCTTTGAGCAGCTTGCCGCAGGCGGAGCCCCCAGCGCAGCCCCCAGCTCAACCAAGAAGGCGCCTCCGCAGGGCTGGAGACACAGCAGGGCGGCAGGCAGGCCAACAACCGCAGCGCCGCGGGACACGCTCCACCGCGGCAAGCACCGTTGCCGCGGGAGCATCTCATGCCGCACCGGCAACTGGAGCGGGGTCCTCTCGAGCCGCCGCTTCCGATCCTGCTGCAGCTCCAGCCAAGCATCCAAGGGAGCCTACTCCTCCGCCTCGTCGCGCTGAAAGGGTACCAGACTTCGACCTCTCCGCACTGAGCTCCGACGAGGAGGAAGAAGAGGAGGAGGAGTAAGCCTTTCTTCCTGTTGTACTTATATTTCTTTGATTCTTGCTGTTTCTTGTTTTGTATCTGATCTGTTTCCCTCTGACCCTTGTTCCTTTTCAGGACTCTGGCCGAGAGAGCGGCGAAGAGGGCCAAGGTCCCCGTGGTTGTCATCGAGGACGATCCTGCCGTGACAGTGGAGGACGCGTCCGAGACCACCTTGTCGGACCCGGCAACCTCTCCCCGAAGCAGCCCCCAGCGTAAGTGCATAATTTTACTTCCCACTGTCATGCGCGCATGGGTGCTCTTTCCTTGATGATATCTTGATTGTCGATTTGCTTGTGTAGGAGCAGAACAGGCCCATCAGGAACAACCAGAAGCCGCTCCTGAGGTGCTATCCGCCTCAACTATGCCGCCAAGGACGGAATCCCCGGCAAGGGAGTGCTCTCCAGCGAGGGAGAGGTCCCCGGCAAGGGGCAGTTCTCCGGCAAGGGACGGGACCAGCGATCCTTCCGTGGTGGAGCCCATGATTAAAGAGCCCAGCACAGGTAACCCTCCTTGTCGGAAATTTTCCCTTGGGTTCTTCATTTTCTGATCTTCTTTTTGGATATTTGCTTGACTTTTTCTTCCTCTTCCCATCTTCAGATCCCCCTTCCACAGATCCGATGGAGACCGAGGCCACCGGCGAGGAGGATGCACGCGGCAACACTGATGATGCCACCGCTACCGAGGAAGAGGCCGACGCTGATGATCCCGCCGGCGAAGAGGCCGCCAAGGCTGCTGGCGCAGGAGCTGGCGAGGGGTCCGGCGATCGCACTGACGACCCCGAGGGTGCAGGAGTGCAAGGCGCTACACCGACCGCCGACCCCTCCGCCGCTGATGTAGCACCGGGCTCCGAAGGGCCCCAGCCCGGCGCCTACTTGAAGGCCGGCGAGGGTGTCTTCATCAAGCTTCCCTGGGCGCCGAGCTCCAGGGCGCCGGTCGAGGGAGAGGCTTTTGACGGAGAGGTGCTCGCTTCTACTGGGCTGACGGTGGTTGACGCGCCAAGTAGCAGCAGCGGCGAGTCTGAGGAGGAGCAGCTGCTCCGGAAGTTGGTGTCGCTCTACCGCGCCTGTCAAGCGAAGCTGGAGTCTCGGGAAGCGCTTGTCGCGCAGGCGGGAGTGGACATAGAGAGGCATGCGGAGGAGCTCCAGAGCCGCAACCAAGAGGCCCTCCGGTCAATTGCAGAGGAGAGGGCGCAACTTGTCGAGGCACGGAAGGCCTTCATCCTCGAGAAGGCAGAAGCTGAAGAGCAACAGCGGCTTGCCGCCGAGGGGCTGTCCACGCGAGAAGGCGAGCTGACGCAGAGGAAGGTCAACTTGGACAATTATGAGGAGGAGCTTGCCGCACGCGAGCAATCACTTGGCGGGGGACTCAAGGAAGCGAAGGACGCGGCCGCAGCTGCTGAGGCCGCCAAGAAGGAACTGGAGGTGAAGATGGCGCAGCTGGAGGCCGATCTGAAAGGGAAGGATGAGGAGCTTGCCGCGCTCCAGCGCGAGCGCGAGAAGGACGCCCTTGCCCATGGCGATCTGCAGGTTCAACTCGCCGATAAGGGCAAGGAACTGAACGCCGCCAAGGACTCAAATGCTGATCTCGAGCTGAAGCTGGTCACGTTGACGGAGACACTAGACGGCGCCAAGAAGAGGGAGGAGGACTTGAAGCAAGAACTCAAGGCCAACGAGGAGATGCTGACGAGGGCTGCCGAAACTCAAAACACCTTCCGGGCTACGGTGGAGCTCTGGACGGAGGGTCTCGTCAACATCGCCGTAGTTATCGACGAGGAGCTGGCGCAGCTGGATTTGGAGGGCTTCGGGTACTCTCCTGATGAGAACCTCCAGCCCAGCGCCAAGCTCACTCTGTTCTTCAAGGGCGTGGCGACGGCTCTCCAGCAACTCCGGGAAAGGATCCCAAGGCAGCTGGCCGACGAGTCACGCGCAATCTATGCCAGAGTCTTGGAGAAGGTGTTGGTGAAGGTGCTCTTCCGCAATCCGAACCTCAACCTCACCAACGTTCTCAAGAAGCTGCCGGCGGGTGCTGATCTTGCAGAGCTCAAAGCCCTTGTCGCACCCATTGTGGACAAGGTGAACAAAGTCAGAAGGGTCGACGGTGATCGTGTAGATTAGGCCGCCCTTTTCCTCCTTTTTCTTGCCGCTGCCAGACATGTCACATGAACAATCTATTAGAGCGCGGCAAGTCATTTTTGTAATATAACTTTATCTTGGGCAGAATTTGCTATGTTATCCCCTTTACTTGATTTCTTCCTTTGTATGTTTTTACCCTACGCTTTTAGGGAACTTGCCGACGTAGGCACCCTTGCCGCGAGCGCTGAGTGCGGAACATCAGCAGCCTGCTGGCGGTGCTGACTCCGGCAAGCAACCTTGTTGCAACTAGCCGCAAGACACTTAAGTTGTTGAGCGGACTCGAAACAAAGTAAGGGCGCAACTAGCTACGAGTTGGTTCCTCCGCGCACAGGTTTTCCATACAAAGCACGGTCGTTCAAGGGAGATAACTTAAGAAATTTTAAAAACTGATTGTGCTAAAACTTTGGCAACTTAGCTTTTCTGTCATCTGCATCCCGGCAAGGCTATACTTCTTTGAACGACGCCTGGTCCACACCGTTATCTTCTCCTCCCCCGGTGAACTTGTGGGCGAAGGAACCTTCTTTTTGAGAAAAAGAAAGAAGAGAAAATAAAGATATGGAGCCTTAAGGCTCGTTATTGCTTACCGGCGGCAAGTGCTGCACAACGTGTCAGATAACACATGCAAAAAAGAAAAAAGGCATGAATTTTGACAAGATGTGCGAAGCACATGAGCTTTTATGTATGCACGGGATCTGCGCCCGGCTTTGTACAAAGGGTTACATGCAACAGCGGCAAGGCTTGTACAAAAGGTGGTTGCCGGAACAGGTTCCGGCAACCGCGCCTTATGGGTAAAACTTACGAAGATGCTCAATGTTCCAGGAGTTGCTCACCGAAAAGCCATCTTCGGTCTCAAGGCGGACAGCGCCAGGCCTAGTGACTCGCTTCACCCGATAAGGGCCTTCCCACTTCGGCGTCAACTTGTTGGAATTCTTGGCGGATTGAACGTGCCGAAGAACAAGGTCGCCTTCCTCGAGACTTCTGGCATTGACTTTGCGGCTGTGGTAGCGGCGCAAAGCTTGCTGGTATCGAGCAGCTCGTACAGCAGCTTGAAGACGATCTTCCTCAAGGAGCAGCGTGTCATGTTGTTGCAGCTGCTCTTGCTCAAGCTCATCATAAGCGAGCACTCGAGGCGATCTGTATACGAGTTCCGTGGGGAGAACTGCCTCTGCTCCATAGACCAGAGCAAAAGGTGTCTGGTCAGTGGCTCGATTTGGCGTTATCCTGACTGACCAAAGAACCACTGGCAGCTCCTCGATCCAATTCCTTCCGCACTTGTGCAGCCTGTCGAAAGTTCTGGTCTTGAGCCGGCGCATCACTTCAGCGTTTGCCCTCTCCGCTTGACCGTTGCTTCTTGGGTGAGCAACAGAAGCGAAGTAGATCTTGGCGCCAAGATCTTGGACGTATTGCGTGAAGGTGCGGCTCGTAAATTGTGTGCCATTGTCGGTGATGATCCTGTTAGGGACTCCGAAACGGCAAACAATCGACCTGAAGAACTTGACTGCTGACTGTGCTGTCACCTTCATCACTGCTTCCACTTCCGGCCACTTTGTGAACTTGTCGATTGCCACGTACAAGTACTCAAAGCCCCCGACAGCTCGGGGAAAGGGGCCGAGGATGTCGAGCCCCCAGACCGAAAATGGCCAGGACAAAGGGATTGTTTGGAGAGCTTGAGCTGGTTGATGTATCTGCTTGGAGTGGAACTGGCACGCTTCACACTTGGTTACTTGTGCAGTTGCATCCTGGAGGGCTGTTGGCCAAAAGAAACCTTGCCGGAAGGCTTTGCCGACAAGTGCTCTTGCGCCAATGTGGTGACCACATATGCCTCCATGTATCTCTGCCAACAGCTTCCGTCCTTCTTCCCGGGGAATACACTTCAATTTCACTCCGTTGAATCTCCTTCTGTACAGTATGTCATCGACAAACTGGTACATACTTGATTGCCGGGCTACTCTCTCTGCTTCTTCTTGCTCTTCGGGGAGTTCTCCTGTTTGAAGGAAATGGACAATCTGTTGTGCCCATGCTGGAAATTGCGGCTCGACAACAAGGACTAAAGGCATAAATGCTGCTGCGGGAACATCTGCTTCCACGGCAAGAATCTGCGACTCAGCCGGAGCCTGACGTTCCCCGGCAAGCTTGCCGGAGCAAAACTTGTCGGGAGCGTCTGCTTCAACGAAACAAACCCTAGGGTTTATCGGAGCAGACTCCTCCTCAACACTCTTGGTATTGATCTTGAGGACCTTCTTGGCAGCGGCTTCGGGGAGCTCAGCCGGAAAGTAGTCCCCGGAAACCAACTTCCTCTTCTTGCTCTGTCCAGTTGATGGTATCACAGATGGTTGAGTCAGCCTGAGCACAAAGATCCCTGGTTCCACAGGTAACTTTAATGCAGCGCATTTTGACAGGCCATCGGCAACGTCGTTCCGAGCTCTTGGAACATGTTCCATCTGTAGGCCATCAAAATGCTCTTCCAACTTTCTCACTTCATCAATGTAAGCTTCCATCAACGGACTCTGATAATCTTTGTTCACTTGGCGGACGACAAGCTGCGAGTCACCCCTGACAATGAGCTTCTTGATCCCAAGGTCTGCCGCGATCCTAAGTCCGGCAAGAAATCCTTCATATTCTGCAGTATTGTTTGTCGCTTGCTCCTTGGGAAAGTGCATCTGGACCACATACTTGAGGTGCTCTCCGGTGGGTGCGACAAGTAACACGCCCGCACTGGCGCCTTGGAGCGAAAAGGCACCATCAAAGTACATGATCCATTCTTTGCTTGCTTCCTTGACGGGGATGCTCGTCTCCGGAGTTTCTTCATCAGGTGTTGGCGTCCACTCTGCTATGAATTCTGCCAATGCTCGGCTCTGGATAGTTGAAGTACTCTCAAACTTGAGGCCAAAGCTTGACAATTCCAGTGCCCACTCGACGATCCCGCCTGTTGCTTCCGGATTCTGCAATATCCTCTTCAACGGAAAGCGAGTGACAACTGTAATCTCATGTGCTTGAAAGTAATGGCGCAGCTTCCTTGAGGCCATGAGAAGGCCGAAAAGCAACTTCTGCACACCAGAGTACCTTGATCTAGCCCCCTGCAAAAGGGAACTGACAAAATAAACTGGGCGCTGCACCATCCTCTTTTGTTTCTCTTCCTGCTGCTGCACAGATCTATCCTTGTCGGGACCAGAGCTTGCCAGGGAAGCCCCCTGCTTGTCGCTAGACTCGCTTGCCGCAGTTGCTGGCTCATCATCCGCCTCCCTTTCCGCTACCAACGCAGCACTAACCACTTGATTGGTTGCTGCTAGATAAAGCAGCAACTTCTCTTGTGGCTTAGGTGCGACAAGTATTGGACTGGAAGACAGGTATCTCTTCAAGTCCTACAGCGCAGCCTCCGCTTCCGGAGTCCATTTCATTGGACCTGCCTTCTTCAAAATTTTGAAAAATGGCAGGGCGTGCTCAGCAGACTTAGAGATGAACCTACTGAGAGCAGCTACGCAGCCGGCAAGCCTTCGTACATCCTTGACGCGCTTCGGTGCTTCGATCTGCTCAATGGCCTTGATCTTGTCGGGATTGGCTTCAATCCCCCGCTGAGATACAAAGAACCCGAGAAGCTTGCCGGAAGGGACCCCAAACACACACTTCTCGGGGTTCAACTTGAGATTGATCTTGCGCAGATTTGCAAAGGTCTCGTCCAAATCTTGGATCAAAGTTGCTTTGTCCTTGCTCTTGACCACTATGTCATCCATGTAAGCTTCTACATTTCTGTGCAACTGTGGCTCAAAAGCATGACTGACTACTCTTGCAAATGTTGAACCAGCATTCTTTAGTCCGAAAGGCATCCGTACAAAACAGTAGGTGCCACACGGAGTAATGAATGCGGTTTTCTCCTCATCCTTTTCTGCCATGAAGATCTAATGATATCCTGAATACACATCAAGAAATGAAAGCAGATCACATCCTGCCGTGGAGTCGACAATCTGATCAATGCGCGGCAAGGGAAATGGATCCTTGGGACAGGCTTTATTAACATCAGTGAAGTCAATACAAAGCCTCCATTTCCCGTTCGCCTTGCGCACGACTATAGGATTGGCCAACCATGTAGGATGGAGCACTCCTCGGACAAGGCCTGCTGCTTCCAACTTCTTGATTTCTTCTGCAATGAATTCTTGTCGCTCTACTGCTTGTTTCCTGACTCTTTGCTTGACGGGCCGCGCGTGAGGACAGACGACAAGGTGGTGCTCAATTACTTTCCTGGGAACACCGGGGATGTCAGATGGTTGCCATGCAAACACATCGACATTCGCCTGCAGGAAAGCAACGAGTGCGCTTTCCTATTTAGGGTCAAGCGTGGCACTGATGGTGAAGGTACCACCAGTGCCGTCCTCCTTGGCGGCCACTTTCTTGGTCTCTGGTGAAGCTGTCTTTGCCTTCTTACACTTACCGGTGGAGCTCGATGGTGCGTCCTCGACGGTAGCGCAGCACTCCGAAGAGGTGCGCTTGCCGGAGTGGGCATCAGAGCTCTTGCCGGACTTGGTCTTCTTCTTCCCCCCGGGAGCTTCAGCGGCAAGTGGTTTGCGTTCGGCTGCGGCTGCTGCTTCCCGGTAGATCTTGTCGGTGTAGATAAGGGCATCTTTCTTCTCGCCAGGGACAGAAATAACACTTATCGGACCTGGGATTTTGAGCACGTTGTAGGCATAGTGGGATTCTGCCATGAACTTGGCGAGCGCTGGTCGGCCAAGTATCCCATTATACGGCAATGGGAAATCAGCAACATCAAAAGTGACTTTCTCTGTTCTGAAGTTCAGCTCGCTGCCAAATGTCACTGGCAATGTAATCTTCCCCTTCGGCTTGCTGCTTCCCGGGTTGATTCCTTGGAAAGTACCAGTCTCTTCGAGCTCGCTGTCGGGGATCTGGAGCTTCTTGAGTACCGCAGAGGAGATCAGATTCAAGCCGGCCCCGCCGTCAACTAGCATCTTTGTGACTTTGAAGTTGCGGATAGTTGGTGAAACCAACATCGGCAAGCACCCAACTGTAGTGATGCGGTCAGGGTGGTCCTCAATGTCAAAGATGATAGGCGTGCTGGACCATTTCAGGGGCTTGCGTGACTCAACTGATGGTTCTGCTGGATTAACTTCTCGCACCCACTGTTTGAGCTGGCGGTGCGAGGTATGCAGAGAAGCACCACTGTCAACGCACAAAACCTCTGTTGCTTTCTGAAACTCCTGCTCGTCGGCCTCATCCTCATCCATCTCTTCATCTTCATCTTCGTCTTCATCCTTGTCGCGGCCGCGGGGAGGCCTATCTCCTTGCCGCTGCTTGGCCTTGCCGCGGCGCCCTCCCCGGCCGGGACGCTTCTTGCCGGATCCTCCACCACCTTCTTGGGCCTTCTCCTTGTCTTGCCGCTCATATTCAGCTTTCTGCAGTTCAACAAGCTGCTCAACTTTCTTGCAAGTCTGGAGATCATGGCCCTTGGTGCGGTGGATCTTGCAGTACTGTTTGCTGGAGCCGTCTTGCTTGTCGGCGGCCACCACGGCCTCGCCGGAGTTACTAGCTTTGGCCTTCTCGGCACCGCCTCCGTTGCCGGACTGCTCGACGACTAGCACATCTTTAGCTTTCCTCTTTCTGTTGTTCCGCCGCCGGTTTTTCCTCTTCGGGGCGGCATCCTCACTGTCAGACCCTTCTGCTCCTGCATTCTCTCCAGGGAGTATCCTCCCCTCCTCAGCATGTGCACACTTGTCGGCCAGAGCATATAGCTCGCTGACATCTCTGATTTTGCACATCGCCATCTCCTCCCTCATCCTGCAATTACGCACGTTCTGATGGAACGCGCTGATAACCGCGGCAGGGTGGACGTCTGGGATGTTGCGCTGCACTTGGCTGAATCTTTGAATGTACTTGCGCAGGGGTTCTCCTTCCTTCTGGGCGAGCAGATGAAGATCACTCTCCTGGCCATGGGGCTTGTGGCCGCCTGTGAAGGCGCCGACAAACTGATGGCACAGATCTGCCCATGAGGAGATGGAGTTGTCCGACAAGTGCATGAGCCAAGATCTGACGTTGGGCTTGAGCACCAACGGGAAGTAGTTGGCGAGGATCTTCTCGTCGCGCCCCCCGGCAGCCTGCACCGCGATGGTGTAGATGCTGAGGAACTCCGACGGATGTATCCTGCCGTCGTACTTCTCGGGTACGCCTAGCTTGAAGTTCTTGGTACTGGGCCACTGGACTTGCCGCAGCTCACGGGTAAACGCAGGACAACCTGCCACGTACGGCAAGTCGCCTGGTTCCCCTGGCGCATGCATGTCGACAGTGGGCCCAGCGCGCTGGTCTAATTGACGCCGCGCTTCTCTCCGACGCTCGATGCGGGTACGAGCGTCCTCTTGCTGTCGTTCTTGAAGAACTTGGCGCTGATCACGACGAGCCCGCGGATCTGATGACGCCGTGGATTCGGTGTTGAGGTTGACCCGGCGAGTTGGCGATCTCGGCCTTCGGGGCGGGGAGTGCACAGTGGTTGCACCTCCACCGGTCTTGTCGCCATCGGCCCGCGCTTGGGCGTCTTGCCGCGGCTTCGATGTGCTCGGTTGCCGGGGAGTGTCGCCGTTGGCAAAGCCGATGAGGCTCTGAATGGTGGCCCTCCAATCGTTGATCTTGTCTGGCGCTGGAGGGTAATCTAGAAGCAGTTGGGCTCGGGCCAACGCTTCTTCTGGAGTCTTGGGTGGTGGCGGCGAACGACGCGAGGAACGAGATATGCTCGTACTTCTAACAATGTTAGAAGGAGCAGCATCTCGCCCAGGCGACCGTGCCGCGCTCGCGCCAGCATGTTGACGTGCATGCTGGTCTTGAGCATCCCGCGATCCACCAGCTTGGCCTTGACCCAACGAACGTATGGTACCGCGCGTACCATGGCGTTGTCGGTCCCGCGCCTCCTGAGATGGGCACGGTGCGTGTACGGACGCCGAGGTCTGTGCAGCCTTGTCCTTGGAGTTGGCAGCATCATGAGCTCCTTCGTTGGCGCCCGTCCCTCCGCCGACGTCTAACCCACCGTCCGTTTGCTCCGGTGGCGGTGGGACCGACGCAGACGGACCAGCCACCTCCGAAGCCTTCCTCTTCGGTGGCATGTCGATGAAGATGATGATGTAGCGCGCGTGAACACCAAATCAGGTTCACACAACCTCGACGCCCCCTACCTGGCGCGCCAAAGATGTCGTGAGAAACGAACACCTATGGGGCAGGGCCCCTTCTCGGTCCGCCAGGGAGCGGAGGGTGCACGAAGAGCAGATCGAGGCGAGGCACGCGAGGGATTTTACCCAGCTTCAGAGCTCTCCGAAGAGATAAGACTCCTACTGCTGCTTTGTGGTGGTATTATCTTCTTGCTCGAGAGCGTGAGCGTGGTGTAGTTTCGAATGAATCGAACCCCTTCTACGTTGCGCATGGGCCTCCTTTTATAGGTTAAAGGGGTCACCGACAGGTGGCAACGCAGACAGGGGCACAAATGTAAAAAGAGGGGTTGGTACAACTGCCTCTACAGTGCACCCTACCTAACTCTGACGGCAGGGGACAAGAGCATTTAATGCCCGTCCGGTCGCCCAAACAGTGCAGAAAAGCGACCGTTAGGGGCGCCACCGCTTGCCACGATGGCCTTCTCGTCATCTCCACATGCCACCTCGCACCGCTTGGCTGCACAGCTTCCCGCCACGTGTGCCCGGAACGGTCCTGCGGCGACACGTCGACGGATGCGCTGGAGCATGGGCGCAGAGTGGTGGCTTCGCCGCGGCAAGCGCCTTGCCGCGGTCGTTGTCTTGTCGCACCCAAAAGCTTGTCGCTCGTCGGGCCTCGCCGGGACGCGCGGCGTGTCGCGGCAAGTTCTTTGAAGTGCCTTGGTTGGCCCTCCCGGCAAGCTCCTCTTGCCGGGGCCTTGTCCTTCCCGGCAAGCTCCTCTTGCCGGAGTCTTGTCTTCAGTTAAAACACTTTGTTCTTGAATGGCATCAATAGGAACTACGGAGGATCTTGGTGGGCGCCCGGCAAGCCTTGCCGCGGGGCGCTGCGACTGCCCGTGCACAAGTTCGGGATACTAAGGTACCCCTACTTTAGTACACCGACAAAGTGAAAACGGAAATAACTTCAATTTGACAATATTGTTATCCGTATCTTTCTTCTTTTGCATATCACACAAATCAACAAAATTGTTTAGATGAGTAGCGGTATCTTCACTAGGAAGGCCGGCATATTGATCTTTCATAACAAGATTCAGCAAAGCGGTATTGATTTCACAAGACTCAACATCATTAAGAGGATCAATCGGAATACAAAGGAAATCATTATTATTGGTATTCGAGAAGTCACACAACTTGGTATTATCTTTTGCCATGGCAACAAGTAATTCAACACACAAGCAAACAGAAAAACGGCGAGCGAAAAAGAGAGGAGGAGATTGGGAAAGAGAGGGCGAATAAAACGGCAAGGGTGAAGTGGGGGAGAGGAAAACGAGAGGCAAATGGCAAATAATGTAAATGCGAGGGACATAGGTTTGTGATGGGTACTTGGTATGTCTTGACTTGAGCGAAGACCTCCCCAGCAACGGCGCCAGAAATCCTTCTTGCTACGTCTTGAGCTTGCGTTGGTTTTCCTCGAAGAGGAGAGGGTGATGCAGCAAAGTGTAGCGTAAGTATTTCCCTCAGTTTTGAGAACCAAGGTATCAATCCAGCAGGAGGCCCCTCAAAAGTCCCACGCACCTACACAAACAAACTGAGAACTCGCAACCAACGCAATAAAGGGGTTGTCAATCCCTTCACGGCCACTTGCAAAAGTGAGATCTAATAAAGATAGTATGATAAGATGGATATATTTTTTGGTATTTTATAAGATAGATGCAAAAAGTAAAGATGCAAATAAAGTAGATGGAAAGCAAATATGATAAGAGATAGACCCGGGGGCCATAGGTTTCACTAGAGGCTTCTCTCAAGATAGCATAAATATTACGGTGGGTGAACAAATTACTGTCGAGCAATTGATAGAAAAGCGCATAGTTATGAGATTATCTAGGCATGATCATGTATATAGGCATCACGTCCATAACAAGTAGACCAACTCCTGCCTACATCTACTACTATTACTCCACACATCGACCGGTATCCAGCATGCATCTAGAGTATTAAGTTCATAAGAACAGAGTAACGCATTAAGCAAGAGGACATGATGTAGAGGGATAAACACATGCAATATGATATAAACCCCATCTTGTTATCCTCGATGGCAACAATACAATACGTGTCTTGCAACCCTTTCTGTTACTGGGTAAGAACACCGCAAGATTGAACCCAAAGCTAAGCACTTCTCCCATGGCAAGAAATACCAATCTAGTAGGCCAAACCAAACTAATAATTCGAAGAGACATGCAAAGATAACTCAATCGTATATAAAAGAATTCAGAGAAGATTCAAATATTATTCATAGATAAACTTGATCATAAACCCACAATTCATCGGATCTCGACAAACACACCGCAAAAAGAGTTTACATCGAATAGATCTCCACAAGAGAGGGGGAGAACATTGTATTGAGATCCAAAAAGAGAGAAGAAGCCATCTAGCTAATAACTATGGACCCGTAGGTCTGTGGTAAACTACTCACAACTCATCGGAGGGGCAAGGATGTTGATGTAGAGGCCCTCCATGGTTGCTTCCCCCTCCGGCAGATTGTCGGCAAGGGCTCCAAGATGGGATCTCGCGGATATAGAAGGTTACGGCGGGGGAAATTGTGTTTCGTGGTGCTCCTAGATGTCTTCGGGGTACGTAGGTATATATAGGAGGAAGAAGTACGCCGGTGGCCGCCCGAGGGGCCCACGAGACAGGGGGCACGCCCTACAGGGGGGGGGTGCCCTCCTATCTCGTGGGGCCCTCGGAGGCTTCTTGACTTGCACTCCAAGCTCTCCGGATCAGATTTGTTCCAAAAATAATGCTCCTGAAGGTTTCATTCCGTTTGGACTCTATTTGATATTCCTTTTCTTCGAAATACTGAAATAGGCAAAAAAACAGCAATATGGGTTGGACCTCCGGTTAGTAGGTTAGTCCCAAAAATGATATAAATGTGTAAAATAAAGCCCATAAACATCCAAAAGAGGTAATATAATAGCATGGAACAATAAAAAATTATAGATACGTTGGAGACGTATCAAGCATCCCCAAGATTAATTCCTGCTCGTTCTCGAGTAGGTAAATGATAAAAAAGAAATTTTTGATGTGGAATGCTACCTAGAATAATTCATAATGTAATTTTCTTTATTGTGGCATGAATGTTCAGATCCAAATGAATACAAAATAAAAGTTCATATTGACATAAGAAATACTAATACTTCAAGCATACTAATCAACGTAATCATGTCTTCTCAAAATAACATGTCTAAAGAAAGTTATCCCTACAAAATCATATAGTCTGGCTATGCTCTATCTTCATCACACAAAGTATTTAATCATGCACAACCCCGATGACAAGCGAAGCAATTGTTTCATACTTTAATAATCTCAAACTTTTTCAACTTTCACGCAATACATGAGCGTGAGCCATGGACATAGCACTATATGTGGAATAGAATGGTGGTTGTGGAGAAGACAAAAAGGAGAAGATAGTCTCACATCAACTAGGCGTATCAACGGGCTATGGAGATGCCCATTAATAGATATCAATGTGAGTGAGTAGGGATTGCCATGCAATGGATGCACTAGAGCTATAAATATATGAAAGCTCAATAAAAGAAACTAAGTGGGGTGCATCCAACGTGCTCGCTCACGAAGACCTTGGGCACTTTTGAGGAAGTTCATCATTGGAATATACAAGCCAAGTTCTATAATGAAAAATTCCCACTAGTATATGAAAGTGACAACATATGAGACTCTCTATCATGAAGATCATGGTGCTATTTTGAAGCACAAGTGTGGAAAAAGAGATAGTAGCATAGTCCCTTCTCTCTTTTTCTCTCATTTTTTTCTTTTTCTTTTTTTTTCTTTTTTTCTTTGGCCTTCTCTTTTTTTTCTTTTTGGCCTTTCTCTTTCTTTTTTCTCTCTTTTTTCTTTTTTTTCTTTTTGTAAAGTCCGAAGTCTCATCCCGACTTGTGGGGGAATCATAGTCTTCATCATCCTTTCCTCTAGGACAATGCTCTAATAATGAAGATCATCAAACTTTTATGGATTTACAACTCAAAGCTAGAACAAGATATGACTCTATATGAATGACTCCGGCGGTGTACCGGGATACACAATGAATCAAGAGCGACATGTATGAAAATTATGAAGGTGGCCGCCCGAGGGGCCCACAAGACAGGGGGCGCGCCCTACAGGGGGGCGCGCCCTCCTATCTAGTGGGGCCCTCGGAGGCTTCTTGACTTGCACTCCAAGCTCTCCAGATTAGATTTGTTCCAAAAATAACGCTCCCGAAGGTTTCATTCTGTTTCGACTCCATTTGATATTCCTTTTCTTCGAAATACTGAAATAGGCAAAAAAACAGCAATATGGGGTGGGCCTCCGGTTAGTAGGTTAGTCCCAAAAATGATATAAATTTGAAAATAAAGCCCATAAACATCCAAAAGAGGTAATATAATGGCATGGAAGAATCAAAAATTATAGATACGTTGGAGACGTATCAGTAGTTTACCACAGACCTACGGGTCAATAGCTAGTAGCTAGATGGCTTCTTCTCTCTTTTTGATCTTCAATACAATGTTCTCCTCGATGGTCTTGGAGAACTATTCGATGTAATCATTTTTTGCGATGTGTTTGTTTGGATCCGATGAATTGTGGGTTTATGATCAGATTATCTATTAATATTATTTGAGTCTTCTCTGAACTCTTTTATGCATGATTACTATACCTTTGTATTTCTCTCTGATCTATCCGTTTGGTTTGGACAACTAGATTGATTCATCTTGCAAGGAGAGAGGTGCTTTGTGATGGGTTTGAACTTGCGGTGCTCAATCCCAATGACAGAAGGGGACAAGACACGTATTTGTATCATTTCCATTAAGGATAAAACGATGGGGTTTATTCATATTGGTTGGATTTACTTTGTCTACATCATGCCATCTTGCTTAAGGCATTACTCCATTCTTTATGAACCTAATACTCTAAATGCATGCTGGATAGCGGTCAATGTGTGGAGTAATAGTAGTAGATGTAGGCAGGAGTCGGTCTACTTGTCTCGGACATGATGCCTACATACATGATCATTTCCTTGGATATCGTCATAATATATTCGCTTTTCTATCAATTCCAAACAGTAATTTGTTTACCCACCGTATGCTTTTTGTTCGAGAGAGAAGCGTCTAGTGAAAACTATGGCCCCCGGGTCTATCTTTATCATATATTAAAAATCCAAAAATACCTTTCTGCAATTTATTTACTTTTATTTTATTTTGTGTTTTTGTTTATCTATCTATCACTATGAGATTTGATTCTTGCAACTAACCGCCAAGGGATTGACAACCCCTTATTTGTGTTGGGTGCAAGCATTTTTTATATTGTGTGTAGGTGTTGTACGAGGTGTCGTGTGGTTCTCCTACTGGATTGATAACCTTGGTTCTTAACTGAGGGAAATACGTATCTCTACTTTACTGCATCATCCTCTCCTCTTCAGGGAATCCCCAACGCACAACTCACAAGTATCAGGAAGAATTTCTAGCGCCGATGCAGGGGAGACATCGCCAACATCTATCAAATACCATCACATAAATGTTCATCTCCTTGCTTTTACTTTCATTTGCCATTTGCCTCTCATTTTCATCTCCCCCACTTCTAAAGCGTTTTCACAAAAACACAAAAAAAAAATTGTTTGCCTTTTTGGTTGTTTCCTTGTTGTTATGTCTCGATAAAATTACCATGATATCTCTTATCATAAAGGGTTGGCCAAAATCGAGAAAATTACTAAGGACTTCATTTTTACGCAATTTGAGGACAATAAATTCTTTACTGAAGAACACAAAGAACACTCTATCTTATTAGATGCTATTGGAAAACAACTCGTTGGTGATAATAAATAAGTTGCCAATCTTCAATCTCAGCTTGCTCTTACTGAAAATTTACTAGGAATAATTTTTGATACACAAAATACACTATTAAACCATACGGCAGCTAACACAGAATCTTTTGCACTTGGCAATGATGAAGATATAAAAATGGTTACTGTCTCACCCATTCAATCTTTGTTTAGTAATATAAAACTTCATGAAAAGGGGACTTAAGATGAGTCAACTTTAGCTAGAAGGCGTCCCCATTGTTCGGAGGGTGAAAATCTTGATGAAAAATTGATAAAAGTGAATTTGAGGAGGTTAAAACTATAAATAGTGATGTGCCCACTATTTTTGATTTCATGGATTTTAGTTATGATAGTTGTTCCTTAATTAAGTGTATTTCCTTATTGCAATCCATGCTAAATTCACCCAATACTTACGAGCAAAATAAGGCTTTTACTAAACATACTGTAGAAGCTATGATGAAAGCTTTAGAAAAAAATCTTAAATTGGAGGTTTCAATACCTAGGAAATTATATGATGAGTGGGCATTAAAAATTATGAGTGTAATGCTTTATGTGATTTGGGTGCTAGCTGTTACGTCTCCAACGTATCTATAATTTTTTATTGTTCCATGGTGTTATATTATCATTCTTGGATGTTTTACAATCATTTTATAGTCATTTTATATCATTTTTTGGTACTAACCTATTAACATAGTGCCCAGTGCCAGTTGCTGTTTTTTGCATGTTTTTTTAAATCACAGGAAATCAATATCAAACGGAGTCCAAATGCAGCGAAACTTCTTGAGGATTTTTTTGGAGCCAGAGGACATCCAGTGGGCCAAGGCATCACCTAGGGGGAGCCTCGAGGAGGACAGCACCCACCAGGGTGCGCCAGGAGGCCCAGGCGCACCTTGGTGGGTTGTGCCCACCTCGGGTGCCCCCTGAACCGCCTCTTTGCTCTGTAAAGACCCCAATATTCCAGAAACCCTAGGGGAGTCGACGAAAATCAATTCCAGCCACCGCAGATTCCAGAACCACCACATCCAATCTAGACACCATCACGGAGGGGTTCACCCCTTCCATTGGTGCCTCTCCAATGATGCGTGAGTAGTTCTTTGTAAACCTATGGGTCCGTAGTTAGTAGCAAGATGGCTTCCTCTCTCTCTCTTGATTATCAATACAATGGGCTCTTGGAGAACCATATGACGTAAGCCTTTTTGCGGTGTGTTTGTTGGGATCCGATGAACTTTGTGTTTATGATCAGATCTATGTTTTTATCCATGAAAGTTACTTGAGTCTTCTTCGATCTCTTATATGCATGATTGCTTATAGCCTCATATTTCTTCGCCGATTATGGGTTTTGTTTGGCCAACTTGATCTATTTATCTTGCAATGGGAAGAGGTGCTTTGTAGTGGGTTCGATCTTACAGTGCTTGATCCCAGTGACAGAAGGGGAACCGACATGTATGTATCGTTGCTAATAAGGATAAAACAATGGGGTTTATCTCTACATAGATAGATCTTGTCTACATCATGTCATCATTCTTATTGCATTACTCCGTTTCTCCATGAACTTAATACACTAGATGCATGCTGGATAGTGGTTGATGTGTGGATAATAGTAGTAGATGCAGGCAGGAGTCGGTCTACTAATCTTGGACGTGATGCCTATATAATGATCATTGCCTGGATATCGTCATGATTATTTGAAGTTCTGTTAATTGACCAACAGTAATTATTTTCCCACCGTTCGCTATTTTCTCGAGAGAAGCCACTAGTGAAACCTACGGCCCCCGGGTATCTTTTCATCATATTTGCCTTTGCGATCTATTTTCCTTTGAATTTATTTTTAGATATATTAAACCAAAAATACCTTGCTGCAATTTATTTGTCCCGCGATCTATTTATCCTATCTACCACTTTTACCTCACGTTATTTGCCTATCTTGAGGCGCCGTACCCGAAAGGGATTGACAACCCCTTTAACATGTCAAGTTGCGAGTATTTGTTATTTGTGTGCAGGTGCTATTTACGTGGCTTGAGGAGGTTCTCCTACTGGTTCGATAACCTTGGTCTCATCACTAAGGGAAATACCTGTCGTCGCTATACTGCATCATCCCTTCCTCTTTGGGGAAATACCGGCGTAGTTCTAGCAGACATCAAGAGGAATTTTTGGCGCCGTTGCCATGGAGGATCTTCAACATCAACCAGGTTCCTAATCACAACTCTCATCTCCTCACAATTTACATTATTTTCCATTTTATTCTCCCCCACTTAACAAAAATTTGCTGTTTTATTCATCCTCTTTTTTGTTCGCCATTTTCTCGTCAGATCTGTTTTTGTGTGCGTTCTTCTTTGCTTAGTCATGATGACTCGAAGAAAATATTATGATGTTCCTTATCCAAATGTTTTTGTTGAAATTGAGAAAAGTACTAAGGAATATATGACTACACAATTTGGACATAATAAATATTTTACTGAAGAACTTATGGAACCCTCCATTGTGTTAGAAGCTATAATGAAACAACTTGATGATATTAGTAGAGAAGTTTGCAATCTCCAATCTAAGTATGCTTTTGCTGAAAGTTTGTTGGGAAAAATATCCGATGCACAAGCTACTTTAGTGAATAAAAATGAAGATCTTAAAATGATTGGTGTTTCTTCTATTGACTCTTTGTTTAGTAAATTTAAGATTGATGAAAAAGGGACTGGAGAAGAGTCAACTTTAGCTAGAAGGCGTCCATATGATTCGGAGGGTGAAAATCTTGTTGAAAATTTTGATAAAAGTGGCTTTGAAGAGGTCAAGACTTTAACTAGTGATGTGCACACTATTTTGGATTACAAAGACTTTAATTATGATAATTGCTCTTTGATTTATTGTATTTCTTTGTTGCAATCCATGAGAAACTCACCCCATGCTTATGAACAAAATAAAGCTTTTACTAAACATATTGTTGATGCCATGATGAAAGCTTTTGAAGAAAACTTGGAATTAGAAGATTCAATTTCTAGAAAATTGCATGATGAGTGGTAACCTACTATCAAAGTCAAGATCTAAAATTATGAGTGTTTTGCTTTGTGTGACTTGGGTGCTAGTGTTTCTACAATTCCGAAAGCTTTATGTGATGTGCTTGGTCTTACCAATATTAAAGAATGCTCTTTAAATTTGCACTTAGCGGATTCTACTATTAAAAAGCCTATGGGAAGAATTAATGTTGTTCTTTTTCTTGCAAATAGGAATTATGTTCCCATAGATTTTATTGTTCTTGACATTGATTGCAATCCGTATTGTCCAATTATTCTTGGTAGACCATTTTTGCGTACTATTTGTGTCGTGATTGATATGAAAGAAGGCAATATTAAATTTCAATTTCCACTAAGGAAGGGAATGGAACACTTCCCTAGAACAAGAATTAGGCCACCATTTGAATCAATCATGAGGGGCATCTTATGGATCTAGAACCAAAGATGACAAAACTTATATCCTACGCGTAATGCCTAGCTAGGGGCGTAAACCGGTAGTGCTTGTTGGGAGGCAACCCAATGAATAAAATTTATTTTTGCTTTTTGTTTTCTGTTCTTGTGTGTTAGTACAACTATTCTACTGTTATGATTGTGTTTTTTGTGTTTTATTAAGTGTTTGTGCCAAGCAAGGCCTTTGGGAAGATTTGGGTGAAAGTTGATTTGATCTTGCTGAAAAACAGAAACTTTTGCACTCACGAGATTATTTGTATCTTTTAACAGAGATCAATTTTGAGTTGATTCTTTTTGAATAAGATTAATAGACAAATTTATCACGTCCACAAATTTATTTCAGAATTTTTGGAGTTACAGAATTATTCTAAATAATCAGATTGCTACAGACTGTTCTGTTTTTGACAGATTCTGTTTTCTTTGCGTTGTGTGCTTGTTTTGATGATTCTCTGGTTTTCTTTGATGAGTTTTTGCCATAGAAAAGTTGGAATACAGTAGATAATACAAAAAAAAATAAGAATAGGTTTGCAACAGTACTTATAGTAGTAGTTTGTTTTCTTATACAAACGGATCTCACGAAGGTTTTGTTTGAGTTTTGTGTGATTGAAGTTTTCAAGTTTTGGGTGATCTTACGATGGATGAAGGAATAAGGATTAGCAAAAGGCTAAGCTTGGGGATGCCTGAGGCACCCCAAGATAATATTCAAGAACTAGCAAGCAACTAATCTTGGGGATGCCCCCCCCCCCCCCGAGTGGCACCTCCGCTTTCTTCTAACAACCATCGGTATTTTACTTGAAACTATATTTTTATTCATCACATAATATGACTTTTGCTTGGAGAGTCTTGTATGATATGAGTCTTTGCTTGTTTTGCTTTGTGTTCTAAGTCTTGAATCCTTGCTGGACACACCTTTTTGAGAGAGCCAAAAATTATGCTATGCTTGCTCCTATGCGTCACTTAAATTTTTAGAGCCATGGATTTGCTCTAGTGCTTCACTTATATCTTTTTGAGCACGGTGTGCTTTGTTATTTTTGAAGAAATGCTCTCATGCTTCACTTATATTTATTTGAGAGTTAGTTATTTTTTAAAGAAATTCTCTCTTGCTTCACTTAGATTATTTTGAGAGAAAGAAAAAAAGTATGCTCATGTTCTTCACTTATACTTGTTTAAGCTTATCAAAAGCAACATATGAAAATAGTCCCAAAGTGATAGATATCAAAGGAGGATATAATAAAAACTTTCATGAAGATCATTGGAAAAATAAACTTGATTCTTAGTAATGGTTTTGAGATATGACGATATGATATGTGAGTCATGTTAATGAGTAATTGGGCTTTAGTAAGAATATTGATGTTAAGGTTTGTGATTCCCTATGCAAGAACAAAATTCAATAGTTATGCAATGAAATTTATATCCTACTTATGGTGCATTATTCGGTGTTACTTATGCTTAATGCTTGGGTATGAGATTTTTTGCTTTTTGGTTGGTCTCTTCTCAATCTTTTTGCTAGCCTTCATTTTGCACTAAGTATGATCACTACTTATGCATCCAAAACCCTTTAAACCAATTTTGCCTTCTGAGTCCACTATACCTATCTATATGCGGTATTTCCATGCTATTCTAAGCAAATTTTCATGTGCCATTTCTAATTTTCAAATAAATTTCTCTTTTGTGTGCTCTACCGCTCACGAGGCGGTGAAGGGTGACAATATTTTCCGTGCTAGATGTGTTTTTCTCATGATGAGTGTTTATTCACTTGTTATTGCACGAGAGTACGACAAAGGTATTAGGGATGCCTAGTCCCGAAATGAATAATGAATTTATTTTATGTTGTCAAATAATAAATTCCTTGGGAAGTGTTGGTTTGGAGGGCAACCATGGATTCGGCTAGCCATGGAAAGTCAAAGTAATGGTGGAAAAAGGAATAAACTTTATTTTCTGTTTGGGAACCGCCTATGATGTATCTAGCATGGAAAGTATTGAGATCTCTAAGTCGTTTTC
The DNA here is from genome assembly GCA_963921465.1 of Triticum timopheevii. Classification (NCBI taxonomy): domain Eukaryota; kingdom Viridiplantae; phylum Streptophyta; class Magnoliopsida; order Poales; family Poaceae; genus Triticum; species Triticum timopheevii. Next base: position 143,014,591 of record OY997270.1, read on the forward strand.
ATTGGTCGGAAAAGTATGCCTCCCAAAATATTTTTTATCTCTCAATTTAAGCTTTGAGCTCTGGCACCTCTACAAATCCCTACTTCCCTCCGCGAAGGGCCATTATTTTACTTATGCAATTTTTATTTTGAATTTGAGTCTCCATCTTCTCTTATAAAGCACCAACTAAGGGGCACTATATCGTATTTGAGCATTGGGTGTAGCTAATATTTGAGTGTGTTTAATGAATGGATCAATGATTGAGCATAATGGGCTATGGATAACTTGCTTTAGTGTTGATATTTTGAAAGACATGGTTGCTTGTTGGTATGCTTGAGTATTAAAGTCTTCATGTCAAAACTAGACTATTACTTTGAATCATATAAAAGTCCATATGTCCATGCTATAAACAAAAGAAATGTGATGAATATGTTAGTCAGCATTGCACATCAAAAATTCTGTTTCTATCATTTACCTACTCGAGGACGAGCAGGAATTAAGCTTGGGGATGCTGATATGTCTCCAATGTATCTATAATTTTTGATTGTTCCATGCTGTTATATTATCATTCTTGGATGTTTTACAATCATTTTATAGTCATTTTATATCTTTTTTTGGTATTAACCTATTGACATAGTGCCCAATGCCAGTTGCTGTTTTCTGCATGTTTTTTTACATCATAGGAAAACAATATCAAATGGAGTCCAAATGCAGCGAAACTTCTTGAGGATTTTTTTGGGCCAGACGACATCCAATGGGCCAAGGCTGCACCTAGGGGTGCCTCGAGGAGGGCAGCACCCACGAGGGCGTGCCAGGAGGCCCAGGCATGCCTTGGTGGGTTGTGCCCACCTCAGGTGCCCCCGAACCACCTCTTTGCTCTATAAATACCCCAATATTCCAGAAACCCTAGGGGAGTCGACGAAAATCAATTCCAACCGCCATAGAGTCCAGAACCAGGAGATCTAATCTAGACACCATCACGGAGGGTTTCACCACTTCCTTTGGTGCCTCTCCGATGATGCGTGAGTAGTTCTTTGTAGACCTACGGGTCCGTAGTTAGTATCTAGGCGGCTTCCTCTCTCTCTCTCTCTCTCTCTCTCTCTCTCTCTTCATTATCACTATAATGGTCTCTTGGAGATCCATATGATGTAAGCCTTTTTGCGGTGTGTTTTTTGGGATCCAACGAACTTTGAGTTTATGATCAGATCTATGTTTTGATCCATGAAAGTTATTTGAGTCTTCTTTCATCTCTTATATGCATGATTTCTTATCGCCTCATATTTGTTCGCTGATATTCGGTTTTTCTTTGGCCAGCTTGATCTATTTATCTTGCAATGGGAAGAGGTCCTTTGTAGTGGCTTCGATCTTACGGTGCTTGATCCTAGTGACAGAAGGGGAACCACCACTTATGTATCGTTGCTACTAAGGATAAAACGATGGGGTCTATCTCTACATAGATAGATCTTGTCTACATCATGTCATCATTCTTATTGCATTACTCCGTTTCTCCATGAACTTAATACACTAGATGCATGCTGGATAGCGGTTGATGTGTGGAGTAATAGTAGTAGATGCAGGCAAGAGTCGGTCTACAAATCTTGGACGTGATGCCTATATAATGATCATTGCATGGATATCGTCATGATTATTTGAAGTTATATCAATTTCCCAACAGCAATTCTTTTCCCATCGTTTGCTATTTTTCTCGAGAGAAGCCACTAGTGAAACCTACAGCCCCCGGGTCTCTTTTCATCATATTTTCCTTTGCGATCTATTTTCCTTTGCATTTATTTTCAGATCTATTAAACCAAAAATACAAAAATACCTTGCTATAATTTATTTGTTCCGCGATCCATTTATCCTATCAACCACTTTTACCTCATGTTTTGCCTATCTTGAGGCGCCGTACCCGAAAGGGATTGACAACCCCTTTAACACGCCGGGTTGCGAGTATTTGCTTTTTGTGTGCAGGTGTTGTTTACGTGGTGTGAGGAGGTTCTCCTACTAGTTCGATTACCTTGGTCTCATCACTAAGGGTAATACCTACCATCGCTATACTACATCATCCATTCCTCTTTGGGGAAATACCGACGTATTTCTAGCAGACATCACTAGCATTTCCAAAATAGCAAAATCTTTATGTGATGTGCTAGGTTTTACCAATATGGGTGAAGGTTCTCTTAATTTGCACTTAGCGAATTCCACTATTAAGAAACGTTTGGGTAGAATAAACTATGTTTTTATTCTTGCAAATATGAATTATATTCCCATTGATTTGATTGTGCTTGATATTGATCGCAATCCATCTTGTCCCATAATACTTGGTAGGCCTTTCCTACGAACCATAGGTGCTATAATTGATATGAAAGAAGGTAATAGGAAGTTTCAATTTCCATTAAAGAAGGGTATGGAACACTTCCCAAGAAATGAGATTAAGCCACCATGAATCTATTATGAGGGCCACCTATGGAATTAATTTGAAAGATGACAACACTTGAAACTATGCATTGCGTCTAGCTAGGGGCATAAAACAATAGCGCTTGTTGGGAGGCAACCCAATAGCTATCTTAGTTTTTCTTGTTATTTTCCTATTTTTTGGTGTGCACACAATTATGCTACTGTTATGGTTGTGTTTTTGTGTTTAAATTAGTGTTTGTTCCAAGTAAGCCTTTGGGGTGATTTGGATGATAGTTGCTTTGATTCTGTGAGAAAACAAAAACGTTTGCGCCTAGTAGCAGAATTGTTCAGATTAACTGTAACGTGGTAAATTTCTGAATTTTTTTACACATGATTTATATAAAAAATCCCATGTTGTCCTAATTGTTCAGAATTTTTGAAGTTACATAAGTATGGTCATTGTTCGAATCATTACAGATTGTTCTGTTTTTTGATAGATTCTGTTTCCATTGTATTGTTTGCTTGTTTTGATGAATCTATGGATTGTATCGGGGGGTATAAGACATGCTGAAGTTAGAATACAATAGGTATTATGCAATAATAAAATATGAATGGGTTTACAACAGTACCTAAAGTGGTGATTTGCTTGTTATACTAATGGGTCTCACAAGTTTTTTGTTGAGTTTTGGGTGCTGAAGTTTTCAAATTTTGAGTGAGGTCACAATGGATGAAGGATTAAGGGGTGGCAAGAATGTAAGCTTGGGGATGCCCGAGGCACCCTAAGGTAATTTTCAAGGACACCCAAGCATCTAAGATTGGGGATGCTTCAGATGGCATCCCCTCTTTGTTCTACCAACTATCAATAGATTACTTGGAGCTATATTTTTATTCATCACATGATATGAGTTTTTTTGGAGCATCGTGTATTATATGAGTCTTTGCTTTGTTTGATTTTTCTTTTGTCACTATCGTCTTTGCTAGACAAACCTTTTTGAGAGGGGCACACATTATTTGTGATTTGTTAGAATACTCTTTGTGCTTCACATATATCTTTTGAGCTAGGCAGTTGCTCTAGTACTTCACGGATATCTTTTAGAGCATGGCGGTGGTTATATTTTGAAGAAATAGTTGCACTCTCATGCTTCACTTATATCATTTTGAGAGTTGATAATAGTAAAGGCAATATGCAGAAGTTATGAATTTGGTCCTAATATGATAGGTATTCAAGAGGGATATAATAAAAACTTTCATGCAGATCACTGAATATGATAAGTTTGATTCCTTGACATAGTTTTGCGATATAAAGATGGCAATATGTGGGAGGTACTAGTGAATGATTGTGGTTTAGTAAGAATATTGCTGTTAAGGTTTGTGATTCCTGAAGCATGCATGTATAGCCTCTCGTTATGCTAAGAAGTTGGAGCATGATTTATTATTCATAGTATTCCGTATGAGTGGCGGTCAGGAACAAGCGATGGTCTTTTCCTACCAATCTATCCCCTAGGGGCATGCGTAGTAGTACTTTGCTTCGAGGGCAAATAAACTTTCACAATAAATATGTGAGTTCTTTATGACTAATGCGAGTCCATGGATTATACACACTCTTCGGTACCGTGCAATTCCCTTTCTCACCTCGAGATGTAGTGCAAACTTCGTCTGCGCATCCAAACCCCGTGATATGAGACACTCTATCACACATAAGCCTTCTTATATCTTCCTCAAAACAACCACCATAACTACCTATTATGGCATTTCCATAGCCATTCCGAGATATATTGCCATGCAACTTCCACTGTTCCGTTTTTATGACACACATCATCATTTTCATATTGCTTTGCATGATCATATAGCTGACATAGTATTTGTGGCTCAGCCACAGTCATCGCTTTTATACAGTTACTCTAGATCATTGCACATCCTGGTACACCGCCAGAGGCATTCATATAGTCATATTTTGTTGTAGTATCGAGTTGTAATTTTGAGTTGTAAGTAAATAGAAGTGTGATAATCATCATTATTCATTATTATAGCATTATGGAAAGTGAGGAAAGGATGATGGAGACTATGATTCCCCCACAAGTCGGGATGAGGAACCGAACGAAATAAAAAAGGCCATAATTAGCCCAACAAAAAAAGAGAAAGAAAAAGAAAAGAAAAAATAAGAGAAAAAGAGAGAAGGGGCAATGTTACTATCCTTTCCACACTTGTGCTTCAAAGTAGCACCGTGTTTTTCATATAGAGAGTCTCCTATGCTTTCGTTTTCATATAACTAGTGGGAATTTTTCATTATAGAACTTGGCCTGTATATTCCAGTGATGGGCTTGTTCAAATGCCTGAGGTCTTCATGAGCAATCAAGTTGGATGCACACCACTTAGTTTTCTTTTTGAGCTTTCATACACTTATAGGTGCATCTGCTGCATGGCAATCCCTACTCCTTTCATTGACATCAATTGATGGGCATCTCCATAGCCTATTGATTAGCCTAGTCAATGTGAGACTTTCTCCTTTTTTGTCTTCTCCATATTATCTCTATCACCATACTCTATTCCACCCATGGTGCTATATCAATGGCTTGCGCTCATGTATTGCGTGTGGGTTGAAAAAGTTGAAGCACCTTAAAATGTATGAACCAATTGCTTGGCTTGTCATAGGGGTTGTTCATGATGAATACTTTGTATTAAGAAGATGGAGCATGGCAATGCTATATGATTTTATAGGGATAACGTTCTTTAGCATTGATATTTTGAAAGACATGATTGTTTGTTGTGTATGCCTTGTTATTATTGTTTTTGTGTCAAACTATAGACTATTTCTTTGAATCATTTAGATCTTATTATTCATGCCACAAAAGAAAGATTACATGATGAACATGTTAGGTAGCATTCCACATCAAAAAAAAATCTGTTTTTATCATTTACCTGCTCGAGGATGAGCATGAATTAAGCTTTGGGATGCTTGATACGTCTCCAACGTATCTATACTTTTTGATTGTTCCATGCTATTGTAGTATCAATCTTGGATGTTTTATATGCAATTATATGCAGTTATATATCATTTTCTGGGACTAACCTATTAACTTAGTGCCAAGTGTTAGTTGCAAATTGTTGCCTATTTTTGGTTTTCCAGGAAATCAGTACCAAATTTCCAAATGCCACAGAACTTTTTGACGATTTTTTTCGGACAAAGAGACACAAGAAGCTTCGGGAGGAGGCCAGAAGACGAAGGAGTGGGACACGAGCCACATGGGCGCGACCAGCAGAGTAGGCACGCCCATGTGCCTCGTGGGCCCCTCGTTCCTCCATTTGACCTAATTCTAACTTGCTAAGTTCTCTAAAATCAGGAAACCAACAAAGAGCCACCCAAAATACTTTTTCCACCGCCACAAGCTTCTGTTCTCGCGAGATTCCATCTAGAGGCCTTCTCTGCCTCTCTACTAGAGGGGGAATCAATCATGGAGGGCCTCTACATCAACCTTGGTGTCCTTCCGATGAGGTGTGAGTAGTTTACCATCGACCTACGGGTCCATAGCTAGTAGCTAGATGGCTTCTTCTCTCCCTTTAATCTTCAATATAATGTTCTCCTCGATGTTCTTGGTGATCTATTCGATGTAATCCTTTTTGTGCTGTGTTTATTGGGATCCAATGAATTGTGGGTTTATGGTTAGATTATCTATGAATATTATTTGAGTCTTCTCTGAACTCTTTTATCCACGATTATTATAGCTTTGTATTTCTCTCCAATCTATCCGTTTGGTTTGGCCAACTAGATTGATTTATCTTGCAATGGGAGAGGTCCTTTGTGATGGGTTCGATCTTGCGGTGCTCAATCCCAGTGACAGAAGGGGACATGTGTAATGCCCCCGCCTCGATCGTGCACTAATCATAAAAAAACATGCATGATCAAGGCCAGAGACTCACGGGAAGATATCACAACACAACTCTACGACTCAAATTAAACAGAGAAAGAACATATTACAAGCCAGGGTTGCAAGTCCCAGAATTATATCAAGAGTTAGGCATGTCTACAGACAAATACAAAGGTGCCTTAACAAGGTGAAAATAAACAATGACTAGATCAAGAAGGCAAGGCCTCCTGCCTGGGGCCTCATAACTACTCCTGATCATCAGTCTCCTCATAGTAGTAGGCTCCATCGGGGTAGTAGTAGCCATCGGCGGGATCAGCTAGCTCCAGGGATCCGTCATCTGATCGCAACAACTAGGTAGAGGGGAAAACGGTAGAAAATCAACCGTGAGTACTGATCCAAAGTACTCGCGAGACTTACATTAGATCTATGCTAAGAATGCATCGGTATCAATGGAAGGGTTTGTATTTGTGGACTATACTGGAGAATTACCAGAATAGAGGGGAAGGCCTAGCCTATCGAAGACTAGCCTCTTGCAGTGTCTTGCAGCAACAGAAGAGAGTATAATAACATATCATATTCTAACAAGTATATAGTAACAACGCCCATAGATCCTTCCTCGTCTACCCCGCGAGGAAACGATCCCGGAGCCATCATATCAGTTTAGTGTAACAAGTATCAAGTTCTAGTTGTAGTAGATCAGGATAAAACACCGAGCGCGCGTTACCATGGAAAGGGCTATTTGAATAGATTACTTCCCTGCAGGGGTGCACCAACTTACCCATCATGCTCAATTAACTCCGGCCGGACACACTTTTCTGGTTTATACCCGGCCTCGGTTGTTCGACACATGGTAGTCCTACCTAGCATCTGCAGAGAGGTCCCCGTCAGTCTACATCCTAAGCGTGAGGGGGTTGTTCGGCCGCTTACCCCTAAGCTCTCCGAGTCATTGCGAGGGTGACCAAGACCAACTCTTCCAGGATCCACTTGCCCAACCATGCTGCAATGCTGAACTGGACGTCTGACAAAGATTTCGGGAGGATCGTATGATGCCGAGTGCCCATACTTATTCCTTCGTGGTGGTTAGTGCGGAAAGACCAGCGGCCTACTCAGATCACATATCCAAACCCGTTAGTGAATAGGGAGCTCACAGAAACAATCAGTGATCCTATCTCCCCATCTCGTGGACTTACAACAAGGGCCAAGCCCATCCCTCTCTAGGGTAGTCTCTGCCTGCTTGGTCGTGCTGCGTCATTATCTCGTGGGTACCCTCATCGTCAACCCGACTTCAATAACTCTCGTGGGTACCCCTTGGGTGGACCCTACTTCAATAAAGGACTGAGGTGAAGGTCGAGGTATCCGTGTCTCCATAACATCAAGGGGCAATATGAGGAATCACCCTCGATGGATTCCTACTCGATGTAACCGTCAAGGTGACCTTGGGGGAATCACCCTCAAAGGGTTCACACTTGAGGTGTTACACGACAGAGTCACCATCGGGAGTGGTGAATGAGAAATCACCCTAAGGAATCCACAACCGATTAGCTACACTACAGAGATATCATCAGGAGTGGGATTCGAGGTGTCCCCCTCGGCACTCGATAGTAACTCTGCAGAGTCGTACAACTAAAGGGGGTGTCGGTGAAGTGTTGGTGTCGGTGTCAAAACCGATGGATCTCGGGTAGGGAGTCCCGAGCTATGGATCTAGGATCAATGGGGAACAAGGGACGAAGAACACGGTGTTTACCTAGTTTTGTGCCCTCTTGAAGAGGCATAACCCTACGTCCTACTTGATTGTATTTAATGTGTATGATATGGTTATAGAGTCGATCTACCATGAGATCAGGCAAGCTAAACCCTAGGTTGATGGGGTGATGGATGTTGCTCTGGCCCAAAAGACTAAAACCCCTTGGTTTATATTGACACCAGTAGGGTTAGGGTTACATGCAATCGGTTACACATGAAGCAAAGATCACGATAACCCTTGACTTGGAGGGCACACCGTGACTCCGAAGATCTCCTATCCGACCACGGATCCACGCTCTAGCTTGGCCCCATAGTGGCCCATCAGTCCGGCCCATATGTAGTAGGTCGATAGCCCAAGGACCCCTTAATCTAGGACTCCCTCAGTAGCCCCCGAACTAGCCTGCAATGCCAGGGCTTGTGTCTAGCATCTGCACATCTCACTGTCTTTCGCTTGCGAGGCGAGTTCTTCATCTTGTCCCGTGCGTGCACCGAGTCGACTGGTGTCCGGAATCCAGAGCATGTACTTTACTTAGCATCGAAGGCCAAAATGCTCAAGTGCGAACAGTGCCCACGCCTGACAACTTTTAGCGAAGGGTCGCGTGCGGTCATAACATCGAACGGTTGGCAGTTCTAGATGTGTGGGTCGAGGCCACCCCTCCATTGGCACGTCTCATCAAGGCAGAGACTGTGCCCTGATTTTAGGGGATATGATCAATGATTTCAACCCCCCCACCCACACATAACGTCGCGAGCATATCGGGATGTGGAGAAGCCCGTGACGTGAAAAATGGGAACCCTTGTCTCCTCCGCAGCCTATAAAAAGAGAAACAACTACAGTTGCCATCTTGCGTCCTCTTCCACCGTCTTTTGTTGCCTTTCCGATCTTTGGAGCTCCAGTGCCTTGCCTCATTCTTCTGCGAAGAGTTCCCTTCCCAGCTCCTCCCCAACCTTAGGCATGGCCGAATCTGGTGCCAACAACAAGTGGGAGGCCCCCGTCATCAAAAACAACGACATCGAGGAGCTGAAGCGAGCCGACTACTTGCCGGCCGATGTCGGTCATTGGGCCCCCGAGGAGGGCCAGGTCATCCCCACGCCCAAGCCAGGCGAGAGGGTAGTATTCCTTCCCCCACTTTATCCGGGGACTGGGATTTCCTCTACACCCCTTCATGAGGGGGTTGATATTCTTTTATGGGCTAGATTTCCATGATCTAGCTCCCAACTCCCACCTCCACATGTCTACCTTCATTATTGTTTGCGAGGCCCTTCTGTAGGTCCAGCTGCACTTCGGCCTGTGGCGGAAGGTGTTCAATGTCAAGCCAAAGGTGGTCGGCAGCGCCCAGGCGGACTGCGGCGGAGCGATGATCAGCAAGCTCACTCGAGTTCAATGGACGAAGGGCACGTCCATCGACACTGTCAAAGTGTGGCAGAAGGAGTGGTTCTATTTAACAGAGCCATGGGATGCGGCCTGGACGACAACCCTTGAGTTTAGATCCGGATCCCCTAGCGAGATTGACCTTGTGGACCAAGAAAGGTCTTAATTGGGGATCAGCCGACGAGGTGAAGAAATTGCAGAAATGTGTTCCCATTGTGATGGAGACTGGCGCCAAACTGACCAACGTAGTTTAGATAATGCTCCATCGCCGCCTCCTTCCTTGCCAGCAGAGGGCGAGTCCGATGTGGACTCACAAGCTTGAAGATCCAGCCACCATGCATCACCTCTTCGTCACCACTTATGAGAAGGTTTGGAGTCTGCTTTTCAAGCCCCAAAAGGAGTGGCCGGCCGAGAAAGAAGACCTCGGTCTCGGTGCTGCAAATCCTACGAGGAAGGTAATTAATCCTTTGCCCGACGTGTATTCGTCCGCTCATACAGTCTAGAGTTCGGTCTAAGTCCTTTTTGTTGCATTAACAAGGCTGGCTCGAGAATGCCGAGAAGATCAACAGTCCGGTCCGCTGCCCGAAGAGCCCCGATCGGCTCAACTGGAGGAGCTGCTGGTCGTGGCGCCTTAGACGGCGCCAGAAAAGAAGGGAAAGAAGAAGAAGGTCTACCGAAGGCTAGGGAAGACCTCCATCGAAGAGGTCGTCCGGACACCAAGTCCGGAGACACTGCTGCCTCGCCTGCTCAAGACGGGGATGAGGAGGAAGGCGAGGAGGAGAGCGCCTCCTCCCATTCCAAGAAGAGGGTGGTGTCTGGGGACATCGAAGAGGAGCAACCTCCCCGCGTCCAGAAGAGGCAGTGCAAGCCCAAGCTGTTGCTTCCCGATAGTTTAGACTCCGATGAGGAGTCTGTGGTGTCCGAGGAGGCCCCGGATAAGGAGCTCAGTGTCAAGCACCCCGCAATGATGTGTGAACCTTGACATCCCTTGCTTATTTTATTTTTCTAGTCTCTTACTGATAGGAACCAATTGTGTGATATCACAGCCCACCACGCGGCCACCCTGCCGAGCAAACCTCGGAGGGGACCTCTCCGCCCACCGAATTGGCGGATATCGGATTCGGATCATGCTCCGCGCCTCCCCTGGTCCCCGAAGAGGCCGGGGAGGTGCTATCCCAAAGGACCCCTCCCCATTCAAACATGGGGGAGGGGGGGACACAGTCATGGCCGAGGCTCATGCCTCGGTCACCGAAGAACATGAGGGTGCGTCTCTCCTGGCCAACGCGGGAGAAGAGTCCAGACCGTCTGGACCCTCCCCGCCGGCCTCACCTGAGCCCGCAAGGCCCTCACAGGTGCCGGTCCCGCCTTCCGACGAGGAAGGGGTTGAGGTCCCGCCGCTCACTCCTGACGCCAACAACCAGGCGGCGGCAAACTGGCCGGACGTGATGGAGGAGTTGGTGAACAACTCCGTTATCATTGACGTGCACCACGCCCTTCTGGGTGCAGTTCTACGGGGTGTTCGGTCCGTCCATGTTGGACTGAACAATGTTGTCCAGGGCCTTCTAACAGGCTTTGAGGTGAGTCAAGTAATGTTCTTTTCCCGCAAGACGGTTTTAACTTTGTTTAGCCAAAGTTTGAGCAGCCGTATATATATAAAAGCCCCGAGACTCTGCAAGTATTGCAAAAACCTTACAGAGGGTCAAATATCCGTAAGCCAGTATTTAGAGTATAATGATTGATTTGATATCGCAAGCATCGTCCTTGGCCACGGCTGCTAATGCTGCTGCCCTGGAGTAGATGGATTGCAAGCTTAAATGCTCTGATGAAGAGCTTGACCTTGTCAACAAACAGCTTGATGATGCACAAGGTAAGCTTCTATCGAAATGCGTAGTTAACGCTGCCGGACACTTACATTCCGTACTATATGTTGAGCCCATGATGTTTGGTGACTGCAGCTGTGGTTGCGGAGGTTGGGGGCCTCAAGGGGGTGCTGAAGAAGGCTGCCAAAAAGAAAGCGGCTGCCAAAAAGGTGGTGGCCGAACTTGAGAAGGCGATGGCCGCCAGCGAGAAGCACGAGGCTTGAGTGGCCGAAGTGCAGGTGGAGCTCTAGGATGCCTTCACGAAACGTGAGGCCCTTGAGCAAAAACAGAAAGAGTAGTCCTCCGAGCTATCCAAGGTGGAGTAAGAGCTCCAGAAGACAAGGACCAAAGTGCGGGGAACCCACGAAGAACTCCACTAAGTGAGGCAGATCACGAATGGTAAGCCGTACTTACCGCATAGTGTTTTTGGCGGCAATAGGTTCGCCTTGCTGATGCGGGTCTAGCGCTCTGCAGGCGTTTTTGCCAAACTTCCCAGGAGTGCGGCGGATGGGGCAGAGCACTACGCCAAGCGGGAGGAGAACTCCGACCAGAGGCTTCTCTAGGCGTAGTTCTAGGCGCCCGAGCATCCTCCCCTCCTTAGCAACTAGATGAAGCAAATGATGGAGCTGCATCGGATGGCCGGGCTGGCCATGAAGGATCTTTATGTCCGGCTGTGGCCCTCTAAGCCGATTCCAAGAAGGTACTATCGTCTGTTGCAGAAGCTGCGTGATGCATCACCCCAGATTGATGCCGTGAAGTGCTCTGCATGCCTTAAGGGAGCTAGGCTGGCCTTTGCGAATACCATGGTTCATTGGCCGAAGATCAAGCCAATGGACATGGCCAGGGGTCCCCTGCTAGTTGGAAAGGAGCATCGCCTCCCCGAACTGTATTTCACACAAGTTATGGATGGTGCTCGGGCGATAGAGGGCCAGTGTTCCAAGGATGTAATCATTGAGTGATTCTATTAATCTTTTAACTGAACCTTTTGCTTTATAATGCGGCTCTTTTGTATACTATGGTATTTTTATTTTGACTCATGTGCAGTCATTTATTATTCGGAAAGTTACCAGTCGTCGGCTTAAGTCCCCAAGTGGATGATACGAGGGGTGTTTCGTCTCCACACTATTACCCTTAGCCGACGTCTCGGTGCCCGATGGTGGTAGTGCATGAGAGAGATAGGAAATCAGACTATGCGGCTTTATTGCTTTCACTTAGCCATAGGAGCTTGACGGCGGAAGCTAATGACTAACCCTCAGTGTTTGCTGATGTATGTGGAAGCCGAGGCATGCCTTTGTAATCACATGGTTTGTGTTAGGACGAACCCTGCGTACGACACAGATAAATCACCAACGATTTCTTAGTTTAGCACTTGCCATCGGATCGCTGACCAGTTCTCGCTTACTATGACGGTCAGTTTTCGTCTTTCTCCTCTGAGGTGCTTAGCTGGACTAGTCAGAAGTACAATCGCAGGGGTTCTCCCTTTACCTTCTTAGCCTAACGTGAGGAATGTAAGAAGGCAAGTACAGGAGCCGGGCAACCCAACTATTGACCCAAGACATAGTTTGGAACTAATGCATATATTGCAATATCTGAGATGCCAAACACAGAACGGAAAGTGGTGTCAGACTTAGTACGTAGAGCTGATGGAAAGATCAAGCCTTTGGTCAATTAACCGATTTGTATTTGCTACACAATGTGTGCATACCCAGCTATTCAAAGAGCAGGAAAAAGAGAAAAAAAGAGAGCTAAATAATTCGGATGTCCAAACACCGTAAAAGATGTTTTTATTTTCCATAAGCTTTGGATGTCTATCCGTACAATTTGAACTGCTGAGGCATTTATGATAAGTAAGAAAAGAAAATCTTACAGAGAATGGTTTACACAGGGCCTTGATTCGTGGGTCGAAGACTCAACTATGCCCTGCTACACGTCTGCGCCTTGGCTTCTGCGAGGTGGGGGGGTGAATTGGATGTTCGTGAACATCGCATGTTGGCAAGGGGTGCCTTCAATAGGGACCTTGAGATGTAGCCCTAGCATCATAGCTTGATGATGAGCGAGTCTGAAGTCGTACTCGGTGTCATCCGAGGACGTGGTGATGCCATAGTTCAGTTTAGCCGAACACATGGTGTTATGTGTTTCATATAAGCCCCCACGACCGCCCATGCGTTTACAATCTTTAGATCACGCTGCTTAAAATGGAAACCTTAGAAAAAAGGTTCCTACCAATGTTCTAGTTGATAGAATCTCTGAACTTAATGATGATTTTGCTATTCAAAACAATGGGTTAGGATTTTCTCTTGAGCAAAGGCTCATGACATTTTTCCAAAAGAATGCTTATAATGATGAATTGGTTGTGCAATATGAGGGGCCAAAGGAGGAACCCATACCTCCCGAGCTTGTTCTTGGGGACTTCTATCCCATTAAATTTTGTCCTTTTGATTATGTTTGCTTGACTCAAAGAAAACTTGCTGCTGAACGTAGGGAATATGAGATGAGTTTTCGTGATTTACCTTATCATTATGGCAATACTTAGATCTATTCTCGTTTTTATGCCTAGCTAGGGGCGTTAAACGATAGCACTTGTTGGGAGGCAACCCAATTTTATTTTTGTTCTTTACTTTTTGTTACTGTTTAGTAATAAATAATTCATCTAGCCTCTGGTTGGATGTGGTTTTATATTTTAATTAGTGTTTGTGCCAAGTAAGACCTATAGGATCATCTTGGGTGATAGTTAACTTGATCTTGCTGAAAAACAGAAACTTTTGCGCGCACAAGAATAAGTTTAATAAATCACAGAAACGTGCTTTTCAGTTGATTCTTTTTGCAGAATATTAATAGACAAATTTAATAGGACTTCCTATTTTGGTAGGATTTTTAGGGTTCCAGAAGTATTCGAAAGTTACAGATTACTACAGACTGTTCTGTTTTTGACAGATTCTGTTTTTCGTGTGTTGTTTGCTTATTTTGATGAATCTATGGCTAGTATCGAGGGGTATGAACCATGGAGAAGTTGGAATACAGTAGGTTTAACACCAATATAAATAAATAATGAGTTCATTACAGTACCTTAAAGTGGTGGTTTGTTTTCTTGCACTAACGAAGCTCATGAGATTTTCTGTTGAGTTTTGTGTTGTGAAGTTTTCAAGTTTTGGGTAAAGATTTGATGGATTCTGGAATAAGGAGTGGAAAGAGCCTGATCTTGGGGATGCCCAAGGCACCCCATGGTAAAATTGAAGGACAACCAAAATCCTAAGCTTGGTGATGCCCCGGATGGCATCCCCTCTTTCGTCTTCGTCCATCGGTAACTTTACTTGAGGCTATATTTTTATTCACCACATGATATGTGTTTTGCTTGGAGCATCTTGTATGATTTGAGTCTTTGATTTTTAGTTTACCACAATCATCCTTGCAGTACACACCTTTTGGGAGAGACACACATGAATCGGAGTTTATTAGAATACTCTATGTGCTTCACTTATATCTTTTGAGCTAGACAATTTTGCTCCAGTGCTTCACTTATATCTTTTTAGAGCACGGTGGTAGTTTTATTTTGTAGAAATTATTGATCTCTCATGCTTCATTTATATTATTTTGAGAGTCTTTTAGAACAGCATGGTATTTGCTTTGATTATAAAATTAGTCCTAATATGACGGGAATCCAAGTTGGATATAATAAAAACTTTCATATAGAGTGCATTAAATACTATGATAAATTTGATACTGGATAATTGTTTTGAGATATAAAGGTGGTAATGTTAGAGTCATGCTAGTTGGGTAATTATGAAATTGAGAAATACTTGTGTTAAAGTTGGCAAGTCCCGTAGCATGCACGTATGGTGAACATTGTGTGACAAATTTGAAAGCATGGGGTGTTCTTTGATTGCCTTCCTTATGAGTGGAGGTCGGGATCGCGCGATGGTTAACTCCTACCAACCCTTCCCCTAGGAGCATGCGTAGTAGTACTTTGCTTCGAGGGCTAATAAATTTTTTGCAGTAAGTATATGAGTTCTTTATGACTAATGTGAGTCCATGGATTATACGCACTCTTACCCTTCCGCAGTTTGCTAGCCACTACGGTACCGTGTATTGCCCTTTCTCACCTTGACAGTTGGTGCAAAATTTGCCGGTGCATCCAAACCCCGTGATACGATACGCTCTATCACACATAAACCTCCTTATATCTTCCACAAAACAGCCACCATACCTACCTATTATGCCATTTCCATAGCCATTCCGAGATATATTGCCATGCAAGTTTCCACCGTTCCGTTTATTATGACACGCTCCATCATTGTCATATTGCTTTTGCATGATCATGTAGTTGACATCGTATTTGTGGCAAAGCCACCTTATAATTCTTTCATACATGTTGCTCTAGATTCAATGCATATCCCAGTACACCGTCGGAGGCATTCACATAGAGTCATATTTTGTCCTAAGTATTAAGTTGTAATTCTTGAGTTGTAACTAAATAGAAGTGTGATGATTTCCATTATTAGAGCATTGTCCCATGTGAGGAAAGGATGATGGAAGCAATGATTCCACCACATGTCGGGATGAGACTCCGGACTCTATGAAAAATAAAAGAGGCCAAAGAAGCCCAAATAAAAAAAAGCCAAAGAAGCCCACAAAAAAAAGAGAAAAGAAAAAGAAAAAATGGGAGAAAAAGAGAGAAGGCAAAATGTTACTATCCTTTTTCCACACTTGTGCTTCAAGGTAGCACCATGATCTTCATGATAGAGAGTCTCCAATGTTGTCACTTTCATATACTAGTGGGAATTTTTCACTGTAGAACTTGGCTTGTATATTCCAATGATGGACTTCCTCAAATTGCCCTAGGTCTTCGTGAGCAAGCATGTTGGATGCACACCCACTTAGTTTCTTTGATGAGCTTTCATACATTTATAGCTCTAGTGCATCCGTTGCATGGCAATCCCTACTCCTCGTATTGACATCAATTGATGGGCATATCCATAGCCCGTTGATTAGCCACGTCAATATGAGACTTTCTCCTTTTTTGTTTTCTTACATAATCCATATCATCATACTCTACTCCACCCATAGTGCTATATCCATGGCTTACACTCATGTATTGTGTGAGGGTTGAAAAGGCTGAAGCGCGTTAAAAAGTATGAACCAATTGCTTAGCTGAAACCGGGGTTGTGCATGATGGGAGCATTTTGTGTGACAAAAAAGAAGCATGGCCTAACTATATGATTTTGTAGGGATAAGCTTTCTTCGGCTATGTTATTTTGATAAGACATGATTACTTCGTTAGTATGCTTGAAGTATTACTATTTTTATGTCAATATTAAACTTTTATCTTGAATCTTTTGGATCTTAACATTCATGCCACAATAAAGAAAATTACATTGAGAAATATGTTAGGTAGCATTCCACATCAAAAATTCTGTTTTTATCATTTACCTACTCGAGGATGAGCAGGAATTAAGCTTGGGGATGCTTGATAAGTCACCAACGTATCTATAATTTTTTATTGTTCCATGCTATTATATTATCTGTTTTGGATGTTTAATGGGCTTTACTATACACTTTTATATTATTTTTGGGACTAACCTATTAACCAAAGGACCAACCAAAATTGTTGTTTTTTTTGCTTATTTCAGTGTTTCGCAGAAAAGGAATATCAAACGGAGTCCAAACGGAATGAAACCTTCGGGAGAGTTATTTTTGGAACAAACGCAATCCAGGAGATTTGGAGTGGACGTCAAGGAACAAACAAGGCGGCCACAAGGTAGGGAGGCGCGCCTAGGGCGGTAGGCGCGCTCCCACCCTCGTGGGCCCCTCGTGGCTCCCCTGACTGAGTTCCTTCGCCTATATATACACATATACCCTGAAAACATCCAGGAGCACCACGAAACACTATTTCCACCACCGTAACCTTCTGTACCTGTGAGATCCCATCTTGGGGCCTTTTCCAGCGCTCTGCTGGAGGGGGAATCGATCATGGAGGGATTCTACATCAACACCATAGCTTCTTCGATGAAGTGTGAGTAGTTTACCACAGACCTTCGGGTCCATAGTTATTAGCTAGATGGCTTCTTATCTCTCTTTGGATCTCAATACAAAGTTCTCCTTAATCTTCTTGGAGATCTATTTGATGTAATTCTTTTTGCGGCGTGTTTGTCGAATGAATTGTGGGTTTATGATCAAGATTATCTATGCAAGTCTCTTCTGAATTCTTTGATGTATGTTTGGTTATCTTTGCAAGTCTCTTCGAATTATCAGTTTGGTTTGGCCTACTATATTGATCTTTCTTGCAATGGGAGAAGTGCTTAGCTTTGTGTTCAATCTTGCGATGTCCTTTCCCAGTGACAACAGGGGCAGCAAGGCACGTATTGTATTGTTGCCATCGAGGATAAAAAGATGGGGTTTATATCATATTGCTTTAGTTTATCCTTCTACATCATGTCATCTTGCCTAATGTGTTACTCTGTTCTTATGAACTTAATACTCCAGATGCATGCTGGATAGCGGTCGATGTGTGGAGTAATAATAGTAGATGCAGAATTGTTTCGATCTACTTGTCGCGGATGTGATGCCTATATACATGATCATGCCTAGATATTCTCATAACTATGCACTTTTCTATCAATTGCTCGACAGTAATTTGTTCACCCACCATAATACTTATGCTATCTTGAGAGAAGCCACTAGTGAAACCTATGGCCCCCGGGTCTATTTTCCATCATATAAGTTTCCAATCTATTTTATTTTGCAATCTTTACTTTCCAATCTATACCATAAAAATACCAAAAATATTTATCTTATTATCTCTATCAGATCTCACTTTTGGAAGTGGCGATGAAGGGATTGACAACCCCTTTATCATGTTGGTTGCAAGGTCTTATTTGTTTGTGTAGGTACGAGGGATTTGCGTGTAGCCTCCTACTGGATTGATACCTTGGTTCTCAAAAACTGAGGGAAATACTTACGCTACTTTAATGCATCACCCTTTCCTCTTCAAGGGAAAACCAACGCATGCTCAAGAGGTAGCACAGCGCACCTTCTTCAGCTCCTTCAGTGGTGCCTTCTTCTTGTTTTGCTCTGGCTCCTTCACCTCTTTTTCTTCTTCGACCTTCACCTCCTCTGGCAGGAGCTCGACGTCCGGCAGGAGCTCGACGTCGATGGCATGTTTCTGCCACCCTCAACGGCGACCGGCGCAATGAGCACAACCTCATGCTCATCCGCGTCATTGTCGGTGATGACAACAGTCCCTGTGAGGTCGCTGTCAGAGGCGTAGTCCGCCGAGTCGACTGGAGCTGGCACCGCGAGCACGACCCCGACAACGTCAGCAGGGTCGCCATCGAGGGGGGGGGCGGGGCGAGAGAGGTGGTGGAGTAGTAAATCCACCACCTAGCTCGCTAGTATGGATCCATGCTGAGCGTGCCCTCACGCATTTCCCAGACGAGGAAGGACGGCAGCGGAACTGTGAGGCCTGTGGGGAAGGCACGCGCCTTCTCGCCGTCCGTCAGCTGCTTGGCCAACCCGTGCACGTGAATGAGCATCATCTTCGGGGTCGGGAACCAGGTGCATACCTCTCTAATCTGCGCGCGGAATGACTGGTCGTTATCGGCCAGATCCTCCAGCGTGAGCTTCCAGCCGTCGATGTTCACCATTGGCGGCGGTGGCCGGCAGTGGTGAGTGGAGGCGATGCGGGCGGTGGGTGGGGAGTGGTGAATGGGGAGTGGTGGACGGCGTGGTGGCTGGGCATCGATTAATTGATGCGGTGGGTGGGAACGCGAACCGTCCGGAGTGGAGTGGGCGAGTGGGAGTTGGCGTCTCTGTGAAGAGTACAAGTAAATTTCTGCATCTACAACTAACAAGCTCCTACTCTTACCGCACTGGCATTGCACCCTCGTTCTCTAACCACAGGTCCTGGGTTCGAGGCCCGGGCCAAACATTTTTTGTTTTTATTTTTTTCTAATTTTGAGCGTCTCCAGCACAGACAATAAATGGAGTTCAGCATTTTCAGTTCACCTAAATTCAGTTAGTTCAGTAAAATGGAGTAAATGTGCTCCATCAGCATATTCAGTTAGTTCAATAAATTATCAGTAAATGTGCTTACATTTTACAAAGTCTCTGTTTTATGTATCAGATTTTTTCGGTTTACAATAAATTATCATTAAGAGTTGCTATGGATAGAGCGGCAATGCACGGGATTAGCGACTAAGTAGAGTACTAATATATAATTTTTACATGCGGAGATCATTAAAGGTCATGACATCACTTTGCTAACCGAGAAACAAGACACAGAGACACAGAGAACTACGAGCTAGATTACAGGGAAGCAGAAGGACACATAACTGAACTAATTTATTGCTAGGGGGGTGAGTACGATCCGGTCATACCTAAATCTTTTTTCTTGACTAAACTAGTAGTCAGGATCATCAATCCTTGCTCGCTTAGCAGATCTGAACTCGTGATGCCCTTCGTCGTGGGTGACTTCCTCCCACTCGTGTTTGGATGTAGAGTATGTATCTGCTCCTGCTTCAGCTGCAGCGTCATAGTTGGCGGAGAAACGATTTTCTGGATTGTATTCGCCTACCCCTTCGATTGTAGATACCCTCGACTGCACTTCACAATGTCGCCATCTTGTTCAACTTCATCTGCACTTGTCCATGGCCCATCAGCTCTGCCGTTCACCGAATCCTGCATGCATGGATTTGGTGATCAACTCATGTTCATGAATAACAGATCTACATAATGGAGTAACAACAGTAAAGTACATAGAGCTTACCTCCTGCGTGATTTTCTTTGCTGAGAAATCCGTATCGAATGGAGCATCGCCTTCTCCTCCATCATCTGAAGGTACTAAGATCAGTGGAAGATTGCGGTTGGCAACGCCGATTGGAATCTGCGGAGAGTTCGATCCGGAGGAAACATGGTGGAGAGAGCTCACGACTGAAAGTGGAGCAGACATTTGGTCTCGAGTAGATTGATGGAAGGAGAGAGCAGTGGATGTGGGCATGTTGGGGAAGTGAAATTGCTCAGTTCAGCAGGTGGTGGATAAGGTGATGAGATCGGACCTACTTGGTACCCCCATGGTATTATGTAGAGGGCGCCTTGGGCGGGGGTTCGAAATGTATTCGAATTTCGGACTACATGCGACATGTGGCATCTAGGTGTACTACCGCATGGACATGATCGTGTTGGTGCTGTCATAGACGCGAATCTACACTTGTTGATGAAGCAAATGTAAGTGTGATATTAGGGAATTTTGTTTCGTAAGCTAATGGAAAGACATTTTGTAGAAGTGACTCTGACGGCAATATGTCAGGAATCCATGAAACTTAACATTATACAGATATTACACGATGGAATTTGGTTTTTAAGATGTCAGATACATAATCTAGGGGCGCAGACGCACATACATCACATCAGTGCATTATTTTTTTCAGGCAAAGTGGCTACCGAGCATGCTTGATAAAAGAGGAAAGAAAAAGAAAATAAGTTTAGTTTTACTAATACACAGGCTCATCACTGGTTCACGGGAGGTTCCCGAGCACCTATCTCTGCAGCATGTAAGACAATCTTAGGATTGTTGCATGTGTTCTTTCGATGCCCTCCAACTCCACAGATTGAGCATTTTGGTTCTTTCCTTTTCTTTTGAGGCATATCACCCCTTTGTGGACATGTCGTCCTCTTATGACTAGGCCCACGACATATAGTGCAGAATCTTGTTCGTTTGCTCGTACCAGATGCTGGAGCACTTTCGAGATCAGCTTTATATTTTTTGCTTTTTGCTTACCGTGCATGTAAGATCAGCTTTATATATAGATCAATGACCCGACCCGGTAAGAGTCGAAGTCTCTGTGCTTACCGTGCTAGTCTCTGGATCGACTTGCTAGCACACACAATACTCGATGAAATAACAGAAATAACACACATCTCTTTATTACATCGATAGTCCAGGAGCAATACATTTTATACAAAATAGGGCATAATGCCAAAGAAAACAAATACTGCAGAAGAAAAGTAGTAAATGAGTCCAACTCCACAAGCAAAGGTTGAGTGTAGACATCGACCTATCACTCCTTAATCCTTGTCGGATATATCTGCAAGATGATAAGTTGTAGCCATATAGGTCAGTACATTGAATGTACTGGCAAGTCACATCATAAGAATAGTAACCTATTTGTACATGCAATTTGGCTGGTGGAAAGCTCTAAGTTTAGTTTTGCATGATGATATTATTCTACTACTACAAAATTTTAATGGATAAACTTAGAGCTTTCCACCAGACAAATTACATCTACAAATAGGTTCATTATTCTTATGATGTGACTTGTTAGTACATTCAATGTACCGACCTATATGGCTGCAACCTATCACGTTGCAGATATATCCGACGAGGATTAAGGTGCAGCAGGTCGATGTTCTACACTCAACCTTTGCTCGTGGAGTTAGAATCATTTACTACTTTGCGTTTGCAGTATTTGTTTTATTTGGCATTATGCCCTATTTTGTAATAAAATGTATTTCTTATGAACTATTGATGTAATAAAGAGATGTGTGCTACTTTTGTTATTTCATTGAGTACTGTGTGTGCTAGCAAGTCGATCTAGGGACTAGCACGGTAAGCAAAGAGATTTCGACTCTTATCGGGTCGGGTTGGTACATGATGGTATCAGAGCACACGTTGACTGTAGGAAGCGACCCCTAGAAAATGGAAAACCATAGGGTAAAAACTTTAGTTTACAATTTCCCTTTATATACATTGGTCTATACTCTTCTCTATTCATTTCTGTCTCTTCTCTACTTCAACAAAATAGATGTTGACCCCATCTCCGAGTTTTCTCAGCCTAACGAGACCATGCTCTTTGAAGACGACCTTGATGAAGAAGAAGTTGGAGCACACGTTGACTGTAGGAAGCGACCCCTAGAAAATGGAAAGCCATAGGGTAAAAACTTTAGTTTACAATTTCCCTTTATATACATTGGTCTATACTCTTCTCTATTCATTTCTGTCTCTTCTCTACTTCAACAAAATAGATGTTGACCCCCATCTCCGAGTTTTCTCAGCCTAACGAGACCATGCTCTTTGAAGACGATCTTGAAGAAGAAGTTGGAGCTGACATTGATCTAATGGAGACTTCTACCGACGAGTACTACCAGACTACCATTTATACATTAGTGATTCGTTGTGCGGTTAGAATTTTTTAATTTTTTTTTTTGCTTAGTTCATCGTCGTTTGTGAGACCTTGTGTAGATTTGATTGTGTGAACTTGATTGAAGTGATTGGTGTGATTTGGAGTTTTATTTGCCATCATTTGCATATGGGTAGTACTTATTCCTTAGGCCTTATTCTATTCTAATTTCTCATCCACTCTAAACCCATCAGATGCCTCCGAGACCTGACCCCGGATTCTACTTTTCGCCGGAGCTCACCCAACTGATCCAGCAGCTGAATGCTCTTATGCAGATGTTCCTCCAGAACCATAACCAAAACAACAACAACAATAACAACAACATAACAACAACAACAACCCACCGCTGCCACCCCTAGTGGATAGCGTTACCCGTTTCCTGAGGCTTAATTCACCAGTGTTTTCAAGCAGCACTGAGCCGATTGTTGCAAACAACTGGCTCCACAAGATAGGAAGGGAGCTGGCCACACCAGGATGCAATGACGCTGTGAAGGTGAGGTTTGCCGCCCACCAGCTGGATGGACCGACAATGATACGTCTATTTCGCATCATGCTTGTATATTGTTATTTATTGCATTATGGGCTGTTATTACACATTGTGGTACAATATTTATGCCTTTTCTCTCTTGTTACAAGGTTTACATGAAGAGGGAGAATGCTGGCAGCTGGAATTTTGGACCAGAAAGGGTGCAAATCAGAGAGACCTATTCTGAACAACTCCAAAAATCCTAAAAATTTACGGAGAATTATTTTGGAATATAAAAAAATTATTGGGCAAAGAAAATATCAGAGGGGACCCACCAGGAGGCCACAAGCCTGGGGGCGTGCCCTAGGGCTTGTGGGCCCCCTGGTAGGCCTCTGGTTCCCATCTTCTACTATATGATGTCTTTTGACCTGGAAAATATCAGAAGGAAGATTTTCGGACGAGGCGCTGTCTTCTTGAGGTGGAACCTGGGCCGAAGCAATCTAGGGCTTCAGCGGAGCTGTTCTGCCTGGGAAATTTCCCTCCAGAAGGGGGAAATCAAAGCCATCGTCATCACCAACGAGCCTCTCATTGAGAGGGCATCAATCTCCGTCAACATCTTCACCAGCACCATCTCCTCTCAAACCCTAGTTCATCTTTTGTAACCGATCTTTGTCTAAAAAACTCAGATTGGTACCTGTGGGTTGCTAGTAGTGTTGATTACTCCTTGTAGTTGATGCTAGCTGGTTCATTCGGTGGAAGATCATATGTTCAGTTCCTTAATGATATTTAATACCCCTCTAATATGCTTTGTGAGTAGTTATGTTTGTTACTGAGGACATGAGAGAAGTCTTGTTATAAGTAATCATGTGAACTTGGTATTCATTCAATATTTTGATGAGATGTATGTTGTCTCTCCTCTAGTGGTGTTATGTGAACATCGATTACATGACACTTCACCATGATTTGGGCCTAGGGGAAGGCATTGGGAAATAATAAGTAGATGATGGGTTGCTAGAGTGACAGAAGCTAAAACCCTAGTTTATGCGTTGCTTCGTAAGGGGCTGATTTGGATCCACATGTTTCATGTTATGGTTAGATTTATCTTAATTCTTCTTTCGTAGTTGCGGATGCTTGCAAGAGGGGTTAATCATAAGTGGGAGGCTTGTCCAAAAAGGACAGCTCCCAAGCACCGGTCCACCCACATATCAAATTATCAAAGTAAACATCGTGAATCATATGAGCATGATGAAAACTAACTTGACAATAAATCCCATGTGTCCCCGCGAGCGCTTTGCTTTATATAAGAGTTCGACCAGGCTTGTCCTTTGCTACAAAAAGGATTGGGCCACCTTGCTGCACCTTAGTTCCATTTGTTACTTGTTACCCATTACGAATTATCTTATCACACAACAGTCAGTTACAAATAGTTTTAGTGCTCGCAGGGAATAAACCGCTTGTCATTTCCTTCTGCTCCTCGTTGGGTTCGACACTCTTACTTATTGAAAGGACTACAATAGATCCCCTATACTTGTGGGTCATAAAGACTCTTTTCTGGAGCCGTTGCCGGGGAGTGAAGCGCCTTTGGTAAGTGGAATTTTCTATGGAACCATTTAGATTACATGCTGAAATTTATTGTCACTTGTCACAATAGAAAATAATCCTTTGTGGGGCTTGTTCGGGGTATCTTCAGCTTGACCGGTAGAGCAAGAAGTTTCTCCTCAACCTACTAAACCTACTGAAATTATTTATTATGAAATTCCTTCGGGTATGATAGAGAAACCACTAGCTAATCCTTATGCAGGAGATGAATTATTGCAGGTTTGCCCGAGGATGAAGTCAAGAAGAAGGTCTTCCCTTTATCTTTGAAGTATAAGGCATTGAAATGTTATAGGCTATGCGATGATATCGGGACTTGGAATTAAAACCGATTGAAATTGGAATTTCATCAGAAGTTTTAGCCTATGCATCTAGTTCATCGTGATCGGGATTATATTTATAATTTTTTGCCTTATGAAGGAGAAAGTATCGCTCAAGCTTGGGGGAGGCTTAAGTCAATCTTATATTCATGCCCCAATCATGAGCTCTCAAGAGAAATTATTATTTAGAATTTTTATGCTTGACTTTCTCGTAATGATCAATCCATGCTCGATACTTCTTGTACTGGTTCTTTTACGAAGAAGACTATTGAATTCAAACGGAATTTATTCGAAAGAATTAAACGCAACTCTAAATATTGGGAGCTCGATGGAGATAAGGAGTCAGGTATAAACCTTAAGTTTGATTGTGTTAAATCTTTAACGGATACCGATGCTTTTCGTGAATTTAGCACTAAATATGGACTTGAGTCTGAGATAGTAGCTTATTTCTATGAATCATTTGCTGCTTGATGTCTACTACACAACCTTCTTGTTGTAGACGTTGTTGGGCCTGCAAGTGCATAGGTTTGTAGGACAGTAGCAAATTTCCCTCAAGTGGATGATCTAAGGTTTATCAATCCATGGGAGGTGTAGGATGAAGATGGTCTCTCTCAAACAACCCTCCAACCAAATAACAAAGAGTCTCTTGTGTCCCCAACACACCCAATACAATGGTAAATTGTATATGTGCACTAGTTCGGTGAAGAGATGGTGATACAAGTGCAATATGGATAGTAGATATAGGTTTTTGTAATCTGAAATAATAAAAACAGCAAGGTAACTAATGGTAAAAGTGAGCACAAACGGTATTGCAATGATAGGAAACAAGGCCTAGGGTTCATACTTTCACTAGTGCAAATTCTCTCAACAATAATAATATAGATAGATCATATAACAATCCCTCAACATGCAACAAAGAGTCACTCCAAAGCCACTAATAGCGGAGAACAAACGAAGAGATTATGGTAGGGTACGAAACCACCTCAAAGTTATTCTTTCGGATCAACCTATTAAAGAGTTCGTACTAGAATAACACCTTAAGACACAAATCAACCAAAACCCTAATGTCACCTAGATACTCCGTTGTCACCTCAAGTATCCATGGGCATGATTATACAATATGCATCACACAATCTCAGATTCATCTATTCAACTAACGCAAAGTACTTCAAAGAGTGCCCCAAAGTTTCTACCGGAGAGTCAAGAAAACGTGTGCCAACCCCTATGCATAGGTTCATGGGCGGAATCCGCAAGTTGGTCACCAAAACATACATCAAGTGGCACGTGATATCCCATTGTCACCACAGATAAACACGGCAAGACATACATCAAGTGTTCTCAAATTAGAGACTCAATCTGATAAGATAACTTCAAGAGGGAAACTCAATTCATCACAAGAGAGTAGAGGGGGAGAAACATGATAAGATCCAACTATAATAGCAAAGCTCGCGATACATCAAGGTCGTGCCATAGAGAGAACATGAGAGAGAGAGAGACCAAACACATAGCTACTGGTAGATACCCTCAGCCCCGAGGGTGAACTACTCCCTCCTCGTCAGGGAGAGCGCTGGGAAGATGAAGATGGCCACAGGTGATGGATTCCCCTTCCGGCAGGGTGCCGGAACGGGCTCCCGAGAGGGTTTTGGTGGCTACAGAGGCTTGCGCCGGCAGAACTCCCGATCTATCTTGATATTCGATGGTTTTAGGGTACGTAGGGTTATATAGGCGAAATAAGTCGGTAGGTGGGGGTGCTCGAGGGGTCCACGAGACAGGGGGCGCACCCTATAGGGGGGGGGGCTCCCCCTATCTCCTGGGCTCCTCGAGTATCTTCTGACATGAACCCCAAGTCTCCAGGATGATAATCTTCCAAAAAATCACGTTGCCGAAGGTTTCATTCCGTTTGGACTCCGTTTGATATTCCTTTTCTTCGAAATACTGAAACAGGCAATAAAACAGCAATATGGGCTGGGCCTCCGGTTAGTAGGTTAGTCCCAAAAATGATATAAATGTGTAAAATAAAGCCCATAAACATCCAAAAAGGGTAATATAATAGCATGGAACAATCAAAAATTACAGATACGTTGGAGACGTATCAAGCATCCCCAAGCTTAATTCCTGCTCGTCCTCGAGTAGGTAAATGATAAAAACAGAATTTTTGATGTGGAATGCTACCTAGCATAATTCTCAATGTAATTTTATTTATTGTGGTAGGAATGTTCAGATCCAAATGATTCAAAATAAAAGTTCATATTGATAAAAGAAATAGTAATACTTCAAGCATACTAATCAAAGTAATCATGTCTTCTCAAAATAACATGGCAAAAGAAAGTTCATCCCTACAAAATCATATAGTTAGGCTATGCTTTATTTTCGTCACACAAAGATGTTCCCAACTTCTATACCCCCGATGATAAGCCAAGCAATTGTTTCATACTTAAATAGTCTCAAACTTTTTCAACCTTCACGCAATACATGAGCGTGAGCCATGGATATAGCACTATGGGTGGAATAGAATATGATGATGGGGATTGTGTGGAGAAGAAAAAAAGGAGGAAGTCTCACATTGACGAGGATAATCAACTGGCTATGGAGATGCCCATCAATTGATGTCAACATGAGGAGTAGGGATTGCGATGCAACGGATGCACTAGAGCTATAAATGAATGCTCAACAAAAGAAAACTAGTGGGTGTGCACCCAACTTGCCTGCTCACGAAGACCTAGGGCATTTGAGGAAGCCCATCGTAGGAATATACAAGCCAAGTTCTATAATTAAAAATTCCCACTAGTATGAAAAAGAAAACTTATGAGACTCACTATATGAAAAACATGGTGCTACTTTGAAGCACAAGTGTGGAAAAAGAGATAGTAACATTGCCCTTTTTATTTATTTTCTTTATTTTATTTTTTTCTTTTTCTTCTCTTTTTTTTGGCCTTTTTTTGGCCTTTCTTCTTTTTTTTCTGTTTTTTCTTTGGGCAATGTTCTAGTAATGATGATCATCACACTTCTATTGATTACAACATAAGAATTACAACTCGAAACTAGAACAAGATATGACTCTATATGAATGCCTCCGGGCGGTGTACCGGGATGGTGCAATGAATCAAGTGTGACATGTATGAAAAATAATGCATGGTGGCTTTGCCACAAATACGATGTCAACTACATGATCATGCAATGGCAATATGACAAAAGTAAAGTATGTCATGATGATGATTAACGGAACGGTGGAAAGTTGCATGGCAATATATCTCGGAATGGCTATGGAAATGCCATAATAGGTAGGTATGGTGGCTGTTTTGAGGAAGATATGAGGAGGTTTATGTGTGATAGAGCGTATCGTATCACGGGGTTTGGATGCACCGGCAAAGTTTGCACCAACTCTCAAGGTGAGAAAGGGCAATGCACGGTACCGAAGAAGCTAGCAATGGTGGAAAGGTAAAAGTGCGAATAATCCATGGACTCAACATTAGTCAAAAGAACTCATATACTTATTGCAAAAATTTAGAAGTCATCAAAAATCAAGTACTACACGCATGCTCCTAGGGGGATAGATTGGTAGGAAAAGACCATCGCTCGTCCCCGACGGCCACTCATAAGGATGCACAAGCCAGGTACACTTCATGTTTCAAATTTGTTATACAACTTTAACCATACGTGCATGCTACGGGACTTGCTAACTTCAACACAAGCATTCTTTAAATTCATAATCACCCAACTAGCATGACTTTAATATCACTACCTCCATATCTCAAAACAATTATCAAGTATCAAATTGATCATAGCATCCAATTCACTTCGTATGATAGTTTTTATTATACCCAACTTGGATGCCTACCATTCTAGGAACAATTTTATAACCATAGCAAATACCATGCTGTTCTAAAAGACTCTCAAAATAATATAAGTGAATCATGAGAGACTAGTAATTTCTACAAAAATATAACCACCGCCGTGCTCTAAAAGATATAAGTGATGCACTAGAGAAAATGACAAACTACTCCGAAAGATATAAGTAAAGATCAATGAGGTGTCGAATAATTGTGCAACTATGTGAAGACTCTCTCTCATTTAAGAATTTCAGATCTTGGTATTTTATTCAAACATCAAGCAAAACAAATAAAATGACATTGCAAGGATAGCACAACTCATGAGATGAAGCAAAAACTTAGGCTCAACCGATACTAACCGATAGTTGTTGAAGAAGAAAGGTGGGATGCCTACCGGGGTATCCCCAAGCTTACATGCTTGAGACTTCTTGAAATATTATCTTGGGGTGCCTTGGGCATCCCCAAGCTTGAACTTGTGTGTCTCCTTAATTCCTCTCATATCATGGTTTCTCTTTTTATCAAAAGCTTCATCCACAACAAACTCAATAAGAACTCGTGAGATAGGTTAGTATAAACCAATGCAAAACCTTATCATTTTCTACTGTAAAAAATCACTAAAATTATTATTCAACATTGCATACTAAATTCCTCTGCATATTTAATACTCCTATCCTCAAATAGAATCATTAAACAAGCAGACATATGCAAACAACGCAAACCTAACAGCAATCTGCCAAAACAGTATAGTCTGTAAAGAATGCAAGGGTATCAATACTTCCCTAACTCCAAAAATTATGAAATAAAATTACCACTGTAGTAAATTTATCATAGCTCATTATGAAAAAAGTTTCATCATTATATCATGCTCTGACTTTTCTAGGGAATTTTTGCAACAGCGGTAAACTTTCTGTTTTCAAACAGCAACATATATACTAGCAAAATAAGCATGGTAAAGGCTATCCTTGACATTTCTATTGAAACTAAAGATGCAAGACATTATTATAAATAACATAAATAAAACACTAACAAAAGAAAATGACGCTCCAAGCAAAACACATGTCATGTGGTGAATAAAAATATAGCTCCAAGTAAAGTTACCGATGAACGAAGACGAAAGAGGGGATGCCTTCTGAGGCATCCCCAAGCGTAGGCTCTTGGTTGTCCTTGAATATTACCTTGGGGTGCCTTGGGAATCCCCAAGCTTAGGCTCTTTCCACTCTTTATTCTATAATCCATCGAATCTTTACCCAAAACTTGAAAACTCCACAACACAAAACTCAACAGAAAACTCGTAAGCTCCGTTAGTATAAGAAAATAAAACCACCACTTAGGTACTGTAATGAACTCATTCTAAATTCATATTGGTGTAATATCTACTGTATTCCAACTTATCTATGGTTCATACCCTCCGATACTACTCATAGATTCATCAAAATAAGCAAACAACACATAGAAAACAGAATCTGTCAAAAACAGAACAGTCTGTAGTAATCTATGTCAAACGTATACTTCTGAACTCCAAAACTTCTACCAAATTAGGAAGTCCTAAGCAATTTGTGTACCAATCCAGATAAAAACGAATCAGATCATAAGCACGTTTCTGTGAATTAACAAAACTAATTTACTGGGTGCAAAAGTTTCTGATTTTCAGCAGGATCAACACAACTATCACCGTAAGCTATCCTAAAGGTCTTACTTGGCACTTATTGAAACAAAAGCTAGAAAACATGATTACTACAGTAGCATAATCGTGTGGACACACAAAAACAGTAAGGGTAAATATTGGGTTGTCTCCCAACAAGTGCTTTTCTTTAATGCCTTTTTAGCTAGGCATGATGATGACAATGATGCTCACATAAAAGATAAGAATTGAAACATAAAGAGAGCATCATGAAGCATATGACTAGCACATGTAAGTCTAACCCACTTCCTATGCATAGGGATTTTGCGAGCAAACAACTTATGGGAACAATAATCAACTAGCATAGGAAGGTAAAACAAGCATAACTTCAAGATTTTAAGCACATAGAGAGGAAACTTGGCATTCTTGCAATTCCTACAAGCATATATTCCTCCCTCATAATAATTTTCAGTAGCATCATGAATGAATTCAAAAATATAACCAGCACCTAAAGCATTCTTTTCATGATCTACAAGCATAGAAAATTTACTACTCTCCACATAAGCAAAATTCTTCTCATTCGGAATAGTGGGAGTATCATAAAAGACTTGAATACTATAAATTGTTTCCACATTAACAGAGTAATGTTCAGAAAAAAGGTAATCATAATCATGACAAGATTTGTAAATATAATCATCACTACTTTTTATAGTATAAGTTTCATCACAATAATCATCATAAGTAGCAACTTCGTTCTCATCATAATCGATTGAAACCTCTCCCAAGATAGTGGAATCACTAAATAAAGTTGACACTCTTCCAAATCCACTTTCGTATTCATCACAATAAAATTCAACATCCTCCAAAATAGTGGGATCACTACTTTCTAAAATTTACACTCTTCCAAACCCACTTTCATCAATATAATCATCATAAATAGGAGGCATGATTTCATCAAAATAAATTTGCTCATCAAAACTTGGGGGACAAAAAATATCATCTCCATCAAACATAGCTTCCCAAAGCTTGTGGCTTTGCATATCATTAGCATCATGGATATTCAAGGAATTCATACTAACAACATTGCAATCATGCTCATCATTCACATATTTCATGCCAAACATTCTATGTAATTCTTCTTCTAGCACTTGAGAACAATTTTCCTTTTCATCATACTCACGAAAGATATTAAAAAGATGAAATGTATGAGACAAAATTAACTCCATTTTTTTGTAGTTTTCTTTTATAGACTAAACTAGTGATAAAACACGAAACAAAAAAGATTCGATTGCAAGATCTAAAGATATACCTTCAAGCACTCACCTCCCGTGCAACGACGCCAGAAAAGAGCTTGATGTCTACTACACAACCTTCTTCTTGTAGACATTGTTGGGCCTGCAAGTGCACAGGTTTGTAGGACATTAGCAAATTTCCCTCAAGTGGATGACCTAAGGTTTATCAATCCGTGGGAGGCGTAGGATGAAGATGGTCTCTCTCAAACAACCCTGCAACCAAATAACAAAGAGTCTCTTGTGTCCCCAACACACCCAATACAATGGTAAATTGTATAGGTGCACTAGTTCGGCGAAGAGATGGTGATACAAGTGCAATATGGATAGTAGATATAGGTTTCTATAATCTGAAATAATAAAAACAGCAAGGTAACTAATGGTAAAAGTGAGCACAAACGGTATTGCAATGATAGGAAACAAGGCCTAGGGTTCATACTTTCACTAGTGCAAATTCTCTGAACAATAATAACATAGATAGATCATATAACAATCCTTCAACATGCAACAAAGAGTCACTCCAAAGCCACTAATAGCGGAGAACAAATGAAGAGATTATGGTAGGGTACGAAACCACCTCAAAGTTATTCTTTCGGATCAATCTATTCAAGAGTTCGTACTATAATAACACCTTAAGACACAAATCAACCAAAACCCTAATGTCACCTAGATACTCCATTGTCACCTCAAGTATCCGTGGGCATGATTATACGATATGCATCACACAATCTCAGATTCATCTATTCAACCAACACAAAGTACTTCAAAGAGTGCCCCAAAGTTTCTACCGGAGAGTCAAGAAAATGTGTGCCAACCCCTATGCATAGGTTCATGGGCGGAACCCGCAAGTTGGTCACCAAAACATACATCAAGTGGCACGTGATATCTCATTGTCACCACAGATAAACACGGCAAGACATACATCAAGTGTTCTCAAATTAGAGACTCAATCTGATAAGATAACTTCAAGAGGGAAACTCAATTCATCACAAGAGAGTAGAGGGGGAGAAACATCATAAGATCCAACTATAATAGCAAAGCTCGCGATACATCAAGGTCGTGCCATAGAGAGAACACGAGAGAGAGAGAGATCAAACACATAGCTACTAGTACATACCCTCAGCTCCGAGGGTGAACTACTCCCTCCTCGTCATGTAGAGCGCCGAGATGATGAAGATGGCCACCGGTGATGGATTCCCCCTCCGGCAGGGTGCCGGAACGGGCTCCCGAGAGGTTTTTGGTGGCTACAGAGGCTTGCGGCGGCGGAACTCCCGATCTATCTTGATATTCGATGGTTTTAGGGTACGTAGGGTTATATAGGCGAAAGAAGTCAGTCGGTGGGGTTGCTCGAGGGGTCCACGAGACAGGGGGCGCGCCCTATAGGGGGGGGGCTATCTCCTAGGCTCCTCGAGTATCTTCTGACGTGAACTCCAAGTCTCTAGGATGATAATCTTCCAAAAAATCACGCCGAAGGTTTCATTCCATTTGGACTCCGTTTGATATTCCTTTTCTTCGAAATACTAAAACACGCAATAAAACAGCAATATGGGTTGGGCCTCCGGTTAGTAGGTTAGTCCCAAAAATGATATAAATGTGTAAAATAAAGCCCATAAACATCCAAAAGGGATAATATAATAGCATGGAACAATAAAAAATTATAGATACGTTGGAGACGTATCACTACTCATGTTGATCTCCCCAAGAAGAAACTATTACTTATAACGTTCATCCTGCTATTCCTACTGCCTATATTGAGAAACCACCTTTTCCTGTTAGGATAAAGAGCATGGTAAAGCTTCACCTGTGATTCGTAAGAGTTATACTAGAACACCTACACCCGCTGAACAAATTAAAGTTGAACCTAGTATTGCTATGATTAAAGATATCTTGGTTGATAATATTGATGGGCATGTTATTTATTTCTGTAATGAGGCTGCTAGAATTGCTAGACCCGATAATAAAGATAAACATAGACCTGTTGTTGGCATGCCTGTTGTTCTGTTAAGACAGGAGATCATTGTATCATAGCTTATGTGATTTGGGTGCTAGTGTGAGTGCAATTCCTTTTACTTTATATCAAGAAATTATGAATGATATTGCACTTGCTAAGATAGAAGATATTGATGTTACTATTAATGTTGCCAATAAAGATACTATCTCACCAATTGGGATTGTTAGAGATGTTGAAGTTTGTGTGGGAAAATAAAATACCCTACGGATTTTCTGGTTCTTGGTTCCCCACAAGATGAATTGTGTCTCATTATATTTGTAGACCTTTCTTGAACACTGTCAATGCTAAGATAGATTGCAAGAAAGAAAATGTTAGCGTAAGTTTTGGGGATGTGTCTCATGAGTTTAATTTCTCCAAATTTCGTAGACACCCCCATGAAAAACAGTTGCCTAGTAAAGATGAAATTATTGGTCTTGCTTCCATTGCTCTGCCTCCTACTGATCCTTTAGAACAATATTTACTAGACCCTGAAAATGATTTTTTTATGAATGAAAGAAAAGAATTAGATAAGATTTTCTTAAACAAATACCTGTTTTGAAACATTGCCTGTTGAAACTCTGGGAGATCCTCTACCACCCAAGTGTGATCGTGTATTCGATCTTAAACAATTACCTGATACTCTAAAATATGCTTATCTTGATGAAAAGAAGATACATCCTGTAATTATTAGTGCTAAACTTTCAGAGCGTGAAGAAAATAAATTATTGAAAATTCTAAAGAAGCACTGTGCCGCTATTGGATATACTGTGGATGATCTTAAGGGCATTAATCCCACTGTATGTCAGCATAAAATCAATATGGAGCATGATGCTAAACCAGTTGTTAGTCATCAACGACGGTTAAATTCTAAGATGAAGGAAGTGGTAAGAAATGAAATATTAAATCTTCTGGAAGCAGGTATAATTTATCCTATTGCTGATAGTAGATGGGTAAGTCATGTTCATTGTGTCCCTAAGAAGGTAAGTATTACTGTTGTTCCCAATGATAAAATGAATTGATATCACAATGAATTGTTACATGTTATAGAGTGGTAATTGATTTTAGAAAATTAAACAAAGCTACTAGGAAAGATCATTACCCTTTACCTTTTATAGATCAAATACTAGAAAGACTATCCAAACATACACACTTTTGCTTTCTAGATGGTTATTCTGGTTTTTCTCAAATACCTGTGTCAGAAGAGGATCAAGAAAAAACTACTTGCCCTTTTGGTACTTTTGCTTATAGACATATGCCTTTTGGTTTATGCAATGCACCTTCTATGTTTCAAAGATGTATGACTACTATATTCTCTGACTTTTGTGAAAAGATTGTTGAGGTCTTCATGGATGATTTCTCCGTTAACGGAACTTCTTTTGATGATTTCTTAAGCAACCTTGATCTAGTTTTGGAGAGATGTGAAGAAACTAATCTTGTCTTAAATTGGGAGAGGTGCCACTTTATGGTTAATGAAGGTATTGTCTTGGGGCATAAAATTTCTGAAAGAGGTATTGAAGTTGATAAAGCTAAAGTTGATGCTATTGAAAAGATGTCGTGTCCTAAAGATATCAAAGGTATAATAAGTTTCCTTGGTCATGCTGGTTTCTACAGGAGATTTATCAAAGACTTCTCTAAAATTTCTAGGCCTCTTACTAATCTTTTGCAAAAAGATGTTCCGTTTGTTTTCGATGATGATAGTGTAGAAGCCTTTGAAATACTTAAGAAAGCCTTAATTTCTGCACCTATTGTTCAACCACCTGATTGGAACCTGCCCTTTGAAATTATATGTGATGCTAGTGATTATGCTGTTGGTGATGTTCTAGGACAAAGAGTTGATAAGAAATAAAATGTTATTCATTATGCTAGTAAAACTCTAGGTAGTGCTCAAAGAAATTATGCTACTACTGAAAAAGAATTTTTAGCAGTTGTTTTTGCTAGTGATAAGTTCAGATCTTACATTGTTGATTCCAAAGTAACTGTTCACACCGATCATGCTGCTATTAAATATCCTATGGAAAAGAAAGATGCTAAACCTAGACTTATATGATGGGTTCTCTTGCTACAAGAATTTGATTTGCATATTATTGATAGAAAGGGAGCTGAGAACCCCATAGCAGATAACTTGTCTAGGTTAGAGAATGTTCTTGTTGACCCACTATATATTGATGATAGCTTTCCTGATGAACAATTAGCCATCATAAGTGCTTCTCATAGTACTCCATGGTATGCTGATTATTCTAGTTACATTGTTGCTAAATTTATACCACATAGTTTCACATACACGCAAAACAAAAAGTTTTTCTATGATTTAAGAAATTACTTTTGGGATGACCCACACCTTTATAAAGAAGGTGTAGTGTTGTTATTAGTCGTTGTGTACCTGAGCATGAACAGGAACAAATCCTATGCAAGTGTCACCCCAAGGCTTATGGAGGACACCATGCCAGAGATATAACTGCACACAAGGTATTGCAATCTGGTTTTTATTGGCCTACTCTCTTCAAAGATGCTCGTAAGTTTGTCTTGTCTTGTGATGAATGTCAAAGAATTGGTAATGTTAGTAGATGTCAGGAAATGCCTACGAATTATTAACTTGTTATTGAACCATTTGATTTTTGGGGATTTGATTTTATGGGACCTTTTCCTTCCTCTAATGGGTATAGACATATTTTAGTTGATGTTGATTACGTTACTAAGTGGGTAGAAGGTATTCCAACTAGTAGTGCTGATCATAACACTTCTATTAAAATGCTTGAATAAGTTTTTTTTCCCGAGGTTTGGAGTCCCTAGATACTTAATGATTGATGGTGGTTCACATTTTATTCATGGCGCTTTTCGTAAATTGCTTGCTAAGTATGATGTTAATCATAGAATTGCATCTTATTATCATCCTCAGTCTAGTGGTCAAGTATAATTGAGTAATCGAGAAATAAAGTTGATTTTGCAAAAGACTGTTAATAGATCCAGAAAGAATTGGTCAAAGAAACTTGATGATATGCATTATGGGCTTATAGAACTGCATATAAGAACCCTATGGGTATGTCTCCATACAAAATGGTTTATGGAAAAGCATGTCACTTACCTCTTGAACTCGAACATAAAGCTTATTGGGAAATTAAAGAGCTCAACTATGATTTCAAACTTGCCGGTGAGAAGAGGTTATTTGACATTAGTCCACTTGATGAATGGAGAACCCAATCCTATGAATATGCCAAGTTGTTTAAAGAAAAAGTTAAAAGATGGCATGACAAAAGTGTACAAAAGCGTGAATTTAATTGAGGTGACCATGTCTTGCTATACAACTCTCATTTAAGATTTTTTGCAGGGGAACTTCTCTCTAAATGGTAAGGGCCCTATATTATTTAGGAGGTTTACTGTTCTGGTGTCGTCAAAATCAACAACGCCGAAGGCACAAACCCGAAGGTGGTAAACGGGCAAACAATCAAACATTATATCTCAGGTACTCCCGTAAATGTTGAAACCAATATTATTAATACCATAACTCCGGAGGAGTACATAAGGGAGACTTACCAGAACGTATCATACTCCGAAAAGGAATAGGTATGTGGTATGGTAAGTAAACCGACTCCAAAACTTTTCTAATGTCAATTTTACTCCGTTTTGGAATAATTAAAAAATTAGGAAAATTAAAAGTAGTCCGAAAAGTACATGAGGAGGCGACAAGCCCTAGGGGTGCGCCCTTACCCCTTGGGTGCGCCTCCTAGGCCTTCGGCCACCTTGTGTGCCCTCCAGACTCCGTTTTCTTGTAGCACACTTCTTTTGGTCTGTAGAAATTCATTACATAATCTCCCAAAACTTTTGACCACCGTATCACGACAATATCCCCTGTTTTCTTTTTGAGTTGTTTTCTACCAGAGTTTTCAAGACCAGGCATCATGTCGTCCCCCTCCTCCAACAATGTGGACGACCTCGCTTTGTTGATGCAGATGTAACTTAGGAGGGAGGATGCCGAGGGAGTCACGATGGAGGAGGATGAAGGAGATTCGCTTGAGGTTTAGCCTCCGACTTCAGAAAGAGGCACTCTGGCAAGCATCTCTACTATTCCAAACCCCCACCAAGAAATAGGGACTACAAGCAATCATGAAGATTAAGAAGTTCGAGAAGGGCTTCCCCCTAGGAGGCCCTTAGACAGATTACATCGGAACAACATTCATAATTTGGTTCATAATTATGAGGTCGAGAACACCCCTCGTGCACATATACCCTCCAATTGGGACATATCCTGTCCAAGTGAGAGCAATGTAGGAAGAGGTTCTTGGTGGCCTAAAAATAAGCACCTTTCGGAGGAAATCCAGAAGAATGCAAATATGCTCCAATGCGTGCTCCAAGATTTACAAGTCCTGAGAGAAACCTTAATGAAGCTGACGGATACATCATAATCTCCATCATCACCACCTCTGAAGAAAGAGGTTTAAATACATGGGTATGGGCACTCCCCTTGGCAACTGCTAAGCTTGAGGGAGGTGCCCCGGTATCGTATCATCATCACATCTTTACCTTTATCATTTTTCTTAGTTCGATCCTTTTGGTTATATCTCGGTTTAGTAGAATAAATTTTTTAGTATGATTTAGTCTTCGAGTTTTGCTTTGTGATCTATCTATGTAATAAAGTCCGTGTGTTATATAATAAAGAGTAGTTTTGATTTGAGGGCTTTGCTTTCTTGCTATGATCTTGAAAAAAAAAGAGAATAAAAGAGGTAAATGATTATATAATGATCTTGTGGAGAGTGATGACTTCACATATAAAGAGTATGATGAATAAAATTTGTTGGGAGTTCACAAACATAGTTTTGGTCATTGTTGCAATTAATAGGAAGTAATAAAGAAAGAGAGGTTTCACATATAAATATTACTATCTTGGACATCTGTTGTGGTTGTGAGCACTCATTACATATTACATGCTAAAAGGTTGATGTTGGACAAGGGAGACAACATAATGGTTTATGTTTTATTATATCCGAATAGAAGTTATATTATCATGGATCCTCCAACACGTTGAGCTTGCTTTCCCCGTTATGCTAGCCAAATCTTTTGCACCAAGTAGAGATATTACTTGTGCATCCAAACATTCCTTAAACCAGTTTTTCCATGAGAGTCCACTATACCTGCCTATGGATTGAGTAAGATACTTCAAGTAAAAATTGCTCTCTAAATATGTATGATCTTTTAGTGTGAAGAAAATAAGCTTTATATGAACTTGTGATATGGAAGAAATAAAAGCAAAGGACTACATAATAAAGTTCTTCACAAGCAGCAATATAAAGTGACGTTCTTTTGCATTAAGATTTTTTGCATCGAACCATAAAAGCGCATGACAACCTCTGCTTCCCTCTGCGAAGGCCCTATCTATTACTTTTACCTTCTACCTTTATACAAGAGTCATGGTGGTCTTCGCCTTTGCTTTTTACACCTTTTCCTTTTGGCAAGCACTATATGTTGGGGAAGATACAGATATATATATCCACTCGGATGTAGGTTATAATAAAGTACTATTGTTGACATTACCCTTGAGGTAAAAGGTTGGGAGCCGAAACTATAAGCCCCTATCTTTCTTTGTGTCTAACTAAGGCTTTGAACTCATACGTATTACATGAGTGTAAGAAATTAGGAAGACTGATGGTTGAGTATGTGGAATTGCTATACAAAAGCTCTTACATTGACTCTTTCCGATATTATGATAAATTGAAATTGCTTCAATGACTAAGATCATAGTTTGTTAGTTTTCAACAAAGTTTTTGATTCATACTTTACCTTGTGAACGAATTGTCACTTTGGCATAAGAGATTATATGACAATATATGTTGTTGACAATATATGTTGTTGTTCTAAATATGTTCATGATGCCCTCATGTCCGTATTTTATTTTATCAACACCTCTATCTCTAAACATATGATTTTTTTTCGATTTTGACTTTCGCTTGAGGAGAAGCGAGGTCTAAGCTCGGGGGAGTTGATACGTCCATTTTGCATCATGCTTGTATACTGATATTTATTGCATTATGGGCTGTTATTACACATTCTCGAACAATATTTATGCCTTTTCTCTCTTATTTTACAAGGTTTACGTGAAGAGGGAGAATGCCGGCAGCTGGAATTCTGGACCGGAAACGGTGCAAATCTGAGAGACCTATTCTAGACAACTCCAAAAATCCTAAAAATTTATGAAGAATTATTTTGGAATATATAAAAAATATTGGGCGAAGAAAATACTAGAGGGGAATCACCAGGAGGCCACAAGCCTGGGGGCGCGCCCTACCCCCTGGGCGCGCCCCTAGGGCTTGTGCCCCCCCTGGTAGGCCTTCGGTGCCCATCTTCTATTATATGATGTCTTTTGACCTAGAAATAATCAGAAGGAAGATTTCAGGATGAAGCGTCACCGTCTCGAGGCAGAATCTGGGCAGAAGCAATCTAGGACTCCGGTGGAGTAGTTCTGCCGGGGAAACTTCCCTCCCGGAGGGGGAAATCAAAGCCATCATCATCACCAACAATCCTCTCATTGATAGGGGGTCAATCTGCATTAACAGCTTCACCAACACCATATCCTCTCAAACCCTAGTTCATCTTTTGTATCCGATCTTTGTCTCAAAACCTCAGATTGGTACACGTGGATTGCTAGTAGTGTTGATTACTCTTTGTAGTTGATGCTAGCTGGTTCATTCGGTGGAAGATCATATGTTCAGTTCCTTAATGATATTTAATACCCCCCCTAGGCACGCCCCCTACCTCGTGGGCCCCCTGGTGGCTCTCCGACGCCCATCTTCTCCTATATGAAGTCTTTCAATGAGAAAAAAATAGAAGACAACCCTTTCAGGCCGAGACTCCTCCGCCACGAGGCGGAACCTTGGCGGAACCAATCTAGGGCTCCGGCAGAGCTGTTCTGCCGGGGAAACTTCCCTCCGGGGGGGGGGGGGGGGGCAATCATCACCATCGTCATCACCAACGCTCCTCTCATCGGGAGAGGGCAATCTCCATCAACATCTTCACCAGCACCATCTCATCTCCAAACCCTAGTTCATCTCTTGTATCCAATTCTTGTCTCCAAGTCCGGGATTGGTGCTAGTAGGTTGCTAGTAGTGTTGATTACTCCTTGTAGTTGATGCTAGTTGGTTTATTCGGTGGAAGATCATATGTTCAGGTCTTGAATGATATTTAGTACCCATCTGATTATGAACATGAATATGCTTTCTGAGTATTTACGTTTGTTCCTGAGGACATGGGAGAAGTCTTGTTATAAGTAATCATGTGAATTTGGTATTCGTGATATTTTGATGAGATGCATGTTGTCTCTCCTATAGTGGTGTTATGTGAACGTCGACTACATAACACTTCACCATGATTTGAGCCTAGGGGAAGGCATTGGGGAGTAATAAGTAGATGATGGGTTGCTAGAGTGACAGAAGCTTAAACCCTAGTTTATGCGTTGCTTCGTAAGGGGCTGATTTGGATCCACATGTTTCATGCTATGGTTAGATTTGTCTTAATTCTTCTTTCATAGTTGTGGATGCTTGTGAGAGGGGTTAATCATATCTGGGAGGCTTGTCCAAGTAAGGATAACACCCAAGCACCGGTCCAGCCACATATGAAATTATCAAAGTAACGAACGCGAATCATATGAGCATGATGAAAACTAACTTGACAATGATTCCCATGTGTCCTTGGGAGCGCTTTGCTTTATATAAGAGTTCGCCAAGGCTTGTCCTTTGCTACAAAAAGTATTGGGCCACCATGCTGCACCTGAGTTACATTTCTTACTTGTTACACGTTACAAATTATCTTATCGCACTACTATCTGTTACCAATAATTTCAGTGCTTGCAGGGAATACCTTGCTGAAAACCGCTTGTCATTTCCTTCTGCTCGTCGTTGGGTTCGACACTCTTACTTATCGAAAGTACTAAGATAGATCGTCTATACTTGTGGGTCACCAGGCAGCTGCATGGTGGGAGAACTACATGAGCACGTACCCCATGGAGAGTGTGACTTGGAATCAGTTCCAGCAGGCGTTCACACTGCTCATGTGTGAGATGGAGCTATGTGTCTGAAGAAGATGGAGTTTCACAGCTTGCGCTAGGGAGGACGCACAGTATCTCAGTATGTTGATGAGTTCTGTAGGTTGGCCGTTATGCCCCAGATGACGTGGCCACTGATGCAGCTAGACAAGAGAAGTTTCTGAATGGACTGAACGACGAGTTAGGAGTTCATTTGACTGTGGCGACCTTTGTGAACTATCAGGAGCTGGTTGACAAGGCTAGAATTCTCGAAGGCAAGCACCAGCAGATGGAGAACCGTAAGAGGAAGTGCGGTTATGGAAAGTATAACTCTGGAGTTCAGCAGAAAACACATATGCACACACACACAACACACACATACACACACACACACACACTCACTCAAGGCCAGGAACCCAGCTACCCCGCCCGTCCGAAACGACCTAAGGCCCAGCTCTGTGCCCGATTAGACTAGGCGCCACTCCCGATACCCGGTGGGCCCCGCCCCGTTGTCCTCAACCTCCCGCCTCTCCTGCTCGGATAGAGATCGTAGCGCAAGGTCCTACTACCGCCGGCCGCCTCGCGCTCGGGATAAGCATTATCCCCGCAACCCCGCACCTCCTAGTCGCGCCTATAAGAAGCCCTGACGTCCCTCTGTCGATCCTGCCACTCCACATCGACCCACGCCGCTTTCACCACTCGCTGTCGCCACTTGCATCTTGCTGGAGCCGGAGCATTTCATTGCCTGTAGACCACCCTGACCCTAACCTTTCCATCAATCACCTCTGCATGACCAGGCACAAATTTTTGACATGTTCTTGTGCCCTAGGACCCATCGGAGCAGCCACCCCGAGCCGCCAGAGTTTGCGTAGCACACGGAGCTTCGTGGCCTCGCCTCGCTCGACTCGGACCTCGCCGAGGATCACTGACACCACCACCCGAACGCCTGTGTCGTGCTCGACCTCGCCGGCTTCTTCCCTGCCACCGAAGACTCCTGCAGCCGCCGCCCGTTCGTCAACGACGCCCGCGCCATCATCTTCATCATTGCCGGTCAACAGCAGCCCATGTAAGCCACTAGATCAATCACCGACGGCCTAGATTAGATTAGGTTAGTTGTTTTTTTAGTCAAACCGGTACACGGTTAACCGCGGTTTTTTAAAACCGTCCGGTTTTCTTTTTATTAGCCGTAACTTTTATTGATTCTGTTAATTGCCGGCCGTTTGCCGTTTAAGCCCCACAGTGGATGCTGCTCAGCCTGCAGAACGCCGCCACATGGCTGAGGGCCTGTTCGGAGTTTGTTTTTATTTTCTGTTTCACAGGTTAGTCCCTGTAATTAGTAAATTAGTCCCTAAACATAGATTAGCAATAACTTTTCAACCGCGGGTCCAAATTTGATGAAACCGACAGCAAATTTTTCGTCATGATTAGATCTATCCAGTAGTGAGATCTTTGCAAACTTTTGCCAGATTCAAACTTGAACTTTATTCAGATTTGAATTCAAACTTTAACTGGCCACATCTCCTAAACTGTAGCTCGGATTAAGTTGATTCTTTTTTGCATTTTGTCACTGTAGCCAAACCCTATCAGCCGGACCATTGTCACAACAATTTTCACACACTTAGGATCGGTCCATGATAGTTTCACTTATATGCCTAGTATGCACTATAGTTCACATCACATTTTTTTGAACCCGTGTCATATGTTGTTTTGCACTTAGAATACTTTTGTGATAGCTAAGTGTGTTGTATGTTCATTTGTTTTTTCCAAGCCTTTTTTCTTTGCATGTTATTTTGGTTCTCTGAAATGATTGCTTATGTATGTTTATTTACTTTACGTTAGATTGTCTAGAGTGCGAGGCAGAATACTATCAATCTCTAGAGTTAAACAAACAGTACCAAGGCAAGTTTACATCTTGACCATGTTTTCATTACCTATGTTATTATATGCACTTAGTCCTTTGCGGTAGGATTACATGGTAGTAATTTATGCCAGATGGCTATGCTTTACACCCAGTAGTTCACTGAGGCAGGTATGAATCTTACAACTTTGTCGCCACCATTTTACATTATATTGCTTCGCTAAAGTAAACATGGATTGGGGAGTGATTCACTATAAAGTGTGAGTGACAATGTAGTAAACATGACCTAAGATAATTAATGAAATACATGGGCGGAAATTGGTTGAATGATGGCGAAGTAAAGTGGGGCATGCATGGGAAATCTATGGTGGTGCACACTCGTGGTCCGTCCACTCAGGATCAAATGGATCAAACATATTTTCATGTCTAGAAGCTTACATGTGCAGCCACAAGCTGCTACGTCTTGAGCTTGCATTGGTTTTGCTTGAAGAGGAAAGGGTGATGCAACAATAGTAGCATAAGTATTTCCCTCAGTTTTTAAGAACCAAGGTATCAATCCAGTAGGAGGCTCCTTAAAAGTCCCACGCACCTACACAATCAAGCAAAGAACTCGCAACGAACGCAAT
The DNA here is from genome assembly GCA_963921465.1 of Triticum timopheevii. Lineage (NCBI taxonomy): Eukaryota > Viridiplantae > Streptophyta > Magnoliopsida > Poales > Poaceae > Triticum > Triticum timopheevii. The sequence goes on from OY997270.1 coordinate 143,058,582, forward strand.
AAAGGGGTTGTCAATCCCTTCACGACCACTTGCAAAAGTGAGATCTGATAGAGATAGTATGACAAGATAAATATATTTTTGGTATTTTTATAATATAGATGAAAAAGTAAAGATGCAAATAAAAATAGATAAGAGATAGACCCGGGGGCCATAGGTTTCACTAGTGGCTTCTCTCAAGATAGCATATGTATTACGGTGGGTGAACAAATTACTGTCGAGCAATTGATAGAAAAGAGAATAATTATGAGATTATCTAGGCATGATCATGTATATAGGCATCATGTCCGTGACAAGTAGACCGACTCCTGTCTGCATCTACTACTATTACTCCACACATCGACCGACTCCTGCCTGCATCTAGAGTATTAATTCATAAGAACAGAGTAAGGCCTTAAGCAATATGACATGATGTAGAGGGATAAACTCACGCAATATGATATAAACCCCATCTTTTTATCCTCGATGGCAACAATACAATCCGCAAGATTGAACCCAAAGCTAAGCACTTGTCCCATGGCAAGAAAGATCAATCTAGTAGGCCAAACCAAACTGATAATTCGAAGAGACTTGCAAAGATAACTCAATCATACATAAAAGAATTCAGAGGAGATTCAAATATTTCTCATAGATAAACTTGATCATAAACCCACAATTCATTGGACCTCGACAAACACACCGCAAAAAGAGTTTACATCGAACAGATCTCCACAAGAGAGGGGGAGAACATTCTATTGAGATCCAAAAAGATAGAAGAAGCCATCTAGCTAATAACTATGGACCCGAAGGTCTGTGGTAAACTACTCACAACTAATCGGAGGGGCTATGGTGTTGATGTAGAAGCCCTCCGTTTGATATTTCTTTTCTTCGAAATACTGAAATAAGCAAAAAAACAGCAATATGGGCTGGGCCTCCGGTTAGTAGGTTAGTCCCAAAAATGATATAAATGTGTAAAATAAAGCCCATAAACATCCAAAAGGGGTAATATAATAGCATGGAGCAATAAAAAATTATAGATACATTGGAGACGTATCACAAGCCATTATTTGCTCTGGCTTAGTTGAGTAGATAGTGTGACCCCTTCCGGGATAGGCTAGTTGATATAGAATATGTAGGTGTACCGGCCTATCCGTTGGTTAAGGGGGAATACTTTAGAAAGACTATGTCTCGATCTTCCGATCTGGAGGTGGTCGAGTCTTATGGGGAAAAGTGCGAAACCTCTATAGAGTGTCAACCTAATCGATTAGCCATGTCCCCGATTACAGGCAACTTGATCATCTAGTAGTGGAAATTCCGGGAGATCTCATCATCCCTAATTAAATCAGTTGGGTTTAAATGAATCTTTGGGAATGGATTGAGTTGGGTTTGCCAACTTATCCTATGCCATTTTGTAGTAGTAGAATAACATCTTTTATTCTAGGGAAAAACAGGCTTTATGCAAAACTAAACTTCGAGCTTTCCACTAGCCAAATTGCATGTACAAATAGGTTCATTATACTTATGATGCAACTTGCCAGTACATTCAATGTACTCACCTATATGGCTACAACTTATCACGTTGCAGATATATTCGACGAGGATTAAGGTGCGATAGGTCGATGTTCTACACTCAACCTTTGCTCGTGGAGTTGGTGGACTCATGTTCTACTTTGCTTTCACAATATTTGTTTTATTTGGCATTATGCCATATTTTGTAATAAATTGTATTGCTCCTGGACTACCGATGTAATAAACAGATGTGTGTTATTTCTGTTATTTCATCGAGTACTGTGTGTGCTAGCAAGTCGATCCAGGGACTAGCACGGTAAGCAGAGAGACTTCGACTCTTACCGGGTCGGGTTGCTGCAATCTCCCTGCCTCTCGGGTGAAAACCCTACTCTGTTGGGCGGCGGCACCGTCCTTGACGCCATGACCTTCTGAAGGCGTTGCCTTGAGGGTTAAGTGGTGGTGGGTGCTGTTTGGGTCCTTGCAGCTAGTGTTGGCATGCTCTTCTTCGTACAATATTTTCTTTTTCTCCGACGTGTTCTGGTTGTGGGCGGTGCCACATGCCTTGCAATGGAAGAACCTCATCAGCACTGTTGGTGTGTTCTGATCCGCTCCTAGGGACGGTCAGGCGGCTCCCATCCATGGTCATGGGGACTTTCTGTTCTTTGGTGGTGCGGCCCCTGGCGATCTAGGTGAGGAGGTTGTGGCCTCCTTCAAAGACGGAGTTGGATGGGTGTGTCATGCTGAGGTCATTAGTCTTTGGTGTCGGCGTGTCTTGTTGGCGCATCTTCACTCTCTCTACTATGCCGACTTCGCCTCCATCTTGGTTTAGTCGCGACGGAGGACCTCAACTTCTTTAGCTATGTGTTCCATTGTAGACCTTCCTGTGTGAAGTGTTTGAGGCTTTGTAAGCTACTTTACAGCGCCTCTATATCTTGCCATTTTCTGTTCTTGCTCTCTGTTGTATGTTGCCTTGTATCCTGGCTAGTTGATGGCTTTGTCAATTCAAAGTTGGACTAGGCTAGCGCCCTACTCGGGCTCAGGTGCGTCTTTTCTCTAAAAAAATTAAGAGGAGAGAGATGAGTGTTGTGACCGTAGGAAGAAACAATACTAAGCGCGGGAACCTAGGAAAAACACTTGATGAAAGAAGCCCACCAATGCATGGAGAAATTTAGTTGCAAAATCATTAAATGAAGGATGCTTAGCTACAATAAGTTAAGCACCTATGTATTGGGGACTTTAGTTGCTAAACTTTTTAATGTGCTTAACACCTCATGTAAGCACCTGTGCATTGGAAGAGGACTAAGGGTACTACTTTTCCCCATCTCCTCTCTATCTCTTTCTTCATATTTATTTGTATCGGCCTAGGGATCCGCATATAGCTAGGCTCTTGCATGAGACCCCAGTCCCCTTACCTTTTCATGTCTCTATCCTCCAGCTAGAGAAAATTGCCATGTAAGTGGGCTATAAGCCTACTATTGTACTTGCTCTTAGGGGCAACTGTTTTAGCGAGCGTGCAGGTTTGCCACCTCCGTCCCCCGCCCAGGCTATTGATGTGCCTGTTGACTGCATCGCTATGCTTATCACCACTTCAACCGCCTCACTCCCTAGTTCTAAACCATTTATTCTTTTTTATAAAGAAGGCACTTGCTAGACCTTAAACTAAGGCCCTTACAAATCCAACATGTCTGCCAAAGTGCCACAAGGTTTAGCGAGCAACAAAGAAAAAGAGATACATGCCCAAAGGCGGATACATAACGACGCAACGCTAGAAGGGATGATAAAGTAAAAAAAAACTAAAGGCTATCATGGTAGCGAGTGGCGGCGATTTGCTGGTGGTGTCCCCTATGTCAAACGTCGAAGCTCAATGCACCTTGCTCGCAACCTTGAGATGAGATCCTCCACGTGCCCTATGCCCAGTGATTTTGCCAGAAGGTTCCATAGCTGCAAGAAAAATACCAATTTGTATAACAAATCAGCCGGATGTTTGATGAATTGTCCCTCTATCAAAGCTTTATTCCTCGTTGTCCAAAGCGACCATGCGATAGCCCCAAAGCCTAGCCACGTGATCCTCCTATCTCTCCCAGTAGTGGATGATACCAAACGGTAGAACTCTGAGAACCCACTTGGGTTCCATGAGGAGCCCATTACTGCTCGTACGACAATCCACACGAACATGGCCATGATGCATCGGAATAAGATATGATTACGGTCTTCACATTCCCCACACCAGATACATTTTCCATCGCCTGAGCCTTTCCTTTTCTACACCTGGTCAGCACTCGTTATTCTATTGCGTGCCACTTGCCAGAAAAAGATTTTTATTTTGGCTGGCAACCTTGCCTTCCATACCCCGGATAGGTCACAAGGGGTCATAGATTTGAAGATCTCCTTGTATAAAGAACCTATAGAAAATTGGCCAGATGGCTCCAAATGCCAACACCACCCTTCCCTGACTAAGCTGGTACCCTTGATGTTTATACACAAGTTTTCCCACTCTACGACTTGTGCATCCCTCAAGGATCGACAGAACTATGGTGCCCATCGACTATGTTGCCATACATCCAGAAGCAGCAATGGCAAACAAGGTCGGATAAAGGTCGCGGAACCTACAATCTTCACAACAAATATCCATCCATAAGCACGTTGCTTTGCCATTGTGCACTATAAATTTGACACCTAATCTTAGGAGACGCTGCACCTTCCTAACATCCCCCGCAAATTGTGGTAGTCTTCTGTTCCTCATAAAATCCACACCCCCATGGACTAGATACTTCCGTTTGAATATATCTAACCATAAGCCACCCTGCCGGTTAGGATCTTCCATGCCCATTTTGTCATGTGACACCAATTCCTTATTTTGTTGTTGATGACACCTAAGCTGCCCACTTCCTTATGCTCACGGATGTTCTCCCAACTCGTCATGTGGTATTTCTATTTCCCGCTTTCTTTCACCCAAAAAAACAGGATCACACCTTATTTAGTTTGTCATGGATGCCGTCTTGAAGTAAGTAAAACCCCATAGTGAACAACAGAATGATCATTAGGTAGTCATTAATGAGGACTAACCAACAACCGCACAGTAATAATTTTCCCTGCCATGGTTCCACCGTCACATCTATTTTGTCCACCACCTGGAAGTACTCCATAGTTAATGCTCTTGTGGATACGAGCATACCCAGATATTTCACACTGATGGACCCCAATTCACAATTAATCATATGCGCAGCCCGCAATAGGTCGCCACCCGTGACCATGGCCTCACTCTTCTCATAGTTTATTTAACCCCGACATCTCTTCAAAGCACACCAAGAGAAATTTGAAATTTACTATCTCTTGCTCGGAGTTCTTGATGAAAATGAGCGTGTCATCGGCATATTGGATGTGGGATAACCCCCCCCCCCCAAGTATAATACAAGACGCCACCCTAGTTATGTGACCTACCGCCTTGGCATGGTCAAGAATGGAAGCTAGGGCGTCCACAAGAATATTAAAAAATAATGGGAAAATCGGATCTCCCTGCCTAACCCCTCATTTATTCCTAAAATATGGTCGAACCTCCCCATAAATATTTACTACTGTTTGACCACCCTGGACCAATTGCTGCATCCAGCTTATCCATAATTGATCAAAGCCTTTTGCCCTTAAGACCTCCTTTGAAAATTCCCTCGAACCTTATCGTAGGCCTTCTCGAACTCAATCTTAAGGATAAACACCTCTTCTTTGGTTGTCTTAATCTCAAACCTCATGTAATACCGCAATGACATCCAAAATACTTATCCCACAAATAAAGGTTGTTTGGTTCCGATCAATTATTTTTTTAGCAACTAGAGCCAGGTGAGTCGCAAATCCCTTTGCCATGAGTCTAAAGCTCACATTTGTGAGGTTAACTAGGCGGTACTGTCTAATGTTGTCTGCACCCTGGACCATAGGTAGTACTGCTAGCACCCCATAAGTGAGGCACTTCACATCAATCTTTACCATTGTACATTCACGCACCAAATTAAGGAATTGGGGCCCCATCTGATTCCAGAACTTTCTATAAAAAGAACCGAGAACCCGTCATGTCCCGGTGCCATATTTACCCTCATAGCTTTTAAATTATTTGTTACTTCCTAGAACGAGAAGGGGCAGACAAGTTCCTGGTTGTCTAGCATGGACACTTTCATCTCCGACTCCCACATATTAGGACCAATGATGTTTGTAGCGACCAGACCTCTAACGGCCAAGTCTCTGTGCATCAGTGTCATCCCTGGATCAGTAATGCTGACACGCACAGTACTCGAGGAATTATAATAGAGTTTCAATAAAACTTATTACATCGAGTCCTCATAAAGAGTATGATTACACAAATAATATCATGGCTGAAGGCCATCTAAACTAGATAACCGCGGAAGCTTCAAAGGTAAAATGAGTCCATCAACTCCAAAGGCACAACTGAGTGCAAAACAACGACCTATCGCACCTTATTCGTCGTCTGAGTAGTCTGCAACATGGGACGTTGCAGCCATGTAGGTCAGGCCATTGAATATGTTGGCATAGTTACACTGTAAAGCAATGAAATGCAAGAACTATATCTACATGCAATATTTGGCTGGTAGAGGCTGTAAGTTTATGATTTTGCATAAAGCTAGTTTTTCCCTACAACAAAGGAATAAATTTATTTAACTACTCCCAAGTTTCCCATTATTTGAGAAGTAACCCCAACTCAAATCCCAATTAAAAGTATCATCATTAACCCAAATCAAATTAATTAAAGTAACGTGTTGAGATCACATCAGTAGATTCAAGTACTAGATACTCAAGATGTCCATAAACGGGGACACGGCTAACCATGATGAGTTTATACACTCTACAGAGGTTTGCGCACTTTCCCCACAAGACTCGACCGCATCCATGATCGGATGATTAAGACATAGTCTTTCTGAAGCATTAACTCTCTACTCCATGCGGACCGATACACCTACTTTCCCGTACATCTGCTAGTCCACCTCTTCAAGAGCTCACGCAACTTACTCTACTATGCAAAACAAGCAAACGGCTTAAACTAACAAGAGTCAAACCCAACAACATCATTATCATGTGGATTAGATCTTAACAGTAGGTACAAGTGATTAGCTACGAGTTGCAAAAAGAATCAACTCAAACGGAGCAACAAAACTCAAAATACGAATGAAACAAGATCGTTTACTAATCTAGACTGAACTCATATTTTATAGTACCAAAATCATGTTCAAGTTGGTTAACTAGAAAGAACATAACGATACGAAGATTTAGGCGCTGGTTTCATCTAATTTAGATAAACAAGTAAATAGTTATGCTAGTTTAAAGATCAGGGGCTAAATCGCGATAAAACTATTCACGAATAGGTCCCTAGACGAAAATAAACTAAAAATAAAAACCCTACGGCGCGAAGATTCGCTAACAGAACTTATACGACAAAAACCGTTCGTTAAAATGAACGAAGGAACGAACAAACGTTCCTTAAGTAATAAAACCGAAACTAAACCGATCTAATCAATGAACCGACTAAAATGAAAAAAAAACCGACAAAACCCAAAAAAACACCAATCTAGGTTTTTACTTAAAACCGGCGAAAACTGGCGGGGTCGGCGGCAGTTCCAGCAAGACGGCTACGGCAGCGGGCAGCGCGGGGCTCGCGGGACGGCGGCGATTGCGGGAGGTGGCGCGGGGCGGCGGCGCGAAGCGGCAGAAAGCGGCGGCGGTGGTGCAGCGCAAGGCACCGGCAGAAACAACTTTGGCGGTGGCGCGCTCGGCGGTAAGGTGCGGTGGGAGGCGGCGGCGGACGGCACGGACGGGGTCCAGGGCCCCCGGGGTGCAGCTATTTAAGGGGGGGCGGGGCTTGGCCTTGGGAGGCGGAGTCCCGGGCGGCGACGGTGGCGCGGCTCCCACGTCCCGGCCGGACTCGGGGAAGGCGGCGGCGGCTTGGGCTTCGGCGTGCTCGGCCGGGCCTTCGGCCTAGTCGGGCGGAAAGATTTTTTTAAAAATAAATTTCGCCTGAAGGAAAAATCTTAATAAAATATAAAAAATTCTAAAAACTGTAGAAACAATTTTCACCGTCCAAACCTAATATTTAGGACAAGATGAACATTTTTCTGGACTAAGATGCAATTTTCAAAAATGCAATGTTTCTCTAATTCAAATAAAAAGCAAATTAAATACCAATAAAATCATAATGTGATTTTAAAATTCTTTCTCCAATATTTCTCATGGGTTGAAGAAGTCATATTATCTTCTCTCATATATTTTTAATATTGGAATTAATTGGAGTGAAAAATAATAAAATCAAATTGATCCCTTCTACAATTTGAAATAAATTCAAATATGAATTTTGTGAATTCTCCAACTCTCTCCTAGGGTCCTTGAGTTGCTTAAGATTTCTAGGATCTCAACCAAATGCAAGAATAAATATGATATGCATATGATGATCTAGGTATAACATCCAAATTGAAAATTGGGATGTTACAAACCTACCCCCCTTAAGATGAATCTCACCCTCGAGATTAGGGTTAGTCAACAAAAAGGTTTGGGTGGTCTCTACGGAGATCTTCTTCTCGCTCCTAGGTGGCTTCCTCCTCGGTATGGTGGCTCCACTGAACTTTGCAAAACATGATAACCTTGCTGCGAGTAACTCGACTAGAAAACTCAAGAATCTTGACTGGCTTCTCTTCATAGGTCAAACCACCGTCTAACTGAATTGCTTCCAGTGGCATTGTATCTCTCAGAGGAATATCGGCCATCTCTGCGTGGTACTTCTTCAACTGGGAAACGTGAAAGGCATCATGAACTCCTGACAATCCTTCTAGCAATTCCAGCTTGTAGGCGACTTCTCCCATGTGTTCCAAAACTCTGTATGGTGCCACAAAACATGGTGCTAGCTTTCCCTTGACTCCAAAACGCTTAACTCCTCGAAGTGGGGACACCCGACGACATGCTCTGTCTTCGACTTTGTAAACTATCTCCTTGCGTTTAGTATCCGCATAACTCTTCTGCCTAGACTGGGCTACCTTGAGTCTGTCGCGCATCAACTTAACCTTCTCTTCTGAGTCTTTGATTAAATTTGGTCTGAACAACTGTCGATCTCCAACTTCATCCCACAATAACGGTGTCCGGCACCTTCTTCCGTACAAAGCTTCGGAAGGGGCCATCTTCAAACTAGCTTGATAACTATTGTTATAAGAAAACTCTGCATATGTCAAATTGTCATCCCTACTAGATCCATAATCTAGCGCATAAGCTCTCAACATGTCCTCCAGAATCTGATTGACTCTCTCGGTCTGTCCGTCTGTTTGTGTATGAAAGGTTGTACTGAACTCTAGCCTGGTACCCAAACTTTCATGCAACCGATTCCAAAACTTTGAAGTAAACTAGGTTCCTCTATCTGATACAATGGTCCTCGGAACTCCGTGCAGACATATGATCCTGGTCATGTATATCTTTGCCAACTTAGGACTCGTGTTGGTGGTCTTCACCAGGATGAAATGAGCTACTTTCATCTAACGATCGACTACAACCCAAATAGAGTGATAGCCTGAACGAGTCCTGGGTAATCCAATGATAAAATCCATGCCAAGCTTATCCCACTTCCATTCGGGTATCGTCAATGGTTGTAGCAATCTAGCTGGCTTCTGATGCTCTGCCTTGACTCTTTGACATACATCACACACTGCTAAATACTCGGCTATATCCTTCTTCATTCATATCCACCAGAAACTTTCCTTCAGATCCAGATACATCTTAGTGTTGCCTGGGTGAATCGAATACGGTGAATCATTGGCCTCCTGCAGAATCAACTTCCTGATCTCGGGGTCGTTAGGCACATATATGCGATCCTCAAACCATAAAGTGTTGTGCTAATCCTCACGAAATCCTTTAGCCTTTCCTTTACTCATCCTTTCCTTTATCTCGGCAATCTCCTTGTCAGTCTTCTAGGCTTCTCTGTTCTTACCCAAAAGAGTGGACTAAATTTCTAGTGCTGCAACATAACCTCTCGGAACTATCTCCAAGCATAACTCTCAAAGATCATCTGCTAGCTCCTTAGGTAATCCTCCGGTTATGAGCGTGTTAACATAACTCTTGCGGCTCAACGCATCTGCTACGACATTGGCCTTTCCGGGATGATAGTGCAATTTCATATCATAATCCTTGATGAGCTTCAACCATCTCCTTTGCCTGAGATTTAACTCCTTCTATGTGAAGATGTATTTAAAACTCTTATGATACGTGTATACATCACAATGGTTTCGGATGAGAAAGTGTCTCCATGTCTTCAACACATGTACTACGGCTGCTAACTTCAAATCATGTGTAGCATAATTTAGCTCATGAGGTTTAAGCTGTCATGAGGCATATGAAACCACTCTTCCTTCCTGCATAAGTACAACTCCAAGTCGTCATCGTGAAGCGTCACAATATACTTGGTAATCCTTACGTTGGTCTGGATGAATCAGCACTGGGGCTGTAACCAAACGTTTCTTCAACTCTTGAAAACTAGCTTCACACTCCACAGTCCATTTAAACTTGGTGTCCTTCTTCAATAACTCCATCATGGGCTTTGCAATCCTAGAGAAATTCTCAATGAACCTCCGATAATAACCTACGAGTCCAAGAAAATTTCTGATCTCTCCAACTGATGTGGGTGCCACCCACTTAGTGACAGAAACAACCTTGGTAGGGTCTACTGCTATTCCTTCTCCAGATATAACACGTCCGAGAAATCCAACTTCCTTTAGCCAAAACTCACATTTGCTGAACTTGGCATACAACTGATGTTCTCTGAGCTTCTCAAGAACCAAACGCAAATGCTCCTTATGCTCCTCTTCATTCTTCGAGTAGACCAATATATCATCAATGAACACCATGACGAACTTATCCAGGAACTCCATGAACACCTTGTTCATCATGTTCATGAAATAGGTAGACGCGTTAGTCAGACCAAATGACATAACTGTATACTCATATAGCCCGTACCTTGTGGTAAAAGCTAACTTAGGTATATCCTGCTCTCGGATCTTCAACTGGTGATATCCTAATCGAAGATCGATCTTAGAGAAAACTTTATCTCCACTACTAGAAACTACAATTTTACCTAGGGCCATATACTCTAGGTGAAATGCAAAAAACCATAGGTAAAGGCTTCACCTAGAGCTTGCCCTAGGGAAAGAACCTTATGTAAAGTATAGTCGGTAAAGAGCTCTTTCCCTAGAGTGTACCTTCCAAACCCTAGGGAAACCATTTGTTTACCTAGGGCTGCAGGCCCTAGGGAAAGATTTGAACCTGGGTTCATGTCCAACGTGGCAAGGTGGTTACCTACAAACAAGTTTGGCTCTAGGTAAATATCATGAAGCCATTTTGAATCATTTACCTCAATATACAAATTTATAATTTGAATTTTAATTCATAGCAGTCATAATTCAAATAATTAAAGCTGTAATTCAAATTTATAAATTATAGCCGTAATTCAGTGTACACATCAGATTCATGTTCAAATGGCACATACATCAGACTCAAGGTCAGTTTAGAACCAGATTCAAGGTCAGTTTGGAACCAAAACGTTAAAAAAATCTACATGCTACAGCTAGCAGAATACCTATAAATCAGCTTGTACAAGTGTTGTTGGTAAAGCCAAGTATCTGCTACCGAAAAAAACAACAACTTGTAATAGTATGTTATGTATGCATTGGCCCAAGAGTTGGTCTTCAAAAGGACTTCATGTTCTACATATTGTTGAGCACACAAAGTTGGTGGTTCTGTGCTTGTTTCCAATATCCGCAAGCAACCGAACAAATAGGAGGTGGTGGGCCCTTGTTGATAGATACTCCTTTAGCTGCCAATGTCTACACATGAATAGGGATAAACCAACTGGTTAGTTCCAAAGGCTGGCAAGTACGTTGATAAGCTCCAACTACATAGCACCACCTCAAGAATCTTCTTTGTGCAAGGGCCGGAATTACATGATAGTATCATCGATCATCAGACCATGACACCCATAAGAACATGTTCTTGCACATAAAAAAGACAACTCAATGATAAATAAAGAGTGTGAACAACTAATGGTTTCCCTTGTGCAAACAAACCAAACACATAGTCATCATAGTATGATTTAAGTGCCTGATGGTACAAAGGATTTGTGCTAACCTGACCTCAGTTTTTTAGAGATGTCTCATCTGCATATGTAGCAAACCATGCTTCACACACCATTCCTGGACTGTCATGTAGCCCTTCTGGCCAATAAATCAACAACAATATCAGTCATATTAGTAACTACATAATGAACCAAACTATTTCTAGTTCTTGGTTCAATTTTTCGTTGGTGTTGATGGTTCAAGCCTAGCTCAATTCAATTGAAACTACAAAAGTTAGGATACAACTAGCGATCAAAATCAAATCGACATAATAGTAGATACTAGATGGAAATGGTGGTCAGTACAGCATATTCTTTAGTAAAAAGTTCAATTTTCTTTATTTTGTTGGAACTTAGCCATAGTCTTGCATAGTTACATAGCCATAATAATATCGAAGGGGAAATGCCTATATAGTAGAAAATTTTCATTTATCAGGCCTCCTGAGACGACAATGTGCTTAAGACCACAGCCTCACTAACTGCAGTAACTACTCCCTCCGTTTCTAAATATAAGTCATTTTAGAGATTTCAATACGGACTACATACGGATGTATATAGACATATTTTAGAGTGTAGATTCACCCATTTGACTCCGTATGTAGTCCATATTGAAATCTCTAAAATGGCTTATATTTAAGAACAGAGGGAGTAGATAATACCCCGTGTGTTGCTACGGTACATTTTGTCGACACTAGATATTACGTAGTGATGAGTACACAAAGGAAAAGAAAAAGAAAAAAAATAAAAATAGTGCTCAGGAGCCGAATCACCCTGTCTCTCAAAGTGGTCATTTTATAACAAGAGAAGGTTACTATACTTGTTGTGTGTCCATAGATGCATTCATAATAACTTGAGATTCAACACAGCTTCTAATGAGTATCTCTTGTTGCTGCGTTCATGTCAAACAATTTCTAAACTTACTCTTTTTTTACCGATTAGAATGTCTATAATTCCTGGGTAGATTATGCAACTGTGTCGAATTTATAATTACTATGTACTTGATAGTTCAGAAATAATGTCACATGGTTATCCCTGGGTAGTCTATTGATCTACTGAATATGCAGATTTATAGTGAAAGAAACATTTTTCTCTACAGTGAACATGCATTGCCAATATATAATATTGGCAATTCTTGATGGAAGCATGAGTTCCAGCACACAAGTAAAACAATAGTGGGAGATATATATAGTCATATAGAGGTAACCTGTTGGAGAGTAGGGGGTACAACGTTGGGTAGATCCGATAGTCCTCGAACTAGCATGCGTGACAAGGTCGCCATGGATGGCGCTGCGCCGTCATCCCGGCCGTACTGGCCATGGCCATCATGCCCGTTAGTCACACCATGGTTCCGCTGGAGAGCTGGAACTAGAGAAGGGGGAGAAGAGGCGACACGGCAGGGGTAGTACTAGGGTGCGGCGGGGCACACAGTAGGGCGGAGAGGAGGAGGGGTGGCAGTGGGGTGGGGGCAAAGCCGGGCGTGGGTGCGGCAGGGAACAGGGCGGATCGTCGGGAGCGGGGCGGCGGTGGTATACGAAGGGACGGCACGGGACACGGCAAGGAGGCGGGGAAGCGGACGGCGGCGGGGCAAGGCAGGGTGACAAGAAGGCGGGCAGCGGTGGGGCACCGCGAGGCAGGGGTGAGAGCATTTGGATCTAGATGGGTTTGGATCTTGGGTGCTTTGTGAGAGAAGGGGAAAAGAGTTTGGCTTCTGGCGGCGGAGGGCTTTGAGTGAGGGAAGGAGAAACCTAATCGGCCGAAGAAAAAGGCGTGAGGCATCAAAGTAAGCAGCACGAAGTCGACCAAAATTGCGACGGAGTCCATCTACGTGCCACAGTGGGGTCAAGTTTGATGCCATTCAAGTAGGGCCGGCCCTAGGGAAAGTATATTTCGATTTTTTCCCAAAAATCCATCTTCCCCTAGGGTGTACTATTCACTGCTTTACTATCCCTTAGGAGGCCAATGAGCTCTAGGTAAAGGACTTGGCCCTAGGTAAAATGGGAGTTTCTAGTAGTGCTCCTTGCAACTGGTCAAACAAATCATTGATCATCAGCAGAGGGTATATGTACTTGATCGTCACCTCATTTAGCACGCGATAATCAACCACCATCCTTAAGATCCATCCTACTTTTCCACTAGAAGCACTAGGTCTCCCCAAGGTGATGAACTTGGTTGAATGTAACCTCTCTCTAGTAACTCCTTTATCTGCGTCTTAATTTCCTCTAGATTCTTTGCGGGCATCCGATATGGTCTCTTTGATATTGGTCCAGTGCCTGGCAATAGCTCAATCAAAAACTTAATGTCTCGATCCGGTGGCATGCCTGGTAACTCCTCTGGAAATACGTCGGGGTAGTCCTTCACCACTGGTACTTCCTCCTGTACAACTCTTGATAAGGAATTTACTTAAGTCCTCCCCGACGCATGCTGGGATACATACTTGATCCTCTTTCCTTCTAGGGTGGTGAGAAGAATTGATTTACTGGCGCAGTCGATGTTCCCTTCAAACTTGGATAGCCAATCCATTCCCAGTATCATGTCCAATCCATGTGACTCCAGAACAATTAGGTCGGTGGGGAAAACATGTCTACCTATGGTTAGTGGCAACTAATAGCATCCCCTACTAGCCATATACTCCGCTCCTATGGAACTTACTAACATAGGTGACTTAAGGGCTACGGTTGGCATGTTATACTTATCCACAAATCCCCTTGATATGTATGAATGTGATGCACCAGTATCAAAAAGAACAAGTGTGGTAAATGCATTAATCAAAAACATACCGACAACTGCATCGGGTTGATCCTCAATCTCCTCCACGCTGACGTGGTTCACCTGACCTTTTGTGAAGGGGCTGGGCTTCTTGGTAGAATCTCCATTGCCATTTCCATTCTTCGCTTCAGGACATTCAATGGCATAATGTCCGGTCTTCTGGCACTTGAAATAGATAATGTGCCTCAGATCCTTCTTGGCTGGCATTGTGGGGTTGGAACGGTTCTGGTTGCTGCTTCCTCCATTCCCATTGCCATTCTTGGGGCCACTGTGGTTGTGCGAACTTGCTCCATTGTGCGTCTGTCCTCCAGGGTTGTGAGTATGTCCTCCATGGTTGTGAGTATGTCCTCCCATGTACGGGGAATAGCGGGGCTTCTGCTAAGCTCCAGAAGTGTACCTCTCCTGTCTATAGTTCCTATTGTGATTATAAATATGTTGTTGCTTGCCTTCAATCATGAGAGCCCTGTCTACCAACTCCTGGTAGTTGTTGAATGTTGCCACCATCAACTGCATGCTCATCTCATCATTCAGTCCCTCCAGAAACATGTCCTGCATAGCGGCATCTGTAGCTACGTCATATGGGGCATAGCGTGCTAAATTGCTAAACTCATCCACATACTGGCCCACTGTACATCCTCCTTGGCACAAGTTGTGAAATTCGCGCTTCTTCATGCTCATAGCTCCTGCTGAAACATGGGCAGTGTAGAAAGCCTGCTGAAACTGATCCCATGTAACAATGTCAATGGGGTAGGTGGCTGTGAAATTCTCCCACCATGATGCTGCGGGTTCATCAAGCTGATGTGTGGCAAAGCGCACTCTCTCCGCATCTGTGCATCCTGCAGTGGTCAGCTCTCTTCCAATCTTGCGGAGGCAATCATCTGCAACAATTGGCTCGGTGCTACTAGAGAACAATGGCGGATTCAACCATAGGAAGCGGGCTAGGTGATCGACAGGGGGTGGTGGTGGTGGGTTGTTGTTGTTGTTGCCTTGGTTTTGGTGCTAAACTAGTATCTGCATCAAGGCATTCTGCTGCTCGATCAACTAAGTGAGCTCCGGTGGGAAGGAAAATCCATTGTCATGTCTCGGAGGCATCTGATGGGTTAGAAGGGGTGAGAAAACAGAATAGAATGAGGTCTAAGAGAGGTTCACTACCCAAAATGCTCATGAGACAAACACAAACAATTTCACTTCATTCAATAGCACACAAAGATCACACAATCGGTCTAACCTATGATTACAAACTCGATCGTTGCTAACTACTTGGAGGTAAATACTACTAGTTACAATGGTGGTCATCTAGAAATTTTCATCAGAGGAAGACTCCATAATATCTACTCTAGCTTCATCAACGTAGTCGTCATCGCTGTCATCATTTGCATCACTATCCGTGTCGGTGTCGTCCAGGATGATGTAGTCCTCCGAACAGATCTCCGTTGCTCGCTTGATATTCTCCACTGATATTCCCATCTTCCTCTTTAGGTCTTCATGCTTCTCCAGTGGTACGGCAATCTCTTCTTCGTATCCATCGCGTGTAGACTTGAGTTCCTCTTCTAGCTCGTTTTTTCTCTTCACCAGTTTCTTGATCTTCTTCATGTGGATAATTTGTTGATTCTCTTGTCGACGAATATGATCTCCCATCTCTTGAATGTAGGCTACTAATTGTTCCGTCCCTCCTGGTACGAATCATCTCCCATTTGTGATCTAGGCGGCCGCATATCTGATAAATGGTATTCTCTAGCTCCTTGTGATACACTTCACATATGCGTCCAAAGGTGATATGCGCTGCCATGCTCATTCCTATACTCCAGCTTGGTGCATCCAGGTAGAAATCAATAGGCTCCATTGTTGGTGCAAATGTCCTCCCAAGTACCCAGACTTTGATCTTCCAGCGCTCTTCTTCTGGTACAGATATAGAGAAAGTCCCCGTGAAGCTTGGTAGTCCGATGTTCAAATACTTAGTGACTTCCATCAAGTGTTTTCTGAAAGGGGTGTCATCATCTGGCTGAGTGAACTTATTCCTGGGATCCACCATCTATAGAGTAGAAAGAGAGGAGAATTAGAAATGAGTAGAGAAGAGAAATCCTGTGGCTCATTCTAGTGGTCGCATCCTACAGTCAGCGTGTGCTCTGATACCATCTTGTAGCAACCAGACCTCAAACGGCCAAGTCTCTATGCATCAGTGTCATCCCTGGATCCGTAATGCTGACACGCACAGTACTTGAGGAATTATAATAGTTTCAATCACACACTTATTACATTGAGTCCTCATAAAGAGTATGATTACACAAATAATATCATGGCTGAAGGCCATCTAAACTAGATAACCGCAGAAGCTTCGAAGGTAAAATGAGTCCATCAACTCCAACGACATAGCCGAGTGCAAAACACCAACCTATCGCACCTTATTCATTGTTTGAGTAGTCTGCAACATGAGACGTTGCAGCCATGTAGGTCAGCACATTGAATATGCTGGCAGAGTTACATTGTAAAGCAATGAAATGCAAGAACTATATCTACATGCAATATTTGGCTGGTGGAGGCCGTAAGTTTATGATTTTGCATAAAGCTAGTTTTTCCCTACAACAAAGGAATAAATTTACTTAACTACTCCCAAGTTGCCCATTATTTGAGAAGGTAACCCCAACTCAAATCCCAATTAAAAGTATCATCATTAACCCAAATCATATTAATTAAAGTAACGTGTTGAGATCACATCAATAGATTCAAGTACTAGATACTCAAGATGTCCATAACTAGGGACACGGCTAACCATGATTAGTTTATACACTCTGTAGAGGTTTGCACACTTTTCCCCACAAGACTCGACCACATCCATGATCGGATGATCGAGACATAGTTTTCTGAAGCATTAACTCTCTACTCCGGGCGGACCGGTATAGCTACTTTCCCCTACATCTGCTACTCCACCTCTTCAAGAGCTCACGGAACTTACTCAACTATGCCAGAGCCCATAATGGCTTGTGGCTGCACACGGAAGTTTCTAGCATGAATAATCTTATGATCCCTTTGAGTTTGGGTGGCATTACATAGGAAAATCAGACGGGTACTCCGGGATTTCCAAAAACAGGCAACACTGGGTTCCCCAGGTGCCTCAACCAATTCACCTAGATGTATATTAAAGTTGCCACCTTAATGTTATCCATGATTAAATAACTCTCAAACTTCCATGTGTAAATCACGATCCAATCCCCGTCTATGAGCATGGCTAAGCAATAAATAAGCATAACGTATATTCCCGGGCTGATCAAAAGGTATTAGGTTCCTACCTCAAGCACTACAACCAAACCACATGTTCCCAATCCTACTCATGCAAATATTTGAGGGCAAAACTAATGCATAGTAAAAGCTGGGTATAAAAGAGTATGATCAAAGTGTAACTTGCCTTGCTGACGATCTGCAAACTCTAGAGATTTGTAGTAACAAGCTTCGCTCTCCGGGTAATGTAGCGTAGACAAACAATAGCATACATAAGCAATCACTCAAACGAAACACGAGAAAACCGAGAAAAGATCAAAATTGAACACGAAACAAGAAAACGGCTTAAACTAACAAGAGTCAAACCTAACAGCATTATTATCATGTGGATTAGATCTTAACAGTAGGTACAAGTGATTAGCTACGAGTTGCAAAAAGAATCAACTCAAATGGAGCAACGAAAATCCAAATACGAATGAAACAGGATCATTTACTAATCTAGACTAAACTCAAATTTTACAGTACCAAAATCAGTATCAAGTTTGTTAACTGGAAAGAACAGAATGATACGAGGATTTAGGCGTTGGTTTCATCTAATTTGGATTAACGAGTAAAAAGTTATGCTAGTTTAAAGATCAGGGGCTAAATTGCGATAAAACTATTCGTGGATAGGTCCCTGGCCGAAAAAACTAAAAAAAATGCTACGGCGCGAACGTTCGCTAACAGAACTTATACAGCGAAAACCGTTCGTTAAAACGAACGAACGAACGAATGTTCGTTAAGTAATAAAACCGAAACTAAACCGATCTAATAAACGAACCGGCTAAACTGAAAAAAAACGACAACCCCCCTTCCCCCCAAAAAAACGATCTAGCTTTTTACCTAAAACCGACAAAAGTCGGCGGGGTCGGCAGCGGTTCCGGCGAGACGGCGACGGGCGGCGGGCGGCACGGGGCTCGCGGGACAGCGGCAGCTGCAGGAGGTAGCGCGGGTCGGCGGCGTCGAAGCGGTGGAAAGCGGCGGGAGACGGTGGCAGACAGCGCGGACGGGGTCCAAAGGCCTTGGGGTGCAACTATTTAAGGGGGGGGGGCTTGGCCTCAGGAGGCGGAGTCCCAGGCAGCAATGACGGCGGCTTGGGCTTCAGCCTGCTCGGCTGGGCCTTCGGCCTAGTCGGGAGGAAAGATTTTTTTAAAAATAAATTTCGCCCGAAGGAAAAATCCTAATAAAATATAAAAAATTCTAAAAATTCCAGAAACAATTTTCACCGTCCAAACCTAATACTTAGGACAAGATGAACATTTTTCTGGACTAAGATGCAACTTTGAAAAATGCAATGTTTTCTAATTCAAATAAAATAGCAAATAAAATACCAATAAAATCATAATTTTATTTTAAAACTCTTTCTCCAATATTTCTCTTGGGTTGAAGAAGTCATATTATCTTCTCTCATGTATTTTTAATATTGGAAATAATTGGAGAGAAAAATAATAAAATCAAATTGATCCCTTCTCCAATTTGAAATAAATTCAAATATGAATTTTGTGAAACTTCGAACTCTCTCCTGGGGTCCTTGAGTTTATTAAGAATTCTAGGATCTCAACCAAATGCAAGAACAAATATGATATGCATATGATGATCTAGGTATAACATCCAAATTGAAAATTGGGATGTTACAATGTTGCTCCGCCCGAAGTGGACCCTAACAACTGTCTATAGAAACCATCAATATGGGTCCGCAATTCCGCTGCCCTGGAATAAATATCGTACATGGAAGAATTCATTGTTGGTGTCTCCTTTTAGAATCCACCGTTGTATCCCTCTTTGTCTCCAGTACATTTTCTCACACATCAAGAAAAAAATCATTTCATCTTCCGCTGTGTACCTCCTATCCAACTCATCATGGAATAGGCCACTACTATTCACCTCTGTGTCAAGCAATTTTATTTCAACTCTTAATGTGTCCTTATGCACCCTTATCTGGCTTCCCACATTTGCCCCCATCCCTTAAGTGATGTCGCAAATGATGAATACAATGTTGCCATTCATCTAGGACATCACACAACGGTCCATACCGATCTGGTCGGTTAGCCCACGGCTCTCCCCATATGTACTTTACCCTCTTCACAAACCCAAGCTATAAGATCCATTGCTTCTCAAAATAGAAGCGCTCCGGTATTCAGCGGTACGACTCCCTAGAGTGTAAGTGAGGGGGCAATGTTTAGATTCCAAACGTGTCTCAACCATGAGGGAGCATGTCGGGAATTTAGTCTCCCACTCAGTTGATATGAAGATCCAGTCCAACGCACACCTAATCTGGTTTTCCTGTTTTTGGTCAATGTGAAGTGAGCACCCACATGATGTAGCTCAATTAGCACCAAGTCTTCCGCCCACTTACGTTTCAACTAGGCCCTGGTCATTTAATATCCAGTGCTCTTGTACTCTACTAATCGTAACATAGTAACCCTCCCAATGATGACAGGTTCTATTGAATTCGAGACCTTGTCAAAAATTTGCCGCCAAAAATCGGGTGATCTAGACTGGTCGGACGGTCCATACAGCACTAGCAGATCCCATTTAAAGTTATTGTTACATTGAATCAACTCAAAACCTGGAAAAAAATTCCCCCTGAAGGAAGAGATAACCTCGAATGTCTCCTTGTTCACACGTAAAAGGATCTTTCCCGACCTGTCGGCTGCCGGCACCCATTCCCAGTGAAATTGCATGGATTTAGCCAATGAATCCACCTCCACTTGAAAAAAGATGTGCATATTATTTCTTGTAGGCTAACAAAATCAAGGCGTTGATCTCTACTATATTCGATCAATTGTCGCCTTTGGTCTCGATCTCCGAGCTCCCTTAAATTCTAGAAAATGCCCCTCATTGCATCACCGAGGGGGATCGGGGCCCCGCCCCATTAGTCGTGTAATCTACCTGGTTGGTGCCCCCTCATCCGCGGCCACGACCGCGTCCACGTCCTCCACCACTCCCCTGCTAGAGGCGGCACCACCTGACGATGCTGCTGTCTCGCTGGTAGGATAGTTTCGTCAAACACCATTCTTGCCAAGTTCTGATGGGCAATGGCCTCAGCAATTCTTTTTTCATGTCATCTTTTAACCCTTTCTTTAAATAACTTGGCAATTTCATAAGCTTGGGTTTCATCTAGAGAACTAATGTCAAATAACCTCTTTTCACTGACAAGTTTCCAATCATAGTTAAGTTCTTTAATTACCCAATAAGGTCTATATTCTAATTGTAGAGGTAAGTGACATGATTTTCCATAGATCATTTATAAGGAGATATGCCCATATCGTTTTTACAAGCAGTTCTATAAGCCCATAATGCACCATCAAGTTTCTTAGACCAAATCTTTTTGGATCTATTAACGGTCTTTTGCGAATTAATTTTATTTCTCTATTGCTCAATTCAACTTGATTACTAGACCGAGGATGATATGGGGATGCAATTCTATGGTTGACATCATATTTAGCTAGGAGTTTGCGGATTGCACCATGAATGAAATGTGAAAAAACATCAGTCATTAAATATCAGGGACTCTGTCGTGGGAACGAACACCTATGGGACCGGAGCCCCTTTCGATCCGGCGGGGGGCGCAGATCGCACGAAGAGCGGATCGAGGCGGAACACGCGAGCGGTTTACCCAGCTTCGGAGCTCTCCGGAGAGATAAAACTCCTACAGCTGCTTTGTGGTTTGTATTGTGTTCTTGCTTGGGAGCGATGAGCGCTACAGTACACACGAGACCGAGCGTGAGTGCTTTCTGGTTTCGAACCCCCCCTTCTACGTTGCGCATGGGCCTCCTTTTATATGCTCAAGGGGTCACCGACAGGTGGCAACGTAGACAAGGGCAAAAATGTAAAAGGAGTGGTTGGTACAACTACTTGTACAGTGTATCCTACCTATCCCTGACGGCAGGGGACAAAGGCATTAAATGCCCGTCTGTGTCGCCCAAACAGTGCAGAAAAGTGACCGTTAGGGGCGCCACCGCTTGCCACGATGGCCATCTTGTCATCTCCACTTGCCACCTCGCACCGCTAGCTGCACAACTTCCTTCCACGCGCGCCTGGAAAGGCCCCAGGGTGACACGTTGGTGGATGTGCTGGAGCGCGGGTGCAAAGTGGCAACTTTGCCGCGGCAAGCGCCTTGCCGCGGTCGTTCTCTTCTCACGCCCGGAAGCTTGTCGCTCACTGGGCCTTGCTGGGACGGGAGGCGCGTCGCGGCAGGTCCTTTGAAATGCCTTGGTTGGCCTTCCCGGTAAGCTCCTCTTGCCGGGGCCTTGACCTTCCCGGCAAGCTCCTCTTGTCGGGGCCTTGTCTTCTTGGCTTAAACACTTTGTTCTTGAATGGCTCCAAAGGAACCTCGGAGGATCTTGGCGGTCACCTGGCAAGCCTTGCCGCGGGGCGCTGCGACTGCCCGTGCACAAGTTCAGGATACTAGGGTACCCCTGCTCTAGTACACCGACAGGAGCCCCCGGGCCTGGGCCATACAAGGTGCCGAGCGCTGTTGGGCCAGGCCCAAAATAGGGCACGGGCACGCGCGGCCTGGGTTACGCCGTATCTGACTCCGTATCCACCGCACCCTCCCTTAA
The DNA here is from genome assembly GCA_963921465.1 of Triticum timopheevii. NCBI lineage: Eukaryota > Viridiplantae > Streptophyta > Magnoliopsida > Poales > Poaceae > Triticum > Triticum timopheevii. Next base: position 143,080,794 of record OY997270.1, read on the forward strand.
CGGCACACGTCGAATGCGGTGTTGTGGAAGAGATCGTGGGTGATTCTTTATTCGGAAAAAGCGTAACGTTCGCCCCCTCCTCTTTATAAGCAGGGGAAACAGGGGCAGTTCCCCCACCTTCGCCATTTGCTATTCCCATCTCAGAAATCTCCGCCGCTCCCCTCCGCTTCCAAAGCCGAAAGAGAGCAGCGCTCCGCCCCCCATCGCCGCCGTCGCCACCAACACCATCGATCTCCCCCACCACCTCCGCCATGGCTCCGAAAACCGGGAAGGGCGTGAAGTCGGCCGAGGCGCTGCGGCTTGAGGCGCTGCGAAAGGAGCGGGCAACTTTCCCCTCCGAGCTCGCCACGGCGGAGCTGAGGGAGTGGTACTACCTCTTCTGGTCGACGGAGACGCGAGCACATCCGCGCACGAAGGTACTCTCCGCCGCCGCTTCGAAATGGGATCCAAACGGATACCCCTTCTTCGTACTGTTCTTCTACTACGGGCTCTGCCCGCCCTTCTCTGAATTCTTTTGCGATATCATGAACACCTACGGGTTCCACCTCCTTGACTTCACCCCCAACGTTGTTCTGACCATGGCAGTTTTCTCACATCTCTGCGAAAACTTTGTCGGAGTCCACCCAAATGTAGCCCTTTTCCGCCACTACTTCATGCCCCGGGTCGAGAGAGGAGAGCCTTTATCCGGCAGGATCGCCTGGATCTCGAGAGCCGGCAAGAAGGAGTCGTATCTGGAAGGAGAGCTCCGCAGCAAGTGGGAGGAGTGGAGAGCAGAATGGTGCTGGATTGTTGAGGAGAACCCGCAGCCATTTACAGCCCAGCGCCAAGCCCCAATAGTGCGCGGCAACGATTGGAGCGCCCTGGCCACGGACGACGATAAGCTAAAGATTGCCATCACCCGGATCTTGCGGCTCAGGCTTGCCGGGCTCACTGTAGGTGCTGTTGGCGCGGATTTTCTTCGCCGCCACATTGCCCCCCTGCAAGAGAGGAGGAGACCCGCCTGGGAGTTCGGGGGTCCGGCGAATATCATGAGGCTGCGCCCGGGCCTCAACTTCAATTTCATTGTGCTGGAACTGGATGCGATGCTCAAAGAGTTGTTCAAGCACGACTCCCAGCATCTCGAATGGTTCAGGTTGCCGGCAGGTGTCGTTCCGCTGTGCAACAATTCTTCGCTCGACCGCATCTGTGCAATGATGCCGCAGTGCGACTCCCATGGGATCGTCCCCACTTGGCAGGAGCCTGCGGACGACGTTGTGCAGCAATTCTTCGACGGCCTGGTGGAGGTGGAGGTCCGCTCCGACGAGCAGAGAAGCCTCACCCGCGACACCACTGAGGAGGAGATGCAGCGCATCGCCACCAGGGCGGAAGAGGCGGCGGCAGCCGCTGCCGCGGGCGAGTTTGGGTTCACTGTGGAGGAGGCAGAGGCAGCAGAGGCGGCAAGCCTTGCCGAGCGAGAATGGCTTGACGGCGAGGAAGAGCTTGCCGCGCCTGACACCGAGTCAAGCGAGCCCGCCGAGGGTGCGAGCAGCCCGCCGTCTCCAGGTAGCTTGCCGCAAGCGGAGCTTCCAGCGCAGCCCCCAGCTCCACCAAGAAGGCGCCTCCGCAAGGCCAGGGACGTAGCAGGGCGGCAGATGGGTCAGCAGCCGTCGCGCCGCGCGACACGCTCCGCCGCGACAAGCACTGTTGCTACGAGAGCGCCTCGCGCCGCTGCGGCAACTGGAGCGGGATCATCCCGGACCACCACCGCTGCCCCCGCCAAGCGGCCAAGGGAACCTACTCCTCCGCCTCGTCGCGCTGAAGGTGGGCCTGACTTCGACCTCTCCGCACTCAGCTCCGACGAGGAAGAAGAAGAGTAAGCTTCTTTGTTGTATTTGTAGTTCTTCAATTCTTGCTGTTTTTGTCTTGTATCTGATCTGCTTTACTCTGAACTGATCACTTTTCAGGACCCTGGCCCAGAGAGCGGCGAAGAGAGCCAAGGCTCCGGTGATTGTCATCGAGGACGAGCCCACCGCGACAGCAGGGGGCACGCCCGAGACCACCTTGCCGGACCCGGCAACTACTCCTCGAAGCAGCCCCAGCTTAAGTATACAGTTTACTTCCTGCTGTTAGGTGCGCATGGGTGCTCTTTATTTGCTAACATTTGATCCTTGGCTTGTCCAGGAGCAGAGCAGCTTCATCAGGAGGAGCCGGAAGTCGCCCCCGAGATGCTATCTACTTCGACTACGCCGCCAAGGGAGGATTCCCCGACAAGGGAGCATTCTCTGGCAAGGGAGGAGCCCCCGGCAAGGGAGGAGTCTCCAGCAAGGGAGGAGTCTCCGGCAAGGGGCAGCACCAGCGACCCCCCGTTGGCGGAGCCCATGACTGTAGATCCCAGTACAGGTAATCCCCTTGCTTGAAACTTCCCTTGGGTTCTTCTTCTGATTTTCTTTTTGGATATTTGCTTGACTTTTCTTCCTCTTCCAGCCTTCAGATCCACCTTCCACGGAGCCGATGGAGACCGAGGCCACCGGTGAGGAGAACGCGCGCGGCAACACTGACAACGTCGCCGCCACTGAAGGAGAGGCCGGCGCTGATGATCCTGCCGGCGAGGAGGCTGCCAAAGCTGCTGGCGCAGGAGCTGGCGCTACACCGACCGCCGATCCCTCCGCCGCTGGTGCAGCGCCAGGCTCCGAGGAGCCCCAGCCCGGCGCCTACTTGATGGCCGGCGATGGCGTCTTCATCAAGCTCCCCTGGGCATCAAGCTCCAGGGCGCCGGTCGAGGGAGAAACTTTTGACGGAGAGGTGCTCGCCTCCGCTGGACTGACGCTGGTTGACGCGCCAAGCAGCAGCAGCGGCGAGTCTGAGGAAGAGCAACTGTTGCGGAAGCTGGTGTCACTCTACCGCGCCCGACAAACCAAGGTGGAATCCCGGGAAGCGCTTGTCACGCAGGCGGGAGTGGATATTGAGAAGCATGCAGAGGATCTCCGGAGCCGCAACCAGGAAGCCCTCCGGTCTATTGCAGAGGAGCGGGCGCAGCTCGTTGAGGCACGGAAGGCCTTCCTCCTTGAGAAGGCCGAGGCTGAAGAGCAACAGCGGCTTGCAGCCGAGGAGTTGTTTGCACGGGAAGGCGAGTTGGCGCAGCGGAAGGATAATCTGGACAGCCACAAGGAGGAGCTTGCCGCGCGAGAGTAGACACTTGGCGGGCTCTCATGGAAGCAAAGGACGCAGCCATAGCTGCCGAGGCCGCCAAGAAGGAGCTGGAGACGAAGGTAGCGCAGCTAGAGGCCGATCTCAAGGTGAGGGATGAAGAGCTTGCCGCACTCAAGCGTGAGCGCGAGAAGGACGCCCTTACCCATGGTGAGCTGCAGGGTCGTCTCGCCGAGAAGGGCAAAGAGCTGAGTGCCGCCAAGGACTCCAATGCAGATCTCGAGTTCAAGCTGGCTACTTTGACCGAGACGCTGGACGGCGCCAAGGAGCGGGAGGTGGCCTTGAAGGAGGAGATCAAGGCTAACGAAGCGCTGCTGGCGAGTGCTGCCGAGACCCAGAATACTCTCAAGGAGACCGTGGAGCTCTGGACGGAGGGTCTCGTGAACATTGCCGCAGTCATCGAAAGGGAGCTGGAGCAGTTGGGGATGGAGGATTTCGGGTACTCCTCCGACGAGAACCTCCAACCCAGCGCCAAGCTCACCTTGTTCTTCAAGGGCGTGGCGATGGCCCTCCAGCGACTCCGGGAAAGGATCCCAAAGCAGCTGGCCGACGAGTCGCGCACGATCTGCGCGACAGTTCTGCAGAAGGTGTTGGTGAAGGTGGCCTTCCGCAACCCAGGCATCAACTTCACCAACATCCTCAAGAAGCTACCGGCGGATGCTGATCTGGAAGCGCTCAAGGCCCTTGTCGCACCCATTGTGGACAAGGTGAACGAGGTCAAGAGGGTCGACGGCGATCGCGTAGATTAGGCCGCCCGCTTCCTCCTTTTCTTGCCGCTGCTGATCGTGTTGCGAGAACAATTTATTAGAGCTGCAGCAAGTTATCTTGTAATATAACTTTATTTTGGGTATCAATTGCTATGTTATTTCCTCTACTTGATTATTTCCTTTGTATGTTTTTGCCCTACGCTTTTAGGGAACTTGTCGGCGCAGGCACCTTTCCACGGGCGCTGAGTGTGGAACGTCAGCAGCCTGCTGGAGGTGCCGCTACCGACAAGAAACCTTGTCGCAACTAGTCGCAGCACACTTAAATTGTTGAGCGGACTCGAAACAAAGCAAGGGCGCACTAGCTACGAGTTGGTTCCTCCGCGCACAGGTTTTCCATACAAAGCACGATCGTTCGAGGAAGATAACTTAAATTTTTTTAAAAACTGATTGCTCAAACTTTGGCAACTTAGCTTTTCTATCGTTTGCGTCCCGGCAAGGTGAAACTTTCTCGAACGACGCCTGGTCCACACCATTATCTTCTCCTTCCCCCCGGCAAACTTGTGGGCGAGGGAACCTTCCTTTTGAGAAAAAGAAAGAAGAGAAAATAAAGATATTTAGCCTTACGACTCGTTATTGCTTACCGGGGGTAGGTGCTGCACAAAATGTCAGGTAACACATGCAAAAAATAGAAAGCATGAAATTGACAAGATGTGCGGAGCACATGAGCTTTATTTATGCACGGGATCTGCGCCCGGCTTTGTACAAAGGATTACATGCAACAACGGCAAGACTTGTACAAAGGGTGGTTGCCGGAACAGGTTCCGGCAACCGCGCCTTATGGGTAAAACTTACGAAGATGCTCTATGTTCCAGGAATTGCTCACCGGAAAGCCATCTTCGGTCTCAAGGCGGACAGCGCAGGGCCTAGTGACTCGTTTCACCCGGTAAGGGCCTTCCCACTTTGGTGTCAACTTGTTAGAATTCTTGGCGGACAGAACGCGCCGAAGAACAAGATCGCCTTCCTCGAGACTTCTGGCGTTAACTTTGCGGCTATGGTAGCGACGCAAAGCTTGCTGGTATCGAGCAGCTCGTACAGCAGCCTGAAGACGGTCTTCCTCAAGGAGCAGCGCATCATCTTGCTGCAGCTGCTCTTGCTCAAGCTCATCATAAGCGAGCACTCGAGGCGACCTGTATACGAGTTCCGTGGGGAGAACTGCCTATGCTCCATAGACTAGAGCGAAAGGTGTCTGGCCAGTGGCTTGATTTGGCGTCGTCCTGATCGACCAAAGAACCACCGGTAGCTCCTCGATCCAGTTCTTTCCGCACTTGTGTAGCCTGTCGAAAGTCCTGGTCTTGAGCCCGCGCAACACTTCAGCATTTGCCCTCTCCGCTTGACCGTTGCTTCTCGGGTGAGCAACAGAAGCGAAGCAGACCTTGGCACCAAGATCTTGGACGTACTACATGAAGGTGCGGCTTGTGAATTGCGTGCCGTTGTTGGTGATGATCCTGTTAGGTACCCCGAAACGGCAAACAATCGACCTGAAGAACTTGACTGCTGACTGTGCTGTCACCTTCCTCACTGCTTCCACTTCCGGCCACTTTGTGAACTTGTCGATCGCAACGTACAAGTACTCAAAGCCCCCGACAGCTCGCGGAAAGGGGCCGAGGATGTCGAGCCCCCAGACTGAAAATGGCCAGGATAAAGGGATCGTTTGGAGAGCTTGAGCTGGCTGGTGTATCTGCTTGGAATGGAACTGGCACGCTTCACACTTGGTTACTTGTGCAGTTGCATCCTGGAGGGCTGTCGGCCAAAAGAAACCTTGCCGGAACGCTTTGCCGGCAAGTGCTCTTGCGCCAATGTGGTGACCACATATGCCTCCATGTATCTCCGCCAACAGCTCTTGTCCGTCTTCCCAGGGAATGCACTTCAATTTCACACCGTTGAGTCTTCTTCTGTACAGTATGCTGTCGACAAACTGGTACATACTTGACTGCCGGACTACTTTTTCCGCTTCTTCTTGCTCTTCGGGAAGTTCTCCTGTCTGAAGGAAATGGACAATCTGTTGTGCCCATGCTGGATCTTGTGGCTCGACAACAAGGACTAAAGGCACATATGCTGCTGCGGGAACATCCGCTTCTACGGCGAGAACCTGCGGCTCAGCCGGAGCTTGACGTTCCCCGGCAAGCTTGCTGGAGCAAAACTTGTCGGGAGCGTCTGCTTCAACGGAACAAACCCTAGGGCTTGTCGGAGCAGACTGCTCCTCAGCACCTTCGGTGTTGATCTTGGGGACCTTCTTGGCGGCGGCTTCGGGGAGCTCTGCCGGAAAATAGTCACCAGAAATCAATTTCCTCTTTTTGCTCTGTCCAGTTGATGGTGTCACAGACGGTTGAGTCAGTTTGAGCACAAAGATTTCTGGTTCCACAGGTAACTTAAGTGCGGCGCACTTTGACAGGCCATCGGCAATGTCGTTCTGAGCTCTTGGAACATGTTCCATTTGGAGGCCGTCAAAGTGCTCTTCTAACTTTCTCACTTCATCGACGTAAGCTTCCATCAACGGACTCTGGTAATTCTTGTTCACTTGGCGGACGACGAGCTGCGAGTCACCCTGACAATGAGCTTCTTGATCCCAAGGTCTGCTGCGATCCTGAGACCGGCAAGCAAACCCTCATACTCTGCGGTATTGTTCGTTGCTTGTTCCTTGGGAAAGTGCATCTGGACCACGTACTTGAGGTGCTCTCCGGTGGGTGCGACAAGTAGCACGCCCGCACCGGCACCTTGCAGCGAGAAGGCACCATCAAAGTACATCAGCCACTCTTTGCTTGCTTCCTTGACGGGGATGTTCGTTTCTGGAATTTCTTCATCTGGTGTTGGCGTCCACTCTGCTATGAACTCTGCCAATGCTCGGCTCTGGATAGTGGAAGTGCTCTCAAACTTGAGGCCAAAGCTTGACAGTTCCAGTGCCCACTCGACAATCCTGCCTGTCGCTTCTGGATTCTGCAGTATCCTCTTCAGCGAAAAGCGAGTGACAACTGTGATCTCATGTGCTTGGAAGTAATGGCGTAGCTTTCTTGAGGCCATGAGACGGCCGAAAAGCAATTTCTGCACACCAGAATACCTTGACCTAGCCCCCTGCAGAAGGGAACTGACAAAGTAAACTGGGCGCTGCACCATTTTCTTCTGTTTCTCCTCCTGTGCCTGCGTAGATCCATCCTTGTCGGGACCAGAGCTTGTCGGGGAAGCCCCTTGCTTGTCGCTGGATGCACCTGTCGTGGTCGCTGGCTCATCATCCGCCTCCCTCTCCGCTACTAACGCAGCACTAACCACTTGATTGGTTGCCGCTATATATAGCAGGAACTTCTCTTGTGGCTTAGGTGCGACAAGTATTGGAGTGGAGGACAGGTATCTCTTCAAGTCCTGCAGCGCAGCCTCCGCTTCCGGAGTCCATTTCATTGGACCTGCCTTTTTCAATATTTTGAAAAATGGCAGGGCGCACTCAGCAGACTTAGAGATAAACCTACTGAGAGCAGCCACGCAACCGGCAAGTCTTCGTACATCCTTGATGCGCTTCGGTGCTTCGATTTGTTCAATGGCCTTGATCTTGTCGGGATTGGCTTCAATTCCCCGCTGAGACACATAGAACCCGAGAAGCTTGCCGGAGGGGACTCCAAACACACACTTCTTGGGGTTAAGCTTGAGGTTGATCTTGCGCAGATTTGCAAAGGTTTCATCTAAATCCTGAATCAGAGTTGCTTTGTCCTTGCTCTTGACCACTATGTCATCCATGTAGGCTTCCACATTCCTATGCAACTGTGGCTCAAAAGCGTCATGGACTACTCTTGCAAATGTTGAACCAGCATTCTTCAAACCGAAAGGCATCTGTACGAAACAGTATGTGCCACATGGAGTGATGAATGCGGTCTTCTCTTCATCCTCTTCTGCCATGAAGATCTGATGGTATCCTGAATATGCGTCAAGAAATGAAGGCAAGTCACATCCAGCCGTGGAGTCAACAATCTGGTCAATGCGCGGCAAGGGAAATGGGTCTTTGGGACAAGCTTTATTAACATCAGTAAAGTCAATACAAAGCCTCCATTTCCCGTTTGCCTTGCGCATGACTACAGGATTGGCCAACCACGTAAGATGGAGCAATCCTCTGACAAGGCCTGCTGCTTCCAACTTCTTGATTTCTTCTGCGATAAATTCTTGGCGCTCCACTGCTTGTTTCCTGACCCTCTGCTTGACGGGCCGCGCGTGAGGACAGACGGCAAGATGGTGCTCAATTACTTTCCTGGGAACACCGGGGATGTCAGACGGTTGCCACGCAAACACGTCGACATTCGCCCGCAGGAAAGCAACGAGCGCGCTTTCCTATTTAGGGTCGAGCGTGGCACTAATGGTGAAGGTACCACCAGTGCCGTCCTCCTTGGTGGGCACCTTCTTGGTCTCTGGGGGAGCTTCCTTTGTCTTCTTACACTTGCCGGTGGAGCTCGATGGTGCGTCCTCGACGGTAGCGCAGCACTCCGAAGAGGTGCGCTTGCCGGATTGGGCATCAGAGCTCTTGCCGGACTTGGTCTTCTTCTTCCCCCCGGGAGCTTCAGCGGCAAGTGTCTTGCGATCTGCTGCGGCTGCTGCTTCCCGGTAAATCTTGTCGGTGCAGATAAGGGCATCTTTCTTGTCGCCAGGGATAGTGATGACACTTATCGGACCTGGCATCTTCAGCATGTTGTAAGCATAGTGAGAGGCTGCCATGAATTTGGCGAGCGCTGGACGGCCGAGTATCCCATTGTAAGGAAATGGAAAATCAGCAACGTCAAAGGTGACCCTCTCTGTCCTGAAGTTCAGCTCACTGCCAAATGTCACTGGCAACGTGATCTTTCCCTTCGGCTTGCTCCTTCCCGGATTGATTCCTTGGAATGTACCGGTCTCTTCGAGCTCGCTGTCAGGGATCTGGAGTTTCTGGAGTACCGCGGAGGAGATCAAATTCAAGCCGGCCCCGCCGTCAACTAGCATCTTTGTGACCTTGAGGTTGCGGATAGTTGGTGAAACCAACATCAGCAAGCACCCGACCGCAGTTATGCGATAAGGGTGGTCCTCAATATCAAAGATGATAGGCGTGCTGGACCACTTCAGAGGCTTGCGTGACTCAACTGGTGGTTCTGCGGCATTAACTTCCCGCACCCACTGTTTGAGCTGGCGGTGTGAAGTATGCAGAGAAGCACCGCCGTCAACGCACATGACCTTTGTGGCTTTCTGAAACTCCTGCTCATCGGCCTCATCATCATCCATATCTTCATCTTCATCTTCGTCTTCGTCCTTGTCGCGGCCGCGGGGAGGTCTGTCTCCTTGCCGCTGCTTGGCCTTGCCGCGGCGTCCTCCCCGGCCGGGACGTTTCTTGCCGGATCCTCCAGTACCTTCTTGGGCCTTCTCCTTGTCGCATCGCTCGTACTCAGCTTTCTGCTGCTCGACAAGCTGCTCAACCTTCTTGCAACTCTGGAGGTCATGGCCCTTGGTACGGTGGATCTTGCAGTACTGCTTGTCGGAGCCGCCCTGCTTGTCGGCGGCCGCCACAGCCTCGCTGGGGGTACCAGCTTTGGCTTTCTCGGTGCCACCTCCGTTGCCGGACTGCTCAACAACTAGCACATCTTTCCCTTTCCTCTTCCTATTATTCCGCCGCCGGCTTCTCTTTGCCGGGGCAGCATCCTCACTGTCAGATCCTCCTGCTTCTGCATTCTCTCCGGGGAGTCTCCTCCCTTCCTCAGCACGTGCACACTTGTCGGCCAGGGCATATAGCTCACTGACATCTCTGATCTTGCACATCACCATCTCCTCCCGCATCCTGCGTTTACGCACGTTCTGATGGAACGCGCTGATGACCGCGGCAGGGTGAACATCTGGGATTGTGTGCTGTACATGGCTGAATCTCTGAGTATACTTGCGCAGGGATTCTCCTTCCTTCTGGACGAGTATATGAAGGTCACTCTCTTGGCCATGAGGCTTGTGGCCGCCTGTAAAGGCGCCGACAAACTGATGGCACAGATCCGCCCATGAGGATATGGAGTTGTCCAGCAAGTGCATGAGCCAGGATTTGACATTGGGCCTGAGCACCAGCGGGAAGTAGTTGGCAAGAATCTTGTCGTCCCGTCCCCCGGCAGCTTGCACCGCGATGGTGTAGATGCTGAGGAACTCCGACGGATGCGTCTTGCCGTCGTACTTCTCTAGTACGTCTGGCTTGAAGTTCTTCGTGCTGGGCCACTGGACTTGCCGCAGCTCATGAGTGTATGCAGGGCAACCTACCGCGTACGGCAGGTCACCTGGTTCCCCTGGCGCATGCATGTCGACAGCGGGCCCAGCACGCTGGTCTGACTGACGCCGCGCTTCTCTTCGACGCTCGATGCGGGTACGAGCGTCCTCTTGCTGCCGTTCCTGAAGAACTTGGCGCTGATCGCGACGAGCTTGAGGATCAGATGACGCGGTGGAGTCGCTGTCGAGGTTGACCCGGCGAGTCGGCTATCTTGGCCTTCGGGGTGGAGAGTGCACGGTGGTTGCACCCCCACCGGTCTTGTCGCCACCGGCTTGTGCCTGGGTGTCTTGCCGCGGCTTCGATGTGCTCGGTTGCTGAGGAGTGTCGCCGTTGGCAAAGCCGATGAGACTCTGAATGGTGGCCCTCCAATCGTCGATCTTGTCCGCCGTTGGAGGGTAATCCAGGAGCAGTTGAGCTCGGGCCAATGCTTCTTCCGGAGTCTTGGGTGGCGGTGGCGAACGGTGCGAGGAGCGAGATATGCTCGAACTTCTAACTGTGTTAGAAGGAGCAGCATCTCGTCCAGGCGACCGTGCTGCACTCGTGCCAGCATGTTGACGTGCATGCTGATCTTGAGCATCCCGAGATCCACCAGCTTGGCCCTGGCCCAACGAACGTATGGTACCGCGAGTAGCATGACGTTGTCGGTCCCGCGCCTCTTGAGATGGGCGCGGTGCGTGTACGGACGCCGAGGTCTGTGTAGCCTTGTCCTTGGACCTGGCGGCACCATGAGCTCCTTCGTCGGCGCCCGTTCCCCCGCCGGCGTCTACCCCACCACCTGCTTGCTCCGGTGGTGGTGGGTTCGACGTGGACGGAGCAGCCACCTCCGAAGCCTTCTTCTTCGGTGGCATGTCGATGAAGATGACGAAGATCTAGCTCGCGTGAACGCCGGATCAGGTTCACACAACCTCGACGCCCCCTACCTGGCGCGCCAAATATGTCGTGGCAACGAACACCTATGGGACCGGAGCCCCTTTCGGTCCGGCGGGGGGCGGAGATCACACGAAGAGCGGATCGAGGTGGAACACGCGAGTGGTTTGCCCAGCTTCGGAGCTCTCCGGAGAGATAAAACTCCTACTGCTGCTTTGTGGTTTGTATTGTGTTCTTGCTCGGGAGCGATGAGCGCTACAGTACACACGAGACCGAGCGTGAGTGCTTTCTGGTTTCGAACCCCCCCTTCTACGTTGCGCATGGGCCTCCTTTTATATGCTCAAGGGGTCACCGACAGGTGGCAACATAGACAAGGGCAAAAATGTAAAAGGAGTGGTTGGTACAACTACTTGTACAGTGTATCCTACCTAACCCTGACGGCAGGGGACAAAGGCATTAAATGCCCGTCTGTGTCGCCCAAACAGTGCAGAAAAGTGACCGTTAGGGGCACCACCGCTTGCCACGATGGCCATCTTGTCATCTCTGCTTGCCACCTCGTACCGCTAGCTGCACAGCTTCCTGCCACGCGCGCCTGGAAAGGCCCCAGGGCGACACGTTGGTGGATGTGCTGGAGCGCGGGTGCAAAGTGGCAACTTTGCCGCGGCAAGCGCCTTGCCGCGGTCGTTCTGTTGTCATGCCCGGAAGCTTGTCGCTCACTGGGCCTTGCCGGGACGGGAGGCGCGTCGCGGCAAGTCCCTTGAAATGCCTTGGTTGGCCTTCCCGGCAAGCTCCTCTTGCCGGGGCCTTGACCTTCCCGGCAAGCTCCTCTTGCCGGGGCCTTGTCTTCTCAGCTTAAACACTTTGTTCTTGAATGGCTCCAAAGGAACCTCGGAGGATCTTGGCAGTCACCCGGCAAGCCTTGCCGCGGGGCACTACGACTGGCCGTGCACAAGTTCGGGATAATAGGGTACCCCTGCTCTAGTACACCGACAGACTCCAAACCTAACAAAGATAACTTCTTTAAGCATGTTAATGGATGTGTTGTGATCAGCACTACTAGTTGGAATAACTTCTACCCACTTAGTAACATAATGAACAACAACTAAGATATGAGTGTACCCATTAGAGGAAGGAAAAGGTCCCATATAATCAAAGTCCCAAACACGAAATTGTTCAATAACAAGTCAATAATTCATAGGCATTTCCTGACGACTACCAATATAACCAATTCTTTGACATTCATCACAAGAAACGACAAACTTATGTGCATCTTTGAAGAGAGTAGGTTAATAACAATCAGATTGTAATAATTGATGTGCGGTTCTGTCTCCTACATGGTGCCCTCCGTATGCTTCAGAATGAAACTTTCATAAGATTTGCTCCTGTTGATGCTTAGGTACACCTCGTCTAATAATACCATCTACTCCTTTATATAAATATGGGTCATCCCAAAAGTAATGTCTTAAATCAAGGAAGAACTTTTTCTTTTGTTGGTATGTAAAGCTAGATAGTATAAATTTAACAACATGTAAATAGAATAGTCTACATACCACTGATTATTATGAGAAGTAGAAACATATATAACAACTAATTTCTCATCAGGAAAACTATCATCAACAGGCAGTAGGTCATCAAGAACATTTTCCATTCCAGACAAGTTATCTTCTACAAGATTCGCAGCTCCTTGTAATGAAAGCACTCACCTAATCAGTCTAGGTTTAGCATCTTTATTTTCCATAAGATATTTAATAGAAGCATGATCAATATGAATGGTTACTTTAGAATCAATAATAAAAGGTCTGAATTTATCACATGCAAACACAGCTGCTAAAAATACTTTCTTAATAGTAGCATAATTCTTTTGAGCACTATCTAGAGTCTTACTAGCATAACGAATAACATCCAATTTCTCATCAACTCTTTGACTGAGAACATCACCAATAGCATAATGACTAGCATCACACATGATTTGAAAGGGTAGGTTCCAATCAGGTGGTTGAACAATAGGTGCAGAAATCAAGTGTCACAGCCCTAGATTATGGCTTGTATTAGTTGCACCTTAGAGCACTTATGTTTCATGTCTAAATTTCTGAAACTTGAACTGAGGAAATTAGAAAGACTCAAAGCTTTTAAAAGACGGGCAAGAACCCTTTAAATTGCATTCAATGATTCCAAAATGCCCTAATATATCAAACCAAAATTCTGGAACATTTTTATGGAATATTTTGGGACATTGAATTTAAATCATATTCTATTGGAATTTGTAGTTATATTCATAATATATGATGAATATATTCTCAAATGCCCTGAGATAATTTATCTATATGTGGAGAAGTCCATTAAGTGACTTAAAAATATCCATGGGAGTTTTAGCACCGTTTTCAATTGTTTTGAATTTGGAATCAGTGGCAAAGAAATAAACAAAGAAAAGAAAACAGAAAATAATACAAAAGGGAAGAAAACTTACTTTGCAGCCTACCTGCGGACCAGCAAGTCGGCTAGCCCAGCCCACCACCTGGGCCCTGCCGGTCACCCCCTTCATCTCACCAGAAGGATGGGAGGCGCATGCCGGACGTGCGCGCCCACGCACCGGCCACCTCCTGCTTGTCTGCCATCCTCCTGACCCCCAGGACGATGCCACGCCACCCCGCAGAACCCCCTCGACCCGTCCCTTGTCCTAATGTCTCCTCTGCCTCTCTTCCCCGCTCTTCTCACTCGCGTCCGAGAGCGCCGACGAGCACCACCACGTCCACCGGGCTTCCCTCGTCCCTCTGCCTACTCCAACGGATCCGCCTCGACCACCTCTTCCTCCTCGCCAAGCAACGTACCGCGGGAAGCTCTGCATCGCATACACGCCATCGTTTGAACCGCGGGCACCGCCGATCGCCGACACTAATTCACAGTTTTCAGCGCCTCCCCGAGCCCACTTGCCTGCTCTGCGAGTCCGCCATGAGCATCTCGCCATTTCCCCTCTCTTCCCCCCCCCCCTCGATTACGTGTCATAGCCATCGCTACCATCGAGCCCGAGAGCTCGGCTCTGCAGGTGATGTCGCCACGGTGGCCTGAGCTCGACCGAGCCGTGCCCTTGCACCGCATCTTGCTCTTGGTGCCTCCAGGAGGCCGCCTAGCCCCTTTGCTTGCTCGCCTACTTGTTCTAGCGTCGCGCCCCTGCAGGCAGTAGCTCCGGCCGCCACCCCGCTCACCGCCGTCCACGATTCCGGCCACCTTAGCACCACCCACCACCACCGGTCGACGCGCCTTGGCGCGCTGCATCTGCAGGACCCAGCCGCGCGAGCTCCCCTCGCCGTAGTTGGCCGGACGGGTAACCCCGTCGAGTCCCGATTAGTGGCGGCGGCTAACCGCCGTTTTGGATGACGTCGACACGTCATTAGGGGCTAATGCGCCACTAATTAAACCGCATAGACACTGATAGTGGAACCCACCACATTAATTAAGTGTAAGATTTATTTCTGTTTAGGATTAGATTAAGTACAGTGGGCCCTGACTATCAGGGTTGACCTGCTGAGTCAGCGTTGACCTAGTCCCAGTGGCCAGCCTCTGTTTAGGCCTTGTTACACTGACATGCGGGACCCACAAGTCAAGTTTGACCCGGAACGGTCTGTTGACCAGTGACGTCAGCATGACGTGTTGCTGATGTAGTATTGTTTTTCTAGGATTTTAAATAAATTAGAAATGATTTATTTATTTCAGAAAATGTTCAAACTTCTAAAAATCATAGAAAATCAACCTTAACTCCAAATGAAATAATTTATATATGAAAAATGATTAGAAAAATCCAATCTATCCATCTGTACCATTGTCATGCATATTAGAACAACTTATGACTACTATTTAGGACAATTCAATTAAATGGCATTTAAGAAATCACATATGGAGTTTGAATTTGAATCTTTGATTCAAACGAACTTCATTTAATCTGGTTGCTAGTTGCATTAGCTCAAACCACAACATATTGCCATGTCACATTCATGCATCATATTGTTGCATTGCATTGATCGTGTTTTCCTTTCTGTTGCCGGTAATTGTCCTCCTTTAGTAGATGTGCTCCGACGATGAGTTCATTGACACCGATGAAGAACTATACTATCTTCAGATGTGCCAGGCAAGCAAAACCCCCTTGTTCATTCTGATACAATCCCACTCTCTTGCTCCTACTCTCTTTTACTGCATTAGAACAACAATGATTAAACTGTTACCTGCTGCGGTAGTTGAACCCCTTTCCTCTGCATGACCTGTCATTGCCACAGTAAATAGATGAAACCCACTAGCATGAGTAGGAGTTGTTTGAGCCCTGATGTGCCTACACATTCATGTTTGTTTGTCATGCCTGCTACTTCTTAGAGTTGAGTCAAGTCTGATTCATCGGGGATGAATTGGAAAGTTGTGAACATGTCCTACTCTTGAGAGCTAAGTGTGTGAATATGATTTGGTAAAGGTAGCGGTGAGAGGCCATGTAGGAGTACATGGTGGGTTGTCGCATTGAAACCATCCTCAGGAACTGAGTTATGTGTTTGTGATCCATGAACATCTATTATCACACATTGGAATGCTTAGGTCTCGACTTATTAATCAACTAGATCTCTATCCATGAGTTGCAACTAGTTTCTGGTGTTTGTAGGTAGTGCTAGTAGTCTACCAAATGGCACCCGTTACAGGTCGGCTTGGGACAGACTAGGTGTAGTGGCACGGTGTACCAAGTGGCACCTGAATGGTGGGCTTGGGAACCCTGCTCACATCGTTTGGGGCCGGGAGCGACACCTCGGCCGGATCTCCTTGCGGATGGAACCCGAATAGGCGATAAACCTGGACTAGAGACTTGTGTGGTTTGTCAGGTTGTGGCCGACACCCTCGCCAAGCTTCCGCTTGAAGGTTGCCGAGATACATGACGTTTACATGGCGGTAAGAGGCGAGAGCGTGTGTGAAAAAGTACACCCCTGCAGGGTCAACATCATCTATTCGAATAGTCGTGTCCGCGGTAATGGACCTCTGGGTTGCCAATACAGTTCATTTACAAGTGAAAGTGGATACTCTAGAATACGCAAGATAAGCGTGAGTGCTATGGATGGCGTTCTCGTAGGGAGACGGGAGCAGATCCATAGAGGTGTATTGATATGGTGAATATGTGGACTCGTGTGTGCCACCTTAAAAGAGTTACTTGCAGTCATAGTTCAGGATAGCCACCGAGTCAAAGCTGGCTTGCTGCAGTTAAACCCCACCATCCCTTTGTTGATACTGATGCATATGTAGTTAGTTCTAATGTTAGTCTTGCTGGGTACATTTGTACTCACGTTTTCTTAATTTATGTTTTTGCAGAGAGACTCCAGTTTTGCTAGTAGTTCCGCGTGGACTTCGACGTTTAGATTGTTACCTCAGCTATGATCTTGTGCCCTCTAGAGGGTCTTATAGATGGTCAGGCTTCCTAGCACTTTTCATTTGTAGTTGTCTGTACTCAGACATGTTATGCTTTCGTTGTTTGTATGCTCTGAATGTTGGGTCATGAGACCCATGTTTGTAATACTTGGCTCCTCGGAGCCTATTGAATAAATACTTTGAGTTGTAGAGTCATGTTGTGATGCCATGTTGTATTTGCACATATCGCGCATGTTGTGTGTATGATTATTGAAATGCTAGGTATGTGTGGGATCCGACAACCTAGTTGTTTATTCTTAGTAGCCCCTCTTACCGGGAAATGTCTCCTAGTGCTTCCACTGAGCCATGGTAGCTTGCTACTGCTCCGGAACACTTAGACTGGCTGGCATGTGTCCTTCTTTGTTCCTGTGTCTGTCCCTTGGGGGAAATGTGTAACGCCCCGGATCCGATGCGCCAGGTGTCTTCCAGCTATTTGTTGTTGTTGCCATGTCATTTGCTTGCGTGTTGCATTTTGCCATGTCATCATCTGCATGTTTTTCAAAACTTGCATCCGTTTGGGTTCCCCTGGTTCTCTCCGTTGTCTGTTCTGAGCCCTACCACATTCGCATGCGCCCGTCGCACCTCTCAGACCTTGTTTTGTGAGCGGGAGAAAAACATTCTCGGAATGGACTGAGATTTGCCGTGTGGCTTTGGTATATCACCCGTAGACCGCCCGTCAAATTTTGTTCCATTTGGAGGTCGTTTGATGCCCCAACGGCTAACCGTGTAACTCCGAAACCCCCTTCTCTTTGCAGCCCAGCACCTATTCACACAGCCCACCTAGCCCATCTAACTACCCTCCATGCTCTCCGTCGTTCGATCATGATCGTGTGGGCGAAAACCGCACCCCATTTGGAGTCCCCTAGCTCCCTCTACGTATAAAACACCCCCTCCCCCGAAATTTGCGGATGAGACCACCCATAACCCTAGCCCCACTCCTCCCCACCGCCGGACATGTCCGCCTCCGCGCCGGATTCGTCCACCCGCCACCTCGACTCGGCCAATAGCGAGCCACCACATCACCAAGCCGCCGTTCTCCTCCAACCACGCGCCGCCGCGTATCCTCCTCTCTCTCCTCCCCGCCGCCGGCACGCGCGGCCCAGGGCAGGCCCGCCCGGGCCCGAGCGTCGCTGCCCCGCGTCGAGCTCCCTCACCCGCGTCCCGCCGCCGCGTGCGCCGCCTCCCGCGCGCCTCCTCCCGCCCCCGCCCGCCACTTCGCCCTCCGCCGCCTGCCGCGTCTTGCCTCCCGTGCCGCCGCCCGGTCCTCCGCGCCCCGCCGCCGTCCAGCCACGGCCCCGCCACCGGCCGCCGTCGTGACGTCTGCGCCGTGCCGTCCCGTGCCCTCCAGCGCGCCCCCGCCGTCGCCCGTGGGCGCTGCCGTCTCCGGGTACCACGTCGTCCCGGATCTGGCGCCCCCCTCGCCGGCCCCCGCTCCGGCGACTTCCCCTTCCCCGTCTCCGGCCATCCTCAGTTCGCGCGCCGTCCCAGATCCAGATCTGGAGTAGGTTGACCCTCGAAATATCTCTCGTCCCCGAAATAATTGCTTTCTGGTGTCATGTTCATCATGCCATAACTTCTTGTGTGCTGCTCTGTTTTGTGCGTGTAATATACCAAAATGTTCATTGTGAGATGCTCTTCATTTCATTCCATTGTGCCATGCTTGTTTGAGTCAATCTTAATGCCCTAATCATTTTTGCAAGAGTGCTAAATGATGTTAACCTACTGAAACTGTTATAACTTGCTGTTTTGTAATTTTCGTTACATTTTGTGTGTGCGTCCTATGAGCATGATGTCTACATGTTTTAGGAGCATTTTCATGTCATGTTTACAGTGGTGCAATCCATGAATTTTTGTGTGCCTTGTGGTGAGTGATTCAAGCTTGGTACGTAGGGTACTTGTTGTTACTATTTTGCTAGGCTGAATCTGCTATATCATGATGCTATGTAAACCTGCTACTACAGGTCATTCTATCCATAATCTGGAGATGTTCACTAAGGATGTTATGTTATATATGTTATGCTCTCTCTATCCATTCCCTGTGTTGCTTTTATGGCCTGATGTAGCTTGTTGTTATCTTGCTCCAAAGTTGCTAAATAATGTTGCTGTCAGCCTGTTAACATTAAGTTCAGTTTTGCCATGAGTTTTTCTAGTGATCCATGCGCCCTATGACTATGCTCTTGCCATGTGTAGCTTCATCATCATGTCATCTTACTATTTCTTGACTTCACATGCCATGAAATGCTCTGTGGGGAGTGGTACAAGCTCACCAACTTGCCTACTTATCGTTGTTTCTGCCATGTACTGTTATTCTGAATCTGTCATATCATTTGCCATGTTTGCATGGATGCTACCTACTTTTCTGTTGATCTTTGGAATAAGTTCAATATGGGAGTTTTGTTAATTACTTTTATTAATAGCATGCCATACCTTTGTTTTCCACGATAAGTTCCTGTAACATGTTGTTTGAGAGCTCTAAACATTGCAACCTGATGTTATTTCTGTCATGCTCAGTGATTTTCTGCAAAGTCTGTGAACTGTTATTATTTGCAATCTGGCCATGTCCTTTTGAGCATGTTCTAGTGATTTCTGGAGACAACTCAGTGTTCATGTTTTGTCATACTTTACCTGTACATCATGTCCATGCCTTTTGTTTTCATGTTGAGGTGTTGTAGCATAATGTTTTGATGCTTGCTAGATGCCTAGTTGCTGTTTTGGACAGCTTGTCCTTTAAACTTGTTTCATGTGTATGTGTTGAACCGTTGCTCCGTTTAGAGTGTGCTCTATATGAAACTTGCTTAGTTTTACCTGTAGCTTCATATTACCTTGTTGCATTCATGTTTTGAGTGTGTTTGCTGGATGTTTGCATGCCTTTTGCGTCAATGCCATGGTTAACTTGTTTTGCTCATATCTTCTAGGTCGTAGTTCCGAACTAAATGAACTTTATATGTTACTTGACTAGAATTGCGTGTAGATCATCTTGGTGCATCTTAACTTTCTGTTTGACAACTTGAACATAAGGTTTATTCCGATCTAGACCAATTTCGAAATTTGCATCTGAGGACTTACCGAATTTGTTATATGTTGTTTCCGGCCTCATTTAAACTTGCTTTGATGTGTTGCAAATGTATGCATCATCTCTTGCCATGAGTAGCCGCATGTAGCCTTGTCATGCATCATGCTTGGTTGTGCATCATGCCATGTGTATGTGTTGTGTGTTTACCGTGTGTTTGCTTCTTTCCGGTTGTGCTCCTTCTCGTTAGTTCCTGTTTTCTTGCGATCGTGAGGATTCGTTCGTCTACGCTTGGTTCGTCTTCGAGGCTTCATCTTCTTAATGGACTCGTTCTTCTTCTAGTGGGATTTCAGGCAAGATGATCATCACCTTGGATCTCACTACTATCATTGCTATGCTAGTTGCTTCGTTCTATCGCTATGTTGCGCTACCTATCACTTGTTCATCAAGCCTCCCAAATTGCCATGTCAGCCTCTAACCTTTAACAACCTTCCTAGCAAACCGTTTCTTACCTATGTTACCGCTTTTCTCAGCCCCTCTTATAGCGTTGTTAGTTGCAGATGAAGTCGAAGATTGCTCCATGATGGACAGGATTCTGTTGGGATATCACAATATCTCTTATTTAATTAATGCACCCATATACTTAGTAAAGGGTGGAAGGCTCGGCCTTGTGCCTGGTGTTTTGTTCCACCCTTGCCGCGCTAGTTTCCGTCATACCGGTGTTATGTTCCTTGATTTTGCGTTCCTTACGCGGTTGGGTGATTTATGGGACCCCCTTGACAGTTCGCTTTGAATAAAACTCCTCCAGCAAGGCCCAACCTGGGTTTTACCATTTGCCTACCTAAGCCTTTTTCCCTTGGGTTTCCGGAACCCGAGGGTCATCTTTATTTTACCCCCCCGGGCCAGTGCTCCTTTGAGTGTTGGTCCGAACTGAGCAGCCTGCGAGGCCACCTCGGGGAAACTTGAGGGTTGGTTTTACTCGTAGCTTGTCTCATCCGTTGTGCCCTGAGAACTAGATGTGTGCACCTCCTATCGGGATTTGTCGGCACATTGGGTGGCTTTGCTGGTCTTGTTTTACCATTGTCGAAATGTCTTGTAACCGGGATTCGGAGACTGATCGGGTCTTCCTGGGAGAAGGAATATCCTTCGTTCACTGTGAGAGCTTGTGATGGGCTAAGTTGGGACACCCCTGCAGGGTATAAACTTTCGAGAGCCGTGCCCGCGGTTATGTGGCAGATGGGAATTTGTTAATATCTGATTCTAGAGAACTTGACACCAGATTCGAATTAAAACGCATCAACCGTGTGTGGAGCCATGATTGTCTCTTTTCGGTGGAGTCCGGGAAGTGAACACGGTTTTGGGTTATGTATGAACGTAAGTAGTTTCAGGATCACTTCTTGATCACTTCTAGCTTCTCGACCGTTCCGTTTGCTTCTCTTCTCGCTCTTACTTGCGTATGTTAGCCACCATATATGCTTACACGCTGCTGCAACCTCACCACTTATCCTTTCCATACCCATTAAGCTTTGCTAGTCTTGATACCCATGGTAATGGGATTGCTGAGTCCTCGTGGCTCACAGATTACTACAACAACAGTTGCAGGTCCAGGTAAAGTGATGATCTTGACGCGAGAGCGATGTTATTTGTTTTGGAGTTCTTCTTCTACTTCTTCTTCGATCAGGCCATAGGTTCCTGGTCGGTAGCATGGGCTAGCAGGGTGGATGTCGTTTGAGTTTTTGTTTGTGTTTCATCCGTAGTCGGATGATGCCCTTATGTATGATGTTGTCGTATTCGTGTGGCATTGTATGCCTCTTGTATGTATCCCCAACTATTATGTAATGGTACGATGTAATGATATCCACCTTGCAAAAGCGTCTCCAATATGCGCTTCTATCCTTGGTGGGACCTTGAGGATAGGGTCGCATATTCGGCATGACAAGTTGGTATCAGAGCCTCGACCGACCATAGGAACCCCCTTGATTGATCGTGTAATTTGGCCGATGTCGAGTCTAGAAGAAAACTGTTTTCGGAGTCTAGTTATATTGGAGAGTAGGAATTCTTTTTACTCCTCAGCCCCTTCGTCGCTCTGGTGAGGAATCTTGACGTAGGTGTTTTGACTTACTCCTCTTCCCTTTCAAACTTTCTTTAGGATCACGCAGTTGGTTTTTCGGTCGTTGGTTCTCACCTCTTTTCATCCGGTGCATTTCTCGTCAAGTTCATTCGACCCTCTTTGTTTTACGAGATCAATCCTCGGTTCTTTCTCCATGTTGTCCTCAGTTGTCTTCTTTTACCACCCGCCCACCCTTTTCTTCTCGGAGCCGGAGTTCGTAATCGAGTATCCATCCTACTCATGCGAAGTCTTTGCTCTCTTTCCTCAATTATTTCAACCAGTGTTTTCTTTCAAGATATTCATCGGTTCTCCCTTCCAGGTGCCTTTGTTTTTCCTGCCCTCCCACCCCTTTTTTCTTCCCGGAGTCTGAGTCTGTTTCGACCATCAATTTCATTCGTACGGAGCCTCTTCAATCTTTCGTCAATTATTTCAACCGGTGAATTCTCTTTTGTTTGACATTCTTCATCTCTTTTCTGGTGGATTCAAGTCAAGTTTTTCGGTGTTGATCGTATTCTTTCACTTGGTTAAAGTGTTTTCCTGTTCGTTCGCCTCTCGCCAGTTTATCATTCTGGAGTGTTCAAGACATATCAAGAGATTCGTCTGTGTTCGAATTAATTCGAGGTTATCACCTCATTCAAATATTTCAATTATTCTGGTGTATCATCTATCTCTTCAACAATCCTTTCCAACCATATTTTTCTCTTCAGTGGGCCCTAACCCACAGGTCTTTTCCCAAGATCTTACCTGACTCTTCTAATTCTCCCAGAGTTATTCTCAAATTCTTTTAAAGTGTGACGTAAGAATGGATCCCATCAGTCACATGCCTTCTCCAAGATTGTTTTCCAGTTCTTTTCATCTTTGGTTCAACCCTTCCTCTTTTTCATTCTCCCGGAGTATCTCAGTAATTTTGGTGGTGTTTTCCATCGTCATTTGAAGACCGAAGAAGAGTTTTCCCTCTAAATCTTGTATGTTCTCTCGAAGACTCGCGATTCTAGTTTCATGTTATCCTCTCGAATTCTTCCATTTGTCAGATATTGTTTTCTTACCCATCCGGAGTATATCAGGAGTTGTTTTTCCCTTTCTTTTCACCGGAGACCATCACTCTAGCTATCATTATCCAATTATCCTGGTGCTTCATTCAATTTTTCTTTAATCATCTCGAGTTCTTCCCGTTCTCTTGTATCCAAATCCCCTCAAGCCTATTTGTTCTTCTAATTCTTCCCGGTGATTCATTCTCTTTCATCAGTCTTTTTCGAATTTTTACGGTGGTTCGTTCAAGATTCTTTTTCTTTGATTATCATATTAATTCATTAGTTCTTTCCAATCCTACCAGTGGTTCATGAAGACTTTCTCAAGTTTTGTGCTATACCCCTCTTAATCCTTTTCAACAAGAATAAGTAGTATGCAAAATTCGTTTATCATGAATTAAATTTGATGAAGGATAAGCATACAATAAATCTTATTCTTATTTCATCGTCAAGTAATCCCTTTTCTTCAGAGTTTGTTCTCGATGAATAAATTCTAGTTCCAAGTGCTTTCATCTTTTCTTTTCCAGAGTTCAAATTTCCTCGGTCATTTCGTCGGAACCTCCATCTAAATCATCGCAATCTTTAATCTTATTCTTTCATCCTTCATTCTATCTCATCATCCTTTTGTCACTGGAGTTCTTCATGGTGGTTCTTCATGATTTAATTCATTCTTCAAGAGTTCATCAAGATAATTGTTGGAGGAGAGCAAATATCTTTTCCTCTTGCGTCTCGAAGTGCAATTAATTCTCCGTGTTTCTTTTGAAGTGGATTTTTGCATTTCTTCGTTCTTCTCAGCTATTCAGACATTGGTTGTAGTATAATTTCACCTCAAGTTTTGAGTTGTTTTGATAAGTCCACAACAAGCTTATTCTTTCGTTGTTGATTTTCTCAACAACTCCATCCAATCCTTCATTCTAAGTTCTTTTCATTCAGTTCTTTCAATTCTTCCGGAGGCATTGCATTGTTCATCTCGTCAAGTGCCATCTCATTGGGTGAAGTTCATGTCTCCATTCCTTCCATTTTCAGCCGGAGTGCTGCCGGAATTCTTTCATTCGTATTCCTTTTCTATCTTGTTCTAACCGGAGTGGT
The DNA here is from genome assembly GCA_963921465.1 of Triticum timopheevii. NCBI lineage: Eukaryota > Viridiplantae > Streptophyta > Magnoliopsida > Poales > Poaceae > Triticum > Triticum timopheevii. The sequence goes on from OY997270.1 coordinate 143,104,522, forward strand.
TTCAGAGTCTATCTTTTTCTTGAGCTTTTCATTTTTCTCATATTCTCCGTTCATCTTTTCTAACCGAGTGCTCTTGACTTTGTTCATCTTCTCTCTTGCATTATTACTTCACCTCTTCCTCTTTCTCTTTCGTCTTATTCCTAAGATCTTGGGACGAGATCTCTTGTTAGTGGAGGAGAGTTGTAACGCCCCAGATCCGATGCGCCAGGTGTTTCCAAGCTATTCGTTTTTGTTGCCATGTCATTTGCTTGCGTGTTGCATTTTGCAACGTCATCATTTGTATTTCATCCGCATGTTTTTCAAAACATGCATCCATTCGGGTTCCCCCAGTTCTCTCCGTTGTCTGTTCTGAGCCCTACCACACTCGCACGCGCCCGTCGCACCTCTCAGACCTTGTTTCGTGAGCGGGAGAAAAACATTCTCGGAATGGACCGAGATTTGCTGAGTGGCCTTGGTATATCACCGGTAGACCGCCCGTCAAATTTCGTTCCATTTGCAGGTCGTTTGATGCCCCAACGGTTAACCGTGTAACCCCGAAACCCCCTTCCCTTTGAAGCCCAGAACCTCTTCACACAGCCCACCTAGTCCATCTAACTCCCCTCCAGGCTCTCCGCCGTTCGATCACGATCGTGTGGGCGAAAACCGCACACCATTTGGACTCCCCTAGCTCCCTCTACGTTAAAAACACCGCCCTCCCCCGAAATTTGCGGATGAAACCACCCCTAACCCTAGCCCCACTCCTCCCTGCCACAGGACATGTCCGCCTCCACGTCAGACGCGTCCACCCACCACCTCGCCTCGGCCAATAGCGAGCCGCCACGTCACCCCGCCGCCGTTCTCCTCCAACCACGCGCCGCCGCCTGTCCTCCTCTCTCTCCTCCCCGCCGCCGGCCCGCGCTGCCCAGGGCAGGCCTGCCCGGGCCCGAGCGTCGTCGCCCCGCGCCTGGCTCCCTCACCCGCGCCCCGCCGCCGCGTGCGCCGCCTCCCGCACACCTCCTCCCGCCCGCCGCCCGCCGCTCGCCGCTTCGCCCTTCGCCGCTTGCCGCGTCTCGCCGCCCGGTCCTCCGCGCCTCGCCTACGTGCAGGCACGGCCCCGCCGCCGGCCGCCGCCGCGACGTCTGCGCCGCACCGCCCTGCCCTCTAGCACGCCCCCGCCGTCGCCCATGGGCGCTGCCGCCTCCGGGGACCACGCCATCCCAGATCCGGCGCCCCCCTCGCCGGCGCCCGCTCCGGCGACTTCCCCTTCCCCGTCTCCGGCTATCCTCAGTTCGCGTGCCGTCCCAGGTCCTGATCTGGAGCAGGTTGACCCCCGAAATATCTCTCAAGTCCCCAAAATAATTGCTTTCTGGTGCCATGTTCATCATGCCATAACTTCTTGTGTGCTGCTCTGTTTTTGCGTATAATATACCAAAATGTTCACTGTGAGATGCTCTTCATGTCATTCCATTGTGCCATGCTTGTTTGAGTCCATCTTGATGCCCTAATCATCGTTGCAAGAGTGCTAAATGATGTTAACCTGCTGAAACTATTATAACTTGCTGGTTTGTCATTTTCGTTGCATTTCGTGTGTGCATCCTATGAGCATGATGTCTATATGTTTTAGGAGCATTTTCATGCCATCTTTACAGTGGTGCAATCCATGTATTTTTTGTGCCTCGTGGTGAATGCATCAAGCTTGTGAAGTAGGGTACTTGCTGTTACTGTTTTGGTAGGCTGAATCTGCTATATCTTCATGCTATGTAAACCTGCTACTACAAGTCATTCAATGCATAATCTGGAGATGTTCACTAAGGATGTTATATTATATTTGTTATGCTCTATCCATCCATGCCTTGGGTTGCATTTATGGCCTGTTGTAGCTTGTTGTTATCTTGCCCTAAAGTTTCTAAATAATGTTGCTGTTAGCCTGTTAACATTAAGTTCAGTTTTGCCATGAGTTTTTCTAGTGATCGATGCACCCTATGACTATGCTATTGCCATGTGTAGCTTCATCATTATGTCATCTTACTGTTGGTTGACTTCACATGCCATGAAATGCTCTGTGGAGAGTGGTACAAGCTCACCAACATGCCTCTTATCGTTGTTCCTGCCATGTACTGTTATTCTAAATCTGTCATATCATTTGCCATGTTTGCATGGATGCTACCTACTTTTCTGTTGATCTTTAGAATAAGTTCAGTAAGGTAGTTTTGTTAATTTCTTTTATTAATAGCATTCCATGCCTTTGTTTTCCATGATAAGTTCCTGTAACATGTCGTTTGAGAGCTTTAAACATTGCAACCTGATGTTATTTCTGTCATGCTCGGTGATTTTCTGCCAAGTCTGTGAACTGTTATTACTTGCAATCTGGCCATGTCATTTTGAGCATGTTCTAGTGATTTCTGGAGATAGCTCAGCGTTCATGTTTTGTCATACTTGACCTATACATCATGTCCATGCCTTTTGTTTTCATGTTGAGGTGCTGTAGCATAATGTTTGATGCTTGCTAAATACCTAGTTGTTGTTTTGGACAACTTGTCCTTTAAACTTGTTTCAGGTGTATATGAAACTTGCTTAGTTTGGAGTGTGCTCTGTATGAAACTTGCTTAGTTTTACATGTAGCTTCTTATTACCTTGTTGCATTCATGTTTTGAGTGTGTTTGCTTGATGTTTGCATGCCTTCTGCATCAATGCCATGGTTAACTTGTTTTGCTCATATCTTCTAGGCCGTAGTTCCGAACTAAATGAACTTTATATGTAACTTGATTAGAATTGTGTGTAGATCATCTTGGTGCCTATTAACTTGCTGTTCAAGAACTTGAACATAAGGTTTATTCAGATCTGGACCAATTTCGAAATTTGCATATGAGGACTTACCGGATTTGTTATATGGTGTTTCCGGCCTCATTTAAACTTGCTATGATGTGTTGCTCTTGTATGCATCATCTCTTGCCATGAGTAGCCGCATGTAGCCTTGTCATGCATCATGCTTGGTTGTGCATCATGCCATGTCTATGTGTTGTGTGTTTACCATGTGTTTGCTTCTTTCTGGTTGTGCTCCTTCTCGTTAGTTCCTGTTTTGTTGCGATCGTGAGGATTCGTTCGTCTACGCTTGGTTCGTCTTCATGGCTTCATCTTCTTCATGGACTCGTTCTTCTTCCTAGCGGGATTTCAGGAAAGATGACCGTCACCTTGGATCTCACTACTATCATTGCTATGCTAGTTGCTTCGTTCTATCGCTATGCTGCGCTACCTATCACTTGTTCATCAAGCCTCCCAAATTGCCATGTCAGCCTCTAACCTTTTACAACCTTCCTAGGAAACCGTTGCTTGGCTATGTTACAACTTTTGCTCAACCCCTCTTATAGCATTGTTAGTTGCAGGTGAAGTCGAAGATTGCTCCATGATGGACAGGATTATGTTGGGATATCACAATATCTCTTATTTAATTAATGCACCTATATACTTGGTAAAGGGTGGAAGGCTTGGCCTTATGCCTGGTGTTTTGTTCCACCCTTGCTGCCCTAGTTTCCGTCATACCGGTGTTATGTTCCTTGATTTTGCGTTCCTTACATGGTTGGGTGATTTATGGGACCCCCTTGACAGTTCGCTTTGAATAACACTCCTCCAGCAAGGACCAACCTTGGTTTTACCATTTGCCTACCTAAGCCTATTTCCCTTGCGTTTCCGGAGCCCGAGGGTCATCTTTATTTAACCCCCCCGGGCCAGTGCTCCTTCGAGTGTTGGTCCGAACCGAGCAGCCTACGGGGCCACCTCGGGGAAACTTGAGGGTTGGTTTTACTCGTAGCTTGTCTCATCCGTTGTGCCCTGAGAACGAGATATGTGCACCTCCTATCGAGATTTGTCGGTACACTGGGTGGCTTTGCTGGTCTTGTTTTACCATTGTCGAAATGTCTTGTAACCGGGATTCCGAGACTGATCGGGTCTTCCTGGGAGAAGGAATATCCTTCGTTGACCATGAGAGCTTGTGATGGGCTAAGTTGGGGCACCCTTGTAGGGTATAAACTTTCGAGAGCCGTCCCGCGGTTATGTGGCAGATGGGAATTTTTTAATATCCGGTTGCAGAGAACCTAACACCAGATTTGAATTAAAACGCATCAACTGTGTGTGTAGCAGTGATGGTCTCTTTTCGGCGGAGTCCGGGAAGTGAACACGGTTTTGGGTTATGTATGAACGTAAGTAGTTTCAGGATCACTTCTTGATCACTTCTAGCTTCTCGACCATTCCGTTTGCTTCTCTCCTCGCTCTTATTTGCGTATGTTAGCCACCATATATGCTTAGACGCTGCTGCAACCTCACCACTTATCCTTTCCATACCCATTAAGCTTTGCTAGTCTTGATACCCATGGTAATGGGATTGCTGAGTCCTCGTGGCTCACAGATTACTACAACAACAGTTGTAGGTACAGGTAAAGCGATGATCTTGACGCGAGAGCGATGTTACTTTTTTTGGAGTTCTTCTTCTGCTTCTTCTTCGATCAGAGGATAGGTTCCTTGTCGGCAGCCTGGGCTAGCAGGGTGGATATCATTTGAGTTTCTGTTTGTGTTTCATCCGTAGTCAGATGATGCCCTCATGTATGATGTTGTCGTATTCGTGTGGCATTGTATGCCTCTTGTATGTATCCCCAACTATTATGTAATGGTACGATGTAATGATATCCACCTTGCAAAAGCGTCTCCAATATGCGCTTCTATCCTTGGTGGGACCTTCGAGTTCCTTTAGGATAGGGTCGCATATTGGGCGTGACAAAATTTCACACGTTGTTCCTTTAAGTCCATGTAGCTTGCTAAGACTTGGGTTCATATGTTGTTGATCGACATGTTCGTTGCTGGGTCAGGTATGCCTGTCCCTGTAAGTTAATGCCACCTTGGGTTTATGACTAGTCATTTGGGCTTGGGTTCTTTGTCATATGGATGCTAGCGACACTATCATATATGTGAGCCAAAAGGCACAAACGGTCCTAGGCCAGGTAAGGTGGCACCCGTAGGAATACCGTGCATGAGGCCACAAAGTAATATGATGTGTTACATGCTAGATCAGTGTGACTTAGGATCGGGGTCCTGACAGCTTTGGTATCAGAGCCTGACTGCCTTTAGGATTACCAAGCCAAATTGGTCCAAGTTGAGTCTAGAAATTCTTTAGTTATATAAGGGAATTGATTGTGGATGGGAACATAAGGCTCTTTTTACTCCTTTACCTTATGCCCTTCTGATCTGAGTCATCATATCTTTCCTACGGGGTTAAGGAACTAGGCTATCTCTTCTTTCTATCAGGATCACGTGTTACTAGTCCAAAGACTTATAAGATTGTTGGACTCAAGTCTCAGTTCAGTTCCTACTACTCTCGTGTGTTCACAGCCGGTCTCAGAACCTTGATATAATGATGTTGAGTGGTCATGCCACTAATTTGCAGGATGTCTCAAATCATTTTGAGCATTTACACCCGTTATCCTCTCCGAGTCATCCCAAGTTTCTAAATAATCTAATGCATTTGCAAATCCCTTCTTACCGTTCCAAAGTTCCTTTGTGGTAGATCAACCACACTAACCAGTGTGTTGAGGTACTTCATTGCCTCGGTGCATATGATGGAGTTATTATTATGACCCTAGGTGTCTTAGCTAATCGCCTAGTAATCTAGCCATGTTTTGTGGTCCTAGTGTTATAATTCTGGCCATCATCCTCGAAAGCATCCCATGATGCCACTTAGTTAGTACGCATTCTACTCCTAGATTTCTGAACCCGAGATTTCCCTACTTACTTCATGATGTTAGTGTTTGCTAGTTCCCTTAGGTTATTAGTAACCTTTGTGTTAGTCCTTGAGGTCTGTGGTATTTCTTTATTACAAATACCATGAACTACTTATGGCAGAAGTTCCTCATTGAATCGAAAGATCACAACCAGAGTGCTCTTAGCGAGTTCTCCATTCTATATTGTGGCTCTGCCAGTTCTACCTTTTTGCATGGGTTATCCGGAAGAAATATGTTGAACTCGTTCAACATGCTAATCTATGCATCCACAACTCAGAAAATCATATGTTCTTTCGAGTTGTCCCTCTTTAGTTGCTTTCTGGTCCTTGTCTATCAATTGATAGTAAGGAGTAGTTGTGTAATCGTGTTTATCGATGCCCATTACTCCTGCGGTCCGTCAAGCCATTCTAATCGGAATTACTAGGAGAAGCAAACTCCAGTACCTTATCCATCTCCAGGATTGGGTCAAAGTAGTTGTATTTCACAGATCAAATGCCAATCCAGCTTTTGTTCTGTTCTACCTTGGAATGTTGCCCTCTTCCATATCAAGTATGTTGTGAGAATTGCACACCCTCTTATGAATTCTTGATGCAGTGATACTTCTTTCCATCATTCTTGATTCCTCGGTTCCTGTGTTGTTGTAACCAGAATGCCGAGAAGTGAACCATGATGTGTGAAATCAATACTCCTAGCAACCTTTTTGCTTGGTAGTTAAAGGACAATAATTTCATTCTTAGCGTGTTGGTTCTGGAATCATGATTCTAAGATAGATTGTGCCACCTAGTCCTTATTTCTGGTGCACTCTTCGGTCGATGAGTTAGGGTTTTGTCAATCCCTCACTCATTTGATCATATCGTCTTGCCCTGGAAAGCAAGATTGTTCTCGAGCTTAGTAACATATCGGTGGTTCATGACTCTACGAATGTCTTCTCGGAGGTATCACGAGGTTGTTACCTGACCACTGTGTTGGGCTCGTGATCAAGTTGGTTTCCAAAACCACCCTTTCTCCAAGAATCCGTGTTGGATACCCTGAGCTAGTTGGTTAAGCTAAAGAACAACTTGGAGAGTTGGAAGATAAAGACTTGTCCGACTTAGTCATTTCATGGGATATCTTGTGTGTGTGTGTGTCTTAAAGAAAGATGATATATTCATTGGTTGATCCTCGTGATCAGTTGTTGTGTCTACTGTCATGCCAAACTTTGATTTGAGTGAGGGCTATCGTCAAATCAAATCAGAGCCAACGATGTTCTCAATGTTGTCTTACTCGTGGTTGATCCCTCGAGCATACACCATTATACCTTTTGGGCCTTACCAATGCTATCACTTGTTCACATAATTATGGAATTCCATCTTCATGGAAACCTGGATGAATTGTTGTTGAGCCCACAGCAACATTTCTATCCTCTCCAATTGATTTGTGTTGAACATCCAGCTAGTGTTGGAATCTTCTATAAGAATTATCTTCATGACCCACTCATGAAGCATATGTTCGCATGTAAGAAGTGACTTCCTCCAGTTCATGTGCATTTGATGCAAGTTGCCGCCGTGAATTCGAGAAAGTCAATGTTGCTTCCTCTGGAATCACCCCAAATCAGTCATGCATGCGTGCGAAGTATTCTGTGGTTTGGAGACTTGCAACCTTCATTCTATATGTGTCCCTAGCAGACCAAGCCACTGATTGATTTGTTCAAGGATAATAAGTTCTAAGTGCTAGTCCTGAAGGTACCAGACGGATTTGTACAAGATTCTATTATCCTCGATGATAGTTGCCAACCAAAACTCGGTAGTGTTTCATTGTAAGACTACTGCGTGGCCATGCTTGTTTGGAACAGCGTGTTCACATGTGTGTAGCAGAACCAGCTCATGTTTTGGAGCTTGCTATCGTAGTTCATTTCCCGAGAATATCGCAACATCATCTCGTCGATTTGTGTTGCAAACTTTCACTTTTCTTCTAGACTAGATGAATCTGGAATATTCCGACACCAACCAGATCTAAATCTTAGGCAGGTATGATGGTTGGAACTTTCCCAAGAACTATAACGTTGGTCACTTTGTAACTCGGTGAAGTGGACGTTGTGGCCAACACACCCAGCCGGAATACCTATTATTGCAGTATCTTGATTGAGAAAGTTGACCACCTCCCCATAAGGATTTCGTAGGATTTACTTCCGTACTGGTTCGTTATGGTTTCTTGTGCTCCTAAAGTCTAACCTTTTACTTGATGTTCTAGATACCAAACCATTTTAATAAATGGGATACACTAGCACATCAAGGAGAACATTAGAAGCAGAGTGCTAAATTTTTCTCAGTGAGTCATCCAGATTTTGATCCCTTGGTGTCGCTAAGGTAAAATCTGAGCAGGTGTTATCTTCCCTTGCATCTGCATCGTCCATCACTATTCATCATGGTAGTATGTTGTGTTACCAGGATCCTTGACACGGATATTGGAAAGACCTTGATGAATATGGAAATGCTCAAGTTCTTGAGAGCACGCACAAGCACCAGGTGTTATCTTCGACACTAACTGGGATTGCTCCCAGTTTCCTCGATTATGCTATAACCTTTCAAACAGTGGATTCACTCTCTACTATTGAGCTTCTCCCCAGTTACTAGAATCATTCCTAGAATTTGCATTTTGTCCCCAGCTTGCACCATGATTGTGCCATTCTACCTTGGGTCCCGTCTATTTCCGATGATAGGCAAAATCCTCTATGGCATTGTCTTCAACAAGGTCATCCACATCATCCCTTCTAGTCCGAGTATGTCGTTCCCTTGAACTCCGTCAAACGATCATTTGGTAATTACCTCAGGCTGGTATAGAGAATTTCAATGTTTTTTGAATCACAAGTAATTCTTTTTGCCACTTAAGGGATAATTCTACGAGTCACCTCCTCTAAAATGTCTCGTTATGGTAACATGGCAACTCAACTCCTGGCTATGTTGACAACCGTTCACCACCCTCTTAAGTGTGGAACTGTTGTCTATCTAGTGAACCTCCATCATCTGTTTCACTCCACCCCTTTGGATGTGTGCTTCGTATCTCAGCTCGAGAGATGTTGCTATGTCTCACTCCGTGAGTTGATCCTGAGTTGTTCGGTCAGCGAGAAGATCGATCCTTCTAGAGTTTTTCCTATCCCCCCGTTGTCATGTTGGTTGGAGTTCTCAGAACAAGACGTCGAGACAAAGATGGTGATAAAATCAATGTTCTTATGAAGTGCAAGTTGGATCATGAAGATCGTGTTTGTTCTGTGTCCCCTCTGCCTTCTTACCTCACGTTTTGAATCTCGGGACGAGATTCTTGTTTAGTTGGGGTGAGTTTCCACAGCCCTAGATTATTGCTTGTATTAGTTGCATCTTAGAGCACTTATTTTTCATGTCTAAATTTCTGAAACTTGAACTCAGGAAATTAGAAAGCCTCAAAACTTTTAAAAGAAGGGCAAGAACCCTTTAAATTGCATTCAATGATTCCAAAATGCGCTAAAAATCATTTTGGTAATTTTAGCAAGAGATATATATATATATCAAACCAAAATTCTGGAACATTTTTATGGAATATTTTGGGACATTGAATTTAAATCATATTCTATTTGAATTTGGAGTTATATTCATAATATATAATGAATATATTCTCAAATGCCCTGAGATATTTTATCTATATGTGCAGAAGCCCATTAAGTGACTAAAAAATATCCAGGGGCGTTTTCGCAGTGTTTTCAATTATTTTGAATTTGGAATCAGTGGCAAAGAAATAGACAAAGAAAAGAAAATTGAAAATAAAACAAAAGGGAAGATAACTTAATTTGCAGCCTACCTGTGGCCCAGCAAGCCGGCTGGCCCAGCCCACCACCAGGCCTCTGCTAGTCACCCCCTTCCTCTTTAGAAGGATGGGAGGCGCGTGCCCAACACGTGCGCCCACACGTCGGCCACCTCCTGCTTGTCTGCCTTCCTCCCGACCCCCCAGGACGACACCGCGCCACCCCGCAGAACCCCCTCGACCCCTCCCTCGTCCTCACGTCTCCTCTGCCTCTCTTCCCCACTCTTCTCGCTCATGTTCGAGAGCGCCGACAAGCACCACCGTGTCGTGGGGGACGAGCACCTATGGGGCAAGGCCCCTTTTCTGGTCCGGCAGGGAGCGGAGGGCGCACGAAGAGCAGATCGAGGCCAAACGCGCGGGGGGGTTTTACCCAGCTTCGGAGCTCACCGGAGAGATAAAACTCCTACTGCTGCTTTGTGTTTGTATTTGTTCTTGCTCGAAAGCATGGGTATGCTGTGGTCTCGAGTGATTCGAACTGACCGAACCCCTTCTACATGCGCACGGGCCTCCTTTTTATAGTGTAAAGGGGTCACCAACAGGTGGCGACGCAGAGAGATGGGTAGAAAGGTAAAAACACGGGTTGGTACAACTACTAGCAACAGTGCCCCCTACCTAACTCTGACGGCAGGGGACAAGAGCATTTAATGCCCGTCCGGTCGCTCCAACAGTGCAGGAAACGACCGTTAGGGGCGCCACCGATCGCCACGATGGCCTCCTAGTCACCTTCGCTCGCCACCTCGCACCGCTAGGCTGCACAGCTACACGCCACGTGCACCAGGAGTGATCCTGTGGCGACACGTCGTCGGGTGAGCTGGAGCGTGGGCGCAGAGTGGTGGCCTCGCCGCGGCAAGTGCCTTGCTGCGGTCGCTGTCTTGTCGCACCCGCAAGCTTGCCGCTCGTCGGGTCTTGCCGGGAGGCGCGGCGCGTCGTGGAAAGTTTTCTGAAGCGCCTTGGTTGGCCTTCCTGGCAAGCTCCTCTTGCCTGGGTCTTGTTCTTCCCGGCAAGCTTCTCTTGCCGGGGCCTTGTCCTTCCCGGCAAGCTCCTCTTGCCGGGGCCTTGTCTTCAAAGTTAACACTTTGTTCTTGAATGGTAGTAAAAATAGGAATGGCGGAGGGTCTTGGCGGACGCCCGGCAAGCCTTGCCGCGGGGCGCTGCGACTGTCCGTGCCCAAGTTCGGGGTACTAAGGTATCCCTACTTTAGTACACCGACAGGAGCCCCCGGGCCTGGGCCATACACGGTGCCGAGCGCTGTTGGGCCAGGCCCAAAAAAGGGCACGGGCACGCGCGGCCTGAGTCAAAACCAGATCCACTCCGAATCCATCGCGTCCTCCCGTAATGGCACGCGTCAATCGCGGCGTCGTTGGAGACGTGGGTGGCGTGCACGATTTTCGAGGCGCCCACCCCCCCCCCCCCCCCCCGTGATCACGGGGCGGGGCGAGGTCACCTCATCCATTGCCTCGGCTCTGCATCCCCGCCACGCGGCTCCCATGCGCTTGGGGTCACGGACGGTGGGAGTGGGAAACTGGGTCGTCGCGAGCGGAGGCAGCGGGTAGGCCCCGATTCTCTGCTCTTCTCGTGCCCTAATTGGCTGAGCGGGGCGGCCGAGCCCCCACCTCGCTCCTTAAAAAGAGCGGAAGGGGGGGGGCGCAGAAGCCCGCACTCTCCCATCTCCTCCTTTCTTCAGTTTCTGCTCCACTTCCTCTCATTTGCCATGGAGGGAGGGAACCCCGGCCCTTCATCGGTGGCGGCGAGGGTCGCCGCCAGGCAGCGCGCCCCTCCCTATCCCGCGTTCGTGGCGGCAGAGCCAGCCACAAGGGGAAGAGGGAGGGGGCGAGGTCGTGGACGAGGTCGAGGACGAGGTCGAGGCGCTCGAGGAAGAGGCGGGCGTGGCGGCGCATCATCTCCGCCTCCGCCGGCGATTCCTCTCCCCGCGGCGGTCCACACAGGGGACGACCCTTGCGAGTTCTTCGTCAAGCTACGCCGGGCGCCTCGTCGTCGCCTCCGGCTTGCAGCTCCGTTTGCGAGCGCGATGGAGTCGGATCCGCCCGAGACGCTGAGATTGTACATGAGGGGCTGTGGAATCAGCGGCACGCGAGTCCGCGTTGTATTCCCAGCCCCTAATGTGATGTATCTTGATCGTGGGTGGAAGACGTTCGCACGTATCCACGGCTTGACGGCGGGGTTTACCCTCCATTTTAAGATAATGGAGGGCGACCTCCTTTCCGTCAAGGTCTTCGGGGACTCCGGCACTCGGGCGAAGTGCTGCGTGGACAGCTCCTCCGACAGCGAAGATTCCCCCTCGAGCGAGAGTGACGAGGAGGACAGCGACAGCGACGATGAGGGTAGCGGGCGGCGGAATGGCGGGCCCGACTAGGTGTCAGGCGCCGCTCCGCGCGTCACCGGCGACCCCATCATCCGTGTCGCCGGTGCCTTGAACTCCCCGGGGTCGTCTCCTTGGGCGGCTGGCGTAGGGAGGCTGCGGAAGGGGAAGAGGGCTGGCGGCAAGGCCGTCAAGTCGGAGTACGAGGGCGTGGTGCCCTCGACAGCGTGCTGACGTCCTGCCGCCCCGTCTTTGAGCTCTGCTTCCGGCGCCGCCATCACCGTCCAGCCTCCGGACAGCCCCCGGGACGTTCTCTTGGTGTCTTCTGGCACCCGTAGCTCGCCTAGGCGCCCCTTTTGCCCTCTTTGCCTCCTTGACCTACCTCCTGAAAAGAGAGACAGGAAAGGGATTACGGGCATCTTATATTTTTAATTTGTAAGCCTTCGGGCCTTAGCTGCATCTAAAACTTGTAATCCTCTCTTTCATGTTTTTCATCCTCTACGGACTGTATCTGTGTGGGAGGTTTTTTAAATAAAAAGGGAAGCTTGCTATGTTATATCCTTTACTTGATTCCATCTCTTGTATGTTTTTGCCCTTACGCTTTTAGGGAACTTGCCGGTGCGAACACCCTTGCCGCGAGCGCTGAGTGCGGAACTTCAGCAGCCTGCTGGCGGTGTTACCTCCGGCAAGAAACCTTGTCGGGCTAGTCGCAGCGCGCTTTCATTGTTGAGCGGACTCGAAACAAAGTAAGGGCGCAACTTAGCCACGAGCCGGTTCCTCCGCGCACAGGTTTCCCATACAAGGGACGGTCGTTCAAGGAGTATAACTTCGCGTTCCCCAGTCCATAAGAGGATGCATGATGAGGGACGAAAAACTTATCTGATATCGCAGCCCCCGGCAACTATGGCTTGCCGGAGATGAATCTTGGTACTCGCAGCCCCCAGCAACACTGGCTTGCCGGGACCCAGGCGCCGGCGCACCTTTCTCTCCTTTCCTTGTTCTTGCCGCTGCTAGACGTGTCATAGGAACAATCTCTTAGAGCGCGGCAAGTTACTTACTGTAATATAACTTTGTCCAGGGCAATGTTGGCTATGTTATCTCCTTTATTTAGTTCCACTCCTTGTATGTCTTTACCCTACGCTTTTAGGGAACTTGCCGGCGCTAACACGGTTGCTGAGTGCGGAACATCAGCAGCCTGCTGGCGGTGTTACTTCCGGCAAGAAACCTCATCGGGGCTAGTTGAAACACGCTTTTATTGTTGAGCGGACTGGAAACAAAGTAAGGGTGCAACTTAGCCACGAGTTGATTCCTCCGCGCACAGGTTTTCCATACAAGGCACGGACGTTTAAGGAGATAATATAAAAATTTAAAAACTGATTGTGCTCAAACTTTTGCAACTTAGCTTTTCTGTCTTCTGTGTTCCATTAAGGCTATGCTTCTTTGAATGACACCTAGTCCACATCGTTATCAAGCTTCGACAACGAGGACTAAATGCGCAAATACTGCTGCGGGAACATCCGCTTGTACGATAAGAATTTGGGATCCTGTCGGAGCGTGATGCTCCCCAACAAGCGTGTCTGGACACAGCTTGTCGGGAGCGTCTGCTTCAACGAAACAAACCCTGGGGCTTGTCGGAGCAGACTGCTCCTCAGCACTTTCTGTGTTGATCCTAGGGACCTTCTTGGCGACGGCTTCGGGGAGCTCTGCCGGAAAGTGGTCGCCAGTAACCAACTTTTCTCTTCTTGCGGCTGCACAGATTCATCCTTGTCGGAGCCAGAACTTGTCGGGGAAGCCCCCTGCTTGTCGCTGGATTCGCTTGCCGCGGTTGCTGGCTCATCATCTGCCTCCCTCTCCGCTACTAACGCAGCACTAACCACTTGATTGGTTGCCGCCAGATATAGCAGCAACTTCTCTTGTGGTTTAGGTGCGAAAAGTGTTGGAGTGGAGGATAGGTATCTTTTTAAGTCCTGCAGCGCAGCCTCCGCTTCCGGAGTCCATTTCATCGGACCCGCCTTTTTCAAAAAATTTAAAAATAGCAAGGCGCGCTCAGCAGACTTAGAGATGAACCTACTGAGAGCAGCAACGCAGCCGGCAAGCCTTCGAACATCCTTGACACGCTTCGGTGCCTCAATCTGCTCGATGGCTTTGATCTTGTCGGGATTGGCTTCGACCCCTCGCTGAGATACAAAGAATCCGAGAAGCTTGCCGGAAGGGACTCCAAACACGCACTTCTCGGGATTCAACTTGAGATTGATCTTGCGCAGATTTGCAAAAGTCCCGTCGAAATCTTGGATCAGAGTCTCTTTGTCCTTGCTCTTGACCACTATGTCATCCATGTAAGCTTCTACATTTCTGTGCAACTATGGCCCAAAAGCATGGCTGACTACTCTTGCAAATCTTGAACCAGCATTCTTTAGTCCGAAGGGCATCCGTACAAAACAGTACGTGCCACATGGAGTAATGAATGCGGTTTTCTCTTCATCCTCCTCTGCCATGAAGATCTGATGATACCCTGAGTATGCATCAAGGAATGAAAGCAGATCACATCCTGCTGTGGAGTCGACAATCTGGTCAATGCGCGGCAAGGGAAATGGATCCTTGGGACAAGCTTTATTAACATCAGTGAAGTCAATACAAAGCCTCCATTTCCCGTTCGCCTTGCGCATGACAACTGGATTAGCTAACCACGTTGGATGGAGTACTCCTCGGACAAGGCCTGCTGCTTCCAACTTCCTGATCTCTTCTGCTTGGCGGGCCGCGAGTGAGGGCAGACGGCAAGGTGGTGCTCAATTACTTTCCTGGGAACACAGGGGATGTCAGATGGTTGCCATGCAAACACATCGACATTCGCCCGCAGGAAAGCAACAAGCGCGCTTTCCTATTTAGGATCAAGCGTGGCACTGATGGTGAAGGTACCACCAATGCCTTCCTCCTTGGCGGCCACTTTCTTGGTCACTGGTGCAGCTGTCTTCGCCTTCTTGCACTTGCCGGTGGAGCTCGATGGTGCGTCCTCGACGGTAGCGCAGCACTCCGAAGAGGTGCGCTTGCCGGAGTGGGCAACAAGCTACTCTTGCCGGACTTGGCCTTCTTCTTCTTCCCCCCGGGAGATTCAACAGCAAGTGGTTTGCACTCTGCTGCGGCTGCTGCTTCCCGGTAGATCTTGTCGGTACAGATAAGTGCATCTTTCTTGTCGCCGTGGACAGAAATAACACTTATCGGACCAGGCATCTTGAGCATGTTGTAAGCATAATGAGAGGCTACCATGAACATGGCGAGCGCTGGACGGCCAAGTATCCCATTGTAGGGCAATGGGAAATCAGCAACATCAAATATGACTCTCTCTGTTCTGAAATTTAGCTCGCTGCCAAACGTCACCGGCAGTGTAATCTTCCCCTTTGGCTTGCTCCTTCCCGGGTTGATCCCTTGAAAGGTACCAGTCTCTTCGAGTTCGCTATCGGGGATCTAAAGCTTCTTGAGCACCGCGGAAGAGATCAGATTCAGGCCGGCCCCGCCGTCAACCAACATCTTCGTGACCTTGAGGCTGCGGATGGTTGGTGAAACCAACATCGGCAAGCACCCGACCGCAGTGATGCAATCAGGGTGATCCTCAACATCAAAGACGATGGGCGTGCTGGACCACTTCAGGGGCTTGCGCGATTCGACTGATGGTTCTGCTGCATTCACCTCCCGCACCCACTGTTTGAGTTGACGGTGCGAGGTGTGCAGAGAAGCACCGCCGTCAACGCACAAAACCTCCGTCCCCTTCTGAAACTCTTGGTCGTCGGCCTCATCTTCGTCCATCTCATCATCCTCATCTTCTTCTTCGTCCTTGTCGCGGCCACGGGGAGGTCTATCTCCTTGCCGCTACTTGGGCTTGCCGCGGCGCCCTCCCCGGGCGGGAAGCTTCTTGCCGGATCCTCCGCCACCTTCCCGGGCCCTCTCCTTGTCGCGACGCTCATATTCAGCTTTCTGTAGCTCTGCCGTCTGCTCAACCTTATTGCATGCTTGGAGGTCATGGCCCTTGGTGCGATGGATCTTGAAGTACTGCTTGCCGGAGCTGTCCTGCTTGTCGGCGGCTACCACAGCCTCACCGGAGTCACCAGCCTTGGCCTTGTCGGAGCCGCCTCCATTGCCGGACTGCTCAACAACTAGCACATCCTTAGCCTTTCTCTTTCTGTTATTCCGCCTCCGGTTCCTTTTTGCCGGAGGGGCGTCCTCACTGTCAGATCCTTCTGCTCCTACATTCTCTCTAGGGAGTTTCCTCCCCTCTTCAGCACGTGCACACTTGTCAGCTAGAGCATATAGCTCACTGACATCTCTGATCTTGCACATCGCCATCTCCTCCCTCATCCTGCGGTTACGCACGTTCTGATGGAACGCGCTGATAACCGTGGCAGGGTGGACGTCTGGGATGTTGCGCTGCACCTGGCTGAATCTCTGTATGTACTTGCGCAGGGATTCTCCTTCCTTCTGGGCAAGCAAATGAAGATCGCTTTCCTGGCCATGGGGCTTGTGGCCGCATGTGAATGCGCCGACAAACTGATGGCACAGGTCCGCCCACGAAGAAATGGAGCTGTCCGGCAAGTGCATGAGCGAAGATCTGACGTTGGGCTTGAGCACCAGCGGGAAGTAGTTGGCGAGGATCTTCTCATCGCGCCCACCGGCAGCCTGCACCGCGATGGTGTAGACGCTGAGGAACTCTGACGGATGTATCCTGCCATCGTACTTCTCGGGTACGTCTGGCTTGAAGTTCTTGGTGCTGGGCCACTGGACTTGCCGCAGCTCACGAGTGAACGCAGGGCAACCTACCGCGTACGGCAAGTCGCCTGGTTCCCCTGGCGCATGCATATTGACAGTGGGCCCAGCGCGCTGGTCAGATTGACGTCGCGCTTCTCTTTTGCGCTCGATGCGAGTACGAGCGTCTTCGTGTCGTCGTTCTTGGAGAACGTGGCATTGATCGCGGTGAGCTCGCGGGTCCGACGACGCGGTGGAGTCGGTGTCGAGGTTGGCCCGGCGGGTCGGCGATCTTGGCCTTCGGGGCGGGGAGTGCATGGTGGTGGCACCCCCAGTGGTCTTGTCGGCGTCAGCCTGCGCCTGGGCGTCTTGCCGGGGCTTCGATGTGCTCGGTTGCTGGGGCTTGTCGCCGTTGGCGAAGCCAATGAGGCTATAAATGGCGGCCCTCCAGTCGTCGATCTTGTCCGGCGCTGAAGGGTTATCTAGAAGCAGCTGGGCTCGGGCCAGCGCTTCCTCTGGAGTCTTGGGCGGCGGTGGCGAGCGACGTGAGGTGCGAGACATGCTCAAACTCCTAACAGTGTTAGAAGGAGCAGCATCTCGCCCAGGCGACCGCACTGCGCTCGTGCCAGCGTGCTGGCGTGCATGTTGGCCTTGAACGTCCCGCGACCCACCAGCTTGGCCTTGTTCCAACGCGAGCACGGTGCTAGGAGCACCGTGGCGTTGTCGATCCTGCACCTCCTGGGAGGGGAGCGGTGGATGTGCAGACGCTGAACCTTGCGAGGCCTTGTCCTTGGACCTGGTGACGATGTGAGCCCACCGCCGGCGCCCGCTCCTCCACCGGCGTCCGCCCCACCGCCCGCTTGCTCCGGTGGCGGTAGGACAGTCGCAGACGGAGCGGCTACCTCCGAAGCCTTCTTCTTCGGTGGCATGTCGATGAAGATGTTGATGTAGCGCGCGCGGAGACCGGATCAGGTTCGCACAAACTCGACGCCCCCTACCTGGCGCGCCAAAGATGTCGTGGGGGACTAGCACCTATGGGGCAGGGCCCCTTTTCTGGTCCGGCAGGGAGCGGAGGGCGCACGAAGAGCAGATCGAGGCCAAACACGCGGGGGTTTTTTACCCAGCTTCGGAGCTCTCCGGAGAGATAAAACTCCTACTGTTGCTTTGTGTTTGTATTTGTTCTTGCTCGAAAGCGTGGGTATGTTGTGGTCTCGAGTGAGTCGAACTGACCGAACCCCTTCTACGTGCGCACGGGCCTCCTTTTTATAGTCTAAAGGGGTCACCAACAGGTGGCAATGCAGAGAGATGGGTAGAAAGGTAAAAACGCGGGTTGGTACAACTACTAGCAATAGTGCCCCCTACCTAACTTTGACGGCAGGGGACAAGAGCATTTAATGCCCGTCCGGTCACTCCAACAGTGCAGGAAACGACCGTTAGGGGCGCCACCGATCGCCACGATGGCCTCCTAGTCACCTTCGCTCACCACCTCGCACCGCTAGGCTGCACAGCTACACGCCACGTGCACCAGGAGTGATCCTGTGGCGACACGTCGTCGGGTGAGCTGGAGCGTGGGCGCAGAGTGGTGGCCTCGCCGCGGCAAGTGCCTTGCTGCGGTCGCTGTCTTGTTGCACCCGCAAGCTTGCCGCTCGTCGGGTCTTGCCGGGACGCGCGGCGCGTCGTGGAAAGTTTTCTGAAGCGCCTTGGTTGGCCTTCCTGGCAATCTCCTCTTGCCGGGGTCTTGTTCTTCCCGGCAAGCTTCTCTTGCCGGGGCCTTGTCCTTCCCGGCAAGCTCCTCTTGCCGGGGCCTTGTCTTCAAAGTTAACACTTTGTTCTTGAATGGTAGTAAAAATAGGAATGGCGGAGGGTCTTGGCGGACGCCCGGCAAGCCTTGCCGCGGGGCGCTGCGACTGTCCGTGCCCAAGTTCGGGGTACTAAGGTACCCCTACTTTAGTACACCGACACACCGCGTCCACCGGGCTCCCCTCGTCCCTCTGCCTACTCCAACGGATCCGCCTCGACCACCTCTTCCTCCTCGCCAAGCAACGCACCGCGGGAAGCTCTACTACGCCTCCATGCCATCGTGTTCAACCCCGGGCGCCGCTAATGGCCGACTCCGGTTCGCCGTTTTCAACGCCTCCCTGAGCCCACTGGCCTGCTCTGCGAGTCCGCCGTGAGCATCTCGTCGTTTCCCCTCTCTTCTCCCCCTTGATTACGTGCCGTAGCCATCGCTACCATCGAGCCCGAGAGCTTGGCTCCACCGGCGATGTCGCCACCGTGGGCTGAGCTTGACCCAATCATGCCCTTGCACCGCATCTTGCTCCTAGTGCCTCCAGGAGGCCGCCTAGCCCCTTTGCTCGCTCCCCTGCTTGTTCTAACGTCGCGCCTGTGTAGGCAGTAGATCCGACCGCCGCCCCTCTCACCGTCATCAGCGAATCCGGCCACCTAAGCACCACCCACCACGACCGGTCGACGCGCCTTGTCGCGCTGCATCAGCAGGACCCAGCCGCATGAGCTCCCGTCGCCGGAGTTGGCCGGATGGGCAACCCCATCGAGTTCCGATTAGCGTCGGCGGCTAACCGCCGTTTTGGATGACGTGGACACAACATTAGGGGCTAATGCGCCACTAATTAAACCCCACAGACACCGACAGTGGCCCCACCACATTAATTAAGTATAAGATTTATTTTTGTTTAGGATTAGATTGAGTACAGTGGGCCCTGACTGTCAGGGTTGACCTGCCCGGTCAGCGTTGACCTGGTCCCACTGGTCAGCCTCTGTTTAGGCCTTGTTACACTGACATGCGGGACCCACAGGTCAGGTTTGACCCGGAATAGTCTATTGACTAGTGATGTCAGCATGACGTGTTGCTGATGCAGTAATGTTTTGTTGGGATTTAAAATAAATCAGAAATGGTTTATTTATTTCAGAAAATGTTCGAACTTCTAAAAATCATAGAAAATCAAACGTAACTCCAAATGAAATAATTTATATATGAAAAATGATTAGAACATCCCAATCTCTCCATATGTACCATTTGCATGCCCATTAGAACAACTTATGACTACTGTTTAGGACAATTCAATTAAATGGCATTTAAGAAATCACATATGGAGTTTGAATTTGAATCTTTGATTCAAACCAACTTCATTTAATCTGGTTGATAGTTGCATTAGCTCAAACCACAACATATTGCCGTGTCACATTCATGCATCATATTGTTGCAAGTCATTGATTGTGTTTTCCTTTCTGTTGCCGGTAATTGTCCTCCTTCAGTAGATGTGCTCCGGCGATGAGTTCGTTGACACCGATGAAGAACTATACTATCTTCAGAAATGCCAGGCAAGCAAAACCCCCTTGTTCATTCCAGTACAATCCCATTCTCTCACTCCTGCTCTCTTTTACTGCATTAGAACAACAATGATTCAACTGTTACCTGCTGCGGTAGTTGAACCCCTTTCCTCTGCATGACCTGTCATTGCCACAGTAAATAGATGAAACCCACTAGCATGAGTAGGAGTTGTTTAAGCCCTGATGTTCCTACTCATTCATGTTTGTTTGTCATGCCTGCTACTGCTTAGAGTTGAGTCAGGTCTGATTCATCAGGGATGAATTGGAAAGTTGTGAACATGTCCTACTATTGAGAGCTAAGTGTGTGAATATGATTTGGTAAAGGTAGCGTTGAGAGGCCATGTAGGAGTACATGGTGGGTTGTCTCATTGAAACCATCCTCAGGAAC
This sequence comes from Triticum timopheevii, assembly GCA_963921465.1. NCBI lineage: Eukaryota > Viridiplantae > Streptophyta > Magnoliopsida > Poales > Poaceae > Triticum > Triticum timopheevii. Next base: position 143,124,872 of record OY997270.1, read on the forward strand.
TGAGTTCTGTGTTTGTGATCCATGAACACTACTACCACACATTGGAATGCTTAAGTGCCCCTCTCGAATTACTAATCAACTCGATGTCTGTCCAGGAGTTGCAACTAGTTTCTGGTGTTTGTAGGTAGTGCTAGTAGTCTACCAAGTGGCACCCGGTACAGGTGGGCTTGGGACAAACTAGGTGCAGTGGAACGGTGTACCAAGTGGCACCCGGATGGTGGGCTTGGGAACCCTGCTCACATCGTTTGGGGCCATGAGCGACACCTCAACCGGATCTCCTTGCGGATGGAACCCGAATAGGAGATAAACCTAGACTAGAGTCTTGTGTGGTTAGTCAGGTCATGGCCGACACCCTCGCCAGGCTTCCACTTGAAGGTTGCCGAGATACATGACGTGTACATGGTGGTAAGAGGCGAGAGCATGTGTGAATAAGTACACCCCTGCAGGGTTAACATCATCTATTCGAATAGCCGCGTCCTTGGTAATGGACCTCTTGGTTACCTATACAGTTCATAGACAAGTGAAAGTGGATACTCTAAAATAGCAAGATAAGCGTGAGTGTTATGGATGGCGTTCTCGTAGGGAGACGGGAGCGGATCCATAGAGATGTATTGATATGGTGAATATGTGGACTCGTGTGCGCCACCTCAAAAGAGTTACCTGCAGTCGTAGTTCAGGACAGCCACCGAGTCAAAGCTGGCTTGCTGCAGTTAAACCCCACCATCCCTTTGTTGATACTGATGCATATGTAGTTAGTTCTGATGTAAGTCTTGCTGGGTACATTTGTACTCACATTTGCTTAATTTATGTTTTTGTAGGGAGACTCCAGTTTCACTAGTAGTTCCGTGTGGACTTCGACGTTTAGCTTGTTACCTCAGCTACGATCTTGTGCCCTCTGGAGGGTCTTATAGATAATCAGGCCTCTCAGCCCTTTTCATTTGTACTTGTCTGTATCAGACATGTTATGCTTTCATTGTTTGTATTCTCTGAATGTTGGGTCATGAGACCCATGTTTGTAATACTTGGCTCCTCGGAGGCACTTGAATAAATACTTTGAGTTGTAGAGTCATGCTGTGATGCCATGTTGTATTTTCACATATCGAGCATATTGTGTGTATGATTATTGAAATGCTAGGTATGTGTGGGATCCGACAATCTAGTTGTTTATTCTTGGTCGCCTCTCTTACCGGGAAATGTCTCCTAGTGCTTCCACTGAGCCATGGTAGCTTGCTACTGCTTCGGAACACTTAGGCTGGCCGACATGTGTCCTTCTTCGTTCCTGTGTCTGTCCCTTCAGGGAAATGTCACACGTTGTTTCTTTAAGTCCATGTAGCTTGCTACGACTTGGGTTCATACGTTGTTGATCGACATGTTCGTTGCTAGGTCATGTATGCCTGTCCCAGTAAGTTAGCGCCACCTTGGGTTTACGACTAGTCATGTCATCTCGGGTTCTTTATCATATGGATGATAGCGGCACTATCATATACGTGAGCCAAAAGGCGCAAACGGTCCCGGGCCAGGTAAGGTGACACTTGTGGGAATACCGTGCATGAGGCCGCAAAGTAATATGATGTGGTACATGCTAGATCGTTGTGACTTAGGATCGGGGTCCTGACATCAAGGCTTTCCTAAGTATTTCAAAGGCTTCTATGCAATCATCATCAAAAACAAATGGAACATCTTTTTGCAAAAGATTAGTAAGAGGCCTGGAAATTTTAGAGAAGTCTTTTATGAACTTTCCTATAGAAACCAGCATGACCAAGGAAACGTCTTATACGTTTAATATCTTTAGGGCATGACATTTTCTCAATTGCATCAACTTTAGCTTTATCTACCTCAATACCTCTTTTAGAAATTGTATGCCCAAGGACTATACCTTCGTTCACCATAAAGTGGAACTTCTCCTAGTTCAACACAAGATTAGTCTCTTCACATCTCTGTAAAACTCGGTCAAGGTTGCTTAAGCAGTCATGGAAAGAAGTTTCGTAAACGAAAAATCATCCATGTATACCTCAATGACATTTTCGAAACAAGTCAGAGAATATAGCGGTCATACATCTTTGAAAGGTAGCTTGTGCATTACATAAACAAGAAGGCATGCGTCCATAACCATAAGTTACATGAGGACAAGTAAAGGTGGTTTTCTCTTGATCTATTTGTGATACAGGTATTTGAGAGAAACCAAAATGTCCATACAGGAAGAAAAAGTGTGGATGCTTAGATAACCTTTCTAACATTTGATCAATAAAAGGCAAAGGATAATGACCTTTTCTAGTCGCTTTATTCAATTTTATAAATCAATTACCATCCTATAACCAGTTACAATTCATTGTGGGATAAGTTTACTTTTATCATTAGGCATAACAGTAATGCCTCCATTTTAGGGACACAATGAACATGAGTTACCCATCTACTATCCGCTGTAGGATAAATTATACCTGCTTCCAGAAGCTTTAGTATTTTAGTTCTTACTAGGTCCTTCATTTTGGGATTCAAACAATGTTGATGATCACAACTGGTTTAGCATCAAGCTCCATATTATTGTTGTGTTGACATAAAGTGGAACTAAAGCCCTTAAGATCATCAAGAGTATATCCAATTGTAGCATGATGATTCCTCAGAGTTTTAAGTAATATCTTTTCTTCATGCTCTGAAAGGTTAGCATTGATAATAACAGGATATATCTTCTTTTCATCAATATAAGCATATTTCAGTGTATCGACCAAGTTCTTTAATTCAAATACATGGTCACTCTTAGGTGGGAATGGATCTCCCAGAGTTTCAACAGGCAAATTATGCTTAAGGATAGGTGATTTTTTTAAAGAATATCTAATCTATTTCATTTCTTTCATTCATATGCATATCATTTTCATGGTCTATCAAATAGTGTTCCAATGGATTAGTAGGAGGTACAACAATAGAAGCAAGACCAATGATTTCATCTTTACTAGATATTTCCTTCTCATGTGGTTGTTTAACAAACTTGGAGAAATTAAACTCATGAGATACATCACCAAACTTAACTCTAACCTTGTCTTTAACACAATCAATTTCAGCATTAACCATATTCAAGAAAGGTCCACCAAATATAATGGGGCAAAAAATTATCTTGTTGCTATCCATGTACTAAGAAATTAGTAGGGTATTTGATCTTACCACACAAGACTTCAACATCTCTAACAATCCCAAGTGGTGAAATGATATCTCTATTTGCATGCTTAATAGTAACATCAATATCCTCAATCTTAATAGGTGCAATGCCATTCATAACTTCATGATATTAGGGAAAACAAAATCGCACTTACACTAGCACCCATATCAAATAAACCTTGATAGCAATGATCCCCAATTTTAACAGAAACAATAGGCATGCCAACTACAGGCTTATTCTTGTCTAACATATCTTGTTCATTTCTAGCAGTTTGACAATTCTAGCAGCCTCAGAACAAAAATAAATAACATGCACATCAACATAATTGACCAGTAGATCTTTAGCCATTGCAATATTAGGTTCCATCTTAATTTGATCGGGCAGTTTAGGTGTTCTAATGGTACTCTTAGGAACCATAGTTGTATCTTTAGCTTGCACCTTAATCCTAACAGGGAAAGGAGGTTTCTCAATATAAGAAGTAGGAACAGCTGGATTAACATTATAAATGATGGTTTCATCTTCGGCTATAACCAGTTCCTCACAATTTTCCTTAATAGGTGGATGAAATGTAAACCATTTCTCCTTAGGGAGATCAACATGAGCAGCAAAAGACTCACAAAAGTGGCTACTATCTCAAAGTCAAGTCCATATTTCGCACTAAACTTATGAAAAGCATCAGCTTCCATAAAAGATATAACACAATAAAACTCAAGATTTATATCTGACTCATTACCTTTGTCAATTTCCCAATCTTTAGAGTTGCGTTTAATTCTTTCCAAAAGATACCATTAGAATTCAATAGTTTTCTTCATAAAAGAAAAAGTAGAAGAATTATCGAGCATTGATTGATCACTATGAGAAAGTCGAGCATAAAAGTTTTGTATAATCATATCTCTTGAGAGCTCATGATTGGTGAATGTGCGAATCATATACTTAAGCTCCCCAATGCTTGAGAGATACTTTCTCCTTCACGGGGCAAAATATTATATATATAATTTCGATCACGATGAACCAAATGCATAGGATAAAACTTATGGTAAAATTCTAGCTTTAACCGGTTCGAGTCCCATGTTCTGGTATCATCTAGTAGCCTATACCATGCCAATGCCTTTTCCCTCCAAATACAAATGGAACAATTTATTATTAACTCCATCCTCTAATAAACCTGCAAGCTTAAACAATCCACAAATTTAATCTATATAGATCAAGTGCTATTAGAATGTATTGTTCCATCTCTTGCATAAGGATTAGCTAGCAGTTTCTCTAATATACCCGAGGGAATTTCATAATAAATATTTTCAGTAGGTTGAGGGGAAAATCTTATTTCTCCTGGTCGAGGTGAAGATACCCCGAACAAGCCCCTCAAAGGATTATTTTCCAAATTCCACTTACCAAAGGCGCTTCACTCGCCAGCAATAGTGCCAGAAAAGAGTCTTGATTACCCACAAGTATAGGGGATCAATCGTAGTCTGTTCGATAAGTAAGAGTGTTAAACCCAATAAGGAGCAGAAGGAAATGACAAGTGGTTTTTAGCAAGGTATTCCCTGCGAGTATTGAAAGTAGCAGTAATAGATATTTTTGTAGCAAGATAATTCATAACAAGTAGCAAGTAGCACTAGTAGCAAAGGTGCAAAATGGTGGCCCAATCTTGTTTATAGCAAAGGACAAGCCAGAAATTTCTCTTATAACAAGCAAAGAGTTCTCGAGGACACATGGGAATTGTCATCTAGTCACATTCATCATGTTTAGTTGATTCACGTTCGTTACTTTGATGATTTGATATGTGGGTGGACCGGTGCTAGGGTGTTGTTCTTACTTGAACAAGCAATAGTCTTATGATTACCCCCTCTCACAAGCATCCGTAACTAAGAAAGAAGAATTTAGATAAACCTAACCATAGCATGAAACATATGGATCCAAATTAGCCCCTTATGGAATAATGCATAAACTAGGGTTTAATCTTCTGTCACTCTCAAAACCCATCATCTACTTATTACTCCCCAATGCCTTCCCTTAGGCCCAAGTATGGTGAAGTGTCATGTAGTTGACGTTCACATGACACCACTAAAGTAAGAACACCATACATATCATCAAAATATCGAACGAATACCAACTTCACATGATTACTCATAACAAGACTTCCCATGTCCTCAAGAACAAAATTAACTACTCACAAGTCATATCAATGTTCAAGATCAGAGGTGTATTGATATGCTGAGGGTATGAAAACATAATCTTCCACCAAATAAACCAACTAGCATCAAGTACGAGATGTAATCATCACTCACTACTATAGGATGCTACTAACGCGACACTATGATCAGAGACCCTTCGAGAAACTATGTGTTATGCAATAATAGCAAACGGTGGTGTAAGAAAACCATCAAAAGTGTGCAAAACATTTGCGATGATGGATGCATCAAACATGGTTTAGATTTTAGTTATGTGTGCGATGTTGGGCATACGGTTGATCCAACAGAACTGTTTGCGATGAGGAAGAACAACATAAACTGGCAGCCATATCAATGTGTGTGCGATATACGGCATATAGTTCCCTCCGGTGAACTGTGTGCTATTAGGGAATGCAACAGAAACGGTCAGCCAGATCAAGGTGTGTGTGAATATGGCATATGATTCACTCGGACAAACTGTTTTCCATTAGGCAAGAGAACAAAAACGGATCATCTTAACAATATGTGTGTGATATGCGGCATTTGTCATCAGCCAAAAGAACACAATCAATTCGTGTAAACCAGATGTGTGGGATATGCAGCAAACAGCCTACTCGGATGAACTGTTTGGCATGAGAAATTATAACACAGACGGTTACTATAGTAAGTTCGTGTGTGATTCTGTTCGTACAAAAAACTTTGAAAAATGCAAACTAGTTGCTTGCGGTGGCTAGGAGTATCACACATGACGCGTCTGCGAGTACTCGTGTGCGATGATTAGTAAGTACACATAATGAACGGCCGCAAGGGTGATACGCTGATCATGGAGTCCGAGAAGACCGTCGTCGGAAGGCCGCCGACTCAGCTCTTTAGCCTATATGTTATTATAATTATATGCATAAGTAGGTCGTGAGTGTTTTGTGCCTTGCCACATGTGGCATTTTAAATTATCCTGAATATGTAAGACAATTATTAACCATTGCCATTGTAAATTTGCCTCAACGGTGAGCAGAGCGCGCGCAGCGACACCACGGACTCCCCAAAAAACAGGGACGCCATGGCGAGCAACCACATCGTCAACCTTCCGGAACCCCGTGGGAGACGCGACGGTGCATCCATAGGACACGATGGTGATATCATGACCGTGTGTGATAGTGGGTAGACACATACACATACATCCAAGAACAAGGGCCCACGTTTCGGGCATCCGATGCGTGGCATACAGTTGATCCAAAAGAATTGTTTGCCCAGAACCATCAATAAATTTGGACTTTGTTTCTCCTAACATTGTAGATTACAACGCAATAAGTAATTGCAAATCTGTTCACACAGATCAAACTAATATGTTTTCACACCAATGAACCTAATATGTGTTCACACTTAGCACCGGGATATAAAAAGTACCCACTCGAAAATTACTTCACGGTTCCTCCTCATCACCTACAAAACTGGTCTTTCCTGTCAAGTCGTTCTGCCATGACCGAGTTTTGGGTGGGCATATAACCAGGCATCAAAGATCAAGGCTGTAGAAGCACTAGAGAGGTCCTGCCGCAGAGATGTCCCGGTGCACCGCGGAGCCCTCAAACAAGCTCTCATGGGCACGCGAGGGCTCTCACAAGTGCACTCGCCGCATCGGCGATCACGTCGAGTTGGCGTTGCTGAAGTCCTTGGCCGGCGATGACGGCATTCTCGCTGGCCTCATTAAGCAGCAGGAGCTGGTCGACGGCTTGATGAAGCTACTCAAGATCAGTGATGCCTCGGTTGGCAAGGCGACCGGCCTCATCGAGCAACTCATGGGTGAAAATGTGAATCTCCTCAAGGCGCTCACCGAGAAGGAGGAGGAGGCCGCCGGTTGACAGATGCTGCATGAGCAGAGCAGTGCCTCGGGGATGACGCTGACAGCGGTCGTCGAGGAACTGATGGGTGACTTGAGGAAGCTCTGGATCAAGTGTGAGCAGGAAGTGGAGGAATCCGTGGCTGCTTTCAAGCAAAGCCGTGAGGAAATGAGGAAGGAGCTGGAGGATGTCATCGCCTGGCGATCCATCAAAGAGTAGATACAGTAGCGATCTAGATCGTTGTCTATGATTTCCTTCTTCTCTTGCCCTGTGTCTTCCGGACTTTGCTGCATGTGGCATTTAAAATTATCCGGAATATGTAAGACAATTATTATCAGCGTCATTGTAAATTTGTCGTCGTACTATCCGTTGCCATTTTATTTTCCGTCGTATTATCCGTTGCCCTATGTGGCAATTTAAATTAGGCCGGAATGAGAGTTGAAAACACGAACAAAGAAATGCTTCCATGGGATCACAACCAAACACCCTCCGTCCACCCCTAAAAAAACCCTCTGTCCAGGCACTTTAATTAACCCATTAATGGCGAAGTTTTGAGCGAGGCAGGCGGCGGCTGGTGCATGGAGGTCAAAGAGCTCGCTTCCCGGTGAGCATGGGCGGCCTTGCTGCTGGCACGTGTCCTGTCAAGCCAATGAGGTGGACAGGATGCACGCGTCCCGTCGAGCCTGCGCGGCGGACTGCTCGCACGCGTCCCGTCGAGCCTGCACGGTGGACTTCTCGCGCTCGTCCCATCTAATCAAATAGCTGCACGCACGCCACTGGGTATGGTTAAACATTGACACGGTTCATATAATAGAACCATTTGTGATATTAATGTGTCAGCTTATTTTTTCAAAAAGGACCTTGTTGGCTACTAATGTGTGTGCCTCTTCTCAAACCGGACGATTTTTTTTATCACGGCATATATGTGCCATGTCATGAAACCATGCCAAGTTTCATGTTTTTTGGAGAGTTTTTGATTTACTAGGATTTAAAAACCAAGATTCTCAATGTTTCAGGACGACGATAAGTTTGTAATTCATTCCAATTCCTTAAATGAGACCTAAACATGCACCCAATGACACATGTACGATTTCCCACCCATTTTGTGCTTGTAGTTAAAATTTGAATTATGGACTACATTTAATGCGTGGAAAACTTAGTAATATATGCAATGGCCAAACGAACCCTAAACATGCTCCCCATGGACACATATATGTTTTTATAGCCATTTGGTGCACTAGGGCATGCATTTGTAGTTTGGATTTGAATTATGGACATTAAATGCCTAGAAAACTCAATTAGTGAATAAAAAGGGTCAAACAAACCTTGAATAATTTCAGAGTTCAGCGTGAATCTCCCGTTGTTCTGTACGTGTTGCATGTAGAAAAAAATATGAGGCTAAAAGAGGGAGCGATTATCGTTTGTCAAACAAGGGGAGACATTTCCCTATCGAAACCACGAGGGTTCTTGCGACAGGCTCCAGTTTGTAAGAGGTTTCTAATAAAGCTTGGTCCAAATTAGCAATGTTTTTACCACGACATATATGTGCCTTGACATGACACCATGCCACCTTTAATGACTTCCTGGTGAGTTTTGGATTTATGGGGATTTAAAAAAGCGATATTCCAAATGTTTTAGGACAAGCCAAGACACCGGTCAGGTTGTAATTCGTTCCCATTCCTTGCATGGGACCTAAACATGCACCCAAGATCACATGCATGTATAATTTTTCTAGCCATTTTGGTGAACTGGAGCATGTATTTGTAATTTAGATTTGAATTATGGAAATTAAATTCCTAGGAAACTCAATTAGTGTATAAAAAGGCCAAACAAGGCGAAAAGAGGGAGCGACTACGTTTCGCCACAAGGGGAACACGTTTCCCTATCGGAACCATCAGGCTTCCTTGAGAGAAGCTCCAGTTTGTAAGAGGTTTGTAATAAAGCTTGGCCCAAATTGGCAATGTTTTTACCACGACATATATGTGCCATGATGTGACACCATGCCACCTTTGACGACTTTCTGGTGAGTTTTGGATTTTATGGGGATTTAAAAACCAAGATTATAAATGTTTGAGGACGAGCCAGGATGCCGGTACGGTTGTAATTCGTTCCCATTCCTGGCATAGGACCTAATTAAACTTGCACCCAAGGACACATGCATGTACAATTTTTCTAGCCATTTTGGTGAACTTGAGCATGTATTTTAAGTACAAATTTCAGCATGGATATCATGTCGTTCCATGTTGCCCATAGAAGAAAATACAAGGCGAAAAGAGGCCATGATTACGTTTCGACAACAAGGGGAACACGTTTCCCTATCAGAATCACAAGGCTTCTTGTTGAGATAAGCTCCGATTTGTAAGACGTTTGTAATAAAGCTTGGCCCAAATTGGACAATGTTTTTACGATGACATATATGTGCCATGACGTGACACCATGCCTACTTTCATGAATTTTTGGTGAGTTTTGGATTTACGGGGATTTAAAAACCGAGATTCCCAATGTTTGAGGACGAGCCAGGACGCTGGAACGGTTGTAATTTGTTCCCATTCCTGGCATGCATGGGACCTAAACATGCACCCAAGGACACATGCGCATGAACTGGAGCATGTATTTGAGTTTCGTATTTGAATTATGGATATTAAATGCCTATGAAACTCAATTATTAGTGTATAAAAAGGCAAAATGAACCCTGAATAAGTTTAAATTTCAGCACTGATATCCTGTCATCCCATGTTGCCCATAGAAGAAAATACAAGGTGAAAAGAGGCAGTGATTATGTTTCGCCACAAGAGGAATATGTTTCCCTATAGGAACCACGAGGCTTCTTCGTGAGAATCTCCGGTTTGTAAGAGGTTTGTAATAAAGCTTGGCCCAAATTGGACAATGTTTTTACCATGACATATATGCGCCATGACGTGACACCATGCCAACTTTCATGACTTTCTGGTGAGTTTAGGATTTACGGGGATTTAAAAACCGAGATTCTAAATGTTTGATGATGAGCCAGGATGCCGGTATTGCTGTAATTCGTTCCCATTCCTGGCATGGGACCTAAACATGCACCCAAGGACACATGTATAATTTTTTCTAGCCATTTTAGTGAACTGGAGCATGTATTTGAAGTTTAGATTTGATTTATGGACATTAAATGCCTAGGAAACTCAATTAGTGTATAAAAAGGCCAAACAAAAGCCGTGTGCCTACCAAACCGTGGCTGATGCCGCCCGCGATCTGAATTGTGCGTTCTGATTGGCCAGAACCCAAACCCCACAGATCGTACGTCTGCACTTTTGGATGCTCCCAGATTGAACGGCAACCCTTAGTCCTTTCGACAACACATGCAGTACATGGGTAAGCACTATGCGCATGCGTCGTGCTAGCTCATGCTTTCTTCTCTTGTACGTTTTCTAAACAGGCTGTCGTTTCCCGCCACTCCTCTCATCGGTTTCCCGCCTCTTCTCCCATCGGTTTCCCTCTACCTGTGTCAGTGCTCATTGAAGGTTAGGCAGCGACACACCAGCCATCACACACACTTTCTAAAATTAAAAATGTGCGTTATAGGAGGGAGTAGGTCCCAAAGGGTGACCGGCATGAAACGCCTTAAAGGCAAGGAGGCAATTCCTATCAGCAAGGTGCCTCTTCCCAACCGCTAGCCTAGTCGAATAGAACACAGAAGTTAAGCATGCTCGGGCTAGAGTAGTCCAAGGATGGGTTACCCCATGGGAAGTTGCATATTATATAAACCTTGGGATCATCCTTGTCTTACTAATTTGTAGACTATGCTTTTATAGGTTATTTTTTGCTGTAAAATCACCATGACTGTGCAAGAGCGAGCAAAATGGTGCATGTACTGGCTTAACCATGTGCGATGCAAGTGCCCAGTAAAATCACCATGACCGCGCAAGCGCGAGCAAATGGTGGAGGTACTGGCTGAACCGTGTGCGATGCAAGTGAGCTGTAAAATCACCACGACCGTGTGCGATGCAAGTGCGCTGTAAAATCACCACGACCGTGTGCGATGCAAGTGCGCTGTAAAATCACCACAACTGCGCAAGCATGAGCAAAATGGTGCAGTTACTGTCTTAACCGTGTGCGATGCAAGTGCGCTATAAAATCACCATGACTACGCAAGCGCGAGCAAATGGTGGTGGTACTGGCTTAACCGTGTGCCATGCAGGTGCGTTGTAAAATCACCACGACTGTGCAAGCTAAAGGCGGGTGAGTTTATTTAAAAATTAGGATGAACCGTGTGCGATAGACCAGCTAGCTAGAAATATAAAAACAAATTACCCGCCTTGAGTGTTGCAAAAATCGGCGGTTCCATCACTTTTACTTATTATCATACACGCATATTCTTATTGGACGGTGCATGATCTTGGGCACTCCCGCCCCGCATCAATTCCTTTACCCAAATTTCCACTGGGTGGCAGCCTAGCTGCAGGTGGATGAAGGGCCTTGGGAGCGGCGTGGGGGGAGCCCAGGGCCAGGGCCTCCCCCGCGCTGCACGGAGCAAGGCGCCGCTAGAAGGTAGGTACCCCGCCAGGGAAGCCGCCGGCGAGACCTTCCCCCCGGCGGAGGGCCTACAGCTGCCGAGGGCGCCTCCAGTGTCCTCCTTGCCCCTTGGTCTCTTCCTGGTTTCCGGACGCCCCAATGGTGGTTGGGGGCAGCGCAGGGCGGGGTCCTCGTCGGGCGACATGAAGCAAGGCTCCGGCATGTGAAGGTCTCCGCTCATGACACTCGCGTAATAATGAGTGAGGCCGTACATGCCCCGGAGTCTCCTGAGTGCCGCCCTGGGGCCTCACGGGGGCTCCCACCCACATCCAAGCGGAGGCACCATGCTCCGCGCTGGCCGTCGACACCGTCCCCCAATGACTATGCCCACGCCCAATGGAAGCACTTAGCTTGGCTCTGGTGAGAAGACGAGAAGACTAGCTCGGTGCTGGACACAGCTGTTTGCTTTCACCCCTCCTTCTGTACCCAATTCGCTGAATTTTTGGAATGAACTCAAATCTTGTGTGCTTGCCAAAAGAAAAATGGGGGGAAGTTTTCTTATCTTGTGTCGTTTTCTCACTTTCTGGTTTCGTATTTTTAAGCGGGGCTCGTGCCTGCTGCACCCCCCCCCCCCTGAGCGCCTCGCAAGCGGGGGCTGGGTGCGGTACTCGCGCGTTGAGCATGGTCGGGCCAGCCCGAGCGTGCAAAGGCTCCCCTCGGGGGTCAGGGATGCGGCTACCATGCGTGCACCTTGCCGTGGTTCGGCAGTTGCTCCCTCACGAAGCACTCTAGGACAGGCCAACATGCCCCTCGGGAGGCTCGGAACCTCGCTAGCCTGCGGCAGGCCTGCCTCGAGAGAACAAGCACCGCTGCGACATCGGGGCTCACTCGAGACCCGCGGAGCCAAAGATAAGTCATAACAACTACCCTATTGGGAGCCCGCAGACCTGCTGGGTCGCACCACGGGCACTACTTCAAAAGCATTTCATAATCACATACATTGCAAGGGCCCCCCTTTAAAAATGCTCTCACAAGGATGCGTTCAAGTTTTGTCATACAGGTTAAAGCAAAAGAAATGCGGGCCTAGCTAGATGCGCCTTCTTCATCACCTCCCTCCGCGTTGTTCGTGCTGCTCGCGTCGTCGCGATCATCCTCTTCATCATCGCTGCATGCGCCATCTTCTCCGGCCGCAATCACAACCATGTCGTCCTCGGAAGCAAATTCTTCCACCAGGGCATACACATGGTCATCCACCCACCTGGCCAGGTTGTGCTGAATAACTGTGGTCACGGGGGCTAGCACAGCATTGAAGTGAAAGTGGGAATCGCGGTTGAGAAGGTGGCTAAATACACGTGAGAATGCGTGCCCAAGAAAACCCCGGCTCCTCTCCACAACAAGCTCGCGGGCCCTCACGGCTCGATACTCCAGGCGAGTCATGATGTTGGTGAAGAAGCTGAGGTGGCTGGCATAATCGTTCTCGTGCGGTTGAGGAGCACTCTCGTCGTAGATGGTGCCCAGGGCGCGGTTAGCTCTGGCTCTGAGGTCCTGGAGCATCGAGGCGTGCTCACGCGGCAGCATCAGGCGGCGATTCGCTTCGTTCGCAGTCCTCTATGCAAGGGATGCGGTATCCTTGACCTGCTGCTGGAGGGAAGACAGTTCAGCGCGGGTACAGGCCAAGGCAGACTCGGAAGAGACCTGAGCTTCCTTGGCAGCCCTCTCACGCGGTTCAGCGGATTCTAGCTTCACCTTCAGGGTGGTGGTCCTTCCCTTGAGCTCGGCTTTGAGCAGCCCCAGCTCTAGGCGATGCTCATCAGCCAGATCTGCACGTGCCTTCGCCACCCTCTGCTCAACCTCCAGCTGAAACCGGGCCTTTCGGGCGGCAACGACATCCTCATCCATAGCCTCCTGGCGCTCCCTCACTTCTAGCCGTTCCAATGCCAGACTATGCTCCATGGCCTCCAACACCAGGTCTTGCTGGCATCTCAGAAGGTCCGCCTCGTCGAGAGATGCTCCGACCGGCAACGCGTCCAGGGAGGCCCGCCGTGCCTCGATCTCCCGCTCGAGGGCGGTGTTTGAAGCCAGGAGCTCCCGCTCTTGCTCCTCGGCTTCATCATGATGACGGTCAGCAGCCCGGCTTCGTCCAGGGCGTGGGCACAAGCTTCACGAGAAATTGCAAGAGAAGTCGCAGCGCGTGCGTCGGCACGATCATGCTGAAGCTGCCCAAGATTGACCGCTACCTTCAGCTGGTGCCATTCGCGTGCCAACCGACGGTCCTCTGTCTCGAGGCGGGAGTTGAAATAGGCAAGCTCTCCACCAAGCCAGATCATTGCGCGCATCGCCTCGCCGAAGAGCTCGAAGCGGACAGCGCTACGCCCGTGCTCCAATGCACGGTTGGGCTCGTCTTCGGCCCCGGGAGCTGCCGGAGGGGCGCAGAGTGGCTCGCCCACCTCTGGCTGGGGGTTAGCCGGTGCGGTTTCACAGCCTGAAGTCGAAGATAGCCCAAGGGGCACCCGATCGCCAGCAGTGGTCAGTGGGGGGAGCCGTCAACATGCCCCCCTAGGCCATGTTGCAGAAGAAGGAGGCAGGAGGCTCGAGTCTAAGGCCCCCTAACGGTGCCCCAGCTGTAGGAGTTGGCCCCATGCCATGCGCGGAGGTTGGGCGCGGGGGGCTGTGTGTCGGGATCAAGCCAGGAGTCCTTGAAGGATGCGTCTCCTAAGGCTTTGCCGTCGTGGGGGTCCTGCGAAGCCCTAGTCAGGGAGGAGCACGGCATGCAGGAAGTCACTAGAATGAGGTACTTACTCGTCCATGGCTATGTACTTTCTTTGCTTCAGCAGCCGGTAGGTGTCGCCATTGCAGCTCGGCGACCCCTTCCTCTTGCGGAGTGCTTCGAGATTCAGGCGAAGCCAGCCGGGTCCTAAGGAGCTGTTCCCAGCAGCAGGAGCACCTGGCGGGGATCCCTGGGCGGCAGCCTCGGGAGTGCAAGGGGGTGCCTCCCCTTTAGCAACCGCTTTGGAGCCGCTTCCCCCAGCCTCGGAGGCGGCCGTCTCATGAGCACCGGGTCGCGCCGACCCCGTGGTGGCCCCTTCTGGGGCCTTAGGAGCCTCGGCCTCTCGAGCACCTGGTGGCACTTGACCTTCGAAGGCTGCCTCGGTGGAACCTGGTGGTGTGTGCCCCCTGCGTCCACATTTGGGGCACGCGCCGCAGGATCCAGGAGCAAGGGAGCCACGAGGATGGGATTCTTGCGAGGCCCTTCAAGGCCCACCGGGCACAACCCCCATTCGTCGAAGAGGGGCATCTGCTTCATGAAGGCCACCTTGTTTGAGCATTCGTAAAGGAGTCGGCCGTCAGAAGCTCGAGCACCTTGCTTAGCGTCTTGGAAGGTAGCGTGGCCGCTTGGACCCTCATGGGGTCCTCAGCTCCGGTGGAGGCCCACATTGGGCGGGAATGGCGCTAGAGTGGAGCAATGCGCCACTAGACGAATTCCTGCACCACCATAGGCGTTGTCACCCCGAGCTTCTGCAGCCCGGCCAGCCGCTTCCAGACGCGGGCAAGCCGATCGTTGACAAGCTTCACATGCCCCCAGCCGGAGCTGGGCACCGCTGGAGCTTGGGGGGTAAAAAGCAGGGGACTATGCGCGCCGGCATCTATGAACCACCAATGCTTCCGGAACCCCTTCGCATCTGGCGATAGCTCGAAGTAGGTCCATGAATCAGCCGTAGTTGCAACAGCTTCAAAGGCCACGCACCCCGAGCGCTGGCGGGCATCGACCAGATGGAGCAAGAAGAAATGGCAAAACAGGGCTATGGAGGGAGCAATGCCGACCATGGCTTTTCAAAGGAAAGCGAAGACATCAAGGAGGATGATGGAGCGGGGATCCAGGTGCAGCAGGTGGATCTGATAGTGCGAGATTACAGCATTGAAGAAAGGGGCGAGAGGGGGAATCAGGCCCCCGAAGAGGGTGTGAAGATGGATGGGAATCTCGGTGGCGCTCATGTCACCCGCGAGTCAAGATGCGGGCCTGGCGATCGTTGCTTTCCACTCATTGGAATTGGCAGCAAGAGCTGGGCGGACCTTGTCCAGCCCCTCTTGGTTGATCATTGTCGACCGCTCGAGAGCGGGTTTTGAGGCCGACGGGGGTTCGGTTGGAGATTGTGACCTCCCTTTCTTCTTCCTCTGCTTCGGGGCCATGGCGGAAGCAAGGAGGGGGGAACAATGTTGGCGCTGGATCTACAAGAAAGATTGCAAGCCGGGGGAGAGAAGGGCCAAGGCCAAGCGTAGCAATCTGCATGAGCGGAATACTTTGGCAACAAGCGGCCGCCAGGCTTGACGGATTTCAAGGCAGCATGGGGAAGTAGAGGCATCCACGTCCCATTAATCGCCACATGTCATCTAAGGCCGCAGGCGGTTAGGGCCCGCAGCGCTCCACACTTGCCCTTTGGCTTTGCCTAGAAGCCAAGTCCGAGCGTGCCTTGGGCCCGGGGGCTACTGTCGGTGTTCTGGATATGGGGGTACCCAGACTTGCCTGCCTGCGGCCCACCGCGTGGCTTCACCGACGGCCTGGTATGGCCCAATTTCAGCATTAACAACTCAAGACCCTCGCGAGGGGCCAAGCCTCACGAGGCGGACGAAGCCAATACCTCCAAGGGGGTCGGCCTCCCTAGGCTGGCCCCCGAGGAGCAAAGATTTCTATGCAAGGTGCACCTCGCGAGGCTCAGCTGACATGAGCCATGACGACCAAGGCTAGGCGGGCGCCAGGCGGGCGCTAGCGGGCGCAGAGTACCGGTTTCCTCTTTGGTGCAATGGAGGCAAGCAGCAGGCGCAGAGTCCCGAGGTATCAGCCAAAGGTTTCCTTTCTGGTGCAACAAGACCAAGAACGCCAAGATGGCAGGACGGAGTTCATCACCGAGCACACCGCAGCATCACGACCAGAGGCTTTTGCAGGCGAAGACCACTTTAGTCAGGATAGGGTGTACTTGTTGTCTCCCTTCAAATTTGGCCGTTGTGGGATCCCTTCCCGCCTACATTTGGGAAGAGGACCAAGGCCACTATAAATAGGACCTAGCCACCATGATGGAGGGGGGACATGTGGGGACCCCGACTCATAAGTCGAGATCACCGAATGCACGTGTATAGTGATCCCAGAGATCAATGCTCACTGAACACACAGAAGCTGAATAACAAGAGTCTTACATCCATACATACCGTCTTACAGAAATTATGACCATTATGGTCAAGTCTTACATTGATAAAGCCTTAAGGGCTGAACATCAAACGAAACACAAGCAGCGGAAATCTTCGTCGATAAGTAGAACCCATGCCATCTGCCTTAACCCTACAGGCATTCTGACTGGGAAACATCCTAGTTCGCATGTTCGTCTCCAAAGAACTCTTCTTCGGACTCCTGCTCTTCCATGCCTGGCCAATTAAATAACCAGTGGCAAGCCAATGAGTACTTTGAATGTACTCGCAAGCAACCCATGTTTTGGTTCAAGATACAACAATGCATGACATAGGTAAATTTTTGCAGGAAGCTAGTTTTGAGTGCAATGACATGTTCAACAACTTGTAAGGCATGCATCAGGAGAATTCAAGTAACCATGAGGACAGGTTACAGATATCAACATAAATAGAGTGGGCACCAACCCAACTCAATCATGTCAAGTCCTTTGACTTGACCCAAGTAGTTTTATCAACTCACACACACGGTTGTAAAACTCTAGACATAGTTTAAGCAGCACCGCCCAATTGTCCTTGACCGTGGACACGGCTATTCGAATAGTTTTACACTCTGCAGAGGTTGCACACTTTACCCACAAGATCCGGGGAACTTCCGTGTCATCCACGACCCGCGATACCTCAAGTACCCGGGGTAAGCACCCGATCACTATCTTTCCCTAGATGACACTAACAAGGAGTCCACTCGTTGTTCCGTATCCTCACGATGTACATCATACGAGACTCACTCGAGATCGTAACATCCGAGAGGGGACACAACAGTGTATCCGGTGCCCTGTGAAAACAGTCATGGCCGCCCTACCTGGCACGACCCCGTCCCGAGAGAGAGCACCAACTCTCCCCCATCACTAGTAATGCGGGCTCCAAGCTAGTATCGGCCTAGATAATCAATAATGCCCTTTCCCATACAAGGGTAGAGTGGTTGCGCATGTAAGGTTGGGACAGTCGACAAATCTTAAATCTAATCCGTTTTCGAAAACAACACACACTTGCCTCGGTACACCACTTCGTCATCAAGTGGTTACCCATCTCATCATCTCCCTCGGGCATAAGTGGCACCCGACGGGGTTTTCAAAAAGTCCTTTGAAAATAATTTGTCTCCTTCACCATGCATATACCCATCCCTTTTTGCGTAGCATCTACTTTAGCATCCTATCTACTCCCACTGGCATAACCCTCATAAGGAGGTAGGGTCATGCACCATGCAAGTATCAACGAGGAAGTATCGGTGGCAAACCACCCCATGTGGTCACCTCATCATCATGTCTCTGATGCAAGCAATAAAAGTGCTATATGACATGCATAGAAAGGGTTTCATAGACATGGTCAAAGGGCTGCTTGCCTAGTTCATCAGAGTCTTGAAATCTTCTGGTCCTTCTCCAAGTACTCCGTCTACTTCGTCAACTAACGTCGGAAACAATCACAATAAGCAACACAACAAGGCAAAAAAAATTGCTCTAGAAATGTAAGTTAGACTTTTCTAGGATACCTTTGGTCATATGAGGGATGGCCAAAGCGGTTTCATTGGGATTTGATCGATGAATATCTCTGAACATTTCAATATGATGGAATCAAGGGATTTGTGGATTTGCAATAAGTTTACAAAAGAATTATTTTGAAAAATGAGAAAAGGTACCCATTTCACAAGGAATACTTTTAGAAGCACCTAGGAGTTGGTTTCACTGGATTTGGAGCTCAAATGATTTTCCTATGAATTTGCAAAGTTGGCAATATATGGAGAAGTGGACCAATATTTTATGTGGCGTAGAAAATACTGGGAAAAATGTTCAAAAACTAACTTTTGAACTCATAAGCATCTAGGAATTTGAATCATGGAATTTGGATAGAAACGAGTTCTCTGTGATTTTCTAAAGTTCATCACAGAAATGGAAAAACAAGATTTTATAAATGTTTGTGAAGAAAAAGTTTCTGGAGAAATGTGCAAGTTACACCATGAGATAGATCATGATTTTATGAGCTACTAGAAATTTGAATCATCAAATTTGGAGTTAATATGAATATTTTATGGATCTTACAATATTTCTGGAAAAGAATAAGAAGAGAAAGGAATCAACCTTATAACGCGTGCTGGGCGAAGCCCAGCTAAATGATGCCTACGGGGCTCAGCTCAGTGGCTTAGCTGCGCGAGGGAGGTGGTGAAGCCGAAGGCGTACTCCCGTAGTACGTCGTCGCCGCGGGAAGACGGCTTCCTTTGAAACCATTTCCACTTAAACTTGCGGGCCCGGTCCACAGGGTCGCCGACACACGGGCCCCACGCCATCTCTCTCTCTCTTCCCGCCTCCTCCTTCTTCCTCCCGACGGGCAGAGGCAGGGGCTGACACCGCGCTCGCCGGTGATGGTTCCGGCCGCTCCCCTGCACCCGGGGCCAGGAAGGTGGTCTGGGAGAATGCCCCTCTCCACTCCGCGCCCCAAGATGGTCGCTCTGGACTCGGGGAGCGGCAGAGTCGGGCGGAGCATCGGCCATGGCGAAGACCGGCGACGGCGAAGATGGGCACGACGACAAGGCAAGAATGGGAAGTAAGGGATGCCGGGGTGGGTCGGAGGTGGTTATATCAGGGTGCTAGAGGGGCTAGGGGTGAGAAAGAGAAGCTGAGGCGGCCGAATCTAGGGGAGGCTGGTGGCACTGCTCCGGCCATGGAGGTGGACAGAGGGCATGAGGGGGAGAGGGAGCTTGTCCGGGAGGTTCCTAGGGGAGAGGGAGAGCGGGGAGAGGCCAGAGTGGTGCTCGAGGTGGCCTTATATGGGTGAAGCACGGGTGCTCCGTGGGCAGCGTCCACGAACGCGCTCGATGAGCTCTGCAGAGGGGAGGGGAGAGAGGTCCAGGAGTGGGCCGGCAGCGTGCCGTGTGCCAGACGCCGAGGCAGCCTCGTGAGACACGCTGGGGAGGCCCGAGGTGGCCGGAGGCGGTTAGCAGGGGGCGGCTACAGTGCGGGAGCGCACTGTAGCGCACTCCAGAGCGTGCATATGGCCCGCATGGCCATTTTTCTAGCGCTCTGGGCTTGGCCTCTAGTGTCTGGGGGCTCTAGGGGGATGTAAAGAAGTGGGGAGGGGCATTGGATGCCCTGGATAGCCAGTAGGAGACGAGAGAGGTTGAGGGAGAGAGAGAAACTGATGTCCAGAGGGGTAAATGAGGGTGCTTCACCCATCAATAATTGAGCAAAATCCAGGGGAGAGCTACTGGAGATAGAAGAGGTCTAGGAGGAGCTGTGGTAAAGAGTTGAGCTCAAGGAGAATAGTGTTAGTGGTCAAAATGGTGATTTTTGAAAAGTGGCAGAAGGTGTTTGATAATGGTTTGGGCAAGGAAAAGGTTTACAATTGCCATGAGACTCCACAGGGTGAAATGACACATATAATTAGGGCCTTCCACCAATTTGGAGCTTATTTGGGCAAATTTGCCAATGCAACTTTTGTAAACCCTAGGAATTAGCAGAAATGAACTTGTGTAGATCTAGTTGAGCAAATCACTTCTCCTTGATGCACCACTTGGTGTAGTGGCCTCATTTGGTCATGTAAATATGCTCACCAAAGTTGGGGTCAAGGAGAGAAAGTTGGTAGTACAAAAGTTGTTCAAATTTGATTTTGGTCAGAGAGGGTTTTGGAGCACTTTGATCAATATAACATTTTCTCCAACTTGTGCCATTTGGTCTATATGAATGATTAGACCATTTGAGCATGTTCACAAGATTTGAGAACATTTGGACATGTTTGGCAATGTAAAGTTGCTCAAACTTCAAAATGGACAGAAATGGTTTTGAGGGGATTTCATGGGGTTATACTATTCTCCATGACATGATACTTGTCAAGATCATCAAACATGTCATATGTGACATGATAGAAGTTTCTTGGAATTTTTGGAGAATATTTACTTTGTAAATACTTCAAAAGCTTGAAATATCCAGAAAGGGTTTTTGAGGGGTTTGACCAATATTTTGAACATGACCATGTGTTGTAACTCTTATATATGGACAATATATGTCCACTGAGTTTCCCTAAATTTTCATAAATATTTTTAAAACAATAAAATAATTTTTCCCTATTAAAGACCATTTCTGGACTTAAGAAAAAGCTTTTAAATAAAATAGTAAAATAAATTTTAAAATTATATTTTTGTGGTTTATGGGAGTCCTACATCTAATAGGATTCAAATATACCTTTTGAATGATTTTTCATACCCCAAGTCAAGTACTTGTAGTGCAAATCTCAACTCAGGGGTTTTTGAAAAACTAATTTTTGAAAATACTATTTGGCCAAATTATTTTTGTAAGAAAATACTATGCTGCTCTATACACATGGCATGATCATTGGGAAGAAGCTTGGGGCAAGGAGATGAAGTATAGAAAGTGGAGTTGTGTTGACTTTAAAGAGCACTTGAAAAACACAGAGAGAAAACCAACTCAAAATAAAAAGTCAAATAATGCAAAAGTTTTTGTCAAACCACACTTTATCATAAATTATCATCTTAAGTGTTGTGCCAAGAAAATCAGGGTGTGACAGGACAGGAGGGTCGGATCCATTCCGCCCTCACCAGCTAACCAGCTCACCCGAGCTCAAGAACACGGCTCCGGAGGCTGTTCACCGCTGTACTAGTTCTTCCTCAGCCCCTCAAGGCAAATCCACCACAAGGTAGGAGTAGGGTTTTACACCGCATGGTGGCCCGAACCTGGGTAAACTGTCGTGTCATTCTTTCCCTTCGAGCTCGACGCGCTAGGCTGTGTGGTTTTGCGAGTTGGCCGGCTAGGTAGGTTGAGATCTCCGCACGCACCCCAGAGTTCGAACCTCTCAAGCGTTTGCGGAACCCAAAATCCCACAGGTTTTCCTGGATCTCCTAGTTTCTTTGGTATTCCACCCTTAAAAGTGTAATTAGCAAGCATGGTGGAAATTTAAACTTCTGTTATCTTTCTTTTATTTGTGACAATATCTTTCATATACTTAGCAAAAGGAGACATTTTCAGAATATCAGTCAACCGCATACGCAAAAAACAGGTCTAAGTATTTCAACAAAGCCCTCGAAATCTTCATCATTCCTTTTCTTGGATGGTTTAGGCGGAAAGGGCATGGGTTTCTGAACCCATGGTTCTCTTTCTTTACCATGTTTCCTAGCAATGAAGTCTCTCTTATCATATCTTTTATTCTTAGGTTGTGGGTTATCAAGATCAATAGTAGGTTCTATCTCCACATCATTACTCTTACTAGGTTGAGCATCAACATGACGTCATCATTAACATTATCACTAGGTTCATGTTCATCACCAGATTGTGTTTCAGCATCAGAAATAGGAACATCATTCAGATTCTCAGGTGTGTCTATAACAGGTTCACTTGAAGCATGAAAAGTCCTATCACCTTTCCTTTTCTTTTAAGAAGGACTAGGTGCATCAGGATTAATTCTCTGAGAGTCTTGTTCTACTCTCTTAGGATGGCCCTCAAGATTCAAATGTTCCTGAGTCATTTTATCAACCCTAGTCATAACTCAAACAACATGATCATTGTTCTTATTATTCAACTCATTCAAGAAATCATTTTGTGCCTTGAGAACTTGTTCTACTTGAGTTTTTACCATGGAAGCATGCTTACTAATAATCTTAAGATCAATAACAGTTGTACAAATATAGTCACCCAAGCAATCAAGCATATAAGCATTACGTTTCAATTGTCTACTCACATATGCATTGAAGTTTTCTTGTTTAACAATAAAGTTATCAAATTCGTCCAGTTATAAGGAATATCACCGTCATCAAATCTATAGAGAGAATTTACCTCTACTACCTGTGTCGGGTTATCAAAACCATATATTTCTTCAATAGGTGGTAAACTCTTAACATCTTTAGCTTTAGTACCTTTTTCTTTGATAGATTTCTTTGTCTCTTGCGTATCTTCATGACTGAGAAATAGAATACCTCTTTTATTTGGAGTTGGCTTAGGGGGTGGTTCGAGAAGAATCCAATTGTTATCATTACTCAATATATTATCCAATAGTACTTCATCTTGTTCAACAGTTCGTTTCCTGAAAACACAACCAGCGCAACTATTTAGGTCGTCCCTAGAAGCATCGGTTAGTTCATTATAAAAGATATCAAGTATTTCATTTTTATGAAGAGGACGATCAGGCAAAGCATTAAGTAATTGGAGAAACCTCCCCCAAGCTTGTGGGATACTCTCTTCTTCAGTTTGCACAAAGTTAAATATTTCCTGTAAAGCAGCTTGTTTATTATGAGCAAGGATTTTTTTCCAGAGAAGTAGTAAATCATATCCTGGGGACTACGCACACAACCAGGAGCAAGAGAATTGAACCATAACTTAGCATCACCCTTTAACGGGAAAGGAAACAACTTAAGAATATAGTAGTAGTGAATTTTTTCCTCATGAGAAAATAGGGTGGCTATATCATTCAATTTAGTAAGATGTGCCAGAACAGTTTCAGATTCATAACCATGGAAAGGATCAGATTCAACCAAAGTAATTAGCTCAGGATCGACAGAGAATTCCTAATCCTTATTAGTAACAAAGATAGGTGAAGTAGCAAACTTAGGATCATATTGCATTCTAGCATTCAATTATTTTTCTTTCCACTTGCATAATAATTTCTTAAGATCATATCTATCCTTACAAGCAAAAAAGTCCCTAGCTACTTCTCCATCCATAACACAACCCTCGAGCATAACAGACAATTCATATCTTGGAGAGCTAGGTTTAGTAGGTGTTTCAAAGTGTTTAGTTTCAATGATTTAAATCAGTTTAAGAAATATCATCATCTTCAACATACTCAATAGTTCTAACTCTAGCAACTTGTTCATCAAGAAATACACCCAATGGCACGGTATTATCATGAAAAGTAGTAGCATCATAAGCATCATTCATAGCAAAGGTAGCATCATCAATAACATGTGACATATCAGAAGCAATAGCAGGTGTAGTTGTCACAAGCTTACTCAAAACAGAAGGTGAATCAAGTGTAGAGCTAGATGGCAGTTCCTTACCTTCCCTCGTAGTAGAGGGGAAAATCTTGGTTCTAGTATCTTTTAGATTCCTCGTAGTAAAGGGCAGCCCCAGTGCATGTAGCTCCCGCTTGCGCAGGGTCTGGGGAAGGGTCCGACCACTTCGGGTCTATTGTACGCAGCCTTTCCCTACATTTCTGCAAGAGGCTGTTTTTAGGACTTGAACCCGTGACCTCATGGTGATTCCTCATAGTGATCAAAAAATATAAATCCCAAGTGACTCAGAGAAGACAGCTATGCTCCCCGGCAACGGTGCCAGAATAAGTGTTGATCACAAGTATAGGAGATCGCAACAGTTTTCGAGGGTAGAGTATTCAACCCAAATTTATTGATTTGACACAAGGGGAGCCAAATAATATTGTATTATCAGCTGAGTTTTCAATTCAACCATACTTGAAAGACTTAATATCTGTAGCAAAGTAATATGGAAGTAACAGTAACGGTAGCAAAAGTAACAGTAGCAGTTTTGTAGTGATAATAACAGCAGTAGCAACGAAAGAAACTTAGCAAAGATCAACATGTGAAAAGCTCATAGGCAATGGATAGGGAATGATAATTGTGTCGGATGATATTCATCATCTAGCAGTTATAACTAGGGTGACACAGAACTAGCTCCAATTCATCAATATAAGGTAGGCAAGTTTTCCGTATATAGTGATACATGCTTATGGGAAAGAACTTGCATGACATCTTTTGTCCTACCCTCCCGTGGCAGGGGGGTCCTAACGGAAACTAAGGGATATTAAGGCCTCCTTTTAATAGAGAACTGGACCAAAGCGTTAGCAATTAGTGAATACATGAACTCATCAAACTACGGTAATCACCGGAAAGAATCCCAATTATTGTCACCTTGGGGTATGCGGATCATAACCCGTAATAGGTATCTACAACTTGCAAGATCGGATCGAGAACACAAATATATTCATGAAAACATAATAGGTTCAGATCTGAAATCATGGCACTCGGGCCCTAGTGACAAGCATTAAGCATAGCAAAGTCATAGCAACATAATCTTATAACATAGTGCATACTAAGGATCAAACCGTAACAAAACTAACTCGATTACATGATAAATCTCATCCAACCCATTACCGTCCAGTAAGCTTACTCATGCGCGGCGGTGAGCATCATGAAATTGGTGACGGAGGAAGGTTGGTGATCATGATGGCGACGAATCCCCCTCTCCGGAGCAGCGAACGTACTCCTGATCAGTCCGCCCGATGAAGGACAGGAGGCGGCGGCTCCGTATCATAAAACGCGATGAATCCATCTCTCCATTTTTTTCCTCTCTGAATAGGTACTTACAAAGTTGGAATTACGGTCGGAGGAGCTCCAGGGGCCCCACAAGACTGCACGGCGTGCCCCTAGGGCTTGTGGCCTCTAGGTGGCCCCCTCTGGTTGATTCTTGCGCCAATATTTTTATATATTCCAAAAATATTCTCCGTAAATTTTCAGGTCAATCCAAGAACTTTTGTTTCTGCACAAAAATAACACCATGATAATTCTGCTGAAAACAGCGTCAATCCGGGTTAATTCCATTCAAATCATGCAAATTAGAGTCCAAAAGAGTTCGGAGAAGTAGATACGATGGAGACGTATCATGTCGCCGCCGCATCAGAGGTGTGTGTCATTGCTGTCGTGGCAGCGATTTCAACAGGTGGCAGTGCTAGAGACCTTGGTTTCGGCCATGGCAGTGTTTTTGACCGCCATGCCCGTCAATAGCCCTAGATTAGGCACGTCCTTCTGGACGAGGTGGGCCTCCTCCTTGATCAAGGTATGGCACTCCCAAGCCCAGTGGCCCAACTTGTGGCCGTATTGATGCTTGTCGGTGGGCACCACCTTGCTACCACTGCGATTTCCTTGTCCATGGCCTCTACCACACCCATGGCCGCCGCCGTGGCCCTGGTTGGCATTGCTACTGTCAGCTCCGTTGGGTGGGGGGGTGGCGATTGTGGTGTACACGCCACTCCTCTTCCTTGAGCAGGAGCTTGCATGTGTCGTGCTTGTTGCAGTCAAGTGGGAAGCTTCCTCAGCCACCTTTAGCCTACCGGTGAGCTTTTCTATCGAGAAGTTTTACAGATGCACCAACACTACAAAAGAGGACACATCCATGACATTTTGGGCCGAACAATTTTTTTTCTGTCATGCTTAAGACACTTCTATGACGATAATTGTGACATAACCCGGTATCATCATAGATGGTGGGCTCCTACTTCTATGACAAAAAATCCTCATAGAAAATGGGCTTTTTGTCCTATGCGGGCCAGAGACGCAGCTGCATGACATTCTTTGGGCCGTCCATGATGGAAAAAACAATGGTAGAAGCGAGGGCGAGGAAAATATTGGGGAGTTCCCGTTTACGGTGGGTGGTCGGGGCCGATTGGGTGCGAGGCATTGGGCTCTAACTGAACCCGAGCGAGGTGTTTGCCTACTGAACCTGAGCAATTGCACTGCAGGCTATGCATTACTGAACCCGAGTGATTGATCGATCTAGCTGTTAACTGAACCTGTCGAGCGATTCCTTCGCTACTGCTGCTAACTGAAGCCGATCGAACCTGCTGATTCTTGATCAACAGTGAGCGTTGTTGGGGGGTTGGATGAACAGTTCCCGTTGGTGGTTGGATGAACAGGAACCCATGGTAGTAGAGGCCATTGCCGCTGGATGAACAAGACCCTGATCGAGCTGGTTGGGGGTGGATGAACAGGACCCCGTGGAGGGCTGGATGAACAGCAGCCCGTGGAGGGCTGGTTGAACAGTAGCCGGTGGAGGGCTGGATGAACAGTAGCCCGTGGAGGGGTGGTTGAACAGGACCCCGTGGAGAGGGCTAGTTCAACAGTAGCCGGTGGAGGAGTGGTGGAGGCTGGATGAACAGGAGCCCGTGGATGAATAGTAGCTGGTGGAGGCAGGAGGGAGACGCCATGGATGAATTGTCACAGGTGGAGGCTGGAGGAGGTCGACGATGGATGAATAGTAGCCCGTGGAGGTAGTAGACGGTGGATGAACAGTAGCCCGTGGAGTCCAGTTTTGCGGTGCGCTACACCCCTTCCGATGAACAGGATCCCTGTTTCGACTGTAGGAGGTTGAAGAGAAGTCCGTTTCCTCTGTTTTGCGGTACGCCACACCCCTCCTGATCAACAGGACCCGTTTCGACCGTAGGAGGTCAAAGAGAAGTCCATTTCCTCCGTTTTGCGGTACGCCATACCCTCCCGGTGAACTGGATCCCGTTTCGACCGTAGGCGGTCGAACACAAGGCCGTTTCCTTCGTTCTGCGGTACGCCAGGCCTCGTTTCGGTTGTTCCATCCAAGCCGGTTGGCTCCCGATGAACACAACACATTCCGTTGCCTCCTGATGAACACGATGACACAGTTTCTCTGTTTCGACCCAGCCGGTTGGCTGCCGATGAACAGGACACCTTCGTTGCCTCTGCATGTACACGAGCCCTGGCCGTACATATGCGCGAGTAGGCATTCGAGACCCCGCCCGTATGTACGTACGTGGCCGTATTCACTTTCTTGCACCCTGGTTATACGTACGTGTACATACTACGTCCGCGCCTCTACTATGACACGTGCCCTTCCTTACTCGTCTATGGTTCATCGCTGCAGCCTGCAGACAGACCGATCGACCAATATGTACAATACGTTCGCGACCAGAATGACAACGCTATGTAAACTTCGACCAGGTGGGTCCCGACTGTCAGGGACAATAAGGAGGCACTTCCTTGTGTGCGAAGATATAGCTGGTGGGTCCCAGCTGTCAGCGGGGGGAACATTTTTTAGCGAAATACAGAGGCCCTTCCGGTGGGTCCCAGCTGTCAGGTGGAGGAATCATTATTTTGCGTGTAATAAGGAGGCATTTCCTTGTGTGCAGACGTGGACCGAGTTGTCAGCCTCTCCACGTAAAGTCCACTTCCGATGGATGTTGTTCGTTGACCATGTTGACCATGCCGCACGGAGAGCACCAGGTCGCTGGACGACGGTGAGGCCTAGGAAGGGAACGACACGAAGCCGAAGAAGACTCGACAGTGGTTGCCCACGCGGTGGGGAGTACGAGGGTTTACTGGATTAGCCACCGTCGCCGGAAAATAAGAGGAGGTGTGGGTGAGTAGAGGAATGGCCTGGCCAGCGATGGAGTAGGGTGGGGCGGTGTGGCCTGTGCTGCAGGACAGCCGGCCATGGGAGGCGGGAGCAGGCAGTCCCACCAGCGCTGGTTTGGGCGGCTGGAGCAAGAAGATCAGATATTGAAGAAGCAGAACGACCGTTGGATTAACATCCAACGGTCCCTGCTGCTAGAATCGTTTGTGGACTAAGTTGACAAAGCCATTCGTACATGTCAATCTAGTAGATCCATAAGTCAACCTCCAAATCTGTCCCAAACAGCATACAACCCGAAATTTCTAGCCAGATTCAAATTAATTTAAAAACTAAACATACCTTAATTTAAATCCAATGAAAATTTACCTGCACAAAAACAATGAAATTTTAAATATCAAAATCCAAAACAAAAAAGTATTTTGGAACTAATTGCCTGTTTGTTGTATTTTTCATTTTACAGCCCATTTATTATTACTTATAGCCCATTTTCTGGGCAAGCCCGAATGCATCCCTCCTCGTCCTAAAAGATTTCCTGCCCAGGAGGGCATAGAAAAGCAAGTAGGCCTACGCTGGTTATTCTGCAAAAAACGGAATAGCTGGGATAGCCATTTTCAGAAAGGAAAAAAACAAATTGGGCTGGTCATGTGGTAAACATATGAAATAAAAGCCTAGGCTAGACAGGCCACAGCTCCCGCACAAGCCAGTTGATACCCTTCTCCATCCTGAAAAAAATTGCACACGCTGCTGGGTCCCTACTGTCATTCTCACCGTGTATAGTAATCTCCTTATTCCTCTCGGTTGTTGACCATGTTGACAACACCGGAGGGCGGCGCTGCGGCGAGCGAACTAAGGCGGAGCACCATGGTGAGGCCTCGGACGGGAATGAATAGGAGCCGGGGAAGATGCGCAGAGTTTTAGGGTGCGATGTCGCCATGATGCGTGTGCGGCAGCACAACCAGCCGTGGGAGGCGGGAGCAGGCGGTCCCGCCGGCGCTGGTTTGGCTTTGTTGGCTAAAGGAAGAAGAGAGTGAAGAAACACGACAGATGCTGAATGTCAATACAATGGTCATGGTTGGCACAATCGTTTGTTAACTAAGCCGACACCAGGTAGCATACTTTTTTGTATATAGGAAGAAAAGAAAAACTAGGCTCGTTCGCCTTGTAACATTCCCGAAACTGTGACCGTTCGATCTTGCGTTGCAACTAAAACTGCGAGGAAAATGTGTTTGTCTGCCGTCCTCCTCCTATGGAACGTTCGCCACAAAAGTGACTAGCACACATGGTTTTCAACAGGGAGGTCTTGGGTTTGATTTCCAGGAACTCTCAATTTTTCCTCCTTCCTTCCTCGCAAAAAAAGAAAGAAAATCAAAGACTTGAGAAGGCGTACAGAACAAGCTAGTGTAGCAGTAAAGGTACCTCACTCAGTTTTAGAAAAAAGAGAGACGTGCTCCTTTACTGGTTCGAATCCAAACCTAGACTATGACTATATATGGTGCTATGCTACTCTACAAGTAATGAAACTGACATATCCAGCGTCCGGTTCTGCTCTTCTCTACTTACTCTGCCTAGCATCAGAAGCTCTGGTCACAGCAACCATGTCCGCTGGCTGCTCCTCCACCTGCTCTTCAGCACGCAACAACCAGATATGTGCCAAGTCGCCACCTGTACACACTACAAAAAATACACTTCCGTGATGATACGTGTTTGTCACAGTAGGTCGCGTTTTTTGTCATGCATGTACATCCATGACAGTTTTATGACAGAATCAAGATAGTCATACCTGTGCTGTTGTAGAAGTGTTCTATGACATTACCAAAATTATCATCACGGAAGTGTCCACTTTCATGACGATAAATCGCGCGTCATAGAAGTGCATTCGTCAAGGGTGACCGACACGTGGCATCCACCGTAACGGAACGCCGTTAAGCTATTGGGTCGGGTTTTGGATCCGATAACCCGTTAACAGCCCCGACCAATGGGGATTTTCCACGTGTAAAATCATCATTGGCTGGAGGAAACACGTGTCTGCTCATCGTTGGGACAGATATCATCCACTCATTGGACAGAGGCGCCTATGATACGTCGACACGTGGCACGGCCCAACAGTGGCCCATTCCTGTGAAAAGGCCGGCCCGTTTTACTTGCTCAAAAGGTGGTGGCTCAGCCCATGGAAAGCATGTTAACGGCCTGTTTGCATATAGCCGATTTACAGCCCGCTAACCCAAAGGCCCGTTACGCCCTATCCGAATTAGGCCCAGTAGCGTCATCTGGGCCATCCAATATGATTCCAGCCCATTTTCACTTCTCGCCCATGTATGCCCCATGACGTCTTTCGGCCCATATGAGGCCCTTTGTAACTCTTGGCCCATTAACGGCCCTTGGTGAAACTGGCCCATAATGAACAGTGTATCACTTTACACCCATTGACGGCCCGTGGTGAAAATGGCCCGTAATGAACAGTGTATCACATTATACCCATTAACGGCCCGTTATTCCTTTGGGCCGTCTCCAGCCCAAGTTATCTTTCGGCCTTCTGAGGGCCCATTTATTCTTGGGCTCATTTGCAGTATTCGGTTACTTACGGCCCGTTACTATCATTTTCTGCTTGTGGGCCAAATTCAGCCCGTAGTTACAGTCGTCCCATTTGTGGACCGTTAATCTGTTGGGCCATTTTCATAGCATCACCAAATAGGGCCTATTAACGGCCCATTATGGTCAGCCCATAAAACATACGATTTCCATTGAAGGTCTGTCTACGGCCCATTGAAGGCCCATACAAGACCCATAAATGAGTCGGCCCTTACAAGGCCCATGGATCCTACGAGACATAGAAGGCCCATGGATCCTACGACCCATAGAAGGTCCATGAATCCTACGGCCCATTGAAGGCCCATGGATCCGACGGCCCATTGAAGGCCTATGGATCCGACGGCCTGTACATGGCCCATGGATCGTACGGCCCGTGAAGGGCCATGGTCGGGCGAGTTGGCCCCCGTTTGAACGATATAGCATATTCAAAGAATTATCCTACTCAATACTGTCACCTCTAAAAAACATACACTGTACAATAAAGAGACCAAGGCATAGAAAGGTAGAATAATCCTACACTATACAATAAAGAAATTACAGCCAATTATAGCCACTGGGCATTATGGTTCGGCACAGGTGATAATAAAGCATACACAAACAACAAATTACATACACTGGGCAAATACAGCTCATACATCATGGACGCACATCAACTTAACTCCATTTGAACTATAATCTCTTCAGAAAATAGGATTGGCCGGATTTAGATAGCACAAATTTCAGTCTGCAAAATCTCCAATTCCTTCATGGTTACCTGAGTGTCTTGTTTCATTTTTTGACTCCTTCATCTAATACCTGCATGTCCAGTCTCAACTTGCTGATTATACGTTGACAATCATGTACACATTGTCTTGCCACCTCTAGTTGATGCTTGAGAACATCAGCACATTCCAATTCCAATCCATAATCATTCGGTAATAGCCATGCCTACTGCTCGCAGATCTTTGTGTTGATGTCACTTCATCCTGAAATGTTTCTGTAAGTACACATGACTAGGGAAAAAATATAGTTACAACAGTGAAGTGAGCAAGACACTATTTTGTACTACATGGCAAAACAGGACTAACAATAATGTTACACGTCATGAAGCATAAGCAGGTGATATTTCAAAAATTATAAAAAAGATAGTCTGTGCAGCCTGCATATAGAAATCCCTCTTAGCTCACCAGAGGAGCATGATGTTGGGGCCCAATCGAAAACACAGACAAGTTACAAATTTAGACAGCACGTTGCGTATAAGTAAGCAAGTAGTTGGCCATTCTGTAGCTCAATTGAAGTCTTAGGGAGCATCTCTTGCACTTTCACACAATGAAATGAGCA
Organism: Triticum timopheevii; assembly: GCA_963921465.1. Lineage (NCBI taxonomy): Eukaryota > Viridiplantae > Streptophyta > Magnoliopsida > Poales > Poaceae > Triticum > Triticum timopheevii. The sequence goes on from OY997270.1 coordinate 143,156,778, forward strand.
TTTACTATGTTTGCACTATGTAAAAACTAGGCATACCTTTGAACTGGATATCTAGGGACTCTTGGAGAGCCTATTGTAGTGTACAGCCGAACCTTTATGTCACCTATGAGTTAGACAAGGCCCCACTATAGCAGCCCTTAGTGTTTAAATCGTTGACAAGCTCTATTAGAGTGTTAGGTCAAGAACAGCAAGTAATCAAAGCAAACAGTCCTAGTATGGCTGGCTGATGCAAACAAGCAATTGAACAGATGTGTGAGCAAATCTTACATATCAAGAAAAGAAGCAAAGAAGGAGGCTTAAAGACCATCACTTTACTGACCAGATTTAAGGGGCATTTAAACATCATGTGCAACGTATGAACTAACATAAACATTGCATATTCCAGATTCTACAATGGAATGCACATGTATTAGGTTATGCCATGTATGATGATGCCTAAATGTACAGATAGCAGGTAGGAGTGATTCATCATTGCACACACAATTGAATTGCAGGTTAAGGGCCAGTTCGATTCTGCCTTTTCAGGGCATATTGTCAAAATAAGCCATAAAAGATGTAAAGAAGTCATTTTGAGTTATGGGCTTGGGCTTAACTAATTTCACTTTGGAGGGGGGGGTGTTTCGGGTAGAACCTCTCTAAAAATTGAAGGGAAGGGGAATAGTGAAATGACTCTGTTGTCTGCCTATATTACACTCAAAATGCAACTGCTGACTCCCGTGTCACACCTGACCCTCAAGTAAAAAACAAACACGCAAGTATTCATTGCCCTGCCCTCTTGCACTCCTCTCCCCTTTCCCTCTACCTCGATCCCCTGCCTGGAGCACTAGGGTTCCTCCAGTGAGCCATCGCCACTGGTCCCATCTGGCCTGGTCCTCGACGATGCTATGTCCAGCTAGGCTACATGGCCGGCGGGTAGGGGCAAATCTCCCTGGCTGCTACTCCCACTAGCGTCGCCCCTCATTCCCATGGTCTCCAGCAGCTGCTCCACTGTGGTTCGTCCAACGCATTACTCCGGCGGGTGCTGCACAACTACGGCTGATGCTACACTGCGGCAGAAGGCACCATATTCCCCCTCCCCTCCTCCCAGGCCATGGCCTTGAGGTGTTGTTGAAGGATGAGCTCATCCAACAAGGTGAGGATCCTCTGATTTTTTGCCAAATTTTCATTCTGATCCACTATACGATGAATTGCTATGAGCTGCTTCTGCTGCTGCTATATGATGCATTGCTATGAGCTGCTCCTGCTGCTTCTATATGATGAATTGCTATGAGCTGCTGCTATATGATGAATTGCTATGAGCTGCTTCTGCGGCTGCTATATGATGAATTGCTATGAGATGTTGTTGCTGCTATATGATGAATTGCTATGAGATGCTGCTGCTGCTATATGATGAATTGCTATGAGATGCTGCTGCTATATGATGAGTTGCTATAAGCTGCTCCTGCTGCTGCTATATGGTGAATTGCTATGAGATGCTCCTACTGCTGCTATATGATGAATTGCTATGAGCTGCTCCGGCTGCTGCTATATGATGAATTGCTATGAGCTGCTGCTGGTATATAATGAATTGCAGACTGCTGCTGCTGTATGATGAGTTGCTACGAGCTGCTGCTGCTGTATGATGCTTTCAGGTGGTGCTGCTATATGATAATAACCAGCCACTTGGACCATCGAATTTCAATTAAATAATTGTTCTTCATTTAAATGTGGGTCATGCGTTCTTCGTTTAAATTAGGCAATGGGATCTCTATGGAAAACATTGACCAAAGTAGATTGTGCCAAGTAGATGGTATCTTTGTATTTGCATTTTGAGCAAATAGTGATGGTTTATTTTCCTATCATATTAATTACTGCACTGGGTTCAATTTGTGGTGTTTGCAAGTCAAATTAATTTCCATACGGGCAGCAAAATGAAAAAAATATAATGCAATCTAGACTTTCCACTGATCATACCAAAGATAAGCTGAAAACGCAATGAAAAGAACTGGTCGGCTTATTACATGGAGCTTATATTCACAGGTGCTTATTTTCTTAGGATAACTCGTAATAACTGTCCCTAAGAAACTTGGCTAATAGAACTGGCATACAGATAACATGTCACGAATTGCAATGGAGGAGTGACGTACCATAGTACACTGTATAGGCTCACCGCTGCCTCTCCTTTTTTTACGATGTTCCATGAAATTGTCACATACATCTTGTACTTTATAATTGTGTAACCCTATCTGCAATTTGACACGGCTAATTTTAGACATCTCTACATGATACTACATTGCATATCCCTTGCGCATATTTAAACCACAAATTAATGATTGTGTGCGTACCATAAACTAGCCATCACTCTGTATGCTGGACTAGCAGGCACTCTAAAGGAGCCTAATGTAGTGCACTGGAATTCCTACATGCCACCTATGAATTTGAGTAATGTACTGTCCCTGTTCCTAAATATATGTCTTTGTAGAGATTCTAGTATAGACCACATACAGATGTATATAGATGCATTTTCGAGTGTAGATTCACTCATTTTGCTCCGTATGTAGCCTATAGTGCAATCCCTAAAAAGACCCATATTTAGGAACAGAGGTACGAGGTAGTATCATGTATGACATCTACATATCTAATTTAGCAGCCAGTAGTAGAAGTCATTGTCTGCATAAAGGGACTACTGGTCGAAAATCCAAGTAAAGCATGCTGGCAGGCACAGAACAATACAAGAGAGAGAGAGACGCACTTACAAGATCATAGCAATGCCTCAGTCTAGGATCTTGGTTGGCCAAGCTGTTAGATCCAGAAGAAACATCGTCGTTGTAGTTTTTGCCAGCTGCATAACAGGAAACAGCGACTGGTTAGTATATTTGAAGTACATTGGGCAAGTGATGCTGGACGGGTTTAAAGGTGACAAGTACCTAGGCCATGGTGGGTTCTTGGCATCTCTCCAGACGGTGGGAATCAGGTTAGAAACGTCAAGGGTGATGACGCTGCGCTGGCTGTTGGGGTCCGGTAAGGAGATCTAGAACCGTCGAGTAGGGTGTTTGTGGAGAGGCTCTAGTAGGGTAGACTATGGTGTGGGTGAAGCGGATCTGTGGCCGTGGACGAGGGTGTAGGTGAAGCTGCTCCGGTGGTTGGGTTAAGGATGGTGTCGACGACGTGGATCTGCGGCCGTGGACGGGGCGTCAGAAGCTGCTCCGGTGGTTGGGTTAAGGATGGTGTCGACGATGCGGATCTGCGGCCGTGGACAGGGCATCAGAAGCTGCTCCGGTGGTTGGGTTAAGGATGGTGTCGACGATGCGGATCTGCGGCCGTGGACGGGGCGTCAGAAGCTGCTCCGGTAGGTTGGAGGAGGGTGCGAGGAAGCGGATCTAAGGCCGTGGACTTGTGAGTTCCCAAAGCGGCCCCGATAGAGTTGAGAATGGTATAGGCAAAGCTACTCCGGTAGGGTTGACGATGGTGTCGGCGAAGCGGCTCCGGTAGGGTTGAGGAAGGTGTCGGCGAAGCGACTCTGGTAGGGTTGAGGAAGGTGTCGGAGAAGAGGATCAGAGGCTGTCGACGGGGGCGTCAGTGGGGAGGCTCCGGGGGGTGTGGACGAAGCGTCTCCGGTGGGGAGTACGAATGAGCCACTGTAGATGCGCGGCGGTTGACGAGAGTAACGGCAAAGCAGATCCGCCGCCGTGGACAAGGCCGGCACTGAATGGGCTATGGTACAGTGGTGGAGGAGCAGTCTACTTGTTTCTAGGGGAGGTGGGAGGGGTAGATGCGACCGTAGAAGCAGATCCGGCGAGGTGGACGCCGCTGGCAGTGAATGGGCTATGGTACGCCGGTGGATGAGAAGTCTAGGGTTTTGAGAGGGAAGGGAAGAAAGGGCGATGAAGTACGGACGGCGTGATGTAAGATGCTCTGGTGTTGTGGAGTTACTAGTTAGTTGTTTTTGCGGGAGGGGGAGAGGAAATGGGGGTGCCGTGTAGTGGGGGGAACCGGAAGTTACCAAAGCAGCCCTGACCTATCATGTAGATGAGGGCGGTATTGTAACTGTTGGTCTCCGTGCACCAAGGACAAAAGGGGGATTTCGCATGCTAAAGACTATGGTGGCGGAAATTTTAGAAGGAGGCGAGAGATTTTGCCGCCCGCGGGATCGTTCGTATCCAGTTTCAACTAATTTTGGACCGTGCTAGCGGGAAGGTCATGGTAGACCGTGTACACGGGGCACGCGTCAGCAGTTAATAACTGGTGTGAAGTCCACCCAAAAAAAAGATAATAACTCGGGATGATGCGCCGATAACTTGGACGTTCACACGGGCGCGGCCAATCGTACGGGTGTAGTCGCGTTCACAAAAAAGGGATCAAACGCTCAGCCTATGTATTTCTCGTGTAGATAGATAATTTAGTGCCATTGGTTATTTACATTAAACATAATGCATTGACGTGTTAGTGTAGAGGCGCACAAAAAGAAATGGATATTATAGTCCGCTACTTAAAAGTGTTACCTCATATGATTACATAGCCTCCATTTCATAAATTGCATACCCGTTGAATTCATATATGAATATTACATATATTACTTCAAAAGAGAAACTTAAATCATCCAAGACTAATGAATTTGAATGCAAGAGTAACAATGGTGCATGTACATGATAGCTACATTGGTTCTTTGATGAAACATCACTGTAACTTTGGCATGCACAACTAAAAAGTTTTATTTAAATAGAAAAAAATGTGATATGTGAGTGTCCAATCTTTATAGCGTTGAATCTATATTGTACCTTTGGCCATGATACGAAGGAGATATTGACTTATGTTCAAGCGATGCACATCCATGATCGCTAGATAGTGATACGTGAATTAATTGTGCAATCTCTCTCACACGCATACACATCTCATTTCCCTGTGGGCATCGGAATCACACACACGCACTTCGTGTATTTCTCTCCCTCCGTCAGGGTTAAATTCATCTTTCTACCCCGTCCTACAAGTCTCTCACACAGAAACACACACGCTCTCTATGTCTAACACGCCCACCCCTTGAATTCCGCCCACCCACATCCACTAATGTCTCAAAGTATAATAATGTCTCTCACACATATGCCTAAGGTTAACTCGAGTTCTGGAACCATATGAATACATACAATAGGATTCCAACAGAGCACCTTTGTTTTGAGATTTCTCTCTCTCTCTCTCTCTCTCTCTCTCTCTCTCTCTCTCTCTCTCTCACACACACACACACACACACACACGTGTGCGCGCGCACACACATTGTTTCTCGCTTCATTTTTTCCGGCACTTGCATGCACACACACCGTTTGTTTATCTTTGTGAGGCTTTAAGTATGCCTCGCACAAATGCTATCTACCTATCCCTTAATATAGCTAGATATGTGTCACACAAACTCCTTCTCCCTACTAGCAAGATGCCCATGCGTTGCACGGAACATCAAGATCCATTTGTATGAGAATTTATCTTGTGGGAGAAAAGGATGAACAAGGGAATGCCTTGTTTGCAAATGCGGAGAGGGGTGTCGGTATATTTTTGCAAAATTGCCATAGTTTCCTTCCTATCCGTCGGATATAAGTCGGATGGCCTATATTGCAGGATGGTAGGAACACCATCATCACCAACTCTGTTTTTTTATAAGAGTAGAGATATGTGAGTGTCACTGCCCCCCCCCCCCCCGCCCCACACACACCCACGCACCCACACTTCCCAACACCGAAGGAGTAGGGTGATACCTCGATCTTGATACTAATCTATCGACTGGCTTCTCTCTCAAACATACACCCACCCACACTACCCGACACCGAAGGAGTAGGGTGGCACATCGATCTTGATAATAATCTATCTACTCCTCTTTCAAACACACACACACACACACACACGCACACACACACACACACACACACACACACTCGCTAGTTGTGCCTCTTTGCCTACCGCGCACACTCTCGATACGTCTTTCTCTCCCTCCCCCCCCCCCAACAATGACAGCAGAAGCGTGACAACTCGATCTGATCATAATCTGTCAGTTGGTTTCTCTCGCAAACATTGTGCCTCGGTGCCTCGCTCGGTAGCCCCCTCGATATGTAGATTTCTTGCGCGCACACAACTGTAGTGACAATGACGCTGAACCCAGTGTGCCTTGTTTTTACCAGACTCATGTGATAGTTTTCACCCTGTTTTCTGTTAATTAACAAGGCAACCTTTTCTTTGTTACTACAAGTGAATCTGAAATCATTCGGGGCAGACATAAAATGTATCACTTCAACCCAATTATCGCAACAACTATTTTAAAAGAAATTAGCTAGCTGCCCGTGCGTTGCACGGAACATCAAGATGCATTTGTATGAGTAGTTTATCTTGTGAGAAAAAAAGGCTGAATGAGGGAAAGCCTTATTTGCGAACGTGGAGAGACGTGTGGGTATATTTTTGCAAAATTGCCATAGTTTCTTTCCTATCCGTTAGATATAAATCCGACGGCCTATATTACAGGATGGCACGCACACCATCATCACCAACTCTGCTTTCTACTCCCTCCGTCCAAAAATACTTGTCATCAAAATGGATAAAAAGAGATGTATCTAAAACTAAAATACGTCTAGATACATTTCCTTTTATCCATTTTAATAACAAGTATTTCCGGACGGAGAGAGTATTTGTCTTTTTAGAGATTTCAACAAGTGAGTATGACCGGACCTTACCAACATAATCAAAAAAGTAGTCCATAAATTTGATGTTACCCTCTTTTCTTGGCAGTGCAGTGCCATCTGGATACCTCACAAATAAATCAAGGACAAATCTGACCCCTTCCTGAAAATACATACGGAGCAAAATGAGTGAATCTACACTCTAAAATATGTCTACGTACACATCCGTATGTGGTAGTCCATTTGAAATATGAAAAATACAAATATTTAGGAACGAATGGAGTATAAGAGTAGACATGGAGATATATCTCCAGCATAGTCTACAACAAAAATGTGCTGGGCTGGTTAGCGCCGGATGCTCGCAACGCGACGACATGAGTTCGAATTCTGCCTTTTAACTTTAGATTTTTATATTATATATTACTCTACTTATTTAATATATACTTTTTTCTGTAATGTACTGACAGTGGAATCCACAGAGTACTTAGAATACAAGATTAAGGATGGACTTGTTTCTTTTTAGCTTTCTGTACGAAGTTGTAGCCACCCTGCAAGTCACGTGTACACTGTACATGCAATTAACTTTTTATAGAGGGACAATCATACAGGCAATTAAATCAAATGGATTGGATGTCACTCCATTATTTCCAGCATAAAAGCATCTCCAACGGCAGCCGGCAAATTTCCTCCCGCTTCCTTCCACGGAGAACGACATCAAACGACAGCGACATACATTTTTACAACTCTAACCAACCAGATGAAATTCGTGCAAACACGGACTGCTTTCATATAAGCATGAAGGATTTCGTATAAAACAGCCGGATCTTCATATAAGCATGATGGATTTCATTACATTTACATGAAATAAGAGGTGCCAATCCGGCTCTCTTGTATAATTAATACTCCCTCCATCCGGAAATACTTGTCCTAGAAATCGATGTATCTTGACTTATTTTAGTTCTAAATGGCCGCCAGCGGATCCCTTTGTCTTCCTCATGTCCGTCAGACACTTGCAGGGTCGACGAAGGTCCTCAGAAGAGACGAAGCAGCAAAGAAACCACCTGAATCCGCAGTCGTCGCCTCGGCGGTGGCCTTCATGGGTCCCAAGTGGCGGCGGCCTCCCGTGTTCTACTTCTCCTCGATGATGGCGGTGGACACGGAGAAGCTGGCCACCGACTCATCGCTCTCCTTGCACCCAGCTTCTGTCTCTGCCTGCATGGCGCTGCCGCAGGCACGGGAGGCGCGCCCACAGACACGGGAAGCGCGGCCACCGCAGACACTGGTGGCGCGGTACGACGCGGCAGCGACGACGCCCGTACCGGCTTTATCGCCGTCGTGCCGGCATGGAGCAACTCGCCACTCCTCATCGAGCTGAAATGGAGCGGCGAGTTGCTGAACCACGCGCCTGCTTGGGGCGGCAACTAGCTCCGTCGGTCCAAGCGAGGTTGGTGAAGCACCGAGTGGCCTCGCCTATATCCGGAGGGCTCGGAGGGCCACCAAGCCGGGTAATATGCTGGAGAACGGCTCATCGGACGCCATCGAAAGAGTGGAGAAAATGGTGAAGGAGGAGATGGGGGAGCGGCGGAGGGGTGCGATTCTTGCCCGTTGTCTATCTGGCCTCGTGTAAATAGAGGGCAGACGGTAGGAGCTTGGCCGGTGTCTGGCGTCGTTTAAACTGAGGACGGATGGGAGGAGCTCGGCCGGTGTTGCGTTTAATTCTGGCCCGCTCATGAACGGACGTGTGGCCGGTGTAGGATTCTTGGTTTGCATGCGGGCTTAACGGAGGGGTTTAATGGAGGCGTCGGGCATGCAGCGGGCGGCGCAGTACTATTCGATTTGAAAGCAGTAATGAGCCATCAAATCACAAAGACCCTCGCCTCTTGTGAAACCGACCGAGCTAGACTGCCCCGCCCTCTAGAATTTTAAAAAGTGTATATACTCCACTTTTGTATAGTAGTACAGTATCGATGGATTGCGCCATGGAGCAAAACTTGAAATTAAAAAAAGGTGGTACATATAGAGAGTGCTCGTCGCCAAATTATGCATATAGTACTATTAAAAAGGCTTGTCACAATAATGGTGTCCAGCACAAGTGCACAACCCACCCCTCAAATAAAACTAAGCACACTGGAATTCTTTGACAAAACTAAGCACCCTGAAATTCTTTGACAACTAAACTGCTGGCTATATGATGTTGGCCATATATATTGTACGTATATAATGTGAAGAAATGAGTGGTAGTACTATACCAACTAAAATATCAAATGTAAGAAATACTAGTATGTATGTACTGAAGAGTTAAAGTAACGAGAAGAAACATAACATAGTTCTGCTGGGGGCTCAGCACAACACACCCCTCAAATTAAATTAAGCACACCTGAAATTAATTAAACTTGGAAACTATTCCGGTAGACACTGCATTAGAACCACCATGAGCAAGAACACTGCCACCTTACTCGGAGTCCTTGTCCACGTCCTCGACTTCGTCCTTGTCCCTCTTCCTCTTGGCCGATACTTCTTTGCTTGAACCGCACACTTGGCTCTTGCTCTTCATCCAACCCTTGTAGATATTGAAACAAAGGTAGCCATCCATTGCAGCGTAGTGGATGTGGTCTATATCTAGTACATTCCGCTGCCATGCATAATGATGAAACGTGTATGGAGGTTTCTCCAGTTTACCGTACGAAGGATGAACCATGGCTCCTGCCAGCGTCAGCATTGAAGGCTGACGAGAGGACACCAGCCGATTCTTCTGGAGGTCGAAGGGGTTGCCTACAATGAGGCCTATCCGACCCAGGACTTCTTTGTCGTTACCAAAGTCTACAGTAACGAATTTGACTAGGTTGCTCTCGAGGAAGTCCTTAAAATCCAGGCATTCAACGTCGCATGGCATATGTGGTAGACAGAGCATAAGTCATGCACGCAAACCTGGATCACGGCGGGCTTCTTCCTCTCTTCGTCCTTTAGATCCTTCTCTTGTCCCAAAACTGTGGTGTACTCAACATCTAGCCCAGTGACCCACTCATCATCTGAGTCTTCGAACATGCGTCTGAAGCGAGAAAGGCATCCTTTCACCGTCATGGAAGAACGGGTGTAGGTGACGTTGAACTCATCGCCGGTGATGGTTCTAACCTTGTACTCACCGCCGATCATGGAGATTTGGGACGCCATGGATTTGGGAGGAGGGTTAGGATTAGTGGAACTGCTGTAATGTGAATGGACGGGATGACTAGGAGCGAACCGTCGTAGTATTGAAGGACGTGCAGGGACGAGTAGGAGTGAACTGCCAGCGTGCGAACGGCAGGGTAGTGGCTTTCCATTCTCCCATGATACGGGCTTTCGAGAGCCCTTGGATCTGAGATCGAACGGTTTCATGGCGTGATTCTAGACCTATGGGTGAATATCCTATCCTGGAGGGTTATTCTGCAAATTTTCAGCAACTTAGCATGCGACCGTTTGATCCAAGATCCAAGGGCTGCCAGCAGCCCGTATCATGGTCGCGCCTACCACGACCGTCGCGTCGCACGAACGGTCCTGCCCTTGGAGATTTAACACGGTGCGTTAGGCTATCTGATTTTGGCATGTCATACATAGTCATCACTTAGTCACTCATACTACAACAAGGTTAGCTATAAGGTTGGCTATAAGTGTATTTTTTTACTCCTCTCTATCCCTTTCTTCGTACTCCCTCCATCCCATAATATAAGAACGTTTTTGACACTAGTGTAGTGCCAAAAATGTTCTTATATTATGGGAGACAGGGAGTACTAGTATTTATTGCATTTGCCAAGGAGTGACCTCTTCCAATGAAATGGTGTTGCTAAGTTTGCTTCATTTAATTAGCTATAGACTCAAAATTGTCTTTTCACCTAGGTACACGCGCTTAGCACCATTTCTTCCTTGGGTCACCAAACTAGTCTCTCTCTTCTTGATTAACTTGCCACATCAGACTTTATGCCTATGTGGCAAGCTTAAGCACCTGTAGGAGCAAGTAAGTACAATAGTGCGCTTTACATGGCATTTTTGCATATGTGGAGGAAAGAGAGGCAAGGAAAAAGTGGAGAAGTGGGCTCTCATGCAAGAAAGAGCCTCTACTACATGGTGGAGCATTGGGAGAGGCACCTGTATGGAGGTGGTCAGGAATCGGGAGACTCACGCCGGTCGTAGCGCCGCAGTTATAATGATAATGGCAAGTCAAATCACGGGGCCCCACCTGTCCAGCAGTAACTCGATGTCAAATCACACAGCCCTACGTTTGCAGCAGCCTACTCCCTCGTCTTCTCGCGTCTCTGTCGAACCGACTACGTGGAACTACCCCGCCTATCATGCAGGAAAAGCCTACGCAGTATACTCCCTCCGTCTAGGTGACCAAGGTGGAGAGGAAAACGAGAGAACTTAATGTTCAGTATTTGCTAAGGCTGGTTGTAATGGTACTAGCCTTAGCAATTTTGATGAGGTGTCATAGAATTAAATGAAGAAAGAGAGAGAGTTGAGTACTATGTGTCATACATGGCAATAAATAAAGTACTACAAGATACTAATATATGATACATGGTGCAGGAGTACTAAGTATTATTAATACAGTTTTGCTAGAACTCATCTAGATGAGATATAATATGGTCTCATTCATCTTTTATAGCCATTGGATGTGATGCTATAAGATGCGTGTGTGCTGACGTGGGTTGTATTTGTTCTTGTGCAACGAACTGACCACTGCATGTCATGTTTGATAGTCTCAAGTCATTAAAAGCATACAAGCCCCACATCTCTTATTTGTTGATTCCTCTATTTATGTCAAAAAAATAAGAAATAACGTGAGAGTTAATGCACCACGCCTATGTGTTTACTAAGTATTTGGTTTTCGTAAGATGACTTAATACTCACCTAGATGGAGGGAGTATTCGATTTGACAGCGGGCGGCGCAGTTCCCGATACGGCTTTAATGCAGACGAGGGAGGGAGTAGCAGTTCCCAATATGTTGAACGGCCAATGCATCCTCCTTCAATTAATGCATGAGGAAAGTAATGGGAGGAGGTCCGGGAAAAGAGGCTGCATGATGTGAATGCAACGCAGTTTGCCCTCATTGCCCTCATATAAAGGCGCCTCTCCATTCCAATGCATCTACCACATCGTACACACCTAAGCATTTGCCTAAGCACCTACACTAAGCGCAAAAGATCTCACTCTAGACCCATGGCGGCGATGCGCGTGAGAGGCCAGTGGCTGTGCCAGATGGTCCACGACGCCAGCCTGCGGCATGGCACCGAGGGTCGTCTCGAGGCGGTGTTGGAGACCGGCTAGTGGATGGCCGCCGTCGACGCCAACTAAGACTCTCAGTTGGACCAGATGATCGTTGCCACCAGCAACAAGTTCACCATCCTCAAGAAGCTCGTGGACGACATCGCCGTACTACTCCAGCCCGTGCGCCCGGGCTCCTCATTGCCTACCACCCTAATCGGCCTCCATGGCCGGAACCTCTTTCAAGCACTGGTGGCCCTGCGACTGCCCGCCGACGCAACGAAGAATGTCCACTTGGAGGTTGCGCTCGCCGCGAGGTGCCTCGCCCTGCAAGAATTCGTCGACCTACACATCCACGTGTACGAGCAAATCGTGTACATAGGTATCTACATGGCCAGTGAGGATGCTACGACGTTGGCCTTCCTCAACCGGCTGGAAGCCTTGGATGCCTTTGTTGAGAAGCACCTCGACCTCGCCACAAAAGCCGCCGCTCCTTAGCCGCCGGTTGGTGGCCTGGCGCACTAAGTTGAGGAGGAGGAGGTCGTACGTTCATGGATCCATCTTTCTTCTTGCCTTCTGTAACCACCACTGCGATCACATCATCATGGCCTTAATTCTTATTGTGCTGTTGCATTCTCGTTCCAGTCAATACCGACATGTGCGATCCCTTTGCTTAATTATATGCATCATTGTAACTAGTACTCCATCCGTCAATTTATAAGCTGTGCTTACCTTTTCTATCAACTTCGTGCAACGCGCGGGCATCTTGCTAGAAACACTAGAATATATCTATATAATCCGTAAGTGATAGTCCATTTGAAATCTCTAAAAGACAAATATTTAGGTACGGAGGGAGTAATATATTAGGAGTATATCAAAACAATAGTGATTTCTTTCAAGTTTGTGAACAAATACTACTATTCTACTACTTTGGATCCGTCGCAACGCACGGGCACATTGCTAGTAAAAGGAAAAGGCTTGCCGCGTTCACGTCGCACCCCCCACACGCCCGGTAATCGGGAGTACTCCACGGCCCGTCCGGCACAACACATAGCTTAGGGAAGGCGTGTTGCCTAGCATTTTCACTTTCATGTGGGACCGTCGTTGAGCAAACCGACACCCCGCCCGCCGCCAGGTTGGAAAACAGAAACGAGGGGAAGATCTAGCTGCAGCACGGAAGCCAAGAAATTTGGTGTCAGATGGGGCTCGTTGATAGAGTAGGAGCATTTCGTACTAGTACTACTCCTACTAGTACCAAGTTTGTACTCCTAATACCATATTACTAGTGCTACCACTATACAACTAGTAGGTATGTGCACGACACAACATCGTAGGAACAAAAAACGGGAAGATCTTGTTTTGGGTGATTTATCTTTTTTTCAATCAATGTAGTATGAATAATATGATGTGGGGAGCACCCATGAAGCTTATGTGGCTTGGTTGCATGGCTATGAAAGGTTAGAGAAAAATAAATAGATAATGTGTTTAGAGTGCACTCCACTAAATAGATATACTTTGGATCCATTGCAACGGACCGGCACATCTATATCTATACCCCCTATATAGTGTGTGAAAAAGTTGGTCGCTGGATGAAGCCAATCCGACGGTACAAAGATGGCAAATCCGAGCAGTACTGGACGTTGGTTATCATCCACAAGATTCTGCAACATGTATAATCTAGAAGACTCCATGGTTGAACTTAATTCATAACTAACTTTGCCACAACTAAGCTTAGGCAAAGTTATTAGTTCTTCAAAATGAGAGCCACAAGTTGGCAAGCCTAAGGGAATCTTGCCACATTTTTTGTTTGTATGTCATGTGGGGCCTTAGTGTGGCTTGCCTAAGGTGTGGCTTGAACCAAACACTTACCTAAGTTAATCAAACTTGCCTAACCTACATTCCACCAGATTTTGCCACGTGTTAGAATCTAGAAAACTCCACATGTAGAAGCATAATGCACAAACCACCAGAATCTCATGCGTGCAATGCACGTGTACCTTACTAGTACGAGTTGGTAGTATTAAGAAACAAATTCCAGTTTTGGCACGAGCTCGTACTGCCGGAGCACCACAAGGCCTGCCGCAGGAGTTACATTTCCCTCTCGGGGCCCATGGGACCGAACTTCAGTGGCTTAGTGCCCGGCCTATGAGTCAATGACACACGGACCTTAAATGCGGCTGGCCCACATGTCATTCTCATGGTGGTGGCGTGGTTCGCAACTCATTCGTTCGAGATGAACCGGCCAGTGGTGGCGTTGCCGCGGCGAGGGTGCCACAGCTGGGCGTCGGGGCATTACGAGGCGTAGATGGCCACACCGGCGGGTACTACCTGTAGTACATACGTACTCCAGCTGATGGTTGATGCCCGGGACGAAATGTGTCATAGCCGCTGGATGAAAATTCGATGGTGCGGGAGTACGGATCGGAGCACAGCAGCAGAGCAGGCAAACCGTGTCCAATCGGGTGTGTCTGTGGTAGAAAGTTGATGGTCGCCGTAGTTCAGCTGGCCTGCATGTCATGCACACAAAGGCAGAGTAGCCGTGGGGCCGAAAGGGATGAGGGGCACGTTGGGGGGATGAGGATCCCCTGACGCGAACAATCCTACCATTCTGTCACTGACATGTAGGACCCATAAGCGAGGGTCCCACCTGTCAGCGAAGGAAAGGCAGGGCAAGGCAGTGATAGCCACGTTAGAGGATCCATGTCCACGTCGGGGGACGTCGTGCCGTGGGTTGGAGCGGTGTCGTGGGAATCGCGTGTGGGTGTGGGCGTGTGGCAGTGGTAGAAACAAGAAACATGATGGTCGTCGTGGTTCAACTTCCATGGACAAGCTGTCATGTCTGCTGACACATGTATATCAAAACTAGAGTGTTTATATTTCAAGCACGTGAACAAGTATTATTCTACTACTTTGGATCCATTGCAACGCACGGGCCAGCACATTGGTAGTAGTATTGTCCATCTCTATCTCTAGAGGCCTTCCCTCGTTCATCCTTTTCTCTCACAAGATAAACTACTCATACAAATGCATCTTGATGTTCCGTGGAACACACGAGGATGTTTCCTTGGGGGTCTCTCCAGCATGGCGTGGACGTAGTTGCAAGTTGACGCCCCTTGAGATGCCGACATTGAGGGGCACTCGGATTTCCTCCTATGAGCGGGTAAGATGAGTTTGATCACGGAGTAAATGCATTCTAAAGACAACTTCCGTGTTCATTTCCTAATTCTCCCCCTGCCCACTGTTTCACAGGCTAGGCTCAATGCGAGTGGAGATTGGCTTGCATATGTGCGGGAGGGTACCAACATCAATTTGCACAACATTTACAATGGTGACACCGTTTCCGTAGAACCTTTGTCCAACATTGGGATCAGCCATGCAACGGGCCACCGCATGAATTGGTACGATGGAACCACGGTGAGATTGAATAAGATAGCACGAACCTTGCACATGGCGGTCAAAGGCAGACCATGCTGTCTGCGGCCGATTTGTTGTCGTACGAGTACGAAGACGCTGTGCTCCTTTCTAACCGCATCTTCGCGGTGACAAACCAGGGGACTTATTTTGTATGGGACACATCATACGATATACTCCCTCTCTCCCAGTTTATTAGTTTTGAATCTTTTCATTTTATAAGTTTCAAATTCAAATTTAGAGCTCCACATCACATGTTGAGATTACAATGTCCATTAAATCATTGCATGCACGTATAGTAAACAAACAAATCTCTAGTTTGGCACGAGTTCGTGCAGCGGTAGCACCACAAGCCTTGGTGCAGGAGTTGCATTTCCCTCTCAGGGCCGTCGGGACTGAGCTTCAGCGCCTTACTACACCTACCTTTGAGTCAATAACATGTGGACCCGATAGGTGACTGGTCCACATGTAATTCTCCCGAAGGCAGAGGGGCAGTGGGGCCAAGAGGGGTGAGCCACAGGTCGGGGGACGTGTGGTGTCATGGGTTCAAGCGGCGTCGTGGGAATCGCGTGTGACTATGGTAGAAACTTGATGCTCGCCGCATTTTAGGTGGCCCACATGTCATGCACACAAAGGCAGAGGGGCGGTGCGGCCGAGAGGGGTCAGGCGCACGTCGGGGGACGTGGTGCCGTGGGTTGGAGAGGCGTCGTGGGAATCGCGAGATGAAACGTGATGGTCGCAACAAGCTCTTTGGACCTTGCAGCTATCTCGAAACTCACACGGGCATCGAGGGCAGCATATTTTATCCGCTCGTACGTCAAGGGATAATTCTCCCATCTAGACGACATTAATGCCACCGTCTCGTCACCCTTCTGAAGATTTTTACCGAGCACAAAATTTGCTACGTCGAATAGGGATGGTGTCCATTTATCACAATCTTCTACAGGAATTTTGATTCTGGTTTGTAGGTTAGCGATGCTTTTCAAATCAAGGTTGTACGGCTCTAGCTTCTGTTTGTCCCCTTCGATGGCTGCCCCACAGAAGTATATGTCCTCCCGAGACAAGAAATCGTGAAGCTCACCTGGTATGGAGGGTGAGTGTATGATGTGGTACACCAAAACATCATCTTCGAGGCACAGTTGAAGGACGGCGGCGCGTTGGATCTTCCCAGGGGCACGCTCCGTGTACTCTATGTCGAGACCGATGACCCTCATCTCTACCTTTTCGGGGGAGTTGCATACATTGTTAATCCACTGCCGAACAACCCTTGCGTGGATGATGACGGTGGCAGCTATGCTCATCGAGCCTTTGACGAGGACATGTTGGACGCTAAAAACCTGCATCTCGATCTCTTTCGCCATTTGGAACGCTGGAACGGAGGGCTATGGGTTGGAGAATTAGGATTAGCTGGCTAGTCTAACTGAAGTAGTAGATGATTATTTAAAGAGGTTAAAACAATGTGTACGCAATGGGGTTTGGATGCCAATGATGACGAAGGGGAGGTGAAGAAGCCGAGGAAAATTGGTTCCCGATGGAGAAGTAAATGGGAGAAGTGGCATGCAGGCAGTTGATTAGACGGCTAGGTAGACTAAATGAAAAGGCTATGCGGGTAGACTGATGAGTCGTACCTGTTCGTGTATGTGCCCATCCTTCCTGATAGGTGGGACCTATGCAAACAGATAAAAAAATGTGTCATATCTTTTTTTGAGCGCGTGAGTGGGAGACACAACATTCTCTGGTTAAGGAATACTCCCTCCGTTTAGGTGAGTATAAGTCACCTTATGAAAATCAGGTTTTCCCAAAACCTTTAGGCGTGGAGCATTAACCACCTGCTCGATCCCCTCCTAGCCTCGTTAGCCAGCGTTCTCTTCCTCTACTGCCGCGTTCTACCTTTCCATTTTTCCTCTTCTCAAGTGTGGAACGATCTGCATGCCGTCCTTAATGCACCAGAACGACCACTGCATGCATCGCGGTAGGGCGTTGATTGGGCATGCACGAGCATTTGGTTCTGCTCGCTATATGGATGATACCTGAACGATGAAGTGAACAGGCATGCTAGCACGGGAGACCTATTTCCGCTATACAATATTGGAGCACTCATGTTCCTACTACTAGTAGTAGTAGTACAATTGTGGTACACTTGATGGTCAAAATACTATTCATCCGGTCCTCATAGTGAAGTGACAACACCCTGCGCCTGACACTAGTCTAGGTGAGGCGGCGTGTTCAGGTTACCAAAGTCAGCCTCACCCTGTGCACTGTGCATTCTATCACCACCGTTGTACAACACATTGGCGCCTCACCTCGTCTCCCTCTCTGCTCCCATAGAACCACTACATCTCCATCTCCTTCTCCATCTCCGTCTCCATCTCATTGTGCCCCAGTGTACCGTCGCCTCACTTGCCTCCCCCAGTACCACTATTCTCTCGCTAGCCGCTCCAGCACCGACAGCCTTCTCCCCCGTAAATCAAGCCCCCCAAAACCCACACCTTCCAAACTCCACCATGGCCGAACGCGAACCGTGCAGCATCCATATGAGCCGCGATTAGAGCAATCTCCCCAGTGACATCCTCGACCTCTGTTGTTCGTGTATGGATATGTCGAGCGCCCTGCGGCTGGCTGCATGCTCGAGGGACATGCACATGGCCATCATCGAAGCGAGGCCTAAGCTTTTCAAGACACCCTACTTGCTGCTATCTGGTCTTGCGAGATTGGCTCGCCATGATACGGAGGCGTACATGATGCCCCTCGACTCCAATCCGATCTCCATTAGGCAAAACTTCTTTGCAGGTATGTAGTGGGTCTCCGTACATCATTTCCCTTGACATCGATCCCATCACCATCACCCGAAACTTCTTGGCAGGTATGTACTAGGTCGGCATGAACTCCAACTGGATGGCTGCCTTCAGAGAAGACGGTAAAAAGTTGGTGCTCATGAACTTCTAGACCTCCCATGAGATTATCCTTCCTCCGTTGGATTATATAGAGTATTACCATCGCGGTCCAAGTCATCTAGATTACCATGGTAGTTGGACGGACCTTGTTTTGCAGAAGATTGTAATCTGCCAAGTGCCCACATGACATGTGAATTACGCAGACTTCAAGCTAATTGCCTTGTTCGACCGCGAACTCGCCTATCTTTATGCTGGTGCCTTCTTTAGCTGGAGACAACTCAGCTCGCAGTGGATCATCGTCAAAGCCGATACACACTTTTGTGATGCTATTGAACACAATGGCATCATCTACGCGATGGACAAAGCAGATGGCACCACGTATTGCTGGGACGGCGCGTGTAAGTTGTTTCCATCTCATGTTAATGATGACACCATGACATTGTTTGAACTTTTTGTGATGATTGGCATATCCCTGTTTGAGCAGAATTTGAGTAGAACTATGACAATGTATTAGAGACGCCGTAAATCAGCTATATTTGGAATGAGTTAATTCATGCAATTGTGACCATTGCATTAAAGCCAATTTGTACACTGAATAATCAAATGGTTAGGAATATATGGATATTATCCTTATTTTACAATAATCTATATACTACTACTAAATATGAGTGTGTATCAATGGCCATGTTAGTTTCCTCATTTTCATGATGTAGAAACATGCACCACACTGTTGGTTTCATCTAACCATACATTATGGAAGTAAATGTGCATATGGAGAACTCTATATCTGGAAGTAGTGAAATCCTGCAATGCTTACCATGTGTAACGCCCTCGATGCGGCTATATCTCCCACGTGTCGAAGCATGACTTAGAGGCATAACCGCATTGAAAGCAATGTCGCAAGTGAGGTAATCTTCACACATCCCAAGTAATACATAAGGGAAAGAGATACATAGTTGGCTTACAATCGCCACTTCACACAATTACATGAATAAAGCATTACATCATCCAGATACAATCAAGGTCCGACTACGGAACCAAAATAAAAGAAGAACCCCAAATGCGACAAAGGTCCCCGATCGACCCCATCTGGGCTCCACTACCGATCAACTAGAACGAAACAACACACAAGGCAATATCTTCATCGAGCTCCTCCTTGAGCTTGGTTGCGTCACCTGCTCGGTAACATAGGCACCTGCAAACTGGTTTTGGAAGTATCTGGTGAGCCACGAGGACTCAGCAATCCCATTACCATGGGTATCAAGACTAGCAAAGCTTAATGGGAAAGGAAGGGGTAAAGTGGTGAGGTTACAGCAGCAACTAAGCATATATGGTGGCTAACATACGCAAATGAGAGCAAGAAGAGAAACAAGCGGAACGGTCGTCAACTAGCAATGATCAAGAGGTGATCCTGAACACCTACTTACGTCAAACATAACCCAGAAACCGTGTTCACTTCCCGGACTCCGCCGAGAAGAGACCATCACGGCTACACACGCGGTTGATGCGTTTTAATTCGGATCAAGTGTCAAGTTATCTACAACCGGACATTAACAAATTCCCATCTGCCACATAACCGCGAGCACGGCTCTCGAAAGTTTATACCCTGCAGGGGTGTCCCAACTTAGCCCATGACAAGCTCTCGCGATCATCGAAGGAATAGACCTTCACCCAGGAAGACCCGATCAGTCTCGGAATCCCGGTACATCAAGACATTTCGACAATGGTAAAACAAGACCAGCAAAGCCGCCCGATGCGCCGACAATCCCGATAGGAGCTGCACATATCTCGTTCTCAGGGCAACACCGGATAAGTCAAGCTACGAGTAAAACCAGCCGTCGAGTTGCCAAGAGGTGGCCCCGCAGGCTGCTCGGTTCGGACCAACACTTAGACAAGCAGTGGCCCGGGGGGGCTATAATAAAGATGACCCTTGGGTTAATTACGCCCAAGGGAAAAGTAGGTGGTGGTGAGGCAAATGGTAAAAGTCAATGTTGGGCCTTGCTGGACAAGTTTTATTCAAAGCGAACTGTCAGGGGGGTCCCATAAATCACCCGACCGCGTAAGGGACGCAAAATCCGGAAACATAACACCGGTATGACGGAAACTAGGGCGGCAAGAGTGGAACAAAACACCAGGCATAAGGCCGAGCCTTCCACCCTTTACCAAGTATATAGATGCATTAATAATATAAGAGATATTGTGATATCCCAACCAAAATCCTGTCCACCATGGAGAAATCTTCAACTTCACCTGCAACTAGCAACGCTATAAGAGGGGCTGAGCAAAGCAGTAACATAGCCAAACAACGGTTTGCTAGGAATGGTGTCAAAGGTTAGAGGTTCATGGCAATATGGGATGGCTTGACAAACAGGTAATAGGTATCGCAGCATAGCGAAAGAACGAGGCAACTAGAATAGCAATGATAGTAGTGAGATCCAGGGTAGCGGTCATCTTGCCTGAAATCCCGCAAGGAAGAAGAACGAGTCCATGAAGAAGATGAACGGATGAAGCCGAACCAATCGTAGATGAATGAATCCTCACGATCGCAACGAAACAGGAACTAACAAGAAGAAGCACACAACATAGGTAAACACACCAGACATGAACAAGGCATGATGCACAACAAGCATGATGCATGTCTGGTTTAATGAGGCATGGCATGGCAATATGCACAAACAAAACTACAAGTTAAGTGGAGCTCAATATGCAACGAAGTGGCATATTGAAGAAAACACCACATGACTCATTTAGTTCTCTCCCGTTTAGGTACACAGCAATGTTAAATGTTGTTAAACATGGCAAGGGGTGTAACAAAAGTAAACTAACTATTTAGGCAAGTTTAAATGAGACCGGAAGAACAAACAACAATTCCGGAAAATCCTCATGTCCATATTTCGAATTTAGTACTGTTCTGCCCTAAAACATATTTTAAAGTTGTTAAACAGGAAAATAAGGTGGACCATGTTAATCTAGGCATTTTTCCACCCCATTTACATATAAAGTTTATTAAATTCCGAGTTACGGTTAAATAGTTATGAAATAAATCATTTTAGCATGGCATTTATACAAATTTAAACAAACATCATTTTAATAATTTCAAACATGGATGAAAATGGCATATTATGAAACTAGATGAAATTCTAAGCATTTTACATGTAAAGTTTGTTTTAATCCGATGCACCGTTAATTAGTTATTATATGCATGATGCTTAGGGGGTTTTCTGTAAATCTGCAAACACTGGATAATTAGGAAATTCGCAGAGTCTAAAAAAAACAGAACTGGGCCGAAACTGCTAGCCCAGCAGTGCACAGGAGAGGGATCTGGAGGGGGCTGCTCACCCTTGGGCCTTGGCCCGTTCGGTGGATAGGGAAGGCAGGGCGACGGATCTGCGCGGCTGGGCCTTGGCGCGGTTGCGGCCCAGGCGCTGGCGACCGGTCAACGGGCGAGCGGGCTCGTCCCCTCGAGCTGTTGCTCTCGTTACTGACGAACGACGAACAGAAGCAGCAGCGGGTTCAGGCGAGGGCGAAGGGCGGCGCGCCGGCGCAGTTTGGGCGACGGAGCTCGTCGCGGAGGGGCGGCGCGGCGGCCGTGGTGGTCAACGCGCAGGGGCGGGACGAGGCGCGAGCGAGGCAGGGGCTCCCTGGTTCGAAGCAGAGGCGCGGCGCTGGCCTCGAACGAAGATGGCGGCAGCAGGAACTCCGGCCGGCGAGGATGCGGCTTGGGGGAGGGAAGCTGGGCCTTGGCGATGTACAGCAGAAACGGCCTGAGGCGGAGAGGCCACGCGCGGCTGCGGTCAACGGCGATGAGCGGCGCTCCTGCTGCTCGACGGGAAGCAGAGCAACGACGGCGAGAGAGGAACCGGGCGGAGGCGTCCCGATCCAGCGGCGGGGAGCTCCTGGCAGTTGACGAAGATGGGGATGGCGGAGGCCGGCCAATCTGGTCGAGGGGACGGTGGATCCCAGCGAGGTTCATCAAATCCGGCTGGTTCCAAGCAGCGACGGCGTGCTTGTTCATGAGCAGAAGACAGATAGAGACGGTCAGAGGAGTCGGAGAGCCAAGAAAGGGAAAAAAATGGGTGCGAGGCAGGGGACCTGCTGGGTTCACCGGCGGCTGCCGACGGCGCGACCGTGGTCAGGGAGGAGGAAGCCGATCTGCTAGCGCGGCACTCGAGGCAAGACCTAGAGCACGGGCAGGAGGGAGGAGGCTGAACGAGGATTGGACAGGAGGGATCGGGTGGAGGCGCGGGGGTTGGTCAGGCACGGAAACAGAGGAGGTGGGTGGCGATGGATCTGGGTGATGGGATGGAGAGCAGTGGCGGCGGCTGGGAGGATACCTAGGAAATAGGGTTAGGTCCAAAATGGACTAGGGGTAGACTATATATATGGAAAAGAGGAGAGTTTGGATCATCCGATAAAAATCGGACGGTCGAGAAAAATAGGCCAGGGAGCCCAATTAACAAAACGGAGATGTTTTGTAGATGTTAGGGGATGATCTGAACCCAACGGTAACGACAGACCGGTTCGGGTTCGGGCAAGTTTCGGACACGCACACGAGGGTGCTGCGAGCTGGCAAGAGAGGTTAGGTGGTCAGACAAGAGGGACTCGAGAAACCCGATTGGTCTCGGAACGGTCCACGAAGGCAACGGGGTTTGATGAGCTCAGAAAAGAGAGAGAAGAGAGTGGTCCGGTTGATCTGAGAGGGGTCAACAGGGACAAAGAAGAAGCGACATCTACGAGCGAATGCAAGTTTTAAAATATGACGGCAACGGAGTGCCGATGCAATGCGAATGATGCGATGAGACGAGATGCATAACAAAAACAAAATGCAAAACACCAAACAAAAACCCAACCACGAAGAAAATAAAATACCACATCTCCGGAAAAGGCAAGAGTTGGAGTTACGAATATGGAAAGCTACATCCGGGGCATTACAACACTCCACCACTACGAGAGGATCTCGTCCCAAGATCTAGGATGGCACCGGAGGAAAAAGGAAGAGGAAGAGAAGAGGTAAAGCTAAGTTGCTTCTTTGACCAATGAGTGAAACCAAAGAACCTTGAGAGGTTGAACAAATTGAAAGAAACAAAACAACGGAGATGAGCAAAGTTGAAAATACTCCGTTAGAAAAGAGGAACAAGGGATACAACGAGAACCAAGAGGTTGCAAAGACATGAATCAAGAGTTTAATGGACAAGATAGAATTCGAAACCACTCCGGTTAAACAAGATAGAGAAGGGATAAGATTGATATAATTTGGGCAGCACTCCGACTGTAAATGGAAGGAATTGAACATGAACTTGACAAGATGAGAGGATACTTGATGAAATCAACAACACACTGCATCCGGAATTGAAAGAATGGCACAAGGGATAAGAAACATTACAAACCGCACTCCGGTTGAGAAGGGAGGCAAAACTTGATAAGATGAGAGAACTCGAATGAAAACACGACACTCCGGCTAAACGGATAAGCAAGAAAAATTACATGATATTGACAAAACGAGATGATGGGTCAACGAGAGCAACATCACAATGCCTCCGGAAGAAACAAATAGAAGCTAGATCGCCGGAATAAGAGAATGGAGAAGGAAATGACAACTTCAGCCACAAATGAGGTTGGAAAGCATCCTTGCAAAGAAGAATTGAATGGAGTTGTTGGAAAATCAACAACGAAAAGCACAAACTTGTTGTGGGCTTATGGCAAACATCTCAAAATGATGAGGTGACAACCAGCCACTAACGGAAACAATTGATTGCTTGAGATCAACGAAGAGATGCAAAACTGCTTTCGCCGAGAGGATAGGAGAAAACTTGGATCATTGATAAGCACCACAAATAGCAACATTCCTTAGGAAAGGCTTTAGGTGAAATATAACCCAAGATAACTCCAACGAAGAAGTTGATTGGTCAAAAAGATCTCTTGAACGAAGAGAAAAAGATGGATTTAGAATACCTCATTCTTGACAACAATATGAATCATGAAACATGAAGGAAATTGTCAAGAGTGACATAACACCATCTCAAAAGATAAGATAGAAGGAATTGCACTTTGGAATGCAAGATGAAGAATACTTGAGCTCCTCAAAACAAAACATGTGTTGAGCACCATGTTTATTTTAGAGTATAGCTTGGCGGGTCTTAACTTCGAGAGAAATCTTGATGAACAATTGAAGAATTAAAAGAATCCTTGACGAAGCACCATGAAGAAACTCCGGTATTAAAAGGATGATGAAAAGAAAAAGAAGTTGAAAACACAAGGTGAAGCCTTGCAATGATTTAGATGGATCTCCGTGATAATTAGAGCTTGGAACTCCGGGAAAAGAAAAGATGAAACAACTGAAACCGAGAATTTATTCATCATGAACAAACTCCGAAAGAAGGAATTAATCACTTGGATGAAACAAGAACAAGAATTATGTTATGTGTATCCTTCACCAATTTAAATTGATGACAAGCCACGGATTGCATACAACTTATTCTCGTAGAAAGGATTAAAAGAGATATATCAAAACTTGAGAAGGCTTGAACGAACCACCGGTAGGATTTGGAAAGAACGAATGAATTGATATGATAACAAAGGAAAAGAATCTGAAGGAACCACCGATGGGATTTGGAAACAACGAGTGAATTAAAATGATAACAAAGGAAGTGAAATCTTGAACGAACCACTGTAAGACTTGAAAAAGAGAGTAGCAAGGGCACAATTCAGCGGAAAGAGTTTGAAAACGAATGAAGATACTTGAAGGGATTTAGATACATGAGAATGAAGAGACCATGAACTCATTAGAGGTTATTTGAATGATTCATTGATAGGATTTGGAGAACGATAGCTACACGCTGAGAATGAAGAATTATGGCATGATGGCCTTCGGAGGAAAGAAATGGAAACAACTCATGAAATACTCCGGATGGTAAGAAAAGAATTCCCACAATCGAAAACAATTATGAGAGGATGGCATCAAGCTTGAACTACGCGTCTTTGGAAGAACGGGTAAGGATTTAAGAGGAACTCTTCTTCGGTCTTCAAATGATGAGAATGACAACGAGAAACACCACCAAGAATTATTGAGGCACACCGGAAGAATCAAAAGCGACGAGGTTGAGCCAACTATGAAAAGAATTTGAAAGATCATGGAGAAAAGCATTTGACTGATGATAACTCATTCTTACGTCAAACTTGGAGAAGAATTTAGGATAGCTCTGGGAAAATAGAAGAGTCAGGTAAGATCCTGGGAAAAGACCTGTGGGTTAGGGCCCACTCAAAAGAACACCGTTGAAAAGATTTAAAAGAGATGTTGCACCGGTTGAATTAAATGACTTGAATGAGATACCAATCTCGAAAGAGCTTGAACGAATGCAGAGTGGAAACACGAATCTTCGAGATATCTTGAGCACTCCGGAATAACAAATAGCGAGAAGTAGAATGATAATGAGGTGCTCCGGTATGAGAAGACATTGAAATGAGAAAAAACAGGTATGATCAACAAAACTTGACTTGAATCCACCGGAGAAGAATACGAGAATGAAGAATGATGAACTTGAAACTGTCGAGCATCTTCATGGGAAATCACCGGATAAGAACATTGATTGAAAAGAATGAAGAGACTTCACATGAATAAATGGATACTTGATAAAGAAATCTGTGTCCTTGAAGAAAAAGGGTGGGAGGGCGGGAAAACAAAGGCAACTTGGGACGGATGAAACAAACACCGTTGAGAAAACTTAGATTTGATCTTGCGGATGGGAAAAATGATGGGATCCACTTGAAGAGAAGCACACCGGTTGGAAAAGAATTAACATGACAACCTCAATGATCAAGAAGGATTAACACTCACATAGAAATATGAGAACACCAATTAGGGAAAGGTATGGATTCAACATTTGACATCGAAGCAACTCGAATACCACAATAAAACAAAACAAAGGATTTGGCTTGCAGAATAAGCCGGAAACAAACATATGATAGAGATTTACCCAATCCCATATCATGCATCTGTCGGAAAGATATTCTAGGAGCTAATTGAATTCCCACCTATAAAACTCCCGAAACTTTCTGGTTATGCAATCTGGTGTTGGGGATACAGGGGAAGCAATATATCTCACCCAAACTAACAATCCCTACATCCAGCTGTATCCATCCGTCAACACATAACCAAGAAACCTTCGGAAAATCGTCTACCTCAACCTTCGAAAAGCATCCGTTATACAAGTCATGGCAATACTCCCGTACTCACCTCAGTACTGGGTTAGCGGGGTTATCTCACCAACAACTGCATAAAAGAGATTTTCGATGTCGGCGTACTAAACTCAGGTATTCCAGAACTGCAACGATAAAATTATGACGACAACACCTCAGAGCTCAACTCCCCGGGACACCTCCACTAAAAAAAAACCCTGCTGACGGGAGGCACCAAGACAATGTTGTCATCATAAAACCATCGGAACGATTCCAAGATACCCGCGAGATCCTAAAAAATTTTTTAGTGAAATTTGAGAAGAGAAGAGTCAAAACTCTACGTCAGGAGACCTCACCAGAAGGTCGAAGGGACTGGGGAGTAAAAAGAATCCTACTCTCCGATATATAATTCCTAAATGACTCAAAACATTTTTCTAGACACAACTCGGCCGCTAAAAATGATCAAGCAGTGGGGCTCCTAAGGTCGGGGAAGGCTCTGATTACCAACTTGTAACGCCCTCGATGCGGCTATATCTCCCACGTGTCGAAGCACGACTTAGAGGCATAACCGCATTGAAAGCAATGTCGCAAGTGAGGTAATCTTCACACATCCCAAGTAATACATAAGGGAAAGAGATACATAGTTGGCTTACAATCGCCACTTCACACAATTACATGAATAAAGCATTACATCATCCAGATACTATCAAGGTCCGACTACGGAACCAAAATAAAAGAAGAACCCCAAATGCGACAAAGGTCCCCGATCGACCCCAACTGGGCTCCACTACTGATCAACTAGAACGAAACAACACACAAGGCAAGATCTTCATCGAGCTCCTCCTTGAGCTTGGTTGCGTCACCTGCTCGGTAACATAGGCACCTGCAAACTGGTTTTGGAAGTATCTGGTGAGCCACGAGGACTCAGCAATCCCATTACCATGGGTATCAAGACTAGCAAAGCTTAATGGGAAAGGAAGGGGTAAAGTGGTGAGGTTGCAGCAGCAACTAAGCATATATGGTGGCTAACATACGCAAATGAGAGCGAGAAGAGAAACAAGCGGAACGGTCGTCAACTAGCAATGATCAAGAGGTGATCCTGAACACCTACTTACGTCAAACATAACCTAGAAACCGTGTTCACTTCCCGGACTCCGCCGAGAAGAGACCATCACGGCTACACACGCGGTTGATGCGTTTTAATTCGGATCAAGTGTCAAGTTATCTACAACCGGACATTAACAAATTCCCATCTGCCACATAACCGCGGGCACGGCTCTCGAAAGTTTATACCCTGCAGGGGTGTCCCAACTTAGCCCATGACAAGCTCTCGCGATCATCGAAGGAATAGACCTTCACCAAGGAAGACCCGATCAGTCTCGGAATCCCGGTACATCAAGACATTTCGACAATGGTAAAACAAGACCAGCAAAGCCGCCCGATGCGCCGACAATCCCGATAGGAGCTGCACATATCTCGTTCTCAGGGCAACACCGGATAAGTCAAGCTACGAGTAAAACCAGCCGTCGAGTTGCCAAGAGGTGGCCCCGCAGGCTGCTCGGTTCGGACCAACACTTAGACAAGCATTGGCCCGGGGGGGGCTATAATAAAGATGACCCTTGGGTTAATTACGCCCAACGGAAAAGTAGGTGGTGGTGAGGCAAATGGTAAAAGTCAATGTTGGGCCTTGCTGGACAAGTTTTATTCAAAGCGAACTGTCAGGGGGGTCCCATAAATCACCCGACCGCGTAAGGGACGCAAAATCCGGGAACATAACACCGGTATGACGGAAACTAGGGCGGCAAGAGTGGAACAAAACACCAGGCATAAGGCCGAGCCTTCCACCCTTTACCAAGTATATAGATGCATTAATAATATAAGAGATATTGTGATATCCCAACCAAAATCCTGTCCACCATGGAGAAATCTTCAACTTCACCTGCAACTAGCAACGCTATAAGAGGGGCTGAGCAAAGCAGTAACATAGCCAAACAACGGTTTGCTAGGAATGGTGTCAAAGGTTAGAGGTTCATGGCAATATGGGATGGCTTGACAAACAGGTAATAGGTATCGCAGCATAGCGAAAGAACGAGGCAACTAGCATAGCAATGATAGTAGTGAGATCCAGGGTAGCGGTCATCTTGCCTGAAATCCCGCAAGGAAGAAGAACGAGTCCATGAAGAAGATGAACGGATGAAGCCGAACCAATCATAGATGAATGAATCCTCACGATCGCAACGAAACAGGAACTAACAAGAAGAAGCACACAACATAGGTAAACACACCAGACATGAACAAGGCATGATGCACAACAAGCATGATGCATGTCCGGTATAATAAGGCATGGCATGGCAATATGCACAAACAAAACTACAAGTTAAGTGGAGCTCAATATGCAACGAAGTGGCATATTGATGAAAACACCACATGACTCATTTAGTTCTCTCCCGTTTAGGTACACAGCAATGTTAAATGTTGTTAAACATGGCAAGGGGTGTAACAAAAGTAAACTAACTATTTAGGCAAGTTTAAATGAGGCCGGAAGAACAAACAACAATTCCGGAAAATCCTCATGTCCATATTTCGAATTTAGTACTGTTCTTCCCTAAAACATATTTTAAAGTTGTTAAACAGGAAAATAAGGTGGACCATATTAATCTAGGCATTTTTCCATCCCATTTACATATAAAGTTTATTAAATTCCGAGTTACGGTTAAATAGTTATGAAATAAATCATTTTAGCATGGCATTTATACAAATTTAAACAAACATCATTTTAATCATTTCAAACATGGATGAAAATGGCATATTATGAAACTAGATGAAATTCTAAGCATTTTACATGTAAAGTTTGTTTTAATCCGATGCACCGTTAATTAGTTATTATATGCATGATGCTTAGGGGGTTTTCTGTAAATCTGCAAACACTGGATAATTAGGAAATTTGCAGAGTCTAAAAAAAACAGAACTGGGCCGAAACTGCTAGCCCAGCAGTGCACAGGAGAGGGATCTGGAGGGGGCTGCTCACCCTTGGGCCTTGGCCCGTTCGGTGGATAGGGAAGGCAGAGCGACGGATCTGCGCGGCTGGGCCTTGGCGCGGTTGCGGCCCAGGCGCTGGCGACCGGTCAACGGGCGAGCGGGCTCATCCCCTCGAGCTGTTGCTCTCGTTACTGACGAACGACGAACAGAAGCAGCAGCGGGTTCAGGCGAGGGCGAAGGGCGGCGCGCCGGCGCAGTTTGGGCGACGGAGCTCGTCGCGGAGGGGCGGCGCGGGGGCCGTGGTGGTCAACGCGCAGGGGCGGGACGAGGCGCGAGCGAGTCAGGGGCTCCCTGGTTCGAAGCAGAGGCGCGGCGCTGGCCTCGAACGAAGATGGCGGCAGCAGGAACTCCGGCCGGCAAGGATGCGGCTTGGGGGAGGGAAGCTGGGCCTTGGCGATGTATAGCAGAAACGGCCCGAGGCGGAGAGGCCACGCGCGGCTGCGGTCAACGGCGATGAGCGGCGCTCCTGCTGCTCGACGGGAAGCAGAGCAACGACGGCGAGAGAGGAACCGGGCGGAGGCGTCCCGATCCAGCGGCGGGGAGCTCCTGGCAGTTGATGAAGATGGGGATGGCGGAGGCCGGCCAATCTGGTCGAGGGGACGGTGGATCCCAGCGAGGTTCATCGAATCCGGCTGGTTCCAAGCAGCGACGGCGTGCTTGTTCGTGAGCAGAAGACAGATAGAGACGGTCAGAGGAGTCGGAGAGCCAAGAAAGGGAAAAAAATGGGTGCGAGGCAGGGGACCTGCTGGGTTCACCGGCGGCTGCCGACGGCGCGACCGTGGTCAGGGAGGAGGAAGCCGATCTGCTAGCGCGGCACTCGAGGCAAGCCCTAGAGCACGGGCAGGAGGGAGGAGGTTGAACGAGGATTGGACAGGAGGGATCGGGTGGAGGCGCGGGGGTTGGTCAGGCACGGAAACAGAGGAGGTGGGTGGCGATGGATCTGGGTGATGGGATGGAGAGCAGTGGCGGCGGCTGGGAGGATACCTAGGAAATAGGGTTAGGTTCAAAATGGACTAGGGGTAGACTATATATATGGAAAAGAGGAGAGTTTGGATCATCCGATAAAAATCGGACGGTCGAGAAAAATAGGCTAGGGAGCCCAATTAACAAAACAGAGATATTTTGTAGATGTTAGGGGATGATCTGAACCCAACGGTAACGACAGACCGGTTCGGGTTCGGGCAAGTTTCGGACACGCACACGAGGGTGCTGCGAGCTGGCAAGAGAGGTTAGATGGTCAGACAAGAGGGACTCGAGAAACCCGATTGGTCTCGGAACGATCCACGAAGGCAACGGGGTTTGATGAGCTCAGAAAAGTGAGAGAAGAGAGTGGTCCGGTTGATCTGAGAGGGGTCAACAGGGACAAAGAAGAAGCGACATCTACGAGCGAATGCAAGTTTTAAAATATGACGGCAACGGAGTGCCGATGCAATGCGAATGATGCGATGAGACGAGATGCATAACAAAAACAAAATGCAAAACACCAGACAAAAAACCAACCATGAAGAAAATAAAATACCACATCTCCGGAAAAGGCAAGAGTTGGAGTTACGAATATGGAAGCTACATCCGGGGCGTTACACGATGTGTACATACCTATATTCGCCCTTCAGCAATCAATTGCTAGAATAATATCCTCACAAAAAATTTGCCCACAGAACACGAGTATATAACAATGCATGGTTTGTTAGTTACCTTGAAGAATTTGTTTGTGAGGACAGAACATGATTACATAACATGCATGACATGGTAGTTTCCTGTGAAGAATCGATTGAGAGATAACATGAGTATAACCATGCATGGCACTTCTATATTTTCGAACCCAGTATACATTTCCCTGTATTTTCCTCTCAGTTCCAACAGGGACATATCAATGTTGTTTCTTGCATTATCCTACTCGTACTCTAAACAATGCTGATCTTACATTAACAATGCCTGTCCTTTTCGATATGATGTAGTGTCCATACAGTTACTGCCCTTTGTAATCACACCACCTTTGCCAAAAACAGGGAAGCACAACTGGTTCCTCGCTCGATCAGACGACGACAAAAGACTGATGATCATTCGGACACATGAGCCGGAAAAGTTATATTGCAAAAACCCCACTGTATACAAGCACCGTGTAATACGTGAGTATCTGGATAGTGGCTGTTATGTCTATGAGCAGGATACTAGCTTGTTGGGGCCTTTAGGATTTTTTAGTTGGAGGCGGGTTAAATGAGGGCATCACCATTCTCCAGTGTTTAGAGTATATCTCCTTTTTTCAAGTTATATAATTTGAGCTCAATGTCTTTTTGATGATATACACTTGTTTGGGCCACTGAGGTGTCGTTGAATATGGGCCGAGTAGTAACCCAATGCCAAATAGGTCAATTAGGACTCTCAGGCCGGGCTCTCGAAAGATCCTGGATAAGAAAGGTCGGGATCTCCAAAAAAGAAAGAATAAGGACTCTTAGGCCGACATGTGGGCGCCACCGGTGTTTTCGTGCGCTTGCGCGCCGAGACCATATTGGCGCATGCTCGAAATTCATGCTACCTTTTCATCCCCAGTCTCCCACCCCTCCCTCACCTCTGGAATCTCGATTCCTACTCCAGTTCCCCCAAATCCCCCTCCTGTACTCCCTGTACTCATGCGCACTATCATGTCGCCGGTCAGTGCGGATCTCCGAGCCGGAGATCATGAGGTCCTTCCTACCTTCGGTCGCTGCGTGCTGTCGCTCAATAGTGGCATGGCGGCGCTTGACGAATAGTTTGTCAGCAAAGTGCTGATGGTAACCATCAACGGCGACCGGCCTCCCGTCTCGCCGAACGACCTTGTCAAAGCTCTTGGCATTGCGCACGCATCCAAATAAGTGACTTGCTCGTCGAAGTCTGTCCTCCACCGGCTGATTTCTTTGTCAAGTTCCGGACAACTTTCGACTGCAGTCGTGTGTTCGAATCTTCCCGGCATTTGTTCTACGATGGCGCGCTAGTGAGCTTTGATCGGTGGCACCCAGGATGGGGCTCGGTGCCCTCTGAGCTTGAGTTTTTAACAAAGCTTACCTTCCACGGCATGCCTCGACGTGCTTGGAACAGCGAGTCCATGAATGAGATTATCAACGACCTTGGACGTGAGCTCGTAAGTATGTTTCTTCCTCCAGACAGTTGGGCTCTGACGCATATGGCATGGATGAAGAAGCCCTCCACCATACCGAAGGTGATTGGTGTTGAGATACCGGTGCAGGAACCGGGGTTGTACTATTCATCGCCACCAAGGCCGCCGCGGACCACGTTAGGGATGTACCTGTATCGAGTGTTCGTGCATGTCAAAGAAGTGGTCAATCCATCAATTGAAGTCCTGCCGCCGCCGATGGTGCCAGGGTCCGTCGACGATGTCCATTACAGGAGTCAACGTCAGACTTTCCCCGTGTTGCTCGGAACGATGGATGGCACAGGGCCTACTCCATCGCGTGGTGGAGGCCACTGCTTCTTTGGGAGAAGAGGCAGGGCTGGCTGCCTGGATGTGCTCAAATTTGAGGTAATAACTGAATCTTGTTGAACCAATGCGCATATATATTTAGAATGATCAAGACGGCACCGTAGTTAACTCAAAAAGATGGCTCTCCTCTCCCCCCTCTCCCCTCTCTCCCTTGCGACGTCTCCGGTGTCCGGAGCAGTCCCGGCGGCGCACCTACCTCATGCGTTCTCCTCCTCCTCCTCCCCTCCGCGCTCTCCTCCGGGCTCCGCTCCGGCATCGCGCGCAGCCCCCCTGCTCTCTGGCCTCTCCTCCTCGCTCAGTCCTCATCGCCCCTCTCCGGGCTAATAAGTTATGGGCTCTCGGCTCGGATGGCTCCGGGTCGGATTCTGAGGCTCCCCCTCCCCCGTCCCGCCCGGTTCCGGCGTGCTCCCCCTTGGGCTGCGGCGACCACACGCCGGCGCAAGTTTGCGCCCGGAGGGCGGGGGCGGCCTGTCTGGCCTTCCGTGGAGGCAGATGGGTGGCGCCGCGTCTCGCGTGGGCGGCGGCGTGCTTCGTGCTGGTCCTCGCCTACGGACCCGCTGCGGTCTGCGCTGGCGTTGGCTTCGTGCTCTCCGCTGGGTTCTCGGGCTGGCTCGCCCTCGGGTGCGGCCTCCGCTGCTCTGGTGGCGCCGGCACCGGTGCCAACCCTAGATCTGGGTTCGGGGGCGGCGCTAGTGCCCCCTCCTATGGCGCAGGCCCCGGTGGGTGCTGCTGGGCCTGGTGGGCCAGCCTCGGCCATGGCTCTGGCGTCCTTTTCTAATTCCCCCCTTCCTTCTTTGGATCCTGGGCTGCGGGCGGCCCAGGTCGAGCCCACTCCGCCTGTAAGGCTGTGTACCGATTCGGGCCTGGCTCGGTCGGGGTACTTATGGGTGCGGAGGGCCGCGGTTCCCCCATTTCTAGGGTTTCCTGCCTCCTCCTCAGATCTGTTCCGCCACCGTCTCCCCATCCGGGGCTTCGTCAGATCTGCTCCTCCTCCTCCCCTCTCCCTCTCCTTTGCGGTGGTGGCGGTGATGGACCGCTCCCATGCGTCCTCCAGTGAGGCGGTCTCCGGGCAGAAGCGGGGTCATGGCAGATCTGGTGATGTGGACGCGGATCTGGAGTACGAGGCGGCTCTTCGCGCGAAGCTTCAGGCCTCGCTAGCCCCGGAGGCGGGGTCGGCGGCGGCGTCCGTTGGAGTGTCTCCCCGCCCCTCTGGGTTGGGCCCGTTGGCGCCTCTCCCCCCTGCATCTGGTGCTCCTTCGGTTTCGGCCGACCCCTAGGAGGTTGCGGTGGCGGCCAGTGGGGAGGGCTCGTCGGTGCCCACCCTGGCGTCCCCTCCGCTGGGTGCTGCTCCCCGGGGCGGCGCACCGGTGCGGGCTCCGGCTGGGGGTGGGCCGTCCCACTTCTTCCCCCGAGGCGCGTCAGGGGCTCCGGCTCGGCGTCCTGTCGGCCCCGTGGCGGGGCGGGGCTCTGGTACTGGGTCTGCTGCGGCTGGGGATGGCCTCCTTCCTCCTCCTCTTGGCGCTGGTCGCATCCCTCCCCAACCCCATCCTCACTTGCTTTGCGTGTCATCGCCCTGGCCATTTCCAATCGTGCTATGAAAAGCCTCCTTTCTGCCTCATCTGCAAGGAAGACGGTCACCTTACGGTGGACCGTCAGAATCGTGTCAAGCCTCCTGCGTTTGTTCATTATGGCAACGGTCTCCCTGGATGTTCTTTCTTTGCTCTAGATAGGGGGATCCCTGAGGCTGCTCCCATCCCCTCCCTTTCCAATGTTGGCATTATTTTGGTCCAGGCTAAACGCATCTCTCCACAGATCCTTTTCGATGAGCTTAAGTTATGGGATGAGGGTGGATGGGATTGGCAAATCCGCCAGCTCTCAGAGTTCGAATTTGCTGCGACTTTCCCCTCTAAAGAGAGCCTCCGGATGATCTCCTCTTGCTCTAGCTTCACGCTGCCTCTGAATCAACTCACGGTCTTGGTCAAAGCTGCCTCTAATGGATTCAAGGCAATCTCCTCCCTGTCTGATGTGTGGGTGTTGGTTGAAGATGTCCCTCCGAACATGCGCACCACGGCTTTCCTGATGGCTTTCGGAGTTCTCATCGGTAAACCCATTGAAGTTGACCAAGACTCTCTGGCGATCCTGGGGCCGGCCCGGCTTCGGGTCTGGTGCGTGGACCCCCTATGCATTCATGGCACCCTCGATGTCTTCCCTGCGGCCGGTGGCTTCCGGCTCTGTGTGCGGGTGGCGGGGGCCTCGGGCCCGGTGTCGCCTCCTCCTCCTCCCTCGCCCCCGGCCTCTGACAATGGTTGCCCCGACGATTCCATGCACGGGTCTGGTCCCTGGTTCACCCAGTCGGAGTGGGATGGCCTCTCACCCGAAGACCAGGACATGCTCAAGGAGAACGCGCCTGCTGGCAAGGGGGTCCAGAGCTCGGCATGCCTTTCTCGACGATGTGCTCCAACCTCCCTGCCCATCCCGCTTCTCCCTCCCTGTCTGAGGCATTGAAGATCTTCCCCCCAGCGGGCCCTATGGTGCTAAAAAAGAAGAAGAAATCCTCAGTCAAGAAGTACTCCGCCAAGAGTCGTGCGTCTAATGACTCTAGGCAGTCCGCGGCTAGGCTCTGCCGCAGGCTTGAGGCTGATATGGGTGTGGCCTCGGGCCCGTCCTCTGCTACGGCTTCTCCCAGTCGTGCTCGCCCTGTTCCTGTGCGTTCGCCTACGTCCACGGCTCGCAAGAGCGGCCGTGTCTCCAACAGTGGTGAGCGGGTGGTCGATCGGGCTGCTCGGCGTGCTGCGGCTCGAGATCTGTCCCCTTCAGGTTCGTCCTCTCCTCCCTCCCCCTCCCCTACACGATTTCCTCTCCTGTTCATTTAGTTCTCCCTTCTAAATCTGATGATCACTTGCTAAATATTTTAAATGACGTGGGTATCTGTTTAGACTCCAGTTTGGGATCTCCTTCTTCTATTCTTGGTATTTTTAGGGCGAATGAAATCGCCCAGGCAGATATTGCAAAAGCCAAGGGGGCTAGGGTGGGCTCGGGTGCCCCACAGGTTGTGGCCGGTGGGGACGAGTGGGGAGATGACAGGAGTCATGCTCCCTCGGTGGTTTCTAAACGAGGGGTAGGGAAGCGCCCAAAATCCTGCATGGCCCCGAGCAGGTCGAGTCTTCGTATCAAAAACATATCGTATAAATGAAGGCATTATTTTGGAATATTAGAGGCTTCTGCGCTAGGGGGCGTAGAGACCAACTTAAGGACCTTGTTCGATCTGAGAATGTTTATTTTATTGGCCTTGTCGAGACCTTCAAACCTTCCTTTTCTGCTAACGAATTATCGGCGATTGCTGGGATAGATAGATTTCATTGGAATTTTGTGGCCTCGGCTGGTCATTCAGGTGGATTTTTGCTTGGCTCCAAAAAAGATACTTTTGATTTTGTGGCCTTTGACCATGGTATCTTTTGGGCTAGCACAGTGGTCTTTATTCGCTCTCTCAACTCCCTGGTGGAAATCTTGGTGGTTTATGGTCCGGTTGACCATGCGATGTCTTATGCTTTTTTGGATGAGCTTAGTATTAAGATTGAATCTTGCCAGCTCCCCTTGTTGATCGAGGGTGATTTTAATTTGCTTCAGTTTCCCTCCGACAAGAGTTCACCTAACTTCTCGTGGCCCTATGCTGATGCATTCAATGCTTTCATTAGGGACATGGCTATTCGTGAGATCCCTAGGGTCGGAGCCCGGTACACGTGGTCTAACCATCAACCCCCCCCCCCATCCGCTCTGTCCGTGATAGAGTTTTTGTTTGCCCTAGATGGGACCCTTTATTTCCTCGTGCAAGTCTTAAGGCCCTTGCCGGTGTTGGTTCCGATCACACACCCCTGATGCTAGATGATGGAACACGCTCTATGGTTGTCCCGAGGTTTCAGTTTGATGCTTCCTGGCTTTAAGTCGAGGGCATCAATGACTTGGTGGCCCAAATTTTTTTGTCTTTCCTTTCTTCTACTCATTGTTCTTTTGGCCCAATGGACGACTGGCATCAATGCTCCTATTTCCTGCGTAGATTCCTTAGAGGTTGGTCCAAAAACCACTTTGCTCAGTCAAGGCGTGACAAAGCAAGGCTGGTGGCTCAGGTTGGCATTCTGGACGAACGTGCGGATTTAGCTGGGCTGTCCTTGGATGAATGGTAATCTCGGTATGGTTTAGAAGAGGCGTTGTTGGGCATTCATGGGTAGGAGGAAGTTTACTAGAAACAACGCGGTACTACCAACTGGACTCTTAAGGGGGATTTTCCCACGGCTTATTTCTTTGCTATTGCTAATGGTAGATGGCGGAGATGCTTTATTGATAGCCTTATTATTGACGGTGTCAGGACTTCTGACCCCCCGGTGATTATGCGGCATGTGGTCTCTTTCTTCTCTAACCATCTTGCGGCTAAACCTGAGCTAGGCTTTAAGTTGGCTGTGTCCTTCTAGCCCCCGTGTGATCAACTTTCGAGCGCTGATAATGAAAGCCTTCTAATCCCCTCTACGGATGAGGAAATTTTCGAGGCGATTCGCTCTGCCAATTATAATGCCTTCAGGCCCAGACGGCTTCTCCATTCTTTTTTTTCCGACATTTTTGGCCTCAACTAAAAGGCCTAATCTTGGCTATTACACAAGGTTTTTGGTTGGGGACTATAGATATCTCGAGACTTAACTACACAGTTCTTACCCTCATCCCTAAAGTCAAAGGCGCTGACATAATCTCCCAATTTAGGCCTATTGCTCTCATTAACAACTTTGCTAAGATCCCTGTCAAGGATATGGCTGTTAAGGTTTCTCCGATCGCTCATCGGGTCATTAGCCCTTTCCAATCCGTGTTCATTAAGGGGAGTTTCATCTTGGACGGGGTGCTTTGCCTTCACGAAATAATCCATGACGTTCATAGCAAGAACACCAAGGCTCTGATTCTCAAGCTCGATTTTGAAAAGGCTTATGATTTGGTGAGCTGGAACTTTCTTCGCCAAGTTTTGCTGGCCAAGGGCTTTGAAGGCTCGGTGGTCCACCGCCTGATGCAACTTGTCACTGGGGGTCATACGGCGGTTGCTGTCAATGGTCAGACCAGTAAAATCTTCGCGAATGGTAGGGGTTTGAGACAAGGTGATCCGACGTCTCCTTTGCTTTTCAACTTTCTGGCTGATGCTCTCTCCCACATTCTGTCTCGTGTTGCGGCTGCTGGACACATTTCGCCTGTTAGTTGTCATCGCATTCCTAATGGCATCTCTCACTTACAATATACGGACGACACCATCATTATGGTTGAACTTAATGATTATTCCATCACAAATCTAAAATTTCTTCTTCTTTGCTTTGAAGCTTTGTCGGGCCTTAAAATCAACTTCTCTAAGAGCGAGGCTATTGTGACTGGGGTACCTGCTATGGAGGCGCAGCGGGTGGCCCACCTTCTGAACTGGTCTCTCGGGTCGTTCCCTCTTAAATATTTGGGCTTACCCATTTCCCCTCTTAAACTGTTGGCTAAGGACTTTGCCCCGGCTGTGGCTAAAGTTGGCAATAGAGTTCTACCGTGGTGAGGTCGGTACAATTCCCAGGCAGGCAAGGTTGCCCTCACCAACTCCTGCCTTTCCTCGCTCCCGATGTTTCTAATGGGATTCTACCTGTTGTCCGAAGGGACGCACTCGGGCTTCGATAACCACAGGGGTGCCTTCTTCTGGAATTCTTCCGATAATAAACGCAAATATAGGATGGTTAAGTGGGATCTCAATTGTAGACCCAAGTATATGGGGGCTCTTGGTATCATTAACACCAGAATCATAAATAAATGCCTTTTGCTAAAATGGTGGTGGAAGATTATGTCCCTCGATGACTGCCCCGCCTGGCTTAATCTCCTCAAAGCAAAATATTTCCCCTCCTCCAGCCCTATGTTCGCTCCCGCCTCTGGTGGCTCTCAATTTTGGCGCCAGCTGGTTAGCATTAGGCCGGCTTTCCAGTCCCTGGTGAAGTTCATTGTTCATAACGGTAAATCCACATGTTTTTGGTTAGACTGGTGGGTTGGGGACACCATGTTGGCGGTGGCCCACCCGACTCTATTATCGTTTTGTGCTGATCCTGAGATCTCAATCTTCGAGCTCTCGGCTCAGGGTTGGGTTTTAGATTTCTGGCGCTCTCTTTCCCCTGTAGATTTGGAAGATTGGCATCGCCTTATTGCCTGCTTCCCCCTGCTCTCGGAGGAAGAGGACTCCGTTGCTTGGCCCCACTCCTCTTCGGGGCGTTTTTTGGTAAAGTCGGCGTATTCGAAACTTATTGCTGGTACCCGCACTGACAAGTTTAATTACATTTGGTCTGCCCGCATCCCTCCCAAGATCAAGATCTTCCTCTGGCAAGCTCACCGTCGCAAACTTCCAGCGGCTGACCAGATTAAAAAGAGGAATGGTCCGGGCTCGGACTTCTGCCAGCTCTGCGGTACCCTGGAGAATACTGAGCATATCTTTTTCCAGTGCTCTTTGGCTAAATTCATTTGGAGTTGCATTAGACTTTTGCTTGGGACTAATTGGAACCCTTCCTCCTTTGAGGATTTGCGGCAGTGCATTAATTCCCTAGAAGGTCGTTCTAAGAGGGTTTTCATGGTGGGTTGGGCTGCAATTTGTTGGGCGCTCTGGACTACTAGGAATAAGTTCACTACTGAACACATTTACCAGCTAACCCAGTCAGTTGCTTATTTAAAACCAATGTCTTTTTGCAGCAGTGGAGATCATTGACTAAGGATGGGGATCTAGAGGCTTTCGACGATATGCTATCCAAAATGAAATATACTGCTTCTTCCCTGCTGCGGCACTCTAGGCGGACGCTTACTTAATGGTGTGGCTGGCCTGCGTGCCATGATAGGCTGGTTGCCTTGTACCCACACTTCTTATTCAGTTCTGTTAAACGCCTGTGGTCCCTTGGTTTGGTTGTGACTTTGCCTGGTGGCTTTATTTATAAAGTCGGGCTATCGCCTTTTATCTAAAAAAATAACTGAATCTTGTGAGATACTCCCTCCGTTTCAAATTACTTGTCGCACGTATGGATATATCTAGATGTATTTTAGTTCTAGATACATCAATTCCAGTGACGAGTAATTTGGAACAGAGGGAGTACTAGTTAAATCCGAGCTATGGTTGTGAAGCACTGATATGCCAGTACATTTGATTGTGACCTGTTCTAATTTTGTACCTGAACTTTTTTTAGAAAGGGCTGTACGTCAACTTAATGTGCTAGCAGAACTTATTGTGGTGTCTGTCTGTTTTCTTTGCACATCATTCAAGATATTTGATATGTCTCCGTCGTATCTATAATTTTTGATTGTTCCATGCCAATATTTTTCAACTTTCATATACTTTTGGCAACTTTTTATACTATTTTTTGGGACTAACATATTGATCCAGTGCCCAGTGCCAGTTCCTGTCTGTTGCATGTTTTATGTTTCGCAGAAAACCCATATCAAACAGAGTTCAAACGGGATAAAAACGGACGGAGAATTATTTTTCAATATTTGTGATTTTTGGGAAGTAAAATCAACGCGAGACGGTGCCCGAGGGGGGTAGGAGACAGGGGGGCACGCCCTAGGGAGGCAGGCGCGCCCTGGACTCTCCTGGGCCCCCCGTAAGGAGGTTGACGCTCTTCTTTTGTCACAAGAAAGCTAATTTTATGAGAAAGATCTGAGTGAAAGATTCACCTCAATCGGAGTTACGGATCTCTGGATATAAAAGAAACGGTGAAGGGATAGAATTTGAGAACGCAGAAACAGAGAGATAGATCAAATCTTGGAGGGGCTCTCGCCTCTCCCAAGCCATGGGAGCCAAGGACTAGAGGGGAAACCCTTCTCGCTGCCAGAGAGACAACCCGGAAGTTTTAGAGAGTCATTTATTTCTGTTGAGTGCTTTTATATAGTTTAAAAACAAAAAAATAAAGAGGGGAACCTAAAACTTTTCAAAAAGGAAAGTGAAAGTGAGAAAGACAAGCATTGTTGAAGTGGGAGCTAGCCTTGAACTTTGTTCATGCTCACGGAAACTTTGTGAATCTTGTTTACAGAAACTTTTCAACAAAAATAATTACCCCCTTGTATAGTTCCATTGTATTATAAAAATAATGTGCCAATGTTTTCCTTTAGGATGTTTACAATGCTTGTTGGTTTGTACGGTGCAGGACAGAAACTTTGGCTGGAGTGCGCGATTTTACATTTTTAACTGGAACGTCAATTGGTTATGATTCCTTTTGCACTGTATTTCTATACAACTTTTTTATTTTTCCTAATTTTGGTAGAAGTTTTGGGGTACCATAAGTATGGTGGATGTTCATATTGCTAAAGACTGTTCTGTTTTTGACAGATTCTGTTTTTGATGCATAGTTTGCTTGTTTTGATGAATCTATCAATTTATATTAGTGGATTAAGCCATGGAAAAGTTATATTACAGTCGAAACAATGCAAAAACAAATATGAATTGGTTTTCAACTGTACTTAGAGTGGTGATTTGCTTTATTATACTAACGGATCTTACCGAGTTTTCTGTTGAAGTTTTGTGTGGATGAAGTGCCTAAACGAGGAGGTCTCGATATGAGGAAAAGGAAGAGAGGAAAGAGCTCAAGCTTGGGGATGCCCGAGGCACCCCAAGTAAATATTCAAGGATACTCAAGCGTCTAAGCTTGGGGATGCCCCGGAAGGCATCCCCTCTTTCTTCAACAAGTATCGGTATGTTTTTGTATTCGTTTCGTTCGTGCATTATGTGCAAGTCTTGGAGCGTCTTTTGTATTTAGTTTTCACTTTTATTTTATGAACCATGCTAGTATGAGATAGTCCTTGGTTGATTTAAAGAATGCTCATTGCACTTCACTTAAAATCTTGTCAGTATGTCTTTATAGAATGCTTCATGTGCTTCACTTATATCATTTGAAGTTTGGATTGCCTGTTTCTCTTCATATAGACAACCGCCAATTGTAGAATGCTCTTTTGCTTCACTTATATTTGTTAGAGCATGGGCATATCTTTTGTAGAAAGAATTAAACTCTCTTGCTTCACTTATATCTATTTAGAGAGATGATAGGAATTGGTCATTCACATGGTTAGTCATAAAATCCTACATAAACTTGTAGATCGCTGAATATGATAGGTTTGATTCCTTGCAATAGTTTTGCGATATAAAGGTGGTGATATTAGAGTCA
This sequence comes from Triticum timopheevii, assembly GCA_963921465.1. Lineage (NCBI taxonomy): Eukaryota > Viridiplantae > Streptophyta > Magnoliopsida > Poales > Poaceae > Triticum > Triticum timopheevii. The sequence continues at coordinate 143,198,833 of OY997270.1, forward strand.
TGCTAGTGGGTGGTTGTGGATTATTATAAATACTTGTGTTGAGGTTTGTGATTCCCGTAGCATGCATGTATGGTGAACCGCTTTGTGATGAAGTTGGAGCACGATTTTATTTATTGATTGTCTTCCTTATGAGTGGCGGTCGGGGACGAGCGATGGTCTTTTCCTACCAATCTATCCCCCTAGGAGCATGCGTGTAGTACTTTGTTTTCAATGGCTTATAGATTTTTGCAATAAGTATATGAGTTCTTTATGACTAATGTTGAGTCCATGGATTATACGCACTCTCACCTCTCCATCATTGCTAGCCTCTTCGGTACCGTGCATTGCCCTTTCTCACCTCGAGAGTTGGTGCAAACTTCGCTGGTGCATCCAAACCCCGTGATACGATACGCTCTATCACACATAAGCCTCCTTATATCTTCCTCAAGACAGCCACCATACCTACCTATCATGGCATTTCCATAGCCATTCCGAGATATATTGCCATGCAACTTTCATCATCATCATCATATACATGATTTGAGCATTCATTGTCTTATTGCTTTGCATGATCGTAAGATAGCTAGCATGATGTTTTCATGGCGTGTCTGTTTTTTTATGTCATTGCTACGCTAGATCATTGCACATCCCGGTACACCGCCGGAGGCATTCATATATAGTTATATCTTTGTTCTAGATATTGAGCTGTAATATTGAGTTGTAAGTAAATAAAAGTGTGATGATCCTCATTATTAGAGCATTGCCCCAGTGAGGAAAGGATGATGGAGACTATGATTCCCCCACAAGTCGGGATGAGACTCCAGACTTTATCAAAAATAAAAGAGGCCAAAGAAGCCCAAATAAAAAAAGAGGACAAAGAAGCCCACCAAAAAAGGGGAAAATTAAAAAAAGGAAAAGAGAAAATAAAAAAATGAGAGAAAAAGAGAGAAGGGGCAATGCTACTATCCTTTTAACACACTTGTGCTTCAAAGTAGCACCATGTTCTTCATAGAGAGAGTCTCCTATGCTTTCACTTCCATATACTAGTGGGAATTTTCATTAAAGAAATTTTGCTTGTATATTCCGATGATGGGCTTCCTCAAATGCCCGAGGTCTTCATGAGCAAGCAAGTTGGATGCACACCCACTTAGTTTTCAGTTTTAGCTTTCATACACTTATAGCTCTAGTGCATCCGTTGCATGGCAATCCCTACTCAATCACAATGATATCTATTGATGGGCATCTCCATAGCCCGTTGATACGCCTAGTTGATGTGAGACTATCTTCTCCTTTTTGTCTTCTCCACAACCACCATTCTATTCCACCCATAGTGCTATATCCATGGCTCACGCTCATATATTGCGTGAAAGTTGAAAGAGTTTGAGATTATTAAAGTATGAAACAATTGCTTGGCTTGTCATCGGGGTTGTGCATGATTAAATACTTTGTGTGATTAAGATAGAGCAACAGCCAGACTATATGATTTTGTAGGGATAACTTTCTTTGGCCATGTTGTTTTGAAAAGACATGATTGATTTATTGGTACGCTCGAAGTATTATTGTTTTCATGTCAAATGATAGACTATTTCTTTGAATCACTCGTATCTTAATATTCATGCCATGATTAGACACATGATCAAGATAATTCTAGGTAGCATTCCGCATCAAAAATTATCTTTTTTATCATTTACCTACTCGAGGACGATCACGAATTAAGCTTGGGGATGCTGATACGTCTCTGTCGTATCTATAATTTTTGATTGTTCCATGCCAATATTCTTCAACTTTCATATACTTTTGGCAACTTTTTATACTATTTTTTGGGACTAACATATTGATCCAGTGCCCAGTGCCAGTTCTTGTCTGTTGCATGTTTTATGTTTCGCAGAAAATCCATATCCAATAGTGTCCAAACGGGATAAAAACGGATGGAGAATTATTTTGGAATATTTGTGATTTTTGGGAAGTAAAATCAACGCGAGATGGTGCCCGAGGGGGCCAGGAGATAGGAGGGCGCACCCCAGGGAGGCAGGCGCGCCCTGGACTCTCTTGGGGCCCCGTAAGGCGGTTGACGCTTTTCTTTTTCCGCAAGAAAGCTAATTTTATGAGAAAGATCTGGATGAAAGATTCAACCCAATCGGAGTTACGGATCTCCAGATATAAAAGAAACGGTGAAGGGGTAGAATCTGAGAACGCAGAAACAGAGAGATCGATCCAATCTCGGAGGGGCTCTTGCCCCTCCCAAGCCATGGGAGCCAAGGACCAGTGGGGAAACCATTCTCCCATCTAGGGAGAAGGTCAAGGAAGAAGAAGAAGAAGAAGGGGGGCTCTCTCCCCCTTGCTTCTGGTGGCGCCGGAATGCCACCGGGGGCCATCATCATCACCGCGACCTTCACCAACACCTCTGCCATCTTCACCAACATCTCCATCACCTTCCCCCATCTATATTCAGCGGCCCACTCTCCCACAACCCGGTGTACCCTCTACTTGAACATGGTTCTTTATGCTTCATATTATTATCCAATGATGTGTTGCCATCCTATGATGTCTGAGTAGATTTTGGTTGTCCTATTGGTGGTTGATGAATTGCTATGATTGATTTAATTTTCTTGCGGTTATGTTGCTGTCCTATTGTGCCCTCCGTGTCGCGCAAGAGTGAGGGATTCCCGTTGTAGGGTGTTGCAATACGTTCATGATTCTTTTATGGTGGTTGCTTGAGTGACAGAAGCATAAACCCGAGTAAGGGGATTGTTGCATACGGGATAAAGGGGACTTGATGCTTTCATGCTATGGTTGGGTTTTACCTTAATGAATCTTTAGTAGTTGTGGACGCTTGCTAGAGTTCCAATCATAAGTGCATATCATCCAAGAAGACAAACTATGTTAGCTTATGCCTCTCCCACATAAAACTTGCTATCGGTCTAGTAACGTAGTCAGTTGCCTAGGGACAATTCAACAATTCCTACCACCACTTTTCCACACTCGCTATAGTTACTTTATTGCTTCTTTATCTAAACAGCCCATAGTTTATATTTACATGTTCTTTATTATCTTACAAACCTATCCAGCAACACCTACAAAGTACTTCTAGTTTCATACTTGTTCTAGGTAAAGCGAACGTCAAGCGTGCGTAGAGTCGTATCAGTGGCCGATAGGACTTGAGAGAGTATTTGTTCTACCTTTAGCTCCTCGTTGGGTTCGACACACTTACTTATCGAAAGAGGCTACAACTATCCCGTATACTTGCAGGTTATCAATATTTCCCCGTCATTGATAAAGACGATGAACCGTTATGTACGACTTCGTTGGTTTCAACATAGCCCTACACGTAGCGATCCACTGCTTCCATCCTGATTGTGTCGCATGCGTGAAATTTTTGTATGTGTGCTATGATGTTCTATATGATTGTGTCAACTATATAAGTTTTTACTGAGCATCAGCAATGCATATGGCTGAAAGATGTATTTACGAGCATCGACCGATGGGTCTCTCTCTCTCTCTCTCTCTCTCTCTCTCAAACACACACACGGACACACACACACGCATACACACATACACACACGCACACACGCACAAGTGGGACCCGTTGAATTATTTATTTGCTCGTGACAGCTTTTCATTAGCTTCCACTATAATCTAACATTTTTCTGAAGTTATTAATTGAGCTCAGTGACTTCAAAAAGTTGTACAGAAGCCTTGTTTGGGCCTTTCCGGCATCGCTGAATGTGGGCTGAGTAGCCATGTTAGGTTGTACTGTACTACAGACGCCTTTTTTTCAACAGCAGCAATGCAACTGGGCCGACAATTGTACACAATATCCGGGTCAACTAGTTATTCTCCGCCCCGCTGGGCTGCAAACTTTACTAGGAGGTATGCATTAGGCTTAACAAGAAAATGGACTTTAAGAAATGATAAATGGGATGTAATTATAATAACTGGGCAGTAACTATGCACCAAAAGGGTAATTAGTTTAAAAATATATTATATTTGGAATTTGAAAATTTTACTTTCTTTACTGCTGCGCGCGCAATATTTCGTTGGATTTTAACGTAATAAAACTTTATTTTGAAATTATATTTAACCTGACTAGACATTTCGGATAAAAATATTTCGGATCCCATCAAAATGTGGGAATTTTTTTTGAATTCTATTTTGAGCGGTTGTTTGAAATTATTAATGGTTGCCCTAGCTAGAAGTTGGGTTATACTTTTAAAAAACTGTAAATGGGATGTAGTAAATTCCATTAGAATTAAAAAATGGGATGTACATTCTTACAAATCGCAAATGCGCTATATGTTCTCTGCCAAATCCGAGTTGTGGGCCTACTAAGTTGACGCGTACCAAGGGCTTTGTCAACTTAGTAAATATAAATGATTTTAGCTGCAGTGATCGTACGATGTCCATCCAACGGCCGTAGTGCTTCTTCAACCTCTGGTCTTCTTGCTCCAACCGCCCAAAGCAGCGCTGGTCGTGCCGCGCGCTTCTGCCTCCCGTGGCCGGCTGTGATGCCACGGAGGCCTCACCGCCCCGTACTACTCCCACCGCTTGCCAGGCCATCCCTCTACTCACCCACACCCCCTGTTATTCTGCGGCGAAGGCAGCCTCACACCGCAGCCGAACCAGTGAACCCTCGTACTCCTCTCCGCGTGGGCTTCCACTGCTGCGTCTTCCCTGGCTCCGCGGTGTCCCCTTCCTAGGCCTCGCCATCGTCCACTGCCCTGGTGCTCTCGGCGCGGCGTGGTCAACGACCGACTTCCATCGGAAGAGTACTGTACGTGGAGAGGCTGACAGCTGGGTCCAGGCGGCCGCAAGGAAGTGCCTCCTTATTGTGCGCAAAATAATTATTCCTACACCTGACAACCGGGACCCACCGGATGGGCCACCTTATTTCGCAAAAACAATGTTTCCCCCCTGACTACTGGGACCCACCGGATGGGCCACCGTATTTTGCAAAAAAAAACGTTCCCCTCACTGTCAGCTCGGACCCACCGTAAGTGCCTCCTTATTACGCACAAAAAAAATGAAAACTCCCCTTGCTAGCTGGGACCGACCATGGTGGGAGGATGACTTGTGGGCCTACTAAGTTGACTGGGATGGGGGCCTTTGTCAACTTTAATCAATATGAATGATTCTAGCTCCAGTGACCGTACAATGTCCATCCAACAGCCGTAGTGCTTCTTCAACCTCTGGTCTTCTTGCTCCAGCCACCCAAAGCAGCGCCGGTCATGCCGCATGCTCCTGCCTCCCGTAGCCGGCTGTGCTGCGCAGAGGCCTCATCGCCCCGTACTATTCCCACCGCTGGCCAGGCCCTGCGGCGACGGCAGCCTCACACCACAGTCGAACCAGTGAACCCTCGTACTCCTCTCCGCGCGGGCTTCCACTACCGCGTCTTCCCCGGCTCCGAGTCGTGCCCTTCCTAGGCCTCGCCGTCGTACACCGCCATGGTGCTCTCGGCGCGGCATGGTCAACATGGTTAAGGAACAACTTCCATCGGACGTGGACTGTACGTGGAGAGGCAGACAGCTGGGTCCACGGCCGCAGCAAGGAAGTGCCTCCTTATTACGTGGAAAATAATGATTCCTCCACCTGACAGCAGGGACCAACTAGACGGGCCACCGTATTTCACGAAAAGAAACGTTTCCCCCTGACTCCTGGGACCCACCAGCTACACCTTCGCATGCAAGGAAGTACGTCCGGGCAAAAAAAAAACAATTCACCCCCTCACTTCTGGGACCCACCAGCTACATCCTCGCACGCAAGGAAGTGCGTCCGGGCAAAAAAAACGATTCGCCCCCCTGACTGTTGGGACCCACCAGCTACATCTTCGCAGGCAAGGAAGTGCCTGACAGTCGGGACCCACCTGGTCGAAGCGTACATAGCATTGTCATTCTGATCGCGAACGTGTACGTACATACTGGTCGTTGTAGAGGCGCGCACGTGTCGTAGTAGAAGCATGCACGTAGCATGTACACGTACGTATAGCGGCCAGGGTGCAAGAAATAAAATACGACCATGTACGTACATACGGGCAGGGTCTCGAACGCCTACTTGCGCATACGTACGGCCAGGGCTCGTGTAAATGGCTGGGTCAGAACGGAGAAACAGCGTCATCGTCGTGCTCATGGGAGCCAACCGGTTGGGTCAGAACGGAGTGCGTCGTCGTGTTCATCGGGAGGGCTTGGACAGAACAGGCGATGGAAACAAGGCCTGGCGTACGGCAGAACGGAGGAAACGGCCTTGTGTTCGACCGACCACGTTCGAAACGGGATCCTGTTCATCGGGAGGGGTGTGGCGTACCGCAAAACGGAGGAAACGAACCTCCTACGGTCGAAACGGGGGTCCTGTTGATCGGGAGGGGTGTGGCATACCACAAAACGGAGGAAACGGACCTCCTACGGTCGAAACGGGGGTCCTGTTGATCGGGAGGGGTGTGGCATACCGCAAAACGGATGAAACGGACTTGTGTTGGAGCTCTACGGTCGAAACGGGGGTCCTATTTATCGGGAGGGGTGTGGCGTACCACAAAACGGGATTCCACGGGATACTATTCATCTCCACCGTCGACCTGCTCCAGCCTCCACGAGCTACCGTCGACCTCCTCCAGCCTCCACGGGCTCCTGTTCATTCAGCCTCCACCGTGCGCTACTCCACCGGCTACTATTCAACCACCCCTCCACGGGCACCCCTCCACCGTCTACTTTTCATCCAGCCTTCCACACCATGGGGTCCTATTCATCCAGAGGCAACGCCACCGCTCACTGTTCATCCAACCCCCCCCCCCCCCGCAACGCTCGCTGTTCATCCTAGAGGCAGCATCGATCGGCTTTAGTTAGCGGCAGTAGCGAAGGAATTTCTTGATCAGGTTCAGTTAACAGCCATCGATCGATCGCTCGGTTTCAGTAACGTGTAGCCTGCAGTGCAATCCCAATGGTTTAGTTAGAGCCCAACTCCTCGCTCGAGTTCAGTTAGAGCCAATGCCTCACACACACGCGCGTACGTGTATGAGAGAAACGCACATCGGTCGGCCCCCGACCGCCCACCGTAACCGGGAACTCCCCGAAATTTTCCTCGCCCTCGCTTCTACCACGGTTTTTTTCGTCATGGACGGCCCAAAGAATGTCATGCAGCTGCGTCTCCAGCCTGCCCAGGATGTAAAGCCCATTTTCTGTCATGATTTTTTGTCATAGAAGTAGGAGCCCACCACATCTATGATGATGCCTGGTTTTGTCACAATTATCGTCATAGAAGTGTCATATGTATGACAGAAAAAAAATTCGTTCAGCCCAAAATGTTACGGATGTGTCTTTTTTTTTGTAGTGACCATCGCCTATGGGTCTCATCACAGCCCCGCCGGCACGCGCACCGCAGCCGGTTGCTCATCGCAACCCGCTCCTTTGGTGTGGTGCCACGACTGCAAATCACGCAGAGTCATCCGTCGTGTCTCAACCACAATCCTCAACCTTGGCCGAGTCTTCTACAAATGCCCGAATCATGGGGTAATAATATGTTTAAGCGTTGTTCCGCTGCTTTCAGTTGCCAATTTTTTTAATAGTTTGGTTGATGATCTTCCAATTTGATTCATGCAGAAAAGGGAAGATTCATGTGATTTGTATTTCTGAAAAGTTGATGATGTGGAGGAATGCAACTATGTTGATTATTTGGTTAGCTGAGGAATCCCAGTACCAGCAGGTTAGGGTGTTGGACAAGTAACTAAAGGAACGACAGAAGAGGAAGATGCAAAGCTGTTGGGGATATAACTATTGGTATGACCCGCCCAGGAGGGGCCGGGTTATACTTACAAGTATTCTTGAAGCCCAAAACCCAGGATAGAGATGGCGGTTGAGTTAAGGGCCCAAAGCCCGGAAGGCGACTTAAGGCCCGTAGTGATAAACCGCCATGTATGTGTGACTTGTATTGTAAGGCAAGAATAGTTAAGAGACTGAGCCAGACACTGCTTATGAGCCGGCCGGGACTCTGTAAGCCACAGGGCATCGACCTCTGTATATAAAGGGATGACCCGGCGGCTGGTTCAGAGCAAGTAACATCAACTCGAGAGCTAGGTCAAGCGATTCTCTCCCTGGTTAACGAGACATAAATAATCTCACTCAAAACTGGATCGTAGGCTTTTACCTTCACTGTAAGGGGCTGAGCCAGTATAAACCTCGTGTCCTTTGTCCCGATTAACGCCTTTAATCTTCCTAGTTGTGATGGCTCCACGACTAAGTCCTTTCACCAGGACATCTACTGTGACAATTTCAGGACAGTTGGTGCCCACCGTGGGGCCAGCGCACGGTGGATTTGAGTTCTTGAAGGGCAGCTTCGAAGGGCTCAAGGGATACGCCGTGGGACGGATGACCAAGAGTCGTCGCGGCAAGCTCTACATCCACGACGCAGGCTGGGGCCCCGACGCCGACACAATTGAGTACGGGGACTGGGTCCCCTTTGGCGGAATTCACGTCTTCATCGGCAAGATCGGCGAGCCGGGCCCTGAGCCGGACATCTGCACCGACCTCGTCGAGACGGCTCGGCGTGCGAGACCCGCCCAGGCTCCGCCTGCTGTGAAGCGTGCCTTCGTGGGATGCATCCACGGAGGGCTCTCTGAAGGATCTGCATCTGGCGGTGAGACGGCCATATACTCTGATGGTGAGTCATCCACAGGTGAGACAGATTCATTGTATCAACTGCAAGACGGCGGGCTTGGGGGCTGTTCTGATGGCAGCAGTATTCTGGATTTCCTCGAGCCGCCGAGCAGGGTTGGAATCTTCATGGCCAGCACACAACCTATCCAAGACTCCACAACTGCGGCGGCCATAACCTCCGGGTCAGCAGCAGCCGGGGTAGGAGGCCCTGTGCGCTCACCGGCTCAGGTATTGATGGATCTCATAGATAAGATGACCGCTCTGTTAACCGCCATGGTCAACCCGGTGGATCAAGAACGACATGATGCAGAAGTGGTGTAGTTAAAGCTGGATGTGGTGCAGGCTAAGGAAGACCTAGCGGCAGAAGATGTCAGGATAACTGCAGAGCGGGCGACTTTGGACGCTCAAGCTCAGCAGATTCAGGAGCAGACTTTCCGACTCATGCAGGATCAGAACGCGTCTAATGAGGTCATGAGGAGAAGATACCAGAAGACTCAGTCTTGACTCCCTTCGGTTTATGATCCCCGAAACCTCTTTCACACACCCGGCTGGGCCCAGTAACCCCCCGTGGCTCTCCCTGCGTACTGAGATAGACCGGGTTGCAACACTCGAGGTCGGCGCGTCGGTTCTGCCGCAGGTGATGGGGCCTCCCCGCACGAATACTGCTCCACCACAGTACGTACCGACACCACCGGGTCACTATTCCAACCCGTTGGAGAACATGATTGCGGCGGCAGCACGGCTGGCGGCTCTGCCGATCGATGGCGACTCTCCGGCGGCGGTTGAAAGCCGCCAGGTGAGAGAACTTCTTCAGACGGCTTTAGCACAACAAGAGGCCTACTCATACAGCCGGGACAGGATCCACTCAACCCCTTGTCCAAGCTACAACCCAAGTTATAGCAGGCACATGGACTCAGCGGCCATTTCAAGCAATGTCCACCGTCGTAACCAGCCAGGCGGGCATGACCCGGCACGCCATGGAGTCTTTAACTTGGGAGATCAAGACAAAATACGTCAAGAGGCTGAGCGGGCGGCTCAGTAGGCGGCTGAGCAAGTGGCTCAGCTGACGGCTTACCAGCCATATCCGGTTTATCCGCGACTTCTATCGAGGCATGTGTGGCCACCAGGACCAGAGGTGTCCCCTGTCTGGTACCGGTTCTAAGTAACGAGCGTTTGCCCAAGGATTTTAAGGGACCTAGGAAGGTGCCGAATTACATGGCCGACTTACAACCCGGGGCATGGATTGAAAGTTACGAGATGGCTATGGAATTACTGGAGGTCAGTGATGCTGCGATGGCCGAGTACTTTACCATGATGTTGGATGGGACCGCCCGCACTTGGTTGAAAAGCCTACCGCCTAATTCAATCAGTTCATGGGCGGAGCTAAAAGCCCGGTTCGTCAAAAATTTCAAGGATACGTACAAGCCGACCATGTCAATCGTGGATTTGACGAATTGCAAGCAGGAGGAGGGCGAGTCCACAACCCATTGGGTGCGCCAGGTTAAGGCCGTAATACATTCGTCTGATAAGATGGATGCCGGCTCTGCAGTCTTAATGTTGGAGAAAAATTGCTGCTTTTTGCCTCTGAAACAAAAGCTGGGGCGGCTCAAGCGCGATTGTAATGATATGGGTACGCTGATGGCGGCTCTGGTCAAGTACGCCGACTCTAATAGTACCAAGGATCCCGAGTCTGATGATGAAAAGACAGGGAAGGGAAAGAAGAACGGCAACGGCAAGGGCCCTCAGCATAACTCGACAAATCAAGGAGGTAATAAATGTAAGGCTGATGGTAGTTTGGAGTTTGTGGCTAACACAAATGCCCAGCGTAACAACCAATGGCGTAAGGGGAGACCACCTCCCCGGTCTGGCAGGTCTGGCCCCACACTTGAGCAGTTACTGAATGAGCCCTGTCCAAGGCACATCACTCAGTAGAAGTCGGCTACTCATCTATGGAAGGACTATACGATCATGAAGGCTTTCAAAAATTCCAACATGTTTGATGGTAACAATGGGCAGGGCGGTGGCTCAGGTGGCGGTAGTTTTCATGGCCCGGGCAGCGGTTCAAATCCCAACTTTCAAAATTCTCAAGGCAATCAAGGTGGTTATAATCAGCAATCTAGCCAAGGTGGCCAGCAGCAGCAACAGCAGCAGGGTGGATACCAGAGCCATCCAAAGCAGTTGAATAGTGGACAATACCAGAGACCAGAAGCTTCATAAGAGGGCTGTGAACGCTGTTGAGCCGGCAATTCCTTGTTATTTGAGATGGTCTAAGCAGCCTATTCTATGGAGCAGGGAAGATCACCCTCCCCGGGATGATAATCCGGGTCACTTAGCTTTGGTGGTGGCCGCTCAGGTTGGTGGGTATAAGTTCACCAAAGTACTCATGGATGGAGGCAACAATATCAACATCCTTTATTATGAGACCTTCCGTTGCATGGGGTTAACTGATAAGGGCCTTAAACAGTCCAACACTGTTTTCCATGGCGTGGTGCCTGGTAAGTCGGTGTATCCGGTTGGTAAGATCGAACTGGAGGTAGCCTTTGGAGATGAATATGACTCCAGGGCCGAGAAATTGACTTTTGAGGTGGTCAAGATCAGAAGCCCGTATCATGCTCTCTTCGGGCGGCCGGCTTACGCCAAGTTCATGGCACGGCCATGTTATGTGTATCTACAGCTCAAAATGCCGGGTTATAAGGGTACCATTATAGTACATGGGAGCCGGAAGATAGCCTTGGAATGTGAGGAAGGCGATGCGGCTTATGCTGAGTCGGTCTGTGCAACAGAAGAGTTGAAGTTCTACAAGGACAAAGTTGATCCGGCAGGTATGACGTCTTTGAAAAAGCCAACCACGGAGCATGAGCCGGTCATGAAGTTTAAGTCGGCCGATGATACTAAGCTTGTTGACTTTGTTCCAGGCGACTCATCCAAGCAATTCAGTATCAGTGCCAATTTGGATCCCAAATAGGAAAGTGCGCTCATCGAGTTCATCCATGAGAACCAGGACATCTTTGCATGGAAACCTTCTGACATGCCAGGTGTACCGAGAGAACTCACTGAGCACACTCTTAATATTGATCCCAAGTTTAAGCCAGTCAAGAAGTTTCTTCAGCGGTTCAGTGAGGAGAGGCGTAAAGCCATTGCTGAGGAGGTAGCCCGGCTCTTAGCAGCTGGGTTCATCATTGAAGTTTTTCATCCAGAGTGGTTGGCTAACCCAGTGTTTGTGCTTAAGAAAAACGACACTTGGCATATGTGTGTGGATTACACGGATCTACACAAGGCTTGCCCAGCTGATCCATTTGCTCTCCCTCGTATTGATCAAATCATTGATGCTACATCGGGTTGTGAGCGTTTGAGTTTTTTGGATTCTTACTCTGGTTATCATCAGATCAAGATGGCAGTTAAGGACCAGGAGAAGACAGCGTTCATTACTCCATTTGGAGCCTTCTGCTATGTATCTATGCCTTTTGGGCTCAAGAGTGCCCAGGCGACTTACCAGCAATGTGTGCAGAATTGTCTTCCCAATCAAATTGGGTGCAATGTTCATGCTTATGTGGACGACATTGTGGTGAAATCCAGAGAGAAGGAGACGTTGATAGATGATCTGAAGGAAACCTTTGACAATCTTCAGATTTACAAGATGATGCTTAACCGGCCAAGTGTGTTTTTGGCGTGCCTACAGGCAAGCTTTTGGGTTTTCTGGTTTCTAATAGGGGCATCAAGGCTAACCCGGAGAAGATCAAGGCCATCACCTCTCTGGCTGAAACGGCGTGTATCAATGATGTTCAGCGTTTGGCGGGTCGTATCGCTGCTTTAAGCCAGTTCATAAGCCTGTTAGATGAGAAGGCGATACCACTGTATCAGATGATTAAAAAAACAAATAATTTTGTCTGGAGTGACGCTGCCAATGCTACCTTTGAAGATTTGAAGAGACACTTGGCTGAGCCGCCGGTTCTTGCTGCTCCCATTGATAAGGAGCCCTTGTTGTTATATGTGGCTGCTAACATGCGTGCCGTCAGTGTGGCCATCATGGTGGAGCACAAGGAGGCTGGCAAGGAACATCCGGTTCAGTGGCCGGTTTACTATATCAACGAGGTACTTATTGAGTCCAAGCAACGATATCTGCATTGGCAGAAGCTCGTTTATAGGGTGTTCATGGCAAACCGGAAGCTTAAGCAATACTTCCTGGGCCACCGCATCACTGTGGTTAGTTCTGCTCCTTTGGGGGATATCATTCAAAACAGAGAGGCCACAGGATGAGTTGCCAAGTGGGCCATTGAACTTGGGCCTCATGGTTTAAAGTATGTGCCACACATTGCTATCAAATCTCAAGCGCTAGTGGATTTCATCAATGATTGGACAGAGCTGCAGATGCCTGAAGAAAAGCCGGACAACACATATTGGACTATTCATTTTGATGGGTCTAGGCAATTGGAGGGTTCGGGGGCTGGAGTTGTTTTAGCTTCCCATCAAGGTGACAAATTTTTTTATGTGCTACGGTTGATGTTTCCCTGTACTAACAATGCAGCTGAGTACGAAGCCTTTGTCCATGGTCTTCGGATGGCTAAGGAGATGAGCTTAAGCCGGGTAAGGTGTTTTGGCGACTCGGATTTGGTGGCTCAACAGGTATAAGGCAAGTGGGATTCCAAGGATCCTCTCATGGCGACTTATCGCCGTGAAGTTGACGCCATTGCTGGACACTTCAAGGGTTACGAAGTGGAGCACATTGACCGCAGAAAGAACGAGGTGGCTGCTGCCTTAAGCCGGCTGGGCTCTCAACGAAAGCCATTGCTGCCAAATACTTTCTTGGATATTCTGCATAACCCTTCTCTCAAGTTACCTACAGAGGAAGACTTGGCCGTTCCTGACCCGGAAGCACAATTGGTGGCGGCACTTCATGTCATCCCAGATTGGATAGTGACATATTTGGCTTACATGACCCGGGGCGAGTTGCCTGAGGATGAAACCTTGGCCAGGCAGATAACCCGGCGGTCTAAATCAATGACTATTGTCAATGGCGAGTTGCATCATCGCAGTGTTACAGGGGCGTTTCAGCGTTGCGTCTCCCCTGAAGAAGGCCAAGAAATTCTACATGAGATTCATGAATGGGATTTTGGTCATCACGCTGGGTCAAAATCCCTTGTGGCCAAGGCTTTCCGTCATGGATTTTATTGGCTGACGGATCATGCTGATGCAGAGGACCTGGTCAGTAAATGTGACGGTTGTGAGAAGTTCTCAAGACGGGGTCATGTGCCGGTTCAAGAGTTAAGGATGATTCCAATTACTTGGCCGTTTGCCGTCTGGGGCTTGATATGGTTGGGCCTTTCAAAAGGTCCAAGGATAAAAAGACCCACCTTTTTGGTGGCAGTTGATAAATTTACAAAGTGGGTCGAGGCAGAGCTAGTCAGTAAGTGTGATGCAGCTACGGTGGTTCAGTTCATGAAAAAGGTGATATTTCGCTTCAACTTTCCACACAGCATTATAACTGACAATGGCACTAATCTGTCTAAAGGCGCCATTGAAGAATTTTGTCAACATGAGCATATTCGGCTTGATGCTTCATTAGTGGCTCACCCCCAATCCAATGGTCAAGGCGAGAGAGCCAACCAGGAGATCTTGAAAGGTATCAAGCCTCGGCTTTTGGTCCCCTTGCAGTGGACGCCGGGTTGTTGGGTTGAGGAGTTACCCTCGGTGTTATGGAACATCAACACTACTCCCAACAGATCTATGGGTTATACTCCTTTCTTCATGGCCTACGGAGCTGAGGCGGTTCTTCCTAGTGACATCCGTCATGACTCGCCCCGCGTGGCGGCTTATGTTAAGGCGGACAATGAACAGGCGCGTCAGGATGCTCTTGACCTGTTTGATGAAAAGCGGGATTTGGCAGCAGCACGTTCGGCGATTTACCAACAGGACTTGCGCCTCTATCACATCCGCCGGGTTAGGTCCAGAGCATTTCAGGAAGGTGATTTGGTGCTCCGGCTCATCTAGGATCAAACTGATGCACACAAGTTATCCCCACCTTGGGAAGGGCCCTTTGTGGTCAGCAAAAACTTGAACAACGGGTTATACTACCTTATCGATGTTTGAGAGCACAAAGACTCACGTAAGTCGGAGGAGGAGACCCGCCGGCCGTGGAATATCGCTCATCTTTGGCCTTACTACACTTGAGCCATCGAATCTCATGATGTACATATTTTGACAATGTATATTTTATGATAAATAATAAAGCAGGACCTCTGTCCTTTTTCCTTCCTCAAAGGTAAATGTGTCATTGTTATTATCATTGTCATCTCACATGATCACTTGGGGGCTGATCATATTCGATCCAGTTCCACCCTCTTGATCCGGCTTACGATCGTATTCGAATCTAGCCGTTAAAACTTATGATCACTAGGGGGCTTCCTGTTCAAACATAGGTCATATTCGAACCAAAGAGAACATAGCTGTCGGTACCCTTTTGATTGGCACACTGCCGAGCTCACTAGGGGGCTTCTTGATCGTATTCAAATCATAGCTCAACCCCTTTTGGGAACCGACTTTGATCGTATTCGAATCAGAGTCGTTAAAAAACTCTCAAGGTCATTAGGGGGTTTCCTGTTCAAACATAGGTCGTATTCGAACCAAAGAGAACATAGCTGTCGGTACCTTCGGTGTCAAAACCGGCGGATCTCGGGTAGGGGGTCCCGAACTGTGCGTCTAGGAGGATGGTAACAGGAGACAAGGGACACGATGTTTTACCTAGGTTCGGGCCCTCTTGATGGAGGTAAAACCCTACGTCCTGCTCGATTAATATTGATGATATGGGTAGTACAAGAGTGGATCTACCACGAGATCAAGGAGGCTAAACCCTAAAAGCTAGCCTATGGTATGATTGTCGTAATGGAGGTTATGTCCTACGCACTAAAGCCCTCCGGTTTATATAGACACCGGAGAGGGCTAGGGTTACATAGAGTCGGTTACAATGGTAGGAGATCTACATATCCGTATCGCCAAGCTTGCCTTCCACGCCAAGGAAAGTCCCATCCGGACACGGGACAGAGTCTTCAATCTTGTATCTTCGTAGTCTTGGAGTCCGGCAGACGATGATAGTCCGGCTGTCCGGACACCCCCTAGTCCAGGACTCCCTCTGTAGCCCCTGAACATGGCTTCAATGACGATGAGTCCGGCGCGCATAATGTTCGACATTGCAAGGCGGGTTACTCCTTTGAATAATCCAGAGAAGATTGTGAACACCAGGATAGTGTCCGTTTCTGCAAAATAAATTCCACATTCCCCCGTAGAGAGAATAAAATGTACACAAGTTCAATCTGCTGACGTATTCTGCGGCGTGACGTCACACCACTACCAAGCCTTTACTTGAATCGTTTTTTATTATACCGCCTCAGTGCGTTTAGCGAAGCCGTCTTGTCGAAGCAAAGATCATGTTCCCCTTATTCCGGGATTCTTATCAATACGGATGTGGGTAACCCAACCGCACCATTGATTGTGGCGCTTGGGAGATAAGCGAGTTTTACCAGGCTAGTGGGGACGCATAGTCTTCGTCCGCCTATATATGGGATAAGGATTCACCTTTTCACCTACGCCTTCCTCCTCCTTTGCTTATCCATCTCCGCGCACTCAAGCTCCAGCGCCCAAGTTCGCGCATCTCGTCTCAACCTTCTGCAACCATGTCCGGAGCGGGATGCAAGTGGTTGGCCTCCACCGTTAAGGAGGAGCACATCACAAAGCTGCGCAGCGCCGGATACCTTTCCGGCGACATCGCGCACCGGCTGCCCGACGAGGGGCAGCTCATCCCCACCCCCAGGCCCCATGAGAGGGTCGTTTTCCTCCCCCACTTCCTCCGCGGACTGGGCTTTCCACTTCACCCCTTTGTCCGGGGGCTCATGTTCTACTATGGCCTGGATTTCAATGATCTGGCGCCGAACTTCATCCTCAACATCTCAGCGTTTATCATCGTGTGCGAGGCCTTCCTCTGCATCCAGCCCCACTTCGGCTTGTGGCTCAAGACCTTCAACGTCAAGCCGAATGTAGTGAAGGGCACTCAAGCGGAGTGCGGAGGCGCCATGTTGGGCAAGATGCCCAACGTCCTTTGGTTCGAAGGGGCCTTCGTGGAATCCGTCAACGGGTGGCAGTCGGGGTGGCTCTATATCACCGAGCCGCGTGACCCTAAGTGGGCGGCGGCCCTCGAGTTCAGATCTGGTATCCCTATGCAGCTCACCTCCTGGAAAGAGAAGGGCTTGCTGTGGGGTAATTCGAAGGAGCTGACGGGACTCCAAGCCTGTATCCAGAAGCTGGTGAACAAGAAGCTCAGGCTGGTTAACGTGGTCCAAGTCATGCTCGTCCACCGGATTCTCCCATGCCAAAACGGGCATTCAATCTGTGGGAGTTCGATCCGGAACAGCACCTGGCGTTGAGCGGGCTCTTCGACACGACGTACGATGGTGCCTGGAGGGTGCTGTTTAAGGGCGCCAAAGCACCCGCATCGGCGACGGAAGATCGCGGATTTCACTCGCAGCGTCTAGCTGACGAGGTAAGTGATTCTACCCCTTTACGGGGCACTTTTTGTTAATAGTTCGACCCTAAGCGGGTTTTAATCTCCCTTTTCCTTTGACAGGAATGGATGAAGAAGGCCGAGCAGCTCATCTTCCCGGCTCCCATGCCAGAAGACCCAGTGGACGCCCGTCTAGCGGGGCTGCTGGTTCCGGCACCGCACGTGGTGCCGGAGAAGAAGGCCAAGAAGGTGGCCACGGGTACTCGAAAGAGTTCCCGTTTTCAGATGTCCGATGACTCCGAGGCGGATTCCTCCCCCGAAGATGAGGAGGAGGAAGAAGACTCTCTCCCAGAGGAGGGAGAGAGGAAGAGGAAGGCTTCCCCAACAGGGGAGGCTGAAGGGTCCAAGAGGGGGAGAACTATTCCCTCGGACAGCTCCGCCAACACCAACGTTGGCGGCGAAGAATGGCCTTCAAGGGCCAGGCCTCCGGCGAGAGCGTAAGTATCCAGATCCCTGAATGATCTGCAATTTCTTTTATGTCACATAGTGTCCTTCTAATGCCGCATGTTGCCTGCAGTCCGGCCGATGATGATCTCCCTGCTTCATCGAGCGGGTCGTTGGCTTCGTCGGATGTGGATTCCATCCCGACTGCCTCCACCCCTCGCACCGATGAGGACGCCGAGGTGGGATCCCAGAAAGGGACCCATCAGGAGGAGGCTCCGGAGGCGTCGCAAGGCAGCCTCCCGGACTTTGCGCCAGACTCTACGACGGAACCTGCAGTGGTTCCGGAGTCCGGCAAGCGGCCCCTTCGCAAGAAGGGCAAGACCGTGACGCCGGCGGCCTCCGTCCAACCGGAGGCACTGGACAACTTGCTGGAGGCGCTCCAAGGTGCCTCCATTGAGGAAGAACACCGCACTGTTATGAGTGCAGTGATTCAGAAGGTTCAGCTCGCCAAGAGCAGGCTGACCGAAGCCTGCAGTAGCCTTCTAACAGGCTTTGAGGTAAGAAGTTAAAATTATGTAATATAATACCGCATAGACAGTAGCCCCTGATGCTCAGTTCGGCGTTCGGAAAGAAAAGCCGGGCTGAGGATCTAAAGAGATATACGCAGGGTTGCTAAAAAGTATGTCAATATGGGTTTGCAGACTGCGCTGCTGACCTCTGCCGCACTGACTGTGGAGGTTGGTGCATTGAAGCAAGATCTCGAGTGGTCTGAGCGAGAGCTCGACCATGCCAAGAGGCAGCTCGAGGACAAAGAAGGTGAGTAGCACCACTTTGAATATTTACCTTACAGAAAAGGATTCCGGTTGCAATAAAATTAACAAGGATAACGTGGGTACTGCAGGGGCCACGAACGAGGTGGCAACCCTGAAGGAGGCTGTGTCCGCGGTCGAACGCAATGCGGCCGCGGAACGGGCAGAGCGAGAGAAGCAGGAGGCGCGGGTGGCGGAGGTGCGGCAAGAGCTCTAGGCTCTCATGGAAAAGCATGAGAGTTTGGAGCGCGACTCAAAGACTCGAGAGTCCGAGCTTGCCTCGGCTCTCGAAAGTGCCAACTCCGCCAAGGCTGAGGCCCGTAAGGCCCTTCAGGAGATTGAGGATATGAAGAAAATAGCAGCGGGTAAGGCATTTTTCATGCAAAGCAAGCATGTTAATGTAAACTACCTGACACTTACCCGGATTCGGAGCTCTCCAGGGGCGTTTGCAGATCTGCCTCGTAGTGTGTCCGATGCCGCCGCATTCTATCGTGGCGAGGAGGGGAGCTCAACGGAGAAGGTCTTCTGGTCTCAGTACGCTGAGGCCGGCCATCCGGTGCCCCCGAGCGACCAGCTGAAGCAGCTGGTCGAGCTCCACAAGGTAGCTGAGGAGGCCATGAAGGGCCTTATAGTCCGGCTGTGGCCTGGACAGGCCATGCCTGGGAGCTACTTCGGCCTCGTGCGGCGGCTGGTGGATGCGTGCCCCTGGGTGGATGTCATCAAGCGCTCTGCCTGTATTGAGGGTTCTCGTCGGGCCCTTGGCCGCGCAAAGGTGCACTGGGCAGGCTGGATGCGGTGAAGCTTATCACCGACACGCCGCCAGCGGGCAAGGAGTATCGTACGCCCGAGATGTACTATAAGACTGTCCTGAAGGGTGCCCGCAAGATTGCGGATGAGTGCCCCAGAGAGGTAATTATTGAGTAGACTCGCTATGTATTATCCTGTGTGCTGAAAACTTTGTTCATATGCGCGAAGCAACACTTGTTTGATTTAAAATATTACCTTCTGTGCGGCCGTTTATAAACTCTGAGAGATGGCAAGTCGTCGGCTTCAGCCCCCGAGCCACAGGTGCTGGGGTGTTCGGGATAAACTTGAGCACTCTTGTTCCCATTTTTGGGTCCATCTAGGGAGGCGCTCAACACAACGAACAAGGCAACCGGACTTATAATGCTTGAACACTCTCACTTAGCCATAGAATTCTATAATTTTAAATTTTGGCGAAGCCCCTTGTTCGGAAGACCGAATTTGGGGCACTATCCACGCCTTCGTCGGACATTATCCGGTACTTCACTCGAAGCGGCATAAGTCTTTAGGGACCCGAAAAGACCTCTCGAACAGCGACCAGTCTCTCGCCTTATCATGCCAGTCAGTTTTAGCTTTCTCCACTAAGGCGCTCGCCCAGCTCAATCGGGGCGCAATCGCAGTGGTTCTCCCAGTGCCACCTTAGCCGACAGAACGGAACGTAAGGCACCAAAACATGGGAGCCGGGCAAACCCAACTATTGACCCAAGACATGATTCGGAGCCGATTCATATAATGCTATAAGTTCGGGGTGCCGCACTTGTGAAGGTGTTCAGACTTATCACACCATAATGCGGGGAACATAAGCCCATGGCGTATTCAGCCGTACCAAAATATACGGGTGCAAGATGTCATTAATGAACATATGTGTAAAGTAATGCAATAATAGGCAAAAAATGTAGCATTATTTATTGAAGGAATTCTGCTATGAATGCGGAATGATACAAAGAGTGCGGTAAGCAAGGGATTGGACTAATTAAACATGTCCCCCTCCAGGGGTGGGCTGCGGACTGGTGTATATAATCAAATTTAATGCTCATAATGGAGACCACCTGAGTGTTCATCGCAGCCTTCTTTCTTTCCTGGCTGTTGTATAGTGAGTTCGTTGGGTTCACCGCCGGACAGGGCCTCTGGTGAACGGAGCCCTGTGTATACAAAGAAGGAAAATATAAATAAAAAAGAGTGACACACTTGTTAGCCCCTGGTGTGGTCGAGCCGCACTCTGGGACTGTTGTGGTCGTGCCCCTCCCCCTGGGCCCATGGTATCTCCAGAGCGTAATGATGCACGCGGAGGGTTGGTCTTGCAATTATGAAAGGGCTGGGGTTGGGGCCGCATTGCTACGCGTGCTCGGAACGTACCAGGTGGTCTTGGTTGATGTTGCTCCGGGCCCGTTTGGCCGTGTCCGGCCGTTTAGCGGACGGACTCGAGAATTGCCTTAGAAGGCTGCTCTGTACTTCTGCCGCGAGAGCCGCTGTATGTTCCTCCGTTCGGAGGGAGCGTTCCGTATTTCCGTTGACCGTGATGACTCCACGAGGGCCTGGCATCTTGAGCTTGAGGTACGCGTAATGCGGCACCGCATTGAACTTTGCAAACGCGGTTCGTCTGAGCAGAGCGTGATAGCCGCTGCGGAATGGGACTATGTCGAAGATTAACTCCTCGCTCCGGAAATTATCCGGGGATCCGAAGACCACTTCCAGTGTGACTGAGCCTGTACAATTGGCCTCAACACCTGGTATGACACCTTTGAAGGTCGTTTTTGTAGGTTTAATCCTTGAGGGGTCTATGCCCATCTTGCGCACTATATCCTGATAAAGCAGGTTCAGGCTACTGCCGCCGTCCATCAGGACTCTCGTGAGGTGAAATCCATCGACGATTGGGTCTAAAACCAATGCGGCGAATCCGCCATGGCGGATACTGGTCGGATGGTCTCTTCGATCGAAAGTGATCGGACAAGAGGACCATGGATTGAACTGCGGGGCGACTGGCTCCATCGCATATACGTCCCTTAGTGCACGCTTCCGCTCCCTCTTGGGTATATGGGTTGCGTATATCATGTTCACCGTACGCACTTGTGGGGGGAAACCCTTCTGTCCTCTACTGTTCGGCGGCCAGGTCTCTTCCTCGTCATCGCTATGCAGCCCCTTGTCATTGTTTTCGGCAATTAACTTGCCTGCCTGCTTGAATACCCAACAGTCTCTGTTGGTGTGATTAGCTGGCTTTTCGGGGGTGCCATGTATCTGGCATAAGCGGTCGAGTATGCGGTCCAAATTGGACAGACCTGGAGTGGTTCTTTTGAATGGCTTCTTCCGCTGTCCGGGTTTAGAGCCTCGGAATCCGGCGTTGACTGCCGTATCCTCCTTGTCGTCGTCGTTAATGCGGCGTTTATTTTTGCTTCAACGCGACCTACCATTGTGGTCCTTGGTATCCGGACTGCCAGAATTTTTACTGAGGTTGTTGCTGCGAGCTAGCCAGCTGTCCTCTCCCGCACAGGAGCGGGTCATTAGAGATGTGAGGGCTGCCATGGATTTCGGCTTTTCCTGTCCTAGGTGCCGGGCTAGCCACTCGTCGCGGATGTTATGTTTGAAGGCTGCGAGGGCCTCTGCATCCGGACAGTCGACAATTTGATTTTTCTTTGTTAAGAACCGTGTCCAGAACTGTCTGGCCGATTCGTCTGGCTGCTGAATTATGTGGCTTAGGTCATCGGCGTCTGGTGGTCGCACATATGTGCCTTGGAAGTTGTCGAGGAATGCGGCTTCCAGGTCTTCCCAACACCCAATTGACTCTGCGGGCAAGCTGTTAAGCCAATGCCGAGCTGGTCCTTTAAGCTTGAGTGGGAGATACTTGATGGCGTGGAGATCGTCGCCGCGGGCCATACGGATGTGAAGGAGATAATCTTCGATCCAAACCGCAGGGTCTGTTGTGCCATCGTAGGATTCAATGTTTACGGGTTTAAACCCTTCAGGGATCTAATGATCCATTACTTCGTCAGTGAAGCATAGCGGGTGTGCGGCACCTCTATATTGAGCAATATCACGACGTAGCTCAAGTGAGCGTTGTCTGCTGTGTTCGGCCCGGCCGGAGTTGTTGTATCCGGCGCGACGGTATTCGTCGTGGGTCGTGGGGCGCCCACGTGATCCGTAGATGGATCTGGATTGCCTTGCTTTGTCCTCCAATATATCTCGCAAGTCCGGCGCGTTCCCTCTTGGCTTCGTACTTTTAGAGCGATGCCGGGGTACGGTCTTGGTGGAGGGCTTGGATGCCTCTCTGTCGCGACCACGGGGTGGTCGGTCGGCCGTATTGTGCGCTGGTGATGAATGTATGTATGCTTCCTCCTCTAATCGGGGGAGCAACTTGCGTTTTGGGTAGCTTTTGGAGGGGCGTTCGAGTTCGTACTCTTCGGCCACGAGGACCTCGGTCCATCGATCGGCCAGCAGCTCTTGATCAGCTTGAAGCTGCTGCTGCTTTTTCTTTAGGCTATTTGCCGTGGTGATAAGCCTGCGTTTAAAACGCTCTTGTTCGATGGGATCCTCTGGCACGACGAATTCGTCGTCGTTGAGGCTTGCCTCGTCTCCGGAGGGAGGCATGTAATTATCATCCTCGACCTCTTCGTCTGCCGCTCTCTCGTGAGGGCTTGCTTCTGCATCCTCCTGCGCTGAATCTTGCTGGAGGGGATTGTCTTCGGCACTGTCTGGGGTGTTATTATCTCCTGTGCAGGAATCTCCATTCTTGCTGTGGCGGGATTTAGAGCGGCGCTGCTGACGTTGGCGCTTGGGCTATTTCTTTAGGGAATCTGCCTCCGCTGCTTCTTCGCCGTCCCCATCTTTTGGGGTGTCCACCATGCATATGTCATATGGCGAGGTGGCTTTCCAGTGCCCTGTAGGCGCTGGCTCTTGTTCGTGTCCGACATCGTCGTCCATGCCGTCGATGTCATCGGAGTCGTAGTCTAGCATGTCAGTTAGATCGTCGACAGCGGCTACAAAGTGGGTGGTGGGTGGGTTTTGAATTTCTTCGTCGTCCGCATCCCAACCATCCTGGCCGTAATCCGGCCAGGGCTCTCCGGATAGCGCGAGATGTTTTAGCGAATTTAGGATGTCGCCAAAGGGTGAGTATTGGAAGATGTCCGCGGCGGTGAACTCCATGACCGGCGCCCAATCAGATTCGATTGGCGGGGGCGCGGGAGGTTCGGAGTCCGGCAGGGAGTCCGGAACCTCGGAGTCACGAGCTTTGCAAGGGACAGGGTTAGTGTTTGGCTCCATCGCCGTGGAAGTTGCAGCCCCCGAGGCGGTGTCCAGCCACTGGTCCTCGATCTGGGCGACCGGCTCCGGACTGAGGGCCAGAGCGGATTCGTCTGCGGCCACCAAGGCACTGTCCGGCGGCAGAGCTAAATCATGCCCATCGTGACAGCGCGGCACGCTCGGCTGTGGCTCGAGTCTGTCGAAGATCAAGTCCCTGCGGATGTCGGCCGTGAAGTTTAGGCTTCCGAACCTGACCTGACGGCCAGGGGCGTAGCTTTCGATCTGCTCCAGATGGCCAAGTGAATTAGCCCGCAGTGCGAAGCCGCCGAATATGAAAATCTGTCTGGGAAGAAAAGTCTCACCTTGGACGGCGTTGTTGTTGATTGAAGGAGCCATCAAGCCTATCAGTGACGACACAGAGGAACTCTCAATGAAAGCACCAATGTCGGTGTCAAAACCGGCAGATCTCGGGTAGGGGGTCCCGAACTGTGCGTCTAGGCGGATGGTAACCGGAGACAAGGGACACGATGTTTTACCCAGGTTCGGGCCCTCTTGATGGAGGTAAAACCCTACGTCCTGCTCGATTAATATTGATGATATGGGTAGTACAACACTACTAGGGAAAAGGCTAGCAGCAGCGCGGGTTTTCAGGCTAGCAGCAGCGCGGGTGGCCGCGCTCCTAATAAGGCGCTACAGCTAACTCATAGTAGTAGCGCGGCCCCAACCAGCGCTACTACTGTTGAACGATATCAGCAGCGCTTTTTAGGAACGCGCTACTATTAACTAGCTGTTGCGATTTCTTCATCCCACGCTACTGCTATATCTTTCATCATTTTCCCTTTCAGTTCTCCTTTCAGATGCTAGATACTAGGCACTACTAGTAGATATCAAATTCATAAACCATTACTAGGTACGGTAGTACTCCCTTCGTTCCAAATTACTCGTCGTGGTTTTAGTTCAAACCACGACGAGTAATTTGGAACGAAGGGAGTACTAAGATAACAATTTCATTCATATCCAACATGCATCCTCAAGCAGTACATGGTCATATCAACGGCCATCATCATATGTAGTTCTAGATGATATCGACGACGATCATCATATGTAGTTCTAGATGATATAGCCACACACACATATGTAGTTCTAGCTAGATGATATAGCCACACACACATATGTAGTTCTAGATGATATAGCCACACACACATATGTAGTTCTAGATGATATCGAAGACAATCATCATCCTCAGGCCTGGGCGGTTGGTGTTCCTGATAGTAATTAGGATGGCCTATCCAACACGAAGATTCTTGCCATCGAGGAATTTCTTCCACCCAACCGAGCTTAAGTGTGTGCGACCGTCCGTGTCCACGCGGTAAGTACAGGTTGTGACGGAGCCCCTTGCAGTAAGGCGTAGTCCAGCTGAGCCTTCTTCATCAGGCTCAATACCATAACTCACAGATATGCTCTTTGCCAATTTCTGAATAAGAAAAACATATCAATTAATAAGCATGTGATCAAACTCTTACACTAAAACATATATATCATCGACTACATTCCACACAACATACCATATCATTGGACTGTACACTAAGTAATTCACACTATTAATTTGCATTTGTAAGTATAACATACCATATCATGTCGATCAACCATGGTATTTGTCACGCGGGTCACGAATGGCACCCCGACAAAGTCAGCACGTGGCGGAATTATGTCCCACAGGTTGGACACCTCCTCCTCACTCAGCCTTGTTCTTTGAGCTACGATGGCTTCATAAAGTGGGTCCTCATCATCTTCATCGAGTGGGTCCTCATTATCTTCATCTTCTTCATCATCGTCATCATCTTCATCATCTTCCACCAGGTTGAGATAAATGACAGCTAGCTTGGGTCTTTCTGCTCGGAAGTTGAAGCTGATCAACTCACCACCAGTAAGATGCATGCGAGCGACGAAACGGGCCCATCCATCTCCTCCAATCTGCGACATATTGCGTCCTTTCTCTACCTCCATAGTGTACGGCCCCCCAGGAGCCTCAAATGTCACAGTGTCTCCTGTCAGCTTGTTGAATTTCAACCTCACATTGCATGGGACGATCTGTGTAAACTAAGCAAAATGACACAATGCAGTAATGCCAACACTAAAAATAAAATAGTTATTACATTTCATCTAATTTCTTACCGCCGCATGACGAAAACTCGGCTGGAAGTAGATGCCGAACAGCTTGCCAGTTGCAAGGCTGCTGGCGCATCTTGACTTGCACAGTTGACATAGTGGTGGTGGTGGTGGCGCCATTCTTCCTAAAGCAATATGAGCAAAGGATTACTAAATAAACTAAATCAAAATGTTCCTAAGTCAACTAAATCAACTAGCCTACTAAATCAACTAAATCAAAATGTTCTAAGTCAACTAAATCAACTAACCTACTAAGTCAACTAAATCAAAATATTCTAAGGCAACTAAATCAACTAGCCTACTAAATCAACTAAATCAAAATGTTCTAAGTCAACTAAATTAACTAAATGAATTAGCCTACTAAATCAACTAAATCAAAATGTTCTAAGTCAACTAAATCAACTAACCTACTAAGTTAACTAAATCGAAATATTCTAAGGCAACTAAATCAACTAGCCTACTAAATCAACTAAATCAAAATGTTCTAAGTCAACTAAATTAACTAAATGAATTAGCCTACTAAATCAACTAAATCAAAATGTTCTAAGTCAACTAAATCAACTAAATGAATTAGCCTACTAAATCAACTAAATCAAAATGTTCTAAGTCAACTAAATCAACTAGGCTACTAAATCAACTAAATCAAAATGCTCTAAGTCAACTAAATCAACTAGCCTACTAACTCAACTAAATTATATCAACTAAATCAAAATGTTGCATATGAGCAGGAGGGAGAAGGAGGGCGACTCGAGGAGGGAGAAGAGAGTAGGATGGAGGAGGAAGGCGGAGCGCGGAGGGGCCGGCCGACGCGGCAAGTTGAGGGAGGACGGAGGAGGAAGGCGGAGCAAGGAGCGGCCGGCCAGCGGCGAGTAGAGAGGGAGAACGGAGGAGGAGGCTGGTACTGAGCCCAGCAAGGAGGAGGAGGTGACGGCGCGCGGCGCAGACGCGCGGAGGAGAGGGGCGACGGGGGCGCGCGGCGCAGACGCGCGGAGGAGAGGGGCGACGGGGGCGCGCGGCGCAGATTTTGAGTGGCTGTGTGTGAGTGGATCCGAAGGGAGGAGATCAGGGAGATGGATGGCTTAGCAGTAGCGCTCTTCAGCAAAAGGCGCTACTGCTAAGCTATCTAGCAGCAGCGCTTTTCACGATAAAGCGCTACTGCTATATGTCAGCATGCAAAAATACACATTGATCATCAATGATCTTTTTGTGTACAATCTGATTTGACAATATGAGTCCTCACCGGTTTAGGAACAGGTGAAGACTCATATTGCAGCCACAAATTCTACACATAGAGTTCAATGAAGATCAAGTGCTTGTCAAAGTGTGAGAAGTAACATATTTAAGGTGGTAGAAACTCTCTTCACGGAGCGAGGTGGGACTAAATTTTTGTAGGAAACTTAGCAGTAGCGATTGTCGGGGAAATGCGCTGCTACTATGCTACATAGCAGTAGCGCGCGTCGTATTAACGCGTTGCTGCTATAACTAGCCTCGCGGCGGCCTGTAGGAATTATAGCAGCAGCGCGTCTTTGGCTGGACGCGCTACTGCTATATTTGTCTCAGCAGCGAGTTTCAGTGGTCCGCGCTACTCCTAGTTAGCAGCAGCGAGTTATTTTGAGGCGCGCTGCTGATAAGATTCAGTGTATAGGCTTTTCCCTAGTAGTGCAAGAGTGGATCTACCACGAGATCAAGGAGGCTAAACCCTAAAAGCTAGCCTATGGTATGATTGTCGTAATGGAGGTTATGTCCTACGGACTAAAGCCCTCCGGTTTATATAGACACCGGAGAGGGCTAGGGTTACATAGAGTCGGTTACAATGGTAGGAGATCTATATATCCGTATCGCCAAGCTTGCCTTCCACGCCAAGGAAAGTCCCATCCGGACACGGGACGGAGTCTTTAGTCTTGTATTTTCGTAGTCTTGGAGTCTGGCGGACGATGATAGTCCGGCTGTCCGGACACCCCCTAGTCCAGGACTCCCTTAGTACCCTTTTGATTGGCACACTGCCGAGCTCACTAAGGGGCTTCTTGATCATATTCAAATCATAGCTCAACCTCTTTTGGGAACCGACTTTGATCGTATTCGAATCAGAGTCGTTAAAACTCTCTCAAGGTCATTAGGGGGCTTCCTGTTCAAACATAGGTCGTATTCGAACCAAAGAGAACATAGCTGTCGGTACCCTCTTGATCGGGGCAACGCCAAAGCCACTGGGGGCTACATGATTGTATTCGAACACTAGCTTAAACCCTCTGTATTCGAATCAGCAGCCTTGAATTTTTAATATTCTATTTTGTTTAAGTTTTCTTTGGAAGCACCCTTTATTTGACTTGAGACTTTTTCTGAGGTTTACAAGTACAAGTGTGGTTAATTTTAACCCGGCTTAATATTGGCTGATACGTCACCAATATATGAGCATCATTATACCTTTGAAAATATTGGTGTCCGAAGATTGGGTTATCACCCTTACTGACCGGGTCATATGAGCCGGCTGTGCAAATTCAAAAGGTCACAGGTGAAAGATTATAGTTGTGTTTTAAACATCATATGTTACAACAAGCTTATCTGTGACTCTTTTTGTAAAGTTATTTTGATCCGCCTGACGGTAAACCGCCAAGGGATCTTGTGGTCTGTTTTCATGTGCAGGACGGTTAAAAGGTTTGGTCAAGCATATGGAAAGCAGATGAAGAGTAAACACGGGTGAATATAACATGGCAGCTTAATGACATTAAGCATCAAAACGTGCACGATGGCACGGCCGAAACAAAGTTATTTCTATTCTATTACATGACTCCTTGAGTCCAAATGATTCACATTGTTTTTCAGCACATCATAGGTGTAAACCGCCACGACAGGTTAGCCTTCATGATTGCCCTCAAGCGTCCGGTTAGCCCTCTCCGCGTCTTCCCCCTGTTCCCTTTCCTGGAAGGTTGACGATGACCAGTCAATGTTGTTCAAAGCTTCAAATCCAGCTTCATCATCAACTAGGCCGTCCGGGTCAACTTAAGGGGCGAAGGTGTGCTTATGGAGTGGGGGGATCAGACTGGTCACTTCATAGTGAGGCGTTGGAATTCTCTGGTTCTCTGCGTCATAACCTGCCTGGTACTTGGTAAGGTCCACTTTGTTCGCTATCAGGGTAGCCACGGGGCGTATCTCCTTTACACAAGTTGTAAAGTCTGCTTCTTCAAAAGGAGTGCCATCTTCCTTCAAGCTTGGATAGCCAGTGGCAATGTCGGTCGGGTCTAACTCTGGTAGCCAAGCCTTGGCCCGGCTTAAAGCATTTACCGCTCCGGCTCTTATAGCTGACCGCCTCAGTTCACTGAACCGTTGGGGTAGCACGGAAAGCTTCTTCAAGACCTCTACCAGGAGGGTAGGCACTTCATTTGACAAGGCCACCGTGGCTAATGCACGTTGAGACCCGGTGTACAATTGCTGCACCAAGGTGTAAACTGCCTTGAGCTTGATCAGCATATCTTGGTTCAAATTGGAGCCTATGGGGCCTGCATAAACATGATTAGGTGAGTCAATTCCAATTATATGATGAACTGAAAGGTTCAAATGTTTAAATGCTTGCAGGGAGACTTACCAAAGATTGCCGAGACTATCTGAGAGACATGGCGCTTTAAGCTGGTTAATTCACCGGTTGCTTCTTCCAGAGCCGCCTCTGCCTTCTCACCTCGGTTAATCAAAGTTGTTCTTTCATCGGCCCAGGACTTCTTTTCAGTTTCAAATTCTTTCTTTAGTTTTTCTTGTTCAGAAATACTGAATTTGAACTTGGTATCGGCCTTTTGGGTCTTCATCTCCTGGGCCTCAAGGCGGCTCTTCAGATCAGTCACCTCTGATTCGAGTTGACTCGTGGCGGCCTATACAAATACAGGGTCAAAATCAAGCCAATTTTTATGCAATATTAAAGTCCCAAGCCTTTTGCCAGCAACAACACTTGGCACTTGGGGGCTAATGTTTGCCGAAGAATTCTACTTTCAGCAGCAGTTTATAACACCGCGGTTCATAACAGTAAGTCCCAAGCATTTTTGCAAACAATAATACTTCGCACTTGGGGGCTAATGTATATTGCTCTTCAAAGTTCTATAAGTATTTTTTGTTTATATAATCATTTTAAGGACCGGTTCAACCATGCTGGTTAAGCCGCCCCTTGGGGACTATAGAGTAAGCCGGACTTCTTACATGTTTTATCCATGCATGCTACTAATATCACTAAATTTGTTTCTAAGTCTACCACATATTCATCATAAGCAATAGACTTGGGGGTTGGCATAGTAAAGATAAATGAATACAGAGAAAGGGTTGTACCTCAAATTTTTGGTGCATCTGTTTCACCATGTCAATCTCAAGATTCCGGCTGCTGTGCACTTGCCACATGTAGCCAGAAAAGATGTCTCCAATACTCATGTGACCATAGTTCGCAATGTCAAGCTTGAACCGGCGGTGTTCTAGAAGTTCCTCCTTGGCGGGGCACTTGGCTAGCACAGTTGGCCTTCCCGACTCAACAAAACCGGTTTTGGTGATTTCAACATTAGTGTTTTGCGGGTCATCTGTCCTGACCGGGCTATGGGCTTCTGGATTTTCTGAGTCATCTGCGGCTCGTTCAACAGGCGGGTCAGCAGTGGGAGTTGGTATATCTTGAACTGGTTCAGATGGCGGCTCATGAGTTGACGAGTCCAGTATGGCTGTTTCAAGAATCAGCTCGGTCACGACCGTGTCTTCAACCGGCTTGCTCTTTCTAACCCATTTGCTGGGCTTGGCTTATCCACTACGTCAAAACAAAGGTTGGTAGAAATGCAAGGGGTTAAAGTAAATACAAGATAAGGAGATTATTATTACCCTGATGCAGTCTTGAAAGCCGGCAGATTAGACTGCATTGAGTCACCGGAGGAAGGGGAAGTTTCCTGGTAATCAAAGTCAGAAGAGTTGAGTGGTTGACGAGTGAGGCCCGCCAAGGGATAAAATATATTTAAAATAGAAGTGACCTCATTCCGGTGCTTCCTTGGGGTGTTTGGTAAGCCGGAGGAGAGCTATGCATCCTTGCTGGTCCGGGTCTGCCTCCGGCTCTCATGAATCTGCCGCTTCAAAAGAAATTGAGGATCGTGATGAGCTAAAGGATGGGAAAACCTTACTTTCCGGGTCACTCTTTGGATTTTCCGTCTTAGCAAAGGCTCGGAGTCGGAGGAAAGGATAGTTACCTCATCAGCCTTGTTACGGCTTGCTCCTGTGTCCTCTTGCTGATAATGAGTGTCAATAAGATGGTTAAAAAATTAGCCAAGGGAGTCAAAGGCTACCTCCGACTTAGAAGAGTCTGCTAGCCGAAGCAGGTCAGAGGCGGTGGCCTTTTTGCCCTTCTTCTTGGCAGCCTCTTTCCTGGCGGCTTACTTCTCCTTCCTAGCTTTCTTGGCAGCCTCATGGTCATATTTGACCTTCCAGAATTTATCGCCCGCCTGTAAGAGTTAACACAGGTAAATATGGGTGAAAACATGGAAAAAATTAAAGTAATTTATTCATATGGGCGGTTTACCTTTGGAGCCGGGTTAACTTTACAGAAGGGGGCTAAGCCCACCTTACCACAATCCACCGGGATCTCGTTCAAAAGGGACTTTGTCATATCATCAATGACATCTTCAAGCAGGTCATCAGGGCTATGACGCAGAGGGTCATCCTTTGCGCATGTATAATTGCACATCAAGCCTGGGCGGCGGCTCAACAGAATGACCCGCCAGGCGAGCCAAACCCGGACCAGGTCGATGCATATTAACCCATTGCCCAGAAGACCGTTGATCTTGGCCAAAGTGGGGGCGAGTGATTTGCATTCGGCGGCTGTAATCTTGTTAGGCAGATGATGATTGGGCCCTAGACGAAGAGCACGAAAGTCGGGCAAAGGGTTTTCACCAGCCGGAGAGGTGTCTTGGCAATAAAACCATGTCTGATTCCAGTCTTTTGGGTGGCTCGGCGGGTTGGCGTAAGGAAAGATCACATCTCTACGACGCTGGATTGAGACACCACCAAGCTCTAAACTCTGACCGCTGGCGCACTCATTCTGGTGGTTCAAATAAAATAGCTCTCTAAAGAGCAGTAGGTTGGGTTCTTCTCCGAGGTATACTTCACTAAACACTTGGAAGTTACAGATATTAGACACGGAATTGGGTCCGGTATCTTGTGGGTGAAGATCAAGGAAATGCAACACATCTCTGAAGAATTTTGAGCCAGGGGGAGTGAAGCCCCGGTTCATGTGATCCGTGAAAACAACAACTTCTCCTTCTTTGGGCAGAGGGAATTCCTCCTCCGGGTTAGGAGCCCGATAAGTCATGACTTCTTTCGTCAGATAGTGGGTCTTCACAAAATCATCTGAGTACTGTCTATGACAATGGATTTAACCCAGTTGCAAGAAGTAGGTGCCTTTGGTGCCATTATGATTGAAAGCCTAAAGACAGAGTAAAAGTACCGGTTCAAATTTAAGCCGGGCCGGAAAAATATTACAGTGCATATTCAATATGGCGTCTTACGAAGGGGCCTAATTGTCAGGACCCCGACTCAATGCCACATCGATCTAGCATGTAACACCTCATATCACTTTGCGGCCTCACGCACGGTATTCCCACGGGTGTCGCCTTACCTTTGCCCGGGACCGTTTGCACCTTTTGGCACACGTATATGATAGTGTCGCTAGCATACATATGATAAGGAGCCCGGGCTGGCATGGCTAGTTGTAAACCCAAAGTGGCACAGACTTACAGGGACAGGCATTCATGACCCAGCATCGAACGTGTCGGTCATCAGCGAGTGAATCCAGGCTGTAGCACTGGGCTAGCAGGACTCCGGTGAACCGGGCTGTAGCGGGCTAACAGGACTCCGGTATTCATCGCGTGACATTTCCCAGAAGGGACAGACACAGGAACGAAGAAGGACACATGCCGGCCAGCCTAAGTGTTCCGGAGCAGTAGCAAGCTACCATGGCTCAGTGGAAGCACTAGGAGACATTTCCCAGTAAGAGAGGCTACTAAGGATAAACAACTAGATAGTCAGATCCCACACATACCAAGCATTTCAATAACATACACACAATATGCTCGATATGTGCAAATACAACATGGCATCACAACATGACTCTACGACTCAAGTATTTAATTCAATAGGCTCCGAGGAGCGATA
The DNA here is from genome assembly GCA_963921465.1 of Triticum timopheevii. Taxonomy (NCBI): domain Eukaryota; kingdom Viridiplantae; phylum Streptophyta; class Magnoliopsida; order Poales; family Poaceae; genus Triticum; species Triticum timopheevii. The sequence continues at coordinate 143,231,556 of OY997270.1, forward strand.
TGTTTCAAACATGGGTCTCATGACCCAACATTCAGAGCATACAAGTCAAAGCACAAGCAGAAGCTAACATGTCTGAGTACAGACATCTACAAATGAAAAAGGCTGAGAAGCCTGACTATCTACTAGATCCTGCCGAGGGCACAAGATCGTAGCTAAGGTAACAAGCTAAACGTCGAAGTCCATGCGGAACTACTAACGAGACCGAAGTCTTACATCAGAACTAACTACATATGCATCATTATCAACAAAGGGGGAAGGTGGGGTTTAACTGCAGCAAGCCAGCTTTGACTCGGTGGCTATCCTAAACTACGACTGCAAGCAACTCTTTTGAGGTGGCGCACACGAGTCCACATATTCACCATATCAATACACCACTATGGATCCGCTCCCGTCTCCCTACGAGAACGCCATCCATAGCACTCACGCTTATCTTGCGTATTTTAGAGTATGCACTTTCACTTGTCTATGAACTGTACAGGCAACCTAGAAGTCCTTTACCGTGGACACGGCTATTCGAATAGATGATGTTAACCCTGCAGGGGTGTACTTCTTTACACATGCTCTCACCACTTACCGCCGTTTACACGACATGTACTTGGCAACCTTCAAGCGGAAGCCCAATGTGGGTGTCGGCCATGACCTACCTAAACACCTAAGTCTCTAGTCCAGGTTTATCGCCTATTCAGGTTCCATCCACAGGGAGTCCGGCCGAGGTTTCCACATAGGGCCCCGAACGATGTGAACAGGGTTCCGAGACACCTAACGGGTGCCCGGTGTACCCGGCCACGTACCTACCGCATCACACCCCACCCCACGGTCAGCGCTGTCCACGGCCTCCAGTAGGCTACAAACACCAGAAACTACTTGCAACTCCTGGACAGAGGACTAGGGTGAATAAGAAGCCAAGAGGGTCCATTGGTTTTGGGCCCAATGCATGGTAGTATCTGTTTCATGGATCACAAACACAGAACTCAGTTCCTGAGGACAGCTTCAGTGAGACAACCCACCATGTACTCCTACATGGCCTCTCACCGCTACCTTTACCAAATCGTGTTCACACACTTAGCTCTCAATAGTAGGACATGTTCACACACCTCTAACTCATCCCCGATGAATCAGACTTGACTCAACTCTAAGCAGTAGCAGGCACGACAAACAAGCATGAATGAGTAGGCACAACAGGGCTCAAACAACTCCTACTCATGCTAGTGGGTTTCATCTATTTACTGTGGCAATGACAGGTCATGCAGAGGATAATGGGGTTCAGCTACCGCAACAAGTAACAGATGATTCGTTGTTGTCATAATGCAATAAAAGAGAGCAGGAGCGAGAGAGTAGGATTGTATCGGAATGAACAAGGGGGTTTTGATTGCCTGGCACTCTTTAAGATAGTATAGTTCTTCATCGGTGTCAACGATCACAGCGTCGGGACCACGTCTATCGAGAGGGGACAAATACCGGCAAACAAGAAGGAAACACAATCAATGCAATGCACAATATGATGCATGATCATGGCATGGCAAAATGAGTGTGTTGGGCTAATGCAACTAGAACCAGATGGGTTTGGGTCATTTTGAACCAAAGGTTCAACCCCAAATTCAAATTATGAATTTAAATAGTGCATTATCATGTTTTGCACTAAACAGCAAGGTTAAGTTGTTTAAACATGCATGAAACCAGTACATATGGATAGATTGGATTTTTCTGATCATTTTTCATATATAATTTGTTTGATTTGGAGCTACGGTTGATTTTCTATGATTTTTAGAAGTTTTGGCTATTTTCTGGAATTTCCTGTAAAAGAATAAATCCAGTAATTGAATTAATGCGTCAGCACTGCGTCGCTGTGACATCAGCTGGTCAACAGGCGTCGACCAGGTCAAACCTGACTACTGGGACCCACTGGTCAGTGACCCAGTCAACTAACTAATTTACTTAGCCCTAACTAACCGGGCAGGGCCCAATAGTCAGTGACTCTAGTAACTAACCTAACTAGTTAATTAGTGCTAACTAGAGTAATTAGTCGGGTGGGGCCCGCAAGTCAGTGAGAGAGAGGGGGAAGTCAAACCGGGCAGTGGGGTCAACCCACGCCGGTCAACGGGTCAGCGGTCGCCGGCGTTTAGTCGCCGGCGAGTCCAGACGCGGTGGTGCGCTGCAGGATTCGCCTACAGAGCGTCGTTTGGTGCGCGAAGCTTGGCTACGGAATGCGGACGCTCGTCCGCATCCATCCGAGGTGGTGGCGGAGGCTGGGGTGGCCGGAGTTGTCGCCGGTGACGACCTTGGCGGTCGCCGGAGTTCGGGCGGGGTCGAACCCGTCGCTATGAGGCACGGCGAGGCGCGTGGGGAGGTGCTACGGGCTTCTGCGAGTACGGTGAAGATGATGGCGTGCTCGGAATTAAGCCAACGTGGCTGTGGCCATGACGGCGACGTGCGATGGCGGCGGCGGGTGCGGCCGAGCTCGGTGTGGTCGCTGTGGTGCACAAGAAGGCAAACGGAGAGGGGAGAAGGGGCAGGAGCTCACAGTGGTTCCAGGGAGACGAACGGCAAGTACGGGGAGGCACGGACGACGACGGAGCATCTCTGGCGATCTGGGGGGCAGAAGGTTGAAGACGACGGCGTTGGCGGCGTTCGGGGGCGTCTGATGTTGCCTGACTCGACGGTGAGGATGAGGGCGTCGAGGCGGAGCTCGCAGACATGACGGGGAGGCGAGGGGAGCACGGTGAGCATGGCAAACGGCGTCGGCGATGACGGTTGCGCTCGGGCGCGAGAGGGAGAGAGAGCGGAGGAGGGGAGAGGCATGGGAGAGGGTGAGAGGGGGCCAGGGGGGTGCGTGGCGTCTGTGAGAGACGTCCAGGGGGGAATGAGGCAGCCAGGTAGGGAGGAGGTGGCCGGCGTGTGGCCGCGTGCGCCGGGCACGCGTCCCTGCCTACTGGCATGAGGAGGAAGGCGACAGGGAGGAGGCGGTGGTGGGCTGGGCCGGCCAGCTGCAGTGCTGGGCCGGTAGGTGGCGCTAGGTAAGTGCCCCAGGTAGGTTCTCTCTCTCTCTGGTTTTTCTACTTATTAATGTTTTCTATTTTCTGCAATTGGTTTTGATTTGATTTAAAACATCAAATCATTTTTTAAACTTTCTGTAAATTGTATGTGAGCTCAGGAACTAGTCCAAGGTCACAGGAAACTTACAAAAATATTTGAACTTTATTTCTTATATAACAAAAATAAATTCAACTCAAATATGTCATTGGTTTAAGTCAAAGGCCCAAAATAAATATTTCTGTGATTCCAAAAATATTGGTTTGAATTTTACCTCATGCCAATATTTTTACAGAATAACATGAACATTTTCTTGGACTCATTTGATGAGATTTAAATGTTGGTTATTTTTTAGGTTTTCTGAGGCTTTTGAAAAATTCCTCAATTCAAGTTTCATTTGAATTTAAACATGATGCTCACATGGAAGCTAGCATAGGTCAGGCCAGAACTAGGGATGTGACAACTCACCCCTACTAAACAAGAATCTCGTCCCGAGATTCAAGTCATGAGGTAAGAAGACAGAGGGACACAAGCTAACACAATCTTCACGATCCGAACGTCTTTTCTAGAGGATGTTGATTTGATAACTCTAGTCGATCTTGACATCTTTGCTTTCGAGATCTTCATCCATCACGAGGACAAAAGAGTGAGACATGTCTACACGAATGGATCATCCTAATGATCACAGGATTAGCTCACGGAATGAGACATAGGAACATATCTTGAGCTGAGAAGCAAAACATGCATCAGGAGGGGCGGAAGAAACAATTTGACAAGGGTTTCAGAATAGCGAGGAAGAATTGCCATGATTCCATAACGGGGCACCTTAGGGAAGGTGACTCATAGAATTATTCCCTCAAGTGGCAAAAGGAATTACTTTTGATACATAGATCATTGGAACTCTTCTCACCAGCCTGAGGCAATTTTTCCGAATGATCGTTTGATGGAGTTCGAAGGAGCAGCATACTCGGACTAGTATGGATGATGTGGATTACCTTGTTGAAGACAACACAATGGATGATTTTGCTTATCATCGGAAATAGATGGGACCCATGGTAGGACCACTTTTGAAGATGATCCTAAACAACAATTGCTGAGAGGGCAGCCCATGGAAATTGGCACAATGACGGTGTAAGCTGGGAACAAAATGCAACTATTGCGAATGTTCCATCCATCATATCTGCCTGAGATTCAGATCTGATTGGTGATAGGATACTTCAGACTCAGCATGTCCGAAAAGAAAGGTTGCAACACAAATCGACAAGATGATGTTGCGAGATTCTCGGGATATGAACTGCGATAGCAAGCTCCAAACCATGAGCTGGTTCTGCTACATACGTGTGAGCATGTTGTCCAAGACAAGAATGACCACATAGTAGTCTTATAATAAGACACTATCGAATTCTGGTTGGGAACCATCATCGAGGATATCAAAGTCCTTGCATAAGGCATGCTCTTAAGAAGGGACTTCTTCTCCTTGAACAACTCAATCAGTGGCTTGGTGTGCTAGGAATACATATAGAATGAAGGTTGCAAGTCTCCAGACCACAGAATACTTCGCACATATGCATGACTGAATTGGGATGATTCCAGAGGAAGCAAAACAAACCTTTCTCAAATTCACGGCGGCATCTTGCACCTGATGCACATGAACTTGGAGAAAGTCACCTCTTACACCAAACATATGCTTCATGAGCTAGCATGAACAAATGCTGTCAAAAGTTTCCAACACTAGCTTAATGTTCAACAAGATTATGGAGAAGATAAGGATGTTGTCGATGGGCTCAACAACAATTCATCCTGGTTTCCATGTAAATGGGATTCCACAATTATGTGAACATGGTGATAGCATTGGTTAGACCAAAAGATGTAGTGGTGTATGCCCGAGGAAACAACCACGAGTAAGAGAACATTACGAATATCGTTGGTTCTGATTTGATTTGGCGATAAACCATACCCAAATCAAAGATGGGATAAGATGATAGATCCATTAACTGACCATGAGGGTCAATCGATGAAGATACCATCTTCCTTCAACACATGCACAAAAAGATATCCTTTAAAGTGAACTAAGCCAGGCAAGCTTTTATCTTCCAACTCTCCAAGTTGTTGTTTGGCTTAACCAACTAGCTCAGGGGTATCTAACACGGATTCTTGGAGAAGGAGTGGTTTATTGGAAACCAACTTGATCACGAGCTCAACATAGCGGTCAGGTGACAACCTGGCAATACTTCCGAGAAGATATTCGGATCATCATGAACCATCGTCAAGAAGAAGGATGGTACGGACCGGATGGTTGTAGATTATCGACCTGTCAACTTGGTCACAATAAAGAACAAGTATCCGCTCCCCAGGATCAACGACTTGTATGATCAGCTCGCTGGATCCTCATTCTTCTCTAAGATGGATTTGAGGTTGGGCTACCATCAAATCAAAATCCGGAACGGGGACATTCCCAAAACGGCCTTTGTTACTCGTTACGGTCAATACGAGTACACCGTCATGTCCTTCGGTTTAATCAACACTCCAACCACCTTCTCTCGGTTAATGAACTCAATCTTCATGGAGTATTTGGATAAATTTGTCGTGGTTTACCTCGATGATATACTCATCTACTCCAAGAACGAGGTGGTTCTCTAAATGCGAATTTTGGTTGCCGGAAGTGACCTATCTAGGACATCTAATTTCTGGTAAAGGTATTGATGTCAATCCCGAGCTAGTTCAAGCCGTCCTTAATTGGACTCCACCTGAATCGGTCAAGCAAGTTCGGAGTTTCCTTGGTTTAGCGAGCTATTGTCGCCGCTTTGTCGAGAACTTCTCCAAAGTTGCTAAACCTCTAACTGAACTCCTCAAGAAAGATAAAAAGTTCGAGTGGACTCCACAATGTGAGCACAGTTTCCAGTAAATGAAAAGACGCTTGACTTCTGCTCCCGTACTGGTACCACCAGATTTCTCCAAGGACTTTGTTATCTATTGCGACGCCTCGCGACAAGGACTAGGTTGCATTCTCATGCAAGATTGACACGTAATTGCTTATGCTTGACGGCAATTACACCAACATGAGGAAAAATACCCTACTCATGATGTAGAGCTTGCGGCTGTAGTCCATGCACTCAAAACCTGGCGACATTACCTCCTCGGTAATCGTTGCGAAATCTTCACTGATCACCAAAGTCTGAAGTACATATTCACCCAACCGGATTTGAATCTCAGGCAAAGCCGTTGGGTCGAGTTGATCACAGATTTCGACTTAGGGATAACTTACACCCCAGGAAAAGCCAATGTCATGGCTGATGCACTAAGTCGTAAATCTTATTGCAACAATCTGATGTTGCAACAAAGTCAACCACTTCTCCACGAGGAATTTCGGAAGCTTAACCTTCACATCGTTCCTCAAGGATTCCTTTCCACCTTGGTGGCGAAACCTATCCTTACGGATCAGATCATCAAAGCTCAGAAGGTAGATCCGGGGATTTCCCGCATCAAAAGAAACGTCAAGAAAGGAGTTGCGAATTGGTTCTCCATTGATGATCAAGGAGTCGTATACTTCGGGAACCGTCTAGTGGTTCCCAAAGTGCGAAACCTGAGGCGATTGATCCTTTAGGAAGCTCATGAATCTCCTCTCACCATTCCTCCCGGTGGCACTAAGATGTATCAGGACCTACGCCAGAGGTTCTGGTGGACTAGGATGAAGAGAGACATTGCTCAATTTGTTGCTAATTGCGACGTCTGTCGTCGTGTAAAAGCAGAGCATCAACGGCCTGCTGGCACCATTCAACGCTTAGCTATTCCGGAATGGAAATGGGATAAAATTGGTATGGATTTCATCACCGGTTTTCCCAGGACCAAGAGAGAAAATAATGCTATCTTCGTCGTTATCGACCGTCTTTCCAAAGTGGCCCATTTCTTACCTGTTCGCGAGAGTATAACCGCTAGTCAATTAGCAGACTTGTACATCTCCCGAATAGTGTCTCTCCATGGTGTTCCACTGGAAATTAACTCGGATCGAGGAAGTCTCTTCACCTCTCGATTTTGGGAAAGTTTCCAAAACGCTATGGGAACCCGCGTTTCCTTTAGCACTGCCTTTCACCCTCAATCAAGTGGTCAAGTAGAACGCGTCAACCAGATCCTAAAAGACATGCTTTGAGCTTCTGTTATCTCATTCGGAATGGATTGGGAGAAATGCCTTCCATTTGCCGAATTTGCTTATAACAACAGCTATCAATCTAGCTTGGGTAAAGCCCCTTTTGAAGTTCTCTATGGACGAAGGTGTCGAACGCCTCTTAACTGGTCAGAAACCAGGGAAAGACAATTCTTTGGCCCGGATATGATCCAGGAAGCAGAAGAGCAAATTCGCATCGTTCGTGAAAAGTTGAAAACAGCCCAATCTCGTCAAAGAGTCAATATGACTGAAAACATAAGGCTATGACTTTTCAGGTTAACGAGAAGGCTTACCTTCGGGTTACTCCTCTGAAAGGAACCCATCGTTTCGGTATCAAAGGCAAATTGGCTCCTCGCTACATTGGACCTTTTCGCATTCTTTCCAAACGAGGAGAAGTTGCCTACCAATTGGAACTACCACCGCATCTCTCCAGAGTCCATGATGTCTTCCACGTTTCTCAACTCAGGCGTTGCTTCTCGGATCCTATCCATGGAGTGGACCACGAAACGCTTGATCTTCAAGATAATCTCACGTATCGAGAGTACCCCGTTCGTATCCTCGATCAAGCCGAGCGTACCACTCGACGATATAATATCAAGTTTCTCAAGGTTCAATGGTCGCACCATTCTGAGAAAGAAGCAACTTGGGAAAGGGAGGATCGTCTTCGACTTGAGTATCCCGCCTTCTTCCCGGAGGAACCTAAATCTCGGGACGAGATTCTTTTGAGTGGGGGTGAGTTGTCACACCCTAGCTAGTTCATGCATTAGAGTGTTGCATCATGTCTATTCCTTTCAACAGAAACCTGAAATGGGGATGACAGAACCCCCAGCCCCCTCTGAATCCAACTAGGGTTTACTAAAAATATTTTCAATGAACCTGAAATGCCCTTCTAAAATGTCCATAAAGCTATGCGTCATAACAATGTTTCGCGCATGTCTTCCGGCCGAACTTGCTTGACCAATTCTAATCTAGTATACTTTCTTGGACTCACTAACCCGCACCACTGCCGAGATGCTCGAGGATAAGGACCGAGAGAGTCGGGCCTTGAGACTGGAGCTGTTCAACACCCGTGTTGATCACTAGGCTACCTTGACTCGGTTTGCACCAGCTGTGCAAGCTGGATATATGGATATGAGAGACCTGTATCCTGTTAGATCTGCTCTGCCAGACATAATGGATTGGCGTGATGTGGGGGGCATCACCCCACCTTGTGGTCCCCGCAGGCCACCGTTTATTGGTCCAAGACCTCACCCTAGCCCCTATGGTCCACAGGCTCCTCAGGACCATCTGTTTTCGGATGCTCACGTTGAACTTCCAGGCTATGGAGGAGACTTCTATGAGAACTACTACGAAGATGTCTGAGTTAGTAGTAGTTCCACTAGTATGGTAATAGTTGTATTTCCACCGTCCTGCGTGACTTGTGGAATATGACTTAGTGTGTATCAATTCCGGAGGTGTAAGAAAAATAATGTATAGGAGCTTGGAATGCCTCCGATGAGATGTAATCTCCCTTTCACCGTAGTAGTACTTTGTTTGGTCTTGTACTAAACCTTGTATGGTGTGTATGACGATGGAATAAAAGAAGCAGTTTCTGTATCTACCATGTCATACGGATGATCATCTTGCATTCCGAGATATCCATTACATTCTACATTTCTATGTCAGAATTTTATCATCCTTGACTAAACCATTGTCTTGTTTTCCTAGGATGGTTAACACCCGCAACAACCCTGCTCCCCCAGAGCAGGCCGAAGGCAGCAGAGTTGGGGAAGCAAACCTGCCTCACCCTCCTTCTCTGGCCGAAGTTATGCTGGGAGCCGAGAGAAACAAGCGGGAGACCAACCGTTTGTTGGAGCGCATCGAACAGAACACAGCACAACATCAGAGGAATAACTTGGTGTCGCTCAGTGACTCCATCAAGTTACACCCACCTACCTTCCATCACTCCGTCGAACCTCTCGATGCCGATGACTGGCTTCGCAGCATTACTCACAAGCTACGTTCTACACTCGTAGCTGAGGCTGATAAGGTCACCTTTTATGCATATCATCTCGAGGGTCCCGCCAGTCTCTGGTGGGAGAACTATGTAGCTATGCGGCCAGCTGGCCATGTCACTACTTGGGCAGAATTTAGTGAGGCTTTCCGTGAACATCACATTCCGGAGGGTCTCATGGACCGTAAACGTGAGGAGTTCTGCAGTTTCACCCAAGGTCGACTCTCTGTGGATGCTTACAGCAGGGAGTTCGGTATCCTCGCACGCTATGCCACCGAAGAAGTCTCCACTGATGCCAAGAAGCAGGCAAGGTTCCGCAAGGGACTTAGCCCCGAGCTTCGCCGAGATCTCCGTCTGCATGAGTGCACCTCTTTCCAGAAGCTTGTGAACAAAGCCATCAGTGCTGAGACGGGTCAGACTGATTTCGAAGCAACACGCAAGCATGGCCGTGACTTGGGTTCCTCATCCGGTGCTGGACCACAGAAGCGCCGGGTGTGGGTGCCTAACACTGCCCTGCCACCCAGGTTCACACCGAGGCCATCCTATTAGGCGCCTCATCCAGCTCAGCAGTATGCACCAGCTAAGCCCTATGGTGGGCCAACCAACAATGCTCCTCCACGCACCAGCCCCGTGACGTGCTTCAAGTGTGGGGAATCGGGCCACTACATGCGCGAGTGTCCCCAGACCAACCCCAACCAGTCTGGAAAGGCTGTTGGCCGTGGCAAGCCAGTAGGGAAGGTGTTCTATGCCAAGCCGGCCACCACTGCACGTGGCCATGTGAATTGTGTCTCAGCTGAAGAGGCCCAAGAGGATCCCAACGTCGTTCTCGGTACGCTCCTTGTTAATTGCCACCCGGAATATGTTCTTTTTGATACTGGAGCATCTCATTCATTCATATCCGAAAACTATGCTCGCTTGCATAACACCGCATTCTGTGACATGCCTTCCACCATGGAAATTTCTACTCCTGGTTCTAGATGGCAAACCTCTAGAGTAAACCATGGGATTGAAATTCAGGTCGACAGACTTGTTTTCCTTGCATCATTGATAGCTCTCAAATCTTCGAATATTAATATCATCTTGGGTATGGACTGGATGTCAGCCCATCATGCCAAGATTGATTGCTTCTCTAGGACTGTTCAACTCACGCACCCTTCGGGAAAGATAGTCAATGTCTTGACCCGAGTATCCAAGCGACAACTATATTCTCTTAATGCCAGCCCCTTGCCAGACCTCGAAGACGTTCCGGTAGTCCGTGACTTTCCTGATGTCTTTCCAGAAGAATTGCCAGGTGTCCCACCTGACAGAGATGTCGAGTTCGTGATAGATCTCATTCCAGGAACTGTCCCAATTTCTAGAAGACCCTATAAGATGGCACCACTAGAACTAGCTGAACATAAGAAACAAATCGATGAGTCCTTGAAAAGGGGTTTCATCCATCCTAGTTCATCTCCATGGGCTTTCCCCGTCCTCTTCGTCAAGAAGAAGGATGGTACGGACCGGATGGTTGTAGATTATCGACCCGTCAACTTGGTCACAATTAAGAACAAGTATCCGCTCCCCAGGATCAACGACCTGTATGATCAGCTCGCTGGATCCTCAGTCTTCTCTAAGATGGATTTGAGGTTGGGCTACCATCAAATCAAAATCCGGAACGGGGACATTCCTAAAATGGCCTTTGTTACTCGTTACGGTCAATACGAGTACACCGTCATGTCCTTCGGCTTAACCAACGCTCCAGCCACCTTCTCTCGGTTAATGAACTCAATCTTCATGGAGTATTTGGATAAATTTGTCGTGGTTTACCTCGATGATATACTCATCTACTCCAAGAACGAGGAAGAACATGCCGAACATCTAAGGCTAGTGTTGATGAAACTTCGAGAGCATCGCCTTTATGCCAAGTTCTCTAAATGCGAATTTTGGTTGCCAGAAGTGACCTATCTAGGACATGTAATTTCTGGTAAAGGTATTGCTGTCAATCCCGAGTGAGTTCAAGCTGTCCTTAATTGGACTCCACCTGAATCGGTCAAGCAAGTTCGGAGTTTCCTTGGCTTAGCGAGCTATTGTCGCCGCTTTGTCGAGAACTTCTCCAAAGTTGCTGAACCTCTAACTGAACTCCTCAAGAAAGATAAAAAGTTCGAGTGGACTCCACAATGTGAGCATAGTTTCCAGGAACTGAAAAGACGCTTGACTTCTGCTCCCATACTGGTACCACCAGATTTCTCCAAGGACTTTGTTATCTATTGCGACGCCTCGTGACAAGGACTAGGTTGCATTCTCATGCAAGATCGACACGTAATTGCTTATGCTTCACGGCAATTACACACACATGAGGAGAACTACCCTACTCATGATCTAGAGCTTGCGGCTGTAGTCCATGCACTCAAAACCTGGCGACATTACCTGCTCGGTAATCGTTGCGAAATCTTCACTGATCACCAAAGTCTGAAGTACATATTCACCCAACCGGATTTGAATCTCAGGCAAAGACGTTGGGTCGAGTTGATCACAGATTTTGACTTAGGGATAACTTACACCCCAGGAAAAGCCAATGTCATGGCTGATGCGCTAAGTCGTAAACCTTATTGCAACAATCTGATGTTGCAACAAAGTCAACCACTTCTCCACGAGGAATTTCGGAAGCTTAACCTTCACATCGTTCCTCAAGGATTCCTTTCCACCTTGGTGGCGAAACCTGTCCTTACGGATCAGATCATCAAAGCTCAGAAGGTAGATCTGGGGATTTCCCGCATCAAAAGAATCATCAAGAAAGGAGTTGCGAATTGTTTCTCCATTGATGATCAAGGAGTCGTATACTTCGGGAACCGTCTGGTGGTTCCCAAAGTGCGAAACCTGAGGCGATTGATCCTTAAGGAAGCTCATGATTCTCCTCTCACCATTCATCCCGGTAGCACTAAGATGTATCAGGACCTACGCCAGAGGTTCTGGTGGACTAGGATGAAGAGAGAAATTGCTCAGTATATTGCTAACTGCGACGTCTGTCGTCCTGCAAAAGCAGAGTATCAACGGCCTGCTGGCACCCTTCAACCCTTAGCTATCCCAGAATGGAAATGGGATAAAATTGGTATGTATTTCATCACCGGTTTTCCCAGGACCAAGAGAGGAAATAATGCTATCTTCGTCGTTATCGACCGTCTTTCCAAAGTGGCCCATTTCTTACCTGTTCGCGAGAGTATAACCTCTAGTCAATTAGCAGACTTGTACATCTCCCGAATAGTGTCTCTCCATGGTGTTCCACTGGAAATTAACTTGGATCGAGGAAGTCTCTTCACCTCTCGATTTTGGGAAAGTTTCCAAAACGCTATGGGAACCCGCCTTTCCTTTAGCACTGCCTTTCACCCTCAATCAAGTGGTCAAGTAGAACGCATCAACCAGATCCTAGAAGACATGCTTCAAGCTTCTGTTATCTCATTCAGAATGGATTGGGAGAAATGCCTTCCATTTGCCGAATTTGCTTATAACAACAGCTATCAATCTAGCTTGGGTAAAGCCCCTTTTGAAGTTCTCTATGGACGAAGGTGTCGAACGCCTCTTAACTGGTCAGAAACCGGGGAAAGACAATTCTTTGGACCGGATATGATCCAGGAAGCAGAAGAGCAAGTTCGCATCATTCGTGAAAAGTTGAAAACAGCCCAATCTCGTCAAAAGAGTCAATATGACTGAAAACATAAGGCTATGACTTTTGAGGTTGACGAGAAGGCTTACCTTCGGGTTACTCCTCTGAAGGGAACCCATCGTTTCGGTATCAAAGGCAAATTGGCTCCTCGCTACATTGGACCTTTTCGCATTCTGGCCAAACGAGGGGAAGTTGCCTACCAATTGGAACTACCTCCACATCTCTCCAGAGTCCACGATGTCTTCCACGTTTCTAAACTCAGGCGTTGCTTCTCGGATCCTATCCGTGGAGTGGACCACGAAACGCTTGATCTTCAAGATAATCTCACGTATCGAGAGTACCCAGTTCGTATCCTCGATCAAGCCGAGCGTACCACTCGACGACATAATATCAAGTTTCTCAAGGTTCAATGGTCGCACCATTCTGAGAAAGAAGCAACTTGGGAAAGGGAGGATCGTCTTCGACTTGAGTATCCCGCCTTCTTCCCGGAGGAACCTAAATCTCGGGACGAGATTCTTTTGAGTGGGGGTGAGTTGTCACACCCTAGCTAGTTCATGCATTAGAGTGTTGCATCATGTCTATTCCTTTCAATAGAAACCTGAAATGGGGATGACAGAACCCCCAGCCCCCTCTGAATCCAACTAGGGTTTACTAAAAATATTTTCAATGAACCTGAAATGCCCTTCTAAAATGTCCATCAATTTTGTCTTGGTTTAGAACCTCTGCTAAAAGTGGTGCACAATTTTCTAGGTCATCCTAAGGTTTTTGAATTAAATCATAAGTATTTGAATTTGGGCATTTAAAATTTATAAAATATTTTAAATGTTCAAATAATCCTAAACTAAAATGTTCCATGATGTTTATATTTTAAACAGTGGGCATGAGCAGTTTGGGGATTTTTGGAGTTGCTTATGTATTTTTAGAAATCCACAAAGCTACAGAAATAAATAGAAAACAGAAATGAAAAGAGAGAGAGGGAACTAACCTGGCAGCCCACCAGCCAGCCCACCTAGCCGGCCCAGCCCAGCCACCGCTCCAGCGAGCTGCTTGGCTTCGCCAGGCAGGCAGCCAGGTGCTCGACGTCGGCACCAGAACGTGCCACGCAGCTGCCCGCCGCTCTGCTTGCTCCCCTCCCCGTTCTGCCGCCCTGGGTCGATCACCCACTTCCCCCTCGAGCTCACAGACACGCCCCCTTCTCCCCAGCTCCTCTCCCTCGCTCTCCCGCACCATGGCCGACGCCACCGCCGCTGCACCGTCGCCGTAGTCACGCTCTCCGTCGTCCCTGCGCCGCGCCACCGTGTCCAGGAGCTTCGCCGCCCTCCTCTCCATCGAGCAAGTCGAGCCCCGATCGCTCGCTTGCCCCGAAGCCACTGCACCGACCTCGTTCGACCTCGCCACCGCCGGAGATCCCTTTCGCCGTCGTCGCCGCACCAACTCGTCCCCGACCACGCTGTCAGCTTCGTGTGCCTGGCTACCTCCTCCCCCTTCCCTTTCTTTCTCTCGTGCACCACAGCGAGCGCAAGGAGCTTCACTGCACACGCCGCCACCGAGCTCGTCGTCGACGTGTCTCCGGCCAACCACCGGCCACACCACCATGTCTAACGTACTCACCGGATCCCCAGGGGCCCAACGCACCTCACCACGTGCCTCGCCGTGCCCCGTAGCTTCGGGTTCGTTTTCACCTAACTCCGGCGACCGCCAAAGTCGTCGGCGGCGACGTTTCCGGCCACCCCGAGCTCAACCACCACCACCAAGAGCTGCGGCTCAATCCCAGCTACACGTAGATGCTCTCCGCCGCCCATTTGGTCACCGGAAAGCACAAATGCACTCTCTCCGCCGCGTCTGGCCTCGCCGGCGGCTAAACGCCGGCGTGTTTGACCATTGACTTTGACTAGGGTGGGTCCAGGTTGACTCCTGAGTCTATGACAAGTGGGGCCCCTCTGCTAATTAACCCAGATTAGTTTTAACTAAATTTAGTTAGTTTAGTTAACTACTGACATGCGGGACCCACTGGTCAGTTTGACCTGGACCAGCTCCGTTGACCACTGACATCATCCTGACGTAATGCTGACGCAGTAAGTTATTTACTGGAATTATATTTACAAAGGAAATTCCAAAAAATACCACAAACTTCAAAAAATCATAGAAATTAATCTGTAGCTCCAAATGCAAAGTGTTATATATGAAAAATGATCAGAAAAATCCAATCTATCCATCTGTACTGTTTTCATGCATGTTTAGTCAAGTTAACCTGCTGTTTAGCACAAAACAAGTTTAAGCACTTAAAAGGGGCCACTCATGAGTTTGAAACTTGAATCTTTGGTTCAAAATAGTTCAAACCCATCTGGTCTTAGTTGCATTAGCCCAATACACTCATTTTGCCATGTCTCATGCATGCATCATATTGTTGCATATTGTTTGGTGATGATTGTGTATCGGTGCTCTCTGCGGCAGGTCCTGCCCCTGAGGAGTACCGTGATTACCCCAACGAAGAACAATACCAGTGCACCGACCCATCAGGCAAGCAACCAACCATTTGATCATATCGATACAATCCCATGTTCTTGCTCCTGCTCTCTTTTACTACATTAAGACAACGCGATTCAAACTGTTGTGTGGTGCGGTAGTTGAACCCATTTCCTCTGCATGACCTGTCATTACCACAGTAACTAGATGAAATCCACTAGCATGTGTAGGAGTTGTTTGAGCCATATGAATGTGTTGTTCCTACCTTGCTATGCCTTCTATGCTTAGAGTCGTGTCAGGTCTGGTTCATCTAGGTGATGGGCTAGAGTGAAATGATCGTGTCAGTATGAGAGTAATGTGTTGAACATGATTTGGTAAAGGTATCGATGAGAGGCCATGTAGGAGTACATGGTGGGTTGTTTCATTGAAGCCGTCCTTAAGCACTGAGATCTGTATGTGTGATTTAAGAAACAGCTACTACCATGCAATGGGCCCGAAACCAATGGACCCTCTCGGCTTCTTATTCACCTTAGTCCTCTCTCCAGGAGTTGCAAGTAGTTTCTGGTGTTTGTAGCCTACTGGATGCCGTGGACAGCACTGACCGTGGGGTGGGCTGTGATGCGGTAGGTACATGGCCGGGTATACCGGGAACTCGTTAGGTGTCTCGGAACCCTGTTCACATCATTCGGGGCCGTATGTGGAAACCTCGGCCGGACTCCCTGCGGATGGAACCTGAATAGGCGATAAACCTGGACTAGAGACTTAGGTGTTTAGGTAGGTCGTGGCCGACACCCACGTTGGGCTTCCGCTTGAAGGTTGCCGAGTACATGTCGTGTAAACGACGCTAAGTGGTGAGAGCGTGTATGAAGAAGTACACCCCTGCAGGGTTAACATCATCTATTCGAATAGCCGCGTCCGCGGTAAAGGACTACTTGGTTGCCTATACAGTTCATAGACAAGTAAATGGAAACTACTAAAAGCCTCAAGATAAGCGTGAGTGCCGAGGATGGCTCTTCCGTAGGAAGACGGAGGTGGATCCTCGGTAGTGTATTGAAGTGGTGAGTAGTGGACTCGAGTGCGCAAAACCATTTCAAGTTGGAGTCTCGTAGGATAGCTTAGCCAAGAGTCAAAGCTGGCTTGCTGCAATAACCCCACCAACCCTTCTTGATAATGTGCATGTATGTAGGATCAGATGTAAGTCTTGCTGAGTACCTTTGTACTCATGTTGCTTTAATTTATATTTTTCAGAAGATGCTACAACCCCTTCCGACGGGTTCTTCGTAGACGTTGACATCGATGAGTAGACTAAGGCCCAGGTGGTGATCCTGAGCTTGTGAAGGACCATGTAGTATAGCTAGGCTTACCCAAGCCTCTTTTATTTTACTAGTTGTCTGTACTCAGACAAGTTACTTCCGCTGTTGGCTTGTATGCTTGTATGACTTGAATGTGGGTCGTGTGACCCGTACTTGTGTGTATGCTATGTATGGCTCTCTGAGCCTTAAATAAAGTACTTGTGTTGTAGAGTCATGTTGTGATGCCTTGTTGTATTTGCACATATCGAGCATATTGTGTGTATGATTGAAATGCTTGGTATGTGTGGGATCTGACTATCTAGTTGTTTATCTTTAGTAGCCTCTCTTACCGGGAAATGTCTCCTAGTGTTTCCACTGAGCCATGGTAGCTTGCTACTACTCTGGAACACTTAGGCTGGCCGGCATGTGTCCTTCTTCGTTCCTGTGTTTGTCCCTTCGGGGAAATGTCACGCGTTGAGTGCCGGCCATCGATGTAGCACTAGGCTAGCAGGACTCGGCTGGCCGGCACTCAACGCGTGACATTTCCCCAATGGGACACACACAGGAACGAAGAAGGACACATGCCGGCCAACTTAAGTGTTCCGGAGCAGTAGCAAGCTACCATGGCTCAGTGGAAACACTAGGAGACATTTCCCGGTAAGAGAGGCTACTAAGGATAAACAACTAGATAGTCAGATCCCACACATACCAAGCATTTCAATCATACACACAATATGCTCGATATGTGCAAATACAACAAGGCATCACAACATGACTCTACAACACACGTACTTTATTTAAGGCTCAGAGAGCCATACATAGCATACACACAAGTACGGGTCACACGACCCACATTCAAGTCATACAAGCATACAAGCCAACAGCGGAAGTAACTTGTCTGAGTACAGACAACTAGTAAAATAAAAGAGGCTTGGGTAAGCCTAGCTATACTACATGGTCCTTCACAAGCTCAGGATCACCAGCTGGGCCTTGGTCTACTCATCGATGTCAACGTCTACGAAGAACCCGTCGGAAGGGGTTGTAGCATCTTCTGAAAAATGTAAATTAAAGCAACATGAGTACAAAGGTACTCAGCAAGACTTACATCAGATCCTACATACATGCACATTATCAAGAAGGGTTGGTGGGGTTATTGCAGCAAGCCAGCTTTGACTCTTGGCTAAGCTATCCTACGAGACTCCAATTTGAAATGGTTTTGCGCACTCGAGTCCACTACTCACCACTTCAATACACTACCGAGGATCCACCTCCGTCTTCCTACGGAGAGCCATCCTCGGCACTCACGCTTATCTTGAGGCTTTTAGTAGTTTCCATTTACTTGTCTATGAACTGTATAGGCAACCAAGTAGTCCTTTACCGCGGACGCGGCTATTCGAATAGATGATGTTAACCCTGCAGGTGTGTACTTCTTCATACACGCTCTCACCACTTACCACCGTTTACACGACATGTACTCGGCAACCTTCAAGCGGAAGCCCAATGTGGGTGTCGGCCACGACCTACCTAAACACCTAAGTCTCTAGTCCAGGTTTATCGCCTATTCAGGTTCCATCCGCAGGGAGTCCGGCCGAGGTTTCCACATACGGCCCCAAACGATGTGAACAGGGTTCCGAGACACCTAACGGGTGCCCGGTATACCCGGCCACGTACCTACCGCATCACAGCCCACCCCACGGTCAGCGCTGTCCACGGCCTCCAGTAGGCTACAAACACCAGAAACTACTTGCAACTCCTGGACAGAGGACTAGGGTGAATAAGATGCCGAGAGGGTCCATTGGTTTCGGGCCCAATGCATGGTAGTAGCTGATTCTTAAATCACACATACAGATCTCAGTGCTTAAGGACAGCTTCAATGAAACAACCCACCATGTACTCCTACATGGCCTCTCATCGATACCTTTACCAAATCGTGTTCAACACATTACTCTCATACTGACACGATCATTTCACTCTAGCCCATCACCCAGATGAACCAGACCTAACACGACTCTAAGCATAGCAGGCATAGCTAGGTAGGAACAACACATTCATATGGCTCAATCAACTCCTACACATGCTAGTGGGTTTCATCTAGTTACTGTGGCAATGGCAGGTCATGCAGAGGAAATGGGTTCAAGTACCGCAGCACACAGCAGTTTGAATCGCGTTGTCTTAATGCAGTAAAAGAGAGCAGGAGCGAGAACATGGGATTGTATCGATATGATCAAATGGTTGGTTGCTTGCCTGATGGGTCGGTGCGCTGGTATTGTTCTTCGTTGGGGTAATCATGGTACTCCTCAGGGGCAGGACCTGCCGCAGAGAGCACCGATACACAATCATCACCAAACAATATGCAACAATATGATGCATGCATGAGACATGGCAAAATGAGTGTATTGGGCTAATGCAACTAAGACCAGATGGGTTTGAACTATTTTGAACCAAAGATTCAAGTTTCAAACTCATGAGTGGCCCCTTTTAAGTGCTTAAACTTGTTTTGTGCTAAACAGCAGGTTAACTTGACTAAACATGCATGAAAACAGTACAGATGGATAGATTGGATTTTTCTGATCATTTTTCATATATAACACTTTGCATTTGGAGCTACAGATTAATTTCTATGATTTTTTGAAGTTTGTGGTATTTTTTGGAATTTCCTTTGTAAATATAATTCCAGTAAATAACTTACTGCGTCAGCATTACGTCAGGATGATGTCAGTGGTCAACGGAGCTGGTCCAGGTCAAACTGACCAGTGGGTCCCGCATGTCAGTAGTTAACTAAACTAACTAAATTTAGTTAAAACTAATCTGGGTTAATTAGCAGAGGGGCCCCACTTGTCATAGACTCAGGAGAGTCAACCTGGACCCACCCTAGTCAAAGTCAATGGTCAAACACGCCGGCGTTTAGCCGCCGGCGAGGACAGACACGTCGGAGAGAGTGCATTTGTGCATTCCGGTGACCAAATGGGCGGCGGAGAGCATCTACCTGTAGCTGGGATCGAGCCACAGCTCTTGGTGGTGGTGGTTGAGCTCGGGGTGGCCGGAAACGTCGCCGGCGACGACTTTGGCGGTCGCCGGAGTCGGGTGAAGATGAATCCGAGGCTACGGGGCACGGCGAGGCTCATGGTGAGGTGCGTTGGGCCCCTGGGGCTGCGGTGAGTGCGTTAGACATGGTGGGGTGGCCGGTGGTTGGCCGGAGACACGTCGACGACGAGCTCGGCGGCGGCGCGTGCGGTGAAGCTTCGTGCGCATGCTGTGGTGCACGAGAGCAAGAAGGGGAAGGGGGAGGAGGTAGCCAGGCTCACGGCAGTCTTGAGGAAGCTGACGGCATGGTCGGGGACGAGCTGGTGCGGCGGCGACGGTGAAAGGGATCTCCGGCGGTGGCGAGGTCGAACGAGGTTGGTGCAGTGGCTTCGGGGCAAGCGAGCGCTTGGGGCTCGACTTGCTCGATGGAGAGGAGGGCGGCGAAGCTCCTGGACACGGTGGCGCGGCGCAGGGACGACGGAGAGCGCGACTACAGCGACGGTGCGGTGGTGGTGGCGTCGGCCGTGGTGCGGGAGAGCGAGGGAGAGGAGCTGGGGAGAAGGGGGCGTGTCTGTGAGCTCGACGGGGAAGTGGGTGATCGACCTAGGGCAGCAGAACGGCGAGGGGAGCAAGTAGAGCAGCGGGAAGCTCCGTGGCACATTCTGGTGCCGACATCGAGCACCTGGCTGCCTGCCTGGCGATGCCCTAGAGTTTGTTTGTAACTAGTGGCTTTGCATCCATACATCATGTTTAAATTTCATGAAAATTTGAATTGAGGAATTTTCAAAAGCCTCAGAAAACCTCTAAAAATAACCAACATTTAAATCTCATCAAATGAGTCCAACAGAATGTTCCTGTTATTCTGTAAAATATCGGCTTGAGGTAAAATGCAAACTAATATTTTTGGAGTGACTGAAATATTTATTTTGGGCCTTTTGAATTAAATCAATGACATATTTGAGTTGGATTTATTTCTTTTATATAAGAAATAAACCCCAAACATTTTTGTAAGTTGCATGTGACCTTGGGCTAGTCCTGAGATCACATAACAATTTACAGAAAGTTTATAAAATGATCTGATATTCTAAATCAAATCAAAAAAAAAACAGAAATAGAAGAACAGGAAAAGAGAGATAGATAGAGAAGTACCTGGCGCTCACCTCTCAGCCCACCGGCCCAGCTCCTGTTGCGGCCCAACCCACCACCGCCTGGCTCCCTGTCGCCTTCCTCCTCACGCCAGTAGGCAGGGGCGCGTGCCCGGCGCGCGTGGCCACACGCCGGCCACCTCCTCCCTGTCTGGCTGCCGCCTCCTTCCCCTGGACGTCTCCCGTAATGCCACGCCACCCCATGGAACTCTCTCGCTCTCCCCCTGCTCTCTCCCTCACCGTTCCCCATCCTACCCGAACGGATTCGTCGCCGCCGTTCGCCACCATCGCGGCCACCGCCTCCCACTCGCCTCTCCTACATGCCCAGAAGCTCCGCCACTGTCGCCTACGCCTCTCCGTCGACTCACGTGACGTCAAACGCCCCAAAGCGCCGGCCCTGACCTCCTCTTCCTCCTCGGGTCGCCGAGATCGCCGCCGTCACCCTGCTCGCTCCGGACCTCCCCCGCGCCCACTGACCTTCCCATCGTGCTCGCGGTGAGCTTCTCTTCCTCCTCCCCCGAGCCCCGTTGCTCGCTGCCTCCTCTAGGCCATAGTTGCGCGGACGCCGAAGCTCGCCGGCGCCGTACCTCATCGCCGCCGCGGCCACAGCTGCTGCCAACCGCGTATGAGCTCATCAGCGTGTTCGTTGCAGCCCCAGGAGCCGAACACACCCGCCTGCAGCCCCTACCGTGCCCCGTAGCATCAAACCCTCACGCCACCGAACTCCGGCCGCCGCGGAAGTGCTCGCCGTCGTTAACTCCGGCCACCCCAGCACCAAACACCGCCACCGTTGGATGCGCCACATCGCCAGCTACTCGTAGCACCCAGCCGCGCATCAAACCGTGGCCAGAGCAGCGTTTCCGACGCTCTCGGTCGTCTCGGCCTCGCCGGCGACTTGATGCCGGCAGGTTTGACCTGCTGACCATTGACTGGGTGGGCCCAGTTTGACCCTTGGGTCACTAACATGTGGGCCACCCTTGTTAATTTTAGTTAGGTTAGTTTAGCGCTATTTAACCTAGATTAGTGACTAACCTAATACTAACTATCTCTGTTTAGTTAGTTAACTAACCACCGACACGTGGGACCCGCAGGTCAGGTTTGACCTGGACCGGGTCAGTTGACTGCTGCCGTCACACTGACGCCAGGCTGACGCAGTAAATCCTTTTCTGGATTTATTCTTATATAGGAAATTCTAGAATATAGCCAAAACTTCTAAAATTCATAGTAATTCAACTGTAACTCCAAATCAAACAAATTATATATGAAACATGATCAGAAAAATCCAATCTATCCATCTGTACCATTTTCATGCATGTTTGAACAACTTAAATCTGCTGTATACAACAATTTGAATAAATGGCATTTGAAATGCCTTATGTGGAGTTTGAATTTGAACCTAGGGTTCAAACCAACTTCATTTAACCTGCTGCTAGTTGCATTAGCTCAAACTACATCATATTGCCATGTCATGTTCATGCATCATATTCTGCATTGCATTGATTGTGTTCTTCCTTGTTTGTCGGTGTTTGTCCCCTCTCAGTAAGATGTGTACCGACGATGTGATCGATGACACCAATGAAGAAATATACTATCTTCAGAAGTGCCAGGCAAGAAAAACCCCCTTGTTCATTCCGATACAATCCCACTCTCTCGCTCCTGCTCTCTTTTACTGCATTAGGACAACATCGATTCATCTGTTACTTGTTGTGGTAGTTGAACCCCTTATCCTCTGCATGACCTGTCATTGCCACAGTAAATAGATGAAACCCACTAGCATGAGTAGGAGTTGTTTGAGCCCTGATGTGCCTACTCATTCATGCTTGTTTGTCATGCCTGCTATTGCTTAGAGTTGTGCCAGGTCTGATTCATCCGGGATGAATCAGAGGTGTGTGAACATGTCCTATTGTGTGTGAGCTAAGTGTGTGAACACGATTTGGTAAAGGTAGCGGTGAGAGGCCATGTACGAGTACATGGTGGGTTGTCTCATTGCAGCCGTCCTCAGGAACTGAGTTCTGTGTTTGTGATCCATGATACAGTTACTACCATGCATTGGGCCCGAAACCAATGGACCCTCTCGGCTTCTTATTCACCCTAGTCCTCTGTCCAGGAGTTGCGAGTAGTTTCTGGTGTTTGTAGCCTACTGGAGGCCGTGGACAACGCTGACCGTGGGCTGGGCTGGGCTGTGATGCGGTAGGTACGTGGCCGGGTATACCGGGCACCCGTTAGGTGTCTCGGAACCCTGTTCACATCGTTCGGGGCCGTATTTGGAAACCTTGGCCGGACTCCCTGCGGATGGAACCTGAATAGGCGATAAACCTGGACTAGAGACTTAGGTGTCTAGGTAGGTCGTGGCCGACACCCACGGTGGGCTTCCGCTTGAAGGTTGCCGAGTACATGTCGTGTAAACGGCGGTAAGTGGCGAGAGCGTGTATGAAGAAGTACACCCTTGCAGGGTTAACATCATCTATTCGAATAGCCATGTCCGCGGTAAAGGACTTCTGGGTTGCCTATAACAGTTCATAGACAAGTGAAAGTGGATACTCTAAAATACGCAAGATATGCGTGAGTGCTATGGATGGCGTTCTCATAGGGAGACGGGAGCGGATCCATAGTGGTGTATTGATATGGTGAATATGTGGACTCATGTGCGCCACCTCAAAAGAGTTCCTTGCAGTCGTAGTTAGGATAGCCACCGAGTCAAAGCTCGCTTGCTGCAGTTAAACCCCACCATCCCTTGTTGATCATGATGCATATGTAGCTAGTTCTGATGTAAGTCTTGCTGGGTACATTTGTACTCACGTTTGCCTATTTTACGTTTTTGCAGAGACTACCGTCTCACTAGTAGTTCCGCGTGGACTTCGACGTTTAGCTTGTTACCTCAACTACGATCTTGTGCCCTCGGCAGGATCTGGTGGATAGTCAGGCTTCTCAGCCTTTTTCATTTGTAGATGTCTGTACTCAGACATGTTAAGCTTCCGCTTGTGCTTTGACTTGTATGCTCTGAATGTTGGGTCATGAGACCCATGTTTGTAATATCTCTCTCCTCGGAGCCTATTGAATAAAATACTTGAGTCGTAGAGTCATGTTGTGATGCCATGTTGTATTTGCATATATCGAGCATATTGTGTGTATGTTATTGAAATGCTTGGTATGTGTGGGATCTGACTATCTAGTTCTTTATCCTTAGTAGCCTCTCTTACCGGGAAATGTCTCCTAGTGTTTCCACCGAGCCATGGTAGCTTGCTACTACTCCGGAACACTTAGGCTGGACGGCATGTGTCCTTCTTTGTTCCTGTGTCTGTCCCTTCGGGGAAATGTCACGCGATGAATACCGGAGTCCTGTTAGCCCGCTACAGCCCGGTTCACCGGAGTCCTGCTAGCCCAGTGCTACAGCCTGGATTCACTCGTTGATGACCGACACGTTCGATGCTGGGTCATGGATGCCTGTCCCTGTAAGTTTGTGCCACTTTGGGTTTACGACTAGCTATGTCAGCCCAGGCTCCTTATCATATGGATGCTAGCGACACTATCATATACGTGTGCCAAAAGGCGCAAACGGTCCCGGGCAAAGGTAAGGCGACACCCGTGGGGATACCGTGCTTGAGGCTGCAAAGTGATATGAGGTGTTACATGCTAGATCGATGTGGCATTGAGTCGGGGTCCTGACAGCTTTGGTATCAGAGCCTGACTGCCTGTAGGATTACCAAGCCAAACTGGTCGAAGTTGAGTCTAGAAATTCTTTAGTTATGTAAGGGAATTGATTGTGGGATGGAACGTAAGGCTCTTTTTACTCCTTATACCTCATGGCCTTCTGATCCGAGTCATCCTCTTCTTTTCTACGGGGATTAAGAACTAGGCCTTCTCATCCATCTATCAGGATGAGGTGTTACTAATCCATTGACTTATAGGATTGTTAGTTTCAAATCTCAGTTCAGCTTTTACTACTTCCGTATGTTCATAGTTGGTCTCAGAATCTTGATATTGTGATGATCGAGTGGTTATGCCACCATTTTGCAGGATGTCTTAAATCCTTTTGGGCATTTACAGCCGTTATGCTGTCCGAGTCATCCCAGGTTTCTAAACAATCTGATGCACTTGCAAATCCTTTCCTCTGGTTTTGATGTTCCTTTGGGCCAGGTTAATCACACTAATTGCTGAGTTGAGGTATTCTATTGCCTCGACATAATGTTGGAGTTCTTATTATGACCCTAGGTGTCTTAGGGGATCATCTAGTAATCTAGCCATGATTTGTGTCCCAGTGTGATGATTCTGGCCTTTATTCTCGAAAGCATCCCGTGATGCCACTTAGTAGTAGGTATTCTATTCCTGGGTTCTTGAACCCAAGATTCACCCTACTTACCTCCTGTTGATAGTGTTTGGTAGTTCCTTTAGGATATTAGTAACTTTGCGATAGTCCTCGAGGTTCGTGGTATTTCCTTCTTCCAAATAATATGAACCGTTTATGGCAGAAGTTCCTTGCTGAACTGAAGGATCACAACCAGAGTGCTCATGACGAGTTCTCGATTCTATATTGGGATTCTGTCAGTCCTACCTCTTTGCATGAATTGTCTGGAAGAAATATGTTGAACTCGTTCGACATCCTAATCCATGCATCCACAACTCAGGTAATCATATGCTCTTTTGAGTTGTCCCTCTTAGTTGTCCTCTCACCCTCATCTATCAATTGATAGTCAATAGTAGTTGTGCACTCGAGCTCATCGATGCCTATTACTCTTGTGGTCCGGCAAGTCATTCTATTCCGGAATGACTAGGAGAAACAAACTCCAGTACCTCATCCATATCTAGGATTGGGTCAAAATAGTTGCATCTCGCAGATCAAAATGCCAACCCAGCTTTTGCTCTGTTCTACCTTGGAGTATTACCATCTTTGAAATCGGGATTATTATAGGAATTGCACACCATCCTATGAACTCTTGGTATAGTGATACTTCTTGCCATCATTGTTCATTCCTCGGTTTCCATGTTATTGTAACCGGAATGCCGACAACTGAATCGTGGTGTGTGAAATCAATACTGCTAGCAACTTTGTTGCTTGGTAGTTAAATGGACGAGAACCTCATTCTCAGCGTGTTGATTATTGAATCGTCACCCTAAGGTTGATTGTGCTACCTAGTCCTTATTTCTGGTGCACTCTTCAATTAATGAGTTAGGATTGTTTCATTCCCTCACTCTTTTGATCATATCGTCTTGCTCTGAAAAGCAAGATTGATCTCGAGCTTAATAACATACCGGTGGTTCGTGATTTTCCGAAATCTTCTCGAAAGTATTACCAGAGTTGTCACCTGACCGCTATGTTGAGTTCGTGATCAAGTTGGTTTATTCCTGTAAACCACCCTTTCTCCAAGGATCCGTGTTAGATACCCATGAGCTAGTTGGTTAAGCTATACATCAACTTGGAGAGCTGGGAGATAAAAGCTTGTTCGACTTAGTTCATGTTAAGGGATATCTTGTATGTATGTTGAAGAAAGATGATATCTTCATCGATTGGTCCCTGTGATCAATTGTTGGACCTATTACCTTATCAAAACTTTGATTTGAGTGTGGGCTATTCTCAAATCAAATCAGAACCAACGATGTTCGTAATGTTGTCTTACTCGTGGTTCCTCCTCGAGCATACTCCATTATATCTTTTGGTCTGACCAATGCTATCACCATGTTCACATGATGGTGGAAGTCAAGTGATATGGAAATTCCGATGAGTTGTTGTTGAACCCCATCAGCAGCATTTTATCTCCCCCATGATTCGTGTTAAACATTAAGCAAGTGTTGGAAACTTTGTAAGCAATGCCTTCGTTTCTGTTCATGAAGCTTATGCTTGGATGGAAGAAGTGACTTCCTCGAATTCATGTGCATTGATGCAAGTTGCCGCCGTGTGTTCGAGAAAGGTTTGTTTTGTTTCCCTTGGGATCATCCCAAGTCAATCATGCAAACGTGCGAAGTATTCTATGGTTTGGTAGATTAATTACCTCCACTCCATATGTGTTCCTAGCACACCAAGCCACTGATTGATTTGTTCAAGGTGAAGAAGTTCCTTCTTAAGAATCATGACATATGCAAGGACTTCGATATCCTCGATGATGGTTCCCCTTCTGAGCTCGGTAGCGTTTTATTATAAGACTACTATGTGTTCATGCTTGTCTCGGACAACACGTTCACATGTTGTAGCAGAACCAACTCATGTTTTGGAGTTTGCTATCGTAGTTCACTCCCCGAGAATCTCGCAACGTCATCTCGTTGGTTTGTGTTGCAAACTTTCTTTTCCAGACACGTTGTCTGAATTACCCTGTTACCAACCAGATTTGAATCTCAGGCAGATATGATGGTTGGAACTTCTCCCAAGAACTATGGTATAGGTTCCAGTGAAGTGGACGCACCTAGCTGGAAGCACTATTATTGTAGTATCTTAATTAAGCCGTTTGGTCACTTCCCATGAGGATTTCGCCTGACTTAATCTAGAAGTTGTTCCTTATGGATTTTGTGCTCCCGAAGTCCGACCTTTACTTGATGGCCACGTTAATGCTTTTAAGCATGACTGTGGTAGCTAGCACATCAAGGAGAACATTAGAAGCGGAGTGCTAAATGTCTCTCGGCCGATTATCCAGATTTTGTGACCTTGGCATCGCTAAGGTGAAATCTGAGAAGGTGTTATCATCCTTTTTATCTGCATCATCCATCACTATTCATCATGGTAGTCTGTTGTGTTGCTAGGACCCTTGACACGGATATTGGTAAAACCTTGATGAATACGGAAATGCTCAAGTTCTTGAGGGCACACGCAAGCAAAATCATTCCTTGCGTTATCTTCAACAAGGTAACCCACATCATCCATCCTAGTCTGGGTATAACATTCTACCGAACCCCTCCAAACGATCGCTCGAGAATTGCCCTAGGCTGGTTTAGAGAGTCTCAATGATCTCCATGTCAAAGGTAATTCTTTTTGCAACTTAAGATAATAATTCTACGAGTCACCTCCTCTAAGATGTCTCGTTATAGTATCATGGCAATTCAACTCCTCGCTACGTTGATAACTGTTCATCACCTTCTTAAGTGTGGAATTGTTGTCTACCTAGTGAACCCTCTTCATCTGTTTCACCCCATTCTTTGGATGTGTGTTTTGTCTCCCAGCTCGAGAGATGTGCTATGTCTTACTCCATGAGTTGATCCTGAGTTGCTTGATCTCCGAGAAGGTTGATCCTTCTAGAGCCTCCCTCTCCTCTGTCATGATAGCTGGAGTTCTCAGAACAAGACGTCGAGACAAAGATGGTGATCAAATCAACATTCTTGTGAGATGCCACCTGGATCGTGAGGATTGTGTTGGTCTTGTGCCCCCTTTGTCTTCTTACCTCACGTCTTGAATCTTGGGACGAGATTCTTGTTTAAGTAGGGGTGAGTTGTCACAGCCCTAGAGTTTGTTTGTAACTATTGGCTTTGCATCCATGCATCATGTTTAAATTTCATGAAAATTTGAATTGAGGAATTTTCAAAAGCCTCAGAAAACCTCTAAAATTAACCAACATTTAAATCTCATCAAATGAGTCCAAGAAAATGTTCCTGTTATTCTGTAAAATATTGGCTTGAGGTAAAATGCAAACTAATATTTTTGGAGTGACTGACATATTTATTTTGGGCCTTTTGAATTAAATCAATGACATATTTGAGTTGGATTTATTTCTTTTATATAAGAAATAAAGCCCAAACATTTTTGTAAGTTGCATGTGACCTTGGGCTAGTCCTGAGATCACATAAAAATTTACAGAAAGTTTATAAAATGATCTGATATTCTAAATCAAATCAAAACAAAATAACAAAAATAGAAGAACGGGAAAAGAGAGATAGAGAGAGAAGTACTTGGCGCTCACATCTCAGCCCACCGGCCCAACTCCTGTTGCGGCCCAACCCACCACCGCCTGGCTCCCTGTCGCCTTCCTCCTCGCGCTAGTAGGTAGGGGCGCGTGCCCGGCGCGCGTGCCCACACGCCGGCCACCTCCTCCCTGCCTGGCTGCCTCCTCCTTCCCCTGGATGTCTCCCGTAACGCCACGCCACCCCCTGGAACTCTCTCGCTCTCCCCCCTGCTCTCTCCCTCGCCGTTCCCCATCCTACCCGAACGGGTTCATCGCCGCCGTTCGCCACCACCACGGCCACCGCCTCCCCCTCGCCTCTCCTACATGCCCAGAAGCTCCGCCACTGTCGCCTACGCCACTCCGTCGACTCACGCGATGTCAAACGCCCCGAAGCGCCAGCCCTGACCTCCTCTTCCTCCTCGGGTCGCCGAGATCGCCACCGTCGCCCTGCTCACTCCGGACCTCCCCCGCGCCCACGAACCTTCCCATCGTGCTCGTGGTGAGCTTCTCTTCCTCCTTCCCCGAACTCCATTGCTCGCCGCCTCCTCTAGGCCGTAGTTACGCAGACGCCGAAGCTCGCCGACGCCGTACCTCATCGCCGCCGCGGCCACAGCTGCTGCCAACCGCGTCTGAGCTCATCAGCGTGTTCGTTGCAGCCCCAGGAGCCAAATACACCCGCCTGCAGCCCCTACCGTGCCCCGTAGCATCAAACCCACACGCCACCGAACTTCGTCCGCCGCGGAAGTGCTCGCCGCCGTTATGTGACGCCCGGATAATTAAGCTATAGTAACCATCTACTAATGATGCCACGTCACCTCGATTACTCATGCTAATCTCGCGTTAGTTTGAAACTGATTCAAATTCAAATTCAAAATCAAGCAAACAATAAAAGTTTTCGAATATTAAAACAAAAATGTTCGGGGTGAGCCAAATAATGCATAGGTAAGTATGGTGGAGAAACCACATTTTTAGAAAAGGTTTAGTACTCTAAAAATATTTTAAACAATAGAAAAAACAATTAGTTGAATGCCTTTTAAAATAAAATAAAATATTAAACTATTTTATTTAGTTGCCCAAACTTATGTGGCAGTACCTATTTACTAACACTAAATTAGGGACTACTTTGATAGTTTACAAAACTAAAATAAAAGAGGAACTAAAGTAAAACAGAAAACAGAAAAGGAAAATAAATAGAAAGAAAAGAAAGCAGCAAAACTAAATAAAAAGGGTCCCCCCCCCGCACTGGCCAACCGGCCCATCTGGCAGCTAGGCCAACCCAACTGGCCCACCTAACCCCCTGGCCTATATGGCCTCACACCCGAAACCCTATCCCCCAGTGCACACACTCCCCCGACCGCACACCTCCCCACTCCCCACGACTCTCCCCTCCCCCTCCTGATCCGATCGGGATCGGGGGCTCGATCGCCGCCGCCAAGAGGCCGCCCGGAGTGCCCCCCCGCCTGAGGGCCCCGTCGCCCTCCGCCTCGCTTCCTCATCTCCCTCCCTGCCCGATCTGGATCGGGGCAGCCCCCCCGATCCCATCTCGACGCTGAACCGCCGTCGCCGAGCTCGCCTCGGACGTCGTCGTCTCCACCACCGCCGCCATCTTCGTCGCCGGACCTCCCCGACTCCTCCTCGAGCCTGCTTAAGCACACCTACAGGGCTCGATGAGCTCCGCCGTCCGTTCCCTCCCTTCTCCTCTGCTCCCATCGCTGTGCGACGCTCGTAGTCGCCGCTGGTCGCCGCCTCTGTCGACGCGCTCACCGCGCCTGTAGGTGTGCCCGGTCGCGCACGCCCTCTCCTCGACGCGCCCGGGGCGCGCCCCGCAACCGCCCGCGCCTCGTGGCCTCACTGCTCGCGCGTGCTCGCGCCGACCGCAGCCGCTGCTGCCCTTCTCCATCCCCCTTGTGCGCCACGCCCCCCCTACGGATCCCCTCACTGCCGATCTGTGTCCACCCAGACCGTCCCAGGCCACCGGCCTGCCTCTTCTCCGGCGCCCTGCCGTGGTCGCCGGCGCCCAGCCGGGTGTGCCCCTGCCGGTCACGCCCGCAGCGCCCATACGGGTTACGCCCGCACCCGCACGCCCCGGCGCCCGTGTGCCCGTGCCCGTTAAGGCCCATAGGGCCTATGACAGCCAGGGCCCATGCCCCTGAGAACATTTAAAAAAAGAAAAAGAATTAAAAAAATAAAAAAATAAAAAAAATAGTTAATTAATTAATTAACTAAATTAATTAAGTTAATTAATCCTACTTAATTAATCTAATTAACCTGTTAAACTAACTAAATAGTAATTAGTTTAACTAAACCCTAATTAACCTGTATGACAGGTGGGTCCCACTGGGCCCACACGTCGGGTTGACCAGTCAACCTTGTTGACTGCTGAGATCAGCATGACCTCATGCTGATGTCATAAATACATTTTCGAATTAAATTAAACAATTAATTAAATTCCAGAAATTATTAAAATCTTTAGAAAATCATATCTTTTAATCCGTAACTCGGATTAAATTATTTTCAACATGAAAGTTGCTCAGAACGACGAGACGGATCCGGATACGCAGCCCGTTCATCCGCCACGCGTCCCTAGCATAGTGAACCTGCAACATTTCACCTCCGGTTCATCTGTCCGAAAACACGGAACACCGGGAATACTTTCCCGGATGTTTCCCCCCTTTGCCGGTATCACCTACCACTATGTTAGGTCACCCTAGCACCGCTTATTGCCGCGTCTTGCTTTATGTTACATTTGATTGCTCTGTTATTTATTGTGTTCCCCCTCCGTTACTTCTTTCCGGTAGACTCTGAGACCGGTGCCGATGTCCGTGTGTTCGACTAGACCGAAGATGGCCCCTCCTTGTCTGAGCAACCAGGCAAGCCCCCCCCCCCCTTGATCACCAGATATCGCCTATTCTCCTCTATACTGCTTGCATTAGAGTAGTGTGGCATGTTACTGCTTTCCGTTGATCCTATTCTGATGCATAGCCTGACATTGTTGCTACATCTGTTGATACCTTACCTGCAATCCTAAATGCTTAGTATAGGATGCTAGTTTATCATCATTGGCCCTACATTCTTGTCAGTCTGCCTTGCTATACTATCGGGCCGTGGTCACTTGGGAGGTGATCACGGGTATATACTATACATACATACATACTATACAGATGGTGACTAAAGTCGGGTCAGCTCATTGAGTACCCGCAAGTGATTCTGATGAGGGGGCTGAAAGGACAGGTGGCTCCATCCCAGTAGAGGTGGGCCTGGGTTCCCGACGGCCCCCGACTGTTACTTTGTGGCGGAGCGACATGGCAGGTTGAGACCACCTAGGAGACAGGTGGGCCTGGCCCTGTTCGGCGTTCGCGGATACTTAACACACTTAACGAGATCTGGGTATTTGATCTGAGTCTGGCCATTTGGTCTATACGCACTAACCATCTACGTGGGAGTAGTTATGGGTATCCCGACGTCGTGGTATCAGCCGAAGCCTTCTTGACGTCAGCGACGGAGCGGCGCACGCCGGATTGGACCGCGTAACGTGACTTCCTTTGTAATGGAGGTTGCTAGGTCTGCTTCCGGCCGCCCTCGCAACGTGCAGGTGTGCAATGGGCGATGGGCCTGGACCCCTGCGCGCATATGATTTAGACCGGCGGGCTGACCTCTCTGTTGTGCCTAGGTGGGGCTGCGACGTGTTGATCTTCCGAGGCCGGGCATGACCCAGGAAAGTGTGTCCGGCCAAATGGGATCGAGCGTGTTGGGTTATGTGGTGCACCCCTGCAGGGAAGTTTATCTATTCGAATAGCCGTGTCCCTTGGTAAAAGGACGACCCGGAGTTGTACCCTGACCTTATGACAACTAGAACCGGATACTTAATAAAACACACCCTTCCAAGTGCCAGATACAGCCCGGTGATCGCTCTCTAACAGGGCGACGAGGAGAGGATCGCCGGGTAGGATTATGCTATCCGATGCTACTGGAGATGCTACTTGGAGGACTTCAATCTACTCTCTTCTACATGCTGCAAGACGGAGGCTGCCAGAAGCGTAGTCTTCGACAGGATTAGCTATCCCCCTCTTATTCTGGCATTCTGCAGTTCAGTCCACTGATATGGCCCTTTACACATATACCCATGCATATGTAGTGTAGCTCCTTGCTTGCGAGTACTTTGGATGAGTACTCACGGTTGCTTTCTCCCCCTTTTTTCCCCCTTTCCTTTCTTTCTGGTTGTTGCAACCAGATGCTGGAGCCCGGGAGCCAGACGCCACCATCGACGACGACTACTACACTGGAGGCTGCTGACGACGACCAGGAGTAGTTTAGGAGGATCCCAGGCAGGAGGCCTGCGCCTCTTTCGATCTGTATCCCAGTTTGTGCTAGCCTTCTTAAGGCAAACTTGTTTAACTTATGTCTGTACTCAGATATTGTTGCTTCCGCTGACTCGTCTATGATCGAGCACTTGTATTCGAGCCCTCGAGGCCCCTGGCTTGTATTATGATGCTTGTATGACTTATTTTACTTTTAGAGTTGTGTTGTGATATCTACCCGTGAGTCCCTGATCTTGATCGTACACGTTTGCGTGCATGATTAGTGTACGATTAAATCGGGGGCGTCACACGTTAACTCCGGCCACCCCAGCACCAAACACCGCCACCATTGGATGCGCCACATCGCCAGCTACTCGTAGCACCCAGCCGCGCATCAAACCGTGGCCGGAGCAGCGTTTCCGACGCCCTCCGTCGTCTCGGCCTCACCGGCGACTCGACGCTGGCAGGTTTGACCTGCTGACCATTGATTGGGTGGGCCCAGTTTGACCCCTGGGTCACTGACATGTGGGCCACCCTTGTTAATTTTAGTTAGATTAGTTTAGCG
This sequence comes from Triticum timopheevii, assembly GCA_963921465.1. Classification (NCBI taxonomy): domain Eukaryota; kingdom Viridiplantae; phylum Streptophyta; class Magnoliopsida; order Poales; family Poaceae; genus Triticum; species Triticum timopheevii. The sequence goes on from OY997270.1 coordinate 143,265,033, forward strand.
CTAATTAACCTAGATTAGTGACTAACCTAATACTAACTATCTCTGTTTAGTTAGTTAACTAACCACCAACACGTGGGACCCGCAGGTCAGGTTTGACCTGGACTGGGTCAGTTGATCGCTGACGTCACACTGACGCCAGGCTGATGCAATAAATCCTTTTCTGGATTTATTCTTATATAGGAAATTTCAGAATATAGCCAAAACTTCTAAAATTCATAGTAATTCAACCGTAACTCCAAATCAAACAAATTATATATGAAAAATGATCAGAAAAATCCAATCTATCCATCTGTACCATTTTCATGCATGTTTGAACAACTTAAATCTGCTGTATACAACAATTTGAATAAATGGCATTTGAAATGCCTTATGTGGAGTTTGAATTTGAACCTAGGGTCCAAACCAACTTCATTTAACCTGCTGCTAGTTGCATTAGCTCAAACTACATCATATTGCCATGTCATGATCATGCATCATATTGTGCATTGCATTGATTGTGTTCTTCCTTGCTTGTCGGTGTTTGTCCCCTCACAGTAAGACGTGTACCGACGATGTGATCGATGACACCAATGAAGAAATATACTATCTTCAGAAGTGCCAGGCAAGCAAAACCCCCTTGTTCATTCCGATACAATCCCACTCTCTCGCTCCTGCTCTCTTTTACTGCATTAGGACAACATCGATTCATCTGTTACTTATTGTGGTAGTTGAACCCCTTATCCTCTGCATGCCCTGTCATTGCCACAGTAAATAGATGAAACCCACTAGCATGAGTAAGAGTTGTTTGAGCCCTGATGTGCCTACTCATTCATGCTTGTTTGTCATGCCTGCTATTGCTTAGAGTTGTGCCAGCTCTGATTCATCCGGGATGAATCAGAGGTGTGTGAACATGTCCTATTGTGTGTGAGCTAAGTGTTTGAACACGATTTGGTAAAGGTAGCGGTGAGAGACCATGTAGGAGTACATGGTGGGTTGTCTCATTGCAGCCGTCCTCAGGAACTGAGTTCTGTGTTTGTGATCCATGATACAGTTACTACCATGCATTGCGCCCGAAACCAATGGACCCTCTCGGCTTCTTATTCACCCTAGTCCTCTGTCCAGGAGTTGCAAGTAGTTTCTGGTGTTTGTAGCCTACTGGAGGCCGTGGACAGCGCTGACCGTGGGGTGGGCTGTGATGCGGTACGTACATGGCCGGGTACACCGGGCACCCGTTAGGTGTCTCGGAACCCTGTTCACATCGTTCGGGGCCGTATTTGGAAACCTCGACCGGACTCCCTGCGGATGGAACCTGAATAGGCGATAAACCTGGACTAGAGACTTAGGTGTTTAGGTAGGTCATGGCCGACACCCACGTTGGGCTTCCGCTTGAAGGTTGCCGAGTACATGTCGTGTAAACGGCGGTAAGTGGTGAGAGTGTGTATGAAGAAGTACACACCTGCAGGGTTAACATCATCTATTCGAATAGCCGTGTCCACGGTAAAGGACTTCTGGGTTGCCTATAACAGTTCATAGACAAGTGAAAGTGGATACTCTCAAATACGCAAGATAAGCGTGAGTGCTATGGATGGCTTTCTCGTAGGGAGACGGGAGCGGATCCATAGTGGTGTATTGATATGGTGAATATGTGGACTCGTGTGCGCCACCTCAAAAGAGTTCCTTGCAGTTGTAGTTCGGATAGCCACCGAGTCAAAGCTGGCTTGCTGCAGTTAAACCCCACCATCCCTTTGTTGATCATGATGCATATGTAGCTAGTTCTGATGTAAGTCTTGCTGGGTACATTTGTACTCACGTTTGCCTATTTTACGTTTTTGCAGAGACTACCACCTCACCAGTAGTTCCGCGTGGACTTCGACGTTTAGCTTGTTACCTCAGCTACGATCTTGTGCCCTCGGCAGGATCTGGTGGATAGTCAGGCTTCTCAGCCTTTTTCATTTGTAGATGTCTGTACTCAGACATGTTAAGCTTCCGCTTGTGCTTTGACTTGTATGCTCTAATGTTTGGTCATGAGACCCATGTTTGTAATGTCTCGCTCCTCGGAGCCTATTGAATAAAATACTTGAGTCGTAGAGTCGTGTTGTGATGCCATGTTGTATTCGCACATATCAAGCATATTGTGTGTATGTTATTGAAATGCTTGGTATGTGTGGGATCTGACTATCTAGTTGTTTATCCTTAGTATCCTCTCTTACCGGGAAATGTCTCCTAGTGTTTCCACCGAGCCATGGTAGATTGCTACTGCTCCAGAACACTTAGGCTGGCCGGATGTGTCCTTCTTCGTTCCTGTGTCTGTCCCTTCAGGGAAATGTCACGTGATGAATACCGGAGTCCTGTTAGCCCGCTACAGCCCGGTTCACCGGAGTCCTGCTAGCCCAGTGCTACAGCATGGATTCACTCGTTGATGACCGACACGTTCGATGTTGGGTCATGGATGCCTGTCCCTGTAAGTTTGTGACACTTTGGGTTTACGACTAGCCATGTCAGCCTGGGCTCCTTATCATATGGATGCTAGCGACACTATCATATACGTGTGCCAAAAGGCGCAAACGGTCCCGGGCAAAGGTATGGCGACACCCGTGGGGATACCGTGCGTGAGGCCGCAAAGTGATATGAGGTGTTACATGCTAGATCGCTGATGACCGACACGTTCGATGCTGGGTCATGGATGCCTGTCCTTGTAAGTCTGTGCCACTTTGGGTTTACGACTAGCCATGTCAGCCTGGGCTCCTTATCATATGGATGCTAGCGACACTATCATAGACATGTGCCAAAAGGCGCAAACGGTCCCGAGCAAAGGAAAGGCGACCCCGTGGGGATACCGTGCGTGAGGCCGCAAAGTGATATGAGGTGTTACATGCTAGATCGATGTGGCATTGAGTCGGGGTCCTGACAGCTTTGATACTAACGCTGTCAGGACCCCGACTCAATGCCACATCGATCTAGCATGTAACACCTCATATCACTTTGCGGCCTCACGCACAGTATTCCAACGGGTGTTGCCTTACCTTTGCCCGGGACCGCTTGCGCCTTTTGGCACACGTATATGATAGTGTCGCTAGCATCCATATGATAAGGAGCCCGGGCTGACATGGCTAGTCGTAAACCCGAAGTGGCACAAACTTACAGGGACAGGCATCCATGACCCAGCATCGAACGTGTCGGTCATCAGCTAGTGAATCCAGGCTGTAGCACTGGGCTAATAGGACTCCGCTGAACCGGGCTGTAGCGGGCTAACAAGACTCCGGTATTCATCGCGTGACATTTCCCCGAAGGGACAGACATAGGAACGAAGAAGGACACATGCCGGCCAGCCTAAGTGTTCCGGAGCAGTAGCACGCTGCCATGGCTCAGTGGAAGCACTAGGAGACATTTCCCGGTAAGAGAGGCTACTAAGGATAAACAACTAGATAGTCAGGCTCTTCAGCCTTTTTCATTTGTAGATGTCTGTACTCAGACATGTAATGCTTCCGCTTGTTGCTTTTATGCTCTGTATGATGGGTCTTGTGACCCCTGTTTGCAATAAATGCTATTATTGGCTCTTTGAGCCTTATCTATACGAGTTGTTGAGTTATGCTGTGATGCCATATTGTACAACACATACTTGCATGTTATGCGTACGTGTAATGTGTTCAAAAATGTCCATCATTTCTGGAAAATGCTAGAAACATTAACCAGAGGTGTTGCACCTTTTTCCATGTCATATTTGGGCTCTGAATTAAATCATATGTTATTTTCATTTGGGCATTTAAATACTATAAAATATTTTAAATGCTCAAATAATCATAAACTAAAATGTTTACTGTCGGATATATTTTAAACAGTAGCCATGATTAGTTTCATCATTTTTGGATCGGTTTTAGTATTTTAAATAAAGCCCTAAAGACTACAGAATAATAGAAAAACAGAAACAGAAAGCAGATAGAGAGAGAGTTTTACCTGGCGCTCACCTGGCCTGCCCCAGAACGGCCCAGCCCATTGGCCTGTGCCAGTCGTCGTTGTCCTCTCGCCAGTCGGACAGGGCGCGTGCCCGACGCACGGGTGCGCTCCGCACGCCACACAAGCTCCCTGCCTGCCTGCATCCTCGCCGCCCTGGATGCCTCCGCGCATGCCACGCAGCCTCCCTGACCGCCCCTCACTCTCTCTCGTTGCTTCCCCCCTCCTCTGTTTCTCTCACGCACAGCCACCCGAACGCGCCGCCGCCGCCGTTTGCCATAGCCGCAGCCGCAGCCAACCCCGAGCCTCTCTGACGTGACCACGAACATCGCCACGCCCCCTCGTCCTCTCCGTCTAGCCACGCATCGCCGGAGGCCCTGCATCGACGCCATCTTCATCATCTTCTTCGCCGGCCGCCGGAGATCCCCCTCGATGCTCCGCTCGCTCCGGTGCCCCCCTGAGCTCGCTGAGGCCACCGCTGCACCCGCTGTGAGCTCCTGTGTCATTTCCCCCCCTCCCCTGGCTCATTTTCTTCCTCTAACACCGATGCCCGTCGCGGCCGAGAGCTTCTCGCCGCCGGCCATGGCGTAGCCGTGGCCACAGCCACCGCAGCTCGTTGTCGAGCCCACCATCATGCGCAGTACGATCTCATGAGGCCTTAGACACCCACAGCGCCTCCTCCCATGCTCTGTAGCGCCACCCCATGATTGCCCGAGCTGCTGCCGCCGCCAAACCTCGTCGCCGGCCACTTTTCCGGCCACCCCAGCACCTACCACCGCCACCACTAGATGCGCGCCACTGCGCGCGTTCGAACGCAACAAACCACGGCCGAAACGATGCCTTGTGGCTCATTTCCGAGACCCTCCGCTGTCGCCCGTGGTCATCGCCGGCGCAACTCCGGTGAGCTGACGTGGCGGCATCATTAGCCACTAACAGTCCCACTAATTAAGCTTAGTGACACTGACAGCTGGGCCCCACCGTCTAATTAAACGTAGCTTAGTTGTTGTTTAGCTTTAATTAACCTCAGTGGGCGTCAACTTTGACCAAGCTGAAGTGGCCGTTGACTGGCCCCACAAGTCAGCGACACTAACCAGCCCCATCCACTGACCAGTGGACCCCACTGGTCAGGTTTGACCTGGACGACCCCGCTGACCTGCTGACGTCATGATGATGTCATACTGACGCAGTAAATCCTTTTCTGGATTTATTCTTATATAGGAAATTCCAGAAAATGTTGCAAACTTCAAAGATTCATAGTAAATCAACCGTAACTCGAAATGAAACAAATTATATATGAAAAATGATCAGAAAAGTCCAATCTATCCATCTGTAATGTTTTCATGCATGTTTAAACAAGCTAACCTGCTGTTTAGCACAGAACAAGATAAAACACTTAAAAGGGCCACTTATGAGTTTGAAACTTGAATCTTTGGTTCAAAATAGTTCAAACCCATCTGGTCTTAGTTGCATTAGCCCAATACACTCATTTTGCCATGTCTCATGCATGCATCATATTGTTGCATATTGTTTGGTGATGATTGTGTATCGGTGCTCTCTGCGGCAGGTCCTGCCCCTGAGGAGTACCGTGATTACCCCAACGAAGAACAATACCAGTGCACCGACCCGACAGGCAAGCAACCAACCATTTGATCATATCGATAAAATCCCATGTTCTCGCTCCTGCTCTCTTTTACTGCATTAAGACAACGCGATTCAAACTGCTGTGTGCTGCGGTAGTTGAACCCATTTCCTCTGCATGACCTGTCATTGCCATAGTAACTAGATGAAACCCACTAGCATGTGTAGGACTTGATTGAGCCATATGAATGTGTTGTTCCTACCTTGCTATGCCTGCTATGCTTAGAGTCGTGTCAGGTCTGGTTCATCTAGGTGATGGGCTAGAGTGAAATGATCGTGTCAGTATGAGAGTAATGTGTTGAACACGATTTGGTAAAGGTATCGATGAGAGGCCATGTAGGAGTACATGGTGGGTTGTTTCATTGAAGCCGTCCTTAAGCACTGAGATCTGTATGTGTGATTTAAGAATCAGATACTACCATGCATTGGGCCCGAAACCAATGGACCCTCTCGGCTTCTTATTCACCCTAGTCCTCTGTCCAGGAGTTGCAAGTAGTTTCTGGTGTTTGTAGCCTACTGGAGGCCATGGACAACGCTGACCTTGGGGTGGGCTGTGATGCGGTAGGTACGTGGCCGGGTATACCGGGCACCCGTTGGGTGTCTTGGAACCCTGTTCACATCGTTCGGGGCCGTATGTGGAAACCTCGACCGGACACCCTGCGGATGGAACCTGAATAGGCGATAAACCTGGACTAGAGACTTAGGTGTTTAGGTAGGTCGTGGCCGACACCCGTGTTGGGCTTCCGCTTGAAGGTTGCCGAGTACATGTCGTGTAAACGGCGGTAAGTGGTGAGAGCGTGTATGAAGAAGTACACCCCTGCAGGGTTAACATTATCTATTCGAATAGCCGCGTCCGCGGTAAAGGACTACTTGGTTACCTATACAGTTCATAGACAAGTAAATGGAAACTACTAAAAGCCTCAAGATAAGCGTGAGTGCCGAGGATGGCTCTTCCGTAGGAAGACGGAGGTGGATCCTCGGTAGTGTATTGAAGTGGTGAGTAGTGGACTCGAGTGCGCAAAACCATTTCAAGTTGGAGTCTCGTAGGATAGCTTAGCCAAGAGTCAAAGATGGCTTGCTGCAATAACCCCACCAACCCTTCTTGATAATGTGCATGTATGTAGGATCTGATGTAAGTCTTGCTGAGTACCTTTGTACTCATGTTGCTTTAATTTATATTTTTCAGAAGGTGCTACAACCCCTTCCGACGGGTTCTTCATAGACGTTGACATCGATGAGTAGACTAAGGCCCAGGTGGTGATCCTGAGCTTGTGAAGGACCATGTAGTATAGCTAGGCTTACCCAAGCCTCTTTTATTTTACTAGTTGTCTGTACTCAGACAAGTTACTTCCGCTGTTGGCTTGAATGCTTGTATGACTTGAATGTGGGTCGTGTGACCCGTACTTGTGTGTATGCTATGTATGGCTCTCTGAGCCTTAAATAAAGTACTTGTGTTGTAGAGTCATGTTGTGATGCCTTATTGTATTTGCACATATCGAGCATATTGTGTGTATGATTGAAATGCTTGGTATGTGTGGGATCTGACTATCTAGTTGTTTATCTTTAGTAGCCTCTCTTACCGGGAAATGTCTCCTAGTGATTCCACCGAGCCATGGTAGCTTGCTATTGCTCCGGAACACTTAGGCTCACCGACATGTGTCCTTCTTCGTTCCTGTGTCTATCCCTTCGGGGAAATGTCACGCGTTGAGTACCGGAGTCCTGTTAGCCCGCTACAGCCCGGTTTATCGGAGTCCTGCTAGCCTAGTGCTACAGCCTGGATTCATTCGCTGATGACCGACACGTTCGATGCTGGGTCATGGATGCCTGTCCCTGTAAGTCTGTGCCACTTTGGGTTTACGACTAGCCATTTCAGCCCGGGGTCCTTATCATATGGATGCTAGCGACACTATCATATACCTGTGCCAAAAGGCGCAAACGGTCCCGGGCAAAGGTAAGGTGACACCCGTGGGAATACCGTGCGTGAGGCCGCAAAGTGATATGAGGTGTTACAGGCTAGGTCGATGTGACATTGAGTCGGGGTCCTAACAGCGTGCGCCGACGAGCGTGAGCTCGCCACGGCGCCACCTGCTTGCCACCCACGCCCGTGGACACCTGGGCAGGCTCCACATTGCCGCCCCGACTCCGCAGACACCTCACACGCACCCCTACCTCTCTCCCTCGCCCTCTCCCGCCATGGCCGACGCAGCCGCGCTCGTGCCACCGTGATAACCGCGTCCACCGTCGCCCCCGTACCGAGCCACCGTGTCCAACAACTCCGCCGTCATCGACTCCGTCGAGCAGCCCGAGCCCCGAGCGCTCGCAAGCCCTGCTTCGTCTTCTTCGATATAATCTTCACCGAGCACCGCCGCAGATCCCTTTCCCCATCGCTGCCGCATCAGCTCGTCCCCGACCTCGCCGACTGCTCTAACATGATCGCGGTGAGCTTATCCACCTCCCCATCCTCTCTGTTCTCTCTCTCGTGCACCGTAGCGACTGCACGAAGCTCACCCGCACGCGCCGCCGTGGAGCTCGTCGCCGACGTGACTTGGGCCACCCACAGGCCTCACCACCTTGTCCACTAACTCCACCGCACCCCCACGAGTCCAACGCACCTCGTCACGTGCCTCGTTGTGCCCTGTAGTCTCGGGTTCATCTTCACCCGACTCCGGCAACCGCCAAGGTCTTCGCTGGCGACGTTCCCGGCCACCCCGAGCCCAACCACCGCCACCAAACGCTGCGGCTTGCTCCCAGCTACCCATAGATGGTCTCCGTCGACCATTTGGTCGCCGGAGCGTGAATTTGCACTTCCTCCGCCGCGTCTGGCCTCGCCGGCGGCTAAACGCCGGCGGGTTTGACCCGTTGACCTTGACCGGGTGGGCCCAGGTTGACTTCCCTGAGTCTATGACAAGTGGGACCCCCCTGTTAATTAACTTAGATTAGAGCTAACTAATATTAGTTAGTTAAACTAACTACTGACACGCAGGGCCCACAGGTCAGTTTGACCTGGACCAGCCCCGTTGACCACTGAGGTCACCCTGACGCACTGCTGATGCAGTAACTCATTTTCTGGATTTATTTCTTTTTCAGGAAATTCCAGAAAATAACCAAAACTTATAAAATTCATAGAAATTCAACCGTAACTCCAAATGAAATAAATTATATATGAAAAATGATCAGAAAAACCCAATCTATCCATCTGTACCATTTTCATGCATGTTAGAACAACTCGTAGCTGCTGTTTAGCACAAATCATATAAATGGTATTTAAATATCCACATATGGAGTTTGAATTTGAATCTTGGATTCAAACCAACTTCATTTAATATGGTTGCTAGTTGCATTAGCTCAATCAACAGCATATTGCCATGACATTATCTTGCATCATATTTGTTGCATTGCATTGATTGTGTCCCTCTTTGTTTGCCGGTAATTGTCCCCTCTCGATAGACGTGGTTTCGACGATGAGATCGATGACACCGATGAAGAGCTATAATATCTTCAGAAGTGCCAGGCAAGCAAAACCCCCTTGTTCATTCCGATACAATCCTACTCTCTCGCTCCTGCTCTATTTTACTGTGTTAGGACAACAACAATTCATCTGTTACTTGCTACGGTAGCTGAACCCCTTATCCTCTGCATGACCTGTCATTGCCAAAGTAAATAGATGAAACCCACTAGTATGAGTAGGAGTTGTTTGAGCCCTGTTGTGCCTACTCATTCATGCTTGTTTGTCATGCCTGCTACTGCTTAGAGTTGAGTCAGGTCTGATTCATCGGGGATGAATCAGAGGTGTGTGAACATGTCCTACTGTGTGTGAGCTAAGTGTGTGAACACGATTTGGTAAAGGTAGCGGTGAGAGGCCATGTAGGAGTACATGGTGGGTTGTCTCACTGCAGCCGTCCTCAGGAACTGAGTTCTGTGTTTGTGATCCATGAAACAGTTACTACCACGCATTGGGCCTGAAACCAGTGGACCCTCTCGGCTTCTTAATCACTCTTGTCCTCTGTCCAGGAGTTGCAAGTAGTTTCTGGTGTTTATAGTATGCTGGAGGCCATGGGCAGCGTTGACAGGAGGGTTGGGCTGTGATGCGGTAGGCACGTGGCCGGGTATACCGGGCGCCCGTTTGGTGTCACGGAACCCTGTACACATCGTTTGGGGCTGTGAGCGAAACCCCGGCCGGATCTCCTCACGGATGGAACCAGAATAGGAGATAAACCTGGACTAGAGACTTGAGTGTTTAGGTAGGCCGTGGCCGACACCCACGTTGGGCTTCCGCTTGAAGGTTGCCGAGTACATGTCGTGTAAACGGTGGTAAGTGGTGAGAGCGTGTGTGAAGAAGTACACCCATGCAGGGTTAACATTATCTATTCGAATAGCCGTGTCCGCGGTAAAGAACTTCTGTGTTGCCTGTACAGTTCATAGACAAGTGAAAGTGGATACTTTAAAATGCGCAAGATAAGCGTGAGTGCTATGGATGGCGTTCTCATAGATAGATGGGAGCGGATCCATAGTGGTGTATTGATATGGTGAATATGTGGACTCGTGTGCGCCACCTCAAAAGAGTTACTTGCAGTCGTAGTTCAGGATAGCCACCGATTCAAAGCTGGCTTGCTGCAGTTAAACCCCACCATCCCCTTTGTTGATAATGATGCATATATAGTTAGTTCTGATGTAAGTCTTGCTGGGTACATTTGTACTCACGTTTGCCTATTTTATGTTTTTTTGAAGAGAGACGCCAGTCTCGCTAGTAGTTCCGCGTGGTCTTCGACGTTTAGCTTGTTACCTCAGCTACGATCTTGTGCCCTCGGTAGGATCTGGTAGACAGTCAGGCTTCTCAGTCTTTTCCATTTATAGGTGTCTGTACTCAGACATGATAGCTTCCGCTTGTGTTTTGACTTGTATGCTCTGAATGTTGGGTCATGAGACCCATGTTTGTAATATCTCGCTCCTCGGAGCCTATTGAATAAATACTTGAGTCGTAGAGTCATGTTGTGATGCCATGTTGTATTCGCACATATCGAGCATATTGTGTGCATGTTATTGAAATGCTTGGTATGTGTGGGATCTGACTATCTAGTTGTTTATCCGTGTAGCCTCTCTTACCGGGAAATGTCTCCTAGTGCTTCCACTGAGCCATGGTAGCTTGCTACTGCTCCAGAACGCTTAGGCTGGCCGGCATGTGTCCTTCTTCGTTCCTGTGTCTGTCCCTTCGGGGAAATGTCACGCGATGAATATCGGAGTCCTGTTAGGCCGCTACAGCCCGGTTCACCGGAGTCCTGCTAGCCCAGTGCTACAGCCTGGATTCACTCGCTGATGACCGACACGTTCGATGTTGGGTCATGGATGCCTGTTCCTGTAAGTTTGTGCCACTTTGGGTTTACGACTAGCAATGTCAGCCCGGGCTCCTTATCATATGGATGCTAGCGACACTATCATATACGTGTGCCAAAAGACGCAAACGGTCCCGGGCAAAAGTAAGGCGACACCCGTGGGAATACCGTGCGTGAGGCCACAAAGTGATATGTTAGGTCGATGTGGCATTGAGTCAGGGTCCTGACAGCTTTGGTATTAGAGCCTGACTGCCTATAGGATTACCAAGCCAAAATGGTCGAAGTTGAGTCTAGAAATGTTGTAGTTATATGTAGGGGAATTGATTGTGGGATGTTACGTAAGGCTCTTTTTACTCCTTATACCTCATGGTCTTCTGATCTGAGTCATCCTCTTCTCTTCTACGGGGTTTAGGAACTAGGCTTCTCATCTATCTACTAGGATGACGAGTTACTATGTTAGAGACTTATAGGATTGTTAGTTTCAAGCCTCAATTCAATTTCTACTATTTTTAGTATGCTCTCAGTTGAACCAGAACCTTGATATGATGTTGTTAAGTGACTATGCAAATCCTTGTGAATGTCTCAAATGCTTTCTGAGCATTTACAGCCGTTATGCTGTCCGAGTCATCCCAGGTTTCTAAATAGTCTGAGGCATTTGCAAATCCTTTCTTTCCGTTCCCGATGTCCTTTATGGTCAGAATAAGCACACTAACCGGTGCGTTGAGGTAATTTATTGCCTTGACATATATGTTGGAGCTATTATTATGACCCTAGGTGTTTTAGGGAGTCACCTAGTAATCTAGCAATGTTTTGTGTTCCTAGTGTGAAGATTGTGGCCATCATTCTCGAAAGCATCCCGTGATGCCATTTAGTAGTAGGTATTCTATTCCTGTGTTTTTGAACCCGAGATTCACCCTACTTACTTCATGTTGATAGTGTTTGCTCGTTCCTTTAGGTTATTAGTAATCCTTGCGATAGTCCTCGAGGTCTGTGGTATTTCCTTCTTCCAAATACTATGAACTGCTCATGGCAGAAGTTCCTCGTTGAACCGAAAGATCACAACCAGAGTGCTCTCGATGAGTTCTCCATTCTATATCGTGACTCTGCCAGCTCAACCTTTTGCATGGGTTATCCGGAAGAAATATGTTGAACTCGTTCGACATACTAATCTATGCATCCACAACTCAGAAAATCATATGTTCCTTTGAGTTGTCCCCTGATGGATTCATTTACCTAGGGTAGGGTCATAGGCCTGACCTAGGTGTCCTACCCAAGGGTACCCTTAGAAGAGATCACCTTCCAGTCGACCAACGAGGAACCCACTCGACTGGCTAGAAGGACTCGACCATGGAGACTCACTCGACCATGAGGATTCACTCGACCACCAGAAGGTCAGAAGGCACTCTGCACTACAACGGCCTGTAATTGAATAGACTTAATGATAGTTAAGACACTTTATGTGGGGCGTTACCAGTAATGCCCCAGACTTAATGTACATTAAACCCTCCATTACGTGGGCTGGCAGGGGTCCTGGCGTACTCTATATAAGCCACCCCCTCCACAGGCAGAGGGGTTCGCACTCTTGTAACACCAATACACATAATCCACTCGACCGCCTCAGGGCTCCGAGACGTAGGGCTTTTACTTCCTCTGAGAAGGGCCTGAACTCGTACATCGCTTGTGTTTACAACCTCTCCATAGCTAGGACCTTGCCTCTCCATACCTACCCCCCTACTCTACTGTCAGACTTAGAACCACGACAGTTGGCGCCCACCGTGGGGCAGGTGTTTTAGCGATTTGTGGAGAAGTTGCGGTACTTCCGAGTACTTTCATCATGATGACTGCTGGAGTTTTGGTCGAGGGGCGCGAGATCCGTCTCGGTGCTCTCACCTTTGTCGCCGACGACTCCGCATGGCTCCAGGAGGCTCCACTCGACATCGAGGCGCTCCCCGTCCGTGGTGCGACGCATTTCCGCGCATGAGCCCGCGGCGTTCTGCTGCGGCAACTGTCGACCCCATATCGGTCGACTCCTTTATCGGCCGCCCGCCCGGTCTCCCACCAGCGCAAACGCTCTGGTCGGTCGAGACTTCAGCGGTGGGTGAAGCACGCGGTGGCTCGCTAGTCAGCCATCGCCCAGGTCGCGGCAATTGAGCCCGACGAGTCCCTCTACGGCCTGTTCGATCTGTCAACTGGCTCCGTAGAGACCGCATCCGAATGCGATAGCAGTGATCCAGCGGCGGAAATCCTCATGGTCGACGGTCCCCGCAGTCCTCCCGGCTTCGCCCATGGGGGCGGAGCAGGCGGTGGAGGTGACCCCGCGCAAGACCACGAAGAGTACCAGCCCGAGACACTCGGCTCTCTGCAGAGAGAAGAGCTACGCCGCAGGAACATGGATGCTCTGCATACTCCCATCGCGGGAGAAACCCCCGAGGCCCGCGCCTTGGAGGAAGCACGTTTGGCCAATGTGGATGAACGCGCTCGTCTGGAGAACCTTCAGCGAGCACTCGACGAGCGCGCGCGGCAACGAGTTCCCGAAGCCAGTCGACGTCGACTCTTCCCGCCGACTCAGGTATACCGCACGCCAATTCAGAATTTAGCAGCTGCAACCCATATAGCAGTGTCCATCCAGCCTGCACAGTCGGAAGCTGGGAGAGGCTTGATGCAGATCAGGGATTTACTCCGAGCAGCAGGAGATCAGAACTCAGCCGTGTCGCAGTCGCGCAACAAAATTCACAGTCGATCCGTCGCTGCGAATACGGTTCAGTCGGCTCACAGCCCCAGATCGCCTCCACGGCGGGAAGGGCGCGACAACCGGCGAGATCAGTATGGAGACCGGTTCGACCGAGACGACAGGCGTCGAGTGCCCATTTCCCCTCCGAGGGAAGGGTCTTACGCTCCTCGGCGACAGGATGACAGGCGTCAGTTCAGTACGGGGCGAAGAGCTCCAGTCGACCCCAGAGAACTAGGTTTCGACGCGCGATCCATTATCGTGCAAGGCTTGGTCGACCGGAACAGAGCCCATCGAGGTGGACCCGGGAGAGATGCACCCACGAGCAGTCGAGTGCACGTTTCCGGTCCAGAGTGTTTTAGCAGGGCTATCAGAGCCGCAGTAATCCCCCCCAATTTCAGGTTGGCAACAGGAGTCAGCAAATTCACTGGGGAGTCCAAGCCTGAAACTTGGCTTGAAGATTACCGAGTGGCTGTTCAGATTGGTGGTGGGAATGACGAGGTGGCCATGAAGCATTTGCCCCTCATGTTGGAAGGTTCTGCCAGGGCATGGCTGAATCAGTTACCTCCTAGCAGTATATACACTTGGGAAGATTTGTCCCGAGTGTTCGTCAGGACTTTTGAAGGAACTTGCAAGCGACCGGCTGGTTTGACAGAGCTGCAAGTCTGTGTGCAGAAGACCAATGAAACTCTCCGAGAGTACATTCAGAGGTGGATTACTTTGCACCATACTATGGAAAATGTATCTGATCATCAGGCAGTTTGCGCCTTCAAAGATGGCGTCAAGAACAGGGAATTGAGTCTGAAGTTTGGTCGAACCGGAGACATGACCTTGAGTCGAATGATGGAGATTGCTACCAAGTACGCCAACGGCGAGGAAGAGGACCGACTCCGAAGCGGCAAGTACAAGCCAAGTCAGTCGGAGAAGGGAAATTCCAGTCGGAAACAGAAGCGGAAAGCCGAGCCAGCAGCTCCTGGAGAGGCTCTGGCCGTGACTCAGGGGAAGTTCAAGGGGAAGCCAAAAGGATCCTGGAATCCTAAGAAAGTAAAGGATAAAGAAGGAAACGACGTGATGGATATGCCATGAAATATTCACACAAAGAAAGATGAACAGGGCAACATCATTTACCCAAAGCACACCACTCGCCAGTGTCGACTCCTGATCCAGCAGTTTCAGGGAAAACAGTCTAAGGACAAGGAGAAGGAGCCAGACAAGGCCGAAGACAAAGAGGACAGTGAGGAAGAATATCCGCATGTCAACTCCACTCTGATGATCTTCGCCGATGTGGAAAGCAAGAGTCGACTGAAAGTCATTAACCGTGAGGTAAACATGGTTGCCCCAGCAAAACCAAGTTATGTGAAATGGTCCCAAACACCCATCACATTCGACCAATCTGATCATCCGACTCATATTGCCACCCCTAGGAGGCAAGCTTTGGTGGTCGATCCAGTTGTCGAAGGCACTCGACTGACGAAAGTGCTGATGGATGGTGGTAGTGGGCTGAACTTGTTATATGCAGACACGTTAAAAGGAATGGGCATCCCGATGTCCCGGCTGAGCGCCAGCAACATGAGTTTCCACGGGGTCATACCAGGGAAGAAGGCCAACTCACTCGGCCAAATAGCTCTGGACGTGGTTTTTGGCGATTCCAAGCATTTTCGCAAGGAAAACTTGACCTTTGAGGTGGTGGATTTTCAGAGTGCGTACCACGCCATTTTGGGGAGGCCAGCCTACGCACGATTCATGGCTCGACCATGTTACGTGTACCTCAAACTGAAAATGCCAGGTCCCAAGGGAGTGATCACTGTCACCGGCGATCAGAAAAAGGCAGAAGAGTGCTTTCAGAAGGGCTCGAAGATTGCCGACTCCCAAGTGACAGCGGTCGAATTCGAAGAATACAAGAAAATCGCAGATCCGAGTGATTTGTTGCGATCTAAGAAGCCCGCCACAGAATCTGCATTTCAGTCGTCTGGTGAGACGAAGCCAGTTCACATTCACCCGACCGACCCCAATGCAGCACCGACCCACATCTCCACGACACTCGACCCGAAATAGGAAGAAGCGCTCATCCAGTTCCTCCGTGAGAACTGGGACATTTTTGCATGGAAGCCAGCTGACATGCCAGGTGTTCCCAGGGGACTGGCTGAGCATCGCCTTAGAGTCGACAAGTCAGCAAAACCAGTCAAAGAGCATCTTCGGCGGTCCGCCGTCCAGAAGAGAAAGGCTATTGGTGAAGAAGTGGCTCGACTGTTGGCGGCAGGATTTATCCGAGAGATATACCACTCCGAGTGGCTCGCTAATGTCGTCATGGTTCCCAAGAAGGACAAGTCGCTCCGCATGTGCATTGACTTTAAGCACATCAATCGGGACTGCCCGAAGGATCATTTTCCTCTCCCTCGCATAGATCAAATTGTTGACTCGACCGCGGGATGTGAGAGATTGTCTTTTCTAGACGCATATTCCGGGTATCATCAGATCCGTCTGTATGGACCCGACGAAATAAAAACAGCTTTCATCACTCCATTCGGGTGCTTCTGCTATATCACCATGCCATTCGGCCTCAAGAATGCCGGAGCCACATTTATGCGAATGATTCAGAAGTGTCTTCTCACTCAAATCAGTCGGAATGTGGAAGCGTATATGGATGATATCATCGTCAAGTCGCGAAAGGGTTCCGACCTGCTTGCTGACCTCGCCGAAACATTTGCCAACCTCAGAAGGTACGATATCAAGCTCAATCCGTCAAAGTGCACATTCGGAGTTCCTGGTGGAAAATTACTCGGTTTTCTCGTTTCCGAACGAGGGATCGATGCTAATCCAGAGAAGATCGGCACTATTCTCCGAATGAAACGCCCTGTGCAAGTGCACGACGTCCAGAAGCTTACTGGATGCTTGGCCGCATTAAGTCGATTCATCTCACGACTCGGTGAAAAGGCATTGCCTCTTTACTGACTGATGAAGAAGGCCGACAAGTTCGAGTGGACTCCAGAAGCTGATGCAGCGTTTGCCGAGCTAAAAGCTCTGCTCTCCACCCAGCCGGTTCTTGCTGCTCCAATCAGCAAAGAGCCTCTGTTGCTCTATATCGCAGCCACAGGACAAGTCGTCAGTACAGTGCTTACGGTCGAGCGGGAAGAGGAAGGAAAAGCCTTCAAAGTTCAATGCCCGGTGTATTATTTGTCTGAAGTCTTGACTCCATCCAAGCAGCGATATCCGCATTATCAGAAGCTTGTGTATGGAATATACATGACCACGAAGAAGGTTGCTCATTATTTCTCTGATCATTCTATCACAGTCGTCAGCGACGCTCCTCTATCAAAGATTCTGCACAACAGAGACGCAACCGGTCGAGTGGCGAAGTGGGCGATTGAACTTCTTCCCCTTGATATGAAATTTGAGGCAAAGAAAGCCATTAAGTCCCAGGCAATAGCGGATTTCCTTGCCGAGTGGATTGAACAACAGCAGCCGACTGAAGTTCACTCGGAGCATTGGACCATGTTCTTTGACGGCTCTAAAATGCTGAATGGTTCCGGTGCTGGGGTTCCGGAGCCGAGTGAGGAAGCTGGAAAAGAAGTTCGAGGGGTTGGAGCTCCATCACATCCCCCGACTAAAAAATCAAGCAGCAGATGATCTGGCGAAGATAGGTTCCAAAAGAGAAGCCATCACGAGTGGTGTGTTTTTGGAGCATATACACACTCCGTCAGTTAAAGAAGATCCCTTCACAGAGGAAGCTCCACAGCCCAAGAGTGCCACAGACCCGACTGAGGTTGAAGTCCCAGCAGTGGTCGACTTGGTCATGGAAATTTTAGTGGTTACTCCCGACTGGACAATTCCCTACATCGCATATATCCTGAGAAAAGAGCTCCCAGAAGATGAGGAAGAGGCTCGGCAGATCGTCCGTCGATCCAAAGCCTTTACCGTTATCAAAGGACAGTTGTATAGAGAAAGCCCGACTGGAGTTGGTCAAAAATGCATAAGCCAGAAGAAGGTCGAGTCATACTCAATGACATCCACTCGGGGACCTGTGGTCACCATGCGTCCTCTCGGACCATTGTAGCCAAAGCATACCGAGCCGGATTTTACTGGCCAAGGGCGAACGAGATGGCGAAAGAAATAGTGGACAAGTGCGAAGGATGTCAGTTCTATTCCAATATGTCACACAAGCCTGCGTCAGCTCTGAAGACCATTCCACTCGTCTGGCCTTTCGCAGTATGGGGGTTGGACATGGTCGGTCCCTTGCGAACAGGTCGGAGCGGTTTCACGCATGTGCTGGTAGCAGTCGACAAGTTCACCAAGTGGATTGAAGCTAAACCAATCAAGAATCTCGACGCCGGTACTGTTGTTTCCTTCATCAAGGAATTGACGTTCAGATATGGAGTCCCGCACAGCATCATCACGGATAATGGGTCGAATTTTGACTCGGAAGAATTCAAGGATTTCTGCAACGCTCAAGGCACACGAGTCGACTACGCTTCAGTCGCCCATCCACAGTCGAATGGACAGGCAGTACGAGCCAATGGCTTAATCCTCAAGGGTTTGAAGCCCCGACTGATGCGAGATCTCAAGCATGCGGCTGGAGCATGGGTCGACGAACTCCCTTCAGTGCTTTGGGGATTGCGGACCACGCCTAATCGGTCGACCGGAAGAACTCCATTCTTCTTGGTCTATGGAGCTGAAGCAGTCCTGCCGAGTGATCTTCTTCACAACGCTCCCCGAATTGAACTTTACAACGAAGCAGAAGCTGAGCAAGCGCGTCAGGACACAGTCGACCTTCTAGAGGAGGAGAGGGAGATGGCTCTGATCCGCTCGACCATCTACCAGCAAGACTTGCGTCGCCTCTACGCCAGAAACGTGAGAGGTCGAGCTTTCCAGGAAGGAGATCTAGTTCTCAGAGTAGATCAGCAGAAACAGCATAAACTCGCTCCTTCTTGGGAAGGACCCTTCATCGTCACCAAGGTTCTCCACAACGGGGCATATCGTCTCTACAACGTCGAACACAATATCGAAGAGCCCCGAGCTTGGAATGCGGATCTGCTCCGCCCGTTCTACACTTAAAGTTTTTCACTCAGATGAGTTGTAATAAAATAACTTCTGTAGTTCATGGATTTCGAAATAATAGTGTCATAATTCCTTCATAATTTTTGTCACTTTTTATTTTTTGTCCAGTAAAATTTTCCCCCAGTGGGTGGCTTAACCGCGAATCCGTTTCGCCTAAGTTTGTACAAATCCTACCGAGTGGTAAGCCAAACTTCCACTCGGGGGCTTAGCCGCGAATCCATTTCGCCTAAGTTAAAAAAAATCCTACCGAGTGGTAAGCCAGACTTCCACTCGGGGGCTTAGCTGCAGCTCAGTGCTCGCCTAAGTAACTAAAAATCCTACCGAGTGGTAAGCCAGACTTCCACTCGGAGGCTTAGTTGCAGCCCAGTGCTCGCCTAAGTTAATAAAAATCCTACCGAGTGGTAAGCCAGACTTCCACTCGGGGGCTTAGCTGCAGCTAAGTGCTCGCCTAAGTTACTAAAAATCCTACCGAGTGGTAAGCCAGACTTCCACTCGGGGGCTTAGCTGCAGTCCAAGTACTCTCCTAAGTACAACGTACGCTCGCAAGGAGGACGAGGCGCAGGTCGACTGCGACCCTCTCCTCTGAGCTACACCATAAGTACAATGCGTGGGCTTACAAGGAGGACGAGGTGCAGGTCGACTGCGACCCTCTCCTCCGAGCTACACCATAAGTATAATGTGCGCTCGCAAGGAAGACGAGGTGCAGGTCGACTGCGACCCTCTCCTCCGAGCTTCGCCGCAAATACAAAGGAAATCCTACCGAGTGAAGAGCAAACCTCTCACTCGGGGGCTTAGCTGCAGCCCAGTGCTCGCCTAAGGTATAAAAATCCTACCGAGTGAAGAGCAAACCTCTCACTCGGGGGCTTAGCTGCAGCTCAGTGCTCGCCTAAGATATAAAAAATCCTACCGAGTGAAGAGCAAACCTCTCACTCGGGGGCTTAGCTGCAGCCCAGCGCTCGCCTAAGATATAAAAAATCCTACCGAGTGAAGAGCAAACCTCTCGCTCGGGGGCTTAGCTGCAGCCCAGCGCTCGCCTAAGGTATAAAAATCCTACCGAGTGAAGAGCAAACCTCTCACTCGGAGGCTTAGCTGCGGCCCAGTGCTCGCCTAAGGAATAAGTCGACTGTAGTGGGCATCTTGTTGTGAACCTGCAAAGGGCAATTCGAGCCAAAAGCAATCATATCCAAACATCAAATCCAAGTTTAGGTCGATACCTAAAGGAACCGAGAGTGCTCAGGCACTAAGCCTGTTAAGGTTTATCGGTTACAATTCCACTCGGCATACCGAGGCAAATTTAAAGTGTCGGACTTAAAGGAAGTTTTTTACCCCTCCTGTGGAGGGCTGGAAGGAGCAACGAACTCATCGAGGTCAATTCCGTCTGTGATCCGGGTAGCAGCAGCGATGAAAGTTTCCATGAAGGACCTGAAGTCGTGTTTCTTGGTGTTGGCCACTCGGAGAGCTGCCAGCTTCTCTTCTCGTGCATCCTTGCAATGGACTCGGGCCAGGCACAGGGCGACATCTGCGCCACACCGAGCCGAGGACTTCTTCCACTCCTGCACTCGGTCAGGGACGGCGTTCAGTCGAGCCATCAGCGACTCGAGGTCATTTTGGAGTGTTACCCTGGGCCAGAGCGTCGAGTCGATGCGGGACGTAGCAACCTTCAGCCTTGCGAGGTAGTCCACGACAGCTGCAACACGAGACTCCAGTCTGAAGACATTCATGGCAACTTCATCATTCACCAGAGAATTGACGGGGTCAAGGTTTGGTTCCAACTGGCTAGTCTCTTCTTCAAAGTTTCGACAGAATTCTGCAAAGACAAAATGCCGAGTCAAGATACCGGTCGAATGGAAGCATCACAGTTGAAAATGTTGGTCGACTGAAAAAAGTACCTTCGAGCATAAGGAACAATTTCTTCGCAAGACCACCCAGGAAGGCTTCCAGGTCATTCTTCTTCCCAGTTAACTGGTTGATCTTCTCGGTCAGAGTAATCTTGTCAGTTCTCAATCGGTCGACGTCCTTGTTGGCAATCGCCAGAGCAGCTTTCAGATTGGTATTTTCCTGTTCAAGCTTGGTGACTGAGGCTAACTTCTCGTCAGCAAGCTTGGTCTTCTCAGCTAGCTCAAGGTCTTTTTTCTTCTGGGCCTCCTTCACCTTGCCTGCAAGTTACAGTAAAGTCAGATTTTGAAACAAATGGAAGGAAAAAGGAGTCGTCGAGATCTCATCGAACATACCTTTGGTCTCCTCCTTCGCCTTCGTCAGATTCTCCTGCACCAACTTCAGATCCAGTTCGAGTAGGGTGTGCTTTTGCTCCAGCTCAGTGTAGCGAGCTGCAAGGTCACAGGATCTCTGTGAAGAACCAATCGACAAAATATCAAAGATAATTCGCTTCCGAGTGGACAAGAGAAAATCAAACGTTTCTAAGACTACAGTCGAATGCAAGCATTCGACCGTAGTCTCGGGGACTACACCCAGTGGGTGCACTCAGCGTGCCCCCACTGGTTCAGTTCAAGACAGAGTCGACCAGTCGACTCAAAAAAGAAAAAGAAAAAAAAGAGATGTATTCTTCAGACTGTAGTCAACTGCCAGCAGTCGACCACAGTCTCGGGGACTACACCCAGTGGGTGCACTCAGCGTGCCCCCACCGGTTTCAGAAACCCATTCTCCCCGGACGAATGAGGAAAAGCCTTGACTTATAAAGCCTAAAGCCGACTGCCAGTAGTCGACCTTAGCCTTGGGGACAACACCCAGCGGGTGCACTTAGCGTGCCCCCGCTAACACGGAGTTTTTCATCAACACACCCACTGGGTGACTGCTATGAATTCCAGAAAGAAAAGTTTTTGATAGCATATCCTAACAGAACAGGCGGTGGTCGACTGACCTAAACATTGCTTTGAAGGGCGGAGCTGGCGTCGTAAGCTGCTTGGCTCGCGTCCCGGATGATCTTCATCTGCTCCATCATAGCCCCTGCTTGGCGTATCGCTTCCTTGGCAGCGCTGGCTTGGTCCTCTGGGACGTGGTGCTTCGTGAAGAGAGAAGGTTGGGCGGCACTCGACGAAGTGGGATGAGCACTCGTCAACGGCACCGCGAAAGACACGGTGTGTCGAGTGACGTTCTCCCCCTCAATGTTCAGAGTTTCAGGCACCGTCACATCCTGTGCCACCCGGCCGGCAGTTGCTTTCCTGCTCCTCCTATGCTTCAGCGGTTCCTCATCCTCGTCATCATCATCAGGAACGGTGATAACGACATCGGATGGAGCTTCAGAAAAGAATCAGAGTTAGAAATCATGAGTCAGTCGACTAAAGACAGAATTAAGAGTATAGTACCAGGATTTGAGGTTGCTGCGTCCTCCATCTCATGGTCTTCAGCCTTGCCTGAAGTCTCAGAAGTTGCACCACTGAAGTTCCAAAGAATCAGTCGATTAATTCAAGTATCCACCAGAGATAAAGCTTGTACAAAACAAGAAGAGTTAAGTAATATGTTTACCCTGATATGGTGGGGATGGACACCTTCATCTTTGGCAGGAGCTTGATTGGCTTTGTCGGAGCTACCTTCGACTGCTTCGGCGCCTTCTCAGTCGGCACCGGAGAAGCGGTCCGAGGGCGTTTGGTCGACTGAGAGGCAGTCGCAACCCCCTTACCGCGTTCAGTCGCAGGGTCATGGACAAGTTTCGACCGCCTTTCCGAGCGCGGTGGTGCAACCTCCTCCTCCTCCTCCTCTACTTCATCTTCATCATCGTCGTCGTCATCCTCGCCATCTTCAGCAGCGTCCGAATCCCACTCATCCTGGCTCTCGCCCCCGCTGGCTTCTCCCTCCTCAGTCGGAGCCTGAGCTCCATTGGGCATTGAATACAGCTCGGTAAGGGCCTGGAAGACATCAGGATAGAGATCAATCGACCAAGTTGCAGAGCGTACAGTAACAAATTCGACAAATATTCAATGGAAGGCAGAGCAAACGTACCTTGTCCGGAATGCTGTGATGGTCGAGTGGAAGGATCCTCCTGGATCCACGGGGATTATCCTTGTTCCCAGTGACCGCGGCCATCCACCTTTCCACCGTGGCATCGTCGACTGCTTCCGGGTGGACTCGAGTCTCGTCTTCGGTTCCGCAGTACAACCACATGCAGTGGCTTCGGAACTAAAGAGGCTGGATACGCCGCCGAAGGAAAACCTCCAAAAGGTCCATGCCAGTCACACCGTCCCGGACCAACTGCACCACGCGATCCATCAACATCTTCACATCGGCTCTCTCCTCCGGAACCACCTTCAGAGAGGATGGCTTGTTCACTCGGTCCATGGTGAATGGAGGGAGTCCACCCGACTGCCCCGGGGTCGTCTCGTTCTGGCAGTAGAACCAGGTCGACTGCCAACCCCTGACCGACTCGGGAAACGTCATAGCTGGGAAGGTGCTCTTGTTCCTCACTTGGATCCCCAGACCCCCGCACATTTGGACAACTTGAGTTTTCTCATCGCCAGGGCTCGCCTTCTTCACAGTCTGAGAGCGACACGTGAAGATGTGCTTGAACAAGCCCCAGTGCGGTCGGCAGCCCAAGAAGTTTTTGCACATGGATACAAATGCAGCAAGATACGCGATGGAGTTTGGAGTAAAGTGGTGGAGCTGGGCTCCAAAGAAGTTCAAAAAACCCCGAAAGAAAATGCTCGGTGGCAGAGAAAATCCTCGATCGACATGTGTGGCCAGGAGCACGCACTCACCCTCTTCCGGCTGGGGTTGCCACTCCTTTCCTGGAAGCCTTGCGACGCCGTGGGGGATCAGCCCGTCGTCGGCCATGTCGAGGAGATCCTTCTCCTTGATGGTCGACTGGATCCAATCTCCCTGGACCCAGCCTTTCGGCAGGCGGGATCTCGACGAAGACCCGCTGCGGCTGGTGGATCTCCCCTTCGCCTTCTCCGCCGCCGACGCCTTCTCCGCCGCCGACACCTTCTTTGCGCGCTCCAACGCCGCTGTCTTCTCCTTGACCATGGCTGCCGGCGAGATGCGCGAAGAAGAGTTTTGCGGAGGCGAAAGCAAGTGTGCAGGCCGGAGACAAGGAGAGCAGAGGAGAAAAGAATGGAGCACTGATCAGAAACCCTCACAAGTCGCATTTATAACATCCCTTCCGAGTGGATGACAGGTGGACCCGGTCAATCTAATCACATCCCGAAACAGTTGCATTGACACGATATGTGGCGGAAAAAGCGGCGCGGAGATCGAGGCGTCTATGTCCTCTCCCGTCCGAACGCCGCGGTTCGTTCCGCTTTGCGCGCTTCCCCAAATTTCGTATCCCGTGGAATCCGCGAATAGCAGATCGGTCTGTCAGGCGCGAGATTTCCTGCGATCCGTCGCTCGGGAACCGACAAAGTCTAAAAGATCACTCGACGAAAAACAAGAATGGATCGAGTCGACTGAAGAAAAGTTGCTCGTTATCAACAAGAAGATCTTGATCAAGAACGACGCATGGCCAGTATGCCAAAAATCAATCGAAAACAGCATCAACTCCTTCCTCATTCAAGCCTCAATCCATTCGGGGGCTAATGATGGATTCATGTACCTAGGGTAGGGTCATAGGCCTGACCTAGGTGTCCTACCCAAGGGTACCCTTAGAAGAGATCACCTTCCAGTCGACCAATGAGGAACCCACTCGACTGGCTAGAAGGACTCGACCATGGAGACTCACTCGACCATGAGGATTCACTCGACCACCAGAAGGTCAGAAGGCACTCTGCACTACAACGGCCTGTAATTGAATAGACTTAATGATAGTTAAGACACTTTATGTGGGGCGTTACCAGTAACGCCCCAGACTTAATGTACTTTAAACCCTCCATTACATGGGCTGGCAGGGGTCCTAGCGTACTCTATATAAGCCACCCCCCTCCACAGGCAGAGGGGTTCGCACTCTTGTAACACCAATACACATAATCCACTCGACCGCCTCAGGGCTCCGAGACGTAGGGCTTTTACTTCCTCCGAGAAGGGCCTGAACTCGTACATCGCTTGTGTTTACAACCTCTCCATAGCTAGGACCTTGCCTCTCCATACCTACCCCCCTACTCTACTGTCAGACTTAGAACCACGACATCCCCCTTTAGTTGTCTTCTGACCTTCGTTTATCAATTGATAGTCAAGAGTATGCGTGCGTTCGTTTATCGATGCCTATTACTGTTGTGGTCCGTCAAGCCATTCTATTCTGGAATGACTAGGAGAAACAAACTCCAGAACCTGATCCATATCCAGGGTTGGGTCAAAGAAGTTGTGCTCCGCAGATCAAATTGCTAATCCAGCTTTTGTTCTGCTCTACCTTGGAGTATTATTATCTTTATATTAAGAATATCATGGGAATTACACACCATCCTATGAACTCTTGGTACAATAATACTTCTTGCCATCATTGTTCATTCCTCAGTTTCCGTGTTATTGTAACCGGAATGCCGACAAGTGAATCATGGTGTGTGAAATCAATACCGCTAGCAACTTTGTTGCTAGGTAGTTAAATGGACGATAACCTCATTCTTAGTGTGTTGATTGTTTAATCGTCACCCTAAGACTGATTGTGCTACCTAGTCTCTATTTCTGGTGCACTCTTTGATCAATGAGTTAGGATTGTGTCAAACCCTCGCTCTTTTGTTCATATCATCTTGCCCTGAAAAGCAAGGTTGTTCTCGAGCTTAGTAACATACCGGTGGTTCGTGATTTTCTGAATATCTTCTCGGAAGTATTACCAGGTTGTCCCCTGACTGTTATGTTGAACTTGTGATCAAGTTGGTATCATATACACCACCCCTTCTCTAAAAATCTGTGTTGGGTACCCCTGAGCTGTTTGGTTAAGCTAAACAACAAGTTGGAGAGTTGGAAGATGGAAGCTTGTCCGATTTAGTTCATCTTAAGGGATATCTTGTATGTGTGTTGAAGAAAGATGATATCTTTATCAATTGATCCTCGTGACCAGTTGTTGGACCTATTGTCTTGCCAAAACTTTGGTTTGAGTGTGGGCTATCCTCAAATCAACTCAGAACCAACGATGTTCTTAATGCTGTCTTACTCGTGGTTGATCCCTCGAGCATACACCATTATATCCTTTGGTCTGACCAATACTATCACTTGTTCTCATAATTATGGAATCCCATTTTTATGGAAACTTGGATGAATTGTTGTTGAGCCCATCAGCAACATTGTTATCTTCTCCATGATTTCGTTGAACAATAAGCTAGTGTTGGAAACTTTTGAAAGCATTTCTTCATGCTAGCTCATGAAGCATATGTTCGGATGTAAGAAGTGACTTTCTCTAATTCATGTGCATTGATGCAAGTTGCCGCGGTGAATTCGGGAAAGCTGGCTTTGCTTCCTCTGGAGTCATTCCAAGTCAGTCATGCATACGTGCGAAGTATTCTGTGGTGTGGAGACTTGCAACCTTCATTCTATATGTGTCCCTAGCACACCAAGCAACTGATTGATTTGTTCAAGGAGAAGAAGTTCCTTCTTAAGAATCATGACTTATATTAGGACTTCGTTATCCTCAATGATGGTTTCCCAACCTGAACTTGGTAGTATTTTAATATAAGACTACCACGTGGTCCCGTTTGTGTCGGACAACGTGTTCACATGTTTGTAGCAGAACCGGCTGAAATTTTGGAGCTACTACCGTAGTCCATTTCCCGAGAATCTCGCAACCTCATCTCGTCAATTTGTGTTGCAAACTTTCATTCTTCTTTCTAGACTTGATGAGTCTAGAATATTCTGACACCAACCGGATCTGAATCTCAGGCAGATATGATGGTTGGAATGTTTCCCAAGAAATATAATATTGGTCTCTCTGTAATCCGGTAAGTGGATGTCGCGGCCAACACACCCAGCCGGAAGACCTATTTTTGTAGTGTCTTGATTGAGGAAGTTGGCCACCTCCCCATAAGGATATCGTAAAATTTATTCTAGTAGTTGTTCCTTATGTATTCTTGAGCTCCCGAAGTCCGGCCTGCTACTTGATGTTCTAGATACTAAACCATTTCAATGAATGGGTTATGCTAGCACATCAAGGAGAACATTAGAAGCGGAGTGCTAAATGTCTCTCGGTCAATCATCCAGATTTTGTCCCCTTGGTCTCCCTAAGGTGAAATATGAGAAAGTGTTATCTTCCTTTGCATCTGAATCGTCCATCGCTATTCGTCATGGTAGTATGTTGTGTTTGTCAGCACCCTTGACACGGATGTTGGTGAAACCCTGATGAATATGGAATTCCTCTAGTTCTTGAGTGCACGCACAAGCGCTAGGTGTTATCATCGACACTAACTGGGATTGCTCTCAGTTTCCTCGGTTATGCCATAACTTTTCAACAGTGGACTCACTCTCTACTGTTGAGCTTCTCCCCAGTTACTAAAATCATCCCTTGTGTTGTTTTCAACAAGGTAATCCACATCATCCATTTTAGTCCGAGTATGCCATTCTACCGAACCCCCTCCAAACAATCGCTCGAGTATTGCCCTAAGTTGGTATAAAGAGTCTCAATGATCTTTGAATCAAAGGTAATTCTTTTTGCCACTAAAGTGGTGATTCTATGAGCCACCTCCTCTAAGATGTCTCGTGATGGTATCATGGCAACTTAGCTCCTCGCTGCGCTGACAACCGTTCACCACCTTCTTAAGTGTGGAATTGTAGTCTACCTGGTAAACCTCCGTCATCTGTTTCACTCCATTCCTCTAGAGGTGTGCTTCGAATCTCAGCTCGAGAGATGTTGCTATGTCTTATTCCATGAGTTAATCCTGAGTTGTTCGACCTTCGAGAAGAACGATTCTTTTAGAGTCTTTCTTTTCCTCTCGTTGTCATGTTAGTTGGAGTTCTCAGAGCAAGACTTCAAGACAATGATGGTGATTGAATCAACATTCATTTGAAGTGCAACCTGGATCATGAAGATTGTGTTAGTTTGCGCTCCCCTTTCATCTTACCCTACGCTTGAATCTCGGGACGAGATTCTTGTTTAGTGGGGGTGAGTTGTCACATCCCCAGTTCAGGCCTTGCTTGTCTTTGCTTTATCATCCATGCATCATGTCTAAATTTATTGGAACTTGAAATAGGGATGCTTAAACCCTAGCACCAAATGAATTCAACTAGGGTCAAAATAAAATCTTTTTCATTGGACTCAAAATGCCCTCTAAAAATGTTCAACATTTCTGGTTTGAGGCGAAAGCATCTACCAAAAATGGTCTATATTTTTGCAGGACATATTGTGCTCTGAATTAAATCATACTCTATTTGCATTTGGGCATTTAAATGCTATAAAATATTTTAAATGCTCAAATAATCATATAAAAATGTTTACTATTTGATATATTCTAAACAGTAGCCATGATTACTTTCATGATTTTTGGATCTGTTTAAGTATTTTTAATAAGGGCCATTTGCATTGCTGCCCCTAACTCGAACCACCTACTCAGATTTGCCCCTAATTACAAAGCATGCTCAAATTTGCCCCTCTGCCATTAAGTCACTACTCAGAAATGCCCTTCCGTCCAGTCAAAGGCCTTTGACCGTCAAAGGCCCATGTGTACTGTAGCAGAAGGAAAGTGCTACAGTATTGGACGGAAAGTGCTACAGTACTGTACGGAAGGGCATTTATGATTAGTGACTTAACGGCGGAGGGGTAAATTTGAGCATGCTTCAAAACTAGGGGCAAATCTGAGTAGTGGGTTCGAGTTAGGGGCACATATGTAAATGTCCCTTTTAATAAAGCCACACAGTTATAGAAAAATAGAAAACAGAAAATAAAAGAGAAGGAGGGAACTTACTTGGCCGCAGCCCACCTGGCAGCCCACCTGGCAGACCCAGCACTGTGCTGGCCCATGCCAGCCAGCTGCTTCATCCACGCCAGGCAGGCATAGAGGTGACACCGACGAGCGCGAGCTCGCCACGGCGCCACCTGCTTGCCGCCCACGCCCGTTGAGGGAGTCGTGGACTAGGGGGTGTCCGGACGGCCGGACTATCATCGTCCGCCGGACTCCAAATACTACGAAGATACAAGATTGAAGACTCCGTCCCGTGTCCGGATGGGACTTTCCTTGGCGTGGAAGGCAAGCTTGGCAATACGGACATGTATATCTCCTACCATTGGAACCGACTCTGTGTAACCCTAGCCCTCTCCGGTGTCTATATAAACCGGGGGCTTTAGTCCGTAGGACACAACATACATTACAACAATCATACCATAGGCTAGCTTTAGGGTTTAGCCTCCTTGATCTCGTGGTAGATCCACTCTTGTACTACCCATATCATCAATATTAATCAAGCAGGACGTAGGGTTTTACCTCCATCGAGTGGGCCCGAACCTGGGTAAAAACATCGTGTCCCACGTCTCCTGTTACCATCCGCCTAGACGCATAGTTCGGGACCCCCTACCCGAGATCCACCGGTTTTGACACCGACATTGATGCTTTCATTGAGAGTTCCTCTGTGCCGTCACCGATAGGCCCGATGGCATCTTCAACCAACAACGCTGTCCAGGGTGAGACTTTTCTCCTCGGACAGATCTTTGTATTCGGCGGCTTCGCACTGCGGGCTAATTCATTTGGCCATCTGGAGCAGGTCGAAAGCTACGCCCCTAGCCGCCAGGCCAGATTCGGAAGCCTAAACTTCACAGTCGATGTCCGCGGAGACTTGATCTTCGACGGACTCGAGCCACAGCCAAGCGCGCCGCACTGTGACGACGGGCATGATCTAGCTCTGCCGCCGAACAGTGCCTTGGTGGCCGAACACGAATCCGCTTCGGCCATTAGTCCGGAGCCGATCGCCCAGATCGAGGGTCAGTGGATAGACGCAGCCCTGGGGGCTTCAACATCCACGGCGATGGAGCCGAACACTAATCCTATCCCCTGCGAAACTCGTGATTCCGAGGTTCCGGACTCCTTGCCGGACTCCGAACCTCCCGCGCCCCTACCAATCGATTCGGATTGGGCGCCGGTTATGGAATTCGCCGCCGCGGACGTCTTCCAACACTCGCCCTTTGGCGACATCCTAAATTCGCTAAAGCATCTCTCGCTATCGGGAGAGCCCTGGCCGGACTATGGCCAGGATGGTTGGGGTACAGACGGCGAAGAAATTCAAAGCCCACCCACCACCCACTTTGTAGCCACTGTCGACGATCTAACCGACATGCTAGACTACGGCTTCGAAGACATCGACGGTATAGACGACGATGCCGGAGATGAACAAGAAACAGCGCCTATAGGGCACGGGAGGACCACCTCGTCATACGACATATACATGGTGGATACCCCAAAAGAGAGCGACAACGAGGACCAACGGGCCGCGGCAGAAGATAACCCCGCCGATAAACAACCAAAGCGGCGGCGCAGACGCCGCCCTAAGTCCCGCCTCGACAATAGCAACGCTCCTAAGGAACACGTAATGCAGCAGGGCTCACAAGTGGACGACGAACATGCAGATAAGCAACCATCCGAACATGACGAGTCAGATAATCAGTCCAGGCCCGGCGAAAACGACAGTCCGGACGATCCCATGCCGGACACGCCGCCGGGGAGCAAAAACCTTCGGAAAAGACTCGTCAACACTGCAAGAAGCCTAAAGAAGGAAAAGCGGAAGCTCAAAACAGCGGAAGACACACTCAGAATGAGATGGAGCAAGGTGCTCAAAACCGCGGACAAATACGGCAATAGTCACCAATCAAAGAGCTACCCGAAGCGCAAGCTGCTACCAGAATTCGACGAGGAGGCCATAGAGCCTCCACCGTCAAAAAATAAAGAGGCTGCCTGGTTGGATAGACGGCTAGATGATAGGCCAAATTCTGAAAGCGGCACCGCACACAAACCAACTAATGAACCTGGAAAGACAGATGGCCCAGCCAGGTCCATCTACGGGCCAAAGAAGAAGGCCCCAGGAAGTAAGGCAACACGTCAAGTGTCCGAAGATAGTGGCACACCCACATACAGGGGCGCCGCACACCCACTATGTTTCACCGACGAGGTGCTGGACCATGAATTCCCAGCATGATTTAAACCCATAAACATAGAGGCCTACGATGGAACAACAGACCCTGGAGTCTGGATAGAAGATTACATACTACATATACACATGGCCAGAGGAGATGATCTCCACGCCATAAAATACCTACCCCTCAAGCTCAAAGGGCCAGCCCGTCATTGGCTTAAAAGCCTCCCAGAAAACACTATGGGAAGTTGGGAAGATCTCGAGGATGCGTTTAGAGCAAATTTTCAAGGGACCTATGTCCGCCCTCCGGATGCAGATGATTTAAGTCATATAACTCAACAGCCCGGAGAGTCAGTGCGCAAATTCTGGAACAGGTTCCTCACCAAAAAGAACCAAATAGTTGACTGTCCGGATGCCGAAGCCTTAGCAGCCTTCAAACACAATGTCCGAGACAAATGGCTTGCCAGACACCTCGGCCAAGAAAAGCCGAGGACAATGTCCGCACTAACAAGCCTCATGACCCGCTTCCGTGCGGGAGAGGACAGCTGGCTAGCAAGATGCAGCACCAGCGACCCAAGTACATCCGGGATAAGAGATGGAAACGGAAAATCACGGCGCAGAAAAGAGCAGCGCCGGAATAAAGAGAAAAGCCCAAAGAGCACGGCAGTCAACGCCGGATTCAAAAGGTCACGGCCAGACAGCAAAACACCGCCTCTTAAGAATAACGGCGATGAGCTGTCCAACTTAAACAAGATTTTGGGTCGGATATGTCAAATCCACAGTACCCCCGGAAGGCCTGCAAACCACACCCACAGGGACTGTTGGGTTTTTAAACAGTCCGGCCGACTAAACGCCGAACACAAGGGGCTCGACGCCTCAAGCGAAGACGATAAACCCCACCAGCAGAGCACTGGAAAACAAAATACTTTCCCACAAGAGGTCAAAGCAGTAAACTCACTTCATGTGATAATACGGAAAACTAGTGCTGCACTTCCTAAAAAGAGCCTCGCACGGTCCAACCCAGCAGACCATAGAGATTGGATATCAAAACCAATCACTTTCAACCACCTGGACTATTCTAGAAGCGTTCGAAACGCAGGACGGACTGCCCTGATATTGAATCCCATAATCGAAGGATTACAATTTACTAAAGTCCTAATGGATGGAGGCAGTGACTTAAACCTGCTGTATTCAAATACAATCCGCAAGATGGGGATAGACCCTAAAAAATTCGACAAAGCCACACTTCCTTCAAAGGAGTGACGCCAGGCCCTTACGCCAAGTGCACAGGCTCCCTATTATTAGAAGTCGTGTTTGGCTCACCGAACAACTTTCGGCGCGAAAAACTAATTTTTCACATCGTCCCATTTAAAAGTGGTTATGTAACGCCCTCGATGTGGCTATATCTCCCACGTGTCGAAGCACGACTTAGAGGCATAACCGCATTGAAAGCAATGTCGCAAGTGAGGTAATCTTCACACAACCCATGTAATACATAAGGGAAAGAGATACATAGTTGGCTTACAATTGCCACTTCACACAATTACATGAATAAAGCATTACATCATCCAGATACAATCAAGGTCCGACTACGGAACCAAAATAAAAGAAGAACCCCAAATGCGACAAAGGTCCCCGATCGACCCCAACTGGGCTCCACTACTGATCGACTAGAACGAAACAACACAAAGGGCAAGATCTTCATCGAGCTCCTCCTTGAGCTTGGTTGCGTCACCTGCTCGGTAACATAGACACCTGCAAACTGGTTTTGGAAGTATCTGGTGAGCCACGAGGACTCAGCAATCCCATTACCATGGGTATCAAGACTAGCAAAGCTTAATGGGAAAGGAAGGGGTAAAGTGGTGAGGTTGCAGCAGCGACTAAGCATATATGGTGGCTAACATACGCAAATGAGTGCGAGAAGAGAAACAAAGGAACGGTCGTGAAGCTAGTAATGATCAAGAGGTGATCCTGAACACCTACTTACGTCAAACATAACACAGAAGCCGTGTTCACTTCCCGGACTCCGCCGAGAAGAGACCATCACGGCTACACACGCGGTTGATGCGTTTTAATTCGGATCAAGTGTCAAGTTATCTACAACCGGTCATTAACAAATTCCCATCTGCCACATAACCGCGGGCACGGCTCTCGAAAGTTTATACCCTGCAGGGGTGTCCCAACTTAGCCCATGACAAGCTCTCGCGATCAGCGAAGGAATATACCTTCTCCCAGGAAGACCCGATCAGTCTCGGAATCCCGGTTTACAAGACATTTCGACAATGGTAAAACAAGACCAGCAAAGCCTCCCGGCGTGCCGACATCCTGATAGTAGCCACGCGTATCTCGTCTCAGGCCACGACCGGATGAGCTAAGCGTACAGGTACCGATGTAACCCAAGTAGCCAAGGGATGGTCCCGCACGGTGCTCTAGTTTGGACCAACGCTTAGACAAGCACTGGCCCGGGGGGGGGGGGATATAATAAAGATGACCCTTGGGTTAATTACTCCCAAGGGAAAAGTAGGTGGTGGTGAGGCAAATGGTAAAAGTCATGTTGGGCCTTGCTGGACAAGTTTTTTTCAAAGCGAACTGTCAGGGGGGTCCCATAAATCACCCGACCGCGTTAGGAACGCAAAATCCGGGAACATAACACCGGTATGACGGAAACTAGGGCGGCAAGAGTGGAACAAAACACCAGGCATAAGGCTGAGCCTTCCACCCTTTACCAAGTATATAGATGCATTAATAATATAAGAGATATTGTGATATCCCAACATAACCCTGTCCACCATGGAGAAATCTTCAACTTCACCTGCAACTAGCAACGCTATAAGAGGGGCTGAGCAAAGCGGTAACATAGCCAAACAACGGTTTGCTAGGAATGGTGTCAAAGGTTAGAGGTTCATGGCAACATGGGATGGCTTGATAAACAGGCAATAGGTAGCGCAGTATAGCGATAGAAAGAAGCAACTAGCATAGCAATGATAGTAGTGAGATCCAGGGTAGCGGTCATCTTGCCTGAAATCCCGCTAGGAAGAAGAACGAGTCCATGAAGAAGACGAACGGGAGTAGTCGAACGAGTCCTCACAACTCCGGAACGAAACCGAAGCTAACGAGAGAGGCAACCCGGAAAGAAGCAAACAACATAGTAAACAACCATCACATAAACATGGCATGATGCACAACCAAGGATGATGCATGTCCGGTTTAAAGAGGCATGGCATGACAAAGTGCACAAACAATACTACAAATTAAGTGGAGCTCAATATGCAACGAGTTGCATATTGACGAAACACCACGTCCGAGTTATTTAGTTTGCTCTCGTTTAGGTACACAACAATGTTAAATGTTGTTAAACATGTCAAGGGGTGTAACAAAAGTAAACTAATATTTAGGCAAGTTTAAATGAGGCCGGAACAACAAACAACAATTCCGGAAAATCCTCATATGCAATTTATGAATTTGCTACTGTTCTGCCCTAAAACATATTTTAAAGTTGTTAAACAGGAAAATAAAGTGGCCCATGTTAATCTAGGCATTTTTCCACCCCATTTACATATAAAGTTTATATAAAACCGAGCTACGGTTATTTAGTTATGAATTAAAACATTTTAACATGGCATTTGAGCGAATTTAAACAAACAGCATTTTAAACATTTTAAACAAGGATGAAAGCAGCATATTATGAAACTAGATGAAAAAGTAAGCATCTTACATGTTAAAATCATTTTAATCCGATGCACAGTTTGTGAGTAATTAAATGCATGAAGTGCAAGGGGTTTTCTGCAAAACAGGTAATTCACTGGAATAAATAGCAAAATCGTTCCACGGAAAAAAAGATGGATAGGGCCGAATCTAGTCAGCCCACAAGTGCACAGGAGAGGGGGCGGGGCTGCTCACCCTGGGCCAAGGCCCGGTCGGTGTAGGAGGCTGGAGGCAGGCCGGATCTGGACGTTGGGCTGGGCCGGTGGAGAAGGCCATGGCCCACGGGGCCGAGGTCAACGCACAGGGGCGCGAGCGGCTCCTCTGCTCTCTCCTGAGCTAGGTCATGGTGGCGACGGCGGTAGAAGACGACGGTGGCGAGGCGATGGCGAGGCCCGAAGGTGGCGGGAAGGCTGGGGAACGGGCGGCTCGGGCCTCCGGGGACCGGATCCGGCCGGTGGCGAGGCGGGGACGTCGACGGCGACTTGGCGACAACGACAACAAGCGGCGGCGGCGGCGGTTCCTGGGGCAGCCAGGGGCTCGGGCCTACGGGAGAGAGAGGGAGACGAGTGAGGAAGGACGGAGGAAGAGGGAGGCGCAGATCCGGCGACGACCTGGAGCCGCGGCGGCGGTGGTCGACAAGGCGGCGGGGCGATGCGGTCGGCGGCGAGGCACGGGGGCACGGGCTCGGGGACGGGCCCCGATGGACTTGGCGGGCCTCCCAGGGCCCGATCTGGGTCCTGGCGGCGCTGACTTGTGGGGGAAGCGAGGCAGGGACATGTGGCGCCTTCCGGCTGGGTGAGGGAGGCTGCGCGGCGGCGGCTGGCCAATGGGGAGCTGCCATGTGGCGCCCGGGAGGTGGCTGGGCGCCGGATTTGGAGGGGGAAGGCGGCGGCGCGGCCCCCGAGGTGGGAGGAGGTGGTGGCTGCGGGTTGGGGGCGCGAAAAAAGAGGAGGAGGGGGGTAGGACGACCAGATTTGGAAGGAGGGGGAGTTTAAATAGGAAAGGGGGGCTAGGGTTTAGACTCTAGGGGGTTTTGGAGCGTTTCGGGGCCTCAGATCGACATCGGACGGCTCCGGATCGAGGGGAAGTGTAGGAGGGCTAGACGGGCTGTGAAGAGAGGCCTCGAGCTGAGAGGAGAGAAGAGAAGAGAGGCCCGGCAACAGTTTCCGAAGACCAAAACATCCGATGAATAATCCGACAACGGCGCCACTACGGATGATGGTTGGGCTATCAAACAAACTCCGAATGCGATGAAACTCGGCAGGCGGCCTATCTACACTATAATAAGACTTGATGCCAAGTTTCGATCCACTCCGAGAACATTTAACACCCGCACAAGAGAAGAGGCAAAAGGGGAACGCTGGAGGACATGGGAGCGCCGGATTGCAAAACGGACAACGGGGAAAATGCTCGGATGCATGAAACCAACATGTATGTGAAATGAAATGCACATGATGACATGATATGAAATGCAACACGCAAGCAAATGACATGGCAACGACGGCGAATAACTGACGGACACCTGGCGCATCGGATCCGGGGCGTTACAGGTTATCAAGCAGTCTTGGGACGAAAGGCTTTTGTCCGTTTCAACACCATACCGCATTATGCGTCTCTTACACTCAAGATGCCCGGTCCGCGTGGCATCATTTCAGTGTGAGGGTCACTTAGAGACCCCAGACTCGGATAGACGAGTCCGGCTTTAGCAGGCTAGGGGTTCCCTAGCCGCACACGTCTTCATAGAGGGCTGCGCGCACAAACAACCTCGGGATCATACAAACCCCACTTTACTTATTTATATTTCTTCTTTTACACACATTTTTTCGCAAGAATTGTTTTCAAACTAAGCGTTCCTCTCTTTTTACAGATGAACAACGTGCATACCCGTCCAGGACAACAGCGCAACGGAGACACAGGCGCAGACGTGCAGTAGGGACCCGTTGTGAGGATTCTTTTTAGATTAAGACCCTGCGTATACCTCTTTGACTGTCTCTTGTTGTTATTCTCCCTTGGTTTCTTCCTATAGCCAAAGCGGAGCCTGACGTTTTGGCATCGGCCGCGTTAGAAGACCATGCCCATACCTGGACACTAGGGGCTTAGGGCATTGTTCTGCCCATTATTATAAAGACCGAACACCTTAGGGAGTGTTCGGCGTCTCGAGTTAGGAATTATATGCATCAGCTCCGAATCATGTCTTTGGTCAAATGTTGGGTTTGCCCGGCTCCTGTGTTTTGCTGCCTTACGTTCCGTATCATCGGCTAACGCGGCACCAGGAGAACTACTGCGATTGTGCCCCAGTTCGGCTGGGCGAGCACCTCAGTAGAGAAAGCCGAAAACTAACTGTCATGATACAGCGAGAGACTGGTCAACCACTCGATCGACTATCGGAATGTTTAGAATTCCCCGCCTTGACGAAGGACCGTTTCCCGGTCAGGCACACACGCGCCCCGAATTCGGAGAAGTGCGGTGCCCCCAGGGGCTATATCGTAGCCCCACCCTCGAACTCCATTGGCTAAGTGAAAGTGATAAAGCATTATAGTCTGGATTGCCTCGTTCGCTATGCTACCACCTCCTTAACAGGACCGAGACGCCGGATTAAGTGTGAAAACGCGCTATTTTTGCGAACACCCCCGCACTTTGTGCGTGGGGGCTGAAGCTGAAGACTACAATCTTTCAAGTTATACAAAAGTATACGTAAACGGCCGCATAGGAGAAGTTTCACTACTTGGGACGCACAAGTTTAAAAAGCAGTTATAGCATAATCATCGTTTTACAAGCTAAAACGTTCATTTGAACGTGACATTTTTTGAGCACTACGACTCTATTACACGAGCGCCACACATAACTTCCCCAAAATAGTGCTCAGCAGGGAGTCGGCTTTCATCCGAACCCTGGGCGGCAACAGCGGTGGCATCCATCTATGTCCAATGTGCCTTCACACGGGCGAGAGCCATCCGCGCGCCCTCGATGCAGGCCGACCGCTTCATCTCCTTGATATGCAGCACCGCTCCAAGGAATTGCTGCAGTAAGCCAAAGTAGCTCGTCGCCTTGGGCATCTCTGGCCAGACATGAGCCACGATGTCAGTCATGGCAAGTCCGGACAACCTATTTAGTTCGGCCCATTCGGCCAACCGGTCTGTCAACGAAAGTGAGCGATCCGGACTATGGAATTGAGACCAATATAGCTCTTCCGTCTTGTGATCCTTCTGGCTCCAGAAGTGCTCAATGGCATCAGCCGCGCTTGCCGCTAAATCCATATACTGATCCTCCGGACTCCACAGCCGCTCAAATTGAGCATACTTTTGATCCATAAACCGGCGACGCAGCAAAAAAGACTTGCCAGCCACGATATCTCCGGCCTGGCGCAACTCCTCCTTCATGGCCTGCATTGCAGAGCGGGCATCCTTGGCCTTGGCGGTGGCCTTCCTTGGGTCTTCCCGCTCCGATAAGCGCTCCTTTTCAAGAGCCTCATTGCGGTCGCAGCATCTTTTACTTTCATGGCCAATTCGGCCACCTCTGCCCTGCTTAGGCAGTGCGCAGCCCTTTCGGCTTTCAACTCCTCAGCCGCCCTCGAGGCAGCCACATCACTCCTTCGGGCTTGCTCCTTCGCTTGAGCAAGTTCGGCCCGAAGGCTCTCCATAGCAGCAGCACCGTCTGTACAACAGCATATAATTTATCAGAGGAGGGCTTTGACCCCCTTAATAAAGCGACTGTGGAGAACTCATTTACCTTGCGACTCGTCAAGTCGCCGGTTGACAAGTGCGATGTCTGCATCCACCACGTCAAGTTGCCGCATTAACTCGGCAACCCCACTAGTCTGGCTAGCCCTCGGACTATTCGCCACCTGCATAGGAACGACAACATTAATTACTTGCGATTTCGATCCTCGGCACGCTGTCGTTTTCGACAACCTACCGAGTCTCAGGGGCTACTATCTATACAGGGCACACTTTTATGCGCAAAACTGTCAAAAAATAGAAGGTGCGTCATTTTCACGTAACTCAAATCCCGCCAGCAAACTCATAGCGGCATTACGCAATCCGCTCTCGGCGGACGAAATCCTTCCAATCACCATACACATCAACGCACGGTGATCTTCTGAGATGGACGCCCTCTCAAGCAGATTCTTCAGTTCTCCCGGCCGGATACTAGCGCGCGCCGAACTCTCCGGCCCCTCCGGACTCAGGGATGCCCTCCGTGACGATACCTCAGGCTCGTCTGCCTTATCTGACGACGCAGCAGATGGAGGCGTTTCGCTCTCCATCATCTCCGGAAGAAGGTCCCCCGAAGACGAACTCATCTAAGAATGCTGCAATTCTGAACTGCAAGATAAATATTTCGGTTACCCACAGAAGCACAAATGGAGGTATTTCCTTACTAATTAACTCCCCTTTTTCATACTCACGGCTCGTTAGAGGGCTGATCCTTTGGCGATGATTGTACGTCCGGATTCTCCCCGGACGCTGGACCCCCCGGTGAAGATCTCTTACCCCGCTTAGGGGCTTTAGCCTCCGGATCTTCGGAGGCGGTCCTCTTCTCCCCCTGGAGGGAGGGTGAGGGAGTCCTGGACTAGGGGGTGTCTGGATAGCCGGACTATCAATATCCGCCGGACTCCCATACTACGAAGATAGAAGATTGAAGACTCCGGCTCGTGTCCGGAAGGTACTTTCCTTGGCGTGGAAGGCAAGCTTGGCAATACGGATATGTAGATCTCCTACCATTGTAACCGACTCTGTGTAACCCTAGCCTCTCCGGTGTCTATATAAACCGGAGGGCCTTAGTCCATAGGACGAACAATACATCTCAACAATCATACCATAGGCTAGCTTCTAGGGTTTAGCCTCCTTGATCTCGTGGTAGATCTACTCTTGTACTATCCATATCATCAATATTAATCAAGCAGGATGTAGGGTTTTACCTCCATCGAGAGGGCCCGAACCTGGGTAAAAACATTGTGTCCCTCGTCTCTTGTTACCATCCCCCTAGACGCACAGTTCGGGACCCCCTACCCGAGATCCGCCGGTTTTGACACCGACATTGGTGCTTTCATTGAGAGTTCCTCTGTGCCGTCACTGATAGGCTCGATGGCATCTTCAACCATCAACACTGCCCAGGGTGAGACTTTTCTCCCCGGACAGATCTTCGTATTCGGCGGCTTTGCACTGCGGGCCAATTCTCTTGGCCATCTGGAGCAGATCGAAAGCTACACCCCTGGCCGTCAGGTCAGATCCGGAAGCTTGAACTTCACGGCCGATGACCGCGGAGACTTGATCTTCGACGAACTCGAGCCACAGCCAAGCGCGCCGCACTGTGACGATGGGCATGATCTAGCTCTGCCGCCGGACAGTGCTTTGGTGGCCGCGCTAGGATCCGCTCCGGCTGCTAGCCCGGAGCCGATTGCCCATGTCGAGGGCCGGTGGATAGACGCCATCCTGGGGGGTTCAACATCCACGGCGATGGAGCCGAATACCAATCTTGTCCCCTGCGAAACTCGTGATCCCGAGGCGCCGGACTCCGAGCCTCCCGCGCCCCTACCAATTAAACCAGATTGGGCGCCGGTTATGGAATTCACCGCCGCGGACATCTTCCAGCACTCGCCTTTTGGCGATATCCTGAATTCTCTAAAGCATATCTCGCTATCAGGAGAATCCTGGCCGGAGTATGGCCAGGACGGTTGGAGTTCGGACGACGAAGAAATTCAGAGCCCGCCCACCACCGACTTTATAGCCACTGTCGAAGATTTAACCGACATGCTAGACTTCGACTCCGACGACATCGACGCTATGGACGACGATGCCGGAGACGAACAGGACCCAGTGCCCACAGGGCACTGGAAGGCCACCTCGTCATACGACGTCTACATGGTGATACCCCAAAAGAAGGGGATGGCGAAAAAGCAGCGGAGGAAGATTCTCTAAAGAAGCAACCCAAACGCCGGCGTCAGCGGCGCCGCTCCAAATCCAGCCACAACAAGGATATAGATCCCGGCACAGGAAATAACAATACCCCAGAGAGTGCCGAAGACAACCCCCTCCAGCACAACTCAGCGCAGGAGGATGCAGAAGCAAGCCCTCACGAAAGGGCGGCAGAAGAAAAGGTTGAGGATCAAAGCCATGTACCTCCCTCCGAAGACGAAACAAGCCTCAGTGACGACGAATTCGTCGCGCCCGAGGACCCCGTCGAACAAGAACTTTTTAAGCACAGGCTCATCGCTACAGCAAGAAGCCTGAAGAAGGAAAAGCGGAAGCTCAAAACAGCAGAAGACGCGCTCCGGACAAGATGGAGCAAAGTACTCAAAACCGCAGATAAATACGGCAACGGCCACCAATCGAAGAGCTACCCGAATTTTAAGCTGCTTCACGAATTCGACGAGGAGGCCATAGAGCCACCACCGTCCAACGGCCCAGCCAGGTCCATCTACAGACCCAAACAAGCCCCAAGAAGCAAAGTAACACGTCAAGTGTCCGACGATAGCGGCACATACAAGT
Source organism: Triticum timopheevii (assembly GCA_963921465.1). Taxonomy (NCBI): domain Eukaryota; kingdom Viridiplantae; phylum Streptophyta; class Magnoliopsida; order Poales; family Poaceae; genus Triticum; species Triticum timopheevii. The sequence continues at coordinate 143,305,835 of OY997270.1, forward strand.
ACAGGGGCGCCGCACACCCACTATGTTTCACAGACGAGGTGCTGGATCATGAGTTCCCAGCAGGGTTTAAACCCATAAATAAAGAAGCCTACGATGGAACAACAGACCCTGGAGTCTGGATAGAAGACTATATATTGCATATACACATGGCCAGAGGAGATGATCTCCACGCCATAAAATATTTCCCCCTCAAGATCAAAGGGCCAGCCCGTCATTGGCTCAAAAGCCTCACAGAAAACACTGTTGGAAGTTGGGAAGAGCTCGAGGAAGCATTTAGAGCAAATTTTCAAGGGACCTATGTCCGTCCTCCGGATGCAGACGATTTAATTCATATAACTCAACAACCCGGAGAGTCAGCGCGGAAATTCTGGAACAGGTTTCTTACCAAAAAGAACCAAATAGTCGACTGTCCGGACGCTGAAGCCTTAGCAGCTTTCAAGCACAATGTCCGAGACGAATGGCTTGCCAGCCACCTCGGTCAAGAGAAACCGAGGACAATGACCGCATTAACAAGCCTCATGACCCGCTTCTGTGTGGGGGAGGATAGCTGGCTAGCAAGAAGCAGCACCAGCGACCCAAGTACATCCGAGATAAGAGATGGAAACGGAAAATCACGGCGCAGAAAAGAGCAGCGCCGGAATCAAGAGAAAAGCCCAAAGAGCACGGCAGTAAACGCCGGATTTAAAAGCTCACGGCCAAATAGTAAAACACAGCCTCTAAAGGATGACAGTGACGAATTGTCCAACTTAAAGAAGATTTTGGGTCGGATATGCCAAATCCACAGTACCCCCGGAAGGCCTGCAAATCACACCCACAGGGATTGTTGGGTTTTTAAACAGTCCGGCAGACTGAATGCCGAACACAAGGGGCTCGACGCGTCGAGTGAAGAGGACAAACCCCACCAGCAGAGCACCGGAAAACAAAAGAATTTCCCACAAGGGGTCAAAGCAGTAAACTCACTTCATGTGAGGAAACGGAAAAACAGTGCAGCACTTTCTAAAAAGAGCTTCGCACGGTCCAGCCCAGCAAATCATAGAGATTGGATATCAAAACCAATCACTTTCGACCACCTGGACTATTCCAGAAGCGTTCGAAACACAGGAAGGACTCCCCTGATATTGAATCCGATCATAGACGGATTACAATTCACAAACGTCCTAATGGACGGAGGCAGCGACTTAAACCTGCTATATTCACACACAATCCGTTGGATGGGGATAGACCCTACCAAAATGCGACATAGCCACACTTCCTTCAAAGGAGTGACGCCAGGCCCTTACGCCAAGTGCACAGGCTCGATATTACTAGATGTCGTGTTCGGATCACCAAACAACTTTCGATGCGAAAAATTAATTTTTCATATCGTCCCATTTAAAAGTGAATATCAAGCACTGTTGGGACGAAAGGCTTTTGTCCGCTTCAACGCCATACCGCATTACGCGTCTCTTACACCTAAGGTGCCTGGTCCACATGGCGCCATTTCAGTGCGAGGGTCACTTAAAGGCCCCGGACTCGGATAGACGAATCCGGACTCAGCAGGCTAGGGGCTCCCTAGCCGCATACCCTTTCCACAGGGGGCTGCGCGCACAAACGATCGCGGTTTCATATAAACCTTGCTTTAATTATTTATATTTCTTCTTTTGCATATTTTTTGCATGAATTGTTTCTAAAACTAAACGTTCCTCTCTTTCTATAGATGAACAACGTGCGTACCCGTCCAGGATAATGGCGCAACGGAGACACAGGCGCAGACGTGCAGTAGGGACCCGTTGCAAGGATTCTTTTCAGATTAAGACCCTGCGTAGACCTTTTTATTACTGTCTCTTGTTGTTACTCTCCCTTGGCTCCTTCCTATAGCCAAAGCGGAGCCTGACACTTTGGCATCGGCCGCGTCAGAAGACCATGCCCGTACTTGGACACAAGGGGCTTAGGGCATAATTCTGCCCATTATCATAAAGTCCGAACACCTTCGGGAGTGTTCGGCGTCTCGAGTTAGGCATTATATGCATCAGCTCCGAATCATGTCTTTGGTCAAATGTTGGGTTTGCCCGGCTCCTATGTTTTCCTGCCTTATGTTCCGTATCACCCGGCTAACGCGGCACCAGGAGAACTACTGCGATTGTGCCCCAGTTCGGCTGGGCGAGCACCTCAGTAGAGAAAGCCGAAAACTGACTGTCATGATATAGCGAGAGTCTGGTCAGCCACTTGATCGACTATCGGAATGTTTAGAATTCCCCGCTTTGACGAAGGACTGTTTCCCGGTCAGGCACATACGCACCCCGAATCCGGAGATGTGCGGTGTCATCAGGGGCTATATCGTAGCCCCACCCTCGAGCTCCATTGGCTAAGTGAAAGAGATAAAGCACTATAGTCCGGATTGCCTCGTTCGCTACGCTACCACCTCATTATAACAGGACCGAGACGTCGGATTAAGTGTGAAAACGTGCTATTTTGCGAACACCCCAGCACCTTGTGCAAGGGGGCTGAAGCCGAAGACTGCATCTTTCAGGTTATACACAAGTATACTTAAACGGCCGCACAGGAGAAGTTTTACTACTTGGAAGCACAAGTATAAAAAGCATTCAAACTATAATCATTGATTTACAAGGTACTGCATTCATTTGAACGTTACATTCTTTGAGCACTGCGCCTCTACTTTACGAGCACCGCGCATGACTTCTCCGAAGTAGTGCTCAGCAGGGAGCTGGCTTTCATCCGGACCCCGGGCGGCAACGGCGGTGGCATCCATCTCGGGATAATGCACCTTCACACGGGCAAGAGCCATCCGCGCGCCCTCGATGCAGGCCGACCGCTTCATCTCCTTTATATGCGGCACCGCCCCAAGGAATTGCTGCAGTAAGCCAAAGTAGCTCGTCGCCTTGGACCTCTCTGGCCAGACATGGGCCACGATGTCAGTCATGGCCAGTCCGGACAGTCTATTTAGTTCGGCCCATTCGGCCAACCTGTCCGTCAGCGGAAGAGGGCGATCCGGACTATGGAATTGAGACCAATACAACTCTTCTGCCTCGTGATCCCCTTGGCTCCGGAAGTGCTTAACGGCATCAGCCGCACTCGCAGCCAAGTCCATATACGGATCCTCCGAACTCCACTACCGCTCAAATTGAGCGTACTTGGCATCCATAAACCGGCGACGCATGAGAAAAGGCTTGCCAGCCGCGATCTCTCCGGCTTGGTGCAGCTCCTCCTTCATAGCCCGCATTGAAGAGTGGGCATCCTTGGCTTCGGCGATGGCCTTCTTCAGGTCTTCCCGCTCCGATAAGCGCTCCTTTTCAAGAGCCTCATTGCGGTCGGTAGCATCCTTTAATTTCTTGGCCAATTCGGCCACCTCCGCCCTGCTTCGGCAGTGCGCCACCTTTTCGGCCTTCAACTCTTCGGCCGCCCTCGCGGCAGCCGCGTCACTCCTTCGGGCTTGCTCTTTAGCTAGAGCTAGTTCGGCCCGAAAGCTCTCCACAGCAGCAGCACTGTCTGTATAAACAGCATATAACTTATCAAAGGCGGGCTTTGACCCACTCAATAAAGCGGCTGCGGAGAATTTATTTACCTTGCGACTCGTCAAGTCGCTGATTGACAAGTGCGATGTCAGCATCTGCCACGTCAAGTTGTCGACTCAATTCGGCAAACTCATTAGTCCGGCTGGCCCCCGGACTATCCGCCACTTGTATCAGAACGGCGGTATTCATTACCTGAGATGTTGAGATTTTCGATCCTCGGCACGCTGTCGTCTTCGACAACCTACCGAGTCTCAGGGGCTACTATCTATACAGGGCGCATTTTTTATATGCACAACTGTTAAAAAACAAAGGGGTGCGTTATTTTTGCATACCTCAAAACCCGTCAGCAAGCTCATGGCGGCGTCACGCAATCCGCTTTCAGCGGACGAAATCCTTCCAATCACCATACGCATTAACGCACGGTGATCTTCTGAAATGGATGCCCTGTCAAGCAGACTCTTCAGTTCTCCCGGCCGGCTTCTACTGGGTGCCGAACTCTCTGGCCCCTCCGGACTCGGGGATGCCCTCTGTGACGACACTTCGGGCTCGCCTGCTTCATCTGGCGGCGCTGCAGAGGGAGGCGTATCGCTTTCCATCATCTCCGGAAGAAGGTCCCCCGAGGATGAACTCATCTGAGACGGCTGCAGATCCGAACTGCGATATAAATATTTCGGTTACCTACAGAAGAATAAACGAAGGTACTCCCTTATTAATTAACTTCCTCTTTCATACTCATGGCTCGTTGGAGGGCTGGTCCTTCGGCGATGATTGCGCGTCTGGACTCTCTCCGGACGCCGGACCCCCCGGTGAGGTTTTCTTCCCACGCTTAGGGGCTTTGACCTCCGGATCTTCGGAGTCGGTCCTCTTCTCCCTCTGAAGGGAGGGATCCTTGGTTCCCTCGTCTTCAGTCGCCCCTTTGGGCGAAGTATTAGCTCCTTTATTTCCCCCGTCGCCCCCCTCTATGGGCGCAACCTCCAACATTCTGACCAGCACGGGCTCCAGTGCGGTCTCTGGGAGGGGGGCCGGACACCTTATCAGCCTTGATCGCGCCACCCATTCCTATAAAGAACAAAGGGTCAGGAGACGAACTTTTGATAGGCATACAAATAGAATGTCCGGGCTCTGAGCTATTTACCTGAGTATCCGGGCGATCGCGGCTTAGGCCTGCGTCCTCGGCCGAATCCGGACACGCCACCTGCGGTCCGAAGAACAACTTGTACATCTCCGTGGGTGTCGCACCCATAAAATGTTGGAGAATACGAGGTCCCTCCAGATTGAACTCCCATACACGGAGAGGACGACGTTTGCAGGGTAGGAGGTGCCTGATTAGCATGACCTGCATCACCTTGACCAGGTCAATCTCCCTTGTTTGGAGGTCTCGAATCCGGCCCTGCAGTGCAGGCACGTCCTTGGACGGCCCCCAGTTGAGCCCTTGGTTGACCCACGATATCAGTTGCTGTGGAGGTCCCGGGCGGAAGGAGGGCGGCGGCTTTTGCTTGCTGCCCCTTGGAGCAGTGATGTAAAACCACTCCTGCTGCCACAATCCCAGTTCCTCTTGGAAGGAACCTTCGAGCCACGGGGCATCGACCTTCTTGCTTATGGTCGCCCCGCCGCACTCCGCTTGACGCCCCCCGATCATCTTAGGCTCCACCTTAAATGTTTTCAGCCACAGGCCGAAGTGGGGGATGACACGGAGGAAGGCTTCGCAGACAATAATGAATGCGGAGATGTGGAGGATGGACTCCGGAGCCAAGTCGTGGAAGTCCAGCCCGTAGTAGAACAGGAGCCCTCTCACGAAGGGATCCGTCGGGAAGCCCAATCCCCGACGGAGGAGAGATACGAAAACGACGTATTCGCCGGGCTCGGGGGCTGGCACGGCCTGCCCTGGGGCAGGCAACCTGTGCGAAACCTCGTAGGCCAGGTACTTGGCCTCTCGCAACTTCAATATGTCCTCCTCCGTGATGGAGGAGGGCATCCACCGGCCCTGGAGGTCAGAGCCGGACATTGTTGTGGATCTGAAGCGCTCGAATCTGAAGCTCTAGGTGTTGGAACTGGGAGCGGAGGAAAGATTCGATGCGAGGTTGAAAGACAAGGACAGGCCTTGGTCCTCTTATAAAGGGGAAGAAATACCAAGGGCCGTCTCCGTGACCGTTTAGGATTCCCCCTTCGATAGAGGAGGCGTGGCGACAGGAACGGTTGGGTTACCCACGCACGTATTGATGAGAATCCCGGAATAAGGGGAACACGATCTCTGCTTCGACAGGACGTGCCAAGGAAACTGCTTCGCTAAACGTGCTGAGGTGGTATAGTAATTCAAACAAAGGGCTTGGTGGCGGTGTGATGTCACGCCGCCTAATACGTCGGCAGATTGAATCAGTGTATATGTTTTATTCTCTCTACGTTTGGAATGTGGAACTTATTTTGCAGAGCCGGACACTATCTTGGTGTTCATTATCTTCTCCGGATTATTCAAGGGAGGAACCCGCCTTGCAATGCCGAACATTATGCACGCCGGACTTATCGTCATTGAAGACTGGTTCAGGGGCTACTGAGGGAGTCCTAGACTAGGGGGTGTCCGGATAGCCGGACTATCAATATCCGCCGGACTCCCATACTACGAAGATAGAAGATTGAAGACTCCGGCTCGTGTCCGGAAGGTACTTTCCTTGGCGTGGAAGGCAAGCTTGGCAATACGGATATGTAGATCTCCTACCATTGTAACCGACTCTGTGTAACCCTAGCCTCTCCGGTGTCTATATAAACCGGAGGGCCTTAGTCCATAGGACGAACATTACATCTCAACAATCATACCATAGGCTAGCTTCTAGGGTTTAGCCTCCTTGATCTCGTGGTAGATATAGTCTTGTACTATCCATATCATCAATATTAATCAAGCAGGACGTAGGGTTTTACCTCCATCGAGAGGGCCCGAACCTGGGTAAAAACATTGTGTCCCTCGTCTCTTGTTACCATCCGCCTAGACGCACAGTTCGGGACCCCCTACCCGAGATCCGCCGGTTTTGACACCGACAGAGGGGTTTTTGGTTCCCCCATCTTCAGACGCCCCTTTGGGCGGAATAACAGCTCCTCTATTTTCCCCATCGCCCCCTTCCATGGGCGCGGCCTCCAACATTCTGACCAGCACGGGCTCCAGTGCGGTCTCTGGGAGGGGGGCCGGACACCTTATCAGCCTCGATCGCGCCACCCACTCCTATGAAGAGTAATGGGTCAGGAGGCGAACTCTAGAGAAGCGGATAAATTGAACGTCCGGACTCTGAGCTATTTACCTGAGTATCCGGGCGATTGCAGCTTAGGCCTGCGTCCTCGGCCAATTCCGGACACGCCACCCGCGGTCCGAAGAACAACTTGTACATCTCCACGGGTGTCGCACCCATGAAGTGTTGGAGAATCCGAGGTCCCTCCGGGTTAAACTCCCATAGACGGAGAGGACGGCGTTTGCAGGGCAGAAGATGCCTGATTAGCATGACCTGCATCACCACAACCAGATTGATCTCCCTCGCCTGGAGGTCTCGAATCCGGCCCTGCAATGAGGGCACGTCTTCGGACGGCCCCCAATTGAGCCCTTGGTTGACCCATGACATCAGTCGGCATGGAGGTCCCGGGCGGAACGAAGGCGGCGACTTTTGCTTGCTTCCCTTCGGAGCGGTGATATAGAACCACTCCTGCTGCCACAGTCCGAATTCCTCTTGGAAGGAACCCTCGGTCCACGGGGCATCAATCCTTTTGCTTATGGCCACCCCGCCGCACTCTGCTTGACGCCCCCCGATCATCTTTGGCTCCACATTGAAGGTCTTCAGCCACATGCCGAAGTGGGGAGTGACGCGGAGGAAGGCTCCACAGACGATAATGAATGCGGAGATATGGAGGATGGACTCCGGAGCCAAATCGTGAAAATCCAGCCCGTAGTAGAACATGAGCCCTCTCACGAAGGGGTCCGTCGGGAAGCCTAAACCCCGACGGAGGTGGGATACGAAGACGACGTATTCGCCGGCTTGGGAGCGGGCACGGCCTGCCCTTGGGCAGGCAACCTATGCGAAATCTCGTAGGACAGGTACTTGGCCTCACGTAGCTTCAATACGTCCTCCTCCCGGCCCTGGAGGTCGGAGCCGGACATGGTTGAGAATCCGAAGCGCTCGAATCTGAGGCTCTGGGTGTTGGAACTGGGAGCGAGGAGGAGATTCGATGCGAGGTTGAAGAAAAAAGAACGAGCCTTGGTCCTCTTATAAAGGGGAAAAATACCAAGAGCCGTCTCCGTGACCGTTTGGGATTCACCTTCGATAGAGGAGGCGTGGCGATGGGAACGGCTGGGTTACCCACGCACGTATTGATGAGAATCCCGGAATAAGGGGAACACGATCTCTGCTTCGACAAGACGTGCCAAGGAAACCGCTTCGCTAAACGTGTTGAGGTGGTATAATAAAAAACGATTCAAGTAAAAGCCTGGTAGCGGTGTGACGTCATGCCACATAATACGTCAGCAGATTGGACTTGTGTACATTTTATTCTCTCTACGATGGAATGTGGAATTTATTTTGCAGAGCCGGACACTATCCTGGTGTTCATGATCTTCTCTGGATTATTCAAGGGAGGAACCCGCCTTGCAATGCCGAACATTATGCGCGCCGGACTTATCGTCATTGAAGCCTGGTTCAGGGGCTACTGAGGGAGTCCTGGACTAGGGGGTGTCCGGACAGCCGGACTATCATCGTCCGCCGGACTCCAAGACTACGAAGATACAAGATTGAAGACTTCGTCCCGTGTCCGGATGGGACTTTCCTTGGCGTGGAAGGCAAGCTTGGCAATACGGATATGTAGATCTCCTACCATTGTAACCGACTCTGTGTAACCCTAGCCTCCTCCGGTGTCTATATAAACCGGAGGGCTTTAGTCCGTAGGACACAACATACATCACAACAATCATACCATAGGCTAGCTTTAGGGTTTAGCCTCCTTGATCTCGTGGTAGATCCACTCTTGTACTACCCATATCATCAATATTAATCAAGCAGGACGTAGGGTTTTACCTCCATCAAGAGGGCCCGAACCTGGGTAAAACATCGTGTCCCTTGTCTCCTGTTACCATCCGCCTAGACGAACAGTTCGGGACCCCCTACCCGAGATCCGCCGGTTTTGACACCGACACCCTCATGGGAAGACCCCCTCAAGACCTCCTCACGGAGAAGAACTTGCTACTTGTATCATCCTTTGTTGATCGTGGATCATGTATCTCTTTGTGTTTCGAGGATCTAGAACATGTGTAACCGAATCTTGTTGGTTTGAGCGATTCTTGTGTGTTTCCCCTCGTGTTTTTCCCCTTGTGTTCTTTGTGTACTTCATGGGATCTGCTCCAATCGTGAAAGATCGGGCATCTAGGGTTCTACCCTACATCAGAGTTGGTGATGACGGTGGCGAAGTTGTTGGTGTAGATCGCCATTATGATGATGGCCCCGGCGGCGTTCCGGCGCCACCAGGAGAGAGGGGGAGAGAGCCCCTCTCCTTATTCTTCTTCCTTGACCTCCCCCTATATGGGAGAAGGGTTTCCCCTCTTATCCATGGCTTCCATGGCAGCAGAGGGGTGGGAGCCCCTCCAAGATTGGATCAATCTCTCTGTTTCTCTTCTGTTTCGCGACCCTGTTTTCTGGCCTTTCACTATTTGTTAAATTCCTGGAGATCCGTAACTCCGATTGGGCTGAAATTTAACATGATTTTCTTATGTATATTATCTTTCTTGCAGAAAAAGAAGGGCACCAACCGCCTTACAAGGGGGCCCACAAGCTTGCTGGCCGTGCCTAGGGTAGGGGCACGCCTCTCGAGCTTGTGGGCACCTCGGGCATTGTCTTGCATTGATTCTTTTTCCCCAAAATCACAAATATTCCAAAATAAATGTCCATAAATTTGTATCTCATTTGGACTTCATTTGGTATGGATATTCTATGAAACAAAAAACATGGAACAAACTGGAACTGGCACTGGGCAATAGATCAATATGTTAGTCCCAAAAATAATATAAAATGTTGCCAAAAGTATAAGAAAGTTGTAGAATATAGGCATAAAACAATCAAAAATTATAGATACAACGGAGATGTATCAGCATCCCCAAGCTTAATTCCCCAGCAGCGCATCTAGTGTGTTAAGTTAACAAGAACAGAGTAACACCTTAAGCAAGATGGCATGATGTAGAGGGATAGATCCAATCAATATGAAATAAACACCATCTTTTTATCCTTAATGGCAACAATAAAAATATGTGCCTTGCTACCCCTTCTGTCATTGGGTGAGGACACCACAAGATTGAACCCAAAACAAAGCACATCTCCCATTGCAAGAAAAGTCAATCTAGTTGGCCAAACCAAATCAATAGACCGGAGAGAAATACAAAGCTAAATTAATCATGCATAAAAGAGTTCAGAGAAGACTCAAATAATATTCTTAGATAATCCGATCATAAATCTACAATTCATCTGATCTCAACAAACGCACCGCAAAAGAATATTACATCGAATAGATCTCCAAGAACATCGAGGAGAAGATTTTATTGAAGATCAAAGAGAGAGAAGAAGCCATCTAGCTATTAGCTATGGACCCATAGGTCTGTGGTATAGTACTCACACATCATCGGAAGGGCAGCAAGGTTGATGTAGAAGCCCTCCATGATCGAATCCCCCTCCAACAGAGTACCAGAAAAGGCCCCAAGATGGGATCTCACGAGGACAGAAGCTTGCGGCAGCAGAAGAGTATTTTTGGTGTGCCCACTGGTATATGGGGAATATTTGAGTATTTATGTAGCTGATATTAGGGTTGGAGGAGCCATGGGGGGGCCACAAGCTCATAGGGCGCCCTCCTAGGGCGCGCCTGGTGAGCTTGTGGCTCACCCGTGGGCCTTCTGGCCTCCTCTCGAAGCTTCCTATGTGTCTTCTGGTCCAAGCAAATCATCAAAAAGTTTCATCCCGTTTGGTATTGATTTTCTGTAAAAGACAAAAACATGGGAAAAAACAGCAACTGGCACTGGGCACTAGGTTAATAGGTTAGTCCCAAAAATGATATAAAATAGCATAATAATGCATATAAAACATCCAACATGGATAGTATAAAAGCATGGAACAAAAAAAATTATAGATATAATTGAGATGTATCAATCACGTTGGTTTTTACCTCATCTAAGGAAGCCTTCTTCATGGTCATGGACCAACAAGTGAAGATGTGTTTGAATAAACCCCAGTGAGGTAGCAAACGATGAAACTCTTGCAAAGGGAAACGAAAGCTGACACGTACACAACGACATTTGGCGGAAGGTAGCATAGTTGCACCCCAAAATAATTCAGAAAACCATGGAAGAAAGGATGGGGTGACATGAAAAAACTTCACTAGACATGCGTGAGAAGGAGAACGCGCTCGTCCAGTTGTAGCTTAAGCCCCACCTTGTTTGCCTTCGGTAGCCTCCAACCTTGCTCCGGAATGAGCCCGTCTGTGACGATCTCAAGCACTTGGTCCATGGAGATTTGAGAAGGGAGCTAACCCCTGGATCTGACTAGGCGGAGGGCCGGAACTCGTCGTCGAGCCCTTTCAAACTTTCTTCTGCCGCTCAAGCTTCGTCATCGTCTCCTTCCCCACCTTATGTGAGCACTCCGGCGTAGAGTAGAGGTCCGAGTGGCGAGTCCGTTGAAATGGGTGAGGGTGAAAAGGGGATCTGGTGCATTTTACCCTAAGTCGTTGATGTGTCCAGTTTACGTGATGTTTTTCCTACAATTTCATGCCTACAAGGTGGGATTTGTGGAATTTTACTGCATTCGCACACTTCTTTTTGTTGATAATCCTTCAGGTGACGTCTTTTGGAGCAATATTCATTTCATGGAGAAAACCCTCAAAAATGGCATTTGAATCACGTATTAAAGGTGATAAGCACTTTGCATAAAAAATCAAGCGAGAAGGCCAAAGAAACAGTCGTCGTCGCGCTTCTAGAGCGAACGATGACTTCCATGCAACCGCACAGGCTCACATAAGCGGTCTTTGGCACGCCGCCGCCTCTAAGGGATCAGCTATTTTCACCTCGTCGAAACGGATCGTGAAGGGGATGAACAGAGACTCCAGAAACTCATCCAGAAGGTAGAACCCTAGCCTCTAGAGCTCCTCCGAAGGGAGGATCGATTGGGACAAGATGAGGATTCCTCTCACTTCATGAGGAATGACATCATCATCAACATCTACGTCATCACCACCTCCGTCATCATCATCCACATCATTATCAGTTGCAACATCAAGAACCCTAGTGGATCTTTCGATGTATTGGTTGAATCATTCACCCGTGTATTCCATTACCATCACCATGATGATTGTCGTTCTTACGTGTGAGTAGACCCCTAGTTCTAGGGGATATGGATGAACCTTGGTAAGTGTAGGATCTAAAATGTTTATTATGAATATGGGATCCTATGTTGAATGCTTAGTTAATAACCTCAGCGTTTGTGCCTTTATTGGCCATGAAGTATATCACTGTATTTGCATTGATTTAGAATGTGGAGGTAATTCGGGGTGACAGCAAAAGGCTAGTGCTCCTAAGCTTTACAAGTGACTGGGGATTACTGAGAACTCTTAGTGAGGTCGCATCCACGAGAAACCCTTAATTAACATGAGTTGTAACCCTCAGGGGGAGACTATGATGGTGGCGTGCGTGGCATGAAGTCTACCACGAGTAGAACGTGTTTTGTATCTGGCTCCACCCATCATAATTATCAACAATGGCTTAAGTATCCTCTCCATTCTATGCTTATGCATAGTAGTACTAGAAAGTAGAAACATACCAATGGGGATTCCAGACTCCCTGAGCACGGCTTCTTAATTCTGTTGTTCCACTATTATTTACCATCCTTCTCTTTATTACTTTTATGTTATTTAGTTACAAGTCACTATTTTAGTCAATCCTTATTTAAGTCCACCCTCACTCTGCTCCAAGTCTATAATTATCCGCAGGCACAAAGCTACATAATTCTCTACAAGGGGCAAAAGCCTGATTCCTATGCTCCTTGTGGGATCGATACTCTTACTTCGGAAAGGCTACAACTAACCCTGTGCACTTGTAGGCTATCAAGCTTTTTCTGGTGCCGTTGCCAGGGAGCTAAGCGCTTTGGGGCCTTGCCTTGAGTTCTGAATTATTTTGTGATCTAACGGTTTTTGCTGACAAAGAGTGCTACGTCTTGAGCTTGCGTTGCTTTTCCTCGAAGAGGAGAGGGTGATGCAGCAATAGTAGCGTAAGTATTTCCCTAAGTTTTGAGAACCAAGGTATCAATCCAGTAGGAGGCTCCTCAAAAGTCCCACGCACCTACACAAACAAACAAAGAACTCGCAGCCAATGCAATAAAGGGATTGTCAATCCCTTCACGGCCACTTGCGAAAGTGAGATCTGATAGAGATAGTATGATAAGATAAATATATTTTTGGTATTTTATAATATAGATGCAAAAAGTAAAGATGCAAATAAAAGTAAATTGGAAGCAAATATGATAAGAGATAGACCCGGGGGGCATAGGTTTCACTAGTGGCTTCTCTCAGGATAGCATAAGTATTACGGTGGGTGAACAAATTACTGTCGAGCAATTGATAGAAAAGCAAATAATTATGAGATTATCTAGGCATGATCATGTATATAGGCATCACGTCCGCAACAAGTAGACCGACTCCTGCCTGCATCTACTACTATTACTCCACACATCGACCGACTCCTGCCTGCATCTAGAGTATTAAGTTCATAAGAACAGAGTAACGCATTAAGCAAGATGACATGATGTAGAGGGATAAACTCAAGCAATATGATATAAAACCCCATCTTGTTATCCTCGATGGCAACAATACAATACATTCCTTGCAACCCTTTCTGTCACTGGGTAAGGACACCGCAAGATTGAACCCAAATCTAAGCACTTCCCCCATGGCAAGAAAGATCAATCTAGTAGGCCAAACCAAAATGATAATTCGAAGAGACTTGCAAAGATAACTCAATCATACATAAAAGAATTCAGAGAAGATACAAATATTATTCATAGATAAACTTGATCATAAACCCACAATTCATCGGATCTCGACAAACACACGGCAAAAAGAGTTTACATCGAATAGATCTCCACAAGAGAGGGGGAGAACATTGTATTGAGATCCAAAAAGAGAGAAGAAGCCATCTAGCTAATAACTATGGACCCGTAGGTCTGTAGTAAACTACTCACAACTCATAGGAGCGGCAAGGATGTTGATGTAGAAGCCCTCCATGATTGATTCCCCCTCCGGCAGAACGCCGACGAAGGCTCCAAGATGGGATCTCGCGGATACAGAAGGTTACGGTGGTGGAAATTGTGTTTCGTCTGCTCCCTGTATGTTTTCGGGGTACGTAGGTTTATATAGGAGGAAGAAGTACGTCGGTGGACGCCCGAGGGGCCCACGAGACAGGGGGCGCGCCCTATAGGGGGGCGCCCTCCTATCTTGTGGGAGCCTCGACTGCTTCTTGACTTGCACCCCAAGTCCTCTGGATCATGTTCGTTCCAAAAATCACGCTCCCGAAGGTTTCATTCCGTTTGGAATCTGTTTGATATTCCTTTTCTTCGAAATACTGAAATAGACAAAAAAACAGCAATACGGGCTGGGCCTCCGGTTAGTAGGTTAGTCCCAAAAATGATATAAATGTGTAAAATAAAGCCCATAAACATCCAAAAGGGGTAATATAATAGCATGGAACAATCAAAAATTATAGATACGTTGGAGACGTATCAAAGAGCAGTCATGGTCTTTCAAGAACAAGTTTATCAAGTAGGTGCTGAGTTAGTAGCAGGACCATCTCAAGGAGAGAACTTTATAACAACGGGTCTTGACCTACCTGGTAAAGTATATGAGATAAACACTTAGTTAATTGCTATGATAAAACAAAATATGTTCCAAGGTGATGCAATTGAAGTCCTTATGAGCATATTGATGATTTTAATCTTGCATACGGGACTCTTTAGTTGTAGGCGTTAACCAATGACGAGATCAAAGAAAAAGTATTTCCCTATTCTCTTCAGGGAGAAGCTACAAGATGGCTAAGATGTCAAGATATAAATACGCTGAGTAGCTGGCCAAAATTATTGGCTGCATTTTCTTATTATTATTTTCCCCAAGGGAATATATATATATACAATCGGGAGGAAGATAAGCAACTTTTGGCAGCAGGAAGGTCAGGAGCTGGTGGATGCATATATAAGGTATCCTGAAATACTTCTTGCATGCCCTGAACATAATTATCCATACTTTTTAATAGTCAACTTCTTTTATGGTGGGCTTAATTCACAACATAAACAAGCTTTAGATCTTGCCTCTAAAGGTTTTTTTGGGAGCCGAGATATCCGATGCTTCGAGTTTACTTGACAGGATGAGGTACAATCCTGAGAATTGGTACATTTATTCGAAGGAAAAGAGTAAAGTTGATCTTGTTTATGATAGTATTAAATCTGGAAATTCACTTTGGCTCATTGGTTTATACGCACCCATTGTCTAAATACACATTTTTAAAAGTTAAAAAATGAGAAAAACTCCCGCGTGTATATATGGACTTTATATGTGCGTGCAGCAAGTTTCGGTGAAAAATGACATTTTTTGTGGTTTGTGTAAAAAAGAAAAAATTTGATGCTTGATTACAGCTATTCGTGAGGCATTTTTTATCTTTTTATACATGCCACAAAAGATGTCCTTTTTCACCGAAATTTTGTGTGTGAACATAGGGTGTCCGGATGTACAAGTGGGTTTTTTCTTGAATTTGTTTAACATTTTGAAATGTGTTTTTATACATATTTCATAATAGGCGTATCTACATCTAGGAGCCAAAATTAAATCTTTCCTTGGAACTTCTAAAGTAAAAGATTTACGTCGTGAGCTAAATATTGGAAGTGGCCCCATGTTGCATGTTTTGAAAGATTTTTCTAAGTTCTTGAACTTGCCCGAGAAGAAGTACTTAAAATTCAGCAGGAACTTGCCCGAGAAGAAGTAAAAACGATTCAAGTAAAAGCATGGTAGCGGTGTGATGTCATGCTGCATAATACGTCAGCAGATTGAACTGGTGTACATTTTATTCTCTCTACGGTGGAATGTGGAATTTATTTTGCAGAGCCGGACACTATCCCGGTGTTCATGATCTTCTCTGGATTATTCAAGTGAGGAACCCGCCTTGCAATGCCGAACATTATGCGCGCCGGACTAATCGTCATTGAAGCCTGGTTCAGGGGCTACTGAGGGAGTCCTGGACTAGGGGGTGTCCGGACGGCCGGACTATCATCGTCCGCCAGACTCCAAAGACTACGAAGATACAAGATTGAAGACTCCGTCCCGTGTCCGGATGGGACTTTCCTTGGCGTGGAAGGCAAGCTTGGCGATACGGATATGTAGATCTCCTACCATTGTAACCGACTCTATGTAACCCTAGCCCTCTTTGGTGTCTATATAAACCAGGGGGCTTTAGTCCGTAGGACACAACATACATTACGACAATCATACCATAGGCTAGCTTTAGGGTTTAGCCTCCTTGATCTCGTGGTAGATCCACTCTTGTACTACCCATATCATCAATATTAATCAAGCAGGACGTAGGGTTTTACCTCCATCGAGAGGGCCCGAACCTGGGTAAAAACATCGTGTCCCACGTCTCCTGTTACCATCCGCCTAGACGCACAGTTCGGGACCCCCTACCCGAGATCCGCCGGTTTTGACACCGACACCCGTGGACACCTGGGCAGGCTCCACGTTGCCGCCCCGACTCCGCAAACACCTCACACGCCCCCTGCATCTCTCCCTCGCCCTCTCCCGCCATGGCCGACGCTGCCGTGCTCGCGCCATCGAGATAACCGCGTCCACTGTCGCCCCTGTACCGAGCCACCATGTCCAACAACTCCGCCGTCATCGACTCCGTCGAGCAGCCCGAGCCCCGAGTGCTCGCGAGCCCTGCTTCGTCTTCTTAGAGGCGTCGGCACTCGCGCCACCGAGATAACCGCGTCCACCGTCGCCCCCGTACCGAGCCACCAAGTCCAACAACTCTGCCGTCGTCGACTCCGTCGAGCAGCCCGAGTCCCGAGCGCTCGCGAGCCCAGCTTCGTCTTCTTCGAGATCGTCTTCACCGAGCACCGCCGCAGATCCCTTTCCCCGTCGCCGCCACATCAGCTCGTCCCCGACCTCGCCGACTGCTCTAACGTGATCGCCGTGAGCTTATCCACCTCCCCATCCTCTCTGTTCTCTCTCTCGTGCACCGTAGCGACTGCACGAAGCTCACCCGCACGCGCCGCCGTGGAGCTCGTCGCCGACGTGACTCCAGCCACCCATGGGCCTCACCACCTTGTCCACTAACTCCACCGCACCCCCACGAGTCCAACGCACCTCGTCACGTGCCTCGTTGTGCCCTGTAGTCTCGGGTTCATCTTCACCCGACTCCGGCGACCGCCAAGGTCGTCGCCGGCGACGTTCCCGGCCACCCCGAACCCAACCACCGCCACCAAACACTGCGGCTTGCTCCCAGCTACCCGTAGATGGTCTCCATCGACCATTTGGTCGCCGGAGCGCGAATTTGCACTTCCTCCGCCACGTCTAGCCTTGCCGGCGGCTAAACGCCGGCGGGTTTGACCCGTTGACCTTGAGCGGGTGGGCCCAGGTTGACTTCCCTGAGTCTATGACAAGTGGGACCCCCCTGTTAATTAACTTAGATTAGAGCTAACTAATATTAGTTAGCTAAATAAACTACTGACACGCAGGGCCCATAGGCTGACGCAGTAACTCATTTTCTGGATTTATTTCTTTTTCAGGAAATTCCAGAAAATAACCAAAACTTCTAAAATTCATAGAAATTCAACCGTAACTCCAAATGAAATAAATTATATATGAAAAATGATCGGAAAAATCCAATCTATCAATCTGTACCATTTCCATGCATGTTAGAACAACTCATAGCTGCTGTTTAGCACAAATCATATAAATGGCATTTAAATATCCACATATGGAGTTTGAATTTGAATCTTGGATTCAAACCAACTTCATTTAATATGGTTGCTAGTTGCATTAGCTCAATCAACAGCATATTGCCATGACATTATCATGCATCATATTTGTTGCATTGCATTGATTGTGTCCCTCTTTGTTTGCCGGTAATTGTCCCCTCTCGATAGACGTGGTTTCGACAATGAGATCGATAACACCGATGAAGAGCTATATTATCTTCAGAAGTGCCAGGCAAGCAAAGCCCCCTTGTTCATTCCGATACAATCCTACTCTCTTGCTCCTGCTCTATTTTACTGCATTAGGACAACAACGATTCATCTGTTACTTGCTGCGGTAGCTGAACCCGTTATCCTCTGCATGACCTGTCATTGCCACAGTAAATAGATGAAACCCACTAGTATGAGTAGGAGTTGTTTGAGCCCTGCTCTGCCTACTCATTCATGCTTGTTTGTCATGCCTACTACTGCTTAGAGTTGAGTCGGGTCTGATTCATCGGGGATGAATCAGAGGTGTGTGAACATGTCCTACTGTGTGTGAGCTAAGTGTGTGAAAACGATTTGGTAAAGGTAGGGGTGAGAGGCCATGCAGGAGTACATGGTGGGTTGTCTCATTGCAGCCATCCTCAGGAACTGAGTTCTATGTTTGTGATCCATGAAACAGTTACTACCACGCATTGGGCCCGAAACCAATGGACCCTTGTCCTCTGTCTAGGAGTTACAAGTAGTTTCTGGTGTTTGTAGTATGCTGGATGCCGTGGGCAGCGCTGACCAAAGGGGTGGGCTGTGATGCGGTAGGCACGTGGCCGGGTATACCGGGCGCCCGTTTGGTGTCACGGAACCCTGTACACATCGTTTGGGGCTGTGAGCGAAACCCCGGCCGGATCTCCTCACGGATGGAACCCGAATAGGCGATAAACCTGGACTAGAGACTTGAGTGTTTAGGTAGGCCGTGGCCGACACCCACGTTGGGCTTCCGCTTGAAGGTTGCCGAGTACATGTCGTGTAAACGGCGGTAAGTGGTGAGAGCGTGTGTGAAGAAGTACACCCCTACAGGGTTAAATTATCTATTCGCATAGCCGTGTCCGCGGTAAAGGACTTCTGGGTTGCCTGTACAGTTCATAGACAAGTAAAGTGGATACTTTAAAATGCGCAAGATAAGCGTGAGTGCTATGGATGGCGTTCTCGTAGGAAGACGGGAGCAGATCCATGGTGGTGTATTGATATGGTGAATATGTGGACTCGTGTGCGCCACCTCAAAAGAGTTACTTGCAGTCGTGGTTCAGGATAGCCACCGATTCAAAGCTGGCTTGCTGCAGTTAAACCCCACCATCCCCTTTGTTGATAATGATGCATATATAGTTAGTTCTGATGTAAGTCTTGTTGGGTACATTTGTACTCACGTTTGCCTATTTTATGTTTTTTGCAGAGAGACGTCAGTCTCGCTAGTAGTTCCGCGTGGTCTTCGACGTTTAGCTTGTTACCTCAGCTACAATCTTGTGCCCTCGGCAGGATCTGGTAGACAGTCAGGGTTCTCAGCCTTTTCCATTTATAGGTGTCTGTACTCAGACATGATAGCTTCCGCTTGTGTTTTGACTTGTATGCTCTGAATGTTGGGTCATGAGACCCATGTTTGTAATATCTCGCTCCTCGGAGCCTATTGAATAAATACTTGAGTCGTAGAGTCATGTTGTGATGCCATGTTGTATTTGCACATATCGAGCATATTGTGTGTATGTTATTGAAATGCTTGGTATGTGTGGGATCTGACTATCTAGTTGTTTATCCTTGGTAGCCTCTCTTACCGGGAAATGTCTCCTAGTGCTTCCACTGAGCCATGGTAGCTTGCTACTGCTCCAGAATGCTTAGGCTAGCCGGCATGTGTCCTTCTTCGTTCCTGTGTCTGTCCCTTCCGGGAAATGTCACGCGATGAATACCGGAGTCCTGTTAGGCCGCTACAGCCCGATTCATCGGAGTCTTGCTAGCCCAGTGCTACAGCCTGGATTCACTCGCTGATGACCGACACGTTCGATGTTCGGTCATGGATGCCTGTCCCTGTAAGTTTGTGCCACTTTGGGGTTACGACTAGCCATGTCAGCCTGGGCTCCTTATCATATGGATGCTCGCGACACTATCATATACGTGTGCCAAAAGACGCAAATGGTCCTGGGCAAAAGTAAGGCGACACCCGTGGGAATACCGTGCGTGAGGCCGCAAAGTGATATGAGGTGTTACATGCTATGTCGATGTGGCATTGAGTCGGGGTCCTGATAGCTTGATACCAACGCTGTCAGGACCCCGACTCAATGTCACATCGATCTAGCCTGTAACACCTCATATCACTTTGCGGCCTCACGCACGGTATTCCCACGGGTGTCGCCTTACCTTTGCCTGGGACCGTTTGCGCCTTTTGGCACACATATATGATAGTGTCGCGAGCATCCATATGATAAGGAGCCCGGGCTGACATGGCTAGTCGTAAACCCAAAGTGGCACAGAGTTACAGGGACAGGCATCCATGACCCAGCATCGAACGTGTCGGTCATCAGCGAGTGAGTTCCGGGCTGTAGCACTGGGCTAGCAGGACTCCGGTAAACCGGGCTGTAGCGGGCTAACAGGACTCCGGGACTCAACGCCTGACATTTCCTCGAAGGGACAAACACAGGAACAAAGAAGGACACATGCCGGCCAGCCTAAGTGTTCCGGAGCAGTAGCAAGTTACCATGGCTCAGTGGAAACACTAGGAGACATTTCCGGTAAGAGAGGCTACTAAAGATAAACAACTAGATAGTCAGATCCCACACATACCAAGCATTTCAATCATACACACAATATGCTCGATAACGACGAAGATAGCATTATTTCCTCTCTTGGTCCTGGGAAAACCGGTGATGAAATCCATACCAATTTTATCCCATTTCCATTCCGGAATAGCTAAGGGTTGAAGGGTGCCAGCAGGCCGTTGATGCTCTGCTTTTACACGACGACAGACGTCGCAATTAGCAACAAATTGAGCAATGTCTCTCTTCATCCTAGTCCACCAGAACCTCTGTCATAGGTCCTGATACATCTTAGTGCTACCGGGATGAATGGTGAGAGGAGAATCATGAGCTTCCTTAAGGATCAATTGCCTCAGGTTTCGCACTTTGGGAACCACCAGACGGTTCCCGAAGTATACGACTCCTTGATCATCAATGGAGAAATAATTCGCAACTCCTTTCTTGATGTTTCTTTTGATGCGGGAAATCCCCGGATCTACCTTCTGAGCTTTGATGATCTGATCCGTAAGGGTAGGTTTCGCCACCAAGGTGGAAAGGAATCCTTGAGGAACGATGTGAAGGTTAAGCTTCCGAAATTCCTCGTGGAGAAGTGGTTGACTTTGTTGCAACATCAGATTGTTGCAATAAGATTTATGACTTAGCGCATCAGCCATGACATTGGCTTTTCCTGGGGTGTAAGTTATCCCAAAGTCAAAATCTGTGATCAACTCGACCCAACGTCTTTGCCTGAGATTCAAATCCGGTTGGGTGAATATGTACTTTAGACTTTGGTGATCAGTGAAGATTTCGCAACGATTACCGAGGAGGTAATGTCGCCAGGTTTTGAGTGCATGGACTACAGCTGCAAGCTCTAGATCATGAGTAGGGTAGTTTTCCTCATGTGGGTGTAATTGCCGTGAAGCATAAGCAATTATGTGTCGATCTTGCATGAGAATGCAACCTAATCCTTGTCGCGAGGCGTCACAATAGATAACAAAGTCCTTGGAGAAATCTGGTGGTACCAGTACGGGAGCAGAAGTCAAGCGTCTTTTCAGTTCCTGGAAACTGTGCTCACATTGTGGAGTCCACTCGAACTTTTTATCTTTCTTGAGGAGTTCAGTTAGAGGTTTAGCAACTTTGGAGAAGTTCTCGACAAAGCGGCGACAATAGCTCGCTAAGCCAAGGAAACTCCGAAGTTGCTTAACCGATTCAGGTGGAGTCCAATTAAGGACGGCTTGAACTTGCTCAGGATTGACAGCAATACCTTTACCAGAAATTACATGTCCTAGATAGGTCACTTCTGGCAACCAAAACTCGCATTTAGAGAACTTGGCGTAAAGGCGATGCTCTCGAAGTTTCATCAACACTAGCCTTAGATGTTCGGCATGTTCTTCCTCATTCTTGGAGTAGATGAGTATATCATCGAGGTAAACCACGACGAATTTATCCAAAAACTCCATGAAGATTGAGTTCATTAACCGAGAGAAGGTGGCTGGAGCGTTGGTTAAACCGAAGGACATGACGGTGTACTCGTATTGACCGTAACGAGTAACAAAGGCCGTTTTGGGTATGTCCCCATTCCGGATTTTGATTTGATGGTAGCCCAACCTCAAATCCATCTTAGAGAAGACTGAGGATCCAGCGAGCTGATCATATAGGTCGTTGATCCTGGGGAGCGGATACTTGTTCTTTATTGTGACCAAGTTGACGGGTCGATAATCTACAACCATCCGGTCCGTACCATCCTTCTTCTTGACGAAGAGGACGGGGCAAGCCCATGGAGATGAACTAGGACGGATGAAACCCTTTTTCAAGGACTCATTGAGTTGTTTCTTAAGTTCGGCTAGTTCTAGTGGTGCCATCTTATAGGGTCTTCTAGAAATTGGGACAGTTCCTGGAATGAGATCTATCACGAACTCGACATCTCTGTCAGGTGGGACACCTGGCAATTCTTCTGGAAAGACATCCGGAAAATCACGGACTACCGGAACGTCTTCGAGGTCTGGCAAGGGGCTGGCATTAAGAGAATATAGTTGTCGCTTGGGTACTCGGGTGAAGACATTGACTATCTTTCCCGAAGGGTGCGTGAGTTGAACAGTCCTAGAGAAGCAATCAATCTTGGCATGATGGGCTGACATCCAGTCCATACCCAAGATGATATTAATATCCGAAGATTTGAGAGCTATCAAAGATGCAAGGAAAACAAGTCTGTCGACCTGAATTTCATTCCCATGGCTTACTCTAGAGGTTTGCCATCTAGAACCAGGAGTAGAAATTTCCATGGTGGAAGGCATGTCACAGAATGTGGTGTTATGCAAGCGAGCATAGTTTTTGGATATGAATGAATGAGATGCTCTAGTATCAAAAAGAACAGATGCCGGGTGGCAATTAACAAGGAGCGTACCGAGAACGACGTTGGGATCCTCTTGAGCCTCTTCAGCTGAGACACAATTCACATGGCCACGTGCAGTGGTGGCCGGCTTGGCATAGAACACCTTCCCTGCTGGCTTGCCACGGCCAACAGCCTTTCCAGACTGGTTGGGGTTGGTCTGGGGACACTCACGCATGTAGTGGCCCGATTCCCCACACTTGAAGCACGTCACGGGGCTGGTGCGTGGAGGAGCATTGTTGGTTGGCCCACCATAGGGCTTAGCTGGTGCATACTGCTGAGCTGGACGAGGCGCCTGATAGGATGGCCTCGGTGTGAACCTGGGTGGCAGGGCAGTGTTAGGCACCCACACCCGGCGCTTCTGTGGTCCAGCACCGGATGAGGAACCCAAGTCAAGGCCATGCTTGCGTGTTGCTTCGAAATCAGTCTGACCCGTCTCAGCACTGATGGCTTTGTTCACAAGCTTCTGAAAAGAGGTGCAAGCATGTGCAAAGTTCTATGAGCTAACCAGATCCGCCGCTATTAGAAAAATCAATTGCGTGTGATTATACCCAAACATCATGATGGTGTAAACCCTAACCCTAAACCCTAAACCCTAAACCCTAAACCCTAAACCCCAACGCTGTCAGGACCCCGACTCAATGTCACATCGATCTAGCCTGTAACATCTCATATCACTTTGCGGCCTCACGCACGGTATTCCCACGGGTGTTGCCTTACCTTTGCCCGCGACCGTTTGCGCCTTTTGGCACACGTATATGATAGTGTCGCTAGCATCCATATGATAAGGAGCCCAGGCTGACATGGCTAGTCGTAAACCCAAAGTGGCACAGACTTACAGGGACAGGCATCCATGACCCACCATCGAACGTGTCGGTCATCAGCGAGTGAGTTCCGGGCTGTAGCACTGGGCTAGCAGGACTCCGGTAAACCGGGCTATAGCGGGCTAACAGGACTCCGGCACTCAACGCGTGACATTTCCCCGCAGGGACAGACACAGGAACGAAGAAGGACACATGCCGGCCAGCCTAAGTGTTCCGGGGCAGTAGCAAGCTACCATGGCTCAGTGGAAACACTAGGAGACATTTCCCGGTAAGAGAGGCTACTAAAGATAAACAACTAGATAGTCAGATCTCACACATACCAAGCATTTCAATCATACACACAATATGCTCGATACGTGCAAATACAACAAGGCATCACAACATGACTCTACAACACAAGTACTTTATTTAAGGCTCAGAGAGCCATACATAGCATACACACAAGTACGGGTCACACGACCCACATTCAAGTCATACAAGCATACAAGCCAACAGCGGAAGTAACTTGTCTGAGTACAGACAACTAGTAAAATAAAAGAGGCTTGGGTAAGCCTAGCTATAGTACATGGTCCTTCACAAGCTCAGGATCACCACCTGGGCCTTAGTCTACTCATCGATGTCAATGTCTACGAAGAACCCGTCGGAAGGGGTTGTAGCATCTTATGAAAAATGTAAATTAAAGCAACATGAGTACAAAGGTACTCAGCAATACTTACATCAGATCCTACATACATGCACATTATCAAGAAGGGTTGGTGGGGTTATTGCAGCAAGCCAGCTTTGACTCTTGGCTAAGCTATCCTACGAGACTCCAACTTGAAATGGTTTTGTGCACTCGAGTCCACTACTCACCACTTCAATACACTACCAAGGATCCACCTCCGTCTTCCTACGGAAGAGCCATCCTCGGCACTCATGCTTATCTTGAGGCTTTTAGTAGTTTCCATTTACTTGTCTATGAACTGTATAGGCAACCAAGTAGTCCTTTACCGCGGACGCGGCTATTCGAATAGATGATGTTAACCCTGCAGGGGTGTACTTCTTCATACACGCTCTCACCACTTACCGCCGTTTACACGACATGTACTCGGCAACCTTCAAGCGGAATCCCAACGTGGGTGTCGGCCACGACCTACCTAAACACCTAAGTCTCTAGTCCAGGTTTATCGCCTATTCAGGTTCCATCCGCAGGGAGTCCGGCCGAGGTTTCCACATACGTCCCCGAACGACGTGAACAGGGTTCCGAGACACCTAACGGGTGCCCGGTATACCCGGCCACGTACCTACCGCATCACAGCCCACCCCACGGTCAGCGCTGTCCACGGCCTCTAGTAGGCTACAAACACCAGAAACTACTTGCAACTCCTGGACAGAGGACTAGGGTGAATAAGAAGCCGAGAGGGTCCATTGGTTTCGGGCCCAATGCATGGTAGTAGCTGATAATTAAATCACACATACATATCTCAGTGCTTAAGGACGGCTTCAATGAAACAACCCACCATGTACTCCTACATGGCCTCTCATCGATACCTTTACCAAATCGTGTTCAACACATTACTCTCATACTGACACGATCATTTCACTCTAGCCCATCACCCAGATGAACCAGACCCGACACGACTCTAAGCATAGGAGGCATAGCAAGGTAGGAACAACACATTCATATGGCTCAATCAACTCCTACACATGCTAGTGGGTTTCATCTAGTTACTGTGGCAATGACAGGTCATGCAGAGGAAATGGGTTCAACTACCGCAGCACACAGCAGTTTGAATCGCGTTGTCTTAATGCAGTAAAAGAGAGCAGGAGCGAGAACATGGGATTGTATCGATATGATCAAATGGTTGGTTGCTTGCCTGATGGGTCGGTGCACTGGTATTGTTCTTCGTTGGGGTAATCACGGTACTCCTCAGGGGCAGGACCTACCGCAGAGAGCACCGATACACAATCATCACCTAACAATATGCAACAATATGATGCATGCATGAGACATGGCAAAATGAGTGTACTGGGCTAATGGAACTAAGACCAGATGGGTTTGAACTATTTTGAACCAAAGATTCAAGTTTCAAACTCATAAGTGGCCCCTTTTAAGTGCTTAAACTTGTTCTGTGCTAAACAGCAGGTTAACTTGACTAAACATGCATGAAAACAGTACAGATGGATAAATTGGTTTTTTCTGATCATTTTTCATATATAACACTTTGCATTTGGAGCTACAGATTAATTTCTATGATTTTTTGAAGTTTGTGGTATTTTCTGGAATTTCCTGTGTAAATATAATTCCAGTAAATAACTTACTGCGTCAGGATGACGTTAGTGGTCAACATAGCTGGTCCTGGTCAAACTGACCAGTGGGTCCCGCATGTCAGTAGTTAATTAAACTAACTAAATTTAGTTAAAACTAATCTGGGTTAATTAGCAGAGGGGCCCCACTTGTCATAGACTCAGGGGAGTCAACCTGGACCCACCCTAGTCAAAGTCAATGATCAAACACGTCGGTGTTTAGCCGCTGGCAAGGCCAGACGCGGCGGAGAGAGTGCATTTGTGCATTCCGGCGACCAAATGGGCGGCGGAGAGCATATACGTGTAGCTGGGATCGAGCCGCAGCTCTTGGTGGTGGTGGTTGAGCTCGGGGTGGCCGGAAACGTCACCGGCGACGACTTTGGCGGTTGCCGGAGTCGGGTGAAGACGAATCCGAGGCTAAGGGGCATGTCGAGGCTCATAGTGAGGTGCGTTGGGCCCCTGGGGCTGCGGTGAGTGTGTTAGACATGGTGGGGTGGCCGGTGGTTGGCCGGAGACACGTTGACGACGAGCTCGGCGGTGGAGCGTGCGGTGAAGCTTCGTGCGCTTGCTGTGGTGCACGAGAGCAAGAAAGGGAAGGGGGAGGAGGTAGCCAGGCTCACGGCGGTCTTGAGGAAGCTGACGGCGTGGTCGTGGACGAGCTGGTGCGGCGCGACGGCGAAAGTGATCTCCGGCGGTGGCGAGGTCGAACGAGGTCGGTGCAGTGGCTTCGGGGCAAGCGAGCGCTCGGGGCTCGACTTGCTTGACGGAGAGGAGGGCGGCGAAGCTCCTGGAAACGGTGGCGCGGCGCAGGGACGACGGAGAGCGCGACTACAGTGACGGTGCGGCGGCGGTGGCGTCGGCCATGGTGCGGGAGAGCGAGGGAGAGGAGCTGGGGAGAAGGGGGCATGTTTGTGAGCTCGAGGGGGAAGTGGGTGATCAACCCAGGGCGGCAGAACGGCGAGGGGAGCAAGCAGAGGGGCGGGCAGCTGCGTGGCATGTTCTGGTGCCGACGTCGAGCACCTGGCTGCCTGCCTGGCGAAGCCAAGCAGCTCGCTGGAGCGGTGGCTGGGCTGGGCCGGCTAGGTGGGCTGGCTGGTGGACTGCCAGGTTAGTTCCCTCTCTCTCTTTTCATTTCTGTTTTCTATTTATTTCTGTAGCTTTGTGGACTTTCTAAAAATACCTAAGCAACTCCAAAAATCCCCAAACTGCTCATGCCCACTGTTTAAAATATAAACATCATGGAACATTTTAGTTTAGGATTATTTGAACATTTAAAATATTTTATAAATTTTAGATGCCCAAATTCAAATACTTATGATTTAATTCAAAAACCTTAGGATGAGCTAGAAAATTGTGCACCACTTTTGGCAGAGGTTCTGAACCAAGACAAAAATGATGGACATTTTAGAAGGGCATTTCAGGTTCATTGAAAATATTTTTAGTAAACCCTAGTTGGATTCAGAGGGGGCTGGGGGTTCTTTCATCCACATTTCAGGTTTCTGTTGAAAGGAATAGACATGATGCAACACTCTAATGCATGAACTAGCTAGGGTGTGACAACTCACCCCCACTGAAAAGAATCTTGTCCCGAGATTTAGGTTCCTCCGGGAAGAAGGCGGGATACTCAAGTCGAAGACGATCCTCCCTTTCCCAAGTTGCTTCTTTCTCAGAATGGTGCGACCACTGAACCTTGAGAAACTTGATATTATGTCGTCGAGTGGTACGCTCGGCTTGATCGAGGATACGAACGGGGTACTCTCGATACGTGAGATTATCTTGAAGATCAAGCGTTTCGTGGTCCACTCCACGGATAGGATCTGAGAAGCAGCGCCTGAGTTGAGAAACGTGGAAGACCTCGTGGACTCTGGAGAGATGCGGAGGTAGTTCCAATTGGTAGGCAACTTCTCATTTGGCAAGAATGGGAAAAGGTCCAATGTAGCAAGGAGCCAATTTGCCTTTGATACCGAAACGATGGGTTCCTTTCAGAGGAGTAACCCGAAGGTAAGCCTTCTCATCAACCTCAAAAGTCATAGCCTTATGTTTTCGGTCATATTGACTCTTTTGACGAGATTGGGCTGTTTTCAACTTTTCACGAACGATGCGAACTTGCTCTTCTACTTCCTGGATCATATCCGGGCCAAAGAATTGTCTTTCCCCGGTTTCTGACCAGTTAAGAGGTGTTCGACACCTTCGTCCATAGTGAACTTCAAAAGGGGCTTTACCCAAGCTAGATTGATAGCTTTTGTTATAAGCAAATTCGGCAAATGGAAGGCATTTCTCCCAATCCATTCCGAATGAGATAACAAAAGCTCGAAGCATGTCTTCTAGGATCTGGTTGACGCGTTCTACTTGACCACTTGATTGAGGGTGAAAGGCGGTGCTAAAGGAAAGGCGGGTTCCCATAACGTTTTGGAAACTTTCCCAAAATCGAGAGGTGAAGAGACTTCCTTGATCCGAGTTAATTTCCAGTGGAACACCATGGAGAGACACTATTCGGGAGATGTACAAGTCTGCTAATTGACTAGCGGTTATACTCTCGCGAACAGGTAAGAAATGGGCCACTTTGGAAAGACGGTCGATAACGACGAAGATAGCATTATTTCCTCTCTTGGTCCTGGGAAAACCGGTGATGAAATCCATACCAATTTTATCCCATTTCCATTCCGGAATAGCTAAGGGTTGAAGGGTGCCAGCAGGCCATTGATGCTCTGCTTTTACACGACGACAGACGTCGCAATTAGCAACAAATTGAGCAATGTCTCTCTTCATCCTAGTCCACCAGAACCTCTGGCGTAGGTCCTGATACATCTTAGTGCTACCGGGATGAATGGTGAGAGGAGATTCATGAGCTTCCTTAAGGATCAATCGCCTTAGGTTTCGCACTTTGGGAACCACTAGACGGTTCCCGAAGTATACGACTCATTGATCATCAATGGAGAAACAATTCGCAACTCCTTTCTTGATGTTTCTTTTGATGCAGGAAATCCCCGGATCTACGTTCTGAGCTTTGATGATCTGATCCGTAAGGATAGGTTTTGCCACCAAGGTGGAAAGGAATCCTTGAGGAACGATGTGAAGGTTAAGCTTCCGAAATTCCTCGTGGAGAAGTGGTTGACTTTGTTGCAACATCATATTGTTGCAATAAGATTTACGACTTAGCGCATCAGCCATGACATTGGCTTTTCCTGGGGTGTAAGTTATCGCTAAGTCGAAATCTGTGATCAACTCGACCCAACGTCTTTGCCTGAGATTCAAATCCGGTTGAGTGAATATGTACTTTAGACTTTGGTGATCAGTGAAGATTTCGCAACGATTACCGAGGAGGTAATGTCGCCAGGTTTTGAGTGCATGGACTACAGCCGCAAGCTCTAGATCATGAGTATTTCCTCATGTGGGTGTAATTGCCGTGAGGCATAAGCAATTACGTGTCGATCTTGCATGAGAATGCAACCTAGTCCTTGTCGCGAGGCGTCACAATAGATAACAAAGTCCTTGGAGAAATCTGGTGGTACCAGTACGGGAGCAGAAGTCAAGCGTCTTTTCAGTTCCTGGAAACTGTGCTCACATTGTGGAGTCCACTCGAACTTTTTATCTTTCTTGAGGAGTTCAGTTAGAAGTTTAGCAACTTTGGAGAAGTTCTCGACAAAGCGGCGACAATAGCTCGCTAAGCCAAGGAAACTCCGAAGTTGCTTGACCGATTCAGGTGGAGTCCAATTAAGGACGGCTTGAACTCGCTCGGGATTGACAGCAATACCTTTACCAGAAATTACATGTCCTAGATAGGTCACTTCTGGCAACCAAAATTCGCATTTAGAAAACTTGGCATAAAGGCGATGCTCTTGAAGTTTCATCAATAGTAGCCTTAGTTGTTCGGCATGTTCTTCCTCGTTCTTGGAGTAGATGAGTATATCAATGAGGTAAACCACGACAAATTTATCCAAATACTCCATGAAGATTGAGTTCATTAACCGAGAGAAGGTGGCTGGAGCGTTTGTTAAACCGAAGGACATGACGGTGTACTCGTATTGATCGTAACGAGTAAGAAAGGCCGTTTTGGGAATGTCCCTGTTCCGGATTTTGATTTGATGGTATCCCAACCTCAAATCCATCTTAGAGAAGACTGAGGATCCAGCGAGCTGATCATACAGGTCGTTGATCCTGGGGAGCGGATACTTGTTCTTTATTGTGACCAAGTTGACGGGTCGATAATCTACAACCATCCGGTCTGTACCATCCTTCTTCTTGACGAAGAGGACGGGGCAAGCCCATGGAGATGAACTATGACGGATGAAACCCTTTTTCAAGGACTCATCGAGTTGTTTCTTAAGTTCGGCTAGTTCTAGTGGTGCCATCTTATAGGGTCTTCTAGAAATTGGGACAGTTCCTGGAATGAGATCTATCACGAACTCGACATCTCTGTCAGGTGGGACACCTGGCAATTCTTCTGGAAAGCCATCCGGAAAGTCACGGACTACCGGAACATCTTCAAGGTCTGGCAAGGGGCTGGCATTAAGAGAATATAGTTGTCGCTTGGATACTCGGGTCAAGACATTGACTATCTTTCCCGCAGGGTGCGTGAGTTGAACAGTCCTAGAGAAGCAATCAATCTTGGCATGATGGGCTGACATCCAGTCCATACCCAAGATAATATTAATATCCGAAGATTTGAGAGCAATCAAAGATGCAGGGAAAACAAGTCTGTCGACCTGAATTTCATTCCCATGGCTTACTCTAGAGGTTTGCCCTCTAGAAACAGGAGTAGAAATTTCCATGGTGGAAGGCATGTCATAGAATGCGGTGTTATGCAAGCGAGCATAGTTTTTGGATATGAATGAATGAGATGCTCCAGTATCAAAAAGAACAGATGACGGGTGGCAATTAACAAGGAGCGTACTGAGAACGACGTTGGGATCCTCTTGGGCCTCTTCAGCGGAGACACAATTCATATGGCCACGTGCAGTGGTGGCCGGCTTGGCATAGAACACCTTCCCTGCTGGCTTGCCACGGCCAACAGCCTTTCTAGACTGGTTGGGGTTGGTCTGGGGACAATCGCGCATGTAGTGGCCCGATTCCCCACACTTGAAGCACATCACGGGGCTGGTGCATGGAGCAGCATTGTTGGTTGGCCCACCATAGGGCTTAGCTGGTGCATACGGCTGAGCTGGACGAGGCGCCTGATAGGATGGCCTCGGTGTGAACCTGGGTGGCAGGGCAGTGTTAGGCACCCACACCCGGCGCTTCTGTAGTCCAGCACCGGATGAGGAACCCAAGTCACGGCCATGCTTGCGTGTTGCTTCGAAATCAGTCTGACCTGTCTTAGCACTGATGGCTTTGTTCACAAGCTTCTGGAAAGAGGTGTACTCATGCAGACGGAGATCTCGGCGAAGCTCGGGGCTAAGTCCCTTGCGGAACCTTGCCTGCTTCTTGGCATCAGTGGAGACTTCTTCGGTGGCATAGCATGCGAGGTTACCGAACTCCCTGTTGTAAGCGTCCACAGAGAGTCGACCTTGGGTGAAACTGCAGAACTCCTCACGTTTACGGTCCATGAGACCCTCCGGAATGTGATGTTCACGGAAAGCCTCACTAAATTCTGCCCAAGTAGTGACATGGCCAGCTGGCCGCATAGCTACATAGTTCTCCCACTAGAGACTGGCGGGACCCTCGAGATGATATGCAGCAAAGGTGACCCTATTAGCCTCAGTTATGAGTGCAGAACGTCGCTTGTGAGTAATGCTGCGAAAACAGTCATCGGCGTTGAGAGGCTCGACGGAGTGATGGAAGGTAGGTGGGTGTAACTTGATGAAGTCACTGAGCGACACCAAGTTATTCCTTTGATACCGTGCTGTGTTCTGTTCGATGCGCTCCAACAAACGGTTGGTCTCCCGCTTGTTTCTCTCAGCCTCCAGCATAACTTCGGCCAGAGAAGGAGGGTGAGGCAGGTTTGCTTCCCCAACTCTGCTGCCTTCGGCCTGCTCTGGGG
Source organism: Triticum timopheevii (assembly GCA_963921465.1). NCBI lineage: Eukaryota > Viridiplantae > Streptophyta > Magnoliopsida > Poales > Poaceae > Triticum > Triticum timopheevii. The sequence continues at coordinate 143,337,597 of OY997270.1, forward strand.
GAGCAGGGTTGTTGCGGGTGTTAACCATCCTAGGAAAACAAGACAATGGTTTAGTCCAGGATGATAAGATTCTGACATAGAAATGTAGAATGTAATGGATATCTCGGAATGCAAGATGATCATCCGTATGACATGATAGATACAGAAACTGCTTCTTTTATTCCATCGTCATACACACCATACAAGGTTTAGTACAAGACCAAACAAAGTACTAGTACGGTGATAGGGAGATTACATCTCATCAGAGGCATTCCAAGCTCCTATACATTATTTTTCCTACACCTCCGGAATTGATACACACTAAGTCATATTCCACAAGTCACGCAGGACGGTGGAAATACAACTATTACAATACTAGTGGAACTACTACTAACTCAGACATCTCCATAGTAGTTCTCATAGAAGTCTCTTCCATAGCCTGGAAGTTCAACGTGAGCATCCGGAAACAGACGGTCCTGAGGAGCCTGTGGACCATAGGGGCTAGGGTGAGGTCTTGGACCAACAAACGGTGGCCTGCGGGGACCACGAGGTGGGGTGATGCCTCCCACATCACGCCAATCCATCATGTCTGGCAGGGCAGATCTAACAGGATACAGGTCTCTCATATCCATATATCCAGCTTGCACAGCTGCTGCAAACTGAGTCAAGGTAGCCCAGTGATCAGCACGGGTGTTGAACAGCTCCAGTCTCAAGGCCCGACTCTCTCGGTCCTTATCCTCGAGCATCTCGGCAGTGGTTATTTTGTTCGTGATTTTTCTGACATTGTTATGTGTATACTTTGCAGTCTCTTCTAGGATAACCAACATTTAAATCTCATCAAATGAGTCCAAGAAAATGTTCCTGTTATTCTGTAAAATATTGGCTTGAGGTAAAATGCAAACTAATATTTTTGGAGTGACTGAAATATTTATTTTGGGCCTTTTGAATTAAATCAATGACATATTTGAGTTGGATTTATTTCTTTTATATAAGAAATAAAGCCCAAACATTTTTGTAAGTTGCATGTGACCTTGGGCTAGTCTCGAGATCACATAACAATTTACAGAAAGTTTATAAAATGATCTGATATTCTAAATCAAATCAAAACAAAATAACAGAAATAGAAGAACAGGAAAAGAGAGATAGAGAGAGAAGTACCTGGCGCTCACCTCTCAGCCCACCGGCCCAGCTCCTGTTGCGGCCCAACCCACCACCTCCTGGCTCCCTGTCGCCTTCCTCCTCGCACCAGTAGGTAGGGGCGTGTGCCCGGCGCGCGTGGCCACACGCCGGCCACCACCTCCCTGCCTGGCTGCCTCCTCCTTCCCCTGGATGTCTCCCGTAACGCCACGCCATCCCCAGGAACTCTCTCGCTCTCCCCCCTGCTCTCTCCCTCGCCCTTCCCCATCCTACCCGAACGGGTTCGTCGCCGTCGTTTGCCACCACCACGGCCACCGCCTCCCCTCGCCTCTCCTACATGCCCAGAAGCTCCGCCACTGTCGCCTACGCCTCTCCATCGACTCACGCGACGTCAAACGCCCCAAAGCGCCGGCCCTGACCTCCTCTTCCTCCTCGGGTCGCCGAGATCGCCACCGTCGCCCTGCTCGCTCCGGACCTCCCCCGCGCCCACTGACCTTCCCATCGTGCTCGCGGTGAGCTTCTCTTCCTCCTCCCCCGAACCCCGTTGCTCGCCGCCTCCTCTAGGCCGTAGTTGCGCGGACGCCGAAGCTCGCCGGCGCCGTACCTCATCACCGCCGCGGCCACAGCTGCTGCCAACCGCATCTGAGCTCATCAACGTGTTCGTTGCAGCCCCAGGAGCCGAACAAACCCGCCTATAGCCCCTACCGTGCCCCATAGCATCAAACCCACACGCCACTAAACTCCGGCCGCCGCGGAAGTGCTCGCCGCCGTTAACTCCGGCCACCCCAGCACCAAACACCGCCACCGTTGGATGCGCCACATCGCCAGCTACTCGTAGCACCCACCCGCGCATCAAACCGTGGCTGGAGCAGCGTTTCCAACGCTCTCCGTCGTCTCGGCCTCGCCGGCGACTCGACGCCGGCAGGTTTGACCTGCTGACCATTGACTGGGTAGGCCCAGTTTGATACCAAAGCTATTAGGACCCCGACTCAATGCCACATCGATCTAGCATGTAACACCTCATATCACTTTGCGGCCTCACGCACGGTATTCCCACGGGTGTCGCCTTACCTTTGCCTGGGACCGTTTGCGCCTTTTGGCACACGTATATGATAGTGTCGCTAGCATCCATATGATAAGGAGCCCGGGCTGACATGGCTAGTCGTAAACCCAAAGTGGCACAGACTTACACGGACAGGCATTCATGACCCAGCATCGAACGTGTCGGTCATTAGCGAGTGAATCCAGGCTGTAGCACTGGGCTAGCAGGACTCCGGTGAACCGGGCTGTAGCGGGCTAACAGGACTCCGGTATTCATCGCGTGACATTTCCCCGAAGGGATAGACACAGGAACGAAGAAGGACACATGCCGGCCAGCCTAAGTGTTCCGGAGCAGTAGCAATCTACCATGGCTCAGTGGAAGCACTAGGAGACATTTCACAGTAAGAGAGGCTACCAAGGATAAACAACTAGATAGTCAGAACCCACACATACCAAGCATTTCAATAACATACACACAATATGCTCGATATGTGCAAATACAACATGGCATCACAACATGACTCTACAACTCAAGTATTTATTCAATAGGCTCCGAGGAGCGAGATGTTACAAACATGGGTCTCATGACCCAACATTCAGAGCATACAAGTCAAAGCACAAGCGGAAGCTAACATGTCTGAGTACAGACATCTACAAATGAAAAAGGCTGAGAAGCCTGACTATCTACTAGATCATGCCGAGGGCACAAGATCGTAGTTGAGGTAACAAGCTAAATGTCGAAGTCCACGCGGAACTACTAACGAGACCGAAGTCTTTCTAGAAAAACATAAAATAGGCAAACGTGAGTACAAATGTACCTAGCAAGACTTACATCAGAACTAACTACATATGCATCATTATCAACAAAGGGGGAAGGTGGGGTTTAACTGCAGCAAGCCAGCTTTGACTCGGTGGCTATCCTAAACTACGACTGCAAGTAACTCTTTTGAGGTGGCGCACACGAGTCCACATATTCACCATATCAATACACCACTATGGATCCGCTCCCATCTCCCTACGAGAACGCCATCCATAGCACTCACGCTTATCTTGCGTATTTTAGAGTATCCACTTTCACTTGTCTATGAACTGTACAGGCAACCCAGAAGTCCTTTACCGCGGACACGGCTATTTGAATAGATGATGTTAACCCTGCAGGGGTGTACTTCTTCACACACGCTCTCACCACTTACCGCCGTTTACATGACATGTACTCGGCAACCTTCAAGCGGAAGCCCAACGTGGGTGTCGGCCACGACCTACCTAAACACCTAAGTCTCTAGTCCAGGTTTATCGCCTATTCAGGTTCCATCCGCAGGGAGTCAGGCCGAGGTTTCCACATACGGCTCCAAACGATGTGAACAGGGTTCCGAGACACCTAACGGGTGCCCGGTCTACCCGGCCACGTACCTACCGCATCACAGCCCACCCCACGGTCAGCGCTGTCCACGGCCTCCAGTAGGCTACAAACACCAGAAACTACTTGCAACTCCTGGACAGAGGACTAGGGTGAATAAGAAGCCGAGAGGGTCCATTGGTTTCGGGCCCAATGCGTGGTAGTATCTGTTTCATGGATCACAAACACAGAACTCAGTTCCTGAGGACGGCTTCAGTGAGACAACCCACCATGTACTCCTACATGGCCTCTCACCGCTACCTTTACCAAATCGTGTTCACACACTTAGCTCTCAACAGTAGGACATGCTCACACACCTCTGACTCATCCCTGATGAATCAGACTTGACTCAACTCTAAGCAGTAGCAGGCATGACAAACAAGCATGAATGAGTAGGCACAACACGGCTCAAACAACTCTTACTCATGCTAGTGGGTTTCATCTATTTACTGTGGCAATGACAGGTCATGCAGAGGATAATGGGGTTCAGCTACCGCAACAAGTAACAGATGATTCGTTGTTGTCCTAATGCAATAAAAGAGAGCAGGAGCGAGAGAGTAGGATTGTATCGGAATGAACAAGGGGGTTTTGCTTGCCTGGCACTCTTGAAGATAGTATAGTTCTTCATCGGTGTCAACGATCACAGCGTCGGGACCACGTCTATCGAGAGGGGACAAATACCGGCAAACAAGAAGGAAACACAATCAATGCAATGCACAATATGATGCATGATCATGACATGGCAAAATGAGTGTGTTGGGCTAATGCAACTAGAACCAGATGGGTTTGGGTCATTTTGAACCAAAGGTTCAACCCCAAATTCCAATTATGAATTTAAATAGTGCATTATCATGTTTTGCACTAAACAGCAAGGTTAAGTTGTTTAAACATGCATGAAACCAGTACAGATGGATAGATTGTATTTTTCTGATCATTTTCCATATATAATTTGTTTGATTTGGAGCTACGGTTGATTTTCTATGATTTTTAGAAGTTTGGCTATTTTCTGGAATTTCCTGTAAAAGAATAAATCCAGTAATTGAATTAATGCGTCAGCACTGCGTCACTGTGACATCAGCTGGTCAACAGGCGTCGACGAGGTCAAACCTGACTACTGGGACCCACTGGTCAGTGACCCAGTCAACTAACTAATTTAGTTATCCCTAACTAACCGGGTAGGCCCACTAGTCAGTGACTGTAGTAACTAACCTAACTAGTTAATTAGTGCTAACTAGAGTAATTAGTCGAGCGGGGCCTGCAAGTCAGTGAGAGAGAGGGGGAAGTCAAACTGGGCAGCGGGGTCAACCCACGCCGGTCAATGGGTCAGCGGTCGCCAGCGTTTAGTCGCCGGCGAGTCCAGACGCGGTGGTGCGCTGCGGGATTCGCCTACAGAGCGTCGTTTGGTGCGCGAAGCTTGGCTACGGGATGCGGACGCTCGTTCGCATCCATCCGTGGTGGTGGCGGAGGCTGGGGTGGCCGGAGTTGTCGCCGGTGACGACCTTGGCGGTCGCCGGAGTTCGGGCGGGGTTGAAGCCATCGCTATGAGGCACGACGAGGCGCGTGGGGAGGTGCTACGGGCTTCTACGAGTGTGGTGAAGATGATGGCGTGCTCGGAATCAAGCCAACGTGGCTGTGGCCACGACGGCGACGTGCGATGGTGGCGGCGGGTGCGGCCCAGCTCGGTGTGGTCACTGTGGTGCACAAGAAGGCAAACGGAGAGGGGGAGAAGGGGCAGGAGCTCACAGCGGTTCCAGGGAGACGAACGGCGAGCACGGGGAGGCACGGACGACGACGGAGCATCTCCAGCGATCTGGGGGGCAGAAGGTTGAAGACGACGGTGTTGGCGGCGTTCGGGGGCATCTGATGTTGCCTGACTCGGCGGTGAGGATTAGGGCGTCGAGGCGGAGCTCGCAGACACGACGGGGAGGCGAGGGGAGGACGGTGAGCATGGCAAACGGCGTCGGCGACGACGGTTGCGCTTGGGCGCGAGAGGGAGAGAGAGCGGAGGAGGGGAGAGGCACGGGAGAGGGTGAGAGGGGGCCAGGGGGTGCGTGGCGTCTGCGAGAGACGTCCAGGGGGGAATGAGGCAGCCAGACAGGGAGGAGGTGGCCGGCGTGTGGCCGCGCGCGCCGGGCACGCGTCCCTGCCTACTGGCACGAGGAGGAAGGCGACAGGGAGGAGGCGGTGGTGGGCTGGGCCGGCCAGCTGCAGTGCTGGGCCGGTAGGTGGCGCCAGGTAAGTGCCCCAGGTAGGTTCTCTCTCTCTCTCTCTCTGGTTTTTCTACTTATTAATGTTTTCTATTTTCTGCAATTGGTTTTGATTTGATTTAAAACATCAAATCATTTTTTAAACTTTCTGTAAATTGTATGTGAGCTCAGGAACTAGTCCAAGGTCATAGGAAACTTACAAAAATATTTGAACTTTATTTCGTATATAACAGAAATAAATTCAACTCAAATATGTCATTGGTTTAAGTCAAAGGCCCAAAATAAATATTTCTGTGATTCCAAAAATATTGGTTTGAATTTTACCTCATGCCAATATTTTTACAGAATAACATGAACATTTTCTTCGACTCATTTGATGAGATTTAAATGTTGGTTATTTTTAGAGGTTTTCTGAGGCTTTTGAAAAAATCCTCAATTCAAGTTTCATTTGAATTTAAACATGATGCTCACATGGAAGCTAGCATAGGTCAGGCCAGAACTAGGGATGTGACACTAATGGTATAAGGATAATCATGTCAAGGTTATTTAAGCCGCCATAGGTTCTATAAGCCGTCAAGATTATTTAAACCGCTGCGGGTGATCAGAGTTATCAATTGAGCATTGTCTCCTTAAAGCCGGCGATCTGAGTCGCCATGGCTAGATGAATCTAACAAGTACAGATTTTTGCCTAAGTGTTGCATAAACAGGTTTCACAAACTATAGTTATTATTTTGGATCAAACAGACGTTCAGAAAAGAAAAATTTCTAGACCTAAAACATGGTGCAGAGAAGTTCACGTGTTCTACTGAGGATTCTTTACAAAGAAAGAAGATCTCCTAGTGCTGAAAGTGGATGCGAAGCAACTACCACACGAGATCTACGCTATTGTTGGATCAAAGAGGCCACGGTAGAAGCAAATGCAAAGAACTGGGATGAAAGAGGAATTGTACAGATGAACACGCTAGCCCAAGGATGGATCTATGGCGCATAAAGGGGAAAACTTACTGCGGGAGATCTGCTGCGGAGGGGCGCTGCCGTTTTCTGGTCAAGTTCAGGATGATGCAGCGGCCAAAAGTCGACGGAGACGAGATGCACTGCGGCGGTGGCGGAGCTCCAGTGACAGATGGGGGCGAGAGGAAGAAGACGCGGATAGGAAGAATGAGGAAGACCTAGTCGGGTCTATTTATAAGGAAGGGCCACTGAAAGAGCGCGAAAACGAGGAGGCCGAAAAATATAAGTTATCCAACTACAAGGAAACCTCGATTTTCAGGATGGTCATCAAGACAAAGATCCGTTGGGATGCATTGAATAAAATGTGCTTTTATGACAGGTGACGTCATGGCGGGTTACCACAAATCCAGAGGATCACGGCATGGCATGTTACAAAAAAATTTATAAAGGGTGGAAGATTTTTTCTTAAGTGTCGAAGATTGACATGAACCAGTTGAAATCAATCTGGGGCCTAATGTTGGGGATATAACTATTGGTATGACCTGCCCAGGAGGGGCCGGGTTATACTTACAAGTATTCTTCAAGCCCAAAACCCAAGATAGAGATGGCGGTTCAGTTAAGGGACCAAAGCCCGGAAGGCGACTTAAGGCCCGTAGTGATAAACCGCCATGTATGTGTGACTTGTATTGTTAGGCAAGAATAGTTAAGAGACCGAGCTAGACACTGTTTATGAGCCGGCCAGGACTTTGTAAGCTGCAGGGTGTCGACCTCTCTATATAAAGGGACGACCCGGCGGCGGTTCAGTGCAAGTAACATCAACTCGAGAGTTAGGTCAAGCGATTCACTCCCTGGTTAACGAGACATAAGCAATCCCACTCAAAACTAGATCGTAGGCTTTTACCTTCACCGTAAGGGGCCGAACCAGTATAAACCTCATGTCCTTTGTCCCGATTAACCCATTTAAGCTTCCTAGTTGCGATGGCTCCACGACTAAGTCCTTTCACTAGGACATCTGCCGTGACAATTCCACAACAAGAGCAGAAGGTTAAAGATGCAGTTCCTGTGATCATGGCTAAGAAACAGTTGCTGATCTTCCTTGACAGCAATTTAGAGATGAAAGAGCTTGTGAAGATAATGGGCAAAATTGATGTGCTCTGTGGGATTATTGTCTCTTTATTTGCAGCGGATGTAGCACTCGTGATGTATTCAGTGGCCATGACATCAGCACTTTGCTGAAACTAGTAATGAATGAAACCTGTTTAGCAGCCTGGGCATAGTGTTGTGAACATCTAATGATTTCTATTAATGGAAATCGGAGGGTATCCCCATTTTCTCATAAATAAATAAATAGCAGAGGCCCTTTTGCTAATAAATAAATGAATTAGCAAAGGCCTTGTCGGGTCAGCTTTCTTCCCAATCGAAGATGTCGAGCAAATAGAAGTCCAACAGCAAACTATGTCGTCAAATTCAAGTTTCACAGCCAAATATGAGTAAAACTAAACAACAATTTCATCATGTTTTAGTTGTCATACAATCACCGAAAACAAATGAACATACATAATAAGTGATGTTCGCACAGTAAAATACTAAAAACAACAAGTTCATTAGGTTTCAGTTCTCATAGCGAACACAATTTCACATAGTAGATAAAAAAACATCTTCTGACAGGAAAATACAATAAAAGCAATCTAATCATCATCCGCAGCAGCAGCATCAACATCTTCGCCATGTGTATCAGTCTCAATCATAATTGCCCACATGTCATCTTCTTCTTCATCCTCAATGTCCTCGAACGTTGGCTTATTAGGGATCAACTCTTGTATGTCTACAGTCCGACAAGCAATCTTTTCGCTAGTGTCATTGACATTATGGTTCTCAAAGATATTAGGAACATCTATGGAACCTTGTACATCAGGAGCAGTGCAAGCATCATTTTGTTGTGCAACTTCATTAAACGAATTCCTCTGCTCAAACCTTTGCAATACTCTCCATTCGTCTCTACGAGCAAATGTGTCTTCCAGGAAAAATATCTGTGTTGCTTGATTTGCCTAAATAAACGGCTCGTTGGTCTCGTGCACCGCCTTGACATTGATGGATTTGAAAAAATCATTAGCTCCGGGTTTTGCGATCCTGGAAAACAGGTTATACCAACGACAGCACAACAGAACCACACACGGATGAACCTCGAAATTGGAGATATACTGCAACTGAACAATGTCTGTTATGTTAGCATACATTTCAGTTGTCACTTCGCCATACTTATCCGTGCTCATGATGGCACTGTTTTGTGTCTTCCTACCATCATCGCATGCAAGGGTGTTGTAGCGAACATCTCCAACAATGCAAGATTCATAATGTCTTACCTGAGTATCAGGACCCATTGCTAGTGCATAAAGGGCATCATCAACTGCTTGCCCATCCTCCCGCATCTTGTTAGCCTATGGTTATAAAATAGACAAGTTGATCATCTTATGTACTCAATATATTAAAAAACTGACAGTGCAATTCAAAAGCTTACATGGCTCTTGAACCATTTCGCAAATCCACCCACAACCAGTTTGTCAATGTTTCTTGGATTTTGCGACAGTAACTCCTTTTTATGCTGCACAACATAGTGAGCGCGTCAAACATCTAAATATATAAGAATGTGCTGCAAGTTTAGTAGATTACGATACATAAGCTGCAGTACTTAGCACTTACTTAATATAAGGTACTATCTCAGGACAGTTATTTTCAACACATATCGAACCATTTTGTCCAAATCTTTAGGTTTCTCGCCTTGTCGACTCTTCCTGTAACTCGAACAGAACAATCTAAAACATTGAGCCCGGGATTGTCTTCACCCACCTCTTTGCTTAGTTGATCAGCTGTTTCAATGTATTTTGAGCAGAATGTCAACGCCTCTGTAGCAATGTAGGCCTCTGCAATGGAACCCTCGGGTCTAGCTCTGTTCCTAACATAGTCCTTGAAAGGGCCTAGCATCCTTTCAATAGGGTACATCTAGCCATACTGTACTGGACCTCTAAGTAGTGCCTCATCAGGTTGATGAACAGCCAAATCCACCATCACATCAAAGAAGGCTGGAGGATATTTCTTCTCAAGGTCGCATAGGATAGTTGGTATCTTGTCTCTAAGACGCTCCAAAGCATATATTCAGATATTTCTACTGTAGAGTTCCCTGAAGAATTGTCCCAACTCTGCAACTGCTCTATATAAGTCAGGGCAGCCCAATCCTCTAAGGATAGCAGGTAAAACCCTTTGAAGTAGGACGTGGCCGTCATGAGTTTTCAACCCTTGTACCTTGTTTCCATCTGCACTGACTCTCCTTTCAGGGTTGGAAGCAAATCCATGTGGGAATCTCACACGTGACAGGACCTCGTAGAATTCTTTTCTTTTTACCTTGTGCAAGACGTACACAGCTGGTGCCATATCATGTGGTTTACCATCATCTTGCACCTGCAAATCCTGTCTGACACCTAGGTGTGTCAAATAAATCCTAGATTTTAAGGTATCTTTCATCTTGCCTTCAATATTAAGAAGTGTGCCCATAATACTATCACATATATTTTTCTCGATGTGCACCACATCAAGATTATGTTGCAGATCAAAATCTTTCCAATACTCCAAGTCCCACAAAGTGGACTTGCGGGTAAACAATAATCTCTCTTCTGCCCTGCCATGCTTCCTTTTCCCGCTACCATTATCAGGATGGTTTCCTGGTGTAATATGCCTGACCTTCGCTAATTCCACTTGCAACTCATCGGCATGAGCCTCTTTGGCAAATCACGGTTCTCATGCTTTGCATTGAACACATATCTTCGGTATTTTGTTGGATGTGGCTTGTCCTTGGCAAGGAAGTGGCGGTGTCCAATGTAACAGATCTTGCTAAGTATTGCGTATGACAGCAAATTCATGACACAACGAACATATGCATTGTAACCATGTGTCATTCGCCCTCACATAGTGCCCAAAGCCGGATAATCATGGATGGACCAAATTATAACAGCACACAGAAAGAAATCAGCTAGTGGGCTGCTATATAGGTCTCGAGTGAGAAAACCCCTTCGTAGCTGTTGAAGTTCCTCCACAAGAGGCTCGATGAATAAATAAAAATCCTTTCCAGGACTTTTTGGACATGGGATGGGCAAGGACATCATGTAGTTTGATTCTTTGGTGCAGACATTTGGAGGCATGCTGTAAGGGATAACAAGCACTGTCCACATGCTATATGTGGCACTCTGGTGGCCAAATGGGTTAAATCCATCTGAAGCTAAGCCAAGTCTAATGTTTCTTAGGTCAGGAGAAAACTTTGTGTTTCTGATTGAAGCTTTTATAGTCACTACCATGAGATGGATGGCTCCTTACATTCTGATCTCTGTACTCTCGGTTCCTAGAATGCCACAGTACATCCTCTCTTGTTTCAGCATCATGAAACAACCTCTGCAATCTTTGTATAATTGGAAAATGCCTCAGAACATTATGAGGAATCCTCTTCACAGCATCGCCATCTTTCCATCTTGATGATTTGCATTTTGGGCATTCACTTAAGTTGGCATAATCCTTCCGGAATAGAACACGACTATTCTTACAAACATGGATCATATCATATCCAATTCCAATTGCACGAAGGAAATTCTTCATTCTACTGTAGGTGTGTGGAAGCTCAGACGCATCTGGGAAAGATTTGCGAAAAGCAGCCAACATCGCATCGAATGATTTGTTGGTCATCCACTCAAATGTCTTCACCATAAGAAAGGTGACCATAGCTGAGATACTAACAACTTATTTCCTGGGGTGACAGCCACATTGCATTGTTCCAACATACGGGCCCACCATTTTTCTTCTGCAGGTGAAAGTTCATGAAATGCACGAGCATTTTGTAGCATTGTTTCAATGTTGGTCAAACTCACTAGCTCTGCCACCACCACCTCCTCCTCCTCTTCCACCTGAGCATCAGGCAGATCAAGATGGTGATCTGCTACTTCCACATAGTTAGTAACATTGACGTTCGCAGCTTCACCATGATAAACCCACCTAGTATATGTGACCGACATCCCATACAAGTGTAGATGATTTTGCATAGTTGACTGGGGTCTTGTAACTGAATTCCTACAACTGCAGCACGGGCAAAGCACATCTGATTTAGGACCACCATACTCAGCTCTGATAAAGTTCATGAAGTTCTCAACCCCCTTGACATATGCAGCAAAGAATCTTCGAATAGAACTTATGCAAGTCATGTCCATCTGTTAGACATACAAATTAGTTCTTCTACTAGATATTACAGGAAAAACATATATGCTTTTTTATGAAGTCCAAAAAAATACCTAGGTCGATGTCTAAAGCTATGGCAAGATATTTGGACAAGCGGATCTAAGTAACGAAATATATGTAAAGCTAATTCAGCAAACAGATTTGAGTGCTAAATTATGGTAGGCTGTTTCAGCAGTCAATGAGGCCGAGCACATAGCCATCGAAGGCCATCTCAGCAACAAAGATCGAGTATAAAAGGGTGTACAGCTATTTCACCTAACAGATTGGCTACTAGACCATGGCAATCTACGTCACAATAAATATATGGCAGCATATTTTAGCAACTAATCGGGCTTGGCATGCCATCTCAGCTAGGCAGATTGAGTGCAGAATAGGGCAAGGAAGCTTCTTAAGCAGAGCATATTGACTGTAAACTACTTCGGCAAACAGTGATATTAACAGCGTCTATCAGCTAACATTCAGCGCTACACCAACATGCACGGAGCCTTAGTCTAGAATGCACGTACCGTGGGAGAAGCTAACCACCATGTGTCTCCAAACGAACATCGCGAGCGGTGGCGGCGCTGACCGCCGTGCATCTCCACAAGAACGTCGCCAGCGGTGGCGGCACGGCTAGAGGACGGCAGTCTATGAGAGCATACTGTGGAAGCGTACGATAGTCTATGAGAGCGTACCGATGTCCTCCATCTGCGATCTCGATGTATGGGGCTGGGGTTCAAGACCCGTGAGGTGAAGGAGCGGTCTCCGGCGAGGAAGAGTAGAACACGGGAGACGGACCGACCAGTTGTCACACCATGCCATGCTGCCTCCCATGCCCTACTCATCCTCTGAGGAGTCCTGGACCTCGGCGGTGCCGGTGGATGTGAGGTCGATGATGATGGAATTGAACGGTCTATCACTTCACCTGCCACATGCGCCACCAAACATTGGACAGCGACAAGTAGGATGCATGGCTGACGGTGCTCCCGTCATCAGCCGCCAGCGTGGCCACCACTTGTGCAGTCGCGTCCGCATCTGGCTACGCCGCGATTGCTTCGCGAGCAGCGACTTGAGCGAGGGCGGCGATCTCGAGCTTCATTCCCGAAGACAAGCTCTCCCATAGAGCATTCACGCTCGCGGTCATGCCGGATGTGGTGCCCGGTAGCAGGCGATGCGCTATGGTGTGGAGATTAGCTAGGCGTTGCCGCTTTAAGTAGTGCATTCCGGCGAGGCCAAGCATCCGGGTGCGTCATTAAGTCGCCGGATTTGGTTCCTCGGGCACCGAGTCTCTTAATGATGGCATACGGACGAACGACATGAATGTGAGCAGCTAGCGCCGGCTAGGAATGCACCTCGACGGCGCGAGGGACGAGGGTTTTTGGTGAGCTATGGTAGTCAGCTGCGGTCGTGGCAATGTTGGAGATGCCCTTTGCTCACATGCGATCACCACATGTCATTGAAAAAGCAAGACGACCTGGCATGGTCTCAGGTCCTGGCGATGCAGTTGGCCGCATTACAACACTCCATGAACGTGTCACTAGGTACGCGCACTTCGGCGCCCCGTGCATCCTCGATGAGCCAGGTGTTGATCTGCTGGTCGTGCCATAGCGCTAACGCCACCCTCAGCACACTGAAGCCGACCGTGTCCAGCGACAATGAGCGTGTCGCTCACTGCAGCCGCCATGTCCAAAGCCGGTGCGGAGCTATGCCACGTTGCTGGTCCCCACGACCCACATGAACGGTTGCTGGTGGCGAGGAGGTCATGGGCCAGCTCATCCATTGGACTAGTCTGTGCCACGTCGTCTTGACGGGTGTGTCCCACATGTTGGTTTCCCTGTTTTCCTGGCCAAATTTGAGCGCCAGTGCTCCGTGTTGTGCATTAGGCACAGAACATGTGGTTTTTGTGCCCTGGTTCAAATGTGGTAGAGTACCAAGTTGTTACACTAGCCCTAAGTATGGTGGTTTTGGGTACGGTACCACCCTTTTCCTTTTCAACTAGTGAAGCGTAACACTTGATTAAGTAGTCGGATGGTGTGCTAATGTAGGTGTCCGACTGTTTGAAGGAATAATTGAGGTGTGCCCGGTCCGTGCCCGCATTTAGGGGGTTCAACTTACCATGTTATGACAGTAGTAACTATACTAGCCCCTGCGTACTCCCCCTGTTTTTATTTACTCCGCATTTTAGCTTTTCTCAAAGTCAAACTTTGTAAACTTTGACAAAGTTTATAGACAGAAATAGTAACATACAATAACAAATCAATACCATTAGATTTATTATTGAATATACTGTCACATCATATAGATTTGCTATTGTAAATGTTCATATTTTTCCTATAAATTTGGTCAAATTTTATGAAGTTTGACTTCATTCAATCCTAATACGCGGAGTAAATAAAAATTGAGGGAGTATCTTACTCCATGACCAAGACGGAAGAGAAAACGGGACAACTTATTATTTATTTGAGCCGTTCAAGTATAATCATGTGGCGTTGCTTATTTCTCATTCCTCTCCAACCCTCTTCTCCATCGATCATGCCGCCCTCCGGTCGAGCCCATCCTCCCGCATGCCTCACTTGAACATTCCATCGAGTATCATTCGCATGTGGGCCTAGACCATACTTGTATTTCCAATGTTGTAATTTGTCCGACATGCATACAGACAAACGGTCCATTTAAAGTTTCACTTTGACTCCACTACATGTCGGTTCCCATCTTAGTTTTGACATCCCATTCGGTTCATGCCCCAACACATCTTATCGAGATCGAATGATGTTGAGAGATCAATTGCGTGTCATGCAAGGAGATAAAGGTTTGATATGTTTCTATGATAGAAATGACCCGCCCCGGGGGGGTGGGGGTCTGTGGGGATCAGAGTGAGTATATTTTACGTTCATAAGCGAAACGAACATACTGAACCCACCCTAGTCCTCTTTCAATCGATCTCCGGACCCCGAGATGAAACCGAGAGAGAACGAGTGGGTACATGTGTGATACCTAAGGCGGATTAAAAATTTTGAACCGATGATCATAACATCAGCAAATCATATATAAAGGGTATTCAATGTTCGTTTCGCTTTTGAATGTACAATATGCTCCCTCCGACCCTTGCTAGTTTACATATAAGTTTTATGTGTAGTCAAAGTATCTCTACTTTGATCAAACTTATAGAAAAAGTGTCAACATTCCACAATGCCCATTATATATTGTTAGATTCGTGCGTACTCCTAGATTTGTATTCAAACAGAGATGGTTTCCAATTTGTTTTCAAACACCTGAATGTGCTTGTTCTTGCGCATGCTCTTCCTACTAGGATTTCGCCCCATATAGCCAGTCCATTAGTAACTTTTTTAAGCTCCATGTCCAATAGTACTAGTGGAGTACTGACAACATCTACAGTAGAGTATGAAGTGCTCATAGTACTAGTACTCCCTCCTTCCATTTATATAGGGCCTAATGCATTTTTCAAAACCGCCTTTGACTATTGACAAGATTAAAAGTACATGAGATGTATAGTGTCAAAATTATATCATTGAAGCTCTTTTCACATACAAATTTGACCGTATGCTTTGTATAAGTTGCATGTAATATATTATTACTCTAACATTTGCTCAAAGTTAGCCTCAAAAAATGCATTAGGCCCTGTATAGATGGAAGGAGGGAGTAGTAGTGGAAGTGGATCCTCTGACATAGGTATCCCTGCCTTACCCTTCCTTTCGGTCACTGACTGGCGGGCCCCATGCTTGCTAGGCCCCGCATGTCAGTTACTCAATTGGTTCAGCCACGTCAGGGGATACTCATCCGTAGTATACTCCCTCTGTTTTTATTTACTCCACATAAAACGGAGGGAGTAGCAGTATAAATGACGCAGGCATGGGAGGGGGAGGGACGTTGGTTTGCTCTCAGCTGCAGTCGCACAAGCAAGCGAAAATGCAAGACAAAGCGTGTTCCATTCAGTGAGCGACATGGAGGGTCCAGTGTGCCGGGGTGCAACGCAAACGCGACAAGAGCGATGTACAGTCAAAACCGATTGATCGGTCATCACCGGAACCACTATTCACACTAGAACCTTCGCTGCTCGGCCTACGCCAGCCACTGCCAAAACCACACCTCCTCTCCAGCCCATTCCCCCACCTTTCGATCCCCTAGCCCGCATCAAGCATCCCCTAGTTCGCCGGAAAGTCATGGTGCGCCGCAAGATCATGTAGTACAAGATGCTGACGCCGGAGCGCCGCACAGATATCATGGCGGTGGTCAGCGCCACAGACCTCCATTCCCAAGCTTGCTTTGCGGCGGGCCAATTTCCGAGTTCTCTGGAGCCAAGCTCCAAGGGGGAGGAAGCTGATCCAATGTTCATGGTGGAGGTCACAGTGTAGAAGGCCCCCGATGCGTATGAGATGATGGACGTCGACTTCATGCCGGCGTCCGGGTTCCCCATGGTGCAGGCAGACCAGCGGTTTAACTTGGCGATACTAAAGGAGGACCGGGTGCGGGAGGCTCAACTCAACATGGAGCGCGTGCATGCCGCTGCCATCAAGGCCCTCCTGCAGGCAGAACTGGATGTCATGGATGTGAACCAGGCGGTGGAGGCTCAACTTGATGCGGGGCGCGCAGATGCCATTGCTATCGAGGCCCTCCTGCAGGCGAACCAGACGACTTGGACTTGAGCCGGGCAGCGGAGACTCAACTCGACGCGGAGCGCACGGATGCCGCTGACATCGAGGCCCTCCTACAGGCGGAATCGTACTTCCTAGACTTGAACCGGGCGGCGGAGGCTCAACTCGACGCGGAGCGCACGGATGCCGCTGCCATCGAGGCCCTCCTGCAGGCGGAACCGGACGTCCTGGACTCGAACCGGGTGGTGTTCTCGTCCGGGCAGAGTGCTCGCACGCTCCACGTGAACGAGTAGCTGGAGGCTGAAGACAACCACGGTGCGGAGACACAACTCGGCAGCTATGGCTGGTTCGCGCCGGCAGCCAAAGACGACGAGGCCGTCTTATTCCCCGAGCAGTGATAGTTTTTCTTTATGTTGTTTTTAGGGATTTTTTGCTGTGTAAAAACATTAATTTAGGCAAGTCGCCTGACTTTCATCATTTGGGTCAGTCGACCATTTCAGGCGGTTCGATGAATATCCTACGTCTCCTAACCCTTCTTCATCACCTCTTCTTCTTCCCCAACAGACCACCACACGGGTCATACAGATCTTCCCGAACATGCAGTTGGATAAACATAATGTATGAACGAAAATTACGTGTCAGCTGTAGGATGGATGATTTTGGTTTGATCACATGCGGTAGCACGTATCAGTGAGGGTGTGTTCCCTAGGTTGGGTTTGCGGCGTGCAGGAGTGACTGTGTGAGGGTGCGGTGCGACCGCGACATGCAGGAGCGACTGTGTGAGGGTGCGGTACGACCGCAACAGCCGTGCGCAAGTTTACCTCCTTTTTAGTTTGAAAACTTTAGGCAAGGTTAGAAAAAATGTGTGGCGAAGTATGGAAATGCAAAGCCTAGACCCAAACAGGATACTAGTACGTACGTAGGAGTACTACTTGTGTTAAAAAAAGAAAGGCGGGGTTTTCCTTCGCGGGTTCGATCGATCCAAATCCTCATTTGACGTGTCAATTAATGTGTATTTTTTTCTCCAATGCCCAAAGAGCTAACCATCTCACTCCTCATCGCTTGATGAATGCAGCACCATGCAAACCAACCTTCTCACTTCTGTCGGATTTCAAGCTCCGCAGACCCTTGATTGATTCGGACTCTGGGGAGCATGCGAAGAATTCATCCTCCCCAGTCTGCCTACTCGCCAATCTCATGGCCTAGCTCGACGAACGGGAAGGAAATGGGACATAGAAATTTACCCAGGTTCGGACCACCTTGCGGTGTAAAACCCTACTCCTGCTTTGTGGCGGATGTTGCGGAACGTTGTCATTTCAAAAAAATTCCTACGCACACGCAAGATCATGGTGATGCATAGCAACGAGTGGGGAGAGTGTGTCCACGTACCCTTGTAGACCGAAAGCGGAAGCGTTAGAACAACGCGGTTGATGTAGTCGTACGTCTTCACGGTTCGACCGATCAAGCACCGAAACTACGGCACCTCCGAGTTCTAGCACACGTTCAGCTCGATGAGGTCCCTCGAACTCCGATCCAGCCGAGTGTCGAGGGAGAGTTCCGTCAGCACGACGGCGTGGTGACGATCTTGATGTTCTACCGTCGCAGGGCTTCGCCTAAGCACCGCTACAATATTATCGAGGAGGACTATGGTGGAGGGGGGCACCGCACACAGCTAAGAGATGAAGAGATCAATTGTTGTTACTAGGGGTGCCCCCCTTCTCCATATATAAAGGGGGGAGGAGGAGAGGGCCGGCCAAGGGGAGGAGGCGCGCCCAAGGGGGGCAATTCTACTCCAAGTAGGATTCCCCCCTCTTTCCTAGTCCAAGTAGGAGAGGGGAAGGAAGGGAAGGAGAAGGAGAAGGAAGGGGAGGGAAGAAAAAGAGGAATGGGGGGCCGGCCCCCTAGTCCAATTCGGTTTGGGCTAGGGGGGGCCGCGCGCCCTGCCTCATCTCTTCCACCACTTGGCCCATTAGCCCATTGCTTCTTCCTTGTATTCCCGTAACTCCCCGGTACCCCCGAAGATACCCGAATCACTCAGAACCCTTCCGATGTCCGAATATAGTCGTCCAATATATCGATCTTTATGTCCCGACCATTTCGAGACTCCTCGTCATTTCCCCGATCTCATCGGGACTCCGAACTCTTTCGGTACATCAAAACTCATAAACTCATAATATAACTATCATCGAAACCTTAAGCGTTCGGACCCTATGGGTTCGAGAACTATGTAGACATGACTGAGACATGTTTCCGGTCAATAACCAATAGCGGAACCTGGATACTCATATTAGCTCCTACATATTCTACGAAGATCTTTATCGGTCAAACCGCATAACAACATACGTTGTTCCTTTTGTCATCGGTATGTTACTTGCCCGAGATTCGATCGTCGGTATCTCAATACCTAGTTCAATCTCGTTACCAGGAAGTCTCTTTACTCGTTACGTAATGCATCTTCCTGCAACTAACTCATTAGTCACATTGCTTGCAAGGCTTATAGTGATGTGCATTACCGAGAGGGCCCAGAGATACCTCTCCGACAATCGGAGTGACAAATCCTAATCTCGAAATACGCCAACCCAACATGTACCTTCGGAGACACCTGTAGAGCTCCTTTATAATCACCCAGTTACGTTGTGACGTTTGGTAGCACACAAAGTGTTCCTCCGGTAAACGGGAGGTGCATAATCTCATAGTCATAGGAACATGTATAAGTCATGAAGAAAGCAATAGCAACATACTAAACGATCAAGTGCTAAGCTAACGGAAAGGGTCAAGTCAATCACATCATTCTCCTAATGATGTGATCCCGTTAATTAAATGACAACTCATGTCTATGGCTAGGAAACACAACCATCTTTGATCAACGAGCTAGTCAAGTAGAGGCATACTAGTGACACTATGTTTGTCTATGTATTCACACATGTATTATGTTTCTAGTTAATACAATTCTAGCATGAATAATAAACATTTATCATGAAATGAGGAAATAAATAGTAACTTTATTATTGCCTCTAGGGCATATTTCCTTCAGTCTCCCACTTGCACTAGAGTCAATAATCTAGTTCACATCGCCATGTGATTTAACACAAATATTCACATCTATATGTGATTAATACCCATAATTCACATCGTCATGTGATCAACACCCAAAGGGTTACTAAGGTATGATCATGTTTTGCTCGTGAGAGAAGTTTAGTCAACAGGTCTGTCACATTCAGAGCCGTATGTATTTTGCAAATATTCTATGTCTACAATGCTCTGCACGGAGCTACTCTAGCTAATTGCTCCCACTTTCAATATGTATCCAGATTGAGACTTAGAGTCATCTGGTTTGGTGTAAAATCTTGCATCGTTGTAATTTTTTATAACGAGCTCTTTTATCACTTCCATTATCAAGAAATATTTCCTTAGTCCTCACTAAGGATATTCTTGAACGATGTCTAGTGACCTACTCTTAGATCAAAATTGTACTCCCTTCCCAAACTCGAAGCAAGCTATACAATAGGACTGGTACACAGCATAGCATACTTTATAGAACCTATGACTGAGGCATAGGGAATGACTTTTCATTCTCTTACTATTTTCTTCCATGGTCGGGTTTTGAGTCTTACTCAACTTCACACCTTGGAACACAGGCAAGAACTCCTTCTTTGACTTTTCCATTTTGAACTACTTCAAAATCTTATCATGGTATGTACTCATTGAAAAATCTTATCAAGCGTCTTGATATATCTCTATAGATCTTTGATGCTCAATGTGTAAGAAGCTTCAACGAGGTCTTTCTTTGAAAAAATCTTATTCAAGTATCCTTTTATGCTTTCTAGAAAAATTCTACATTATTTTCGATCAACAATATGTTATTCACATATACTTATCAGAAATGATGTAGTGCTCCCACTCACTTTCTTGTAAATACAGGCTTCTCCAAAAGTCTGTATAAAACCATATGCTTTGCTAAACTCATCAAAGCGTATATTCCAACTCCGAGATGCTTGCACCAGTCCATAAATGGATCGCTAGAGATTGCACACTTTGTTAGCACCTTTAGGATTGACAAAACCTTCTGGTTGCATCATATACAACTCTTCTTTAATAAATCCATTAAGGAATGCAGTCTTGGCATCCATTTGCCAGATTTCATAAAATATGGCAATTGCTAACATGATTCCGACAGACTTAAGCATCGCTACGAGTGAGAAAATCTCATCGTAGTCAACACCTTGATCTTTGTCAAAAACCTTTTTCGACAAGTATAGCTTTGTAGATAGTAACACTACTTATCAGCGTCTGTCTTCCTCTTGAAGATCCATTTATACAATATGGCTTGCCGATCATCGAGAAACTCCACCAAAGTCCACACTTTGTTCTCATACATGGATCCCGTCCCAGATTTCATGGCCTCAAGCCATTTCGTGGAATCTGGGCTCATCATCGCTTCCTCATAGTTCGTAGGTTTATCATGGTCTAGTAACATGACTTCCAGAATAGGATTACCGTACCACTCTGGTGCGGACCTTACTCTGAAAGACCTACGAGGTTCTGTAGTAACTTGATTGGAAGTTTCATGATCATTATCATTAGCTTCCTCACTAATTGGTGTAGGCATCACTGGAACTGATTCCAGTGATGAACTAGTTTCCAATTCGGGAGAAGGTACTATTACCTCATCAAGTTTCTACTTTTCTTCCACTCACTTCTTTCGAGAGAAACTCCTTCTCTAGAAAGGATCCATTCTAAGCAATGAATGTCTTGCCTTCGGATCTGTGATAGAAGGTGTACCCAACTATCTCCTTTGGTTATCCTATGAAGACACATTTCACCGATTTGGGTTTGAGCTTATCAGGATGAAACTTTTTCACATATGCATCGCAACCCCAAACTTTAAGAAACGACAGCTTAGATTTATTGCTAAACCATAGTTCATACGGTGTCGTCTCAGCGGATTTAGATGGTGCCCTATTTTAACGTGAATGCAGCTATCTCTAAGACATAACCCCAAAACGATATTGTAAATCAGTAAGATACATCATTGATCGCACCATATTAAATAAAGTGCGGTTTATGACGTTCAGACACACCGTTACGCTGTGGTGTTCTAGGTGGCATGAGTTTGCGAAACTATTCCACATTATTTTAACTGAAGGCCAAACTCGTAACTCAAATATTCATCTCCATAATCAGATCGCAGAAACTTTATTTTCTTGTTACGATGATTTTCCACTTCACTCTGAAATTCTTTGAACTTTTCAAATGTTTCAGACTTGTGCTTCATTAAGTAGATATACTCATATCTGCTCAAATCATTTGTGAAGGTCAGAAAATAACGATACCCGCCACGAGCATCAACACTCATTGGACCGCATACATCGGTATGTATTATTTCCAAAAAGTCAGTAGCTCGTTCCATTGTTCTGGAGAACGGATTTTTAGTCATCTTGCCCAAAAGGCACGGTTCGCAAGCATCAAATGATTCATAACCAAGTGATTCCTAAAAATCCATCTTTATGGAGTTTCTTCATGCGCTTTACACCGATATGACCCAAATGGTAGTTCCACAAATAATTTGCACTATCATTATTAACTTTGCATCTTTTGGCATCAATATTATGAATATGTGTATCACTACGATCGAGATCCAACAAACTATTTTCATTGGGTGTATGACCATTTGAAGGTTTTATTCATGTAAACAGAACAACAATTATTCTTTGGCTTTAAATGAATAACCGTATTGCAATAAACATGATCAAATCATATTAATGCTCAACGCAAACGTCAAATAACATTTATTTAGGTTAACACTAATCCCCAAAGTATAGGGAGTGTGCGATGATGATCATATCAATCTTGGAACTACTTCCAACACTCATCGTCACTTCCCCTTCAACTAGTATCTGTTTATTCTGTAACTCCTATTTCGAGTTACTAATCATAGCAACCGAACAAGTATCAAATACCCAGGGGTTACTATAAACACTTGTAAGGTACACATCAATAACCTATATATGAAATATACCCTTGTTCACTTTGCCATCCTTCTTATCTAACAAATATTCAGGGCATTTCCACTTCCAGTGACCATTTCCTTTGCAGTAGAAGCCTCAGTTTCAGGATTTGGTCCAGCTTTGGGGTTCTTTGCGGGAGTGACAACTTGTTTGCCATTCTACTTGAAGTTTCCCTTTCTTTCCCTTTGCCCTTTTCTTGAAGCTAGTGGTCTTGTCAATCATCAACACTTGATGCTCTTTCTTGATTTCTACCTTCGTCGATTTCAACATCATGAAGAGATCGGGAATCGTTTTCGTCATCCCTTCCATACTACAGTTCATCACAAAGTTCTACTAACTTGGTGATGGTGACTAGAGAACTCTGTCAATCACTATCTTATCTGGAAGATTAACTCCCACTTGATTCAAGCGATTGTAGTACCCAGACAATCTGAGCACATGCTCACTAGTTGAGCAATTCTCCTCCATCTTTTAGCTATAGAACTTGTTGGAGACTTCATATCTCTCAACTCGGGTATTTGCTTGAAATATTAACTTCAACTCCTGGAACATCTCATATGGTCCATGACGTTCAAAACGTCTTTGAAGTCCCGATTCTAAGCCGTTAAGCATGGTGCACTAAACTATCAAGTAGTCCTCATATTGAGCTAGCCAAACGTTCATAACGTCTGCGTCTGCTCCTGCAATAGGTCTGCCACCTAGCGGTGCATTAAGGGCATAATTCTTCTGTGCAGCAATGAGGATAAACCTCAGATCACGGATCCAATCCGCATCATTGCTACTAACATCTTTCGACACAATTTTTCTCTAGGAACATATCAAAATAAACATATGAAAGCAATAACGCGAGCTATTGATCTACAACATAATTTGCAAAATACTACCAAGCCTAAGTTCATGATAAATTTAAGTTCAATTAATCATATTACTTAAGAACTCCCACTTAGACAGACATCTCTCTAGTCATCTAAGTGATCACGTGATCCAAATCAACTAAACCATGTCCGATCATCACGTGAGATGGAGTAGTTTTGAATGGTGAACATCACTATGTTGATCATATCTACTATATGATTCACGTTCGACCTTTCGTTCTCCGTGTTCCGAGGCCATATCTGTATATTCTAGGCTCGTCAAGTTTAACCTGAGTATTCTGCGTGTGCAACTGTTTTGCACCTGTTGTATTTGAACATAGAGCCTATCACACCTGATCATCACGTGCTGTCTCAGCACGAAGAACTTTCGCAATGGTGCATACTTAGGGAGAACACTTCTTGATAATTAGTGAGAGGTCATCTTAAAATGCTACCGTCAATCAAAGCAAGATAAGATGCATAAAGGATAAACATCACATGAAATCAATATAAGTGATATGATATGGCCATTATCATCTTGTGCTTCTGATCTCCATCTCTGAAGCACCGTCGTGATCACCATCGTCACCGGCGCGACACCTTGATCTCCGTCGTAGTATCGTTGTCGTTACACCATCTATTGCTTCTACGACTATCGCTACCGCTTAGTGATAAAGTAAAGCAATTACAGGGCGTTTGCATTTCATACAATAAAGCGACAACCATATGGATCCTGCCAGTTGCCGATAACTCGGTTACAAAACATGATCATCTCATACAATAAAATATAGCATCACATCTTGACCATATCACATCACAACATGCCCTGCAAAAACAAGTTAGACGTCCTCTACTTTGTTGTGGCAAATTTTATGTGGCTGCCACGGGCTGAGCAAGAACCGTTCTTACCTACGCATCAAAACCACAATGATAGTTCTTCAAGTTAGTGCTGTTTTAACCTTTGCAAGGACCGGGCGTAGCCACACTCGGTTCAACTAAAGTGAGAGAGACAGACACCCGTTGGTCACCTTTAAGCAACGAGTGCTCATAATGGTGAAACCAGTCTCGCGTAAGCGTACGCGTAATGTCGGTCCGGGCCGCTTCATCTCACAATGCCGCCGAAGCAAAGTATGACATGCTGGTAAGCAATATGACTTGTATCGCCCACAAATCACTTGTGTTCTACTCGTGCATATGACATCTACGCATAAAACCTGGCTCTGATACCACTGTTGGGGAATGTAGTAATTTCAAAAAAATTCCTACACACACGCAAGATCATTGTGATGCATAGAAACGAGAGGGAAGAGTGTGTCCATGTACCCTCGTAGACCGAAAGCGGAAGCATTAGAACAACGCGGTTGATGTAGCCATACGTCTTCACGGCTCGACTGATCAAGCACCGAAACTATGGCACCTCCGAGTTCTAGCACACGTTCAGCTCGATGACGTCCCTCGAACTCCGATCCAGCCGAGTGTCGAGGGAGAGTTCCGTCAGCACGATGGCATGGTGACGATCTTGATGTTCTACCGTCGCAGGGCTTCGCCTAAGCACCACTACAATATTATCGAGGAGGACTATGGTGGAGGGGGGCACCGCACACCACTAAGAGATCAAGAGATCAATTGTTGTTACTAGAGGTGCCCCCTCTTCCGTATATAAAGGGGGGAGGAGAGGGCCGGCCAAGGGGAGGAGGCGCGCCCAAGGGGGGCAATCCTACTCCAAGTAGGATTTCCCCCTCATTCCTAGTCCAAGTAGGAGAGGGGAAGGAAGGGAAGGAGAAGGAGAAGGAAGGAGAGGGAGGAAAAAGAGGAAAGGGGGCCCGACCCCCTAGTCCAATTTGGTTTGGGCTAGGGGGGCCGCGCGCCCTGCCTCCTCTCTTCCACCACTTGGCCCATGAGGCCCATTGCTTCTTCCTCGTATTCCCGTAACTCGCCGATACCCCCGAAAATACCCGAATCACTCGGAACCCTTCCGATGTCCGAATATAGTCGTCCAATATATCGATCTTTACATATCGACCATTTCGAGGCTCCTTGTCATGTCCCCGATCACATCCGGGACTCCGAACTCTTTCGGTACATCAAAACTCATAAACTCATAATATAACTGTCATCGAAACCTTAAGCGTGCGGACCCTACGGGTTCAAGAACTATGTAGACATGACCGAGACACGTTTCTGGTCAAAAACCAATAGCGGAACCTGGATGCTCATATTGGCTCCTACATATTCTATGAAGATCTTTATCGGTCAAACCGCATAACAACATACGTTGTTCCTTTTGTCATCGGTATGTTACTTGCCCGAGATTCGATCGTCGGTATCTCAATACCTAGTTCAATCTCGTTACCGGCAAATCTCTTTACTCGTTACGTAATGCATCATCCTGCAACTAACTCATTAGTCACATTGCTTGCAAGGCTTATAGTGATTTGCATTACCGAGAGGGCCCAGAGATACCTCTCCAACAATCGGAGTGACAAATCCTAATCTCGAAATACGCCAACCCAACATGTACCTTCGGAGACACCTGTAGAGCTCCTTTATAATCACCCAGTTACGCTGTGACGTTTGGTAGCACACAAAGTGTTCCTCCGGTAAATGTGAGTTGCATAATCTCATAGTCATAGGAACATGTATAAGTCATGAAGAAAGCAATAGCAACATACTAAACGATCAAGTGCTAAGCTAACAGAATGGGTCAAGTCAATCACATCATTCTCCTAATGATGTGATACCGTTAATCAAATGACAACTCATGTCTATGGCTAGGAAACACAAACATCTTTGATCAACGAGCTAGTCAAGTAGAGTTATACTATTGACACTATGTTTGTCTATGTATTCACACATGTATTATGTTTCTGGTTAATACAATTCTAGCATGAATAATAAACATTTATCATGAAATAAGGAAATAAATAATAACTTTATTATTGCCTCTAGGGCATATTTCCTTCAGTGGATTGGCCTCGAGGTGGGCTGAGGATGAACTAGTATAGTGGGAGAACAACCTCAGGGTGAGAGTGGAATGGATTCGATCCCTCTCTACAGTGGTGGTTAGGTCCTATTTATAGTGGCCTTGGTCCACCTCCGAAATGAAGGCAGGAAGGGATCCCACAATGACCAAATTTGAAGGGAGACAACTAGTACATCCTATCCTGACAAAAGTAGCATTCGCCTGCAAAGCCTCTAGTCATGACGCCATGGTGAGCTCGGCGATGACCTTTGTCCTGTCGTCCTGGCGATGTTGGTCTTGTTGCACGGGAATGGAAACCTTTGGTTGATTCCTCACGACTTCACGCCTGCGCTTGCCTCCTTAGCACCAAAGAGGAAACTGATGTCCTGCACCCGCCGGGGCCCACCTAGCCTTGGTCGTCATGGCTCACGTCATCTAAGCCTCACGAGGTGAGGCTTGCATAGAAATCTCCGCTCCTCAAGAACAAGCCTATGGAGGCCGCTCCTTCTGAAGGTCTTGGTGTCGTCCGGCTTACGAGGCTTGGCTGTGGGTGGGGTCATCGATGGAGCCATGCTGTGGCCCGCAGGCAGGCAAGTTTGGGTACCCCTGTTCCCCGAACACCGATAGTAGCCCCCGGGCCCAAGGCGCGCTCGAACTTGGCTTTGAGGCAAAGCCAAAGTGCATGTGCAGCCTTGGTCAACGTGTGGCAGGTCATGGGATGTGGGCGTCTCCGCTTCCCCACGCGGCCTCGGCAACTATCCCGGGCTGAGAAAAATGTTGATGCCTGCCGCTGAGTCTTACCATTGCCTTACCTTCGTCTTGCTCCACATCCCCTTCTCCCTCTGCTCAGAATGCCTCCAAATCTACTGAATCCTTCCCCTGAGCTCGCCACCGATGGCCTCCGACAAGGCGAAGTCATCGGCCCCGGCCACGCGCTTGGCTTCCTGGTTCGAGCCGGCCCTGAGCACGTCCTCCATTCCTCAGGAGAAGCTCCTTGCCGCCATGCTCCCACTGACGGCATGTGATATGTCTCCAACGATCTGTAATTTTTGATTGTTCGATGGTATTATATTACCCCTTTTGGATGTTTATGGGCTTTATTTTACACATTTATATCATTTTTGGGACTAACCTACTAACTGGAGGCCCAGCCCGTACTGCTGTTTTTTTGCCTATTTTAGTATTTCAAAGAAAAGGAATATCAAACGGAACAAAACCTTCGGGAGCGTGATTTTTGGAACGAACGTGATCCAGAGGACTTGGAGTGCAAGTCAAGAAGCAGCCAAGGCTCCCACGAGATAGGAGGGTGCGCCCCCCTATAGGGCGCGCCCCCTGTCTCGTGGGCCCCTCGGGCGTCCACCGACGTACTTCTTCCTCCTATATAAGCCTACGTACCCCGAAAACATCCAGGGAGCAGACGAAACACAATTTCCACCACCGTAACCTTCTGTATCCACGAGAACCCATCTTGCAGCCTTCACGGGCGCTCTATGGAGGGGGACTCGACCATGGAGGGCTTCTACATCAAGATCCTTGCCCTCCGATGAGTTGTGAGTAGTTTACCACAGACCTACGGGTCCATAGTTATTAGCTAGATGGCTTCTTCTCTCTTTTTGGATCTCAATACAATGTTCTCCCCCTCTCTTGTGGAGATCTATTCGATGTAAACTCTTTTTGCGGTGTGTTTGTCGAGATCCGATGAATTGTGGGTTTATGATCAAGTTTATCTATGAACAATATTTGAATCTTCTTTGAATTATTTTATGTATGATTGAGTTATTTTTGCAAGTCTCTTCGAATTATCAGTTTAGTTTGGCCTACTAGATTGATCTTTCTTGCCATGGGAGAAGTGCTTAGCTTTGCGTTCAATCTTGCGGTGTCCTTACCAAGTGACAAAAAGGGTTGCAAGGCACGTATTGTATTGTTGCCATCGAGGATAACAAGATGGGGTTTATATCATATTGCTTGAGTTTATCCCTCTACATCATGTCATCTTGCTTAATGTGTTACTCTGTTCTGATGAACTTAATGCTCTAGATGCAGGCAGGATTCGGTCGATGTGTGGAGTAATAGTAGTAGATGCAAGCAGGAGTCAGTCTACTTGTTACGGATGTGATGCCTATATACATGATCATGCCTAAATAATCTCATAATTATTCGCTTTTCTATCAATTGCTCGACAGTAATTTGTTCACCCAACGTAATAGTTATGCTATCTTGAGAGAAGCCACTAGTGAAACCTATGGCCCCCGGGTCTATCGCTTATCATATTTGCTTCTAATCAACTTTTATTTGCATCTTTACTTTTTGCATCTATATTATAATATACCAAAAATATATTTATCTTATCATACTATATTTATTAGATCTCACTTTCACAAGTGGCCGTGAAGGGATTGACAACCCCTTTATTGCGTTGGTTCGAGTTCTTTGTTTGTTTATGTAGGTGCGTGGGACTTTTGAGGAGCCTCCTACTGGATTGATACCTTGGTTCTCAAAAACTGAGGGAAATACTTACGCTACTATAGGTGCATCACCCTCTCCTCTTCGAGGAAAACCAACGCAAGCTCAAGACGTAGCAAGAAGGATTTCTGGCGCCGTTGCCGGGGAGGTTTTCGCTCAAGTCAAGACATACCAAGTACCCATCACAAACCCATCTCCCTCGCATTTACATTATTTGCCATTTGCCTCTCATTTTCCTCTCCCCCACTTCACCCTTGCTATTTTATTCGCCCTCTCTTTCCCAATCTCCTCCTCTCTTTTCGCTTGCCTTTTTCTGTTTACTTGTGTGTTGGATTACTTGTTGCCATGGCGCAAGATAACACCAAATTGTGTGATTTCTCGAATACAATTAATAATGATTTCCTTAGTACTCCGATTGCTCCTCTTAATGATGTTGAGTCTTGTGAAATCAATGCTGCTTTGCTGAATCTTGTTATGAAAGATCAATTCGCCGGCCTTCCTAGCGAAGATGTCGCTACTCATCTAAACAACTTTGTTGATTTGTGTGATATGCAAAAGAAGAAAGATACGGATAACAATATTGTCAAATTGAAGTTATTTCCGTTTTCACTTAAAGATCGTGCTAAAGTTTGGTTTTCGTCTTTGCCTAAAAATAGTATTGATTCTTGGAACAAGTGCAAAGATGCTTTTATCTCTAAGTATTTTCCTCCCGCTAAGATCATCACTCTTAGGAACGATATTATGAATTTTAAACAACTTGATCATGAGCAAGTTACCCAATCTTGGGAAAGAATGAAATTGATGCTTCGCAATTTCCCTACTCGTGGTTTGAATTTATGGATGATCATACAAAAATTTTATGCCGGTTTGAACTTTGCTTCTAGAAATCTCTTAGATTCGGCCGTGGGAGGCACGTTTATGGAAATAACGTTAGGATATGCTACAAAACTTCTTGATAATATTATGGCTAATTATTCTCAATGGCACACCGAAAGATCTTCTAGTAAAAAAGTACATGCTATAGAAGAAATCAATGTTTTGAGTGGAAAGATGGATGAACTTATGAAATTGTTTGCTACTAAAAATACTCCTCTTGATCCCAATGATATGCCTTTGTCTTCCTTGATTGAGAATAATAATGAATCTATGTATGTGAATTTTGTTGGTAGGAATAGTTTTGGAAACAATGCTTATAGAGGAAACTTTAATGCTAGACCATTCCCTAGTAATTCCTCTAATAATTATGGAAATTCCTACAATAATTCTTATGGTAATTTTAATAAAATGCCCTCTGATTTTGAGAATAGTATGAAAGAAGTTATGATTTCTCAAAAGAATTTTAATGCTTTGCTTGAACAAAAATTGCTCAAAGTTCATGATTTGGCTAGGAACGTAGATAGACTTTCACTTGATGTTGATTATCTTAAACTTAGACCTTCTCCTCCTAAGCATGATATCAATGAGTCTCTCAAAGTAATGAAAATTTCCATTGACGAGTGCAAAGAAAGAACCGCTAGATTGCGTGCTAAAAAAGATAGCTTTATAAAAGCGTGTTCTTCTAGTTTTCATGAAAATAATGATGAGGATCTTAAAGTTATTGATGCGTCTCCTATTAGATATATGTTTTGCAATATGAATCTTGACAATTATGGGACTGATGATGAATCAACTTTGCCTAGAAGGCGTCCCAAGAATTCGGAGTTTTTAGATCTTGATGCTAAATTTGGTAAAAGTGGGATTGGAGAGGCCACAACTTTAAATAGCGTTGAACCCACTATCTCGGATTTTAAGGAATTTGATTATGATAATTGTTCTTTAGAAGGTTGTATTTCCTTGTTGCAATCCATTGTTAATTCTCCACATTCTTATAGTCAAAATAAAGCTTTTACCGAACATATTGTTGATGCCTTGATGCAATCTTATGATGAAAAACTTAACTTGGAAGTTTCTATACCTAGAAAACTTAATGATGAGTGGGAACCTACTATAAATATTAGAATTAAAGATCATGAGTGTTTTGCTTTGTGTGATTTGGGTGCTAGTGTTTCCACGATTCCGAAAACTTTATGTGATATTCTTGGTTTCCATGATCTTGATGATTGCTCTTTAAATTTGCACCTTACGGATTCCACCATTAAAAAGCCTATGGGAAGGATCAATGATGTTCTTATTATTTCAAATAGAAATTTGGTGCCCATAGATTTTATCGTTCTTGATATAAATTGCAATCTTTCTTGCCCTATTATTCTTGGTAGACCTTTTCTTAGAACGATTGGTGCGATTATTGATATGAAGGAAGGGAATATTAGATTCCAATTTCTATTAAAGAAAGGCATGGAGCACTTTCCTAGAAAGAAAGTCAAATTACCTTATGAATCTATCATGCGGGCTACTTATGAATTTAGTGCCAAAGATGGCACCCGTTAGATCTATCTTTGCTTTTATGCCTAGCTAGGGGCGTTAAACAATAGCGCTAGTTGGGGGGCAACCCAATTTTCCTTATGTTTTTTGTTTTTGCTCTTGTTTAGCAATAAATCTTGCATCTACCTTCTGCTTAGATGTGTTTTTATCTTTTAATGAGTGTTTGTGCCAAGTAGAACCTATAGGATAACCTATGATGATAGTTGATTTGATTCTGCTGAAAAACAGAAAGTTTGCACGCACGAATATAATTTTTTTAAATCACAGAAACGTGATTTTGCGTTGATTCTTTTTTATGCTGTTCAATAAACAAATTGTCCAGGACTTCCTATTTTGGTAGGATTTTTAGAGTTCCAGAAGTTTGCGTTATTTACAGATTGCTATAGACTATTCTGTTTTTGACAGATTCTGTTTTTCGTGTGTTGTTTCCTTATTTGGATGTATCTATGGCCAATAAAATAGTTCATATACCATAGAGAAGTTGGAATAAAGTAGGTTTAACACCAAAATAAATAAAGAATGATTTCATTATAGTACCTTATGTGGTGGTTTTGTTTTCTTTCACTAACGGAGCTTATAAGATTTCCTGTTGAGTTTTGTGTTGTGAAGTTTTCAAGTTTTGGGTAAAGCTTTTATGGATTATGGAATAAGGAGTGGCAAGAGCCTAAGCTTGGGGATGCCCAAGGCACCACAATATATTCAAGAATAGCCAAAATCCTAAGCTTGGGGATGCCCCGGGAAGGCATCCCCTCTTTCGTCTTCGTTCATTGGTAACTTTACTTGGAGCTATATTTTTATTCGCCACATGATATGTGTTTTGCTTGGAGTGTCGTCTATTATATTAGTCTTTGCTTTTTAGTTTACCACAATCATACTTGCTGTACACACCTTTTGGGGGAAGCCTATTTGATTAAAATTTGCTAGAATACTCTATGTGCTTCACTTATATCTTTTGAGCTTGATAGTTTTTGCTCTAGTGCTTCACTTATATCTTTTAGAGCACGGTGGTGTCTTTATTTTGAAGAAATTGCTAGTCTCTCATGCTTCACTTATATTATTTTGAGAGTCTTTTAGAACAGCATGGTATTTGCTATCATTTTAAAGTTGGTCCTAGAATGATGAGCATCCAAGTTGGGTATAATAAAAACTATCATAGGAAGAGAATTGGATGCTATGATCAGTTTGATGCTTGATAATTGTTTTGAGATATAAAGGTAGTAATCTTAGGGTCATTCTAGTGGGTAATTATGAAATTGTGAAATACTTTTGTTAAAGTTGGCAAGTCCCGTAGCATGCACGTATGGTAAAAGTTGTGTGACAAATTTGTTGCATGAGGTGCTCTTTTGATTGTCTTCCTTATGAGTGGCAGTCGGGGACGAGCGATGGTCTTTTCCTACCTATCTAACCCTCTTGGGGCATGCGTAGTAGTACTTTGCTTCGAGGGCTAAGTAGACATTTTCAATAAGTATATGAGTTCTTTTTTGACTAATGTGAGTCCATGGATATACGCACACTCATCCTTCCACTTTGCTATCATTTATTATTACCGCACAACTTTCGCGGGTATCATGAACCCTTTATTTACCTTCCTCAAAACAGCCACCATGCCTACCTATTATGGCATTTCCATAGCCATTCCGAGATATATTTCCATGCAACTTTCCGCCGTTCCGTTTATTATGACACATTCCATCATTGTCATATTGCTCTTTGCATGATCATGTAGTTGACATCGTATTTGTGGCAAGGCCACCTTCATAATTTTCATACATGTTGCTCTTGATTCATTGCATATCCTGGTACACCGCCGGAGGCATTCATATAGAGCCATATATTGTTCTAACTTTGAGTTGTAATTCTTGAGTTGTAAATCAATAAAAGTGTGATGATCTTCATTATTAGAGCATTGTCTCAGTGAGGAAAGGATGATGAAAGCTATGATTCCCCCACAAGTCGGGATGAGACTTCGGACTTTACAAAAAAAGAAAAAAAAAGAAAAAAAAGAGAGAAAGGCCAGAAAAAAAGAAAGGCCAAAGAAAAAAAAGAAAGAGAGAAAAAAAAGAAAAAATAATAAAATGAGAGAAAAAGAGAGAAGAGACAATGCTACTATCTCTTTTTCCACACTTGTGCTTCAAAGTAGCACCATGATCTTCATGATAGAGAGTCTCCTATGTTGTCACTTTCATATACTAAGTGGGAATTTTTCATTATAAAACTTGGCTTGTATATTCCAATGATGGGCTTCCTCAAAATGCCCTAGGTCTTCGTGAGCAAGCGAGTTGGATGCACAGCCACTTAGTTTCTTTAGTTGAGCTTTCATATATTTATAGCTCTAGTGCATCCGTTGCATGGCAATCCCTTCTCACTCACATTGATATCTATTAATGGGCATCTCCATATAGCCCGTTAATACGCCTAGTTGATGTGAGACTATCTTCTCCCTTTTTGTCCTCACAACCACCACCATATACCACCATAGTGCTATGTCCATGGCTTGCGCTCATGTATTGCGTAAGAGTTGAAAAAGCTGAAGCACGTTAAAAAGTATGAAACAATTGCTCGGCTCATCATCGGGGTTGTGCATGATGGGAGTATTTTGTGTAATGAAAATGAAGCATGGCCTAACTATATTATTTTGTAGGGATAAGCTTTCTTTGGCTATGCTATTTAGATAGGACATGATTATTTGTTAGTATGCTTTGAAGCATTATTATTTTTATATTTTATGAGCTTTTATTTTGTATCATTTGGATCTGAACATTCATGCCACAATAAAGAAAATTACATTGAGAATTATGCTAGGTAGCATTCCACATCAAAAATTTCTTTTTTATCATTTACCTACTCGAGGACGAGCAGGAATTAAGCTTGGGGATGCTTGATACGTCTCCAACGTATCTATTATTTTTGATTGTTCCATGCTATTATATTACCCCTTTTGGATGTTTGTGGGCTTTATTTTACACATTTATATCATTTTTGGGACTAACCTACTAACCGGAGGCCCAGCTCGTATTGCTGTTTTTTTTGCCTATTTCAGTATTTCGAAGAAAAGGAATATCAAACGGAATGAAACCTTCGGGAGCGTGATTTTTGGAACGAACGTGATCCAGAGGACTTGGAGTGCAAGTCAAGAAGTAGCCAAGGCTCCCACGAGATAGGAGGGCGCCCCCCTGTCTCATGGGCCCCTCGGGCGTCCACCGACGTACTTCTTCCTCCTATATAAGCCTACGTACCCTAAAAACATCCAGGGAGCAGACGAAACACAATTTCCACCACCGTAACTTTCTATATCCGCGAGATCCCATCTTGCAGCCTTCACCGGCGCTCCGCCGGAGGAGGAATCGACCACGGAGAGCTTCTACATCAACATCCTTGCCCCTCCGATGAGTTGTGAGTAGTTTACCACAGACCTACGGGTCCATAGTTATTAGATAGATGGCTTCTTCTCTCTTTTTGGATCTCAATACAATGTTCCCCCCTCTCTTGTGGACATCTATTCGATGTAAACTCTTTTTGCGGTGTGTTTGTCGAGATTCGATGAATTGTGGGTTTATGATCAAGTTTATCTATGCATAATATTTGAATCTTCTCTGAATCCTTTTATGTATGATTGAGTTATCTTTGCAAGTCTCTTCGAATTATCAGTTTGGTTTGGCCTACTAGATTGATCTTTCTTGCCATGGGAGAAGTGCTTAGCTTTGGGTTCAATCTTGCGGTGTCCTTACCCAGTGACAGAAAGGGTTGCAAGGCATGTATTGTATTGTTGCCATC
Organism: Triticum timopheevii; assembly: GCA_963921465.1. Lineage (NCBI taxonomy): Eukaryota > Viridiplantae > Streptophyta > Magnoliopsida > Poales > Poaceae > Triticum > Triticum timopheevii. The sequence continues at coordinate 143,372,656 of OY997270.1, forward strand.
GAGGATAACAAGATGGGTTTTATATCATATTGCTTGAGTTTATCCCTCTACATCATGTCATCTTGCTTAATGCGTTACTCTGTTCTTATGAACTTAATACTCTAGATGCAGGTGTCGGATTTCGGGTTCCGGTAGACCCTTGAGGTTCGAACACTGGGGTGCGCGCGGAGATTCAACCCTCTACCGTCTCGCACCTCGCCGAATCGCTAGGACCTAAACTACTCAACTGGAAAGCACAAGAGACACAAGATTTATACTGGTTCAGGCCACCATTGTGGTGTAATACCCTACTCCAGTGTGTGGTGTGGTGGATTGCCTCCTGGGCTTGATGAGGAATAATACAAGGAAGAACAGCCTCGCGAGGGTCTGTTCTTGGCTAGTGTGATGAACCACTAGGAGTGGTTCAGTTGCTCTATCTACTGGTTTCTTGATGAGGATCCAGGTGCCTCTACCCTGGGGGTGGCTAGTCCTATTTATAGGCAAAGGCCCTGGGCCTCTTCCCAAATATTGAGCAGGAAGGGCGCTAACAATTGGCCATTTTGAAGGGGAACAACGGGTACACTTATCCTGACTAAAGTTGGTCCTCGCCTGCCAAAGGCTCTGGTGATGACGCCGGCTTGGGCTCCACAACGGCTTCCTTCTGGCCGTTGGGCTGGTCTTGGTCTTGTTGCACCGAAATGGACGCCTTTGCTTGATGCTCTTGCCTGTGCTTGCTCCCTTTGCACCAAAGAGGGAAGGAGGACACCGCGTGGGCTGGCGCCCTTGGTCGTCATGGCTTGCATCATGGGCACCTCGCGAGGTACCCTGCCTTGAACTCTCCGGCTCCTCATGAGCCAGCCTGACGAGGCTGTGCCTGAGGAAGCTCCTTGTCGTCCGCCCCGCGAGGCTTTGCCCCTCACGAGGGTCTTGAGCTTGCGTTGATGAAGATGGGCTGTGCTGGGCCTCCTTTGAGCCACGCCGCAGGCTGCAAGCAGGCAAGTCTGGGAACCCCCGTTCCCAGAACGCCGACAGTAGCCCCCGGGCCCATGGCGCGCCCGAACTTGGCTGGGCAGAGAGGCGAAAGGGCAAGTGCGAAGCGTCGTGGGCCCTAACAGCCTGCGGCCTTGGGCGCCGTGTGGCGGTCGATTGGTTGGGGGTGACTCCGCTTCCCCATGACGCCTTGGTAACCGCACGGATTCGACAAGTCCCTGCATGCAAAGCGGGTCATGATTACCTGTGATCGTGGAGGTCGACGGTTGGCCTTCGCCGGCTATAAGTACGGAACGACGCGCGCCCTTCCAGCCTATCCCCTCTTGCTTCTCCTTCTTCTCCATGGCTCCACCAAGGAAGTTTTCGGCCGCAAAGAAAGGGAAGGCCCGCCAGGTCGAGTCTTCCTCTTCCCCGCCCAAGCGCGGTCGAGGTCGCCCTCGCAAGCATCCTGTGGCCTCCACGGCGGTCCCCCGTGGTCGCAGAGGTGGCTCTCAGTGCGGCGACGAGCGGCTAGCCATGGTCGGCGGGCGTGCCCCGGCCGTACGACCCCCGAGGCCGCGCCTCCACACTGCAGAGGCGCTGCCGGAGTTCGTGGTGTGGGCGGCAGAGCCGTCCGGCGCCCGGCTTCAGCTCCCTCGCTTCCTCCTGGGTGAGCTCCCAGATGGCGCCCTGGGTGGTCTCTGGCTTCAGGCGGATGGCTGCTGCAGCCGGGCTCCGTGGGCTTCTCTGGAGGTCTCCGCTACAGGGAACCTGTTCTTGACCCGCGGCTGGCAGACGTTTGCTCGCGCGCGTGGTCTTCACCGCCGGTGCTCCCTGCACTTCAATTACGACGGCGACGCCACCCTCTACGTGAGGGTGTTTGGGGAAGATGGTCGCCGCATGGGGTGCTGCCCTAAAGACGACGACCACGGCCGGGGACTCAGCCCCGGTGTGGACGGAGAGGGCAGCGCGTGGGTGGCTGGCGACGCCCGTGACTCCTCAAGCTTCACCAGCACCTCTTCGGGCAGTGACTCTTCTACCAGCAGCCGCGGCCAGCCTCCACGCCGCCGCGCCTGCTTGGAGGGCGGCAGTGGGTCTGCTCGCCGCCGTGCCCCGGTGAAGCGCGAGAGAGAGTCCGCCTAAGCTCCGGAGGCGGCTCAAGTCTTCCAAGAGGGCCGGCGCGGGACGTGCTTCGCCTGCTTTTGTTCTTTTCCTTTATTTTCTCCTGCGCAAAAAAGACAGCAATGTGTGGCCCCGCGATGGCGCGTTTGGGTTAATGTCGTCAATCATTGTACTGCTTTTGTTATCCCGGTATTGTTCCTTTCCGTTGTATGCCCATTCGCAAGTAATCCCTAGCCTCAACCGCAGGGGCGACCGACCCAGGCCCTGTATTCGCGTCATGATGCCCATGAGGCATGGTCCGGAGGGGTGCTCCGGTAGTTGACCTGGGCCGTGAAACTTGAGTGATAGGGGTAGGAATGCTTGCGAGGGCTCCCGGGGCTTCTGCCTCGCGAGCCCCCGTGCAAGAGAAATCGAGGCAGGAGAGCAAAAAAAGGTCGAAGAACCACAAACCAGAAGATGGCGATAGTTTCGATAAAAACTCCAAATGGGAATAACTAGTCAACTGCAGAAAGCAAATGAAAAAGCCGCATCCGGCATCTAGTCTAGTCTTCGACGTCTTCTCACTAGGGCGGAGCTAAGTGCTGCCACTGGGCGTGGGAGGGAGCCCCAGGGCCTGAGGCCGGCACCCCTGAGACTCTGGGGCGTGTACAGTCCCAACTCATTATTACGTGAGAGTGTCACGGGCAGCGAGCTTCACAGGCTTTGGCCTTCTTCACAGGCTACGGGCCTTTCTTCGGGGAAGCAAGCTTCACGGGCGTTGGCCCTCTTCATAGGCTCCGGGCCCTTTCCAAAATGCGACAGCTTCACAGGCATTCGCCTTCTTCACAGGCTCTGGGCCTTTTCCAAAAAGATAAGCTTCACATGCGTTCGCCTTCTTCACAGGCTCTGGGCCTTTTCCAAAAATATAAGCTTCACAGGCATTCGCCTTCTTCATAGGCTCTGGGCCTTTTCCAAAAAGGATAAGATTCACAAGCATTCGCCTTCTTCACAGGCTCTGGGCCTTTTCCAAAAAGGATAAGCTTCACAGGCATTCGCCTTCTTCACAGGCTCTGGGCCTTTTTCCAAAAAGATAAGCTTCACAGGCATTCGCCTTCTTCACAGGCTCTGGGCCTTTTCAGGGGTAAAACCTCCGGAGGTGCTGGATGTTCCATGCTTTCTGTATTGGTACTCCCTCCTGAGTCTCCAAGTGCACGGAGCCGGGCCTGGAAACATGAACAACCTTGAACGGGCCCTCCCACATGGGAGAGAGCTTATGCAGTCCCTCCTTGGAGAGGACCCGTCAGAGCACGAGGTCCCCTACCTCGAGAGTTCTGGGGCGGATGTTGCGGCAGTGGTATCGCCGGAGTGCCTGGTGGTACCTTGCTGCTCGCAGCGCAGCTTCTCGACGACACTCCTCCCCCAGCACGAGGTCCATCCCCCGCGTGGTGTCCTACAGCGTCTCATCAAACGCCAGGACCCGTGCGGATCGACGCTTGACCTCGTGAGGGAGGACCGCTTCGGCTCCGTAGACCAGGAAGAAGGGGGTCTCTCCAGTCGTCTTGGTCGCGGTTGTGCGGATGGACCACAACACGGACTGAAGCTCGTCATACCAGCCTCTGCCGCAGGCCTCCAGTTTCTTCTTGAATGTCCTAGTCTTGAGGCCCCTCAGGACCTCTGCGTTGGCCCGGTCGGCCTAGTCGTTGCTTCGGGGGTGTGCCACCGAAGCGTAGCATATCTGCGTCCCAAGGTTAGCAAAATATGTTTTGAAAAGGTTACTGGTGAACTGCGAACCGTTGTCGGTGATGATGCGTTTTGGCACTCCGAACCGGCTCACGATTCCCTTGATGAACTTGACCGCAGAACCAGCGGGGATGGTGCGGACGGCCTCAACTTCGAGCCACTTGGTGAATTTGTCCACGGCAACGTAGAGGTAGCGATAGCCCCCTGGCGCCCGAGGAAAAGGGCCCAGGATGTCCAGTCCCCAGACCGCGAATGGCCAAGTGAGGGGGATGGTTTGCAGACCTCCTGCCGGCTGATGGATTTGCTTGGCATGGAATTGGCGGGCCTCACAAGCCTTCACAAGTTCAACAGCGTCATTGAGTGTAGTGGGCCAATAGAAACCGCTGCGGAACGCCTTGCCGACGAGGGTCCGTGACGACGAATGATGCCCCACAGTCTCCACTGTGTATATCTGCCAGCAGTTCCTTCCCCTGTTCCCTGGTGATGCAGTGCAGGGATACATCATTTGGTCATTTCCGATAGAGCTCTCCATCCATGACGTAGTATGCTGTGGCTTGCCGTGCCACACGCTTTGCCTCCTCCTCCTTCTCCGGCAAGGTCCCTTGCGTTAAGTAACTCTTGAGCTCTGTGATCCAGCACCCCTCTTGAGGTTCCATCGTCAGGAGCAAGCGTGCTCCTGAGGCTGGGCCACAGGCTGGGGCTCCCGAGGCAGGTGGCTGAGGGAGCTCCACCCGAGGCTATGCTGTTCTTGACAATGGTGGCAGGGCTGAAGGCTTGAAGAGCCGTTCCTCAAAGACTCCCGGCTCCTGGGGCAACCTCCTGGAGGCTCGTTTGGCGATATCGTCGGCCTCTTGATTAGTGCCGCGGGGCACATGCTGCAGCTCCAACCCCCAGAACTGTTTCTCCATCCTGCGGACCTCTGCAAGGTAGGCCTCCATGTGCTCATCTCTTGGCTCATACACCTTGTTGGAGAAATTGACGAGGAGCTGCGAATCGCCCTTGATAGTAAGACGCTTCACTCCCAGGGCAGCGGCGGCCTTCAGGCCCGCTATCAGTCCCTCGTACTCTACTATATTGTTGGAGACCTTCTCACCTACTGGAAACAGAGCTGCACGGCATAGTAGAGCTTGTCCTGAGCGGGAGATATGGGCACCACCCCAGCTCCAGCGCCCTGCCTGGAGAACGCTCCATCGAAGTACATGACCCAGCCCTCTGGCGCTTCGCTCCCTGGGGAGAAGGATCGATCCTCTCTGGCCCTGAGGCCCGATGCCTCTGTCCATTCGGCCACGAAATCTGCCAGCACGGCCCCCCTTGATGACTCTGGTTTGTGCTGAATTCGAGCTGGAATGCTTGCAGTTCAATGTTCCACTCGGCAACCCTTCCAGCTGAGTTGGGGCTCCTGAGCACCCTCTCCAAGGGGTATGCCGAGACAACCTTGATTGGATGACCCTGGAAGTAGTGTCACAGCTTGCGCGAAGGCACCAGTAGCGCGAGGAGGAGCTTCTGCGGCATGGGGTACCGTGCCCTCGCATCCCGTAACACTATGCTGACGAAGTACACCGGGTGCTCGACGAGGCTAGGGGCGTCAGTGCTGGTGGCGTCCTCCAGAAGCCATGGTGCCTCCTAAGGAGGCGGAGCCTCCAGAAGCTGGGTGCCTGGAAGGAGGGCCTCTTCCGCCCCTGGTGCGCTCTGCTGCGACGGCAGATCTTCTTCAGTCGTGGTGGTGGCTTCTGCGAGTTCCTTTTGATTCAGCCTTGCCTTGGCTTGGGTGGCTGCCGTGGTCTTGGCCCGACCCTCCTCTCTAACTGCCACCAGGGCTGCGCTAGTGGAGTAGGGAGTGGCGGCGAGGTAGAGTACCAAGGGCTCCTGAGGGCGTGGGGCCACCATCACTGGAGGGCTGGTTAGGTACCTCTTGAGATCTTGGAACGCCTTGTCGGCCTCTTCAGTCCATTCGAAGGGCCCCTTTTTCTTCATCAGCTGGAAGAAAGGCAGCGCCCGCTCCCCCAATCGGGAGATGAAGCGCCCCAGCACCGTCACGCGCCCTGTGAGCTTCTGCATTTCCCTGAGGGTCTTTGGTGGGCTCATGTCCTCAACTGCCTTGACCTTTTCTGGGTTGGCCTCGATTCCTCAGTGGGATACGAGGAAACCCAGGAGCTTGCCTGAGGGAACTCCAAACACGCACTTATCCGGGTTGAGTCGCAGGCTCACTGCGTTGAGGCTCGCGAAGGTTTCCTCCAGGTCTTGTATCAGGGTCTTGGCCTCGCGAGACTTCACTATGATGTCGCCGAAGTAAGCCTCCACATTCTTCCCGAGCTGCGGGCCCAGGGTGATGTGCATGAGCCGCTGGAAGGTTGCCCCCGCGTTGCGTAGTCCGAATGGCAAGCATGTATAGCAGTACACCCCACATGGGGTTAGGAAGGCCGTCTTCTCCACGTCTTCCACCGCCATTTTGATCTGGTGATACCCGGAGAAGGCATCCAAGAAGCATAGCAGGTCACACTCAGTGGTGGAATCGACGATCTGGTCGATGCGAGGGAGCGGGAACGGATCTTGCGGGCATGCTTTGTTGAGGTTGGTGAAGTCGACACACATGCGTTCCTTTCCTCCCTTCTTTGGCACAACCACGGGGTTGGCCAGCCAATCCGGGTATGGGACCTCACGAATAACCCCTACGGCTTCTAGCTTGCGGGTCTCTTGGACGATGAAGGCCTGCTTTTCAGTGGACTACCTCCTCGCCTTCTGCTTCACAGGACGCACGTTGGGACACACGTTGAGGTGGTGCTCAATTACACCCCGTGGGATCCCTGCCAGCTGATCGGGCTCCCAGGCGAACACCTTTTTGTTTGCACGCAGGAACTTGACCAGGGCGTCCTCCTGCTCGGGCTCGAGGTTGGCGCCTATGGTGAAAGTGGTGTTAGTGGACCCGTCCTCGTCGACAGGTATCTGCTTGGTCTCCGCCTTGTCTTGGGTGAACAACTGCTTCTTCTTGGTAGGCGCAGCCCCCTTGGGCTTGGGGGTTTCCGCTGTGGCGGGCCGCGCTGCCGCCACCATCTTGAGGGCGAGCTTGAGCACTCGCAGCGCACCTTCGGTGTCCCCGGGCACGGTGAGGACGCCGTTGCTCCCGGGCATCTTCATGAGGTTGTACCCCGGGTGAGTCGCGGCCATGAATTTGGCCAATGCTGGATAGCCAAGGATGGCATTGTAGGGGAGGCCGATGGGGGCGATGTCGAAGTTGACCAGCTCCGTGCGGAAGTTGTCGCAGGTGCCGAAGGTCACCGGAAGTCGGATCTGTCCCAAGGAGCTGGACGACCTGCCTCCTACGCCTGAGAAAGGCCGGCTGGGCCGCAGCCGCTCCCGGGGTATGCAGAGGAGGTTGAAGGCCTCAACCGAGAGTATGTTGAGGCCCGCGCCACCGTCGATTAGGGTCCTAGTGATGGCCACCTAGCAGATGGTGGGTGTGCAGAGCATGGGGAGCGCACCCGAGCCGGCCGAGTTGGTGGGGTGGTCCCCAGAATTGAAGGTCAGCCCGGCCGACGGCTCCATCCGGCCCAAGGGAGCCCCCTGCCGCGTGGAGGCGGCGCCGACCCGGCGGACGAATGGCTTGATGTGGCGGCTGGAGGGCGGCGCCTACGAGCCGCCCGGGAGGGCCGCGACGACCGAAGGAGCCGGCGCGACAAGGTGGGTGATGAAGAAGCTGCGCGGCTCCTCCCCGGAGATCGCTGCGGAGCGCTGGGGCGATGCTTGCTGCCCATTCCCCGCCGGGCCGGTGGCGGTGTTGACGGCGGGCGACAGGGAACGACGAGGACGCCCGCCGACGGGAGCCGTCTGGGTGACATGGGAGGCGAGGGCGGCTCGGCGCCCAGTGCTATCCCGACGAGCGCCAGACATGGTTGCGGTGGTCGGGGAGGAACGAGACGATGGAGGGCAGATTCTGGTGCACCCCTACCTGGTGCGCCAAATGTCGGATTTCGGGTTCGGGCAGACCCTTGAGGTTCGAACACTGGGGTGCGCATGGAGATTCAACCCTCTACCGTCTCGCACCTCGCTGAATCGCTAGGACCTAAACTACTCAACTTGAAAGCACAAGAGACACAAGATTTATACCGGTTCAGGCCACCATTGTGGTGTAATACCCTATCTAGTGTGTGGTGTGGTGGATTGCCTCCTGGGCTTGATGAGGAATAATACAAGGAAGAACAGCCTCGCGAGGGTTTGTTCTTGGCTAGTGTGATGAACCACTAGGAGTGGTTCAGTTGCTCTATCTACTGGTTTCTTGATGAGGATCCAGGTGCCTCTACCCTGGGGGTGGCTAGTCCTATTTATAGGCAAAGGCCCTGGACCTCTTCCCAAATATTGAGCGGGAAGGGCGTCAACAATTGGCCATTTTGAAGGGGAACAGCGGGTACACTTATCCTGACTAAAGTTGGTCCTCGCCTGCCAAAGGCTCTGGGGATGACGCCGGCTTGGGCTCCAAAACGACTTCCTTCCGGCCGTTGGGCTGGTCTTGGTCTTGTTGCACCGAAATGGACACCTTTCCTTGATGCTCTTGCCTGCGCTTGCTCCCTTTGCAGCAAAGAGGGAAGGAGGACACCGCATGGGCTGGCGCCCGACTAGCGCCCTTGGTCGTCATGGCTTGTGTCATGGGCACCTTGCGAGGTACCCTGCCTTGAACTCTCCGCCTCCTCATGAGCCAGCCTGACGAGGCCGTGCCTGAGGAAGCTCCTTGTCGTCCGCCCCGCGAGGCTTGGCCCCTCGCAAGGGTCTTGAGCTTGCGTTGATGAAGATGGGCTATGTTGGGCCTCCTTTGAGCCACGCCGCAGGCCGTAGGCAGGCAAGTCTGGGGACTCCCGTTCCCAGAACGCCGACAGCAGGCAGGAGTCGGTCGATGTGTGGTGTAATAGTAGTAGATGTAGGCAGGAGTCGGTCTACTTGTTACGGACGTGATGCCTATATACATGATCATGCCTAGATAATCTCATAATTATTCGCTTTTCTATCAATTGCTCAACAGTAATTTGTTCACCCACCGTAATACTTATGCTATCTTGAGAGAAGCCACTAGTGAAACCTATGGCCCCCGGGTCTATCTCTTATCATATTTGCTTCCAATCTACTTTTATTTCCATCTTTACTTTTTGCATCTATATTATGAAATACCAAAAATATATTTATCTTATCATACTATCTTTATTAGATCTTACTTTCACAAGTGGCCGTGAAGGGATTGACAACCCCTTTATTGCGTTGGTTGCGAGTTCTTTGTTTGTTTGTGTAGGTGTGTGGGACTTTTCAGGAGCCTCCTACTGGATTGATACCTTGGTTATCAAAAACTGAGGGAAATACTTAGGCTACTATTGCTGCATCACCCTCTCCTCTTCGAGGAAAACCAACGCAAGCTCAAGACGTAGCAGCATGCAGCGGCAACGAGGGAGAGGAGACGGCGCTCCGGGTCAGCTCCGCCAAGCCAGAAGCCTTGGCTGAAACCTTTTACCCCTTCTTTCTCCACGACGTCTTTGCTGGGCTGGTTCCCCCCTTCTCCAGTTTCTTCTATGCCATCCTCAACCATTATGGGATCCATGCCCTCCATCTTCATCCAAACTCCATCCTCCTCCTCTCGATCTTCGCCTTCTACTGCGAGGCGTTCGTGGGAGTGGTGCCCTCCGTTGCGTTGTTCCGCCACTTTTTCTACCTTCGGGTAAGAAGAGGCCAGTGCTCTGGGTGCGCCAGCTTCATCGCGGATCACGGGAGCAACGCGATCTCGAGGGCTGGGAAAAAGGTGGAGGACTTCCGGCACAAGTGGATCTTGATGGACGCCAAGCGCTCCCATGCTCTGCTGGAGCTGCTGACCGCCTTCTCGGCAAAGCTGGACCGGTGGGCTCACGAGAAGCTCACCGACCCCCGGGCAGAGCGGTTGCCGGAGAAGATGACGGCTGACCTGGAAGCGGAGAAGTTGGTAGGGTCCATGACTGTCAAGGAATTCCTGACGCAGCGCCTGGCTCCGCTCCACGTGCACTCACGCCCCCTGTGGAGCTTCAAGGGTGTGGAAGACGACCTCCAATTGCGCCCGGACGACATTTTTGACGAGGAGCTGAGAAGGGCCATGCGCACCTTGCTCGGGAAAGACCGGGGCACCCCCAGAAGCCCATCTCCCGCTAGACCGCCACGACGACAGGGAGAAGGTGGTCGCCGTCATTCCTCTCTTCGACAAGCGGGGGCTTATGCCACTGCAGCCTTCCCGGGACACGGGCTCCCCGGTGCCGATGTCCTCCGGCGAGTCTGGTGAGGAGGAGAAGGCGGACTCGGACGCGACCTTGGAAAGGGTGGGGGAGACCTTTGCCCCGTGATAGACCAATCTCCTCTGCGTCCTTTTGTGATGACGATGACGCTGGCGAGCACCCAGTTAGGGAGTCGCCGCGCTCCACAGGGGTCACCACGAGGTCCGGGGCACCCCCTTGAGGAAGCCGAAGTAGGGGACCCCGAAGAAGGGCATGGCCGCATCACTACCTCGCGGCGACGCCTCCACCCTGCAGCCGGCCACTCCTGCCCCTGATCCGGCCACCGCCCGCTTGTCCAACCCCGAGAGCACAGTGACACCCATGGCCAGGAAGCTTGGGGGCGTCGCGCTCCTGGGTAGGAAGAGGGACTATGTCTTCGAGGACAAGTAAGTGTATCACCTTGCCCTTGTTCTTTGCTCTTGTCGTAGTACTCAACATCTTCATCTTGATCACCAGGATGACGTCGATGGCGAAGAGGAAGAAGCAGGACGTCTGAGCCACGGAGGCCAAGCATCCTGTCGTGGCTGTGATGAACCCGACATGGGAGGGAGAGACCACCTGTCCTCCTGCGACGGGGTTGGCCTCTGGCTCCGATGGCTCTGGAGCCCCCGATTGTCCTTGTTGTTGCTGCTTCGCCAGTCTTGACACCAGCGCCGTCTCTTCCCCCGGCCGTCACGTCGGCGGGCCGTGGTTCTTCCATCGTGCCTGGTGCCCTGGAGGAGGCCTTATTTGTGCTGGATCAGCTCCGGGATGATCTGCGGGGCCCCGATTGGCGCAGGGCGTCAGGGCGCCTGGAGCTGGTCTCGGGGTGGATCCAGGCCGACTCGTCCGTCAAAGCGGACTGGGGCCAGGTCAAGGCTGCCGCTGAGGACAGCAGGAAGATGGTCGGCATGGCCGCAGCCTCTCGCCACCTGGCGTTGAAAGATGCAGCGGCCACCGAGAAGCGCTTCTGTACGGCGGAGGCCGAGTTGAAAGCCCTCCGTGACGAGCAGGCCGCCTACACCCGACAACAGGTGGAGAAGGAGGAGGAGGAGCTGAAAGCCTGAGTGGTTGCGCTCACCGACCGCGACGCCGAGTTGGAGTAGGCTACCCAGGAATAAGGCATAGAGCGCAACCGCCTGAAGATGCTCAAGGAGGAGGTGGAGGCGGCCCACGATTCTCACGTCAAATTTGTTTCCGAAGACGAAGCTCGGCTGGAGACCCGGGAGAAGCTCCTCGCCACTGCTGAGGAGGCGGCACCGTGGGGTGTGCCGCTTTCGACTCCCTCAAGCTGAGGTCCCGCAAGGCACTGCAGGATCTCTATGGTAGCGGGAACGAGAAGCCACTGGCGACTCCTGAGGAAGGCCCCACCGGGCTCCTCCCCAAGCTCATCGCGGCGCTTGAGGGCATCGTCATTGGAGTGGGCCCCATGGTGGAGGGAGAGGCCCGCGTGCTTTCTACCTCGGCTCCGATGCGCATCTTCAGCCACCTCTATCTTCGAGACCCCAGCTTCAACCTTGGCGCCTTGCTTCAACCCATGGACCCTGAGGTCCATGACACCGCTGCCAAGGCCGTGAAGGATTAGGTGGAGGCCCTGCTGCTAAAGTTCCTCTGCATCAACCCTGCTACCGCAGCTGCCAGCAAGGATGGTGGCGACATCATCGATGGCGGGCCTCTCCAGGCAGGCGACGGCGATGCCTAAGGCTGAGGAGAAGCTCAAGGGCGGCGCCTCCCCCTGCTTTAGTACGGCAACATGTATCATGCCTCGTGGAGGAATGAGAAATTATGCTTGAAACTTTAAGAAACAATATATTTTGTAATAATTTTCCAGGGTTCTGCGATTTCCTTTTCGTTTGCTTTAGTGTTCTGCGTCGGCAGGGCCCAGCCCCGTGCATACCTCAGCCGCCATTGGGTCGTTCGGATCACCAGGATGAGGCTAGGGGGTGAGGGGCTACGTGAACAGTTAGGCTCTTGAGTCGTGATGCTTAGGAGTCCCCCTTGACGTACGAACAACCCTCAGGAAGGAGACGCGGGTGTAGGTCTTAGCGTTCTGCGTCGGCAGGGCCCGGCCCCGCACATACCTCAGCCGCTGTTGGGTCGTCCGGATCACCAGGACGAGACCAAGGGGTGAGGGGCTATGTGACCAGTTAGGCCCCTGAGTATTGATGCTCAGGAGTCCCCCTTGACGTATGAACAAACCTCCATATCTTTCCTCGCCGAGCTCACGCTCAGAAGGGGCGTGCAAAGACCAGGTTCGAGGGACCTAGCGAGGTGGCGTACACCAGGCATGACCTGAGCGTAGCCCCCGTGCCCAGCCCCCTCGCGTGACTCTCCCGAGGGGAAAGTGGGGCGGTGGGGCTAAACACCGAGCCTAGTGGCTAACCTGAGGTTACTCCTACCGTGAGGCTACCCTCAGTTGTTTAACACCAGCGTGGAGCATGGCACTTCTTATCTTGCACGGGCATAGCCGCTCCTCGACCGTGTCGTTTGCCAGCACGGAGCATGGTGCTTCCACTTGTACGTGGGTGGGGGGCTCTCTCTGAGGGGAGACCCCGAGGCGTGTACAGCCCTGCCCTGAAACATGGCTTGCACGGCAGGGCTAGAGGAGGTGTGTATGGGCACGCGTGAGCCAGTGCAGGACTCACGAGGCTCTACCTAAAGGTGGCTTGAGCCTGAATTTGATTCGGAACACTTGTGATAGTCCTGCGAGATGGTTAGGCGACCTGCGCCAAGTGAATCTCCTAAGGTTATCGCATGAGAAGGCCAAACACCAACGACCCAGGAGGTGACGTGAATGGGAGCGGCCCGCCAGATAGAGCTCTACCGTGGGGTTTTTCGATGCTGCAAGGATGGACCCAAGCACAAACGTCCTGCCTAGCCTTCTCATGCGAGAGTCCTGAAGAAAGAAAACCGGCGGGCGGCTCCTGCGGTGGCAAGGCACAGGGTCACGTCTCCTAACTCCTAACTCATCCATCCCTGATTAACTCATGCGAGAACAAGGCGCCAAGGATCATGGGACGTGACGTACCTGGGAGCTAGCCCGCGAGCCAGAGCTCAGCCACTTGGGTTAAGTGATGCTATAGGGACAGACCCGAGCACGGACGCCGTGCCAATCCTTAATCATGAGGCGGTCGAGGGTGGGTTTGCAAGGGCGTATGACGATCATGGCCATGAAGCACCGGACAGACAGGTGATAATCATAAAGCAGCTCATGATTAAAGGGTAGAGCCAGTTCTAATAGATGCAAAGAATGATACATGCCATGGGGACGGACCCACACGGCTTGGGGATGATGCAGCCCGAGGGGCACCCCCAACTGAACAAACCAAAAGATGTCACTTGGCACCGTTGCTGAAGAGGTGCTGGAGTAGTTGGAGACGTGTGCTATAGAAGTCGCTCCTCATGAGCCGCCCCGGCCCTGAACCTCACGACGCTCTGGAGGCTCGGGGGGCTCGCGAGGATCCGTCGCCACCTCTGATAGGATCACCTAGTGCCTGGCCTCATAAGCTGCCAGGATGCCCCGCATGTGGCGCTGGAATGTAGCAGCCGCATTCAGCAAACCGAAAGGCATGCGAACGTAGCTGTGAGGGGGGGCCCTCGCACCGGCCAACGTGGGACGGCCAGAAGAACCCCTGAGACACGGCCCTATAGAGCCCTGTGATGTTGATGCAGACGCGCAACTTGCTGCCCTCGTCAGGGGCATCAGCTGCAGGGGGGGGGGGTGCGGCAGCGCTCGCCACACATGGCTTGTGCCTCCTGAAGCTCCTTGATCGTCTTGGTGATGAACTCCTGAGCACCTGCACCTCATGCCATACACCCTCTTTGCAGAAACGCGCATCAAAGCACGCCTCCACATGGTGCCCGAGCGCCTCCCTCATGATGTTGGCAAGGTCCGAGGCCCTCCAAAGGAGAGCCCCTGAGCCCAGCCTGAGGGGGGCACCGAGCGCGCCTTCCTATGCAAGAGGGAAGGGTGCCCCGTCAGCGGGTGCAGGTCCTAAGGTAGGGCCACCAGCTGCCCCATCCTCCTGAGGTCCACGGTGGAGTAGCTGCTTCTTCTTCTTGGGGACGACCTCAAGGGAGTGGGTGGCACCTTCGTCATTTGTGTTCTCGACTGCCGCAGCTTGGTAGGCGCGATCAAGAGAGCACACCCCGTCTTTCTCCTCGCAAGCGACCGTGATGATGCCGCAGCTTCCTGGCATCTTGACGATATTACAGCCATGGTGGGTCACGACCATGAACTTGGCCAGGGTCGGGTACCAGAGGATGGCGTTGTACGGGAGGCAAATGTGGCGGATGTCTGATACGTCTCCAACGTATCTATAATTTTTGATTGCTCCATGCTACTTTATCTACTGTTTTGGACTATGTTGGGCTTTATTTTCCACTTTTATATTATTTTTGGGACTAACCGGCCCAGCCCAGAATTGCTGTTTTTTGCCTATTTCATTGTTTCGAAGAAACGGAATATCAAACGGAGTCCAAACGGAATGAAACCTTCGGGAACGTGATTTTCTCACCGAACATGATCCAGGAGACTTGGACCCTACTCCAAGACGTAACAGAGGCGGTCACGAGGGTGGGACCCCCCCCCTAGGGCGCGCCCCCTGCCTCGTGGCCCCCCTGTTGCTCCACCGACGTACTCCTTCCTCCTATATATACCTATGTATCCCCAAACGATCAGAACATGAGCCAAAAACCTAATTCCACTGCCGCAACCTTCTGTATCCACGAGATCCCATCTTGGGGCCTGTTCCGGAGCTCCGCCAGAGGGGGCATCCACCACGGAGGGCTTCTAAATCAACACCATAGCCCCTCCGATGAAGTGTGAGTAGTTTACTTCAGACCTTCGGGTCCATAGCTAGTAGCTAGATGGCTTCTTCTCTCTTTTTGGATCTCAATACAATGTTCTCCCCCTCTCTCGTGGAGATCTATTCGATGTAATCTTATTTTTGCGGTGTGTTTGTTGAGACCGATGAATTGTGGGTTTATGATCCAGTTTATCCATGAACAATGTTACTATCCTTTTACCATACTTGTGCTTGAAAGTAGCACCAAGATCTTCATGATAGAGAGTCTCTCATTTTATCACTTTCATATACTAGTGGGAATTTTTCATTATAGAACTTGGCTTGTATATCCCAATGATGGGCTTCCTCAAAATGCCCTAGGTCTTCGTGAGCAAGCGAGTTGGATGCACACCCACTTAGTTTCTTTTGTAGAGCTTTCATATACTTATAGCTCTAGTGCATCCGTTGCATGGCAATCCCTACTCACTCACATTGATATATATTGATGGGCATCTCGTTGATACGCCTAGTTGATGTGACACTATCTTCCCTCTTTTTGTCTTCTCCACAACCACCCTTCTATTCCACATATAGTGCTATATCCATGGCTCACGCTCATGTATTGCGTGAAGATTGAAAATGTTTTGAGAATGTCATAAGTATGAAACAATTGATTGGCTTGTCATCGGGGTTGTGCATGATTTAAATATTTTGTGTGGGGAATATGGAGCATAGCCAGCCTATATGATTTTGTAGGGATAACTTTCTTTGGCCATATTATTTTGAGAAGACATAATTGCTTAGTTAGTACGCATGAAGTATTATTATTTTAATGTCAATATGAACTTTTGTCTTGAATCTTTCGGATCTGAATATTATTATCACAATTAAGAAGATATACATTGAAATTATGCCAAAGTATCACTCCGCATCAAAAATTCTTTTTTATCATTTACCTACTCGAGGACGAGCAGGAATTAAGCTTGGGGATGCCTGATACATCTCCAACGTATCTATAATTTTTGATTGCTCCATGCTACTTTATCTACTGTTTTGGACTATATTGGGCTTTCTTTTCCACTTATATATTATTTTTGGGACTAACTTATTAACCGGAGGCCCAGCCCAGAATTGCTGTTTTTTGCCTATTTCAGTGTTTCGAAGAAACAAAATATCAAACGGAGTCCAAACGGAATGAAACCTCCGGGAACGCGATTTTCTCACCGAACGTGATCCAGGAGACTTGGACCCTACTCAAAGACGTAACAGAAGCGGTCACGAGGGTGGGGGGCACGCCCCACCTAGGACGCGCCTCCTGCCTCGTGGGCTCCCTGTTGCTCCACCGACGTACTCATTCCTCCTATATAACAGGAGCCAAAAACCTAATTCCACCACCGCAACCTTCTGTATCCACGAGATCCCATCTTGGGGCCTGTTATGGAGCTCTGCCGGAGGGGGCATCCACCACGGAGGGCTTCTATATCAACACCATAGCCCCTCCGATGAAGTGTGAGTAGTTACTTCAGAACTTCGGGTCCATATCTAGTAGCTAGATGGCTTCTTCTCTCTTTTTGGAACTCAATACAATGTTCTCCCCCTCTCTCGTGGAGATCTATTCGATGTAATCTTCTTTTCGCGGTGTGTTTGTTGAGACCGATGAATTGTGGGTTTATGATCCAGTTTATCTATGAACAATATTTGAATCTTCTCTGAATTCTTTTATGTATGATTGAGTTATCTTTGCAAGTCTCTTCGAATTATCCTTTTGGTTTGGCCAACTAGATTGGTAGTTCTTGCAATGGGAGAAGTGCTTAGCTTTGGGTTCAATCTTGCGGTGTCCTTTCCCAGTGACAGAAGGGGCAGCAAGGCACGTATTGTATTGTTGCCATCGAGGATAACAAGATGGGTTTTTTTATCATATTGCATGAATTTATCCCTCTACATCATGCCATCTTGCTTAAGGCGTTACTCTGTTTTTAACTTAATACTCTAGATGCATGCTAGATAGCGGTCGATGAGTGGAGTAATAGTAGTAGATGCAGAATCGTTTCGATCTACTTGTCTCGGACGTGATGCCTATATACATGATCATACCTAGATATACTCATAACTATGCTCATTTCTGTCAATTGCTCAACAGTAATTTGTTCACCCACCGTAGAATATCTATGATCTTGAGAGAAGCCACTAGTGAAACCTATGGCCCCCGGGTCTATTCTCATCATATCAATATCTATCGTTTTATTACTTGCTTTGTTTTTACTTTGCCTTTTACTTTTTACTTTGCATCTATCTATCAAAAATACCAAAAATATTATTTATCATCTCTATCAGATCTCACTCTCGCAAGTGAGCGTGAAGGGATTGACAACACCTAATCACGTTGGTTGCGAGTAGCTATCGTTTTGTGTAGGTACGAGGGACTTGTGCGTGGTCTCCTACTGGATTGATACCTTGGTTCTCAAAAACTAAGGGAAATACTTACGCTACATTGCTGCATCATCCTCTCCTCTTCGGAGAAATCCAACGCAGTGCTCAAGAGGTAGCAAGAAGAATTTTTGGCGCCTTTGCCGGGGAGGCTCACGCAAGCAAGTCAACAATACCAAGTATCCATCACAATCCCTATCTCTCGCATTAGATTATTTGCCATTTTCCACTCGTTTTCCTCTCCCCCACTTCACCCTTGCCGTTTTAATCGCCCTCTCTTTCCCAATCTCCTCCTCTCTTTTCCATTTGCCTTCTTCCTCATCCATTTGTTTGCTCGTGTGTTAGTTTGCTTGCTTGTCGTTATGTCTGAAATTAGGGAAATTATTGCCAACATGGGCGATAATAATATCATGGAAAATTTTGAAGCTCCTGCTGAAGAATCCCCTACCTACCATACAAAAATATTTCGAATCGGTAGTGGTAATATTATTGGAAAAGGAGTTATTTAAGATTTCTTTACTTGTGCCGGTGCTTTACCCTCTATGCGCAGTTCTATTCTTCATAGAACTAGTAGTCTTGCGGACGCCATTGCCATGCTTATCGTTGAACTTGAAAGGCAATTTATGCATATGCACCTTTCTATACAAAGGATTTTCCTAGAATTCTGTAATATTGAACACTCTTATGTTAAGCGTGCCGCTACTATCTTTTTGGCTCATGAATTCAGATTTATAATAAAAGAGACCAAAGAAATCTTTGCGCATTATAGGGTGGACGCTGGCCGTCCTCCCATAGAATCTATCCTCTTTGATCAAGAAGAAATTATGCGTTTTCAATCTCTTGACTATGTTGCTTTCAATGAAAACCTTAGTAAAAAGGTGCCAACCAATATTTTAATTGATAGAATCTCTGAACTTAATGATGATTTGGCTACTCGAAATAATGAGTTAGGATACTCTCTTGAGTGTAGACTCACAAGGTTCTGTCAAAAGAACGCTTATAATGATGAATTGGTTGTGCATTATGAAGGGCCGAAAGAGGAACCTATACTTCCTAAAATTGATCTTGGGGATTTTTTCCCTATTAAATTTAGCCATTTTGATTACTTTTGATTACCTCAAAGAAACTTGCTGCCGAACGTAGAGAATATGAAATGAGTTTTACCGATCTATCTTATTACTACGGCACTACCTAGATCTATCATTGCTTTTATGCCTAGCTAGGGGCGTTAAATGATAGCGCTTGTTGGGAGACAACCCAAATTTTTTGTTTTTTTTGTTTTTGCTTCTGTTTAGGAATAAATAATCCATCTAGCCTCTGTTTGGATGTGGTTTTATCTTTTAGTTAGTGTTTGTGCCAAGTAGAACCTATAGGATAACCTACGATGATAGTTGATTTGATTCTGCTGAAAAACAGAAACTTTGCGCGCACGAATATAATTTTGTTAAATCACAAAAACGTGCTTTTGCATTGATTCGTTTTGCTGCTGTTCAATAGACAAATTTTCCAGGAATTCCTATTTTGGTAGAATTTTTAGAGTTTCAGAATTTTGCGTTAGTTACAGATTGCTACAGACTGTTCTGTTTTTGACAGATTCTGTTTTGCGGGTGTTGTTTGCTTATTTTGATGAATCTATGGCTAGTAAAATAATTTATAATCCATACAGAAGTTGGAATACAGTAGGTTTAACACCAATATAAATAAAGAATGAGTTCATTACAGTACCTTGAAGTAGTCTTTTGTTTTCTTTCTCTAACGGAGCTCACGAGAGTTCTATTGAGTTTTGTGTTGTGAAGTTTTCAAGTTTTGGGTGAATTTTTTTGATGGATTATGGAACAAGGAGTGGCAAGAGCCTAAGCTTGGGGATGCCCATGGCACTCCCAAGATAATTCAAGGACACCAAAAAGTCAAAGCTTGGGGATGCTCCGGAAGGCAGCCCCTCTTTCGTCCACTTCCATCGGTAATTTACTTGGAGCTATATTTTTATTCACCACATGATATGTGTTTTGCTTGGAGCGTCTTGTATTATTTGCGTCTTTGCTTGTTACTTTACCACAATCATCCTTGATGCACACACCTTTTGAGAGAGCCATACATGAATTGGAATTTGTTAGAATACTCTATGTGCTTCACTTATATCTTTTGAGCTTGATAGTTTTGCTCATAGTGCTTCACTTACATCTTTTGAGCGTGATAATTTTTGCTCTAGTGCTTCACTTAGATCTTTTAGAGCATGGTGGTAGATTTGTTTTAAAGAAACTATTGATCTCTCATGCTTCACTTAGATTATTTTGAGAGTCGTTAATAGCATGGTAATTCGCTTAATGTCAATATACTTGGTGTTCAAGATATGTGGAACTTTCTTTTGAGTGTGTTGAATACTAAGATAAGTTTGATGCTTGATAATTGTTTTGAGATATGAAGATGGTGATATTAGAGTCATGCTAGTTGAGTAGTTGTGAATTTAAAGAATACTTGTGTTGAAGTTTGTGATTCCCGTAGCATGCACTTATGGTGAACCGTTATGTGATGAACTCGGAGCATGATTTATTTATTGATTGTCTTCCTTATGAATGGCGGTCGGGGACGAGCGATGGTCTTTTCCTACCAATCTATCCCCCTAGGAGCATGCATGTAATACTTTTCTTTGATAATTTCTAGATTTTTGCAATAAGTATATGAGTTCTTTATGACTAATGTTGAGTCCATGGATTATACGCACTTTTTCCCATCCTTCCACCATTGCTAGCCTCTCTAATACCGCGCACTTTTCGCCGGTATCATACACCCACCATATACCTTCCTCAAAACAGCCACCATACCTACCTATCATGGCATTTCCATAGCCATTCCGAGATATATTGCCATGCAACTTTCCACCGTTCCATTCATTATGACACGCTCCATCATTGTCATATTGCTAGCATGATCATGTAGTTGACATCGTATTTGTGGCAAAGCCACCATTCATAATTCTTTCATACATGTCACTCATGATTCATTGCATATCCCGGTACACCGCCGGAGGCATTCATATAGAGTCATACTTTGTTCTAAGTATCGAGTTGTAATTGTTGAGTTGTAAGAAAAATAAAAGTGTGATGATCATTATTATTAGAGCATTGTCCCAAGTGAGGAAAGGATGATGGAGACCATGACTCCCCCACAAGTCGGGAAGGGACAATGTTACTATCCTTTTACCATACTTGTGCTTGAAAGTAGCACCAAGATCTTCATGATAGAGAGTCTCTCATTTTATCACTTTCATATACTAGTGGGAATTTTTCATTATAGAACTTGGCTTGTATATCCCAATGATGGGCTTCCTCAAAATGCCCTAGGTCTTCGTGAGCAAGTGAGTTGGATGCACACCCACTTAGTTTCTTTTGTAGAGCTTTCATATACTTATAGCTCTAGTGCATCCGTTGCATGGCAATCCCTACTCACTCACATTGATATCTATTGATGGGCATCTCGCTGATACGCCTAGTTGATGTGACACTATCTTCCCTCTTTTTGTCTTCTCCACAACCACCCTTCTATTCCACATATAGTGCTATATCCATGGCTCACGCTCATGTATTGCGTGAAGATTGAAAATGTTTTGAGAATGTCATAAGTATGAAACAATTGATTAGCTTGTCATCGGGGTTGTGCATGATTTAAATATTTTGTGTGGGGAAGATGGAGCATAGCCAGACTATATGATTTTGTAGGGATAACTTTCTTTGGCCATGTTATTTTGAGAAGACATAATTGCTTAGTTAGTACGCTTGAAGTATTATTATTTTTATGTCAATATGAACTTTTGTCTTGAATCTTTCGGATCTTAATATTATTATCACAATTAAGAAGATTTACATTGAAATTATGCCAAAGTATCACTCCGCATCAAAAATTCTTTTTTATCATTTACCTACTCGAGGACGAGCAGGAATTAAGCTTGGGGATGCCTGATACATCTCCAACGTATCTATAATTTTTGATTGCTCCATGCTACTTTATCTACTGTTTTGGACTATATTGGGCTTTATTTTCCACTTATATATTATTTTTGGGACAAACCTATTAACCGGAGGCCCAGCCTAGAATTGCTGTTTTTTGCCTATTTCAGTGTTTCGAAGAAACAGAATATCAAACAGAGTCCAAACGGAATGAAACCTCCGGGAACGCGATTTTCTCACCGAACGTGATCCAGGAGACTTGGACCCTACTCAAAGATGTAACAGAAGCGGTGACGAGGGTGGGGGGCACGCCCCCCCCCCCTAGGGCGCGCCCCCTGCCTCGTGGCCCCCTGTTGCTCCACCGACGTACTCGTTCCTCCTATATATACCTACGTATCCCCAAATGATCAGAACAGGAGCCAAAAACCTAATTCCACCACCGCAACCTTCTGTATCCATGAGATCCCATCTTGGAGCCTGTTCTGGAGCTCCGCCGGAGGGGGCATCCACAACGGAGGGCTTCTGTACCAACACCATAGCCCCTCTGATGAAGTGTGAGTAGTTTACTTCAGACCTTCGGGACCATAGCTAGTAGCTAGATGGCTTCTTCTCTCTTTTTGGAACTCAATACAATGTTCTGCCCCTCTCTCGTGGAGATCTATTCGATGTAATCTTCTTTTTGCAGTGTGTTTGTTGAGACCGATGAATTGTGGGTTTATGACCCAGTTTATCTATGAACAATATTTGAATCTTCTCTGAATTCTTTTATGTATGATTGAGTTATCTCTGCAAGTCTCTTCGAATTATCCTTTTGGTTTGGCCAACTAGATTGGTAGTTCTTGCAATGGGAGAAGTGCTTAGCTTTGGGTTCAATCTTGCGGTGTCCTTTCCCAGTGACAGAAGGGGCAGCAAGGCACGTATTGTATTGTTGCCATCGAGGATAACAAGATGGGTTTTTTATCATATTGCATGAATTTATCCCTCTACATCATATCATCTTGCTTAAGGTGTTACTCTGTTTTTAACTTAATACTCTAGATGCATGCTGGATAGCGGTCGATGAGTGGAGTAATAGTAGTAGATGCAGAATCGTTTCGATCTACTTGTCTCGGACGTGATGCCTATATACATGATCATACCTAGATATACTCATAACTATGCTCAATTCTGTCAATTGCTCAACAGTAATTTGTTCACCCACCGTAGAATATCTATGCTCTTGAGAGAAGCCACTAGTGAATCCTATGGCCCCCGGGTCTATTCTCATCATATCAATATCTATCATTTTATTACTTGCTTTGTTTTTACTTTGCCTTTTACTTTTTACTTTACATCTATCTATCAAAAATACCAAAAATATTATTTATCATCTCTATCAGATCTCACTCTCGTAAGTGACCGTGAAGGGATTGACAACCCCTAATCGCGTTGGTTGCGAGTAGCTATCATTTTGTGTAAGTACGAGGGACTTGTGCGTGGTCTCCTACTGGATTGATACCTTGGTTCTCAAAAACTGAGGGAAATACTTACGCTACTTTGCTACATCATCCTCTCCTCTTCGGGGAAATCCAACGCAGTGCTCAAGAGGTAGCAATGTCGAAGTCGATGAGGTCTATGTGGTAGTTGTTGCGCTTGCCTAAGGTGACTGGGAGGCGGACTTGCCCTATCGGGGTGGTGGAGCCGTCGGTCACTCCTGAGAAGGGCTTGGTAGGCTGAAGCTGGTTGTAGGGCACCTAGAGTCGGTCGAACATCTCGTTGGAGAAGACATTGAGCCCCGCACCGCCATCGATGAGTGTCTTGGTGACGAGCACGTTGCTGATGATGGGCTAGCAGAGCATCGGGAGGGCGCCGATTGTGGTCGCACACTTGAGCAGGTCAGAAGAGTCGAAGGTGATGGCATACTTGGACCACCTGAGTGGACATGTCGCCTCGAGCTTGGGGAGGGCCGCGTTCACCTCACACGCGAACTGTGATGGGAGTCAGGGGCCTAAGCACCGCCTAGGATGCAAACGATGGCACGAGTATCTTGGAAGCCCCCAGCCCCCTCGTCCTGGTGGTGGTCATCATTCCTTCTTGGTGGGGGCGGCAGTGGAGGAAGGCCATTGGTGTTGTGGCTGTGCACGTTGTGGAAGATTCAGAACGGGCGGCTACCCTTGGATGACTCCGGGTGGTCGCAGCCGCGCATCATCTCTGGTTCGGCCGCGAGCACGGCTGGTCCCTTGCGCTTCACATCCTTGAGCTTGGCCTTCTTGTCTTCTGGGTCAGCCTCCGGAAGTTCCAGGAGGGAGAGGCGACCTTCCTCAGCTGTTGCACACTTGGTTGCCATGTTGAACATCTCCAGAGTCATGCACAGGTCCTCATGTATGGCGAGCTCCTGCTTCATCTTGACATCGTGTACGCCATCAGTGAACACCGAGATGATGGCTTCATACAACACCTTGGGGATCTTGAGGCGAACACTGTTGAAGCATTGGATGTACTTCTGCAAGGTCTCTCCTGGCTGCTGCTTGATGCATCACGGGTCACCCGCAGCCGGTGGGCGGTCGCGAGTGCCCTGGAAGATGGAGACGAAACGCTCTCGCATCTTGTCCCGGGAGGAGATCGATCCCGCAGGGAGGTTCAGGAGCCACGAGCGTATGCCATTTTTGAGGGCCATGGGAAACTAGTTCGCCATAACCTTCTCATCGCCGCTGGCCGCCTTGATACTCAGCTCGTAGAGCTGCAGGAACTTGGCAGGGTCGGTGGTGCCGTCGTAGCATGGAGGCAGGTCAGGCTTGAACTCCCCTGGCCAGATGATGTTGCGCAGCTCCGGAGTGAATGCGCGGCATCCTACTGTAGTCAGAGGAACCCGCCGTAGAGGTGGAGCCTGGTCTTGGCGCTTGCACACCACCACCATAGGCGGCAGGCGGTCTTGGCGTGTTGGTGCCGGGAGCGCACGCGCATCTTCTTGCGGCCGCTACATCTCCTGGCAGCTTGCCTCATCGCGCGCGGGCGCCCTGCACTGCAGATCGCGCCGAGGAGCCTCCTGCCTTGGCTCGATGATGGCGTCCTACCTGGGAGGTGGTGGAGGTGCTCCATGAGGTACGTCACCCGCGGCAGGCGGCGAGTGAGGCACCGAGGGAGATGGTGCAGGAGACCCTCCGGCAGCGCTAACTAGCTCGGAGATACGGTCCATCCAGTCCTCATAGAGGTCATCAACCGGGTGGTACCGCAGGAGCTCGCGTGCCATTAGCAGCACAGCCTATGCGTTCGCTGGACCACGACAAGCATGGGAAGACAAAGCAGCCGGGGTCAGCGACAGGGTCGCGGTGCGCCTGTCTCGCTGCACAGAAGGGTGCAGCGACGAAGCCTACTGCTCACGGCCCGTGGGGCGGTGGTGGCGTTCGCCACTAGTGATGGGGGATAGCAAGGGCAGCCATCGCCCGTCGGTGTTGTCTGAGCGACGCGTGCGGCGAGAGCGGCCTAACGGTTAGCACGAGCTCGATGAGCGTCAGCCATGGGAGCGGCAGAGCAGTGGCAAGTCGACCGGCGGAAGAGAGGCTCCGACACACCCCTACCTGGTGCGCCAAATGTTGGATTGCGGGCTTAGTAGACCCTTGATAGATTCGAACTCTGGGGTGTGTGCGAAGAACTCGTCCTCCCCACTCTGCCTACTCGCCAATCTCACGTCCTAGCTCAATGAACGGGAAGGAAATGGGACACAGCAGTTTACCCAGGTTCGGCCCACCTTGCGGTGTAAAACCCTACGCCTACTTTGTCGTGGATTGGCCTCGAGGTGGGCTGAGGATGAACTAGTACAATGGGAGAACAACCTCAGGAGGTGTGTTCTTGAGCTCGTGTGCACTAGTGAGGGTGAGAGTGGAATGTATCCGATCGCTCTCTACGTTGGTGGATAGGTCCTATTTATAGTGGCCTTGGTCCTCTTCCCAAATGAAGGCGGGAAGGGATCCCACAACAGCCAAATTCGAAGGGAGACAACTAGTACATCTTATCCGGACAAAAGTAGTTTCGCTTCCAAAGACTCTGGTCATGACACCGTGGTGGGCTCGGCGATGACCTCCATCCTGCAGTCCTGGCGGTCTTGGACTTGTTGCATGGGAATGGAAACCTTTAGTTGATTCCTCGGGACTCTGCACCCGCGCTTGCCTCCTTAGCACCAAAGAGAAAACTGTTGTCTTGCGCCCGCTAGCGCCCACCTAGCCTTGGTCGTCATGGCTCACGTCATCTAAACCTCACAAGGTGAGGCTTGCATAGAAATCTCCGCTCCTCAGGAGCCAGTCTGAGGAGGCCGCTCCTTTTGGAGGTCTTGCTGTCGTCCGCCTCGTGAGGCTTGGCCCCTCGTGAGGGTCTTGAGTTGTTGATGCTGAAGGTGGGTCATACCAGGCCATCGATGGAGCCACGCCATGGGCCATAGGCAGGCAAGTCTGGGTACCCCAGTTCCCAGAACACCGACAACTTCTGCATGCATGCAAGGGTATATTAATGTCCTTGGTTGCTAGTACGATGCAAACCCTATCAATGTTGCCTTGATTATTATTAGTGGCCTTCTGCGAATTGTAATTTTGATATACTGGCCTTGTTTACAAAAAATGGAGGTAGTAACTATTTGACTTCCTTCCCCATTGTGGTGACGTCGACGATATCTCGAACGTTGTGGTTTGGCGAAGTTCGTTCGACGGAGAACACCATTGAGGGAGACCACGGTAAGTCGTTCTCAAGTCCGCCTGCAAGCCGAGACAACCACCTTATTTGCATCCAGGAAGTCCGTTGAACCAAAGGACGTGTAAATGTACTAGTACTACACAATTGCGTCGTCTGTCCAGCTTAGTGCAGTGAGGTGGTTTCTCGAATAAGACGATGGAGAAGCGGAGTGAGCAAAGAGTGAAATGATGGTTGCTTCATCTGTGCTTTGTGATTTGACGCCTCACTGCTTTGTGATTTGTGATAGAAGGGACAGGGGAGTAGACTCTATGCTCTATATTGTACATACGTCCAAGCATGGGAGAAAGAGGAGAGATATTGCATTTGTCTATTCCTTCAATCAATCAATTAGGGAGCTTCGGTTCCATCTTTTTGACTTTGGCAGCACCGTCCACAATGGTTTCCATCGAAGCCAAAAGCTATTTTGACATTTGGATACACATTGTGGATGCCCTTAACCGTAGCACTTGGTTTTTCTCTTGTGTGCTATCTATACAAATCTCAATTATATTGATCGAAAAATTTATAGTATCAAGGTTAGTAAAAAGGATGTGATTTTGCCGCGTGGATGGTGGGGGAGGTTTCTTATTTTTAGAGGACATTGGCCTCGCGGTTTGCTAACATTCAGTCCCATGTGTCAGTGCTTTACCAAGCCGATCCACGTCCCACATGAGGCAGAACAATGGCAGAAGCAACATGTGGTTAACTCGAAGAAGATGAGGGAGAAACAAATTCAGCAACGAGTAAAATGATGGTTGCTTTATCCCTCCAACTTCTTTTCTAGCATTATTACTTCATCCCTCCGAATTAACTGTGGGAAAGGTGCAGCTTGGTGATTTGACGAGCCATGACTCGGGTGGTTCACCCCTGCTGCTCTGCACTGTTATTTTGGTATGGCACGTGGACCCGGTTGCTTGATGTCCCATATGTTGGCGATAGGGACTAGAACATTTATGAAAGCGAGCGCTCCAATCTTATGACGAAGGAGTACACGACACAGCGGCCCAGTGAACTATTACTTGTTGTGTAGTACTACTATAGTTTTGTTGTTTCACACGATCCATCGATACAAACCCGATTCAACAGGAAATGGCAGGATTTTTCCCGCGCGGTAGATGATACTAGACATACATTTCAAAGGCAATTTTAATGTATGCAAACTGAATAATTAAGTAACAATATGAGATCTAGTAAAACGAAAACACATATGATTTATTGTGTTAGAGTATAGTAGTAGTGTTGTATTGCATATTTGTTAGACGTAACATGCGAGAACATGTAGAGCTGTAGTTTTGGAGGGCCTACAGGGAGAAAAGCGTAATACGGTCATCGGACTTCAGAATACGCTCATTACGGTCACTATATACGTTTTGCGGTGATTATACAGTCACTTGCTCACCGTTCAGCATCGGATTGCACTCTGTTGACCCACCAAATAGTCTGCGTGGCACTATGTTGACTAGTTAAATCGACCATGTTCCTTGTGGGTCCCACCTGTCAGTTCGCATCGGAAAAAGGTTAGATAAACACAATTTATGCAGGTGCGACATGACTCCAACCCGTGTGCGGCAACCACCTGGTTGTGTATGTGCCTTTCAGGGCCTGATGTGTGCGCATGCACGTGTAGGTTGAGCACTTGAGCGTGAGAGTGTGTGTTGGTCGTGTGGTGTGTGGATGCATGCGTGTGTGTGTGCGTGAGTGTTGCGTTCATGCGTGGCTGTGTGTGTATGTGTGAGTGTTGCGTGCGTGCGTGGTTGCGTGTGTTCGTGTGAATGTTGCATGCTTGCAGTTTGTGTGCATGCGTGCATGTGTGTATAATCACCACACCAGCTCATGTGTGTTAAAACAGACGGCTCGGCATACCAATATAAGTCCACCTTGTCCATTGTGCCCGCGGTCATGACTTCGAACCACCGTCCAATATATTTTTATCTTTTTTCATTCTTACTAGCAAGATGCTCGTGCGTTGCATGTAACATCAAGATGCATTTGTATGAGTAGTTTATCTTGTGAGAGAAAAGGACGAATGAGGGAAGGCCTTATTTGCAAATGTGGAGAGGGGTGTGGGTACCTTTTTGCAAAATTGCCATAGTTTCCTTCCTATCCGTCAGATATAAATCGGACGACCTATATTGCAGGACGGCAGGCACACCATCATCACCAACTCTATTTTTTATGAGTAGGGAAGATACACGCCGACAGGTGGGCCCAATGGTTGGGAGATTCTGTGATGCAACACTAGAGGTGCCACGTGGAGCGATTAAGTGGTCAATTAGTCATGTCTTGAGCAAATACAGAGCTGTACGGTGAGCCCGTGACTGTATAATAACCACAAAACATAAATGGTGACCGTAATGAGTGGATTCTGAAGTCCAATGTGTGTATCGTGCTTTCACTTCGAATACAATGATCATTACTAGGGAAAGATGAAACATGCATGAATGTGCTGGGGGCGTACTTTTAGAAGACCTGGAGATAGTTTGTGTGCGTACGTGAAAGGAGCATAGAGGGGGTGTATGCGATGGAGAGGGATGCTCTTCGTTTCTCTTTATTATGAATAATTTTATATATAGTATAAAAATATAAAAATTCACAATGCGGAACAAATATCATTGTGTGTACCATGCAATGCAAATTAACGTTCATATTCCTCCATATAACTTTGTAATGTTGTTTATATGTAGAAATTCTATAATATATTTTTTGCCACACTTTGTGTGGTTTTATTCAAAAGGAATGTTGTATGCGAAATAAATGTGAAGAGAGGGCTTTTTAGATAAATGTGGTATGTGATGTAACATGTGTGAATGTGTAGTTGATGTATTTGGCAGGGCCTAGAGAGGTTTGCATGTGTATTATGTATTTGAGAGAGGCATGGATAAAGGGGACACTTGGGGAGGGACGTGGGAGAGATAGCACGAGAAATGAGAGAGGTCTAGAGAGAGAAACGAATATGGTGTCACAGCGAGAGATGCCCTTGAGTGTGTATATGCATGGAAGGAGGGGATACAGGCACGAGGTAAAAAATTATGTGTGGTGTCTGTGTTGGTATGTCTGGGTGTGAGAAGATAACGAGACCTAGGGGCAGAGGGTGTATCACCACGTGAGGTCCGGTGGGCCGAGGTGAGGTCCTTGGTTCGGTTCCGGCCTACGCCACATTGGTCAGCCCGTGAAACATTTAGGGAGACCCATGGAGGACTAGTCGTACAAGAAAAAGATAACAAAGTCGTGAAGGACTCTGTGTCCCCTGACAAAGCCAGCTAGAATTTGTAACCGTAGGTCCTCAGACTAAGGTAGCCCCTTATCTTTGATATTAGTATTCATCCAACCTAACTTTAAGGGGCATCGTACAGTAAGCTCCACTAGAATCATACTCGTCAATTAGGAAGAGAGGTGAAGACAATGTGTGAGAAACAGGCCTAAAGATAATGTGCATGTGGGAGACACGTAGGCAGGTCTATGTATATAGAAAGGGTTGATGGGGATTGTGCGTGTGTATGCTTGTGAGAGGAAGAGTGCTTGAGATAAAGGTTAGTGAAAACAATCGTAAATGGTTACAAGTGGGAGGGCAAGGGTTATATCGAGAGCAGGTCTGCGAGAAAGACACCTCGGGATAGAGTGTGTGAGCATGTGTGAGAGACCACCGATGGAGAGTGAAACTACACGTAAAAGACTGACGTACACAACGATTAAAAATATAAATTGTATCCAAATAATAGGATGGGATCATGATATTTGCAATTCGCGTAAGGAATGGTCATTGATACATCAGACATCTACATTCCATCAAATTTGATAATGTCATTGTTATTATTCGACATAATTGATCCACATAGTTAGTATTTTGAACTCCAGACAATGCAACGCTTTAGCAATCAAATATAAACGTGAATATACTTCATGTTGTGTGTGTAAAGGACATTATACATACAAAAGTTACACAATGAACATTATAAATAGCTAGCTATGAACTAGCATACATTTGAATTCAACTTAAGGTGGTTTAAAAAATTCGAATTCAACATGAAGTCCATTCAATTATTTGAATTCGATATCATGGCATTTGTCAATCATACCTAAATTATGGGGGAACCAATCTTTGCTCTGCTTTTGTACATAATAGCATATAGACATGTACAACATAGATTCAAATTTACCTCCTCCAATCCAAAATAATCATGGTTATAGGATTTTCAAGTGTCAAAATTTCAAAAAGAAGCGCATAAGTTAATGAGGTTTCAAACATACAAGGTCAAATTTAACGTTGTTTATTTAGGTCAATCCTCAAAGTTCAAGAGTACTCCAAACGTGAATGCTTCTGTTTCAAAATTTCGAACGAAGCCCCGAAAGAGCCTCTACTCGCTCGAAACCGCGTGAGACCAATGTTTGGCAGAAGGAAATTACTTTTCTAACTCCGACCCATGAAACCTACTGGCCCATCGTCCAAAGGTCTAAACCGGGGTAGGTTTGTAGCTTCATCTAGACGCCACACAACCGCCTCCGAAAAACATTCAAACACAATGGCCGCCTAAGCACACATGCGCGCAGCCAAAATCGCTCCCATCCACTATTTGGGACACCTGGGATAAACATCCTACCCCCCGACCCGCAGTGGGTCTGAAATATAAGAGGGGGGCAAAGTTTGTACTTTCCCCAAATTTTAAACAAGCATGTCCCATCTGTTAAAAAAACCAAAAGCAAGCACGTCCCAGACCGAAACATGGTTCTCCCTTAGCTCCCACCCCCCGGCCGATTCCCAATTCGTACTCTATGGGCGACAAAACTACCACTCCACCAGCCGCCAAACCCCGGCGTCCTCCGTCCGCCACCCCATCCCACCCATCAACCGCCGCCCTCCTCCATCACGCCGGAGCCGATGCCCCAACGTCGTTGTCCACTGCAACTGCAACCGCAAAGCCCTCCACGGCTAGTAGTTGAAGCCGAGGCTGAGCTGTCCGTACCCGAGCCAGTTCAACCACGCCGCCCTGTGCCTCACCTACCGCTCCAACTTTGCCACCATCCACCGCACCAGAGTTGTTCCCGCTACGCCGTCCTTCACCGCCTCGGATCTGCTTCCCCTCCGCCAACAGATGGCCACCGCAACACAGTCGACAATTTAGCCATGGGTTCGTCCAAGGCTCCACCCTCCTCCAAAATATCGGTTCCCCCATGAGGGAGTCCTGGACTAGGGGGTGTCCGGACAGCCGGACTATCAATATCCTCCGGACTCCCAGACTACGAAGATAGAAGATTGAAGACTCTGGCTCGTGTCCGGAAGGTACTTTCCTTGGCGTGGAAGGCAAGCTTGGCAATACGGATATGTAGATCTCCTACCATTGTAACCGACTCTGTGTAACCCTAGACTCTCCGGTGTCTATATAAACCGGAGGGCCTTAGTCCGTAGGACGAACATTACATCTCAACAATCATACCATAGGCTAGCTTCTAGGGTTTAGCCTCCTTGATCTCGTGGTAGGTCTACTCTTGTACTACCCATATCATCAATATTAATCAAGCAGGACGTAGGGTTTTACCTCCATCGAGAGGGCCCGAACCTGGGTAAAAACATTGTGTCCCTCGTCTCTTGTTACCATCCGCCTAGACGCACAGTTCGGGACCCCCTACCCGAGATCCGCCGGTTTTGACACCGACATTGGTGCTTTCATTGAGAGTTCCTCTGTGTTGTCACCGATAGGATCGATGGCATCTTCAACCATCAACGCTGTGCAGGGTGAGACTTTTCTCCCCGGACAGATCTTCATATTCGGCGGCTTTGCACTGCGGGCCAATTCTCTTGGCCATCTGGAGCAGATCGAAAGCTACGCCCCTGGCCGTCAGGTCAGATTCGGAAGCTTAAACTTCACGGCTGATGACCGCGGAGACTTGATCTTCAACGGACTCGAGCGACAGCCAAGCGCGCCGCACTGCAACGATGGGCATGATCTAGCTCTGCCACCGGACAGTGCTTTGGCGGCCGCACTCGGATCCGCTTCGGCTACTAGCCCGGAGCCGATTGCCCATATCGAGGGCCGGCGGATAGACGCCGCCCTAGGGGCTTCAACATCCACGGCGATGGAGCCGAATACCAATCTTGTCCCCTGCGAAACTCGTGACCCCGAGGCGCCGGACACCTCGCCGGACTCCGAGCCTCCTGTGCCCCTACCGATTAATCCGGATTGGGCGCCGGTTATGGAATTCACCACCGCGGACATCTTCCAGCACTCGCCTTTTGGCGATATCCTGAATTCCCTGAAACATCTCTCGCTATCAGGAGAATCCTGGCCGAACTATGGCCAGGACGGTTGGAGTTCGGACGATGGAGAAATTCAGAGCCCACCCACCACCCACTTTGTAGCCACTATCGAGGATCTAACCGACATGCTAGACTACGACTCCGACAACATCGACGCTATGGACGACGATGCCGGAGATGACCAAGAGCCAGCGCCTACAGGGCACTGGAAGGCCACCTCGTCATATGATGTATACATGGTGGATACCCCAAAAGAAGGGGATGGCGAAAAAGCAGCGGAGGCAGATTCTCTAAAGAAGCAGCCCAAACGCCGACGTCAGCGGCGCCGCTCAAAATCCCGCCACAGCAAGAATGAAGATTCCGGCACCGGAGACAATAACACTCCGGAGAGTGCCGAAGACAATCCCCTCCAGCAAGACTCAGCGCAGGAGGACGCAGAAGCAAGCCCTCACGACAGGGCGACAGACGAAGGGGTTGAGGATGATAACTATATGCCTCCCTCCGAAGACAAAGCAAGCCTCAACGATGATGAATTCATCGTACCTGAGGATCCCGTCGAACAAGAGCGCTTCAAGCGCAGGCTCATAGCCACGGCAAATAGCCTAAAGAAAAAGCAGCAGCAGCTCCAAGCTGATCAAGATCTGCTGGCCGATCGATGGACAGAGGTCCTCGCGGCCGAAGAGTATAAACTCGAACGTCCCTCCAAAAGTTACCCAAGACGCAAGCTGCTCCCCCGATTAGAGGAGGAAGCATACATACCTTCATCACCAGCGCATGACATGGCTGACCGACCACCCCGTGGCCGCGACAGAGAGGCATTCAGGCCCCCAGCCAAAACCGTACCCCGGCATTGCTCCAAGAGTACGAAGCCAAAAGGGAACGCGCTGGACTTGCGAGACATATTGGAGGACAAAGCAAGACAATCCAGATCCATCTATGGATCACGTGGGCGCCCTACGACCCACGACGAATACCGTCGCGCCGGACATAACGCCTGCCGGGCCGAACATAGCAGACAGCGCTCCCTCGAGCTGCGTCGCGATATTGCTCAATACAGGGGCGCCGCACACCCGTTATGCTTCACCGATGAAGTAATGGATCATCAGATCCCCGAAGGGTTTAAACCCGTAAATATCGAATCTTACGATGGTACAACAGACCCCGCAGTGTGGATCGAAGATTATCTTCTCCACATCCATATGGCCCTCGGCGACGATCTCCACGCCATCAAATATCTCCCACTCAAGCTTAAAGGACCAGCTCGGCATTGGCTTAACAGCCTGCCCGCAGAGTCAATTGGGTGTTGGGAAGACCTGGAGGCCGCGTTCCTTGATAACTTCCAAGGTACATATGTGCGACCACCAGACGCCGATGACCTAAGCCACATTATTCAGCAGCCAGACGAATCGGCCAGACAATTCTGGACACGGTTCTTGACGAAGAAAAATCAAATCGTCGACTGTCCGGATGCGGAGGCCCTTGCAGCCTTCAAACATAACATCCGGGACGAATGGCTAGCCCGGCACCTGGGGCAGGAGAAGCCGAAATCCATGGCAGCCCTCACATCGTTAATGACCCGCTTTTGTGCGGGAGAGGACAGCTGGCTAGCCTGCAGCAACAATCTCCGCAAAAATTCTGGCAGTCCGAACACTAAGGACAACAAAGGCAGGTCACGTCGAATTAAAAACAAACGCCGCATTAACGGCGACGACAAGGAGGATACGGCAGTCAATGCCGGATTCCGAGGCTCCAAACCCTGTCAACGGAAGAAGCCATTTAAATGAACAACTCCGGGTCCGTCCAATCTGGACCGAATACTCGACCGCTCATGCCAGATACATGGCACCCCCGAAAAGCCAGCTAATCACACCAATAGAGATTGTTTGGTGTTCAAGTAGGCTGGCAAGTTAATTGCCGAACACAATGACAAGGGGCTAAATAGCGACGACGAGGAAGAGACCCGGCCGCCGAACAATAGAGGACAGAAGGGTTTCCCCCCACAAGTGCGGACGGTGAATATGATTTACGCGGCCCATATACCCAAGAGGGAGAGGAAGCGCGCACTACGGGACGTCTATGCGATGGAGCCAGTCGCCCCGAAGTTCAATCCATGGTCCTCCTGTCCGATCACTTTCGATCGACGAGACCATCCGACCAGCATACGCCATGGCGGATTCGCAGCATTGGTCTTAGACCCAATCGTCGATGGATTTCACCTCACACGAGTCCTGATGGACAGCGGCAGCAGCCTGAACCTGCTTTATCAGGACACAGTGCGCAAAATGGGCATAGACCCATCCAGGATCAAACCTACTAAGACAACCTTTAAAGGTGTCATCCCAGGAGTGGAAGCCAACTGTACAGGCTTAGTCACACTGGAAGTGGTCTTCGGATCCCCGGATAATTTCCGAAGCGAAGAGTTAATCTTCGATATAGTCCCGTTCCGTAGCGGCTATCATGCCTTGCTCGGACGAACCGCGTTTGCAAAATTCAACGCAGTGCCGCATTATGCATACCTAAAGCTCAAGATGCCAGGCCCTCGTGGAGTCATTACGGTCAATGGGAATACGGAACGCTCCCTCCGAACGGAGGAACATACAGCGGCTCTCGTGGCAGAAGTACAGAGTAGCCTTCTACGGCAATTCTCCAGTCCGGCAATTAAAAAGCCGGATATATCAAAGCGCGCCCGGAGCAACACTAACCAAGACCACCTGGCGCGATCAGAGCACGCGTAGCAATGCGGCCCCAACCCTCGCCCGCGCATGATCACAAGAATAACACTCCGCGTACATCATTACGCTTTGGAGATACCATGGGTGCAGGGGAGGGGCTTGATCACAAGGGACAAAGAGTGCGGCTCGACCACACCAAGGGCTCATGCGAGCACCCCCCTTGGGTTTACTTTTTATCTTTTCTTCTTTTTATGTACACAGGACTCTGTTAATCAGAAGCCTTATTCGACGGCGCACTTGCCGAACTCACGATGCAACAGTCAGGGACTAAAGAAGGCTGCGACGAACAATCAGGTGGTCTCCATTACGAGCATTAAATTCGATTACATACACCAAGTCTGCAGCTCATCCCTGGAGGGGGACATGTTAATCTAGTCCAAATCCCTTGCTTACCGCACTATTTGTATCAGTCCGCTTTATTAGCAGACCTTCTTTCATAAATAACGCAGCACTTCCTTTTTGCAAGTACATTACCTTTTTATTGCAATTGCGTTACCTCTTATATATGTTCATTATATGACATCTTGCACCCGTACACTTTGGTACAGCCGAATACGCCAGGGGCTTCTGTTCCTCAGATTATGGTGTAATTAAGTCCGAACACTTTCACAAGTGCGGCACCCCGAACTTATAGCATTATATGAATCAGCTCCGAATCATGTCTTGGGTCAATAGTTGGGTTTGCCCGGCTCCCATGTTTTGGTACCTTACGTTCCGTTCCGTCGGCTAAGGTAGCACTGGGAGAACCACTGCGATTGCGCCCCGGTTGAGCCGGGTTAACGCCTCAGTGGAGAAAGCTAAAACTGACTGGCATGATAAGGCGAGAGACTGGTCGTTGTTCGAGAGGTTCTTTCGGGTCCCTAAAGACTCATGCCACTTCGAGCGAAGTTCCGGATGATGTCCGACGAAGGCGTGGATAGCGCCCCGGATTCGGTCTTCCGAATACAGGGGCTTCGCCGAAATTTAAAATTATAGAATTCTATGGCTAAGTGAGAGTGTTCAAGCATTATAAGTCCGGTCGCCTTGTTCGTCGTGTTGAGCGCCTCCCTAGATGGACCCAATAATGGGAACAAGAGTGCTCAAGTTTATCACCGAACACCCCAGCCCTTGTAGCTTGGGGGCTGAAGCCAACGACTTGCCATCTCTCAGATTTTACAAACGGCCGCACAGAAGGCAATATTTTAAATTAAATAAGCGTTGCTCATGGCGCATATAAACGTAGTTTTCAGCGCCCAGGATAAATACACAGCGAGTTCACTCAAAAATTACATCTCGGGAGCACTCATCTGCAATATCGCAGGCTCCCTTCAGGACAACTTTATAATATCGCTCCGGCGTGCGATGCTCCTTGCCCGGCGGCGGCGGATCCGTGAGAAGCTTCTCCGCATCCAGTTTGCCCCATTGCACCTTTATGCGGGCAAGGGCCCGACGAGCGCCTTCAATACAGGCGGAGCGCTTGATCACATCCAGCCTGGGGCATGCATCCACCAGCCGCCACACTAGGCCAAAGTAGCTGCCAGGCATGGCCTGTCTAGGCCATAGCCGGACTATGAGGCCCTTCATGGCCTCCTCAGCTACCTTGTGGAGTTCGACCAGCTGCTTCAGCTGGTCGCTTGGGGGCACCGGATGGCCGGCCTCAGCATACTAAGACTAGAAGACCTTCTCCGTCGAGCCCCCCTCCTCGCCACGATAGAATGCGGCGGCATCAGACGCACTACGCGGCAGATCTGCAAACGCCCCTGGAGAGCTCCGAATTCGGGTAAGTATCCGGTAATTTACATTAACGTGCCTGCTCTGCATGAAAAAGGCCTTACCCGCCACTATCTTCTTTATGTCCTCTACCTCCTGAAGGGCCTTCTGGGCCTCGGCCTTGGCGGACATGGCACTTTCGAGAGCCGAGGCAAGCTCGGACTGTCGAGTCTTGGAGTCACGCTCCAAACTCTCATTCTTTTCCATGAGAGCCTGGAGCTCTTGCCGAACTTCCGCCACCAGTGCCACTAGCTTTTCTCGCTCAGCCCGTTCTGTGGCCGCATTGCATTCGGCCACGTACACAGCATCCTTCAGGGCTGCCACCTCGTTAGTGGCCCCTGCATTACACATATTATCCTTATTAATTTTGTTTGCAACCAAAACCCTTTTCTGTAAGGTACTTATTTAAAGTGGTGTTATTCACCTTCTTTTTCCTCGAGCTGCCTCTTGGCATGGCCGAGCTCTTGCTCCGACCGCTCAAGGTCCTTCTTCAGCGCCTCGACCTCCGCCGTTAATGCGGCGGAGGTCAACAGCGCAGCCTGCAAACCCATATTGACATATTTTTAGAAACCCTGCGTATATCTTGTTAGATCCTTAGTCCGGCTTTTCTTTCCGAACACCGAACTAAGCATCAGGGGCTACTGTCTATGCGGTATTACATTACATTATTTTAAACTTCTTACCTCAAAGCCTATTAGCAGGCTATTGCAGGCTTCGGTCAGCCCGCCCTTGGCGAGCTGGACCTTCTCAATAACCGCACTCATGAGAGTGCGGTGTTCTTCCTCGATGGAAGCGCCTTTAAGCGCCTCCAGCAGGTTATCCGGCGCCTCCGGTTGGACGGAGGCCGCCGGCGTCACGGTCCTGCCCTTCTTTCGAAGGGGCTGCTTGCCGGACTCTGGAACCGCTACGGGTTCCAAGGTAGAGTCCGACACAAAGTCCGGGAGGACGCCTGACGGCGCCTCCGGAGCCTCCTCCTGGCGGGTCCCTCTGTGGGATTCCGCCTCATCGTCCTCGTCGACGCGCGGGGTAGAGGCAGTCGGGATAGAATTTACATCCGACGGCGCCAAAGACCCGCTCATCGAGTCGGGAAGATCGTCAACGGCCAGACAATAGGAAGAATGCAGCGTTAGAAGGACACTACATGGCATACAATGTACGGCATATAAATGATCTGAATGCTTACGATCCTGCCGGACGCCTGGCCCTTGGAGGCCACTCTTCCTCGCCAACATTGATGTTGGCGAAACTGTCCGGGGGGATAGTTCTTCCCCTCTTGGACCCTTTGGCTGCCCCGATTGGGGAGGCCTTCCTCTTCTTCTCTCCCTCCTCCGGGAGAGAGTACTCCTCCTCCTCCTCGTCTTCGGGGGAGGAGTCCTCGTCGTCGTCAGACGCCTGATTACAGGAACTCTTTCGAGTCCCCGTGGCCACCTTCTTGGCCTTCTTCTCCGGCACCATGTGCGGTGCCGGAACCAGCAGCCTTGCTAAGCGGGCATCCACTGGTTCTTCTGGCATGGGAGCCGGGCTGATGAGCAGCTGGGCCTTCTCCATCCATTCCTGTCAAAGGAAGAGGCAGATTAAAAACCTCGCTAGAGTCAATCTAATTACTACAAGTGTCCCGTAATGGGGTTGAATCACTTACCTCGTCAGTCGGAGACGGCGAGCTGAATCCGCGGTCTTCGGTCGTGGATGCGGGGGCTTCGGCGCCCTTGAACAGCACCCTCCAGGCGCCTTCGTACCTTGTATCGAAGAGCCCGCTCAATGTCTGGTGCTGTTCCGGATTAAACTCCCACAAATTGAATGCCCGTTCTTGGCATGGGAGAATCCGCCGGAGGAGCATGACCTGGACCACGTCGACGAGCCGGAGCCTATTGCTCACCAGCTTCTTGATGCAGGCTCGAAGTCCCGTCACCTCCACCGGATCACCCCACTACAAGCCCTTCTCTTTCCAGGAAGTGAGCTGGGTGGGGATTCCAGATCTAAATTC
This sequence comes from Triticum timopheevii, assembly GCA_963921465.1. Classification (NCBI taxonomy): domain Eukaryota; kingdom Viridiplantae; phylum Streptophyta; class Magnoliopsida; order Poales; family Poaceae; genus Triticum; species Triticum timopheevii. The sequence goes on from OY997270.1 coordinate 143,411,276, forward strand.
GGGGGCCGCCGCCCATGCAGGCTTGCGCGGCTCGGTGATGTAGAACCACCCCGATTGCCACCCCTTGACGGAGTCCACGAAGGTCCCTTCTAGCCAAGGGACGTTGGGCAGCTTGCCCAACATGGCGCCTCCGCATTCCGCTTGCGTTCCCTTCACGACCTTCGGCTTGACGTTGAAGGTCTTGAGCCACAAGCCGAAGTGGGGCCGGATGCAGAGAAATGCCTCGCACACGACGATAAACACCGAGATGTTGAGGATGAAGTTCGGCGCCAGATCGTGGAAATCCAGGCCGTAGTAAAACATGAGCCCCCGGACGAATGGATGGAGCGGAAAGCCCAGTCCGCGGAGGAAGTGGGGAAGGAAGACGACCCTCTCATGAGGCACTGGGGTAGGGATGAGCTACCCCGCGTCGGGCAGCCGATGCGCGATGTTGATGGAAAGGTATCCGGCGTCGCGCAGCTTGGTGATGTCCTCCTCCTTGGCGGTGGAGGCCATCCATTTGCCTCCTCCTCCGGACATATTCGGAGAAGGGTCGAGGTGAGATACGCGAGCTTGGGCGTTGGAGCTTGAGTTCGCAGGGATGGATAAGCAAAGGAGGAAGAAGGCGTAGGTGAGAAGGTAAATCCTTATCCCTTATATATAGGCGGACAAAACTATGCGTCCCTCACCGGCCTGGTAAAACTCGCTTATCTCCCAAGCGCCACCATCAATGGCGCGGTTGGGTTACCCACGCACGTATTGATGAGAATCCCGGAATAAGGGGAACACGATCTCTGCTTTGACAGGACGTGCCAAGGAAACCGCTTCGCTAAACGTGCTGAGGTGGTATAGTAATTAAAACAAGGGCTTGGTAGCGGTGTGATGTCACGCCGCATAATACGTCAGCAGATTGAATCAGTATACATGTTTTATTCTCTCTACGTTGGAATGTGGAATTTATTTTTGCAGAGCCGGACACTATCCTGGTGTTCATTATCTTCTCCGAATTATTCAAGGAGAGGAACCCGCCTTGCAATGCCGAACATTATGCACGCCGGACTTATCGTCATTGAAGACCGGTTCAGGGGCTACTGAGGGAGTCCTGGACTAGGGGGTGTCCGGACAGCCGGACTATCAATATCCGCCGGACTCCCAGACTACGAAGATAGAAGATTGAAGACTCCGGCTCGTGTCCGAAAGGTACTTTCCTTGGCGTGGAAGGCAAGCTTGGCAATACGGATATGTAGATCTCCTACCATTGTAACCGACTCTGTGTAACCCTAGCCTCTCCGGTGTCTATATAAACCGGAGGGCCTTAGTCCGTAGGACGAACATTACATCTCAACAATCATACCATAGGCTAGCTTCTAGGGTTTAGCCTCCTTGATCTCGTGGTAGATCTACTCTTGTACTACCCATATCATCAATATTAATCAAGCAGGACGTAGGGTTTTACCTCCATCGAGAGGGCCCGAACCTGGGTAAAAACATTGTGTCCCTCGTCTCTTGTTACCATCCGCCTAGACGCACAGTTCGGGACCCCCTACCCGAGATCCGCCGGTTTTGACACCGACACCCCAGTAAAAACAACAAAAATCGCCGCGACATCCGGAGGACACAACACTGGCAACCAGAAATGGTACTCCTCTTCCCTTATTCTTGCAAATCTTACGTGTCTTCTTGCATGGCATTCATCCCACAGGACACTAGTTGACCGCTTCTTCCTGAAACTAGATGTTCCTAGTAACTCGTGATGCACAAGGTTTCACCTCATATACTATTTCACCTTAGCTAGAGGTCTGTCGTCCCCTTGGATTTCAATTCCTGGTCAAATGATTGCCAATTAGAGGAAGCATTCCCCGGCGTAACAGGCGCTAGTCCACCTATTAGCCAGGGAAGCAGCACCTCAATGTTTATCTTAGTGGTGTGTGGGGCCTAGGAGCTGCTGCGCCTGATCTGGAGGTCGGACGAGATTAAAGGTATGGTCGGGGCGCTACCAAGCACAGCGGTGGTGTGAGGTTGAGGGAAGGGCGGGGCAGTGGAGGTAGGGGTCTGGGCCGGTGGTCGCTTGTGGTTCGTGAAAGATCATCAACAGTGACTGGTGGGAGGTAGATGAAGGTCAACTGCCTGTTCCTTAAAATCATGCGGTTCATAAAAAAATCGACTAGCCTATTTATTTTCAGTCGACTGTTATTTTGATAGGACCACATGTGGTGGTGTGCTGGAGGAGTACCTGCATTTCCCAACCATCCCTAATTCTCATATATTACAAAATCTTATGAAGTAGAATCTATTTTTGTTTGCCATGCAATGTTGTAGAGTTATCATATGTCTCCTGTCATTTATTTTTCAGCCACCTGCTATCTGCTGCTTTTACAGTGCACTAGTTCTGCACACACTTCACCCATACTCTCACTATTGTGTTTTTATGCAAGGGTATTTCAGACTCTGCCTTGACAAAAGCACAAAAGAAAAGAGAGAAGTCGTTCCAGCTTGCTTCGCGGGCAGGCAAGACAGGTTTCCGCGCTTTAAAGGTTGCATGTTCAACAGATGGAGACGGTAAACGTAGCTCTGGAGTTGATGATCTCGCTCGCCATGAACCACCATCCCAGGTGCTTGCTTTAACTTCGCGGTGCAATATGTGGTTGCATGTTTCATATGGTGTCTAGCTTGTATTCGAAAGGCCTAAGTCAGTCTTTATTAAGATAAGGAAAGATACTTTTTACATGAACCACCACCTCGGGAGCACTAGAAGACAAATAGCTAGTCAAGGCACTGGCCGAGCCAGTGACAAGCCCAGCACAGACAGGCATCACCTCGAAGCCAACTAAAAAGCCACGATGGTGGTGAAGCAGCCCGCCTCCCACCAGGGTCTCAGGTCCTTGATGATCATGCTCACCACTCCAGCCAGATGTCTAGCTTGTATTGCTTCCAATTTGGTTAAATTGCATCTTCTTAGCTTACACATTATACCTTTGAATATGACATGCCTTCCTGTTTTTGGTACATACTTGTACATCTATCTATTAACCATGTTCTTACATCAAATTAATGTTCTTGTGTATCCCTCATCAATCACTTATGATGAGACAGTCACCCCAGTGGGTTACTGTGACAAAATACACTCTTTTAAAGAATCAGCGTCAGCCTCTCCACATGATTCTCAAGAAATAGCAAGCTAGATGAAGATAATGAATGTAGCTCTGTAGTTGATGACCACATTTCCCCTACACCAGCATCACAGGTGCTTGCTCTAACTTGGCAGCATGATATGTGGTTGCATGTTGCATATGGTGTCTAGATTGTAATTCTTCCAATCTAGTTAAATTGCATGTGATATTCTTCTTAGTTTATACATTATACCTGTTAATGTTGCATGCCTTCCTATTTTTAGTACATAGTACATATGTCTATTAAGCATGTCCTTACATAAAACTATTGTTTTTTTGTATCCCGCATCAATCAATATGACGAGACACCTTTAGTATATGCAGTGCGATATTATTTGCATCTTTCATATGATTTATAGCATGCGCTACTTCTAATTTGTTGAAACGCCATTTATGATCGGACGCTTTTAACTTGGTAGAGTCATATTGGTTGGATCTTTCATGTGGTGTCTAGCTTGCATTGCTTTTTATTTGTTGAAATGGCTTCTTCTTAGTTTACACAAATAGTTGTGAATATGCCATGCCGTCCTGTTTTTCGTACATATTCCATCCTGGTATCATGTGTTTGCCTTACATCAAAGTAGTGATTGTCAGTATCATGCACGAATGAGTTCTGAAGAGTGAATTTTATTGATTTTTCTTGTCGGTTTTACTTGACAATTCAGAATCAATAAAGCGGAAGGAAATTAGCAAGGCAGCGGATAAAGGTGCTCCTTCCAAACGAAGGGCCTCTACAGATTCTACACCGCCACCCCCCAAGAAGATTTGCAAGACAACACATGCATAGACACTCAAGGTAGTTGTGTTGATGATGAGCACATCTCCCCTAGTGCACCATCATAGGTGCTCCCTCTAACTTGGCATTGTTATATGTGGTTGCATGTTATGCATGATTGAGGGAGTCCTGGATTAAGGGGTCCTCGGACAGTCGGACTATATACTTTAGCCGGACTATTGGACTATGAAGATACAAGATTGAAGACTTCGTCCCGTGTCCGGGTGGGACTCTCCTTTGCGTGGAAGGCAAGCTTGGCAATTCAGATATGTAGATTTCCTTCTCTATAACTGACTCTATGTAACCCTAGCCCCCTCCAGTGTCTATATAAACCGGAGGGTTTAGTCTGTAGGATAACAACAATCATAATCATAGGCTACCTTTTAGGGTTTAGCCTCTACGATCTCGTGGTAGATCAACTCTTGTAATACTCAAATCATCAAGATCAATCAAGAAGGAAGTAGGGTATTACCTCCATCGAGACAGCCCGAACCTGGGTAAACATTGTGTCCCCCGCCTCCTGTTACCATTAGCCTTAGACACACAGTTCGGGACCCCCTACCCGAGATCCGCTGGTTTTGGCAACGGCATTGGTGCTTTCATTGAGAGTTCCACTGTGCCCTCGCGATAGGGCTTGATGGCTCCTTCAATCATATGCAACGATGCGGTCCAGGGTGAGGTTTTCCTCCCTGGATAGATCTTCATATTCGGTGGCTTCGTACTGCGGGCCAACTCACTTGGCCATCTGGAGCAGATCGATAGCTATGCCCCTGGCCATCAGGTCAGGTTTGGAAACTTGAACTATGCTGCCGACATCCGCGGAGACTTGATCTTCAATGGATTCGAGCCCACGACAAGTGCGTTGAACAGTCACGTCGAGCATGACTTAGATGTGCCATCGGACGATGTTCGGGAGATCACACCTGCGGCTGCCCAGGCCCTTAATCTGGAGCAGGTCACACCATCCGAGGACGGGTCGATGGACCCCGCCACGGAGGTCACACCTTCATCGGTACTAGAGCCGAACATAGACTTCACCTCCAAAGAGATATGTGTCATCGGACACTCGGACTCATCTCTGGCCATAGGATCTGAACCGCGTGCGTCCGTGCCCATCGAACCTGATTGGGCACCGATCATGGAGTTTACCTCCGCAGATATCTTTCAGCACTCACCCTTGGGCGATGTGCTAAATTCATTGAGGTCTCTCTCTCTATCAGGACACTCTTGATCGAACTATGTCCGGCTTGAGTGGGAAGCAGACGACGAAGAAATTCGTGTCCCACCCACCACCCACTTAATAGCCACTGTCGATGACTTAACTAACGTGCTTGACTTTGACTCCGAAGACATCGACGGTATGGACGACGATGTAGGAGAATAACAGGAACCACCACCCACAAGGCGCTTGACAGCCACCTCATCATACGATATATATATGGTGGACACCCCCAAAGAAAGCAATGGCGATGAGGCAATGGAGGATAATCCCTTGGAGAAGCAATCTAAGCACCGGCACCATCGGCGCCGCTCTAAGCCCCGCCATTACAAAAATAGCGATACCGACACAAGAGATGATAGCAATCCAGATGGTGCCGAAGACGAAAACAATCCCGCCAAGCTAGGCTTCGAGCAGGCCGATTGGGAGGATGGGCAAGCTAGCCCTAAGGAACAGGCAGGAGATGGAAAATCAGAGGATGACAATTACATGCCCCTCTCCGAAGACGAAGTAAGCCTTCGCGATGAAGAGTTCATCGTGCCTGAGGACCCCGTCAAGCAGCAGCGCTTCAAGCGCCAGCTTATAGCCACTGCAAAAAGCCTGAAGAAGAAATAGCAACAGCTTCAAGCTGATCAAGATCTGCTAACCGATAGATGGATTGAGGTCCTGGCAGGCGAGGAATACGGACTCGAGCGCCCAATCAAAAGTTACCCCAAAGTGCAGGTTGCTACCTCAGCTCGAGGAGGAGGATTAAAGCCCACACTACCAGCGCACGATGCGGCTGACCGGCCACCTCGTGGCCGAGACAAAGCGGCATATCAGCCCGAACACTAGCCCGCACCCCGTCGCCAATCAAACAAAAACACTAAGGCCCAGGGCTACACGCAGGACCTGCGAGACGTATTGGAAAACAAAGCAGGACCGTCAAGATTGATCTACGGGTCACGGGGGCGCACCACAATGCGTGATGATGACCGTCACGCCGGATATACTAAAAACAAGTCCGGCCAGGCCGAATACAACAGACAAGACTCATTGGAACTGCGTTGTGATGTAGCCCAGCATAGAGGCGCCGCACACTCCCTATGCTTCACCGATGAAGTAATGGATCATGAATTTCCAGAAGGGTTTAAACCCGTGAACATTGAATCATATGATGGTACAACAAACCCCGCGGTATGGATTGAAGATTTCCTTCTCCACATTCACATGGCCCGCGGCAATGATCTACATGCCATCAAGTACCTCCCACTTAAGCTCAAAGGACCGGCTCGGCATTGGTTGAATAGCTTCCTGGCAAACTCCATTGGCAGTTGGGAGAACCTGGAAGACGCATTCCTTGACAACTTCCAGGGCACTTATGTGCGACCACCGAACGCTGATGACTTAAGTCACATAACTCAACAGCCCAGAGAGCCAGCCCGGAAATTCTGGACTCGGTTCCTAACTAAAAAGAATAACATCCGCGACGAGTGGCTCGCCCGACACCTCGGCCAAGAGAAGCCGAAGTCCATGGCAGCCCTCACAACACTCATGACCCGCTTCTGTGCGGGCGAGGACAGCTGGCTAGCTCGTAGCAACAACACATCAAGAAATCCTGGCACTTCAGATACCAGAGAGAGCAACGGCAAGCCACGATGCAACAGACATAAGCGTCGCAACAATGGCGACACCACCGAAGACACGACAAGCAATGCCGGATTCAGTGGATCTAAGTCCAGTCAGCAGAAAAAGCCATTCAAAAGAAATAATCTGGGCTCGTCCAGTCTGGACCGCATACTCGATCGCTCGTGTCAAATTCATGGCACCCCCGATAAACCAGCCAACCACACCAACAGAGACTGTTGGGTGTTCAAACAGGCCAGCAAGTTGAATGTCGAAAACAAGGAAAAGGGGAAGCATAGCAATGACGACGAGGAGCCCCGGCAGCCGAACACAGGAGGACAGAAGAAATTTACTCCCCAGGTGAAAACGGTGAACATGATATACGCAACCCATATTCCCAAGCGGGAACGGAAGCATGCACTAAGGGACGTCTATGCGATGGAGCCAGTCGCCCCAAAATTCAACCCATGGTCTTCTTGTCCGATCACTTTCGATCGCAGGACACATCCTAGTAGTATCCATCATGGCGGTTCAGCCACATTGGTCCTCGACCCCATCATTGATGGATTCCACCTCACACGAGTCCTCATTGACGGTAGCAGCAGCCTGAACCTGCTCTATCAGGATACAGTGCGCAAAATGGGCATCGATCCCTCAAGGATCAAACCCACAAAAACCACCTTTAAAGGTGTCATACCATGTGTAGAGGCCTGTTGCATGGGATCAATCACACTGGAAGTGGTCTTCGGATCCCGGGACAACTTCCGAAGCGAGGAGTTAATCTTTGATATCGCCCCCCTTCCGCAGTGGCTATCACGCACTACTCGGACGAACCGCATTCTCCAGATTCAATGCGGTACCGCATTATGCATACCTCAAGCTCAAAATGCCAGGACCTCGTGGGGTTACAACAGTTAATGGAAACACAGAGCGCTCGCTCCGTACGGAGGAGCACACTGCGGCCCTCGCAGTAGAAGTACAAAGCGGCCTTCTTAGGCAGACCGCCAACTCGGCGATAAAGCCCCCAGACACCGTCAAACAAGTCTGGAGTACCCTGCAATAGGATCTCCGGCACGTCCAGAGCTCGACTAGCAATTCGGCCTCCGTCCAAGTCCCAGTCAAGCGGCGAAATTTGTGCCGCGCATACATAATTATACACTCAAAATACCAAGGGCATAGGCGGAGGCACGGCTACTACATGGTCCATAATGCGGCTTAACAGCCCCAGGACCCGTATACCTTCATCATCTTCTTTTTTTCAGGACCTTACTTTCTAGAAGCCCTTTCAGATAGCCTGATTATCAGACTCATCACGGGAAGGAAAAACCAAGGAGGCAAGATGCTTTGACGTATAAGGGAATACCCAGGTGGTCTCTGATAACGATCGCTATACCTGTTTTACATACCCACACGCAGTATACCCTTGGCTAGGACATGTCAAATAGTCCTATTTTTCTTATCGCACTACTTGTATACATACGCTTTGATGTATTATTTAAATAACAATGGAAAAATATACAGCATCAGCTTATTATTACATTTCTTTATCTTTTTTCCTTGACTGCTTATTTACTACAAATTGCACCCGTACACTTTGGTACGTTCAGCTCGCCAGGGGCTTCAGTGTACCCCATAACACGGCAAGAAAAGTCCGAACACTTTCGACAATGCGGCACCCCGAACTTATAGCATTATATGCATCAGGTCTGAATCATGTCTTGGGTCAATAGTTGAGTTTGCCCGGCTTCCATGTTTTGGTGCCTTAGGTTCCGCTATATCGGCTAAGGTAGCACAGGGAAAACTACTGCAATTGTGTCCTGGTTCTTCCGGACGAGCACCTCAGTAGAGAAAGCCGAAAACTGACTGTCATGATGCGGCGAGAGCTGGTCGCTGTTCGAGAGGTTTCAAATCGTTATAGATTTTTCTGCTTCGGGCGAGGAATCGGCCTTGTCCGATTTAGGCGTGTATCGCGCCCCAAGTTCGGCCTTCTGAATACTAGGGGCTTCGGCAAAATTTAAAATTGTAGACTTCTATGGCTAAGTGAGAGTGATAAAGCCGTATTGTCTGATTGCCTTGTTCGCTGCGCTAAACACCTCCTTAAAGTACCAAGAATTTGGATAAAGTGTGTTTAGATTTATCCCAAACACCCCAGTACTAGTTACATGGGGGTAGAAGCCGACGACTGGCCAACTCTCAGATTTTATAAACGGCCGCACAAAAGGTAATACTTTAAATTAACAAGCGTTATATAGCGCACATAAAACTCGTTTTTATATTAAAGTATCATACGAGTACATTCATTCAAATATTACATCCTTAGCACACTCCTCCGCCACAAGGCGGGCACCCTTCAGAACACTGTCATAATATTTTTCTGGGTGGCGATGCTCCCTGCCCTCCAGCGGTCCCTCTATCACCAGCTTCTCGGCATCCATCTTCGCCCAGTGCACTTTCACAAGGGCGAAGGCCCTGCGTGCACCTTCAATACAGACTGACCGCTTAATGGCCACAAGCCGCGGACAGGCATTCACAAGACGCTTTACCAGGCCGAAGTAGCTGTTGGGCAGGAGCTCGCCAGGACACATCCGGACTATGAGATCCTTCATGGCCAGCTCTGCCGCCTTGTGAAGTTCGACCAGTTGCTTCAGCTGGTCGCTCAAGGGCATCGGGTGTTCGGCCCCAATATACTGGGACCAGAACAACTTCTCCGTCGAGCTCCCTTCCTCAGCTCGGTAGATCTCTGAGGCATCAGAGATGCTGCACGGCAGATCTGCGAATGCTCTTGGAGAGCTTCGAATTCAGGTAAGTAAAAGTAATGTCTCCTTCACATGCTTGCTTTGCATAATGAATGCCTTACCCGCCGCTATCTTCTTGGCTGCATGAATCTCCTGGAGGGCCTTCTGGGCTTCAGCCTTGGCATCTTGTGCGCTCTGGAGGGCCTTCGTAAGCTCGGACTCTTGCGTCTTAGAGTCATGCTCCAAGGACTCGTATTTCTTGACGAAATCCTGGAGCTCTTGCTGGATCTCGTCTACTCGGGCCGCTTGCTTTTCGCGCTCGATGCGCTCCTTGGCCGCTTTGTCTTTAACCTCGGATAGTGCCTTTTTCAGGGAAGCCACTTCGGTCGTGGCCCCTATTAAAATTCATAACGGTTCTATAAGCTAAAACCATTCCTTGTTTATCAATATACAAACGGGGTATTTCTTACCTTTGTTCTCCTCGAGCTGCCTCTTCGTAAGGCTAAGCTCTTTATCGGACCGCTCCAGGTCCTGCCTCAGTCAGGAGACTTCTGTAGTACGAGCAGCAGCGGCCAGCAGTGAAGCCTGCTTATTCACATAGACATATTCTTATTAGACTCTTGTGGACGTTATTTGAACCTCTATTCGGCCTTTCTTTCTGAACACCAAACAGACTATCAGGGGCTACTGTCTATATTGTGATAATTTGATTACCTACCTCAAAGCCTCTTAGGAGGCTGGCACTTCGATCAATCCGCTTCTGGCGGACCGAACCTTCTCAATCACCGCACTCATGATGGTGTGGTGCTCTTCGTCAATGGAAGCACCGCGAAGCGCTTCCAGCAAGTTGTCAGATGACTCTGGATGGACAGAAGTAATCGGCACAGGCGGCCCACCCTCCTTAGTGAGGGGCTGCCTACCTGAATCCGGAACCACTGGAGGTTCCGACGCAGTATCCGGCTGGGGGCTAGACTTGCTGTGGCCCCCGTCACCAGAATCCATGGTGGTCTTTCCCCCCATGCGTCCGGCGTCTGGAATTTCGCCTTGGGGCGTCCCCCCCTGGTCCGGTACCCTCTGGGACAACACCTCGGTGTCATCCGCGGGCCGGGGGGGGTGGCCGTCGGGAGTGAATCACTGTTCATCACTGACTAGCTTAATGACCCATCCGAGGAGGATGCGCCGATGTGGGCTTTGGACGGACTGCACAATCATATTTGAGATAATAAGAAGCAATAAAGCAAAACATATCGGAAGTATTATAGTGTGCGGATACTTACGACTTCGCTAGGGGCTTGTCCCTGGGCAACCACTCCTCGTCGCTGTAGGCGGCTGTTGTGGAGTGGTTCGGAGGGAGGGTACTTCCTTTCTTGGACCCTTCGGCCTCCCCGGACGGGGCGGCCTTCCTTTTCTTTTCCCCCCGGTTGGGGCTGGAGGGTTTTCCTCTTCCTCCTCCTTATTTTCGTTTGAGGAGTGCGCCTCGGTGTCTTTGGACGATGAGTCCGACACAACCTTGCGTCGGAGACCTTTCCTGGTCCCCGTGGCCTTCTTCTTGGCCTTCTTCTTCGGCACCTCATAGGGCGCCGGAAACAGCATCTCCGTTAAGAGAGCCGTTGCTGGATCTTCAGGCAGTGGGGCTGGACAGTCGACCTGCTCCGTTGTCGCAACCCAGTCCTGTGGAATTGGTGTGGGAGCTTAGATCCCTCCCACAAATATACTCGGAAAGGAGGATATTGTAATATACAGATAGCTTACCTGATTGGCGCGGCGCTTTGCGCTGAGTCCGCGCTCCTCGGAAATGGGAGGAGGTACCTCGGCAGCCTTGAACAGCACCTTCCAAACGTCTTTGTGCATCGTGTCGAAGAGCTCTCGCAGCGTCTGGTGTTCGGCCGGGTCGAACTCCCACATATTGAATGACTGTCTTTGACACGGAAGGATCCGGCGGAAGAGCATGACCTGGACCATGTTGACAAGCTTGATTTTCTTGCTTATCGTATTCTTGACACAGTACTGGTGTCCGGTCAGCTCCACCAGCTCACCCCAGGCTAAGACCTTCTTTTTCCAGGAGGTGAGCCGCATGGGGATGCCAGATCTAAATTCAGGGGCCGCCGCCCAGTTGGAGTCGCACGGCTCGGTGATGTAGAACCACCCCGATTGCCACCCCTTCACGTTCTCCACATAAGAGCCTTTGAGCCAAGTGACGTTGGGCATCTTTCCCACCATGGCGCCTCTGCACTCCGCTTGCTGGCCGACCACTATCTTCGGCTTCACGTTGAAGGTCCTCAGCCACAGGCCGAAGTGAGGCTTGATGTAACATCCCAAATTTTCAATTTGGAATGTTACATAAATAGATCATTATTGCATATCACATTTAATGCATTTTGTTTCGATCCTAGAAATTCTACGCAACTTAAGGACCCACGGAGAGAGTTGGGGATTTCGATATTTTCATATTTGAGTTCTCTCAAATTTTGGAAATAGGATCATTTGATTTTATTTATTTTATCTTCAAATATTTCAATTATATAAATATGAGAGAGGGAATAAAATGACTTTCCCAAAATAAAGAAATATTAAGGATTTAATAAAAAATCAAATAAGATTTTATTTTGGATTTTTCTAGCTATTTTATTTGAATTTAGGAAAAATACGTATTTTTCAAAATTGCATTTAGGCCCAAATAAATGTTCATCTAAACAGGCTTGATTTTAGAAGCCGGGCAAAATTTATTTCGGGATTTTTGGAGTCCGTTTAGTATTTGTTTCGTTTGTTTTTCTGTGTGATAATTATTTAAAAAAAACTGGAACCGACTATGGGCCGTAACCGGGCAGGACTCCGCCTGGCCGGGTCTTTATATAGCGCGCCCCGGGCCCTGCCCCAGCCCAAACCGCCGCCGCCAGCCCAACCACCGCCGCCGCCGCCCAAACCCTAACCCTAGGGCCACCCCGCCGCCAGCATGCGCCGCCGCCGCCGCCGCGCGTTGCTGCCGCTGCTGCCGCCGCCGTCGCCGTCGCCGCCGACCGCCGCCGCCACCGCCGGACCCCGCCGCCGCCACCGCCGGACCCCGCCGCCGTCGCCGTCGACCACCGCCGCCCTCGCCGGAGCCGCCGCCACCGCCGACCCGCACCCCGAGGTTGACCTCGCCGCCGCCGCTTTTTTTAGAAAAACCGTTCGGTTTTTCCATCGGTTTTTCGTCGATTTTTTTTAGATTCTGTTTTTTTTTCGTTAGATCGGTTTTTCTTCTGGTTTGGATTAATTAGCGAGCGTTCACTAGTTCATTCGTTTTAACGAACACGTTCATCATGTAGATCCAGATAATGAACGTTCGTTCGTTAATCTGTACGTCGTTTTCTTTTTCTCGGATTTATTCCGCGATTTTTCTAATCGTGATTTCTAATGCGATTTTTGTTTTAGTATAACTTTTCGCTCGTTTATCGGAATCAGGCGATTCAAGCGCCTAGAGTTTCGTCTCGAAACCCTCTTTCCGAATAATCTACTCAAACCAGTTTTTGCTTCTGTAAAATTTAACTTAGGTCCATATTAGTAAATGAAGCTTGTTTGTTTCGCCGTTTGAGTTTTGTTTCTTCGTCCGATTTGATTCTTTTTGCAAACCGGAGTTCTTGAGTTGAACTTTATGGTTAGGTCATCTTATTTGAGTTTTACCCGTGCATTAGATGAGTACTTATTGTATGCTTGTTTGTTTGTTTGCTTGCGATAGAGTACCCGGACTGCGCTGCTTGATACTTCGAATCCCTAGGTTACGCGGATCATCAGCAAGGCAAGTAACACTTTGATCATACCCCTTTACTACCCAGTTTTTATGCATTAGATCAATCCTCAAACATTGCATGATTAGGATCTAATTAAATTGTGGGTTTTGGGAAGTAGATGAGGTAGTACCTATTACCTCTTTTATTATCAAACCCTTGGGAGTTACTTCTACGTTTGCTTATTATGCCATGCTATGCAAGTAGACGTGGATTGGGTGAGTGAATTTTCCATGACAGATGGGACATTGTTAATTAATGTTTTATTTAAGGTGGCAACATTAATACACATCTCGGTGGATTGAGGTACCTGGTTATTCTAGGATTGCCTGTCTAGGCACCTGGGTAGACCAGGATTGCCTGTTTTTTTATGGACCGCCACCCAGGCTCAAAGGGGTCATAAGATTATTCATGCTAGAAACTTCCGTGTGCAGCCACATTCTATTATGGGCTCTAGCATAGTTGACTAAGTCGTGCGAGCTCTTATAGTGGTAGACTAGTAGATGTAGGGGAAAGTAGGTGTACAGGTCCACCCATCGTAAGGTGCTAGTGCTTCTGAAAGACTATGTCTCGGTCATTCGTTTCTCCAACACCATGTAGTGCGAGAAAACCAATGGAGGAGATCGAGTCATGTGGGGAAAAGTGCGCAAACCTCTGCAGAGTGTACAAACTAATCATGATTAGCCGTGTCCCCGGTTATGGACATCTTGAGTATCTAGTACTTGGATTATCATGTGAATCTCATCATGTTACTTTAATTAATATTGTTGGGTTTGTTTAATGAAGATGCTTAATTGGGATTGAGGATGCTGTCAACCATTCTCAATGTTTAACAACCACCATGATAGTTAAATAATTTATTCCTTTGTAGTAGGGAAAAACTGGCTTTACGCAAAAACTGTAACCATAGAGCTATCCACCAAGCCATATATTCATGTAGTATAGCTTTACTCTTTCATTTTTCTCTATGTGTTACTTTGCCAGCATATTCCATGTGCTGACCCATTTTCGGGCTGCAACGTTCATGTTGCAGACTTTTCAGACGACGAGTAAGATGCCTTAGGATCGTGGTTCTATACTCAGTGATGTCGTTGGAGTTGATGGACTCACTTATCTTCTGTCATGGGATTTCTGTGGGAGCACGAACACCTATGGGGCAGGGAGCCCCTTCTTGTCCGGCAAGGGAGCGGGGGGCGCATGCAGAGCAGATCGAGGCGAGCGCACGCGGGGGATTTTTACCCAGCTTCGGAGCTCTCTGGAGAGATAAAACTCCTACTGCTGCTTTGTGTTTGTATTCGTTCTTGCTCGAGAGCATGAGCGTGTTGTGGTGTTGAATGTGTCGAATGAACCGAACTGCGGAACCCCCTCTACGTGCGCATGGGCCTCCCTTTTATAGTCTAAGGGGGTCACCGACAGGTGGCAGCGTAGAAAGAGGGGTAGAAAGGTAAAAACGCAGGTTGGTACAACTGCTACCAACAGCGTCCCCTACCTAACTCTGACGGCAGGGGACAAGGGCATTTAATGCCCGTCCGGTCGCCCCAACAGTGCAAGGAAGCGACCGTTAGGGGCGCCACCGATCGCCACGATGGCCTCCTTGTCAGCTTCTCTTGCCACCTCGCACCGCATAGCTGCACAGCGCCTCGCCACGTGCTCCTGGGATGGTCCTGGGGTGACACGTCGTTGGATGCGCTGGAGCTTGGGTGCAGAGTGGCAGCCTTGCCGCGGCAAGCACCTTGCTGCGGCCGTCGTCTTGTCGCATCAGCAAGCTTGTCGCTCGCCGCAACTTGTCGGGACGCGCGGGGCGTCGCGGCAAGTTCTCTGAAGCGCCTTGGTTGGCCTTCTCGGCAAGCTCCTCTTGCCGGGGTCTTTATCCTTCCCGGCAAGCTCCTCTTGCCGGGGCCTTGTCCCTCCCGGCAAAACTCCTCTTGCCGGGGCCTTGCTTTCTAAGTTAATACTTTGTTCTTGAATGGCAGTAAATAGGAATGACGGAGGATCTTGGCGGGCGCCCGGCAAGCCTTGCCGCGGGGTGCTGCGACTGCCCGTGCACAAGTTCGGAGTACTAAGGTACCCCTACTTTCGTACCCCGACAGGAGCCCCCGGGCCTGGGCCATACACGGTGCCGAGCGTTGTTGGGCCAGGCCCAAAACAGTGCACGGGCACGCGCGGCCTGGGTCCAAACAAAATCCACTCCGCATCCACCGCACTCTCCCGTAACGGCACGCGTCAATTGCGGCGTCGTGGGAGAGAACGTGGTCAATACTTAATTCCAGGAAATGCGTAACGTTCGCATCCCCCGTTTATAAGCAGAGGAAACAGGGCCGTTCCCCCACCTTCGCTACTTGCAGTTCCTTCCTCCGAAAGCCCCGCCGCTCCCCTCCACTTCCCAAGCCGAAAGAGAGCAGCGCTCCGCCGCCCATCGCCGCCGTCGCTGCCGTCGCCCTCACCTCCCCCCATCGCTTCTGCCATGCCTCCGAAGACCGGGAAGGCTGCGAAGGCTGCGAAGTCGGCCGAGGCGTTGGAGCTCGAGGCGCTGCGCAAGAAGCGAGTGCTTTTCCCCGCCGAGCTCACCTATAAGGCGCTGCAGGAGGAGTTCTACCTCTTCTGGTCGACGCAGACGTGGGCGCATCCGCGCACGCTGGTGCTTTCTGCTGAAGCTTCCAAATCGAAGAAGTGCCCCAGAGGTTACTACTTCTTTCCTGTGTTCTTCTATTGCGGGCTCTGCCCACCTTTTTCCGATTTTCTCTGCGACATCATGAACACCTACGGGTTCCATCTTCTTGATTTCACCCCCAACGCCATTCTAACAATGGCGGTTTTCGCACACCTCTGCGAGAATTTTGTTGGCATCCTTCCCAATGTCGCTCTTTTTCGTCATTATTTCTCCCCTCGGGCCGAGAAAGGGGAGCCACTGGCTGGCGGAATCGCCTGGACCTCCCGGATCGGCATGAAGGAGATGTACTTGACGGTCGAGCTCCGTAGCAAGTGGGACGAGTGGAGGGAGGAGTGGTGCTGGATCTGTGACGCCAATCCGCAGCCATTCACCAAACTGCGCTAGACCCGGGTGGTGCGTGGTGGCGACTGGAGCGCTCTGTCGCCGGACGACGCCAAGCTGAGGATCGCCACCACCCGAATCCTCCGGCTCAGACACGCCGGGCTCACAGCATGGGCGGTTGGCGCGGACTTCCTTCGCCGTCGCATCACCCCTCTGCAGAAGAGGGGGAGGCCTGCCTGGCTGTTTGGCGGCCCGGCGGATATCATGAGGCTGCGTCCAGGCCTCAACTTCAACTTCACCGTTCTGGAGCTTGACGGGATGCTGAGGGAACTGTTCAAGCATGACGCCAACCACCCAGAGTGGTTCAAGTTGCCGCAGGGTGTCGTCCCCTTGTGCAACAACTCCCAGCGCGATCGCATCTGCGCAATGATGCCAGAGTGCGACTTGCACGGGATAAGTGCAACTTGGCTAGAGCCCGCCGCCGATGTCGTGCAGCAATTCTTTGATAACTTGACGAAGGTAGCAGTCAACTCCGACGAGCAGAAGCTCCTCACCCGCGCCACCACCGACAACGAGATGCTGTACATCGCCAGTAGGGCCGAAGAGGCGGCGGCCGGCGCTGCCGCGGGCGAGTTTGGCTTCACGCTGGCGGAGGCGGATGCAGCTGAGGCGGCAAGCCTTGCCGACCGGGAAGACCTTGCCCGAGGAGTCGATGGCGAGGGGGAGCCCGATGTCGAAGCGAGCGAGCCCGCCGAGGGCGCGAGCGGTCAGCCGTCTTCGAGCAGCTTGCCGCAGACGGAGCCCCCAGCGCAGCCCCAATTCCAACCGAGAAGGCGCCTCCGTCGAGTTGGAGATATGGCAAAGGAGCAGGCCGACCAGCAGCCGCGGCGCCGTGGGGCACGATCCACCATGGCAAGTACCGTTGCCGCGGGAGGGTCCTAGGCCGTGCCGGCGACTGAGGCGGGGTCTTCCCGGGCCGCCACGCCTGATCCTGCCGCAGCCCTCGGCAAACACCGGAGGGAGCCTACTCCTCCGCCACACCGCACTGAGAGGGTAACGGAGTTCGACCTCTCCGCGCTGAGCTCCGATGAAGATGAAGAGGAGGAGGAGGAGGAGGAGGAGTAAGGCTTTCTTCTTACTGTACTTGTCTTTCTTTGATCTTTATTGTTGCTTATCTTGCATCTGATTTGCTTCCCTCCGAATCCTTGTTCCATTTCAGGACTCTGGCCGAGAGAGCGGCGAAGAGGGCCAAGATCCCTGCGGTTGTCGTCGAGGACGATCCTGCTGTGGAGACAGAGGATACGGCCGAGACTACCTTGACGGACCCGGCTCCTTCCCCTCGCAGCAGCCCCCAGCACAGCCCCCAGCGTAAGTGTTTGGTTCACTTCCTGTTGTGGGGCGCGCATGGGTGCTTCTTCTTTTGCTGACATTTTTGGCTACTGATTTACCTGTGTATGAGCAGAACAGGTCCACCAGGAGCAAGCAAAAACCGCCCCGGAGGTGCTGTCTGCTTCAACTACGCCGCCAAGGGGCGACTCTCCGACAAGGGAGCGCTCCCAGGCAAAGGAGAGGTCCCCGGCAAGGGACGGAACCGGTGAGCCCTTGGTGGAGGAGCCCATGGTCACTGAGCCCAGTACAGGTAACCTTCCTTGTCGGAAATCTTCCCTTGGGTTCTTCTTCTGATCTTTCTTTCTTCTTTTTTTTTGAATATTTGCTCGACTTTTCCTTCCTCTTCCTATCCTCAGATCCCCCTCCCGCAGACCCGATGGAGACCGAGGCCACCGGCGAGGAAGGCGCACGCGGCAACACTGAGGACGCTGCCGCTGGTGAGGAAAAGGACGGCGCCGATGAGCCTGCCGACGAGGAGGCCGCCAAGGCTGCCGGCGCAGGAGCTGGCGAGGGATCCGGCGATCGCACTGACGACCCGGAGGACGCAGGAGCGCAAGGCGCTGCACCGTCCGCCGACCCCTCCGCCGCTGATGCAGCGCCGGGCTCCGACGAGCCCCAGCCAGGCGCGTACTTGAAGGCCGGCGAGGGCGTGTACATCAAGCTTCCCTGGGCGTCGAGCTCCAGGGCGTCGGTGGAAGGGGAGGAGTTTGACGGGGAAGTACTCGCCTCTGCTGGGCTAGCAGTGGTCGACAAGCCAAGCAGCAGCAGCGGCGAGTCCGAGGAGGAGGAGTTGCTCCGAAAGCTGGTGTCACTCTACCGCGCCCGGCAAGCGAAGGTCGAGTCCCGAGAAGCGCTCGTCGCACAGGCGGGAGTTGACATAGAGAAACACGCGGAGGAGCTCAAGAGCCGCAACCAGGAGGCCCTCCGGTCCATTGCTGAGGAGAGGGCGCAGCTCGACGAGGCGAAGAAGGCGTTCATCCTGGAGAAGGCTGAAGCCGAAGAGCAGCAGAGGCTCGCCGCCGAGGAGCTGTCCAAGCAGGATGGTGAGCTGATACAGAAGAAGGTGAACTTGGACAACCATGAAGAGGAGCTCGCCGTCCGGGAGCAATCACTTGGCGGGGCACTCAAGGAGGCGAAGGATGCCGCCGCGGCTGCCGAGGCCGCCAAGAAGGAGTTAGAGGTGAAGGTGACGTAGCTGGAGGCGGACATGAAAAGGAAGAACGAAGAGCTCGCCGCACTCCAGCGCGAACGCGAGAAGGACGCACACGCCCATGGCGATCTGCAGGTCCAGCTTGCCGAGAAAATCAAGGAGCTGAACGCCGCCAAGGACTCGAGTGCTGATCTGGAGCTGAAGCTGGCCACCTTGGCGGGGACGCTGGACGCCGCCAAGAAGCGAGAGGATGACTTGAGGAAGGAGCTCAAGGGCAGCGAGGAGCTGCTGACGAGGGCCGCCGAGACCCAGAACACCTTCAAGACCACGGTGGAGCTCTGGACGGAGGGCCTCGTCAACATCGCCGCGTCCATCGACAAGGAGCTGGCGGAGCTGGACTTGGCGGGCTTCGGGTACTCCACTGAGGAAAATCTCCAGCCCAGCGCCAAGCTCACGCTTTTCTTCAAGGATGTGGTGACGGCTCTCCGGCAGCTCCGGGAAAGAATCCTGAAGAAGCTGGCCGACGAGTCGCGCGCGATCTGTGCCAGGGTCTTGGAGAAGGTGTTGGTGAAGATACTCTTTCGCAACCCGAGCATCGACCTCACCCGGGTCACCAAGAAGCTGCCGGCGGGTGATGCTCTTGAAGAACTCAAGGCCATCATCGCACCCATTGTGGACAAGGTGAACGAGGTCAGGAGGGTCGACGGCGAGCGCGTGGATTAGGCCACCCTTCTTCTCCCTTTTTCCTGCCGCTGCTGTTTCAGTTATGAGAACAATCTAGTCAGTGCCACAATAAGTTATTCTTGTAATATAACTTTATTCTGGGCAACGCTCGTTATGTTATATCCTTTACTCTGTTACATCCCTTGCATGCTTTTACCCTACGCTTTGAGGGAGCTTGCCGGTGCAAGCACACTTGCTGAGTGCGGAACATCAGCAGCCCGCTGGCGGTGCTGCTTCCGGCAAGAAACCTTGTCGGGGCTAGTTGCAGCTCACTTGTATTGTTGAGCGGACTCGAAAACAAATCAAGGGCGTAGCTTAGCCGCGAGTCGATTCCTCCGCGCACAGGTTTTCCATACAAGGCACGGACGTTTCAAGGAGTATAACTTAAAAAACTTAAAACTTGACCATGCTCAAACTTTGGTAACTTAGCTTTTCTGTTGCCTGCGTCCCGGCAAGTCTAGATTCCCTTGAACGTCGCTTGGTCCACACCTTCATCTTCTCCTCCCTCCCCCCCGGTGAACTTGTGGGCGGAGGAATTTTCTTTTTGAGAAGAAAGAAGAGAAAATAATGATATGGAACCTTAAGGTTCACTATTGCTTACCAGGGGTTAGTGCTGCACAAAGTGTCAGATATACATGCAAAAAAGAAAGATGCATTAAATTTGACAAGATGTGCGAGGAACATAAACTTTATTTACGCAGGGAGCTGCGCCCGGCTTTGTACAAAGGGTTACATGCAACAGTGGCAAGGCTTGTACAAAAGGTGGTTGCCGGAACGGGGCCCGGCAACCGCGCCTTATGGGTAAAACTTGCGAAGATGCTCTATGTTCCAGGAGTTGCTCACCGGAATGCCATCTTCGGTCTCAAGGCGGACAGCGCCGGGCCTTGTGACTCGTTTCACCCGAGAAGGGCCTTCCCACTTCGGCGTCAACTTGTTGGAATTCTTGGCGGATTGAACACGCCGAAGAACAAGGTCGCCTTCCTCGAAGCTTCTGGCATTAACTTTGCGGCTATGGCAGCGGCGCAAAGCTTGCTGGTAGCGAGCAGCTCGCACAGCAGCCTGAAGAAGATCCTCCTCGAGGAGCAGCGCGTCATCTTGCCGCAGCTGCTCTTGCTCAAGCTCATCATAAGTGAGCACTCGAGGTGATCCGTATACGAGTTCTGTTTGGAGAACTGCCTCTGCTCCGTAGACAAGAGCAAAGGGTGTCTGGCCGGTGGCTCGATTTGGCGTCGTTCTGATCGACCAAAGAACCACCGGCAGCTGCTCGATCCAATTTGTTCTGCACTTGTGTAGCCTGTCAAAAGTTCTGGTCTTGAGCCCGCGCAGCACTTCAGCGTTCGCCCCCTCTGCTTGACCGTTGCTTCTCGGGTGAGCAACAGAAGCGAAGCAGATCTTGGTGCCAAGATCTTCGACGTACTACATGAAGGTGCGGCTCGTGAATTGTGTGCCATTGTCGGTGATGACCCTGTTACGGATTCCGAAACGGCAAACAATTGACCTGAAGAACTTGACTGCTGACTGTGCTGTCACCTTCCTCACTGGTTCCACTTCAGGCCACTTTGTGAACTTGTCGATTGCAATGTACAAGTACTCAAAGCCCCCGACAGCTCGGGGGAAGGGGCCGAGGATATCGAGCCCCCAGACCGAAAATGGCCAGGATAAAGGGATTGTTTGGAGAGCTTGAGCTGGTTGATGAATCTGTTTGGAGTGAAACTGGCACGCTTCACACTTGGTTACTTATGCAGTTGCATCCTGGAGGGCTGTCGGCCAAAACAAACCTTGCCGGAAGGCTTTGCCGGCAAGTGCTCTTGCGCCAATGTGGTGACCACATATGCCTCCATGTATTTCTGCCAACAGCTCCTGTCCATCTTCCCGGGAAATGCACTTTAATTTCACTCCGTTGAATCTTCTTCTGTACAGTATGTCATCGACAAACTGGTACATACTTGATTGCCGGGCTACTTTCTCCGCTGCTTCTTGCTCCTCGGGAAGTTCTCCTGTCTGAAGGAAATGGACGATCTGCTATGCCCATGCCGGAGCTTGTGGCTCGACGACAAGGACTAAAGGCGCAAATGCTGCTGCGGGAACATCCGCTTCTACGGCAAGAATCTAGGATCCTGCCGGAGCGTGATGCTCCCCGACAAGCGTGTCGGGACACAGCTTGTCGGGAGCGTCTGCTTCAACGAAACAAACCATAGGGCTTGTCGGAGCAGACTGCCCCTCAGCGCTCTCTGTGTTGATCCTGGAGACCTTCTTGGCGGCGGCTCCGGGGAGCTCTGCCGGAAAGTAGTCGCCAGTGACCAACTTTCTCTTTTTGCTCTGTCCAGTTGATGGTGTTACAGATGGTTGAGTTAGCTTGAGCACAAAAATCCCTGGTTCCACAGGTAACTTGAGCGCAGCACACTTTGACAGGCCATCTGCAATGTCATTCTGAGCTCTTGGAACATGTTCCATTTGCAGGCCGTCAAAATGTTCTTCTAGCTTCCTCACTTCATCGATGTATGCTTCCATCAACGGACTCTGATAATCTTTGTTAACTTGGCGGACGACAAGCTGTGAGTCTCCCCTGACAACGAGCTTCTTGATCCCAAGTTCAGCTGCTATTCTGAGTCCGGCAAGCAAGCCTTCATATTCTGCAGTATTGTTGGTTGCTTGCTCCTTGGGAAAGTGCATTTGGACCACGTACTTGAGGTGCTCTCCGGTGGGTGCGACAAGTAGTACGCCCGCACCGGCGCCTTGCAGCGAGAAGGCACCATCAAAGTACATGATCCACTCTTTGCTCGCTTCCTTGACGGGGATGCTCCTCTCCGGAGCCTCTTCATTAGGCGTCGGCGTCCACTCTGCTATGAATTCTTCCAATGCTCGGCTCTGAATAGTTGAAGTACTTTCAAACTTGAGGCCAAAGCTTGACAATTCCAGTGCCCACTCGACAACCCTGCCTGTTGCTTCTGGATTTTGCAATATCCTCTTCAACGGAAAGCGAGTGACCAATGTGATTTCATGTGCTTGAAAGTAATGGCGCAGCTTCCTCGATGCCATGAGAAGGCCGAAAAGCAACTTCTGCACACCAGAGTACCTTGACCTAGCCCACTGCAGAAGGGAACTGACAAAGTAAACTGGGCGCTGCAACATCTTGTTCTGTTTTTCTTCTGGCAACTGTACAGACCCATCCTTGCTGGAGCCAGAACTTGTCGGGGAAGCCCCCTGCTTGTCGCTGGACTCGCTTGCCGCGGCCGCTGGCACATCATCCGCCTCCCTCTCCGCTACTAACGCAGCACTAACCACTTGATTGGTTGCCGCCAAGTACAGCAGCAACTTCTCTTGTGGCTTAGGTGCGACAAGTGTAGGAGTAGAGGATAGGTATCTCTTCAGGTCCTGCAGCGCAGCCTCCGCTTCCAGAGTCCATTTCATTGGACCTGCCTTTTTCAAGACTTTGAAAAATGGCAGGGCACGCTCAGCAGACTTAGAGATGAACCTACTGAGAGCAGCAACGCAGCCGGCAAGCCTTCGTACATCCTTGACGCGCTTCGGGGCTTCAATCTGCTTGATGGCTTTGATCTTGTCGGGGTTGGCTTCGATCCCCCTCTGGGACACAAAGAACCCGAGAAGCTTGCCGGGGGGAACTCCAAACACGCACTTCTCGGGGTTCAACTTGAGATTGATCTTGCGCAGATTTGTGAAGGTCTCGTCCAGATCCTGGATCAAAGTTGCTTTGTCTCTGCTCTTGACCACTATGTCATCCATGTATGCCTCTACATTTCTGTGCAGCTGTGGCTCAAAAGCATGACTGACTACTCTTGCAAATGTTGAACCAACATTCTTTAGTCCGAAAGGCATCCGTACAAAGCAGTACGTGCCACATGGAGTAATGAATGCGGTTTTCTCTTCATCCTCTTCTGCCATGAAGATCTGATGATATCCTGAGTATGCGTCAAGAAACGAAAGCAGATCACATCCTGCTGTGGAGTCGACAATCTAGTCAATGCGCGACAAGGGAAATGGATCCTTGGGACAAGCTTTATTAACATCAGTGAAGTCAATACAAAGCCTCCACTTCCTGTTCGCCTTGCGCACGACTACTGGATTGGCTAACCACATTGGATGGAGTACTCCCCAGACCAGGCCTGCTGCTTCCAACTTCTTGATCTCCTCTGCAATGAACTCTTGACGCTCCATTGCTTGTTTCCTGACTCTCTGCTTGACGGGCCGCGCGTGAGGACAGACGGCAAGGTGGTGCTCAATTACTTCCCTGGGAACACCGGGGATGTCAGATGGTTGCCATGCAAAAACATCGACATTCGCCCGCAGGAAAGCAACGAGCGCGCTTTCCTATTTAGGATCAAGCGTAGCACTGATGGTGAAGGTACCACCAGTGCCGTCCTCCTTGGCGGCCACTTTCTTGGTCTCTGGTGCAGCTGTTTTTGCCTTCTTGCACTTGCCGGTGGAGCTCGATGGTGCGTTCTCGACGGTAGCGCAGCACTCCGAAGAGGTGCGCTTGCCGGAGTGGGCATCAGAGCTACTCTTGCCGGACTTGGTCTTCTTCTTCTTCCCCCCGGGAGCTTCAGCGGCAAGCGGATTGCGCTCTGCTGCGGCTGCTGCTTCCCGGTTGATCTTGTCGGTACAGATAACGGCATCTTTCTTGTCGCCTTGGAAAGAAATGACACTTATCGGACCAGGCATCTTGAGCACATTGTAAGCATAGTGAGAGGCTGCCATGAACTTGGCAAGTGCTGGACGGCCGAGTATCCCATTGTAGGGCAATGGGAAATCAGCAACATCAAATGTGACTCTCTCTGTCCTGAAATTCAGCTCGCTGCCAAACGTTACTGGCAGTGTGATCTTCCCCTTCGGCTTGCTCCTTCCCGAATTGATTCCTCGAAAGGTACCAGTCTCTTCGAGCTCGCTGTCGGGGATCTGGAGCTTCTTGAGCACTGCGGAGGAGATGAGATTCAGGCCGGCCCCGCTGTCAACCAACATCTTTGTGACCTTGAGGTTGCGGATGGTTGGCGAAACCAACATCGGCAAGCACCCGACCGCAGTGATGCGATCAGGGTGATCCTCAACGTCAAAGACGATGGGCGTGCTGGACCACTTCAGGGGCTTGCGTGATTCGACTGATGGTTCTGCTGCATTTACCTCCCGCACCCACTGTTTGAGTTGACGGTGCGAGGTGTGCAGAGAAGTACCGCTGTCAACGCACAAAACCTCCGTCGCCTTCTGAAACTCTTGATCGTCAGTTTCATCCTCATCCATCTCATCATCCTCATCTTCTTCTTCGTCCTTGTCGCGGCCACGGGGAGGTCTATCTCCTTGCCGTTGCTTGGCCTTGCCGCGGCGCCCTCCCTGGGCGGGAAGCTTCTTGCCGGATCCTCCGCCACCTTTCTGGGCCTTCTCCTTGTCGCGGCGCTCGTATTCAGCTCTCTGTAGCTCCGCCATCTGCTCGACTTTCTTGCATGCTTGGAGGTCATGGCCCTTGGTGCGATGGATCTTGCAATACTGCTTGCCGGAGCCGTCCTGCTTGTCGGTGGCCACCACAGCCTCGCCGGAGTCGTCAGCTTTGGCCTTGTCGGAGCCGCCTCCGTTGCCGGACTGCTCAACAACTAGCACATCCTTAGCTTTCCTCTTTCTGTTATTCCGCCTCCGGTTCCTCTTTGCCGGAAAGGCGTCCTCACTGTCAGATCCTTCTGCTCCTACATTCTCTCCGGGGAGTTTCCTCCCCTCTTCAGCCCGGGCACACTTGTCGGCCAGAGCATAGAGCTCGCTGACATCTCTGATCTTGCACATCGTCATCTCCTCCCTCATCCTGCGGTTACGCACGTTCTGATGGAACGCGCTAATAACTGCGGCAGGGTGGACGTCTGGGATGTTGCGCTGCACCTGGCTGAATCTCTGTATGTACTTGCGCAGGGGCTCTCCTTCCTTCTGGGCAAGCAAATGAAGATCGCTTTCCTGGCCATGGGGCTTGTGGCCGCCTGTGAAGGCGCCAACAAACTGATGGCACAGGTCCGCCCACGAAGAGATGGAGCCGTCCGGCAAGTGCATGAGCCAAGATCTGACGTTGGGCTTGAGTACCAGCGGGAAGTAGTTGGCGAGGATCTTCTCGTCGCGCCCCCCGGCAGCCTGCACCGCGATGGTGTAGACGCTGAGGAACTCCGACGGGTGTATCCTGCCATCGTACTTCTCGGGCACGTTTGGCTTGAAGTTCTTGGTGCTGGGCCACTGGACTTGCCGCAGCTCACGAGTGAACGCAGGGCAACCTACCGCGTACGGCAAGTCGCCTGGTTCCCCTGGCGCATGCATATCGACAGTGGGCCCAGCGCCGCTGGTTGGATTGACGTCGCGCTTCTCTCCGACGCTCGATGCGAGTTCGAGCGTCTTCGTGTCGTCGTTCTTGGATGACTTGGTGTTGATCGCGGCGGGTTCGCGGGTCCGACGACGCAGTGGAGTCGGCGTCGAGGTTGGCCCGGCGAGTCGGCGATCTTGGCCTTCGGGGCGGGGAGTGCATGGTGGTGGCACCCCCAGCGGTCTTGTCGGAGTCGGCTTGCGCCTGGGCGTCTTGCCGGGGCTTCGATGCGCTCGGTTGCCGGGGCTTGTCGCCGTTGGCGAAGCCGATGAGGCTATAAATGGCCATCCTCCAGTCGTAAATCTTGTGTGGCGCCGGAGGGTAATCTAGAAGCAGCTGGGCTCGGGCCAGCGCTTCCTCTGGAGTCTTGGGTGGCGGCGGCGACGAGCGGCGCGAGGAGCGGGATGTGCTCGGGCTCCCAACTGGATTGGAAGGAGCAGCACCCCGTCCGGGCGACCGCACCTCACTCGCGCCAGCATGCTGGCGTGCACGCTGGTCTTGAACGTCCCGCGACCCACCAGCTCGGCCTTGCTCCAACACGAGCACGGTGCTAGGAGCACCAGGGCGTTGTCGACCCTGCACCTCCTGGGAAGGGCGTGGTGTCTGTACGGTTGCCGACGCTTGCGGGGCCTTGTTTTTGGACCTGGTAACGACGTGAGTTCCACCGTCGGCGCCCGCTCCTCCGCCGGCGTCCACTCCACCGCCCGTTTGCTCCTGCGGCGATGGTGGAATCGATGTAGACGGAGCGGCCACCTCCGAAGGCCTCTTCTTTGGTGGCATGTTGATGAAGATGCTGATGTAGCGCGCGCAGACGCCGGATCAGATACGCACGACCTCGACGCCTCCCCTACCTGGCGCGCCGAAGATGTCGTGGGATTTCTGTGGGAGCACGAACAACTATGGGGCAGGGAGCCCCTTCTTGTCCGGCAAGGGAGCGGGGGGCGCACGCAGAGCATATCGAGGCGAGCGCACGCGGGGGATTTTTACCCAGCTTCGGAGCTCTCCAGAGAGATAAAACTCCTACTGCTGCTTTGTATTTGTATTCGTTCTAGCTCGAGAGCGTGAGCGTGTTGTGGTGTTGAATGTGTCGAATGAACCGAACTGCGGAACCCCCTCTACGTGCGCATGGGACTCCCTTTTATAGTCTAAGGGGGTCACCGACAGGTGGCAGCATAGAAAGAGGGGTAGAAAGGTAAAAATGCAGGTTGGTACAACTGCTACCAACAGTGTCCCCTACCTAACTCTGACGGCAGGGGACAAGGGCATTTAATGCCCGTCCGGTCGCCCCAACAGTGCAAGGAAGCGACCGTTAGGGGCGCCACCAATCGCCACGATGGCCTCCTTGTCAGCTTCGCTTGCCACCTCGCACCGCATAGCTGCACAGCGCCTCGCCACGTGCTCCTGGGATGGTCCTGGGGTGACACGTCGTTGGATGCGCTGGAGCTTGGGTGCAGAGTGGCAGCCTTGCCACGGCAAGCGCCTTGCCGCGGCCGTCGTCTTGTCGTATCAGCAAGCTTGTCGCTCGCCGTAACTTGTCGGGACGCGCGGGGCGTCGCGGCAAGTTCTCTGAAGCGCCTTGGTTGGCCTTCCCGGCAAGCTCCTCTTGCCGGGGTCTTTATCCTTCCCGGCAAGCTCCTCTTGCCGGGGCCTTGTCCCTCCCGGCAAAACTCCTCTTGCCGGGGCCTTGCTTTCTCAGTTAATACTTTGTTCTTGAATGGCAGTAAATAGGAATGACGGAGGATCTTGGCGGGCGCCCGGCAAGCCTTGCCGCGGGGTGCTGCGACTGCCCGTGCACAAGTTCTGGATACTAAGGTACCCCTACTTTAGTACCCCGACATCTTCCAAGCCTTCCGCTGTTATCGTTATTAGATGGCCTTAAGCCAAATTTAAATTAATAAGTTCTCTTTGGAGACATTCTATGTAATAAGTGTGTGATTGCTACTCTGTTATAAATCCTTCAAGTACTGTGCATGTCAGCATTACTGATCCAGGGATGACACTGATGCACAGAGATCGGACTGTCTGAGGTCTAGTCGCTACAAGATGGTATTAGAGCACACGCTGACTGTAGGACACGACCACTAAGCAATAACCATAGATCACTACTCTCTCTTCTCATTCGAACTCCTCATCTTTTCTATTCCTCTAGGATGGCGGATGCAAGGAACAAGTTCATGCAACCGGATGAAGATACACCCTTTGGACGACACCTGAAGGAAATAACCAAGTACCTGAAGATCGGAGTACCAAGCTTCACTAGAACCTACAACGCCACTTTACCTGAAGAGGAGCGCTGGATGATTCAAGTTCAAGTTCAAGGAAGGACGTTCATGCTAGTCACTGAGCCTATAGAGTTTTCCTTTGATGCACCAACCTGGAGTTTAGGGAAGAGCATGGCAGGTCACATCACCATGGGACGCATTGGAGAAGTTTATCACAAGGAGCTTAAGGATACTACCTACCAGATTTGTGGGCGCCGAGATGAGCAATGGGAGATGGTCAACACCAGGAAAGACAGATCAGTTGCAGCTTTCATCCAGGAGTTAAACCAGCACATTCGACGCCAGGAGAACCAGATGTGTGCAGGCATGATGGATCTGAAGAAAGCCATGACCAAGATCACGGAACTGGAGGGAGAACTCAAGTCTACACGCGATGGATATGAGGAGGAAATATCAACTCTAGTCGAGAAGAATGATGATCGGAAGAAGAAGCTAAGAGTGTTCATGGGATTTCCAGCAACTGGAGAATACAAAGATTACACTTGTTCCGAGAACTACATCATCATTGACGACACCGACTCGGACCCGGATGATAGTGATGACGACTATGTTGATGAAGCTCGAGCAGATATCATGGAGTCTTCATCGGAGCAGTTTTTCTAGTAGACCACCATAAAGTAGTAGAATTTCCCTCCATGTATCTATTATAGTCTAAGCACTTTGTAACGATAGATAGACCGTTGTATGCCCTTGCTTGTTTGAATGAAGTGTTTTGATTGCAATTTGTCTCATGTGCATATGGGTAGTGTTTTCCCTCAAGACCTCATTCTATTCTGTATTCTCGTCTTTTCTAAACCCTCAGATGCCTCCGAGACGTGACAACGGATTTGCTTTCCCACCGAAGCTCACCCAGTTGATCCAGCAGCAGAATGCATTAATGCAGATACTAGTCCAGAATCAGAATCAGGGGAACAACAACAACAACAATCCACCGCCACCACCTATTGATCACTTAACCCGTTTTCTTAGGCTGAATCTGCCGGTGTTCTCCAGTAGCACCGAGCCGATTGTTGCAGATGATTGGCTTCGCAAGACAGCCAGGGAGTTGACCACTACAGGATGCACAGATGTGGAGAAGGTGCGATTTGCCGCACATCAGCTTGAGGGACCCGCAGCATCATGGTGGGAGAATTTCACAGCCACTTATCCAACACACACTGTCACATGGGATCAGTTTCAGCAGGCTTTTCATACTTCCCATGTTTCAGCAGGAGCTATGGCCATGAAGAAGCGTGAGTTTCGCAACTTGCGCCAGGGAGGAAGATCAGTTGGCGAGTATGTGGATGATTTCAGTAAGCTAGCACGTTGTGCCCCAAATGACGTCGCTACGGATGTAGCTAAGCAAGAGAGGTTTTTGGAAGAGCTGAATGATGAGATGAGCATGCAATTGATGGTAGCAAGTTTCAACAACTACCAGGAGTTGGTAGATTGTGCTCTCATGATTGAAGGGAAGCAGCAGCAGATTGAAAACCGCAAGAGTAAGTATGGACAAAGGAAGTACAATTCTGGAGCTCAGCAGAAGCCCCATTTTACTCCGAAGTCAGGAGGACAGTTTTAGCATACCCATGGAGGAGGTAGCTCGCACAATCATAATGGTCCCAAGAATGGTACCGGGAATGGAGGAAGTAGTAGCCAGAACCGTACCAACCCCTCAACACTAGCCAAGAAAGATCTGAGTCAAGTCACTTGTTTTAAGTGCCAGAAGACCGGACATTACGCCAATGAATGTCCTGAAGGCCAGACCGGGAATGGCAATGGAAGCTCTGGGAAGAAGCCGAACCCTTTCAACAGAGGACAAGTGAACCACATTAGCATGGAGGAGGTTGAAGCTCAGCCAGATGCAGTAATAGGTAAGTTTTTGGTTAAGTCAATTACTGCACTTGTTCTTTTTTATACTGGTGCATCACATTCGTACATATCAAGGGGATTTGTGGATAAGTATAGACTGCCCGCAAGAGTTCTAAAAACACCCATGCTAGTAACCTCACCAGGAGCAGAGTATATGGCCAGTCGAGGATGCTTTCAAGTTCCGTTGGGTATAGGCAAGCATGTTTTCCCCTCGGATTTAATCATTTTGGAATCCCAAGGTTTGGATGTGATTCTGGGTATGGATTGGCTATTAATGTATGGAGGAAACATTGATTGCGCCAGTAAGTCAATTCTGCTTACTACCCCAGAAGGGAAAAGGATAAGGTATGTATCGAGGAATGAGCCGAGGAGGATGCACGTAAATTCCTTATCAGGAGTTGTGCAGGAGGAAGTACCAATAGTGAAGGATTTTCTGGGTGTATTTCCACAGGAGTTGCCAGGCATGCCACCAGACAGAGACATTGAGTTTTTTATTGAGCTTTTGCCAGGCACAGGGCCAATATCCAAGAGACCATATAGGATGCCCGCAAAAGATTTGGAGGAGATTAAAAGTCTGATTAAGGAGTTACTGGATAAAGGATACATTCGCCCAAGTTTTTCACCTTGGGGATCACCAGTACTTCTAGTGCAGAAGAAGGACGGATCGTTAAGGATGGTTGTTGATTATCGAGGATTAAATGTGGTAACCATCAATAATAAGTACCCACTGCCAATGATCAATGATCTGTTTGACCGACTACAAGGAGCAAAGGTGTTTTCCAAGATCGATTTGCGATCAAGATACCATCAGTTGAAGATTCGAGAACAGGATATACCCAAGACAGCTTTTACCACTAGGTATGGGCTGTACGAGTATACCGTTATGTCATTTTGTCCGACTAACGCACCTGCATATTTCATGAACATGCTGAACAAAGTATTTATGGAGTTTCTGGATAAGTTTGTCATGGTGTTCATTGATGACATCTTGGTCTACTCGAAGAACGAAGAGGAGCATAAGGAGCACTTGCGTTTGGTATTGGAGAAGCTCAGAGAACACCAGTTATATGCCAAGTTTAGCAAATGTGAGTTCTGGTTGAAGGAAGTTGGATTCCTCGGACATGTTATATCCGGAGAGGGTATAGCAGTAGACCCAACCAAGGTTGTCAACCTGACTAATTGGGAAGCACCAACGACTGTTGGGGAGATCATAAGTTTTCTTGGACTGGCAGGATACTATCGGAGATTCATTGAGAATTTTTCAAGGATTGCAAAGCCCATGATGGAGTTGTTGAAGAAGGATACCAAGTTCAATTGGACCGAGGAATGCGAGGCCAGTTTCCAGGAATTGAAGACACGTCTAGTTACCTCACCAGTGTTGATTCTGCCAGATCAGACTAAGGATTATGAGGTGTATTGCGATGCTTCACGTCAAGGACTTGGAGCAGTGCTTATGTAGGAAGGAAGAGTTGTTTCGTATGCGTCACGACAGCTTAAACCACACGAGTTAAATTATGCCACACATGATTTGGAGTTAGCAGCCGTAGTACATGCATTGAAGACATGGAGACATTTTCTTATCGGAAATCATTGTGAGGTGTACACGGATCACAAGATTTTGAAGTACATCTTCACGCAAAAGGAGTTAAACCTCAGGCAAAGGAGATGGTTGGAACTCATCAAGGATTATGATACGAGATTACAGTATCACCCCGAAAAGGCTAACGTAGTAGCCGACGCATTGAGCCGTAAGATCCATGTTAATACACTCATGACCGCATGACTACCAAAGGAGTTAGCCGAGGATTTTTGCAAGCTATGTTTGGAGATAGTTCCGAGAGGCTATGTAGCAACATTGGAAATTCAGTCGACTTTGATGGATAAGATCAGAGAAGCTCAAAAGAACGATAAGGAGATTGGAGAGATAAAAGAGAGCTTGAGCAAAGGAAAAGCCAGGCGATTTCGTGAGGATGAGCACGATACCCTCTAGTTTGAGGACCGCGTTTATGTACCCAATGATCCTGAGATCAGGAAGTTGATTTTGCAAGAGGCCCATGATTCGCCGTATTCAGTTCACCCAGGGAATACCAAGATGTACTTGGATTTGAAGGAGACCTTCTGGTGGACCGGAATGAAGAAGGACATTGCCGAGTATGTAGCAATTTGTGATGTATGTCAAAGGGTAAAGGCAGAGCATCAGAAGTCGGCAGGATTGTTGCAACCATTGCCGATACCCGAATGGAAGTGGGATAAGCTAGGCATGGATTTTATTACGGGATTGCCCAAGACTCGTTCAGGCTATGACTCGATTTGGGTGGTAGTCGATCGTTTGACAAAGGTAGCTCATTTCATCCTAGTGAAGACTACTTACACCAGTGCCAAATTGGCCAAGATTTACATGACCAGGATCGTATGTCTGCATGGAGTTCCAAGGAGCATTGTATCAGATAGAGGAACCCAGTTCACCTCAAATTTCTGGAATCAGTTGCACGAAAGCTTGGGTACCAGGCTAGAGTTCAGTACCGCTTTTCATCCGCAGACAGATGGACAGACCGAAAGAGTCAATCAGATTTTAGAGGACATGCTGAGAGCTTCTGCGCTAGATTATGTATCTAGTTAGGACAACAATTTGCCATATGCAGAGTTCTCTTACAACAACAGTTATCAATCTAGTTTGAAGATGGCCCCTTTCTAAGCCTTATACGGAAGGAGGTGCAGAACCCCGTTGTCTTGGGACGAAGTTGGAGATCGTCAGTTGTTTGGACCAGATTGATTAAGGAGTCTGAACGGAAAGTGAAGTCAATTTGCGACAGGCTCAAGGTAGCCCAGTCTAGGCAGAAAAGCTATGCTGATGCAAAATGCAAGGAGACAGTTTACGAAGTTGGGGATAGGGTTTATCTTCGGGTATCTCCACTTCGAGGAGTTAAGCGTTTTGGTGTTAAAGGAAAGTTAGCGCAGCGTTTTGTGGGACCATAAAAAGTTTTGGAACGTATGGGAGAGGTTGCCTACAAGTTGGAATTACCTGAGGGATTGTCAGGAGTTCACGACGTATTACACGTCTCCTAGTTGAAGAAGTGCCACGCAGAGATGGCCGATATACCGCTAAGAGATACCGTGCCGCTAGAGGAGATTCAGTTGGATAGTGATTTGACCTACGAGGAGAAACCAGTCAAGATTCTTGAGTATGACAGCCGAGTCACCCGCAGCAAAGTTATCAAGTGTTGCAAAGTTCAGTGGAGCCACCACACCGAGGATGAAGCCACCTGGGAGCGAGAGGAAGATTTGCTGAAAGACCACCCTCACCTATTCTCTAGCCAACCCGAATCTCGAGGGCGAGATTCATCTTAAGGGGGTTAGGTTTGTAACATCCCAAATTTTCAATTTGGAATGTTACACAAATATATCATTATTGCATATCATATTTAATGCATTTTGTTTCGATCCTAGAAATTCTACGCAACTCAAGGACCCACGGAGAGAGTTGGGGATTTCGATATTTTCATATTTGAGTTTTCACAAATTGTGAAATAGGATCATTTGATTTTATTTATTTTATCTTCAAATATTTCAATTATATAAATATGAGAGAGGGAATAAAATGACTTTCCCAAAATAAAGAAATATTGAGGATTTAATAAAAAAATCAAATAAGATTTTATTTTGGATTTTTTCTGGCTATTTTATTTGAATTTATGAAAAATGCGTGTTTTTCAAAATTGCATTTAGGCCCAAATAAATGTTCATCTAAACCGGCTTGATTTTAGAAGCCAGGAAAAATTTATTTCGGGATTTTTGGAGTCTGTTTAGTATTTCTTTCCTTTGTTTTTCTGCGCGATAATTATTTTAAAAAAACTGGAACCGACTACGGGCCGTAACCGGCCAGGACTCCGCCTGGCCAGGTCTTTATATAGCACGCCCTGGGCCCCGCACCAGCCCAAACAGCCGCCGCCAGCCCAACCCGCCGCCGCCGCCGCCGCCCCAACCCTAACCTAGCGCCGTCCCGCCGCCAGCCAGCGCCGCCGCCGCCGCCGCCGCCACCGCCGGACCCCGCCGCCGTCACCGCCGACCACCGCCGCCCTCGCCGGAGCCGCCGCACCGCCGACCCGAACCCCGAGGTGACCTCGCCGCTGCCGTTTGTTTAGAAAAACCATTCGGTTTTTCCGTCGGTTTTTCATCGTTTTTTTTAGATTCCGTTTTTTTTCGTTAGATCAGTTTTTCTTCCGGTTTGGATTAATTAGCGAGTGTTCACTCGTTCGGTCGTTTGAACGAACGCGTTCATTGTTTAGATCCAGATAACGAACGTTCGTTCGTTAATCTGTTCGTCATTTTCTTTTTCTCGGATTTATTCCGCGATTTTTCTGATCGCGATTTCTGATCCGATTTTTGTTTTAGTATAACTTTTCGCTCGTTTATCGAAATCAGGCAATTCAATCGCCTAGAGTTTCGTCTCGAAACCCTCTTTCTGAATAATCTACTCAAACCAGTTTTTGCTTCTGTAAAATTTGACTTAGGTCCAGATTAGTAAACGAACTTGTTTCTTTCGCCGTTTGAGTTTAGTTTCTTCGTTCGATTTGATTCTTTCTGCAAACCGGAGTTCTTGAGTTGAACTTTCTGGTTAGATCATCTTATTTGAGTTTTACCCGTGCATTAGATGAGTACTTATTGTATGCTTGTTTGTTTGTTTGCTTGCGATAGAGTACCCGGACTGCGCCGCTTGCTACTTCGAATCCCTAGGTTACGTGGATCATCAGCAAGGCAAGTAACACTTTGATCATACCCCTTTACTACCCAGTTTTTATGCATTAGATCAATCCTCAAACATTGCAAGATTATGATCTAATTAAATTGTGGGTTTTGGGAAGTAGATGAGGTAGTACCTATTACCTCTTTTATTATCAAACCCTTGGGAGTTACTTCTACGTTTGCTTATTATGTCATGCTATGCAAGCAGACGTGGATTGGGTGAGTGAATTTTCCATGACATATGTGAGATTGTTATTATGGGCTCTAGCATAGTTGACTAAGTCGTGCGAACTCTTACAGTGGTAGACTAGCAGATGTAGGGGAAAGTAGGTGTACCGGTCTACCCATCGTAAGGTGCTAGCGCTTCTAAAAGACTATGTCTCGGTCATTCGTTTCTCAAACACCATGTAGTGCGAGAAAACCAACGGAGGAGATCGAGTCATGTGGGGAAAAGTGCGCAAACCTTTGCACAGTGTACAAACTAATCATGATTAGCTGTGTCCCGGTTATGGACATCTTGAGTATCTAGTACTTGGATTATCATGTGAATCTCATCATGTTACTTTAATTAATATTGTTTGGTTTGTTTAATGATGATGCTTATATGGGATTGTGGATGCTGTCAACCATTCTCAATGTTTAACAACCACCATGATAGTTAAATAATTTATTCCTTTGTAGTAGGGAAAAACTGGCTTTACGCAAAAACTGTAACCATAGAGCTATCCACCAAGCCATATATTCATGTAGTATAGCTTTACTCTTTCATTTTTCTCTATGTGTTACTTTGCCAGCATATTCCATGTGCTGACCCGGTTTCGGGCTACAACGTTCATGTTGCAGACTTTTCAGACGAGTAAGATGCCTTAGGATCGTGGTTCTATACTCAGTGATGCCGTTGGAGTTGATGGACTCACTTATCTTCCAAGCCTTCCGCTGTTATCGTTATTAGATGGCATTAAGCCATATTTATTGTAATAAGTTCTCTTTGGAGAAATTCGATGTAATAAGTGTGTGATTGCTACTCTGTTATAAATCCTTCAATTATTGTGCGTGTCAGCATTACTGATCCAGGGATGACACTGATTCACACAGATCGGACTGTTTGAGGTCTGGTCGCTACACTTGATGCGGAGGATGGCCTCGCACACGAAGATAAACGCCGAGATGTTGAGGATGAAATCGGGGGCCAGATCATGGAAATCCAGCCCGTAGTAGAACATGAGCCCGTGGACAAATGGATGAATGGGGAATCCCAGTCCGCGGACGAAGTAGGCAATGAACACAACCCTCTCATGGGGTTCCGGAGTAGGGACGATCTACCCTACATCCGGGAGCCGGTGCGCGATGTCTGCGGCCAGGTATCCGGCCTCCCGGAGCTTTGTGATATCCTCCTCCATAACGGAGGAGACCATCCACTTGCCTTCCGCTCTGGACATGTTTGGAATGGCTTTATGGAGAAGCTGAGAACTTGGGCGCTGGAGCTCGAGCGTGCGAGAATGGATGAGCGAGGGAAGAAGAAGGCGTGGATGAAAAAGGGGAATCCCTAACTCTTTATAAAGGCGATAGAAACTATGCGCCTCCACATTTGCCCAGTAAAATCGCTTATTCCCCAAGCGCCACAATTGATGGCATGGTTGGGTTACCCATACCCGTATTGATGAGAATCCCATGATAAGGGGACACGATCTCTGCTTCAACAAGACGTGCCAAGAAAACCGCCTCGCAATGTGTGCAGCTGCTGGTTGAGAAAAATAGTTCGAATAATGACCGGGCCATGGCGTGATGTCATGCTATGAAAAGTTGTTCAGCAGATTAGATTTGTAAAATATTGTGCTCTCTATGGTGGCATGTGGAAATTATTTTGCAGAGCCGGACACGATCCTTGTGTTCAAAATCTTCTATGGAGTATCTGGAGAAGAACCCGCCTTGCAATGTCGAAGACAATCTGTGCGCCGGACTCATTTTCATGGAAGCCTGGTTCAGGGGCTACTGAGGGAGTCCTCGATTAAGGGGTCCTCGGACAGCCAGACTATATACTTTAGCCGGGCTGTTGGACTATGAAGATACAAGATTGAAGACTTCGTCCCGTGTCCGGGTGGGACTCTCCTTTGCATGGAAGGCAAGCTTGGCAATTCGTATATGTAGATTTCCTTCTCTGTAACCAACCCTGTGTAACCATAGCCCCCTCCGGTGTCTATATAAACCGGAGGGTTTAGTCCGTAGGACAACAACAATCATAATCATAGGCTAGCTTTTAGGGTTTAGCCTCTACGATCTCGTTGTAGATCAACTCTCGTAATACTCATATCATCAATATCAATCAAGCAGGAAGTAGGGTATTACCTCCATCGAGAGGGCCCGAACCTGGGTAAACATTGTGTCCCCCGCCTCCTGTTACCATTAGCCTTAGACGCACAGTTCGGGACCCCCTACCCGAGATACGCCGGTTTTGACACCGATAATGATCTCTAGCTTGTATTGCTTCTTATTTTGTTGAATTCCATCTACTTACGTTACACATTATACTTGTGAATAAGACACATGTTCCTATTTCTTGAACATACAATATCTGTCTATCACACCATGTTCTTACATCAAAGTAATACTTTTGTGTAACCTGCAACAATCACTTATCATAAAGACACGTTTGACTCAGGAGTGTGATATAGGTTACATCTCACATTCTTTTCTAGCTTGTACTATTTCTAATTTGTTTACATGGCACTTGTGACGAGACAGTTTTAACTTGGTAGAGTGATATTCGTTGCATCTTTCATATGGTGTCTAGCTTTCATTGCTTCTAATTTGTTGAAATGCCTTCTTCTTAGTTTACACATCATAGCTATGAATATGCAATGTTCTCTTTTTTTCTTACACATTCAATCATCTTATCTTGCGGTCGCCTTACATTAAAGTAGTGCTCGTCAGCATGCTTCATCAATGAGTTCTAAAAAGCAATTTTTTTTCATTTTTCTTGTGGGTTTGACTTGACAAGGCAATACAATTAAGAAAGTGGAAGGAAAAAATAAGGCAGGGATTGATGGCGGTCTTCTGGTAAAATCGGCATCCCTGGTGCTTTCTCTAGCTTGGCAGTGTGATATTGTCTTGCATGTTGCATACGGTCTCTAGCTTGCATTGCTTCTTATTTGTTGAAATGGCTTCTGCTTAGTTTACAAAAACAGTTGTGAATATGCCATGTCATCTTGTTTTTCGTACATATTCCATCCTGGTATCATGTGTTTGCCTTACATCTCACTTTCCTTTCTAGATCTAGTTTGTTGAAATGGCACTTTTGACAAGACAGTTTTAACTTGGTAGAGTGATATTCGTTGCATCTTTCAGATGGTGTCTAGCTTTCATTGCTTCTAATTGGTTGAAATGCCTTATGCTTAGTTTACACATCATAAGTTGTGAGCATGCAATGGCACTAATGACGAGAGACCTTTAACTTGGTTGTGTGATGTTGTTTGCATCTTGCATATGATTTATTTCTTGTACTGCTTCAGATTTGTTTAAACGCTAGTTATGACGAGACACTGTTAACATGGCAGAGTGATATTTGTAGCATATTTTATATGGTGTCT
The DNA here is from genome assembly GCA_963921465.1 of Triticum timopheevii. Classification (NCBI taxonomy): domain Eukaryota; kingdom Viridiplantae; phylum Streptophyta; class Magnoliopsida; order Poales; family Poaceae; genus Triticum; species Triticum timopheevii. Next base: position 143,449,580 of record OY997270.1, read on the forward strand.
ACCTTCTATTGCATTGCTTCTAATTTAGTGAAATGCCTTCTACTTAGTTTACACATCATAGTTCTGATTATCTCATGCCGTCTTGTTTTTTGTACATATTACATCCTCCTATCATGTGGTTGTCTAACATCAAAGTTCAGTTCGTCTGTATCACCCATCAATTTGTTCCGAAGAACTAAATTGTTATTCCTTTTTCTTGTCGGCTTGACTTAGCATGGCATAGAGAAAGAGGAAGGAAGACAGAATGACAGGGGATGGTGTTAGTCTAAGGACACACGGAAAAGGAAGCGGAAGAATCCTGCAGATCCTGCTAGAAGTGATGGTGCAATAGAAGGTCAAAGTCCAACGAAAAATTGTACAAATGGGTCATCCTGTGCTACACGAGCTGCAAAACAAGCCAAACAGAAACCAATAGCTTCCACCAAACAAGCAGAGATAGCCCTAGTTGTTGCAATACCCTCCATAGTACCACCAGCTGCACGACTTACTCGGTCGTCAACTCAGCTAGCAGCACGTTCCCAAGCTCCCTTGCCACTTGACACTACTTCCGAAGAACTCTTGACACAAGACGAGTTGGCAAGATCAGATGAACCTCGTGAGCTTCAATAGCAAGAAGGTAGTTGCTGGAGTCAAGTTACAGTTGCATGCTTCTTTATATGTAGTGTGATAGTTTGATATACACTAACACTTCCTATGTTCATTGTTGTACTAGCACCTAGGCGCAATAGGAAACATACATCAGGGATAATGCTCGACAGGTTAACTAAATCTAGAAGAGGAAGAATGGAGATCGGTTTTGAGGCAGGATTAAAAAGGCCACGTGATGCTACAGAGTCAGCCAAGTTAGTATCAGAGGCAGCGGTTAGGTGTCATGCACGTATCCTCCCAACATGGATTTGGTACAGGAATGACAAAGAAGAAACCCAGTTAAACACCTTCCTCGACCATTTATCTGTAAGTATGGTTATGTATGGAAACTAGTAATATCGTCTTGATCTATCCCATACTTTTGGGTTGCTGATAATGAGACTCCCATAATTTTCAACATATGAGGTTCAAGTTGGATAGCCAAGATGATGCAACCAGACAAGTTTGCACCCATGTTTTCAAGTCTACTCTACGACAGTATCGGTATAACTTGAGGAAAACTCACTTTGAAGGCAAGGCTAATAGTGAACTTGCCCAAACATCTCCACTGGAAAATATATCGCATGAAGACTGGAGAGGCCTCATTAAACACAGGTCTGATCCAAAGTATCAGGTACATTATATGTATGTGATCAGATCACATGTTGAACTCCTATTTATGCATGTGCCTCACAAACCTATCTTCTTGTAGGTGAACTATTCAAAGAACAAGGCCAACCATACGAAAGTGAAATTCCAACAGACAACAGGATCTCGTAGCTATATTTCACACTACGAGGCTCTTGCAATTAGCTGTTGTTTCACTCTTTTTTTTGTGCCATATTATCAGATAAATATTGACTTGTTCCAAATGCAGAGGAAATCCCACAAGGACCAAAAAGTACCTGAACCAAATGTTATGGAAATCTTCAAGGACTGTCACACCGGCAAGACGAAGGGCATGACTACACCAGTCAAAGCCGCTATAGTAAGTCCTCAATCATCATGCCTTTTAACTACTACTTACTCCGACTCGTGCACTGAACTGCATTGTTTGTAGCCAATGTCTATTACTCTTTTCAATTTTATACACAATTTTCTTATCGTATGATTTCACCTTACAAGGTTTAAAAGAGAGGAGTGATGTTCCTTTGATCCTTATCTGTAATCTAGTTCCGTGCGGGACTTGCCCACACAATGTTACAATTGCATGTTTTTCTGTTCTCAGTTGTTTTGTGATATGAATGATGTCATACTATGCTTACCGTATTATAAACTTTCTCTCTTTATCCTTGGTTGTCAATACAATGTGAAGAAATATTCAATACGTTAGCCATGGTACATGGTCATATGTTTGGAACCTTGTTTTATTATGTACTTTGCAGTAAAATACAACTAATATTTTACACGGGTTCACCAGAATAAGTTCTGTATATATACCAAAGCTATTTTGTTTGGTTTTGATGCCTCCTTAATATCTTCTGTTCTCGTACTACTAATGTAAAAACTCAACTTTTCAGCAAGCTATGAAAAAATGGTGGAACCGCCACCTTCTGATGGTGACGAGGCAACTATAACCGCAATGTTACCTCTTGCTGATGTGGGTCAGTACCTGTCCACTAATAGTGTCAAAAGCACGTTCCTGCGTAATACTAGTTGGTTGTTAAGGAAATCTCGTCCAAACTGTCTCATGATCAAGATATGCAAGCTCAAAATAATGTTATATTTGCGCTCCAGACACAAGTCCATTCCCTAATAGAGACCCTTTGTGAAACAAGGACGGCCATTGTTTGATGTCGTCAAGGTATGCATGGTTTTGAAACCAGACTATCAGACATTTGCTATGTTGTTCAGGAGCCTAGGAGAAATGAAGGCTAAGGTTATGGTGCTCCATTGGACGTAATAGTCAGGTCAAATGAACCGAGCTTCTGAACTTCTGTTGGTGGATTTATCTGCCAGACTGTTAACTTTTATGCCAACCTTCCTTTTGTTTAATGGTTGTAATTTGTTCTGTTGCGAAACAGAATTTGTTCTTAACGTGCTGCCACCGGCTGAAGAAAATAGCAAGCCATTTTTGTATAGTGTAGGGTGTTCCCTATATTTGCACTGATGGCGAACATTGATGCCCAATGGATGTAATCTGTGCAATCGCCTTAATAGCCTAGCATTAGTTTCGGGCTTATTTATTTCCTAATCTTCTTTTTCCCTGGTTTGCTAGTGACCGCAACAACCATGGGCCATATACGGACCGTGGTATCCTTAACCCTACTACAAGCCGTAGTCCATGGGCCTCCTACGGGTCGTCTAATAAATGGGCCTCCAACGGTCCGTAGAATCGGTGGGCCTCGGCCGTCGGATAAATGGGTCCACATGGGCCATAAACAGGTGTAATTGGTATCGGGCCAGCACGGTAACGGGCCGTTAACAGGCCAGAAGATAGCAAAGGCTTAATTCTGTCATAGGCATAATGGGTCGTTAATGGGCCAGAATATAGGACGGGCTGGAAACGGTGCAACGGGTTAACATGCCACAAACAGGCTGATTCTAGCCACGGGCAGAATTTGGCCCATTAGGGGAACAGGACAGTAATGGGTTGGAAGTAATCGAGGGCCGGAAAGGAGCCCAAGAATGTATGGGCCGTCAGTTGGCCGAAAGCTAACATGGGCTGGAAATGGCCCATGTGAATCATGGGTCGTTAATGGGTACAAAGAAATTTACTATACATTATGGGCTAGAGTCATCATGGGCCACTAAAGGGCCTAAGGATACAAAAGGCCTCATATGGGCCGAAAGACGTCATGGACCATACATGGGCTGAAAGTGAAACGGGTTGGTTATATTCGATGGCTCACATAACTCTATTGGGCCGATCTTGGGAAGGCCCTAATGGGCCGTGAGTTACCAGACCATAAAATGGGCTATTTGCGAATAGACCATTAACAAGCTTTTCATGGGTCGACCCGCTAACTTTTGAACAAATCAAACGGGCCGGCCTTTGTAAGCTAAATGGGCCAGTGGTGGGCCATCGCACGTGTCAACATATCATAGGCGCCTATCTGACCCAATGACGAGCTGACACATGTTTCTTTTGGCCAATGAGAATTTTACCGGTGGAAAATTGCCATTGGTCCAGGCTGTCAACGGGTTATCGGATCCATAACCGGACCCGATAGCTTAACGACGACCTGTTATGGTGGATGCCATGTGTCAGTTACCCTTGACGAAAGCACTTCCATGATGCGTCATTTATCGTCATGGAAGTGAACACTTCCGTGATGGTAATTTTGTTATTGTCATGGAACACTCCTACGACAGCACAGGTATGACTATCTTGATTTTGTCATAAAATCGTCATGGATGTACATACATGACAGAAAAGGTGACCTACTGTGACAAACACATATCATCACGGAAGTGTATTTTTTAGTGCGACATCTCAATGGACGCGATGATCTATGAGAATTACCTAGGCACAACCAAAAGGAATTTTCAAATGACCTTCTTCTTCGGGATCTGCTCCCCGAGGAGGCCTAGCTGACTCACCATACCTGACAAGCACATGGTGGTGTACTCTTTGTCCTAGGTCGCCGCCTTCACATCGTGCATGTGCCTCACTCCTAGTCGCATGGTCTTGAGGGTGTCCCAGGCATCCTTCATCGTGGCCTTCGCGGCCAAGGTTGCTAACATCTCTGGCGGCAAGCCCCGAAGGATAGCCTTGAGTAAAAGCCTGTCACCGCTGCGCACCGTCGTTCCCTTCTCGATCATATCCTAGAGATATCTCCCCTCAAGCATCACCTACATGAGAAGGGGCCAGTCCCTGTAGTTGGTACAGGTCAGCATTGGCCAAGGGTTGTTGCTGTCGCCATGGTGCACCACATGCGTCACATGGTGCAACGGATCCTCATCTTCGCCACAAATGATATACACCCGTGGTGTCATGCTCAGGGATGAAGGGACCTTCAACTTGTTGTAGTTGTCACCTATCTCTGAACCTCGCTCTAATGCCAAATGTTAGCACTAACAATTCCTCACACACTCTTGATCTTTTCTCTCTATAACTCGAGGTGGACTACGAACAGAAAAGAACATAAGAACTCTGAAGATTTTGTGCAGTGCACTGAATGTTGCTTTCCTCTCTGCCTTTTATTTTGAACAGAAAGCAAATGTGTCGCGGGTCTTGCCCCCTTACCGGATCGTGCCATCCCACGATCAAGAACAAGTCCTACTAGCCTACAACCACACCCCAGGATCGTACATGCCACATTCTTAGGCGTCGCTAACTAACTAACCAGAAAATGGTTAACTGAAAATACTAAAGAAACAACAGCTAGAAAATGTTGCCATGGTAGCGTTTCTATATGCCCAAATCGGCAGCGAAAACTACTGACTATGCCACATTAGTTTATTTGCTAACAACGCATAGGGAACAAACAACCATCCACATGCCACTCCTTAGTGTGTGCACGCAGCACGGCATCTCAGGCCACCTACCAGCAAAGACTCTCTGACAAGAGGGGACACCCTAGGAGCCTGCGGCGGTGGCGCCAATCGAGAGCCTCTGATGAAGACGCACTGCACCACCGGAGCCAACCACGGGAGATGTGGCTAAGCTCCCCATAGCGCACACACCATTTTGTTAGTGTAGGCCCTAGCGACGTGTTCTGCCTCACCACAGTTGTAGCAACAACTATACAGTTGGGGAACGTTGCATGGAAAACAAAAAAAGCTACACACACGCAAGATCTATCCATGGAGATGCATAGCTACTAGATGGGAGAGTGTGTCTACGTACCCTCGTATATCGTAAAGCGGAAGAGTTTATCAATGCAGTTGATGTAGTTGAACACCTTCACGATCCAACCGATCAAGTACCACATGTACGACACCTACCCATTCAGCACACGTTCAGCTCGATAACGTCCTCGCCTTATTGATCCAGCAAGACGGACGAAGTAGTAGATGCGTTCCGGCAGCATGACAGTGTGGTGACAGTGGTGATGCAACTATCTCCGCAGGGCTTCCCCAAGCACTACGAAAATATGACCTAGGACGAACTAGAGGGAGAGGGGCGCCGCACAAGGCTTGGGGATCATGGTGTGTGTTGCCCCTCTCCCTCCTCACATATATATAGGTGGAGGGGAGGGGAGGCAGCCCTTGGCGCGCCCCCAAGGGGCCGACGGCTGCCCTAGGGCGCGCCCAGGAGGCCCCCTTCCATATTTGTACATGGGCGAAGGAAAGGGAGGCTGGCTGCCTTAGGGCACCTCCCCTTTCCTTCCCTCCCTTCTTGGTGCATGGGCAGGGGTGGAGGGGCACCAGCCCCCTGCTACGTCTCGACCTTGCATTGGTTTTCGTCGAAGAGGATAGGGTGATGCAGCGATAGTAGCGTAAGTATTTCCCTCGGTCTTTGAGAACCAAGGTATCAATCCAGTAGGAGGCTCCTCAAAAGTCCCACGCACCTACACAAACAAACCGAGAACTCGCAACCAACGCAATAAAGGGGTTGTCAATCCCTTCACGGCCACTTGCGAAAGTGAGATCTAATAAAGATAGTATGATAAGATAAATATATTTTTGGTACTTTATAATATAGATGCAAAAAGTAAAGATGCAAATAAAGGTAGATTGAAAGCAAATATGATAAGAGATAGACCCAGGGGCCATAGGTTTCACTAGAGGCTTCTCTCAAGATAGCATAAGTATTATGGTGGGTGAACAAATTACTGTCGAGGAATTGATAGAAAAGCGCATAGTTATGAGATTATCTAGGCATGATCATGTATATGGACATCACGTCCATAACAAGTAGACCAACTGCTGCCTGCATCTACTACTATTACTCCACACATCGACCGACTCCTGCCTGCAGCTAGAGTATTAAGTTCATAAGAACAGAGTAACGCATTAAGCAAGATGAAATGATGTAGAGGGATAAACTCAAGCAATATGATATAAACGCCATCTTGTTATCCTCGATGGCAACAATACAATACGTGCCTTGCAACCCTTTCTGTCACTGGGTAAGGACACCGCAAGATTGAACCCAAAGCTAAGCACTTCTCCCATGGCAAGAAAGATCAATCTAGTAGGCCAAACCAAACTGATAATTCAAAGAGACTTGCAAATATAACTCAATCATACATAAAAGAATTCTGAGAAGATTCAAATATTATTCATAGATAAACTTGATCATAAATCCACAATTCATAGGATCTCGACAAACACACCGAAAAAGAGTTTACATCGAATAGATCTCCACAAAAGAGGGGGAGAACATTGTATTGAGATCCAAAAAGAGAGAAGAAGCAATCTAGCTAATAACTATGGACCCGTAGGTCTATGGTAAACTACTCACAACTCATCAGAGGGGCAAGGATGTTGATGTAGAAGCCCTCCATGGTCGATTTCCCCTCCGGCAGAGTGCCGACGAAGGCTCCAAGATGGGATCTCGCGGATACAGAAGGTTACGGCGATGGAAATTGTGTTTCGTGGTGCTCCTGGATGTTTTCGGGGTATGTAGGTATATATAGGAGGAAGAAATACGTCGGTGGCCGCCAAAGGGGCCCACGAGATAGGGGGCGCGCCCTACAGGGGGGGCTCCCATCTCGTGGCTGCCTCGGCTGCTTCTTGACTTGCACTCCAAGTCCTCTGGATCACGTTCGTTCCAAAAATCACGCTCCTGAAGGTTTCATTTCGTTTGGACTCCATTTGATATTCCTTTTCTTTGAAATACTGAAATAGGCAAAAAAACAGCAATATGGGTTGGGCCTCTGGTTAGTAGGTTAGTCCCAAAATTGATATAAATGTGTAAAATAAAGCCCATAAAAATCCAAAAGGGGTAATATAATAGCATGGAACAATCAAAAATTATAGATACATTGGAGACGTATCACCCCCTTTTGAGTTGGTGTCCTTCCCCCCGTTTGGCCCATAAGGCCCGCCATTTACCGGTGGCCTCCAAGAACCCCTTCCGGTACTCCAATGAATACCTGGTACACACCGAAACCTTTCCGATGACCAAATAACATTGTCCTATATATCAATCTTTACCTCCGGACCATTCCAGAGCTCTTCGTCATGTCTGTGATCTCATCTGGGACTCCAAACAACACTCGGTCACAAACTCACATAAGTCATTAGTATTATATCGTCAATGAACGTTAAGCGTGCGGAACCTACATGTTCGAGAATGATGTGGACATGACTGAGATGATTCTCCGGTCAATAACCAATAGCGGGACCTGGATGCCCATATTGGTTCCTACGTATTCTATGAAGATATTTATCGGTCAAACCTTTATGACAATATATGTTGTTCCCTTTGTCTGTCGGTATGTTACTTTCCCGAGATTCGATCGTCAGTATCTCCATACCTAGTTCAATCTCATTACTGGAAAGTCTCTTTACTCGTTCCATAATACATCATCTGGTAACTAACTCCTTAGTCACTTTGCTTGTAAGTTTCACTCCAACTCAACAGACACCTTTGTAGATACATGTAGAGCATCTTTATGATCACCCAGTTATGTTGTGATGTTGATAGCACACAAGGTATTCCTCCGTTATCCGGGAGTTGCATGATCTCATGGTCGAAGAAACATGTATTTGACATTAAGAAAGCAGTAGCAATAAACTGAATAATAATATGCTATGCCAACAGTTGGGTCTTGTCCATCAAATCATTCTCCTAATGATGTGATCCTATTGTCAAGTGACAACACATGTCTATGGTTAAGAAACTTTAACCATCTCTTAATCAATGAGCTAGTCTAGTAGAGGCTTACAAGGGACACGGTATTTGTTTATGTATCCACAGATGTATTTAAGTTTCCAGTCAATACAATTCTAGCATGAATAATAAACCTTTATCATGACTAAGGAAATATAATAATTACCATTTTATTATTACCTCTAGGGCATATTTCCATTAGTCTCCCACTTGCACTAGAGTCAATAAAATAGTTCACATCTCCATGTGATTAACACACAAAGAGTTTACTAGAGTCAATAATCTAGTTCACATCGCCATGTGATTAACACCCAAAGACTTTATTGGAGTCAATAATCATGTTTTGCTTGTGAAAGAGGTTTTAGTAAACGGGTCTGCAACATTCAGATCCATGCGTACTTTGCAAATTTCTATGTCTACAATGCTAGCCATGGAGCTACTCTAGCTAATTGATCCCACGTTCAATAGGTATCCATATTAAGTCTCAGAGTCATCCAGATCAGCATTAGCTTGCATCGACGTAAACCATTATGACGAACTCTTTATCACCTCCATAACCGAGAACCATTTTATTAGTCCTCCTAGGTAACTAATAATTTTGACCGCTGTCCAGTGATCCACCCCAGGATCACTATTGTACCCCCTTGCCTGACTCATCGCAAGGCACACAATAGGTTTGGTACATAGCATGGCATAATTTATAGAACCTATGGATGAGGCATAGGGAATGACTTTCATTCTCTCACTATCTTCTGCCTTGGTCGGGCTTTGAGTTTTACTCAACTCCAGACCTTGCAACACAGGCAACAACCCTTTCTTTGACTGACCCATTTTGAACTTCTTCAAAACTTTGTCAATGTATGTTCTTTGTGGAAGTCCTATTAAGCGTCTCAATCTATCCCTATAGATCTTGATGCCCAATATATATAAGTAGCTTCACCGAGGACTTTCATTAAAAAATTCTTATTCAAGTATCCTTTTATGCTATCCAAAAATTCTATATCATTTCCAACCAATAATATGTCATCCACATATAATATTAGAAATGCTACAGAGCTCCCATTCACATTCTTGTAAATACAAGCTTCACCATAAGTATAAAACCATATGCTTTGATCACCTTATCAAAGCGTATATTCTAACTTCGAGATGCTTGCACTAGTCCATAGATGGATCGCTGGAGTTTGTACACTTTGTTAGCACCTTTACGATCGACACAACATTCTGGTTGCATCATATACAACTCTTCTTTAATAAATCCATTAAGGAAAGCAGTTTTGACGTCCATTTGCCAGATTTCATAATCATAAAATGTGGCAATTGCTAAGATGATTCGGACAGACTTAAGCATCGCTACGGGTGAGAAAGTCTCATCTTAGTCAACCCCTTGAACTTGTCAAAAACCTTTTCACGAAAAGTCAAGATTTGTAGACAGTGATATTATTATCAGCGTCAGTCTTCCTCTTGAAGATCCATTTATTTTCAATGGCCTGCCGATCATCGGGCAAGTCCACCAAAGTCCATACTTTGTTCTCACACGTGAATCCTATCTCAGATTTCATGGCCTCAAGCCATTTATCAGAATCTGAACTCATCATAGCTTCTTCATAGTTCGTAGGTTCACCGTTATCTAACAACATGACTTCCAGGACAGAATTATCGTACCACTCTGGTGCGAAACGTGTTCTGGTCGACCGACAAAGTTCAGTAGTTTACTTGATCTGAAGTTTCATGATCATTATCATTAGCTTCCTCTTTAGTTGGTGTACATCATGAGAATGGCTTTCTCTGATGTGCTACTTTCTAATTCGAGAGAAGGTAAAATTACCTCATCATGTTGTACTTTCCTCCCACTCACTTCTTTCGAGAGAAACTCCTTCTCTAGAAAGGACCCATTCTTGGCAACAAAGATCTTGCCTTCGGATCTATGATAGAAGGTGTGCCAGTAGTTTCCTTAGGGTATCCTACGAAGACGCACTTCTTCAATTTGGGTTCGAGCTTATCAGGCTGAAGCCTTTTGACATAAGTATTGCATCCCCAAACTTTAAGAAACGACAACTTAGGTTTCTTGCCAAACCATAGTTCATACGTGTTGTCTCAAAGGATTTAGATGGTAACCTATTTAACATGAATGTAGTTGTCTCTAATACATAACCCCAAAATGATAAAGGCAAATCGGTAAGAGACATCATAGAACGCAGCATATCTAATAAAGTACGATTACGACGTTCAGATACAGCATTACGTTGTGGTGTTCCAGGTGGCGTTAGTTGTGAAACAATTCCACATTGTTTTAAATGAAAGCCAAACTCGTAACTCAAATATTCACCTCCACGATAAGATCGTAGAAATTTAATTTTCTTGTTACGATGATTCTCTACTTCACCCTGAAATACTTTGAAGTTTTCAAATGTTTCATATTTGTGTTTCATTAAGTAGATAAACCCATACCTACTCAAATCATCTATAAGGTAAGAAAATAAGGATACCCGCCGCATGCCTCAACACTCATCGGACCGCATACATCGGGATGTATTATTTCTAGTCATTAGCTCGCTCCATTGTTCCGGAGAACGGAGTTTTAATAATCTTGCCCATGAGGCACGTTTCACAAGTATCAAATGATTCATAATCAAGCATTCCAAAAGTCCATCTGCATGGAGTTTCTTCATGCGCTTTACACCAATATGACCTTAACGACAGTGCCACAAGTATGTTGACCTATCATTATCAATTTTGCATCTTTTGGCATCAATATTATGAATATGTGTATCACTACGATCGAGATTCAATAAACCATTTACATTGGGTGTATGACCATAGAAGGTTCTATTAATGTAAACAGAACAATAGTTATTCTGTGACTTAAATGAATAACCGTATTTGCAATAAAAATGGTATAATCATGTTCATGCTCAACGCACACACCAAATAACATTTATTTACGTTCAATACTAATCCCGAAGGTAGAGGGAATGTGCGATGCACTACTGGAATCAGCTACTTTGCCATCTGCCAGCTCTTTGCTGTCAGCTAGCGGACGGCAAAGAAGCTCTTTGCCATCAGCTACCAGAAAGCGGACGGCAAAGAACTGGCTGATGGCAAAGAAAGCCTTTGCCATCAGCCTGTTCTTTGCCGTCTGCTAGCGGACGGCAAAGAGGGAGGGGGCCCCACTGAGGAGCTGGTTAAAAAATACTTAACGGCCCCCCTCTTTGCCCTCCGCTAGCTGACGGCAAAGTGCACATTAGCGGACGGCAAAGGTGGCGGACGGCAAAGATTAAACTTACCTATCTAACGGCCGGCACACCCCACCCCCCCTCTCTCTCTGTTTCCCTCCCACACACGCGCGCCGCCGCCCCCACCAGTCGCCGCCGCCCGGTCGCACCACTGCCCCGCTGCCCCACCGGCCCGCCGCCCCGTCGCCCCACCGCCCCGTCGCCCCGGCCCCCCGCCCTGTCGCCCCAGGCCCCCCGGCGACCCGGCCCCCCCGCGCCCCACCGCCCCGGGCGCCGTCGCTCCACCGGCCGCCCGTCCCGTCGCCCCGTCGCCCCGGCCCCCCGCCCCGTCTCGGCGTGGCCCAGGCCCCCCGGCGACCCGGCCCCCCCGCGCCCCACCGCCCCGGGCGCCGTCGCTCCACCGGCCGCCCGCCCCGTCGCCCTCGCTGCCCTGCCATGTCGGCGCCGCCGCACCCCAGCCCCCCGGCGCTCCCCCCCCCTCGCGCCCCACCGCCCTGGGACCGGCGCCGCCGCCCCAGGCCGCCCCGCCCCCTTCCTCCACCAGCCACCTCCTCCACCGGCCCAGGTGAGCTCTAGCTCTCCTTTTTTTTTCTATTTTTTTAGTTTTAAGTTTATGTTTGGTTTATATTTAGTTTCAGTTTTAGTTTTAGGTTTAGTTTTAGGTTATGTTTATTTTTAGTTTAGTTTTAGGTTTAGATTTAGTTTTTTCCTTTTTTCTGTTTTTTTAGTTTTAGATTTATGTTTAGATTAGATTTAGGTTTAGTTTTAGGTTTAGTTCAGTTTTAGGAAAGAAAAAGAAGAAGAACAAAAAAACAGGAGAGGAGGAGAAGAAGAAGAGGAAAAAGGAAAGGAAGAAGAAGAAGAGGAGGAGGAGAAGAAAAAAGAAGAAGAGGAAGAAGAAGAAGAAAAAAACAGGAGAGGAGGAGAAGAAGAAGAGGAAAAAGGAAAGGAAGAAGAAGAAGAGGAGGAGGAGAAGAAAAAAGAAGAAGAGGAAGAAGAAGAAGAAAAAAACAGGAGAGGAGGAGAAGAAGAAGAGGAAAAAGGAAAGGAAGAAGAAGAGGAGGAGGAGAAGAAAAAAGAAGAAGAAGAAGAAGAAGAAGAAGAAGAAAATAGGAGAGGAGGAGGAGAAGAAGAAGAAGAAGAGGAAAAAGGAAAGGAAGAAGAAGAAGAGGTGGAGGAGAAGAAAAAAGAAGAACAGGAAGAAGAAGAAGAAAGAAACAGGAGAGGAGGAGAAGAAGAAGAGGAAAAGGGAAAGGAAGAAGAAGAAGAGGAGGAGGAGAAGAAAAAAGAAGAAGAGGAAGAAGAAGAAGACAAAAACAGGAGAGGAGGAGAAGAAGAAGAGGAAAAAGGAAAGGAAGAAGAGGAGGAGGAGGAGGAGAAGAAAAAATAAGAACAGGAAGAAGAAGAAGAAGAAAACAGGAGAGGAGGAGAAGAAGAAGAGGAAAAAGGAAGGGAAGAAGAAGAAGAGGAGGAGGAGAAGAAAAAAGAAGAAGAAGAAAAAAACAGGAGAGGAGGAGAAGAAGAAGAGGAAAAAGGAAAGGAGGAAGAAGAAGAAGAAGAAGAAGAAGAAGAAGGAAAAAAAGGTAGAAATGGAAGAAAAGGAAGACGAGGAAGAAGAAGAAAAGGAAAAAAGACCCCGACCCGGCACCCCGACACGACACCCCGACCCCGAGACCCCGACCCCGACACCGACACCGACACCCCGACCCCGAGCCTGACCCGACACCCCGACCCCGACACCGACATGGCACCCCGACCCCGACCCAGCACCCCAACCCGACACCCTGACCCCGAGACCCCGACCCCGACACCGACACGGCACCCCGACCCCGACACCGACACGGCACCCCGACCCCGACACCGACACCCCGACCCCCGACACCGACACGACACCCCGACCCCGACCCGGCACCCCGACCCGACACCCCGACCCCGAGACCCCGACCCCGACCCCGACCCCAACCCCGACCCCGATACCGACACCCCGACCCCGAGCCTGACCCGGCAACCCGACCCCGACACCGACACGGCACCCCGACCCCGACACCGACACCCCGACCCCCGACACCGACACGACACCCCGACCCCGACCCGGCACCCCGACCCGACACCCCGACCCCGACACCCCGACCCCGACCCCGACACCGACACCCCGACCCCGAGCCTGACCCGACACCCCGACCCTGACACCAACGCGGCACCCCGACCCCGAGACCCCGACCCCGACCCCGACACGGCACCCCGACACCGACACGACACCCCGACCCCCGAGACCTCCCGAAAAGGTGTTCTTTGGCCTTCGAGATTCCGACGGGGTCATATATTTGTGAATTATTAGTTAGGTCAAATATTTTTCGATTTGGTTATGAAAAACATCATATATAATTGTGTTGATCGGGTAGTTTTAAATGTGCAGTTGTTTATGTTGTACTTTTTTTCATGTTGTACTTATTTCATTTATTCTTTGTCATGGCAGGTGTTGACAGATGGTGGGCGCTGGTCGGGAGCGCGCTGAGGCCCCTTCTTCGTCGGCGCGTAGTTTGAGGTCTTCAATTCCACACGCACCTCTCCGCCGAGCGTTGCTGGACAGTATGGCGACACTGCCGGGCCCTTCTTCGTCGACCGCGGTGCCCAGCAGGGGACGAGGTAAGAAGAAGGGCTGAGGTGGAGCACGTGGTCGCGGGAGAGGAGGTAGGGTGGCTCTTACGGCGCCTTCCTCGCCGCCGCCCCCAGCTGTTTCACCCGAGCACGTGACTACTAGGGTGGACTCGTCTGAGGACGAGGCTACACGGACTCCGGTCCACGAGCCTCTGGTCCACGGGTCTTCGGCCCACGAGCCTCGGGTTGACGGGCCTTCGGCCCATGAGAGTTGGGCCCACGAGACCCCGGAGGAGCACACGTCTGGATGGGGTACTTGGTCGGGTCAGCCTGAGGACCCGAGTGGCCATGCTGATGATGGCGGGGAGCCGAGTGGCCATGCTGATGATGGCGGGGAGCCGACTCGTCTTCAGGAGGAGGGGGAGGAGGGGGGCAACGTCTACCAGCGTGGTGCTACACGGCTCCCGTCCATGTCGGCGACCTGCGAGCAGAGGTGGTTGATTTTCCCTGATGGGGAGAGGTAAGTGCATTTAATCTTTTTGTACCTTCTGCATTCACGTTTCTTCAAAAACTAATGCGTTGGCCTTGTCATGCTGCAGGGGTTGGGACCACCATGAAAGTGTCCGCCGGCCCAACTCCGTCCTTGGAGTTCTGGTTCGGCAAAACTTTCCGGGGTTTGTCACGTTGCCTGGTGAGGGTCGGCTTCCAGAGGTTGGATTGAGTTGGGAGCACTACTTGGCTGCCCCGGCCCCGTCGGGTGAGATTATCGACGGTGTCTTGTGCAAGACGAGGGCAGACATGGTGATCAGAAAGTTCTGGGTAATTTCTCCTTTACACAATTAAAAATCTTCAACTAGCTAGTTATTAATTGTACTAATCAACATTGTCTCATTTGATTGCAGACATTCTACAGGTGTGAGGAGGGATACGAGGAGGCGGCGGCAGATGTTATCCAGAAGGAGTGCAAGTGCCCACTTCAGAACTTATGGCATGAGGCTCGGGTGCAGTCTTTTCGAGACTACTACGCCGACCGTGGTATCAAGAAGTCCAAGCAGGATTGCCGTGATATTTTCTTGAGTAAGGAGCAGTACACGAAGGTAATTCTTAAGGCCTTGTACTTAATTCCTTTATTTAGTAATTCATAGCCGTAGCGCTGAAGTTTCTATTTGCTAACTTAGGCCCCTCAGAGATGGTGTGTGGATCGGATGGATTGTTGGGAGGTGTTGGTCGATGGGTGGTGCTCAAAAGAATGGCTGGCCACCCACAACAAGGCCAAGGACAAACGTGCCCAAATGGAAGGTGTGCCACACCACCAAGGCAGCTCCAACTTATTTCAGTACGGGCGGAACTGGGTATGTGGTTTGCTTCATGATTCATGCAATTCATTCATCATGCTAGGTTTAGCCCTTTAATTACTAATTTACTTTATTTCTCTCTTTCAGGCATGCTACAATAAGGCGGATAAGGTGCCAGAGGTGTACGACCTGTATGCCATGGCCCACACTGGCTCTTACAAGAAAGTCAAGGCATTCTCTGTGTCTGACCTCAATGATCCATCTGACCTCGATGATCCAAAGAACTTCACCAACATCTCCGCCCACGAAAAGCTCATGCAATATAGAGATCAGGGGAAGGCGAGGAAAGGGGAGGACTTCAACCCAAGCCAGGGTCCCATTGATACAGAGTTGCTCATGATATCTGGTGGCGGGAGGTCCCATGGCTCCATAGCCATGGGAGATGGACTTATCCGTTGTCCTAGCACTCTCCCGGAGATCAAGGCGCGCCAGTCGAGCTCCGCTCCTGAGATAAGGCCTTGTGAACGGCCAGTCCAACTCGCCATCAAGGTTAGTTATACGTACTCAGCTATCTTTCTCCATTACATTGTGTGCGCTTCCATCAGTGATTACAAATGGTCATGTGAGTGGTGTTGCAGGCTGCTATACAGAGTGAGAGAGATAGAACGGAGAAACTTCTGGCAGAGGCGGCGGAGAGGCAGCGGGAGATGGAGGAGAGGACGACAAAGATGTTGGAGGAGGAGAGGGCACGGAATGACATGCAGGCAAGGGCCATGTATGAGCTCCTTGTGGTAAGTTTCTTCTGCAGATTACTTGCTAGTCTTAACATTTGAGTCTCATTACTAACTAGTATTACTCTGTTGTGAAAACCAAATGTGCAGTCTGTGTGCGAGAAGTCCGGTCAGACCGCTCTGCCGATGCCAGTGATTGCTCCTGGGAGCACAGTGAGTTTAATTTGAATGGACATTACTTGCTAGTCTTAACATTTGAGTGTCATAATGCTAACGAGACATTGGAAATGATCTTTGGTGTAGCTTAACTCCAGAAATGCATCGCACGATCCTTCTCCAGCTACCGGCACGAGCCAGCCCGCTCCTACACCTCCCTGATCGGGGTAAGTTTCTCTAGACTTAGACTTAGCTTTATTTCCTCCAATATGCTTACCATAATGACCTAAAGTTAGCTTCCTTTCCTTCAAAATGACTTAATAAGCTTACTTATGTCAAAAATTGCATAATTAACTTAGTTAGCTCATAAACGATCCATTTTACCTAAGTTAGCTCTAATATGACTCATTTTACCTTAGTTAGCTTACAAGTGATCCAATTTATCCAAGTTAGCTCTAAAGTGACCCATTTTAGTAGATTAGCTCGTAAATGATCCATTTTAGCTTTAAAATGACCCATTTCACCTAGGTTAGCTCCAAAATGACCCATTTCACCTAGGTTAGCTCCAAAATGACCCATTTCACCTAAACTAGCTCTTAAATGATCCATTTCACCTATGTTAGGTCATAAACGGCCCATTTCAACTAAGTTAGCTCATAAAAGCTCATAAATGATCCATTTCACCTAAGTTAGCTCAAAAACGATCCATTTCACCTTACTTAGCTCAAAAACGATGCCCTTCACCTTAGTTAGCTCATAAATGACCCATTTCAACTAAGTTAGCTCATAAATGATTCATTTCACCAAAGTTAGCTCATGAACAACCCATTTCAACTTAGTTAGCTCATATATGATCCATTTCACCAAAGTTAGCTCATGAACAACCCATTTCAACTTAGTTAGCTCATATATGATCCATTTCACCAAAGTTAGCTCATGAACAACCCATTTCAACTTAGTTAGCTCATATATGATCCATTTCACCAAAGTTAGCTCATGAACAACCCATTTCAACTTAGTCAGCTCATATATGATCCATTTCACCTAAGTTAGCTCATAGATGACATATACTTCTTGTTCTAGTCTTCTTCTTGTTCTATTCACCTATTTCTAACTTTCTTATTTACCATTTTGCAGATTTCACTCACTTCATGGAAGCTAGCTTGCTATGATGGAGTGCTTGCTTTTTCTTTGCTAAAACTTTGCATTGTATCTAGCTTGCTATGATAGAACTTGCTATGTTGATGAAAATTTGCTATGTAATATGTATATGGAACAATGTGTATGGAACAATGTGTATGGATGGAACAATGTATATGGATGGAACTTGATGAAACTTTGCTATGTTGATGAAACTTTGATATGTGATATGTTTGCTGTTAAATATATCTATATATGTCATATATATTTGCTGTGAAAGTTGTTGGTTTAAAAAAAATAGGAAAAAAAGAGACAATATGCAGGCTCTTCGCCGTCTGCCACCGACGGCAAAGAGCTCTTTGCCATCATCAGCGGACGGCAAAGAGGCCACGTGGCAGGCAACTATGCTCCCAGGAGGCTGACCAATTTGGTCAGTTTTCCTACAGTGGCTGACGGCAAAGGCTTTGCCGTCCGCTGCGGACGGCAAAGGCCTGCCGTTAACCACCTAACGGAGTAACAGCGCATTTATTGCCGTCCACCTTCTTTGCCGTCCGCTGCTGATAGCAAAGGACCCTTTTCCATCAGCTGCCCGAAGCCGACGGCAACGCAGCTCTTAGCCGTCCCCTACTTTGCCGTCACCTTTTGCCGTCCGCGGCTGACGGCAAAGGTCTTTGCCGTCGGCCATCCGTGCCTTTGCCGTCCGCCGTGGCGGACGGCAAAGTAGCAGATTCCTGTAGTGATTTTGATCATATCAATCTTGGAAACACTTCCAACACTCACTATCACTTCGCCCTTAACTAGTCTCTATAACACCTATTTCGAGTTTCTAATCTTAGCAACTGTACCGGTATCAAATACCCAGGGGCTACTACAAGCGCCAGTAAGGTACACAACAGTAACATGTATATCAAATATACCTTAGTTTACTTTGCCATCATTCTTATTTGCCAAGTATTTGGGGCAGTTCCGCTTCCAGTGATCATTTCCTTTGCAGTAGAAGCACTCACTCTTAGGCTTGGGTCCAGCTTTGGACTTCTTCACGGGAGTGGCAACTTGCTTTCCATTCTTCTTGAAGTTCCCTTTCTTTCCCTTGCCCTTTTTCATGAAACTAGTGGTGTTATTAACGATCAACACTTGATGCTCTTTCTTGATTTCTACCTCCGCCGATTTCAGTATGGCAAAGAGCTCGGAAATCATTTTAATCATTCCTTGCACATTATAGTTCATCATGAAGCTCTAGTAGCTTGGTGATAGTGACTGGAGTACTCTGTCAATCACTATTTATCTCGAATATTAACTCCCACTTGATTCAAGCGATTGTAGTACCCAGACATTCTGAGAAAATGCTCACTGGCAGAGCTGTTCTCCTCCATCTTGTAGGCAAAGTACTTATCAGAGGTCTTATACCTCTCAAACCGGTCATGAGCCTGAGATGCCATTTTCAGCTCTTGGAACATCTCATATGTTCCATCGCGTTCAAAACATGCTTGGATCCCTGAATCTAAGCCGTAAAGCATGGAGCAATAAACTATCTAGTATTCATCAGGTCGAGCTTGTCAAATGTTCATAACGTGTGCATCAACTCCTACAACAGGTCTGTCACCTAGTGGTGCATCAAGGACATAATTCTTCTATGCAGCAATGAGGATAATCGTCAGATCATGGACCCAGCGGCATTATTGCTACCATCACCTTTCAACTTAGTTTTCTCTAGGAATGCCTTAAAATTCAAGGGAACGGTAGCATGGGCCGTTGATCTATAACATAGATTTGCAAAGACTATTGGGACTAAGTTCATGATAAATTTTAGTTCAAATAATCAAATTACTAATGAACACCCACTTAAATCAACATCCCTCAAGTTGTCTAAGTGATACATGATCCAAATCAACTAAGGTATAATTGATATCATGTGAGATGGGGTAGTCTTCATGGTGAACATCTCTATGTTGATCATATCTACTATATGACTCACATTCAACCTTTCGGCGTCTAGTGTTCCGAGACCATGTCTGTACATGCTAGGCTCTTCAAGTTTAACCCAAATATTTTGCACATGAAAAACTGTCTTATACCCATTGTATATGAACGTAAAGTCTATCACACCCGATCATCACGAGGTGCTTTGAATAGACGAACTTTGGCAACGATGCATACCGATACGTCCATTCTGCATCATGCTTTTATATCGATATTTATTGCATTATGGGATGTTACTACACACTATATCACAATACTTATGTCTTTTCTCTCTTATTTTATAAGGTTTACACGAAGAGGGAGAATGCTGGCAGCTGGAATTCTAGGCTGGGAAAGAAGCAAATATTAGAGACCTATTCTGCACAACTCCAAAAGTCCTGAAACTCAACGAAAGTCAGTTTCGGAATATATTAAAAATATTGGGCGAAGAAAGCACCGGAGGGGGGCCACCCACCAGCCATGAGGGTGGACGGCGCGCCCTACCCCTTGGGCGCGCCCCCCTGCCTCATGGGCCACCTGGCAGGCCCCCGACACCCATGTTCTGCTATATGGTGTCTTTTGCCCTGGAAAAAAATAGAAGAAAGCTTTCAGGATGAAGCGCCACCGTCTCGAGGCGGAACCTGGGCAGGACCAATCTAGGGCTCCGGCGGAGCTGTTCTGCCCAGGAAACATCCCTCCGGGAGGGGGAAATCTTCGCCATCGTCATCACCGTCAATCCTGTCATCTATTGGGGGTCAATCTCCATCAACATCTTCACTAGCACCATCTCCTCTCAAACCCTAGTTCATCTCTTGTATCCGATCTTTGTCTCAAAACCTCAGATTGCTACCTGTGGGTTGCTAGTAGTGTTGATTACTCCTTGTAGTTGACGCTAGTTTGTTTATTCACTGGAAGATCATATGTTCAGATCCTTCATGCATATTAATACCCCTCTGATTATGACCATGAATATGACTTGTGAGTAGTTACATTTGTTCCTGAGGACGTGGGAGAAGTCTTGTTATGAGTAATCATGTGAATTTGGTATTCGTTCGGTATTTTGATAAGATGTATGTTGTCTCTCTCTAGTGGTGTTATGTGAACATCGACTACATGACACTTCACCATGATTTGGGCCTAGGGGAAGGCATTGGGAAGTAATAAGTAGATGATGGGTTGCTAGAGTGATAGAAGCGTAAACCCTAGTTTAAGTGTTGCTTCGTAAGGGGCTGATTTGGATCCATATGTTTCATGCTATGGTTAGGTTTACCTTAATTCTTCTTTCGTAGTTGCGGATGCTTGCGAGAGGCGTTAATCATAAGTGGGATGCTTTTCCAAGGAAGGGCAGTACCCAAGCACCGGTCCATCCACATATCAAATTATCAAAGTAACGAACATTAATCATATGAGCATGATGAAAACAAGCTTGACTGTCAGGACCCCGATCCTAAGTCACACTGATCTAGCATATAACACATCATATCACTTTGCGGCCTCACGCATGGTATTCCCACGGGTGCCACCTTACCTGGCCCAGGACCGTTTGCACCTTTTGGCTCACTATGTGACAGTGCCGCTAGCATCCATATGACAAAGAACCCGGGCCGACATGACTAGTCATAAACCCAAGGTGGCGCTAGCTTACAGGAACAGGCATACATGACCCAACAATGAATGTGTCGATCAACAACGTACGAGCCCAAGTCGTAGCAAGCTACAAGGACTTAAAGGAACAATGTGTGACATTTCCCCGAAGGGACATGCACAGGAACGAAGAAGGACACATGCCGGCCATCCTAAGTGTTTCGGAGCAGTAGTAAGCTACCATGGTTCAGTGGAAGCACTAGGAGACAATTTCCTGTAAGAGAGCTACCAATAATAAACAACTAGGTTGTTAGATCCCACACATACCAAGCATTTCAATAACATAGACACAATATGCTCGATATGTGCAAATACAACATGGCATCACAACAAAACTCTACGACTCAAAGTATTTATTCAATAGGCTCCGAGGAGTCAAGTATTAGAAACATGGGTCTCATGACCCAACATTCAGAGAATACAAACAACGGAAGCATAACATGTCTGAGTACAGACAACTAGAAATGAAAAGGGCTGAGAAGCCTGACTATCTACAAGATCCTCCCAAGGTTACAAGATCGTAGCTAAGGTAATCAAGCTAAATGTCGAAGTCCACGCAGAACTACTAGTGAGACTGAAGTCTCTCTACAAAAACATAAATTAAGCAAACGTGAATACAAATGTACCTAGCAAGACTTACATCAGAACTAAGGGATGGTGGGGTTTGACTACAGCAAGCCAGCTTTGACTCAGTGGCTAACCTGAACTACGACTACGAGCAACTCTTTTGAGGTGGCGCACATGAGTTCACATATTCACCATATCAATACACCACTATGGATCCGCTCCCGTCTTCCTACGAGAAGGCCATCCATAGCACTCACGCTTATTTTAGGTCATGCGGAGGAAAAGGGGTTCAACTACCGCAACAAGTAATAGATGAATCATTGTTATCCTAATGCAGTAAAAGAGAGCAGAAGCGAGAGAGTTGGATTGTATTAGAATGAACAAGGGGGTTTTGCTTGCCTGGCACATCTGAAGATAGTATAGTTCTTCATCGGTGTCATCAAACTCATCGTCAGAACCACGTCTACTGAGAGGGGACAAAAAATGGCAACAGAGAAGGAACACAATCAATGCAATGGAACAATATGATGCATGATCATGATATGTCAATATGAGTGCATTTGGAGCTAATGCTACTAGCAACAATTTAAATGAAGTTGGTTTGAACCCTTGGTTCAAATATAAACTCCATATGTGAAATTCCAATGCCATCTATTTGTTTGTCCAATTCAGCAAATTTATGTTGTTCCAACATGCACGAAAATGTGACAGATGGATAGATTGGACTTTTCTTATCATTTTTCATATATGAATTATTTCATTTGGAGCTACAGTTGATTTTATATGAATTTTGAAGTTTTAGCTATTTTCTGGAATTTTCTGGATTATTTTAAATCAAGAAAATGATTTACTGCGTCAGCATGACGTCGGGGTGACGTCAGCAGGGTCAACAGGCTGACCCGGGTCAAACCTGACAGGTGGGACTCCTAGGTCAATGACACAGAGCTGGCTAGAGTCACAGATAGGCCGGGCCGATCAAGGGCCACGTCAGCAAGGTCAACTCTGACGCGTGGGTCCCACTTTGTCTAACTGAATCTAATTAAAAAATAACCCGAGGTTATTTAGCTGGTGGGACCCTGATGTCAGCAGCTGGTGTGATTAAACTAAACGCGATTAAGCCCTAATGACGGTGCCACATCATCACCACCAGTGTGTAAACGCCGGCGACCAAATCTATGGTGGAGGGCGTCGGACTTTTGCTATAGGGCCTAATTTGAAGAGCCGCTTGCACCTACGTGCTCCAGAAAGTGACGCGCATCTGATGGAGCAAACAAGGGAGGCGGGGGTGGCCGGAGTTGGGCCCGGCGTCGAGTGATGCGGCGGCCGGAGTTCGGCCTAGCACGAGCGAGGCACTACGCATGGCTAACGAGTGAGCTAAGCGGCGGGGCGGACTCCCGGGAGCTCTAGGAGCACGCTGGTGTGCTCGTACACGGGGTGCAGCAGCTATGGCCATGGCGGCACCATGGACGATGGCGACGATCTCATCCATGGTTGATAGGCGGGGCAACAGCACGCGTGCGAGTGAGAGGACATGGGAGGAGGAAGAGGGGCTCATGGCAGATGCAGCAGGCATCGAAGCGGGCTCGGGGAGGAGTTGGAGATGACAAAAGGGCACCAGCGATCTTGGGCATCCGAGGTTGAAGACGACGGGAGTGATGGCGAGGCAGGGCGCCTGGCGACGTGTAGCTCGATGGAGACGAAGTAGAGGTCATAGAGGAGCTCAGGGGACCGAGGGGGGTCGTGTTGCGATGCTAGAAGGGCTGAGGCGTCGCAGAGGAAACAGGAGGTGGCGTGCGCGCATCGGGCATGCACCTGCGTCCTCCCGGCACGAGGTGGACGACGACTGGCAGCGCCAGGTGTGCTGGACTGCACAGTGTTGGGCCGGCTGGGGTGCCAGGTAAGTTGGCCCAGGTAAGCCTCTGTTTTTCCATTTGTTTCTCTTTTCTCCTTTTGCAATTTGTTTTTGATTTGATTCTTATACCAAATCATTTTATAAATTCTAAAAATTATTATGTGGCCTGGTAAAATATATTCAAAGCCACTCATAACTTTTAGAATTATTGGAGTTATATTATATATATATATCAAATATAAATCCAATGCAAATAATTACTGGATTAACTCAAATGGCCAAAATAAATATTTCGGAGACTCCAAAAATATTGGTTTGAATTTTACCTCTTGCCAATAGTTTCAGAGACTAAGAGCAACATTTTCTTGGATTTCTTTGAAGAGATTTTAATGTAGATCATTTCTGACATGATTTCTTAGGGTTTCAACTAACCTCAATTCAACTTTTAGAATCTAAATTTGATGCATGGATGATTATGCACTGACAAGCAAGACTAAGCTTGGGCTATGACAACTCACCCCCACTAAACAAGAATCTCATCCCGAGATTCAAGACATGAGGTAAGCAAATAGGTGGTCACAATCTTCAAGATCCATTGCTTCATATTGATCTTGTTGTCTTTGCTTTTGAGAACTTCATCCAGCACGACGATGACAGAAAGAGACTCTATAGAAATCGATCTTCTCGAGGATCAAACAACTGACGATCAACTCATGGAATGAGACATAGCAATATCTCTCGAGCTGGGACACGAAACACACATTGGAAAGGATGGAAGAAACAATTTGACAAGGGTTTCAAAATAGCAAGAAGTTATCTGCCATGACTCCGTAACGGGGTACCTTAGGGAAGGTGGCTCGTAGATATATTCCCCTAAGTGACAAAAAGAATTACTTTTGATACATAGATCATTGAAACTCTTCATACTAGCCGGAGGCTATTCTCAATTGATTGTTTGAAGGAATTCAAAAGAACGACATACTCGGTTTGGATAGGAAACTATGGTTATAGAACAACTCGGCAAATGGAGGGCACTTTCCGATTGATACTGAATATATAACCTAGTGTCTGAGCGTGCTCTCAAGAACTTGAGCATTCCTATATTCATCAAGGTTTTACCAACATCTGTGCCAAGATCCTGGTGACACCTCGTACTACCATGATGGATATTGATGGAGGGTGCAGATGCAAAGGAAGATAACACCTTCTCATATTTCACCTTAGCAAGGCCAAGGTAATAAAATCTGGTTGATCGACCGAGAGACATTTAGCACTCCGCTTCTAATGTCCTCCTTGATGTGCTAGCGTAACCCATTCATAGATATGGTTTGGTATCTGGAACATCAAGTAAAAGTTTGAACTTCGGGAACACAAAAATCCATAAGGAAGAATTACTGGAGTAAATCCTACGAAATCCTTATGGGGAGGTGGCCAACTTCCTCAATCAAGATACTACCATAATAGGTCTTCCGGCTGGGTGTGTTGGCCATGACATCCACTTTACCAGGTCATAGAGAGACAAATATTATAGTTCTTGGAAAATGTTCCAACCATCTTATCTGCCTGAGATTCTGATGTGGTTGCTGTGAGGATTTCTAGACTCATCAAGTCTAGAAAGAAAAATGAAAGTTTGCAACACAAATCGACGAGATGACGTTGCGAGATTCTCGGGAACAAACTACAAAAGGAAGCTCCAAAACATGAGTGGGTTCTGCTACAAACATGTGAACACACTATCCCAGACAAGCTTGTCCACATAGTAGACTTACAACAAAACACTACCGAGTTCCGGCTGGGACAATCATTGCGGATAACAAAGTCCTTGCATAAGTCATATGACTAGCTCTTATGAAGGAACTTCTTCTCCGTGAACAAATCAATCAGTGGCTTGGTGTGCTTGGAATACATATAGAATGAAGATGAACAGTCTATCAGACGATAGAACACTTCGCACGTGCACGACTGACTTGGGAGGATTCCAGAGGAAGTAGTAACATGCTTTCTCGAATTCATGGCGGCAACTTGCATCAAATGCACATGAATTGGAGGAAGTCACTTCTTTCATCCAAGCATATGCTTCATGAACGGAACATGAAGATAATTCTTATAGTAGTTTCCAATTCTAGCTGGGTGTTCAACATGAATCCTGGAGAAGATAAAAATGTTGCTGATGGGCTCAATAACAATTCATCCAGGTTTCCATATAAGTGGAATTCCACAATTATGTGAACAAGGTGATAGCATTGGTCAGACCCAAAAGATATAATGGTGTATGCTCGAGAAAACAACCATGAGTATGACAACATTACGAATAACGTTGGTTCTGATTTGATTTGACGATAGCCCATACTTAAATCAAAGATTGGATAAGACGATAGGTCCATTAACTAATCATGAGGATCAATCAATGAAAATACTCTTCAACACACATACAAGATATCCCTTAAAATGAGCTAAGTCGGACAAGCTTTTATGTTCCAACTCTCCAGGTTATTGTTTAGCGTATCCAACTAGTTCAGGGGTATCCAACATGGATTCTAGGAGAAGGGGTGGTTCATAAGAAACCAACTTGATCAGGAACTCAACATAACGGTAAGGGAACAACCTGGTAATACTTCCGAGAACATATATGGAAAATCACGAACCACCGATATGTTACTAAGCTCGAGAACAATCTTGCTTTTCATGCAAGACGATATGATCGAAAGAGCAAGGACTTAACATAATCCAAACTCATTGATTGAAAACTGCACCAGGAAAATGGACTAGGTAGCACATTCTATATTAGAATGATGATTCAATAACCAACACGCTAAGAATTAAATTGCTTTCCTTTAACTACCAAGCAGCAAGGTTGTTAGAAGTATTGATTTTCACACATCACGTTTCACTTGTCGGCATTCCGGTTGTGACAACACAGGACCGAGGAATGAATAATGATGGCGAGAGTATCACTAAATCAAGAATTCATAGGATAGTGTGTAATTCCCAAGATATTCTTGACATAAAGAATGTAATACTTCATGGTAGAACAGACCAGAAGCTGCATTGGCATTTTGATCTGTGGAAGACAACTGCTTTGACCCAATCCTAGATATGGATAAGGTACTGGAGTTTGTTTCTCCTAGTCATTCCGAGATAGAACAGCTTAACGGACCACATGAATATAGGGCATCGATGAACACAAATGCACGACTACTCGTGACTATCAGTTGGTAGACGAAGATCAGAAACAACTAAAGGGGGGAAACTCAAAGGAACATATGATTTTCTGAGTTGTAGATGCATAGATTAGTATGTCGAACAAATTCAACACGTTTCTTCCGGATAACCCATGCAGAAAGGTAGAACTGGCAGAGTAACAACAAAGAACCGAGAACTCGTCAAGAGCACTCTGGTGGTGATCTTTCGGTTCAGCGAGGAACTTCTACCATAAGAAGTTCGTGGTATTTGGAAGAAGGATATACCACGAACCTCGAGGACTATCGCAAAGGTTACTAATAACCTAAAGGAACGAGCAAACACTATCAACACGAAGTAAGTAGGGTGAATCTCGGGTTCAAGAACCTAGGAATAGAATGCCTACTAACTAAATGGCATCACCAAATACTTTCGAGAATGGCTACCAGAATCATCACACTGGGAATACAAAACATGGCTAGATTAGTAGGAAATACTCTAAGACACCTAGGGTCATAATAATAGCACCAACATATATGTTGAGGCACTGGAGTACTTCAACACACTAGATTGTGTGGATGATCTAGCATAAAGGATTGAGAACAATAAGAAGGGATTTACAAATGCATCGGAATATTTTAGAAACCTAGGATGACTTGGACAGCATAGCGGCTATGAATGCTAAAAAAGATTTGAGACATCCTGCAACAATGGTGGCATAACCACTCAGGATCACAATATCAAGGTTCTGAGACCAACTATGAACACCCGGAAGTAGTAGAGGCTGAACTGAGGCTTGAATCGATCAATCTTATAAGTCTACAGATTAGTAACATGTGAT
Organism: Triticum timopheevii; assembly: GCA_963921465.1. Lineage (NCBI taxonomy): Eukaryota > Viridiplantae > Streptophyta > Magnoliopsida > Poales > Poaceae > Triticum > Triticum timopheevii. The sequence goes on from OY997270.1 coordinate 143,477,132, forward strand.
CCTGATAGAAAGAAGAGAAAGCCTAGTTCCATAACCCCGTAGGAAAGATAGGATGACTCGGATCAGAAGGGCATAAGGTAAAGGAGTAAAAAGAGCCTTACGTTCCCATCCACAATCAATTCCCTTATATAACTAAAGCATTTCTAGACTCGACTTCGACCAATTTGGCTTGGTAATCGCACAGGCAGTCAGGCTCTGATACCAAAGTTGTTAGGACCCCGATCCTAAGCCACATCGATCTAGCATGTAACACATCATATCACTTTGCGGCCTCACGCACGGTATTCCCACGGGTGCCACCTTACCTGGCCCGGGACTGTTTGCGCCTTTAGGCTCATGTATATGACAGTGCTGCTAGCATCCATATGGAAAAGAACCCGGGCCGACATGACTAGTCGTAAACCCAAGGTGGCGCTAGCTTACAGGAACAGACATATATGACCCAGTAACGAACGTGTCGATCAACAACGTATGAACCCAAGTCATTGGAAGCTACAGGGACTTAAAGGAACAACGTGTGACATTTCCCTGAAGGGACAGACAGAGGAATGAATAAGGACACATGCTGGCCAGCCTAAGTGTTCCGGAGCAGTAGCAAGCTACCATGGCTCAGTGGAAGCACTAGGAGACATTTTCTGGTAAGAGAGGCTACCAAGAATAAACAACTAGGTTGTCAGATCCCACACATACCAAGCATTTCAATAACATACACACAATATGCTCGATATGTGCAAATACAACATGGCATCACAACAAAACTCTACGACTCAAAGTATTTATTCAATAGGCTCCGAGGAGTCAAGTATTACAAACATGGGTCTCTTGACCCAACATTCAGAGCATACAAACAACAGAAGCATAACATGTCTGAGTACAGACAACAACATATGAAAAGGGCTGAGAAGCCTGACTATCTACAAGATCCTCCCAAGGTTACAAGATCGTAGCTGAGGTAATCAAGCTAAATGTCAAAGTCCACGCAGAACTACTAGTGAGACTGAAGTCTCTCTGCAAAAACATAAATTAAGCAAATGTGCACTACTAGGGAAAACGTTATACACAGAGGTATAGCAGTAGCGTTGGTCAAAACTCGGCGCTAGCGCTACTTAGTAGTAGCACTTGTCGCAAAACCACGCTACAACCATTGTTTTAGCAGTAGCCCGTCTTCACAGGAAATCGCTACTACTAAAATTCCCTTACTAGTGCCGGTAGGCTAGGAATAGTAGTAGCGGTTCTCCGAGAAGCACGCTACTGCTAAAAACATTGTAGCAACGCGTTTTTGCTGTAGAGCGCTACTGCTATGAAAAAGAAAATAAATAGAAAAATATGTAGAAAAGTAAATGAAAATGAAAGAAATAGAAAAAGGAGAAATGAAAAAAAGAAAATGTAAAGAAAAGAAAAGAAAACAAAAGAAAACAGAAAGGGATAGCTGTAGTGCGTTTCTCTGGAACACGCTATAGCTATCTTAGCTATAGCGCGTTTCGGCAAAACGCACTACTGCTAGTTTGACTCAAATCCCGGCAGCCCGGGCTCAAAATTTCGTTAAGTCCTTCCCCTCTCTCTACTCCCCCCTGTCCCCCAACTTCTCCATCGCCGCCGTCGCCCTGCCGCCTTCGACCACACCGCCATCGCCCGAGGCCACCTTCGACCACACCGCCACCGCCCGCCGCCTTCGACCACACCGCCGCCGCCCGAGGCCGCCCCCTCAACCTCACAGCCGCCGCCCGAGGCTGTTGTCGACCTCACCGTCGCCTCCCTTGAGCTCACCGCCGCCACCCTCGACCTCATCGCCGCCACCCGAGCCAGAGCCTGCCCTCACCGCCGACCGTAAGGCTCTCCCTCTCCCGTCCCCTACCCTCCTCTCTCTCTCTCTCTCTGCTAGGGCAATTATATGTATGTTGATACTGTGTTGATGTTCATATGAACCCTAGGTGTTCATATGAACCCTAGATTTTTTAGGGCAGTAGGCATTTTATAGCACTAGCAAAAGAGCCCGTGCTTTGCAACGGGAGAAAAAATAACACACACTCTTAACCCAATAACCATAATATGTTCATGCCCTTTATTTTAGCGAGGCATCATTTTTATGTTGCCATTTATCCTCCTTCTCACCCTCAGTGACCTCAGTGTTCACACGAACTAAAGTGTGTTTGAATGTTGTTTTTCCCCTGCCTATTTTTTCAGAGGTGCTCATGTGTGGTTATCAATGTTTTCTTTCGTCTCTTTATGATTTTAGTGGTTGTTTATTTGCAATCCAGATCGTCGCGGTATGAAAGAAAAACAGACGTGCCCTATAGGTTACAAGTTTGCTTTTAAAATAATATTTTAAAATATTTAATAGGTAAAAATAACATCATATTCAAATTCTACATATTTTTCTATTCAAATTGCATATATAACATGTTAAAATCGGAGTTACGGTTTAATAGATATGGATAATTAAGAAAAATATTTGTTTGATTATATATCTTCCAAAATAATATTTAAAAAATATTTAACAAACAAAATAACATCATATTCAGATTGTACGCATTTTTCTAATCAATTTTCATATATAACATGTTAAAATCGGAGTTACGGTTTAAACGATATGGATAATTTAGAAAAACATTTGTTTGACTTATATATGATCGGCGGATGAATTATCTAATATGTCAGGGGGGTTTCCATAAAAATGTAAAATAACGGTTCGATTATGACTTAAGTGTGTACTGCGGGTTAATTCATGAAAAATGCAGGGGGTTTTCTGCAAAAGTGTTTGACGGACCGCCGAAACCCAATTTGCTTTATTATTAGGTAGAGATTTAGGAAAAATGATTAGCAATTTTTTTAGGAAATTAGCTAGGGAAATTTTTATGAAAATGCCTAAAAGTATTTCCATTTAGCTTTAAACTATAGAGGGTATATAAATAATAGTAGCATTTAGATTTAAATTAACAGAGGCTATAAACAAAAAACACTTAGCTATAAAAAAATATTTGGACTACGGACCTGAATTTGTTCCAAATTTCATTCAAATGAAATTTGAATTATTTGGAATGTGGACCTGAATATTTTTGAAGAAATTGGGTGTAGGTACTAAGGTCTTGCTGTGGAAATTTTGGTGAGGTCAGAAGGGTTAGAGAAAATGTAGTTCCTAGACTTTTAGCTCTATACAAAAAACAAAAGTATTTAGTTATAAATAAAAAACAGTAGCTATGGCATTTAGCTATAAACAAAAAACAGAATTGTTTTTCTTTTCAAAAACATGGTCAAACAAATTGTTGCTATGTAAACAAAAAACAAGATTGTTTTTATATGATATATGTCATTGATGTTCATTTGCATATTCCATTATTGTTGATTATATCTTTTCATTGAAGTGACCATATTATATGCAAATTCCTCAACAGTGTTTGCTCATGTTATATCTTTTCGTTGAAGTAGTTCGATTGTGCCCAAGTGGCTTTGTTGTTTCCAGGGAATGAAGCTGAGTGGCCTATGTTTTGCCGGAATGTTGATTCATTTCTGTTCCGGTAAATTTCAGGTTCTCGATTTGTCCACTTTTTAGCAAAGGTCATGCCGAAATTTTCCGTGAATCTCGGCATGACTTGTGCTACAAACTAGGACATATCGAGTGCCCGGGATTTGCCGCACCAGGAAGGAGTCAAAGTTCATGCAAAACAATAGGCCTTTTTTATGTCATTATTCATTTTATTAGGTCTAGAATTAATTGACTAGATTTAATCATAGGAAACATGGCTAGCAATGATGAAGGACAGGGTTCTGGTGATTGCGACGACGTCTACCGGGCGGCAGACGAATTTTTTAGCCTTGTCGACGATCAACCAATGTTGTTTCTGGGCCCACCGGTGGCATCGGGGACTGAGACCGACACGGAGACCGGTGCTGAGACTGAGACCGCCGCTGAGACTCAGACCGGCATCGAGACCGGCGCTGAGACTGAGACCGGCGCTGCCTCTGGGAGCGGAGCCGGTGTAGAACCGAAAGCAAAGAGACAACGGCTTCCTAACAAAAATAGGACTACTAGACTGGTGGTCACGGAGGTGGACGACGGCAATTTTGAGCCAAAGTCGCCTGAGGAAGCGTGCTCGTGCTACGACAATCAAATAGGCTGCATCGTACGGACAACCGCCACCATCAACGATGAGAAACTACAGAAGATAGAAAATATGAGGAGCTCCCTCCTAAAGAAGTTTCACCATATATTCTTGTTCCCGGGCCGGAATGAGAAGGATTATGAAGATCAAGATCAGGACCCGGCAATGAAGAAGATAAACAAACACGCCTTGACCAAGTTTAGCGACGCGTTGGCCGCCTGGAAAAATTGAGTGAAAGCAAAGATTATCGACAGGAAGGAACCCTACTCCGAGATTGTAAAGGATAATTCGACAATCACGGAAGAGCAGTTTCAAATATTCAAGGAGGCTTGCGAGGCCGAAGCTGCCAAAAAAAGTCTAAGTACATGAAGGGGCTTCAAGAGAGGAACATTGGGAGCCACCACCTCGGAAGCCATGGTTACGGCGGAAAGAGGTCCAAATGGGCCAAGGAGGACGCGGAAGCCACGAGTCTGGGCATCCCAGAACCCTTCGTGGAGTTCACCGTCCCGCAGGAGCGTGACATCCTCAGGGCCAGGAACCGTTGGGACCCAGTGAAGAAGGTTTACGAGACAAAACCGGTCATTACGGAGTTCATGAGACTGCTGGTAATTTTAGTTTCTGATCAATTCGACTGCACACGTTAGTCATATTTGTAAACGATCCTTCTGCCTTTTGCAGAGAGAGTAGCACCGGATTGCGGCCGAAAGTGACTCGCCATCTGAGGCATTAGCGAGGCCCAAGTGGGACACTCCATTCAACCGGGCGTTGAACAGATTGAAACGACAACCAGTGGATACTCGACCGTTGTATGGACGCTTGCACGGTGTCGGAGACGGCGCCACGTGGAAGAAGTACTACTGTGAGACCACGGAGGAGAGAAAGGAAAGAAGGAGGTTAACTGAAGAAAACATCGACAAGAAGGTTGAGATTTGAGAAGAAATCATCTCAGACAGTCGCAACAGCGATTGATGCCTCAAAACAAGTGGTTGCAGATTTGTCTACTTCCTTGGTTCCGGCCGTTTTCACTTGGACAAGGCAAAATCAAGGAAAAAATGCAGAGGACTTTCCCCTTGCTAACTTATTGGGGAGTAGCTCGACTAGCATTGCACCAGCACCTGCTCCCGCACCAGCTCCCGCACCTGCTCCTGCACCGGCTCCTGCACCGACGTGCTCGGCGGTGCTTCTTCTTTGGCTGAGCTCGACGCCCTCACGGTATATGTCACACCGGCCCCCTTCAATATAAATGTATAATCTCCCATTTTCATTGCCTTTCGGATGTCTAACGTCGCAGACTTTTCTTTGCAGGCCAACGAAACCCCGTGCACCATATTATACACCATCGGCGACCAGAAGGTGGACATGGGGAAGGCGACGCTAATGGAGCCGAAGGAACCATTGTTCCACAGCCGGCCGATCCCCTCGAACGTCTTCAAGGTTTCCGTGGCTAGTGTGAAACCAGGCCACGAGAATTTTCCTCCTCTAATACTAGTGGGGGATGACGACGAGACCCCACGGCGGCTTGGTGATTGTTGCAATGGGTGGGTCCTGTTGTGGCCAAAGAGTCTGCTTCGTTCGGAGGCGGCCGGGAGCACACCCACGAGCACGCAGCCTCAGCAAGGTATGAACATCAACACCCCACCTACCCAATTAGCGTCGGGTGTCGGGTTGGATGATAGCAGACCGGGTAAGGAGGAGGCTCCATTAGTCACCGATGACATCACCATGGATGAGGATGAGGATGACGATGGCGCTGAACAGTATGTCTATACTGGCGCCTCCTCAGGGTTTGAGCGTCATGAGTCAGTGCCTGAATTGCTGTATCAACGTATTATGGATGACCTTCCGGTAGTAAAGAAGTCTAGGAAGAGAGCGAGGAAAGGCAAAAAAAGCTGATTCTATGATCTAGCCGCCTCAGCAGCCTCGGCTTCAGGACCGTATAGATATCCCCGATGCGGATAAATGGCATATCCCCGGTCAACCAATCCTACCTGCAACAGTGCTACGGGCCAGATTCGGCGATCTAAGGAGACTTCATGACGATGTGCTGCGGGTAGAGAAAGGCCTCATCGCCTCGAAAGATCCAGGATACCCACTCTACGTGGTTAACGTTCTGCGGCAAATGTTGTACGTCGACAGCTTCCCCGCGGATAAGTTCTTCCTTCGATTCGGTTACATATTCGACATGTTTCACGTGAAGAAGCTGGATTTTACTTTTGTCCGCCTTTATGCCTTGCACATGAACTACATCATCGGGGTTGAGCAGATACCTCATATCTATGTCACTGACCCGTACTACATGCACGAGGGCTTCTTGGGAGTCTGCACAAAGCACGGTGAATACGCGAGGGATTACATCGTCAGTTTCATGCTCACCAATAAGGACAAGGAGGCGATTCTCGTGCCTTATCATCCCGTGTAAGTCATCCTCGCTATGATCCTTCCTTTGATTTCAATCATTCATTTGCACGGTGGAGGCTAATTAATTTGAGGTGTACTTATTTTGCGCAGAGGCGGGCGCGCCGTCCTCATCATCCTCTACCCCCGATTCTCCCACGCTCTTTACTTGGACTCGTCGAAGAACATTCACAAAAAGGATTACACCCACATCAAGGATGTTCTTGACAGTGCTATGTTTTATTACCAAGCAAGGGGTGGAGAGGTCAGGGACAAGAAGAGAAGGGGCGGCAGGGTCGCCTTCAACCATAAGACCGACTTCTGCTGCATCCAGCAACTGAAAGATTCTCTTAATGATGGATTCTATGTCCTACACCACATGCTGGAGTACAAACGGTGTCGGAGTAATGGGCCACGGGTAGGCTAACCCGGGTCCCAGGATCTTTCAAGACATCGGGGCAGGCCGCGCCCCTCAGGCCGAGTCCCAGGAGCCGACTCCAAGACAAGCCGAGTTCCAGTCGGCGACTCCGAGATAAGCCGACTCCAAGCTGGCGACCTCCAGAGAGGCCGACTATGGAGAGTCGGCCCATGACTCCGCCCTCATCTCAAAGTACGATGCGGGGTACGGTCACGGCGTGGCCGTTTCCCCTCTCTGCCTACGAGGGACCGGCATGGTTACAGTGAGCCGTATCGCTGGAAGATCTCCGGCGAGGCGCGGCACTGTTGCCATGCCTGCCCTGACCTCAGCCGCAGTGCGCAACGCACTGTGCCCACGACGCCGGCCTGTACGGCCCGAAGACCGCGGGGCCGCCTATCAGTGGGTGGACCGAAGGTGGCCTGAGCGCCCCGAAGACGGCCTTGTGGGAGTCGGCCGACCCCTCTGCAGGGCCCCATGAGCCATTAACCAGATAGGATGGGGAATGGCGACAGTGATCGCCCGTAGACGGCGGCACTGTTGCCACGACCCAATGACCAAGCCTGCGTCATCAGGAGTGCCGCACAGTGTCAGGCCTGTCCGCGGGACCCACCAGTCGGTGGGCCCCAGAAGCCGGCGGGAAGGACGGCGGTATGAGAGACAGACGGCTGGGACCCGCGCCCAGCCGGATTACCATTGTACCCCCGGGGGGTAGGCCTATATAAACCCCCCGGGGCACCCATGCAAAGGGTTCGGACCTTGATAGAGATAGACCAGATAGCATAGGAAGGGGAGAACGAGCCTTGCTCTCTCCTGCCTCCCGATACAGCTCCAGGAGCACCATTGTAGCCACTTTGTCTTAGTGATCATGCGGAGACCCCGCAGAGCAGCAGTAGGGGTGTTATCTTCTCAGAGAGCCCTGAAGCTGGGTAAGATTCGCCGGCGTGCATGTCTTCGCCTCATCCCATTTCCAGGCACCAGTGATGTTCTACTCGCTCCCACCATGATAAGCCATCCTTTGGCATATGTCGCGCCCAACCCCCGACAGACGGGATCACCAGAACCTTCGCATGTCACCTAGAGCCGGCGATGCCCATATTCTGCAATGGGCAAAGGACATAGGAGATATCGAGGATCATCGACTTCGAGCTGAGTTCTATAACATCCAATGCGAACTTGCCAAATCATCATGAAGGAGGTCGTCGGAAAAACGGGGATGTTCTATTGAGAAGGAAAAATGTCGCGGGAAGACGTCCAAACATGGATAGCCTCTCAGCATCTCGACATGAAGCCTTTCACTAAGCTCGGGGACTATCTCCCTGACATGGATGGATGGCACGACATGGTGGAGTGATTGTCGATATATGACAATGTGTCCCTTTAGTCCATACTTTCAGTATGACAAAACTTTGAGTTATGCACATTGAAACTTTATTTGTGATGTAATTAAACCATCCTCCTCCTCGACTAGCGAAAATCACTCTAGTTAGGGCATTTTGGGTACGATGAACTTTGATATTTATGCTTATGATATGTTGTTTCTATTTTTGCCAAGTCTGTCTCTTTGTGTTGCTCAACTATATATGTTGCATATCATCGACTCATGTGACGATGCAGGTGCATATATCACAGATGGCGAAGAAGTGCTACGCCAGGAGTATATATACGATGAGTGGCCGGAGTGTCTGGCCCAGGTGTACCGGTTTCCGGTTTCCGAGCGACAGGCAGTAGTTAGTTTAGGTTCACGCTAATGCGAGAGAGGGATACGAACTCATGTACTCAAAGCGATAGCTCTTCTCGCGTATATCATTGTTTAGATGGATGACGATGTATTTGCAAGTAATTGAGACTTGTATCGCTATTTTCGAGATGATGACGAGAGACCACTTTGTGTTGGATGATGATTATGATGATGACATGATTTGATGAGACTAATTGTATGTATATGCTATGATTACATTTGTATGTGTATGATATGCTAAAGATTATTGTATAAAGCCTATTCAAATACAAAACAAATATGTAGGGAAAAAACTAATAAAACTAGTTGTAGCGAGGGGGGAAAATTTAGCAGTAGCGCCGCCTTACCAGTAGCGCTTCCTTGTAAACAGCGCTGCAGATAATATATCAGCGCCCGTTTCTAAAGAGCGCTACAGCTATTCATGTATAGCAGTAGTGTGGGACAACAGGCGCTACTGCTATACGTTAGCTATACTGCCTTATTAGTAGCGCCGATCCCCGCGCTACGGAGAGGCCCAAAACCCGCGCTGCTGCTAGGCTTTTCCCTAGTAGTGGTGAGTACAAATGTACCCAGCAAGACTTACATCAGAACTAACTACATATGCATCAGTATCAACAAAGGGATGGTGGGGTTTAACTGCAGCAAGCCAGCTTTGAATCAGAGGCTAACCTGAACTACGACTGCAAGCAACTCTTTTGAGGTGGCACAAACGAGTCCACATATTCACCATATCAATGCACCACTATGGATCCGCTCCCGTCTTCTTACGAGAAGGTCATCCATAGCACTCACGCTTATCTTTCACTTGTCTATGAAGTGTATAGCCAACCTAGAGGTCCTTTACCGCGGACGCGGCTATTCGAATAGATGATGTTAACCCTGCAGGTGTGTACTTCTTCACACACGCTCTCGCCACATACCGCCATGTACACGTCATGTATCTCTGCAAGCTTCAAGCGGAAGCCTCGCAAGGGTGTCGGCTGTCGGTGTCAAAACCGGCAGATCTCGGGTAGGGGTCCCGAACTGCGCGTCTAAGGCTAATGGTAACAGGAAGAAGGGGACACGATGTTTTACCCAGGTTTGGGCCCTCTCGATAGAGGTAATACCCTACTTCCTGCTTGATTGATCTTGATGATATGAGTATTACAAGAGTTGATCTACCGCAAGATCGTAGAGGCAAAACCCTAGAAGCTAGGCTATGATTATGATTGTATCCGTCCTACGCACAAAACCCTTCGGCTTATATAGACACCGGAGGGAGCTAGGGTTACACAGAGTCAGTTAGAGAGAAGGAGATCTACACATCCGGATTGCCAAGCTTGCCTTCCACGCAAAGGAGAGTCCCATTCGAACATCGGACAATGTCTTCAGTCTTGTATCTTCATAGTCCAACAGTCCAGCCAAAGTTTATAGTCCGGCTATCCGAGGACCCCTTAATCCAGGACTCCCTCAGTAGCCCCTGAACCAGGCTTCAATGACGATGAGTCTGGCGTGCAGATTGTCTTCGGCATTGCAAGGCAGGTTCCTTCTCCGAATACTCCATAGAAGATTTTGAACACAAGAATCGTGTCTGGCTCTGCAAAACAAATTCCACATACCACCGTACAGAGCACAATATTCCACAAATCTAATCTGCTGACAACTTTTTATAGTATTACATCACGCCACGGTCCGGTCATTATTCGAACCGTTTTCCGCAACCAGCCACTGCACGTAACGCGAGGCGGTTTCCTTGACACGTCTTGTCGAAGCAGAGATCGTGTCCCCTTATCGCGGGATTCTCATCAATACGGGCATGGGTAACCCAACCGCGCCATCAATCGTGGCGCTTGGGGAATAAGCGATTTTAACGGGCAAGTGGGGAGGCGCACAGTTTCTACCGCCTTTATAAAGAGATAGAGATCCTCCTTTTTCACCCACGCCTTCTTCTTCCTTCACTCATCCATTCTCGCACGCTCGAGCTCCAGCGCCCCAATTCTCACCTTCTCCGTACAACCATTCCAAACATGTTCGGAGCAGGAGGCAAATGGATGGCCTCCTCCGTCACGGAGGAGGACATTACGAAGCTCCGGGAGGCCGGATACTTGGCCGCAGACACCGCGCACCGGCTGGCAGATGGTTTCGACTCCGAAACCCCACAAGAGGGTTGTGTTCCTCCCCCACTTCGTCCGCGGACTGAGATTCCCCCTCCACCCAATTGTTCGAGGTCTCATTTTTTACTATGGGCTAGATTTTCATGGTCTGGCCCCCAGTTTCATCCTCAACATCTCGACGTTTATCGTCGTGTGCGAGGCTTTCCTCCTCATCAAGCCCCACTTCGGCCTGTGGCTGGAGATTTTCAACGTGAAGCCGAAGATAGTGGTCGGCCAGCAAGCGGAGTGTGGAGGCGCCATGGTAGGCAAGATACCCAACGTCACCTGGATCGAAGGCTCCTATGTGGAGACCGTGAAAGGGTGGCAGTCGGGGTGGTTCTACATCAGCGAGCCGCGCGATGCCAACTGGGCGGAGGCCCCCGAATTCCGATCTGGCATCCCCATGCGGCTCACCTCCTGGAAGAGGAAGGTCTTAACCTGGGGTGTGCCTGCGGAGCTGACCGGACTCCAGAACTGCATCAAAAATATGATAAGCAAGAAGATCAAGCTTGTCAATGTGGTCCAGGTCATGCTCTTCCGCCGGATTCTCCCATGCCAAAGACGGGCATTCAACATGTGGGAGTTCGATTAGGCCAAACACCAGACGCTATGAGAGGTCTTCGACACGACGCATAAAGACGTCTGTAAGGTGTTGTTCAAGGCCACCGAAGTACCTCCTCCCACCATCGAGGACAGCGGGCTCAGCGCAAGGCGCCCGGCCAATCCGGTAAGCTCTCTTCATTTTACGAGATGTGCCCTTCCTCAGTATGTTTGTGGGAGGAATCTAATCCATCATACTGATTTAACAGGAATATGTGGCGACAACGGAGCGGATCGACTGTCCAGCTCCGTTGCCTGAAGATCCAGCAACCGCTCTCCTGACGGAGATGCCGATTCTGGCGCCCTATGAGGTGCTGGAGAAGAAGGCCAAGAAGAAGGCCATGGGGACAAGGAAAAGTCTCCGGTGCAAGGTGGTGTCAGACTCATCATCCGAAGACACTGAGGCGCACTCCTCCAACGACAGCAAGGAGGAGGAAGAGGAAAACCCTCTCCCCCAAACCGAGGGGGAGAAGAAAAGGAAGGCCACCCCTTCCGGGGAGGCCGAAGGGTCCAAGAAGGGAAGGACCCTCCCTCCGGACCACTCTACCACGGCCGCCTACACCGACGAGGAGTGGCTACCCAGGGACAAGCCCCTAGCAAAGTCGTAAGTATCCGGATACCATAATACCTTTGGCCTGTTTAGCTTTATGGCTTCTTATCATGTCAAAATATATTTGTGCAGTCCGTCCAAAGCCCACATCGACTTATCCTCCTCGGATGAGTCCTTGAGCTCGTCGGAGCTGAATAGCTATTCGTTCCCGACGGCCTCCACTCCCCGGCCCGCGGATGAGGTGTTATCTTAGAGGATACCGGGCCAGGGAGAGATAGTTCTAGAGGCGCCTCAAGGCGAAACCCCCGAGGCCGGGCTCATGGGGGGGAGGTCCCCATGGATTCTGATGAGGGGGGTCGCCGCAAGCTTGGCCCCCAAACGGATACTACGCCGGAACCTCCAGTGGTTCCGGATTCAGGCAGGCAGCCCCTCGCCAAGGGGGGCGAGCCGCCTATGCCAATGACCTCTGTCCATCCAGAGGCATCAGATAACTTGATGGAAGCGCTTCAGAGCGCTTCCCTTGATGAGGGAGACCGTAGTCTTATGAGTACGGTGATTGAAAAAAGTTTAGTCCACCAAAAGCGGATTGACCGAAGCTTGTGCCAGCCTCCTGACAGGCTTTGAGGTAAGTAATTTAAATTATGAAAAAGTATCACTGTATAGACAGTAGCCCCTGATGCTCTGTTTGGTGTTCGGAACGAAAGGCCGAACAGAGGATCAAATATTATTTCCAGGAGTCTAATCATATTATGTCTATGTGAATAAGCAGGCCTCACTGCTGGCCGCCGCCGCTGCCACTGCGGAGGTCTCCGGACTTAGGCAGAACCAGGGGCAGGCCAAAGAAGACCTTGGCCTCGTGAAGAGGCAACTCGAGGAGAACAAAGGTAAGTGATACTCCATCTAAATGTTATATAAAGGAAAAAATTGTTGATGCTAATAGAAGCATGATTAGTTTTAATAGGGGCCACGACCGAAGTGGCGGCCCTTAAGAAGGCGCTGTCCGAGGACGAAAACAAAGCGGCCATGGAGCGCACCGAGCGCGAAAAACAAGAGGCTCGGGTTGAAGAGGTCAAGCAAGAGCTCCAGGATTTCATCAAAAAAATTGAGTCCTTGGAGCGTGACTCCAAGACGCAAGAGTCGGAGCTTGCGAAGGCCCGTCAGAGCACGCAAGACGCCAAGGTCGAAGCCCAGAAGGCCCTCCAGGAAATTAAGGCGGCCAAGAAGATAGCTGCGGGTAAGGCTTTCATTATGCAAAGCAAGCATGTGAAGGAGACTTTCCATTTAGTTACCCGAATTCGGAGCTCTCCAGGAGCATCCGCAGATCTGCCGCACAGCATCTCTGATGCCGCAGAGTTCTATCAGGCTGAGGAAGGGAGGTCAACGGATAAGCTGTTTTGGTCCCAGTATATTGGGACCGAACATCCGTTGCCCTTGAGAAACCAGCTGAAGCAACTGGTCGAGCTTCACAAGGCGGCCGAACTGGCCATGAAGGACTTCATATTCCGGCTGTGGCCTGGCGAGCCCCTTCCCAGCAACTACTTCGGCCTTGTCAAGCGGATGGTAAATGCCTGTCCGCGGCTTGAAATCATTAAGCGGTTCGTCTGCATTGAGGGTGCACGCAGGGCCTTGGCCCATGCGAAAGTGCACTGGGGGAAGATGGACGCTGAGAAGCTGGTGACAGAGGGGCCGCCGAAGGGCAAGGAACATCGCCACCCCCAAACAATACTATGCCAATGTTATTAAGGGTGCCCGCCTTGTGGCGGATGAATGTTCTAAGGATGTAATATTTGAATGAATGTACTCGTGTCATCCTGTAATATGAAAACCAGTTCATGTGCGCTTTATGGCGCTTGTTAATTTAAAATATTACCTTCTGTGCGGCCATTTATAAAATCTTGAGAGTTGCCAGTTGTTAGCTTCTGCCTCCATGTAACTAGTACTGGGGTGTTCAGGATAAATATAAACACTCTTTATCCAAATTTTTGGTCCTTTTAAGGAGGTGTTTAGCGCCACGAACAAGGCAATCGGACTATACGGCTTTATCGCTCTCACATGGCCATAGAAATCTACAATTTTAAATTTTGGCGAAGCCCCTAGTATCCAGAAGGCCGGACTCGGGGCGCTATACATGCCTAAATTGTATGTGGCCGATTCCTCGCCTGAAGCGGAAAAAATCTTTAAGGATTTGAGACCTCTCGAACAGTGACCAGCTATTGCCTTATCATGACAGTCAGTTTTCGGCTTTCTCTACTAAGGTGCTCATCCGGAAGAACCGGGACACAATCGCAGTAGTTATCCCTACGCTACCTTAGCCGGTATAGCGGAAAATAAGGTACCAAAACATAGGAGCCGGCCAACCCAACTATTGCCCAAGACATGATTCGGAGCTGATGCATATAATGCTATAAGTTCGGGGTGCCGCACTGTCAAAAGTGTTCGGACTTTTCTTGCCAAGTTATGGGGTACGCTAAAGCCCCTGGCAAACTGAGTGTACAAAAATGAACGGGTGTAATAAATAGACAGTAAAGGAAAGGGGTAAATGAACTTAATAGTGAGCTAATTTTGTACACTATTTTCCCTTGTTATTCAAATGATACGTCGAAGCGTACATATACAAGTAGTGTGATAAGAAAAATAGGACTGTTAGACACATCCTGGCAGGGAACGAGCTGTGTACGGGTATGTAAAATAGGTATAACGATCATTATCAGAGACCACCTGAGTATTCCCTTGGGCGCCCCAGCTTCTTGTCTTCTTCGGTTTTCCTTCTGGTGATGAGTCCGACAATCCGGATACCCGAAAGGGCTTCCCAAAATTAAAGTCCTGAAAGAAAGAAAATAATGAAGGAATACGGGTCCTGGGGCAGTTGAGGCGCATTGTGGACCGCGTCGTAGCCGTGCCTCGACCCATGCCCATGGTATTTTGAGTGCGTAATTTTGTACGCGCGGCACCAATTTCGCCGCTTGGTTGGGACTAGGACAGAGGCCGAATTGCTAGTTGAGATATGGGCGTGCCTGTCGATCCTGTTGCAGGGTACTCTGGACTCGCTTGGCGGTGTCCAGGGGCTTTATCACCGAATTGGCTGACTGCCTAGGAAGGCTGCTTTGTACTTCTGCTGCGAGGGCTGCAGTGTGCTCCTCCGTACGGAGCGAGAGTTCTGTGTTTCCATTTACTATTATAACCCCGCGAGGTCCTGGCATCTTGAGCTTGAGGTATGCTTAGTGCAGTACCGCATTGAATCAAGCAAATGCGGTTCGTCCTAGTAGGGCATGATAACCACTACGGAAGGGGACGATATCGAAGATTAACTCCTCGCTTCGGAAATTGTCCGGAGATCCGAAGACCACTTCTAGTGTGATCGAGCCCGTGCAACAGGCCTCCACACCTGGTATGACACCCTTGAAGGTGGTTTTTGTGGGCTTGATCCTTGAGGGATCGATGCCCATTTTGCGCACTGTATCCTGATAGAGCTGGTTCAGGCTGCTGCCACCGTCCATGAGGACTCGTGTGAGATGGAATCCGTCGATGATGGGGTCAAGGACCAATGCGGCAAAATCGCCATGACGGATACTAGTAGGATGGTCCCTGTGATTGAATGTGATCAGACAAGAGGACCATGGATTGAACTTTGGGGCGACTGGCTCCATCGTATAGACGTCCCTTATTGCACGCTTTCGTTCCCGTTTGGGAATATGGGTTGCGTATATCATATTCACTGTTTTCACCTGGGGAGGGAATTTCTTCTGTCCTCCTGCGTTCGATGGCCGGGTTTCCTCGTCATCGTCACTATGCAACCCCTTTTCCTTGTTTTTGGCATTCAACTTGCCGGCATGTTTAAACACCCAGCATTCTCTGTTGGTGTGGTTGGCTGGTTTGTCGGGGGTGCCGTGAATTTGACATGAGCGATCAAGTATACGGTCCAAACTGGACAAGCCCCGATTGTTTCCTTTGAATGCCTTTTTCCGCTGTCCGGATTTAGAGCCTCTGAATCCAGCATTGACTGTCGTGTCTTCGGCATTGTCGCCATTGTTGCGACGCTTGTGTCTATTGCGTCGTGGCCTACCGTTGCTATCCCTGGCGTCTGAATCGCCATAGTTTTTGGGTGTGATGTTGCTACGAGCCAGCCAGCTGTCCTTGCCCCCACAAAAGCGGGTCATGAGTGTCGTGAGGGATGCCATGGATTTTGGCTTCTCTTGGCTGAGGTGTCAGGCGAGCCATTCATCACGGATGTTATGCTTGAAGGCTGCTAAGGCTTCAGCATCCGGACAGTCGACAATTTGGTTCTTTTTGGTTAGTAACCGAGTCCAGAATTTCCTGGCCGACTCTCCGGGCTATTCGGTTATGTGACTTAAGTCATCAGCATCCGGTGGTCGCACGTAAGTGCCCTGGAAGTTGTCAAGGAATGCGTCTCCCAGGTCCTCCCTACTGCCAATGGAGTTTGCTGGCAGGCTATTCAGCCAATGTCGAGCCGGTCCTTTGAGCTTAAGTGGTAGGTACTTTATGGCATGTAAGTCATCGCCACGGGCCATGTGAATGTGTAGGAGAAAAATCTTCAATCCATACCGCGGGGTCTGTTGTGCTATCATATGATTCAATGTTCACGGCTTTAAACTCTTCTGGGAATTCATGATCCATGACTTCCTCAGTGAAGCATTGGGGGTGTGCGGCGCCTCTGTGCCGGGCTACATCCCGACGTAGTTCAAATGAATCTGGCCTATTGTATTCGGCCCGGACGGACTTTTGTATGTTGTATCCGGCGTGACGGTCGTCGTCACGTGTTGTGGCGCGCCCCCGTGATCCACAAATCGATCTTGACTGTCCTGCTTTGTTTTCCAATACATCTCGCAGGTCCTTCATGTAGCCTCGGGCCTTAATATTATAGTTTGACGGGCGACGGGGTGCGGTCTGGACATCGGGCTGGTACGCCACCTTGTCCCGGCCTCGGGGTGGCTAGTCAGCTGCATCATGTGCTGGTAGTGTGGGTTTTAACACTTCCTCCTCGAGTTGAGGTAGCAACCTGCGTTTTGGGTAACTTTTGGTAGGGTGCTCCAGTGGGGGGTGTCCACCATATATATATATCATATGATGAGGTGGTTGTCCAGCGCCCCATAGGCGGTGGTTCCTGTTCTTCTCCTGCATCGTCGTCCATACCGTCGATGTCTAGGAGTTGAAGCCAAGCACGTTGGTTAAGTCATCGACGGTGGCTATTTAGTGGTTGGTGGGTGGGGAACGAATTTCTTCGTCGTCCGCCTCCCACTCAAGCCAAACATAGTTCGGCCAGGAATCTCCCGACAAGGAAAGAGACCTTAATGAGTTTAGCACATCGCCCAAGGGCGAGTGCTGGAAAATATCCGCGGAGGTGAACTCCATGGCCGTTTCCCAATCAGATTCGATAGGCATGGGCGTACGCGGTTCGGATCCAGTAGCCGGAGACGTGTCCGGAAATCCGATGACACCACCCTCACAGGGGGTGGGATCAGTGTTCGGATCCAACGCCGATGATTGTGCGGCTTCCGTGGCGGGGTCCATCCACCCGTCTTCAGAAGGTGCGATCTGCTCCGGATTGATTGCCAGGACCGCCGCAGGTGCGATCTCCTGAACACTATCTGGTGGTAGATCTAAGTCATGCTCGTCACGACTGGTCGGCGTACCTGACATGGGCTCGAATCCGTCGAAGATCAGGTCTCCATGGATGTCGAAGTATAGTTCAAGCTTCCAAACCTGACCTGATGGCCATGGGCGTAGCTATCGATCTGCTCCAAGTGGCCAAGCGAGTTGGCCCGCAGTGCGAAGCCGCCGAATATGAAGATCTGTCCGAGAAGGAAAACCTCCCCCTGGACTGCGTCATTGAAGGTGATTGAAGGATCCATCGAGCCTTATCGCGATGACACAGTGGAACTCTCAATGAAAGCACCAATGTCGGTGTCGAAACTGGCGGAACTCGGGTAGGGGGTCCCGAACTATGCGTCTAATGCTAATGGTAACAGGAGGCAGGGGACACGATGTTTTACCCAGGTTCGGGCCCTCTCGATGGAGGTAATACCCTACTTCCTGCTTGATTGATCTTGATGATATGAGTATTACAAGAGTTGATCTACCACGAGATCATAGAGTCTAAACCCTAGAAGCTAGCCTATGATTATGATTGTATCCGTCCTACGCACTAAACCCTTTGGTTTATATAGGCACCGGAGGGAGCTAGGGTTACACAGAGTCGGTTATAGAGAAGGAGATCTACACATCCAAATTTCCAAGCTTGCCTTCCACGCAAAGGAGAGTCCCATCTGGACAAGGGACAAAGTCTTCAGTCTTGTATCTTCATAGTCCAACAGTCCGGCCAAAGTATATAGTCCGGCTATACGAGGTCCCCTTAATCCAGGACTCCCTCATCGGCCACGACCTGACTAACCACACAAATCCCTAGTCCAGGTTTATCGCCTATTGAGGTTCCATCTGCAGGGAGTCTGGCCGTGGTTTCCAAATACTGCCCCGAATGATGTGTGCAGTGTTCCAGAGGCACCAAACGGGTGTCCCGGTACATCATGCCACGTGCCTACTGCATCACAGCCCACCCCTCGAGTCAGCGCTGCACACAGCCTCTAGCAAACTACAAACACCAGAAACTACTTGAAACTCCCGAACAGAGGACATGGGCGGTTAATAAGTCGAGAGGGTCCATTGGTTTCGGACCCAACGCGTGGTAGTAGATGTTCATGGATCACAAACATAGAACTTAGTTCCTAAGGACAGTTTCAATGAGACAACCCACCATGTACTCCAACATGGCCTCTCACCGCTACCTTTACCAAATCGTGTTCACACATTTAGCTCACACAGAGTAGGACATGTTCATCACCATTCCAACTCATCCCAGATGAATCAGACCTGACTCAACTCTAAGCAGTAGCAGGCATGACAAACAAGCATGAATGAGTAGGCACATCAGGGCTCAAACAACTCCTACTCATGCTAGTGGGTTTCATCTATTTACTGTGGCAATGACATATCATGTAGAGGAAAAGGGGTTCAACAACCACAACATGTAACAAATGAATTGTTGTTCTCATAATGCAGTAAGAGAGAGCAGAAGCGAGAGAGTGGGATTGCATCGGAATGAACAAGGGGGTTTTGCTTGCCTGGCACTTCTGAAGATAGTATAGTTCTTCATCGGTGTCATCAAACTCACCGTCGGAACCACGTTTACTAAGAGGGGACAAATATCGGCAACAGAGAAGGAACACAATCAATGCAATGCAACAATATGATACATGATCATGACATGTCAATATGAGTGTGTTTGGAGCTAATGCAACTAGCAACAATTTAAATAAAGTTGGTTTGAACCCTTTGTTCAAATTCAAACTCCATATGTGAAATTCAAATTCCATCTATTTGTTTGTCAAATTCAGCAACTTTTAAATTGTTCCAACATGCATTAAAATGGTACATATGGATAGATTGGATTTTTCTAATCATTTTTCATGAATAAATTATTTCATTTGGAGATATGGTTGATTTTATATGAATTTTAGAAGCTTTAGCTATTTTCTAGAATTTTCTGGATTATTTTAAATCCAAAAAATGATTAACAGTATCAGCATGATGTCAGGGTGACATCAGTAGGGTCAACAGGCTGCCCCGAGTCAAACCTGACCGGTGGGACCCCTAGGTTAGTGACACGGAGCTGGCTAGAGTCACAGACAGGTGGGGCTGGTAAAAGGCCACGTCAGCAAGGTCAACTCTGACGCGTGGGTCCCTCTTGGTTGAACTAAATCTAATTGAAAAATAACCCGGGGTTATTTTGCTGGTGGGGCCCTGATGTCAGCGGCTGGTGGGATTAAACTAAACACGATTAATCCCTAATGGCGGTGCCACATCATCACCACCGGCGTGTAAACGCCGGCAACCAAATCCATGGTGGAGGGCGTCGGACATTCTCTACAGGGCCCGATTTGAAGAGCCGCTTGCACCTACGTGCTCCAGGGAGTGACACGCATCCGATGGAGCAAGCAACAGAGGCAGTGGTGGATGGAGTTGGGCACGGTGTCGAGTGATGTGGCGGCCGGAGTTCGGCTTAGCGCAGGCGAGGCGCTACGCTTGGCTGACAAGCGAGCTAAGCGGCAGGGCGGACTCCTGGGAGCTCTAGGAGCACACTAGTGTGCTCGTACACGCACTGCAGCAGCTGTGGCCGCCGCGGCGCCATGCACGGCGGCGAACGGGCTCGGCCATGGTTGATAGGTGGGGCAATGACACGCGTGCGAGTGAGCGGACAAGGAAGGAGGAAGAGGGGCTCACGATGGTTGTAGCGGGCACCGAAGCGGGCTCGGGGAGGAGTCGGAGATGATGAACGAGCGTCGGCGATCTCGGGCATCCGAGGTTGAAGACGACGGGAGTGATGGTGAGGTAGGGCGCCCGGTGATGTGTAGCTCGATAAAAACGAATAAGAGGTCGTGGGGGAACTCTGGGACACGTCAAGGGGTCGAGGGGGAGGCAGTGGCTGTGACTACGGCGAACGACGGTGGCGGTGGTTCTCGGTCATTCTTGGGCCGAGAGATAGAGCAGGGGAGGAGGTCCAGGGAGAGAGGGGAAAATGACAGGGGACCGAGGGGGTCACGTTGCGATGCAAGAAGGGCGGATGTGTCGTGGTGGAAGCAGGAGGTGGCGTGCGCGCGTCGAGCACGCACCCGCATCCTCCTAGCGCGAGGTGGACGATGACTGGCAGCGCCAGGTGGGCTGGGTTGCATAATGTTGGGCCGGCTGGGGTGCCAGGTAAGTTGGCCCAGGTAAGCCTCTGTTTTTTCATTTGTTTCTGTTTTCTGCTTTTGCAATTTGTTTTTGATTTGATTCTTATACCAAATCATTTTATAAATTCTAAAAATTATTATGTGGCCTGGTAAAAATTATTATGTGGCCTTGTAAATATATTAGAATTTTAGAATTATTGGAGTTATATTATATATTTATATCAAATATAAATCCAATGCAAATACTTATTGGATTAACTCTAATGCCCACTATAAATATTTCTGAGACTCCAAAAATATTGGTTTGAATTTTACCTCTTGCCAATACTTTTATAGACTAAGAGGACCATTTTCTTGGACTTCTTTGAAGAGATTTTAATGTTGATTATTTCTAACATGATTCTGAGGGCTTCAACTAACCTCAATTCAACTTTCAGAATTTAAACTTGATGCATGGATGATTATGCACTAACAAGCAAGACTAAGCTAGGACTATGACAACTCACCCCCACTAAACAAGAATCTCGTCCCGAGATTCAAGACGTAGGCAAGGAAATAGATGGTCACAAAATTATGACAATCTTCATGATCCCTTGCTTCATATTGATCTTGATGTCTTTGCTTTCGAGAACTTCATCCAACATGACGATGAACGAAAGAGACTCTATAGAAATCGATCTTCTCGAGGATCAAACTACTGACGATCAACTCATGGAATGAGACATAGCAATATCTCTCGAGCTGGAACACAAAACACACATCGGAAAGGACGGAAGAGAAAATTTGACAAGGGTTTCAAAATAGCAAGAAGTTATCTTCCATGACTCCGTAACGGGGCACCTTAGGGAAGGTGGCTCGTAGATATATTCCCTTAAGTGGCAAAAAGAATTACTTTTGATACATAGATCATTGAAACACTTCATACCAGCCGGAGGCAATTCTTAATTGATCGTTTGAAGGAATTCAAAAGAATGGCATACTCGGTTTGGATAGGAAAATATGGTTATAGAATAACTCGGCAAACAAATGGCACTTTCCGATTGATACTGAAGATATAACCTAGTGTTTGAGCGTGCTCTCAACAACTTGAGCATTCCTATATTCATCAAGGTTTTACCAACATCTGTGCCAAGATCCTGGTGACACCTTGTACTACCATGATATAACGCCCTCGATGCGGCTATATCTCCCACGTGTCGAAGCACGACTTAGAGGCATAACCGCATTGAAAGCAATGTCGCAAGTGAGGTAATCTTCACACAACCCATGTAATACATAAGGGAAAGAGATACATAGTTGGCTTACAATCGCCACTTCACACAATTACACGAATAAAGCATTACATCATCCAGATACAATCAAGGTCCGACTACGGAACCAAAATGAAAGAAGAACCCCAAATGCGACAAAGGTCCCCGATCGACCCCAACTGGGCTCCACTACTGATCAACTAGAACGAAACAACACAAAGGGCAAGATCTTCATCGAGCTCCTCCTTGAGCTTGGTTGCGTCACCTGCTCGGTAACATAGGCACCTGCAAACTGGTTTTGGATGTATCTATGAGCCACGGGGACTCAGAAATCTCGCACCTGCGAGATCAAGACTATTTAAGCTTATGGGTAAGGTAAAGGCATGAGGTGGAGCTGCAGCAAGCGACTAGCATATATGGTGGCTAACATACGCAAATGAGAGCGAGAAGAGAAGGCAAAGCACGGTCGATAAAAGTATGATCAAGAAGTGATCCTATAGCAACCTGCGTCAAGCATAACTCCAACACCGTATTCACTTCCCGGACTCCGCCGGAAAATGACCATCACGGTTACACACATGGTTGATGTATTTTAATTAAGGTCAACTTCGGGTTTTCTACAACCGGACATTAACAAATTCCCATCTGCCACATAACCGCGGGCACGGCTCTCGAAAGTTTATACCCTACAGGGGTGTCCCAACTTAGCCCATGACAAGCTCTCGCGATCATCGAAGGAATAGACCTTCACCCGAGACACTCCGATCAGACTCGGTATCCCGGTACATCAAGACATTTCGACAATGGTAAAACAAGACCAGCAAGACCTCCCGGTGTGCCGACATCCTGATAGTAGCCGCGCGTATCTCGTCTCAGGCCACGACTGGATGAGCAGTACGTACAACTAGAACCAGCCCTCAAGTTTCCCCGAGGTGGCACTGCAAGTGGCTCTAGTTTGGACCAACACTTAGACAAGCATTGGCCCGGGGGGGCTAAAATAAAGATGACCCTTGAGTTAATTACTCCCAAGGGAAAATATAGGTAGTGGTGAGGCAAATGGTAAAACCAATGTTGGGCCTTGCTGGAGGAGTTTTATTCAAAGCGAACTATCAAGGGGGTCCCATAAATCACCCGACCGCGTAAGGAACGCAAAAATCCGGGAACATAACACCGGTATGACGGAAACTAGGGCGGCAAGAGTGGAACAAAACACCAGGCATAAGGCCGAGCCTTCCACCCTTTACCAAGTATATAGATGCATTAATAATATAAGAGATATTGTGATATCCCAACATAACCCTGTCCACCATGGAGAAATCTTCAACTTCACCTGCAACTAGCAACGCTATAAGAGGGGCTGAGCAAAGCGGTAACATAGCCAAGCAACGGTTTGCTAGGACATGGTGGTTAGAGGTTTGACATGGCAATTTGGGAGGCTGACAATCAAATGGTAGGCATCGTAGCATTGGCATAGCAAAAGAGCGAGAAAACTAGCATAGCAAAGATAGTAGTGATTTCGAGGGTATGATCATCTTGCCTGAAATCCCGCAAGGAAGAAGAACGATTCCATGAAGAATACAAACGTACGTAGTTGAACGAATCCTCACAACTCCGGAACGAAACCAAAGCTAACGAGAGAAGCAACCCGGAAAGAAACAAACAACATGGTAAACACACAAGCATAATCATGGCATGATGCACAAAAAAGTATGATGCATGTCCGGTTTAATGAGGCATGGCATGGCAAAGTGCAAACAAACAACACTACAAATTAAGTGGAGCTCAATATGCAACGAGTTGCATATTGACAAAACACCACATCAGTTATTTAGTTCTCTCTCGGTTATGCTACTCATCAATATTAAATGTTGTTAAACATGGCAAGGGGTGAATCAAAAGTAAACTAACTATTTAGTCAAGGTTAAATGAGGCCGGAACAACAAACAACAATTCCGGAAAATCCCCATGTTATTTAGCAATTTAATGCAACAACAATTTTAAGCATTTAAATGTTGTTATCATGATGCGGATGACATGCACAAGTTTTATGAAATTTTTATGAAAACGTTAACATGAGCATGATAAGGAGCATTTGTCGCCATGGCGGAACGAAAAGGGTGCCACGGCGGCGAAACAAAAATGGTGCCACGGCAACATATCCAAAAATGATGCCACGGCAACATATCGGTTCCGGTAGCTCACGGAGATACCGGTGCAAAAGAGCAAGTGTGCGGAAGCAAAGGATGGTGGGGTGATCCCGGTTACCGGGTTCCCACGGGACGACGGCATGGCCAACAAGGCGGAACATGCATGAAGCAAACGGGCACGGTGCAAACAAGGACAACTCATTCAACACATGCATTTGGTCCACGGTTGATCGTCTCGGCTGTTATACCTTCGTAGAGGGAAGTAGTCGTTCACGGGCCGACGGTAGTGGTACATCTCGTAGACGTTCATGGGCCGTAGTGGAGGTAGACGTTCACGGCGTAGTCGTACATGTCGGCGGTAGTGGAAGTAGTGGTACACGGCGACGGAGTACTTGCGGTCTCGGCAATGGTAGTCGTACACGTTCGGAGAGGAACTTGATGTACCCATGTGCTTCACGGGTCGTCGTTGAACTTGACGAAATCCATCCGCAGGTAGCCATCTGTGGTCGTACTCATGTTGGCGTGCAACCCGATGGTCTCGAGGATCGTAGTCGAACTTGGCGGTCCATATGGTCACCGAAACGAAGCAACATGAGGGCCTTGAGTGGGCAGCAGCAAGAACAGGCGGTGCGTGAGCAGCGGCAGGAAGCGGGCACGCTCAAGGGAGAGCAGCAGAGGGCAGCAGCAGTAGTGAGGCGAAGGTGGCGGCCTAGCACGGTGCCGGAGACGGGGAACGGGTGGATCCGAGGTCCCCAACAGCAGGGAAGGCATCCGGCGAAACGGCAGAGGCAGGGCGAGGTCGACGACGAGCTGGAGAAGGCGCTGTGGGGCTTCACCGACGCCTGCACTTGTCGAAGATGGCGAGCGAAGGCGGGGAAGGCGGTCACGGCGGCCGGCAGAGTCGAACGGACTCAGGCACGCGTTCCAGCGAAAAGACGGACGGCGAGGCGTCTGAAGCGGGGAAGGAGCACGGGCGACGCGCTTGGGTGCCGGCACGATGGTCGATGGGGAGGGGCTTGGCTCGGCGGGGACGAGCTCGTGCTCGAGCGCCTGAAGAAGATGGCGCGGCGGCGCTGGAAGAAGGCAGCGGCGACGGGAGCCGGCGCTGACGAGGCTGCGGCGCAGAGGAGATGGGGGTCGGGCAAGTGATGGGACGGGCGCGATGCGGGCGAAGGGGAGGACAAGGGAGAGATGGATGGGGATCGGGCAGAGGGGTTCGGGCAAGTGGCGGCGCAGGGAGAGAGTGGAGGGAGAGATCGAGAGGAGGGGATCGGTCTCCTGGCGGCTAGGGTTAGAGGGGTCGGCTGGGCCTTCGCGCAGATGGGCCTAACTGGGCTGGTGGAACGGGCCGGTCTGACTGCAGGTTGCGGCTGGGCTCTCTCTCACTACTAAAAGAAAAGAAAAACAACGGAGATTAAGAAAGAAAAGAAAGAGAGGTTAGGGGAAGAAATTGGACGCACGGATAATTTTCCCGGGCTCACAAAAATGAGCTCGATCTAGGAAAAATAGAAAGAGGCATCATTCAAAGATTTAAATTCAAACTCATTTGAATTTAATTCAAATGGGTTTGAACTAGGACTTGGTTTTTGAAGTGTCCAAAAATGTTGAGGATTTAGGTGGGGCTCCGGAAAATGACAAAATGACTTATTGGACAAAGTTTGAGGTCAAGACGTGAGATAACAAAGGCATGGGGAATTATTTGCAAGTGTGTTGTGGTTAATTCCAAATAAATGGAATATTTACTATAGCTCTCTAAATATCGAGAGGATATGTTTTAAAGAGAATCACCATGTGAATTCCCTCGATTTAAATGGATCAAAGATCCATGCCATTTATTTAGTTGAGTTGCAAAAGATTAATGACATGATGGCATGATGACATGATGCAATGCAAAAATAAAAGAGCAAGCATAAATGAAACACACGGAGGTCACAAAATATGGAAGTCTTCTGGAGCGTCGGTCTCGGGGCGTTACAACACTCCACCACTACGAGAGGATCTCGTCCCGAGATCTAGGATGGCACCGGAGGGAAAACAGAAAGGGAAGAGAAGAGGTAAAACTATGTTGCTTCTTCGACAAAAGAGTGAAAACCTTGAACCTTGAGAGGTTGAGCAAAACAAAAGAAAGAAAACCACGAAGATGAACAAAGTTGAAAACACTCCGTTAGAAAAGAGGAACAAGGGATACAACGAGAACCAAGAGGTTTAGTGATAAGATAGATATTGAAACCACTCCGGTTAAAACTAGATAGAGAAAGGATAAGATTGATATGATTTGGGCAGCACTCCGACTGTAAATGGAAGGAATTGAACATGAACTTGACAAGATGAGAGGATACATGATGAAATCAACAACACACTGCCTCCGGAATTGAAAGAATGGCACAAGGGGTAAGAAACATTACAAACCGCACTCCGGTTGAGAAGGGAGGCAAAACTTGATAAGATGAGAGAACTCGAATGAGAACACGACACTCCGGCTAAACGGATAAGCAAGGAAAATTACATGATAATTTACAAAATGAGATGATGGGTCGAAGAGAGTAACATCACAATGCCTCTGGAACAAAAGAATAGAAGATAGATCACTGGAATAACAGAATGTAGGAGAAAATGCAAACTTCTGCCACAAATGGGCTTGGAAAGCACCCTTCCAACAAGGTTATAACGGAGTTGTTGGAAAACCCACAATGAAAAGAATAAGCTTGTGGCGGGCTTATGAAAACATCTCAAAATTATGAGGTGAGCTTCTGCCACCAACGGAAACAAAGATTGATTGAGATCAACGAAGAGACGAGAAACTTATTTCACCGGGAGGACAAATGAAGAACTTGGGTCATTTATAAGCACCATAAATAGCAACAATCCTTAGGGAAAGCTTTAGGTGAAATATAACCCAAGATAACTCCAATTAAGAGACTGATGGATTTAAAATACCTCATTCTTGACAACAATATGAATCATGAAACATGAAGGAAATTGTCAAGAGTGACATAACACCACCTCAAAAGATAAGGTAGAAAGAATTGCACTTTGGAATGCAAGATGAAGAATACTTGAACGCCTCAAAACAAAACATGTGTTGAGCACCATGTTTAATTTTTGAGTATAGCTTGGCGGGTCGTAACTTCAAGAGAAATCTTGAAGAACAATTAAAGAATGAAAGGAATCCTTGACGAAGCACCATGTAGAACCTCCATGAAGAACTCCGGTAAACAAAAGGAATGAAAAGAAAGAGAAATTGAAAACACAAGGTGAATCCTTGTAGTGATAAGATGAAGCTTCGCGATGAGATAATGCAGAAAACTTGGAGCTTCGGATAAGAAAGATGAACAAATGAAATCAAGAATTTTGATGGACCTCCGGAATAAGGAATTGAATTTACTCGATGAAACAAGAATAAGAATTACATTATGCTCATCCTTCACCCATTAAATTGATGACAAGCAATGGATTTGGCATACTACTTATTCTCGTAGAAAGGATTAAAAGAGATATATCAAAACTTGAGAAGGTCTTCAACGAACCACCGGTAGGATTGGAAAGAACGAATGAATTAAATGATAACGAAAGAGGTGAAATCTTGAACGAACCGTCGTAAGAATTGAAAATGAAAGAAGCAAAGGCACAAATCACCGGGAAGAGTTGGAAAATGAATGAAGATACTTGAGGGGATTTAGATACATGAGAACGAAGAGATCATGAACTGATTAGAGGATATTTGAACGATGCACCGGAAGAATTTGAGAACGAGAGCTGAAAGCTGAGAATGAATAATTCTGAGATGATTGGGTCCGGAGAATGAAACCGAAAAGACTCCTAAAATGCTCCGGATGGGTGAAAAAGATTCTCACAATCGAAAACAATTATGAGAGGATGGCACAAGCTAGGACCATGAATCTTGAAGAGAATAGAGCAAGATTAAAGAGAAACTCTTCTTCGGTCTTCAAATGATGAGAATGACGACGAGAAACACCACCAAGAATTATTGAGGCACACCGGAAGAATCAAAAGCGAAGAGGTTGAGCCAACTATGAAAAGAATTTGAAAGATCTTGGAGAAAAGCATTTGACTGATGATAACTCATTCTTACGTCAAACTTGGAGAAGAGTTTAGGATAGCTCTGGGAAAATAGAAGAGTCAGGTAAGATCCTGGGAAAAGACCTGTGGGTTAGGGCCCACTCAAAAGAAAACACCGTTGAAAATGATTTAAAAGAGATGTTGCACCGGTTGAATTAAATGACTTGAATGAGATACCAATCTCGAAAGAGCTTGAACGAATGCAGAGTGGAAACACGAATCTTTGAGATATCTTGAGCACTCCGGAATAACAAATAGCGAGAAGTAGAATGATTAATAGATACACCGGCATAAGAAAGCACTTGGAATGAGAAAAAGAATATGATCAACCCCGAAAGCTTGAGTTAAATCCACCGGAAAAGAATACAACAATGAAGAATGATGAACTAGTAGAACATCTTCTTGAGAACCACCGGGTAAGAACATTGTCGGAAAAGAATGGAGAAACTTCAGAAAAATAAAAGGATACTTGGTAAAGAAATCTTAGTCCTTGAGGAAAAAGGGTGGGTGGGCGGGAAAAACAAAGGCAACTTGGAGACGGATGAAACAAACACCGTTGAGAAGAAATGATAATTGGTCTTGCTGATGTTGAAGTGATCGGATCCACTTGAATAGAAACACGCCGGTTGAAAAGGATTGACATGACAATCTCGATTGTCGAGAAGGATTGGTATTCACATCGGAGTATGAGAACACCGTTTAGGAAAGGTATGGATTCAACATTTGACATCGAAGCAACTCGAATACCACAAATAACGCAAAACAAAGGATTTGGCTTGCAGAATAAGCCAGAACAAACATATGATAGAGATTTACCCAATCCCATATCATGCATCTGTCGGAAAGATATTCTAGGAGCTACTTGAATTCCCACCTATAAACTCCCGAAACTTTCTGGTTATGCAATCTGGTGTTGGGGATACAGGGGAAGCAATATATCTCACCCAAACTAACAATACCTACATCCAAGCTGTATCCATCCGTCAACACATAACCAAGAAACCTTCGGAAATCGTGTACCTCAACCTTCGAAAAGCATCCGTTATACGAGTCATGGCAATACTCCCGTACTCACTTCAGTACCGGGTTATCGGGGTTATCTCACCAACAACTGCATAAAAGAGATTTTCGATGTCGGCATACTAAACTTAGGTATTCCTGAACTGCAACGATAAAATTATGACAACAACACCTCAGAGCTCAACTCCCCGGGACACTTCCACTAAGCCCCTGACAGGAGGCATCAAGACAATGTTCTCATCATAAAACCATCGGAACGATTCCAAGATACCCGCGTGATCCTAAAAAAATTTGGTGAAATTTGAGAAGAGAAGAGTCAAAACTCTACGTCAGGAAGCCTCACCAGAGCGACGAAGGGACTGAGGAGTAAAAAGAATTCCTAACTCTCCGATATATATAATCCTAAATGACTCAAAACATTTTTCTAGACACAACTCGGCCGCTAAAAACGATCAAGCAGTGGGGCTCCTAAGGTCGGGGAAGGCTCTGATTACCAACTTATAATGCCCTCGATGCGGCTATAGCTCCCACGTGTCGAAGCACGACTTAGAGGCATAACCGCATTGAAAGCAATGTCGCAAGTGAGGTAATCTTCACACAACCCATGTAATACATAAGGGAAAGAGATACATAGTTGGCTTACAATCGCCACTTCACACAATTACATGAATAAAGCATTACATCATCCAGATACAATCAAGGTCCGACTACGGAACCAAAATGAAAGAAGAACCCCAAATGTGACAAAGGTCCCCGATCGACCCCAACTGGGCTCCACTACTGATCAACTAGAACGAAACAACACAAAGGGCAAGATCTTCATCGAGCTCCTCCTTGAGCTTGGTTGCGTCACCTGCTCAGTAACATAGGCACCTGCAAACTGGTTTTGGAAGTATCTGTGAGCCACGGGGACTCAGCAATCTCACACCCGCGAGATCAAGACTATTTAAGCTTATGGGTAAGGTAAAGGCAAGAGGCAGAGCTGCAGCAAGCGACTAGCATATATCGTGGCTAATATACGCAAATGAGAGCGAGAAGAGAAGGCAAAGCACGATCGATAAAAGTATGATCAAGAAGTGATCCTATAGCAACCTGCGTCAAGCATAACTCCAACACCGTGTTCACTTCCCGGACTCCGCCGGAAAGAGACCATCATGGTTACACACACGGTTGATGTATTTTAATTAAGGTCAACTTCGGGTTTTCTACAACCGGACATTAACAAATTCCCATCTGCCACATAACCGCGGGCACGGCTCTTGAAAGTTTATACCCTGCAGGGGTGTCCCAACTGAGCCCATGACAAGCTCTCGCGATCGTCGAAGGAATAGACCTTCACCCGAGACACTCCGATCAGACTCGGTATCCCGGTACATCAAGACATTTCGACAATGGTAAAACAAGACCAGCAAGACCTCCCGGCGTGCCGACATCCTAATAGTAGCCGCGCGTATCTCGTCTCAGGTCACGACCGGATGAGCAGTACGTACAACTAGAACCAGCCCTCAAGTTTCCCCGAGGTGGCGCTGCAAGTGGCTCTAGTTTGGACCAACACTTAGACAAGCATTGGCCCGGGGGGGCTAAAATAAAGATGACCCTTGGGTTAATTACTCCCAAGGGAAAATATAGGTAGTGGTGAGGCAAATGGTAAAACCAATGTTGGGCCTTGCTGGAGGAGTTTTATTCAAAGCGAACTGTCAAGGGGGTCCCATAAATCACCCGACCGCGTTAGGAACGCAAAAATCTGGGAACATAACACCGGTATGACGGAAACTAGGGCGGCCAGAGTGGAACAAAACACCAGGCATAAGGCCGAGCCTTCCACCCTTTACCAAGTATATAGATGCATTAATAATATAAGAGATATTGTGATATCCCAACATAACCCTGTCCACCATGGAGAAATCTTCAACTTCACCTGCAACTAGCAACGCTATAAGAGGGGCTGAGCAAAGCGGTAACATAGCCAAGCAACGGTTTGCTAGGACATGGTGGGTTAGAGGTTTGACATGGCAATTTGGGAGGCTGACAATCAAATGGTAGGCATCGTAGCATTGGCATAGCAAAAGAGCGAGCAAACTAGCATAGCAAAGATAGTAGTGATTTCGAGGGTATGATCATCTTGCCTGAAATCCCGCAAGGAAGAAGAACGATTCCATGAAGAAGACAAACGGACGTAGTTGAACGAATCCTCACAACTCCGGAACGAAACCGAAGCTAACGAGAGAAGCAACCCGGAAAGAAACAAACAACATGGTAAACACACAAGCATAATCATGGCATGATGCACAAACAAGTATGATGCATGTCCGGTTTAATGAGGCATGGCATGGCAAAGTGCAAACAAACAACACTACAAATTAAGTGGAGCTCAATATGCAACGAGTTGCATATTGACAAAACACCACATCAGTTATTTAGTTCTCTCTCGGTTATGCTACTCATCAATATTAAATGTTGTTAAACATGGCAAGGGGTGAATCAAAAGTAAACTAACTATTTAGTCAAGTTTAAATGAGGCCGGAACAACAAACAACAATTCCGGAAAATCCCCATGTTATTTAGCAATTTAATGCAACAACAATTTTAAGCATTTAAATGTTGTTATCATGATGCGGATGACATGCACAAGTTTTATGCAATTTTTATGAAAACGTTAACATGAGCATGATAAGGAGCATTTGTCGCCATGGCGGAATGAAAAGGGTGCCACGGCGGCGAAACAAAAATGGTGCCACGGCAACATTTCCGAAAATGATGCCACGGCAACATATCGGTTCCGGTAGCTCACGGAGATACCGGTGCAACAGAGCAAGTGTGCGGAAGCAAAGGATGGTGGGGTGATCCCGGTTACCGGGTTCCCACGGGACGACGGCATGGCCAACAAGGAGGAACATGCATGAAGCAAACGAGCACGGTGCAAACAAGGACAACTCATTCAACACATGCATTTGGTCCACGATTGATCGTCTCGGCTGTTATACCTTCGAAGCGTTCAAATGGGGCGGTTCGCGTTTCATAGAGGGAAGTAGTCGTTCACGGGCCGACGGTAGTGGTACATCTCGTAGACGTTCACGGGCCATAGTGGAGGTAGACGTTCACGGCGTAGTCGTACATGTCGGCGGTAGTGGAAGTAGTGGTACACGGCGACGGAGTACTTGCGGTCTCGGCGATGGTAGTCGTACACGTTCGGAGAGGAACTTGATGTACCCATGTGCTTCACAGGTCGTCGTTGAACTTGACGAAATCCATCTGCAGGTAGCCGTCTGTGGTTGTACTCATGTTGGCGTGCAACCCGATGGTCTCGAGGATCGTAGTCGAACTTGGCGGTCCATTTGGTCACCGAAACGAAGCAACACGAGGGCCTTGAGTGGGCAGCAGCAAGGACAGGCGGTGCGTGAGCAGCGGCAGGAAGCGGGCATGCTCAAGGGAGAGCAGCAGAGGGCAGCAGCAGCAGTGAGGCGAAGGTGGCGGCCTAGCACGGCGCCGGAGACGGGGAACGGGTGGATCCGAGGTCCCCAGCAGCAGGGAAGGCATCCGGCGAAACGGCAGAGGCAGGGCGAGGTCAACGACGAGCTGGAGAAGGCGTTGTGGGGCTTCACCGACGCCTGCTCTTGTCGGAGATGGCGAGCGAAGGCGGGGAAGGCGGTCCCGGCGGCCGGCAGAGTCGAACGGACTCGGGCACGCGTTCCAGCGAAAAGACGGACAGCGAGGCGTCTGAAGCGGGGAAGGAGCACGGGCGACGCGCTTGGGTGTCGGCACAGTGGTCGATGGGGAGGGGCTTGGTGCGGCGGGGACGAGCTCGTGCTCGAGCGCCTGAAGAAGATGGCGCGGCGGCGCTGGAAGAAGGCAGCGGCGACGGGAGCCGACGCTGACGAGGCTGCGGCGCAGAGGAGATGGGGGTCGGGCGAGTGATGGGACGGGCGCGATACGGGCGAAGGGGAGGACGAGGGAGAGATGGATGGTGATCGGGCAGAGGGGTTCGGGCAAGTGGTGGCGCAGGGAGAGAGTGGAGGGAGAGATCGAGAGGAGGGGATCGGTCTCCTGGCGGCTAGGGTTAGAGGGGTCGGCTGGGCCTTCGCGCAGATGGGCCTAACTGGGCTGGTGGAACGGGCCGGTCTGACTGCAGGTTGCGGCTGGGCTCTCTCTCACTACTAAAAGAAAAGAAAAACAACGGAGATTAAGAAAGAAAAGAAAGAGAGGTTAGGGGAAGAAATTGGACGCACGGATAATTTTCCCGGGCTCACAAAAATGAGCTCGATCTAGGAAAAATAGAAAGAGGCATGATTCAAAGATTTAAATTCAAACTCATTTGAATTTAATTCAAATGGGTTTGAACTAGGACTTGGTTTTTGAAGTGTCCAAAAATGTTGAGGATTTAGGTGGGGCTCCGGAAAATGACGAAATGACTTATTGGACAAAGTTTGAGGTCAAGACGTGAGATAACAAAGGCATGGGGAATTATTTGCAAGTGTGTTGTGGTTAATTCCAAATAAATGGAATATTTACTATAGCTCTCTAAATATCGAGAGGATATGTTTTAAAGAGAATCACCATGTGAATTCCCTCGATTTAAATGGATCAAAGATCCATGCCATTTATTTAGTTGAGTTGCAAAAGATTAATGACATGATGGCATGATGACATGATGCAATGCAAAAATAAAAGAGCAAGCATAAATGAAACACACGGAGGTCACAAAATATGGAAGTCTTCTGGAGCGTCGGTCTCGGGGCGTTACACATGATTAATATTGATGGAGGATGCAGATGCAAATGAAGATAGCACCTTCTCAGATTTCACCTTAGCGAGGCCAAGGTAATAAAATCTAGATGATTGACCGAGAGACAGTTAGCACTCCGCTTCTAATGTTCTCCTTGATGTGATAGCGTAACCCATTCATAGATATGGTTTGGTATCTAGAACATCAAGTAATAGGTCGAACTTTAGGAGCACACAAACCCACAAGGAACAACTACTAGAGTATATCCTACAAAATCCTTATGGGGAGGTGGCCATCTTCCTCAATCAATATATTACTATAATAGGTCTTCCGGCTGGCTGTGTTAGCCATGACATCCACTTTACCAGGTTACAGATAGACCAATATTATAGTTCTAGGAAAATGTCCCAACCATCATATCTGCCTCAGTTCAGATCTGGTTGGTGTTAGGATTTCCAAACTCATCAAGTCTAGAAAGAAAAATGAAAGTTTGCAACACAAATCAACGAGATGACGTTGCAAGATTCTCGGGAATAAACTACGATAGCAAGCTCCAAAACATGAGCGGGTTCTGCTACAAACATGTGAACACGCTGTCCCAGACAAGCATGACCACATAGTAGTCTTACAACAAAACACTATCGAGTTCTAGTTGGGACCATCATTGCGGATAATGAAGTCCTTGCATAAGTCATATGACTAGCTCTTATGAAGGAACTTCTTCTCCTTGAACAAATAAATCAGTGGCTTGGTGTGCTAGGAATACATATAGAATGAAGATGATCAGTCTATCAGACCATAGGATATTTTGCACGTGCATGATTGACTTGGGATGATTCCAGAGGAAGTATAAACATGCTTTCTCGAATTCATGGCGGCAACTTGCATCAAATGCACATGAATTAGATGAAGTCACTTCTTTCATCCAAGCATAGCTTCATGAACGGAACACAAAGATAATGCTTATAGAAGTTTCCAATACTAGCTAGATGTTCAACACAAATCCTGGAGAAGGTAAAAAATGTTGCTGATCGGCTCAATAACAACTCATCCAGGTTTCCATATAAGTGGAATTCCACAATTATGTGAACAAGGTGATAGCATTGGTCAGACCCGATAGATATAATGGTGTATGCTCGAGGAAACAACCATGAGTAAGACAACATTACAAATACTGTTGGTTCTGATTTGATTTGATGATAGCCCATACTCAAATCAAAGATTGGATAAGATGATAGGTCCATTTACTGATCACGAGGGTCAATCGATGAAAATACCATCTTTCTTCAACACACATACAAGATAACCCTTAAAATGAACTAAGTTGGACAAGCTTTTATCTTCCAAGGACTACGATAGATCCCTTATACTTGTGGGTCATCACATACTTGGGGAGAACACTTTCATCTTGAAATTTAGTGAGGGGGTCATCTTATAATGCTACAGTCATTCTAAGCAAAATAAGATGCATAAAGGATGAACATCACATGCAATCAAAATATGTCACATGATATGGCCATCATCATCTTGTGGCTTTGATCTCCATCTCCAAAGCATCATCATGATCTCCATCATCACCGTCTTGACACCTTGATCTCCATTGCTGCATCGGCGTTGTCTCGCCAACTATTGCTTCTACAACTATTGCTAAGGCATAGCGATAAAGTAAAGCAATTACATGGTGCTTGCATTTCATATAATAAATAAGAGACAACCCTAAGGCTCCTGCTGGTTGTTGATATTCCAAAACATGATCATCTCATACAACAACGTATATCACATCACGTCTTTACCATATCACACCATAACATACCTTGCAAAAATAAGTTTGACGTCCTCCAATTTGTTGTTGCAAGTTTTATGTGGTTGCTACGAGCTTCTAGTAAGAACCGTTCTTAACTACACAAAACCGCAACGGCGATTATTGCGTTTGTTGTTTTAACCTTCTTCAAGGACCGGCCGAAGTCGAATTCGATTCAACTAAAGTAGGAGAAACAGACACCCACTAGCCACCTTTATGCAAAGCAAGTTGCATGTCAGTTGGTGGAACCAGTCTCATGTGCGTGGACATGTAAGGTTGGTCTGGGCCACTTCTATCCCACAATACCGTTGAATCAAAATAAGACATTGGCGGTACTTACCACCCACAACTCCTTTGTGTTCTACTCGTGCATATCATCTACGCATAGGCCTGGCTTTGATACCACTATTGGGGAACGTTGCATGGAAAACAAAAAAATCTATGCACACGCAAGATCTATCCATGGAGATGCATAGCTATGAGAGGGGAGAGTGTGTCTACATACTCTGGTAGACCGTCAAGCAGAAGCGTTTACCAACACGGTTGATGTAGTCGAACACCTTCGAAATCCAACCGATCAAGTACCGAATGTACGGCACCTTCGCGTTCAGCACACGTTCATCTCGGTGACGTCCTCGCCTTCTTAATCCAGGAAGGCGAGCAAAGAAGTAGATGAGTTCTGGCAGCACGATGGTGTGGTGATGGTGGGGATGCAACTATCTCCGCAGGGCTTCGCCGAGCACTACGAAAATATAACCGAGGATGAACTAGAGGTAGAGGGGCACCGCACACAGCTTGGGGATCGTGATGTGTGTTGCCCCTATCCTTCCTCACATATATATAGGTGGAGGGGGAGGGGAGGCAGTCCTGGGCGTGCCCCCAAGGGGTCAGCAGCTTCCCTAGGGCGCCTGCACTGCACCCCCCTTCCATATTTGTGCATGGAGGGGGGGAAGGAAAGGGTGGCTGGCTCCCTAAGGGCGCCTCCCCTTTCCTTCCCTCCCTTCTTGGTGCGAGGGCAGGGGGTGGAGGGACGCTTCCCCCCTTGTGGGCTGGTGTGCTCCCACCATTTGGCTCATAAGGCCCACCATTTCTCGTTGGCCTCTCGGAACCCCTTCCGGCACTCCAATGAATACCAGGTACATCCCGAAACCTTTCCGGTGATCAAATAACATCGTCCTAGATATCAATATTTAACTCCGGACCATTCTGGAGCTCCTCATGATGTCCGTGATCTCATCCGAGACTCCCAACAACATTCGGTCGCCAACTCACGTAACTCATATAGTACTATATTGTCAACGAACGTTAAGCGTGTGGACCCTACGGGTTTGACAATGATGTGGACATGACCGAGATGCTTCTCCGATCAATAACCAATAGCGGAACTTGGATCCCATATTGGTTCCTACATATTCTATGAAGAACTTTATCGGTCGAACCTGTATGACAATAAATGTTGTTCCCTTTGTCTTTCGGTATGTTACTTGCCACAGATTCAATCGTTGGTATCTCCATACCTAGTTCAATCTTGTTACTAGCAAGTATCTTTACTCGTTCCATAATACATCATGTCATAACTAACTCCTTAGTCACTTTGCTTGCAAGCTTCTTGTGATGTTGTATTACCGAGAGGGCCCAGAGATAATGATGACCCACAAGTATAGGTGATCGCAATAGTTTTTGATGGTGGAGTATTCAACTCAAATTTATTGATTCGACACAAGGGGCGCCAAAGAATATTTGCAAGTATTAGCAGCTGAGTTCTCAATTCAACCACACCTAGAGATTAATTATCTGCAGTAAAGTGATCAGTAGCAAAGTAGTATGATAGTTTTGATAGTAGTAGCAAGTCCAATGGTAACAGTAACAGTGATAGCAATAATTTTGTAGCAAGTGCAACAGTAACAATAGCAATAGTAACTAAGAACTATATGAGAGAAATTTGTAGGCATTGAATCCGTGAATTCGTTGGATATATTCATCATATAACAGTCATAACCTAGGGCAATACGGCACTAGCTCAAGTTCATAAATATAATGTAGGCATGTATTCCGTAAATAGTCATACGTGCTTATGGAAACAACTTGCATGACATCTTTTGTCCTACCCTCCCGTTGCAGTGGGGTCCTATTGGAAACTAAGGGATATTAAGGCCTCCTTTTAATAGACAACCGGAACAAACACATAGTGAATACATGAACTCCTGAAACTACGGTCATCACCGGGAAGTGTCCCGACTATTGTCACTCCGGGGTTGCCGGATCGTAACACGTAGTAGGTGACTATAACTTGCAAGATCGGATATAGAACATAGATAAAATGGTGATAACATAAACGGTTCAGATCTGAAATCATGGCACCCGGGCCCAAAGTGACAAGCATTAAGCATGGCAAAGTCATAGCAACATCAATCTCAGAACATGATGGATGCTACTAGGGATCAAGCCCTAACAAAACTAACTCGATTACATGTTGAATCTCATACAACTCCTCACCGACCAGCGATATGGCCGATAAAGATCTTCATCGTCATCAACCCGGTGGGGGAGCATCACTGAATTGGCAATGGAGAAGGGTTGGTGATGATGTAGATCGAGGATCCCCCTCTCCGGAGCCCCAAACAGATTCCAGATCTGGCCTCCAGATGAAGAACAGGAGGTGGTGGTGGCTCCGTCTCGTGAAACACGATAATTCTTTCTCCTTGACTTTTCTCTCCAAATATGTGATTTTATAGTATCAGGGTTGGAGTTTGCGGGGCCACCAGGTGAGGACAACTCACCTGGGCGCGCCTTGAGGGGGGACGCGCCCTGGTGGGTTGTGCCCACCCAGTTGCCCCCTCCGGTGGTTCTTGGCTCCAGAAATTCTTATTTATTGAATAAAAAATCCTTGTAAAATTTCGTTCCAATCCGAGAAATTTTATTTATGCACAAAAACAACACCATGGTAGTTCTGCTGAAAACAACGTATGTTCGGGTTAGTTTCATTCAAATCATGCAAATTGGAGTCCAAAACAAAAGGAAAAGCGTTAGGAAAAGTATATAAAACGGAGACGCATCAACTCCCCCAAGATTAAACCTTTGCTTGTCCTCAAGCAATTCAGTTGATTAACTGAAAGTGAAAAAGAAACACTTTTATGAACTCTTTTGCTCTTGTTTACATAAATAAGCTTAAACAACACCCAGGTTTTTAGTCAAGATTATAACTAACCATGTCGACAATGACTCTTAAAAATTATATTTACTCATATCAATAACAAAATCAGCTAGCGAGCAATAATAAGATATCTCAAACAACAACACCTTGTCAAAACAACCATGATATAATATGACAATAGTGGTCTCGCTAGCCCTTTCTGGGACCGCAAAACATAAATGCAGAGCACCTCCAAAGTTCAAGCAGTGACTAAACATTGTAATTCATGTTAGAAAAGATCCAGTCATGATGCACCCAACATTAGATACACACAATGCATGAGGATGACAATGGTGCTCTTAGGTTCTGGCGCTTATT
The DNA here is from genome assembly GCA_963921465.1 of Triticum timopheevii. Taxonomy (NCBI): domain Eukaryota; kingdom Viridiplantae; phylum Streptophyta; class Magnoliopsida; order Poales; family Poaceae; genus Triticum; species Triticum timopheevii. The sequence goes on from OY997270.1 coordinate 143,516,340, forward strand.
TGAGAAGGTCATGACACAACATAAAAGTAAATAAATAGTCCCTTCACAGAGGGAAGGAGTGATTTGCAGCGGTGCCAGAGCTCAAGTTTTTAAAACATAGGTAAAGGAAATTTTGAGAAATGCACCCTTCTTGTTTACTTCTCGACCATTAGTTATTGGTATCTTCCATTCTAAACACATTAGTGGTCGTTCCCAAGCAATAAAAGTAAAGGTTTACTTCCCCTCCACAAACAATCACACTCCACGGCTGCTTGTCCGAAACAACGGGTGTCGTCCATACCAATAATAGTCCCGGGGGAGTTTTGTTTAATTATTTGCAATTTGAGTTCAGGACTGGGAATCCCTATTACTGCCCCTCTCGTGCAAGGATGAGTGAATAAACACTCATCATGAGAATAACCCACTTAGCATGGAAGATCCTGACAACCTCCTGTTGCTCTGTGAACAATCCAGGCACACAAAAAGGAAATTTATTTGAAGTTTTTAGAGGTGGCACATGAAAATTCACTTAGGACGGCAGGATAATACCGCATATAGGTAGGTATGGTGGACTCATCTGGAATAACTTGGGTTTCAGGTTTTTGATGCACAAGCAGAATTCCTTCTTAGTACAGGTGAAGGCTAGAAAATAGGTTGAGAAGCGGCCAGATAGAGAGCGAAAACGGTCATGAACATTCATTATGCATAAGTAACATTGGATACAAGCATGAGTAGGATACTAACACCATGAACATAAATATCATAGAGGCTATGTTGGTTCTGATTCAACTACATGCATCAACATGTTCCAAGTCAAGCCACTCGAACATTCAGAGGAGGATATCATATCATCATACTACATCACAATCATTTAAATGCCATGTTGACATTCAAGATAAATCATTATCCACTCCTAGCTACTTAAGCATGGCATGAGAAACTATAATCTCTAATTGTCATTGCAAACATGTTAGATCATAATAGGATGAATCATGGATACTAGGTTAAACATATTAGCAAAAACAGAACAAGTCCAGTTCATACCCGTTTCTCTCCGCCACAGCCAGTTCATCAAATATCGTCATTGTTGCCTTTCACTTGCACGATCGAACGATTTGAAAATAATAATAGTGCAAGAGTGCCGTGGACTAAGCTGGAATTTGCAAACATTTTATTAGAAAGGAGACGACAAAGTAATATGGGCTCTTTGTTAGATCAACAATAATGCATATGAGAGCCACCCAACATTTTCATCGTGGTCTTCTCCTTGGTAGGACTCAGTAAAAAGGGAAAAGAGGTTCAGAGAAACACACTGAAATATTTTTGGAGTTTTTGGTTTGTTTCTTAAACAAGAAAAAAAAGAGAAAAATGAGAAAAACTATTTACACGGGAAAGCTCCCAACAAGTAAAAGAAGAACAAGGAAATGTTTTTGGTTTTTGTTTTTAGTACTACAACAAATTAAACTAGGAAGAAAAACCAAAAATAAGCAGGAAATATTTTTGGATTTTCACAAAGTTATTCAAACACACAAGAAGATAGCAAGAAAATAAATTTAACATGGATGATACAATGAGAAAGTGTGGACACCGACAACTCGAATGAAATGTGTGAACATTAATGTAATGTCGGTGGAAATACATACTCCCCAAAGCTGAGGCTTTTGGTTTAACTTGGTAATCACCACTGAAGAAGCCATCGGTTCCCACGTTGAAGTGCGGGGGAGCGGGCACCTGAGGGTCCCACTGCTGTGGCTCCGCCTGTCACGGGAAACCACGACCACCTACGGAACCAGGACGGCCCCTTGCTGGTTCGGCAGGGGGGAGTCATGTTGCACAGAGAGCAGACCAATGCAAGGCAGCGCTGCGGGGATCACGTAGTCAGTTTTACCCAGGTTTGGGCCGCTGCGAGGCGTAAAACCCTACTCCTGCTTTTGTGGACTGATTGGGAAAAGGTGGTGGTGGTGGACAGTACACCTGCCAGGCAGGGTTGCTGCGGGGCAGCGGCGACTATGCGCGTTCGGGGGTGTGAGTGGTCTAAACTTCCCACCTCTCGAATCGTTGCCATGGGCCTCCTTTTATAGTCCAAGGGGTTACCATAGTGGCAAATTGGTCATTAGATACTGATATGATAGCAAACCTTGCTATCATACCTAACTCTGCAGGCTAACACATGCATTTAATGCACCGCTTAGTGTCACATCGCTGGTCGCCCGGCAAGGCTTGCCGGGCTTAATCTGCCAGCTCCACGCCTGCTTGCTTGACACGTCTCTGGATGGGTGTCATTCATGGGTTCACTTTGTAGGAAGTGGCCGCCATGTGGCGAATGGCTGCCACTTAATCATCATGCGTCTGGACACCGCACGGATCGACGACGTGGGTTGTGGTGGAGCAGTAAATTGGGTGATTTGGTCTCCATGAGTCCCGGCAGGCCCTGCCGGGACACCTTGATCCTTTTCTTTTAGGGGTGGCGTCACCCCTTGGCGGGCTCGCCTTCCTCGCAAGGGAGGCCTCTTCCTTGGTAATATTTGGCTTCTCTGTCTTGGTCTTGGTTCCTTTTGATTTGTTGGTTGGTTCTTCGAGTCTCTTGGTCTCCGGTTCTAGTGTTTCAATCTTGAACTTGTGGCTTTGCACAGTTAGGTCAACATGCGCCGGGTATGTTGTACCGAAAGAAGCCCCCGGGCCTACCCCGAAGGCATTGTCGAGCATCATCGGGGTAGGGCCTAACAAGTGCACAGGCAGCGCTATTGAAGGAGCTGATCCCTTGAGATCTTCTCCGCTTCTTCATTAGTCTTGATTCCGGGCTAGTTTCCGGTTTCCCCATGCGTTGAGCAAGGCCAATGGTGGTGGGACCGCTCTAGTAATGGCCCGTGAATGACTTTAACGCATGGGATAGAAACTGCCAATTTACTCTTCCCACTGCGCCTTATCCTTAACCACGTATGCCCCATGCATCACATGGGGTAGGTAATGGAGGCGCATGGTGTGGGAGATTATGATGGCGACGGTCCGGCTCCCTCGAATGTGTGGAGGAGGGCAATGGTCACTCGCCGAGGATCCAGCCCCCAGCCCCCTCTCGATCCTTCTCGAATATGCTAGAAAGGGAGCCTAGGGATGGCCTCCAGGCCTTAGCTTCGAGTCCTTTATGATCGTGAGGGTGCTCGGGCGGCGTGGCGGTAACGCCGGAGGTGGCGACTTTGGTGCATCTGTCGTCGCGCCGCCCGTAGCCTTGATTTTAGTGGGAGGGGATGTGAATAACACCATGCTGAGGCCCATGGCGGGTGACGGGCGTGGTAGTCGGTCGCTCCTCTTTCTTCGTCCCCGCGTGACGCATAGGAGGAGCTCTGGAAGAGGCCTGCCGCCAGCAGGGGCAGGTCCGACTCCTCCAGGCATCACCCTCAGTCTACGTAGGGGGGCTTCTCATCTTCGTACACGTCTTCGGGACATGCGGTGATTTCCGATGTCAGGGCCGCTGGGGACGACCATGCTATCTGTGCAGGGAGCTAGAGAGCATGGCACTCGATGTAGCTGATGATCTGGGGTCTTCGGGTGGTAGTGATGTGGACGATAGCGGTAACCCACGACGCGTCAAGAACGGGGCGACCATTCCGACGAGCTGTGTTTGTCGGTGACTCTGTGCCCTTCCACCCATGCCTCCGGAAGTGTCACCATCCACGTCCTCCGGGTCTTCTATCCACACTAGTGAATGTCACCGTCCTGATCCTGGGGAGGCGCCGGACACCAGCCATGCCCGCTCTCTGCCTCTTCGACATCATCCAGTAAGAGATGGACAAGGGCAAATGCATCATGGGACACTTATGTTTTTTCAATCTTAAACTTGTAGGCACTTGCCAAATTTTAATTCAAATAATGTAATCCCTCAAGTCCATGTATGTGTTCTGTAATGCTTGTACTTGTATCAGCATGTTAATGAAAAAGATAAACCTTGCCGAGAACTCGTGCATGTATACGTCCATGCAAAGGTGGGATGCCTCTTTAGTGTAAATAAATGAGTTCGCGTCAACACGCTATCCTGATGGGCTTCTTTTTGTCTGCCGGAGAACCTTATCTGCCCGGTTACAGACAGAAGGACCAGTCCCCCCGCCAACTTCCCATTACCAAAGGCAACTACAACCACCCTGACTGAGCAGCGTTCAGGCCAGGAATGGGAGCACCTAAGTCTAAAAAGGAGTGGCAAGGTTTTCTAATGCATAAGTTATAGCTTACAGAACACGAATGGATAAGAGGTAGAACTTATCTATTTGGCTTGCCGGGATCGCAGTGCCGGGAAATCTTCTCACTCCTTTGTCGAAGCCAAGTCCATATGAGAACCTGCAACTTCATGCAGATGAGAATGAATGCAGGATGCAATCCTATCTATATGCATATGTAGATGCTCATTAAATGCTTATGCAGTAATCAGAAATGCTCATGAAGTAATAAAAAATGCTCATGCATGCATGCAGTCTAGGTCGGGGCCCTTCTACAGTGCTTCTTTATTCTCGCACGGGGTCGTTGCCCCGGCTTTGTACAAGGGGTTACATGCAACTGAGGCAAGGCCTATACAAATAGGTGGCTGCCGGGCAGGGCCTAACAGCCTCGCGCCTTACGGGTAGAACTTATGGAGATGCTAAATATTCCATCAGTTTTGCAACGGAGTGCCATCTCTGGTCTGCAGATGGACTACGCCAGGTTTGGTGACTCATACTACCCGGTAAGGACCTTCCCACTTTGGTGACAGCTTGTGTGTACCCTTGGCAGACTGAATGGGCCTAAGGACAAGGTCACCTTCCTCAAAACTCCGGGTGTGAACCCTGCAGCTGTGATAGCGACACAGGGCTTGCTGATAGCATGCAGCACACATAGCAGCCCGGAGATGGTTCTCCTCGAGTAGCACGGGGTCGTCACGCCGGTGCTGATCTTGCACAATGTCGTCATAAGCAAGTACTCGAGGTGACCCGTAAATGAGTTCCGTGGGGATACCTACTTCTTCCCCGTAGACCAGGGAGAAGGGACGTTGCCCGGTAGCTCGGTTGGTTGTCGTTTTGAGGGACCAGAGAACTACCGGTAGCTCCTCGATCCATCGCCTGCCATGCTTTTGCAGCGTATCAAAGGTTCTTGTCTTGAGTCCGCGTAGCACTTCACTGTTCGCCCTCTCAGCTTGTCCATTGCTCCGGGGGTGTGCCATAGAGGCAAATGAGATCTTGCATCCGAGGGCATGAATATATTGCATGAAGGCGCGGCTCGTGAATAGGGTGCCATTTCCTATGATGATCCTTGCCGGAACTCCAAAACAACTCACTAGATCTTTCAAGAACTTGATAGCTTACTGAGCAGTCACCTTTCTCAACGCAGTGACTTCGGCCACTTTGTAAACTTGTTGATGGCAATGAACAAGACTTCAAAGCCCCCGATTGCTCGGGGGAAGGGGCCGAGGATATCGAGCCCTCAGACCGAAAATGGCCATGATAGAGGGATTGTCTAAAGCGCTTGGGCAGGCAGGTGGGTTTTCTTGGAATGGAACTAGTAGGCTCCACACTTAGTGACTAGCTTGACCTCATCTTGCAGGGATGTGGGCCAATAGAATCATTGCCGGAATGCTTTCCTAACTAATGCCCTTGATCCAATGTGGGAGCCGCACATTCCTTTTGCTCAGCTAGCAGTTCCTTTCCTTCTTTCTGGCAGACACACTTCAATTTCACACCATTGGGCCTCTTTTTATACAGAGTGTCATTGACAAAGTGATACATATTGTCCCTCTGGGCTACTCTTTAAGCTTCGTCTTGATCGCCGGGAAGCTCTCCAGTTTGGAGGAAGCGGACAATGTGCCTTGCCCAAGTGGGAGCCTGTGGCTCACCAACGAGGACTAGCGGCACCTCCTCTGCTGCGGGAGCACTGGCCTCGTGCACGGGCACTACAAAAAAAAGACACATCCGTGACATTTTGGGCTGAACGAATTTTTTTCTGTCATACGTATGACACTTCTATGATGATAATTGTGACAAAACCCGGTATCATCATAGATGTGGTGGGCTCCTACTTCTATGACAAAAAATCATGACAGAAAATGGGCTTTTCATCCTGGGCGGGCCAGAGGCGTAGCTGCATGACATTCTTTGGGCCGTCCATGATAGAAAAAACCATGGTAGAAATGAGGGCGAGGAAAATTTTGGGGAGTTCCCGGTTACAGTGGGAGGTCGGGGGCCGATCGATGCATGTTTCTCTCATACACGTACGCGCGTGTGTGCGAGGCGTTAGCTCTAACTGAACCCAAGCGAGGCCTTGGGCTCTAACTTAACCCGAGCGATTGCACTGCAGGCTACGGGTTACTGAACCCAAGCGATCGATCGATGGCTGTTAACTGAACCCGATCGAGCGATTCCTTCGCTACTGCTGCTAACTGAAACAGATCGATTGGATGAACACTGAGCGTTGCGGGGGGGGGGGGTGGGGGTTGGATGAACAATGAGCAGTGGCGTTGCCTCCGGATGAACAGGACCCTGTGGTGTGGAGGGTTGGATGAACAGTAGACGGTGGAGGGGTGCCCGTGGAGGGGTGGTTGAACAGTAGCCGGTGGAGTAGCGCGCGGTGGAGGCTGGATGAACAGGAGCCCGTGGAGGCTGGAGGAGATCGATGGTAGCCCGTGGAGGCTGGAGGAGGTCCACAGTGGAGATGAACAGTATCCCATGGAGTCCCATTTTGCGGTACACCACACCCCTCCCGATGAACAGGACCCCTGTTTCGACCGTAGCGCTCCAACACAAGTCCGTTTTGTCCGTTTTGCGGTACGCCACACCCCTCCCGATCAACAGGACCCCCGTTTCGACTGTAGCGCTCCAACACAAGTCCGTTTCATCTGTTTTGTGGTACGCCACACCCCTCCCGACCAATAGGACCCCTGTTTTGACCGTAGGAGGTCTGTTTCCTCCATTTTGCGGTACGCCACACCCCTCCCGATCAACAGGATCCCGTTCTGTACATGGCCGGTCGAACACAAGGCCGTTTCCTCTGTTCTGCGGTACGCCAGGCCTCGTTTCCATCGCCTGTTCCGTCCAAGCCCTCCCGATGAACACGACGATGCATTCCGTTCCGACCCAGCCGGTTGGCTCCCCATGAACACGACGACGATGTTGTTTCTCCGTTCCGACCCAGCCATGTACACGAGCCCTGGCTGTACGTATGCGCGAGTAGGCGTTCGTGACCCTTCCCGTAGGTACGTACGTGGCCGTATTTTCTTTCTTGCACCCTGGCCATTGTACATACGTGTACATGCTACGTGCGGGCCTCTACTACGACACGTGGGCGCCTCTACAACGACCAGTATGTATGTAGACGTTCGTGACCAGAATGACAATGCTACGTATGCTTCGACCAAGTGGGTCCCAACTGTCAGGCACTTCCTTGACTGCGAAGATGTAGCTGGTAGGTCCCAGCAGTCAGGGGGGCGAATCGTTTTGGTTTTTTTTTTGCCCAGATGCACTTCCTTGCGTGCGAAGGTGTAGCTCGTGGGTCCCAGCAGTCAGGGGGCGAATCGTTTTTTTTTTGCCCGGACGCACTTCCTTTGTGTGCGAAGATGTAGCTGGTGGGTCCCAGTAGTCAGGGGGGCGAATCGTTTTTTTTTCGGACGCACTTCCTTGCGTTCGAAGATGTAGCTGGTAGGTCCCAGCAGTCAGGGGGGCGAATCGTTTTGTTTTTTTTGCCCGGACGCACTTCCTTGTGTGTGAAGGTGTAGCTGGTGGGTCCCAGTAGTCAGGGGTGCGACTCCTTTTTTTCCGGACGCACTTCCTTGCGTGGGAAGATGTAGCTGGTGGGTCCCAGTAGTCAGGGGTGCGAATCGTTTTTTTCGGACACACTTCCTTGCGTGCGAAGATGTAGCTGGTGGGTCCCAGCTGTCAGGGGGCGAATCATTTTTTTTGCGAAATACGGTGGCCCGTCTGGTGTGTCCCCGCTGTCAGGTGGAGGAATAATTATTTTGCGCGTAACAAGGAGGCAGTTCATTGCAGCTGCCGTGGACCCAGCTGTCAGCCTCTCCACGTACAGTTCACGTCCGATGGAAGTTGTTCCTTGACCACGTTGACCACGCCGCGCCGAGAGCACCAGGGCGGTGGACGACGGCGAGGCCTAGGAAGGGGACGACGCGGAGCCGGGGAAGACGCGACAGTGGATGCACACGCGGAGAGGTGTACGAGGGTTCATTGGTTCGGTTGTGGTGCCGTCACCGCAGAATAATAGGGGGTATGGGTGAGTGGAGGGATGGCCTGGCCAGCGGTGGGAGTAGTAGGGGGCGATGAGGTCTCCGCGGCAGCACAGCCGGCCACGGGAGGCAGGAGCAGGCGGCATGACCGGCGCTGCTTTGGGCGGCTCGAGCAAGAAGACCAGAGGTTGAAGAAGCACGACGTCCGTTGGATGGACATCATACGGTCACTGCAGCTAGAATCGTTTATATTGACTAAGTTGACAAAGCCCTTGGTACGTCAACTTAGTAGGCCCACAGGTCAGCTTCCGAAACGGTGCGCCCCAGATGTCAGGGGAGGAATCATTTTTTGGGCGGGTGAAGCTAGAATATCCGAGATTGCAGAAGAAGCACGGCATCCGTTGGATGGACATCCAACGGCCACTGCTGCTAGAACCGTGTGTTGACTATAAGTTGACAAGGCCTTGCATACGCGTCAACTCTGTTTTTTTAGGGGACGCGTCAACTTAGTAAGGCCAGAAGTGTGTGGCAGAGAACTTATAGCCCATTTGAGATATGTAAGAATGTGCAGCCCATTTTTGAATTCTAATGGAATTTACTACAACCCATTTACAGTTTGTTAAAAGTACAGCCCATCTCAACCAACCGTTCAAAACACAATTCAATAAAATTTCCCACATTTTGATGGGATCTGAAATATTTTTATCCCGAAATTTCTAGTCAGATTAAATACAATTTCAATATAATTTTACATTACGTAAAAATCCAACGAAACATTGCGCTCGCAAAAATTAATGAAATTAAAATTTTCAATATCCAAAAATAATATTTTATAAAGTAATTACGTGTTTGCTGCATTTTTTTGTAGTTACTGCCCAGTTTTTATAATTACATCCCATTTATTATTTCTTAAAGCCCATTTTCTTGTTAAGCCTAATGCACCCCTCCTAGGAAAGATTTGCAGCCCAGCGGGGTGGAGAATAACAACTTGACCTTGCCTGTGTATTCCTAAAAAAAGTATAGTTGGGCTAGCCATTTTCAGGTTGAAAAAAATTAATATCTGGGCTGGATATCTGGCCTGGGCTAGACGGGCCATAGCCCCAGTTAATACCTGCAACGATGTTTTCATTGTTGTTCAGAGGAGAAAAATTAATATCTGGGCTAAACATCAAAAAACTCTACAGTGCTCACACCTCAAAAACACAAATACTTCTCGAGCTGCTTGGTCCCAGCTGTCGGCCGCTTCTTGTGCAATTCTCTCGTTTATTGACTACTCCCTCCTTTCCGGTTTATAGTGCTCAATTCAAAAATCTCACCAATCAAGGTAGATGGCGAGTGGTTGCAAAAGCACCTAATTAATGCTCTTGTTATCCTCAAAAAATTATGTTTATCAATGCATTAATTGCAATGCATGCAGGCATAAAGTACATGCATTGGTCAATTTTCTCTTAATACTTGCATGCAATGACTTAATGCACCTTGGAATCTGAACATGTGATGGAAAACAACCAAATTGAGCCTTATAAAATGTAAAAAGTAAAATTTTGAGATAAGCCCTATAAACCGGAAAGGAGGGAGTACATAGGTTGACAATGGTGTGGGACCGTGATGTCAGGAAACCAGGAGGAAGCAAAATAAATTATATATATATATATATATATATATATATATGTATATATATATATATATATATATAGACACACACACACACATAAACACTATTCTGATCACAATCTGAACTGCCTGAGTAACACGCCTGAACTTCCCTCTATACTGGAGTGAACTTCAGCTAAAAAGTGTCCAAATGAGGCTTGCGATATACCGTTGGAAAGCTATGGAAACCAATATCATGATCCAAGTTAAATTTTTGGCAAAATGTAAGCGGTTTAAGAGCAGTTTTGAAAACCGTTTTTTCTTCATACAAAAAACGTGAATCGTATTTTCGATCGCATTTCTAAACCGTTTATCGGAATGAGGTAAATAATATAGCGTTGGAAAGCTGCTGCAAAACCGCTCCTTCGACATGTTGAAAGTTTTCTCTAATTCCCTATGGATAAAGAGTAATTTTGAAAATCGTAAAATTTCGCAAACCGAACAGCTGAGTTCGTATTTTCAATGTAATTTCTAAACGGCTAATCCATTTGAGGCAAATGATATGGCATTGGAAAGCTTGTGAAAATGCGCAAATTTTACATGTTAAATTTTTTCCTAATTTGGAATGGTTTAAAAGTAATTCATAAAACGGTACAACTTCCACCGAGTTTGTATTTTTGAGATAATGTTTTAATCGTACGGCCGAATGCAACAAATAAGACGGCGTTGGAAAGCTTGAGCAAATGCGAAACTATTTCGTATATATTGTTTCTCCTAATTCCTTATAGTTTTAAGTCAAATTGGAAAATGGCTAAAAACGTATTTTTGGCATAATTTCTACATACTTTATCGAAATGGGGCAAATAATATACCGCTTAAAAGCTATGAAAAATGCAAAACTTTTTCATGTTGATGGTTTTCTTTGATTCCTAGCCGTTTTCAAGTAATTGCGAAAATGGCGAGATCATTCGTTCTGCCTTTATCGCGAAACTGATTCTTCGAACATGCATCGCGTGAAGAACCTGAACTTCTCGGCACGTGTACTTGAACTTCACTCTGTTTTCCACGTGCTTTTTTTTGTTCGTATATCTCTATCCACTGCTCCTAGCTCTCCATCCACTCACCGAAATTGAGCAAGTGATATACCGATGGAAAGTTGCTGTAAACACACAACTTTCCCGTGTTGATCATTTTTTCATACTCGCAACGATTTTAAAAGTTTTCCATCTGAAATTCATTCAACGTAGTAGTTGAACTTCATGCTATTTTCATGTTGAACTTCTGTGATGTATTTTTGTTTGTACGCGCGCCTGAACTTCTCTCTGTACCAACCCGACCTTCGGGCTATATTCGCAATCGTGCCTTCAACCGCGAGTTTTTCTGGTTAGTCGTGTTCCATGTGATGTAAGTGTAATCTTCAAACGATTTTTAGCAACTAAATACTCGTTTTAGATAGGAATCTCGCTCATAGGCGGATTTTGCACTCGGGTCGTGAAGAACTCGCGTTTTTTGCGATTTTACTGCTTGAGTTGTTCGACCTGAACTTCCCCCTGTGCTAGGTTGATCTTCCCGCAACATTGCCCAAATAGGGCTTGCTATATACCGTTGGAAATCTATGGACACGAGTATCATGACCCAAGTTAAATTTTTCGCAAAATGTAAGCGGTTTAAGAGTAGTTTTCAAAACCGTTTTTTCTTCACACAAAAAACGTGAATCGTAATTTCGATCGCATTTCTAAACTGTTTATCGGAATGAGGCACGTAATATGGCTTTGGAAAGCTGCTGCAAAACCGCTCCTTCCACATGTTGAAAGTTTTCTCTAATTCCCTACGGTTAAAGAGTAATTTAGAAAATCGTAAAATTTCACAAACCGAACAGCCGAGTTCGTATTTTCGATGTCATTTCTAAACGGCTAAACCAATTGAGGCACATGATATGGCATTGGAAAGCTTATGAAAATGCGCTACTTTTTCATGTAGAAAGTTTTTTATAATTTTGAACGGTTTAAAAGTGATTTAGGAAACGGTACAAGTTTCACCGAGTTTGTATTTTCGATCTATTTTTTTAACCCTATGTCCAAATGCAACAAATGATATGGCGTTGGAAAGCTTGAGGAAATGCGAAAATTTTTGGTATATATTATTTCTCCCAATTCCCTACTGTTTTATGTCAGTTTTCAAAATGGCTAAAAAAATTTATTTTCACTCTAATTTCCACAAACTTTATCGGAATGGGGCAAATAATATACCATTGAAAAGCCAAGGGAAATGCGAAACTTTTTCATGTTGATGGTTTTCTGTGCTTCCCTGCCATTTTCAAGTAATTTGGACAATGGCGAGATCATTCGTTCTGCCTTTATCGCGAAACAGATTCGTGAAAAATGCATCGCGTGAAGTACCGGAACTTCTCGGTATGAAACCTTGAACTTGACTCTGTTTTCTGGTGCTTTTTTTTCTCGTAGCTCTCCATCCGCTGCTCGTAGCTCTCCATCCACTCACCGGAATTGAGCAAGTGATATACCGATGGAAAGTTGCTGTAAACACGCAACTTTTCCGTGTTGACCATTTTTTCATACTCGCGACGATTTTAAATGTTTTTCATCTGAAATTCATTCAGCGTAATAGTTGAATTTCCTGTTGTTTTCACGTTGAACTTCTGTGACATATTTTTGTTTGTAATTTTCTCATTCATTCATTAGTCTTATATAAATGATATTCCTTTTGTACAAACCTCATTCACAATATTTTTTTAACTTTGTCCGACCGAGGACTTGAACTTATAACAACAAAATTTTTGCACCTTGCATTTTTATTCATTTTTCTCATATTAAACACACACACAATGTAGTACATGAAATTTTTTTGTTTTTATAATTTGATTTTTTTGATTTTCTTTCTGAAATCAAATTGCTTCCAGATAATAACTGAACTTCTTTGTGGACTGAGAGAATTATTTTAAAACGCAAAAAACAATATCTTTTTTGTGTTTTTCAATAATGAAATACATGGTGAACCTCTCTCATAGGAATTTTTGAACTTTCCCGCGTTGAGCACATGAACTTCTAGCAACAAAATTTTAAACTTTGCATTTTTATTCCTTTTTTTCTCATACGAAATGCACACCACTCAATATGTGAACTTTCAGCGGTTGTCAATTTGGACTTCTCTCTGTTTCACCTTAGTAACAGAAAAATATCATATTATTTATAGACATCGAACCGCTCTAACTTTTTTATTTGAACTTCTTTTGTGCATTTTTAGAAATGTGAAGATTGGAGTTTTGTTAGAAACATTGAACTTCGTCGTTATTTCAAATCGAACTTACTGGTTCTATTCTTTAATAACTGGATTAAACTGATTTTTCAAAGAAATATCAAACTGCTCCCTTTTTCGAATTGAACTTCTTGGTTTTATTCTCTAGTAGCGAGAAAACTTGAGTTTTTACATACATTTAAACTACTCCGTTTGTTAAAATTGAACTTCTTTGTTCTAATCTTTACTATTGGGAAAAATGCCCAAAATGGCATTGTTTTTTTGTTTTTTGAGCTTCTAAATCCTAGGTTTTAATATACTTTGAACTTCCGTGTTTTTTTGATTTGAACTTCACACTTTTTATTTGTTTTGAGTAAATTTATTGTTTTTTAAATAAAAATAAGTTAGACTACTTTTTTATTTTTTATCTTCATAATTGATTCTTTATTAATAACGGATATCTAAGTTTTCTAATGAATGTAAAATCTTAGTTTTTTAAATAAACATCGAACCACTTCATTATTTTATTTTGCACTTCTGGTTTTCTAAATAAACAAGAAAATTACTTTGAAACTTATTTTGTTTTTTTCCTTTTTAAGAAAATTGAACATCTGCATTTTATTATTTATTAACGAGAAAACATCTAAGTTTTTTAACGTTCGAACTTCTCTCTCTTTTTTACTTTGGATTTCTTGGAAAAATATAGTTTTACATAAGCAAACAATTTTCTAGGTTTTAAAATTTGAACTTCTAGGTCTTTTAACCTTCTCGGTTATTTCAAATTGAACTTCTAGGGTTTTCAAATTTGAACTTCTACATTTTTTTACGTTCTCGGTTATTTCAAATTGAACGTTTAGGGTTTTTAAAATCCATTTTTTATAAACTTTTTTTGAACTGCTATGTTGGTTTGAGTTGGCCTTCTCTCTTTTTTTTGGAAATGAGGAAAATCTAACTTTTAACAGCTTTCATCTGCGTCGAGCAGAAGCGGAGAAGTTAATTGGTTTGAAATAAAAAAATGAACTTCTAAATTTTTGTTTCATGAATTCTTTGGTAGTAATACAGGAACTTTTCGACATGACAATTTCAAAGTTGCAAAACATGCACAAAAATAGAAGAAGGGAAGATGTAAAATGAGTGTGCAAAAACTGTAGAAATTTGGGTACAATTTGAGCATAAGAATCAGCAGCAAAAGGTGCATGCTTGCAAAAAATATTCTCAAATTGGGGTTTTTTTAGAAACATCGTACTTATTTGTTGTTTGAAATTGAACTTATTGGTTTTATTCTTTAGTAACCGAAAAAAATCTTCTTTTTCAAATAACTATCAAACTGCTCCGCTTTTTTCAAATTGAGCTTCTTGGTTTTATTGTCCATTAACGAGGGAACCTGAATTTTATTATATACATTGAACTACTCCGTTTTTTTAAATTGGACTTCTTGCTTTATTCTTTAGTAACGGAAGAAATTCGAGTTTTTGTAATAAATATCAAACTGCTCCAATTTTTGAAATTGAACTTCTTGGTTTGTTATTTAGTAACGAGGAAAATCTGGGCTGTTCATATACATTGAATTATACTATTTTCTAAAATTAAACTTCTTTGTTTTTCCAATTTGGATTTCCTGGTGTTATCCGTTTGTAACACAAAAAAAACACTAGTTTTGTAATAAACATCGTACAACTTCTTGGTTATTTTGAACTGAACTTCTTGGTTTATTCATTAGTAATGGGAAAATTTTGAGGGAAGAACACCCCCTTGATGTTGATGACAGAGGCATGGTAGATAGATCATCTGTCGTTGATGTTGTACTGACGCCCATTACAGACATTGAACTTTAGTAGATGGAGAAGAACGAGAAAAATCCTAGTTTCTAATTTGAACTTCTAGGTTTAACAGAAACTTTTTAACTACTATGTTATTTTATTTTGAAGTTCTTGGTTTTCTTTCTTAGAAATGGGAAAAAAAATCCAAGGTCTTTATACACATGGGACTACTCGATTATTTTAATTTGTACTTCTTTTTTCAAGTGAGATGCTTCGAGTTTTTTGCATGTGAGCTTTTGATTATTGAGATTTCAACTTACGTGTTTTTAGAACTTGAACTCCCGCATGGAATTTTTTATTATTATATATTTTTATGTGTTCTCATTCTTTCGACAATGAATCTTTTGCGGACTTTGTCTCCTATAACCCTATGATTTTTTTATGAATCCTCGAGTATTTGTTGTTTTTGTTTGAACCCTTGTTTCTATCCAGGTTGTTTCCTTCATCTAAAATGAACGACAATTAGTCATTTTAACCAGAAATAATGCACTCTCAAAAGAAATGTGCCGCATGATTGCGTGAGAGTATTACTGAACTTTCTCAACGTATACGTACTTTTTTTTACACGAGGCGCCGCCCGCGTGCAACGAGACAGAGGACATCGCTGGCTCCACCGAGGCCCCACCCCACTGCCAACGAGGCCGCGCGACACAGAAAACGAGGAAGAGTAGAACACGGTAGGTCGCCGCCGCTCGGGTCCAAGTAAGGCCACCGCTGCTACACTCTGGTTGAAGCCAAGCTAGGCAGGTTGACCATTGACGGCCGGTTAGCTTCTTGGCGGCGACGTGGAGTCAGAGAGCTGCGCTGGAGAAGAACGCTGCTTCTACTTAACTGCTGGTGCAGTTGGCTGACTGACACGTGGGCCCAACAGGCCACATGTCAGTTATGCAACTGCACCTGCAGTTAAGTCACTAAAGCTTCTATTCGGCTCAGCAGGACACAGGGTGGTAGCTTCGGTTAATTAATTATACCTCCAGCGCACCCCTTTTTAGTTGAAGAATGTATGAAATGAAATGAAATCCGGCATGTTTATATGAAATCCGACCGTGTATGAATGAATTTATTTTGATTAGTTCGAATTCCTGTATCACTGGCATTGGATGAACATACAAAACAATACGTACTAGCATTATTCCCAGGGTGATCACCTCGTTTGCAGCAGTTTCACATGTACTCCCTCTGGTCCTTTCTAGTCTGCATACAAGTTTTGTCTGCAGTCAAAGTATCTCTACTTTGACCAATCTTATACAAAAAAGTATGCACTTTCACAATGTGCGAAGTAAAAAGGAACAGAAGGAGTACAAAGAGTTTGAGCAGCTTTTTAGCATTTCTGTACATTGCAGTCAAACACATAGGGCTGGCAATTCATAGAGAACATTCAAAACAATCGATGATTATGCATCTCAGCGACTCAGATGTCACAGGAAATATTTACTTCACAACTAAAGAATAAACAAATAATTGATTGACGCTGCTGACAGCAAAGGGCGTCCCATTCCAAAATATCAAACACATGTCTTGCTAAAATCAATGAGCAAAATTTGACAAGGTTGTCCCATTCCAAAATATCAAATGCCTACGATTGTGGAATGGGCAGGGTTTGCCATCAGTTCGGAAATTGACATGGCACCTCGTGCTAAATAAACCAGCTGTTCTTTTTATGCAGTTCCACCAAAATCAACCAAATTCGCGCGTAGCTTGTATGATATTGCCCTTATATGTTGCAACGCCTTGAACTATCGGCACCTCCTTTCTTGTGGTGGAAATGAATGATTCGATGTATTCATGAACATTTTGTGCGGTTCCCATTGAAATCAAGCTGAGCACCCCTGTTTACACAAATACAAAAAAGTGATTAATATAAAGCAAATTGTACTATGAATTGACAGTTTAAACAGGCACCTACATGGTCCATGTAGAGAACACTTTTAGAAAAATGGAACTCACCAGAAAGAATCATAGATCAACATTGTACTCGCGCATCACAGCAAAAAATGGAGATTTGTCAGTCCTTCTGAGCTGAAGTTAGTTTGGTCTTGTGGGGAGTAATGTTACCATCCTTCAACTGCTCTTTCCGATGAGAAGATAGACAGGGCTTCTTCATCCTGGCATAATCGGAACTAGTCACTTCACGTACTCCATATTCTTCTTTAGAGGAAGATGATCCTGTTGTACAAAGACAAGTGGACTACTAAATGCTAGCATCCCTGTTTGCTCGAAAAAAAGGAAAGGAAATATTTAAAACAACACAGATGAAGAACTTCTCAAGGACAATACCACTTTTTCATGACAGTATCTAAACAGTAGCACAACACCAATAGAGATGACAAAGCTCAATCATATGGATGAAATAAGTGGGCGAGTACCAACCTTTGTCACGAGGCTTATTGTGTAGAGCATACAGATGAAGCACTTCTCCGGAACCATCTGTTTCTATCTACGGTGGTGGCCATGCTTACTATATACTCCCTGATTAGTTTAATGTTTCCAACATCTTCTTGTGCAGTTCCACTAAAATATATGGTATCTTCAAAGAGGATCCCTGTTTGCACGAGTAGAGATAATTACGTATTATATTAAGAGTGGCATCAAATCAGTGGCAAAACAATTGCTCGTTCCAGCCATAGCAATAAATTAAGATACAAAAATATATCATTACTTGTGTCATCGCAGTTCCAGTGCTTCATTACAGCACCGGGAGTTGATTTTTGTTTTTCTTCCGCTTGTTCTTCCCCTTCATCACTTGGTTCAATAACAGACAAGCTTCGCCTTCAATGTAAGATTTGGCATGTCAATTAGGGAGCACAAGTATAGTACTAAACTTAATTTTCTGATGAAAGTGGCAAAATACAGGCCAACAGTTGTGAAATATCCTTATCTTACCTCAATGGGATATTACGGTGCACATACAGACTGGAAGTCTTGTCTCCATTTGTGCAGTTCACTAAAATCAAGCAACATTATCGTACAAGTAGCACAACATAGGAAAGCACACTGCAGAATCATGTGAAAGAAGGCTAGTACTGACCTCTCATGATGCGGAATTCAAACAACTCACAAGAAGAAGATCTGAACCAAATTTACCAACACGGATAGGAAGTAAGATCTCCTCTTGTGCAGTTCCACTAAGATCAAGCAATCAAGCAACGTTGTCGGTGTGACATTTTGGTTGAACTGCACAAAACATTCTTAAAACAAAAGTGTTTTGTGCAGTGCAACAAAAGTTCACAATGGCAACGAGGTGAAGTAGTTAACCTTGTTTACACAGAGGTGCAAAGGAAACAATTAGTGGTCAATAACGGTGGATGACACAGAAGCCAACAAAAAGAAGCATCTACCTTATCTAAATGGGAAAGAAAGCAAGACAGTAGCATTTCTAAAATGGTGGCACTGATTAATATTAACATAGAGATTATATTAACAATAAAATTCGTTAAACATGTAATTATCTTATAACTGTGGCATTGCATCAATTTTCCAGCGGCATTATTAGAGGGTGTTTGTTTAGAGGGACATTTTGGAGTAGGGACTAAAAAAACTCCCTGTCAGTCCCATCTAAACCAAACAGGAGGGACTTTTAGGGACTAAAAGTGGGCATTTGGGACTAAAGAAAGAAGAACCCGAGGGAGTCTTTTTGGGACTTTTTCCAACAGTTGCCCTTGCTGCCACGCATTGCACCTTGTCTCTATTAGTTCATTACTAGGGATAACATGGTCTTTTAGCATGTCATTTAATAACCTCTAGTCCATGTTTAGTCCCTGGAACCAAGCAGGTAGGGACTAGGGAGTTTTTAACCAAACAGGGCCTTAGATTAACAACAGCTAATGAGTTGCACGGGACAGTGGACGCACCAGCACCATGTGCATCTACTGATGTACACAGTCTGTTGCAACAAAGAACAAACAACCAAGGAGCATATTTGTGTTGGTCCCAGTTTTGTTATCTTTAGACACCTTTCCCTATGTGAGCGCAGCAAATCTAGTCCTGCTCAAACTCTACAACCTTGTCCCTTCCTTTCCTTTTTGAACTAGTACTTTCGCCTCTTCCTTTCCTCTTTGAACCACGTCCTAGATTTATGCGATACAACTTTCCCCACTACTTTCCCCCATTCCTTTCCTCTTTGAACCACGTCCTAGATTCATGCTATATACAACTTTTCCCACTACTTTCCACCACTCCTTTCCTCTTTGAACCACGTCCAAGATTCATGGTATACATGCAGCTAGAGAAATGCATGTGGAGTAAGTAAATTATACCTTAGGCCTTGATCGGTTGCAGAGTTTTCAACCCTCTAGTGGATTTAATACTCTAGAGGATGGGGTGACCCCCCACCCTACATCAAATCCGCTCGGGGACTAAATACATGTCACTATGCAATCCATGATGCATTCGGTTAATCCTCTACAGGAGTATCAATTAACAACATGTTAGGCCGACATATCCAACCCTTGCTGCAGGCAGAGAGAGAAAAAAGACAGTAGACAGGGGACTAGTGGAGCAGGCACGCACAGAGAGAAAGAGAGAACTAATCTGAAGGTCTCGTCGCCGACTGCCTCCTCTTCTCCGGCGTGAGGTGGCGAGGGAGATTGGATCGGCCGGGCTCCATGGCAGTTCTGGGTCACCGCCGAGCTTGTGCCGCTTCCCTTGTTCTTGAGCTGACAGTTGAAAAGGGGGGTGGGGGAGTGGGGAAGGAAGAGGACGGAGGATGCATGCCGCCTCCATCTGCTTCGGCAGCGTCTCTGGCGCCCGCTCTGCCGTTGCCGAATTGAGAGAGGGAGAGAGGGTCGGGCCGAGAGAGACGCAGCATAACATTTCGCACGAGGTTTGCTTCCACGGGGTGGGACGCGTGGGCCGTTTCCCGGTGATTTCCACGGGGTTTGGGGAGGATTTGGTCCAGACCGGGTCTAACCGAAGGCTGTCATCAGCCAGATCGGGATTCGACCATGGCAGGGGAGAAACCCATGTGGATCGGCGGGGTTTGTGCCCAATCCCGGTAGGGGTGGGGCTAACCGAAAAAAGCCTTAAGGTTCTTGGGGCGTGGTTCACCGGGTGACAGGACGACGGCGAAGAAGAAGGGGTCGGAGGCCCTCCTGCGCCGCCACTGGGTGGAAAGTGAATAGTTGCACCGGTAGTGGATTCCCTCCATTGCTGATGGCGACATCATTAAGCCTCCTTCCCTTCCCGGCGGACGGATCCTGCCGGCTCTTTGAGTAGTAGTGAGGGGAGAGAGAGGCCAACGAAGTCTTGTTTAGATCTGCAGAGGGCGAGAGTGTGTGAAGAGAGCAACTACAAGCGCTGAGGCTCTGAGGCTGCAACTTATACATGATGAGGTGATTATACGGTCACTACGAGATCGTATAGCTCCGTATCCATCCATTTTGACCAGTCAAAGAATCCTCCTGGCACAAATTGTGCTCAAGTGTAGTTATCGAACCCGAGACCTCAAGTTTGATGAGCAAACAGGCTAACCAGCTACACAACCCTCCCATTATGTTCAACGAGAGGAAAATAACCTTTTATACATTCCTGCATTCGTGTGACAAGCATGTCGTGTTTTTTTGTGTGTGTGGGTGTCATTGGGATTTCAATCATAATTGTCTCATGTGGCTTTGGTGGTAAGACTATCCACAGTGGTGCAGAAATAATGCAGCCTTAGTCACCTTACCTCTCTCCACGTAGTATGTTGGGTCCCACCAGTTAGAGGGTGAAACAAATAAATTAATAAAAACAATTAAAAGTGCCAGCGGTGTATCTTACCTCACACATCTCGCTACTGCTCGGGAACACTGTCCAATTGATCCCTCTATTCGCTCACGTACTATTTTAAGTGAATCCTTATTATAACATGCACACAAATTTGGGGCACTTGTATTCGACTTAAGTCAGTGTGCCACCGTATCTCGTATACTTACTACTCCCTCCGTCTAGGTGTAATAAGTCACGTTAGAAGGTGCAACGGGACCAAGGTGCGTGTATGTGTGTGTGTGTGTTTAACAACATGTGTGTGTTAGAGAGAGCGACAGATCGACCTACTCCTACAGAGAGATGGTGTGTAGTGTACGATTTTAGCTGCGAGAGTCGGTGCATCCTCTCGTTTCCGGGCGTGTCCCGTAGGGACATGCAGACAGGTGCCATGCCTGCTCCTGACCAACCTGGCCCACCCAAAGCCCCTCCATCGCCCGCGCGCGATTCCCGCCCGAAACGGTCAGCGCCGCTCCAAAGAATCGGTGCCGCATTCATGCCCGGGCAGAGCGGACGCGACCTCTCACTGGCGCAAGAGTGATTGTTGCTTCGTCCGTCCAACTTACTGCTGGGTCTATGTGATTTGACGGCTCATTGGTCTTTATTACTGAGGTGGTAGGACTGCTGGATGTCCCACGCTTTCGGCAAAAGGAGGTACTACTACTACTAGATTACAATTTTCTCCATTCTTACAGCGGAGTGCAAGAGCAGTGAAAACACGCAGGCTTAGTGATTACATGGCCCACCTCACACTATCACCGTGCGACACCTAACTCTTTACATAGTACTCCCTCCGTTCCTAAATATTACTAGATGAGTGCCCGCGCGTTGCCATGGAACAGCCGTATATCTCTCTACGCAAAATTGTTGATTTCATAGAACTAAAAAAATCTATAACCATATGAAAAATGTGGTAGCCAAACTAAATAAACTCCCATCATCATTTAGATCAACCCACGTAAGGAAAAAAATCAGCCAACTCCTACTACATAATGGGATTATATTTTTCTTTTTGACATTTTAATGGGACTTAAAAGCTCACTTACATGCATGCTACTGGTGCATGCTTGCATGCAGTCATGTTGATGTGATTTAAAACCCACTCACATGCATGCCACGGTATTTCTGCATGCTTGCATGTGGCTTAGTGCGGAGCCTCTCAATGTCTAGATCAGCCGGCTATTATGGACTGATTTAGTTCATCTAACGGCTACATTAATATTGATGATGTGGCTCAAGGAGAGGATAGAGAATTCCTAGTAGTGGGGGCTAGCAATTACTAGTAGATAAGTCTTTGTAGAGATTCCACTAGGTGAAGTACATACGGAACAAAATGAATGAATCTACACTTAAAATGCATCTATATACATCTGCATGTGGTTCATGGTGAAATCTCTACAAAGACTTATATTTAGGAATGGAGGAAGTACTAGTATAGTACGTACTGTAATTTATCAGCGAGATAAATTTGTACAATGCTATGAAGCTTCCAGCTTCTGTTACATGTATCTTGCGTCCAAGGTTGCCCGTTGCAAGATTTCATCAAATACAAAGGATACTAACATGCATGCTATTGCATCTCAATGATTGACAGATCATAGCAAATATGTACTCCCCCGTTCCAAAATAAGTGTCTCAACTTTGTGCAAACTTTAGTACAAAGTTGTACTAGCTACTACTAAAGTTAACACTTATTTTGGAACAGAGGAAGCTAAAGAAGAAAGCGATCCATGTAGTCCCTAGCCCTTGAACCATGAACCCTGACCAGGCTTCAATTTGCTGGCAATGTTCGAGCTTCCGAATAAATGAAGTTTTCAACCTTTTGACCATCGGATCATTTTGTGCAGTTTCACCAAAATCGAGATGAGCATCCCTGTGGCAAAGAAATTAAAGAAGTGTGATTAGAATAAGATTACTGGGACTAGCTGATGAGACATAAACTCATCAAAAATACAGTACGTAGAAGCCAGTAGAGGTATGTGCGGGCCAAAGAAGTAGAGAAATATCCATAGGGAGTGATGTGGACAGCTGGAGCAGTGGTGCAAGCCGGCTGTAAAGGGAGTTGTACCTGAGGGACGTAGCTCAACCTTGAGGAGGGCGGCAACTGCCCATGTCGCGGTAGTGAGCAAGGGACGAAGGCAACCTCATCGGCTTTGTGAGAGAGAACAGCGGGGACCCCTGATCGGGACGTGCTGACAGTGGGTTTTCGCCGTCGGCGACGGCCACCACATCTACACTAAGCATCCACCCCTTCTCCAAGCGGACATGATCCGCCGGGATGTTAGAGATGTGGCCACAGTCGTTTTGTGCGAGAGAGTGTGAAGAGAGCAGCCCCAACAAGCAACCGTGTAGGCTAGCCCGTCCTGACTATGTATAGAGTGGATCGGTTTCCTTTTCTCTCCATATGAACCTATCATATTGCGTACATGCCACTGAAGAAAAAAACTTTATTTATAAATGACGCGGCACCTACTACTCGTTCTCCTATAACCTTGCGCTTGGCATCTCCAAAATATTAACCTTGCGATTGGATCTTCGCCTCTTCGGGAAGTCGAATAAAAATGGTAGTGCAGTATATATCGTTCTGGCTATATGAGACCGAATGAATTGCTGCACGTCCACCACGTGGGCGAGGGTCGAGGGGCGAGGGAGAGTGCTACATACGGAGCAAAATGAGTGAATCTACACTCTAAAATATGTCTATATACATCAGTGTTTGGAGTATGTACTAGTAGTTCATATTGAAATCTACTAAAGGGCATATATATTCCAAACAATATGATATAATATCTATAACCAAGGTAGTAGGGACGAGGAGTAAACGGAGGGAGTAGTAAATTTTTCTCCTCGTCCTGCGAGCCATCGCGCGCATGGGCGAGGGAGCGGGTGTAAGGCAGAGCAAGCTTCACCTTATCCTGCGAGCCACCGCGCCCGTGGGCGGGGGAGACGGTGTACTATGCAAGCTTCTCCTCGTTCTGAAAACTTAATGGGACACATCAAAAGTACTCCAGTGTATAGAGCCTTGCCTCTAAGGTAGGCCCCACATGGTTTGCCTCTTTTTTTAATTTAACATAACCCGTCAAGTCGCAATTTGTTTATTCACCCGTGGTAGACGATCCTCCCTCCACCAAGTGGACAACCAGTACACATGCCAAATTACCATGTGGGCTGCCTTTTTTGTACAGAAATGAGCTCCACCGTGTACCCGCGCGGGTGTGGTTGGGAAAGAGACGGGAGTACGTGCACCGTGCATGCACCTCTTCTCTTTGTGCATGTCCCCCACCTACGTGGGTGTTTGTGAGAGATACAAACCGCGTCCGTGAGTGTTTTTTGTTTTGTGGTGGGGGTGGGGGTGGGGTGGGGGTTTGATTTCGTGAATTATTTGTGGGAATATGTGTCGATGACATCTCAAACAAAATTTTGCATGCAATGTGTGTGAAATGGAGGCCTATCCATATCATACATAGAGGGTCGGGCAATCCACGAGAAGAGAGGGAGGGGTCATAGCTATCGATTGAGTCGAAGAGAGGATCAAGTGGGTCGGTGCGAGATCGATGAAGAGAGCCATCGAAATTGTGTGTGTGTGCAATTCAAAGATATAGGGCGACTAGCCTACCGGAACGTTAGAGGGCACATGTCAAGTTTGTGTGTGGCAGGGAGACATGACTAGAGCGCTCGATGTATCGGTGTGTGTGGGTGGAGGGGGGTGGGGGAGGGGTAGGCAGATGCCTAACTATAGAGGTAGAACGACTCGTATATGTGTTGAGAAGGAGAGACCCAGCTATGTCTTGAGGGAGATCAGCCGACATCCATACATAACTGAAGGACGGGAAATATGATGGGATGGAGAGAGAGAGGAGAGAGAGAGGGAGGGAGAGGGAGGGAGAGGGGTAGAGTGCAGGATGGGTGATGGAGTTGCTTCTCGGAGATGGTGGGAGAGGCCTACTAGACAAACTGAGGGTGGAACTGCAATGTTATCAATAAGAGTGGGGATGTGTTTCTGTGTGTGCCTGTGCGTGATAGGTCTGTCGGGATGCATCCATGGATGATGAAGGGGAACCATGTGTTTGGTAAGCAAACCTAACTAGATCGGTAGATCAATTGTTGTTTGTCGGAGGAAGGGAGAGACACAACTAATGAGGTAGATCGATCGACGCGTGGGTAAAAACGAGTTATAAGGACCTAGCTAGCTATATGTATAGCGAGAGATCGGTCGGTGTACGTCCATTTGTTAGAGGCAAATAAGGCCCAGCGAGACGGATAGACAGAGAGCATGGAGCTAGGAGGTGGTGCGAGAGGCCCAACTACTAGCTAGATAGGGGGAGGAGCATGCGGTTGTGAGATCGATGAAAAGAGGGGCGAGAGTTACACGTGTGTGTGATCGTATGAGAGACACGAGTCAAGGACACATAAAGAAGGATATTGAAGGTGTGTGTGTATGTTGTAGGCAGGCATCGCTGGAGAGGTTTATCGATCGGTGTGTGTCGGAAAGGAGTTGTGGAGACTCTGGGGGAATGACCTAAAGAAAAAAAATGAATGTGCCTGGTGGATAGAATGCCGAGGGAGGGGGAGGGCGAGGAGGGCGTGTGCATGCATGAGAGCAAGTTAGTGGTAGTTACAAAGGTTAGAGGATTGTGTGGGTGTAAGAGACTAACAAAGATCATAATTTGTATGAAAGCGGATTCATATATTTGAATAGGATATCATAGTGTTTTAAACATTGCATGGATGAATATAGCGGTGATACACGTGCTGTGCACATGTTATACCATAATGTGATAATGCATGGCATTTGCAACTCACAGCTAAATGCCGAACAATCTAAACCATACTATACATCAAACAATCTCACATTTTATTTTAATTTGTGATAATGTGTGGCCTTTGCAGCTTACAACTAAATATCGAACAATCTAAACAATACTATATATCGAACATTCTCACATTTTATTTGAATTTGTGGTAGTGTGTGGTGTTTGCAACTCACATCTAAATACTTGTAGGCGTAGGGGGCGGGGCACCATACATAATGTGATAAACACATTATACATACGAGACATGGTTTAGATTACGAAGATCTAGCTAGATCTAGAAATGTAATGTGATTTGAAATCAAAATAAAGTGGATTCAAAAAATCGAGTTCGAGTTCATATAGTACACTTCATATGTAACTCGAGACTAATCATGTGGTGTGCTGTGAAGATAATACACAAACGATGGTTTAACTTGACAATAATCATGATTGTAGATCTTATTAAAACAGAGAAACGAATTCAAGTGCTTAGACTTCACAACAATCATTACTGTAGATCTTATTCAAATAGAGAAACGAATTCAAATTTAGTTCATATTGAAGCGTTAGTATATACGTTTGGAATGCACCAAAACGTTCATTTGAGTAGTAGGTTGCATGCATTATACAAGTAGCGAAATATTTTAATTGAACATAACATGAATTCAAAGTTTTGAATGACATTTGTAGTGCGCATTGATTTGGTACAGTACACATTAGGCTTGTCCGGAAATTTCAACCCACGCCTTGTTAGCCTGAAATATTTAAGATATATCTTTGTCTCGTTGTGCTCCAACAACTCCCTCCATCTCAACCCGCGCCTTGCTATTCAGAAATTACAACGCGCGCGAAAACTCCCACCTCCTGTGAAATCCCGACACACAAAATGCCCGTGGTACGCCTGAACAGAAAGAACTGCCTCAAATCGGTGGGGGTGCTTTCGTAACTTACCCCACATTTCAGACAAGTGCGTCTCGAAGCCATGGTTCCCCACTGCCATCACATCCGCCCACCCATTCGTACAGCAAGGCCGCGAAAACCCGCGATGAAACCCCACACCCTGCTCTGCCCGCCACCCAGCCGGAGCCTCTTCCCCGACGATGTCGTCCACAGCAACACCTCGACGTCCCTCATCCACCGTACCGGATGAGGATCTGTCGTCGATCTCATCGTCCCGCTGGTTTAGCCACCCCGTCCTCCACCTCCAAGGAGCTTCCCCGATGTTCCCCTCGTCTTTCGCTCCACCTCCATTCCCACACCGCCGTCTTCACCTGCACCACCGGAAGAGCATCATCATCACCATTTCCTCGGATGAAGCGGCGGCATAATCGGCGCCACCAAAGAGGTTGTATACTAATCGCCGCATTTTCTTCTTGATTCGATCTCACGGTGCTGCCTACGCTCGGTCCCGAGCCGACACGGCGCGGCTCCATCCACGGCGGCGTCGCCGGCCACTTCCTCCACAACGTCGCTCCCTCGGCGGCGACGTCCACATCAGTAGGAGCTGCTACTGCTTTAGCTCTCGCTCGCGCTGCTGCTCTGCTCTTGCTCTGGGTCCCCTGCCTGGTCTGCTCTTGCTATTGCTCTTGCTCGCGCTGCTGCTCTCGCTCTTGTTCTTGCTTGCGATGCTGCTCCGATTTAGCTACACATCAGCCGACTGAATCGACTTTTGGGTCAGTCGATTTTCAGGGGGTGGGGAGGGAGGGCTCACCGGGGTGAAGGAAGAACCAGCCACAGCGGGGAGGGGGGCTGGCCGGAGAGGTACCCCACTATCTATCTTAGGGTTCAGGGTGGGGCGGTTGTCGCCAGCGGTGGCGGGGCGTTGGCGGGGCGGTGGCGTGTGGATCGCCGGAGAAAAAGCTCGGCACGGGGGATCCTAGAGGGATGGTCGGGGCAGTGGCGGACCGGCGGTGGGGAGTGTTTTCAGGGCGGGTGGGGCGGCGCACTGGCGGCCGCGGGCGGCGGGGGGCTGCTATTTGGCCGGTGGTGGTGGCTGGCGGCTCAGGGGGGTGGAGGTTGAAGATGAACCGCAGGCCCTTGATTTCGTATCCAACGGCTACAAAATCGACTGACCAGAGATGAAAAAGTTAGTCGACGACGTGTAGCCTCACCTTGCTAGTGCATTCAGTTTCGATAGCAAAATTCAGTTTTGACAGTTAAGTTCAGTTTCGACAGTTAAGTTCAGTTTCGACAGTTTCAGTTTCGACAGTTAAGTCCAGAGATGAGCGGCTGATTTATTTTACATCTAGCACTTTGTGGTTATGTATTTTACGTCATGTATTGGAGATGCTATTAGAATTCCACTCAGGTTAATGTTGTTCATTGTCTCTCTTGTCCTACTTCAGCCTCGACATCGTACAACTCACCGGAGCTGCTCCAACGATGAAACCCTCCATCACAGCGGAGCAGTACCTCAGGATCCATCTCCAGACGCCTAAGATCTTCTTCCCCTCCTCCGACAGCAAAGTCGGCCGGAGCATCCTCACTGGCCAACCCAATAACGCTGAGATCGACATGGCTTCGCCAAAGAGGTTGTACACTTGTTGCATCTCTTTTTTACTCTACATGTTATATATATTGTCTACTGAGCACATGGATTTGTTCCTTTAGTGTCTCCTTGATAGAAAACGTAGGAATTTTAATTTTCACTTGTCCTCCTTTTCAAATTCCTATTCATGAAGCACAATACTAAGAGATAGTAGCATAATAGCATTATAACCGTCCATTTTCTTGTGGTTTGACTTAATCTCACCATGCTTCTTTGCATCCTGTGATCTTCCAATTGTTGTGAATCAAACACCCAGATTGGCAGAAATCCTGTGTTTTTAAATTCTCTGTTTTGCACGTGCATTCCTATCCTATTCGTGTCTATTTCCTATCCCTGCATTGTTGGAATCCTCCAATTCAAACGAGCCCTTACAGAATTACTTCTCTTACAAATAGTTGTCAAAGAAAACCTTGTGTGGTTTGTCCCGCTCCTGTTGCGCCGTCACCCACCCCAGCTCAGCTGCTCCAACGACAGAAGGGTCCAGCACAGTAGGGATCCGGCCTCCAGACTATCTTTTGCCGCCTCAGATCTTCTTCCCCCCCACCGGCAACCATGAAAACTGCATTACCATCATCAACCGAGCAGATGACCTCGAGGACTACACGGGTCCGCAAGAGAGGTCTCGCACTCTTTCGTGTCTACTTATGTTATGCATCAGTTAATATTACATGCTACTTTATCATCCTGTTCACCGATTAGACTCTTAGTCAGCTCCAAACTAATGGTCAAACTTGAGTTTTTAAATGGTTGTGGGGTACATAACAGGGCCGCTATCAATAGTATCTATCTACTATCTGGTTAATCTCCGGTGTCTACTATGAGTTTCATGTTGGGTGGGAAACAAACAGTAAAGAAGCCATTATCTGTATTTTTTAACTGAAGCCATTATCTGCCTGCTATTATTGGTTTTGGGTCTATTCACAGGTTGCTACCATCACTCTGGATTTCTGCATGCACTCCATACATAATCTCACTATGTTTTATTCCTATGCATGACAGTTATTGTAAAAACTGGAACTGAACATGTAGAGCAAAAGAGATGAGCCTAGCATGGCAATAAAATTTCATGCAGACGCCACTCCATGGTAGGCGCAAAGGCAGCCCCCCTCCATGCATTTCGGATTGTAATTGAGAGGAAGATATCTGTTCTGTGGGGGATTCAGAAGGAGAAGACAACTCCTATTTACCCTCTGAGGTCTTCGCTCTAATTGGCATGCTGATGTTGGTTATATCATGCATATGTCATCTGCTTAGTTTAGACATCCTTTGTGCGAATGCCATCTGTTTAGTTTATTCATCGTTTATGTGAATTATGCAATGCCATCTTGTTTAGCTAGGCATCATATTTGTGAATTTTGCAATGCTATCCTGCTTAGCCAGTCATCTTATATGTAAATTATATCAGGCCATCCTTTTTTTCGTTACATATTACATTTTTCAACAATGTTAGTACATTCAACTGCTCTTCATGTGCATCAGCCATTTGACACGGTGATGGCAAATTCTAGAGTGAAAACAAGGTCTTCAGAGCAGACTATGCTATCTGACGAAGCGCATATCTCGCTGGTTACGGATAGCTCCTCAGAGGAGGATTCAGAGACAGATGACCAGTCCTATCCCCCCCGAGGTGTATGCTCTAACTTGGCAGGGTTATGTTGCTCATATCATGCGTATGGTGTCTCGCATTGCTAGGTCATTTGATTAGTTTAGACATGCTTTGTGTGAATGCCACCTGTTCAGTGTCTAATTACCATATATATGAATTATGCATTGCCATCTTGTTGCAAGACATTATATATGTGAATTATACAATGCTATCTTGTTGCAAAGGCATTATATATGTGAATTATGCAATGCCATGCTGTTTTTCCAATCATCATGTATGTGAATTATATCATGCTATCATTTTTTTGTATTACGTGTTCCATTTGTCGACAACGTTCATATATTCAACTACTCTTCCTGTGCATCAGCCATTGGAAGCGGTGATGGAAGTATCTGGAGTGAAAACAAGGTATTCAGAGCAGACAATGCTACCTGCTAAAGCAGACATCTTGCTGGTTACAGAGAGCTCCTCAGAGGAGGATTCAGAGACTGATGACCAGTCATATTTCCCCCCTGAGGTCTATGCTCAAACTTGGCAGGGTTATATTACCCATGCCATGCATGTTGTCTTGCATTGCTTAGTTTTTACATCATATATGGATTGCCATCTGCTTACTTGCTTACTATATAAATCATATATTTGAATTATATAATGCCATCATGTTTACATAGTACATACACATCATCTATCTGAATTATGGCATGGCAACCCATTTAATAAAGACATCATATAGTTATATCATCTCATCCTATTTAGTGTTTACAGTCATCATATTTTGAATTATGGCATTCTATCCATGAATGTATGTGAATTATGGCATGCCAACCTATTTAATAAACACATTATATAGTTATGTCATGTCATCCTGTTTACATAGTCTCATATTTTGAACTATGTCTTTCCATGTTTTTTAGTTAGCCATCATAATGTGAAATCGTGGCATGCTATCCTGTTTAGTTAGCCATCATATATGTGAAATTGTGTCATGCTATCCTGTTTGGTTAGACAACATAAATATGAATTATTTCATGCCCTCTTTTATTCCCCACTATCCATTGCACCTGTCTATCATACAATCTCTATACTTTCAATTACATTTTTTGTTTATTAGCCATTTGAATTGGAGAGCGTGATGGCAGTATCTAAGGGAGTAACAACACGGTCTTCAGAAAAGATAGTGCTACCAGTTGATGCAGATAGAACCACGGTTGTACTTGCCCAAGGACCATATCCACCACACATAACCCAGACTCTCGCAGATTGTACCCCTACCCAGTTGGACAAAGAACTAGCTACACCCCTTCTATCCCCAACCCCGGCAGATAGTAACTCAGTTCCAGTTGACACAACACCGTCTCCACCACAGAGCACCCAAACACGAGCAGTTAGTAAGGGAACTGCAGTGCCCAAAGCACGAGGACCACCACTCCGAATCCCAACTCAACGCTTAAAGGAGAAGAAGATTTGTTCTCAGGTCAGGTTCTGTAGCTATGGTTCATACTCCTTTGCTCTTCCATTACTGTATTTACTCATACCAACTATTTTCAAATTTGAAGGATGGAATTGAAACTCCAATTGCGCAACAGGTATGTTTTAAACCTGTTTCTTTAACTGGTTTGCTGTTGTAACCTGCTCTATGTTGATTTCAGTTTCAATTGAATGAACAATTATGTTCTCATGTCATGCACATTACAAGTGTTGTTATTGCTCTATAGTTACCCACACTTATATTCTGTCTATTCTGCTTTGTCTTGAACAAATATTATTTGAACTGTGTCTCTATTTTGATTTGGCAACAAAAAGTAGAATGATATAGACCATAAAGTGACCATGGTACATAGATATATGTTTGTTTCATGCTGTTATCCTGTTCACTTTACTACTGAACTCATTAACCAAAATGAGTTTCATATACAACATGGTAAACATGTGATGTGTCTGCTTGTTTCTCTTTTAGAATGCGGACAAAATATTGGAGAACAGTACCGCGTTATCCAATGATAAAGGAAGTAATGCATATAAGGTTCAAGATAGTGAGACATCCCTGTTGGTCTCCAAGAAAGCTGATAAAAACAATCTTGATGACAGTGAGAGAACCCAAAAGTCATGTCTTGATGTAGTGTTCGAGTTACTGGCCACTACTACTGGCACAAGCTCTTCGAACTCGCTGCCTGAATCAGTTCATCTTCTTGAGTCTCAACTTCAAGTTGAAAGACATCAATCAGATGTGCTGCGACAGGAAGCTGAAGGACTGAGGAAGTCCCTAGAGAATTCAGATGCATATTTCCTGGTGCAACAGTAAGCGCTGGAGGATTTAAGCGCCAAACAAGAGAAAGTTAATAAGCTTGCTAAGCATCTTGCCAACATTATGGGTACCCAGGATATTGTTTCTTGAGATCTTCTGAAGTGGTTTCAGTTATGGATTTGTTTTGCTGCGGCGTTTATTTGTGCTAGTCGCCAACTTTGACAACCAGTGTATATGATATGCTGCTTTGTTCCCTATATTTGCACTAGTGGCGAACTTTGATGCCCGGTGGATGTAATATGTGTAATAGCTGTGATAGCCTAGCGTTAGTTGCTTGCTTATTTATTTCCTTATTGTCTTGTTTATTTGTTTGCTTGTAGTCATTGCAGTTCTTTTTCCGCGGTTTGCTAGTGGCTGCAATAACCTATTTTTTAAAACTAGGCCACAATAACCATGGGCTAATATTTACTATAGTGACACTGGGCCTCCTATTGGCCGTAGAAACAGTGGACCTTCTACGGGCCGTAGAAACAATGGGCCTTCTGCATGCCGTATCATCAATGGGCCTTATACGGGCCGTATGATCGATTGGCCAAACATGGGCCAAACAGACCGCATTATGGCCGTAAACGGGCTAGAGTTGGAATCGTCCATTCATGGGCCGACCATAATGGGCCATCATTAATAGGCCATATTTGATGACGCTATGAAAACGGTCCAAAGTATTAACGGACCACAAACGGGCCGACTGTAACCATGGGATGAATTTGGCCCACAAGCAGAAAATGACAATAACGGGCAGTAAGTAAACGAATGCTGGAAATGAGCCCAATAATAAATGGGCTCTGAGAAGGACGAAAGATAACATGGGCTGGAAACGGCACAACGGAATAACGGGCCATTAATGGGTTTAAGGTGATACACTGTTCATTATGGGCCAGTTTCACCACGGGCCGTTAATGGGTGTAAAGTGATACACTGGTCATTACAGGCTAGTATCACCGTGGGCCATTAATAGGCTAAGAGTTACAAAGGGCCTCATATGGGCCGAAAGATGTCATGGGCCATACATGGGCCAGAAGTGAAAACGGGCTGGAATCATATTGGATGGCCCAGATGACGCTACTGGGCCTAATTCGGATAGCGCGTAACGGGCCTTGGGTTAGCGGGCTATAAATGGGTTATATGCGAATAGGCCGTTAACAGGCTTTCCATGGGCCGGCCCGCCACCTTTAGACCAAGTCAAACGGGCCGGCCTTTTCACAGGAATGGGCTTCTGTTGGGACGTGCCATGTGTCGACGTATCATAGGCGCCTTCCGTCCAATGAGTGGATGACATCTGTCCCAACGATGAGCCGACACGTGTTTCCTCCAGCCAATGATGATTTTACACGTGGAAAATCCCCATTGGTCAGGGCTGTTAACGGGTTACCGGATCCAAAACCCGACCCGATAGCTTAACGGTGTTCCGTTACGGTGGATGCCACGTGTCGGTCACCCTTGACGAAAGCACTTCTGTGACGCGCGATTTATCGTCATGGAAGTGGACACTTCCGTGATGTTAATTTTGGTAATGTCATGGAACACTTCTATGATAGCACAGGTATGACTATCTTGATTCTGTCATAAAATCGTCATGGATGTACATGCATGACAAAAAACGCGACCTACTGTGACAAACGCGTATCATCACGGAAGTGTATTTTTTTGTAGTGGGGGTCCATGGACCCGGCAGGATGGTGTGGTCCGGCAGGCTGTGAAGAGTTGTTTCCAGCAGGTCTCTGTCGGGAGCGGATGGCTCTACCGGGGGAGGCTTTCTGGTGTCCAACTTTCTCCTCTTCCGGGCCATTGCTGCTGGGGATACGAAGGACTGAGTAATACGGAGAACAAAAGTCCCTGGTTCCACAGGAAGCTTCTGCGCAGCACACTTTCACAAATGGTCAGCTATGATGTTTTCCGCATGGGGTGCGTGCTCTTTTTGCAATACGTCAAAGTGCTCCTCCAATCTTCTCACTTCCTCGACGTATGCCTCCATTAATGCACTTTAATAATCCTTGTTAACTTGCCTCACCACCAACTGTGAGTCTCTTCGAATGATCAGTTTCTTGATTCCCAATTCTGCTGCAATCCTAAGTCCGGCAAGGAGCCCTGCATGCTCTTCAGTATTGTATGTGGCTTCTTCCCGTGCAAAATGCACCTGAACAACGTACTTCACATGCTCCCCGATGGGGGCAAAAAGAAGCACGCTAGCCCTTGCACCTTGCAGGGAAAGAGGACCATCAAAATACATCATCCATTCTTGGGGTGATTCCTTGTTGGGGACAACTGTCTCTGTCACTTCGTCGTCAATGGTTGGCGTCTATTCAGCAATAAACTCTGTCAATGCCCTGCTTTGGCCAGTTCATGTGCTCTCAAACTTCAAGCCAAAGCTGGATAACTCCAAAGCCCATTCTACAATTCTACCGGTAGCCTCTGGGTTTCGGAGTATCCGTTGCAACGGGAAATGAGTAAAAACCATGATCTCATGGGCTTGGAAGTAGTGGCGCAATTTCCTTGAGGCCATGATGAGGCCAAAGATCAACACGCCAGAGTACCTTGAACTAGCCCCCTATAACAAGGAGCTGACCAAGTACACTCGGTGCTGCACCACTTTCTTCCTTGCCGCGTCCTTGGGGCTGCCATCGTTGCCGTGCCCGCTGCTGCTCTGATCCTTTTCTGGACCTGCTGGCCTCTACTCACTCTCTTTCTCATCCACTTCTCGCTGCACTACTAAGGCTGCACTGACCACTTTATTTGTCACTGCCAAGTACAACAACAACGGCTCCTGAGGCTTGGGTGCAACCAGGGTAGGCACAGAGGACAGGTACGTCTTCAGCTCTTGCAAAGCTGTATCTGCTTCAAGGGACCATTTCATGGGATCTGCCTTCTTCAAAATCTTGAAGAATGGCAGGTCACACTTGGTAGACTTGGAGATGAATCTGCTAAACGCGGCAACGCATCCCTTCAGGCGCCTCACATCTTTGACTATCCTTGGCGCTTGGATCTACTCGATGGCCTTGATCTTGTCGGGATTGGCTTCGATCCCCCTATGGGACACAAAGTATCCAAGAAGCTTGCCGGAGGGGACGCCAAACACACATTTCTCTGGGTTTAACTTCAAGTTGATCTTGCGCATATTAGCAAATGTCTCCTCCAAATCCTGAATGAGTGTTGCTCTATCTTCGGTCTGTGAAATCAATGCAGAGCCTCCACTACCTGTTCGCCTTCCAAACTACTACTGGGTTTGCTAGCCAAGTGGTATGTAGCACTCCTCTGACCAAACCAGCTGTTTCAAGCTTCTTGATCTCTTATGCAATGAACTGCTGCCTCTCCAAGGCCTGCTTCCAGAATCTCTGCTTAATAGGTCTGGCGTGTGGGCAGACAGCAAGGTGGTGCTTGATTACCTCCCTGGGAACACCGAGGATATCAAATGGTTGCCAAGCAAACACATCGACATTCGCCCGCAGGAAGGCAACGAGCGCGCTTTCCTATTTGTCATCAAGGGTGGCATTGATGGTAAAAGTACCATCAACGCCAGCCAGCCCTGTAGGGACCTTTTTAACTTGTGGAGCAGCAACCTTAGATCTCTTGCTGTTGGAACACTCTGGTACGTCGTCAACGGGCACTGTGCACTCGGAGGGGGCATGCTTCCCAGACTCTTTGCCAGAGGCCCAACAATCATGTTTATTCCCTTAGCTCTCCTTGGCGGGAACTTCTGCCGCCACAACCTCTGCCGCAAATGTGTCCCTGTACATCTTGTCCACACAAATGATGGCATCTTTCTCATCTGACGGGATGGTGAGGACTACCAACGGCCCAGGCATCTTCAGGGTATTGTAGGCATAGTTGGATGCCGCCATGAATTTAGCCAAGGCCGGGCGCCCAAGGATCCCATTGTACCGCAGGGGGAGGTCAACTATGTCAAACACAATCTTCTCAGTCCAGTAGTTAAGCTCTCCCTCAAATGTTACTGTCAACGTAATCTTCCCTTTAGGATGACTCCTGCCGGGGTTGACTCCTTGAAATGTGCCTGTAAGCACTAACTCTTCTTATGATATCTATAGTCTATTGATAACTGTCGGGGATATCAGATTCATCCCGGCCCCACCATCCACCAACATCTTTGTGACCTTCAGGTTGCGAATTGTTGGAGAAACCAACAAAGGCAGGCATTCCACCGCAGTGGTGTGGCTAGGATGGTCCTCTTCGTCAAAGATGATGGGTGTATGGGACCATTTGAGCGGCTTCCGGGCCTCCGGTGCTGGTTCCACGACATTGACTTCTTGAGCACATCGCTTGAGTTGGCAATGAGAGGCGTGCAAAGATGCACCTCCGTCAATGCACAGGGCGTCCGTGGCCTTCAGAAAATCCTTCTCACAGGTTTCCTCTTCATCCCCCTTGTCACTCTCATCACCACAGACTTCCTTCTCCTGCCCCCCGTCGGGTTTTCCTTTTTTCCGAAAGGGCTTGCCGGGGCGATTTGCTCCATTGCCTCGGCCCTTACCGCCAGTGACATTCTGACCCTTTTCCTTATCTCGCTTCTCATATTCTGCTCTCTGTCTCTTGACCAACTACTCGACCTGATAGCACTCCGGAAGGTCGTGGCCCTTGGTCTGGTGGATCTTGCAGTACGGCCCATCGCCCTTCTCGGTCTTCTAGGCAGCTGCAGCTTCCCAGTAATTGGCACACACGGCAATCTCCTTGTCAGGGGCCTCAGATTTGGCGATCTTGCCGGTACTAGAGGTGCGTTACCCTTCAACAGTCAACACTGCTTTATCCCTTCGCTTCTTAGTGCAATTCTTGGGCTTCTTATGACTGGTGGATTCATCATCATCCTATGAATCAACATCAATGCTTCCTCTCTAGGATACTTACTTCCTTCCTCCATCCGAGCACACTTATCTGCTAGGGTGTACATCTCCTTCATAGTCTTGGGCAACCGCACGTTCATCTTGGCACGAATTCGGCGGTTGTGCACATTGGACTGGAAGGCAGCTATCACTCCTGCCGAATGGATATTTCGAATATTCCTATGAACTTTACTGAACCTTTGCAAATACTGACATAGGGTTTCTCCTTCCTTTCGCTGGAGAAGCTGCAGGTCACTGGGGCAGCCTGACTCCTAGTGGCCACCAGTGAAAGCGCCAATGAACTCATGGCACAGGTCAGCCCACGACGAGATGGAGTTCTCTGGCAGGTGAATCAACCTAGAAGTCACGTTCAATTTGAGTGCCAACGGG
Source organism: Triticum timopheevii (assembly GCA_963921465.1). Classification (NCBI taxonomy): domain Eukaryota; kingdom Viridiplantae; phylum Streptophyta; class Magnoliopsida; order Poales; family Poaceae; genus Triticum; species Triticum timopheevii. The sequence goes on from OY997270.1 coordinate 143,553,388, forward strand.
AAGTAGTTGGCGAACACCTTCTCATCTCTTCCCCCGGCAGCCTGAACCGAGATGGTGTAGATGCTCAGGAACTCTGTCGGGTTCAGTCTTCTGTCGTACTTCTCAGGTAGCTCTAGCTTGAAGGTGCGGACGGATGACCAACAGACTTGCCGGAACTCATGGGTGAAGGCAGGGCATCCAACCTTGAAGGGTGGGAGCCCGTCAGCACCAAGAGTAGGCTCATCGACGTTAGGGCCGCCGTGCCAGTCGGCTCGAAGAGGTTGCCACGGCGTTGCTTGATGACACACATGTCTCCTCTCCGCCCATCTTGCGGGGTTCACCATTGGCCTGGATGTGCGTGAGGATCCGTGTCGGCCGCGTCGGCCGCCATGGCGGGGATTGCACTGTGGGGGCGACCTCCCCTGTGTGGGCAGCGGCATGGGTTGTTTCCGTGGCTATGGGAGGTCGCCGCAGGGCATCTCATTGTGATCCTTAGGCTTCGGCGAAACCGAGCAAACTTTGGATGGTGGCACGCCACTCCTCCATCTTCTCGGCCGCTGGTGGAAACCTCAGCAGCAGCTGAGCCTGCGCCATGGTCTTTGAGGCTGTGGTCGACATAGATGATGACGGTGTCGAGCACGCCGTCACTCATCTCCTGACTGAGTCAGCGGCAGCTGCACTGCATCCCCGCTGCTGTGGTGCAACCACCTGGGCAGCAGGGTGACGAGGTGGAGGTGCTTGAGGGCCATCAGCCCCATTGGGCGCACCAGTTCAGTCGACCCACCCTGGGGAGAGAGAGCGCACATCAGTCGTGCCCGTGGCAACGATGGCTGCAGAACGGTGGCTCACCCCGGACCAAGCGCCATAACTAAGGTTGCGTCCGTCGACGGCCGGAGCACGATTTTCGGGGTGTTGCTGATGTCGCTCTATTCCGGCATCTTCTGCTCCCGCTGTCGGTGTCAAAACCGGCGGATCTCGGGTAGGGGGTCCCGATCTGTGTGTCAAGGCTGATGGTAACAAGAAGTAAGGGACAGAGATGTTTACCCAGGTTCAGTCCCTCTCGATGGAGGTAAAACCCTACTTCCTGCTTGATTAATATTGATGATATGGGTAGTACAAGAGTAGATCTACCACGAGATCGTAGAGGCTAAACCCTAGGAGCTAGCCTATGATGGTATGAATGTAATTGTGATCGGCCTTCTATGGACCAACCTCTCCGGTTTATATAGACACCGGAGAGGGCTAGGGTTTACATGGAGTCGGTTACAAGGAAGGAAATATAATATCCGGATCGCCAAGCTTGCCTTCCACGCCAAGGAAAGTCCCATCTGGACACGGGCTGAAGTCTTGAGTCTTGTATCTTCACGCTTCAATAGTCTGGACGTTGTACACAGTCCGGCTGTCCAGATACCCCCTAATCCAGGACTCCCTCAGTAGCCCCTGAACCAGCCTTCAATGACGATGAGTCCGGCGCGCAGTATTGTCTTCGGCATTGCAAGGCGGGTTCCTCCTCCGAATACTCCAAAGTACCTGTTACGACAAATAGTGTTCGGTCTCCAATCAATGTTGTGCTCCTCGGCTTCAGCGCCTCAGTAATGACCATCTCCACATGTCGAGCGAATGCAAAGAGTCAACGTATTTTTGCATTTGCCACCCTCGATCCTCCGCGCCAACCGTCTATTAGAAGGGACAGGGATTCTCAGATCCAAACCTCACTCTCCTCCCTTGAGCTAGCATCCTAGAGAACTTCGCGAAAAGCCATTCCAGCATGGCCGGCCGTCGCAGCTCTTCTGCTTTCCCTCCTCGCTCTAAGTCAGGGGATTGGGGAGTGTGCTTAGTTCCTCACAGCCGCTTGGTGAAGTTACAAACTCAAGGGTTTCTTCCACCGGCATTCCTGGTCTCCGTCCGAGCTGGAATAGCTACTTACGACGGAGGGGAACAAGTTGAGGGATCTCCCAACCCGTCTCCGGAGGAGCGAATATGCCTCATCTCGCATCTGCTGAGGGGCATCGGGTTTCCTATCCACCCGTTTCTCTACGGGCTCCTGGAGTTCTATGGCCTCCAGTTACACAATCTTACCCCAGCCTCCATTTTGCACATAGCGGGGTATGTCGCCCTATGCGAGCTGTTTTTAGGCTGCGAACCACACTTCGGATTATGGAGGAAGCTGTTCTGCATTGTCCCCTGCACCCAGGGGGAGTCCCTGTATCAAGTGGGCGGGGCCGAAGTATGCCGCATTGCCGAGACCGGATACCTGTCTGGCACTCCTGAGAATGCACCAGAAAACTGGCCTTCACAGTGGTTTTATATAAATGACGTTCCCCTTCCGGATCCAGTCCGGAGGGGTCTCCCCAAGTTCAGCAACGCCCCACCGAGGGCACGCCTAAGCTGGCGTCCCCGGGGCCCTCGAGAAGAGGACACAAGGGAGATATTCCTCCTGATGAAAAGGATAAAGTTGCTGGCCAAGTCCGGACTGACGATTGTTGAAGTCATGGCAATATGCATAAAGCGAGGAGTGCAGCCGCTCCAATATTGGGGGAAGCCCATGTGGCACTACAATGGGGAATATGACGCCACCCGCTGTGGTCATAAGGGTCTGGACTCCGCTGGCACTTTGGCAATATTGTCCGATTTGTACAAAGGGGAAGAGGAGGAGTTCCTTCGAATAAAAACGCGGGACGGATTCTCCATGTACAACCCCCCCCCCCCCCCCCCCGAGTGCGTAAGTTGCCATTCTTCTCCTGGCTTCATTTACTCTATCGTACTTCTGCTAAGATTACTTGCATCAATGTTTCGGAGTAGGAACTGAGGAGGGCCATGGAAGGAATATTCATCCCCTCCCCGCAACCAGAGGACCCTGGAAGGGCCCTAGATCCGGGACTCAAAGTAGATCCAGATATTACCGTGGAGCTTGTCAACGGAGTATTTTATCTGGCGAGCTGGGACGGCGCCCTGGTGGCCATTACAGCCGACTCCCCTGGACTGCTTCCTACGTCGCGTGTAAGCTGAGCTGAAAAACCCTATCCTCCGAAGAGGACTTTTTCCAGGTATTGTAGTTTACCTTTGAGGCGTCGCTCTATTTGCAGAAACGACAGCCGGAGCGAGGGGCCGAGCCCCTAGGGACTCGTCAACCACGGGCGTCCGGATCGGGCAGGCTCTGGAGGAAGGCGGTGCGGGCTGACACACCGCTGTAGAGGTAAATTCATAGCCTGTCCCGCTGTCATAGAATTTGAAATATGACAGCGGCCTTTGTGTCTGGCAGGAAGAGAAATAACCGGGCTATATCCGGAAACCCCACCAACCACGCCTCCACCAGCCGGGTTCCAAAACCGGCTTCGGGGGCGGAGGTGGATACGGGGCCAGCACCGCATAGCTCCCCGACAGAGCGTGCGGATATGTGCTCGGCAACGAACTCCGAAGTGGAGAGCGCCATGAACCACCGGCGCTGGAGGGCCGTGCTCCGGCACAACATCTTTTCCGAAGAGACTTTTAATGCCTTCAATTCGGCGGACGCATATGTCCGAGCCGCTGGAGGCGGGCTTGCCCAAGCGACAAGCCAGTATACCAAAGACATACGGGTAAGAGATTTTGATAAGTATGCCTAGAAGTAGCCCCCGAGACTTAGAATAGTTGGGACAACTGTTTCAAGGATCAAATATCCACAAGTCCTTGTGGACAAGAATGAACAATTGGCGCGGGAGCTGGAGGCCTGCAAGGCCCAATTATCTGATGCGGTAGCCAAGTTAGAGGGATTCCAAAAGGCCCCTGCCGGTAATATTTGTCTCCATTATACACAGATGTGCTAGTTAATAGATGGCTGGTGCGGTTAGTCTAACAGTAAGTTCTGTAGACAATCCTGGAGTGAATCCGGATGGCGCAGTGGGTGACGACTCGCATCTCCAATGGCAACTAAAGGCTGGTGAGCGCATCCTTACGCAGGTGACGCAAGAGAAGAACAAGCTTCATGATGCCAATATTCGTCTGGACGTGGAATTAAAGGACGTTTGCGCACAACTGGCAGACTCCGTGAAGGAGAACAAAAAACTTCATCGCGGTATTTATGGTAAGAACTCAAGCGAACTGTTTGATAGTTCGGCGAGGAAGTTTATTAAAAAGATTTTTCCTTGCAGGAATGCTAACGGGTCGCCCTGAAGAGGAGATGCCCTCGTCTCCAGGTGATTTGCTGCAAGAACTGTCGCAGATGCACGATCGTGCTCGGCAAGTGATGCAAGGCGTTGCTCAGGCCTTGTGGCAAGCTCAAGCCTACTGCCGAATGGCATGGGGGAGCTTGCGGACCTGCTTCAAGGAGCCCGGCGGCGCTTCCGTTTGTGGAAGATATCAGCCTGCCGACAAGGAGTAAGAGAAGCCTGGGCGATAGTGAAGACGCGCTATACCAAGCTGGACCCTAACCATATGGTCGAAGTGGGACCGACGGGGCCCGATGGGCCAGAAATTCCCGTGAGCCTGGTGTATGACCAGGTAGCATTAGCCGCTAAGTATTCTCACCAGGATTGTAGGCTAGATAACCTGTTAGATGGTATAGAAGAGGAATATAGTCAGTCTCAGTGACTGTGTAAATTGATTGGCATAAGTAGCCTCTAGCCGTATTGAAATCATTTGTCAAGGCGGACCTTTTCGCTTCAGCCCCCGGATCCTATAGTCCGGGGTGTGTCCGAATACCCGCTCGGTTATGCGAAAACCAGGGCATGCGTGGAAACTAGGCATAGGGGTCATAGGTGCTTGAACAGACAAGTACCCAACTAGTTATGTTATATTGCATGGATAGTAAGAAACATCTTCTAGGGAGAACAGTTCCGTTAAGGGTTCCTTTCCCTAGGTATCCATGTGTCGAAGCACATGTCCGGACTACGCGCGATGGCGCAGGATACAAAGCTTCTGGGGTTCTTTGTTGTAACCAATGAATACATCCTTTGTTCACCGATCGAATATTCTCTTAAGGAAACTACCTTTCGGCTTCACCCAGTCTGAGGTACACATCCGGCTTAACCGGCAGTAACAATCGCAGAGGTGCTCCCCTTATGCCCTAGCCGAATTAACGGGAATGTAGGGCATAAACACAAGAGCCAGGCAACCCATCTTGGCCACATATTAAGTCATATCAATGCATATAATGGTGAAGAAAAGGCACATATGGAGAAAGAACGCATATGTGATGGGCAAAAAGGCCATTAAAGTAATTATGTCTAGCTTCCGAATAGGAAGCCCCCAGATACAGCTTGCACACATGGTACGACCGGGATAATCCGCGAACCGCACTATTTTAAACACTTTGTGTGAACGACAAGAGGGTCGAGAAGGAGAGAAAAAGTGGTGGAGCGTAATTTAAAAAGGAGGGGTGAGGAGACGAACACTGCGTTCGGCGTTAGGCGTAGAATCTTCGGAGTCTAGCCGCGTACCATGGGTTCGGCTCGAGTCTATTGTCAGATGCATTACATAGGCGGTACGCTCCTCCGGTGAGAACTTTGTTGATGACGAAGGGACCTTCCCATCTGGGTTAGAGTTTGTTCTTCTTCTTCTCCGGTAGCGTAGAACGAGCTCGCCAATATTGTAAGTTTTGGCCCGCACTTCTCTGCTTTGATATCGCCGAGCCTGCTGCTGATAGAATGCGGAATGGGCTTTTGCGACATCGCGCTCCTTCTCCAGGGCGTCCAAATTATCCTGCCGATCTAACTCGGCTTCCTTCTCTTCGTACATGCGTACGCGTGGCGAATCATGTATTATGTCATAGGGTAATACTGCTTCCGCACCGTACACCATAAAGAATGGTGTGTATCCGGTGGTTCAATTCGGTGTGATCCGCAGTCCCCAGAGTATAGAGTCGAGCTCCTCTACCCAGTGCGTATCCGATTCTAATAAAGATCGCACTAATCTGGGTTTTATGCCGCTCATGATAAGACCATTTTCCCGTTTGACCAGGCCGTTTGTTTGCGGGCGGGAGACGGAAGCGTAGTCGAGCTTAATGCCCATTTTGCTGCACCAAGTTTTCACTTCATCGGCTATGAAATTTGAGCCATTATCAGTGATAATGCTATGGGGTACACCGTACCGGTGTACAACCCCGGATATGAAATCTATTACTGGTCCGGATTCGGCCGTTTTAACTGGTTTGGCTTCGATGCATTTGGTGAATTTGTCCACCATGACCAATAGGTATTTTTTTCTTATGGCTTCCCCCTTTAAGGGGTCTGACCATATCCAGCCCCCAGACCGCGAAGGGCCAAGTTATGGGGATTGTTTGGAGAGCGGTAGGGGGCATATGACTCTGATTGGCGAAGAGCTGGCAGCCGATGCAATGTTGGACAAGGTCCTGTGCGTCTGCTCAAGCCGTCGACCAATAGAAGCCTGTACGGAAGGCTTTGCTGACTAGCGCTCGAGCTGCGGCATGGTGTCTGCCCAGTCCGGCGTGAATTTCAGCCAGGAGTTGCCGCCCTTCCTCTTCAGAGATGCACCTTTGGAGCACTCCGGTCGCGCTTTTCTTGTAGAGTTCCCCTTTGTGGACCTTGTAAGCTTTAGAACGCCGGACTATGCAGCGTGCTTCATTTTGGTCTTCGGGGAGCTCCTGCCTATTTAAGTAGGGCAAGAACGGCTCGGTCCACGGGGCGATTACGACCATGATTTCATGGGCCGAATGTGTTATTTCGGTGGCAGAGCCTCCGATTGTGTCAGATGGTTCGGAGTCTGGGGGTGTATTCGGATCCGTGCTGGTATTGCCGGACTCCCCTTCCCATACTACGGATGGCTTGAACAACCTTTCAAGGAATATATTAGGTGGGACAGGGTCGCGGTTGGCACCGATGCAGGCAAGTACGTCCGCCGCTTGATTGTTTTCTCGAGCCACATGGTGGAATTCGAGCCCCTCGAACCGAGCTGACATCTTTAGGACGGCATTACGATAGGCCGCCATTTTCGGATACTTGGCGTCAAAGTCTCCGTTTATTTGTGATATTGCGAGGTTCGAGTCCCCGCGCACTTCCAGGCGTTGGATGCCCATAGAAACTGCCATCCGAAGACCATGTAACAAGCCTCATATTCGGCCGCATTGTTGTAGTCTGTTTATAATATTTGTAGGATGTACTGGACCGTGTCCCCGGTGGTAGACGGCAGGACTACCCCAGCTCTCAGTCCGGCCAGCATTTTGGAGCCGTCAAACTGTATGATCCAGTTGGAGTACGCGCAGTAATCTTTAGGGAGTTCGGCTTCTGTCCATTCGGTGATAAAGTCTGCCAATACTTGCGACTTAATGGCTCGCTGCGGTTTGTATGTTATGTCGAACGGCAGGAGCTCGATGGCCCATTTAGCAATCCGGCCCGTAGCATCGCGGTTATTAATTATGTCATTGAGTGGTACTTCAGAGGCGACGGTAATCGAACACTCTTGAAAGTAGTGTCTTAGCTTCCGAGATGCCATGAAGACTGCGTATGCTATTTTTTGATAGTGTGGGTATCAGGATTTACATGGGGAGAGGACCGTGGATACGTAGTATACCGGATTTTGAAGCAGGAATTTGTATCCATTCACCTCTCGTCCGACGACGAGCACTGCGCTTACCACTTGATGTGTTGAGGCTATGTATAGCAGCATAGGTTCGCCGATGTTTGGCGCTATTAGGACCGGATTACTGGCCAATAAGATCTTTATCTCATCTAGTCCGGCCGCGGCTGCGTCTGTCCATACAAAATGTTCGGTGCGCCAAAGGAGGCGGTAAAGAGGCAACGCCTTTTCTCCTAGCCTGGATATAAAGTGGCTCAAAGCGGCCACGCATCCTGCTAGCTTCTCGATGTGCTTGAGGTCGGTTGGTATGGCCAACTGCGATAGGGCTTGGATTTTTGCTAGATTCGCTTCTATTCCTCTATTGGAAACAATGAAGCCCAGGAGCTTCCCCGAAGGGACACCGAAAACACATTTTTCCGGATTCAACTTGATGTCGTATGTCCGGAGGTTATCGAATGTAAGCCTCAAGTCACCTATCAGGGTTTCGACGTGTCTAGTTTTTATGACAATGTCGTCCACATATGCTTCCACTGTTTTGCCGATTTGTTTCTCAAGGTATGTTTGAATCATGCGTTGATAGGTTTCGCCAGCATTCTTGAGCCCGAAGGGCATAGTGTTGAAGCAAAAAGGGCCATATGGCATTATAAAAGCTGTTGCAGCTTGGTCAGACTCTGCCATCTTTATTTGATGGTATCCAGAGTATGCATCGAGAAAACATAGTGAGTAGTGTCCAGCTGCATCAATGATTTGATCGATGCGAGAGAGGGGAAAGGGATCCTTGGGGCAAGCCTTGTTGAGGTCTTTGAAGTCGACACATAGGCGCCAGGATTTGTCCTTTTTTGGCACCATTACAAAATTCGCCAGCCAATCCGGATGTTTAATATCTCTGATGAATCCGGCCTCAAGCAGTTTGGCTAGCTCTTCCCCCATGGCTTTCCGTTTGGGTTCTAAAAACCGCCTCAGGGTCTGTTTGACCGGTTTGTATCCCTTTAGTATATTGAGGCTGTGTTCGGCCAGCCGGCGTGGGATGCCTGGCATGTCCGAAGGGTGCCAGGCGAAAATGTCCCAATTCTCGCATAAGAAATCTCGTAGTGCGGCATCCATCACGGGGCTCAATTGTGTTCCGATGGATGCTGTCTTCGTGGGATCCATTGGGTGGACCTGGAATTTGACTATCTCGTGTGCAGGTTTAAATGAGGTGGACTTGGGTCATTTATCGACTATCACGTCGTTCCTGTCCACGGTGGCCCGCAGTGTTGTTAATTCTTCGGCTGCTAGGGCTTCAGATAATGCTTCCAAGGCTAGTGCTGCGGTTTTGTTTTCGGCACGGAGCGCGACGTCCGGATCACTGGCTAGAGTGATGATTCCGTTGGGCCCGGGCATTTTAAGCTTCATGTACCCGTAATGGGGTACAACTTGAAAGCTCATAAACGCGTCCCGCCCTAGAAGGGCGTGGTATCCGCTGCTGAAAGGAGCCACTTGGAATGTGATTTCTTCGGACGTATAATTCTCCAGGGTGCCGAACACCACATCAAGTGTGATTTTTCCCGCGCACCGTGCTTCCCGAGTAGGGATGATTCCCCTGAAGGTGGTGCCGCTTTGCTCAATGCGGCCTCTATCCATCTCCATTTTGTTGAGCGTTTCTTCATAGATCAAGTTTAACCCACTTCCGCCGTCCATGAGTACTTTGGTGAGCCGGAAGCCGTCCACGATTGGGATAAGGACCAGAGCGGTCGGTGCCCGGACAGTCTGGAATTGAGGTTCGTCACTGGCATTGAAAGTAATAGCCGTGTCGCTCCAGGGGTTTATCTTTGCCACACAGCAAATTTCTGCAGAGCTTCGGTGAGCCCGCTTGCGCCTAGTGTTCGAGGTGAAAGTCTCGAAGACTGTTAGCACCATATTGTGTCCCGCGGGCAGGATATTGTTCCATTTTATGGCTCGCGAGAAGATCCTCGCCGCTTTTTGCCACCTGCCGGAGTATCCAACATGCCCTAAGGCTATGAGTTGGCATTGTATCCGGCGTACCGTGGAGCTTACATGGCCTGTCGAGCCATCCTTCCAATACGGATCCCCGCCCTGGGGTGGGCTTCAGTTTCTTGGGGATTGGATCGGACGTCCTATGAGAGTTCGTCCGTTTGGTTCGGACAAAGGTCTTGGTGAGAGCGGTACTATCCCAAAATATTGTTTGGGTCTTCCAAGCGCTCTCCATCTCACAGTACTTACGTACTATGACTGCCAAGTCCGCGAAACATATTATTTCGCGGCGGCCTAAAGCATTGAGGAGCCCTTCGTCCGTGCAGTTTTTGCAGACGAGTGAGACCATGTTCTCCTCGCGGCAGTCCTTAACCTTGTTAAATGCAAGGAGGAATCTGGCCCAGTAATGATGCACCGTCTCCTAGGGCTCTTGCCTGATGCGGGAGAGACAGTTTAAGTCCAAATAGGTATTGTTAGCAGAATCCGGATTATGATCCGATCTAGCGCCCAAGGGCGCGCGCGGTTCCGAGCCCAGCAACTCGGAATCCGGAGTGTTACCCAATTCCTTTGGCCCAATGCCCGATTCTAAGTCCGGGACCTGGGACAGGTTGTCCTCTGAGCAGATTTTCGGCTCAAGGAGTTCGGCGATCCGAACATAATTCGTCCTCAAAGTTGGGGGACGATCCGCGTGTGGTTCTTCCACAATCGCCATCCCATGGGGGGCCGGTGGGGATCTGATGTCCCTTCGGTCGAGTTTAAGCCCAATCTGGTGATAATTCGTAGCGGCTCCCAGAGCCGTGATGCGATCCAAGAGTTCATTAAAGGAGGAGAACTCAATTGGATCCATCTGTTTGGCATGTTCCGAACTGACCCGAAGGTTATGATTGATGACCCGAGAGGCCATCGTCGGCTCCGTCACCGACGGGGCGGCCATGACAAAGCCGCCGAGCCGGAGCGTCTGGCCTACGGCTGGAGCTCCCTCCGAAGTAATATCGTCCTTGAAGATGAGTCGAGCCATCAAGCCTTGGGAGACGTCACAGAGGAACTCTCAATGAAAGCACCAATGTCGGTGTCAAAACCGGTGGATCTCGGGTAGGGGGTCCCGATTTGTGCGTCAAGGCTGATGGTAACAAGAAGTAAGGGACACAGATGTTTACCCAGGTTCGGGCCCTCTTGATGGAGGTAAAACCCTTCTTCCTGCTTGATTAATATTGATGATATGGGTAGTACAAGAGTAGATCTACCATGAGATCGTAGAGGATAAACCCTAGGAGCTAGCCTATGATGGTATGAATGTAATTGCGATCGGCCTTCTATGGACCAACCTCTCCGGTTTATATAGACACCGAAGAGGGCTAGGGTTTACATGGAGTCGGTTACAAGGAAGGAAATATAATATCCGGATCGCCAAGCTTGCCTTCCACGCCAAGGAAAGTCCCATCCGGACACGGGCCGAAGTCTTGAGTCTTGTATCTTCACGCTTCAATAGTCCGGACATTGTACACAGTCCGGCTGTCCAGATACCCCCTAATCCAGGACTCCCTCACCAGCGTCGGCCATGAGGGGGATGGTGGCGGTGCCGCCTACTTCGGTCACACACCCCGCAGCGTTCGCTCCCTCGTGCATCTTCGCGCCCCCAGCAGCGTTGGAGGCCGCGGGTAGCAGAGCCTTCAAGGTGGACAGATGAGCTGAAGGAGCTGATTTCTTCTTTGGCGCCATGATCGGTGGCACCGTCGACGATACAGATGGCGATGAAGATGACGCGTTGCTTACGTCTTCAGGTTCGCGCAAGCGATCCCCTTACCTGGTGCGCCAAAGATGTCACGGAAAACCATGACCACCTATGGGACCAGGACGGCCCCTTACTGTTCGGCAGAGGGGAGTCGCGTTGCACAAAGAGCAGACCAATGCAAGGCAGCGCAGCGGGGATCACACAGTCAGTTTTACCCAGGTTTGGGACGCCATGAGGCGTAAAACCCTACTCCTGCTTTGGAGGATTGATTGGGAAAAAGGTGGTCATGGTGCGCAGTACACCTGCCCAGCAGGGTTGCTTCGGGGCAGCGGCGACTATGCCCGTCTAGGGGTGTGAGTGGTCTAAACTTCCCACCTCTCTAATCGTTGCCATGGGACTCCATTTATAGTCCAACAGGTTACCACAGTGGCAAATTGGTCATTAGATACTGATAAGATAGCAAACAGTGCTATCATACCTAACTCTTCAGGCTGACAGCGTGCATTTAATGTGCCACTTACTGTCACGTCATTGGTTGCCTGACAAGGCTTGCCGGGCTTAATCTACTAGCTCCACGCCTGCTTACTTGACACGTCTCTAGACGGGTGTCGTTCGTGGGTTCACTTGGTAGGAAGTGGCCACCATGTGGCGAATGGCTGCCACTTAATCATCCTCCGTCTTGACACCGAACTGATCCACGACATGGGTCGTGGTGGAGTAGTCGGTTGGGTGATTTGGTCTCTGTGAGTCCCGGCAGGCCCTGCCGGGACACCTTGGTACTTTTCTTCTGGGGGTGGCCTCGCCCCTTGCCGGGCTCGCCTACCTGGCAAGGGAGGCCTCATCCTTGGTAATATTTGGCTTCTCTATCTTGGTCTTGGTTTGTTCTGATTTGTTGGCTGGTTCTTCGAGTCTCTTGGTCTCTGCTTCTGGTGTTTCAATCTTAATCTTGTGCCTATGCATAGTCAGGTCAACAGGCCCTGGGTCTATTGTACCGACACCGCCTAAGCCGCAGCTAGGTTGTTCTGGTAGGGGACGATGTCCTCATGCATAACCCTGTATCTGCCCCTGGCAATAGGATCAAACAAAGCTGGTGCGGGCAAAGGAATAACATCACGGGTAATCTCACTAAATACCAAGTTATAAGGAACATCCATAGTGGTGTTCTCGAAATCAATAAAGTGGTGGTGTGCCATAGCCACGCGATCTAGGTAAACCTTAGGCAAGGGATAATCATGATGGTGTATCTGGATGTTAAAGTAATTCGCTAGGCGAGTAGCATAAATGCCACCATGTATTTTGCCCTCAGATCTGTTAATGTGGAGGCAACATGCCACAATAGCTCCCAAGCTATAAGTGTTGTCGGTGTAAAGTGCACGGCGTAAAACAACAAAGTCTGGGGCACTGAGCGCACCTACCTTCTCTCTAGCAAGCAAACACTTCGTTATGAATAGAGCAAAATAATGCACAACAGGAAAGTGTAAGCTAGCGGCGGTGACACCTGACGCCCCTCTCTCATCCCCCGTTGTCAGAGTACGGTAAAAACCATCAAACTCCGTGGGCCTAGGCTCTACTAAACCACCATTAGAAGGGAGCAAGCATATGTCACAAAAATTCAGTAAGCGGTATCTGATGAGGTTCAGCATATAAGTTAAACTGCACCTCAAGGGGATTATTCCTAACTAACAAAAATGAAAACTTTGCATAAAGAATTTGTGAGGAGATGATACTGTTCACATTCAGCTGCAATGAAGTCGATGAGGCCAGCATTAGCAGCATATTGTGCAAACTCCTGAAGGATTCCGGCCCCTTCCATGAACGGGTTGTGCGGCCATTCGCACAGCCGTACCTCCGCCATTCTCTGGGTGTGGAGATCACAGTCAGATGACTCCCCAATAACTCCCTTGGAGTTCTTCTTGGAAGCAAACTTCCTAAAGGTGCTCATCATTTTCCTATGAACAAAATTCTGAAATTTTTAGTCCACAAATTGTTTCTCAACAAAACTTCACAAGATTTAAAGCAACTACTCCTAAGGTTGCATAGAGCCCATAGGCAGGCTACAGGCGGACACGGGCTACCCGCAGCACCCATGTCCAAGCCCACAAAATGAGCATTCACGGATACCCGTGGATATACTTCAAAGTTATGCGAGACCTGTGGGCTTTCCCACGTAACCCACGTAGCCCACATATCCCTTACACGCCAACACTGGATAACGACGCAGCCATGGGGGGATTGCCGGGGCGAGTAGCAGCCGGAGCGCCGCCTCCAAATCTCTTCTCGCAGCCACTGTTTGCCGCTTCCGAGTCTTCCACCTCCAATGGAGGAGAGCTTCGTCTTCGCCGCTGCTAGCAGCGGCTCCATGCCATGACCGACGTCGGCTCCCCGGGATTTATGCCACCCGTGCTGATGCAGGAGAGATTCGCCGGCGCCGCAGCCTCACTCGGATTCGTACATGCTGTGCCAACTAAGGAGTGCTTCGTCGATGCTGCTGCGGTGACAAAGCAGCCGGAACAAAGCGGTCGGCGTCTTGGACATAGACATGTGCAATGACATTTCTAGATCCAAGACCAGCCGGATGACCAAGGTAAAATCCTAATTTTCTTGCTTCCCCTCATCTGATTTCCCAGAGAGCTTAAGCTGCCACTAGCTTTAACTAACTAATCTGAGTAAAATGTGGAATCCTTTGGTTGTTGAAGTGGTAAATAATTTATGTTTTTATGTTGGCGAATTGGTATACGGCAGAGTGCCATCGGCTTGTGATCTTCCTTTCTCATTTCCCCTTCTGTAAGACAAACAGAGGAACTAGTTCGAATTCAAAATGCCGCCATAGTTGCTTCTCCAATCCTTAGCTTGTCCTTAAAAAATATTCACTACTGTATTATGTTCCAATATTTTTTAGTGTATGAACATTGAAACCATATATTTCAATCCTAGTCTATGTAGTGCTCAAATTCGGTATTGCTAGTGTGTCATCTGTGGATTATTTAGGCATGTTCAATGGCGGCTGATAAAAATTCCAAACAACGAATGCCCAAATTCTGTAACATTTATAACCCGAACATGTTCTGTAGTGCAACTAGCTTGTAGTTGCTGTTTTTGTTGTTGTGGAGTTTGTGGGCATGTGGCAGCCCACATAATCCCACTTAAGTTAAGTGGGCAGCCCGTTTAGTCCCACGTAATTAAGTGGGCAGAAGTGGCAGGATGTGGGTGCCTGCAGGTCGTCCCACTTACAGGCTGAGCCCATAGCAAGCATTCAAACTACTTAGAACTCTAAGAATTAAACATGCAAGCTCATCTACAGTAGCACCAAGAGTAACTAATTATTCAAAATATAAACCACTAAAGCAAAAACTAATTGGACTAACGGAAGAGTCACATACCAAGCAACAATCCCCTGAAATAGTTTCGGAAATGGAGCCTCGAGCAAAGAGATCGAAATCCGCGGGTTTGAGAGCAAGAACACAAGAGTGAGAGCAATGGTGATTTTTCCTGGAGGTTGTTGGATGTTGGGTTCTGGTAGACCCTTAAGGTTCAAACTCTGGCGTGCGCACGAAGATCTCTCCCCTACCGTTCTACGTCCGATCGCCTCGTGAGATTTAAGCTGAAAACAATGAACAACACAAGGGAACGAGATTTATACTGGTTCGGTCCACTGTTGTGGTGTAATACCCTACTCCACTATGTGGTGTGGTGGATTGCCTCAGGGGCTGATGATGAACAGTACAGGGGAAGAACGGCCTCGCGAGAGGTGTTCTTGAGCTAGTGCGATGAACTACTTCGGTGAGTTCGATCGCCGCTCTCTCTCTCTAGTCTTCCCAAAATCTGGATCCGCTCTCCCTCTACTGTGGTGGCTAGTCCTATTTATAGAGGCCCTAGGCCTCTCCCCAAATATTGAGCGGGAAGGGAGACAACAACGGCCATTTCGATGGGGAACATCTAGTACAAGTTATCCCGACTAAAGTTGGTCTTCGGCTGCCAAAAGCACTCGCGATGACACTGTCTTGGGCTCCACGGTGACCTCCATCCCACCGCTCCGCTGGTCTTGGTCTCGTTGCACTGAAATGGCAACCTTTGCCTGATGCCTCGGTACCCCGTGTTTGTGCTTGCCCCCTTTGCACCGAAGAGGAAACAAGGACACTCCGCAAGCCAGCGCCTGCCTGGTGCCCGCCTGGACCCGATCGTCATGGCTTGCGAGGTACCCTGCCTTGATCTCTCCGCCTCCTCGCGAGCTTGCCTGGCGAGGCCATCCCTGAGGAAGCCTTGCATCGCCCGCCCCGCGAGGCTTGGCCCCTCGCGAGGGTCTTGAGTCTTGTGCTGATGAAGATGGGACATACTGGGCCACCACTTGAGCCACGCCGCAGGCCGCAGGCAGGCAAGTCTGGGGACCCCCGTTCCCAGAACGCCAACAGTAGCCGCCGGGCCCAAGGCACGCTCGGACTTGCTTAGCGGAGAAGCGAAGGGGCAAGTGGCAGTTGATTGGATGTGGGCATCTCTACTTCCCCACGCTGCCTCTGTAACTGCTCGACTGACAAAAGGCTGGCTCTGGGTTAGCCTTACCTCATTATGCTCGTTCTCCTTGCTCCAGATCCCCTTTCTTGCTCTCCACCTTCCTGCCTCCAAAATCTCCAGATCTGCCGCATTCCTTCTCCTCTAGCGAACTATGGCCCCCCGCAAGACTCCGGCTGGGGCTGCATCGGCCTGGGACTCACCGGCCCTGGTCTCTTCCAACGTGACGGAGAAGAATCTCGCCCTCATGCGCCGGATGGCGGCATCGCAGATCAACAAGATGGGGGAGATTACGCTCCGTCTTGGCTCTGCCCAGCCGGATGACAAGGGGAGCACCTTCTATCCCTTCTTCATGAACGCCGTCATCGCTGGTCTGGTTCCTCCCTTCTCTGAGTTCTTCCTTGCCGTCCTTCGCCAGTATTGGTTGCATGCTTTGCATATACACCCCAACTCCATCCTCCTCTTGTCGATCTTTGCCTACTACTATGAGGCACATGTCGGGGTGGCGCCCTCCGTGGCCTTGCTGAGCCACTTCTTCTCCCTCCGGGTCTCCGGCGGCAATATCGTGGCATGCGCGTTTTGTCGCGTACTCCAAGTCCAACGCCATCTCGAAGGCCGGGAAGAGGGCTGAGGGCTTCCGGAGCAAGTGGCTCATGGTGAATGCTGGGTGCCACAACCCCCTGCTGGAGCTGCCGACAAAGCAGCCTGAAGCCGTTGAGGCGTGGTCCCGCGCGAAGCTCGATGACCGGTGGGCGAAGCGGGTGTTGGAGAAGATGAACGCCAACCTGAGGCCGGGCACTATGAGGGCGGCAAAGCTGACCGGGGCCTCGCTCCTGAGGGAGTTTCTATCGCACCGGGTGGCCCCTCTTCAAGCGTACTCGTGCCCGCTGTGGAGGCTCGCGGACGCGGATGTCGTCCTCCGCCTGAGCTTGGACGCCCTGAGCGACGAGGATCTGACCGCGGCCCTCTGCTGCCTGGTTGGAGAGGAAGTGGTAGGCCCGGTGTGTGCTCCGGTCCCTTTGTTCCTCCGTGGTGACTGGGAGTAGGTGGTGGACGCCATGCCCACCTTCGACGGGGTCGGCCTGGTGCCGGCGAAGGATCTTGAGGGTCAGGCGGCGACGGCGACGGTGAACCTGTCCTTCGGCGAATCCAGCAGAGAAGAAGAGGGAGGCGACGACGAGGACGAGGAGCGTGACTCGGAGGCGACCTTCGAGGGGACAGGGAGACTTCCCCTAGAGCAGGTCCAGGGCCCTCTGCTCCCTGCCTGACGACGACGACGAGGCCGGCGCCAGGCGAGAGGGGGAGGACGTGCCCCTTATCCCGAGGAAGGACATGTCCGGGTTTATCCCCTAAGGGTCTACCTCGGCCCTTGCATCGGTCGAAGTCAGCTCCAGCCCTTCAGGCGCATCTTCTCCTGCGGCTGGGCCTCCCGAGGCTGATCCCCGCAAGAGGCTTTCGGGCTTCAAGCTTGGCCGGAGTCCGTGGGATCCCGCGGCGGTCAACAAGTAAGTATCCAAACTTCGCCTCGCCCCTATCTTTTTGCTGTCAAAGCCTGACATCTTCCATTGGGTAGGTTGCTAGCCGCAGCGAAGAGGCTGAAGGGAGGCGCCGTAACCCCGCCAGAAACTGGCTCGTCATCCGTGGCCGTGTCCCCCGCCCGATCATCTTCGCGAGGCCAGCAGGAATGCTCCAGCGAGGAGTTAGCCCCCGTGGCCCCGTTGACTCTGGAGGTGCCCGTGATTCACGCTATCGCCGAGGTTGCCAAGACTCAGGATGTCCCTGCCTCCCAGGTTGTGATTATGCTGCCGCCTTCTCCTCCTACTCTGCTGGCCCCTGTCTCCTCTGCTTCCTCCGCCACCGACGAACTGAGTCGGCTGCGGGAGGATCTCCGGAGCGCTGACCCCGCCTGGTGGCCAGGCGCCTGGAGTTGGTCTCCAGCTTGGCTAGTTCTAATGTCTCCGTCTGAGCGGCGTTGAGCCAGGCTGTGACAGCTTCTGAGGAGGGGAAGCAAACCACCTCCCAGGCCGCCGCCGCCCGCAACGCAGCGCTGAAGGACGCTTCAACAATCAAGGGCTGCTATGAGAAGCTAGAGGGCGAGCTGGGAGAGCTGCGTGCTGAGCTTGCCAAGGAGGTTTGCGGCCGCCAGGTGAAGGAGGAGGAGGTGAAAGCTTGGGAGGCTGCTGTCAAGGAGCGCAACGCCGAACTGTCAGCCGACCTCGACCAGCTGAAGACACTGGAGCAGGCGCTGAAGGTGGAGAGGACCGAACTAGATGCCGACGCGAAGATCCTGGCCAAAGACCGCACGGCCTTCACCCTCTACGAGGAGAGGGCCCGCATAGCGCTGAAAACGCTCTATGACGGGGGCCTGGAGAAGCCACTGGCCGGAGCCAAGGAAGGCCCCGCCAAGCTGGTTCCCTTCCTCGTCGAGGTGCTTGAGGAGGTCATGATTGGCATCGGCCCCATGGCTGAAGTCGAGGCTCGCGTCCTCTCCTCCGCAATGCTGCAGCGGATCCTCAGCCATGTCTACCTCTGCAACCCCGACGCCAACCTTAATGACCTGTTGGAGCCGGTGGACGCCAAGCGCTCCGCTGCTGCTGCTGAAGCCGTCAAGGGTCAAGCGGAGGCCCTGCTGTCGAAGTTCCGTGCCTTCAACACCGCGCCCAAGCGGGGTGCTGCCGGCCCCGCAGCTCCAGGAGCTGGGGCTGCCAAACGCGACTCTACCACGAGCGGAGGCGCAGCCCAGGGTTGATCTTCTCACGGCCTTTTTCCTGCTTTGATCCCTGCAACATGCACCATGCCTCGTGGAGGCGTTTAAATTTGTGTTTGGTATTGTGAGAACAATTTATGGTCTGTAATATTTGCTTCTGGATTTGCTAGATTTTGCGATTTCCTTCCTATTTTCTTGTGTTCTATGTCGGCAGGGCCCGACCCCGCGCATACCTCAGCCGCTGTTAGCCCCGACCGGATCACCAGGATGGGACTAAGGAGTGAGGGGCTACGTGACAAGTTAGGCTCCTGAGTCGCGATGCTCAGGATTCCCCCTTGACGCGCAAACAACAAATAGGGAGGGGGTGAAGGAGAGGATCTGTTGTTCTACGTCGGCAGGGCCCGGCCCCGCGCATACCTCACCCGCCATTAGCCTTTCGAAACTAAGGAGTGAGGGGCTACGTGACCAGTTAGGCTCCTGAGTCGCGATGCTCAGGAGTCCCCCTTGACGCTCGAACGAGTCTTCATACCTTGGCTCCACTCGGGGAGGGGCGCGCGATTACCAGGTCCGAGGGACCTGGCTGGGTGGCATGCGCTCGGGCGTGGCCCGGGCGCAGCCCCCGTGTCCAGCCCCCTCACGTGGCACTCCCGAGGGGAGGCTTTGCGATGGTGCCAGACACTGAGCTCTGGGTTCCCTGAGGTTGATACAGCCGTGGGCTGCCTTCAATTGTTTATCACCAGCGGGGAGCATAGTGCTTCCGTATGTGTACGGGCATAGCCGCTCCTCGGCAGTGTCGTTAGCCCTTGCGGAGAATGGTGCTTCCACTAGTGCGTGGGAGGGGGGCTCCCCTCCGGGAGGAGCCCCCGGGGCGTGTACAGCCCCGCCCTGACTCGTGGCCGGCACGGTAGGGCTAGGAGAGGTGTATCTGGGCACCCGTGAGCCAGTGCGGGACTCACGAGGCCCTACCTCGAGGCGGGTTGCGTCTGGCTCTGGCCCTTTATCAGTGGTATGTTCCTGCAAGGTGGTTTGAATGCAAATGCTCTATGTCCTCATGTCCCGGCCGTCGAGCAAGCTTAGCCGCCACTGGCATGACAGGTCAAGATGCTGTGGGTCAAGGCCAGGGGTGAGGGCTGGAGAGCCAGTAAGAGCCCATGAGTCGCGATGCTCAGGCGCCCCCTTTTTAATGTGCAAGCGATTCGCATGAAGAAAAATAGACCCGTGGTGGGCCGCAGACGACAATCATGAAGGAGCAAATCAACTTAGATAGATGCGGAAAAACAAACGCCGCTAGGTCAGGCCCGAGCGGCTTGGGGATGATGCAGCCCGAGGGGCGCCCCAACCAAGGTAAGCAGAGAACATAAGCAAAACGAATACATGCTGCAGGGACGGACCCATGCGACCTGGGAATGATGCAGCCCTGTGGGCGCTCCCAGCTGAAACGAAAACTGAAAAGAAGTCACCTGATACTGTTGCAGAACGAATGTCAGAGTAGCTGACGATGCAGGGTGAAGAAGCCGATCCTCACGAGCCATCGGGACTCCGAGCCTCGGAAGACTCAGGAGGTCCGGGCGGCCTGACGAGGTCTATCTCTATCTCCTCCAAGAACGCATGATGCTTGGCCACCTGAGCTTCCAGAATGCTCCTCATCAGGCGCTGGTGGGCTGCAGCCGCGTTCGGCAAGCCAAAGGGCGAACGAAGCTATGCGGTGAGCCCGCGCAATGCCCCACGCACGAAGGCCAGAAGCACTCCTGAGATGCGACTCGATTGAGCCCTGTGTAGTCGATGCAGACGCGCAGCCCACCATCCTCGCCTGGATGGGGAGCTACGCTGGGTAGGCGGCAGTTGCCGCGCATGACTCTCGATTCCTCCAACTCCTAAGCGACCTTGGTGATGAAGTCCTGAGGGTTGGATCGTTCTTTCCTTACGCCTTCCTGAGGGAAACGTGCCGTGAAGCACGCCTCCAAGTTGTGCCCAAGCACCTCCCTCGTGACCTTCACAAAGTCGGTGGCTCCCCAAGAGAGAGCCCCCGAGCCCTGCCCGAGGAGGGCGCCGGGCACACCTTCCTATGCGATGGAGGGTGGCGCCCCTTGGATGGGCGCATGTCCAGATGTGGCGCCTCCGGAGGTGCCTGCCTCCTGAGGCTTTGAACCAGGTGATGTCTTCTTCTTCTTGGGAGCTGTTCCAGGGAGGTTCCCACTCTTGCTGTCTGGCTCCTCGATCGACGCGGCCTGGAAGGCACGCTCGAGGGACCACACCGCATCCTTCTCTTCACAGGGGACCGTGATGACCCCGCCGCTTCCTGGAATCTTGAGGACGTTGTAGCCATGGTGAGTCACTGCCATGAACTTGGCAAGGGCCGGATACCCGAGGATGGCATTGTATGGCAGGCGAATGTGAGCGACATCGAAGTCAATGAGCTCGGTGCGGTAGTTGTTGCACTGTCCAAAGGTGACAGGAAGGCGGACTTGCCCTATCGGGACAAGGGAACCATCAGTGACTCCTGAGAAAGGCTAGGTTGGCTGAAGCTGATCATATGGCACTTGGAGATTGTTGAACGTCTCGACGGACAGAACGTTGAGCCCTGCCCCACCGTTGATGAGGGTCCTGGTGACTTGCACATTGCTGATGACTGGGGAACAAAGCATTGGGAGGACACCGGATGTTGGGTTCCGGCAGACCCTTAAGGTTCGAACTCTGGGGTGCGCACAAAGATCTCTCCCCTACCGTTCTACGTCCGATCGCCTTGTGAGATCTAAGCTGAAAATAATGAACAACACAAGGGACACGAGATTTATACTGGTTCGGGCCATCGTTGTGGTGTAATAACCTACTCCAGTGTGTGGTGTGGTGGATTGCCTCAAGGGTTGATGATGAACAGTACAGGGGAAGAACGGCCTCGCGAGAGGTGTTCTTGAGCTAGTGCGATGAACTGTTTGGGTGAGTTCGATCGCCTCTCTCTCTCTCTCTCTCTAGTCTTCCCAAAATTTGGATCCGCTCTCCCTCTACTATGGTGGCTAGTCCTATTTATAGAGGCCCTGGGCCTCTTCCCAAAGATTGAGCGGGAAGGGCGCCAACAACGGCCATTTCGAAGGGGAACATATAGTACAAGTTATCCTGACTAAAGTTGGTCTTCGGCTACCAAAAGCACTGGCGATGACGCCGTCTTGGGCTCCACAGTGCCCTCCATCCTGCTGCTCTGCTGGTCTTGGTCTCGTTGCACTGAAATGTCAACCTTTGCCTGATGCCTCGGTACCCCATGTCTGTGCTTGCTCCCTTCGCACCAAAGAGGAAACAAGGACATTGCGCCTGCCTGGCCCCGATCGTCATGGCTTGCGTCACGAGCACCTCGCAAGGTACCCTGCCTTGATCTCTCTGCCTCCTCGCGAGCCTGCCTGGCGAGGCCGTCCCTGAGGAAGCCTTGCGTCGCCCGCCCCGCGAGGCTTGGCCCCTCGCGAGGGTCTTGAGTCTTGTGCTGATGAAGATGGGCCGTACTGGGCCACCACTTGAGCCACGCCGCAGGCCGCAGGCAGGCAAGTCTGGGGACCCCCGTTCCGAGAACACCGACAGAGGTAGGTGATGATGTGGGATGAAGAGAAAGCGAGGGGGCCCACGTGCGGACCACAACCCACCAGGGCGCCCCTGAGGGTCCTTGCGCACCCAGGTGGGTTATGCCCACCTGGTGCACCTCCCTCTGATGTTATTTGCACCAAAATTCTTAAATATTCAGAGAAAATCATATTAAATTTTCAGATCATTCTGATAACTTTTATTTTTGGGTCATTTTTTATTGCATGGGAAATTCAAAAAACAGACAAAACATAGCTTTTTATTTTATTTAACAAAGATAAACAGAAACCAAAAGGTAGGGACATAAGGTAGTTCTTACAAAATTCATCAACTTCATACCTCCCAAAAATGATCAATTAATACGGTTGATCAAGACTTATTAACAACAACTTTCGATTAGCATGAAAGCAAAGAAAGTTCCGTAAATCACTAAGTTACCTCAACGGGGATATGAATGTCTCAACAATAAGCATTTCATATTTCTTTCTGGCAGTAGGTAGAGGTAGTTGAAAACTTCCAATAGTGATTGGCGGAGATTTTTCAATAAGATTGATACCATTCACTTGGAATTTTTTCTTTGAAAAGTGCATCGTATGCTCATTACCATTGGTATGAAAAGTGACCTTGCTTTTATTGCAATCAATAAAAGCCCCTGTAGTATTCAAGAAGGGTCTACCAAGGAAATCGACATGTTGTCGTCCTCGGGCATCTCAAGTATAACAAAGTCAGTCAAGATAGTAACATTGGCAACAACAACGGGCACATCCTCACAAATACAGATAGGTATGGCAGTTGATTTATCAACCATTTGCAAAGATATTTCAGTAGGTGTGAGTTTTTCAAATCAAGTATTTCATATACACAGAAAGGCATAACACTAACACCAGCTCATAAATCACATAAAGCAATTTTCACATAGTTTCTTTTGATGGAGAAAGGTATAGTGGGGATTCCCGGATCTCCAAGTTTGTTAGGTACTCCATCTTTAAAAGTATAATTAGCAAGCATGGTGGAGATTTCAGCTTCCGGTATTTTTCTCTTGTTGGTGATGATGTATTTCATGTACTTTGCATAAGGTGGCATTTTCAAGATATCAGTCAAGTGAGTACGCAAAAAGACTGGCCTAATCATTTCAGCAAAGCGTTCAAATTCTTCATCATCTTTCTTTTTAGTTGACTTAGGTGGAAAGGGCATAGGATTCTAAACCCCGGGTTCTCCTTCCTTACCATGTTTTCTAGCAACAAAGTCCCTTTTATCATATTTTCTATTTTTTGGTTGTGGGTTATCAAGATTAACTGCTGGCTCTATCTCAACATCATTGTTTGGTTCCTTATTATTTGTTTGAGTGTCGTCGTGAACCTCATCATGATCTTTTTCATTATCAAAAGGTGAGAGATTAAGTTTCAGCATCAGAGATAGAAACTTCATTATCATTTTCAGGAGGTTTTTCTACTTCAGGTTCACTAGAGGCATGCAAAGTCCTATCATTTTTCTTCTTCTTTTTCTTTCTAGAACGACTAGGTGCATCAGTGTTAACTCTTTGAGAGTCTTGTTCAATTCTTTTTGGATGTCCCTCGAGATAAAGTGGTTCCTGAGTCATTCTACCTCCTCTAGTCATTACTCTAACAGCATGATCATTGATATTATTATTCATTTCATCAAGAATTTCCCTTTGAGATTTAGCAACTTGTTCTAATTGAGTTTGAACCATAGAGGCATGCTTTCCTACACCTCTAACTGTTGGGGAATGCGGTAATTTCAAAAAAATTCCTACCATCACGCAAGATCTAAATATGTGATGCATAGCAACGAGAGGGGAGAGTGTGTCCACGTACCCTCGTAGACCGAAAGCGGAAGCGTTATGACAACGCGGTTGATGTAGTTGTACGTCTTCATGATCCGACCGATCTTAGCACCGAACATACGGGACCTCCCCGATCAGCACACGTTCAGCTCGGGGACGCCCTCGTACTCTTGATCCAGTTGAGGTCGAGGGAGAGTTTCATCAGCACGACGGTGTGGTGACGGTGATGATGAAGTTACCGGCGCAGGGCTTCGCCTAAGCACTACGATGATATGACCGAGGTGTGTAACTGTGGAGGGGGCACCGCACCTGGCTAATGCCAACTTGTGTCTCCTAGGGTGCCCCCCTGCCCCCGTATATAAAGGAGCAAGGGGGAGGCTGGCCGGCCCTTGGGCGCGCCAAGGAGGGGAGGAGTCCTCCTCCTAGTAGGAGTAGGACTCCCCTTTTCCTAGTCCAACTAGGAGGGGGAAGGGGGAAGGAAGGACAGGGAGAGGGAGCGGGAAAGAGGGGATGTGCCCCCCCTCCCCTAGTCCAATTCAGACTCCTCTTGGGGGGGGGGGGCGCCACCTCCTGGGCTGCTGCCATCTCTCTCCCCTAAGGCCCACTAAGGCCCAATATTTCCCCGGGGGTTTCCGGTAACCCCTCCGGCACTCCTGTTTTCTCCGAAATCACCCGAAACACTTCCCGTGTCCGAATATAGAAGTCCAATATATCAATCTTTATGTCTCGACCATTTCGAGACTCCTCGTCATCTCCGTGATCATATCTGGGACTCTGAACTACCTTCGGTACATCAAAACACATAAACTCATAATACCAATCGTCATCGAACGTTAAGCGTGCGGACCCTACGGGTTCGAGAACTATGTAGAGATGACCGGCACAAGTCTCCGGTCAATAACCAATAGCAGAACCTGGATGCTCATATTGGTTCCTACATATTCTACGAAGATCTTTATCGGTCAAACCGCATAACAACATACATTGTTCCCTTTGTCATCGGTATGTTACTTGCCCGAGATTCGATCGTCGGCATCTCAATACCTAGTTCAATCTCGTTACCGACAAGTCTCTTTACTCGTTCCGTAATACTTTATACCAACTAACTTATTAGTTACAATGCTTGCAAGTCTTATAGTGATGAGTATTACCGAGAGGGCCCAGAGATACCTCTCCGAAACACAGAGTGACAAATCCTAATCTCGATCTATGCCAACCCAACAGACAACTTCGGAGACACTTGTAGAGCACCTTTATAATCACCCTTTTGCGTTGTGATGTTTGGTAGCACACAAAGTGTTCCTCCGGTATTCGGGAGTTGCATAATCTCATAGTCCGAGGAACTTGTATAAGTCATGAAGAAAGCAGTAGCAATGAAACTAACACGATCATAATGCTAAGCTAACGGATAGGTCATGTCCATCACATCATTCTTCTAATGACGTGATCCCTTTCATCAAATGACAACACATGTCTATGGTTAGGAAACTTAACCATCTTTAATTAACGAGCTAGTCAAGTAGAGGCATACTAGGGACTATATGTTTTGTCTATGTATTCACACATGTACTAAGTTTCTGGTTAATACAATTCTAGCATGAATAATAAACATTTATCATGAATTAAGGAAATAAATAATAACTGTATTATTGTCTAGGGCTTATTTCCTTCAGTCTCCCACTTGCACTAGAGTCAATAATCTAGATTACATAGTAATGATTCTAGCACCCATGGAGCTTTGGTGCTGATCATGTTTTGCTCGTGAGAGAGGCTTAGTCAACGGGTCTGCAACATTCAGATCCGTGTGTATCTTGCAAATCTCTATGTCCCCTTCTGACACTTGATGACGGATGGAATTCAAGCAGCTCTTGATGTGCTTGGTTCTCTTGTGAAATCTGGATTCCTTTGCAAAGGCAATTGCACCAGTATTTTCACAAAAGATTTGCATTGGACCCGATGCACTAGGTATGACACCTAGATCGGATATGAACTCCTTCATACAAACTCCTTCATTTGCTGCTTCCGAAGCAGCAATGCACTCCACTTCACATGTAGATCCCGCCACGATGCTCTGCTTGGAACTGCACCAACTGACAGCTCCTCCATTCAATAAAAATACGTATCCGGTTTGCGACTTAGAGTCATCCGGATCAGTGTCAAAGCTTGCATCAACGTAACCATTTACGATGAGCTCTTTTTCACCTCCATAAATGAGAAACATATCCTTAGACCTTTTCAGGTATTTTAGGATGTTCTTGACCGCTGTCCAGTGTTCCACTCCGAGATTACTTTGGTACCTCCCTGCTATGCTTATAGCAAGACATACATCAGGTCTGGTACACAACATTGCATACATGATAGAACCTATGGCTGAAGCATAGGGAATGACTTTCATTTTCTCTCTATCTTCTGCGGTGGTCGGGCTTTTAGTCTGACTCAACTTCACACCTTGTAACACAGGTAAGAACCCTTTCTTTGACTGATCCATTTTGAACTTCTTCAAAACTTTGTCAAGGTATGTGCTTTGTGAAAGTCCAATTAAGCGTCTTGATCTATCTCTATAGATCTTGATGCCCAATATGTAAGTAGCTTCTCCAAGGTCTTTCATAGAAAAACTCTTACTCAGGTATCCCTTTGTTCTATCCAGAAACTCTATATCATTTCCAATCAACAA
Source organism: Triticum timopheevii (assembly GCA_963921465.1). Taxonomy (NCBI): domain Eukaryota; kingdom Viridiplantae; phylum Streptophyta; class Magnoliopsida; order Poales; family Poaceae; genus Triticum; species Triticum timopheevii. Next base: position 143,579,843 of record OY997270.1, read on the forward strand.
TATGTCATCTACATATAAGATCAGAAATGCTACAGAGCTCCCACTCACTTTCTTCTAAATACAGGCTTCTCCAAAAGTCTGTATAAAACCATATGCTTTGATCACACTATCAAAGAGTTTATTCCAACTCTGAGAGGCTTGCACCGGTCCATAAATGGATTGCTGGAGCTTGCACACTTTGCTAGCACCCTTTGGATCAACAAAACCTTCTGGTTGTATCATATAGAACTCTTCTTCCAGAACTCCATTCAGGAATGCAGTTTTGACATCCATTTGCCAAATTTCATAATCATAAAATGCAGCAAATGCTAACATTATTCAGACAGACTTAAGCATCGCTGCGGGTGAGAAGGTGTCATCGTAGTCAACTCCATGAACTTGTCAAAAACCTTTCGCAACAAGTCGAGCTTTGTAAATAGTAACATTACAGTCTGCGTCGGTCTTCTTCTTAAAGATCCATTTATTTTATATGGCTTGCCGATCATCAGGCAAGTCCACCAAAGTTCACACTTTGTTCTCGTACATGGATCCCATCTCAGATTTCATGGCGTCAAGCCATTTCGCGGAATCTGGGCTCATCATCGCTTCCTCATAGTTCGTAGGTTCATCATGGTCTAGTACTATGACTTCCAGTACAGGATTACTGTACCACTCTGGTGCGGATCTTACTCTGGAAGACCTACGAGGTTCGGTAGTAACTTAATCTGAAGCTTCATGATCATCATCATTAGCTTCCTCACTAATTGGTGTAGGAATCACAGGAACTGATTTATGCGATGAACTACTTTCCAATAAGGGAGCAGGTACAGTTACCTCGTCGAGTTCTACTTTCCTCCCAATCACTTCTTTCGAGAGAAACTCCTTATATAGAAAGGATCTGTCGGTGTACAAAAGTAGGGGCGCTCTTTGTACCCCTTTACTTGTGCATGGGAAGTCAGAGCCGCACCTGTGTCCATGCTTAGCGGGCCAGATGAAGGAAGCAAAAGTATGAGACTACCGAAGCGGCGCTCAAACTAGGGGCGCAAAAGGTAAAGCGACAAGATGGGCTTCCCCCGGCAAGACCCTTGCCGGGGCGGCCTATGCAGCCCCCACAAGAGCCTTGCCGGGGCAACTTACCCAACGCCAGCAAGGCCACCACCCTTGAGCCTAAGAGTTTCGACACCATCGACAATATTGGAACCCAAGCTCGGGAGGGGGCCTGCATAGTGGCATGCAGATCTTTCTAAAGACAAAGGACCTGCGAGGCCTAGATAGGAACCAGAAGACAAAACAACAGCGAGGCTCCTTGCCGAGGATGCGCACGAGGCCCCGGCAAGGCTCCTTCCAAAGATAACCACGAGGCCCCGGCAAGACCCTTGCCGGGAATATTAGCAAGACCCCGGCAAGGCTTTGCTGCCCCGTCGCCGACCCAGCTCAGCGACCGACCCACCAACTAAGCAAGTACCCATGTGGATGTACTTGGCTCCTAAGCCAACTAGTCAAGCACCTCCGCGGTGGCATGCAGATCTTCGTGAAGACCCTGCCACCACACCAGCTTAGCAGCCTGCTAGCTTACATGGCGCTGCACGCCTCGTTGGCCTGGACGCATGTCGAAGCAAGGCGAAGCGGCGATGGATGGGACGGGCTTTGTTGCCGTCCCCGATAAAGCAAGAGCATTTAATGCGTTTTGTCCTGTGATGTCAGGTGATAAGCTCAGCCACTGTTCAGCTTTCCACCTCCTGTGTGCCACAGTGGTGACCGCTTTTTTCTATAAAAGGAGGCTGGAGGCGTAGGGAAGAGGGATTCGGATCTTTTGAACAAGTCACGGGCCGTAGCTAGTTCAAGAACTAAAGGACACTCAAATATACACCAAAGTAGGACTAGGGTATTACGCATCCTCGCGGCCGAACCTGGGTAAATGATCTTTGAGCTGTCTCCTAGACCCGCTCTTTCCACAACCTCGCGCCCGCCGACCATAGTAGGGATTCCAGTGATCCCATAGGTGTCACTTTCCATCGACATCTTTGGCGCAGCAGGTAGGGGGGCACGAGTTGTGAAAATCTAGTTTTGGAGCCGATGCGTCGACTCTTTCATGGGGATGGCCTGAAGGGAGAGGGCGAGGTCGGTCAGCCACCCTCTGGTGCCATCTGCAGCCTTGACAGCCATCCGTGTGGCCATGAGAAGCTAAGTCATGCAAAATTTTGGCTAATTTCTTTTATCTAAGTTATTCCCCTCGAAAGGTCTCACCTTTGTTATGGAAAACCTGCACACGATGGGACCCTCCACTGTTGGCTACGCCCTTGTTCTGTTTCGAGTCCGCTCAACAGTTCGAGCAGCCGCGTCGAGGGCGGCAGGGTGGACTATCCGCTTTAGGCAATGTCCTTGTTCTGTTTTGAGAACGCTCAACAGTTCAAGCATCCGCGCTGAGAGCGGTAAGGTGGGTTGCCTGGCGGCGAGCACACCTAGACGGCCGCTAAGGATCAGTCCTTCAAAGCGTTGCAGCTTGGGTTTACGCGCCGGCAAGCTGATCCAACTCAGCGTAGGGCATACATACCAAGGAAGATCGAACAGGGGAATAGCATGCATCACATTGAAGTACTGCAGAGTTATATTACATCAAATAATCGCTGTGTTTCTGACTTAAGATAAAATTGTCTTGGTCTTGAACTCGGAGCGGCAACGAGAAACAGGGTGCCTAGTCCCGGTGCTGGCCCTCCACCCTCTCGACTCCGTCAACGCAGTCGGTGGTGGGCTTGATGTACTCCTTGAGTGCCGCGAGGTCCGTCCCCTCCGGCAAGCTCTCCAGCGCGTCGGCAAAGTTGACGGTGGGGTTCCAGAATGCCACCTTGGTGAGCACCTTGGTCAGGGCGCCCCGGCAGAGCCTCCAGGCTTGTTGGCCAGATAAGTTGCTCGGTTGGAGCAGATCTGCTCCAGGGCTTCAGGAACACCCTCGAAGAACAGGGTCAGTGCGGCATTGGGACTCACGTTCGGCTCTGGGGCGTACCTCACACTTGGCATCCCCATGGTAGCCAGCTTCGTGGTGATCTTGTCGGCGACGTCAGCAAGGCGGCTGATCAAACGGTTTATCCCCTCCGCATAATCCTTGTGCTCGGCGGCGTCATTCCTTCGCAGATGCCTCTCTTCCTCCAAGTCCTTGGCCAGGAACACTTCCCGGGCCCTGGCCCCCGAAAGCATCCCCTCAAGGCCCTCCAGCTTCAGCTTCAGGTTGTTGACAGAGTCGTTGGCTTGGGAGAGTAGCTCGACCTTGCCGAGGACTGCATCCTGCGCCTCCGCCAAGGCGCTGCTGATCGTGTGCTTCTCCTTCGCCAGCTCCAGGGCCTTGTTCTTCAGCCGTCCCGCTCTACCTCCAGCTCCTTCACCTTATAGTCGTGGACCAGGGCTTGAGCATCGATTGCCTCTCTGTGCCTCTACTCCAGCCCCTGGGTCTGCTGAAGGACGAGTCTCTCGACCTCCTCATCCTTGCCGCGGAGTGTGGTGGCGAGGGCCTCCTTGCAAGCGGCGAGGTCCTCCTCATGGGAGTTCAGCTCGGCCTGGTTTTATTGCCGGGTGGCCTCGTCCTTGGCGGCCCATTCCCTCGCCGCCTCCTGGGCCTTCTTGACGTCAGCCTACTTCAAGATGAGCTCTTACTTGCACTCGGCCAGCAGATCTTGGGCAGCCTTCAGCTCTTTTGGGGCCTGGCGGAACCAGGCCGGCGTCTCGGTGATGCGTTCCTCAAGGTCCGCCTCCACCTTGTCCTCCACCGCCACCCTGGACTTCACCTTGTCCAGACAGGCACGGTGGAGCACCTGGAGCTTCTGGAAGTCGGCGCTCATGGACCGAAGAAGCCGCTCCTCTAGAGAACCGCCACCACCGGCGCTCGGTTCTTCAACAACCTAGAGCCCGGTGGAGGAGAGCGCCTTGTCATCAAACACCTCCCCCTCGGCCGGCGCCCTGGTGCCCGCCGTCCCTGGAAGGTGGATGAACAGGTCATCGCTCACCTTCAAGTACCTGCCCGAGCCAGAGGCGGCAGAGGAGGAGGGTTGGTCGTCGACCACCCCCTCCTCAGCAGCAGCCTTGCTGGCCTCCCCAGCGGCGCCCTTGCCAGCCTCCTTGGCAGCAGCCTTGCCGGTCCCTCCGGTAGGCCCCTTGCCGGCCTCCTCGGTGGCGGTCTTGGTGGCCTCCTCGGTGGCGATTCTGTGGGCCTCGGCCTCGGCGTCCCTTGCGACCTTCTCGATGATGATATCGCTGTTTTCCTACTCTGCCGAGGAAGAGTCTAGATGCCGAGGAGAAGAGTAAGACAGAGCCAAGATCAAGGTTCAAGGAAAATAAAGAACATGGACAGGAAATGAGCGACTTACCGACACCGGGCTGGGAAGAAGTGGTGACCTCCCCACCAGCCTTTGTTGCTGGGGCAAAATCCCTGGCACCCAAGTTCGATTCCTCCTCCTCCATGTGCATGGGCTCGGTGGTGGATGCCCTTGCTGGGGACGCCCCTAGGAGCGGCGTAGTCGAGGGGGGCGGCATGGTGGGAGTGGCCCTTAGTGGCTCCTCCTGATATTGTTCTTCTCCATCAAACCCAGCAAGGTCAGCATCGACGCCTCGCACCTCGGTGTTCATCTATGAAGGAGTGAGTGATGGGCTTACGCTGGGGGCTAAGGCGGGACCTGTGTCGGGGGCGGTTGTCCGGGTTGCTCTCCACTACCAATGGCGTACGTGAAGTACCCACCGGGGGCTCGCCGCCCATTGAGACCCTGGCCCTTTTCACCGCCCTCTGGACCAGTGTCTCCGCGTCCCTGCGAAGACAACACCAAATCCAGTGAGGATGATGCAGGTGTAAGGACAGGGAGTGAAGGGGAGCAAAATACTTACTCATTCTCCACCTCCTCCTCCACTGGCTTCCACTTCCTCTTCGGGCTAAAGGACCTGAGGTCAAAGTCTGCCTCCAAGGTGCTGACCAAGGCAGAAGAAGAGGGAGATGGAGTCCGACGCCGCTTGGACAAGGAGGAGACATTCATCGTCCTTTTCTCCACGGCGGCATTCATCGTCTTCGTCATCGCCATGGCCTTTGTCGCCCTCGTTTGGCGCACGAGTTGCTCCTGGGCTGGTTGCCGCTGCGCGGTCTTGCTGGGCCGGAACGGCTCGCTAGAGCTGGCCCGCCGCAGGACGTGTCTCCTCCCTGTTGGCGGAGGATCATCCGAGTCGGTATCTTCCTCGGACGACTCGTCATCCATCTACTCAACAAGGGGACCCTCAGCACCAGTGCCGCTGGACTCCCCAGCAGACTCAGCCCATCGGGCGAGCTCCTTCTCCTCTGTATCCACGTGAGCCTCGTCCTCCACACCGCCAGCGCTGCCAGCCTCCCTGGAGAGTGCTACCTCTGCCGCTCTGGTGGCGATGTAGTCCACCTCTTCCTTGGTGGTGCTTGGATGAGCTTCGGCTCGGCATGGACATAGCCCTCCGACAAGTTGTTGAAGAACTCCTACACTTCGTGTGCCGGGGGCTCGGCCCAGGCCGGGTCGAGGCCGTGCGCGTTGAAGTCCGGCATCATGGCAATAATATCGGACCGGCGAGAGTTGTTGCTCAGCGGGACCACTCCCATCGGCAACCCAAACAGGGGCCCTTTGACGGACTTGCCGGACTGTGCGGCCTTGCCGGCCCTCTCAACCCAGCCGTCATCGCACACATTGAGCGGGAAGAGCCTCAGGCAGAACTGCGCGTGCCCCATCATCGTGAAGTTGTGCTTTAGGCCAGGGCGGAGCCTCATGACGTAGGCCGCGTTCCTAAAGTCCCAGGCCGGCCTCCCCTTTTTGTGCAGCGGGGCGATCCGGCGACGGAGGAAATTCGCCCCAATCATTTCAAGGGTGATCCCGGCCACGGTGAGGCGGAGGATCCTGGTAGTGGCGACCGAGAGCTTCTTGTCATTGACGTCGAGGTCGCCCCAGTCCTTGCGACGGACCGGCGGGATCTGACAAACCCGGCATAACTCTTGCAGGTCCTCGTCCACGATCCAGAGCCACCAGCCCCACCACTCCTCCCATCTCTCCTTCAAGGCGCCCTCCGGATAAGCGCCCTTCTCCTGGGTCCTCGGGATCCAAGTGACGCAGCCAGAGATGGCACCCCCTGGCTGGATGCGAGGGTAAAAATAATGGTGGAAGAGCGCCATGCTAGGCAGCACTCCGGCAAAGCCCTCACAAAGATGGGCAAACAAAGCCATGCACGCCACGCCATTCGGTGTGAAATCAAGAAGGTGGAAGCCGAAGGTGCACATGATATCGTTGAAGAAATCAAAAAAGGGTGGGCAGAGCCAGCAGGAGAAGTAATAGACAAAAAGGGATACCGATTGGGGATGGCCTCGGCAAAATCAGCAGGGATTATAAGTGTAGCGGGATGCTGACACGTCTCCAACGTATCTATAATTTTTTATTGTTCCATGCTATTATATTACCCGTATTGGATGTTTATGGGCTGTACTTTACACTTTTATATAATTTTTGGGACTAACCTACTAACCGGCGGCCCAACCCGAATTGTTGTTTTTTTGCCTATTTCAGTGTTTCGAAGAAAAGGAATATCAAACGGAGTCCAAACAGAATGAAACCTTCGGGAGCAATCTTTTTGGAACAAACGCAATCCAGGAGACTTGGAGTGGACATCAAGAAGCAGCCGAGGAAGCCACGAGGCAGGAGGGCGCGACCTAGGGGGGTGGGCGCGCCCCCCACCCCAATGCCCCCCCCACCCGTGGCTCCCCTGACGTACCTCCTTCGCCTATATGTATGTACGTACCCCGAATACATCCAGGAGCACCACGAAAAACTTTTTCCACTGCCGCAACCTTCTGTATCCACGAGATCCCATCTTAGAGCCATCGCCAGTGCTCCGCCGGAGGGGGAATCAACCACGGAGGGCTTCTACATCAACACCATAACCTCTCCGATGAGTTGTGAGTAGTTTACCACAGACCTTCGGGTCCATAGTTATTAGCTAGATGGCTTCTTCTCTCTCTTTGAATCTCAATACAAAGTTCTCCTCGATCTTGTTGGAGATCTATTCGATGTAACTCTTTTTGCGGTGTGTTTGTCGAGATTCGATGAATTGTGGGTTTATGATCAAGTTTATCTATGAGAAATATTTGAACTCCTCTGAATTCTTTTATGTATGATTGGTTATCTTTGCAAGTCTCTTCGAATTATCAGTTTGGTTTGGCCTTCTAGATTGACCTTTCTTGCAATGGGAGAAGTGCTTAGCTTTGGATTCAATCTTGTGGTGTCCTTTCCTAGTGACAGCAGGGGCAGCAAGGCACGTATTGTATTGTTGCCATCGAGGATAAAAAGATGGGGTTTATATCATATTGCTTGAGTTTATCCCTCTACATCATGTCATCTTGCTTAATGCGTTACTCTGTTCTTATGAACTTAATAATCTAGATGCAGGCACGAGTCGGTCGATGTGTGGAGTAATAGTAGTAGATGCAGAATCATTTCGGTCTACTTGTTGCGGACGTGATGCCTATATACATGATCATGCCTAGATAATCTCATTAATATGCACTTTTCTATCAATTGCTCGACAGTAATTTGTTCACTCACCGTAATACTTATGCCATCTTGAGACAAGCCACTAGTGAAACCTGTGCCCCCCGGGTCTATCTTTTATCATATAAGATTCCAATCTACTTTATATTGCAATCTTTACTTTTCAATCTATATCATAAAAATTCCAAAAATATTTATCTTATCATATTATCTCTATCAGATCTCACTTTCGCAAGTTACCGTGAAGGGATTGACAACCCCTTTATCGCGTTGGTTGCGAGGTTTTTGTTTGTTTGTAGGTACGAGGGACTTCTATGGAGCCTCCTACTGGATTGATACCTTGGTTCTCAAAACTGTGGGAAATACTTATGCTACTTTGCTGCATCACCCTTTCCTCTTCAAGGGAAAACCAACGCAATGCTCAAGAGGTAGCAAGAAGGATTTTTGGCGCCGTTGCCAGGGAGGTCTTCACTCAAGTCAAGACATACCAAGTACCCATCACAAACTCATCTCCCTCGCATTACATTATTTGCCATTTGCCTCTTGTTTTCCTCTCCCCCACTTCACCCTTGACGTTTTATTCGCCATTCTTCTGGTCGTCTTTTCATTCGCTTTGATGTCTTACTGAGCTCGTTTGCTCATTTGGTTGGAATAGTTGTTTATTTATTGCTAAACAGAGAACCTAATATCTATGGATCCTTGTCTGCTTGCTAATCTTTTTAAGAGATCCAACTATGATGAACCAATTGCTAGTGAGTTTTGTGCACTAGATTATCTTTATGAAGCTTTGCTTGAAATTCGTGAATCAGAAAATTATGATGAAGAAATTTATGAAGAGATTCACGATAACTCCTTGAATAAAAAGCATGATTGCAATTATTTTACTATAAATTACCTTGATGTCAATTGTGCTAATAATATGCAAAACCCTAAACTTGGGGATGATAGTTTTTCTATGTCTACTACTTGTTGCAATGATCATGATTGGGGTGATTCTTCTTATAAAAATTTATTTAAGCCCCGTGATGAGAGATTGATAATAGTGTTTGCAATAATATTGAAATTGGGTTTTGGAAGAGTGTCAACTTTAGATCCCACATATTTGGAGTATGTTCAATCTTATGATATTTTTTGTAAAAGTGGGTTTGGAAAGGTCATGACTTTAGTTAATTTTAACCCCACTATCTTGGAAGAGTGTCAACTTTGCATGGATATGGATCATGTTGAGAATATGTTTTGTGATAGCTATTTTGTTGAATTTGCTTATGATCCTACATGTAATTATTATGAGAGAGGAAAATATGGTTGTAGAAATTTTCATGTTACTAAATTACCTCTCTTCATGTTGAGATTGCTATCATCTTCTTCCTTGCATATGCTAATTTTTGCTTGCCTTGATAATTTGTTTGCTTATAAAAAACCTATGCATAGGAAGTATGTTAGACTTAAGTGTGTTTGTCACATGTTTTATGATGCTCTCTTTATGCTTCAATTCTTATCTTTCATGTGAGCATCATTGAAATCTCAATGCCTAGCTAAAAAGGCTTTAAAGAAAAGTGCTTGTTGGGAGACAACCCAATATTTTTACTTGCTGTTATTAAATAAATAAATCATCTAGCCTATGTTTATATGTGGTTTTATGTTTTAATTAGTGTTTGTGCCAAGTAGAACCTATAGGATCATCTATGGTGATAGTTAATTTGTTTCTGCTGAAAAACAGAAACTTTTGCGCGTACGAGAATAATTTTATTAAATCACATAAACGTGATTTTGAGATGATTCTTTTTGAAGTAGATCAATAGACAAATTTCATAGTAATTCTTATTTTGGTAGGATTTTTAGATATCCAAAAGTATTCAAAAGTTACAGATTGCTACAGATTGTTCTGTTTTTGACAGATTTTGTTTTCCGTGTGTTGTTTGCTTATTTTGATGAATCTATGGCTAGTATCGGGGGGTATGAACCATAGAGACTTTGGAATAAAGTAGGTTTAACACCAATATAAATAAATAATGATTTCATTAAAGTACCTTAAGTGGTGGTTTTTCTTTCTTGCACTAACGGAGCTTATGAGATTTCCTGTTCAGTTTTGTGTTGTGAAGTTTTCAAGTTTGGGGTAAAGATTTGATGAACCATGGAATAAGGATTGGAAAGAGCCTAAGCTTGGGGATGCCCATGGCACCCCAAGATATTTCAAGGAAAACCAAAAGCCTAAGCTTGGGGATGCCCCGGAAGGCATCCCCTCTTTCATCTTCGTCTATCGGTAACTTTACTTGGAGCTATATTTTTATTCGCCACATGGTATGTGTTTTGCTTGGAGCGTCTTGTATGATATGAGTCTTTGATTTTTAGTCTACGAGAATAATCCTTGCTGTACACACCTTTTGGGAGAGACACACATGATTCAGAATTTATTAGAATACTCTATGTGCTTGACTTATATCTTTTGAGCTAGACAATTTTGCTCTAGTGCTTCACTTATATCTTTTTAGAGCACGGTGGTGGCTTAATTTTGTAGAAATTATTGATCTCTCATGCTTCACTTATATTATTTTGAGAGTTATTTATAACACCATGGTATTTTCTACGGTCATAAAATTGGTCCTAATATGATGGGCATCCAAGTTGGGTATAATAAAAGCTATCATAGAAAGTGAATTAAACACTATGATCAATTTGATGCTTGATAATTGTTTTGAGATATAAAGGTGGTAATGTTAGAGTCATGCTAGTTGGGTAATTATGAAATTGAGAAATACTTGTGTTGAAGTTGGCAAGTCCCGTAGCATGCACGTATGGTAAAAGTTGTGTGACAAATTTGTTGCATGGGGTGCTCTTTTAATTGTCTTCCTTATATGTGGAGGTCGGGGTCGCGCGATGGTTAACTCCTACCAACCCTTCCCCTAGGAGCATGCGTAGTAGTACTTTGCTTCGAGGGCAAGTAAACTTTTGCAATAAGTATATGAGTTCTTTATGACTAATGTGAGTCCATGGATTATACGCACTCTCACCCTTCCACCATTGCTAGCCCCTATTATGCCGCGCAACTTTCCCCGGTATCATGCACCCACCATTTACCATCCTCAAAACAGCCACCATATCTACCTATTATGGCATTTCCATAGCCATTCCGAGATATATTTCCATGCAACTTTCCACTGTTCCATTTATTATGACACGCCCCATCATTGTCATATTGCTCTTTGCATGATCATTTAGTTGACATTGTATTTGTGGCAAGGCCACCTCCATAATTTTTCATACATGTCACTCTTGGTTCATTGCATATCCCAGTACACCGCCGGAGTCATTCACGTAGAGTCATATTTTGTTCTAAGTATTGAGTTGTAATTCTTGAGTTGTAAATCAATAAAAGTGTGATGATCTTCATTATTAGAGCATTGTCCCAAGTGAGGAAATGATGATGAAGACTATGATTCCCCCACAAGTCGGGATGAGACTTTGGACTTTATAAAAATAAAAGAGGCCAAAGAAGACCCCAAAAAAGAGGACAAAGAAGCCCGCAAATAAAAAAAAGAGAAAAGAGAGAAGGGACAATGTTACTATCCTATCCACACTCGTGCTTCAAAGTAGCACCATGATCTTCATGATAGAGAGTCTCCTATGTTGTCACTTTCATATACTACTGGGAATTTTTCATTATATAACTTGGCTTGTATATTCCAATGATGGGCTTCCTCAAAATGCCCTAGGTTTCGTGAGCAAGCAAGTTGGATGCACACCCACTTAGTTTCTTTTGTTGAGCTTTCATATATTTATAGCTCTAGTGCATCCGTTGCTGGCAATCCCTACTCACTCACATTGATATCTATTAATGGGCATCTCCATAGCCCGTTGATATGCCTAGTTGATGTGAGACTATCTTCTCCCTTTTTGTCTTCACAACCACCACCCTATTCCACATATAGTGCTATGTCCATGGCTTGCACTCATGTATTGCATGAGAGTTGAAAAAGCTGAAGCGCGTTAAAAAGTATGAACCAATTGCTTGGCTGAAACCGGGGTTGTGCAAGATGGGAGTATTTTGTGTGATGAAAATGAAGCATGGCCTAACTATATGATTTTTGTAGGGATGAGCTTTCTTTGGCTATGTTATTTTGATAAGACATGATTACTTGTTAGTATGCTTGAAGTATTACTATTTTTATGTTTTATGAACTTTTATCTTGAATCATTTGGATCTGAACATCCATGCCACAATAAAAAAATTACATTGAGGAAAATGCTAGGTAGCATTCCATAACAAAAATTCTGTTTTATCATTTACCTACTTGAGGACGAGCAGGAATTGAGCTTGGGGATGCTTGAAATGTCTCCAACGTACCTATAGTTTTTGATTGTTCCATGCTATTATACTACCCGTTTTGGATGTTTATGGGCTCTACTTTACACTTTTATATCATTTTTGGGACTAACCTACTAACCAGAGGCCAAGCCCGAATTGCTGTTTTTTTTTTGCCTATTTCAGTGTTTCGAAGAAAAAAGGAATATCAAATGGAGTCCAAACGGAATGAAATCATCGGGAGCAAACTTTTTGGAACAAACGCAATCCATGAGACTTGGAGTGGACGTCAAGAAGCAGCCGAGGCGGCCACGAGGCAGGAGGGCATGCCCCCCACCCTCATGGGCCCCTCGTGGCTCCCCTGACCTACCTCCTTCGCCTATATATATCTACGTACCCCGAAAATATCCAGGAGCACCATGAAAAAGTATTTCCACTGCTGCAACCTTCTGTATCCGCGAGATCCCATCTTGGAGCCTTCGCCGGCACTCCGCCGGAGGGGGGATCGACCACGGAGGGCTTCTACATCAACAACATAGCCTCTCCGATGAGTTGTGAGTAGTTTACCACAGACCTTCGAGTCCATAGTTATTAGCTAGATGGCTTCTTCTCTCTCTTTGAATCTCAATACAAAGTTCTCGATCTTCTTGGAGATATATTCATGTAACTCTTTTTGCGGTGTGTTTGTTGAGATCCGATGAATTGTGGGTTTATGATCAGGTTTATCTAAGAGAAATATTTGAATCTCCTCTGAATTCTTTTATGTATGATCGGTTATCTTTGCAAGTCTCTTCAAATTATCAGTTTGGTTTGTCCTACTAGATTGATCTTTCTTGCAATGGGAGAAGTGCTTAGCTTTGGGTTCAATCTTGCGGTGTCCTTTCCCAGTGACAGCAGGGGCAGCAAGGCACGTATTGTATTGTTGCCATGGAGGATAAAAAGATGGGTTTATATCATATTTCTTGAGTTTATCCCTCTACATCATTTCATCTTGCTTAATGCATTACTTTGTTCTTATGAACTTAATAATCTAGATGCAGGCAGGAGTCGGTCGATGTGTGGAGTAACAGTAGTAGATGCAGAATTGTTTTGGTCTACTTGTTGTGGACGTGATGCCTATATACATGATCATGCCTAGATAATCTCATAACTATGCACTTTTCTATCAATTTCTCGACGGTAATTTGTTCACCCACAGTAATACTTATGCTATCTTGAGAGAAGCCACTAGTGAAACCTATGGCCCCCGAGTCTATCTTTTATCATATAAGATTCCGATCTACTTTATTTTGCACACTTTACTTTTCAATCTATATTATGAAAATATCAAAAATATTTATCTTATCTTATTATCTCTATCAGATCTCACTTTTGCAAGTTACCGTGAAGGAATTGGCAACCCCTTTACCACGTTGGTTGCGAGGTTCTTGTTTGTTTGTGTAGGTACGAGGGACTTTTGTGGAGCCTCCTACGGATTGATACCTTGGTTCTCAAAACTAAGGGAAGTACTTACGCTATTTCGCTGCATCACCCTTTCCTCTTCAAGGGAAAACCAACGCAGTGCTCAAGAGGTAGCAGATGCCTTGTCGTCTCCCGACCCCACAGGGGCTTGAAGTAATCCCTGAGGTGAACCGCATCAACTGTTGAGGGGAAATAGGTCAGCTGCGTCCGTAGCACTGCCAGCTTCTTCTCCGACGACTCCTCCCCCCCGTCGTCTGTCGCCGCCCCTTTGCCCTATCTGGTTTTGGGCGCCATGGAGGCTGGGGGATGCCGAGGGATCAAGAACAATGGAAGGCGTGGCGGTGGCGAGTGAAAGCGAGAGCTTGAGGAGGAAGAAGGAAGGCGCAGCGGTTCTAAGATTGGAGAGGGCGCAGAGGGTAAAATGAGCAGCGCGCCTGCGGTTATTCCTTTTTATGGGGAAGGCGCGGGCCGCCTCTTTACCATTTACTGTGATGTGACGCATGTGTGCGAGGACCGTCCCACGCGTGACCCCCACGTCACGTATGACCCTCCACATCACACATTCAACGCGGCTCATGGGGATGCGTAGCGGACGAAGAAGTTACCACGGTAAAAATCCGCCCTACCTGCCGCGCACCATTCTGGGCCAAGCCCAACAACGCGTCGTGCTTATGTGTGGCCCAGGCCCGGGGGCTCCTGTCGGTGTACAAAAGTAGGGGCGCTCTTTGTACCCCTTTACTTGTGAACGGGTAGTCAGAGCCGCACTTGTGGCCATGCTTACGGGGCAGAGGAAGGAAGCAAAAGTACAAGACTACCGAAGCGGTGCTCAAACCAGGGGCGCAAAAGGTAAAGCGACAAGATGGGCTTCCTCGGCAAGACCCTTGCCGGGGCGGCCTACGAAGCCCCGGCAAGAGCCTTGCCAGGGCAACTTACCCAACGCCAGCAAGGCCACCACCCTTGACCGTGAGAGTTCCGACACTGTCGACAACATTGGAACCAAAGCTTGGGAGGGGGGCTGCATAGTGGCATGCAGATCCTTGTGAAGACAAAGGGCCTGCGAGGCCTAGATAGGAACCAGAAGACAAAACAACAGCGAGGCTCCTTGCCGAGGATGCCCTCGAGGCCCCGGCAAGGCTCCTGCCGAAGATACCCACGAGGCCCTGGCAAGACTCTTGCCGAGGGCGCTCGTAAGGCCCCGACAAGACCCTTGCCGGGAATATTAGGAAGATCGCGGCAAGGCTTTGCCGCCCCATCACCGACCTAGCTCAGCGACCAACCCACCAACTAAGCAAGTACCCACGTGGCAGTACATGGCTCCTAAGCTAACCAGTCAAGCACCTGCGTGGTGGCATGCAGATCTTCGTGGAGACCCTACCACCACACCAGCTCAGCAGCCTGCCAGCTTACATGGCGCTACACACCTCATTGGCCTGGACGCGTGTCCAAGCAAGGCGAAGCAGAGATGAATGGGATGGGCTTTGTTGCCGTCCCCGATAAAGCAAGAGGACACCTAAGTAGCGCATTTAATGCCTTTTGTCCTGTGATGTCAGGCGATAAGCTCAGACATTGTACACCTTTCCACCGACTGTGTGCCATTGTGGTGACCCCCTTTTTTCTATAAAAGGATGCCCTAGGCGTAGGGGAGCGGGATACGGATCTTTTCAACAAGTCACAGGCCGTAGCTAGTTCAAGAACTCAAGAACACTCAAATATACATCAAAGCAGGACTAGGGTATTACGCATCCTCGCGGCTCGAACCAGGCTAAACGATCTTTGTGCTGACTCTTAGACCCGCTCTTTCCACAACCTCGCGCCCGCCGACCGTAGTAGGGATTCCAGTTATCCCATAGGTGTCGTTTTCCACCAACGGGATCCATTCTTAGCAACAAAGATTTTGCCTTCGGATCTATGATAGAAGGTGTACCCAACTGTTTCCTTTGGGTATCCTATGAAGACGCACTTCTCTGATTTGGGTTCAAGCTTATCAGGTTGAAGCTTTTTCACATAAGCATCGCAGCCCCAAACTTTAAGAAACGACAACTTTGGCTTCTTGCCAAACCACAGTTCATAAGGTGTCGTCTCAACGGATTTTGATGGTGCCCTATTTAAAGTGAATGCATCCGTCTCTAAAGCATAACCCCAAAACGATAGTGGTAAATCGGTAAGAGACATCATAGATCGCACCATATCTAATAAAGTATGGTTACGACGTTCGGACGCACCATTTCGCTGTGGTGTTCCAGGTGGTGTTAGTTGTGAAACTATCCCTTGTTGTTTCAAATGAAGACCAAACTCTTAACTCAAATATTCTCCTCCACGATCAGATCGTAGAAACTTTATTTTCTTGTTAAGATGATTTTCTACTTCACTCTGAAATTCTTTGAAATTTTCAAATGTTTCAGAGTTATGCTTCATTAAGTAGATATAACCATATCTGCTCAAATCATCTGTGAAGGTAAGAAAATAACGATACCCACCATGATCATCAATACTTATTTGACCGCATACATCGGTATGTATTATTTCCAACAAGTCAGTAGCTCGTTCCATTGTTCCGGAGAACCGAGTTTTAGTCATCTTGCCCATAAGGCATGGTTCGCAAGCACCAAGTGAGTCATAATCAAGTGATTCCAAAAGTCCATCAGCATGGGGTTTCTTCATGCGCTTTACACCGATATGACCCAAACGGCAGTGCCAGAAATAAGTTGCACTATCATTATTAAACTTCAATCTTTTGGCTTCAACACTATGAATATGTGTATCACTACTATCGAGATTTAACAAAAATAGACCACTCAGCAGGGGTGCATGACCATAAAAGATATTACTCATATAAATAGAACAATCATTATTCTCTGATTTAAATGAATAACCATCTTGCATTAAACAAGATCCGGATATAATGTTCATGCTCAACGCTGGCACCAAATAACAATTATTCACGTCTAAAACTAAACCCGATGGTAGATGTAGAGGCAGCGTGCCGACCGCGATCACATCGACTTTGGAACCATTTCCCACGCGCATCGTCACCTTGTCCTTAGCCAATCTTCGCTTAATCCGTAGCCCCTGTTTTGAGTTGCAGATATGAGCAACAGAACCAGTATCAAATACCCAAGCGCTACTACGAGCATTAGTTAAGTACACATCAATAACATGTATATCAAATATACCTTTCACTTTGCCATCCTTATCCGCAAAATACTTGGGGCAGTTCCGCTTCCAGTGATCAGTCCCTTTGTAGTAGAAGCACTCAGTTTCGACGCTTAGGTCCAGACTTGGGTTTCTTCTCTTGAGCAGCAACCTTTTTTCCGTTCTTCTTGAAGTTCCCTTTCTTTCCTTTGCCTTTTTTCTTGAAACTAGTGGTCTTATTGACCATCGACACTTGATGCTCCTTTTTGATTTCTACCTCCGCGGCCTTTAGCATCGCGAAGAGCTCGGGAATAGTCTTTTCCATCCCTTGCATATTATAGTTCAGCACAAAGCCTTTATAGCTTGGTGGCAATGATTGCAGAACTCTGTCAATGACACAATCAAATGGAAGATCAACTCCCAGCCGAGTCAAGTGATTATGATACCTAGACATTTTGAGTATGTGTTCACTGACAGAACTATTCTCCTCCATTTTGCAGTTGTAGAACTTGTTGGAGACTTCATATCTCTCAACTCGGGAATTTGCTTGAAATATTAACTTCAACTCATGGAACAACTCATATGCTCCATGACGTTCAAAACGCCTTTGAAGTCCTGATTCTTAGCCGTAAAGCATGGCACACTGAACTATCGAGTAGTCATCAGCTTTGCTCTGCTAGACATTCTTAGCTTCATCAGTAGCATCTACAGCAGGCCTGGCACCCAACGGTGCTTCCAGGACGTAATTCTTCTGTGCAGCAATGAGGATAATCCTCAAGTTACGGACCCAGTCCGTGTAGTTGGTGCCATCATCTTTCAACTTAGCTTTCTCTAGGAATGCATTAAAATTCGAAGGAACGGTAGCACGGGCCATTGATCTACAAAAACATAGACATGCAAAATACTATCAGGTACTAAGTTCATGATAAATTAAAGTTCAATTAATCATATTACTTAAGAACTCCCACTTAGATAGACATCCCTCTAATCATCTAAGTGATCAGGTGATCCAAATCAACTAAACCATGTCTGGTTATCAGATGAGATGGAGTAGTTTTCAATGGTGAACATTACTATGTTGATCATATCTACTATATGATTCACGCTCGACCTTTTGGTCTCAGTGTTCCGAGGCCATATCTGCATATGCTAGGCTCGTCAAGTTTAACCTGAGTATTCTGCGTGTGCAAAACTGGCTTGCACCCGTTATATGTGAACGTAGAGCTTATCACACGCGATCATCATGTGGTGTCTCGGCACGACGAACTATAGCAACGGTGCATACTTAGGGAGAACACTTGTACCTTGAAATTAGCAAGGGATCATCTTACAATGCAACTGACGTTCTAAGCAAGATAAGATGCATAAAGGATAAACATCACATGCAATCAAAATATGTGACATGATATGGCCATCATCATCTTGTGCTCGTGATCTCCATCACCGAAGCATCATCATGATCTCCAACGTCACCGGCGCAACACCTTGATCTCCATCGTAGCATCGTTGTCGTCTCGCCATCATTGTTACTACGACTATCACTACCGCTTAGTGAGAAAGTAGAACAATTACATGGCGATTGCATTGCATACATTAAAGTGACAACCATATGGCTCCTGCCGGTTGCCGATAACTTTGTTACAAAACATGATCATCTCATACAACAATATCTATCACATCATGCTTGACCATATCACATCACAGCAAGCCCTGCAAAAACAAGTTAGATGTCCTCTACTTTGTTGTTGAAAGTTTTACGTGGCTGCCACGGGCTTCTAGCAAGAACCGTTCTTACCTTCGCATCAAAACCACAACGATTTTTTGTCAAGTGTGCTGTTTTAACCTTCAACAAGGCCCGGGCGTAGCCACACTCGATTCAACTAAATTTGGAGAAACATACACTCACCAGCCACCTATGTGCAGAGCACGTCGGTAGAACCAGTCTCACGTAAGCATACGCGTAATGTCGGTCTGAGCCGCTTCATCCAACAATACCGCCGAATCAAAGTATGACATGCTGGTAAGCAGTGTGACTATTATCACCCACAACTCTTTGTGTTCTACTCGTGCATATAACATCTAGACATAGACCTGGCTCGGATGCCACTGTTGGGGAACGCGGTAATTTCAAAAAAAATCCTACGATCATGCAAGATCTATCTATGTGATGCATAGCAACAAGAGGGGAGAGTGTGTCCACGTACCCTCGTAGGCCGAAAGCGGAAATGTTATGACAACGCGGTTGATGTAGTCGTACGTCTTCATGATCCGACCGATCTTAGCACCGAATGTACGACACCTCCACGATCAGCACACGTTCAGCTCGGAGACGTCCCTCGTACTCTTGATCCAATTGAGGCCGAGTGTCACACCCAATATGCGACCCTATCCAAAAAGGAACTCGAAGGTCCCACCAAGGATAGACCCACATATTGGAATGCTTTTGCAAGGTGGATATCATTACATCAACATTACATAATAGTGGGGATACATACATAAGGCATACAATGCCACACGAATACAACAATACAACATACAAGAACAACATCCGACTACGGATGAATCATAAACAGAAACTCAAACAATATCCACCCTGCTAGCCCAGGCTGCCGACCTGGAACCTATCCCCTGATCGAAGAAGAAGCAGAAGAAGAACTCCAAACAAGCAAACATCGCTCTCGCGTCAAGATCACAACCTGTACCTGCAACTGTTGTAGTAGTAATCTGTGAGCCACGAGGACTCAGAAATCCCATTACCATGGGTATCAAGACTAGCAAAGCTTAAAGGGAAAGGAAGGGGTAAAGTGGTGAGGTTGCAGCAGCGACTAAGCATATATGGTGGCTAACATATGCAAATAAGAGCGAGAAGAGAACAAGCGAAACGGTCGTGAAGCTAGCAATGATCAAGAGGTGATCCTGAACACCTACTTACGTCAAACATAACCCAGAAACCGTGTTCACTTCCCGGACTCCGCCGAGAAGAGACCATCACGGCTACACACGCGGTTGATGCGTTCTAATTCGGATCTGGTGTCAAGTTATCTACAACCGGACATTAACAAATTCCCATCTGCCACATAACCGCGGGCACGGCTCTCGAAAGTTTATACCCTGCAGGGTTGTCCCAACTTAGCCCATGACAAGCTCTCGCGATCAACGAAGGAATAGACCGTCTCCCAGGAAGACCCGATCAGTCTCGGAATCCCAGTTTACAAGACATTTCGACAATGGTAAAACAAGACCAGCAAGACCTCCCAGCGTGCCGACATCCTGATAATAGCCGCGCGTATCTCGTCTCAGGCCACGACCGGATGAGCAGTCCGTACAACTAAAACCAGACCTCAAGTTTCCCTGAGGGGGCGCTGCAAAGCGCTCTAGTTTGGACCAACACTTAGACAAGCATTGGCCCGGGGGGGCTGAAATAAAGATGACCCTTGGGTTAATTACTCCCAAGGGAAATATAGGTAGTGGTGAGGCAAATGGTAAAACCAATGTTGGGCCTTGCTGGACAAGTTTTATTCAAAGCGAACTGTCAGGGGGGTCCCATAAATCACCCGACCGCGTTAGGAACGCAAAATCCGGGAACATAACACCGGTATGACGGAAACTAGGGCGGCAAGAGTGGAACAAAACACCAGGCATAAGGCCGAGCCTTCCACCCTTTACCAAATATATAGATGCATTAATAATAAGAGATATTGTGATATCCCAACCAAAATCCTGTCCACCATGGAGAAATCTTCAACTTCACCTGCAACTAGCAACGCTATAAGAGGGGTTGAGCAAAGCGGTAACATAGCCAAACAATGGTTTGCTAGGAATGGTGTCAAAGGTTAGAGGTTCATGGCAATTTGGGAGGCTTGATGAGCAAATGATAGGTAACGCAGCAAAGCGATAGAACGAAGCAACTAGCATAGCAATGATAGTAGTGAGATCCAGGGTAGCGGTCATCTTGCCAGAAATCCCGCTAGGAAGAAGAACGAGTCCATGAAGAAGACGAACGGATGAAGCCGAACGAACCGTAGACGAACGAATCCTCACGATCGCAAGGAAACAGGAACTAACAAGAAGAAGCACACAACATAGGTAAACACACCACACATGAACAAGGCATGATGCACAACAAGCATGATGCATGACCAAGCTACAAGAAGCTACTCATGGCAAGAGATGATGCAAACAAGAACAACACATCAAGGCAAGTTTAAATGAGGCCGGGAACAACATATAACAATTCCGGTAAGTCCTCATATGCAAATTTAGAAATTGGTCCAGATATGAATAAACCTTATGTTCAAGTTGTTAAACAGCAAGTTAAGATGCACCAAGATGATCTACACGAAATTCTAGTCAAGTTACATATAAAGTTCATTAGATTTGGAGCTACGGTCTAGAAGATATGAGCAAAACAAGTCAAACATGGCATTGATGCAAAATGCACCCAAACATCAAGCAAACACCTCAAAACAAGGATGCAACATGATAATATGAAGCTACATGCAAAAACAAGCAAGTTTCATATAGAGCACACTCAAAACGGAGCATCGGTGCAAGACATGCACACTATACAAGTCATAGCAACAATCTGTCCATAACAGCAACTAGGCATCTTACAATCATCAAAACAACAAGCTAAAACACCCCAACATAATAACAAAAGGCATGGGCATGAAGTACAGGTAAAGCATATCAAAACATGAACACTGAGCTATCTCCAGAAATCACTAGAACATGCTCCAAAACACATGGTAAGATTGCAAATAATAACAGTTTCAGACTTATCAGGAAATAACATCAAGTTGCAATGTTTATAGCTATCAAACAACATGTTACAGGAACTTAACATGGCAAACAAAGACATGGAATGAATCTACTAATGGCATAGAACAAGAGTCCCTTACTGATCATGAGCCAAAAAGGCATAGAAAATATGATGGCACCCACGTAAACATGGCAAGTTATATTACAGATTCATACATGGCAGGAACAACAATAAGTAGGCATGTTGGTGAGCTTGAACCACCCAGTACAGAGCAATACATGGCATGGCAAGGCAACCAACAGTAAGAAGGAATGTTTATGAAGCTAATCATGGCAAGATCAAGGTCATAGGGTACATGGATCACTAGGAAAACACATGGGAACAAGTGAACTTAATGTTAACAGGCTGATAGCAACATTTTCAAGCAACTTTGGAGCAAGTTTACAACACGATATAGCAGGCTATAATTGCAAACAAGGGCATGAATGGATAGAGCATGACATGTAGATCAAATCATGTTTATAGAACATCTCCAGATTATGCATAGAATGATTAGTAGAAGCATGTTTACATAGCAACAAAATATAACAGAATCTGTCAGGAAAACAGCGACAGCAACTACCCTACTTAGCAAGCTCGATTCACTCACCACAAGTCATTGCATGACAATATAAGCATAGCATCTTCAAGAAGGCATTTTTGTGAAACAAACCAACTCAAGAACAAGTCCATAGCATGCAAGGATCAACTATAGCAACCTTGGCCAAATTGAATAACACGTAAACAATCTGCCAGGAAACATTTTGAAGCAAAAGTAGAGCACTCAAATGACATGCTAGACCACTCCATAATTTCAAACAAGGACATGAATGGATAGAAAATAACCATATGTTCAAATCACCCTTACTGAAGTATCTCAAAATATGCATGGATCTCCCTGTAGCATCAAGTTTACATGGCATAAAAATAATAGCAGAACAGGGACTAAAATCAGCAATATCACGAAGCCTAGTTTGCATGCTTGTGCTAGTCACCACATTGATCACAAAAATACACGGCATACACCCCTAGAAAGATGGCATGGCATAGATAAAAACACATGTAGACATCAACCTCATAGGATGCACACATCAATCATGGCAAAAATGATAAATGAGCAAGTTATAACAGTTTCAGCAGATTAACAGCAACATGCACTCTTCCAACAGCATTTCGGGCATCAAGATGAGCTCAAATGAAAATGATGCAATGGAATGAAATGAAGTACTCTTCGAGATGAACAATTTGACATATTACACGCACGAAACGGAGCTACCGATGCAGAGATACGGCAGGTCAAACATGGCATGATAATGCAAGATATTTCGGGACAGCCAAATTTCTCACCACGCAGAAACCGGGACGGAGCCGTGCGGGATGGAGGGATCCGGGACGGAGGGGAGGCGTTTGGATCGGGGGAGTGGTGGATCTCGTCCCACTCCCCGGATCGGATCTGGCCGGAGCTCCGGCGAGGTTGTCGCCGGCGGGGGCGGCGGATCCGGCCGGGAGGATGGCGGGCCGGCGAGGAGGCGCGCGGGGCGCCTTGGCGGCGGCGGGGCTGGGCTTCCGCGGCGGGGACAGGGGACCGCGGCGGCGCGATGAGGCGACGCGGGCGGCTGGCGGGATGAGCTCGCCGGCGCGGTGGTCGACGGCGGACGAGGCAGGCGGCGAGCGGCCGCGGCGGCGCGCGGAGGGGCGCCGGCGGAGGAGACGCGGGGCGGCCGGGCCTTCCTGCGGGGGCGATGGCGCGGCGCGGCGCCGGCGGCCGGAGCGGGGAGCTCGCTGGCGGCGGGGCTCCGGGCTGGCGGCGGCGGGGCTGCTGCGGGGTGCCTCGGGCACGGAGGCGGCGGCGGGCCAGCGGCCGGCGGCGGACGGGCCCCGCGGGCCGCGCGCGGGCTCGGCGGGCCGCGGGCGCGGGGACGGCGGCAGAGACACGTGGCAGATGCAGATTCGTCGGGGCGAGCGGGGCGGACGTGTCCGGCGGGGTCCGGACGTGTCCGTCGGCGGCAGGAGGAAGAAGGCTAGGGTTTAGACCGGGATTTCGGGGGAGATGCACATATTTATAGGTAGAGGGAGCTAGGAGAGTCCAAATGAGGAGCGGTTTTCGGCCACGCGATCGTGATCGAACGACCGAGAGCATGGAGGGGAGTTAGAAGGGTTTTGGGACACTTTGGAAGGGGTGTTGGGCTGCAACAAAAGAGGCTTCTACGGTTACCCGGTTAACCGTTGGAGTATCAAACGACCTCCAAATGGCACGAAACTTGACAGGCGGTCTACTGGTGCTATACCAAGGCCGCTTGGCAAACCTCGGGCCATTCTGAGAACGTTTAACACCCACTCACAACGAGAGACAAAAAGGGGAACGCCGGAGGACATAGGAGTGCCGGATTGCAAAACGGACAACGGGGAAAAGGCTCGGATGCATGAGACGGACATGTATGAAAAATGAAATGCACATGATGACATGATAAAATGCAACATGCAAGCAAATGACATGGCAACGATGACGAATAACTGGCAGACACCTGGCGCATCGAATCTGGGGCGTTACAACACTCCTCCACTAAGAAGAGATCTCGTCCCGAGATCTTAGGACCGAGACGGAAGGGAAAAAGGGATGAGGTGAAACAAGAACTCAAGAGAAAAAGCAAAGAATCGAGAGCACTCGAGAAAAAGAGAGGAATTACGAGAATGACGAGAATCAAAAGCTCACGGAATCAGATGGACTATGACACCACCCGTTCTAACCGGAGTGGTTAGAAGGAGAAAAGAAACGAATAAGTCTGAAAGGATTTAGGCAGCACTCCGGCTGAAAAAGGAAGGACTAGAACAAGAACTAGAGAGGATGGTATGATACTTGATGGACTCTTGAAGAATGAATTAAATCATGAAGAACCACCATGGAGAACTCCGGTATCGAAAAGGATGATGAGATAGAATGAAGGATGAAAGAATAAGATGAGCCTTGCGATGATTTAAAAGAAGGTTCCGACGAGATGGCCGAGGAAATTTGAACTCCGGAAAAGAAAACACTTGGAACTAGAATTTATTCAACAGGAATAAACTCCGAAGAAAGGGATTAATCACTTGGATGAAATAAGAATAAGATTTATTGTATGCTTATCCTTCATTAAATTAAATTGATGACAAGCAATGGATTTACATATTACTTATTCTTCTTGAAAAAGAATTGAGAAGTGACATATCTCAAACTTGAGAAAGTCTTCATGAATCACCGGTAGGATTGGAAAGAACGAATGAATTAAAATGATAATCAAGGAAAAATAATCTGATAGAACCACTGTAAGAATTCAGAAAAGACTGATGAAAGAGTATGAATCACCGGGAATAATTAAAAGAACAAATATGATAGAGGGGATTTAGATGCAAAAGAACAAAGAGGTCATGAGCTGATTAAAGAACACTTGAACGAAGCAGTGGGAGAATATTGAGACGAACAAGAGGGCACGGATATAGAATAATTGGAGAACCAATCTGTAAACTTAGAATGAAGAAATCTTCCGAAAAGATGGCCTCCAGATGATCGAGAGAGAAAGCAACTCTTGAAATTCGCCGGATAGATGAAAGGAATTTGCATGACTTGAAACAATTTGATAGGATAACATCGAGCTAGCAGCGCGAATCTCCGGGGAACGGCCAAGATTTAGAGGAAAAATTCTTCTTCGGTCTTCAAATGACGACGAGAAACACCACAGAAATTACTGAGATACTCCGGAAGAATGAAAAACGAAGAGGTTGAGCCAACAATGAAAAGAATATGAACGAGATCTTGGAGAAAGGCATGTGACCGATGGAAACCATTCTTACGTCACACTTGAAAAGAATTTGAGAAAGCTCCGGGGGAATTAGAAGAGTCGGGTAAGATCCTGGGAAAAGACCTGTGGGTTAGGGCCCACTAAAGAGAAAAGCACCGTTGAAAAGGATTGTTGAACAGATAGGTGAAGCACCGGAACAATTGAAATATTTGAATGAGGTGACAACCTCGAATTAATTGGAACACAGCC
The DNA here is from genome assembly GCA_963921465.1 of Triticum timopheevii. Taxonomy (NCBI): domain Eukaryota; kingdom Viridiplantae; phylum Streptophyta; class Magnoliopsida; order Poales; family Poaceae; genus Triticum; species Triticum timopheevii. The sequence goes on from OY997270.1 coordinate 143,605,076, forward strand.
GAATCTACTGAGATGTCATGAGCACTCCGGAAGGATAAACTGGTGAGAGGCGAACGAGCAAGGAAACACTTGAGCCGAGGGAAAAGAATATGATCAACACCGAATACTTGAATTGAATCCACCGTAGAAGAAAAAGAGATGAAGAATGACGAACGAGACGAGAATTCACCGGTCGAGATGATTGACCCAAGATTGAAGAGGCTCCATACGAATGAAATAGATGGTCGAAAGAGACTCAGACTCCGGGAAGAAGAAAGGGTGGGAGGGCGGGAAAAACAAAGGAAACTTGGAAGGGGAAACCGACGAATATCTTGAAGAGAAAAACACCGGTTAAAATCATTGAGGAAAGAAAGCAAAGACTTCGCACGAGTAGGATGGATACTCGATTATGGACTCCGGTTCCGAGAAGGAAAAGGGGTGGGCGGGTGGGAAAAGAAAACAACTGAGGATTTATCTCGCAAAAGACAAAGAGGTTCGAGTCCACGAGAAAAGCACCGGATCAAAAGAGCTGAGAACAATGATTAGAAAACCAACTGCGCGAACCTAAGGAAAAATTTCAAGAGAAGAGAAGTAGTTCAAAACACCTACGCCAAGATTCCTCACCAGAGCGACGAAGGGGCTGAGGAGTAAAAAGAATTCCTACTCTCCAATATAACTAGACTCCGAAAACAGTTTTCTTCTAGACTCAACAACGGCCAAACAACAGCCATGGGAGGCGGGAGCAGGCGGTCCCGCCGGCGCTGGTTTGGCTTTGGCGGCTCGAGGAAGAAGAGACTGAAGAAACATGACAGATGTTGAATGTCAATCCAACGGTCAAGGTTGGCACAATTGTTTCTTGACTAAGCCGACACCAAGTAGCATACTTTTTTATATATAGAAAGAAAAGAAAAACTGGGCTCGTCCGCCTGATAACATTCCCGAAACTGCGACCGTTCGATCTTGTGTCACAACTAAAACTGCGAGGAAAATGCGTTCGTGTGCCGTCCTCCTCCCAGGGAATGTTCACCACATAAGTGACTAGCACCCTTGGTTTTCAACCGAGAGGTCTTGGGTTGGAGTCCCAGGAAGTCTCAATTTTGTCCTCCTTCCTTCCTTGCAAAAAAGGGAAAGAAAATCAAAGACTTGAGAAGGCGTACAGAACAAGCTAGTGTACCAGTAAACATGTCCGCCAAAAAGAGACCATCACGGCTACACACGCGGTTGATGCATTTTAACTAAGTCAAGTGTCATGTTCTCTACAACCGGATATCAAAAATTCCCATCTACCACATAACCGTGGGCATGGCTTTCGAAAGTTTAAACCCTGCAAGGGTGTCCGAACTTAGCCCATCACAAGCTCTCACGATCAGCGAAGGATATTCCTTCTCCCGGGAAGACCCGATCAGACTCGGAATCCCGATTACAAGACATTTCGACAATGGTAAAACAAAACCGGCAAGACCACCCGACCGTGCCGACAAATCCCGATAGGAGCTGCACATATCTCGTTCTCAGGGCACACCGGATGAGACATCCTACAAGTAAAACCAGTCCTCAAGTTTCCCCGAGGTGGCCCTGCAGTCTACTCAGTTCAGACCAACACTTAGAGAAGCAATGGCCCGGGGGGTTAAAATAAAGATGACCCTTGGGTTAATTACTCCCAAGGGAAAGGTTATAGGTTGTTAGGCAAATGTAAAACCAAGGTTGGGCCTTGCTGGATGAGTTTTATTCAAAGCGAACTGTTAAGGGGTTCCCATAAATCTGACCGTGTAAGGAACGCAAAATCAAGGAACATAACACCGGTATGACGGAAACTAGGGCGGCAAGAGTGGAACAAAACACCTGGGCTAAGGCCGATCCTTCCACCCTTTACCAAGTATATAGATGCATTAATTAAAATAAGAGATATTGTGATATCCCAACATAATTCTGTCCAACATGGAGCAATCTTCAACTTCACCTGCAACTAACAATGCTATAAGAGGGGCTGAGCAAAAGCGGTAACATAGCCAAACAACGGTTTGCTAGGAAGGGTGAAAAAGGTTAGAGGCTGACATGGCAATTTGGGAGGCTTGATAAACAAGTGATAGGTAGCGCAGCATAGCGATAGAACGAAGCAACTAGCATAGCAATGATAGTAGTGAGATCCAGGGTAATGGTCATCTTGCCTAAAATCCCGCTAGGCAGAAGAACGAGTCCATGAAGAAGACGAATGTGCGAAGACGAACCAAGCGTAGACGAATGAATCCTCATGATCGCAACGAAACAGGAACTAATCACAACCGGAAAGAAGCAAACAACATGGTAAACACCCAACACATAAACATGAAATGATGCTCAACCAAGTATGATGCTTGACAAAGTCTATATGATGCTACTCATGGCAATATATGATGCATACAAGAACAACACAACAAAGCAAGTTTAAATGGGGCCGGAAACGACATATAACAATTTTGGTAAGTCCTCATATGCAAATTTTGAAATTGGTCCAGATATGAATAAACCTTATGTTCAAGTTGTTAAACATCAAGTTAAGATGCACCAAGATGATTTACACGAAATTTTAGTCAAGTTCCATATAAAGTTCATTTAAACGGAGCTACGGCCTAGAAGATATGAACAAAACAAGTCAAACATGGCATTGATGCAAGATACATTCAAACATCAAGCAAATACTCTCAAAACATGGATGCAACATGATAGGATGATACTACATGCAAAATCAAGCAAGTTTCATATAGAGCATGCTCAAAACGGAGCAACGGTGCAACACATACACTCCAAACAAGTTATAACAACAATCTGCCCAAAACAGCAAGTAGGCACTTCGCAATCATCAAAACAACAAGCTATAGGGAACATATGAGCATAAACTTGACATGCACTTCATGTACAGATAACATAATTCAAATATCATTAAGGTTCAGGTTCATAGGCATCACGATTAAATCAATATGATCAATGCAATATGCAACCTTATAACACAGGAGCATATACATGAGCAGAGTTAATATGATGGCAACTTGAGAGCAAGAAAGCGACAAGCTAAAGCAAGTAAACATATCAACCAAGGGCATGGAATCAAAGTACACATAACTAGGATCAAGTAACATCATGGAATGATATACATATGACTCATGGATTAGTGGGAACCAACAAGACAAGATTTAAAGTTGAAACAGTTTCAGCAAGTGTAAAACAGCAACATTATGATAACATGTTTGCAAGCATGGAACAGAGGCACATGGCATCCAAAATTAGTAAACATGGCATTTGAAAAAATTACTCATAGCATAATACAAAACATATAATTTGAGCATCTCTAGAATACGCACGGAGTAATTACTACAAAGCTCACAACATAGCATCATGAAGTTAACAGAAATCTGGAACATTATATAAGCATGTTCATGGCAACAAAACATATGCTACATGACATATATAGGGCATCCAAATGCAAGCCATGATAGAGCATAACATAGGAAACAAAACATGTCAACTAAGAATCTCCATAATATGCATGGATAAATTGGTAGCATCTAGCAAACATGGCATCATGATATGACAGAAACAGACTTGACAGAAAGTTAACAGCGAGTAGCCCAATTCATAAGCTTGTTGCACTCACTAATGGCATATAAAAATACATGGATTGTGCCCCTTTAAAGATGGCATAAATATGCTCCTAAAACATGTAGACATCATGCCAATAGGATGCACACACAAAATGCAACAAAAATGACAAATCCGCAAGTTACAATAGTTTTCAGTAGTTAACAGCAACATGCACTTTTGCAACAGGGATTAAGATATCAAGATGCACCCTAACATGAATGCAAAGCACACAAACATGAAGAGCATGAAGAGCAGAACATGTGCATATCAATATCATCATCATCGGAACAATATGGACAAAGTTATAGCACTCACAAGATGCACACATGATGTTAAAAATCAGCAGATTTCAGCAGTTTATATCACTTGGCACTTTTGCAACGAATATTAAGGCATCAATATGAACAGCCACATGGATGCAAACTACTCCTTCATCTAGAGCATCAAGATATGAAAATTTTGACATAATATACAAGCAAAACGGAGCACCGAGCATCAAGTTATGACATGACCAAGTATGCAATATTAGATGAAAAATCCTGGGACAGTGAAATATACCCTCGCGAGAAACGGGACGAGGAGATCCCGGGATGGATCGGTACGGCGCGGACCGCGTGTTTGGATGGGGGAGCGGTGGATCTCGTCCACCCTCCAGATCTGGGCGGGGCGGAAGCTGCCGGCGGCGAGGTCGCCGGAGTTGGCTGGGGAGGCCGAGGTCGCCGGATCCGGGCAGCTCCTGCCTGGATATGGCCGGAGGCGGGGGCCAGCGATGAGGGAGAGGCCGGAGGCGAGGCGGCCGGGAGCAGCGGGGCTCCAACGGGCGGCTCGGGGACACGGGCGGCGGGGCGATGCCAGGCGGAGGGCGGTGGCTGCTGGTGCGCCTGCGGGGCACAGCGGCGGAGCGAGGCGGTGACCAGCGACGGCAATGCACGGGATGGGCGGCAGGGAGGCGACCGACGATGGTGCGGGAGGCGCGCCGGCGGGGCGGCGGTGGAGGCGAGTGTTGGTGTCAAAACCGGCAGATCTCGGGTAGGGGGTCCCGAACTGTGCATCTAAGGCTAATGGTAACAGGAGGCGGGGAACACTATGTTTACCCAGGTTCGGGCCCTCTCTATGGAGGTAATATCCTACTTCCTGCTTGATTGATCTTGATGATATGAGTATTACAAGAGTTGATCTACCACGAGATCGTAGAGGCTAAACCCTAGAAGCTAGCCTATGATTATGATTGTCGTTGTCCTACGGACTAAACCCTCCGGTTTATATAGACACCGGAAGGGGCTAGGGTTACACAGAGTCGGTTACAGAGAAGGGAATCTACACATCCGAATTTCCAAGCTTGCCTTCCACGCAAAAGAGAGTCCCACCCGGACACGGGACGAAGTCTTCAATCTTGTATCTTCGTAATCCATCAGTCCAGCATAAGCATATAGTCCGGCCGTCCGAGGACCCCCTAATCCAGGACTCCCTCAGTAGCCCCTGAACCAGGCTTCAATGACGATTAGTCCGGCACGCACATTATCTTCGGCATTGCAAGGCGGGTTCCTTCTCCGAATACTCCAAAGTAGATCTTGAACACAAGAATCGTGTCCGTCTCTGCAAAACAAATTCCGCATACCACCATAGAGAGTACAATATTCCACGAGTCTAATCTGATGAAAACTTTTCCATAGGGTGACATCACGCTGTGGCCCGGTCATTATTCGAACCGTTTTCTCAACCAGCTACTACACATCCTGCGAGGCAGTTTTATTGGCACGTCTTGTCGAAGCAGAGATCGTCTCCCCTTATCACGGGATTCTCATCAATACGGGCATGGGTAACCCAACTGCGCCATTAGCACGGTGCTTGGGGAATAAGCGAGTTTCTAGGGCAAGTGGGGAGGCACATGACTGCCGCCTTTATAAATAGATAAGGATTCCCCTTTTTTCACCCACGCCTTCTTCTTCTTCCGCCTACACTCTTTTGCTCGAGCTCCAGCGCCCAAGCATCCCTCCCCCGCCCACAAAGGCATTCCGAAAATGTCCGGATCCAGAGCTGGAGGCAAGTGGATGGCCTCCACCGTCCAGGAGAAGGATATTAAGAAACTTCGGAAGGCCGGGTATCTAGCCAGGAAAATCGGCCACCATCTTCCGACGGGGGGACAGATCGTCCCTACTCCGGAACCCCACGAGAGGGTCATATTCCTCCCTCACTTTCTCCGCGGGCTAGGGTTTCCCCTCCACCCATTCGTTCGCGGCCTTATTTACTACTATGGGATCGATTTTCATGATCTATCCCCCAATTCATTCCTCAACATCTCGACATTCATCGTCATGTGCGAGGCCTTCCTTCGCATCTCTCCACACTTTGGATTATAGATGAAGATTTTCAATGTGAAGCCCAAGGTGGTGAACGGTGAGCACGCCGAGTGGGAGAAGCCATGGTGAGCAAGATGCCCAACGTCACATGGCCATCAAGTACCTTCAATGATTCCGTCAAGGTGTGGCAACAACAGTGGTTCTATGTCACTGAGCCACGCGGCACAAAATGGGCCGCAGCTCCCAAATTCCGATCCGGAGCTCCATTGCGGCTTACGTCCTGGCCCAAGAAAGGCCTAAACTGGTCTTCGCCAGACGAGTTGGCGGTGCTCCAGGCGCATATCAAGGGTATGGAAGACAAGAACATCAAAGTTGTCGACGTAGTCCAGGTAATGTTAGTTCGCCGGACTCTTCCTTGTCAACGCAGGGCTTGCAATTTATGGGAATTCGACCCGGCCAAGCAGCTGTCCCTACTAGGGTTCTTCGAATCATCGCACAAAGACATCTCGAAGGTTCTCTTTAAGTCCGGCAAATCGTGGCCGGACTCAGCCGAGGACCGCAAGTACCAATTGTCCCGACCAGCGAGTTCGGTAAGTCTTCGTATGTTGGCAAGTCATATGCTTTATCTGCATACTCCAAGGGAAACACTTAATGTATTTTCCAACAACTCTCCTAGGGCTGGACGAAGAAGGCAAAGCGGATCTACTGCCCGGCCCCGCTACCAAAAGAACAAGCCGACCCGCTTCTGACGAAGATGCTGGTCCTGGCGCCTTACAAGGCGCCGAAGGAGAAGGCCAATAAAGAGGCCAAAGAGACCAGGGGCGGCCTTCATCGCCAGGGTAGTTCAGACGTAGTGTCCGAAGACCCCGAGGCCCACTATTCCTCCAAAGAGTATGAGGAATATGAGGAAAGCCGATCCCCCCAACGAGGGGGAGAAAGAAAAGGACGTCCTCCACACACTTGGAGGCCAAATCGCCTAAGAAGGGAAAAAAACCTTGCCGGATGAATCCACCACCGCCATCGGCAGCAGCCCAGAGTGGGATCCCAGGGTCCAGCCCCTGGTTAAATCGTGAGTATATAAAAGCCGAACACGTTTGCATATCCAGACTCACTATCGTATAGCGTTAACGCATTGAGTCACGCCTTTTTTGCACAGTCCGGCCAGGTCCCACGCCGAGCAATCCTCATCTGAGGATTCACTAGGCTCAGACGCTATGGACAGCAGGACTCCCCCGACAGCCCCCTCCCCCAAACACATGGATGACACCGAGGTATCGTCCCAAAGGGACCCAGGCCAAGGAGGAGCTGGGGGGACCGTCAAGGCGGCGCCAGAGGGTCAAACCTCGGCGGCCGGACACACGGGGAAAAGGCCCCCATGGACACCAACGGCGGGGGCTATCTTAAATTCGGCCCCCAGCCGGACACAGTTCCGAAGACCAACACGGCTCCGGAATCAGGCGGGAAACCTCCCTCGACAAAAGGGGGTGCGCCTGTTCCACTGGCAACCTCTGCCCAACCAGAGGTGCCGGATACCTTATCAGCAGCGCTGAAGAACGCTTCCATCGTTGAAGAACACCGTGCCCTTATGGGTGCGGTGATTGAGAAGATTCAGTCTGCCGAAAGCGGGCTGACTAAAGCCTGCATCAGCCTTATAACGGGCTTTGAGGTATATTGTGAGGTTTTAAAGAGTGTCATAGTATAGATAGTAGCCCTGATACACTATTCGGTGTTCGAAAGGAAAAGCCGGACAGAGGATCAAATATATGTTCGCAGGAGACTTACCTTGTAGTACCTCTCCCTCTTTTTTTCTAAGCAGGCATCTGTAGTGACTGCCACCTCTCATACTGCAAAAGTCTCTGGACTGAAGCAGAGTCAAGAGCGGGCCGAAGAAGAGCTCGGCCAAGTGAGGAAGCAGTTGAAGGATAACCAAGGTATGCAAAAAACCTTGTTTGCATTCTGTACGAATGAATAATTGAGTATGACGAAAAAATTCATGATGTGCTCTAGGAGCGACGGCCGAAGTCGAGGCTCTTAGGAAGGCAGTGGCCGAGGCCGAGAAGAAGGCGGCCAAAGAGCAGGCCCTTCGTGAAAAGCACGAGTCCAGGGTTATTGAAGTTTAGCAAGATCTCCAAGAGGCCGTGAAGAAGTGCGAGACCTTGGACCATAGTTTAACGGAGAAAGAATCCAAACTCATCAAGGCTCGTCAAGCCGCACACGATGCCCGGGGCGAAGCCCAAGGCGCCCTCCGGGAAATCCAGGAGGCCGGAAAGATCGCGGGAAGAAATTCCTGTTACTAATCCGAATTCGGATTTCTCCAGGGGTGTTTGCGGACCTGCCGCGCAGCTTATCTGATGCCGCACAATTCTATCGAGCCAAAGAAGGGAGCTCTACGGAGAAGCTATTCTGGTCGCATTATCTAGCGCCAGAGCATCCAGTGCCCTTTGTCGATCAACTGAAACAGCTGATCGAGCTTCATAAGGCGGTCGAACTAGCCATGAAGGATTTGATTATCCGGCTATGGCCCGCCGAGGCAATTCCCAGCAGCTACTTCGGGCTCGTGAAGCGGCTTGTAAGTGCCTGCCCTCGACTTGAAGTCATCAAGTGGTCAGTCTGTATGGAAGGTGCGCGAATGGCCTTCGCCCGCGCCAAGGTGCACTGGGCGAAGATGGATAAAGTTGATGACCGAAGGACCGCCTGCGGGGAAGGAGCACCGCAAGCCCGAGTTATATTATGATAGTGTCCTGAAAGGATCCCGCCTTGTAGTGGAGCAATGTGCCAAGGATATTATATTCCCATGAATAGATTCATGTTATCCTTTGTAATGTTGAACAAGGTCGTTTATATAATATAATGCCTGTTATTTGGAAAATTTTACCTCTTGTGCAGCCATTTTATATATTAATCCTGAGAGTTGGCCAGTCTTCGGCTTCTGCCCCCATGTAGGAAGTACGAGGGTGTTCGGGATAAACCTGAACACTCTTTACCCCAATTTGGGGTCCTTGAAGGAGGTATTCAGCGCCACGAACTAGGCAATCAGACTATAAGGCTTTGTCACCCTCACTTAGCCATAGGAGTTCGACAAAAGAAAGGTAGGCGCAGCCCCTGCTGTTCGGAAGACCGCACTATGGGCTCTATAAGCACCTGATCAGGAAAAAAAGACTGATCCGTTGCACGCTGCATTAGTTATCGCATAATGCGGAAAAAATCCTTAAAGATTGTGTAACCTCTCGAACAGCTGACCGGCTCTTGCCGCATCATGACAGTCAGTTTTCGGCTTTCTCTACTGAGGTTCTCATCCGGAAGAACCGGGACACAATCGCAGTAGTTCTCCCTTTACTGCCCTAGCCGATATAGCAGAACGTAGGGTAGCAAGCACAGGAGCTGGGCAACCCAACTATTGACCCAAGACATGATTTGGAGCCGATGCATATAATGCTATAAGTTTGGGGTGCCGAATGACCGTGAGGGTGTTTGGACTTTGTTACCGTATTATGGGTACAATGAAGCCCCTGGCATATTAAGGCGTACCGTAGTGTACAGCTGCTACTTGACAAAAAATATCAATAAGGAAGAACAACGAGTAATCGTCATATAAAGCCGCATGTTGTAATTGAATAATACGTCGAGGCGTACGAATACAGGTAGTGCGATAAAAAGAAATATGACTTCGGAACCTGCTGAGACTAGGGGGGCTGTGTGCGGACCCGGAGAATAATAGGATGATCATCAAGGGGAATATCCAAGGATTCCCTTATGTGTTCGAGCTGTTTCCCTCCTTGGTATGTCCGTCCCTTCATAGGTCCGGTCGGCAAGTTGCCAGTGATGGCCTAGAGAAAAGTGGACCTGAAAAGAAAATGCAAGAAATGTTTGTGTGCCACGAAGCGGTTAAGTCACTTTGTGGGGGCATAACCTAACTTTGCCCACGCCTATCGCCGAAGTGGTTAATTGAGCTCTTGACAAGCTGGGCTATCCTGCCGCGGAGTAGTTCAGACTCTTTTGATGGTGTCTAGGAGCCTGACCGTCAAATGAATGTTTGATTGAAAAAGGCCGCTCTGCGCTTCTACTGCTAAGGCGGCGGTATGCTCTTCGGTACGGAGGGAGCGTTCAACCTTGCCATTAATTGTTATGACACCGTGTGGACCGGGCATCTTGAGCTTAAGATAAGCGTAGGGTGGCACCGCGTTGAATTGGGCAAACGCAGTTCGTTCGAGCAGTGCATGATAATTGCTGCAAAAAGGGATGATATCAAAGATTAACTCTTTGTTGCGGGAATTATCTAGAGGTCCGAAGACTACTTCCAGAGTGATGGAGCCTGTACAATGGACCTCAACACCTGGTATGACACCTTTAAAGGTGGTTTTAGTGGGTTTGGTCTTTGAAGGATCGATACCCATCTTGCGCACTGTGTCCTGATAAAGCAGGTTCAGGCTGCTGCCTCCATCCATAAGGACTCGCATGAGGTGGAATCCGTCAATTATTGGGTCAAGGACCAGTGCGGCTGAACCGCCCTGACGGATATTGGTTGGACGATCCTTGCGGTCAAAGGTGATCGAGCCGGACGACCATGGGTTATATTTTGGGGCGACTAGCTCCATTGTGTAGACGTCCCTAACTGCGCGCCTCCGCTCCCATTTGGGAATATGGGTGGCGTGTATCATATTCACCATTTTAATTTGTGGGGGAAACTCTTTTGACATCCTGTGTTCGGTAGTTGGGGCTCCTCCTCATCGTCATCGCTTCACGACCCCTTCTCCTTGCTTTCGGCACTTGACTTGCCGGCCTATTTGAAGACCCAGCATTGTCTGTTGGTATGATTGGCTGGTGTTCCTTGGGTGCCGTGAATTTGACATTGACGGTCGAGTATACGGTCCAGACTGGACGTGCCCGAACTGTTTTCTTTTGAGTTGTTTCTTCCTTTGACCGGTCTTATAGCCACTGAATCAGGCATTGACAGTCATGTCTTCGGCGTTGTCGCCATTATTTCGACGCTTGTGTTTGCTGCGTCGGGGCTTGCCGTTGTCATCTCTGGATGCAAAGGTTCCAGGCTTGCTGAAGGCGTTGTTGCTATGAGCCAACCAGCTATCCTCGCCCGTACAAAAGCGGGTCATAAGTGTCGTAATGGCTGCCATGGACTTCGGCTTTTCTTGGTCGAGGTGTCGGGCGAGCCACTCGTCACGGAAATTATGCTTAAAGGCCGCTAGGGCTTCGGCATCCGGACAATCGACGATTTGGTTCTTTTTAGTTAAGAACCGAGTCTAGAATTTCCTGGCTGACTCTCCGGGCTGTTGGGTTATGTGACTTAAGTCATCAGCGTCCGGTTGTCGCACGTAAGTGCCCTGAAAGTTGTCAAGGAATGCATCTTCCAGGTTCTCCCAACTGCCAATGGAGTTTTCCCGCAGACTATTCAGCCAGTGCCGAGCTGGTCCCTTGAGTTTTAGTGGGAGATATTTGATGGCATGGAGATCATCGCCGCAGCCCATGTGAATGTGGAGAAGGAAATCTTCAATCCATACCACAAGATCTGTTGTCCCATCATAAGGTTTGATCTTTACGGGTTTAAAGCCTTCTGGGAATTCATGCTCTATTACTTCGTCAGTGAAGCATAGGGGGTGTGCGGCACCTCTATGCCAGGCTACATCACGACGCAGTTCGGATGAATTTGGTCTGCTGTATTCGGCGCGGACGGATATGTATTTCGTATATCCGGCGTGGCGGTCATCGTCATGTGTTGGGGCACGCCCCACGATCCGTAGATCAATCTTGACTGTCCTGCTTTGTTTTCCAATTCGTCTCGCAGGTCATGCGTGTAGCCCTGGGCCTTCGTGTTTCTATTTGTTCGGCGACGAGGTGCGGGATGGTGTTCAGACTGATACGCCGCTTTGTCTCGGCCACGAGGTGGTCGGTCAGCCGCATCCTGCTGTGGTAGTATAGGCTCTAGTGCCTCGTCCTCGAATTGAGGTAACAACATGCGCTTCGGGTAACTTTTGGTTGGGCGCTCGAGTCCGTATTCCTCGGCCGCCAGGACCTCAGTCCATCTATCAGTGAGCAGATCTTGATCAGCTTGAAGTTGCTGCTTTTTTTCTCCAGGCTCTTTGTAGTGGCTATAAACCGGCGCTTGAAGCGCTCCTGCTCGACCGGATCCTCAGGCACGGTAAATTCTTCGTTGTCGAGGCTCACCTCGTCTTTGGAGAGGGGCATGTAATTGTCATCCTCCGAGTCTTCATTCATTGCCTGTTCATCGGGGATTGCTTGACCGTCCTCCCGTCCGGCCTGTTCGAAGCTTGGCTGGGCGGGATTGTTTTCATCTTCAGCATCATCCGGAGTGATATTGTCTCTTGTGCTGGTATCGTTGTTTCTACCCTAACATGGTTTAGAGCAGCGCCACTGACGTCTGCACTTCGGCTGTTTCTCAGGAGGATTACCCTCCGTTGCATCCTTTTGATCCTCGCCATTGTTTTCTTTGGGTGTGTCCACCATATATATGTCATATGATGAGGTGGCTGTCCAGCGCCCTGTGGGCGGTGGTTCCTATTCTTCTCCGGCATCGTCCTCCATATCGTCGATGTCTTCGGAGTCGAAATCAAGCATGTCGGTTAAGTCATCGACAGTGGCTATTAAGTGGATGGTGGGTGGGTAACGAATTCCTTCGTCGTCCGCCTCCCACTCAAGCCGGACATAGTTCGGCCAAGAGTCTCCTGACAAGGAGAGAGATTTTAATGAGTTTAGCACATCGCCCAAGGACGAGTGCTGAAAGATGTTCATGGAGATGAACTCCAAGATCGGTGCCCAGTTAGATCCGATGGGCGTGGATACACGTGGTTCAGAGCCTATGGCCTGAAACGAGTCTGAGGGTCCGATGACATAGACCTCATTGGAAGTGAAACCTGTGTTCGGGTCTATCGCCGTTGAGTGTGCAGCTTCCATGGCGGAGTCCATCCTCCCGTCCTCGGATGGCACGATCTGCACTGGATCTCAAGCCAGGGCAGCTGTAGGTGCGATCTCCTGAACACCGTCCGATAGCAGATCTAGGTCATGCTCATCGTGGCTGTAGGGTGTACCTATCATGGGCTCGAATGCGTCGAAGATCAAGTCTCCGCGGATGTTGGCAGTGTAGTTTAGGCTTCCAAACCTGACCTGATGGCCAGGGGCATAGCTATCGATCTGCTCCAGATGGCCAAGCGAGTTGGCCCGCAGTACGAAGCCGCCGAATACGAAGATCTGTCCGGGGAGGAAAACCTCACCCTGGACCGCGTCTTTGTAGATGATTGAAGGAGCCAACAAGCCTTATGGTGACGATACAGTGGAACTCTCAATGAAAGCACCAATGTCGGTGTCAAAACCGGCGGATCTCGGGTAGGGGGTCCCGAACTATGCGTCTAAGGCTAATGGTAACAAGAGGCGGGGAACATGATGTTTACCCATGTTCGGGCCCTCTCTATGGAGGTAATACCCTACTTCATGCTTGATTGATCTTGATGATATGAGTATTACAAGAGTTGATCTACCACGAGATCATAGAGGCTAAACCCTAGAAGCTAGCCTATGATTATGATTGTCGTTGTCCTACGGACTAAACCCTCCGGTTTATATAGACATCAGAGGGGGCTAGAGTTACACAGAGTCGGTTACAGAGAAGGGAATCTACACATCCGAATTACCAAGCTTGCCTTCCACGCAAAGGAGAGTCCCACCCGGACACGGGACAAAGTCTTCAATCTTGTATCTTCATAGTCCATCAGTACTGCATAAGCATATAGTCCGACTGTTCGAGGACCCCCTAATCCAGGACTCCCTCAGCGAGCGCCGGTGAAGGGCGGCGGGTGTCGGTGTCAAAACCGGTGGATCTCGGGTAGGGGGTCTCGATCTGTGCGTCTTAGGCTGATGGTAGCAGGAAGCAAGGGACACAATGTTTACCCAGGTTCGGGCCCTTTCGATGGAGGTAAAACCCTACTTCTTGCTTGATTAATATTGATGACATTGAGTAGTACAAGAGTAGATCTACCACGAGATCGTAGAGGCTAAACCCTAGAAGCTAGCCTATGATGATTATGATTGTAGATGTGATCGGCCTTGTAAGGACCAACCTCTCCGGTTTATATAGACACCGGAGAGGGCTAGGGTTTACACAGAGTCGTTTACAAGGATGGAAATACAATATCCAGATCGCCAAGCTTGTCATCCACGCAAAGGAGAGTCCCATCCGGACACGAGATGGAGTCTTGAGTCTTGTATCTTCACGCTCCAATAGTCCGGACGATGTATATAGTCCGACTGTCCGAATACCCCCTAATCGAGGACTCCCTCAGCGGGGCTACGCGCGGGGTAGCGCCCGCGGGTGGCGGCGGCAGCGGGATGGGCCCCGCAAGCCGGGCTGGTGGGGGCGATGTGTCGAGCTGTGGTTGGCCGAGGGGGCGGCGGCGGACATGTCTGACGACGGGGTTTTCGTCCAGCAGCGTGAGAGGAGCGAGGCTAGGGTTTCAACCGGGAAATGGAGAGGGAGGCACTTATATATAGGTAGAGGGAGCTAGGTGAGTCCAAATGAGGTGCGGTTTTCGCCCACACGATCGTGATCCAATGACGGAGAGTATGGAGGGGGGTTAGATGGGCTAGCGGGCTGTTGTGAAGGGGTGTTGGGCTGCAAAGAGAGAGGGGTTTTGGGGCTACCCGGTTAACCGTTGGGGCATCAGACGACCTCCAAATGGAATGAAATTTGACAAGCGGTCTACCGGTGATATACCAAGGCCACTTGACAAATCTCGACCCATTCCGAGAATGTTTTTCGGCGGCTCGCAAAACAAGAACTGAGAGGTGCGACAGGCGCGTGCGAGAGTGGTTGGGCTCAGAACGGACAACGGAGAGAACCGAGGGAACCCGGACGGATGCAAGTTTTGAAAAACATGCAGATGAAATGCAGATGATGTCATGGCAAAGTGCAACACCCAAGCAAATGAAATGGCAACAACGACGAATGACTGGAAGACATCTGGCGGATCGGACTCGGGGCATTACAACTCTCCTCCACTAACAAGAGATCTCGTCCCAAGATCTTAGGAACAAGATGGAAGATAAGGAGGAAGAGGTGAATTAAGAACGCAAGAGAAAAGATGGACCAAGTCGAGAGCACTCAGGTAGAAAAGAGGAACGGCAAATATGACAAGAACCAAAAACACATGGAAACAAGATAGACTATGAAACCACTCCGGTTAGAACAAGATAGAAAAGGAATGAACAAAAGAATTTGGGAAACACTCCGACTGAAAATGGAAGGAATGGAGACCTGAGCTTCACCCTCTGGGATGACACTTGACAAGACGAACAACGCAATGCCTCCGGAAGAATTGAAATAGTGGAATGAAAAGAACTTAGAAGGAAGGATTGAACGGAGTTGTTGAGAAAATCAACAACAAAAGAATCAGCTTGTTGTGGACCTGTGGAAAAACATCTCAAAACTTGAGGTGAAACTCTGCCACAAGCAAATGCCTGAATAGCTGAGAAGATCAAAGAAATGCAAAACTCCACTTTAGAAGAAAATGAAGAATTATTTGCACTTCGAGACGCGAGAAGAAAAGATACTTGAACTCCTCCAACAAAATCTTGATGAACTCTTGAAGAATGAATTAAATCATGAAGAACCACCATGAAGAACTCCGGTGACAAAAGGATGATGAGATAGAAATGAAGGGTGAAAGAATAAGATGAGCCTTGCAGTGATTTGGATGGAGGTTCCGACGAAATGGCCGAGGAAAATTTGAACTCCGGAAAAGAAAAGATGAAAACACTTGGAACTAGAATTTATTAATGAAGAACAAACTCCGAAGGAAGGGATTAATCACTTGGATGAAATAAGAATAAGATTTATTGTATGCCTTTCCTTCATCAAATTAAATTGATGGCAAGCAATGAATTTCGCATACTACTTATTCTTGTTTGAAAAGGATTGAGGGGAATATGGCGCAACCTTGAGTAAGGTCTTCGATGAACCACCGGTAGGATTGGAAAGAACGAATGAATTAATATGATAACAAAGGAAAAGGAATCTGAAGCAACCACCGTTAGAAATTCAAAAATGACCGACGAAAGAGAATGAATCACCGGGAAGAATTGGAACAACAAATATGCTTGAGGGGATTTAGATGCAAAAGAACGAAGAGACAACGAGCTGATTAAAGAATATTTGACAGATGCGCCGGGGTAATTGGATAATGGTAGCTGAAATGATGGCCTCCGGTGAGACGAAACAAAAACAACTCCTGAAATACTCTGGATGGGTAAGAAAAGAATACCTGACAAATGGAATAATTTGAGAGGATCATGAAGCTAGAACCACGAATCTTTGAGAGAACATGCAAGATTTAAGATAAACTCTTCTTCTATCTTCAAATGTTGAGAATGACGATGAGGAACACCACCAAAATTACAGAGATACTCCAGGAGAATGAAAAGCGAAGAGGTTGAGCCAACAATAAAAAGAATTTTAAAGCGATCTTGGGGAAGGCATGTGACTGATGAAATTCATTCTTACTTCAAACTCCGAAAGGAATTAGGAATGGCTCCGGAATAATTAGAAGAGTCAGGTAAGATACTGGGAAAATACCTGTGCATTAGGGCCCACTAAAGAGAAAACACCGTTGGAAAGGATTGTTGAAGGGAAATGGTGCACCGGAATAATTGAAATATTTGAATGAGGTGACAGCCTCAAATTAATTGGAACACAAATGAATCTCCTGAGATGTCTTCCGAACTCCGGAATGATAAACTGGTGAGAGGCGAACAAGCAGGGGAAACACTTGATCCAAGGAAAAGAATATGATCAACCCAAAAAACTTCAATTGAATCCACCAAAAAGAAAAAGAGATGAAGAATATCAAACGATACGAGAATTCACCGGTAGAAATAATTGAGGGAAGACTGAAGAGGTTCTGCACGAATGAAATTGATGTTCGAATGGAGACGCAAACTCTGGGAAGAAAAAGGGGTGGGAGGGCGGGAGAAACAAAGGCAACTTGGAAAGGCGAACCGACGAATAACTTGAAAAAGCATCGGTTGAAATGTCGGTGTCAAAACCGGCGGATCTCGGGTAGGGGGTCTCGATCTGTGCGTCTTAGGCTGATGGTAACAGGAAGCAAGGGACACAATGTTTACCCAGGTTCAAGCCCTCTCGATGGAGGTAAAACCCTACTTCCTGCTTGATTAATATTGATGATATGAGTAGTACAAGAGTATATCTACCATGAGATCATAGAGGCTAAACACTAGAAGCTAGCCTATGATGATTATGATTGTAGTTGTGATCGGCCTTCTAAGGACCAACCTCTCCGGTTTATATAGACACCGGAGAGGGCTAGGGTTTACACGGAGTCGGTTACAAGGAAGGAAATACAATATCCGGATCGCCAAGCTTGTCTTCCACGCAAAGGAGAGTCCCATCCGGACACGGAATGGAGTCTTGAGTCTTGTATCTTCACGCTCCAATAGTCTGGACGATGTATATAGTCCAGCTGTCCGGATACCCCCTAATCCAGGACTCCCTCAGTAGCCCCTGAACTAGGCTTCAATGACGATAAGTCCGGCCCGCAGTCTTTTCTTCAGCATTGCAAGGCGGGTTCCTTCTCCGAATACTCCAAAGTACCTATTATGACAAATAGTGTCCGGCTTCCCATCAATGTTGTACTCCTCGGCTTCGGTGCCTCAATAATGACCATTTCCACGTGTCGAGCGAATGCGAGGAGCCGAGGCATTTTTGCATTTGCCACCCCCAATCCTTCGGGCTGACCGTCTATTTGAAGAGACGGGGATTCTCAGATCCAAACCTCACTCTCCCCCCTCGAGCAAGCATCCAACAGAGCGCCCCGGAAAAACCATTCCAACATGGCCGGTCGTCGCAGCTCTTCTGCTCGCTCTCCTCACTCCAAGCCGGGGGACTGGGAAGAGTGTTCAGTTCCTCATAGCCGTTTGATAGAGTTACAAACCCAAGGGTTTCTCCCACCGGCGTTCATGGTCCCCGTCCGAGCCAGAATAGCCACCTATAATTGTGTGGAACAAGCAGAGGGATCTCCTAATCCATCTCCATAGGAGCGAATATGCCTCCTCCTGCATCTGCTAAGGGGCATCGAGTTTCCCATCCACCCGTTCCTTCGCGGGCTCCTGAAGTTCTACGGCCTCCAGTTGCACAACTTTACCCCTGCCTCCGTACTACAAATAGCAGGGTATGTTACCCTTTTTGAGCTATTTCTAGGTTGCGTGGATCACTTCGGGTTATGGAAGAAGCTGTTCTGCCTCGTCCCCCGCAACCAGGGAGAATCCCTATGCCAAGTGTGCGGGGCCGAAGTATGGCGCATTGCCGAGACCGGATACCTGTCCGGCACTCCCAAGAAGGCACCAGAGAATTGGCCTTCAGAGTGGTTTTACATGGATGACGTTCCCCTTCTGGATCCAGTCCGGACAGGTCTCCCCAAGTTCAGTAACGCCCCGCCGAGGGCACGTCTAAGCTGGCGCCCCCGGGGCCCCCAAGAAGAGGATACCAGGGAAATACATCTCCTGATGAGCAGGATAAAGTTACTGGCCAAATCCGGACTGACGATAGTCGAGGTTATGGCAATATGCATAATTCAGGGAGTGCAACCGCTTCAATATCGGGGGAAGCCCATGTGGCACTTCAACGGGGAAGATGATGTCACCCACTATGGCCGTAAGGGTCCGAACTCCGCCACTGCTCTGGCAAGGATATTGTCCCATTTATACAAAGGGGAAGAGGAAGAATTCCTTCACATTAAACCGCGGGATGGATTCTCCATGTACAACCCCCCAAACTGGGTAAGTCGTCATTCCTTTCCCCGCTTCACTTATTGTGGCGTTCTTCGCTAAGATTATCTGCCTCGATATTTCTGAGCAGGAACTGAGGAGGGCCGTAGAAGGAATCTCCAGCCCCTCCCCATAGCCAGAGGACCCCGGAAGGGCCCTAGATCCACGACTCGAAGAAGATCCGGATATTAACGTGGAGCTTGTCAACGGGATATTTTATCAAGTGAGCTGCGATGGTGCCTCAGTGGCCACTATTGCCGACTATCCCGGACTGCTACTTACGTCGCGTGTAACCCAAGCCGAAAGCACTATCCTCCAAAGAGGACCCCTTTCAGATGTCATGCCTTACCCTTGAAGTGTCGTGTTTTTGCAGAGACGGCGGTGGGAGCGCGGAGCCGAGCCCCTAGGGGCTCGTCGGCCACGGGCGTCCGGATTGGGCAGGCTCAAGAGGAAGGCGGTTAGGGTCGACACGCCGGTACAGAGGTAAGGCAAAAACTTGTCCTGCGATTATTGTATTTGAAGTATAACAGCGCCCTTTGTGTCCCGGCAGGAAGAGAAGTAGACGGACTATATCAGGGGATCCCGCTAATCACGCCTCCACCAGCCGGACACCAGAACCGGCTTCAAGAGCAAGTCAGGAGCGGGGCCGATGCCGCATAGTTCCCCGACAGAGGACGCGGATATGCTCTCGGCAATGAATTCCGAAGTAGAGAGCGCCATGAATCACCGGCGCCGATGGGCCGTACTTCGGAACAACATCTTTTCCGAAGAGGCATTTAACGCCTTCAATTCGGGAGACGCATACATCCGAGCTGCTCAAGGCGGGCTTGCCCGAGCGACGGACCAGTATACCAAAGATATACATGTAAGAAAATTTGATAAGCATGTATAGCAGTAGCCCCTGAGACTTGAAACGGTTGGAACAACTGTTTTAACGATCAATTTATGCACAGGTCCTTGTAGATAAGAATGAGCAATTATCTGGGGAGCTGGAGGAGTGCAAGGCCCAACTGAGGGACACAGTTGCTAAGTTAGAGGAATCCCAGAAGCCCTCATCTGGTAACATTTGTCTCAATTGTACGAAGATGCACCAGCTAGTAAATAGCTGATATGACAAGTCTAACACAAAATTCTACAGACAATCCCGGGGTGAATTCGGAGGGCGTAAGAGATGACGAGTCACATCTCAAAAGGCAGCTAAAGGCTGGCGAGCATGTTCTTACGCAAGTTAGGCAAGAGAAGAACAATCTTCAAGATGCCAAAGTCCAGCTGGACGTGGAATTAAAAGACGTCGGCGCTCAGCTGCGGACTCCGTTAAGGACAACAAAAGGCTTCGACGCGGCGTTTATGGTAAGTGCCTAGACGAAATGTAGTATAGTTCGGCGAGGAAGTATATTGAAAGGATTTTGCTTGTAGGAATGTTAACGGGTCGCCCTGAGGAGGAGATGCCCTCATCTGCAGGCAATTTACTGCAAGACCTCTCACAACTGCACGAGCGAGCTCGGCAGGTGATGTAGAGCGCTGCTCAGGCCTTGTGGCCATCAAGCTTCCTGCCGAATGGCATGGGGGAGCTTGTGGATATGCTTCAAGGAGCACGGCGGCGCTTCCGATTGTGGAAGATGTCAGCTTGCCGGCAAGGTGCAAGAGAAGCCTGGGCTATGGTCAAGACGCGCTAAAGCAAGCTGGACCCGAACCATATGGTTGAAGTCGGACTGGCGGGGCCAGATGGGCAAGAAATTCCCATGAGTCTGGTATATGACCAGGTAGCGTTAGCCCCAAAGTATTCTCAACAGGATTGTAAGCTAGATAGCCTGTTGGATGGTATAGAGGAGGAATATAGTCAGTCCAAGTGACTGTGTAATTCAATGGACATAAGTAGTCCCTAGTCGGATTAAAATCATTTGTCATGGCAGAACTTTTAGCTTCAGCCCCCGGATCCTACAGTCCGGGGTGTGTCCGAATACCCAATCAGTTATACAGAACCGGGGTATGCGTGGAATCCAGGCGTAGGGGTCATAAGTGCTTGAGCAGACAAGTACCCAACTAGTTATGTTATATTACATGGATAGTAAGAAACATCTTCCAGGGAGAATAGTTCCGTTAGGGGTTCCTTTCCCTGGGTACGCATGCGATGATGCACATGTCCAGACTGCGAACAAAGGCACAGGATACAAAACTTCTGGGGATTTACGTTGTAATAAACAAATACATCTTTTCTTCACCAACCGAATATTCTATTAAGGACGCTAGCTTTCCGCTTCACCTAGTCTGAGGTACACATCCGGCTGAACCGGCAGTAACAATCGCAGCGGTGCTCCCCATATGCCCTAGCTGAATTAACGGGAACGTAGGGCATAAACACAAGAGCCAGGCAACCCAGCTTGGCCACATCTTAAGTCATATCGATGCATATAATGGTGAAGAAAAGGCACATATGGAAAAATAAACGCATATGTGATGGGCAAAAAGCCATTGGAGTAATTATTTTTAGCTTCCGTATAGGAAGCCCCCAGGTATTACTTACACACATCGGCCAGAGTGATCTGGGATTCCATACTGTATTAAATACTTTGTGTGAAGAGGAAAAAAGGTCGAGAAAGGAAAGGGGAGGGGCATAATTAAAAGGAGGGGATAGGGAGACGAACACTGAGTTCGGCACTAGGCATAGAATCTCCGGAGTCTGGCCACGTTCTATGAGTTCGGCTCGAGTCTGTTATCGGATGCGTTACGTAAGAGGTACGCTCCTACGGTGAGAACTTTGTCAATGACGAAGGGACCTTCTCACTTGGGTTTGAGCTTGTCCTTCTTCTTCTCCGGTAGGCGTAGAACGAGCTCGCCAATATTATAAGTTTTGGCCCGCACTTCTCTGCTTTGGTATCGTCGAGCCTGCTGTTGGTAGAATGCGGAGCGGGCTTTTGCGATGTCGCGCTCCTCCTCCAGGGAATCCAAGTTATCCTGGCGATCTAACTTGGCTTCCTTCTCTTCATACATGTGTATGCGTGGCGAATCATGTATTATGTCACATGGTAGTACTGCTTCCGCGCCGTACACCATAAAAAATGGTGTATATCTAGTGGTGCGATTCGGCGTGGTCCGCAGCCCCCAGAGTACGGAGTCAATCTCTTCGACCCAGTGCGTATCCGACTCTGTCAAGGATCGCACTAGTCTGGGTTTGATGCCGCTCATGATGAGACCGTTTGCCCGTTCGACCTGGCCGTTTGTTTGGGGATGGTAGACAGAAGTGTAGTCAAGCTTAATGCCCATTTTTCCGCACGAAGTTTTCACTTCATCGGCTGTGAAATTTGAGCCATTATCAGGGATGCTGTGGGGGACACCGTATCGGTGTACGACCTCGGATATGAACTCTATTACTGGTCCGGATTCGGCCGTTTTGACTGGCTTGGTTTCTATCCATTTGGTGAACTTGTCCACCATGAAAAATAAGTATTTTTTCTTATGGCTTCCACCTTTAAGAGGTCCGACCATATCCAGCCCCCAGATCGCGAAGGGCCAAGTTATGGGGATTGTTTGGAGAGCGGTAGGGGGCATATGACTCTGATTGGCAAAGAGCTGGCAACCGACGCTGTGGTGGACAAGGTCCTGTGCGTCTCCTCGGGCCGTCGGCCAATAGAAGCATGTATGGAAGGCCTTGCTAACTAGTGCTCGAGCCGTGGTGTGGTGCCCGCCCAGTTCGGCATGGATTTCAGCCAAGAGCTGCCGCCCTTCCTTTTCGGAGATGCACCTTTGGAGCACTCCGGTCGCACTTTTCTTATAGAGTTCCCCTTCATGGACTTTGTAAGCTTTAGAACGCCGGACGATGCAGCGTGCTTCATTTTGGTCTTCGGGGAGCTCCTGCCTATTTAGGTAGGCCAATAAAGGCTCAGTCCATGGGGCAATTACAGCCATGATTTCATGGGCCGAAGATGTTATTTCGGTGGTAGAGCCTCCGATTATGTCTGATAGTTCAGAATCTGGGGGTGTATTCGGATTCGGGCTAGTATTGCCGGACTCCCCTTCCCATACCATGGATGGCTTGACCAGTCTTTCCAGAAATATGTTAGGTGGGACAAGGTCGCGCTTAGCGCCGATGCATGCGAGGATATCCGCCGCTTGATAGTTTCCTCGAGCCACATGGTGGAATTCGAGCCCCTCAAACCGAGCTGACATTTTGAGCATGGCATTATGGTAGGCCACCATTTTCGGATCCTTGGCATCAAAGTCTCTGTTTATTTGTGATATTGCGAGGTTTGAATCACCGCGCTCTTCTAGGCGTTGAATGCCCATAGAGACTGCCATCCGAAGACCGTGCAACAGAGCCTCATATTCGGCTGCATTGTTGGAGTCTGTGTATAATATTTGGAGGGCATACTGTACCGTGTCTCCGGTGGGAGACGTCAGGATTACACCTGCTCCCAATCCGGCCAGCATTTTAGAGCCGTCGAAGTGCATGATCTAGTTACAGTATGCGCCATACTCTTTAGGGAGTCCGGCTTCTGTCCATTCGGCAATAATGTCAGCTAGTACTTGCGACTTGATGGCCCGCCATGGCTTGTATGTTATGTCGAACGGAAGGATCTCGATGGCCCATTTAGCGATCCGGCCCGTAGCGTCGCGGTTATTTATTATGTCGTTGAGTGGTACTTCGGAGGCCACCATAATCGAACACTCTTGAAAGTAGTGTCGTAGCTTCCGGGATGCCACGAAGACCGCGTATGCTATTTTTTGATAGTGTGGGTATCGGGATTTGCATGGGGTGAGTACCGTGGATACGTAATAAACCGGCTTTTGGAGCGGGAATTTGTATCCGTCAACCTCTCGTTCGACGACGAGCACTGCACTTGCAACTTGATGTGTTGCAGCTATGTACAGCAGCATAGGTTCGCCAATATTTGGCGCTGTTAGGACTGGATTACTGGCCAATAAGGTCTTTATTTCATCGAGTCCAGCTGCGGCTGCATCCGTCCACACGAAGTGTTCGGTGCGCCGAAGAAGGCGGTAAAGAGGTAATGCCTTTTCTCCTAACCTGGAGATAAAGCGGCTCAAAGCAGCCACGCATCCAGCTAGTTTCTGGATGTGCTTGAGGTCTGTTGGTATAGCCAACTGCGACAGAGCTCGGATTTTTGCCGGATTCACTTCAATTCCTCTATTGGAAACAATGAAGCCCAATAGTTTCCCTGAGGGGACGCCGAAAACGCATTTTTCTGGGTTCAGCTTGATGTCGTATGTCCGGAGGTTATCGAATGTAAGCCGCAAGTCATCTATTAGGGTTTCGACGTGTCTTGTTTTTATGACCACGTCGTCCACATATGCCTCCACTGTTTTGCCGATTTTCTTTTCCACGCATGTTTGAATCATACGTTGATAGGTTGCACTGGCATTCTTATGCCCGAAAGGCATAGTGTTGAAGCAAAAAGGGCCATATGGCATTATGAAAGCTGTTGCAGCTTGGTCAGACTCTGCCATCTTTATTTGATGGTATCCAGAGTATGCGTCGAGGAAACACAGCGAGTCGTGTCCTGCTGTGGCGTCGATGATTTGATCGATGCGAGGGAGGGGAAAGGGATCCTTGGGGCAAGCCTTGTTGAGGTCTTTGAAGTCGACGCATAAGCGCCAAGATTTGTCCTTCTTTGGTACCATTACCAGATTTTCCAGCCAATCTGGATGCTTGATATCTCTGATGAATCCGGCCTCAGGTAGCTTGGCTAGCTCTTCCCCCATGGCCTGCCATTTGGGCTCTGAAAACCACCTTAGTGTCTGCTTTACAGGTTTGTATCCTTTTAGTATATTAAGGCTATGTTCGACCAATCTGCGCGGGATGCCCGACATGTCCGATGGGTGCCAAGCAAAAATGTCCCAATTCTCGCGTAAGAATTCTCGCAGTGCGGCGTCCATTGCGGGGATCAACTGTGTCCCGATGGAAGCTGTCTTCATGGGGTCTGTTGGATGGACTTGGAATTTGACTATCTCGTCTGCGGGTTTAAATGAGGTGGACTTGGGTTGCTTGTCGAGTATCACGTCGTCCCTGTCCACGGTGGGTCACAGTGTTGTTAATTCTTCGGCTGCTAGGGCTTCAGATAATACTTCCAGGGCTAGTGCTGTGGTTTTGTCTTCAGCGCGAAGGGCGACGTCCGGATCACTGGATAGAGTGATGATTTCATTGGGTCCGGGCATTTTAAGCTTCATGTACCCGTAATGGGGTATAGCTTGAAAGCTTGTAAACGCGTCCCGCCCTAGAAGGGTGTGGTATCCGCTGCTGAAAGGAGCCACTTGGAATGTGATTTCTTCGGACCTATAATTCTCCAGGGTGCAGAATACCACATCGAGTGTGATTTTTCCCGCACACCGCGCTTCCCGACTAGGGGTAATCCCCCTGATGGTTGTGCCGCTTTGTTCAATGCGGCTTTTATCAATTTCCATCTTGTTGAGTGTTTCTTCGTAGATCAAGTTTAATCCGATTCTGCCGTCCATGAGTACTTTAGTGAGCCGAAAGCCGTCCATGATTGGGCTAAGGACTAGAGCGGCTAGTGCCCGGACGGTCTGGAATCGAGGTTCGTCACTTGCATTGAAGGTTATAGCAGTGTCGTTCCATGGATTTATTTTTGCCACATGGCAAATTTTAGCGGAGCTTCGATGAGCTCGCTTGCGCCTATTGTTTGAGGCGAAAGTCTCAAAGACTGTTAGTACCGTATTGTGTTCTTTAGCGGGATGTTGTTCTGCTTTATGGCTTACAAGGAGATCCTCGCCACTTTTTGCTACCTGCTGGAGTATCCAACATGCCCTAAAGCTATGGGTTGGTGTTGTGTCCGGCGTGCAATGGAGTTTACATGGCCCATTGAGCCATTCTTCCAATACG
Source organism: Triticum timopheevii (assembly GCA_963921465.1). Lineage (NCBI taxonomy): Eukaryota > Viridiplantae > Streptophyta > Magnoliopsida > Poales > Poaceae > Triticum > Triticum timopheevii. The sequence goes on from OY997270.1 coordinate 143,630,627, forward strand.
GTTCCACCCCCTGGGGTGGGCTTTGGCTTCTTGGGGATCGGAACGGTCGACTTTCGAGAGTTCGTCCGTTTAGCTCGAACAAAGGTTTTGGTGATAGCCGGACTATCCCAAAATTATGTTTGGGTTTTCTAGGCACTTTCCATCGCACAATACTTCTGTACTATGGTTTCCAAGTCAGCAAAGTGTATTATGTTACGGCGACTTATGGCATTAAGAATTCCTTTATTCGTACAGTTATTACAGAAAAGTGAGACTGCGTCCTCCTCACGACAGTCCTTGACCTTATTTAGCACAAGGAGGAATCTGGCCCAGTAGCGATGTACTGTCTCATGGGGCTCTTGTCTGATGTGGGAGAGATGGTCTAAGTACGGGTGGGTGTTCGTGACTGAATCCGGATCCTGATCCGATTTAGTGCCTAGGGGCAGGGGGCTTCCTAGTTTGACAGCTCGGGATGCGGGGCGCTGCCCAATTTTTCTGGCCGAATACCCGATCCTAAGTCGGGGATCTGGGTCATGTCTTCCCTTGAGCTGGAGTCCGACTCAGGGAGCTCGGTGATCCGTACATAATTCATCCTCAAAGTAGAGGGGTAATTCGTATGTGGTTCCTCCACTTCCGCTATCTCATGGGTGGCCGGCGGGGATTTAATGTCCCTTTGGTCGGGTTTAAACCGAATCCGGTCATAGTCCGTAGCGACTCCCAAAGCGGCGATGCGATCGAAGAGATCATTAATGGAGGAGAGCTCTATCGGATCCATCTGTTCGACGAGTTCTGGATTGATGCGAAGGTTCTGCGTGACGACCCGAGAGGCCATCGTCGGTGCGATAGCCGATGGGGCGGCCATGACGAAGCCTCCAAGTCGGAGAGTTTGGCCTACAGCCAGAGCTCCCCCAGAGGTAATGTTGTCCTTGACAACAAGACGAGCCATCGAGCCTTGCAGCAACGACACAGAGGAACTCTCAATGAAAGCACCAATGTCGGTGTCAAAACCGGCGGATCTCGGGTAGGGGGTCTCGATCTGTGCATCTTAGGCTGATGGTAACAGGAAGCAAGGGACACAATGTTTACCCAGGTTCGGGCCCTCTCGATGGAGGTAAAATCCTACTTCCTGCTTGATTAATATTGATGATATGAGTAGTACAAGAGTAGATCTACCACGAGATCGTAGAGGCTAAACCCTAGAAGCTAGCCTATGATGATTATGATTGTAGTTGTGATCGGCCTTGTAAGGACCAACCTCTCTGTTTTATATAGACACCGGAGAGGGCTAGGGTTTACACGGAGTCGGTTACAAGGAAGGAAATACAAAATCCGGATCGCCAAGCTTGTCATCCACGCAAAGGAGAGTCCCATCCGGACACGGGATGGAGTCTTGAGTCTTGTATCTTCACGCTCCAATAGTCCGGACGATGTATATAGTCCGACTATCCGGATACCCCCTAATCGAGGACTCCCTCAGTGGGGCTGCGCGCTGGGTAGCGCCCGCGGGTGGCGGCAGCAGCGGGATGGGCCCCGCAAGCCGGGCCGGCGGGGACGATGTGTCGGGCTGTGGTTGGCCGAGGGGGCGGCGGTGGACATGTCTGACGACGGGGTTTTCGTCCGGCAGCGTGAGAGGAGCGGGGCTAGGGTTTCATCCGAGAAATGGAGAGGGAGGCACTTATATATAGGTAGAGGGAGCTAGTTGAGTCCAAATGAGGTGCGGTTCTCGCCCACACGATCGTGATCCAATGACGGAGAGTATGGAGGGGGGTTAGATGGGCTAGCGGGCTGTTGTGAAGGGGTGTTGGGCTGCAAAGAGAGAGGGGTTTTGGGGCTACCCGGTTAACCGTTGGGGCATCAGACGACCTCCAAATGGAATGAAATTTGACAAGCGGTCTACTGGTGATATACCAAGGCCACTTGACAAATCTCGACCCATTCCGAGAACGTTTTTCGGCGGCTCCCAAAACAAGAATTGAGAGGTGTGACGGGCGCGTGCGAGAGTGGTTGGGCTCAGAATGGATAACGGAGAGAACCGAGGGAACCCGGACGGATGCATGTTTTGAAAAACATGCAGAAGAAATGCAGATGATGACTTGGCAAAGTGTAACACCCAAGCAAATGAAATGGCAGCAACGACGAATGACTGGAAGACATCTGGCGGATCGGACTCGAGGCATTACAACTCTCCTCCACTAACAAGAGATCTCGTCCCAAGATCTTAGGAACAAGATGGAAGATAAAGAGGAAGAGGTGAAGTAAGAACGCAAGAGAAAAGATGGACCAAGTCGAGAGCACTCGGGTAGAAAAGAGGAACGGCGAATATGACAAGAACCAAAAACACATGGAAACAAGATAGACTGTGAAACCACTCCAGTTAGAACAAGATAGAAAAGGAATGAACAAAAGAATTTGGGCAGCACTCCGACTAAAAATGGAAGGAATGGAGACCTGAGCTTCACCCTCTGGGATGACACTTGATGAGACGAACAACGCAATGCCTCCGGAAGAATTGAAATAGTGGAATGAAAAGAACTTAGAAGGAAGGATTGAAAGAAGTTGTTGAGAAAATCAACAACGAAAGAATCAGCTTGTTGTGGACCTATGGAAAAAGATCTCAAAACTTGAGGTGAAACTCTGCCACAAGCAAATGCCTGAATAGCTGAGTAGATCAAAGAAATGCAAAACTCCACTTTAGAAGAAAATGAAGAATTATTTGCACTTCGAGACGCGAGAAGAAAAGATACTTGAACTCCTCCAACAAAATCTTGATGAGCTCTTGAAGAATGAATTAAATCATGAAGAACCACCATGAAGAACTCCGGTGGCAAAAGGATGATGAGATAGAAATGAAGGGTGAAAGAATAAGATGAGCCTTGCTGTGATTTGGATGGAGGTTCCGACGAAATGGCCGAGGAAAATTTGAACTCCAGAAAAGAAAAGATGAAAACACTTGGAACTAGAATTTATTCATGAAGAATAAACTCCGAAGGAAGGGATTAATCACTTGGATGAAATAAGAATAAGATTTATTGTATGCCTTTCCTTCATCAAATTAAATTGATGGCAAGCAATAAATTTTGCATACTACTTATTATTGTTTGAAAAGGATTGAGGGGAATATGGCGCAACCTTGAGTAAGGTCTTCGATGAACCACCGGTAGGATTGGAAAGAACTAATGAATTAATATGATAACAAAGGAAAAGGAATCTGAAGCAACCACCGTTAGAAATTCAAAAATGACTGACGAAAGAGAATGAATCACCGGGAAGAATTAGAACAACAAATATGCTTGAGGGGATTTAGATGCAAAAGAACGAAGAGACAACGAGCTGATTAAAGAATACTTGACAGATGCGCCAGGGTAATTGGATAACTTTAGCTGAAATGATGGCCTCCGGTGAGACAAAACAAAAATGAACTCCTGAAATACTCTGGATGGGTAAGAAAAGAATACCTGACAAATGGAATAATTTGAGAGGATCATGAAGCTAGAACCATGAATCTTTAAGAGAACAGGCAAGATTTAAGATAAACTCTTCTTCTATCTTCAAATGTTGAGAATGACGACGAGGAACACCACCAAAATTACTAAGATACTCCAGGAGAATGAAAAGCGAAGAGGTTGAGCCAACAATAAAAAGAATTTTAAAGCGATCTTGGGGAAGGCATGTGACTGATGAAATTCATTCTTACTTCAAACTCCGAAAGGCATTAGGAATGGCTCCGGAATAATTAGAAGAGTCAGGTAAGATACTGGGAAAATACCTGTGCATTAGGGCCCACTAAGGAGAAAACACCGTTGGAAAGGATTGTTGAAGGGAAATGGTGCACCGGAACAATTGAAATATTTGAATGAGGTGACAACCTCAAATTAATTGGAACACAAATGAATCTCCTGAGATGTCTTCTGAACTCCAGAATGATAAACTGGTGAGAGGCGAACGAACAGGGGAAACACTTGATCCAGGGAAAAGAATATGATCAACCCAAAAAACTTCAATTGAATCCAGCAGAAAGAAAAAGAGATGAAGAATATCAAACGATACGAGAATTCACCAGTAGAAATAATTGAGGGAAGACTGAAGAGGTTCTGCACGAATGAAATTGATGTTGGAATGGAGACGCAAACTCTGGGAAGAAAAAGGGGTGGGAGGGCGGGAGAAACAAAGGAAACTTGGAAGGGCGAACCGACGAATAACTTGAAAAAGCATCGGTTGAAATAATTGAGGAAAGAATGCAAAGGGTTCGCACGAGTAGGATGGATACTCAATTATGGACTCTGGCTCCAAGAAGAAAAAAGGGTGGGCGGGTGGGAAAAGAAAACAACTGAGGATTGAACTTGGCAAAGATGAAGAGGCTCGAGTCAACTTGACGAGAAATGCACCAGATGAAAAGAGCTGACACACAACGATTGAAAAACCAACTGCATGATCCTAAAGAAAGTTTGAAGGGGAAGAGGAGTAATTCAAAACACCTACGTCAAGATTCCTGACCAGAGCGATGAAGGGACTGAGGAGTAAAAAGAATTCCTACTGTCCGATATAAACAGACTCCGGAAACAGTTTTCTTCTAGACTCAACAACGGCCAAACTACGAACAATCAAGGGGGCTCCTATGGTCGGTCGAGGCTCTGATACCAACTTGTCACACCCAATATGCAACCCTATCCTAAAGCAACTCGAAGGTCCCACCAAGGATAGAAGCACATATCGGAGACGCTTTTGCAAGGTGGATATCATTACATCATACCATTACATAATAGTTGGGGATACATACAACAGGCATACAATGCCACATAAATACAACACACTCGTACATAAGAGCAACATCCGACTATGGATGAAACACAAATAGAAGCTCTAACGACATCCACCCTGCTAGCCCAGGCTGCCGACCAGGAACCTAACCCCTGACCGAAGAAGAAGCAGAACTCTAAAGCAAGCAAACATCGCTCTCACGTCATGATCATCTCATTACCTGTACCTACAATTGTTATTGTAGTAATATGTGAGCCACGAGGACTCAGCAATCCCATTACCATGGGTATCAAGACTAGCAAAGCTTAATGGGTAAGGAATGGATAAGTGGTGAGGTTGCAGCAGCGACTAAGCATATATGGTGGCTAACATACGCAAATAAGAGCGAGAAGAGAAGCAGCGCAACGGTCGAGAAGCTAGAAGTGATCAAGAAGTGATCCTGAAACTACTTACGTTCATACGTAACCCAAACCGTGTTCACTTCCCAGACTCCGCCGAAAAGAGACCATCACGGCTACACACGCGGTTGATGCATTTTAATTAAGTCAAGTGTCAAGTTCTCTACAACTGGAAATCAAAAACTCCCATCTGCCACATAACCGCGGGCATGGCTTTCGAAAGTTTAAACCCTGGAAGGGTATCCCAACTGAGCCCATCACAAGCTCTCACGATCAGCGAAGGATATTCCTTCTCCCGAGAAGACCCGATCAGTCTCGAAATCCCGGTTACAAGACATTTCGACAATGGTAAAACAAAATCAGCAAGACCACCCGACTGTGCCGACAAATCCTGATAGGATCCGCACATATCTCGTTCTCAGGACACACCGGATGAGACATCCTACGAGTAAAACCATCCCTCAAGTTTCCCCGAGGTGGCCCCGCAGTCTACTCAGTTCGGACTAACACTTGGAGAAGCACTGGCCCGGGGGGGTTAAAATAAAGATGACCCTCGGGTTAATTACTCCCAAGGGAAAGGTTATAGGTTGTTAGGGAAATGTAAAACCAAGGTTGGGCCTTGCTGGAGGAGTTTTATTCAAAGCGAACTGTCATGGGATTCCCATAAACAAGAGCGCATATGGAACGCAAAATCAAGCAACATAACACCGGTATGACGGAAACTAGGGCGGCAAGAGTGGGACAAAACAACAGGCCTAAGGACGAGCCTTCCACCCTTTACCAAGTATATAGATGCATTAATTAAAATAAGAGATATTGTGATATCCCAACATAATTCTGTCCAACATGGAGCAATCTTCAACTTCACCTACAACTAACAATGCTATAAGAGGGGCTGAACAAAAGCGGTAACATAGCCAAACAACGGTTTTCTAGGAAGGGTGAAAAAGGTTAGAGGCTGACATGGCAATTTTGGAGGCTTGATAAACAAGTGATAGGTAGCGCAGCATAGCGATAGAACGAAGCAACTAGCATAGCAATGATAGTTGTGATATCCAGGGTAACAATCATCTTGCCTTAAATCCTGCTAGGCAGACGAACGAGTCCATGAAGAAGACGAACGGGCGAAGACGAACCAAGCGTATACGAACGAATCCTCACGATCGCAATGAAACAGGAACTATCGAGAAGAAGCACAACCAGAAAGAAGCAAACAACATGGTAAACACCCAACACATAAACATGACATGATGCTCAACCAAGTATGATGCATGACAAAGGCTATATGATGCTACTCATGGCAAGAGATGATGCATACAAGAACAACACGACAAAGCAAGTTTAAATGGGGCCGGAAACAACATATAACAATTCCGGTAAGTCCTCATATGCAAATTTCGAAATTGGTCCAGATCTGAATAAACCTTATGTTCAAGTTGTTAAACAGCAAGTTAAGATGCACCCAGATGATCTACACGAAATTCTAGTCAAGTTCCATATAAAGTTCATTTAATACGGAGCTACGGCCTAGAAGATATGAGCAAAACAAGTCAAACATGGCACTGATGCAAGATACATTCAAACATCAAGCAAACACTGTCAAAACAAGGATGCAACATGATAGGATGAAACTACATGCAAAATCAAGCAAGTTTCATATAGAGCATGCTCAAAATGGAGCAACGGTGCAACACATACACTCCAAACAAGTTATAACAACAATCTGCCCAAAACAGCAAGTAGGCACTTTGCAATCATCAAAACAACCTGCTACAGGAAGCATATGAGCATAAACTTGACATGTACTTCATGTAAGGATAACATGCTTTAAATATCATAGGCATCAAGATTAAACCAATATGATCAAGATTAAACCAATAGGTTCAGGTTCATAGGCATCAAGATTAAACCAATATGATCAATGCAAAATGCAACTTTATAACACAGGAGCATATACATGAGCAGAGTTAATATGATGGCAAATTGAGAGCAAGAAAGAGACAAGCTATAGCAAGTAAACATATTAACCAAGGGCATGGCATCAAAGTACACATAACAAAGATCAAATAACATCTTGGCATCATATATATATATGACTCATGGATTAGTGGGAACCAACAAGACAATATTGAATGTTGAAACAGTTTCAGCAAGTATAAAACAACAACATTATGATAGCATGTTTGCAAGCATGGAAAAGAGGAATATGACATCCAAAATTAGCAATCATGCCATGTGAACATAGTAATCATAGCATACTACAAAACATGTACTTGGAGCATCTCTAGAATAGGCATGGAATAATTACTATCAAGCTCACAACATAGCTTCATGAACTTAACAGAAATCTGGAACATTATATAAGCCTGTTCATGGCAATGAAACATATGCTATAGGACATATATAGGGCATCCAAAGTAATGGAGTGATATAACTTAATATAGACAACAAAACATGTCAACTAAGCATCTCCATAATATGCATGGATAAACTGGTAGCATCCAGCAAACATGGCATCATGATATGACAGAAACAGACGACAGAAAGTTAACAGTGAGTAGCCCACTTCACCAGCTTGATGCACTCACTACAGGGCATATAAAAATACATGGATTCAAACCATGTAAATATGACATAAATATGCTCCTAAAACATGTAGACATCACGCCCATAGGATGCACACACAAAATGCAAAAAAAAAGACAAATCAGAAAGTTATAGTAGTTTTCAGTAGTTAGCAGCAATATGCACTTTTGCAACAAGGATTAAGATATCAAGATGCACCCTAACATTAATGCAAAGCACAACAACATGAAGAGAATGAAGAGCAGAACATGTTTATATGGAGATCATCATCATAGGATCAACATGGACAAAGTTATAGCACTTACAAGATGCACACATGATGTTAACAATCAGCAGATTTCAGCAGTTTATATCACTTAGCAGTTTTGCAACGAAGATTAAGGCATCGATATGAACAGCAACATGAATGCAAACTACTCCATCATCTAGAGCATCAAGAGATGAACATTTTGACATAATATCCATGCAGAACGGAGCACCGAGCATCAAGTAATGACATGACCAAGTATGCATCATTAGATGAAAAATCCTGGGACGGTGAAAATATACCCTCGCGAGAAACAGGACGAGGAGATCCCGGGACGGAGCGATACGGCGCGGGCCGCATGTTTGGATGGGGGAGCGGTGGATCTCGTCCACCCTCCGGATCTGGGCAGGGCGGAGCCGGCGGCGAGGTCACTGGAGTTGGCCGGGGAGGCGCCGGGGAGGCCAAGGTCACCGGATCCGGGCGGCTCCTGCCCGGATCTGGCCGGAGGCGGGGGCCGGTGACGAGGGAGAGGCCGGAGGCGAGGCAGCCAGGAGCAGCGCGGCTCCGGCGGCCGGTGTGGGGATGCGGGCAGCGGCGTGAGGCCCAGCGGAGGACGTCGGCTGCTGACACGCCGGCGGGGCGTAGCGGCGCAGCAAAGCGGCGACCGGAGACGGCGGCGCATGGGACCGGCGGCGGGGAGGCGATCGACGATGGTGTGGGAGGCGCGCCAACTGGGCGGCAGTGGAGGCGAGCGCCTGTGAAGGGCGGCGGAGCTGCGCGCGGGGCTGCGCCCGCGGGTGGCGGTGGTGGCGGGATGGGCCCCATGGGCCCGATCTGGGCCCTGCGGGCCTGGAGCGGTGGGAGGAGAGACAGGGCCGGCGGGGGCGATGTGTCGGGCTGCAGTTGGCCGACGGGGCGGCGGCGGACATGTCCGACGGCGGGGTTTTCGTCCGGCGGCGCGAGGGGAGCGGGGCTAGGGTTTCATCCGGGAAATGGAGAGGGAGGCACTTATATATAGGTAGAGGGAGCTAGGAGAGTCCAAATGAGGTGCGGTTTTCGCCCACACGATCGTGATCCAACAACGGAGAGCATGGAGGGGGTTAGATGGGCTAGCGGGCTGTTGTGAAGGGGTGTTGGGCTGCAAAGATAGAGGGGCTTTTGCGGCTACCCGGTTAACCGTTGGGGCATCAAACGACCTCCAAATGGAACGAGATTTGACAGGCGGTCTACCGGTGATATACCAAGGCCACTTGAAAAATCTTGACCCATTCCGAGAACGTTTTTCGGCGGCTCACAAAATAAGAACTGAGAGGTGCGCCGGGCGCGTGCGAGAGTGGTTGGGCTCAGAACGGACAACGGAGAGAAACAGGGGAACCTGAACGGATGCAAGTTTTGAAAAACATGCAGATGATGACATGGCAAAGTGAAACACACAAGAAAATGACATGGCAACAACGACGAATGACTGGAAGACATCTGGCGCATCGGACTCGGGGCGTTACACTACCACCTCCCTAACACGTCTCCAACGTTTCTGTAATTTTTGATTGCTCCATGCTACTTTATCTATTGTTTTGGATGATATTGGGCTTTACTTTCCACTTTTATATTATTTTTGGGACTAACCTATTAACCAGAGGCCTAGCCCAGAATTGCTGTTTTTTGCCTATTTCAGTGTTTCGAAGAAACGGAATATCAAACGGAGTCCAAACAGAATAAAACCTTCGGGAACGTGATTTTCCAACCGAACGTGATCCAGGAGACTTGGACCCTACTCCAAGAAGTGCCATAGGCGATCACGAGGGTGGAGGGCGCCCCCCCTACCTCGTGGGCCCCCTGACGCTCCACCGACGTACTCCTTCCTCCTATATATACCTACGTATCCCCGTACGATCAGAACAGGAGCCAAAAACCTAATTCCACCGCCGCAACCTTCTGTATCCACGAGATCCCATCTTGGGGCCTGTTCTGGAGCTCCGCCGGAGGGGGCATCCACCATGGAGGGCTTCTACATCATCAACATAGCCCCTCCGATGAAGTGTGAGTAGTTTACTTCAGACCTTCGGGTCCATAGCTAGTAGCTAGATGGCTTCTTCTCTCTTTCTGGATCTCAATACAATGTTCTCCCCCTCTCTTGTGGAGATCTATTTGATGTAATCTTCTTTTTGTGGTGTGTTTGTTGAGACCGATGAATTGTGGGTTTATGATCCAGTATTATCTATGGAAAATATTTGATTCTTCTCTCAATTCTTTTATGTATGATTGAGTTATCTTTGCAAGTCTCTTCGAATTATCCTTTATGGTTTGGCCAACTAGATTGGTAGTTCTTGCGATGGGAGAACTGCTTAGCTTTGGGTTCAATCTTGCGGTGTCCTTACCCAGTGACAGAAAGGGTTGCAAGGCAAGTATTGTATTGTAACCATCGAGGATAACAAGATGGGGTTTTTATCACATTGCATGAATTTATCCCTCTACATCATGTCATCTTGCTTAAGGCATTACTCTGTTTTTACTTAATACTCTAGATGCATGCTTTATAGCGGTCGATGAGTGGAGTAATAGTAGTAGATGCAGAATCGTTTCGATCTACTTGTTTTGGACGTGATGCCTATATACATGATCATTGCCTAGATATACTCATAACTATGCTCAATTCTGTCAATTGCTCAACAGTAATTTGTTCACCTACCATAGAATACTTATGCTCTTGAGAGAAGCCACTAGTGAAACCTATGGCCCCCTTTGTCTATTCTCATCATATCAATCTCTATCGCTTTATTTACTTGCTTTGTTTTTAGTTTGCCTTTTACTTTTTACTTTGCATCTATCTATCAAAAATACCAAAAATATTATTTATCATCTCTATTACATCTCACTCTTGTATGTGACCGTGAAGGGATTGACAACCCCTAATCGCGTTGGTTGCGAGTAGCTATCGTTTTGTGTAGGTACGAGGGACTTGTGCGTGGTCTCCTATTGGATTGATACCTTGGTTCTCAAAAACTGGAAATACTTACACTACTTTGCTGCATCATCCTCTCCTCTTTGGGGAAATCCAACGCAGTCTCAAGAGGTAGCAAGAAGAATTTCTGGCGCCGTTGCCGGGGAGGCTCATGCAAACAAGTCAACCATACCAAGTACCCATCGCAATCCTTATCTCTCGCATTACATTATTTGCCATTTGCCTCTCATTTTCCTCTCCCCCACTTCACCCTTGCCGTATTATTCGCCCTCTCTTTCCCAATCTCCTCCCATCTTTTCCGTTTGCCTTTTTCCCGTTGCCTTTTGCTCGTGTGTTAGTTTGCTTATTTGTTGCGATGGCTCTACCTAGATTTGGTGACCTTCACCTTAAAAGGCTAGAGGAGATCGAAAGCAATGTTAGAAAGTTTATGGTTTTGCAATTTGAGCACAATAATTTCTTCAAAAACGAGCTTAAGGAACAAAAAAGTTTTATGAGTTATATGAATAAAGAACTTGATGATATGTCTAAGGAATTTGATGGTATAAGGGCCCAAATTGCTCGTCTTGAGAAGATGACCGCTGAAATTTCGGATATGCAAGCTACCTTAGTCAATAAGATGGCCGCTAAACCGAATTCCTATGACAATCAATATGAAGATCTAAAAGTTATTGATGTGTCCCCCATTAAATCTTTGTTTTGCAATATGAATCTTGATGAATCTGAATATGATCTTCCTTTACCTAGAAGGCGTTCTAAGAATTTGGAGTTTCTAGATCTTGATGATGAATTTGAAGAAAGTGGGATTGAAATAAAAAAGAATAGTGATGTTGCTAAACCCACTATTTTGGATCTCAAGGAATTTAATTATGAAACTTGCTCTTTGATTGGTTGTATTTCCTTGTTACAATCCGTGCTAGATTCTCCTCACGTTTATAGTCAAAATAAGGCCTTTACCGAACACATTGTTGATGCTTTGATGCAATCTTATGAAGAAAAACTTGAGTTGAAACTTTCTATCCCTAGAAAACTCTATGATAAGTGGGAACCTACTATTAAAATTAAAATTAAAGATTATGAGTTTCATGCTTTGTGTGATTTGGGTGCTAGTGTCTCTACTATTCCCAAAACTTTATGTGATTTGCTAGATTTCCGTGATTTTGATGATTGCTCTCTAAACTTGCATCTTGCAGATTCCACTATTAAAAAGCCTATGGGAAGAATTAATGATGTTCTTATTGTTGCAAATAGGAATTATGTGCCCTTAGATTTTAACGTTCTTGATATAGATTGCAATCCTTCATGTCCTATTATTCTTGATAGACCTTTCCTTAGAACGATTGATGCAATTATTGATATGAAGGAAGGGAATATTAGATTCCAAATTCCCTTAAAGAAGGGTATGGAACACTTTCCTAGAAAGAAAATAAAATTACCATATGAATCTATCATGAGAGCCACTTATGGATTACCTACCAAAGATGGCAATACCTAGATCTATCCTTGCTTTTATGCCTAGCTAGGGGCGTTAAACGATAGCGCTTGTTGGGAGGCAACCCAATTTTATTTTGTGTTTTCTCTTTTTCCTTATTTTTAGGAATAAATAATCCATCTACCTCCTGTTTGGATGTGGTTTTATGTTTTAATTAGTGTTTGTGCCATGTAGAACCTATAGGATAATCTACGATGATAGTTGATTTGATTCTGCTGAAAAACAGAAACTTTGCACGCACGAATATTGTTAAATCACAGGAATGTGGTTTTGCGTTGATTCTTTTTGCTGCTGTTCAACAAACAAATTTTCCAGGAGTTCCTATTTTGGTAGAATTTTTAGAGTTCCATAATTTTGCGTTAGTTACAGATTGCTACAGACTGTTCTGTTTTTGACAGATTCTGTTTTTCGTGTGTTGTTTGCTTATTTTGATGAATCTATGGCTAGTAAAATATTTTATAAACCATATAGAGGTTGGAATACAGTAGGTTTAACACGAATATAAATAAAGAATGAGTTAGTTACAATACCTTGAAGTAGTCTTTTGTTTTCTTTCTCTAATGGAGGTCACGAGATTTCTGTTGAGTTTTGTGTTGTGAAGTTTTCAAGTTTTGGGTGAATTCTTTTGATGGATTATGGAACAAGGAGTGGCAATAGCCTAAGCTTGGGGATGCCCATGGCACCCCCAAGATAATCCAAGGACACCAAAAAGTCAAAGCTTGGGGATGCCCCGGAAGGCATCCCCTCTTTCGTCCACTTCCATCGGTAATTTACTTGGAGCTATATTTTTATTCACCACATGATATGTGTTTTGCTTGGAGCGTCTTGTATTATTTGCGTCTTTGCTTGTTAGTCTACCACAATCATCCTTGCTGTACACACCTTTTGAGAGAGCCATACATGATTTGGAATTTGTTAGAATACTCTATGTGCTTCACTTATATCTTTTGAGCTTGATGGTTTTGCTCATAGTACTTCACTTATATCTTTTGAGCGTGATAATTTTTGCTCTAGTGCTTCACTTATATCTTTTAGAGCACGGTGGTGGATTTGTTTTAAAGAAACTATTGATCTCTCATGCTTCACTTATATTATTTTGAGAGTCATTAATAGCATGGTAATTTGCTAAATGTTAATATACTTGGTGTTCAAGATATGTGAAACTTTCTTTTGAGTGCGTCGGATACTAATAGAAGTTTGATGCTTGATAATTGTTTTGAGATGTGGAGGTGATAATATCAAAGTCGTGCTTGTTGGGTGATTATGAATTTGAGAAATACTTGTGTTGAAGTTTGCAAGTCCCATAGCATGCACGTAAGGTTAAAGTTGTGTAACAACTTTGAATCATGAAGTGTACCTGGCTTGTGCATCCTTATGAGTGGCGGTCGGGGACGATCGATGGTCTTTTCCTACCAATCTATACCCCTAGGAGCATGCGCGTAGTACTTGATTTTTGATGACTTCTAAATTTTTGCAATAAGTATATGAGTTCTTTTGACTAATGTTGAGTCCATGGATTATATGCACTCTCACCTTTCCGCCTTTGCTAGCCTCTTCGGTACCGTGCATTGCCCTTTCTCACCTTGAGAGTTGGTGCAAACTTCGCCGTTGCATCCAAACCCCGTGATACGATACACTCTATCACACATAAACCTCCTTATATCTTCCTCAAAACAGCCACCATACCTACCTATCATGGCATTTCCATAGCCATTCCGAGATATATTGCCATGCAACTTCCACCATCATCATGATGACATACATTACTTTTGTCATATTGCCATTGCATGATCATGTAGTTGACATCGTATTTGTGGCAAGGCCACCATGCATTATTTTTCATACATGTCACTCTCGATTCATTGCACCATCCCGGTACACCACCGGAGGCATTCATATAGAGTCATATCTTGTTCTAAGTTTCAAGTTGTAATCCTTTTGTTGTAATCAATAGAAGTGTGATGATCATCATTATTAGAGCATTGCCCAAAAAAAGGCCAAAAAAAAGGCCAAAGAAAAAAAAATAAAATAAATAAAAAGGGCAATGCTACTATCTCTTTTTCCACACTTGTGCTTCAAAGTAGCACCTTGTTCTTCATGTAGTGAGTCTCATATATTGTGCTTCAAAGTAGCACCTTGTTCCTCATGTAGTGAGTCTCATAAGTTGTCTTTTTATACTAGTGGGAATTTTTCATTATAGAACTTGGCTTGTATATTCCTACGATGGGCTTCCTCAAATGCCCTAGGTCTTCATGAGCAAGTGAGTTGGATGCACACCCACTAGTTTTGTTTTGTTGAGCATTCATAGCTCTAGTGCATCCGTTGCATGGCAATCCCTATTCCTCATGTTGACATCAATTGATGGGCATCTCCATAGCCCGTTGATTATCCTCGTCAATGTGAGACTTTCTCCTTTTTTTCTTCTCCACACAATCCCCATCATCATATTCTATTCCACCCATAGTGCTATATCCATGGCTCACGCTCATGTATTGCGTGAAGGTCGAAAAAGATTGAGATTATTTAAGTATGAAACAATTGCTTGGCTTGTCATCGGGGGTATAGAAGTTGGTAACATCTTTGTGTGACGAAAATGAAGCATAGCCTAACTATATGATTTTGTAGGGATGAACTTTCTTTTGCCATGTTATTTTGAGAAGACATGATTGCTTTGATTAGTATGCTTGAAGTATTATTATTTTTGTGTCAATATGAACTTTTGTCTTGAATCTTTCGGATCTGAATATTCATATCACAACTAAGAAGATTTACATTGAAATTATGCCAAAGTATCACTCCGCATCAAAAATTCTTTTTTATCATTTACCTACTCGAGGACGTGCCGGAATTAAGCTAGGGGATGCCTGATATGTCTCCAACGTATCTATAATTTTTGATTGCTCCATGCTACTTTATCTACTGTTTTGGACTATATTGGGCTTTATTTTCCACTTTTATATTATTTTTGGGACTAACCTATTAACCGGAGGCCCAGCCCAGAATTGTTGGTTTTTGCCTATTTCAGTGTTTCGAAGAAACGGAATATCAAACGGAGTCCAAACGGAATGAAACCTTCGGGAACGTGATTTTCCAACCGAACGTGATCCAGGAGACTTGGACCCTACTCCAAGAAGTGCCAGAAGCGGTCACGAGGGTGGAGGGCGCCCCCCTGGGCGTGCTCCCCTACCTCATGGGCCCCCTGATGCTCCACCGACGTACTCCTTCCTCCTATATATACCTACGTATCCCCGTACGATCAAAACAGGAGCCAAAAAGCTAATTCCATCGCCGCAACCTTCTGTATCCACGATATCCCATCTTGGGGCCTATTCCGGAGCTCCGCCGGAGGGGGCATCCACCATGGAGGGCTTCTACATCATCACCATAGCCCCTCCAATGAAGTGTGAGTAGTTTACTTCAGACCCTTGGGTCCATAGCTAGTAGCTAGATGGATTCTTCTCTCTTTTTGGATCTCAATACAATGTTCTCCCCCTCTCTCGTGGAGATCTATTCGATGTAATCTTCTTTTTGCGGTGTGTTTGTTGAGACCGATGAATTGTGGGTTTATGATCCAGTATTATCTATGGAAAATATTTGATTCTTCTCTGAATTCTTTTATGTATGATTGAGTTAACTTTGCAAGTCTCTTCGAATTATCCTTTTTGGTTGGGCCAACTAGATTGGTAGTTCTTGCAATGGGAGAACTGCTTAGCTTTGGGTTCAATCTTGCGGTGTCCTTACCCAGTGACAGAAAGGGTTGCAAGGCACGTATTGTATCATTGCCATCGAGGATAACAAGATGGGGTTTTATCATATTGCATGAATTTATCCCTCTACATCATGTCATCTTGCTTAAGGCGTTACTGTGTTTTTACTTAATACTCTAGATGCATGTTGGATAGCGGTCGATTACTGGAGTAATAGTAGTAGATGTAGAATCATTTCGATCTACTTGTTTTGGACGTGATGCCTATATACATGATCATTGCCTAGATATACTCATAACTATGCTCAATTCTGTCAATTGCTCAACAGTAATTTGTTCACCCACCGTAGAATACTTATGCTCTTGAGAGAAGCCACTAGTGAAACCTATGGCCCCCGGGTCTATTCTCATCATATCAATCTCTATCGCTTTATTTACTTGCTTTGTTTTTACTTTGTCTTTTACTTTTTACTTTGCATCTATCTATCAAAAATACCAAAAATATTATTTATCATCTCTATCAGATCTCACTCTTGTATGTGACCGTGAAGGGATTGACAACCCCTAATCGTGTTGGTTGCGAGTAGCTATCGTTTTGTGTAGGTACGATGGACTTGTGCGTGGTCTCGTACTGGATTGATAACTTGGTTCTCAAAAACTGAGGGAAATACTTACGCTACTTTGCTGCATCATCCTCTCCTCTTTGGGGAAATCCAACGCAGTGCTCAAGAGGTAGCACTCCCATGCCCTACTCATCCTCAGAGGAGTCCCCGACCTCAGCGGTGCCGCACGTTGGACAGCGGCAAGTAGGACGCGAGGCTGACGGTGGTCTCGTCGTTCGCCGCCAGCATGGCCATCGCTTGTGCGGTCGCGTCCGCGTCCGGCTACACCGCTATTCCGTCGCGAGAGGCGACTTGAGCGAGGGCGGAGACCTCGAGCTTCATCCCTGAAGACAAGCTCTCCCGCAGAGCATTCACGCTTGCGGTCATGGCGGATGTGGTGCCAGGTAGGAGGACGATGCGCTATGGTGTGGAGGTTAGTTGGGCGTTGCCGCTTTAAGTAGCGCATTCCGGTGAGGCCAAGCGTTCGGGTGCGTCATTAAGTCGCCGGAGTTGGTTCCTCGGGCACCGAGCCTCTTAACACGACATACGAACGGACGACATGAATGCGGGTAGGTGGCGCCGGCTGGGAACGCACCGTGCGACGGCGCGAGGGACAAGGGTTTTTGGTGTGCCAGGGCAGTTAGTTGCGATCGTGGAAACGTTGGAGATGCCCTTTGCTCACATGCGATCCCCGTATGTCATTGAAAAAGCAAGACGACCCGGCATGGTCTCAAGTCCTGAGGATGCAGTTGGCTGCTCTACACCACTCCGTGGATGCGTCACGGTGCCCCGTGCATCCTCGACGAGCCGGGTGTTGGGGTGTGTTTGGATTGTGGCCAAAGTGCACCTTACCAAAATTTTGGTCATGACCCAAAGATTGTTCTTTGTTTGGATGGTTGCCATTTTTTGGCATGCCAATGAACTCTAGCCAAATCTAGTTCATTTTTCTTGCCAATGTCGGCCAAATCACGGGCAACCAAAACCTCAACCAAAATTTTGGCTACCCAATGCTTTGATGGGGCAACCTTGGGCACAAACCAAACATACTGTTGGTCGTGCCACAACACTAATGCCACCCTCGGCACACTGAAACTGACCGTGTCTTGCGATGATGAGCGTGTCGCTCACCGCGGTCGCCGTGTCCAGAGGCGGTGCTGGAGCTGCGCCACGTTGTTGGCCCCCACGATCCACATGAACGGTTGTCGGTCGCGAGGAGGTCGTGGGCCAGCTCCTCCATTGGACTAGTCTGCGCTATGTCGTCCCGACGGGTGTACCCAACATGTCGGTTTCCCTGTTTTCCCGGCCATATTCGAGCTCCAGTGCTCCGCGTTGCGCATTAGGCCTTTCACTATGTACGCCAAGCGAGACAACTTATTGTTTATTTGAGCCATTCAAGTATAATCATGTGGCATTTGCTTATTTCTCATTCCTCTCCAACCCTCTTCTCCATCGATCATGTCGCCCTCCGGTCGAGTCCATCCTCCTGCATGCCTCATTTGAACAATCGCCGAGTATCATTCGCATGTGGGCCTAGACCATGCTTGTATTTCGAATGTTGTAATTTGTCCGACATGCATACAAACAAACGATTCGTTTAAAGTTTCACTTTGCCTCCACTACATGTCGCTTCGCGTCTTAGTTTTGATATCACATTCGGTTCATGCCTCAACACATGTTGACGAGATCGATTGATGTTCAGAGATCAATTGCATGTCGTGCAAGGAGATAAAGGTTTGGTCTGTTTCTATGATAGAAATGACCCGAGGGGGGTGGGTCTGTGGGGATCAGAGGGAGCATATCATACGTTCATAAGCGAAAAGAACATATTGTACCCACCCTAGTCCTCTTTCAATCGATCTCCGGACCCCAAGATGAAATCGAGAGAGAACGAGTGGGGGCACGTGATACCTAAGGAGGATTCAAAATTTTGAACCGGTGATCATAGCATCCGCAGATCATATATAAAGCGTATTTAATGTTCGTTTTATTTTTGAACATACAATATACTCCCTCCTATCCTTTCTAGTTTACATATAAGTTTTATGTGTAGCCAAAGTATCTCTACTTTGATAAAAAAAGTATCAACATTCAACAAGCCCAATCAATATTGTTAGATTCGTATGTACTCCTAGATTTGTACTCAAGATGGTTTCCAATTTGTTTTCAACCACGTGAATGTGCTTGTTCTCGTGCATGCTCTTCCTACTAGGATTTCGCCACATATAGCCAGTCCAATAGTAACTTTTTTTAAGCTCCCTGTCCAATAGTACTAGTGAAGTACTGACAACATCTGTACTAGAGTATGCAGTGCTCATAGTAGTACTCCCTCCTTCCATTTATATAGGGCCTATGTGGAGGAGAGAGATGAGAAAAAGTAAGGGGAGTGAGCTCTCATGCAAGAGCCTAGCTATATACGCATTCCTGCTTAAATACAATAAATATGAAGAAAGAGATAGAGAGGAGATGGAAAAAAGTACTAATACAATAGCCAACCTTATATTTTTTTTGCGGGAAATAGCCAACCTTATAGCCCACACTACTTTATGAGTGCATATAACAGATGATGGCTATAGATGACATGGCAGTCCCTCATAGCCATCGACTGGCTATATTACTAAGCATGCTCTAATGCGTTTTTCAAAACCGCATTTGACTATTGACAAGATTAATTGTACATGAGATGTATAATGTGAAAATTATATCATTGGAAGCTCCTTTCACATAAGAATTTGACCGTATGCTTTGTGTAAGTTGCATGTCATATATTATTACTCTAAAATTTGGTCAATGTTAGCCTCGAAAAACGCATTAGGCCCTGTATAGTAAATGAAAGGAGGGAGTAGTAGTGGAAGTGGATCCTCTAACATAGTTATCCCTGCCTTACCCTCCCTTTCGGTCACTTACTGGCGGACCCATGCTTGCTAGGCCCCGCATGTTAGTTACTCAATGGGTTCGGCCACGTCAGTGGATCCTCATCCATAGTATACTCCCTCTATTTTTATTTACTCCGCATAAAACGGAGAGAGTGGTAGTATAAATGACGCTGGCGGGGGAGGGGGAGGTACGTCGGTTTGCTCTCAACTGCGGTCCCGCAAGCGAGCAAAAACGCAAGACAAAGCGCGTTCCATTGGGTGAGCGGCGTGGAGGGTCCAGCGTGCCGGGCTGCAATGCGAACGTGACAAGAGCGATGTATAGTCAAAACTGATTGACCGGTCATCACCGGAACCACTATTCACACCAGAACCTTCGCTGCTCGGCCTACGCTAGTCACTTCCCTAAAACCACACCTAATCACAAGCCCATTTCCCCACCTTTCGATCCCCTAGCCCGTATCAAGTGTCCCCTAGTTCGCCGGAAATCCATGGTGCGCTGCAAGATCACTTACTACAAGATGCTGACGCCGGAGCGCCGCGCAAAAATCACGGCGGCGGTTGGTGCCACAGACCTCCGTTCCCAAGCTCGCTTTGCGGCGGGCCAATCCCCGAGTTCTCTAGAGCCGATCCAATGTTCATGGTGGAGGTCGCGGCGCGGAAGGCCCCCGATGGGTATGAGATGATGGACGTCGACTTCATGCCGGCGTCCGATTCCCCCATGGTGCAAGCGGACCAGCGGTTCAACATGGAGATACTAAAGGAGGACCAAGAGGTAGAGGCTCAACTCGACACAGAGCATGCACATGCCGCTGCCATTGAGGCTCTCCTGCAGGCGGAACCGGATGTCGTGGATGTGAACCGGGCGGCGGAGGCTCAACTTGAGGCGGAGCGCATGGATGTCGCTACCATCGAGACCCTCCTGCAGGCGGAACCAGACGTCCTGGACTTGAACTGGGCGGCAGAGGCTCAACTCGACGTGGAGCATGCGAATGCCACTCTCATCGACGCCCTCCTGCAGGCGGAATCGGACGTCCTGGTTTTGAACCGGGCGGCGGAGACTCGACTCGACGCGGAGCGCGCGGATGCCGCTGCCATCGAGGCCCTCCTGTAGGCGGAACCGGACGTCCTCGACTTGAACCGAGTTGTGCTCTCGTCCGTGCAGAGCGCCCGCACGCTCTGCGTGGATGAGTAGCTGGAGGCCGAGGACAACCACGGTGTAGAGACACACGTCGGCAGCTACGGCTGGTTCGCGCCGGCATCCAAAGACGACGAGGCCGTCTCGTTCCGCGAGCAGTGATAGTTTTTCTTTATGTTGTTGTTTTTATGGATATTTTGCTGTGTAATAACATATATTATTATGCAAGTCGCCTGACTTGGGTCAGTCTACCTTTTCAAGCGGTTGGATGAATATCCTACGTCTCCTAACCCTTCTTCCTCCCTCTTCTTCTTCCCCACAGACCACCACACGGGTCGTACGGATACTCGCCAACATGCGGCTGGATAAACATACTCTATGAACAAAAATTATGTGTCAGCGGTGGGATGGCTGAGTTTGGTTTGTTCACATGAGACAACACGTGTCAGTGAGGGTGCATTCCCTTGGTTGGTTTGCGGCATGCAGGAGCGACTGTGTGAGGGTGCGGTGCGACCGCGGCGTGCAGGAGCGACCGTGTGAGGGTGCGGTGCGATCACGACAATCGAGCGCAAGTGTACCTCCTTTTCATCTTGAAAACTTTAGGCAAGCTTGGCAAAAATGTGTGGCGAAGTATGGCAATGCAAGCCCTAGACCCAAACTGGATAAGTACATACGTACTAGGAGTTCTAGTGTTAAAAAAGGCGGGGTTTTCCTTCGCGGGATTAATCGATACAAATCCTCATTTCATGTGTCAATTAATGCGTATTTTTTCTCCAAAGCCCAAAGAGCTAACCATCTCACTCCTCATCGCTTGATTAATGCAGCGCCATGCAAACCAACCTTCTCACTTCCGCATGCATGCAGGGGATATTAATGTCCTTGGTTGCTAGTACGAGGCAAACCCCATCAATTTTGCCTCGATTAGTGTTAGTGGCCTTATGCAAATTGTAATTTTGATATACCGGCCTTGTGTACAAAAAAATGGAGGTAGTAACTATATTTGACATCCTTCCACATTGCGGTCACGTCGACGATATCTCGAACGTTGTGGTTTGGTGAAGTGCATTCGATGGAGAACACCATTGAGGGAGACCACAGTATGTTGTTTGCAAGTGCCGCCTGCAAGCTGAGACAGCCGCCTTATTTGCATCCAGGAAGTCCGTTGAACCAAAGGACGCGTAAATGTACTAGTACTACAAGTACACAATAGCGTTGTCCGTCCAGCTTAGTGCGGTGAGATGGTTTCTCAAAGAAGACAATGGAGAAGCGGAGTCATCGAAGAGTGAAATGATGGTTGCTTTGTCCATGCTTTTGTGATTTGACTCCTCACTGCTTCGTGATTTGTGATAGAAGGGACAGGGTAGTAGAGTCTGTGCTCTATGCTGTACATGCGTCCAAGCACGGGAGAAAGAGGAGAGACGTTGCATTTTTCTATTCCTTCAATCAACCAATCAATCAGGGAGCTTCGGTTCCATCTTTTTGGCTTTGGCAACACCGTCCACAATGGTTCCCACGATGCCAAAAGCTATATTCACGTTTGGCTACACATTGTGGATCCCCTTAACCGTACCACTTGGTTTTTCTCCTGTGTGCTATCTATACAAATCTCAATTATATTTATCTAAAAAATTATAGAATCAAGATTAGTAAAAAGGAGGTGATTTTTAGAGGACATTGTCCTGGCGGTTTGCTAACATGCGGTCCCACGTGTCGGTGCTTTACCAAGCCGATCCGCGTCCCACATGAGGTAGAACAACGGCAGAAGCAACACGTGGTTAACTTGAAGAAGATGAGGGAGAAGCGGATTCAACAACGAGTGAAAGGATGGTTCCTTCGTCCCTCCAACTTCTTTTTTTAGCATTATTACTTCGTCCCTCCAGCTTAAGTGCGGGAAAGGTGCAGCTTTGTGATTTGACGCCTCATTGCTCATTACTACGCCGGTGCCATGACAGCGGTGCTGCACCCCGGCTGCTCTGCACTGTATTCCGGTATGGCACGTGGAACCGGTAGCTTGATGTCCCACATGTCGGTGAAAGGGACTAGAAGATTTATGAAAGCGAGGGCTCCACTCTTACGACGGAGGAGTACACGACACGACGGCCCAGTGAACTGTCACTTGTACTGTATAGTACTATAGTTTTGCTATTTCGCACGATCCATCGATACAAACCTAATTAAAAAGGAAAGGGCGGGATTTTTCTCGCGCGGTAGATGATACTGGCCATACATTTCAAAGGCAATTTTAATGTATGCAAACTGAATAATTAAGTAACAATATGATATCTAGTAAAACTAAAAACACATATGATTTATTGTGTTAGAGTGTAGTAGTAGTGCTATATTGCATAGTTGTTAGATGTAACATGCGAGAACATGTAGAGATGTAGTTTTGGAGGGCCTACAGAGAGAAAAGCGTAATACGGTCACTGAACTTCAGAATAGGCTGATTACGGTCACTATATGTTTTGTGGTGATTATACGGTCACTTGCTCACGGTTCAGCATCGGATTGCACTCTGTTGACCGGGCCAATAGTTTGCATGGCACCATGTTGACTAGTTAAATTGACCATGTTCCTTGTGGCTCCCACCTGTCAGTTCGCATAGGGAAAAGGTCAGATAAACACAAATTTACGCAGGCGCGACAAGACTCCAACCCATGCGTGAGAATCAGCTGGTTGTGTATGTGTCTGTCAGGGCCTGATGTGTGTGCATGCACGTGTAGGTTGAGCACTTGAGCGTGAGAGTGTGTGTTGGTCGTGTGGTGTACTAGTGTGTGCATGCCTGCGTGCGTGTGTGTGTGTGTGTGTGAGTGTTGCGTGCGTGCGTGGATGCATGTGTACGTGTGAGTGTTGTGTGCGTGGGTGGGTGCATGTGTTCGTGTGAGTGTTGCATGCATGCAGTTCGTGTGCATGTGTTCGTGTGTGTATAATCACCACACCAGCTCCTGTGTGTTACAACAGACGGTTCAGCATACCAATACAAGGCCTCCTTGTCCGCTGTGCCCAATATTTCTTTGTCG
This sequence comes from Triticum timopheevii, assembly GCA_963921465.1. Classification (NCBI taxonomy): domain Eukaryota; kingdom Viridiplantae; phylum Streptophyta; class Magnoliopsida; order Poales; family Poaceae; genus Triticum; species Triticum timopheevii. The sequence goes on from OY997270.1 coordinate 143,654,382, forward strand.
TTTGTTTTCATTCTTACTAGCAAGATGCCTGTGCGTTGCACGTAACATCAAGATGCATTTGTATGACTAGTTTATCTTGTGAGAGAAAATGATGAACGAGGGAAGGCCTTATTTGCAAATGTGGGGAGGTGTGTGGGTACCTTTTTGCAAAATTGCCATAGTTTCTTTCCTATCTGTCAGATATAAATCGGACGGCCTATATTGCAGGATGGCAGGCACACCATCATCACCAACTCTGTTTTTTATAAGAGTGTAGATGTAGAGTACAAGCCAACAGGTAGGCCCGATGGTAGTGAGATAATGTGATGCAACACTAGAGGTGCCACATGGAGCGTTTAACTTGTCAACTAGTCATGTATTGAGAAAATACAGAGTTGTACGGTGAGCCCGTGACTGTATAATAACCACAAAACGTAAATGGTGACCGTAATGAGTGGATTCTGAAGTCCAATGTACGTATCGTGCTTTCGCTTCAAATACAATGATCTTGATTGTATATATCGTGAGAGAAAGATGAAACATGCGTGAATGTGCTGGGAGCTTACTTTTAGAGGACCTGGAGATACTTTGTGTGCATACGTGAAAGGGGCATAGAGGGGGGTATGTGATGGAGAGAGAGATGCTCTTCGTTTCTCTTTATTATGACTAACTTTGTGTATAGTATAAAAATATACAAATTCACAATGCGGAATAAATATCATTGTGGGCACCATGCAATGCAAATTAGCGTTCGTACTCCTCCATAAAACTTTGTAATGTTGTATATATGTAGAAATTCTAAAATAATTTTTTGGCCACACTTTATTCAAAAGGAATGTTGTATGCGAAATAACATGAAGAGAGGGCTTTTTAGATCAATGGGATACGTGATGTAACATGTGTGAATGTGTAGTTGATGCATTTGGTAGGGCCTAGAGAGGTATGTGTGTGTATTACGTATTCGTGAGAGGCATGGATACAGGGGCCAGCGGGGGGGCGTGGGAGAGATAGCATGAGAAATGAGAGTGGTCTAGAGAGGGAGAGATGAATATGACGTCACGGCGAGAGATTCCCTTGAGTGTGTAGATGCAAGGGGGAGGGGATAGAGGCACCAGGAGAATTTTTTGTGTGTGTGGTGTTTGTGTTGGTATGTGTGGGTGTGAGAAGATAATGAGACGTGGGGGCAGAGGGTGTGTCACCGCGTGAGGTCTGGTCGGTCGAGGTGAGGCCCTCCATTCAGTTCCGTCCTGCGCCACATTGGTCGGCCCGTGACGCATTTAGGGAGACACATGGATGACTAGTCACACGAGACAAAGATAGCAGAATTGTGAAGGGCTCTTTGTCCAGTAACAAAGCCGGCTAGGATTTGTAACCCTAGGTTCTCGGACTAAGGTAACCCCTTTATCCCTGATATTACTATTCATCCAAACTAACTTTAAGGGGCATCCTACAAAAATGCTCTGCTAGAATCATACTCGTCGATTAGGAAGAGAGGTGTGAGACAATGCGTGAGAGACAGGCCTAAAGATAATGTGTGTACATGAGACACGTAGGCAGGTCTATGTATATAGAAAGGGTCGATGGGGATTGTGCGTGTGTATGCTTGCGGCAGGAAGAGTGCTTGTGATAAAGGTTAGTGAAAACAGTTGTAAATGGTTACGAGAGGGAGGGAGGGTTATATCGAGAACATGTGTGCGAGAAAGACACCTCGGGAGAGAGTGTGTGAGCATGTGTGAGAGACCACCGACGGAGAGTGAAACTACATATAAAAGACTGCTGTACACATTGATTACAGACATAAATTGTATCCAAATATTAGGATGGGATCATGATATTTGCAATTCGCGTAAGGAACGGTCATTGATCCATCAGACATCGAGATTCTATCAAATTTGAGCATGTCTATGTTATTATTCGACACAACTGATCCACATAGTTAGTATTTTGAACTCCATACAATGCATCGCTTTAGCAATCGAATATAAACGTGAGTATAGTTCATGTTGTGTGTGTAAAGCACATTATACATACGAAAGTTACACAATGAACATTATAAATAGCTACCTATGAACTAGCATACATTTGAATTGAACTTAAGGTGGTTTAAAAAATCGAATTCAACATGAAGTCCATTCAATTATTTGAATTTGATATCATGGCATTTGTAAATCATACCTAAATTATGGGGGCACCAATCTTTGCTCTAAATTTGTACATAATAGCATATGTAGTCGTGTACAAAATAGATTCAAGTTTAGCTCCTCCATTCCAAAATAATCATAGTTATACGATTTTCAAGTGACAAAATTTCAAAAAGAAGTGGATAATTTAATGAGGTTTTCAAACATACAAGGTGAAATATAACGTTGTCTATTTAGGTCAACCCTCATAGTTCAAGAGTACTCTAAACGTGAATGCTTGTGTTTCAAAATTTCGAACGAAGCACCAAAAGAGCCTCTACACTACTGGAATCTGGCAGTTTGCCATCTGCCATGGCAGATGGCAAAGGCATGGTCGGCGGATGGCAAAGGCTTTGCCATCTGCCAGCAGATGGCAAACCAGTAGTCTGAAACCCTGCCGGTAAAGGCTTCTTTCCCGTCTGCTGGCTGATGGCAAAGAGCATGTGGCTTTGCCATCTGTTGGCTGATGGAAAAGAGCCTATGGCTTTGCCATCTGCTGGCAGATGGCAAAGCCTCTTAATGGGGTTAGCCCCGTTAGAAGGCTAACGGCATACTTTGCCATCTGCCAGCGGATGGCAAAGGCTGCAGGCTCTTTGCCATCTGCCAGCGGATGGCAAAGGCTGCAGGCTCTTTGCCATCTGCCAGCAGATGGCAAAGGTTGCAGGCTCTTTGCCATCTGCCAGCAGATGGCAAAGAGCCCAAATAGGCCAGCCCAAATGTAACAGGTAGATGACACGTGGCCTCTTTGCCATCTGCCAACTGATGGCAAAGCTCTTTGCCATCTGCCAGCAGATGGCAAAGTGACTATATTGCCCCATTTAATTCTGTTTTTTCTTATATCAATTCATTTTCACAGAAATCAAACACAAATATATTTATATGACCAATATAGCATATTCAACACATATTATCAATAGTCATGAACACATATGTATCCAACACATGTTACCAATAGTACCAAATTTCATCCGTACATATACATAGTTTCATCAATATTACACAGTTTCATCCATAGGTAGCAAGTTTCACAAGGTCAAAACAAAAACTAAATACAAAGCACTCCATCAACCCAAGCTTCCGTGATCAATTAAGCAAATCTGTAAAATAGGAAAGAAGAAAGTTAGAAGAAGAAGACTAGAAGAAGAAGATTATTATGATGCAACTAAAATGTGAAGATTATTATGATGCAACTTATATCTGTAAAATAGGTCATTTTGGAGCTAATTAAGCTTATTAACTAATTTTGGAGGAAAAGATTCTAAGTATAGGTAATTTTGAAGCTAACTAAGCATATTAAGTCATTTTGGAAGAAAAAATGCAAAGTATAGGTCATTTTAGAGCTATCCTAGGTTAAATAGGTCATTTTGGAGCGAATTAAGCTTATTATGTAATTTTTTAGCTAGCTAAGCATATTAAGTCATTTTGGAGGAAAAAATCCTAAGTACAGGTCATTTTAGAGCTAGCCTAGGTTGAATAGGTCATTTTGAAGCTAAGTAAGGTTATTATGTCATTTTGGAGCTAGCTAAGCATATGAAGTCATTTAGGACCTAAAATATGTCATTTCTTAAGCATACTATATCATTTTAGAGCTAGCTAAGCATATTAAGTCATTTTGGAGGAAAAATGCTAAGTATAGTTCATTTTAGAGCTATCGTAGGTTAAATAGGTCATTTTAGAGCTAGCTAAGCATATTAAGTCATTTTGGAGGAAAAATGCTAAGTATAGGTCATTTTAGAGCTATCCTAGGTTAAATATGTCATTTTGGAGCTAATTAAGCTTATTATGTTATTTTGGAGCTAGCTAAGCATGTGAAGTCATTTAGGAGCTAAACTATGTCATTTCTTAAGCATATCATGTCATTTTAGAGCTAGTTAAGCATATTAATTAATTTTGGAGGAAAAGATTCTAAGTATAGGTCATTTTGAAGCTAGCTAAGCATATTAAGTCATTTTGGAGGAAAAAATGCTAAGTATAGGTCATTTTAGAGCTATCCTAGGTTAAATAGGTCATTTTGGAGCGAATTAAGCTTATTATGTAATTTTTGAGCTAGCTAAGCATATTAAGTCATTTTGGAGGAAAAAATGCTAAGTACAGGTCATTTTAGAGCTAGCCTAGGTTGAATAGGTCATTTTGAAGCTAAGTAAGGTTATTATGTCATTTTGGAGCTAGCTAAGCATATGAAGTCATTTAGGACCTAAAATATGTCATTTCTTAAGCATACTATATCATTTTAGAGCTAGCTAAGCATATTAAGTCATTTTGGAGGAAAAGATGCTAAGTATAGGTCATTTTAGAGCTATCGTAGGTTAAATAGGTCATTTTTAAGATAGCTAAGCATATTAAGTCATTTTGGAGGAAAAATGCTAAGTATATGTCATTTTAGAGCTATCCTAGGTTAAATATGTCATTTTGGAGCTAATTAAGCTTATTATGTTATTTTGGAGCTAGCTAAGCATGTGAAGTCATTTAGGAGCTAAACTATGTCATTTCTTAAGCATATCATGTCATTTTAGAGCTAGTTAAGCGTATTAACTAATTTTGGAGGAAAAGATTCTAAGTATAGGTCATTTTGAAGCTAGCTAAACATATTAAGTCATTTTGGAGGAAAAAAATGCTAAGTATAGGTCATTTTAGAGCTATCCTAGGTTAAATAGGTCATTTTTGAGCGAATTAAGCTTATTATGTAATTTTTGAGCTAGCTAAGCATATTAAGTTATTTTGGAGGAAAAAATGCTAAGTACAGGTCATTTTAGAGCTAGCCTAGGTTGAATAGGTCATTTTGAAGCTAAGTAAGGTTATTATGCCATTTTGGAGCTAGCTAAGCATATGAAGTCATTTAGGACCTAAAATATGTCATTTCTTAAGCATAAGATATCATTTTAGAGCTAGCTAAGCATATTAAGTCATTTTGGAGGAAAAGATGCTAAGTATAGGTCATTTTAGAGCTATCGTAGGTTAAATAGGTCATTTTTAAGATAGCTAAGCATATTAAGTCATTTTGGAGGAAAAATGCTAAGTATAGGTCATTTTAGAGCTATCCTAGGTTAAATATGTCATTTTGGAGCTAATTAAGCTTATTATGTTATTTTGGAGCTAGCTAAGCATGTGAAGTCATTTAGGAGCTAAACTATGTCATTTCTTAAGCATATCATGTCATTTTAGAGCTAGTTAAGCATATTAACTAATTTTGGAGGAAAAGATTCTAAGTATAGGTCATTTTGAAGCTAGCTAAGCATATTAAGTCATTTTGGAGGAAAAAATGCTAAGTATAGGTCATTTTAGAGCTATCCTAGGTTAAATAGGTCATTTTGGAGCGAATTAAGCTTATTATGTAATTTTTGAGCTAGCTAAGCATATTAAGTCATTTTGGAGGAAAAATGCTAAGTACAGGTCATTTTAGAGCAAGCCTAGGTTGAATAGGTCATTTTGAAGCTAAGTAAGGTTATTATGTCATTTTGGAGCTAGCTAAGCATATTGAGTCATTTTGGAGGAAAAAATGCTAAGTATATGATTATGTCGCTAGTATCCATATGGCAGAGAACCCGGGCCGACATGACTAGTCATAGAACCAAGGTGGCACAAACGTACAGGGACAGGCATACATGACCCAGCAATGCACGTGTCGGTCATCAGCGAGTGCAACCAAGTCGTAGCAAGCTACAAGGACTTCAGTGATACACCGCGTGACATTTCCCCGTAGGGACAGACACAGGAGCAAAGAAGGACACATGCCGGTCAATCCATGTGTTCCGGAGCAGTAGCGAACTACCATGGCTCAGTGGAAGCACTAGGAGGCATTTCCCTGTATGGAAGGCTACCAAAGGCACACGACTAGGTGTCGAATCCCACACATACAATGCATTTCAAACATACACACATTATGCACGATATGTGTAGATACAACATGGCATCACAACAAAACTCTATTAAGCAAAACACTTGGGAAACTTACCGTCATCACAGAGGTGTAGGTGTAGGTGTAGGTGTAGGACCGGTCGCGCCAGTGGCAGGCGGAGAAGGATCGGTCGATGCTTGTCGGGAGTTACGCTGCACCAAAGATTATTTTCAATGTATCGTTAGCATGATGCACTCAAATGTGAAGACTAGTAACTAATGACCGTTCAAATGAAACGCACCGTGCCCGCCGGAGCAATGACTGGCATCGGTGGAGGGGTCTGGCCGTTCTTCTCGCACATGGACTGCACATTTGGTTTTGACGAGTTAGTCATATTAGTTACTAATGAAAGGAACATTGCGTGCATGATCTAGCTAATATGCAGAAGAAACTTACCACGAAGAGCTCGTACATGGCCCGGTTAGCCAAGTCATTCCGGTTCCTCTCCTCCTCCAACAGCCTAACCGTCCTCTCCTCATTCTCCCTGTCCCTCTCCGCCGCCTGCCGGTCCCTCTCCGCCAACTGTCGGTCCCTCTCCTCAAAAGCAGCCTGGGTCTTCACTCTCTCTGCCTCGATAGCAGCCTGCAACACCACTCGTTAGCATTGTAATCATCGACGGCCGCAAACACAATGTAATGGAGGAAAAGCTACTGAGTCCGTATAACAAACCTGGAATTCGATTTCGACTGGTCGTAAACGAGGCGGTATCTCTGGATCAGAGCTGGTCTGGCGCTTCTTGATCTGCGGGAGAGTGCTACTACAACGTATCAGTCCATTACCAATGGCTAACGAGCCATGGGACCTCCCGCCACCAGATATCATCACCAGCTCTGGATCAAGAGGCCGGCTCGGGTTAAAGTCCAGCCCTTTCCTCGCCTTCCCCTGCTTAACGTACTGCACCATCTTGTGGTGGGAGGCCTCGTTGCTGAAGTTCTTTGCATTTTCGAGGTCAAACTCAGAGAATAACTTGGCCTTCTTGTACGGTGCAATATTGGACATGCCATAGAGGTCGAACAACTCTGGCACTGGAGCCTTGTTGTGTCTTGACTAAAAGAGAGGAACAGAGTATTAGTTAAGGACTCAAGCTAGCACAAAGAATGAATTTGCATGAATCATGAAGCAAACCACACATACCCAGTTTTTCCCGTACCCATGTAGGTCGACGCTGCCTAGATGGTGTGGCACACCTTTCATTTTGAAACGCTTCTCCTTTGCTTTGTTGTGGGCGACGCACCATTGGGGAGAGCACCACTCATCCACCAACACCTCCCAGCAGTCCATCTTGTCCGCACACCATCTTGGAGGCACCTAAGTTAAGCAAGAGAAATTTAGCGCTACGCCTACGAATCAAATCAAGGAAACTAAGTACAAGGCCTTAAGAATAGGTAATTACCTTCATGTACTTCTCCTTACTCAGATACTTGTCCCGGCACTTCTCTTTTCTCCTCCTAATACCAGTCTGTGCGAAGTAGTCTCGAACAGCCTGCGTCCGAGCCTCGTGCCGAAAGTTTCCAAGTAGGCGCCTGCACTCGGCGTCGATAACCCGAGCCGCGGCCTCCTCCTGTCCCTCAGGACACCTGTAGAAGGTCTGCAATCAAACAAGAAAACACGGATTAGAAGGTCTGCAATCAAACAAGAAAACACATGTAGAAGGTATGCAATCAAAGAAGAAAACACAACGTAAATGGCAAAGGAGAAATTACCCAAAACGTGGCGATCACAATGTCGGCCACCGTGCCGCACTCGACATCGCCGACCCTATGCTCCGGCAGGGCTGGGGCAGCCAAGTAGTGCTCCCAGGTCATTCCTAGCTCTGGAACCCGGCCCTCACCGGGCAACGTGACCCACCCTGGGAAGCACTGGCGACAAATCACACCAAGGACAGTGTTGGGCCTGCGGACACCATCTCCGTGTGTCCAAGAACTGCAGTATGACAAGGCCAACGCATTAGATATTCAAAGAAACGTCAAGGAAAAAGGTTAAAATAAGAGTAAATGCACTTACTTCTCCCCGTTAGGTGCAATCAACCACCTCTGGTCAGGGGTCGCCGGGGTGGGCGGGAGCTTTGTACGACCATGCTGGTAGATTTTGCGCCCCTCAACCCACTCACCCTCGCTATAGCTATCAGGACTATAGTCTCCACCCTGAACACAACTACGGGCACTCGACTCCGTCCAGTCCTCCCATGGGCTCGGCTCCGACTCAGCGTGACCCCGTCTGAGCTCTGGAGTCTCGTGGGGCGAAGACTCGGCAGCCCGAGGCTCGGCGGCCCGAGGCTCGTCGTCGGCCCGAGGCTCGTCGGTCGTAGGCGCGTCTGCCATAGGCTCATCGGCCGGAGGCTCGTGGAGTGGAGTCCGAGACGGGTCCACCTCAGATGGCTCGATCTCAGACGGAGCAGTCCTGTGGTCAGGTGACTCAACTGGGGGTGGCGACGAGGAAGGCGTAGCAGCCTTCCTACCTCTCCCGACGCCACGTCCACCTCTAGCAGCCTTCTCCTTCTTCTTACCCCCCCCCCCCCCCCGACCTCTCCCGGCCGAAGAAGAAGCGACCGTCGCTGGACTCTGCAAACAGAGATCTAGCGCTCTCCGGAGGCTATGGGGGGAATGGAACTACCCCTCCCACCACGCGCCGAGGTAGGAGCCCCGGAGCGCTCTCGACCCGCGCCCACCATCTGTCAACACCTGGAATGACAAAGAGTAAACGAAATTAGTACAACATAAAAAAATGAATACCTGACATGAATAATATTATGTATATAAATTCATTTTAGAGGAATAAATGCTAAGTATAGCTCATTTTAGAGCTATCCTAGGTTAAAGTCATTTTTGAGCTAATTAAGGTTGTTATGTCATTTTTGAGCTAGCTAAGCATACAAATTCATTTTGGAGGAATAAATGCTAAGTATAGCTCATTTTAGATCTAGCTAGGTTAAAACTTGAACTAATTAATAATATATATGTACATAATAATAATGGAATACCTGACATGAACTATAATATTAATCTTCATCGTCATCATTAATAAATGCATCATCATCGTCTATATATGCTTCGTGGTCAATAAATGCATCATCCTCATCACTATCAGTAATGACGTGCTCATCATCATCATCAATAAATTCATCAACATCTGGAAGGCCTCTTTCATGTAATCGGTCAAGCATTGACAGGTCATCCGCAGCAGTAACCTCTTCTTGTTCAGGCTCTTCTTTTTCCGGCTCAGGCTCGGATTCACTGTCGCTGTCTACTTGAATGTTATGAGGTGAGCGGTTCTTGAAACGTTTTTTTGGAAAGACGTGTTTCTTGGAACAATTCTCCTTCATATGTGTCTGGATTAACGTGAGGTTCATAATCCTCTTCATTGGGGGGAGGTGGTCTAACACGTGGCGGCACTTCATAAACGACATCCCAACCTTCGAGATTTGGATCACTTTGGCAGGCCCACGGTAGATAGAAAACTTGGGTTGCCTGTTGAGCCGTAATATAGACATCAGGAACATCCAAATGTGTGCTTTGTTTGATTTCAACTAGCCCTAGATGTTCGTGAGTCCTTCTAGTCTCTTTCGGCTGGAACCAATGACATTTGAAGACTACGATGTTCGGTGGGTTTGCACCATAGAATAGAATTTCATAAATTGCTTCAACTCTTCCATAATACTCGGTATCTCCTTCGCCAATAGCAGAGACACAACAATTTGTAGACTTTCGGTCGGCCATAGATAGCTCTTTGCCATAGTTACGAAAGCGATACCCGTTGATGTCGTATTTGTCAAATGAATGGACCTTATAGTCAAAACCATTAGCGACTTGTCTCTGTTCAGCGTCCATAGACTCTGAACTAGCCTACAAGTTTAATACGAAAGGATTGTTGCATTAGCCAGAACTTAGAAGAAGAAATGAAATGGTCTAATGGAAATTACCGTTTGTTTGAACCAAGAGATGAAACCAGGATAGCCGCCTCCATGCATTGCCAGAAGCTCATACTCTTCGATGGAATCCTTTTGGATAACCGCTCCATACGAGAATTTGGCGACGTATCGACTGTATCAAATATCCAGGAATAAAAGCAGTTCAAATGAAGTAGAGGTTGCGAAATAATGTACCGAGAACTTACTCGATGTATGGCCGCACTTCTGTTAGATTGTTCAAGATATACAACGTAATGGTCCGCCATTCGTCGTTATCCAACAATAAGGGAGTATAAGCACCGGCTGGTGCGAGCTTCCCTTTGAATAGGCTGAGGTTGGATCCACCCTTTTTAGGGTTGCCAACATTGTACCGAGGCTTCGGATTATGCAAATGACGATTTTTGGCTTTGTAGTGTGCTGTCACGAAGTTTGCCGCCTCCTCAGTAATGAATGCCTCGGCCATCGATGCTTCAATTCGACGTTTATTTTTACATTTTGCTCGAAGCGTCTTCTGCATCCTCTCAGTTGCGTAGCACCAACGATTCTGCACGGGCCCCCCCAATCGTGCCTCTGTCGGGAGATGCAAAATCAAATGCTGCATTGGATTAAAGAAGCCAGGTGGAAAGATCTTCTCCAACTTGCAGATCAACTCCGACGCCAACTCTTCCATTTCTTCTAGCAAGCCAGGCGATAATTCTTTCGCACATAGAACACGGAAGAAATAGCTCAGCTCTGCCAGTACTAGCCATTTATCCTCAGGGATAAAGCCACGCAACATCACCGGCATTACCCGCTCAAGCCATATGTGCCAATCATGACTCTTGAGACCAAATATTTTCAATTTTTCAAGGCTCGCTCCCCTCTTTAGATTCGATGCATACCCATCGGGGAACATCAACTCATTTTTCACCCACAGGAGTATTTCCCTCATAACCGGCCTTCCAAGATTGAACCATGCCTTTGGCTTCGCCCAGTTCTTCTTTCCTTTTGGTTGTTTCATGTTTTGTAGCGGTCTATCACATAGAGCCTCCTGATCGACTCTGGCCTTAGGATTATCCTTCGTTTTCCCCTCTATGCCGAACAATGTACCAAAGAGGGCCTCGCCGACATTATTTTCAATGTGCATCACGTCGATGTTGTGTGGGCAAAGGAGGTCTTTGAAGTACGGTAGATCCCACAAGCATATCTTGTGGGTCCAGGCGTGTTCCGTATTATACCCCTTGAAATACCCTGGACGCTTTGGATCCGGTTCGAGAGCGTTTAACTGATCCAGGGTCTGTTGGCCTGTCAATGCAGGTGGTGCAGAGTTTTTGACATCTCTACCTTTGATGAAGTTCTTCTTGTCTTTTCTGAACTTATGGTGAGGATCCAGGAACTGTCTATGCATGTCGAAGCAAGAAAACTTGCCACCCGCCTGCAGCCGATAAAACTCAAGAGCTGCCTTGCATGTGGGGCATAGGAACCTTCCATGCACACACCAGCCAACGAATAGCGCATACGCCGGCAAGTCATGCATTGAGTACATGTACCACACACGCATTAGGAAGTTTTTTTTTGTAGCGGCGTCGTATGTCTTGATCCCATTATCCCAAGCTTCTTGCAGTTCATCCTTAAGCGGCTGCATGTACACATTCATATTCTTCCCCGGATAGTTGGGCCCCGGAATTATCAACGTCAGGAAAATGTTCTTTCTTTGCATAATCTGTCTGGGGGGAGATTGAGTGGAATGACAAATACAAGCCAACAACTGTATTGGGCTGCCATCATACCAAACACATTGAACCCATCCGTGCTGACGGCTACTCGAGGATTCCTTGGATCTGCCGCTTTTTCACCATGCAATGCATCGAAGTGTTTCCATGCAGCACCATCCGATGTGTGTACCATCATCAGATTCCCATCTGCATCCCGTTCGGTTCTTTTGCCCAATTTGTGCCATGTCATCTGTCTGGCCGTCTCTTCGACCATGAATAGACGTTGAAGTCTTGGTAAGATTGGCATATACCGAAGAACGTTAATGGGGATTTTGGTCTGACTCTTCTCACCCATACCGTTGTCTACCTCAACATACCTGGAAGACTTGCAAATGGGACAGTAGTTCAAGTCCGCATACTGGAGCCTAAATAAGGCACATCCATTCTCACAGGCATCTATCTTCTCATAGGGCATCTTAAGTACACGGAGGATTTTGTCCAACTGGTACAGGTTTGCAGGCATTATATGGCCTTTGGGTAGAAAGCGTCCAAATAGTGTCACTATCGCGTCATAGCATTCTCTGCCCTAGTTGAATTGGGCCTTCAGAGCCATTACTTGTGCGATGGCATCCAGCTGACAAAGCTCGGTGTGCTCATGGAGAGGACGCTTCAAAGACTTCAACATATCATTGAAGGCCTTTGCAGATTCCTCCATCTCATCGTCCGAATCCCAAGCATCATCAAAGTCTTGCACCATGTCTTCCATCCCGGTACCATGCTCGTCGGTGCGACGACGGCCCTCCTCAGCTCTGGAACGTTGGGAAGACTCACCATGAAATGTCCACATCGTATAACCGGGCGTAAAACCCCACTTCTGCAGGTGTTTGATCATTTCAAACTCTGTCATCTTACAATGGTTGTCGCACTCGACACAGGGGCACCAGGTTGTTTTCTGTCCATTTGCAAATGCGACTCTGATAAACCCCTTGGTTTTTGTCATCCATTCAGGGGTCATGTCTTTTTGACTAGGGTGACCGGTGTACATCCACGCACGATCACTCATCTTGCCTAGCTACTGGACACACAAGAAATACATACATAACTCAGCAAACCATATTCATCAGTTAATAGAGTTTCTCAGTTTTATTACGTCCATCCAACCTAGACGCTAATAGGTAAAGATAGGTCCTAATCCCACCCAAGTATGTGTAGATTGGGTTCGTTTTCCCATGCTCTTCTCCGGATCCGACACAAAATTTCGGCAGCACCTCCCCGCTGTTCTCCTGATACACGTCTCGGCAATAAGCAGAGAGGATGTGTACCCAGAGAACAACAGAGAGGCACTGACGAAATTCTGCATCGGATCCGGAGCAGAGCATATGGGAAAACGAACCCAATCTACACATACTCGGTCTGTCCATGGATAACGTTGGACAATTCGAAAGAATTACGGTTATAAATATGCAAATGAATGCATATTTATAGATGTAACCCTTTCGAACGGGAGACGCATAGTGGTCACGCATACTGATGATTGAATACACCTATAGCTAGCAAGTTTCATCGGCACGAAGACCGGAACAGAGCAAATGAAGGGGGAGAGGAGGAGATGTCATTTGTGCTCACCCACGAACGCAGGGGCGGAGCTCATCGAACGCACGGGGAGGTCGTTGAACACCAGACCCTCACAGCGATGAAACAACTGCACATTTAAATCCACCCGATCAATGCAAATATATATGATGTTTTTCATAACAAAATTGAAAAATATATGACCTAACTCATAATTCACAAATAAATAGGGAGTGTCTATTTAGTACTTGATTGTTTTCCAATTCGGTATCATTCACATTTCCGGACAAATAAATAGAGGACACTTGTATGTCCAAAAAAAACCACCCCGGCGACTGTATGCTTTCTATTTCTAAAAAATGGGTCGGGCTAGACTGTCACCCGGTTTCAACTAAACCTGAACCACAAATACCCTGGACCATGGCGAACAACTGCCCATCAGCTTGCGACCCACCAAACAGCCAAACATTGAGGGAAATCCCAGGAAGATCACCAGGTTAGAAACACTTCTACTTACTATATAGTAATAAAATCTTTTGATCACATACAGAACATGCATACGAGCTACGAGAGACTCGACGCGCCGATTATCTTAGTTGGGGCAGTCAGTCATATCGTATGTATGATCAAGCATGCATGCCGAGGCATGTGATCAAACAAAAACAAAAACATTTCCCAATGCAATGCAGAACCTTGTAACTAGTGCAGGGATCATGTCTCTAGCTACCAGTTTCAGAAAATAGCAGACCGAATGTTATCTTATCACCTAGTACCTACTAAAATTAAGGAAGGAAGTAACAACTAATTAATGGACGTGTGATGTGTGTTACTATAAATAAATCACCTATATTTCAGAGATGCAGGAATTTCAGTTCAACGCCCAGGGTCACTGCTGTCATGACACTTCGGAGAAACTCAAGATCGTTGCAAAGTTGAGACTGAATGTATTTTGTTTCCAGACTAGGCCTCCTGCTATGCATATGGAAGATTTACAGAGACAAATGCAGCTTCATTTTGGTTATTTTTTCATCTGATGGTATACTCTTTTGATTCAGTCCACACCACCGGAGCACAAGATAATCAGGCTTGGATGACAGCCGCAAGATTAAATTGCGTTGAAAAACTGATTCGTGATGCACTTTAAATCATTCTTTAATTTTATATTTCTTTGCAGAAAGTTATATTGTCATTTCTGAGTAACCGATAATCAGTGGTGTTTTTGTTCAAGTATGATTAAGTCAAAATGTTTGTTCAGATGCAAGTATACTCGGGATCAAATTGTCCAGAAACATTTTCCCCATGCTATCTAGTAGAGAATCCATAGTAAAAATTTACAATCAACATTTGGGAACTAGAACGCCAGCACAAACTACAGAGCAAATCCTTATCTTCTGAAAGTAGAAGCAACTCATCCATCTCAGAAATACTCCCTGCTGATCTCCGTCTTTAGAAGACCAAAACAGCGCCCCTAATGTTGGAATCTATCGGAGCCCCAACGCGGCGCGCCGAACGACCATCCTGCCAGCGCCCCTAACACAACCGAACCAAATCGAACCGCGCGCCATGCTCCAGGGTCGCTCAAGGATTTCACCCGGTCAAAACACGCACAAATCGAGGAAACGTACTAGTGCGCCATGGCGGGGAGGGCCGCGGGAAGGGGGCGGCGCCGCGGCCTGGCTCGGTGGAGGGGAGGGCTGCGGGAAGGGGGCACGCCGCGGTGGCCGGGAGGGCCGCGGTGGCCGGGAGGGCTGCGGTGGCCAGGGCGGTGCCGCGCCTGGAACGGTGGAGGGACGGGCGCAGAGGCGGGCTGCAGTGGCGGGGAGGCGTGGGGGAGGGCTGCGGTGGCGGGGAGGGGCGGGCCGACGGCGGTGCTGGGCGGTGGCGGGCCGGCGGCGGTGCTGCACGTCATCCGACGGCTGGGGCGCGCAGCTGCGGTGCGGGGTGTTTTTTTAGGCAACAGTGGTGGGGGTGGGTGAGGTGGGGAGAGAGAGAGGGGTGGGGCCGGGCTGGGAGAGAGGGGAGGAGAATTTTTTTTAGAAGAAGAGGCCTCTTTGCCATCAGCCAGCGGATGGCAAAGGCCCATATCTTTGCCATCAGCCAGCGGCTGGTAGATGTCAAAGAGGTGGGGCTACTGGCCGTTACGGCGCCGTTATCCATTGGGCCCCACCCACTTCTTTGCCATCTGTCAACATACGGAAAAGATTCTTTCCCATCTGCTGGCAGATGGCAAAGAGGTGGGTTGATAGGCCGCTATAGCACTGGACCCCTACCCACCCCTTTGCCATCTGCTGGCAGATGGCACAGATTATTTGCCATCCACTAGAAGATGGCAAAGAATTGGCTGATGGCAACCATGTTCTTTGCCGTCTGTCAGTTCTTTGCCATCTATTTTTTATAAGCAGATGGCAAAGACGTTCTTTTCCATCAGCTGGCAGATGGCAAAGAGCTGGCTGATGGCAAATTCCCAGTTTCCAGTAGTGCTACTCGCCCAAAACCGCGTGAGACCAATGTTTGGTAGTACAGGGAAATTACTTTTCTAATAACTCTGACCCGTGAAACCTACCAGCCCGACGTCCAAAGGTCTAAACCGGGGTAGGTTTGTAGCTTCATCTAGACGCCATGCAACCGCCTCCGAAAAACATTCATACACAACGGCCGCCTAGGCACACATGCGCGTGGCCGAAATGGCTCCCGCCAACTATTTGGAACACCTGGGATTACCATCCTAACCCCGACCCGCAGTAGGTCCGAAATTTAAGAGGGGGCAAAGTTTGTACTTTCCCCAAATTCCAAACAAGCGCATCCAACTTCTGTTCAAAAAAGCCAAAAACAAGCGCGTCCCAGAGCGAAACATGGTTCCCCCCCCACCCATCCAATTCCCCATTCGTACTCCGTGGGGCAAAAACTACCTCTCCACCAGCCGCGAAACCCCGGCGTCCTTCGTCTGCCACCCGATCCCACCCATCAACCGCCGCCCTCCTCCATCACGC
Source organism: Triticum timopheevii (assembly GCA_963921465.1). Lineage (NCBI taxonomy): Eukaryota > Viridiplantae > Streptophyta > Magnoliopsida > Poales > Poaceae > Triticum > Triticum timopheevii. Next base: position 143,670,599 of record OY997270.1, read on the forward strand.
CGAAGACGATACCCCGACATCGTCGTCCACCGCAACCTCAACCGCAACGCCCTCCACAGCTAGTAGTTGAAGCTGAGGTCGAGCCGTCCGTACCCGACCCAGTTCAACCACGCCGTCCTGCGCCTCACCGCTACTGCTCCAACTTCGCCACCGTCCACCGCACCGGAGCTATTCGTGCTACGCCATCCTTCGCCGCCTTGGATCTGCTTCCCCTCCGCCGATATACGGCCACGGCAACACAGTCAACAATTTGGCAATGGGTTTGTCCAATGATCCATGGCTCTCCAAAACATTGGTTCCCCCGGGAGAAAAAAGAAGATCGCCGCGACATATGGAGGAGACCACACTGGCAACCGATAAGGGTACTCCTCTTCCCTTATTCATGTAAATCTTACGTGTCTGCTTGCATGGTATTCATCCCACGGAAGACACTAGTTAACCGCTTCTTCTTGATACTAGATGTTCCTAGTAACTCGTGATGCACATGGTTTCTCCTCATATACTATTCACCTTAGCTAGAGGTCCGTCGCCCCCCTGAATTTCAATTTCTAGTCAGTTGATTCCCAATTAACAGAAGCATTCCCTGGCATAACAGGCGCTAGTATGCCTATTACACCGGGGAAGCAGCGCCTTGGTGTTTATCTTAGGGGCGTGTGGGGCCTAGTGCTACTGGCGCCCGATTTGGAGGTCGGCCGGGATTAAAGGGATGGCCTGGGGGCGCTGCCAAGCACGGCGGTGGTGTGAGGTCGAGGGGAGGGCAGGCAGTAGAGCAGCGGTCTGGGCCAGTGGTCGTTGGCGCTATAAAGGGTGTAGTTTCAGCAGATAGAGGAGGTAAACGTAGCTCTGGAGTTGATGACCTCGCTCGCAATGAACCACCATCCCAGCTGCTTGCTTTAACTTCGCGGTGTCATATGTGGTTGCATGTTCCATATGGTTTCTAGCTTGTATTCGAAAGGCCGAAGTCGGTCTTTATTAAGATAAGGAAAGATATTTTTTTACATGAACCACCATCCCGTGAGCACCAGAAGACAAATAGCTAGTCAGGGCACTGGCCGAGCCAGTGACAAGCCTAGCAAAGACAGGCATCACCTAGAAGCCAACTAAAAAGCCGTGATGGTGGCGAAGTAGCCCGCCTCCCACCAGGCTCTCAGGTCCTAGATGATCATGCTCACCACTCCAGCCGGATGTCTAGCTTGTATTGCTTCCAATTTGGTTAAATTGCATCTTCTTAGCTTACACATTATACCTTTGAATATGACATGTCTTTCTATTTTTGGTACATACTAGTACATTTGTGTATTAACCATGTTCTTACATCAAACTAATGTTCTTGTGTATCCCTCATCAATCACTTATGATGAGGCAGTCAGGCAGGTGGACTACTCCTCATTTAAAGAATGCAGCGTCAGCCTCCCGACATGATTGTCAAGAAACAGCAAGGGTAGATGAAGATAGTGAATGTAGCTCTGTAGTTGATTACCGCATTTCCCCTACACTAGCATCGCAGGTGCTTTCTCTAACTTGGCAGCGTGATATGTGGTTGCATGTTGCATATGGTGTCTAGATTGTAATTCTTCCAATCTGGTTAAACTGCATGTGCTATTCTGCTTAGCTTATACATTATACCTGTTAATGTGACATGCCTTCCTATATTAGTACATAGTACATCTGTCTATTAAGCATGTCCTTACATAAAACTATTGTTTTTTTGTATCCCGCATCAATCAATATGACGAGACACCTTTAGTATATGCAGTGCGATATTAGTTGCATCTTTCATATGATTTATAGCATGCGCTGCTTCTAATTTGCTGAAATTCCATTTATGATGGGATGCTTTTAACTTGGCAGAGTCATATTGGTTGCATCTTTCATGTGGCGTCTAGCTTGCGTTGCTTCTTATTTGTTGGAATGGTTTCTGCTTAGTTTACACAAACAGTTGTGACATGCCATGCCGTCCTGTTTTTCGTACATATTCCATCCTGGTATCATGTGCTTGCCTTACATCAAAGTAGTGATTGTCAGTATCATGCATGAATGAGTTCTGAAGATAGAATTTTATTGCTTTTTCTCGTCGGTTTTACTTGACAATTCAAAATCAATAAAGCAGAAGGAAGTTTGCAAGGCAGCAGATAAAGGTGCTCCTTCCAAACGGAGGGCCTCTATAGTTTCTACTCCTCCACCCCCCCCCCCCCCCCCAAGATGATTTCCAAGGCAACACATGCATAGACACTCAACGTAGCTGTGTTTATGATGAGCATGTCTCCCCTAGTGCACCATCACCGGTGCTCCCTCTAACTTGGCACTGTTATATGTGGTTGCACGTTATGTGTGATGTCTAGCTTGTATTGCTTTAATTTTGTTGAATTCCATCTGCTTACTTTACACATTATACTTGAATAAGACACGTGTTCCTGTTTCTAGAACATACAATATCTATGTATCACACCATGTTCTTACATGAAATTACTACTGTTGTGTAACCTTCAACAATCACTTATCATAAGACACATTTGACTTCGGAGTGTAATATAGGTTACATCTCGCATTCTTTTCTAGCTTGTACTACTAATTTCTTGAAATGGCACTTATGACGAGACAATTTTAACTTGGCAGAGTGATATTCGTTGCATCTTTCATATGGTCTCTAGCCTTCATTGCTTCTAATTTGTTGAAATGCCTTCTCCTTAGTTTACACATCATAAGTTGTGAATATGCAATGCTGTGAATATGCAATGGCACTAATGACGAGAGACCTCTAACTTGGCAGTGTGATGTTGTTTGCATCTTGCATATGATTTATTTCTTGTACTGCTTCACATTTGTTTAAACCCCATTTATGATGAGACACTGTTAACTTGGCAGAGCGATATTTGTAGCATCTTTCATATGGTGTCTACCTTCCATTGCATTGCTTCTAATTTGGTGAAATGTCTTCTGCTTAGTTTACACATCATAGTTCTAGTTATCTCTTCCGTCCTATTTTTCGTACATATTACATCCTCCTATCATGTGGTTGTCTAACATCAAAGTTCAGTTCATCTGTATCATGCATCAATTTGTTCTGAAGAAGTAAATTGTTATTTGTTTTTCTTGTCGACTTGACTTAACATGGCACAAAGAAAGAGGAAGAAAAACAGAATGGCATGGAATGAGAAGCGGATGAATCCTGCAGATTCTGCTGGTACTGATGGTGCAATAGAATGTCAAAGTCCAGCGGAAAATTCTACAAACAGGGTATCCCATGCTACACGAGCTGCAAAGAAAGCCAAACAGAAACAAATAGCTGCCACCAAACAAGCAGAGACAGCCCTAGTTCTTGCAACACCTACCACAGTACTACTAGCTGCATGAGTTACTCATGCGTCAACTGAGCTAGCAGCACGTTCCCAAGCTCCCTTGCCACCTGACACTACTTCCCAAGCACTCTTGACACAAGACGAGTTGGCAAGATCAGATGAACCTTGTGAGCTTCAACAGCAAGAAGGTAGTTGCTGGAGTCAAGTTACAGTTGCATGCTTCTTTATATGTAGTCCCACAGTTTGATGTACACTAACACTTCCTATGTTCGTTGTTGTACTAGCACCTAGGCGCAAGAGGAAACAAGCATCAGGATAATGCTCGATAGGTTAACTAAATCTAGAGGAGGAAGAATGGAGATCCATTTTGAGGCAGGTTTAAAAAGGCCACGTGATGCTACAAAGTCAGGCAAGTTAGTATCAGAGGCAGCGGTTGTCGTTAGGTGTCATGTACGTATCCTCCCAAAATGGATTCAGTACGGGAATGACAAAGACGAAACCTAGTTCAACACCTTCCTCGACCATTTATTTGTAAGTATGGTTATGTATGGAAACTAGTAATATCGTCTTGCTCTATCCCATACTTTCTAGGTTGCTGATAATGAGACTCCCATAATTTACAACAGATGAGGTTCAAGTTGGATAGCCAAGATGATGCAACTAGACAAGCTTGCACCCATGTTTTCAAGTCTGCTCTACGACAGTATTGGTATAACTTGAGGAAAAGTCACTTTGAAGGCAAGGCTAACAGTGAACTTTCCCAAACATCTCTAGTGGAAAATATATCAGATGAAGACTGGAGGGGCCTCGTTAAACCCTGGTCTGATCTGAAGTATCAGGTACATTATATATATGTGATCAGATCACATGTTGAAGTATTATTTACGCAAGTGCCACACAAATCTATCTTCTTGTAGGTGAACTTTTCAAAGAACAAGGCCAACCGTACGAAAGTGAAATTCCAACAGACGACAAGATCTCGTAGCTATATTGCACACTGCAAGGTAACTAACTGTTGTTTCACTCTTTTCGTTGTACCATATTATCAGATCTATATTGACTTGTTCCAAATGCAAAGGAAAGCCTGCAAAGACCAAAAAGTACATGAACCAAATGTTGTGCAAATCTTCAAGGACTGTCACACCAGCAAGAAGAAGGGCATGACTACACCAGTCAAAGCCGCTGTTGTAAGTCCTTAATTCTCATGCCTTTTAACTACTACTTACTCTTACTTGTGCCTTGAACTGCATGGTTTGCAGCCAATGCCTATTACTCTTTTAAATTTGATACACAATTTTCTTAGCGTATCATTGCACCTTACAAGGTTTAAAAGAGAGGAGTGATGTTCCTTTGATCTTGACCTGTAATCTAGTTCTGTGCTGGACTTGCCCACAAAACGTTACAATTGCCTGTTTGTCTGTTCTAAGTTATTTCGTTATATGAATGATGTCATACTATGCTTACCGTATTATAAACTTCGTCTCTTTATCCTGAGCCCTCAATACAATGTGAAGAAATAGACAATACATTATCGATGGTACATGGTCATATGTTTGGAACCTGGTTTTATTATGTACTTTGCAATAAAATACAACTAATATTTTACATGGGTTCACCAGAATAAGTTCTGTATATAGACCAAAGCTATTTTGTTTGGTTTTGCTGCCTCCTTAATATCTTCTGTTCTGGTACTACTAATGTGAAAACTCAACTTTTCAGTGAGCTATGGAAAAATGGTGAACTGCCACCTTCTGAAGGTGGCGAGGAAACTATAACCGCAATGTCAGCTCTTGCTGCAGTGGGTCAGTACCTGTCCACTAACAGTGCCAAAAGCACGTTCCTGCGTAATACTGGGTTGGTTGTTAAGGCAATCTCGTCCAAACAACCTCATGATCAAGATATTCAAGCTCAAAGCAATGATGTATCTGTGCTCCAGACACAAGTCCATTCCCTAACAGAGACCCTTTGTGAAACAAGGAGAGACATTGTTCGATGTCATCAAGATATGCATGGTTTTGAAACCATACTATCAAACATTTGCTATGTTGTTCAGGAGCCTAGGAGAAATGATGGCGAGGGTTATGGTGCTCCATCGGACAATACAGCATGATGATAACCCATAAGTATAGGGGATCGCAACAGTTTTCGAGGGTAGAGTATTCAACCCAAATTTATTGATTCGACACAAGGGGAGCCAAAGAATATTCTCAAGTATTAGCGGTTGAGTTGTCAATTCAACCACACCTGGATAACTTAGTATCTGGAGCAAAGTATTTAGTAGCAAAGTAGTATGATAGTAATGGTAACAGTGGCAAAAGTAACTATAGCAGTTTTGTAGTAATTGTAACAGTAGCAACGGAAAAGTAAATAAGTGAAACACAATATGTGAAAAGCTCGTAGGCATTGGAGCAGTGATGGATAATTATGTCGGATGCAATTCCTCATGTAATAGTTATAACAAAGGGTGACACAGAACTAGCTCCAGTTCATCAATGTAATGTAGGCATGTGTTCCGAATATAGTCATACGTGCTTATGGAAAAGAACTTTCATGACATCTTTTGTCCTACCCTCCCGTGGCAGCGGGGTCCTAATGGAAACTAAAAGATATTAAGGCCTCCTTTTAATAGAGAACCAGACCAAAGCATTAGCACTTATTGAATACATGAACACCTCAAACTACAGTCATCACCAAGAAGTATCCCGATTATTGTCACTTCGGGGTTGTCGGATCATAACACATAATAGGTAACTATAGACTTGCAAGATAGGATCAAGAACTCACATATATTCATGAAAACATAATAGGTTCAGATCTGAAATCATGGCACTCGGGCCCTAGAGACAAACATTAAGCATAGCAAAGTCATAGCAACATCAATCTCAGAACATAGTGGATACTAGGGATCAAACCCTAACAAAACTAACTTGATTACACGGTAAATCTCATCCAACCCATCAGCGTCCAGCAAGCCTATGATGGAATTACTCATGCACGGTGGTGAGCATCCTGAAATTGGTGATGGAGGATGGTTGATAATGCAGATGGTGACGAATCCCCCTCTCAGGAGCCCCGAACAGACTCCAGATCAGCCCTCCCAAGAGAGATTAGGGCTTGGTGGCAGCTCCGTATCGTAAACGCAATGAAACTTTCTCTCTGATTTTTTTCTCCGCGAAACGGAGTATATAGAGTTGGAGTTGAGGCCGGTGGAGCATCAGGGGGCCCACGAGACAAGGGGCGCGCCCCCCACCCTCGTGGACAGGGTGTGGGCCCCCTGGCCTTGATTCTTTCGCCAGTATTTTTTATATTTTCCAAAAGCTATCTCCGTGGATTTTTAGGTCATTCCGAGAACTTTTGTTTTCTGCACAATAAACAACACCATGGCAGTTCTGCTGAAAACAGCGTCAGTCCGGGTTAGTTTCATTCAAATCATGCAAGTTAGAGTCCAAAACAAGGGCAGAAGTGTTTGGAAAAGTAGATACGTTGGAGACGTATCAACTCCCCCTAGCTTAAACCTTTGCTTGTCCTCAAGCAATTCAGTTGATAAACTGAAAGTAATAAAGAAAAACTTCTACAAACTCTATTTGCTCTTGTTGTTGTAAATATGTAAAGCCAGCATTCAAGTTTTCAGCAAAGACTATGAACTAACCATATTCACAATAACACTTAGGTCTCATATTTACTCATGTCAATAGCATAATTAGCTACTGAGCAATAATAATAAATCTCAGATGACAACACTTTCTCAAAACAATCATAATATGATATAACAAGATGGTATCTCGCTAGCCCTTTCTGAGACTGCAAAACATAAATGCAGAGCACCTTTAAAGATCAAGGACTGACTAAACATTGTAATTCATGGTAAAAGAGATCCAGTCAAGTCATACCCAATATAAACTAATAGTAATGCAATCAAATGACAGTGTGCTCTCCAGCGGGTGCTTTTTAATAAGAAGGTGATGACTCAACATAAAAGTAAATAGATAGGCCCTTCACAGAGGGAAGCAGGGATTTGTAGAGCTGCCAGAGCTCGATTTTAAAATAGAGATGAATAACATTTTGAGCGGCATACTTTCACTGTCAATGCAACAACTATGAGATGGCGATATCTTCCATGCTACATACATTATAGGCGGTTCCCAAACAGAATGGTAAAATTTTATATTCCCCCACCACCAACAAGCATCAATCCATGGCTTGCTCGAAACAACGAGTGCCTCCAACTAGCAACAGCCCTGGGGGAGTTTTGTTTAATTATTTTGATTTGCTTTGATCTTTTTGATCATGGGACTGGGCATCCCGGTTACCAGCCATTTTCTCGTGAATGAGGAGCGGATTCCACTCCCCTTGAGAATAACCCACCTCGCATGGAAGATACAGACAGCCCTATTTGAAATATGAGCTGCTCGAGCATACAAAACAGAATTTCATTTGAAGGTTTGGAGTTTGGCACATACAAATTTACTTGGAACGGCAGGTAGATACCGCATATAGGAAGGTATGGTGAACTCATATGGAATAACTTTGGGGTTTATGGAGTTTGGATGCACAAGCAGTATTCCCGCTTAGTACAGGTGAAGGATAGCAAAAGACTGGGAAGCGACCAACTGAGAGAGCGACAACAGTCATGAACATGCATTAAAATTAATCTACACCAGGTGCAAGCATTGGTAGGATATAATCCACCATGAACATAAATATCGTGAAGGCTATGTTGATTTGTTTTCAACTACATGCGTGAACATGTGCCAAGTCGAGTCACTCAATTCATTCAAAGGAGGATACAAGGTAAACCATTATAATCATTTTAATAGCATGTTGGCATGCAAGGTAAACCATTATAAACTCATAGCTAATTAAGCATGGCATAAGCAACTATAATCTCTAAATGTCATTGCAAATATGTTTATTTCATAATAGGCTGAATCAGGAACGATGTACTCATCATATTTAGAAAAACAAAAGAGGTCGAGTTCATACCAGCTTCTCTCATCTCAATAAGTCCATCATATATCATCATTATTGCCTTTCACTTGCACGACCGAACGGTGTGTATAATAATAATAGTGCACGTGCATTGGACTAAGCTGGAATCTGCAAGCATTCAATTCAAGGGAGAAGACAAGGTAATATGGGCTCTAAGTTAAATAAACAATCATGCATATGAGAGCCACTAAACATTTTCAATATGGTCTTCTACTCTTGACCCCCAAAGGAAAGAAGAGAAAATAAAACTATTTACACGAGAAAGCTCCCAACAAGTAAAAGACGAACGAGAAATCTTTTTGGGTTTTCATTTTAATTACTACTACAAGCATGGAAATTAAACTAACTAATTTTTTTTGTTTTTCTTAAGGTTTATCAAACACACAAGAAGAAAGCTAGAAAAAGAAAATTAAACTAGCATGGATAATACAATGAAAGAGTATGAGCGTCGACAACTAGAATAGTGTGTGAACATGAATGTAAAGTCAGTGAGAAATACGTACTCCCCCAAGCTTAGGCTTTTGGCCTAAGTTGGTCTAATGCCAAGGATAGCCTGGCTGATATCCGAAGTTATAACTGGGGTCGTACTGAGATGCAGCAGCCAATGCATCCTGAGCTGCGGTATGTTGACGAGCTGCCTCCGCTCTCCCCTCGTGTTCGGATGCCTCCTCCCTGGTAACAACATATCTTTGTTTTTCCTGGTAATCAAAAAGGGAAGGAGCAGGGAGAGTAACATATGGACAGCACGACGTTTGTCAAAGATTAGTCGATACTGGAGGAATTGTTCATTCCTCAAAAGGAAATGATGCCTGACCACCGCGTCATAATCTAAATAAGCAGGAGGCAACTCCATATCCTCCACTCGTGGAGATATACCAAGATAATTAGCAACACGGGTCGCATAAATCCCTCCAAATAAATCTCCAGATACACCATTATTATGCAACCTACGTGCAACTATTGCCCCCAAGTTGTAATCTTTATTACCTAACACAACACTCTTGAGGACACAAAGATCAAGGACACACATGTGACATGCTTCATGATACGTCTCCGTCGTATCTATAATTTTTTATTGTTCCATGCCAATATTCTTCAACTTTCATATACTTTTGGCAACTTTTTATACTATTTTTGGGACTAACATATTGATCCAGTGCCGAGTGCCAGTTCCTGTTTGTCGCATGTTTTATGTTTCACAAAAACCCAATATCAAACGGAATCCAAATGGGATAAAAACGGACGGAGAATTATTTTGGAATATTTGGGATTTTCCGGAGGAAGAATTAACGCAAAACGGTGCCCGAGGTGGCCAGGAGATAGGGGGCGCACCCTCCCCCTGGGTGCACCTGGCACTCTCCTGGGCCACCCGTAAGGCAGTTGATGCTCTTCTTTTGCTGCAAGAAAGCTAATTTTATGAGAAAAATCTGGGCGAAAGATTCACCCCAATCGGAGTTACGGATCTCTGGATATAAAAGAAATGGTGAAGGGGCAGAATCTGGGAATGCAGAAACAGAGAGATAGATCCAATCTCGGAGGGGCTCTCGGCCCTCCCACGCCATGGGAGCCAAGGACCATAGGGGAAACCCTTCTCCCATCTAGGGAGAAGGTCAAGGAAGAAGAGGAAGGGGGGCTCTCTCCCCCTTGCTTTCGGTGGCTCCGGAACGCCGTCGGGGGCCATCATCAATACCGCAATCTTCACCAACACCTCCGCCATCTTCACCAACATCTCCATCACCTTCCCCCTCTATCTACAGCGGTCCACTCTCCCGCAACCCGTTGTACCCTCTACTTGAACATGGTGCTTTATGCTTCATATTATTATCCAATAATGTGTTGCCATCCTATGATGTCTGAGTAGATTTTTGTTGTCCTATTGGTGGTTGATGAATTGCTATGATTGATTTAATTTGCTTGTGGTTATGTTGCTGTCCTTTGGTGCCCATCATATGAGAGCACGTGTGGATCACACCATAGGGTTAGTTGTATGTTGATAGGACTATGTATTGGAGGGCTAGAGTGACAGAAGCTTCAACCTAGCATAGAAATTGATGCATACGGGATTGAAGGGGGACCAATATATCTTAATGCTATGGTTGGGTTTTACCTTAATGAACGTTAGTAGTTGCGTATGCTTGCTAATAGTTCCAATCATAAGTGCATAGAATTCCAAGTCAGGGATGACATGCTAGCAGTGGCCTCTCCCACATAATACTTGTTATCGGTCTAGTAAAGTAGTCAATTGCTTAGGGACAATTCCGCAACTCCTACCACCACTTTTCCACACTCGCTATATTTACTTTATTGCATCTTTATCTAGACAGCCCCTACTTTTTATTTACGTGTTCTTTACTTTCTTGCAACCCTATCCTATCACACCTTCAAAGTACTACTAGTTTCATACTTGTTCTAGGTAAAGCAAACATCAAGCGTGCGTAGAGTCGTATCAGTGGCCGATAGGACTTGAGAGAGTATTTGTTCTACCTTTAGCTCCTCGTTGGGTTTGACACTCTTACTTATCGAAAGAGGCTACAACTATCCCGTATACTTGCGGGTTATCAAGACCTTTTTCTGGCGCCGTTGCCGGGGAGTCATAGCGTGGGGTGAATATTCTCGTGTGTGCTTGTTTGCTTTATCACTAAGTAATTTTTATTTGCTATTCTAAGTTGCTCTATATCTTTAGTTATGGATATGGAACACGAAATACCAAAAAAAATAGGTGTACTTGCTACTCATGGAGATGGGGAACCTTCTAAAACCCTCGATGCTCGTTATGTTCAAGATATTATGTACTACTTTGATAATCCTGAGAAAACCCCATTCAATTATGTTATGGGAGACACGTTGGATCAACATGAATACTTTAGGGATTATCGCTTGACACAAAAAGGGAAACTATTATGGGATCAAATTCATATGTTACGTTGGTATGCTCGTCAACTATGCTTGATATATGATTATACTTGTTGCTCTATGATGAAGGCTCTACACCTTCCCTTTTCATGCAAATTCAATGATAATGAAACCTTAGCTTCTTATGCTAATGGTAGATATGATTACTATGATGTGGAACAAATAGAAGAATTTGTTGCTTTTATGGGTGCTTAGGAGATTGAATCTATGTTTAAAGAGTTTGATGATTTTGATGATGCAGTTTATAAACCTGAAAATTTTGCTATACTTAGATATTGCTATAAAAATTATGAATACAATTACAATATTAATGCATTTATTGAGAAAGTCTCCGCTGTCCAAGAAGAGACTAATATTTTGCAGGAAGCTATGGAAGAAGAAATTGATGAAACTGTGAGCTCATTGGATGAAAAAGATGATGAGGAGAGCAAAGAACAAAAGGAGGAAGAGCGGATTGATCACCCGTGCCCACCTTCTAATGATAATTACTCTTCAACCCATACATTGTTTAATTCCCCTTCATGCTTACCGAAGGATGATTGCTATGATGATTGTTATGATCCCTTGAATTTGTTTGAAATATCTCTTTTTGATGATGCTTGCTATGCTTGTGGCCAAGATGCCAATATGAATTATGCTTATGGAGATGAACTTGCTATAGTTCCTTATGTTAAACATGAAATTGTTGCTATTGCACCCACGCATGATAGTCCTATTATCTTTTTGAATTCTCCCGACTACACTATATCGGAGAAGTTTGCGCTTAGTAAGGATTATATTGATGGGTTGCCTTTTACCATTGCACATGATGATTTTGATGAATATAATATGCATGTGCTTGCTGCTCCTACTTGCAATTATTATGAGAGAGGAACTACACCTTCGCCTCTTTATGTTTCCAACACGATAGAATTTTAAGAAACTGTTTATACTATGCATTGGCCTTTACTATGTGTGCATGAATTGTTCTTTTATGACATCTGATGCATAGGAAGAGAGTTAGACTTCGTTGTTGCTTGATATATGTTACTTTGTGCTCACTACCAAATTATAAATCATTGTTAATTAAAATTGGCTTTGATATACCTTGGGATCCGGGCGGATTCATTACTTGAGCACTATATGCCTAGCTTAATAGCTTTAAAGAAAGCGCTGCCAGGGAGATAACCCAGAAGTTTTAGAGAGTCATTTATTTCTGTTGAGTGCTTTTATATAGTCTAAAAACAAAAAAATAAAGAGGGGAACCGAAAACTTTTCAAAAAGGAAAGTGAAAGTGAGAAAGACAAGCATTGTTGAAGTGGGAGAGCTCCTTGAACTTTGTTCATGCTCACGGAAAATTTGTGAATCTTGATTACAGAAACTTTTCAACAAAAATAATTATCCCCTTGTACAATTCCATTGTATTATAAAAATAATGTGCCAAGGTTTTCCTTTAGGATGTTTACAATGCTTGTTGGTTTGTACGGTGCAGGACAGAAACTTTGGCTGTAGTGAGCAATTTTACATTTTTAACTGGAACGTCAATTGGTTCTGATTCTTTTTGCATTGTCTTGCTATACAACTTTTTTATTTTTCCTAATTTTGGTAGAATGTTTGGGGCACCAGAAGTATGGTGGATGTTTAGATTGCTACAGACTGTTCTGTTTTTGACAGATTCTGTTTTTGATGCATAGTTTGCTTGTTTTGATGAATCTATCAACTTATATCAGTGGATTAAGCCATGAAGAAGTTATATTAAAGTAGACATAATGCAAAAAGAAAATATGAATTGGTTTGCTACAGTACTTAGAGTAGTGATTTGCTTTATTATACTAACGGATCTTACCGAGTTTTCTGTTGAAGTTTTGTGTGGATGAAGTGTCTAATCAAGGATGTCTCGATATGAGGAAAAGTAAGAGAGGCAAGAGCTCAAGCTTGGGGATGCCCGAGATACCCCAAGTAAATATTCAAGGAGACTCAAGCGCCTAAGCTTGGGGATGCCCCGGAAGGCATCCCCTCTTTCTTCAACAAGTATCGGTATGTTTTTGGATTCGCTTCGTTCATGTGATATGTGCGAATCTTGGAGCATCATTTGCATTTAGTTTTCATTTTTATTTTATGCACCATGCTGGTATGAGATAGTCCTTGGTTTATTTATAGAATGCTTCATGTGCTTCACTTATATCATTTGAATTCTGGATTGCCTGTTTCTCTTCACATAGAAAACCACCATTTGTAGAATGCTCTTTTGCTTCACTTATATTTGTTAGAGAGTGGGCATACCTTTTGTAGAAAGAATTAAACTCTCTTGTTTCACTTATATCTATTTAGAGAGATGATAGGAATTGGTCATCCACATGGTTAGTCATAAAATCCTACATAAACTTGTAGATCGCTGAATATGATATGTTTGATTCCTTGCAATAGTTTTGCGATATAGAGGCGATAATATGTGGGAGGTACTAGTAGATGGTTGTGTTTAGTAAGGATGTTGGTGTTAAGGTTTGTGATTCCCGAAGCATGCATGTATGGTCTACTAACTATGTAACCAAATTGGCGCGCATTGTATTTTGATTGTTCATCTTTGCGTGAAGGTCCGGGGCGGCGATGGTTAACTCCTACCAACCTCCCCCCTAGGAGTATGCGTGTAGTACTTTGTTTCAAGGGCTTATAAATTTTTGCAATAAGTATGTGAGTTCTTTATGACTAATGTTGAGTCCATGGATTATACGCACTTTTACCTTTCCATCATTGCTAGCCTCTTCGATACCGCGCATTGCCCTTTCTCACCTTAAGAGTTGGTGCAAACTTTGCCGGTGCATCCAAACCCCGTGATACGATATGCTCTGTCACACATAAGTCTCCTTATATCTTCCTCAAAACAGCCATCATACCTACCTATCATGGCATTTCCATAGCCATTCTGAGATATATTGCCATGCAACTTCCATCATCATCATATACATGACTTGAGCATTTATTGTCATATTGCTTTGCATGATTGTAAGATAGCAAGCATGATGTTTTCATGGCTTGTCCGTTTTTTGATGTCACTGCTACGTTAGATCATTGCACATCCCGGTACACCGCCAGAAGCATTCATATAGAGTCATACCTTTGTTTCAGTATCAAGTTGTAATATTGAGTTGTAAGTAAATAAAAGTGTGATAAAGATCATTATAGAGCATTGCCCCATGAAAAAAAGAAAAAAGGAAAAAAGGAAAAAAGGGGGGTGTCAGGACCCCGACTCAATGCCACATCGATCTAGCATGTAACACCTCATATCACTTTGCGGCCTCACGGACGGTATTCCCACGGGTGTCGCCTTACCTTTGCCCGGGACCGTTTGCGCCTGTTGGCACACGTATATGATAGTGTTGCTAGCATCCATATGATAAGGAGCCCGGGCTGACATGGCTAGTCGTAAACCCAAAGTGGCACAGACTTACAGGGACAGGCATCCATGACCCAGCATCGAACGTGTCGGTCATCAGCGAGTGAATCCAGGCTGTAGCACTGGGCTAGCAGGACTCCGGTGAACCGGGCTGTAGCGGGCTAACAGGACTCCAGTATTCATCGCGTGACATTTCCCCGAAGGGATAGACACAGGAACGAAGAAGGACACATGCCGGCCAGCCTAAGTGTTCCGGAGCAGTAGCAATCTACCATGGCTCAGTGGAAGCACTAGGAGACATTTCACGGTAAGAGAGGCTACCAAGGATAAACAACTAGATAGTCAGAACCCACACATACCAAGCATTTCAATAACATACACACAATATGCTCGATATGTGCAAATACAACATGGCATCACAACATGACTCTACATCTCAAGTATTTATTCAATAGGCTCCGAGGAGCGAGATATTACAAACATGGGTCTCATGACCCAAAATTCAGAGCACACAAGTCAAGCACAAGAGAAAGCTTAACATGTCTGAGTACAGGCAAATATAAATGAAAAAGGCTGAGAAGCCTAACTATCTACTAGATCCTGCCGAGGGCACAAGATCGTAGCTGAGGTAACAAGCTAAACGTCGAAGTCCACGTGGAACTACTAGCGAGACTGAAGTCTCTCTGCAAAAACATAAAATAGGCAAACGTGAGTACAAATGTACCCAGCAAGACTTACATCAGAACTATCTACATGTGCATCATTATCAACAAAGGGGGTGGTGGAGTTTAACTGCAGCAAGCCAGCTTTGACTCTGTGGCTATCCTGGACTATGGCTTCAAGTAACTCTTTGGAGGTCGCGCACACGAGTCCACATATTCACCATATCAATACACCACTATGGATCCGCTCCCATCTCCCTACGAGAACGCCATCCATAGCACTCACACTTATCTTGCGTATTTCAGAGTATCCACTTTCACTTGTCTATGAACTGTACAGGCAACCCAGAAGTCCTTTTCTGTGGACACGGCTATCCGAATAGATCATATTAACCCTGCAGGGGTGTACTTCTTCACACACGCTCTCGCCACTTACCGCCATGTACACCTCGTGTATCTCGGCAACCTTCAAGCGGAAGCCTGGCAAGGTAGTCGGCCACGACCTGACTAACCACACAAGTCTCTCATCCAGGTTTATCGCCTATTCGGGTTCCATCCGCAAGGGGATCTGGCCGGGGTGTCGCTCACGGCCCCAAACGATGTGTGCAGGGTTCCCAAGCCCACCTCGATGGGTGGATCTACGCTTGGTACACCGTGCCATGGTGCCTATTCTGTCCCAAGCCCACCTGTATCGGGTGCCACTTGGTAGACTACTAACACTACCTACAAACACCAGAAACTAGTTGCAACTCCTGGACAGAGATCAGGTTGATTAATAAGTCGAGAGAGTCAATTAAGGATCCCAATGTGTGCTAGTAGCTGTTCATGGATCACAAACATAGAACTCAGTTCCTGAGGACGGCTGCAATGAGACAACCCACCATGTACTCCTACATGGCCTCTCACCGCTACCTTTACCAAATCGTGTTAACACACTTGGCTCACACATAGTAGGACATGTTTACACACCTCCAATTCATCCCCGATGAATCAGACCTGACTCAACTCTAAGCAGTAGCAGGCATGACAAACAAACATGAATGAGTAGGCACATCAGGGCTCAAACGACTCCTATTCATGCTAGTGGGTTTCATCTATTTACTGTGGCAATGACAGGTTATGCAGAGGAAAGGGGTTCAACTATCGCAGCATGTAACAGTTGAATCGTTGTTATCCTAATGCAGTAAAAGAGAGCAGGAGCAGGAGAGTGGGATTTTATCGGAACGAACAAGGGGGTTTTGATTGCCTGGCACTTCTGATGATAATATAGCTCTTCATCGGTGTCATCGAACTCATCGTCGGTACGTCATCTACTGAGAGGGGAAAAACACCGACAAACAAGGAAGAACACAATCAATGCAATGCACAATATGATGCATGATCATGACATGGCAATATGCTGTGTTTTGAGCTAATGCAACTAGCAACAGGTTAAATGAAGTTGGTTTGAATCAAAGATTCAAATTCAAACTCCATATGTGATTATTCAAATGCCATTTAAATGATTTGACCTAAACAGTGAACAAAAGTTGTTTTAACATGCATGAAAATGGTGCAGATGGGAAGATTGGATTTTTCTGATCATTTTTCATATATAATTTATTTCATTCTGAGTTACGGTTGATTTTATATGATTTTTAGAAGTTTGGGGTATTTTCTGAAATTTATAAATCATTTCCTAATTTATTATAATTCCAGAAATACTTTACTGCGTCAGCATGACGCCTGTGTGATGTCAGCAAGTCAACAGAGTTGACCAAAGTCAAACCTGTCGCGTGGGGCCCGTGAGTCAGTGGCTAACTAAACTAGCCTAGTTTAATTATCACTAACCTAGATTAAACTAATTAAGTTTTAAACCTAAACTAGATTAATTAGCCGGGCGGGGCCCGCAAGTCAGTGAGAGAGAGGGGGGAAGTCAAACCGGGCAGTGGGGTCAACCCATGCCGGTCAACGGGTCAACGGTCGCCGGCGTTTAGCCGCCGGCGAGTCCAGACGCGGCGGTGCGCTGCGGGATTCGCCTACAGGGTGCCGTTTGGCGCGCGAAGCACAGCTACAGGATGCGGACGCTCGTCCGCATCCAACCGTGGTGGTGGCGCGGCCGAGGAGTGGCCGGAGTGGCGCCGGCGACGAGCTCCGCGGCGGCCGAAGCTCGGTCGAGCTCGGGCTCGTTGCTGCAGTGGCCCAGATGGAGCGGCGCTAGCACCTACGGCTCCTACGCGATGCGGGGTGTGCAATGGGCACGACGGCCGGACCATTAGATGGCCGGAGACATGTCGGCGGCGAGCACAGGCGGCGGTGCGTGCGGACGAGCTCGAGGCGGCGCGTACGGTGCACTAGAGCGAGAACGGAGAGGGGGAGAAGGGTCAGAGGCTCACTGCGAGTGTAGGGGAGCGAACGGCGAGCTCTAGGAGGGGCTGGTGAGGTCGTGCGGTCGCCGGAGATCTCGGGGCAGAGGCGGCGAAGATGGCGGGCAGAGGGTGATGCAGGGTGTCCGGCTTCGGGCGGCTCGGTGAGGAGGAAGAGAGGGACTAGCCGAAGCTCGTGGGCAGCACCAGGGGACGAGGGAGAGGCGGTGGCGTCGACTACCGCGGCGGCGGCTTACGGGCGCGTCGGTCGTAGCGGGAGAGGACGAGGGAAAGGGCAGAGGAGGGAAGAGTGGTGTCCAGGGGGTCGAGGCGGCGCCGAGGAGAAGTCGCGAGGCGTCGCGGTGGCCAGGCGACGCAGGCAGGCAGCCTCGTGGCGTGGCGCCCGCACGCGCGCCATGCGTTGTCCCTCCTCTGCCTACTGGCAAAGGTTAGGGATGACTGGCAGGGCGCTGTGGGCTGTGCCGCATAGTAGTAGGCCGGCCAGGTGGGCTTTGGTGGGCGCCAGGTAAGTTGGCCCAGGTTAGTCTCTCTCTCTCTTTTATTTATGTTTTTCTATTTTCCTGTAAGTTTGTGGCTTTATTAAAAATAGTTAGACACCTTAAAAAATCCTGAAAATAATCATAGGATCTGTTTAGATTAATTCCAACATCCCACACTTATTTCTAGAATTATTTTAGCATTTAAAATATTTACTAGCATTTAAATGCCCAAATGCAAAGTACATATGATTTAATTCAGTGACCAAATATATCATGGAAAAATGTGCAACACCTCTGGTTATGGTTTCTAGCATTTTCCAGAAATGATGAACATTTTTGAAAGCCATTTGAATTTACTGAAAATATTTTTAGGTTGAACCTATTTGAATTCCATTTGGTACTAGGGTTTGGACATCCCCATTTCAGGTTTAAATGAAATTTTAAACATGATGCAGCAACAAGCTAGTCCAAGTGCATAGCAAGGCTAGGGACGTGACAGGGGGAAAGGCCAAAGAAGCCTAAATAAAAAAGGGGGGCCAAAGAAGCCCACCGAAAAAAAAGAAAAAAAGGAAAAAGAAAAGGGGCAATGTTACTATCCTTTTTCCACACTTGTGCTTCAAAGTAGCACCATGTTCTTCATATAGAGAGTCTCTTATGTTGTCACTTTCATATACTAGTGGGAATTTTTCATTATAGAACTTGGCTTGTATATTCCAACGATGGGCTTCCTCAAATGCCGTAGGTCTTCGTGAGCAAGCAAGTTGGATGCACACCCACTTAGTTTCAGTTTCAGCTTTCATACACTTATAGCTCTAGTGCATCCGTTGCATGGCAATCCCTACTCCTCGCATTGACATCAATTGATGGGCATCTCCATAGCCCGTTGATTAGCTGCATCGATGTGCGACTTTCTCCCTTTTTGTCTTCTCCACATAACCTCCACCATCATATTCTATTCCACCCATAGTGCTATATCCATGGCTCACGCTCATGTATTGCGTGAAGGTTGAAAAAGATTGAGAATACTAAAGTATGAAACAATGGCTTGGCTGACACTAGGTATGAGGGGTACCTTGTGTTAAGAAAAGGGAGCATACCAGACTATATGATTTTGTAGGGATAACTTTCTGAAGCATCGATATTTTGAAAGACATGATTGTTTGGTGGGATGCCCTAACTATTATTGTTTTTATGTCAAACGATAGACTATTGCTTTGAATCACTCGTGTCTTAATATTCATGCCATGATTAGACATATGATCAAGATTATGCTAGGTAGCATTCCACATCAAAAATTATCTTTTTTATCATTTACCTACTCGAGGATGAGCAGGAATTAAGCTTGGGGATGCTGATACGTCTCCGTCGTATCTATAATTTTTGATTGTACCATGCTAATATTCTTCAACTTTCATATACTTTTGGCAACATTTTATACTATTTTTGGGACTAACATATTGATCCAGTGCCCAGTGCCAGTTCCTGTTTGTTGCATGTTTTATGTTTCGCAGAAACCCAATATCAAACAGAATCCAAACGGGATAAAAATGGACGGAGAATCATTTTGGAATATTTGGGATTTTCCGGAGGAAGAATCAACACGAAACGGTGCCCGAGGTGGCCAGCAGATAGGGGGCGCGCCCTCCCCCCTGGCGTGCCTAGCACTCTCCTGGGCCACCCGTATGGCGGTTGACGCTCTTCTTTTGCTGCAGGAAAGCTAATTTTATGAGAAAAATCTGGGCGAAAGATTCACCCCAATCGGAGTTACGGATCTCCGGATATAAAAGAAATGGTGAAGGGGCAGAATCTGGGAACGCAGAAACAGAGAGATAGATCCAATCTCGGAGGGGCTCTTGCCCCTCCCACGCCATGGGAGCCAAGGACCAGAGGGGAAACCCTTCTCCCATCTAGGGAGAAGGTCAAGGAAGAAGAAGAAGAAGAAGGGGGGCTCTCTCCCCCTTGCTTCCGGTGGCGCCGGAACGCCGCCGGGGGCCATCATCATCACCGCGATCTTCATCAACACCTCCGCCATCTTCACCAACATCTTCATCACCTTCCCCCCTCTATCTACACTGGTCTGCTCTCTCGCAACCTGTTGTACCCTCTACTTGAACATGGTGCTTTATGCTTCATATTATTATCCAATAATGTGTTGCCATCCTATGATACCTGAGTAGATTTTCGTTGTCCTATTGGTGGTTGATGAATTGCTAATTGATTTAATTTGCTTGTGGTTATGTTTCTGTCCTTTGGTACCCATCATATGAGCGCGCGCGTGGATCACACCATAGGGTTAGTTATATGTTGATAGGACTATGTATTGGAGGGCTAGAGTGAAAGAAGCTTCAACCTAGCATAGAAATTGATGCATACGGGATTGAAGGGGGACCAATATATCTTAGTACTATGGTTGGGTTTTACCTTAATGAACGTTAGTAGTTGCGAATGCTTGCTAATAGTTCCAATCATAAGTGCATAGAATTCCAAGTCAGGGATGACATGCTAGCAGTGGCCTCTCCCACATAAAACTTGCTATCGGTCTAGTAAAGTAGTTAACTACTTAGGGACAATTCCGCAACTCCTACCACCACTTTTCCACACTCGCTATATTTACTTTATTGCATATTTATCTAAACAGCCCCTACTTTTATTTACGTGTTCTTTACTTTCTTGCAAACCTATCCTATCACACCTTCAAAGTACTACTAGTTTCATACTTGTTCTAGGTAAAGCGAACGTCAAGCGTGCATTGAGTCGTGTGGCCGATAGGACTTGAGTGAGTATTTGTTCTACCTTTAGCTCCTTGTTGGGTTCGACACTCTTACTTATCGAAAGAGGCTACAACTATCCCATATACTTGTGCGTTATCACTTCATCTTTACTGTTAATGCATCTACCAATGAAGAGAGCAAAATAATGTATAGCAGGAAAGTGAATGCTCCCTATTGTAGCTTGTGCTATATCCCTAGATTCTCCCACAGTAATACTAGCAAGAGAGTCTTTATATTCAGATTTGTGGGGTTCATGAACATTGCCCCACTACGGGAGTTTGCAGGCAGTAGTAAAATCTTCTAGGTCCATGGTATAAGATTCATCATAAATATCAAACAGGACATTCTGAGAATTACGCGAAGATGAAAATTTAAAACTTCTCACGAATGAATCATTTAATTGGTAGTACTGAGGACACTTATCTTGTATGAAGTGCTCAAGATCAGCATTACGCACATATGCGTCAAATTCATCCTTAATGCCTGCATTGACCATAAACTCTTCTGATGGCCACTCGCAAGCCCGCACTTCGGCTTCCCTTGGTGGTTCATCGTCTTGCTCGCGCATAGCACGCCTATGTCCTCTCTTTGTTGAGGAACCACCTTGGTACATTCTTCTGGACATATTTCTTTCTCTGAAAAATTTCTTAAATTTTTAGTAACTTCAAAATAAAAGTGAATCAAACTAAACAAGATTGGTAGCAACTACTCCCACATGTGCCTAGAACCTATATCATGCATTAGAATTACTTGGGACCTCATAAATTTGGCATGCAAGCTCAAGAAAAGGGTCATCTATGCAGCAAAAATTTGCAATGAATAAAGCACTAGAACAAAAACTAATTGGACCAATGGAGGAGTCACATACCAAGCAACAATCTCCCAAAGCAGTTTTGTGAATGGAGCTTTGAGCAAGGAGATCGAAAATCGCAGCAAAATGAGCTAAAACTTGTGCTTGAGCTGGATGAGGATTTTTTTGGGAGGAAGATGGAGTGTGTGGGTGCAGGAATAAGTGTAGGGGGGCCACCATGGGCCCATGAGACAGGGGGCGCGCCCAGGGGGTGTGGGCGCGCCCTCCACCCTCGTGGCCAGGAGCTTCCCCCCCCCCCCCCCCCCCCCCGCTGTGTTCTCAGTGCCTAAAATCCTCAAATATTCCATAAAAAGTCATACTAAATTTGCAGGGCATTTGGAGCACTTTTATTTTCAGGATATTTTTTATTGCAAGGATAATTCAAAAAACAAACAGGTAATACTATTTTTGCTTTATTTATTCTAAATAACAGAAAGTAAAAAGAGGGTACAGGAGGTTGTGCCTTCTAGTTTCATCCATCTCGTGATCATCAGAATGAATCCACTAACAAGGTTGATCAAGTCTTGTTAACAAACTCATTCCGACTAACACGGAACCGGGGAAATTTTGAATAACACTAGGTTACCTCAAAGGGGATATGAACATCCCCAACAATAAGAATATCATACTTTTTCTTGACAGTAGGAAGGGGAAATTCAAAACCTCCAATAATGATAGTTGGAATTTTTCCAACAGAATTGATGCGATGACCTTGAGGTTGTTTCCTCGGAAAGTGTACCGTATGCTCATTACCATTAACATGGAAAGTGCCATTGCCTTTGTTGCAATCAATAACAGCCCCTGCAGTATTCAAAAAGGGTCTACCAAGGATAATCGACATACTATCGTCCTCGGGAATATCAAGAATAACAAAGTCCGCTAAGATAGTGACATTTGCAACCACAACAGGCACATCGTCACAAACACCGACAGGTATAGCAGTTGATTTATCAGCCATTTGCAAAGATATTTCAGTAGGCGTCAACTTATTCAATTCAAGTCTACGATATAAAGAGAGAGGCATAACACTAACACCGGCTCCAAGATCACATAAAGCAGTTTTAACATAATTTCTTTTGATGGAGCATGGTATAATTGGTACCCCTGGATCTCCAAGTTTCTTTGGTATCCCACCTTTAAAAGTATAATTAGAAAGGATGGTGGAAATTTCAGCTTCCGGTATCTTTCTTTTATTTGTAATGATATCCTTCATATATTTAGCATAAGGATTTAATTTAAGCATATCAGTTAAGCGCATACGTAAGAAGATAGGTCTAATCATTTCAGCAAAGCGCTCAAAATCCTCATCATCCTTTGTCTTGGATGATTTAGGAGGAAAAGGCATGGGTTTCTGAACCCATGGTTCTCTTTCTTTACCGTGCTTCCTAGCAACAAAATATCTTTTGTCATAACATTGATTCTTTGATTGTGGGTTATCAAGATCAACAACAGGTTCAATCTCTACATCAGTATTATTGCTAGGTTGAGCATCAACATGAACATTATCATTAGCATTATCACTAGGTTCATGTTCATCACGGGATTGTGTTTCGGCATCAGAGATAGAAATATCATTGGGATTCTCAGGTGTGTCTACAACAGGTTCACTAGAAGCATGCAAAGTCCTATCGTATTTCTTTTTCTGCTTTTTAGAAGGACTGGGTGCATCTAAATTATTTCTCTGAGAATCTTGCTCGATTCTTTTAGGGTGGCCTTCAGGATACAAAGGTTCCTGAGTCATTCTACTAGTTCTAGTAGCCACTCTCATACCAAAATCATGTTTATTATTTAATTCATCAAGCAAATCACTTTGAGCTTTAAGTACTTGCTCAGCTTGAGTGGTAACCACAGAAGCATATTTGCTAATGAGTTTAAGTTCACCTTTAACTCTAGCCATATAATCACTCAAGCGTCCAATCTCGAAAGAATTATTCTTTAATTCTCTACCAACATAAGCATTAAAACTTTCTTGTCTAGCCATAAATTCATCAAATTCATCTAAGCATTGGCTATGAAATTTAGTAGATGGGATTTTAACTTTATCATATCTATAGAGAGAATTTACCTTCACTACCTGTGTCGGGTCATCAAGACAATGTGTTTCTTCGACAGGCGGTAAATTAAGACCATGTATTTCTTCAATAGGAGGTAAATTCTTAACATCTTCAGCTTTAATACCTTTTTCTTTCATAGATTTCTTTGCCTCTTGCAATTCTTTAGGACTAAGAAATAGAACACCCCTCTTCTTCGGAGTTGATTTAGGAATAGGCTCAGGAGTTGGCTCAATTGGCTCAAGAATTGCCTCGGGAATTGGCTCAGGAAGAGTCCAATTATTTTCATTAGTCGCCATATTATTCAATAGTAATTCAGCTTGGTCGACTGTTCTTTCCCTGAAAACACAACCAGCACAACTATCCAAGTAGTCCTTGGAAGCATTGGTTAGTCCATTATAAAAGATATCAAGTATTTCATTTTTCTGAAGAGGATGATCAGGCAAAGCATTAAGTAATCGGAGAAGCCTCCCCCAAGCTTGTGGGAGACTCTCTTTTTCGATTTGCGCAAAATTTTATAGTTCCCGCAAGGCAGCTTGTTTCTTATGAGCAGGGAAATATTTAGCAGAGAAGTAATAAATCATATCCTAGGGACTACGCACACAACCAGGATCAAGAGAATTAAACCAAGTTTTAGCATCACCCTTTAATGAGAATGGAAATATCTTAAGGATATAATAATAGCGAGACTTCTCATCATTAGTAAACAGGGTGGCTATATCATTTAACTTGGTAAGATGTGCCACAACAGTTTCAGATTCATAGCCATAAAAAGGATCAGATTCAACCAAAGTAATAATCTCTGGATCAACAGAGAATTCATAATCCTTATCAGTAACACAGATAGGAGAAGTAGCAAAAGCGGGGTCATGTTTCATTCTAGCATTAAGAGATTGCTGCTTCCATTTAGCTAATAACTTCCTAAGATCATATCTATCATTGCAAGCAAAAATAGCTCTAGCAGCTTCTTCATCCATAACATAACCCTCAGGAACAACAGGCAATTCATAATTAGGGGGAGAACCTTCATCATCGCTATCATCAATAATTTCGTTTTCAATAATTTCATTCTCTCTAACCCTAGCAAGTTGTTCATCAAGATATTCACCTAATGGCACAGTAGTATCAAGCATAGAAGTAGTTTCATCATAAGTATCATGCATAGCAGAAGTGGCATCATCAATAACATGCGACATATCAGAATTCATAGCAGTAGCAGGTTTAGGTGTCGCAAGCTTACTCAAAACAGAAGGAGAATCTAGTACAGAGCTAGATGGCAGTTCCTTATCTCCCCTCGTAGTTGAGGGAAAATCTTAGTTCTTGCGTCTTTCAAGTTCTTCATAGTGATCACCAGATATAAATCCCAAGTGACTCAAAGAATAGATCTATGCTCCCTGGCAACGGCGCCAGAAATTAGTCTTGATAACCCACAAGTATAGGGGATCGCAATAGTTTTTGAGGGTAGAGTATTCAACCCAAATTTATTGATTCGACACAAGGGGAGCCAAAGAATATTCTCAAGTACTAGCAGCTGAGTTGTCAATTCAACCATACCTGGATAACTTAGTATCTGCAGCAAAGTATTTAGTAGCAAAGTAGTATGATAGTAATGGTAACAGTGGCAAAAGTAACTATAGCAGTTTTGTAGTAATTGTAAAAGTAGCACCGGAAACATAAATAAGCGAACCACAATATGTGAAAAGCTCGTAGGCATTGAATCAGTGATGGATAATTATGTCGGATGCGATTCCTCATGTAATAGTTATAACATAGGGTGACACAGAACTAGCTCCAGTTCATCAATGTAATGTAGGCATGTATTCCGAATATAGTCATACATGCTTATGGAAAGGAACTTGCATGACATCTTTTGTCCTACCCTCCCGCGGCAGCGGGGTCCTAATGGAAACTAAGGGATATTAAGGCCTCCTTTTAATAGAGAACCAGACCAAAGCATTAGCACTTAGTGAATACATGAACTCCTCAAACTATGGTCATCACCAAGAAGTATCCCGATTATTGTCACTTCGGGATTGTCGGATCATAACACATAATAGGTGACTATAGACTTGTAAGATAGGATCAAGAACTCACATATATTCATGAAAACATAATAGGTTCAGATCTGAAATCATGGCACTCGGGCCCTAGTGACAAGCATTAAGCATAGCAAAGTCATAGCAACATCAATCTCAGAACATAGTGGATACTATGGATCAAACCCTAACAAAACTAACTTGATTACATGGTAAATCTCATCCAACCCATCACCGTCCAGCAAGCCTACGATGGAATTGCTCACGCACGGCGATGAGCATCATGAAATTGGTGATGAAGGATGGTTGATGATGATGATGGCGACGAATCCCCCTCTCCGGAGCCCCGAACGGACTCCAGATTAGCCTTCCAGAGAGAGATTAGGGCTTGGCGGTGGCTCCGTATCATAAAACGTGATGAAACTTTCTCTCTGATTTTTTCTCCATGGAACGGAGTATATAGAGTTGGAGTTGAGGTAGGTGGAGCATCAGGGGGCCCACGAGACAGGGGGCGCGCCCCCACCCTCGTGGACAGGGTGTGGGCCCCTGGCCTTGATTCTTTCGCCAGTATTTTTTATATTTTCCAAAAGTTATCTCCGTGGATTTTTAGGTCATTCCGAGAACTTTTTTTCTGCACAATAAACAACACCATGGCAGTTCTGCTGAAAACAGTGTCATTCTGGGTTAGTTACATTAAAATCATGCAAGTTAGAGTCCAAAACAAGGGCAAAAGTGTTTGGAAAAGTAGATACGTTGGAGACGTATCATAAGAAAACGTAACGGTCAGGTCAAATGAACTGAGCTTCTGAACTTCTGGTGGTGCATTTATCTGCTAGACTGTTAAGTTTTATGCCACCTTCCTTTTGTGATATAGTTGTAATTTGTTTTGGTGTGATAATTTTTTTTTTCTTAATGTGTAGCCATCGGCTGAAGAAAACAGCAAGCCATTTTGTATAGTGTAGGGTGTTCCCTATATTTGCACTGGTGGCGATCTTTCATGCCGAGTGGATGTAATATGTGGAATCACCTTAATAGCCTAGCATTAGTTTTGGCCTTTTTTATTTCCTAGTCTTCTTTTTCCCTGGTTTGCTAGTGGCCGCAACAACCATGGGCCATATACGGGCTGCAGGATCCATGGGTCTCCTACGGGCCGTCGATAAATGGGCCTCCAACAGGGTCGTAGAATCGGTGGGCCTTAGGTCGTCGGATAAATGGGTCTACATGGGCCATAAACGGTCATAATTTGTATCGGCCCAGCACGGTAACGGGCCGTTAATAGGCCGGAGGACAGCAAAGGCTTAATTTTGTCACAGGCTTCGGATGGGCTGGAAACGGCGCAACGGGTTAACAGGCCAGAAACGGGCCGACTCTTGCCATGGGCCGAATTTGGTTCATTAGGGGAACAGGCGAGTAATGGGCCGGAAGTAATCGAGGGCCGGAAAGGAGCCCAAGAAGGTATGGGCTATCAATAGGCCAAAAGCTAACACGGGCTGGAAACGGCCCATGTGAATCACGGGCCGTTAACGGGTACAAAGAAATTTACTGTTCATTATGGGCTAGAGTCACCGTGGGTCTCTAAAGGGCCTAAAGATACGAAGGCCTCATATGGGGCAAAAGACGTCATGGGCCATACATGGGCCGAAAGTGAAATGGGCTGGTGTTATATTCTATGGCCCACATGATGTTGTTGGGCCGATTTCGATTAGGGCCCAACGGGTCGTGAGTTACTGGGCTGTAAAATGGGCTATTTGCAAAGAGACCGTTAACATGCTTTTTTCATGGGCCAGCCCGTTAACTTTTGACCAAGTCAAACGGGCCAGCTTTGTAAGTTAAATGGGCCAGTGGTGGGTCGTGGCATGTGTCGACATATCATAGGCGCCTATCTGACCCACTGATGAGCTGACACGTGTTTTGTCCGGCCAATAAGAATTTTACACGTGGAAATTTCCCATTGGTCTGGGCTGTTAACGGGTTATCAGATCCAAAACCCGACCCGATAGCTTAACGGTCTTCCATTACAGTGGATGCCACGTGTCGGTCACCCTTGACGAAAGCACTTCTGTGACGCGCGATTTATCGTCATGGAAGTGGACACTTCCGTGATGATAATTTTGGTAATGTCATGGAACACTTCTACGACAGCATAGGTATGACTATCTTGATCCTGTCATAAAATCTTCATGGATGTACATGCATGACAAAAAACGTGACCTACTGTGACAAACACGTATCATCACGGAAGTGTATTTTTTTGTAGTGCACCTTAGGTGGTGGTGGTGTATCAAGCCCATGTATTTCTTCAATAGGAGGCAAATTTTTGACATCCTCGGCTTTAATACCTTTTTCTTTCATAGATTTCTTTGCCTCTTGCATATCTTCAGGACTGAGATATAAGATATCCCTCTTCTTCGGAGTAGGTTTAGGCGGTGGTTCGAGAAGAGTCCAATCATCATAATTTTTCAATATGTTATTCAATTGTTCTTCAGCTTGTCCAATAGTTCGTTCCCTAAAAACACAACCAGCACAACTATCTAGGAAATCCCTAGAAGCATCGGCTAGTCCATTATAGAAGATATCAAGTATTTCATTTTTCTTAAGAGGATGATCAGGCAAAGCATTAAGAAATTGGAGAAGCCTCCCCCAAGCTTGTGGGAGACTCTCTTCTTCAATTTGCACAAAGTTAAATATTTCCTGTAAGGCAGTTTGTTTCTTATGAGCAGGAAAATATTTTTCAAAGATTTAATAAATCATATCCTAGGGACTACGAACACTACCAGGAGCAAGAGTATTATACCAAGTCTTATCATCACCCTTTAATGAGAACGGAAATAATTTGAGAATATAATAGTAGCGAATTTTCTCATCATGAGCAAAAAGAGTGGCTATGTCATTCAACTTAGTAAGATGTGCCACAACAGTTTCAGTTTCATAACCATGGAAAGGATCAGATTCAACCAACGTAATTAACTCTGGGTTGTCAGAGAATTCATAATACTTATCATCAACAAAGATAGTTGAAGTAGCGAACTGAGGATCCCATTTCATTTAACATTCAATGTCTTTTCTTTATACTTGCATAGTAATTTTTCCAGATCATCTCTATCCTTACAAGCAAGAATATATCTAGTTGTCGCCTCATCCATAACATAACCTTTTGGTATCTTAGGCAATTCATATCTAGGAGAACTAGTTCTAATAGGTGTTTCAAGATTTTCAATTTCAAGCACTTCATCAAGTTCAACAATTCATCATTTTCAATATTCTTAAAAGCTTTAGTTCTAGCAAGTTGTTTATCAAGAAATTCACCTAGTGTCACATTATCATCAAGCAAGGTACTAGCATCATCATAAACATCATTCATAGCATAAGTAGCATCATCAATAACTTGCGACATATCAGGATTAATAGCATGCGTTGGTGTTGCAAGTTTACTTATAACAGAAGGTGAATCAAGTGCAGAGCTAGATGGCAAGTCCATACCTCCCTTCGTCTTGGAGGGAAAAATCTTAGTCTTAGCATCCTTCAGATTATTCATCGTGATAATTTTATAATAATCCCAAGTGACTCCAAAAATATAGCTACGCTCCCCGGCAACGGCGCCAGAAAAGGGTCTAGATAACCCACAAGTAGGGGATTGCAATAGTTTTCGAGGGGTATTCAAACCAAATTTATTAATCCGACACAAGGGGAGCCAAATAATATTTGCAAGTATTAGCAGCTGAGTTGTCAATTCAACCACACCTGGAGATTAATTATCTGCAGCAAAGTGATCAGTAGCAAAGTAGTATGATAGTTTTGATAGTAGTAGCAAGTGCAATGGTAACAATAACAGTGATAGCAATGATTTTGTAGCAAGTGCAATAGTAACAATAGCAATAGTAACTTAGCAAGAACAATATGAGAGAAATTCGTAGGCATTGGATTGGTGAATTCATTGGATGATATTCATCATATAATAGCCATAACCCAGGGCGATACGACACAAGCTCCAGTTCATAAACGGTTCAGATCTGAAATCATGGGACCCAGGCCCAAAGTGACAAGCATTAAGCATGGCAAAGTCATAGGAACTTCAATCTCAGAACATGATGGATACTAGGGATCAAGCCCTACCAAAACTAACTCGATTACATGATGAATCTCATCCAACTCCTCACCAACCAGCGAGCCTACGAGGGAATTACTCACTCCCTGTGGGGAGCATCATGTCATTGGCGATGGAGAAGGGTTGGAGATGACGAAGATCGAAGATCCCCCTCTCTGGAACCCCAAAATGAACTCAAGATCTGGCCTCCCGATGAAGAACAGGAGGTGGTGGAGGCTCTGTCTCATTAAATGTGATAATTCTTTCTCCTTGAGTTTTTTTTCTGCAAATATGTGATTTTATAGTATCAGGGTTGGAGTCTGCGGGGCCACCAGGTGGGGACAACCCACCTGGGCGCGCCTGGAGGGGGGGCGCCCTGGTGGGTTGTGCCCACCCAGGTGCCCCCCTCCAGTGATTCTTGGCTCCAGAAATTCTTATTTATTGAATAAAAAATCCTCGAAAAGTTTCGATCCAATTCGAGAACTTTTATTTCTGCACAAAAACAACACCATGGTAGCTCTGCTGAAAATAGCGTCAGTCCAGGTTAATTTCATCCAAATCATGCAAATTAGAGTCCAAAACAAGAGGAAAAGTGTTAGGAAAAGTAGATACGAGGGAGACGCATCAGATACCTCTCCGATATACAGAGTGACAAATCCTAATTTTGATCCACGCCAAATCAGGAGACACCTTCGGAGATACCTATAGAGCATTTTACGATCACCTAGTTACATTGTGACATTTGATAGCACACAAGGTATTCCTCCGGTATCCGGGAGTTGCATGATCTCATGGTCGAAGAAACATGTATTTGACATTAAAAAATCAGTAGCAATAAACTGAATGATCGTATGCTATGCTAACTATTGGGTCTTGTCCATCACATCATTCTCCTAATGATGTGATCCTGTTATCAAGTGACAACAAAATTTTATTGTTTGAAACCTTAACCATCTATTGATCAACGAGCTAGTCTAGTAGAGGTTTACTAGGGACACGGTATTTATTTATGTATCCACGCATGTATATAAGTTTCCGGTCAATACAATTCTAGCATTAATAATAAACATTTATCATGATTAAGGAAATATAATAATAACCATATTATTATTGCCTCTATGGCATATTTCCATCACGTACATCATGACCGCCATGCGGGAGGTGGGCAGGCAAGAGGTAGGGAGCACAGCCAAATGGTGTGGGTGTGGGGGAGGGGCGCCAGTCTAGTAAGTGTTGGTTCCGCTGAGTGTGCCAACCAACAACATCAAGTACAGCAGGACAACCCCCGCAGAAACCTACCGACTGTCCTAGGGAAAGGGGGCCAGCCGCGAACTCCACTGTGGGCATCACAAGCGAGCTGAGGGGGAGGGGCGGGGGAAGCGCGGTGTGGGAACACAAGGGAGAAGAGGAACTAGAGAACTGGACCTAACTCGACATGGGGTGGATGGCAGATCCGAAGTGGAGACTGTCAGAGCGCTAGGGATGGACGTCGATGCTAGAGTGGCAGCCGGTGAGAAGGGGAGCGCTAGGCAAGGAGAGCTCTAGCTTAAATGACATGGTTGCATGGTTAGGAGGGCAGTAGTCTCAGTCCCCACCGGATCAAAACCCTAGGTTTGATGCTTTGGGGTATCGTAAAGGTGAAATATTCTTTGAACACGAGGCGACGTCCCCAGCAACAGCGATACGCTTGTGGTGACCCATCGCCTAGTCTTCAGAAGGTACTGATACGAGTAGGGTTTGCATGTGTTCATGAGGGTGGATGTCTGTATATGTTCATGGGTGTAGAAGTACTATCTTTTCTAATGAAATACTCTCTCCGTATCAAAATATAAGACCCTTTCTGACAGTATTATAGTTATATCTGATACAGAAGGACTAAAAACCTTCCTTATAGTAAAAAGAAAAAACTCCATTGTTCCATGCAAAACAAGCACATTTGCTAAGAGCATCTCCAACAGGCATGCTATCTTAGCCGTGCGCTGGAAAACCCCGCTTTTTTGCGCGCGCGGAGCTGAAACAGGCGCTCCAGCAGCCGTGCAATAATCGTGCATGCGGTAAATTTGGTTCAGCATGCGGAGGAAAACGGCATTGCGCGTGGTGTATTTGTTGTGCCCGCTCCCGCGCGCTGGACAGCGATGATTCACGTGTGACTTCACCAACTGCCAGATCTGAGACCTCCAGACGCTGGTGCCGCTGCCCGCACCTTCCCCATTTGCTCCAGTGACCAGTTGGCACTTACCCCTACCTAACCCCGCATGTCGTCGCTGCTTCCTCCACCTCCTCTCCTCGCCGCCTCCCATCGAGCGCACCATTCCCTCAATGAACAGTGCCCAACGGCCGTTTGCAGCTCGGCGCCCACAAGGTGTTTGACAAAAAGCTTGCAAGGTATGTATTGCTTCAACTTTTTATTTTGTAGATGAATTTGGTGCATGTTCTTTGTAGTTTTAAACTAGTTTAAATTCAATGTTGTAGATGAGTTCATCCTACGGTTCTTCCAACGAAGAATTTGATATTCAAGAGGAGGATCTCGCGATGATCCTAGCTATGCACGTCAATAAAAAGCTGAAGCACGGTAGTTCGGTTATCGCTCGTCGAAAATTGTGGATTGGTAAGATCGATGCCCACAATAGATTGATGAGGAACTATTTTGTGGAGAATACCACATACCCCTAGTCCTACTTTCGGCATCGTTTTAGGATGAGCATCTAGTTGTTCTAACGTATTGCATAGAAACTGACGAGCCATGATCATTTTTTAGTACAGGACGAATGCCGCCGGAGAACCCCGGCATAACACCTTTCAAAAGGTGACCACCAGTTTGTGTATGTTGGCATACGGTATTCCGGCGGATCTCGATGATGACCACTTGGCCATGGGTGAGAGTCAAGCCATCATGTGTGTCAAGTGCTTCGCAGTCGGAATTGTGCAAGTGTTTGGTCCGGAATATTTGACAGCTCCCAATGTTGAAGACACCGCAAGGCTTTTGGAGATGAACAAAACTCGCGGGTTACAGGTATGCTTGGCTCAATAGATTGCATGCATTGGAGTTGAAAGAACAGTCCTAAGGCATGGCATGGACAATTCCACGGCCAGAAAAAAGGTTCCACTATAATCTTTGAAGCGGTGGCCGACTAGGAGACTTGGATTTGGCTTGCTTTTTTTGGAATGCCTAGATCTTTGAATGACATCAACGCTCTTAATTGGTCACCACTAATGAATAAGATTGCAAATGGTGAAGCTACACCGGTGGAGTTTGTAGCAAATGGTCGTACATACAACTATGGTTACTATCTTGCGGATGGCATTTATCCAAAGTGGCAAACATTTGTGAAGCCGTTGACGGCACCGCAAGGTAAGAAAAATCTTGATTTCCACAATGCTCAAGCAGCGGCAAGGAAAGATGTGAAGAGAGCTTTTGGGATTTTGCAAGCCCAAGTTTCTTTGCTTTGGTACATCATGAATGCTCGTGTGATCATGCATAATATGATCATCAAGAATGAGCGTGGGCAAGATTTAGATTATTCTTAGTATGAGTTGTTTGGACGTCCCGTGCGAGAGCAGATGTCGACGTTCTGGGAACGGGGGTACCAAAACTTGCCTGCCTACGGCCCACGGCGTGGCTCCATTGACTGGGAACGGGGGTACCCAAACTTGCCTGCCTACGGACCACGGCTTGGCTCCATTGACGGCCTAGTACGGCCCACCTTGAGTATCAATGACACAAGACCCTCACGAGGGGCCAAGCCTCGTGAGGCGGATGACACCAAGACCTCCGGGAAGAGCGGCCTCCTCAGGCTGGCTCCCGAGGAGTGGAGATTTCTATGCAAGCCTCACCTTGCGAAGCTCAGGTGATGTGAGCCATGAGGACCAAGGCCAGACGGGCGCCAGCGGGTGCAGGACATCAGTTTCCTCTTTGGTGCTAAGGAGGCAAGCGCAGGCGCGGAGTCCCGAGGTATCAGCCAAAGGTTTCCATTCCCGTGCAACAAGACCAAGACCGCCAGGACGGAGGTCATCGCTGATCCTGCCATGGTGTCATGACCAAAATCTTTGTAGGCGAAGACTACTTTTGTCAAGATAGGATGTACTAGTTGTCTCCCTTCAAATTTGGCCGTTGTGTGATCCCTTCCCGCATTCATTTGGGAAGACGACCGAGGCCACTATAAATAGGACCTAGCCACCACCATAGAGGGGATGGGATCCATTCCACCCTGACCATCTCACTAGTTTACTTGAGCAGAAGAACACGCCTCCTCCTGAGGTTGTTCTCCCATTGTACTAGTTCATCCTTAGCACCTCAAGGCTAATCCACCTCAAAGCAGGAGTAGGGTTTTACACCGTAAGGTGGCACGAGCATGGGTAAACTGCCGTGTCCTCAGGCAGACCGGGGAGGTTGAGTTGTTCACACGCACCCCAGAGTTCGAACCTCTCAAGGGTCTGTGGAACCCGAAATCCGACATTTGGTGTGCCAGGTAGGGGTGCGTCGGAGCCTCTCTTCCGCCGGTCGATTTGCCACCGCTCCACCGCTTCCATGGCTAACGCTCGTCGAGCTCGTGCTGAGCGCCGAGCCGCTCTCGCTTCCTGCATCGCTTAGACAGAACCAGCGGGCGACGGCTCCCCTCACCGTCCCCCGTCGCTAGTGGCGAACGCCGCCATCGACCCCGCGGGTCATGAGCAGCAGGCCTCGTCAGTACATCCTTTCGTGCGGCGAGACAGCCACACCGCCACTCCGTCGCTGACTCCGGCTGCCTCGTCCTCTCATGCTCGTCATGGCCTGGTAAACAGCAAGCCGCGCTGCTCATGGCACGCGAGCTCCTGCGCTACCACCCGATCAACGACTTCTACGAGGACTGGCTTGACCGCATCGCTGAGCTCGTCAGCGCCGCCAGAGAGTCTGTTGCACCATCTCGCTCACTGCCTCAACCGTCGCCTGCTGCGGGTGACGTAGCTCATGGAGCACCTCCTCCACCTCCCAGGCAGGACGCCATCATTGAGCCAAGGCGGGAGGTTCCTGGGCGCGATCCGCAGCACAGGGCACCCGCGCGCGATGAGGCGAGCTGCCAGGTGGTGCAGCGGCCACAAGAAGATGCGTGTGCGCTCCCAGCACCGCCACACCAAGACCGCGTGCTGCCTGTAGTGGTGGCGCACGGGCGTCAAGACCAGGCTCCACTCCGGGTGACGGCCCCCCGTGACCATAGTAGGGTGCCGCACGTTCACTCCGGAGCTATGCAGCATCGTCTGGCCAGGGAAGTTAAAGCACGACCTGCCTCCACGCTACAACGGCACCCCTGACCCTGCTGAGTTCCTGCAGCTCTACGAGCTAAGCATCGAGGCGGCCAACAGCGACGAGAAGGTTATGGCGAACTGGTTTCCCATGGCCCTCAAGGATGGCGCGCCCTCATGGCTCCTGAACCTCCCCGCGAGATCGATCTCCTCCTAGGATGAGATGTGAGAGCATTTCATTGCAAACTTGCAGGGCACTCACGACCGCCCGCCGGTCGCGGGTGACCTGCGGCGCATCAAGCAGCAGCTAGGAGAGACCCTGCAGAAGTACATCCAGCGCTTCAACAGCGTTCGCCTCAAAATCCCCAAGGTGTCCGATGAGGCCATCATCTCGGCATTCACTGATAGCGTCCGCGACGTCAAGATGAAGGAGGATCTCGCCATACA
Organism: Triticum timopheevii; assembly: GCA_963921465.1. Lineage (NCBI taxonomy): Eukaryota > Viridiplantae > Streptophyta > Magnoliopsida > Poales > Poaceae > Triticum > Triticum timopheevii. The sequence continues at coordinate 143,706,139 of OY997270.1, forward strand.
CGAGGACCTGTGCATGGCTCTAGAAATGTTCAACATGGCAACCAAGAGTGTGAGAGCTAAGGAGAGTCGCCTCTCCCTCTTGGAGCTTTCAGAGGCTGATCCAGAAGACAAGAAGACAAAGGCCAAGGATGTGAAGCGCAAGGGACCAGCCCTGCTCGCGGCCGAACCGGAGATGAAGCGCGACTGCAATCACCCGGAGTCATCAAAGGGCAGCCGCCCGTTCTGCGTCTTCCACAACATGCATAGCCACAACATCAATGATTGCCAGGAGCTCAGGGCCATCAGTGATGGGCGCCTCGGACGTCGTTCCGAGCGCAACGACCAAGGCTATGGCCACGGAGGGGCCGAGGTGGAGGAAGCTGGGACGGCAGCGACCCCTGCCAGGAATGGCGTGATTAGCCTTGAGAGGACCACTAGCAGGGCCAGCCTCGCGAGGGCGCTTGGAGAGATCAGCCTCATGAGCATCGCCCTCAGGGCAATGCTGGCCTCCCTCCACTGCCACCACCACCAACAAGGAACGAAGACCACCACCAGGATGAGGGGGTTGGGGGCTTCCAGGAGCCTCGTGTCGTCGCTTGCATGCTAGGCGGCGCTGAGGCCTCAGTCTCCCATCGCATCTTCAAGCAGTTTGCGCGTGAGGTGAATGCAGCCCTCCCCAAGCTCGGGGCAACGCACCCGCTCAGGTGGTCCAAGTACGCCATCACCTTCGACTCATCTGACCAGCTCAAGTGCGCGGCCATAGCCAGCGCCCTCCCAATGCTCTGCTCGCCCATCATCAGCAACGTACTCGTCACCAAGACACTCATCGATGGCGGTACGGGGCTCAATGTCCTCTCCATCAACACGTTCGACGAACTCCAGGTGCCCTACCGCCAGCTTCAGCGTACCAAGCCCTTCTAGGAGTGATCGACGGCTCCACTATCCCGATTGGGCAGGTCCGCCTCCCTGTCACCTTCAGCAAGCACGACAACTACCGCACTGTGCTCATCGACTTCGACATCGCCAACATTCGCCTCCCGTACAACGCCATCCTCGGGTACCCATCCATGACCAAGTTCATGGCGGTCACCCACCATGGCTACAACGTCCTCAAGATGCTAGGAAGCTGCGGAATCATCACGGTTGCATACGTGGAGAAGGACGCGGTGTGCTCTCTCGACCGCACCTACTAGGATGTGGCGGTCGAGGACCCAGGAGAAGAGGGCACTGTCTACCCTCCTGAGGCCGTCCCCAAGAATAAGGAGCTGCTTCACAGAGGACCTCAGGAGGGTGGGGTGTCCAGTTGTGTGGCCTCAAGCCCTGCGCCCATTGACGGGGCACCTTCCCCTCTCGCATAGGAAGGCACGCCGGGCGCCCCTCTCAGACTGGGCTCGCAGGCTCTCCTCTAGAGGGTCACTAACCTGGCCAACGCACAAGGGAGGCGCTCAGGCACCATGTGGAGGGGTGCTTCAACGTGCGCTTTGCTACGTCTTGAGCTTGCGTTGGTTTTCCTTGAAGAGGAAAGGGTCATGCAGCAATAGTAGCGTAAGTATTTCCCTCAGTTTTTGAGAACCAAGGTATCAATCCAGTAGGAAGCTCCTCAAAAGTCCCACTCACCTACACAAACAAACAAGAACTCGCAACCAACGCAATAAAGGGGTTGTCAATCCCTTCACGGCCACTTGCGATAGTGAGATCTGATAGAGATAGTATGATAAGATAAATATATTTTTGGTATTTTATAATGTAGATTGGAAAAGTAAAGATGCAAATAAAAGTAGATTGAAAGCTTATATGATAAAAGATAGACCCGGGGGGCATAGGTTTCACTAGTGGCTTCTCTCAAGATAGCATAAGTATTACGGCGGGTGAACAAATTACTGTCGAGCAATTGATAGAAAAGCGAATAATTATGAGATTATCTAGGCATGATCATGTATGTAGGCATCACGCCCGTGATAGGTAGACCGACTCCTGCCTGCATCTACTACTATTACACCACACATCGACCGCTATCCAGCATGCATCTAGAGTATTAAGTTCATAAAGAACAGAGTAACGCATTAAGAAATATGACATGATGTAGAGGGATAAACTCATGCAATATGACATAAACCCCATCTTTCTATCCTCGATGGCAATACGTGCCTTGCTGCCCCTGCTGTCACTAGGAAAGGACACCGCAAGATTGAACCCAAAGCTAAGCACTTCTCCCATTACAAGAAAGATCAATCTAGTAGGCCAAACCAAACTGATAATTCAAAGAGACATGCAAAGATAACTTAATCACACATAAAAGAATTCAGAGGAGATTCAAATATTTCTCATAGATAAACTTGATCATAAACCCACAATTCATCGGATCTCGACAAACACACCGCAAAAAGAGTTACATCGAATAGATCTCCAAGAAGATCAGGGAGAACATGGTATTGAGATCCAAAAAGAGAGAAGAAGCCATCTAGCTAATAACTATGGACCCGAAGGTCTGTGGTAAACTACTCACAACTCATCGAAGGGGCTATGGTGTTGATGTAGAAGACCTCCGTGGTTGATTCTCCCTCCGGCGGAGCGCCGGCGAAGGCTCCAAGATGGATTCTCGCGGATACAGAAGGTTACGGTGGTGGAAATAGTTTTTCGTGGTCGCCTTTGATGTTATCTGGGTATGTGGGTATATATAGGAGGAAGAAGTAGGTCGGTGGACGCCCGAGGGGCCCACGAGATAGGGGGCGCGCCTAGTAGGGGGGCGCGCCCTCCACCCTCGTGGCAGCCTCGACTGCTTCTTGATTTGCACTCCAAGTCCTTGGGATCATGTTCGTTCCAAAAATCACACTCCCAAAGGTTTCATTCTGTTTGGACTCTGTTTGATATTGCTTTTCTTCGAAACACTGAAATAGGCAAAAAAACAGCAATACGGGCTAGGCCTCCGGTAAGTAGGTTAGTCCCAAAAATGATATAAATGTGTAAAGTAAAGCCCATAAACATCCAAAACGGGTAATATAATAGCATGGAACAATCAAAAATTATAGATACGTTGGAGACGTATCAAGCATCCCCAAGCTTAATTCCTGCTCGTCCTCGAGTAGGTAATGATAAAAACAGAATTTTTGATGTGGAATGCTACCTAGCATAATTCTCAATGTAATTTTCTTTACTATGGCATGAATGTTCAGATCCAAATGATTCAAAATAAAAGTTCATATTGACATAAGAAATAGTAATACTTCAAGCATACTAATCAATGCAATCATGTCTTCTCAAAATAACATGGCTAAAGAAAGTTCATCCCTACAAAATCATATAGTTAGGCTATGCTTCATTTTCGTCACACAAAAATGCTCCCATCTTATACACCCCCGATGACAAGCCAAGCAATTCTTTCGTACTTAAATAATCTCAAGCTTTTTCAACTTTCACACAATACATGAGTGTGAGCCATGGATATAGCACTATGGCTGGAATAGAATATGATGATGGGGATTGTGTGGAGAACACAAAAAAGGAGAAAGTCTCACATTGACGAGGATAATCAACGGGCTCTGGAGATGCCCATCAATTGATGTCAACGTGAGGAGTAGGGATTGCCATGCAACGGATGCACTAGAGCTATAAATGTATTAAAGCTCAACAAAATAAACTAAGTGGCTGTGCATCTAACTTGCTTGCTCACGAAGACCTAGGGCATTTGAGGAAGCCCATCATAGGAATATACAAGCCAAGTTCTATAATGAAAAATTCCCACTAGTATATGAAAGTGAAAACATATGAGACTCTCTATATGAAGAACATGGTGCTACTTTGAAGCACAAGTGTGGAAAAAGAGATAGTAACATTGCCCCTTTTATTTTTATTTTCTTTTTTTTTCTTTTTCCTTTTTTTTCTTTGGGCCTTTCTTTTTTTGGCCTTTCTCTTTTTTTTCTTTTTCTTTTCTTTGGCCTTTCTTTTTTTCTGTTTGGCCTTTTTTTGGGGGGACAATGCTCTAATAATGATGATCATCACACTTTTATTTATTTACAACTCATGAATTACAACTCAAAAATAGAACAAGATATGACTCTATATGAATGCCTCCGATGGTGTACCAGTATGGGTAATGAATCAAGAGTGACATGTATGAAAAATTATGCATGGTGGCTTTGCCACAAATACGATGTCAACTACATGATCATGCAAGGAAATATGACAATGATAATGTGTGTCATGATGATAAACGGAATGGTGGAAAGTTGCTTGGCAATATATCTTGGAATGGCTATGGGAATGCCATAATAGGTAGATATGGTGGCTGTTTTGAGGAAGATATAAGGAGGCTTATGTGTGATAGAGCGTATCATATCACGGGGTTTGGATGCACTGGCGAAGTTTGCACCAACTCTCAAGGTGAGAAAGGGCAATGCACGGTACCGAAGAGGCTAGCAATGATGGAAGGGTGAGAGTGAGTATAATCCATGGACTCAACATTACTCAAAAGAACTCATATACTTATTGCAAAAATCAACAAGTCATCAAAAACCAAGCACTACGCGCATACTCCTAGGGGGATAGATTGGTAGGAAAAGATCATCGCTAGTCCCCGACCGCTACTCATAAGGATGCACAATCTAAGAACACCTCATGTTTCAAATTTGTTACACAACTTTAACCATACGTGCATGCTACGGGACTTTCTAACTTCAACACAAGAATTCTTTAAATTCATAATCACCCAACTAGCATGACTCTAATATCACTACCTCCATATCTCAAAACAATTATCAAGTATCAAATTGATCATAGCATCCAATTCACTTTCTATGATAGTTTTTATCATACCCAACTTGGACGCCCACCGTTCTAGGACCAATTTTATAACCATAGCAAATACCATGTTGTTCTAAGAGACTCTCAAAATAATATAATTGAAGCATGAGAGACTAACAATTTCTAAAAAATTAAGCCACCGCCGTGCTCTAAAAGATATAAGTGAAGCACTAGAGCAAATACTATCTAGCTCAATAGATATAAGTGAAGCACATAGAGTACTAATAAATTCCAATCAAGTGGGCTTCTCCCAAAAGGTGTGTACAGAAAGGATGATTGTGGAGAACTAAAAAGCCAAGACTAATATCATACAAGACGCTCCAAGCAAAACACATATCATGTGGCGAATAAAAATATAGCTCCAAGTAAAGTTACCGATAAACGAAGACGAAAGAGGGGATGCCTTCCGGGGGCATACCCAAGCTTAGGATTTTGGCTATTCTTGAATATCTTGGGGTGCCATGGGCATCCCCAAGCTTAGGCTTTTGCCACTCCTTATTCCATAGTCCATCAAATCTTTACCCAAAACTTGAAAACTTCACAACACAAAACTCAAGAGGAAATCTCATAAGCTCCGTTAGTGCAAGAAAGCAAAACCACCACATAAGGTACTGTAATGAACTCATTATTTATTTATATTGGTGTTAAACCTAATTTATTCCAAGTTCTCTATGGTTCATACCACTTAATACTAGCCATAGATGCATCAAAATAAGCAAACAACACACGAAAAACAGAATCTGTCAAAAACAGAACAGTCTGTAGCAATCTGTAACCCTCGAATACTTCTGGAACTCCTGGTAAATTTGTCTATTGATCTACATCAAAAAGAATCAACGCAAAATCACGTTTCTGTGAATTAACAAAATTATTTTAGTGCGTGCAAAGTTTCTGTTTTTCAGCAGAATCAAATTAACTATCACCATAGGTTATCCTATAGGTTCTACTTGGCACAAACACTAATTAAAACATAAAAACACATCTAAACAGAAGGTAGATGCAAAATTTATTACTAAACAGAAACAAAAACAAAAAACACAAATAAAATTGGGTTGCCTCCCAACTAGCACTATCGTTTAATGCCCCTAGCTAGGCATAAAAGCGAGGATAGATCTAAGTAGTGCCATAATAATAAGATAGATCTTGAAAACTCATCTCATATTCTCTATGTTCAGCAGCAAGTTTTCTTTGAGCCAAGCAAAAGTAATCAAAAGGGCTAAATTTAATAGTACAAAAGTCCCCAAGATCAATCACAAGAGGAATGGGTTCCTCCTTTGGCCCTTCATATTGCACAACTAATTCATCATTATAAGCATTCTTTTGGCAGAATTCCGTGAGCCTATACTCAATAGAGTATCCTAGCTCATTGTTTCGAATAGAAAAATCATTATTAAGTTCGGAAATTCTATCAATTAGGACATTGGTAGGAACCTGTTTCCTAAGGTTTTCATTAAAAGCAACATAGTCCAGAGATTGAAAACGCCTAATTTCCTCTTGATCAAACAGGATCACCTCTATGGGAGAACGAACGGCGTCCACCCTATAGTGTGCAAAGATTTCTTTGGCCTCTCTTATTATAAATCTAAACTCATGAGCGAAAAAGATATTAACGACGCGCTTAACAGAAGAATGCTCAATATTAGAAAATTCCAGGAAAATTCTTTGTATGCAAGGATGCATATGCATAAAATGTCTTTCAAGCTCAACTACAAGCATAGTGATAGCATCCGCAAGACTACTAGTTCTATGAAGAATAGAACCACCCATAGAAGGTAAAGCACCGGCACAAGTAAAGAAATCTTGAATAACCCCTTTTCTGATAATGTTACCGCTACCGATTCGAAACTTTTAGTATGCAAGATAAGGGGTTCTTCAGCAGCAGCATCAGAATTTTCCATGTTATCATTATTGTCCATATCGACGATAATCTCCCCAATTTCAGACATAACGGTAAACAAAAGCGAGGAAGAAGAAGAGGGCAAACGAAAGAGAGAGAAGATTGGGAAAGAGAGGGCGAATAAAACGGCAAGGGTAAAGTGGGGGAGAGGAAAACGAGAGGCAAATGGCAAATAATGTAAATGCGAGGGAGATAAGTTTGTGATGGGTACTTGGTATGTCTTGACTTGAGCGAAGACCCCCCCGGCAACGGCGCCAGAAATCCTTCTTGCTATGTCTTGAGCTTGCGTTGGTTTTCCTTGAAGAGGAAAGGGTCATGCAGCAATAGTAGCGTAAGTATTTCCCTCAGTTTTTGAGAACCAAGGTATCAATCCAGTAGGCAGCTCCTCAAAAGTCCCATGCACCTACACAAACAAACAAGAACTCGCAACCAACACAATAAAGGGGTTGTCAATCCCTTCACGACCACTTGCGATAATGAGATCTGGTATAGTATGATAAGATAAATATATTTTTGGTATGTTATAATATAGATTGAAAAAGTAAAGATGCAAATAAAAGTAGATTGAAAGCTTATATGATAAAAGATAGACCCGAGGGCCATAGGTTTCACTAGTGGCTTCTCTCAAGATAGCATAAGTATTACGGTGGGTGAACAAGTTACTATCGAGCAATTGATAGAAAAGCGAATAATTATGAGATTATCTAGGCATGATCATGTATATAGGCATCACGTCCGTGACAAGTAGACCGACTCCTACCTGCATCTACTACTATTACTCCACACATCGACTACTATCCAGCATGCATCTAGAGTATTAAGTTCATAAAGAACAGAGTAACGCATTAAGATAGATGACATGATGTAGAGGGATAAACTCATGCAATATGATATAAACCCCACCCTTTTATCCTTGATGGCAACAATACAATACGTGCCTTGCTGCCCCTGCTGTCACTGAGAAAGGACACCACAAGATTGAACCCAAAGCTAAGCACTTCTCCCATTGCAAGAAAGATCAATCTAGTAGGCCAAACCAAACTGATAATTCGAAGAGACTTGCAAAGATAACTTAATCACACATAAAAGAATTCAGAGGAGATTCAAATATTTCTCATAGATAAACTTGACCATAAACCCACAATTCATCGGATCTCGACAAACACACCGCAAAAAGAGTTACATAGAATAGATCTCCAAAAAGAGAGAAGAAGCCATCTAGCTAATAACTATGGACCCGGAGGTCTATGGTAAACTACTCACAGCTCATCGGAGGGGCTATGGTGTTGATGTAGAAGCCCTCCATGGTCGATTCCCCCTCCGACGGAGCACCGGCGAAGGCTCCAAGATGGGATCACGCGGATACAGAAGGTTACGGTGGTGGAAGTAGTTTTTCGTGATCACCTTTGATGTTCTCGAGGTACGTGGGTATATATAGGAGGAAGAAGTAGGTCGGTGGACGCCTGAGGGGCCCATGAGATAGGGGCGCGCCCAGTAGGGGGCGCGTCCTCCACCCTTGTGGCCGCCTCGACTACTTCTTGACTTGCACTCCAAGTCCTCTAGATCACGTTCGTTCCAAAAATCACGCTCCTGAAGGTTTCATTCCGTTTGGACTCCGTTTGATATTCCTTTTCTTCGAAACACTGAAATAGGCAAAAAAAACAGCAATACGGGTTGGGCCTCCGGTTAGTAGGTTAGTCCCAAAAATGATATAAATGTGTAAAGTAAAGCCCGTAAACATCCAAAACGGGTAATATAATAGCATAGAATAATCAAAAATTATAGATACATTGGAGACATTACACGCTTCCATGGAGAAAGCACAGGGCGTGAGGCGCCAGGCGCTCAGGAGTTCATCACCAAGGCAATCGAGGAGATCTAGGAGGCAAGAGCTATGCAGGGCAATCAATAGGGCCGTGTCTCAAGAGCTCTTCTCGCCATCCCGCGTTGGCCGATGCGAGGCCCCCTCTCACAGCTACGTTCGCATGCCCTTCGGCTTGCTGAATGCAACCACTACATTCCAGCGCCACATGCGGGGCGTCCTGGCAGCTCATGAGGGTAGGCACCAGGCGATCCAGGCGGAGATGGCGACGGGTCCTGTTGGGTTCTACGGTAGGGTGCGTCGACTGCAAATTAAAATTTCCTACACGCAGAACAACCAAGAACATGCTACGGGAAGATGGATCACAGTTCGTTACCACTAGACGCGCAGTGCCGTGCAGCGGAAGAAGAGTTGGGGCAGCGTGTCCGCGTGGATCGTCTCCTCCTCGTCCGATCTCCCTCGAACAGCCGGTCGTCCGATCCCACGTACAAGTTTGACTGAGCGGTGCAAGTGCACCGCCTCTAACGGTATCCGCGCGTGCAGGAGGAACACCGTGCGGCGGACTGCTAGGTCCGATCACACAGTCGGCGGCGAGTGGAGGTGGCTATTTGCAACACATGCAAACCCTAGTCGCGGCGCCAAAGCGACCAACCGCATGAGTGTGTCGCACCTCCACTTTATATAGGCGTCCATCGTAGGCTCAACACTTGGGCCTCGCACGGACCCTAAAGCCCAAAGTCTACTCGGTCACGTTCCTAGTCCAGTTCGGATCACATCCGACCAGTATCCTATGAACCGACCTCGTAGGTTCCTTCCCTTAAGCGCATGACCCCTTAGGTTCAAGTCGGCCTGGTCACAGTTCGGATCACCTCCGACCTGCACGGTTGGTAGCGGCCTCTAGCAAAGCATGCCGACCACCAAGCAGACTATGAAGCTGGTTAGGCGAACCTGTACAACGTGTCACACTTCTGTTCCCTTTGCCTCATGATGTATGTTGTCGGGCTCAAGGCGAGACTGTCATCCTTGTGCTAGCCCGACCTCTTTCTCGTTCCAGTGATACCGACCACAAACCGGATTATCTCATAATCCCTGTCGCATGGCCATGCTTATCCTGGTCAGATCACACGATGGGCCCAGAGTATATCTCTCCTGATCGGAGGGGCAAATACCATCTTGATCGACCATGTCTCGCAGCATGGGACTGGACAAACCCGAAAACTACAATTGTAACTACCCAGTCACGGAGTAGCGTTTGGTCGTCCCAAAGCAAGTCTGTCACCATCCTGAGTACACGCGTCAGCTCAGGTCTTAGGACATAGAACGTATGTTGTACTAGAGACTCATAGATGACATATCGCTGCGTGTCATTAGTTGGGTCTATCCGACTCGGACCTTATCTCGACTCGGATCTGACTACGTCGAATCCTACCAGACCTTTCCAAGTCCATATTATCCGGTTAGCATCCAATGCTCCATGGCTAGTGAGACCAAGCCATCGACCGTGTCATATGCTAGTCTAGTCGACTGCGCGTCCACAGAGCCCTTTCGACTAGGGACCTTTTAGGATAGTCATCATCCAATGCATAGTCCCACAAACAAGTCACATACTTGCTGATACACATCATTGATAATGTCCAAGGACTATCTTTATTCATAAACACATAGGAAATATCATCATACATGATTGCCTCTAGGGCATATCTCCAACAGTCTCCCACTTGCACTAGAGTCAATCAAATAGACATCGAATGCCCATAGCTCTAACATGCCCCTCATGCTTGGGTTGTGGAAGCGGATTAGTTAATGGATCTGCAACATTTGCATCCGTGTGAATCTTGCATAACTCTACATCACCATTCTTTACGATCTTTCATATCAGGTGATATTTCCGGTATATGTGTCTGACCTTGTGGTGATTCCTCGGCTCCTTGGCTTGTGCGATGGCACCAGAATTATCACAATAAAGGTCCAACGGTTTCACCGAGGCTGGGAAAATACCAAGATCATCCAGAAAAAGCCAGATCCAAACACCTTCTTTTGCAGCTTCACAAGCCGCAGTGTATTCGGCTTTTCTGGTAGAATCGGCCACCGTATCATGCTTGGAACTCATCCAGTGCATTGCCCCTCCGTTTAGGACGTACACGAATCCGGACTGTGATCGACAATCATCTCTGTTGGTTTGGAAACTAGCATCAGCGTAACCCCTTACGACGAGCTCTTCCTCACCTCCATAAACTAGGAACATCTCTTTACTCCTTTTCAGGTACTTCAAAATAGTCTTTACCGTTGCCCAGTGACTCTCACCTGGGTTGGCCTGGTATCTACTTGTTAGGCTTATTGCGAAAGCAACATCAGGCCTTGTACATATAATGGCATACATGATGGATCCGATTGCCGAGGCATACGGAATCCTACTCATCCTGCTTCGCTCATCAGATGTCGAAGGACTCTGAGTCTCGCTTAGCCTTATACCATGTGAGACTGGCAAGAATCCTTTCTTTGCCTCACTCATGTTGAACCGCTTCAACACTTTATCTATGTACGTGCTCTGGCTTAAGCCAAGCAGCCTCCTCGATCTATCTCTATAGATCTTGATGCCTAAAATATACACTGCCTCACCAAGGTCTTTCATCGAAAACTTGCCATTCAATGATCCCTTGACCGAGTTCAACATCGAAACATCATTTCTGATCAGCAGTATGTCATCCACATACAAGATCAAAAACACTATCGAGCTCCCACTTAACTTCTTGTATAAACAATAGTCCTCTTTGCTTTTGATGAAACCAAGACCAGTGACGACCTCATCAAAACGAATGTTCCAACTCTGAGATGCTTGCTTCAACCCATAAATGGATCTCTTGAGCTTGCATACCTTACTAGTGCTAGTCGGATCGACAAAACCCTCGGGTTGTATCATATACACATCCTCGGTTAAATTTCCATGAAGGAAAGCCGTTTTGACATCCATCTGCCATATCTCGTAATCGAAATATGCAGCTATAGCTAGTATGATCCTCACCGACTTCAGCATCGCTACCGGCGAGTAGGTCTCGTCTTAGTCAATTCCTTGAACTTGTCCATAACCTTTAGCGACAAGCCGAGCTTTGCGGATCTGAACATTTCCATCCACATCGGTTTTATTCTTAAAGACCCATTTGCAACCAATGGCAGTTACGCCAGGTGGCGGATCAACCAAGTCCCAGACTTGATTCTCATCCATGGACTTTAATTCAGATCTCATGGCCTCCATCCATTCCTCGGAATCTGGGCTCACCATCGCTTCCGCATATGTGGCCGGCCCGTCGCTTTCTAGCAACAATACATCGCGCCCTCTGCACAATCTTTCCGACCTCCGTGGTTCTAGTGCCGCTTCCACTACAAGTTCCCTGACTGACTGCGGTATGATCTCATCACCAGCCGAGCCGAGTGGTCCTCGAATTTCTTCGAGTCGAACCGTCCTCCCACTGGCCTCCCGACTGAGAAACTCTTTCTCAAGGAAAACTCCACTCCGAGCAACAAACACTTTGTTCTCTTCCCGGTTGTAGAAGCTATATCTCAAGGTTTCCCTCGGATATCCCACGAATATGCATTTATCCGACTTAGGTGTAAGCTTGTCTGACATAAGTCGCTTGACAAATGCTTCACAACCCCAAATCTTTAGAAAAGACAAACTGGGACTCTTCCCGGTCCACATCTCATGTGGTGTCTTGTCTACCGATTTTGATGGTACCCTGTTAAATGTGAAAGCTGCAGTTTCTAGAGCGTATCCCAAAATGAAAAGGGTAAATCCGATTTGCTCATCATAGACCGGACCATGTCTAACAAGGTCCTATTCCTCCGTTCTGACACGTCGTTTCTCTGTGGCGTACCCGGAGGTGTGAGCTGAGATACTATACCTCGACTTTTCAGATGATCATCAAACTCCTGGCTCATGTACTCACCTCCACGATCAGATCGCAGAAGCTTTATAGTCTTGCCGAGCTGATTTTCAACCTTGTTCTGAAACTCTTTAAACTTTTTAAAAGTCTCCGACTTGTGCCTCATCAAATAGATATATCCATATCTACTCAAGTCGTCGGTAAAAGTCACGAAGTACTGATAGCCACCTCTGGCAGTTGTGCTCATGGGACCACACACATCACTATGTATAAGTTCCAACAGCTCGGAAGCCCTCTCGCAACTCTTTGCGAAAGGAGAATTAGTCATCTTGCCGAGCAAGCATGATTCACATGTCTCGAACGACCCGAAGTCGGACGAAGTTAGGAGCCCATCATCATGGAGCTTCTTCATGCATTTCAGACTAATGTGTCCAAGCCGGCAATGCCAGAAGTATGTCGGATTTATCTCATTAGGCTTATGCCTCCTGACATTCACGTTATAGACCGGTTCCTGTTCTAAATTCAATATAAATAGCCCATCAACAATGGGTGCATAGCCGTGGAACATACAATTCAAAAATATCGAACAACCATTGTCTTTTAAATTGAATTCATAACCTTGACTCATCAAACATGCGGCAGAAATAATGTTCCGACTAAGTGCAGGAATGTAATAACAATTATTCAATTCCATTATGAATCCAGAAGGAAGCTGGAGTTGCATCGTGCCGACTTCCAATGCAGCAACTCTTGCTTTGTTGCCGACCCTGATGTCAAACTCCCCTTGTGCCACACGCCTAGTTCTTACTAGCCCCTGCATCGAGTTGCAAATATGAACAACTGATCCGGTATCAAATACCCAAGAGCTACTAGGTATGTCAGCAAGGTAAACGTCTATAACATATGCAACAAGTGTACCTTTGCCTGAAGAAGCATTTTCGGCCTTTTTGCCATGCTCTACAAGCCACTTGCTATAGTTCCTCTTCCAGTGACCGGTCTCCTTGCAGTGAAAGCAAACGGTCTTCGAGTCCGGTCTAGACTTCGGTGCAGCGGCAGAGGTTACCGTCTCTGTGCTCTTTGCCTTAGCCTTTTTCTTGGACCAACTCTTCTTGAACTTAGCCGATTTCTGCACCATCAACACTTGATGCGTGCCTTTCTTAATATCCTGCTCTGCCACTTTGAGCATCCCATGCAATTTAGTGAGCTTCTTATCCATGCCATGCATATGATAGTTCGAGATGAACGTCCCATAGCTGGGCGGAAGAGAACCCAGAACAGCATCAGTAGCCAGCTCATCCAAGAGCGGGAAGCCCAAACGATCCAAAGCTTGCACATACCCGATCATCTTGATCACATGTGGGCTCAGTGGATCACCTTCCTTCAGCTTGCAATCCATCAAGGATCGCCAGACGTTGAACCTTTCAGTCCTAGCCTGTGTCTGAAACATGCTCTTGAGACTCTCGATCATATCGTAAGCCTCAACATTTTCGAAAAGCTGTTGCAAATCGGGCTCCATACAAGCCAGCATCAGACAGCTGATCTCCCTTGATTCGTCAACGAGTTTCTGGTAGGCATTCTTAGTTGTGGCATTAGCATTATCAGCAGGTTCCTCTGGAAGTGGATCCTCTAGAACATGTTCCTTTTTATCGTGCTTGAGAACAATTCTCAGATTTCTATACCAGGTGGTAAAGTTTGTTCCATTCAGTTTATCCTTTTCCAGAATTGATTTCAACGCAAAGTTGGGTTGAGCAGGTGGTGCCATTGATCTACAACAGAAAATATGCAATCACTAAGCAATGTGTTTATGTAGAGTAATTCTAGCCTAAACAGAAATACTCCCACTGAAGTCAGTAGCCCTCCGCAAACTCTCAGTGATTCAGGATCCGACTAGCGCATGCGACTAGTGAGCTTTAGCATCACTGCTAGCCAACATACCTATCCGGTAAGCAACTCCTTGCTAATCGTATCTCTATACGACTCCTGTCGGTTGGGAAGGTATCTCATACCCCGGCTCCCAACCTTCTTTGCCACAAGGCCCAAAACCATTTTGATAGCCTTGTCAAGTTAACCTGATGCAGTGCATGTACGTGTCTGACATGAACCCTTCAGTTCAAGGACATCCAGCAGCTACTAGACGTACTTGACGTGCGAAGGTGCAACATCGGGAATGGCAATTCGCTTGATATTCATGAGGGATCTTTCTACCATTCTAACATGCATAGAAACAAAGAAGCATAACAATCACAAATAAACATATATTGTGAAATAGTATGGCTCCTTCATGGACGTTCTTCCAGGTCGGCTCCGACTCCGATGACCATCTACGAACTCCATCTTGTTCGGGACGCCAAGCCACCAACCTGATCTCTATTATCAAACTACTACAACTAGTAATGAATTTTACATAGAGTCACAAGTTGACACGCAGGTCGTTATATAATATAATGAGAGCACTTTGGCTCCTGTCGGCTGACAAACATGACACGCAGGCCACGTATAAATTACACACATGCATCACATACACATGAGCCATACTATTCACATCAAACCTGCAAAACAAAGTTGTGCATAGAATCGCATTCTAGCGGTTTGTGTGTCGGGTACGAAATACACGGAGCTATGCACACGTTTTCGGAAATCACATATCACATCTGAACTCCGATCACGCCGAATTTTCTGATCTGACCGATCATATCGATCATCGCGAATCCGATTCGGATTTACGTTCACTGTTAACCCCGATGGCAGATGACCGACCGGTCGGGGTAGATCGTGTCACGACCTCATCGATCCCGATTGACAGAAAACATAGCCTCAACGATCCCCATGTGCAGTTGATCACATCAACCGTGCACATAGCCGATCTGATCAAGAACAACAGATCTCATCTCCTGCCTCCACATATCTAAAATGCATACGATCTGAATCCAAATCCTATAGCAGAGGCTCTGATACCACTGTTGGATTCTACGGTAGGGTGCGTCGACTGCAAATTAAAATTTCCTACGTGCAGAACAACCAAGAACATGCTACGGGAAGATGGATCACAGTTCGTTACCGCTAGACGCGCAGTGCCGTGCAGCGGAAGAAGAGTTGGGGCAGCACGTCCACGTGGATCGTCTCCTCCTCGTCTGATGTCCCTCGAACAGACGGTCGTCCGATCCCACGTACAAGTTCGCCTGAACGGCGCAAGTGCACTGCCTCTAACGGTATCCGCGCGTGCAGGAGGAACACCATGCGGCGGACTGCTAGGTCCGATCACACAGTCGGCAGCGAGTGGAGGTGGCTATTCGCAACACATGCAAACCCTAGTCGCAGCACCGAAGCGATCAACCGCATGAGTGTGCCGCACCTCCACTTTATATAGGCGTCCATCGCAGGCTCAACACTTGGGCCTCGCACAGACCCTAAAGCCTAAAGTCTACTCGGTCACGCTCCTAGTCCAGTTCGGATCACATCCGACCAATGTCCTATGAACCGACCTCGTAGGTTCCTTCCCTTAAGTGCGTGACCCCTTAGGTTCAAGTCGGCTTGGTCACAATTCGGATCACCTCTGACCTGCACGGTTGGTAGCGGCCTCTAGCAAAGCATGCCGACCACAAGCAGACTATGAAGCTAGTTAGGCGAACCTGTACAACGTATCACACTTTTGTTCCCTTTGCCTCACGATATATGTTGTCGGGCTCAAGGCGAGACTGTCATCCTTGTGCTAGCCCGACCTCTTTCTCGTACCAGTGATACCGACCACAAACTGGATTATCTCATAATCCCTGTCGCATGGCCATGCTTATCCTGGTCGGATCACACGAGGGGCCCAGAGTATATCTCTCCTGATCAGAGGGGCAAATCCCATCTTGATCGACCATGTCTCGCAGCATGGGACTGGACAAACCCGAAACCTAACATTGTAACTACCCAGTCACGGAGTAGCGTTTGGTCGGCCCAAAGCAAGTCTGTCACCATCCCGAGTACACGCGTCAGCTCAGGTCTTAGGACATAGAACGTATGTTGTACTAGAGACTCACAGATGACATATCACTGCGTCTCATAGTTGGCTCTGTCCGACTCAGACCTTATCTCGACTCGGATCCGACTACGTCGAATCCTACCAGACCTTTCCAAGTCCATATTATCCGGTTAGCATCAATGCTCCATGGCTAGTGAGACCAAGCCATCGACCGTGTCATATGCTAGTCTAGTCGGCTGCACGTCCACACAACCCTTTCGACTAGGGACCTTTTAGGACAGACATCATACAATGCATAGTCCCACAAACAAGTCACGTACTTGCTGATACACATCATTGATAATGTCCAAGGACTATCTTTATTCATAAACACATAGGAAATATCATCATACATGATTGCCTCTAGGGCATATCTCCAATAGGTCCTCGCGAGCACCCCGGGTCTCCAGAGCCTCCCGAGGTTCACGGCCTGGGCGGCTCATGAGGAGCGACTTCTGCGGCACGCGTCTTCAGCTACTTCAACATCTCTTCAGCAACGGTGCCAGGTGACATCTTTCGGTTTGTTCAGTTCCCCCCCCCCCCGGGCTGCATCATCCCCAAGCCGCGTGGGTCCATCCCTGCAGCATGTATCCTTCTTGCGTCTATCAGAACTAGCTTTACCTTATTTCATGAGTCGCCTTATGATTACCACCTATCTGTCCGGTCCTTCGTCGCCATGAATGTCGTGCGCCCTTGCAAAACCGCCCACGACCGCCTCATGATTAAGGACTGGCACAGCGGTTGTGCTCGGGTCTGTCCCTGCAGCGTCCCTAAACCCAAGTGGCTGAGCTCTGGCTCGCCGGCCAGCTCCCCCGCACGTCACCTCCCATGGTCCTTGGTGTCTTGTTCTCACATGAGCTAATCGGGGGAGGATCAGTTAGGGGGCGCGGCTCGATGACTCGCCGCCGCGGGAGCCGCACGCAGGTTGTCTTTCTTCAAGACTTTCTCATGAGAAAACTGGGCACGGCTGTGTTCGGGTCCATCCCTATAGCATGAACAAACCCAACGGCTGAGGTCTGTCTGGCGGGCCGGCCCCATTCACGTCACCTCCTGGAGTCGTTGGTGTTTTGTCTTCTCATGCAATAACCTCAGGAGATTCACTCGGCTCAGGTTGCCTAACCATCTCGCAAGACTATTACAAATGTTTTGAATCAAACCCAGGCGCAACCCGCCTTGAGGTAGGACCTCGTGAGTCCTGTGCTGGCTCACGAGTGCCCATACACACCTCCTCTAGCCCTACCGTGCAAGCCACATGTCAGGGAGGGGCTGTGAACGCCTCGGGGTCTCCCTCCAGAGGGAGCCACCACCTATGTACCAGTGGAAGCACCATGCTCCGTGCTGGCAGTCAACACGGTAGAGGAGCGGCTATGCTCGTGCAAGAGCAGAAGTGATAACCCACAAGTATAGGGGATCGCAACAACTTTCGAGGGTAGAGTATTCAACCCAAATTTATTGATTCGACACAAGGGGAGCCAAAGAATATTCTTGAGTATTAGCAGTTGAGTTGTCAATTCAACCACACCTGGATAACTTAATATCTGCAACAAAGTGTTTAGTAGCAAAAGTGGTATGATAATAAAGGTAGCGGTAGCAAAAGTAAAGATAAATGTTTTGGGGGTTTTGTAGTAGTTGTAACAGTAGCAACGAAAAAGTAAATAAGCGAAGAACAATATGTGAAAAAGCTCATAGGCAATGGATCAGTGATGGATAATTATGCCGGATGCGATTCCTCATGCAATAGTTATAACATAGGGTGATATAGAACTAGCTCCAGTTCATCAATGTAATGTAGGCATCTATTCCGTAAATAGTCATACGTGCTTATGGAAAAGAACTTGTATGACATCTTTTGTCCTGCCCTCCCGTGTTCAGCGGGGTCCTTACGGAAACTAAGGGATATTAAGGCCTCCTTTTAATAGAGAACCAGAACAAAGCATTAGCACATAGTGAATACATAAACTCCTCCAACTACGGTCATCACCGAGAAGTATCCCGATTATTGTCACTTTGGGGTTGTCGGATCATAACACATAATAGGTGACTATAGACTTGCAAGATAGGATCAAGAACACACATATATTCATGAAAACATAATAGGTTCAGATCTGAAATCATGGCACTCGGGCCCTAGTGGCAAGCATTAAGCATAGCAAAGTCATAGCAACATCAATCTCAGAACATAGTGGATACTAGGGATCAAACCCTAACAAAACTAACTTTATTACATGGTAAATCTCATCCAACCCATCACCGTCCAACAAGCCTACGATGGAATTACTCACGCACGGCGGTGAGCATCATGAAATTGGTGATGGAGGATGGTTGATGATGATGACGGCGACGAATCCCCCTCTCCGGAGCCCCGAACGGACTCCAGATCAGCCCTCCCAAGAGAGATTAGGGCTTGGCGGCGGCTCTGTGTCGTGAAACGCGATGAAACTTTCTCTCCGATTTTTTCTCCCCGAGACGGTATATATGGAGTTGGAGTTGAGGTCGGAGGAGGTCCAGGGGGCCCACGAGATAGGAGGGCGCGCCCTAGGGGAGCGCGCCCCCTGTCTCGTGGATAGCCCGTGGGCCCCCTAGCCTTGATTCTTTCGCCAAAAATTCTTATTAATTCTGAAAAGTGCCTCCGTGGATTTCCAGGACATTCCGAGAACTTTTCTTTTCTACACATAGAACAACATCATGGCAGTTCTGCTGAAAACAGCGTCAGTCTGGGTCAGTTTCATTCAAATCATGCAAGTTAGAGTCCAAAACAAGGGCAAAGGTGTTTGGAAAAGTAGATACGTTGGAGACGTATCAACTCCCCCAAGCTTAAACCTTTGCTTGTCCTCAAGCAATTCAGTTGATAAACTAGAAGTGATAAAGAAAAACTTTTACAAACTCTGTTGCTCTTGTTGTTGTAAACATGAAAAGCCAGCATTCAAGTTTCAGCAAATATTATGAACTAACCATACTCACAATAACACATAGGTCTCACAATTACTCATATCAATAACATAATCAGCTAGCGAGCCATAATAATAAAACTCGGATGACAACACTTTCTCAAAATAATCATAACATGATATAACAAAATAGTATCTCGCTAGCCCTTTCTGAGACCATAAAACATAAATGCAGAGCACCTTTAAAGATCAAGGACTGACTAAACATTGTAATTCATGGTAAAAGAGATCCAGTCAAGTCATACCCAATATAAACCAATAATAATGAATGCAAACAGAAGTGTGCTCTCCAGCGGGTGCTTTTTAATATGAAAGGTGATGACTCGACATAAAAGTAAATAGATAGGCCCTTCGCAGAGGGAAGCAGGGATTTGTAGAGCTGCCAGAGCTCGATTTTAAAATAGAGATTGAATAACATTTTGAGCGGCATACTTTGGCTGTCAACGCTACAACTATGAGATGGTTGTATCTTCCATACTACATGCATTATAGGCAGTTCCCAAACAGAATGGTAAAGGTTAAACTCCCCCAACCACCAACAAGCATCAATCCATGGCTTGCTCGAAACAATGAGTGCCTCCAACATACAATAGCCCTGGGGGAGTTTTGTTTAATTATTTTGATTTGCTTTGATCTTTTTGGATCATGGGACTGGGCATCCCGGTTACCGGCCCTTTCTCGTGAATGAGGAGTGTAGTCCACTCCTCTTGAGAATAACCCACCTAGCATGTAAGATATAGGCAGCCCTAGTTGAAACATGAGCTGCTTGAGCATGCAAAACAGAATTTCATTTGAAGGTTTGGAGTTTGGCACATACAAATTTACTTGGAACGGCAGGTAAATACCGCATATAGGAAGGTATAGTGGACTCATATGGAACAACTTTGGGGTTTAAGGAGTTTGGACGCACAAGCAGTATTCCAGCTTAGTACAGGTGAAGGCTAGCAAAAGACTGGGAAGCGACCAACTGAGAGAGCGACAACAGTCGTAAACATGCATTAAAATTAATTCGCATCAAGTACAAGCATGAGTAGGATATAATCTACCATGAACATAAATATCATGAAGGCTATGTTGATTTGATTCAACTACATGCGTGAACATGTGCCAAGTCGAGTCACTTAATACATTCAAAGGAGGATACCATCCCATCATACCACATCATAATCATTCTAATACCATGTTGGCACGCAAGGTAAACTATTATAACTCATAGCTAATCAAGCATGGCACAAGTAGCTATAATCTCTAAATGTCATTAAAAATATGTTTACTTCATAATAGCTGACTCAGGAACGATGAATCATCATATTTACAAAAATAAAAGAGGTCGAGTTCATACCAGCTTTTCTCATCCCAATAAGTCCATCATATATCGTCATTGATGCCTTTCACTTGCACGACCGAACGATGTGTATAATAATAAGAGTGCACTTTCATTGGACTAAGCTGGAATCTGCAAGCATTCAACTCAAGAGAGAAGACAAGTAATATGGGCTCTAAATTAAATAAACAATCATGCATATAAGAGCCACTAAGCAATTTTAATATAGTCTTCTCGACCCCCAAAAGAAAGAAAAGAAAAGAAAATTATTTACACGGGAAAGCTCCCAACAAGTAAAAAGAAGAACGAGAAATCTTTTTGGGTTTTCATTTTAATTTCTACTACAAGCAAGGGAATTAAACTAACTATTTTTTTTGGTTTTTCTTAAGGTTTATCAAACACACAAGAAGAAGGCTGGAAAAAGAAATTTAAACTAGCATGGATAATACAATGAAAGAGTATGAGCACCGACGACTAGTGTGTGAACATGAATGTAAAGTCGGTGAGAAATATGTACTCCCCCAAGCTTAGGCTTTTGGCCTAAGTTGGTTTAATACCAGTGACCGCCTGGCTGATATCCATAAGTGAAACTGGGGTAGTACTGAGATGAAGAGGCGACCGCCTCCTGAGCAGCAGTGTGTTGGCGAGCTGCCTCCATTCCCCTCTCGTATTCAGTGACTTCTTCCCTGATGACAACATATCTTCCTTTTGTCTGATAATCAAAAAGGTAGGGAGCAGGAAGAGTAACAGGGACGACGTTGCGTCTGTTATAGGTTAGTCGATAATGGAGGAATTGTTCATTCCTCTCAAGAAAATGATGATCAAACATAGCTTCTTTATCCAAATAAACAGGAGGTACAATCATATCCCCCTCTCGTGGAGCTATATTAAGAAAATTAGCCACACGGGTTGCATAAATTCCTCAAAAGAAATCTCCTCTTCTATTATTATTATGCAGCCTACGTGCAACTATTGCCCCCAAGGTATAACCTCTATAACCTAACACAGCACTCTTGAGGACACAAAGATCAGGGGCACACATGTGACATACTTCGTCCTTACTGTTAATGCATCTACCAATAAAGAGAGCAAAGTAATGTATAGCAGGAAAATGAATGCTCCCTATGGTAGCTTGTGTTACGTCCCTAGATTCTCCCACAGTAATACTAGCAAGAAAATCTCTAACTTCTGATTTGGGAGGATCATTAATATTACCCCACTGTGGGAGTTTGCAAGCAGTTGTGAAATCCTCTAAATCCATGGTATAAGATGTATCATAAATATCAAACATAACACTAGGGGAATTACGCGAAGAAATATATTCGAACCTCCGCACAAAGGAATCAGTCAATTGATAATATTGGGGACACTTATCTTGTAAGAAGTCCTCAAGCTCAGCATTACGCACATATGCGTCAAATCCCCCCTTGAAGCCTGCTTCAACCATAAAATCATCGGATGGCCACTCGCAAGCCCGTACATTTGCGTCCCTTGGCAAATTAACATCTTGTTCACGTATAGAAATTCTTGTCCCTTTCTTTGCTGAGGAGCCACCTTGGTACATTCTTCTAAGCATATTTCTTTTTCTGAATTTTTTTGAAATTTTAGTAACTTCAAAAAAAAAGTGAATAAAACTAAACAAGATTGATAGCAACTACTCCTACAAGTGCCTAGAGCCTATATCATGCATTGGAATTGCTTGGGACCTTAAAAAATTTAACATGCAAGCTCAAGAACATGGTCACCTATGCAGCAAAAATTTTCAATGAATAAAGCACTAGAACAAAAACTAATTGGACCAATGGAGGAGTCACATACCAAGCAACAATCTCCCTAAGCAGTTTTGCGAATGGAGCTTTGGGCTATGAGATCGAAAATCGCAGCAAAACGAGCTAGAACTCGGGCTTGAGCTGGATGGGGATTTTTTTTTGGGTAGAAGATGAAGTGTGTGGGTGCTGGCATAAGTGGAGGGGAGCCACCAGGGGCCCACGAGACAGGGGGGCACGCCCTACAGGGGGGGCGCCCTCCTCTCTCGTGGCCTGGAGCTTGCCCCTCATGCAGTGTTTTTAGTGCCTAAAATCCTCAAATATTCCAGAAAAAATCATACTAAATTTGCAGGGCATTTGGAGCACTTTTATTTTTGGACTATTTTTTAATGCACGGATAATTTAGAAAACAGACGGATAATACTATTTTTGCTTTATTTATTCTAAATAACAGAAAGTAAAAAGAGAGTACAGAAGGTTGTGCCTTCTAGTTTCATCCATCTCGTGATCACCAAAATGAACCCACTAACAAGGTTGATCAAGTCTTGTTAACAAACTCATTCCGAATAACATGGAACCGGAGAAATTTCGAATAATACTAAGTTACCTCAACGGGGATATGAAAATCCCCAACAATAAGAATATCATACTTTTTCTTGACAGTAGGGAGAGGAAATTCAAAACCTCCAAAAATGATAGTCGGAACTTTTTCAATAGAATTGATGCTACGAACTTGAGATTGTTTCCTCGGAAAGTGTACCGTATGCTCATTACCATTAACATGAAAAGTGACATTGCCTTTGTTGCAATCAATAATAGCCCCTGCAGTATTAAGAAAAGGTCTACCAAGGATAATAGACATACTATCGTCCTCGGGAATATCAAGAATAACAAAGTCCGTTAAGATAGTGACATTTGCAACCACAATAGGCTCACAAATACCGACAGGTATGGCAGTTGATTTATCAGCCATTTGCAAAGATATTTCAGTAGGTGCCAACTTATTCAATTCAAGTCTATGATATAAAGAGAGAGGCATAACACTAACACCGGCTCCAAGATCACATAAAGCAGTTCTAACATAATTTCTTTTAATAGAGCATGGTATAGTTGGTACACCCGGATCTCCATGTTTCTTTGGTATTCCACCATTAAAAGTGTAATTAGCAAGCATGGTGGAAATTTCAGCTTCTGGTATCTTTCTTTTATTTGTGATGATATCCTTCATATACTTAGTATAAGGATTTACTTTAAGCATATCAGTTAAGCGCATACGTAAGAAAGTAGGTCTAATCATTTTAGCAAAGCGCTCAAAATCCTCATCATCCTTTGACTTGATGGTTTAGGAGGAAAGGGCATGGGTTTCTGAACCCATGGTTCTCTTTCTTTACCGTGCTTCCTAGCAACAAAATCTCTCTTATCATAACGTTGATTCTTTGATTGTGGGTTATCAAGATCAACAGCAGGTTCAATCTCTACATCATTGTCTTTGCTAGGTTGAGCATCAACATGAACATTATCACTAGGTTCATGTTCATCACCTGATTGAGTTTCAGCATCAGAAATAGAAATATCATTGGGATTCTCAGGTGTGTCTACAGTAGGTTCACTAGAAGCATGCAAAGTTCTATCGTTTTTCTTCTTCTTCTTTTTAGAAGAACTAGGTGCCTCTAAATTATTTCTCTGAGAATCTTGCTCGATTCTCTTAGGGTGGCCTTCAGGATACATAGGCTCTTGAGTCACTCTACCAGTTCTAGTAGCCACTCTAACAGCAAAGTCATTTTTATTATTCAATTCATCAAGCAAATCATTTTGAGATTTAAGTACTTGCTCAGCTTGGGTAGCAACCATAGAAGCATATTTGCTAACGCGGTAAACTTCATCTTTAACTCTAGCCAGATTATCACCTACGCGTCCTATCTCGAAAGCATTATTCTTTAACTCTCTACCAACATAAGCATTAAAACTTTCTTGTATAGCCATAAAGTCATCAAATTCATCTAAGCATGGGCTATGAAATTTAGTAGAGGGTACTTCAACTTTATCATAATTTACCTTTACTACCTGTGTCGGGTTATCAAGACCTTCTTTCATAAATAACGCAGCACTTCCTTTTTGCAAGTTCATTACCTTTTCATTGCAATTGCGTTATCTTTTATAAATGTTTATTATATGACATCTTGCACCCGTATACTTTGGTACGGCCGAATACACCAGGGGCTTCTGTTCCCCAGATTATGGTGTGATTAAGTCCGAACACTTTCATAAGTGCGGCACCCCGAACTTATATCATTATATGAATCAGCTCCGAATCATGTCTTGGGTCAATAGTTGGGTTTGCCCGGCTCCCATGTTTTGGTACCTTACGTTCCATTCTGTCGGCTAAGGTAGCACTGGAAGAACCACTGCGATTGCGCCCCGGTTGAGCCGGGTTAACGCCTCAGTGGAGAAAGCTAAAACTGACTGGCATGATAAGGCGAGAGACTGGTCGCTGTTCGAGAGGTCTTTTCGGGTCCCTAAAGACTCATGCCGCTTCGAGCGAAGTTCCGGATGATGTCCGACGAAGGTGTGGATAGCGCCCCGGATTCGGTCTTCCGAACACCAGGGGCTTCGCTGAAATTTAAAATTATAGAATTCTATGGCTAACTGAGAGTGTTCAAGCATTATAAGTCCGGTCGCCTTGTTCGTCGTGTTGAGCGCCTCCCTAGATGGACCCAAAGATGGGAACAAGAGTGCTCAAGTTTATCACCGAACACCCCAGCACTCGTGGCTTGGGGGCTAAAGCCAACGACTTGCCATCTCTCAGATTTAACAAACGGCCGCACAGAAGGTAATATTTTAAATTCAACAAAGCGTTGCTCATGGCGCATATAAACGAAGTTTTCAGCGCACAGGATAAACACACAGCGAGTTCACTCAAGGATTACATTAAGGGGGCACTCATCCGCAATATCGCGGGCTCCCTTCAGGACAACTTTATAATATTGCTCTGGCGTACGGTGCTCCTTGCCCGGCGGCAGCGGATCCGTGAGAAGCTTCTCCGCATCCAGCTTGCCCCATTGCACCTTTATGCGGGCAAGGGCCCGACGAGCGCCTTCGATGCAGGCGGAGCGCTTGATCACATCCAGCCTGGGGCATGCATCCACTAGCCGCCGCACTAGGCCAAAGTAGCTGCCAAGCATGGCCTGCCCAGGCCACAGCCGGACTGTGAGGCCCTTCATGGCCTCCTCAGCTACCTTGTGGAGTTCGACCAGCTGCTTCAGCTGGTCGCTTAGGGGCACCGGATGGCCGGCCTCAGCGTACTGAGACCAGAAGACCTTCTCCGTTGAGCTCCCCTCCTCGCCACGATAGAATGCAGCGGCATCAGACGCACTACGCGGCAGATCTGCAAATGCCCCTGGAGAGCTCCGAATTCGGGTAAGTATCCGGTAATTTACATTAACATGCTTGCTCTGCATGAAAAACGCCTTACCCGCCGCTATCTTCTTCATGTCCTCTACTTCCATATGGGCCTTCTGGGCCTCAGCCTTGGCGGACTCGGCCCTATCGAGAGCCGAGGCAAGCTCGGACTCTCGAGCCTTGGAGTCACGCTCCAAACTCTCATGTTTTTCCATGAGAGCCTGGAGCTCTTGCCGAACTTCCGCCACCAGCGCCGCTTGCTTTTCTCGCTCAGTCCGTTCTGTGGCCGCATTGCGTTCGGCCACGGACACGGCATCCTTCAGGGCTGCCACCTCGTTAGTGGCCCCTGCATTACATATATTATCCTTGTTAATCTTGTTTGCAACCAAAACCCTTTTCTGTAAGGTACTTATTTAAAGTGGTGTTATTCACCTTCTTCTTCCTTGAGCTGCCTCTTGGCATGGCCGAGCTCTTGCTCCGACCGCTCAAGATCTTTCTTCAGCGCCTCGACCTCCGCCGTTAATGCGGCAGAGGTCAGTAGCGCAGCCTGCAAACCCATATCGACATATTTTTAAAAAAAACAACCCTGCGTATATCTTGTTAGATCCTTAGTCCGACTTTTCTTTCCGAACACCGGACTAAGCATCAGGGGCTACTGTCTATGCGGTATTATATTACTTAATTTTAACCTTCTTACCTCAAAGCCTGTTAGAAGGCTGTTGCAGGCTTCGGTCAGCCCGCCCTTGGCATGTTGGACCTTCTCAATCACCGCACTCATGAGAGTGCGGTGTTCTTCCTCGATGGAGGCGCCTTTGAGCGCCTCCAGCAGGTTATCCGGTGCTTCCGGTTGGACGGAGGCCGCCAGCATCACAGTCCTGCCCCTCTTACGAGGGGGCTGCTTGCCGGACTCTGGAACCGCTACGGGTTCCGGAATAGAGTCCGGCACAAAGTCCGGGGGGCTGCCTGACGGCGCCTCCGGAGCCTCCTCCTGGCATGTCCCCCTGTGGGATTCCGCCTCGTCGTCCTCGGCGCGTGGGGTAGAGGCAGTCGGAATGGAATTTACATCAAACGGCGCCAACGACCCGCTCATCGAGTCGGGAAAGTCGTCAACGGCCAGACTAAAGGAACAATGCGGCATTAGAAGGACACTACGTGACATACAATATACGGCATATGAATGATCCGGATACTTACAATCCTGCCGGACGCCGGGCCCTTGGAGGCCACTCGTCCTCGCCAACGTTGATGTTGGCAAAACTGTCCGGGGGGATAGTTCTCCCCCTCTTGGACCCTTCAGCCGCCCCGGTTGGGGAGGCCTTCCTCTTCCTCTCTCCCTCCTCCGGGAGAGAGTACTCCTCCTCCTCCTCCTCGTCTTCGGGGGAGGAGTCCTCGTCGTCGTCGTCAGACGCCTGATTGCGGGAACTCTTGCGAGTCCCCGCGGCCACCTTCTTGGCCTTCTTCTCCGGCACCATGTACGGTGCCGGAACCAGCAGCCTTGCTAAGCGGGCATCCACTGGTTCTTCTGGCATGGGAGCCGGGCTGATGAGCAGCTGGGCCTTTTCCATCCAGTCCTGTCAAAGGAAGAGGTAGATTAAAAACCTCGCTAGAGTCAATCTAGCTACTATAAGTGTCCCGTAATGGGGTCGAATCACTTACCTCGTCAGTCGGAGACTGCAAGCTGAATCCGCGGTCTTCGGTCGCGGATGCGGGGGCTTCGGCGCCCTTGAACAGCACCCTCCAGGCGCCTTCGTACGTTGTGTCGAAGAGCGCGCTTAACATTTGGTGCTGTTCCGGATTAAACTCCCACAGATTAAATGCCCGTTCTTGGCATGGGAGAATCCGCCGGAGGAGCATGACCTGGACCACATCGACGAGCCGGAGCCTATTGCTCACCAGCTTCTTGATGCAGGCTCGAAGTCCCGTCACCTCCACCGGATCACCCCACTGCAAGCCCTTCTCTTTCCAGGAGGTGAGCTGCGTAGGGATTCCAGATCTAAATTCGGGGGCCGCCGCCCATGTGGGCTTGCGCGGCTCGGTGATATAGAACCACCCCGATTGCCACCCCTTGACGGATTCCACGAAGGTCCCTTCTAGCCAAGGGACGTTGGGCAACTTTCCCAACATGGCGCCTCCGCATTCCGCTTGCGTCCCCTTCACAACCTTCGGCTTGACGTTGAAGGTCTTGAGCCACAGGCCGAAGTGGGGCCGGATGCAGAGAAAGGCCTCGCACACGATGATAAACGCCGAGATGTTGAGGACGAAGTTCGGCGCCAGATCGTGGAAATCCAGGCCGTAGTAAAACATGAGCCCCCGGACGAATGGATGGAGCGGGAAGCCCAGTCCGCGGAGGAAGTGGGGAAGGAAAACAACCCTCTCATGAGGCCCTGGGGTAGGAATGAGCTGCCCCGCGTCGGGCAGCCGATGCGCGATGTCGCCGGAAAGGTATCCGGCGTCGCACAGCTTGGTGATGTCCTCCTCCTTGGCGGTGGAGGCCATCCATTTGCCTCCCCCTCCGGACATGTTCGGAGAAGGGTCGAGGTGGGATGTGTGAGCTTAGGCGTTGGAGCTTGAGTTCGCAAGGGTGAATGAGCAAAGGAGGAAGAAGGCGTAGGTGAGAAGGTAAATCCTTATCCCTTATATATAGGCGGACGAAAATATGCGTCCTTCACCGGCCTGGTAAAACTCGCTTATCTCCCAAGCGCCACCATCAATAGGCGCGGTTGGGTTACCCACGCACGCATTGATGAGAATCCCGGAATAAGGGGAACACGATCTCTGCTTCGACAGGACGTGCCAAGGAAACCGCTTCGCTAAACGTGCTGAGGTGGTATGGTAATTCAAACAAAGGCTTGGTGGCGGTGTGATATCACGCCGCATAACACGTCAGCAGATTGGATCAGTATATGTGTTTTATTCTCTCTACGTTGGAATGTGGAATTTATTTTGCAGAGCCGGACACTATCCTGGTGTTCATTATTCTCTCCGAATTATTCAAGGGAAGAACCCGCCTCGCAATGCCGAACATCAGGCACGCCGAACTTATCGTCATTGAAGACTGGTTCAGGGGCTACTGAGGGAGTCCTGGACTAGGGGGTGTCCGGATAGCCGGACTATCAATATCCGCCGGACTCCCAGACTACGAAGATAGAAGATTGAAGACTCCGGCTCGTGTCCGGAAGGTACTTTCCTTGGCGTGGAAGGCAAGCTTGGCGATACGGATATGTAGATCTCCTACCATTGTAACCGACTCTGTGTAACCCTAGCCTCTCCGGTGTCTATATAAACCGGACGGCTTTAGTCCGTAGGACACAACATTACATCTCAACAATCATACCATAGGCTAGCTTCTAGGGTTTAGCCTCCTTGATCTCGTGGTAGATCTACTCTTGTACTACCCATATCATCAATATTAATCAAGCAGGACGTAGGGTATTACCTCCATCGAGAGGGCCTGAACCTGGGTAAAAACATTGTGTCCCTCGTATCCTGTTACCATCCGCCTAGACGCACAGTTCGGGACCCCCTACCCGAGATCCGCCGGTTTTGACACCGACAGTAGCCTCATGGCGCAGTATCCTCAGGCGAGCCGCCAGGCTCAGTGTTCATCCTCACCGCGCCGCTTTCCCTTTGGGAGAGTCGTGCTAGGGGCTGGGCACGGGGGCTACGCTCAGGTCACACCTGGCGTACGCCACCTCGCCAGGTCCCTCGGACCTGGTCTTCGCACGCCCCTCCCGAGTGAAAGCTCGGCGAGGAAAGGTATGGAGGTATGTTCGTACGTCAAGGGGGACTCCTGAGCATTGCGACTCAGGAACCTAACTGGTTACATAGCCCCTCACCCTTAGTCTCGTTCTGGTGATCCGGACGACCCAATGGCGACTGAGGTATGCGCGGGGCCGGGCCCTGCCGACGTAGAACGCTAAGACCTACTCTCGCATCTCCTTCCCGAGAGTTGTTCGTATGTCAAGGGGGACTCCTGAGCATTGCGACTCAGGAGTCTAACTGGTCACATAGCCCCTCACCCCTTGGTATCATCCTGGTGATCCGGATGTCCCAACGGCAGCTAAGGTATGCGCGGGGCCGGGTGAGGGAGTCCTGGACTAGGGGGTGTCCGGACAGCCGGACTATCATCGTCCTCCGGACTCCAAGACTACGAAGATACAAGATTGAAGACTCCGTCCCGTGTCCGGATGGGACTTTCCTTGGCGTAGAAGGCAAGCTTGGCGATACGGATATGTAGATCTCCTACCATTGTAACCGACTCTATGTAACCCTAGCCCTCTCCGGTGTCTATATAAACCGGAGGGCTTTAGTCCGTAGGACATAACCTCCATTACGACAATCATACCATAGGCTAGCTTTTAGGGTTTAGCCTCCTTGATCTCGTGGTAGATCCACTCTTGTACTACCCATATCATCAATATTAATCAAGCAGGACATAGGGTTTTGCCTCCATCAAGAGGGCCCGAACCTGGGTAAAACATCGTGTCCCTCGTCTCCTGTTACCATCCGCCTAGACGCACAGTTCGGGACCCCCTACCCGAGATCCACCGGTTTTGACACCGACATTGGTGCTTTCAATGAGAGTTCCTCTGTGTCGTCACCGATAGGCTTGATGGCTTCTTCAATAAATAACGACGCCGTCCAAGATGAGACTTTTCTCCCCGGACAAATCTTCGTGTTCGGCGGCTTCGCACTGCGGGCTAATTCACTTGGCCATCTGGAGCAGATCGAAAGCTACGCCCCTGGCCGTCAGGTCAGATTTGGAAACCTAAACTTCACGGCCGATATGCACGGGGACTTGATCTCCGACAGACTCGAGCCACAGCCGGGCGTGCCGCACTGTCGCGATGGGCATGATTTAGCTCTGCCGCCGGACAGTACCTTGGTGGCCGCACGTGAATCCGCTCCGGCCCTTAGTCCGGAGCCGATCGCCCAGATCGAGGATCGGTGGCTGGACACCGCCTCGGGGGCTGCAACTTCCGCGGCGATGGAGCCGAACACTGCCCTTGTCCCCTATAAAGCTCGTGACTCCGAGGTGCCGGACTCCCTTCTGGACTCCGAACCTCCTGCGCCCCTGCCAATCGAATCCGATTGGGCGCTGATCATAGAGTTCACCGCTACGGACATCTTTCAGCACTCGCCCTTTGGCGACATTCTAAATTCACTAAAGCATCTCTCACTATCCGGAGAGCCCTAGCCGGATTATGGCCAGGATGGTTGGGATGCGGACGAGGAAGAAATTCAAAGCCCACCCACCACCCACTTTGTAGCCACTGTCGACGATCTAACAGACATGCTAGACTATGACTCCGAAGACATCGAAGGCATGGACGACGATGCCGGAGACGATCAAGAACCAGCGCCCACAGGACACTGGAAGACCACCCCAACACATGATGTATATATGGTGGATACCCCAAAAGGAAGCGATAACGAGGACCAACGGGGCGCGGCAAAAGATAATCCCGCCAATAAACAACCAAAACAGCGACGTAGACGCCGCCCTAAGTCCCGCCTCGACAACAACAGCGCTCCTAATGACCCAGCAATAGAGCAGGGCAAACCAGTGGACGACGAACATGCAGCCAAGCAACCGTCCGAACAGGACGAGTCGGATAATCAATCCATGCCCGGCGAAACCAACAGTCCAGACGACCTCACGCCAGACACACCACCGGAGAATAAGAACCTTCGGAAAAGACTCGTCGCCACTGCAAGAAGTTTGAAGAAGGAAAATGGGAAGCTCAAAACAGCGGAAGACATACTAAGAATGAGGTGGAGCAAAGTTCTCAAAACCGCAGACAAATACGGCAATGGCCATCAATCAAAGAGCTACCCGAAGCGCAAGATGCTGCCAGAATTTGACGAGGAAGCCATAGAGCCCTCGTAGTCAAAAAATAAAGAGGCCGCCTGGCCAGATAGACGGCCAGATGATAGGCCAAAATCTGCAAGCGGCGCCGCACACAAGCCGAATCATGACCCTGGAAAAATAGATGGCCCAGCCAGGTCCATTTACGGGCCAAAAAAGAGGGCCCCAGGAAGCAACACAACACGTCAAGTGTTCGAAGACAGCGGTACACCCAAATACAGGGGCGCCGCAAACCCACTATGTTTCACCAATGAGGTGTTGGATCATGAATTCCCAGCAGGGTTTAAACCCATAAACATAGAGGCTTACGACGGAACAACAGACCCTGGACTCTGGATAGAGGATTATATACTACACATACACATGGCTAGAGGAGATGATCTCCACGCCATAAAATATTTACCCCTCAAGCTCAAAGGGCCAGCCCGTCATTGGCTCAAAAGCCTCCCAGAAAACACTGTTGGAAGTTGGGAAGAGCTTGAGGACGCGTTTAGAGCAAATTTTCAAGGGACTTATGTCCGCCCTCCGGATGCAGACAATCTAACTCATATAACTCAACAGCCCAGAGAGTCAGCGCGCAAATTCTGGAACAGGTTTCTTACTAAAAAGAACCAAATAGTCGACTGTCCGAACGCCGAAGCCTTAGCAGCTTTTAAACACAACGTCCGAGACGAATGGCTCGCCAGACACCTCGGCCAAGAGAAGCCGAGGACAATGTCCGCGCTAACAAGCCTCATGACCCGCTTTTGCGCAGGGGAAGATAGCTGGCTAGCAAGATGCAGCACCAGCAAACCAAGTACATCCGAGATCAGAGATGGAAACGGAAAATCACGGCGCAGAAAAGATCAGCGCCGGAATAAAGAGAAAAGCCCAAAGAATATGGCGGTCAACGCCGGATTCAAAATCTCGCGGCCAAACAACAAAACACTGCCTCTTAAGGATAACAGTGATGAGCTATCCAACTTAAACAAAATTTTGGATCGGATATGTCAAATCCACATTACCCCCGGAAGGCCTGCAAACCACACCCACCGAGATTGTTGGGTTTTCAAACAGTCCGGCCGACTAAACGCCGAACACAAGGGGCTCGACGCATCAAGCGAAGACGATGATAAACCCCACCAGCAGAGCACCGGAAAACAAAAGACTTTCCCATAAGAAGTCAAAGCAGTAAACTCACTTCATGTGATAATACGGAAAAACAATGTGACACCCACTGAGACGGGTCTCGCATGGTCCACCCCAGCGGAGCCTCGAGATTGGATGTCAAAACCAATCACTTTTGACCACCTGGACTATTCCAGAAGTGTTCGGAATGCAGGATGGACTGCTCTGATATTGGATCCTACAATCAACGGACTACAATTTACACAAGTCCTGATGGACGGAGGCAGCAATTTAAACCTGCTATATCCAAACACAATCCGCAAGTTGGGGATAGACCTTACTAAAATTCGACATAGCCGCACTTCCTTTAAAGGAGTGACGCCAGGCACTTACGCCAAGTGCACAGGCTCCTTATTACTAGAAGTTATGTTCGGGTCACCGAACAACTTCCGACGCGAAAAACTAATCTTTCATGTCGTCCCATTCAAAAGTAGCTACCAAGCACTATTGGGACGTGAAGCTTTTGTCCGCTTCAACGCCATACCACATTACGCGTCTCTTACACTTAAAATGCCCGGTCCACGTGGCAGCATTTCATTACGAGGGTCACTTAAAGACCCCGGACACGGCTAGAAGAGTCCGGCATAAATAAGCTAGGGGCTCCCTAGCCGCACACCCCCTCACAAGGGGTTGTGCGTACAAGCAAAAATGAGCTAATATAGACTCCGCTTTACTTATTTATTAATATTTTTCATATACTTTTTTCGCACGATTTCCGTTCAAACTAAGTTCCTCTCTTTTTACAGATGAACAACGTGCACACCCGTCCAGGATAACGGCACAATGGAGACACAGGCGCAGACGTGCAGTAGGGACCCGTCGCAAGGATTCTTTTCAGATTAAGACCCTGCGTAAACCTTTTTTACTGTCTCTTGTTGCTATAATCCCCTGGTTTTTCATTATAACCGGAGTGGAGCCTGACGTTTTGGCATTGGCCGCGTCAGAGGACCCTGCCCGTACCTGGACACTAGGGGCTTAGGGCATTGTTTTGCCCATCATCATAAAGACTGAACACCTCAGGGAGTGTTCGGCGTCTCGAGTTAGGCCTTATATGCATCAGCTCCGAATCATGTCTTTGGTCAAATGTTGGGTTTGCTCGGCTCCTGTGTTTTGCTGCCTTACATTCCGTATCATCGGCTAACACGACACCAGGAGAACTACTGCGATTGTGCCCCAGATCGGCTGGGCGAGCACCCAGTAGAGAAAGCCGAAAACTGACTGTCATGATACAGCGGGAGACTGGTTAACCACTCGATCGACCACCGGAATGTTTAGAATTCCTCCGCTTTGACGAAGGACCATTTCCCGGTCAGGCACACACGCGCCCCGAATACGAAGAGCGCGGTGCCCCCAGGGGCTATATCGTAGCTCCACCCTCGAACTCCAATGGCCAAGTGAAAGTGTTAAAGCATCATAGTCTGGTTGCCTCGTTTGCTACGCTACCACCTCCTCAACAGGACCGAGACGTTGGATTAAGTGTGACAATGCGCTATTTTTGTGAACACCCCCGCACCTTGTGCGTGGGGGCTGAAGCCGAAGACTGCCATCTTTCAGGTTATACACACGTATACATAAACGGACGCATAGGAGATATTTCAATACTTGGAACGCACAAGTATAAAAAGCGATTACATCATAACCATTGTTTTACAAAATACAACGTTCATTTGAACGTGACATTTTTTTAGCACTGCGACTCTATTACACGAGCGCCACGCATAACTTCCCCAAAATAGTGCTCGGCCGGTAACCGGCTTTCGTCTGAACCCTGGGTTGCTACAGCGGCGGCATCCATCTCTGTCCAATGTGTCTTCACACGGGCAAGGGCCATCCGTGCACCCTCTATGCAGGCCGACCGCTTCATCTCCTTGATATGCGGCACCGCCCCAAGAAATTGCTGCAATAAGCCAAAATAGCTCGTCGCCTTGGGCCTCTCTGGCCAGACATGAGCCACGATATCCGTCATGGCAAGTCCGGACAACCTGTTCAGCTCAGCCCATTCGGCCAACCGATCGGTCAGCGGAAGTGAACGGTCCGGACTATGGAATTGAGACCAAAACAGCTCTTCCGTCTTGTGATCCTTCTGACTCCGGAAGTGCACAACGGCATCCGCCGCACTTGCCGCTAAGTCCATATATGGATCCTCCGGACCCCACAACTGGCCAAGTTGGGCATAATTTGGATCCGTAAACCTGCGGCGCAGCAGAAAAGGCTTGCCAGCCACAATGTCTCCGGCTTGACGCAGCTCCTCCTTCATAGCACGCATTGCAGAACGGGCATCCTTGGCCTCGGCGGTGGCCTTTCCCAGGTCTTCTCGCTCCAATAGGCGCTCCTTTTCAAGAGCCTCATTGCGGTCGGTAGCATCCTTCAATTTAACGGCCAGTTCGGCCATCTCTTCCCTGCTTCGGCAGTGTGCAGCCCTTTCGGCTTCTAACTCTTCGGCCGCCCTCGAGGCAGCCGCATCACTCCTTCTGGCTTGCTCCTTGGCTTGAGCAAGTTCTGCCTGAAGGCTCTCCACAGCAGCAGCACCATCTGCGTCAAGCATAAATATTGTAAGAGGTGGGCTTTGGCTCCCTTATAGGTGACTGCGGAGAAACAATTTACCTTGCGACTCGTCAAGTCGCTTGTTGATTAGCGCGATGTCTGCATCCGCAACATCGAGTTGCCGCATTAATTCAGCAACTCCATCAGTCCGGCTAGCCCCCGGACTATCCACCACCTGCATAGGAAAGGCGACATTCAACTCCATCACTTTCGACAACCTACCGAGTCTTAGGGGCTACTATCTATATAGGGCGCACTTTTATGTGCAAAACTGTCAAAAAGGCGCGTCGTTTTTACGTACCTCAAACCCCGCCAGCAAACTCCTGACGACATTATGCAATCCGCTTTCGGCAGACGAAATCCTTCCAATCACCACACTCATCAATGCATGGTGATCTTCTGAGACGGACGCCCTCTCAAGCAGATCCTTCAGCTCCCCCGGCCGAATACTAGTCGGCGCCGAACTCTTCGGCTCTGCCGGACTCGGGGACACCCTCCGTAACGACACTTCAGGCTCATCCGCCTTATACGACGGCGCAGTAGACGGAGGCGTCTCGCTCTCCATCATCTCCGGACAAAGATCCCCCGAAGACGAGCTCATCTGAGAAGGTCGCAGATCCGAACTACAAGGTAAAAATTTCGGTTATCCTCAGAAGCACAAATAGGGATGTTTTCTTATTAATGAACTCCCCTTCTCCTACTCACGGCTCGCTGGAGGGCTGATCCTTTAGAGAAGATTATACGCCCGGGACCTCCCCGGACGCAGGACCCTCCGGTGAAGATTTCTTCCCCCGCTTAGGGGCTTTGGCCTCCAGGTCTTCGGAGGCGGTCCTCTTCTCCCCTTGGAAGGAGGGATTCTCGATCCCCCCTTCTTCAAGCGCCCCCTTGGGCGAGGTGGTAGCTCCTCTATTTCCCCCTTCGTCTTCTTCTGAAGGCGCGACCTCCAACATTTTGACCAGCACGGGCTCTGGCGCGGTCTCTGGGAGGGGGGCCGGACACCTTATCAGCTTTGCTTGCGCTATCCACTCCTGTTGGAGGATAACGGGTTAAAAAGCGAATTATAAAAAGCAAACAAATGGTACGTCCGAACGCTGAGCTACTTACCCGAGTATCCGGGCGATTGCAGCTTAGGCCGGCATCCTCGGTCAATTCCGGACACATCGCCTGTGATCCGAAGAACAACTTGTACATCTCCACGGGTGTCGTACCCATGAAGTGTTGGAGAATCCTTGGTCCCTCCGGATTGAACTCCCATAACCGGAGAGGACGGTGTTTGCAGGGCAGGAGACGCCTAATTAGCATAACCTGCATCACCACGACCAGATCGATCTCCCTCGCCTGGAGGTCTCGAATCCGGCCCTGCAATAGGGGCACGTCTTTTGACGGCCCCCAATTGAGCCCTTGGTTGACCCACGACATCAACCGGCGTGGAGGTCCTGAGCGGAATGGGGGCGGCGGCTTCTGCCTGTTGCCCTTCGGAGCGGTGATATAGAACCACTCCCGCTACCACAAGCTGAGCTCCTCTTGGAAGGAGCCCTCGGGCCACGGGGCATCGGCCCTCCTGCTTACGGCCGCCCCGCCGCACTCTGCTTGACGCCCCCCGATCATCTTCGGCTCCACATTGAAGGTCTTCAGCCACAGGCCAAAGTGGGGAGTGACGCGGAGGAAGGCTTCACAGACAACAATAAACGCGGAAATATGGAGGATGGACTCCGGGGCCAAGTCATGGAAATCCAGCCCATAGTAGAACATGAGCCCTCTCACAAAAGGATCCGTCGGGAAGCCTAAACCCCGACGGAGGTGGGATACAAAGACGATACTCGCCGGGCTCGGGGTGGGGATGGCCTGCCCTTCGGCGGGCAGCCTGTGCGAAACCTCGTACGACAGGTACTTGGCCTCACGCAGCTTTAGCACGTCCTCCTCCGTGACGGAGGAGGGCATCCACCGGCCCTGAAGGTCGGAGCCAGACATTGTTGAAGGTCCGAAGCGCTCTAATCTGGGGCTCTGAGTGTTTGGAACTTGGAGCAAGGAGAGGATTCGATGGAAGATTGAAAAGAAGAAACGAGCCTTGGTCCTATTATAAAGAGGAAGAATACCAAGAGTCGTCTCCGTGACCGTTCGGGATTTGCCTTCGATAGAGGAGGCGTGGCGACGGGCGCGGTTGGGTTACCCACACCCGTATTGATGAGAATCCCGAAATAAGGGGAACACGATCTCTGCTTCGACAAGACGTGCCAAGGAAACCGCTTCACTAAACGCGCTGAGGCGGTTTAATAAAAAACGATTCAAGTAAAGGCTTGGTAGTGGTGTGACGTCATGCCGCAGAATACGTCAGCAGATTGAACTTGTGTACATTTTATTCTCTCTACGGGGGAATGTGGAATTTATTTTGCAGAGCCGGACACTATCCTGGTGTTCACAATCTTCTCTGGATTATTCAAAGGAGGAACCCGCCTTGCAATGCCGAACATTATGCGCACCGGACTCATCGTCATTGAAGCCAG
Source organism: Triticum timopheevii (assembly GCA_963921465.1). Taxonomy (NCBI): domain Eukaryota; kingdom Viridiplantae; phylum Streptophyta; class Magnoliopsida; order Poales; family Poaceae; genus Triticum; species Triticum timopheevii. The sequence goes on from OY997270.1 coordinate 143,744,045, forward strand.
GTTCAGGGGCTACTGAGGGAGTCCTGGACTAGGGGGTGTCCGGACAGCCGGACTATCATCGTCCGCCGGACTCCAAGACTACGAAGATACAAGATTGAAGACTCCGTCCCGTGTCCGGATGGGACTTTCCTTGGCGTGGAAGGCAAGCTTGGCGATACGGATATGTAGATCTCCTACCATTGTAACCGACTCTATGTAACCCTAGCCCTCTCCGATGTCTATATAAACCGGAGGGCTTTAGTCCGTAGGACATAACCTCCATTACGACAATCATACCATAGGCTAGCTTTTAGGGTTTAGCCTCCTTGATCTCGTGGTAGATCCACTCTTGTACTACCCATATCATCAATATTAATCAAGCAGGACGTAGGGTTTTACCTCCATCAAGAGGGCCCGAACCTGGGTAAAACATCGTGTCCCTCGTCTCCTGTTACCATCCGCCTAGACGCACAGTTCAGGACCCCCTACCCGAGATCCGCCGGTTTTGACACCGACACCGGGCCCTACCGACGCAGAACACTAAGACCTACTCTCCCGTCTCCTTCCCGAGAGTTGTCCATACGTCAAGGGGGACTCCTGAGCATCGCGACTCAATAGCCTAACTGGTCACGTAGCCCCTCACCCCTTGGTCTCGTCCTGGTGATCCGGACGATCCAACAGCGATTGAGGTATGCGCTAGGCCGGGCCCTGCCGACGCAGAACACTATAGCAAACGAAAAGGAAATCGCAGAACCCTAGCAAATTATTACAAAACATATTGTCTCCTAAAAGTTCTGAAGCATAAGTTCTTACGCCTTCACGAGGCATGATACATGTTGCAGGACTAAAAATAGGGGAAATCGCCGCTGTCGAGCTTCTTCTTCAGCCTTGTACGCTATCGTTGCCCACTTGGGGAGCCCCGTCATCGACGACGTCATCGCCGTCCTTGCCATCGGTCGTGGCCATGGGGTCGACGGAGAGGAACTTCTGTAGTAGGGCCCCCACCTGGTCCTTCACGGCCTCGGCAGCAGCATCCTGGAGCTCAGGGTCCACGGGTTCAAGCAAGGCGCCAAGGTCGAAGCTGGAGTCCCAAAGATAGAGGTGGTTGAAGACGCACGTCGCGGCCGAGGTAGAAAGCGCGTGAGCCTCTCCCTCCACCATGCAGGCCACTCCGACGACGACGCCCTCGAGCGCCGCGATGAGCTTGGGAGCAGCCCGGCAGGGCCTTCATCCGGAGTCACCAGCGGCTCCTTGTAACCGCTCTCGTAGAGATCCTGCAGTGCCTTGTGGGACCTCTACTCGAGGGAGTCGAAGGCGGCACGCCCCACGGTGGCCGCCTCCTCAGCAACAGCAAGGAGCTGCTCCCCTGGTGTCCAGCCGAGCCTTGTCCTTAAAGACAAGCTTGGCATGGGACGCCTGGGCCACCTCCAACTCCTCCTTCAGCTTCTCCAGGTGACCACGCTCCATGGCCTGCTCCCGGGCAGCCTGCTCTAGCTCGGCGTCACGGTCGGCGATCATTGCTTCTTTGGTCTTCAGCTTCTCCTCCTGCTCCTCGAGCTCGCGGGTGCGGGTGGTCTGCTTGTCGCGGAGGGGTTTCGGCTCGGCCCCCGCTGCACGGCAGCGCTCCTCGGCGGCCTTCGCTTCCTCCAACGCCACGTCACGAGCGGTTGTGGCTACGCCGGCCACCTTCCGTCCCTCCTCCGCGGCCGCCTCGGCATGGCCCCAGGCCGCCGTGGCGGACGAGTCAGCTTGGAGCCACCCCGAGACCAGCTCCAGGCGCCCCGATGCCCGGCGCCGGTCGGGGCCCCAAAGATCATTCTGGAGATGATCCAACATAGAGAAGGCCTGCTTCAAAGCACCGGGACGGTACAAGAGCCGCGGCCTGCCGGCATGGCGATGGCATCAAGACTGGCGAAGAAGCAGCGGCTGCAAGGGTGGCTGGGGGCTCCGGAACCATCGGGTCGTCAGCAGGCACACTGAAGACAAGCGTCTCCAAAGTCGATGCGGCCGCAGGGCCAGCCTTATCCTGTGGCTGGGCCCCCGAGTCTCGTGAGGGCAACCCCGCGGCAGGAGGACGTGAAGTAGCCTCGTCCTTCTGCACCGGAACCCCCGAGGTCGAGGTGGGTTGCTTGGCCTCAGGAGCCCCCGCCTCCTCCTACTTCCTTTTTGCCGCTGGCATCGGCCTAGCCGCAGAGAGGAAAATGTCAGAGCACTACGTCAAGAGCAGGAAGCAAGGGCAAGACGGTGCACTTACTGATCTGAGGCGACATACTCCTTCTCCCTCTTCAGGAGCGCGATGCCCACAGGCTTCCTGGGTGCGAGCCCCGCTACGCTCTCAGGAGCGGGCTAGCGCGCGACGACCGGATCTGCGGCAGGAGCGGCCGATGGCGGGGCGGAGGGGCCGCCTCGGGGAAGCAGCGACGACCTGTCCTTCTTTGGGATCCCCTGCTTTGGCTTCTTCGGAGGGGTGCCCCTGGACCTCATGGTGACCCCAGCAGAGCGCGGCGACTCCCTGGTCGGGTGCTCATCGGCGTCGTCGTCAGAGAAGACGTGGAGGAGCTCGCTATGTCGTGGGGGAGAAGTCTCCCCTACCTCCTCCAAGGTCACCTCCAAGCTCTCATTCCCCTCCTCCCCGGAGGGATCGCCGGGGGACAACGGCACCAGGGAGCCCGCGGGCAGAGAAGGCTCTGGTGGCATGAGCCTCCGCTCGTTGAAGACAGGCATGGCGGCGGCTATCTTCTCCCCGTCGGCACGACGGTACAATGGGAGATGAGCGTCCGAGGGGCCACCCTGGTCCTTCCCGATCAAGGTGCGCATGACCTTGCTCAGTTCCTCGTCAGATAAGTTGTCCGGGCCTAGCTGGAGGTCGTGTTCCGCGCCCTTGAGGCTCCACAGGGGGCGCGAGTGCGCCTAGAGCGGAGCCAGGTGCTGTGTTAGGAATTCCTTGACGATCATAGCCCTTGTTCGCTTCTCCGCCTTCGGGTCCTCCGCCTTCAGGTCCGTCGTCATCCTCTCCAGCAACTGCTCCACCTTGGGGTCGGTGAGCTTCTCATGAGCCCATCGATCTAGGGGCATCAGCAGCGCGGTCGGCAGCTCCAACCGGACGTGGAAGCGCTTGGCGTCCATGAAGATCCACTTGTTCCGGAAGTCCTCCACCTTCTTCCCGGCTCGCGAGATTGCGTTGCTGCCGTTGGCCGCGATGAAGCTGGCGCACCCAGAGCACTGGCCGCTACTTATCCGGAGGTAGAAGAAGTGGCGGAACAGCGCGACGGAGGGCGTCACCCCCACGAATGCTTCACAGTAGAAGGCAAAGATCGACAGGAGGAGGATGGAGTTGGGATGAAGATGGAGGGCGTGGAGCCCATAGTGATTCAGGATGGCATAGAAGAAATCGGAGAAAGAGGGAACTAGCCGAGCGAAGATGTTATGCAGGAAGAAGGGGTAGAAGGTGTCACCCAAGGCCCCCGGCTGGGCGGAGCCGACCCGGAGCCCCGTCTCCCCTCCCTCATTGTCGCCGCCCGCCGTCAGCGGGAGCACGGCAGCAAGGTGCTTCTCCTCGATGATGGAGGACGCACTTAAGACTGGCTCAAACCAGGAAGCCGAGCACGCGGCAGGTTTCGCCTTGTCGGAGGCCATCGGCGGAGAGCTCGGGGAAGAGATTCGGCCGATCTGGAGGTTTTTTCTGAGCAAGGGAGAAGGGGATCTGAGGCAAGACAAAGGAGGGCAATGAAGGCTCAGTGGTAGGCGCCAGCCTTTTTGTCAGACCTGGACGGTTGCCGAGGCAGCGTGGGGAAGCGGAGACGCCCACGTCCCATCAAACTCCACGTGTCGACCAAGGCCGCGGGCGGTTAGGGCCCGCGGCGCTCCGCACTTGTCCTTTGGCTTCGCCTTGAAGCCAAGTTCGAGCGCACCTTAGGCCCGGGGGCTACTGTCGACGTTCTGGGAACGGGGGGGTACCTAGACTTGCCTGCCTGCGGCCCACGACGTGGCTCCGTCGACGGCCCGGTATGGCCCACCTTCAGCATCAACGACTCAAGACCCTTGTGAGGGGCCAAGCCTTGCAAGGCGGACGACACCAAGACCTCCGGGAGGAGCGGCCTCCTCAGGCTGGCTCCCGAGGAGAGGAGATTTCTATGCAAGCCTCACCTCGCGAGGCTCAGGTGACGTGAGCCATGACAACCAAGGCCAGGCGGGTGCCAGCGGGTGCAGGACAGCAGTTTCCTCTTTGGTGCTAAGGAGGCAAGAGCAGGCGCGGGGTCCCGAGGAATCAGTCAAAGATTTCTATTCCCGTGTAACAAGACCAAGACCGTCAGGACGGCAGGACGGAGGTCATCGCCGAGCCCGCCACGACGTCACGACCAGAAGCTTTGCAAGCAAAGACTACTTTTGTCAGGATAAGATGTACTAGTTGTCTCCCTTCGAATTTGGCCGTTGTGGATCCCTTCCCGCCTTCGTTTGGGAAGAGGACCGAGGCCACTATAAATAGGACCCAGCCACCACCATAGACGGGATGGGATCCATTCCACCCTGACCAGCTTACTAGTTTACTTGAGCAGAAGAACACGCCTCCTCCTGAGATTGTTCCCCCACCGTACTTGAGCAGAAGAACACGCCTCCTCCTGAGATTTTACACCGCAAAGTGGCCCGAACCTGGGTAGACTGTCGTGTCCTCTTTTCTTTGAGTTCGTCGAGCTAGGCCGTGAGAGTAGCAAGTAGGCAGACCGGGGAGGTTGAGTTCTTCGCACGCACCCCATTGTTCGAACCTCTCAAGGGTCTGCGGAACCCGAAATCCGACAGCAGAGGAGGGCCGCGAGGGTGGCCCGATTTATTGCCTTCTATCGTGCCATTCGACCTGCCGAAACGCATGATAATGTTCAAAAGGATCTAATCGAGCAGTGGTGGGCATGGAATTGGCGACAAAACTAGTTTGATGTTGTATATTTGATGTTGTATTGTTGAACTATTTGTTGTACTGCAAGATAAACTATTATTTGAGTTGTAATAATAGTTGAACTATTTATTGTTGATTTATTTTTATTTTTATTTTTGATTTTCTTGGTTCTATATACAATGAGAAATGTTGTTTGTGTTGGACGCGTGCTGTAAATTTAACGCGCCTGCTGGAGTTAATAGTGTCGCGCCGTATTTTACAGCGCCTGCTGGAGCAAGCGCCCTGCTACACACTAAAAAGGCTATTTCAGTGTTGTAAAAATAATTTAGCGCGCCGTGCGCACTACGCACCTATTTGGAGACGCTCTAAGGAGATGCTTTAAGGCGGTCATGACAACAAACTGAACCGCGCAGCATGGGAATCCCGAGAGCTAATCGTAGTGTATCTCCCGTGTCCTCCCAGTCCAACTGCATCCGCTCCAGATTCGGTCCCAAAAACGTGATTCTAGTTATCTCAGAATCTTTGGACAACTGCACTCCACAAAATCATCGCCGCTTAAAATGGCAAGAAAAACGACCGCTCCGAACAACGAGGTCTCGATCCGCCCTCTCGTTGGCTTCAACTCATGCACGGCGTGGATTTCTCTACCTCTCAAGCCAACTCGGCAGTTAAGTAATACTCCCTCCGTTTCAAAATAAATGACTCAACTTTGTACCGACTTTGTACTAAAACTAGTGCAAAGTTGGGTCATCTATTTTGGAACGGAGGGAGTACTACTAGTAAGTAACTGCTGTAGATCAAAGCCGCATCATTTCTTCTTCTTCCAGCGCCACCGCTCCTCCTCCGTCAGGTACAGCAGCATTTCATCTGGTTAGTGTGTCTGTTTCCTCCTGTTCCTGGATGGAAGTTGTTCTTTTCATCCTCTTCTTGCTTGGACTGGCTTCGAACCTTCCCCTGACACTTGATGTGTTGCCACTTGAAACTGTTAGTTTTCTTTTCATTTTTACGCGTCTAGACTCTAGAGTGGAGTTTTTCTCTAATCCAAAAGAGTGGAGCTTTTCTGAGTGGACGCAAGATTACATGACGAAAGGTAGGTGTCTTCAGGAGTGACGAATGTGACGTGGCTTGATCCAGCCCGCTAGAAAATTTACAAACGGTCAAGATCGACAGAAATTCAGCGCGGTGGGGTTGTGGCCAACCAACCGTGTAAACTGGGAATCTAGTGGTTCTCCAAATGGGCGAAAAGAAACACAGAGTCGTGATAATCATGCACTGATCTGGAGAATCTGTCCAACTGCACTCCAGATCCGAAGTCAAAGGGGATCATAGTTTGGTAACCACAGCTGTACTTAAACAATGGAGTGCCTGATTAATCAATTAACTAATTCTCGTGTGTCATCAGCTCGGGTAGTAGTAGTAGTAATAGTAGTAGAGGAGGAGAGCCACAACAACCACCGCTGATCTGAACATACACACACACACACACACATATATATATATATCAACACAGAGAGGACACAATTCATTGAGTTCTTTCAAGGAAGAGAAGGATTCTTCTTCGTCTTCGTCTTCCTCCTCTCGAGGTGTGTGCTCTTCTTATCCTGCTCCTCTTACATCTGTTCATGATGGACTTTTTTTTTGGACTGCAAATATGTTGTTATCCACATGGACAAACTGTTGTGTGGTTCTCTTCATTTTGGCAAGGTATTCGCTGCCGAATTCTTGGATCCATGTGAGCTCAAACAACGATCGGGTCTCACTAAACTCCATCGTGTTTCTGAAGCAATAGATAGAAATATAGAGTTCATGCTCGTGGGACAAAAAAGACAAGATTATGTGCCCATTTCTTGGTGGAATCCTCACTCCTCTTCCTTGCCCTTCGTCAATGGTCCTTTTCTTGGATAGCCTAGTTGAAAGAGATGGTTTGGGTTCTTTATCTCTGGCCAATGAGTGTGATACTCTACTTCTCCTGCTTACATTCAACATTTTATGCAAATCACACACATAGGTTTAATTTTCATGATTTGATTTAATTCGTGCGGAGGTCATTGTCACACGTACAATTATTCCAACTGCTGATGCGTGCACCATTTGTCCATTTCTTGGCCCCATTACAAAAAAATCTTCCTCCCCATAATGCCCCAACTCCATTGGTGATCTCCGTATGGAAAGACGCCGCAAATTTCCAATAGCTGTGTGAGTCAAACTCGTGCAGATCAGGTTGGACTTTGATTAAAAAGATCCCATTCGATCTCCAGCTTTTGTGAGCTGTATCACTATAAAATCCCCCATGGCCATGGACCATGCTCTGGCATGTGCTTCTTCTTTGGATCCCTGCCAAGAGGTACTCCCACCTTCATCCTACTCTTACTCCTGTTGGATGTTCGGCTCGGATTTGGGCTCATCTAGTCATCTTTTCTTTCCTTTTTCGTTCTCTGGATAATCTCATCTGTGGTAATTGGCATCTTATCAACTTCCCTGCTCATGTTAGGTTCTCAATGATTGGATGCTCTAATGATTTATTTATTTTTGAAGTTTTTCTTCTTTTCTGCCCTGATGTTTGCTCCTTGTAACAATTAAGAGCTCCAAATCATTCAGTTCATTCAAGCTAATCAGTAACTTGAAATATCTGACGAACGTGATTCTTGCAGGTGGTTGAAGAGCCCCTGCTGAATTCCTTGCTCTCCATCAAACAAGGCCTCAACATGTTCATCATAGAGGACAAAGGGGGTGCCATTGCCATCATGTGCGCCTCCCTCTTTTTCCTGGGCACGTGGCCAGCGGTGCTTACCCTCTTGGAGCGCCGGGGACGGCTGCCGCAGCACACATACCTCGACTACTCCATAACAAACCTCCTCGCGGCCATCCTCATCGCGCTTACCTTCGGTCAGCTTGGGGATGCGAAGCACAACATGCCCAATTTCTTCACTCAGCTCAGTCAGGTGAGCTATCTTGGTGCAGGAAAAACTTGGGGATTCGTTGGTTGGCTGTTTTCTGATTCTGAATGAACTTTATGATGAAGGACAACTGGCCTTCAGTGATGTTTGCAATGGCAGGGGGTGTTGTGCTCAGTGTTGGGAACCTCTCAACACAGTATGCTTGGGCATATGTGGGCCTCTCAGTCACTGAGGTTATCAGCTCAAGCATGGTTGTTGTTATAGGTAAAGCTGATCCCCTCTACTATTTAAAGTGCAAGGAATGTGTTTTTTGATGGTTATGCTTCTGATGATACATGTGAGTCACAGGTTTCTTGATCACAATCTTTATTCATATATAAGCATTACAGGAGGGGCTCAATTATTTAACACTAGTTATCTGACATGTCGAGTTGCTTTTTCTAGACATAAAAGTTCAAGTTGCTTTTTTCAGCTAAAAGTTAAAGTTGCTTGAGCAAATTGGTCTATCAATCTTAGTCAGCTCACTTCATCAAGATTCAAAAAGCTGAAGAATTGCAAACCATTGATGGCAATTAAAGCATTCTTTGAATTTCATTAAAACTCATTCATTGAATTCCATCGCAGTCTGGAAAAAAAATTAGCGTTCACAATAAGAGGACAACAAACTATCACTTAAAGAACATTCTTCCGATAATTCAGTAGCTACACCAAGCTAACCGTTGCTCCACTATTATCCTATGTTCCTAATCGAAGAATCTGGCAAATTATGGGCCGCATTTTTCTTTCGTGGATATTTATTCCATCAAGTTGCATGTTGTATTTTCAGGCACGACACTAAATTACTTCCTGGACAACCGCATCAACAGGGCCGAAATTCTTTTCACTGGAGTGGCATGCTTCCTTGTTGCAGTCATCCTTGGCTCTGCTGTTCATGCTTCCAATGCGGCTGACAATGAAAAGAAACTCAGTGAATCCACAAATACCTACAAACTTGGGTAAACTCTTCCCACTTTCTTGCACAGTTTTTGCGGTGCCGAGTAACTGAAACATCTTAACCACTTTTTAACTTGCCTCTGTTAGGTGCTTTTGGGGTCCATCTTCATCTTATATTCCTTGCTCTGATCATCATAATGCGTACTTTTACAGGACGGATGGAGGTACGGAGAGAGGCAAACAAGTTATAGACAAAGGTATCAAATACGGTGCATGATTGTATGAACTACTGGCACTGTTGATGTTGCAGTTGCAGATTTTAATTCTTAACTTTGTCTATTTCAGATGCTCCGAAGGACATGGAGAATGGAGCTTCTGCAGAGTGTGACACCAAAGCCGAAGCTGGAACTGCAGAATACCTAATTGAGCTCGAAGAGCGCCGTTCAATTAAGGTAGCTGTAATTCCGTCATACAATCATCACTGTAGAATAATTCAGATAGTATTTGATCTTTGTCCTGAACCTTGTGCTCAAAACAGAGAAGCATAATTGTCACCACTAAATGTTTCTAAACGGTAAGACCACTGAACTGATCTGGTAAAATTTCTTACTTTTTCAGGTATTTGGATCAAGCACCTTTATAGGGCTTGGGATAGTTTTCTTTTCTGGCGTCTGCTTCTCTCTCTTCTCCCCGGCGATCAACCTGGCCACCAATGACCAGTGGCACACCCTGAAAGACGGTGTCCCGCATTTGGTGGTCTACACTGCCTTCTTCTACTTCTCCATTTCGTGTTTCGTCGTCGGTATCGGGTTGAACATCTTGTTCCTCTACCGTCCAATGGCGGGCGTGCCCAAGTCATCCTTCAAGGCCTATCTGCATGACTGGGAAGGCAGGCAATGGGCTCTTCTTGCCGGCTTCCTTTGCGGTTTCGGCAATGGCTTCCAATTCATGGGTGGTCAGGCTGCTGGTTATGCAGCTGCTGATGCTGTTCAGGTTTGTCCAATTAATGCTTAGCCTTCAGAGAGAAGAGGAAACTTTTATGCACCTATGATTCTAACTGTTTCAGCATTGCTGTTCATCAGGCACTGCCACTTGTGAGCACATTTTGGGGTATCCTGCTATTTGGGGAGTACCGAAAGTCGTCGAAGAAAACGTATACTCTGCTCGTGTTCATGCTGCTCATGTTTATCGCAGCTGTAGCAACACTCATGGCTTCAGCAGGTCACAGGAGCACAAAGTGATCTGCTGCCCCATCCTTTCATCAGTTATTCTAGTTTACAACTCTTCCTGCCACAAGGCGAAGAAATCCAGACAGGAAGACAAGTGCCTTGAGCCCTTGACCCAGGAAGCAGGCCATGCCAACACAGAGTGAATTCCATTCATGAAGTTTGCGTTTGAATGGAGCTGTACATAACCACAAAAATTGCAAACGTTGATGCATTTTTATTTCAAGTTAGTGCAGAATTATATATATAATGATGTGTTGCTCGTTCTAGAAGTCTATAGCCAATAGTACTAGGAACTAGGACTCGCCAGAATGCTACGAAAGATCACTATGAAGCTATTATGTTTGATTTGGATGCAGTTTAGCTTCAAAATCACGAGTTTGAAATGGTGCATAGGGAATTGGTTGGTTTGATTCTGTTGCTAGCTACTCTCTCCGTGAAGAAATTAAGAGTGTTTAGATCACTAAAGTAGTGATCTAAACGCCCTTATATTTCTTTACAGAGGGAGTACTAAGTAAACTACTCGATTCTGCACTAATTGGCATCTCGTTTTGACCAGGATAACATGATATATTCTCCTTTCCTTCTAGCTCCCGTCGAACTCCCTCCCCCTTCCCCCACCGCCTCAAAAGCGCCGCCGGGCGAAGTGATGAGTCCATTTTTTGCGTCATTACATACCCTTTTACTTTGTGCCCTAGTGTTAGAATTTTACCTTGTTCGCGCCCTTTTATCTGTTTTCACCACGATTTCATGTATGGAGATATTCTGAGGCACAAGGAAAGAATCCAAAGGATATGGTGTAAGAATCATGTTAATTGCCATGATAAAATATTACCATTGTTTTTTTGAAGAAATGATAAAAGATTACCATAAAAGGAAAAATTCGAAGAAAAACAAAACAGGGCTACCTACTTGTTGAGCGGGGTATATAGCGCCGAAGCCCACCGCCAGCCCAACAAATAACCGTCTACATCCTAGGAGGAGCGGCCCCCGCGCAGGGCATGTGCGCTTATGTTATCAAGGCCGAAGCACAGGGAAACAAGCCTTTCTTTCCAAAAGTCGTGCTCGCGCGTCCACCTCCAAGAGGCAAGAGGAAGCACGTAGGTTTAGGGTTAATCACGCACACCTAGCCGGTGCAGTTCATTACGCTGACACCACTCCCCCTAGGGCTGGACCGACACTTCACCCTCTGGTCATTGCTCAGATGGCGGACTGCGGGGGTATATAAGCTGGTCCGATTCCGGGGAAATAAGCGAGGTGGGACTAATGAAATGGATGGGTGCAAATGTACCATATTGTCCGCTGGGCAGATATTTGTAGGCCCAAGGACCAGGGCGGTCTAAGCATCACGTCGTCTAAACGCATAAATATTGCCTTGTTGACCCGGTGGCTGTGGCGGATTGCCAATGGCGAGGGATGACTGTGGCTGGACATTATCAGGGCCAAGTACCTCCGCGGCCAACCGCTTGCTTTCTGACGCAGGTCGAGTAGCTCCCAATTCTGGCAGTGCATCATTCAGTTGCTCCCGGTCCTCGCATCGGATCGTCCATTACGATCGGCTCAGGCGTTTCAACCCTGTTCTGGTTCGATAGATGGGCTGGCGATATCTCCTTCACGGCCCGATTTCTCGACCTATTCTCGATTGATGTTAACATGGAGACCTCGGTCGAGGCAGCCCTTATGGACTTAGGGCACCTCGCGTTTCGGTGCCCTTTTGGTCCTGCAGATCTGGGGGCCTGGCAGGAGCTGTCGGATTGCATCGCCCTACACCACTCCAGAGGTTGACGACTTAGCGGACCGCATCTCGTGGCGGCTGGAGTCATCTGGCCGGTTCTCCACTAAATCCCTCTACCAGGCCATGGCCGCTTCTCCTGATCCGGAGCCATGGTACAAATCTGGCATATTCGCCTCCCACTTAAGATCCGGATTTTCCTCTGGCAATGGATTAGGAGCGAGTCCTTCAGGGGTGGAGGTGCTTAGGCGTAATGGCCCTGGGGCGGGATGTGCCCCCTTTGCAATGTGGTAGAAGACTCGAACCATATATTCTTCCAGTGCATCTCCGCTCGTTTCCTCTGGAGTTGCTTTCGTGAGGTAGTAGGCGGCATGTGGTGCCACAGCAACTTCCCAGACCTTTTTGCGGAACTTCAGGCCTCACCGTTGCATACCATTAGGTGGCTCATGATTAGGGTGCTAGCGTGGTCTTTGTGGACGATCTGCAACAAACTTTTGATCCGGCGCTCTCCGCTTCGACGCTCGACTGACGCGATCTTCAAATATTGTGGCTACTTGCAACTTTTGCGGCCGCTTAGCTGCCCCCTGGACCGGGATGCCATTGACATCATCATCGCCGATCTCCGAGCTCTAGCGTTCCGCTTAGCGCCGCCGCCCCCACCACCACCACCAGAGCCAGACTAGGCCTCGGGCCTTCATGATGATGCGACCTTCCTAGGCCTTTTTTTTCCTTTTTCTTTGGGCTTGTTGAGTTATGTCATCAGCAGAACCTGTTGTACTTCTCGTCCGTGTGTGTGTGTGTGTGTTGTGTTTTCATTTTGGACTTGCATTTTGTGTTGGATGTTGTTGTGTGGTTATGGTGCTTTATCTATAAAGCGGGGTGAAAGCCTTTTCGGTAAATGGACGGGTGGTGATGCTAGCGCTTGTGAATGAGTTCTCTGTGTGGTGGGCTTGGGTATCAGCGGATGGATGGGCCTCCTGGTCTAGCTGCATGTTGTTTGCATGCATAGAGAGGGAGAGAGAGACGTGTAGGCCTTTCTCGCTTCGGCCAATTCCAGCAAGTGTCAGTTTGGGTCACTAAAAAAATTCCTAAAAATGTCAGTTTGGGTAAATCGCAGAGCAATTATGATGTAGGGCAAAACCCTAGTTCATGAGCATTTCACACTTGGAGATGGGGAAAGGAGCAAATCAAGACAAAAACACAAGATAAACACTCAATTGACAAAGGTCCAACCACGCATGTGCTAAATCCACATGCACATAAGAGGGATATAAAGGTCCAACTCCAACACAAGATGGCAAAAGAGGAACTAGTTCATCCAATCTTTAGAGGAATTGAGGTCTTGATATCCAAGAGGATCTTCCCTAGAAGGGGTCTTGAATCCACTAGGGGATCTTCTCACATGGAGGTCTTCATGGGAGAGGGGGTAGTGGATGAAAATAACTCAATCTCAAGTGAGCTAAACCTTTGCTAACCCTAGCTAGATAGAGGAGGGGGTCTATATATCCCACGAAATAAGAGAGGAGGAGAGGGGATACATGGGCCTCCGGCCCAGTTGTGCACGCGCAGGTGCCGGATGTCCGGCCCAATAGGAGATGCTGGATGTCCGGCCTAGAGATGGTCGGCGTGAGGCGCGGTATTGTTGCCCTCTGGCCGGATTTCTGTGGCGAGGCCGGATTTCCGAGGCGTTGGCGCCGGATGTCCGCGGCACTGGATGTCCGGGGCCTTAGCTCCTTCAGCGTTGCCCTGCTGCTGTTGCATGCGTCTTGGGGCGCCGGATGTCCGGGCTGGGGGTCGGATGTTTGGTCGATGTAGCACCTTGAAATTTTCTTTTGTCGCATGCCTTCATCCGCATCTGTGGTGGCTTGTTCTTCATCTCGAGTGTCTCCGAGGGTCACTTACTTGGTACCTAAGCACACATAGCATCTTCGCTTGAGGTAGTACCCATGTCTCACGTGGTTCATATGGAAGCTCATTAAGGAGAGATGTCACCTCGGTCTCGGTAGCTCTGGCACGTGCTCTTGTCATCGGTCCACATGGTGCTTGGGGAGGTGATGGTGGGTCCACGGAGATGACCATGGCATGCCTCGCATCAAATTATTAACCAGTAAACACGATGAAACTGCCTCATCTATACATCACGAGAAGAAAATGCTTTTTCAAACAACACATCTCCAAGCTTGGAAAAGATGTAAAAAAAACAACCAAACAGAAGCTAGCAGGGCACTTACATGTGTTGTGTGGGTCAATTACACCCAGAAAACACAACAAAATGCAATAAATAGATAATCACCGTCTTAATGAGCAAACAACCAAACACGGCATTAGCTGGTCCTACATTGTTCAGACAGCATATGGTGAGACTGAGACTCCACTTTCATCTGTCTTAACCTCAGAACTTGCGCCCCGTCATCTTCTCGGACTCATATATGATGTGATTGATAGGCCCCTTGCCGCACACCAAGAAAGAGTTTCAGAGGATACGTCGGGACAAGGATAAAAATGGAAAGAAACATCCAAGAACTGAACTTGTTCGCAGAGTGGTGACTTGCCGAAAAAGGCTTTCGCCCCGACCACTAGAGCCACAGAGTACACAAAAGTTCACAAACACACACACGAAAGTAGCATGAAAGACAATACGAAGGTTCTGCTGAGGACACAGCTCAACAAGCCCAAAAAAGAAGAAAACAACAATGCGGCGTAATCACCATCATCTTCTGTATCTTCTCTGAATCAGTCTCATGCATGTTTTTCTTGAACTGTTGCCTCACCATGTTAACGAGAAGCCTTGTGTTGTGTTGCTGGGTCAACAAAACCAACAACTCTGTCAAGCGTGCGTGTCCATATGGTTGTACAGATATGACATAACACCAAGGGCGAAAAGGACTTTTTCTTTAGTTCAAGTTGTCATGTACTCCCTTCATCCCGTAATGTAAGACGTTTTTTGACACTATATTATGGGACGGAGGGAGCATATAAAAACACAAAATTTGCATATTCCATGTGCCTTGTATTTTACGAAGATCATGCCCGAGCCAGGTCCGCCATTGCGAACCTCGTCTAGCTTGCACGCCCTTTGAGCCGCGGCCACACCACCACAGACAGTCAAGCCCAAACGTCTGTGGCACCTCCAGATGTCAGATGCACCGCCGCAGCTGCCCACACCCACCGGCTGACGCCCGACCAGCACCAACTTTCGCAATTGGGTCTACACCCCCCAAATTCGAAAGTTGATTGGTTTTTTTCATCATCATGGCACCATCAGCATTGCATCAGCAATACGTTGCCTTTGTATCGGGTTATCCGGATGTTTTGTTAATTGTTAAACCTCTAGCCCTATTATATTTTTGTCGTTTCTCCGGAAAGGTGAATAAGTACCCTTGTTCCTTTGCCTTTTTGCTCGAAGACCACCTAGACACTTCGCACATGGTCATGCACTTTTTAATTATTTTGTAAACAGGAAATAAATGTTATCAAATGAGTCAGATGTTTATGTGCGGTCTTGTTATATTATACCGAGGTCACACGTCAATTTCCGTCCGATTTTGAATTTGCTTGATACCCGAATGATTGGATATGAGGCACGGTAGCCGGATAAATAAAAAATATTGCAAGTCAAAATTGTTATTTGGGCCGTTGGCCGATGTCCATTACTAGCACAACCCTACTAGGCATCTCACCTTCCTTCTATATCCACCAGCCAGACACCACCTCTTCCACCGCAAAACCCTAGCCTAGATCCACCCCATTAGTACTCCTTACCAAAATCAAGTGAAAACCAAAAAAAATGGCATGCGGCAAAAAAGGGAAGTATAGTTTCACCCTCAAATCCATCTCGATGTCTCCATATCCCCTTGATGTCCAATACCATATGATTTACATCCCTAACTTTACAAAACATGTCTAATCAGACCCTGAATGGTCTCATGTCCCATCAAAAGCTATCCCCCACCAAAATCATTAATTAAGAGTTACCCGTTGCAAATGTCACTCACATCTTTTTCGCGGGGTGGCAAGTTGTGCACCACATGTGCGCCGCTTCTCACAATTAGAGAGTTTTGGTTGGCTCTCTCCCCACGTGTGGGGAGAGATGAGTGAGTTTATTTGTGCTTTTTTGTAGATTCTTTTTTTAATGATTTATCTCTCAAAACATGTGTCCAAATCACGAACTCTTTTCACAATTTCGTTCCACATGTCGAGATCTTCAAAACAAAATCCATGTTGATGGGTTTCAGCGAACTTTTTTTGGGTGAAACATGTGCTCCAAAACTGTACTAACCCATGCTTCAAAATTGTCCTAATCATGCTTCACTTTTGGAGAAGCACATTTGTGCTTTTCACGAGGAAGCACATATGTGCTTCACTTTTTGGGGAAGCATAATTTTTGCGCACAAGCACAACTATGGTCCACACTCCTGGCACACAAAAATCTAAAAAAATAGACAGGAAAACAGGAAAAATAAAAACAAAAAACATAAACTCAAAAAAACAAAACAATCATCCCAGGTATGTGGCGGCATTGGGACACACCACAAGGCTTGCTGAGGTGCTCCAGTGCTACGAAAAGCTCTCTACGCCAGGGCTTTTCCTCACCCATTGCGAGATGTAACTCGGTCTCACCTGTGGGCTCGAGGGGAATGGGCTGGCCACTATTTTTGCGCATCTGGCTCAAGTTTTTCATTTTCTTTTTCTCTATGTGTTTTCATCGGTTTTTCTTCATTTCTTGACTAGCATTTTTTGGTCTTTCTGCATTTTTTCACAGGTTTTCTTTGGTTTTTTCTTTCGTTTTCCTTTTTTACTCATGTCTACTTATTTCAATACACATTGTACATTTTTAATATACATGTGAAACATTCTTTTGATACACATTGAACATTTTTTCAAATACATTTTTGAACATTTTTGCTAATACATGTCAGACATTTCTTAAAATACAGGTTGAACATTTTTTAATGTCACGGAACATTTTATTTAATTTACGTGGATATTTTATTACATTATATAAACATTAAACGGCACGACGACTTTTTTGAAACACATGGATATTTGTTTATAATTACACGTACATTTTTTGAGTTGTACTTAACATTTTTTTATAGTATGCGAACTTTTTTTTACATTGTATTAGAAAAGTTATATTACACGATACTTTTCTAAACATGTGAATACTTTTTTTAAATGGTACATCTTTTCAATCGTACGAAACATTTTTCTTAATTATGTGTACACTTTTTACATTCAAGAAATAAATTTTAAAAAACGTCACGTACATTTATTAATACTTTTAGTTTTGAAACAATCACGTGGATGTTTTTTCATAAATTTAAGGAACAAAATTTTTATTTTGAAATATTAATAAATTAATAAATAAAAAAACATGCGCTGATTTTTCTTTTTGAGGGACCGCGCCCTCTCCAACTAGGTGCTCCCCACGCAACAATGCAGGCAAGCAGTACCAAATTCAGCTTTTTTTTAGAAACAGTACCAAATTCAGCTTTTTTTAGTACCAAATTCAGCTAAAAAAGAGTACTAGTATCGAATTGTTGTAGCCCTTGTACGACAAGGTGGCGAACCGGGTTAGCCCTTGGCGCGGCCGGTTCCTCTCCTCGGCGGCCAGGCTGATCCTGACTAATTCCAGCCTCTCTTTCCTCCCTCTGTTCATAACGGGCATGTTCTTGCTGGCTGATGGGGTTCATGCCAAGCTTGATACTCCCCGGTCCAAGTCCTTTTGGGAAGGAACTGGGATCAAAAAGAAGTACCACTTGATCAAATGGGCCGCTCTATGCCGCCCAAAGAAATTTGGGGGCCTTGGGATCCTTAGCTCCAACCTTATGAATGTCGCGCTCCTCACCAAGTGGATTTGAAAACTTTCCCAAAACGAGCAGGGGCTTCGTGTTGGGGAACGTAGTAATTTCAAAAAAATTCCTACGCACACGCAAGATCATGGTGATGGCATAGCAACGAGAGGAGAGAGTGTTCGTCCACGTACCCTCGTAGACCGTAAGCAGAAGCGTTATGACAACGCGGTTGATGTAGTCATACGTCTTCACGAATCGACCGATCCAAGCACCGAACGTACGGCACCTCCGTGTTGAGCACACGTTCAGCTCGATGACGTCCCCCGGGCTCCAATCTAGTGAAGCGTCGGGGATGAGTTTCGTCAGCACGACGGCGTGGTGACGATGATGATGTTCTACCGGCGCAGGGCTTCTCCTAAACTCCGCAACGATATGACCGAGGTGGATTATGGTGGAGGGGGGCACCGCACACGGCTAAGGAACGATCCGTAGATCAACTTTTTTTTGTGTCTATGAGGTGCCCCCTACCCCCGTATATAAAGGAGTGGAGGAGGGGAGGGCCGGCCCTCTTCTATGGCGCGCCCTAGGGGAGTCCTACTCCCACCGGGAGTAGGATTCCCCCTTTTCTAGTCCAACTAGGAGTCCTTCCATGTATTAGGAGTAGGAGACAAGGAAGGGGAAGAGAGAAGGGAAGGAAGGAGGGGGTGCGGCCCCTCCCCCTAGTCCAATTCGGACTAGGCCATGGGGGGGGGGGGGCGCGGCCTGCCCTAGGCAGCCCCTCTCTCTTTCCCGTATGGCCCAATAAGGCCCAATACTTCTCCCCGGCGAATTCCGGTAACTCTCCGGTACTCCGATAAATACCCGAATCACTCGGAACCTTTTCGAACTCCGAATATAGTCGTCCAATATATCGATCTTTACGTCTCGACCATTTCGAGACTCCTCATCATGTCCCCGATCTCATCCGGGACTTCGAACTCCTTCGGTACATCAAAACTCATAAACTCATAATATAACTGTCATCAAAACCTTAAGCGTGCGGACCCTACGGGTTCGAGAACTATGTAGACATGACCTAGAACTTTCGTGGTCAATAACCAACAGCGGAACCTGGATGTCCATATTGGCTCCTACATATTCTACAAAGATCTTTATCGGTCAAATCGCATAACAACATACGTTGTTCCCTTTGTCATCGGTATGTTACTTGCCCGAGATTCGATCATCGGTATCCAATACCTAGTTCAATCTCGTTACCGGCAAGTCTCTTTACTCGTTTCGTAATACTTCATCCCGTAACTAACTCATTAGTTACAATGCTTGCAAGGCTTAAGTGATGTGTATTACCGAGAGGGCCCAGAGATACCTCTCCGACAATCGGAGTGACAAAACCTAATCTCGAAATACGCCAACCCAACATGTACCTTCGGAGACACCTGTAGAGCACCTTTATAATCACCCAGTTATGTTGTGACATTTGGTAGCACACAAAGTGTTCCTCCGGTAAACGGGAGTTGCATAATCTCATAGTTGTAGGAACATTGTATAAGTCATGAAGAAAGCAATAGCAACATACTAAACGATCAAGTGCTAGGCTAACGGAATGGGTCAAGTCAATCACATCATTCTTCTAATGATGTGATCCCGTTAATCAAATGACAACTCATGTCTATGGTTAGGAAACTTAACCATCTTTGATTAACGAGCTAGTCAAGTAGAGGCATACTAGTGACACTATGTTTGTCTATGTATTCACACATGTATTATGTTTCCGGTTAATACAATTCTAGCATGAATAATAAACATTTATCATGATATAAGGAAATAAATAATAACTTTATTATTGCCTCTAGGGCATATTTCCTTCAGTCTCCCACTTGCACTAGAGTCAATAATCTAGTTCACATCGCCATGTGATGTAACACCAATATTCACATCTGTATGTGATTAATACCCATAGTTCACATCTTCATGTGATCAACACTCGAAGGGTTTACTAGAGTCAATAATCTAGCTCACATCGCTATGTGATTAACACCCAAAGAGTACAAAGGTATGATCATGTTTTGTTCGTTTTTTTTCGAAAAGGGGGAATACCCCGGCCTCTGCATCTGGACGATGCATACGGCCACTTTATTGATTATTAACACAAGACCTTACAAAGTCGTACAACAGTAAGACCAAAGCCACCATCTTCGCAACCTCTGTCGCTACTCCTATCTAACTGATGAAGGGGCGCTGATGGTCTGGGCCTAATACCAAACAGACCTCGCAGCCAAACCTAACATCATAGACCTAAGGTCCCAACCAGGACTCCTTCCGGGTATGGGCACCCACCAGTCCGGCGTGCTCGTCAACCAGGCCCCCTGCCGGGTATGAGGCCGCCACATCCATGTACCATCAATCCATCTTCAGAGCTGAACTGTTGCATGAACCGTGCCAGGCCTCACTGCCATCGACGCCACCACGACGCCAGACAGCGCCACCATCCTGCACTCGTCCATCATCACACGCCCACCAGCGAGACCCCCGCTGCTCCATGCCGCTGAGACCCGCCGTTGTCAACGTGCCAGATGCCACACCGCTCCTCCTCTTGTCCCCTCCAGCCAACACTTGCTCCAAAACGATGCCCCCAGGAGGGAGAACGACATCGAAACGTCGCCATCGTCCGATCCGGTAGATCCAGATCAAGGGTTTCCCCCGGAGCCTTTCGATCAGGTTGACGTGACCTAACGACGATGCCTCGAGAAGGGAACGACGTCCGAGACGCCGCCATCGTCCGCCATGACCGCAGTCAGACGCGATTTTCACCGGAGGCCACGGTGTCCCGATCTCGCGGTTGGCTGGAACGGAGCCCTCCGCCAAACCGGTGACGTTGCCGCCGACCCGATCCCACCGCCATGCGACGCCCCGATGGAGATCCCGATCTAGATCGAAGACGACCTCGACCGAAACCCTGCCACCAGCACCGCCACACCGCGCCACCTCCTCCTAGCCCAGTCACCGCCGGATCCAGCCGTCCCCGCCTCCGGGAGACCAGCCGGACGAGGCGCCCCTTGTCCCCGATCTGACAGCCTGCGCCGCCGCCACGAGGACCAGAGGAAGGAGGGAATGCCCCACCGCCGCCCGCGCCGCGCGGGCTTCGCTCGGCGGGCGCACTCCGGCGGCGGCGAGGGGAAGGCGACGCTGGGGAGGCGACGGCGGCAGCGGCCGATTGGGATCTCACGAGGCGCGCGCGCGGGGCGCGCCGCGGGAGCGGGCTGAGTTACGAGCGGGGGGAGTTACGAGCGGAAATTGTGTACAATCCATGTTTTGTTCGTGAGAGAAATTTAGTCAACGGGTCTGTCACATTCAGAGCCGTATGTAATTTGCAAATATTCTATGTCTACAATGCTTTGCTCGGGGCTACTCTAGCTAATTGCTCCCACTTTCAATATGTATCCAGATTGAGACTTAGAGTCATCTGGATCAGTGCCAAAACTTGTATCGACGTAACCCTTTACGATGAACCTTTTTTGTCACCTCCATAATCGAGAAACATATCCTTATTCCACTAAGGATAATTTTGACCAATGGCCAGTGATCTACTCCTAGATCACTATTGTACTCCCTTGCCAAACCAGGGCAGAGTATACAATAGGTCTGGTCCATAGCATGGCATACTTTTATAGAACCTATGACTGATGCATAGGGAATGACTTTCATTCTCTTTCTATTTTCTGTCGTGGTCGGGATTCGAGTCTTACTCAATTTCATACCTTTGCAACACAGGCAAGAACTCTTTCTTTGACTGTTCCATTTTGAACTACTTCAAAATCATGTCAAGGTATGTACTCATTGAAAATCTTATCAAGCGTCTTGATCTATCTCAATAGATCTTGATGCTCAATATGTAAGTAGCTTTACTGAGGTCTTTCTTTTAAAGAACTCCTTTCAAACACTCTTTATGCTTTGCAGAATAATTCTATATTATTTCCGATCAATAATATGTCATTCACATATACTTATCAGAAATGCTGTAGTGCTCCCACTCACTTTCTTGTAAATACAGGCTTCACCGTAAGTCTGTACAAAACTATATGCTTTGATCAACTTATCAAAGCGTATATTCTAACTCTGAGATGCTTACAGCAGTCCATAGATGGATCGCTGGAGCATGCATATTTTGTTAGCACCTTTAGGATTGACAAAACCTTCTGGTTGCATCATATACAACTCTTCTTTAAGAAAACCATTAAGGAATATAGTTTTGACATCCATTTGCCAGATTTCATAAAATGTGGCAATTGCTAACATGATTCGGACAGACTTAAGCATCACTACAGTTGAGAAAATTTCATTGTAGTCAACACCTTGAACTTGTCAAAAAAACTTTTTGCGACAAGTCGAGCTTTGTAGATAGTAACACTACTATCAATGTCCGTCTTCCTCTTGAAGATCCATTTATTTTCTATGGCTTGTCGATCATTGGTCAAGTCCACCAAAGTCCACACTTTGATCTCATACATGGATCCCATCTCAGATTTCATGGCCTCAAGCCATTTTGCGGAATCTGGGCTCACCATCGCTTCTTCATAGTTCGTAGGTTCATCATGGTCTAGTAACATGACTTCCAGAACAGGATTACCGTATCACTCTGGTGCGGACCGTACTCTGGAATACCTACGAGGTTCTGTAGTAACTTGATCTGAAGTTTCATGATCATCATCATTAGCTTCCTCACTAATTGGTGTAGGAATCACTCGAACTGATTTCAGTGATGAACTATTTTCCAATTCAGGAGAAGGTACAGTTACCTTATCAAGTTCTACTTTCCTCCCACTCACTTCTTTCGAGAGAAACTCCTTCTCTAGAAAGGATCCATTCTTAGCAACGAATGTTTTGCCTTCGGATCTGTGATAGAAGGTGTACCCAACAGTTTCCTTTTGGGTATTCTATGAAGACACACTTCTCCGATTTGGGTTCGAGCTTATCAAGTTGAAAACCTTTTTCATATAAGCATTGCAACTCCAAACTTTAAGAAACGACAGCTTAGGTTTACTGCTAAACCATAGTTCATACGGTGTCGTCTCAACGGATTTCGATGGTGCCCTATTAAACGTGAATGCAGCTGTCTCTAATGCATAACCCCAAAACGATAGTGGTAAGAGATATCATAGATCGCACCATATCTAGTAAAGTACGATTACGACGTTCGGATACACCATTACATTGTGGTGTTCCAGGTGGCGTGAGTTTGTGAAACTATTCCACATTGTTTTAATTGAAGACCAAACTCGTAACTCAAATATTCTCCTCCACGATCAGATCGTAGAAACTTTATTTTCTTGTTACGATGATTTTAAACTTCACTCTGAAATTCTTTGAACCTTTCAAATGTTTCAGATTTATGTTTCATTAAGTAGATATACCCATATCTGCTCAAATCATCTGTGAAGGTCAGAAAATAACGATACCCGCCACGAGCCTTAATACTCATTGGTCTGCATACATCAGTATGTATTATTTCCAACAAGTTTGTTGCTCGTTCCATTGTTCCGAAGAATGGAGTTTTAGTCATCTTGCCCAAACGCACGGTTCGCAAGCATCAAATGATTCATAACCAAGTGATTCCGAAAATCCATCTTTATGGAGTTTCTTCATGCGCTTTACACCGATATGACCCAAACGGCAGTGCCACAAATAAGTTGCACCATCATTATTAACTTTGCATCTTTTGGCATCAATATTATGAATATGTGTATCACTACGATCGAGATCCAACAAACTATTTTCATTGGGTGTATGACCATTGAAGGTTTTATTCATGTAAACAGAACAACAATTATTCTCTGACTTTAAATGAATAACGGTATTGCAAAAAAACATGATCAAATCATATTCATGCTCAACGCAAACGCTAAATAACATTTATTTAGGTTTAACACTAATCCCGAAAGTATAGGGAGTGTGTGATGATGATCATATCAATCTTGGAATTATTTCCAACACTCATCGTCACTTCCCCTTCAACTAGACTCTGTTTATTCTGTAACTCCTGTTTCGGGATACTAATCCTAGCAACCGAACAAGTATCAAATACTTAGGGGCTACTATAAACACTAGTAAGGCACACATCAATAACCTGTATATCAAATACACCCTTGTTCACTTTGCCATCCTTCTAATCCACCAAATATTCAGGGCATTTCTGCTTCCAGTGACCATTTCCTTTGCAGTGTAATCACTCAGTTTCAGGCTTTGGTCTAGCTTTGGGCTTCTTCGCGGGAGTGACAACTTGCTTGTCATTCTACTTGAAGTTCCCTTTCTTTCCCTTTGCCCTTTTCTTGAAACTAGTGGTCTTGTCAATCATCAACACTTGATGCTCTTCTTTGATTTCTACCTTCGTCGATTTCAACATCACGAAGAGCTCGGGAATCGTTTTTGTCATCCCTTGCATACTATAGTTCATCACGAAGTTCTAGTAACTTAGTGATGGTGACTAGAGAATTCTGTCAATCACTATCTTATCTGGAAGATTAACTCCCACTTGATTCAAGCGATTGTAGTACCCAGACAATCTGAGCACATGCTCACTAGTTGAGCGATTCTCCTCCATCTTTTAGCCATAGAACTTGTTGGAGACTTCATATCTCTCAACTCGGGTATTTGCTTGAAATATTAACTTCAACTCCTGGAACATCTCATATGGTCCATGACGTTCAAAACGTCTTTGAAGTCCCGATTCTAAGCCATAAAGCATGGTGCAGAAAACTATCAAGTAGTCATCATATTGAGCTAGCCAAACGTTCATAATGTCTTCATCTGCTCTAGCAATAGGTCCGTCACCTAGCAGTGCATCAAGGACACAATTCTTCTGTGCAGCAATGAGGGTAAACCTCAGATCACGGATCCAATCCGCATCATTGCTACTAACATTTTTCAACATAGTTTTCTCTAGGAACATATCAAAATAAACATATGAAAGCAACAACGCAAGCTATTGATCTACAACATAATTTGCAAAATACTACCAGGACTAAGTTCATGATAAATTTAAGTTCAATTAATCATATTACTAAAGAACTCCCACTTAGATAGACATCCCTCTAGTCCTCTAAGTGATTACGTGATCCATATCAACTAAACCATAACCGATCATCACGTGAGATGGAGTAGTTTTCAATGGTGAACATCACTATGTTGATCATATCTACTATATGATTCACGCTCGACCTTTCGGTCTCCGTGTTCCGAGGCCATATCTGCATATGCTAGGCTCGTCAAGTTTAACCTGAGTATTCCGCGTGTGCAAAACTGGCTTGCACCCGTTGTAGATGGACGTAGAGCTTATCACACCCGATCATCACGTGGTGTCTGGGCACGAGGAACTTTGGCAACGGTGCATACTCAGGGAGAACACTTCTTGATAATTTTAGTGAGAGATCATCTTAAAATGCTACCGTCAATCAAAGCAAGATAAGATGCATAAAGGATAAACATCACATGCAATCAATATAAGTGATATGATATGGCCATCATCTTGTGCTTGTGATCTCCATCTCCAAAGCACCATTGTGATCACCATCGTCACCGGCGCGACACCTTGATCTCCATCGTAGCATCGTTGTCGTTTACTCCATCTATTGCTTCTATGACTATCGCTACTGCTTAGTGATAAAGTAAAACAATTACAGGGCGTTTGCATTTCATACAATAAAGCGACAACCATATGGCTCCTGCCAGTTGCCGATAACTTCGGTTACAAAACATGATCATCTCATACAATAAAATATAGCATCACGTCTTGGCCATATCACATCACAACATGCCCTGCAAAAACAAGTTAGACGTCCTCTACTTTGTTGTTGCAAGTTTTACGTGGTTGCTACGGGCTGAGCAAGAACCGTTCTTACCTACGCATCAAAACCACAACGATAGTTTGTCAAGTTGGTGTTGTTTTAACCTTCGCAAGGACCGGGCGTAGCCACACTCGGTTCAACTAAAGTTGGAGAAACTGACACCCGCTAGTCACCTGTGTGCAAAGCACGATGGTAAAACCAGTCTCGCGTAAGCGTACGCATAATGTCGGTCCGGGCCGCTTCATCCAACAATACCGCCGAACCAAAGTATGACATGCTGGTAAGCAGTATGACTTGTATCGCCCACAACTCACTTGTGTTCTACTCGTGCATATAACATCAACGCATAAAACCTAGGCTCTGATGCCACTGTTGGGGAACGTAGTAATTTCAAAAAATTTCCTACGCACACGCAAGATCATGGTGATGGCATAGCAACGAGAGGGGAGAGTGTTCGTCCACGTACCCTCGTAGACCTTAAGCGGAAGCGTTATGACAACACGGTTGATGTAGTCGTACGTCTTCACGAATCGACCGATCCAAGCACCGAACGTACGGCACCTCCGTGTTCAGCACACGTTCAGCTCGATGACGTCCCCCGGGCTCCAATCCAGCGAAGCGTCGGGGATGAGTTTCGTCAGCACGACGGCGTGGTGACGATGATAATGTTCTACCGGCACAGGGCTTCTCCTAAACTCCGCAACGATATGACCGAGGTGGATTATGGTGGAGGGGGGCACCGCACACGGCTAAGAAACGATCCGTAGATCAACTTTTTTTGTGTCTATGGGGTGCCCCCTACCCCCGTATATAAAGGAGTGGAGGAGGGGAGGGCCGGCCCTCTTCTATGGCGCGCCCAAGGGGAGTCCTACTTCCACCGGGAGTAGGATTCCCCCTTTCCTAGTCCAACTAGGAGTCCTTCCATGTATTAGGAGTAGGAGACAAGGAAGGGGAAGAGAGAAGGGAAGGAAGGAGGGGGTGCGGCCCCTCCCCCTAGTCCAATTCGGACTAGGCCATGGGGGGGCGCTCGGCCTGCCCTAGGCAGCCCCTCTCTCTTTCCCGTATGGCCCAAAAAGGCTCAATACTACTCCCCGGCGAATTCCCGTAACTCTCCGGTACTCCGATAAATACCCGAATCACTCGGAACCTTTCCGAACTCCGAATATAGTCGTCCAATATATCGATCTTTACGTCTCGACCATTTCGAGACTCCTCGTCATGTCCCCGATCTCATCCGGGACTCCGAACTCCTTCGGTACATCAAAACTCATAAACTCATAATATAACTGTCATCGAAACCTTAAGCGTGCGGACCCTACGGGTTCGAGAACTATGTAGACATGACCTAGAACTATTCATGGTCAATAACCAATAGCGGAACCTGGATTTCCATATTGGCTCCTACATATTCTACGAAGATCTTTATCGGTCAAACCGCATAACAACATACGTTGTTCCCTTTGTCATCGGTATGTTACTTGCCCGAGATTCGATCGTCGGTATCCAATACCTAGTTCAATCTCGTTACCGGCAAGTCTCTTTACCCGTTCCGTAATACTTCATCCCGTAACTAACTCATTAGTTACAATGCTTGCAAGGCTTAAGTGATGTGTATTACCGGGAGGGCCCAGAGATACCTCTCCGACAATCGGAGTGACAAAACATAATCTCGAAATAAGCCAACCCAACATGTACCTTCGGAGACACCTGTAGAGCACCTTTATAATCACCCAGTTACGTTATGACGTTTGTTAGCACACAAAGTGTTCCTCCGGTAAACGGGAGTTGCATAATCTCATAGTTGTAGGAACATTGTATAAGTCATGAAGAAAGCAATAGCAACATACTAAACGATCAAGTGCTAGGCTAACGGAATGGGTCAAGTCAATCACATCATTCTTCTAATGATGTGATCCCGTTAATCAAATGACAACTCATGTCTATGGTTAGGAAACTTAACCATCTTTGATTAACGAGCTAGTCAAGTAGAGGCATACTAGTGACACTATGTTTGTCTATGTATTCACACATGTATTATATTTCCGGTTAATACAATTCTAGCATGAATAATAAACATTTATCATGATATAAGGAAATTAATAATAACTTTATTATTGCCTCTAGGGCATATTTCCTTCACTTCGGGCGGACATCCTTCGCGCCAAATACTTCCCTGATGGGAATTTCCTCATCTCCAAAGCTAAGGGATCACCTTTCTGGAATGGGATCCAGAAAGTTATGCCAGCCTTCACGTTAGGCGCCAAGTTTAGCGTCAATAACGGTACCTCTACGCGATTTTGGCTAGACCATTGGTTTGCCTCGGGACCCTTGTGGAGGAGTCATTTTGGTGCCTATCAATTAGCCACTAATGTTGATATTCTTGTGGCCGACGCGCTTAGTTCCAACCCGCCCGTTGTCTCCTTCAAAAGACCCCTCCTCGCTAACGAACAAGCCTGTTGGGACGGGCTTGTTGCTGCTTTGGCTGGAGTGGTTCTCCGCCCTGAGGCCAACTCGGTCTCCTGGTCCCTCTCGCGCTCTGGGAAGTTTTCTGTCTAATCCCTTTACAACAAGCCGACTGAGGGACCGACCCTGGACATAGCTCGGGGGCTGTGGAAAGCGTCTATTCCCCTGAAGATCAAAATTTTCCTATGGCAAATGTTTCACGACCGCCTGCCCTCCTCTAATAACATCACTATTAGGAATGGGCCTTCCGATGGCTCTTGCGTGCTATGCGGATAGCACGAAGATGCCAACCACATCTTTTTCAACTGCTACCTCGCCCGCTTTGCTTGGAGTGCGGTTAGGGAGGCTTTTGATCAGAATGGAACCCGCTTTCGGTTTCGGATCTTCGTGGAATTCTTGTCGCTCATAGGGGTGGTTTTGGGCGTGTGCTTTGGAGATGTGTGGGTGCTTTGCTGTGGGCCATCTGGACCACACGCAACAAGATGACTATTGAGCATAAATTTCCTACTCACCCTAATGACATTATTTTCAAATGCCATTAGTTCCTTCAGACATGGACACCGTTGGGGAAACGGCGTGATGCAGACCGGATGACGGAGGCTATGGAGCGGACGCCGAGTCACCACAGCGCCATCAATGAGTGAGATGAAGCACCACTCCACCAAAGAATCTGTCCTCTGGTCCCTCGATCACGTGTGCACCTCCAAGAATGACGCCCCAAAGGAGGGAACGACACTAGAGCGCCGCCGTCATCCGATCATCCGATCTAGGGTTTCCCCCGTAGGTAGCAGAGAGTGGCCTTGAATTTCTCCACAGCGATGCCTTCAAGAAGGGAATAGCACCGCCA
The DNA here is from genome assembly GCA_963921465.1 of Triticum timopheevii. Lineage (NCBI taxonomy): Eukaryota > Viridiplantae > Streptophyta > Magnoliopsida > Poales > Poaceae > Triticum > Triticum timopheevii. The sequence continues at coordinate 143,772,652 of OY997270.1, forward strand.
CCGCCGGCCCTGGCAATAGCTGAAAGCAAGTTTTCACCCAGATCTATTCGAAGGAATCCAACGCACGTGCACGGCCGCCGCCACCACCAGGCTAAGCACTCGCCGCCGCCGGCACCTCCACGATGCCCAGAGGCCGCGAGACTCGCCGCCACCACGCCTGGGCCACCGTTGCCAACACCAAACCACCATCCACCGGATCTAGGCAGGGATCCCAGATCCATCCCCCACAACCCACCACCACGGAGGGGAGGAGGCGGCACTAGCGAGGGATGCTGGAAGGGGGAGAAGGAGCCGAGGCAGGGCCGGCCCGACGCCCGGCACCACGAGGCAGATGGGAACGCCCCGCAGAGTCCCCACTGCGTGCGGGAGAGAGCTGCCCCGCCACCGCCAACGCCACACGGCCTTTGGCCAGCGACACCCCAGGTGGCGGTGAGGGAGGGGGTTGAGGCGGAGGGGACGACTGGGGCGGCGCTAGGGTTTCCTCCCGGGGGCGCCCGTGGGAGCGCCTCGGGGAGGAAGTAGAGACCCTTGTGACCCTTGCAGAGATGAAGAAATAAATCTTTCATTGATCATTTGAACCCAGACCTATTCCAGATTCCTAATTTGAAAACTCTGAATCGATTTGATGATGAAGAAATCTGTGTGTTCATTGATCAAGTGTATCCAGTATTAGTTCCAGATTTGTAGTAACTTTCCAGAATTAATTCCAGATTCCTAACATGGAAACCCTCAATTGGTTTGATGATGAAGAAATCATTGTGTTCATTGATCATCTGTATCCAAAATTAATTCCAGATTCCTAACTTGAAAACTCTCAATTGATGGCCTGCAGGCGGTTGAAGGCCCCCCGACTGAATTGTGTCTTCTCCATCAAACAAGGTCTCAACATGTTCATCGTAGAAGACAAAGGCAGTGCCATTGCTCTCATGTGTGCCGCCCTCCTCTTCTTGGGCACATGGCCAGCATTGCTCACCCTGTTGGAGCGCAGGGAACGGCTACCGCAGCACACGTACCTTTTTTTTGAACGGTCACCGGGGGGGGGGGGGGAGAGAGCTTCCCTACCTGAATATATTACCACTCAAAGGGAGTTCGAGAATTACAACAGAGATAAGTTACAGCATCAGCCTTTTAGGATGTAGCTGAGGATAGGAAGTGAAGCCATTGCTTAGTGAATAATTTGTCCTCCTTCTTTTTGAACCGATACACCCAAAGAGAAAAATCAGTTACAATGTTGCGAAGCGTGGTTCTGTGGGAATGATCATCGTTTCTGAAGAACATGGCATTTCTTGAGTCCCAAATTTTCCACGATATAGTGAGAGCGACAGATGGCCATATGTTGGGGTTGAGGCCTGGAAGCGTTTGATGTTGAAGCAGGTCTTCGAGAGAGGTAGGAGCGTGCAACCCCAGGGCTGACCATACTTGTGTAGCATCTTCATGAGGGTCTTGACAGCGAGGGCATGCAGCTGATTGAGCAATATGCTTGCGAAATAAGTTCGCCTTCGTGTTGAGCCGATCGCGGAGGAGAAGCCAGGCGAAGATCTTGACCTTGATCGGGACTTTAGAGGCCCAGACAAGGTCGTGGTATGGGTCGATGTAGTCATCAGCGGCAATAGTGGAGTAGGCGTTCTTTGCTGAGAACGGCAGGCCGTGTGTGAGCGACAGTTCGTCCGGTCGGTCAGCCTGTTGGAAATCCTGCAACAACAACAACACGCAATCCAGCTCGCGAGCAGCAGCATTAGATAGACGATTCCGCAGGTTCGTTAATAAGCTGGTTTGCCAGACAGTAGCCACTAAAACCTTGTCATCAATGGAGTGTGAGTATAGGTTGGGGAAAACTTTTTGAAGTGGTGATTGCAACAGCCATTTATCTAGCCAGAAGAAGGTGGAGAGGCCATTGTATGTGATGACAAAGGAGTGTTCAATGAGTAGTGGTAAGTTGCTGTTGATAACCTTCCAAAGAAAGGAAGGTCGTGTAGTTTTTGCCGCAATACCGAGAGGGTGCTGTTGGTTGAACCACAGTGTCCATGGGACATTTGGGTGTTGCAGAATTTTGGAAGAAAATTTCATAAGCAAGCAACGGTTTTGGATCTCAAGATTTTTAATGCCTAGACCACCAGTATCTTTAGGTTTGCAAACATTTTTCCATGCAACAAGGCAGCTCGCCCCAGTGCATGTAGACTCGTTAGACCAGAAGAAGGCTCTCCGAATAGCGTCAAGTTTTGCTAAGATGGATTTTGGTAGCTTGAAAACAGACATGAAATAGACCGTTAAGGAGTCAAGGACAGCGGTCAGGAGGGTGAGCCTGGCCCCTCTTGAGAGAAGGCGCGCCACCCAGCCAAAGAGGAATTTCCGAAAGTTATCTATGATGGGGTCGAAAGCTGTCAGTGGTAATTTTGAAGGGGAAAATGGAAGCCCTAGGTACAGCAGCGGGAATTCGGATGTTGAGCAACCGATAGTAGCAGCAATGTTCTTCTGGGTCTCAGAGTCCGTAGCAATTGTGAGAAGAGCAGTTTTGTGGTAGTTGATCACCAACCCTGTTGCCAGAGCGAAGTCATGGAGTGTTTTTTTGAGAATCAGGGTTGCTGCATCGCTAGAAGCTGCGATTATGAGTGTATCATCTGCATATTGCAGTGTCACCGGTGGTTCATTGGGTCTTAGAGGGTGGCATAGTATGTTAGGTTGAAATGCTTTGGAAATTAATCTTTGGAGAACATCCGCGACGATGATGAACAGATACGGAGAGAATGGGTCCCCTTGTCTAAGCCCACAACGACATTGAATCCAGGGCCCTGGAACACCATTCAAAAGAATAGCCGTTTTGCCAGTGGAGAGGATATTTTGGACCCAATCGCAGAAGATGGAGGGAAAGCCACGTATTGTAAGAATTTGGATGAGGGAGGTCCAGCTTATGGAGTCAAATGCCTTTCTGAAGTCCAACTTAAAAACCATGGTCTGAGCTTTACAAGTGTGGCATGTACTGAGAATATCTGCAGCATAAATGAAGTTTTCGGCAATGTTACGTCCATGGAGGAAGCCCGTCTGATTGTAGTGAATGAGAAGTGGTATGAGGGGTTTAACTCTGTTAGTGAGGATTTTGGCAACTGCCTTTGGCGTACAGTTTTGGAGAGAGATTGGTCTAAAGGCATCAGGAGCCGTTGGCGCTTGTGTTTTTGGTAATAGTACCATGTAGGCTTGGTTGGATCGTTCAAGTGAGCATGTTTGATCCTGGAAGGCAGGAAAAAAGGGTAGAATGGATGGTTTGATGATGTGCCAAAATTTCCTGAAGAAGATGGGCCCGAAACCGTCTGGTCCAGGGCTGGCGTTGGTGTTCATGGAGAGAAAGGCTTGGTGGATTTCTTCGGGGGAGAAGGGTAGTGCTAGGTCACGAAGCTGAGGGAGGGGAGAGGGGTATAGCTGCAGGAGATTGAAGTTCCATGTTGCCTATTTGGTGGTGCCAATCAGTTGTTGGAAAAAATCTTTTAAAATGTGAGCTTTTTGTTCGTGGAGGAACACCTCAGTGTTGTTGTGGATAAGCATGGGGATTTTATTTGTTCTCGATCGGTGGGTTGCATAAGCATGAAAGAATCGAGTGTTCTCGTCACCATCGATGGCCAATCGTACCTTCCCTCTTTGTTTCCAGAAGGAGATCTTTTGTTTGATAATTAGTTGGAGTAGATTGGAGAGCGTAAGCCGAAGTTTTTGTTCGAGCGGGAGAAGTGGGGCGATTTCTTTGTTTAAATCAAGGGCCTGGATAGCCAGTTTGCAGTCGGTTTCACGTTGATAGATGGGCTTCAGAGTTTTGGCCCAAGACTTAAGGGCCGAGCATGTAGATTTGATACACCCAGCGAGGGCGGCAGCATGGTCTGTTGGCCTTGGATGAACAGCGATGGGCTGCCAGCATTCACGGACGGTCTCTGCACATTTTGGGAAAGTGGCCCAGAATCTTTCAAATCGAAAAATGCGGGAAGATGGGACGGACGTGGATATTGTGACTAGGAGTGGGACGTGATCCGAAATGAACCTGGTGAGAGAGGTTAAGTGAGAGTTTGGGAAGGTAGCATCCCAGGCTAAGTTGATTAGTACCCTATCTAGTCTGATTAGAGTAGGGGATTGTCTTTTATTTGACCAGGTGGACTCTCTGTCAAGTAATGGAAGCTCTATAAGGGCAAGTTGGTCGATTGTATCGTTGAAGGCGTCAGCCTCTGATCGTCGAAAGTTGCTGTTGTTACGCTCGTGGGGGAATCTAGTGATGTTGAAATCTCCAATCAGGAGCCAAGGTGATTGCGCAGGTGGTTCAATTAGTTCTAGTTCGTCGAGGAAGTTCGTCTTTAGATCACGTTGCGATGGCGCGTATACATTTGTAACGAAGATGTTGTGGGACGATGCAAGACAAGATAGAGTTAAGGTAGATGTAAAACATTTGTGCTGGCAATTGATGAGTGAGAAACAGCGGGAGTTTGTGGCTGAGAGAATGCCGCCCGCAGTTCCAGAGGCGTCGAGGTGATTGTTGGAGTCTAGGAAACGTGGCAAAATCGATCGAAGCTTGATGGTGTCTGGTGTTTGTAATTTGGTTTCTTGAAGAAGGGCAATGGACGTCCATAAGCAGTTTAATTCAGAGAACACGTTCGCACACTTGTCATTGTCACCTAGACCACGAACATTCCAGGATACAATTGAGTAGGAAGCGTTCTTCATAGATGAAACTTAAGGTAGCACCATACATAGGGGTATTGACACGATCGACAACCATATCGTGTCAAGGTACAGAACGACAAGCTGACAGAAGTAGGCGTGAGCACACTAACAGACCATAGCAACTACCTAGTGGAGCTAGACTCCAGATACATGGCCATAGTTGGCCGCCCCACACGTGGGCACAGCACGGAGGGCTGATCATGGCGAGCCAGGGTCACCAGAGGCGGACGCAATGTCCGCAACCGCATCCTGCGAGGCACCACAGGCCGCGACAACAGCAGCCAGATCTTCAGGAGAGGCGAGACCACGAGAAGCTCCGTCGACAGACCCAGACTCGTCGCAAAGACGATCATGGATCAGGGCATCAGAAAGATCCTTGGACGCAGCAGCCAGGTCGAGTTTCTTGGCCTTGGAGCGCATGGCCCTGGCGGTCATGGTGGAGTAGACAGGCGACTCGATCTCAGCCAGCCTAGCGCTGCGCCTGGCCTTGATGCCAGAGTCCGCCGCCATCTTAGCGCGCTTGCTGATACGTCGAGCCAGGCATTCATGAGTTGGCTCTGGCGAGAGAATGGTCGGGGGAGCAGGAGGAGATGGTGGAGGCGACAGCGCAGCAGGGTGCGGAGGAGAAGGTGGTGGGGCTGGTAAGGCTAGAGGAGAACGAGAGGGGCGAAGGCGAGCCCGATCCCGAGGCGGAGAGGGAGAGCGAGCTTGGGGAGCCCAAGGGGCATGAACCAGCATGGCGACGGGCATGCCATCGGCCATGACAGCCAGGATTGGGATGCCTTCGAGAGGCCGGTCCACAGGCGATGGAGGAGGGCCCGTGGGAGACTCCGAAACGCAAGCAAATGGTGACATGGCCGTGGCGATGTTTCTGATTTGTGAGATGGTGGAGGGAGAGAGATGGGAGTTTGTGGTGAGCGAGGAGAGGGTGCCATCATCGTCATCCTCCGAGGAGAAGGGTGAGGCCTGAGATCCATGGCGGAAAAGCGCACGGCTCTCAAGCTTGACGATGACAACGTCATTATCGGGGAGCCTGACCATTAGGCATGGGGGAAGGACGAAATTGCGGGCAACCATGACCAGAGCACGGACACTCGAGTAGTCACCCTGGAAGCAATGTTGGTCGGCGGAGACGAAGTCGCCAAGATGGGAGAAGAAATAGTCGACACCCTCAGGGTGCCATAGCTCGTCCGGGAAATCGAAGGCCTCGATCTCAGCCATGTGAATGAAGATGGCCGTGGATCTGTTGTCGGCGTGTTCTGCGCGTTCGAAGAAGAGTGTGTTGCCCTAGAAGTGGATAGGGCCATGGCCAGTGACCGCAAGCCGCTCCTCCGCGTTAGGGAAGGAGAGACGGCCGGCGCCACGGGTGGCAGAGGTGAGGCCGAAGGCAGGGTTGTTGCGGTGGTGAGCAATGGCTTGGCGTATGAACCTAAATGGGTTGTGCAGGGGAGTGGCAAGGTGCACGTAGGCGAGGTTGTCAACCTGCCGAACGAGGCAGCTAGGTGGGACGAGGAGTGGGATATGTGGTGGCGAGTGGGTGTAGCCAGATGCAGCGGAGGGAAAGTGGATAGGAGAAGGAGGCAGAGGTGAGGCGAAGGACGGCGCCGGGAAGGAGGATGAGGATGCACGTGGCCCGAAGATGAGCGGGAGACGGAATGGTGGTAGGTCGTTGGTGAGGACACAGTGGGAGCCAAACCTGATTGGAGCGCCGTCGGAGTGCGCGGAGCCGGCCGAGGAGCCGGAGGCGGTGTGGGTACCCGTGGTATGAGCCATTGAGCTGCAAGGAGGCCGCACGAAAGCTGGGTTAATACGAGGAGAGGGGGGCATAGCAGGGAAGAACGGAAGGAAGCGGACAGCCTTGCATCTGAAGCTCCGGTGGCCGGAGCACCAACATCGAGAGCATCGAACAGGGTCGCGGCAGTCAGCGATACTGTGGTCGCTAGCAAGACACTGAAAGCATCTACTCTTCTTCTTGCGGCTGTAATGGAGGTGGATGTGTTTGGGGTTTGCTAGCAGTGGGGAGGGGGTTATATAGGCAGGGGAGGCAGATTGGGGTGGGGTGGTGGATGTAGTGACCCGAGGCGGGGGGCAGAGCAACACCTCCCGGTAGGAGCGCGGGTCTGGCATCGGTGCGGAGATCGAAGATCGCAGGGGGGTGGCAGCATTGGCAGGGGCGTGTGAGTGGTTCATGGTGATCTCGGGACGTAGCTGAGATGACTGGGCGGGGCGTAGGCTGGCGAAGGTAGGGGAGGCAGGTGGTGGAGTAGACGCGATGATGGGCGCATGCGTGGGCATGCAGGCGTTGTTTTTGTCATGCGTGGTGGTGGAGATGGGGGGTGTGTGTGGGGCCCGCGAATCAGCGACTGGTGGGTGTGGGTTTTGGTGGGAGGAAGCGTCTGGGGAAGCGCGGGGGCTGCGGTGCCGACCGGAGGGCGGCTGGGCCGACTCCTGTGGGGCCGCTGTGTCAGTGCGATGTGATGTGAGGCGTGGAGGAGGGTTGATGGTGGCCGGCTCGGTTAAAATACTAACCTGGTCTACGGGGGGGACGGCGTAGCCACCTAGCTGATCGTTTTTTCTCTCTGGAGGGGGGGAGCGAGGAGACGCGACGGGGGCTGCCGATCCAGGAGAGAGACCCACGTGTCCCAGCCCATCGATTGCATGGTGGTCAACACGGTCATCGGCAGTGGAATCCACGCACTGAACAGTGGCGTGAATCTTATCTTGCAGGAGAGGAAGATTTTGTGGTGTTGTTGTGGTTGACGGGTGCGGTCCAAGGCAGGACGAGAGGTGGGTGGGTAGGACGGTCACGCCCGTACACAGCGTGTCCGGCTCGAAGACAATGGGGAGAGGTACCGCACGCACAGTGTTCGTGGCTTGGTCAAACGAGGCGCACAGTCGTAGTTCAAAATTTGAAAACCGGATGGGCGCTCGACGAAGAATTTCGTTTCTGACTTGAGCCGAGAAGACATGCACTAAAAACAAGTTTGGAGCCAACGTGGTTGCGTGGAAAACTCTTTGAAACGAGAATTGGTGGTCTAGCGCATTATTAATCAAAGTTTCATTAGCACACACAGACTCTGAGAAAAACACGATCCATATGGGAGTGGTTGGTTTGTGGGTTAGGCATGAGGTGGGCGAGGTGACAAGGCAGTGGTACTTAGAGTAAATCAACTTATTAAACGAAATACCTGGTCGGAATGGCCGTACCTTTGCATGCATACGCAGTGGAGTGGGTGAAGCGGGAGTCGCGGGAGACCCAGTAGGCGACCGACCGTTGGAGCCGGCCGGGCCCACCTGCATGGAGGGCATGCACAGAGCGGAGCGTGGCTGATCGATGACGGCGATGCAGGGGGAGCCGTCGGAGAGCAAGGCGGCGACAGGAGCGGCCCCGCAGGCACCGCAGGCGCGCCGCGCGGCGCAACCGTAATGGTGGCGAACAGTCAAGGAGCCACGATTGGGGAGCATGCCGCAACGAGTGTGGCGACAATGTTGGAGGAGACCGTTGTTGAGAAGGCGGCGTTGGAGAGACGGCGAACGTCGATGGACCTCGCGAGGCCCCCAAAGCGAAAAGAGAGGAAGGTGGCGACTAGGGTTTCATCAACCGTGAAGTCGGCTTTGTGAACGAAGAAGATGATAGAGCTGGGAGCGGCCGCGTCTGAAGGCGGCCCGAAAACTTTGGATGAGAAGAGCTCGAGGATATTGAGCTCAAAGTCGATGCCGGGAGAGGGGTGGAGCCGCAGCTGGGAGCGCAGAAACGCATCAGCGTGGCCAAAGCGATACCCGAAGTCAAGAGGCTTCCTTTGATCGGTGGGCTTTGGACGAGAGGAGGGGTGAGGCGGTGGGTAGGGTAGAAATTGAATGGAGTGTGTTTTTCCGGTGAGAATGGGCTTGGAGATGAGAGCTTGCACAATGCGTTTGTGGGAGACGGAGATGCGAAAGAGATGATCCCGAAGGCGGGTTACCTGAAAGGCCGGAGCGCGGCCCCCCGGGCAGGCTTGCATGAGGACAGCTACGAGGTCCTCATCGAGGTCGAGGGAGACGTGGTGGACTTGCACAGAGAGGAAGCAGGGAGCTTCATGGCGGCGCGGATTGATGTGCATGGAGAGACACCTCCATACTTGCGCCTGAAAGTCCTCCCCCATCGCATCGCCAACGCCGAGCGCAGCGCGCAGAGCCTTGTCAGTGGGGGAGTCCCTCCAGCGAATGGGTTCGTGGAGAGTTGCGGTCGGCGGAGCTGGGAGGGAGGGCGCAGTGGTAGGGTTGGTGCTGCCGGAGGCGAGTGCGGTCGCCGGAGCCGGGAGGGGGGACGCAGTGGTGGGGTTGGAGCTGCCGGAGGCGAGTGCGGTCGCCGGAGCCGGGAGGGGGGACGCAGTGGTGTGGCTGGTGCTGCTGGAGGCGAGCGGGAGGGGAGGGAGGGGCTGCATCTATCTTCCTGATAGTTCTCAGCACACGTACCTTGATTACTCAATCACCAACCTCCTCGCCGCAGTCCTCATTGCGCTCACCTTGGGCCAGCTTGGGGAGAGCAAGCAAAACATGCCCAATTTCTTCACCCAACTCACTCAGGTTAGCTGTCTAAGTAATCATTCATTTATTTATGCAAGAACTTCCTGATGAGACAATCGATGGTTCATCCAGTTTGCTGACTCTCAATGAATTGTTTGATGAAGGATAACTGGCCTTCGGTGCTGTTTGCAATGGCAGGGGGTCTTGTGCTCAGTATTGGGAACCTTTCTACACAGTATGCTTCGGCATATGTGGGTCTCTCAGTTACTGAGGTTATATGTGCAAGTATGGTTGTTGTAATAGGTAAGTTGATCCCTGCAAACTGAATGCAGTAAACATTCCTATTATTTTTTCTGGTTATGCTTCTGATGATACATGTGACGTACAGCTCATTATTGATCATAATGTTCCTTTATTAATCATTACAATAGGGACTGAATTACTAGGTTAGCACTAGTTGGTTTAAGTTAGTCTTTTGCCCAATAACACTAGTTATTTGACAGTTCCTAGTTTCTTCAAAAAAGTATCTGTCAATCTTAGGTGAATCATTTAGCAAGGCATTATTGTGTAGGTTTAAAAACATCTCAAGAAACATCTCAAGATATGAACAGCTTTGATGATACAAGTATAGCTGATATCTGAACTGAAAGAACTGATGCACCAAAATTACATGTTGGATTTTTAGCTGCCTCTTTATTTATTTTTAATATTTCTTCTGTTAAGTTGTGTGTTGTATTTCAGGCACAACACTGAATTATTTCCTGGACAACCGCATCAACAGGGCAGATATTCTTTTCACTGGAGTGGCATGCTTCCTTGTTGCAGTCATCCTTGGGACTGCTGTACACGCTTCTAATGCAGCGGATAATGAAGAAAAACTAAGTGAATCCGCAAATGTCTACAACCTTGCATAACATGGTCTCACCTTCTAGCACATTTTTTCGTCACACGCAGTCACATTACCCACTGGTTCACTTACATCGGCTAGGTGCATTAGATGTCAATCTTTGTAAACCATTTTACGTCTTATTTTTGCTGCTCTGATCACTATAATGTCTAGATTAACAGGACAAATGGAGGTATGGAGCCAAGCACACGAGTTATATATGGTGCATGACTACTGGTATTGTTGATGTATTGCAGTTGCAGATTCTAGTTCCTAACTTTGCCTATTTGAGATGCAGTAGTGGACATAGAGAATGGAGCTTCTGCAGAAGATGCCACCAGAGCTCAGGCAGGAACTGCAAAATACCTAATTGAGCTCGAAGGGCGGCGTTCAATTAAGGTAAACTCATAATTCTGTCACAAGTCATTGTGGAATAATTCAGATAGTACAAGATGTTTGTTCTGAACCTCTGTTATCGCAACATCAATGAACTGATCTAGCCAAACTTTTTCATTTTCCAGGTATTTGGATCGAGTACGCTCAAGGGGCCTGGGCTAGTTTTCTTTGCTGGTGTCTGCCTCGCACTCTTCTCTCCAGCACTCAATCTGGCCACCAATGACCAGTGGCACATCCTGAAAGACGGTGTCCAACATCTGGTTGTATACACTGCCTTCTTCTACTTCTCCATATCATGTTTTGTCATTGGTATCGGGTTGAACATCTTGTTCCTCTACCGCCCAATGACCGGCGTGCCAAAGTCATCCTTCAAGGCCTATCTGAATGACTGGGAAGGCAGGCAATGGGCTCTTCTTGCCGGTCTCCTTTGTGGTTTGGGCAATGGCTTCCAGTTCATGGGTGGTCAGGCTGCTGGTTATGCTGCAGCTGATGCTTTTGAGGTTGGTTGAACCAATGTCTCGTGGTTCTTATATGTTCGCATCCAGCACCGTAAAAAAAAGCATCTTTACATCTGAAGAGAAATGCACCATGTTTGCATTCTGTGTGATTCAATCAAGATGTTAAAATAATATTGAATCTCTAAAACATATCCTGTGGCAGATATGATTTTCAGAATGAAGAGGAAACTTCTCTACACCTATGATTCTAACTGCTTCTGCATTGCTGTTTATCAGGCATTGCCACTTGTGAGCAAATTCTGGGGCATCGTGCTATTCGGGGAGTACCGGAAGTCGTCAAAGAAAACGTACACTCTGCTCGTGTTCATGCTGCTGATGTTCATTGCGGCTGTAGCAACGCTGATGGCTTCAGCTGGTCACAGGAGCACAAAGTGATCCATTACCACATTCTGGGCCATCTTGCTATTTGGTGGTACCGGAAGTCGTCAAGGAGAACTTCTCAGGTTGGTTGCGGGCTGTACCATGCTTGTGGCTTCATCTGGTCAAAGGCGCGGCGCACAAAGTTATGGTTTGCCCCATCCTTTCATCTGTTCTTCTAGTTTGCAAGTCCTCCTAGTCCTACCACAAGGCATAGGAATGAAGTAAGACGGGAAGGCAAGGAGTTGACCCGGGAAGCAGGCCATGCCATGACAAAGTGAATCCTATCTGCGATGTTTTTGTCTAAATGGAGTTGTCAGGTGTGGTTGTACATAACCCCAAACAAGGGGAAACGTTTCAGTGCCTCCTTGGTTGAAAGAAATTTTGTAGGAATTTTGGAGGATTCTATCTCTTATAAAAAAAAATGTAGGATTGAAATCATAGAAATATTTTCTAGAATCCATTTTGTATTGCAAAATCCCAATGAGTCCAACCTCATGGAAACTTTAGTTTGTGTGCAACCAAACAACTTCTATCAATTTTTTTTGTGTTTTCAATTATTATAGGACTGTGATATTTGGCACACGTGTGCCATATAAGCAAAACTGCCACACCTCTACTTTTTTCATTTTAAAGTACCACACGATTCCTCGTTCTTTGACCTCGCCTCCTCCCAAACGATCCCGTAGGCTCGCCCGAGAAACCTGCTTCTCCCGCACATCTCGGGCGCCCACCCCTGAGAAAACTGTCACTTCTTCACGTCTACCACACGATTTCCCCTCAGGACAAAGTTACCACGGTATTTGTATGCAAGTTATCAGACCTGTGTTGCATAACTTATCGTGCTATTTACATAGAATGTACCAGGTATCTATGCTTCAACAACTACATCCCTTCAAAGTTACCACTGTGTTTTGTACACAAGTTATAAGGTCTTCGATGTGTAAAATACCGTGGTACTTACACATAAGTTATCAGGGTATATGTACATCAACCTCCCCCCGGTAAAAGTTATCATGAGGGATTGTACATGAGTTACCGGGTCTACAGTTTGTATATTATCATGGTACTTGCACCTAAAAACCTGGGTGTGTTTCGGTAGCTTTTTCCATAGGTCAAAAATTACCACGAGGTGCCCCTCATAGCACGTGTGCCCTTCATGACACTAAACATTATGTGACTTTCTTGTGGCACGCCATGCGTTCTGTTCATCCAAGAGGCCCACGCACGAGGCGAGTGTATACTTTTAACAACTTAGTTTCCTTTGATAAAAAAGTTACCATCATGTTTATATTGCAAGTTATCGGTTATGCGGTGCTTATATTATCATGTTATTTACAAAAAAAATATTGAGGATGTTTTGATCAACTTTTTCTCGGGACAAAAAGTTATCATGGTGATTCTAGGTAACCTATCAAGCCCGTAGTGCTTAAAATATAATGCTATTTACACAAAATTTATCAGGGGTATGTTTCAGCAAATCCCCCCCCCCCCACGGGTCAAAAACTTATCATGGTGTTTAGTTATCGCAGTGCATATGTTTTCATGCTATTTACACATAAAAATACCAGGGGAGGGAAGTATACTACCGTGCTATTTACAAAGAAGATGCCGGAGTATCTTTTCAAAAAAAAATCCCTATGGTCAAAGTTACCATGGTGTTTCTATCTCAGTTATCAGATGTGCGCTGCGTATATTACCATCTATTTACACATAAATTATTGGGTATCTTTTCACATTTGTCTTCCCCAATGGTTAAAGTTATCACGATGTTTGTATCTAAATTATCAGGTTTATGGCGTGAATGTTATCGTGCTATTTACAGAAATTACCGGGGGGCGGGTTCAACAAATTTATTCCCAATGATCAAAGTTACCACAGACATGTCAAAAACAGTATTTCCCTTAGCTTTCTCAATAATGATTGTCATAGGTGAGGTGGTTAGCTCCCTTTGTTGTTTACCTGCAGAACAGAGATCAAATCCTAGTCCAAGCATTATTTTTGCTGAAAATCGGGAAGGCGCGTGGGCTATAATTGACGATTACAAAAATTAGGAAGGCACGAGCGGGTGTGCCCGATAAAATCGGGGAGGGCGTGCGGGAAAGGAAAGAAATCGGGGGAGGTCGTGCGGGAAAGGAAGGAGATCGGGAGGCGTGCGGGAAAGGAAAGAAATCGAGAGGACTTGCGGGGAAGGAAGGAGATCGGGAGGGAACTGACGGCGCTGGATGCGTGTGGCAGTTTCGCAATCTGCCACACGGTTGCCAAATACATTTTTCGATTATTATATGATTCAACATGCCATTTGCTTTCTTCTCGATAATGGGAATATATTAATATCAAGCGGATATCAATTACACCCGGCCTCTGCAACAACATAATGTCAAGGGCTAGTTGAGACATCAAGGATGCACACAGGCAAAAGAAAAAAGAAAAGAAAAACGCCGAACGGATCAACGAAGTAGGAGGAACTACCACCAAAATAGACCACACAAGAAATGCAAAAAAGGTTCTCCAAGAACGACGCCTCCAAGAAGGAAACCGTGCACCAACACAGTCGTCGCCTGATCACAAATCATGGGTTTTCATCCTGAAGAAAGACTGACTGAACTCCAAGCAATGCCTTAAACAAGGAGACGAATAGAGATCCGCCATTGCCAGGTACAACCAGTGAAGGTCGAACCAAAGGTTTTCACCCCGGAAGTCGAGACTTTGTGCCCAAAGAGCACCACCAATAAGAAGTCCACATGTGTTGTCGTGCCTGCTAGCTGGTACTCCTGCAAAACGCCGATCATCTGGTCCACAATCTTCACCACAATCAAACTCGCCTCTGTCGTCACTTGAAATCTCGATCTCCACATGAGCCATCGAGATCCACTGGTCATTTGATCCGGCAAAACTATCTTGAGATTCCCCATCATTGTTAGCACCACAGTAATTGCCGGTAAATATGCCTCGGCGTACCTCATGGTGCCGACAAATCGGAGTGTGATAGGTCCACAAGAATGACCGAGGACAGCGACAGAAAATTAGACTGATTGCTGGTGCGGAGATCCGGTTAAAGAGATTAACCGCACCAACAACCCCGCAAAGCAAACCTGCCATGTAATGTCCCTCCTGAGCCTGTTGTTGGGAACGATCACTCTTGGCGCCCGAGGGTCCATGTGTTGCGGCAGTTGATTGTCGGCAACTCCACAGACACCTCTGGCACCCACGAACTCACTCCGGTCGCAACTCTGCGTCGCGTGGACCAGACGTACGTCCGCGAGTGGCTCATCACCCGGCGGTCCATGTACTGCAACGGCAGATTGCCGGCGACACCACGGACTCCACAGAACCCATGAACTCGGTCCGATCGCAACATGGCGTCGCCTGGACCAGACCCGCGTCCACGAGCAGCTGCCGGTGCTTTGATGATCTGACCGCCACCATCTTGTGTCGTCGACCTCACGATCCGGCCACCGCCGTCCTGTGTCGTTGTCCTCATGATTTGGCCGCCACAATACTGCGTCATGGCCTTCCTATTTTGCAGGTCGCCGGCCTTCCGACTGAACGTCGGAGTTGGATGCACGTCTAGAGCAGTAAGCCACCAGTGATTTACATGCAGGTCTAATGCATCCTGCCCCATGTACATGCATACAGGCGCTGGGGTATGATTGTGCGCGCAGACTTGATCCGGCCGCCGGCTGAAGCGCAAGCCTAGATCAGATCTGAGATGATTGGATCGGCGAAGAGTGTCCAGGCTAATGAAAAAGAAACAGGCAGGAGCGCCCCGCCGCCGCCGTCCGCCGTGGGACGACCTCCTCCGGCGGCGGCGGGGGGAGGAAGGTCAGCGAGGGGTGGCCGGCGGCTGGGGCGGTAGGGTCCCCCGAGTCGCCCGGCGCGGACGACGCGAGGGCTGAATCCTGCCAACTAAAGAGGCAGCATAATATTTTAGTCTTCAGATTTCAAATTCATACCAAATTATTATGTTTGATTCCATGTGAAAGGAGAAGACAACACAATATTTAATTCTGTTACTAACGAAATAAACTTCAAGGTTGTGCAGAAAATAACTTTTGGTAGTTCAAAACGTCTTGTATTTAGGAACAGAGGATACACAATCAGTTCCTCGTTCCTTTTATTGTGCTCTAGTTGCTCAGCTCCTTTGTCCATAACTCCATATACATTATGTACATGTAATTTGATAGTTGTATGGCTCTTCTTCCTTTTGGGGATTTTGGGGATATAAGTTGACCTTTTTATTCAAAAAGGAGGAAAGACCTTCAGTCTCTGCATCGAGTGATGCACGCAGCCATATTAATTATTTAAAATGCCAAATAAATCGGCTTACATGGAGAAAAAAATGAGGCCATCCACATAGGACATACCTCGCGACAACATCGCCCAATTGTACCGCCAAACCTACAACGGCGTATTGTCAGATAAAGGGAGCAACGCTCCAAGACAACACATTCAAGAAGAAAATGGTGCATGTCGATGCTGGCTGGTCTAACCAGATGTCAGACCAATAGCTATGAACCCGAAGCATACCTCCGAACTGACACCATCAACAAGGTAATGATGCAGGTACGTCGATGCTGCCCGATCATACCATAAGGCAAGATCCTAAATTTTCACCCGGAGATAATGCATCCCGATGTCTGCCGCCATAGTCACCGCCCACCATTCTATCGTCCTGCTCACATAGAATTTTTTTGGTGGGATTTATTTTATCGTCCTCACATAGAACTAGCTGGCCAAAAAAGAAAATGTCGGAAGGGAAGGCCAAAGGAGAAACGAGCGACCATGATTACATATTAAGTTTGTGCAGTCTCTCTAACCAGTTAACAAAAATTGGCAGGGACGCACCCCTCCCGTTCTAGATCTTCATCTTCAGTAGCTATCAAAAAATGATCCTAATAGTAGTTTTTAGTTGGACTGCTCTCTTTTGACGGACAGGCATGATGATAACATAAAGTCTGAATGCGATGTGCTTTAAATCTAACTTCTCAAAACCTTTGCCATGATGTATAAAGGTTAATAAGACAGTCTTATCTTAAATCCGTTACGTAATTCTCTTATACTTTCTCTCTCATCTCCGCATCATTTAATCTACGTGACACTCCTAATATAGCATCATTGTACAAGGAAGCGGCTATTCTGCACCCGGGCTCATCTATACCTTGGTGTGAACAGTAAAAAAAAATACTCCCTCCGATCTTCGATAGTCTGCGCATGCCTTTTTTCCTTAATACTCTGCGTACCAACCCTCCGCAGCCGGTCTTTCCATCTATGTCACTGCCCTTTCTAT
This sequence comes from Triticum timopheevii, assembly GCA_963921465.1. Taxonomy (NCBI): domain Eukaryota; kingdom Viridiplantae; phylum Streptophyta; class Magnoliopsida; order Poales; family Poaceae; genus Triticum; species Triticum timopheevii. The sequence continues at coordinate 143,789,300 of OY997270.1, forward strand.
CAGGTCACTTTATTAACGCATATCAATGGCCAATTGGCATGTGCTACGAGGAGTCCAAGGAGGACGACCAATCAAAAGAGCTACGGTTATTACCCAGCAGGATGTCCGGGCATGCAGATCACAGCGCCGTGGGGGTAAAAATGTCTAGTTTTTTGTAGCGTTGCCTCTCCTTGGTATCCGGGCTTGGTGTTATGCGCAAGGTAAAAAGGATCGGAGGGAGTAGCAAATAAGTTCAAAAAAAATATTGGTGCCACGAGCTCCTCTAATGTCCAAACAAACTAAAATTTTGCACGAACTTCATGCATTTGAGCATCTTGCACCACAAAAAAACTGTTTTTTTGAATCTTTTTCTATTTATTTTACATTTTACTATTCATCGGGTGTGCCTGGACACCGAATTGGATTTTCGCATTGTACATCTCCTGAAATCCTTCGGTAGCATGGCAGCCAACAAAATATAAAGATCAATTCTGCCATCTTCTTGCCCCAAATAGGAGGTCCCCAATCCCTCTTGCCGGATAAATCCCTCCATCAGATCAACCGATGGCGCCGGAGGAAGCGGAATGATGGTTGAAAGTCTGCTCTAGCAAGAGAAAACTGGAGGCTATCGCCATTGAGTGCTCACGCGCCGCCAAATGAGGAGGAGGCTCCAGCGAAAAAGCAAAAACTATGTAGTGGCTGCTGCTAGATGGGATCGCCTGGATCCTTGCCCAGCCGAACGAACCTGTCTGTGTAGAGTTTCGGGCCCTCAAGCTCGCCAACCTGTCGCTGATGTCGTCATCGGAGGAGCAGAAGGACGACTGCATGGTGCTGCTCTACGAGTGTACCCATGACTGCTGCAAGGACGGAAACAAGTTCGAGTGATTCCATGACTGGGTACGCCTCCAAGGGGTCCGTGAGTGGAGGTGGACTAGGACACACACACACACACACACACACACACACACACACACACACACACACACAAATTGCCATGGTGTGCAAATAGTAGGGCGTTTCGAGAATTGTTGTGCGTTATAGAGAGAGAAAATCATGAATTTCCATGCGAGCGTTGCAAAAATTGCCATGTGAACATTTTCCAAAAAAATCATGCCAGAAAGATTATTTTAAAGTACTCGAAAAAACAAAAAATTGCCATGAATGTATTCAAATATTAACTAAAAATGCCATGACCCATAAACTAGAGTTGCCATACAGAATTAAGTTGACATGAATCTGTTCATATATGGATGTGTACTCCATGCAATTAATTTGCCATGCTCTATGCGAATGACATGGCGTGGAAGATTTTCCATGGCAAAAAAGAGTAAAATTTGCCATGTGAGAAACAGTATTTTTGTCATGTAATAATAGTTTAAATTTTGCCATGGCTATAGAAGTAAAAAATACCATAATACATAGTAAAATTTATCATGTTATAAAAATGTAAAATTTGCCATCATATATAAATTAAAATTGCCATGTTCTTTATGATAAATTTGTTGTGTATGTAAAAAATTACAAGTTATGAAAACAAAATGCCATGGCATATGCATGTTCAAAATTGCCATGGCGTTTTAGTTATAATTGTCATGCTTTGTATAAGAAAAGTTGCCATGCTTTTTAAAAGAATTTCACCATGAATGTGAAGAAATACAAAAAATTGATCAGAAAATTCCATGGCAAAATGCATTCAAATTTGCCATGGTATATTTACCAAAGTTGCCATCTTTTTCATAATAAAATTTGCCGTGTATGTGAAAAACACAAACAAATGATCGAAGTTGTAATGGAAAAATGCATACAAATTTTCCGTGGTATATTTACCAAAGTTGTCATCTTTTGCGTAATAAATTGCCATGTATGTGAAAAACACAAATGAATTATCAAAACTGCCATGGCAAAATAATATTCAAATTTGCCATGGTATTTTTATCAAATGCGCCATGCTTTGTAAAAGAATTTTGCCATGAATGTGAAATAATACAAAGAAATTATCAAAAATTGCCATGGCAAACTGCATTCAAAATTGCAATGGTATATTTACCAAAGTTGCCATCTTTTGCGTAATAAAATTGCCGTGTATGTGAAAAACACAAATAAATGATCAAAAACTGTCATGCAAAAATGCATATTCAAACTTTCCGTGGATTTTTTTATCCAAATTGCCATGCTTTATAAAAGAATGTTGCCATGAATGTGAAATAATACAAAAAATGAACAAAAATTGCCATGGCAAATGCATGTTCAATTTGCCATGGTTAATCAATAAAAATTGCCATGATTTGTATATTGCACATATCATGGATGTAAGGTAAAAATATTATGGGGCTGTAGAGTTAATTTGCCATGGAGTACAAATTAAATTTACCATTGGCTGTGAAATTAAATGGCCATGTCTATAAAGTTAATTAGCACACCAAAGCATAACCAGCTAGCTAGAAAAGGCTAATCAAAACAAAGAAGTTCTGGACTAGTTTTACATGAGCACAACACACTGGACTAGTTCTGAACTAGTTTGCCATGAACTATGTGCACAAATGCATCAAATTTGGGTCAAGCTAGCATCATATTCAAACTATAGGCAATATATTGCATGTATGGATAGGATCATTTCCTACCTAGCCCCGCCTCCTGTTTCCTTGTATAGTCGAGCCCGTGGGCTACATCCTGTACATATATACGTGCGTGTATGCATCCAATCTAATTGAGAGTTGCATTGCCAAACAATATGGTATCATTTTCCCATCCACGATCATCTACCTAAAACCTTCCGCTCCTGCCACCGCTGCACCACCGTTGCCGTCGCTGCCCCTAGCTCGCCGCCGCCGCACACCTCCACTCTACCGCCGCTTCTCTCCCCAAGCCGCCGCAGCACCTTCTCACTTCTTCCTTTCCCTCCCACCTCCTCCATCTCCCTAGCCGCACCTCCCTGCCACCATGGCCTCACCCGGTTTATCCGCCTCCGGTGCCACCAATTCCTTTGTCGGATCCCGTCCTCATCCATGATCTTGACATTCATCGCCGTGTTCCCGTGTGCCTAGATCACTCCACCTCCACCTACTACGCCTGGAAAATGTACTTTTCCTTGTTGTTCCGTGAGTATCATCTCCATGATCACATTGATGGCTCCGTCGTCTCTAGTCTCATGATTGGTGATGATGAGTGGATGACCATCGATGCCACGCTCATCCATTGGTTCTACCTCACCATCTCCAAGGATCTTTTCCACACGGTGGTCATCGATGGGGATGACACCCACGCTGTTTAGACAAAGCTCAACGGGCTCTTCACCGACAACCAACTTCAGCTTCGCGTTTTTCTTCAGCAAGAACTTTTTGCCTGCCATCAACTTGACTCATCCATTGATGATTATTGCATGCGCCTCAAGAAACTTGCATATGGGCTCTGTGATCTTGGCGAGACCTGATACGTCTCCGTCGTATCTACTTTTCTTAACGCTTTTGCTCTTGTTTTGGACTCTAATTTGCATGACTTGAATGAAACTAACCCGGACTGACGCTGTTTTCAGTAGAACTACCATGGTGTTGCTTTTGTGCAGAAATAAAAGTTCTTGGAATGGAATGAAATTTTTTGGAGAATTATTTTACAATAAAAGAAAAATACTGGATCCAAGAACCATCGGAGGGCGGCCCCTGGCTGGGCACAAGACACCAAGGCGCCCCCCCTCTGGCGTGCCCTGGTGGGTTGTGCCCACCTCGTGGCCCCACTGACCCTAATTCCAACTTCATAAATACCTATTTTGGAGAAAAAATTGAGGAGGAAGTTACATCGCGTTTCACAATACGGAGCCGCCGCCGCCTCCTGTTCTTCATCGGGATGCCTGATCTGGAGCTCGTTCGGGGCTCCGAAGAGGGGAATCTTCGGTCTTCGTCATCACCAACCCTCCTTCATCACCAATTCCATGATGCTCCCCACCGGGAGTGAGTAATTCCTTCGTAGGCTCGCTGGTCGGTGAGGAGTTGTACGAAATTCATCATGTAATCGATTTAGTTTTGTTAGGGCTTGATCCCCAGTATCCACTATGTTCTGAGATTGATATTGTTATGACTTTGCCAAGCTTAATGCTTGTCACTAGGGCCCGAGTGCCATGATTTCAGATCTGAACCGTTTATGTTTTCACCATTATATCTATGTTGTAGATCTGATCTTGCAAGTCATATTCACCTATTACGTGTTATGATCCGTAAACCTCAGTGTGATAGTAATTGGGATACTTTCCGGTGATGGCCGTAGTTTGAGGAGTTCATGTATTCACTATGTGTTAATGCTTTGTTCCGGTTCTCTATTAAAAGGAGGCCTTAATATCCCTTAGTTTTCTTACGGACCCTGCTGCCACGGGAGGGTAGGACAAAAGATGCCATGCAAGTTCTTTTCCATAAGCACGTATGACTATTTATGGAATACATGCCTACATTATATTTATGAACTAGAGCTAGTTTTGTATCGCCCTAGGTTATTAATTTTGTATGATGAATATCATCCAAAGAATTCACTGATCCAATGCCTACGAGTTTTCCACATATTGTTCTTGCTAAGTTACTACTGCTATTGCTACTGTTACACTTGCTACAAAATCATTGCTATCACTATTACCATTACTGTTGCTGTTACCACTGCTATCAAAACTATCATATTACTGTGCTACTGATAACTTTGCTATAGATATTTAATCTCCAGGCATGGTTGAATTGACAACTCAACTGCTAATACTTACAAATATTCTTTGGCTCCCCTTTTGTCGAATCTATAAATTTGGGTTGAATACTCTACACTCAAAAACTGTTGCGATCCCCTATACTTGTGGGTTATCAAGACTTTTTTCTGGCGCCGTTGCGGGGGAACATAGCTACATTTGTTGAGCCACTTGGGATTATTATATGTTTATCACTATGAAGAATCTGAAGGATACCAAGACTAAGATTTTTCCCTCTAAGACGAGGGGAGGTAAGGAACTGCCGTCTAGCTCTGCACTTCATTCTCCTTCTATTTCGAGTAGACTTGTAACACCACCACATGCTACTAATCCTGATATGTCGCAAGTTATTGATGATGCCACTTCTGCTATGAATGATACTCATGATGATGCTAGTACCTTGCTTGATGATAATGTGCCACTAGGTGAATTTCTTGATGAACAACTTGCTAGAGCTAAAGATATTGAGAATGTTGAAACTGATGAAGTACTTGAAACTAAAAATCTTGAAATACCTATTAGACCTAGCTCTCCTAGATATGAAATGCCTAACATGCCTGAAGGTTATGTTATGGATGAGGAGACAACTAGAGATTTTCTTGCTTGCAATGATAGGGATAATCTTAAGAAATTATTATACAAACTGAAAGAAAAATCTTAGAATGCTAGAATGAAGCGTGATCCTAAGTTTGCTACTTCAACTATCTTTGTTATTGATAAGGATTATGAATTCCCTGTCGACCCAGAGTTAATTACTTTGGTTGAATCTGATCCTTTCCATGGTTATGAAACCGAAACTGTTGTGGCACATCTTACTAAATTAAATGATATAGCCACCCTATTTGCTCATGATGAGAAGATTCGCTACTATTATATCCTCAAATTATTTCTGTTCTCATTAAAGGGTGATGCTAAGATATGGTACAATACTCTTGCTCTTGGTTGTGTGCGTAATCCCCAGGATATGATTTACTACTTCTCTGAAAAATATTTTCCTGCTCATAAGAAACAAGCCGCCTTACAGGAAATATTTAACTTTGTGCAAATTGAAGAAGAGAGTCTCCCACAAGCTTGGGGGAGGCTCCTCCAATTGCTTAATTCTTTGCCTGGTCATCCACGTAAGAAAAATGAAATACTTGATATCTTCTATAATGTTGTGCTGGTTGTGTTTTCAGGGAACGAAATATTGAACAAGTTGAGAAATTATTGAATAATATATTGAAAATTATGATGATTGGACTCTTCCCGAAACACCGCCTAAACCCACTTCGAAGAAGAGGATTTTCTTATATCTCAGTCCTGAAGATATGCAAGAGGCAAAGAAAAGTATGAAGGAAAAAGGTACTAAAGCAGAGGATGTTAAGAATTTACCACCTATTGAAGAAATACATGGACTTGATACACCACCCCCACAGGTGGTAGAGGTAAACTCTTTAATGAAATTGATGAAAGTGACATCCCTTACAATAAGCATCCTAGTCAATGCCTTTATGAGTTTGATAACTACATTAGAAAACAAGACCACTTCAATGCCAATGTTATGAACAATTGAAATATAATTTTGATATGATTGCTCGCTTGAGTGACTTGTTATTTGGAATCACTAATGATGTTAGAGGTTTAGGAAAACATGCCTCTATGGTTCAAACCCAGTTAGAACTAGTTACTAAATCGCAAAGAGAATTGCTTGATGAAATGAATAATACTATGAATGATCATGCTATTGGAGTAACCTAAGGAGGTAGAATGACTCAAGAACCACTTTATCCTGAGGGCCACCCTAAAATAATTGAACAAGACTCTCAAAGAATTAATACTGACGCACCTAGTCCTTCTAAAAAGGAAAAATATGATAGGACTTTGCATACCTCTAGTGAACCTAAAATAGAAGAACCTCCTGAAGATAATAATGATGTCTCTATTTCTGATGTTGAAACTCAATTTGTTAATGCACATTCACCTAGTGATAATGAAAATGAAAATGATGATGTTCATAAATACACTCAACTAGAAAATGATAAAGAACCACATAATGATGTTGAGATAAAACCTACTATTGATCTTGATAACCCACAACCTAAAAATAAAAGATATGATAAAAGAGACTCTGTGGCTAGAAAACATGGTAAAGAAAGAGAACCATGGGTTCAGAAACCCATGCCCTTTCCACCTAAACCAACTAAGAAAAAAGATGATGAAGAATTTGAATGCTTTGCTGAAATGCTTAGGCTAGTCTTTTTACGCAGTCGCTTGACTGATATATTAAAGATGGCCCCTTATGCAAAATACATGAAAGACATCATCACTAATAAGAGAAAGATACCAGAAGCTGAAATCTTCATCATGCTTGCTAATTATTCTTTTAAGGATGGAATACCTAAAAAACTTGGAGATCCAGGAATACCAACTATACCTTGCTCCATCAAAATAAATTATGTTAAAACTACTTTGTGTGATTTAGGAGCTGGTTTTAGTGTTATGCCTTTCTCCTTATATAAAAGACTTGATTTGAATAAGCTCACACCTACTGAAATATCTCTGTAAATGGCTGATAAATCAACTACCATACATATCGGTATTTGTGAGGATGTGCCCGTTGTTGTTGCAAATGTTACTATCTTAACAGACTTTGTTATACTTGAGATCCCGGGGGACGACAACATGTCAATTATCTTTGGTAGACCCTTTTTGAATACTGCAGGGGTTGTTATTGATTGCAATAAAAGCAAGGTCACTTTTCATATCAATGGTAATGAACATACAATGCACTTTCCAAAGAAACAATTCCAAGTCAATGGTATTAATGTTATTGAGAAATCTCCTACAATCACTATTGGAAGTTTTCAACTACCTCTAGCTACTGCCAAAAAGAAATATGAAATGCTTATTGTTGGGGACATGCATATCCCATTGAGGTAACTAAGTATTTTACAAAAATTCTTCGGTTTCATGCTAATCGAAGGTGGTTGTTAATAAGACTTGGTCAACCTTATTAATGGATCATTTTTTAGAGGTATGAAGTTGATGAATTTAGTAGGCACTACCTTCTGTCCTTACCTTTTGTTCTCTTATTTTCTTAGTTAACAAAATAAAGTGCCATGTTTATTCTGTTTTCTGGATTTTTCGTGCAATAAAAAAATGACCCAAAAATAAAAGTTCTCGGAATGCCCTGAAGCTTTAATCAGATTTTTTCTTAATATTTCCAAATTTCTGGTGCAAATGACATCAAAGGGGGGGTGTTGGTGACCACAAGACATCAGGGCGCGCCAGCAACCCAGGAGCGCCCTGGTGGGTTGTGGTCCCCACATGGGTACCCTCACTTATCTCTTTAGCCCATGTCATCTCCTACCTCTAGCCATAGCTCTATCTCTCATGTTCTTGCTCTCAAACCCGCGGAGTTCGATCTCTTTGCTCGAAGCTCCATTTCTGGAACTGTTTTGGGGGATTGCTACTTGGTATGTGACTCCTCCATTGCTCCAATTAGTTTTTGCTTTAGTGGTTTATATTTTGAATAATTAGCTACTCTTGGTGCTGCTGTAAATGGGCTTGCATGTCGAATTCTTAGAGTCCTAAGTAGTTTGAATGCTCAATATGGCCTCTAGGCATCCTTATGAGTAGTTGCTATCAATATTGTGAAGTTTTGTTGACTAAAATTTTGTGGACTAAACTTTTCAGAATTTTATCTATAGGAATAAGATGAGTTTCTTTAGTAAGTTTGCCTCCAAGAAAAATGCCAAAGGAGTCATTGGGGAATCATCAGACAATGACCTCAACACTTCGAGAAGGGCGGAGGTGCGGCCGTGGAAGGCCGCATAGTACCTTCATGGAGGGGGCCGGGTTCCATCAAGAGTTTGCTCAATTTGTTGCAAATGTTGGGCTAACCGACTTCCTCGCAGCTGAGATCATGCGAGTGGACATTATTGCCTACCGGAATGCCCAGGCAGCAACTGAGGAGGAACCTCAGGAGTGGGACGCTCAAGTACCCGCACCACAGCACTTCAACGTGAGACCGGATGGCTACTATGATTGGTGATTACCAAGCTAGGCAAAAAGCCTAAGCTTGGGGGAGTACGTGTTTCCACCGACATTACATTCATGTTCACACATTTCATTCCAGTTGTCGGTGTTCACACTTTTTCATTGTATTATCCATGCTAGATTTATTTTCTTGCTTTCTTCTTGTGTGTTTGAAAAACTTTGAGAAAACCCAAAAATATTTTTGCTTCTTTTCGGTTTTTCTTTCTAGTTTAATTAGTTGTAGTATTAAGAAAACCTAAAAAGATTTTCCTGATTCTTCTTTTTGCTTCTTGGGAGCTTCCCCGTGTAAATAGTTTTTCTTGTTTTCGTTTTTTCTTCTTTAATTTGCTTTCTTTAAGAAAAACTAAAAATTCCAGTGTGTTTCTTTGAAATTCTTTTCTTTTTATTGAGTCATACCAAGGAGAAGACCACGATGAAAATGTTGAGTGGCTCTCATATGTATTATTGTTGATCTAACAAAGAGCCCAAATTGCTTTGTCTTCTCCTTTTGAATAAAATGTTTCCAGATTCCAGCTTGGTCCACGGCACTCTTGCACTACTATTATTTTCATATCATTCGGTCGTGCAAGTGAAAGGCAATAATGACGATATTTGGTGAATTGACTGTGGTAGAGAGAAATAGGTATGAACCCAACTTTTTCTATTTTTGTAAATATGTTTAGCCTAGTATCCATGATTTAGCATATTATAATCAAACATGTTTGCAATGGCACTTAGAGATTATAATTTCTCATGCTATGCTTAAGTAGTTAGGAGTGGATAATGATTTATATTGGATGTCAACATGCATTAAAATGATTGCGATGTAGTATGATGATATGGTATCCTCCTTTGAATGTTTCAAGTGGCTTGACTTGGCACATGTTCATGCATGTAGTTGAATCAAAACCAATATAACCTCTACAATATTTATGTTCATGGTGTTCATATCCTACTCATGCTAGCATTCAATGTTTGTTATGCATAATGCATGTTCATGACCATTTTCGCTCTCTAGCTGGCCGCTTCTCAACCTATTTGCTAGCCTTCGCCTGTACTAAGCGGGAATACTGCTTGTGCATCAAAACCCCAAAACCCAAAGTTATTCCAGATGAGTCCATCATATCTACCTATATGCGGTATTACTCTCCGTTCCAAGTAAATTTGCATGTGCCACCTCTAAAATTTCAAATGAACATTTGTTTTGTGTGCCTGGATTATTCATAGATCGACAGGGGGTGGTTGGTATCTTCCATGCTAAGCGGGTTATTCTCATGATGAGTGTTTATTCACTCATCCTTGCACGAGAGGGGTGGTAATAGGGATTCCCAGTCCCGAAATAAAAATTGCAAATAATTAAACAAAACTCCCCCAGGATTGTTGTTGGTATGGATGGTACCTGTGGATTTGACTAGCTGTGGAGTGTGTTTGTTGGTGGAGGGGGAGTAAACTATTACTTTTATCGCTTGGGAACCACCACTAATGTGTTTAGCATGGAAGATGTTGATAACTCTTGGTCGTGACGTAAATAGGAAGGGTGCACCTCCCAAAATTTTATTTATCTCTGATATAAGCTTTGGGCTATGGCACCTCTACAAATCCCTACGTCCCTCTGCGAAGGGACTATCTATTTAATTTTATGTTGAGTCATAACCTTCTCCGATAAGCGCCAGATCTGAGAGCACTATTTGTCATCCTCATGCATTGTGTGTAGTTAATGTTGAATGCATCATGACTGGATATTTTCTACCATGAATTACAATGTTTAGTCGCTGCTTGAACTTTGGAGGTGCTCCGCATTTATGTTTTGCGGTCTCAGAATGGGCTAGTGTCGGGGATATACCCCGCGGTATGACCCGGCCGGAACTTGGCGACTCACTAGTGACCCGGCTGATGCTTGGTGAATCAACAATGACCCGCCCTGACCTGGCAACTCACTAGCAACCCGCCCGGTTTGGCGACTCGTTGTTGACCTGGCAGGCGGGTCAGAGGAACGACAAGACCCGGTGGCCTAGAAGGCGGCTCATGGGAAGGCCGACTCATGTTATGGTGAGCCGGCTTGAGAGGAAAGGCATAAGGAATATTTCCCTTACAAGGGAAGCAAGACTAGGACTCCAATTGTAATAAAGTAATGCTAATCCTATTAGGACTAGTCATGTAACCCGCCCCTTCAACTTATATAAGGAGGGGCAGAGCACCCAAGAGGGACAAGTTAAGACAGACAAGTCAATAGCTCTCGAGGGAGAGGTAGCGAAAGAGCACCCTTCTAATTGTGAGCATCACCATGATTAATATCAATGAAGCAGGATGTAGGCTTTTACCTCCACCGCGAGGGCCAAACCTGGGTAAAAATCTCGCGTCTCTCAATTTCGACCAACCCCGTTCAAGCTACTACCTAGTTGCGATGGCCTCACAACAAGTCCTCACACTAGGACATCTGCCATGACAAAACCACGACAGTTGGCGCCCATCGTGGGGCGAGCGCACGGTGGTGTTGAGTTGTTGGAGGGATCTCTCTGAGGGATCGAGAATTTCGCAATTTTTTGGAGGAAGAAGAATCATCGAGGAAAGGATTTACATTGTTTCTTTCGCAAGCAGTCAGATCTACTGCCCGTACGAGGTTTGAGTTCAAGAGAAAAAAATTAGGGCTATGTACTGCACGGTAGATGAACATAACCCGGGGATCTATCGAATCCGAAGACATCAATATCCACTACAGCCACCGACATGCATGCAGACAACATCTACTTTAGCAAATCATCAATATATGGTCAGTTTCCTTCCTAGATTGATCACTGTTTCTGGGGTTTGGCTCACCTGCAGGGATCCCTGCAGGAAATATTGTGCAGGGCCAATAAGAGACTGCCACGTGTCCATGTGGGGCTATGGGCCAACATCCACAATTAAGATAGGTTTATTTGATACAAGAAGAGCGCGGGGGCAATGTGGCAAGTGTGGAGGATTCCGGCGACATGCGGCATGCTGGAATGCCGACGTGAGCAGCATGTCCCTTCACGTGGCCAAGCAGAGCTTCGCCGCCGTCCGGGCGGTGCTCCTCCACAGCTTCCCGGGGCTCTGGCCGTAGTGGTGCCACCAGATGGCCGTGCTCGCCGCGTCCTTGTCCGCGACCTCCGCGGCTTCGGCGTCGGTCTCTCCTTCGACCAGGTGCTCACTTTGGACGATGTTGAGAGGTGGTGATGCATGGGATGTGGTGGGGCAGGTGGCCCTACCCATGACTAGCCTAGTGCAGCCTGCAGCCATTGTCCGTGTCATTGTGCTGGTGACTGTCAGAGCTAGCTGCGGTATCGACCCAAGTACCGCCGGTGCTGCTAGTTGTGCCGCTAGTTGCGTACGACTTCCTTGCCGGGATGATGGTCCACACTGGTCCGTCTCTCCTTCATAAAGGATGTCCTCGAGCGCTGTTGGCCTGGTGCTATGCGGGACATGGTGGTGCAGTTTGCCGCCATCCATGTCGAGTTTGATGTAGCCACTATGGACATCCTAGAATGCATCGGTTGGAGTAATATCCAACATTGACGTGAGAATCATCCATGCTGCAATGGTATAACGTTCTCCATTTCGTCGAGGTTGAAAGGCTCATTCAGCTAACTAGCCCCTCGAATAACCATCTGCTCTATACTCTTTGCTCACATTTGATTCGATTAGTTGTGTGAACTCTCATTCACAAAACTCAATTCACTTTACTAATTGAAAAACAAGAAGAACACATGCTCCTGTCAAAAAAACGTATGCTGAAAGACAAAGGAGATGGCATGCCACCTGGTACCGTGTCATGCACAGTCCATCATAGCGTAGAGGTTGTCGAGGAACACGACAACGTATGCAGAAGGTCAGCTGGGACGTCGGAGTCGTTGAAGCCGCGGAGGTTAGGGACGAGGGCACCCCGAGCACGGCCATCTGCGGAAACAAGCGGTGAGGCGGCAGAGAAACAGTCTACTATGATCATGAAAACGCCAGAAGTATCAGGGGGTCACGACGACCCGGAGGAGGATTTCATCTTGAGAGAAGTCCACATTTCAACCTCGAACTAATCACTGGGTTTAATTTACAACCCTAAACTTTAAAACTGGTCGAATTACACCCCGAACTAACCACAAGGTCCAAAACTCAACCCTGGTACTGGTTTTGCTTCGGTCAAACAGTTTTGACAACGGTCAATTCTGACTTGGTTGTGCCACATCAGCAGCTAGCTAGGGCTGTGAGGAGAAAAAAAAGGCTTGTTCTCTGGTTCATTCTCACGCGACAACAAGCGCCAACTTGCCCACCGGGCCCGCCGCCCTTGCCTTCGTCCGCCGTGGCGATAGGTGACCCCGCGTTGCACCTCCACTGCCATCTCTCCTGCCCCGTTTTTATCTATCTTCCCTCACCCATCTCGCTTTGCAGCACCAACAAACGACAGCAGCTAGCAATTAGTGGCGGCGGCGGACATCCATTAGAAGCTGGTGCAACATGCAAATAGGAGGTGCTCGTCGATGGCGCAACACGCACACAGGAGAGGAGAGGAGTGCGCGAGGGGCAAGGAGGAACTCACTGGTTGGGAGAAGAGGCGATCGTGGCCAGGGAGAGGAGGAGGGCTCATCGCTGCCGCGATTGGGGAGACACCTAGCAGTGGCAGTTGTCGTCGAGTTCCCCAGCTTCTAGACCTCGACGGAAGGAGTAGCCCTTCTAAGCCTCGACGGTCAGCAGCAGCCTCTGGTGGCGGCAGGAATTGTAGCATGTAGCGGAGGCGGCATGGGGCGTAGATGTCGCCGGAAAGCTCTAGTAGGAGGTGACGGTGGTCGGCGTCGATGCAGCAGCTGGTGGCAGGGCTCGGGTGGCGGTGCTGCTCGAGATGAATACGACGAGGCGATGGACGAGGTGGCTAGAACTAGCCCGGCGGTGGTCGTCAGCCGCGTCCAGCGGCGGGCGGAGGTGCATGGGGTGGCGGCCGTTGTCCATGGTGCTGCTGTCACGAGAGAACGTGCCAGAGTGATGACGAGCCCTTGTTTTTAAGTCCTCTCAGCCCTAGCTGCTGATGTGGCGATGCCCAATCAGGTTTGACTCTGGTCAAAAACTGCTTAACCAAAGCAAAACCAATGCCAGGGTTGAATTTTGGACCTTGTTATTAGTTTGGGGTGTAATTTGACTGGTTTCAAAGTTTAGGGTTGTAAATTAAACCGGATGGTTAGTTGGAGGTTCAAAATGTGGACTTCTCTCTTTCATCTTTGATGTCGCGACTCGCCTTGTCCGAGTCCTTCCAAGATCACCTCATCGTAGATTCGCCTCGGTTTCGTGACGCTGCATCATCCTCGAACCGGCCTCATGCCACCTCAGTGGAACCCAGATTTTTAAGTCGCCTCGCCAAGCCTTCACGTCAAGCGGCCGAGCTCCGCCGTGCCTCGCACTGCTTTGAGTCACCCCTGAGAAACTCGCCCGCTGCAACCTCATTCTACCTTTATTCCATCTCGATCCACAAATTGCCTCGCCGCAGTTGTCTCCGAGTTGCTCTGCTGCCTCCTCGCTCATTTCCGCACACTGGTCTTATCTTTGCGCCGAGCCGCCTTGCTAGGGGCCTCCACAAACTAGACGGTCGCAGCAGACTCATCCAACCTCTGCCTTAGTCGAGCCGGCCGTCAGGTGGCCTTCACCCAAGCCGCTCGCGCCTTCGCCCCCGAATCGGCTGCCCCCGCTGCAAATCGCTGTCCTGCTCCACTGTTAGAGCCGCCACCCCCGCCGGCGCGGCCGCAAGTCACGTCGAGCCATCAACCCGCCGCTGCAGATTGTGCCTCAAGCCGGCCGATGTTGTAGTCTCTGCTGCCGCTGCGGTCACGACCGCATCGCGAGCCGCCTACCGCCGGGAGGTCCAACGACGGCTTCTGCCCAACAAAACTGATAGATTATTCATGACCAGACAGCAAATCAGCCTCGCTGCACCTTGCAGTTGCCGTCTTCGCCTCTACCCTAGCCAGCATTGACCTGCCGCTATCAAGCCACTGTGAGCCGCCGTGCCCCGCTTCGAGCCGCCTCGCTCCATTTCCATTCAGAGCCGCTCTGGCCGTCGTCGCCTCGATCTTGTTCCTCCTTGGCCCTGACAAAGCCGCTACCGACCTCCACCTCTAACATGCCGTGACTCAGCCGATCCACTTCACCGCCTCGTGCTGCTATGTCCGGGTCTGGCCTCCCCTTGCCTCCGTCGCCGCAGCCTTGGGATGGCCATGCTTCCGCCGCTGTGGTCAACAGTCGCGCTTGTGCCAAGGCCGCCCATTTTTGCTGCCTGAGAGATCACCGTTCGCAAGCTGAAGATGCATTTGCTGGTCCTACACGGCTGCAACTGCAGAATATGAGGTTTGGAGAATCAGACGTATTCAAAAGCATCAGCAGGTGGTTCTAGTCATTGTCTTTCTTCGAGTATGATGTAGGGGTCCGTTTCACTTGACTTGTTGAGCTTGTTATTAGAGCATCTCCAACCACGCCCCCAACAGGCCCCCCAGGCGTTTTCTTAGCGCTGGCAACCAAAAATCGGCCAACTCGCGCCCTAGGAGCCTGTTTTTCGCCGGTTTGGGCCGAAATTGGCGCCGGCGATGCACCACCTCCTGCCACGTGTACACACGACACCCACCCCCCGGCCGCTATATAAGCAGCGCCTCCCCTCGCCTGAGGCCGCACCCCACCCACAGCCGTCGAGCTCTCTCCATGCCGCCGAGCTCTCAACTCATGCGCCGACACCGCCGACGTTCCTCCCCTCTCTTCTTTCCAAGTCGCGACGATGGGCGAGAGGTTACCCGGCGATGGGGCGGCGGCCAATGGCTTCGGCCGCCGCTCGCTGCATGAGTGGGAGGCATACCTGATGTTCGAGGCCAACGTGTCGGCGCCTCCGGACATGCGCGCGCCGGGACGGTGGAAGCTCAGCACCGGTGGCATCCCCATCCCCCCGCTATCCGACATTGATGTACGCCCCGACTACTTCGTCAATGAGGTCGCTCGCGTGCGGGCGTCGCTGACGGAGGAGCAGCGGGCCCTCCCGCAGTACACCGCCGGCAACCACAAGGCTTGGGAGGCGTACTTGCAGCACCGACAGGCGCAGCGGTTGGCCTCGACCAACGGGGCGCCGGTGGTGCCGGGGTCCAAGAACAGTGAGGGCCGCCGCCTATGGTGGGGCGCCCTCGACCGTACTCTCCACGTTGTCCTCGAGCACCTCGAGGGCAGCAACAACCCGCCATTGACATACCCTGCCGCCCCGGTCCCCCGCCGGAGCGGCGGCCAATGGATGCCGCGCGGGGCCGGCTCCTCTTCTTCCTCCTCCCGCTTGTCCAGCTAGTTCGCATTGCTCGGCGTCAAGGCCGAGCCTACGGAGACCGCCGAGGCGCTGCTCGGTCGGCGCACCCACAGCGCCGGCATTGTCATCAATGAGGGCGGGCGCGCCTCCTCCTCGGCTCCTCCCCGCTTCGTCAAGCCAAAGACCGAGCCGGGCCTCGCCATCGTGAAGACGGAGCAAAGGCTCGACGACGCGGCGGCCTTGAAGTGGGCGCGTGAAGACTGGGCACGGATGGAGCTGGAGCGCCAACGCCGCGCCTTTGAGTAGTTCGCTGCTCGGCGCCGTGGCCGCGACGAGGGAGGCGTCGTCGTCCTCGACGACAATAGCAGCGACGACGCGCCGCCTCCGCCGGCCCGCCAGGGCAACCCCATGAAGGAGGAGAAGGACGACGACGGCGGCGACGATGACGGCGGCGATGACGGCGGCCTCGCCTCTCTTAGCGCGTTTCTCGGCCTGTAGTCGCGGCCCTGTTTTGTTTTTTTAAGTATTTTATCTATGTAAAAAAACTATTTTGATTCGCCGAGATAATGTAATGTTTCACCGAATATTTGTCCCGTTCGCCGAATTTTAGACAAATAAATGTTCAAAAAATCGAAAAACTGCCGCCTGGGGCCTCCCCTAGGGGCGTCGGCTAGGAACCAGATTGCCTGCAGGCCGATTTTAGCGCCGGCTCGGACCCAGGCGGCGATTTTTCGAGCCGCCTAATGGGACAACGGCTGGAGATGCTCTAACCTATGGAGAATTTAAAACGATGCTGCTCGTTAATGCCCCCACTACTGCGGCATGCGGATTTGGACAATCATCCTTTTTTTTGGTGGAAATTTTGGACAATCATCCTGAAGAATGTGATATTGCTTGAACAAGTCAGATGGAATATTTCTTTTTGACTATTTACTGTAGAGAACCAGCCCCACAGTCCTTTTATTCCAGAAACTTTTGCCCAACCCTGTTTAAATCGGCTCCCACCGGGTGTCGAGCCCAGAACCTGGGGCGCTACTCGCTGGAACCACTAGGCTACATTTCCGTTCGCCAGATGGAATATTATTGTTACAAGTTACAAGCACCGATCCAAGGTCTATTTGTATAAATGGGCTGCTAGCGCTTCACGGGAGGTCACAAAGCAACAGTATACGCACGGCTTCCAATGCCTCAAAGATGGCTTACTCAGATCATTTTTTCATGAGATGACTAGTACTGATACTCCATGTTGGGTTAATTTTCTTCCGTGATCAGTCCGCGTAAAGTGGATGAAGCACACATACGTGGAGACCAACTGCACGCTAATGGCCGCGCCCACATACGTCCAAAAAATAAACCAGGTGCTATTTATCCTATATATTTTCTTAGTACACTTTAATTACTCTTAGCACAACCACTTTGCTCTACAGTATTTTTTATATGCAGGGTAATCATTTACTACAAAAATGGCATTGTATCGTGGATACGGAGCGCACACCATCATCATTTTGCACTGACATTCGTTCATGCTGCCGTGATCAATGGAAGCACCCAAATCGCCGGTCCGGTCTACATCAACTCGCGGGCCTACGATCGGTTCATCCGATCGCGCCCGTAACCGACTTATACATCCGCGCCCGCGGCCGACTCGCCCGTCCGTGCAGCTTACAACGCCGCGGCCGACTCATGTGTCCACTCCGTCTTCTAAATGTCGTAGTTGACTCCTGCATGTACATCAACAAATCAGAGTCACGTCTGCTCACACAAGCTATCCAATGGACATGCACAAGCCGCCGCCCCGTGCTCCGATTTTTTCTTCCAACAACTCTGCAGAAAATTATCATATATTATCAGCCTCCGTCTACACCGGATGGCTCGATGGGCAGGTGCACAAGTCGCCATCACTGTGGTTTGGTTAGCTTCAACAACCAGCTAGATAAACCACTGGCCGGATTACTGACATAACTCATATGGGATCATTTATAACCCGCCAAGGTCAACCTCAACATTCTGTGGATTCACGTCATTTTATCAACGCCAAGGATATACAATGAGTATTGCGAAGATCATCAAACTCGCCACTTTGCTTCTAGTTTCAACACATTTCAGTGTTTCCGTTGTCAACTATATGCAATTTTATGCTATTGCCAAGAATGAAGAATCTCAAGCCAACTTCTTGAGTAGTCTTAAAGACTCGGGGACTACATAGACATGACTTAGCGGGTTCTACCAATTTCAGCCAAATTCAAGAACCCCGGGTCATTGGAGGGAAAATAACTTGGTTCCGGAAGCTACTGCCACTACTGCAAGATGCTACTAATGCGACACTACGACCAGAGACCCTTCGACGAAACTGTGTGTGATGCAATAAGCGCAAAAGATGATGTAAAATGTTGGGGAACGTAGTAATTTGAAAAATTTCCTACGCACACGCAAGATCATGGTGATGCATAGCAACGAGAGGGGAGAGTGTTGTCCACGTACCCTCGCTGACAGAAAGCGAAAGCGTTAGCACAACGCGGTTGATGTAGTCGTACGTCTTTACGATCCGACCGATCAAGTACCGAACGTACGGCACCTCCGAGTTCAGCACACGTTCAGCTCGATGACGTCCCACAAACTCCGATCCAGCAGAGCTTTGCGGGAGAGTTCCATCAGCACGACGGCATGATGACGGTGTTGATGATGCTACCGATGCAGGGCTTCGCCTAAGCACCGCTACGATATTGCCGAGGTGGAATATGATGGAGGGGGGCACCGCACACGGCTAAGAGATCAATGATCAATTGTTGTGTCTAGAGGTGCCCCCTGCCCCTGTATATAAAGGAGGAGAGGAGGGGAGGGGCTGGCCCTCTCTATGGCGTGCCCTGGGGAGTCCTACTCCCACCGGGATTAGGATTCCCTCCTTTCCATGTAGTAGGAGTAGGAGTCAAGGTAAGGGAAGAGAGGAGAGAAGGAAGGAGGGGGCACAGCCCCTCCCCCTAGTCCAATTCGGACTAGGCCTTGGGGGGGGGGGCGCAGCCTCCCCTCTCTCTTTCCCCTAAAGCCCAATAAGGCCCACATACTCCCCAATGAATTCTCGTAACTCTCCGGTACTCCGATAAATATCCGAATCACTCGGAACCTTTCCGATGTCGAAATATAGTCATCCAATATATCGATCTTTACGTCTCGACCATTTCGAGACTCCTCGTCATGTCCCCGATCTCATCCGGCACTCCGAACTACCTTCAGTACATCAAAACATATAACTCATAATATAAATCGTCACCGAACGTTAAGCGTGCGGACCCTACGGGTTCGAGAACTATGTAGACATGACCGAGACACATCTCCAGTCAATAACCAATAGAGGAACCTGGATGCTCATATTGGCTCCTACATATTCTACGAAGATCTTTATCGGTCAAACCGCATAACAACATACGTTGTTCCTTTTGTCATCGATATGTTACTTGCCCGAGATTCGATCGTCAGTATCTCAATACCTAGTTCAATCTCGTTACCGGCAAGTCTCTTTACTCGTTATGTAATGCATCATCCCGCAACTAACTCATTAGTCACATTGCTTGCAAGGCTTATAGTGATGTGCATTACCGAGAGGGCCCAGAGATACCTCTCCAACAATCGGAGTGACAAATCCTAATCTTGAAATACGCCAACTCAACAAGTACCTTCAGAGACACCTATAGAGCACCTTTATAATCACCCACTTACGTTGTGATGTTTGATAGCACACAAAGTGTTCCTCCGGTAAACGGGAGTTGCATAATCTCATAATCATAGGGACATGTATAAGTCATGAAGAAAGCAATAACAACATACTAAACGATCAAGTGCTAAGCTAACAGAATGGGTCAAGGCAATCACATCATTCTCCAATGATGTGATCCCGTTAATCAAATGACAACTCATGTCTATGGCTAGGAAACTTAACCATCTTTGATTCAACGAGCTAGTCAAGTAGAGGCATATTAGTGACACTTTGTTTGTCTATGTATTCACACATGTACTAAGTTTCCGGTTAATACAATTCTAGCATGAATAATAAACATTTATCATGAAATAAGGAAATAAATAATAACTTTATTATTGCCTCTAGGGCATATTTCCTTCATAACAAACCTGTCAAAAAGGTGCAAAATGTTTGCGATGACGGATGCATCAAACACGGTTCAGATTTTAGTTGCGTGTGCGATGTAGGGCATACGGTTCAGTTCAATTAAATGTTTGCAATGAGGAGGAACAAAATAAACGGGCAACCAGATGAAGTTGTGTGCGATATACATCCTACGGTTCACTCGGATGAACTGTTTGTGATTAGGCAACACAAAATAAACGGTCAGCCAGATCAAGGTGTGTGCGATATACAACATGCGGTTCACTTGGATGAACAGTTTGCATTGAGACAAGAGAACAACATCGGTTCAATATAACAAGATGTGTGTGATACACAACAAACAGGTATGTAATCAGAAATGTGTGTGAAGAACAATAATAGCATAGACGATTGCTGCTAATAAGACGTGTGTGTTGTGCGATGGGATTGCATAAAGAACAACAACATACATATATATAGGAAAAAGCAAACCTATGAAACTATGCTGGGGCATTTGCAATCAGAGGCGCACATTGCGCATGGGGATCTGGTCCCCCTCTTTTCCTCTTTTCATTTTCTCTATATTAGATGATCAGTTGTTATTTCCTTGTATAGACAAACTAGACCATTCATCATTGTTCATGGCTCAGGATGCATCAGGTGTAGGCTGGCAAAATGGCAGGGGTGACAGTCCTCGGCCCACTCGCGCTCGGTGCCTAGCCCACGAAAGGTGCGTGACTGTTTTTTTATGCACGGACGGATGCTCTCCTCAATTCCACTCTTTCCCATGCACGAGAACTCTTTGCTTTCTCCTCTCTTTCAGATCCAATCATAACTATCAACCCCCCCTTTCCTCCTATGGCGTTCTCCTTTTTCCCTGATTCTGGAGCGGACGACCATGGGATCAAATTTGCCACCACCCCAGCCATCACCTCCTCTCTCCCCCGCCATGGCCAAAGCGTCGAGGTCCTGTGATCACTTCCGTCCCCTATCCAGTCCAGGAGAGATGCAGCACCCAGGGAGCCCCCTCCCTCCCCCCTCCCCTCCCCCGCGGCTCTGCTGGATCCATTCAAGTTCTTTTGTTGCTCGTGTTGTTGGATATGTGGTTGGGCAAATTAGTCTTGCCACTGCATCGATGGATTTCAGATTCAATTTTATTATGATTCATGGTTTGTCCACCCGTAGACCATGATTATTTATTCACTACTGCTCTTCATGGTCCATTCCCTTGGATTTGGAAAACGGTTTTGATGTTGGATTTGTTGAAATAGTCACTGCTTGATTTCGTGAACATCGTCACTTTTTTCATACTGAGAACTTGGCAACATCAACATGAGTTCTTCCCTTAACTTCTATTTCTTTCCAATGGACTTTTTATTGCGGCTATTATGGACAATGAGAGGGCTTCTGTGATTTTCTGTTCGTGAGTTTGGAGAGCAGTTCCCCACGACCCGCACCATGGATCGGTAATGGATTTTTTTGTTGCAGATCTATTTTTCTAAACCTCTCTTTTTATCTCAGAACTTTTTTATTTGTTTGTGAGGTTGAGGAGGCTCAACAATTAGCATCAACACCTCACCACTTCTGCGCGCCCGCAGCGGTCAAGGTGATTGACCTCCACCTCCCCCGCCTGATACAAGGGCCTATGCTGCTATAAAATCCTATGCGAAATTTTCTAGTTGATTCATGGAGCTAGCTACAACCGGACCAGGTTTGGTAAAAAAATGTTGTGCGATTATGTCTTCTCTAATAGATCTTGGAGCATCTCTAATTTTGGTAATTCCTGCTCCATTTTCTTGTTGATGGCATGTCATAACACAATATAGGTGATGAAAACCACCTGATGATCCCACTCCGGCACCTAGTAACTAGGCTCACTAGGATAGCCCCCATGGAGACGTCTTGGCAGTTGCGGCTAGCATTTGTTTGTGTTGATGCCTGAATGAAAACAACATGGGTAGTGTTCCATCTGACCATTTAATTTTTCTTTCCTTTTTCCAATTTTGTGTGAACTGTATAGTTGTTTCTCAAGAACTCGTAACTTCTATTGTTGGGAATTTTAGGGAGATGTAAATCTGAATAAATAGGAGTATGAAGTGAAATGCATGTTGAATTTGACCTCTTTTATCATTTAGTTTGCTTCCTATCTTCCAATCTATTTTGTTGTCTTAACAGATGGGCTGTGCGTCTGGACTTTGGCGTGGCCGTCGTGCAGGCCGCCACCGCACTGTGTGCCCGCACTACCGACTGTGCCGAGTTGGCCTTCGTTGTCTCCCCCTCTGCATCAGCATCCCGTCTCCCGCAGGACCATGGCCTCCGCAACGGCGGCGTCATCGAGCACAACAATGTCGACGCCACTGGGCGTGTACTATACTGGAGGCTCTGTGATACGAGTAGATCATCCAAGATGGTTCTACGTCTTGAGCTTGCGTTAATTTTCCTTGAAGAGGAAAGGGTGATGCATCAATAGTAGCGTAAGTATTTCCCTCAGTTTTTTAGAACCAAGGTATCAATCCAGTAGGAGGATCCTCAAAAGTTCCACACACCTACACAAATAAATAAAGAACTTGCAACCAACGCAATAAAGGGGTTGTCAATCCCTTCACGGCCACTTGCGAAAGTGAGATCTGATAGAGATAGTATGATAAGATAAATACATTTTTGGTATTTTATGATATAGATTGGAAAAGTAAAGATGCAAATAAAAGTAGATTGAAAGCTTATATGATAAAAGATAGACCCGGGGGCCATAGATTTCACTAGTGGCTTCTCCCGAGATAGCATAAGTATTACGGTGGGTGAACAAATTACTGTCGAGCAATTGATGGAAAAGCGAATAATTATGAGATTATCTAGGCATGATCATGTATATAGGCATCACGTCCGTGACAAGTAGACCGACTCCTGCCTGCATCTACTACTATTACTCCACACATCGACTGCTATCCAGCAAGCACCTAGAGTATTAAGTTCATAAAGAACAGAGTAACGCATTAAGAAAAATGACATGATGTAGAGGGATA
Source organism: Triticum timopheevii (assembly GCA_963921465.1). Taxonomy (NCBI): domain Eukaryota; kingdom Viridiplantae; phylum Streptophyta; class Magnoliopsida; order Poales; family Poaceae; genus Triticum; species Triticum timopheevii. Next base: position 143,812,408 of record OY997270.1, read on the forward strand.
AACTCATGCAATATGATATAAACCCCATCTTTTTATCCTCGATGGCAACAATACAATACGTGCCTTACTGCCCCTGCTGTCACTGGGAAAGGACACCGCAAGATTGAACCCAAAGCTAAGCACTTCTCCCATTGCAAGAAAGATCAATCTAGTAGGCCAAACCAAACTGATAATTCGAAGAGACTTGCAAAGATAACTTAATCACACATAAAAGAATTCAGAGGATATTCAAATATTTCTCATAGATAAACTTGATCATAAACCGACAATTCATCGGATCTCGACAAACACACCGTAAAAAGAGTTACATCGAATAGATCTCCAAGAAGATCGAGTAGAACAAGGTATTGAGATCCAGAAAGAGAGAAGAAGCCATCTAGCAAATAACTATGGACCCAAAGGTCTGTGGTAAACTACTCACAACTCATCGGAGGGGCTATGGTGTTGATATAGAAGCCCTCCATGGTCGATTCCCCCTTCGGTGGAGCGCCGACGAAGGCTCCAAGATGGTATCTCACGGATACAGAAGGTTACGGTGGTGGAAATAGTTTTCCGTGGTCGTCTCTGATGTTCTCGGGGTACGTGGGTATATATAGGAGGAAGAAGTAGGTCGGTGGACGCTCGAGGGGCCCACGAGATAGGGGGCACGCCCAGTAGGGGTGGGCGCGCCCTCCACCCTCTTGGCCGCCTCGACTGCTTCTTGACTTGCACTCCAAGTCCTCTGGATCACGTTCGTTCCAAAAATCAGGCTCCCGAAGGTTTCATTCCATTTGGACTCCGTTTGATATTCCTTTTCTTCGAAACACTGAAATAGGCAAAAAAAACAGCAATACGGGCTGGGCCTCCGATTAGTAGGTTAGTCCCAAAAATGATATAAATGTTTAAAGTAAAGCCCATAAACATCCAAAACGGGTAATATAATAGCAGGGAACAATCAAAAATTATAGATACGTTGGAGACGTATAAGGCATCCCCAAGCTTAATTCCTGCTCGTCCTCGAGTAGGTAAATGATAAAAACAGAATTTTTGATGTGGAATGCTACCTAGCATAATTCTCAATGTAATTTTCTTTATTGTGGCATGAATGTTCAGATCCAAATGATTCAAAATAAAAGTTCATATTGACATATGAAATAGTAATACTTCAAGCATACTAATCAAAGCAATCATGTCTTCTCAAAATAACATGTCTAAAGAAAGTTATCCCTACAAAATCATATAGTCTGGCTGTTGCTCTATCTTCATCACACAAAGTATTTAATCATGCACAACCCCGATGACAAGCCAAGCAATTGTTTCATACTTTAGTAATCTCAAACTTTTTCAACTTTCACACAATACATGAGCGTGAGCCATGGACATAGCACTATATGTGGAATAGAATGGTGGTTGTGGAGAAGACAAAAAGGAGGAAGATAGTCTCACATGAACTAGGCGTATCAATGGGCTATGGAGATGCCTATTAATAGATATCAATGTGAGTGAGTAGGGATTGCCATGCAACGGATGCACTAGAGCTATAAATGTATGAAAGCTCAACAAAAGAAACTAAGTGGGTGTGCATCCAACTCACTTGCTCATGAAGACCTAGGGCATTTTGAGGAAGGCCATCATTGAAATATACAAGCCAAGTTCTATAATGAAAAATTCCCACTAGTATATGAAAGTGACAACATAGGAGACTCTCTAACATGAAGATCATGGTGCTACTTTGAAGCACAAGTGTGGTAAAAAGGATAGTAGCATTGTCCCTTCTCTCTTTTTCTCTCATTTCATTTTTTTCTTTCTTTTTTTCCTTTTCTCTCCTTTTCTTTTTGGGCCTCTTCCTTTTTTTGGCCTTTCTTTTTTTATTTTTCTTTCTTTCTTATTTTTTATAAAGTCCGAAGCCTCATCCCGACTTGTGGGGGAATCATAGTCTCCATCAGCCTTTCCTCACTGGGGCAATGCTCTAATAATGAAGATCATCACACTTTTATTTACTTACAACTCAAGATTACAACTCAAAACTAAAACAAGATATGACTCTATATGAATGCCTCCGGCGGTGTACCGGGATACGCAATGAATCAAGAGTGACATGTATGAAAATTATGAAGGTGGCAATGCCACAAATACGATGTCAACTACATGATCATGCAAAGAGCAGTATGACAATAATGATGCATGTCATATGAAGGGAACGGTGGAAGTTGCATGGCAATATATCTCAAAATGGCTATGGAAATGCCATAATAGGTAGGTATGGTGGCTGTTTTGAGGAAGGTATATGGTGGGTGTATGATACCAGCGAAAGTTGTGCGACACAAGAGAGGCTAGCAATGGTGGAAGGGTGAGAGTGCGTATAATCCATGGACTCAAGATTAGTCATAAAGAACTCATATACTTATTGCAAAAATCTACAAGTCATCAAAAACAAAGTACTACGCGCATGCTCCTAGGGGGATAGATTGGTAGGAAAAGACCATTGCTCGTCCCCGACCGCCACTCATAAGGAAGACAATCAATAAATAAAATTGTGCTCCAATTTCATCACAAAGCGGTTCACCATACGTGCATGCTACGAAAATCACAAACTTCAACACAAGTATTATTTAAATTCATAATCACCCAATTAGCATGACTCTAATATCACTACCTCCATATCTCAAAACAATTATCAAGCATCAAATTGATCATAGCATCCAATTCACTTTCTATGACAGTTTTTATTATACCCAACTTGGATGCCTACCATTCTAGAACCAATTTTATAACCATAGCAAATACCATGATGTTCTAAGAGACTCTCAAAATAATATAAGTGAAGCATGAGAGACTAAGAATTTCTAAAAAATTAAGCCACCGCCGTGCTCTAAAAGATATAAGTGAAGCACTAGAGCAAATACTATCTAGCTCAAAAGATATAAGTGAAGTACATAGAGTATTCTAATAAATTCCAATCAAGTGGGCTTCTCCCAAAAGGTGTGTACAACAAGGATGATTGTGGAAAACTAAAAAGCTAGGACTAATATCATACAAGACGCTCCAAGCAAAACACATATCATGTGGCAAATAAAAATATAGCTCCAAGTAAAGTTACCAATAAACGAAGACGAAAAAGGGGATGCCTTCCTGGGGCATCCCGAAGCTTAGGCTTTTGCCTATTCTTGAATATCTTGGGGTGCCATGGCCATCCCCAAGCTTAGGATTTTGCCACTCCTTATTCCATAGTCCATCAAATCTTTACCCAAAACTTGAAAACTTCACAACACGAAACTCAACAGGAAATCTCATAAGCTCTGTTAGTGCAAGAAAGCAAAACCACCACGTAAGGTACTATAATAAACTAATTATTTATTTATATTGGTGTTAAACCTACTGTATTCCAAGTTCTGTATGGTTCATACCACTTAATACTAGCCATAGATGCATCAAAATAAGCAAACAACACACGAAAAACAGAATCTGTCAAAAACAGAACAGTCTGTAGCAATCTGTAACCCTCAAATACTTCTGGAACTCTAAAAATCGTACCAAACTAGGAAGTCCTGGGCAATTTTTCTATTGATCTACAGCAAAAAGAACCAAAGCAAAATCACATTTTTGTGAATTAACAAAACTAATTTCGTGCGCGCAAAGTTTCTGTTTTTCAGCAGAATCAAATTAACTATCACCATAGGTTATCCTATAGGTTCTACCTGGCACAAACACTAATTAAAACATAAAAACACATATAAACAGAAGGTAGATGCAAAATTTATTACTAAACAGAAACAAAAACAAAAACACAAATAAAATTGGGTTGCCTCCCAACTAGCGCTATCGTTTAACGCCCCTAGCTAGGCATAAAAGCGAGAATAGATCTAAGTACTGCCATCTTTGGCACTCAATTCCTTAATAGAGCACTTATAATCTTTAGGGGTTTCTCCCTTTTTAGCAATGATTAAACCCTTAGGCAAGAATTCAAGAAATTCATTTGTAGCAAAAGGTTCCTTAATGATAGAGAGACAATTGGGATGAACACTTATTGATTTGAGATCCGCATTTCCCTTACTAGATGATTCACCCTTATTTTTAGGAACATAGATAAATTTGGCAGTTTTGGTAGAAGGGTTTGGAGTGTTTTTCACGGAAGAAAACGCCGACCCTTAGTTGGTAATGATATCCTCAAGTTTTCCGATTCTTGTGGAATCTAGATCTATTCTTTCATTAACTCTAGGTTCTTTCTCTTTAAAAAATTTCAAAGTAACTCCAACCCTAGATCCATATTGGGTAATTTGATTATGAATCTTTTTATCCAAAATTTCAATCAACTCAACAGTGGCAACTTTATTTTCAATAATTTCAAGCCTTTGCATCACATGTTCCAAAGTTAAAACAGTTCCATTAACCAAAAGAGGTGGTGGGCCAATCAAATCTAACATAGCATTATAAGCATCAAACGTATGGCTACTCAAGAAATCCCCTCCAGTAATGGTATCAAGAATGCATCTATTCCAAGGAGTAATGGCTACATAAAAATTGCGAAGAAGAACGGAAGTAGAAAGCTTCATAGTAGATTTATTTTGAGCATTGCAAATTCTATGCCAAGCATCTTTTAAATTTTCTCCCTCCCTTTGCTTAAAGTTAAGAATTTCATGTTCGGGAGTAATAACAAGGATAGGAGGACTAGCCATAACAACGAGCAAACAAAAGACAAGCGAAAGAGAGAAGAGATTGGGAAAGAGAGGGCGAATAAAACGGCAAGGGTGAAGTGGGGGAGAGGAAAACGAGAGGCAAACGGCAAATAATGTAAATGCGAGGGAGATGAGTTTGTGATGGGTACTTGGTATGTCTTTACTTGAGCGAAGACCTCCCCGGCAACGGTGCCAGAAATCCTTCTTGCTACGTCTTGAGCTTGCATTGGTTTTCCTTGAAGAGGAAAGGGTGATGCAGCAATAGTAGCATAAGTATTTCCCTCAGTTTTTTAGAACCAAGGTATCAATCCAGTAGGAGGCTCCTCAAAAGTCCCACGCACCTACACAAACAAACAAAGAACTCGTAACCAATGCAATAAAGGGGTTGTCAATCCCTTCATGTCCACTTGCGAAAGTGAGATCTGATAGAGATAGTATGATAAGATAAATATATTTTTTGTATTTTATGATATAGATTGGAAAAGTAAAGATGCAAATAAAAGTAGATTGAAAGCTTATATGATAAAAGATAGACCCGAGGGCCATAGGTTTCACTAGTGGCTTCTCCCGAGATAGCATAAGTATTACGGTGGGTGAACAAATTACTGTCGAGCAATTGATAGAAAAGCGAATAATTATGAGATTATCTAGGCATGATCATGTATATAGGCATCACGTCCGTGACAAGTAGACCGACTCCTGCCTGCATCTACTACTATTACTCCACACATCGACCACTATCCAGCATGCATCTAGAGTATTAAGTTTATAAAGAACAGAGTAACGCATTAAGAAAGATGACATGATGTAGAGGGATAAACTCAAGCAATATGATATAAACCCCATCTTTTTATCCTCGATGGCAACAATACAATACGTGCCTTTCTGCCCCTGCTGTCACTGGGAAAGGACACCGCAAGATTGAACCCAAAGCTAAGCACTTCTCCCATTGCAAGAAAGATCAATCTAGTAGGCCAAACCAAACTGATAATTCGAAGAGACTTGCAAAGATAACTTAATCACACATAAAAGAATTCAGAGGAGATTCAAATATTTCTCATAGATAAACATGATCATAAACCGACAATTCATTGGATCTCGACAAACACACCGCAAAAAGAGTTACATCGAATAGATCTCCAAGAAGACCGAGGAGAACATGGTATTGAGGTCTAGAAAGAGAGAAGAAGCCATCTAGCTAATAACTATGGACCCGAAGGTCTATGGTAAACTAGTCACAACTCATCAGAGGGGCTATGGTGTTGATGTAGAAGCCCTCCGTGGTTGATTCCCCCTCTGGCGGAGCGCCGGCGATGGCTCCAAGATGGGATCTCACGGATATAGAAGGTTACGGTGGTGGAAATTGTTTTTCGTGGTCGCCTCTGATGTTCTCGGGGTACGTTGGTATATATAGGAGGAAGAAGTAGGTCGGTGGACGCCCGAGGGACCCACGAGATAGGGGGGCGCAGCTAGTAAGAGTGGGCGCGCCCTCCACCCTCGTGGCCGCGTCGACTGCTTCTTGACTTGCACTCCAAGTCCTCTGGATCACGTTCGTTCCAAAAATCACGCTCCCGAAGGTTTCATTCCGTTTGGACTCCGTTTGATATTCCTTTTCTTCGAAACACTGAAATAGGCAAAAAAACAGCAATACGGGTTGGGCCTCCGGTTAGTAGGTTAGTCCCAAAAATGATATAAATGTGTAAAGTAAAGCCCATAAACATCCAAAACGGGTAATATAATAGCATGGAACAATAAAAAATTATAGATACATTGGAGACGTATCAGATGGTTCCCACTTGCACATCAATGTTCACAAGTACTTACAATACTAGTTTGTTTTAGGCTACTATCGGTGTCAAAACCGGCGGATCTCGGGTAAGGGGTCCCGAACTGTGCGTCTAAGGCTAATGGTAACAGGAGGCAGGGGACACAGTGTTTACCCAGGTTCGGGCCCTCTTGATGAAGGTAATACCCTACTTCCTGCTTGATTAATCTTGATGATATGAGTATTACAAGAGTAGATCTACCACGAGATCGTAGAGGCTAAACCCTAGAAGCTAGCCTATGATTATCATTGTTGTTGTCCTACGGACTAAACCCTCCGGTTTATATAGACACCACAGGGGGCTAGGGTTACACAGAGTCGGTTACAGAGAAGGAAATCTACATATCTGAATAGCCAAGCTTGCCTTCCACGCAAAGGAGAGTCCCACCCGGACATGGGACGAAGTCTTCAATCTTGTATCTTCATAGTACAACAGTCCGGCACAAGTACATAGTCCGGCTGTCCGAGGACCCCCTCATCCAGGACTCTCTCAGTAGCCCTTGAACCAGGCTTCAATGACGATGAGTCCGGCGCGCAAATTGTCTTTGGCATTGCAAGGCGGGTTCCTTCTCCAAATATTCCATAGAAGATCTTGAACATGAGGATCGTGTCCGGCTCTGCAAAACAAATTCCACATACCACCGTAGAGAGTACAATATTCCACAAATCTAATCTGTTGACAAATTTTCACAGCGTGACATCACGCCACGGCCCAGTCATTATTCGAACCGTTTTCTCAACCTGCCGCTGCACATATTGCGAGGCGGTTTCATTGGCACGTCTTGTCGAAGCAGAGATCGTGTCCCCTTATCACGGGATTCTCATCAATATGGGTGTGGGTAACCCAACCACGCCATCAACGCGGCGTTCGGGAAATAGGCGACTTTACCGGGCAAGTGGGGAGGCACAGGATCCCTGCTGCCTTTATAAAGAGATAAGGACTCCCCCTTTTTCACCCATGCCTTCTTCTTCCTCCTCTCATCCATTCTCTCTCACTCGAGCTCTAGCGCCCAAGCGCTCGTCTTCTCTGCCCACAAAGGCCCTCCGAAAATGTCCGGATCCGGAGCAGGAGGCAAGTGGATGGCCTCTACCGTCCGGGAGAAGGATATCAAAAAGCTTCGGGAGGCCGGGTATCTAGCCAAGAAAATCAGCCATCATCTCCCGACGGCGGGACAGATCGTCCCAACCCAGAACCCCACGAGAGGGTTGTATTCCTCCCTCACTTTGTCCGCGGGCTAGGGTTTCCCCTCCACCCATTCGTTCGCAGCATCATGTATTACTACGGGATCAATTTTCATGATCTATCCCCCAATTCCTTCCTCAACATCTCGACATTCATCGTCATGTGCGAGGCCTTTCTCCGCATCTTGCCACACTTCGGCTTATGGCTGAAGATCTTTAACATGAAGCCCAAGGTAGTGAGCGGCGAGCACGCCGAGTGCGGAGGTGCCATGGTGAGCAAGATGCCCAACGTTACATGGCCATCAGGTACTTTCAATGATTCTGTCAAAGGGTGGCAGTAGCAGTGGTTCTACGTCATCGAGCCGCGCGACCCAAAATGGGCCGCAGCTCCCGAATTCCGATCCGGAGCTCCCCTATGGCTTATGTCTTGGCCAAAGAAGGGCCTGAACTGGTCTTTGCCTGATGAGTTGTCAGTGCTCCAGACGCGCGTCAAGGATATGGAAGACAAGAATATCAAACTTGTCAATGTAGTCCAGGTGATGTTAGTTCACTGGATCCTTCCTTGTCAACACATGACTTGCAATTTATGAGAATTCGACCTGGCCAAGCACCAGACCCTGCTAGAGCTCTTTGGCTCCTCGCACAAAGACATCTGGAGGGTGCTTTTCAAGTCCGGCAAATCATGGCCGGACTCAGCCGAGGACCGTGGGTACCAACTGTCCCGCCCTGCAAGTTCGGTAGGTCATATATGTTTTATTCGCATAACCCAAGGGAAATGCTTAATGTGTTTTCCACAACTTTCCTAGGGCTGGACGAAGAAGGTGGGGTGGATCTACTGTCCGGCCCCACTGCCGGAAGAACCGGTCGGCCCACTTCTGATGAAGATGCTGGTCCCGACGCCTTACAAGGTGCCGAAGAAGAAGGCCGAGAAGGAGGCCAAAAAGACCAGGGGCGGCCTTCGTCGCCGTGGGACTTCGAACACAATATCCAAAGACTCCGATGCCCGCTCTTCCTCCGAAGAGGACAAGGAAGAGGAGGAAGACCAATCCCCAGCGAGGGAAAGAAAGAAAAGGACGGCCTCCACATCCTTGGAGGCCGAATCGCCTAAGAAGGGCAAAACTCCCCTTCCGGAGGAGTCCACTGCCGCTGCCAACAGCAGCCCGGAGTGGGATCCCAGGGCCCAGGCCCTGGTGAACTCGTGAGTATAAAATCCAAACACGCTTGTGCATCCAGACTCACTGCGGCATGATGTTTTAATCATTGAGCCATACTTTTTTGTAGCCTGGCGAGGTCCCGCACCAAACAATCCTCATCGGAGGATTTACTGGGCTCGGATGCTATGGACAGCGGGACACCCCCGAGGGCCCCTTCCCCAAAACACGTGAACGACCCCGAGGTATCGTCCCGGAGGGACCCAGGCCAAGGAGGTCGAACTTCAGGGGCCGAACACACAGAAGAAAAGGCTCCCATGGACGTCGACGGCGGGGGCTATCTCGAATTTGGCCCCCAGCTGGACACAATTCCAGAGACCGATACGGCTCCAGAATCAGGCAGGCAGCCTCCCTCGGCTAGAGGTGGTGCGCCTATTCCACTGGCAACCTCTGTCCAACCACAGGTGCCGGATACTTTATCGGCAGCGCTGAAGAGTGCCTCCATCGTTGAAGAACACCGTGCCCTTATGGGTGCGGTGATTGAGAAGATTCAGTCCGCTAAGAATGGACTAAATGAAGCCTGCATCAGCCTTATAACGGGCTTTGAGGTATGTTTTGTGAGGTTACGAAGAGTGTCATAGTATAGGTAGTAGCCCCTGATACACTGTTCGGTGAAAAAAAAGGAACCGGAGAGAGGATCAAATATATGTTCGCAGGAGACTTACTTTATGGCATCTCTCCCTCTCTTTTTTTATAATCAGGCGTCTGTAGCGACTGCTGCCTCTCATACTGCGGAAGTCTCTGGACTGAAGCAGAGTCTGGAGCGGGCCGGAGAAGAACTCAGTCGAGTGAAGAAGCAGGTGGAGGATAACCAAGGTATGCAAAAAACCTTGCTCGCCTTCAACGCGAATGAATAATTTAGTATGACAAAAATATGTTCATGGTGTGTGAGGGTGTCCTGGATTAGGGGGTATCCGGATAGCCGGACTGTGTACAACGTCCAGACTATTGAAGCGTGAAGATACAAGACTCAAGACTTAGGCCCGTGTCCGGATGGGACTCTCCTTTGCGTGGAAGGCAAGCTTGGTGATCCGAATATTATGTTTCCTTCCTTGTAACCGACTCCATGTAAACCCTAGCCCTCTCCGGTGTCTATATAAACCAGAGAGGTTGGTCCTTAGAAGGCCGATCACAATTACAATCATACCATCATAGGCAAGCTCTTAGGGTTTAGCCTCTACGATCTCGTGGTAGATCTACTCTTGTACTACCCATATCATCAATATTAATCAAGCAGGAAGTAGGGTTTTACCTCCATCGAGAGGGCCCGAACCTGGGTAAACATCCGTGTCACTTGCTTCCTGTTAGCATCAGCCTTGACGCACAGATCGGGACCCCCTACCCGAGATCCGCCGGTTTTGACACCGACATTGGTGCTTTCATTGAGAGTTCCTCTGTGACGTCGTCGCAGGGCTCGATGGCTCATCTCATCATCAAGGACGACATTATCTCGGAGGGAGCTCTGGCTGTAGGCCAGACGCTCCGACTCAGCGGCTTTATCATGGCTGCCCATCGGCGGTAGCGCCGACGATGGCATCTCGGGTCATCAATCATAACCTTCGCGTCAGTTCGGAACTTGCTGAACATTTGGATCCAATGGAGCTCTCCTCCCATAATGAACTCTTGGATCGCATCGCCGCTCTGGGAGTCGCTACAGACTATGACCGGATTGGGCTTAAACCCGACCGAAGGGACATCAGGTCCCCGCCGTCCACCCATGAGATAGCGACAGTGGAGGAACCACACGCGGATTGCCCCTCAACTTTGAGGACAAATTATGTTTGGATCACCGAACTCCTTGAACTGAAGACTTGCTCAAAGGAAAACATGACCCAGGTCCCGGACTTAGAATTGGGCATGGGGCCGAAGAAATTGGGCAGCACTTCGAACTCTGAGCTATTAAGCTCGGAACCGCCCGCGCCCTTGGGTGCTAGATCTGATCAAAATCCGGATTCTGCTAACAACACCTACCTGGACTTAAACTGTCTCTCCCGCATCAGGCAAGAACCCCAGGAGACCATACATCACTACTGGGCCAGATTCCTCCTTGCGCTTAACAAGGTCAGGGACTGCCGCGAGGAGAACATGGTCTCACTCTTCTACAAAAACTGCACGGACGAAGGGCTCCTCAATGCTATAAACCGCCGTGACATAGTACGCTTCGCGGACTTGGCAATCATAGTACGGAAGTACTGTGCAATGGAGAGCGCTTGGAAAACCCAAACGGAATTTTGGGATAGTACTGTTCTTACCAAGACCTTTGTCCGAACTAAACGGACAAACTCTCGTAAGTCGTCCGATCCAGTCCCCAAGAAACCAAAGCCCAACTGTCACGCCCAATATGCGACCCTATGCAAAAGGAACTCGAAGGTCCCACAAAGGATAGACCCGCATATTGGAACGCTTTTGCAAGGTGGATATCATTACATCAACATTACATAATAGATGGGGATACATACAATACATACAATGTCACATGAATACAACAATACAACATACAAGAACAACATCTAACTACGGATGAATCATAAACAGAAACTCAAACAAAATCCACCCTGCTAGCCCAGGCTGCCGACCTGGAACCTATCCCCTGATCGAAGAAGCAGAAGAAGAACTCAAAGCAAGCAAGCATCGCTCTCGCGTCATGATCATCGCACAACCTGTACCTGCAACTGTTGTAGTAGTAATCTGTGAGCCACGAGGACTCAGCAATCCCATTACCATGGGTATCAAGACTAGCAAAGCTTAATGGGAAAGGAAGGGATAAAGTGGTGAGGTTGCAGCAGCGGCTAAGCAAGTATGATGGCTAACATACGCAAATGAGAGCGAGAAAAGAAACAAAGGAACGGTCGTGAAGCTAGCAATGATCAAGAGGTGATCCTGAACACCTACTTACGTCAAACATAACCCAGAAACCGTGTTCACTTCCCGGACTCCGCCGAGAAGAGACCATCACGGCTACACACGCGGTTGATGTGTTTTAATTCATATCTGGTGTCAAGTTATCTACAACCGGACATTAACAAATTCCCATCTGCCACATAACCGCGGGCATGGCTCTCGAAAGTTTATACCCTGCAGGGGTGTCCCAACTTAGCCCATGACAAGCTCTCGCGATCAATGAAGGAATAGACCTTCTCCCAGGAAGACCCGATCAGTCTCGGAATCCCGGTTTACAAGACATTTCGACAATGGTAAAACAAGACCAGCAAAGCCTCCCGGCGTGCCGACATCCTGATAGTAGCCGCGCGTATCTCGTCTCAGGTCACGACCGGATTAGCGCTACGTACAACTAGAACCAGCCCTCAAGTTTCCCCGAGGTGGCACTGCAAGTGGCTCTAGTTTGGACCAACACTTAGACAAGCATTGGCCCGGGGGGGCTAAAATAAAGATGACCCTCGGGTTGGCCGACCCAAAGGAAAGGGATAGGTGGTGGTGAGGCAAATGGTAAAACCAATGTTGGGCCTTGCTGGAGGAGTTTTATTCAAAGCGAACTGTCAGGGGGGTCCCATAAATCACCCGACCGCGTAAGGAACGCAAAATCCGGGATCATAACACCGGTATGACGGAAACTAGGGCGGCAAGAGTGGAACAAAACACCAGGCATAAGGCCGAGCCTTCCACCCTTTACCAAATATATAGATGTATTAATAATATAAAAGAGATATTGTGATATCCCAACATAAACCCTGTCCACCATGGAGCAATCTTCAACTTCACCTGCAACTAGCAACGCTATAAGAGGGGCTGAGCAAGGCGGTAACATAGCCAAACAACGGTTTGCATAGGAAAGGTGTCAAAGGTTAGAGGTTCATGGCAATATGGGATGGCTTGATGAACAAGTGATAGGTAGCGCAGCATAGTGATAGAACGAAGCAACTAGCATAGCAATGATAGTAGTGAGATCCAGGGTAGCGGTCATCTTGCCTGAAATCCCGCAAGGAAGAAGAACGAGTCCATGAAGAAGACGAACGGATGAAGCCGAACCAACCGTAGACGAACGAATCCTCACGATCGCAACGAAACAGGAACTAACAAGAAGAAGCACACAACATAGGTAAACACACCACACATGAACAAGGCATGATGCACAACAAGCATGATGCATGACCAAGCTACATGAAGCTACTCATGGCAAGAGATGATGCAAACAAGAACAACACATCAAGGCAAGTTTAAATGAGGCCGGGAACAACATATAACAATTCCGGTAAGTCCTCATATGCAAATTTCGAAATTGGTCCAGATCTGAATAAACCTTATGTTCAAGTTGTTAAACAGCAAGTTAAGATGCACCAAGATGATCTACACGAGATTCTAGTCAAGTTACATATAAAGTTCATTAGATTCGGAGCTACGGCCTAGAAGATATGAGCAAAACAAGTTAAACATGGCATTGATGCAAAATGCACCCAAACATCAAGCAAACACCTCAAGACAAGGATGCAACATGATAATATAAAGCTACATGCAAAATCAAGCAATTTTCATAGAGAGCACACTCAAAACGGAGCAACGGTGCAACACACACACACACTATACAAGTCATAACAACAATCTGTCCATAACAGCAACTAGGCATCTTGCAAGCATCAAAACAATAAGCTACAGCACCCCAACATAATAACAAAAGGCATGGGCATGAAGTACAGGTAAAGCATAACAAAACATGAACACTGAGCTATCTCCAGAAAAGGCTAGAAAATGCTCAAACACACATGGTAAGATTGCAAATAATAACAGTTTCAGACTTTAGCAGAAATAACATCAGGTTGCAATGTTTAGAGCAAGCAAACAACATGTTACAGGAACATAACATGGCAAAAAAAGGCATGGCATGAATCTACTAATTGCATAGAACCAAAGTCCCTTACTGACCATGAGCCAAAAAGGATCAGAAAATATGATGGCACCCATATAAACATGGCAAGTTATATTACAGATTCATACATGGCAGGAACAACAATAAATAGGCATGTTGGTGAGCTTGAACCACTCACCACAGAGCAATACATGGCATGGCAAGACAACCAACAGTAAGAAGACATGTTTGTGAAGCTAAGCATGGCAAGATCAAGTTCATAGGGTGCATGGATCACTATTAAAAAATCATGGAAACATTGAACTTAATGTTAACAGGCTGACAGCAACATTATCAAGCAACTTTGGAGCAAGATAACAACATGTTCTAGCAGGCTATAATTGCAACCAAGGGCTTGAATGGATAGAGCATGACATGTAGTTCAAAACATGTTTATAGAGCATCTCCAGATTATGCATAGAATGATTAGTAGAAGCATGTTAACATAGCAACAAAATATAACAGAATCTGTCAGGAAAACAGCAACAGCAACTACCGTACTTAACAAGCTCGATTCACTCACCACAAGTCATCGCATGACAAGATAAGCATAGCATCATCAAGAAGACATGTTTGTGTAACCAACCAAGTCAAGAACAAGTCCATAGCATGCAAGGATCAACTATAACAACCTTGGCCAAAATGAATAACAAGTAAACAATCTGCCAGGAAACATTTTGAAGCAAAAGTAGAGCACCAAAATGACATGCTAGACTACTCCATAATTGCAAACAAAGGCATGAATGGATAGAAAATAACCATATGTTCAAAACACCCTTACTGAAGTATCTCAAAATAAGCATGGATCTCTCTGTAGCTTCAAGTTTACATGGCATCAAAATAACAGCAGAACAGGGACTAAAATCAGCAATATCACGAAGCCTAGTTGCATGCTTGTGCTAGTCACCATATTGATCACAAAAATATATGGCATACACCCCTGGAAAGATGGCATAGCATAGATCAAAACACCTGAAGACATCAACCTCATACGAAGCACACATCAATCATGGCAAAAATGACAAATGAGCAAGTTATAACAGTTTCAGCAGATTAACATCAACATGCACTCTTCCAACAGCATTTCGGGCATCAAGAAGAGCTTAAATGAAAATGATGCAATGGAATGAAATGAAGTACTCGTCGAGGCGAACAATTTGACATATTACACGCACGAAACGGAGCTACTGATGCAAAGATACAATGCGATGAACATGGCATGTTTATGCAAAAATCCTGAGGACTTGGACGAATTTTGGAGGGGGGAAAATCAACCTAAAGATCTGGATCTGGGCGGTTGACGAGGCGGCGGCGCGAGCTCGCCGGAGAGCAGCCGGAGGGAGGTCGGAGGAGGCGCCGGGCGGAGGGAAACGCGGCGGCCGGCGGCCGGAGTGGAGGCAGAGGAGCGGCGCGGCGGACGGCGGAGGGCGCGGGCGCGCCGGAGAGGCGCAGGGCACGGGGCGGCGCGGGCTGGAGCCGCGGGCGCAGTCGGCAGCCGCGGCGGCGGCCCAGGCTGGCGGCGGCTGCGGCGAGGCACTGGGGCCGGAGGCGGAGATGGCGGCGGCGGATCGGGCGGTGCCCGGGAGGAGGCGGCGGCGGTGAGGCGGGGCCGGGGCGGCGGGGATCCGGCGCGGCAGCGCGGGAGCCGGGCGGCGCGTGGGCTCGGTCGCGGCTCGGGCGGGCCGGCCTCAGGCCCCGCGGGCCGGCGGCGGGCGCCGAGGAGAGAGAAGGAGGGCGCGGGTGAGGTGGCGCGGTGGGATTGGCTGCGGCGGCCGGCGAGGTGACGTGGCGCGATCTGATTCACCGGGGTGAGGTGGCGGTGGACGCGTCCGGCGCGGAGGCGGACATGTCCGGCGGCGGGGAGGAGTTAGGGTAGGGTTTGATCTGCGCGGATTTTCGGGGGAGGCCACATATTTATAGGTAGAGGGAGCTAGGAGAGTCCAAATGAGGTGCGGTTTTCGACCACGCGATCGTGATCGAACGACCGAGAGCATGGAGGGGAGTTTGGTGGGTTTTGGGCCACTTTGGAAGGGGGTGTTGGGCTGCAACAAAAGAGGGCTTTGTGGTTACCCGGTTAACCGTTGGAGTATCAAACGACCTCCAAATGGCACGAAACTTGACAGGCGGTCTACCGGTGCTATACCAAGGCCGCTTGACAAACCTCGGTCCATTCCGAGAACGTCTAACACCCGCTCACAACAGGAGAGAAGAAAGGGACGTCAGATGACATAGGAGTGCCGGATTGCAAAACGGACAACGGGGAAAATGCTCAGATGCAAGAAACGAACACGTATGCAAAATGAAATGCACATGATGACATGGCAAAATGCAACACGCAAGCAAAAGACATGGCAACAACGACGAATAACTGGCGGACACCTGGCGCATCGAATCCGGGGCGTTACACCAACCCAGGGCGGGGATCCGTATTGGAAGAATGGCTCGATGGGCCATGTAAGCTCCACAGTGCTCCGGATACAATACCAACTCATAGCCTTAGGGCATGTTGGATACTCCGGCAGGTGGCAAAAAGTGGCGAGGATCTTCTTGTAGGCCATAAAGCGGAACAACATCCTGCCAGCGAACACAATACGGTACTAACAGTCTTTGAGACTTTTGCCTCGAACAATAGGCGCAAGCAAGCTCATCGAAGCTCCGCTGAAATTTACCATGTGGCAAAGATAAACCCCTGGAACGACACTGCTATAAATTTTAATACCAGTGATGAACCTCAATTCCAGACTGTCCGGGCACCAGCCGCTCTGGTCCTTAGCCCGATCATGGATGGCTTTCGGCTCACTAAAGTACTCATGGACAGCGGAAGCAGATTAAATCTCATTTATGAAGAAACACTCAGCAAGATGGAAATTGATAAAAGCCGCATTGAACAAAGCGGCACGACCTTCAGGGGAATTATCCCTACCCGGGAAGCGTGGTGTGCGGGAAAAATCACACTCAATGTGGTATTCGGCACCCCGGAGAATTATAGGTCCGAAGAAATCACATTCCAGGTGGATCCCTTTAGCAGCGGATACCACGCCCTTCTAGGGCGGGACGCGTTTACAAGCTTTCAAGTTGTACCCCATTACGGGTATATGAAGCTTAAAATGTCCGGACCCAATGGAATTATCACTCTAGCCAGTGATCCGGACGTTGCATTTCCCGCCGAAAATAAAACCGCAGCACTAGCCTTGGAAGCATTATCTGAAGCCCTAGCAGCCGAAGAGTTAGCAATACTGCGGTCCATCGTGGACAGGGATGACGTGATACTAGACAAGTGACCCAAGTCCACCTCATTTAAGCCTGCAGACGAGATAGCCAAATTCCAGGTCCATCCAACAGACCCCACGAAGACAGCTTCTATCGGGACACAGCTGAGCCCCGCGATGGACGCCGCACCGTGGGATTTTTTATGGGAGAATTGGGACATTTTCGCCTGGCACCCATCGGACATGCCAGGCATCCCACGCAGATTGGCCGAACACAACCTCAGTATTCTAAAAGGATACAAACCGGTCAAGCAGACCCTAAGGCGATTCTCAGAGCCCAAACGACAAGCAATGGGGGAAGAGTTAGCCAAGCTACTCGAAGCCGGATTCATCAGAGATATTAAACATCCGGCTTGGCTGGCAAATTTGGTAATGGTACCAAAGAAGGATAAATCATGGCGCCTATGCGTCGACTTCAAAGACCTCAACAAGGCTTGCCCCAAGGATCCCTTTCCCCTCCCTCGCATCGATCAAATCATTGATGCCACAGCTGGACACGACTCGCTATGTTTTCTCGACGCATACTCTGGATACCATCAAATAAAGATGGCAGAGTTTGACCAAGCTGCAATCGCTTTTATAACGCCATATGGCCCTTTTTGCTTCAACACTATGCCATTCGGGCTCAAGAATGCCGGCGCAACCTATCAACGCATGATTCAAACATGCCTGGAAAAACAAATCTGCAAAACAGTGGAAGCATATGTGGACGACTTGGTTATAAAAACTAGACACATCGAAACCCTGATAAATGACTTGAGGCTCACATTCGATAACCTTCGGACATACGAACTTAAGTTGAATCCGGAAAAATGCGTCTTCGGCGTCCCATCGGGGAAACTGATGGGCTTCATTGTTTCCAATAGAGGAATTGAAGCGAATCCGGCAAAAATCAGAGCTCTGTCACAGTTGGCTATACCAACAGACCTCGAGCACATCCAGAAGCTAGCCGGATGCGTGGCCTCTTTGTGCCGCTTTATCTCCAGGCTAGGGGAAAAGGCATTGCCTCTTTACCGCCTCCTTCGGCGCACCGAACACTTCATATGGACGGATGCAGCCGTGGCCAGACTCGATGAAATAAAGACCTTACTGGCCAGTACTCCAGTCCTAACAACACCGAACATCGGCGAGCCTATGCTATTGTACATAGCTGCAACACATCGAGTTGTAAGCGTAGTACTCATCGTCGAACGAGAGGTTGACGGATACAAATTCCCGCTCCAAAAGCCGGTTTATTACGTATCCACAGTCCTCACCCGTGCAAATCCCGATACCCACACTATCAAAAAATAGCATACGCGGTCTTCATGGCATCCCGGAAGCTGCGACACTACTTTCAAGAGTGTTCGATTACAGTAGCCTCTGAAGTACCACTCAATGACATAATAAATAACCGCGGCGCTACGGGACAGATTGCTAAATGGGCCATCGAGCTCCTCCCATTCGACATAATGTACAAACCGCGGTGGGCCATCAAGTCGCAAGTACTGGCCGACTTTGTCGCCGAATGGACGGAAGCTGAACTCCCTAAAGAGTACGGCGCATACTCCAACTGGATCATGCACTTCGACGACTCTAAAATGCTAGCTGGATTGGGAGCAGGTGTAGTCCTGACATCTCCCACCGGAGACACGGTCCAATATGTCCTCCAAATACTTTACATAGACTCCAACAATGCAGTCAAATATGAGGCCTTGTTGCATGGTCTTCGGATGGCAGTCTCTATGGGCATCCAATGCCTGGAAGTGTGTGGGGATTCGAACCTCGCAATATCACAAATAAACGGAGACTTCGATGCCAAGGATCCGAAAATGGCGGCCTACCGTAATTCCGTCCTCAAAATGTCAGCTCGGTTCGAGGGGCTCGAGTTCCACCATGTGGATCGAGAAAACAATCAAGCGGCGGACGTCCTCGCCCGCATCGGCGCGAAACGCGACCCTGTCCCACCTAACATATTCCTGGAAACGCTGTTCAAGCCATCCGTAGTATGGGAAGGGGAGTCCGGCAAAACCAGCACGGATCCGAACACACCCCCAGATTCCGAACCATCAGACAGAATCGGAGTCTCTACCACCGAAATAACATCTTCGGCCCACGAAATCATGGCCGTAATTGCCCTGTAGACTGAGCCTTTCTTGTCCTACCTAAATAGGCAGGAGCTCCCCGAAGACCAAAACGAAGCACGCTGCATAGTCCGGCGTTCTAAAGCTTACAAGGTCCACGAAGGGGAACTCTATAAGAAAAGCGCGACCGGAGTGCTCCAAAGGTGCATCTCCGAAGAGGAAGGGCGGCAACTCTTGGTTGAAATCCATGCCGGACTGAGCGGACACCATGCCACGGCTCGAGCGCTAGTCAGCAAGGCCTTCCGTACAGGCTTCTATTGGCCAACGGCCCGAGCAGGCGCACAGGACCTTGTCCAACATTGCGTAGGTTGCCAACTCTTCGCCAATCAGAGTCATATGCCCCCTACCGCTCTCCAAAAAATCCCCATAACTTGGCCCTTCACGGTCTGGGGGCTGGACATGGTCAGACCCCTTAAAGGGGGAAGCCATAAAAAATACTTATTGGTCATGGTGGACAAGTTCACCAAATGGATAGAAGCCAAACCAGTTAAAACGGCCGAATCTGGACCTGTTATAGACTTCATATCCGGGATCGTACACCGATACGGTGTCCCCCACAGCATCATCACTGATAATGGCTCAAATTTCACAGCCGATGAAGTGAAAACTTGGTGCGGCAAAATGGGCATTAAGCTCGACTATGCTTCCGTCTACCACCCACAAACAAACGGCCAGGTCGAACGGGCAAACGGTCTCGTCATGAGCGGCATCAAACCCAGACTAGTGTGATCTTTAACAGAATCGGATACGCACTGGGTAGAGGAGCTCGACTCCGTACTCTGGGGGCTGCGGACCACACCGAATCGCACCACCGGATATACACCATTTTTTATGGTGTACGGTGCGGAAGCAGTACTACCCTGTGACATAATACATGATTCGCCACGCGTACGCATGTACAAAGAAAAGGAAGCCGAGTTAGATAGGCAGGATAACTTGGATGCCCTGGAGGAGGAGTGCGATGTCGCAAAAGCCCGTTCCGCATTCTATCAGCAGCAGGCTCGACGATATCAAAGCAGAGAAGTGTGGGCCAAAACATACAATATTGGCGAGCTCGTTCTACGCCTACCAGAGAAGAAGGACAAACTCAAACCCAAGTGGGAAGGTCCCTTCATAATTGACAAAGTTCTCACCGGAGGAGCGTACCATTTACGTAATGCATCTGATAACAGACTCGAGCCGAACCCATGGAACACGGCCAGACTCCGGAGATTCTACGCCTAACGCCGAACTCAGTGTTCGTCTCCTCACCCCTCCTTTTTAATTATGCTCCACCCCTTTTCTCTCTTTTCTCGACCCTTTTTCTCTTCACACAAAGTATTTAATACAGTGTAGACTCCCGGATCACTCCGGCCGTACTATGTGTGTAAGCTATACCTGGGGGCTTCCTATTCGGAAGCTAGACATAATTACTTTAAATGGCTTTTTGCCCATCGCATATGCGTTCTTTTTCGATATGTGCCTTTTCTTCACCATTATATGCATCGATATGACTTAAGATGTGGCCAAGCTGGGTTGCCTGGCTCTTGTGTTTATGCCCTATGTTCCCGTTAATCCGGCTAGGGCATAAGGGGAGCACCTCTGCGATTGTTATTGCCGGTTAAGCCGAATGTGTACCTCAGACTGGGTGAAGCCGAAAGCTAGTTTCCTTAAGAGAATATTCGATCGGTGAACAAAGGATGTATTCGTTGGTTACAACAAAAAAACCCAGAAGTTTTGTATCCTGCGCCATCGTTCGCAGTCCGAACATGTGCATCGACGCATGCGTACCTAGGAATGGAACCCCTAACGGAACTATTCTCCCTGGAAGATGTTTCTTACTATCCATGTAATATAACATAACTAGTTGGGTACTTGTCTGTTCAAGCACTTATGACCCCTACACCTGGTCTCCACGCATACCCCGGTTTTGTATAACTGAGCGGGTATTCGGACACACCCCGGACTTTAGGATCCGGGGGCTGAAGTGAAAAGGTCCGCCATGACAAATGATTTTAATCCGGCAAGGGGCTACTTACGCCCATTAAATTACACAGTCACTTGGACTGACTATATTCCTCCTCTATACCATCTAACAGGCTATCTAGCTTACAATCCTGTTGAGAATACTTAGCAGCTAATGCTACCTAGTCATATACCAGACTTACGGGAATTTCTTGCCCATCGGGCCCCGCCGGTCCTACTTTGGCCATATGGTTCGGGTCCAGCTTGGTGTAGCATGTCTTCACCATTGCCCAGGCTTCTCTTGCACCTTGCCGACATTCTGATATCTTCCACAGACGGAAGCGCCGCCGGGCTCCTTGAAGCAGGTCCGCAAGCTCCCCCATGCCATTCGGCAGGAGGCTTGATGGCCACAAGGCCTGAGCAACGTTGTGCATCACCTGCCAAGCACGCTCGAGCAACTGCGAAAGTTCTTGCAGCAAATCACTTGCAGATGAGGGCATCTCCTCTTCAGGGCGACCCGTTAACATTCCTGCAAGCAAAATTCTTTCAAAATACTTCCTCGCCGAACTATCATACAGTTTGTTTGAACACTCACCATAAATGCCGCGTCGAAGCCTTTTGTTCTCCTTCACGGAGTCTCCCAGTTGAGTGTGGACGTCCTTTAATTCCACGTCTAGCCGAATATTGGCATCTTGTAGCTTGTTCTTCTCTTGCGTCACTTGCGTAAGGATGCGCTCACCAGCCTTTAGCTGCCTTTTGAGATGCGAGTCGTCATCCGTTACGCCCTCCGGATTCACACCGAGATTGTCTGCAGAATTTTGTGTTAGACTAATCACACCAGCCATTTACTAACTAGTACATCTACGTACAAGTGAGACAAACATCACCAGAGGGGGCCTTATTGGATTCCTCTAACTTGGCAACCGCCTCCATCAGCTGGGCCTTACATGCCTCCAGCTCCCGAGCCAATTGTTCATTCTTGTCCACAAGGATCTGTGCATATATTTATCCTTCAAACAGTTATCCCAACTATTTCAAGTCTCAGGGGCTACTGCTATACATACTTGTCAAAACTTTCTTACCCGTATATCTTTGGTGTACTGGTTCGTCGCTTGGGCAAGCCCGCCTCGAGCAGCTCGGACATATGCATCTGCTGAATTGAAGGCATTAAAAGCCTCTTCGGAAAAGATGTTGTTCCGAAGCACGGCCCTCCGGCGCCGGTGATTCATGGCGCTCTCCACCTCGGAGTTTGTGGCCGAACACATATCCGCGTCCTCTGTCGAAGAACTGCGCGGTTCTGGCCCCGTGTCCGCCTCTGCCATCGAAGCCGGTTCTGGAACTTGGCTGGTGGAGGCGTGACTGGTGGGATCCCCGGATATAGTCCGGCTTCTCCTCTTCCTGCCAGACACAAAGGGCAATGTCATATTTCAAATACTATAACCGCAGGACAGGTTATTACTTTACCTCTGCAGCGGTGTGTCAACCCTCACCGCCTTCCTCTTGAGCCTGCCTGATCTGGACTCCCGTGGTTGACGAGTCCCTAGGGGCTCGGCCCCATGCTCCGACAGTCGTCTCTGCAAACTGCACAACGCCTCAAGGGTAAATCATAATCCTGAGGGGAATCCTCTTCGGAGGATAGGGTTTTTAGTTCGGCTTACACACGACGCAGGGAGCAGTCCAGGATAGTCGGCCGTAATGGCCACTAAGGCGCCGTGCCAGCCCACTTGATAAAATACCCCGTTGACAAGCTCCACAGTGATATCCGGATCTTCTTTGAGTCCCAGATCTAGGGCCCTTCCGGGGTCCTCCGGTTGCGGGGAGGGGCTAAAGATTCCTTCTACGGCCCTCCTCAGCTCCTACTCGGAAGCATTGATGCAAGTAATCTTAGCAGAAGGACGCTAAAGTAAGTGAAGCAGGGAAAAGAATGGCAACTTACCCACTCTGGGGAGTTGTACATGGAGAATCCGTCCCGTGTTTTAATGCGAAGGAATTCCTCCTCTTCCCCTTTGTATAAATCGGACAATATCCTTGCCAAAGCATTGGCGGAGTCCGGACCCTTACGATCGTAGCGGGTGGCATCGTCTTCCCCGTTGAAGTGCCACATGGGCTTCCCCCGATATTGAAGCGGTTGTACTCCCCGCCCTATGCATATCACCATGACCTCGACTATCGTTAGTCCGGATTTGGCTAGTAACTTTATCCTCTTCATCAAAAAGTGTATTTCCCTTGTATCCTCTTCTTGAGGGCACCGGGGGCGCCAGCTTAGGCGTGCCTTCGGCGGGGCGTTACTGAACTGGCGGAGACCTGTCAGGACTAGATCCAGAAGGGGAACATCATCAATGTAGAACCATTCTGACGGCCAGTTTTCTGGTGCCTTCTCGGGAGTACCGGACAGGTATCCGGTCTCGGCAATGCGCCATACTTCGGCCCCGCCCACTTGGCATAGGGATTCTCCCTGGACGCGGGGAACAAGGCAGAACAGCTTCCTCCATAAACTAAAGTGAGGTTCGCAGCCTAAAAATAGCTCGCAAAGTGCGACGTACCCTGCTATGTGCAGAATGGAGGCAGGGGTGAGGTCGTGCAACTGGAGGCCGTAGAACTCCAGGAGCCCGTGAAGAAACGGGTGGATAGGAAACCCGACGCCCCTTAGCAGATGCGGGATGAGGCATACGCACTCCTCTGGAGATGGGTTTGGGGATCCCTCCGCTTGTTCCCCTCCATCATAAGTAGCTATTCCGGCTCGGACGGGGACCATGAACGCCGGTGGGAGAAACCCTTGGGTTTGTAGCTTTATCAAACGGCTATGAGGAACTGAACACTCTCCCCAGTCCCCCGACTTAGAGCGGGGAGGGCAAGCAGAAGAGCTGCGACGGCCGGCCATGTTGGAATGGTTTTTCGCGGAGCGCTCTACGGGATGCTAGCTCGGGGAGAGTGAGTGAGGTTTGGATCTGAGAATCCCCGTATCTTCAAATAGGCGGTCAGCCTGGAGGATCAAGGGTGTCAAATGCAAAAATGCCTCGGGTCCTCGCATTCGCTCGACACGTGGAGGTGGTCATTATTGAGGCACTGAAGCCGAGGAGCACAACATTGATTGGAGGCTGGACACTATTCGTCATAACAGGTACTTTGGAGTATTCGGAGATGGAACCCGCCTTGCAATGCCGAAGACAATACCGCGCGCCGGACTCATCGTCATTGAAGCCTGGTTCAGGGGCTACCGAGGGAGTCCTGGATTAGGGGGTATCCGGACAGCCGGACTGTGTACAACGTCCGGACTATTGAAGCGTGAAGATACAAGACTCAAGACTTCGGCCCGTGTCCGGATGGGACTCTCCTTTGCGTGGAAGGCAAGCTTGGCGATCCGGATATTATGTTTCCTTCCTTGTAACTGACTCCATGTAAACCCTAGCCCTCTCTGGTTTCTATATAAACCGGAGAGGTTGGTCCTTAGAAGGCCGATCACAATTACAATCATACCATCATAGGCAAGCTCTTAGGGTTTAGCCTCTACGATCTCGTGGTAGATCTACTCTTGTACTACCCATATCATCAATATTAATCAAGCAGGAAGTAGGGTTTTACCTCCATCGAGAGGGCCCGAACCTAGGTAAACATCTGTGTCCCTTGCTTCCTGTTACCATCAGCCTTGACGCACAGATTGGGACCCCCTACCCGAGATCCGCCGGTTTTGACACCGATAGTGTGCTCTAGGGGCGATGACCGAAGTCGAGGCTCTTAAGAAGGCTGTGGACGAGGCCAACAAAAAGGCAGCCGCAGAGTAGGCTCTTCGTGAGAAGCACGAGGCCAGGGTTATTGAAGCTGAGCAAGAGCTCCAAGAAGCTGTGAAGAAATGCGAGACCTTGGAGTAGAGTTTAACGGAGAAAGAGTATGAACTCACGAAGGCTCATCAAGCCGCACGCGATGCCCGGGGGAAACCCAAGGCGCTCTGTAGGAAATCCAGGAGGCGAGGAAGATTGCGGCGGGTAAGGCTTTTTTATGTAAAGCAAGTATTTGAGGAGAAAATCACGTTGCTAATTTGAATTCGTATTTCTCCAGGGGTATTTGCGGAGCTGCCACGCAACATATCTGATGCCGCACAATTCTATCGAGCTGAAGAAAGGAGCACTGCGGAGAAGCTCTTCTGGTCGTAGTATCTGGTGCTGGTGTATCCGGTGCCATTTGCCGATCAGCTGAAGCAGCTAATCGAACTGCATAAGGCGGCCGAAATAGCCATGAAGGATTCAATTATCCGGCTATGGCCCGCCGAGCCAATTCCAAGCAGCTACTTCGGGCTCATGAAGCGGCTTGTGAGTGCCTGCCCTCGACTTGAAGTCATCAAGCGGCCGGTCTGTATGGAGGGTGCGCGAATGGCCTTCACCCACGCAAAGGTGCACTGGGGAAAGATGGATGCTAAAAAGCTGATGACCGAGGGACCGCCGAAGGGGAAGGAGCACCGCAAGCCCGAGTT
Organism: Triticum timopheevii; assembly: GCA_963921465.1. Taxonomy (NCBI): domain Eukaryota; kingdom Viridiplantae; phylum Streptophyta; class Magnoliopsida; order Poales; family Poaceae; genus Triticum; species Triticum timopheevii. The sequence goes on from OY997270.1 coordinate 143,837,946, forward strand.
ATATTATGATAGTTTTCTGAAAGGATCCCGCCTTGCAGCGGAGCAATGCACTAAGGACATTATATTTCCATGAATACAGTCATGTTGTCCTTTGTAATGTTGAAAAGGTCATTTCTATTATTTATTGCCTGTTATTTGAAATATTTTTTTCCTGCGCGGCCGTTTTATATATTAATCCTGAGAGTTGGCCAGTCGTCTGCTTCTGCCCCCACATAGGAAGTATGGGGGTGTTCGGGATAAACCTGAGCACTCTTTGTCCTAGTTTTGGGTCCTTGAGGGAGGTGTTCAGCGCAACGAACCAGGCAATCAGACTATAAGGCTTTATCACTCTCACTTAGCTATAGGAGTTTGATAAAAGGAAGGTAGGCGCAGCCCCTGGTGTTTAGAAGACCGCACGAGGGAATCTATAAGCACCTGATCGGAAGAAAAGCCGATCTATCGCACGCTGCATTAGTTATCGCATAATGCGGAAGAAATCCTAAAAGATTTTACAACCTCTCGAACAGCTGACCAGCTCTCGCCGTATCATGACAATCAGTTTTCGGTTTTCTCTACTGAGGCGCTCGTCTGGAAGAACCGGGACACAATTGCAGTAGTTCTCCCTGTGCCGCCTTAGCCGATATAGCGGAACGTAAAGCAGCAAAACATGGGAGCCGGGCAAACCCAACTATTGGCCCAAGACATGATTCGGAGTTGATGCATATAATGCTATAAGTTCGGGGTGTCGAACGACCGTGAAGGTGTTCGGACTTTATTGTCGTATTACGGGTACAATGAAGCCCATGGCATATTAAGGCATATCACGATGTACAGATGCCATTTGACAAAGAGTGTCAATAAGAAACAATAGCAGATAAGCGTCATATAAAGCCACATGTTGTAATTGAATAACACGTCGATGCGTATGAGTACAGGTAATGTGATAAAAAGAAATATGACTTCGGAACCTGCTGAGACCAGGCGGGAGGAGGCTATGTGTGGATCCGGAGTGTAGTCGGATGGTTGTCGAGGGGAATATCTAAGGATTCCCTTATGCGTTCAAGCAGTTTCCATGTCGCCAGCCCTGGCCTACGTAAAAGTGAACCTGCAATGAAAATGCAAGAAACGTTTGTGTGCCACGAAGCGGTTGAGCCGCAATGTGTGGCCTATCATAGCTTTTCCTCTGTTTACTGCCGAAGTGTTTTAATTGAGCTCCAGATGAGCCAGGCTATCCTGCAGTGAAGTAGTTCAGACTCCCTTGACGGTGTCCGGGAACTTGGCCGTCGACTCGGGGTTCGATTGAAAGATGCCACTCGTTGCTTCTGCTGTTAGGGCGGCTGTATCTTCGGCACAGAGGGGGAGTTCGGCCTTGCCATTAACTGTTATGATGCCGCACAGACCGGGCATCTTGAGCTTATAGTAGGCATAATGTGGCACCGCGTTGAATCAAGCAAAGGCGGTTCGTCCAAGCAGTGCATGGTAATTACTGCAAAAAGGGACGATGTCGAATATTAACTCTTCGGTATGGTAATTGTCCGGTGACCCGAAGACTACCTCCAGAGTGATGGAGCCTGTACAACGGGCCTCCACACCTGGTATAACACCTTTAAAGGTGGTTTTAGTGGGTTTGATTATCGAAATATCAATACCCGACTTGCGCACTATGTCCTGATATAGTAGGTTCAGACTGCTGCCTCCGTCCATAAGGACTCGTGTGAGGTGGAACCCGTCAATTATTGGGTCAAGGACTAGTGTGGCTGAATTGCCCTGATTGGTATTGGCCGGACGATCCGTACGGCCGAAGGTGATCGGCCATAGTTTATATTGTGGGGCGACTGGCTCCGTTAAGCCGACATCCCTAAGAGTGCACAACCGTTCCAGCTTGGGAATGTGGGTGGCGTTTATCATGTTCACCGTTTTGGTTTGCGGGGGAAATTTCTTTTGCCCTCCTGTGTTCGGTGATCGGGGCTCCTCTTCGTCGTCATCGCTTTGAGACCCCTTCTCCTTGTTTCCGGCACCTCACCTGCCGGCTTGTTTGAAGACCCAACATTCTCTGTTGGTATGATTGGCTGGTGTTTCTGGGGTGCCATGAATTTGGCATGGACGGTCGAGTATGCGGTCCACACTGGGCGGGCCCGGATTGTTCTTTTTGAATGGCTTTTTCCGCTGACCGAACTTAGAGCCACTGAATCTGGCATTGACGACCGTGTCTTCGGCGTTATTGCCATTATTGCGACGCTTGTATTTGTTGCGTCGAGGCTTGGCGCTGCTATCTCTGGCTTCTGATGTGCCCGAATTGCTTGCTGTGCTGTTGTTACGAGCCAACTAGTTGTCCTCGCCCACACAAAAGCGGGTCATGAGTGTCTTGAGGGTTGCCATGGACTTCATCTTTTCTTGGCCGAGATGTCGGGCAAGCCACTCTTCACGGATGTTATGCTTAAAGGCCGCTAGGGCTTCAACATCCGGACAGTTGACAATTTGGTTCTTTTTAGTTAGGAACCGAGTTCAGAATTTCCTGGCTAACTCTCCGGGCTGTTGGCTTATGTGACTTAAATCATCAACATCCGGTGGTCGCACATAAGTGCCCTAGAAGTTATTCAGGAATGCGTCTACCAGGTTCTCCCAACTTCCAATGGAGTTTGCCGGCAAACTATTCAGCCAATGTCGAGCCGGTCCCTTGAGTTTTAGTGGGAGGTACTTGATGGCGTGTAGATCATCCCCACGGACCATGCGAATGTGGAGAAAGAAATCTTCTATCCATACCGCGGGGTCTGTAGTACCATCATAGGACTCGATATTTACGGGCTTAAACCCTTCTGGGTATTCCATTACTTCGTTAGTGAAGCATAGGGGGTGTGCGGCGCCTCTATGCCGGGCTACATCAGCCCGGCCGGATTTGTATTTAGTATATCCGACGTGACGGTCGTCGTCATGCGTTGGGGTGCGCCCCCGTGATCCATAAATCGATCTTGACTGTCCTGCTTTGTTTTCTAATTTGTCTCGCAGCTCATGAGTGTAGTCCTGGGCCTTCGTGTTTTTTCTTGTTTGGCGACAGGGTGCGGGCTGGACTTCGGGCTGATATGCCGCTTTGTCTCGGCCACGAGGTGGCCGGTCAGCCGCATCATGCGCTGGTAGTGTAGGCTCTAATGCCTCCTCCTCGAGTTGAGGTAGCAACTTGTGCTTTGGGTAACTTTTGGTTGGGCGCTCGAGTCCGTATTCCTCGGCTACCAGTACCTCAGTCCATCTATCAGTTAGCAGATCTTGATCAGCTTGAAGCTGTTGTTGCTTTTTCTTCAGGCTTTTTGCAGTGGCTATAAGCCGGCGCTTGAAGTGCTCCTGCTCGACGGGATCCTCAGGCACGATGAATTCTTCGTCGCCGAGGCTCGCCTCGTCTTCGGGGAGGGGCATGTAATTGTCATCCTCCGAGTCTCCATCCATTGTTTGTTTATCAGGGCTAGCTTGCCCATCCTCCCATCCGTCTTGCTCGAAGCTTGACAGGGCGGGATTGTTTTCGGCACCATGCAGAGTGCTATTGTCTCTTGTGCCGGTATCACCATTTTTTCTATGGCGGGGCTTAGAGCGGCTCCGCCAGCGCTGAGATTGCTTCTCGAGGGGATTATCCTCCGTTGCCTCGTTGCCATTGCTTTCTTTTGGAGTGTCCACCATATATATATCATATGATGAGGTTGCTGTCTAGCACCTGTGGGCAGTGGTTCCTATTCTTCTCCGACATTGTCGTCCATATCGTTGATGTCTTCGGAGCCGAAATCAAGCATGTCGGTTAAGTCGTCGACAGTGGCTATTAAGTGGGTGGTGGGTGGCGAACGAATTTCTTCACCGTCCGCTTCCCACTCAAGCCGGACATAGTTCGGCCAAGAGTCTCCTGACAAGGAGAGAGATTTCAACGAATTTAGCACGTCGCCCAAAGGCGAGTGCTGAAAGATATCCGTGGAGGTAAACTCCATGATCGGTGCCCAATCAGATTCGATAGGCACGGATGCGCGTGGTTCAGAGCCTATGGCCGAAGACAAGTCTGAGGGTCCGATGACACAGACCCCATTGGAGGCGAAGTCTGTGTTCGGCTCTATCGCCGATGAGTGTGCGGCCTCCGTGGCGGGGTCTATCCACCCGTCCTCGGATGGCGCGATCTGCTCCAGATCTAAAGCTAGGGCAGCTGTAGGTGCGTTCTCGTGAACATCGTCCGATGGCAGATCTAAGTCATGCTCATCATGACTGTACGGCCCACCTGTCATGGGCTCGAGTCCGTCGAAGATCAAGTCTCCGCGGATGTTGGCAGTGTAGTTCAGGCTTCCAAACCTGACCTGATGGCCAGGGGCATAGCTATCGATCTGCTCCAGATGGCCAAGCGAGTTGGCCCGCAGTATGAAGCCGCCGAATACGAAGATCTATCTAGGGAGGTAAACCTCACCCTGGATCGCATCGTTGTGGACGATTGAAGGAGCCATCAAGCCTTACCGTGACGACACAGTGGAAATCTCAAAGAAAGCGCCAATGTCGGTGTCAAAACCGGTGGATCTCGGGTAGGGGGTCCCGAACTGTGCGTCTAAGGCTAATGGTAACAGGAGGCGGGGGACACAATGGTTACCCAGGTTCGGGCCCTCTCGATGGAGGTAATACCCTAATTCCTGCTTGATTGATCTTGATGATATGAGTATTACAAGAGTAGATCTACCACGAGATCGTAGATGCTAAACCCTAGAATCTAGCCTATGATTATGATTGTTGTTGTCCAACGGACTAAACCCTCCGGTTTATATAGACACTGCAAGGGGCTAGGTTTACACAGAGTCGGTTACAGAGAAGGAAATCTACATATCCGAATAGCCAAGCTTGCATTCCACGCAAAGGAGAGTCCCACCCGGACACGGGACGAACTCTTCAATTTTGTATCTTCATAGTCCAACAGTCCGACACAAGTACATAGTCCGGCTGTCCGAGGACCCCCTAATCCTGGACTCCCTCAGCTGCTGCTGTAATCAACTATGTACTTCCTAGTCATTTTCTGCATCGTATTGAACATTATTTACTTTAATGTATGGCATGAAACTATTTTCATCAGGCGTGTTTCCTTCCACATTGCAGTTATCTTTAACCCTGGTTGAATCGCTTGATTCATGGGCTACAAAACTTCCATGTTTATCTCCAGCATCTATGGTATCCATCACATATGTAGGTCTGCATTCGAACCTTACTTTCTTTGATTCCCTTTTGAACCTTCGAGGAATAACCTTGACAATTTTCGGCGATATGTTGACGTTACGTTGCATCCGTTGCTGCTTGGAAGGCACCTATTGGGGGTCACCTTTCCATTAGCCAGGTTGGGTTTTTCTTCGTCAAGCTTTGACTCGGCAACGTCCCCAATAGCTGGGTAACCAATCCCTTCTTCATCTGATCCTGAAGATATATCATCGATCTAGAAGAGAACCGAAGAACTGTTGGGAGAAGGTTTGAACCTTTCCATTCTTCACAGCTTATTTTTTCCTTATGCGGTTATGCCTTGCTTTTTTTTCATTCAAGACTTTCAGGCCTTGTTGCCTCCGCCGGATGCTTAGTAGCCCATAGCTAACGAAAAAACAGCCGGTGTTTGGTTCCCCCTCTATACAAAAGAACAATTTGTCTTCATTTTGAATCTCGTGTGTAGTTTTCCCTTTGACCCGAACTTGCATGCATTTCACCCACTTTACCGGACCCAGGCACTTGACCCAAAACATGCATGCGGACGTAGTTTAAAATACATTGGTAGTTTGGCACGTTTACGTTTCCTATGCACGCGGGCGGATGGACGTTGTAGCGGCCCGCATGCATGCCAACCATCCATGCATGTAGGCGCGTTCATCGGATTGACTGCTGGTTCGGTAGCATGGTATTGATGTGTGTGTGGACATCTATTACTTTCCAATGGATATGCACAAGCCCCTGCATGCATACAACCTGTTTGTCACCAGTTTTATGAAAGTGGTTGGTCAACTCACCACACCAAGCTGGTACTGGCTAGGTGCAGTCTCAGAGCAACTCCAACGGGCCGACCCAAATTGACGGTGATTTCGTCTGCTTTTTGTCCGTTTGGGTCGGCCAGGCGGACACGAGTGTCCGCTTCCATGTTTGGGTCGGCGTGTGCACCCAATGCTCGCGCGACCCATTTCGGCGGCGTAAAAAAATCTGAATGCATGCATATTTAACATAAAAACTAAATTAATTAAACATTAAAGCCGACCACGAAGGCCGGCGGGAGTCCACGTGTCCACATTAGTATTTAAGAAAAATAAAGCCTGCCACGAAGACGAGCCGGCGCAGGCGGAGGCGGGGTGAAGTCCGCGGGGAAGGGGACGGCAGGGGCCTTGCCGTTCGACTTGCTGCTGCTGCCGGAGAAGAGCCCCATTTGGGCGGCTGGTGTGGCTAGGATTTGCTTGCCGGCGACGGGGGAGCGAGCATGGCCTAGATGGGGACGGGAACTAGATGAGGACGGCCCCGCCACACGGTTGGTTTAAAAAAGGACGACCGCCATAGTTGACGCGTGGGCCCGGGGTCATAAATTAAGCTGACCGGCGAGGGGACGGGTAGTTGGGTGACCGCCAGGTGGGGCCGTGTCAGACACCAAGAAGGCGCGCGTGGCGTCCGTTCTGCGTCCGCGCCGACGCATTTGGGGCGCAAATTTGGGCCGCAAATGCGTAGGCGCGGACGCGAAGCGGACACGTTTTGGGTTTGGGTTGGCACGTTGAGCCTCCACTTTTGTCCGTGCTGACCCAAACGGACGGCGGCGGATGAAATGGGTCGCCCCGATGGAGTTGCTCTAAGGATGCAAGCTAGAGGAACTCCAACCGGCCGACCCAAATTGACATTCATTTTGTCAGTTTGGGTCGGCCGTCCGCGTGTGCGTGTCCGCTTTGTCGTATGGGATCGCTCGATGCGCCCAACAGGAGCTAGATGCATTTTGGGCATGTCCGCATCGACATTCGGTCGAACACCTGGTGGGTGAGCTCCCGTGCCGCCTCGGCCAGCACCCCGTGCCCGGGAGCTTGCCTCAGCGCTGCAGCTCGGCCTTTCCCCGCCCCACAGCTCCTCGCGGCCGCTGCGCCAGCTCTCCCCTGCCCCCTTGTCTGCCGCGGCAGCTCTCCCCTGCGCCCGCTTGCCGGTCGTGCTAGCTTGCCCCTTCCCCGCGCCGCTTGCCCCGCTCGCCTCGCGCAGCTCGCCCCGCCCCCCATGGGAGCCCGCTTTTTGCATTATATCAAATGTTGGGACGGTGGCGGCGGCTGTGCATGGGGGCGACGAAGGAGCGTCGGGGGTGGTGAATTGGGACGACGACGGCGGTGCAGCGGCAAAGCAGCGGCCATTCGAGGCGGAGATAGGAGGAGGAGCGGCGGCAGGTGTGTGGCTTGATCCCGATGGTGGTGGGCCGATGAGGGGAGCTCAAGTCATACGGCGGCGATTCGTGGCGGAGAATCGGCCAAATCAGCTGATTTGGAGAGAGAGAGAGAGAGAGAGAGAGAGAGAGAGAGAGAGAGGAGGGAGGGAGGGAGGGAGGGAGAGAGGGAGGGAGAGAGGGAGAGAGAGAGAGAGAGAGGGGAGGGAGGGAGGGAGAGCGAGAGGGAGAGATAGATAGATAGAGAGAGAGAGAGGGAGAGAGAGATAGATCATCACCGCAACACTTATATTACACAAGAACCTCCATCTTACATTGACGGAACCATGCGTGCCCATCCAAAGGCTTTCTTTTTCTACGCACGAGAGCCTTCTCTATAATTAAGGTGGTCGTTGCACCCGCCGACACCATCGACCCTGTTAAGTCTTTCATGATGCGTATGCATTAAATCAGATATTAAAGAAGTATAGAGGGAGAGATTGAGAGAGAGATAGAGAGAGATCATCATCGCAACACTTATATCACACAAGAACCTCCATCTTACATTTATGGACCCATGCATATGCCCATCCGAGGGCTCTGATTTTTATGCACGAGAACCTTCTCTATAAGTTGGTCGTTGCACCCGCCGACACCATCGACCTTGTTAAGTCTTTTATGATGCATATGTGTTAAATCGGATGTTAAAGAAGTAGACAGGGAGAGGGAGAGAGAGATCATCACCACAACACTTATATTACACAAGAACCTCCATCTTGCATTGACGGAACCATGCATGCCCATCCGAGGGCTCTCTTTTTTATGCATGAGAACCTTCTCTATAAGGTGGTCGTTGCACACGTCGACACCATCGACCTTGTTAAGTCTTTTATGATGCGTATGTGTTAAATCGGATGTTAAAGAAGTAGAGAGGGGGAGAGAGAAAGAGAGATCATCACCGCAACACTTATATTACACAAGAACCTCCACCTTACATTGACGGAACCATGCATGCCCATCCGAGGGCTCTCTTTTTATGCACAAGAACCTTCTCTATAAGGTGGCCGTTGCACCCGTCGACACCATCGACCTTGTTAAGTCTGTTATGATGCGTATGTGTTAAATCGGATGTTAAAGAAGTAGAGAGGGAGAGGGAGAGAGAGAGAGATATCATTACCACAACACTTATATTACACAAGAACCTCCATCTTACATTGATGGAACCATGCATGCCCATCCGAAGGATCCCTTTTTTGCGCACGAGAACCTTCTCGATAAGGTGGTCGTTACAGCCGCAGACACTATCGACCCTATTAAATCTTTTGATGATGCATATGCGTTAAATCATATGTTAAAGAAGTAGAGCGGCTGAGATTGAGAGAGAGGGAGAGAGAGAGAGAGAGAGAGAGAGAGAGAGATCATCACCGACACTTATATTACACAAAAACCTCCATCTTACATTGACGGAACCATGCATGCCCTTCCGAGGGCTCCCTTTTTTGCGCACGAGAACCATCCCTATAAGGTGGTCCGGGCAGACCTCTACATATCCACATCAGATATGGGTCCGATATGAAGACTGCCAGTAAGTTAGGACGTTTGGGCCTGTTTTAAGCAGCGTGGTTAGGCGCGGTTTTTGGGTCAGGCATCCCGCCCGGTCCTTTGGGACAGGTATGGGATCCAGTTGTAGATGCTCTCACGTTTACCACTCAAAAATAAAGATGCTCTAACGTTTCTACCATAGGGTGCTGATAGAAACAATGGATTTTTACTGGAAAAGGTCAAATGCTCACCCGCCAAAACAAAATGCCCCGGTGGTGCCTCAGGGAATCCGGGGATCAGAGATTCCTGTCATTTTTTTGTCGGTGCTCCGTTGAACTTTGTCGGCACACATAAACGGATGTCCATGATCACGCTCACAGGGCAGATATAGCCACCGGCAGTACTCATAAGGAAGGCAGGCATACCATCGAGAGCTATCACCTGAGTGGATTTAGAAACTGCCTTTGTTCATAGAGCTTTGTTTTTTGCGGGAGCCTTTGTTCATAGAGCTGAGACGTGTTGTTCTGTGGAAAAATTAAGAGCGAGACAGTCTGTAGGTCTATGAAGGTAGTCGGGGTACATGCCACATAAGCTCCAATGACGTACCTGAGGTTTTTTTTGTGCATGATGAGTGAGAGCTAGCGCACAACATGAGTAACAGAGCAGAGTTAACTGCTATAAGAGGCGGCATTGCAATCCCACTTGACTTGGTCTACATCCACGTTAGTTTTTTTTAAAGGACATCCGCGTTAGTTTTTGATATTGTATTAGAGAGAACAAAGCGCCATGCTCTAACTCATTGAAGATGAGTCGGACGGTCATCAAATATACCCGGAAAGAAAAAGGGAATCCAACATGTAAGCGGAAAAAACGGACACTCACAATTCCTGGACAATAGAACACTCGTAGCACATCGTCGAACTGCGTATTGGTGACGCCATTTTGCACCGAAGCAGAGCGCTTGTGAGAGGCTACAGCTATATCTCGTTGATGCATCGCTGTTTGCTTAGCCTTGTACAGTTGACATGCCTAGTAGTGTCCATAAAGAAACATGAGATGGTTATTGTTAATGCCGATAAAAGTTCTTGCCTTCTTCTGAAGATCAGTGTAAAAAACGTTCTTATATTTTAGGACAGAGGGAATAGCATATACTCGTGCAATAAAGGAAATGGAGTGATGTCAGTGTAGACTGTCACAATATTGCAAAGATAAGACATGGCAGCGTGTTTGTTTTCAGTTTCAGAGATACAGTCAACTACTGAACCGACGCATCGCATCGCGTGCAACATAATACATTACGGAGTACATGCATATGTGCATGACAGAGTTGCACAGCCAACTCCAAAAACCTCCGTCCGAATAACTGATGAGTGTAGTAGGACCGAGTGTCGGTATATGGAAACACGCCCCCCAACTGACGCAGAAGAAATTAAATGCGAGCGCAGACTAAATATGGGAAGTTTCACACCCCCCTTTCCAGTGCGCGAGAGACAATTCTACTTTCTCTCCAATGGTGCCCAACAGTGGATAGCTTGCTAGACAAAAATAGTAGTCTAAATACTACTACCTCCGTCCCATAATAGAAGAATATTTTGACACTAATGTAGTGTCAAAAACGTTCTTATATTATGGGACGGAGGAAGTACTAGACAAGTACACCAAATCGTGGAACTTTTGATAAATACTCCCTCCGTAAATTAATATAAAAGCGTTTAGATCACTACTTTAATGTCTAAACGTATTTATATTAGTTTACAGAGGGAGTAGTCAAAATGAGCCGATTTAGCTGCTCACCCAAAACAGCTCCTGCCACACCCTGCTGATTCTAAAAGGGGAGTGGTCACTTTGCCCCAAGTACACCTCCAAGGCCAGGTAGTAGGCTTCCTTTTTCGGCCACTAACAACAAAAAGGCTTGGCCCAACTTTCCTCTCCTGCCGTGGAGAAACTCAACAAATGATAAAATCAGAACCTTATCATTTCAAAGGTTCAGATCTCAAAGCAAATGAAGGGTTCTGATAATAGCCATCCGAGTTAGTGTGGATAGCGAATCCATCCTCCACACACACACACACACACACACACTTAAAGACATGGTTGCATAACCAAATTAAACATCCACTTACATAGGTGGCTACTACAACCATGGCATTTGCACACACCAAAGTAAACTATTACTTGCATAATTACATAGGTGGCTACTACACACATGACATTTCCACACACCAAAGTAAACTATATATTACATGCATGATTAACTAGGATAAACGATCATCTAATCATCATCTACTTCTTGCGATGCTTGCTCTGCTTGTGGCTCGATCCAACCTCGTCGATTTCCGTAACAAGGCACTTCCTCATGTCAACAATCTGCCTGTGCATCTGGTAGCATGTGTACACGCCCTTGGCCGTGAACCTAAGTTGAGGTTTATCCAGTTGCTGCATCCAGGACCCGTGCCAAGATACTGAACATGTTATGTTGGCATCCTGCTTCATATTTTCGTAGTATGGGTCGATGATGGCCGGGGCGAGTTCAACCAGGGAGTCCTACTTTGTGCTACCTCAGACCCTGTAGTGCTCACGGATTTAGACAAGGTTCTGGCAGGCCAAGCCCGTAACCCTGACCACTTTTAAATTGTCGATAGTTTCCACCATGGCGAAATTGTAGTCGGTGTTGTTGACAAACCTATTGAAATGGTCGCAAGGCTCTGTGGCCATGCGGTAGTGGTAGATGAGGACATGATGGCGCATGCACAACTGGGCGATGACAACCTTCTGATCTATGTCGGGATGACCGGCGGTGTACTGGAGGTTGATGCCGACCACCTTGTACTTGTCTCGAGCAAGCAACTGCTCAACGGTGTTGATGCAGTCGTCCACCACGGCCGGGTTGATGGTGTACACCACCGAGAGATCCGTCTCCCTCACATGGGTCTCCACTTTATGCTTGCCGAACTCCATTGGAGCGCCGCTAGACTTCCCATCTCTATGTGTCATCGTGGGTGTGGTTGTTGTGTTGTGGGGCGCAATCGAAAGGTTGAAGAGACTAAGATTATAATGGCCGCGAGAATTAAAGGTAAGTCGGACGGCCTGGAATATCGGCAGGCCTTGATGGCAGTTCTAATTTGCAGCGCGTAACTCCATCGTGCCGCACGTAACTACATCACGTGGCAACGCACGCGGTGCAACCGCATGCATATGGGGCCCCCGACATGATCATGCGCATGCCCAACCACTGGCAGAGCACGCGCAGAGGGACGCGAGCAGAGCGCTCTGCGGTCGTCTCAACGGCGAGCAACCATATATATGCATATAGCAGTTGAACACACAAGGAAAAGTTATCCACATGCCGAGTGCGCCGACGGACGCGAGCAGAGCGCGCCGCGGCGCCTAACGATTGATCAATCCGAGCTGTTTGTGATGGAATAAACTATGTGTGTTGCGGGTAACGCTTGCTGGTATATAACCTTAAATGTAACCAACAAAGTGTTAGTGCATGTTACAAAAATTGTATAACTAGAAACTATGTTCAAATACGAATCCAATGATATAATCTTTGGCGACATGCATTCGTATTTTATTAGTTAAATTCTACTTATAAATCAGGATGGGTGTATAGTAGGTAATTAAATCGCAAATGTTTTTTGTATTAACCGTATGTGTACGTGTCCTTCCGTCCTCCTCTCGCATGTCTTGTCACCCCGCTACCGCAGACGGCTTATATTGCAAGCTTACGTAGCGGCGGGGGCGTTCTTTTGGCCAAAAGGTGGCTCGAAGTGGCGCCAATGAATCATCGATGAGCCCGTTCCCGCGCAACCTCGCAGGTTCCCGCGCAAGCTTCCCGCCCGACTCAGTGAAATCCCTCAAAATCCCAATGCTTACCGGCCTGCTATATAAACCCTCATGGCCGGCGAGTCCTACGTCACATTTTCACCTCCCTCCATGTAGCTTATCACGTCTGCTTCTCCCACAATCACCAATGGCACCAGTCCGTCGTCGTCGCTCAGCCACTCCGCCGTCATCAGAGGACAACTCCGGCTGGGAGGCTACACCACAGAGGCGGTGCAGTCCTCGGTGTAGTGTAGTGCGCGTGGCCTCCCTGTCGGGTGTGCGCAGAACACCCACCTCACGTTCGGCTGCTGCTGCCCGTCAGCAGCTGTTGCCGGCCGCCATTGCCGCCACACCACCATCAAAATCCAAGGCTATTACCCGCTCTGCCGCCACGGCACAAAGGCAGGAGGTGGCCGTCGTGGCCGCCACCCCACTGTCGGCCATCGTGGCCATCACCCACTCTGCCACCGCGACCCAAAGGTGGGAGTGGTGGTCGTGTCCGCCACCCCATCGTCGGCCTCCGCGGCCGCCAGCCCACCGTCGACCGCCAGGATCATCACCTACTCCGCCGCCGCCACTCGAAGGGGGAAGGCAAAGGTGGGGGCGCGCACATGCGTCAGCGACCTTGCGCGCTACATCGAGTTCTTGCGGGAGGAGGAGGACCGCCTCGTCGAGCACGCAAAGAGCCTTACTGCAGCCGTGGCCGCAGCACAGCCAATGCAGAGGCGAGGAATCAGGAGATCTACGAGCAGTCCAGCTACTTCGAGAGGGGTCGTCTGGAGCGGCAGAGGGTGTTCGAGCTGGTGAGTGTCGCTGAACGTGCAGCAGCGGCAGGCACCGTATTGTAGTTGTCCAGCTCATCAGTAGGCTCCTCCTCCTCCTCCTCCTCTGCGTCTTACTGAGCGTGCTCGGCAGAGGAGAGGCTGCCGGAAGTAGTACAAAGTCCCCCTGTAGTAGTAGTATTTAGGGGTTATTTTGTTTAGTTCATCTGACTATAGATGTGGTGGAACTGTACAACGTACTTAAAATTAGCTAGTATATATAGTTGAACTAGCTATTTCAGTATGTGGTTGGCAATAATTGGGGAAAAGTTTGATCAGTTCAGCTGTCGAGTTGAACTGTTTGTATAAATTAAGAACGACTGTTTATTCTAGGGATGAAATCTATGCTTAATTACTGAATTTTAGTTGCAAAAATTTAGATAGTGCTAGTGATTTTTAGCTACATATTTTGACAAATCGCAGTGTACAAGGATTGACAAATGGCAATGTTACTAGATCAACAAATGTCAATCTTTCCAGCTTGACAAATGGCAACATACCCAATATGACAGATGCAAATCTTACCAAATTGTTTATACATGGTTGCACACGGGTCATCCAAAACAACTGTTCGCGTTGAAGGGATGCACAAATCCTGTGCTGGAATTTTCCCTCGACTTAAGGGGGAAGACCATAGCTCTCACTTTGCATATAGGTGTTTTATCTAAAACATTTGCGGTCAAGAGCTGTAGAAATCCTGTTCGACACATTTTCTCTTAGCTTCTTGGGGAACCTGTCGGTTTGCATACGGGTGTTCTAACTAAAACGTTTGCGATCAAGAGCTGCACAAATCCTGCTCGGCACATTTTCCCTTGGCTTCCTGGGGAAGTTGTTGGTTTGCTACGAGTGTTCTAACTAAAACTTTTGCGATGAGTGTTTTATATTTAAAAACCGTATTAAATTGCGGCTTGGGCGCCATTAATGGAGAGAATGCGAGCAAGGCGGGCGGCCATGGAAGTCAAAGGGCTCGCTTCCCGGTGAACCTGCATGGCATACAGCTCGCATGCTTTCCGGTGAGCCTCCGCATTGGACTACAGCTCGCATGCCTCCCGTTTAGTCAAGCACTCAAGCACTTGTCTACACGACACCTCCTAGCCATTAAAAGAGTGAGGCATGGCGTCACGTGAATTGTTAACAGAACGCACATGATTTAAATTATACGAAATGTTTGAGATGTTACAGTGGCAGCTATTTGTTTCAAAATGCCTTTGTTGGCTATTATTCGAGTGCACCTTCTCTCAAAATGGACACGAAAAATACCACAACATGTCAGGTGCCATTCCATGATAGCATGCCAAGTTTCATGAATTTCAGACGAGTTTTGGATTTATTAGAATTTAAAAACAAAGTATATCAACGTTTTGCCGGCAACCAATAGTGCACTGGTGTTTGAAATTCATTCTCATTTCTTGCAACAAACCCTGAAAAATTCAAAAATTTAACACAACACTCTTGTTATTCTATGTTGACACTAGAAATTTTTTGAAAGCAATAAGATGCAACGGATATCATTTCATCCTCAAAGGTGGCATGTTCCCTACTGAAACCACCACGCTTGTTGTGAGAAGCTCTGGTTTGTGAGAAGCTTATACCCAAACCTGCCCCAAATGGGACAAAATTTTTACCACGGCATGTTGATGCCGCTCTGAAAGGATCGAGAAGAGGGGTCTAGAGGGGGTGAATAGATTCTCAGTGAGAAAAGTTGTAGTTTTAATCTCTTTAAGTTGAAGTGGAGTTTGGCACAAGTTTTAACATTCACAATACATATCAAGCAAGCATGAAAAGAGTTTATGAGCAGCGGAAAGTAAAGCATGCAAATTGCAAGAATGTAAGGGGATGGGATTGGAGTGTGCAAACGCAATTTGAAGACATGGTGATTTTTTATCCGTGGTTCCGATAGGTGGTGCTATCGTACATCCACGTTGATGGAGACTTCAACCCACGAAGGGTAACGGTTGCACGAGTCCACAGAGGGCTCCACCCATGAAGGGTCCACGAAGAAGCAACCTTGTGTATCCCACCATGGTCGTCGCCCACGAAGGACTTGCCTCACTAGGGTAGATCTTCACTACGTAGGCGGTCTCCTTACCCTTACAAACTCCTTGGTTCAACTCCACAATCTTGACGGAGGCTCCCAAGTGACACCTAGCCAATCTAGGAGACACCACCCTCCAAGAAGTAACAAATGGTGTGTTGATGATGAACTCCTTGCTCTTGTGCTTCAAATGATAGTCTTCCCAACACTCAACTCTCTCTCACAGGATTTTGATTTGGTGGAAAGAAGATTTGAGTGGAAAGAAACTTGGGGAAGGCTAGAGATCAAGATTTATGTGGTAGGAATGGAATATCTTGACCTCAACACAAGTGTAGGTAGTTCTCTCTCAGAAAATGTATGTTGGAAGTGTAGGCATGTTCTGATGGCTCTCTCCACGAATGAAGAGCGGGTGGAGGGGTATATATAGCCTCCACACAAAATCTAACCGTTAAACACAACTTACCAAACTCAGTGGGACCAAATCATGAAACTCGGTCAGACCGATTTAGTTCATAATGTGACCGTTAGGCGTTTCGGTGGGACCGACATGTCAACTCGGTGGGACCAATATGGTTAGGGTTAGGGCATAACATAATCTCGGTGAGACCGATTACACAAACTCGGTGAGACCGATTTTGGTAATAGACACACAGAGAGTTGGCCAGGCAAACTCGGTGGGACCGATTGCATATCTCGGTGGGACCGAAATTATTGTAATAGGCAACACAGAGTTTGCAAGCCCATCTCGGTGAGACCAAGATCCCATCGATGAGACCGACTTGATTAGGGTTTCTGGAAGTGTCTATGTCATCTGAACTCGGTGGCGCTGGATAGAAAGTTTCGGTGGGGCCGAGTTTGACTTTTTGTTTGGGACATATGTGGATGTGAGAAAGTGGTTGAGGGCTTTGGAGCATATCACTAAGCACTTTGAGCAAGCAAGCCATTAAGCAACACCTCATCCCCTCTTAATAGTATTGGCTTTCCTATGGAATCAATGTGATCTTGGATCACTAAAAGTAAAATGTAGTGTCTTGTGCTTTGAGCTTGAGCCAATCCTTTGTCCTTAGCATCTTGAAGGGGTTCCACATCCTCTAGTCCATGCCACTCCATTGTTGAACTTATCTGAAACATACTAGGTGAGGGAGTCCTGGACTAGGGGCTGTCCGGATAGCCGGACAATCATCATCGGCCGGACTCCAAAACTATGAAGATACAAGATTGAAGACTTCGTCCCGTGTCCGTATGGGAATTTCCTTGGCGTGGAAGGCAAGCTTGGCAATACGGATATGTAGATCTCCTACCATTGTAACCGACTCTGTGTAACCCTAGCCCTCTCGGGTGTCTATATAAACCAGAGGGTTTTAGTCCGTAGGACGAACAACCATTACAACAATCATACCATAGGCTAGCTTCTAGGGTTTAGCCTCCTTGATGTCGTGGTAGATCCACTCTTATACTACCCATATCATCAATATCAATCAAGCAGGAGTAGGGTGTTACCTCCATCGAGAGGGCCCGAACCTGGGTAAAAACATCGTGTCCCTTGTCTCCTGTTACCATCCGCCTAGACGCACAGTTCGGGACCACCTACCCGAGATCCGCCGGTTTTGACACCGACATTGGTGCTTTCATTGATAGTTCCTCTGTGTCGTCACCGATAGGCTTGATGGCTCCTTCAATCAACAACAACGCAGTCCAGGGTGAGATTTTTCTCCCCGGACAGATCTTCATGTTCGGCGGCTTTGCACTGCAGGCCAATTCACTTGGCCATCTGGAGCAGATCGAAAGCTACGCCCCTGGCTATCAGGTCAGATTTGGAAGCCTAAATTTCATGGCTGACATCCGCGGAGACTTGATCTTCGATGGATTCGAGCCATAGCCGAGCGCGCCGCACTGTCACGATGGGCATGATTTAGCTCTACCGCCGAACAGTACTCTGGAGGCCGCACATGAGTCCGCTCTGACCCGTAGTTCAGAGCCGACCGCGCAGATCGAGGATAGGTGGCTGGACACCGCCTCGGGGACTGCAATCTCTACGGCGATGGAGCCGAATACAGACCTTGTCCCTTGTAAAACTCGTGAATCCGAGGTGCCAGGCTCCTCGCCGGACTCCGAACCTCCTGCGCCCCTACCAATCGAATCCGATTGGGCGCCGATCACGGAGTTCACCGCTGCGGATATCTTTCAGCACTCACCCTTTGGCGACATCCTGAATTCGCTAAAGTATCTCTCGTTATAAGGAGAGCCCTGGCCGGACTGCGGTTAGGATGGTTGGGATGCGGACGACGAAGTAATTCAAAACCCACCCACCACCAACTTTGTAGCCACTGTCGACGATCTAACCGACATGCTAGACTACGACTCCGAAGACATCGACGGTATGGACGACGATGCCGGAGACGACCAAGAACCAGCGCCCACGGGGCACTGGAAGACCACCTCGTCATACGACATATACATGGTGGACATCCCAATGGATGGGAACGGCGAAGAAGCAGCGGAGGCAGATTCCTCTAAGAAACAGTCCAAGCGCTGACGTCAGCGGCGCCGCTCTAAATCCCGCCACAGCAAGAATGGAGATTCCGGCACCGGAGATAATAACACCCCAGAGAGTGCTGAAGATAATCCCCTCTAGCAAGATTCAGCGCAGGAGGACGGAGAAGCCAGCCCTCAAGAGAGAGCCGCAGAGGATGATAATTACATGCCTCCCTCCGGAGACGAGGCAAGCCTCAACGACGATGAATTCGTCGTGCCTGAGGATCCCGTCAAACAAGACCGTTTTAAATGCAGGCTTATGGCCACGGCAAACAGCCTAAAGAAAAAGCAGCAACAGTTTTGAGCTGATCAAGACCTGCTGGCCGATAGATGGACCGAAGTCCTCGCGGCCGAAGAGCATGAATTCGAACGCCCCTCCAAAAGCTACCTAAAACGCAAGTTGCTCCCCCGACTAGAGGAGGAGGCATATAAACCCTCATCACCAGCGCACAATACGGCAGACCGACCACCTCGTGGCCGCGACAGAGAGGCATCTAGGCCCTCCATCAGGACCGTACCCCGGCACCGCTCTAAAAGAACGAAGCCACGGGGGAATGCGCCGAACTTGCGAGACATATTGGAGGACAAGGCAAGACAATCAAGATCGATCTACGGATCACGTGGGCGCCCCACGATGCGCGACGACTACCGTCGCGCTGGATACAGCAACTCCGGCCGGGCCGAACACAATAGACAAAGCTCGCTTGAGCTACGTCATGATATTGCCCAATATAGAGGCGCCGCACACCCACTATGCTTCACAGATGAAGTAATGGATCATCAAATCCCTGAAGGGTTTAAACCCATGAACATTGAATCCTACGATGGCACAACAGACCCCGCTGTTTGGATCGAAGACTATCTTCTTCACATCCATATGGCCCGCGGTGACGATCTCCAGGCCATCAAATATCTCCCACTCAAGCTTAAAGGACCAGCTCGGCATTGGCTTAACAGCTTGCCAGCAGAGTCAATTGGGTGTTGGGAGGACCTGGAAGCCGCATTCCTCGACAACTTCCAGGGCACATATGTGCGACCACTAGACGCCGATGACCTAAGCCACATAATTCAGCAGCCAGACGAATCGACCAGACAGTTCTGGACACGGTTCTTAACAAAGAAAAATCAAATCATCGACTGTCCGGATGCAGAGGCCCTCGCAGCCTTCAAACATAACATCCGCGATGAGTGGCTGGCCCGGCAATTAGGACAGGAAAAGCCGAAATCCATGGCAGCCCTCACATCACTCATGACCCGCTTCTGTGCCGGGGAGGACAGCTGGCTAGCCCGTAGTAACAACCTCAGCAAAAATTCTGGTAGTCCGGACAACAAGGACCGCAATGGCAGGTGGCGTCGCAACAAAAACAAACGCCGCGTTAACGGCGATAAGAATGAGGATACGGCAGTCAACGCCGGATTCAGAGGCTCCAGACCCGGTCATCGGAAAAAGCCATTCAAAAGAACTACTCCGGGCCCGTCCAATTTGGACCGAATACTCGACCGCTCGTGCCAGATACACGGCACCCCCGAAAAGCCATCCAATCACACCAACAGGGATTGTTGGGTATTTAAGCAGGCAGGCAAGTTAATTGCCGAAAACAATGACAAGGGGCTGCATAGCGATGACGAGGAAGAGACCTGGCTGCCGAACAGTAGAGGACAAAAGGGTTTCCCCCCACAGGTGCGGACGGTAAACATGATATACGCAACCCACATACCCAAGAGGGAGCGGAAGCGTGCACTTAGGGATGTATATGCGATGGAGCCAGTCGCCCCGAAGTTCAATCCATGGTCCTCTTGCCCGATCACTTTCGATCAAAGGGACCACCCCACCAGTATCCGCCATGGCGGATTCACCGCATTGGTTTTAGACCCAATCGTTGATGGATTTCACCTCACTAGAGTCCTGATGGACGGGGGCAGCACCCTGAACCTGCTTTATCAGGATACAGTGCGCAAGATGGGCATAGACCCCTCAAGGATTAAACCTACAAGGACGACCTTCAAAGGCGTCGTACCGAGTGTAGAGGCCAATTGTACAGGCTCGGTTACACTGGAAGTGGTCTTCGGATCCCCCGATAACTTTCGAAGTGAGGAGTTAATCTTCGATATAGTGCCGTTCCGCAGCGGCTATCATGCTCTGCTCGGACGGACCGCGTTTGCAAAGTTCGACGCGGTGCCGCATTATGCATACCTCAAGCTCAAGATGCCAGGCCCTCGTGGAGTCATCACGGTCAACGGAAACACTGAACGCTCCCTCCGAACGGAGGAACACACAGCGGCTCTCGCGGCAGAAGTACAGAGCAACCTCTTAAGGCAATTTTCAAGTCTGGCCGTTAAACGACCGGACATGGCCAAACGCGCCCGGAGCAACATACATCAAGACCACCTGGCACGTTCCGAGCACGCGTAGCAATGCGGCCCCAACCCCAGCCCTTGCATGATTGCAAGACTAGTCCTTCGCGTACATCATTACGCTCTGGAGATACCATGGGCATAGGGGGAGGGGCACGACCACGACAGGCCCAGAGTGCGGATCAACCACACCAGGGGCTCCCAAGTGTGTCGCTCTTTTTCTCTTTTTCTTTTTTATCCACAGGACTCCATTCACCAGAGGCCCTGTCCGGCAGTGGACCGGCCGAACTCACGATGCAACAGCCAGGGAAGGACAAAGGCTACGATGAACACTCAGGTGGTCTCCATTATGAGCATTAAATCTGTTTAATACACCATTCCGTAGCCTACCCCTGGAGGGGGACATGTTTAATAGTCAAATCCCTTGCTTACCGCACTATTTGTATCGTTCTGCACTCATGGCAGAATTCCTTGAATAAACAATGCATCACTTTTCGCTTATAATTGCATTCATTTCTTACATATATGTTCATTTATGACATTTTGCATCCGTACACTTTGGTACGGCCGAATACACCAGGGGCTTATGTTCCCCGCATTATGGTGTGATAAGTCCGAACACTTTCACAAGTGCGGCACCCCGAACTTATAGCACTATATGCTTCGGCTGCGAATCATGTCTTGGGGCAATAGTTGGGTTTGCCCGGCTCCCATGTTTTGGTACCTTACGTTCCGTTCTATCGGCTAAGGTAGCACTGGGAGAACCACTGCGATTGCGCCCCGGTTGAGGTGGGCGAGCGCCTCAGTGGAGAAAGCTAAAACTGACCGTCATGATAAGGCGAGAGCTGGTCGCTGTTCGAGAGGTCTTTTCGAGTCCCTAAAGACTTATGCCACTTAGAGCGAGGAACCGGCTTTGCCCGGCCTAGGCGTGCATAGCGCCCCGAACTCGGTCTTCCGAACACTAGGGGCTTCGCCGAAATTTAAAATTATAGAACTCTATGGCTAAGTGGGAGTGTTCAAGCATTATAAGTCCGGTTGCCTTGTTCGTCGTGTTGAGCGCCTCCCTAGATGGACCCAAAAATGGGAACAAGAGCGCTCAAGTTTATCCCGAACACCCCAGCACTCGTGGCATGGGGGCTGAAGCCGACGACTTGCCATCTCTCAGATTTGATACGGCCGCACAGAAGGTAATATTAATTAATAAGCGTTGCTTAGCGCATATGAACAAAGTTTTCAGCGCACAGGATAACACATTGCGAGTCTACTCAAATATTACATCTTTGGAGCACTCATCCGCAATCTTGCGGGCACCCTTCAGGACACTCTTATAATACATTTCGGGCGTGCAATACTCCTTGCCCGCCGGCGGCGCGTCTATCAGAAGCTTCTCAGCATCCAGCCTGCCCCAGTGCACTTTTGCACGGGCAAGGGCCCGACGGGCACCTTCAATGCAGGCGGAGCGCTTCACGACTTCTACCCAGGGACATGCATCCACCAGCCGCCGTACCAGGCCGAAGTAGCTCCCAGGCATGGCCTCCCCGGGCCACAGCCGAACTATGAGGCCCTTCATGGCCTGTTCGGCAACCTTGTGGAGCTCGACCAGCTGCTTCAGCTGGTCGCTAAGGGGCACCGGATGTCCGGCCTCAGCATACTGAGACCAGAAGACCTTCTCCGTCGAGCTCCCCTCCTTGGCCCGGTAGAATGCGGCAGCATCGAACACGCTGCGAGGCAGATCTGCAAACGCTCCTAGAGAGCTCCGAATTCGGGTAAGTAACAGTAATTCACATTCACATGCTTGCTTTGCATGAAAAATTCCTTACCCGCCGCTATTTTCTTCACCGCCTCAATCTCCTGGAGGGCGTTATGGGCTTCGGCCTTAGCGGCTTTGGCACTCTCAAGAGCCGAGGCAAGCTCGGACTCTCGAGTCTTCAAGTCGCGCTCCAAGCTCTCATGCTTTTCCACGAGAACCTAGAGCTCTTGCTGCACCTCCGCCACCCGCGCCTCCTGCTTCTCTTGCTCAGCTCATTCCGCGGCCGCATTACGCTCGGCCGCGGACACGGCCTCCTTGAGGGTCGCCACCTCGTTCGTGGCCCATGCAGTGCCCACGTTATCCCTGTTATTTCTCTTGCAACCAAAATCCTTTTCTGTAAGGTACAAATTTAATACGGTGTTACTCACCTTCTTTGTCCTCGAGCTGCTTCTTGGCAAGGCTGAGTTCATTCTCGGACCGCTCGAGGTTCTGCTTCAAAGCATCAACCTCCGCAGTCAGTGCGGCAGAGGTCAGCAGCGCAGCCTGCAATCCCATATTGACATAATTTTTAGAACTCCTACGTATATCTTTTTAGATCCTCAGTCCGGCTTTTCTTTCCGAACACCGAACCGAGCATCAGGGGCTACTGTCTATGCGGTATTATATTACATATCTTAGATTTCTTACCTCAAAGCCTGTTAGAAGGCTGCTGCAGGCTTCGGTCAGCCCGCTCTTGGCGAGCTGAACCTTCTGAATCACCGCACTCATGATAGTGCGGTGTTCTTCCTCGATGGAAGCGCCGTTGAGCGCCTCCAACAAGTTGTCCGGTGCCTCCAGTTGGACGGAGGCCACCGGTGTCACGGTCTTGCCCTTCTTACGAAGGGGCCGCCTGCCGGACTCCGGAACCACTGCGGGTTCCGGTGTGGAGTCCGGTGCGAAGTCCGGGAGGTTGCCCTGTGGCACCTCTGGAGCCTCCCCCTCCTGGTGGGTCCCCTCCTGGGATCCCACCTCGGCGTCATCAGCGTCACGAGGGGTGGAGGCAGTCGGAATGGAATCCACATCCGACGGAGCCTAGGACCCGCTCGAGGAAGCGGGAAGATCATCCTCGGCCGGACTACAGGTTGTATGTGGCATTAGGAGGACACTACGTGGCACAAAGAGAAATTATAAATCATTCAGGAATCCGGATACTTACGATCTTGCTAGGGGCTTGGCCCTTGAGGGCCACCCCTCGTCACCGTCGCCGGCGTTGGCGGAGCAGTCCGAAGGAAGGGTCCTTCCCTTCTTGGACCCTTCGGCCTCCCTCGTCGAGGAAGCCTTCCTCTTCTTCTCTCCCCCCTCTTGGGGAGAGGCCTCTCTCTCCTCCTCATCTTCGGGGGAGGAGTCCGCCTCGGAGCCATCGGACGACGAGTCCGATATCACCTGGCGCCGGGAACTCCTTCGGGTTCCCGTGGCCTTCTTCTTGGCCTTCTTCTCCGGCACCACGTAAAGTGCCGGAACCAGCAGCCCCGTCAAACGGGTGTCCGCTGGATCTTCTGGAAGGGGAGCCGGACAGTTAACCTGTCTGGACGTCTTCTGCCAGTCCTGTTAAAGGCATTGGGAGTTTTAGATCCCACATAGAGTCAAACTATGAAAGAAATGAGTGTCCCATAAAGGATAACATAGCTTACCTCGCCGGCTGGGCGCTGCGTGCTGAACCCGCGATGTTCGGTCGCGGATGCGGGGGCTTCTCCGCCCTTGAACAGCACCCTCCAGGCAGCTTTGTACGTCGTGTCGAAGAGCCCGCTCAAGGTCCGGTGATGTGCCGGATTGAACTCCCACAAATTGAAGGCCCGTTGCTGGCAGGGGAGAATCCGGCGGACGAGCATGACCTGGATCACGTTGACAAGCTTAAGCTTCTTGTTCACCAGGGTCTGGAGACAGGACTGGAGTCCGGTCAGCTCCTCCGAACTACCCCATAGCAAGCCCTTCTCTTTCCAGGAGGTGAACTGCATAGGGGTACCAGATCTGAACTCGGGGGCCACCGCCCATTTAGGGTCACGCGGCTCGGTGATGTAGAACCACCCCGATTGCCACCCCTTGACGGATTCCACAAAGGCACCCTCGAGCCAAGTGACGTTGGGAATTTTGCCCACCATGGCGCCTCCGCACTCTGCTTGGACGCCCTTTACCACCTTCGGCTTGACATTGAAGGTCTTTAGCCACAAGCCGAAGTGGGGCTGGATGCAGAGGAAGGCCTCGCACACGACGATGAACGTCGAGATATTGAGGATAAAGTTTGGCGCCAGATCGTGGAAATCCAGGCCGTAGTAGTACATGAGCCCCCGGACAAAGGGGTGAAGTGGGAAGCCCAGTCCGCGGAGGAAGTGGGGAAGAAATACGACCCTCTCATGGGGCCTGGGTGTGGGGATGAGCTGCCCCTCGTTGGGCAGCCGGTGCGCGATGTCGCTGGACAGGTATCCGGCGCCGCGCAGCTTTTCGATGTGCCCCTCCATAACGGAGGAGGCCATCCACTTGCCTCCCGCTCTGGACATGGCTGGAGAAGGTTGAGGCGAGATGTGTGGACTTGGGCGTTGGAGCTCGAGTGCGCGGAGATGGATACGCAAAGGAGGAAGAAGGCGTAGGTAAAAAAGGCGGATCCTTATCCCCTTATATATGGGCGGACTAAGACTATGCGTCCCCACCGGCCTGGTAAAACTCGCTTATCTCCCAAGTGCCACAATCAATGGCGCGGTTGGGTTACCCACGTCCGTATTGATGGGAATCCCGGAATAAGGGAAACACGATCTCTGCTTTGACAAGACATGCCAAGGAAACCGCTTCGCTAAACGCGCTGAGGTGGTATAATAAAAATGATTCAAGTAAAGGCTTGGTAGTGGTGCGACGTCACGCCACAAAATACATCAGCAGATTGAACTTGTGTACATATTATTCTCTCTACGGTGGTACATGGAATTTATTTTGCAGAGCCGGACACTATCCTGGTGTTCACAATCTTCTATGAATTATACGGAGGAGGAACCCGCCTTGCAATGCCGAAGACAATATGCACGCCGGACTCATCGTCATTGAAGCCTGGTTCAGGGGCTACTGAGGGAGTCCTGGACTAGGGGGTGTCCGGACAGCCGGACTATCATCATCGGCTGGACTACAAAACTATGAAGATACAAGATTGAAGACTTCGTCCCGTGTCCGGATGGGACTTTCCTTGGCATGGAAGGCAAGCTTGGCAATACGGATATGTAGATCTCCTACCATTGTAACCGACTCTGTGTAACCCTAGCCCTCTCCGGTGTCTATATAAACCGGAGGGTTTTAGTCCGTAGGACGAACAACCATTACAACCATCATACCATAGGCTAGCTTCTAGGGTTTAGCCTCCTTGATCTCGTGGTAGATCCACTCTTGTACTACCCATATCATCAATATCAATCAAGCAGGAGTAAGGTTTTACCTCCATCGAGAGGGCCCGAACCTGGGTAAAAACATCGTGTCCCTTGTCTCCTGTTACCATCCGCCTAGACGCACAGTTCGGGACCCCCTACCCGAGATCCGCCGGTTTTGACACCGACACTAGGTAAGAGTATTAGTCCAACACGAGATATGTTGACATTAATTACCAAAATCACCCAGGGAGCACTTGTGCTTTCAATCTCCCCCTTTTTGGTAATTGATGACAACATACATCAAAGCTTTAGATAAAGATATAGAGAATAACAAGTAAAGCTATGGAAAGACATGTAACATGCATAGGCTCCCCCAACATGTATGCAATCATGTAAATATGGAATATAGGAGCATGTGAATGCATAAGCATGATGGAGTAAGCAATGTGTTACATGTATCTTGGCTATATGCATCATAGCAAATGATGTGAGTTATAGGAAATGTACCTTCATGCTCATGAGTCCTTCTTGCAAACAGTATGTACATCAGCAAGAAATCCTCATACACATGAATGTGATGTATATACTTACCTTGTGGTCTTGAGTTGGCTTAGGAAGGAATGAACTTGCGTAAACAAGGTTAGATAACACAGATACACCTACTAACCAGAGCAAACAAAAGAAACCACAAGAGTACCAAGACTGGGATGACATGTAGAGAGTGAGTACTGAGTACCCCATTGGATATAGACATGTCCCAAAAGGTAAATATGTGCAATGAATTCAAGTATTTCCTTCCCTTAGATGTCTTGCTCCCCCTGAATCTACCATGGGATACTGGGAGAATATAGGGAACAAAAAATCAAAGCAAAGAAAAGAAATAGAGCTAATGCAAACAATCAAATATGAACATGTCTTTCCCCTCTTAAAGACATGTGACTTCTCTCCTATTGAACACCAAGCATCTAGGGTCTCTCTCTCCCTGAGTATTATCTCCCCCTATAGAAATGATTAAGATTTGATGTGATCTCTCTCTCCCCCTTTGACATCAATTTCCAGGAAAGGTTCTTCTGGATTGTTGTTACAAATGGGTTTGGTCCTTGAGTCACAGAGCAAAGCAGCAAGTCGAACGTGATGCTGGTGGAGGACAAGAATCATTGAGTGGAGCTGGATCAAAAAGAATGCAGGAACAAGTGGCAAGCTATCTTTCCTGTAGTGAAATCGGTGGCACCGAGTTGTGTGCTTCGGTTGCACCGAAAGATTTTGGCTGGACCGAAGGCAACAGACCAGTGTGACCAAGTTCATCACAGAGAAAACACTTGTCACCTCAGCTCACTAGACAAGTAAGATCTCACAAGGATTTGCAAGGAATTATCTAAAAGATTTGCAAAGAATATGATGTAGGGAATGCAGAACAAAAAAGAATAAGAAAAGAAATCTAGATGAAGTTTTTTTAAAGGGGAAACAAATATGCATGAGACAAATGCAAGAGCACAGAAAAGAACACAAGAGAACTTCATCTAGAATTGGTCGGCGACAAAGTCACCTATGTTAGAGTATATTGACTTAGGAGTCAAGTGAGATCACTTGCTCATAGGTCGTACTCATCATTTAAGCTCAAAATGGAATTACCATTTTTCATTTAAGCATTTTGATGTATTCACATCTTGTTGAGTTGCTTTGACTCATGACTTGGAGTAAAGCTTCTCTAAGATGGAATAACATACCTTGGGTGGTGGTGTTAATCTTGATCATGTAGTTGAACTTGTGTGGGATGCTCAATGTTGATGCAGTTCATCAAGAGTTGGGAGCTCCACTTGGAATTTGAGTTCATCTACCTACATGGATTAGTCTTGCAAGGAAGAGCACTTGTATATCCAAAATGATAATCATGAAACTCAATATAGAATTTGTCAAAGGATATGTTTGAAGGGTTCGTGCTTCCTTGTCTTCAACCACCATTGTGTAGAGACTTGGTGATGTAGAGATTTGCTCAAGATGTGAGTGGGTTGCAATCTCATAGATTTAGATTCATCCAAGTACCTACAAGGGTTAAATGACATGCAAGGATGCAAATATATCCCAGACATATGAAAGGATTGAGAAGAGGAGTCTAGAGGGGGGGGGTGATTAGACACTAAGTACCAAAAGTAACAGTTTTTAACTTCTTGAAGTTCAAGTGGAGTTTTGGCACAAGTTTAACACTCACAATACATATCAAGCAAGCATGCAAAGAGTATATGAGCAGCGGAAAGTAAAGCATGCAACTTGCAAGAATGTAAAGGGAAGGGTTTGGAGAATTCAAACACAATTGGAGACACGGATGTTTTTGTCGTGGTTCCGATAGGTGGTGCTATCGTACATCCACGTTGATGGAGACTTCAACCCACGAAGGGTAACGGTTGCGCGAGCCCATGGAGGGCTCCACCCACGAAGGGTCCACGAAGAAGCAATCTTGTCTATCCCACCATGGTCGTCGCCCACGAAGGACTTGCCTCACTAGCGGTAGATCTTCACGAAGTAGGCGATCTCCTTGCACTTAAAAACTCCTTGGTTCAACTCCACAATCTTGTCGAAGGCTCCCAAGTGACACCTAACCAATCTAGGAGACACCACTCTCCAAGAAGTAACAAATGGTGTGTTGATGATGAACTCCTTGCTCTTGTGCTTCAAATGGTAGTCTCCCGAACACTCAACTCTCTCTCACAGGATTTGGATTTGGTGGAAAGAAGATTTGAGTGGAAAGCAACTTGGGAAAGGCTAGAGATCAAGATTCATATGGTAGGAATGGAATATCTTGGCCTCAACACATGAATAGGTGGTTCTCTCTCAGAAAATGTATGCTGGAAGTGTAGGTTCGTTTTGATGGCTCTCTCCACGGATGAAGAGTGGGTGGAGGGGTATATATAGCCTCCACACAAAATCTAACCGTTACACACAACTTGCCAAACTCGGTGGGACCGAATTGATAAACTCGGTCGGACCGATTCAGCAAATCTAGTGACCGTTAGTATTTTCGGTGCGACCGACATGCAACTCGGTAGGACCGATATGGTTAGGGTTAGGGCATAACATAGTCTCGGTGAGACCGATTACACAAACTCGGTGGGACCGATTTTGGTAATAAGCTAACCGGAGAGTTGGTCAGACAAACTCGGTGAGACCGATTACACAAACTCGGTGGGAACAATTTTGGTAATAAGCTAACCAGAGAGTTTGCATTGTAATCTCGGTAGTACCGATTGCTCAAACTCGGTGAGACCGATTTTGGTAATGGAGATACACAGAGAGACTACAATCCCATCTCGGTGAGACCGAAATCCCTATCAGTGAGACCGATTTGCCTAGAGTTTGTGGCAGTGGCTATGACATCTGAACTCGGTGGCGCCGGATAGAAAGAATCAGTGGGGCCGAGTTAGACTTTCGGGTTTAGGACATATGTGGATGTGATAAAGTAGTTGAGGGCTTTGGAGCATATCACTAAGCACTTTGAGCAAGCAAGCCATTAAGCAACACCTCATCCCCTCTTGATAGTATTGGCTTTTCCTATAGACTCAATGTGATCTTGGATCACTAAAATAGAAAATGTAGGGTCTTGATCTTGGAGCTTGAGCCAATCCTTTGTCCTTAGCATCTTGAAGGGGTTCCACATCCTTTAGTCCATGCCACTCCATTGTTGAACTTGTCTGAAACATACTAGGTAGAAGTGTTAGTCCAACGAGAGATATGTTGACATTAATTACCAAAATCACCCAGGGAGCACTTGTTCTTTCAATCTCCCCCTTTTTGGTAACTAATGACAACATACATCAAAGTTTTAGATAAAGATATAGAGAATAGCAAGTAAAGCTTTGGAAAGACATGTAACATGCATAGGCTCCCCTTACATGTATGCAATCATGTGAATATGGAATATAGGAGCATGTGAATGCATAAGCATGATAGAGTAGGCAATGTGTTACATGTATCTTGGCTATATGCATCAGAGCAAATGATGTGAATATGGGAAATGTACCTTCATGCTCATGAGTTCTTCTTGCAAACAATATGTACATCAGCAAGAATTTCTCATACACATGATTGTGATGCATATACTTACCTTGTGGTCTTGAGTTGGCTTAGGATGAAATGAACCTGTGAAAATAAGGTTAGATAACACAGATACACCTACTAGCCAGGACAAACAAAAGAAACCACAAGAGTACCAAGACTGGGATGACATGTAGAGAGTGAGTACTGAGTACCACATTGAGTATAGACATGTCCCCAAAGGTAAAGATGTGCAATGAATCTAAGGACTTCCTTCCCTTAGATGTCTTGCTCCCCTTGAATCTAGCATGGGATACTGGGAGAAGATAGGGAACAGAAAATCAGAGCAAAATGCAGAATTAGAGCTCAAAGAAGCAAATGAACAGAGATAATGCAAATAAGCACATATGAACATGTCTTTCCCCTCAAGAAGACATGCGGCATCTCTCCTCTTGAACACCAAGCATCTGGGATCCTTGAAGATTACTCTCTCCTTGAGTATTCTCTCCCCCTAGAGATATCTCTCTCCCCTGTTGAAGTGATAAGCTTTGATGTGATATCTCTCTCCCCCTTTGACATCAATTTCAAGAAGGGCCTTCTGGAATTTGTCGTGAATGGGTTTGGTCCTTGAGTCACAGCACAAAGCATTGATAAAAATGTGATGCTTGTAGAGGACAAGATTCATTAAGTGGAGCTGGATCAAGAGTAGTGCAGGAATAAATGGCAAAATGTTTTTCCTGTTGTGAAATCGGTGGCACCGAGTTTGATGCTTCGGTTGCACCGAATGATTTCGGTTAGACCGAAAACAAGAAACCAGTGTGACCGAGTTCATCACAGACAAAACACTTGTCACCTCAGCTCACTAGACACGAAAGATCTCACAAGGATTTGCAAGGAATTAACAGAAAGATTTGCAATGAATTGGATGCAGAACAAATAGAAAAGAAAAGAAAGGAAATCTCGATGAAGTTTTTTTTAAAAGGGAAACAAATATGCACAAGACAAATGCAAGAGCATAGAAAATAACACGAGAGAACTTCATCTAGAATTGGTCGGCGACAAAGTCACCTATGTTAGAGTATATTAACTTAGGAGTCAAGTGAGATCACTTGATCATAGGTCATACTCATCGTTTAAGCTCAAAATGGGGTTACCATTTTTCGTTTAAGCATCTTGATGTATTCACATCTTGTCGAGTTGCTTTGACTCATGACTTGGAGTAAAGCTTCTCTAAGATGGAATAACATACCTTGGGTGGTGGTGATGATCATGATCATGTAGTTGAACTTGTGTGGGTTGCTCAAGGTTGATGTAGCTGATCAAGAGTTGGGAGCACCACTTGGAATTTGAGTTCATCTACCTACATGGGTTAGTTTTTGCAAGGAAGAGCACTTGTGTATCCAAAATGACAATCATGAAACTCAACATAGAATTTTTCAAAGGATATGTTTGAATGGTTTCATGCTTCCTTGGCTTCAACCACTGTTGTGTAGAGACTTGGTGATGTAGAGATTGCTCAAGATGTGAGTGAGTTGCAATCTCATAGATTTAGATTCATCCAAGTACCTACATGGGTTAGATAACATGCAAGGTGCAAATATATCCAAGACATAAGATTTTCATCATAAGAGAAATATCAAGGATTAGTCATAAGCTCATGTCATGCATGTATCCAATGGAGTTCCTACTCCAAGTTTGAAGCATCAATGATGTTCAATTCACCTCTTAACCTGCAAAACACTTTCTCATCAAGTGGTTTAGTGAATATATCTGCTAATTCCTTTTTGGTGCGAACATGCTTAAGGTTAATGTCACCCTTAGCAACATGATCTCGAATGAAATGATGACGAACTTCAATATGCTTAGTTCGAGAATGTTGCACGGGATTGTGAGCAATCTTGATAGCACTCTCATTGTCACAAAGTAATGGAACATGTTTCACATATATCCCATAATCTTTAAGAGTTTGGGTCATCCAAAGTAATTGAGCACAACATGAACCAGCGGCAATCTATTCCGCTTCGGCGGTGGATAAGGATACCGAGTTTTGTTTTTTGGAAGACCAAGACACAAGAGATCTACCAAGAAATTGACAAGTACCCAAAGTGTACTTTCTATCAACCTTTTCACTGGCATAGTCTGAGTCGGAGTAGCCAACAAGATCGAAAGAGGCCCTCTTAGGATACCAAATGCCAAAATATGGTGTATGGATTAAGTATCTCACTATCCTTTTCACGGCCTTAAGATGATATTCTTTATGAGTAGCTTGATATCGTGCACACATGCACACACTTAGCATGATATCGGGAGGTGAAGCACATAGATATAACAATGAACCAATCATAGAGCGATAAACTTTTTGATCAACCGGTTCACCATCTTTGGTCAAGTCAAGATATCCACTAGTAGGCATGGGTGTAGTCATACCTTTGCATTCTTGCATATTGAACTTCTTGAATAAGTCCTTGGTGTACTTTGTTTGAGAGACAAAGGTACCTTCCTTAGTTTGCTTGATTTGCAAACCAAGAAAGAATTTGAATTCACTCATCATAGACATCTCAAACTTCTCCGACATTAGCTTCCCAAACTTTTCACTAAAATGAGGGTTAGTAGAACCAAATATAATATCATCGACATAAATTTGGCATACAAATAGTTCTCCATTGACCCTTTTAGTAAAAAGAGTAGAATCAATTTTTCCAATTTCAAAGCCTTTTTCAATAAGGAACTTGGTCAAGCATTTATACCACGCTCTAGGATCTTGTTTAAGACCATAAAGAGCTTTGTGAAGTTTGTAAACATGATCAGGTTTCTTAGGATTAACAAAGCCGGGAGGTTGTTTAGCATAAACTTCCTCTTCTATTTCACCATTTAGAAAAGCACTTTTAATGTCCATTTGGTACAAGGTGATATCATGGTGATTAGCATAGGCAAGTAAGATGCGAATGGACTCAAGTCTAGCAACGGGAGCATAAGTCTCACCATAGTCCATACCTTTGACTCGTGTGTAGCCTTGGGCGATGATACGTGCTTTGTTGCGAACTACTTGTCCATCTTCATCTTGCTTGTTGCGAAACACCAACTTGGTACCGATGATGTTGTGCTTGTTGTCGGGCTTCTCAACCAATGTCCAAACTTGATTTCTCTCAAAGTTGTGTAGCTCTTCATGCATAGCGTTTATCCAATACGGATCTTCCAATGCTTCTTCAACCTTCATAGGTTCAATGCTAGAGATGAATGAATAGTGTTCACAAAAGTTAGCTAAGCGAGTTTTAGAGTGAGTGATTCCCCCGGTTTGGATATCATTGTAGATTTGCTCGACGGGATGGTCTTTAGCAATTCTTGCTCGAACTCATGAAAGCTTTTGCTTGGGTCTTGGTTGAACATCTTCTTCATCTTGTTCTTCTTCTTGGCCTTCTTCATTGTTGGCATTGTCATTCTCTTGACGTGGTGGAGAAGGAGGTTGTTGACATTTGTCTTGGTGCACTTCCTCGTTTTCTTCATCTTGGTGTGTCCCACTTGTGGATGCTTCCATATCAACTCTTGGTTCACCTTGTCGTGAGGTAGAAACTTCCACTTGGACGGACGAGGTACTCTCCTTCACCTCCGTTGGACAAATCTTTCCAATAGACAAGTCTTGGATTGTTTCCGAGGGGTCTTTGTCTCCTCCATCAATTGGCAATTGCTCTACTTGCAAGCCGTTAGATTCATCAAACTTCACATCTACCATTTCTTCAACCTTTCGGGTGAAATTGTTGTAGACACGGTATGTGTGAGAGTTTGAGCCATAACCAAGTAGGAAACCTTCATGAGACTTAGGAGAAAATTTAGAACGACGATGCTTATCAAGAATGTAGGACTTTGAGCCGAATACTCAAAAGTATCCAACTTGGGGTTTGTTACCGGTGAGAAGCTTGTATGCCGTCTTGCCGAGTAGCTTGTGAAGATACAAGCGATTTGTTGCATGACAATCTGTCTCAACCGCTTCCGCCCAAAAGTGCTTCGGCGTCTTGTACACATCAAGCATCATTCTCGCCATTTCGATGAGCGTCCGATTCTTTCTCTCAACAACTCCATTTTGTTGAGGTGTGTACGTAGCCGAGAACTCATGTGAAATCCCTTATTCATCAAGAAAGGTGTCCACATTTGCGTTCTCGAACTCCGTTCCGTTGTCGCTACAAACCTTCTTGATCTTCACTTCAAATTGATTTTGGGCCTTCCTAGCGAAGTTTTTGAAGATCTTTTGAACCTGCAATTTATCATCGAGAAAGAACACCCACGTAAATCTTGAAAAATCATCAACTTTAACTAGACCAAAATAATTTCCACCAAGACTTTTGTAAGCATTGGGACCAAAAAGATCCATGTGAAGTAGCTCGAGTGGCCTCCTTGTGGTCATGATGTTCTTCACGGGATTCCTTCCTCCAACCTGTTTACCTACTTGACACGCGCTGCAAAGTCTATCCTTATCAAATATGACATCGTTAACTCCAAGGATATGATTTCCTTTAATAAGCTTGTCAAGGTTTCGCATACCAACATGACCTAATCGTCTATGCCATAACCAACCTTTAGGGGATTTAGCAATAAAGCAAGTTCTAGGTTGAGCCTTTTTAGTGAAATCAACAATGTATAAATCACCTCTACGTACAACGGTAAAGACCATTTTATGATTATCTCTACGAAACACTTGGCAATCTACTTCAGTAAATAGGACATTGAAACCGAAATCAGCAAGTCTAGATACTGAAAGTAAGTTGTATCCAAGAGATGCAATGATCATGAAATTTTGTATGGAGCTATCATGTGATATGGCCACCTTACCGAGGCCAACCACCTTACCCTTTGAGTTGTCACCGAAAGTGACATACTTTTGAGGACCATCGTTTTCAGCAAGCTCACGGAATATGTATTTATCTCCGGTCATGTGATCGGTACATCCACTATCAAGGACCCATTCCTTTCCTCCTGCCATATATCCCCGAAGATTTGCCATAAGACCAAAGTGTCTCATTGCATCATCAAGATCAAAGTCACTATCATCGTCGTCATCATAGTATCCATGTTCAACATCGTCAAATGGTGGATCAAATCCTAGAGAGGGTGCTTCGTTAGAGTGAGTTTGAAATGATCTTGTTTATGAATTTTTATAGCTTCGGAAATAATATCACTAATAATTCCAACATCTCCTTTGGCACGCATAAGGTTTGTAAGCTCAAATAGACAATCACCAAACATAGGATCACTGGAATTCAACTTACTCAAGGCAATAGACTTATGGAGAATTTCATCTAGATTTTTCTAGGAATAATTTGGAAAGCGTTCCTCGAGAAATTTCCATATAGTGTAGGCACACTTACGAGTAGGCAATCATCCAATCAAGTTTCTAGGCAAGCCTCTAGTGATAAGTTCAACAGTTCTAAGATTGCGAATCATGTCAATTGACTCATCAAGGGTAGGATGCATTGGATCAACATGAGGTGCACAAGGGCTAGCAATGTACTTCTTCAAATGATATCCATTAAAAATCACAAGCATCTCATTTTTCCACTCATGAAAGTACTCTCCATCAAGTATAGGCACTCTATGTCTAAGACTCCCAATTGTAGACTCATCCATCTTCCTCCAATGGTGTTTAAACCAAAGCAATGGAGACCAAGGCTCTGATACCAATTGAAAGGATCGAGAAGAGGTGTCTAGAGTGGGGGGTGATTAGACACTAAGTACCAAAGGTTGCAGTTTTAAACTTCTTTAAGTTAAAGTGGAGTTTTGGCACAAGTTTGACACTCACAATACATATCAAGCAAGCATGCAAAGAGTATATGAGCAGCGGAAAGTAAATCATGCAACTTGCAAGAATGTAAAGGGAAGGGTTTGGAGAATTCAAACGCAATTGAAGACATGGATGTTTTTGTCGTGGTTCCGATATGTGGTGCTATCGTACATCCACGTTGATGGAGACTTCAACCCACGAAGGGTAACGGTTGCGCGAGTCCACGGAGGGCTCCACCCACGAAGGGTCCACGAAGAAGCAACCTTGTCTATCCCACCATGGCCGTTGCCCACGAAGGACTTGCCTCACTAGCGGTAGATCTTCACGAAGTAGGCGATCTCCTTGCCCTTACAAACTCCTTGGTTCAACTCCACAATCTTGTCGGAGGCTCCCAAGTGACACCTAGCCAATCTAAGAGACACCACTCTCCAAGAAGTAACAAATGGTGTGTTGATGATGAACTCCTTGCTCTTGTGCTTCAAATGATAGTCTCCCCAACACTCAACTCACTCTCATAGGATTTGGATTTGGTGGAAAGCAACTTGGGAAAGGCTAGAGATCAAGATTCATATGGTAGGAATGGAATATCTTGGCCTCAACACATGAGTAGGTGGTTATCTCTCAAAAAATGTATGCTGGAAGTGTAGGTTCTTTCTGATGCTCTCTCCACGAATGAAGAGTGGGTGGAGGGGTATATATAGACTCCACAAAAAATCTAACCGTTACACACAACTTTCCAAACTCGGTGGACCGAATTGAGAAACTCGGTCGGACCGATTCAGCAAATCTAGTGACCGTTAGGATTTTCGGTGGGACCGACATGAAACTCGGTAGGACCGATATGGTTAGGGTTAGGGCATAACGTAATCTCGGTGAGACCGATTACACAAACTCGGTGGGACCGATTTTGGTAATAAGCTAACCAGAGAGTTGGTCAAACAAACTCGGTGAGACCGATTACACAAACTTGATGTGACCGATTTTGGTAATAAGCTAACCAGAGAGTTTGCATTGTAATCTCGGTAGTACCGATTGCTCAAACTCGGTGAGACCGATTTTGCTAATGGACATACACAGAGAGATTACAATCCCATCTCGCTGAGACCGATTTGCCTTGGGTTTGTGGCAGTGGCTATGACATCTGAACTCGGTGGCGCCGGATGGAAAGAATCGGTGGGGCCGAGTTAGACTTTTGGGTTTAGGAGATATGTGGATGTGAGAAAGTAGTTGAGGGCTTTGGAGCATATCACTAAGCACTTTGAGCAAGCAAGCCATTAAGCAACACCTCATCCCCTCTTGATAGTATTGGCTATTCCTACAGACTCAATGTGATCTTGGATCACTAAAATAGAAAATGTAGAGTCTTGATCTTGGAGCTTGAGCCAATCCTTTGTCCTTAGCATATTGAAGGGGTTCCACATCCTTTAGTCCATGCCACTCCATTGTTGAACTTGTCTGAAACATACTAGGTAGAAGTGTTAGTCCAACAAGAGATATGTTGACATTAATTACCAAAATCACCCAGGGAGCACTTGTGCTTTCAACATATGAATAGCAACATGAAAGAAAACATCAAGGATTAGTCAAAGGCTCATGCCTTGCATGTATCCAAAAAGGAGTTCCTACTCCAAGTTTGAAGCATCAATGATGTTCAATTCACCTCTCAAACGGCAAAAGACTTTCTCATCAAGTGGTTTGGTGAATATATCCGCTAATTGCTTATTGGTGCGAACATGCTTAAGATTAATGTCCCCTTTGGCAACGTGATCTCGAATGAAATGATGACGAACTTCAATATGCTTAGTTCGAGAGTGTTGCACGAGATTGTGAGCAATCTTGATAGCACTTTCATTGTCACAAAGCAATGGAACATGTTTCACGTATATCCCATAATCCTTAAGAGTTTGGGTCATCCAAAGTAATTGAGCACAACATGAACCAGCGGCAATGTATTCCGCTTTGGCAGTGGATAAGGATACCGAGTTTTGTTTCTTGGAGGACCAAGACACAACAGATCTACCAAGAAATTTACAAGTACCCGAAGTGGACTTTCTATCAACCTTGTCTCTAGCATAGTCTGAATCAGAGTAACCAACAAGATTGAAAGAAGACCTCTTAGGTTACCAAATGCCAAAATTTGGTGTGTGTATTAACTATCTCACTATCCTTTTCACAGCCTTAAGATGACATTCTTTAGGGGCCGCTTGATATCGTGCACACATGCACACACTTAGCATAATATCGGGATGAGAGGCACATAGATATAACAATGAACCAATCATGGAGCGGTAAACCTTTTGATCAACCGGTTCACCATCTTTGTGTTGGAAATATGCCCTAGAGGCAATAATAAAAGTATTACTATATTTCAATGTTCATGATAATTGTCTTTTGTTCATGCTATAACTGTATTATTCGGAAATCGTAATACACGTGTGAACACTTAGACCCCAATATGTCCCTAGTGAGCCTCTAGTTGACTAGCCCGTTGTGATCAATAGATAGTCATGGTTTCCTGACTATGGACATTGGATGTCGTTGATAACGGGATCACATCATTAGGAGAATGATGTGATGGACAAGACCCAATCCTAAGCATAGCATAAAAGATCGTATAGTTCGTTTGCTAGAAGCTTGGCCAATGTCAAGTATCTCTTCCTTGGACCATGAGATCGTGTAACTCCCGGTTACCGTAGGAGTGCCTTGGGTGTATCAAACGTCACAACGTAACTGGGTGACTATAAAGGTGCATTACAGGTATCTCCGAAAGTATCTGTTGGGTTGACACGGATCGAGACTGGGATTTGTCACTCCGTATGACGGAGAGGTATCTCTGGGCCCACTCGGTAATGCATCATCATAATGAGCTCAAGTTGACCAAGGTGTTGGCCACGGGATCATGCATTACAGTACGAGTAAAGTGACTTGCCGGTAACGAGACTGATCAAGGTATTGGGATACCGACGATCGAGTCTCGGGCAAGTAACGTACTGACTGACAAAGGGAATTGCATACAGGGTTTGATCGAATCCTCGACATCGTGGTTCAACCGATGAAATCATCGAGGAGCATGTGGGAGCCAACATGGGTATCCAGACCCCGCTGTTGGTTATTGCCCGAGAGTCATCTCGGTCATGTCTGCGTGTCTCCCGAACCCGTAGGGTCTACACACTTAAGGTTCGGTGACGCTAGGGTTATTAGGAAGACTAGTATGTGACTACCGAATGCTGTTCGGAGTCCCGGATGAGATCCCGGACGTCACGAGGAGTTCCGGAAGGGTCCGTAGGTAAAGATTTATATATGGGAAGTTGTTAAACGGACACCGGAAAGTTTCGGGGGCATACCGGTATTGTACCGGGGCCACCGGAAGGGTTCCGGGGGTCCACCGGGAGGGGCCACCCCTCTCGGGGGCCCACTTGGGCTGCGTGGGGAGATGGCCAGCCCCTGGTGGGCTTGGCGCACCCCCTCCCCTGGGCCCTTGCGCCTAGGGTTGAGGGGGGAACCCTAGAGGGGGCGCCCCCCTTGCTTGGGGGGCAAGTCCCCCCTCCCCTTGGCCGCCGCCCCCCCTCTAGATGGATCTAGAGGGGCCGGCCCCCTTCTCCCTTCCCCCTATAAATAGAGGGGTGAGGGGAGGGCAGCCGCACCCAAGCCAAGGCGCAGCCCTCCCCTCCCCAACACCTCTCCTCCTCCGTTGTGCGCTCGGCGAAGCCCTGTCGGAGTACTGCTTCTCCACCATCACCACGCCGTCGTGCTGCCGGTGGAGCTGTCTTCCTCAACCTCTCCTTCCTCCTTGCTGGATCAAGATGGAGGAGACATCACCCGTACCGTACGTGTGTTGAACGCGGAGGTGCTGTCCGTTCAGCACTTGGTCATCGGTGATTCGAATCACGTCGAGTACGACTACATCATCACCTTGCAAGCTTCCGCACACGATCTACAAGTGGTATGTAGATGCAAACTCTCTCCCTTGACTCGTTGCTTAGATGAACTCATAGATGGATCATGGTGAAGCCGTAGGAAAAATTTTAATTTTCTGCAACGTTCCCCAACAGTGCCATCATGAGCTAGGTCTATGCGTAGTTCTCTAATGCACGAGTAGAACACAATTTGTTGTGGGCGTGGATCTTGTCATCTTACTTGCCTCTACTAGTCTTTTCTTGCTCAACGGTATTGTGGGATGAAGCGGCCCGGACCAACCTTACACGTACGCTTACGTGAGACCGGTTCCATCGATTGACATGCACTAGTTGCATAAGGTGGCTGGCGGGTGTCTGTCTATCCCACTTTAGTTGGAGCGGATTCGATGAACAGGGCCCTTATGAAGGGTAAATAGAAGTTGACAAAATCACGTTGTGGTGATTCGTAGGTAAGATGACGTTCTTGCTAGAACCCAATCGCAGCCATGTAAAAGATGCAACAACAATTAGAGGACGTCTAACTTGTTTTTGCAGCGATTGATCATGTGATGTGATATGGCCAGAAGTTGTGATGAATGATGAATTGTGATGTATGAGATCATGTTCTTGTAATAGGATTCACGACTTGCATGTTGATGAGTATGACAACCGGCAGGAGCCATAGGAGTTGTCTTTATTTTTTGTATGACCTGCGTGTCATTGAAGAACGCCATGTAAACTACTTTACTTCATTGCCAAACGCGTTAGTCATAGAAGTAGAAGTAGTCGTTGGCGTGACAACTTCATGAAGACACGATGATGGAGATCATGATGATGGAGATCATGGTGTCAAGCCGGTGACAAGATGATCATGGAGCCCCGAAGATGGAGATCAATGGAGCTTTATGATATTGGCCATATCATGTCACAACTATATAATTGCATGTGATGTTTATTATGTTTATGCATCTTGTTTACTTAGGACGACGGTAGTAAATAAGATGATCCCTTACAAAATTTCAAGAAGTGTTCTCCCCTAACTGTGCACCGTTGCTACAGTTCGTCGCTTCTAAGCACCACGTGATGATCGGGTGTGATGGATTCTTACGTTCACATACAACGGGTGTAAGACAGTTTTACACAGCGAAAGCACTTAGGGTTAACTTGACGAGCCTAGCATGTGCAGACATGGCCTCGGAACACGGAGACCGAAAGGTCGAACACGAGTCGTATAGAAGATACGATCAACATGAAGATGTTCACCGACGATGACTAGTCCGTCTCACGTGATGATCGGACACGGGCTAGTCGACTCGGATCGTGTAACACTTAGATGACTAGAGGGATGTCTAATCTAAGTGGGAGTTCATAATTTGATTAGAACTTTATTATCATGAACTTAGTCTAAAACCTTTGCAAATATGTCTTGTAGATCAATGGCCAACGCTAATGTCAACATGAACTTCAACGCGTTCCTAGAGAAAACCAAGCTGAAAGATGATGGCAGCAACTATACAGACTGGGTCCGGAACCTGAGAATCATCCTCATAGCTGCCAGGAAGCAATATGTCCTAGAAGGACCGCTAGGTGACGCTCCCGTCCCAGAGAACCAAGACGTTATGAACGCTTGGCAAGCTCGTGCTGATGATTACTCCCTCGTTTAGTGCGGCATGCTTTACAGCTTAGAACCGGGGCTCCAAAAGCGTTTTGAGCACCACGGAGCATATGAGATGTTCGAAGAGCTGAAACTAGTTTTCCAAGCTCATGCCCGGGTCGAGAGATATGATGTCTTCGACAAGTTCTACAGTTGTAAGATGGAGGAAAACAATTCTGTCAGTGAGCACATCCTGAAGATGTCTGGGTTGCACAACCGTATGACCCAGCTGAACATAAACCTCCCAGATGAGGCGGTCATTGACAGAATCCTCCAGTCACTCCCACCAAGCTACAAGAGCTTTGTGATGAACTACAACATGCAGGGGATGGTAAAGACCATTCCTGAAGTGTTCTCGATGCTGAAGTCAGCAGAGGCTGAAATCAAGAAAGAACATCAAGTGTTGATGGTCAATAAGACCACTAAGTTCAAGAAGGGCAAGGGTAAGAAGAACTTCAAGAAGGACGGCAAAGATGTTGCCGCGCCCGGTAAGCCAGTTGCCGGGAAGAAGTCAAAGAATGGACCCAAGCCTGAGACTGAGTGCTTTTATTGCAAAGGGAAGGGTCACTGGAAGCGGAACTGCCCCAAATACTTAGCGGATAAGAAGGCCGGCAACACCAAAGGTATATTTGATATACATGTAATTGATGTGTACCTTACCAGTACTCGTAGTAACTCCTGGGTATTTGATACCGGTGCCGTTGCTCATATTTGTAACTCACAGCAGGAGCTGCGGAATAAACGGAGACTGGCGAAGGACGAGGTGACGATGCGCGTCGGGAATGGTTCTAGAGTCGATGTGATCGCCGTCGGCACGCTGCCTCTACATTTACCCACGGGATTAGTTTTGAACCTTAATAATTGTTATTTAGTGCCATGTTTGAGCATGAACATTGTATCTAGATCTCGTTTAATACGAGATGGCTACTCATTTAAGTCTGAGAATAATGGTTGTTCGATTTATATGAGAGATATGTTTTATGGTCATGCTCCGATGGTCAATGGTTTATTCTTAATGAATCTCGAGCGTAATGTTACACAAGTTCATAGTGTGGATGCCAAAAGATGTAAAGTTGATAACGATAGTCCCACATACTTGTGGCACTGCCATCTTGGTCACATTGGTGTCAAGCGCATGAAGAAGCTCCATGCTGATGGACTTTTAGAGTCTCTTGATTATGAATCGTTTGACACATGCGAACCATGCCTCTTAGGCAAAATGACCAAGAGTCTGTTCTCCGGAACAATGGAGCGAGCAACCAACTTGTTGGAAATCATACATACCGATGTGTGCGGTCCAATGAGCGTTGAGGCTCGCGGAGGATATCGTTATGTTCTCACTCTCACTGATGACTTGAGTAGATATGGGTATGTCTACTTAATGAAACACAAGTCTGAGACCTTTGAAAAGTTCAAGGAATTTCAGAGTGAGGTGGAGAATCAACATGACCGAAAGATAAAGTTCCTACGATCAGATCGTGGAGGAGAATACTTAAGTCACGAATTTGGTACACACTTAAGAAAATGTGGAATCGTTTCACAACTCATGCCGCCTGGAACACCTCAGCGAAACGGTGTGTCCGAACGTCGTAATCGCACTCTATTGGATATGGTGCGGTCTATGATGTCTCTTACCGATTTACCGCTGTCATTTTGGGGATACGCTCTAGAGACAGCTACATTCACTTTAAATAGGGCACCGTCTAAATCCGTTGAGACGACACCGTATGAATTATGGTTTGGGAAGAAACCTAAGCTGTCATTTCTAAAAGTTTGGGGATGCGATGCTTATGTCAAGAAACTTCAACCTGAAAAGCTCGAACCCAAGTCGGAAAAATGCGTATTCATAGGATACCCTAAGGAAACTGTCGGGTATACCTTCTACTTAAGATCCGAAGGCAAGATCTTTGTTGCCAAGAACGGATGCTTTCTGGAGAAAGAGTTTCTCTCGAAAGAAGTAAGTGGGAGGAAAGTAGAACTCGATGAAGTACTACCTCTCGAACGGGAAGGTGGTGCAGCGCAGGAAACCGTTCCTGTGATGCCCACACCAACTGAAGAGGAAAACAATGATGATGATCAAGGTACTTCAGATCAAGTTTCTACTGAACTTCGAAGATCCACGAGGACACGTTCCGCACCAGAGTGGTACGGCAACCCTGTCATGGAAATCATGTTGTTAGACAACAATGAACCTTCGAACTATGAAGAAGCGATGGCGGGCCCGGATTCCAACAAATAGCTTGAAGCCATGAAATCCGAGATAGAATCCATGTATGAAAACAAAGTATGGACTTTGACAGAATTGCCCGATGATCGGCGAGCGATAGAAAACAAATGGATTTTTAAGAAGAAGACGGACGCGGATGGAACGTTACCATCTATAAAGCTCGACTTGTCGCTAAGGGTTATCAAAAAGTTCAAGGGATTGACTACGACGAGACATTCTCTCCCGTAGCGAAGCTGAAGTCCGTTCGAATCATGTTAGCAATTGCCGCATACTATGATTATGAGATATGGCAGATGGACGTCAAAACGGCATTCCTTAACGGACATCTTAAGGAAGAGCTGTATATGATGCAGCCGGAAGGTTTTGTCGATCCTCAGAACGCTAACAAAGTATGCAAGCTCCAGCGATCCATTTATGGACTGGTGCAAGCACCTCGGAGTTGGAACATTCGCTTTGATGAGATGATCAAAGCGTTTGGGTTTATGCAGACTTATGGAGAAGCCTGCGTTTACAAGAAAGTGAGTGGGAGCTCTGTAGCATTTCTCCTATTATATGTAGATGACATACTCTTGATGGGAAATGATACGAAACTTCTGGACAGCATTAAGGCCTACTTGAATAAGTGTTTTTCAATGAAGGACCTTGGAGAAGCTGCTTATATATTAGGCATCAAGATCTATAGAGATAGATCGAGACGCCTCATAGGTCTTTCACAAAGCACATACCTTGATAAGATTTTGAAGAGGTTCAAAATGGATCAGTCCAAGAAGGGGTTCTTGCCTATGTTACAAGGTGTGAGATTGAGCTCGGCTCAGTCACCGACCACGGCAAAAGATAAAGAAGAGATGAGTGTCATCCCCTATGCTTCAGCCATAGGATCTATTATGTATG
This sequence comes from Triticum timopheevii, assembly GCA_963921465.1. Taxonomy (NCBI): domain Eukaryota; kingdom Viridiplantae; phylum Streptophyta; class Magnoliopsida; order Poales; family Poaceae; genus Triticum; species Triticum timopheevii. Next base: position 143,882,007 of record OY997270.1, read on the forward strand.
CCATGTTGTGTACCAGACCCGATGTAAACCTTGCCGTAAGTTTGGTTGCAAGATACCAAAGTAATCCCGGCAAGGAACACTGGACAGCGGTCAAGAATATCCTGAAGTACCTGAAAAGGAGAAAGGACATGTTTCTCGTTTATGGAGGAGACGAAGAGCTCGTCGCACAGGGTTACGTCGACGCTAGCTTCGACTCAGATCTGGATGACTCTAAGTCACAAACCGGATACGTGTATATGTTGAATGGTGGAGCAGTAAGCTGGTGCAGCTGCAAGCAGAGCGTCGTGGCAGGATCTACGTGTGAAGCGGAGTACATGGCAGCCTCGGAGGCAGCGCATGAAGCGATTTGGGTGAAGGAGTTCATCACCGACCTAGGAGTCATACCTAATGCATCGGGGCCGATCAAACTCTTCTGTGACAACACTGGAGCTATTGCCCTTGCCAAGGAGCCCAGGTTTCACAAGAAGACCAGGCACATCAAGCGTCGTTTCAACTCCATCCGTGAAAATGTTCAAGATGGAGACATAGAGATTTGCAAAGTGCACACGGATCTGAATGTCGTAGATCCGTTGACTAAACCTCTCTCGCGTGCAAAACATGATCAACACCAGAACTCTATGGGTATTCGATTCATCACAATGTAACTAGATTGGTGACTCTAGTGCAAGTGGGAGACTGTTGGAAATATGCCCTAGAGGCAATAATAAAAGTATTATTATATTTCAATGTTCATGATAATTGTCTTTTGTTCATGCTATAACTGTATTATTCGGAAATCGTAATACACGTGTGAACACTTAGACCCCAATATGTCCCTAGTGAGCCCCTAGTTGACTAGCCCGTTGTGATCAATAGATAGTCATAGTTTCCTGACTATGGACATTGGATGTCGTTGATAACGGGATCACATCATTAGGAGAATGATGTGATGGACAAGACCCAATCCTAAGCATAGCATAAAAGATCATATAGTTCGTTTGCTAGAAGCTTGGCCAATGTCAAGTATCTCTTCCTTGGACCATGAGATCGTGTAACTCCCGGTTACCGTAGGAGTGCCTTGGGTGTATCAAACGTCACAACGTAACTGGGTGACTATAAAGGTGCATTACAGGTATCTCCGAAAGTATCTGTTGGGTTGACACGGATCGAGACTGGGATTTGTCACTCCGTATGACGGAGAGGTATCTCTGGGCCCACTCGGTAATGCATCATCATAATGAGCTCAAGGTGACCAAGGTGTTGGCCACGGGATCATGCATTACGGTACGAGTAAAGTGACTTGCCGGTAACGAGACTGAACAAGGTATTGGGATACCGACGATCGAGTCTCGGGCAAGTAACGTACCGACTGACAAAGGGAATTGCATACAGGGTTTGATCGAATCCTCGACATCGTGGTTCAACCGATGAAATCATCGAGGAGCATGTGGGAGCCAACATGGGTATCCAGACCCCGCTGTTGGTTATAGCCCGAGAGTCGTCTCGGTCATGTCTGCGTGTCTCCCGAACCCGTAGGGTCTACACACTTAAGGTTCGGTGACGCTAGGGTTATTAGGAAGACTAGTATGTGACTACCCAATGTTGTTCGGAGTCCCGGATGAGATCCCGGACGTCACGAGGAGTTCCGGAAGGGTCCGGAGGTAAAGATTTATATATGGGAAGTTGTTAAACGGACACCGGAAAGTTTCGGGGGCATACCGGTATTGTACCGGGGCCACCGGAAGGGTTCCGGGGGTCCACCGGGAGGGGCCACCCCTCCCGGGGGGCCACTTGGGCTGCGTGGGGAGATGGCCAGCCCCTGGTGGGCTTGGCGCACCCCCTCCCCTGGGCCCTTGCGCCTAGGGTTGAGGGGGGAACCCTAGAGGGGGCGCCCCCCCCCCCTTGCTTGGGGGGCAAGTCCCCCCTCCCCTTTGCCGCCGCCCCCCCTCTAGATGGATCTAGAGGGGCCGGCCCCCTTCTCCCTTCCCCCTATAAATAGAGGGGTGAGGGGAGGGCAGCCGCACCCAAGCCAAGGCGCAGCCCTCCCCTCCCCAACACCTCTCCTCCTCCGTTGTGCGCTCGGCGAAGCCCTGTCGGAGTACTGCTTCTCCACCATCACCACGCAGTCGTGCTGCCGGTGGAGCTGTCTTCCTCAACCTCTCCTTCCTCCTTGCTGGATCAAGACGGAGGAGACGTCACCCGTACCGTACATGTGTTGAACGCGGAGGTGCTGTCCGTTCAGCACTTGGTCATCGGTGATTCGAATCACGTCGAGTACGACTACATCATCACCTTGCAAGCATCCGCACGCGATCTACAAGTGGTATGTAGATGCAAACTCTCTCCCTTGACTCGTTGCTTAGATGAACTCATAGATGGATCTTGGTGAAGCCGTAGGAAAAATTTTAATTTTCTGCAACATTCCCCAACACTTTGGTCAAATCAAGATGTCCACTAGTAGGCATGGGTGTAGTCATACCCTTGCATTCTTGCATGTTGAACTTCTTGAATATGTCCTTGGTGTACTTTATTTGAGAGACAAAGGTACCTTCCTTAGTTTGCTTGATTTGCAAACCGGGGAAGAATTTGAGTTCACTCATCATAGACATCTTAAACTTCTCGGACATTAGCTTTCCAAACTTCTCACTAAAGTGAGGGTTAGTCAAACCAAATATAATATCATCAACATAGATTTGGCACACAAATAGTTCTCCATTAATCCTTTTAGTAAAAAGAATAGAATCAATTTTTCCAATTTCAAAGCCTTTTTCAATAAGGAACTTGGTCAAGCAGTTATACCATGCTCTAGGAGCTTGTTTAAGACCATAAAGAGCTTTGTGAAGTTTGTAAACATGATTAGGTTTCTTAGGATTGACAAAGCCGGGAGGTTGCTTAACATAAACTTCCTCCTCTATTTCACCATTTAGAAAAGCACTTTTAATGTCCATTTGGTACAAGGTGATATCATGGTGATTAGCATAGGCAAGTAAGATGCGAATGGACTCAAGTATAGCAACGGGGGCATATGTCTCACCAAAGTCCATACCTTCGACTTGAGTGTACCCGTGGGCGTCGAGACGTGCTTTGTTGCGAACTACTTGTCCATCTTCATCTTGCTTGTTGCGAAACACCAATTTGGTACCAATGATATTGTGGTTGTTGTCCGGCTTCTCAACCAATGTCCAAACTTGATTTCTCTCAAAGTTGTGTAGCTCTTCATGCATGGCGTTTATCCAATCCAGATCTTCCAATGCTTCTTCAACCTTCATAGTTTCAATGCTAGAGATGAATGAATAATGTTCACAAAAGTTGGCCAAACAAGTTTTAGAGCGAGTGATTCTCCCGGTTTGGATATCATTGTAGATTTGCTCGACGGGATGGTCTTTGGCGACTCTTGCTCAAACTCGTGGAAGCTTTTCCTTGGATCTTGGTGGAACATCTTCTTCATCTTGTTCTTCTTCTTAGCCTTCTTCGTTGTTGACGTTGTCGTTCTCTTGTCGTGGTGGAGAAGGAGGTTGTTGATGTTCATCTTGGTGTACTTCCTCATTTTCTTTGTCTTGGTGTGTCCCACTTGTGGATGCTTCTGTATCAACTCTTGGTTCACCTTGTTGTGAGGTGGAAGCTTCCACTTGGACGGACGAGGTACTCTCCTTCACCTCCGTTGGACGAATCTTGCCAATATACAAGTCTTGGATTTCCTAGTGAAATTATTGTAGACATGATAAGTGTGAGAGTTTGAGCCATAACCAAGTAGGAAACCTTCATGAGATTTAGGAGCAAATTTAGAAGGACTATGCTTATCAAGAATGTAGCACTTTGAGCCGAATACTCAAAAGTATCCAACTTGGGGTTTGTTACCGGTGAGGAGCTCGTATGCCGTCTTGCCGAGTAGCTTGTGAAGATACAAGCGATTTATTGCATGACAAGCTGTCTCAACCGCTTCCGCCCAAAAGTGCTTCGGCGTCTTGTACTCATCAAGCATCGTTCTCGCCATTTTGATGAGCGTCCGGTTCTTCCTCTCAACAACTCCATTTTGTTGAGGTGTGTACGTAGCCGAGAATTCATGTGAAATCCCTTCTTCATCAAGAAAGGTGTCCACATTTGCGTTCTTGAACTCCGTTCTGTTGTCGCTGTGAACCTTCTTGATCTTCACTTCAAATTGATTTTGGGCCTTCCTAGCGAAGTTTTTGAAGATCTTTTGAACCTGTGATTTATCATCGAGAAAGAACACCAACGTAAATCTTGAAAAATCATCGACTATGACTAGACCGAAAGAGTTTCCACCGAGACTTTTGTAAGTGTTGGGACCAAAAAGATCCATGTGAAGTAGCTCGAGTGGCCTCCTTGTGCTCATGGTGTTCGTCACAGGATGCCTTCCTCCAACCTGTTTACCTGCTTAACAAGCACTGCAAAGTCTATCCTTATCAAATATGACATCGTTAACACCGAGGATATGATTACCTTTAATAAGCTTGTCAAGGTTTCGCATGCCCACATGACCTAACCGTCTATGCCACAACCAGCCTTTACAGGATTTAGCAATTAAGCAAGTTCTAGGTTGAGCCTTTTTAGTGAAATCAACAATGTAAAGATCACCTCTACGTATACCGGTAAAGACCATTTTATGATTGTCTCTTCGAAACACTTGGCAATCTACTTTAGTAAATAGGACATTGAAACCGAAATCAACAAGTCTAGATACTGAAAGTAAATTGTACCCAAGAGATTCAACGAGCATGACATTTTGTATGGAGCTATCATGTAAGATGGCCACCTTACCGAGGCCAACCACCTTACCCTTTGAGTTATCACCAAAAGTGACATACTTTCGAGGGCCGTCGTTTTCAGCAAGCTCACGAAACATATCTTTATCTTCAGTCATGTGATCGGTGCATCCACTATCAAGAACCCATTCCTTTCCTCCTGCCATGTATCCCCGAAGATTTGCCATAAGACCGAAGTGTCTCATTGCATCATCAAGATCAAAGTCACTATCATCATCCTCATCATGGTATCCATGTTCAACACCGACATGTGATGGATCAATTCCTAGATAGGGCGATTCATTAGAATGACTTTGATAATGATCTTCTTTATGAATTCTAATAGCTTCAGAAATAATATTGCTAATAATTCCAACATCTCCTTTGGCACGCATAAGATTTGTAAGCTCAAATAGACAATCACCAAACTTAGGATCATTGGAATTCATCTTACTCAAGGCAATAGACTTATGGAGAATTTCATCTAGATTTTGCAAGGAATAGTTTGGAAAACATTGCTCAAGAAACTTCCATATGGTGTAGGCACACTTAAGAGTAGGCAAGCAACCTATCAAGTTTCTAGGCAAACCTCTAGTGATAAGATTAATAGTTCTAAGATTGCGGATCATGTCAATTGACTCATCATGGGTAGGATGCATAGGATCAACATGAGGTGCACAAGGGCTAGTAATGTACTTGTTCAAATGATATTCATTGAAAATCACAAGCATCTCATTTTTTCACCCATGAAAGTACTCTCCATCAAGTATAGGCACTCTATATCAAAGACTCCCCAACGTAGACTCATCCATCTTCCTCCAATGGTGTTTAAACCAAAGCAATGGAGATCAAAGCTCTGATACCAATTGAAAGGATGGAGAAGAGGTGTCTAGAGGGGGGTGAATAGACTCTAAGTGAGAAAAGTTGCAGTTTTTAATCTCTTTAAGTTGAAGTGGAGTTTGGAACAAGTTTTAACATTCACAATAAATATCAAGCAAGCATGACAATAGTTTATGAGCAGCGGAAAGTAAAGCATGCAAATTGCAAGAATGCAAGGGATGGGATTGGAGTGTGCAAACGCAATTTGAAGACATGGAGATTTTTTATCCGTGGTTCCGATAGGTGGTTCTATCGTTCATCCACGTTGATGGAGACTTCAACCCATGAAGGGTAACTGTTGTGCGAGTCCACGGAGGGCTCCACCCACGAAGGGTCCACGAAGAAGCAACCTTGTCTATCCCACCATGGCCGTCACCCACGAAGGACTTGCCTCACTAGGGTAGATCTTCACGAAGTAGGTGATCTCCTTGCCCTTACAAACTCCAATTGGTTCAACTCCACAATCTTGACGGAGGCTCCCAAGTGACACCTAGCCAATCTAGGAGACACCACTCTCCAAGAAGTAACAAATGGTGTGTTGATGATGAACTCCTTGCTCTTGTGCTTCATATGATAGTCTCCCCAACACTCAACTCTCTCTCACAAATTTGGATTTGGTGGAAAGAATATTTGAGTGGAAAGCAACTTGGGGAAGGCTAGAGATCAGGATTTATGTGGTAGGAATGGAATATCTTGACCTCAACACAAGTGTAGGTAGCTCTCTCTTAGAAAATGTATGTTGGAAGTGTAGGCATGTTCTGATGGCTCTCTCCACGAATGTAGAGTGGGTGGAGGGGTATATATAGCCTCCACACAAAATCTAACTGTTACACACAACTTACCAAACTCGGCGGGACCGAATCTTGAAACTTGGTCAGACCGATTTAGTTCATAATGTGACCGTTAGGCGTTTCGGTGGGACCGACATGTCAACTCGGTGGGACCGATATGGTTAGGGTTAGGGCATAACGTAATCGTGGTGAGACCGATTACACAAACTCGGTGAGACCGATTTTGGTAATAGACACACAGAGAGTTGGCCAGGAAAACTCGGTGGGAACGATTGCATATCTTGGTGGGACCGGAATTATTGTAATAGGTAACAGAGAGTTTGCAAGCCCATCTCGGTGAGACCGAGATCCCATTGGTGAGACCGACTTAATTAGGGTTTTTTGCAGTGGCTATGTCATCTGAATTCGGTGCCGTCAGATAGAAAGTTTCGGTGGGGCCGAGTTTGGCTTTTTGTTTGGGACATATGTGGATGTGAGAAAGTGGTTGAGGGCTTTAGAGCATATCACTAAGCACTTTGACCAAGCAAGCCATTAAGCAACACCTCATCCCCTCTTAATAGTTTTGGCTTTCCTATGGACTCAATGTGATCTTGGATCACTAAAAGTAAAATGTAGAGTCTTGTGATTTGAGCTTGAGCCAATCCTTTGTCCTTAGCATCTTGAAGGGGTTCCACATCCTCTAGTCCACGCCACTCCATTGTTGAACTTATCTGAAACATACTAGGTAAGAGTATTAGTACAACAAGAGATATGTTGACATTAGTTACCAAAATCACCCAGGGAGCACTTGTGCTTTCATGCTCCATGATAACATGCCAAGTTTCATGAATTTCAAACGAGTTTTTGATTTACTAGAATTGAAAAAGCAGGTATCTCAGTGTTTGTGGCCGAGTGACGGTGGCAGGGTGTTTGACATTCATTCCCATTTCTTGCGTGGAACCTAAGCATGCAACCAAGGACACATATTTGATTTTTCGATCAATTTATATGCACCAGACCATGTGCATGTAGTTAAATTTTGAATTGTGCACATAAAATGCCTAGAAAACCAATTTAATGTATAAAAATGTCCAAATGAACCCCGAAAAATTCCAAAATTTAAAACAACACTCATAATGTTCTATGTTGACATTAGAAAAAATTTGAAAGCAATAAGAGGCAACGGATATGTTTCGTCCCTAAAGGTGGCACGTTCTCTACCGAAACTATCACGCTTGTTGTGACAAGCTCTGGTTTGTGAGAAGCTTATACCCAAACCTGCCCCAAATGGGACAAAAAATTTACCACGGCATGTTGATGCCGCTCCATGATAGCCTGTCAAGTTTGATGAATTTCAGACGTGTTTTGGATTTACTAGAATTTAAAACCAGGTATCTCAATGTTTGTGGCCGAGTGACGGTGGCAGTGTGTTTGACATTCATTCCAATTTCTTGCATGAGACCTAGGCATGCAACCAAGGACACAGATTTGATTTTTCAACCAATTTATATGCACTAGAGCATGTGCATGTAGTTCATATTTGAATTATGCACATAAAATGCCTAGAAAACCCAGTTAATGTATAAAAATGTCCAAACGAACCCCAAAAATTCCAAAATTTAACACAACACTCCTGATGTTCTATGTTAACACTAGAAAACATTTGAAAGCAATAAGAGGCAACAGATATCGTTTCATCCCCAAAGGTGGCACGTTCCCTACCGAAACCATCATGCTTGTTGTGAGAAGCTCTGCTTTGTGAGAAGATTATACCCAAACCTGCCCCAAATGGGACAAAAAATTTACCACGGCATGTTTATGACGCTCCATGATAGAATGCCAAGTTTCATGAATTTTAGACGAGTTTTGGATTTACTAGAATTTAAAAGCAGGTATCTCAATGTTTGCGGCCGAGTGACGGTGGCAGGGTGTTTGACATTCATTCCCATTTCTTGCATGTGACCTAAGCATGCAACAAAGGACACATATTTTATTTTTCAACCAATTTATGTGAACTAGAGCATGTGCATGTAGTTCCGATTTGAATTATGCACATAAAATGCCTAGAAACCCCAGTTAATGTATAAAAATGTACAAACGAACCCCAAAAATTCCAAAATTTAACACAACACTCCTGTTGTTCTATGTTGACACTAGAAAAAATTTGAAAGCAATAAGAGGCAATGGATATCGTTTCGTCCTTAAAGTTGGCACGTTCCCTACCAAAACCATCACGCTTGTTGACCATCACACTTGTTGTGAGAAGCTCTGGTTTGTGAGAAGCTTATACCCAAACCTGCCCCAAATGGGACAAAAATTTTACCACAGCATGTTGATGCCGCTCCATGATAGCATGTCAAGTTTCATGAATTTCAGACGAGTTTTGGATTTACTAGAATTTAAAAACCAGGTATCTCAATGTTTGCGGCCGAGTGACGGTGGCAGGCTGTTTGACATTCATTCCCATTTCTTGCATGGGACCTAAGCATGCAACCAATGACACAAATTTGATTTTTCAACCAATTTATATGCTTTGGAGCATGTGCATGTAGTTCAAATTTGAATTATGCACATAAAATGCCTAGAAAACCCAGTTAATGTATAAAAATGTCCAAGTGAACCCCGAAAATTCCAAAATTTAACACAACACTCCTGTTGTTCTATGTTGACACTGTAACCAGGTGTGATATAGTCTCCTTTGTGTACCCAAATTGTGCAATGAAGTGGATGACCACTGTAACCAGGGAAATCCGAACCAATATTTTTGACGTTCAAACTCATCACACATGTTTTAAGCTATCCGAATCGTTTGTGATGTTCACATATCGTACACAGTTCTGAATAAGGGACCTTGTTTGATGACACTTTACGCGTCAGTTTTTTCGCTGAATGAATTCAAAATTTTCGGCTTCCGCAGAAATATCTACCTCCCCGCCCCTCCCCCTTACCAAAAGCCACTTTTCCCCTGTTTCTGCCTTCCTTTCCAACTTGAAACCTTCGCTCCTTGCTTGCAGCACCGCCTCCTCGCCGACGACCCTCCTTCACGCTGCTCGGCCTCATCTATCCAGGTAGGTAATCCACACCTGACCCCCATCCTGCTCCTTCCACATCCCACATGCCGCGACCACCAGCGCAACACCTTCCACCAAAATCACCGACCCCTCCGCCAAATAAGCGTCGCCCTAAGCCATGGTGCATGCAGTATAGCCAGGATCTCAAGGAGCATTTGGCAGCGGAGAAGCAAATCGCGGCCGCACGCGCGGATGAGGTCGCGATGGATGCCATTCGTGTCGACCCCCAGATCTTGGAGGAGCACCTCGTCGTTGAGGCCACCGTCGACGCCTCGCGCGCCGACGCCGCGACGCGGTTGGTTGCTTTAAACGACAGTTTGTGGCGTTTTCTCAAGGCCACCCTCGGTGCCTTCGATAAAGACTACGAGGTGTTTTCTTAGTGTGCACGTGCTTACCTCATCTCGAGAGCCAGCAGGTTGGCGCCCGGAGCGGCTCAGGCAACTCACCACTACGACAAGGGCACCCACAATGTGGAGGCCTCACCCTCTTCCATGTCCAAGGAGCCAATCATCATCGATATCTCTGACGATGACGAGTAGCTTGTCTTATTAGCTCACTATAAGGACCCATGCTCAGTTTGCTAACTACTTCCTTTCCTTAACAAATTCTAGTGAATTGTGCTATCTACTTTTACCATGCAATCTGTTGCTCTAGTGTATATGTTCTATATGTCGTGCAATGTGGTGCTCACTTATTAACTGTTGGTTAATTAGTTGTCGTGTTCAGTTAACTATTTGGTTCAATTCTGCAAATGTGATGTTCAATTCTTCAAGGTGCAATTTTGTATTCTCTTCCATGGGAGAAATAAATCAAATTTTTCTTTATAAAATACATGAGAAACAAACGCAATTGTTATATTTCCAAGTTGTCAAGCATGCTTGGTTTGGTTAACTGTCTGACCTTCTAGTATGTTATACATTGTGCAATGTGGTGCTAAGTTAACACTTGGTTCATTTGTTGTGGTGTTTAGCTAACTGCTTGGTTCAGTTCTGCAATGCGATGTTCGATTGTTGTGGGTGAATTCTGTTATTGTATACCATGTGAGAAATAAATCGAATTGGTTGTACTAAATACATGAGAAACAAATAAAATTGCTATATTTCCAAGTTTTGAAGCATGCTTGGTTTGATTAATTGTCTGATCTTCTATTAGGAGTATGTTATATTGTGCAATGTGGTGATCAGTTAACGTTTGGTTCATTTGTTGTGGTGTTTAGTTAATTGATTGGTTCAATTCTGCAATGCGATGTTCAGTTGTTGTGGGTGCATTCTATTATTGTATACCATGTGAGAAATAAATCGAATTTGGATGTACTAAATACATGGACAAATACAATTGCTATATTTCCGAGTTGTTAAGCATGCTTGGTTTGGTTAACTATCTGGTCTTCTTTTAGAAGTATGTTATATTGTGCAATGTGGTGCTCAGTTAATGTTTGGTTCATTTGTTGTGGTGTTTAGTTAACTTCTTGGTTCAATTTTGCAATGCGATGTCCAATTGTCGTGGGTAGAATTTTGTATTGTTGTGCATGTGAGCAATAAATCGAATTTGGCTGCACTTAATACATGAGAAACATATACGAGTGCTACATTTCCTAGTTCTTAATCATGCTTGGTTTGGATAAATGGGTTTTCCATGTGGCTTGAATTAATATGATGAATCTACAATGTGCTTAATTTTCATCAACATATTTTACTAATAGCATGTGAGCCCTTACTTAACCTGATGACTAACTACCTTATATGTGTTGCGGGGAAACAATGGGAAGCACTGAGGTTTACAATCGAGGTTAGCACGTGCATGGTCCATTGTCTAATAGCATTATTGTGCAATTGCAGGAACCATTCTAATATTTAGGTTTTTAACAATTTGGTCTTGCACATGTAGGTCCTGCTATCAGAGGCTTTGACACACTGTTCGACCATTTTTGCATATGGGGAAATGAGTTGTCCATGAATATCAGTCAAGTCAAGAAACTCAGAAAGATAGTTAGGATAGAGAAATTAGCGGCAAAAACAATAAGATCTTTGTCTGCACAATGAAGAAGACATCAGTTCACTACAGGATGGTACTAACTATTATACCTTGCCTTTTTTATTCCTTTGCCCCATGTCCAATATAGAGAAGATATTTATGCACATCCTTGTTTTCAGGCCTTTCCAAAGTAGTTCACTGATGATTACCTCTCGAACCACCTGTATGGTCAGGAGGCGATGAAGGTATTCATACACCACCCACGGTTCAATATTTAAGTGTTCCTGAAGAGGATGAAGGATGGATGGTCAATCATCCATAGGCACTGGCCTAAATTTGCAAAGACCTTCAACATTAATGAAGGCTCAATATTCGCCTTCTGCTTCAGCAGTTTTTAAGGTGAGATACATCTGTCTATGTGCCGTCTATGATTCTAATTTTGAAAGGTTATATATGTTGCATGTGAAACTTGCTTTTGGTGCAGTTGTGTAATGGGGTAGCTGAGTGCTGAAGCTATATGATGTTGTACTCTGATGTATTTCAATTATGAAAATGGAATATAGTGTGTGCTTAATATGAAATGTCAATTAGATTTATAAATGGATTATTAATAATAGGATAATTAGCCTGCTAATTGGGTTTTTTTATTGCAAATGGTTATTGAGAAAATACCGTGGGCGATGACCTCATGCAACGCATACAGTTCTAGGAATAAAACGTGTTGGATTATTGAACAATCACACATGACATCCTCTTGAAAACTATTTGTGACGGACAGCCTTTGCCACACAGTTTCTTCTAAGGATCGTGTGTGATGCATTCAATAACGCAAATGATAAAATTGTTAATACCATGTGCAATGGAAATGATATCACAAACGGTTTAACGGGGAAAATTGTGTGTGATGTACTTGCGAACAGAAACGTTTTCCTTTGAGCGACTGTGTGGGATGTATATACGAACAGAAACGTTTAGCTGGGACTGACTGTGTGGGATGTACTTACGACTGGAAATGATTTCGCCTGTATAATTGTATTTTTAGCACTACTTACGTATAACCATATCTGATCGCTCACCGGTCGCACACGACCTCAATTTGCCGAGCGTGTGTGCCAGGAGAGCATATCCCCGACGGTTTCTGGGTGGTGTGGGATGGACCCCCCCCCCTATCGCCTACACTCACTAGGCAACGGTTCCAAAAGCCATCGCGGAAAGGGGTTAAAAACTGTTTGTATATCACCTCGCTGTACTAGTGTGCCGCATTGGTGAAAAATTAAAGGCCGCCAGAAAATTTCCGGCTTAAACAGTGCCTGGCAATCAAAAAGTTCTGGCTCAATAGAAGAGTTCTGGGTTATTGCAAAAGATTCCGGTTCAAGGGAAATTTGTCTCCCACAAAGTTTTGAGCTATCAATATCCGGCTCAACATCTGGTTCAAGAAGATTACACCTCTCACAAGTTTGACTTCTCAGGAAAAATTAAAGGTTACCAAAGAGAACTTTTTGCTATGATGCACGGTTCAAACATGGGTATCCTGCCTTATGGGATTATCATATTATGATCAACTTAATAAAGCCGACATCCCTGAAATTCGGGGCCTCTGTCGTTTCATTTCTATGTATTTGTGTCTTTATTGGTTGATCATAAGGTCACTTAGGGGCTTCCAACCCACTGGTTTTTTCATACCCTCTTGATCAGGCGTGGACGCCAAATTATGGTTTCATCCTGCATGTTTGCAACTTGCTACTCCGCCAAACTCTTGGCAAGTCTATCTTCTTAAAGACCCTGAACTTGCCAAGGTTAAAACGACGGTTTTGTGTCACGTGAGGGCCAGCTTACAGTGAGCTAGGATGAACCATGGCTGTTGCGGCCTTGAAAGCAATCATGACACCTGAGTGCCAAATGGCTATTGCGGCCTTGAAAGCATTCATGAGGCCTGAGTGCCAAACGGCTGCTGCGGCCTTGAAAGCAAACATGAGGCCTGAGTGCCAAATGGTTGTTGCATCCTTGAAAGCAAACATGAGGCCTGAGCGCCAAACGGCTATTGCAGCCTTGAAAGCAAATATGAGGCCTGTAAGCCACTTTTTGAATTTTGAGATTTGCATATTCTCTATTTTGGTTTTTTCAGACATTTTTATGCTTTCAATTTTTTGTTGTGATGCAAATTATGAATCCCCAGATCATACTAGCTCCGGGTTATCTTGCTCATATTTGAGCCTTTGGGTTATCACCCGTTCTGGCTTTTGACTTTAAGTCGCCAGTATAATTTTGGCTATAAGCCACCATAATAATTTTTTCAATGATTGTTTATGGCCATGAGTCTCTGGGTTATAACCCACCTTGGATTCGAGCTTTAAAAACTGGTCTTTTTGTCAAACCTTATAAGCCGACTTATGAATTATATTATTGTGCATATTTGCAATTTTTACCACATCTATTTGCAGGGGTTATCAATTATTGATTTTTACAAAGGCTATAAGCCACCGGGTTATATCCTGGAGTACAATGGATGCACATTAAGTCGCCATCGGTCAAGAGCCGCCGGGTATATTTAACTCTGGATTTACTTGTCAACCGATAAGATATTGTGATTATAAGTCGCCAACAAGCAAATTGCTGAGTCTTTTCACAGCTACGGCGGGTTGATGATAAATACAATTGTTCAAAGGACAAATATTCATTACAATTGCATATCAAGCACCGATCTTTAAAGTGGATTATATTATTCAAATCTTTAATAGCCAACATGGCTGGATTTTCATTATGGTTATCATAACCAATATTGGATGATTGAGGTTTTCAAAGCCCCTTTAGAGTAATGGCTATTATTCCTTCATTCAAAAATACCAGCTCACAGCAGAGAGCATGGTTCAATATTGATATGCAAGGCTTTCAGCAACATCATCTGGACAGTGGATATGATTTATTTTACAATGGAAGAAATAATCCCGAGTCGCCGCAGGCACATGACCCGACACTTGGGGGCTACATTATTCAAATCAAGATTACAACAAGTATGCAAGTCCCATGTTGCTGCAAGCATACACCATGGCACTTGGGGGATAATGCAAGTTGCTTTTCAAGTCATCACATTGACAATAGACCCGGTTATCTCAGGAAGATGAGCCAGCCTTATATATTTTTTCTAAGTCCCAGCCTAGTATTATCATACTGAACTGACACTTGGGGGCTACACATTACTCCTCAAGTATATAATCAGATCTGCAAAAGTCCTTGCTCATTATTTCATAATGACCTGGCCCTTGGGGGCTACACTGGTTGAAAATTTATGACCGTAAGGCAATTACAAGTCCCAGGTTGCTGCAGGCAAGACAACCCGACACTTGGGGGCTACACATGAGAAGTACAGAATGTTCAGCTTATGCTTGGCAGCTTACATGAACAACTCGGATTTCTCTAAAGTTGCAACATTTGAAAGCAAGTCTTAAGCTATCACTACGCTCACCTCTTAAGGCTTGGGGGCTACAGGTGATATGCATATAAGGGAGAAAGCAGGTGCCAAGTCATCACAAGATTGACCCGGGCTGAGAAAACCCGGACTACGAGGATTCATCCTATAAGGATTTGGCCTGAAAAACTCAGGAAGACAAATTATCATGACCTGGCGTCAGCAACAATAATGACCTGGTATCATCAGTTCTTATAACCCGGCAATTTTGGCGATTGCAACTCGACAAGTTCTACATCCTCAAGCCGGCGGATCATCAGATGAATATCTTCAGTCCAATATAGCCAGATCTTTGGAGGCTGGCTCAAATGGATTATTTTTCTCAAATATTTTTACCCAGATTCGGCCCCTCACGGTGGAGGTAAAAGCCTACATCCTACTTCATTGATATTGATCATGGTGATGCTCACGATTACAAGGGTGCTCTTTTGCTACCTCTCCCTCGAGAGCTATTGACTTGTCTGTCTTAACTTGTCCCTCTTGGAGTGCCTTGCCCTTCCTTATATAAGTTGAAGAGGCGGGTTACATGACTAGTCCTAATAGGATTAGGATTACTCTATTACATGTGGAGTCCTAGTCTGGCTTCCCTTGTAAGGGAAATATCCTTATGCCTTTCCTCTCAAGCCGGCCCACCATAACATGAGTCGGCCTTCCCATGAGCCGCCTCTGGGCCATCGAGTCTTGTTGTTCCTCTGACCCGCCTGCCGGGTCACCAACGAGTCGCCAAACCATGAGGGTCACTAGTGAGTCGCCGGGTCAGGGAGGGTCATTATTGATTTGCCAAGCGTCAGCGGGGTCACCAGTGAGTCACCAAGTTTCGGCCGAGTCATACATCAGGTCGGGTCATACCGCGGGGTATATCCCCGACAGCTAGCGAGATACCACTATTTTCATATTATATCATGATTGTTTTGACAAAGTGTTGGCACTCGATATATCTTATTATTGCTGTCTAGTTGATTATGCCATTGATATGAGTTAATATTATTTCTAAGAATTATTGTCGACATGGTTAGTCATGATCTTTCCTGAAAACCTGGGTGCTACTTAAGCTTATTTATGTAAACAAGAACAAAAGAGTTCGTAAAAGTTTTTCTTTATCACTTTCAGTTTATCAACTGAATTGCTTGAGGACAAGCAAAGGTTTAAGCTTGGGGAAGTTGATACGTCTCTGTCATATCTACTTTTCCTAACGCTTTGCTCTTGTTTTGGACTCTAAATTGCATGATTTGAATGAAACTAACCCGGACGGATGTTGTTTTCAGCAGAACTACCACGGTGTTGTTTTGTGCAGAAATAAAAGTTCTCGGAATGGAACGAAACGTTTTGTAGTATGTTACAATAAAAGAAAAATATTGGAGCCAAGAACCATCAGAGGGGGGGGGGCTGGCTAGGCACAAGACACCAGGGTGCCCCCCCCCCCTCTGGCGCGACCTGGTGGGTTGTGCCCACCTCGTGGCCCGCTGACCCTAATTCCAACTCCATAAATACCTATTTTTGGAGAGAAAAATCGAGGAGCAAATTTCATCGCATTTCATGATACAAAGCTGCCGCCGCCTTCTGTTCGGGAGGCCAGATCTGGAGCCCGTTCGGGGCTCCGGAGAGGGGAATCTTCGGTCTTCGTCATTACCTACCCTCCTTCACCACCAATTCCATGATGCTCCTCACCAGGAGTGAGTAATTCCTTCGTAGGCTCGCTGGTCAGTGAGGAGTTGGATGAGATTCATCATGTAATCGAGTTAGTTTTGTTAGGGCTTCATCCCTAGTATCCACTATGTTCTGAGATTGATGTTGTTATGACTTTGCCATGCTTAATGCTTGTCACTAGGGTCCGAGTGGCATGATTTAAGACCTAAACCATTTATGTTTTCACCATTATATGTATGTTCTAGATCCGATCTTGCAAGTCATATTCACCTATTACATGTTATGATTTGTAAACCCCAGTGTGAAAGTAATTGGGATACTTTACGGTGATGACCGTAGTTTGAGGAGTTCATGTATTCACTATGTGTTAATGCTTTGTTCTGGTTCTCTATTAAAAGGAGGCCTTAATATCCCTTAGTTTCGTTATGGACTCCGCTGCCATGGGAGGGTAGGACAAAAGATGTCATGCAAGTTCTTTTCCATAAGCACGTATGACTTTTTACGGAATACATGTCTACGTTATATTTATGAACTGGAGCTAGTTTTGTATCGCCCTAGGGTATTAATTTTGTATGACGAATATCATCCAACGAATTCACCGATTCAATGCATATGAGTTTTCCACATATTCTTCTTGCTAAGTTACTACTGCTATTGCTACTGTTACACTTGCTACAAAATCATTGCTATCACTGTTACCGTTACTACTGTTGTTACCACTGCTATCAAAACTATCATATTGCTGTGCTACTGATCACTTTGCTACAGATATTTAATCTCCAGGTGTGGTTGAATTGACAACTCAACTACTAATACTTACAAATATTCTTTGGCTCCCCTTGTGTCTAATCTATAAATTTGGGTTGAATACTCTACCCTCAAAAACTGTTGCGATCCACTATACTTGTGGGTTATCAAGACCATCTCCGATGAGCTCCTCCTCAGCACCCTCACCGCTGGCCTCAACGAGGAGTTCGGCCACACCACTTCGAATCTCACCTTGATTCCAGAGCCTACCTTTCCCAAGGTTGTGGCATACTTGCGCTTGGACGAGCGTCGGATGAAGATGGCCAAAACTAGGGCTACCCACACCGCCCTTTGCTGCCGGGACAACCCGCGGCGGCCCACAACTGTCGCCCTCACCGGTGCCTCCCGCGTCGCGGTTGCCCCCGCCGGCGTCCTCCTACCACCAGTACCCGCCGCCACCCGCGGACCTCTTCCAGCGCCGCCTCAGCCGGCCCCCGCGTGCTCCGATCATCACCGCGGTGGGCATCGGGGCCGCAAGGCCAACCCTCCCGCTAGCGCCCCTCGCCAACAGCAGCAGGCCACGGCGCCATGGGTGTCCGTCCAAAACCCCTGCACAGGTCTGGTGCATGCGTATAGCATGCCCGTTGCGCGACCCCCCGCACCCGGCCTCCTGGGTCCTCGCCCTGCAGCGCACCAGGCGCTAATCGCCACGACGCAGGCCCAGTACACTGCGCCCCCGGTGCCATACGCCCCGTTACTGGCATTGTACCCCGCGCTACCAGCGCCGTACGCCACACCCCCGCAGCCAGGACAGTAGTCGGGCGCCACCTACTACACCAACCTGGCGCCCCCACTCCCTCCCGCTCCATGGGATCCGACACTACTCGCGGCCCTTCACTCCGCTCCATATTCGGGCAACTATACGGGTGGTGGTGATTGGTATATGGACACTAGAGCAACCACTCATATGTCCTCCCATCCCGATAATCTCCACACCGTTTATCTCGTCAATACCTCCACTCGTATTACTGTCGGCGATGGATCATCACTTCCCATGACGCATATCGGATGTGCTTCTTTTCCATCTACATCCATGCCTTTGTCACTCTCTAAGATACTTGTGTCTCCGGATCTTATTAAGAACATAGTTTCTGTTCGTTCTTTTACTCGTGATAATCCTGTCACCGTTGAGTTTGACATGCGTGGTTTTTCTGTTAAGGACGCCCGTACTAGGATGGTACTCCACCGATGGGATAGACCCGACGAGCTCTACCCGGTCCACCCACCCGCCTCCACCAACACCTCACCAATCGCTCTCTCCATCTGTGTGGACCTTTGACACGCTCGCTTGGGACATCCCAGCCATGCCACCCTTCATAACATTCTTCAGAGTTTTACTTTCATGTGTAATAAGACCGATGGTCACACTTGTCATGCATGTCGTCTAGGAAAACACAATCGTCTTCCCTTTAGTGCATCCTTGTCGGTTGCATCATATCCGTTTGAACTACTTCATAGTGATGTGTGGAATTCTCCAGTTGCGAGTAATACAGACTTTATTTATTACCTTGTCATTCTCGATGATTTTTTCCACTATGTGTGGACCTTCCCGTTGCGGCAGAAATCCGATGTCATATCCATCCTTACCGCCTTATACTCCTATGTGTAATGCCCGGATATTTAAGGTACAGTAATCCTCTGTTAATGAGGCCATGTCAACACTGTTACTGTTGCTAAACTCTCGTTGATTCGAAAATGGTTCAAATTCAAACTTAGAAATAAAGTCAAAGTTTAAAGTTTTCAAAATATCAAAACTAAAATGTGCAAGTTGTGGCAAATAATTCATAGGTAATATTGGTGAAGAAAACAAAGCTTTTATAAAATGTTTAAGTGCTCAAAATTAATTAAAATAGTGTCTTAAACAGTCATTTAAAAGCCTTTTGTAATTCCTAAAATGTTAAACTATTTTATTTGTGGGTGAACTTTTTGTGGTAGAGGTGTAAATAGTAATACTAATCTAGAAACTACTTTTGTATTTTAAATAAACTAAAACATTGTGTAAACAAAATAATATAGTAAAACAAATAAATAGCAAAGTTAAATAAAAATAAAAAAGACAACAAAAACAGAAAGGCCTCACTCCTCCCCTGGGCCTTGGCCCAACTGGCCACTAGGTCGGCCCAGCACGCCCTTGTTTCCCCTTCCCCTGTTCACTACAGCCGTGGCTGCCACCGATGCCTGCCACGGCACCGGTCGGCGCCGTGGCGGCCATCCACCAGCAAACCGCCCCCTATAAGACCCTGGCGCCCCCCACTAACCCTAGTGCACCCCTCCCTCTCTCTGCCTCCCCTCCTCAGACCCCCTCCTTCCCGAGCTTCGCCATGGATGCTTCGCCGGTATAGCCGTCATCGCTGCCCTCCCTCCTGCTGGAGACCGTGCCAGGGGCACCGCCTTCGTCGCCTACTTCGACTACGTGGGTGAGCTCGGGCCAGAAGCTACCGGGGCACCCGCTGCCTTCCCGTCCTCAACCTCCCTCTGCCTTGGGTCACCGCCGTCTTTTTCGACTCCGGCCATCGCCTCTGCTGCTCCTAATCCACTCACGGCCACGGTGTGCCACCCGGTGAGCACACACATCTCCTCCCTCTCTCCCCTGGCCTCTCTAGCGCCGTAACCATCATACCCGAACCCCCGCATACGCGTACGTGCAGTTGTTGCTCCTGCATTGTCACTAATACTTTTGTGCGCGCGTGCCCATGCATGGCCTCACTGCGGCTTGCTACTTCTGCTATGCTGCTACAGCTGCCGCTCCTCACCATTGCCCGTTGCCCCTCTCGTCGTCCCTGTCGATGTGCCCACCTCGCGGCCATGTCCGCCGCGCAGGGCCTCCATGCGTGCGCCCCGTGCCTACCCTGCTCCCTAGCCGCCTGACGCCGTCGTCGCGGCCAGCTGCTCCCTCGCACCGCCTGCTACCACTGCCGGCCGCCGCGCCTGCCACTCCTGCTCGCCCACTATTGCTTCCTGTGCGGCCACTGCCGCCGCTGCTGCGCCTGCCGGCGCCTAGCCGCGACCGTGGCCCGCTCCCCTGCGCTCGCCCGAGCCGCACCCCGGCACAGCCCCGCCGTGGCCTCGCCGCTGCCGGGCATAGCCCCGGTCGGCCAGCGTCGCCCCCCCCTCCCCCCCCACACGCGTGATGGGCGCCTGGACGAGCCCCGTCCCAACGCTCGTAGCCTGCCTCGCTAAGGCCCCGGTGGGCATGAGTTTAAAAATAAATAAATAATATTAATTAATTAATTAAAATTTTAGTTAATCTTAATTAACATAATAAAGTAGTCAATGGCAGGGGCCCCACCCCTGTTGACCATTCAAACTTTGACTGGTCAACTTGGCTCACGCTGGCCCACTTGTCAGCCGTGTACACTTCTGTGTACATAGTGATATGTCTCCGCCGTATCTATAATTTTTGAATGTTCCATGCCAATATTCTGCAACTTTTACATACTTTTGGCAACTTTGTATACTATTTTTGGGACTAACATATTGGTCCAGTGCCCAGTGCTAGTTCCTCTTTGTTGCATGTTTTTTGTTTCATAGAAAATCCATATCAAACGGAGTCCAAACACGATAAAAACTTACAGAGATTTTTTTGGAATATATGTGATTTTTGGGAAAAAGAATCAATGCGGGACGATGCCTGAGGAGTCAACGAGGCAAGGGGCGCGCCCAAGGGGGTAGGGCGCGCCCTGGGCCTTCGTAGAAACTCTATAAGGCGGTTGGTTCCCTTATTTCGCCACGAGAAAGCCAATATCTGGATAAAACCGTGTCCAAATTTTAGCCCAATCGGAGTTACGGATCTCCAGGAATTTAAGAAACGATTAAAGGGCAGAATCAGGGAGCACAGCAATAGAAGGAAAAAGAGAGAGAGCGCGATCCAATCTCGGAGGGGCTCTCGCCCCTCCGCCGCAATGGAAGCCAAGGACCAGAACGGAAACCCTTATCCCATCTAGGGGGAAGGTCAAGGAAGAAGAAGAAGAAGAAGAAGAAGAAGAAGAAGAAGAAGAAGAAGAAGGGGGGCTCTCTCCCCCTCTCTCCCGGTAGCACCGAGACGCCGTCGGGGCCATCATCACGACGATGATCTACACCAACAACTTCACCGCTGTCATCACCAACTCTCTCCCCCTCTATGCAGCGGTGTAACACCTCTTCTCCCCGTTGTAATATCTACTTGAACATGGTGCTCAATGCTATATATTATTTCCCAGTGATGTATGGCTATCCAATGATGTTTGAATATATCCGTTTTGTCCTATGGGTTAATTGATGATCGTGATTGGTTTGAGTTGCATGTTTTATTATTGGTGATGTCCTATGGTGCTCTCCGTGTCGTGCAAGCATGAGGGATCCCCGATATAGGGTTTTCAATATGTTCATGATTTGCTTATGGTGGGTGGCGTAGGTGACAGTAGCACAGACCCGAGTAAGTAGGTTGTTTGCATATGGGAATAAATAGGACTTGATACTTTAATGCTATGGTTGGGTTTTACCTTAATGATCTTTAGTAGTTGCGGATGCTTGCTAGAGTTCCAATCATAAGTGCATATGATCCAAGAAGAGAAAGTATGTTAGCTTATGCCTCTCCCTCGTATAAAATTGCAATAGTGATTACCGGTCTAGTTATCGAATGCCTAGGGACAAATAACTTTCTCGTGACAAAAAGCTCTCTACTAAAACTAACTTAGTTGTGTCTTCATCTAAACAGCCCCTACTTTTTATTTGCCTTCTCTTTATTATCTTGCAAACCTATCCAACAACACCTACAATGTACTTCTAGTTTCATACTTGTTCTAGGTAAAGCAAACGTAAAGCGTGCGTAGAGTTGTCTCGGTGGTCGATAGAACTTGAGGGAATATTTGTTCTACCTTTAGCTCCTCGTTGGGTTCGACACACTTACTTATTGAAAGAGGCTACAACTAATCCCCTATACTTGTGGGTTATCAAGACCTTTTTCTAGTGCCACTGCCGGGGAGCAATAGCGTGGGGTGAAATATTCTCGTGTGTACTTGTTTGCTTTATCACTAAGTAGTTTTTATTTTCTGTTCTAGGTTGTTTTCTATCCTTCGTTATGGGTAGGAAACGCAAAATACCAAAAAAAATTAGTTGTACCTACTAAACTAATGGTTGAAGAATCACTCAAAATCTATCATACTCCTGAAGCTTTTTACTTGGATCATCTTTGATCCCTATGTGCTCGTGCTAAAATCCCAACTAGCTTAGTTGAGGGCAAATCTTTAGATGAGCATGCTTGTTATGTGCGACACCGCTTATCTCAAAAAGGGAAACTTTTACTGGATCAAATTCATTGTTTGCAATGTTATGCTTGGAATTTATGTGAAATATATGATTTTACTTGTTGTTCTGAAGACCCTAAGAAACACCTCCCCTACCAATGTGAGTTTAGTGATAATGGAATCGTATCTTCGTATGCTAAGGGTGTTTATAATTACTATGATGTTCAACAAATTGAAGAGTTTGTTGCTTTTAAGGGTGCTTATGAAATTGAATCTTTGTTTGAAAAGTATGAAGCTTTTGATGATGATATTTATAGGCCTGAAAATTTTGCTATACTTAAATATTGCTATGAGAATTATGAATACAATGCCGATATTGATCCATTTATTGAGAAAGTCTCCGCTGTCCAAGAAGAGACTAATATTTTGCAGGAATCTATGGAAGAAGAAATTGCCGAAACCGTGAGCTCATTGGATGAAAAGATGATGAGGAGAGCGAAGAACAAAAGGAGGAAGAGCGGATTAGCTACCCGTGCCCACCTTCTAATGAGAGTAACTCTTCAACTCATACATTGTTTAATTTCCCTTCGTGCTTACCGAAGGATGAGTGCTATGATAATTGCTATCATCCCTTTAATTCGTTTGAAATATCCCTTTTTGATAAATTGATACTTGCTATACTTGTGGCCATGATGCCAATATGAATGATGCTTATGGAGATGAACTTGCTATAGTTCCTTATGTTGAGAATAAAATTGTTTCTATTGCATCCACGCATGATAGTCCTATTATCTTTTGAATTCTCCCAACTAAACTATATCGAAGAAGTTTACGCTTAATAAGGATTTTATTAATGGGTTGCATTCTACTATTGCACATGATGATTTTGATAAATATAATATGCATGTGCTTGCTGCTCCTACTTGCAATTATTATGGGAGAGGAACTACATCTCCGCTTCTCTATGTTTCCAATATGATAAAATTGCAAGAAACTGTGTGCATGAATTGTTCTTTTATGACATGCCGATGCATAGGAAGAGAGTTAGACTTCGTCATTGCATGATTTATGTTACTTTGTGCTCACTACTAAATTACAAATCATTGTTAATTAAAATTGGCTTTGATATACCTTGGGCACTATATGCCTAGCTTAATGGCTTTAAAGAAAGCGTTGCCAGGGTGACAACCCGGAAGTTTTAGAGAGTCATTTATTTCTGTTGAGTGCTTTTATAAAGTTTAAAAACAAGAAAATAAAGTGGGGAACCTAAAACTTTTCAAAAAGAAAAGTGAAAGTGAGAGAGACGAGCATTGTTAATGTGGGAGCATGCCTTGAACTTTGTTCATGCCCATGGAAACTTTGTGAATCTTAATTACAGGAACTTTTCAACAAAAATAATTATCCCCTTGTGTAAATCCATTGCATTATAAAAATAATGTTCCAAGATTTGCCTTTAGGATGATTAGATTGCTTGTTTGGTTTGTGCGGTGCAAAAACAGAAACTTTAGCTGTGGTGCATGATTTTACATTTTTTTACTGGAAAGTCAAACAGTTTTGAAATTTTTTGCAGGGTACTTCTATACAAATTGTTTATTTTTTTTCCTAATTTTTTCAGAATTTTTGGAGTTACAGAAGTATGGTAGATGTTCAGATTACTACAGACTGTCCTGTTTAAGACAGATTCTATTTTTGATGCATTGTTTTGCTCGTTTTGATGAAACTATCGATTTTATCGGTGGTATAAGCCATAGAGAAATTATAATAAATTAGCTACAATGCAAAAATAAAATATGAATGGTTTTGCAACAGTACTTAAAGTGGTGATTTGTTTTATTGTACTAACGGATCTCACGAGGGTTTTGTTAAGTTTTGTGTGAGATCACGATGGATGAAGGAATAAGGAGTGGCACCTAAGCTTAGGGATGCCCAAGGCACCCCAAGGTAATATTCAAGGACTCCCAAGCAATTAAGCTTGGGGATGCCCCGGAAGGCATCCCCTCTTTCTTCTAACGATCATCGGTAATTTTACTTAGAGCTATATTTTTATTCGTCACATGATATGCGTAAATCTTGGAGCGTCGTGTGCTTTTTTACTTTTCTTTTAATGATGCACCATGCTGGTATGAGATAGTCCTTGGTTGATTTATAGAATGCTCTTTGCAGTTCACTTATATCTTTTGAGTATGGCTTTATAGAATGCTTCATGTGCTTCACTTATATCATTTGAAGTTTGGATAACCTGTTTCCCTACACATAGAAAATCGCCATTTGTAGAATGCTCTTTTGCTTCACTTATATTTGTTATAGCGTGGGCATATATTTTGTAGAAAGAATTAAACTCTCTTGCTTCACTTATATCTATTTAGAGTGATGACAGGGATTGGTCATTCACATGGTTAGTCATAAAATCCTACATAAAACTTGTAGATCACTGAATATGATATGTTTGATTCCTTGCAATAGTTTTGCGATATAAAGATGGTGATATTAGAGTCATGCTAGTGAGTAATTGTGGATTGGTAGAAATACATGTGTTGAGGTTTGTGATTCCCGAAGCATGAACGTATGGTGAACCGTTAAGTGATGAAGTTGGAGCATGATTTTTTTTTATTGTCATCCTTTGTGTGGAGGTCGGGATCGCGCGATGGTTAACTCCTACCAACCCTTCCCCTAGGAGCATGCGCATAGTGCTTGGTTTTGATGACTAATAGATTTTTGCAATAAGTATGTGAGTTCTTTACGACTAATGTTGAGTCCATGGATTATATGCACTCTCACCCTTCCACCATTGCTAGCCTCTTTGGTACCGTGCATTGCCCTTTCTCACCTCGAGAGTTGGTGCAAACTTCGGAGGTGCATCCGAACCCCGTGATACGATACACTCTATAACACATAAGCCTCCTTATATCTTCCTCAAAACAGCCACCATACCTACCTATCATGGCATTTCCATAGACATTCTGAGATATATTGCCATGCAACTTCCATCATTATCATGTACATGACTTGAGCATTCATTGTCATATTGCTTTGCATGATCGTAAGGTAGCTAGCATGATGTTTTCATGGCTTGTCCGTTTTTTGATATCTTTGCTATGCTAGATCATCGCACATCCTGATAAACTGCCAGAGGCATTCATATAGTCATATTGTTCTAGATATTGAGTTGTAAGTAAATAGAAGTGTGATGATCATCATTATTAGAGCATTGCCCCAGTGAGGAAAGGATGATGGAGACTATGATTCCCCCACAAGTTGGGATGAGACTCTGGACTTTAAAAAAATAAAAGAGGCCAAAGAAGCCCAAAAAAAGAGCCAAAGAAGCCCACCAAAAAAACAAAAAAAACAAAATGAGAGAAAAAGAGAGAAGGGGCAATGTTACTATCCTTTTACCACACTTGTGCTTCAAAGTAGCACCATGTTCTTCATAGAGAGAGTCTCCTATGTTGTCACTTCCATATACTAGTGGGAATTTTTCATTATAGAACTTGGCTTGTATATTCCGATGATGGGTTTCCTCAAATTCCCCATGTCTTCATGAGCAAGCAAGTTGGATGCACACCCACTTAGTTTTCAGTTTGAGCTTTCATACACTTATAGCTCTAGTGCATTCGTTGCATGGCAATCCCTACTCACTTGCATCGGTATCGATTGACGGGCATCTCCATAGCCCATTAATTTGCCTAGTTGATGTGAGAGTTTCTCCCTTTTTGTCTTCTCCACAACCACCATATTCTATTCCACCCATAGTTCTATATCCATGGCTCACGCTCATGTATTGCGTGAAATTTGAAAAAGTTTGAGAATACTAAAGTATGAAACAATTGCTTGGCTAAAACCGAGGTTGTGCATGATTTAAATACTTTGTGTGGTGAAGATGGAGCATAGCCAGACCATATGATTTTGTAGGGATAACTTTCTTTGGCCATGTTATTTTGAAAAGACATGATTGCTTTATTAGTATGCTTGAAGTATTATTGTCTTAATGTCAAAATATAGACTATTGCTTTGAATCACTCGTGTCTTAATATGCATGTCATGATTAGATTACATGATCAAGATTATGCTAGGTAGCATTCCACATCAAAAATTATCTTTTTTATCATTTACCTACTCGAGGATGAGTAGGAATTAAGCTTGGGGATGCTGATATCTCTCTGTCGTACCTATAATTTATGATTGTTCGATGCCAATATTCTACAACTTTTACATACTTTTGGCAACTTTTTATACTATCTTTGGGACTACCATATTGATCCAGTGCCCAGTGCTAGTTCCTATTCGTTGCATGTTTTTTGTCTCGCAGAAAATCCATATCAAACGGAGTCCAAATGCGATAAAAACTTAGGGAGATTTTTTTTGGAATATAGACGATGCCCGAGGAATCCACGAGGCAGGGGCGCGCCCCAGGGGGTAGGGTGCGCCCTGGGACCTCATGGCCACTCCGTAAGGCGGTTGGTGCCCTTCTTTCGCAGCAAGAAATCCAATATCCAGATAAAAATTGTGTCCAAATTTCAGCCTAATTGGAGTTACGGATCTCCGGGAATTTAAGAAACTATGAAAGGGCAGAATCAGGGAGCGGAGAAACAGAAGGAAACAGAGAGAGAGAGATCCAATCTCGGAGGGGCTCTCGCCCCTCCACCGCCATGGAAGCCAAGCACCAGATGGGAAACCCTTCTCCCATCTAGGGGGAAGGTCAAGGAAGAAGAAGAATAAGGGGGCTCTCTCCCCCTCTCTCCCGGTGGCACCGGAATGCCGCCGGGGCCATCATCGCGATGACGATTTACACCAACAATTTCACCGACGTCATCACCAACTCTCTCCCCCTCTATGCAGCGGTGTAACACCTCTTCTCCCGCTGTAATCTCTACTTGAACATGGTGCTCAATGCTATATATTATTTCCCAATGATGTATGGCTATCCTATGATGTTTGAGAAGATCTGTTTTGTCCTATGGGTTAATTGATG
This sequence comes from Triticum timopheevii, assembly GCA_963921465.1. NCBI lineage: Eukaryota > Viridiplantae > Streptophyta > Magnoliopsida > Poales > Poaceae > Triticum > Triticum timopheevii. The sequence continues at coordinate 143,909,557 of OY997270.1, forward strand.
ATCGTGATTGGTTTGAGTTGCATGTTTTATTATTGGTGCTATCCTATGGTGCTCTCCATGTCGCGCAAGCGCGAGGGATCCCCGTTGTAGGGTTTGCAATATGTTCATGAGTTGCTTATGGTGGGTGGCATGAGTGACAGAAGCACATGCCCGAGTAAGTAGGTTGTTTGCGTATGGAAATAAAGAGGACTTGATACTTTAATGCTATGGTTGGGTTTTACCCTAATGATCTTTAGTAGTTGCGAATGCTTGCTAGAGTTCCAATCATAAGTGAATATGATCCAAGAAGAGAAAGTATGTTAGCTTATGCCTCTCCCTCATATAAAATTGCAATAGTGATTACCGGTCTAGTTATCGATTGCCTAGGGACAAATAACTTTCTCATGACAAAAAGCTCTCTACTAAAACTAACTTAGTTGTGTCTCCATCTAAACAGCCCCTACTTTTTATTTATGTGCCCTTTATTATCTTGCAAACCTATCCAACAACACCTACAAAGTACTTCTAGTTTCATACTTGTTCTAGGTAAAGCGAACGTAAAGTGTGCGTAGAGTTGTATCGGTGGTCGATAGAACTTGAGGGAATATTTGTTCTACCTTTAGCTCCTCGTTTGGTTCGACACTATTACTTATCGAAAGAGGCTACAACTGACCCCCAATACTTGTGGGTTATCATGGAGTGTTGTGCGCACTTAGCAATTTTGCATTTATTTTCGAATATTAATAATTTCAGAATATTGCTAAAACTTTAGAAATTCATAGAAAATAAGTCGTGACTCGGATGAAAAAGTTTTATTCATGAAAGTTCCTTAGAAAAATATGGTGAATCCGAATACACAATCCGTTCGTCTGCCGCACGCCCCTAGCATAGTGAACATGGAACCATCCCCCTCCGTTTCATCTGTTTGAAAAGGCCAAACTTCAGAAAACTTTCCCGGATGTTTTCCCCCTTTGCCGGTATTGTGTAGCACTGTGTTAGAACACCCCTAGCACCTCATATCGTCATGTCATGCTTAGTAATGCATCTGTGTGCTTTGTATTTACTGTTTATTCCCCCTCTTCTTCTCCTGTAGACCCCGAGACCGTTGCTGATGCCCCTGTGATCAACGATGTCGACGACGACCCTCCTTCCGTCTCGGTAGAGCTTCCAGGAAAGCCCCCCTCCCTTGATCACTCCGATATTGCCCATTACATTCTCTCTCATGCTTGCATTAGATTTTGCTACTGTTATTGGTTGGTCCTATTCTTATGCGTAGCCTGCTTTTGTAACCTGCTGTTGTACCTTACCTACTTATCCTAAACTGCTTAGTATAGGTTGGTTAGTGACCCCTTACCTCGTCCCAGTTGCCTCGGCTTGATGACTGATGACTCGGTAAACATGATCGACGTCCAGAGCCCGACACATCACTTCACCCCCTTTAGTTGTATGGCTCTGTAGAGCTACTATCGAGTGTCGTGGGTGATACCTCATAACCCACTCCTGATGATTACTCTGTAGTGTAGCTATTCGGTCATGGTCATCGAGGGTGATTCGTCCTTCACCACTCCCGATATGACTATGTTGTGCAACACCTCAAGTTTGAACCTTGAGGGTGATTCGTCATATGTTCACCTTGATGATTACATCGAATGGAATCACTCGAGGGTGATTCCTCTGGTTTTCCACCTTGATGTTTTGGACACATGGTTACCTTGACTTTACTTCAGTTCCTTGTGAAAGTCGGGCGGGCACGGAGAGCACCCGCAAGATGTTACAGTGGCGGCTGGATGTTTAGAGGTATCACCCAGGAGGGGTGGTAGCTTCGGACTTATCTCGACAGCCGTCACTTCTTTTAATAATGCACTAATAGGTTTGGGTATTTTTTTCTGAGTTGGCCATTGGCCTATACGCACTAACCACCACACGGGAACAATTATGGGCACTCGGCATCGTGGTATCAGCCGAAACTTTGTCAAACGTCCAGTTCAGCATTGTGGGCCTGTCAGGCCAGTGCCATCCATGATGAGGTGGTGCTCGTCCCGGCTCGTCGCACAACAACCCGGAGTGCAAAGGGCGATGGGCCCAAGACCCCGGAGCGCTTAGGATGTAGACCAGCGGGGACCTCTCTGCTGAGCCTATGTAGGGTTGCGACGTGTTGATCTTTCGAGGCCGGGCATTGACCCAGTAAGTGTGTCCGGCCAGAGTAATCAAGTGTGTTGGGTAATGTGTTGCACCCCTGCAGGGAAGTTATCTATTCGAATACCATGTCCACGCTAATGGACATTCAGACTTGTATCCTAATCTATTACAACTAGAACTGGTTACTTGAGACATGTGATGGATATGTTGGCTCCGGGATTGCTTTCTCGCAGGGAGTCGAGGAAGAATCTTTGGGCATTAAAGCTACAACATGCTTGTTAAATATAAACTGCTATTCTATACTATTCTGAATGCTGCAAGACACTTGAAGATACCTGAAGATGCTAGTCTTTCATAGGCTAGGCTTTCCCCTTCTATTCTAGCATTCTACGGTTGCTTTGCTACCCCTTTTCCCCTTCTTTATTCTTTCCGGTTGTTGCAACCAGATGGTGGATCACAGGAGCCAGATGCCACCCCCGACAACTACTATTACCCCGAGGGTGCCTACTACTATGCGGAGCCTGCCGACGACCAGGAGTAGTTAGGAGGTCCCAGGTAGGAGGCCTTGCCTCTTCGATCATTGATGTTTGTGCTAGCCTTCTTAAGGCAAAACTTATTTAACTTATGTCTATACTCAAATATTGTTGCTTCCGCTAACTCGCTTATGTATCGAGCTATGTATTCGAGCCCTCGAGGCCCTTGGCTTGTAATGTGAAGCTTGTATGACTTTCATTTGTGTTTAGAGTTGTGTTGTGATATGTTCCTGTAAGTCCCTGATCTTGATCATACACGTTTGCATGTATGACTAGTGTATGGTCGAATCAAGGGCGTCACAAGTTGGTATCATAGCTGACTACCTATAGGAACCCCCTTTCCAACTCCTTGGCCGAAGTTCAGTCTAGTCTTTGAAAAACTTTTACTAACATGGCTGCGTGGCTTACGGGCCCACGTCGCCATTGGGTGGTATTAGGATCTTTTACTCCTCATCTACACTCTGGGACTCTAATCTCTCTTGCTCAGGTTAACAATTTTGCAAAATCTAACATTAGGTTCTCGTGATCACATCCACCCAGAGGTTTGCATTACCCCTTTCTCGAACTGAGGGCCAAGATCTGCTTCACAATGTTCACTGATACGTACATTTTGCATCATGCTTCTATATTGATATTTATTGCATTATGGGTTGTTATTACACATTATATCACAATACTTATGCCTTTTCTCTCTTATTTTATAAGATTTACATGAAGAGGGAGAATGGCGGCAGCTGGAATTTTGGACTGGAAAAGGAGCAAATATTAGAGACCTATTCTTCACAACTCCAAAAGTTCTGAAATTTCACGAAGAATTATTTTGGAATATATAAAAATATTGGGCGAAGAAAGCACCAGAGGGGGGCCACCAGCCATCCACAAGGGCGGGGGGCGCGCCATCCCAACCTTGTGGGCCCCCTAGTAGGCCTCCGGTGCCCATCTTCAATTATATGGTGTGTTTTGACCTGGAAAAAATCAGAAGGAATCTTTCGGGATGAAGCGCCGCCGTCTCGAGGCGGAACCTGGGTAGTACCAATCTAGGGCTTCGGTGGAGCTGTTTTGTCGGGGAAACTTCCCTCCCGGAGGGGAAATCATCGCCATCGTCATCACCAACGATCCTCTCACCGAGAGGGGGTCAATCTCCATCAACATCTTCACCAGCACCATCTCCTCTCAAACCCTAGTTCATCTCTTGTATCTGATCTTTGTCTCAAAACCTTAGATTGGTACTGTCGGATTACGGGTTCTGCAAACCCTTGAAAGGTTCGAACTATGGGGTGCGTGCAGACATCTGAACCTACCCAGCGTGCCTACTCACGATCCTCCTAAGCCTAGCGCGTCGGGCCCAAACAGACAAAGAGACACAGCAGTTTATCCTGGTTTGGGCCACCTTGCGATGTAATACCGTACTCCAGCGTTTTGGTGGATTGCCTCAAAGGGTTGAGGATGAAATAGTACAGTGGATGAACAGGCCTCAGGAGGTGAGGTGTTCTTGAGCTCAAGAGAGCTGGTGAGGTGGTCAGGTGAGAGTGGATCCAATCCCCCTCTATGGTGGTGGCTAAGTCCTATTTATAGTGGCCTTGGTCCTCTTCCCAAATGTTGGCAGGAAGGGATCCCACAGCGGCCGGATTGAAAGAGGGCAAGTAGTATAGCTTATCCTGACTAAAGTGGTCTTCGCCTATGGAAAGCACCTGGTCGTGACGCTGCGGTGGGCTCGCTGATGACCTACGTCCTGGTGGTCTTGGTCTTTTTGCACCAGAATGGAAACCTTTGGCTGATTCCTCGGGACTCCGCGCCTGCGGCTTGCCTCCCTTGCACCAAAGAAGAAACTAGCACTCGCTGGCGCCCACCTAGCGCCCGTGTGGCCTTGGTCGTCATGTCTCATGTAAGTTGAGGCTCGTGAGGTGCACCTTGCATAGAACTCTCCACCCCTCGGGAACCATCCTGAAGAGGCCGATCCCCTTGGGGGTCTTGGCATCGTCCGCCTCGCGAGGCTTGGCCCCTCGCGAGGGTCTTGAGTCATTGATGCGGGAGCTGGGCCGTACCAGATCGTCAGTGGATCCACGTGGTGGGCCGCAAGGAGGCAAGTCTGGATACCCCCATATCCAAAACGCCGACAGTAGCCCCCGGGCCCAAGGTGCGGTTGGACTTGGCTTCCAGGCGAAGCCAAAGGGTAAGTGTGGAGCGCCGCGGGCCCTAACCGCCTGCAACCTTGATGACGCGTGGCGATTGATGGGACGTGGGCGTCTCTACTTTCCCACGCTACCTCGGCAACTGTTCTACTTGACGGAACGATGTGGCATGCAAAATATCATCATGGCGCGAGGTCGTGGAGGCCGGCGGTTGGCCTTCCTTGGCTATAAATGTTGAGGAGGGGTAGAGCCCCCTCGCTCATCTCTGCTTTGTCTTCTTGCCGCCCGCTTCTTCTCCTTCTTCGTCTTGCTTCCATGGCGCCGTCGAGGAGGTTTTCGGCGGCCGAAAAGGGGAAGGCTTCCAAGGAGGGACCAGCCTCTCCGCCACCCAAGAGAGGTCGTGATTGTCCCCGTAAGCACCCCGCGACCCTGCAGTGGCCCCCAGGGGGCGCAGGCATGCATCCCCCAGGGTGGCGTCTCTCTTGGCGCCCGTGATGGTGCCTCTTCTCGCGGCGAGGGCCATCGGCTTCGGAGGAGCCCCCATGACGAAGGGAGGCGTGCCGTGATCGTGCGCCCTCCTCGATCGCGCTTCTCCTCGCTGGACGTGCTCCCCGAGTTCGTGGTGTGGTCGGAGAGCCCGGCCGGCACCTCGCTCCGGCTTCCGCGCTTCTTCTCCGGGGAGCTTCCATCCTTTGGGCTCGATAGTCTCTGGCTGCAGGCTGATGGCTGCTGCAGCAGAGCTATCGTGGGTCGGGACTGAGGTTGCCGCCTCTGGTGGCGTGGTCCTGACCCGTGGCTGGCAGACGTTCGCCCACGCACGAGGCCTGGTCGGAAGGTGCACCATCCACTTCAAGTACGACGGCCTAGCGACCCTCTACATGAGGGTGTTCAGGGAGGACGGCCGCCGCGTGGGGTGCTGCCAAGAAGACGGCAGCGACGACAAAGGTGGCGAAGGTGAGCTTGGCCTTGGCGGTGTGCGCTCCTCTTCTCACGACGGCAACTCTTCCTCGGATGAGAGCTCGAGCAGTGGTGGCCACGAACGGCCCCCACGCCATCGCGCTCGGGTCGAGGACGGAGGTGGTTCGTCCCGCCGCAACACTCCAGTGAAGCTGGAGAGGAGCCCGGCATGAACCTGGGGCCGCCGAACTTGGACTCAAGACTGGCCGCGGCCCTAGGTCGCCTATGGGGAACTGGTGGAGCGTCGGGCCACCTTGAGGCGCTGCTTCAGGATGCGGTGCTGGTGTCGGGTTCGTATGTCCCCGGGTCTTCTTTGTTTAGCCTTTCCTTTCTTCTGTAGTTCGAAGAAAAAGATAGTGTACCCCGCCGAGTCGTGTAATGGACTATGGCAGTTATGCCTATGCTATGCTTGCTATCTTGATGTTGTGCCGTAATGTTTGTGCTCTGAGTAGGCCAGGATAGGAAAACTTAGCTTGATATGCGTGCAGTAGCTTTCCGCCTCACGAGGACTTGGCTTCAGGTGCCCGACGAGGTCCCCTTTATGGGGAGCTGGAGGTCACAGACCTCGGGAGATGCCTGGGGGTCTCGGGAGCCGCCGCGGAACCGCTGTTACAGGAAAAGGAAACCTGATGAGCACCTCATTCCTCCTTATGTGAGCCCCCTCTCATAGATCAGCTCTGACTTAATGCACTGCGTCGCATTGCCCGGGGGCACGGATATAAGGGGTGTCGATGCCTATGAACTTGATCGAGGGATCCTCACGAGGACGAGGCCGAAGCACCAGGGCAGCGGGGTTCGGCGTGGTGTGCGCATGACGGCAGGCCCCAGGCGCACACCCCTGCCTAGCCCCCACACACGAGGTACGCGAGGGAGAGTGACGGGCAACTGCCACCTCCCTCCTGTCGTTAGGCTAAAAAGCAAACGAGTGGGAGGAGAAGAATTCAACTCGGCGAACCGAGACACGAAAGTACCAAATCCATAGAAACATTACTAAAAGACTGGAAGAACCTTCAGAAAGCAAATGAACAACCGCGTCCGGCACCTAATCTAGTCTTACCACCAGCACGGAGCTAAGTGCTGGCACTAAGACGTGGGAGGGAGCCCCCATCAGGCCCCAGGGCGGCTCTCAGGAGACTTCGGGGCAGGTACATCCCCACTCATTATTACGTGAGAGTGTCATGACCGGAGACCATCACAGGCCAGAGCCTTGCTTCACAGGTCGGAGCCTTTATTCAAGGGTAGAATTTCTGGAGGTGATGGATGTTCCAGGCGTTCTGGATGGGAACACCGTCCTGTGTCTCCAAGCAAGCGGCGCCATGCTTGGAGACACGGGCAATCCTAAACGGGCCCTCCCACATGGGAGAGAGCTTGTGCAGCCCTTCCATGGAGAGCACCCACCTTAGGACGAGGTCGCCCACCTCTAACGTCCTGGAGCAGACGCTGCGGTGGTGATTCCGCCGCAGTGTCTGTTGTACCTTGCCGCTCGGAGCGAGGCTTGACGGTGGCATTCCTCCCCTAGCATGAGATCCATTCCCCGCATGGCGTCCTGACGCGCCTCGTCTAACACCAAGATCCACGTGGAGCGATGCTTGACCTTGTGTGGGAGAACCGCTTCTGCTCCATAGACGAAGAAGAACGACGTCTCTCCCGTTGGCTTGGTCGCGGTGGTGCGGATGGACCACAGCACAAGATGTAGCTCGTCGAGCCAGCCCCTGCCGCAGGCCTCGAGCTTCTTCTTGAAGGTTCTTGTCTTGAGGCCCCACAGGACATCAGCATTGGCCCGCTTGACTTGTCCGTTGCTCCTGGGGTGTGCCATTGAGGCGTAGCATATCTGCGTTCCAAGGTTAGCACAGTATGTTTTGAAAAGGTTGCTAGTGAATTGTGAGCCGTTCTCGATGAAGATGCGGTTAGGAACCCCAAACCGGCTCACGATGCCATTGATGAACTTGATGGCTGATCCAGCTGGGATGGCGTGAACAGCTTCTACCTCCGCCCATTTGGTGAATTTTTCAATGGCGATGTAGAGGTATCGGTAGCCCCCTGGTGCTCGAGGGAACAGCCCCAAGGTGTCCAGCCCCCAGACTGTGAACGACCATGTCAGCGAGATTGTCTGGAGGCCCTGCGCATGCTGGTGAATTTTCTTGGCGTGGAACTGGCATGCTTCACAGGAACGCACCAGCTCTGTGGCGTCGCTGAGTGCAGTGGGCCAGTAGAAGCCGCTACGGAACACCTTGCCCACCAGAGTGCGTGATGAGGAATGATGCCCGCAGTCCCCACCATGTATGTCCACTAGCAGCTCAAGTCCCTACTCCCTGGAGATGCATCCCAACGAAACGTCATTGAGCCTATTGTGATATAACTCACCATCCTGGATGCAATACGCGGAGGCTTGACGAGCCACGCGCTCGGCATCCTACTCCTTTTCTGGCAAGGTCCCTTGAAGCAGGTACGCCTTGAACTCCTCGGTCCAGCACCCCTCTTGAGGCTCGAGCGCAAGCAGTAGGCGGGCCCCTATGGGATGGCCACATGTTGGGGCGCCAGTCACAGGCGCCTGAGGCAGATCCTCCTGAGGCGGTGCTCGAGCCGAGGTGAGGGGAGCCGCAAATGGCTTGAAGAGCCGCTCCTCAAACACCCCCGGCTCCTGGGGTAGCCTTCGGGAGGCTCTCTTGGCGATATCGTCCGCCTCCTTGTTCATCCCTCGCGGCACGTGCTGCAGTTCCAAGCCCAAGAACCGCTTCTCCATCTTGCGTACCTCTTCTAGGTATGCCTCCATGTGCTCGTCCTTGGGTGTGTACTCCTTGTTGGAGAAGTTGACGAGGAGGTGGGAATCACCCTTGACGGTGAGGCATTTCACCCCCCCCCCCACGCCGCCGCGGCCCTCAGACCAGAGAGCAAGCCCTCGAACTCCACGATGTTGTTGGAGACCTTCTCGCCCTGCTGGAAACATAGTTGTACCGCGTAGTAGAGCTTGTCCTTGGTGGGTGAGATGAGGACGGCTCCTGCTCCTGTGCCTTGTTGTGCGAACGATCTGTCAAAGTACATGATCCACCCATCTGGTTCCTCATCCCCAGGTAAGAGGGAGCAGTCCTTGCTCACCCCATGGTCGGGGATGTCAGTCCACTCGGACACAAAGTCAGCAAGGGCCGCACCCTTGATGACCCTGGTGGTGCTGAACACGAGATGGAACGCCTAAAGCTCGATGTTCCAATCTGCAACTCGCCCGGCGGCGTTTGGGCTCTGGAGCACCCTCTCCAGCGGGTATGCCGAAAAGACTTTGATGGGGTGGCCTTGGAAGTAGTGGTGCAGCTTTCGGGAGGTGACAAGGAGTGCGAACAAGAGTTTCTAAGGCATGGGGTAGCATGCCCGCGCCTCCCTCAGCACCGTGCTGACGAAGTAGACATGGTGCTCGACGAGGGGAGAGGCACTGGTGGAGTCTTGTTCTCCTTGAGGACGTGGGCCTTCAATGGTCTCGCGAGGTCCGTCCTCAGGAGCCCCCCTAGCTGTGGGGTCAATCACAGCCTCGGGAGCGACATCAGCCGCTGGGATGGCCGAGGCCCCAAGTGCGCTGTCCTGAGGGTGATGCGTTTTGGTTGGTGGTTGCGCGTCCTACCGAGGGTCCTTGAACGGGCGCTCTGTCCTTAGCGCCACCAGCGCGGCGCTGGCTGAGTGAGGGGTGGCTGCCAAATAGAGCACCAGGGGCTCGAGAGGGCGTGGCGCCACCATCACTGGTGGGCTGGTCAGGTATCTCTTGAGATCTTGAAAGGCTGCGTCTGCCTCCGGGGTCCACTCGAATGGCCCCTTCCTTTTCATCAGCTTGAAGAACGGGAGGGTGCACTCCCCCATCTTGGAGATGAAGCGCCCCAGCGAGGTTACGCGGCCCGCTAGCTTCTGCATCTCCTTCAGGGTCTGCGGGGGGCTCATGTCTTCTATTGCCTTGACCTTCTCTCGATTGGCCTCGATCCCTCTATGTGACACCAGGAAGCCTAGCAGCTTGCCAGAGGGGACCCCCAATACCTTCTCAGGATTGAGCCGAAGATCCACCTTGCGCAAGCTGGCAAACGTCTCCTCCAGATCTGCTATCAGGGTCCCAGCCTCCCGAGACTTCACTACTATGCCATCAACATAGGCATCCGCATTTCTCCCGAGCTACGTGCCCAAGGCGATATGCATCACCCGTTGGAAGGTAGCCCCAGCATTGCGTAGCCCGAAGGGCATGCAGGTCTAGCGGCACACCCCGCAGGGGGTCAGGAACATCGTCTTCTCCACATCTTGCACGGCCATCTTGATCTGGTGGTAGCCTGAGAAGGCGTCCAAGAAGCACAACAGGTCGCATTCGGCGGTGGAGTCCACGATTTGATTGATGCGAGGAAGCGGAAAGGGGTCTTGAGGGCAAGCCTTGTTGAGGTTGGTGTCAGGACCGGTTTTCCAATAAAATATTTATTGAGAAACCATCCTTTATATAAGACCAGTATAGGAAAATCTTCCTTACTGGTAGACAAATCCTTGATACAGAAATCCAGAAGTACCAAATATTATACAAGGTTGAGCTGAGGCTGCTCAAAAATTTATTACAAGCACGCCAATATTATACATAAAGGCGGATATGACACAAGGGTAGGGTGGCATAACTACTGACTCGTAATAAAAGTGGTGGTGGATATGTCACAGTGAAGTGGGTGACATGACCCCTAATCTTACAGCTCATCGAGCGCCAGAGTGAGGCTCGATGATTTTATTCGGGTAGCGGAAGCGTATATGATACAAGTGACCAATTCCAGGATCGTACGGGACTGACTGGGACTCCTCTAGGCGTCGGACTCGCTATCGTACTCTTCATCCATAAGATCGCCTTCATCAACATCTGGCCAAATTAAGAAGCCGGGTGAGTACTTTGAATGTACTCGCAAGACAGTTTGGACATAAGATATAACAAATGCAAGCATGATGCACATGAGCAGATTAGTAGTGCACACTCAGCTAATAAATTTGCACTGCATGTAAAATGAAAAGGAAGTCGGGCGGTAGTCCTCCCAAAATCCCAATAAAATAGCTGAAGATCGATCGGGTGTCTGAAGCAACGCCTCGAAAGGTAAAAATAAATTAACATGCCGCAGTCGGGCGTCAGGGCGACACCACATAAAGGGCTTATATTGAAAGTAAAAGACAGAACGTGCCTCAGTCGGACGTCTAGGCGACATCTCGAAAAGGTCCTATAATGAAAGTAAATAACAAGGATGCCATAGTCGGACGTCTGAGCGACATCTCATAAAGGGCTTATATCGAAAGTAAATAACAAGAATGCCACAGTCGGACATCTGAGCGACATCACATAAAGGGCTTATATCGAAAGTAAATAACAAGAATGCCACAGTCGGACGTCTGAGCGACATCACATAAAGGGCTTATATCGAAAGTAAATACAAGAGTGCCACAGTCAAACGTCTGAGCGACATCTCATAAAGGGCTATGCCACAGTCAGACGTTTGAGTGACATCACATAAAGGGCTTATATTTCATCATTCGAATTCAAGTAGTTCATGAATTTAAATCATTACAAGGAAATACTTAGCACATAAAAATAAACCGGTTAGTCCATTCACAGGAATAACATTCAGGCAGGTTTAACACTCATGTTTATTCATCGGAGATTGTCACTGAGACTGACACTGAGACGGACGTTGGGACTGACACTGACACTGACATAGATAAGTTGATCACAGTCCTTGACCATAGATACGGTTACTCGAATGGTTTTGACTTTGCAGAGTTTGTACTCTTTAACCACAGCCAACGGATTTCAGTAGTCACAAAGGACTAGTTCCGTTTACGGTATTTTAGAATAAACACATCTAACCAGTACACACCCATTCCACATCCCGTTGCCAGGGATCACCCTAGACAACGTTCAAGAAAAACTTTAAGACGGGGAGGCCACAACCTCGAATAGCATGGGATCAAATTTATATCGCGCACTCTAAGGTGTGCCCCCCTCTCGGTCCCAACCGGAAACACCCATGCCCCCTGACCGGATGACGGGCTTTAATCCAGGGCCATGGAACCCTCATCACGGCCCCTCTATTTGGTGTGTACGAGGAAAGAGGTTTGCAACCGACTAGATCGCATTCTTTGCAGAAGACATGTGGCAGCACGAAAAGGAGACGAACGGGAACATGACTTGATCCACGTTAAAACTGGAGTTAAACGGTTGGCATAAGACTGGCATGCTTCAACAATACCAGCTTGCAACCTATCATGCCACCACATGATCCGGTTATCTCACCATCATATAAACTCATCGAATTTCGATGCTCACTTGTAGCTTGCTTTGCATGCAATATAACATTCACTAATGCTTATATGAACATGCCATGAGAAAAACTACTCAAGTAAACATGCAAGACACTCATCATATCAAAGGTTCAAACATGCTTGCCTGGTTCGGAGTAGTCGGAGTCTAGCTCGGCAAAGTTTGCGGTTCCGTCACCTCCTCCGGTATCTACGGTATAAAGAAACCGCATACTAACATAAATACCGTGTGTGCATAAAACTTGTTCCAAATATTTTTCATATACATATGCTAAAAAACTAGACAGAAAAATAAAGATGACAGAAAAAGAATCAATTCCAAAACATTTTTTGTTTAAAAGTTATTAAGGTTTTAGTCCAGGGACTCATCTATAATGAAACAGAAAGTTTCCAGTGGTTAGTTTATAAAAAAGACAGAAAATGTCTCAGTTAGAAAACGTATTTTGCCCGAAGGCGTTTTCAGAAAATGGTTCGAAAAGGAGAAAAAGCTGATGAGGGGGTCCCACCCGTCAGGTTTGAATTTCAAAACAGAGCACACCGGCGCCCGAGGGCTGCGGTGGTCGCCGACGTCGATCCATGGCGAGGTAGGGGGAGTGGATGGTACCTACGGACTCACGGTGCTCTCCCGCGTCTGTGGGTGGTGGAGTTGGTCGTCGGGGAGCACCATGTCGACGGCGGCCTTCACTCCGGCGGACGGCGGTTCGGGCGAGGATGGTTCTCTCCGAAGGGAGCTGCAACCTTCAAATTGAGGCGCGGGTTAGGCTAGGTAGTGGACCATGAGGTTGCTGACGCGGTTTGGGAGGAGGAGGTGCTCTCACCAGAGAGGATCTTGCTGGAGCCCGAAGCGGGTCGGGGCGGCCGGAGTCGGGGAAGAAGACCTCCTCGAGGCCCTCCTAGTGGCTGGGCGTGGTTCTGGTGAGGTGGAGGGGTGATGCGTGGTCGAAGGCAAGCTCGGGGCACTATTTATAGCCGGCCCGAGGCGGTTGCCGAGAACTGGATAACTCCGGCGAGTGATTACGGCGAGGCAATGGTCAGGCAGGTGGTTTAGGTGGCTAGGCGGCTGCGGATTGGTCCACTAGTTCCATCCCGGGGCTAAACTTGGCATGCCTTGGGTGATACTCCAAGTTCTTGACGGAATGGCCTCGCGGGCACGTCGGCGGCAGGGAGCGCGCCCTGTGCTTCTCAGGCCACGGCGATGGTGCTGCAGCACGCACAGGCAACCGGACAGCCACGCAGAGGCTTCTGGTGGCTTGGGCGATGCTGGACGGCGCCGACAAGTAGGGCTGGCCCCTGCTGGCCGCCACAGGTGGTTTTGCCACCGCAGAAGACGTCAGCATTGGCGAGACACATTGCCACCGACGCTTGCGCCCGTCCAAACGACCGTGCGGCGCACTGGATAAGAAGGAAGAGCAGGGAGCAAGAGGCCAGCGCGAGCACTAGTGAGATTGACGCCGCGGCGCTGAAGAAACGACACTGACGACAGACTGAATCACTGAACTTCTGAACTTTCTGAATTTTGACAGAAACAGTGCACGCCAGGTGTTCGATGAAATGTTTTTGGCATGTGGAAAAATTTTCTGGAGTTGATCCTTGGTGAGGTGACCTCTCAATGCATCTAGGGGCTGCCTGATTTATCTCAGATTTTTAGGAGAAGAAAAACTATGGATTTCACCAAAAATGGCAAATCTGGTCCAAACTTGCAGCGAGCAAATTTTGAACTGTGGACAAGTGGATCTTGATGGATCTAGGTTGAGGATACTAAGGACTAGCCAGGGGAGTTTATTTGGGACCAAAACTCAAAGGGGTTCTGGTGGTTCCTTTGTAAATCACCAAGGTCCAAAATAAATGACAGAAATTGTTTTGAGGATAAAATAAATAGAATAAAAATCAAAAATGTGTTGAAACTTGCTGGAATAGGATATTTGACTTGGCCCAAAGTGGGGGTGGGTTTTGGAAGAAAATTTTCAACCTAGGTCATGGCAAGAGAAAAATTTTGAATGGGGAAGAATCAATCCATAAGTCATAGGGATATTTTATTTTTTAAAATAAAAGAAATATTAAGAGAACCCAAGATTCTGTGTGTTGACTCAACACATGTTGAAAAACCCTCAAGACCAAAATCAATATTGAGAAGGACTCATAAAAAAAATTTGTCATAAAAAGGATTTGAGAAGAAGGGTCCTTCAAAAAAATTCAAATAACCTCCTTTAAATCAAATAAAGATTTAAAAAACCAAAAAAAATTGGAGTGTTACAACACCTACCCCCTTAGGAAAAATCACGTCCCGAGATTTCAGCTGATCCTCAAAGAGGTGTGGGTACTCTGTCCGAAGAAAATCCTCTCTTTCCCATGTTGCTTCGTCCTCGGTGTGATTGCTCCACTGAACTTTGAAAAACTTAATTGTTTTCTGACAGGTTCTCCTTTCAGACTCCTCCAATATTTTTATTGGACGTTCCCTGTAGGTGAGGTCTGGTTGCACGTCAATGTCCTCATGAGATACATGCTTCTCTGGGTTGCTTACACATTTCCTCAACTGTGAGACGTGGAACACGTCGTGGACGTCTGACAGCTCTTTAGGTAGGTCTAGCTGGTAGGCTACTGTGCCTCTTCGCACAACTACACGGAAGGGTCCGATAAATCTTGGTGCTAGCTTTCCTTTCACTTTGAACCGTTGCAGGCCCCTCATAGGCGATACTCGTAGGTACACATATTCACCGGGTTCAAAGCTGACTTCCCGATGTTTTCGATCGTAATAACTCTTTTGTCGGCTTTGAGCTGTCTTGAGTTGGTCCCTGATTAACCTAACTTTCTCCTTAGCTTCCTTGAGCATGTCTGGGCCGAAGATCGACTGTCTGTTGTTTCTGACCAATTTAATGGAGTACGACATCTCCGCCCGTACAAGGCTTCAAAAGGTGCCATTTGTAGGCTGGCTTGGTAACTGTTGTTATATGCGAACTCGGCATATGGCAAGCTTTCTTCCCAACTGGTTCCATAGGTGAGAACACATGCTCTCAGCATGTCCTCTAGAATTTGATTCACGCGTTCAGTTTGTCCATCAGTCTGGGGGTGGTATGCTGTACTGAATACTAGTTGAGTTCCCAGGGCTTGTTGTAATTGATCCCAAAATCTAGAGACGAATTTAGTGCCTCTGTCGGATATTATAGTCTTTGGTATTCCATGCAGACAAACTATACGGGAGAGATAAAGTTTGGCATGCTTCTGAGTGGTGTGGGTCATCTTTACTGGAATGAAATGTGCCACCTTAGTTAATCTATCTGTGATGACCCATATGGCATCATTTCTGTATCGTGACCGAGGTAGTCCGACAATAAAATCCATTCCAATTTCATCCCATTTCCACTCAAGTATCTTGTTTGGCTGTAATAGTCCTGCTAGTTTTTGGTGCTCGGCTTTAATGCGCGGACATGAATTACAACATGCAATGAATGTGGCTATATCCCTTTTCATACTGTGCCACCAAAATTTTCCTGAATTTCCTTGTACATTTTGCTCCCTCCAGGATGGATTGAATATGGAGCGGTGTGGCCTTCAGCTAGAATTTGCTGCTTGAGGTCTTCTATATTTGGTACGCAAAGTCTGTAGTACCATAATATTTCCTTATCGTCTATGACAAATTCTGAGGCCTTGCCCAAACTCACTTTTTTATGCCTTCGATGCTAGGGTGTCCATGCTGAGCCTCCTTTATCTGTTCCATTGGGGTAGGCCGTATTTCCAAATTTGACACGTTGCCCTCAGTGACCATCACCAAGTTGAGTTTGGCAAACTCCTGCTGAAATTCAGGTCTCAAGTTTGGTAGATTGTCGTTCCCCAAGCTGGGGTTCTGACTAAGAGCATCTGCCACTACATTCGCCTTTCCTGGATGGTAGTGAATGCCAACATCATAATATTTCACTAATTCCAACCAGCGCCGTTGTCGTAAATTGAGTTCTGGTTGTGTGAATATATATTTGAGGCTTTTATGGTCCGAATATATTTCACAATGATTTCCAAGCAAAAAGTGCCTCCACTCCTTGAGTGCATGAATGACTGCTACCAACTCCAAGTCATGAGTAGGATAATTTTCTTCATGCTTCCATAGTTGCCTGGAAGCGTATGCGACTACTTTGCCTTCTTGCATTAATACGCATCCGAGGCCCTTCCGGGATGCGTCACAATACACTTCAAAACTTTTGTGTATGTCTGGCACAACCAATACTGGTGTTGTTGTTAATTTCCTTTTGAGTTCTTGGAAACTTTTCTCGCAAGCTTCAGTCCATACAAATTTCTTATCCTTCTTGAGTAACTGGGTCATTGGTTTTGCTATGGTGGAGAACCCTTCAATAAACCTTCGGTAATATCCTGCCATTCCCAAGAAACTTCGCACATCTGTTACGTTGGCTGGTGGTTTCCAGCCAAGTACGGCCTTGACTTTTTCTGGGTCTACGGCAACACCTTCTTGGGTCAACACATGGCCTAGAAAACCAACCTGTCTTAACCAAAATTCACATTTGCTAAACTTGGCGTATAATTGATGTTTCCTTAATTCTCCCAGTACAATCCTGAGATGTTCAGCATGTTCTTCTAGTGTCTTGGAGTATACCAGAATATCATCAATGAACACCACCACAAATTTGTCCATAAATTTCATAAACACTTTGTTCATGAGATGGACAAAATATGCCGGGGCATTTGTCAGTCCAAACGGCATTATTGTAAATTCATATAGTCCGTATCTGGAGGTGAATGCTGTCTTAGGGATATCTTCAGTCTGTACTTTTAATTGATGATACCCCGACCTTAAGTCGATTTATGAGAAAACCTTGGCTTGTGCGAGCTGGTCAAATAAATCATTTATCCGTGGCATCGGGT
This sequence comes from Triticum timopheevii, assembly GCA_963921465.1. Classification (NCBI taxonomy): domain Eukaryota; kingdom Viridiplantae; phylum Streptophyta; class Magnoliopsida; order Poales; family Poaceae; genus Triticum; species Triticum timopheevii. Next base: position 143,926,472 of record OY997270.1, read on the forward strand.
ATTTGTTTTTGATGGTGAACATGTTGAGTGCTCGATAGTCTATACATAATTTTAGTGTCCCATCCTTTTTCTTTGCAAATAATACTGGTGAACCCCAAGGTGAGGAGCTGGCTCGTATAAATCCTTTGTCCAGTAATTCTTTTATTTGCTTCTTTAATTCTACCAACTCGGAGGGTGCCGTTCTATAGGGCTTCTTGTAAATGGGGGTGGTTCCAGGTGCTAGTTCAATGTTGAATTCTATTTCCCGGTCTGGTGGCATGCCTGGTAGTTCTTCGGGAAATACGTCAGGGAACTCACACACCACTGGAACTTTTCTTAATTCTAAAACGTCCACCTTGTTCAACTTTGGTTGCCGTGATATCGGTCTTTCTTGAGCTGCAATTTTTATCGTCTTCCCATGATGATGGGTCAGAATTACAGTCCGATTGAAGCAGTCGATAAATCCCTTGTTGGTGGTTAACAAGTCCATCCTAGGATAACATCCAGTCCTTTATTTTCCAATACAATGAGGTTTGCCTGAAACTTTAGTCCCTCAAACTCAATAACCACACCTTGGCAGTAACTCTGAGTGATTTGCTTAATCCTGGGGGACTTGATGATCATGGATTTTTCCAAGGGAAGCATTGAAAAATCATTTTGCAAAGCAAATTTCTTTGAAATGAACGAGTGAGAAGCTCCAGAATCAAACAAAACCAAGGCAGGTATTGTGTTGACAGGAAACGTACCGAGTACGATATCTGGGGCATTCTGTGCTTCCTCCTTGGTCACATGGTTTATGTGACCCTTCTTGTGATTGTTATTGGGGTTGAAGTTGTTTCGCTTGGGTGTTGAACAATTTCCATTGTTGTTCGGCTTGGGGGCTGAGTTTCTTGGCTTTGGGCACTGTTTGGCATAGTGCCCTTCCTCTCCACAAGCGTAGCAAGTAACACCTAGGTGATATGTAAAATCCTTGTCCCTTGCATGAAAATTTTTGTTTGCGCGTGTGACGCCCCCAATTCAATCGTACACTAATCATGCACGCAAATGTGTACGATCAAGATCAGGGACTCATGGGAAGATATCACAACACAACTCTAAAACATAAATAAGTCATACAAGCATCATAATACAAGCCAGGGGCCTCGAGGGCTCAAATACAAGTCCTCGATCATAGACGAGTCAGCGGAAGCAACAATATCTGATTACAGACATAAGGTAAACAAGTTTGCCTTAAGAAGGCTAGCACAAACTGGGATACAGATCGAAAGAGGCACAGGCCTCCTGCCTGGGATCCTCCTAACTACTCCTGGTCATCGTCAGCAGCCTGCGCGTAGTAGTAGGCACCTCCAGTGTAGTAGTCGTCATCGACGGTGGCGTCTGGCTCCTGGGCTCCAAAGTCTGGTTGCGGCATCCAGGAAGAAGAGGAAAACAGGGGAAAAGAGGGAGCAAAGCAACCGTGAGTATTCATTCAAAGTACTCGCAAGCAAGGAGCTACACTACATATGCATGGGTATATGTGTAAGGAGGCCATATCAGTGGACTGAACTGCAGAATGCCAGAATAAGAGGGGGATAGCTAGTCCTATCAAATAATACGCTTCTGGCAGCCTCCGTCTTGCAGCATGTAGAAGAGAGTAGATTGAAGTCCTCCAAGTAGCATCGCATAGCATAATCCTACCCGGCGATCCTCTCCGCGTCGCCCTGTTAGAGAGCGATCACCGGGTTGTATCTGGCACTTGGAAGGGTGTGTTTTATTAAGTATCCGGTTCTAGTTGTCATAAGGTCAAGGTACAACTCCAAGTCGTCCTGTTACCGAAGATCACGGCTATTCGAATAGATCAACTTCCCTGCAGGGGTGCACCACATAACCCAACATGCTTGATCCCATTTGGCCGGACACACTTTTCGGGGTCATGCCCGGCCACGGAAGATCAACACGTCGCAGCCCCACCTAGGCACAACAGAGAGGTCTGCACGCCGGTCTAAACCTAAGCGCACAGGGGTCTGGGCCCATCGCCCTTAGCACACCTGCATGTTGCGAACGCGGCCGGAAGCAGAACTAGCCCCCTTAATACAAGAGCAGGCTTACGTTCCAATCCGGCGCGCACCGCTCAGTTGTTGACGTCACGAAGGCTTCGGCTGATACCACGACGTCGAGTGCCCATAATTGTTCCCGCGTAGTTTGTTAGTGCGTATAGGCCAGTAGCCAGACTCAGATCAAATACCAAGATCTCGTTAAGCGTGTTATTATGAAGCAACCGCGAATGCCGACCAGGGCCAGGCCCACCTGTCTCCTAGGTGGTCTCAACCTACCCTGTCGCTCCGCCACAAAGTAACAGTCGTGGGCCGTCGGGAACCCAGGCCCACCTCTAACGGGATGGAGCCACCTGTCCTTTCAGCCCCCACATCGGGATCACTTGCGGGTACTCAACGATCTGACCCGACTTTAGTCACCATCTGTATAATATGTATGTATGTATAGTATATACCCATGATCACCTCCCGAGTGATCACGGCCGAATAGTATAGCAATGTAGACTGACAAGAATGTAGGGCCAATGATGATAAACTAGCATCCTATACTAAGCATTTAGGATTGCGGGTAGGGTATCAATGACTGTAGCAACAATGATAGGCTATGCAACAGAATAGGAGTAACCGAACAGTAACATGCTACACTATTGTAACGCAAGCAGTATAGAGAAGAATAGGCGATATCTGGTGATCAAGGGGGGGCTTTCCTGGTTCCTCTGGCAAGAAGGAGGGGTCATCAACTCCGTAGTCGAACTGGGCAGCAGCAGCGTCGGTCTCGTAGTCTACCAGAGAGAAGAGGGGGAAGAAACAATGAATACCATGCAAACAGATGCATATCGATGCATGACATGACAAGTAACGATGCTAGGTGTGCCCAATCGCGTAGTAAGTAGTACCGACGAATGGGGGGAAACATCCGGGAAAGTAACCCCGGGGTTCCGCGTTCTCGGGCAGAGGTAATGGAGGGGGAAAGTTGCGTGTTCGGCATGCCAGGGGTGTGTGGCGGACGAACGGGCTGCGTATCCGGATTCGTCTCGTCGTTCTGAGCAACTTTCATGTAGAAAGTATTTTCATCCGAGTTACGGATTAAAAGATATGATGTTCTAAAGATTTAACTCATTTTCTGATTTTAATTATTTATTTAAATCCAACATTATCCAAAACAGTGAATGATGACGCATGCATGACATCAGAGTGATGTCAGTAGGTCAACTGGTCGGTTGACCAGTCAAACCAGATAGGTGGGTCCAGTGGGTCCCACATGTCATTGTCTGGGTCACTAACAGGGGGGTTTAGTCTAACTAAATGGGTTAATTAGCAGGTGGGGCCCGGTAGTCAGTGAGAGGTTAGTGTTTAATTAACCAATTTAATTAATTAGCAAATTATCTATTTATTTTTATTTGTTTATTTAGGTGGGGCCCATAGGTCAGTGAGACAGGGCGGCCTAGTTAGCAGTTGACTTAGTCAACAGGTCAACTGGGCCCCGGGGACCCACTGGCAGTGACCCAGGGGTGGACCCCACGCATGCCACGTTAGCTGGCCGGCGTTTAGACGCCGGCGAGTTCGTTTTCGCGGCGGCGCGGCTTGGGCGAGTGTCGGGTTTCGCCTGTAGGCGACCAAAACGGGCGGGACCGGTCGCATTCGAACGGCAAGACGATAGCGGAGCGAATGGTGGTGGTTGCGGAGGCCGAGGTGGCCAGAGTCGAGCGCGGCGAGCTCACCGGCAAACGATCGGAGTCGGATACGAGAGGAAACGGCGACGCGGCACGCTAGCGAGCGAACTGAGAGGCCAGGCGAGACATGCGTCAGGTGGCGAATGCAACGGGCGTTGTCCCGTGACCATTTGGTCACCGGAGGCACGCCGGCGACGAGCGCAGGCGGCAACGCGTTCGGGCGCTCAACGCGCAACGGCATAGGGGCCATATGGAAGCGCGTGCACGGGTGCGTTTGGTCCCTGGACGCTCCAGGAACACGATGCCGTGCTCAGGCGAGCACGACGGAGAGCATGGCCTCGGTGGCGAGGCGATCCGCGGCAACGGGCTTTCGGCAACGGCGACGAGGTAGCTACGGGGCGTGAGGGGCTTAACGAGGAGGAGTAGGAGGCGGGGGAGCTCACCGTGCGGCACGCAAGATGGCCCGTGGTAGCTTAGTAGTAGCAGGGGGATGTCGCCGGAGTTGGGAGAGAACAGCGGCGACCGGAGATGTGGAAGAAGGGGGGCGTTGTAGCAGCACCTCCGAGCTCCAACTGTGGCCACCGGTCGACGAGGAAGATGACGGCGGTGATGACAGACATGCAAGCGCGGCGAGGCGATGACTGTGGCCGTGCGATTCACGATGGCGGGTCCATGGCAGCGTTCGGACGTGGTGGGGAACGAGGGGGGGAGCGAGGTGCATCTGAGGGGGAGGCGCAGGGACCGAGGGGAGAGTGGGGGCGAGTGGGAGGAGAGACCGAGGAGGCGGAGGCATGGCGTCCTTATCCCCTCCTCGACGCCGGCGAGGGGGTCCGGTGGTGACGCGCCCTGTAGCAGCACGCAACCGAGGAACAGGAAGAGGGTGCGGCGCGGGGAGCTGGGCCGGCTGGGCCGGTCGGCTGGGTTAGCTGGGCCAGTTGGCCCAGGGGGGTCTGGGGGGTTTTCCTTTCTCTTTCTTTCTTTCTTTTCTTTATTTTTCTTTTCTGTTTTATTTCATTTTAAAGTATTTAGTCATTTTCTAAAAATGTGCTTACTTAATCATAATTACCTATGCAATATTTGGCACCCCCCAAACATTTTTGTTTTGACTTTTGAAAACTTTGGGTGTTTGTCGCTAATTCATTTTTGAATTTGCAATGTTTTTGAACTACCACTTAATTAGCAACAGTAACATAGATGACATGGCATCATCAAGAGAGTTTTACTGTAGCCTAATTATCCGGGCATTACAAATCTCCTCCACTACAAGAAATCTCGTCCCGAGATTTAGGAGGTAGAAGGAAACAGTGCGGGGTATTCATCACGCAGGCGATCCTCGCGCTCCCAGGTGGCTTCATCTTCAGAATGGTGCGACCACTGGACTTTGAGGAACTTGATCGCCTTCTGGCGTGTGCGGTGTTCAGCTTGGTCGAGAATGCGGACCGGATGCTCTTTATAGGAGAGGTCCTGTTGCAATTCGAGCACTTCATGATCCACTGCTCGGATTGGGTCCTTGAAGCATCGGCGGAGCTGTGACACGTGGAACACATCGTGAACCTGAGAAAGGTTTGGCGGAAGCTCCAGTTGATATGCCACTTTTCCACGCCTTTCCAGAATAGTGAATGTGCCAATATAGCGAGGAGCTAGCTTTCCCTTGATCCCGAAGCGGTGAGCGCCCTTCATTGGTGTAACGCGAAGATAGGCCTTTTTGCCAGGTTGATAGACCATGTCTTTATGATGACGGTCATACTGACTCTTCTGACATGACTGGGCAGTCTTGAGATGCTCGCGAATAATGCGGACTTGTTCTTCGGCATGTTGGATAATATCCGGACCGAAGAGTGGACGTTCCCCAGTTTCTAACCAGTTCAGAGGGGTTTGGCACTTTCGTCCATATAACACTTCGAAGGGGGCCATCTTCAGACTAGCTTGATAGCTATTGTTATATGAGAACTCAGCATACGGGAGAGATTCCTCCCATTTCTTGCCGAAGGAAATAACACAAGCTCGAAGCATGTCTTCGAGAACTTGGTTGACACGTTCAACTTGCCCTTGGACTGCGGATGAAACGTAGTACTGAAAGATACGTGAGTCCCCATAGCTTCTTGGAAACTTTCCCAGAATCTTGAAGTGAATAAGCTGCCACGGTCCAAACTGATAACCAATGGAATACCGTGAAGCGAAACAATTCTGGACATGTAGAGAGTTGCAAGCTGACTAGCAGTGATCATTTCTTTGACCGCCAAAAAATGTGCAACTTTAGAAAGCCGGTCAATGACGACAAGAATAGCATCATTACCTTTTTGCGATTTGGGAAATCGAGTGACGAAGTCCATTTCAACATGGTCCCATTTTCATTCAGGAATAGAGATAGGTTGCAGAGTTCTAGCAGGCCTTTGATGTTCTGCTTTGATACGATGGCAAACGTCACACTCAGCAACATAGCGAGCAATGTCTTGCTTCATGTTAGACCACCAGAATCTTTGACGAATGTCCTGCTACATCTTTGTACTACCAGGATGGATACATAGGGGCGTATCATGAGCTTCTTTCATAACCTTCTGAGTCATATTCAGGTTTTCCTCCTTACACGGCACCACTAGGCGGCCTTTGAAGTACAAGGCGCCATCATCAGCAATAGTGAAGAATGAGGGCTTTCCTTCTTTGAGGTCGCGCTTAATCTTGTGGGCTTCAGAGTCATATCCCTGTATTGTCTTGATGGAGCTCACGAGATCGGGTTCGACAGCCAGGGTATAGAGGGAACCCTGGGAAACAACACGGAGATTCATCTTGCAAAACTCCTCAGGAGGGGGAGCGAGTGCACCCGGAGGAACAATATGGAGGTTCAGCTTTCTGAATTCTTCAACAAGTGAGGGCTGAACTTTGTGAATCTGGAGGAGGTTGCAGTAAGAATTGCGGCTCAAGGCATCAGCCATTACATTATCCTTGCCTGGTGTATAGGAAATACCCAAGTCAAAGTCTGCAACAATCTCCATCCACCCTGCTGACGGAGGTTCAGGTCTGGCTGAGTAAACAGATACTTCAGACTTTGGTGGTCGGTGAAGATCTCGCAATGATTACCAAGAAGGTAATGTCGCCATTGTTTCAGTGCATGGATAATAGCAGCAAGCTCGAGGTCGTGAACTGGGTAGTTCTCTTCGTGAGGGCGCAATTGATGAGAGGCATAGGCAATCACTTTGCACTCCTGCATTAGGACACAGCCTAATCCTTGACGAGAAGCGTCGCAGTAAATGACGAAGTCCTTCTTAGTATCAGGTGGAGCTAGTACTAGGGCAGAAGTCAACTTGTCTTTGAGTGCCTGGAAGCTTTCCTGACATTTGTCTGTCCATTGGAACTTGATGCCCTTATGCAACAAGTTAGTCAGAGGCCTGGCAATCTTGGAGAAGTTCTCGACGAATCGATGGCAATAGCTGGCGAGACCGAGAAAACTTCTGACTTGCTTAACGTTCTTCGGAGGAGTCCAATCAAGAATAGCCTGGACTCGTTCAGGGTTGACGGAAATACCATCCTTAGAGATGACATGCCCGAGATAGGTTACTTCGGGTAGCCAGAATTCACACTTGGAGAACTTGGCATATAGCTGATGCTCTCGTAGCTTTTCCAGCACAAGACGAAGATGTTCAGCATGCTCTTCTTCATTCTTGGAAAATACCAGGATATCATCCAGATAAACCACGACGAACTTGTCGAGGTAATCCATGAATATATAGTTCATCAGTCGAGAGAAGGTGGCTGGAGCATTGGTTAAGCCGAAAGACATGACGGTGTACTCATATGAACCATAACGAGTCACGAAGGCAGTCTTTGGGATATCCTCTTCACGAACACGGATCTGGTGGTAACCCAACCTCAAGTCGAGTTTAGAGAACACTGACGAACCAGCCAATTGATCATATAGATCATTGATCCGAGGAAGAGGATACTTATTCTAAATGGTAGCTTGGTTTATAGGACGGTAGTCTTGCACTAATCGGTTTTGCCCCATCTTTCTTCTTAACAAAGAGAGAAGGTGCTCCCCAAGGAGAGCAACTAGGGCGAATGAAACCACTTCGAAGAGATTTGTTGATTTCCTCCTTAAGCTCAAGGAGTTCATGCGGCGGCATCTTGTAAGGTCGTTTGACTATAGGAGTGATGCCTGGTTTCAAGTCGATGACAAATTCGACAGCTCTAGCAGGGGGAATCCCTGGAAGTTCTTCAAGAAAGACGTCGAGGAAGTCACGAACGACGGGAATGTTTTCAATGCCCTCAAGGGGTGCAGCGTTCAATGCATAAAGCCTTGCCTCAGCATTCTGAACCAGACGAGCATTGTAGCTAATTATTTCATCGAAAGGGTGTAGCAGGTGGACGGTCTTAGTGGCGCAAACTATAGAAGCAGTATGCGCTTTCAACCAATCCATTCCCAGAATGAGATCAATGCTACAGAACTTCAGTACGATGGAAGAGACAAGGAATTCTAGTCCTTCGATTTCAACGGGGACGTCGTGACTAACCATAGAGGTTTGACATTGGCCCGCAGGGGTGTGTACCACTAGCGGAGTGTTCATCTCCTCGTATTTAATGCCATGCATGAATGCAAACTCAGCTGATATGAACGAATGTGATGCTCATGTATCAAATAAAACGGATGCTGGTACTGAATTTACGAGGAGTGTACCATCACAGTAGCAAGCTGGTCTTGAGCTTCATTGAGATCAACGTGGTTGGCATGAACACGACCATAAGACTTGGCATTGTTGTTGCGAGGCTGGTTGTTTCCACGGCCAGCTGCGGGAAGGGCTAGTTGATTCTGATTCTGATTGCAGTCCCTGGCACGATGACCTGGTTGACCACACTTGTAGCACAGACCATTATTGGGAGTGGGAATAGGAGCTAGGGGTGGTGGAGCTGGAAGCCTTGGCTGCCTAGATGGTGGAGGAGGCAGACGAGGTGCAGCATAGGTCTGCCTTGGGGCAGGTGCATTTGGACAGTACATGCTGTTCGGGATCCATATCTTACACTTCTGCGAGGGCGAGCCCGAAGATGAGGCCGTGTCATGGTTGCCCCTGTGAGAGCTCTGGTGTTCCTGCAGACCAGTCTCGACATTGATGGCCTTGTTCACCAAGGTGGAAAAATCGGCAAAGTCATGCACTAGAAGTGCGAGCTTGATGTCAGCTTGAAGGCCGTCACAGAACTTCTCCTGTCTACATGCATCAGTTGCAATGTCTTCTTCAGCATAGCGGGACAAGTCCAGAAACTCCCGCTGATAAGCTTCCACAGTTTTGTTGCCCTGGGTGAGGTTGCGGAATTCACGCTTCTTCCTGTCCATGATCCCCTGAGGAATGAAGCGGGCACGGAAGGCAGCTTGAAAGTCTGGCCAGGTGATGATTTTCCCAACTGGCAGAGTACGCCTGTGGCTGTCCCACCATTGAGTTGTGGGTCCCTTCAGAAAGAAGGAAGCAAAGGTGACATAGCGGGCAGGGGCTACCTCAGCAGACTCCATCTCATAGGTGATGTCACGGAGCCAGTCATCAGCATCCAGTGGCTGAGTTGAGCTGCGGTACACGGTTGGGTTGAGGCGCATGAAATCCTGCAGAGTCACTTGGGCTGGCTGCTCGTTCATATTGCGGCGAGGGAACTGAGCCATCATATTCTCCATGAACTGGCGATTCATCTCGAGCTGTTGGACCATACTAGCCATGTACTCAGGCGGTGGTGGGGCGTTGCCGCCACGACCACGACCAGCTAGTCTAACCATCCTGCTAATATATAACAGGGGTAGTTCAGCATTGAGAAATTTGCATAGACAAGAATCATTCATGATGAAACATGCATAATGAAAGGAGCACGATAGATACTACATAGTAGTCGGCATAACTTACAAAAGGGGTCGGACATAGAGTTTGGTACATAGAGTTTAGTACATAGACTAAGTCATCATAGGCGGCACGCAGGCTCGCGGCGAATGCATCTAATACTAATAAGCAAGACAACATCAGTCAGGAGGTACTGTGGAGGTAGTCGTAGCCTGACAACTGGTAGTGAGGCAACGGATAGTCCACATCAGCGGCCTGGGGGCCACGGATACTCTGGTGTAGAACCCGACGCCCAGGTGGCAGAAGAGGACCAAGTGTGGGAGAGTAGCCTCCCACCTCTGGCCAACCGACACTGTCGGGCATCACGGTCCTAGCTGGGTAGATCACAGAACGCGGCAGCTGTCTAGATAGAACAAAGGGGTGCAACAGCGTCAGAGCCTTGTAAAGGTGTTGACGAGTGGTGTACAACTCGTGGCGAAGAGCTCGGTTAGCTCGGTCCAGCCCATCAGCATGTAGAACCAGGCTCTGATGGTGGAAGGGCTCTCGGGTGACAGTGGAGTAGGCAGCAGTGTAGTATCCCTCCGCACCAACGTCGGATGCGATAGCAATGTGCCTGAAAGGGGAAGTGTCCAACGCCCGATACTCCCCACGAAGACATGTCAGAGCAGCATAGGCAGCATCGTGAACTGCCATCTCGATGGTCACTCCAACACCATGAGCGGTGTGCAGCACGGTAGTGGAGTCATACGCCCGAGAGTAGAGGTGGACGATGGCACGGTACTGCTCCTGGTTAAAGTCCTAGTACTCCTCATAGACGGTGTACTCAGGGTGCCAGCGATAACCCAAATAGGTCATCATCTCAGCTAGCACAGCAGGTGATCCTGAGGCACCAATGGCCGCCGTGTGGCGCACGACCTGCCTCGTGGGTTCCATCTGAAAACAAAGATGTTTCAATGGAGTCAAATGACAGTGTGGGTACTATTCAAAATACTATCCTACAGAATAACTATGGCTTATCCAACTTTGGGGTGAACGTGGTAACGGGATCCTAATGTTAGAGTTAGTAAATTCGTTTAACCCGAGTAGGAGAGAGTTCAGAGCCCCAGAGTAAAGGTCGAGGAGTAAAAGATCCTAATACCACCCAATGGCGATGTGGGCCCGTAAGGCACACAGCCAAGTTAGTAAAAGTTTTGTAGTGACTAGACTCGACTTCGGCCAAGGAGTGTGGAAGGGGGATTCCTACAGGCAGTCAGCTCTGATACCAACTTGTGACGCCCCCGATTCAATCATACACTAATCATGCACGCAAATGTGTACGATCAAGATCAGGGACTCATGGGAAGATATCACAACACAACTCTAAAACATAAATAAGTCATACAAGCATCATAATACAAGCCAGGGGGCTCGAGGGCTCGAATACAAGTGCTCGATCATAGACGAGTCAGTGGAAGCAACAATATCTGAGTACAGACATAAGTTAAACAAGTTTGCCTTAAGAAGGCTAGCACAAACTGGGATACAGATCGAAAGAGGCGCAGGCCTCCAGCCTGGGATCCTCCTAACTAATCCTGGTCATCGTCAGCAGCCTGCGCGTAGTAGTAGGCACCTCCAGTGTAGAAGTCGTCGTCGACGGTGGCGTCTGGCTCCTGGGCTCCAAAGTCTGGTTGTGGCATCCGGGAAGAAGAGGAAAATGTGGGAAATGAGGGAGCAAAGCAACCCTGAGTACTCATCCAAAGTACTCGCAAGCAAGGAGCTACACTACATATGCATGGGTATATGTGTTAGGAGGCCATATCAGTGGACTGAACTGCAGAATGCCAGAATAAGAGGGGGATAGCTAGTCCTATCGAAGACTACGCTTCTGGCAGCCTCTGTCTTGCAGCATGTAGAAGAGAGTAGATTGAAGTCCTCCAAGTAGCATCGCATAGCATAATCCTACCCGGCAATCCTCTCCTCGTCGCCCTGTTAGAGAGCGATCACCGGGTTGTATCTGGCACTTGGAAGGGTGTGTTTTATTAAGTATCCGGTTCTAGTTGTCATAAGGTCAAGGTACAACTCCAAGTCGTCCTGTTACCGAAGATCACGGCTATTCGAATAGATCAACTTCCCTGCAGGGGTGCACCACATAACCCAACACGCTTGATCCCATTTGGCTGGACACACTTTTCGAGGTCATGCCCGGCCGCGGAAGATCAACACGTCGCAGCCCCACCTAGGCACAACAGAGAGGTCAGCACGCCGGTCTAAACCTAAGCGCGCAGGGGTCTGGGCCCATCGCCCTTAGCACACCTGCACGTTGCGAACGCGGCCGGAAGCAGAACTAGCCCCCTTAATACAAGAGCAGGCTTACGTTCCAATCCGGCGCGCGCCGTTCAGTTGCTGACATCACGAAGGCTTCGGCTGATACCACGACGTCGAGTTCCCATAACTGTTCCCGCGTAGATGGTTAGTGCGTATAGGCCAGTAGCCAGTAGCTAGACAAGTTATCAACCACGGGCTTCTCAGCTCCTCTTCTATCAGTGATATGTAAGTCAAATTCTTGAAGCAAAAGAACCACCTAATAAGTCTAGGTTTAGCATCTTTCATTTCCATAAGATATTTTATAGCAGCATGATCGGTGTGAACAATTACTTTAGAATCAACAATGTAAGATCTAAATTTATCACAAGCAAACACCACTGCTAGAAATTCTTTCTCAGTAATAGCATAATTTCGTTGGTCATTGTCTAGAGTTTTACTAGTATAGTGAATAACATTTAGTTTCTTATCAACTCTTTGTCCTAGAACAGCACCAACAGCATAATCACTAGCATCACACATAATTTCAAAAGGCAAGTTCCAATCAGGTGGTTGAGCAATAGGTGCAGAAATTAAGGATTTCTTAAGTGTTTCAAAGGTTTCTACACAATCATCATCAAAAAATTGGAACAGCCTTTTGTAAAAGATGTGTAAGAGGCCTAGATATTTTAGAGAAGTCTTTAATAAATCTCCTATAGAAACTAGCATGACCGAGGAAACTACAAATACCTTTGATATCTTTAGGACATGGCATTTTCTCAATTGCATCAACTTTAGCTTTATCCACCTCAATACCTTGTTCAGAAATTTTATGTACCAAGACAATACCTTCATTAACCATAAAGTAGCACTTCTCCCAATTCAAGACAAGATTAGTTTGCTCGCATCTCGGCAAAACTCGATCAAGGTTGCTTAAGCAATCATCAAAAGAAGTTTCGTGCACAGAAAAATCATCCATGAAAACCTCAACAATCTTTTCACAAAAATCGGAGAATATAGCAGTCATACATCTTTGGAGCATAGCAGGTGCATTGCATAAACCAAAAGGCATATGTCTATAAGCATAAGTTCCAAAAGGACAAGTAAAGGTGGTTTTCTCTTGATCAAGTTGTGAGACAAGTATTAGAGAAAACCAGAATATACATCAAGGAAACAAAAATGTGTGTGCTTTGACAATCTTTCTAGTATTTGATCAATAAAAGGTAGAGGGTAATGATCTTTTCTAGTTGCTTTATTTAACATTCTAAAATCAGTTACCATTTATAACCAGTGACAATTCTTTGTGGAATAAGTTCATTTTTATCATTAGGTACAACGGTAATACCTCCCTTCTTAGGGACACAATGAACAGGACTTACCCATCTACTATCAGCTATAGGATACATTATACCTGCTTCCAGAAGCTTCAGTATTTCAGTTCTTTCCACTTCTTTCATTTTAGGATTCCAATGTTATTGGTGATCAACAACGGGTTTAGCATTAGGTTCCATATTAATTTTGTGCTGACAGAGAGTGGGACTAATTCCCTTTAAACCATCAAGAGTATATCCAATAGAAGCTCGGTGCTTCTTCAGAACCTTCAATAATCTTTCTTCTTCATGTTTTGAAAGGTTAACACTAATAATAATAGGATATATCTTTTTCTCATCAAGATAAGCATATTTCAAAGTGTCCGGCAATTATTTTAATTCAAACACAGGATCACCTTTAGGTGGAGGAGGACCTCCTAGAGTTTTAATAGGTAAATTGTGTTTAAGCAGAGGCGTTGCTCAAAGTAAATTTTATCTATTTTATTTCTTTCATGCATACGCATACCATTTTCGTGGTCTAACAAATATTATTCTAGTGGATCAGTAGGAAGCACGGCAATAGAAGCAAGACCAATTATTTCATCCTTACTAGGCAATTCTTTCTTATGATGCTTCCTACTAAACTTAGAAAAATTAAACTCATGAGACTCATAACCAAAACTAACACTGACTGTTTGTTTCTCACAATCTATTTTAGCATTAACGGTGTTCAAGAAAGGTCTGCCAAAGATAATGGGACAAAAGTCATCTTGTGGGAAACCAAGAACGAGAAAATCAGTAGGATATTTTATTTTCCCACACAAGACTTCAACATCTCTAACAATCCCAAGTGGTGTGATGGTGTCTCTATTAGCAAGTTTAATAGTAACATCTATGTCTTCTATTTCGGCGGGTGCTATATCATTCATAATTTCTTGATATGAGATAAAAGGAATAGCACTCACGCTAGCACCTATGTCGCATAAAGCATGATAACAGTGATCTCCTATTTTAACTGAGACAACAAGCATGCCAACAGGTCTATGTTTATCTTTTTCATCGGGTTTGGCAATTCTAGCAGCTTCATCACAGAAGTAAATAACATGCCCATCTATGTCTTCAGCCAGGAGATCTTTAACCATAGCAACACTAGGTTCTACTTTGATTTGTTCAGCAGGTTTGGAAGGTCTGATATAACTTTTGTTGACCACAGTTGAAACTTTAGCATGTTCCTTTATCCTAACAGGGAAAGGTGGTTTTTCAATATAAGCAGTAGGAATAACTGGATCAACATTATAAATAATAGTTTCATCTTTAGCAATTACCGGTTCTTTAATTTCTTCTTTAATAGGCGGGTGATATTTAAACCACTTCTCCTTAGAGAGATCAACATGAGTAGCAAATGATTCACAAAACGAGTCTACTATCTCAGAGTCAAGTCCATATTTAGTGCTAAACTTTTGAAAAGCATCGGTATTCATAAAAGATTTAACACAATCATACTTAAGCTTAATACCTGACTCTTTACCTTCGTCGAGTTCCCAATCTTCAGAGTTGCATTTAATTCTTTCTAAGATCCCACCTGAAGCCAATAGTCTTCTTCATAAAGGAACCAATACAAGAATTATCAAGCATGGATTGATCATCACGAGAAAGCCAAGCATAAAAATTCTGAATAATAATTTCTCTTGAGAGCTCATGATTGGGGCATGAATATAACATTGACTTAAGCCTCCCCCAAGCTAGAGCGATACTTTCTCCTTCACGAGGCCAAAAATTATATATATAATTCTGATCACAATAAACTAGATGCATGGCATAAATATTTTGGTGAAATTCCAATTTCAATCGGTTCCAACTCCAAGATCCAATATCATTGCACAGCCTATGCCATGCCAATGCTTTTTCCTTCAAAGATAAAGGGAAAACCTTATTCTTAGCTTCATCTTCGGGTAAACCTGCAAGCTTAAATAATCCACAAATGTCATCCACATATATCAAGTGCATATCAGGATGTTCGGTTCCATCTCCTGCATAAAGATTAGCTAGCAGTCGTTCTATCATACCCAAAGGAATTTTATAACCAATATTTTCAGTAGGTGCGGTAGGTTGAGGGGTAACTAATTGTGGTTCTGTTCGAGGTGAAGATACCCCGAACAAACTCCTCAAAGGATTGTTTTCCATAGTAACAAGTGACAATAAATTTCAGCATGTAGTAATAATTTTTCCTTACCGATTTCCACTTACCAAGAGTGCCTCACTCCCCGCCAACGGCGCCAGAAAAGAGCCTTGATGACCCACTAGTATATGGGATCAATCATAGTCCTTTCGATAAGTAAGAATGTCGAACCCAACGAGGAGCAGAAGGAAATGACAAGTAGTTTTCAGCAAGGTATTGTCTGCAAGCACTAAAATTATAAGTAACGAGTAGTTTGATAGAAAGATAATTTGTAACGCGCAAGTAATGGTAACGGTAACAAAAGTGCAGAAAGGTAGCCCAATCCTTTTGAGGCAAAGGACAGGCCAAAACAGTCTCTTATGGTAAGCAAAGCGTTCTTGAGGGTACACGGGAATTTCATCTAGTCACTTTCATCATGTTGGTTTAATTTGTGTTTGCTACTTTCATAATTTGATATGTGGGTGGACCGGTGCTTTGGTGTTGTTCTTACTTGAAAAAACCTCCTACTTATGATTAACCCCCTCGCAAGCATTCACAACTACGAGAAAAGTATAAGGAATAAATCTAACCATAGCATTAAACTTTTGGATCAAAATCAGTCCCTTACGGAATAGACATAAACTAGGGTTTAAGCTTCTATCACTCTCGCAACCCATCATCTAATAACTACTCCACAATGCGTTCCCTTAGGCCCAAATATGGTGAAGTGTCATGTAGTCGACGTTCACATGACACCACTAAGGGAATCACAACATACATACCATCAAAATATCTAACACATATCAAGTTCACATGATTACTTGCAACAAGATTTCTCCCATGACCTCAAGAACAAAAGTAACTACTCACAAATGATAATCATGCTAAAGATCATAGGGGTATTAAATAGCATAATCGATATGAACATATAATATTCCACCAAATAAACCATATAGTAATCAACTACAAGATGTAATCAACACTACTAGTCACCCACAAGCACCAATCTATAGTTCTGGTACAAAGATTGAACACAAGAGATGAACTAGGGTTTGAGAGGATATGATGCTGTTGAAGATGTTGATGGAGATTGCCCTCCACAAGATGGGAGAGTTGTTGGTGATGATGATGATGATGATTTCCCCCTCCGGGAGGGAAGCTCCCTCGGCAGAATCGCTCCGCCGGAGGGCAAAAGTTCTCCTGCCCAAGTTCTGCCTCGAGACGGCGGCACTTTGTCATGAAAATCCTCTCCTTATTTTTTCTAGGTCAAAATGACTTATATACCAGAAGAGGGGCACCGGAGGTGGGCCGAGGAGGGCACAACCCACCAGGGCGGGCCTGGGCTCCCTGGCGCGCCCAAGTGGGTTGTGCCCACCTGGTGGGCCCTCTCTGGTACTTATTTTCTCCATTATTTCTTATGTATTCCATAAAAAATCTTCGTAAAGTTTCAGCTCATTTGGAGTTGTGCAGAATAGGTAGCCTAACGTAGCTTTTGCAGGCCCAGAATTCGCTGCCGGTATTCTCCCTCTTTGTGTGAACCTTGCATATTATGAGAGAAAAGGCATTAGAATTACTCCAAAAGGCATTATTATGCATAAAAACAATGTAAATAATAGTACGTAAACATGATGCAAAATGGACGTATCAGCTACTCGCTCTGATGCCTCCATGTTCCTGCACCATCACGACAGTGGGACCGCTTATCTGCTACTCTACGTCGATGACATCATCCTGACAGCCTCTTTGTCTGAGCTTCTTCACCAGCTCACAGCTCGTCTTAGCACCGAGTTCGCCATGAAGGATCTTGGTCCTTTGCACTACTTCCTCGGGATCAAGGTGGTATCGCGTGCGGCTGGGTTCTTTCTTCATCAGCAATAGTACGCCTAGGAGTTACTCGAGCGAGCTGGCATGCTTAATTGCAAGCCCGTACCTACACTTATCAAAACAAAGGCCAAGGTCTCCACTCTTGATGGCACTCTGGCGCAGGACGCTGCCTTCTACAGGTCCATTTGTTGGTGCTCTTCAGTACTTGACGCTCACCCGACCAGACTTGCAGTACGCCGTCTAGCAGGTGTGCCTACACATGCACACTCCACATGACTCACACTGGAACCTGGTGAAGCGGATCCTTCGTTACATCCGCGGCACCATGGCTTTGGGTCTCTCGTTGACAGCGTCCTCTTCCACTGACTTGGTGGCCTACTTGGATGCTAATTGGGATGGCTGCCCCGACACTCATCGCTCCACCTCTGGCTACTGTGTCTACCTCGAACCCTCTCTCATATCATGGTCGTCTAAGCGACAACCCACGGTAACCAGATCGAGTGCCGAGGCTGAGTATCGAGCTGTGGCTAACCCCGTTGCTGAGTGTTCCTGGTTACGGCAACTTCTTCAGGAGTTGCACCTTGGCATGGCCAAGGCTACTGTTGTCTATTGTGACAACGTCACCACTATCTACCTCTCCACCAATCTTGTTCATCATCGCCGCACGAAGCATATCAAGCTCGACATTCACTTTGTGCATGAGCAGGTGGCTCTCGGGAACGTTCGGGTCTTACACGTTCCCACTGCTTAGCAGTTCGCCAATGTCATGACCAAGGGGTTACCGACCCCTGCCTTTGAGGAGTTTTGGTCCAGTCTATGCATCACCGATGCCATATCGACTACGGGGGGTGTTGAATATATGTATAGGCAATATATCACATGTATCATAGGATCATTTCCTACCTAGCCCCACCTCTTGTTTCCTTGTATATGAAGGAAATATGCCCTAGAGGCAATAATAAAGTAGTTATTTTATATTTCCTTATTCATGATAAAGGTCTATTATTCATGCTATAATTATATTGATCGGAAACCTAAGTACATGTGTGAATACATAAACAAATATCATGTCCCTAGTAAGCCTCTACTAGACTAGCTCGTTGATCAAAGATGGTTAAGGTTTCCTAACCATAGACATGTGTTGTCATTTGATAACGGGATCACATCATTAGGAGAATAATGTGATGGACAAGACCCATCCATTAGCTTAGCATAATCGTTCAGCTTATTGCTATTGCTTTCTTCATGTCAAATACATATTCCTTCGACTATGAGATTGCAACTCCTGGATACCGGAGGAATACCTTGTGTGCTATCAAACATTACAACATAACTGGGTGATCATAAATATGCTCTACAGGTATCTCCGAAGGTGTTTGTTGAGTTGGCATAGATCGAGATTAGGATTTGTCACTCCAAGTATCGGAGAGGTGTCTCTGGGCCATCTCGGTAATACACATCATGAGCTTGCAAGTAAATGACTAAGGAGTTATTCATCAGGTGATGTATTAGGGAATGAGTAAAGAGACTTGCCGGTAATGAGATTGAACTAGGTATAAAGATACCAATGATCGAACCTCGGGCAAGTAACATACCGATGGACAAAGGGAATTACGTATGTTGTCATAACAGTTCGACCGATAAAGGTCTTCGTAGAATATGTAGGAGCCAATATGGGCATCTATATTCCGCTATTGGTTATTGACCAGAGAGGTGCCTTGGTCATGTCTACATAGTTTTCGAACCCGTAGGGTCCGCATGCTTAACGTTCGATGACGATATAGTATTATATGAGTTATTTGATTTGGTGACCAAATGTTGTTCGGAGTCCCGGGTGAGAACATGGACATGACGAGGAGTCTCGAAATGGTCGAGAGGTAGAGATTGATATATAGGACGATGGTATTCGGACACCAGAAGTGTTTTGGGGGTACCGGGTACTTATCGGGTCACCGAAAGGGGTTCCGGGCACCCCCGACAAAAGATATGGGCCTTATGGGCCAAGAGGGGAAACACACCAGCCACAAGGGGCTGGTGCGCCCCCCCCCCATATGGGCCGGCCTAGGAGGGGAAGGAAAGGGGGGAAGGGAAAGGAAAGTGTGGATTAGGATTCCCACTTCCTTCCCTCCCCCCCCCCCTCTTTCCTCCCCCTCGGTTATATATGGCAGGGGGCGCGGCTTGGGAGGGACTCCAAGTAGGATTCCTCCTACTTGGGCGCCTCCTATGGATGCTCCACCCTCCCTCCCACCTATATATATGTGGGGGCGCCTAGCACACACCAGATCAATTGTTAGCCGTGTGCGGCGCCCCCTTCCACCGTTTACACCCTCGGTCATATTTTCATAGTGCTTAGGCGAAGCCCTGCGGAGATCATTTCACCATCACCATCAGCACACCATCATGCTAACAGAACTCATCTACTACCTTGACGTCTTGCTGGATCAGTAAGGCGAGGGACGTCACCGAGCTGAACGTGTGCAAAACGCGGAGGTGCCGCACGTTTGGTACTTGATCGGTTGACGTGAGAAGAAGTTCGACTACTGATGTCTACTACGCAACTTTATTCTTGTAGACATGTGTTGGGCCTCCAAGCGCAGAGTTTTGTAGGATAGTAGCAATTTTCCCTCAAGTGAGAGGTGTAACCAAATACAAGAAATCTCTTGTGTCCCCAGCACACGCAATACAATGGAAAATTGTATAGGTGCACTAGTTTGGCCAAGATATGGTGATAAATGTGTAATATGGATGGTAGAAATATATTTTTATAATCTGAATAAATAAAAACAGCAAGGTAGCAAATAGTAAACGGGCACAAAAACGGTGTTGCAATGCTTAAAAATAAGGCCTAGGGTCCGTACTTTCGCTAGTGCAACCTCTCGACAATGCTAACATAGTTGGATCATATGATTATTCCTCAAAGTGAAATAATCACTCCCAAGTTCCTATTAGCGGAGAACAAAAGATAGGAATTGTTTGTAGGTCATGAAACCACCTCAAAGCTATTCTTTCCGTTCGATCTATTCAAGAGTTCATACTAAAATAACACAAAGCTATTTTTCCGTTCGATCTATCCTAGAGTTCGTACTAGAATAACACCAAAGCAAATTCATATTCATAATACTCAATCCGCACAAAGAAGTATAAAGAGACCCCAAAGTTTCCGTCAGAGATAAACGTGCATCAACCCCTATGCATAGATTACCCCAATATCACCGCGGGAATCCGCGAGTTGAATGCCATAACACATATCAAGTGAATCAATATACCTCATTGTCGCCTCAAGTATTCATATTGCAAGACATATATCATGTGTTCTCATCTCTGAATATTCAATCCGACAAGACAAAACTTTGAAGGGCAAAGATTCAATTCATCATAATAAGTTTATAGAGGGGAGAAACATCATATGATCTGACTATATTAAAAAAGCCCATGATATAGATCACGAGAGAGAGAGATCAAACACATAGCTATTGGTACAAACCCTCATCCCCGAGGGTGGACTACTCCCTCCTCATCGTGGTGGCCGCCGGGATGATGAAGATGGCCACCGGAGAAGATTCCCCCCTTTGGCAGGGTGCCAGAACAGGGTCTAGATTGGGTCTCGTGGATACAGAGGCCTTGCGGCGGCGGAACTTTTGATCTAGGTTAACCCCGAAGGGTTTCAGAATATTTGGGAATTTATAGTGCAAAGAGGGGGTGTGGGAGGCTACTGAGGTGGGCACAACCCACCTGGGCACGCCCTGGTGGGTGGTGCCCCCCTCGAGGCACCCCCCAGGTGCAGCTCTGGCCCATTGGGTTCCTTCTGGTCCAGAAAAAATCTCCAAAAAGTTACGCGGTGTTTGGACTCCGTTTGATATTGATTTCCTGCGATGTAAAAAACAAGCAAAAAACAACAACTGGCACTGGTCACTGGGTCAATAGCTTAGTCCCAAAAAATGATATAAAGTTTCTATAAAATGATTGTAAAACATCCAAGAATGATAATATAATGGCATGAATACTTCATAAATTATAGACACGTTGGAGACGTATCAGCATCCCCAATCTTAATTCCTACTCATCCTCGAGTAGGTAAATGATAAAAGAAATAATTTATGAAGTGGGAATGCTAGCAAAGTGCACAAGTTTGATCAATGACAATTTCAATCACTCTTCCTAGCATCATAACAGAAATTCTTTCTCATAATATTTGTCATGTTATAGTGGCAACCAATTCACATGTTAAGGTTCAAACAATGAATTCTCTTGAAACTCAACAACCTATGTTCTCAGTCACCAAGCAATTTCAATTCAACTTATTCAACAGAGTTTAAGTAAGAGCTCCACATACTGAACCATCATATAGTCTTCTATGATTGCTAACACTCACCGCATACACATGAACAAAATGTTTCAACCGGACACATAGAAAGATAGGGGCTTATAATTTCGCCTCCCAACGTATTCACCTTTGGGCGATGTCAACAATAATAACTCATGCTACCCATATGCAACTAGACATATGTGCCTAGATCTTTCCTCACCACATGATTCTTGCCAAAAGAGAAAATAAAAAGGAATAGAGAGAAAAACTTTGACTCTTTGCATAAAAGTAAATATTGAAAAGTAAAAGATAGTCCTTTCGTAGAGGGAAGCAGAGGTTGTCATGCGCTTATTTGTTTGTATGCTCAATCCCTTAGTGCAAAAGAACGTCACGTTATATTGCCCCTTATGATAGCAACCTTTATTATGCATTCTGTCGCTTTTATTCTTTGCCATCACAAGTACATACAACGCTAAGTTTTGTCTTACACTAAATGATCTAACACTTTTAGAAGCAATTTTTATTACCTTATTGCACCGATGACAACTTACTTGAAGGATCTTGCTCAATCCTTAGGTAGGTATGGTGGACACTTGAAAATAAGATTTGGGTTTGAGGGTATTTGGATGCACAAGTAGTATCTCTACTTGGTGCGGAATTTTTGGCTAGCAAAGATGGGGGGCAAGCACCACATGTTGAAGGATTTGTGACAATATAACTTTTATGTGAATATGACCAAATATAAATCATTACGTTTTCTTCCTTGTCCAACGTCAACAATTTTGGCATATAATATTATGATGGGGGCTCACAATCACAAAAGATTTCTAGGATAGTATATTTATATGTGAAAGTTCTCTTCCTTATACAAATTATTCGTGAATTGCTTATATGACCAATATTGTGATTGTCAAGCCTCAAAATATTTCACTTTCTAAACCCAATGTGAAGCTACCATTATTCATTATATGATTTCAACTTCATAACATTCAATTTATTCAACAATTTACTCATAGGATATAAGTGAAGCACTAGAGCAATTCCATAGAGAAGAGCTTCGTTGACGAGATGTGAATGCCGCTTACCTAGCCTCCTATTTGAGGACTTCTATTTTATTTAAAAACTTTCAGGTCTAAGTATTTTATTAAAACAGCAAGCAAAATGAAAATAAAATGACATTTCAAGAGTAGCACAACTCATGTGAAGAAGCAAAAACTTAAGCTCAACCGATACTAACCAATAATTGTTGAAGAAGAAAGGTGGGATGCCTACCAGGGCTTCCCCAAGCTTAGATGCTTGAGACTT
The DNA here is from genome assembly GCA_963921465.1 of Triticum timopheevii. NCBI lineage: Eukaryota > Viridiplantae > Streptophyta > Magnoliopsida > Poales > Poaceae > Triticum > Triticum timopheevii. Next base: position 143,949,150 of record OY997270.1, read on the forward strand.
ATTGAAATATTAGTTTGGGATGCCTTGAGCATCCCAAGCTTGAGCTTTTGTGTCTCCTTAATTCCTCTCATATCATGGTTTCCCTAAATCTCAAAAACTTCATCCACACAAAACTCAGCAAGAACTCGTGACATAAGTTAGTATAAATCAGTGCAAAACCTTATCATTCTCTACTATAGCAAATTACTAAAATTATTTTTCAACATTGAATACTAAATTCCTCTGCATATTTAACGCTCCTATCCTCAAATAGAATCATTAAACAAGAAAACATATGCAAACATAACAGCAATCTGCCAAAACAGTACAGTCTGTAAAGAATGCAAGATTCATCATACTTTCCTAACTCAAACAATTATGAGAAAAATACCACACTGTAGGAAATTTATCAGAGCTTATTTTGCAAAAAGTTTCATCAATTTATCATATTCTTACTTTTCTAGGGAATTTTGCAACATTGATAAACTTTCTGTTTTGAAACAGCAACATGTATACTTGCAAAATAAGCATGGCAAAGGCTATCATTGCCACTTTTATTGAAATAAAAGATGCAAAAAATTATTATAAATAACAGAAAGCAAATCGTAACAAAATAAATTGACGCTCCAAGCAAAACACATATCATGTGACGAATGAAAACATAGCTCCAAGTGAGGTTACCGATAATGTTGGAGATGAAAGAGGGGATGCCTTCCGGGGCATCCCGAAGCTTAGTTGCTTGGATTTTCCTTGGATATTAACTTGGGGTTCCTTGGGCATCCCCAAGCTTAGGTTTTTGTCACTCCTTATTCTCCTCATATCGACATCTCACCCAAAACTTGAAAACTTCAATCACACAAAACTTAACGGAACTTTGTGAGATAGGTTAGTATGATAAAGTGCAAACCATTTCACTTTTGGTACTGTCAAAGACAAGATTCATAATTGTTTTCACACAATTCCTACTGTAGCATATCATTTCCACAATTTATATTGAGCAATATAAGCCATAGAAACAAGGAAACAAGCAAACTATGCATTGAAAACAGAATCTGTAAAAAACAGAACAGTCTGTAGTAATCTGTACTCAAACCATACTTCCGCTACTCCAAAAATTATGAAACAAATTGGAACACGTGAGCAATTTGTGTATTAATCTTATTCAAAAAGAATCAACTGAAAATCACTCTTCTGTTAAAAATGAGAGCTATTTTCATGAGCGCAAGAGTTTCTGTTTTTCAGCAAGATCAGATCAACTATCACCCAACATGATCCCAAAGGCTTTACTTGGCACTTTATTGAAACAAAGACAATAAAAAATGATTACTACAGTAGCCTAATCATGTGAACACACAAAAACAGTAGATAAAAGTGTTGGGTTGTCTCCCAACAAGCGCTTTTCTTTAATGCCTTTTAGCTAGGCATGATGATTTCAATGATGCTCGCATAAAAGATAAGAATTGAAACATGAAAAAGAGCATCATGAATCACATGGAAAGCACACTTAAGCCTAACCCACTTCCTATGCATAGGGATTTTGTGAACAAATAATTCATGGTATCAAGAATAAACTAGTATAGGAAGGCAAAACATGCATAACTTCAAAACTTTCAACACATAGAGAGGAAACTTGATATTATTGAGATATGTAAAAGAATATATTCCTCTCTCATAATAATTTTCAGTAGCATCATGAAGAAATTCAACAATATAACCATCACATAAAGCATTCTTTTCATGATCCACAAGCATAGAAATTTTACTACTCTCCACATAAGCAAAATTATTCTCATGAATAGTAGTGGGAGCAAACTCAACAAAATAACTATCATGGGATTGAAAATTAATATCATGATGACAAGTTTCATGGTTATAATTATTCTTTATAGCATACATGTCATCACCATAATCATCAAAGATAGGAGGCATGCTTTCATCATAATAAATTTTCTCATCAAAACTTGGGGGAAAAATATCATCTCCATCAAATATAGCATCCCCAAGCTTGTGGCTTTGCATATCATTAGCATCATGGATATTCAAAGAGTTCATACTAACAAAATTGCCATCATGCTCATCATTCATGCCAATCATTTCATTAAATTCTTCTTCTATCAATTGAGAACTATTTTCCGAACCATCATTTTCAATAAAGATATTATAAAGATGATCAATAATATGATGCAACCTCAATTCCATTTTTTATGTAGTTTTCTTTTATAAACCAAACTAGTGATAAAACAAGAAACTAAAAGATTTAATTGCAAGATCTAAATATATACCTTCATGCACTCACCTCCCCGAAAACGGCACCATAAAAGATCTTGATTGCTGGAGTGTGAGTGCCGGTTTCCTTACCTCCCCGGCAACGGCACTAGAAAAGAGCTTGATGTCAACTATGCAACTTTATTCTTGTAGACACGTGTTGGTCCTCCAAGCGCGTTTTGTAGGAGAGTAGCAATTTTCCCTCAAGTGGATGACCTAAGGTTTATCAATCCATGAGAGGTGTAGGATGAAGATGGTCTCTCTCAAACGACCCTGCAACCAAATACAAGAAATCTCTTGTGTCCCCAACACACCCAATACAATGGCAAATTGTATAGTTGCACTAGTTCGGCCAAGAGATGGTGATAAATGTGTAATATGGATGGTAGAAATATATTTTTATAATCTGCATAAATAAAAACAGCAAGGTAGCAAATAGTAAACGGGCACAAAAACGGTGTTGCAACGCTTAAAATGAGGCCTAGGGTCCGTACTTTCGCTAGTGCAACCTCTCAACAATGCTAACATAGTTGGATCATATGATTATCCCTCAAAGTGCAATAAAGAATCACTCCCGAGTTCCTATTAGCAAAGAACAAAAGATAGAAATTGTTTGTAGGTCACGAAACCACCTCAAAGCTATTCTTTCTGTTCGATCTATTCAAGAGTTCGTACTAAAATAACACAAAGCTATTTTTCCGTTCGATCTATCCTAGAGTTCGTACTAGAATAACACCAAAGCAAATTCATATTCATAATACTCAATCCACACAAAGAACTATAAAGATTGCCCAAAGTTTCCGTCGGAGAAAAACGTGCATCAACCCCTATGCATAGATTACCCCAATATCACCGTGGGAATCCGCGAGTTGAATGCCATAACACATATCAAGTGAATCAATAAGATACCTCATTGTCACATCAAGTATTCATATTGCAAGACATATATCATGTGTTCTCATCTCTGAATATTCAATCCGACAAGACAAAACTTTGAAGGGTAAAGATTCAATTCATCATAACAAGAGTATAGAGAGGATAAACATCATATGATCCGACTATATTAACAAATCCCATGATATAGATCACGAGAGAGAGAGAGACAGAGATCAAACACATAGCTACCCCGAGGGTGCACTACTCCCTCCTCATTGTGGTGGCCGCCGGTATGATGAAGATGGCCACCGGAGATGATTCCCCCCTCCGGTAGGGTGCCCGAACGGGGTCTAGATTGGATCATGGATACAGAGACCTTGCGGCGGCGGAACTTCTGATCTAGGTTAACCCCGAAGGGTTTCGGAATATTTGGGAATTTATAGTGCAAAGAGGGGGTGCGGGAGGCCACCGAGGTGGGCACAACCCACTTGGGCGCGCCAGGGCCCCCTGGCGCGCCCTGGTGGGTTGTGCCCCCCTAGGGGCACCCCCCCGGGTGCAGCTCAGGCCCATTGGGTTCCTTCTGGTCCAGAAAAAATCTCCAAAAAGTTACGCAGTGTTTGGACTCCGTTTGATATTGATTTCATGCGATGTAAAAAACAAGCAAAAAAATAGCAACTGGCACTGGGTCAATAGGTTAGTCCCAAAAAATGATATAAAGTTGCTATAAAATGGTTGTAAACATGCAAGAATGATAATATAATGGCATGAATACTTCATAAACATTGGAGACGTATCAACTACATCAACCGCGTTGTGAAATGCTTCCGCTTACGGTCTACGAAGGTACGTAGACACACTCTCCCCTTCATTGCTATGCATCTCCATGGATAGATCATTGTGTGTGTGTAAGAAAAATTTTTGTTTTCCATGCACCGTTTCCCAAAAGTGGCATCCGAGCCAGGTCTATGGATAGATGATATGCACGAGTAGAACACAAAGAGTTGTGGGCGGTGTTAGTCATGCTGCTTACCACCAACGTATTATTTTGATTAGGCGGTATTGTGGGATGAAGTGGCCTGGACCAACCTTACATGTCCACGCACATGAGACCGGTTCCACCGACTGACATGCAACTAGTTTTGCATAAAGGTGGTTGGCGGGTGTCTGTTTCTCCTACTTTAGTTGAATCGAATTTGACTCTAGCCGGTCCTTGAAGAAGGTTAAAACAGCAAACTTGACGAGTCACCGTTGTGATTTTTGCCGTAGGTAAGAACGGTTCTTGCTAGAAACTCGTAGCAGCCACGTAAAACTTGCAACAACAAAGTAGAGGACGTCTAACTTGTTTTTGCAAGGTATGATGTGATGTGATATGGTCAAGACATGATGTGATATACGTTATTGTATGAGATGATCATGTTTTGTAAGATATCAGGCAACCGTCAGGAGCCTTATGGTTGTGTCTTTATTGTATGAAATGCAAACGCCATGTAATTGCTTTACTTTATTGCTATGAGTTAGCAATAGTTGTAGAAGCAATAGTTGGCGAGACGACCATGACGTAATGATGGAGATCAAGGTGTCGAGCCGGTGACGATGGAAATCATGACAATGCTTTGGAGATGGAGATCAAAAGCACAAGATGATGACGGACATATCATGTCACATATCTTGATTGCATGTGATGTTTATCTTATATGCATCTTATTTTGCTTAGAACGACGGTAGCATTATAAGATGATCCCTTCACTAAATTTCAAGGTAAAAGTGTTCTCCCTGAGTATGCACCGTTGCGAAAGTACGTCGTTTAGAGACACCACGTGATGGTCGGGTGTGATAGACTCTACGTTCACGTGCAATGGGTGTAAGACAGTTTTACACATGCAGAATACTTGGGTTAAACTTGACGAGCCTAGCATGTACAGACATGGCCTCGGAACACTGGAGACCGAAAGGTCGGACAATCATATAGTAGATATGATCAACATAGAGATGTTCACCATTGATGATTACCCCATCTCACGTGATGATCGGACATGGGTTAGTTGATTTGGATCACGTATCACTTAGAAGACTTGAGGGTTGTCTATTTAAGTGGGAGTTCTTAAGTAATTTGATTCATTGAACTTAATTTATCATGAACTTAGTCCTGATAGTATTTGCAGATCTATGTTGTAGATCAATAGCTCGCGACATAGCTCCCCTATTTTTGATATATTCCTAGAGAAAAATAAGTTGAAAGATGGTAGTAGCAATGATGCGGAATGGGTCCGTGATCTAAGGATTATCCCCATTGCTGCACAGAAGAATGATGTCCTTGATGAACCGCTAGGTGACAGACCTATTGCAGGAGCAGAAGCAGACGTTATGAATGTTTGACAAGCTTGGTATGATGACTACTTGATAGTTTAGTGCGCCATGCTTTAAGGCTTAGAACCGGGACCTCAAAAATGTTTTGAACGCCATGGAGCATATGAGATGTTTCAAGAGCTGAAATTGGTATTTCAGACTCATGCCCGTGTCGAGAGGTATGAGACCTATGACAAATAATTTGCCTACAAGATGGAGGAGAATAGCTCAGCCAATGAGCATGTGCTCAGAATGTCTGGGTACTACAATCGCTTGAATCAAGTGGGAGTTAATCTTCCAGATAAGATAATGATTGACAGAGTTCTCTAGTCACTCTCACCAAGCTACTAGAACTTCGTGATGAACTATAATATGCAAGGGATGGTAAAAACAATTCCCAAGCTCTTCGTGATGCTGAATTCGGTGAAATTAGAAATCAAGAAAGAGCATCAAGTGTTGATGGTTAACAAGACCACTAGTTTCAAGAAAAATGGCGAGAGAAGGAAAGGGAACTTCAAGAAGAATGGCAATCAAGTTGCCACTCCCGTGAAGAAGCCCAAAGCTGGACCCAAGCCTAAAACTGAGTGCTTCTACTGCGAAGGAAATGGTCACTAGAAGTGGAACTGCCCAAAAAACTTGGCGAATAAGAAGGATGGCAAAGTGAAAAAAAGTATATTTGATATACATGTTATTGATGTGTATTTTACTAGCATTCGAAGTAATCCCTAGGTATTTGATACCGATTAAGTTGCTAAGATTAGCAACTCGAAACAGGAGTTGTAGAGGCTAGTTAAAAGTGAGGTGACGATGTGTGTTGGAAATGGTTCCAAGGTTGATATGATCACCATCGCACACTCCCTCTACCTTCGGGATTAGTGTTGAACCTAAATGAATGTCATTTGGTGTTTGCGTTGAGCATGAATATGATTAGATCATGTTTATTGCAATACGGTTATCCATTTAAGTTAGAGAATAATTGTTATTATGTTTACATGAATAAAACATTCTATGGTCATACACCCAATGTGAATGGTTTATTGAATCTCGATTGTAGTAATACACATATTCATAATATTGATGCCAAAATATGCAAGGTTGATAATGATAGTGCAACATACTTGTGGCACTGCCATTTAGGTCATATTGGTGTAAAGCGCATGAAGAACCTCCATGCAGATGGACTTTTGGAATTACTTGATTATGAATCATTTGATACTTGCGAACCATGCCTCATGGCAAGATGACTAAAACTCCGTTCTCCGGAACAATGAAGCGAGCTAATGACATATTGGAAATAATACATACCGATGTATGCGGTCCGATGAGTGCTGAAGCACACGGTGGGTATCGTTATTTTCTCACCTTCACAAATGATTTGAGTAGGTATGGGTATATCTACTTGATGAAACACAAGTCTGAAACATTTGAAAACTTCAAAGAATTTCATAGTGAAGTGGAGAATCATCGTAACAAGAAAATAAAGTTTCTAATATCTGATCGCGGAGGCGAATATTTGAGTTACGAGTTTGGCCTTCATATAAAACAATGTGGAATAGTTTCACAATTCACGCCACCTGGAACACCACAGCGTAATGGTGTGTCCGAACGTTGTAACCGCACTTTATTAGATATGGTGCGTTCTATGATGTCTCTTATCGATTTGCCACTGTTGTTTTGGGGTTATGCATTAGAGACGGCCACATTCACGTTAAATACGGCACCGTATAAATCGGTTGAGATGACATCATATGAACTGTGGTTTGGCAAGAAACCTAAGCTGTCATTTCTTAAAAGTTTGGGAAAGCGACACTTATGTCAAAAGGTTTCAGCCTGATAAGCTCGAACCCAAAGTGGAGAAGTGCGTCTTCATAGGATACCCTAAGGAAACCATGGGGTACACCTTCTACCACAGATCCAAAGGCAAGATCTTTGTTGCCAAGAATGGATCCTTTCTAGAGAAGGAGTTTCTCTCAAAAGAAGTGAGTGGGAGGAAAGTATAACTTGATGAGGTAATGTACCTTTTCTCAATTTGGAAAGTAGCAAATTAGAGAAATCCGTTCCCGTGATGCCTACACCAACTAGAGAGGAAACTAATGATGATAATCATGAAACTTCAGATCAAGTTACTACTAGACCTCGTAGGTCGAACAGAGCATGATCCGCACCAGAGTGGTATGGTAATCCTGTCCTGGAAGTCATGTTACTGGACCATGGCTAACCTACGAACTATGAAGAAGCTATGATGAGCCCAGATTCCGACAGATGGCTTGAGGCCTTGAAATCTGAGATAGGATCCATGTATGAGAACAAAGTATGGACTTTGGTGGAGTTGCCCTATGATCGGCAAACCATTGAGAATAAATGGATCTTCAAGAAGAAGACTAACGATGATAGTAATGTCACTATCTACAAAGCTTGACTTGTCGCAAAAGGTTTTTGGCAAGTTCAATGAGTTGACTACAATGAGACTTTCTCACCCGTAGCGATGCTTAAGTCTGTCCGAATCATGTTAGTAATTATCACATTTTATGATTGTGAAATCTGGTAAATGGACGTCAAAACTGCATTCCTTAATGGATATCTTAAAGAAGAGTTGTATATGATGCAACCAGAAGGTTTTGTCGATCCTAAAGGTGCTGACAAAGTGTGCAAGCTCCATAAATCCATCTATGGACTGGTGCAAGCATCTTGGAGTTGGAATATACACTTTGATGAAGTGATCAAATCATATGGTTTTATACAGACTTACGGTGAAGCCTGTATTTATAAGAAAGTGAGTGGGAGCTCTATATCATTTCTAATATTATATGTGGATGTCATATTATTGATTGGAAATGATATAGAATTTCTGGATAGCATAAAAGGATACTTGAATAAGAATTTTTCAATGGAAGACCTCGGTGAAGCTACTTGCATATTGAGCATCAAGACCTATAGGGATAGATCAAGGCGCTTAATAGAACTTCCACAAAACACATACCTTGATAAGATTTGAAGAAATTCAAAATGGTTCAGTCCAAGAAGGGGTTCTTGCCTGTATTACAAGGTGTGAATTTGAGTAAGACTCAAAGCCCGACCATGGCAGAAGATAGAGAGAGAATGAAAGTTATTCCCTATGCCTTAGCCATAGGTTCTATACGATATGCCATGTTGTGTACCACACCTGATGTGTGTCTTGCCACTTATTTGGCAAAGAGGGTACAAGAGTGATCTAGGAGGGGACCACTAGACAGCGGTCAAAATTATCCTTAGGTGCCTTAAAGAGGACTAAGGAAATGTTTCTCGGTTATGGAGGTGATAAAGACTTTGTCGTAAAGGGTTACGTCGATGCAAGCTTTGACACTAATCTAGATGACTCTAAGTCTCAATCTGGATACATATTGAACGTGCGAGCAATTAGCTAGAGTAGCTCCATGTAGAGCATTGTAGACATAGAAATTTGCAAAGTACATATGGATCTGAATGTGACAGACCCGTTGACTAAACTTCTCTCACAAGCAAAACATCATCACACCTTAGTACTCTTTGGGTGTTAATCACATGGTGATGTGAACTATATTATTGACTCTAGTAAACCCTTTTGGGTGTTGGTCACATGGAGATGTGAACTATAGGTGTTAATCACATGGGGATGTGTACTATGGGTGTTATTCACATGGCGATGTGAACTAATTATTGAATCTAGTGCAAGTGGGACACTGAAGGAAATATACCCTAGAGTCAATAATAATGTTGTTATTTTATATTTCCTTATTCATGATAAAGGTCTATTATTCATGCTACAATTGTATTGATCGAAAACCTAAATACATGTGTGAATACATAAACAAATACCGTGTCCCTAGTAAGCCTCTACTAGACTAGCCCATTGATCAAAGATGGTTAAGGTTTCCTAACCATAGACATGTGTTGTCATTTGATAACGGGATCACATCATTAGGAGAATGATGTGATGGACAAGACCCATCCGTTAGCTTAGCATAATGATGTTTAGTTTATTGCTATTGCTTTCTTCATGTCAAATACATATTCCTTCGACTATGAGATTATGCAACTCCCGGATACCAGAGGAATACCTTATGTCCTATCAAACATCACAACGTAACTAGGTGATCATAAAGATGCTCTACAGGTACCTCTGAAGGTGTTTGTTGAGTTGACATTGATCGAGATTAGGATTTGTCACTTCGAGTATCGGAGAGGTATCTCTGGGCCCTCTCGGTAAAACACATCATAAGCTTGCAAGAAAACGACTAAGGAGTTAGTCATGAGGTGATTTATTATGGGACGAGTAAAGAGACTTGCCGGTAACGAGATTTAACTAGGTATAAAGATACCGACGATCGAATCTCGGGCAAGTAACATACCGATGGACAAAGGGAATTACGTATGTTGTCATAACGGTTCGACCGATAAAAATCTTCGTAGAATATGTAGGAGCCAATATGGGCATCCAGGTTTCGCTATTGGTTATTGACCGGAGAGGTGTCTCGGTCATGTCTACATAGTTCTCGAACCCGTAGGGTCCGCACGCTTAATGTTCGATGACGATATAGTATTATATGAGTTATGTGATTTGGTGACCGAATGTTGTTCAGAGTCCCGAATGAGATCACGGACATGACGAGGAGTCCTGAAATGGTCGAGAGGTAAAGATTGATATATAGGACGATGGTATTCGGACACCGGAAGTGTTTCGAGGGGTACCAAGTACTTATCGGGTCACCGGAAGGGGTTCCGGGCACCCCCGGCAAAAGATATGGGCCTTGTGGGCCAAGAGGGGAAACACACCAACCACAAGGGGCTGATGTGCCACCCATATGGGCCAGCCTAGGAGGAGAAGGAAAGGGGGAAGGGAAAGGAAAGTGTGGATTAGGATTCCCACTTCCTTCCCTCTCGGTTATATATGGCAGGGGGGCGCGGCTTGGGAGGGACTCCAAGTAGGATTCCTCCTACTTGGGAGCCTCCTATGGCTGCTCCTCCCTCCCTCCCACCTATATATATGTGGGAGGGGGCGCTTGTGCCACCGCATCCCAAGTAGCAGTGGCGCTTGTGCCACCACATCCCATGCCACCAAGCCCCGCCTCTCGTGTAGGATGACAGCGATGTTGCCTCCCCTGTCGCCATCGCCTCCCTCCTGCCTCCGCCTTGCATACATCGCCATCAATGCTAGGAGCAATTGTTGATGCTCCCTCGCGAATAGCAGCTTGTCGAAGACGACAAGGCCTGCCCTCAGGAGCAGACGTTGCCGCCTCCCCCAGTCGCCAATCGCTGCCCTTGGGAGCAATTGTTGACGCTCCCTTGTCCCCGCCAGCGAGGCCATCGAGAGGCGAACTGGGTCCTGCACAAAGAACGTGGGGTAGAAACAATGTCCGGGTTGAATGTCCAGAAACCTGATGTCAGATACTTATCATTTGTGTTGTTGTTTTCTTACACAAAGCATCACAAAATTTTATCGGATATGTTAACGCCCACACGTGTGGGCATTAACCACCCCGACCACACGCAAGCATCTCCGTTGGCTTCGGTACGCACGAATCTTGTAGCAAACAGGCCGGTTTTCGGCGCCACGTAGGACGAGTCTCGTGTGCGGTGTGCGAGTCAGTTCGCCCGCACGGTGGTTGCCATCCCATGGTCAGCGGTTGCCACTCAGAGGCGTGCGGTGGAACTGCCATGCGCCCGTACACCACGCTCCGACCGCAGTTGACGTCAAACACGTCGCACACCCCTCCACCCTCTCCCTCACGGCTCCATTTACTCACCCGCAACGCATTTACTGGCACAACCCACTCGCACTTCAAACCACTAGAGGAGAAGGCGAGAGGAGAAGGCGACGGCGGAGGCGGAACAATCGACGGTGTTTGCGGACGTCGGTGGTGCTTGCCGGAGCGGAGCGGCTTCGCCGGAACCCGTGCGGGTTGAAGGTAATGCTCGCTTTCATCTCTCGCAACCCCTTCATGCATTTTTCCCCTTTCCCTCCCTGTTCGATTCCTAGATCGATTCCTAGAGATTCTGGCGATTCGTCGGTGCGTCGGTGTTCCCGTCGGCGCTGAAGTTGTCTGCTAGCCGTTTTTTCGTGGCACTGGGCAGTTTCGTCGCCGCCGCGGTGGCGGCATCGTCGGTGCGGTTATGCCTGTTCGGAGGCACGCACTAGTCTTGTGCATGGATTTGGGAGGTGTCCCCCGGTTTGTTCTGATGCGCATTGGTTCGAATTTGTGTTTGCAGTTAGTTTGTGCGAGAATTTTGAGGGTGATTTTGAAGTCGAAGTAGTTGCCATTGAAACCTAGATCTAGTTAGTTTGGTTTTGAAACTGTAGAACGAGGCAAACTTGGCAGAACGACTGAACATGAACAAATGTGTGGCAACTAAACTCCCTGAACAAATGTGGTAGTTGCCACAAACGTGTTTTCCTTTGCGGCAACAAATTACTGAAAATGACTGTCATAGTTGCCACATTCAAGCTTTCACATAGGGCAACTAATTTTATTTAATGACTATGATAGTTGCCACACACACGCTCTTCCATGTGGCAAACTGGATTTTGCTGAATTTATATGATAGTAACCACAAACATGCTTTTTCATTGTGACATCTAATTTTTCTGAATTATTTGTGATAGTTTCCACACATTGATAGTTGCCACAATCAGTAGTCAATGCATCCAGCTGCACTCGACGGCAACTAGTGTGCACATCGAGTGTGCGTGTTTGCCACTTGGATTGTATAATCATGTGGCAAATAGAATGTGAACACAATGTCTGTTGCCACAATGCAGATATGACAGTGTGGCAAATTGGCTGCATAATATGGCAACCACATTTGCGTACCAATTGTGCCAGATGCCATATCATGTCTGTTTGCCACATCATGTCTGTTGCCATGTTACAGTTAGTACAATGTGGCATTTTCATTGTACTATGGACACAATTTTTTCGTTTTGCCACAATGACTTTTGTGATATCTGAACACACTGTGCCTGTTTTCAGGTTATCGATTCAGATGTGGTGTCACTGCTTTTTTGTACTATATTGGGCTAACATGGCAACTTCAACATTTTGTTTTCAAGTGTATTTACCTATGTGCTTACTTGTCACGTTTATGTTCTCGACAATCATAGGGGGGAGGGGGCGGCGTGCTTGTTCATGCTATAATTTTGCATTCACTAGTTGACATTTTCTGTTACGTGGCAAATGCTTACCTCTTGCATTTACATTTTCCCACTTAACAATTTGGTCTGTTCCTACATCAGCAGAATGGCTCGTGGCGATCATCAAAATGATGACGATGATTTCATGGATCCACCACAGCGTAACCGGGCAACTGGACGGAGAAAAGAGGGCGACGAGGTAACTGTCCACACACCCGCCCCATCTCCTCCCGATTTTTGTTATTGGTTGGCACCTATATCTTTTGTAGTCGTCTGTCATGAACTAAATTTTCATGGCATTGCAAAACATGGCAACAGCTGATCACTTTTGTGTCTGTTTTTTGCAGAAGAAGAAACGTATTCGCAACAGAGCCTCCCAGGAACATCTGACTGTGTTGATTGAAAAATTCACCGACGATCAAAAGGGAGCTGCTACTGAGATGGGTATGCAGGCTCTGATGGATGTCAGGTGCACGAACCTTGTCAACCCTGTATGCGACTGGCTTGGTGAGATCTACGAGCCTGCCTCCAGGGAATTCGTGATTCCGGGACGCGGAAGACTTCCGTTGAACGAGGAATCCGTGTTCTGCACTTTGGGTGTGCCTCGCGGACATATCAAAGTCCCGTACGAGGTCAATAATGAGATCGAGGAAGCGTTGTTCGCCCGTTTGTTTCCTGGATTGGAGTCCATGTCGAACACATCTGTACTGGCAGATTCGCTGCAGGCCATGACGACGCACGGAGATGTTTTCAAGATGAAGCTACTCATGTACCTCATCTTAGCTGTTTTCGCGCCGACCACTTCCCTTCGCCCAAGCAACAAATGTTTCCCCATCCTGGTGAATGATCCATCTTACTACTTCATTTTCCTTCAATCTTCTGGCTCCGATGTCATGTGTTAAGCTAATGACTGCCAGTGTTTTCGTTGTTTTTTTTCGTTTGATTTCTGATGCAGCAAACTTTTTGCCCTGAAATTTTGTGTGGTGCAGGCGAATCTGAAAAATGTGAAGAACATGAACTGGTGTAAGTTTATTGCCGACTTTCTCCATGATGCTTTCAAAAACAAGATGTACCAGAAGGGTTGTCGACTGCATTTAATGGTATTTATTTTACCAGATCTCTGTGTGACCTCTTGTTTATAACACAGTTTTATTCATGCATGGCAACCTGATCATAACAAGATGGCAACTGCCATAATGACAATGTGGCAACTGCCATAATGACAATATGGCAACTGTCATACTGACAATGTGGCAACTGCCATCATATTAGCATGGCAACTGCTATCATAGTATGATGGCAACTGCCAGCACACTATGATGGCAACTAGCACATACATACTATCATTGGATCATACATTATCCTGCTCTTTTTCCCAACTACAAAGTACCCATGATGGCAACTAACATTTCTTTCTTTGTAAAATTGTTTTAAATCAGCTCATGTATGTCGACTGTCTTGATCTGTCCACCGTGGATTTCTCTGGGGTAGGAGGCCCACCGCCTACGCACAAGTTTGTTGTTTCTGCGTGGACCATCAACGCTGTCAAGGCTGTACTTGCCGCAGACAGGGCAACTGATACCACATATGGAAAACTACAGGTTAGTTTTTGTTTATCTCTTCACACGGCATGCTTACAAATTTGACATGAGGCAACCGTCCGTGGTTTATAAGGCATGCTTACAATTTCTTTTTGTTTTTCATAGCTGATGGCCAAGCATGCTATAGACTACAGCGTGTTTGGGGGGCCTCAAAACTTTGGAAAGTGGATGGATGTGCACTCAGCTCCATCTTGCCCTTCTGAGGTAATCAAAATATCGACATCCATTGTTTGCCGTGGATTACTTGTTGATGTCGCACAAGCGACTGCAATACGGGTTGTTGTTGATGCTTCTTGTTTTCGTGCACAGGCGAGGGCACCAGTTGAGCATCTAATTGGGCAGTTTGCATCCGGAATGACCGGCTTGCTCGGGAAGTTGGTTGAGGGGTGGACGTCCCTCAGTGCCTCTGACAGCGATGCGGTTGCGAGGCAGTTCACTTCATTTGTCCCAGAACGTACACATTGACCAACCGGTTGCCGTGGCCGGTATGACTACAACAGTTCCCAAGAGCCCGGCGACACACAAGATGATGTAGATGGAGACGCTGGCCTCAGCAAGGATGACGACGATGACATGGATAATGTGCATCAGGACACTGATGACGATGAACATGCTGAAGTTCGCACAGGCGGCAACAAGGGCAAGGATGCAACAGATGCCCCCCCCCCCCCCACTGGAGAAAGTGATAGAACATACGGCTGCGAGAGGCGAGGGGGTGTTGCCATCAAGGATGGGGAGGGCTCCAGATGATGTTGGGCAGGGTTCTCATGGCAAGAGGTCTAGGACCGATCCCGTAGCTGCCAGGAGGAGGTTCGACTTTCAATTTTAGTTTTCTGCTGTGTCTATTTTCTTGGAACAATCTCATCCATTTCTTTGCACTTGTTTTTTGTCAAGCGCGGCAATGGGTTTGTTGTCTGACAATTGCCACCTTCTTTTTTCCCTCCATCTGTTACGTGCAGTGAGCCGACCGCTGGTGGACGAGCAGTTACGAAGAAACAGGCGCCAACGCCAACCCGTGTTTCTGCTCACTTGAACAAAGGTGCCCCCATTGTCGGTGACACCCCTTCCACCAGGTCTTCTCCTCGTACGATGACGACCAACACCGGGGATCCTGTCGTGTTGCCAGACCTGAGGAAGCCAGTCAAGAAGTATGTTTATCCATGTGCTTTCATTTACATAGTGGTATTTTTTCTTGAATTTCCAATGCTACTGTTTCAACTTGTCACATGTTCTTCTGTCATCGTCCCCCACGCGGCAACCGCTGTTTTTCCAAATGATTTCTTCCTTCATTTTTTTAGTTTACGGCAACTCCTATTGGTCTTTACATGGCAACTGGCATCTAGGCCAACTGGCAACTACCACTCTACCTAATGGGCAGCTGCCATCTTTTACCTTTGGCTTTGTGAGCTCATCTCACACACGGGTTTCAAATTGCATTCCTGATAGAACATACATTTGTATCATTCTTCAAGTTTGCTAACATGGCAACTGCTGCTGGATGGCAACTGCTAACTATGACACATGTCAACTCATGTTCCCATTACATGGCAACTACCAGCTTTTCCACTTGTTTTTCATTCTTTTAAGATTTCTACCATTGCAAACATATTTTTGTTCATTTTTTCATACCTTTTCTCATGTGATTTTTTTTTCTTTTTGCAGGGTGAAGAAGACTACTACGCGCGGGGCCAAGCATAGCAGTAAGGACCCGCTCGAACGCCTACATTCAAAGTTGTCAACGGGGGGCAACTCAAATGTACATGAGGCACCCGGCGACAACACTGCTGCTGCACCGATGACCGCTCCCACCAACTCTGATGCAAGTGGCCGACCATCTCCGCCGGCTGCCGATGTCCAGGCTAGAACAACAGGCATCCGTACATCGGGGAGTGACGAGTTGGTATCTGCCAGGACAGCTGAAATATTTCCAACTCTTCTGGCAATGAAGGATGCTGCTGTGAGCCATGCCACCCCATCAGCAAGTGCTGAAGTGGACGCTCCCGAGACGAACCTAGGCAAGGAAGATTCCCGCTCTTCTGACACTGATTCCAAGCGCGTGCGTGGTGGCACACCTGTGTCCACGATAGAAGCCGCTGAGGCGGCAGTTCATAAGGATATGCCATCTACAGGTGAGAGTCCTGGCACAACAGCTCCAGCCCCTGTCGGTGCAGATACTGCTAAGGTGACCGTGGCGCGTGCTGGTCTTCCACCTAGGCGTCGCAGCCCCCGCAAGCAACCAACAGTCACACCCAATGCACCGGCTGTATCTAGGAGCAGGAGAGACGAGTCTGGGTATGTTCATGCGTCCACACTGTTCCCGCCACCCGCCAAAAGCAATGTGATGGAGAAACCGCAAGACCGGAGCACAACTGATGCAGGTGGCAAGCCGGGCACGAGTGACGCAGGTGAACGGCCGGAGCAGACTGCGCCTTTACCTGTAGTGGAAATCCCCAGCATAAATCTGCGCACTTCCAGGCTCCCAGTCAACGTCGGTGTCCCCTACAGCCCAAACAAGAAGATTGCCATGAAAGTTGCTGCTGATACCGCTGACAACACGCCCCGCCCTGCAAATAAGCCCGAACATTCTGTAGCGGCCGATTCAGATATGTGTGTTGATCTTTTACCATTGGATTCTGCCCCGCAAATCGTTCGTGGTCCGGCCAGTAGGAATGAGAGGCACCCAATGGCATTTACCCCACCGAGCTTCAGCCTTGGCATCAGTCAAGATCAACCGGTGGTGCAAGATCCTTTGCCAGTTGCCTTTGCTTTCCCAGGAGGCATGCCCGCAATGATGGCGCAGCCAATGGTCGAGGGCAGGAAGGCTGTCAAGTTCACGGAGCCAATTGTGCAAGGTACACTTGTCATGTCCTTATGATTTTCCTGTATACATCTTTGTAGTTTCAATTTTATCCCAATCATATTCTTTTGGGTGTTCTCACTTGTGATGGCAACTGCCGTGTGATGACATGGAAAGTGGATTTGATGCACCATGTCCTACATTTTTTTTTTGTTGCCATGCTGCATTTTGACATTTGGGTAAACACGTGGCAACTGAAGTTGATTCATCATGGCAACTGTATTTGCTGGCACATGGCAAATATAGTGCATTCCATATGGCAACTGGATTTGCCACACCATGTCACCTGCATTTTTTTGTTACCATTCTGCATTTTTTCTATACGGCAATCACATGGCAAGTGGAGTTGACACAACATGGCAAATGCATTTGATGTGACATGGCAACCACAATCCATCTAGATGGTAATTCAGCACAACTGCATGGCAACTGTAGTTGCCATGATGTGGCCACTGTAGTTGCACCACACATGTCAATTTCCCCACTATTTTTCTACCTACATCTCACATCATACACCCTATTTCCTCAACCCATCTGTTTTCTGACTTTCCCCTTATCCTAACACACTTTTTATTTTTTGAATCATTGCAGGCACCCCTGAGGAAATTTCACCGTCACTTAACGAAGCTTACCGCAAGATCGAGGAGGCAGCATTGCAGAGGAGGACCTCGCGAGGGCAAGGGCAATCAAGTTCCAACTTGCTTGCAGAGACGGCATCTGAGGATACCATCAGAAGTGCTACCCCTGGTTCTGTGAGACAGCAGAGGGTAGTTCACCCACCTCCCGCGGAAGACTACGAGCCCGAATTCAGGGCCACTAAGGAACAGACCCAGGTGTACGACATCATCAAGCGGTTTGGAAATGCGAGGGCCAGCAGCAAGCACATGAAGGAGTTGAAAGCGTAAATGACCACACCCTATAATCTCTCATTTTGCTTTGTTCCTTTCTCAACATTCATCTTCTTCGTACTCTCTATACATGATGCGCTTACGTTCTAGTTCTTTCATATATTTTTTTACTTAGCAGGCATGATTCGTCCATGTTATGTCGTTTTCATACAGCTCATGTTTGGACAGAACCAAAGTCATTCAATGCGGAGCGACGTACATCGACCTGGGTGATCTCGCCGAGTCCGTGAGGCCAAACGGTAAAATGTCGACAAATGTAGTTGCATGCGGGATTGACTACATCAACAATCACATTGATGTGTGTGCCGACAAGATCATCATGCATTATAGTGTGACATGCAAAATATGGGATGGTGACTTCCACCACAAAATCCTGAGGAAGAATTTCGCTCAACACGGTGAATTCAAGCTAAAATTGAAGAAATATGTGAGTACTCCTCCCCTGTCTGCACTGTTTTTTCACATGGTGTGGTTTTTGCCATCTTCTGCACTTGTGATTATGTGGCAGATGTTTTCATGTGGCAACAGCTGCCGTGCACATTTACTTCTTTTGTTTTTTTGCATCCCATGCGAACTACGTGGCAATTTGATTGTAAAATGCACGGCACATTTTGTTCACCCATAACCAAACATTCTACGTGATTCTATTTTTTTGTTCCTCTGTTGTTCTTTTTGTGTAGTCTGCTTTCTCATTCATTCACTTTTCAAATGCAGGTCATGTTCCCCATATTCCAGGATCTTGCACCACATGACACTCAAGACAAGTGTGGTCACCACTATGCGATCTGTCTTGACCTGAAGAACCAACGTTTTGAGGTGCTTGATTCAATCCGTTCGGAAGCTGATTCAGATCTTACTATGCATGCTGAATTCTTCATCAACAACCTCAAAGAGACATGGAACCGTCACTACGAACATTCAAAGGTCCAGATCAGACATTTCCCGATTGAGTATGTGGCGACTGTGAAGCAAGGGAACACGTAATTTCTTAACCCCCTCCTTCATGTGCCGTTTACATCAATGCAACCCCTATTTTTGTTGTCACATCTGAATTGAAGTCTATCTTTGATATGTCTGTCCTTTTTTGTGTGTTCATCTGAGTCTTTTTCTCGTGCAGTACGGACTGTGGCTTTCATGCGCTGGACTACTTTGCAAAGTGGGAAGGCAGAGTTGTCCCCGCTATCACAGCTGCAATGGTCGTTGAGCTCCGAAAAATCCACACATGGAACTGGTTGACGAATGAAGATTTCAACAAGCGGTCTGGAGTACGCGAGTTCGTGGAGGAAGCTGTCAAGAAAATCAACAAGAAGTACAAGTGATCACGTGGTGTTACACACCAGACGCATACCTTACATTCTGTTGCTGAGGAATGTAAGGTACTTATCTCTTTGTTATCGTCGAAAACTATGTTTGTGTGCTATGTTACAACTGCAACCCCGCGCAGGCTACTATGTAGTGGTGGTGTGTGAGCGACATTTTAGTAGTTTCTGTAATATATGTGTGGACGTGAACCTATTTTAGGCGTTAATGCACATATGTTTTTATGTTTTATCATTATTACAATGGTTTCATGCTTACAGCACCAGTTTGCTGTTTTGATTGCGTCTATGATGTTTTAAAACAGATGGCAAATGTAGTTCAACATACATGGGTAGCGAAAGTCATCGTCGGTTTTCATTTTGTCTGTTTTGCTTCTTATTTTTCATCGCTAAGTGCACCGGCTAGCATGGGGTAGGGTTGATCATGCATCCACAACCTTGGCTGCGGTTTATGCATGGGGTAGGGTTGATCATGCATCCACAACCTTGGCTGCGGTTGATCATGCATACAGTTCAAACAACATGGCAGATCAAGCATAATTAACATGGCAGATACAGTACAACTAACATGGCAGATCCAGTACAACTAAAATGGCAGATCTAGTACAACTAGCATGGCATATTTAGTACAAAGTAGCATGGCATATATTTAGTATAAAATAGCATGGCATATATTTAGTACACATAACATGGCAGATTTAATACACATAACATGGCAGATTAAGTACCCATAACATGGCAACTGCATTTCTCCACTCAATGAAGTTTCCTTCCACTTCTGATGCTCCTCAAGAGTTATTCTCCCAATTTTAAAAAAAATCTCATCGTCTAGGGTACAAAACAAAATGTCCACAAGGACCATGTCACATTGCCCCAATTTCTGCTCATGGATTACCCGCCCCTTTCTTTGTTTTCTTGTGTTTTGCTTGAATCTCCAATCCTGACTTGTACCTTATCTCTCTTGGGCGACCCTTTGTGATGGAACGGGGTGGGTTCCTGGCCTGGGTTTGTGTGCTTGCTGTTCCAGATCCTATCTCTGAGTTTTCAGATGATGGCCCCGTCGATGAAGGCACACTTGATGTGCGGGGGAACCGGTGTAAGGCTTCCTCAGCTTTCCTCTTCTTGATCTCATCAAGCTCTCTTTTCAGTGCCTTCCTGTGTTTTTCTGCGACTCTCGCTGTCTCATCACTCTTGCACGCTTCATCAATTAGCTCAGCATAGTTCTTTGTCAGCACAGCGTGCCTCACGGCTTCCATGGTTGACTCAGGTCTCTCGTCATGCACAGCCAGAACCGCGTGTGTTGTCTGCGGCGCTAATGCGTCGTCAGCGTCCCAAGTCCATCGCCGCCTTATGAAATGGCGGGGCATCCGTGTCACAGCGTTCATGTCCATTACTTTTAGTATGTGACAACACACAATGTTGTCCCGTTCGAACTTGCAGCATTGGCAGTAGTATTCGCCTTGCTCGATCGAGGCTTTCACGAAGTAGTTCCTTCCTTTGTCTGGGTCTTCAGGTTCTGAATCTGA
Organism: Triticum timopheevii; assembly: GCA_963921465.1. NCBI lineage: Eukaryota > Viridiplantae > Streptophyta > Magnoliopsida > Poales > Poaceae > Triticum > Triticum timopheevii. Next base: position 143,969,974 of record OY997270.1, read on the forward strand.
CATGCCCAAAATAGAACACACCTTGAACGTATGTTCGTCCACCTGGAAAGCCGTGAACATGCTGGCATGCTTTATTTCTTCCTGGAATCTGCAAGTTTTGTGTGTTTTATGTTAATCTATCGTGCGATCTTTTTTTTTGTAGCACGTTATGCTGTCATGGAAATAGAAATAGATTTTTGTTTGAATATGGCAAACATAGTATACTGAACATGGCAAACATAGTACACTGAACATGGCAACTGTAGTACACTGAACATGGCAACTATAGTATACCATACATGGCACCTGCAGTACACCAGACATGGCAACTGCAGTACACTGAACATGGCAACTATAGTACACTGAACATGGCAACTGCAGTACAGCAGACATGGCAACTGCAGTACACTAGACATGGCAATTGTATTACATTTTCAACTGCCATCGTCATTTCCACACCAATATTTCCCCCAATGGAAGCACATTGCATAAAACATGGCATCTACATTTGAGTAAACATAGCAATTGCATTTTCAACAAACATGGCAGTTGCATTTCAGTAAACATGGCAATTGCATTTCAGCATATGCGTTGACAATATAACATTTTTCAGTTGACATTGGCATTTGCATACCAACATGCCCCAATGGAAGTACAGTTCATTAAACATGTCATCTGCACTTCATTGAACATGGAAAATGTATCCGAGTAAGCATTGTAAACAGAATTTTCATTGAACATGGCAACTGCAGCTGAGTAAGCATGGCAAACAGTATTTCATTAAACATGGCAACTGCATATCATGGCAACTGCATTGCACTCTACTAGGCACCTGCTGCCTTAGTGCTTTTGCGCAAATAAGACCGTAACGCAACCGACATACTTGTTAAAGATCTTTTGTGTATATCTTGCTCATTTGCCTCTCCATTGGTAAATACGTTAGCAAATTCGGCTGCTTTAGCGCGGTGGTAGCTTCTTGCTGTAGCTCAGATCCCAGAATTTTTTGTTGCAGAGCTGTGTATTGCTTGGCAAACTGTAGCAATGAGTTGCCAGGGCTCACGTATCGCTTCAAAACAGCATTGAACCCCTCGCTGCGCTGCGTAGTCTGCAGAAAGGGGAAGAAGCACTGCATGAAGTAGGCGGGCACCCAGTACATTCGCTTCTCCCACAGGCTAGCAAGCGTCTCGTTGTCTTGGACTTGATGTGTTTCAACCATGGCCATCCAGCTCCTTTCAAACTCCTCGACCGTCAAGCTGTGGTCCATGCACAGCTCGAATGCCTTGGGCAGCTCTGGACGGTCAGCAAAGAATGGTCCTAGCGTCTCCTCAGCCTTCTTTATAATGTGCCACCTGTAGTGCCTGTGCACTGCCAACGGAAAGACCTCCTCTATGCCTGCACGCATGCTGAAATCCTGGTCTGTTGTTATGTTCATCGGTGCAAGTCCATCCATGCACTCCAAGAAGGTCTTGAACAACCAGACGTACCCATCCTTGTCTTCGTTCCGAACGAGCCCGCAGCCAAACTGCAACGACTGATTGTGGTTATTTATTCCTATGAACGGAGCGCATGGCATCTTGTACATGTTGGTGAGGTACGTCGCGTCGAATGAAATGCAATCTCGGAAATGTTTGTAGGCTCTCCTTGCAGCACCATCCACCCAATACATGTTCCTGACACGGTCCTCATCGTCCAACCTTATCCTGTAGAAGAAATCTGGATCTTCCTTTGCTTTCTCATCGAAGTAGGCAATTGTAGCCTCTATGTTAGCCAGCCTGCTCTCTCTACGGTACTTGGCATGTAGGTTTGTGACGTCAGCCGGTATGTACGGCATGCTACTCAGCTTCCCCTTTTTGCTGTGGATGAGTGATAGTATCTGGACCATTCTTGATGGACCGACGTTACAATCATGTAGCAGCTTTACGAATTGCCTTTCGACTGGGGTGAATCCTCTGTGGGTGGTCAGAAATTTGACCAGGTCAAACTTCTTTTATGAGTTTGTGGTTGTGCTCATCAAAATATTCAGTTACCACATATTGTGTTCCATCTACGTTCAGCTTACACCGGAAAGGGCATCCCGTCTTGAGAATGATCCCTCTTTTTCGTTCCGGAACGACAGGCGCAACACCTTTCCCCTTCTTGTTCCTCCGTGTCTTGTGGCACCTCATCTCACCTCTACTGTACTCGTTAGTTTTCTTAATTTTCCTATGGTACTCGGTGTTGACCGCAAATCCATGGAACTTTGCATATGTCTGGTAGTATTCCTTTGCTTCTTCGAACGATTCAAATCTCTGCCCAATGTACGATGGCTGAGGTACCACGATCTCTGATTGCCCACCATCTTCATCCCCTTCTGCCTCGTTGTCAGTTTCATCATTCACTTCAATATCGGCGGCAGTTCCATCCACTTGAGTGTTGGCAGTGATTGTGTTCAAAGGGGTGCTTGTCGGTATTGCTGGAATGATTGCCATTCCCGACTGTGACTCGAAATTGTCTGCGGCATGATTGTCTGTTGGCTGGTGGAACGCGTCTTCCGTGCGCTCAGAGCTCCCCGCAGTAGATGTCCCCGCGCCGCTGTTAACTGTAGTTGTAGGCCCTGTAATAGGAAAAACAGGTACGAGATTAAATTTTTTGTTTGAATAGCATGTGTATCGCAACGGATCACACCATCTACGAGTGATTTGGCACGACATCATTTCAAACAGCAAGTCGTGAGTCTGCGCGTGGACATGCACGGCAGCTATAGCTGTCCAGTGATGGCAGCTACTGTTCAACAAACATGGCAACTATTGTTTTTGCATACAAATAACTACAAATAACAAATGTACTGTTGTTTTGTGGTTCAGTTTTTTTCCCTTACCTTGTTGTGTTGCAGTTGACCTTCTTGTATGGTCTGTGACACCAGAATGACGTGCTCCACCTGCAATTTGTGAATCTTGCCACGAGACGTTTGCCAGGTTACCACCAGCGTAATAACCTGTACGCACAGTAGTGGTTGGTCAATTCATGGCAAATGCATTTTGTGCTAGCACGGCAACTGCAGTTACCCCTGATGTGGCAACTGCAGTTTTATTGGCATAGCAAATGTATTTGCATCGGCATGGCAATCGCAGTTGTTCCTTCATGGCAGATGCAGTTGCCATGGCATGGCAAATGTAGTTGCACTGGCATGGCAACTGCAGTTGTTCTTCCCTGGCAACTGCAGGTGTCCATGGATGGCAACAACAGTTGCGCAGGGATGTCAAATGCAGTTTCTAATACATGGCAACTGTAGATTTCCAGTCATGGCAATTGTAGTTGTCAACTATGCTCCTTCTGCTAATTGATCATCCACAACTTCACCTTTTTTATGGACTGACCTGTGTATGACGTCGATGGCAGGTACATTGGTGCTGCCTGATGCCACGCGCTGCATGAAGGCTCTGCATTTTCACCCGTGGTAACTCGTGAGTCCTTTTGCCAGTTTTTTTGCATGTTCATTTTTCATGTCCACAGCAGTATGCGCTCTTTTTTCCCGTTTTTGTATTACCTTGAGTATCCATACAAGCTAGTTGAAGTTGGCTGCCCGTACATTTGTTAGTGTTAGCGCCTTGTGAGTGAGCTTGCCACGGGGGCCCCCTAATTGTGTTTTGGTCATAAGAACCTGCTAAAAAATGACAGTGCACGACATAAGTAGAATGTCATCTTCATCGTTGCGAAGATGGCAACTGTTCTCTTCTTTTGTTATCACACATCATACCTACGCCTGCATACTGTTCTAGTAGTGGCAGCAACGGCCCTGAAGAGATGAGCTGACTGTACTCTGTTGCATCCCAAGGGGCTGTTTCTGGCCTTTGAGAACCCCAGGCACCAGCGCCATCTTCGTGATTCATTCTTTCCGTGTCTCCCTTCTTTCCAATGTGTTCTCAATCACTGCATGAACAAGAAGGCATCAACAATCCACAAGAATTGTATTCTTCTGCTGCTTGCACATAGAAGATATAGATGGCAAGCAACGGGTCAAAATAGGTGGCAGCTACTGACAACGAAAGGTGGCAACTGTCGTTATACACAAGTGGCAATTAATTTCTTCCCGCCCTCTTCATTCCAAAATTTGCCCCTACTGTCCTTCTTTAGTGATTCCTACTCATCCATTTTTCATACCCAACTACTTGTGTCAATTAAACTAGGAAGTTAAGTCAATTTCAAACGTAGTACATGGCAGATCTAGTGTACTCTGCCTGGCAATTGCGACTACACACTGAACCATGTAGTGTTCTACCCCTATAGCATAGATCCAGCACAAGATCGGGAGATTTTCAGCCTTAAGGATGAGAAGGTCGAGATCGGGAGATTTTCACCTGGTTTTTAGATGATCGTCTCTGGAGGGCTGGGTTGGAGTTTGGGGCTGGGGGTGGGGAGGGTTGGGGTGTGGTTTTGAGGTGGGAGTGCCCTACGGATCTGCTCTGTTTGCCATGGCAACCAGAGAAGGCCGGCGACGGAGGTCGGGGTTCGAGAGGTGGGGGACGATGGCGGCAGACGAGAGAGGGGATGGATCGGAGGCCGGGAACTGCTTGGTCGTGCGGGCAGCGGGTCGGCTTGCCTGGACGGGGCAGTGCAGGCGGGGTTGGCACGCAACGGACGTGCGGGCCGTGCGTTTGTGCGCGCGGACGTGGTCGTGCGGGCCGGTTCCCGTCCATGCCACACGAGGCGTGCGGGCGGGTTCCCGTCGACGCCACACGTGTGGCAGTTATTCGGACCCAATTTTATATGTAGGGAAAAACACTCAGGGCCTCTTTGATTCACAGGATTTTGAAAACACGGGAATAGGAAAACTATAAGATCGGAGTGGCATGCCCACTTGAATACTATAGGATTAGCAAGGAGTGTTTAATTTCACGAGAAAAGGTAAAGGGATTGTAAAAAAGAGGTTGGAGTGGATGCTAGATTTCCTATAAAATGTAGTACAGAAGATTCCATAGGAAAAAATCCTATGGAATTCAATCCTATGAATCAAAGAACGAACGTAGGAAGAATTCCAAAGGATTTCAATCCTTCAAAAATCATATAGAATTCCTTTGAATCAAAGGAGCCCTCAAGAATGTTTGTCTACGGAATATCGGAATTTTTTGCATTTTTTGGAATTTGCGGTGCATTTTGGGAGCAGAATCACACTTTCGACAGCATTATGCATCTACTCTCGCCTCTCGGTTCGCAGAGGTTCAAGTATGAACTGCTTGAATTTACACCGTTCTGTGGTCTGTTAGTGGGTGGTTCGGGTGGTTAGTACCCTCTTTCTTTTGTTGCAGGAAGGCTCGGGCTGGAACTTTTTACTTCCAGTTTGTTGCTAAATTCAAGTTGTCAAGGCTGTGAACGGGCATGAGGGGACGGATCGGACTTGTGAGCTAGCAGAAATGGGCTGGAATTGCAACGAAAATCCTTGCTTTATATTTTAGACTAGTTTTCGACATACTCATACTTTGACATACCAACATTACTTGCTTTTTAAATAGCTGAGCACCGTTTGCAATGTTTGCTTAAGGTGCATGGATAAATGACCATAGTAGTAGAAAGTTGAAAGTTGCGCAACAACGGATCGACTCAGTTTGTTGTGGTACGTTTTTTCAAGAATAATAAGTTGCCTGACTACAGAAACTTACCCTCTCCATAATATTTGTTTGTCACATCATGCTCAGATGACATTTTCATTAACAGGATGCCTGGATGATATTGTGTTTTCACTCTGTTTGTTAATGTGTTAAACCAAAGACAGCACCTCCCTACAAACAAGACGGGGGAGGGGAATTGATTTCAGGTCAAAACCTTCATGTGCATGGAGGCGCCCAAAACAAGACAAGTTACAAGAATGGCACAGCACTGATATCGACATGCTACCACCAACTGGAACTGGGAGAGAATGCTCAAACAAAAATATCTAATTATTCCTCGCCTTAACGCTTTTTCTGTCGCCCCTTGATCACAGCATGACCTGTTTCTTCCAAATGAGAAAACAACTTGCTCCTGAATGAAACATAAAGGTTATTTCAGGTTAACAAAATGGGCATGGCAGCAAAATAAATGAGAGGGCAGGGAGGGTACCTTGACTCGAAAGTATCTCCACATGTTTCACAATCATTGCGTGCCTTCGAAACCTCCTGGTACGATGAAGCAGTGTTACTTATTGTTGAAAATGTCATGTCACGTATAAAGATTAATAATTCATAACAAACGCTTCATATTATCCTCGTGAAAGAAAATCCAGATTATATTAGAAATGCTTGACTTGTACTCCCTCCGTTCCACAATACATCCGTATCTAGACTAATCTAAGACAAGAATTTTGAGACGGAGGGAGTAGCAGTTAGCAATATTTGATCGTCGGAAATTTATGTGTTTTCCAAAGAGTGAAATGCACAAAGGCCCTAAAACTGTTCTTGTGTCACGGTAGTCCTAAAACTTCAACACTGCAGATTCAGGTTCCAAAAGCTTGTAGTTCATCACAGGTCCTAAGCTGCCAAAACCATGTTTGACCTGCGCTCGTGGCATGTTGACTGTCACCACTTCAACATGTGCCCCATGTGAATAACCAAATACAGAATTATTTTGCACGCAAACCTCTGGTATCCCTCTCATTCTCACTTGGGGTCCCTCGTTCCTTTTACGCTGACATGAGCTTGCGGCGACAGCATCGGTGGAGCAACTGCACCTTGAAAGCCACTGCCACATCCAGGCACCCAGCGCCAGTGGTGGTGCTGCCTTTCAGCGGCTTTCGGATAGTACCCATGCTGCAATCCTCATGATTTGCAGGTGCCACAGACACAAGAAACAGCTCGTTTTCATGAGATTTTCAAGCACAAACATCAGCTCGTTTTGTCCGCAGCACAAGCAACAGCTCCCCTCACCCCAGGGGGCACAGATACACAACATCTAGCAGGCCAACGTTCACACGTGAAGACGAGCGAGTCAAACGAGTCAGCACTAGGATCCATGGCTTCTGAAGCTGCTTCTGCTCCACATCGTGGCCGCCGCTGCTGCTGAAGAATGCCTCCTCCAGCAGGTCAGCGTGGAACATTAGTGGTACAGTGCCCTGGGGGTTTGAATTCCGTTAGAGTGTTGTGACCCCAGCGAGGAGCCCAGTTCAGAGCAAGGACGGCACACATCAGAGGTGACCGCTGGGCGCTGGCTATGCTTCAGGTTCACCTGTTCCAGGGTGCAGTTACTCCACCGTCTGTCGCCGTGAACTTGTGTGTGGGGAATAGAAAGGAGGGACCGCGAGTGAGAATGAAAGGTCAAATATGGTTTCGATAGCGACCGCCAACATGCCACGTCTGTAGGCCAAACATGGTTTCGATGAACGAATTCTGCATGTCCGTATAGTACAACACATTGTTTTTAAGGCGCACCTAAGGTACGGCAGGGCATCGAGCTCGTCTTTGACAGCTCCGTAAGGCGTCCGCCTAAGACAGTAGGATGTCTGAATCGTCCACCTAGGGGCGCAGGGCGATGCCTTGTCCCAGATCGGACGGCATGGGCGGCTGCTCCCAGGCGGGAAAGAGTGGCCCGTGCAAGGAAACTTTCGCGGGAAAAACTGGCTCACGCACGAACAGGTGCGAGGAGAGGGGGGGGGGGGGGGGGGGGGGGGGGGGGATCGAACCAATCGTCAAGGGATTCCTCTTCTCCTCTCTGGACCTTTGGCGGTGGCACCTTCCTCCACGGCTCGATCTGTGCCCCTCCTCTGGTGCATCAGCAAGGCATGGCTCCCGCGCTCATCTCACATCCCCACCCTCTGCTCTTTCTTCTATCCCCCCTCTCCCAGTGCTTTGTTTCTCCCTGCAGAAGGTAGGTGTACCTGGCTGCTTGCCTCCTCTCCTTCTCCCGCACATCACTTTCCTCCCAGCAGCAACCCCACCACCGCTTCTCTCCTTCCCCATGTTTGATCTGGTTGCTCTAGTGATTTGGCTCTTCTCTCTTTTTCTTTAACGGCTGGTTGGGCCTTCTCTCAGTGTTGCTGCAGTAGCCAGGTGTACCTGCTCTGATGGATCCTGTGGCTGGTAATGCTTATGATCTATCCAATGATCCTATGAGAAGAGCTACATCCAACGATCCAGCTTGGAAGTATGGTTCTGGCCAGATTTAGAGAGGAAAGATTTATTCCAGTGTACATTGCATGGCAAGACAGTCCATGCAGTGAGAAGGCTGATGCAGCACCTTTCTGGGGGTTCCAGTGATGTGGATAAGTGTTCCATGGCATCCATCGAGATTAGGAAAGAGATGCGCATTTCATTAGAACACAATAAAGTTTAAAGCTATGGAGCGATATATAGACGAGGAGGATGAAGCTGAAGTTCAAAAGGCGCCTTCCTGTCATATATTAGCTCACAAGATGATTTGAGGCCTATGCTTTGGTAAAAGTTATCAGGTTATGCAACTTGTGGAGCATTTACATTAATGCTAGTTGTTAAATCTCCAAATCGGTGTCATATTTATAATATATTTATGTGTCTAAGGCGTCGCCTCGCCTTACGCTACAAGCGCTTAAAAGGTGAGGTGGGGGTACAGTGCCTCGCCTCGCCTCGGCTTACAAACATTGGAATCATAAGATGTATTGCCACCATTCCAGATTAACTGAAGTTCTAGCTTAGTCTAAGTTTGACCAAGTCCATAGAAAAATATACTAATATACACCACATCAAATACATATAGTGTGGAAATAAATTTCATGATGAAACGAAGTTGGTATATGATGAAACGAACTTGGTGTTGTAAGATTTTGATATGTTTTCTATAGGATTGGTCAAAGTTAAAGAAGTTCGACTTAGGACAAAGGTAGAACTTCAATTAACTTGGTACTTAAGAAGACATAAACTACAGCCACAGTGAAACACAAAAGATTTTTATTTTCTATAAGATTTCACATCTGTGCATGGATGTAATGTGTGTGTGTTTCATTAGGGGAGCAAAACACATGAGCTAATTTCAAACATAATAAGAATAAAAGAAAACTGGAATTATGCCAATCTAGACCAACTTAGTTGAACAAACACACAGAAAAGCATCATATGGCCATTAACATGGAACTGACACCATCATATGGCAATTGACATGGAACTGACTAACTCTATATTATGTTGACCAATGTCCTATGACATATACTTAATCGTACTCAGCTTTATTTTCCCAAGTATGAAAGCAGAAGTAAGATGATGGGTGAGCATAAAAGTCTAGAGTGGCGGATCAACCTAGATCTGTATCTCTTGGATTTCATGCCAAAATATTGAGTTTAGCAAACAACAGATACACCATAAGTAAGGGTGTGTATAAAATGAAGAGTTAGTTATCTTCACTTAATTACTAAATTGTATTTAGTATCATGAGTTCAATCTCATAAGTCCAGGGACTTCAGTTTTTATAGTATGAAAACTATCAAAGACAAGAACACACTTGTACCCCCGGAAGAAAAAAAGAGAACACACTTGTACATAAAACAATAACTCCATCTGCCCTCAAAACCCATCAGCATTCACATGCTCAATCACCATACACAGTTCTCATGAAGGCTATCATCATATTTCCCTTCCGATCCTATATCAATAAGATGTTCGCAATCCACACTATGATGAATATATAAAAATGTATTAGAACATCACAAACATGCTAGAAGCTCATTGAACTAACTTGTAAGGACAACCTTCCCTGACAGGGCGCTGGAATTGATATAGCACGAGATTAGGAAACTATGTTCTTATTAGTATAATCAAGGGTCTGCCTAGGGCATATCTAGATGTGTCCTAGTTATTGCACATCTAAGTGACGCATTCAAACTAGGAAGGAAAAAAAAGACAAAAGAAAATATTTGCACGAATCTCCACGTAAAATCAATGACATAGGACTTAGATGTGCAATACTTAAGGCAGATCTAGATGTGCTTTAGCAAAACTGTATAATCAACCCTTTTGCACATGGCTCTCTAGTGACATAGTTCTCACAAATGGAGCATATAGTAATCTGCTCACACAGGGCTCCAAATAAGTGGTTCTTCAGCGACAAAAGACACCCTATCTGCTCACCTCAATACAACCATTGGAAATTATACGGGGTTTGAGCAGTTAGGCGGTTCATCAAGCAACTTGAAGTTGCATATATGGCTCAAACAATGTCAAATAGTTTTTGCTATCGGATCGAAACAACATTACAGGGTTTAACCACAACACAAATACCAGGATAAGCTTGCTACGAAGTATACGACAAAAATAAGAACTATGTCCTGGATTGAAAAAGAGCACAATTGTAAATTTACCTTTTGCTTCTTTCCCTTTGATGTGATCTTTAGGTCAGCAGAAACAGTTGTTTTCTTCTCTGCGCCTTTCTTGTTCTTTTTGTTGTTTTTAGGATTGTCAGTCTTTTCGTTCTGTTGGCCTCCAACGCTTGCTGATGTGCCATCATCATTAGAAGAGGGTGGACCTTCCGCCTTATCATCAGCATCATTTTCATCATTATCATGCACAGATTCCTCATACGGAACATCATTCTTCATACCATGTCCACTATCAGCATAACTACCTTCATCTTGTCCCTTCTTTGATGCCCGCCTCCGGCGTCCTTTCTTCTTGACACTCCTAACTTCAGAATTTCTATCTTCACTGTTATCATCCTTTGTAACAACAAAAGGAGCTTCCTCTTGAGGAACCACATAGCCACTTTTCTTGTTCTTACGGCTTGACAACATCGCCTCCAACACACTCGTCTCATCATATGAACCAACCTCCTGCTCCCCATTATTGAAGTCCTTATTACCATTGTCTTGATCCGCCACCTCCAAGCCCTTGTCCAACTCCTCAGCCAACTCTTCTGCAGCATCTGACCAATCACTCTCCTCGGACTCGTTAGCAGGCTTAAAGTCGAACCCCACATCAACTTCTTCCCACTCACCTCCTGCCTCCTCCTCAGCTTCCTTTAGAGCCTCCTCCTCCTCCTTAAAGGCCATCCTCAGATCAGCCACCTTATCCTTATGCTTCCTTGACTGCTCATGGTTCTTCCACTGCTTCTCCGACTTGAACTTCTTATTACAGGCGACACAGTACAGCTCCTCCTTGGCCTTTTCCCTCGTCTCCTCATCATCCTCTTCCTCAAAGGCTAACTCGATCTCGTCCACCCTCGCCCACTCAGGCTCTTGATACGCCATTGCCCGCTCCTTCTTCTTCTTCTCCTCGGCCTTCTTTCGCTCCATCTCTTCCTTCTTCTTTTTCTCTTCCTCTGCCTTCTTCCGCAGTGCCATGTCAACCACCCTCTTATCTCTCTTCTTACAGAAGGCAGCCAACCCTCTCACAGCATCGTTATACTCCCGCCGCGCCTTGCGCATTGCCTTCTTGTTATCCTCCTCCATGAGCCTCCTAACACGGCGGTTCTCACCACGGGATGCGTCCCACTCGGCCGCCCACCCGAAGTCCATAACCGAGCCGAAACCCAGCCAGTAGGAGTAGAAAGCGGTGACCTGGGTGTAAGGGGAGTCGAGGTTGCCAATGACCGGCGGCGTGGGGATGGAGTCGGTGGGGATGCCCATGCGGCGGGCATAGGCGACCTCCTGGGCGTATACCTTGTCGAATACGTCGCCGTAGACCTTGTAGAATCCGCGGCCGGAGTCGGAGAAGCCGGAAAAGGCGGAGGTGGAGAAGAAGGAGAATAGGTCGGGGACGGGTGAGGCGGAGGCGGTGCCGGAACGGGAGGAGACGGGGTCGGCGAAGAGGATCTGGGAGCGGTGGGAGTCGTAGTAGGCGCGCTCCTGGGGGTCGGAGAGGACGGAGTGCGCGTGTTGCAGCTCCTGGAAGGCGGCGGTGGCGGCGGCGACGTCGGAGCCCGGGGCCTGCTTGTCGGGGTGGAGGGTGAGCGCGAGGCGCCGGAACGCGAGCTTGATGTCGGTCGGGGAGCAGTCTCGGGGGAGTCCGAGGATCTCGTAGTAGCAGCGCTTGGGCGCCGCCGACGCCATGGCCGCCGCCGACTACGACAACGCTAGGGTTTTCGAGGCGGGCCTGGCTCAGGGAAAGAGGCAGGGAAGAGTTGTCGCCGTGTAAATAACGGTGGGCTTTAACTTAGAGCTGTACGAGAACTGTTCTTTTAGAGTACTGAGTTGTAATTTTGTTCTTTTAGAGTACTGAGTTGTAATTTTGTACGTCTCCGAATTATACTCTGTTTTTGCTTGGATGTCACACAGTAGCGGTTTCCTACGGGTTGTTCCATAAACTGCCAGTCTGAAATATCAAGTGAAAGGCGGCTGCTAGAAATATATCGGTTGATTTCATCCATAATTAAAACCGCCTCGCTGACCGTTCGATCTAGCCTGACCGCACCGTCCGATCTATTTCTATCCGCCTGTAGTAGATAGATAAGTCAACGCAGGCAAGTCTCTCCTCTGCTTCGATCTAACTACAGCGATAGTTGCCGGCGAGCGCTCCAACGCGGCAGCCGGAGCCAAAAACAATGCAGGATTTTGTGATTCACGCCATACTTGGGGCGGCCCTTGTATTCACAATATATAGGATTACATGCCTTGGTAATCAAGGTGAATCAAAGCAAATCCTCAACCGAATCATAAAACAATATTCGGTGGGATATTGTGCTAGTTTCCTATTACAAGAAATACAGACAAAAGGAATACTTTAACATCTCCCCTCAGCTTGTGCGTCGTACGGAAACAAGCATAAGCTGGAACGAAACTCCGAGAAGAGCTGTGAGGGTAATCCTTTTGTCATGATGTCAGCATACTGATGCGAGGATGGCACATGAAGGACCCGGACCTCACCAAGCGACACCTTCTCCCGAACGAAGTGGATATCAATCTCAATGTGCTTGGTACGACGATGCTGGACCGGATTAGAGGCCATGTAGACAGTACTAACGTTGTCACAGAAGACAACAGTGGCAGACGTCAGAGGGTGATGGAGCTCCCCAAGGAGCTGACGGATCCAACAACACTCATCAACAACATGAGCAACGGCGTGATACTCCGCCTCGGCACTGGAACGAGACACAGTAGTCTGACGTTTAGACGACCAAGAGACAAGGTTGTCACTAAGATAGACGCAGTAGCCGGACGTAGAACGTCGGGTGTCAGGGCACCCAGCCCAATCTGCGTCAGAGTATGCAGTAAGTGCCGCGGAGGAGGAGCTCGAGAGGTGCAAGCTGAGGTCTAGGGTGCCCTTTATGTACCGGAGAATGCGCTTAACCAAGTGCATATGAGGCTCTCTGGGCGCATGCATGTATAAACAGGCCTGCTGAACAACATGCGCGATATCCGGTCGCGTGAGCGTCAAATACTGTAAGGCGCCAGCGTAGCTCCGATACTCGGTGGGATCGGAAAGAAGAGGACCATCATGAGCTGAAAGCTTGCACTTAGTGTCAATCGGAGTGGCAGAGGGGTGACACTCAACCATGCCAGCGCGGTGAAGTAGCTCCAAGGCATACTGACACTGAGAGAGAACCATGCCCAAGGATGTCCGAGTGACGGAGATGCCAAGGAAGAATGTCAAGGCACCAAGGTTCGTCATGGCGAACTCGGAGTGGAGCTGATGTGTGAGGTGACGTATGAGTTGATCCGTCGATGTAGTGGGGACAATGTCATCCACATACAATAGGAGATAAGCAAGGTCTGTGCCGCGCCTGTAGATGAAGAGGGACACATCCGACTTGGAGGCGACAAAGCCAAGCCGATGGGCAAACAGGGTGAACCGCCGGTACCAGGCGCACGGAGCCTGCTTAAGACCGTAAAGAGACTTGTGTAGGCGACACACATAGTCCGGATGGTGAGCGTCGACAAAACCGGGAGGCTGCTGGCAGTAGACCTCCTCGTCAAGATTGCCATGGAGGAAGGCATTCTTGACGTCGAGCTGGTGAATCGGCCACGACCGAGAGACCGCAAGGCTGAGGACGATGCGAATCGTGGCAGGCTTGACAACGGGGCTGAATGTCTCATTGAAATCAATGCCCTGCTGTTGAGAATAGCCTCATACCACCCATCGAGCCTTGTACCGGGCTAGGCTGCCATCCGAGTGGAACTTGTGTTTGAATATCCACTTTCCTGAAACAACGTGAGCACGAGGGGGCGGGGAACAAGAGACCACGTCCCGTTAGTGACAAGAGCATCAAATTCCTCGGTCATAGCACGACGCCAATGTGGGTCATGGAGGGCACCCCGGTATGTTTTGGGAATAGGAGAGGCAGTGGAGTGAATGGTGGAGAGATTAAGATGGTCGACGGGCTGGAAAAGACCACGCTTAGCACGTGTGGCCATGGCGTGAGTGTTGGATAGGGAAGGTGGCCAGTGCACCACGACCGGCGGGGAGGAGTCAGTGGACGCCGAGCAAGGGGAGGCTGTGTGTCCACGCGGGGCTGCATGCGGGAACACGGGCGAGGAGGGAGCCGGCGAGTCAAGAGAGACAGGGGAGTGATCCGTCGTGGGGGTGGAAGAGGAGCCATGCATGGCGGGTTGTGGGTCGGCATGCAAGGCGGGTTGCGGGCGCGTGGGAAAGCCAGGCGGGTGGCTGGGCGTTGTGCGCGCAGCTGTTGGGAGTGGGTTGGTGCGGTGCAGGCCGGTGGGGATGGGGCTGGTGGGGCCCGGGCAGGTGAGTTGGGTGGTGTGGCATGCACATGCACGTTGGGCGCATGCACATGCACGTTGGGCAAGGTAGGGTTCGTGGGTGGGTGCTGCGTTGCGTCCATGTCTAGGAGAAAATCCAGTGCTACCAGGGGATTAGTGTTGGGGAACGTAGTAATTTCAAAAAAATTCCTACGCACACGCAAGATCATGGTGATGACATAGCAACGAGAGGGGAGAGTGTTGTCCATGTACCCTCGTAGACCGTAAGCGGAAGCGTTATGACAACGCGGTTGATGTAGTCGTACGTCTTCACGATCCGACCAATCCAAGTACCGAACGTACGGCACCTCCGAGTTCAACACACGTTCAGCTCGATGACAATCCCCAGGCTCCAATCCAGCAAAGCTTCGGGGATGAGTTCCGTCAGCACGACGGCGTGGTGATGATGATGATGCTCTACCGGCGCAGGGCTTCACCTAAACTCCGCAACGATATGACCGAGGTGGAATATGGTGGAGGGGGGCACTGCACACGGCTAAGGAACGATCCGTAGATCAACTTGTGTGTTCTAGGGTGCCCCCCCCCGCCCCCGTATATAAAGGAGCCAGGGGGAGGAGGCGGCCGGCCAAGGAGGGCGCGCCAAGGGGGAGTCCTACTCCCACCGGCAGTACGACTCCCTTCTTTCCTAGTTGGAGTAGGAGAAGGGGGAAGGAGGAGGAAGAGGGGAAGGAAGGGGGGCGCCGCCCCCCTCTCCTTGTCCTATTCGGACTAGGGAGTGGAGGGGGCGCGGCCCACCTCTTGCCTCCTTTCCTCTTCTCCCTTATGGCCCATGAAGGCCCAATAACCCCCGGGAGGGTTCCGGTAACCCCCCGGTACTCCGGTAAAATGCCGATTTCACCCGGAACACTTCTGATGTCCAGACATAGGCTTCCAATATATCAATCTTTATGTCTCGACCATTTCGAGACTCCTCGTCATGTCCGTGATCACATCCGGGACTCCGAACAAACTTCGGTACATCAAAACTTATAAACTCATAATAAAATTGTCATCATAACGTTAAGCGTGCGGACCCTACGGGTTCAAGAACTATGTAGACATGACCTAGAACTATTCTCGGTCAATAACCAATAGCGGAACCTGGATGCCCATATTGGTTCCTACATATTCTACGAAGATATTTATCAGTCAAACCGCATAACAACATACGTTGTTCCCTTTGTCATCGGTATGTTACTTGCCCGAGATTTGATCATCGGTATCCAATACCTAGTTCAATCTCGTTACCGGCAAGTCTCTTTACTCATTACGTAATGCATCATTCCGTAACTAACTCATTAGCTACATTGCTTGCAAGGCTTATAGTGATGTGCATTATCGAGAGGGCCCAGAGATACCTCTCCGACAATCGGAGTGACAAAACCTAATCTCGAAATATGCCAACCCAACATGTACCTTTGGAGACACCTGTAGTACTCCTTTATAATCACCCAGTTACGTTGTGACATTTGGTAGCACCCAAAGTGTTCCTCCGGTAAACGGGAGTTGCATAATCTCATAGTTACAAGAACATGTATAAGTCATGAAGAAAGCAATAGCAATATACTAAACGATCAAGTGCTAAGCTAACGGAATGGGTCATGTCAATCACATCATTCTCCTAATGATGTAATCCCATTAATCAAATGACAACACATGCCTATGGTTAGGAAACATAACCATCTTTGATTAATGAGCTAGTCTTGTAGAGGCATACTAGTGACGTTATGTTTGTCTATGTATTCACACATGTATCATGTTTCCGGTTAATACAATTCTAGCATGAATAATAAACATTTATCATGAAATAAGGAAATAAATAATAACTTTATTATTGCCTCTAGGGCATATTTCCTTCAGTCTCCCACTTGCACTAGAGTCAATAATCTAGATTACATAGTAATGATTCTAACACCCATGCAGTCTTGGTGCTGATCATGTTTTGCTCGTGAGAGAGGTTTAGTCAATGGGTCTGCAACATTCAGATCCGTATGTATCTTGCAAATCTCTATGTCTCCCACTTGAACTTGGTCCCGAATGGAATTGAAGCGTCTCTTGATGTGCTTGGTCCTCTTGTGAAATCGGGATTCCTTTGCCAAGGCAATTGCACCAGTATTGTCACAGAAGATCTTCATTGGTCCCAATGCACTAGGTATGACACCTAGATCGGAAATGAACTCCTTCATCCAGACTCCTTCATTTGCTGCTTCCGAAGCAGCTATGTACTCCGCTTCACATGTAGATCCCGCCACGACGCTTTGTTTAGAACTGCACCAACTTACAGCTCCACCGTTTAATAAAAATACGTATCCGGTTTGCGATTTAGAATTGTCCGAATCAGTGTTAAAGCTTGCATCAACGTAACCATTTATGACTAGCTCTTTGTCACCTCCATATACGAGAAACATATCCTTAGTCCTTTTCAGCTATTTCAGGATGTTCTTGACCGCTGTCCAGTGATCCACTCCCGGATTACTTTGGTACCTTCCTGCCAAGCTTATTGCTAAGCATACGTCAGGTCTGGTACACAACATTGCATACATGATAGAGCCTATGGCTAAAGCATAGGGAACATCTTTCATTTTCTCTCTATCTTCTGCTGTGGTCGGGCATTGAGTCTGACTCAACTTCACACCTTGAAGCACGGGCACAAGAACCCTTTCTTTGCCTAATCCATTTTGAACTTTTTCAAAATTTTATCAAGGTATGTGCTTTGTGAAAGTCCTATTAAGCGTCTTGATCTATCTCTATAAATCTTGATGCCCAATATGTAAGCAGCTTCACCGAGGTCTTTCATTGAAAAACTTTTATTGAAGTATTCCTTTATGCTATCCAGAAATTCTATATCATTTCCAATTAATAATATGTCATCTACATATAATATCAGAAATGCTACAGAGCTCCCACTCACTTTCTTGTAAATACAGGCTTCTCCAAAAGTCTGTAAAAAAACATATGCTTTGATCACACTATCAAAGCGTTTATTCCAACTCCGAGATGCTTGCACCAGTCCATAAATGGATCGCTGGAGCTTGCATACTTTGTTAGCACCTTTTGGATCAACAAAACCTTCTGGCTGCATCATATACAACTCTTCTTCCAGAAATCCATTCAAGAATGCAGTTTTGACATCCATTTGCCAAATTTCATAATCATGAAATGCAGCAATAGCCAACATGATTCGGACAGACTTAAGCATCGCTACGGGTGAGAAAGTCTCATCGTAGTCAACCCCTTGAACTTGTCGAAAACCTTTTGCAACAAGTCGAGCTTTATAGACAGTTACATTACCATCAGCGTCAGTCTTGTTCTTAAAGATCCATGTATTCTCAATGGCTTGTCGATCATCGGGCAAGTCAACCAAAGTCCATACTTTGTTCTCATACATGGATCCCATCTCAGATTTCATGGCCTCTAGCCATTTTGCGGAATCTGGGCTCATCATCGCTTCCTCATAGTTCGTAGGTTCATCATGGTCAAGTAACATGACTTCCAGAATAGGATTACCGTACCACTCTGGTGCGGATCTTACTCTGGTGGACCTACGAGGTTCAGTAGAAACTTGATCTGAAGTTTCATGATCAATATCATTAGCTTCCTCACTAATTGGTGTAGTTGTCACAGGAACCGGTTCTTGTGATGAACTACTTTCCAATAAGGGAGCAGATACAGTTATCTCATCAAGTTCTACTTTCCTCCCACTCACTTCTTTCGAGAGAAACTCCTTCTCTAGAAAGGATCCGATTTTAGCAACGAAAATCTTGCCCTCAGATCTGTGATATAAGGTGTACCCAATAGTCTCTTTTGGGTATTCTCTGAAGACACATTTCTCCGATTTGGGTTCGAGCTTATCTGTTGAAGTTTCTTCACATAAGCATCGCAACCCCAAACTTTAAGAAACGAAAACTTTGGTTTCTTGCCAAACCACAGTTCATAAGGCGTCATCTCAACAGATTTTGATGGTGCCCTATTTAACGTGAATGCGGCCGTCTCTAAAGCATAACCCCAAAACGATAGCGGTAAATCAGTAAGAGACATCATAGATCGCACCATATCTAGTAAAGTAGGATTACGACGTTCGGACACACCATTTCGTTGTGGTGTTCCGGGTGGCGTGAGTTGCGAAACTATTCCGCATTGTTTCAAGTGTAGACCAAACTCGTAACTCAAATATTCTCCTCCACGATCAGATCGTAGAAATTTAATTTTATTGTTATGATGATTTTCCACTTCACTCTGAAATTCTCTGAACTTTTCAAATGTTTCAGACTTGTGTTTCATTAAGTAGATATACCCATATCTGCTCAAATCATCTGTGAAGGTGAGAAAATAACGATACCCGCCGCGAGCCTCAATATTCATTGGACCACAAACATCAGTATGTATGATTTCCAACAAATCAGTTGCTTGCTCCATAGTTCCGCAGAACGGCGTTTTAGTCATCTTGCCCATGAGGCACGGTTCGCAAGTACCAAGTGATTCATAATCAAGTGATTCCAAAAGCCCATCAGTATGGAGTTTCTTCATGCGTTTTACACCGATATGACCTAAACGGCAGTGCCACAAATAAGTTGCACTATCATTATCAACTCTGCATCTTTTGGTTTCAACACTATGAATATGTGTATCACTACTATCGAGATTCAATAAAAATAGACCACTCTTCAAGGGTGCATGACCATAAAAGATATTACTCATATAAATAGAACAACCATTATTCTCTGATTTAAATGAATAACCGTCTCACATCAAACAAGATCCAGATATAATGTTCATGCTCAAATAACAATTATTTAGGTCTAAAACTAATCCCGATGGTAGATGTAGAGGTAGCGTGCCGACCGCGATCACATCGACTTTGGAACCATTTCCCACGCGCATCGTCACCTCGTCCTTAGCCAATCTTCACTTTATCCGTAGTCCCTGTTTCGAGTTGCAAATATTAGCAACAGAACCAGTATCAAATACCCAGGTACTACTGCGAGCATTAGTAAGGTACACATCAATAACATGTATATCACATATACCTTTGTTCACTTTGCCATCCTTCTTATCCGCCAAATACTTGGGGCAGTTCTGCTTCCAGTGTCCAGTCTGCTTGCAGTAGAAGCACTCAGTCTCAGGTTTAGGTCCAGACTTGGGTTTCTTCTCTTGAGCAGCAACTTGTTTGCTGTTGTTCTTGAAGTTCCCCTTCTTCTTCCCTTTGCCCTTTTTCTTGAAACTGGTGGTCTTGTTAACCATCAACAGTTGATGCTCCTTCTTGATTTCTACCTCCGCGGCTTTTAGCATTGCGAAGAGCTCGGGAATAGTCTTGTCCTTCCCTTGCATATTATAGTTCATCATGAAGCTCTTGTAGCTTGGTGGCAGTGATTGAAGAATTCTGTCAATGACACTATCATCAGGAAGATTAACTCCCAGTTGAATCAAGTTATTATTATACCCAGACATTTTGAGTATATGTTCACTGACAGAACTATTCTCCTCCATCTTGCAGCTATATAACTTATTGGAGACTTCATATCTCTCAATCCGGGCATTTTCTTGAAATATTAACTTCAACTCCTGGAACATCTCATATGCTCCATGACATTCAAAACGTCGTTGAAGACCCGGTTCTAAGCCGTAAAGCATGGCACACTGAACTATCGAGTAGTCATCAGCTTTGCTCTGCCAGACGTTCTTAACGTCGTCAGTTGCATCAGCAGCAGGCCTGGCACCCAGCGGTGCTTCCAGGACGTAATTCTTCTGTGCAGCAATGAGGATAATCCTCAGGTTACGGACCCAGTCCATGTAATTGCTACCATCATCTTTCAACTTTGCTTTCTCAAGGAACGCATTAAAATTCAACGGAACAACAGCACGAGCCATCTATCTACAAACAAACATAGACAAGCAAAATACTATCAGGTACTAAGTTCATGATAAATTTAAGTTCAATTAATCATATTACTTAAGAACTCCCACTTAGACAGACATCTCTCTAGTCATCTAAGTGATCACGTGATCCAAATCAACTACACCATGTCCGATCATCACGTGAGATGGAGTAGTTTCAATGGTGAACATCACTATGTTGATCATATCTACTATATGATTCATGTTCGACCTTTTAGTCTCCGTGTTCCGAGGCCATATCTGTATATGCTAGGCTCGTCAAGTATGACCTGAGTATTCCGCGTGTGCAACTATTTTGCACCCGTTGTATTTGAACGTAGAGCCTATCACACCCGATCATCACGTGGTGTCTCAGCACGAAGAACTTTCGCAACGGTGCATACTCAGGGAGAACACTTCTTGATTATTGGTGAGAGATCATCTTAAAATGCTACCGTCAATCAAAGCAAGATAAGATGCATAAAGGATAAACATCACATGTAATCAATATAAGTGATATGATATGGCCATCATCATCTTGTGCTTGTGATCTCCATCTTCGAAGCACCGTCGTGATCACCATCGTCACCGACGCGACACCTTGTCTCCATTGTAGCATCGCTGTCGTTACACCATCTATTGCTTCTACGACTATCGCTACCGCTTAGTGATAAAGTAAAGCAATTACAGGGCGTTTGCATTTCATACAATAAAGCGACAACCATATGGCTCCTGCCAGTTGCCGATAACTTCGGTTACAAAACATGATCATCTCATACAATAAAATATAGCATCATGTCTTGACCATATCACATCACAACATGCCCTGCAAAAACAAGTTAGACTTCCTCTACTTTGTTGTTGCAAATTTTACGTGGCTGCTACGGGCTTAGCAAGAACCGTTCTTACCTACACATCAAAACCACAACGATTGTTCGTCAAGTTAGTGCTGTTTTAACCTTCGCAAGGACCGGGCATAGTCACACTCGATTCAGCTAAAGTGAGAGAGACAGACACCCGCCAGCCACCTTTAAGCACAAGTGCTCGTAATGCTGAAACCAGTCTCGCGTAAGCGTACGCGTAATGTCGGTCCGGGCCGCTTCATATCACAATACCACCGAACCAAAGTATGACATGTTGGTAAGCAGTATGACTTGTATCGCCCACAACTCACTTGTGTTCTACTCGTGCATATGACATCTACGCATAAAACCAGGCTCGGATGCCACTGTTGGGGAACGTAGTAATTTCAAAAAAATTCCTACGCACACGCAAGATCATGGTGATGACATAGCAACGAGAGGGGAGAGTGTTGTCCACGTACCCTCGTAGACCGTAAGCGGAAGCGTTATGACAACGCGGTTGATGTAGTCATACGTCTTCACGATCCAACCGATCCAAGTACCGAATGTACGGCACCTCCGAGTTCAGCACACGTTCAGCTCGATGACAATCCCCGGGCTCCGATCCAGCAAAGCTTCGGGGATGAGTTCCGTCAGCACGACGGCGTGGTGACGATGATGATGCTCTACCGGCGCAGGGCTTCGCCTAAACTCCGCGACGATATGACCGAGGTGGAATATGGTGGAGGGGGGGCACCGCACACGGCTAAGGAACGATCCGTAGATCAACTTGTCTATTCTAGGGTGCCCCTCCCCCCGCCCCCGTATATAAAGGAGCTAGGGGGGAGGAGGCGGCCGGCCAAGGAGGGCGCGCCAAGGGGGAGTCCTACTCCCACCGGGAGTAGGACTCCCTTCTTTCCTAGTTGGAGTAGGAGAAGGGGGAAGGAGGAGGAAGAGGGGAAGGAAGGGGGGGCGCCGCCCCCTCTCCTTGTCCTATTCGGACTAGGGAGGGGAGGGGGCACAGCCCACCTCTTGCCTCCTCTCCTCTTCTCCCTTATGGCCCATGAAGGCCCAATAACCCCCGGGAGGGTTCCGGTAACCCCCCGGTACTCCGGTAAAATGCTGATTTCACCCGGAACACTTCCGATGTCCAAACATAGGCTTCCAATATATCAATCTTTATGCCTCGACCATTTCGAGACTCCTCGTCATGTCTGTGATCACATCCAGGACTCCGAACAAACTTCGGTACATCAAAACTTATAAACTCATAATAAAACTGTCATCATAACGTTAAGCGTGCGAACCCTATGGGTTCGAGAACTGTGTAGACATGACCTAGAACTATTCTCGGTCAATAACCAATAGCGGAACCTGGATGCCCATATTGGTTCCTACATATTCTACGAAGATCTTTATCGGTCAAACCGCATAACAACATACGTTGTTCCCTTTGTCATCGGTATGTTACTTGCCCAAGATTTGATCGTCGGTATCCAATAACTAGTTCAATCTCGTTACTGGCAAGTCTCTTTACTCGTTACGTAATGCATCATTCCGTAACTAACTCATTAGCTACATTGCTTGCAAGGCTTATAGTGATGTGCATTACCGAGAGGGCCCAGAGATACCTCTCCGACAATCGGAGTGACAAAACCTAATCTCGAAATATGCCAACCCAACATGTACCTTTGGAGACACCTGTAGTACTCCTTTATAATCACCCAGTTATGTTGTGACGTTTGGTAGCACCCAAAGTGTTCCTCTGGTAAACGGGAGTTGCATAATCTCATAGTTACAGGAACACGTATAAGTCATGAAGAAAGCAATAGCAATATACTAAACGATCAAGTGCTAAGCTAACGGAATGGGTCATGTCAATCACATCATTCTTCTAATGATGTAATCCCATTAATCAAATGACAACACATGCCTATGGTTAGGAAACATAACCATCTTTGATTAATGAGCTAGTCTTGTAGAGGCATACTAGTGACGTTATGTTTGTCGATGTATTCACACATGTATCATGTTTCCGGTTAATACAATTCTAGCATGAATAATAAACATTTATCATGAAATAAGGAAAAAAATAATAACTTTATTATTGCCTCTAGGGCATATTTCCTTCAATTAGTGGGGCGGTCAGACGAGTAGGAGAAGGGGAAGACAGACTCGTCGAAGATGACATGTCGAGAGATGATGACACGACGGGTAGAGATATCTAGGCAACGGTATCCCTTGTGATTGGACGGGTATCCGAGGAAGACGCAAGCAGTGGACCGAGGGGCTAGTTTATGCTTGGCCGTAGCGGATTGGTTGGGGTAGCAGAGGCAACCAAAGACATGAAGAGCAACATAGTTCGGTTGTGTGTCGTAGAGGAGAATGTAGGGAACCCAAAAACCAATGGATTGGGAAGGGCGCATATTGACAAGGTATGTTGCCATTGCAAGAGCCTCGGCCCAGTAGGAGGGTGGCTTGGAGGATTGGAATAGGAGAGTGCGAGTGATGTCGTTGATCATGCGGATAGCATGTTCGGCCTTGCCGTTTTGGGCGGACGTGTAGGGGCATGAAAAACGAAGGTGAATACCGTGAGTGGAAAAGAAAGAGGTGACCATGGAGTTGATAAACTCGGTCCCATTGTCGGCTTGCATGGCTACAAGAGGACGTGAACATTGTGTGCGGATATAGGCAACAAAGTTAAGAAGAATACCCGCGGTGTTGGACTTTTTCCGGAGAGGAAAGGTCCACATAAAATGAGAAAAATTGTCAACAATAACAAGATAGTATCGAAACCAGAATTACTCAAAATTGGAGAAGTCCAAAGATCACAATGTATCAACTTAAATGGTTCGACGCTTATTGAGGTAGACCAAGCGAAGGGCAAGCGCACATGTTTGCCAAGTTGACAAGCATGGAAAATATGTGAGGCCGCCTTATTACATGAAATAAAGGAGTTCTTGTGAAGTTGGGACACGGCGTCACGTCCCGAATGTCCTAAGCAACGGTGCCAGAGCTCGGCGGAGGTGGTGGCGAGGAGTCCATGAGCGTGGTGGTGGATGACCGATGATGGGAAGATGTAGAGGTCGCCGAGACAATTGCAGCGAAGAATCACGGCCTTGGTGCGAAGGTCCTTCATTGAAAAGCCGAGGGGATCAAACTCGATAGAACAAAGATTATTAATGGTAAAGCGACGAACGGAAAGTAAATTCTTGATGATATGTGGAACAAGTAATACATTGCGAAGGAAGAGAGAATGAGTGGAAGCGGGTATAGAGGTGTGTCTAGTGTGTGATATAGGCAAGGTAGAGCCATTGCCCATGGTGACGACAGAGGAGGAGGGAGAAGGTGTGAGATGTTGAAGCATACCGGGGTCGGAGGCCATGTGCGTTGTGGCTCCAGAGTCCATTACCCATTCACCGACTATCGACGGAGTCGCGGCATTGTTCAGTGCAGCGAGGAGGGCGGATCAGTCCCAGGCCAGAGAGCCGCCGTAGGCAGGAGTGGGCGGCGGGTTGGTGCCGAAAGCCTGGCCGTGCAGCGGGGCAAGGGAGGTGAAAGCCTGGGCCGGTGGAAGGACGGGAGGTCGCGGTCCGAGCAGGCCAGCACCTGCGTTGGGCCTTTGATATGTCTCCAACGTATCTATAATTTTTGATTGTTCCATGCTATTATATTACCCCTTTTGGATGTTTATGGGCTTTATTTTACACATTTATATCATTTTTGGGACTAACCTACTAACCGGAGGCCTAGCATGTATTGCTGTTTTTTTGCCTATTTCAGTATTTCGAAGAAAAGGAATATCAAACAAAGTCCAAACGGAATGAAACCTTCGGGAGCGTGATTTTTGGAATGAACGTGATCCAGAGGACTTGGAGTGCAAGTCAAGAAGCAGCCGAGGCGGCCACAAGAGGGTAGGGCGCCCCCCTATAGGGCACGCCCCCTGTCTCGTGGGCCCCTCGGGCGGCCGCCGACGTACTTCTTCCTCCTATATAAGCCTACGTACCCCGAGAACATCCAGGGAGCCAACGAGACACAATTTCCACCACCGTAACCTTCCGTATCCGCGAGATCCCATCTTGGAGCCTTCACCGGCGCTCCGCCGGAGGGGGAATCGACCACAGAGGGCTTCTACATCAACACTATAGCCCCTCCGATGAGTTGTGAGTAGTTTACCACAGACCTACGGGTCCATAGTTATTAGCTAGATGGCTTCTTCTCTCTTTTTGGATCTTAATACAATGTTCTCCCCCTCTCTTGTGGAGATCTATTCGATGTAAACTCTTTTTGCGGTGTGCTTATCGAGATCCGATGAATTGTGGGTTTATGATCAAGTTTATCTATGAGAAATATTTGAATCTCCTCTGAATTCTTTTATGTATGATTGAGTTATCTTTGCAAGTCTCTTCGAATTGTCAGTTTGGTTTGGCCTACTAGATTGATCTTTCTTGGCATGGGAGAAGTGCTTAGCTTTGGGTTCAATCTTGCGGTGTTCTTACCCAGTGACATAAAGGGTTGCAAGGTGATAACCCACAAGTGTAGGGGATCACAACAGCTTTTGAGGGTAAAGTATTCAACCCAAATTTATTGATTCGACACATGGGGAGCCAAAGAATATTCTTGAGTATTAGCAGTTGAGTTGTCAATTCAACCACACCTGGATAACTTAGTATCTGCAGCAAAGTGTTTAGTAGCAAAAGTAGTATGATAATAAAGGTAACGGTGGCAAAAGTAAAGATAATAGTTTTTGGGTTTTTGTAGTAGTTATAACAGTAGCAACGGAAAAGTAAATAAGTGAAGAACAATATATGAAAAGCTCGTAGGCAATGGATCAGTGATGGATAATTATGCCGGATGTGATTCCTCATGTAATAGCTATAACATAGGGCGACATAGAACTAGCTCCAGTTCATCAATGTAATGTAGGCATGTATTCCGTAAATAGTCATACGTGCTTATGGAAAAGAACTTGCATGACATCTTTTGTCCTACCCTCCCGTGGCAGCGAGGTCCAAGCGGAAACTAAGGGATATTAAGGCCTCCTTTTAATAGAGAACCGGAACAAAGCATTAGCACATAGTGAATACATGAACTCCTCAAACTACGGTCATCACCGAGAAGTATCCCGATTATTGTCACTTCGGGGTTGTCGGATCATAACACATAATAGGTGACTATAGACTTGCAAGATAGGATCAAGAACACACATATATTCATGAAAACATAATAGGTTCAGATCTGAAATCATGGCACTCGGGACCTAGTGACAAGCATTAAGCATAGCAAAGTCATAGCAACATCAATCTCAGAACATAGTGGATACTAGGGATCAAACCCTAACAAAACTAACTTGATTACATGGTAAATCTCATCCAATCCATCACCGTCTAGCAAGCCTATGATGGAATTACTCACGCACGGTGGTGAGCATCATGAAATTGGTGATGGAGGATGGTTGATGATGACGACGACGACGAATCCCCCTCTCCGGAGCCCCGAACGGACTCCAGATCAGCCCTCCCGATAGAGATTAGGGCTTGGCGGCGGCTCCGTGTCGTAAAATGCGATGAAACTTTCTCTCCGATTTTTTTCTCCCCGAACGTGAATATATGGAGTTGGAGTTGAGGTCGGTGGAGGTCCAGGGGGCCCACAAGATAGGGGGGCATGCCCTACAGGGGGGGGGGGGGCGCACCCCTGTCTCGTGGACAGGCCCTGGGCCCCCTGGTGTATTTCTTTCGCCCAGAAATTCTTATTAATTCCAAAAAGTGCCTCCATGGATTTTCAGGACATTCCGAGAACTTCTCTTTTCTACACATAAAACAACATCATGGCAGTTCTGCTGAAAACAGCGTCAGTCGGGTTAGTTTCATTCAAATCATGTAAGTTAGAGTCCAAAACAAGGGCAAAAGTGTTTGGAAAAGTAGATACGTTGGAGACGTATCACAAGGCACGTATTGTATTGTTTCCATCGAGGATAAAAAGATGGGGTTTATATCGTATTGCATGAGTTTATCCCTCTACATCATGTCATCTTGCTTAAGGCATTACTCTGTTCTTATGAACTTAATACTCTAGATGCAGGCAGGGGTCGGTCGATGTGTGGAGTAATAGTAGTAGATGCAGGCAGGAGTCGGTCTACTTATCACGGACGTGATGCCTATATACATGATCATGCCTAGATAATCTCATAATTATTCGCTTTTCTATCAATTGCTCGACAGTAATTTGTTCACCCACCGTAATACTTATGCTATCTTGAGAGAAGCCTCTAGTGAAACTTATGGCCCTCGGGTCTATCTCTTATCATATTTGCTTCCAATCTAATTTTATTTGCATCTATATTATAAAATACAAAAAATATATTTATCTTATCATACTATCTCTATTAGATCTCACTTTCGCAAGTAGCCGTGAAGGGATTGACAACCCCTTTATTGTGTTGGTTGCGAGTTCTTTGTTTATTTGTGTAGGCGCATGGGACTTTTGAGGAGGCTCCTACTGGATTCATACCTTGGTTCTCAAAACTGAGGGAAATACTTACGCTACTATTGCTGCATCACCCTTTCCTCTTCAAGGAAAACCAACGCAAGCTCAAGACGTAGCAAGAAGGATTTCTGGCGCCGTTGCCAGGGAGGTCTTCGCTCAAGTCAAGACATACCAAGTACCCATCACAAACTCATCTCCCTCGCATTTACATTATTTGCCATTTGCCTCTCGTTTTCCTCTCCCACACTTCACCCTTGCCGTTTTATTCGCCCTCTCTTTCCCAATCTCCTCCTCTCTCTTTCGCTTGCCTTTTTCTGTTTGCTTGTGTGTTGGATTAGTTGTTGCCATGGCGCAAGATAATACCAAATTGTGTGATTTCTCGAATACCAATAATAATGATTTCCTTAGTACTCCGATTGCTCCTCTTAATGATGTTGAGTCTTGTGAAATCAATACTGTTTTGCTGAATCTTGTTATGAAAGATCAATTCGCCGGCCTTCCTAGTGAAGATGCCGCTACTCATCTAAACAACTTTCTTGATTTGTGTTATATGCAAAAGAAGAAAGATACGGATAATGATATTGTTAAATTGAAGTTATTTCCGTTTTCACTTAGAGATCGTGCTAAAGTTTGGTTTTTGTCTTTGCCTAAAAATAGTATTGATTCTTGGAACAAGTGCAAAGATGCTTTTATCTCTAAGTATTTTCCTCCCGCTAAGATTATCACTCTTAGGAACGATATTATGAATTTTAAACAACTTGATCATGAGCATGTTGCCCAATCTTGGGAAAGAATGAAATTGATGATTCACAATTGCCCTACTCATGGTATGCATTTATGGATGATCATACAAAAATTTTATGCTGGTTTGAACTTTGCTTCTAGAAATCTCTTAGATTCGGCCGCGGGAGGCACTTTTATGGAAATCACGTTAGGAGATGCTACAAAACTTCTTGATAATATTATGGCTAATTATTCTCATGGCACACCGAAAGATCTTCTAGTAAAAAAGTGCATGCTATAGAAGAAATCAATGTTTTGAGTGGAAAGATGGATGAACTTATGAAATTGTTTGCTACTAAAAATACTCCTCTTGATCCCAATGATATGCCTTTGTCTACTTTGATTGAGAATAATAATGAATCTATGGATGTGAATTTTGTTGGTAGGAATAGTTTTGGAAACAATGCTTATAGAGGAAACTTCAATGCTAGACCATTCCCTAGTAATTCCTCTAATAATTATGGAAATTCCTACAATAATTCTTATGGCAATTTTAATAAGATGCGCTCTGATTTTGAAGATAGTGTGAAAGAATTTATGATTTCTCAAAAGATTTTAATGCTTTGCTTGAAGAAAAATTGCTCAAAGTTAATGATTTGGCTAGGAACGTTGATAGACTTTCGCTTGATGTTGATTCTCTTAAACTTAGATCTTCTTGTCCTAAGCATGATATCAATGAGTCTCTCAAAGCAATGGTAATTTCCATTGATGAGTGCAAGGAAAGAACCGCTAGATTGCGTGCTAAGAAAGATAGCTTTGTAAAGGCGTGTTCTTCTAGTTTCCATGAAAATAACGATGAGGATCTTAAAGTTATTGATGCGTATCCTATTAGATCTTTGTTTTGCAATATGAATCTTGATAATTATGGAACTGATGATGAGTCAACTTTACCTAGAAGGTGTCCCAAGAATTCAGAGTTTTTAGATCTTGATGCTAAATTTGGTAAAAGTGGGATTGGAGAGGTCATGACTTTAAATAGCATTGAACCCACTATCTCGGATTTCAAGGAATTTGATTATGATAATTGTTCTTTAGAAGGTTGTATTTCCTTGTTGCAATCCGTTGTTAATTCTCCTCATGCTTATAGTCAAAATAAGGCTTTTACCAAACATATCGTTGATGCCTTGATGCAATCTTATGATGAAAAACTTAATTTGGAAGTTTGTATACCTATAAAACTTAATGATGAGTGGGAACCTACTATAAAGATTAGAATTAAAGATCAGGAGTGTTTTGCTTCGTGTGATTTGGGTGCTAGTGTTTCCACTATTCCGAAAACTTTATGTGATATTCTAGGTTTCCATGATCTTGATGATTGCTCTTTAAATTTGCACCTTGCGGATTCCACCATTAAAAAGCCAATGGGAAGGATCAATGATGTCCTCATTGTTGCAAATAGAAATTTGGTGCCCGTAGATTTTATTGTTCTTGATATAGATTGCAATCTTTCTTGCCCTATTATTCTTGGTAGACCTTTCCATAGAACGATTGGCGCGATTATTGATATGAAGGAAGGGAATATTAGATTCCAATTTCCATTAAAGAAAGGCATGGAGCACTTTCCAAGAAAGAAATTCAAATTACCTTATGAATCTATCATGCGAGCTACTTATGAATTTAGTGCCAAAGATGGCACTACTTAGATCTATCTTCGCTTTTATGCCTAGCTAGGGGCGTTAAAAGATAGCGCTAGTTGGGAGGCAACCCAATTTTCTTTGTGTTTTTTTGTTTTTGTTCCTATTTAGTAATAAATATTGCATCTACCTTCTGTTTAGATGTGTTTTTATCTTTTAATTAGTGTTTGTGCCAAGTAGAACCTATAGGATAACCTATGATGATAGTTGATTTGATTCTGCTGAAAAACAGAAACTTTGCACGCACGAATTTAGTTTTGTTAAATCACAGAAACATGATTTTGCGTAGATTCATTTTGCTTCTGATCGATAGACAAATTTTTGAGGATTTTGCGTTGATTCATTTTGCTTCTGATCGATAGACAAATTTTCGAGGACGTCCTATTTTGGTAGGATTTTTAGAGTTCCAGAAGTTTGCGTTAGTTACAGATTTCTACAGATTGTTCTGTTTTTGACAGATTCTGTTTTTCGTGTGTTGTTTGCTTATTTTGATGCATCTATGGCTAGTAAAATAGTTTATAAACCATAGAGAAGTTGGAATACAGTAGGTTTAACACCAAAATAAATAAAAAATGAGTTCATTACAGTACCTTATGTGGTGGTTTTGTTTTCTTTCACTAACGGAGCTTATAAGATTTCCTGTTTAGTTTTGTGTTGTGAAGTTTTCAAGTTTTGGGTAAAGCTTTTATGGACTATGGAATAAGGAGTGGAAAGAGCCTAAGCTTGGGGATGCCCATGACACCCCAATATATTCAATGATAGCCAAAAGCCTAAGCTTGGGGATGCCCCGGGAAGGCATCCCCTCTTTCGTCTTCGTTCATTGGTAACTTTACTTGGAGCTATATTTTTATTCGCTACATGATATGTGTTTTGCTTGGAGCGTCATGTACTATATTAGTCTTTGCCTTTTAGTTTACCACAATCATCCTTGCTGTACACACCTTTTGGGAGAAGCCTACTTGATTAGGATTTGCTAGAATACTCTATGTGCTTCACTTATATCTTTTGAGCTTGATAAATTTTGCTCTAGTGCTTCACTTATATCTTTTAGAGCACGGTGGTGACTTAATTTTGAAGAAATTGCTAGTCTCTCATGCTTCACATATATATTTTTGAGAGTCTTTTAGAACAGCATGGTATTTTCTATGGTTACAAATTTGGTCCTAGAATGATGAGCATCCAAGTTGGGTATAATAAAAACTATCATAGGAAAGAATTGGATGCTATGATCAATTTGATGCTTGATAATTGTTTTGAGATATGGAGGTAGTGATATTAGAGTCATGCTAGTGGAGGTGATTATGAAAAATACTTGTGTTGAGGGTTGTGATTCCCGTAGCATGCACGTATGGTGAACCGCTTTGTGATGAAGTTGGAGCACAATTTTATTTATTGATAGTCTTCCTTATGAGTGGCGTCGGGGACGAGCGATGGTCTTTTCCTACCAATCTATCCCCCTAGGAGCATGCGTGTAGTGCTTTGGTTTTTGATGACTTCTAGATTTTTGCAACAAGTACATGAGTTCTTTTGACTAATGTTGAGTCCATGGATTATACGCACCTCACCTTTCCATCATTGCTAGCCTCTCTTGTGCCACACAACTTTCGCCGGTACCATACACCCACCATATACCTTCCTCAAAACAGCCACCATACCTACCTATTATGGCATTTCTATAGCCAGTCCAAGATATATTGCCATGCAACTTTCCACCGTTTATTCATATGACACACATTACTTTTGTCATATTGCTCTTTGCATGATCATGTAGTTGACATCGTATTTGTGGCAAGGCCACCTTCAAAATTTTCATACATGTCGCTCTTGGTTCATTGCATATCCCGGTACACCACCGGAGGCATTCATATAGTCATACCTTGTTCTAGCTTTGAGTTGTAATTCTTGAGTTGTAAATCCATAAAAGTGTGATGATTTTCATTATTAGAGCATTGTCCTAGTGAGGAAAGGATGATGAAGACTATGATTCCCCCACAAGTCGGGATGAGACTTCGGACTTTACAAAAAAAGAAAAAAAAGAGAAAGGCCAAAAAAAGAAAGGCCAAAGAAAAAAAAAGAGAATATATATATATATATATATATATATATATATATATAATGAGAGAAAAAGAGAGAAGGGACAATGCTACTATCTCTTTTTCCACACTTGTGCTTCAAAGTAGCACCATGATCTTCATGATAGAGAGTCTCCTATGTTGTCACATTAGTGGGAATTTTTCATTATAGAACTTGGCTTGTATATTCCAATGATGGGCTTCCTCAATACACCCTAGGTCTTTGTGAGCAAGCAAGTTGGATGCACACCCACTTAGTTTCTTTTGTTGAGCTTTCATATATTTATAGCTCTAGTGCATCCATTGCATGGCAATCCCTACTCACTCACATTGATATCTATTAATGGGCATCTCCATAGCCCGTTGATACGCCTAGTTGATGTGAGACTATCTTCTTTTTGTCTTCTCCACAACCACCATTCTATTCCACATATAGTGATATGTCCATGCCTCACGCTCATATATTGCGTGAAAGTTGAAAGAGTTTGAGATTATTAAAGTATGAAACAATTGCTTGGCTTGTCATCGGGGTTGTGCATGATTAAATACTTTGTGTGATGAAGATAGAGCAATAGTCAGACTATATGATTTTGTAGGGATAACTTTCTTTGGCCATGTTATTTTGAGAAGACATGATTACTTTGATTAGTATGCTTGAAGTATCACCATTTTCATGTTAATATGAAATTTTATTTTGTATCATTTGGATCTGAACATTCATGCCACAATAAATAAAATTACATTGAGAATTATGCTAGGTAGCATTCCACATCAAAAATTCCTTTTTTATCATTTACCTACTCGAGGACGAGCAGGAATTAAGCTTGGGGATGCTTGATTCGTCTCCAACGTATCTATAATTTTTGATTGTTCCATGCTATTATATTATCCCTTTTGGATGTTTATGGGCTTTATTTTACACATTTATATCATTTTTGGGGCTAACCTACTAACCGGAGGCCCAGCCCGTATTGCTGTTTTTTTTGCCTATTTCAGTATTTCAAAGAAAAGGAATATCAAACGGAGTCCAAATGGAATGAAACCTTGGGAGCGTGATTTTTGGAACGAACGTGATCCAGAGGACTTGGAGTGCAAGTCAAGAAGTAGCCGAGGCGGCGACGAGAGGGTAGGGCGCACCCCTATCTCTTGGGCCCCTCGGGCGGCCACCGACGTACTTCTTCCTCCTATATAAGCCTACGTACCCCGAAAACATCCAGGGAGCCAACGGAACACAATTTCCACCACCGTAACCTTCTGTATCCGCAAGATCCCATCTTGGAGCCTTCGCCGGCGCTCCACCTGATGGGTAATCGACCACGGAGGGCTTCTACATCAAAACCATAGCCCCTCCGATGAGTTGTGAGTAGTTTACCACAGACCTACGGGTCCATAATTATTAGCTAGATGGCTTCTTCTCTCTTTTTTGATCTCAATACAATGTTCTCCCCCTCTCTTGTGGAGATCTATTCGTTGTAAACTCTTTTTGCAGTGTGTTTGTCGAGATCCGATGAATTGTGGGTTTATGATCAAGTTTATCTATGAGAAATATTTGAATCTCCTCTGAATTCTTTTATGTATGATTGAGTTATCTTTGCAAGTCTCTTCGAATTATCAGTTTGGTTTGGCCTACTAGATTGGTCTTTCTTGCTGTCGGTGTCAAAACCGGCGGATCTCGGGTAGGGGGTCCCGAACTGTGCGTCTAGGCGGATGGTAACAGGAGACAAGGGACACGATGTTTTGCCCAGGTTCGGGCCCTCTCGATGGAGGTAAAACCCTACGTCCTGCTTGATTAATATTGATGATATGGGTAGTACAAGAGTAGATCTACCACGAGATCAAGGAGGCTAAACCCTAGAAGCTAGCCTATGGTATGATTGTTGTAATGTATGTTGTCCTACGGACTAAAGCCCTCCGGTTTATATAGACACCGGAGGAGGCTAGGGTTACACAGAGTCGGTTACAATGGTAGGAGATCTACGTATCCGTATTGCCAAGCTTGCCTTCCACGCCAAGGAAAGTTCCATCCGGACACCAACCGGAGTCTTCAATCTTCTATCTTCGTAGTCTTGGAGTCCGGCGGATAACGATAGTCCGGCTGTCCGGACACCCCCTAGTCCAGGACTCCCTCAGTAGCCCCTGAACCAGTCTTTAATGACGATAAGTCCGGCGCGCATAATGTTCGGCATTGCAAGGCGGGTTCCTCCCTTGAATAATCCAGAGAAGATCATGAACACCAGGATAGTGTCCGGCTCTGCAAAATAAATTCCACATTCCACCGTAGAGAGAATAAAATATACACTAGCTCAATCTGCTGACGTATTATGCGGCGTGACATCACACCGCTACCAAGCCTTTGTTTGAATCGTTTTTTACTATACCACCTCAGCACGTTTAGCGAAGCGGTTTCCTTGGCACGTCTTGTCGAAGCAGAGATCGTGTTCCCCTTATTCCGGGATCCTCATCAATACGGACGTGGGTAACCCAACCGCGCCATTGATGGTGGCGCTTGGGAGATAAGCGAGTTTTACCAGGCCGGTGGGGGACGCATAGTTTTCGTCCGCCTATATATAAGGGATAAGGATTCACCTTCTCACCTACGCCTTCTTCCTCCTTTGCTTATCCATCTCCGCGCACTCAAGCTCCAACGCCCAAGCTTGCGCATCTCGCCTCGACCTTCTCCGAATATGTCCGGAGCGGGAGGTAAATGGTTAGCCTCCACCGCTAAGGAGGAGGACATCACCAAGCTGCGCAGCACCGGATACCTTTCCAGCGATATCGCGCATCGGCTGCCCGACGAGGGGCAGCTCATCCCTACTCCTGGGCTTCATGAGAGGGTCGTATTCCTCCCCCACTTCCTCCGCGGACTGGGCTTTCCGCTCCACCCATTCGTCCGGGGGCTCATGTTTTACTACGGCCTGGATTTCCACGATCTGGTGCCGAACTTCATCCTCAACATCTCGGCGTTTATCGTCGTGTGTGAGGCCTTCCTCTGCATCCAGCCCCACTTCGGCCTGTGGCTCAAGACCTTCAACGTCAAGCCGAAGGTTGTGAAGGGCACGCAAGCGGAATGCGGAGGCGCCATGTTGGGCAAATTGCCGAACGTCCCATGGCTCGAAGGGGCCTTTGTGGACTCCGTCAAGGGGTGGCAATCGGGGTGGTTCTACATCACCGAGCCGCGCAAGCCCACATGGGCGGCGGCCCCCGAGTTTAGATCTGGCATCCCCACCCATCTCACCTCCTGGAAAGAGAAGGGCTTGCAGTGGGGCAATCCGGTGGAGGTGACGGGACTCCGAGCCTGCATCAAGAAGATGGTGAGCAATAAGCTCAGGCTTGTCGACGTGGTCCAAGTCATGCTCATCCGGCGGATTCTCCCATGCCAAGAACGGGCATTCAATTTGTGGGAGTTCAATCCGGAACAGCACCAGGCGCTAAGCGGGCTCTTCGATACAACATACGAAGGCGCCTGGAGGGTGCTGTTCAAGGGCGCCGAAGCCCCCGCATCCGCGACGGAAGATCGCGGATTCAGCTCGCAGTATCCAACTGACGAGGTAAGTGATTCAACCCCATCACGGGACACTTGTGATAATTAAATTAACTTTTAGTGGGGTTTCATTCTGCCTCTTCCTTTGATAGGAATGGATGGAGAAGGCCAAGCTGCTTATCAACCCGGCTCCCATGCCAGAAGACCCAGTGGACGCCCGCTTAACAGGGCTGCTGGTTCCGGCATCGCACGTGATGCCGGAGAAGAAGGCCAAGAAGGTGGCCGCGGGGACTCGAAAGAGTTCCCGCAATCAGGCGTCTGATGACGACGCGGACTCCTCCCCCGAAGACGAGGAGGAAGAGTATTCTCTCCCGGAGGAGGGAGAGAAGAAGAGGAAGGCTTCCCCAATCGGGGAGGCCGAAGGGTCCAAGAGGGGGAGAACTATCCCCCCGAACAGTTTCGCCAACACCAGCGTTGGCGAGGATGAGTGGCCTCCAAGGGCCAGGCGTCCGACAAGATCGTAAGTATCCGGATCCTTGATGTGTAATTTCTTTTATGTCGCGTGGTGTCCTTCTAATGCCGCGTTCTGTCCGTAGTCCAGCCGATGATGATCTTCCCGCTTCATCAAGCGGGTCATTGGCCCCGTCGGATGTGGACTCACTTCCGACCGCCACTACCCCCCGTGGCGAAGACGCCGAGGTGGGATCCCAGAGAAGGACCCATCAGGAGGAGGCTCCGGAGGCGCCGTCAGGCAGCCTCCCGGACTTTGTGCCGGACTCTACATCGGAACCTGCAGTGGTTCCAGAGTCCGGCAAGCGGCCCCTTCGAAAGAAGGGCAGGACCGTGACGCCGGCGGCCTCCATCCAACCGGAGGCACCGGATAACCTGTTGGAGGCGCTTAAAGGCGCTTCCATCGAGGAAGAACACCGCACTATCATGAGTGCGGTGATTGAGAAGGTCCAGCTCGCTAAGAGCGGGCTGACCGAAGCCTGCAGCAGCCTTCTAACAGGCTTTGAGGTAAGAAGTTAAAATTATGTAATGTAATACCGCATAGACAGTAGCCCCTGATGCTTAGTTCGGTGTTCGGAAAGAAAAGCCGGACTGAGGATCTAACAAGATATACGCAGGGTTGCCTAAAATATGTCAATATGGGTTTGCAGGCTGCGCTGCTGACCTCTGCTGCACTAACGGCGGAGGTCGATGTGCTGAAGAAGGATCTCGAGCGGTCCGAGCAAGAGCTCGGCCATGCCAAGAGGCAGCTCGAGGAAAAAGAAGGTGAGTAACACCACTTTGAATTAGTACCTTACAGAAAAGGATTTCGGTTGCAATAAAATTAACAAGGATAATGCGGGTATTGCAGGGGCCACTAACGAGGTGGCAGCCCTGAAGGAGGCTATGTCCGTGGCCGAACGCAGTGCGGCCGCGGAACGGGCCTAGCGAGAAAAACAGGAGGCACGGGTGGCGGAAGTACAACAAGAGCTCCAGGCTCTCATGGAGAAGCATGAGAGTTTGGAGCGTGACTCAAAGACTCGAGAGTCCGAGCTTGCCTCGGCTCTCGAAAGTGCCAGGTCCGCCAAGGCCGAGGCCCATAAGGCCCTTCAGGAGGTTGAGGACATAAAGAAGATAGCGGCGAGTAAGGCATTTTTCATGCAAAGCAGGCATGTTAATGTGAACTACCTGACACTTACCTGCATTCGGAGCTCTCCAGGGGCGTTTGCAGATCTGCCGCGTAGTGCGTCTAATGCCGCCGCATTCTATCGTGGCGAGGAGGGGAGCTCGACGGAGAAGGTCTTCTGGTCTCAGTACGCTGAGGCCGGCCATCCGGTGCCCCCAAGCGACCAGCTGAAGCAGCTGGTCGAACTCCACAAGGTAGCTGAGGAGGCCATGAAGGGCCTCATAGTCCGGCTGTGGCCTGGACAGGCCATGCCTGGGAGCTACTTTGGCCTCGTGCGGCGGCTAGTGGATGCATGCCCCTGGGTGGAGGTCATCAAGCGCTCCGCCTGTATTGAAGGCGCTCGTCGGGCCCTTGCCCGCACAAAGGTGCACTGGGGCAAGTTGGATGCGGAGAAGCTTCTCATGGACCCACCGCCACCGGGCAGGGAGTATCGCACGCCGGAGAAGTATTATAAAATTGTCCTGAAGGGAGCCTGCGATATTGCAGATGAGTGCTCTCGAAATGTAATCTTTGAGTGAACTCGCTATGTATTTATCCTGTGCGCTGAAAACTTCGTTCATATGCGCCATGAGCAACGCTTGTTTAATTTAAAATATTACCTTCTGTGTGGCCGTTTAGAAAATCTGAGAGATGGCAAGTCGTTGGCTTCAACCCCCAAGCCACAAGTGCTGGGGTGTTCGGGATAAACTTGAGCACTCTTGTTCCCATTTGGGTCCATCTAGGGAGGCGCTCAACACGACGAACAAGGCAACCGGACTTATAATGCTTGAACACTCTCACTTAGCCATAGAATTCTATAATTTTAAATTTCGGTGAAGCCCCTGGTATTCGGAAGACCGAATCCGGGGCGCTATCCACGCCTTCGTCGGACATTATCCGGAACTTCGCTCGAAGCGGCATGAGTCTTTAAGGGCCCGAAAAAAACCTCTCGAACAGCGACCAGTCTCTCGCCTTATCATGCCAGTCAGTTTTAGCTTTCTCCACTGAGGCGCTCGCCCGACTCAACCGGGGCGCAATCGCAGTGGTTCTCCCAGTGCCACCTTAGCCGACAAAACGGAACGTAAGGCACCAAAACGTGGGAGCCAGGCAAACCCAACTATTGACCCAAGACATGATTCGGAGCCGATTCATATAATGCTATAAGTTCGGGGTGCCGCACTTGTGAAAGTGTTCGGACTTTATCACACCATAATTTGGGGAACAGAAGCCCCTGGCGTATTCGGCCGTACCAAAATATACGGGTGCAAGATGTCATGTAATGAACATATATATAAAAGGTAATGCAATTGCAATAAAAGGTGCTGCATTATTTATGAAAGAGGGTCTGCTAGTAAAGCGGACTGATACAAATAGTGCGGTAAGCAAGGGATTTGGACTAAATAAACATGTCCCCCTCTAGGGATGAGCTGCAGACTTGGTGGATATAATCGAATTTAATGCTCGTAATTGAGACCACCTGAATGTTCGTCGCGGCCTTCTTTAGTCCCTGACTGTTGCATCATGAGTTCGGCGGGTTCGCCACCGGACAGGGCTTCTGCTTAACGGAGTCCTGTGTACACAAAGTAGTAAAGTGAAAAAGAAAAGAAGGGGGGCACACTTGCGAGCCCCTGGTGTGGTCGAGCCGCACTCTGGGTCCATTGTGATCGTGCCCCTTTCCCTGCGCCCATGGTATCTCCAAAGCGTAATGATGTACGCGGAGGGTTATTTTTGCGGTCATGCGCGGGTGAGGGTTGGGGCCGCATTGCTACACATGCTCTGATCGCGCCAGGTGGTCTTGATTGGCATTGCTCCGGGCGCGTTTCGCTGTATCCGGCCTTTTAACGGCCGGGCTCGAGAATTGCCTTAAGAGGCTGCTCTGTACTTCTGCTGCGAGAGCCGCTGTATGTTCCTCCGTTCGGAGGGAGCGTTCCGTATTTCCATTGACCGTGATGACTCCACGTGGGCCTGGCATCTTGAGCTTTAGGTATGCATAATGCGGCACTGCGTTGAATTTTGCAAACGCGGTTCGTCCGAGCAGAGTGTGATAGCCGCTGCGAAACGGGACTATGTCGAAGATTAACTCTTCGCTCCGAAAATTATCCGGGGATCCGAAGACCAATTCCAGTGTGACTGAGCCTGTACAGTTGGCTTCCACTCCTGGAATGACACCTTTAAAGGTTGTCTTTGTAGGTTTAATCCTTGATGGGTCTATGCCCATTTTGCGCACTATATCCTGATAAAGCAGGTTCAGGCTACTGCCGCCGTCCATCAGGACTCTCGTGAGGTGAAATCCATCGACGATTGGGTCTAAAACCAATGCGGCGAATCCGCCATGGCGTATGCTGGTCGGATGGTCTCTTCGATCGAAAGTGATCGGACAAGAGGACCATGGATTGAACTTTGGGACGACTGGCTC
The DNA here is from genome assembly GCA_963921465.1 of Triticum timopheevii. Lineage (NCBI taxonomy): Eukaryota > Viridiplantae > Streptophyta > Magnoliopsida > Poales > Poaceae > Triticum > Triticum timopheevii. The sequence continues at coordinate 144,009,800 of OY997270.1, forward strand.
CATCGCATAGATGTCCCTTAGTGCGCGTTTCCTCTCCCTCTTGGGTATGTGGGTCGAGTATATCATATTTAACGTGCGCACTTGCGGGGGGAAACCCTTCTGTCCTCTGTTGTTCGGCGGTCGGGTCTCTTCCTCGTCGTCGCTGTGTAGCCCCTTGTCATTGTTTTCGGCAATTAACTTGCCGGCCTGCTTGAACACCCAGCAATCTCTATTGGTGTGATTAGCTGGGTTTTCAGAGGTGCCATGTATCTGGCATAAGCGGTCGAGTATTCGGTCCAGATTGGACGGACCCGGAGTGGTTCTTTTGAATGGATTCTTCCGCTGACCGGGTTTAGAGCCTTGGAATCCGGCATTGACTGCCGTATCCTCCTTATCGTCGCCGTTAATGCGGCGCTTGTTTTTGTTTCGACGTGACCTGCCGTTGTTGTCCTTGGTATCCGGACTGCCAGAATTTTTACGGAGGTTGTTGCTACGGGCTAGCCAGCTGTCCTCTCCCGCGCAAAAGCGGGTCATTAACGATGTGAGGGCTGCCATGGATTTCGGCATTTCCTGCCCCAGGTGCCGGGCTAGCCATTCGTCCCGGATGTTATGTTTGAAGGCTGCAAGGGCCTCTACATCCGGACAGTCGACGATTTGGTTTTTCTTTGTCAAGAACTGTGTCCAGAATTGTCTGGCCGATTCATATGGCTACTGAATAATGTGGCTTAGGTCATCGGCGTCTGGTGGTCGCACATATGTGCCCTGGAAGTTGTCGAGGAATGCGGCTTCCAGGTCCTCCCAGCACCCAATTGACTCTGCGGGCAAGCTGTTTAGCCAATGCCGAGCTGGTCCTTTAAGCTTGAGTGGGAGATACTTGATGGCATGTAGATCGTCACCGCGGGCCATGTGAATGTGGAGAAGATAGTCTTCGATCCAAACCGCGGGGTCTGTTGTGCCAACGTAAGATTCGATGTTTACGGGTTTAAACCGTTCGGGGATCTGATGATCCATTACTTCGTCAGTGAAGCATAGAGGGTGTGCGGCGCCCCTGTATTGAGCAATATCGCGACGCAGCTCGAGAGAGCGCTGTCTGCTGTGTTCGGCCCGACCGGGGTTATTGTATCCGGCGCGACGGTATTCGTCGTGGGTCATAGGGCGCCCACGTGATCCGTAGATGGATCTGGATTGCCTTGCCTTGTCCTCCAATATGTCTCGCAAGTCCGGTGCGTTCCCTCTTGGCTTCGTACTTTTGGAGCGATGCCGGGGTACGGTCTTGGCTGGGGGCCTGGATGCCTCTCTGTCACGACCACGGGGTGGTCGGTCAGCCATATCGTGCGCTGGTGATGGAGGTATGTATGCTTCCTCCTCTAATCGGGGGAGCAGCTTGCGTCTTGGGTAACTTTTGGAGGGGCGTTCGAGTTTATACTCTTCGGCCGCGAGGACCTCGGTCCATCGATCGGCCAGCAGGTCCTGATCAGCTTGGAGCTGTTGCTGATTTTTCTTTAGGCTGTTTGCTGTGGCGATAAGCCTGCGCTTGAAGCGCTCTTGTTCGACTGGATCCTCAGGTACGATGAATTCATCATCGTTGAGGCTTGCTTCGTCTTCGGAGGGGGGCATATAGTTATGATCCTCAACCTCTTCGTCTGCCGCCCTCTCATGAGGGCTTGCTTCTGCATCCTCCTGCGCTGAGCCTTGCTGGAGGGGATTGTCTTCGGCACTCTCCGGAGTATTATTATCTCCCGTGCCGGAATCTCCATTCTTGCTGTGGCGGGATTTAGAGCGGCGCCGCTGATGTCGGCGTTTGGGCTGCTTCTTTAGAGAATCTGCCTCCGCTGCTTCTTCGCCATCCCCGTCTTTTGGGGTGTCCACCATATATATGTCGTATGACGAGGTGGTCTTCCAGTGCCCTGTAGGCGCTGGTTCCTGTTCGTCTCCGGCATCGTCGTCCATAGCGTCGATGTCGTCGGAGTCGTAGTCTAGCATGTCGGTTAGATCATCGACAGTGGCTACAAAGTGGGTGGTGGGTGGTCTCTGAATTTCTTCGTCGTCCGTACCCCAGCCATCCTGGCCATAGTCCGGCCAGGACTCTCCTGATAACGAGAGGTGCTTTAGTGGATTCAGGATATCGCCGAAAGGCGAGTATTGAAAGATGTCCACGGCAGTGAATTCCATAACCGGCGCCCAATCCGGATCGATTGGTAGGGGCGCGGGAGGTTCGGAGTCCGACGAGGAGTCCGGCGCCTCGGAATCATGAGTTTCGCAGGGGACAAGATCAGTGTTCGGCTCCATCGCCGTGGATGTTGAAGCCCCCAGGGCGGCGCCTCGATCTGGGCGATCGGCTCCGGGCTAATGGCCGAAGCGGATCCATGCGCGGCCACCAAGGCACTGTTCGACGGCAGAGCTAGATCATGCCCATCGTCACAGTGCGGCGCGCTCAGCTGTGGCTCGAGTCCGTCGAAGATCAAGTCTCCGTGGACATCGGCCGTGAAGTTCAAGCTTCCAAATCTGACCTGACGGCCAGGGGCGTAGCTTTCGATCTGCTCCAGATGGCCAAGTGAATTGGCCCGCAGTGCGAAGCCGCCGAATACGAAGATCTGTCCAGGGAGAAAAGTCTCACCCTGGACAGCGTCGTTGGTTGAAGATGCTATCAAGCCTATCGGTGATGACACAGAGGAACTCTCAATGAAAGCACCAATGTCGGTGTCAAAACCGGCGGATCTCGGGTAGGGGGTCCCGAAATGTGCGTCTAGGCGGATGGTAACAGGAGACAAGGGACACGATGTTTTACCCAGGTTCGGGCCCTCTCGATGGAGGTAAAACCCTACGTCCTGCTTGATTAATATTGATGATATGGGTAGTACAAGAGTAGATCTACCACGAGATCAAGGAGGCTAAACCCTAGAAGCTAGCCTATGGTATGATTGTTGTAATGTATGTTGTCCTACGGACTAAAGCCCTCCGGTTTATATAGACACCGGAGGAGGCTAGGGTTACACAGAGTCGGTTACAATGGTAGGATATCTACGTATCCGTATTGCCAAGCTTGCCTTCCACGCCAAGGAAAGTTCCATCCGGACACGAGCCGGAGTCTTCAATCTTCTATCTTCGTAGTCTTGGAGTCCGGCGGATAACGATAGTCCGGCTGTCCGGACACCCCCTAGTCCAGGACTCCCTCACTTGCCATGGGAGAAGTGCTTAGCTTTGGGTTCAATCTTGCGGTGTCCTTACCCAGTGGCAGAAAGGGTTGCAAGGCACGTATTGTATTGTTGCCATCGAGGATAAAAAGATGGGGTTTATATCATACTGCATGAGTTTATCCCTCTACATCATGTCATCTTGCTTAAGGCGTTACTCTGTTCTTATGAACTTAATACTCTAGATGCAGGCAGGAGTCGGTCGATGTGTGGATTAATAGTAGTAGATGCAGGCAGGAGTCGGTCTACTTGTCACGGACGTGATGCCTATGTACATGATCATGCCTAGATAATCTCATAATTATTCGCTTTTCTATCAATTGCACGACAGTAATTTGTTCACCCACCGTAATACTTATGCTATCTTGAGAGAAGCCTCTAGTGAAACTATGGCCCCCGGGTCTATCTCTTATCATATTTGCTTCCAATCTACTTTTATTTGCATCTTTACTTTTTGCATCTATATTATAAAATACCAAAAATATATTTATCTTATCATACTATCTCAATTAAATCTCACTTTCGCAAGTGGCCGTGAAGGGATTGACAACCCCTTTATTGCGTTGGTTGCGAGTTCTTTGTTTGTTTGTGTAGGTGCGTGGGACTTTTGAGGAGCCTCCTACTGGATTGATACCTTGGTTCTCAAAAACTGAGGGAAATACTTACGCTACTATTGCTGCATCACCCTTTCCTCTTCAAGGAAAACCAATGCAAGCTCAAGACGCAGCAGCCTTCCTGTCGGGGGCGCCTGAAGGAGCTGCTGGGCCTGCCCCGTATGGGGATTGAAGGAGACCCAGGGACCGACGGATGAGGACGCCCCGCGCTGGGAGTTCCCGTCGTAGGTGTTGGAGCGGCCGCCGCCGCTGTTCCCGCTGCCGGAGCCCTTCTTCTTCTTCTTCCAGTTGTTGCTGGTGCGGTGTCCGCCGGAGGAGCCACCCCCGGCTGTGTTCCCGTAGCGAGGGCCGTCGCTGCCATGCTGAGCGCCATCGCCGCGGTCCTGGCCGCGGTGGTGTCCAGAGGAGGTGGAGCCGTTGCGCCATGGGGAGGCGCACCCCCATAGAGCGCCGTCTGGTGCCCAATCGCGACGGAATTCGCGAGCTGAGTCTTGCGGAGGGTCAGTAGAGATCTTGTCTGGCTGAATGAGGGTAGGGGGTTCTGCACGGTGACAATCGTCGTGATGTCCAAAAAGCACGGACTGAGACCACGAAGGCAATTGAGGACAAGTGTCTGGTCGGAGATGGGGGTGCCAACGTTGCTGAGAGCATCGGAGAGCGCCTTCAAACGGTGACAGTAAGCGGTGATGGAGAGCTCACCCTAGACGAGGCCCCGGAGCTCCACCTCAAGATAAACAGCGCGCGTCTCTGATTGTCAAGAAACAGGTTGGCCATGAGTGTCCAAGCTTCTTGCGCCGTCTGTTCCTCCGCCACGATTATGTCGAGGATTTCGTCCGAGATCGAACCATAGAGCCACGAGCGGACAATATAGTTCTCGCGAACCCAGTCGGCGGTGCGGTCCACCTCGGCAGTGGCGGTGTTGACAAGGGAGAGCAGATCGTACTTGCCGAGATGCACACGGATGAGCATCCTCCACTTGGTGAAGTTGGAGGCGTGGAGGTCCAGTGTCACGGGGACATGGGTGCGGACACTTGCAACGTTGACGGCGGGAGACGCAGTTGCAGGCATGACGGCGGTGACCATGACGCCGGTGGTGTTCATGGTGGCGAGGAGGGTTGAGGTGGTGAGGGAGGAGCCGGTGTTCATGGCTAGGCGGTGCTGCGAGGAGGCAGGGAGCGAGCTGGACGATCAGGTAGGGATCGTGTGTATCTGATACCAAGAAACAATGCAGGATTTTGTGATTCACGCCACACTTGGGGCGACCCTTGTATTCACAATATATAGGATTACATGCCTTGGTAATCAAGGTGAATCAAAGCAAATCCTCAACCGAATCATAAAACAATATTCGGTGGGATATTGTGCTAGTTTCCTATTACAAGAAATACAGACAAAAGGAATACTTTAACAGAGCCGCCTCCAGCACTCCATAGTAGCGCCACTGGCTGCATCTAGCCGCCGGCGAGTGTCGCGGCACCTAGAACCCGCCGGCGAGCTTCATTGCAGCACCACCGAGCACTGCCATGCAGACCGGGGAGCCACTGTGCGAGCGCTCCATAGCAGCAGCATCTAGCGCCGGTGAGCGCTGCATCGGCTCAAGGGAACACGCCACACTGTAGCTCCGCCACCGGTGAGATCTACTGGGTCGCAGTTCATCCACGCTGCACTGCAACTCCATCGCCGGTGAGGTTCGCTGCTTGTAAGAGTACACGCGTTGCATCGCAGCCCTATCGCCAGCGAGATCAATGGGTAGCAGCAACACGCGTGCATTGCAGCTTCGCCGCCATAGCGCCAGCGACACCGCCCTCCGTCCAGTACGAGGGCACCTCCTCGAACTCCAACAACGCCGAAGAGTGCTTTATCGCAGTGTCGATGACCCTTCAGACATCTCGTATGCAGCGCCGCAACAGTCGACGAGTCATTGCATCGCCCCCGGCTTGCAGCGCCGCAACAGTCGATGAGCCGTTGCATCGCCCCTGACGTGGTGCCGCAACATTCGACGAGCCGTTGCATCGCCTCCGGCTTGCCGCGCCGGCAATAGTCGACGAGCTCCCGCATCGCTGGCTTGCAGCGCCTGCAGCAGTCAATGACGTGATCCACGAGGTGACAAAGGGCAGGGAGCAGCAGCTCCCACAGGGAGGAAGATTAGGCAGAGGGCGGCGATTTAGAGGGAGAAGAGGAAGGCCGGGCTGCAGGGTGGAGGGGCGGTGTGGTTCTGGTTGCAGCAGGCGGAGGTGGTGGTGGTGCTCATCATGGGGGCCTCTCCTCTGCCCGTGCGTGAAGAAGACAGAAGGGAGAGGGAGAAACATGTGGAACAGATAGGTTTGAACAAAGAGATGAGGTGTGGAGGAGAGCGACGGGTAGGAATCCATAGGGGCACGTGGCGTGCAGTGGAGAAGGCTTAACGAGAGAAAATATCATCCGGTTGTTTTCAAGAGTTTTCCCAAGTGAAAACCTTATTTCAATGAAAATCTGGAAACTTGGATCCTACTCCGTTGGATCTGTAGCGAACGGCATCTACTCAAGGGCGGAGCTCCCACCAGCAGCTTAAACACTCATGCCTCATTTGGTTCCAAGGGGAGATAATTCCATGGAAATGGTACCCTGGGGAGAATGTTCTTGACCAATTAATAACCCCATGGAAACTTCACATCACCAGTTGACACAGATGGGGATAATACACCCTTCTTACCAATTCAATTATTCCATTGCGCTGCTGCAGCTACCATCGCTGGAGAGATGGATGAGTCCCCATAGCTGCAGCTCTACAAGAACATGACTATCACCCACATCACATCAAGAAATGGCTCCACCAAATTTGGTCCCGTTAGTGCCATGCCGGAGAAAACAAGATCCGAAGAGGACTTCAGTGATTTCACCGCAGATCAAAGGAGCGTCACACCTGCTTTTCTCCTTGACGACCTACAGGGCTGGCGAAAAGTCATCACGCAGGTCAGATCGGGCCGGCAGCTCGACGAGGGATGCTAACATAGACCAGGTGGAGGAGGGACTCGCTCGGCCTGGGGATGGAAGAGGGACACGCTGGCGGGCGGTTGATCCTGGGCACCGGAGGGAGAGGGTCAGGGGCGTTGCTTCAGTCGCGGACGGAGCGGGTCAGACGCATAGGTTTGGTCACCGGCGGTGGAGCTCGGAGGCAGGTGCTGGATCTGGGCCGACGCACATGTCGCGCTCGTCTCGAGCCGTGGCTTCTCTCCCCGGCTTATGGGGCCGTGACTTTTCTCCCCATGGAAACGACGTGGTTCAGGCAGGGATCCCTCCCCCTCGTGTGTGACCAAATGGCATCGTGGGCTTACCCAGGTCAGTTCGACCGGTAGTTTTCCCGCATGGGGGAAAGGTAGGGATCCCCTTGGGATCCCATGCAACCAAATGAGGCCTCATTAGCACAAAAACCCCTCCTTCCTAGTAATGTTAGCTTATCCCCTCCCGTTCCTATCCTGCAGCAAAAAATCCATGGCGGCGACGCCGGCGCACCCCACGCCGGATGGCTTCTGAGGCGAGGCGCCACAGCCCGCGCCACCAAAATAAGCGGCACGTCCATGCACCGTGCTAACTCCCCATGGCAAGGCGGCCACAGACAACGCTCCCAATGGAGGCGGCGCAGGCACCCACCGCGTCGAAGCTCCCCTTGGCCAGGAGGGGTCCCGAGGTGAGGCGGACATAGACAGAGCTCACAACGACAGTGGGGCAGCCACGCACCATGTTGAAGCTCCCCTCGTCGTGAAGGGCTCGTGAGGTGAGGCGACTATAGCAGGCGAGGTTCATAGCTGTGGCGGACTGACGGTGCAGGCGCTGAAGCTCACCTCGACTTGGGGTCCCAACGCTCTTACTAGATCGTCTCTGGAGATGAAGTCGAGCGACACTGGTGGTCATATCATGTATGTGTATGTAGGGAGCCCGTCTAGCAAAAGTATGCGGCAATTTTCATGTAAATTCCGTGTAGGTAGTCTGCAACTCCATCATGCGCATCTTTGGCAGGCATCCGGGCTCCAAGTCAATATGGCAAAGAGCGCTGCACTACCGATCCGTTGTTCCCAGGAGGAGATGTCCCTAGTGTGTGACACACTTGGCTGCTCTAGCGCTACCTTCCCCTGCAAGTACTTGGGTCTTCCACTATCCATCCGAAAACACACGTCGGCGCAATTCCAAGGGCTCGTGGACCAACCCGCAACACGGTTACCCCATTGGAGGGCGGCGACCCTCCCCAAGAGCAGCCGGGCCCTGCTGGTGCAATCTTTCCTCTCCGCAATTCCAATACACTCGTTCGCCCTTGACCTCCCCCCGAAGACCTTGGCCGCCATGATCAAGATATGCCGTGGCTTCCTGTGGGCTGGCAAGGCAGACGCCGGTGGCGGCGCGTGCACTGTGGCTTGGGAGAGGGTGTGCTCACCCAAGTGGGTCGGTGGCCTTGGTATATTGGACATGAGGTGGATGAATGTGGCCCTCCAGACCAAGTGGCTTTGGTTGCAACGGGTTGATCAACATAGGCCTTGGTTCGAGTTCTCATTTTCCGTTCTGAAGGAATCAATGCAATTATTTTAGGCATCCACACAAGCGGCCGTCAATTGATAAGCACATTTCATATACACCTTTTGTCACTCAAATATGCGGTTTATTGAGATTTATTCATTCACTTCTTGCTATGAATTATTGAAAATGTGAATGAAAATCATATAAAGGATCATTTACTTGTCATTTGTTGTTTTTGCAGAAAAGTGCGCAAAGGCACTATAAACTTCAAGATTCGGTCAAATTGCCAAACGAGGTGAGACTTGGGACTGGAACAAGAGAACGAGGGACCCAACTAAGAAGAAAAGAAGTAAATGGAGGGATAAGAACAAGAAGAGAGGGACCTTCTTTTGAAGAAAGAAGAAAAGGAGAAGGGCCATATAGTAAAAGTGGTAGATCAGATGGGGATCAAAATCCCTAGGCGCTAGAGGGATTTCCTCGGGCCTGGCAACACCATCTCCTTCCCCCATCTCCTTCTCCACCTACAACCACCGCCGTGGCTAGGCCAGCGTGGCGGCGCACCAACCAGTCACGACCGCCATCCATCACCACCATCAGTCGTTGCTCCACCACATCACCTATCCATCTATCCAGCAACCAGCGCCACCATCTGCAGCCACTGCCGCCATTAAGCACCTCGTGCGCCCTCTCCCTCCAGCCGACGCGCCCAATCAGCCACAGTTGTGCCTAGTACCCCGCGCGGCTCCCCCTGCTCCCTGCTGATTCTGCTGCTCCTTCTTCCCCGCGCCCCTTGCCTCGCTGCCCCTCTTCTCTTCCCCACGTCTGAACTGCTACTACTCTTCTCAATCTCTTGTCGGTGCCTCTACTTCGTTGAACCTGCTGTTGATTCCCTTGCTCTGCTTCCCTGCTTCTGCTCTGAACCTCCCTTGTTGCTGCTCCTCTTGATAGAGGCAAAGGTGTCCCGTCTTTCGATGAGATGGTGATTATCGTTTCGGAGGAGTAGACTTTGACAATCCGACTACGAACATGCGAGGACGTCGTACTTTAGCAATCGCTAAACCAACTCTGAGAGGTTATTGACCGCGCTGAAGCATGATCTGTTGGAGATATGCCCTAGAGGCAATCATGTATGATGATATTTCCTATGTGTTTATGAATAAAGATAGTCCTTGGATGTGATCAATGATACTTGTTGGCAAGTACGTGACTTGTCTGTGAGATCTTGTGTTGTATGATACATCCTAGATTGTCCCTAGTCGCAAGTGACGTGTGGGCACACGTCAGACTAGACTAGCATATGACACAGTCGATGGCTTGGTCTCACTAGCCATGGAGCATTGGATGCTAACCGGATAATATGGACTCGGAAGGATCTTGTCGGATTCGATGTAGTCGAATCCGAGTCGAGATAAGGTCCGAGTTGGACAAACCCAACTATGAGACGCAGCGATATGTCATCTGTGAGTCTCTAGTACAACATACGTTCTATGTCCTAAGACCTGAGCTGACGCATGTACTCGGGATGGTGACAGACTTGCTTTGGTCCGACCAAACACTACTCCGTAACTGGGTAGTTACAAAGGTAGGTTTCAGGCTTGTCCAGACCCATGCTGCGAGACATGGTTGAGCAAGATGGGATTTGCCCCTCCGATCAGGAGAGATATACTCTGGGCCCCTCGTGTGAGGATAAGCATGTCCATGCGACAGGGATTATGAGATAATCCGGTTTGTGGTCGGTATCACTGGAATGAGAAAGAGGTCGGGCTAGCACAAGGATGACAATCTCGCCTTGAGCCCAACAACATATATCGTGTGGCAAAGGGAACAGAAGTGTGACATGTTGTACAGGTTCGCCTAACCAGCTTCATAGTCTGCTTGGTGTTCGACATGCCTTGCTAGAGGCCGCTACCAACCGTGCAGTTCAGAGGTGATCCGAACTGCGACCAAGCCGACTTGAACCTAAGGGGTCACGCGCTTAAGGGAAGGAACCTACGAGGTCGGATCCGAGGACACTTGTCGGATGTGATCCGAGCTGTGGTCGAATTGTGGCCGAGTAGACTTGTGGGCTTTAGGGTTCGTGCGAGGCCCAAGTGTTGACCCCATGACGAACGCCTATATAAAGTGGAGGTACTGCACACTCAAGCGATCAATCGCTTCGGTGTTGTCACCAAGGTTTGCATGTGTTGCGAATAGCCATCTCCACTCGCCGCTGACTGTGTGATCGGACCTAGCAGTCCACCGCACGGTGTTCTTCCTGCACGCGCGGATATCGTTAGAGGCGGTGCACTTGCGCCGCTCCGGTGAACTTGTACGTGGGATCGGACGACCGACTGTTCGGGGGAGATTGGACGAGGAGGAGACGATCCACGCGGACACGCTGCCCCAACTCTTCTTCCGCTGCACGGCACTGCGTGTCTAGTGGTAACGAACTGTGATCCATCTCCCGTAGCATGTTCTTGGTTGTTCTGTGCATAGGAAATTTTAATTTGCAATTGACGCACCCTACCGTAGATCCCAACACGATCAACCTGAACACAAAGGTCTATTTCCTGCAAGCAAACAAAGAATAGGCAAGAAACTAAGATTGTAATCTGGATATTGCGAATATAAGATGAAAGCTTTATTGATCAAGGTAGGGTTCTGTGACGTCTTGGTCTGGTCGTTGAACACAAACGAAGTACGCGAAGTTGCAGCTATGATGAACTTTTAATCTAAAAAAATCCCAAAGTCTAAACGGTGCCCTAAGGGCTGTATATATGGAGGAAGAGGGGGGAATTTCGTGGCCCTTGAAGGAGGGGTCCAAAACCAACCCTATCTCTTGTTTCCCCACACATACGGACTCTAAAAACAGCCTATACTCAAGTATTTCGAAATTACATGGGTCTGGCCCAATAATAAGGTGACGCAACACCTATAATAGCCTCTGGACGAAATTTATGAAGTGGCATCTTGTATATTTCGTCCAAGGCTTCATGCACTCATTATGGTGCCTTCAAAGTACTGAAATCATCACTTGTAACTCTGTTCTTGTTCCCCTTGTGCATGCCATCATCTCCATGCTTGATCTTGCTCGAATGTTCATCCTTCTTGTCCAAGCTAGGCCCTTCATTTGTAAGCAAGACAAATGTATCCAATTTAGGCAGCATCATATTCTCATGAATATTAGAATCATTACCAAGAAACAAAAGTACCTAATAATTTAATTGGAGTGCGCGAGCTCTAGTAATTGGTCCAGTATGTATAGCAGCAGGGGCTGTGGGTGTAAAATGGTATTGTGTCCTCATCATCCTCCCATTCTTGAAATAAAGTTGTCCTTGACAGAAGCTCATCTTCCTCACCCAAATAAGGCTTCAAATCTGCAATGTTAAAAGTGGAACTAACCCCAAAATCTGCAGGCCGCTCAAGTTTATATGCATTATCATTTATTTTCTCTAAGACCTTAAAAGGACCATCAGCACGTGGCATTAGCTTTGATTTACACAAATCTAGAAATCTATCCTTATGTAACCAAACAAGATCTCTAGGTGCAAACAAAATATGTTTTATACCCTTATTTCCAACAAGTTTATATTTAGCATTCATACGCTCAATGTTGTCCTTAGTTAACTCATGCATTTTTAAGATCAATTCAGCACATTATTTAGCATCAAAATTAACCTTCTCCGAAGATGGAAGAGGCAACAAATCAATAGGTGCACGAGGTAGAAAACCATATACAATTTCAAAAGGGCACATTTAGTAGTAGAATGCAGCGAATGATTATAAGCAAATTCAATATGAGGCAAGCATTCTTCCCACATTTTCTTGTTATTCTTCAAAACAGCCTAAGCATAGTAGACAATGTTCTATTGACTGCTTCAGTTTGTCCATCAGTTTGAGGGTGACAAGTAGTACTAAAAAGTAGTTTAGTCCCCAACTTACACTACAAAAAAATACACTTCCGTGATGATACGCGTTTGTCACAGTAGGTCATTTTTTGCCATGCATGTACATACATGACAATTTTATGACAGAATCAAGATAGTCATACCTGTGTTGTCGTAGAAGTGTTCCATGACATTACCAAAATTATCATCACGGAAGTGTCCACTTCCATGACGATAAATCACGCGTCACAGAAGTGCTTTCATCAAGGGTGACCGACACGTGGCATCCACCGTAACGGAATGCTATTAAGCTATCGGGGCCGGTTTTGGATCCGATAACCCGTTAACAGCCCCGACCAATGGGGATTTTCCACGTGTAAAATCATCATTGGCTGGAGGAAACATGTGTCGGCTCACCATTGGGACAGATGTCATCCACTCATTGGATAGAAGGCACCTATGATACGTCGACACGTGGCACGGCCCAACGGAGGCCCATTCCTGTGAAAAGGCCGGCCCATTTGACTTGGTCAAAAGGTGGCGGGCTGGCCCATGGAAAGCCTGTTAACGGCCTGTTCGCATATGGCCCATTTATAGCCCGCTAACCCAGGGCCCGTTACGACCTATCCGAATTAGGCCCAGTAGCGTCATCCGGGCCGTCCAATATAATTCCAGCCCGTTTTAACTTTCGGCCCATGTATGGCCCATGACGTCTTCCGGCCCATATGAGGCCCTTTGTAACTCTTGGCCCATTAACGACCCATGGTGAAACTGGCCCGTAATGAACACTGTATCACTTTCTACCCATTAACGACCCGTGGTGAAACTGGCCCGTAATGAATAGTGTATCACTTTATGCCCATTAACGACCCGTTATTCCGTTGGGCTGTTTCCAGCCCATGTTATCTTTCAGCCTTCTCAGGGACCATTTATTCTTGGGCTCATTTCCAACATTCGTTTACTTACGACCCATCATTGTCATTTTCTGCTTGTGGGCCAAATTCAGCCCGTGGTTATAGTCAGCCCGTTTGTGGCCCGTTAATACGTTGGGCCATTTTCATAGCGTCATCAAATACGGCTGATTAATGACGGCCCATTATGGTCGGCCCATGAACGGACGATTCCAACTCTAGCCCGTTTACGGCCATAATGCGGTCTGTTATTGGCCCATGTTTGGCTAACCGATCATACGGCCCGTAGAAGGCCCATTGATGATACGACCCGTAGAAGGCCCATTGTGTCTACGACCCATATAAGGCCCATTGTTTCTATGCCTCGTAGAAGTCCCATTGTTTCTACGGCCCTTAGAAGGCCCATTGTTTCTACGGCCCGTAGGAGGGCCATGGTAACTATAGTAAATATGTAGCCCATGGTTATTGTGGCCTAGTTTTAAAAAATAGGTTATTGCAGCCACTAGCAAACCGCGGAAAATTAACTGCACTGACTACAAGCAAAAAAATAAACGAGACAATAAGGAAATAAATAAGCAAGCAACTTACGCTAGGCTATTACACATATTACATCCACTGGGCATAAAGTTCGCCACCAGTGCAAATATAGGGAACAAAGCAGCATATAAACGCTGCAGCAAAACAAGTCCAGAACTGAAACCACTTCAGAAGAGCTCAAGAAACAATATCCTGGGTACCCATAATGCTGGCAAGATGCTTAGCAAGCTTATTAAGTTTCTCTTGTTTGGCGCTTAAATCCTCCAGCACTTGCTGTTGTACCAAAAAGTATGCATCCGAATTCTGCAGGGACTTCCTCAGTCCTTCGGCTTCCTGTCGCATAACATCTGATCGATGTCTTTCAACTTGAAGTTGAGACTCAAGAAGCCGAATTGATTCAGGCAACGAGTTCGAAGAGCTAGTGCCAGCAATAGTAGCCAGTAACTCGAACATTACATCAAGACAGGACTTTGGGGTTGTCCCAGTGTCTTCAATATAGTTTTTATCAGCTTTCTTGGAGACCAACAGGGATGTCTCACTATCTTGTACCTTATCTGCATTACTTCCTTTACCATTGCATAACGGGGTACTCTTCTCCAATATTTTATCCGCGTTCTAAAAGAGAAACAAACAAACACATCACAGGTTTACAATGTAGTATATGAAACTCATTTTGATAAACCAGTTCATTATTAAGGTGGACAAGATAAAAGCATGAAACAAACATATATCTATGTAGTATGGTCACTGTATGGTCTATATCATTCTAGTTTATGTTGCCAAATCAAGATAGATATAGTTCGAATCATATCTATTTGAGACAAAGCAGCATAGATAGAATATAAGTGTGGGAAACTACACAGCAATAACAAAACTTGTAATGTGCATGGCATGAGAACATTACTGTTTATTCAATTGAAACTGAAATCAACACAGAGCAAGTTACAACAGCAAACACGTTAAAGAAACAGGTTTAAAACATACCTGTTGCGCCATTGGAGTTTCAGTTGCATCCTTCAAGTTTGAAATTAGTTGGTATGAGTAAATATAGTGATACAAGAGCAAAGTAGTATGAACCATAGCTACGGAACCTGACCTGAGAACAATTCTTCTTCTGCTTTAAACGTTGACTTGGGGTTTAGAGTGGTGGTCCTCGTGCTTTGGGCACTGCAGTTGCCTTACTAACTGCTCGTGTTTGGGTGCTCTATGGTGGAGACGGTGCTGTGTCAACGGGAACTGGGTTACTATCTGCTGGGGTTGGGGTTAGAAGAGGTGTAGCTGGTTCTCTGTCCAACTGGGTAGGGGTACAATCTGCGTGAGTCTGGGTTATGTGTGGTGGGGCTGGTTCTTGGGCAAGTACAAATGTGGTTCTATCTGCATCGACATGTAGCACGATCTTTTCTGAAGACCATGTTTTTACTCCCACAAATACTGCCATCACCCCCTCCAATTGAAATGGCTGATAAACAAGAAAAGTAATTGAATATACAGACATTGTAAGATAGATAGGTGCAATGGATAGTAGGGAAGAAAACAAGGCATGAAATAATTCACATTATGTTGTCTAATCAAACAGAATAGCAGGACATAATTTCACATATATGATGGCTAATTAAACAGGATAGCATGACACAATTTCACATGTATGATGGCTAGCTAAACAGGATAGAATGACATACTTCAAAATATGATGACTATGTAAACATGATGACATGATATAACTATACGATGTGTCTATTAAAGTGGTTGACATGCCATAAATCACAAACATGCTGTCGATGGAAACATGATGGCATGATATAATTCACGGATAGAATGCCATAATTAAAAATATGATGACTATGTAAACATGATGAGATGATATAACTATATTGTGTCTTTAGAACATGGGTTGGCATGCCATAATTCAGGTACATGCTGTCTATGTAAACATCATGGAATGATATAATTCAAATATATGATTTATATACTAAGGAAGTGAGCAGAGGGCAATCGCATATATGATGTGTCAACTAAGGAGATGGCATTCAATATTGTGTATATGATGTAAAAACTAATCACTGCAATACAACATATGCATGATATGAGTAATATAACCCTGCCAAGTTTGAGCATACACCTCACGGGGATAATAGGGCTGGTCATCTGCCTCTGAATCCTCCTCTGAATAGCTATCTGTAACCAGCAAGATATCTGCTTCAGCAGGTAGCATTGTCTGCTCTGAAGACCTTGTTTTCACTCCAGATTTCTCCATCACCAATTCAAATGGCTGATGCACAGGAAGAGCAGTTGAATATACAAACATTATCGACAAAAGCAATGAGAAATACAAAAAAAGGACGACATGATATAATTCACATATATGACGCTTGGCTAAACAGCATGGCATTGCATAATTCACATATATAATGCCTTTCACTAAGATAACATTGCATAATTCACATATATAATGTCTTGCAACAAGATGGCATTGCATAACTCACATATATGGTAATTAGACACTAAACATGTGGCATTCAAAAAAGCATGTCTAAACTAAGCAAATGACATAGCAATGCAAGATACCATATGCACGATATGAGCAACATAACCCTGCCAAGTTAGAGCATGCACCTCCGGGGGGGGGGGGGGATAGGACTGGTCATCTGTCTCTGAATCCTCCTCGGAGGAGCTATCTGTAACAAGCAAGACATGCACTTCATCATATAGCATTGTCTGCTCTGAAGACCTTGTTTCCACTCCCAGATTTTTACATGACCGTGCCAAATGGCTGATGAACAGGAAGAGTAACTGAATGTACTAAAATTGTTGACAAATTTAACACGTAATAAAAAAATGATGGCATGATATAATTCACATATAAGATGACTGGCTAACCAGGGTGGCATTGCAAAATTCACATATATGATGCCTGTCTAAACAAGATGACATTGCATGATTCACATATACGATAAAGAAACTAAATGGATGGCATTGACACAAAGCATGTCTAAACTAAGCAGATGATATCTTGATGTATACACTAAGTAATGCAAGGCACCATATGCATGATATTACCAACACCAGCATGCCAAGTTAGAGCGAAGACCTCATGGGGTAAATAGGAGTGGTCTTATCCTTCTGAATCCCCCTCAGAACAGTTATCTTCCTCTTGATTACAATCCGAAATGGGTGGAGGGGGGCTGCCTTTGCGCCCACCATGGAGCGGCGTCTGCATGAAATTTTATTGCCACGCAAGGCTCGTCTCTTTTGCTCTACATGATCAGTTCCATTGTGTACAATAACTGACATGCATAGGAATAAAACATAGTGAGATTATGTAAGGAGTGCATGCACAAATTCAGAGTGATGATAGCAAACTATGGATAGACCCAAAACCAATGATAGCAAGACGATAATAGCTTAAGTTAAAAAATATAGATAATGGCTCCTTTAATGTTTGTTTGCACCCAACATGAAACTCATAGTAGACACCCGAGATTAACCAGATAGTAGACAAATAGTACTGATTGTTGCCCCAATATGTACCCCACAACCATTTAAAAACTCAAGTTTCAGCATTAGTTTGGACCTGACTCAGAGTCTAATAGGTGAACACGACGATAATGTAGCATGTCATCATATTAAGCGATGCATAACGTAAGCAGACACAGAAGAGTGCGTTCTCTCTTGCGGACCCATGTAGTCCTCAAGGTCATCTGCTCAGTTGATGATGGTAATGCAGTTGTCGTGGATGCCGGCGGCGGGGAAGAAGACCTGAGGCGGCGAAAGACGGTCTGGAGAGCGGATCCTTGCTGTGGTGAACCCTTCTGTCGTTCGAGTAGCTGAGCTGGGGTGGAACACAGCGCCGCAAGAGCAAGATAAAACCACACAAGGTTTTCTTTGACACATATCTGTAACAGAAGTAATTGTGTAAGGGCTTGTTTGAATTTGAGGATTCTAACAATGCAGGGATAGGAAATAGATAGGAACAGGATAGGAATGCACGTGCAAAATAGAGAATTTAAAAACACATGATTTCTGCCAATCTTGGTGTTTGATTCACAAGAATTGGAAGATCACAGGATGCAAAGAAGCATGGTGAGATTAAGTCAAACCACAAGAAAATGTACGGTTATAATGCTATTATGCTACTATCTCTTAGTCTTGTGCTTCATGAATAGGAATATGAAAAGGAGGACAAGTGGAAATTAGAATTCCTATGGTTTTTCTTTCAAGGAGACATTAAAGGAACAAATCCTACAGTTTTCCTTTGCTCCATTCCTTTGCACCAAACTCATGAAAAGTAGTACCATAGGAAACTTTCCAATTCCTATGTTTTTCATTCACTTTTCCTTTCAAGCACTGGCGATTCTAGTAGGCAGGCTTGAGCAAGGAAAAACCTACACTAAAAAAATGTTTTTGTGCTACTTCTATTACTTTGGACCCAGGCCACTGCCCTACTAGCTCAACTCCCAGGACCATTGACAAATGCACAGCTCAAACGCGCAAAGATAAATAATGATGGCATTCAAGAGAGTCCATCACGGATAGCTAAGTTGCCTGGTACCTCACTGCTTGTCATATAGTAGGATAAAATAATCGTATTTCACGTTTCTACGTGTGCTCAGTGGGCAATACATATAACATGTAGAGTAAAAAAGAGATGCAACAAGTGTACAACCTCTTTGGCGAAGCCATGTCGATCTCAGCGTGATTGGGTTGCCTGGTGAGGATGCTCCGGCTGACTTGGCTGTCGGAGGAGGGGAAGAAGATCTTAGGCGTCTGGAGATGGAGCCCGAGGTACTGCTCTGCTGTGATGGAGGGTTTCGTCGTTGGAGCAGCTCTGATGAGTTGTACGACGCCGAGGCTGAAGTAGGACAAGAGGGACAACGTTAACCTGAGTGGAATTCTAATAGCATCTCGAATAGATGATGTAAAATACATAACCACAAAGTGCTAGATGTAAAATACATTAGCCGCTCATCTCGGAACTTAACTGTAGAAACTGAATTTAGCTGTCGAAACTAAACTTAACTGTCTAAACTGAATTTTGCTGTCGAAACTGAATTTTACTGTCAAAACTGAACGCACTAGAGGTGAGGCTACACGTCAATCGACTGACTTTTTCATCTCTGGTCAGTCGATTTTGCAGCCGTTGGATACGAAATCAAGGGCCTGCAGTTCATCTTCAACCTCCACCCCCCTGAGCCGCCAGCCACCACCGGCCAAGCAGCCGCCCCCCGCCGCCAGCGGCCGGCAGTGCGCCGCCCCGCCCGCCCCGAAAACACTCCCCACCACCGGTCCGCCGCCGCCCCGGCCATCCCTCTAGCCCCCTTGTGCCGAGATTTTTCTCCGGCAATCCCCATGCCACCACCCACACCCTGAACCCTAAGATAGATAGTGGGGTACCTCTCTGGCGAGCCCCCTCCCTGCTGCGGCTGGTTCTTCCTTAACTCCGGCGAGCCCCCCACTGTCGGTGTCAAAACCGTCGGATCTTGGGTAGGGGGTCCCGAACTGTGCGTCTAAGGCTAATGGTAACAGGAGGCTGGGGACACAATGTTTACCCAGGTTCGGGCCCTCTCGATGGAGGTAATACCCTACTTCCTGCTTGATTGATCTTGATGATATGAGTATTACGAGAGTTGATCTACCACGAGATTGTAGAGGCTAAACCCTAGAAGCTAGCCTATAATTATGATTGTTGTTGTCCTACGGACTAAACCCTCCGGTTTATATAGACACCGGAGGGGGCTAGGGTTACACAGAGTCGGTTATAGAGAAGGAAATCCATATCCGGATTGACAATCTTGCGTTCCGCGCAAAGGAGAGTCCCACCCGGACACAGGACGAAGTCTTCAATCTTGTATCTTCGTAGTCCGACAGTCTGGCCAAAGTATATAGTCCGGTGATACGTCTCCAACGTATCTACTTTTCCAAAATCTTTTGCCCTTGTTTTGGACTCTAACTTGCATGATTTGAACGAAACTAACCCGGACTGGCGCTGTTTTCAGCAGAACTGCCATGATGTTGTTTTATGTGTAGAAAAGAAAAGTTCTCGGAATGTCCTGGAAATCCACGGAGGGACCATTTGGAATTAATAAGAATTTTTGGCGAAAGAATCAATGCCAGGGGCCCACAGGCTGTCCACGAGATAGGGGGCGTCCCCCTAGGGCGCGACCTTCTATCTCGTGGGCCCCCTGGACCTCCACCTACCTCAACTCCAACTCCATATATTCACGTTCGGGGAGAAAAAAATCAGAGAGAAATTTTCATCATGTTTTACGACACGGAGCCGCTGCCAAGCCCTAATCTCTCTCGGGAGGGCTGATCTGGAGTCCGTTCGGGGCTCCGGAGAGGGGGATTCATCGCCGTCGTCATCATCAATCATCCTCCATCACCAATTTCATGATGCTCACCGCCGTGTGTGAGTAATTCCATCGTAGGCTTGCTGGACGGTGATGGGTTGGATGAGATTTACCATGTAATCAAGTTAGTTTTGTTAGGGTTTGATCCCTAGTATCCACTATGTTCTGAGATTGATGTTGCTATGACTTTGCTATGCTTAATGCTTGTCACTAGGGCCCGAGTGCCATGGTTTCAGATATGAACCTATTATGTTTTCTTGATCCTATCTTGCAAGTCTATAGTCACCTATTATGTGTTATGATCCAACAACCCCGAAGTGACAATAATCAGGATACTTCTCGATGATGACCGTAGTTTGAGAAGTTCATGTATTCACTATGTGCTAATGCTTTGTTCCGGTTCTCTATTAAAAGGAGGCCTTAATATCCCTTAGTTTCCGCTAGGACCCCGCTTCCACGGGAGGGTAGGACAAAAGATGTCATGCAAGTTCTTTTCCATAAGCACGTATGACTATTTACGGAATACATGCCTACATTACATTGATGAACTGGAGCTAGTTCTGTGTCACCCTATGTTATAGCTATTACATGAGGAATCGCATCCGGCATAATTATCCATCACTGATCCATTGCCTACGAGCTTTTCACATATTGTTCTTTGCTTATTTACTTTTCCGTTGCTACTGTTACAACTACTACAAAAACCCAAAAACATTTATCTTTACTTTTGCTACCGTTACCTTTATTATCATACCACTTTTACTACTAAATACTTTGCTGTAGATACTAAGTTATCCAGGTGTGGTTGAATTGACAACTCAACTATTAATACTCAAGAATATTCTTTGGCTCCCCTTGTGCCGAATCAATAAATTTGGGTTGAATACTCTACCCTCGAAAGCTGTTGCGATCCCCTATACTTGTGGGTTATCAAAACTAATTTCTGGCGCCGTTGCCGGGGAGCATAGCTCTATTCTCTGAGTCACTTGGGATTTATATATGTTGATCACTATGAAGAACTTGATAGACGGCCGAACTACTATTTTGCCCTCAACTACGAGGGGAGGTAAGGAACTGCCATCTAGCTCTGCACTAGATTCTCCTTCCGTTATTAGTAGCTTGCGACACCTAAGCCTGCTACTGTTATGAATTCTGATATGTCTCATGTTATTGATGATGCCACTTCTGCTATGCATGATGAAACTACTTCTGTGCATGATACTACTTTGCCACTAGGTGAATTTCTTGATGAAGAACTTGCTAGAGTTAGGGGGAATGAAATTACTGAAGATCCTATTATAGGTGATAGTGATGATGAAGGTTCTCCCAATGATTATGTATTACCTCTTGTTCCTAAGGGTTATGTTATGAATGAAGAAGCTGCTAGGGAAATCTTTCCTTGCAATGATAGATATGATCCTAAGAAATTATTAGCTAAATGGAAGCAGCAGTCTCTTAATGCTAGAATGAAACCTGACCCTGCTTTTGCTACTTCACCTATCTGTGTTACTGATAAGGATTATGAATTCTCTGTTGATCCTGATATTATTACTTTAGTTGAATCTGATCCTTTTTATGGCGTTGAATCTGAAACTGTTGTGGCACATCTTACCAAGTTGAATGATATAGCTACCCTGTTTACTAATGATGAGAAGTCTTGCTATTTTTATATCCTTAAGATATTTCCATTCTCATCAAAGGGTGATGCTAAGACTTGGTATAATTCTCTTGCTCCTGGTTGTGTGTGTAGTCCTCAGGATATGATTTATTACTTCTCTACTAAATATTTCCCTGCTCATAAGAAACAAGATGCCTTGCGGGAAATATATAATTTTGTGCAAATCAAAGAAGAGAGTCTCCCACAAGCTTGGGGGAGGCTTCTCCGGTTACTTAATGCTTTGCGTGATCATCCTCTTAAGAAAAATGAAATACTTGATATCTTTTATAATAGACTAACCGATGCTTCCAAGGACTACTTGGATAGTTGTGCTGGTTGTGTTTTCAGGGAAAGAACAGTCGACGAAGCTGAAATATTATTGAATAATATGTTGAACAATGAAAATAATTGGACTCTTCCTGAGCCAATTCCTGAAGTAATTCCTGAACCAATTGAGCCAACTCCTGAGCCTATTCCTAAACCCACTCCGAAGAAGAGAGATGTTTTATTTCTCAGTCCCGAAGATATGCAAGAGGCAAAGAAATCAATGAAAGAAAAAGGTATTAAAGCTGAAGATGTTAAGAATTTACCTCCTATTGAAGAAATACATGGTCTTAATATACCGCCTGAAGAACCACATTGTCTTGATAACCCGACACAGGTAGTAAAGGTAAATTCTCTCTATAGATATGGTAAAGTTGAAATTCCCTCTACTAAATTTCATAGCCCATGCTTAGATGAATTTGATGACTTTATGGCTAGACAAGAAAGTTTTAATGCTTATATCGGTAGAGAGTTAAAGAATAATGCTTTCGAGATAGGACACGTAGGTGATAATCTGGCTAGAGTTAAAGATGAACTTCACCGCGTTAGCAAATATGCTTCTATGCTTGCTACTCAAGCTGAGCAAGTACTTAAAGCTCAAAATGATTTGCTTGATGAATTAAATAATAAAAATGACTTTGCTGTTAGAGTGGCTACTAGAACGGGTAGAATGACTCAGGAACCTTTGTATCCTAAAGGCCACCCTAAGAGAATCGAGCAAGATTCTCAGAGAAATAATTTAGAGGCACCTAGTTCTTCTAAAAAGAAGAAGAAGAAAGATGATAGAAATTTGCATGCTTCTTGTGAACCCAATGTAGACACACCTAAGAATCCCAGTGATATTTCTATTTCTGATGCTGAAACACAATCAGGTGATGAACATGAACCTAGTGATAATGTTAATGATAATGTTCATGTTGATGCTCAACCTAGCAAAAACAATGATGTAGAGATTGAACCTGCTGTTGATCTTGATAACCTACAATCAAAGAATCAACATTATGATAAGAGAGATTTTGTTGCTAGGAAGCACGGTAAAGAAAAAGAACCATGGGTTCAGAAACCCATGCCCTTTCCTCCTAAATCATCCAAGACAAAGGATGATGAGGATTTTGAGCGCTTTGCTGAGATGATTAGACCTATTTTCTTACGTATGCGCTTAACTGATATGATTAAAGTAAATCCTTATGCTAAGTATATGAAGGATATCATTACAAATAAAAGAAAGATACCGGAAGCTGAAAGTTCCACCATGCTTACTAATTACACTTTTAAGGGTGGAATACCAAAGAAACTTGGAGATCCGGGTGTACCAACTATACCATGCTCTATTAAAAGAAATTATGTTAGAACTGCTTTATGTGATCTTGGAGCCGGTGTTAGTGTTATGCCTCTCTCTTTATATCGTAGACTTGAATTGAATAAGTTGACACCTACTAAAATATCTCTACAAATGGATGATAAATCAACTGCTATACCTGTCGGTATTTTTGAGGATGTGCCTGTTGTGGTTGCAAATGTCACTATCTTAACGGACTTTGTTATTCTTGATATTCCCGAGGATGATAGTATGTGTATTATCCTTGGTAGACCTTTTCTTAACACTGCAGGGGCTGTTATTGATTGCAACAAAGGCAATGTCACTTTTCATGTCAATGGTAATGAGCATACGGTACACTTTCTGAGGAAACAATCTCAAGTTCATAGCAACAATTCTATTGAAAAAGTTCCAACTATCATTTTTGGAGATTTTGAATTTCCTCTCCCTACTGTCAAGAAAAAGCATGATATTCTTATTGTTGGGGATTTTATATCCCCGTTGAGGTAACTTAGTGTTATTCGAAATTTCTTCGGTTCCGTGTTATTCGGAATGAGTTTGTTAACAAGACTTGATCAACCTTGTTAGTGGATTCATTTTGATGATCACGAGATGGATGAAACTAGAAGGCACAACCTTCTGTACCCACTTTTTACTTTCTGTTATTTAGAATAAATAAAGCAAAAATTAGTATTATCTGTCTGTTTTCTGAATTATCCGTGCATTAAAAAATAGTACGAAAATAAAAGTGCTCCAAATGCCCTACAAATTTAGTATGATTTTTTCTGGAATATTTGAGGATTTTAGGCACTGAAATCACTGCAGGAGGGGCAAGCACCAGGCCACGAGAGAGGAGGGCGCCCCCCCTATAGGGCGCGCCCCCTGTCTCGTGGGCCCCTGGTGGCCCCCCTCCACTTATGCCAGCACCCACACACTTCATATTTTACCCAAAAATCCCCATCCAGCTCAAGCACGTGTTCTAGCTCATTTTGCTGCAATTTTCGATCTCTTAGCTCAAAGCTCCATTCACTAAACTGCTTTGGGAGATTGTTGCTTGGTATGTGACTCCTCCATTGGTTCAATTAGTTTTTGTTCTAGTGCTTTATTCATTGCAAATTTTTGCTGCATAGGTAACCATGTTCTTGAGCTTGCATGTTAAATTTTTGAGGTCCCAAGCAATTCCAATGCATGATATAGGCTCTAGGCACTTGTAGGAGTAGTTGCTATCAATCTTGTTTAGTTTTATTCACTTTTATTTTGAAGTTACTAAAATTTCAGAAATTTTCAGAGAAAGAAATATGCTTAGAAGAATGTACCAAGGTGGTTCCTCGGCAAAGAAAGGGCCAAGGATTACTATACATGAGCAAGATGTTGAAGTGCCGAGGGACGCAAATGTACGAGCTTGTGAGTGGCCATCCGATGATTTTATGGTCGAAGCAGGCTTCAAGGAAGAATTTGACGCGTATGTGCGTAATGCCGAGCTGGAGGACTTCTTACAAGATAAGTGTCCTCAATATTATCAATTAACTGATTCCTTTGTGCGGAGGTTCGAATATATCTCTGCGCGTAATTCTCCTAGTGTCATGTTTGATATTTATGATACATCTTATACCATGGATTTAGGGGATTTCACAACTGCTTGCAAACTCCCGAGTGGGGTAATATTAATGATCCTCGCAGATCTGAATTTAGAGATTTTCTTGCTAGTATTACTGTAGGAGAATCTAGGGACATAGCACAAGCTACCATAGGGAGCATTCATTTTCCTGCTATACACTATTTTGCTCTCTTTATTGGTAGATGCATTAACAGTAAGGACGAAGCATGTCACATGTGTGTCCCTGATCTTTGTGTCCTCAAGAGTGCCGTGTCAGGTTATAAAGGTTATAACTTGGGGGCAATAGTTGCACGTAGGTTGCAGAATAATAGTAGAAGGGGGGATTTATTTGGAGGAATTTATGCAACCCGTGTGGCTAATTTTCTTAACATAGCCCCACGAGAGGGGGATATGATTATACCTCCTGTTTATTTGGATAAAGAAGCTATGTTCGATCATCATTTTCTTGAGAGGAATGAACAATTCCTCCATTATCGACTAATCTATGACAGGCGCAATGTCGTCCCTGTTACTCTTCCTGCTCCCTACCTTTTTGATTATCAGGCAAAAGGAAGATATGTTGTCACCAGGGAAGAGGCAACTGAATATGAGAGGGGAATGGAGGTAGCTCACCAACATGCTGCTGCTCAGGAGGCGGTCGCCTCTGCATCTCAGTACAACCCCAACTTCACTTATGGATTTCAGCCAGGCGGTCATTGGTATTAAACCAACTTAGGCCAAAATCCTAAGCTTGGGGGAGTACGTATTTCTCACCGACTTTACATTCATGTTCACACACTAGTTGTCGGTGCTCATACTCTTTCATTGTATTATCCATGTTAGTTTAAATTTCTTTTTCTAGTTTTCTTCTTGTGTGTTTGATAAACCTTAAGAAAAACCAAAAAAAATTGTTAGTTTAATTTCCATGCTTGTAGTAGAAATTAAAATGAAAACCCAAAAAGATTTCTCGTTCTTCTTTTACTTGTTGGGAGCTTTCCTGTGTAAATAGTTTTATTTTCTTTTCTTTCCTTTGAGGGTCGAGAAGACTATATTGAAATGCTTAGTGGCTCTTATATGCATGATTGTTTATTTAACCTAGAGCCCATATTACTTGTCTTCTCTCTTGAGTTGAATGCTTGCAGATTCCAGCTGAGTCCAATGCACGTGCACTCTTATTATTATACACATCGTTCGGTCGTGCAAGTGAAAGGCAATAATGATGATATATGATGGACTTATTGGGATGAGAAAAGCTAGTATGAACTCGACCTCTCTTGTTTTTGTAAATATGACGATTCATCGTTCCTGAGTCAGCTATTATGAAGTAAACATATTTGCGATGACACCTAGAGATTATAGTTGCTTGTGCCATGCTTGATTAGCTATGAGTTATATTGGTTTACCTTGCGTGCCAACATGCTATTAGAATGATTATGATGTGATATGGTGGGATGGTATCCTCCTTTGAATAAATTGGGTGACTCGACTTTGCACATGTTCACGCATGTAGTTGAATCAAATCAACATAGCCTTCATGATATTTATGTTCATGGTAGATTATATCCTCCTCATGCTTGTATTCGGTGTGAATTAATTTTAATGCATGTTTATGATTGTTGTCGCTCTCTCAGTTGGTCGCTTTCCAGTCTTTTGCTAGCCTTCACCTGTACTAAGCGGGAATACTGCTTGTGCATCCAAACTCCTTAAACCCCAAAGTTGTTCCATATGAGTCCACTATACCTTCATATATGCGGTATTTACCTGCCGTTCCAAGTAAATTTGTATGTGCCAAACTCTAAACCTTCAAATGAAATTCTGTTTTGTATGCTCAAGCAGCTCATGTTACAACTAGGGCTGCCTATATCTTCCATGCTAGGTGGGTTATTCTCACGAGGAGTGGACTCCGCTCCTCATTCACGAGAAAGGGCCGGTAACCGGGATGCCCAGTCCCATGATCCAAAAAGATCAAAACAAATCAAAATAATTAAACTAAACTCCCCCAGGGCTGTTGTATGTTGGAGGCACTCATTGTTTCGAGCAAGCCATGGATTGATGCTTGTTGGTGGTTGGGGGAGTATAATCCTTTACCATTCTATTTGGGAACTGCCTATAATGCATGTAGTATGGAAGATACAACCATCTCATAGTTGTTGCATTGACAGCGAAAGTATGCCGCTCAAAATGTTATTCAATCTCTATTTTAAAATTGAGCTCTGGCACCTCTACAAATCCCTACTTCCCGCTGCGAAGGGCCTATGTATTTACTTTTATGTTGAGTCATTGATACGTCTCCAATGTATCTATAATTTTTGATTGTTCCATGCTATTATATTACCTCTTTTGGATGTTTATGGGCTTTATTTTACACATTTATATCATTTTTGGGACTAACCTACTAACCGGAGGCCCAATCCATATTGCTGTTTTTTTGCCTATTTCAGTATTTCGAAGAAAAGGAATATCAAGCGGAGTCCAAACGGAATGAAACCTTCCGGAGCGTTATTTTTGGAACAAATCTGATCCGGAGAGCTTGGAGTGCAAGTCAAGAAGCCTCCGAAGGCCCCACGAGATAGGAGGGTGCGCCCCCCTGTAGGGCGCGCCCCCTGTCTCGTTGGCCCCTCGGGCGGCCACCGACGTACTTCTTCCTCCTATATATACCTACGTACCCCGAAAAAATCTAGGAGCACCACGAAACACAATTTCCAGCGCCGTAACCTTCTGTATCCGCGAGATCCCATGTTGGAGCCCTTGCCGACAATCTACCGGAGGGGGAAGCAACCACGGAGGGCCTCTACATCAACATCCTTGCCCCTCCGATGAGTTGTGAGTAGTTTACCACAGACCTACGGGTCCATAGTTATTAGCTAGATGGCTTCTTCTCTCTTTTTGGATCTCAATACAATGTTCTCCCCCTCTCTTGTGGAGATCTATTCGATGTAAACTCTTTTTGCGGTGTGTTTGTTGAGATCCGATGAATTGTGGGGTTATGATCAAGCTTATCTATGAATAATATTTGAATATTCTCTGAATTCTTTTATGTATGATTGAGTTATCTTTGCAAGTCTCTTCGAATTATCAGTTTGGTTTGGCCTACTAGATTGGTCTTTCTTCCCATGGGAGAAGTGCTTAGATTTGGGTTCAATCTTGCGGTGTTCTTACCCAGTGACAGAAAGGGTTGCAAGACACGTATTGTATTGTTGCCATCGAGGATAACAAGATGGGGTTTATATCATATTGCATGTGTTTATCCCTCTACATCATGTCTTCTTGCTTAATGCGTTACTCTGTTCTTATGAACTTAATACTCTAGATGCATGCTGGATAGCGGTCAATGTGTGGAGTAATAGTAGTAGATGCAGGCAGGAGTCGGTCTACTTGTTATGGACGTGATGCCTATATACATGATCATGCCTAGATAATCTCATAACTATGCGCTTTTCTATCAATTGCTCGACAGTAATTTGTTCACCCACCGTAATATTTATGCTATCTTGAGAGAAGCCTCTAGTGAAACCTATGCCCCCCGGGTCTATCTCTTATCATATTTGCTTTCCATCTACTTTATTTGCATCTTTACGTTTTGCATCTATCTTATAAAATACCAAAAATATATCTATCTTATCATACTATCTTTATTAGATCTCACTTTCGCAAGTGGCCGTGAAGGGATTGACAACCCCTTTATTGCGTTGGTTGCGAGTTCTCAGTTTGTTTGTGTAGGTGCGTGGGACTTTTGAGAAGCCTCCTACTGGATTGATACCTTGGTTCTCAAAACTGAGGGAAATACTTACGCTACACTTTGCTGCATCACCCTCTCCTCTTCGAGGAAAACCAACGCAAGCTCAAGACGTAGCAAGAAGGATTTCTGGCGCCGTTGCCGGGGAGGTCTTCGCTCAAGTCAAGACATACCAAGTACCCATCACAAACCCATCTCCCTCGCATTTACATTATTTGCCATTTGCCTCTCGTTTTCCTCTCCCCCACTTCACCCTTGCCGTTTTATTTGCCCTCTCTTTCCCAATCTCCTCCTCTCTTTTTCGCTTGCCGTTTTTCTGTTTGCGCGTGTGTTAGTCCGTTTACCTTGTCATTATGGCTAGTCCTCCTATCTTCATTCTTACACCCGAACAAGAAATTCACAATTTTAAGCAAAGGGAAATGGAAAGTTTAAAAGGTGCTTGGCATAGAATTTGCAAAGCCCAATATAAAGCTACTAGGAAGCTTGCTACTTCCGTTCTTCTCCGCAATTTTTATGTAGGCATTACTCCTTGGAATAGATATGTTCTTGATATTGCTACCGGAGGTGATTGTATGAGTAGCCATACTTTTGATGCTTACAATGCTATGTTAGATTTGTTTGGCCCACCAGCTCTTTTGGTTAATGGAACGGTTTTAACTCTAGAACATGTGATGCAACGACTTGATATTATTGAAAATAAAATTGCCACTGTTGAGTTGATTGAAAATTTGGATAAAAAGATTCATAATAACATTACCCAATTTGGATCTACGGTTGGAGTTACTTTGAAAAATCTTAAGGAAAAAGAACCTATAGTCAATGAAAAAATAGATCTGGACTCTTCTAGAATCAGTAAACTTGAGGATATCATTACAAACTTGGGTTCCGTGTTTTCCCCCATGAAAAACACTCCAAAACCCCCTACTAAAATTGCCAAGTTTATTTATGTTCCTAAAAATAAGGGTGAATCTTCTAGTAAGGGAGATGCGGATCTCAAATCCATAAGTGATCTTCCCAATTACCTCTCTCTCGTTAAGGAACCTTTTGCTACCAATGAATTTCTTGAATTTTTTCCTAAAGGTTTATCCATTGCTAAAAGGGAAGAAATCCCTAGAGATCACAAGCGCTCTATTGATGAATTTAGTGCCAAAGATGGCACTCGTTAGATCTATCTTTGTTTTTATGCCTAGCTAGGGGCGTTATACGATACTGCTAGTTGGGAGGCAACCCAATTTTTATTTATGTTTTTTTGTTTTTGCTCCTGTTTAGTAATAAATCTTGCATCTACCTTCTGGATAGATGTGTTTTTATCTTTTAATTAGTGTTTGTGCCAAGTAAAACCTATAGGATAACCTACGATGATAGTTGATTTGATTCTGCTGAAAAACAGAAACTTTGCACGCACGAATATAATTTTGTTAAATCACAGGAACGTGATTTTGTGTTGATTCTTTTCGCTTCTGTTAAATAAACAAATTTTCCAGGACTTCCTATTTTGGTAGGATTTTTAGAGTTCCAGAAGTTTGCGTTAGTTACAGATTGCTACAGACTGTTCTGTTTTTGACAGATTCTGTTTTTCGTGTGTTGTTTGCTTATTTCAATGCATCTATGGCTAGTAAATTAGTTTATAAACCATAAAGAAGTTGGAATACAGTAGGTTTAACACCAATATAAATAAAGAATGAGTTAATTGCAGTACCTTATGTGGTGGATTTGTTTTCTTTCACTAATGGAGCTTATAAGATTTCCTGTTGAGTTTTGTGTTGTGAAGTTTTCAAGTTTGGGTAAAGCTTTTATGGACTATGGAATAAAGGGTGGCAAGAGCCTAAGCTTGGGGATGCCCATGGCACCCAAAGATATTCAAGAATAGCCAAAAGCCTAAGCTTGGGGATGCCCCGGGAAGGCATCCCCTCTTTCGTCTTCGTTCATTGGTAACTTTACTTGGAGCTATATTTTTATTCGCTACATGATATGTGTTTTGCTTGGAGCATCGTGTATTATATTAGTCTTTGATTTTTAGTTTACCACAATCATCCTTGATGTACACACCTTTTGGGAGAAGCCTATTTGATTAGAATTTGCTAGAATACTCTATGTGCTTCACTTATATCCTTTGAGCTTGATAGTTTTTGCTCTAGTGCTTCACTTATATCTTTTAGAGCACGGTGGTGTCTTAGTTTTGAAGAAATTGATAGTCTATCATGCTTCACTTATATCATTTTGAGAGTCTTTTAGAACAGCATGGTATTTGCTATGATCATAAAGTTGGTCCTAGAATGATGAGCATCCAAGTTGGGTATAATAAAAACTATCATAGAAAGTGAATTGGATGCTATGATCAATTTGATGCTTGATAATTGTTTTGAGATATGGTGGTCGTGATATTGAAATCATGCTAGTTGGGTGATTATGAATTTAAAGAATGCTTGTGTTGAAGCTTGTGATTCCCGTAACATACACGTATGGTGAACCGCTTTGTGATGAAGTTGGAGCACAATTTTATTTATTGATTTTCTTCCTTATGAGTGGCGGTCAGGGATGAGCAATGGTCTTTTCCTACCAATCTACCCCCCTAGGAGCATGCGCGTAGTACTTTGGTTATTGATGACTTATAAATTTTTGCAACAAGTATATGAGTTCTTTTGATTAATGTTGAGTCCATGGATTGTACGCACTCTTTCACCCTTCCACCATTGCTAGCCTCTCTTGCACCGCACAACTTTCGTCGTTACCATACACCCACCATCTACCTTCCTCAAAACAGCCACCATACCTACCTATTATGGCATTTCCATAGCCATTCCGAGATATATTGCCATGCAACTTTCCACCGTTCCGTTCATATGACACACATTACTTTTGTCATATTGCTTTTTGCATGATCATGTAGTTGACATCGTATTTGTGGCAAGGCCACCTTCATAATTTTCATACATGTCGCTCTTGATTCATTGCATATCCCGGTACGCCGCCGGAGGCATTCATATAGAGTCATATCTTGTTCTAGCTTTGAGTTGTAAATCCATAAAAGTGTGATGATCTTCATTATTAGAGCATTGTCCTAGTGAGGAAAGGATGATGAAGACTATGATTCCCCCACAAGTCTGGATGAGACTTCGGACTTTACAAAAAGAAAAAAAAAGAGAAAAAAGAGAAAGGCCAAAAAGAAAAAAAGAGAAGGCCAAAGAAAAAAAGAAGAAAAAAAAGAAAAAGGAAAAAAAATAAAATGAGAGAAAAAGAGAGAAGGGACAATGCTACTATCTCTTTTTCCACACTTGTGCTTCAAAATAGCACCATGATCTTCATGATTGAGAGTCTCATATGTTGTCACTTTCATATACTAGTGGGAATTTTTCATTATAGAACTTGGCTTGTATATTCCAATGACGGGATTCCTCAAAAGTGCCCTAGGTCTTCATGAGCGAGCAAGTTGGATGCACCCCACTTAGTTTCTTTTATTGAGCTTTCATATGTTTATAGCTCTAGTGCATCCGTTGCATGGAAATCCCTACTCACTCACATTGATATCTATTAATGGGCATCTCTATAGCCCGTTGATACGCCTAGTTGATGTGAGACTATCTTCTCCATTTTGTCTTCTCCACAACCACCATTCTATTCCACATATAGTGCTATGTCCATGGCTCACGCTCATGTATTGCGTGAAAGTTGAAAAAGTTTGAGATTATTAAAGCATGAAACAATTGCTTGGCTTGTCATCGGGGTTGTGCATGATTAAATACTTTGTGTGATGAAGATAGAGCATAGCGAGACTATATGATTTTGTAGGGATAACTTTCTTTAGCCATGTATTTTGAGAAGACGTGATTACTTTGATTAGTATGCTTGAAGTATTACTATTTCTTATGTCAATATAAACTTTTATTTTGTATTCATTTGGATCTGAATATTCATGCCACAATCAAGAAAATTACATTATGAATTATGCTAGGTAGCATTCCAAATCAAAAATTTCTTTTTTATCATTTACCTACTCGAGGACGAGCAGGAATTAAGCTTGGGGATGCTTGATACGTCTCCAATGTATCTATACTTTTTGATTGTTCCATGCTATTATATTACCTCTTTTGGATGTTTATGGGCTTTATTTTACACATTTATATCATTTTTAGGACTAACCTACTAACCGGAGGCCCAGCCCATATTGCTGTTTTTTTGCCTATTTCAGTATTTCGAAGAAAAGGAATATCAAACGGAGTCCAAACGGAATGAAACTTCGGGAGCGTTATTTTTGGAACAAATTTGATCCGGAGAGCTTGGAGTGCAAGTCAAGAAGCCTCTGAGGGCCCCACAAGATAGGAGGGCGCACCCCCTATCTCGTGGGTCCCTCGGGCAACCACCAACGTACTTCTTCCTCCTATATATACCTACGTACCCCGAAAACATCAAGGAGCACCACGAAACACAATTTCCACCGCTGTAACCTTCTGTATCCGCGAGATCCCATCTTGGAGCCCTTGCCGGCAATCTGCCAGAGGGGGAAGCAACCATGGAGGGCCTCTACATCAACATCCTTGCCCCTCCGATGAGTTGTGAGTAGTTTACCACAGACCTACGGGTCCATACTTATTAGCTAGATGGCTTCTTCTCTCTTTTTGGATCTCAATACAATGTTCTCCCCTCTCTTGTGGAGATCTATTCGATGTAAACTCTTTTTGCGGTGTGTTTGTCGAGATCCGATGAATTGTGGGTTTATGATCAAGTTTATCTATGAATAATATTTGAATCTTCTCTGAATTCTTTTATGTATGATTGAGTTATCTTTGCAAGTCTCTTCGAATTATCAGTTTGGTTTGGCCTACTAGATTGGTCTTTCTTGCGATGGGAGAAGTGCTTAGCTTTGGGTTCAATCTTGCGGTGTTCTTACCCGGTGACAGAAAGGGTTGGAAGACACGTATTGTATTGTTGCCTTCGAGGATAACAAGATGGGGTTTATATCATATTGCATGTGTTTATCCCTCTACATCATGTCTTCTTGCTTAATGCGTTACTCTGTTCTTATGAACTTAATACTCTAGATGCATGCTGTATAGCGGTCGATGTGTGGAGTAATAGTAGTAGATGCAGGCAGGAGTCGGTCTACTTGTTATGGACGTCATGCCTATATACATGATCATGCCTAGATAATCTCATAACTATGCGCTTTTCTATCAATTGCTCGACAGTAATTTGTTCACCCACCGTAATATTTATGCTATCTTGAGAGAAGCCTCTAGTGAAACCTAGGGCCCCCTGGTCTATCTCTTATCATATTTGCTTTCCATCTACTTTATTTGCATCTTTACTTTTTGCATCTATCTTATAAAATACCAAAAATATATCTATCTTATCATACTATCTTTATTAGATCTCACTATCGCAAGTGGCCGTGAAGGGATTGACAACCCCTTTATTGCGTTGGTTGCGAGTTCTCAGTTTGTTTGTGTAGGTACGTGGGACTTTTGAGGAGCCTCCTACTGGACTGATACCTTGGTTCTCAAAACCGAGGGAAATACTTACGCTACACTTTGCTGCATCACACTTTGCTAATTCATAGCAGGAACTGCGAAAAGCTGTGAGGGAGGTCCACAGCTCGTCTCCACAGCCAGAGGACCCTGACCGGGCCCTTGACCCCGGACTTGAAGAAGATCCGGACATATTTGTTGAGCTTTTTGACAGGACATTTTACCAGTTAAGCTGTGATGGTGCATTGGTGGCCATCATAGCTGATTATCCTGGCCTACTCCCTGCATCACATGTAAGTAAGACCGGAGTCCTAACTTCTTAGAAGGATCCCTTCTTTGCGCCTTACCCACCGCACATGTATTGTGTTTTATAGGGAAGGCCATCGGGGCGCCATGCCAAACCCGCGGTGACTCGCCAACAAGGGGCACCGAATCCGGGTAGGCTTAAAAGGAAGGCAGTTAGGACCGAGACGCCGTCGCAGAGTTACGATTAAAAACCTGCTCCGTGATTATTGTCTTTAAAATATAACAATGTCCATGGTCCCCTGGCAGAAAAAGCGCTCGCCGGACTGTGACTGGAGAGCTCGCCGGCCACGCCTCCACCAGCCAGACTCCAGAGCCGGACTCAGGGGCGGAGGCTAACATGGGAACAACGCCGGACGGTCCTCCTACAGAGGATGCAGATAGAATATCCGCTACAAATTCCAAAGTGGAGAGCGCCATGAATCACAAGCGTCGATGGGCCGCACTCTGCGACCCTAATTTCTCCGAAGAGGCGTTCAATGCCTTCAACTCAGGAGACGCGTACATCCGAGCTGCTCAAGGTGGTCTTGCTAGAGCCACGGACCAGTATTTAAAGGATATACAGGTAAGAAAATCTGATAATTATGTATATCAGTAGCCCCTGAGACTTGAAACAGTTGGCACACCTGATTTAAGGATCATTGTACGCATAGGTTCTTGTAGAGAAGAACACCCATTTGTCCCAAGAGCTGGAGGAGTACAAACACTACTAGGGAAAAGCCTATACATAGAATCTTAGCAGCAGCGAGGGTTAAAAACCCTCGCTACTGCTACTTACTAGCAGCGCAGGTTTTTAAACCTCGCTACTACTAAGTTGATAGCAGCAGCGCTGGTTTATAACCCTCGCTACTACTAAGCGGTCTCTACCGTGCCCCCCGGGACATGCCATAGCAGTAGCGCGGGTTTTTAACCCTCGCTACTACTAAGTTGGTAGCAGTAGCGCGGTTTTTTAACCCTCGCTACTACTAAGTGGCCCCTGGACCATGCCATAGTAGTAGCGATGGTTATAAACCCGCGCTGCTGCTAAGTTGATAGCAGTAGCGCGGGTTTTTACCCCTCGCTACTACTAATCGTCTACCATAGTAGTAGCGCGGGGTATGGCCTATTTGTTAAAGTCTACCCCCCCCCCTGTGGACCGCCTTTTCAGTTTTTTAAAAAATAAAAGAAAATGATAAAAATGTCAAAAAATAAAAGAAAATTAGTTTCCCATGTGATATGTGGTCTAGTTGTTGGGAAAATTTACAAATATGAATTTCGACTTTATTTGCAAAATCTCTCTGGAAATTTCTAAAATGGCCATAACTTTTGCATACGAACTCGGATGAAAAAGTTTTTTATATGAAAAATCATCTACTCGAAAAGTTACATCCAAATTTAACTGGGGGAACCCTGTTAAACATTTTCAAAATCCTCAAAAACCTAATAGAAAAAAAGTTACGGGGCTTTTAAGATCTGGAGGCAAAAAAATTCTTCAAATTTCAATTTTTTAATTTTTGTTAAATCTGGTCAAACTATGGTCAAACTAATTATTCAAGAATATTAGTGTTACTAAATAATTATTTTAGTTTTTTTGAATTTTGGTCAAATCTGGTCAAACTGTGGTCAAATCTGGTCAAACTATGGTCAAACTGTGGGTCATACTAATTATTCAAGAAATATTAGTGTTACTAATTTTTTAGAACAATAGTTTCAAACTCAAAAAGTGAAATGTGTCAGTACATGCTCAAGCTAAATTCCTGAGGTTAATAGGATTGACATCTTACTATTGTCAGGAAAACAACAAGTGCAGACTTGGAAACGAGGGAGAATAGAACTCGGAAGTTAAGTGTGCTCAGGCTGGAGTAGTGAGAGGATGGGTGACCGTCCGGGAAGTTAGATGATTTGGAATGATGAGGGGTGATTAGAGATTAAATTTAACAGCGATGATGGGTGATTAGAGATTTGAGGTTAAAATAATTTAGAAATTTGAAAATTAGGGAAAAAAATCAAAATTTTTTTTCGAAAAAATTCAAATTTTTTTCCAGAGATTATAGATTAGTAGTAGCGCGGGTTTTTACCCACGCTACTGCTATACGTTAGCTGTAGCGCGGGTCGTAACCGCGCTACTGCTATAAGTT
This sequence comes from Triticum timopheevii, assembly GCA_963921465.1. Taxonomy (NCBI): domain Eukaryota; kingdom Viridiplantae; phylum Streptophyta; class Magnoliopsida; order Poales; family Poaceae; genus Triticum; species Triticum timopheevii. The sequence goes on from OY997270.1 coordinate 144,046,253, forward strand.
AGCTGTAGCGCCTTATTAGTAGCGCCGGCCCCCGCGCTACTACTAGGCCCAAAACCCGCGCTGCTGCTAGGCTTTTCCCTAGTAGTGAAAGCCCAGCTAAGGGCCACAATTGCCGAAGTGGAGGAATCTAAGAAGGCCTCATCTGGTAATACTTGTCTCAAAAAGAATGTAATTACGTGTACCAGTTAGTGTTCGACATGCTTGTGAATCTAACAATAGATTCTGCAGATAATCCCGGAGGGAATTCAGGGATCGTACAAGAGGATGAGCAACAAGCTAAACGACAGCTAGAGGTTGGCGAGCGTGTGCTTACACGGGTTAGGCGGGAGAAAAATGATCTCCAAGATGCCAATACCGGCTGGGCGTTGAATTAAAAGATGTTTGGACCAAGCTCGCTGACTCTGTGAAGGAGAATAATAGGCTTCGACGCGACATTTTTAGTAAGTGCTCGAACGAACCTTTATACAGTTCGGCAAAGAAATGGGCTAACAGAGTTATGTCTGTAGGTATGCTGACAGGTCGTCCCGAAGAGGAGATGCCCGTATCCGTAGGCGATCTTCTGCAAGAGCTCTCACAACTGCACGAATAAGTTCGGCAGGTGATGCAGGGTGTTGCCTAGGCCTTGTGGCCATCCGCCTCCTTGCCAGGAGGCATGGGGGAGCTTGTAGAGATGCTCAAGGGAGCGCGGTGGCGCTTTCGATTATGGAAGATATCAGCCTGCCGACAAGGTGCGAGGGAAGCCTGGGCCATGGTGAAGACGCGGTACACCAAGGTTGACCCGAATCACATGGCCGAGGTTGGGCATGTAGGGTCAGATGGGAAAGAGATCCCCGTTAGTCTGGTATATGACCAGGTAGGATTAGTCGCAAAGTATTCCCAACAAAATTGTAGGCTAGACAGCCTATTGGATGGTATAGAAGAAGAATTTAGTCAGTCTAAGTGACTGTGTACTTCAAGTGACATATTTTGTCCCTAGCCAGATTGTAAATCATTAGTCATGGCGGACCTTCTCGCTTCAACCTCCGGACCCGACAGTCTGGAGTGTATCCGAATACCCGCTCAGTTATGCAAACCGGGGTACGCGTGGAAACCAGGCGTAGGGGTCATAAGTGGTTGAACAGACAAGTACCCAACTAGTTATGTTATATTACATGGATAGTAAGAAATATCTTCCAGGGAGAATAGTTCCGTTAAAGGTTCCTTTCCCTGGGTACGCATGCATATTGTGCATGTCCGAACTGCGAACAGAGACGCAGGATATGAAACATCTGGGGGTTTATATTGTAAATAGGTAAAAACAACTTTTGTTCACCGACCGAATATTCCCTTAAGAACGCTAGCTTTCGGCTTCACCTAGTTTGAGGTACACGTCCGGCTTACCCGACAGTAACGATCGCAAAGGTGATCCCCTTATGCCCTAGCCAAACTAACGTGAACGTAGGGCATAAACACATGAGCTAGGCAACCCAGCTTGGCCAAAACTTAAGTCATATCGATGCATATAATGGCGAAAAAAGGTACATATGGAAAAGTGACACATATGTAGTGGGCATAAAGCCCAGGATATAATTATATTAAGCTTCTGTATAAGAAGCCCCCAGGTATAATGAGCGCGGATAGCGCGTCAAGATTGTGTAGTCAAGACACACTTGAAGCCCTTAAGGCCATAAAAAAGGAAGGAAGAAAGAACGAAATAGAGAAAGAGGATATAACTTAAAAAAATAAAGGCGGAGGTAAGGAGACGAACACAGAGTTCGGCATTAGGAGTAGAATCTTTGGAGTGTGGCTGCGTTCCATGGGTTTGACTCGAGTTAATTATTCAATGCATCACGCAGACGGTACGCTCCTCCGGTGAGAACTTTATCAATGATGAAGGGACCCTCCCACTTGGGCTTGAGCTTGTCCTTTTTCTTCTCCGGTAGGCGTAAAACGAGTTCGCCAACGTTATAAGTTTTGGCCCGTACTTCTCTGCTTTGATACCTTCGAGCCTGTTGCTGATAGAATGCAGAACGGGCTTTTGCGATGTCATGCTCCTCCTCCAGGGCATCTAAACTGTCCTGCCGATCAATTTCGGCGTCTCTCTCTTCGTACATGCGCACTCGAGGTGAGTCATGAATGATATCGCAGGGTAATACCGCCTCTGCGTCGTACACCATAAAAAATGGTGTCTATCCGGTAGTGCGATTCGGCATGGTCCGCAGCCCCCATAGTATGGAGTCGAGCTCCTCGACCCAGTGCGTATCTGATTCCTTAAAGGACCGCACTAGTCTGGGTTTGATGCCACTCATAATAAGACCATTTGTCTGTTCGACTTGACCGTTTGTTTGGGGGTGATAGACGGAGGCGTAATCGAGCTTAATGCCCATGTTGCCGCACCAAGTTTTCACCTCGTCGACTGTGAAGTTGGAGCCATTATCGGTGATGATGCTATGGGGGACACCGTAATGGTGTACGACCCCTAATATGAAGTCTAGCACTGGTCCGAATTCGGCCGTTTTAACTGGTTTGGCTTCTATCCATTTGGTGAATTTATCCACCATGACCAACAAGTATTTTTTTCTTATGGCTTCCTCCTTTAAGGGGTCCAACCATATCGAGCCCCCAGACCATGAATGGCCAAGTTGTGGGGATTGTTTGGAGAGCGGTTGGTGGCATATGGCTTTGATTTGCGAAAAGCTGGCAACCGACGCAATGTTGGACGAGGTCCTGTGCGTCTGCTCGGGCTGTCGGCCAATAGAAACCTGTATGGAAGGCCTTGCTTACAAGGGCCTGAGTTGCGACGTGGTGGCCGCCGAGTCCAGCATGAATTTCGGCCAAGAGCTGCCACCTTCCTCTTCGGAGATGCACCTTTGGAGCACTCCGATCGCGCTTTTCTTATGAAGCTCTCCCTCGTGGACCTTGTAGGCTTTAGAGCGCCGCAGAATGCAACGTGCCTCGTTTTGGTCCTCGGTGAGTTCTTGCCTATTTAGGTAGGCTAAGAAGGGTTCTGTCCACGGGGCGATGACAGCCATGATCACGTGGGCTGAAGGTGTTATTTCGGTGGCAGAGCCTCCGATTATGTCAGTGTGTTCGGGATCTGGGGTTGTGGTCGGATCCGGACTAGTATTGCCGGTCTCCCCCTGCCACACCACAGATGGCTTGAACAGCCTTTCCAAGAAGATATTGACTGGGACGGGGTCGCGCTTAGCGCTGATGCGGGCGAGGATATCCGCCGCTTGATTGTTTTCTCGGACCACATGATGGAATTCGAGCCCCTCGAACCGAGCTGACATTTTGAGGATGGCATTGCGGTAAGCCGCCATTTTCGGGTCCTTGGCGTCAAAGTCTCCATTTATTTGAGATATTGCGAGGTTCGAATCCCCCCGCACCTCTAGGCGTTGAATGCCCATGGAGACCGCCATCCGAAGACCGTGCAAGAGAGCCTTGTATTCGGCTGCATTGTTGGAGCCTGTGTATAGTATTTGTAGTACGTATTGGAATGTATCTCTGATGGGGGATGTCAGGACAACACCTGCTCCCAAACCAGCCAGCATCTTAGAGCCGTCAAAGTGCATGATCCAATTGGAGTATGCGCCGTACTCTTTAGGGAGTTCGGCTTCTGTCCATTCAGCGACAAAGTCAGCAAGTACTTGCGACTTAATGGCTCGCTGTGGTTGATATATGATGTCGAACGGGAGGAGCTCGATGGCCCACTTAGCAATCCGGTCCGTGGCATCGCAGTTATTTATTATATCGTTGAGTGGTACTTCAGAGGCCACCGTGATTGAACACTCCTGAAAGTAGTGTTGTAGTTTCCGGGATGCCATGAAGACTGCGTATGCTATCTTTTGATAATGTGGGTACCGTGACTTGCATGGTGTGAGGACAGTGGATATGTAGTATACCAGCTTTTGAAGCGGGAATTTATGTCCGTCCTCCTATCGTTCGACGACGAGCACTGCACTTACAACTTGATGCGTTGCAGCTATATATAACAACATGGGTTCGCCGATGTTTGGTGTGGCTAGGATTGGATTGCTGGCCAAGAGGTCCTTTATTTCTTCTAGTCCGGCTGTAGCCGCATCCGTCCACTCGAAGTGTTCGGTGCGTCGAAGAAGGCGATAGAGAGGTAGTGCCTTTTCTCCCAATCAGGAGATAAAGCAGCTTAAGGCAGCCACACATCCAGTTAACTTCTGGATTTGCTTGAGGTCTGTTGGGGTAGCCAACTGAGCTCGGATTTTAGCCGGTTTTGCTTCAATTCCTCTATTGGAAATGATGAAGCCTAGGAGTTTTTCGGCAGGGACGCCGAAAACGCATTTTTTGGGTTGAGCTTGATGTCATATGTTCGGAGATTGTCGAACGTAAGCCTCAGGTCGTCTATTAAAGACTCGACGTGTCTGGTTTTGATGACCACGTCATCAACGTATGCCTCAATGTTTTGCCGATTTGTGTTTCCAGGCATGTCTGAATCATGCGTTGATAGGTTGCACCAGCGTTTTTGAGCCCGAAAGGCATGGTGTTAAAACAGAAGGGGCCGTATGGAGTGATGAATGCCGTTGCGGCTTGATCGGATTCCGCCATCTTGATTTGATGGTATCCGGAGTATGCGTCGAGGAAGCACAATGATTCGTGTCCTGCGGTAGCGTTGATGATTTGATCGATGCGGGGGAGAGGGAAGGGATCCTTGGGGCAAGCCTTATTGAGGTCCTTGAAATCAACACATAGGCGTCAGGATTTGTGCTTCTTTGGTACCATCACCAGGTTTGCTAGCCAATCCAGGTGTTTTATTTCTCTGCTGAATCCGGCTTCAAGTAACTTGGCTAGCTCCTCTCCCATGGCTTGTCGTTTGGGTTCTTAAAAGCGTCGCAGAGTCTTCTTGACCATCTTGTATCCCTTCAGTATGTTTAGGCTATGCTCGGCCAGCCTGCGTGGGATGCCTGGCATGTCTGAAGGGTGTCCCAATTCTCACGCAAGAACGCCTGCAGTGCAGCGTCTATTGTGGGGTTTAGCTGTGCCCCGATGGATGCTGTTTTTGTGGAGTCCGTTGGGTGGACCTGGAATTTGACTATTTCGTCCGCTGGTTTGAAAGAGGTGGACTTGGATTGTTTGTCGAGTATCATGTTGTCCCTGTCCACTTTGGAGCGCAGCGCAGTTAGTTCTTCGGCCGCGAGGGCTTTGGATAATGCCTCAAGGGCCAGTGCGGCGATTTTGTTTTCGGCGCGGAGTGCTACGTCCGGGTCACTGGCTAGAGTGATGATTCCGTTGGGCCCGGGCATCTTGAGTTTCATGTACCCGTAATGGGGTATAGCTTGGAAGCTCGTGAATGCATCCCGCCCTAAAAGGGCGTGGTATCCGCTACTGAACAGGGCCACTTGGAATGTGATTTCTTCGGACCTGTAATTCTCCGGCATGCCGAATACCACATCTAGTGTGATTTTTCCCGCACATCGTGCCTCCCGACTAGGGATGATTCCTCTAAAGGTTGTGCTGCTTTGCTCAATGCGGCTCTTGTCTATTTCCATTTTGTTGAGAGCTTCCTCATAGATGAGGTTTAATCCGCAGCCACCGGCCATGAGCACTTTAGTAAGCCTGAAGCCATCCACAATTGGACTAAGGACCAAAGCGGCTGGTGCTCGGACTGTTCGAAATTGAGGTTCGTCACTGGCATTGAAGGTTATGGCCGTGTCGTTCCATGGATTTATTGCTGCAATGTGGCAGACTTCGGCGAGGCTGCGGAGTGCTCGCTTGCGCCTGTTATTTGAGGCGAAAGTCTCGAAGACTGTCAATACTGTATTGTTATTTTCCGCGGGATGATTGAGGGAGTCCTGGACTAGGGGGTGTCCGGATGGCCGGACTATCATCATCGGCCGGACTCCAAGACTATGAAGATACAAGATTGAAGACTTCGTCCCGTGTCCGGATGGGACTTTCCTTGGCGTGGAAGGCAAGCTTGGCGATATGGATATGTAGATCTCCTACCATTGTAACCGACTCTGTGTAACCTTAGCCCTCTCCGATGTCTATATAAACCGGAGGGTTTTAGTCCGTAGGACACAATCATTACAACAATCATACCATAGGCTAGCTTCTAGGGTTTAGCCTCCTTGATCTCGTGGTAGATCCACTCTTGTACTACCCATATCATCAATATCAATCAAGCAGGAGTAGGGTTTTACCTCCGTCGAGAGGGCCCGAACCTGGGTAAAAACATCGTGTACCTTGTCTCCTGTTACCATCTGCCTAGACGCACAATTCGGGACCCCCTACCCGAGATCCGCCGGTTTTGACATCGACATTGGTGCTTTCATTGAGAGTTCCTCTGTGCCGTCACCGATAGGAAGGATGCCTCTTCCCGTCTTCAAATACGGTATCTTCGCCAAAGGAGCCTTGGCCGCCGGCCAAACTATACGGCTAGGTGGTTTCCTCATGACCGCCTGTTCGGCCACCGCTTCGACGATGACCTCTCGGGTCATCAAAAGCAATCTTCACGTCAACTCGGAATTCGCCGGGCAGCTGGATCCAATAGAGCTCTCGTCCGTAAACGAGCTCTTGGATCGCATCGCCGCCCTGGGAGTCGCTACAGACTACAATCAGATTGGGCTTAAAACCGATCTGAGAGAGATTAACTCTCCCCAGGTTATCCACCACATTGCGGTGGTAGAGGAACAACGCGGCGACTCCTCTCCTGTATTGAAAATTAGTCATGTCCGGGCTCCTGAACCCTCCATGCCGGATTCCCGCGGAGGGACGGACTTTGATCAAGCACTGAACCTAAAGTCAGGCATCGGACCGGACTCGTTGGACAACGTCCAACGAACCAAGCTTCCAAATTCGTAAACTCCTCGGCTCTTCAGCCTCGAGATGGGTAGGGTTCCGGACTCAATTCCACCCACCCACCCAGAAATATGCGATCTATCTCAAGTCCGTCAAGAGCCCGCTGAAACAGTACATCATTACTGGGCCAGATTCCTCCTGGTTATGGACAGGATAAAGGACTGCCGAGAGGAAAACACAATTTCAATTTTCTGCAATAATTGCATGGACGAGGGAATCTTGAATGCCGTCAGTCGCCGTGAAATTACACGCTTCGCCGACCTGGCGTCCATAGTACGAAAGTACTGTGCGATGGAGAGTTTTCGAAAAACCGAAACTAAGTTTTGGAACAATCCGGCCCCGAATACAACCCTAGTCTGTAACAAAAGGGTGCATCACACTCAGGCACCAGGTACAAAAACCAAAAAGCAAAAACCCCATAAAGGGCACGGAACCGTACTGGAGGGATGGCTCAGCGGACCCTGTAAAATTCACAGTACAGAAGGCGCCACCCCAACACATAGCCTTCGAGCATGTTGGATATTGCGGCAGGTGGCCAAAAGTGGCGAGGAGCTTCTAGCCCCAGAAAACCACTCCAACAGTACCAGTACGGTGTCAACAGTCTTCGAGACTTTCGCATCAAATAATATGCGAAAACGAACAATCCGCAGCCTCGCCGAAGTCTACCAAGTAGCAACAACAAATCCATGGAGCGACACGGCCATCACCTTCAACGCCAGCGACGAACCTAAATTCCGAACAGCCCGAGCACCAGCCGCATTGGTCCTCAGTCCAATAGTGGACGACTTTCGTCTTACCAAGGTACTCATGGATGGCGGCAGCGGACTAAACCTCATCTACGAGGAAACTCTTCAAAAAATGGAAATACACTGGAGCTGCATTGAGCGAAGCAGCACAACCTTTAGAGGAATAATCCCTAGCCGGGAAGCGCGCTGCACAGGAAAAATCACACTTGATGTGGTGTTCGGCTCGTCGGACAATTACAGGTCCGAAGAGGTCACGTTCCAAGTGGCCCTGTTCAGCAGCGGATATCACGCTATATTAGGACGAGAGGCATTCACAATTTTTCAAGCCATACCCCATTACGGGTACATGAAGCTTAAGATGCCTGGGCCCGGCGGAATAATCACTCTCGCTAGTGATCTGGACATAGCACTCCGCGCCGAAAATAAGACAGCCGCATTAGCCCTGGAGGCACTATCCGAAGCCCTAGCGGCAGAAGAACTCACTGCGCTGCGCTCTACGGTGAATAGGGACGATGTGATACTCGATAAGAGATCCAAGTCCACGTCCTTTAAACCAGCGGATGAAATAGTCAAATTCCAGGTCCATCCAACGGACCCAACAAAGACGGCCTCCATCGGGGCACAGTTGAACCCTGATGTAGATGCCGCACTGCGAGAATTCCTTCGGGAAAATTGGGACATCTTTGCCTGGCACCCTTCAGATATGCCAGGAATCCCACGCAGATTGGCAGAACACAGCCTAAACATCCTAAAAGGATTCAAGCCAGTCAAACAGGCTCTTCGGCGATTTTCCGAACCCAAAAGACAGGCAATGGGAGAAGAGCTAGCCAAACTACTGGAAGCCGGATTCATCAGAGACATCAAACATCTGGACTGGCTAGCAAACCTGGTAATGGTACCAAAGAACGACAAATCCTGGCGCCTATGTGTCGATTTTAAAGACCTCAACAAGGCCTGCCCAAAGGATCCCTTCCCCCTTCCCCGCATTGACCAAATAATCGACGCTACTGCAGGGCACGATTCATTGTGCTTCCTTGACGCATACTCCGGCCACCATCAAATCAAGATGGCGGAAGCGGACCAAGCCGCAACAGCATTCATTACTCCATATGGACCATTCTGCTTCAACACGATGCCCTTCGGACTCAAAATGCCGGCGCAACATATCAGCGCATGATTCAGACATGTCTGGCTACCCAGATCGGCAAAACAGTAGAGGCATACGTAGACGACGTAGTCGTCAAAACCAAACACGTCGAGACTCTAGTAGACGATTTGAGACTCACATTCAACAACCTCTGAGCATATGACATTAAGCTGAATCCGGAAAAATGCGTTTTCGGCGTACCAGCCGGAAAGCTCCTGGGCTTCATTGTATCCGGTAGAGGAATTGAAGCAAACCCAGCCAAGATCCGAGCTCTATCACAGCTGGATATTCCAAAAGACCTCAAACAAATACAAAAATTGACTGGATGCGTGGCGGCTATAAGCCGCTTTATCTCCCGTTTGGGAGAAAAGGCATTGCCCCTCTATCGCCTCCTCAGGCGCACCGAACACTTCGAGTGGACGGATGCTGCCACTGCCGGACTCGAAGAAATAAAAGCCATATTGGCAACAAATCCGGTCCTGGCTGCGCCTAACCTGGGCGAACCAATGTTGTTATACATCGCGGCAACACATCAAGTTGTAAGCGCGGTACTCATCGTCGAACGAGAAACAGAAGGGCATAAATTCCCTCTTCAAAAACCAGTGTACTACGTATCCACTGTCTTAACTCCCTGCAAGTCCCATTACCCGCACTATCAAAAGATAGCGTACGCGGTGTTCATGGCATCCCGGAAGCTCCGACACTACTTTCAAGAGTGTTCGATAACAGTGGCTTCTGAAGTGCCCCTCAACGACATTATAAACAACCACGACGCGACGGGCAGGATTGCAAAATGGGCCATTGAGCTCTTACCATTTGATATAACTTACAAACCTAGGCGAGCTATAAAGTCGCAAGTCTTGGCTGACTTTGTCGCTGAATGGACTGAAGCCGAACTCCGTAAAGAGTATGGCACATACTCCAATTGGATTATGCATTTCGACGGCTCCAAAATGTTGGCCAGCTTGGGGGCTGGCGTCGTATTGACGTCCCCAACCAGGGACACAGTCCAATACGTACTTCAGATAATGTACACAGACTCCAACAGTGCAGCCGAATACGAGGCCCTCCTACATGGCCTCCGGATGGCAATCTCCATGGGCATTCAACGCCTAGAGGTGCGCGGGGATTCAAACCTTGCAATATCCCAAGTAAATGGAGACTTTGACGCCAAGGATCCGAAAATGGCAGCCTATTGTAACGCTATCCTAAAGATGTCAGCTCGGTTCGAAGGACTTGAATTCCACCACGTAGCCCGGGATAATAACCAAGCAGCCGACGTATTGGCACGCATCAGCGTGAAACGCGACGCTGTCCCTCCAAACATCTTCCTGGAACGGCTCTTTAAGCCATCTGTACTATGGGAAGAGGAGTCCGGAAATAACAACCAGGAAGCAGCCGCACCACCCAACACAGAACAATCCGACATAATCGGCGACTCAGCCGATGAAATAACACCTTCAGCCCACGAAATAATGGCAGTAATCGCCCCATGGACAGAGCCATTCCTAGCCTACTTACTTAGGCAGGAACTTCCCGAAGACCAAAATGAGGCCCGCTGCATAGTTCGGCGATCTAAAGCCTACAAGGTCCACGAGGGAGAACTCTATAAGAAAAGCACAACGGAGTCCTTCAAAGGTGTATCTCCAAAGAGGAAGGGCGAAACCTTCTGGCTGAAATTCATGCCGGACTAGGCGGACACCACGCCGCAGCTCGGGCCCTTGTAGGCAAGGCATTCCGTACAGGATTTTATTGGCCGACGGCCCGGGCAGATGCTCAGGACTTAGTACAAAGATGTGTCGGTTGTCAGCTCTTTGCTAATCAGAGCCATATGCCACCCACCGCCCTCAAAACTATACCCATCACCTGGCCGTTCGCGGTCTGGGGGCTTGACATGGGTGGACCCCTTAAAGGGGGAACCCACAAGCAAAAGTACCTGTGGGGACCCCGACTCATGAGTCGAGATCACCGAATGCACGTGTACAGTGATCCCAGAGATCAATGCTCACTGAACACACAGAAGCTGAATAACAAGAGTCTTACATCCATACATACCGTCTTACACAAATTATGACCATTATGGTCAAGTCTTACATTGATAAAGCCTTAAGGGCTGAACATCAAATGAAACACAAGCAGCGGAAATCTTCGTCGATAATAGAACCCATGCCATCTGCCTTAACCCTACAGGCATTCTGACTGGGAAACGTCCTAGTTCGCATGTTCGTCTCCAAAGAACTCTTCTTCGAACTCTGGTTCTTCCATGCCTGGTCAATTAAATAACCAGTGGCAAGCCAATGAGTACTTTGAATGTACTCGCAAGCAACCCATGTTTTGGTTCAAGGTACAATAATGCATGATATAGGTAAATTTTGCAGAAAGCTAGTTCTGAGTGCAATGACATGTTCAACATCTTTATAAAGCATGCATCAAGAGAGTTCAAGTAGCCATGAGGAGTGGTTACAGATATCAACATAAATAGAGTGGGCACCAACCCAACATAAATAGAGTGGGCACCAACCCATCTCAATCATGTCAAGTCCCTTGACTTGACCCAAGTCATTTTATCAACACACACGCACACACACGGTTTGTAAACATGTGGACGTAGCCCAAGAGCGGTTACCCAACTGTCCTTGACCGTGGACACGGCTATTCGAATAGTTTTACACTCTGCAGAGGTTGCACACTATACCCACTAGATTCGGGGAACTACCGTGTCATCCACGACCCGCGATACCTCAAGTACCCGGGGTAAGCACCCGATCACTACCTTTCCCTAGACGACACTAACATGGAGTCCACTCGATTGGTAGTAACCCCCGTGCCTAACATTTCACATCATAAAGTTGTGGAGCCTCGCTCCCATATTCATCATATACCACAAGCACGGGGTACCAACGGTGTGTTCGGTGCCCTGTGAAAACAGTCATGGCCGCCCTACCTGGCACCACCCCGTCCCGAGAGAGAGCACCAACTCTCCCCCGTCACTAGTAATGCGGGCTCCAAGCTAGTATCGACCTAGGTAATCAATAATGCCCTTTCCCATATAAGGGTAGAGTGGTTGCGCATGTAAGGTTGGAATAACGGTCGCAACTTCGACCAATCCATTTTCGAAAACAACACACACACTTGCCTCGGTACACCACTTCGTCATCAAGTGGTTACCCATCTCATCATCTCCCTCGGGCATAAGTGGCACCCGACGGGGTTTTCGAAAAGACTTTTGAGAATACCTTGCCTCCATCACCATGCATGTTTCCGTCCCTTTTTGTGTAGCACTACTTTAGCATCCTACCTACTCCCACCGGCATAACCCTCATAAGAAGGTAGGGTCATGCACAATGCAAGTATCAATGAGGAATTAACGGTGGCAAACCATCAACGTGGGTACCACCTCATCATGATTCCAATGCAACAATAATAAAGAGCTATATGACTTGCAATAAAAAGGTTTCATAGACATGGTCAAAGGGCTGCTTGCCTGGCTCAACAAAGTCTTCTGTGTCTTCAAAGTCTTCTGGTCCAACTCCTTCGTCAGCAACGCGATCTATCGTCGCAAAGTAATAACGAGAAAATAAGGCAATAGTAAAACCAAAGTGCTCAGAAAAATGTCAACACCTTTTTGTAAAATACTAGGTTGAAAACTAAGAAGGGGAAAATTCCTAGTTTGGGATTTGGTGTAGCAGAATGGGGGAAATGGATTTTCAAAGATATATTTAAATGCTAAAAACCACATTTAAATATTTATAGTGAAGGCAAGGTTGTTGGATTAGAATGGAAGTTGCACCATTAAATAGGTTGCAATATTTTAGGAATTTAGGAATTGGAATTGTTGCATTTGGATTATTATTTAATCCTGTGGAATTTTTGGAAAAAGTGACAGAAAGGAAAAAGAAAAGGGGCACTGTGCCTGCTGGGCCAGAACAGCCGCAGGGCAGCGGCCCAGCCAGCTGGCCGGCCCAGCCGAGCCAGCGCACAGCGCGCGCGCGCGCCCACCCATTTTAAACCTGACGGCCGGGGCCCGCAGGTCAGAGAGAGAGGGGCGCGGGAATGAGGGAGAGGATGACAGGCGGGGCCCACCTGTCATCACTAACCCGTGGACAGGGGGGTCGCGGTGCTCACCGGCGACGATGCAGGCCACGGCGTGCTCCGGCGAGTGTGGGGATGGCTTCAGGGGGCCGCCGCACGTCGGTGGGTGGTGGACTTGGCCAGCGGGGATGCCTGGTTCGCCGGCGACGAGGTTCGCGGCGGAGGAGCTTTGGGAGGCGGTAGCTCCGGCCGTTTCCAGCAGCTACAGAGAGGGGAAACGAGGGGAAAAGGGTCAGGGGGATGCAGGGGTTCCAGATCGAGGCAAGGGAGGAGCGGGGGAGGCTTATACCTCGCGAACTTTGGCGAGCCGACGCGGCGGAGCTCGAGCTCGATCTCGAGCTCGGGCGGCTTTGGAGGCGAACTGGGGGTGCAGGGGGAGGTTTTGGTGGTGCAGAGAGCGAGGGGTGAGGGTGGAAGGGCTCGGGGAAGCCTTTATATAGGCGAATGGTGGTCCACCGTGGGCTCGTGCGCCGGCGAGCTCGTGCTCATCGCCACGGGCCTCGGGAGGGTGCTGCGCTGTGTCTAGGGCGTTTGTAGGGGTCGACTACGCCCAGGGGAAAGAAGAGGGGGAGCAGGGAAAGGTCAGGGACGCCGCGCGTGTGAGCCGCGCCATTGGCGCGCTCGGGCGGCCGGTGTCCGCTAGCGCGGAGGCGCGGGGAGGAGGAGAGAGAAGGGGGACAGCGCCGTGGCGTGTCGCGGACGTCGAGGCGTATCGATTGGCGTGAGGGGGAGGGCCGAGGTGGCCAGAAGCGGCTGGAAGGGGGCGGCTACAGTGCGGGGGCGCACTGTAGCGCGCTCCAGAGCGTGCATATGGCCGGCATGGCCATTTTTCCCGCGCTCTGGTCTTGGCCACTAGTGTCTGGGGGCTCTAGGGGGAAGTAAACAAATGGGGAGGGGCATTGGATGCCCTGGATGGCCACTGGATGGAGGAGGGAGGTGAGGAAGAGGGAGAAGTGGGCTGTCCAGAGAGAGAAAGAGGGGTTTTACCCATCCAATAAGTGAGCTATGGATTTTCCATTGTTACTAGAGATGAAAAGGGGTCTAGGAGGAGTTGTGGTAAAAATTTGAGCTCCCCAAGAATAGTGGAAGGGGTCAAAATAGTGGTTTTTGCAAAATGTCAGAAGGTGTTTGATGCTTGTTTGGTTGAGAAAATGAACTCCAAATGCCATGAGACTTCACAGGGTGAAATGACTCATATAAATATGGCCTTCCACCAATTTGGAGATTATTTGGGCAAAGTTGCCAATGCAACTTTTGTAAACCCTAGAAATGAGCAGAAATAGACTTGAGTAGATCTAGTTGAGCAAATCACTTCTCCTTGATGCACCACTTTGTGTAGTGGCCTCATTTGGTCATGTGAACATGCTCACAAAAGTTGGGGTCAAGGGGAGAAAGTTGGTAGTACAAAGTTGCTCAAACTTGATTCTGGTCAGAGAGGGTTCTGGGGCCTTTTGGTGAACCAAAATGACTTTGATTGACATGAGGCTTTGCAAGATCATCACAATATACATTTGTGACTTGCTGGATTTTTCTTGGATTTATATGAAAATATTTCCTGTAGAAATATTTCAAATCCTTGAAATGGGCAGAAATGGATTTGGGGGGTTTTGTCCAATATTTTGATCATGACCATATGTTGAAACTCTTGTATATGGAAAATATATGTCCACTGAGTTTCCCTGATTTTTCTCAAATATTTTTGAAACAAAAAAAAAATAATTTTTCCCTATTAGAGACCATTTCTGGCCTTAAGAAAAAGCTTTTAAATAAAATAGTAAAATAGTTTTTAAAAATATATTTTTGTGGTTTCTGGGTATTCTATATCTAATAGGTTTCAAATATACCTTTTGAAAGATTTTTCACACCTCAAATCAAGTACTTGCAGTGCAAATCTTAATTCAAGGGTTTTTGGAAAACTAATTTTAGAAAATACTTTTTGGCCAAATTATTTTTGTAAGAAAATACTATATTACTCTATACACATGGCATGATCATTGGACAGAAGTTTGGGGCAAGGAGATGAAGTATAGAAGGCGGAGTAGTTGACTATTAAGAGCACTTGAAAAACCACATAGAGAAAACCAACTTCAAAATAAAAGCCAAATAATGCAAAAGTTTTTGTTGGTCCAAATTTTCATGCTTTATTAAAGCAAATGAAGTGTTACAAAATGCAGGGTGTGACAGACCTACCCCCCTTACAAGAATCTCATCCTCGAGATTCCTAAACTAGGCTTTAAAGAGATACGGAACCTCGGATCTAGGTAGTCTTCACGTTCCCAGGTGGCTTCGGCTTCAGTGTGGTTGCTCCACTGGACCTTGAAGTACTTGATGGTGCGGCTTCGAGTGTGTCGCTCAGCCTCATCCAGAATGCAGATGGGCCTCTCACGGTAAGTGAAATCAGGCTGAAGGTCAATGGCTTGGTGATTGACGTCCTTGTAAAGATCAGGCTTGTCTGGAACTTGGAGACACTTCCGGAGTTGTGACACGTGGAACACGTTGTGCACATCGGATAGTTCAGGTGGCATTTCCAACTGGTAAGCCACTTCTCCTTGTCGTTCAGTGATCTTGAAGGGGCCGATGTGTCTTGGGGCGAGCTTTCCTTTGACTTGGAGGTGCTGGGTTCCTTTGAGAGGTGTGACCCGGAGATAGACATGGTCTCCAACGCGGAAGTCTACGTCTCTACGGCGTGAGTCAGCGTAACTCTTCTGCCTTGACTTGGCAGTCTTCAAACGTTCTCTGACAAGCTGGACTTGCTCTTCTGCTTCACGGAGGATATCGGGCCCAAAGACAAGTCCTTCTCCGGTCTCCGACCAATTGAGGGGTGTGCGGCACTTTCGTCCATATAACACCACAAATGGAGCCATCTGAAGGCTTGACTGATAACTGTTGTTGTAGGAGAACTCGGCAAAAGGGAGGCAATCTTCCCACTTAGCTCCATATGCTAAGACACAGGCTCGGAGCATGTCTTCGAGTATCTGATTCACTCGTTCTGTCTGGCCTCCGGTCTGCGGGTGGAAAGCGGTACTGAAGGACAACTTGGTCCCCATGGCCTCTTGGAACTTCTTCCAGAACCTTGAGGTAAACTGGGTTCCTCGATCAGACACAATCTCCTTGGGAACACCATGAAGGCTTACGATTCTGTTGATGTATAGAGTTGCTAGCTGGTTTCCCTTGTAAGTTGTCTTGACCGGAATGAAATGGGCTACCTTGGTCAAATGGTCGACTATGACCCAGATGGAGTCTTGTCCCTTATTTGACCTAGGTAATCCAGTGATGAAGTCCATTCTGACTTTATCCCATTTCCACTCGGGAACCTTGAGTGGTTGGAGCAATCCAGCGGGTCGCTGATATTCAGCCTTGACTCTTTGGCATACATCACACTTTGCAACATAGGTGGCAATCTCCCTTTTCATCCCGTGCCACCAAAATCTTTCCTTCAGGTCTTGATACTTCTTGGTTCCTCCAGGATGGATGGAATACGGGGTGTCATGAGCTTCTTGCAAGATCAGATTCTTGAGCTCAACTTTGTTGGGCACGCAAATGCGATTCCCAAACCACACAATTCCTTGCTCATCCTCTGAGAATCCTGGGGCCTTGCCTGCCTTGATCTTCCTCTTGATGCCTTCAATACTTTCGTGTCCCTTCTGAGCTTCCTTAATATCATCCATCAGGGTAGGCTTGACTTCAAGGTTGGCTAAGAATCCTGGTGCAACTAGTTCCAACCCGAAGCTTTCAAGTTCTTCATACAAGGCGGGTAGCTTGTCCTTAAGCATAGCATTCAAGGAACAAGCCTTCCTGCTTAATGCATCAGCTACCACATTAGCCTTTCCGGGGTGGTATTGAACACTAAGGTCATAATCCTTGATCAACTCTAGCCATCTTCTCTGCCTCATGTTCAATTCCTTCTAAGTGAAAATATACTTTAGACTTTTGTGATCCATGTATATCTCACACCGCTTCCCTAAGAGGTATTGTCGCCATGTCTTCAGGGCATGAACCACTGCTGCTAACTCAAGATCATGAGTAGCATAGTTCTCTTCATGAGGCCGTAGTTGCCTTGAAAGGTAAGCTACGACTCTGCCTTCTTGCATCAGAACACCTCCCAGTCCTGTTCTTGATGCATCACAATATATCACAAACTCCTTGTGTATATCTGGTGTGGCCAGAACTGGGGCGGTGGTCAGTCTCTTCTTCAGCTCCTGGAAGCTCTCTTCGCACTTCGGCGTCCATTCAAACTTCTTGTCCTTCTTCAAGAGCTGAGTCATGGGTCGGGCAATGCTTGAGAATCCTTCAACAAACTTGCAGTAATATCCCGCGAGTCCGAGGAAGCTTCTGACTTCCTTGATGTTGCTCGGGGATTGCCATTCAGTCACGGCTTCAATCTTAGCGGGATCGACTGACAATCCTTCTTCAGTTAAAACATGACCCAAGAATCCAACTTCACGCAGCCAAAATTCACACTTGCTGAACTTGGCATACAGTTGGTGCTCTCGAAGCTTGTCTAGGACCATCCTCAAGTGTCGCTCGTGCTCTTCCTCCATCTTCGAGAAGACAAGAATGTCATCAATGAAGACAACGACAAACTTGTCCAAATATTCCATGAAGACCTTATTCATGAGATACATGAAGTAAGCTGGGGCATTGGTCAACCCAAAGGACATGACCGTGCACTCATACAAGCCATATCTGGTTACAAATGCCGTCTTCGGAATATCTTGGGGTCTGATCTTCAGCTGGTAATACCCAGATCTGAGGTCGATCTTGGAGAACACCTTGGCCCCGTTGAGTTGATCAAACAGATCTTCAATCTTGGGAAGTGGATATTTGTTCTTGATTGTAACTTCATTGAGGGAGCGGTAGTTAATGCATAAGCGGATGGTACCGTCCTTCTTTGCCACAAACAGAACAGGCGATCCCAAAGGGGAGGCACTAGGGCGGATAAATCCCTTCCTCAACTGCTCTTCCAGTTGCTTCTTCAACTCTGCTAACTCCTCTGATCCCATTCTATAAGGCTTCTTATAGATGGGTCCCGCTTCGGGTATGAGCTCGATGATGAACTCAATGTCTCGGTCAGGAGGCATTCCCGGCAGCTCATCAGGAAAGACATCGGGGTATTCGCATACTACCGGCACTTGTTCCAAGCCAACTTCAGTCAGACAGTTGACTTGGTTGGCTTGAGTAGAGGAGGGGTTGGAGGAGAATTTAACTTCGACTCCTTGGTCATTGGTCATAGTGACAGTCCGGTTGGCGCAGTCTATCAAGGCTTGGTACTTGATGAGCCAATCCATTCCTAAGATCACATCCAAGCCTTGCGATCTTAGAATGATAAGATCTGCTAAGAAGTCTACCCCATTAATAACAATCCCGACTCCTTTACATCCTATCTTGGCTCTCATCTCTGCTCCGGGGGTTTGTACCACCATAGGGTTATTCAGGGGTGTAGGGGTCATGCCACTTTTTAATGCAAACTTTTGGGTAACAAATGAATGCGTGGCTCCAGAATCAAACAAAACAGTTGCAGGTGCTGAATTGACAAGGAACGTACCCAGCACGACGTCCGGGTCTTCCTGGGCTTCTTCTGCAGTGACATGATTCACACGACCCTTGCCGTTGTTGGGCAGGTTGCGGGGAGCTTGGTTCCTTGGTGGCATTCCACGGCCTTGTCCTGGGTTCTGCGCATTGGGGCGCGGGGCGTCGGGCTTCTTGTTGGGGTAATTCTTGGAGTAATGTCCTGGCTGTCCACATCCAAAGCAAGTGACTTGGTTGGGGTTGCCGCTCCTGCCAGCATTGTTATTGGGGTTGTTGTAAGCTGGCCTGGGGTTGGCATACTACTGAGGTGGATAGTTGGTGCGGGGTACAGGAGCTCTTGGCTGCTGATAGGTTGGCTTGACCGGGGCTGGCTGCCACGGGCGAGGCTTCTGGTTGCTGGAGCTACCCTTGCTGATCATCTTGCGCTTACGGGTATCATCCAAAGCACGTCGCTTGTCCTCAAGCATGAGTGCCTTGTTCACCAGATCAGGAAAGGTCGGGCAGTCACACACAACAAGCAAGTACTGCAGAGTCTGGTTAAGGCCTTCCATGAAGCGCTCCTTCTTGGCAGCATCAGTGCTGACATCCTCAGGAGCATACCTTGAGAGAATACTGAACTTCTGCATGTACTCCTTGACAGTGCTACTACCTTGCTTCAGGGCTCAGAACTCACGCTTCTTGATGGCCATGATTCCAGAAGGAATGTGGGCCTTGCGGAATTCTGCCTTGAAGTC
Organism: Triticum timopheevii; assembly: GCA_963921465.1. Classification (NCBI taxonomy): domain Eukaryota; kingdom Viridiplantae; phylum Streptophyta; class Magnoliopsida; order Poales; family Poaceae; genus Triticum; species Triticum timopheevii. The sequence continues at coordinate 144,065,314 of OY997270.1, forward strand.
ATTCCAAGTGATGTTTTGCTCAGCATGCATGGCCTTGAATCCATCCCACCAAGCTCTGGCAGTTCCCCCGAGACAGTGGGCAGCATATGCCACCCTCTCACGGTCTTCAGTGCAGCCGACTAGGTCCAACAAGTCCTCAATGGTGCGGACCCAGTCATCTGCATCCAGGGGTTCAGCAGTCTCGATGAAGGTGGGTGGTGCATGCTTCTTGAACTCCACCAACGTGGACCGTCCATTGCCGTGTCCCGCCGGCTGGCGATTGACAGCTTGAGCAATCACCTGGAGGGCTGCAGTGTTGGCTTGGCGTTCCTCTCGGAAGGCTTGGAGAAGCTGAGCCATGTCCATGATTGGAGGAGGTGGTGGGGGTGGAGTCTGTCCTTGGGCTTGGTCCTGGCTGACTCCTGCTTCAGCAGAACCTCCGGCTTCTTACTGCTGGGTAGAGGTACCAGTACGTGTTACAACAGGCATCCTGTTGGAGTGGTCAAGGTTTCATGATTGGGGAAAGATGGGGAAAGCAGTATAGATGGAATGCCTAGTAAGGGGGTTGGTATGACACTAATTGTTTTCATGCAAGGGCCAAAGGCCAAACACTTCATTAAAATCCAAATGGGTGATGTAGTCGTTTACAAGTTCCCGAAGGAAAACACGACGTCCATCAAACACAACAAAAGCAAACACAACACTACATGGTTTCATAAGAACCATTACATGGACTCGACTTCGCATAGGGGTACACGACCTATCCTACCGTAGGGTTACCAACGGGCATATCCAAGTTGTGAATGATGCCTAAGTGGTGGAATGCTCGGTCGCGTAGTCTGGCTCTTCTGGATCTTCCTCCTCGTCATCGGTGGCCTGGCTTTCTTCATTGCTTGAAGGGGTGGGGGAGTGGAGGAGCTCAACACGGCATTGCTTTGCTGGTGGGGTGAAGAGCTTGCGGTAATCCCTTGCGCTCATGCGGTGTTGCTGTGGTGGTTCTCCATCCTTTGGGAGTCTTCCGCCTCTGTATGCGATTGCGGGCTGTCCAGGGGGAGCACCTTCCTTCTTGATCCTATCCGTCTTATCTTGTGCTTAGCGAAGAAGTGCCTTGGTCTCATGAAGTTCCTTTCGGAGTTCCATTGATTCCGCGGCCAAGTGTTGCGCGAAACTATCGGCACAAAGGCTGAAGTAGGTCTGGAATCGGAGTGGAAGTCCTTCTTCTAATGGTGGAGCTGGTGCATTGCTCTCATCCTCACCTTCCTTCCGATAAGGCAAGAAGCGGGTTGCCAACTCGTCTTCCATCTCTGGAAGAAGGTCTCGGAGGCGGGTGAGTGCCTTGAGGGTTGCCGTCTCGACGGCAAGAACTAGTGTTGCCATCTGGGGTCCCTCGAAGAACCAGCTTGTTGGAGAGTCATTGGCCTTCACGATCACTTCCACATGATACTCTGTCTCGGTGTCGTTGATCCAATGCTCATGGTAGGTGAAAATGGGGGCTCGGTGGTACTGGCACTTCTTGAGGCTATCCTCGAGAAGCACGGGAAATCCGGTGGTCAGGAAGTCTTCGGGTACGGCAGACATCTACAAAGGTTGAATGGGAGAGGTCAATAAGGGAAATGCATCTTGGGTGGGGTAAGCTTCAAAAAAGAAGAGAGGTTTAGATGGTCTCAAGCTAACTAATGTCCATGCTAACTAAGGCTTCCTACAGTCAGGATGGCTCTGATAGCAGCTCTGTGGGGACCCCGAATCATGAGTCGAGATCACCGAATGCACGTGTACAGTGATCCCAGAGATCAATGCTCACTGAACACACAGAAGCTGAATAACAAGAGTCTTACATCCATACATACCGTCTTACACAAATTATGACCATTATGGTCAAGTCTTACATTGATAAAGCCTTAAGGGCTGAACATCAAATGAAACACAAGCAGCGGAAATCTTCGTCGATAATAGAACCCATGCCATCTGCCTTAACCCTACAGGCATTCTGACTGGGAAACGTCCTAGTTCGCATGTTCGTCTCCAAAGAACTCTTCTTTGAACTCCGGTTCTTCCATGCCTGGTCAATTAAATAACCAGTGGCAAGCCAATGAGTACTTTGAATGTACTCGCAAGCAACCCATGTTTTGGTTCAAGGTACAATAATGCATGATATAGGTAAATTTTGCAGAAAGCTAGTTCTGAGTGCAATGACATGTTCAACATCTTTATAAGGCATGCATCAAGAGAGTTCAAGTAGCCATGAGGACTGGTTACAGATATTAACATAAATAGAGTGGGCACCAACCCAACATAAATAGAGTGGGCACCAACCCATCTCAATCATGTCAAGTCCCTTGACTTGACCCAAGTCATTTTATCAACACACACGCACACACACGGTTTGTAAACATGTGGACATAGCCCAAGAGCGGTTACCCAACTGTCCTTGACCGTGGACACGGCTATTCGAATAGTTTTACACTCTGCAGAGGTTGCACACTGTACCCACTAGATTCGGGGAACTACCGTGTCATCCACGACCCGCGATACCTCAAGTACCCGGGGTAAGCACCCGATCACTACCTTTCCCTAGACGACACTAACATGGAGTCCACTCGATTGGTAGTAACCCCCGTGCCTAACATTTCACATCATAAAGTTGTGGAGCCTCGCTCCCATATTCATCATATACCACAAGCACGGGGTACCAACGGTGTGTTCGGTGCCCTGTGAAAACAGTCATGGCCGCCCTACCTGGCACGACCCCATCCCGAGAGAGAGCACCAACTCTCCCCCGTCACTAGTAATGCGGGCTCCAAGCTAGTATCGACCTAGATAATCAATAATGCCCTTTCCCATATAAGGGTAGAGTGGTTGCGCATGTAAGGTTGGAATAACGGTCGCAACTTCGACCAATCCGTTTTCGAAAACAACACACACTTGCCTCGGTACACCACTTCGTCATCAAGTGGTTACCCATCTCATCATCTCCCTCGGGCATAAGTGGCACCCAACGGGGTTTTCGAAAAGACTTTTGAGAATACCTTGCCTCCATCACCATGCATGTTTCCGTCCCTTTTTGCGTAGCACTACTTTAGCATCCTACCTACTCCCACCGGCATAACCCTCATAAGAAGGTAGGGTCATGCACAATGCAAGTATCAATGAGGAATTAACGGTGGCAAACCATCAACGTGGGTACCACCTCATCATGATTCCAATGCAACAATAATAAAGAGCTATATGACTTGCAATAAAAAGGTTTCATAGACATGGTCAAAGGGCTGCTTGCCTGGCTCAACAAAGTCTTCTGTGTCTTCAAAGTCTTCTGGTCCAACTCCTTCGTCAGCAACGCGATCTATCGTTGCAAAGTAATAACGAGAAAATAAGGCAATAGTAAAACCAAAGTGCTCAGAAAAATGTCAACACCTTTTTGTAAAATACTAGGTGGAAAACTAAGAAGGGGAAAATTCCTAGTTTGGGATTTGGTGTAGCAGAATGGGGGAAATGGACTTTCAAAGATATATTTAAATGCTAAAAACCACATTTAAATATTTATAGTGAAGGCAAGGTTGTTGGATTAGAATGGAAGTTGCACCATTAAATAGGTTGCAATATTTTAGGAATTTAGGAATTGGAATTGTTGCATTTGGATTATTATTTAATCCTGTGGAATTTTTGGAAAAAGTGACAGAAAGGAAAAAGAAAAGGGGCACTGTGCCTGCTGGGCCAGAACAGCCGCAGGGCAGCGGCCCAGCCAGCAGGCCGGCCCAGCCGAGCCAGCGCACAGCGCGTGCGCGCGCCCACCCATTTTAAACCTGACGGCCGGGGCCCGCAGGTCAGAGAGGGAGAGGGGCGCGGGAATGAGGGAGAGGATGACAGGCGGGGCCCACCTGTCATCACTAACCCGTGGACAGGGGTGTCACGGTGCTCACCGGCGACGATGCAGGCCACGACGAGCTCCGGCGAGTGTGGGGATGGCTTCAGGGGGCCGCCGCACGTCGGTGGGTGGTGGACTTGGCTGGCGGGGATGCCTGGTTCGCCGGCGACGAGGTTCGCAGCGGAGGAGCTTCGAGAGGCGGTAGCTCCGGCCATTTCCAGCAGCTATAGAGAGGGGAAACGAGGGGAAAAGGGTCATGGGGATGCAGGGGTTCCAGATCGAGGCAAGGGAGGAGCGGGGGAGGCTTATACCTCGCGAACTCCGGCGAGCCGACGCGGCGGAGCTCGAGCTCGATCTCGAGCTCGGGCGGCTTTGGAGGCGAACTGGGGGTGCAGGGGGAGGTTTTGGTGGTGCAGAGAGCAAGGGGTGAGGGTGGAAGGGCTCGGGGAGGCCTTTATATAGGCGAACAGTGGTCCACTGTGGGCTCGTGCGCCGGCGAGCTCGTGCTCGTCGCCATGGGCCTCGGGAGGGTGCTGCGCTGTGTCTAGGGCGTTTGTAGGGGTCGACTACGCCCAGGGGAAAGAAGAGGGGGAGCAGGGAAAGGTCAGGGACGCCGCGCGTGTGAGCCGCGCCATTGGGGCGCTCGGGCGGCCGGTGTCTGCTAGCGTGGAGGCGCGGGGAGGAGGAGAGAGAAGGGGGACAGCGCCGTGGCGTATCGCGGACGTCGAGGCGTATCGGTTGGCGTGAGGGGGAGGTCCGAGGTGGCCGGAAGCGGCTGGAAGGGGGCGGCTACAGTGCGGGGGCGCACTGTAGCGCGCTCCAGAGCGTGCATATGGCCGGCATGGCCATTTTTCCCGCGCTCTGGGCTTGGCCACTAGTGTCTGGGGGCTCTAGGGGGAAGTAAACAAATGGGGAGGGGCATTGGATGCCCTGGATGGCCACTGGATGGAGGAGGGAGGTGAGGAAGAGGGAGAAGTGGGCTGTCCAGAGAGAGAAAGAGGGGTTTTACCCATCCAATAAGTGAGCTATGGATTTTCCATTGTTACTAGAGATGAAAAGGGGTCTAGGAGGAGCTGTGGTAAAAATTTGAGCTCCCCAAGAATAGTGGAAGGGGTCAAAATAGTGGTTTTTGCAAAATGTCAGAAGGTGTTTGATGCTTGTTTGGTTGAGAAAATGAACTCCAAATGCCATGAGACTCCACAGGGTGAAATGACTCATATAAATATGGCCTTCCACCAATTTGGAGATTATTTGGGCAAAGTTGCCAATGCAACTTTTGTAAACCCTAGAAATGAGCAGAAATAGACTTGAGTAGATCTAGTTGAGCAAATCACTTCTCCTTGATGCACCACTTTGTGTAGTGGCCTCATTTGGTCATGTGAACATGCTCACAAAAGTTGGGGTCAAGGGGAGAAAGTTGGTAGTACAAAGTTGCTCAAACATGATTCTGGTCAGAGAGGGTTCTGGGCCTTTTGGTGAACCAAAATGACTTTGATTGACATGAGGCTTTGCAAGATCATCACAATATACATTTGTGACTTGCTGGATTTTTCTTGGATTTATATGAAAATATTTCCTGTAGAAATATTTCAAATCCTTGAAATGGGCAGAAATGGTTTTGGGGGGTTTTGTCCAATATTTTGATCATGAACATATGTTGAAACTCTTGTATATGGAAAATATATGTCCACTGAGTTTCCCTGATTTTTCTTAAATATTGTTGAAACAAAAAAATAATTTTTCCCTATTAGAGACCATTTCTGGCCTTAAGAAAAAGCTTTCAAATAAAATAGTAAAATAGTTTTTAAAAATATATTTTTGTGGTTTCTAGGTATTCTATATCTAATAGGTTTCAAATATACCTTTTGAAAGATTTTTCACACCTCAAATCAAGTACTTGCAGTGCAAATCTTAATTCAAGGGTTTTTGGAAAACTAATTTTAGAAAATACTTTTTGGCCAAATTATTTTTGTAAGAAAATACTATATTTCTCTATACACATGGCATGATCATTGGACAGAAGTTTGGGGCAAGGAGATGAAGTATAGAAGGTGGAGTAGTTGACTATTAAGAGCACTTGAAAAACCACATAGAGAAAACCAACTTCAAAATAAAAGCCAAATAATGCAAAAGTTTTTGTTGGTCCAAATTTTCATGCTTTATTAAAGCAAATGAAGTGTTACAAAATGCAGGGTGTGACAGTACCTATTGGTCATGGTGGACAAATTCACCAAATGGATAGAGGCCAAGCCAGTTAAAATGGTAGAGTCCGGACCAGTGATAGACTTCATATCCGGGGTAGTACACCGTTATGGCGTCCCCCATAGCATCATTACCGATAACGGCACGAACTTCACGGCTGACGAGGTTAAATTATGGTGCAAAAATATGGGCATTAAGCTCGATTATGCTTCAGTCTATCATCCTCAAACCAACGGTCAAGTGGAACGAGCAAATGGTCTAATAATTAGCGGCATCAAACCCAGACTAGTGCGGTCCCTTACGGAATCTAACACGCACCGGGTAGAGGAGCTTGACTCCGTACTCTGGGGGCTGCGGACAACGCCCAACCGTACTACCGGATCCACACTATTTTTCATGGTATACGGCGCAGAGGCAGTTTTGCCCTGCGACATCATTCATGACTCACCTCGAGTGCGCATGTACGAAGAAAGAGAAGCCAAGCTGGATCGGCAGGACAGCTTGGACGCATTGGAGGAAGAACGCGACGTCTCAAAGGCTCGTTCCGCATTCTATCAGGAGCAGGCTCGAAGATATCAAAGAAGAGAAGTACGGGCTAAAACTTACAATGTTGGCGAACTAGTTCTACGCCTGCCGGACAAGAAAAAGGACAAGCTCAAGCCCAAATTGGAAGGCCCTTTCATTATCGATCAAGTCCTGACCGGCGGGGCATACCGCCTGCGAAATGCATCGGACAACCGACTCGAGCCGAACCCATGGAATGCAGCCCGCCTCCGAAGATTCTACGCCTAGCGCCGGACTAAGAGTTCGTCTCCTTCCTCTGCCCAAATTTTTACACTTCAGCTGTCTTTCGTTTCTCTCTTTTCTCTCACCCTTTTCATAAAAGCCCTTAAAGGCCTACTTGCGCATTGTTCGCACACACTTGATGTGCTATCCGCACTCATTATACCTGGGGGCTTCTTTACCAGAAGCTTACTTATACGGGCTTCATGCCCAGCACATGTGTCAAACTTCCACATGTACCTTTTATTCACCATTATATGCATCGATATGACTTAAGTTTTGGCCAAGCTGGGTTGCCTGGCTCCTATGCTTACCCCTACGTTCCCGATTGTTCGGCTCGGAGGTAAAGGGAGCACCTTTGCGATTGTTACTGCCGGGTCAGCCGGATGTGTACCTCAGACTGGGTGAAGCCGAAAGCTAGCGTTCTTAAGGGAATATTCGGTCGGTGACTTGAAAGATGATTTTTTACCTATTTATTTATCTGCCCCCAGATGTTTTCCTGCTCTTTTCGCAGTCCGGACATGCACTTTAGGGCATGCCTCCCAGGGAAAGGAACCCTTAATGGAACTATTCTCCCTGGAAGATGTTTCTTACTAACCATGTAATATAACATAACTAGTTGGGCACTTGTCTGATAAAGCACTAATGACCCCTACGCCTGGTCTCCATGCATGCCCCGGTTGTTTCCCAACCGAGAAGGTATTCGGACACACTCCGGACTCTAGGGTCCCGAGTTTGAAGCGAAAAGGTCGGCAAAGACAAACGATCTACAATCCGGCTAGAAGGCATTTTACATGTCATTTTAAATACATTGTCAAATCGACTGACTGTACTCCTCCTCAATCCCGTCTAACAGGCTGTCTAATTTACAGTCCCGTTGGGAATATTTAGCGGCCAACTCTACTTGGCCGTACACTAAGCTCATAGGGATCTCCTTCCCATCGGGCCCCACGGGTCCGACCTCGGCCATGTGGTCGGGATCCGCCTTCTTGTACCGCGTCTTCACCATGGCCCAGGCCTCCCTGGCACCTTGGCGGCAGGCCGATATCTTCCATAAACGGAAGCGCTGCCGCGCTACCTGAAGCTTCTCCGCAAGCTCTCCAAGGCCCTCGGGTAGGGAGAGGGACGTCCATAGGGCCTGGACGACGCCGCTCATCGCCTGCCGAACTCGTTCGAGCAGTTGCACTAGCAGTTGCACCATTGATACGGGCATCTCCTCTGTAGGGCGACCTGTGAGCACACCTACAGACATTTTCTGTCAATTGACTTCCTCGACGAACTCTTCTTTTCAAAGGAGTTCGCTCAAGCACTTACTATAGATGCCGCGACGAAGCCGCTGATTCTCCTTCACGGAGCCAGACAGCTCGGCCCGAACACCTTTCAGCTCTTCTCCAAGCTGGGCGTGGGCATCCTGGAGCTTGTTCCTTTCCTGCTGCACCTTCGTCAGCACCCTCTCGCCGGCCTTCAGCTGGCGCAGTAGTTGTTGCTTGTCCGGATCCAGTCCGGCAACATCTGCAATATCATTGTCAGACTTACATGCACGCCGCACGCCGCTTATCTTTTTGAAATAATGTGTTACCAGGAGGGGTCTCTGTGTTTCCTCCTGCGGCAGCGAGTGCGGCCTCAAGTTGGGCCTTGCACTCTTGTAGCTCCTGGGACAATTGGGTATTCTTCTCTGTAAGATCCTGCATATCAAATGATCCTTAAATCAGTTACTCTAACTACTTTAAGTCTCGGGGGCTACTGGCATATACAACTATTAAAATCTCTTACCCGTATGTCTTTTACATACTGCTCCGTGGCTCTGGACAAACCATCTTGAGCAGCACGGAGGTGCGCGTCCCCCGCGTTAAAGGCATTCAACGCCTCAGGGGAGAAGCACGCGTCACAAAAAACTGTCCGGCGACGCCTATGGTTCATGGCGCTCTCCACCTCAGACCTGGTGGCGGACAGTTTGTCGGCATCCTCCGTTGGAGGAGTATCTGGCTCGCGCCTTGCGCTCGCCTCCCCCTCCAGACCAGGTGTTGGAGCCTGGCTGGCAGAGGCTTGGTTGGCAACCTCTCCGACCGCAGTACAGCGAGCACTCTTTCTCCTGCAGAAGTCATGCACATTCAAACACCTCCTAGGAACTTTGTCCTAAATGATGGTCGCGAGCTATACCGTTGCGGTGACGTTTTGATTCACACCGCACCCCTCTTCCGCCTGCGGGGCCGGACTGACCCTTGTTGGTCAGCCGCCGCGGGTTCGGCTTCCCGCCTTGAAGGTACCTCCTACGAGACACCATTGTATACGGTGGTCAGAAATGCGCAAGGATGAAATAACAGTGTCAGGACTTCGGTCACAATCACCCGGGGAGCCGGAGATAGGCCGGGGTAGTCAGCCGTAATGGCGACTAGAGCATTATCCATGCTGAGTTGGTGAAACACCCCGTCGAGTGGCTCCACCTTTATGTCTGGATCCTCTTCGGAGGACGGATCAAGGGATCTTTCTGGATCCTCGGGTTGTGGAGCCGGACTATGTATGCTCTCCACAGTCCGGCGCAGTTCCTGCGTCAAAACCATAAAGTAAGGTACTTAACTTTGAAAGCGCGGGTCGGATAATGAACATCCGCTTACCCAGCTCCGAGGGTTGTTCATGGAGAACCCATTCAATGGGCTCGTCTGGAGGAAGTCCTCCTTCTCCCCCTTGTACAGGCCGGACAGAATCTTCACCAGATCTTCGGCCGATCCCGGCCCTTTGCGGCCATGACGAGTGGCATCATTCTCCCCGTTGAAATCCCACATGGGGTGGCCCCTGTATTGCAGCAGCTGCATCCCCCGTATAATGCACGTGGCCATGACTCCAATCATGGTCAATCCAGAATGGGCCAGTAACCTTATCCGGCCCATCAAATAATGGACGCTCTTGTCTTCCTCCAGCTGAGGGCTCCGCGGGCGCCAACTCAGGCGTTTCTTCAGAGGAGCATTGCTGAACTTCGGGAGGCCGATCCGAATAGGGTTCGGCAGTGGAGCGTCTTCTACATAAAACCATTCTGAAGGCCAGTCTTCGGACGCCTTCTTAGGGGTTCCGGATGGATATCCGGTCCCGGCGATGCGCCATATTTCGGCACCGCCCACTTGATATATTAACCCCTCGTGAGAGCGGGGTACGAGGCAGAATAGCCTCTTCCACAACGCAAAGTGGAGCTCGATGCCCAGGAATAGCTCGCAAAGAGCTACAAAACCCGCGATATGCAGAATAGAGGCGGGCGTGAGGTGATGGAGCTGGAGTCCGTAGAACTCCAGAAGCCCGCGGAGGAACGGATGTACAGGAAATCCAGGCCCCCTTATCAGATAGGGGACGAAGCATACCCGTTCCCCTTTGTTGGGACTAGGGGTGGCCTCCGCTTGCTGCCCACCTTTGTAGGTGGCCAACCCGGCTCGAACCGGGACCATAAAGGCCGGAGGAAGATATCCCTCCGCTTGGAGCGTCACCAGCTCGTTGTGCGGGACAAAACATCTCCTCCAATCTAATGGCAGAGGGCTAGGAGCGCGAGAGGAGGAGCTACATCGACGGTCCATGATGGAATGGATTTTTTGTCAGAAGCGCTCCGATGAGTACTCGCGGAAGGAAGATGGTGTGATTTGGATCTGGATTTTTGCCTCTCTTATAGGTAGATTGTTTGCGCAGCTAGGGGGTAAAACATAAAAGATACCCTGGCTTTTCGCATTCGTGCGACGCGTGGAAGAAGGCCATTATTGGGCGTGGAAGCCAAGGAGCGCAACATTTGTAAGGGAGCCGGACACTGTTCGTCAGGTACATGGAATTTGAAGGAGAACCCGCCTTGCAACACCGAAGACAATATATGCGCCGGACTCGTCGTCATTGAAGCCTGGTTCGGGGGCTACTGAGGGAGTCCTGGACTAGGGGGTGTCCGGATGGCCGGGCTATCATCATTGGCCGGACTCCAAGACTATGAAGATACAAGATTGAAGACTTTGTCCCGTGTCCGGATGGGACTTTCCTTGGCCTTGAAGGCAAGCTTGGCGATACGGATACGTAGATCTCCTACCATTGTAACCGACTCTGTGTAACCCTAGCCCTCTCCGGTGTCTATATAAACCGGAGGGTTTTAGTCCGTAGGACACAACCATTACAACAATCATACCATAGGCTAGCTTCTAAGGTTTAGCCTCGTTGATCTCGTGGTAGATCCACTCTTGTACTACCCATATCATCAATATCAATCAAGCAGGAGTAGGGTTTTACCTCCGTCGAGAGGGCCCGAACCTGGGTAAAAACATTGTGTCCCTTTTCTCCTGTTACCATCCGCCTAGACGCATAGTTCGGGACCCCCTACCCGAGATCCGCCGGTTTTGACACCGACAATGATGCTCTGCAGTATCATTGATGAGGAGATCCTCGCCGCTCTTGCCCACCTGCCGGAGTATGGAACATGCTCTAAGGCTGTGTGTTGGTATGGTATCTGGTGTGCTGTGAATTTTGCATGGCCTATTGAGCCATCCCTCCAATACGGTTCCACGCCCTGTAGTGGGCTTTGGTTTCTTTGTAATTGGAGGGTGACTTGCAAGAGTGCACCCTTTTAGTTCCGACGAGGGGTTTAGTGAGAGCCGGAGGATCCCAAAATTTTGTTCTGGTTTTCCCAACGCTTTCCACCGCAGAGTATTTCTGTACTATGGCCGCCAAGTCAGCGAAGTGTGCTATGTCACGGCGACTTATGGCGTTGAGGATTCCCTTGTCCGTGCAATTTTTGCAAAGGAATGAGATTGCGTCTTCCTCGCGACAGTCCTTGACCTTGCTCATTACAAGGAGGAATCTGGTCCAGAAGTGATGTACTGTCTGTTGGGGCTCTTGTTTAATGTGGGAATGATCGCTTGTATCTGGGTGGGTGGGTAGATTTAAGTCCAAACCCTGATCCGATCTGAGACCCAGGGGCAGAGGAGCCTCCGAACTAGGCAGTTCGGGCTCCGGGATGTTGCCCAATTTTTCTGGCCGCTGTCCGATTCTAGGTTCAGAGCTTGGGCCATGTCCTCCCGTAGACGGGTATCCGGCTCGGAGAGCTCGGGAATTCAGACATAGTTCGTCCTCAAAATAGAGGAAGAATCACTGCATTGCTCCTCCACCACCGCTATCTAATAGGTGACCGGCGGAGAGTTAATCTCTCTTTGGTCGGGTTTAAGCCTGATCCGATCATAGTCCGTAGTGACTCCCAAGGCGGCGATGCAATCCAAAAGCTTGTTCAGGGAGGAGAGCTCCATTGGATCCATCTGCTTGGTGAATTACAAGCTGACATGGAGGCTGTTTTTGATGACCCGAGAAGTCATCGTCGGCGCGGCGGCCGAACGGGCGGTCATGACGAAGCTGCCTAGTCAGAGAGTTTGGCCTACAGCCAGGGCTCCCCAAGAGGTGATGTTGTCCTTGATAACAAGGCGAGCCATCAAGCCTTACCGTGACGGCACAGTGGAACTCTCAATGAAAGTAGCAATGTCGGTGTCAAAACTGGCGGATCTCGGGTAGGGGGTCCCGAACTATGCGCCTAAGGCTAATGGTAACAGGAGGTGGGGGACACAATGTTTACCCAGGTGCGGGCCCTCTCGATGGAGGTAATACCCTACTTCCTGCTTGATTGATGTTGATGATATGAGTATTACAAGAGTTGATCTACCACGAGATCATAGAGGCTAAACCCTAGAAGCAAGCCTATGATTATGATTGTTGTTGTCCTACGGACTAAACCCTCCGGTTTATATAGACACCGGAGGGGGCTAGGGTTACATAGAGTTGGTTACAGAGAAGGAAATTCATATCCGGATTGCCAAGCTTGCCTTCCACGCAAAGGAGAGTCCCACCCGGACACGGGACAAAGTCTTCAATCTTGTATCTTCATAGTCCGACAGTCTGGCCAATGTATATAGTCCGGCTGTCCGAGGACCCCCTAATCCAGGACTCCCTCACCCACCCCTTGAAAAGCGACTGACCGAAAAGTCATTTCAGTCGACTGAAGTGTAGATAAATCGGAGCAGCATCGCAAGCAAGAGCAAGAGCGAGAGCAGCAGTGTGAGCAAGAGCAATAGAAAGAGCAGATCAGGCAGGGGACCAAGAGCAAGAGCAGAGCAGCAACGCGAGCAAGAGATAAAGCAGCAGCAACTCCTACTGATGTGGACGTCGCCACCGAGGGAGCGCTGCCGTGGAGGAAGTGGCCGGCTACGCAACCGTGGATGGAGCTGCGCCGTGTCGGCTCGGGACTGAGCGCCGGCAACACCGTGAGATTGAATCAAGAAGAAAATGCGGCGATTAGTGTACAACCTCTTTGGTGGCGCCGATTAGGCCACAGCTTCATCCGAGGAAACGGCGATGATGCTGCTCTTCTGGTGGTGCAGGTGAAGACAGCGGTGTGGGAATGGAGGTGACGCGAAAGACGAGGGGAATATCGGGGCAGATCCTTGGAGGTGGAGGATGGGGTGGCTGAATCGGCAGGACAACGAGATAGACGATGGATCCTCATCCGGTACGGTGGATGAGGGACGTCGAGGTGTTGCTGTGGACGACATCATCGGGGAAGAGGCTCCGGCTGGGTGGCGGACGGAGGAGGGTGTGGGGCTTCGCGGGTTTTCACGGCCTCGGTGTACGAATGGGTGGGCGGATGGGATGGGAGTGGGGAACCATGGCTTAGGGACGCGCTTGTCCGAAATGTGGGGTAAATTACAAAAGTACCCCCACCGATTTGAGGCGGTTCTTTCAGTTCAGGGGTACCACGGGCATTTCGCCTGTCGGGATTTCACAGGAGGTGGGAGTTGTCGCACGTGTTGTAATTTTGGAATAGCAAGGCGCGGGTTGAGATGGAGGGAGTTGTCGGAGCACAACGAGACAAAGATATATCTTAAATATTTCGGGGTAACAAGGCGCGGGTTGAAGAGGCGGGAGTTTCGCAGCACGATAGACAGAGACGCTAGCTTGAAATTTCGGCATAACAAGGCGCGACTTGAAATTTTGGGAGAACAAGCTTAACGTGTACCAAAAAAAAGACAATTCACACCTCATCACTAGAGAGATCCATGTCCCGTTTTACTATATTACTAGAAATGCATTCAAATACAACAAAAAAATGCTCAAATTTGCCATCTCTTCACCATCGGATTCGCCTCATCCAACGACCATCTTTCAAAGTTAAAGTTATCATCACACAATATAAAAAATATAAAATATAATATATATATAGGGGTATAGATATAGATATGTGATGCGAAGCCACCCATCATCTCCAATTGGAATAGTGTGTCCATGCACGGATGCAACATGGACAAATGATGTCTGCCATCGGTATCTCAAATTCAAATCAGTCTGACCTTGTTCAATGTGTATACATTACCACATGCTCGTTTCCAAACCACACCGCGCCGATCTCCATTATATTCATGCATGCATGGGTTTCAAACATCATGATCTCCTATTCAAAATTTTGAATTCAACTTTACGTTGATTATGACCTCACCTAGTCTTTTACACCCACACAGTCGTCTTCTCTTTATAATTGTACCATTAACTTTCTCTCGTGCATGCATGAACACACACTACCAGTCGGCATTATCCATCGCACACATGCAATCTTTTTCTTCAGGTCGGTCTCCCATGAAGGCACACATACACACATCCCCCTCTCCATCATATCGGGCATTCTTTATCTCTCACGCGTGTATGCGCAACGATCAATGTTCCTCCATGTGTGTGTGTGTATATAGCTAGGTCTTTCATAGTTTTCCACACAAACCGATCAATCTATATATCTAGTGAGGTCTCACCCTCTTTCCCACGTCCACACCGATCAATCTATACCTCTCTATATAGGATTACGGGGTTGTTTGGTTTGAGACTAAGTTTACCAAAGCTTGCCACACCTAAGGTTAGGCAAATTTGACCAACTTAGGTGTGTGTTTGGTTCAATCCACATCTTAGGCAAGCCACACTATGGTCCCACATCACATACACACAACAAGTGTGGCAAGATTCCCTTAGGCTTGCCAACTTGTGGCTCTCATTTTGAAGAACTAACCTTAGGCAAGTTTGGCAACATTGTATGGTAAAGTGTGGCCCTCCTAGGCTTAGAACCAAACAGCCCCTACATATATAGCTAATACATCCACATTAATTATAAATCCAACATCCCCCTCTCATCATCCATGCCTTCCGCTTCATCTCTCAGACGCACACACAATGGCGAAGACAGGGGGCAGCAAGGGCCCTGCCCCCCCAACATCACTATATATCGAGGCTAATATGATGTGATCATTAGACAATTGCTGGTAAAAATGGTTTAAGTTCATGAATTGGCCCTCGTCGTAAAGGATTAGCAATGTTTGGCCCCCTAGCTCATTTATTTTTCATGGCTCCGCCACTACGCGCAACAGCACGTTCTCGCCCCCTCTCTCTAAATATCGATCTCGCACTTGTGCACTCCTTCATAGTCTCCCTCCACTCGTCCCCTCGCACCATCTTCTAGCCCCCCACCGGATTTTTCCACATGTACAATCTAGCAGATGCCATGGTTGAGAGGGTGTTTGGTTACAGGGACTTATTTGTGTAGGGACTTAAAAAAGTCCCTTTAAGTCCCATCTAAACCAAACAGGAGGGACTTATAGGGACTTAATGTGGGCATTTGGGACTTGTAAAATAAGACTCTCAAGGAGAGTCTTATAGGGACTTATAGTTGTAATATGGTCTTTTAGTCCATGTTAAGTCCCAGGAACCAAACATGTAGGGACTTTTTAGGGACTTATATCTTATAAGTCGGGACTACAAAAAGTCCTAGGACTTATGAACCAAACAGGGCCTGAACTTAAGCATAATGCACAAACCTCAAAACAACAGTGGTTCTCCTTTGTTCTAGAATCTTCCGTATCATAACTGCCCAAACTTATTTTCTAGTTGAATTGCCATTATTTGTTTTTTACATTAAGCTTTACAACACACAATTCCATGAATCATAAAATAGATTAAGGACTTCTTTGATTCAAAGGATTCTCAAAGGAATTTTGGAGGATTCTAATCCTTATGAAGTTTTCCTATCTTGGTTGTTTGATTCGTAGGATTGTAAACCATAGGAATTTTTCCATATGATTCATTTGCACTAGATTTCATAGGAAACATCCCATCCACTCAAACTTCTTTGAAAGAATTCTGCGTTTTTTCTATGCACAATCAAACACTCGTACAATCCTGTAGGATTCAAGACGACATTCCACTATAATTGTGGACCCCGACTCATAAGTCGTGATCACCGAATGCACATGTACAGTGATCCCAGAGATCAATGCTCACTGAACACACAGAAGCTGAATAACAAGAGTCTTACATCCATACATACCGTCTTACACGAATTGTGACCATTATGGTCAAGTCTTACATCGATAAAGCCTTAAGGGCTGAACATCAAATGAAACATAGCAGCGGAAATCATCGTCGATAAGTAGAACCCATGCCATCTGCCTTAACCCTACAGGCATTCTAACTGGGAAACGTCCTAGTTCGCATGATCGTCTCCAAAGAACTCTTCTTCGAACTCCGGTTCTTCCATGCCTGGTCAATTAAATAACCAGTGGCAAGCCAATGAGTACTTTGAATGTACTCGCAAGCAACCCATGATTTGGTTCAAGGTACAACAATGCATGACATGGTAAATTTTTGCATAAAGCTAGTTTTGAGTGCAATGACATGTTCAACATCCTATAAAGCATGCATCAAGAAAATTCTAGTAACCATGAGAACTGGTCACAGATATCAACATAAATAGAATGGGCACCAACCCATTTATCATAAACAGAGTGGGCACCAACCCATCTCAATCGTGTCAAGTCCTTTGACTTGACCCAAGTCATCTTCATCATCACACACACACTGGGTTTGAAAACAAGTGGACGTAGCCCAAGAGCGGTTACCCAACTGTCCATGACCGTGGACACGGCTATTCGAATAGTTTTACACTCTGCAGAGGTTGCACACTTTACCCACTAGATCCGGGGAACTTCCGTGTCATCCACGGCCCGCGGTACCTCAAGTACCCGGGGTAAGCACCCGATCACTACCTTTCCCTAGACGACACTAACATGGAGTCCACTCGATTGGTAGTAACCCCCGTGCCTAACATTTCACATCATAAAGTTGTGGAGCCTCGCTCCCATATTCATCATATACCACAAGCACGGGGTACCAACGGTGTGTTCGGTGCCCTGTGAAAACAGTCATGGCCGCCCTACCTGGCACGACCCCGTCCCAAGAGAGAGCACCAACTCTCCCCCGTCACTAGTAATGCGGGCTCCAAGCTAGTATCGGTCTAGGTACTCAATAATGCCCTTTCCCATATAAGGGTAGAGTGGTCGCGCATGTAAGGTTGGAATAACGGTCGCAACTCCGACCAATCCGTTTTGAAAACAACACACCCTTTTGCTTGGCACACCACTTCGTCATCAAGTGGTCACCCATCTCATCATCTCCCTCGGGCATAAGTGGCACCCGACGGGGTTTTCGAAAAGACTTTTGAAAGCACTTGCCTCCTCCACCATGCACAAACCCATCCCGTTTGCGTAGCATCTACATTTGCATCCTATCTACTCCCACCAGCATAACCCTCATAAGAAGGTAGGGCCATGCACAATGCAAGTATCAACGAGGGATGTAATCGAGGCAACCAACCACGTGGTTCACCATCTCATCATGATTCTGATGCAACAAATATAACGAACTATATGGCATGTTTAAGAAGGTTTCATAAACATGGTCAAAGGGCTGCTTGCCTTGGTTGGCTTGATCTTCAAAGTCTTCAGGCCCTGCTCCTCCTTCTTCCACAGCTACCTCGTCAAATACGGGATCTAACGTCGCAAGAAAACAACGGGGAAATAAGACAATAATAAAAACAGAAAAGTCAAAGTGCTCAGAAAAATGTCAACTTATTTTTGTAAAATACTAGGAGGAAAGCTAGGAAGGGGACAACTTTTGGTTTTGGTTCTGGAGTAGCAGAATAGGAGATATGGATTTTCAAAGGCTTAATTAAATGCTAAAAAATCACATTTAAATATTTATAGAGAAGAAAAGGTTGTTGGATTTGAATGAAAGTTGCACCATTAAATAGGTTGCAATATTCTAGGAATTTAGAAATTGGAATCAATTCATTTGGATAAATATTCTGTCCTATGGAATTTTTGGAAATAAGACAGAAAAAGAAAAAGAAAAACGGCGCTGTGCCACTGGCCCAGAGAGGCCACGGCAGCAGCAGGCCCAGAGGGGAAACCAGCCCACGCGGCCGCCACGTCGAGGGCGTAAAGGCGAAATACGCCTTCAGCCGACGGCGGATCGGTGCGCGCGCGTGCGCACGTTTTAAACCTGACGGGTGGATCCCACCTGTCAGGGTGTGAGGCTGACGGGCCAGCCCCACGGCGGCCGTCGTCTACCTCCGGCCAGAGGCGACGGCGAGCTCGCCGGCGGCGATACAAGGCGCGGGAAGGGATGCGGGGGCTACCGTTGGACTCAGGGTGGAGTCGTGGTTCTGGTGGTGGTGGAGATGGTCGCCGGAGTGGCCTGCTTCGCCAGCGACGAGGTCACGCGGCGAAGGCGCTTCGGGCATCGGTGGCTCCGGCCGTTTCCGGCTGCAAAACAAGGGGGAAAGAGAGGGGAAAGAATCAATGGCGCCTCGCGGTTCCAGATCGAAAGAGAGCTAGGGCGGAGAAGGCCTGTACCGCGCGGACGCCGACGAGCCGAGGCGGCGGAGCTCGAGCTCGATCTCGAGCTCGGGTGGTTTTGGAGAGGGAGGAGTGGCGCGGGAGGTCGATTGGGTGTGTGGAGGAGCGACAGGGAGGAAGAGAGGGACTCGGGGCTGCCTTATATAGGCTGGCCGCGGTTCACCGTAGGCGTGGCCTACGGGCGCCCGCGGGATTGGCTCTGGAGGCCGTTGGAGAAGGGATGAAGCTGTCCACGACGTTCGTGGGGATGGAGTAGGGCGCCAGGGAGAAGGAGAGAGAGCTGGGGGAGTCACTGGCGCTCGCGCGTGTGAGGCCGGGCATTGGCCGAGCCGGGCGGCGCCGGGCATGCGTTGCATGGGGTGAGAGAGAGGGAGAGACAAGGGGGCCTGCACGGTGGCGTGTCACGGACACCGAGGGGCATCGACTGGCGCGCGGGGGGTAGCACGAGGTGGTCGGGGACGCGGCGTCAACGGTCGGGAGCGCAGTGACGTGCTCCAGAGCGCGACTTTGGCCGGCATCCGCGGCTTTCCCGCGTCGCGCGCGCATCCACTCGTGTCTGGGAGCTACAGTGGGTGGGGGCAAAACTAGGAAAGAGCCTTGGATGCTCTGGAGTGCAGAGGGGAGAGAGAGAGGCTGTGTGAGAGAGAGACGAAAATATTGTCCAGAAAGGACAAACGTGGTTTCCCCCTTCTTCCACATTGCTTCCTCGGGTAGAAAAGCATCTAAGTGACAGAGGGGAACGAGGAGGGGTTGTGGTAAAAAGATGAACTCAAGGAGATTAGTGAAAGTGGCAAAAATAGGCATTTTAGTTTTCTGCCAGAAGGTGTTTGATGGTGTTTTGGATAGGCTAATGACTTCCACTGGCCTTGGTACTCCATAGGGTGAAATGTCACATATAATTAGGGCCTTCCACCCATTTTGAGCTTATTTGGACAAAGTTGCCAATGTAACTCTTGCAAACCCTAGAAATGGGCAGAAATGGATTTGTGTAGATCCAGTGGAGTAGATCATTTCTCCTTGATGCACCACTTGGTGTGGTGGCCTTATTTGGTCATGTGATCAGGCTCACCAAAGTTGGGGTCTTGGAGAAGAAGTTGGTAGTACAAAGTAGTTCAAACTTGATTCTGGCCAGAGAGGGTTTTGAGGCACTTTGACCAAGATTTCCTCTTCTCCAACTTGTGCCATTTGGTCTAGATGCATCATTAGACCATTGGAGCATGTTCACCAAGTTTGAGAACATTTGGACACATTTGGCAATGTAAAGTTGATCAAACTTCAGAATGGACAGAAATGGTTTTGAGGGGTTTTGATGAGGATATCTTGTTCTCCAGGTCATGGGACTTGGCAAGATCATCTAATATGTCATATGTGACATGATAGAATTTTCCTGGAATTTTTGGACAATATTTCCTTTGCACATATTTCAAAATCTTGAAATATCAAGAAAGGGTTTTAGAGGGATTTGACCAATATTTTGAACATGACCATGTGTTGAAACTCTTATATATGGACAATATATGTCCTATGAGTTTCCCTAAATTTTGTCAAATATTTTTGAAACAATAAAATAATTTTTCCCTATTAAAGACCATTTCTGGCCTTAAGAAAAAGCTTTTAAATAAAATAGTAAAATAACTTTTAAAATTATATTTTTGTGGTTTCTGGGCATCCTATATCTAATAGGAGTCAAATATATTTTTGGGAAGATTTTTGCTGCCCTTAATCTAGTACTTGCAGTGCAAACCTCAATTCAGGGGTTTTTGGAAAACTAAATTTAGAAAATACTTTCTGGCCAAATTATTTTTGTAAGAAAATTCTATATTGCACTATACACATGGCATGGTCATTGGTCAGGAACTTGGGGTAAGGAGATGAAATATAGAGGGTAAAGTAGTTGACTTCAAGAAGCACTTGAAAAGAAACACAGAGAGAAAACCAACTTCAAATAAAAGCCAAATAATGCAAAAAGTTTTTGTTGGTCCAAATTTTCATGCTTTATTAATGAAAATGAAATTTTACAAAATGCAGGGTGTGACAGACCTACCCCCCTTACAAGAATCTCGTCCCCGAGATTCCTAAACTAGGCTTTAAAGAGATACGGGAACTCGGATCTAAGGTAGTCTTCACGCTCCCAAGTTGCTTCTGCTTCAGTGTGATTGCTCCATTGGACCTTGAAGTACTTGATGGTGCGGCTTCGAGTGCGTCGTTCAGCCTCATCCAGAATGCAGATGGGTCTCTCACGATAAGTTAAATCAGGTTGAAGATCAATGGCTTGGTGATTGACGTCCTTGTAGAGGTCGGGCTTGTCGGGAACCTGGAGACACTTTCGGAGTTGTGACACGTGGAACACGTTATGCACATCAGAAAGTTCAGGTGGAAGTTCCAACTGATAAGCCACTTCTCCTCGTCGTTCCATGATCTTGAAGGGGCCAATGTATCTCGGAGCGAGCTTTCCTTTGACATGGAAGCACTGGGCTCCTTTGAGAGGGGTGACCCGGAGATAGACATGGTCTCCAACTCAGAAGTTTATGTCTCTACGGCGTGAGTCAGCGTAGCTCTTCTGTCTTGACTTGGCAGACCTCAGACGCTCTCTGACAAGCTGGACTTGCTCTTCGGCTTCACGAAGGATATCCGGCCCAAAGACAAGTCCTTCTCCGGTCTCTGACCAATTGAGAGGTATACGTCACTTCCGCCCGTATAACACTTCAAATGGTGCCATCTGAAGGCTTGCGTGATAACTGTTGTTGTAAGAGAACTCAGCAAAAGGAAGGCAATCTTCCCACTTAGCTCCATAAGCTAAGACACAGGCTTGGAGCATGTCTTCGAGTATTTGATTCACTCGCTCTGTCTGACCTCCGGTCTGTGGGTGGAAAGCAGTGCTGAAGGACAACTTGGTCCCCATGGCCTCCTGGAATTTCTTCCAAAACCTTGAGGTGAACTGGGTTCCTCGATCTGACACAATCTCCTTGGGAACACCATGAAGGCTCACAATTCGGTTGATGTAGAGACTGGCTAACAGGTTCCCCTTGTAGGTCGTCTTGACAGGAATGAAGTGGGCCACCTTGGTCAAATGGTCAACGATGACCCATATTGAGTCATGTCCCTTGCTTGACCTGGGTAAACCGGTGATGAAGTCCATCCCGACTTTATCCCACTTCCATTCAGGTACCTTGAGGGGTTGCAACAATCCAGCGGGTCGCTGATGTTCAGCTTTGACTCTCTGGCATACGTCACATTTTGCAACATAGGTGGCAATCTCCCTTTTCATCCCGTGCCACCAGAATCTTTCCTTCAGGTCTTGATACATCTTGGTTCCTCCAGGGTGGATGGAATATGGGGTGTCATGAGCTTCTTGCAAGATCAGGTTCTTGAGCTCAACCTTGTTGGGCACGCAGATGCGGTTCCCAAACCACACAATTCCTTCCTCATCCTCTGAGAGTCCTGAGGCTTTGCCTGCCTTGATCTTCCTCTTGATGCCTTCAATACTCTCATGTCGCTTCTGAGCTTCCTTAATATCATCCATCAAGGTAGGCTTAACTTCGAGGTTGGCCAAGAATCCTGGTGCAACCAGTTCCAACCTGAAGCTTTCAAGTTCTTCATACAAGGCGGGTAGCTTGTGCTTAAGCATAGCATTCAAGGAGAAAGCCTTTCTGCTCAAAGCATCTGCTACCACATTAGCCTTTCCGGGGTGGTATTGAACACTGAGGTCATAATCCTTTATCAACTCCAGCCATCTTCTCTGCCTCATGTTCAATTCCCTTTGAGTGAAAATATACTTTAGACTTTTGTGATCCGTGTATATTTCACATCGCTTCCCCAAGAGGTAATGTCGCCAAGTCTTCAGGGCATGAACCACTGCTGCTAGCTCAAGGTCATCAGTAGCATAGTTCTCTTCATGAGGTCGTAGTTGCCTTGAAAGGTAGGTTATGACTCTGCCTTCTTGCATCAGAACACCTCCCAGTCCGGTTCTTGACGCATCACAATATATCACAAACTCCTTGTGTATATCTGGTGTGGCCAGAACTGGGGCGGTGGTTAGCCTCTTCTTCAGTTCCTGGAAGCTCTCTTCGCACTTCGGCGTCCATTCGAACTTCTTGTCCTTCTTCAAGAGCTGAGTCATGGGTCGGGCAATGCTTGAGAATCCTTCAACGAACTTGCGGTAATATCCCGCGAGTCCGAGGAAGCTTCTGACTTCCTTCATATTGCTCGGGGATTGCCATTCAGTCACGGCTTCAATCTTAGCAGGGTCGACTGACAATCCCTCTTCAGTTAAAACATGACCCAGGAATCCAACTTCACGCAGCCAGAATTCACACTTGCTGAACTTGGCATACAGTTGGCGCTCTCAAAGCTTGTCTAGGACCATCCTCAAGTGTTGCTCGTGCTCTTCTTCCGACTTCGAGAAGACAAGAATGTCATCAATGAAGACAACGACAAACTTGTCCAAATATTCCATGAAGACCTTATTCATGAGATACATGAAGTGAGCTGGGGCATTGGTCAATCCAAAAGACATGACCGTGCATTCATACAGGCCATATCTGGTTACGAATGCCGTCTTCGGAATATCTTGGGGTCTGATCTTCAGTTGGTAGTACCCAGATCTGAGGTCGATCTTGGAGAACACCTTGGACCCATTGAGTTGATCAAACAGATCTTCAATCTTGGGAAGTGGGTACTTGTTCTTGATTGTAACTTCGTTGAGGGAGCGGTAGTCAATGCATAAGCGGATGGTACCGTCCTTCTTTGCCATAAACAGAACAGGTGATCCCCAAGGGGAGGCACTAGGGCGGATAAATCCCTTCCTCAACTGCTCTTCCAGCTGCTTCTTCAATTCTACTAACTCCTCCGATCCCATTCTATAAGGCTTCTTATAGATGGGTCCTGCTCCGGGTATGAGCTCGATGATGAACTCAATATCTTGGTCAGGAGGCATTCCTGGTAGCTCATCAGGAAAAACATCGGGATACTCGCATACTACCGGCACTTGTTCCAATCCAACTTCAGTCAGACAGTTGACTTGGTTGGCTTGAGCAGAGGAGGGGTTGGAGGCAAACTTAACTTCGACTCCTCGGCCATTGGTCATAGTGACAGCCCGGTTGGCGCAATCAATCAAGCCTTGGTGCTTGCTGAGCCAATCCATTCCCAAGATCACATCCAAGCCTTGTGATTTCAGGATGATAAGGTCTGCTAGGAAACCTACCCCGTTAATGGTAATCCCGACTCCTTTACATCCTATCTTGGCTCTCATCTCTGCTCCGGGGGTTTGTACCACCATAGGGTTATTCAGGGGTGTAGGGGTCATGCCACTTTTTAATGCAAAACTTTGGGTGACAAAAGAATGCGTGGCTCCAGAATCAAACAAAACAGTTGCGGGTGCTGAATTGACAAGGAACGTACCCAGCACGACGTCCGGGTCTTCCTGGGCTTCTTCCGTAGTGACATGATTCACACGACCCCTGCCATTGTTGGGCAGGTTGCGGGGAGCTTGGTTCCTCGGTGGCATTCCACGGCCTTGCCCTGAGTTCTGCGCATTGGGGCGCGGGGCGTCGGGCTTCTTGTTGGGGCAATTCTTGGAGTAGTGCCCTGGCTGTCCACATCCAAAGCAGGTGACTTGGTTGGGGATGACGCCCTTGCCAGCATTGTTATTGGGGTTGTTGTAAGCTGGCCTAGGGTTGGCATACTGCTGAGGTGGATAGTTGGCGCGGGGTGCAGGAGCTCTTGGTTGCTGGTAGGTTGGCTTGACCGGAGCTGGCTGCCACGGATGAGGCTTCTGGTTGCTAGAGCTACCCTTGCTGATCATCTTGCGCTTACGAGTGTCATCCAAGGCACGTCGCTTGTCCTCAAGCATGAGTGCCTTGTTCACCAGATCAGGAAAAGTCGGGCAGTCACACACAACAAGCGAGTACTGCAGAGTATGGTTAAGGCCTTCCATGAAGCGCTCCCTTTTGGCAGCATCAGTGCTGACATCCTCAGGGGCATACCTTGAGAGAACACTGAACTTCTGCATGTACTCCTTGACAGTGCTGCTCCCTTGCTTCAGGGCTCGGAACTCACGCTTCTTGATGGCCATGATTCCTGAGGGAATGTGGGCCTTGCGGAATTCTGTCTTGAAGGTGTCCCAAGTGATGTCTTGCTCAACATGCATAGCCTTGAATCCATCCCACCAAGCTCTGGCAGTTCCCCCGAGACAGTGGGCAGCATACGCCACTTTATCACGGTCCTCAGTGCATCCGACTAGTGCCAGCAGATCCTCAATGGTGCGGACCCAGTCGTCTGCATCCAGGGGTTCAACAGTCTCAATGAAGGTGGGTGGTGCATGCTTCTTGAACTCCACCAGCGTGGAACGTCCATGGCCGTGTCCCGCCGGCTGGCGATTGACAACTTGAGCAATCATCTGGAGGGCTGCAGTGTTGGCTTGGCGCTCCTCTCGGAAGGCTTGGAGAAGCTGAGCCAAGTCCATGCTCGGGGGAGGTGGCGTGACACAAAATTTAAGTTAACCAAGGCCAGAAGGGCCAAACTCATGCATTAAAACCAAATGGGAAATGTAGTCATTTACAAGTTCCCTGAAGGGAAAGTACGACTTCATCAAAGCAAGTTGAAAGCAAACACAACATAACATGGTTTCATAAGAACCATTACAAGGACTCGACTTCGCAAAAGGGGTACACGACCTATCCTACCATAGGCTACGAGCTAGCCTATCCTAGTCCTGAACGGTGTCTAGGTGGTGGAATGCTCGGTCGGGTATTCTGGCTCCTCTGGGTCTTCCTCCTCATCTTCATCTGTCTTGGTCTCTTCGTCGCTTGAGGAAGTGGGGGAGTGGAGGAGCTGAACACGGCGCTGCTTTGCCGGTGGCGTCGTGAAGAGGTTGCGGTACTCCTTTGCCGTCATACGGCGTGGCTGAGGTGATCCCTTGGCAGGTGCGACCTGTGGGGGTCGTCCGCCTCGATAAGCTACTGCGGGCTGTCCAGGGGGTGCTCCATCCTTCTTGATCCTGTCCGCCTTCATCTGAACTATGCGGAGGAGCTCCTTGGTCTCGTGGAGTTCCTTCCGAAGCTCCGTCGACTCCGAGGCCAGGTGCTGTGCCAGACTGTCGGCACACAAGCTGAAGTAGGTCTGGAAACGGAGAGAAACTCCCTCGTCCAAGGGTGGTGCTGGTGCGCTGCTCTCGTCATCACCTTCCTTACGATAAGGCAGGTATCGAGTGGCTGGCTCACTCGCCATCTCAGCGCCTTGAGGGCAGCAGTCTCCACGGCGAGGAGCAGTGTCGCCATCTGGGGTCCCTCAAAGAACCAGCTCGTCGGGGAGTCGTTCGCCCTCACGACTACCTCCACGTGATACTCCTTCTTGGTGCTGTCGACCCAGTGCTCGTGGTAGGAGAAGGTGGGGACTCGAGTGAACTGGCACTTCCTGAGGCTATCCTCAAGAAGCATGCGAAACCCAGTGGTCAGGAAGTCCTCGGGTACGGCGGCCATCTACAAAAGTGGAAGGGAAAGGGTCAATAAAGGAATGTGACCTATGTTTGGGGATACTAACATAAAACATAGGTATATGGGTAATCTAGGGGATAGTCTCGCTCTAACTAACGTCCATGCTAACTAAGGCTTCCTATAGTCAGGATGGCTCTGGTACCAGCTCTGTGTGGACCCCGACTCATAAGTCGTGATCACCAAATGCACGTGTACAGTGATCCCAGAGATCAATGCTCACTGAACACACAGAAGCTGAATAACAAGAGTCTTACATCCATACATACCGTCTTACACGAATTGTGACCATTATGGTCAAGTCTTACATCGATAAAGCCTTAAGGGCTGAACATCAAATGAAACATAGCAGCGGAAATCGTCGTCGATAAGTAGAACCTATGCTATCTGCCTTAACCCTACAGGCATTCTGACTGGGAAACGTCCTAGTTCGCATGATCGTCTCCAAAGAACTCTTCTTCGAACTCCGGTTCTTCCATGCCTGGTCAATTAAATAACCAGTGGCAAGCCAATGAGTACTTTGAATGTACTCGCAAGCAACCCATGATTTGGTTCAAGGTACAACAATGCATGACATGGTAAATTTTTGCATAAAGCTAGTTTTGAGTGCAATGACATGTTCAACATCCTATAAAGCATGCATCAAGAAAATTCTAGTAACCATGAGAACTGGTCACAGATATCAACATAAATAGAATGGGCACCAACCCATTTATCATAAACAGAGTGGGCACCAACCCATCTCAATCGTGTCAAGTCCTTTGACTTGACCCAAGTCATCTTCATCATCACACACACACTGGGTTTGAAAACAAGTGGACGTAGCCCAAGAGCGGTTACCCAACTGTCCATGACCGTGGACACGGCTATTCGAATAGTTTTACACTCTGCAGAGGTTGCACACTTTACCCATTAGATCCGGGGAACTTCCGTGTCATCCACGGCCCGCGGTACCTCAAGTACCCGGGGTAAGCACCCGATCACTACCTTTCCCTAGACGACACTAACATGGAGTCCACTCGATTGGTAGTAATCCCCGTGCCCAACATTTCACATCATAAAGTTGTGGAGCCTCGCTCCCATATTTATCACATACCACAAGCACGGGGTACCAACGGTGTGTCCGGTGCCCTGTGAAAACAGTCATGGCCGCCCTACCTGGCACGACCCCGTCCCAAGAGAGAGCACCAACTCTCCCCCGTCACTAGTAATGCGGGCTCCAAGCTAGTATCGGTCTAGGTACTCAATAATGCCCTTTCCCATATAAGGGTAGAGTGGTCGCACATGTAAGGTTGGAATAACGGTCGCAACTCCGACCAATCCGTTTTGAAAACAACACACCCTTTTGCTTGGCACACCACTTCGTCATCAAGTGGTCACCCATCTCATCATCTCCCTCGGGCATAAGTGGCACCCGACGGGGTTTTCGAAAATACTTTTGAAAGCACTTGCCTCCTCCACCATGCACAAACCCATCCCGTTTGTGTAGCATCTACATTTGCATCCTATCTACTCCCACCGGCATAACCCTCATAAGAAGGTAGGGCCATGCACAATGCAAGTATCAACGAGGGATGTAATCGAGGCAACCAACCACGTGGTTCACCATCTCATCATGATTCCGGTGCAACAAATATAACGAACTATATGGCATGTTTAAGAAGGTTTCATAAACATGGTCAAAGGGCTTCTTGCCTTGGTTGGCTTGATCTTCAAAGTCTTCAAGCCCTGCTCCTCCTTCTTCCTCAGCTACCTCGTCAAATACGGGATCTAACGTCGCAAGAAAACAACGGGGAAATAAGACAATAATAAAAACAGAAAAGTCAAAGTGCTCAGAAAAATGTCAACTTATTTTTGTAAAATACTAGGAGGAAAGCTAGGAAGGGGACAACTTTTGGTTTTGGTTCTGGAGTTGCAGAATAGGAGATATGGATTTTCAAAGGCTTAATTAAATGCTAAAATCACATTTAAATATTTACAGAGAAGAAAAGGTTGTTGGATTTGAATGAAAGTTGCACCATTAAATAGGTTGCAATATTCTAGGAATTTAGAAATTGGAATCAATTCATTTGGATAAATATTCTGTCCTGTGGAATTTTTGGAAATAAGACAGAAAAAGAAAAAGAAAAACGGCGCTGTGCCACTGGGCCAGAGAGGCCACGGCAGCAGCAGGCCCAGAGGGGAAACCAGCCCACGCGGCCGCCACGTCGAAGGCGTAAAGGCGAAATACGCCTTCAGCCGACGGCGGATCGGTGCGCGCGCGTGCGCACGTTTTAAACCTGACGGGTGGATCCCACCTGTCAGGGTGTGAGGCTGACGGGCCGGCCCCACGGCGGCCGTCGTCTACCTCCGGCCAAAGGCGACGGCGAGCTCGCCGGCGGCGATACAAGGCGCGGGAAGGGATGCGGGGGCTACCGTTGGACTCAGGGTGGAGTCGCGGTTCTGGTGGTGGTGGAGACGGTCGCCGGAGTGGCCTGCTTCGCCGGCGACGAGGTCACGCAGCGGAGGCGCTTTGGGCGTCGGTGGCTCCGGACGTTTCCGGCTGCAAAACAAGGGGGAAAGAGAGGGGAAAGAATCAGTGGCGCCTCGCGGTTCCAGATCGAAAGAGAGCTGGGGCGGAGAAGGCCTGTACCGCGCGGACGCCGACGAGCCGAGGCGGCGGAGCTCGAGCTCGATCTCGAGCTCGGGTGGTTCTGGAGAGGGAGGAGTGGCGCGGGAGGTCGATTGGGTGTGGAGGAGCGACAGGGAGGAAGAGAGGGACTCGGGGCTGCCTTATATAGGCTGGCCGCGGTTCACCGTAGGCGTGGCCTACGGGCGCCCGCGGGATCGGCTCTAGAGGCCGTTGGAGAAGGGATGAAGCTGTCCACGGCGTTCGTGGGGATGGAGTAGGGCGCCAGGGAGAAGGAGAGAGAGCTGGGGGAGTCACTGGCGCTCGCACGTGTCAGGCCGGGCATTGGCCGAGCCGGGCGGCGCCGGGCATGCGTTGCAGGGGGTGAGAGAGAGGGAGAGACAAGGGGGCCTACACGGTGGCGTGTCACGGACGCCGAGGGGCATCGACTGGCGCGCGGGGGGTAGCACGAGGTGGTCGGGGATGCGGCGTCAACGGTCGGGAGCGCAGTGACGTGCTCCAGAGCGCGACTTTGGCCGGCATCCGCGGCTTTCCCGCGTCGCGCGCGTCCACTCGTGTCTGGGAGCTACAGTGGGTGGGGGCAAAACTAGGAAAGAGCCTTGGATGCTCTGGAGTGCAGAGGGGAGAGAGAGAGGCTGTGAGAGAGAGAGAGGAAAATGTTGTCCAGAAAGGACAAACATGGTTTCCCCCTTCTTCCACATTGCTTCCTCGGGTAGAAAAGCATCTAAGTGACAGAGGGGAACGAGGAGGGGTTGTGGTAAAAAGATGAACTCAAGGAGATTAGTGAAAGTGGCAAAAATAGGCATTTTAGTTTTCTGCCAGAAGGTGTTTGATGGTGTTTTGGATAGGCTAAGGACTTCCACTGGCCTTGGTACTCCATAGGGTGAAATGTCACATATAATTAGGGCCTTCCACCCATTTTGAGCTTATTTGGACAAAGTTGCCAATGTAACTCTTGCAAACCCTAGAAATGGGCAGAAATGGATTTGTGTAGATCCAGTGGAGTAGATCATTTCTCCTTGATGCACCACTTGGTGTGGTGGCCTTATTTGGTCATGTGATCAGGCTCACCAAAGTTGGGGTCTTGGAGAAGAAGTTGGTAGTACAAAGTAGTTCAAACTTGATTCTGGCCAGAGAGGGTTTTGAGGCACTTTGACCAAGATTTCCTCTTCTCCAACCTGTGCCATTTGGTCTAGATGCATCATTAGACCATTGGAGCATGTTCACCAAGTTTGAGAACATTTGGACACATTTGGCAATGTAAAGTTGATCAAACTTCAGAATGGACAGAAATGGTTTTGAGGGGTTTTGATGAGGATATCTTGTTCTCCAGGTCATGGGACTTGGCAAGATCATCTAATATGTCATATGTGACATGATAGAAGTTTCCTGGAATTTTTGGAGAATATTTCCTTTGCAAATATTTCAAAATCTTGAAATATCCAGAAAGGGTTTTAGAGGGATTTGACCAATATTTTGAACATGACCATGTGTTGAAACTCTTATATATGGACAATATATGTCCTATGAGTTTCCCTAAATTTTGTCAAATATTTTTGAAACAATAAAATAATTTTTCCCTATTAAAGACCATTTCTGGCCTTAAGAAAAAGCTTTTAAATAAAATAGTAAAATAAATTTTAAAATTATATTTTTGTGGTTTCTGGGCATCCTATATCTAATAGGAGTCAAATATATTTTTGGGAAGATTTTTGCTGCCCTTAATCAAGTACTTGCAGTGCAAACCTCAATTCAGGGGTTTTTGGAAAACTAAATTTAGAAAATACTTTTTGGCCAAATTATTTTTGTAAGAAAATTCTATATTGCACTATACACATGGCATGGTCATTGGTCAGGAACTTGGGGTAAGGAGATGAAATATAGAGGGTAAAGTAGTTGACTTCAAGAAGCACTTGAAAAGAAACACAAAGAGAAAACCAACTTCAAATAAAAGCCAAATAATGCAAAAAGTTTTTGTTGGTCCAAATTTTCATGCTTTATTAATGAAAATGAAATGTTACAAAATGCAGGGTGTGACAATAATCCCATGTTTTTCCTATTCCCACGTTTTGGAAATCCTACGAATCCAAGAGGCCCTAGCTTTTTTTATAAAAACTAATTGATTTTGAATGAGATGAACTATAATAATTAAACGAAGCTCTACATCAGGCATATATGACTCAGAGCTTACATGCTATAGTGTGGTATTTATTCATAATTTGGTTGCAAAATCTGATGCGTGCAATGCACGTGTACCTTACTAGTACTTCGAGTATGTGCAAAACACGTAAATTAGAATTCCAGTGGCATGCTACACAGTGTCTCTCTTACAGTTCATGAAGCCACGTGGCACATGTGGAGGCGTTGTCGCGACCTCCTTGTGTGGATTGATCACAGTGACGTGCTGCTGGTTCCAGAAGAATGTACTCGTCCTCCCTGAGCCACACTGGCGGTACATGCACGAAGCGAAGATGTGCACGCACGCCACGCATACACTCATTCCCACACACGCACACGCGGGTACACGGGCGGACGCAATTTTGTACCAAGATCCACCCCATGTGATAATTTGACGTTTGTAAAGTCCTTCACTTCATGATAGTCAATTAATACAACGCTTGCAAATTGAGTGGACGTGAGGGTGGAATAAAGACATTACTACTCCACTGCGCATGCGAGTAGTTAAATCATGGGTTGCTAGTAGTACTTTCATTGGTCTCCTTTGTATTTTGTGCCACGTTTTGATAGTAACATAATATTTACGCATTTGAGCAGTGTAGTCTACTTGAAATTTATGTTCCACTAAGCTCATTGGGAGCGGTTTTGGGCCTCGAAACCAAAACCATCAATTAATCTTTACCTTGTTCCCATCACATTCGAAAGTACTAGTGCTACAATTAAGTGCAAGCCTACTCACACCTACTAGTACGTACCAAACCTAAATGTGTTCCCACTATGCAGGTATTAGTACTAGTGATAGTACTTAGGTTATAAAAAGGGAACTACCTAACCGAAAATTACTCTACCTTTCCTCCTCATAAGTGCTTCTTCTTCATCCGTCCTTGCCATGGCCGGTGAGCAGAGCTCTTGGTCAAGAACTACTCGTAACAAGGGAGCGGCAACCAAGGCTGCGGAAAAAAAGAGAGGGCTTGCCGCCACGCAGAGACCTCGAAAGATCTCTCACGGGCAGGCGATGGCTCCTAGGAGCACTCTAGCCGCGAAGGCGAACATGCCGATCCGGCGGTGCTGGAGTCGTTATCCCTCGACGGCATGCCCAATCAGCTCAATAAGCACCTCAATAAGCAAAAGGAGTTCATCCACGGCTTGGTGGAGCTGCTGAAGGAGAGCCTCGATGACATGCCCGCTGAGCTCAATAAGCAGGGGGAGTTGACTGCCGGCTGGGTGATGCTGCTGAAGAAGAGCATTGCCTCGGGGAAGAAGGCAATCGGCGAAATCCTGCAACTTCAGGAGGACAAGGCGAAGCTCTGCCACGAGCTCGACCTATTGAAGGAGAAGAACGCTAGCTGGAAGAAGCTACATGAGAATAGTAGTTCCTTGATGAAGATGCTGGAGGACTTCGTCATGGAATAGAAGGAGGGGTTGGTGAAGCTCTGCATCAAGCACCCAGCTGCTGTCAAGGTACGTAATGCGGTCGTGGAACAGATGATGAAGGCTCGTGTCGAGAAATCCCGCATAATGGACAGAATGAAGAAGATGGCGGAGGAGACGCGCAAGGAGATGGAGGTCGTGGAGGCGATGAAGAAGCAGTTACGACTCCACAGTGAATTAGATCATTTGTGATGAGGACATCAATACCATTGTTACACACACAGCCCCTACTGCTACATATACTGGACCAATTACTAGAGCTTGCACACGCTAATTAAATTATCAGGTACTTTTGTTTCTTGGTAATGATTCTAATGTTCATGAGAATATGATGCTGCCTAAATTGGACACATTTGTTTTTCTTATCAATGAAGGGCATAGCTTGGAGAAGGGTGAACATTGGAGCAAGAACAAGCATGGACATGATGGCATGCGCAAGGGGAACAAGAACGGAGTTACAAGTGATGATTTCAGGATTTTGAAGCCACCATAGTGAGTGCATGATGCCTTGGACAAAATATACAAGATGCCACTTCATAAATTTCATCCAGAGGCTATTCTAGGTGCTGCATCACCTTATTATTGGGCCAGGCCCATGTAATATTGAAATACATAAGTATAGACTATTTTTAGAGTCCGTATGTGTGGGGAAACAAGAGATAGGGTTGGTTTCGGACCCCTCCACTAAGGGCCACGAAATCCCCCCCTCTTCCTACATATATACAGCCCTTAGGGCACCGTTTAGACTTTGGGTTTTGTTTAGATTAAAAGTTCACCATAGCTGCAACTTTGCGTACTTCATTTCTATTCAACGACCAGACCAAGACGTCTAATAACCCCACCTTCATTAATAAAGCTTTCCTCTTATATTCGCAATATCCAGATTGCAATCTCAGTTTCTTGCTTGTTCTTTGTTTACTCGCAGGAAACAGACCCTCGTGGTCAGGTTGATCATGCTCCGGCGTGGTCAATAACCCCTTGGAAGTTGGTTTAGCGATTGCTAAGGCGCGATGTCTCGCACGTTCGTAGTCGGATCGTCAAGGTCGACTCCCACAGAAAAATGGTAGCCACTATCTCATCGAAACATCGGGACACCTTTGCCTCTATCAAGTGGTATCAGATTTTCAGGTTGCTCGGTGAGATTTGCAATTTTTTCATAGTTTAGATCAAGTCTGTTCTTCATACCTACAGTCCACGAAAAAGCCAAAAAAATTAGGGTTAGTTCATCATATCCAAACCAGTCTGAGCCATTGCATAGTGTTTTCGGTATTTTGCTTTGTTGAAATTTCGGTTGCATCGTCGTGTCTAGTTGCTGGTCTTAGCGTCTTGTCTTTTAGAGTTTTAAGTTCTGTTCACAGGTATTCACGCTGCCGCTGCACCATTGTTATCCGCTGCCATATACCACCACCACACCAGATTCATCATCTGCTGTCATATACCACCACCACACCAAATACATCATCCCTGCCATCTACCATCACCGCTTATCCGCCACCGCTCTGAGTCCATATACCAACACCGATCCGAGTCCATATACCACCATCGGCCGACATCCATATACCACCGCCCCTCCGAGTCCATCTCATATTAGGTTAACTTTTGAGATCCATCTATTTCTAGATTTGTGGTTTCCTTGTCTGAGTAGGCTTTGGATTCCAGCAATCTTTTGCCGTCCGTAGAAGAGGTTGGTTTCCAAAAAAAAGTTTGGAAACCACCCTCCGTTTAGGCCCAAAATTTTCCAAAAACGCAACAGATAAATTTTTTTTGGCTACCCTATTTTTAGGTGTTTCCAAGCATATTGAGACAGTCGCCATTATAGAAAGTTTTTTTTGAGCCGTTTCCAGTTTTTGGGTCCAGGCAGTCAAAAAAAAATTTGGTCGCAAAAAATTTCGTGTCTATCCTGTTATCTTGACTTGGGAAGAGTTTTGAGACACTCGCCATTATAGCTACCGAGGATGGTGGGTATGAGTCCGCTAGTGACTCTGATGAGGATACTTTGGCTCTTATTACACGTGAAGAACATGGTGGAGATGATTCTGAACATGAGAAGCAATACACGGCTCCTGAAGATGCTGACAGGTATGAATGTTTAGTTGCTCAACGTGTTTTGAGTGTGTAGGTCACACAAGCTGAGCAAAATCAGAGGCGTAATTTGTTCCATACAAAGGGAGTTGTGAAGGAACGTTCTGTTTGCGTCATCATTGATGAGGGAGCTGCAACAACTTGGCTAGCATGGAGATGGTGGAGAAGTTATCTCTCACCACAAGAACACATCCACATCCTTACTATATCCAATGGTTCAATAACAACGACAAGGTTAAGGTAACGCGTGCTGTTCGTGTGCATTTTAGTATCTCTACATATGCTGATTATGTTGATTGTGATGTAGTACCCATGCAAGCATGTTCCTTATTACTTGGTAGACCATGGAAATTTGATAAAAATTCTGTACACCATGGTAGAAACAATTAGTATACTCTTGTTCATAAGGATAAACATATTACTTTGCTTCCTATGTCTCATGATTCCATTTTGAAATATGATATTAATAGAGCTAATAAAGCAAAATAGGAGAAAGATAAGAGTGAAAATTATATTGTGGCAAAAGATTTTGAGCAATAAATGAAGCCTAATAATAAACCATCTAGTGTTGCTTTTGAATATAAATTGAAAAGTGCATGTTTATTTGCCACCAAATCTGATATTGATGAGCTAGATTTCAGCAAATCTATTTGCTACACTTTTGTGTGCAAAGAGGCATTATTTTCATTCGAGGACGTGCCTTCCTCTTTGCCTCCTGATGTCACTAACATTTTGCAGGAGTTCGTTGATGTCTTTCCACAAGACGTGCCACCGGGATTACCGCCTATTCGAGGGATTGAGCATCAGATTGACTTAATTCCCGGTGCTTCACTACAAAACCGTGCACCATATCGTACCAATCCAGAGGAGACAAAGGAGTCTATGCGTCAAGTACAGGAGCTTCTCAACAAAGGTTGTATACGTGAATCCCGTAGTACTTGTGCTGTTCCTATTATTCTACTGCCGAAAAAGGATGGTACATCGCGTATGTGTGTTGATTGTAGAGGCATTAATAATATTACTATTCGCTATCGTCATCCTATTCCTGGGCTAGATGATATGCTTGATGAATTAAGTAGCTCTACAATATTCTCCAAAGTTGATTTGCGTAGTGGGTACCATCAAATTCGTATGAAATTGGGGGATGAATGGAAAACAACATTTAAAACTAAGTTTGGATTATATGAGTGGTTAGTCATGCCTTTTGGGTTAATTAATGCACCTAGTACTTTCATGAGATTAATGAACGAAGTTTTACGTGCTTTCATTGGACGATTTGTGGTAGTCTATTTTGATGATATACTGATTTATTGCAGATCTTTGGAGGAACATTTGGAACATTTACGTGATTTTTTTATTGCTTTACGTGATGCATGTTCGTTTGGTAACCTTGGGAAGTGCGCCTTTTGCACCGACCGAGTATCTTTTCTGGGCTATGTTGTTACTCCACAGGGAATGAAGTTGATAAAGACAAGATTGAAGCTATTGAGAGTTCGCTGCAGCCCAAAACGGTCACACAAGTGAGGAGTTTTCTTGGACTCGCTGGATTCTATAGGCGTTTTGTGAGAGATTTCAGCACCATTGTTGCACCTCTCAATGAGCTTACAAAGAAAGATGTGCCTTTTGTTTGGGGTACCGCACATGAAGAAGCCTTCACGGTATTGAATGATAAGTTGACGCATGCTCCTTTACTCCAACTTCCTAATTTTAATAAGACTTTTGAGCTTGAATGTGATGCTAGGGAATTGGATTAGGAGGTGTGTTCTTACAAGATGGAAAACCTGTTGCATACTTCTCTGAAAAATTGAGTGGGCCTAGTCTGAATTATTCTACTTATGATAAAGAATTATATGCTCTTGTTCGGACTTTAGAAACATGGCAACATTATTTATGGCCCAAAAAAATTGTTATACATTCTGATCATCAATCTTTGAAACATATTAAAAGTCAAGCTAAACTGAATCATAGACATGCTAAATGGGTTGAATTCATTGAGACTTTCCCTTATGTCATTAAGCACAAGAAGGGTAAAGAAAATGTTATTGCTGATGCATTGTCTCGTTGCTATACTATGCTTTCACAACTTGACTTCAAAATATTTGGTTTGGAGACCATCAAAGATACAGATGTGCATGACGCTGAATTTAAAGATGTAATGCAGAATTGTAAAGAGGAAGAATGTGGAACAAGTTCGTCGTTAATGATGGATTTGT
This sequence comes from Triticum timopheevii, assembly GCA_963921465.1. Taxonomy (NCBI): domain Eukaryota; kingdom Viridiplantae; phylum Streptophyta; class Magnoliopsida; order Poales; family Poaceae; genus Triticum; species Triticum timopheevii. Next base: position 144,101,892 of record OY997270.1, read on the forward strand.
GTTCCGTGCTAACAAGCTATGCATTCCGGCTAGCTCCGTTCGTCTTTTGTTGTTGCAGGAGGCGCATGGAGGAGGATTAATGGGACACTTTGGCATGAAGAAGACAGAGGACGTACTTTCTACACATTTCTTTTGGCCAAAGATGAGACGAGATGTTGAGCATTTTATTGCTCGCTGCACTACATGTCAAAAAGCTAAGTCACGAGTCAATCCTCATGGTTTATATATGCCTTTGCCTGTACCTAGTGTTCCTTGGGAGGTTATATCTATGGACATTGTTTTAGGTTTACCTCGAACAAAGAAGGGGAGGGATAGCATATTTGTTGTCATGGGTAGATTCTTGAAAATGGCACACTTTATACCATGTCATAAAAGCGATGGTGCTGTTAATGTTGCTGATTTGTTCTTTCGTGAAATTATTCACTTGCATGGTGTGCTAAATACTATTGTTTCAGATCATGATACTAAATTTCTTAGCCACTTTTGGAGTTATTTATGGGCTAAGTTGGGGACTAAGCTGCTTTTTAGTACTACTTGTCACCGCCAAACTGATGGACAAACTGAAGTAGTCAATAGAACATTGTCTACTATGCTTAGGGCTGTTTTGAAGAATAATAAGAAAATGTGGGAGGAATGTTTTCCTCAGATAGAATTTTCTTATAATCGTTCATTGCATTCTACTACTAAGATGTGCCCTTTTGAAATTGTGTATGGTTTCCTACCTCGCACACCTATTGATTTGTTGCCTCTTCCATCTTGGGAGAAGGTTAATTTTGATGCTAAACAACAGGCTAAATTGATTTAAAAAATGCACGAGTTAACTAAGGAAAACATTGAGCGTATGAATGCTAAATATAAACTTGCTGGCGATAAGGGTAGAAAACATGTTGTGTTTGCAGCAGGAGATCTTGTTTGGTTACATTTGCGTAAGGATAGATTTCCTGATTTGCACAAATCAAAGCTAATGCCACGTGCCGATGGTCCTTTTAAGGTGTTGAAGAAAATAAATGATAATGCATATAAACTTGAGCTGCCTGCAGATTTTGGGGTTAGTCCCACTTTTAAGATTGCAGATTTGAAGCCTTATTTGGGTGAGGAAGATGAGCTTCTGTCGAGCACGACTTCATTTCAAGAAGGGGAGGATGATGACCATTGTTACACCCACAACCCCTACTGCTATATATACTAGACCAGTTACTAGAGCTCGCGCACGCCAATTAAATTATCAGGTACTTTCATTTCTTTGTAATGATTCTAATGTTCATGAGAATATGATGCTGCCTAAATTGGAAACATTTGTTTTGCTTACAAATGAAGGGCCTAGCTAGGAGAAGGATGAACATTGGAGCAAGAACAAGCATGGAGATGATGGCATGCGCAAGGGGAACAAGAATGCAGTTACAAGTGACGATTTCAGGATTTTGAAGCCACCATAATGAGTGCATGATGCCTTGGACGAAATATACAAGATGCCACTTGTTTTGTTTTCCACCATCTCCATGCTAGCCAAGTTGCCGCAGCTCCCTCCATCAATGATGACACGAACGGAACGTTCCTTCACAACCCCTTTGTATGGATCAAATTATGCCTCTGATTTTGCTCAGCTTGTGTGACCTGCACACTCAAAACACGTTGAGCAACTAAACATTCATACCTGTCAGCATCTTCAGGAGCCATGTATTGCGTCTCATGTTTAGAATCATCTCCACCATGTTCTTCACGTGTAATAAGAGCCAAAGTATCCTCATCATAGTCTCTAGAGGACTCATACCCACCATCCTCGGTAGCAATCATCAGACGCTGAGATTTGCATTCTCTCGCATAATAACGTCTGCCCTTACAACGACGACAAATAATATCTCTTGTGTGCCCTGTTGATGCCATGGAAGAAGAAGAGCTCTGTGCAGGCCCGGCAAGTGCGCTCTTGGCAGATAGTGGTGGTTGTGCCTGCTTTCTTGTATCAGGGCTAGAGGTAGCAATTGATGGAGGTGCTGGTGCAGTGGAAGTAGAAGATGCATGCGGTGTCCATGATGAAGGTCGACCTGCAGAAAAGTTAGTTCGCACCAATGCCTGTCGATCCTACACTTCACGTTCAGCTTTACATGCAAGGTGGAATAAACAAGACGTGCCACTGGGATTACCGCCTATTCGAGGGATTGAGCATCAGATTGACTTAATTCCCGGTGCTTCACTACAAAACCGTGCACCATATCGTACCAATCTAGAGGAGACAAAGGAGTCTATGCGTCAAGTACAGGAGCTTCTCAACAAAGGTTATATTCACGAATCCATTAGTCCTTGTGCCGTTCCTATTATTCTAGTGCCGAAAAAGGATGGTACATTACGTATGTGTGTTGATTGTAGAGGCATTAATAATATTACTATTCGCTATCGTCATCCTATTCCTAGGCTAGATTGTATGCTTGATGAATTAAGTGGCTCTACAATATTCTCCAAAGTTGATTTGTGTAGTGGGTACCATCAAATTCGTATGAAATTGGGGGATGAATGGAAAACAACATTTAAAAGTAAGTTTGGATTAAATGAGTGGTTAGTCATGCCTTTTGGGTTAAATAATGCACCTAGTACTTTCATGAGATTAATGAACGAAGTTTATGTGCTTTCATTGGACGATTTGTGGTAGTCTATTTTGATGATATACTGATTTATAGCAGATCTTTGGAGGAACATTTGGAACATTTATGTGCTGTTTTTATTGCTTTACGTGATGCATGTTTGTTTGGTAACCTTGGGAAGTGCACCTTTTGCACCGACCGAGTATCTTTTCTAGGTTACGTTGTTACTCCACAGGGAATTGAAGTTGATAAAGCCAAGATTGAAGCTATTGAGAGTTGGCTGCAGCCCAAAATGGTCGCACAAGTGAGGAGTTTTCTTGGACTCGCTGGATTCTATAGGCGTTTTGTGAGAGTTCAACACCATTGTTGCACCTCTCAATGAGCTTACAAAGAAAGATATGCCTTTTGTTTGGGGTACCGCATAGGAAGAAGCCTTCACGGTATTGAATGATAAGTTGACACATGCTCCTTTACTCCAACTTCCTAATTTTAATAAGACTTTTGAGCTTGAATGTGGTGCTAGTGGAATTGGATTAGGAGGTGTGTTCTTACAAGATGGCAAACCTGTTGCATACTTTTCTGAAAAAATTGAGTGGGCCTAGTCTGAATTATTCTACTTATGATAAAGAATTATAGCTCTTGTTCGGACTTTAGAAACATGGCAACATTATTTATGGCCCAAAAAATTTGTTATACATTCTGATCATCAATCTTTGAAACATATTAAACGTCAAGCTAAACTGAATCGTAGACATGCTAAATGGGTTGAATTCATTGAGACTTTCCCTTATGTCATTAAACACAAGAAGGGTAAAGAAAATGTTATTGCTGATGCATTGTCCCGTCGCTATACTATGCTTTCACAACTTGATTTCAAAATATTTGGTTTGGAGACCATGAAAGATCAATATGTGCATGATGCTAAATTTAAAGATGTAATGCAGAATTGTAAAGAAGGAAGAATGTGGAACAAGTTCGTCGTCAATGATGGATTTGTGTTCCGCGCTAACAAGCTATGCATTCCGGCTAGCTCCGTTCGTCTTTTGTTGTTGCAGGAGGCGCATGGAGGAGGATTAATGGGACACTTTGGTGTGAAGAAGACAGAGGACGTACTTTCTACACATTTCTTTTGGCCAAAGATGAGACGGGATGTTGAGCATTTTATTGCTCGCAGCACTACATGTCAAAAAGCTAAGTCACGACTCAATCCTCATGGTTTATCTATGCCTTTGCCTGTACCTAGTGTTCCTTGGGAGGATATATCTATGGACTTTGTTTTAGGTTTACCTCGAACAAAGAAGGGGAGGGATATCATATTTGTTGTCATGGATAGATTCTTGAAAATGGCACACTTTATACCATGTCATAAAAATGATGGTGTTGTTAATGTTGCTGATTTGTTCTTTCGTGAAATTATTCACTTGCATGGTGTGCTAAATACTATTGTTTCAGATCGTGATACTAAATTTCTTAGCCACTTTTGGAGTTATTTATGGGCTAAGTTGGGGACTAAGCTGCTTTTTAGTACTACTTGTCACCCCCAAACTGATGGACAAACTGAAGTAGTCAATAGAACATTGTCTACTATGCTTAGGGCTGTTTTGAAGAATAATAAGAAAATGTGGGAGGAATGTTTGCCTCAGATTGAATTTGCTTATAATCGTTCATTGCATTCTACTACTAAGATGTGCCCTTTTGAAATTGTGTATGGTTTCCTACCTCGTGCACCTATTAATTTGTTGCTTCTTCCATCTTCGGAGAAGGTTAATTTTGATGCTAAACAACATGCTGAATTGATCTTAAAAATGCATGAGTTAACTAAGGAAAACATTGAGCGTATGAATGTGTCGTGGGGAAACGAGCACCTATGGGGCGGGGCCCCTTTTCGGTCCGGCAGGGAGCGGAGGGCGCACGAAGAGCAGATCGAGGTCGAGCGCGCGAGGGATTTTACCCAGCTTCGGAGCTCTCCGGAGAGATAAAACTCCTACTGCTGCTTTGTGTTTGCATTTGTTCTTGCTTGAGAGCGTGGGTATGCTGTAGTCTTGAATGAGTCGAACATCTTCTACGTGCGCATGGGCCTCCTTTTTATAGTCTAAAGGGGTCACCGACAGGTGGCAACGCAGAAAGAGGAATAAAAAAGTAAAAACGTGGGTTGGTACAACCGCTATCAACAGTGCCCCTACCTAACTCTGACGGCAGGGGACAAGGGCATTTAATGCCCGTCTGATCGCCCAAATAGTGCCGGAAGCGACCGTTAGGGGTGCCACCGATCGCCACGATGGCCTCCTCGTCATCTTCTCTTGCCACCTCGCACCGCTTGGCTAGACAGCTACCCGCCACGTGCACCAGGAGCGATCCTGCGGCGACACGTCGTCGGATGCACTGGAGCGTGGGCGCAGAGTGGTGGCTTCGCCGCGGCATGCACCTTGCCGCGGTCGTTATCTTGTCGCACCCGCAAGCTTGCCGCTCGTCGGGTCTTGCCGGGACGCGCGGTGCGTCGTGGCAAGTTTTCTGAAGTGTCTTGGTTGGCCTTCCCGGCAAGCTCCTCTTGCCGGGGTCTTGTCCTTCCCGGCAAGCTTCTCTTGCCGGGGCCTTGTCTTCTCAGTTAACACTTTGTTCTTGAATGGCAGTAATATGAATAGTGAAGGGTCTTGGCGGACGCCCGGCAAGCCTTGCCGCGGGACGCTGCGACTGCCCGTGCACAAGTTCGGGTTACTAAGGTACCCCTAGTTTAGTACACCGACAGGAGCCCCTGGGCCTGGGCCATACACGGTGCCGAGCGCTGTTGGGCCAGGCCCAAAACAAGGCACGGGCACGCGCGGCCTGGGTCCAAACCAAATCCATTCCGTATCCACCGCGTCCTCTCGTAACGGCACGCGTCAATCGCAGCGTCGTGGGAGAGATCGTGGATAATTTTTAACTCCAGGAAATGCGTAACGTTCGCCTCGGTTCTGCACCCCCGCCACGCGGCTCCCATGCGCTTGGGGTCACAGACGGTGGAAGCGAGAGACTGGGCCACTGCGAGCAGAGGCAGCGGGTCGGACCCGACTCCCTGCTCTTCCTGTGCCCTGATTCGCTGAGCGGGGCGGCCGAGCCCCCACCCCGCTCCTTTAAGAAGAGCGGGAGGGGAGTGCAGAAGCCCGCACTCTCTCATCTTCTCCTTTCTTCAGCTTCTGCTCCCCTTTCTCTCGTTCGCCATGGAGAAAGGGAACCCTGGCCCTTCATCGGTGGCGGCGAGGGTCGCCGCCAGACAGCGCGCCCCTCCCTATCCCGCGCCCGTGGTGGCAGAGCCAGCCATAAGGGGAAGAGGGAGGGGGCGAGGTCGTGGACGAGGTCGAGGACGAGGTCGAGGCGCTCGGGGAAGGGGCGGACGGGGCGGCGAGCCAGCTCCGCCTCCGCCGGCGGTTCCGCTCCCCACGGCGGTCCATACAGGGGACGACCCTTGTGAGTTGTTCGTCAGGCTGCGCCAGGCGCCTCGTCGTCGCCTCCGGCTTCCAGCTCCGTTTGCGAGCGTGATGGAGCTGGATCCGCCCGAGACACTGACATTGCACATGAGGGGCTGTGGGATCAGCGGCACGCGAGTCCGCGTTGTATTCCCAGCCCCTAATGTGATGTATCTTGATCGTGGATGGAAGACGTTCGCCTGTATCCACAGCCTGATGGCGGGGTTTACCCTCCATTTTAAGTTAATGGAGGGCGATCTCCTCTCCGTCAAGGTCTTCGGGTGCTTCGGTACGCGGGCGAAGTGCTGCGTGGACAGCTCCTCCGATAGCGAAGGCTCCTCCTCAAACGAGAGTGACGAGGAGGAGAGCGACAGCGACGATGAGGGTAGCGGGCGGCGGGATGGCGGGCCCGACTAGGTGTCGGGCGCCGCTTCGTGCGTCACCGGCGACCCCATCATCCGTGTCGCCGGCTCCTTGAACTCCCCGGGGTCGTCTCCTTGGGCGGCTGGCGTAGGGAGGCTGCGGAAGGGGAAGAGGGCTGACGACAAGGCCGTCAAGTCGGAGTACGAGGGCGTAGTGCCCTCAACAGCGTGCTGACGTCCTGCCGCCCCGTCTTCGAGCCCCGCTTCCGGCGCCGCCATCACCGTCTAGCCTCCGGACGGCCCCCGGGATGTTCTCTTGGTGTCTTCTGGCACCTGTAGCTCGCCTAGGCGCCCCTTTTGCCCTTTTCGCCTCCTTGACCTATCTCCTGAAGAGAGGGACAGGAAAGGGATTACGGGCATCTTATCTTTTTAATTTGTAAGCCTTCGGGCCTTAGTGCATGTAAAACTTGTAATCCTCTCTTTCGTGTTTTTCATCCTCTATGGACTGTACCCGAGTGGGATGTTTTTTTTGAAAAGAGGATGCTTGCTATGTTATATCCTTTACTCAATTCCATCCCTTGTATGTTTTTACCCTACGCTTTTAGGGAACTTGCCGGTGGGAACACGCTTGCCGCGAGCGTTGAGTGCGGAACATCAGCAGCCTGCCGGCGGTGTTGCTTCCGGCAAGAAACCTTGTCGGGGCTAGTTGCAGCACACTTTCATTGTTGAGCAGACTCGAAACAAATTAGGGGCGCAACTTAGCCACGAGTCAATTCCTCTGCGCACAGGTTTTCCATACAAGGCACGGTCGTTCAAGGAATATAACTTAAACATTTAAAATCTGACTGCGCTCAAACTTTGGCAACTTAGCTTTTCTGTCGTCTGTGTCCCGGCAAGGCTGTACTTCTTTGAACGACGCCATATCCACTTCATCATCTTCTCCTTCTCGAAGCTTCTGGCGTTAACTTTGCGGCTATGGTAGCGGCACAAAGCTTGCTGGTAGCGAGCAGCTCGTACCGCAGCCTGAAGACGATCTTCCTCGAGGAGCAGCGCGTCATCTTGCCGCAGCTGCTCTTGCTCTAGCTCATTATAAGCGAGCACTCGAGGCGATCCGTATACGAGTTCTGTGGGGAGAACTAGGGGCCGAGAATGTCGAGCCCCCAGACCGAAGATGGCCAGGATAAAGGGATTGTTTGGAGAGCTTGAGCTGGTTGATGAATCTGTTTGGAGTGGAACTGGCATGCTTCACACTTGGTTACTTGTGCAGTTGCATCCTGGAGGGCTGTCGGCCAAAAGAAACCTTGCCGGAAGGCCTTGCCGGCAAGTGCACTTGCGCCAATGTGGTGACCACATATGCCTCCGTGTATCTCCGCCAACAACTCTTGTCCTTCTTCCCAGGAAATGCACTTCAATTTCACTCTGTTGAATCTTTTTCTGTACAGTATGTCATCGACAAACTGATACATACTTGATTGCCGGGCTACTTTCTCTGCTTCTTCTTGCTCTTCGGGAAGTTCTCCTGTTTGAAGGAAATGGACTATCTACTGTGCCCATGTCGGAGCTTGTGGCTCGACAATGAGGACTAAAGGTGCAAATGCTGCTACGACAAGAATCTGGGATCCTGCCGGAGCGTGAAGCTCCCCGGCAAGCGTGTCGGGACACAGCTTGTCGGGAGCGTCTGCTTCAACGGAACAAACCCTGGGGCTTGTCGGAGCAGACTGCTCCTCAGCACTTTCTGTGTTGATCCTGGAGACCTTCTTGGCGGCGGCTTCGGGGAGCTCTGCCGGAAAGTAGTCGCCAGTAACCAACTTTCTCTTCCTGCTCTGTCCAGTTGATGGTGTTACAGATGGCTGAGTCAGCTTGAGCACAAAAATCCCTGGCTCCACAGGCAACTTAAGTGCGGCGCATTTTGACAGGCCATCTGCAATGTCGTTCTGAGCTCTTGGAATATGTTCCATCTGCAGGCCGTCAAAATGCTCTTCCAGCTTCCTCACTTCATCAATGTAGGCTTCCATCAACGGACTTTGATAATCTTTGTTAACTTGGCGGACGACAAGCTGTGAGTCACCCCTGACAATAAGCTTCTTGATCCCAAGTTCTGCCGCGATCCTGAGTCCGGCAAGCAAGCCTTCATACTCTGCAGTATTGTTTGTTGCTTGCTCCTTGGGAAAGTGCATTTGGATCACGTACTTTAGGTGCTCTCCGGTGGGTGCGACAAGTAGCACGCCTGCACTGGCGCCTTGCAGCGAGAAGGCACCATCAAAGTACATGATCCATTCCTTATTCGCTTCCTTGACGGGGATGCTCTTCTCCAGAATTTCTTCATCGAGTGTTGGCGTCCATTCTGCTATGAATTCTGCCAATGCTCGGTTCTGGATAGTTGAAGTACTTTCAAACTTGAGGCCAAAGCTTGACAGTTCCAGTGCCCACTCGACAATCCTGCCTGTTGGTTTTGGATTCTGCAATATCCTCTTCAACGGAAAGCGAGTGACAACTGTGATCTCATGTGCTTGAAAATAATGGCGCGGCTTCCTCGAGGCCATGAGAAGGCCGAAAAGCAACTTTTGCACCCCAGAGTATCTTGATCTAGCCCCCTGCAGAAGGGAACTGACAAAGTAAACTGGGCGCTGCACCATCTTCTTCTGTTTCTCTTCTTGTGGCTGTGCAGATCCATCCTTGCCGGAGCCAGAACTTGTTGGGGAAGCCCCCTGCTTGTCGCTACACTCGCTTGCCGCGGTCGCTGGCTCCTCATCCGCCTCCCTCTCCGCTACTAACGCAGCACTAACCACTTGATTGGTTGCCGCCCGATATAGCAGCAACTTCTCTTGTGGCTTAGGTGCGACAAGTGTTGGAGTTGAGGATAGGTATCTCTTCAGGTCCTGCAGCGCAGCCTCCGCTTCCGGAGTCCATTTCATTGGACCTGCCTTTTTCAAAATTTTGAAAAATGGCAGGGCGCGCTCAGCAGACTTAGAGATGAACCTACTGAGAGCAGCAACACAGCCGACAAGTCTTCGCACATCCTTGACGCGCTTTGGTGCTTCGATCTGTTCAATGGCTTTGATCTTGTTGGGATTGGCTTCGATCCCCCGCTGAGATACAAAGAATCCGAGAAGCTTGCCGGAAGGAACTCCAAATACACACTTCTCGGGATTTAACTTGAGATTGATCTTGCGCAGATTTGCAAAAGTCTCGTCCAAATCTTGGATCAAAGTTTCTCTGTCCTTGCTCTTGACCATTATATCATCCATGTAAGCTTCTAAATTTCTGTGCAGCTGTGGCTAAAAAGCATGACTGACTACTCTTGCAAATGTTGAACCAGCATTCTTTAGTCCGAAAGGCATCCGTACAAAGCAGTACGTGCCACATGGAGTAATAAATGCGGTTTTCTCTTCATCCTCTTCTGCCTTGAAGATGTGATTATATCCTGAGTATGCATCAAGGAATGAAAGCAGATCACATCCTGCCGTGGAGTCGACAATCTGATCAATGCGCGGCAAGGGAAATGGATCCTTGGGACAAGCTTTATTAACATCAGTGAAGTCAATACAAAGCCTCCACTTCCCGTTCGCCTTGCGCACGACTACTGGATTGGCTAACCACGTTGGATGCAGTACTCCTCGGACAAGGCCTGCTGCTTCCAACTTCTTGATCTCCTCTGCAATGAACTCTTGACGCTCCACTGCTTGTTTCCTGACTCTCTGCTTGACGGGCTGCGCGTGAGGGCAGACGGCAAGGTGGTGCTCAATTACTTTCCTGGGAACACCGGGGATGTCAGATGGTTGCCATGCAAACACATCGACATTCGCCCGAAGGAAAGCAACGAGCGCGCTTTCCTATTTAGGGTCAAGCGTGGCACTGATGGTGAAGGTACCACCAGTGCCGTCCTCGGCGGCCACTTCCTTGGTCTCAGCTGTCGCTGCCTTTGCCTTCTTGCACTTGCCGGTGGAGCTCGATGGTGCGTCCTCGACGGTAGCGCAGCACTCCGAAGAGGTGCGCTTGCCGGAGTGGGCATCAGAGCTACTCTTGCCGGACTTGGTCTTCTTCTTCCCCCGGGGAGCTTCAGCGGCAAGTGGTTTATGTTCTGCTGCGGCTGCTGCTTCCCGGTAGATCTTGTCGGTACAGATAAGTGCATCCTTCTTGTCGCTTTGGACAGAAATGACACTTATCGGACCGGGCATTTTGAGCATGTTGTAAGCATAATGAGAGGCTGCCATTAACTTGGCAAGCGCTGGACGGCCGAGTATCCCATTGTAGGGCAATGGGAAATCAGCAACATCAAATGTGACTCTCTCTGTTCTGAAATTCAGCTCGCTGCCAAACGTCACTGGCAGTGTAATCTTCCCCTTGGGCTGGCTCCTTCCCGGGTTGATTCCTTGAAAGGTACCAGTTTCTTCGAGCTCGCTGTCGGGGATATGGAGCTTCTTGAGCATCGCGGAAGAGATCAGATTTAGGCCGGCCCCGCCGTCAACCAACATCTTCGTGACCTTGAGGTTGCGGATGGTTGGTGAAACCAACATCGGCAAGCACCCGACCGCAGTGATGCGATCAGGTTGATCCTCAACATCAAAGACGATGGGCGTGCTGGACCACTTCAGGGGCTTGCACGATTCGACTGATGGTTCTGCTGCATTTACCTCCCGCACCCACTGCTTGAGTTGGCGGTGCGAGGTGTACAGAGAAGCACCGCCGTCAACGCACAAAACCTCCGTTGCTTTCTAAAACTCTTGCTCGTCGATCTCATCCTCGTCCATCTCATCATCCTCATCTTCGTCTTCGTCCTTGTCGCGGCCACGGGGAGGTCTGTCTCTTTGCCGCTGCTTGGCCTTGCCGCGGCGCTCTCCCCGGGCGGGACGCTTCTTGCCGGATCCCCCGCCACCTTCCTGGGCCTTCTCCTTGTCGCGACATTCATATTCAGCTTTCTGTAGCTCTGCCATCTGCTCAACCTTCTTGCATGCTTGGAGGTCATGGCCCTTGGTGCGATGGATCTTGCAGTACTTCTTGCCGGAACCGTCCTACTTGTCGGCGGCCACCACAGCCTCGCCGAAGTCATCAGCTTTGGCCTTCTCGGCGCCGCCTCCATTGCCGGACTGCTCGACGACTAGCACATCCTTAGCCTTTCTCTTTCTGTTATTCCGCCTCCGGTTCCTCTTCGCCGGAGGGGCGTCCTCACTGTCAGATCCCTCTGCTCCTACATTTTCTCCGGGGAGTTTCCTCCCCTCTTCAGCTCGTGCACACTTGTCGGCCAGAGCATATAGCTCGCTGACATCTCTGATCTTGCACATCGCCATCTCCTCCCTCATCCTGCGGTTACGCACGTTCTGATGGAACGCGCTAATAACCGCGACAGGGTGGACGTTTGGGATGTTGCGCTGCACCTGGCTGAATCTCTGTATGTACTTGCGTAGGGGTTCTCCTTCCTTCTGGGCAAGCAAATGAAGATCGCTTTCCTGGCCATGGGGCTTGTGGCCGCCTATGAAGGCGCTGACAAACTGATGGCATAGGTCCGCCCACGAAGAAATGGAGTTGTCCGGCAAGTGCATGAGCCAAGATCTGACGTTGGGCTTGAGCACCAGCGGGAAGTAGTTGGCGAGGATCTTCTCGTCGCGCCCCCCGGCAGCCTGCACCGCGATGGTGTAGACGCTAAGGAACTCCGACGGATGTATCCTGCCATCGTACTTCTCGGGTACGGCTGGCTTGAAGTTCTTGGTGCTGGGCCACTGGACCTGCCGCAGCTCACGAGTGAACGCAGGGCAACCTACCGCGTACGGCAAGTCGCCTGGTTCCCCTGGCGCATGCATGTCAACAGTGGGCCCAGCGCGCTGGTCAGACTGACGTCGCGCTTCTCTCCGACGCTCGATGCGAGTGCGAGCGTCTTCATGTCGTCGTTCTTGAAGAACGTGGCGTTGATCGCGGTGAGCTCGCGGGTCCGACGATGAAGTGGAGTCGGTGTCGAGGTTGGCCCGGCGAGTCGGCGATCTTGGCCTTCGGGGCGAGGAGTGCATGGTGGTGGCACCCTCGGCGGTCTTGTCGGCATCGGCTTGCGCCCGGGCGTCTTGCCGGGGCTTCGATGTGCTCGGTTGCCGGGGCTTGTCGCCGTTGGCGAAGCCGATGAGGCTATGAATGGTCATCCTCCAGTCGTCGATCTTGTCTGGCGCTGGAGGGTAATCTAGAAGCAGCTGGGCTCGGGCCAGTGCTTCCTCTGAAGTCTTGGGCGGCGGTGGCGAGCGGCGCGAGGTGCGGGATATGCTCAAACTTCTAACGGTGTTAGAAGGAGCAACATCTCGCCCAGGCGACCGTACTGCGCTCGTGCCAGCGTGTTGGCATGCAGGTTGGCCTTGAACGTCCCGCGATCCGCCGGCTTGGTCTTGTTCCAACGCGAGCACGGTGCTAGGAGCACCGCGGCGTTGTCGATCTTGCACCTCCTGGGAAGGGTGCGGTGGATGTACAGACGCTGAAGCTTGCGGGGCCTTGTCCTTGGACCTGGTGATGACATGAGTCCCACCGTCAGCGCCCGCTCCTCCGCCGGCGTCTACCCCACCGCCGGTTTGCTCCGGCGGCGGTGGAATCGACGCAGACGGAGCGGCCACCTCCGAAGTCTTCTTCTTCGGTGGCATGTTGATGAAGATGTTGATGTAGCGCGTGCGGAGACCGGATCAGGTTCGCAAAACCTCGACGCCCCCTACCTGGCGCGCCAAAGATGTCGTGGGGAAACGAGCACCTATGGGGCGGGGCCCCTTTTCGGTCCGGCAGGGAGCGGAGGGCGCACGAAGAGCAGATCGAGGTCGAGTGCGCGAGGGATTTTACCCAGCTTCGGAGCTCTCCGAAGAGATAAAACTCCTACTGCTTCTTTATGTTTGTATTTGTTCTTGCTTGAGAGCGTGGGTATGCTGTAGTCTCGAATGAGTCGAACCTCTTCTACGTGCACATGCGCCACCTTTTTATAGTCTAAAGGGGTCACCGACAGGTGGCAACGCAGAAAGAGGGGTAAAAAAGTAAAAATGTGGGTTGGTACAACCACTATCAACAGTGCCCCTACCTAACTCTGACGGCAGGGGACAAGGGCATTTAATGCCCGTCTGATCGCCCAAACAGTGCTGGAAGCGACCGTTAGGGGCGCCACCGATCGCCACGATGGCCTCCTCGTCATCTTCTCTTGCCACCTCGCACCGCTTGGCTGCACAGCTACCCGCCACGTGCACCAGGAGCGATCCAGCGGCGACACGTCGTCGGATGCGCTGGAGCGTGGGCGCAGAGTGGAGGCTTCGCCGTGGCATGCACCTTGCCGCGGTCGTTATCTTGTCGCACCCGCAAGCTTGCCGCTCGTCGGGTCTTGCCGGGACGCGCGGTGCGTCGCGGCAAGTTTTCTGAAGTGTCCTGGTTGGCCTTCCCGGCAAGCTCCTCTTGCCGGGGTCTTGTCCTTCCCGGCAAGCTTCTCTTGCCGGGGCCTTGTCTTCTCAATTAACACTTTGTTCTTGAATGGCAGTAATATGAATAGTGAAGGGTCTTGGCGGACGCCCGACAAGCCTTGCCGCGGGATGCTGCGACTGCCCGTGCACAAGTTCGGGGTACTAAGGTACCCCTATTTTAGTACACCGACAGAATGCTAAATATGAACTTGCTGGCGATAAGGGTAGAAAACATGTTGTGTTTGCACCAGGAGATCTTGTTTGGTTACATTTGCGTAAGGATAGATTTCCTGATTTGCACAAATCAAAGCTAATGCCACGTGCTGATGGTCCTTTTAAGGCGTTGGAGAAATAAATGATAATGCATATAAACTTGAGCTACCTGCAGATTTTGGGGTTACTCCCACTTTTAACATTGCAGATTTGAAGCATTATTTGGGTGAGGAAGATGAGCTTCTGTCGAGCACGACTTCATTTCAAGAAGGGGAGGATGATGACCATTGTTACACCCACAACCCCTACTGCTACATATACTGGACCAGTTACTAGAGCTCGCGCACGCCAATTAAATTATCAGGTACTTTCATTCCTTGGTAATGATTCTAATGTTCATGAGAATATGATGCTGCCTAAATTGGAAACATTTGTTTTGCTTACAAATGAAGGGCCTAGCTTGGAGAAGGATGAACATTGGAGCAAGAACAAGCATGGAGATGATGGCATGCACAAGGGGAACAAGAATGGAGTTACAAGTGACGATTTCAGGATTTTGAAGCCACCATAATGAGTGCATGATGCCTTGGACGAAATATACAAGATGCCACTTCATTTGTTTTCCACCATCTCCATGCTAGCCAAGTTGTTGCAGCTCCCTCCATCAATGATGACACGAACAGAACGTTCCTTCACAACTCCCTTGTATGGATCAAATTGTGCCTCTGATTTTGCTCAGCTTGTGTGATCTGCACACTCAAAACACGTTGAGCAACTAAACATTCATACCTGTCAGCATCTTCAGGAGCCATGTATTGCGTCTCATGTTCAGAATCATCTCCACCATGTTCTTCACGTGTAATAAGAGCCAAAGTATCCTCATCATAGTCTCTAGAGGACTCATACCCACCATCCTCGGTAGAATCATCACACGCCGAGATTTGCATTCTCTCGCATAATGACGTCTGCCCTTACAATGACGACAAATAATATCTCTTGCGTGCCCTGTTGATGCCATGGAAGAAGAAGAGCTCTGTGCAGGCCCGGCAAGTGCGCTCTTGGCAGATAGTGGTGGTTGTGCCTGCTTTCTTGTATCACGGCTGGAGGTAGCACCTGATGGAGGTGCTGGTGCAGTGGAAGTAGAAGAAGCACGCGGTATCCATGATGAAGGTCAACCTGCAGAAAAGTTAGTTCGCACCAATGCCTGTCGATCCTACACTTCACATTCAGCTTTACAAGCAAGGTGGAATAAATGAGTGATATTAGTTTACTCCTTATACTCTAGAATGGTTTGAATCTCTTTATTTAATCCACCCATAAAACGTGCAAGCATAGCTTCATTCTCTCACCACAAGACCACATCCACGTCCTTACTATATCCTATGGTTCAATAACAGCGACAAGGTTAAGGTAACACGTGCTGTTCGTGTGCATTTTAGTATCTCTACATATGCTAATTATGTTGATTGTGATGTAGTACCCATGCAATCATGTTCCTTATTACTTGGTAGACCATGGCAATTTGATAAAAATTCTATACACCATTGTAGAAATAATCAGTATACTCTTGTTCGTAAGGATTACCATATTACTTTGCTTCCTATGTCTCTTGATTCCATTTTGAAAGATGATATTAATAGAGCTAATAAAGCAAAATAGGAGAAATATAAGAGTGAAAATCATATTGTGGCAAAAGATTTTGAGCAACAAATGAAGCCTAATAATAAACCATCTAGTGTTGCTTCTGAAATTAAATTGAAAAGTGCAAGCTTATTTGCCACCAAATCTGATATTGATGAGCTAGATTTCAGCAAATCTGTTTGCTATGCTTTTGTGTGCAAAGAGGCATTATTTTCATTCGAGGACGTGCCTTCCTCTTTGCCTCCTACTGTCACTAACATTTTGCAGGAGTTCGCTAACGTCTTTCCACAAGACGTGCCACCGGGATTACCGCCTATTCGAGGGATTGAGCATCAGATTGACTTAATTCCCGGTGCTTCACTGCCAAACCGTGCGCCATATCGTACCAATCCAGAGGAGATGAAGGAGTCTATGCGTCAAGTAGAGGAGCTTCTCGGCAAAGGTTATATACACGAATCCCTTAGTCCTTGTGTCGTTCATATTATTCTAATGCCAAAAAAGGATGGTACATCGCGTATGTGTGTTGATTGTAGAGGCATTAATAATATTACTATTCGCTATCGTCATCCTATTCCTAGGCTAGATGATATGCTTGATGAATTAAGTGGCTCTACAATATTCTCCAAAGTTGATTTGCGTAGTGGGTACCATCAAATTCGTATGAAATTGAGGGATGAATGGAAAACAACATTTAAAACTAAGTTTGGATTATATGAGTGGTTAGTCATGCCTTTTGGGTTAACTAATGCACCTACTACATTCATGAGATTAATGAACGAAGTTTTACGTGCTTTCATTGGACGATTTGTGGTAGTCTATTTTGATGATATACTGATTTATAGCAGATCTTTGGAGGAACATTTGGAACATTTACGTGCTGTTTTTATTGCTTTACGTGATGCATGTTCGTTTGGTAACCTTGGGAAGTGCACATTTTGCACCGACCGAGTATCTTTTCTGGGCTATGTTGTTACTCTACTGAGAATTGAAGTTGATAAAGCCAAGATTGAAGCTATTGAGAGTTGGCTGAAGCCCAAAACGGTCGCACGAGTGAGGAGTTTTCTTGGACTCGCTAGATTCTATAGGCGTTTTGTGAGAGATTTCAACACCATTGCTGCACCTCTCAATGAGCTTACAAAGAAAGATGTGCCTTTTGTTTGGGGTACCGCACAAGAAAAAGCCTTCATGGTATTGAAGGATAAGTTCGCACATGCTCCTTTACTCCAACTTCCTAATTTTAATAAGACTTTTCAGCTTGAATGTGATGCTAGTGGAATTGGATTAAGATGTGTATTATTATAAGATAGCAAACTTGTTGCATACTTTTCTGAAAAATTTAGTGGGCCTAGTCTGAATTATTCTACTTATGATAAAGAATTATATGCTCTTGTTCGGACATTAGAAACATGGCAACATTATTTATGGACCAAAGAATTTGTTATACATTCTGATCATCAATCTTTGAAACATGTTAAAAGTCAAGCTAAACTGAATCGTAGACATGCTAAATGTGTTGAATTCATTGAGACTTTCCCTTATGTCATTAAACACAAGAAGGGTAAAGAAAATGTTATTGCTGGTGCATTGTCTCGTCGCTATACTATGCTTTCACAACTTGACTTCATAATATTTGGTTTGGAGACCATTAAAGATCAATATGTGCATGATGCTGAATTTAAAGATGTAATGCAGAATTGTAAAGAAGGAAGAATGTGGAACAAGTTCATCGTTAATGATGGATTTCTGTTCCGTGCTAACAAGCTATGCATTCTGGCTAGCTCCGTTCGTCTTTTGTTGTTGCAGGAGGCGCATGGAGGAGGATTAATGGGACACTTTGGCGTGAAGAAGATGGAGGACATACTTGCTACACATTTCTTTTGGCCAAATATGAGACGGGATGTTGAGCGTTTTATTGCTTGCTGCACTACATGTCAAAAAGCTAAGTCACGACTCAATCCTCATGGTTTATATTTGCCTTTGCCTGTACCTAGTGTTCCTTGGGAGGATATATCTATGGACTTTGTTTTAGGTTTACCTCGAACAGAAAAGGGGAGGGATAGCATTTTTGTTTTCGGATAGATTCTCGAAAATGGCACACTTTATACCATGTCATAAAAGCAATGATGTTGTTAATGTTGCTGATTTGTTCTTTTGTGAAATTATTCGCTTGCGTGGTGTGCTAAATACTATTGTTTCAGATCATGATACTAAATTTCTTATCCACTTTTGGAGATGTTTATGGGCTAAGTTGGGGACTAAGCTGCTTTTTAGTACTACTTGTCACCCCCAAACTGATGGACAAACTGAAGTAGTCAATAGAACATTGTCTACTATGCTTAGGGCTGTTTTGAAGAATAATAAGAAAATGTGGGTGGAATGTTTGCCTCATATTGAATTTGCTTATAATCGTTCATTGCATTCTACTACTAAGATGTGCCCTTTTGAAATTGTGTATGGTTTCCTACCTCGTGCACCTATTGATTTGTTGCCTCTTCCATCTTCGGAGAAGGTTAATTTTGATGCTAAACAACGTGCTGAATTGATCTTAAAAATTCATGAGTTAACCAAGGAAAACATTGAGCGTATGAATGCTAAATATAAACTTGCTGGAGATAAGGGTAGAAAACATGTTGTGTTTTCACCTAGAGATCTTGCTTAGTTACATTTGCGTGATTTTCGCAAATCAAAGCTAATGCCACGTGCTGATGGTCCTTTTAAGGCGTTGGAGAAAAAAATGATAAAGCATATAAACTTGAGCTGCCTGCAGATTTTGGGGATAGTCCCAGTTTTAACATTGCAGATTTGAAGCCTTATTTGGGTGAGGAAGATGAGCTTCCATCGAGGACGACTTCATTTCAAGAAGGGGAGGATGATGACCATTGTTACACCCACAATCCCTACTGCTACATATACTGGACCTGTTACTAGAGCTCGCGCATGCCAATTAAATTATCAGGTACTTTCGTTTCTTGGTAATGATTATAATGTTCATGAGAATATGATGCTGCCTAAATTGGAAACATTTATTTTGCTTACAAATGAAGGGCCTAGCTTGGAGAAGGATGAACATTGGAGCAAGAACAAGCATGGAAATGATGGCATGTGCAAGGGGAACAAGAACGGAGTTCCAAGTGATGATTTCAGGATTTTGAATCCACCATAATGAGTGCATGATGCCTTGGACTATATATACAAGATGCCACTTCATTTGTTTTCCACCATCTCCATGCTAGCCAAGTTGTTGCAGCTCCCTCCATCAATGATGACACGAACAGATTGTTCCTTCACAACTCCCTTTGTATGGATCAAATTATGCCTCTGATTTTTCTCAGCTTGTGTGACCTGCACACTCAAAACACGTTGAGCAACTAAACATTCATACTATCAGCATCTTCAGGAGCCAAGTATTGCGTCTCATTTTAAGAATCATCTCCACCATATTCTTCACGTGTAATAAGAGCCAAAGTATCCTCATCATAGTCACTAGCGGACTCATACCCACCATCCTCGGTAGCAATCATCACACACTGAGATTTGCATTCTCTCGCATAATGACCTCTGCCCTTACAACGACGACAAATAATATCACTTGTGTGGCCTGTTCATGCCATGGAAGAAGAAGAGCTCTGTGCAGGCCCGACAAGTGCGCTCTTGGCAGATATTGGTGGTTGTGCCTGCTTTCTTGTATCACGGCTGGAGGTAGCACCTGATGGAGGTGCTGGTGCGGTGGAAGTAGAAGATGCACACGGTGTCCATGATGAAGGTCGACCTGCAGAAAAGTTAGTTCGTGCCAATGCCTGTCGATCCTGCACTTCATGTTCAGCTTTACAAGCAAGGTGGAATAAACGAGTGATATTAGTATACTCATACTCTAGAATGGTTTGAATCTTTCTATTTAATCCACCCATAAAACGTGCAAGCATAGCTTCATTCTCTCACCACAAGACCACATCCACATCCTTACTATATCCAATGGTTCAATAACAGCGACATGGTTAAGGTAACACGTGCTGTTTGTGTGCATTTTAGTATCTCTACATATGCTAATTATGTTGATTGTGATGTAGTACCCATGCAAGCATGTTCCTTATTACTTGGTAGACCATGGCAATTTGATAAAAATTCTGTACACCATGATAGAAACAATCAGTATACTCTTGTTTGTAAGGATTACCATATTACTTTGCTTCCTATGTCTCTTGATTCCATTTTGAAAGATGATATTAATAGAGCTAATCAAGCAAAATAGGAGAAAGATAAGAGTGAAAATCATATTGTGGCAAAAGATTTTGAGCAACAAATGAAGCCTAATAATAAACCATCTAGTGTTGCTTCTGAAATTAAATTGAAAAGTGCAAGTTTATTTGCCACCAAATCTGATATTGATGAGCTAGATTTCAGCAAATCTGTTTGCTATGCTTTTGTGTGCAAAGAGGCATTATTTTCATTCGAGTACGTGCCTTCCTCTTTACCTCCTACTATCACTAACATTTTTTAGGAGTTCGCTAACGTCTTTCCACAAGACGTGCCACCGGGATTACCGCCTATTCGAGGGATTGAGCATCAGATTGACTTAATTCCCGGTGCTTCACTACCAAACTGTGCGCCAAATCGTACCAATCCAGAGGAGACGAAGGAGACTATGCGTCAAGTACAGGAGCTTCTCGACAAAGGTTATATACACGAATCCCTTTGTCCTTGTGATGTTCCTATTATTCTAGTGCCGAAAAAGGATGGTACATCGCGTATGTGTGTTGATTGTAGAGGCATTAATAATATTACTATTCGCTATCGTCATCCTATTCCTAGGCTAGATGATATGCTTGATGAATTAAGTGGCTCTACAACATTCTCCAAAGTTGATTTGCATAGTGGGTACCATCAAATTCGTATGAAATTGGGGGATGAATGGAAAACAACATTTAAAACTAAGTTTGGATTATATGAGTGGTTAGTCATGCCTTTTGGGTGAACTAATGCACCTAGTACTTTCATGAGATTAATTAATGTAGTTTGATGTGCTTTCATTGGACCATTTGTGGTAGTCTATTTTGAAGATATAGTGATTTATAGCAGATCTTTGGAGGAACATTTGGAACATTTACGTGCTGTTTTTATTGCTTTACATGATTCACGTTTGTTTGGTAACCTTGGGAAGTGCACCTTTTGCACCGACCGAGTATCTTTTCTTGGCTATGCCGTTAGTCCACAGGGAATTGAAGTTGATAAAGCCAAGATTGAAGCTATTGAGAGTTGGCTACAGCCCAAAATGGTCACACAAATGAGGATTTTTCTTGGACTCGCTAGATTCTATAGGTGTTTTGTGAGAGATTTCAGCACCATTGCTGCACCTCTCAATGAGCTTACAAAGAAAGATGTGCCTTTTGTTTGGGGTACCGCACAAGAAAAAGCCTTCACGGTATTGAAAGACAAGTTCACACATGCTCCTTTACTCCAACTTCCTAATTTTAATAAGACTTTTCAGCTGGAATGTGATGCTAGTGGAATTGGATTAAGAGGTGTGTTATTACAAGATAGCAAACCTGTTGCATACTTTTCTGAAAAATTGAGTGGGCCTAGTCTGAATTATTCTACTTATGATAAAGAATTATATGCTCTTGTTCGGACATTAGAAACATGGCAACATTATTTATGGAGCAAAGAATTTGTTATACATTCTGATCATCAATCTTTGAAACATATTAAAAGTCAAGCTAAACTGAATCGTAGACATGCTAAATGGGTTGAATTGACTGAGACTTTCCCTTAAGTCATTAAACACAAGAAGGGTAAAGAAAATGTTATTGCTGATGCATCGTCTCGTCACTATACTATGCTTTCACAACTTGACTTCAAAATATTTGGTTTGGAGACCATCAAAGATCAATATATGCATGATGATGGATTTAAAGATGTAATGTAGAATTGTAAAGAAGGAAGAATGTGGAACAAGTTCGTCGTTAATGATGGATTTGTGTTCCGTGCTAACAAGCTATGCATTCCGGCTAGCTCCGTTCGACTTTTGTTGTTGCAAGAGGCGCATGGAGGAGGATTAATGGGACACTTTGGCGTGAAGAAGACGGAGGACGTACTTTCTACACATTTCTTTTGGCCAAAGATGTGATGGGATGTTGAGTATTTTATTGCTGCACTACATGTCAAAAAGCTAAGTCACGACTTAATCCTCATGGTTTATATATGCCTATGCCTGTACCTAGTGTTCCTTTGGAGGATATATCTATGGACTTTGCTTTAGGTTTGCCTCGAACAAAGATGGGGAGGGATAGCATATTTGTTGTCGTGGATAGATTCTTGAAAATGGCACACTTTATACCATGTCATAAAAGCGATGGTGCTGTTAATGTTGCTGATTTGTTCTTTCGTGAAATTATTCACTTGCATGGTGTGCTAAATACTATTGTTTCAGATCGTGATACTAAATTTCTTAGCCACTTTTGGAGTTATATATGGGCTAAGTTGGGGACTAAGCTACTTTTTAGTACTACTTGTCACCCCCAAACTGATGGACAAACTGAAGTAGTCAATAGGACATTGTCTACTATGCTTAGGGCTGTTTTTAAGAATAATAAGAAAATGTGGGAGGAATGTTTGCCTCAGATTGAATTTGCTTATAACCGTTCATTGCATTCTACTACTAAGATGTGCCGTTTAGCAATTGTGTATGGTTTCCTACCTTGTGCACCTATTGATTTGTTGCATCTTCCATCTTCAAAGAAGGTTAATTTTGATGCTAGACAACATGTTGAATGGATCTTAAAAATGCATGAGTTAACAAAGGAAATCATTGAGCGTATGAATGCACCTAGAGATCTTGTTTGGTTACATTTGTGTAAGGATAGATTTCTTGATTTTTGCAAATCACAGCTAATGCCACGTGCTGATGGTCCTTTTAAGGTGTTGGAGAAAATAAATGATAATGCATATAAACTTGAGCTGCCTGCAGGTTATGGGGTTAGTCCCACTTTTAACATTGCAGATTTGAAGCCTTATTTGGGTGAGGAAGATGAGCTTCCGTCGAGGACAACTTCATTTCAGGAATGGGAGGATGATTATCATTGTTACACCCACAACCCCTACTACTACATATACTGGACCAATTACTAGAGCTCGCGCACGCCAATTAAATTATCAGGTACTTTCGTTTCTTGGTAATGGTTCTAATGTTCATGAGAATATGATGCTGCCTAAATTGGAAACATTTGTTTTGCTTACAAATGAAGAGACTAGCTTGGAGAAGGATGAACATTGGAGCAAGAACAAGCATGGAGATGATGGCATGCGCAAGGGAACAAGAACGGAGTTACAAGTGATGATTTCAGGATTTTGAAGCCACCATAACGAGTGCATGATGCCTTGGATGAAATATACAAGATGCCGCTTCATAAATTTCGTCCAGAGGCTATTCTAGGTGCTGCGTCACCTTATTATTGGGCCAGGCCCATGTAATTTCGAAATACATAAGTATAGGCTATATTTAGAGTCCGTATTTGTGGGGAAACAAGAGATAGGGTTGGTTTCGGACCCCTCCACCAAGGGCCACGATATTCCCCCCCTCTTCCTCCATATATACAACCCTTAGGGCACATTTAGACTTTGGGTTTTGTTTAGATTAAAAGATTGCCATAGCTGCAACATCGCATACTTCGTTTGTGTTCAACGACCAGACCAAGACATCACAGAATCCCACCTTCATTAATAAACCTTTCCTCTTATATTCGCAATATCCAGATTGCAATCTCAGTTTCTTGCTTGTTCTTTGTTTGCTCGCAGGAAACAGACCCTCGTAGTCAGGTTGATCATGCTCCGGCGTGGTCAATAACCCCTTGGAAGTTGGTTTAGCGATTGCTAAGGCGCGATGCCTCGCACGTTCGTAGTCGGATTGTCAAGGTCGACTCCCACAGAAAACGATAGCCACCATCTCATCGAAACATCGGGACACCTTTGCCTCTATCAATTTGGGGTGATAATCTTCCTTCTTCTTTTGCTCTTGTGTTTCATCTTTTGCTTCGGGTGTTTCGCCGCACGTGTCACGTTCTCTGCGAGGCATGAATAGAACAATGCTACTCCCTCCGTCTAGCTGAATAAGTCATCTTAGGTTATGCATTGTGACCAAGGAGGAGGGGAAAACGAGAGAACTTAATGTATATTTGCTAATTAAGAGCACTGCATGCAAATAACTAACCACTGCATGTCGTGTTTGGTAGTCTCAAGTCATTAAAAGCATGCACACCCCACTCTCTTATTGGTTGGTATGCCAAGAAACAAGAAACGAGGTAGAAGTTAATGCACCGCGCCTAAGTGTTTTGGGATTATTTGGTTTTCGTAAGATGACTTACACACCTAGACAGAGGAAGTAACAATGAGATGGCTAGCAAATTAGATCACTTTTTACGCCATATGGCACTGGGCTGCCGTGTTTCCCGCTCCTCCGTCGTAGTACTACTCAAGTGGAAAACTTGAGTATACCGCACGGTTGTTTGCTCCTCCTCAGGTCGTCAGCACATTTATATGAGCAGTCAAATCACAAGGCCCCGCCTTCCAGCAGTAATCACTACAAAAAAAGACACATCCGTGACATTTTGGGCCGAACGAATTTTTTTTTCTGTCATACTTATGACACTTCTATGATGATAATGGTGACAAAACCCGGTATCATCCTAGATGTGGTGGGATCCTACTTCTATGACAAAAATCATGACAGATAATGGGCTTTTCGTCCTGGGCGGGCCGGAGATGCAGCTGCATGACATTCTTTGGGCCGTCCATGACGGAAAAAGCCATGGTAGAAGCGAGGGCGAGGAAAATTTTGGGGAGTTCCCGGTTACGGTGGGTGGTCGGGGGCCGAGCGATGCACGTTTCTCTTGTACACGTACGCGCGTGTGTGCGAGGCGTTGGCTCTAACTGAACCTGAGTGAGGCGTTGGGCTCTAACTGAACCCGAGTGAGTGCACTACAGGCTATGCGTTACTGAACCCGAGAGATCGATCGATGGCTGTTAACTGAACCCGATCGAGTGATTCCTTCGCTACTGCTGCTAACTGAAGCCGGTCGATGCTGCCTCTGGATGAGCAGTGAGCATTGCGGGGGCGGGGGGGGGGGGGGGGGTGGATGAACAGTGAGCGGTGGGGGTGGATGAACAGGACCCCGGCCCGTGGCGTTGCCTCTGGATGAACAGGACCCCGATCAATCAAGGCGGTTGGGGTTGGATGAACAGGACCCCGTGGAGGGCTGGATGAACAGGACGACCCCGTGGAGGGCTGGATGAACAGTAGATGGTGGAGGTGTTCCCGTGGAGGGGTGGTTGAACAGGAGCCCAGGGAGGGGTGGTTGAACAGGAGCCGGTGGAGTAGCACGCGGTGGAGGCTGGATGAACAGGAGCCTGTGGAGGCTGGAGGAGGTCGACGGTAGCCCGTGGAGGCTGGAGGAGGTCGACGGTGGAGATGAACATTATCCCGTGGAGTCCCGTTTTGAGGTATGCCACACCCCTCCCGATGAACAGGACCCCCGTTTTGACCGTAGCGCTCCAATACAAGTTCGTTTTGCGGTACGCCACACCCCTCCCAATCAACAGGACCCCCGTTTCGACCGTAGGAGGTCCGTTTCCTCCGTGTTGCGGTACGCCAGACCCCTCCCGATGAATAGGATCCCGTTTCGAACGTGGCCGGTCGAACATAAGGCCGTTTCCTCCGTTCTGCGGTATGCCAGGCCTCATTTCCATCGCCTGTTCCATCCAAGCCCTTCGGATGAACACGATGACGCATTCCATTCCGACCCAGCAGGTTGGCAACCAATGAACACGACGACGACGACGCTGTTTCTCCGTTCTGACCCAGCCATGTACACGAGCCCTGGCCGGTGTATGCACGAGTAGGCGTTCGAGACCCCACCCATATGTACACATACGTGGCCGTATTTTATTTCTTGCACACTGGCCGTTGTACGTACGTGTACATGCTACGTGCGCGCCTCTACTACGACACGTACACGCCTCTACTACGACACGTGCACGCCCCTACTACAACACGTGCACGCCTCTACATCCATCAGTATGTACGTACACGTTTGCGACCAGAATGACAACGCTACGTACGCTTCGACCAGGTCGGTTCCGACTGTCAGGAACTTCCTTGCATGCGAAGATGTAGCTGGTGGGTCCCAGCAGTCAGGGGGGCGAATCGTTTTTTAGCCCGGACGCACTTCCTTGCATGCGAAGATGTAGCTGGCGGGTCCCAGCATTCAGGGGGAAATGTTTTTTTGCGAAATACGGTGGCCCATCTGATGGGTCCCCGCTGTCAGGTGGAGGAATAATTATTTTGCGCGTCATAAGGAGGCACTTCCTTGCGGCCGCCATGGACCCAGCTGTCAGCCTCTCCACCCACAGTACTCTTCCGATGGAAGTTGGTCGTTGACCACATTGACCACGCCGCGCCGAGAGCACCACGGCGGTGGATGACGGCGAGGCCTAGGAAGGGGACGACGCGGAGCCGGGGAAGACGCAGCAGTGGATGCCCACACGAAGAGGAGTACGAGGGTTCACTGGTTCGGGTGCGGTGTGAGGCTGCTGTCGCCGCAGAATAACAGGGGGTGTGGGTGAGTAGAGGGATGGCCTGGCCAGCAGTGGGAGTAGTAGGGGGCGTGGAGGCCTCCGCGGCATCATAGCCGGCCACGGGAGGCAGGAGCACGCGGTTAGACCGGCGCTGGTTTGGGCGGCTGGAGCAAGAAGACCAGAGGTTGAAGAAGCACTACGGCCGTTGGATGGACATCGTACGGTCACTGGAGCTAGAATCGTTCATATTGACTAAGTTGACAAAGCCCTCCGTCCCTGTCAACTTAGTTGGCCCACAAGTCATCCTCCCACTATGGTGGGTCCCAGCTAGCAGGGGGTATTCATTTTTTGTGCGTAATAAGGAGGCACTTCCTTGCGTGCGAAGATATAGCTAGTGGGTCCGACTTGTCAGCGGGGGAACGCTTTTTTCGTGAAATACAGAGGCCCTTCCGGTGGGTCC
This sequence comes from Triticum timopheevii, assembly GCA_963921465.1. Lineage (NCBI taxonomy): Eukaryota > Viridiplantae > Streptophyta > Magnoliopsida > Poales > Poaceae > Triticum > Triticum timopheevii. The sequence goes on from OY997270.1 coordinate 144,128,559, forward strand.
CAGCTATCAGGTGGAGGAATCATTATTTTGTGCGTAATAAGGAGGCATTTCCTTGTGTGCGGCCGTGGACCCAGCTGTCAGCCTCTCCACATACAGTCCACGTCTGATGGATGTCGTTCGTTGACCATGTTGACCAGGCCGCGCCGAGAGCACCATGGCGGTGGACGACGACGAGGCCTAGGAAGGGAACGACACGGAGCCGGGGAAGACTCGGCAATGGTTGCCCACGCAGTGGGGAGTACGAGGGTTTACTGGTCCGGCTGCCGTCGCCGGAAAATAACAGGAGGTGTGGGTGAGTAGAGGAATGGCCTGGCCAGCAATGAAGTAGGGTGGGGCGGTGCGGCCTGTGCGGCAGCACAGCCAACCACGGGAGGCGGGAGCAGACAGTCCCACCGGAGCTTGTTTGGGCGGCTGGAGCAAGAAGATCATATTTTGAAGAAGCAGCACGACCGTTGGATTAACATCCAATGGTCACTGCTGCTAGAATCGTTTGTGGACTAAGTTGACAAAGCCAAAGTACACGTCAACCTAGTAGACCCACAAGTCAGCCTCCAAATCTGTCCCAAACAACATACAACCCAGAATTTCTAGCCAGATTCAAATTAATTTTAAATATAAATATACCTTAATTTAAATTCAATGAAATTTTACTCGCACAAAAACAATGAAATTTAAAATATCAAAATCCGAAAGAAAACAGTATTTTGGAACTAATTGCCCGTTTGTTGTATTTTTTCATTTTACAACCCATTTATTATTACTTATAGCCCATTTCTTATTACATATAGCCCATTTTCTGGGCAAAATGCATCCCTCCTCGTCTTGAAAGATTTTCGGCCCAACAGGGCGTAGAAAGGCAAGTAGGCCTACGTTGGTTATTCTGCAAAAAACAAAATAGCTGGCTAGCCATTTTCAGAAAGGAAAAAAACAAACTGGGCTGGTCATGTGCTAACCATATGAAATAAAAGCCTCGGCTAGATGGGCCACGGGTCCCGCACAACCCAGTTGATACCCTTCTCCGTCCCAAAAAAAAAATACTGCGCGCGCTGCTGGGTCCCTACTGTCATCCTCACCATGTACAATCATCTCCTTATTCCTTAAGGTTGTTGACCATGTTGACAACACTGGAGGGTAGCACCGCAGCGAGCAAACCAAGGTGGAGGACGATGGTGAAGCCTCGGACGGGAACGAACAGGAGCTGGGGAAGATGCGCAGAGTTTTAGGGTGCGATGTGGCCACGATGCGTGCGCGGCAGCACAACCAGCCGTGGGAGGTGGGAGCAGGCGGTCCCGCCAGCGCTGGTTTGGCTTTGGCGGCTCAAGGAAGAAGAGACTAAAGAAACACGACAGACGTTGAATGTGAATCCAACGGTCAAGGTTGGCACAATCGTTTGTTGACTAAGCTGACACCAAGTAGCATACTATTTTATATATAGGAAGAAAATAAAAACTGGGCTCGTTGGCCTGATAACATTCCCGAAACTGCGACCGTTCGATCTTGTGTCGCAACTAAAACTGCGAGGAAAATGCGTTTGTCTGCCGTCCTCTTCATAGGGAACGTTCGCCACCTAAGTGACTAGCACCCTTGGTTTTCAACTGAGAGGTCTTGGGTTCGAGTCCCAGGAACTCTCAAGTTTGTCCTCCTTCCTTCCTCGCAAAAAAGGGAAAGAAAATCAAAGACTTGGGAAGGCGTACTGAACAAGATAGTGTACTAGTAAAGAGATGTTGCCGAGTTTTAGAGAAAAAAGAGACGTGCTCCTGTAGCTGGTTCGAATCCAAACCTAGACTATGACTATATATGGTGCTATGCTACTCTGCAAGTAATGAAACTGACATATCCAACGTTTGCTTCTCCTCTTCTCTAGTTACTCTGCCTAGCATCAGAAGCTCTAGCCGCAACAACAATGTCCGTTGGCTGCTCGTCCACCTGCTCTTCAGCAGGCAACAACTAGATATGCGCCAAGTCACCACCTGTACCATCGCCTGTGGGTCTCATCACACCCCCGCCGGCATGCGCACCGCAGCCGATTGCTCATCGCATCCCGCTACCGTTTGTGTGGTGCCACTGCTGCAAATCACGCAGAGTCATCTGTCGCGTCTCAACCATAATCCTCAACCCTGGCCGAGACTTCTACAAATGCCTGAATCATGGGGTAATAATATGTTTAAGTGTTGTTCTGCTGCTTTCAGTTGCTGATTTTTCAATAGTTTGGTTGATGATCTTCCAATTTGATTCGTGCAGAAAAGGGAAGATTTGTGTGATTTGTATTTCTGGGAAGTTGCTGTTGTGGGGGAATGCAACTATGTTGATTATTTGGTTAGCCGAGGAATCCCTATACCAGCAGGTTGGGGTGTTGGACAAGTAACTGAAGGAACGACAGAAAAGGAAGATGCAGAGCAGAAGGTTAAAGATGCAGTTCCTCTGATCATGGCAAAGCAACAGCTGCTGAACGGCCTTGACAACAATGAGGAGATGAAAGTGCTTGTGAAGATAATGGGCAAAATCGATGTGCTCTATAGGATGATTGTCTCTTTATTTGCAGTGTATGTAGTACTCGTAATGCATTCAGTGGCTATGACGTGAGCACTTTGCTGAAACTAGTAATGAATGAAACTTGTGTAGCAGGTTGGGCGTAGTGTTGTGAACATCTAATGATTTCTATTAACGGAAATGATTTCTATTAATGGAAATCAGGGGTATCCCCTTTTGCTCATAAATAAATAAATAGCATAGGCCCTGTCGGGTCAGCTTTGTTCTCATTCGAAGACGTCGAGCAAATTGCAGTCCAACATCAAACTATGTCATCAAATTCAAGTTTCACAGTAAAATATGAGTACAACTAAACAGCAATGTCATCATGTTTTAGTTGTCATACAATCACCAAACACAAATCAGCATACATAACAAGTGATGTTCTCACAGCAAAATACTAAACAACATGTTCATCAGGTTTCAGTTGTCATAGCAAACACAATTTCACATAGTAGATAAAAAAACGTCTTCTGACAGGCAAATACGACAAAAGCAATGTAATCATCATCCGCAGCAGCAGCGTCAACATCTTCGCCATGTGTATTAGTCTGAATCATAATTCCCCATGGTGTCATCTTCTTCTTCGTCCTCAACATCCTTGAACGTTGGCTTCTTCTTGATCAACTCTTGTATGTCCACAGCACGACAGTCAATCTTTTCGCCGGCGTCATTGACGTGATGGTTCTCAAAGATATTTGGAACATCTGTGTTATCTTGTACATCGGGAGCAGTGTATGCATCATCTTGTTGTGCAACTTCATTAAACGAATTCTCTGCTCAAACCTTTGCAATACTCTCCAGTCATCGCTACGTGCAAATGTGTCTTCCAAGAAAAATATCTATGTTGCTTGATTTGCCAAAATAAAAGGCTCGTTGGTCTAGTACGCCGCCTTGACATTGATGGATTTGAAATAATCATCAGCTCTGGGTTTTGTGATCCTGGAAAATAGGTTATACCAATGACAGCACAATAGAACCACACACCGATGATCCTCGAAACTGGAGATATACTGCAACTGAACAATGTCTGTTATGTTAGCATACATATCAGTTGTCTCTTTGTCATATGTATCCGTGCTCATGATGGCACTGTTTTGTGTCTTCCTGCCTTGGTCTCGTGCAAGGGTGTTGTAGCACACATCTCCAACAACGGAAGATTCATAATGTCTTACCCGAGTATCAGGACCCATTGCTAGTGAGTAAAGGGCATCATCAACTGCCTGCCAATCCTTCCGCGTCTTCTTAACCTATGGTTAGAAAATAGACAAGCTGATCATCGTATGTACTCAATATATTAAAAAAACTGACAGTGCAATTCGAAAGCTTACATGGCTCTTGAACCATTTCGCAAATCCTACCATAACCAGTTTGTCAATGTTTCTTAGATTTTGCGGCAGTAACTCCTTTTTGTAGATGCTGCACAACATAGTGATCGTGTCAACCATCTAAATATATAAGAATGTGTTGCAAGTTTAGTAGATTACGATGTATAAGCTGCAGTACTGCACTTACTTGATATAAGGTAGTATCTCAGGACAGTTATTCAACACATACCGAACCATTTTGTCCAAATCTTTAGGTTTGTCCTCTTGTCGAATCTTCCCTGTAACTCGAACATAATAGTCGAAAACATTGAGCCCGGCATTGTCTTGACCCACCTCTTTGCTAAGCTGATCAGATGTTACAATGTATTTTGAGCAGAATGTCAACGCTTCTGTAGCAATGTAGGCCTCTGCAATGGAACCCTCGGGTCTAGCTCTATTCCTAACATAGCCCTTGAAAGTGCCTAGCCGCCTTTCAATAGGGTACATCCAGCCATACTATACTGGACCTCTAAGTAGTGCCTCATCAGTTAGATGAACGGCCAAATGCACCATCACATCAAAGAAGGCTGGAGGATATATCTTCTCAAGGTCGCATAGGATAGTTGGTATCTTGTCTCTAAGACGCTCCAAAGCATCTATCCTGATATTTCTACTGCAGAGTTCCCTGAAGAATTGTCCCAAATCTGCATCTGCTCTATATAAGTCAGGGAGGCCCAATCCTCTAAGGATAACATCTAAAACCCTTTGAAGTAGGACGTGGCAGTCATGAGTTTTCAACCCTTGTACCTTGTTTCCATCTGCACTGACTCTCCTCTCAGGGTTGGAAGCAAATCCATGTGGGAATCTCACACGTGACAGTACCTCGCAAAATTCTTTTCTTTTTACCTTGTCCAAGACGTACACAGCTGGTGCCATATCCCGTGGTTTACCTTCATCTTGCACCTGCAAATCCTGTCTGAAACCCAGGTGTGTCAAATCAATCCTAGATTTTAAGGCATCTTTCGTCTTGCCTTCAATATCAAGAAGTGTGCCGCTAATGGTGACACATCTTTTTTTCTCGATGTGTGATGTATACTACACAACCTTCTTCTTGTATACGTTGTTGGGCCTGCAAGTGAACATGTTTGTAGGACAGTAGCAAATTTCCCTCAAGTGGATGACCTAAGGTTTATCAATCCGTGGGAGGCGTAGGATGAAGATGGTCTCTCTCAAACAACCCTGCAACCAAATAACAAAGAGTCTCTTGTGTCCCCAACACACCCAATACAATGGTAAATTGTATAGGTGCACTAGTTCGGCGAAGAGATGGTGATACAAGTGCAATATGGATGGTAGATATAGGTTTTTGTAATCTGAAATTATAAAAACAGCAAGGTAACTAATGATAAAAGTGAATGTAAACGGTATTGCAATGGTAGGAAACAAGGCCTAGGGTTCATACTTTCACTAGTGCAACTTCTCTCAACAATAATAACATAGATAGATCATATAACAATCCCTCAACATGCAACAAAGAGTCACTCCAAAGCCACTAATAGCGTAGAACAAACGAAGAGATTATGGTAGCGTACGAAGCCACCTCAAAGTTATTCTTTCGGATCAATCTATTCAAGAGTTCGTACTAGAATAACACCTTAAGACACAAATAAACCAAAACCCTAATGTCACCAAGATAATCCATTATCACCTCAAGTATCTGTGGGCATGATTATATGATATGCATCACACAATCTCAGATTCATCCAACCAACAGAAAGTACTTCAAAGAGTGCCCCAAAGTTTCTACCGGAGAGTCAAGACAAAAACGTGTGTCAACCCCTATGCATAGGTTCATGGGTGGAACCCGCAAGTTGATCACCAAAACATACATCAAGTGGCACATGAAATCCCATTGTCACCACAGATAAACACGGCAAGACATACATCAAGTGTTCTCAAATCCTTAAATACTCAATCCGATAAGATAACTTCAAGAGGAAAACTCAATCCATTACAAGAGAGTAGAGGGGGGAGAAACATCATAAGATCCAACTATAATAGCAAAGCTCGCGATACATCAAGATCGTGCCATAGAGAGAACACGAGAGAGAGAGATCAAACACATAGCTACTGGTACATACCCTCAGCCCCGAGGGTGAACTACTCCCTCCTCGCCATGGAGAGCGCCGGGATGATGAAGATGGCCTCATGTGATGGGTTCCCCCTTCGGCAGGGTGCTGGAACGGGCTCCCGAGAGGTTTTTGGTGGCTACAGAGGCTTGCGGCGGCAGAACTCCCGATCTATCTTCTTATTCGATGGTTTTAGGGTATAAGGGAATGTATAGGCGAAAGAAGTCGGTTGGGCGAGCCTCGAGGGGCCCACGAGAGGGTAGGGCGCGCCCAGGGGGGTGGGCGTGCCCCCCTATCTTGTGGCTTCCTCGATGCTCCCCTGGCTTGCACTCCAAGTTTCCTGGGTCACGTTCGTTCCAAAAATTACGCTGCCGAAGGTTTCATTCCGTTTGGACTCCGTTTCATATCCCTTTTCTTCGAAACACTGAAATAGACAATAAAACAGCAATATGGGCTGGGCCTCCGGTTAATAGGTTAGTCCCAAAACTAATATAAAAGTGTATAATAAAGCCCGTAAACATTCAAAACAGATAATAAAATAGCATGAATGCTTCATAAATTATAGATACGTTGGAGACGTATCAGCATCCCCAAGCTTAATTCCTACTCGTCCTTGAGTAGGCAATGATAAAAGAAAGAATTTATGAAGTGTGAATGCTAGAAGGTGCACAAGTTTGATCAATGATAATTTCAATCACCTTTTCTAGCATTATAATATGTCATAACAGTAGTTCATCTCATAAAACTTCTCACGATAAAGTAACAAGCAATTCACATGTCAAAGCATGGACCATAAACTTTCTTGAAAACTAGCAAACTTCATTCTCGGTCATTAAACAATTGCAATTCATCTTATTTTCAGGAATAGCAAACTCCACATACTCAACTATCATATAGTCTTCTACAATTGCTAACACTCATGCAATACGAATGGTTATGGAGTTTTAATCGGACACTGAGAAAGATAGGGGCTTATAGTGTTGCCTCCCAACGTATTCACCTTTGGGTGATGTCAACAATAATAGTTCATGCTAACTTACATCCAATTGGATATATATATATATCAGGATCTTTCCAACACGAGGTGCTTGCCAAAGGATAAAATGAAAAAAGGGAAAGGTGAAGATCACCTTGACTCTTGCATAAAGTAAAAGACATAAAGTAAACGATAGGTCCTTCGCAGAGGGAAGCAGAGGTTGTCATGCGCTTTTAGGGTTGGATGCATAAAATCTTAATGCAAATGAACGTCACTTTATATTGCCACTTGTATATGGACCTTTATTATGCAGTTCGTCGCTTTTATTGCTTCCATAACAAGATCGTATAAAGCTATTTTCTTCACACCAAAAGATCATACATATTTAGAGAGCAATTTTTATTGCTTGCACCGATGACAACTTACTTGAAGGATCTTACTCAATCCATAGGTAGGTATGGTGGACTCTCATGGCAAAACTGGGTTTAAGGATATTTGGAAGCACAAGTAGTATCTCTACTTGGTGCAAGGAATTTTGGCTAGCATGAGGGGTAAAGCCAAGCTCAACATGTTTGAATGATCCATGACAATATACTTTAACTGAGACGTGCGAAAACATAACCCATTATGTTGTCTTCCTTGTCTGACATCAACTCTTTAGCATGTCATACTTAATGAGTTCTCCCAACTATAAAAGATGTCTAGGATAATAAATTTATATGTGGAATCTCCCTTCCTTCAATATTCTTTCATGAATTGTTCAAATGACCAATATGATGCTTGCTAACCTTCAATAAATTTACAACCTCTACTTCTTAGATGTGAAGTCATTACTCCCCGTGGGATAAGCAAATGAGACATATATAATTTCAGATTTATGACAATCAACTCATTCAACAATTTACTCATAGGATATAAGTGAAGCACACGAGTAAATGAAAAACTACTCCAAAAAGATATAAGTGAAGATCAATGAGTAGCTAAATAATTAGGTAACTATGCGAAGACTCTCTCTCATTAAATAATTTCAGATCTTGGTATTGTACTCAAAAAGCAAGCAAAACAAAATAAAATGACATTGCAAGGATAGCACAACTCATGTGAAGAAGCAAAAACTTAGGCTCAACCGATACTAACCGATAGTTGTTGAAGAAGAAAGGTGGGATGCCTACCGGAGCATCCCCAAGCTTAGATGCTTGAGACTTCTTGAAATATTATCTTGGGGTGCCCTGGGCATCCCCAAGCTTGAACCTTTGTGTCTCCTTAATTCCTCTCATACCATGGTTTCTCTTTTTATCAAAAGCTTCATCCACACCGAACTCAACAAGAACTCGTGAGATAGGCTAGCATAAACCAATTCAAAACCTTATCATTTTCTACTGTAACAAATAACTAAAATTATTATTCAACATTTCATACTAAATGATTCTGCATATTTAATACTCCTATCCTCAAATAGAATCATTAAACAAGCAAACATATGCAAACAATGCAACCATAACAGCAATCTGCCAAAACAGTACAGTCTGTAAAGAATGCAAGATTCATCATACTTACCTAACTCCAAAAATTATGAGAAAAATATTAAGCTGTAGAAGATTTATCAGAGCTCATTATGCAAAAAGTTTCAACATTATATCATTCTCTGACATTTCTAGGGAATTTTTGCAACAGCGGTAAACTTTCTGTTTTCAAACAGCAACATGTATACTTGCAAAATAAGCATGGTAAAGGCTATCCTTGACATTTTTATTGAAACTAAAGATGCAAAACATTATTATAAATAACAGCAAGCAAATACTAACAAAATAAAATGATGCTCCAAGCAAAACACATATCATGTGGCGAATAAAAATATAGCTCCAAGTAAAGTTACCGATGAACGAAAACGAAAGAGGGGATGCCATCCGGGGCATCCCCAAGCTTAGGCTCTTCGTTGTCCTTGGATATTACCTTGGGTTTCCTTGGGCACCCCCAAGCTTAGGCTCTTGCCACTCTTTATTCCATAGTCCATCGAATCCTTACCCAAAACTTGAAAACTTCACAACACAAAACTCAACAGAAAACTCGTAACCTCCGTTAGTATAAGAAAATAAAACCACCACTTAGGTACTGTAATGAACTCATTATAAATTCATATTGGTGTAATATATACTATATTCCAACTTCATTATGGTTCATACCCTTTGATACTACTCATAGATTCATCAAAATAAGCAAACAACACATAGAAAACAGAATCTGTCAAAAACAGAACACTCTGTAGTAATCTGTATCAAACGTATACTTATGGAGCTCCAAAAATTCTACCAAATTAGGAAATCCTAAGTAATTTGTGTACCAATCCAGATCAAAAAGAATCATATCATAATCAAGTTTCTGTGAAGTAATAAAACTAATTTACTGGGTGCAAAAGTTTCTGATTTTCAGCAGGATCAACACAACTATCACTGTAGGCTATCCTAAAGGTCTTACTTGGCACTTTATTGAAACAAAAGCTATAAAACATGATTACTACAGTAGCATAATCATGTGAACACACAAAAACAGTAATGATAAATATCGGGTTGTCTCCCAACAAGCGCTTTTCTTTAATGCCTTTCCAGCTAGGCATGATGATGACAATGATGCTCACATAAAAGATAAGAATTGAAACATAACGGGAGCATCATGAAGCATATGACTAGCAGATTTAAGTCTAACCCTTTTGCTATGCATAGGGATTTTGTGAGCAAACAACTTATGAGAACAATAATCAACTAGCATAGGAAGGTAAAACAAGTATAGCTTCAAGATTTTAAGCACATAGAGAGGAAACTTGATATTGTTGCAATTCCTACAAGCATATATTCCTCCCTCATAATAATTTTCAGTAGTATCATGAATGAATTCAACAATATAACCAGCACATAAAGTATTCTTTTCATGATCTACTTGCATAGAAAATTTACTATTCTCCACATAAGCAAAACTCTTCTCATGAATAGTAGTGGGAGCAAACTCAACAAAATAATTATCATGTGAGGCATAATCCAATTGAAAACTAAAATCACAATGACAAGTTTCATGGATTTCATTATTCTTAATAGCATGCAAGTCATCACAATAATCATCATAGATAGCAACTTTGTTCTCATAATCAATTGGAACCTCTTCTGAAATAGTGGATTCATCACTAAATAAAATTGACACTCTTCCAAATCCACTTTCATATCATCACAATAAGATTCAACATCCTCCAAAATAGTGGGATAACTACTTCGTAAAGTTGACACTCTTCCAAACCCACTTTCATCAATATAATCATCATAAAAAGGAGGCATGCTTTCATCATAATAAACATTCTCATCAAAACTTGGGGGACAAAAAATATCATATTCATCAAACATAGCTTCCCCAAGCTTGTGGCTTTGCATATCATTAGCATCATGGATATTCAAGGAATTCATACTAACAACATTGCAATCATGCTCATCATTCAAATATTTTAGCATCAAACATTCTATAGATTTCTTCTTCTAGCACTTGAGCACAATTTTCTTTTTCATCAAACTCAAGAAAGATATTAAAAAGATGAAGCGTATGAGACAAACTTCACTCCATTTTTTTGTAATTTTCTTTTATAAACTAAACTAGTGATAAAAAAAGAAACAAAAAGATTCGATTGCAAGATCTAAAGATATACCTTCAAGCACTCACCTCCCCGGCAACGGCGCCAGAAAAGAGCTTGATGTCTACTACACAACCTTCTTCTTGTAGACGTTGTTGGGCCTGCAAGTGCACAGGTTTGTAGGACAGTAGCAAATTTCCCTCAAGTGGATGACCTAAGGTTTATCAATCTATGGGAGGCATAGGATGAAGATGGTCTCTCTCAAACAACCCTGCAACCAAATAACAAAGAGTCTCTTGTGTCCCGAACACACCCAATACAATGGTAAATTGTATACGTGCACTACTTCGGCAAAGAGATGGTGATACAAGTGCAATATGGACGGTAGATATAGGTTTTTGTAATCTGAAATTATAAAAACAGCAAGGTAACTAATGATAAAAGTGAGCGTAAACGGTATTGCAATGGTAGGAAACAAGGCATATGGTTCATACTTTCACTAGTGCAACTTCTCTCAACAATAATAACATAGATAGATCATATAACAATCCCTCAACATGCAACAAAGAGTCACTCCAAAGCCACTAATAGCGTAGAACAAATGAAGAGATTATGGTAGGGTACGAAACCACCTCAAAGTTATTCTTTCGGATCAATCTATTCATGAGTTCATACTAGAATAACACCTTAAGACACAAATAAACCAAAACCCTAATGTCACCTAGATAATCCATTGTCACCTCAAGTATCCGTGGGCATGATTATACAATATGCATCACACAATCTCAGATTCATCCAACCAACACAAAGTACTTCAAAGAGTGCCCCAAAGTTTCTACCAGAGAGTCAACACAAAAACGTATGTCAACCCCTATGCATAGGTTCATGGGTGGAACCCGCAAGTTGATCACCAAAACATACATCAAGTGGCACGTGAAATCCCGTTGTCACCACAGATAAACACGACAAGACATAGATCAAGTGTTCTCAAATCCTTAAAGACTCAATCTGATAAGATAACTTCAAGAGGAAAACTCAATCCATTACAAGAGAGTAGAGGGGGGAGAAACATCATAAGATCCAACTATAATAGCAAAGCTCGCGATACATCAAGATCGTGCCATAGAGAGAACACGAGAGAGAGAGAGAGAGAGATCAAACACATAGCTACTGGTACATACCCTCAGCCCCGAGGGTGAACTACTCCCTCCTCGTCATGGAGAGCGCCGGAATGATGAAGATGGCCACAGGTGATGTGTTCCCCCTACGGCAGGATGCCAGAACGGGCTCCCGAGAGGTTTTTGGTGGCTACTGAGGCCTGCGGCGGCTGAACTCCCGATCTATCTTCTTATTCGATGGTTTTAGGGTATAAGGGAATATATAGACGAAAGAAGTCGGTCAGGGGAGCCTCGAGGGGCCCACGAGAGGGTAGGGCGCGCCCAGGGGGGTGGGCACTCCCCCTATCTCGTGGCTTCCTCGATGTTCCCCTGGCTTGCACTCCAAGTTTCCTGGGTCACGTTCGTTCCAAAAATTACGCTGCCGAAGGTTTCATTCCGTTTGGACTCCGTTTGATATCCCTTTTCTTCAAAACACTAAAATAGACAATAAAACAGCAATATGGGCTGGGCCTCCGTTTAATTGGTTAGCCCCAAAAGTAATATAAAAGTGTATAATAAAGCCCGTAAACATTCAAAACAGATAATAAAATAGCATGAATGCTTCATAAATTATAGATGCATTGGAGACGTATCAATGTGCATCACATCAAGATTATGCCGCAGATCCAAATCTTTCCAATACTCCAAGTCCCACAAAGTGGACCTGCGGGTAAACAATAATCTCTCTTCTGCCCTGCCACGCTTCCTTTTCCCGCTACCATTACCAGGATGGTTTCCTGGTGTAATATGCCTGACCTTCTCTAATTCCACTTGCAACTCATCGGCGGTGAGCCTCTTTGGCGCATCGCGGTTTTCATGCTTTGCATTGAACACATGTCTTCGGTATTTTCTAGGATGTGGCTTGTCCTTGGCAAGGAAACGGCGGTGTCCAACGTAACAGATCTTGCTAAGTATTGCGTATGTCAGCAGATTCTTGTCACAGCGAACACATGCATTGTAACCATGTGTCGTTCGCCCTGACATAGTGCCCAAAGCCGGATAATCATGGATGCACCAAATTATAATAGCACGCAGAAAGAAATCAGCTGGTGGGCTGCTATATAGGTCTCGAGTGAGAACACCCCTCCATAGCTGTTGAAGTTCCTCCACAAGAGGCTCCATGAACAAATCTAAATCCTTTCCAGGACTTTTTGGACCTAGGATGAGCAAGGCAATCATGTAGTTTGATTCTTTGGTGCAGACATTTGGAGGCATGTTGTAAGTGATAACAAGCACTGGCCACATGCTATATGTGGCGCTCTGGTGGCAAAATGGGTTAAATCCATCTGAAGCTAAGCCAAGTCTTATGTTTCTTGGGTCAGCAACAAACTTTTTGTGTTCATGATTGAAGCTTTTCCACTCATTACCATTAGATGAATGGCTCATTACATTCTGATCTCTATACTCCTGGTTCCTAGAATGCCACAGTACATCCTCTCTTGTTTCAGCATCATGAAACAACCTCTGCAATCTTGGTATAATTGGAAAATGTCTCAGAACATTATGAGGAATCCACTTCACAACATCACCATCTTGATGATTTACATTTCGGGCATTCAGTTAAGTTGGCATACTCCTTCCGGAACAGAACACAATTATTCTTACATACATGGATCATATCATATCCAATTCCAACTGCATGAAGGAAATTCTTCATTTTACTGTAGGTGTGTGGCAGCTCAGACGCATCCGGGAAAGATTTGCGGAAAGCAGCCAACATCGCATCGAATGATTTGTTGGTCATCCGCTCAGATGTCTTCACCTGAAGAAAGGTGACCATAGCTGAGAATACTGACAGCTTATTTCCTGGGTGACAGCCACGTTGCATTGTTCCAACATGCGTGCCCACTGTTTTTCTTCTGCGGGTGAAAGTTCACGAAATGCACGAGCATTTCGTAGCATTGTTTCAATGTTGGTTAAACTCACTAGCTCCGCCACCACCACCTCCTCCTCCTCTTCCACCTGAGCATCAGGCAAATCAAGATGGTGATCTGCTGCTTCCGCGTAGTCAATAACATTGACGTTCACAGTTTCACCATGATGAACCCACCTAGTATGTGAGACCGACATCCCATACAAGTGTAGATGATTTTGCACAGTTGACTGAGGTCTTGTAACTGAATTCATACAACTACTACACGGGCAGAGCACATCTGATTTCAGACCATCGTACTCAGCTCTGGTAAAGTTCATGAAGTTTTCAACCCCCTCGACATATGCAGCGGAGAATCTTTGAGCAGAAGTTATCCAAGTCCTGTCCATCTGTTAAACATACAAATCAGTTCTTCTACTAGATATTACAGGAAAAACATATATGCTTTTTTATGAAGTCTAGAAAAAAAATACCTAGGTCGATGCCTAAAGCTATGGCAAGATATTTGGACGAGCAGATCTAAGTAACGAAATATATGTAAAGCTAATTCAGCAAACAGATTTGAGTGCTAAATTATGGCAGGCCGTTTCAGTAGTCAATGAGGCCGAGCACATAGCCATCGAACTATCAAAGGCTATCGCAGCAACAAAGATCGAGTATAAAATGATGTAGAGCTATTTCACCTAACAGATTGGCTACTAGACCATGGCAATCTACGTCACAATAAATATATGGCAGGATATTTTAGCAACTAATTGGCCTTGGCATGCCATCTCAGCTAAGCAGATTGAGTGCAGAACAGGGCAAGGAAGCTTCTTAAGCAGAGCATATTGACTGTAAACTACTTCGGCAAACAGTGAGATTAACAACGTCTATCAGCTAACATTCAGCGCTACACCGACATGAACGGGGCCTCAGTCTAGAATGCGCATACCGTGGGAGAAGCTGACCGCTGTGCGTCTCCACACGAACGTCGCCAGTGGTGGCGGCGCTGACCACCGTGCACCTCCACAAGAACGTAGCTAGCGGTGGCGGCGCGGCTAGAGGATGGCAGTCTACGAGAGCATACTGTGGGAGCGAGAGGATCACCGTGCGTCCCCTTGACGAACTGCGGCGCCGACGTATTGGCGCGGCAGGGAGGGTGGTTTTGGCAGAGCGAATGGAGTGGAGGGGGACGGGGGGGGGGGGGGGGGGGAGGGCGATTTGGGGAATATTATTGGCTAGTTGGCCGAAGGGCGATTGAATCAGATTTGGGGGGAACTTTTGGGTGGGGGGGGGGGGAGGATTTTTGCGTGGTGGGCGGGGGGAGTTTGGCGCATGGTCAGTTTCTCCAAGTGCAGTCCCACGTGTCAGTGAAGAGGCAAGCTGAAGCGCGTTCCGTTTGCGTGAGCCCTGTGCAGGATCGAACGTGTGTGGGGTGCAATGCGACTGCGACAGGAGTGCTGCGAGTGTACCTCCTTTTTTCCTTTTAAAGTAGGTGCTTCGCCCCCTCCCAAATTTTTTTTGTTGCTTCGCGCGATCCATCGATACTACTACTAGTAATCCGGTAATCCCGACTAAAACAGCGCGGCCGGGTCTTTTCCCGCGCGATATGCTGGGAGGTTGGCTTAGTTGGGTTTTTAGGACGAGTAATGCTACAGCTATGTAATCCCAGTTACGTAATTAACGTAATGTGAAACGTGTGAGTTGTTGATTGTAGATTGGGGGAGGGAGGGGCCCACCACCATGAAAATCAAGGGAGGAGAGAGAGAGAGGCAATTTACGTTAACCCTTTTGTAGGTTCCCGTAGATGTAGAAAGATGTGAAATGTGTGAATGTGTAGTGGACGTACTGTTGGAGTGCCTAAGATAAATTGTGTATGTATAGACCCTATGTGTTTATTTTACTTCGCATGTTAGATTTGTCTCGGTTCAATAAAAAGCAGAGTTGGTGATGATGGTGTGCCTTTCATCCTGCAATATAGGCCGTCCGATCTATATCTAACGGATAGGAAGGAAACTATGACAATTTACCCGCAGTCCTTTCACATTTGCAGATAAGGCTTTCCCTCATTCATCCTTTTCTCCCACAACATCTTGATCTTCTGTGCAACGCACGGGCATCTTGCTAGTACTCCTACAATATACTATATTATTGTGAAAGTTCATATACATCGGCCGAGATTAATGCAAACACGGCAGATTTTCATTACATTTCGAACTTTTATAGGACAGAAAAATAAAAGAAACCCGACCATAAACCTATTCTACGGCGGCGACCGACGTCCTCCATCTGCGATCTCCATGTACGGGGGCGGGGTTCAAGACCCGTGAAGTGAAGGTGCGGTCTCCGGCGAGGAAGAGTAGAACAGGGGATATGGACCGGCCAGTTGGCACACCATGCCCTGCCACTTCCCATGCCCTACTCATCCTCGGAGAAGTCCCCAACCTCGGCGGTGCCAGAGATTGGACGGCGGCAAGTAGGACGCGTGGCTGACGGTGCTCCCGTCGTCGACCGCCAGCGTGGCCACCGCTTGTGCGGTCGCGTCTGCGTCCGGCTACGCCGCTATTGCGTCGCGAGAGGCGACTTGAGCGAGGGCGGCGACCTCGAGCTTCATCCCCAAAGACAAGCTCCCCCACAGAGCGCTTGCACTTGCGGTCATGGTGGATGTGGTGCCAGGTAGGAGGATGATGCGCTATGGTGTGGAGGCTAGCTGGGCATTGCCGCTTTAAGTAGCGCATTCCGGTGAGGCCAAGCGTCCGGGTGCATCATTAAGTCGCCGGAGTTGGTTCCTCGGGCGCCGAGCCTCTTAACGACGACATACGAATGGGCGACATGAATGCAGGCAGCTGGCGCATGCTAGGAATGCACCGCGTGACGGCGCGAGGGATGAGGGTTTTGGTGTGCCAGGGTAGTCAGCTGCGGTCGTGGCAACGTTGGAGATGCCCTTGGCTCACATGCAATCCCCGCATGTCATTGAAAAAGCAAGACGACCCGACATGGTCTCAGGTCTTGAGGATGCAATTGGCCACGCTACACCACTCCGCGGACGCATCGCGGCACCCCGTGCATCCTCAATGAGCCGGGTGTTGGGGTGTGTTTGGATTGTGGCCAAAGTGCACCTTACCAAAATTTTGGTCATGACCCAAAGATTGGTCTTTGTTTTGATGGTTGCCATTTTTTTGGCATGCCAATGAACTCCAGCCAACTCTAGTTCATTTTTCTTGCCAATGTCGGCCAAATCATGGGCAACCAATACCTCAACCAAAATTTTGGCTGCCCAATGCTTTGATGGGGCAACCTTGGGCACAAACCAAACATACTATTGGTCGTGCCACAACACTAACGCCACCCTCGGCACACTGAAATCGACCGTGTCTAGCGACGATATGAGCGTGTCGCTCACCGCGGTCACCGTGTCCAGAGGCGGTGCTGGAGCTGCGCCGCGTTGTTGGCCCCAACGACCCACATGAACGGTTGTCGGTGGCGAGGAGGTCGTGGGCCAGCTCCTCCATTGGACTAGTCGGTGCTATGTCGTCTCGATGGGTGTGCCCCACATGTCGGTTTCCCTGTTTTCCCGACCATATTTGAGTGTCAGTGCTCCACGTTGCTCAATAGTCCTTTCAATATGTAGGCCAAGCGAGACAACTTATTGTTTATTTGAGCCGTTCAAGTATAATCATGTGGCGTTTGCTTATTTCTCATTCCTCTCCAACCCTCTTCTCCATCGATCATGTCGCCTTTTGGTCGAGTCCATCCTCCCGCATGCCTCATTTGAATATTTTGCCGAGTATCATTCACATGTACCCGCCCTAGTCCTCTTTCAATCGATCTCCGGACCCCGAGATGAAATCGAGAGAGAACGAGCGGGGGCACATGATACCTAAGGCGGATTCAAAAATTTTAACCGGTGATCATAGCATCCGCAAATCATATATAAAGGGTATTCAATGTTCGTTTCGTTTTTGAACGTACAATGTACTCCCTCCTATCCTTTCTAGTTTACATATAAGTTTTATGTGTAGTCAAAGTATCTCTACTTTGATCAAAAAAGTATCAACATTCAACAACGCCCAATCAATATTGTTAGATTCGTACGTACTCCTAGATTTGTACTCGAGATGGTTTCCAATTTGTTTTCAACCACGTGAATGTGCTTGTTCTTGCGCATGCTCTTCCTACTAGGATTTCGCCACGTATAGCCAGTCCAATAGTAACCTTTTAAGCTCCCTGTCTAATAGTACACGTTGAGTACTGACAACATCTGTACTAGTGTATGTAGTGCTCATAGTAGTACTCCCTCCTTCCATTTATATAGGGCCTATGTGGAGGAGAGAGATGTGAAAAAGTAAGGGGAGTGGGCTCTCATGCAAGAGCCTTAGCTATATACGCATTCCTAGTTAAATACAATAAATATGAAGAGATAGAGAGGAGATGGAAAAAAGTACTAATACAATAGCCAACATTATATATATTTTTTGCGGGAAATAGCCAACCTTATAGCCCACACTACTGTATGAGTGCATATAATAGATGATCGCTATAGATGACATGGCAGTCCCTCATAGACATTGACTGGCTATATTATTAACCATGCTCTAATGCGTTTTTATAACCGCATTTGACTATTGTCAAGATTAATAGTACATGAGATGTATAATGTGAAAATTATATCATTGGAAACTCCTTTCACATACGAATTTGACTGTATGCTTTGTGTAAGTTGCATGTCATATATTATTACTCTAACATTTGGTCAAAGTTAGCCTCGAAAAATGCATTAGGCCCTGTATAGTAAATGGAAGGAGGGAGTAGTAGTGGAAGTGGATCCTCTGATGTAGGTATCCCTACCTTATCCTCCCTTTCGGTCACTTACTGGCGGACCCCATGCTTTCTAGGCCCCACATGTTAGTTACTCAATGGGTTCGGCCACGTTAGGGGATCCTCATCCGCATAAAACGTATACTCCCTCTGTTTTTTTTACTCCGCATAAAACGGAGGGAGTGGTAGTATAATAAATGACGCGGGTGGGGGAGGGGGAGAGACATCGGTTTGCTCTCAACTGCGGTCCCACAAGCGAGCGAAAATGCAAGACGAAGCGTGTTCCATTCAGTGAGTGACGTGGAGGGTCCAGCGTGTCGAGATGCAACGTGAATGTGACAAGAGCGATGTACAGGCAAAACCAATTGACCGGTCGTCACCGGAACAACTATTCACACCAGAACCTTCGCTGCTCGGCCTATGCCAGCCACTGCCTTAAAACCACACCTAATCTCCAGTCCATCCCCCCACCTTTCGATCCACAAGCCCGCATCAAGCGTCCCCTAGTTCACTGGAAAGCCATGGTGTGCCGCAAGATCACTTACTACAAGATGCTGACGCCGGAGCGCCGCGCAGAAATCGCGGCGGCGGTCGGCGCCATAGACCTTTGTTCCCAAGCTCGCTTTGTAGCAGGCCAATCCCCGAGTTCTCTGGAGCCAAGCTACGAGGAGGAAGCCAATCCAATGTTCATGGCAGAGGTCGTGGCGCAGAAGGCCCCCGATGCGTATGAGACAATCGACGTCGACTTCGTGCCAGCGTCCGAGTCCCCCATGGTGTAGGCGGACCAGCGGTTCAACATGGCGATACTAAAGGAGGACCAGGAGGCAGAGGCTCAACTCGACGCAGAGCACATGCATGCCGCTGCCATCGATGTCGGTGTTCTGGGAACGGGGGTCCCCAGACTTGCCTGCCTGCGGCCTGCGGCGTGGCTCAAAGGGGGCCCAACGCGGCCCATCTTCGTCAACACAAGCTCAAGACCCTCGCGAGGGGCCAAGCCTCGTGGGGCGGACGACAAGGAGCTTCCTCAGGCATGGCCTCATCAGGCTGGCTCACGAGGAGGCGGAGAGTTCAAGGCGGGGTACCTCGCGAGGTGCCCATGACGCAAGCCATGACAACCAAGGGCGCCAGCCCGCGCAGTGTCCTCCTTTCCTCTTTGGTGCAAAGGGAGCAAGCGCAGGCGAGAGTATCAAGCAAAGGCATCTATTTCGGTGCAATAAGACCAAGACCAGCCCAACGGCAGGAAGGAAGTCATTGTGGATCATAAGCAGGCGTCACCACCAGAGCCTTTGACAGGCGAGGACCAACTTTAGTCAGGATAAGTGTACCCGCTGTTCCCCTTCAAAATGGCCAATTGTTGGCGCCATTCCCGCTCAATATTTGGGAAGAGGCCCAGGACCTTTGCCTATAAATAGGACTAGCCACCCCCAGGGTAGGGGGAGCTGGATCGAGTATCGGGCATACATCTAGAATCGAGAGAGAGAGAGAGAGAGCGACTGAACTCCTACTAGCAGTTCATCGCACCAGCCAAGAACAAACCCTCGCGAGGCTGTTCTTCCTTGTATTGTTCATCATCAGCCCAAGAGGCAATCCACCACACCACACACTGGAGTAGGGTTTTACACCACAATGGTGGCCTGAACCAGTATAAACCCTGTGTCTCTTGTGTTGTTTCTTTCGTAGTTTAGATCCTAGAGATTCGGCGAGGAACAGGTAGGTGGAGGGCGAAATCTCCGCGCGCACCCCAGTGTTCGAACCTCAAGGGTCTGCCGGAACCCGAAATCCGACATTTGGCACACCAGGTAGGGGTGCGCGGGGATCCACCTTCTGCCACTTCGCGTCCCGTCGCATCGTCATCACCATGTCCGGCGACCAGGCGGGCAACCCTGATCCCTGGGCTGCTTTGCCCGCCCACGCAGAGCCGCTCGCCCCGGGCGACCCCATGCCCCAGGCAGCTCGCGGTCCGCAGGGCGCTGCGGGCAGTGGGCGGCGCGGACAGGCCCCGACAGCTCTCACGCCGCGGCAGACGCGGTCGGCAGCAAGGGCCTCCAACCACGCCGCGGCCACGACGCCATACACCCGCCGGGAGCAGGCGAACTCAAGGGCCACGCTCACGGTGGCCCGAGAGATACTGCAGTGCAGGCTGATGGAAGGCGGCCGCAACGTGCTGCTAGAGCGGGTGGCAGAGCTCCTGGGCTTCGCCGCCTCGGGGGCTCACCCCTTCTGCACTCAGCTCCCGTCTCAGGCCTAGGGTGGCCCGCGCGAGGGCCCCACGCGCACCCGCGGGCTCCAAGGCTACTCCAACACCAGCGAAGCTATCAGCACCGGGCCAGCGGCAGCGCTGACTCTGCTCCCCGCTAGCGAAGAAGGACTCGTCGCGACCCACGGCCCCGGCGGGCCGCCGCGCTACCACCCCCAGGTTGGCACATCAAGCAGAGCTGCATGGCACGCGGAGCACTATGGCGCGACCTTTGGGATGACGACCCCAGAAGAGTACGTGCCCCACATGATGGACCAAGGGCACCCGCGTGAGGGCGAACGAGGCTCGCTCCTCAGCCCAAGCTAGGGGGACAAGGCGCCAGAAGCTGAGCTCCTCCAGGAACCCCGGGATGGTCCCATCGGCCACGCCGGAAGCGAAGATTATCGGGTACCACTAATTCCTCAGGAGCAGGCATACGCTAATCATGGGTCGCAGGAGGTGCAGGTCGCCACAGCGAGCAGCTGCCCCGCTCCCGCGGTCTCCTACCCCTCAGGAGGAGGGCGTCGGGGGCTGCAGGAGAGGGGCCGGGATCCAACATCACCACCGCGGCGTTCGGAGCAAGGAGTTCCCAGGAGGTAGGCCCTCCGCTGGGGAGGTGCCTCAGGGCCTGCCCCTGGCGGAGGACCCATGGTCGTCGGGGGAACCGCTGGCGACCACTCTACCCCATCGACGGCGTCCTGGTTTCCGGTCATCGTCGATGGCACTAGAGTGTGGCGCAAGGCGGGGCCCTCGTCTGGCAATATGAAGCAAGGCCGGTACCTGTGAAGAAGGCCCAGTGCTTGTGAAGCTCGCCGCCCCGTGACACTCTCACGTAATAACGAGTGGGGCTGTACACGCCCCGGAGTCTCAGGGATGCCGGCCTCAGGCCCTGGGGCTCCCTCCCACGCCCAGTGGCAGCACTTAGCTCCGTGCTGGTGAGAAGACCTCCAAGACTAGACTAGGTGCCAGACGCGGCCTTTTTCTGCTTTCATTGCTTTTCCCTTGGTTGTTGCTTTCCCCCGCTGGATTTAAGTTGGACTCGAATTTGAGATTTGCATGTGTTTGGGGAAGGGGTGCTTAGTCTCGTTCGAGCAATCTCTCACGTTTCGGTTACGACCTCGCCTCAGCTGCCTCCCCTCGTGAGCCCCTCGCGAGCCGGGTCTGGCCTAGCTTGCGTGCAGCCCAGACTGCCGCCGTCATATCCTCTCAGGAGGTTTTTCACTACAGATCCTACGGATTTGATCAGGAGGCATTCGAGGCACCACAGCCTCCCACAAGTTATCTCAGGACCCGCACGGGACAAAGGTAAACTAGCCAACCGGCTCGTCACCTAGCCAACCACTTGGCACGGGCATATGGGTGATGTAGCATTCACTAGTGCGCTGAACATAAGTTTTACATGAGGGGCACCCCCTCCCAAAATGCTCTTACAACCATCAGGTCAAAAGCCCGAGTTCCATTCGTGCAGGGTAAGGAGACAGGAGCAATGCACGGTCAGTCGGATAAATCCCCCAATGCGTCCTCAGGAGCACCGCCCGAACTGTCGCTAGCGTCGCTGGCCTCGCCATCGCCCCCTGCGTTGTCGTCAGCGGCATCAGGACCGTTCACCCTGCCACCCTCGTCGGCGGCCATGATCGCGTCATCGTCATCTGAAGCGAAGGCCCTGACGATAGTGTCCATGTTGTTTTCCACCCAGTATGACAGGTCGTCCCGGACGGCCTGGGGGACTGGGGCGATGGCGGCGTTGAAGTCGAAGTGAGGATCCATGTTCCGGAGATGGCTGAAGACGCGGGAAAAGGCGCCCCCGAGTAGGGCGCGGCTCCTCTCCTCCACCAACCTGTTGGCCCTGACCGACCGCGCCTCCAGCTGTGTCACAATGTCGGTGAAGAACTGAAGGTTGCCGGCGTAGTTGACGGCGTGCAGCTCGCTAACGGCCGCCTCGCAGATGTTACCCAAGGCCGTGTTGGCTCTTTCACGAAGCGTGGTGAGCATGGGGGCGTGCTCATGTTCTAGGAGCCGCCGCTGACGTATCTCGTCCGCATTCTGGCGCGCGACGGCCTCACCCTCGTCCACCCGTTGGCGAAGAAGAAGCACCTCGGCATGGGAAGTAGTTGACTCCCCCCTGCGCCACCTCAAGTGCGGACCGCAAAGCATCAACCCACCGCGTCGCTTCCTCCAGCTCGATCCTCAGGACGGTGGTCCTACCTTCATCCTCGGTCCGGATCAACTCCAGCCTCTCCTCGAACTCGCTCTCGAGGTTCAGGCGCGCCGTCCCTGTAAGTGCATCTAGTGCCCCTTAGTGATTTTGGTGTATTGAAGACTTATAGGTTAAGTAACTGATGCGTTTGTGAGTGTACACAGGTCTATAAGTCTATGAGGAGTTTGAAATTTACAGAGAAAGTTGACCCCTAAAAATGAAGTTCTTCGACTGAAGACTTTGATATTCTGAAGACTTTCTGAAGACTTTGAAAGTGAAGAAAATGGTGTGACCTTGAAGACTTGGTATTTACTTGAGGAACATGAAGCGTGAAGACTTTTGTTTTCGTAGTTTCATTTTCTCTTTCTTGAGTCATAGGAAACACCGTACTGTTAAAGGGGGTCGAGGAAATACTAAGGAAAAATTTCCATGTGATGCTCAACTCAAAATCCTACACCTACCAATCCCTTCGAGTGAAGCCATTGGAAATCTCATACAGTTCAGTCAATTTCTTTAGTGACAGAGACGCAGTTCTTCTGGTCACTGAGGACTTTGCTCTGACTGAGGAGTTAGGAATTCGCCAGTGCGAATTGCCTACACAGTGAGGAACATGATAGCCCTGAGGAATTTGAGAGTCAAATTTCCGACCGTTACTGTGCTGCACGCCGGCTGTCCAAAATATCTTATCCACCTAATGGTCATATCATTGAAGGGAATTTATGTCTTATCATGTCGGGCTGCTACCTAGGCTATAAATAGCTGCCCCCTACAACCACTAGTTGGTTGGCTGCTCTGAGAGAATTTGACACTTGTCATCTGAGAGCAACGCATCCTCCGAGGACTTTGAGCGAAAATCATCAAGTGAGGAAAATCCCAAAACCAAACCCCCACAAACCCAAAGTGATTGAGCATCACTGAAGAAATTGATCCTGAGTGGATCCGACGCTTGTTACCTTTGAAGACTGTGCTTCTTCCAGACGGTTAGGCGTCAAGGTCTAGAGCATCCAAGAGGAATTGTGGATTGCCGAGTGACCAAGTCTGTGAAGGTTTGGAAGTCACCTGAAGACTTACCACGAGTGATTGGACGAGGCCTGCGTGGTCTTAGTTCAAGGAGAATACGGTGAGGACTGGGTGTCCTAAGTTGCGGCTCAGAGACTGGGTGTCCGGGACTGTGTGTCCTCGAGTTTAAATACTCAGCCGCTCCAACCAGACGTACAACTGAGACAACAGTTGGAACTGGTTTACCAAATCATTGTCTTCACCAACCAACTGGTTCTATCTCCTCAACTCTTTCGTTTCCTCATTACTGTGTTGTGTGTTGTTCATATCTGTGTTTGAAGACTTTGACTAAAGACTTTCACAAATTCCTCAGTTCAATTTCTTCAGTCTGTTTGTCTTCATCTTGTTATCCTGTGTTTACGCTTTCTATACTCTGTGCTAGTCCTCATTTCATCATGATGACTATGTTTGTATCCAGTTATATTTACTTCTGAGTACTTATTCCGCTGCAAGTAGTTCTTCGCTAAGGAATTTCCTCACCAGCAAATTCCTCAGTGAAGAATTCATAAAAATCGCCTATTCACCCCCCCTCTAGTCGATATAACGCACTTTCAATTGGTATCAGAGAAGGTACTCCCTTGTTCTGTGTGATTTTGGTTTAACCGCCTGGAGTTTTAGTTATGTCGACCGCAGGTATGAAGAAAGTGACATGCCCTATCTTTGACGGTCATGACTATCCCAAGTGGAAGGCCATGATGAGGAAGCGCCTCATGGCAAAGGACAGCGAGTTGTGGACCGTCACTGAGATTGGTCTTACTGATCTATGCAAGATGGCGAATGCTGATGATATTCGCAAGTACACTCGACTTGACATCATAGCAAAGGACATCATCTGCTCCTGCCTATCCAGAGATCAATTCGGGCGAATTATGCATCTTGGCAATTCGAAACTCATCTGGGACCGAATCTCTGATGTCTATGAAGGTCATCGAACTCGTCATGATCCCTGGTTTGAGGATTTCAAGGAATCTCTCAAAACGATGACTTTAGAGCCAGAATCATCATCTTCTGCATCTTTTCTTATGGCAAACGGTGCTGAGGTAACCGAATGCTTCTCATCCAAGTCTTGTAATGATGAATCTGATAATGATGAGTCTGACAATGATGAATCTGATGATGACATTGAATCTTGCTATACCAAACTTATTTGCGTTGCCACTAAATAACAAACGGTTTTAGAACAAACTCAAGATATGCTAGAAAGAAGTGATAATATGTTGCGCAAAGAAATGGATCAGTCAAAAGCATTAGGTGAATGTCTTCAGAGAATTCACTCCAAGTTTGACGCCCTTGAAGATCAACATAATACCCTCCTGACTGATCATGAGAAGCTTTCTCTTGAATCTCTTCAAAGAAAGGAAGATCTTGAAAAGCTAAGAGTGTGTTATGAAGATCTTCAGAAGGAGCGCGATTCATTACTAGCTCAACAAATCAGCGCTTCTCAGGAAGAATTTGTTCCTCCATGCTTAAAGTGCATTGAACGTGAATCTGCTAATTCTTCACCTGAATGTTCAAATGCTTCAAGTGTTACAAATTCTTCATCTGCCTCTGCTATCACTAATTCCTCATTTGAGGACATTGCTAGTATCACTGACAATGCAGGGCTGAAGGAATTGTACATGACAGGCATGTACAAAAGGCTCAAAAGGCATCAGACACTTTGTGATGTGCTCAAAAAGCAGATCCTCAACAGAAACCCTAGGAAAGAGGGTATTGCCTTTGAGAGGAAACTCAATGCTGATGGAACATATTGGAAGCCTGAGCAGTACCCCAAAACCTCATGGGTTGCTGCAAAGGGACCTCCAGTTGATCCATCTAACTTATCTGGCTTTACATGTGAATCTTCTCATTCTTCTGATGAGTCATTTGACTCCAACTATAAACTGTTCAAAAATCAGAATGGTGAAGTATTTGCTAGATATGTTGGCACTAACTGCAGGAACGGCTCCCCTATGAAGAGAATCTGGGTTCCCAAACGTTGTGTTGAAAGTCTTCAGGTGAATGTTCTCATGACACCACCTGTGAAGAACAGGAACCCCAGATCAAATTCTTCATATGGACCAAATTCTTCATATGGATCAAAGTCCTCATATGATTATCATCGTGCTGATAACTCTGTCTCGCAGGGTAGAGCTAAGGGCTATGAATATGTGCATTATTCTTCAAACCATTATGTTCATAAGTCCTCGAAGAATTACTCTGCTTATTCATATGCCTACACTAACCCCTCTTATGTGAAGCGAAATGGTTTGGCATCTTTGCCACCTTTCTCACATGGTGCTCGCAGGATGATGAACTCTTTGCCACCCCTCCAGATGTGGGTGGTGAAGAAAAGGAACTAATCTCCTCTGCAGGGTCAGGTCTCCAGATGTGCTCTAACGTCTGAAGAATTTGCTGTTGACCTGACAAAAATGCCTGAAGGGACGCAGGCGAATCATGATGAAATGAACTTTCATTTCACACGTCCTCATACTGCTATATCTGTTTACTGCTTGATGAAATTCATCTGATGAACTTGATATCATATTCTTCACTGATGAAGCATATGAGATTGTAAGCTACACTAATTCATCTGCAGGATGATCAACCCAAAACCACTGAATGGGTCCTCGATAGTGGATGTACAAATCACATGACTGGTGACAAGAATCTATTGATGGATGCTCCCTTATCACCATCACCTCTGAAGCATATCATCTTTGCTGACAAAGGCAAAAGTCAGGTATTGGGTCTTGGTAAGGTTGCTATCTCTAAGGATAAGCACATGGACAAAGTCATGCTTGTTGAGTCCTTAGGATACAATCCATGTCAGTCTCAATGCTCTGTGATCCTGATATGGTTGTTGTCTTTGGCAAATATCGCTGTGTTGTGATTACGGAAGCTGACAATTCCAAAGTCTTCGAAGGCTTTAGGAGAGGAGATCTGTATATTGTTGATTTCTCTACAGGACCACAACCAGCCGTGTGTCTACTTGCAAAAGCTTCAGAAGGCTGGCTATGGCATCGACGACTTGGTCATGCAGGCATGAGGAATTTGAACACGCTTGCGAAGAAGAAGCATGTCATTGGCATTGAGAATGTAAAATTCCTCAAGGATCACTTATACGGAGCATGTGAAGCCGGAAAAATGACCAAGGCCAAGCATCCAGCGAAGACTATCATGACCACTACCCGTCCATTCGAATTGCTTCACATGGACCTCTTCGGACCTAATCATTATTCAGCAGTCACTAATGATGCATCTCTATATGGTTTTGTCATTGTTGATGATTATTCTCGATATACATGGGTACACATTGTTACTTACAAACATGAAGTGCAGGAAGTCTTCAAACGATTTTCTTCGAGGGATTCAAGCAACTTTGGTGTGAAGATCAAGCATATCAGAAGTGACAATGGAACTGAGTTCAAGAATTCTGGTCTTGATGCCTATCTTGATGAACTTGGTATTACTCATGAGTTATCTGCTCCGTATACTCCTCAGCAGAATGGCGTCGTGGAGCGCAAGAACAGAACTCTTGTTGAGATGGCTCGCACTATGCTGGATGAATACAAAACGCCTTAGCGTTTTTGGATTGATGCAATTGATACTGCTTGCCACATCATCAACAGAGTATATCTTCACAAATTCTTCAAGAAGACTGCTTATGAACTCCTCACTGACAAGAAACCCAATGTGAGTTATTTCAAAGTCTTCGGTGCTAAATGTTGGATTAGAGATCCTCATCACAACTCTAAATTTGCACCGAAAGCACATGAAGGTTTTATGCTTGGTTACGGAAAGGACTCACACACCTACAGAGTCTTCAACATTGTTCTTCACAAGATTGTTGACACTGTAGATGTGCGGTTCGATGAAACTAATGGCTCGCAAAGAGAGCACCTACCTTCTGTGTTAGATGAACCAGCACCTGAGGATGCTATCAAGCTCAAGGCAACTGAGGATGTCATTCCTACTGAAGAATCTGCTGAAGAATTCATTCCTGTTCGTGAAGAACATCGAGCTGATGCACCTGAAGAACAAGATGAGGAAAATGGAGCTGAAGAAAATGCTGATCAAAATCCTCAGCGACAACCAACTCATCCACGCGTTGCAAAAGAAGTGCAAGTGGAGAAGATCATCGATGACGTTAGCGCACCAGGTCCTCTCACCCGCTCAAAAGCATCACATTTATCTAAATTTTGTGGGCACTATGCTTTTGTCTCTATCACAGAGCCCACTAAGGTAGATGAAGCATTTCTGGAGCCGGAGTGGATTCAGGCTATGCAAGAAGAATTACATCAGTTCGAGCTGAACAATGTCTGGGAATTGGTCAATCGCCCAGATCCTCGCAAGCATAATATCATTGGCACAAAGTGGATCTACCGCAACAAGCAAGATGAAAATGGCCTTGTGGTGAGGAATAAGGCACGACTAGTAGCTCAAGGCTAGACACAGGTTGAAGGAATTGATTTCGATGAAACTTCTGCACCTGTTGCTAGACTTGAGGCTATTCGCATTTTACTTGCCTATGCTAACCATCATGATATCATCTTATATCAAATGGATGTGAAAAGTGCATTCCTCAATGGTAAGCTTGAGGAAGAAGTATATGTTGCTCAACCCCCAGGTTTTGAAGATCCCAAGAATCCTGACAAAGTATTCAGACTTAATAAGGCTCTCTGTGGCCTCAAGCAAGTCCCTCGGGCGTGGTATGATACATTGAAGGAATTCTTCGTGAAGAATGGATTCACACCCGGTTCACTCGACCCTACTCTCTTTACTAAATCATATGATGGTGAACTGTTTGTGTGCCAAATATATGTTGATGATATTATCTTTGGCTATACTAATCAACGTTATAGTGATGAATTTGCCTATATGATGAGTGAAGAATATCAAATGTCTATGATGGGAGAGTTGAAATTCTTCTTAGTCTTCAAATTCGTCAGCAGCGCAATGGCATATTCATATCTCAGGAGAAATACCTCAAAGATGTACTGAGGAAATTCGGCATGCAAGATTGCAAAGGCGTCAAAATTCCTATGCCCACAAATGGCCATCTATACACTGATGAAAATGGTATTGACTTCGATCACAAGGTATACCGCTCCATGATTGGTTCTTTATTGTACTTATGTGCATCTAGGCCAGATATAATGCTTAGTGTTTGCATGTGTGCCCGATTTCAAGCTGCACTGAAGGAATCACACCATAAGGCTGTGAAGCATATTCTTCGATATCTAGCTCACACACCAACACTAGGATTATGGTACCCCAAGGGCTCTGCTTTTGATATCATTGGATATTCTGACTCTGACTATGCTGGTGATCGTGTGGACCGCAAGTCAACATCTGGCACTTGTCATTTCCTCGGACGATCTTTGGTCTGTTGGTCCTCGAAGAAACAGAACTGCGTATCATTGTCTACTGCTGAAGCTGAATATATTGCTGCTGGCTCATGCTGTGCTCAACTGCTTTGGATGAAGCAAACCCTCAAGGACTATGTCACACCCTGCATTTTGTAACATTTCATTTTCATTAATAAAGCATGAAAATTTGGACCAACAAAAACTTTTTGCATTATTTGGCTTTTATTTGAAGTTGGTTTTCTCTTTGTGTTTCTTTTCAAGTGCTTCTTGAAGTCAACTACTTTACCCTCTATATTTCATCTCCTTACCCCAAGTTCCTGACCAATGACCATGCCATGTGTATAGTGCAATATAGAATTTTCTTACAAAAATAATTTGGCCAGAAAGTATTTTCTAAATTTAGTTTTCCAAAAACCCCTGAATTGAGGTTTGCACTGCAAGTACTTGATTAAGGGCAGCAAAAATCTTCCCAAAAATATATTTGACTCCTATTAGATATAGGATGCCCAGAAACCACAAAAATATAATTTTAAAAGTTATTTTACTATTTTATTTAAAAGCTTTTTCTTAAGGCCAGAAATGGTCTTTAATAGGGAAAAATTATTTTATTGTTTCAAAAATATTTGACAAAATTTAGGGAAACTCATAGGACATATATTGTCCATATATAAGAGTTTCAACACATGGTCATGTTCAAAATATTGGTCAAATCCCTCTAAAACCCTTTCTGGATATTTCAAGATTTTGAAATATTTGCAAAGGAAATACTCTCCAAAAATTCCAGGAAAATTCTACCATGTCACATATGACATATTAGATGATCTTGCCAAGTCCCATGACCTGGAGAACAAGATATCCTCATCAAAACCCCTCAAAATCATTTCTGTCCATTCTGAAGTTTGATCAACTTTACATTGCCAAATGTGTCCAAATGTTCTCAAACTTGGTGAACATGCTCCAATGGTCTAATGATGCATCTAGACCAAATGGCACAGGTTGGAGAAGAGGAAATCTTGGTCAAAGTGCCTCAAAACCCTCTCTGGCCAGAATCAAGTTTGAACTACTTTGTACTACCAACTTCTTCTCCAAGACCCCAACTTTGGTGAGCCTGATCACATGACCAAATAAGGCCACCACACCAACTGGTGCATCAAGGAGAAATGATCTACTCCACTGGATCTACACAAATCCATTTCTGCCCATTTCTAGGGTTTGCAAGAGTTACATTGGCAACTTTGTCCAAATAAGCTCAAAATGGGTGGAAGGCCCTAATTATATGTGACATTTCACCCTATGGAGTACCAAGGCTAGTGGAAGTCATTAGCCTATCCAAAACACCATCAAACACCTTCTGGCAGAAAACTAAAATGCCTATTTTTGCCACTTTCACTAATCTCCTTGAGTTCATCTTTTTACCACAATCCCTCCTCGTTCCCCTCTGTCACTTAGATGCTTTTCTACCCGAGGAAGCAATGTGGAAGAAGGGGGAAACCACGTTTGTCCTTTCTGGACAACATTTTCCTCTCTCTCTCACAGCCTCTCTCTCTCCCCTCTGCACTCCAGAGCATCCAAGGCTCTTTCCTAGGTTTGCCCCCACCCACTGTAGCTCCCAGACACGAGTGGACGCGCGCGCGACGCGGGAAAGCCGCGGATGCCGGCCAAAGTCGCGCTCTGGAGCACGTCACTGCGCTCCCGACCGTTGACGCCGCGTCCCCAACCACCTCGTGCTACCCCCGCGCGCCAGTCGATGCCCCTCGGCGTCCGTGACACGCCACCGTGGAGGCCCCCTTGTCTCTCCCTCTCTCTCACCCCCTGCAACGCATGCCCGGCGCCGCCTGGCTCGGCCAATGCCCGGTCTCACACGCGCGAGCGCCAGTGACTCCCCCAGCTCTCTCTCCTTCTCCCTGGCGCCCTACTCCATCCCCACGAACGCCGTGGACAGCTTCATCCCTTCTCCAACAGCCTCCAGAGGCGATCCCGCGGGCGCCCGTAGGCCACGCCTACGGTGAACCGCGGCTAGCCTATATAAGGCAGCCCCGAGTCCCTCTCTTCCTCCCTGTCGCTCCTCCACACACCCAATCGACCTCCCGCGCCACTCCTCCCTCTCCAGAACCACCCGAGCTCGACATCGAGCTCGAGCTCCGCCGCCTCGGCTCGTCGGCGTCCGCGCGATACAGGCCTTCTCCGCCCCAGCTCTCTTTCGATCTGGAACCGCGAGGCACCACTGATTCTTTCCCCTCTCTTTCCCCCTTGTTTTGCAGCCGGAAACGGCCGGAGCCACCGACGCCCGAAGCGCCTCCGCCGCGTGACCTCGTCGCCGGCGAAGCAGGCCACTCCGGCGACCGTCTCCACCACCACCAGAACCACGACTCCACCCTGAGTCCAACGGTAGCCCCCGCATCCCTTCCCGTGCCTTGTATCGCCGCCGGCGAGCTCGCCGTCGCCTCTGGCCGGAGGTAGACGACGGCCGCCGTGGGGCCGGCTCGTCAGCCTCACACCCTGACAGGTGGGATCCACCCGTCAGGTTTAAAACGTGTGCACGCGCGCGCACCGATCCGCCGTCGGCTGAAGGCGTATTTCGCCTTTACGCCTTCGACGTGGCGGCCGCGTGGGCTGGTTTCCCCTCTGGGCCTGCTGCTGCCGTGGCCTCTCTGGCCCAGTGGCACAGCGCCGTTTTTCTTTTTCTTTTTCTGTCTTATTTCCAAAAATTCCACAGGACAGAATATTTATCCAAATGAATTGATTCCAATTTCTAAATTCCTAGAATATTGCAACCTATTTAATGGTGCAACTTTCATTCAAATCCAATAACCTTTTCTTCTCTGTAAATATTTAAATGTGATTTTTAGCATTTAATTAAGCCTTTGAAAATCCATATCTCCTATTCTGCTACTCCAGAACCAAAACCAAAAGTTGTCCCCTTCCTAGCTTTCCTCCTAGTATTTTACAAAAATAAGTTGACATTTTTCTGAGCACTTTGACTTTTCTGTTTTTATTATTGTCTTATTTCCCCGTTGTTTTCTTGCGACGTTAGATCCCGTATTTGACGAGGTAGCTGAGGAAGAAGGAGGAGCAGGGCCTGAAGACTTTGAAGATCAAGCCAAGCAAGGCAAGCAGCCCTTTGACCATGTTTATGATACCTTCTTAAACATGCCATATAGTTCGTTATATTTGTTGCATCGGAATCATGATGAGATGGTGAACCACGTGGTTGGTTGCCTCGATTACATCCCTCGTTGATACTTGCATTGTGCACGGCCCTACCTTCTTATGAGGGTTATGCCGGTGGGAGTAGATAGGATGCAAATGTAGATGCTACGCAAACGGGATGGGTTTGTGCATGGTGGAGGAGGCAAGTGCTTTCAAAAGTCTTTTCGAAAACCCCGTCGGGTGCCACTTATGCCCGAGGGAGATGATGAGATGGGTGACCACTTGATGACGAAGTGGTGTGCCAAGCAAAAGGGTGTGTTGTTTTCAAAACGGATTGGTCGGAGTTGCGACCGTTATTCCAACCTTACATGTGCGACCACTCTACCCTTATATGGGAAAGGGCATTATTGAGTACCTAGACCGATACTAGCTTGGAGCCCGCATT
This sequence comes from Triticum timopheevii, assembly GCA_963921465.1. Lineage (NCBI taxonomy): Eukaryota > Viridiplantae > Streptophyta > Magnoliopsida > Poales > Poaceae > Triticum > Triticum timopheevii. The sequence continues at coordinate 144,161,378 of OY997270.1, forward strand.
ACTAGTGACGGGGGAGAGTTGGTGCTCTCTCTTGGGACGGGGTCGTGCCAGGTAGGGCGGCCATGACTGTTTTCACAGGGCACCGGACACACCGTTGGTACCCCATGCTTGTGGTATGTGATGAATATGGGAGCGAGGCTCCACAACTTTATGATGTGAAATGTTGGGCACGGGGATTACTACCAATCGAGTAGACTCCATGTTAGTGTCGTCCAGGGAAAGGTAGTGATCGGGTGCTTACCCCGGGTACTTGAGGTACCGCGGGCCGTGGATGACACGGAAGTTCCCCGGATCTAGTGGGTAAAGTGTGCAACCTCTGCAGAGTGTAAAACTATTCGAATAGCCGTGTCCACGGTCATGGACAGTTGGGTAACCGCTCTTGGGCTACGTCCACTTGTTTTCAAACCCAGTGTGTGTGTGATGATGAAGATGACTTGGGTCCAGTCAAAGGACTTGACACGATTGAGATGGGTTGGTGCCCACTCTGTTTATGATAAATGGGTTGGTGCCCATTCTATTTATGTTGATATCTGTGACCAGTTCTCATGGTTACTAGAATTTTCTTGATGCATGCTTTATAGGATGTTGAACATGTCATTGCACTCAAAACTAGCTTTATGCAAAAATTTACCATGTCATGCATTGTTGTACCTTGAACCAAATCATGGGTTGCTTGCGAGTACATTCAAAGTACTCATTGGCTTGCCACTGGTTATTTAATTGACCAGGCATGGAAGAACCGGAGTTCGAAGAAGAGTTCTTTGGAGACGATCATGCGAACTAGGACGTTTCCCAGTCAGAATGCCTGTAGGGTTAAGGCAGATGGCATGGGTTCTACTTATCGACGACGATTTCCGCTGCTATGTTTCATTTGATGTTCAACCCTTAAGGCTTTATCGATGTAAGACTTGACCATAATGGTCACAATTCGTGTAAGACGGTATGTATGGATGTAAGACTCTTGTTATTCAGCTTCTGTGTGTTCAGTGAGCATTGATCTCTGGGATCACTGTACACATGCATTCGGTGATCACGACTTATGAGTCGGGGTCCCCACAGACTATGGCGTCAACGTGAAGAATGTGCCTCTCCTCTGCGACAATGAGAGTGCCATCAAGATTGCTCACAACCCAGTTCAACACTCGAAGACTAAGCACATCCAGATTCATCATCATTTTCTTTGTGATCATGTGTTGAAGGGCGACATCTCCATTGAGCATGTGAAGACTGAAGAACAGCTAGCTGATATCTTCACTAAGCCCTTGGATGAGAAGAGATTTAGCAAGTTGCGGTGTGAGCTGAATATCTTAGAATCTTCGAATGTTCTTTGAAAAGGATACACATCCTAACCCTTATGCAGAATTGATGACTTAGATGTGCAACACATGAAGAAACGTTTTTCTTCAATAAATGAAGAATAACACTCTAAGTGTGAAGAAATTAATGAAGAATTTGATTCTCAGAACCCTACGACAATTGTACACGGTGTCTGAAATCATCATTCTTATATGGTGGGTCACGCCACCACAAAAGTTGAAAATCTTCAATTTGAGTTTTTCCTCATTTTTGAAATTCTTAAGTCTTACAAATTCTTCAACTATGCAAAATCTTCATTGTTTCCGTCGCTTTTCTTTATTGGCTATGTATATATGTGAGTTTATGTCCTCTACAGCATTCACTTATTGCTATTTCTTCAAGTTGTGATTTCTGCTAAGTGAATGTGATCGGACCCTTCCCTCTCTATGCTATACTCAACCCAATCTATTCACAAATTCTTCATGTGCGTTCTGATTGAAACTCGTTCAAAGTCTTCACTATGTCCTTGACAGCTGAAGAAATTGCGAACAAATTTTTAAAACAAATCTTATCCGGATTTTCGGTTTTACTGCTCAAACCGTTCCGCATCCCACGATGCATTAGTTTATTCACCCACGATCTTACACAATCTCATCTGCACAGTACGTGGGTGACACATGTCGCGTGAAGAAGAAAGGGCAGGGGCATGTTCGTCCCAAAATCTTCGGATGAACAGTTTTTACCGTGGCTATAAATACCCCTCTCCCTTCCTTACTTCATTTACTCCGCTCGGTCGCTGTCTCTCGCTCGAGCTCTCCTCAAACCCTAGCGCCGCCGCTACTCCATCGCTGCCGGTGAGGAAGAGCTTCACTGCCTCGACCTCGTCACCGTCGTACTCGCGCTGGCTGCAGAAATCTTCACTCCGCCGCCGCTGTAGCTGTCTCCCTCTGCCAAGTTAGGGCGTGGGAGATCTAACTTGACGAACTTCACCATGGTTCATCTCTGTTCGTCGTGTTCTTCAGTTCGGGTAATTAAAAGTCACTTTTATTACTCGCTTTGATTCTCAAACTTTTCTGAAAATCTTCAAAGGTGTTTTATTCTTCAAATCTTCACATATGAACACCTCACACACTGTATGCTCTTGATTCATTTCTCTAAGCACTCATTTCTTCAAGATTCCTCAATAGTGCGGATTTTCGATCTGTACAACTCTGGAACCTAAGACAAGAACGCTTAGTGAAATTCCTCAAGGCTCAACTGGTCAAATTCCTCAAAACTTGTCTTTTTCGAAAAATCTTCTGAGAACGCATATGACCTCTCCAAATTCCTCGCACCTACACTCTGTTCACAGGTACTCATGTCCGCTGCTGAATCACTAGGTTCTCATCAACTTAACTCATTTGTAGCGTTCCTCGAAGAAAAACTGCATACTTCTTTAGAGTGTTCTATTGTTCAAATTCCTCATCTGAAGAAAATGGCAGAAGGCAAGAGACCGCAGAAAGGAGGAAAGAAACCGGAGGTTATGACTGCTTTCGAAATCCTTGATGAAATATACAAGGATTATTGCACACCTGATGAAGCCAAGTTTGGCAAAGAAAACAAGAATCAGCGCAAAGTGCGCATTCAGAGGATAGAACGAAGATGGGCACGAGAATGGAGGGAATATCACTATGTTACTCCCAAGTACATGAAGAAATTCGCCTTAAACCCTCCATGCCCAAGAGCTCCATTGGCACCTGGCAAAGTCGCTGATCCCACCAGCATCAAGCGTGGTGAAGACTTTCCTGAAGAATGGTCTAGGCGTCAAGCAAAACTGGCAAGACAAGCCAAGGAGGCAGTGAGGAAATTCAATGAGGATTCTGCTGCTGCTGCTGCCACTGAGACCTCGGTCAAGCCGAGGAAATCAATGCCGAAGAAGCCTGCTCGCAAGCCAAGTGCTTCACCATCAGCGCCCTCACGGCCCAGTTCCTCAGCCGCGCCCTCACGGCAAATTCCTCAGACTACTCTAGCACCACCAAAGTCCTCAGCAGCTCCCTCCAAGTCCTCAACTCCTGTGCATCTGGCTACATGTCAAAGGACTCAGGGTTTCTCAATTGCTTCTGGTGTCTCAGCAAGTTCCTCAGCTGCACCAATGTCCTCATCTGGCCCCACTCTGCTGAAGACAAAAGCAACAGCTGGACGCGGTCCTCGGCCAAGTCCAAGAAAGAAACAGGTTGCTTTCCAAGTGCCCTCTGATGACGAGGCTTCTGATGAAGAACTTGCAGAAATCAGCAGAGACAGACTAGCAAAGGACGCTAGAGCCAAAGGAACACATGTGCCTCTGCTTTTGGATCCGAAGAAGATCCTTGACTTCATCGACTTATGGCATCAGGATCCAAACACTCCAATGCCTGACCTGCCTCTGACTCCTAGTCAAAGTCATATGCTGACCCATTTCATCTCTGAAAAGAAATGGAAATTTGAAAAGGCTCGTGAGATAAAGAGAGCACAAGCCAGAAAGGAGAAGCTTCTAAAGAAGAACATTGTCAGACTGTCACCTGAAGAACTTCTCAAGGCTCAATCTGAGATTTAAGCCCTCAGCAAAGATTTTGATGCATACAATGCTGATTGGCAAGGAGCCAAAGTGAGATTCATCAATTTGACGAAGAAAATGACAACTGTTGCAGCCCCATCGCAACAAGAAAATCCTCAGGCTGCAGACTCTGCTCAGCCTGCTGAAGAACATGCCAGCACTACTGATGACTTTCAGCCTGCTGATGAGAATACAAGTTCCAGGGCTGATGACTCCATTCCAGCCGCTGAAGAAATTCCCAGGGCATCCACTAGTGGTGCGCCTGAAGAAACTGAAGAGATCAGGGCAACTGCACCACTTGCGCCTGAAGAAAATGAACCACAGTCCTCAGCTCCTCCTGCGCCAACACCAACTCCAATTCTTCCTTCTGCTTATGAAGTGAAGAAGACCAAGGCTGCAGAGCGAGCTGCAGTGAAGAAAAGGAAGGCATGAGCTGCGTCAAATTCTTCGGCCGCGAAGAAAATGAAGCCAATGACCAGCTCGCTTGAAAATCCTATTGATGTCGTTCCCATTTCCTCCATGTCGTCTAAGGAAATTGTTCCTTATGGAGAAGACTACAAGATCCCAAGCGGATCTGATGAAGAAAATCATTCTGTTGCTACCTCAGAACAGTTTGATGAAGAAATCAAAGTGGAAGCATTCCCTTCAAGGCCAGTCGTTTCCTCACCCATGCCTCAGTTCACAGCTGAAGAGGCTGATGTTGAGGAAATTGAAAAAGAAGATGAAGACGTGGATATTGGATGCACTACACCAGTGATGAACGATGACTTTTGGGAAACTCAGCATCCAAATACTCCTCTCTTCACTCCTATTCAACAAATTCCTCAGTCCCGGCTACAACTGTTCAAATGGGCTCTGAAGAAACTCATCCCACATCGTCTGTTCATGAAGAAATTCCAGCCGCTAGTGCTGAAGAACCTGCTGCTGATCCCCAAACTGCACCAAAAGAGGAACCAGAAATTCCTCAGCCTGAAGCACCTGAGATCGCGATTCCTGAGGTTGTGCTGCAAATCACTGACACTCCTCTGCCCAAACCAAAGAATCCGTTCTCTAGCAAGCAAAAATTCAAGGCTGAAGACTTCTTTTCTGAGCATGTGTTCTTCACTGATTACAATCCATATGACTCTGCTCGCATAAGGAAGAGACGTTTCTGGACTGCTACTCAAGCCAACTTCTATTCCTCAGTGCTCTTTGACAAGGACAAAATCTTCAATCATGAGCATATTCCTCATGTGGATATGGAATCTCTGCCGTGCTTCGAGCCAGTTCTCCGAGTTATTCACGACGCAGGACTACTAAATTTCTGCACTGATATCTGTGATTGGAATGAAGAACTCATTCTTCAGTTCTATGCCACTTTGCATATCACCGGAGATGCTGAAGATGTCAATTCATGGGTGCTGGATTGGATGACAGAAAACACTCACTATAAGGCACCAGCAACTGAATTGCTTCGTGTCCTTCCTCTTGATCCTCCCCATGACAGTGCACGTTGCATTTACAATGACCGCGAACTGACAGATCATTATATGCAAGTGCTCATGAAGCCTTTGAAGCCAGGGCAGGCCCCTCGAACCAAATTCCTCGTCAAAGAATTGTTGTATGTGCCTCGGACTGTCTATCGCATCCTGACGATGACAATGAGTCCTATCAAAGGCCACGACTCAAATGATGAAGATGTCGTTGGCATCATGAAGAACATGCTTTTCAACATCATTCATGGCGTTCCCGTCAACTTCCATGATTTCTTCATGAGGACTCTGGCTAATGTTGCAATGTCACCTTTTGAGCTGAAGCCATATGCGCCTTGGATTATGAGATTCATAAGGGCAAGATCTTCACTGAATTACAAGGCTGACACTCTGAACCATGGTAGCTACTTGCCACCCATTGAAGTCCTCAAGCGACCAGTTTCATCATCTGATGATAAGGGCAAGGCAGCTGCTGTGATCGATGAAGGCACTCGTCCATTGGATGGTCAATTCCGTCTAGCTACTTCTTTCTCCACCAATGACGATTCTGCAACACATGACACTGCCGCAAATACCTCAGCTAAGCAAAATCCTCAAGCCACAGCACCCAGGGTGATGACTGACCGTGAGTTACTCCTCAGTCTTCATCAGAAGGTTGATTGCAATCACAAATGGGTGAAGCGTCAATTTGCTACAATTCTTCACAACATGACCTCAACACATAATGCAGTGAAGAAAAATCAGTATCACCTTCATGAAACCCTCAACCGCACCTGGGCTGTTCTCACTCATGTATATTCCGCGGAAGAACTGAAGACTATGGGTCTCCAGGAAGCATTTGACTGGTCTGCACCACCTCCGAAGAAATTCAAGAGAGTCAAAGTTCCTGATCTGGTGGCCAGTTCTTATTCTTCATCGCGTGAAACTGATGAACATGAAGATTTGAACGACACTGCGGCAAGCCCTCCTTCAACAAACAACCCCGACAACGCTGGCGCTCCTCCATCAACTTGAAATTCTTCAGGGGCGTTAGTCGTCAGTTTCGATCCTTTTGGTCATTTGATGACAAAGGGGGAGAAATCTGAGTTAGTCTTCAAGCGGGTTTATATTATGGGCGTTTTGTTAAGTTACAACTCTCGTTCTTCCGAAACTTTTATTTGATCAAGTTGTAATCTTAAATCCGATGGTGCCTTGATACTTGTGGTCGTGCTCTGATGTTTTTTTATGCACTGAGCTCTGATACTTTTGATGTGCTATTCTGCATGCTTATTCCTTGTTAATATTATTGCACGCATGCTGAATCTCATCAGGCACCATATTTCATCATGCATTTCAAATTCTTCATATTATATATCAAATGCGTGTATGAATTACAAGATATAGGGGGAGATCTCCATGATTCAATTCTTCAAATGTGCATTGCCTCAAAAGCAAATTCCTCACTATGCACATATTCAGGGGGAGTTCTTCTATATCTTGCAATCAAATTCCTCAATATCAGTATTTACACTTCATATGTTTATCCCCGTTGAAAACTTAACCTATGTTGTCATCAATCTCCAAAAAGGGGGAGATTGTAAGCGCATCTAGTGCCCCTTAGTGATTTTGGTGTATTGAAGACTTATAGGTTAAGTAACTGTTGCGTTTGTGAGTGTACACAGGTCTATAAGTCTATGAGGAGTTTGATATTTACAAAGAAAGTCGACCCCTAAAAATGAAGTTCTTCGACTGAAGACTTTGATATTCTGAAGACTTTCTGAAGACTTTGAAAGTGAAGAAAGTGGGGTGACCTTGAAGACTTGGTATTTACTTGAGGAACATGAAGCGTGAAGACTTTTGTTTTCATAGTTTCATTTTCTCTTTCTTGAGTCATAGGAAACACCGTACTGTTAAAGGGGGTCGAGGAAATACTAAGGAAAAATTTCCATGTGATGCTCAACGCAAAATCCTACACCTACCAATCCCTTCGAGTGAAGCCATTGGAAATCTCATACAGTTCAGTCAATTTCTTCAGTGACAGAGACGCAGTTCTTCTGGTCACTGAGGACTTTGCTCTGACTGAGGAGTTAGGAATTCGCCAGGGCGAATTGCCTACACAGTGAGGAACATGATAGCCCTGAGGAATTTGAGAGTCAAATTTCCGACCGTTGCTGTGCTGCGCGCCGGCTGTCCAAAATATCTTATCCACCTAACGGTCATATCATTGAAGGGCATTTATGTCTTATCATGTCGGGCTGCTCCCTAGGCTATAAATAGCCGCCCCCTACAACCACTAGTTGGTTGGCTGCTCCGAGAGAACTTGACACTTGTCATCTGAGAGCAACCCATCCTCCGAGGACTTTGAGCGAAAATCATCAAGTGAGGAAAATCCCAAAACCAAACCCCCACAAACCCAAAGTGATTGAGCATCACTGAAGAAATTGATCTTGAGTGGATCCGATGCTTGTTACCTTTGAAGACTGTGCTTCTTCCAGACGGTTAGGCGTCAAGGTCTAGAGCATCCAAGAGGAATTGTGGATTGCCGAGTGACCAAGTCTGTGAAGGTTTGGAAGTCACCTGAAGACTTACCACGAGTGATTGGACGAGGCCTGCGTGGTTTTAGTTCAAGGAGAATACGGTGAGGACTGGGTGTCCTGAGTTGCGGCTCAGAGACTGGGTGTCCGGGACTGTGTGTCCTCGAGTTTAAATACTCAGCCGCTCCAACCAGACGTACAACTGAGACAACAGTTGGAACTGGTTTACCAAATCATTGTCTTCACCAACCAACTGGTTCTATCTCCTCAACTCTTTCATTTCCTCATTACTGTGTTGTGTGTTGTTCATATCTGTGTTTGAAGACTTTGACTGAAGACTTTCACAAATTCCTCAGTTCAATTTCTTCAGTCTGTTTGTCTTCATCTTGTTATCCTGTGTTTACGCTTTCTGTACTCTGTGCTAGTCCTCATTTCATCATGATGACTATGTTTGTATCCAGTTATATTTACTTCTGAGTACTTATTCCGCTGCAAGTAGTTCTTCGCTAAGGAATTTCCTCACCAGCAAATTCCTCAGTGAAGAATTCATAAAAATCGCCTATTCACCCCCCCTCTTGTCGATATAACGCACTTTCAGTCCCCACCCGACGCCCGACCTCCTCCGAGACACGGGTTTCCCGCGCAGCGACATCATCCTCCGCCCGCGTCACCAAGCGCTCCCTTGTCTCCATGCGTTCATACTCGTGTGCGCGTTCGGCGGCTTCCAGCGTCAGCGCCTCCTCACGCTTCTGGAGCTCCGCTGGGTCGCCGGAAGCCACCTTCATCGACGCGAGGGCCGCCTCGCGCAGCTCCACCTGCTCCTCCAGTGAGTGGCACCGGGCCAGGAGTTCCCGTGCCCGCTCCTCCGTCGCCTCTCGCCGCCGATCAGCTTCCCGAGCTTCCTCGACGGCCCGGGAATGGACCTCCCGAGAGGCGGCCAACGACGCCTTGGACTCCTTGTCGTCAAGATCGCGCTGACGGCGCGCGATGGCGACAGCCGCCTCCAGCTCGCGCCTCTCTGCCACCAGGCGCAAGCCCTCGGCCTCAAGGCGCGCCTCCTCATCAGCGAACTCTTCACCAAGCAGGCTCACCGCGTTAGCCACCCTCCGAAGAAACCCTTGGCGAAGAGCGCGACGCTCCCGAGCGTGCTCGAGTACGTCTTCCACACCATCATCGGCCCCAAGCGAGCGCCGGGGGGCACGGATCAACACTCCCCTTCCGGGCAGGGGACTGGGGGCTAGCACCCTCGAGGCGACCGAGCACGCCTCGCCAGAAACCCGGCCTGGAGCCAGTCCATCCCCAAGTGAAGAGCGCAGGGAGTACCCCAGCCAATCACGGTCGACGACCAGACGAGAAGCCCACGGCAGGCTGGCTATGCCACAAGAAGGCTCGCGAAGGAAGGTCGCGAGGCACGCAGGGCCGCATTGCGCCTCGGGATGGTTCATCTCTCCAACTGGCCTCACCACAAGGGCTCTACTTCTCGGAGAGATCGAAGACGGTGGAGAGGGCGGAGGCGAGGGGATGGCTCCTCAGTCATCTCCGTGAGCTCGGAAGGAAGGCCCTGCGGAGCAAGGATCAGGAAAGGCAACAGTAGAATCTGGAGCTGGGAAGAGAGAAGGCTTACTCGTCGATGGCGAAGTACTTCCTACGCTTCAGCAGGCGACAAGGGTAATCGTCGCCCAGGGCCTCCCTCCTCTTCCGGAGGGCCTCAAAGTCCACGCGGAAGCGACCCAAGAGTCGAGCGCAGGGGTCAGCCTGCGACGAGGAGGAAGCACCAAGACGACCCGCGACGGGGACATCTGCCTGATGCGCGCCGCCGATCGCCTCAGCAAGAAGAGTAGCTGGGGCCTCGGGGGCCTCAGCCGCAGGCACTGACGGCGGCTGCTCTCCACCTTCAGCCACGGCAGCACGGGCCTCAGGGGCTGCTCCCTCATGAGCGTCGCCCAGTGCTGTCACCTCGGCGGGGGCACCCTCGGCCTCCGGAGGCTCATGCCTCCCTGCTCCGCCACTTGAGGAAGGGCCGCCTTGGCCGACTGCAAGGGCGACCACCACCACTGGGTTCTCGTGAGGCCCCTGGAGGCCAGCAGGGCACGGGCCCCATTCGTCGAAGATGGGCATCTGACTCACAAAGTCGCTTCTATTCGAGCAGAGGTACAGCAAGGCCCCCCCTTGCCGGATGCCGCCGGGGGAAGGATCCCCAGTCAAGACCAAGAGCACCTTCCTCAGTGCTTATGGCGTCAGGTCCTCTTCCTGGAGCCTCATATGATCCCCACGCCCGCTGAAGGCCCACATTCGGTGAGAGTGGTGTTGAAGAGGGGCAACACGGCGTAGCAGGAACTCCTTCACCACGTTGGGCGCCATCATGCGGAGCACCCTCAAGAACGCGAAGCGACGCCAGACGAAGGCGAGCCGGGGGCTCGTGAGCGTCTCCTGGCCCCAGCCTGAGTTGGGGACAGCAGGCGAAGATGGCTCCGTCAGCAGGGGCTGGGCACCCCTACGTCCACATACAGCCACCGCTGGCGAAACCCAGGCGCGGGCGGAGGAAGACTGAAGTCGATTCCTGAAGCCGCTGTCTCAGGCGCAGCGACGAAGCTCACACACCCCGAACATTGGGTGGGGTCGACAAGGCGTAGAGAGAAGAAGTGGCGCAGCAAGGCAACTGAAGGAAGGATGCCCATCGTTGCCTCACAAACAAAGGCGAAAACCGCAAGAAGAGTGATGGATTCAGGACCCAGATGCATCATGTGGATCTGATAATGGGAGAGCACGGTGTTGAAGAAATCAGAAAAGGGGGGAACCAGTCCCGCCCATAGGGCGTCGACGAAGTATCGGACCTCAGTGGCAATCCTATCGATGGAGAAGCGGGACGCGGGCCAGGCCATCGTCCTCCCGCATTCATTGAAGATGGTGGCCAGAGCCGAGCTGACCTTGCTCAAGCCCTCTCGATTGATTATGATTGACCGATCGACGGCGGGGGCCGCTGCCGACGGTGAGCGAGGCGGCGGCATGGGCTTCTTCCCTCTTCCCTTTTTCGGCGGAGTCATGACGGCAGAAAGGGGGGAGGTTCGAGATTGGATTGGATGCGGAAACTGGAGTTCGAGAGGAGAAAGGACAGAGAGCGCTCGAGCAGCGGAAAGGGGAGCGCCTGTGTGCGGCTACGAGTCCGCCTAGCATGGCATAAAATAAGGAGGCATGGGGGAACAGTACCGCCCAAGTCCAATCAACCGCCACGCGACGCCCAAGGCCCAAGCTGTTAGGGCCCGCGACGCTTCGCACTTGCCCTTTCTCCTCTCTGCTCGGTCAAGTCCGGGCGCGCCTTGGGCCCGGGGGCTACTGTCGGCGTTCTGGGAACGGGGGTCCCCAGACTTTCCTGCCTGCGGCCAGCGGCGTGGCTCAAAGGGGGCCCAGCGCGGCCCATCTTCATCAACACAAGCTCAAGACCCTCGCGAGGGGCCAAGCCTCGCGGGGCGGACGACAAGGAGCTTCCTCAGGCACGGCCTCCTCAGGCTGGCTCACGAGAAGGCGGAGAGTTCAAGGCGGGGTACCTCGCGAGGTGCCCATGACGCAAGCCATGATGACCAAGGGCGCCAGTCGGGCGCCAGCCCGCAGTGTCCTCCTTTCCTCTTTGGGGCAAAGGGAGCAAGCGCAGGCAAGAGTATCAAGCAAAGGCATCTATTTCGGTGCAACAAGACCAAGACCAGCCCAACGGCAGGAAGGGAGTCATTGTGGAGCCCAAGCAGGAGTCACCACCAGAGCCTTTGACAGGCGAGGACCAACTTTAGTCAGGATAAGTGTACCCGCCGTTCCCCTTCAAAATGGCAAATTGTTGGCGCCCTTCCCGCTCAATATTTGGGAAGAGGCCCAGGGCCTTTGCCTATAAACAGGACTAGCCACCCCCAGGGTAGGGGGAGCTAGATCGAGTATCGGGCATACATCTAGAATCAAGAGAGAGAGAGAGCAACTGAACTTCTCCTAGCAGTTCATCGCACCAGCCAAGAACAGACCCTCGCGAGGCTGTTCTTCCTTGTATTGTTCATCATCATCCCAAGAGGCAATCCACCACACCACACACTGGAGTAGGGTTTTACACCACAATGGTGGCCTAAACCAGTATAAACCCTGTGTCTCTTGTGTTGTTTCTTTTGTAGTTTAGATCCTAGCGATTCGGCGAGGAGCAGGTAGGTAGAGGGCGAAATCTCCGCGCGCACCCCAGTGTTCGAACCTCAAGGGTCTGCCGGAACCCGAAATCCGACAATCAAGGCTCTCCTGCTGGCAGAACCGGATGTCGTGGATGTGAATCGGGTGACGGAGGCTCAACTTGAGGCGGAGCGCGCGGATGCTACTGCCATCGAGGCCCTCCTGCAGGCGGAACCGGACGTCCTGGACTTGAACCGGGCGGCAGAGGCTCGACTCGACGCAGAGCGCGCGGATGCCGCTCTCATCGACGCCCTCCTGCAGGCGGAACCGGACGTCCTGGACTTGAACCGGGCGGCGGAGGCTCGACTCGACGTGGAGCACGCGGATGCTGCTGCCATCGAGGCCCTCCTGCAGGTGGAACTAGGCGTCCTCCACTTGAACCGGGCTGTGCTCTCGTCCGTGCAGAGCGCCTGCACGCACCGCGTGAATGAGTAGCTGGGGGCCGAGGACAACCACGGTGCGGAGACACAAGTCGGCAACTACGGCTGGTTCGCGCCGGCAGCCAAAGACGACGAGGCCGTCTCGTTCCGCGAACAGTGATAGTTTTTCTTTATGTTGTTGTTTTTATGGATCTTTTGCTGTGTAAAAACATATATTTGTTATGCAAGTCGCCTAACTTGGGTCAGTATACCATTTCAGGAGGTTGGATGAATATCCTATGTCTCCTGACCCTTCTTTCCTTCTTCCTCACCTCTTCTTCTTCCACAACAGACCACCGCACGGGCCGTACAGATACTCCCCAACATGCGGTTGGATAAACATATTCTATGAATGAAAATTATGTGTCAGCGGTAGGATGGCTGACTTTGGTTTGTTCACATGCGACAACACATGTCAGTGAGGGTGCGTTCCCTTGGTTGGGTTTGCGGCGTGCAGGAGCGACTGTGTGAGGGTGCGGTGCGACCACGGCGTGCAGGAGCGACTGTGTGAGGGTGCAGTGCGACCGCGACAGCCGTGCGCAAGTGTACCTCCTTCTCATTTTGAAAACTTTAGGCAAGCTTGGCAAAAATGTGTGGCGAAGTTTGGCAATGCAAGGCCTAGACACAGGATAAGTACGTACGTACTAGGAGTACTAGTGTTAAAAAAGAAAGGCAGGGTTTTCCCTCTCGGGATTTAATCAATACAAATCCTCGTTTCATGTGTCAATTAATGCGTATTTTTTTCTCCAAAGACCAAAGAGCTAACCATCTCACTCCTCATCGCCTTATTAATGCAGCGCCATGCAAACCAACCTTCTCACTTCCGCATGCATGCAGGGCATATTAATGTCCTTGGTTGCTAGTATGAGGCAAACCCCATCAATTTTGCCTCGATTAGTGTTAGTGGCCTTTTGCAAATTGTAATTTTGATATTCTGGCCTTGTGTACAAAATAAATGGACGTAGTAACTATATTTGACTCCCTTCCTCATTGCGGTGACGTCGACGATATCTTCTTTTTTTGTGGTTTGGCGAGCGTTCGAAGGAAAACAACATTGAGGGAGACCTCGGTAAGTCGTTCGCAAGTGCCACCTGCAAGCCGAGACAACCGCCTTATTTGCATCCAGGAAGTCCGTTGAACCAAAGGACTAGTACTACTAGGAGTACACAATAGTGTCGTCTGTCCAGCTTAGTGCGGTGAGATGGTTTCTCGAAGAAGACGATGGAGAAGCGGAGTCAGCAAGGAGTGAAATGATGGTTGCGTCGTCCATGCTTTTGTGATTTGACACCTCACTACTTTGTGATTTGTGATAGAAGGGACAGGGGAGTAGACTCTGTGCTCTATACTGTACTACATGCGTCCAAGCATGGGAGAAAGAGGAGAGACGTTGCATTTTTCTATTCCTTCAATCAATCAATCAAGGAGCTTCGGTTCCATCTTTTTGGCTTTGGCAACACCGTCCACAATGGTTCCCATGATGCCAAAAGCTATTTCCACATTTGGCTACACATTGTGGATGCCCTTAACCGTACCACTTGGTTTTGCTCCTGTGTGCTATCTATACAAATCTCAATTATATTGATCTAAAAAATTATAGAATCAATATTAGTAAAAAGGAGGTGATTTTGCCGCACGGATGGCGGGGGCGGTTTCTTATTTTTAGAGGACGTTGTCCTGGCGGTTTGCTAACATGTTGTCCCACGTGTTAGTGCTTTACCAAGCCGATCCGCGTCCCACATGAGGCAGAACAGCGGCAGAAGCAACACGTGGTTAAGTTGAAGAAGATGAGGGAGAAGCGGATTTAGCAACGAGTGAAATGATGGTGCTTCGTCCCTCCAACTTATTTTTTAGCATTATTACTTCGTCCCTCCAACTTAACTACGGGAAAGGTGCAGCTTTGTGATTTGACGCCTCATTGCTCATTACTACGCCGGCGCCATGACTGGGGTGCTTCACCTCGGCTGGTCTGCACTGTATTCCGGGATGGCACGTGGAACCGGTAGCTTGATGTCCCACATGTCGGCGAAAGGGACTATAAGATTTATGAAAGCGTGCACTCCACTCTTAAGACGGAGCAGTACACAACACGACGGCCCAGTGAACTGTCACTTGTACTGTATAGTACTATAGTTTTGCTGTTTCGCACGATCCATCGATACAAACCCGATTAAACAGGAAAGGGCGGGATTTTTCCCGTGCAGTAGATGATACTGGCCATACATTTCAAAGGCAATTTTAATGTATGCAAACTGAATAAGGCCTTTCCCAGTGCTCCACGGTGTACAGGTGCTAAGGATACCACATAGGCAGAAAAATGATGTGGCAAAGCAATTAAAGAGGAGAGAGAGGATTATGGTGACCCCAACAAGAACCAATGCTAAGCACGTGAACCCAGACAAAAAGACTACCAACCAATACATGAAGGAGTTTTATTACTAAACAATTAAAAGAGAAGGCTTAGCTACAAAACCTAAGCACCGATGCATTGGGGACATTAGTTGCTAAGCATTTTAATGCACTTAGCACCCCACTTTAGCACCAATGCATTGGGAGAGGTCTAAGTAACAATATGATATCTAGTAAAACTAAAAACACATATGATTTATTGTGTTAGAGTGTAGTAGTAGTGCTGTATTGCATAGTTGTTAGATGTAAGATGCGAGAACGTGTAGAGATGTAGTTTTGGAGGGCCTACAGAGAGAAAAGCGTAATACGCCGAACTTCAGAATAAGCTGATTACGGTCAGTATATACATTTTGCGGTGATTATACGGTCACTTGCTCACGGTTCAACATCGGATTGCACTCTGTTGACCGGCCAAATAGTTAAATTGACCATGTTCCTTGTGGGTCCCACCTATTAGTTCGCATAGGGAAAAGGTCAGATAAACACAAATTTACGCAGGCGCGACAAGACTCCAACCCGTGCGCGGGAATCACCTAGTTGTGTATGTGTCTGTCAGGGCCTGATGTGTGCGCATGCACGTGTAGGTTGAGCACTTGAGCGTGAGAGTGTGTGTTGGTCGTGTGGTGTACTGGTGTGCATGCATGCGTGCGTGTGTGCGTGTGACTGTTGCGTGCATGCGTGGCTGTGTGTGTATGTGTGAGTGTTGCGTGCATGCGTGGGTGCATGTGTTTGTATGAGTGTTGCGTGCATGCAGTTTGTGTGCATGTGTGCGTGTGTGTATAATCACCACACCAGCTCCTGTGTGTTAAAACAGACGGCTCAACATACCAATAAAAGGCCACCTTGTCCGCTATGCCCGCGGTCATGACTTCGAACCACCGTCCAAATATTTTTTTGTCGTTTGTTTTCATTCTTAATAGCAAGATGCCCGTGCATTGCACGTAACATCAAGATGCATTTGTATTACTAGTTTATCTTGTGAGAGAAAAGGATGAACGAGGGAAGGCCTTATTTGCAAATGTGGAGAGGTGTGTGGGTACCTTTTTGCAAAATTGCCATAGTTTCTTTCCTATCCGCCAGATATAAATCAGACGACCTATATTGCAGGATGGCAGACACACCAACATCACCAACTCTATTTTTCATAAGAGTGTATTTTATAAGAGTGTAGATGTAGAGTAGATACAAGCCGACAGGTGGGCACGATGGTAGTGAGATAATGTGATGCAACACTAGAGGTGCCACATGGAGCATTTAACTGGTCAACTAGTCATGTCTTGAGCAAATACAGAGTTGTACGGTGAGCCCGTGACTGTACAATAACCACTAAACGTAAATGGTGACCGTAATGAGTGGATTCTAAAGTCCAATTTACGTATCGTGCTTTTGCTTCAAATACAATGATCGTCATTGCATATATCGTGAGAGAAAGATGAAACATGTGTGAATTTTCTGTGGGCTTACTTTTAGAGGACCTGGAGATAGTTTTGTCTGCATACGTGAAAGGGGCGTATAGGGGGGGGGGTATGCGATGGAGAGAGAGATGCTCTTCGTTTCTCTTTATTATGACTAATTTTGTATATAGTATAAAAATATACAAATTCACAGTGCGAAATAAATATCATTGTGGGTACCATCCAATGCAAATTAGCATTCGTACTCCTCCATATAACTTTGTAATGTTGTATATATGTAGAAACTCTAAAAATAATTTTGGCCACACTTTATTCAAAAGGAATGTTGTATGCGACATAAACGTGAAGAGAGGGCTTTTTAGATCAATGGGGTACATGATGTTACATGTGTGAATGTGTAGTTGATGCATTTGGCGGGGCCTAGAGAGGTATGTGTTCGTATTACGTATTCGGGAGAGGCATGGATAGAGGGGCCAGGGGGCGTGTGGGAGAGATAGCATGAAAAATGAGAGTGGTCTAGAGAGAGAGAGACGAATATGACGTCACAACGAGAGATTCCCTTCCCTTGAGTGTGTATATGCATGGGGGGAGGGAATAGAGGCACTAGGAGAATTTTTTTTGTGTGTGTGGTGTTTGTGTTGGTATGTGTGGGTGTGAGAAGATAATGAGACGTGGGGGCAGAGGGTGTGTCACCGCGTGAGGTCCGGTGGGTCGAGGTGAGGCCCTTCGTTCGGTTCCGTCCTATGCCACATTGGTCGGCCCGTGATACATTTAGGAAGACCCATGGATGACTAGTCGTACAAGGCAAAGATAGGAGAATTGTGAAGGACTCTGTGTCCACTGACAAAGCCGGCTAGGCTTTGTAACCCTAGGTTCTCGGACTATGGTAACCCCTTTATCTCTGATATTACTATTCATCCAACCTAACTTTAAGGGGCATCCTACAGAATGCTCTGCTAGAATCATACTCGTCGATTAGGAAGAGAGGTGTGAGACAATGCGTGGGAGAAAGGCCTAAAGATAATGTGCGTACATGAGACACGTAGGCAGGTCCATGTATATAGAAAGGGTCGATGGGGATTGTGCGTGTGTATGGTTGCGAGAGGAAGAGTGCTTGTGATAAAGGTTAGCGTAAACAGTTGTAAATGGTTACGAGAGGGGGGAGGGTTATATCTATAGCATGTGTGCGAGAAAGATACCCCGGGAGAAAGTGTGTGAGGATGTGTGAGAGACCACCGATGGAGAGTGAAACCACACGTAAAAGACCGTTGTACACATTGATTAAAGATATAAATTGTATCCAAATATTAGGATGGGATCATGATATTTGCAATTCGCGTAAGGAGCGGTCATTGATCCATCAGACATCTAGATTCTATCGAATTTGAGCACGTCTATGTTATTATTCGACACAATTGATCCACATAGTTAGTATTTTGAACTCCAGACAATGCATCGCTTTAGCAACCGAATATAAACATGAGTATAGTTCATGTTGTGTGTGTAAAGCACATTAGACATACGAAAGTTACACAATGAACATTATAAATAGCTACCTATGAACTAGCATACATTTGAATTCAACTTAAGGTGGTTTAAAAAAATCGAATTCAACATGAAGTCCATTCAATTATTTGAATTTGATATCATGGCATTTGTAAATCATACCTAAATTATGGGGGCACCAATCTTTGCTCTGATTTTGTACATAGTAGCATATGTAGTCGTGTACAAAATAGATTCAAATTTAGCTCCTCCATTCCAAAGTAATCGTAGTTATAAGATTTTCAAGTGTCAAAATTTCAAAAAGAAGCGGATAATTTAATGAGGTTTTCAAACATACAAGGTCAAATATAACATTGTCTATTTAGGTCAATCCTCATAGTTCAAGAGTTCTCTAAACGTGAATGCTTGTGTTTCAAAATTTCGAACGAAGCGCCAAAAGAGCCTCTACTTGCCCGAAACCACGTGAGACCAATGTTTGGTAGTACAAGGAAATTACTTTTCTAATAACTCTGACCCATGAAACCTACCGGCCCGACGTCCAAAGGTCTAAGCCGGGGTAGGTTTGTAGCTTCATCTAGACGCCACACAACCGCCTTCGAAAAACATTCATACACAATGGCCGCCTAAGCACACATGCGCGCGGCCGAAATCGCTCCCGCCCACTATTTGGGACACCTAGGATTACCATCCTACCCCCGACCCGCAGTAGGTCCGAAATTTAAGAGGGGGCAAAGTTTGCACTTTCACCAAATTTCAAACAAGCGCGTCCCATCTTCTGTTCAAAAAATCCAAAAACAAGCACGTCCCAGACTGAAACATGGTTCCCCCCACCCGTCCGATTCCCAATTCATACTCCATGGGCGCCAAAACTACCTCTCGACCAGTCGTGAAACCCCGGCATCCTCCGTCCTCCACCCCATCCCACCCATCAACCGCCGCCCTCCTCCATCACACCGGAGCCGGTACCCCGACGTCGTCGTCCACCGCAACCTCAATCGCAATGCCCTCTGTCGGTGTCAAAACCGGCGGATCTCGGGTAGGGGGTCCCGAACTGTGCGTCTAGGCGGATGGTAACAGGAGACAAGGGACACGATGTTTTACCCAGGTTCGGGCGCTCTCGATGGAGGTAAAACCCTACTCCTGCTTGATTGATATTGATGATATGGGTAGTACAAGAGTGGATCTACCACGAGATCA
Source organism: Triticum timopheevii (assembly GCA_963921465.1). Classification (NCBI taxonomy): domain Eukaryota; kingdom Viridiplantae; phylum Streptophyta; class Magnoliopsida; order Poales; family Poaceae; genus Triticum; species Triticum timopheevii. The sequence continues at coordinate 144,180,371 of OY997270.1, forward strand.
AGGAGGCTAAACCCTAGAAGCTAGCCTATGGTATGATTGTTGTAATGGTTGCTGTGTCCTACGGACTAAAACCCTCCGGTTTATATAGACACCGGAGAGGGCTAGGGTTACACAGAGTCGGTTACAATGGTAGGAGATCTACATATCCGTATCGCCAAGCTTGCCTTCCACGCCAAAGAAACTCCCATCCGGACACGGGGCGGAGTCTTCAATCTTGTATCTTCGTAGTCTTGGAGTCCAGCGGATGATGATAGTCAGGCTGTCTGGACACCCCCTAGTCCAGGACTCCCTCAGTAGCCCCTGAACCTGGCTTCAATGACGATGAGTCGGGCGCGCATAATGTTCGGCATTGCAAGGCGGGTTCCTCCTCCGAATAATCCATAGAAGATTGTGAACACCAGGATAGTGTCCTGCTCTGCAAAATAATTTCCACATTCCACCGTAGAGAGAATATCATGTACACAGGTTCAATCTGCTGACGCATCTTGTGACGTCACGCCACTACCAAGCCTTTACTTGAATCGATTTTTATTATACCACCTCAGCGCGTTTAGTGAAGCGGTTTCCTTTTCACGTGTTGTCGAAGCAGAGATCGTGTTCCCCTTATTCCGGGATTCTCATCAATACGGACGTGGGTAACCCAACCGCGCCATTGATGGTGGCGCTTGGGAGATAAGCGAGTTTTACCAGGCCGGTGGGGACGCTTAGTCTTCGCCCGCCTATATATAAGGGGATAAGGATCCGCCTTTTTACCTACGCCTTCTTCCTCCTTTGCTTATCCATCTCCGCGCACTCGAGCTCCAGCGCCCAAGTTCGGGCATCTCGTCTCAACCTTCTCCGACCATGTCCGGAGCGGGAGGTAAATGGTTGGCCTCCACCATTAAGGAGGAGCACATCGCCAAACTGCGCAGCGCCGGATACCTTTCCGGCGACATCGCGCACCGGCTGCCCGACAAGGGGCAGCTCATCCCCACCCCCAGGCCCCATGAGAGGGTCGTATTTCTCCCCCACTTCCTCCGCGGACTGGGCTTTCCACTTCACCCCTTTGTCCGGGGGATCATGTTCTACTACGGCCTGGATTTCCATGATCTGGCGCCGAAATTCATCCTCAACATCTCGGCGTTCATCGTCGTGTGCGAGGCCTTCCTCTGCATCCAACCTTCAATGTCAAGCCGAAGGTAGTGAAGGGCACGCAGGCGGAGTGCGGAGGTGCCATGTTGGGCAAGATGCCCAACGTCCTCTGGTTTGAAGGGGCCTTCGTGGAGTCCGTCAAGGGGTGGCAGTCGGGGTGGTTCTACATCACCGAGCCGCGCGACCCTACGTGGGCGGCGGCCCTCGAATTCAGATCTGGGATCCCTGTGCAGCTCACCTCCTGGAAAGAGAAGGGCTTGCTATGGGGTAGTTCGAAGGAGCTGACGGGACTCCAAGCCTGTATCCAGAAGCTGGTGAACAAGAAGCTCAGGCTTGTTAATGTGGTCCAAGTCATGCTCGTCCGCCGGATTCTCCCATGCCAAGAACGGGCATTCAACCTGTGGGTGTTTGATCCGGCACAGCACCAGGCATTGAGCGGGCTCTTCGACACGATGTACGAAGGCGCCTGGAGGGTGTTGTCTAAGGGCGCCGAAGCCCCCGCATCCGCGACGGAAGATCGCGGATTTCACTCGCAGCGTCCAGCTGACGAGGTAAGTGATTCTACCCCTTTACAGGACACTTGTTGTTAATAGTTCGACCCTAAGCGGGTTTCAATCTCCCTTTTCCTTTGATAGGACTGGATGAAGAAGGCCGAGCAGCTCATCTGCCCGGCTCCCATGCCAGAGAACCCAGAGGACGCCCGTCTAGCGGGGCTGCTGGTTCCGGCACCACATGTGGTGTCGGAGAAGAAGGCCAAGAAGGTGGCCACGGGTACTCGAAAGAGTTCCCGTTTTCAGGTGTCCGACGACTCCGAGGCGGATTCCTCCCCCGAAGACGAGGAGGAGGAAGAAGACTCTGTCCCAGAAGAGGGAGAGAGAAAGAGGAAGGCCTCCCCAACAGGGGAGGCCGAAGGGTCCAAGAGGGGAAGAACTATTCCCCCGGACAGTTCCGCCAACGCCAACGTTGGCGAAGAAGAGTGGCCCTCGAGGGCCAGGCCTCCGGCAAGATCGTAAGTATCCTGATTCTGAATGATCTGTAATTTATTTTGTGTCACATAGTGTCCTTCTAATGCCGCATACTGCCTGCAGTCCGGCCGATGATGATCTCCCCGCTTCGTCGAGTGGGTCGTTGGCTCCGTCGGATGTGGATTTCATTCCGACTGCCTCCACCCCTCGCGCCGCCGAGGACGCCGAGGTGGGATCCCGGGAAGGGACCCATCAGGAGGAGGCTCCGGAGGCGCCGCAAGGAAGCCTCCCGAACATTGCGCTGGACTCCACGCCGGAACCCGCAGTGGTTCCGGAGTCCGGCAGGCGGCCCCTTCGCAAGAAGGGCAAGACCATGACGCCGGCGGCCCCCGTCCAACCAGAGGCGTGGAACAACTTGTTGGAGGCGCTCAAAGGCGCTTCCATCGAGGAAGAACACCACACTATCATGAGTGCGGTGATTCAGAAGGTTCAGCTCGCCAAGAGCAGGCTGACCGAAGCCTGCAGCAGCCTTCTAATAGGCTTTGAGGTAAGAAGTTAAAATTATGTAATGTAATACCGCATAGATAGTAGCCCTTGATGCTCGGTTCGGTGTTCGGAAGGAAAAGCCGGACTGAGGATCTAAAAAGATATACGCAGGGTTGCTATAAATTATGTCAATATGGGTTTGCAGGCTGCGCTGCTGACCTCTGCCGCACTAACTGCGGAGGTCAGTGCATTGAAGCAAGATCTCGAGCGGTCCGAGCAAGAGCTCGTCCGTGCCAAGAAGCAGCTCGAGGACAAAGAAGGTGAGTAACACCACTTTGAATATTTACCTTACAGAAAAGGATTTTGGTTGCAATAAAAATAACAAGGATAACGTGGTACTGCAGGGGCCACGAATGAGGTGGCGGTCCTGAAGGAGGCCGTATCCACGGCCGAACGCAACGCGGCCGCAGAACGAACAGAGCGAGAGAAGCAGGAGGCGCGGGTGGCGGAAGTGCGGCAAGAGCTACAGGCTCTCATGGAAAAGCATGAGGGTTTGGAGCACGACTCAAAGACTCGAGAGTCCGAGCTTGCCTCGGCTCTTGAAAGTGCCAAATCCGCCAAGGCCGTGGCCCATAAGGCCCTTCAGGAGGTTGAGGATGTGAAGAAAATAGCGGTGGGTAAGGCATTTTTCATGCAAAGCAAGCATGTTAATGTAAACTACCTGACACTTACCCGAATTCGGAGCTCTCCAGGGGCATTTGCAGATCTGCCTTGTAGTGTATCTGATGCCGCCGCATTCTACCGTGGCGAGGAGGGGAGCTCAACGGAGAAGGTCTTCTGGTCTCAGTACGCTGAGGCCGGCCATCCGGTGCCCCCTAGCGACCAGCTGAAGCAGCTGGTCGAGCTCCACAAGGTAGCCGAGCAGGCCATGAAGGGTCTCATAGTCCGACTGTGGCCTGGAGAGGCCATGCTTGGGAGCTACTTCGGCCTCGTGCGGCGGCTGGTGGATGCGTGCCCCTGGGTGGAGGTCATCAAGCGCTCCGCCTGTATTGAAGGTGCTCGTCGGGCCCTTGCCCGCGCAAAGGTGCACTGGGGCAGGCTGGATGCGGAGAGGCTTATCACTGACGCGCCGCCACCGGGCAAGGAGTATCGTACGCCCGAGATGTACTATAAGACTGTCCTGAAGGGTGCCCGCAAGATTGCGGATGAGTGCCCCAGAGATGTAATTATTGAGTAAACTCGCTATGTGTTATCCTGTGCGCTGAAAACTTTGTTCATATGCGCTAAGCAACGCTTGTTTAATTTAAAATATTACCTTCTGTGCGGCCGTTCATAAAATCTGAGAGATGGCAAGTCGTCGGCTTCAGCCCCCAAGCCACGAGTGCTGGGGTGTTCGGGATAAACTTGAGCACTCTTGTTCCCATTTTTGGGTCCATCTAGGGAGGCGCTCAACACAATGAACAAGGCAACCGGACTTATAATGCTTGAACACTCTCACTTAGCCATAGAATCCTATAATTTTAAATTTTGGTGAAGCCCCTAGTATTCGGAAGACCGAGTTTGGGGCGCTATCCACGCCTTGGCCGGACATTATCGGGTTCTTCTCTTGAAGCGGCATAAGTCTTTAAGGACTCGAAAAGACCTCTCGAACAGCGACCAGTCTCTCGCCTTATCATGACAGTCAGTTTTAGCTTTCTCCACTGAGGCGCTCGCCCAGCTCAACCGGGGCGCAATCGCAGTGGTTCTCCCAGTGCCACCTTAGCCGACAGAACGGAACGTAAGGTACCGAAACATGGGAGCCGGGCAAACCCAACTATTGGCCCAAGACATGATTCGGAGCCGATTCATATAATGCTATAAGTTCAGGGTGCCATACTTGTGAAAGTGTTCGGACTTATCACACCATAATGCGGGGAACATAAGCCCCTGGTGTATTCGGCCGTACCAAAATATACGGGTACAAGATGTCATTAGTGAACATATATGTAAAGTAATGCAATTACAGGCAAAAAGTGCTGCATTATTTATTCAAGGAATTCTGCTATGAGTGCGGAATGATACAAATAGTGTGGTAAGCAAGGGATTGGACTAGTTAAACATGTCCCCCTCCAGGGGTGGGCTGCGTACTGGTGTATATAATCAAATTTAATGCTCGTAATGCAGACCACCTGAGTGTTCGTCGCAGCCTTTTTCCCTCCCTGGCTGTTGATCGTGAGTTCGGCGGGTTCGCTGCCGGACAGGGCCTCTGGTGGACGGAGTCCTGTGTATACAAAGAAGGAAAATAAAAAATAAAAAAGAGCGACACACTTGTGAGCCCCTGGTGTGGTCGAGCCACACTCTGGGTCTGTTGTGGTCGTGCCCCTCCCCCTAGGCCCATGGTATCTCCAGAGCGTAATGATGTACGCGGAGGGTTGGTCTTGCAATCATGCGAGGGCTGGGGTTGGGGCCGCATTGCTACGTGTGCTCTGAACGTGCCAGGTGGTATTGGTTGATGTTGCTCCGGGCGCGTTTGGCCGTGTCCGGCCGTTTAACGGCCAGACTCGAAAATTGCCTTAGAAGGCTCCTCTGTACTTCTGCCATGAGAGCCGCTGTATGTTCCTCCATTCGGAGGGAGCGTTCCGTATTTCCGTTGACCGTGATGACTCCACGAGGGCCTGGCATCTTGAGCTTGAGGTATGCGTAATGCGGCACCGCGTTGAACTTTGCGAACGCGATTCGTCCAAGCAGAGCGTGATAGCCGCTGCGGAACGGGACTATGTCGAAGATTAATTCCTCGCTCCGGAACTTATCCGGGGATCCGAATACCACTTCCAGTGTGACTGAGCCTGTACAATTGGCCTCAACACCTGGTATGACGCCTTTGAAGGTCTTCTTTGTAGGTTTAATCCTTGAGGTGTCTATGCCCATCTTGCGCACTGTATCCTGATAAAGCAGGTTCAGGCTACTGCCGCCGTCCATCAGGACTCTCGTGAGGTGAGATCCATCGATGATTGGGTCTAAAACCAATGCGGAAAATCCGCCATGGCGGATACTGGTCGGATGGTCTCTTTGATCGAAAGTGATCAGGCAAGAGGACCATGGATTGAACTTAGGGGCGACTGGCTCCATCGCATATACGTCCCTTAGTGCACGCTTCCGCTCCCTCTTGGGTACATGGGTTGCGTATATCATGTTTACCGTCCGCACTTGTGGGGGGAAACCCTTCCGTCCTCTACTGTTCGGCGGCCGGGTCTCTTCCTCGTCGTCGCTGTGCAGCCCCTTGTCGTTGTTTTCGGCAATTAACTTGCCTGCCTGCTTAAATACCCAACAATCTCTGTTTGTGTGGTTAGCTGGCTTTTCGGGGGTACCATGTATCTGACATGAGCGGTCGAGTATTCGGTCCAAATTGGACGGACCCGGAGTGGTTCTTTTGAATGGCTTCTTCCGCTGACCGGGTTTAGAGCCTCGGAATCCGGCGTTGACTTTCGTATCCTCCTTGTCGTCGCCGTTAACACGGCGTTTATTTTTGCTTCGACGCGACCTGCCATTGTGGTCCTTAGTATCCGGACTACCTGCATTTTTGCTGAGGTTGTTGCTGCGAGCTAGCTAGCTATCCTCTCCGGCACAGAAGCGGGTCATTAATGATGTGAGGGCTGCCATGGATTTCGGCTTTTCCTGTCCTAGGTGCCGGGATAGCCACTCGTCGCAGATGTTACGTTTGGAGGCTGCGAGGGCCTCTGCATCCGGACAGTCGACGATTTGATTTTTCTTTGTTAAGAACCGTGTCCAGAATTGCCTGGCCGATTCGTCTAGCTGCTGGATTATGTGGCTTAGGTCATCGGCGTCTGGTGGTCGCACATATGTGCCCTGGAAGTTGTCGAGGAATGCGGCTTCCAGGTCCTCCCAACACCCAATTGACTCTACGGGCAGGCTGTTAAGCCAATGCCGAGCTGGTCCTTTAAGCTTGAGCGGGAGATATTTGATGGCGTGGAGATCGTCGCCGCGGGCCATATGGATGTGAAGGAGATAATCTTTGATCCAAACTGCGGGGTCTGTCGTGCCATCATAGGATTCAATGTTTATGGGTTTAAACCCTTCAGGGATTTGATGATCCATTACTTCGTCAGTGAAGCATAGCGGGTGTGCGGCGCCTCTGTATTGAGCAATATCACGACGTAGCTCAAGGGAGTGTTGTCTGCTGTGTTCGGCCCGGCTGGAGTTGTTGTGTCCGGCTCGACGGTATTCGTCGTGGGTCGTGGGGCGCCCACGTGATCCATAGATAGATCTGGATTGTCTTGCCTTATCCTTCAATATATCCCGCAAGTCTAACGCGCTCCCTCGTGGTTTCATACTTTTCGAGCGATGCCGGGGTACAGTCTTGATGGAAGGCGTGGATGCCTCTCTGTCGCGACCACGGGGTGGTCGGTCGGCCGTATTGTGCGCTGGTGATGAAGGTATGTATGCTTCCTCTTCTAATCGGGGGAGCAACTTGCGTTTTGGGTAGCTCTTGGAGGGGTGTTCGAGTTCATACTCTTCGGCCGCGAGGACCTTCGTCAATCTGTCGGCCAGCAGGTCTTGATCAGCTTGAAGCTGTTGCTGCTTTTTCTTTAGGCTATTTGCCGTGGCAATAATCCTGCGTTTAAAACGCTCTTGTTCGACGGGATCCTCAGGCACGACGAATTCGTCGTCGTTGAGGCTTCCCTCGTCTCCGGAGGGAGGTATGTAATTATCATCCTCGACCTCTTCGTCTGCCGCTCTCTCGTGAGGTCTTGCTTCTGCATCCTCCTGTGCTGAATCTTGCTGGAGGGGGTTGTCTTCGGCACTTTCTGGGGTGTTATTATCCCCTGTGCCGGAATCTCCGTTCTTGCTGTGGCGGGATTTAGAGCGGCGCCGCTGACGTCGATGCTTGGGTTGTTTCTTTAAGGAATCTGCCTCCGCTGCTTCTTCGCCGTCCCCATCTTTTGGGGTGTCCACCATGTATATGTCATATGACGAGGTGGTCTTCCAGTGTCCTGTAGGCGCTGGTTCTTGTTCGTCTCTGGCATCGTCGTCCATACCGTCGATGTCTTCGGAGTCATAGTCTAGCATGTCGGTTAGATCGTCGACAGTGGCTACAAAGTGGGAGGTGGGTGGGTTTTGAATTTCTTCGTTGTCCGCATCCCAACCATCCTGGCCATAGTCCGGCCAGGGCTCTCCGGATAGCGAGAGATGCTTTAGCGAATTTAGGATGTCGCCAAAGGGTGAGTGCTGAAAGATGTCCGCAGCGGTGAACTCCATGATCGGCGCCCAATCGGATTCGATTGGCAGGGGCGCAGGAGGTTCGGAGTTCGGCAAGGGGTCCGGCACCTCGAAGTCACGAGCTTTATAGGGGACGAGGTCAGTGTTCGGCTCCATCGCCGCGGATGTTCCAGCTCCCGAGGCGGTGTCCAGCCACTCGTCCTCGATCTGCGCGATCGGCTCCGAACTATCGGTCGGAGCGGATTCACGTCCGGCCTCCAAGGCACTGTCCGGCGGCAGAGCTAGATCGTGCCCATCGCGACAGTGCGGCACGCTCGGCTGCGGATCGGGTCCATCGAAGATCAAGTCTCCGCGGATGTCCGCCGTGAAGTTTAGGCTTCCAAATCTGACCTGACGGCCAGGGGCGTAGCTTTCGATCTGCTCCAGATGGCCAAGTGAGTTAGCCCGCAGTGCGAAGCCGCCGAATACGAAGATCTGTCCGGGGAGAAAAGTCTCACCCTGGACGACGTTTTTGATTGGAGAAGCCATCAAGCCTATCGGTGACGACACAGAGGAACTCTCAATGAAAGCACCAATGTCGGTGTCAAAACCGGCGGATCTCGGGTAGGGGGTCCCGAACTGTGCGTCTAGGCGGATGGTAACAGGAGACAAGGGACACGATGTTTTACCCCGGTTCGGGCCCTCTCGATGGAGGTAAACCCCTACTCCTGCTTGATTGATATTGATGATATGGGTAGTACAAGAGTGGATCTACCACGAGATCAAGGAGGCTAAACCCTAGAAGCTAGCCTATGGTATGATTGTTGTAATGGTTGTTGTGTCCTACGGACTAAAACCCTCCGGTTTATATAGACACCGGAGAGGGCTAGGGTTACACAGAGTCAGTTACAATGGTAGGAGATCTACATATCCGTATCGCCAAGCTTGCCTTCCACGCCAAGGAAAGTCCCATCCGGACACGGGACGGAGTCTTCAATCTTGTATCTTCGTAGTCTTGGAGTCCGGCGGACGATGATAGTCCGGCTGTCCGGACACCCCCTAGTCCAGGACTCCCTCACCCTCCACCGCTAGTAGTGGAAGCCGAGGCCGAGCCGTCCGTACCCGAGCCAGTTCAACAATGTCATCCTGTGCCTCACCGCTGCCACTCCAACTTCGCCACCGTCCACCGCACCGGAGATGTTCCTGCTACGCCGTCCTTCTCCGCCTCGGATCTGCTTCCCCTCCGCCAATATACAGCCACGGCAACATAGTCAACAATTTGGCCATGGGTTTGTCCAAGGATCCACGGCTCTCCAAAACATCGGTTCCCCCGGGAAAAACAAGAAGATCGCCGCGACATATCGACACCACAATGGAAACTGATAAGGGTACTCCTCTTCCCTTATTCATGCAAATCTTACGTGTCTGCTTGCACGATATTCATCCCACAGAAGACACTAGTTGACCGCTTCTTCTTCATACTAGATGTTCCTAGTAACTTGCGATGCACAAGGTTTCTCCTCATATACTATTTCACCTTAGCTAGAGGTCCGTCGCCCCCCTAAATTTCAATTTCTGGCCAGTTGATTCACAATTAACGGAAGTATTCCCCGGCGTACAAGCGCTAGTACGCCTATTACGCTGGGAAGCAGCGCCTTGGTGTTTATCTTAGTGGCGTGTGCGTCATAGAGCTACTGATGCCCGATCTGGAGGTCGGCCGGGATTAAAGGGATGGCCCGGGGGCACTGCCAAGCACGGCGGTGGAGTGAGGTCGAGGGGAGGGCGGGGCGGCGGAGGCAGGGGTTTGGGCCGGTGGTCGCTAGCGGTTCGAGAAAGATCGTCAACAGTGACTGGCGGGAGGTAGACGAAGGCCATCTGCCCGTTCCTTATAGATCGGACGGTTCATTAAAAAAATCGACTGACCTATTTATTTTCAGTCGGCTGTTATCTTAGATATGACCACATGTGGTGGTGTGCTGGAGGAGTACCTGCATTTCCTATGCTCATATATTACAAAATCATATGGAGTAGAATCTAATTTTGTTTGCCATGCAATGTTGTAGAGCTATCATATGTCTCCTGTCATTTATTTTTCAGCCACCTGCTATCTTCTACTTTTACAGTGCACTACTTCTGCACACACTTCACCCATACTGTCACTATTGTGTTTTTATGCAAGGGTATTTCAGAGTCTGCCTCGAGAGAAGCAAAAAAGATAAGAGAGAAGTTGAGCCATCTTTCTTCGTGGTTAGGCACGACACGTTACAACGCTATAAAGGGTGCAGTGTCAGCAGATGGAGACGGTAAATGTAGCTTTGGAGTTGATGACCTCGCTCACAATGAACCACCATCCCAGGTGCTTGCTTTAACTTCGCGGTGTCATATGTGGTTGCATGTTCCATATGGTGTCTAGCTTGTATTCGAAACGCCGAAGTCAGTCATTGGGGCTGTTTGGTTCTAGGCCTAGCATTGCCACACTTCGCCACATATTTTTGCCAAGCTTGCCTAAGGTTAGTTCATCAAAATGAAAGCAACAAGTTGGCAAGCCTAAGGGAATCTTGCCACATTTTTTATGTGTATGCCATGTGGGGTCCAAGTGTGGCTTGCCCAAGGTGTCGCTTGAACTAAACACTCACCTAAGTTAGTCAAACTTGCCTAGCTTTACGTGTGGCAACATTTGGCAAAGTTAGTCACAAACCAAACAACCCCTTTATTAAGATAAGGAAAAATATTGTTTTACAATAACCACCATCCCGTGAGCACCAGAAGACAAATAGCTAGTCAGGGCACTGGCCAAGCCAGTGACAAGCCCAACAAAGATATGCATCACCTGGAAGCCAACTAAAAAGCTGCGAAGGTGGAGAAGCAGCCTGCCTCCCACCAGGCTCTCAGGTCCTAGATGATCATGCTCACCACTCCAGCCGAATGTCTAGCTTGTATTGCTTCCAATTTGGTTAAATTAAATCTGTTTAGCTTACACATTATACCTTTGAATATGACATGCCTTTTTGTTTTTGGTACATACTAGTACATCTGTGTATTAACCATGTTCTTACATCAAACTAATGTTCGTGTGTATCCCTCATCAATCACTTATGATGAGGCAGGCAGACAAGTGGACTACTCCTCATTGAAAGAATGCAGCGTCAGCCTCCCGACGTGATTCTCAAGAAACAACAATGCTAGATGAAGATAGTGAACGTTGCTCTGTAGTTGATTATAGCATTTCCCCTACACTAGCATAAGAGGTGCTTGCTCTAACCTGGTAGCATGATATGTGGTTGCATGTTGCATATGGTGTCTAGATTGTAATTCTTCCAATCTGGTTAAACTACACATGCTAGTCTGCTTAGCTTATACATTATACCAATTAATGTGACATGCCTTCCTGTATTTAGTACATAGTACATCTGTTTATTAAGAATGTCCTTACATAAAACTATTGTTTTTTGTATCCCGCATCAATCAATATGACGAGACATCTTTAGTATATGCAGTGCGATATTAGTTGCATCTTCAATATAATTTATAGCATGCGCTGCTTCTAATTTGTTGAAATTCCATTTATGATGGGACACTTTTAACTTGGCAGAGTCATATTGGTTGCATCTTTCATGTGGTGTCTAGCTTGCATTGCTTCTTATTTATGGTTTCTGCTTAGTGTACACAAACAGTTGTGAACTTGCCATGCCGTCCTGTTTTTCATACATATTCCATCCTGGTATCATGTGTTTGCCTTACATCAAAGTAGTGATTGTCAGTATCATGCATGAATGAGTTCTGAAGAGAGAATTTTATTGCTTTTTTCTTGTCGGTTTTACTTGACAATTCAAAATCAATAAAGCGGAAGGAAGTTAGCAAGGCAGCGGATAAAGGTGCTCCTTCCGAACGGAGGGCCTCTGCAGTTTCTACTCCTCCACACCCCAAGATGATTTCCAAGACAACACATGCATAGACACTCAACAAAGCTGTGTTTATGATGAGCACGCCTCCCCTAGTGCACCATCACCGGTGCTCCCTCTAACTTGGCACTGTTATATGTGGTTGCATGTTATGTCTGATGTCTAGCTTGTATTGCTTCTAATTTTGTTGAATTCCATCTGCTTATTTTACACATTATACTTGAATAAGACACATGTTCCTGTTTCTAGAACATACAATATCTGTCTATCACACCATGTTCTTACATCAAATTACTACTGTTGTGTAACCTGCAACAATCACTTATCATAAGACACGTTTGACTTCGGAGTGTGATATAGGTTACATATCGCATTCTTTTCTAGCTTGTACTACTAATTTGTTGAAACGACACTTATGACGAGAAAGTTTTAACTTGGTAGAGTGATATTCATTGCATGTTTCATATGGTGTCTAACTTTCATTGCTTCTAATTTGTTGAAATGCCTTCTCCTTAGTTTACACATCATAAGATGTGAATATGCAATGCTGTGAATATGCAATGGCACTAATGACGAGAGACCTCTAACATGGTAGTGTGATGTTGTTTGCATCTTGCATATGATTTATTTCTTGTACTGCTTCACATTTATTTAAACGCCATTTATGATGAGACACTGTTAACTTGGTAGAGCGATATTTGTAGCATCTTTCATATGGTGTCTACCTTCCATTGCATTGCTTCTAATTTGGTGAAATGTCTTCTTCTTAGTTTACACATCATAGTTCTGGTTATCTCTTCTGTTGGGGATATTACCACTGGGCGTGAACCGGCCAGCCTGGGCCGGATTAACTTCATTAGTAGTATAAGCAGAGGAAGGCCCAAGGCCTGTAGTCGGTTTAGAAACTGTAGCCGTAAATCGGCATGATATGTAAACTTGTATTGTAAGTTAGGAATAGAGAGATACCAACCGGGATACGAGTATGAACCGGTTGGGACTCTATGGACCGACGGGCGTCACCCGTGTATATAAGGGGAAGACCCGGCGGCGGTTCAAGGACAGACAACAACAACTCGAGCCTAGGCGAAGCTTGTTTGCTCCCTAGCCATCAAGACCACATCAATTCCATCACAACTAGACGTAGGCTTTTACCTTCATCGAAGGGGCCGAACTAGTATAAACCCTTGTGTCTTTGTGTCCGCTTTAACCCCTTCAAGTTAACCCGTAGCGATGGCTCCACGACTAAGTCCTTTCACTAGGACATCTGCCGTGACAAATCCACGACAGTTGGCGCCCACCGTGGGGCTATCGCACGACAGTTTGATGATCTTGGAGGGCAAGCTCAATGGACTCGAAGGCTATGCTGTGGGCCGGATGACCAAGTGTCATCGTGGCAAGATCTACATCGACGATGCAGGATGGTGTCCCGAAGCCAACTCGATCGAGTACGGGTACCGGGTCCCCTTTGGTGGCATACACGTTTTTATCGGCAAGATTGGTGAGCCTGGGCCTGAGCTGGACATCTGCACCGACCTCGTCGAGACGGCTCAGCGTGTGAGATCTACCCAGGTTAAACCGGCCGTGAAGCGTGCCTTCGTGGGAGTCATCTACGGAGGGGAGCATGAGGACGAGTCAGAACACGGTAGCGAGACCGTCGTCTATTCCGGCGACGAGTCTTCAACCGGAGAGATCGAATCATTGTACCAGTTGCAATACGACCAGATTAGGGGCTGTTCCGATAGCGACAGTATTCCGAACCCCCCCAGATCTGATCAACCGGGTTGGAATATTCATGGCCGGCACGCAGGCGGCGAATCACTCTTCGACCGCCGCAGCAATGCTCTCTGGATCAGCAGCGGCAGCGGCAGCAGGGGCAGGAGGCCTTGTGCGCCCACCGGTTCAAGTTCTGTCTGACCTGTTTGATGCACTAGCTGTACTTATGGCAGAGGCCAATCCGGCGGATCAGGAGGCCCATGATGCAGAGATTGCAAAGGTGAGAGAGCAGATCATACAGGCCAAAGCCGACCTGGCAGCAGAGAAGGACAGGATGGCCGCAGAGCGGGCCGCTTTGGACGCCCATCCCTATAAGCTCATGCTCGACCAGAACGCATCACAGGAGGTCTTGAAGCGGAAGCACAGATCACGCCTGCCGTTAGGGTTCGACCCTCGAAATCTCTTTCACACTCCGGGAGCTGGAACCAATAATCCGCCAGAGCACCTGGAGGCAAACCGGGTCGAGGCACCAGGGCCAGGAGCGACGGTCCAACCCCGCCTGATGGAACCTCCTCGACAGAACATTGTGATTCCTCCGCCGGTTCAGACACCTCCGGGTCATTATTCTAATCCTATGGACAATCTTGTTGCAGCTGCTGCGCAGTTAGAAGCTATCCCGGTCGAAGGAGACTCTCCGCAAGCAATAGAGACACGCCGGGTTAAGGAACTTCTCCGGACCGCTTTGATTTTACAGGAGGCATATTCATACAGCCGCGATCGGATTCACTCCACACCTCGTCCAAGCCGGAGTTATAGCAGGTGTTTGGATGAACCGGCCATATCGAGCAATGCGCGAGGCCGTGAAGCGGCCCGTGGCAATAACCCGGCAGGTGGTGTTCGCGATGCTCAGGAGGTAGTGGACCGGGCCCGGGCACGAAGGGAGGCCGAGTTAGCAGCACAAAACGAGGCGGTCAGCTTACACCGGTTTGTCCCACCACCTCTGCCGGGCCAGGGTTGCATCTGCTTTGGGAGTACCCTGTTAAGTCCCCGCTTTACGCAATGTATGCCTGCCCAAAGATTTCAAGGGTCCGCGCAAGGTGCCGAATTACACCGCTGATTTATCTCCAGAAGCATGGGTAGAGAGTTATGAGATGGCCATGGAGATGCTGGATGTGGATGAGACCGCGTGTGCAAAGTACTTCACCATGATGCTTGAGGGCACGGCCCGTACTTGGTTGAAGAGCCTGCCGCCTAATTCTATCAGTTCATGGGCCCAGTTGCGGGCCTGGTTTATCCAGAATTTCAAAGATACGTGTAAGCAGCCCAAATCCATATTAGACTTGGCGGCTTGTGTTCAGGAGGATGGAGAGTCAACAACCCATTGGGTACGCCGCGTTTCCGAAGTCTTGCACTCGTCTGACACGATCAATGCTGATTCTGCGATCTTAACCCTGGAGGGCAACTGCCGGTTTATGCCTTTAAAGCTGAAATTAGGGCGTATGAAGCGGTTCTGTAATGACATGGGAACTCTCATGGCTGCTTTGGTAAAGTATGATGATTCTGATAGTACCAAGGATCCCGAGACTGACGATGATGAAGCAGGGAAGGGAAAGAAGAATAGCAACTCCAAGGGGCATCAGTACAAACCAGCGGGCCATGGAAACGGAGGCAAACCTAAGGCGGATAGCAGCATGGACTTTGTGGCTAACACTAATGCGCAGGACAAGGGTCAGCGGCGCAGAGGTAAAGCGGCAAATCGTAATGGGGCTCCAAATCCTAACCCGGATCGCTTAAACTATTTGTTGAATCAGCCTTGCCCAAAGCACGGGACGAAGGAGACGCCGGCTAACCACCTTTGGAAGGATTGCTACATTATGCAGGAATTTAAAAACTCTAATGCCTTCCGGTATGACCGTGGGTCAGGTGGTGGCTCAGGATCCGGTTTCCATGGGCCGGGTCACGATGGAGCTTCCGGGTCAGGTTTCAATCAGGGTGGTAATAGTAACCAAAACAATCAGAGTGGTCAATGGGGCTATAACCAACAGCAGCAGCAGCAGCAGTCGGGTTATCAGAGCCAGCCAAAACAGTTGAACAATGGGCAGTATCACGTTTTCACAACTAGCTTGGATAAGCCCGACCGGAAACTTCACAAGCGAGCGGTGAACTCTGTTGAACCGGTCGTACCACGTTACTTACGCTGGTCAGAGCAGCCTATTCTGTGGAGCAGGGAGGATCACCCCCCCTCGGGTTGACAATCCGGGCCAGTTGGCATTAGTAGTAGACCCTCAGGTGGGAGGTTATAAATTCACCAAGGTACTCATGGATGGAGGGAGCAGTATTAACATCCTATACTATGAGACATTCCACCGCATGGGGCTAACAGACAAAGATCTCAGACCGTCTAATACGGTGTTTCATGGTGTGGTGCCTGGCAAATCAGCATATCCTGTTGGTAAGATAGCCCTGGAGGTGGCTTTTGGGGACGAGCATGACTCCCGATCTAAAAAACTAACCTTTGAGGTGGTGAAGATCCGGAGCCCGTATCACGCCTTGTTTGGGCGGCCGGCTTATGCCAAGTTCATGGCACGGCCTTGTTATATCTACTTGCAGCTCAAGATGCCGGGTTACAAAGGGACAATAACAGTTCATGGGAGCCGTAAGATTGCTTTGGAATGTGAGGAAGGTGATGCGGCCTATGCAGAGTCGGTTTGTGCCACGGAGGAGTTGAAATATTATAGGGACAATGTTGATCCGGCGGACATGACCCCTTTAAAGAAGCCAACCACGGAGCATGATTCAGATCTGAAGTTCAAATCGGCGGCTGAGACCAAGCTTGTTGACTTCGTGCCAGGCGATTCGTCCAAGCAGTTCACTATCAGTGCCAACTTGGACCCTAAATAGGAAGGCGCGCTCATCGAGTTCATCTGTGAGAATCGGGACATTTTTGCATGGAAGCCTTCTGACATGCCAGGTGTACCGAGGGAACTCGCTGAGCACACTCTTAATGTGGATCCTAAGTATAAACCGGTAAAGCAATTTGTCCGCCGGTTTAACGAAGAAAGGCGCAAAGCTATTGGAGAGGAAGTGGCCAGACTCTTAGCGGCTGGCTTTATCATTGAAGTGTTCCATCCAGAGTGGCTTGCTAATCCGGTGCTGGTTCTTAAGAAAAACGGCACCTAGCGTATGTGTGTGGATTACACGGATCTTAACAAGGCTTGTCCAGTGGATCATTTTGCCCTCCCCCGCATTGACCAGATCATTGATGCCACGGCGAGTTGTGAGCGTTTGAGTCTTTTGGATGCATACTCAGGGTATCATCAGATCAAAATGGCGGTTAAGGACCAGGAGAAGACGGCGTTTATTACTCCCTTTGGAGCCTTCTACTATGTATCTATGCCCTTTGGGCTCAAGAGTGCCCAAGCCACTTATCAACGGTGTGTACAGAACTGCTTGCATAAACAGATCGGCCGTAATGTGCACGCTTATGTGGTTGATATTGTAGTCAAGTCAAGCCAGAAGGAGACACTAGTGGATGATTTGAAGGAAACCTTTGACAACTTGCGAGTTTACAAGATGATGCTTAACCCGGCCAAGTGTGTTTTCGGTGTTCCGGCAGGCAAGTTACTGGGTTTTCTTGTGTCCAACAGAGGAATTGAGGCTAATCCGGAGAAGATTACGGCTATCACCTCCCTAGCTAAACCGAAGTGTATCAACGATGTTTAGCGTTTGGCGGGTCGGATAGCCGCACTGAGCCGGTTTATCAGCCGCCTCGGAGAGAAGGCTATCCCTTTATACCAGATGCTGAGAAAGACAGATCAATTCATCTAGAGTCCGGCTGCTGATGAAGCGTTGGAGGACTTGAAGCGGCAATTAGCGAATCCGCCCATTCTTGCGGCTCCGGTCGACTAGGAGCCGTTATTGTTATACGTAGCGGCCAATGCTTGTGCAGTTAGCGTGGCTATTGTGGTGGAACGCAAGGAGGCAGGCAAGGAATATCCGGTTCAGCGGCCGGTTTATTATATCAGCGAGGTGCTTATTGAATCCAAGCAAAGGTATCCTCATTGGCAGAAGCTGGTATATGGAGTTTTCATGGCAAGCCAGAAGTTGAAGCAGTATTTCCAAGGGCACCCCATCACAGTGGTCAGTTCAACTCCCTTGGGCGATATCATACAGAACCGGGAGGCGACTGGCCGGATTGCCAAGTGGGCTATAGAGCTTGGGCCGCACGGATTGAAGTACGTGCCTCGGACCGCGGGGAAGTCTCAAGCACTTGTTGATTTCATCAATGATTGGACGGAGTTGCAAGCACCAGAGGAGAAGCCGGATCACACATATTGGACTATCCATTTTGATGGATCCAGGCAATTGGAGGGCTCGGGGGCTGGAGTCGTATTAACTTTCCCACGAGGTGATAAGTTTTGTTATGTTCTCCGCCTAATGTTCCCTTGTACTAATAATGCAGCTGAGTATGAAGCCTTGATCCATGGTCTCCGGATGGCTAAGGAGATGAACTTAAGCTGGGTCAAGTGTTTCGGTGACTCGGATCTCGTGGCTCAACAAGTGTCTGGCACGTGGGATTCTAAAGACCCACTTATGGCTGCATATCGTCGTGAGGTGGATATGATTGCGGGTCACTTCAAAGGTTATCAAGTGGATCACGTAGATCGTCAAAAAAATGAAGCAGCGGATGCTTTAAGCCGGTTGGGCTCTCAGCGTAAACCGGTCCCGCCTAATGTCTTTCTTGATGTGTTGCACAACCCGTCAGTCAAGCTCCCAGGTGAAGCGGATTTGGCTATTCCTGATCCGGAGGCTCAGTTGGTGGCAGCCCTGCATGTCATACTGGATTGGACAGTTCCCTATCTTGCGTACATGAACCGGGGAGAATTGCCAGAGGATGAGATTCTAGCCAGGCAGATAGTCCCGCGATCCAAGTCCATGACTATTGTCAATGGCGAATTGCATCATGGCAGTGTATTAGGGGTGTTTCAACGCTGCGTTTCTCCTGAGGAAGGCTGTGAAATCTTACGTGAAATCCATGAAGGGGATTGTGGTCACCGCGCCGGTTCAAAGTCTCTGGTGGCAAAGGCGTTTCGTCACGGGTTCTATTGGTTGACAGCTCATGCTGATGCGGAGGACTTGGTTAAACGGTGTGATGGCTGTCAGAAATTTTCAAGACGTGCTCATGTACCGGCTCAAGAATTGAGGATGATTCCAATTACTTGGCCGTTTGCAACATGGGGGCTGGATATGGTCGGACCCTTTAAAAGATCCAAGGATAAGAAAACCCATCTTTTGGTGGCAGTTGACAAGTTTACCAAGTGGGTTGAAGCGGAGCCTGTCAGCAAGTGTGATGCAGCTACAGCGGTGCAGTTCATTAAAAAGGTGATTTTCCGGTTTGGCTTTCCACACAGTATCATTACTAACAACGGTACCAATTTATCCAGGGTTGCTATGAAGGAATACTGTGAACGTGAGCACATCCGACTTGACGTATCATCAGTGGCTCACCCCGAGTCCAATGGTCAGGCAGAACGGGCTAAAAAAGAGATCTTGCGAGGCATCAAACCCTGGCTTATGGTTCCATTGCAAAGAACACCAGGATGTTGGGTTGAAGAACTACAATCTGTGCTATGGAGTATCAATACTACACCCAACCGATCCACAGGATACACCCCGTTTTTCATGGTCTACGGAGCGGAGGCGGTTCTCCCTAGTGATATCCGGCACGATTCGCCTCGTGTGGCAGCCTATGTTGAAGCGGACAATGAGACAGCACGGCAAGACGCTTTGGACCTATTGGACGAGGAGCGCGACATAGCGGCTGCCCGCTCGGCGATTTATCAACAAGATCTTCGTCGCTATCACAGTCGCCGGGTCAGAACCAGAACTTTTCAAGAAGGAGATTTGGTGCTTCGGCTCATCCAAGACCAGACGGATATGCACAAGTTATCCCCACCTTGGGAGGGACATTTCGTGGTCAGCAAGAATCTGCACAATGGGTCGTACTATCTGATTGATATTCGAGAGCATAAAGACTCACGCACATCAGAGGAGGAGACCAACAGGCCGTGGAACATAGCTCATCTTCGGCCTTACTACACCTGAGCCTTTGGCTCTATCTATGTACATATTATGACAGTGTATATATTATCTTCGATATAATAAAACCGGAGCCTCAGCTAAAGCGGGGTCTCTATCTTTTCATATCATGCGTGGTTACATGGAGTGGTTCTGTTTTAAAGCGGCCTCCGGTTTACCCCTTGAAAATTGCTTTTTATATCACTTGGGGTCTTGGTCGTGTCTGAACCAACGTGACACCTTTTGATAGGCGAAAGCCAGCAGATCACTTGGGGACATGGTCAAGTTTGAACCAGTCACGCCTCTTGATCGGCCTAAGGCCACAAAATCACTTGGGGGCTTGGTCGAACCCGAACCATTGCCACGCCTTTTGATTGGCATATATACCACGGTTTCATTTGGGGACCTGGCTGACTTGAACCATTGTCACTCCTATTGGGGGCTTGGTCCTGTCCAACCATGGTAGCACCATCTGATCAGCTCAGTATAGCATGTTTTTTGCAAACGGTTTTTATCATTGCCTTTGCTTCCATATTTCTTTTATGGCTACTTCTTAATTCTTGTTGTGTTTCCTTTAGACCAAACAACACTTTTTTACCGGTTCAACTGATGGATTCGGTTCATTTTTTAATCCGGAGAAATATGCCTGGTTTACTTTTCCTGTTAACATCATGAAGTAACAGGGGGGCTTATAATGGCCCAGCACGGTTTACACGGGAGTTGTTTTCTCCCCTTTGACGGTAATGGTTTATAAAACCCCCGTTTCAAGCCTGGCTAAGCCAACTTCATGCCCAGCGATGGCAGGTATTTTGTATCGCATATTTGGTTATATGCCTTAAATACATTGATGATATATATATCAAGGTCATAAACCGGCTGGCAGTATAACCGCCACCGCAGTTCAAGATTTTCTGATTGCAGGAAATATAAATTGAGGATTTCAAGCAAAAGCATCAGTACTTATGCACGAAGGCATATTTAAAGCGGAAGTATTGGCTATTCTATTACAAGGCAACGCAGTGCCCAAATAAGATCATTGTTCTTCTGGTGGATCATAATGAAGTAGCTATTTAAATCGGCTTCCGGTTTAAGCCTGCTCATCGTCCCGCGCCGCTTCAGATTCCTCATCTCTATCCATTGGCTGGAAATCAACAGTGGTCTAGTTGATTCCCATTAAAGCTTGAAAGACAGCCTCTTCATGGATCAGAGAAGACGGTTCAATATCAGGAGCGTAAGTATGCTTACGGTTTGGAGGAATCAGATTCTCTGCTTCAAGAACTGGTGCAGCCACTCGCTTGTTTTGATCATTGTACTGAGCTTGATAATGCAACAAGTCTGCCTCTTCAGCTAATTGACAAGCCAGAGGGTGTACTGCATGATTTATCGCCCTCAAATCCTCTTCATTGAACTCTGAGCCATCTTCCTTCAAGCTGGGATAGCCTTGAGCTGCTTCAACAGGATCGAAATCCAGCACCCATGCTTTTGCCCGGATCAAGGCATTAATTGCTCCGGTTCGAGCAGCAGATTTCTTCAGCTCTTCAATCCGGGCAGGAAGCATTGACAACCTCTTCAGAGTATCTTGGATTAAAGTGGGTGCCGGATTGTTATGAGATGCAGTGGTGATGATCCGCTGCGCTCCGGTATACAGCTGTTCAATTAAGGTGTAGGCAGCCTTCAGCTTCTTCCAGACATCTGACCCTAAATGACCAATGCGTGTACCTGCAACAGTACAGGAACAATCACAAACCGGATCTATTATAAGAGAGCCAAAGTTGTCAAAGAAACCAAAAGGAACTTACCAAAGATAGCAGCGGTCATGGCATGCACTTGCCGCTTTACGATGGTCAGCTCATCTACCACCGGTTTAAGGGCAGCCTCAGCATTTTCAGCTCTTTTTATCAAAGCGGCCTTTTCAGTGGCCCAATTAGCCCGCTCCTTCTTGAAGCCCTCCTTCAGCTGTTCCGTGATGCTCAAGGCGCTGGTCAATTCCTCCCTTGCTTTGTCAGTTTCGGCTTGTTGGGTTTTCAGAGTTTCTTGCAGATCAGTAATCCGGTCCTCTTTGATCCTCACTTCAGCCTACATACAGGCAGTACTTGGTTTTAAACAAACGGTACAAGAATTTGAAGTACCAACCGCATAACAAGTTATACGCTTGATACTTGGGGGCTAATGCACCTTCAATTTTCATCTATTACTAAATCACAAAGTCCCAAGCTCAATACAGGTATTCAACTTGGCACTTGGGGGCTAATGGCTATTTGCTCAGTTATGTTCTAATGTTAGAATCTTTATTGGAGTCCCGGTTTAACTATGCTAAGTTGAACCGGCCCTTGGGGGCTATATTGACGGATTTCAAAGTGTTGAGGATTATATTCAAGTCCCGGTTTGAAGAAGGTTACAAACCGGCCCTTGGGGGCTAGAAGGATTAATACAGTAGGCAGTAAGTAAAGAAAGAAGAAGCACAAGGAAGTTACCTCAAATTTGTCTCTCATCATCTTTACCAGGCCAGCTTCACAGTCATGACTAGTATATAGCCGGTTCAAGTAACCAGAATGAAGATCTTGGGCACTCAGAGCAGCATATGTTTCCAGTTCAACATCCCATTTGCCTTTGTTCTTGGAAGAAAAATCTTCTTTCACTGTATGCTTGGCTAAAGCGACAGGATTCCCTGGTTCAAAGCGGCCTACGCCGGTAATTACAACGTCATCATCCTTGGACTCACCGGTTTGCGTTGGCGCGGTCGGTTTATCAGCAGGTTTAGAAGGACTGCGGGATCTTTCAATCCGGACGGAGCTGGCAGGCGGGTCAGCAGGGACTGAGGTGTTGATAGGCCTTTCCTCAGGAATAGCATCATCTTGCAAAGGAGGATCATTGGGAATATCCTCATGAACGAACGCTTCAAGATCTGGTGCTTTATCCTATTCAGGGGCGACATCTTCGTCAGCCGCTTTGTCCAGGCGGGCTTTCTTGCTCGGTTTAGGTTTAGCCCTGAAAGAGAAACAAAGAGTCAAGGAACAGCATAAGTTATAACACAGTATACCAGAAGCATATGTTCAGCCTAGCTTACCCAAGGACCGTTTTCAGTGGCGGCAGCTGAGTGGCCGATGATTCACCAGAGGAAGAATGAGAAGTAACCTGATAATCGGAGTCGGACGGAATAAGAGGTTGACGGATGAAACCCGCTTTAGGATATAAATTAATAAAAAGGTCGGAGACCTCGAAGCGGCATTTTCGAATCGGACTGTTTGGTAAACCGGCGGAGGTAACTACCTGGCCGCTGTGCCGGGTTGTGCGGCGAGCTTCATGTTGCTGAGTCTTCATAAGAAATTTAGGATCCATGTAAGCAAGAGGATGAGAAAATTTAACTTTCCGGATTGCCTGGCGAAGTTTTGGCAAAGGCAAAGGATCTGAATCGAAAGAAAGAATGGTTACCTCAGCAACACCAGCATTACTGGCTTCAGCGTCGTCCTGACAAGTATCATCATCAATAAGGCGTGTAAAAAGTAAGCCTAGTGAATCGAGTTCTACCTCAAGGTCCGAGTTACCCACATCATCATCAACAGCCGGATCAGATGAGGCGGTGGTTTTCCTTTTGTGAGCCGGCTTCTTGATAACCTTGGTCTTTGGCCGGGTTGACCGTTCTGTTTTCTCTGGTTTATCTTGTGAAAGCTTCTTGCTCCAAAACGGATTATCCCCCTGGTTAAGCAGCAATTGATGTTAGACAGAGATAGCAGTAAGAGGTTCAGTAAAAAATACAAGCAAAATCTTACAGCTGGCGGCTTGTTGGTTGTGCAGAAGGGAAGCAGGCCGGTTTGAGCGCAGAGGTACTCCGGTTCGTTCAACATTTTCTTCACAACATCTGTGACTTCTTCATCGGAGAGCTGGATTTTAGTGTGTCAGAGTGGGTCATCGACGCTGTCAGTATACTTGCACATCAAACCGGACTGCCAGCTGAGAGGCAGTACGCTCCATGATATCCAACAGCATGCAAGATCTATACCTGTTAAACCATTGGCCATGAAGGCTCGGAGCTTGGACAGTTGCGGAGCATATTTGCTTCTCTCCTTGGCACTTAATCTTTGTGGAAAGGGGTGAGTGTTGCTGAGCCGCTCCAGACGAAAGCCAGGCAAGGGATTTTCATTGTCAGGGGAGGTGTCTTTGTAGTAGAACCATGTTGCATTCCACTCCTTGGGGTGACTGTGTAGTTTGACGTGGGGATAAGTGATATCTTTTCTTTTCTGAACTGCCATACCGCCCAATTCGGTATTGGGGCCGTCAGTGAATTCAGTGCGGCGGTTTAAGTGGAAGCAGTCTCTAAACAATTCAACTGAAGGCTCCTCTTGAAGGTATACCTCAGAGAGCACTTGGAAATGACATAGGTTGGTAACAGAATTGGGGCCAATATCTTGCGGGCGGAGCTGAAAATTCGCTAATACATCCCGGTAAAATTTAGAACCGGGCGGCTTGAAGCCCCGGGCTAAATGATCTGCAAAGATCACAACCTCTCCCTCTTGAGGTGTGGGAGGGCATTCATTTCCAGGAACCCTCCAGTGGATCGTATCTTTGCTACCTAAAGCGCCGATCAAGACTAAATCGTCCAGCTGAGTTTCTGTGACGCGAGAAGGAACCCAATTGCACTCATATACTTGTTTGGCCATGGTGAGATCTACAAGAAATAGGTGATTCCGGTTCAAGAAAATGTTGGATAAAAGAAGGTGCTGGTCGGAACAATGTTAAACCGGAGGCAGTACATTTAAACCGGATTTCTATGAGGTGGCATCATATGGATAAAAAATTCTGGCGGTTCAACAAGGGGACTAATGGTATATACCGGTTTATTAAGTTTTCTATATTAAGTTAAACCGCCTGATCTAAACATTGAAAGCAATCGAGGTTGCGGATGGCTAAGTATGCAGAAACATGTTTCACAAGGTATTGTTGCAATAATGGATCTGAGGCAAGTTCAGAAAAGCAGAAAATATTCAAAAGGATAAAACGGAACGGAAGTGAATCAATGGGCAGATATGTAGTTGAGATCTATGGAATTGAGCGTGAAACTACAGGCGGATGCTAAAAGGCTACTGCTAGTCAGAGCAGGGGTTCATAGATTTATCCAGGAGTCTGGGTACGAGCATGAGCAAGCAATGAACACAGCAAGAACATGAAACCCTAGAACAGATCTATGTCAAGAAGAACAGAAGGCTTACTAGAAACGAAGAAGACGCGGAAGGATACCGCAGTGCTCTGGTACGTTCAGGTTGATGCAGCGGCCCAAGACGATGCAGAGGCCAACGGCGGTGGCGGAGCTCCGAGGCTGGCGACGCGAGGAAGACGAAGAGAAAGAGACGAAGGGGAGAAAAGGAAATGACCCTTCGGTCCTATTTATAAGGCAACAGACGTGGGTCAGGCGCTCGAATCCAGGAGCCAAAATTTCGGAAAGTGGAGCTGATGACTTGGGTATTGCAGATCCATTAATAAAGGAAGGCGTCGTAAGTGTTAACTTCGTGATGATGTCATGCCGGTTTACAACAACCAGAGATGATGACGACATGGCGGTTTACCAATTACCAGAAGATGTTGAAGACAAAGATTTTTGTGAAGGATTGAAATGAACCAGTTCAAGTCAATCTGGGGCCTAATGTTGGGGATATTACCACTGGGCGTGAACCGGCCAGCCTGGGCGGGATTAACTTCATTAGTAGTATAAGCAGATGATGGCCCAAGGCCTGTAGTCGGTTTAGAAACTGTAGCCGTAAATCGGCATGATATGTAAACTTGTATTGTAAGTTAGGAATAGAGAGATACCAACCGGGATACGAGTATGAACCGGTTGGGACTCTATGGACCGACGGGCGTCACCCGTGTATATAAGGGGAAGACCCGGCGGCGGTTCAAGGACAGACAACAACAACTCGAGCCTAGGCGAAGCTTGTTTGCTCCCTAGCCATCAAGACCACATCAATTCCATCACAACTAGACGTAGGCTTTTATCTTCATCGAAGGGGCCGAACTAGTATAAACCCTTGTGTCTTTGTGTCCGCTTTAACCCCTTCAAGTTAACCCGTAGCGATGGCTCCACGACTAAGTCCTTTCACTAGGACATCTGCCGTGACAAATCCACGACATCTTCCATCCTGTTTTTCATACATATTACATCCTCCTATCATGTGGTTGTATAACATCAAAGTTCAGTTCGTCTACATCACGCATCAATTTGTTCTGAAGAACTAAATTGTTATTCATTTTTCTTGTCGGCTTGACTTAACATGGCACAGATAAAGAGGAAGAAACACATAATGGCAGGGAATGAGAAGCGGATGAATCCTGCAGATTCTGGTGGTACTGATGGTGCAATAGAAGATCAAAGTCCAGCAGAAAATTCTACAAACACGGCATCCCATGCTACATGAGCTGCAAAAAAAGCCAAACAGAAACAAATAGCTGCCACCAAACAAGCGGAGACATCCCTTGTTCTTGCAACACCTACCACAGTACTACCAGCTGCACGAGTTACTCATGCGTCAACTGAGCTAGCAACACGTTCCCAAGCTCCCTTGCCACCTGACACTACTTCCCAAGCATTCTTCACACAAGATGAGTTGGCAATATCAGATGAACCTTGTGAGCTTCAATAGCAAGAAGGTAGTTGCTGGAGTCAAGTTACAGTTGCATGCTACTAACATCCCATAATTTTGGTGGAGGCTAGAAAGAAGTATTTAAATGAGTTGTAGTGCAAAATTGCCCACTGGACCATAGAAGAAAATTGGGTGTAGAGCTCAAAATATGCAATGAATGAAATATATCATTGCACAAAAGTGGTTTAGAGACATCACTTGACATCTCCAAATTTTGGTTGAATTTTTAAAAGATTTTATCAAATGGTTGTAGTTCAAAAAGGACCACAAACCATGGAAAAACCATTTTTAAAGGAAATAAGATCAGGGAAATAATTTTATAATTAATCCCTCTGATAAAAGAAAAGTTTTATTTGAGAGGGTAAGAGAGTCCAATAACATATTTGAAAAGTTTTCACTTGAGGTAAAAACTCCATAATAGCAAGGGAGAAAAAGGTTCAAAAAAATCAAAAGGGAGCCCAGAAAATAAAAGTTTTAATTTCCTGGCAAAATTTTAATTAGAAAAACAAGATTAAAATTTTGGGGTGTCACACCTGGACGCATGTCGAAGCAAGGCGAAGCGGCGACAGCAAGAAGGGCAAGTCGGCAACGCATTAAATGCGTTTGTCCGACGGAGCCAGAGGATAGACTCGGCCACCGTATGCACTTTGCACCTCCTGTGTGCCACTGTGGCGTCCCCTTTTTCCTATAAAAGGAGGCCCGAGGCAAACAGGAGAAGGATTCGGATTTTTGGACTACGCACGCACCATAGCTAGTTCAAGAACACAAGAACATTCAAATATACACCAAAGCAGGACTAGGGTATTACGCATCCTCGTGGCCCGAACCTGGGTAAACGATCCTTGTGCGGGCTCCTGGACCCGCTCTTTCCACAACCTCGCGCTCGCCGGCTGTAGTAGGGATTCCAGTGATCCCATAGGTGTCGTTCCTACCGATATCTTTGGAGCGCCAGGCAGGGGGTCGCAGTTGTGAAAATCCGGTCTAGCAGCTAGTCTAGCGGTTCTCCGTCGCCATGCCTCCGAAGAGGAAGACGATGATGGCGATCGGTTCATCCGGAGTCGGACAACCCGTACCAGTGCGGGAAAGTAGCAGGCGGTCGCAGACAGAACCCCGGCGCGGCCCGCGAACACCCACATCGCTCTGGCAGTCAAAACCTGGCGAGCAGCGTCGTTCGTGCGCAAGACGGCGGGCCGCACGCCACCTAATCCAAAGACGGAGCTGGGCCCCCCACAGGCGGCGTGGGGCTCTCCAAGGGTGGCGTCGTGCCACCTACCGGCAGCGCGACGACCTCCAAGGCGCCTACGCCGGTGCCCACGACGCACTCTTCCCAAGTTGTGCGTGATGAGCAGCATCACCACGCTGGTGATCCTGGTTGCCGCCGTGGGAAGAGTCCTGCGCATCCTTCACAGGATGAAGGAGGCTAGCATGCACGCCGTGGGAAGAGAAGCTCGACTAGTGGAGAGCCACCGTCCGGAGCCTCGCCAGCATCGCCAACAAAGATGAGCCACGACCAGTGGGGCCCGTAGGCCGACGCTCTGTCGAGCCACCACATGCCAGTGGTGGCAGGGCCGGAGGTGATGCAGCCATGGTGCACTCTCCTTCCCCACGCTAGTTACCACGGGTGTCGGTCCGTCGAGACGACGCTTGTGATAACATTTGCATAGCGTCGTCCGATCCATGGACCCACCGCTATCAGCGCCAAGTTCTCCGGGAGCGAGACCTTGAAGGCGCTCGAACCACCATCGAACGCCAGCGTGATGCGCGCCATAATACATCTCCAATGTATCTATAATTTTTTATTGTTCCATGCTATTATATTACCCCTTTTGGATGTTTATGGGATTTATTCTACACATTTATCTCATTTTTGGGACTAACCTACTAACTGGAGGCCTAGCCCGTATTGCTGTTTTTTTGCCTATTTCAGTATTTCGAAGAAAAGGAATATCAAACGGAGTCCAAACGGAACGAAACCTTCGGGAGCGTGATTTTTGGAACGAACGTGATCCAGAGGACTTGGAGTGCACGTCAAGAAGCAACCGAGGTGGCCATGATACGGTAGGGCGCGCCCACCCCTATAGGGTGCACCCCCTGTCTTGTGGGCCCCTCGGGCGGCCACCGACGTACTTCTTCCTCCTATATAAGCCTACGTACCTCAAAAACATCCAGGGAGCCAACGAAACACAATTTCCACCACCGTAACCTTCTGTATCCACGAGATCCCATCTTGGAGCCTTCGCCGGCACTCTGCCGGAGGGGGAATCGACCACGGAGGGCTTCTACATCAACACCATAGCCCCTTTGATGAGTTGTGAGTAGTTTACCACAGACCTTAGGGTCCATTGTTATTAGCTCGATGACTTCTTCTCTCTTTTTGGATCTCAATACAATGTTCTCCCCCTCTCTTGTGGAGATCTATTCGATGTAAACTCTTTTTGCGGTGTGTTTGTCGAGATCCGATGAATTGTGGGTTTATGATCAAGTTTACCTATGAGAAATATTTGAATCTCCTCTGAATTCTTTCATGTATGATTGAGTTATGTTTGCAAGTCTCTTCGAATTATTAGTTTGGTTTGACCTACTAGATTGATCTTTCTTGCCATGGGAGAAGTGCTTAGCTTTGGTTCAATCCTGCGGTGTCCTTACCCAGTGATAGAAAGGGTTGCAAGGCACGTATTGTATTGGTTCCATCGAGGATAAAAAGATGGGGTTTATATCATATTGCATGAGTTTATCCCTCTACATCATGTCATCTTGCTTAAGGTGTTACTCTATTCTTATGAACTTAATACTCTAGATGCAGGTAGGAGTCGGTCGATGTGTGGAGTAATGAAAGTAGATGCAGGCAGGAGTCGGTCTACTTGTCACGAACGTGATGCCTATATACATGATCATGCCTAGATAATCTCATAATTATTCGCTTTTCTATCAATTGCTCGACAGTAATTTGTTCACCCACCGTAATACTTATGCTATCTTGAGAGAATCCTCTAGTGAAACCTATGGCCCCCGGGTCTATCTTTTATCATATTTGCTTCCGATCTACTTTTATTTGCATCTTTACTTTTTACATCTATATTATAAAATACCAAGTGGCCATGAAGGGATTGACAACCCCTTTATTGCGTTGGTTGCGAGTTCTTTGTTTGTTTGTGTAGGTGCGTGGGACTTTTTAGGAGCCTCCTACTAGATTGATACCTTGGTTCTCAAAAACTGAGGGAAATACTTACGCTACTATTGCTGCATCATCCTTTCCTCTTCAAGGAAAACCAACGCAAGCTCATGACGTAGCAAGAAGGATTTCTGGCGCTGTTGCCGGGGAGGTCTTCGCTCAAGTCAAGACATACCAGGTACCCATCACAAACTCATCTCCCTCGCATTTACATTATTTGCCATTTGCCTCTTGCTATCCTCTCCCCCACTTCACCCTTGCCGTTTTATTCGCCCTCTCTTTCCCAATCTCCTCCTCTCTCTTTCGCTTGCCCTTTCGGTTGCTCGTTTGGTTGGAATAGATGCTTATTTATTGCTAAACAGAGAACCAAAGATCTATGGATCCTCATCCGCTTGCTAATCTTTTTAAGATATCCAATTTTGATGAACCAATTGCTAGTGAGTTTTGTGCACTAGATCATCTTTATAAAGCTTTGCTTGAAATTTGTGAATCTGAAAATTATGATGAAGAAATTTATGAAGAGATTCACAATAACTCTTTGAATAAAAAGCATGATTGTAATGATTTTACTATAAGTTCTCTTGATGTCAATTGTGCTAATAATATTCAAAACCCTAAGCTTGGGGATGCTAGTTTTGCTATGCCTACTACTTGTTGCAATAATCATGATTGGGGTGATTCTTCTTATGATCTTGAGAATTTATTTAAGCCCCATGATGAATATGAGATTGATAATAGTGTTTGCAATAATATTGAAAGTGGGTTTGGAAGAGTGTCAACTTTAGATCCCACATATTTGGAGAATGTTCAATCTTAGATATTTTTGATAAAAGTGGGTTTGGAGAGGTCATGACTTTAGTTAATGATAATCCCACTTTTTGGAAGAGTGTCAACTTTACATGCATATGGATCGTGTTGAGAATATTCTATGTGATAGCTATTTTGTTGAATATACTTATGATCCTACATGTAATTATTATGAGAAAGGAAATTTGGTTGTAGAAGTTTTCATGTTACTAAATTACCTCTCTTCATGTTGAGATTGTTATCATCTCTTTGTTCTTCCTTGCATATGCTAGTTTTTTCTTGCCTTGATAATTTGTTTGCCTACAAGATGCCTATGCATAGGAAGTATGTTAGACTTAATTGTGTTTGTCACATGTTTTATGATGCTCTCTTTGTGCTTCAATTCTTGTCTTTCATGTGAGAATCATTGAAATCTCAATGCCTAGCTAAAAAGGCTTTAAAGAAAAGCGCTTGTTGGGAGACAACCCAATATTTTTCCTTGCTGTTATTTAACAAATTTTGCATCTACCTTCTGTTTAGATGTGTTTTTATCTTTTAATTAGTGTTTGTGCCAAGTAGAACCTATAGGATAACCTATGATGATAGTTGATCTGATTCTGCTGAAAAACAGAAACTTTGCACGCACGAATTTAGTTTTGTTAAATCGCAGAAACGTCATTTTGCGTTTATTATTTTTTCTTCTGATCCATAGACAAATTTTCCAGGACTTCCTATTTTGGTAGGATTTTTAGAGTTCCAGAAGTTTGCGTTAGTTACAGATTGCTACAGACTGTTCTGTTTTTGACATATTCTATTTTTCGTGTGTTGTTTGCTTATTTTGATGCATCTACAACTAGTAAAATAGTTCATAAACCATAGAGAAGTTGGAATACATTAGGTTTAACACCAAAATAAATAAATAATGAGTTCATTACAGTACCTTATGTGGTGGTTTTGTTTTCTTTCACTAACGGAGCTTATAAGGTTTCCTGTTGAGTTTTGTGTTGTGAAGTTTTCAAATTTTGGGTAAAGCTTTATGGACTATGGAATAAGGAGTGGCAAGAGCCTAAGCTTGGGGATGCCCATGGCACCCCAATATTTTCAAGGATAGCCAAAAGCCTAAGCTTGGGGATGCCCTGGGAAGGCATCCCCTCTTTCGTCTTCGTTCATTGGTAACTTTACTTGGAGCTATATTTTTATTCGCCACATGGTATGCGTTTTGCTTGGAGCGCCGTGTATTATATTAGTCTTTGATTTTTAGTTTACCACAATCATCCTTGCTGTACACACCTTTTGGGAGAAGCCTACTTGATTAGAATTTGCTAGAATACTCTATGTGCTTCACTTATATCTTTTGAGCTTGATAGTTTTTGCTCTAGTGCTTCACTTATATCTTTTAGAGCACGGTGGTGGCTTAATTTTGAAGAAATTGCTAGTTTCTCATGCTTCACTTATATTATTTTGAGAGTTTTTTAGAACAGCATGGTATTTGCTATGGTTACACATTTGGTCCTAGAATGATGAGCATCCAAGTTTTGTATAATAAAAACTATCATAGAAAGTGAATTGGATGCTATGATCAATTTGATGCTTGATAGTTGTTTTGAGATATGGAGGTAGTGATATTAAAGTCATGCTAGTTGAGGTGATTATGAAAAATGCTTGTGTTGAGGTTTGTGATTCCCGTAGCATGCACATATGGTGAACCGCTTTGTGATGAAGTTGGAGCACAATTTTATTTATTGATTGTCTTCCTTATGAGTGGCGGTTGGGGACGAGCGATGGTCTTTCCCTACCAATCTATCCACCTAGGAGCATGCGCGTAGTGCTTTGTTTTTTATGACTTGTAGATTTTTGCAATAAGTATATGAGTTCTTTTGACTAATGTTGTGTCCATGGATTATATGCACTCTCACCCTTCTACCATTGCTAGCCTCTTTTGTGCCGTGCAACTTTCGCCGGTACCATACACCCACCATATACCTTCCTCAAAACAGCCACCATACCTACCTATTATGGCATTTCCATAGCCATTCCGAGATATATTGCCATGCAACTTTCCACCATTCCGTTCATATGACACACATTACTTTTGTTATATTGCTCTTTGCATGATCATGTGGTTGACATCATATCTGTGGCAAGGCCACCTTCATAATTTTCATACATGTCGCTCTTGATTCATTACATATCCCGGTACACCACCGGAGGCATTCATATAGAGTCATATCTTGTTCTAGCTTTGAGTTGTAAATCCATAAGTGTGATGATCTTCATTATTAGGGCATTGTCCCAGTGAGGAAAGGATGATGAAGACTATGATTCCCCCACAAGTCGGGATGAGACTTCAGACTTTATAAAAAGAAAAAAAAGAAAAAAAGAAAAAAGGGAGGAAAGGTCAAAAAAATAAAGGCCAAAGAAAAAAAAGAAACGAAAAAAAGGGAGAAAAAGGAAAAATAAAAAAAATAAAATGAGAGAAAAAGAGAGAAGGGACAATGCTACTATCTCTTTTTCCACACTTGTGCTTCAAAGTAGCACCATGATCTTCATGATAGAGAGTCTCCTATGTTGTCACTTTCATATACTAGTGGGAATTTTTCATTATAGAACTTGGCTTGTATATTCCAATGATGGGCTTCCTCAAAATGCCCTAGGTCTTCGTGAGCAAGCGAGTTGGATGCACACCCACTTAGTTTCTTTTGTTGAGCTTTCATATATTTATAGCTCTAGTGCATCCGTTGCATGGCAATCCCTACTCACTCACAATGATATCTATTAATGGGCATCTCCATAGCCCGTTGATACGCCTAGTTGATGTGAGACTATCTTCTCCTTTTTGTCTTCTCCACAACCACCATTCTATTCCACATATAGTGCTATGTCCAAGGCTCATGCTCATGTATTGCATGAAAGTTAGAAAAAGTTTGAGATTATTAAAGTATGAAACAATTGCTTGGCTTGTCATCGGGGTTGTGCATGATTAAATACTTTGTGTGATGAAGATAGAGCAACAGCCAGACTATATGATTTTGTAGGGATAACTTTCTTTGGCCATGATATTTTGAGAGGACATGATTACTTTGATTAGTATGCTTGAAGTATCACCATTTTTATGTCAATATGAACTTTTATTTTTAATCATTTGGATCTGAACATTCATGCCACAATAAAGAAAATTACATTGAGAATTATGCTAGGTAGCATTCCACATCAAAAATTCTTTTTTATCATTTACCTAATCGAGGACGAGGAGGAATTAAGCTTGGGGATGCTTGATACGTCTCCAACATATCTATAATTTTTGATTATTCCATGCTATTATATTACCCCTTTTGGATGTTTATGGGATTTATTTTACACATTTATATCATTTTGGGACTAACCTACTAACCGGAGGCCCAGCCCGTATTGCTGTTTTTTTGCCTATTTCAGTATTTCAGAGAAAAGGAATATCAAACGGAGTCCAAACGGAATGAAACCTTCGAGAGCGTGATTTTTGGAATGAACGTGATCCAGAGGACTTGGAGTGCAAGTTAAGAAGAAGCCAAGGTGGCCACGAGAGGGTAGGGCGCGCCCACCCTATAGGGCGTGCCCCCTATCTCGTGGCCCCTCGGGCGGCCACCGACGTACTTCTTCCTCCTATATAAGCCTACCTACCCCGAAAACATCCAGGGAGCCAACGAAACACAATTTCCACCGCTGTAACCTTCTGTATCCGTGAGATCCCATCTTGGAGCCTTCGTCGGCGCTCCGCCAGAGGGGGAATCGACCACGGAGGGCTTCTACATCAACACCATAGCCCCTCCGATGAGCTGTGAGTAGTTTACCACAGACCTTCGGGTCCATAGTTATTAGCTAGATGGCTTCTCCTCTCTTTTTGGATCTCAATAAAATGTTCTCCCCCTCTCTTGTGGATATCTATTCGATGTAAACTCTTTTTGCATTGTGTTTGTCGAGATCCGATGAATTGTGGGTTTATGATCAAGTTTATATATGAGAAATATTTGAATCTCCTCTGAATTCTTTTATGTATGATTGAGTTATCTTTGCAAGTCTCTTTGAATTATCAATTTGGTTTGGCCTACTAGATTTATATTTCTTGCCATGGGAGAAGTGCTTAGCTTTGGGTTCAATCCTGCGGTGTCCTTACCCAGTGATAGAAAGGGTTGCAAGGCACGTATTGTATTGTTGCCATCGAGGATAAAAAGATTGGGTTTATATCATATTGCATGAGTTTATCCCTCTACATCATGTCATATTGCTTAAGGCGTTACTCTGTTCTTATGAACTTAATACTCTAGATGCAGGCAGGAGTCGGTCGATGTGTGGAGTAATAGTAGTAGATGCAGGCAGGAGTCGGTCTACTTGTCACGGACGTGATGCCTATATACATGATCATGCCTAGATAATCTCATAATTATTCTCTTTTCTATCAATTGCTCGACAGTAATTTGTTCACCCACCGTAATACTTAAGCTATCTTGAGAGAAGCCTCTAGTGAAACCAATGGCCCCCGGGTCTATCTTTTATCATATTTGCTTCCAATCTACTTTTATTTGCATCTTTACTTTTTGCATCTATATTATAAAATACCAAAAATATATTTATCTTATCATACTATCTCTAATAGATTTCACTTTCTCAAGTGGCCGTGAAGGGATTGACAACCCCTTTATTGTGTTGGTTGCGAGTTATTTGTTTGTTTGTGTAGGTGCATGGGACTTTTGAGGAGCCTCCTACTGGATTGATACCTTGGTTCTCAAAAACTGAGGGAAATACATACGCTACTATTGCTGCATCACCCTTTCCTCTTCAAGGAAAACCAACGCAAGCTCAAGACGCAGCACGCCACCAATCAGATAGGCGGGCAGGGCCCACTATGGTCCACCCGGCGCTGGGAGGCTAAGGTGGCCTACCCTACGAGGTGGGTTGCCCAGCCTTTACCCGTGAGCTGCGGTAGTTCCAGTGGCCCTCCTACCGCATGTTCAAGCCCGACGTTGGCGAGAAGTACAACGGCAAGACTCACCCGTCAGAGTTCCTCAACATCTACACCATCGCGATGCAAGCTGCTGGAGCCTGCGATGACAAGGTGCTTGCCAATTACTTCCCGTTGGCACTTAAGCCCAATGTCATGTCATGGTTGATGCACTTGCCGGCGGATTCCATTTCTTCTTGGTCGGATCTGTGGCATGAGTTTGTTGGCGCCTTCACTAGAGGCCATCAAGCTCGTGGCCAGGCAAGCGATCTGCATATCATCCCCCAGAAGGAAGGTGAAAACCTACGCAAGTACATACAGAGGTTCAGCCGGGTGCAGTACACCATCCCAGACGTTCACCCTACCGCCATGATCAGTGCATTCCATCAGAATGTGCGCAACCGCAAGATGCGTGAAGAGCTAGCAATGAACAAAGTCAAAGATGTAGCCGAACTTTATGTTCTGGCCGATAGGTGCACTCGAGCTGAAGAGGGGAGGAATTACCCCAGCAAGGACGCTGGTGCGGAAACTGACTCCACAGACGACGACACCGCCGCCCCAACGAAGAAGGGCCGGCGCCGTAACAGAAAGCGCAAGGGCAAGGCTGTGCTTGCCGTCAAGGGATCAAACGACACCGACACTGCCAAGAAGGCCAAGGCAAGTGACCCCGGCAAGGAAGTTGCCGGGTGTGCCGCCTGTCGGGCCATGGTGGCTGCCGACAAGCCAGGAAGCTCCAACAAGAAGTATTGCAAGATCCACCACACAAAGGGCCACGACCTCCAGAACTGCCGACAAGTTGAGCTGCTTGCTGAGAAGCAAAAAGCTTAGTATGAAGGCGGGACAAGGAGAAGGGTCAGGACGGTGCCGAAGGGTTCGCCAAGAAGCGTGGTGGCTAAGGAGGCCGCCGCGGCAAGGGAAACCATCAAGAGAGGCCCGCCCGGGGCCGTGACAAGTAGTAGGAAGACGATGATCATGACGAGGACGACGAGTCCGGTGACCACGAGTTTCAGAAAGCTATGAAGGCCACGTGTGTCAACGGCGGCGCCTTGCTGCACACCTCTCACCGCCAGCTCAGGCAGTGGATGCGTGAGGTCATAGCGGTGGAGCCATCATTCGACGCACGGAAGCCGCTGAAGTGGTCCAGCATGCCTATCATCTTTGACACCGAGGACCACCTTGATCGCACGACTGCGGTCAGGTGTTTGCCGTTGTTGGTTTCGCCAACGATATGCAACCTCAAGGTGATGAAGATGCTAGTTGACGGTGGCGCCGGTCTGAACTTGATTTCGCCGGTTGTGATCAAAAGACTCCAGATTCCTGAGGTAGACCTCGAAGAGACGGGCACGTTTCAAGGGGTCAACCCGGGAAGGAGTCAGCCGAAGGGTAAGGTCACGCTACCCGTGATGTTTGGAGGCGAGTTGAACTATAGGACGGAGAGGATTGTCTTCGATGTAGCCGAGATCCCCTTGCCTTACAACGGGATCCTCAGCCGCCCGGCATTATCCAAGTTCATGGTGGCGTCACATTACGCCTATAACACGCTGAAGATGCCTTGGCCGATGACCATCATCACCGTCCCCTCCGACAAGAAGGATGCGCTGATCTGCGCTGACCAACTCTACTGGGAAGCGGTTGCGGCGACTGCCGCCAAGGCACTTGCTCCTGCCGGCGAAGCCCCGGGGGGGGGGGGGGGGGGGGAAGAAGACCGGCAAGACCTCTCGCACCCACTCCGGCAAGCGCGCCTCTTCGGAGTGCTGTGCTCCCGTCGAGGACGTGCCAGAGAGCTCCACCGGCAAGATCAAGAAATCCAGAGCTATACCACTAGAGACCAAGAAGGTGTCCGTCAAGGAGGATGGCACGGGAGGGGCTTTGAAAGGATCGAGAAGAGGTGTCTAGAGGGGGGTGATTAGACACTAAGTACCAAAAGTTGCAGTTTTTAACTTCTTTAAGTTTAAGTGGAGTTTTGGCACAAGTTTAACAATCACAATACATAACAAGCAAGCATGCAAAGAGTATATGAGCAGCGGATAGTAAAGCACGCAACTTGCAAGAATGTAAAGGGATGGGATTGGAGTGTGCAAACGCAATTGGAGACACGGATGTTTTTGTCGTGGTTCCGATAGGTGGTGCTATCGTACATCCATGTTAATGGAGACTTCAACCCACGAAGGGTAATGACAGCGCGAGTCCACGGAGGGCTCCACCCACGAAGGGTCCACGAAGAAGCAACCTTGTCTATCCCACCATGGCCGTCGCCCATGAAGGACTTGCCTCACTAGGGTAGATCTTCACGAAGTAGGCGATCTCCTTGCCCTTACAAACTCCCTGGTTCAACTCCACAATCTTGTCGGAGGCTCCCAAGTGACACCTAGCCAATCTAGGAGACACCACTCTCCAAGAAGTAACAAATGGTGTGTTGATGATGAACTCCTTGCTCTTGTGCTTCAAATGATAGTCTCCCCAACACTCAACTATCTCTCACAGGATTTGGATTTGGTGGAAAGCAACTTGGGGAAGGCTAGAGATCAAGATTCATATGGTAGGAATGGAATATCTTGGTCTCAACACATGAGTAGGTGGTTCTCTCTCAGAAAATGAATGCTGGAAGCGTAGGCACGTTATAATGGCTCTCTCCACGAATGAAGAGGAGGTGGAGGGGTATATATAGCCTCCACACAAAATCTAACCGTTACACACAACTTGCCAATCTCAGTGGGACCGAATTGAGAAACTCGGTCGGACCGATTCAGCAAATCTAGTGACCATTAGGATTTTCGGTGGGACCGACATGCAACTCGGTAGGACCGATATGGTTAGGGTTAGGGCATAACGTAATCTCGGTGAGACCGATTACACAAACTCGGTGAGACCAATTTTGGTAATAAGCTAACCAGAGAGTTGGCCAGGTAAACTCGGTGGGACCGATTCGCTCATCTCGGTGAGACCGAAATGTCACGAAAAGGAGACAGAGAGTTTACATTGCAATCTCGGTAGGACCGATTACGCAAACTCGGGGAGACCGATTTTTGTAATAGATACATACAGAGAGATTACAATCCCATCTCGGTGAGACCGAGATCTCTATCGGTGAGACCGATTTGCCTAGGGTTTGTGGCAGTGGCTATGACATCTGAACTCGGTGGCGCCAGATAGAAAGAATCAGTGGGGCCGAGTTGGACTTTTGGTTTAGGTCATATGTGGATGTGAGAAAGTAGTTGAGGGCTTTGGAGCATATCACTAAGCATTTTGAGCAAGAATCCATTAAGCAACACCTCATCCCCTCTTGATAGTATTGGATTTTCCTATAGACTCAATGTGATCTTGGATCACAAAAATAGAAAATTGTAAGTGCATCTAGTGCCCCTTAGTGATTTTGGTGTATTGAAGACTTATAGGTTAAGTGACTGATGCGTTTGTGAGTGTACACAAGTCTATAAGTCTATGAGGAGTTTGATATTTACAGAGAAAGTTGACCCCTAAAAATGAAGTTCTTCGACTGAAGACTTTGATATTCTGAAGACTTTCTGAAGACTTTGAAAGTGAAGAAATTGGTGTGACCTTGAAGACTTGGTATTCATTCGAGGAATATGAAGCATGAAGACTTTTGTTTTCGTAGTTTCA
This sequence comes from Triticum timopheevii, assembly GCA_963921465.1. Taxonomy (NCBI): domain Eukaryota; kingdom Viridiplantae; phylum Streptophyta; class Magnoliopsida; order Poales; family Poaceae; genus Triticum; species Triticum timopheevii. The sequence goes on from OY997270.1 coordinate 144,219,031, forward strand.
TTTTCTCTTTCTTGAGTCATAGGAAACACCGTACTATTAAAGGGGGTCGAGGAAATACTATAGAAAAATTTCCATGTGATGCTCAACTCAAAATCCTACACCTACCAATTCCTTCGAGTGAAGCCATTGGAAATCTCATACAGTTCAGTCAGTTTCTTCAGTAACAGAGACACAGTTCTTCTGGTCACTGAGGACTTTGCTCTGACTGGGGAGTTAGGAATTCGCCAGTGCGAATTGCCTACACAGTGAGGAACATGATAGCCCTGAGGAATTTGAGAGTCAAATTTCCGACCGTTGTTGTGCTGCGCGCCAGCTGTCCCAAAATATCATATCCACCTAATGGTCATATCATTGATGGGCATTTATGTCTTATCATGTCGAGCTGCTCCCTAGGCTATAAATAGCCGCCCCCTACAACAACTAGCTGGTTGGCTGCTCCGAGAGAACTTGACACTTGTCATCTGAGAGCATCCCATCCTCCGAGGACTTTGAGCGAAAATCATCAAGTGAGGAAAATCCCAAAACCAAACCCCGACAAAACCAAAGTGACTGAGCATCACTGAAGAAATTGATCCTGCGTGGATCCGACGCTTGTTACCTTTGAAGACTGTGCTTCTTCCAGACGGTTAGGCGTCAAGGTCTAGAGCATCCAAGAGGAATTGTGGATCGCGAGTGACCAAGTCTGTGAAGGTTTGGAAGTCACCTGAAGACTTACCACGAATGATTGGACGAGGCCTGCATGGTCTTAGTTCAAGGAGAATACGGTGAGGACTGGGTGTCCTGAGTTGCGGCTCAGAGACTGGGTGTCCGGGACTGCGTGTCCTCGAGTTTAAATACTCAGCCGCTCCAACCAGACGTACAACTGAGACAACAGTTGGAACTGGTTTACCAAATCATTGTCTTCACCAACTAACTGGTTCTATTTCCTCATTACTGTGTTGTATGTTGTTCATATCTGTGCTTAAAGACTTTGACTGAAGACTTTCACAAATTCCTCAGTTCAATTTCTTTAGTCTATTTGTCTTCATCTTGTTATCCTATGTTTACGCTTTCTGTACTCTGTGCCAGTCTTCATTTCATCATGATGACTCTGTTTGTATCCTGTTATGTTTACCTCTGAGTACTTATTTTGCTGCAAGTAGTTCTTCACTAAGGAATTTCCTCACCAGCAAATTCCTCAGTGAAGAATTCATAAAAATCGCCTATTCACCCCCCCTCTAGTCGATATAACGCACTTTTAATTGGTATCAGAGCGAGGTACTCCCTTGTTTTGTGTGATTTTGGTTTAACCGCCTGGAGTTTTAGTTATGTCGACCGCAGGTATGATCAAGGTCTCGGCTGGGTGTCTTACCTTTGATGGAACGGACTACCCCTACTGGAAGAACAAGATGCGAATGCATCTTGAGGCAATTGATAACGATCTCTGGTATGTTGTGGAAAATGGTGTCCCCTCTGTCACTCCCTCACTGAACGCTACCGATGTGAAGAGATTCAAACAACTCGATTCTCAAGCGAAGAATATCATATGTGGCCATATGAGCAAAGGACAGTATGGAAGAGTGAGTGCTTTGGAAACTGCTAAGCTTATCTGGGATAGGCTGTCCAAAGTAAATGAAGGAGTTTCAACTCAGCGTGACTCTCGAGTCGATGTTCTTCGGAATCTCTTCAACCGCTTCAAAAGACTCGACAATGAGAATTTCCAACAAACCTTTGATCGCCTCACTGACATCTCAAATGAGCTTCAAACCCTCGGTGCCACTGACATTACTGATCATGAAGTTGTGAAGAAACTGTTGAGATCGCTTGATTCCTCATTTGATACACTGGGACTGATGATACAAGAACGTGCTGACTACAAGTTGCTTGATCCTGCTAATATCCTCGAAAGGCTAAACACTCACGAGTTCCAGCTTGCTAAAAAGAGAGATCTCTATGGTTCAACCTATGGCAAACCACGTGCCCTGAAGGCCAAGGCTGTGTCTCACTCTGAATATGAGGATTCTGGTAGTAGCCTTGGTGATCCTAAAGAACTGAGCCAGGATCTTGCACTGCTTGTGAAGAAATTCCAGAAGTTCACAAGACGTGGTCGCTTTGGAAAATCCTCAAGAGGCAATGATTCCTCATCCAATGACTACAAGAGAAGGCTTTGCCACAAATGCAAGAAGCCTGGTCACTATATTCAAGATTGTCCTCAGTGGGAAAAGGAAATGAAGAAGAAGAAATACAAGGATTATAGTTCTGATGATGCGAAGAAGACGAAGAAATCGTCAAAATCTTCGTCATCAAAATCCTCGAAGTCTTCATCTCACAAGAAGAGCAGCTCCAAGAAGGCTCGGGCATTCATTGGCAAGGAAATGGACTCTGAAGCTGAATCTGAGGAAAATGATGAAGAGGAGGCGTCTGAAGAATCTGATTCTAGTGTGACGAGTCTGGCCGTTGCTACTGCCTTCGTCAGCAAGTCCATCTTCAACACTGAAGAAACTGACTCCACCGACAAGCCTGATGAAGATAATGATGGCTACACTCCCACCTATTGCTTCATGGCGAAAGGTTCTAAGGTACTCAAATACAACTCCTCTGAATCTAGTGAAAATGAATCTGATGAGGATCTCAAGCCCAGCTACTCTATACTTGCTAAGATTGCTGTGAAACAACAACGGGCTCTTGAAAAGGTTCAAAACATGCTAGATAAAAGTGACGATATGTTGGGTGAAGAAATGGATCGCACTAAAGCCTTGACTGAAAATCTTCAGAGACTTCAGTCCAGGTTTGATAACCTTCAAGGTCATCATAACGCTCTCTTGTCCGATCATGAGAAACTTTCTTATGAATTTCTTCAAGAAAAGCAAGATCACGAGAAGCTTTCTCTTGAATCTCTTCAAAGAAAGGAAGATCTTGAAAAGCTAAGAGTGTGTTATGAAGATCTTCAGAAGGAGCGCGATTCATTACTAGCTCAACAAATCAGCGCTTCTCAGGAAGAATTTGTTCCCCCATGCTTAAAGTGCATTGAACGTGAATCTGCTAATTCTTCACCTGAATGTTCAAATGCTTCAACGTTAGAAATCCTTCATCTGCCTCTGCTATCACTATTTCCTCATCTGAGGACATTGCTAGCATCACTGACAATGTAGGGCTGAAGGAACTGTACATGACAGGCATGTACAAAAGCCTCAAAGGACATCAGACACTTTGTGATGTGCTCAAAAAGCAGATCCTCAACAGAAACCCTAGGAAAGAGGGTATTGCCTTTGAGAGGAAACTCAATGCAGATGGAACATATTGGAAGCCTGAGCAGTACCCCAAAACCTCATGGGTTGCTGCAAAGGGACCTCCAGTTGATCCATCTAACTTATCTGGCTTTACATGTGAATCTCCTCATCCTTCTGATGAGTCATTTGACTCCAACTATAAACTGTTGAAAAATGAGAATGGTGAATTATTTGCTAGATATTTTGGCACTAACTGCAGGAACGGTTCCCCTATAAAGAAAATCTGGGTTCCCAAAAGTTATGTTGAAAGTCTTCAGGTAAATGTCCTCATGACACCACCTGTGAAGAATAGGAACCCCAGATCAAATTCTTCATATGGACCAAACTCTTCATATGGATCCAAATCCTCATATGGACCAAATTCTTCACATGGATCAAATTCCTCAACTGGATCAAAGTCCTCATATGATTATAATCGTGCTAACAACTCTGTCTCGCAGGGTAGAGCTAAGGGCTATGAATATGTGCATTATTCTTCAAACCATTATGTTCATAAGTCCTCGAAGAATTACTCTGCTTATTCATATGCTTGCCCTAACCCCTCTTATGTGAAGCGAAATGGTTTGGCATCTTTGCCACCTTTCTCATATGGTGCTCGCAGAATGATGAACTCTTTGCCACCCCTCCAGATGTGGGTGGTGAAGAAAAAGAACTAATCTCTTCTGCAGGGTCAGGTCTCCAGACGTGCTCTAACGTCTGAAGAATTTGCTGGGGACCTGACAAAACTGCCTGAAAGGACGCAGGCAAATCATGATGAAATGAACTTTCATTTCACACGTCCTCATACTGCTATATCTGTTTACTGCTTGATGAAATTCATCTGATGAACTTGATATCATATTCTTCACTGATGAAGCATATGAGATTGTAAGTTACACTAATTCATCTGCAGGATGAACAACCCAAAACCACTAAATGGGTCCTCGATAGTGGATGTACAAATCACATGACTGGTGACAAGAATCTATTGATGGATGCTCCCTTATCACCGTCACCTCTGAAGCATATCATCTTTGCTGACAAAGGCAAAAGTCAGGTATTCGGTCTTGGTAAAGTTGCTATCTCTAAGGATAAGCACATGGACAAAGTCATGCTTGTTGAGTCCTTAGGATACAATCTCATGTCAGTCTCAATGCTTTGTGATCTTGATATGGTTGTTGTCTTCGGCAAATATCGCTGTGTTGTGATTATGGAAGCTGACAATTCCAAAGTCTTCGAAGGCTTTAGGAGAGGAGATCTGTATATTGTTGATTTCTCTACCGGACCACAACCAGCCGTATGTCTACTTGCAAAAGCTTCAGAAGGCTGGCTATGGCATCGACGACTTGGTCATGCAGGCATGAGGAATTTGAACACGCTTGCGAAGAAGAAGCATGTCATTGGCATTGAGAATGTCAAATTCCTCAAGGATCACTTATGTGGAGCATGTGAAGCTCGAAAAATGACCAAGGCCAAGCATCCAGCGAAGACTATCATGACCACTACCCGTCCATTCGAATTGCTTCACATGGACCTCTTCGGACCTAATCATTACTCAGCAGTCACTAATGATGCATCTCTATATGGTTTTGTCATTGTTGATGATTATTCTCGATATACATGGGTACACATTGTTACTTACAAACATGAAGTGCAGGAAGTCTTCAAACGATTTTCCTCGAGGGCTTCAACCAACTTTGGTGTGAAGATCAAGCATATCAGAAGTGATAATGGAACTGAGTTCAAGAATTCCAGTCTTGAGGCCTATCTTGATGAACTTGGTATTACTCATGAGTTATCTGCTCCCTATACTCCTCAGCAAAATGGCGTCGTGGAGCGCAAGAACAGAACTCTTCTTGAGATGGCTCGCACTATGCTTGATGAATACAAAATGCCTCAGCGTTTTTGGATTGATGCAATTGATACTGCTTGCCACATCATCAACAGAGTATATCTTCACAAATTCTTCAAGAAGACTGCCTATGAACTCCACACTGACAAGAAACCCAATGTGAGTTATTTCAAAGTCTTCGGTGCTAAATGTTGGATTAGAGATCCTCACCACAACTCTAAATTTGCACCGAAAGCACATGAAGGTTTTATGCTTGGTTACGGAAAGGACTCGCACACCTACAGAGTCTTCAACATTATTCTTCACAAGATTGTTGACACTATAGATCTGCGGTTCGATGAAATTAATGGCTCGCAAAGAGAGCACCTACCTTCTGTGTTAGATGAACCAGCACCTGAAGATGCTATCAAGCTCAAGGCAACTGAGGATGTCATTCCGACTGAAGAATCTGCTGAAGAATTCATTCCTGTTCATGAAGAACGTCGAGCTGATGCACCTGAAGAACATGATGAGGAAAATGGTGCTGAAGAAAATGCTGATCAAAATCCTCAGCGACAACCAACTCATCCACGCATTGCAAAAGAAGTGCAAGTGGAGAAGATCATCGATGACATTAGCGCACCAGGTCCTCTCACACGCTCAAAAGCATCACATTTATCTAACTTTTGTGGGCACTATGCTTTTGTCTCTATCACAGAGCCCACTAAGGTAGATGAAGCATTTCTGGAGCCGGAGTGGATTCAGGCTATGCAAGAAGAATTACATCAGTTCGAGCTGAACAATGTCTGAGAATTGGTCAATCGCCCAGATCCTCGCAAGCATAATATCATTGGCACAAAGTGGATCTACCGCAACAAGCAAGATGAAAATGGCCTCGTGGTGAGGAATAAGGCATGACTAGTAGCTCAAGGCTACACACAGGTTGAAGGAATTGATTTCGATGAAACTTTTGCACCTGTTGCTAGACTTGAGGCTATTCACATATTACTTGCTTACTCTAACCATCATGATATCATTTTATATCAAATGGATGTGAAAAGTGCATTCCTCAATGGTAAGCTTGAGGAAGAAGTATATGTTGCTCAACCCCCAGGTTTTGAAGATCCCAAGAATCCTGACAAAGTCTTCAGACTCAATAAGGCTCTCTATGGCCTCAAGCAAGCCCCTCGGGCGTGGTATGATACATTGAAGGAATTCTTCGTGAAGAATGGTTTCACACCCGGTTCACTCGACCCTACTCTTTTTACTAAATCATATGATGGTGAACTGTTTGTGTGCCAAATATATGTTGATGATATTATCTTTGGCTGTACTGACCAACGTTATAGTGATGAATTTGCGTATATGATGAGTGAAGAATATCAAATGTCTATGATGGGAGAGTTGAAATTCTTCTTAGGTCTTCAAATTCGTCAGCAGCGCAATGGCATATTCATATCTCAGGAGAAATACCTCAAAGATGTACTGAGGAAATTCGGCATGCAAGATTGCAAAGGCGTCAAAATTCCTATGCCCACAAATGGCCATCTACGCACTGATGAAAATGGTATTGACTTCTATCACAAGGTATACCGCTTCATGATTGGTTCCTTATTGTACTTATGTGCATCTAGGCCAGATATAATGCTTAGTGTTTGCATATGTGCCCAATTTCAAGCTGCACCGAAGGAATCACACCATAAGGCTGTGAAGCATATTCTTCGATATCTAGCTCACACACTGTCGGTATCAAAACCGGCGGATCTCGGGTAGGGGGTCCCGAACTGTGCGTCTAGGCAGATGGTAACAGGAGACGAGGGACACGATGTTTTACCCAGGTTCGGGCCCTCTCGATGGAGGTAAAACCCTACGTCCTGCTTGATTAATATTGATGATATGGGTAGTACAAGAGTGGATCTACCACGAGATCAAGGAGGCTAAACCCTAAAGCTAGCCTATGGTATGATTGTTGTAATGTATGTTGTGTCCTACAGACTAAAGCCTTCCGGTTTATATAGACACCGGAGAAGGCTAGGGTTACACAGAGTCGGTTACAATGGTAGGAGATCTACATATCCATATTGCCAAGCTTGCCTTCCACGCCAAGGAAAGTCCCATCCGGACACGGGACGAAGTCTTTAATCTTGTATCTTCGTAGTCTTGGAGTTCGGCGGACGATGATAGTCCGGCTGTCCGGACACCCCCTAGTCCAGGACTCCCTCAGTAGCCCCTGAACCAGGCTTCAATGATGATTAGTCAGGCGCGCATAATGTTCGGCATTGCAAGGCGGGTTCCTCCATTGAATAATCTAGAGAAGATCATGAACACCAGGATAGTGTCTGGCTCTGCAAAATAAATTCCACATTCCACCGTAGAGAGAATAAAATGTACACCAGTCCAATCTGCTGACATATTACGCGGCGTGACATCACGCCACTACCAAGCCTTTGTTTGAATTGTTTCTTACTATACCACCTCAGCACGTTTAGCGAAGCGGTTTCCTTGGCACGTCCTGTCGAAGCAGAGATAGTGTTCCCCTTATTCCGGGATTCTCATCAATACGGACGTGGGTAACCCAACCGCGCCATTGATGGTGGCGCTTGGGAGATAAGCGAGTTTTATCAGGCCGGTGAGGGCGCATAGTTTTCATCCGCCTATATATAAGGGATAAGGATTTACCTTCTCACCTATGCCTTCTTCCTCCTTTGCTTATCCATCTCCGCGCACTTAAGCTCCAACGCCCAAGTTCGCGCATCTCGCCTCGACCTTCTCCGAATATGTCCGGAGCGGGAGGCAAATGGTTGGCCTCCACCGTTAAGGAGGAGCACATCACCAAGCTGCGCAGCGCCGGATACCTTTCCGGCGATATCACGCATCGGCAGCCCGACGAGGGGCAGCTCATCCCTACCCCTGGGCCCCATGAGAGGGTCGTCTTCCTTCCCCACTTCCTCCGCGGACTGGGCTTTCCACTCCACCCATTCGTCCGGGGGACCATGTTTTACTACTGGTCGGTGTCAAAACCAGCGGATCTCGGGTAGGGGGTCCCGAACTATGCGTTTAGGCGGATGGTAACAAGAGACGAGGGACACAATGTTTTTACCCAGGTTCGGGCCCTCTCGATGGAGGTAAAACCCTACATCCTGCTTGATTAATATTGATGATATGGGTAGTACAAGAGTAGATCTACCACGAGATCAAGGAGGCTAAACCCTAGAAGCTAGCCTATGGTATGATTGTTGAGATGTGTGTTGTCCTACGGACTAAAACCCTCCGGTTTATATAGACACCGGAGAGGCTAGGGTTACACAGAGTCGGTTACAATGGTAAGAGATCCACATATCTGTATTGTCAAGCTTGCCTTCCACTCCAAGGAAAGTACCTTCCGGACACGAGCCGGAGTCTTCAATCTTCTATCTTCGTAGTCTTGGAGTCCAGCGGATATTGATAGTCTGGCTGTCCGGACACCCCCTAGTCCAGGACTCCCTCAGTAGCCCCTGAACCAGTCTTCAATGATGATAAGTCCGGCGTGCATAATGTTCGGCATTGCAAGGCGGGTTCCTCCCTTGAATAATCCGGAGAAGATAATGAACACCAGGATAGTGTCCGGCTCTGCAAAAATAATTTCCACATTCCACCGCAGAGAGAATAAAACATATACACTGACTCAATCTGCTGACGTATTATGCGGTGTGACATCACACCGCTACCAAACCTTTGTTTGAATCATTCCACTTCGGCACGTTTAGCGAAGCGGTTTCCTTGGCACGTCTTGTCGAAGCAGAGATCGTGTTCCCCTTTATTCCGGGATTCTCATCAATACGAACGTGGGTAACCCAACCGCGCCATTGATGGTGGCGCTTGGGAGATAAGCGAGTTTTACCAGGCTGGTGGGGGACGCATAGTTTAGTCCGCCTATATATACGGGATAAGGGTTTACCTTCTCACCTACGCCTTCTTCCTCCTTGGCTTATCCATCCCCACGCACTCAAGCTCCAACGCTCAAGCCTGCGCATCTAGCCTCGACCTACTCCGAACATGTCCGGAGCGGGAGGTAAATGGTTGGTCTCCACCGCTAAGGAGGATGACATCACCAAGCTGCGCGACGCCGGATACCTTTCCAGCGATATCGCGCATCGGCTGCCCGACGCGGGGCAGCTCATCCCTGCCCCCGGGCCTCATGAGAGGGTCGTCTTCCTCCCCCACTTCCTCCGTGGACTGGGCTTTCCGCTCCATCCATTTGTCCGGGGGCTCATGTTTTATTACGGCCTGGATTTCCACGATCTGGCGCCGAACTTCGTCCTCAACATCTCGGCGTTCATCGTCGTGTGTGAGGCCTTCCTCTGCATCCAGCCCCACTTCGGCCTGTGGCTCAAGACCTTCAACGTGATGCCGAAGGTTGTGAAGGGCACGCAAGCGGAATGCGGAGGCGCCATGTTGGGAAAATTGCCCAACGTCCCCTGGCTAGAAGGGACCTTCGTGGATTCCGTCAAGGGGTGGCAATCGGGGTGGTTCTACATCACCGAGCCGCGCGAGCCCACATGGGCGGCGGCCCCCGAGATTAGATCTGGAATTCCCACGCAGCTCACCTCCTGGAAAGAGAAGGGCTTGCAGTGGGGCGATCTGGTGGAGGTGACGGGACTCCGAGCATGCATCAAGAAGGTGGTGAGCAATAAGCTCCGGCTCGTCGACGTGGTCCAAGTCATGCTCCTCCGGCGGATTCTCCCATGCCAAGAACGGGCATTCAACTTGTGGGAGTTCAATCCGGAACAGCACCAGGCGCTAAGCGGGCTCTTCGACACAACGTACGAAGGCGCCTGGAGGGTGCTGTTCAAGGGTGCCGAAGCCCCCGCATCCGAGACGAAGGATCGTGGATTCAGCGCGCAGTGCCCAACTAACGCGGTAAGTGATTCAACCCTATTACAGGACACTTGTGATAATTAGATTGACTCTAGTGAGGTTTTAATCTGCCTCTTCCTTTGACAGGAATGGATGGAGAAGGCCAAGCTGCTCATCAGCCCGGCTCCCATGCCAGAAGACCCAGTGGACGCCCGCTTAGCAGGGCTACTGGTTCCGGCACCGCACGTGGTGCCGGAGAAGAAGGCCAAGAAGGTGGCCGCGGGGACTCGAAAGAGTTCCCGCAATCAGGCGTCTGACGACGACGAGGACTCCTCCCATGAAGACGAGGAGGACGAGTATTCTCTCCCGGAGGAGGGAGAGAAGAAGAGGAAGGCTTCCCCAATCGGGGAGGCCGAAGGGTCCAAGAGGGGGAGAACTATCCCCCCGGACAGGTTCGCCAACATTGACGTTGAGGATGAGTGGCCTCCAAGGGCCAAGCGTCCGGCCGGATCGTAAGTATTCGGATCATATATATGCCGCACTTTTCATGTCACGCAGTGTCCCTCTAACACCGCATTCTATATGTAGTCCGGCCATGGATGATATCCCCGACTCGATGAGCGGGTCGTTGGCCTCGTCGGACGTAAATTCCGTCCCGACTGCCTCTACCCCACGCGCCGACGAGGACACCGAGGTGGGATCCCACAGGGGGACCTATCAGGAGGAGGCTCCGGAGGCGCCCTCAGGCAACCTCCCGGACTTCGTGCCGGACTCCACCATCGGAACCCGTAATGGTTCCAGAGTCCGGCAAGCGGCCCCTTCGGAAGAAGGGCAAGACCATGACGCCGGCAGCCTCTGTCCAACCGGAGGCACCGGATAACCTGTTGGAGGCGCTTAAAGGCGGTTCCATCGAGGAAGAACACCGCACTCTTATGAGTGCGGTGATTGAGAAGGTTCAGCTCGCCAAGAGCGGGCTGACCAAAGCCTGCAGTAGCCTTCTAACAGGCTTCGAGGTAAGAAGTTAGAATTATGTAATGTAATACCGCATAGACAGTAGCCCCTGATGCTTAGTTCGGTGTTCGGGAGGAAAAGCCGGACTAAGGATCTAACAAGATATACGCAGGGCTGCTAAAAATATGTCAATATGGGTTCGCAGGCTGCGCTGCTGACCTCTGCCGCATTAACGGCGGAGGTCGAGGTGCGGAAGAAGGACCTTGAGCGGTCGGAGCAAGAGCTCGGCCATGCCAAGAGGCAGCTCGTGGAAAAAGAAGGTGAATAACACCACTTTAGATAAGTACCTTACAGAAAAGGGTTTTGGTTGCAAATAAGATTAACAAGGATAATATGTGTATTGCAGGGGCCACTAACGAGGTGGCAGCCCTGAAGGATGCCGTGTCCGTGGCCGAACGCAATGCGGCCACGGAACGGGCTGAGCGAGAAAAGCAAGCGGCACTGGTGGCGGAAGTTCGGCAAGAGCTCCAGGCTCTCATGGAAAAGCATGAGAGTTTGGAGCGTGACTCCAATACTCAAGAGTCCGAGCTTGCCTCGGCTCTCGAAAGTGCCAAGTCCGCCAAGGCCGAGGCCCAAAAGGTCCTTCAGGAGGTTGAGGACATGAAGAAGATAGCTGCGGGTAAGGCATTTTTTATGCAAAGCAGGCATGTTAATATGAAAACCGGATACTTACCCGAATTCGGAGCCTACCAGGGGCGTTTGCAGATCTGCCGCGTAGCACGTCTGATGCCGCCGCATTTTATCGTGGCGAGGAGGGGAGCTCGACGGAGAAGGTCTTCTGGTCTCAGTATGCTGAGGCCGGCCATCCGGTGCCTCCAAGCGACCAGCTGAAGCAGCTGGTCGAACTCCACAAGGTAGCTGAGGAGGCCATGAAGGGCCTCATAGTCCGGCTGTGGCCTGGAGAGGCCATGCCTGGAAGCTATTTTGGCTTAGTGCGGCGGCTGGTGAATGCATGCCCCAGTGGATGTAGTCAAGCGCTCCGCCTGCATTGAAGGCGCTCGTCGGGCCCTTGCCCGCATAAAGGTGCAATGGGGCAAGCTAGATGCGGAGAAGCTTCTCACGGATCCGCCGCCGCCGGGCAAGGAGCATCGTACGCCGGAGCGGTATTATAAAGTTGTCCTGAAAGGAGCCTGCGATATTGCAGATGAGTGCTCCCGAAATGTAATCTTTGAGTGAACTCGCTGTTTTTTATCCTGGGCGCTGAAAACTTCGTTTATATGCGCCATGAGCAACGCTTGTTTAATTTAAAATATTACCTTCTGTGCGGCCGTTTGTAAAATCTGAGAGATGGCAAGTCGTTGGCTTCAGCCCCCAAGCCACAAGTGCTGGGGTGTTCGGTGATAAACTTGAGCACTCTTGTTCCCATTATTGGGTCCATCTAGGGAGGCGCTCAACACGACGAACAAGGCAACCGGACTTATAGTGCTTGAACACTCTCACTTAGCCATAGAATTCTATAATTTTAAATTTCGGCGAAGCCCCTGGTATTCGGAAGACCGAATCCGGGGTGCTATCCACGCCTTCGTCGGACATCATCCGGAACTTCGCTCGAAGCGGCATGAGTCTTTAAGGACCCGAAAGAACCTCTCGAACAGCGACTAGTCTCTCGCCTTATCATGCGAGTCAGTTTTAGCTTTCTCCACTGAGGCGTTAACCCGGCTCAACCGGGGCGCAATCGCAGTGGTTCTCCCAGTGCTACCTTAGCCGACGGAACGGAACGTAAGGCACCAAAACATGGGAGCCGGGCAAACCCAACTATTGACCCAAGACATGATTCGGAGCCGATTCATATAATGCTTTAAGTTGGGGTGCCGCACTTGTGAAAGTGTTCGAACTTAATCACACCATAATTTGGGGAACATAAGCCCCTGGCGTATTCCGCTGTACCAGCATGTACGGGTGCAAGATGTCATGAATATATGAAAGATAACGCAATTGCAATGAAGAGGTGCTGCATTATTTATGAAAGAAAGTCTGCTACTTGAGCGGACTGATACAAATAGTGCAGTAAGCAAGGGATTTGGACTAAATAAACACGTCCCCCTCCAGGGATGAGCTGCAGACTTGGTGTATGTAATCGAATTTAATGCTCGTAATTGAGACCACCTGAGTGTTTGTCGCGGCCTCCTTTAGTCCCTGACTGTTTGCATCATGAGTTCGGCAAGTTCGCCGTCGAACAGGGCTTCTGGTTAACAGAGTCCTGTATACATAAAAGAAGAAAAGATAAAAATGAAAACAAGGGATGCGCTCGTGTGAGCCCCTGGTGTGGTCGAGTCGCACTCTTGGTCCCTTGTGGTCGTGCCCCTTCCCCTGCGCCCATGGTATCTCCAGAGCATAATCATGTACGCGGAGTGTTATTCTTGCGATCATGCGCGGGCGGGGGTTGGGGCCGCATTGCTACGCGTGCTCTGATCGCGCCAAGTGGTCTCGGTTGGTATTGCTCCGGGCGCGCTTTGCTGTATCCGTCTTTGTAACTGCCGGACTTGAGAATTGCCTGAGAAGGCTGCTCTGTACTTCAGCCGCGAGAGCCGCTGTATGTTCCTCCGTTCGGAGGGAGCGTTCTGTATTTCCATTAACCGTGATGACTCCGCGAGGGCCTGGCAACTTGAGCTTTAGGTATGCATACTGCGGCACCGCGTTGAATTTTGCAAACGCGGTTCGTCCGAGCAGAGCATGATAGCCGCTGCGAAACGGGACTATGTCGAAGATTAACTCTTCGCTTCGGAAGTTATCCGGTGATCCGAAGACCACTTCCAGTGTGACTGAGCCTGTACAGTTGGCCTCCACTCCTGGGATGACACCTTTAAAGGTTGTCTTTGTAGGTTTAATCCTTGATGGGTCTATGCCCATTTTGCGCACTATATCCTGATAAAGCAGGTTCAGGCTGCTACCGCCGTCCATCAGGACTCTCGTCAGGTGGAACCCATCGACGATTGGGTCTAAGACCAATGCGGCGAATCCGCCATGGCGTATGCTGGTCGGATGGTCTCTCCGATCGAAAGTGATCGGACAAGAGGACCATGGGTTGAACTTAGGGGCGACTGGCTCCATCGCATAGACGTCCCGTAGTGCGTGCTTCCTCTCCCTCTTGGGTATATGGGTCGCGTATATCATATTCACCGTCCGCACCTGCGGGGGGAAGCCCTTCTGTCCTCTATTGTTCGCCGGTCGGGTCTCTTCCTCGTCGTCGCTATTTAGCCCCTTGTCATTGTGTTCGGCAATTAACTTGCCGGCCTGCTTGAACACCCAACAATCTCTATTGGTGTGGTCAGCTGGTTTTTGGAGGTGCCATGTATCTGGCATAGATGGTCGAGTATTCGGTCCAGATTGGACGGACCCGGAGTGGTTCTTTTGAATGGCTTCTTCCGCTGACCGGGTTTAGAGCCTCGGAATCCGGCATTGACTGTCGTATCCTCCTTATCGTCGCCGTCAATGCGGCGCTTGTTTTTGATTCGATGTGACCTGCCATTGTTGTCCTTAGTGTTCGGACTGCCAGAATTTTTACGGAGATTGTTACTGCGAGCTAGCCAGCTATCCTCTCCCACACAAAAGCGGGTCATTAACGATGTGAGGGCTGCCATGGATTTTGGCTTTTCCTGCCCCAGGTGCCGGGCTAGCCATTCGTCCCGGATGTTGTGTTTGAAGGCTGCGAGGGCCTCTGCATCCGGACAGTCGACGATTTGATTTTTCTTCGTCAAGAACCGAGTCGAGAATTGTCTGGCCGATTCATCTGGCTGCTGAATAATGCGGCTTAGGTCATCGGCGTCTGGTGGTCGCACGTATGTGCCTTGGAAGTTATCAAGGAACGCGGCCTCCAGGTCTTCCCAACACCCAATTGACTCTGCGGGCAAGCTGTTAAGCCAATGCCGAGCTGGTCCTTTAAGCTTGAGTGGTAGGTACTTGATGGCGTGTAGATAATCGCCGCGGGCCATATGGATGTGGAGAAGGTAGTCTTCAATCCACACCGCGGGGTCTGCGGTGCCATCGTAAGATTCGATGTTTACGGGTTTAAACCCTTCGGGGATCTGATGATCCATTACTTCGTCAGTGAAGCATAGAGGGTGTGCGGCGCCCCTGTATTGAGCGATGTCGCGACGCAGCTCAAGAGAGCGCTGTCTGCTGTGTTCGGCCCGGCCAGGATTATTGTATCCGGCACGACGGTATTCGTCATGGGTCGTAGGGCGCCCACGTGATCCGTAGATGGATCTGGAATGTTTTGCCTTATCCTCCAGTATGTCTCGCAAGTCCGGCGCGTTCCCTCTTGGCCTCGTACTTTTAGAGCGATGCCGGGGTACGGTCTTGGCTGGGGGCCTGGGTGCCTCTCTGTCGCGACCACGGGGTGGTCGGTCAGTCATGTCGTGCGCTGGTAATGAAGGTATGTATGCTTCCTCCTCTAATCGGGGGAGCAGCTTGCGTCTTGGGTAACTTTTGGAGGGGCGTTCGAGTTTATACTCTTCGGCCGCGAGGACCTTGGTCCATCGATCGGCCAGCAGATCTTGATCATCTTGGAGCTGTTGCTGCTTTTTCTTTAGGCTGTTTGCTGTGGCTATGAGCCTGTGCTTGAAGCGCTCTTGTTCGACGGGATCCTCAGGTACGACGAATTCGTCATCGTTGAGGCTTGCTTCGTCTTTGGAGGGAGGCATGTAGTTATCATCCTCAACCCCTTCGTCTGCCGCCCTATCATGAGGGCTTGCGTCCTCCTGCGCTGAGTCTTGCGGGAGGGGATCGTCTTCGGCACTCTCCGGAGTGTTATTGTCTCCCGTGCCGGAATCTCCATTCTTGTTGTGGCGGGATTTAGAGCGGCGCCACTGACGTCGGCGTTTGGGTTGCTTCTTTAGAGAATCTGCCTCCGCTGCTTTTTCGCCATCCCCTTCTTTCGGGGTATCCACCATGTATACGTCATATGACGAGGTGGCCTTCCAGTGCCCTCTGGGCGCCGGCTCCTGTTCGTCTCTGGCATCGTCGTCCATAGCGTCGATGTCGTCGGAGTCGAAGTCTAGCATGTCGGTTAAATCCTCGACAGTGGCTACAAAGTGGGTGGTGGGTGGGCTCTGAATTTCTTCGTCGTCCGTACTCCAACCATCCTGGCCATAGTCCGGCCAGGACTCCTCCGATAGCGAGAGGTGCTTCAGTGAATTCAGGATATCGCCGAAAGGCGAGTGCTGGAAGATGTCCGCGGTGGTGAATTCCATAACCGGCGCCCAATCCGTATTGATTGGCGGGGGCGCGGGAGGCTCGGAGTCCGGCGAGGAGTCCGGCGCCTCGGAATCACGAATTTCGCAGGGGACAAGATCAGTGTTCGGCTCCATCGCCGTGGATGTTGAAGCCCCCAGGGCGGCGTCTAACCACCGGCCCTCGATATGGGCGATCGGCTCCGGGCTGATGGCCGAAGCGGATCCGAGTGCGGCCAACAAGGCACTGTCCGGCGGCAGAGCTAGATCGTGCCCATCGTCACAGTGCGGCGCGCTTGGCTGTGGCTCGAGTCCGTCGAAGATCAAGTCTCCGCGGACATCGGCCATGAAGTTTAAGCTTCCAAATCTGACCTGACGGCCGGGGGCGTAGCTTTCGATCTGCTCCAGATAGCCAAGAGAATTGGCCCGCAGTGCAAAGCCGCCGAATACGAAGATCTGTCTGGGGAGAAAAGTCTCACCCAGGACAGCGTTGTTGGTTGAAGATGCCATCGAGCCTATCGGTGACGACACAGAGGAACTCTCAATGAAAGCACCAATGTCGGTGTCAAAACCGGAGGATCTCGGGTAGGGGGTCCCGAACTGTGTGTCTAGGCGGATGGTAACAAGATACGAGGGACACAATGTTTTTACCCAGGTTCGGGCCCTCTCGATGGAGGTAAAACCCTATGTCCTGCTTGATTAATATTGATGATATGGGTAGTACAAGAGTAGATCTGCCACGAGATCAAGGAGGCTAAACCATAGAAGCTAGCCTATGGTATGATTGTTGAGATGTGTGTTGTCCTACGGACTAAAACCCTCCGATTTATATAGACACCGGAGAGGCTAGGGTTACACAGAGTCGGTTACAATGGTAAGAGATCCACATATCCGTATTGCCAAGCTTGCCTTCCACGCCAAGGAAAGTACCTTCCGGACACGAACCGGAGTCTTCAATCTTCTATCTTCGTAGTCTTGGAGTCTGGCGGATATTGATAGTCCGGCTGTCCGGACACCCCCTAGTCCAGGACTCCCTCAACTACGGCCTGGATTTCCACGATCTGGCGCCGAACTTCATCCTCAACATCTCGGCGTTTATCGTCGTGTGCGAGGCCTTCCTCTGCATTCGGCCCCACTTCGGCCTGTGGCTTAAGACCTTCAACGTCAAGCCGAAGGTTGTGAAGGGCACGCAAGCGGAATGCAGAGGCGCCATGTTGGGTAAGTTGCCCAACGTCCTTTGGCTCGAAGGGGCCTTCGTGGACTCCGTCAAGGGGTGGCAATCGGGGTGGTTCTACATCACCGAGCCGCGCAAGCCCACATGGGCGGCGGCCCCCGAGTTTAGATCTGGCGTCCCCACGCAGCTCACCTCCTGGAAAGAGAAGGGCTTGCTGTGGGGCAATCCGAAGGAGGTGACGGGACACCGAGCCTGCATCCAGAAGCTGGTGAGCAATAAGCTCTGGCTCGTCGACGTGGTCCAAGTCATGTTCATCCGCCGGATTCTCCCATGCCAAGAACGGGCATTCAATCTATGGGAGTTCAATCCGGAACAGCACCAGGCGCTGAGCGGGCTCTTCGATACGACATACGAAGGCACCTGGAGGGTGCTGTTTAAGGACGCCGAAGCCCCCGCATCCGCGATGGAAGATCGCGGGTTCCGCTCGCAGCATCCGGCTGACGAGGTAAATGATTCAACCCCGTTACGGGACACTTGTGGTAATCAAATTGATTCTCAGAGGGTTTCATTCTTTCTTTTCCTTTGACAGGAATGGATGGAGAAGGCCAAGCAGCTCATCAGCCTGGCTCCCATGCCAGAAGTCCCAGAGAACGCCCGCCTAGCTGGGCTGCTGGTTCCGGCACCGCACGTGGTGCCGGAGAAGAAGGCCAAGAAGGTGGCCGTGGGGACTCGAAAGAGTTCCCGCAATCAGGCGTCCGACGACGAGGCGGACTCTTGCCCCGAAGACGACGAGGAGAAGGAGGACTCTCTCCCGGAGGAGGGAGAGAAGAAGAGGAAGGCTTCCCCAATAGGGGAGGCCGAAGGGTCCAAGAGGGGGAGGACTATCCCCCCGGACAGTTTCGCCAACACCACTGTTGGCGAGGATGAGTGGCCCCCAAGGGCCAGGCGTCCGGCAAGATCGTAAGTATCCGGATCCTTGATATGCAATTTCTTTCGTGTCACGTAGTGTCCTTCTAACGCCGCATTATGTCCGTAGTCCGGCTGATGATGATCTCCCCGCTTAATCAAGCAGGTCATTGGACCTGTCGGATGTGGATTCACTGCCGACTGCCACTACCCCCCGCGCCGGCGAGGACGCCGAGGTCGGATCCCAGAGAGGGACCCATCAGGAGGAGGCTCCGGAGGCGCCGTCAGGCTGCCTCCCGGACTTTGTGCCGGACTCTACATCGGAACCCGCAGTGGTTCCAGAGTCCGGCGGGCGGGCCCTTCGAAAGAAGGGCAATACCGTGACACCGGCGACCTCCGTCCAACCGGAGGCGCCGGATAACTTGTTGGAGGCGCTTGAAGACGCTTCCATTGAGGAAGAACACCGCACTACCATGAGTGCGGTGATTCAAAAGGTTCAGCTTGCCAAGAGCGGGCTGACCGAAGCCTGCCGCAACCTGTTCACAGGCTTTGAGGTAAGAAGTTAAAATTATGTAATGTAATACCGCATAGACAGTAGCCCCTGATGCTCAGTTCGGTGTTTGGAAAGAAAAGCGGACTGAGTATCTAACAAGATATATGCAGGATTGCTTAAAATATGTCAATATGGGTTTGCAGGCTGCGCTGCTGACCTCTGCCGCACTATCGGCGGAGGTTGATGTGTTGAAGAAGGATCTTGAGCGGTCCGAGCAAGAGCTCGGCCATGCCAAGAAGCAGCTCGAGGACAAAGAAGGTGAGTCACACCACTTTGAATAGTTACCTTACAGAAAAGGATTTTGGTTGCAATAAAATTAACAAGGATAATTTGGGTATTGCAGGGGCCACGAACGAGGTGGCAGCCCTAAAGGAGGCTGTGTCCGCGGCCGAACACAGTGCGGCCATGGAGCGGGCAGAGCGAGAAAAGCAGGAGGCACATGTGGCGGAAGTACGGCAAGAGCTCCAGGCTCTCATGGAGAAGGATGAGAGTTTGGAGCGTGACTCCAAGACTCGAGAGTCAGAGCTTGCCTCGGCTCTCGAAAGTGCCAATTCCGCCAAGGCCGAGGCCCGTAAGGCCCTTCAGGAGGTTGAAGATGTGAAGAAGATAGTGGCGGGTAAGGCATTTTTCATGCAAAGCAAGCATGTTAATGTAAACTACCTAACACTTACCCGCATTTGGAGCTCTCCAGGGGCGTTTGCAGATCTGCCGCGTAGTGCGTCCGATGCCTCTGCATTCTATCGTGGCGAGGAGGGAAGCTCGATGGAGAAAGTCTTCTGGTCTCAGTACGCTGAGGCCGGACACCCGGTGCACCCAAGAGACCAGCTGAAGCAGCTCGTCGAACTCCACAAGGTAGCTGAGGAGGCCATGAAGGGCCTTATAGTCTGGCTGTGGCCTGGACAGGCCATGCCCGGGAGCTACTTTGGCCTCGTGCGGCGGCTGGTGGATGCCTGCCCCTGGGTGGAGGTCGTCAAGCGCTCCGCCTGTATTGAAGGTGCTCGTCGGGCCCTTGCCCGCACAAAGGTGCATTGGGGCAAGTTGGATGCGGAGAAGCTTCTCACGGACCCACTGCCACCGGGCAAGTAGTATCGCACGCCCGAAATGTATTATAAAACTGTCCTGAAGGGAGCCCGCGATATTGCGGATGAGTGCCCCAGAAATGTAATCTTTGAGTAAACGTGCTAATGTATTATCCTGTGCGCTGAAACTTTTGTTCGTGTGCACTTTAGGCAACGCTTGTTTAATTTAAAATATTACCTTCTGTGCGGCCGTATATAAAATCTGAGAGATGGCAAGTCATTGGCTTCAGCCCCCAAGCCACAAGTGCTTGGGTGTTCGGGATAAACTTGAGCACTCTTGTTCCCATTTTTGGGTCCATCTAGGGAGGCGCTCAACACAACGAACAAGGCAACCGGACTTATAATGCTTGAACACTCTCACTTAGCCATAGAATTCTATAATTTTAAATTTCGGCGAAGCCCCTGGTATTCGGAATACCGAATCCGGGGCGCTATCCACGCCTTCGTCGGACATGGTCCGGAACTTCGCTCGAAGCGGCGTGAGTCTTTAAGGACCCGAAAAGACCTCTCGAACAGCGACCAGTCTCTCACGTTATCATGCCAGTCAGTTTTAGCTTTCTCCACTGAGGCGCTCGCCCGGCTCAACCGGGGCGCAATCGCAGTGGTTCTCCCAGTGCCACCTTAGCCGACAGAACGGAACGTAAGGCACCAAAACGTGGGAGCCGGGCAAACCCAACTATTGACCCAAGACATGATTCAGAGCCGATTCATATAATGCTATAAGTTCGGGGTGCCGCACTTATGAAAGTGTTCGGACTTATCACACCATAATGTGGGGAACATAAGCCCCTGGTGTATTAGGCCGTACCAAAATATACGGGTGCAAGATGTCATGTAATGAACATATATATATAAAAGGTAATGCAATTGCAGTTGAAAAGTGCTGCATTATTAATTAAAGGAAGTCTGCTATGAGTGCGGACTGATACAAATAGTGCGGCAAGCAAGGGATTTGGACTAAGTAAACATGTCCCCCTCCAGGGGTGAGCTGCGGACTTGGTGTATATAATCGAATTTAAAGCTCGTAATTGAGACCACCCAAGTGTTCGTCGCAGCCTTCTTTAGTCCCTGACTGTTGCATCATGAGTTCGGCCGGTTCACCGCCGGACAGGGCTTCTGGTTAACGGAGTCCTGTGTACACAAAGAAGAAAAATAATAATAAAAATAAGGGGGCACACTTGCGAACCCCTGGTGCGGTCGAACCGCACTCTGGCTCCATTGCGATCATGCCCCTTCCCCTGCGCCCATGGTATCTCCAAAGCGTAATGATGTACGCGGAGGGTTATTCTTGCGATCACGCGCGGGCGGGGGTTGGGGCCGCATTGCTACGCGTGCTCTGATCGCGCCAGGTGGTCTTGGTTGGTATTGCTTCGGGCGCGTTTTGCTGTATCCGGCCGTTTAACGGCCGGACTCGAGAATTGCCTTAAGAGGCTACTCTGTACTTCTGCCGCGAGAGCCGCTGTATGTTCCTCCGTTCGGAGGGAGCATTCCATATTCCCGTTGACCGTGATGACTCCACGAGGGCCTAGCATCTTGAGCTTGAGGTATGCATAATGCGGCACCGCGTTGAATTTTGCAAACGCGGTTCGTCCGAGCAGAGCGTGATAGCCGCTGCGAAACGGGACTATGTCGAAGATTAACTCCTCGCTCCGGAAATTGTCCGGGGATCCGAAGACCACTTCCAGTGTTACTGAGCCTGTACAGTTGGCTTCCACACCTGGAATGACACCTTTAAAGGTTGTCTTTGTAGGTTTAATCCTTGAGGGGTCTATGCCCATTTTGCGCACTGTATCCTGATAAAGCAGGTTCATGCTACTACCGCCGTCCATCAGGACTCTCGTGAGGTGAAATCCATCGACGATTGGGTCTAAAACCAATGCGGCGAATCCGCCATGGCGTATGCTGGTCGGATGGTCTCTTCGATCGAAAGTGATCGAACAAGAGGACCATGGATTGAACTTCGGGGCGACCGGCTCCATCGCATAGACGTCCCTTAGTGCGCGTTTACTCTCCCTCTTGGGTATATGGGTCGCGTAAATCATGTTCACCGTCCGCACTTGTGGGGGAAAACCCTTTTGTACTCTATTGTTCGGCGGTCGGGTCTCCTCCTCGTCGTCGCTGTTTAGCCCCTTGTCATTGTTTTCGGCAATTAACTTGCCTGCTTGCTTAAACACCCAGCAATCTCTATTAGTGTGATTAGCTGGTTTTTCAGGGGTGCCATGTATCTGGCATGAGCGGTCGAGTATTCGGTCCAAATTGGACTGACCAGGAGTGGTTCTTTTGAATGGCTTCTTCCGCTGACCAGGTTTAGAGGCTCGGAATCCGGCGTTGACCGCCGTATCCTCCTTATCGTCGCTGTTAGTGCGGCGTTTGTTTTTGTTTCGACGTGACCTGCCGTTGTTGTCCTTAGTATCTGGACTGCCAGAATTTCTACGGAGATTGTTGCTGCGAGCTAGCCAGCTGTCCTCTCCCGCGCAAAAGCGGGTCATTAATGATGTGAGGGCTGCCATGGATTTCGGCTTTTCCTGCCCTAGGTGCCGGGCTAGCCATTCATCCCGGATGTTATGTTTGAAGGCTGTAAGGGTCTCTGCATCCGGACAGTCGATGATTTGGTTTTTCTTTGTCAAGAACCGTGTCCAGAATTGTCTGGCCGATTCGTCTGGCTGCTGAATAATGTGGCTTAGGTCATCGGCGTCTGGTGGTCGCACATACGTGCCCATGAAGTTGTCGAGGAATGCGGCTTCCAGGTCTTCCCAGCACCCAATTGACTCTGCGGGCAAGTTGTTTAGCCAATGCCAAGCTGGTCCTTTAAGCTTGAGTGGGAGATACTTGATGGCATGGAGATCGTCGCCGCGGGCCATATGGATGTGGAGAAGATAATCTTCGATCCAAACCGCGGGGTCTATTGTGCCATCGTAGGATTCGATGTTTACGGGTTTAAACCCTTCGGGGATTTGATGATCCATTACTTTGTCAGTTAAGCATAGCGGGTGTGCGGCACCTCTGTATTGAGCGATATCGCGACGCAGCTTGAGAGAGCGCTGTCTGCTGTGTTCGGCCCGGCTGGGGTTATTGTATTCGGCGCGACGGTATTCGTCATGGGTCGTGGGGCACCCACGTGATCCGTAGATGGATCTGGATTGCCTTGCTTTGTCCTCCAATATGTCTCGCAAGTCTGGCGCGTTCCCTCTTGGCTTCGTACTTTTGGAGCGATGTCGGGGTACGGTCTTGGCTGGGGGCCTGGATGCCTCTCTGTCACGTCAGCCATATCGTGCGCTGGTGATGGAGGTATGTATGCTTCCTCCTCTAATCGGGGGAGCAGCTTGCGTCTTGGGTAGCTTTTGGAGGGGTGTTCGAGTTTATACTCTTCGGCCGCGAGGACCTCGGTCCATCGATCGGCCAGCAGGTCTGATCAGCTTGAAGCTGCTGCTGCGTTTTCTTTAGGCTATTTGCTGTGGCGATAAGCCTGCGCTTGAAACGCTCTTGTTCGACGGGGTCCTCAGGTACGACGAATTCGTTATCATTGAGGCTTGCTTTGTCTTTGGAGGGAGGCATATAGTTATGATCCTCAACCTCTTCGTCTGTTGCCCTCTCGTGAGGGCTTGCTTCTGCATCCTCCTGCGCTGAGTATTGCTGGAGGGGATTGTCTTCGGCACTCTCTGGGGTATTATTATTTCCTGTGCCGGAATCTCCATTCTTGCTGTGGCGGGATTTAGAGCGGCGCCGCTGACGCCGGCGTTTGGGCTGCTTCTTTAAAGAGTCTGCCTCCGCTGCTTCTTCGCCGTCCCCGTCTTTTGGGGTGTCCACCATGTATATGTCGTATGACGAGGTGGTCTTCTAGTGCCCTGTAGGCGCTGGTTCCTGTTCGTCTCCGGCATCGTCCTCCATGGCGTCGATGTCATCGGAGTCGTAGTCTAGCATGTCGGTGAGATCGTCGACAGTGGCTACAAAGTGGGTGGTGGGTGGGCTCTGAATTTCTTCGTCGTCCATATCCCAACCATCCTGGCCATAGTCCGGCCAGGGCTTTCCTGATAACGAGAGATGCTTTAGCGAATTCAGGATGTCGCCAAAAGGCGAGTATTGGAAGATGTCTGCGGTGGTGAATGCCATAACCGGCGCCCAATCCGACTCGATTGCTAGGGGCGTGGGAGGCCTGGAGTCCGGCAAGGAGTCCGGCACCTCGGAATCACGAGTTTCGCCGTGGAAGTTGGAGCCCCCAAGGCGGCGTCTATCCACCAATCCTCGATCTGGGCGATCGGCTCCGGACTAATGGCCGAAGCGGATTCATGTGCGGCCACCAAGGCACTGTTCGGCGGCAGAGCTAGATCATGCCCATCGTCACAGTGCGGCGCGCCCGGCTGTGGCTCGAGTCGGTCGAAGATCAAGTCTCCGCGGACATCGGCCGTGAAGTTTAGGCTTCCGAATCTGACCTGACGGCCAGGGGTGTAGCTTTCGATCTGCTCCAGATGGCCAAGCGAATTGGCCCGCAGTGCGAAGCCGCCGAACACGAAGATCTGTCTGGGGAGAAAAGTCTCGCCCAGGACAGCGTCGTTGGTTGTAGATGCCATCAAGCCTATCGGTGACGACACAGAGGAACTCTCAATGGAAGCACCAATGTCGGTGTCAAAACCGGCGGATCTCGGGTAGGGGGTCCTGAACTGTGCGTCTAGGCAGATGGTAACAGGAGACGAGGGACACGATGTTTTACCCAGGTTTGGGCCCTCTCGATGGAGGTAAAACCCTACGTCCTGCTTGATTAATATTGATGATATGGGTAGTACAAGAGTGGATCTACCACGAGATCAAGGAGGCTAAACCCTAAAGCTAGCCTATGGTATGATTGTTGTAATGTATGTTGTGTCCTACGGACTAAAGCCCTCCGGTTTATATAGACACCGGAGGAGGCTAGGGTTACACAGAGTCGGTTACAATTGTAGGAGATCTACATATCCGTATTGCCAAGCTTGCCTTCCACGCCAAGGAAAGTCCCATCCGGACACGGGGCGGAGTCTTCAATCTTGTATCTTCATAGTCTTGGAGTCCGGCGGACGATGATAGTCCGGCTGTCCGGACACCCCCTAGTCCAGGACTCCCTCACACACCAACACTAGGATTATGGTACCCCAAGGGCTCTGTCTTTGATCTCATTGGATATTCTGACTCTGACTATGGTGGTGATCGTGTGGACCACAAGTCAACATCTGGCACTTGTCATTTCCTCGGACGATCTTTGGTCTGTTGGTCCTCGAAGAAACAGAACTGCGTATCACTGTCTACTGCTGAAGCTGAATACATTGCTGCTAGCTCATGTTGTGCTCAACTGCTTTGGATGAAGCAAACCCTCAAGGACTATGGCGTCAACCTGAAGAATGTGCCTCTCCTTTGAGACAATGAGAGTGCCATCAAGATTGCTCACAACCTAGTTCAGCACTCGAAGACAAAGCACATCCAGATTCGTCATCATTTTCTTCGTGATCATGTGTTGAAGGGCAACATCTCCATCGAGCATGTGAAGACTGAAGAACAGCTAGCTGATATCTTCACTAAGCCCTTGGACGAGAAGAGATTTAGCAAGTTGCGGTGTGAGCTAAATATCTTAGAATCTTCGAATGTTCTTTGAAAAGGACACACATCCTAACCCTTATGCAGAATTGATGACTTAGATGTGCAACACATGAAGAAAGGTTTTTCTTCAATCAATGAAGAATAACACTCTAAGTGTGAAGAAATTAATGAAGAATTTGATTCTCAGAACCCTACGACAATTGTACGCGGTGTCTGAAATCATCATTCTTATACGGTGGGTCACGCCACCACAAAAAGTTGAAAATCTTCAATTTAAGTTTTTCCTCATTTTTTGAAATTCTTCAGTTTTTCAAATTCTTCAACTTTGCAAAATCTTCACTGTTTCCGTCGTTTTTCTTCATTGGCTATATATATATATGAGTTTATGTCCTCTACATCATTCACTTATTGCTAATTCTTCAAGTTGTGATTTCTGCTAAGTGAATGTGATCATACCCTTCCCCCTCTATGCTATACTCAACCCAATCTATTCAAAAATTCTTCATGTGCGTTCTGATTGAAACTCGTTCAAAGTCTTCACTGTGTCCTTGTCAGCTGAAGAAATTGCGAATGAAACTTTAAAACAAATCTTATCCAGATTTTCGGTTTTACCGCTCAAACCGTTCCGCATCCCACGATGCATTATTTTATTCACCCACGATCTTACACGATCTCATCTGCACAGTACGTGGGTGACACATGTCACGTGAAGAAGAAAGGGCAGGGGCATGTTCGTCCCAAAATCTTCGGGCAAACAGTTTTTACCGTGGCTATAAATACCCCTCTCCCCTTCCTTACTTCATTTACTCCGCTCGGTCGCTGTCTCTCGCTCGAGCTCTCCTCAAACCCTAGCGCCACCGCTACTCCATCGCCGCCGGTGAGGAAGAGCTTCACTGCCTCGACCTCGTTGCCATCGTACTCGCGCCGGCTGCAGAAATCTTCACTCCGCCGCCGCCGTAGCCATCTCCCTCTGCCAAGTTAGGGCGTGGGAGATCTAACTTGACGAACTTCATCGCTATTCATCTCTGTTCGTTGTGTTCTTCAGTTCGGGTAATTAAAAGTCACTTTTATTACTCGCTTTGATTCTCAAACTTTTCTGAAAATCTTCAAAGGTGTTTTATTCTTCAAATCTTCACATATGAACACCTCACACACTGTATGCTCTTGATCCATCTCTCTAAGCACTCATTTCTTCAAGATTCCTCAATTGTGCGGATTTTCGATCTGTACAACTCTGGAACCTAAGACAAGAACGCTTAGGGAAATTCCTCAAGGCTCAACTGGTCAAATTCCTCAAAACTTGTCTTTTCGAAAAATCTTCTGAGAACGCATATGACCTCTCCAAATTCCTCGTACCTACACTCTGTTCACAGGTACTCATGTCCGCTGCTGAATCACTAGGTTCTCATCAACTTAACTCATTTGCAGCGTTCCTCGAAGAAAAACTGCATACTTCTTCAGAGTGTTCAATTGTTCAAATTCCTCATCTGAAGAAAATGACTGAAGGAAAGAGACCGCAGAAAGGAGGAAAGAAACCAGAGGTCATGACTGCTTTCGAGATCCCTGATGAAATATACAAGGATTATTGCACACCTGATGAAGCCAAGTTTGGTAAAGAAAACAAGAATCAGCGCAAAGTGCGCATTCAGAGGATCGAACGAAGATGGGCACGAGAATGGAGAGAATATCGATATGTTACTCCAAAGTACATGAAGAAATTCGCCTTAAATCCTCCATGCCCAAGAGCTCCACTGGCACCTGGCCAAGTCACTGATCCCACTAGCATCAAAAGTGGTGAAGACTTTCCTGAAGAATGGGCTAGGCGCCAAGCAAAATTGGCAAGACAAGGCAAGGAGGCAGTGAGGAAATTCAATGAGGATTCTGCTGCTGCTGCTGCTGCCGCTGAGACCTTGGTCAAGTCGAGGAAATCAATGCTGAAGAAGCCTGCTCGCAAGCCAAGTGCTTCACCATCAGCACCCTCACGATCAAGTTCCTCAGCCGCGCCCTCACGGCAAATTCCTCAGACTACTGCTGCTCCACCAAAGTCCTCAGCAGCTCCCTCCAAGTCCTCAACTCCTGTGCATCTGGCTACATGTCAAAGGACTCAGGGTTTCTCAATTGCTTCTGGTGTCTCAGTGAGTTCCTCAGCTGCACCAATGTCCTCATCAGGCCCCACTCTGCTGAAGACAAAAGCAACAGCTGGACGCGGTCCTCGGCCAAGTCCAAGAAAGAAACATGTTGCTTTCCAAGTGCCCTCTGATGACGAGGCTTCTGATGAAGAACTTGCAGAAACCATCAGAGACTGACAAGCAAAGGCTGCCAGAGCCAAAGGAACACCTGTGCCCCTGCTTCTGGATCCGAAGAAGATCCTCGACTACATTGACTTATGGCATAAGGATCCAAGCACTCCAATGCCTGATCTGCCTCTAACTCCTGGTCAAAGTCATATGCTGACCCATTTCATCTCTCAAGAGAAATGGAAGTTTGAAAAGGCTCGTGAGATAAAGAGAGCACAAGCTAGAAAGGAGAAGCTTCTGAAGAAGAACGTTGTCAGACTAACACCTGAAGAACTTCTCAAGGCTCAATCTAAGATCCAAGCCCTCGGCAAGGACTTCGATGCATACAATGCTGATTGGCAAGGAGCCAAAGTGAGATTCGTCAATTTGACGAAGAAAATGAGAACTGTTGCAGCCCCATCGCAACAAGAAAATCCTTAGGTTGCAGACTCTGCTCAGCCTGCTGAATAACATGCCAGCACTACTGATGACTTTCATCCTGCTGATGAGAATACAAGTTCCAGGGCTGATGACTCCATTCCAGCCGCTAAAGAAATTCCCAGGGCATCCACTAGTGGTGCGCCTGAAGAAACTGAAGGGATCAGGGCAACTGCACCAGTTGCGCCTGAAGAAAATGAACCACAGTCCTCAGCTCCTCTTGCGCCAACACCAACTCCAATTCTTCCTTCTGCTTATGAAGTAAAGAAGACCAAGGCTGCAGAGCGAGCTGCAGTGAAGAAAAGGAAGGCATCAGCTGCGTCAAATTCTTCGGCCGCGAAGAAAATGAAGCCAATGACCA
Source organism: Triticum timopheevii (assembly GCA_963921465.1). Classification (NCBI taxonomy): domain Eukaryota; kingdom Viridiplantae; phylum Streptophyta; class Magnoliopsida; order Poales; family Poaceae; genus Triticum; species Triticum timopheevii. The sequence goes on from OY997270.1 coordinate 144,247,480, forward strand.
GCTCGCTTGAGAATCCTATTGATGACATTGCGATTTCCTCCATGTCATCCAAGGAAATTGTTCCTTATGGAGAAGACTACAAGATCCCAAGCGGATCTGATGAAGAAAATCATTTTGTTGCTACCTCAGAGCAGTTTGATGAAGAAATTGAAGTGGAAGCATTCCCTTCAACGCCAGTCGTTTCCTCACCTATGCCTCAGTTCACAGCTGAAGAGGCTGGTGTTGAGGAAATTGAAAACGAAGATGAAGATGTGGATATTGGATGCACTACACCAGTGATGAACGATGACTTTTGGGAAAGTCAGCATCCCAATACTCCTCTCTTCACTCCTATTCAACAAATTCCTCAGTCCCCGGCTACAACTGTTCAAATGGGCTCTGAAGAAACTCATTCCACATCATCTGTTCATGAAGAAATTCCAGCCGCTAGTGCTGAAGAACCTGCTGCTGCTGATCCCCAAACTGCACAACAAGAGGAACCAAAAATTCCTCAGCATGAAGCACCTGAGATCGTCATTCCTGAGGTTGTGCTGCAAATCACTGACACTCCTCTGCCCAAACCGAAGAATCCGTTCTCTAGCAAGCAAAAATTCAAGGCTGAAGACTTCTTTTCTGAGCATGTGTTCTTCACTGATTACAATCCATATGACTCTGCTCGCATAAGGAAGAGACGTTTCTAGACTGGTACTCAAGCCAACTTCTATTCCTCAGTGCTCTTTGACAAGGACAAAATCTTCGATCATGAACATATTCCTCATGTGGATATGGAATCTCTGCCATGCATCGAGCCGGTCCTCCGAGTTATTCACGATGCAGGACTACTAAACTTCTGCACTGATATCTGTGATTGGAATGAAGAACTCATTCTTCAGTTCTATGCCACTTTGCATATCACCGGAGATGCTGAAGATGTCAATTCATGGGTGCTGGATTGGATGACAGAAAACACTCACTATAAGGCACCAGCAACTGAATTGCTTCGTGTCCTTCCTCTTGATCCTCCCCATGCCAGTGCACGTTGCATCTACAATGACCGCGAACTGACAGATCATTATATGCAAGTGCTCATGAAGCCTTTGAAACCAGGGCAGGCCCCACGAACCAAATTCCTCGTCAAAGAATTGCTTTATGTGCCTCGGACTGTCTATCGCATCCTGATGAAGACAATGAGTCCTATCAAAGGCCACGACTCAAATGATGAAGATGTCGTTGGCATCATGAAGAACATGCTTTTCAACATCATTCATGGCGTTCCCGTCAACTTCCATGATTTCTTCATGAGGACTCTGGCTAATGTTGCTATGTCACCTTTTGAGCTGAAGCCCTATGCGCCTTGGATTATGAAATTCATAAGCGCAAGATCTTCACTGAATTACAAGGCTGACACTCTGAACCATGGTAGCTACTTGCCGCCCATTGAAGTCCTCAAGCGACCAGTTTCATCATCTGATGATAAGGGCAAGGCAGCTGTTGTGATCGCTGAAGGCACTCGTCCATTGGATGGTCAATTCCGTCTAGCTACATCTTACTCCACCAATGACGATTCTGCAACACATGACACTACCGCAAATACATCAGCCAAGCAAAAGCCTCAAGCAACAGCACCCAGGGTGATGACTGACCGTGAGTTACTCCTCAGTCTTCATCAGAAGGTTGATCGCAATCACAAATGGGTGAAGCGTCAGTTTGCTGCAATTCTTCACAACAGGACCTCAACCCATAATGCAGTGAAGAAAAATCAGTATCACCTTCATGAAACCCTCAACCGCACCTGGGCTATTCTCACTCATGTATATTCTGTGGAAGAACTGAAGACTATGGGTCTCCAAGAAGCATTTGACTAGTCTGCACCACCTCCGAAGAAACTCAAGAGAGTCAAAGTTCCTGATCTGGTGGCCAGTTCTTATTCTTCATCGCGTGAAACTGATGAGCATGAAGATTTGGACGACACTGCGACAGGCCCTACTACAACGAACAACCGCGACAACGCTGGCGCTCCTCCATCGACTTGAAATTCTTCAGGGGCGTTAGTCCTCAGTTTCGTTCCTTTTGGTCATTCGATGACAAAGGGGGAGAAATCTGAGTTAGTCTTCAAGCGGGTTTTTACTATGGGCGTTTTGTTAAGTTACAACTATCGTTCTTCCGAAACATTTTATTGGATCGAGTTGTAATCTTAAATCCGATGGTGCCCTGATACTTTTGGACGGTGCATGGTGCTCTGACTTTGATGCACTGTGCTCTGATACTTTTGGTGTGTTATTCTGCATGCTTATTCTTTGTTAATATTATTGCATGCATGCTGAATCTCATCAGGCACCATATTTCATCATGCATTTCAAATTCTTCATATTATATATCAAATGCGTGTATGAATTACAAGATATAGGGGGAGATCTCCATGATTCAATTCTTCAAATGTGCATTGCCTCAAAAGCAAATTCCTCACTATGCACATATTCAGGGGGAGTTCTTCTATATCTTGCAATCAAATTCCTCAATATCAGTATTTACACTTCATATGTTAATCCCCGTTGAAAACTTAACCTATGTTGTCATCAATCACTAAAAAGGGGGAGATTGTAAGTGCATCTAGTGCCCCTTAGTGATTTTGGTGTATTGAAGACTTATAGGTTAAGTGACTGATGCGTTTGTGAGTGTACACAGGTCTATAAGTCTATGAGGAGTTTGATATTTACAGAGAAAGTCGACCCCTAAAAATGAAGTTCTTCGACTGAAGACTTTGATATTCTGAAGACTTTCTGAAGACTTTGAAAGTGAAGAAATTGGTGTGACCTTGAAGACTTGGTATTCATTCGAGGAATATGAAGCATGAAGACTTTTGTTTTCGTAGTTTCATTTTCTCTTTCTTGAGTCATAGGAAACACCGTACTGTTAAAGGGGGTCGAGGAAATACTAAGGAAAAATTTCCATGTGATGCTCAACTCAAAATCCTACACCTACCAATTCCTTCGAGTGAAGCCATTGGAAATCTCATACAGTTCAGTCAATTTCTTCAGTAACAGAGATGCAGTTCTTCTGGTCACTGAGGACTTTGCTCTGACTGAGGAGTTAGGAATTCGCCAGTGCGAATTGCCTACACAGTGAGGAACATGATAGCCCTGAGGAATTTGAGAGTCAAATTTCCGACCGTTGCTGTGCTGCGCGCCAGCTGTCCCAAAATATCCTATCCACCTAACGGTCATATCATTGAAGGGCATTTATGTCTTATCATGTCGGGCTGCTCCCTAGGCTATAAATAGCCGCCCCCTACAACCACTAGCTGGTTGGCTGCTCCGAGAGAACTTGACACTTGTCATCTGAGAGCATCCCATCCTCCGAGGATTTGAGCGAAAATCATCAAGTGAGGAAAATCCCAAAACCAAACCCCCACAAAACCAAAGTGATTGAGCATCACTGAAGAAATTGATCCTGCGTGGATCCAACGCTTGTTACCTTTGAAGACTGTGCTTCTTCCAGACGGTTAGGTGTCAAGGTCTAGAGCATCCAAGAGGAATTGTGGATCGCCGAGTGACCAAGTCTGTGAAGATTTGGAAGTCACATGAAGACTTACCACGAGTGATTGGACAAGGCCTGCGTGGTCTTAGTTCAAGGAGAATACGGTGAGGACTGGGTGTCCTGAGTTGCGGCTCAGAGACTGGGTGTCCGGGACTGCGTGTCCTCGAGTTTAAATACTCAGCCGCTCCAACCAGACGTACAACTGAGACAGCAGTTGGAACTGGTTTACCAAATCATTGTCTTCACCAACTAACTGGTTCTTTTTCCTCAACTCTTTCATTTCCTCATTACTGTGTTGTATGTTGTTCATATCTGTGCTTAAAGACTTTGACTGAAGACTTTCACAAATTCCTCAGTTCAATTTCTTCAGTCTGTTTGTCTTCATCTTGTTATCCTATGTTTACGCTTTTTGTACTCTGTGCCAGTCTTCATTTCATCATGATGACTATGTTTGTATCCTGTTATGTTTACCTCTGAGTACTTATTCTGCTGCAAGTAGTTCTTCGCTAAGGAATTTCCTCACCAGCAAATTCCTCAGTGAAGAATTCATAAAAATCGCCTATTCACCCCCCTCTAGTCGATATAACGCACTTTCAAAAATGTAGAGTCTTGAGCTTTGAGCTTGAGCCAATCCTTTGTCCTTAGCATCTTGAAGGGGTTCCACATCCTCTAGTCCATGCCACTTCATTTTTGAACTTATCCGAAACATACTAGGTAAAAGTGTTAGTCCAACAAGAGATATGTTGACATTAATTACCAAAATCACCCAGGGAGCACTTGTGCTTTCAATCTCCCCCTTTTTGGTAATTGATGACAACATACATCAAAGCTTTAGATAAAGCTATAGAGAATAGCAAGTAAAGCTTTGGAAAGACATGTAACATGCATAGGCTCCCCCTACATGTATGCAATCATGTGAATATGGTAAATAGGAGCATGTGAATGCATAAACATGACAGAGTAAGCAATGTGTTACATGTCTCTTGGTTATATGCATCAGAGCCAAAGATGTGAATATGGGAAATGTACCTTCATGCTCATGAGTCCTTCTTGCAAACAGTATGTACATCAGCAATAATTTCTCATACACATGACTGTGATGCATATACTTACCTTGTGATCTTGAGTTGGCTTAGGATGGAATGAACTTGCGTAAACAAGGTTAGATAACACAGATACTCCTACTGGCCAGAGCAAACAAAAGAAACCACAAGAGTACCAAGACTGGGATGACATGTAGAGTGAGTACAAAGTACCACATTGGATATAGACATGTCCCCAAAGGTAAAGATGTGCAATGAATTTAAGGACTTCCTTCCCTTAGATTTCTTGCTCCCCCTGAATCTAGCATGGGATACTGGGAGAAGATAGGCAACAGAAAATCAAAGCAAAATCAGAGCTCAAAGAAAATAAACAGAGCTGATGCAAACAAGCAAATATTAACATGTCTTTCCCCTCTTGAAGACATGTGACTTCTCTCCTCTTGAACACCAAGCATCTGGGGTCCTTGATGATTACTCTTTCTCCCCTTGAGTATTCTTTCCCCCTATAGATATGATTAAGCTTTGATGTGATCTCTCTCTCCCCCTTTGACATCAATTTCCAAGAAGGGTTCTTCTGGATTTTTCTCATAATGGGTTTGGTCCTTGAGTCACAGAACAAAGCAGTAAGTTGAATGTGATGCTGGTCGAGGACAAGATTCATTGAGTGGAGCTGGTTCAAAAGTAAGGCAGGAACAAGTGGCAAAATTTCTTTCCTGTAGTGAAAACGGTGGCACCGAGTTGTATGTTTTGGTTGGACCGAAAGGATTCGGTTAAGTCGAAAACAATAGACCGGTGTGACCGAGTTCATCACAAAGAAAACACTTGTCACCTCAGCTCACTAGACAAGCAAGATCTCACAAGGATTTGCAAGGAATTAACTGAAAGATTTGCAATGAATTGGATGCAGGGAATGCAGAAGAGACAGAAACAGAAAGGAAATCTAGATGAAGTTTTTTTATGCATGAGACAAATGCAAGAGCACAGGAAAGAGACACGAGAGAACTTCATCTAGAGTTGGTCGGCGACAAAGTCACCTATGTTAGAGTATATTGACTTAGGAGTCAAGCACTACAAAGAAATAAACTTCCATGATGATACGTGTTTGTCACAGTAGGTCGTGTTTTTTGTCATGCATGTACATCCATGACGATTTTATGACAGAATCATGATAGTCATACCTGTGCTGTTGTAGAAGTGTTTCATGACATTACCAAAATTATCATCACGGAAGTGTCCACTTCCATGACGATAAATCGTGCATCAGAGAAGTGCTTTCGTCAAGGGTGACCGACACGTGGCATCCACCGTAACGGGACGTCATTAAGCTATCGGGTCGGGTTTTGGATCCGATAACCCGTTAACAGCCCCGACCAATGGGAAATTTCCACGTGTAAAATTCTTATTGGCCGGACGAAACACGCGTCAGCTCGTCAGTGGGTCAGATAGGCGCCTATGATATGTCGACATGTGCCACAGCCCACCACTGGCCCATTTAGCTTACAAAGCCGGCCCGTTTGACTTGGTCAAAAGTTAACGGGCTGGCCCATGAAAAGCCTGTTAACGGTCTCTTCGCAAATAGCCCATTTTACGACCCGTTAACTCACGGCCCATTAGGCCTTCAAGGAAATCGTCCCAACAACATCGTGTGGGCTGTCGAATATAACACTAGCCCATTTCACTTTCGGCCCATGTATAGCCCACGATGTCTTTCGGCCCATATGAGGCGTTCGTATATTTCGGCCCTTTACAGGCCCACGGTGACTCTAGCCCATAATGAACAGTAATTTTCTTTGTACCCATTAACGGCCCGTGATTTACATGGGCCAATTCTAGCCCCTGTTAGCTTTCGGCCTATTGACGGCCCATATGTTCTTGGGCTCCTTTTCGGCCCTCGATTACTTCCGGCCTGTTACTGGCCTGTTCCCCTAATGGGCCAAATTTGGCCCATGGCAAGAGTCGGCCCGTTACTGGCCTGTTCCCCTAATGGGCCAAATTCGGCCCATGGCAAGGGTCGGCCCGTTACTGGCATGTTACCCTAATGGGCCAAATTCGGCCAATGGCAAGAGTAGGCCCATTTCTGGCCTGTTAACCCGTTGCACCGTTTCCAGCCCGTCCTATATTCTGGACCATTAACGACCCGTTATGCTTGTGACAGAATTAAGCCTTTGTTGTCCTATGGCCTGTTAGCGGCCCGTTACCATACTGGGCCGATACCAATTACGCCCGATTATGGCCCATGTAGACCCATTTATCCGACAGCCCAAGGCCCACCGATTACAGGCCCATTTATCGACTGCCCATAGGAGACCCATGGATCCTATGGCCCGTAGGAGACCCATGGATCCTACGGCCCGTATATGGCCCATGGTAGTTGCGGCCACTAGCAAACCAGGGAAGAATAAGACTAGGAAATAAATAAGGCCGAAACTAATGCTAGGCTATTAAGGCGATTGCACAGATTACATCCACTCGGCATCAAAGATCGCCACCAGTGCAAATATAGGGAACACCCTACACTATACAAAAATGGCTTGCTGTTTTCTTCAGCCGGTGGCTGCATGTTGAGAATAAATTTTGTATCGCAGCAAAACAAATTACAACTATATAACAAAAGGAAGGTTGGCATAAATCTTAACAGTCTAGCAGAGAAATGCACCACCAGAAGTTCAGAAGCTCAGTTCATTTGGCTTGACTGTTATGTTTTCATGATGTATTGTCCGATGGAGCACCATAACCCTCGCCTTCATTTCCCCTAGGCTCCTGAACAACATAGCAAATGTCTGATAGTCTGGTTTCAGAACCATGCATATCTTGACGACATTGAACAATGTCTCTCCTTGTTTCACAAAGGGTCTCTGTTAGGGAATGGACTTGTGTCTGCAGCGCAGATACAACATTGCTTTGATCTTGCGTATCTTGATCATGAGGTAGTTTGGACGATATTGCCTTAACAACCAGCCCAGTATTACGCAGGAACTTGCTTCCGGCACTGTTACTGGACAGGTACTGACCCACGGTAGCAAGAACTGACATTGCGGTTATAGTTGCCTCGCCACCTTCAGAAGGTGGCGGTTCCACCATTTTTTCCATAGCTCGCTAAAAAGTTGAGGTTTTTACATTAGTAGTACCAGAGCAGAAGATATTAAGGAGGCAGCAAAATCAAACAAAATAGATTTGGTCTTTATACAGAACTTATTCCCATGTAAAATATTAGTTGTATTTTATTGCAAAGTACATAATAAAACCAGGTTCCAAACATATGACCATGTACCATCGCTAATGTATTGTCTATTTCTTCACATTGTATTGAGGTCTAAGGATAAAGAGACGAAGTTTATAATACGGTAAGCATAGTATGACATCATTCATATCACAAAACAACAGAGAGCAGACAAATAGGAAATTGTAATGTTGTGTGGGAAAATCCAACACGGAACTAGATTACGGGTCAAGATCAAAGGAACATCACTCCCCTCTTTTAAACCTTGTAAGGTGCAATGATATGCTAAGACAATTGTGTATAAAATTGAAAAGAGTAATAGACATTGGCTGCAAACCATGCAGTTCAAGGCACAAGTCAGAGTAAGTAGTAGTTAAAAGGCATGAGGATTAAGGACTTACAACAGCGGCTTTGACTGGTGTAGTCATGCCCTTCTTCTTACTGGTGTGACAGTCTTTGAAGATTTCCACAGCATTTGGTTCAGGTACTTTTTGGTCCTTGCGGGCTTTCCTCTGCATTTCGAACAAGTCAATATAGATCTGATAATATGATATAGCGAAAAGAGTGAAACAGCAGCTAATTACAAGAGCCTCGCAGTGTGCAATATAGCTACGAGATCCTGTCGTCTGTTGGAATTTCACTTTCGTATGGTTGCCCTTGTTCTTTGAATAGTTCACCTACAAGAAGATAGATTTGTGTGGCACATGCATAAATGGGACTTCAACATGTGATCTGATCACATATATATAATGTACCTAATACTTCGGATCAGACCAGTGTTTAACAAGGCCCCTCCAGTCTTCATCCGATATATTTTCCACTGGAGATGTTTGGGAAAGTTCACTGTTAGCCTTGCCTTCAAAGTGAGTTTTCCTCAAGTTATACCGATACTGTCGCAGAGCAGACTTGAAAACATGGGTGCAAGCTTGTCTGGTTGCATCATCTTGGCTATCCAACTTGAACCTCATTGTTGAAAATTATGGGAGTATCATTATCAGCAACCTACAAAGAATGGTTCAAAGCAAGACGATATTACTTGTTTCCATACATAACCATACTTACAGATAAATGGTCGAGGAAGGTGTTGAACTGGGTTTCGTCTTTGTCATTCCTGTACTAAATCCATGTTGGGAGGATACGTACATGACACCTAACGGCAACCAATGCCTCTGATACTAATTTGGCTGACTCTGTAGCATCACGTGGCCTTTTTAAACCTACCTCAAAACGGATCTCCATTCTAACTCCTCTAGATTTAGTTAACCCATCGAGCATTATCCTTGATGTTTGTTTCCTCTTGCGCCTAGGTGCTAGTCCAACAACGAACATAGGAAGTGTTAGTGTACATCAAACTATGAGACTACATATAAAGAAGCATGCAACTGTAACTTGAATCCAACAACTACCTTCTTGCTGTTGAAGCTCACAAGGTTCATCTGATATTGCCAACTCGTCTTGTGTCAAGAGTGCTTGGGAAGTAGTGTCAGGTGGCAAGGGAGCTTGGGAACGTGCTGCTAGCTCAGTTGACGCACGAGTAAGTCATGCAGCTGGTAGTACTGTGGTAGGTGTTGCAAGAACTAGGGTTGTCTCTGCTTGTTTAGTGGTAGCTATTTGTTTCTGTTTGGCTTTTTTTGTAGATCGTGTAGCATGGGATGCCGTGTTTGTAGAATTTTCCGCTGGACTTTGACCTTCTATTGCACCATCAGTACCAGCAGAATCTGCAGGATTCATCCGCTTCTCATTCCCTGCCATTCTGTGTTTCTTCCTCTTTCTCTGTGCCATGTTAAGTCAAGCCGACAAGAAAAATGAATAACAATTTAGTTCTTCAGAACAAATTGATGCGTGATGCAGACGAACTGAACTTTGATGTTAGACAACCACATGATAGGAGGATGTAATATGTATGAAAAACAGGACGGAAGAGATAACCAGAACTATGATGTGTAAACTAAGAAGAAGACATTTCACCAAATTAGAAGCAATGCAATGGAAGGTAGACACCATATGAAAGATGCTACAAATATCGCTCTGCCAAGTTAATAGTGTCTCATCATAAATGGCATTTAAACAAATGTGAAGCAATACATGAAAGTGCGTTATATCGACTAGAGGGGGGGTGAATAGGCGATTTTTATGAATTCTTCACTGAGGAATTTGCTGGTGAGGAAATTCCTTAGCGAAGAACTACTTGCAGCGGAATAAGTACTCAAGTAAGCATAACAGAATACAAGCATGGTCATCATGATGAAATGAAGAATAGCACAGAGTACAGAAAGCGTAATCACAGGATAACACAAGATGAAGACAAACAGACTGAAGAAATTGAACTGAGGAAATTGAGAAAGTCTTCAGTCAAAGTCTTCAAGAACAGATATGAACAAACACTCAACACAGTAATGAGGAAATGAAAGGGTTGAGGAAACAGAACCAGTTAGTTGGTGAAGACAATGATTTGGTAAACCAGTTCCAACTGCTGTCTCAGTTGTACGTCTGGTTGGAGCAGCTAAGTATTCAAACTCGAGGACACGCATTCCCGGACACCCAGTCACTGAGCACGCAGCTCAGGACACCCAGTCCTCACCGTATTCTCCTTGAACTAAGGCCACGCAGACCTCGTCCAATCACTCGTGGTATGTCTTCAGGTGACTTCCAAACCTTCACAGACTTGGTCACTCGGCGATCCACAATTCCTCTTGGATGCTCTAGACCATGACGCCTAACTGTCTGGAAGAAGCACAGTCTTCAAAGGTAACAAGCGTCGGATCCATGCAGGATCAATTTCTTCAGTGATGCTCAATCACTTTGGGTTTGTGGGGGTTTGGTTTTGTGTTTTTCTCACTTAATGATTTTCGCTCAAAGTCCTCGGAGGATGGGTTGCTCTCAAATGACAAGTGTCAAGTTCTCTCGGAGCAGCCAACCAGCTAGTGGTTGTAGGGGGCGGCTATTTATAGCCTAGGGAGCAGCCCGACATGATAAGACATAAACGCCCTTCAATGATATGACCATTAGGTGGATAGGATATTTTGGGACAGCTGGCGCGCGGCACAACAACGGTCGAAAATTTGACTCTCAAATTCTTCAGGGCTATCATGTTCCTCAGTGTGTAGGCAATTCGCACTGGCGAATTCCTAACTCCTCAGTCAGAGCAAATTCCTCAGTGACCAGAAGTACTGCATCTCTATCACTGAACAAATTGACTGAACTGTATGAGATTTCCAATGGCTTCACTCGAAGGGATTGGTAGGTGTAGGATTTTGAGTTGAGCATCACATGGAAATTTTTCCTTAGTATTTCCTCGACCCCCTTTAACAGTACGGTGTTTCCTATGATTCAAGAAAGAGAAAATGAAACTATGAAAACAAAAGCCTTCACGCTTCATGTTTCTCAAGTGAATACCAATTCTTCAAGGTCACACCAATTTCTTCACGTTCAAAGTGTTCAGAAAGTCTTCAGAATATCAAAGTCTTCAGTCGAAGAACTTCATTTTTAGGGGTCGACTTTTTCTGTAAATATCAAACTCCTCATAGATTTATAGACCTGTGTACACTCACAAATGCATCACTCCCTTAACCTATAAGTCTTCAATACACCAAAATCACTAAGGGGCACTAGATGCACTTACAATCTCCCCCTTTTTGGTGATTGATGACAACATAGGTTAAGTTTTCAACGGGGATAAACATATGAAGTGTAAATACTGATATTGAGGAATTTGATTGCAAGATATAGAAGAACTCCCCCTGAAGATGTGCATAGTGAGGAATTTGCGTTTGAGGCAATGCACATTTGAAGAGTTGAATCATGGAGATCTCCCCCTATATCTTGTAATTCATACACGCATTTGATATATAATATGAAGAATTTGAAATGCATGATGAAATATGGTGCCTGATGAAATTCAGCATGCGTGCAATAATATTAACGAGGAATAAGCATGCAGAATAGCACATCAAAAGTATCAGAGCACAGTGCATCAAAATATCAGAGCACCGTCCAAAAGTATCAGAGCACCATCGGGTTTAAGTTTACAACTCGATCCAATAAAAGTTTCGGAAGAACGAGAGTTGTAACTTAGAAAAAAACGCCCTTAATATAGACCCGCTTGAAAACTAACTCAGATTTCTCCCCCTTTGTCATCAAATTACCAAAAGGATCGAAACTGAGGACTAACGCCCCTGAAGAATTTCAAGTCGATGGAGGAGCGCCAGCGTTGTCGGGGTTGTTTGTTGTAGCAGGGCCTGCCGCAGTGTCATCCAAATCTTCATACTCATCAGTGTCACGCGATGAAGAATAAGAGCTGGCCACCAGATCAGGAACTTTGACCCTCTTGAATTTCTTCGGAGGAGGTGCAGACCAGTCAAATTCTTCCTTGAGACCCATAGTCTTCAGTTCTTCAGCGCTATAGACATGAGTGAGGACAGCCCAGGTGCGGTTGAGGGTTTCATGAAGGTAGTAGTGGTTTTTCTTCACTGCATTATGTGTTGAGGTCATGTTGTGAAGAATTGCACCAAACTGACGCTTTACCCATTTGTGATTGCGATCAACCTTCTGATGAAGACTGAGGAGTAACTCACGGTCAGTCATCACCCTGGGTGCTGTGGCTTGAGGATTTTGCTTAGCTGAGGTATTTGCGACAGAGTCATGTGTGGCAGAGTCGTCATTGGTAGAGTAAGATGTAGCCAGACGAAATTGACCATCCAATGGACGAATGCCTTCATCGATTACAGCAGCTGCCTTGCCTTTATCATAAGCTGATGAAACTATCTGTTTGAGGACTTCAATGGGAGGCAAGTAGCAACCATGGTTCATAGTGTCAGCTTTGTAATTCAATGAAGATCTTGCCCTTATGAATCTCATAATCCAAGGCGCATAGGGCTTCGGCTCGAAAGGTGACATAGCAACATTGGCCAGAGTCCTCATGAAGAAATCATGGAAGTTGACGGGAACGCCATGAATGATGTTGAAAAGCATGTTCTTCATGATGCCAATGACATCTTCATCATTTGAGTCGTGGCCTTTGATAGGACTCATTGTCTTCGTCAGAATGCGATAGACAGTCCGAGGCACATAGAGAAATTCCTTGACGAGGAATTTGGTTTGTGGGGCCTGCCCAGGCTTCAAAGGCTTCATGAGCACTTGCATATAGTAATTTGTCAGTTCAGGGTCATTGTAGATGCAACGTGCACTGTCATGGGGAGGATCAAGAGGAAGGACACGAAGCAATTCAGTTGCCGGTGCCTTGTAGTGAGTGTTTTCGGTCATCCAATCCAACACCAATGAATTGACATCTTCAGCGTCTCTAGTGATATGCAGTGTAGCATAGAACTGAAGAATGAGTTCTTCATTCCAATCGCAAATGTCAGTGCAGAAATTCAGTAATCCTGCATCATGAAGAACACTGAGGACTGGCTCGAAGCATGGCAGAGATTCCATATCCACGTGAGGAATATGTTCATGATCGAAGATTTTGTCTTTGTCAAACAGCACTGAGGAATAGAAGTTGGCTTGACTAGCAGTCCAGAAACGCCTCTTCCTTATTCGAGCAGAGTCATAGGGGTTGTAGTAAGTGAAGAACACATGCTCGGAAAAGAAGTCTTCAGCCTTGAACTTCTGTTTGCTTGAGAACGGATTCTTTGGCTTCGGCAGAGGAATGTCAGTGAGTTGCATCACCACCTCAGGAATCGCGAGCTCAGGTTCTTTAGGCTGAGGAATTTCTGGTTCCTCTTCTTGTGCAACCTTATGATCAGCAGCAGCAGGTTCTTCAGGTCTAGCGGCTGGAATATCTTCATGAACAGAGGGAGTGGGATGAGTTTCTTCAGAGCCCAGTTGTACAGTTGTTGCCGGGGACTGAGGAATCTGTTGGATAGGTGTGAATAGAGGAGTATTGGGATGCTGACTTTCCCAAAAGTCATCATTCATCACTGGTGTAGTGCATCCCATATCCACATCTCCATCTTCAATTTCCTCAACACCAGCCTCTTCAGCTGTGAACTGAGGCATAGGTTGTCGTGGGAAACGAGCACCTATGGGGCAGGGGCCCCTTCTCGGTCCAGCAAGGGAGCAGAGGGCGCACGAAGAGCAGATCGAGGTCGAGCGCGCGGGGGAGATTTTACCCAGCTTCGGAGCTCTCCGGAGAGATAAAACTCCTACTGCTGCTTTGTGTTTGTATTTGTTCTTGCTCGAAAGCGTGGGTATGCTGTGGTTTCGAATGAGTCGAACCGAACCCCCTCTACGTGCGCACGGGCCTCCTTTTTATAGTCTAAAAGGGGTCACCGACAGGTGGCAACGTAGAGAGAGGGGTAGAAAGGTAAAAACGTGGGTTGGTACAACCACTATCGACAGTGTCCCCTACCTAACTCTGACGGCAGGGGACAAGGGCATTTAATGCCCGTCCGGTCGCTCCAACAGTGCAGGAAACGACTGTTAGGGGCGCCACCGATCGCCACGACGGCCTCCTACTCACCTTCACTTGCCACCTCGCACCGCTAGGCTGCACAGCCACCCGCCACGTGCACCAGGAGTGGTCCTGTGGCGACACGTCGTCGGGTGAGCTGGAGCGTGGGCGCAGAGTGGTGGCTTCGCCGCGGCAAGCGCCTTGCCGCGGTCTCTGTCTTGTCGCACCCGCAAGCCTGCCGCTCGTCGGGTCTTGCCGGGATGCGCGGTGCGTCGCGGCAAGTCTCTTGCAATGCCTTGGTTAGCCTTCCCAGCAAGCTCCTCTTGCCGGGGTCTTGTCCTTCCCGGCAAGCTTCTCTTGCCGGGGCTTTGTCTTCTCAGCTAACACTTTGTTCTTGAATGTCAGTAAAATAGGAATGACGGAGGGTCTTGGCGGACACCCGGCAAGCCTTGCCGCAGGGCGCTGCGACTGCCCGTGCACAAGTTCGGGGTACTAAGGTACCCCTATGTCACACCCAGCATTTTGTAACATTTCATTTTCATTAATAAAGCATGAAAATTTGGACCAACAAAAACGTTTTGCATTATTTGGCTTTTATTTGAAGTTGGTTTTCTCTCTGTGTTTCTTTTCAAGTGCTTCTTGAAGTCAACTACTTTACCCTCTATATTTCATCTCCTTACCCCAAGTTCCTGACCAATGACCATGCCATGTGTATAGTGCAATATAGAATTTTCTTACAAAAATAATTTGGCCAGAAAGTATTTTCTAAATTTAGTTTTCCAAAAACCCCTGAATTGAGGTTTGCACTGCAAGTACTTGATTAAGGGCAGCAAAAATCTTCCCAAAAATATATTTGACTCCTATTAGATATAGGATGCCCAGAAACCACAAAAATATAATTTTAAAAGTTATTTTACTATTTTATTTAAAAGCTTTTTCTTAAGGCCAGAAATGGTCTTTAATAGGGAAAAATTATTTTATTGTTTCAAAAATATTTGACAAAATTTAGGGAAACTCATAGAACATATATTGTCCATATATAAGAGTTTCAACACATGGTCATGTTCAAAATATTGGTCAAATCCCTCTAAAACCCTTTCTGGATATTTCAAGATTTTGAAATATTTGCAAAGGAAATATTCTCCAAAAATTCCAGCAAAATTCTATCATGTCACATATGACATATTAGATGATCTTGCCAAGTCCCATGACCTGGAGAACAAGATATCCTCATCAAAACCCCTCAAAACCATTTCTGTCCATTCTGAAGTTTGATCAACTTTACATTGCCAAATGTGTCCAAATGTTCTCAAACTTGGTGAACATGCTCCAATGGTCTAATGATGCATCTAGACCAAATGGCACAGGTTGGAGAAGAGGAAATCTTGGTCAAAGTGCCTCAAAACCCTCTCTGGCCAGAATCAAGTTTGAACTACTTTGTACTACCAACTTATTCTGCAAGACCCCAACTTTGGTGAGCCTGATCACATGACCAAATAAGGCCACCACACCAAGTGGTGCATCAAGGAGAAATGATCTACTCCACTGGATCTACACAAATCCATTTCTGCCCATTTCTAGGGTTTGCAAGAGTTACATTGGCAACTTTGTCCAAATAAGCTCAAAATGGGTGGAAGGCCCTAATTATATGTGAAATTTCACCCTATGGAGTACCAAGGCCAGTGGAAGTCATTAGCCTATCCAAAACACCATCAAACACCTTTTGGCAGAAAACTAAAATGCCTATTTTTGCCACTTTCACTAATCTCCTTGAGTTCATCTTTTTACCACAACCCCTCCTCGTTCCCCTCTGTCACTTAGATGCTTTTCTACCCGAGGAAGCAATGTGGAAGAAGGGGGAAACCACGTTTGTCCTTTCTGGACAACATTTTCCTCTCTCTCTCACAGCCTCTCTCTCTCCCCTCTGCACTCCAGAGCATCCAAGGCTCTTTCCTAGTTTTGCCCCCACCCACTGTAGCTCCCAGACACGAGTGGACGCGCGCGTGACGCGGGAAAGCCGCGGATGCCGGCCAAAGTCGCGCTCTGGAGCACGTCACTGCGCTCCCGACCGTTGACGCCGCGTCCCCGACCACCTCGTGCTACCCCCGCGCGCCAGTCGATGCCCCTCGGCATCCGTGACACGCCACCGTGCAGGCCCCCTTGTCTCTCCCTCTCTCTCACCCCCTGCAACGCATGCCCGGCGCCGCCAGGATCGGCCAATGCCCGGCCTCACACGCGTGAGCGCCAGTGACTCCCCCAGCTCTCTCTCCTTCTCCCTGGCGCCCTACTCCATCCCCACGAACGCCGTGGACAGCTTCGTCCCTTCTCCAACGGCCTCCAGAGCCGATCCCGCGGGCGCCCGTAGGCCACGCCTACGGTGAACCGCGGCCAGCCTATATAAGGCAGCCCCGAGTCCCTCTCTTCCTCCCTGTCGCTCCTCCACACACCCAATCGACCTCCCGCGCCACCCCTCCCTCTCCAGAACCACCCGAGCTCGAGATCGAGCTCGAGCTCCGCCGCCTCGGCTCGTCGGCGTCCGCGCAGTACAGGCCTTCTCCGCCCCAGCTCTCTTTCGATCTGGAACCGCGAGGCGCCACTGATTCTTTCCCCTCTCTTTCCCCCTTGTTTTGCAGCCGGAAACGGCCGGAGCCACCGACGCCCGAAGCGCCTCCGCCGCGTGAGCTCGTCGCCGGCGAAGCAGGCCACTCCGGCGACCGTCTCCACCACCACCAGAACCGCGACTCCACCCTGAGTCCAACAGTAGCCCCCGCATCCCTTCCCGTGCCTTGTATCGCCGCCGGCGAGCTCGCCGTCGCCTCTGGCCGGAGGTAGACGACGGCCGCCGTGGGGCCGGCCCGTCAGCCTCACACCCTGACAGGTGGGATCCACCCGTCAGGTTTAAAACGTGCGCACGCGCGCGCACCGATCCGCCGTCGGCTGAAGGCGTATTTCGCCTTTACGCCTTCGACGTGGCGGCCGTGTGGGCTGGTTTCCCCTCTGGGCCTGCTGCTGCCGTGGCCTCTCTGGCCCAGTGGCACAGCGCCGTTTTTCTTTTTCTTTTTCTGTCTTATTTCCAAAAATTCCACAGGACAGAATATTTATCCAAATGAATTGATTCCAATTTCTAAATTCCTAGAATATTGCAACCTATTTAATGGTGCAACTTTCATTCAAATCCAACAACCTTTTCTTCTCTGTAAATATTTAAATGTGATTTTTAGCATTTAATTAAGCCTTTGAAAATCCATATCTCCTATTCTGCTACTCCAGAACCAAAACCAAAAGTTGTCCCCTTCCTAGCTTTCCTCCTAGTATTTTACAAAAATAAGTTGACATTTTTCTGAGCACTTTGACTTTTCTGTTTTTATTATTGTCTTATTTCCCCGTTGTTTTCTTGCGACGTTAGATCCCGTATTTGACGAGGTAGCTGAGGAAGAAGGAGGAGCAGGGCCTGAAGACTTTGAAGATCAAGCCAACCAAGGCAAGCAGCCCTTTGACCATGTTTATGAAACCTTCTTAAACATGCCATATAGTTCGTTATATTTGTTGCATCAGAATCATGATGAGATGGTGAACCACGTGGTTGGTTGCCTCGATTACATCCCTCGTTGATACTTGCATTGTGCATGGCCCTACCTTCTTATGAGGGTTATGCCGGTGGGAGTAGATAGGATGCAAATGTAGATGCTACGCAAACGGGATGGGTTTGTGCATGGTGGAGGAGGCAAGTGCTTTCAAAAGTCTTTTCGAAAACCTCGTCGGGTGCCACTTATGCCCGAGGGAGATGATGAGATGGGTGACCACTTGATGACGAAGTGGTGTGCCAAGCAAAAGGTGTGTTGTTTTCAAAACGGATTGGTCGGAGTTGCGACCGTTATTCCAACCTTACATGCGCAACCACTCTACCCTTATATGGGAAAGGGCATTATTGAGTACCTAGACCGATACTAGCTTGGAGCCCGCATTACTAGTGACGGGGGAGAGTTGGTGCTCTCTCTTGGGACGGGGTCGTGCCAGGTAGGGCGGCCATGACTGTTTTCACAGGGCACCGGACACACCGTTGGTACCCCGTGCTTGTGGTATGTGATGAATATGGGAGCGAGGCTCCACAACTTTATGATGTGAAATGTTGGGCACGGGGATTACTACCAATCGAGTGGACTCCATGTTAGTGTCGTCTAGGGAAAGGTAGTGATCGGGTGCTTACCCCGGGTACTTGAGGTACCGCGGGCCGTGGATGACACGGAAGTTCCCCGGATCTAGTGGGTAAAGTGTGCAACCTCTGCAGAGTGTAAAACTATTCGAATAGCCGTGTCCACGGTCATGGATAGTTGGGTAACCGCTCTTGGGCTACGTCCACTTGTTTTCAAACCCAGTGTGTGTGTGATGATGAAGATGACTTGGGTCAAGTCAAAGGACTTGACACGATTGAGATGGGTTGGTGCCCACTCTATTTATGATAAATGGGTTGGTGCCCATTCTATTTATGTTGATATCTGTGACCAGTTCTCATGGTTACTAGAATTTTCTTGATGCATGCTTTATAGGATGTTGAACATGTCATTGCACTCAAAACTAGCTTTATGCAAAAATTTACCATGTCATGCATTGTTGTACCTTGAACCAAATCATGGGTTGCTTGCGAGTACATTCAAAGTACTCATTGGCTTGCCACTAGTTATTTAATTGACCAGGCATGGAAGAACCAGAGTTCGAAGAAGAGTTCTTTGGAGACGATCATGCGAACTAGGACGTTTCCCAATCAGAATGCCTGTAGGGTTAAGGAAGATGGCATGGGTTCTACTTATAGACGATGATTTCCGTAGCTATGTTTCATTTGATGTTCAGCCCTTAAGGCTTTATCGATGTAAGACTTGACCATAATGGTCACAATTCGTGTAAGACGGTATGTATGGATGTAAGACTCTTGTTATTCAGCTTCTGTGTGTTCAGTGAGCATTGATCTCTGGGATCACTGTACACGTGCATTCGGTGATCACGACTTATGAGTCGGGGTCCCCACACCCTACTTTAGTACACCGACAGGAGCCCCCGGGCCTGGGCCATACACAGTGCCGAGCGCTGTTGGGCCAGGCCGAAAACAGGGCACGGGCACGCGCGGCCTGGGTCCAAACCAGATCCGCTCCGTAACCACCGCGGCCTCTCGTAACGGCACGCGTCAATCGCCGCGCCGTGGGAGACGTGGGTGGCGTGCGCGATTTTCGAGGCGTCCACCCCCCGTGATCACGGGGCGGGGCGAGGTCACCTCATTCGTCGCCTTGGCTCTGCATCCCCGCCACGCGGCTCCCATGCGCTTGGGGTCACGGATGGTGGAAGTGGGAAACTGGGCCGTTGCAAACAGAGGCAACGGGTAGGCCCCGATTCTCTGCTCTTCTCGTGCCTTGATTGGCTGAGCAGGGCGGCCGAGCCCCCACCTCGCTCCTTTAAGAAGAGCAAGAGGGGAGCGCAGAAGCCCGCACTCTCTCATCTCCTCCTTTCTTCAGCTTCTGCTCCCCTTCCTCTCATTCGCCATGGAGGAAGGGAACCCTGGCCCTTCTTCGGTGGCGGCGAGGGTTGCCTCCAGACAACGCGTCCCTCCCTATCCCGTGCCCGTGGTGGCGGAGCTAGCCATATGGGGAAGAGGGAGGGGGCAAGGTCGTGGACGAGGTCGAGGACGAGGTCGAGGCGCTCGGGGAAGAGGCGGATGGGGCGGCGCGCCATCTCCGCCTCCGTCGGCGGTTCCTCTCCCCACGGCGGTCCATACTGGGGACGACCCCTGTGAGTTCTTCGTCAGGCTGCGCCGGGCGCCTCGTCGTCGCCTCCGGCTTCCAGCTCCGTTTACGAGCGCGATGGAGTCGGATCCGCCCGAGACGCTGAGACTGCACATGAGGGGCTGTGGGATCAGCGGCACGCGAAGCCGCGTTGTATTACCAGCCCCTAATGTGATGTATCTTGATCGTGGGTGGAAGACGTTCGCCCGTATCCACAGCTTGACGGCGGGGTTCACCCTCCATTTTAAGTTAATGGAGGGCGACCTCCTCTCCGTTGAGGTCTTCGGGGACTCCGGCACTCGGGCGAAGTGCTGCGTGGACAGCTCCTCCGACAGCAAAGACTCCCCCTCGACCGAGAGTGACGAGGAGGAGAGCGACAGCGACGACGAGGGTAGCGGGCGGAGGGGTGGCGGGCCTGACTAGGTGTCAGGTGTCGCCTCGTGCGTCACCGGCGACCCCATCATCCGTGTCGCCGGCTCCTTGAACTCCCCGAGGTCGTCTCCTTGGGCGGCTGGCGTAGGGAGGCTGCGGAAGGGGAAGAGGGCTGGCGACAAGGCCGTCAAGTCGGAGTACGAGGGCGTAGTGCCCTTGACAGCGTGCTGACGTCCTGCCGCCCCGTCTTCGAGCCCCGCTTCCGGCGCCGCCATCACCGTCCAGCCTCCGGACAGCCCCCGGGATGTTCTCTTGGTGTCTTCTGGCACCCGTAGCTCGCCTAGGCGCCCCTTTTGCCCTTTTCGCCTCCTTGACCTACCTCCTGAAGAGAGGGACAGGAAAGGGATTACGGGCATCTTATCTTTTTAATTTGTAAGCCTTCGGGCCTTAGCTGCATCTAAAACTTGTAATCCTCTCTTTCATGTTTTTCATCCTCTATGGACTGCACCTATGTGGGATGTTTTTTTAATGAAACAGGGATGCTTGCCAGGGTTCTTTGTCTTGCAGGTTGAACCCACGTCAAGGAGCTAATCCTTGCTATCCCTCGGACAGACATTTCATCTCCCGGCAACAGGCCCTGCCGCCTCCCCACGTTACTCGACCTTTCTCACGCCTTTGACGGAGGCGGGAGCGAGGTGGGTGCGGCCTCCCCGTCTCATCCCTTGTATGTTTTTACCCTACGCTTTTGGGGAACTTGCCGGTGCTAACACGCTTGCCGCGAGCGCTGAGTGCGGAACATCAGCAGCCTGCTGGCGGTGTTGCCTCCGGCGAGAAACCTCGTCGGGGCTAGTTGTAGCACGCTTTTATTGTTGAGCGGACTCGAAACAAAGTAAGGGCGCAACTTAGCCACGAGCCGGTTCCTCCGCGCACAGGTTTTCCATACAAGGCATGGCAGTTTTCGGGAAGAAACGCGGTTTCGCATTCCCCAGTCCATAAGAGGATGCATGATGAGGGACGAAAGACTTACCTGATATCGCAGCCCCCGGCAACTCTGGCTTGCCGCGGATGAATCTTGGTACTCGCAGCCCCCAGCAACACTAGCTTGCCGGGGCCCAGGTGCCGGCGCGCCCTTCTTCTCCTTCCTTGTCGCTGTTATTTTAGTTATGAGAACAACTTAGTCAGTGCCGTAACAAGTTACTTTCGTAATATAACTTTGTCCTGGGCAATGCTGGCTATGTTATCTCCTTTATTCAGTTCCATTCCTTGTATGTCTTTACCCTACGCTTTTAGGGAACTTGTCGGCGCTAACATGCTTGCCGCGAGCGCTGAGTGCGGAACATCAGCAGCTTGCTGGCGGTGTTGCCTCCGGCAAGAAACCTCGTCGGGGCTAGTTGCAGCACGCTTTTATTGTTGAGCGGACTCGAAACAAAGTAAGGGCGCAACTTAGCCACGAGTTGATTCCTCCGCGCACAGGTTTTCCATACAAGGCACGGTCCTTCAAGGAGTATAACTTAAAAATTTCAAAAACTGACTGTGCTAAAACTTTGGCAACTTAGCTTTTCTGTCTTCTGCGTTCCGGCAAGGCTATGCTTCTTTGAATGACACCTAGTCCACATCGTTATCAAGCTCCGACAACGAGGACTAAAGGCGCAAATACTACTGCGGGAACATCCGCTTCTACGGCAAGAATCTGGGATCCTGCCGGAGCGTGATGCTCCCCGGCAAGCGTGTCTGGACACAGCTTGTCGGGAGCGTCTGCTTCAACGAAACAAACCCTAGGGCTTGTCGGAGCAGACTGCTCCTCAGCACTTTCTGTGTCGATCCTGGGGACCTTCTTGGCGGCGGCTTCAGGGAGCTCTGCCGGAAAGTAGTCGCCAGTAACCAACTTTCTCTTCTTGTGGCTGCACAGACTTATCATTGTCGGGACCAGAGCTTGACAGGGAAGCCCCCTGCTTGTCGCTGGACTCGCTTGCCGCGATCGCTGGCTCATTATCTGCCTCCCTTTCCGCTACTAACGTATCACTAACCACTTGATTGGTTGCCGCCAGATATTGCAGCAACTTCTCTTGTGGTTTAGGTGCGACAAGTGTTGGAGTTGAGGATAGGTATCTCTTCAGGTCCTGCAGCGCAGCCTCCGCTTCCGGAGTCCATTTCATTGGACCTGCCTTTTTCAACATTTTGAAAAATGGCAGGGCGCGCTCAGAAGACTTAGAGATGAACCTACTGAGAGCAGCAACACAGCCGGCAAGTCTTCGCACATCCTTGACGCGCTTCGGGGCTTCAATCTGCTCGGTTGCCGGGGCTTGTCGGCGTTGGCGAAGCCGACGAGGCTCTGAATGGCCATCCTCCAGTCCTCGATTTTGTCTGGCGCTGGAGGGTAATCTAGAAGCAACTGGGCTCGGGCCAGCGCTTCCTCTGGGGTCTTCGGCGGCGGCGGCGAGCGACGCAAGGTGCGGGATATGCTCGGACTCCCAACTGGGTTGGAAGGAGCAGTACCCCGTCCAGGCGACCGCACCTCACTCGTGCCAGCATGCTGGCGTGCATACTGGTCTTGAACGTCCCGCGATCCGCCGGCTTGACCTTGTTCCAATGCGAGCACGGTGCTAGGAGCACCGTGGCGTTGTCGATCTTGGCCTTCGGGGCAGGGAGTGCATGGTGGTGGCACCCCCAGCGGTCTTGTCGGCGTCGGCTTGCGCCTGGGCGTCTTGCCGGGGCTTCGATGTGCTCGGTTGCCGGGACTTGTCGGCGTTGGCGAAGCCGACGAGGCTCTGAATGGCCATCCTCCAGTCGTCGATTTTGTCTGGCGCTGGAGGGTAATCTAGAAGCAACTGGGCTCGGGCCAGCGCTTCCTCTGGGGTCTTCGGTGGCAGCGGCGAGCGACGCGAGGTGCGGGATATGCTCGGACTCCCAACTAGGTTGGAAGGAGCAGTACCCCGTCCAGGCGACTGCACCTCACTCGTGCCAGCATGCTGGCGTGCATACTAGTCTTGAACGTCCCGCGATCCGCCGGCTTGACCTTGTTCCAACGCGAGCACGGTGCTAGGAGCACCACGGCGTTGTCGATCTTGCCCCTCCTGGGAGGGGTGCGGTGGATGTACAGACGCTGAAGCTTGCGGGGCCTTGTCCTTGAACCTGGTGACGACGCTAGTCCCACCGTCGGCGCCCGCTCCTCCGCCGGCGTCTACCCCACGGCCCGTTCGCTCCGGCGGCGGTAGAATCGACGTGGACGGAACGGCCACCTCCGAAGTCTTCTTCTTCGGTGGCATGTCGATGAAGATGTTGATGTAGCGCGCGCGGAGACCGGATCAGGTTGGCACCACCTCAACGCCCCCTACCTGGCGCGCCAAAGATGTTGTGGGAAATGAGCACCTATGGGGCAGGGGCCCCTTCTCGGTCCGGCAAGGGAATGGAGGGCGCACGAAGAGCAGATCGAGGTCGAGCGCGCGGGGGAGATTTTACCCAGCTTCGGAGCTCTCCGGAGAGATAAAACTCCTACTGCTGCTTTGTGTTTGTATTTGTTCTTGCTTGAAAGCGTGGGTATGCTGTGGCTTCGAATGAGTCGAACCGAACCCCCTCTACGTGCGCACGGGCCTCCTTTTTATAGTCTAAAAGGGGTCACCGACAGGTGGCAACGCAGAGAGAGGGGTAGAAAGGTAAAAACGTGGGTTGGTTCAACCACTATCGACAGTGTCCCCTACCTATCTCTGACAGCAGGGGACAAGGGCATTTAATGCCCGTCCGGTCGCTCCAACAGTGCAGGAAACGACCGTTAGGGGCGCCACCGATCGCCACGATGGCCTCCTAGTCACCTTCACTTGCCATCTCGCACCGCTAGGCTGCATAGCCACCCGCCATGTGCATCAGGAGTGGTCCTGTGGCGACACGTCGTCGGGTGAGCTGGAGCGTGGGCGCAGAGTGGTGGCTTCGCCGCGGCAAGCGCCTTGCCGCGGTCTCTGTCTTGTTGCACCCGCAAGCCCGCCGCTCGTCAGGTCTTGCCGGGACGCGCGGTGCGTCGCGGCAAGTCTCTTGCAATGCCTTGGTTAGCCTTCCCGGCAAGCTCCTCTTGCCGGGGTCTTGTCCTTCCCGGCAAGCTTCTCTTGCTGGGGCTTTGTCTTCTCATCTAACACTTTGTTCTTGAATGGCAGTAAAATAGGAATGACGGAGGGTCTTGGCGGACACCAGGCAAGCCTTGCTGCAGGGCGCTGCGACTGCCCGTGCACAAGTTCGGGGTACTAAGGTACCCCTACTTTAGTACACCGACATAGGTGAGGAATTGACTGTCGTTGAAGGGATTGTATCCACTTCAATTTCTTCATCAATCTGCTCTGACGAAGCAGCAGAATGATTTTCTTCATCAGATCCGCTTGGGATCTTATAGTCTTCTCCAAACGGAACAATTTCCTTTGATGACATGGAGGAAATTGGAACAACATCAATTGGATGTTCAAGTGAGCTGGTCATTGGCTTCATTTTCTTCACAGCCGAAGAATTTGACGCAGCTGATGCCTTACTTTTCTTCACTGCAGCTCGCTCTGCAGCCTTGGTCTTCTTCACCTCATAGGCAGAAGGAAGAATTGGAGTTGGTGTAGGCGCGGGAGGAGCTGAGGAATCTGGTTCATTTTCTTCAGGCGCAACTGATGCAGTTGCCCTGCTCTCTTCAGTTTCCTTAGGCGCACCACTAGTGGATGCCCTGGCAATTTCTTCAGCGGCTGGAATGGAGTCATCAGCCCTGGAACTAGTATTTTCTTCAGCAGGCTGAAAGTCATCAGCGGTGCTGGCATGTTCTTCAGCAGGCTGAGCAGAGTCTGCAGCCTGAGGGTTTTCGTGTTGCGATGGGGCTGCAACATTTGTCATTTTCTTCGTCAGATTGATGAATCTCACTTTGGCTCCTTGCCAATCAGCATAGTATGCATCGAAGTCTTTGCTGAGGGCTTGAATTTTAGACTGAGCCTGGAGAAGTTCCTCAGGTGTCATTCTGACAACATTTTTCTTCAGGAGCTTCTCCTTTCTATATTGCGCTTTCTTGATCTCCCTTGCCTTTTCAAATTTCCATTTCTCTTGAGTGATGAAATGGGTCAGCATGTGACTTTGACCAGGAGTCAGATGAAAATCAGGCATTGGGGTGTTTGGATCCTTGTGCCAGAGGTCAATGTAGACGAGGATTTTCCTCGGATCCAAAAGCAGTGGCATAGATGTGCCTTTGGCTCCAGCAGCCTTCACTTGTGTGTCTCTGATGATTTCTGCAAGTTCATCATCAGAAGCTTCATCATCAGAGGGCACTTGGAATGCGACTTGTTTCTTCTTTGGACTTGGCCGAGGACCGCGTCCAGCTGTTGCTTTAGTCTTCAACAGTGTGGGGCCTGATGAGGACATTGGTGCAGCTGAGGAACTTGCTAGGACACCAGAGGCAATTGAGAAACCCGTAGTCCTTTGACATGTAGCTAGATGCACAGGAGTTGAGGACTTCGATGGAGCTGCTAAGGACTTTGGTGGAGCAGTAGCAGTCTGAGGAATTTGCCGTGAGGGCATAGCTAAGGAACTTGGCCGTGAGGGCGCTGTTGGTGAAGCACTTGGCTTACGAGCAGGCTTCTTTGGCATTGATTTCCTCGGTCTGACCGAGGTCTCAGCAGCAGCAGCAGCAGCAGAATCCTCATTAAATTTCTTCACTGCCTCCTTGGCTTGTCTTGCCAATTTGGCTTGGCACTTAGCCCATTCTTCAGGAAAGTCCTCACCACTTTTGATGCTGGTGGGATCAGCTACTTGGCCAGGTGCCAATGGAGCTCTTGGGCATGGAGGATTGAGGGCGAATTTCTTCATGTACTTTGGAGTCACATATCTGTACTCCCTCCATTCTCTTGCCCATCTCCGTTCAATTCTCTGAATGCGCACTTTACGCTGATTTTTGTTCTCTTTGCCAAACTTGGCTTCATCAGGTGTGCAATAGTCCTTATATATGTCATCAGGGATCTCAAAAGCAGTCATGACCTCAGGCTTCTTCCTCCTTTCTGCGGTCTCTTTCCTTCAGCCATATTCTTCAGATGAGGAATTTGAACAATTGAACACTCTGAAGAAGTATGCAATTTTTCTTCCAGGAACGCTGCAAATGAGTTAAGTTGATGAGAACCTAGTGATTCAGCAGCGGACATGAGTACCTGTGAACAGAGTGTAGGTGCGAGGAATTTGGAGAGGTCATATGCGTTCTCAGAAGGTTTTTCGAAAAGACAAGTTTTGAGGAATTTGACCAGATGAGCCTTGAGGAATTTCACTAAGCATTCTTTTTCTTAGGTTCCAGAGTTGTACAGATCGAAGATCCACACAATTGAGGAATCTTGAAGAAAATGATTGCTTAGAGAAGTGGATCAAGAACATACAATGTGTGAGGTGTTCATATGTGTGAAGATTTGAAGAAAAACACCTTTGAAGATTTTCAGGAAAGCTTGAGAATCAATGTGAGTAATAAAAGTAACTTTTAATTACCCGAAGTGAAGAACACGACGAAATGAGATGAACAGATGTGAAGTTCATCAGGTTAGATCTCCCACGCCCTAACTTGGCAGAGGGAAACAACTACGGCGGCGGCGGAGTGAAGATTTCCGCAACCGGCGCGAGTATGACGGCGACAAGGTCGAGGCAGCGAAGCTCTTCCTCACCGGCGACGATGGAGTAGCGGCGGCGCTAGGGTTTGAGGAGCTCGAGGGAGAGATAGCGACCGAGCAGAGTAAATGAAGTGAGGAAGGGGAGGGGGGTATTTATAGCCACGGTGAAAAACTGTTCGCCCAAAGATTTTGGGACGAACATGCCACCTGCCCTTTCTCCTTCACACGACATGTGTCACCCACGTACTGTGTAGATGAGATCATGTAAGATCGTGGGTGAATATAATAATGCATCATGGGATGCGGAACGATTTGAGCGGCAAAACCGAAAATCTGGATAAGATTTGTTTTAAAGTTTCGTTCGCAATTTCTTCAGCTGACAAGGACACAGTGAAGATTTTGAACGAGTTTCAATTAGAACGCACATGAAGAATTTGTGAATGGATTGGGTTGAGTTTAGCATAGAGGGGGAAGGGTCCGATCACATTCACTTAGTAGAAAACGCAACTTGAAGAAATAGCCATAAGTGAATGTTGTAGAGGACATAAACTCATATATATATAGCCAATGAAGAAAAACGACGGAAACAGTGAAGATTTTGCAAAGTTGAAGAATTTGAAAAACTGAAGAATTTCAAAACTGGGGAAAAACTCAAATTGAAGATTTTCAACTTTTTGTGGTGGCGTGACCCACCGTATAAGAATGATGATTTCAGACACCGCGTACAATTGTCGTAGGGTTCTGAGAATCAAATTCTTCATTAATTTCTTCACACTTAGAGTGTTATTCTTCATTGATTGAAGAAAAACGTTTCTTCATGTGTTGCACATCTAAGTTATTAATTTTGCATAAGTGTTAGGATGTGTGTCCTTTTCAAAGAACATTCGAAGATTCTAAGATATTTAGCTCACACCGCAACTTGCTAAATCTCTTCTCATCCAAGGGCTTAGTGAAGATATCAGCTAGCTGTTCTTCAGTCTTCACGTGCTCGATGGAGATGTCGCCCTTCAACACATGATCAGGAAGAAAATGATGATGAATTTGAACGTGCTTTGTCTTTGAGTGCTGAACTGGGTTGTGAGCAATCTTGATGGCACTCTCATTGTCGCAGGGGAGAGGCACATTCTTCACATTGACGCCATAGTCCTTGAGGGTTTGCTTCATCCAAAGCAGTTGAGCACAGCAAGAGCCAGCAGCAATGTATTCAGCTTCAGCAGTTGACAGTGATACACAGTTCTGTTTCTTCGAGGACCAACAGACCAAAGATCGTCCGAGGAAATGACAAGTGCCAGATGTTGACTTGCGGTCCACACGATCACCAGCATAGTCAGAGTCAGAATATCCAATGAGGTCAAAAGCAGAGCCCTTGGGGTACCATAATCCTAGTGTTGGTGTGTGAGCTAGATATCCAAGAATATGCTTCACAGCCTTATGGTGTGATTCCTTCGGTGCAGCTTGAAATCGGGCACACATGCAAACACTAAGCATTATATCTGGCCTAGATGCACATAAGTACAATAAAGAACCAATCATGGAGCGTTATACCTTGTGATCAAAGTCAATACCATTTTAATCAGTGCATAGATGGCCATTTGTGGGCATAGGAATTTTGACGCCTTTGCAATCTTGCATGCCGAATTTCCTCAGTACATCTTTGAGGTATTTCTCCTGAGATATGAATATGCCATTGCGCTGCTGACGAATTTGAAGACCTAAGAAGAATTTCAACTCTCCCATCATAGACATTTGATATGCTTCACTCATCATATAGGCAAATTCATCACTATAACGTTGATCAGTATAGCCAAAGATAATATCATCAACATATATTTGGCACACAAACAGTTCACCATCATAAGATTTAGTAAAGAGAGTAGGGTCGAGTGAACCGGGTGTGAAGCCATTCTTCACGAAGAATTCCTTCAATGTATCATACCACGCCCGAGGGGCTTGCTTCAGGCCATATAGGGCCTTATTGAGTCTGAAGACTTTGTCGGGATTCTTTGGATCTTCAAAACCTGGGGGTTGAGCAACATATATTTCTTCCTCAAGCTTACCATTGAGGAATGCCCTTTTCACATCCATTTGATATAAGATGATATCATGATGGTTAGCGTAAGCAAGTAATATGCGAATAGCCTCAAGTCTAGCAACAGGTGCAAAAGTTTCATCAAAATCAATTCCTTCAACCTGTGTGTAGCCTTGAGCTACTAGTCGTGCCTTATTCGTCACCACAAGGCCATTTTCATCTTGCTTGTTGTGGTAGATCCACTTTGTGCCAATGATATTATGCTTGCGAGGATCTGGACGATTGACCAGTTCCCAGACATTGTTAAGCTCGAATTGATGTAATTCTTCTTGCATAGCCTGAATCCACTCCGGCTCCAGAAATGCTTCATCTACCTTAGTGGGCTCTATGATAGAGACAAAAGCATAGTGCCCACAAAAGTTAGATAAATGTGAAGCTTTTGAGCGTGTGAGAGGCCCTAGTGCACTAATGTCATCGATGATCTTCTCCACTTGCACTTCTTTTGCAACGCGAGGATGAGCTGGTTGTCGCTGAGGAATTTGATCAGCATTTTCTTCAGCGCCATTTTCCTCATCATGTTCTTCAGGTGCATCAGCTCGACGTTCTTCATGAACTGGAATGAATTCTTCAGCAGATTCTTCAGTAGGAATGACATCCTCAGTTGCCTTGAACTTGATAGAATCCTCAGGTGCTGGTTCATCTAACACAGAAGGTAGGTGCTCTCTTTGCGAGCCATTAGTTTCATCGAACCGCACATCTACAGTGTCAACAATCTTGTGAAGAACAATGTTGAAGACTCTGTAGGTGTGCGAGTCCTTTCCGTAACCAAGCATAAAACCTTCATGTGCTTTCGGTGCAAATTTAGAGTTGTGGTGAGGATCTCTAATCCAACATTTAGCACCGGAGACTTTGAAATAACTCACATTGGGTTTCTTGTCAGTGAGGAGTTCATAGGCCGTCTTCTTGAAGAATTTGTGAAGATATACTATGTTGATGATGTGGCACGCAGTATCAATTGCATCAATCCAAAAACGCTGAGGCGTTTTGTATTCATCAAGCATAGTGCGAGCAATCTCAACAAGAGTTCTGTTCTTGCGCTCCACGACGCCGTTTTGCTGAGTATAGGGAGCAGATAACTCATGAGTAATACCAAGTTCATCAAGATAGGCATCAAGACCGGAATTCTTGAACTCAGTTCCATTATCACTTCTGATGTGCTTGATCTTCACACCAAAGTTGGTTGAAGCCCTCGAGGAAAATCGTTTGAAGACTTCCTGCACTTCATGTTTGTAAGTAACAATGTGTACCCATGTATATCGAGAGTAATCATCAACAATGACAAAACCATATAGAGATGCGTCATTAGTGACTGTTGAGTAATGATTAGGTCCGAAGAGGTCCATGTGAAGCAATTCGAATGGACGAGTAGTGGTCATGATAGTCTTCGCTGGATGCTTGGCCTTGGTCATTTTTCCAGCTTCACAGGCTAAGTGATCCTTGAGGAGTTTGACATTCTCAATGCAATGACATGCTTCTTCTTCGCAAGCGTGTGCAAATTCCTCATGCCTGCGTGACCAAGTCGTCGATGCCATAGCCAGCCTTCTGAAGCTTTTGCAAGTAGACACACGGCTGGTTGTGGTCCTGTAGAGAAATCAACAATGTACAGATATCCTCTCCTAAAGCCTTCGAAGACTTTGGAATTGTCAGCTTCCATAATCACAACACAGTGATACTTGCCAAAGACAACAACCATATCAAGATCACAAAGCATTGAGACTGACATGAGGTTGTATCCTAAGGACTCAACAAGCATGACTTTGTCCATGTGTTTATCCTTAGAAATTGAAACCTTACCAACACCCAATACCTGACTTTTGCCTTTGTCAGCAAAGATGATATGCTTCAGAGGTGACGGTGATAAGGGAGCATCCATCAATAGATTCTTGTCACTAGTCATGTGATTCGTACATCCACTATCGAGCACCCATTCAGTAGTTTTGGGTTGATCATCCTGCAGATGAATTAGTGTAGCTTACAATCTCATATGCTTCATCAGTGAAGAATATGATATCAAGTTCATTAGATGAATTTCATCAAGCAGTAAACAGGTATAGCAGTATGAGGACGTGTGAAATGAAGGTCCTTTCAGGCAATTTCGTCAGGTCCCCAGCAAATTCTTCAGACGTTAAAGCACGTCTGGAGACCTGACCCTGCAGAAGAGATTAGTTCTTTTTCTTCACCACCCACATCTGGAGGGGTGGCAAAGAATTCATCACTCTGCGAGCACCATATGAGAAAGGTGGCAAACATGCCAAACCATTTCGTTTCACATAATAGGGGTTAGGGTAAGCATATGAATAAGCCGAGAAATTCTTCGAGGACTTATGAACATAATGGTTTGAAGAATAATGCACATATTCATAGCCCTTAGCTCTACCCTGCGAGACAGAGTTGTTAGCACGATGATAATCATATGAGGACTTTGATCCTTTTGAGGAATTTGATCCATGTGAGGAATTTGGTCCGTATGAGGACTTGGATCCATATGAAGAATTTGGTCCATATGAAGAATTTGATCTGGGGTTCCTTTTCTTCACAGGTGGTGTCATGAGGACATTCACCTTAAGACTTTCAACATAACTTTTTGGAACCCAGATTTTCTTCATAGGGGAACCGTTCCTGCAGTTAGTGCCAACATACCTAGCAAATACTTCACCATTCTGATTTTTGAACAGTTTATAGTTGGAGTCAAATGACTCATCAGAAGAATGATGAGATTCACATGTAAAGCCAGATAAGTTAGATGGATGAACTGGAGGTCCCTTTGCAGCAACCCATGAGGTTTTAGTGTACTGCTCAGGCTTCCAATATGTTCCATCAGCATTGAGTTTCCTCTCAAAGGCAATACCCTCTTTCCTAGGGTTTTTGTTGAGGATCTGCTTTTTAAGCACATCACAAAGAGTCTGATGCCCTTTGAGGCTTTTGTACATGCTTGTCATGTACAATTCCTTTAGCCCTGCATTGTCAGTGATACTAGCAATGTCCTCAGATGAGGAATTAGTGATAGCGGAGGCAGGTGAAGAATTTGTAACAGTTGAAGCAGTTGAACATTCAGGTGAAGAATTAGCAGATTCACGTTCAATGCACTTTAAGAATGGAGGAACAAATTCTTCCTGAGAAGCGCTGATTTGTTGAGCTAGTAATGAATCGCGCTCCTTCTGAAGATCTTCATAACACACTCTTAGCTTTTCAAGATCTTCCTTTCTTTGAAGAGATTCAGAAGAAAGCTTCTCGTGATCTTGCTTTTCTTGAAGAAATTGATAAGAAAGTTTCTCATGATCAGATAAGAGAGTGTTATGATGACTTTGAAGGTTATCAAACCTAGACTGAAGTCTCTGAAGATTTTCAGTCAGGGCTTTAGTGCGATCCATTTCTTCACCCAACATATCATCACTTTTGTCTAGCATGTTTTGAACCTTTTCAAAAGCCCGTTGTTGTTTTACAGCAATCTTAGCAAGTTTAGAGTAGCTGGGCTTGAGATCCTCATCAGATTCATTTTCACTAGATTCAGAGGAGTTGTATTTGAGTACCTTTGCACCTTTCGCCATGAAGCAATAGGTGGGAGCGTAGCCATCATTATCTTCATCAGGCTTGTCGATGGGGTCAGTTTCTTCAGTGTTGAAGATGGACTTGCTGACGAAAGCAGTAGCAAAGGCCAGACTCGCCACACTAGATTCGGATTCTTCAGATGCCTCCTCTTCATCATTTTCCTCAGATTCAGCTTCAGAGTCCATTTCCTTTCCAATGAATGCCCGAGCCTTCTTGGAGTTGCTCTTCTTGTGAGATGAAGACTTCGAGGATTTTGATGATGAAGATTTTGACGATTTCTTCTTCTTCTTTGCATCATCAGAACTGTAATCCTTGTCTTTCTTCTTCTTCATTTCCTTTTCCCACTGAGGACAATCTTGAATATAGTGACCAGGTTTCTTGCATTTGTGGCACAGTCTTCTCTTATAGTCACTGGATGAGGAATCACTGCTTCTTGAGGATTTTCCAAAGCGACCACATCTTGAGAACTTCTGGAATTTCTTCACGAGCAGTGCTAGCTCCTGGCTCAATTCTTCAGGATCACCAAGGCTACTACCAAAATCCTCAAATTCAGAGTCAGACACAGCCTTGGCCTTAAGGGCACGTGGTTTGCCATAGTTTGAACCATAGAGATCACTCTTTTCAGCAAGCTGGAACTCGTGAGTATTTAGCCTTTCGAGGATATCGGCAGGATCAAGAGACTTGTAGTCAGCACGTTCTTGTATCATCAGTCCCAGAGTATCAAATGAGGAATCAAGCGATCTCAACAGTTTCTTCACTACCTCATGATCAGTGATGTCAGTGGCACCAAGGGCTTGAAGCTCATTTGAGATGTCAGTGAGGTGATCAAAGGTTTGTTGGACATTTTCATTGTTGAGTCTTTTGAAGCGGTTGAAGAGATTCCGAAGAACATCAACTCGAGAGTCACGCTGAGTTAAGACTCCTTCATTCACTTTGGACAGCCTATCCCAGATAAGCTTAGCAGTTTCCAAAGCACTCACTCTTCCATACTGTCCTTTACTCAGATGGCCACATATGATATTCTTCGCTTGAGAATCGAGTTGCTTGAATCTCTTCACATCGGTAGCGTTCAGTGAGGCTGAGACCGAGGGAACACCATTTTCCACAACATACCAGAGATCGTTGTCAATTGCTTCAAGATGCATTCGCATCTTGTTCTTCCAGTAGTGGTAGTCCGTCCCATCAAAGGTAGGACACCCAGCCGAGACCTTGATCATACCTGCGGTCGACATAACTAAAACTCTAGGCGGTTAAACCAAAATCACACAGAACAAGGGAGTAACTTGCTCTGATACCAATTGAAAGTGCGTTATATCGACTAGAGGGGGGGTGAATAGGCGATTTTTATGAATTCTTCACTGAGGAATTTGCTGGTGAGGAAATTCCTTAGCGAAGAACTACTTGCAGCGGAATAAGTACTCAGAAGTAAGCATAACAGAATACAAGCATGGTCATCATGATGAAATGAAGACTAGCACAGAGTACAGAAACCATAATCACAGGATAACACAAGATGAAGACAAACAGACTGGAGAAATTTAACTGAGGAAATTGAGAAAGTCTTCAGTTAAAGGCTTCAAGCACAGATATGAACAAACACTCAACACAGTAATGAGGAAATGAAAGGGTTGAGGAAATAGAACCAGTTAGTTGGTGAAGACAATAATTTGGTAAACCAGTTCCAACTGCTGTCTCAGTTGTACGTCAGGTTGGAACGGCTGAGTATTTAAACTCGAGGGCACGCAGTCCCGGACACCCAGTCACTGAGCACGCAGCTCAGGACACCCAGTCCTCAACGTATTCTCCTTGAACTAAGGCCACGCACACCTCGTCCAATCACTCGTGGTAAGTCTTCAGGTGACTTCCAAACCTTCACAGACTTGGTCACTCGGCGATCCACAATTCCTCTTGGATGCTCTAGACCATGACGCCTAACCGTCTGGAAGAAGCACAGTCTTCAAAGGTAACAAGTGTCGGATCCACGCAGGATCAATTTCTTCAGTGATGCTCAGTCACTTTGGGCTTGTGGGGGTTTGGTTTTGGGTTTTCCTCAGTTGATGATTTTCGCTCAATGTCCTCGGAGGATGGGTTGCTCTCAAATGACAAGTGTCAAGTTCTCTCGGAGCAGCCAACTAGCTAGTGGTTGTAGGGGGCGGCTATTTATAGCCTAGGGAGCAACCCGACATGATAAGACATAAACGCCCTTCAATGATATGACCGTTAGGTGGATAGGATATTTTGGGACAGCTGGCACGCAACACAGCAACGGTCGGAAATTTGACTCTCAAATTCTTCAGGGCTATCATGTTCCTCACTGTGTAGGCAATTCGCACTAGCGAATTCCTAACTCCTCAGTCAGAGCAAAGTCCTCAGTGACCAGAAGAACTGCGTCTCTGTCACTGAAGAAATTTACTGAACTGTATGAGATTTCCAATGGCTTCACTCGAAGGGATTGGTAGGTGTAGGATTTTGAGTTGAGCATCACATGGAAATTTTTCCTTAGTATTTCCTCGACCCCCTTTAACAGTACGGTGTTTCCTATGACTCAAGAAAGAGAAAATGAAACTATGAAAACAAAAGCCTTCAAGCTTCATGTCCCTCAATTGAATACCAAGTCTTCAAGGTCACACCAATTTCTTCACTTTCAAAGTCTTCAGAAAGTCTTCAGAATATCAAAGTCTTCAGTCGAAGAACTTCATTTTTAGGGGTCGACTTTTTCTGTAAATATCAAACTCCTCATAGACTTATAGACCTGTGTACACTCACAAACGCATCAGTCCCTTAACCTATAAGTCTTCAGTACACCAAAATCACTAAGGGGCACTAGATGCACTTACAATACAAGAAATAAATCATATGCAAGATGCAAACAACATCACACTACCATGTTAGAGGTCTCTCGTCATTAGTTCCATTGCATATTCACAGCTTATGATGTGTAAACTAAGGAGAAGGCATTTCAACAAATTAGAAGCAATGAAAGCTAGACACCATATGAAAGATGCAATGAATATCACTCTACCAAGTTAAAACTGTCTCGTCATAAGTGCCATTTCAACAAACTAGTAGTACAAGCTAGAAAAGAATGTGAGATGTAACCTATATCACACTCCGAAGTCAAACATGTCTTATGATAAGTGATTGTTGCAGGTTACACAACAGTAGTAATTTGATGTAAGAACATGGTGTGATACACAGATATTGTATGTTCTGGAAACAGGAACACGTGTCTTATTCAAGTATAATGTGTAAAGTAAGCAGATGGAATTCAACAAAATTAGAAGCAATACAAGCTAGACATCACACATAATATAACAGTGCCAAGTTAGAGGGAGCACCGGTGATGCTGCACTAGGGGAGACGTGCTCATCATAAACACAACTTTGTTGAGTGTCTATGCATGTGTTGTGTTGAAAATCATCTTGGGGGTGTGGAGGAGTAGAAACTATAGAGGCCCTCCGTTCGGATGGAGCACCTTTATCCGCTGCCTCGCTAACTTCCTTCCGCTTTATTGATTTTGAATTGTCAAGTAAAACTGACAAGAAAAAGCAACAAAATTCTCTCTTCAGAACTCATTCATGCATGATACTGACAATCACTACTTTGATGTAAGGCAAACACATGATACCAGGATGGAATATGTACGAAAAATAGGATGGCATGGCATGTTCACAACTGTTTGTGTAAACTAAGCAGAAACCATTCCAGCAAATAAGAAGTAATGCAAGCTAGACACCACATGAAAGATGCAACCAATATGACTCTGCCAAGTTAAAAGCGTCCCATCATAAATGGACTTTCAACAAATTAGAAGCAGCGCATGCTATAAATCATATGAAAGATGCAACTAATATCGCACTACAAATACTAAAGGTGTCTCGTCATATTGATTGATGCGGGATACAAAAAAACAATAGTTTTATGTAAGGACATGCTTAATAGACAGATGTACTATGTACTAAATACAGGAAAGCATGTCACATTAACAGGTATAATGTATAAGCTAAGTAGACTAGCACGTGCTATTTAACCAGATTGGAAGAATTACAATCTAGACACCATATGCAACATGCAACCACATATCACGCTGCCAAGTTAGAGCAAGCACCTGCGATGCTAGTGTAGGGGAAATGCTGTAATCAACTACAGAGCTACGTTCACTATCATCATCTAGCATTTCTGTTTCTTGAGAATCATGTCGGGAGGCTGACACTGCATTCTTTGAATGAGGAGTAGTCCCCTTGCCTGCCTGCCTCGTCATAAGTGATTAATGAGAGATACACAAGAACATTAGTTTGATGGAAGAACATGGTTAATACACAGATGTACTAGTGTGTACCAAAAACAGAAAGGCATGTCATATTCAAAGGTATAATGTGTAAGCTTAGCAGATGCAATTTAACGAAATTGGAAGCAATACAAGCTAGACATCCGGCTGGAGTGGTGAGCATGATCATCTAGGACCTGAGAGTCTGGTGGGAGGCGGGCTGCTTTGCCACCATTGCAGCTTTTTAGTTGGCTTCCAGGTGATTGCTATCTTTGCTGGGCTTGTCACTGGCTCGGCCAGTGCCCTGACTAGCAATTTGTCTTCTGGTACTCACGGGATGGTGGTCCATGTAAAAAAATATCTTTCCTTTCGAATACAAGCTAGACACCATATGGAACATGCAACCACATATGACACCGCAAAGTTAAAGCAAGCACCTGGGATGGTGGTTCATTGCGAGCGAGGTCATCAACTCCAGATCTACGTTTACCGTCTCCATCTGCTGACACTGCACCCTTTATAGCGCTGTAACGTGTCATGCCTAACCACGAAGAAAGCTAGTTCAACTTCTCTCTTTTATTTTTTGCTTCTCTTTCGGCACTCTGAAATACCCTTGCATAAAAACAGAATAGTGAGAGTATGGGTGAAGTGTGTGCAGAACTAGTGCACTATAAAAGTAGCAGATAGCAGGTGGCTGAAAAATAAATGACAGGAGACATATGATAGCTCCACAACATTGCATGGCATACAAAATTAGATTCTACTACGTATGATTTTGTAATATATGAGCACAGGAAATGCAGGTACTCCTCCAGCACACCACCACATGTTGTCATATCTAAGATAATAGTTGACTGAAAATAAATAGGTCAGTCGATTTTTTTAATGAATCGTCCGATCTATAAGGAACGGGCAGATGGCCTTCGTCTACCTCCCGCCAGTCACTGTTGACGATCTTCCTCGAACTGCCAGCGACCACTGGCTCAGACCCCTGCCTCCGCCGCCCTGCCCTCCCATCGACCTCACACCACCGCTCTGCTTGGCAGCGCCACCAGGCCATCCCTTTAATCCCGGCCGACCTCCAAATCGGGCACCAATAGCTCTAGGCCGCACACGCCCCTAAGATAAACACCAAGGAGCTGCTTCCTCGGTGTAATAGGCGTACTAGCGCCTGTTACGCCGGGGAATGGTTCCGTTAATTGGGAATCAACTCGCCAGAAATTGAAATTCAGGGGGGCGACGAACCTCTAGCTAAGGTGAAATAGTATATGAGGAGAAACCTTGTGCATCGCGAGTTACTAGGAACATCTAATATCAAGAAGAAGCGGTCAACTAGTGTCTTCTGTGGGATGAATACCATGCAAGCAGAGACGCAAGATTTGCATGAATAAGGGAAGAGGAGTACCTTTTTCGGTTGCTGGTGCGGTCACCTCCACATGTCGCGCCAATCTTCTTCTTTTTACCAGGGAAACCGATGTTCTGGAGG
Organism: Triticum timopheevii; assembly: GCA_963921465.1. Lineage (NCBI taxonomy): Eukaryota > Viridiplantae > Streptophyta > Magnoliopsida > Poales > Poaceae > Triticum > Triticum timopheevii. The sequence continues at coordinate 144,285,783 of OY997270.1, forward strand.
GTGCAGGCTTGGACGAACCCATGGCCAAATTGTTAACTGTGTTGCCGTGGGTGTATGTCGGCGGAAGGGAAGCAAATCTGAGGCGGCGAAGGATGGTGTAGTAGGAACAACTCCGGTGCGGTGGAGGGTGGCGAAGTTGGAGCGACAGCGGTGACGCGCAGGACAGCGTGGTTGAACTGGCTCGGGTACGGACGGCTCGGCCTCGGCTTCAACTACTAGCCGTGGAGGGCGTTGCGGTTGAGGTTGCGGTGGACGATGACGTCGGGGTATCGGCTCCGGCGTGATGGAGGAGGGCGGCGGTTGATGGGTGGGATGGGGTGGCGGACGGAGGACGCCGGGGTTTCACGGCTGGTGGAGAGGTAGTTTTGGCGCCCACGGAGTATGAATGGGGAATCGGACCGGTGGGGGGGACCATGTTTCGGTCTGGGACATGCTTGTTTTTGGCAACTATGCAATACAACACTACTGCTACACTCTAACACAATAAATCATATGTGTTTTTAGTTTTACTAGATATCATATTGTTACTTATAATTATTCAGTTTGCATACATTAAAATTGCCTTTGAAATGTATGGCCAGTATCATCTACCGCGCGGGAAAAATCCCGCCCTTTCCTGTTTAATCGGGTTTGTATCGATGGATCGTGCGAAACACCAAAACTATAGTACTATACAGTAGAAGTGACAGTTCACTAGGACGTCGTGTCATCTACTCCTCCGTCGTAAGAGTGGAGCACTCGCTTTCATAAATCTTCTAGTACCTTTCGCTGACATGTGGGACATCAAGCTACCGGGTCCACGTGCCATACCGGAACACAGTGCAGAGCAACCGGGGTGAAGCACCCCAGTCATGGCGCCGACGTAGTAATGAGCAATGAGGCGTCAAATCACAAAGCTACACCTTTCCCGTAGTTAAGTTGGAGGGACGAAGTAATAATGCTAAAAAAAAGAAGTTGGAGGGACGAAGCAACCATCATTTCACTCGTTGCTGAATCTGCTTCTCCCCCATCTTCTTCAACTTAACCACGTGTTGCTTCTGCCGTTGTTCTGCCTCATGTGGGACGCGGATCGGCTTGGTAAAGCACTGACATGTGGGACCGCATGTTAGCAAACCTCCAGGACAACGTCCTCCGAAAATAAGAAGCCTAATCCTAGACTTACAAAGGGCTACATAGCTACTATGTATACTTTCTATCTAATCTATATATGCCCCCCCTGATTTTCAGGTGGGGTGGGCCTAATCCTCTCCTTTAATCCAATCAAATAGTCCCACATCACATCAGTTCGTAACTTTACATAAACCATTACGTGGATGTAGCATTGCTCAAATAAGAAGCCTCCCCCGCCATCCGCATGGCAAAATCACCTCCTTTTTACTAATCTTGATTCTATAATTTTTTTAGATCAATATAATTGAGATTTGTATAGATAGCACACAGGAGTAAAACCAAGTGGTACGGTTAAGGGCATCCACAATATGTAGCCACATGTGAAAATAGCTTTTGGCATCATGGGAACCGTTGTGGATGGTGTTGCCAAAGCCAAAAAGATGGAACCGAAGCTCCCTGATTGATTGATTGAAGGAATAGAAAAATGCAACGTCTCTCCTCTTTCTCCCATGCTTGGACGCATGTAGTACAGTATAGAGCACAGAGTCTACTCCCATGTCCCTTCTATCACAAATCACAAAGCAGTGAGGCGTCAAATCACAAAAGCACGGATGAAGTAACCATCATTTCACTCTTCGCTGACTCCGCTTCTCCATCGTCTTCTTCGAGAAACCATCTCACCGCACTAGTATTCCTAGTAGTACTAGTAAAGGACTTCCTGGATGCAAATAAGGCGGTTGTCTCGGCTTGCAGGAGGCACTTGCGAACGACTTACCGTGGTCTCCCTCAATGGTGTTCTCCGTCGAGCGCACTTCGCCAAACCACAAAAAAAAGATATCGTCGACATCACCGCAATGGGGAAGGAAGTCAAATATAGTTACTACCTCCATTTTTTTGTACACAAGGCCAGTATATCAAAATTACAATTTGCAAAGGGACACTAACACTAATCGAGGCAAAATTGATGGGGTTAGCAACCAAGGACATTAATATCCCCTGCATGCATGTGGAAGTGAGAAGGTTGGTTTGCATGGCGCTGCATTAATCAAGTGATGAGGAGTGAGATGGCTAGCTCTTTGGTCTTTGGAGAAAAAATATGCATTAATTGACACGTGAAACGAGGATTTGTATCGATTAAATCCCGTGAAGGAAAACCCTGCCTTTCTTTTTTAACACTAGTACTCCTAGTACGTACGTACTTATCCTGTTTGGGTCTAGGCCTTGCATTGCCAAACTTCGTCACACATTTTTACCAAGATTGCGTAAAGTTTTCAAAATGAGAAGGAGGTACACTTGCGCATGGCTGTCGCGGTCGCACCGCACCCTCACATGGTCACTCCTGCATGCCACGGTGTCGTGGGAAACTGGGGGGGTCGCACGAGCACCTATGGGGCAGGGGGCCCCTTCTGGTCCGGCAAGGGAGCGGGGCGTGCACGCAGAGCAGATTGAGGCGAATACACGCGGGGGAGACGGGCGATTTTTACCCAGCTTCGGAGCTCTCCGGAGAGATAAAACTCCTACTGCTGCTTTGTGTTTGTATTTGCTCTTATCTGAGAGCGTGAGTATGATGTGGTGTCGAATTTCCCAACTGCGGAACCCCTTCTACGTGCGCATGGGCCTCCCTTTTATAGTCAAAAGGGGGTCACCGACAGGTGGCAGCGTAGAGAGAGGGGTAGAAAGGTAAAAACGTGGGTTGGTACACTGCTATCTACAGTGTCCCCTACCTAACTCTGACGGCAGGGGACAAGAGCATTTAATGCCCGTCTGGTCGCTCCAACAGTGCAAGGAAACGACCGTGAGGGGTGCCACCGATCGCCATGATGGCCTCCTTGTCAGCTCCGCTTGCCACCTCGCACTGCTAGGCTGCACAGCCACCCGCCACGTGCACCGGGAGTGATCCTGCGGCGACACGTCGCGGGTGAGCTGGAGCGCAGGCGCAGAGTGGTGGCTCTGCCGCGACAAGTGCCTTGGCTGTCCTTCCCGGCAAGCTCCTCTTGCCGGGGTCTTTCTCTTCCCGGCAAGCTTCTCTTACCGGGGCCTTGTTCTTCCCGGCAAGCTCCTCTTGCCGGGGCTTTGTCTTTTCGCTAACACTTTGTTCTTGAATGGCAGTAGAATAAGAATGACGGAGGGTCTTGGCGGCGGATCTTGGTGGATGCCCGGCAAGCCTTGCCGCGGGGTGCTGCAACTGTCCATGCCCAAGTTCGGGGTACTAAGGTACCCTACTTTAGTACACCGACAGGAGCCCCCGGGCCTGGGCCATACACGGTGCCGAGCGCTGTTGGGCCAGGCCCAAAACAGGGCACGGGCACGCGCGGCCTGGGGCCACACAAAATCAGACTCCGTATCCACTGCGTCCTCCCACAACGGCACGCGTCGATTGCGGCATCGTGGGAGAGACCGTGGGCTATATTTTAATCCAGGAAAGGCGTAATGTTCACCTCCCCTATTTATAAGCAGAGGAAACGGAACTGTTCCCCCACCTTCGCCACTTGCAGTTCCTTCCTCCGAAAGCTCCGCCGCTCCCCTCCGCTTCCCAAGTCGAAAGAGAGCAGCGCTCCGTCGCCCGCCGCCGCCGTCGCCGCCGTCGCCCTCGCTTTCCCCCACCGCCTCCGCCATGGCTCCGAAGACCGGGAAGACTGCGAAGGCTGCGAAGGCTGCGAAGTCGGCCGAGGCGCTGCAGCTTGAGGCGCTGCGCAAGAAGCGGGTGCTTTTCCCCGCCGAGCTCACCCCGACGGCGCTGCGGGAGGAGTTTTACCTCTTCTGGTCGACGCAGACACGGGCGCATCCGCGCACGTCGGTGCTTTCCGCTGAAGCTTCCAAATTGAAGAAGTGCCCCAGAGGTTACTACTTCTTTCCTGTGTTCTTCTATTGCGGGCTCTGCCCACCTTTTTCCGATTTTCTCTGCGACATCATGAACACCTACGGGTTTCATCTTCTTGACTTCACCCCCAACGCCGTTCTGACAATGGCGGTCGTCGCACACCTCTGCGAGAACTTTGTTGGCATCCTCCCCAATGTCGCTCTTTTTCGTCACTATTTCTCTCCCCGGGCCGAGAAAGGGGAGCCACTGGCTGGCGGAATCGCCTGGACCTCCCGGATGGGCATGAAGGAGGTGTACTTGACGGGCGAGCACCGCAGCAAGTGGGACAAGTGGAGGGCGGAGTGGTGCTATATCTGTGATGCCAATCCGCAGCCATTCACCAAACTGCACCAGACTCGAGTGGTGCGTGGCGCCGATTGGAGCGCTCTGTCGCCGGACGACGCCAAGCTGAGGATTGCCACCACTCGAATCCTCCGGCTCAGGCATGCTGGGCTCACAACAGGGGCGGTCGGCGCGGATTTCCATCGCCGTCGTATCGCCCCTCTGCAAAAGAGGGGGAGGCCCGCCTGGCTGTTTGGCGGCCCGGCGGATATCATGAGGCCGCGCCCAGGCCTCAACTTCAACTTCACCGTTCTGGAGCTCGACGGGATGCTGAGGGAGATGTTCAAGCATGACGCCAACCATCCAGAATGGTTCCAGTTGCTGCAGGGCGTCGTCCCCTTGTGCAACAACTCCCAGCGCGATCGCATCTGCGCAATGATGCCAGAGTGCGACTCGCACGGGATAAGTGCAACTTGGATAGAGCCCGCAGCCGAGGTTGTGCAGCAATTCTTCGATAACTTGACGGAGGTAGCAGTCAATTCCGACGAGCAGAAGCTCCTCACCCGCGCCACCACCGACAAAGAGATGGCGTACATCGCCACCAGGGCCGAAGAGGCGGCGGCAGCCGCTGCCGCGGGCGAGTTTGGCTTCATGTTGGATGAGATGGAGGCGGCCGAGGCGGCAAGTCTTGCCGACCGGGAAGACCTGGCCGAAGAAGTCGCTGGCGAAGGGGAGCCCGAGGTCGAAGCGAGCGAGCCCGCCGAGGGCACGAGCGGCCAGCCGTCTTCGAGCAGCTTGCCGCAGGCGGAGCCCCCAGCGCAGCCCCAATTCCGACCGAGAAGGCGCCTCCGTCGAGTTGGAGAGATGGCAGAGGAGCAGGCCAACCAGCAGCCGCGGCGCCGTGGGACACGCTCCACCGCGGCAAGTACCTTTGCCGCGGGAGGGTCCCAGGCCGTGCTGGCAACTGAGGCGGGGTCTTCCCGGGCCGCCATGCCTGATCCTGCCGCAGCCTCCGGCAAACGCCGAAGGGAGCCTACTCCTCCGCCACACCGCGCTGAGAGGGTACCGGAGTTCGACCTCTCCGCGCTGAGCTCCGATGACGATGAGGAGGAGGAGGAGGAGGAGGAGGAGTAAGGCTTTCTTCTTACTGCACTTGTCTTTCTTTGTTGTTGTTTATCTTGCATCTGATCTGCCTCTCCCTAAACCTCGTTCCTTTTCAAGACTCTGGCCGAGAGGGCGGCGAAGAGGGCCAAGATCCCCATGGTCGACGTCGAGGATGATCCTGCTTTGACGACGGAAGATACGTCCGAGACCACCTTGACGGACCCGACCCCTTCTCCTCGCGGCAGCCCCCAGCACAGCGCCCAGCGTAAGTGCCTGGTTCGCTCCCTGTTGTGGGGTGCGCATGGGTGCTTTTCCTTTTGCTGACATCTTGATTGTTGATTCATTTGTGTAGGAGCAGAACAGGCCCACCAGGAGCAACCAGAGGCCGCCCCGGAGGTATCGTCGGCTTCGACTACGCCGCCAAGGGCCGATTCCCCGACATGCGGGCACTCCCCGGCAAGGGAGGGATCTCCGGCAAGGGGCGGAACCAGTGAGCCCCCAGTGGTGGAGCCCATGATCACAGAGCCCAGCACAGGTGACTCTCCTTGACGAAAACTTGCCCTTGGGTTCTTCTGATATTCTTTTTCTTTCTTTTGGATATTTGCTTGACTTTTCCTTCCTCTTCCTGTCTTCAGATCCCCCTCTTGGGGACCCGATGGAAACTGAGGCCACTGGCAAGGAGGGCGCACGCGGCAACACTGGGGATGTCGCCGCTGGCGAGGAAGAGGCCGGCGCTGATGAGCCTGCCGGCGAAGAAGCCGCCAAGGCTGCTGGTGCAGGAGCCGGCGAGGGATCCGGCGGTCGTACTGACGACCCGGAGGACGCAGGAGCGCAAGGCGCTGCACCGACCGCCGACCCCTCCGCCGCTGACGCAGCATCGGGCTCTGAGGAGCCCCACCCAGGTGCTTACTTGAAGGCCAGCGAGGGCGTATACATCAAGCTTCCCTGGGCGTCGAGCTCCAGGGCGCCGGTCAAAGGAGAGGAGTTTGACGGGGAAGTACTTGCCTCTGCCGGGCTGGCGGTGGTTGACGCGCTTGGCAGCAGCAGTGGCGAGTCGGAGGAGGAGCAGCTGCTCCGGAAGCTGGTGTCACTCTACCGCGCCCGGCAAGCAAAGCTCGAGTCCCGGGAGGCGCTTGTCGCGCAGGCGGGAGTTGAAATAGAGAAACATGCGCAAGAGCTCCGGAACTGCAACCAGGAGGCCCTCCGATCCATTGCAGAGGAGAGGGTGCAGCTTGGCGAGGCAAAGGAGGCGTTCATCCTAGAGAAGGCTGAAGCCGAGGAGCAGCAGAGGCTCGCCGCCGAGGAGATGTCCAGGCGGGAAGGTGAGCTGACACAGAAGAAAGCTAGTCTGGACAGCCACGAGGAGGAGCTCGAGGCACGAGAGCAGTCACTTGGCCGGGCGCTCAAGGAGGCAAAGGACGTAGCCGCGGCCGCCGAGGCTGCCAAGAAGGGGTTAGAGGAGAGAGTGGCGCAGCTGGAGGCGGATATGGGAAAGAAGAATGAAGAGCTTGCCGCACTCCAGCGTGAGCGCGAGAAGGATGCACTTGCCCATGGCGATCTACAAGCTCAACTTGCCGAGAAGATCAAGGAGCTGAACGCCGCCAAGGACTCAAGCGCTGATCTGGAACTGAAGCTGGGCACTTTGGCGGGGACGTTGGATGCCGCCAAGAAGCGAGAAGATGACTTGAGGGAGGAGCTCAAGGGAAACGCGGAGCTGCTGACGAGGGCCGCCGAGACCCAGAACACCTTCAAGACCACGGTGGAGCTCTGGACGGAGGGCCTCGTCAACATCGCTTCATCCATTGACGAGGAGCTGGCGGAGCTGGACTTGGCGGGCTTCGGGTATCCCATTGAGGAAAACCTCCAGCCCAGCGCCAAGCTTACGCTTTTCTTCAAGGGTGTGGTGACGGCTCTCCAGCAGCTCCGGGAAAGGATCCCAAAGCAGCTGGCCAACGAGTCGCGCGCGATCTGCACCAAGGTCCTGGAGAAGGTGTTGGTGAAGATACTCTTTCTCAACCCGAGCATCGACCTCACCCATGTCACCAAGAAGCTGCCGGCAGGTGCCGATCTTGAAGAGCTCAGAGCCGTCGTTGCACCCATTGTGGACAAGATCAACGAAGTTTGGAGGGTCGACGGCGAGCGCGTGGATTAGGCCGCCCTTCTTCTCCCTTTCCTTGCCGCTGCTAGATATGTCATAGGAATAACTCATCAATGCACGGCAAGTTATTTATTGTAATATAACTTTATTCTGAGTACTGTCTGCTATGTTACTTCCTTTACTTGATTCCATCTCTCGTATGTTTTTACCCTACGCTTTTAGGAAACTTGCTGGCGCTAACACGCTTGCTGAGTGCGGAACATCAGCAGCCTGCTGGCGGTGTTGCTTCCGGCAAGAAACCTTGTCGGGGTCAGTTGCAGCTCACTTTCATTGTTGAGCGGACTCGAAACAAAGCAAGGGCGCAACTTAGCCACGAGTTGGTTCCTCCGCGCACAGGTTTTCCATACAAGGCACGGTCATTCGAGGAACGTAACTTAAAAATTTAAAATTGACTATACTCAAACTTTGGCAACTTAGCTTTTCTGTTGTCAGCGTCCCGGCAAGGCTAGATTCCTTTGAACGACGCCTGGTCCACACCTTTATCTTCTCCTTCCCCCCCCCCCCCCCCGGTGAACTTGTGGGTGGAGGAATCTTCTTTTTGAAAAGAAAGAAGAGAAAATAATGATACGGAACCTTAAGGTTCGCTGTTGCTTACCGGGGGTGAGTGCTGCACAGATTGTAAGATATATATGCAAAAAAGAAAGATGCATTAAATTTGACAAGGTGTGCGAGGCACATAAACTTTATTTACGCACGGGAGCTGCGCCCGGCTTTGTACAAAGGGTTACATGCAACAGCGGCAAGGCTTGTACAAAAGGTGGTTGCCGGAACGGGGCCTGGCAACCGCGCCTTATGGGTAAAACTTGCGAAGATGCTCTATGTTCCAGGAGTTGCTCACCGGAATGCCATCTTCGGTCTCAGGCGGACAGCGCCGGGCCTAGTGACTCGTTTCACCCGATAAGGGCCTTCCCACTTCGGCGTCAACTTGTTGGAATTCTTGGCGGATTGAACACGCCGAAGAACAAGGTCGCCTTCCTCGAAGCTTCTGGCATTAACTTTGCGGCTATGGTAGCGGCGCAAAGCTTGCTGGTAGCGAGCAGCTCGTACAGCATCCTAAAGACGATCCTCCTCGAGGAGCAGCGCGTCATCTTGCCGCAGCTGCTCTTGCTCAAGCTCATCATAAGCGCGCACTCGAGGTGATCCATATACGAGTTCCGTGGGGAGAACTGCCTCTGCTCCGTAAACAAGAGCAAAGGGTGTCTGGCCAGTGGCTTGATTTGGCATCATTCTGATCGACCAAAGAACCACTGGCAGCTGCTCGATCCAATTTCTTCTGCACTTGTGCAGTCTGTCGAAAGTTCTGGTCTTGAGCCTGCGCAGCACTTCAGCGTTCGCCCTCTCCGCTTGACCGTTGCTTCTCGGGTGAGCAACAGAGGCGAAGTAGATCTTGGCGCCAAGATCTTGGACGTACTGCATGAAGGTGCGGCTCGTGAATTGTGTGCCATTATCGGTGATGATCCTGTTAGGGATCCCGAAACGGCAAACAATTGACCTGAAGAACTTGACTGCTGACTGTGCTGTCACCTTCCTCACTGGTTCCACTTCAGGCCACTTTGTGAACTTGTGGATTGCAACGTACAAGTACTCAAAGCCCCGGACAGCTCGGGGAAAGGGGCCGAGGATGTTGAGCCCCCAGACCGAAAATGGCCAGGATAAAGGGATTGTTTGGAGAGCTTGAGCTAGTTGATGAATCTGTTTGGAATGGAACTGGCACGCTTCACACTTGGTTACTTGTGCAGTTGCATCCTGGAGGGCTGTCGGCCAAAAGAAACCTTGCCGGCAAGTGCTCTTGCGCCAATGTGGTGACCACATATGCCTCCATGTATCTCTGCCAACAGCTCTTGTCCTTCTTCCCGGGAAATGCACTTCAATTTCACTCCGTTGAATCTCCTTCTGTACAGTATGTCATCGACAAACTGGTACAAACTTGATTGCCGGGCTACTTTCTCCGCTGCTTCTTGTTCCTCGGGAAGTTCTCCTGTTTGCAGGAAATGGACGATCTGCTGTGCCCATGCCGGAGCTTGTGGCTCGATGGCAAGGACTAAAGGCACAAATGCTGCTGCGGGAACATCCGCTTCTACGGCAAGGATCTGGGATCCTGCCGGAGCGTGATGCTCCCGGGCAAGCGTGTCGGGACACAGCTTGTCGGGAGCGTCTGCTTCAACGGAACAAGCCCTAGGGCTTGTCGGAGCAGACTGCTCCTCAGCACTTTCTGTGTTGATCCTGGGGACTTTCTTGGCGGCGGCTCTGGGAAGCTCTGCCGGAAAGTAGTCGCCAATAACCAACTTTCTCTTCTTGCTTTGTCCAGTTGATGGTGTTACAGATGGTTGAGTCAGCCTGAGCACAAAGATCCCTGGTTCCATAGGTAACTTGAGTGCGGCGCATTTTGACAGGCCATCTGCAATGTCATTCTGAGCTCTTGGAACATGTTCCATCTGCAGGCCGTCAAAATGCTCTTCTAGCTTCCTCACTTCATCAATGTAGGCTTCCATCAATGGGCTCTGATAATCTTTGTTTACTTGGCGGACGACAAGCTGTGAGTCACCCCTGACAATAAGCTTCTTGATCCCAAGTTCTGCTTCGATCCTGAGTCCGGCAAGCGAGCCTTCATACTCTACAGTATTGTTTGTTGCTTGCTCCTTGGGAAAGTGCATTTGGATCACGTACTTGAGGTGCTCTCCGGTGGGTGCGATAAGTAGTACGCCTGCACCGGCGCCTTGCAGCTAGAAGGCACCGTCAAAGTACATGATCCATTCTTTGCTTGCTTCCTTATCGGGGATGCTCTTCTCCGGAATTTCTTCATCAGGTGTTGGCGTACATTCTGCTATGAATTCTGCCAATGCTCGGCTCTGAATAGTTGAAGTACTTTCAAACTTGAGACCAAAGCTTGACAGTTCCAGTGCCCACTCGACAATTCTGCCTGTTGCTTCTGGATTTTGCAATATCCTCTTCAACGGAAAGCGAGTGACAACTGTGATCTCATGTGCTTGAAAATAATGGCGCAGCTTCCTCGAGGCCATGAGAAGGCCGAAAAGCAACTTCTGCACACCAGAGTACCTTGATCTAGCCCCCTGCAGAAGGGAACTGACGAAGTAAACTGGGCGCTACACCATCTTCTTCTGTTTTTCTTCTAGCAACAGTACAGATCCATCCTTGGCGGGACCAGAGCTTGACGGGGAAGCCCCCTGCTTGTCGCTGGACTCGCTTGCCGCGGTCGCTGGCTCATCATCTGCCTCCCTCTCCGCTACTAGCGCAGCACTAACCACTTGATTGGTTGCCGCCAGATATAGCAGCAACTTCTCTTGTCGTTTAGGTGCGACAAGTGTTGGAGTTGAGGATAGGTATCTCTTAAGGTCCTGCAGCGCAGCCTCCGCTTTCGGAGTCCATTTCATTGGACCTGCCTTTTTCAAAATTTTGAAAAATGGCAGGGCGCGCTCAGCAGACTTAGAGATGAACCTACTGAGAGCAGCAACACAGCCGGCAAGTCTTCGCACATCCTTGACGCGCTTTGGGGCTTCGATCTGCTCGATGGCCTTGATCTTGTCGGGATTGGCTTCGATCCCCCTCTGGGACACAAAGAACCCGATAAGCTTGCCAGAAGGAACTCCGAACACGCACTTCTCGGGATTCAACTTGAGATTAACTTTGCGCAGATTTGCAAAAGTTTTGTCCAAATCTTGGATCAGAGTCTCTTTGTCCTTGCTCTTGACCACTATGTCATCCATGTAAGCTTCTACATTTCTGTGCAACTGCGGCTCAAAAGCATGGCTGACTACTCTTGCAAATGTTGAACCAGCATTCTTTAGTCCGAAGGGCATCCGTACAAAACAGTACGTGCCACATGGAGTAATGAATGCGGTCTTCTCTTCATCCTCTTCTGCCATGAAGATCTGGTGATATCCTGAGTATGCATCAAGGAATGAAAGCAGATCACATCCGGCTGTGGAGTCGACAATCTGGTCAATGCGCGGCAAGGGAAATGGATCCTTGGGAGAAGCCTTATTAACATCAGTGAAGTCAATACAAAGCCTCCATTTCCCGTTTACTTTGCGCACGACTACTGGATTGGCTAACCACGTTGGATGGAGCACTCCTCGGACCAAGCCTGTTGCTTCCAATTTCTTGATCTCTTCGGCAATGAACTCTTGGCATTCTACTGCTGGCTTTCTGACTCTCTGCTTGACGGGCCGCGCGTGAGGGCAGACGGCAAGGTGGTGCTCGATTACTTCCCTGGGAACACTGGGGATGTCAGATGGTTGCCATGCAAACACATCGACATTCGCCCGCAGGAAAGCAACAAGCGCGCTTTCCTATTTAGGATCAAGCGTGGCACTGATGGTGAAGGTACCGCCAGTGCCGTCCTCCTTGGCGGCCACTTTCTTGGTCTCTGGTGAAGCTGTCTTTGCCTTCTTGCACTTGCCGATGGAGCTCGATGGTGCGTCCTCGACGGCAGCGCAGCACTCCGAAGAGGTGCGCTTGCCGGAGTGGGCATCAGAGCTACTCTTGCCGGACTTGGACTTCTTCTTCTTCCCCCCGGGAGCTTCAGCGGCAAGTGGTTTGCGCTCTGCTGCGGCTGCTGCTTCCTGGTAGATCTTGTCGGTACAGATAAGTGCATCTTTCTTATCGCCGTGGACAGAAATGACACTTATCGGACCAGGCATCTTGAGCACGTTGTAAGCATAATGAGAGGCTGCCATGAACCTGGCAAGCGCTGGACGACCGAGTATCCCATTGTAGGGCAACGGGAAATCAGCAACATCGAACATGACTCTCTCTGTTCTGAAATTCAGCTCGCTGCCAAACGTCACTGGCAGTGTGATCTTCCCTTTTGGCTTGCTCCTTCCCAGATTGATTCCTTGAAATGTACCAGTTTCTTCGAGCTCGTTGTCGGGGATCTGGAGCTTGTTGAGCACTGCGGAGGAGATGAGATTCAGGCCGGCCCCGCCGTCAACCAACATCTTTGTGACCTTGAGGTTGCGGATGGTTGGCGAAACCAACATCGGCAAGCACCCGACTGCAGGGATGCGATCAGGGTGATCCTCAACGTCAAAGACAATGGGCGTGCTGGACCACTTCAGGGGCTTGCGCGATTCGACTGATGGCTCTGCTGCATTCACCTCCCGCACCCATTGTTTGAGTTGGCGGTGCGAGGTGTGCAGAGAAGCACCGCCGTCAACGCACAAAACCTCCGTCGCCTTTTGAAACTCTTGGTCATCGGTCTCATCCTCATCCATCTCATCATCCTCATCTTCTTCTTCGTCCTTGTCGCGGCCCCGGGGAGGTCTATCTCCTTGCCGCTGCTTGGCCTTGCCGCGGCGCCCTCCCTGGGCGGGAAGCTTCTTGCCGGATCCTCCGCCACCTTTCTGGGCCTTCTCCTTGTCGCGGCGCTCATATTCAGCTTTCTGTAGCTCTGCCATCTGCTCAACCTTCTTGTATGCTTGGAGGTCATGGCCCTTGGTGCGACGGATCTTGCAATACTGCTTGCCGGAGCCGTCCTGCTTGTCGGCGGCCACCACAGCCTCGCCGGAGTTGCCAGCGTTGGCCTTGTCGGAGCCGCCTCCGTTGGCGGACTGCTCAACAACTAGCACATCCTTAGCCATTCTCTTTCTGTTGTTCCGCCTCCGGTTCTTCCTTGCCGGGGCGGCATCCTCACTGTGTGATCCTTCTGCTCCTGTAGTCTCTCCGAGGATTTTCCTCCCCTCCTCAGCCCGTGCACACTTGTCGGCCAGAGCATATAGCTCACTGACATCTCTGATCTTTCACATCGCCATCTCCTCCCTCATCCTGCGGTTACGCACGTTCTGATGGAACGCGCTGATAACCGTGGCAGGGTGGACGTCTGGGATGTTGCGCTGCACCTGGCTGAATCTCTGTATGTACTTGCGCAGGGATTCTCCTTCCTTCTGGGCAAGCAAATGAATATCGCTTTCCTGGCCATGGGGTTTGTGACCACCTGTGAATGCGCCGACAAACTGATGGCACAGGTCTGCCCATGAAGAAATGGTGCTGTCCGGCAAGTGCATGAGCCAAGACCTGACGTTGGGCTTGAGTACCAACGGGAAGTAGTTGGCGAGGATCTTCTCATCGCGCCCCCCGGCAGCCTGCACCGCGATGGTGTAGACGCTGAGGAACTCTGACGGATGTATCCTGCCATCGTACTTCTCGGGCACGTCTGGCTTGAAGTTCTTGGTGCTGGGCCACTGGACTTGCTGCAGCTCACGAGTGAACGCAGGACAACCTACCGCGTACGGCAAGTCGCCTGGTTCCCCTGGCGCATGCATATCGACAGTGGGCCCAGCGCGCTGGTCAGATTGACGCCGCGCTTCTCTCCTGCGCTCAATGTGAGTACGAGCGTCTTCGTGTCGTCGTTCTTGGAGAACGTGGCGTTGATCGCGGCGAGCTCGCGGGTCCGACGACGCGGTGGAGTCGGTGTCGAGGTTGGCCCGGCGAGTCGGCGATCTTGGCCTTCGGGGCAGGGAGTGCGCGGTAGTGGCACCCCCAGCGGTCTTGTCGGCGTCGGCTTGCGCCTGAGCGCCCTGCCGGGCTTCGATGTGCTCATTTGCCGGGGCTTGTCGGCGTTGGCGAAGCCGACGAGGCTCTGAATGGTCATCCTCCAGTCGTCGATTTTGTCTGGCGCTGGAGGATAGTCCAGAAGCAGCTGAGCTCGGGCCAGTGCTTCCTCTGGAGTCTTGGGCGGCGGTGGCGAGCGATGCGAGGTGCGGGACATGCTCGGACTCCCAACTGGGTTGGAAGGAGCAGTACCCCGTTCGGGCGACCGCACCTCACTCGTGCCCGCGTGCTGGCGCGCACGCTGGTCTTGAACGTCTCGCGATCCGCCGGCTTGGCCTTGTTCCAACGCGAGCACGGTGCTAGGGGCACCGTGACGTTGTCGATCTTGCACCTCCTGAGAGGGGCGCGGTGGATATCCAGACGCCGAAGCTTGCGGGGCCTTGTCTTTGGACCTGGTGACGACGTGAGTCCCACCGCCGGCGCCCGCTCCTCCACCGGTGTCCGCCCCACCGCCCGTTTGCTCCGGTGGTGATAGGACAGTCGCAGACGGAGCGGCTACCTCCGAAGCCTTCTTCTTCGGTGGCATGTTGACGAAGATGTTGATGTAGCGCGTGTAGACGCCGAATCAGGTACGCACGACCTCGACGCTCCCCTACCTGGCGCGCCAAAGATGTCGTGGGAAACTGGGGGGTCGCACGAGCACCTATGGGGTAGGGGGCCCCTTCTGGTCCGGCAAGGGAGCGGGGCGCGCACGCAGAGCAGATTGAGGCGAATACACGCGGGGGAGACGGGCGATTTTTTACCCAGCTTCGGAGCTCTCCGGAGAGATAAAACTCCTACTGCTGCTTTGTGTTTGTATTTGCTCTTATCTGAGAGCGTGAGTATGATGTGGTGTCGAATTTCCCAACTGCGGAACCCCTTCTACGTGCGCATGGGCCTCCCTTTTATAGTCAAAAGGGGGTCACCGACAGGTGGCAGCGTAGAGAGAGGGGTAGAAAGGTAAAAACGTGGGTTGGTACACTGCTATCTACAGTGTCCCCTACCTAACTCTGACGGCAGGGGACAAGAGCATTTAATGCCCGTCTGGTCGCTCCAACACTGCAAGGAAACGACCGTTAGGGGTGCCACCGATCGCCACGATGGCCTCCTTGTCAGCTCCGCTCGCCACCTCGCACCGCTAGGCTGCACAGCCACCCGCCACGTGCACCGGGAGTGATCCTGCGGCGACACGTCGCCGGGTGAGCTGGAGCGCAGGCGCAGAGTGGTGGCTCTGCCGCGGCAAGTGCCTTGGCTGTCCTTCCCGGCAAGCTCCTCTTGCCAGGGTCTTGCTCTTCCCGGCAAGCTTCTCTTGTCGGGGCCTTGTTCTTCCCGGCAAGCTCCTCTTGCCGGGGCTTTGTCTTTTCAACTAACACTTTGTTCTTGAATGGCAGTAGAATAAGAATGACGGAGGGTCTTGGCGGCGGATCTTGGTGGACGCCCGGCAAGCCTTGCCGCGGGGTGCTGCAACTGTCCATGCCCAAGTTCGGGGTACTAAGGTACCCCTACTTTAGTACACCGACACACGGTCGCACCGCACCCTCACACAGTTGCTCCTGCACACCGCAAACCCAACCAAGGGAACACACCCTCACTGACACCTGCTGTCGCATGTGAACAAACCAAACTCAGCCATCCTATCACTGACACATAATTTTCGTTCATAGAGTATGTTTATCCAACCGCATGTTGGGGAGTATCCGTACGGCCCATGCGGTGGTCTGTTGGGGAAGAAGAAGAGGTGAGGAAGAAGGAAAAAAGGGTTAGGAGACGTAGGATATTCATCCAACTGCCTAAAATGGTAGACTGACCCAACTCAGGCGACTTGCATAACAAATATATGTTTTTAAACAGCAAAAGATCCATAAAAACAATAACATAAAGAAAAACTATCACTGCTCGCGGAAAGAGACGGCCTCGTCGTCTTTGGCTGCCAGCGCGAACCAGCTGTAGCTGCTGACGTGTGTCTCCGCACTGTGGTTGTCCTCGGCCTCCAGCTACTCATTCAAGCGGAGCATGCGGGCGCTCTGCATGGACGAGAGCACAACCCGGTTCAAGTCGAGGACGTCCGGTTCCGCCTGCAGGAGGGCCTCTATGGCAGCGGCATCCGTGCGCTCCGCGTCGAGTCGAGCCTCCGCCGCCCGGTTCAAGTCCAGGACGTCTGGTTCCACCTGCAGGAGCGCGTCGATGAGAGCGGCATCTGTGCGCTCTGCGTCGAGTCGATCCTCTACCGCCCGGTTCAAGTCCAGGACGTCCGGTTCCGCCTACAGGAGGGCCTCGATGGCAGCGGCATCCGCGCGCTCCGCCTCAAGTTGAGCCTCCGCCGCCCGGTTCACATCCACGACATCCGGTTCCGCCTGCAGGAGAGCCTCGATGGCAGCGGCATGCGCGCACCCCGCGTCAAGTTGAGCCTCTGCCTCCCGGTCCTCCTTTAATATCGCCATGTTGAACCGCTGGTCCACCTGTACCATGGGGGACATGGACGCCGGCACGAAGTCGACGTCCATCGTCTCGTATCCATCAAGGGCCTTCTGTGCCGCGACCTTCGTCGTGAACATTGGATCGGCTTCCTCCTCCTTGTAGCTTGGCTCTAGAGAACTCGGGGATTGGCCCGCCGCAAAGCGAGCTTGGGAACGGAGGTCTATGGCACCGACTGCTGCCGCGATTTCTGCGCGGCGCTCCGGCGTCAGCATCTTGTAGTAAGTGATCTTGCGGCACACCATGGTTTCCCGGCGAACTAGGGGACGCTTGATGCGGGCTAGGGGATCGAAAGGTGGGGGAATGCACTAGAGATTTGGTGTGGTTTTAGGGCAGTGGCTGGCGTAGGCTGAGCAATGAAGGTTCTGGTGTGAATAGTGGTTCCGGTGACGACCTGTCAATCGGTTTTGACTGTACATCGCTCTTGTCGCGTTCCCGTTGCAGCCCGACACGATGGACCCTCCACGTCACTCAGCGAATGGAACGTGCTTCGTCTTGCGTTTTCGCTCGCTTGTGGGACCGCAGTTGAGAGCAAACCGACGTCCCTCCCCCTTCCCCGCCCGCGTCATTTATTATACCACCACTCCCTCCGTTTTATGCGGAGTAAATAAAAACAAATGGAGTATACTATGGATGAGGATCCCCTAATGTGGCCGGACCCATTGAGTAACTGACATGCGGGGCCTAGCAAGCATGGGGTCCGCCAGTAAGGGACCGAAAGGGAGGGTAAGGCAGGGATACCTAAGTCAGAGGATCCACTTCCACTACTACTTTGACCAAATGTTAGAGTAATAATATATGACATGCAACTTACACAAATGTTAGAGTAATAATATATGACATGCAACTTACACAAAGCATACATGGTCTAATGCATTTTTCGAGGCTAACTTTGACCAAATGTTAGAGTAATAATATATGACATGCAACTTACATAAAGCATACGATCAAATTCGTATGTGAAAGGAGTTTCCAATGATATAATTTTCACATTATACATCTCATGTACTATTAATCTTGTCAATAGTCAAATTGGAAACCATCTCGAGTACAAATCTAGGAGTACGTATGAATCTAACAATATTGATTGGGCGTTGTTGAATGTTGATACCTTTTTGATCAAAGTAGACATACTTTGACTACACATAAAACTTATATGTAAACTAGAAAGGATAGGAGGGAGTATATTGTACGTTCAAAAACGAAATGAACATTGAATACCCTATATATATGATTTGCGGATGCTATGATCACCGGTTCAAAATTTTGAATCCTCCTTAGGTATCACGTGCGCCCACTCGTTCCCTCTCAATTTCATCTCGGGGTCCGGAGATCTATTGAAAGAGGACTAGGGTGGGTACATGCGAATGATACTCGGCGGAATGTTCAAATGAGGCATGCGGGAGGATGGACTTGATTGGAGGACGACATGATCGATGGAAAAGAGGGTTGGAGAGGAATGAGAAATAAGCAAACGCCACATGATTATACTTGAACGGCTCAAATAAACAATAAGTTGTCTCGCTTGGCCTACATAGTGAAAGGCCTAATACGCAACACGGAGCACGGACGCTCGAATATGGCCGGGAAAATAGGGAAACTGACATGTGGGGCACACCCGTCGGGACGACGTAGTGCAGACTAGTCCAATGGAGGAGCTGGCCCACAACCTCCTCGCCACCGACAACTGTTCATGTGGGTCGTTGGGGCCAACAACGGGGCACAACTCCAGCACCGCCTCTGGACACGGCGACCGTGGTGAGCGACACGCTCATATCGTCGCTAGACACGGTCGGTTTCAGTGTGCCGAGGGTGGCATTAGTGCTGTGGCACGACCAACAGTATTTTGGTTTGTGCCCAAGGTTGCCCCATCAAAGCATTGGGTAGCCAAAATTTTGGTTGAGGTATTGGTTGCCCATGATTTGGCCGACATTGGCAAGAAAAATGAACTAGAGTTGGCTAGAGTTCATTGGCATGCCAAAAAAATGGCAACCATCCAAACAAAGACCAATCTTTGGGTCATGACCAAAATTTTGGTTGAGGTATTGGTTGCCCATGATTTGGCCGACATTGGCAAGAAAAAAGAACTAGAGTTGGCTAGAGTTCATTGGCATGCCAAAAAATGGCAACCATCCATACAAAAACCAATCTTTGGGTCATGACCAAACTTTTGGTAAGGTGCACTTTGGCCACAATCCAAACACGCCCCAACACTCGGCTCGTCGAGGATGCACGGGGCGCCGCAACGCGTCCGCGGAGTGGTGTAGCGTGGCCAACTGCATCCTCCGGACCTGAGACCATGCTCGGTCGTCTTGCTTTTTCTATGACATGCGGGGATCGCATGTGAGCAAAGGGCATCTCGAACGTTGCCACGACCGCAGCTGACTACCCTGGCACACCAAAACCCTCGTCCCTCGCGCCGTCGCGCGGTGCATTCCTAGCTGGCGCTAGCTGCCCGCATTCATGTCGTTCGTTCGTATGTCGTCGTTAAGAGGCTCGGTGCCCGAGGAACCAACTCCGGCGACTTAATGACGCACCCGGACGCTTGGCCTTATCGGAATGCGCTACTTAAAGCGGCAACGCCCAGCTAACCGCCACACCATAGCGCATCGTCCTCCTACCTGGCACCACATCCGCCATGACCGCAAGTGCGAACGCTCTGCGGTAGATCTTGTCATCGGGGATGAAGCTCGAGGTCACCACCCTCGCTCAAGTCGCCTCTCACGACGCTATAGCGGCGTAGCTGGACGCGGATGCGACCGCACAAGCAGTGGCCACGCTAGCGGCCGACGACGGGAGCACCGTCAGCCACGCGTCCTACTTGCCGCCGTCCAACATCCGGCACCGCTGAGGTCGGGGACTCTTCCGAGGATGAGTAGGGCATGGGAGGCGGCAGGGCATGGTGTGCTGCTACGTCTCGAGCTTGCGTTGGTTTTCCCTGAATAGGAAGGGGTGATGCAGCACAGTAGCATAAGTATTTCCCTCAGTTTTTGAGAACCAAGGTATCAATCCAGTAGGAGGTCATGCGCAAGTCCCTCGTACCTACACAAAACGATAGCAACTCGCAACCAATGCTTAGGGGTTGTCAATCCCTTCACGGTCACTTACGAGAGTGAGATCTGATAGAGATAATATTTTTGGTATTTTTGGTATAAAGATGCAAAGTTAAAAGGTAAAAGCAAAACATGTAAATAAAGTGATAGAGATTGATATGATGAGAATCGACCTGGGGGCCATAGGTTTCACTAGTGGCTTCTCTCAAGAGCATAATTATTCTACGGTGGGTGAACAAATTACTGTTGAGCAATTGATAGAATTGAGCATAGTTATGAGGTTATCTAGGTATGATCATGTATATAGGCATCACGTCCGAGACAAGTAGATTGAAACGATTCTGCATCTACTACTATTACTCCACTCATCGACCGCTATCCAGCATGCATCTAGAGTATTAAGTTAAAAACAGAGTAACGCCTTAAGCAATATGACTTGATGTAGAGGAATAAATTCATGCAATATGATAAATACTCCATCTTGTTATCCTCGATGGCAACAATACAATATGTGCCTTGCAACTCTTTCTATCACTGAGTAAGGACACCGCAAGATTGAACCCAAAGCTAGCACTTCTCCCATTGCAACAACTACCAATCTAGTTGGCCAAAACAAACGGATAATTCGAAGAGACTTGCAAAGATAACTCAATCATACATAAAAGAATTCAGAGAAGATTCAAATATTATTCATAGATAAGTTCGATCATAAACCCACAATTCAGCGGTCTCAACAAACACACCGCAAAAAGAAGATTACATCGAATAGATCTCCACGAGAGAGGGGGAGAACATTGTATTGAGATCCAAAAAGAGAGAAGAAGACATCTAGCTACTAGATATGGACCCGAAGGTCTGAAGTAAACTACTCACACTTCATCGCAGGGGCTATGGTGTTGATGTAGAAGCCCTCCGTGGTGGATGCCCTCTACAGCGGAGCTCCGGAACAGGCCCCAAGATGGGATCTCGTGGATACAGAAGGTTGCGGCGGTGGAATTAGGTTTTTGGCTCCGTGTCTGGTCTATTGGGGATACGTATTTATATATAGGAGGAAGGAGTACGTCGGTGGAGCTCCGAGGGGCCCACGAGGTAGGGGGGTGCACCCAATGGGGGGGTGCGCCCTCCACCGTCGTGACCTCCTCGGAAGATTCTTGGAGTAGGTTCCAAGTCTCCTGGATCACGTTCGGTGAGAAAATCACGTTCTCGAAGCTTTCATTCCGTTTGGACTCCGTTTGATAGTCTATTTCTTTGAAATACTGCAATAGGCAAAAAACAGCAATTCTGGGCTGGCCCTCCGGTTAATAGGTTAGTCCCAAAAATAATATAAAAGTGGAAAATAAAGCCCAATATAGTCCAAAACAGTAGATAAAGTAGCATGGAGCAATCAAAAATTATAGATACGTTGGAGACGTATCAAGCATCCCCAAGCTTAATTCCTGCTCGTCCTCGAGTTGGTCAATGATAAATAAGAATTTTTGATGCAGAGTGATACTTTGGCATAATTTCAATGTAAATCTTCTTAATCATGGCATGAATATTCAGATCCGAAAGATTCAAGATAAAAGTTCATATTGACATAAAAATAATAATACTTCAAGCATACTAATCAAACAATTATGTCATCTCAAAATAACATGGCCAAAGAAAGTTCATCCCTACAAAATCATATAGTTTGGCTATGCTTCATTTTCGTCACACAAAGATGTTCCCAACTTCTATACCCCCGATGACAAGCCAAGCAATTGTTTCATACTCAAATAATCTCAAACTCTTTCAACCTTCACGCTATATATGAGCGCGAGCCATGGTTATAGCACTATGGGTGGAATAGAATATGATGATGGGGATTGTGTGGAGAAGACAAAAAAGGAGAAAGTCTCATATTGACGAGGATAATCAACGGGCTATGGAGATGCCCATCAATTGATGTCAACATGAGGAGTAGGGATTGCCATGCAACGGATGCACTAGAGCTATGAATGCTCAACAAAAGAAAACTAGTGGGTGTGCACCCAACTCGCTTGCTCACGAAGACCTAGGGCATTTTGAGGAAGCCCATCATTGGAATATACAAGCCAAGTTCTATAATGAAAAATTCCCACTAGTATAAACAAGACAATTTATGAGACTCACTATATGAAAAACATGGTGCTACTTTGAAGAACAAATATATGAGACTCACTACATGAAGAACAAGGTGCTATTTTGAAGCACGAGTGTGGTAAAAGGATAGTAACATTGCCCCTTCTCTCTTTTTCGCTCTCTTTTTTTTATTTTTTTATTGGCCTTTATTTTTTTTGTTGGCCATTCTCTCTTTTTTTATTTCGTCCGGAATCTCATCCCGACTTGTGGGTGAATCATAGTCTCCATCATCCTTTTCCTCACTAGGGCAATGCCCTAATAATGATGATCATCACACTTCTATTGATTACAACATAACGATTACAACTCGAAACTACAACAAGATATGACTCTATATGAATGCCTCCGGCGGTGTACCGGGATGGTGCAATGAATCAAGAGTGACATGTATGGAAAATAATGCATGGTGGCTTTGCCACAAATACGATGTCAACTACAAGATCATGCAATGGCAATATGACAAAAGTGATGCATGTCACGATGATGATGGTGGAAGTTGCATGGCAATATATCTCAGAATGGCTATGGAAATGCCATGATAGGTAGGTATGGTGGCTGTTTTGAGGAAGATAAAAGGAGGTTTATGTGTGATAGAGTGTATCGTATCACGGGGTTTGGATGCACCGGCGAAGTTTGCACCAACTCTCAAGGTGAGAAAGGGCAATGCACGGTACCGAAGAGGCTAGCAAAGGCGGAAAGGTAAAAGTGCGTATAATCCATGGACTCAACATTAGTCAAAAGAACTCATATACTTATTGCAAAAATTTAGAAGTCATCAAAAATTCAATTACTACGCGCATGCTCCTAGGGGGATAGATTGGTAGGAAAAGACCATCGCTCGTCGCCGACCGCCACTCATAAGGATACACAAGCCAGGTACACTTCATGTTTCAAATTTGTTACACAACTTTAACCATACGTGCATGCTACGGGATTTGCTAACTTCAACACAAGTATTTATCAAATTCACAACTATTCAATTAGCATGACTTTGATATTATCACCTCCATATCTCAAAACAATTATCAAGCATCAAACTTAATTTAATTCACTTCAAAAAGAAAGTTCCACATATCTTGAGCACTAAGTATATTAACATTAAGCAGATTACCATGTTATTAATGACTCTCAAAATAATCTAAGTGAAGCATGAGAGATCAAGTTTCTTTAAAACAAATCCACCACCGTGCTCTAAAAGATCTAAGTGAAGCACTAGAGCAAAAATTATCACGCTCAAAAAGATATAAGTGAAGCACATAGAGTATTCTAACAAATCTCAATTCATATATGGTTCTCTCAAAAGGTGTGTACAGCAAGGATGATTGTGGTAGACTAACAAGCAAAGACGCAAATAATACAAGACGCTCCAAGCAAAACACATATCATGTTTGTGAATAAAAATATAGCTCCAAGTAAATTACCGATGGAAGTGGACGAAAGAGAGGATGCCTTCCGGGGCATCCCCAAGCTTTGACTTTTTCGTGTCCTTGGATTATCTTGGGGGTGCCATGGGAATCCCCAAGCTTAGGCTCTTGCCACTCCTTGTTCCATAATCCATCAAAAGAATTCACCCAAAACTTGAAAACTTCACAACACAAAACTCAACAGAAATCTCGTGAGCTCCGTCAGAGAAAGAAAACAAAAGACTACTTCAAGGTACTGTAATGAACTCATTATTTATTTATATTGATGTTAAACCTACTGTATTCCAGCTTCTCTATGGTTTATAAACTAATTTACTAGCCATAGATTCATCAAAATAAGCAAACAACACACGAAAAACAGAATCTGTCAAAAACAGAACAGTCTGTAGTAATCTGTAACTAACACAAACTTCTGGAACTCTAAAAATTCTACCAAAATAGGAAATCCTGGAAAATTTGTTTATTAATCATCAGCAAAAAGAATCAACGCAAAAGCACTCTCCAGTAAAAAATCGCAGCTAATCTCGTGAGTGCTAAGGTTTCTGTTTTTCAGCAGAATCAAATCAACTATCATCGTAGGTTGTCCTATAGGTCTTACTTGGCACAAACACTAATTAAAACATAAAA
The DNA here is from genome assembly GCA_963921465.1 of Triticum timopheevii. Lineage (NCBI taxonomy): Eukaryota > Viridiplantae > Streptophyta > Magnoliopsida > Poales > Poaceae > Triticum > Triticum timopheevii. Next base: position 144,309,567 of record OY997270.1, read on the forward strand.
CCACATACAAACAGAAGGTAGATGGTTTATTTATTCCTAAACATAACCAAAAACAAAAAACACAAAATAAAATTGGGTTTCCTCCCAACAAGCGCTATCGTTTAACGCCTTAGCTAGGCATTGATAATTTTAATGATGCTCACAAGAAAGACAAGAATTGAAGCGCAAAGAGAGCATAATGAAACACGTGACAAACACATATAAGTCTAACATACTTCCTATGCATAGGCATATTATAAGCAAACAAATTTGCAAGGCAAGCAAAAACTAGCATATGCAAGGAAGAACAACGAGATGATAGCAATCTCAACATGAAGAGAGGTAATTTAGTAACATGAAAATTTCTACAACCATATTTTCCTCTCTCATAATAATTATATGTAGGATCATAAGCAAATTCAACAAAATAGCTATCACATAACATATTCTCAACATGATCCACATGCATGTAAAGTTGACACTCTTCCAAAATAGTGGGATTAACATTAACTAAAGTCATGACCTCTCCGAACCCACTTTTATCAAAAATACCATAAGATTGAACATTCTCCAAATATGTGGGATCTAAAGTTGTCACTCTTCCAAACCCACTTTCAATAGTATTGCAAACAATATTATCAATCTCATATTCATCATGGGGATTAAATAAATTTTCAAGATCATAAGAAAAATCACCCCAATCATGATCATTGCCACAAATAGTGGACAAAACAAAACTAGCATCCCCAAGCTTAGGGTTTTGCATATTATGAGCATAATTTACATTAAAAGATTTTATCATAAAATCATTCCAAGTATGCTTTTTATTTAAAGATCTATCATGAGTCACTTCACGGATTTCAGGCAAAACCTTATAAAGATAATCTAGTGCATCCAGATTACTAGGAATTGGTTCATCATCATTGGATCCCTTAAAAAGATTGGCAAGCGGATCAAGATCCATGGACTTTTAGCGAGCGAAGATGCAAGCAAAAAGAAGGTACAAGCAAACATAAGATCGAATGGAAGAAGGGCGAATAAAACGGCAAGGGTGAAGTGGGGGAGAGGAAAACGAGAGGCAAATGGCAAATAATGTAATGCGAGAGATAGGGATTGTGATGGGTACTTGGTATGTTGAGTTTTGCGTAAACCTCCCCAGCAACGGCGCCAGAAATCCTTCTTGCTACGTCTCGAGCTTGCATTGGTTTTCCCTGAAGAGGAAGGGGTGATGCAGCACAGTAGTGTAAGTATTTCCATCAGTTTTTGAGAACCAACGTATCAATCCAGTAGGAGGTCATGCGCAAGTCCCTCGTACCTGCACAAAACGATAGCAACTCGCAACCAACGCTTAGGGGATGTCAATCCCTTCACGGTCACTTACGAGAGTGAGATCTGATAGAGATAATACTTCTGGTATTTTTGGTATAAAGATGCAAAGTAAAAAGGTAAAAGCAAAACAAGTAAATAAAGTGATAGAGATTGATATGATGAGAATAGACCCGGGGGCCATAGGTTTCACTAGTGGCTGCTCTCAAGAGCATAAGTATTCTACGGTGGGTGAACAAATTACTGTTGAGCAATTGATAGAATTGAGCATAGGTATGAGGTTATCTAGGTATGAACATGTATATAGGAATCACGTCCGAGACAAGTAGATTGAAACGATTCTGCATCTACTACTATTACTCCACTCATCGACCGCTATCCAGCATGCATCTAGAGTATTAAGTTAAAAACAGAGTAACGCCTTAAGCAAGATGACATGCTGTAGAGGAATAAATTCATGCAATATGATAAATACCCCATCTTGTTATCCTCGATGGCAACAATACAATACGTGCCTTGCAACTCTTTCTGTCACTGAGTAAGGACACCGCAAGATTGAACCCAAAGCTAAGCACTTCTCCCATTGGAAGAACTACCAATCTAGTTGGCCAAACCAAATGGATAATTCGAAGAGACTTGCAAAGATAACTCAATCATACATAAAAGAATTCAGAGTTCAAATATTATTCATAGATAAGTTGGATCATAAACCCACAACTCATCGGTCTCAACAAACACACCGCAAAAAGAAGATTACATTGAATAGATCTCCACAAGAGAGGGGGAGAACATTGTATTGAGATCCAAAAAGAGAGAAGAAGCCATCTAGCTACTAGCTATGGACCCGAAGGTCTGAAGTAAACTACTCACACTTCATCGCAGGGGGTATGGTGTTGATGTAAAAGCCCTCCGTGGTGGATGCCCTCTTTGGCGGAGCTCCGGAACAGGCCCCAAGATTGGATCTCGTGGATACAGAAGGTTGCGGCGGCGGAATTAGGTTTTTGGCTCCGTGTCTGGTCTATTGGGGATACGTAGGTATATATAGGAGGAAGGAGTACATCGGTGGAGCTCCGAGGGGCCCACGAGGTAGGGGGCGCGCCCAGGGGGGCCCTCCACCCTCGTGACCTCCTCGGAAGCATCTTGGAGTAGGGTCCAAGTCTCCTGGATCACGTTCGGTGAGAAAATCACGTTCCCGAAGGTTTCATTCCGTTTGGACTCCCTTTGATATTCCGTTTCTTCGAAATACTGAAATAGGCAAAAAACAGCAATTCTGGGCTGGGCCTCCGGTTAATAGGTTAGTCCCAAAAATAATATAAAAGTGGAAAATAAAGCCAAATATAGTCCAAAATAGTAGATAAAGTAGCATGGAGCAATCAAAAATCATAGATACGTTGGAGAAGTATCATGTGCCAACTGGCCGGTCCGTATCCCGTGTTCTACTCTTCCTCGCCGGAGACCGCACCTTCACTTCACGGGTCTTGAACCCCTCCCCCGTACATAGAGATCGGAGATGGAGGATGTCGGTTGCTGCCGCAGAATAGGTTTAGGGTCGGGTTTATTTTATTTTTCTGTCCTATAAAAGTTTGAAATGTAATGAAAATCTGCCGTGTTTGCATTAATCTCGGCCGGTGTATATGAACTTTCACAATAATATACATATTGTAGGAGTACTAGCAAGATGCCCGTGCATGGCACGGAAGATCAAGATCTTGTGGGAGAAAAGGATGAACGAGGGAAAGCCTTATCTGCAAATGTGGAGAGGAGTGCGGGTAAATTGTCATAGTTTCCTTCCTATCCGTTAGATATAGATCGGACGGCCTATATTGCAGGATGACCGGCACACCATCATTACCAACTCTGCTTTTTATTGAACCAAGACAAATCTAACATGCTAAGTAAAATAAACACATAGGGTCTATACATACACAAATTATCTTAGGCACTCCAATAGTACGTCCACGACACATTCACGCATTTCACATCTTTCTACATCTACGGGAACCTACGAAAGTGTTAACGTAAATTGCCACTCTCTCTCCTCCCCTAATTTTCGTGGTGGTGGGCCCCTCCCTCCCCCAATCTACAATCAACATCTCACACATTTCACATTACGTTAATTACGTAACTGGGATTACGTAGGTGTAGCATTACTCGTCCTAAAAACCCAACTAAGCCAACCTCCCAGTATATCGCGCGGGAAAAGATCCGGCCGCGCCGTTTTAGTCGGGATTACCGGATTACTAGTAGTAGTATCGATGGATCACGCGAAACAACAATTTTTTTTTGAGGGGGCGAAGCACCTAGTTTAAAAGAAAAAAAGCGGTACACTCACAGCACACCTGTCGCGGTCGCATTGCACCCCACACACGTTCGGTCCTGCATACGGCTCACGCAAACGGAACGCGCTTCGGCTTGCCTCTTCACTAACACGTGGCACTGCACTTGGAGAAACCGACCATGCGCCAAACTCCCCCCCGCCCACCGCGTGAAAATCCTCCCTCCCCACACAAAAATTCCCCCCAAATCCGATTCAACCGCCCTTCGGCCAACTAGCCAATATTATTCCCTAAACACCCTCCCCCCATCCCCCTCCACTCCATTCGCCCTGCCAAAGCCGCCCTCTCCGCCGCGCCGATACGTCGGCGCCGCGGTTCGTCGAGGGGACGCACGGTGATCCTCTCGCTCCCACAGTACGCTCTCGGAGACTGCCGTCCTCTAGCTGCACCGCCACCTCTGGCTACGTTCTTGTGGAGGCGCACGGCAGTCAGCGCCGCCACCGATGGCAACGTTCGTGTGGAGACACATGGTGGTCAGCTTCTCCCAGGGTACGCGCATTCTAGACTGAGGCCCCTTTCATGTCGGTGTAGCGCTGAATGTTAGCTGATAGACGATGTTAATCTCACTGTTTGCCGAAGTAGTTTACAGTCAATATGCTCTGCTTAAGAAGCTTCCTTGCCCTATTTTGCACTCAATCTGCTTAGCTGAGACGGCATGCCAAGGCCGATTAGTTTCTAAAATATCCTGTCATATATTTATTGTGACGTAGATTGCCATGGTCTAGTAGCCAATCTATTAGGTGAAATAGCTCTACACCGTTTTATACTCGATCTTTGTTGCTGCGATGGCCTTCAATAGTTTGATGGCTGTGTGCTCGGCCTCATTGACTGTTGAAACAGCTTGCCATAATTTAGCACTCAAATCTGTTTGCTGAATTAGCTTTACATATATTTCGTTACTTAGATCTGCTCGTCCAAATATCTTGCCATAGCTTTAGACATTGACCTAGGTATTTTTTTCTGGACTTCATAAAAAAGCATATATGTTCTTCCTATAATATCTAGTAGAAGAACTAATTTGTATGTCTAACAGATGGACAGGACTTGGATAACTTCTTCTTGAAGATTCTCTGCTGGATATGTCGAGGGGGTTGAAAACTTCATGAACTTTATCAGAGCTGAGTACGGTGGTCCGAAATCATATGTTCTCTGCCCGTGTAGCAGTTGTATGAATTCAGTTACAAGGTGGGATGTCGGCCCATATACCAGGTGGGTTCATCATGGTGAAGCTGTGAATGTCAATGTTATTGACTACGTGGAAGCAGCAGATCACCATCTTGATCTGCCTGATGCTCAGGTGGAAGAGGAGGAGGAGGTGGTGGTGGCGGAGCCAGTGAGTTTGACCAATGTTGAAACAATGCTACGAAATGCTCGTGCATTCCGTGAACTTTCACCTGTAGAAGAAAAACGGTGGGCCCGTACGTTGGAACAATGTAACGTTGCTGTCATCCTAGGAAATAAGCTGTCAGTATTCTCAGCTATGGTCACCTTTCTTCAGGTGAAGACATCTGAGCGGATGACCAAAAAATCATTCGATGCGATGTTGGCTGCTTTCCGCAAATCTTTCCCAGATGCGTCTGAGCTGCCACACACCTACAGTAAAATGAGCAATTTCCTTCGTGCAGTTGGAATTGGATATTATATGATCCATATTTGTAAGAATAATTGTGTTCTGTTCTGTAAGGATTAAGCCAACTTAAGTGAATGCCCGAAATGCAAATCATCAAGATGGAAATATGGCAATGCTGTGAAGAGGATTCCTCATAATGTTCTGAGACATTTTCCAATTACACCAAGATTGCAGAGGTTGTTTCATGATGTTGAAACAAGAGAGGATGTATTGTGGCATTCTAGGAACCAGGAGTACAGAGATCAGAATGTAATGAGCCATCTATCTCATGGTAGTGAGTGGAAAAGCTTCAGTGATAAACACAAAGAGTTTGCTACTGACCCGAGAAACATTAGACTTGGCTTAGCTTCAGATGGATTTAACCCATTTGGCCACCAGAGCGCCACATATAGCATGTGGCCAGTGCTTGTTATCCCTTACAACATGCCTCCAAATGTCTGCACCAAAGAAACAAACTACATGATGGCCTTGCTCATCCCAGGTCCAAAAAGTCCTATGAAGGATTTTGATTTTTTTCATGGAGCCTCTTGTGGAGGAACTTCAACAACTATGGGAGGGTGTTCTCACTCGAGACCTATATAGCAGCCCACCAGCTGATTTCTTTCTGCGTGCTGTTATAATTTGTTGCATCCATGATTATCCGGCTTTGGGCACTATGTCAGGGCGAATGACACATGCTTACAATGCATGTGTTCGCTATGATAGGAATCCGCTGTCATACGCAATACTTAGCAAGATCTGTTACATTGGACACCGCCATTTCCTTGCCAAGGACAAGCCGCATCCTAGAAAATACCGAAGACATGTGTTCAATGCAAAGCATGAAAACTGTGATGCGCCAAAGAGGCTCACCGCCGATGAGTTTCAAGTAGAATTAGGTAAGGTCAGGCATATTACACCAGGAAACCATCCTGGTAATGGTAGCAGGAAAAGGAAGCGTGGCAGGGCAGAAGAGAGATTATTGTTTACTTGCAGGTCCACTTTGTGGGACTTGGAGTATTGGAAAGATTTGGATCTGCGGCATAATCTTGATGTGATGCACATCGAGAAAAATATATGTGACAGCATTATCGGCACACTTCTTAATATTGAAGGCAAGATGAAAGATACCTTAAAATCTAGGATTGATTTGACACACCTGGGTATTAGAAAGGATTTGCAGGTGCAAGATGAAGGTAAACCACGGGATATGGCACCAGTTGTGTACGTCTTGGACAAGGTAAAAAGAAAAGAATTCTGCGAGGTCCTATCACGTGTGAGATTCCCACATGGATTTGCTTCCAACCCTGAAAGGAGAGTCAGTGCAGATGGAAACAAGGTACAAGGGTTGAAAACTCATGACTGCCGCGTCCTACTTCAAAGGGTTTTACCTGTTATCCTTAGAGGATTGGGCCGCCCTGACTTATACAGAGCAGTTGCAGATTTGGGACAATTCTTCAGGGAACTCTGCAGTAGAAATATTAGGATAGATGCTTTGGAGTGTCTTAGAGACAAGATACCAACTATCCTATGCGACCTTGAGAAGATATATCCTTCAGCCTTCTTTGATGTGATGGTGCATTTGGCTGTTCATCTACCTGATGAGGCACTACTTAGAGGTCCAGTACAGTATGGCTGGATGTACCCTATTGAAAGGTGGCTAGGCACTTTCAAGGGCTATGTTAGGAACAGAGCTAGACCCGAGGGTTCCATTGCAGAGGCCTACATTGCTACAGAAGCGTTGACATTTTGCTCAAAATACATTGAAACAACTGATCAGCTTAGCAAAGAGGTGGGTGAAGACAATCCCGGGCTCAATGTTTTCGATTATTCTGTTCGAGTTACAGGGAAGAGTCGACAAGAGGACAAACCTAAATATTTGGACAAAATGGTTTGGTATGTGTTGAATAACTGTCCTGAGATACTACCTTATATCAAGTAAGTGCAGTACTGCAACTTATACATCGTAATATACTAAACTTACAGCACATTCTTATATATTTAGATGTTTGACGCGATCACTATGTTGTGCAACATCTACAAAGAGGAGTTACTGCCGCAAAATCCAAGAAACATTGACAAACTGGTTATGGCAGGATTTGCGAAATGGTTCAAGAACCATGTAAGCTTTTGAAGTGCACTGTCTGTTTTTTTAATATACTGAGTACATAAGATGATCAGCTTGTCTATTTTCTAACCATAGGTTAAGAAGATGCGGGAGGATGGGCAGGCAGTTGATGATTCCCTTTACTTACTAGCAATGGGTCCTGATACTCGGGTAAGACATTATGAATCTTGCGTTGTTGGAGATGTGCGCTACAACACCCTTGCAAAAGACGAAGGCAGGAAGACACAAAACAATGCCATCATGAGCACGGATACGTATGACAAAGAGACAACTGAAATGTATGCTAACATAACCGACATTGTTTAGTTGTAGTATATCTCCAGTTTCGAGGATCATCGGTGTGTGGTTCTGTTGTGCTGTCGTTGGTATAACCTGTTTTCTAGGATCACAAAACCCAAAGCTGATGATTATTTCAAATCCATCAATGTCAAGGCGGTGTACCAGACCAATGAGCCATTTATTTTGGCAAATCAAGCAACACAGATATTTTTCTTAGAAGACACATTTGCACGTAGCGATGACTGGAGAGTATTGCAAAGGTTTGAGCAGAGGAATTCGTTTAATGAAGTTGCACAACAAGACGATGCTTACACTGCTCCTGATGTACAAGATAACACAGATGTTCCTAATATCTTTGAGAACCATCACGTCAATGACGTTGGCGAAAAGATTTCCTGTCGTGCTGTGGACATACAAGAGTTGATCAAGAAGAAGCCAACGTTCGAGGACGTTGAGGACGAAGAAGAAGATGACACCGTAGGGAATTACGATTCAGACTGATACACATGGCGAAGATGTTGACGCTGCTGCTACGGATGATGATTACATTGCTTTTGTCGTATTTGCCTGTCAGAAGACGTTTTTTATCTACTATGTGAAATTGTGTTTGCTATGACAACTGAAATCTGATGAACATGTTGTTTAGTATTTTGCTGTGGGAACATCACTTGTTATGTATGCTGATTTGTGTTTGGTGATTGTATGACAACTAAAACATGATGATATTGTTGTTTAGTTGTACTCATATTTGGCTGTGAAACTTGAATTTGATGACATAGTTGCTGTTGGACTGCAATTTGCTCGACGTCTTCGAATGAGAACAAAGCTAACCCGACAGGGCCTCTGCTATTTATTTATTTATGAGCAAAAGGGGATACCCCCTGATTTCCGTTAATAGAAATCATTAGATGTTCACAACACTATGCCCAGCCTGCTACACAGGTTTCATTCATTACTAGTTTCAGCAAAGTGCTCATGTCGTAGCCACTGAATACATCACGAGTGCTACATACACTACAAATAAAGAGACAATCATCCTACAGAGCACATCGATTTTGCCCATTATCTTCACAAGCTCTTTCATCTCCTCATTGCTGTCAAGGCCGTTCAGCAGCTGTTGCTTGGCCATGATCAGAGGAACTGCATCTTTAACCTTCTGCTCTGCATCTTCCTCTTCTGCCGTTCCTTCAGTTACTTGTCCAACACCCCAACCTGCTAGTATTGGGATTCCTCGAGTAACCAAATAATCAGCATAGTTGCATTCCCCCACATCAGCAACTTCCCAGAAATACAAATCACACGAATCTTCCCTTTTCTGCACACATCAAATAGGAAGATCATTGTCGGTGTCAAAACCGGCGGATATTGGGTAGGGGGTCCCGAACTGTGCGTCTAGGCGGATGGTAACAGGAGACAAGGGACACGATATTTTACCCAGGTTCGGGCCCTCTTGATGGAGGTAAAACCCTACGTCCTGCTCGATTAATATTGATGATATGGGTAGTACAAGAGTGGATCTACCACGAGATCAAGGAGGCTAAACCCTAAAAGCTAGCCTATGGTATGATTGTCGTAATGGAGGCTATGTCCTACGGACTAAAGCCCTCCAGTTTATATAGACACCAGAGAGGGCTAGGGTTACATAGAGTCGGTTACAGTGGTAGGAGATCTACATATCCGTATCGCCAAGCTTGCCTTCGACGCCAAGGAAAGTCCCATCCAGACACGGGACGGAGTCTTCAATCTTGTATCTTCATAGTCTTGGAGTCCGGCGGACGATGATAGTCCGGCTGTCCGGACACCCCCTAGTCTAGGACTCCCTCAGTAGCCCCTGAACCTGGCTTCAATGACGATGAGTCCGGCGCGCATAATGTTCGGCATTGCAAGGCGGGTTCCTCCTTCGAATAATCCAAAGAAGATTGTGAACACCAGGATAGTGTCCGGCTCTGCAAAATAAATTCCACATTCCCCCGTAGAGAGAATAAAATGTACACAGGTTCAATCTGCTGACGTATTCTGCGGCGTGACGTCACACCACTACCAAGCCTTTACTTGAATCGTTTTTTATTATACCGCCTCAGCGCGTTTAGCGAAGCGGTTTCCTTGGCACGTCTTGTCGAAGCAGAGATCATGTTCCCCTTATTCCGGGATTCTCATCAATACGGGCGTGGGTAACCCAACCGCGCCCGTCGCCACGCCTCCTCTATCAAAGGCGAATCCCGAACGGTCATGGAGACGGCTCTTGGTATTCTCCCTCTTTATAATAGGACCAAGGCTCATTTCTTCTTTTCAATCTTCCATCGAATCCTCTCCTTGCTCCAAGTTCCAAACACTCAGAGCCCCAGATTCGAGCGCTTGAGACCTTCAACAATGTCCGGCTCCGACCTTCAGGGCCGGTGGATGCCCTCCTCCGTCACGGAGGAGGACGTGCTAAAGCTGCGTGAGGCCAAGTACCTGTCGTACGAGGTTTCGCACATGCTGCCCGCCGAAGGGCAGGCCATCCCCACCCCCGAGCCCGGCGAGTATGTCGTCTTTGTATCCCACCTCCGTCGGGGTTTAGGCTTCCCGACGGATCCTTTTGTGAGAGGGCTCATGTTCTACTATGGGCTGGATTTCCATGACTTGGCCCCGGAGTCCATCCTCCATATTTCCGCGTTTATTGTTGTCTGTGAAGCCTTCCTCCGCGTCACTCCCCACTTCGGCCTGTGGCTGAAGACCTTCAATGTGGAGCCGAAGATGATCGGGGGGCGTCAAGCAGAGTGCGGCGGGGCGGCCGTAAGCAGGAGGGCCGATGCCCCGTGGCCCGAGGGCTCCTTCCAAGAGGAGCTCGGCTTGTGGCAGCAGGAGTGGTTCTATATCACCGCTCTGAAGGGCAGCAGGCAGAAGCCGCCGCCCCCATTCCGCTCAGGACCTCCACGATGGTTGATGTCGTGGGTCAACCAAGGGCTCAATTGGGGGCCGTCAAAAGACGTGCCCCTATTGCAGGGCCGGATTCGAGACCTCCAGGCGAGGGAGATCGATCTGGTCGTGGTGATGCAGGTTATGCTAATTAGGCGTCTCCTTCCCTGCAAACGCCGTCCTCTCCGGTTATGGGAGTTCAATCCGGAGGGACCAAGGATTCTCCAACACTTCATGGGTACGACACCCGTGGAGATGTACAAGTTGTTCTTCGGATCACAGGCGATGTGTCCTGAATTGACCGAGGATGCCGGCCTAAGCTGCAATTGCCCGGATACTCGGGTAAGTAGCTCAGTGTTCGGACGTACCGTTTGTTTGCTTTTTATAATTCGCTTTTTGACCCGTTATCCTCCAACAGGAGTGGATAGCGCAAGCAAAGCTGATAAGGTGTCCGGCCCCCCTTCCAGAGACCGCGCCGGAGCCCGTGCTGGTCAGAATGTTGGAGGTCGCGCCTTTAGAAGAAGACGAAGGGGGAAATAGAGGAGCTACCACCTCGCCCAAGGGGGCGCTTGAAGAAGGGGGGATCGAGAATCCCTCCCTCCAGGGGGAGAAGAGAACCGCCTCCGAAGACCCGGAGACCAAAGCCCCTAAGCAGGGGAAGAAATCTTCATCGGAGGGTCCTGCGTCCGGGGAGGTCCCGGGCGTACAATCTTCTCTAAAGGATCAGCCCTCTAGCGTGCCGTGAGTAGGAGAAGGGGAGTTCATTAATAAGAAAACATCCCTATTTGTGCTTCTGAGGATAACCGAAATTTTTACCTTGTAGTTCGGATCTGCGACCTTCTCAGATGAGCTCGTCTTCGGGGGATCTTCGTCTGGAGATGATGGAGAGCGAGACGCCTCGGTCTGCCGCGCCGTCGGATAAGGCGGACGAGCCTGAAGTGTCGTCACGGAGGGTGTCCCCGAGTCCGGCAGAGCCGAAGAGTTCGGCGCCGACTAGTATTCGGCCGGGGGAGCTGAAGGATCTGCTTGAGAGGGCGTCCATGTCAGAAGATCACCGTGCATTGATGAGCGTGGTGATTGGAAGGATTTCTTCCACCGAAAGCGGATTGCATAATGCCGTTAGGAGTTTGCTGGCGGGGTTTGAGGTACATAAAAACGACGCGCCTTTTTGACAGTTTTGCACATAAAAGTGCGCCCTGTATAGATAGTAGCCCCTGAGACTCGGTAGGTTGTCGAAAGCGACAGCGTGCCGAGGATCAAAATCGCAGGTATTGAATGTCGCCTTTCCTATGCAGGTGGCGGATAGTCCGGGGGCTAGCCGGACTGATGGAGTTGCTGAATTAATGCGGCAACTTGATGTTGCGGATGCAGACATCGCGCTAGTCAACAAGCGACTTGACGGGCAAGGTAAATTGTTTCTCCGCAGTCACCTATAAGGGAGCCAAAGCGCACCTCTTACAATATCTATGCTTGACGCAGATGGTGCTGCTGCTCTGGAGGGCCTTCGGGCAGAACTTGCTCAAGCCAAGGAGCAAGCCAGAAGGAGTGATGCGGCTGCCTCGAGGGCGGCCGAAGAGTTAGAAGCCGAAAGGGCTGCACACTGCCGAAGCAGGGAAGAGATGGCCGAACTGGCCGTTAAATTGAAGGATGCTACCGATCGCAATGAGGCTCTTGAAAAGGAGTGCCTATCGGAGCGAGAAGACCTGGGAAAGGCCACCGCCGAGGCCAAGGATGCCCGTTCTGCAATGCGTGCTATGAAGGAGGAGCTGCGTCAAGCCGGAGACATTGTGGCTGGCAAGCCTTTTCTGCTGCGCCGCAGGTTTATGGATCCAAATTATGCCCAACTTGGCCAGTTGTGGGGTCCTGAGGATCCATATATGGACTTAGCGGCAAGTGCGGCGGATGCCGTTGTGCACTTCCGGAGTCAGAAGGATCACAAGACGGAAGAGCTGTTTTGGTCTCAATTCCATAGTCCGGATCGTTCACTTCTGCTGACCGATCGGTTGGCCGAATGGGCTGAGCTGAACAGGTTGTCCGGACATGCCATGACGGATATCGTGGCTCATGTTTGGCCAGAGAGGCCCAAGGCGACGAGCTATTTTGGCTTATTGCAGCAATTTCTTGGGGCGGTGCCGCATATCAAGGAGATGAAGCGGTCGGCCTGCATAGAGGGTGCGCGGATGGCCCTTGCCCGTGTGAAGACACATTGGACAGAGATGGATGCCGCCGCTGTAGCAACCCAGGGTTTGGACGAATGCCGGTTACCCGCCGAGCACTATTTTGGGGAAGTTATGCGTGGGCTCGTTTAATAGAGTCGTAGTGCTCGAAAAATGTCACGTTCAAATGAACGTTGTATTTTGTAAAACAATGGTTATGATGTAATCGCTTTTTATACTTGTGCGTTCCAAGTATTGAAAAATCTCCTATGTGGCTGTTTATGTATACGTGTGTATAACCTGAAAGATGGCAATCTTTAGTTTCAGCCCCCATGCACAAGGTGCGGGGGTGTTTGCAAAAATAGCACATTGTCACACTTAATCCGACGTCTCGGTCCTGTTGAGGAGGTGGTAGCATAGCAAACGAGGCAACCAGACTATGATGCTTTAACACTTTCACTTAGCCATTGGAGTTCGAGGGTGGAGCTACGATATAGCCCCTGGGGGCACCGCGCCCTCCGTATTCGGGGCGCGTGTGTGCCTGACCGGGAAATGGTCCTTCGTCAAAGCGGAGGAATTCTAAACATTCCGGTGGTCGATCAAGTGGTTGACCAGTCTCTCGCTGTATCATGACAGTCAGTTTTCGGCTTTCTCTACTGAGGTGCTCGCCCAGCCGAACTGGGGCACAATCGCAGTAGTTCTCCTGGTGCCGCGTTAGCCGATGATACGGAACGTAAGGCAGCAAAACACAGGAGCCGGGCAAACCCAACATTTGACCAAAGACATGATTCGGAGCTGATGCATATAAGGCCTAACTCGAGACGCCGAACACTCCCTGAGGTGTTCGGTCTTTATGATGATGGGCAGAACAATGCCCTAAGCCCCTAGTGTCCAGGTACGGGCAGGGTCCTCTGATGCGGCTGATGCCAAAACGTCAGGCTCCACTCTGGTTATAATGAAAAACCAGGGGATTATAGCAACAAGAGACAGTAAAAAAGGTTTACGCAGGGTCTTAATCTGAAAAGAATCCTTGCGACGGGTCCCTACTGCACGTCTGCGCCTGTGTCTCCGTTGTGCCGTTATCCTAGACGGGTGTGCATGTTCTTCATCTGTAAAAAGAGAGGAACTTAGTTCGAAAGGAAATCGTGCAAAAAAAGTATATGAAAAATATTAATAAATAAGTAAAGCGGAGTCTATATTAGCTCATTTTTGCTTGTACGCACAGCCCCTTGTGAGGGGGTGTGCGGCTAGGGAGCCCCTAGCTTATTTATGCCGGACTCGGCTAGCCGTGTCCGGGGTCTTTAAGTGACCCTCGTAATGAAATGATGCCACGTGGACCGGGCATTTTAAGTGTAAGAGACGCGTAATGTGGTATGGCATTGAAGCGGACAAAAGCTTCACGTCCCAATAGTGCTTGATAGCTACTTTTGAATGGGACAACATGAAAGATTAGTTTTTCGCGTCGGAAGTTGTTCGGTGACCCGAACACAACTTCTAGTAATAAGGAGCCTGTGCACTTGGCGTAAGTGCCTGGCATCACTCCTTTAAAGGAAGTGCGGCTATGTCGAATTTTAGTAAGGTCTATCCCCAACTTGCGGATTGTGTTTGGATATAGCAGTTTTAAATCGCTGCCTCCGTCCATCAGGACTTATAGTCCGTTGATTGTAGGATCCAATATTAGAGCAGTCCATCCTTCATTCCGAACGCTTCTGGAATAGTCCAGGTGGTCAAAAGTGATTGGTTTTGACATCCAATCTCGAGGCTCCGCTGGGGTGGACCATGCGAGACCCGTCTCAGCGGGTGTCACATTGTTTTTCTGTATTATCACATGAAGTGAGTTTACTGCTTTGACTTCTTGTGGGAAAGTCTTTTGTTTTCCGGTGCTCTGCTAGTGGGGTTTATCATCGACTTCGCTTGATGCGTCGAGCCCCTTGTGTTCGGCGTTTAGTCGGTCGGACTGTTTGAAAACCCAACAATCTCGGTGGGTGTGGTTTGCAGGCCTTCCGGGGGTACTGTGGATTTGACATATCCGATCCAAAATTTTGTTTAAGTTGGATATCTCATCACTGTTATCCTTAAGAGGCAGTGTTTTGTTGTTTGGCCGCGAGCTTTTGAATCCGGCATTGACCGCCATATTCTTTGGGCTTTTCTCTTTATTCCGGCGCTGATCTTTTCTGCGCTGTGATTTTCTGTTTCCATCTCTGATCTCGGATGTACTTGGTTCGCTGGTGCTGCATCTTGCTAGCCATCTATCTTCCCCCGCGCAAAAGCGGGTCATGAGGCTTGTTAGCGCGGACATTGTCCTCAGCTTCTCTTGGCCGAGGTGTCTGGCGAGCCATTCGTCTCGGACGTTGTGTTTAAAAGCTGCTAAGGCTTCGGCGTCCGTACAGTCGACTATTTGGTTCTTTTTAGTAAGAAACCTGTTCCAGAATTTGCGCGCTAACTCTCCGGGCTGTTGAGTTATATGACTTAGATCGTCTGCATCCGGAGGGCGGACATAAGTCCCTTGAAAATTTGCTCTAAACGCGTCCTCCAGCTCTTCCCAACTTCCAACAGTGTTTTCTGGGAGGCTTTTGAGCCAATGACGGGCTGGCCCTTTGAGCTTGAGGGGTAAATCTTTTATGGCGTGGAGATCATCTCCTCTAGCCATGTGTATGTGTAGTATATAATCCTCTATCCAGACTCCAGGGTCTGTTGTACCGTCATAAGCCTCTATGTTTCTGGGTTTAAACCCTGCTGGGAATTCATGATCCAGCACCTCATTGGTGAAACATAGTGGGTGTGCGGCGCCCCTGTATTTGGGTGTACCGCTGTCTTCGAACACTGGACGTGTTGTGTTGCTTCCTGGGGCCCTCTTTTTTGGCCCGTAAATGGACCTGGCTGGGCCATCTATTTTTCCAGGGTCATGAGTCGGCTTGTGTGCGGCGCCGCTTGCAGATTTTGGCCTATCATCTGGCCGTCTATCCGGCCAGGCGGCCTCTTTATTTTTTGACTGCGAAGGCTCTATGGCTTCCTCGTCAAATTCTGGCAGCAGCTTGCGCTTCGGGTAGCTCTTTGATTTATGGCCATTGCCGTATTTGTCTGCGGTTTTGAGCACTTTGCTCCACCTCATTCTGAGTATGTCTTCCGCTGTTTTGAGCTTCTGTTTTTCCTTCTTCAAACTTCTAGCAGTGGCGACGAGTCTTTTCTGAAGGCTCTTATTCTCCGGTGGTGTGTCTGGCGTGAGGTCGTCTGGACTGTTGGTTTCGCCGGGCATGGATTGATTATCCGACTCGTCCTCTTCGGACGGTTGCTTGGCTGCATGTTCGTCGTCCACTGGTTTGCCCTGCTCTATTGCTGGGTCATTAGGAGCGCTGTTGTTGTCAAGGTGGGACTTAGGGCGGCGTCTGCGTCGCTGTTTTGGTTGTTTATCGGCGGGATTATCTTTTGCCGCGCCCCGTTGGTCCTCGTTATCGCTTCCTTTTGGGATATCCACCATATATACATCATGTGTTGGGGTGTTCTTCCAGTATCCTGTGGGTGCTGGTTCTTGATCGTCTCCGGCATCGTCGTCCATGCCGTCGATGTCTTCAGAGTCATAGTCTAGCATGTCTGTTAGATCGTCGATAGTGGCTACAAAGTGGGTGGTGGGTGGGCTTTGAATTTCTTTGTCGTCCGCATCCCAACCATCCTGGCCATAATCCGGCCAGGGCTCTCCGGATAGCGAGAGATGCTTTAGCGAATTTAGAATGTCCCCAAAGGGCGAGTGCTGAAAGATGTCCGTAGTGGTGAACTCTATGATTGGCGCCCAATCGGATTCGATTGGCAGAGGCGCAGGAGGTTCGGAGTCCGGAAGGGAGTCCGGCACCTCGGAGTCACGAGCTTTATAGGGGACAAGGGCAGTGTTCGGCTCCATCGCCGCGGAAGTTGCAGCCCCCGAGGCGGTGTCCAGCCACCGATCCTCGATCTGGGCCATCGGCTCCGGACTAAGGACCAGAGCGGATTCACGTGCGGCCACCAAGGTACTGTCCGGCGGCAGAGCTAAATCATGCCCATCACGACAGTGCGGCACGCCCGGCTGTGGCTCGAGTCCGTCGGAGATCAAGTCCCCGTGGATATCGGCCGGGAAGTTTAGGCTTCCAAATCTGACCTAACGGCCAAGGGCTTAGCTTTTGATCTTCTCCAGATGGCCAAGTGAATTAGCCCGCAGTGCGAAGCCGCCGAATACGAAGATTTGTCCAGGGAGAAAAGTCTCACTGAGGGAGTCCTGGACTAGGGGGTGTCCAGACAGCCGGACTATCAATATCTGCCGGACTGCCAGACTACGAAGATAGAAGATTGAAGACTCCGGCTCGTGTCCGGAAGGTACTTTCCTTGGCGTGGAAGGCAAGCTTGGCAATACGGATATGTAGATCTCCTACCATTGTAACCGACTCTGTCTAACCCTAGCCTCTCCGGTGTCTATATAAACCGGAGGGCCTTAGTCCATAGGACGAAGATTACATCTCAACAATCATACCATAGGCTAGCTTCTAGGGTTTAGCCTCCTTGATCTCGTGGTAGATCTACTCCTGTACTACCCATATCATCAATATTAATCAAGCAGGACGTAGGGTTTTACCTCCATCGAGAGGGCCCAAACCTGGGTAAAAACATTGTGTCCCTCGTCTCTTGTTACCATCCGCCTAGACGCACAGTTCGGAACCCCCTACCCGAGATCCGTTAGTTTTGGCACCGACATTGGTGCTTTCATTGAGAGTTCCTCTGTGTCGTCACCGATAGGCTCGATGGCATCTTCAACCGCCAACGCTGTGCAGGGTGAGACTTTTCTCCCCGGACAGATCTTCATATTTGGCGGCTTTGCACTGTGGGCCAATTGTCTTGGCCATCTGGAGCAGATCGAAAGCTACGCCCCTGGCCGTCAGGTCAGATTCGGAAGTTTAAACTTCACGGCCGATGACCGCGGAGACTTGATCTTCGATGGACTCGAGCCACAGCCAAGCGCGCCGCACTGTGACGATGAGCATGATCTAGCTCTGCCGCCGGACAGTGCTTTGGTGGCCGCACTCGGATCCGCTTTGGCCACTAGCCCGAAGCCGATTGCCCATATCAAGGGCCGGTGGATAGACGCCGCCCTAGGGGCTTCAATATCCCCGGCGATGGAGCCGAATACCAATCTTGTCCCCTGCGAAACTTGTGATCCCGAGGCGCTGGACTCCTCACCGGACTCCGAGCCTCCCGCGCCCCTACCAGTTAATCTGGATTGGGTGCCGGTTATGGAATTCACCGCCGCAGACATCTTCCAGCACTCGCCTTTTGGTGACATCCTGAATTCCCTGAAGCATCTCTCGCTATCAGGAGGATCCTGGCCGGATAATGGCCAGGACGGTTGGAGTTCGGACGACGAAGAAATTCAAAGCCCACCCACCACCCACTTTGTAGCCACTATTGAGGATTTAACCTACATGCTAGATTACGACTCCGAAGACATCGATGCTATGGACGACGATGCTGGAGACGAACAGGAACCAGCGCCTATAGGGCACTAGAAAGACACCTCGTCATATGACGTATACATGGTGGACACCCCAAAAGAAGGGGATGGCGAAGAAGCAGCAGAGACAGACTATCTAAAGAAGCAGCCCAAACGCCGGCGTCAGCGGCGCCGCTCTAAATCCCGCCACAACAAGAATATAGATTCCGGCACAGGAAATAACAATACCCCAGAGAGTGCCGAAGACAACCCCCTCCAGCACGACTCAGTGCAGGAGGATGCAGAAGCAAGCCCTCACGAAAGGGCGGCAGAAGAAAAGGTTGAGGATCAAAGCTATATACCTCCCTCCGAAGACGAAACAAGCCTCAAAGACGACGAATTCGTCGCGCCCGAGGACCCCGTCGAACAAGAGCTTTTTAAGCACAGGCTCATTGCTACAGCAAGAAGCCTGAAGAAGGAAAAGCGGAAGCTGAAAACAGCGGAAGACGCGCTCCGGATAAGATGGAGCAAAGTACTCAAAACCGCAGATAAATACGGCAATGGCCACCAATCGAAGAGCTACCCGAAGCGTAAGCTGCTTCCAGAATTCGACGAGGAGGCCATAGAGCCCCCACCGTCCAACGGCCCAGCCAGGTCCATCTACGGACCCAAAAAGAAAGCCCCAAGAAGCAAAGCAACACGTCAAGTGTCCAACGATAGCGGCACATACAAGTACAGGGGCGCCGCACACCCACTATGTTTCACAGACGAGGTGCTGGATCATGAATTCCCAGCAGGGTTTAAACCCATAAACATAGAAGCCTACGATGGAACAAAAGACCCTGGAGTCTGGATAGAAGACTATATATTGCATATACACATGGCCAGAGGAGATGATCTCCACGCCATAAAATATCTCCCCCTCAAGCTCAAAGGGCCAGCCCGTCATTGGCTCAAAAGCCTCCCAGAAAACACTGTTGGAAGTTGGGAAGAGCTCGAGGAAGCATTTAGAGCAAATTTTCAAGGGACCTATGTTCGTCCTCCGGATGCAGACGATTTAAGTCATATAACTCAACAACCCGGAGAGTCAGCGCGGAAATTCTGGAACAGGTTTCTTACCAAAAAGAACCAAAGAGTCGACTGTCCGGACGCTGAATCCTTAGCAGCTTTCAAGCACAATGTCCGAGACGAATGGCTTGCCAGACACCTCGGTCAAGAGAAACCGAGGACAATGACCGCATTAACAAGCCTCATGACCCGCTTCTGTGCGGGGGAGGATAGCTGGCTAGCAAGAAGCAGCACCAGCGACCCAAGTACATCCGAGATAAGAGATGGAAACGGAAAATCACGGCGCAGAAAAGAGCAGCGCCGGAATAAAGAGAAAAGCCCAAAGAGCACGGCAGTCAACACCGGATTTAAAAGCTCACGGCCAAATAGTAAAGCACAGCCTCCAAAGGATGACAGTGACGAATTGTCCAACTTAAAGAAGATTTTGGGTCGGGTATGTCAAATCCACAGTACCCCCGGAAGGCCTGCAAATCACACCCACAGGGATTGTTGGGTTGTTAAACAGTCCGGCAGACTGAATGCCGAACACAAGGGGCTCGACGCGTCGAGTGAAGAGGACAAACCCCACCAGCAGAGCACCGGAAAACAAAAGAATTTCCCACAAGGGGTCAAAGCAGTAAACTCACTTCATGTGAGGACATGGAAAAACAGTGCGGCACTTTCTAAAAAGAGCTTCGCACGGTCCAACCTAGCAGACCGAAGAGATTGGATATCAAAACCAATCACTTTCGACCACCGGGACTACTCCAGAAGCGTTCGAAACGCAGGTCGGACTCCCCTGATATTGGATCCGATAATAGAAGGATTACAATTCACAGACGTCCTAATGGACGGAGGCAGTGACTTAAACCTGCTATATTCAAACACAATCCGTCGGATGGGGATAGACCCTACCAAAATTCGACACAGCCACACTTCCTTCAAAGGAGTGACGCGAGGCCCTTACGCCAAGTGCACAGGCTCGATATTACTAGAAGTCGTGTTCGGATCACCGAACAACTTTCGACGCGAAAAATTAATTTTCCATATCGTCCCATTTAAAAGTGAATATCAAGCACTGTTGGGACGAAAGGCTTTTGTCCGCTTCAACGCCATACCGCATTACGCGTCTTTTACACTCAAGATGCCCGGTCCATATGGCGCCATTTCAGTGCGAGGGTCACTTAAAGACCCCGAACTCGGATAGGCGAATCCGGACTCAGCAGGCTAGGGGCTCCCTAGCCGCATACCCTTTTCACAAGGGGCTGCGCGCACAACTGACCGCGGTTTCATATAAACCTGGCTTTAATTATTTATATTTCTTCTTTTGCATATTTTTCGCACGAACTGTCTCTAAAGCTAAACGTTCCTCTCTTTCTAAAGATGAACAACGTGCATACCCGTCCAGGATAACGGCGCAACGGAGACACAGGCGCAGACGTGCAGTAGGGACCCATTGCAAGGATTCTTTTCAGATTAAGACCCTGCGTAGACCTTTTTATTACTGTCTCTTGTTGTTACTCTCCCTTGGCTCCCTCCTATAGCCAAAGAGGAGCCTGACGCTTTGGCATCGGCCGCGTCAGAAGACCACGCCCGTACCTGGACACAAGGGGCTTAGGGCATAATCCTGCCCATTATTATAAAGTCCGAACACCTTCGGGAGTGTTCGGCGTCTCGAGTTAGGCATTATATGCATCAGCTCCGAATCATGTCTTTGGTCAAATGTTGGGTTTGCCCGGCTCCTGTGTTTTGCTGCCTTACGTTCCGTATCATCGGCTAACGCGGCACCAGGAGAACTACTGCGATTGTGCCCCAGTTCGGCTGGGCGAGCACCTCAGTAGAGAAAGCCGAAAACTGACTGTCATGATACAGTGAGAGTCTGGTCAGCCACTTGATCGACTATCGGAATGTTTAGAATTCCCCGCTTTGACGAAGGACTGTTTCCCGGTCAGGCACATACGCACCCCGAATCCGGAGATGTGCGGTGTCATCAGGGGCTATATCGTAGCCCCACCCTCGAGCTCCATTGGCTAAGTGAAAGAGATAAAGCATTATAGTCCGGATTGCCTCGTTCGCTACGCTACCACCTCCTTATAATAGGACCGAGACGTCGGATTAAGTGTGAAAACGCGCTATTTTGCGAACACCCCAGCACCTTGTGCGAGGGGGCTGAAGCCGAAGACTGCATCTTTCAGGTTATACAAAAATATACGTAAACGGCCGCACAGGAGAAGTTTTACTACTTGGAAGCACAAGTATAAAAAGCATTCATACTATAACCATTGATCTACAAGTTAATGCGTTCAATTGAACGTTACATTTTTTGAGCACTGCGACTCTATTACACGAGCGCCACGCATAACTTCCCTGAAATAATGCTCGGCAGGAAGCCGGTTTCCATCCGAACCCTGGGCAGCAATAGCGGTGGCATCCATCTCCGGACACTGCGCCTTCACACGGGCCAAAGCCATCCGCGCGCCCTCGATGCAGGCCGACCGTTTCATCTCCTTGATATGCGGCACCGCCCCAAGGAATTGCTGCAGTAGGCCGAAGTAGCTCGTCGCCTTGGACCTCTCTGGCCATACATGGGCCACGATGTAAGTCATAGCCAGCCCGGACAGTCTATTTAGTTCGGCCCATTCGGCCAACCTGTCCGTCAGCGGAAGAGGGCGATCCGGACTGTGGAATTGAGACCAATATAACTCTTCCGTCTCGTGACCCCCCTGGCTCCGGAAGTGCTTAACGGCATCAGCCGCACTCGCAGCCAAGTCCATATATGGATCCTCCGAACTCCACAGCCGCTCGAATTGAGCATACTTGGCATCCATAAACTGGCGATGCATCAGAAAAGGCTTGCCAGCCACAATTTCTCCGGCTTGGCGCAACTCCTCCTTCATAGCCCGCATTGCAGAGCGGGCATCCTTGGCTTCGGCGGTGGCCTTCTTCAGGTCTTCCCTCTCTGATAAGCGCTCCTTTTCAAGAGCCTCATTGCGGTCGGTAGCATCCTTTAATTTCTTGGCCAATTCGGCCACCTCCGCCCTGCTTAGGCAGTGCGCAGCCTTTTCGGCCTTCAACTCTTCGGCCGCCCTCGCGGCAGCCGCATCACTCCTTCGGGCTTGCTCCTTAGCTTGAGCAAGTTTGGCCCGAAGGCTCTCCACAGCAGCAGCACTGTCTGTATAAACAGCATATAACTTATCAGAGGCGGGCTTTGACCCACACAATAAAGCGGCTGCGGAGAATTTATTTACCTTGCGACTCATCAAGTCGCTCGTTGACAAGTGCGATGTCAGCATCTGCCACGTCAAATTGTCGACTTAATTCGGCAAACTCATTAGTCCGGCTGGCCCCCGGACTATCCGCCACCTGTATCAGAACGGCGGTATTCATTACCTAAGATGTTGAGATTTTGATCCTCGGCACGCTGTCATTTTCGACAACCTACCGAGTCTCAGGGGCTACTATCTATACAGGGCGCATTTTTTATATGCAAAACTGTTAAAAGACAAAGGGATGCGCCATTTTCGCATACCTCAAATCCCGCCAGCAAGCTCATGGCGGCATTACGCAATCCGCTTTCAGCGGACGAAATCCTTCCGATCACCATACGCATTAACGCACGGTGATCTTCTGAAATGGATGCCCTCTCAAGTAGGCTCTTCAGTTCTCCAGGCCGGATTCTGCTGGGTGCCGAACTCTCTGGCCCCTCCGGACTCGGCGACGCCCTCCGTGACGACACTTCGGGCTCGCCTGCCTCATCTGGCGGCGCTGCAGACGGAGGCGTATCGCTCTCCATCATCTCCGGAAGAAGGACCCCGGAGGATGAACTCATCTGAGACGGCTGCAGATCCGAACTGCGATATAAATAATTCGGTTACCTGCAGAAGCGTAAATGAAGGTACTTTATTAACTAACTTCCTCTTTCATACTTACGGCTCGTTGGAGAGCTGGTCCTTCGGCGATGATTGCGCGTCCGGATTCTCTCCGGACGCCGGACCCCCCGGTGAGGATTTCTTCCCACGTTTAGGGGCTTTGACCTCCGGATCTCCGGAGGCGGTCCTCTTTCCCCTTTGAAGGGAGGGGTTCTTGGTTCCCTCCTCTTCAGTCGCCCCTTCGGGCAAAGTATTAGCTCCTTTATTTCCCCCGTCGCCCCCCTCAGTGGGCGCAACCTCCAACATTCTGACCAGCACGGGCTCCAGTGCGGTCTCTGGGAGGGGGGCCGGACACCTTATCAGCCTTGATCGCGCCACTCATTCCTGTCAAGAACAAAGGGTCAGGAGACGAACTTTTGAAAGGCATAAAAATAGAATGTCTGGACTCTGAGCTATTTACCTGAGTATCCGGGCGATCGCGGCTTAGGCCTGCGTCCTCGGCCAAATCCGGACACGCCACCTGCGGTCCGAAGAACAGCTTGTACATCTCCATGGGTGACGCACCCATAAAATGTTGGAGAATACGAGGTCCCTCCGGATTGTACTCCCATAGACGGAGAGGACGACGTTTGCAGGGCGGAAGATGCCTGATTAGCATAACCTGCATCACCTTGATCAGGTCGACCTCCCTCGTTTGGAGGTCTCGAATCCGACCCTGCAGTGAAGGCACGTCTTCGGACGGCCCCCAGTTAAGCCCTTGGTTGACCCACGACATCAATTGTCGTGGAGGTCCCGGGCGGAAGGAGGGCGGCGGCTTTTGCTTGCTGCCCTTTGGAGCAGTGATGTAAAACCACTCCTGCTGCCACAATCCCAGTTCCTCTTGGAAGGAACCTTCGAGCCACGGGGCATCGACCTTCTTGCTTATGGTCGCCCCGCCGCACTCCGCTTGACGCCCCCCGATCATCTTCGGCTCCACCTTAAATGTTTTCAGCCACAGGCCGAAGTGGGGGATGACACGGAGGAAGGCTTCGCAGACAATAATGAATGCGGAGATGTGGAGGATGGACTCCAGAGCCAAGTCATGGAAGTCCAGCCCGTAGTAGAACAGGAGCCCTCTCACGAAGGGATCCGTCGGGAAGCCAAATCCCCGACGGAGGTGAGATACGAAAACGACGTATTCGCCGGGCTCGGGGGCTGGCACGGCCTGCCCCGGGGTAGGCAACCTGTGCGAAACCTCGTAGGCCAGGTGCTTGGCCTCTCGCAACTTCAATATGTCCTCCTCCGTGACGGAGGAGGGCATCCACCGGCCCTGGAGGTCGGAGCCGGACATCGTTGAGGATCCGAAGCGCTTGAATCTGACGCTCTGGGTGTTGGGACTGGGAGCGAAGGAAAGATTGGATGCGAGGTTAAAGAACCAGGACAGGCCTTGGTCCCCTTATAAAGGGGAAGAAATACCAAGGGCCGTCTCCGTGACCGTTTGAGATTCCCCTTCGATAGAGGAGGTGTGGCGACGGGACCGGTTGGGTTACCCACGCACGTATTGATGAGGATCCCGGAATAAGGGGAACACGATCTCTGCTTCGACAAGACGTGCCAAGGAAACCGCTTCGCTAAACGTGCTGAGGTGGAATAGTAAAAAAACGATTCAAACGAGGGCTTGGCTGCGGTGTGATGTCATGCCGCATGATACGTCAGCAGATTGAGCTAGGTGTATATTTTATTCTCTCTACGTTGGAATATGGAATTTATTTTGCAGAGCCGGACACTATCCTGGTGTTCATTATCTTCTCCGAATTATTCAAGGAGAGGAACCCGCCTTGCAATGCCGAACATTATGCACGCCGGACTTGTCGTCATTGAAGACCGGTTCAGGGGCTACTGAGGGAGTCCTGGACTAGGGGGTGTCCGGACAGCCGGACTATCAATATCCGCCGGACTCCTAGACTACGAAGATAGAAGATTGAAGACTCCGGCTCGTGTCCGGAAGGTACTTTCCTTGGCGTGGAAGGCAAGCTTGGCAATACGGATATGTAGATCTCCTACCATTGTAACCGACTCTGTGTAACCCTAGCCTCTCCGGTGTCTATATAAACCGGAGGGCCTTAGTCCATAGGACGAAGATTACATCTCAACAATCATACCATAGGCTAGCTTCTAGGGTTTAGCCTCCTTGATCTCGTGGTAGATCTACTCTTGTACTACCCATATCATCAATATTAATCAAGCAGGACGTAGGGTTTTACCTCCATCTAGAGGGCCCGAACCTGGGTAAAAACATTGTGTCCCTCGTCTCTTGTTACCATCTGCCTAGACGCACAGTTCGGGACCCCCTACCCGAGATCCGCCGGTTTTGACACCGACACTCACCCTGGAAGGCGTCGTTATTGATTGAAGAAGCCATCATGCCTATCGGTGAGGACACAGAGGAACTCTCAATGAAAGCACCAATGTCGGTGTCAAAACCGGCGGATCTCGGGTAGGGGGTCCCGAACTGTGCGTCTAGGCGGATGGTAACAGGAGACAAGGGACACGATGTTTTACCCAGGTTTGGGCCCTCTTGATGGAGGTAAAACCCTACGTCCTGCTCGATTAATATTGATGATATGGGTAGTACAAGAGTGGATCTACCACGAGATCAAGGAGGCTATACCCTAAAAGCTAGCCTATGGTATGATTGTCGTAATGGAGGTTACATCCTACGGACTAAAGCCCTCCGGTTTATATAGACACCGGAGAGGGCTAGGGTTACATAGAGTCGGTTACAATGGTAGGAGATCTATATATCCGTATCGCCAAGCTTGCCTTCCACGCCAAGGAAAGTCCCATCTGGACATGGGACGGAGTCTTCAATCTTGTATCTTCGTAGTCTTGGAGTCCGGCGGACGATGATAGTCCGGCTGTCCGGACACCCACTAGTCCAGGACTCCCTCAATCATCAACCAAACTATTAAAAAAATATGCAACTGAAAGCAGCAGAACAACACTTAAACATAATATTACCCCATGATTCGGGCATTTGTAGAAGACTTGGCCAGGGTTGCGGATTGTGGTTGAGACGCGACGGATGACTCTGCATGATTTGCAGCAGTGGCACCACACCAAAGACAGCGGGTTGCGATGAGCAATCGGCTGCGGTGCGCGTGCCGGCGGGGGTGTGATGAGACCCACAGGCGATGGTACGAGTGGCGACTAGGCGCATATCTGGTTGTTGCCTACTGAAGAGCAGGTGGACGAGCATCCAACGGACATGGTTGCTGCGGCCAGAGCTTTTGATGCTAGGCAGAGTAAGTAGAGAAGAGGAGAAGCGAACGTTGGATATGTCAGTTTCATTACTTGTAGAGTAGCATAGCACCATATATAGTCATATTCTAGGTTTGGATTCGAACCAGCTACAGGAGCACGTCTCTCTTTTTTCTAAAACTTGGCAATGTCTCTTACTGGTACACTAGCTTGTTCTGTACGCCTTCCCAAGTCTTTGATTTTCTTTCCCTTTTTTGCAAGGAAGGAAGGAGGACAAAATTGAGTGTTCCTGGGACTCGAACCCAAGACCTCTCGGTTGAAAACCAAGGGTGCTAGTCACTTATGTGGCGAATGTTCCCTGTGAGGAGGATGGCAGAAGAACGCATTTTCCTCACAATTTTCTTTCTCTATATAAAAAAGTATGCTACTTGGTGTCCGCTTAGTCAAAAACGATTGTGCCAACCTTGACCGTTGGATTGACATTCAACTTCTGTCGCATTTCTTCAGTCTCTTCTTCCTCGAGCCGCGAAAGCCAAACCAGCACCGGCGGGACCTCCTGCCCCTGCCTCCCATGGCTGGCTGTGATCTTCCCCGGCTCCTGTTTGTTCCCGTCCGAGGCCTCACCATCGTCCTCCGCCTTGGTTCGCTTGCCGCGGCACCGCCCTCCGGTGTTGTCAACATGGTCAACAACCGAGAGGAATAAGGAGATGACTGTATATGGTGAGGATGACAGTAGGGACCTAGCAGCGCGCAGTAACTTTGTTTTTTCGGGACGGAGAAGGGTATAAACTGGGTCGTGCGGGACCCGTGGTCCGTCTAGCCCAGGCTTTTATTTCATATGTTTAGCACATGACCAGCCCAGTTTGTTTTTTTCCTTTCTGAAAAATGGCTAGCCAGCTATTTTTTTTTGCAGAATAACCAACATAGGCCTACTTGCTTTTCTACGCCCTGCTGGGCCGGGAAATCTTTCAAGACGAGGAGGGATGCATTTTGCCCAGAAAATGGGCTATAAGTGATAAGAAATGGGCTATAAGTAATAATAAATGGGCTGTAAAATGAAAAAATACAGCAAACGGGCAATTACTTCCAAAATGTTGTTTTCTTTCGGATTTTGATATTTTAAATTTCATTGTTTTTGTGCGGGTAAAATTTCATTGAATTTAAATTAAGGTATATTTAGATTTAAAATTAATTTGAATCTGGCTAGAAATTTCGGGTTGTATGCTGTTTGGGATAGATTTGGAGGCTGACTTCTGGTTCTACTAGGTTGACGTGTACTTTGGCTTTGTCAACTTAGTCCACAAACGATTCTAGCAGCAGTGACCGTTGGATGTTAATCCAACGGCCGTGCTTCTTCTTCAATATCTGATCTTCTTGCTCCAGCCGTCCAAACCCGCTCAAGTGGGACTGCCTGCTCCCGCCTCCCATGGCCGGCTATGCTGCCTCACAGGCCGCACTGCCCCACCCTACTTCATTGCTGTCCAGGCCATTCCTCTACTTACCCACACCTCCTGTTATTTTTCGGCGACGGCAACCGGACCAGTAAACCCTCGTAGTCCCCACTGCATGGGCAACCATTGCTGAGTCTTCCCCGGCTCCATGTCGTTCCCTTCCTAGGCCTCACCGTCGTCCACCACCATGGTGCTCTCTGTGCGGCCTGGTCAACATGGTCAACGAACGACATCCATCGGCCATGGACTGTACGCGCAAAATAATGATTCCTCCACCTGACAGTTGGGACCCACCGGAAGGGCCTCTGTATTTCGCGAAAAAAACGTCCCCCCCGCTGACATGTCGGACCCACCAGCTATATCTTCGCACGCAAGGAAGTGCCTCCTTATTACGCACAAAAAAATGAATACCCCCCTGCTAGCTGGGACCCACCATAGTGGGAGGATGACTTGTGGGCCAACTAAGTTGACGGGGATAGAGGGCTTTGTCAACTTAGTCAACATGAACGATTCTAGCTCAAGTGATCGTACGATGTCCATCCAACGACCGTAGTGCTTCTTCAACCTCTAGTCTTCTTGCTCCAGCCGCCCAAAGCAGCGCCGGTCCTGCCGCATGCTCCTGCCTCCCGTGGCCGGCTGTGCTGTCGTGGAGGCCTCACCGCCCCTACTATTCCCACCGCTGGCCTGGCCCTACGGCGACGGCAGCCTCACACCACAGCCGAACCAATCAACCCTCGTAGTCCTCTCCGCGCGGTCTTCCACTGCCGCGTCTTCCCCGCCTCCGCGTTGTCCCCTTCCTAGGCCTCGCCGTCATCCACCGCCATGGTGCTCTCGGCGCGGCCTGGTCAACATGGTCAAGGAACGACTTCCATCGAACATGGACTGTACGTGGAGAGGCTGACAGCTGGGTCCACGGCCAAAGCAAGGAAGTACCTCCTTATTACGCGGAAAATAATGATTCCTCCACCTGACAGCCGGGACCCACCAGACGGGCCACTGTATTTTATGAAAAAAAAACCTTTCCCCCTGACTGCTGGGACCCACCAGCTACATCTTCGCACACAAGGAAGTGCGTCCGGGCAAGAAAAAAAACGATTCGCCCCCCTGACTGCTGGGACACACCAGCTACATCTTTGCAGGCAAGGAAGTGCGTCCGGGCAAAAAGAAAACGATTCGCCCCCCCTGACTGCTGGGACCCACCGGCTACATCTTCGTACGCAAGGAAGTGCGTCCGGGCAAAAAAAAACGATTCGCCCCCCCGACTGCTGGGACCCACCAGCTACATCTTCGCACGCAAGGAAGTGCGTCCGGGCAAAAAAGAGATTCACCCCCCTGACTGTTGGGACCCACCAGCTACATCTTCGCACGCAAGGAAGTGCCTGACAGACGGGACCCACGTGGTCGAAGCGTACGTAGCGTTGTCATTTTGGTCGCCAACGTGTAAGTACATATATACTGGTGGATGTAGAGGCGCGCACATGTCGTAGTAGAGGCGCGCATGTAGCATGTACACATACGTACAACGGCCAGGGTGCAAGAAAGAAAATATGGCCACATACGTACATATAGGCGGGGTCTCGAATGCCTACTCGCGCATACGTACGGCCAGGGCTTGTATACATGGCTGGGTCGGAACGGAGAAACAGCGCCGTCGTCGTGTTCATGGGGAGCCAACCAGCTGGGTCAAAATGGAATGCGTGGTTGTGTTCATCGGGGGGGGGGGGGGGGCTTAGAAGGAACATGCGATGGAAACGAGGCCTGGCGTACCGCACAATGGAGGAAACAGCCTTGTGTTCGACCGGCCACGTTCACAACGGGGGTCCTGTTGATCGGGAGGGGTCTGGCGTACCACAAAACGGAGGAAACGGACCTCCTACGGTCGAAACAGGGGTCTTGTTGATCGGGAGGGGTGTGGCGTACCGCAAAACGGACGAAACAGACCTCCTATGGTCGAAACGGGGGTCCTGTTGATCGGGAGGGGTGTGGCGTACCGCAAAACGGACGAAATGGACTTGTGTTGGAGTGCTACGGTTGAAACAGGGGTCCTGTTCATCGGGAGGGGTGTGGCGTACCACAAAACGGGACTCCAAGGGATACTGTTCATCTCCACCGTCGACCTCCTCCAGCCTCCACGGGCTACCGTCGACCTCCTCCAGCCTCCACGTGTTCCTGTTCATCCAGCATCCACCGTGCGCTACTCCACCGGCTACTGTTCAACCACCCCTCCACGGGCACCCCTCCACCGTCTACTGTTCATCCAGCCCTCCACACCACAGGGTCCTGTTCATCCAGAGGCAATGCCACCCCTCACTGTTCATCCACCCCCCTCCCCCCGCAACGGTCACTTTCATCCAATCGATTGGCTTCAGTTAGCAGCAGTAGCCAAGGAATCGCTCGATCGGGTTCAGTTAACAGCCATCGATCGATCGCTCGGGTTCAGTAACCCGTAGCCTGCAGTGCAATCGCTCGGGTTCAGTTAGAGCCAAATGCCTCGCTCGGGTTTAGTTAGAGCAAATGCCTCGCACACGCGCGCGTATGTGTATGAGAGAAACGCGCATCGCTCGGCCCCCAACCTCCCACCGTAACCGGGAATTCCCCGAAATTTTCCTCGCCCTTGCTTCTACCACGGCTTTTTCCATCATGGACGGCCCAAAGAATGTCATGAGCTGCATCTCCGGCCCACCCATGACAAAAAGCCCATTTTTTGTCATGATTTTTTGTCATAGAAGTAGGAGCCCACCACATCTATGATGATACCGGGTTTTATCACAATTATCGTCATAGAAGTGTCATATGTATGACATAATTTTTTTCATTTGACCCAAAATGTCACAGATGTGTCTTTTTTTTGTAGTGAAGTGAGATCACTTGATCATAGGTCATACTCATCGTTTGAGCTCAAAATGGGTTTACCATTTTTCGTTTAAGCATCTTGATGTATTCACATCTTGTCGAGCTGCTTTGAATCATGACTTGGAGTAAAGCTTCTCTAAGATGGAATAACATACCTTGAATGGTGGTGTTGATCGTGATCATGTAGTTGAACTTATGTGGGTTGCTCAAGGTTGATGTAGCTCATCAAGAGTTGGGAGCACCACTTGGAATTTGAGTCCATCTACCTACATGGGTTAGTATTTAGAAGGAAGAGCACTTGTGTATCCAAAATGACAATCATGAATCTCAATAATAATTTTGTCAAGGGATATGTTTGAATGGTTTCGTGCTTCCTTGTCTTCAACCACCATTGTGTAGAGACTTAGTGATGCAGAGATTGCTCAAGATGTGAGTGAGTTGCAATCTCATAGACTTAGATTCATCCAACTACCTACACGGGTTAGATAACATGCAAGGTGCAAATGTATCCAAGACATAAGATAATCATCATAAGAGAAATATAAAGGATTAGTCATAGGCTCACGCCTTTCATGTATCAAATGGAGTTCCTACTCCAAGTTTGAAGCATCAATGATGTTCAATTCACCTCTTAACCTGCAAAACACTTTCTCATCAAGTGGTTTAGTGAATATCTTATATTTACTAATTGGAGGCACCAAACGAGCTCCCACGTTAATCCTGATAATTAAGCAAAATTATCCGTTAGATCTCCTCATTATTAATTTTCAACCGTCGGAAGAAGCATATCAAAGAGTCCTTGCCGAATATCCCACACAAGAATCTATTCCTTAGCAAACTCCTTCATGTTCAAAAAAATATAGCTTGCACGCCGGCTCTCTCCTCCTATCTTCCCCATCCTCCTCGCATGCCAGGAGATGCCCTAATAGTTGACTTTCCATTGATGCTGCATGGGAGCCAACGGAGGAGGATGCTGCATGAGGGCTAACTAAGGAAAGATCTAAGAATTGCACGTGTGTATGTATATAGCCCAGGAATTTCGAGATTGATTTGCGGGTACTGGCAGATGATATTGTATCATTGGTGCTCCTACACGGTGGAGATGACAAATTGTACGCGGAGGCATCGGCAAGTATCGTGTGCCGGCGGATGCATGCGGCAACGACAGCGGATGCATGCGGCAAGAAGAAAATATCTCTCTTGAATATTGGTTCCATCAAGGCATAGAAGCGTCCTCAAAAAATCCTAGCGCCGTTTTTCTCCTTGCAATCGTCAACTTTGAAGTTCCACGGGGTCGATGTGCAGGCTGGACTAGATGGCCTTTCACGTGGGACTGCACACTGTCTTCTCCCAACATGAGCGAGCGAGTTTCATGATGCGGCGTCGGATCGGACAACCTCCAATCATGACTGAATCCACGGCAGCGTTCGCACAGCACGGATGCAGGAACATGAATTGTCTTGATTGATTGGCGCATGGACACGACTTGGCTAGATTCCAATTAGAGATAAAAAACGATCTAGATTTTGGCCAGGCTACTGGATTGATCCGGTGCAAAGCTAGCTAGCTTTCGATCGGCCAGAAACACATGTATATGCTACAACAAGCTATCTAGCTTTCAATCAGCCCAAAACACACGTACATACTACAACCAATTGGCATCATCAATGGCTTTTGTTCTGCAGCAAAACACACCTGTGTGAAGCATTACATGTGGGATGACGACATGCTGGGTAGCATGCCGACTCCGGCCGGGCTGCCCGGACGGACGAGCCGTCGGCCACGGCCTAGGATGTGCTTGCGGTGCACTGGAAGCAGCCTTGCAAATCCAAAGTATGGTCGATTATTTTCTCATATTGGATTTCTTTATGTTCCCTCCATTGTAATATGTGTATGGTTAACTGTATGTATAGGAAAAAGATATATATGTATAATATCAAGCAAAAGAAATACTTGCAGATAGGGTGCCACATGTGTAAGAACATGAATGATGAGTAGTAGTGTTCATCATTACATATTATAACACAATTCTATTATTTTTGTGGCATCTTTATTTTCGTATCATAAAAAATAAGTGAAAGCAAACAAATGCTGTAGTCGGGTATGTTCATTGGTGGGTGTATTATATATCAATAAAAAATATTATAATTTTTGTCGAAAGGTTGATTATATTATTTTGATAAAAATAAACATCCGATCTAATAGTAAACTAAACATGATTATGTACCACAGCCAGTTTTGTCTATTCAGTGTTTGTTCGCCCCACTCTGTTCATCCTTTTATTGTTAGTTTTTCATGGTCAATTATAAAATAACCACATCACAACACAGTTTATCAAATATAAACCAAGCGTAACTTAGCACAACATTTCTTCAAATACTTTGTATGCATTTTATAGCATAATTATAAAAGGTTGAATACATATTGTTTATGTTTGC
Source organism: Triticum timopheevii (assembly GCA_963921465.1). Taxonomy (NCBI): domain Eukaryota; kingdom Viridiplantae; phylum Streptophyta; class Magnoliopsida; order Poales; family Poaceae; genus Triticum; species Triticum timopheevii. The sequence continues at coordinate 144,342,628 of OY997270.1, forward strand.
TATATTTTGAAACCTATTGCATGACCCTCGCAAAAAAACCTATTGCTTGATATTAAGAATTTTGAGTACATCCCATTTTTCTATCAATATTTCGCGTTCCGAAAAATGCAGGTGCAAACAATATTTTTCATGAAGTCCTAAGTATAACTATGTATCATGCTAGACCGTGCTGATGCACGGGTTGATGACTAGTATCAGCTAATTGCTTTTCGGTGCGAACATGCTTAAGATTAATGTCCCCTTTGGCAACATGATCTCGAATGAAATGATAACGAACTTCAATATATATGCTTAGTTCAATAATGTTGGACAGGATTGTGAGCAATCTTGATAGCACTTTCTTTTTCACAAAGCAATGGAACATGTTTCACATATATCCCACAATCTTTAAGAGTTTGGGTCATCCAAAGCAATTGAGCATAACATGAACTAGCGGCGATGTATTCCGCTTCGGCAGTGGACAAGGATACTGAGTTTTGTTTCTTGGAAGACCAAGATACAAGAGATCTACCAAGAAATTGACAAGTACCCGAAGTGGACTTTCTATCAACCTTGTCACAGGCATAGTTCGAGTCGGAGTAGCCAACAAGATCGAAAGAGGCCCTCTTTGGATACCAAATGCCAAAATTTGGTGTATGGATTAAGTATCTCACTATCCTTTTCACGGCCTTAAGATGACATTCTTTAGGAGCGGCTTGATATCGTGCACACATGCACCCACTTAGCATAATATCGGGACGTGAAGCACATAGATATAACAATGAACCAATCATAGAGCGATAAACATTTTGATCGACCGGTTCACCATCTTTGGTCAAATCAAGATGTCCACTAGTAGGCATGGGTGTAGTCATACCTTTGCATTCTTGCATATTGACCTTCTTGAATAAGTCCTTGGTGTACTTCGTTTGAGAGACAAAGGTACCTTCCTTAGTTTGCTTGATTTGCAAACCAAGAAAGAATTTGAGTTCACTCATCATAGACATCTCAAACTTCTCCGACATTAGATTTCCAAGCTTTTCACTAAAATGAGGGTTAGTTGATCCAAATATAATATCATCGACATAAATTTGGCACACAAATAGTTCCCCATTAACCCTTTTAGTAAAAAGAGTAGAATCAATTTTTCCAATTTCAAAGCCTTTTTCAATAAGGAACTTGGTCAAGCATTTATACCACACTCTAGGAGCTTCTTTAAGACCATAAAGGGCTTTGTGAAGTTTGTAAACATGATTAGGTTTCTTAGGATTGACAAAGCCGGGAGGTTGCTTAACATAAACTTCCTCCTCTATTTCACCATTTAGAAAAGCACTTTTAATGTCCATTTGGTACAAGGTGATATCATGGTGATTAGCATAGGCAAGTAAGATGTGAATGGACTCAAGTCTAGCAACGGGAGCAGAAGTCTCACCATAGTCCATAGCTTCGACTTGAGTGTAGCCGGCGACGAGACTTGCTTTGTTGGGAACTACTTGTCCATCTTTATCTTGCTTGTTGCGAAACACCCATTTGGTATCGATGATGTTGTGGTTGTTGTCGGGCTTCTCAACCAATGTCCAAACTTGATTTCTCTCAAAGTTGTGTAGCTCTTCATGCATGGCATTTATCCAATCCGGATCTTCGAAAGCTTCTTCAACCTTCATAGGTTCAATGCTAGAGATGAATGAATAGTGTCGGCGTTCTGCGAACGGGGGTCCCCAGACTTGCCTGCCTGCGGCCTGCGACGTGGCTCAAAGGGGGCCCAGCATGGCCCATCTTCATCAACACAAGCTCAAGACCCTCGCGAGGGGCCAAGCCTCGCGGGGCGGACGACAAGGAGCTTCCTTAGGCACGGCCTCATCAGGCTGGCTCACGAGGAGGCGGAGAGTTCAAGGCGGGGTACCTCGCGAGGTGCCCATGACGCAAGCCATGACGACCAAGGGCGCCAGTCGAGCGCCAGCCCGCGCAGTGTCCTCCTTTCCTCTTTTGTGCAAAGGGAGCAAGCGCAGGCGAGAGCATCAAGCAAAGGCATCCATTTCGGTGCAACAAGACCAAGACCAGCCCAACGGCAGGGAGGAAGTAATTGTGGAGCCCAAACAGGCGTCACCACCAGAGCCTTTGACAGGCAAGGATCAACTTTAGTCAGGATAAGTGTACCCGCTGTCCCCCTTCAAAATGGCCAATTTTTGTGTGACACCCCAAAATTTTGACCTTGTTTTATTAATTAAAATTTTGCCAGGAAATTAAAACTTTTATTTTCTGGGCTCCCTTTTTATTTTTGAAATTTTTTCTCCCTTGCTATTATGGAGTTTTCCCCATAGAGAAAACTTTTCATATATGTTATTGGACTTGTTTAACCTCTCAAGAAAAAAAAACTTTTCTTTTATTAGTAGAACTAATTACATAATTAATTTGCTTGATCTTTATTTTCTTGAAAAAATGGTTTTTCAAGGTTATATGACCATATTTGAACTACAACCATTTGATATATTTATCTAAAAATCCAACCAAAATTTGGAGATGTCATGTGATGTTTTTAAATCACTTTTATACAAAAATATCTTTTATTCTTGAAATATTTTGAGCTCTACACCCAATTTTCTTCTCTGGTCCAGAGAGCAATTTTGCACTACAACCCTTTTAAATAATTCTTTCTAGACTCCACCAAAATTATGGGATGTCAGTAGGAGCATATTATTCAGCTTTATGCAAAAACCCAGCTATGTTACTTGAATAATTTGAGTGAATCATCCTCATTTCCATTCTGGTCCAACTTGAGGTTTTGTACTACAACTATATTTTAACTTGCTCCTTTTGCTGTGATTCCTTTTCCTACTTGTACTACACCTTACCAAACCCTTAAGTCCAAGATCATGAACCCATTGGGAGAATTTTTGTCCATGCAGAGATGCCATTTGTCTCCTGTCTAGAATTGAGTTTTTGCAAAACTTGCACTAACAAGTTTCTGTATTTTGCCAACTAACCTCACCAACCTATTATTCAACTAATGAGACCACCATCTGGAATTCTTGACCACTCCAAGAATAGCCTAGGTGCCTTTGGCATTATGACAAACACCTAGAGTGCATGGACTGAATTGGCATGATCTCAAGTCTACACTACGAACTTAATCCCCTGACAGGACCAGCATGTCCAATAGTTTTGCCTTAGGTTATAACCCCACCCTGCTAACTCCCAGCTCCAACCAAGCGTTCTCGAGTGCCATGGCATTTCGCCGAGCACCTGGTGGGCGTGCTCTGGGCGCGCCCAGAGCATGCGTTTGGCACGCACGTGCGCCCGAGCCGCCGCGTCGCGCCCGCTTCACCCCACCTACCCCCGCTCGCCCGCAGAGCCGCGCCCGACCTCATCCACTCGCAGGGACCGTCCAAAGCCGCACAGCGCCACCGCCAGAGCACTTTTGGCGGCACGCCGGCATCGGCCGACAGCCTCTGCGCCGTTCGGCGCCGCCCAAGCCATCCCCGCTCGCCAGCTCGCCCTTGGAGCAGTAGCCGCTCGTCCGCTAGCTCCTGCCGCCATCCCCAGCCGCGCCACGTTGCCCTGCAACTACAGAAGATGGTCGCCGACGACCTTATCCGCGGCCACTGTCGGAACCGACCCCGAGCGCCTATTTAAGGAGGCCCCCGAGCATGTTCCGTTCACAGGCGGCCTCAGTACACTCCTCCAGTTCCCCCATGGCAGCCAATCGACCCGAGGAGGCCGTCTTCCTCATCTCCGGCAACTCCAGCCGCCGCCGCTGTCTCGACCATTCCAGCGCCACCAGGGCCTCTCCCTCCCATTTCTCTTCGCCAAGAACACCTCCTCCCTTCCAGGAACCCAACCCCCTACTTGATTTTGATCGGGAACCACATTCACCCCAAAACCACTCCGTCACCGACGCTCCCTCCGCCGCGGAGCTCGCCGCCGACGAACCCCTCCGTCCCCGCCGGCCAGTCGACCACCGGGAGGACCGCCTAGGAGAGGTGGATCCATCCCTGGCCTCGGATGCCCTCGAGGAGCCTCCATTCGCCGGCGACGATCGCCGGAGCCCCCGCCTCTGTTCGACCAGAGGAGGAAGGAGGCGGGGGAGACTGGTCAAACCTGACCAGTGGGCCCTCTGGACCCACTGTCAGCGACCCACCCCGCCGCCACGTGTTTAAGTGAAGGCGTACAACCCCCCTAGTACATTTTTCCTACACCGAAAACGTATTTCATCTGAAGCGTTTTCGGTTATAGGTTTTTTTTTAAAACAGATTTTGACCACAACTTTGACTGCCTATAACTTTTTAAATACAATTCCAAATGAAATGATTCTTTTTCCTACCTCTCTCAAAAAATGTCTAGTTTATTTTTAGATTTATTTGAAAAAATTTCAGAACAACTTTTGGTGCTGTTTTTATTTTGTGTGTTAATTCTTTTATATTGCTAAAATAGGATTTTTGAAGAGAAGAGAAATGTTTCATGTTTTGGAGTGCACCCTGCCTTTCCACACATTGAAGGCAAGCATTCTGAATCCCGGCATAATATTTTGGTGTGATCGTTGATACATTTTTAACACCACCACATTTCGAAGGACTTGTCATTTCATGTGATATGATCATATGCATGAGTGCATATTAGTGATTTCCATGCTGTTGGAAATAAACACACTTGTGATGATAATCATCCTCATGTGTCTTGCATGCATGCCGGAAAGGAATCCGGGAAAGCCTCTGCCTTGGGTAGGTGTGAGCTTATCGCCGGTCTCCGTCGGGACGGGTATGTCCGGTATGGCATAGTACGATATAATGAGTGTTGATTGGAATGGTTGAAATATATTTGTTATACATGTCATGGAGGAAACTATAAACCTCCTGAGTCGACCATAGATCGAGTCTTGTTCCAGTAACCCCCACACTTGTTTCGTGCTACCACTTGTCCCTGCCACAGGTAGGGTACGGTTCAGTAATTTGTCAACCCCTTTCTAGCACACACCGTACAGAGGGGCCGGGATGAGGGTACCATGGCCATGGATTAAAGCCAGTCATCCGGTCAGGGGGCATGGGTGTTTCCGGTTGGGACCGAGAGGGGAGGCCACCCCCTTAGAGCGCGCGATATAAATTTGATCCCATGCTACGCGAGGTTGTAGCCTCCCCACTTAGAGTTTGCTTGACGGGTGTCGTGGGTGATTCCAGACACCGGTAAGTTAAGCTGGTGTGTGCAAGTCAGGTGTGTTTTCATTTAAAAGACCGTAAGAGGAATTAGTCCCGATGGACTAAAGGATTCCGTTACTCGTGGGTAAAGAGTACACCCTCTGTAGATATTAAAACTATTCGAATAGCCGTGTCCACGGTTAAGGATTACAGTTTGGGACGGGTCAAGTGTCGGTCTTAGTGTCGGTCTTCGGAGGTGAAACTGTTAACCAGAACTGGAACTACTACTTGTGACTTGTGATAATTATGATCATTATCATTGTTGACTAACCGTGATATTATTGTTATTATCGAGTATCTCTGGGATGGTTCTACCTCCGGGATATTCACTATGATTGTTTATTTTAAAGCCCTTTATGTGGTGTCGCTCAGACGCCCGACTGTGGCATTTCTCTTAAAGCCCTTTATGTGGTGTCGCTCAGACGCCCGACTGTGGCATTTATTTTAAAGCCCTTTATGTGGTGTCGCTCAGACGCCCGACTGTGGCATTTCTTTTAAAGCCCTTTATGTGGTGTCGCTCAGACGCCTGACTGTGGCATTTCTTTTAAAAGCCCTTTATGTGGTGTCGCTCAGACGCCCGACTGTGGCATTTCTTTTAAAGCCCTTTAGGTGGTGTCGCTCAGACGCCCGACTGTGGCATTTCTTTTAAAACCCTTTATGTGGTGTCGCTACGACGCCCGACTGTGGCATTGCTTGTTGTTTATTTTTCATAAATCTCAATGCTACTATGTTATTGCATATCCATGAATAACGTGCTTGCATGCATCCGAGTTTTATTTTTGTGACTGACGTCATGAGCATAAAATATTTTCAGCACATCATTGTTATATTATACCTGTGTTCATAATGTTTGCGAGTACATTCAAAGTACTCACTAGCTTGTCCCTGGCTATTGTCTTGGCCAGATTTTCTTGCGCGGAGAGGAGCGACGCGATGACAGCCCCGGAACCTAAGCAATGGAGATAGTAGCCTCGCGAAGATAGGAGTTAACCTGGTCAGCTGTTCCTGTGGGAATTGGAGTCCCATAGACACTGATGATCCACAAACCGCTTCCGCCATCAACCACTAGAAACCATTTGTTGTACTCACAGGCCAGAATGGTCTTGTACTACATATTTTGTGTTTTTGCTTGGAATTTCTGTATCAAGTTGGAGCCTCATTAGCTAACAGTAATCCCGGGGCTGATGAGCACGACGGTCTTTTCTAGAAATTTATTACCCGGAAAACCGGTCGTGACAGACTTGGTATCAGAGCCAGGCTGACCATTGGCTAATCCTATCTTAGCCAGGTCGAAAACCTAGGAAAACCAACCCACCAGACCCTAACCAAAAACCCAAGCCAAACTTCCCGTGCAAGATAGCCACACAGAGACCCCAACACTTTTGGCAGTCGGTGCCCAACCTATCAGCCCAGCCTGTCGGTCGCGCGCCAATAATCTGTCTTATTTGCAAGCGTGCGAGGGAAGACTTCGTTCCCTTTTTCTATAAAAAGGGCACGCTAGCCTCAACACAGCACAGCCCCGGCCATCAACCAAAATACCTTGATGACCCCAGAAGTACTTCGTCGTCTTTGGGGAGCACACTCCAACGGGATTGTGGCCAACAATCCCCACGATGGTCATTATCGCTACCCCGAGCCTGCAGCCCCTCAACCCCCTCCAACAGAACCCGACGGTAAAAACCGTGAAGAAACCTCGGCGTCCACGAGGCAAGCCCTCTTAGATATGAACGAGGTAGACTAAAATCGCTCGAATGATACCGAGTCTTAGAATGACCTCGCCTTGTGATCTTGTGACCCTGTGTCACCGAAATTAAATGTTGGTTGCTTGAGCGCCCCTGTTTTTAAATCGTAGCCATGCATGAGTATGTTGATGTGCGATTGCATTTTTTTTCCCGGGCGTAGCTGCCAACCTCGACGACGCAAGTTTGTGCTATGGATAAATCTTTTGGTTCCAGCTCACCGGAAAGATATTTTTTCAAAACAACTCTTAACAAATCTCGAGGACGAGATTTTCTTTTAAGGGGGGTAGTGTTGTGACACCCCAAAATTTTGACCTTGTTTTATTAATTAAAATTTTGCCAGGAAATTAAAACTTTTATTTTCTGGGCTCCCTTTTTATTTTTGAAATTTTTTCTCCCTTGCTATTATGGAGTTTTCCCCATAGAGAAAACTTTTCAAATATGTTATTGGACTTGTTTAACCTCTCAAGAAAAAAAACTTTTCTTTTATTAGTAGAACTAATTACATAATTAATTTGCTTGATCTTTATTTTCCTGAAAAAATGGTTTTTCAAGGTTATATGGCCATATTTGAACTACAACCATTTGATATATTTATCTAAAAATCCAACCAAAATTTGGAGATGTCATGTGATGTTTTTAAATCACTTTTATACAAAAATATCTTTTATTCTTGAAATATTTTGAGCTCTACACCCAATTTTCTTCTCTGGTCCAGAGAGCAATTTTGCACTACAACCCTTTTAAATAATTCTTTCTAGACTCCACCAAAATTATGGGATGTCAGTAGGAGCAAATTATTCAGCTTTATGCAAAAAGCCAACTATGTTACTTGAATAATTTGAGTGAATCATCCTCATTTCCATTCTGGTCCAACTTGAGGTTTTGTACTACAACTATATTTTAACTTGCTCCTTTTGCTGTGATTCCTTTTCCTACTTGTAGTACACCTTACCAAACCCTTAAGTCCAAGAGCATGAACCCATTGGGAGAATTTTTGTCCATGCAGAGATGCCATTTGTCTCCTGTCCAAAATTGAGTTTTTGCAAAACTTGCACTAACAAGTTTCTGTATTTTGCCAACTAACCTCACCAACCTTTTATTCAACTAATGAGACCACCATGTGGAATTCTTGACCACTCCAAGAATAGCCTAGTTGCCTTTGGCATTATGACAAACACCTAGAGTGCATGGACTGAATTGGCATGATCTCAAGTCTACACTATGAACCTAATCCCCTGACCAGACCAGCATGTCCAATAGTTTTGCCTTAGGTTTATAACCCCACCCTGCTAACTCCCAGCTCCAACCAAGCGTTCTGGAGTGCCATGACATTTCGCCGAGCACTTGGTGGGCGTGCTCTGGGCGCGCCCAGAGCGTGCGTTTGGCACGCACGTGCGCCCGAGCCGCCGTGTCGCGCCCGCTTCACCCCACCTACCCCCGCTCACCCGCAGAGCCGCGCCCGACCTCATCCACTCGCAGGGACCGTCCAAAGCCGCACAGCGCCACCACCAAAGCACTTTTGGCGGCACGCCGGCGTCGGCCGACAGCCTCTACGCCGTTCGGCGCCGCCCAAGCCATCCCCGCTCGCCAGCTCGCCCTTGGAGCAGTAGCCGCTCGTCCGCTAGCTCCTGCCGCCATCCCCAGCCGCGCCATGTTGCCCTGCAACTACAGAAGACGGTCGCCGACGACCTTATCCGCGGCCACCGTTGGAACCGACCCCGAGCGCCTATTTAAGGAGGCCCCCGAGCACGTTCCGTTCGCAGGCGGCCTCAGTACACTCCTCCAGTTCCCCCATGGCAGCCAATCGACCCGAGGAGGCCGTCTTCCTCATCTCCGGCAACTCCAGCCGCCGCCGCTGTCTCGACCATTCCAGCGCCACCAGGGCCTCTCCCTCCCATTTCTCTTCGCCAAGAACACCTCCTCCCTTCCAGGAACCCAACCCCCTACTTGATTTTGATCGGGAACCACATTCACCCCAAAACCACTCCGTCACCGACGCTCCCTCCGCCGCGAAGCTCGCCTCGACCACCGGGAGGACCGCCTAGGAGAGGTGGATCCATCCCTGGCCTCGGATGCCCTCGAGGAGCCTCCATTCGCCGGCGACGATCGTCGGAGCCCCCGCCTCTGTTCGGCCAGAGGAGGAAGGAGGCGGGGGAGACCGGTCAAACCTGACCTGTGGGCCCTCTGGACCCACTGTCAGCGACCCACCCCGCCGCCACGTGTTTAAGTGAAGGCGTACAACCCCCCTAGTACGTTTTTCCTACACCGAAAATGTATTTCATCTGAAGTGTTTTCTGTTATAGTTTTTTTTTAAAAACAGATTTTGACCACAACTTTGACTGCCTATAACTTTTTAAATACAATTCCAAATGAAATGATTCTTTTTCCTACCTCTCTCAAAAAATGTCTAGTTTATTTTAAGATTTATTTGAAAAAATTTCAGAACAACTTTTGGTGCTGTTTTTATTTTGTGTGTTAATTCTTTTATATTGCTAAAATAGGATTTTTGAAGAGAGGAGAAATGTTTCAAGTTTTGGAGTGCACCCTGACTTTCCACACATTGAAGGCAAGCATTCTGAATCCCGGCATAATATTTTGGTGTGATCGTTGATACATTTTTAACACCACCGCATTTCGAAGGACTTGTCATTTCATGTGATATGATCATATGCATGAGTGCATATTAGTGATTTCCATGCTGTTGGAAATAAACACACTTGTGATGATAATCATCCTCATGTGTCTTGCATGCATGCCGAAAAGGAATCCGGGAAAGCCTCTGCCTCGGGTAGGTGTGAGCTTGTCGCCGGTCTCCGTCGGGACGGGTATGTCCGGTATGGCATAGTAAGATATAATGAGTGTTGATTGGAATGGTTGAAATATATTTGTTATACATGTCATGCAGGAAACTATAAACCTCCTGAGTCGACCGTAGATCGAGTCTTGTTCCAGTAACCCCCACACTTGTTTCGTGCTACCACTTGTCCCTGCCACAGGTAGGGTACGGTTCAGTAATTTGTCAACCCCTTTCTAGCACACACCGTACAGAGGGGCCGGGATGAGGGTACCATGGCCATGGATTAAAGCCAGTCATTCGATCAGGGGGCATGGGTGTTTCCGGTTGGGACCGAGAGGGGAGGCCACCTCCTTAGAGCGCGCGATATAAATTTGATCCCATGCTACGCGAGGTTGTAGCCTCCCCACTTAGAGTTTGCTTGACGGGTGTCGTGGGTGATTCCAGACACCGTTAAGTTAAGCTGGTGTGTGCAAGTCAGGTGTGTTTTCATTTAAAAGACCGTAAGCGGAATTAGTCCCGATGGACTAAAGGAATCCGTTACTCGTGGGTAAAGAGTACACCCTCTGCAGAGATTAAAACTATTCGAATAGCCGTGTCCATGGTTAAGTAGGACCATTATGGTCGAGTCTTGAGTATAACATCGCAGCGGAAATCTTCGTCGATAACTTGGACGCATGCCATCTGCCTTAACCCTACAGGCATTCTGACTGGGAAGCGTCCTAGCTCGCATGCTCATCACCGAAGTGTTCTTCATCACATCCTGTTCTTCCATGCCTGGTCAATTAAATAACAAGTGGCAAGCCAATGAGTACTTTGAATGTATTCGCAAGCAACCCATGTTTTGGTTCAAGATACAACAATGCTCGATATAGGTAAATTTTTGCAGAAAGCTAGTTTGAGTGCAATGACATGTTCAACAACTGTGTAAGGCATGCATCAAGAGAATTCAAGTAACCATGAGGACTGGTTACAGATATCAACATAAATAGAGTGGGCACCAACCCATCTAACATAAACAGAGTGGGCACCAACCCAGCTCAATCATTTCAAGTCCTTTGACTTGACCCAGGTAGTTTTATCAGCTCACACACACACAGTTTGTAAACAAGTGGACGTAGCCCAAGAGCAGTTACCCAATTGTCCTTGACCGTGGACACGGCTATTCGAATAGTTTTACACTCTGCAGAGGTTGCACACTTTACCTACTAGATCCGGGGAACTTCTGTGTCATCCACGACCCGCGGTACCTTAACTACCCGGGGTAAGCACCCGATCACTACCTTTCCCTAGACGACACTAACATGGAGTCCACTCGATTGGCAGTAACCCCCGTGCCCAACTTTTCACATAACACCTTCTTGGAGCCTCGCTACCATAATTATCACATACCCTGGCACGGGGTACCAACGGTGTGTCCGGTGCCCTGTGAAAACAGTCATGGCCGCCCTACCTGGCACGACCCCGTCCCAAGAGAGAGCACCAACTCTCCCCCGTCACTAGTAATGCAGGCTCCAAGCTAGTATTGGTCTAGGTACTCAATAATGCCCTTTCCCATATAAGGGTAGAGTGGTTGCGCATGTACGGTTGGAATAACGGTCGCAACTCTGACCAATCCATTTTGAAAACAACACACACTTTCCTTGGCACACCACTTCGTCATCAAGTGGTCACCCATCTCATCTTCCCCCTCGGGCATAAGTGGCACCCGACGGGGTTTTCGAAAAATCTTTTGAAAGTACTTTTGTCTCCATCACCATGCATATCCATGTCCCTTTTTGCGTATCACTACTTAGCATCCTATCTACTCCCACCGGCATAACCCTCATAAGAAGGTAGGGTCATGCACAATGCAAGTATCAACGAGGAAATCACAGAGGCAACCAGCCCACGTGGTTCACCACCTCATCATGATTACGATGCAACAATAATAAAGAGCTATATATGACATGCATAAAAAGGGGTTTCATAGGCATGGTCAAAGGGCTACTTGCCTGTTTAACAAAGTCTTCGAGGTCTTCAAATATCTCTGGTCCAACTCCGAGCATTGCGTCTACTTCGTCAACTATCGTTGATAGCAACCATAATAAGCAACACAACAAGGCAGGAAATAAAAGTGCTCTAAAAATATGAGTTGGACTTTTCTAGGATACTTCTGGTCATATGAGGGATGACCAAAGTGGTTTCATTGGGATTCGGTGAATGGATATCTCTGAACATTTTGATATGGTGGAATCAAGGGGTTTATGGATTTGCAAGAAGTGTACAGAAATATATTTTTGAAAAATGAGCAAAGGCACCCATTTAACAAGGGATGATTTTAGGAGCATCTAGGAATTGGTTTCACTGGATTTGGAGTTGAGATGATTTTCCTATGAATTTGCAAAGTTGTCAAATATGAAGAAATGTCTCATTATTTTGTGGGGGTACAGAAAGTATTAATAAAAATGTTCATAAACTAAGTTATGAACTTAGATGCATCTAGGAATTTGAATCATGGCATTTGGATCAATATTGAGCTCTCTGTGATTTTCTAAAGTTCATCACAGAAATAGGAAAAATAGGATTTGCTAAATATTTGTGAATAAAATGTCTCTGGAAAAAGGTGCATGTTGCATCACCAGATAGATCATGATTTATAAAGTCACTATAAATTTGAATCATCAAATTTGGAGTTGATTTGATTTATTTGTGGATTTTTGAAGTTGACTGGAAAAAGAAAAAGACCAAGGTTTTACCGAACGGGCTGGATCTGGGCGGCGGCGGCGCGCACCGGGCGAGGCATAGCGGGCAGTGCACTGGGCCTGGCCCAGCTCCTCGCGGACACCCGACGGGAGGCCACGCCGAAGGCGTATTCGCTGGTGACGCTTCCGTCGAAGGGAAGCGCAAAATAGCTGGCCCGTCTCCACTTGCCAGCGAGGCCCGGTGGCTGAGCCACTGACGAGCGGGGCCCGCCTGTAGGATCGTCCCCAACCTCCCGCCCGGCGCGACGGGAGACAGAGGGAGCGAGTCCGGACGGCGCCGGCGCTCTTCCCGGCGACTCCGGCCGTCCCCGGCGACGCTCGGCATACCTACGGACTCGGGAGGCCGAGCCGCACCCATCCATGGGCGCCACGCAGGCTGGGGAGGTCCAGGGCGATGGCGACCGTGACGCCGGCGGACGAGGCTTCAGGAGAAGATGGTTGCGGTGGCACGGGGCACCAGAGCAGGAGAAGATGAGCGGGAGAGCTCCGCCGGTCATCTGCAGTTCTACTGGTGGCCAAAGGAGGGGCGGGGAGGCCCTGGTTTGCCGGAGCCGAGTGGAGGCCAACGGCGACCATGGCGGCGATGGAGAGGCAAGGAGAGCACGAGGGGAATAGAGAGCTTGTCCGGGAGGTTGCTGGGAGTGAGAGAGGGCGAAAGGAGGCTAGAGAGAGCTCGGGGGCTGGATTAAATAGGCGTGGCCGCGGAGCACCGTGGGCAGCGTCCACGGACGCGCTCGGGTGAGGTCGTGGAGGGGAGAGGAGAGAGTTTAGGAGGGGGCCGGCAGCTTGCCGTGTCCCAGACGCCGAGGCGGCCTCGTGAGACACGCCGGGGAGGCCCGAGGTGGACGGAGGCGGTTGGCAGGGGGCGGCTACAGTGCGGGAGCACACTGTAGCGCGCTCCAGAGCGCCCATAGGCTGTCCAGGCCATTTTCTATGCTTGTGGGCGCGCCCTTGCATGTCCAGTAGCATTTGGGGGGTGCTAAGGAAGGAATCTTGGCCTTGGATGCTTTGGGTGGCCAGTGGGTGAAGAGAGAGGAAGGAGAAGAGTGGAAATGGGGCTGTCCAGAATAGAAAAGTGGAGTTCTTCCCCCCTCCATCATTTCTTACTTGGGCATAAAAGTGTCCAGGTGCTAGAGGGGGACTAGCAGAGGTTGTGGTAAAAATTAGAGTCCATGGAGATTAGTGGAAGAGGCCAAAAATGGGATTTTGGTAAAGTGGCAGAAGGTGTTTGATGAGGGTTTGGGCAATAAGATGACTTCCATTTGTCATGAGGCTCCACAGGGTGAAATGACACACATTACTAGGGCCTTCCACCAATTTGGAGCTCATTTGGAGCAAGTTGCCAATGCAACTTTGGTAAACCCTAGAAATCAACAGAAATGGGCTTTCCAAGATTTAGCCATGCAAATCTATTCTCCTTGATTCACCACTTGGTGTAGTGTCCTCATTTGGTCATGTGATCATTATCACAAAAGTTGGAATCAAGGAGAGAAAGTTGGTAATGTAGAGTTGTTCAAATTTGATTCTGGTCAGAGAGGGTTTTGGGGCACTTTGATAAATATAACTTGTTCTCCAACTTGTGCCACTTGGTCTAGATAAATAATTAGACCATTTGAGAATGTTCACAAGGTTTGAGAATATTTGGAAATGTTTGGCAATGTAAAGTTGCTCAAACTTCAAAATGGACAGAAATGGTTTTGAGGGTATTTGATGATGTCATCTTGTTCTCCAAGACATGAGACTTGGCAAGATCACCAAATATGTCATATGTGACATGATAGAATTTTCGTGGAATTTTTGGAGAATATTTCCTTTGTAAATATTTCAAAAGCTTGAAATATCCAGAAAGGGTTTTTGAGGGGTTTGACCAATATTTTGAACATGACCATGTGTTGAAACTCTTATATATGGACAATATATGTCCTATGAGTTTCCCTAAATTTTGTCAAATATTTGTGAAGCAATAAAATAATTTTTTTCCTATTAAAGACCATTTCTGGCCTTAAGAAAAAGCTTTTATATAAAATAGGAAAATAACTTTCAAAATTATATTTTTTTGGTTTCTGGGTATCCTATATCTAATAGGAGTCAAATATATTTTTTGAAAGATTTTTACTGCCCTTAATTAAGTACTTGCAGTGCAAACCTCAATTCAGGGGTTTTTGAAAAACTAATTTTTGAAAATGCTATTTGGCCAAATTATTTTTGCAAGAAATTATTTTTATGTCCTATACACATGGCATGATCATTGGGAAAGGTTTTTGGATAAAGGAGAAGGAGTATAAGAGTTGGAGAATTTATTTGATTTTTTAGAGCACTTGCAAACAGCAAACAAACATTCAATCAAAGCAAAGACAAAACACTCAAAAGTTTTTGTCAAACCACGCTTTGACATTATTTATTGACTTAAGTGTTGTGCCATGAAAATCAGGGTGTGACACCATGCGGGGGATGGACCTCGTGCTGGGGGAGGAGCGTCGTCGAGAAGTCGCGCTGCGAGCGGCAAGGTACCAACAAGCACTGCGGCGATACCACTGCCGCAACATCCGCCCCAGAACTCTTGAGCTAGGGGACCTCGTGCTCCGGCGGGTTCTCTCCAGGGAGGGACTGCATAATCTCTCTCCCATGTGGGAGGGCCCATTCAAGGTTGTTCATGTTTCCAGGCCCCGCTCCGCGCGCTTGGAGACTCAGGAGGTAGTACCTGTCCAGAACGCGTGGAACATCCAGCACCTCCGGAGGTTTTACCCCTAAAAAGGCCCAGAGCCTGTGAAGAAGGAGAATGCCTGTGAAGCTCATCTTTTTGGAAAAGGCCCAGAGACTGTGACGAAGGCGAATGCCTGTGAAGCTCATCTTTTTGGAAAAGGCCCAGAGCTTGTGAAGAAGGCGAATGCGTGTGAAGCTCATCTTTTTGGAAAAGGCCCAGAGCCTGTGAAGAAGGCGAATGCCTGTGAAGCTCATGTTTTTGGAAAAGGCCCAGAGCCTGTGAAGAAGGCGAATGCCTGTGAAGCTCATCTTTTTGGAAAAGGCCCAGAGCCTGTGAAGAAGGCGAATGCCGGTGAAGCTGATGCGTTTTGGAAAAGGCCCAGGGCCTGTGAAGAAGGCGAACGCTTATGAAGCTGATGCATTTTGGAAAAGGCCCGGAGCCTGTGAAGAGGGCCAATGCCCGTGAAGCTTGTTTCCCCCCAAGAAAGGCCCGGAGCCCATGAAGAAGGCCAATGCCTGTGAAGCTCGTCGCCCGTGAAACTCTCACGTAATAATGAGTTGGGGCTGTACACGCCCCGGAGTCTTAGGAGCGTCGGCCTCAGGCCCTGGGGCTCCCTCCCACGCCCAGTGGCAGCACTTAGCTCCGCACTGGTGAGAAGACGTCAAAGACTAGATTAGATGCCGGACGCGGCTTTTTAATTTGCTTTCTGCAGTTGGCTTGTTCGCTCTTATTTGAAGTTTTATTGAAGCTATTGCCTTTGAGTTGTGGCTCTTTGACTTTTCGCTCTCCTACCTCGATTTCCCTCGCGCGAGGTCTCACGAGGGAGCAGCCCTAACTCCCTCGCGATTGTTTCTCTGCCCTCATCGTTCAAGGTTTCACAACCCAAGTTCACTACAGTAGCACCCCTCCAGTCCGTGCCTCACGGGCATCGCGACACAAATACAGGGCCTGGGTCGGTTGCCCCCACGGCTGAGGCAGGGGATTACCTACGCACGGACGTGCGGCCGGAGAGAACAATACCAAAATAACGGGAACAACACGATGATTAACGACGGTAACCGAAACACGCCCCCACGGGGCCCCACACTGCTGTCTTTTTTGCGCAGGAGACAAGAAAAGAAAGAACAAATCAGGCGAAGCTCGCCCTACGCTGGCCCGCAGGGAAGACTCGAGCCGCCTCCGGAGCTCAGGCGGACTCCCTCTCGCGCTTCACCGGGGCGCGACGGCGGGCACACCTGCTGCCGCCCTCCAAGCTGGCACGACGGCGTGGAGGCTGACCGCGGCCGCTGCTAGAAGAGTCGCTGCCCGAAGAAGAACCAGTGAAGCTTGAGGAACCCTGGGCGCCGCCAAACACGCGCGCGCTGTCCTCTCCGTCCTCACCGGGGCTGGGTCCCCGGCCGCGGTCGCCGTCTTCAGGGCAGCGCCCTGCGCGGCGACCATCTTCCCCAAACACCTTCATATAGAGGGTGGCATCGCCGTCGAACTTGAAGTGCAGGGTGCACCGACGGCTCAGGCCACGCGCGCGGGCAAACGTCTGCCAGCCGCGGGTCAAGGCTAGGGTCCCAGCTGTAGAGACCTCCAGCGAAGCCCACGAGGCCCGGCTGCAACAGCCATCTGCCTAGAGCGAGAGGCCGCTCGGGGCGCCAGCCGGGAGCTCACCTAGGAGGAAGCGAGGGAGCTGGAGCCGGGCGCTGGTCGGCTCCGCCGCCCAGACAACAAACTCCGGCAGCACCTCCGCAGAGTGGAGGCGCGGCCTAGGGGGTTGCACGGCCGAAGCACTCCCCCCGGCCATGGCCAGCCGCCCGTCACCGCGCGAGAAGCCACCTCCGCGACCGCGCGGAGCCGCCGTGGAGGCCACAGGGTGTTTGCGAGGGCGGTCTCGACCGCGCATGGGCGAGGGAGAGGCAGACTCGACCTGGCGAGCCTTTCCTTTCTTTGCGGCCGAGAACTTCCTTGGCGGAACCATGAAGAAGAAGGAGAAGCAAGAGGGGATAGACTGGAAGGGCATGCGCCGTTCCGTACTTATAGACAGAGAAGGCCAACCGTCGACCTCCACGATCGCAGGTAATCATGACCCGCTTTGCATGCAGGGACTTGTCGAATCCGTGCAGTTGCCGAGGCGTCATGGGAAAGCGGAGAAGCCCATGTCCAATCAACCACCACGCGGTGCCCAAGGCCACAGGCTTTTAGGGCCCGTGATGCTTCACACTTGCCCTTTCGCCTCTCTGCTTGGCCAAGTCCGGGCGCGCCTTGGGCCCGGGGGCTACTATCGGCGTTCTGGGAACGGGGGTCCCCAGACTTGCCTGCCTGCGGCCTGCGGCGTGGCTCAAAGGGGGCCCAGCGCGGCCCATCTTCATCAACACAAGCTCAAGACCCTCGTGAGGGGCCAAGCCTCGCGGGGTGGACGACAAGGAGCTTCCTCAGGCACGGCCTCATCAGGCTGGCTCACGAGGAGGAGGAGAGTTCAAGGCGGGGTACCTCGCGAGGTGCCCATGACGCAAGCCATGACGACCAAGGGCGCCAGTCGGGCGCTAGTCGGGCGCCATCCCGCGCAGTGTCTTCCTTTCCTCTTTGGTGCAAAGGGAGCAAGCGCAGGCGAGAGCATCAAGCAAAGGCATCCATTTCGGTGCAACAAGACCAAGACCAGCCCAATGGCAGGGAGGAAGTCATTGTGGAGCCCAAGCAGGCGTCACCACCAGAGCCTTTGACAGGCGAGGACCAACTTGAGTCAGGATAAGTGTACCCGTTGTTCCCCTTAAAAATGTCCAATTGTTGGCGCCCTTCCCGCTCAATATTTGGGAATAGGCCCAGGGCCTTTGCCAATAAATAGGACTAGCCACCCCCAGGGTAGAGGGGGCTGGATCGAGTATCTGGCATACATCTAGAATCAAGAGAGAGAGAGAGCGACTGAAGTCCTCCTAGCAGTTCATCGCACCAGCCAAGAACAGACCCTCGCGAGGCTGTTCTTCCTTGTATTGTTCATTATCAGCCCAAGAGGCAATCCACCACACCACACACTAGAGTAGGGTTTTACACCACAATGGTGGCCTGAACCAGTATAAACCCTGTGTCTCTTGTGTTGTTTCTTTTGTAGTTTAGACCCTAGCGATTCGGCGAGGAGCAGGTAGGTAGAGGGCGTAATCTTCGCACGCACCCCAGTGTTCGAACCTCAAGGGTCTGCCGGAACCCGAAATCCGACAAATAGTGTTCACAAAATTTAGCTAAACGAGTTTTTGAGCGAGTGATTCTCCCGGTTTGGCTATCGTTGTAGATTTGCTCGACGGGATGGTCTTTAGCAATTCTTGCTCAAACTCGTGAAAGCTTTTGCTTAGATCTTGGTTGAACATCTTCTTCATCTTGTTCTTCTTCTTGGCCTTCTTCATTGTTGGTGTTGTTGTTCTCTTGTCGTGGTGGTGAAGGAGGTTGTTGACGTTCATATTGGTGCACTTCCTCGTTTTCTTCATGTTGGTGTGTTCCACTTGTGGATGCTTCCGTATCAACTCTTAGTTCACCTTGTCATGAGGTAGAAGCTTCCACTTGGACAGACGAGGTACTCTCCTTCACCTCCGTTGGACGAATCTTGCCAATAGACAAGTCTTGGATTGCTTCCGAGGGGTCTTTGTCTCCTACATCAATTGGCAATTGCTCCACTTGTGAGCCGTTAGATTCATCAAACTTCACATCTACCGTCTCTTAAACCTTTCGGGTGAAATTGTTGTAGACACGGTATGTGTGAGAGTTTGAGCCATAACCAAGTAGGAAACCTTCATGAGACTTAGGAGCAAATTTAGAACGACGATGCTTATCAAGAATGTAGCACTTTGAGCTGAATACTCGAAAGTAACCAACTTGGGGTTTGTTACCAGTGAGGAGCTCGTATGCCGTCTTGCCAAGTAGCTTGTGAAGATACAAGCGATTTGTTGCATGACAAGCTGTCTCAACTGCTTCTACCCAAAAGTGCTTCGGCGTCTTGTACTCATCAAGCATCGTTCGCGCCATTTCGATGAGCATTCGGATGTTACTCTCAACAACTCCATTTTGTTGAGGTGTGTACGTAGCTGAGAACTAATGTGAAATCCCTTCTTCGTCAAGAAAGGTTTCCATATTTGCGTTCTTGAACTCCGTTCCATTGTCGCTGCGAACCTTCTTGATCTTCACTTCAAATTGATTTTGGGCCTTCCTAGCAAAGTTTTTGAAGATCTTTTGTACCTGCGATTTATCATCTAGAAAGAACACCCATGTAAATCTTGAAGAAACATCAACTATAACTAGACCAAAAGAATTTCCACCGACACTCTTGTAAGCATTGGGACCAAAAAGATCCATGTGAAGTAGCTCGAGTGGCCTCCTTGTGGTCATGATGTTCTTCACGGGATGCCTCCCTCCAACCTGTTTACCTGCTTGACAAGTGCTGCAGAGTCTATCCTTATCAAATATGACAACGTTAACGCCAAGAATATGATTTCCTTTAATAAGCTTGTCAAGGTTTCGCATGCCAAGATAACCTAATTGTCTATGCCATTACCAACCTTTAGAGGATTTAGTAATAAAGCAAGTTCTAGGTTTAGAGTTTTTAGTGAAATCAACTATGTAAAGATCACCTCTATGTACATCGGTGAAGATCATTTTATGATTATCTCTACGAAACACTTGGCAATCTACTTCAGTAAATAGGACATTGAAACCGAAATCAGCAAGTCTAGATACTGAAAGTAAATTGTAGCCAAGAGATTCAACAAGCATGACATTTTGTATGGAGCTATCATGTGATATGGCCACCTTACCAAGGACAAACACCTTACCCTTTGAGTTGTCACCGAAAGTGACATACTTTTGAGGGTCGTCATTTTCAGCAAGCTCACGAAACATATCTTTATCTCCGATCATGTGATCGATACATCCACTATCAAGAACCCATTCCTTTCCTCCTGCCATATATACCCGAAGATTTGCCATAAGACCAAAATGTCTCATTGCATCATCAAGATCAAAGTCACTATCATTATCCTCGTCATAGTATCCATGTTCAACATCATCATGTGGTGGATCAAATCCTAGAGAGGGTGATTCGTTAGAGTGATTTTGACAATGATCTTCTTTATGAATTTTAATAACTTCGGAAATAATGTCACTAATAATTCCAACATCTCCTTTCGCACGATGAGGTTTGTGAGCTCAAATAGACAATTACCAAACATAGGATCATTGGAATTCATCTTACTCAAGGCAATAGACTGATGGAGAATTTCATCTAGATTTTTCAAGGAATAATTTGGAAAACGTTCCTCAAGAAATTTCCATATAGTGTAGGCACACTTAACAGTAGGCAAACATCCAATCAAGTTTCTAGGCAAGCCTCTAGTGATAAGATTAACAGTTCTAAGATTGTGAATCATGTCAATTGAATCATCAAGGGTGGGATTCATAGGATCAACATGAGGTGCACAAGGGCTAGCAATGTACTTGTTTAAATGATATTCATTGAAAATCACAAGCATCTCATTTTTTCACTCATGAAAATACTCTCCATCAAGTACAGGCACTCTATGTCTAAGACTCCCCAAAGTAGACTCATCCATCTTCCTCCAATGGTGTTTAAACCAAAGCAATGGATACCAAGGCTCTGATACCAATTGAAAGGATCGAGAAGAGGTGTCTAGAGGTGGGGGTGATTAGACACTAAGTACCAAAAGTTGCAATTTTTAACTTCTTTAAGTTTAAGTGGAGTTTTGGCACAAGTTTAACAATCACAATACATAACAAGCAAGCATGCAAATAGTATATGAGCAGCGGAAAGTAAAGCATGCAACTTGCAAGAATGTAAAGGGATGGGATTGGAGTGTGCAAACGCAATTGGAGACACGGATGTTTTTGTCGTGGTTCTGATAGGTGGTGCTATCATACATCCACGTTGATGGAGACTTCATCCCACGAAGGGTAACAGCAGCGCGAGTCCACGGAGGGCTCCACCCACGAAGGGTCCACGAAGAAGCAACCTTGTCTAGCCCACCATGACCGTCGCCCACGAAGGACTTGCCTCACTAGGGTAGATCTTCACGAAGTAGGCGATCTCCTTGCCCTTACAAACTCCTTGGTTCAACTCCACAATCTTGTCGGAGGCTCCCAAGTGACACCTAGCCAATCTAGGAGACACCACTCTCCAAGAAGTAACAAATGGTGTGTTGATGATGAACTCCT
Organism: Triticum timopheevii; assembly: GCA_963921465.1. Taxonomy (NCBI): domain Eukaryota; kingdom Viridiplantae; phylum Streptophyta; class Magnoliopsida; order Poales; family Poaceae; genus Triticum; species Triticum timopheevii. The sequence goes on from OY997270.1 coordinate 144,363,978, forward strand.
TGCTCTTGTGCTTCAAATGATAGTCTCCCCAACAATCAACTCTCTCTCACAGGATTTGGATTTGGTGGAAAGAAGATTTGAGTGGAAAGCAACTTGGGGAAGGCTAGAGATCAAGATTCATATGGTAGGAATGGAATATCTTGGTCTCAACACATGAGTAGGTGGTTCTCTCTCAGAAAATGAATGTTGGAAGTGTAGGCACGTTCTGATGGCTCTCCCATGAATGAAGAGGAGGTGGAGGGGTATATATAGCCTCCACACAAAATCTAGCCATTACACAGAACTTGCCAATCTCGGTGGGACCGAATTGAGAAACTCGGTCAGACCGATTCAGCAAATCTAGTGACCGTTAGGATTTTCGGTGGGACCGACGTGCAACTCGGTAGGACCGATATGGTTAGGGTTAGGGCATAACGTAATCTCGGTGAGACCGATTACACAAACTCGGTGAGACCAATTTTGGTAATAAGCTAACCAGAGAGTTGGTCAGGTAAACTCGGTGGGACCGATTTGCTCATCTCGGTGAGTCCGAAATGTTACAAAAAGGAGACAGATAATTTACATTGCAATCTTGGTAGGACCGATTACACAAACTCGGTGAGACTGATTTTGGTAATAGATACATACAGAGATATTACAATCCCATCTTGGTGAGACCGAGATCCCTATCGGTGAGACCGATTTGCCTAGGGTTTGTGGCAGTGGCTATGACATCTGAACTCGGTGGCACCGGATAGAAACAATTGGTGGGGCCGAGTTGGACTTTTGGTTTAGGTCATATGTGGATGTGAGAAAGTAGTTGAGGGCTTTGGAGCATATCACTAAGCATTTTGAGCTTGAGCTTGAGCCAATCCCCTCTTGATAGTATTGGCTTTTCCTATAGACTCAATGTGATCTTGGATCACAAAAATAGAAAATGTAGAGTCTTGAGCTTTGAGCTTGAGCCAATCCTTTGTCCTTAGAATCTTGAAGGGGTTCCACATCCTCTAGTCCATGCCACTTCATTGTTGAACTTATCTTAAACATACTAGGTAAAAGTGTTAGTCCAACAAGAGATATGTTGACATTAATTACCAAAATCACCCAGGGAGCACTTGTGCTTTCAGGCTTTCACCATAAGCTCCACCCTTGATAGCAAATAGGAAGGCGAGCTCATCACTTGCCTGCGAGCGAATGTCGATGTGTTTGCATGGCAAGCATCCAACATCCCCGGCATTCCCAGGGAGGTGATTGAGCACCATCTTGTTGTCTGTCCTCATGCGCAGCCCGTCAAGCAGAAGGTCAAGAAGCAAGCTTTGGATAGACAGGAGTTCATCACAGAAGAGATCAGAAAGCTACAAGCGGCAGGCTTGGTCAGAGGAGTACTCCATCCAACGTGGTTGGCCAATCCGATGGTGGTGCGCAAGGCAATGGGAAGTGGAGGCTGTGTATTGATTACACATATATCAATGAGGCCTGTCCAAATGACCCTTTCCCGTTGCCACGCATCGACCAGATTGTAGATTCCACAGATGGGTCTGACCTGTTATCATTCCTCGACGCCTACTCAGGATACCATCCGATTCTCATGACGAGAGAAGATGAAGAGAAGACAACATTCATCACCCCATGTCGTACGTATTGCTTTTTATGGATGCCTTTCGGGTTGCAGAGTACTGGCTCGACCTTTGCAAGAGCAGTCCAAATTGGTTTTGAGCCCCAGCTGCATAGAAATATGGAAGCTTATATGGATGACATAGTAGTCAAAACCAAGGACAAGTCAATGATACGTCTCCAACGTATATATAATTTTCGATTGTTCCATGCTATTATATTACCCATTTTGGATGTTTATGGGATTTACACTTTTATATAATTTTTGGGACTAACCTACTAACCGGAGGCCCAGCCCGAATTGCTGTTTTTTGCCTATTTCAGTGTTTTGAAGAAAAGGAATATCAAACAGAGTCCAAACGTGGTGAAACCTTCGGGAGCGATCTTTTTGGAACAAATGCAAACCAGGAGACTTGGAGTGGACGTCAAGCAACAAACGAGGCGACCACGAGGGTGCCCAGCGCGCCCATTGGGGGTGGGCGCGCCCCCACCCTCGTGGGCCCCTTGTTGCTCCACCGACATACTTCCTTCGCCTATATATACTCCCGTACCCTGAAAACATCGGAGAGCACCACGAAAACCTAATTAGACCGTCACAACCTTCTGTATCCGCGAGATCCCATCTTGGAGCCTGTCGGAGTAATGGGCCACTGGTAGGCTCACTCGTGTTCCTGGATTTATCAAGACTTTGGGCCAGCTCTGCCTGGCTGGACCCCGAGCTGAAGCTCCGCCCTCTGGGGTCGGCTGGCTCAGCGGCCGGCTGCCAAAGGGCGGCCGACACAAGTCTACGGCGCTCTGAGTGACCGGCTCCTGGTGGCCTCCCTCTAGAGAGGGTGGCAACGGGCAGGCAGCCACCTCATGACTGCGGTGTGCCAAGTCCCCATCAAAGGTACAAGTCAGAGCATGGCTAAAGTGAAGCATGTCGCCTCCCACGCTCGAGACGGGCATGGCTACAGTGCTCCGTACAGACGGATATCTCCGCACGACGGAGCACTGTGCCGTATCTACCCTGACGTCGCTCCGGGCAGGCGGAGCCCTGTTCCCCATGACGGCCTGTCGGTACGGCCTGCTGATAACCCACAAGTATAAGGGATCGCAACAGTTTTCGAGGGTAGACTATTCAACCAAAATTTGTTGATTCAACACAAGGGGAGCCAAAGAATATTCTCAAGTATTGGCAGCTGAGTTGTCAATTCAACCACACCTGGAAACTTAGTATCTGCAGCAAAGTGTTTAGTAGCAAAGTAATATGATAGTGGTGGTAACGGTAACAAAAGTAAAGACAACAAAAGTAATGTTTTTGGTATTTTGTAGTGATTGTAACAGTAGCAACGGAAAAGTAAATAAGCGAGAACCAGTATATGGAAAACTCGTAGGCACCGGATTAGAGATGGATAATTATGCCGGATGCGGTTCATCATGTAACAGTCATAACATAGGGTGACACAGAACTAGCTCCAATTCATCAATGTAATGTAGGCATGTATTCCGAATATAGTCATACGTGCTTATGGAAAAGAACTTGCAGGACATCTTTTGTCCTACCCTCCCATGGCAGCGGGGTCCTATTGGAAACTAAGGGATATTAAGGCATCCATTTAATAGAGAACCGGAACGAAGCATTAGCACATAGTGAATACATGAACTCCTCAAACTATAGTCATCACCGCGAGTGGTCCTGATTATTGTCACTTCGGGGTTGCCGGATCATAACACATAGTAGGTGACTATAGACTTGCAAGATAGGATCTAGAACACACATATATTCATGAAAACATAATAGGTTCAGATCTGAAATCATGGCACTCGGGCCCTAGTGACAAGCATTAAGCATAGCAAAGTCATAGCAACATCAATCTCAGAACATAATGGATACTAGCGATCAAACCCTAACAAAACTAACTCGATTACTTGATAAATCTCATCCAACCCATCACCGTCTAGCAAGCCTACGATGCAATTACTCACGCACGACGGTGAGCATCATGAAATTGGTGATGGAGGATGGTTGATGATGACGACGGCGACGAATCCCCCTCTCCGGAGCCCCGAACGGACTCCAGATCAGCCCTCCCGAGAGAGATTAGGGCTTGGCGGCGGCTCCGTATCGTAAAACGCGATGAAACTTTCTCTCTAATTTTTTTCTCCCCGAAAGCCAATATATGGAGTTGGAGTTGGCGTTGGAGGGCCACCAGGGGGCCCACGAGGTAGGGGGGCACGCCCCCACCCTCGTGGACAGGGTGTGGGCCCCCCGGTCTTCATCTTTGGCGAGGATTTTTTATTATTTATTCTAAGATATTCCATGGAGTTTCAGGTCATTCCGAGAACTTTTATTTTCTGCACAAAAAACAACACCATGGCAGTTCTGCTGAAAACAGCGTCAGTCCGGGTTAGTTCCATTCAAATCATACAAGTTAGAGTCCAAAACAAGGGAAAAATTGTTTGGAAAAGTAGATACGACGGAGACGTATAAACTCCCCCGAGCTTAAACCCTTGCTTGTCCTCAAGCAATTCAGTTGACAAACTAAAAGAGAAAAAGAAAAACTTTTACAAACACTGTTTGCTCTTGTTGTTGTAAACATGAAAAGCCAACATTCAAGTTTCAGCAATTATTATGAACTAACCATACTCACAATAACACGTAGGTCTCACAGTTACTCATAACAATAGCATAATCAGCTAGCGAGCCATAATAATAAAACTCGAAAGACAACACTTTCTCAAAATAATCATAACATGACATAGCAAAATGGTATCTCGCTAGCCCTTTTTAAGACCGCAAAACATAAATCCAGAGCACCTTTAAAGATCAAGGACTGACTAAACATTGTAATTCATGGTAAAAGAGATCCAGTCAAGTCATACCCTATATAAACCAATAATAATGAACGCAAACGACAGTGTGCTCTCCAGCGGGTGCTTTTTAATAAGAAGGGTGATGACTCAACATAAAAGTAAATAGATCGGCCCTTCGTAGAGGGAAGCAGGGATTTGTAGAGGTGCCAGAGCTCGGTTTTGAAATAGAGATAAATTATATTTTGAGCGGCATACTTTCATTGTCAACATAACAACTAAAAGACGACGATATCTTCCATGCTATACAGATTATAGGCGGTTCCCAAACAGAATGGTAAAGTTTATACTCCCCTTCCTCCACAAGCATCAATCCATGGCTTGCTCGAAACAATGAGTGCCTCCAACATTCAACGGGTCCCAAGGGGAGTTTTGTTTGTAGTTATTTTGATTTAGTTTGCATAAAGCATGGGACTGGGCATCCCGGATACCAGCCATTTTCTCGTGAATGAGGAGCGGAGTCCACTCCTCTTGAGAATAACCCGCCTAACACGGAAGATAAGGGCATCTTAGTTGACATATGAGCTATTCGAGCTTGCAAAACAGAATGTTTATTTGAAGGTTTAGAGTTTGGCACATACAAATTTACTTGGAACGACAGGTAAATACCGCATATAGGTAGGTATAGTGGACTCATATGGAATAACTTTTGGGGTTTAAGGTGTTTGGATGCACAAGCAGTATTCCTGCTTAGTACAGGTGAAGGCTAGCAAAAGACTGGGAAGCGACCAACTGAGGGAGTGACAACAGTCGTAAACATGCATCAAAATTAATTTACACCGAATACAAGCATGAGTAGGATATAATCCACCATGAACATAAATATCATAAAGGCTATGTTGATTTGATTCAACTACATGCGTGAACATGTGCCAAGTCTAGTCACTCAATACATTTAAAGGAGGATACCATCCCATCATACCACATCATAATCATTCTAATAGCATGTTGGCACGCAAGGTAAACCATTATAACTCATAGCTAATCAAGCATGGCACAAGCAACTATAATCCCTAAATGTCATTGCAAATATGTTTACTTCATAATAGCTGAATCAAGAACAATGAATCATCATATTTACAAAAACAAGAGAGGTCGAGTTCATACCAGCTTTTCTCTTCCCAATAAGTCCATCATATATCATCATTATTGCCTTTCACTTGCATGACCGAACGGTGTGTATAATAATAAGAGTGCACGTGCATTGGACTAAGCTGGAATCTAAAAATCATTCAACTCAAGAGAGACGACAAGTAATATGGGCTCTAAGTTAATAAACAATCATGCATATAAGAGCCACTAAGCATTTTCAATATGGTCTTCTCGACCCCCAAAGAAAGGAAAAGAAAATCAAAACTATTTACACGGGAAAGCTCCCAACTAGTAAAAAGAAGAACGGGAAATATTTTTGGGTTTTCTTTTTAATTCTACTACGAGCATGGAAAGTAGACTAACTAATTTTTTTTGGTTTTTCTTAAAGTTTATCAAACACACAAGAAAAAGCTAGAAAAAGAAATTTAAACTAACATGGATATTAAAGTGAAAAAGTATGAGCACCGGCATCTAGCAATGAGTGTGTGTGAACATGAATGTAATGTCGGTGGGAAATACGTACTCCCCCAAGCTTAGGCTTTTGGCCTAAGTTGGTCTATAGCCAGGGATGGTCTGGCGGATACCCGTAAGTGTAGCTGGGGTCATACTGTGACGCAGCAGACTCTGACTGCCACTGGCTGGCAGACTCCTCTGGATCCCAAGAATAAACAGATAGTCGGGAGGCTCATCTTGTGGCTCCAGTTCCAGGGCTGGTGCAGGGTTCCGATATGCTTGAATAGCCGACCACGGAACGATGTGAGGTTCTGTAGACAAGTTAAACAAAGAAGGAGCAGGCAAAGTAATAGTCTTCGGGTGATGTTTATCAAAGTACAATTTATATTTGAGCTCCCCATCGCGACTCTTAACAAGAAAATCATGCTCTATCATACTCCTATAATCTAAATAAGCACGGGGCAGCACTGTTTCTTCTTTCTCTTCATGCCTGATAGGTATTTCAAAATGTTCAGCTAGGCGGGAAGCATAAATGCTTCCAAAGATGGGGCCCTTAGTACGGTTCTGACTTAACCATCTAGCAACAATTCCACCTATACTAACAGAGTTATTGCGGTATAAACCATGGAGCAAAATTATAATATCAGGAATACTAAGGTTCCCACAGTTTCCGCGTCCAATCAAGCAACGACTAGCAAATAAGGCAAAGTAACGTAAAACTGGAAAATGTATGCTAGTGATTCTTGCATCAAAAACCTTCCTGGTTTCTCCCACCGTGATGGTGTTAATAAAAGCTTTTACTTCGTTATGGTGGGGTTCATCTAAGATGCCCTCAAAGGGTATTCTGCAAACCTCGCGGAATTCAGCTAATGTCATCTCTTTAACAACGTCATATAAATGAAACTCTACTGTTGGTGGTGATTTCTTAGGGAAAAAGTAGAAGTTTTGCACAAAAGTATTTGTGAGTAAGAGATACTGATGACGTTGGTCGCGGAGGAAGTTGGTGAGGCTGGCGTTCTCAATTAATAGATAGAAATCCTCATAAATGCCGGCACTCCTCAAGAAGTCATTGGAAGGCGATTCACACATCCGGACCTCCGCGATGCGAGGCAAATTAAATTTGGGCTTCTCCTCTTCTTCCTTTTGTTTTTCCTTAGAGCTTCGGCTCGACGATCCCCTCAAAAGTCTCTTCATCATTTCTGAAACAATCTGAAATTTTTAGTAACTTCAAATAAAAGTGAACCAACTTCAATAAAATTGATAGCAACAACTCCCACAAGTGCCTAGAGCCTATATAAAGCATTAGAACTACTTGGAACCATATAAATTTGACATGCAAGCTCAAGAACCTTGTCGCCTATGCAACACAAATTTGCAATGAATAAAGCACTAGAACAAAAACTAATTGGACCAATGAAGGAGTCACATACCAAGGAACGATCTCCCCAAGCAGTTTTGCGAGAGGTGCTTTGAGCAAGGAGATCGAAAATCACAGCAACGGGGGTTGGAACTCGTGCTTGAGTTGGTTTTTCGTGTTTGTGTGAGGCAGAGGAAGAAGATGGGTGCAGGAATAAGTGGAGGAGGGACACCATGGGCCCACGAGGCAGGGGAGCGCGCCCATGGGGGTAGGGCGCGCCCTCCACCCTTGTGGCCAGGTGGCAGCTCCCCCCGTGGTAATTTTTGCACAGTAAATCCTCAAATATCCCTGAAAAAATCATATTAAATTGGCATGGCATTCTGAGGACTTTTATTTTCGGGATACTTTTATATTGCACGGATAAGTCAGGAGATAGATAGAAAAATACTATTTTACTTTATTTCTACTAAATAATAGAAAATATAAAAAGGGTACAGAAGGTTGTGCTTCTAGTTTCATCCATCTCGTGATCATCAAAATGAACCCACTAACAAGGTTGATCAAGTCTTGTTAACAAACTCATTCCGAATAATCACGGAACCGGAGAAATTTCGAATAACACTAAGTTACCTCAACGGGGATATGAAAATGCCCAACAATAATAATATCATACTTTTTCTTGACAGTAGGGAGAGGAAATTCAAAACCTCCAAATATAATCGATGGGGTTTTTCCAATAGAGTTGATGCTATAAACTTGAGATTGTTTCCTCGGAAAGTGTACCGTATGCTCATTACCATTAACATGAAAAGTGACATTGCCTTTGTTGCAATCAATAACAGCCCCTTCAGTATTAAGGAAAGGTCTTCCAAGAATAATAGACATACTATCATCCTCGGGAATATCAAGAATAACAAAGTCCGTTAAAATAGTAACGTTTGCAACCACAACAGGCACATCCTCACAAATACCGACAGGTATAGCAGTTGATTTATCAGCCATTTGCAAAGATATTTCAGTAGGTGTCAACTTATTCAAGTCAAGTCTATGATATAAAGAGAGAGGCATAACACTAACACCGGCTCCACGATCACATAAAGCAGTTTTAACATAACTTCTTTTAATGGAGCATGGTATAGTAGGCACTCTGGGATTTCGAAGTTTCTTTGGTATTCCATCCTTAAAAGTGTAATTAGCAAGCATGGTGGAAATTTCAGCTTCAGGTATCTTTCTTTTATTAGTAATAATATCCTTCATATACTTAGCATAAGGATTTGTTTTGAGCACATCAGTTAATCGCATACGCAAAAAGATGGGTCTAATCATTTCAGCAAAGCGCTCAAAATCTTCATCATCCTTTTTCTTGGATGGTTTAGGAGGAAAAAGGCATGGGTTTCTGAACCCATGGTTCTCTTTCTTTACCATGTTTCCTAGCAAGAAAGTCTCTTTTATCATAACATTGATTCTTTGATTGTGGGTTATCAAGATCAACAACAGGTTCAAGTTCTACTTCATTATCATTACTAGGTTGAGCATGAACATTATCATTATCATTATCACTAGGTTCTTGTTCATCACCTGATTGTGTTTCAGCATCAGACATAGAGATATCATTTGGATTATCAGGTGGTTCAGCAATAGGTTCACTAGAAGTTTGCACAGTTCTATCATTTTTCTTTTTTTCCTCTTAGAAGAACTAGGTATATCAATATTGTTTCTCTGAGAATCTTGCTCGATTCTCTTAGGGTGGCCTTTAGGATACAAAGGTTCCTGAGTCATTCTACCAGTTCTAGTAGCCACTCTGACAGCATAATCATTTTTCTTACTATTCATTTCATCAAGCACTTCTTTCTGAGCTTTAAGTACTTGTTCTGCTTGAGTGGTAACCATAGAAGCATGTTTGCTAACAAGTTTAAGTTCACCTCTAATATCAGCCATATAATCACTCAAGCGTTTAATCATAAAGGTATTCTGTTTAATTGTCTACCAAAATAAGCATTGAAATCATCTTGCTTAAACATAAAGTCATCAAACTCATCCAAGCACTGACTAGCAATTTTAGTAGGAGGAACTTCAGCTTTATCATATCTATAGAGAGAATTTACCTTTACTACCTGTGTCGGGATATCGGGAGGTTCTTCAGTAAATAAGTAATTGAGATCATATACTTTTTCAACAGGCGGTAAATTAAGACCATGTATTTCTTCAATAGGAGGTAAGTTCTTAACATCTTCAGCTTTAATACCTTTTTCTTTCATAGATTTCTTTGCCTCTCGCATATCTTCGGGACTGAGAAATAGAACACCTCTCTTCCTCGGAGTTGGTTTAGGAATAGGCTCACTAATTGGCTCAGGAGCTGGCTCAGGAGTTGGCTCAGGAGGTGCCCAATTATTTTCATTTGCCAACATATTATTCAATAAAATTTCAGCGTGGAGGTGCTCAGGAGGTGTTCTTTCCCAGAAAAGAGAACCAGCACAACTATCCAGGTAATCTCTGGAAGCATCAGTTAGTCCATTATAAAAGATATCAAATATTTCAGGTTTCTTAAGAGGATGATCAGGCAAAGCATTAAGTAACTTGAGAAGCCTCCCCCAAGCTTATGGGAGACTCTCTTCTTCAATTTGCACAAAATTGTATATTTCCCTCAAAGCAGCTTGTTTCTTATGAGCAGGGAAATATTTAGCAGAGAAGTAATAAATCATATCCTGGGGACTTTGCACACAACCCGGATCAAGAGAATTAAACCATTTCTTAGCATCACCCTTTAATGAGAACGGAAATATTTTGAGTAAATAAAGGTGGCGCGATCTCTGATTATTAGTAAACAGGCCAGCTATATCATCTAACTTACGAAGATGTGCCACAACAGTTTCAGATTCATAGCCATAAAAAGGATCAGATTCAACCAAAGTAATTATATCTGGATCAATAGAAAAATCATAATAATCCTGATCAGGAACGCAGATAGGTGAAGTAACAAAAGCAGGGTCGGGTCTCATCCTACCTCTAAAAGATTCTTTACTCCACTTAATTATCAACCTCTTACGTTCAAGACTATCCTGGCAAGCAAGAACAACTTCAATAGATTCAACATTAAAAAGATAACCCTCAGGAATAGCAGGCATAGGTTCATCATCACTCACATCATCGTTTTCAGGTTCAATAATTTCTCTTTCTCTAGACCTAGCAATTTGCTCATCAAGATATTCACCAAGTGGCACAGTAGTATCAAGCATAGAAGTAGTTTCATCATAAGTATCATGCATAGTAGAAGTGGCATCATCAATAACATGCGACATAATAGAATCAAGAGAATTAGTAGGTTTAGGTGTCGCAAACTTACTCATAACAAAAGGAGAATCTATTGCAAGCCTAGATGGCAATCCCTTACCTCCCTCGTAGTTGAGGGCAAAATAGTAGTTCGATCATCTTTCAAATTCTTCATAGTGTCCAGCAGATATAAATCCCAAGTGACTCAAAGAATAGAGCTATGCTCCCCGGCAACGGCGCTAGAAAAAGGTCTTGATAACCCACAAGTATAGGGGATCGCAACAGTTTTCGAGGGTAGAGTATTCAACCCAAATTTGTTGATTCGACACAAGGGGAGCCAAAGAATATTCTCAAGTATTAGCAGCTGAGTTGTCAATTCAACCACACCTTGAAACTTAGTATCTGCAGCAAAGTGTTTAGTAGCAAAGTAATATGATAGTGGTGGTAATGGTAACAAAAGTAAAGACAGCAAAAGTAATGTTTTTGGTATTTTGTAGTGATTGTAACAGTAGCAACGGAAAAGTTAATAAGCGAGAACCAGTATATGGAAAACTCGTGGGCACCGGATTAGCGATGGATAATTATGCCGGATGCAGTTCATCATGTAACAATCATAACATAGGGTGACACAGAACTAGCTCCAATTCATCAATGTAATGTAGGCATGTATTCCGAATACACTCATACGTGCTTATGGAAAAGAACTTGTATGACATCTTTTGTCCTACCTTCCCGTGGCAGCGGGGTCCTATTGGAAACTAAGGGATATTAAGGCCTCCTTTTAATAGAGAACCGGAACAAAGCATTAGCACATAGTGAATACATGAACTCCTCAAACTATAGTCATCACCGGTAGTGGTCCCGATTATTGTCACTTCGGGGTTGCCGGATCATAACACATAGTAGGTGACTATAGACTTGCAAGATAGGATCTAGAACACACATATATTCATGAAAACATAATAGGTTCAGATCTGAAATCATGGCACTCGGGCCCTAGTGACAAGCATTAAGCATAGCAAAGTCATAGCAACATCAATCTCAGAACATAATGGATACTATGGATCAAACCCTAACAAAACTAACTCGATTACATGATAAATCTCATCCAACCCATCACCGTCCATCAAGCCTACGATGCAATTACTCACGCACGGCGGTGAGCATCATGAAATTGGTGATGGAGGATGGTTGATGATGACGACGGCGATGAATCCCCCTCTCCGGAGCCCCGAACGGACTCCAGATCAGCCCTCCCAAGAGAGATTAGGGCTTGGCGGCGGCTCCATCTCGTAAAATGTGATGAAACTTTCTCTTTGATTTTTTTCTCCCCGAAAGCCAATATATGGAGTTGGAGTTGGCGTCGGAGGGCCACCAGGGGGCCCACGAGGTAGGGGGCGCGCCCAGGGGGGAGGGGCGCGCCCCCCACCCTCGTGGCCAGGGTGTGGCCCCCCTGGTCTTCATCTTTGGCGAGGATTTTTTAATTATTTATTCTAAGATATTCCGTGGAGTTTCAGGTCATTCTGAGAACTTTTATTTTCTGCACAAAAAACAACACCATGGCAGTTCTGCTGAAAACAGCGTCAGTCCGGGTTAGTTCCATTCAAATCATACAAGTTAGAGTCCAAAACAAGGGCAAAAGTGTTTGGAAAAGTAGATACGATGGAGACGTGTCACCTGCCAGAGGCGAGCCCTATCAGGCAGTGACCCTAAGGAAGACGGTGGAAGCTCGACCAGGCAGATCCAAGAGGGGCCGGCCTCCAGCAGGCGGCCGTCCCTTGTCCCAAGGCGAGCACGCCATTAAGCTGATAAGACTAAGTGTGGCTACAGTGGCCCCCCACCAGGTGGCGAGCCTGTAGCCACGCTAAGATGACCAAGCCCCCGTCACCAACGACACGGCTACAGTAAGCAGCCACCAACCACTCGGCGGGGCCCACCAGGTGGTGGGCCCCAGCGGTCGACGGAGAAGCCGGAGGCTGGAGACACTGACAGCCGGGCCCAGCAGCCGGCCAGATTACCATTGTACCCCTAGGGGGTAGGCCTATATAAACCCCCCAGGCCACCCGTGCAAAGGGTTCCCACTCCATTAGAACTAGCCACTCCCCTAGAGCAGGAAGAGAGATAGCCTTGCCTCCTTCTGCCTCTAGCACACATCTCAAGGAGCACCATTGTATCACTTGTGCCTTAGTGATCATGCAGAGACCCTGCAGAGCAGGACTAGGGGTGTTATCTTCTAGGAGAGCCCCGAACCTGGGTAAATTACGCCGGCGTTCGTGTCTATGCCTTATCCCGCTTCCAGGCACCGGCGACGTTCTACTCGCTCCCACCATGATAAGCCATCCATTGGCATATGTCGCACCCAACCCCCGATATTTGGCGCCCACCATGGGGCGAGGTGCACCATCTCCCGGAGATCTGCTCTGGATGGGAACCCTGTTCCTTCCTAGCGAGCAAAGCCAGCCTAGCACGCCCGACGGCGTCAGCCTTGACGTGCTGCACGGCGCGGAGATCGCCTGCGGCAAGCTGCCTCGCTGACCTTGTCGGCGAGATCGACCTCTCCGACGAGCCGGCCTCCGACGCAGGCACAAGCTGCCCTGAGAGCCACCTCGTCAGCCTCCTCGACCAGATCCATGTCACCAGCGAGCCTGCTGTGGACCTGGAGTCCGTCGGGTCGACCAATCCTATGATCGTCGACTCTGACACGGCGTCGCTCGATGCGTTTCCCACCAACATGGTGGTCTACGACGAGCCGCCTCCTCGCGAGTACAGCGGCGGGAGCACCGTCACGGAGGTACTCGTCATCAACAGCGAGGAGCACTTGGACAGGCGTGCTCAAGCTCCCCTCGAGGCAACCCTGCGCGACCTCACGGTACCCATTCCCGAGGGCGCAGACGCTGAGGCGCTGGAGGCGTGCCGCCTCCAGCTTGTCGAGAGTGCTGGCCGCCTGGCCCGCATGCGCCGGCTTTCGGACGCTTACCGGCGCGAGATGGACCGGGCCATAGGCGGCACGCCGGCTCCTGGGGGGCCTAGCCGCCTCGGCACGGTTCGACAGCATGGCACGACCATCGCCAGCATGTTCGGGGCAGAGCGCCCCGTCTACGCCACGCCTGTGGAGAACATCTGGGCTGCCCAGGCAGTAACGGATGAGCTGGACAAACATGACGGCGACGAGTGCCGCCACATGATGGAGCGAGTCTAGCACCTCCTAGGCGCGGCTGCTGCGCAGCACGAGGCCGCCTGCCGCACTAAAGTCCCAGCCGGACAAAACAACGAGCCGCCCCCATGCCGAGGTCATGGGGCGACCTCCCGGACGCCGACTGGTGGCGCCCGTGGAGGAAAGGGCAACTGGCCGGATACTAGCCGCAGTCGGACACGCCTCTCCATCAAGCGGGACGAGGACGGCCGCCCTCGTGCAGTAGAGCGGCGAGGCGACCTGCCGCCTTCCCCGCCTCGTGGAGCGAGGTACCCCACTCCGCCTCCTCAGTCATCCGACACTCGGCGACCGCCTTGGCCGTCGAGAGGGAGTCGGAGAGAATGATGCTCGCAATCGGATCGATCGTCTCAACAGATCCCTGGCACTTGATGAAGAAGATGCGCTGGGCCCGCCCGGTTTCGGCCCCCGAATCCGAGATGAGCCTTTCCCCAAGGGCTTCACCCTCCCGCGAGACACGCCCAAGTACACCGGCTCCGTGAAGCTGGAAGACTGGCTGGTCGACTACTCCACGGCCGTCAGTATAGCAAATGGCAACAAGCGCGTCGTCGTGAAATACGTCCCGCTCATGCTTCAAGGCACGGCCCGGACGTGGCTCAACAGCCTGAAACCCCGCAGCATCAACAGCTAGGTTGATTTCACTGAGGTCTTCATCCGCAACTTCACCAGCACATACAAGCGGGCTCCCAAGCCCCGACAACTCTCCTTGTGCATCCAAGGGCCCATGGAGTCAACCCGCGACTACCTCACACGCTGGACCGAGCTGCGCAATTCCTGCGAGGGTGTGCACGAGGTGCAGGCGATCGAATACTTCACTGCCGGGTGCCGAGAGGGCACCCTCCTCAAGCACCGCCTCCTCCGCGACGAGCCCGAGACCCTCGATGAGATGCTGGTCATCGCCGACAAGCATGCCATGGCTGACTCCTCCATGAAGGCGGAAATCCTGGTTGACGCGTCCGGCAAGGTGGCACTGATGAAGCCATGTACCTAGGGTAGGGTCATGGACCTGTCCAAAATACCCTCCCCAAGGACATCTCTAGAAGAAGCTACCTTTCAGTTGACCTGGAAGGATTTCACTCGACGGACTCGAAGACACTCGACCATGAAGCCACTCACTCGACCACCAGGAGATCTAGAGTCACTCTGCACAGGAACGGTCTGTCATTAAGTACTCTTTATGGTCATCATAGCACTTTATGTATGGCGTTACCAGTAACGCTAGATCTTAATGTACCTTAAACCCCGCATAACTGAGGGCCGGAGGAATCTGGCGGACTCTATATAAGCCACCCCCCTCCTCTGTGTAAAGGGTTTGCACCCCTATAACTCATACACACATAATCCAGTCGACCGCCTCTGGGCTCTGAGACGTAGGGCTTTTACTTCCTCCGAGAAGGGCCTGAACTCGTAAACATCTTGCGTATACAACTACTCCAGAGCTAGGATCTTGCCTCTCCATTCCTACACCCCTATTCTACTGTCAGACTTAGAACCACGACAGTTGGCGCCCACCGTGGGGCAGGTGTGTTAGCGACCTATTGGAGAAATTGCAATTGTTCCGATCTCCTTCATCATGGTTTCAGGCGGAGTTTTGGTTGAGGGCCGTGAGATCCGTCTCAGCGCGCTCATGTTCATCGCCGACGACTCCGCTTGGCTTCAGGAGGCTCCACTCGACATCAACGCGCTCCCCGTCCGTGGGGCGAGGCACTTCCGTGCGTGCGTCCGCGGCGTCCTTCTGTGGCAACCGTCGACCCAGTATCGGTCGACCCCTGTGTCGTCCTCCCTCCCTGTCTCCTGCCGGTGCAAGCGCTCCGGTCAGTCGAGGCTTCAGCGGTGGGTGAGGCACACGGTGCGTCGCCAGTCGGCCACTCCCCAAGTCGCGGCGATCGAGCCCGACGAATCTCTCTACGGCCTGTTCGACTGGCTCCGTAGAGACTACATCCAAGTGCGACAGCAGTGATCGAGCGGCGGAGGTTCTGATGGTCAATGGACCGTGCAGTCCTCCCGGTTTTCCCAGCACCGATGGAGTCGATGGCAGAGGCGATCCGGCGCACGCCCACGAAGAATATCAGCCCGAGCCCCTCACGTCGCTACAAAGGGAAGATCTTCGCCGCCGGAACATGGATGCGCTGCATACTCCTATCGTTGGAGAAACCCCCGAGGCTCGTGCCTTGGAGGACGCGTGTTTGGCCAACTTGGCTGAGCGCACTCGACTGGAGAACCTCCAGCGAGCACTCGACGAACGCGCGCGGCAACGAGTTCCAGACTCCAGTCGACGTCAACTCTTTCCACAACCGACTCAGGTATATCGAACTTTGAGTCAGAATCTAGCAGCTGCAGCCCGTATAGCAGAGTCGATTCTGCCCTCCCAGTCAGAGGCTGGCAGAGGCTTGTTACAGATCAGAGATTTGCTCCGGGCAGCAGGAGATCAGAATTCAGCTGTATCGCAGTCGCGAAACAGGATTCACAGCAGTTCCGTCGCTGCGAATACAGTCCAGTCGGCCCATAGCCCGAGATCGCCCCCGAGGCGTGAGGGATGTGGAGGTCGGCGCGATCAGTATGATGACTGATTCAATCGCGATGATCGACGTCGAGTGCCCACTCCTCCCCCAAGGGGTGGGTCGTACGCTCCTCGACAGCAAGATGACAGACGTCAGCACAGTGTTGGGCGAAGGGTTCCAGTCGACCCCAGAGAACCAGGCTTTGACGCGAGATCCATTATCGTGCAAGGTTTGGTCGACCGGAACAGAGCTCACCGAGAAGGCCATGATAGAGATGTGCCCACCAGCAGCAGAGTTCACGTCTCAGGACCAGAGTGTTTTAGCAGAGCCATCAGGGCCGCGGTGATTCCTCCCAACTTCAGGTTGGCGACTGGAGTCAGTAAGTTCACCAGTGAGTCCAAGCCCGATACTTGGCTTGAGGATTACCGAGTGGCTGTTCTGATTGGCGGCGACAATGATGAGGTGGCCATGAAACACTTACCTCTTATGTTGGAGGGCTCGGCTAGAGCTTGGCTGAATCAGTTGGCACCTAGCAGCATTTACACTTGGGAAGATCTTGCCCGAGTGTTGGTCAGAACATTTGAAGGAACTTGCAAGTGACAGCAGGGTTGACAGAGCTGCAGGTTTGTGTGCAAAAGTCAAATGAGACTCGGAGGGATTACATCCAGAGGTGGATCACACCGCATCACACGGTGGAGAATGTATCTGATCACCAGGCAGTCTGTGCCTTCAAGGAAGGCGTTAAGAACAGCGAGCTAAGTTTGAAATTCGGTCGGACCAGAGACATGACCCTGAGTCGAATGATGGAGATTGCCACCAAGTATGCCAATGGTGAAGAAGAGGATCGGCTCCGGAGTGGCAAGTACAAGCCAACCGCTCATGAAACTAGAGGAGGGAACTCCAGTCGGAAACAGAAGCGGAAAGCCGAGCCAGCTGCTCCTAGAGAAGCCTTGGCCGTGACTCAAGGAAAATTTAAAGGAAAGCCCAAAGGGTCTTGGAACCCTAAGAAGGTGAAGGATAAGGAAGGAAATGACGTGATGGATTTTCCGTGCCACATCCACACGAAGAAAGATGAGGAGGGTAAATTCATTTACCCGAAACATACCACTCGACAGTGTCGGCTCTTGATCCAGCAATTCCAGGGAAAACAATCCAAGGATAAGGAAAAGGAGTCAGACAAAGTTGAGGACAAATAAGATAGTGATGATGGATACCCCCAGGTCAATTCCACCTTGATGATTTTTGCTGATGTTGAAAGCAAAAGTCGATTGAAAGTTATCAACCGTGAGGTAAATATGGTTGCTCCGGCAACTCCCAGTTACCTGAAATGGTCTCAGACTACCATCACATTTGACCAGTCTGATCATCCGACACACATTGCCACCCCTGGGAGGCAAGCTTTGGTGGTCGACCCAGTCATCGAAGGCACTCGACTGACTAAAGTCTTGATGGATGGTGGCAGTGGCCTGGACATATTGTATGCAGAGACACTGAAGGGAATGGGCATTCCGATGTCCAGACTCAGTACCAGCAACATGAGTTTCCATGGAGTCATTCTTGGGAACAAGGCTGAGTCACTCGGCCAAATTGCTCTCGATGTGGTTTTCGGTGATTCAAAGCATTACCGCAAAGAAAAGTTGACGTTTGAAGTTGTGGATTTCCAGAGTGCTTATCACACTATTTTAGGCAGGCCAGCTTATGCACGCTTCATGGCTGGACCATATTATGTGTACCTCAAATTGAAGATGCCTAGTCCCAAAGGTGTGATCACCATTACTAGCAATCGCAAAAAGGCAGAAGAGTGCTTTCAGAAGGGCTCAAAGATCGCTGATGCTTAGATGGCAGTAGTAGAGCTACAGGAATACCAGAAAACTGCAGATCTCAGTGATTTGTTGCGAGCCAAGAAGCCCGCTATAGAGTCAGCATTTCAGTCATCCGGTGAGACAAAGCCGGTTCACATTCACCCGACCGACCCCAATGCTGCTCCGACTCATATCTCCACATCACTCGACTCCAAATAGGAAGAAGCGCTCATGCAGTTCCTCCGCGAGAACTAGAACATCTTCGCATGGAAGCCTGCTGGCATGCCGGGTGTTCCCAGGGGGCTGGCTGAGCATCGTCTACGAGTCGACTCAAAGGGAAAACCTGTCAAAGAACACCTTCGACGGTCCGCCGTCTAGAAGAGAAAGGCCATTGGCGAGGAGGTGGCTCAGCTCTTAGCAGCGGAGTTTATCCGAGAGATTTACCACTCCGAGTGGCTCGCTAATGTTGTCATGGTCCCCAAGAAGGAAATGTCACTTCGTATGTGCATTGACTTCAAACATATCAATCGGGCCTTCCCGAAAGATCATTTTCCTTTCCCCCGCATCGACCAAATAGTCGACTCAACTGCGGGATGTGAGCGCCTGTCTTTTCTAGATGCCTATTCCGGTTACCATCAGATCGGTCTGTATGGACCCGACGAAATTAAAACAGCTTTCATCACTCCATTCGGGTGCTTTTGCTATGTCATCATGCCATTCGGCCTTAAAAATGCCGGAGCCACGTTCATGAGGATGATTCAGAAGTGTTTGCTCACTCAAATCAGTCGGAATGTGGAAGCGTACATGGATGATATTGTGGTCAAATCATGGAAGGGTTCCGACCTGTTGACTGACCTCGCTGAAACATTTGCCAATCTCAGGAGGTATGATATCAAGCTTAATCCATCAAAGTGCACATTCGGAGTTCCTGGCAGAAAGTTACTCGGTTTTCTCGTTTCCGAACGAGGAATCGATGCCAACCCAGAAAAAGTTGGTACTATACTCCGAATGAAACGCCCTGTGCGTGTGCACGATGTCCAGAAGCTTACTGGATGCTTGGCCGCTTTAAGTCGATTCATCTCCCGTCTCGTTGAAAAGGCATTGCCTCTTTACTGACTAATGAAGAAGTCAGACAAGTTCGAGTGGACTCCAAAAGCTGATAAAGCGTTTGTAGAGCTAAAAGCTCTGCTCTCCACCCAGCCGGTGCTTGCTGCCCCAATCAACAAAGAGCCTTTGTTGCTTTACATTGCAGCCACATGACAAGTCGTCGGTACAGTACTTACGGTCGAGCGGGAAGAAGAAGGAAAAGCCTTCAAAGTTCAGCGCCCAGTATATTATCTTTCTGAAGTATTGACCCCATCAAAGCAAAGATACCCTCATTTTCAGAAGCTTGTATATGGGATTTATATGACCACAAAGAAGGTTGCTCATTACTTCTCTGACCATTCCATTACAGTCGTCAGTGACGCCCCATTGTCAGCGATTCTGCACAACAGAGATGTAACTGGTCGAGTGGCAAAATGGGCGATTGAACTCCTTCCCCTTGATATCAAGTTTGAGGCAAAGAAAGCCATCAAGTCCCAATCAGTAGCAGATTTCATCGCCGAGTGGATTGAACAGCAGCTACCGACTCAAGTTCACTCGTAGCACTGGACCATGTTCTTTGATGGTTCTAAGATGCTGAATGGTTCCGGTGCTGGGGTAGTGTTGGTTTACCCCCGAGGAGATAAGCTCGGATATGTGCTCCAGATCTACTTTGATTCCTCCAACAATGAAGCAGAATACGAAGCACTTCTGTATGGGTTGCGTATGGCCATTTCACTCGGCGTCCGTCGCCTCATGGTCTATGGCGACTCAGATTTGGTGTTTAATCAGGTGATGAAGGAGTGGGACGTCAGAAGCCCAACCATGACTGGTTACTGCAATGCAGTGAGAAAGCTAGAGAAGAAATTCGATGGGTTAGAGCTCCATCATATACCCCAACTGAAAATCAAGCGGCTGATGATTTGGCACAGATAGGTTCCAAAAGAGAATCCATTCCCAGTAATGTGTTTTTCGAACACATCCATACACCATCAGTTCAAGACGATCCTTTCACCGAAGAAGCTCCATAGCCAAAAAGTGTCACAGATCCGACTGAAGTTGAAGTTCCAGCTGTGGTCGACCTGATCATGGAAGTCTTGATCATCACTCCCGACTGGACAGAGCCGTACATCGCGTATATCCTAAGGAAAGAGCTTCTAGAGGATGAAGAAGAGGCTCGACAAATCGTCCGTCGATCCAAAGCCTTTAACATGATAAAGGGACAGTTGTACAGAGAAAGCGCGACTGGAGTCGGTCAGAAATGTATAACACCAGAAGAAGGTCGGATAATCCTTGACGATATCCACTCGGGGACCTATGGTCACCATGTGTCCTCTCGGACCATTGTGGCTAAAGCATACCGAGCGGGATTTTACTGACCAAGAGCAAATGAAATGGCAAAGGAAATAGTCGACAAGTGTGAAGGATGTCAACTTTACTCCAATATGTCACACAAGCCCGCTTCAACCTTGAAGACCATTCCACTCGTCTGGCCCTTCGCTGCGTGGGGATTGGATATGGTTGGACCACTGAGAACTGGCAGGAGCGGCTTTACCCATGTACTGGTGGCAGTCGACAAGTTCACTAAGTGGATTGAAGCTAAACCATCAAGAATCTTGATGCCGACACTGCTATTAGCTTCAACAGAGAGTTGATATTCAGATATGGAGTTCCACATAGCATCATCACTGATAATGGCTCAAACTTCGATTTTGATGAATTCAGAGCCTTTTGCGCCTCTTAAGGCACACGAGTCGACTATGCTTCAGTCGCTCACCCCCAGTCGAATGGTCAAGCGGAACGAGCAAATGGTCTAATTCTCAAAGGACTAAAACCCCGGTTGATGCGCGATCTTAAGCATGCAGCAGGAGCATGGGTCGACGAACTTCCTTCAGTTCTTTGGGGATTGAGGACCACTCCTAACCGGTCGACTGGGCGAACTCCATTCTTTCTGGTTTATGGAGCTGAAGCAGTCCTACCGAGTGACCTGCTTCACAATGCACCCCGAGTCGAACTCTACATTGAAGATGAAGCAGAGCAAGCCCGGCAAGACGCAGTCGACTTTCTAGAAGAAGAAAGAGAGATGGCCATGGTCCGATCGACTATCTATCAGCAGGACTTGCGTCAATTCCATGCCAGAAACGTGAAGAGTCGAGCCTTCCAACAAGGAAATTTGGTTCTCCGAGTGGATCAGCAGAAGCCACACAAGCTTGCTCCTACTTGGGAAGGTCCCTTCATCGTCACCAAAGTCCTCCACAATGGAGCGTACCGTCTTTACAATGTCGGTTACCAGATTGACGAGCCTCGAGCTTGGAACGCGGAGCTGCTCCGCCCCTTTTATACTTAAGTATTCACTCGGATGAGATGTAATAGAAGTACTTCTGTAGTTAATTTATCAAAGACAAGAGTGTTATAATTTTCCCAGTGATTGTTTACTTTGTTTACATGAGAAATCCCCCAGTGAGTGGCTTAGCTACTAATCCATTTCGCCTAAGTTTGTAAAAAAATCCCTGCCGAGTGGTGATCCAGCCTCCCACTCGGGGGCTTAGCTACGAATCCATTTCGCCTAAGTACTTGAAAATCCTACTGAATGGTGAGCCAGTCTCCCACTCGGGGGCTTAGCTGCCAATCCGTTTCGCCTAAGTACTTGAAAATCCTACTAAGTGGTGAGCCAGTCTCCCACTCGGGGGCTTAGCTGTAGTCTAGTACTCGCCTAAGTGTTTGAAATCCTACCGAGTGGTGAGCCAGTCTCCCACTCGGAGGCTTAGCTGCAGTCCAGTACTCGCCTAAGTGTTTGAAATGCTACCGAGTGGTGAGCCAGCCTCCCACTCGGAGGCTTAGCTGCAGTCCAAGTACCCGCCTAAGTATTTAATACAACGTGCGCTCTGCAAGGAGGACGAGGTGCAGGTCGACTACTCCTTCTGAGCTACGCCACTAATACAATGTGCGCTCTGCAAGGACGATGAGGTGCAGATCGACTGCTACCTTATCCTTCCGAGCTACGCCACAAATACAAGGTGCACTCTGCAAGGAGGACGAGGTGCAGGTCGACTGCTACCTTCTCCTTCCGAGCTACACAAATACAACATGCGCTCTGCAAGGAGGACGAGGTGCAGGTCGACTGCTACCTTCTCCTTCCGAGCTACGCCACAAATACAACATGCGCTCTACAAGGACGACGAGGTGCAGGTTGACTGCTACCTTCTCCTTCCGACCTACGCCACAAGTGGAGAGCAAACCTCCCACTCGGGGGCTTAGCTGCAGTCCAGTACTCGCCTAAGTATCTAAATATCCTACCGAGTGGAGAGCAAACCTCCCACTCGGGGGGCTTAGCTGCAGTCCAGTACTCGCCTAAGTATCTAAAAATCTTACCGAGTGGAGAGCAAACTTCCCACTCGGGGGCCTAGCTGCAGTCCAATACTCGCCTAAGTATTTGAAAATCCCACCGAGTGGAGAGCAATCCTCCCACTCGGGGGCTTAGCTGCAGCCTAGTGCTCGCCTAAGTACTTAATCTATCCCGCTCTGCAAGGATGACGAGGTGCAGGTCGACTGCTACCTTATCCTTCTGAGCTACGCCACAAGTACAGTGTGCACTCCATCCTGATCCATAGGGACGCAGGTCGACTGCCATCTGTGCTCCATCCCTACCTGCAAAAACGGTGAAGTGCAGGTCAACTTGATTCTCCACCTCAGAGCTGCATCTCAAACGTTGAAGTGTATTCTAAGTGAAAGACAAAGTTCGCTCAAAGGCGAGCGCAAGTATATTTAATGATAAGCAATGTTCATATAACAGATTCATAAGTGCTCAGGCGTCAAGCCTGTGAAAGTTTATCGGTTACAAAACCACTCGGCATTCCGAGGCAAATTTAAGATGAGGCATAGAAGTTTTTTACTCCTCAGGTAGAGGACTGGAGGGCACGACAAACTGGTCCAGGTCGATTCCATCAGCAATCCGAGTGGCAGCAGCAATGAAGGTCTCCATGAAACATTGGAAGTCATGCTTCTTGGTATTGGCCACCCTGATGGACGCTAGCTTGTCCTCTCGAGCATCCTTGCAGTGAACGCGTACCAGGGACAGAGCAACATCAGCACCACATTTGGCGGAAGACTTCTTCCATTCCTGCACTCGACCTGGAACGTCATTCAGTCGAGTCATTAAAGACTCGAGGTAATTGTCAAGCGTCTCTCTTGGCCAGAGTGTTGTGTCGATCCGCGACACCACAACCTTCAGTCGAGCGAGGTAGTCAACCACCCCAGCAAAGCGAGACTCCAATCGGAACACGTTCGTAGCAGCATCGTCCTTCACAGGAGAGTTAATGGGGTCCAAGTTTGGCTTTAGTCGACTGGTCTCCTCCTCGAAGTTTTGACAGAATTCTGTAAGCACTGTTTGAAGTTAAGCCAATAGTTCTACGACGAGTCGACGATAACAAGTCAGTCGGATAGAAAAGATTACCTCCAAGCATGAGGAATAACTTCTTGGCGAGCCCTTCCAGATAAGACTCCAGATGGTTCTTCTTCCCCATCAGTTCGCTAGCCTTGTCACTCAGGGCTATCTTGTCATTCCTTAGACGGCTGACCTCCTTGTTGGCCGCGTTGAGAGAAGCTTTTAGATTGGTATTCTCCTCTTCAAGTTTGCCGACTGAAGCCAGCTTTTCTTCTGCGAGCTTCGTCTTGTCCGAAGCCGCTTTCTGCGCCTCGGCGAGGTCAAGGTCCTTCTTCTTCAGAGCCTCGTTCATTTTATCTACAAACTGACAATGAGATCAGAATAAGGAATGGACAAAAAAATAAAGGCAGTCGTCAAGATTCTCACCAAACATACCTTTTGCTTCCTCCTTCGCCTTCGTGAAGTTCTCTTGAACAAGCTTCAAGTCAAGTTCGAGCTGGATATGTTTGTTCTCCAATTCAGTATATCGAGCCACAAGCTCGCAAGATTTCGGCTAAAGGACAGTCGAGAGACATCAAAGATAAGTTACTTCCGAGTGACCAAGAGAAAAATTGTAGCATTTCTAAGACTACAGCCGAATAAAAATATTCAACAGTAGTCTCGGGGACTACACCCAGTGGGTGCACTCAGCGTGCCCCCACTGGTTCTACCGACTCGGTTCGATCAGTCGACCGAAAGAGACAAAAAGTTACGATCCTAAACCATAGCTAACTGCCAGCAGTCAGCCACGGTATCATCATGATCTAAAAAAACGAAGAGAGATGTTCTTCAGACCTTAGTCGACTGCCAGCAATCGACCATGGTCTCGGGGACTGCACCCAGTGGGTGCACTCAGCGTGCCCCCACTGGTTCCAAGATTCCATTCGACCGGACCGAGTGGAGAAGTTAGAGTGAGGAAATTCAAAGTATAAAGACTACAGTCGACTGCAAGCAGTCCACCATAGTCTCGGGGACTACACCCAGTGGGTGCACTCAGCATGCCCCCACCAATCCAAAAATTCAATCGACACACCCAGTGGGTGTACAGATACAAAGATCTTCAGAAAGAAGAGTTTTCAGGTACCATATCCTAACAGAACAAGCAGTGACCAACTAACTTGAACGTTGCTCTGAAGAGCTGAGCTTGCATCATAAGCTGCTTGGCTGGCGTCTCGGATCACCTTCACCTCCTCCATCATGACCCCCGCCTGGCGTATAGCCTCCTTAGCAGCACCCGCTTGGTCTTCCGGGACGTGGTGTGTGGCGAAAAGGGAAGGCGGATTAGCAGTCGATGACAAAGGGCGAGCACTCGTCAGTGGCACAGCAAAGGACACGGAAGTCCGAGTGACGTTGCCTCCCTCCTGAACCAGCGTCTCAGGTGCGGATACAACCTGAGCAGTCTTGCTAGCAAGCGCCTTCTTGTTCCTCCTCTGCCTCAGTGGCTCCTCATCGTCATCATCAAGGAGATCAATGACATGAGGTGGGGCTCCAAGAAAGATTCAAAGTTAAAAATGAAAGATCCAATCGACCAAAAGTGAAACTACAGAGATCATACCAAGGTTGGAGTTGGCAGCATCTTCCATTTCTTGGTCTTCATGCCTGACTAAGGTCTCGGAGGTAGCAGCACTGTGGATTTCAGAAATCAGTCGGTCAGCCAACGAGTCGACCAAGAGTGTATCCATGTTAAACAAGAAAATACAAGTTCGGATGATTACCCGGAAATGGTGGGAATCACCATCCTCATCTTGGGCAGGGCCTTCGTCGGATTTGATGATGCCGCTCGGGGTTGCTTCGGCGCTTTTTTAGTTGGCGCCGGAGAGGTCTTCCAAGGGAATTTCGTCGACTGCCCGACAGGCGCGGTAACCTTGCCACGCTCAACCGCGGGGTCATGGGCGAGCTTGGATCGCCTTTCCGTGAGAGGAGGGTCAACTTCCTCCTCTTCTTCTTCCTCCTCCTCTTCACCAGAGCCGTCGTCTTCTTCATCCTCCTCACCATCAGATTGCCACTCCTCCTGACTTTCACCTCCGCTTCCTTCCTCCTCCTCGATCTGTTCTTGCGTCCCGTTGAGCAACGAGTACATCTCGATAGTAACCTGGAAGACAACAAACAAGACAAAATTCAGTCGACTGATGTTAAGCAAACAGGATGGAGAAAGCAGGATCGCGGTAAAAGATACAAGATTGGACCTTGTCTACTTCATATGACTGGTCGAGTGGAGGAATCCTCCTAGCTCCTCGAGGGTTATCCTTGTTCCCTGTGATGGCAGTCATCCACCTCTCCAGCGTGGCATCCTCGACCTCCTCCAGGTGGATCCCAGTGGTGTCTTCAGTGCCAAAATACATACACATCGGATGGTCTCGGTATTGAAGTGGCTGGATGCGTCGTCGGAGGAAGACCTCCAAGAGATCCATGCCGGTCACCCCGTCACGGATAAGCTGGACTACACGCTCGACCAGCACCATAACCTGCGCCTTCTCCTCCAGGACCACCTTCAAAGAGGACGGCTTGCTCACTTGGTCCATGGAAAAAGGAGGGAGTCCAGTCGACTGCCCTGGCGTCGGCTGGTCTTGGCAGTAGAACCAGGTCGACTACCACCCTCGGACTGACTCGGGAAGGACCATGGCTGGAAAGGCACTTTTTCCCCTCATTTGAACCCCAAGACCCCCACACATCTAAATTACTTGAGTTTTCTCGTCACTCGGATTGGCCTTTTCACCGTCTGGGAGCGATAGGTGAAAATGTGTTTGAAAAGGCCCCAATGGGGTCGACAACCCAAGAAATTCTCACACAAGGACACGAAAGCAGCGAGACACACTATGGAGCTGGGTGTGAAGTGGTGGAGTTGTGCCCCAAAGAAGTTCAGAAATCCCCGAAAGAAAGGGTGGGGCGGCAAAGAAAACCCGTGGTCAACATGGGTGGCCAAGAGGACATACTCGCCCTCCTGAGGCTCCGGCTGCCACTCCTTCCCCGGGAGCCTCGGTGATCCATGGGGGATCAGTCCTTCATTGGCCAGGTCGTCAAGATCCTTCTGACGAATAGTCGAGCGGATCTAGTCGCCCAGGATCCAGCCTTGCGGCAGACCGGCCCGTGACGAGGATCCGCCCCGACTGGTCGCCCTTCCCTTCGCCTTCGCAGTCGCCTTCTTCGCCCGCTCCAAAGCCGCTGTCTTTTCCTTCACCATCGTCGCCGGCGAAGCACGCACGGAGCAGTAGCGCTGGGATGGAGGCGAACGCGGCGGATGAGTCTAAGGAAGAGGGAGAAGAAAATGAGGGCGCACTGTTCAAAAACCCCCGTCCGGCGCCTTATATGGGGTTGCTTTCGAGTGACTGACTGGTAGGCCCGGACGATCCTGTCAAATCCTGCAACAGTCGCGTGCGCGATACGTGGCGAAAAAGGTGGTGCGGAGATCAAGGTGTTCCTGCCTTATCCCATCCGAGTACCGCGGCCTCCTCCGCCTCACGCACTTCCCGAAATTCAGATCTCGCTAAATCCGAGAACTGCAGAGCAACTTGTCAGACTCGAGATTTCCTCCGCTCTGTCGTTCAGAGACCTCCAAGTACAGAAAACTCACTCAACGGATACAAAGAATGGATCAAGGCGACTGGAAAAGAAGTTGGTGCCGTCACCCAAGTTCATTGATCCAGAACAAGTTATACTCATAGCATGAAAAATGGGTCGGAAGAGTTCTCAACTCTTTCCCCACTCAAACCTCGATCCATTGGGGGGCTAATGATGAAGCCATGTACCTAGGGTAGGGTCATGGACCTATCCAAGATACCCTCCCCAAGGACTTCTCTAGAAGAAGCTACCTTTCAGTCGACCTGGAAGGATTTCACTCGACGGACTCGAAGACACTGGACCATGAAGCCACTCATTCAACCACCAGGAGATCTAGAGTCACTCTGCACATGAACGGTCTGTCATTAAGTAGTCTTTATGGTCATCATAGCACTTTATGTATGGCGTTACCAGTAACGCTAGATCTTAATGTACCTTAAACCCCGCATAACTGAGGGCCGGAGGGGTCTGGCGGACTCTATATAAGCCACCCCCCTCCTCAGTGTAAAGGGTTCGCACCCCTATAACTCATACGCACATAATCCAGTCGACCGCCTCTGGGCTCCGAGATGTAGGGCTTTTACTTCCTCCGAGAAGGGCCTGAACTCGTAAACATCTTGCGTATACAACTACTCAATAGCTAGGATCTTGCCTCTCCATTCCTACCCCGCTATTCTACTGTCAGATTTAGAACCACGACAGGCACCTCAGGCACCTCGGACTCCGGCTGGTGACAATAGTCGGCGACAGCAACCAGGTGATAACAAGCGGAAGGCCACCCAGCCGGCTTCCACCAGCCGGCAGGTGGCAACGGTCGAGGATAAGCAGCCAGAAGGGCAGCCAGCCCCCAAGCTGCAGAAGGGCGGCAAGTCCAATTGGTTGCCTGCCTTCTCTTATGAGCAAACCTTGGATGCACCCTGCAAGTTCCATAGTGGCGCGAAGCCCTCCAACCACACCACTCGGAAGTGTCACTCGCTCACCAGAATTGCCAAGGGAGATGGACTCCTGCCTCCTCCGCCTGCCGGACCGCCGCCTCCTCAGCCCCAGCAGCCGGCGGCTCGGCCAGTCGGTGCCATACAAGAAGAGTACCAGGAGGAACACGGAGCCTGTGTTGTGCTTACCAGCGTGGCCGACGACAGACGCAGCAGGCGGCAACAACAACAAGACGTACAAGCAGTGGCCTCCAACACTCTAGAGTTCATGCATTGGTCCAAGAAGCTTATCAGTTGGAGTAGGGCCGACCACCCGGAAGTGATGCCTTCCCCTGGTTCATATGCCCTAGTCCTAGAAGCAACCCTTGCAACGGAGAGGCGAGCAGCCCGTTTCTCCAGAGTCTTGATAGATGGTGGCATTAGCATCAATATCCTGTATCGTGATACAATGGAGAAGTTGGGAATCAAGCAGAAGCAGCTCATCCCCAGTCGGATTGTATTCCATGGCATAGTCCCTCGCCTTTCCTGCTCACCAATCGGCAAGAGCCAGATTGATGTCCTCTTCGGAGACAAGAATCACTTCCGCCGAGAGCCAGTTTGGTTTGAAGTGGTGGACCTTGAGAGCCCCTACCATGCGCTGCTTGGCCGGCCTGCTCTGGCCAAGTTCATCGCAGTCTCCCACTACGCCTACCTCGAGATGAAGATGCCGAGTACCAAGGGGATCCTGACAGTAGTCGGAGACTACAAGAATGTCACACCCTAATTTTCATGCCAACACTTAAGTCAATAAATCATGCTAAAATGTGGTTTGACAAAAACTTTTGAGTGTTTTGCCTTTGCTTTGATTAAAAGTTTGTCTGTTGTTTGCAAGTGCTCTAAAAATCAAATAAATCCTCCAACTCCTATACTTCATCTCCTTGCTCCAAACTCTTGAACCAATGATCATGCCATGTGTATAGGACATAAAATAATTTCTTGCAAAAATAATTTGGCCAAATAGCATTTTCAAAAATTAGTTTTTCAAAAAACCCTGAATTGAGGTTTGCACTGCAAGTACTTAATTAAGGGCAGTAAAAATCTTTCTAAAAAAATATTTGACTCCTATTAGATATATGTCACACCCTGATTTTTATGGCACAACAGTTAAGTCAATAAATCATGCTAAAATGTGGTTTGACAAAAACTTTTGAGTGTTTTGTCTTTGCTTTGGTTGAATGATTGTCTGTTGTTTGCAAGTGCTCTAAAAATAAAATAAATCCTCCAACTCTTATACTCCTTCTCCCTGATCCAAAACTTCTGCCCAATGATCATGCCATGTGTATAGAGCAATATAGTATTTTCTTACAAAATAATTTGGCCAAAAAGTATTTTTCAAAAAATTAGTTTTCCAAAAACCCCTGAATTGAGGTTTGCACTGCAAGTACTTAATTAAGGGCAGTAAAAATCCTTCTAAAAATATATTTGACTCCTATTAGATATAGGACACTCAGAAACCACAAAAATATAATTTTGAAAGTTATTTTACTATTTTATTTAAAAGCTTTTTCTTAAGGCCAGAAATGGTCTTTAATAGGGAAAAATTATTTTATTGTTTTAAAAATATTTGACAAAAATTAGGGAAACTCAGTGGACATATATTTTCCATATATAAGAGTTTCAACACATGGTCATGTTCAAAATATTGGTCAAATCCCTCAAAAACCCTTTCTGGATATTTCAAGCTTTTGAAATATTTACAAAGGAAGTTTTCTCCAAAAATTCCAAGAAAATTCTGTCATGTCACATATGACATATTTGGTGATCTTGCCATGTCTCATGTCTTGGAGGACAAGATAACATCATCAAATCCTCTCAAAGCCATTTCTGTCCATTTTGAAGTTTGAGCAACTTTACATTGCCAAACATGTCCAAATGCTCTCACACTTGGTGCATGTTCTCAAATGGTCTAATAATTCATCTAGACCAAATGGCACAAGTTGGAGAACAAGTTAACTTGATCAAAGTGCCCCAAAACACTTCCTGTCCAGAATCAAATTTGAACAACTTTGCATTACCAACTTTCTCTCCTTGACCCCAACTTTTGTGAGCATGATAATAGGACCAAATGAGGCCACCACCCCAAGTGGTTCATCAAGGAGAACATATTTTCATGACTAAATCTTGGGAAACCCATTTCTGTTCATTTCTAGGGTTTACCAAAGTTGCATTGTCAACTTGCTCCAAATGAGCTCCAAATTGGTGGAAGGCCCTAATAGTGTGTGTCATTTCACCATGTGGAGCCTCATAACAAATGGAAGTCATCTTATTGCCCAAACCATTATCAAACACCTTCTGACATTTTGCAAAAACCTCTATTTTGACCCCTTCCACTATTCTTGGTGAGCTCAAATTTCTACCACAGCCCCTCGTAGTCTTCTCCTATCTCCAGTAACTCTTCCCTGGCCTCAGCTCAATGATTGACGGGTGACCCCCCCCCCACCATTTACCCTTCTGGACAGCTGCATTTCTCTCTCTCCCAACCTCCCTCCTCACTCCAGTGGATCCCCAGGGCATCCAATGCCTCTGAACCCTTCTTTACTACCCCCAAGCGCTACCAGACATTAGTGGCCGCGCCCACATTGCCAAAAGAATGCCATGCCGGCCATTTGCACACTCTGGAGCGCGCTACAGTGCGCTCCCGCACTGTAGCCGCCCCCTGCCAACCGCTCCCGGCCACCTCAGGCCTCCCCAGCGCGCCCGACGATGTGCCTCGACGTCCGCAGCACGCCACGCCCCTGTCCCCCTCCTCCTTCTCCCTCCTGCAGCCTCCTTTCGCACGCGCACCGGCCGCCCGAGAGCTCCAATGGACGAGCTCACACGCGCGACGCCCTGACACTTTCCCGCTCTCTCTCTCTTCCTCTCGCCCTAGACCAACCCCACGAACACCCCAGACACACCCACGCGCGCCCCCGTGGCCTGCAGCAACGGCTAGGAGCCCGCCGGCGCACGAGCCACGGTGCACCTCGCCCCCTCCTACTTAAGGCAGTCCGAGGCCTCTCTCTGGCCTCCTGTGCCTCTCTCCCTCTCGTGCACCCCCTGTACCAGCCCGTTCCTCCTCCCGCGCCCTCCATCCACCTCCATGGCTGGAGATCTTGCCACCGGCCGCCGCTCAAATTTGAGCTCTCCGGTGCTCCTCTCACCCTCCTACCTGCACCAGAGCATCACCCACTCCCCCACGGCCCAATCCCGGACTCCATTTCTTCTTCTTCGCGGCCGCAGCACCGTGCCCCCCAACCTCACCGTCAGCCTTGTCCGCCGCGGCCAGTGCCCTGCTCAGCCCGGCGCCTCGGGGAGACCGTGCCACCCACGGGTGGGTGCGGCATGGCCTCCTGAGCGCTCCGGTACGCCGGGCGTCGCCGGAGGTGGCCCGTACCGTCGGGGAGAGCGCCCGCACCGTCCGGCCTCGCCTCCTCTGTCTCCCGACGTGCCCGCGTGGGAGGTTGGGGACGAACCCGACAAGCGGGCCCCGCTCGTCAGCGACTGGTGGGCGGGCCCCGCCGTTTAAGTGGAAACGGCTTCTGCCATTTCCGCCTCCCCCGCGCGAAGGCGTGTTTCCAGGAGCCGCCTTCGACGTCGCCCCTGTCGCCGCGCGGCCGAGCCGCTGGGCCGGCCCAGTGGAGCCCTGCTGCTAAACTCCGCCCAGTGCGCGTCGCCGCCGCCCAGATCCAGCCCATTTGGGTAAAACCCTTTTTCCCCCTTTTCCTTTTCTGTACAGTTTCTAAAATCCATAAACAAATCAAATTAGCTCCAAATTTGATGATTCAAATTTCTAGAGACTCCATAAATCATGCTCTACCTGTTGGTGCAACATGCACATTTTTCCAGAGACTTATTCTTCACAAATATCCATCAAATCCTACTTTTCTTATTTCTGTGATGAACTTTAGAAAATCACAGAAGGCTCATATTTGATCCAAATGCCATGATTCCAATTCCTAGATGAATCTAAGCTCATAACCTAGTTTATGAACATTTTTCTTGATACTTTCTATACCACACAAATTATTGAGCCATTTCTTCATATTTATCAGCTTTGCAAATTCATAGGAAATTCATTTGAACTCCAAATCTAGTGAAACCAATTCCTAGATGCTTCTAAAATCATCCTTTGTTAAATGGGTGCCTTTGCTCATTTTTCAAAATAATATTTCTGTACACTTCTAGCAAGTCCATAAACCTCTTGATTCCATCATATTGAAATGTTCGGAGATGTCCATTGATCCACTTCCAATGAAATCACTTTGGTAATTCCTCATATGACCAGAGGTATCCAATTAAAGTCAACTTCACATTTTTAGAGCACAATTATGCTTGCCTTATTGTGTTGCTTATTGTGTTTGTTTCCGACGTTAGTTGACGAAGTAGACGGAGTACTTGGAGAAGGACCAGAAGATTTCAAGACTCTGACGAACCAGGCAAGCGGCCCTTTGACCATGACTATGAAACCCCTTTACATGCATGTAATATATAGCTCTTATTATTGTTGCATCGGAATCATGGTGGGATGGTGAACCACGTGGGTTGGTTGCCTCCGTTATTCACTCGTTGATACTTGCATTGTGCATGGCCCTACCTTCTTATGAGGGTTATGTCGGTGGGAGTAGATAGGATGCTAAGTAGTGCTACGCAAGAAGGGACGGGGATATGCATGGTGATCGAGACAAAATATTTTTAAACGACTTTTGAAAACCCCATCGGGTGCCACTTATGCCCGAGGGAGATGATGAGATGGGTAACCACTTGATGACGAAGTGGTGTACTGAGGCAAGTGTGTGTTGGTTTCGAAAACGGATTAGATTTAAGATTTGATGACTGTCCCAACCTTACATGCGCGACCACTCTACCCTTATATGGGAAAGGGCATTGTTGAGTACCTAGACTGATACTAGCTTGTAGCCCGCATTACTAGTGACGGGGGAGAGTTGGTGCTCTTTCTCGGGACGGGGTCGTGCCAGGTAGGGCGGCCATGTCCGTCTTTACAGCACCGGGCACACCGTTGGTACCCCGTGCTTGTGGTAAGTGATGAATATGGGAGCGAGGCTCCGCAACTTTATGATGTGAAATGTTTGGCACGGGGGTTACTACCAATCGAGTGGACTCCATGTTAGTGTCGTCTAGGGAAAGGTAGTGATCGGGTGCTTACCCCGGGTACTTGAGGTACCGCGGGTCATGGATGACACGGAAGTTCCCCGGATCTAGTGGGTAAAGTGTGCAACCTCTGCAGAGTGTAAAACTATTCGAATAGCCGTGTCCACGGTCAAGGACGGTTGGGCGGTGCTGCTTAAACTATGTCCAGGGTTTTCAACCGTGTGAGTGTGGTGATGAAACTACTTAGGTCAAGTCAAAGGACTTGACACGATTGAGATGGGTTGGTGCCCACTCTGTTTATGATAAATGGGTTGGTGCCCATTCTATTTATGATGATATCTGTGACCAGTTCTCATGGTTACTTGAACTCTCTTGATGCATGCTTTATAGGATGTTGAACATGTCATTGCACTCAAAACTAGCTTTATGCAAAAATTTACCTATGTCATGCATTGTTGTACCTTGAACCAAACATGGGTTGCTTGCGAGTACATTCAAAGTACTCATTGGCTTGCCACTGGTTAATTAATTGACCAGGCATGGAAGAACCAGAGTTCGAAGAAGAGTTCTTTGGAGACGATCATGCGAACTAGGACGTTTCCCAGTCAGAATGCCTGTAGGGTTAAGGCAGATGGCATGGGTTCTACTTATCGACGACGATTTCTGCTGCTTGTGTTTCATTTAATGATCAGCCCTTAAGGCTTTATCAATGTAAGACTTGACCATAATGGTCCCAATTTGTGTAAGACGGTATGTATGGATGTAAGACTCTTGTTATTCAGCTTCTGTGTGTTCAGTGAGCATGGATCTCTGGATCACTGTACACGTGCATTCGGTGATCACGACTTATGAGTTGGGGTCCCCACAGAGCTGGTATCAGAGCCATCCTGACTGTAGGAAGCCTTAGTTAGCATGGTCGTTAGTTAGGGTAAAACTATTTCCAAAACTACTACTAGTTTCAAAACTATCTGTACTTCTCTTCCCTTCTCAATTTTTTCGAAAAACTAAGGTATACTTTCCTTATTGATCTCTTCCCCTTCAAAACCTTTGGTCGCTAGAACCCTCATGCCCCTGACCACTGGGTTCCTTGCAATCCTCGTGGGTAATTTAAAAGGAAGATGCCTTGCCAGACATTCACACACATCTCCTGAACACAAGATTGGCAACATCACAACAAGACGATACCAACAGAAGATACATCCTTGAGGAATGAGGACCTGAAGACCCAGGAGATGGTGACACCCTTAACACTGCCCCAAGATGATGCAACCTTAGCCCACGATGATCAGGGCGTAGAATATGCAAGATCATGATATACATCGCTAATAGAGTAACCATGTCACCATCATTGTTGTATCAGCAGCCACCGATGGATGAGAACCTAGCCATTTGGTCCGCCTCACCATCGTGAGTAGGAAAACGGTTCTCCTCATTCCCCGCTCTTGGTGTCGAAGTTGTCAGCAACGTAACCGACATGATGGACCTCTATTACGCCTTGATAATGTCATTGCATAAAGGATTACCTACCTGATACTATCGACGGCTTAGAAGACAAAAAGGGATCATGATGATTAAGAAGACAACAGGAGACCGAGTCAATGCCTGCTATGAGAAGCCACCTTCACCCCATCACTTCAACAGGCAAGAAGTTGTTGAAGACTCTTCAAGCCCAACCGGGATCGTTTCATCAATCAACTACAAAAGACGTAGCAGCACCTGAGGAAAAACCCGGGAGACTGCACGAGGCACAAGGCACGACTATGGAGTCCGAGAACCCCTAGGGTAGGATGAGTCGTGTACCCCCTATGCGCAGTCGAGTCCGTATGATGGTTCGAGTAGAACCATGATTATGTGTTGCTTGTTTTTATTTGTTGTTGTTTTTTTTGATATCAGTCACCCTTTTTGCCCTAGGCAACAAGTATGCGACTATATCACCTGCCTTGTTTTGTTGATTGTGTTTGGCCCCTTTTTGGCACTTGTATGTTTGCACCTGCACTATAGAACCCCCTTTAGGCATCCCACCTCCTCTATGCTACTCTTCCCTCTCGTCTCTCTCTCCTGAACTAAAGACCAGCTAGACAAGGTGCACCAAGAAATCTGCTTCGGCAACCAACTAGCAATGAAGACTTTTGTTGCAGCCTCCTCGACCAAATGCAACCCCGTAGAATTATGTTTAACCCTCAAGACTAGAAACCCACTCCTAAACCCTTCGAGACTTCGCAAGATACCCCCGCTCGAAACCTTAACCCTGAGCGTAACCTACGGAATTGCAAGCAAACTAGTTAAGCCTCGGTAAACCTTGCGCAACACTGGGTTCATTATGGAACTAGTGGACATAGTGAACAAGCACATTATCATCCTAATATAGCACCAGGACTGATGATGTCATAGGGAAGACCAGTTTGAGGATATAGGATTTTAGGACAGATGACTCGGTGAGTTTACATGAGTGACCTTGAGGAATTATCTGAGACTTGGTGGATTATGAGGCTTTCATGTTGGTAGATGAACTTGGTGGGATCATGATTATAGAGTAGCGTAGCTTTCACTACCCATGAGCGAATTGGATTTATAGGACAAATTTGATTGCAAGCTAAAATTCTTGGAAGTATTTGGATTTAACTTAGCCATGGGATATTGATAGGAGGCAGTTGATATTACGTAAATGACTTGGGGGAACATGTAGGATTTCTCGTTGGACACAAGATTTGGGTTTAAATAGGTGATCCTAGTTGAATGTAGATGCTGAATATGTCTACATGGTTCGGAGTAAATTGGATTTAGACTGATGATTTCGATCATGATACCATGTTTCTCGGTGGACGATAAACTAGGAGATTGGACTAATTGTCGGAGTTTAATTAGGTATCTATATAAGCTTGACCTTGGAGTATTACCTGACCATGATAATGGGAATTGGTGGACTTACTCTAGTAGAAATAGCCTTTTCAAGCATTTGGGGATTATAGGACTTTAGAAGATCATGTGGAACATCATAGACTTTGGATTTGTGGAATAAATGGAATTATGTAGTGATTGATGGAAGTTAATGGGCTGTTGGAGTTGATTCATAGGAAGGAAACAAGAACTTGGAGTGGCTTACGACGTGTTTCCTTAGGATAGAGATGCTTTATCTTAGACCTTGGAAGAACAGGCTGAGCACTTGGATTGTCACGTTCAAGCTTAGCAGCTTATATGTTCTACCCATGGATTTTGGGTAGACATACATATGAGTTCAGGGATTGTAGACATATATGATTTTGTTAGACCTCCTCTCGAGAGCCATGAGGATATGAATCACATGAGTGATGATTGGAGTTGACATATTCGAATGATGCTTTCAGTAGTATAAGGTGATCTGTTTGGAGGACCAAGTAGATCAATTGGCATCTCAGGAATGGTGCTCAAGGATAAACGTTCACTCGCACCCTAGAATCCTTGAAACCCTCAAGCCCCACCAAGCCACAACATGGTCGGATCCTGACCTTGAGCTTTGGCTCTAGATCGATAAGACCTTGACCCACACTCAACAAGGCCACCACTAATTCCCCCGCCCACTTTACGTACCCCATAGACTTCATGGAGTGCTCGGACGAGTTAGTTGTCATCTTTATTTGATGACATACTTGTCTACCTGAAGACAGAAGAAGAGCCGTTGAGCTAGTCAAGGAACATTTGTAGATCGTCATGCCAAGGAGGAAGAACTACACCTACCACCATCATCAAGAAGTAGACATCCGCGTCGAAGACCAGGTGTATCTGCAAGCCACTTCTCTCTAAGGAACCAAGCATTTCCATCACAAGGAGATCCACACCAAGATATATCAAGACTTGAAGGAAAGATTCTAGTGGCATGGATGAAAAGGGAGATTGCCACCTATGTTGCAAAGTGTGACATATGCCAGAGAGTCAAAGCTGAGCGTCAGCGACCCGCGGGATTGTTGCAACCCCTCAAGGTGCCTGAATGGAAGTGGGACAAAATCGGGATGGACTTCATCACTGGTTTACCCAGGTCAAGCAAGGGACATGACTCCATATGGGTCATTGTTGACCATTTGACCAAGGTGGTCCACTTCATTCCTGTCAAGACGACCTACAAGGGGAACCAGTTAGCCAGTCTTTACATCAACCAAATCGTGAGCATTCATGGCGTTCCCAAGGAAATTGTGTCGGATAAAGGAACCCAATTCACCTCAAGGTTCTGGAAGAAGTTCCAGGAAGCCATGGGGACCAAGTTGTCCTTCAGCACTGCTTTCCACCCACAGACCGGAGGTCAGACAGAACGAGGGAATCAGATACTCGAAGACATGCTCCGAGCCTGTGTCTTAGCATATGGAGCTAAGTGGGAGGATTGCCTTCCTCTCGCCGAGTTCTCTTACTACAACAGCTGTCAGTCAAGCCTTCAGATGGCACCATTTGAGGTGTTATACGGACGGAAATGCCGCACACCCCTCAATTGGTCAGAAACCGGGGAAGGACTTGTCTTTGGGCCCGATATCCTCCGTAAAGCCGAAGAGCAAGTCCAGCTTGTCAGAGAGCGTTTGAGGACTGCCAAGTCAAGACAAAGAGCTACGCTGACTCACGTCGTCGAGACATGACCTTCCGGGTTGGAGACCATTTTTATCTCCGGGTCACCCTTCTCAAAGGAACCCAGCGCTTCCATGTCAAAGGAAAGCTCGCTCCAAGATTTAACAACCCCTCTGAGATCACTAACAAGGACATCGATCACCGAGCCATTGACCTCCAGTCCAATATGACCACCGCAAGAAACCCATTAGCAACCTGGATCAAGAAGAGCGTCATACATGAAGCTACAACACCAGGCCCTTCAAGATTCAATGGAGCACCACTCAGAAGCAGAAGCAGTATGAGGACGTGAAGACTACCCCAAATCCAAGTTTACATACTCCTTTCCGCGCCTAGTCTGGGAATCTCGGGGACGAGATTCTTGTAAGGGGGGTAGGTCTGTCACACCCGGATTTTTATGGCGCAACACTTAAGTCAATAAATCATGCTAAAATGTGGTTTGACAAAACCTTTTGAGTGTTTTGTCTTTGCTTTGGTTGAATGATTGTCTGTTGTTTGCAAGTGCTCTAAAAATAAAATAAATCCTCCAACTCTTATACTCCTTCTCCCTGATCCAAAACTTCTGCCCAATGATCATGCCATGTGTATAGAGCAATATAGTATTTTCTTACAAAATAATTTGGCCAAAAAGTATTTTTCAAAAAATTAGTTTTCCAAAAACCCCTGAATTGAGGTTTGCACTGCAAGTTCTTAATTAAGGGCAGTAAAAATCCTTCTAAAAATATATTTGACTCCTATTAGATATAGGATACCCAGAAACCACAAAAATATAATTTTGAAAGTTATTTTACTATTTTATTTAAAAGCTTTTTCTTCAGGCCAGAAATGGTCTTTAATAGGGAAAAATTATTTTTGTTTTAAAAATATTTGACAAAAATTAGGGAAACTCAGTGGACATATATTTTCCATATATAAGAGTTTCAACACATGGTCATGTTCAAAATATTGGTCAAATCCCTCAAAAACCCTTTCTGGATATTTCAAGCTTTTGAAATATTTACAAAGGAAGTATTCTCCAAAAATTCCAAGAAAATTCTGTCATGTCACATATGACATATTGGGTGATCTTGCCAAGTCTCATGTCTTGGAGGACAAGATAACATCATCAAATCCTCTTAAAGCCATTTCTGTCCATTTTGAAGTTTGAGCAACTTTACATTGCCAAACATGTCCAAATGCTCTCAAACTTGGTGCATGTTCTCAAATGGTCTAATAATTCATCTAGACCAAATGGCACAAGTTGGAGAACAAGTTAACTTGATCAAAGTGCCCCAAAACACTTCCTGTCCAGAATCAAATTTGAACAACTTTGCATTACCAACTTTCTCTCCTTGACCCCAACTTTTGTGAGCATGATAATAGGACCAAATGAGGCCACCACACCAAGTGGTTCATCAAGGAGAACATATTTTCATGACTAAATCTTGGGAAACCCATTTCTGTTCATTTCTAGGGTTTACCAAAGTTGCATTGTCAACTTGCTCCAAATGAGCTCCAAATTGGTGGAAGGCCCTAATAGTGTGTGTCATTTCACCATGTGGAGCCTCATGACAAATGGAAGTCATCTTATTGCCCAAACCATTATCAAACACCTTCTGACATTTTGCAAAAACCACTATTTTGACCCCTTCCACTATTCTTGGTGAGCTCAAATTTCTACCACAGCCCCTCCTAGTCTTCTCCTATCTCCAGTAACTCTTCCCTGGCCTCAGCTCAATGATTGAGGGGTGAAACCCCCCCGTTTACCCTTCTGGACAGCTGCATTTCTCTCTCTCTCAACCTCCCTCCTCACTCCAGTGGATCCCCAGGGCATCCAATGCCTCTGAACCCTTCTTTACTACCCCCAAGCGCTACCAGACATCAGTGGCCATGCCCACATTGCCAAAAGAATGCCATGCCGGCCATTTGCACGCTCTGGAGCGCGCTACAGTGCGCTCCCGCACTGTAGCCGCCCCCTGCCAACCGCTCCCGGCCACCTCGGGCCTCCCCAGCGCGCCCGACGATGTGCCTCGACGTCCGACGCACGCCACGCCCCTGTCCCCCTCCTCCTTCTCCCTCCTGCAGCCTCCTTTCGCACGCGCGCCGGCCGCCCGAGAGCTCCAATGGACGAGCTCACACGCGCGACGCCCTGACACTTTCCCGCTCTCTCTCTCTCTCTTCCTCTCGCCCTAGACCAACCCCACGAACACCCCAGACACACCCACGCGCGCCCCCGTGGCCTGCAGCAACGGCTAGGAGCCCGCCGGCGCATGAGCCACGGTGCACCTCGCCCTCTCCTACTTAAGGCAGTCCGAGGCCTCTCTCTGGCCTCCTTTGCCTCTCTCTCCCTCTCGTGCACCCCCTGTACCAGCCCGTTCCTCCTCCCGCGCCCTCCATCTACCTCCATGGCTGGAGATCTTGCCACTGGCCGCCGCTCAAATTTGAGCTCTCCGGTGCTCCTCTCACCCTCCTACCTGCACCAGAGCATCACCCACTCCCCCACGGCCCTCTCCCGGACTCCATTTCTTCTTCTCCGCGGCCGCAGCACCGTGCCCCCCAACCTCACCGTCAGCCTTGTTCGCCACGGCCAGTGCCCTGCTCAGCCCGGCGCCTCGGGGAGACCGTGCCACCCACGGGTGGGTGCGGCATGGCCTCCTGAGCGCTCCGGTACGCCGGGCATCGCCGAAGGTGGCCTGTACCGTCGGGGAGAGCGCCCGCACCGTCCGGCCTCGCCTCCTCTGTCTCCCGACGCGCCCGCGCGGGAGGTTGGGGACGAACCCGACAAGCGGGCCCCGCTCGTCAGCGACCGGTGGGCGGGCCCCGACGTTTAAGTGGAAATGGCTTCTGCCATTTCCGCCTCCCCCGCGCGAAGGCGTGTTTCCAGGAGCCGCCTTCGACGTCGCCCCTGTCGCCGCGCGGCCGAGCCGCTGGGCCGGCCCAGTGGAGCCTTGCTGCTAAACTCCGCCCAGTGCGCGCCGCCGCCGCCCAGATCCAGCCCATTTGGGTAAAACCCTTTTTCCCCCTTTTCCTTTTCTGTACAGTTTCTAAAATCCATAAACAAATCAAATTAGCTCCAAATTTGATGATTCAAATTTCTAGAGACTCCATAAATCATGCTCTACCTGTTGGTGCAACATGCACATTTTTCCAGAGACTTATTCTTCACAAATATCCATCAAATCCTACTTTTCTTATTTCTGTGATGAACTTTAGAAAATCACAGAAGGCTCATATTTGATCCAAATGCCATGATTCCAATTCCTAGATGAATCTAAGCTAATAACCTAGTTTATGAACATTTTTCTTGATACTTTCTGTACCACACAAATTATTGAGCCATTTCTTCATATTTATCAGCTTTGCAAATTCATAGGAAGTTCATTTGAACTCCAAATCCAGTGAAACCAATTCCTAGATGCTTCTAAAATCATCCTTTGTTAAATGGGTGCCTTTGCTCATTTTTCAAAATAATATTTCTGTACACTTCTAGCAAGTCCATAAACCTCTTGATTCCATCATATTGAATTGTTCGGAGATGTCCATTGATCCACTTCCAATGAAATCACTTTGGTCATTCCTCATATGACCAGAGGTATCCAATAAAAGTCAACTTCACATTTTTAGAGCACAATTATTCTTGCCTTATTGTGTTGCTTATTGCGTTTGTTTCCGACGTTAGTTGACAAAGTATACAGAGTACTTGGAGAAGGACCAGAAGATTTCAAGACTCTGACGAACCAGGCAAGCGGCCCTTTGACCATGACTATGAAACCCCTTTACATGCATGTCATATATAGCTCTTATTATTGTTGCATCGGAATCATGGTGGGATGGTGAACCACGTGGGTTGGTTGCCTCCGTTATTCACTCGTTGATACTTGCATTGTGCATGGCCCTACCTTCTTATGAGGGTTATGTCGGTGGGAGTAGATAGGATGCTAAGTAGTGCTACGCAAGAAGGGACGGGGATATGCATGGTGATCGAGACAAAATATTTTTAAACGACTTTTGAAAACCCCATCGGGTGCCACTTATGCCCGAGGGAGATGATGAGATATGTAACCACTTGATGACGAAGTGCTGTACCGAGGCAAGTGTGTGTTGGTTTCGAAAACGGATTAGATTTAAGATTTGATGACTGTCCCAACCTTACATGCGCGACCACTCTACCCTTATATGGGAAAGGGCATTG
The DNA here is from genome assembly GCA_963921465.1 of Triticum timopheevii. Classification (NCBI taxonomy): domain Eukaryota; kingdom Viridiplantae; phylum Streptophyta; class Magnoliopsida; order Poales; family Poaceae; genus Triticum; species Triticum timopheevii. The sequence continues at coordinate 144,405,991 of OY997270.1, forward strand.
TTGAGTACCTAGACCGATACTAGCTTGGAGCCCGCATTACTAGTGACGGGGGAGAGTTGGTGCTCTCTCTCGGGACGGGGTCGTGCCAGGTAGGGCGGCCATGTCTGTCTTTACAGCACAGGGCACACCGTTGGTACCCCGTGCTTGTGGTATGTGATGAATATGGGAGCGAGGCTCCGCAACTTTATGATGTGAAATGTTTGGCACGGGGGTTACTACCAATCGAGTGGACTCCATGTTAGTGTCGTCTAGGGAAAGGTAGTGATTGGGTGCTTACCCCGGGTACTTGAGGTACCGCGGGTCGTGGATGACACGGAAGTTCCCCGGATCTAGTGGGTAAAGTGTGCAACCTCTGCAGAGTGTAAAACTATTCGAATAGCCGTGTCCACGGTCAAGGACGGTTGGGCGGTGTTGCTTAAACTATGTCCAGGGTTTTCAACCGTGTGAGTGTGGTGATGAAACTACTTAGGTCAAGTCAAAGGACTTGACACGATTGAGATGGGTTGGTGCCCACTCTGTTTATGATAAATGAGTTGGTGCCCATTCTATTTATGATGATATCTTTGACCAGTTCTCATGGTTACTTGAACTCTCTTGATGCATGCTTTATAGGATGTTGAACATGTCATTGCACTCAAAACTAGCTTTATGCAAAAATTTACCTATGTCATGCATTGTTGTACCTTGAACCAAACATGGGTTGCTTGCGAGTACATTCAAAGTACTCATTGGCTTGCCACTGGTTAATTAATTGACCAGGCATGGAAGAACCGGAGTTCGAAGAATAGTTCTTTGGAGACGATCATGCGAACTAGGACGTTTCCCAGTCAGAATGCCTGTAGGGTTAAGGCAGATGGCATGGGTTCTACTTTTCGACGATGATTTCCGCTGCTTGTGTTTCATTTGATGATCGCCCTTAAGGCTTTATCAATGTAAGACTTGACCATAATGGTCCCAATTTGTGTAAGACGGTATGTATGGATGTAATACTCTTGTTATTCAGCTTCTGTGTGTTCAGTGAGCATGGATCTCTGGGATCACTGTACACATGCATTCGGTGATCACGACTTATGAGTCGGGGTCCCCACAATATAGGATACCCAGAAACCACAAAAATATAATTTTAGAAGTTATTTTACTATTTTATTTAAAAGCTTTTTCTTAAGGCCAGAAATGGTCTTTAATAGGGAAAAATTATTTTATTGTTTTAAAAATATTTGACAAAAATCAGGGAAACTCAGTGGACACATATTGTCCATATATAAGAGTTTCAACACATGGTCATGTTCAAAGTATTGGTCAAATCCCTCAAAAACCCTTTATGGATATTTCAAGCTTTTGAAATATTTACAAAGGAAATATTCTCCAAAAATTCCAATAAAATTCTATCATGTCTTATATGACATATTTGGTGATCTTGCCAAGTCTCATGTCTTGGAGAACAAGATAACATCATCAAATCCCCTCAAAACCACTTCTGTCCATTTTGAAGTTTGAGCAACTTTACATTGCCAAACATGTCCAAATGTTCTCAAACCTTGTGAACATGCTAAAATGGTCTAATAATTCATCTAGACCAAATGGAACAATTTGGAGAACAAGTTAACCTGATCAAAGTGCCCCAAAACCATTCCTGTCCAGAACCAAATTTGAACAGCTCTACATTGCCAACTTTCTCTCCTTGATTCCAACTTTTGTGAGAATGATAACATGACCAATTGAGGCCACTACACCAAGTGGTGCATCAAGGAGAATTGATTTGCATGACTAAATCTTGGGAAACCCATTTCTGTTCATTTCGAGGGTTTACCAAAGTTGCATTGTCAACTTGCTCCAAATGAGCTCCAAATTGGTGGAAGGCCCTAATAGTGTGTGTCACTTCACCATGTGGAGCCTCATGACAAATGGAAGTCATCTTACTGCCCAAACCATTATCAAACACCTTCTGACATTTTGCAAAAACCACTATTTTGACCCCTTCCACTATTCTTGGTGAGCTCAAATTTTTACCACAGCCCCTTCTAGTCATATTCTACCTCCAGTAAGCTTTCCTAGCCCAAACTCAATTGTTGGGGGGATGAAAACCCCTCTCTCCCTCTTTGGACAGCCACTTTCTCTTTCTTCCTCACCTCCCTCCTCATTCTAGTGGCCCTCCATGGCATCCAATGCTTCCTTACCTTTCTTTACTACCCCCAAGCACTACTGGACATGCAAGGGCGCGCCCACAAGCATAGAAAATTGCCTGGACAGCCATATGGGCGCTCTGGAGCGCCCTACAGTGCGCTCCCGCACTGTAGCTCACCCATGCCAAGGGCATACGACAGCCTTGGGCGACGGGGTGATGTCTCCCGAGGTGGCCTCGGCGTCCGGGACACGGCACGCTGCAGGCCCCCTCCTAAACCTCTCTCCTCTCCCCTCCACGACCTCACCCGAGCGCGTCCGTGGACGCTGCCCACGGTGCTCCATGGCCACGCCTATTTAATCCAGCCCCCGAGCTCTCTCTAGCCTCCTTTTGCCCTCTCTCACTCCCAGCAACCTCCCGGACAAGCTCTCTATTCCCCTTGTGCTCTCCTTGCCTCTCCATCGCCGCCATGGTCGCCGTCGGCCTCCACTCGGCTCCGGCAAACCAGGGCCTCCCCGCCCCTCCTTTGGCCACCAGTAGAACTGCAGATGACCGTCGGAGCTCTCCCGCTCACCTTCTCCTGCTCTGGTGCCCCGTGCCACCGCAACCATCTTCTCCTGAAGCCTCGTCCGCCGGCATCAGGGTCGCCGTCGCCTTGGACCTCCCCAGCCTACGTGGCGCCCATGGATGGGTGCGGCTTGGCCTCCCGAGTCCGTAGGTATGCCGAGCGTCGTCGGGGACGACCGGAGTCGCCGGGAAGAGCGCCGGCGCCGTCCGGCCTCGCTCCCTCTGTCTCCCGTCGCGCCGCGCGGGAGGTTGGGGACGATACTGCAGGCGGGCCCCGCTCGTCAGTGGCTCAGCCACCGGGCCACGCTGGCAAGTGGAGACGGGCCAGCTATTTTGCGCTTCCCTTCGACGGAAGCGTCACCAGCGAATACGCCTTCGGTGTGGCCTCCCGTTGGGTGTCCGCGAGGAGCTGGGCCATGCCCAGTGCACTGCCCGCTATGCCTCTGCCAGTGCACGCCGCCGCCGCCCAGATCCAGCCCGTTTGGGTAAATATCTTTTCCCCTTTTTCTTTTCTGTGCAGTTTATAAAATCCATAAATAAATCAAATCAACTCCAAATTTGATGATTCAAATTTCTAGAGACTCCATAAATCATGCTCTACCTGTTGGTGCAACATGCACATTTTTCCAGATACTTTTTCCTCACAAACATTTATCAAATCTTGTTTTTCCTATTTCTGTGATGAACTTTAGAAAATCACAGAGGGCTCATATTTGATCCAAATGCCATGATTCAAATTCCTAGAAGCATCTAAGTTCATAACTTAGTTTATGAACATTTTTATTAATACTTTCTGTACCCCACAAAATAATGAGCCATTTCTTCATATTTGACAGCTTTGCAAATTCATAGGAGAATCATCTCAACTCCAAATCCAGTGAAACCAATTCCTAGATGCTTCTAAAATCACCCTTTGTTAAATGGATGCCTTTGCTCATTTTTCAAAAATATATTGCTGTACACTTCTTGCAAATCCATAAACCCCTTGATTCCACCATATCAAAATGTTCAGAGATATCCATTCATCAAATCCCAATGAAACCACTTTGGTCATCCCTCATATGACCAGAGGTATCCTAGAAAAGTCCAACTCATATTTTTAGAGCACTTTTATTTTCTGCCTTGTTGTGTTGCTTATTATGGTTGCTTTCGGCGATAGTTGACGAAGTAGACGAAATGCTCGGAGATGGACCAGAGATATTTGAAGACCTCGAAGGCTTTGTTAAAACAGGCAAGCAGCCCTTTGACCATGTCTATGAAACCCTTTTTATGCATGTCATATCTCTCTTTATTATTGTTGCATCGGAATCATGATGAGATGGTAGACCACGTTGGTTGGTTGCCTTTGTTACTTCCTCAATGAAACTTGCATTGTGCATGACCCTACCTTCTTATGAGGGTTATGCCGGTGGGAGTAGATAGGATGCTAAAGTAGTTGCTATGCAAAGTGGGTCAGGGTTATGCATGGAAAGAAACCAAGTGTGGTTTGACATACTTGCGAATAGCCTAGTGGGTGCCACTAATGCCCCTGGGAGATGATGATGAACTAGGTCACTACTTGGTGGAGAGGTAGTGTACCGAGGCTTGATGAAAGTGTTGTTTACAAAGACGGATTAGATTTAAGATTTGATGACTGTCCCAACCTTACATGCGCAACCACTCTACCCTTATATGGGAAAGGGCATTATTGAGTACCTAGACCGATACTAGCCTGGAGCCCGCATTACTAGTGACGGGGGAGAGTTGGTGCTCTCTCTTGGGACGGGGTCGTGCCAGGTAGGGTGGCCATGACTGTTTTCACAGGGCACCGGACACACCATTGGTACCCCGTGCCAGTGGTATGTGATAATTATGGGAGCGAGGCTCCAAGAAAGCGTTTTGTGAAATGTTGGGCACGGGGGTTACTGCCAATCGAGTGGACTCCATGTTATTGTCGTCTAGGGAAAGGTAGTGATCGGGTGCTTACCCCGGGTACTTGAGGTACCGCGGGTCGTGGATGACATGGAAGTTCCCCGGATCTTGTGGGTACAGTGTGCAACCTCTGTAGAGTGTAAAACTATTCGAATAGCCGTGTCCACGGTCAAGGACAGTTGGGCGGTGCTGCTTAGACTATGTCCATATGTTTCTGAAAAACAACACAGTTTGGTGATATTGATGATGCGACTCGTGAGGGAGTCACGATGAGCATGAGCATGAGTTGTTTATAACTCTTTCTCGATGATGATGTCTGAAACCTCCTGATACTTGTTGCAGACACAGTCATGCCCTTGATATATGTTGATCATACTTGCATGAGAAAAACTAGCTTTCTGCAAAAATTTACCTATATCATGCTTTGTTGTATCTTGAACCAAAACATGGGTTGCTTGCGAGTACATTCAAAGTACTCATTGGCTTGCCACTGGTTATTTTATTGACCAGGCATGAAAGAACAGGATGTGATGAAGAATTCTTCGGTGACGAACACGCGAGCTAGGACGCTTCCCAGTCAGAATGCCTGTAGGGTTAAGGCAGATGGCATGGGTCCAAGTTATCGACGAAGATTTCCGCTGCGATGTTGTACTCAAGACTTGACCATAACGGTCCTACTTGTGTAATACGGTATGTATGGATGTAAGACTCATGTTATTCAGCTTCTGTGTGTTCAGTGAGCATTGATCTCTGGGATCACTGTACACGTGCATTCGGTGATCACGACTTATGAGTCGGGGTCCCCACAGAGATGGTATCAGAGCCATCCTGACTGTAGGAAGCCTTAGTTAGCATGGTCGTTAGTTAGGGTAAAACTATTTCCAAAACTACTACTAGTTTTCAAAACTATCTATACGTCTCTTCCCTTCTCAGTTTTTCGAAAACTAAGGTATACTTTCTTTATTAATATCTTCCCCTTCAAAACCTTTGGTCGCTAGAACCCTTATGCCCCTGACCACTGGATTCCTTGTAATCCTCGTGGATAATCTAGAAGGAAGATGCCTTGCCAGACATTCACCCACATCTCCTGAACACAAGATTGGCGACATCACAACAAGATGATACCAACAGAAGATACATCCTCGAGGAATGAGGACCTGAAGACCCAGGAGATGGCGACACCCTTGACACTGCTCCAAGATGATGCAACCTTAGCCTATGACGACCAGGCCATAGGTTATGAAAGAACATGATATGCATCGCTAATAGAGTAACCCTGTCACTACTGTTGTTGTATCGGCAACCACCGATGGATGAGAACCTAGCCATTTGGTCCGCCTCACCATAGTGAGCAGGAAAACGGTTCTCCTCATCCCCCGCTCTTGGTGTCGAAGTTGTCATCAACGTAACCGACATGATGGACCTCTGTTATGCCTTGATATGTCATTGCATAAAGGATTACCTACCTGGTACCATCAACGGCTTAGAAGACAAAAAGGGATCCTCATGATTGAGAAGACAATGGAAGACCAAGTCAATGCCAGTTATGAGGAGCCACCTTCACCCCATCACTCCAACAGGCGAGAAGTTGTTGAAGACTCTTCAAGCTCAACCGGGATCGTTTCATCGAACAACTACAAGAGACGTAGCAGCACCTGAGGAAAACCCGGGAGATTGCACGAGGCTCAAGGCACGACTATGGAGTCCGAGAACCCCTAGGGTAGGATGAGTCATGTACCCCCTATGCGCAGTCGAGTCCATATGATGGTTCGAGTAGAACCATGATTGTGTGTTGCTTGTTTGTTGTGTTTCGATATCAGTCGCCCTTTTTGCCCAGGCAACAAGTACGCGACTATATCACTTGCCTTATTTTGTTGTTTGAGTTTGGCCTCTTTTTCACCTGATTGTTTGCACCTGCACTGTAGAACCCCCTTTAGGCTTTCCCCTCCTCTATGCTACTTTTCCCTCTCGTCTCTCTCTCCTCAAATGAAGGCTAGCAAGACAATATACACCATGGATTCTACTACAACAACCAACGAGCACTGGAGACCTTTGTTGCAGCCTCCTCGACCAAGTGCAACCCAGTGACGTTATGTCTACTCCCCAAGGTTTGGAACCCATTCCTAGACCCTTCAAGACTTCATAAGATACCCCAGCTCGAAACCTTAACCATGAGCTTAACCTACGGAATTGCAAGAGAATCTGTTAAGCCTCTGTAACCTTGCTTGTCACTGGGTTCATTATGGAACTAGTGGACATAGTGAATGAGCACATTATCTTCCTAAGATAGCACCAAGACTGACGATACCATAGGGATACCAATTCAAGGATATAGGGATAGAGGACAAATGACTTGATGAGTTTATATCAATGACTTTGAGGAACTATCTGAGACTCTTTGGTGGATTATGAGGCTTTCATATTGGTAGATGAACTTGGTGGGATCATGATTATAGAGTAGCGTAGCTTTCACTACCCATTAGTGAATTGGATTTATAGGACAAATTTGATCGCAAGCTAAAATTCTTGGAAGTATTTGGATTTAACTTAGCCATGGGATATTGATAGGAGACAGTTGATATTACGTAAATGACTTGGGGCAACATGTAGGATTTCTCGTTGGACACAAGATTTGGGTCTAAATAGGTGATCCTAGTTGAGTATAGATGCTGGGTATGTTTACATGGTTCGGAGTAAGTTGGATTTAGACTAATGATCTTGATCATGATACCTTGTTTCTTGGTGGACGATAAACTAGGAGATCGGACTAATTGTCGGAGTTTATTTAGGAGTCCTTGTGAGCTTGACCTTGGGGTATTACTAGATCACAATAATGGAAATTGGTGGACTGACTATAGTAGAGATAGCCTTTTCAAGTATTCGGGGAATTATAAGACTTTAGAAGATCATGTGGAACACCAGCATAAGAGTTGGATTTGTAGAATTAATGGATTATGCAGTGATTGATGGAAGTTAATGGGCTGTTGGAGTTGATTCATAGGAAGGAAACAAGATCTTGGAGTGGCTTACGACGTGTTTCTCTAGGATAGAGGTGCTTTATCTTAGACCTTGGAAGAATAGGCTGAGCACTTGGATTGTCACGTTCCAGCTTAGCAGCTTATATGTTCTACCCATGGATTTTTAGGGGTAGACATACATATGAGTTTGGGGATTGTAGACATATATGATGTTGTTAGACCTCCTCTTGGGAGTCATGAGGATATGAATAGCATGAGTGATGATTGGAGTTGGCCTATACGAAATGATGCTATCGGTGATATGATGTGATTTGTTTAAAGGACTAGATAGACTATTGACATCTCAGAAACCGTGCTTAAAGATAGGATGATAAATGTTCATTCGCACAATAGAATCCTTGAAACCCTTATGCCCTACCAAGCCACAACACGGTTGGATCATGACCTTGGGCCTTGGCTCTAGATCAATAAGACCTTGACCAATGCTCAACCGTGACCCTCACCAATGCCTCAGCCCACTCTTCGTACCCCAAATACTTCATAGAGTACTTGGGCAAGTAAATCATCATCCTTACTTGAGGACAGGAATGTCCACATGAAGACGGAAGAAGAGTTGATCAGCTGGTTAGGGAACATCCGAAGACCGCCATGTCAAGGAGGAAGAACTATACCAACCATTGTCGTCAAGGAGTGAGCTTCCGCGTTGAAGACCGTGCATATCTGCGAGCCACTCCTCTCAAAGGCAACTACGGCCTCATGAAGAAAACTATGCTGCTCATGATCTTGAGCTAGCAGCAGTGGTTCATGCCCTGAAGGCATGGCAACATTACCCCTTAGGAAAGCGATGTGAAATATACACGGATCACAAAGTCTGAAGTATATTTTCACTCAAAGGGAATTGAACACGAGGCAAAGAAGATGGCTAGAGCTGATCAAAGATTATGACCTCAGTGTTCAATACCACCCTGGGAAGGCAAATGTGGTAGCAGATGCATTAAGCAGAAAGGCTTGTTCCTTGAATGTTATGCTTAAGGACAAGCTACCCGCCTTGTATGAAGAACTTGAAAGCTTCGGGTTGGAACTGGTTGCACCAGGATTCTTAGGTAACCTTGAAGTCAAGCCGACCCTGATGGATGAGGTTAAAGAAGCTCAGACGGGACACGAGAGTATTGAAGGCATCAAGAGGAAGATCAAGGCGGGCAAAGCCCCCACTTCATTCCTGTCAAGACGACCTACAAGGGGAACCAGTTAGCCAGTCTCTACATCAACCAAATCGTGAGCATTCATGGAGTTCCCAAGGAAATTGTGTCGGATAGAGGAACCCAATTCACCTCAAGGTTCTGGAAGAAGTTCCAGGAGGCCATGGGGACCAAGTTGTCCCTCAGCACTGCTTTCCACCCACAGACCGGAGGTCAGACAAAACGAGTGAATCCGACACTCGAAGGCATGCTCCGAGCCTGTGTCTTAGCATATGGAGCTAAGTGGGAAGATTTCCTTCCTTTCGCCGAGTTCTCTTACAACAACAGTTATCAGTCAAGCCTTCAGATGGCACCATTTGAGGTGTTATACGGACGGAAATGCCAAACACCCCTCAATTGGTCAGAAACCGGAGAAGGACTTGTCTTTGGGCCCGATATCCTCCGTAAAGCCGAAGAGCAAGTCCAGCTTGTCAGAGAGCGTTTGAAGACTGCCAAGTCAAGACAAAGAGCTACGCTGACTCACATCGTCGAGACATGACCTTCCGAGTTGGAGACCATGTTTATCTCCGGGTCACCCCTCTCAAAGGAACCCAACGCTTCCATGTCAAAGGAAAGCTCGCCCCAAGATTCATCGGCCTTCTGCAAGATCACTCCAAGATTTAACAACCTCATCTGAGATCACTACGAGATGAAGAGAAGACAGTTAGCAGATGGAGTTGCCACTTAAGTAACCTGGGTGCACAATGCTTTCCATGCATCACAACCCCCGAAAGTGTTTTCAACTTCCTAGCTAGCCCGAGCACTGATAAGGACACTAACCACCAAGCCATCGACCCCTAGCCCCAGCTAACCTACCGCGAGCTACCCATTAGCAACCTGGATCAAGAAGAGCGTCATACATGAAGCTACAACACCAGGTACTTCAAGCTCAATGGAGCACTACACGGAAGCGGAAGCAACATGAAGACTTGAAGACTACCCCAGATCCAAGTTTCTGTATCCCTTTCCGCGCCTAGTCTGGGAATCTCGGGGACGAGATTCTTGTAAGGGGGGTAGGTCTGTCACACCCTGATTTTCATGCCAACACTTAAGTCAATAAATCATGCTAAAATGTGGTTGGACAAAAACTTTTGAGTGTTTTGCCTTTGCTTTGATTAAAAGTTTGTCTGTTGTTTGCAAGTGCTCTAAAAATCAAATAAATCCTCCAACTCCTCTACTTCATCTCCTTGCTCCAAACTCTTGAACCAATGATCATGCCATGTGTATAGGACATAAAATAATTTCTTGCAAAAATAATTTGGCCAAATAGCATTTTCAAAAATTAGTTTTTCAAAAACCCCTGAATTGAGGTTTGCACTGCAAGTACTTAATTAAGGGCAGTAAAAATCTTTCTAAAAAATATTTGACTCCTATTAGATATAGGATACCCAGAAACCACAAAAATATAATTTTAAAAGTTATTTTACTATTTTATTTAAAAGCTTTTTCTTAAGGCCAGAAATGGTCTTTAATAGGGAAAAATTATTTTATTGCTTTAAAAATATTTGACAAAAATCAGGGAAACTCAGTGGACACATATTGTCCATATATAAGAGTTTCAACACATGGTCATGTTCAAAGTATTGGTCAAATCCCTCAAAAACCCTTTCTGGATATTTCAAGCTTTTGAAATATTTACAAAGGAAATATTCTCCAAAAATTCCAAGAAAATTCTATCATGTCTTACATGACATATTTGGTGATCTTGCCAAGTCTCATGTCTTGGAGAACAAGATAACATCATCAAATCCCCTCAAAACCACTTCTGTCCATTTTGAAGTTTGAGCAACTTTACATTGCCAAACATGTCCAAATGTTCTCAAACCTTGTGAACATGCTAAAATGGTCTAATAATTCATCTAGACCAAATGGCACAAGTTGGAGAACAAGTTAACCTGATCAAAGTGCCCCAAAACCATTCCTGTCCAGAACCAAATTTGAACAGCTCTACATTGCCAACTTTCTCTCCTTGATTCCAACTTTTGTGAGAATGATCACATGACCAATTGAGGCCACTACACCAAGTGGTGCATCAAGGAGAATTTATTTGCATGACTAAATCTTGGGAAACCCATTTCTGTTCATTTCTAGGGTTTACCAAAGTTGCATTGTCAACTTGCTCCAAATGAGCTCCAAATTGGTGGAAGGCCCTAATAGTGTGTGTCACTTCACCATGTGGAGCCTCATGACAAATGGAAGTCATCTTACTGCCCAAACCATTATCAAACACCTTCTGACATTTTGCAAAAACCACTATTTTGACCGCTTCCACTATTCTTGGTGAGCTCAAATTTTTACCACAGCCCCTTCTGTTCATATTCTACCTCCAGTAAGCTTTCCTAGCCCAAACTCAATTGTTGGGGGGATGAAAACCCCTCTCTCCCTCTCTGGACAGCCACTTTCTCTTTCTTCCTCACTTTGTTCCTCATTCCAGTGGCCCTCCATGGCATCCAATGCTTCCTTACCTTTCTTTACTACCCCCAAGCACTACTGGACATGCAAGGGCGCGCCCACAAGCATAGAAAATGGCCTGGACATCCATATGGGCGCTCTGGAGCGCGCTACAGTGCGCTCCCGCACTGTAGCTCACCCATGCCAAGGGCATACGACAGCCTTGGGCGACGGGGTGATGTCTCCCGAGGTGGCCTCGGCATCCGGGACACGACACGCTGCCGGCCCCCTCCTAAACCTCTCTCTTCTCCCCTCCACGACCTCACCCGAGCGCGTCCGTGGACGCTGCCCACGGTGCTCCATGGCCACGCCTATTTAATCCAGCCCCCGAGCTCTCTCTAGCCTCCTTTCGCCCTCTCTCACTCCCAGCAACCTCCCGGACAAGCTCTCTATTCCCCTCGTGCTCTCCTTGCCTCTCCATCACCGCCATGGTCGCCGTCGGCCTCCACTTGGCTCCGGCAAACCAGGGCCTCCCCGCCCCTCCTTTGGCCACCAGTAGAACTGCAGATGACCGTCGGAGCTCTCCCGCTCACCTTCTCCTGCTCTGGTGCCCCGTGCCACCGCAACCATCTTCTCCTGAAGCCTCGTCCGCCGGCGTCAGGGTCGCCGTCGCCCTGGACCTCCCCAGCCTGCGTGGCGCCCATGGATGGGTGCGGCTCGGCCTCCCGAGTCCGTAGGTATGCCGAGCGTCGCCGGGGACGGCCGGAGTCGCCGGGAAGAGCGCCGGCGCCGTCCGGCCTCGCTCCCTCTGTCTCCCGTCGCACCACGCGGGAGGTTGGGGACGATACTGCAGGCGGGCCCCGCTCGTCAGTGGCACAGCCACCGGGCCACGCTGGCAAGTGGAGACGGGCCAGCTATTTTGCGCTTCCCTTCGACGGAAGCGTCACCAGCGAATACGCCTTCGGTGTGGCCTCCCGTTGGGTGTCCGCGAGGAGCTGGGCCATGCCCAGTGCACTGCCCGCTATGCCTCTGCCAGTGCACGCCGCCGCCGCCCAGATCCAGCCCGTTTGGGTAAATATCTTTTCCCCTTTTTCTTTTCTGTGCAGTTTCTAAAATCCATAAATAAATCAAATCAACTCCAAATTTGATGATTCAAATTTCTAGAGACTCCATAAATCATGCTCTACCTGTTGGTGCAACATGCACATTTTTCCAGATACTTTTTCCTCACAAACATTTATCAAATCTTGTTTTTCCTATTTCTGTGATGAACTTTAGAAAATCACAGAGGGCTCATATTTGATCCAAATGCCATGATTCAAATTCCTAGAAGCATCTAAGTTCATAACTTAGTTTATGAACATTTTTATTAATACTTTCTGTACCCCACAAAATAATGAGCCATTTCTTCATATTTGACAGCTTTGCAAATTCATAGGAGAATCATCTCAACTCCAAATCCAGTGAAACCAATTCCTAGATGCTTCTAAAATCACCCTTTGTTAAATGGATGCCTTTGCTCATTTTTCAAAAATATATTGCTGTACACTTCTTGCAAATCCATAAACCCCTTGATTCCACCATATCAAAATGTTCAGAGATATCCATTCATCAAATCCCAATGAAACCACTTTGGTCATCCCTCATATGACCAGAGGTATCCTAGAAAAGTCCAACTCATATTTTTAGAGCACTTTTATTTTCTGCCTTGTTGTGTTGCTTATTATGGTTGCTTTCGGCGATAGTTGACGAAGTAGACGAAATGCTCGGAGATGGACTAGAGATATTCGAAGACCTCGAAGGCTTTGTTAAAACAGGCAAGCAGCCCTTTGACCATGTCTATGAAACCCTTTTTATGCATGTCATATCTCTCTTTATTATTGTTGCATCGGAATCATGATGAGATGGTAGACCACGTTGGTTGGTTGCCTTTGTTACTTCCTCAATGAAACTTGCATTGTGCATGACCCTACCTTCTTATGAGGGTTATGCCGGTGGGAGTAGATAGGATGCTAAAGTAGTTGCTATGCACAGTGGGTCAGGGTTATGCATGGAAAGAAACCAAGTGTGGTTTGACGTACTTGCGAATAGCCCAGTGGGTGCCACTAATGCCCCTGGGAGATGATGATGAACTAGGTCACTACTTGGTGGAGAGGTAGTGTACCGAGGCATGATGGAAGTGTTGTTTACAGAGACGGATTAGATTTAAGATTTGATGACTGTCCCAACCTTACATGCGCAACCACTCTACCCTTATATGGGAAAGGGCATTATTGAGTACCTAGACCGATACTAGCCTAGAGCCCACATTACTAGTGACGGGGGAGAGTTGGTGCTCTCTCTTGGGACGGGGTCGTGCAAGGTAGGGCGGCCATGACTGTTTTCACAGGGCACCGGACACACCGTTGGTACCCCGTGCTAGTGGTATGTGATAATTATGGGCGCGAGGCTCCAAGAAAGCGTTTTGTGAAATGTTGGGCACGGGGGTTACTGCCAATCGAGTGGACTCCATGTTAGTGTCGTCTAGGGAAAGGTAGTGATCGGGTGCTTACCCCGGGTACTTGAGGTACCGCGGGTCGTGGATGACACGGAAGTTCCCCGGATCTTGTGGGTACAGTGTGCAACCTCTGCAGAGTGTAAAACTATTCGAATAGCCGTGTCCACGGTCAAGGACAGTTGGGCAGTGCTGCTTAGACTATGTCCATATGTTTCTGAAAAACAACACAGTTTGGTGATATTGATGATGCGACTCGTGAGGGAGTCACGATGAGCTTGAGCATGAGTTGTTTATAACTCTTTCTCGATGATGATGTCTGAAACCTCCTGATACTTGTTGCAGACACAGTCATGCCCTTGATATATGTTGATCATACTTGCATGAGAAAAACTAGCTTTCTGCAAAAATTTACCTATATCATGCTTTGTTGTATCTTGAACCAAAACATGGGTTGCTTGCGAGTACATTCAAAGTACTCATTGGCTTGCCACTGGTTATTTTATTGACCAGGCATGAAAGAACAGGATGTGATGAAGAACTCTTCGGTGACGAACACGCGATCTAGGACGCTTCCCAGTCAGAATGCCTGTAGGGTTAAGGCAGATGGCATGTGTCCAAGTTGTCGACGAAGATTTCCGCTGCGATGTTGTACTCAAGACTTGACCATAACGGTCCTACTTGTGTAATACGGTATGTATGGATGTAAGACTCCTGTTATTCAGCTTCTGTGTGTTTAGTGAGCATTGATCTCTGGGATCACTGTACACGTGCATTCGGTGATCACGACTTATGAGTCGGGGTCCCCACAAAGAAGTCGATCGCTTGCTCCGCAGATAGTAGCCGGCTGTCCGAGTCCCTCCTGATTGCAGCCGAGAAGCGGCTCCTTGACCGGGTGGTGGCGTTGGCAGACAAGAAGCCGGAAATGTCACCCACCCCCCAGGAGTCAGAGGTTGAGGGCTCATTCAAATTGGCCAAGGAAACCAAGAAAATACCCTTGGACCTGGAGCACCCAGAGAGGCACGCTGTCGTAGGCACAAGCCCTGACAGCAAATAGGAAAGAGAGCTCGTCCATTTCCTTCGTGAGAATCAGGATATCTTTGCATGGTCTCCCAAAGACATGAGGGGTGTTCCGATGGATTTCGCCGAGCACAAACTACATGTCCGACCTGACGTCAAGCCGGTCAGGCAGCCCTTGCGCCGCCTATCGGAAGAGAAGAGAAGAGTTGTCGGAGAAGAGATAGCCCGGCTTCTAGCAACCCGATTCATCATGGAAGTGTTCTTTCCAGAGTGGCTGGCCAACCCAGTCCTAGTGTTGAAGAAGAACAAGCAGTGGCGCATGTGCATTGACTACACCAGCCTCAACAAAGCCTGCCCCAAACCCAAAGATCCCTTCGCTCTGCCAAGGATTGATCAAGTAATAGACTCCATACCCGGATGCAAGCTGTTGAGTTTCTTGGATGCATACTCAAGTTATCACCAGATAAAGCTGAACCCGGCCGACAGGCTGAAGACCGCTTTCATCACGCTGTTTGGAGCCTTCTGCTACCTGACCATGATGTTCGGCTTGAGAAACGCCGGTGCCACGTTTCAGCGTTGCATGCATAAGTGCCTCCTCAAGAAACTCGGTAGAAATGCCCTTGTGTATGTGGATTATGTGGTGGTGAAGACGGAGAAGCGTGGCATGCTGCTGGAGGACCTCAAGGAGACCTTTGAAAACCTGCGCCGATTCCAGATCAAGCTCAACCCGGAGAAATGTGTCTTTGGGGTGCCAGCCGGCCAGCTTCTCGGATTCCTGGTCTCAAAGCGCGGCATAGAGTGCAATCCCATGAAGATCAAGGCAATTGATATGATGAAAGTGCCTACCCGACTGCTGGACGTGCAGAAATTCACCGGCTGCCTGGCGTCAGTCAGCCGTTTCATCAGTCGGCTGGGAGAGAAGGCTCTTCCCCTATACCAACTCATGAAGAAGACCACTTTTTTCGAGTGGAACAACAAGGCGGACGAAGCATTTCTCCAACTCAAGAAGATGTTGGCAACCCCGCCTATCCTGGCGGCTCCGACTGAGAAGGAGCCCATGCACCTCTACATTGTAGCCACCAGTCGGGTTGTCAGCATAGTCATGGTAGTAGAGCGCAAGGAGAAGGACAAAGCATTGCCGGTCCAGAGACCGGTGTATTACTTGAGCGAAGTATTGTCCGCCTCCAAGCAAAACTACCCTCACTACCAGAAGATGTGTTATGGCGTGCATTTTGCCGCCAAGAAGCTGAAGCCCTACTTTCAAGAGCACCCAATAACTGTCGTCTGCATAGCCCCACTTGCTGAGATCATTGGAAGTCGGGATGCTTCTGGCCGAGTGGCCAACTGGGCTATTGATCTGGCCCCTTATACCATCTACTACCAGCCTTGCTCCGCCATCAAATCACAAGTGTTGGCTGACTTCCTCGTCGATTGGGCTGAGACCCAATATTTACCGCCTGCACCAGACTCCACTCATTGGCGGATGCATTTTGATGGTTCAAAAATGCGCACTGGTCTGGGAGCCGGCGTCGTCCTCACCTCTCCCAAGGGCGACAAGCTTAAGTACGTGCTGCAAGTCCACTTCGCCGCCTCCAACAACGTAGCAGAATATGAGGCACTCATACACGGGCTCCGTCTTGCCATGGAACTCAGCATTCGCCGGATCCTGTGTTATGGTGACTCCTACTTGGTGGTCCAGCAGTCGTCAGGCGACTGGGACGCCAAGGATGCAAACATGGAAAGCTACCGCTTCCTCGTACAATAACTCAGCGGATACTTCGACGGGTGCGAGTTCCTTCACGTGCCAAGAAACGACAATGAGCAAGCAGATGCCTTGGCACGATTTGTCTCCACCCGACAAGCAATACCAGCCGGCGTCGCCTTACGCCGCCATCTAGAGCCGTCTGTCAAGCCGTCTCCTGATTCAGACTCCATCTTTGTGCCCCCCCCCCCCCCCCCCCCGAAGCAGTCGGATCTGTCTTGGCGACCCCAGAGGCTGGCACGGGGATTTCGGCAGGCGGCCTGGGGACTGTTATAGCCGCCCAGCCCGGGGACTTCAGAACCCGGCCCGGGGACATCAGCAGCCAGCCCGGGGACATCAGCAGCCGGCCCGGGGACTTCAGAACCTGGCCCGTGGACTTCTTCAGCACAGCATGCGGAAGCAGCTGCCAACCTGCCGCCTCCCGGCCCAACTGCCCTCGTACAAGTTGCAGTGGTCGCAGTCGAAGAAATTGCGGCGCCCTCATGGTGAATAAAGAGCTGTCAACCGATGAAATCTCAGCCCGACAAGTGCAGAGGCCAGCTGCAGCTTACACCAGAGTCAACAAAGAGCTGGTGCAACGAAGCGTCACAGGAGTTTATCAGCGGTGTGTGGAGTCAGACCAAGGCCAAGTAATACTCAGAGATATCCACCAAGGCGAGTGCGACCACCACGTGACTTCAAGATCACTTGTGGCCAAAGCTTTCCGCTACGGGTTCTTCTTGCCGACTGCCCTAGAAGAGGCGAAAGAGCTAGTTCAGAAGTGTGAAGGGTGCCAGAGGTTCCGCTCCATGCCACACATGCCGGCTTATGCACTCAAGACTATTCCCATAGCCTGGCCCTTTACTGTATGGGGACTGGATAAGGTAGGACCATTCAAGACGGCCCGCGGTGGCATGACTCACTTGCTGGTTGCGGTGGACAAGTTTACCAAGTGGATAGAGGCAAAACCAATCAAGAAGCTGAATGGGCCGACTGCCGTGACCTTCATCGCCGACATCACCATGCGATACGGCATCCCACACAGCATCATCACCGACAACGACACCAACTTCGCCAAAGGAGCCTTGGCTCGTTTCTGTGCAACACAGGGCATCCGCCTGGACCTAGCATCCGTTGCCCACCCACAGTCAAATGGCCAAGTGGAGCGTGCAAACGGCCTCATTTTGTCCGGCCTCAAGCCCCGACTGGTCGAGCCTCTAGAGCGTTCAGCCAGCTGCTGGCTCGATGAGCTGTCGGCCGTCCTTTGGAGCCTGCGCATGACTCTAAACAAGTCAACGGGCTTCACGCCCTTCTTCCTCGTCTACGGTGCCGAAGCCGTGATCCCGACAGATATTGAGTCCGACTCCCCAAGAGTCACCATGTACACCGAGGCGGACGCCAAGGAGGCGCGAGAAGACGGCGTCGACTTCCTGGAGGAAGGCCGGCTGTTGGCACTCAGCCGGTCGGCCATCTACCAGCAAATTCTGCGCCGATACTACAACCGCAAGGTGAAGCCAAGATCCTTCCTAGAGGGAGACCTTGTGCTCTGGCTGATCCAGCGAACAGCCGGACAACACAAGCTCTCGGCACCTTGGGAAGGCCCTTTCATCATCAGTAAGGTATTGGGAAATGATGCCTACTATCTGATCGATGCCCAGAAGCCCAGAGCGCGCAAGAGGGATGATTCAGGCAAAGAGACGGAGAGGCCATGGAACGCAAACCTCCTTCGAAGGTTTTATAGTTGAAAGCAGTATGTATCACGCTACCTTTTGTACTATGTATAAAGACTTCGGGTCCCCCTAGAAGAGCTCGGGGACTGCCCTCTTTTATGTATATGATAAGTATCATGCCTATGAGAATGTATACTCTATTTTTTCCGCCTGGCACCGGGTTCGACCAGTCGGCCTAGAGCCTCGCCGCCTTCTACAATATGCCGCCTCCCGCAGTTGGGCAAGTAGGGTGCCGGCACCAAAAACTTCCTTTGTCAGAAGCCACAGCTCGCAGAGCGACTGCATGGCGGGCAAAGGTTGCAAAGAAGTGCCCCACACGAAAGAATGACTAAGGAAGAAAATGCATATAGTAGAAGGCGGCATCGCACCTAGCCGTCTGGCTGCTTGGCAGCCAGACGGCCGGCCTCCGCCTTTATTACCAAAAACTCTGAATGGCTAAGTCCTAGCCCCCTCACAAACGGCTAGGGTGCTCAAACCAGCCACGGTCCGCAGAGTGGCCGCCCTGCTGGTGAAAGCAAAGCCTAAGGGTTGGCGGCAAAGGAAAAAACCAAGGAGAAAAAGGGAAAAAAGACTGGAGGTCGGCACAGTAAGCATAAGCAATGATAAATATTTACATGGATAAAGGCCTCTGGCCAGCATTCAAACAGAGTTTTGATATACACCCCGCGGGTGGAATTGTGCGAATTTAACCTAAGCGTTCAGAGTAGCAAGCAGAAAAAAGATAAAATCCTAAGGAGCGGCAGAAGACTCCGGCTGGGCGATGCCGGTTGGCGCAGCAGAAGACTCCGGCTGGGCGGCGCCGGTTGGCGCAGTAGAAGGCTCCGGCTGGGCAGTGCCGGATGGCATGGCAGAAGGCTCTGGATGGATGCTGGGGTCGGCTGCACCCCCTGGCGTGGCAGGTGGCTCCGTCTGAGCAGAAGGATCGCCAACAGCAGGCGTGGCGGCGGAGGACTGGAGGACGAAGTCGGTGGCACCCGTCGGAGGAACGGGTGGCTGGTCGGTCCCCGCCTGGCCGTCTCCAGCAGCACCCCGCACCTTGGTGCGCGGCTCGTTGCTTGAGGCCCGATCAGGTTGTGGCTGACCGTCCGCCCCGACCTCCGGCAGGTCGACGTCGCTCTCGTCTTCCTCCTCCTCCTCCTCCTCCTCCTCTTCCTCCTCCCCGTCTTCCCCTTCGTCGCTGGAGTCAATGACTTCAGCTAAGTCTTTGCTGTCCTCCGGGTTTAACCTGAGCCACTTGTGCGGAGCTTCGCTGCCTTCCTCGACCACCTCCGGCACAAAGACACTGGTGTCGGTGAAGTCGGCGATCGCCGACGCCCTGTTGACGAGCTCAGCTTGCACCGCCGCCAGCTCCTCCTGCGCCTCCAGCCGGAACGTGGCTAACTAGGCTAGATCTAGCCTGGGTACCACGCCTTGACGAATTCCAAGGCCCGACGCGCCCCTGCCCGGGCCGCTGAGCCTTTCCAGGCCTCCAGGTGGCCGGCCGCCACCTCCAGCCAATCGGCTGTCCGACTTGGGGTGCACGGAGCCGGCAGGCCTTGCCAGAGGGCGGAGACCGCCTGGGCTCTAACGCGCTGGAGGCGGCTCAGCAAGCGGTGAGCAGGCCAAAGCCGGGCCTGAATGTTGAGGACATGTTCGCCAAGAGTCCGCGGGGCATCTGCGGCGATGTGCGCACCCTCTGCCCTTCGCTCCTCGCGCTGGGCCTCGATCATCTGGATCGCGGCTACGGAATGGCCCGGGAAGAAGTCTGTCCGGACAGAAGAAGAAAAAAGGCCAAGGCTATAAGCAAGGGCTGATAGCTCAAAGCAAGAAACCAAGGGAGCAAGGCTTACCGTCGACCAAATCTTCAATGCTGCTGAAGCAGGCCGTCACCTGGGCCTCCTTGTCAGCCCAGGCGGAGCGCTCGACCTCAAACTCAGCGAGGAGGCCGGTCTCCGTCATCTCCGCCTTAAGCTGGGCCGCTTTGAGGGTTCCGCCTGCTCGGCAAGTTGGGCGACTAGGCGGTCTCGCTCCTCCGCTAGCTTGCTGCACTCCGCCTCCTTGCCACACAGGGCGGTCTTGGCTTCGCCCAGCTGCTGCTGCAGGGCAGCATTGGCCTCTAAAGAAAGAAAGAAAAGAAAAAGACATTAGTCAAGCGGACAAAACAAAGGAAAGAAACAACTGAGGAGATTCGGCCCGACTGCTCAGCAGTCGGCTCAAACCTCGGGGACTACAGCCCGCGGGTGCGCCAGCGCGCCCCCGCGAAGAAAAAAGATAGAAACTTACACCGACTCTCGGCCAGATGGGTCTCCAGCTCCCGAAGTTTGGAGTTGTAGGCGGTCGCGCGGAGATTATGATAGTCCTGCAGAAGAGACACGAGATGAAGTCAACAGTCGACAAATCGCAAGTTAACGTTCCGACCCGCCTACTCAGCAGCCGCCCCGGAACTTGGGGACTACACCCAGTGGGTGCGCTTGCGCTTCCCCATGAGAGAAGCAAGAGGACCATCCGAAGAAGAAACCCAAAGACAACTTACCAGGATGGTGGTGCGCGACTCCAAGTAAGCCTCGTTGCAGCGCTTGAGCGCCTCCGCCTCTGCCAGGAGCTTGGCCTGGACGTCAAGAGACGCCTGGTTAAGGGTGCCAGTCCTGCCCCCGTGTACCCAACCCACAGGCACGGTGCTAGTCGCCTCGGTATCAGGGGCCGACGAGCTCGTGGCGCCGATCTCCTACGGCCGCGTTGGTGAGGCCGCCTTCTCTAGATAGCGATGCGTGGGGATATGGACCGCAAGAACGAGGACCGTTGCCACCGTATTTTTGACCGGCGGCACCGGCGGCGCCACTGGCTGCTCGTCCCGCGGCTCGCTGGCTGGCAGAGGCGGCGGGGGCGGGGGCGGGGGCACGAAGACGTCCGACATGGCCACATCGCCGCTCTCCTGCTCCCGGATCGGGAAGTCGCTGCCGGCTCCTCCGGTCGTCGCCTCGAATTCTGGTGGAGGCGGCGCAGTGTTAAGGGGCACCACGAGCAGCGGCTCTTGGCGGCGTACGGCCTCCACGAGCCGCTCCTTCTCCGCGGCCTGGGCTTCCGCCTGCGCCAGCGCCCTCTCAGCAGACGCGGCGGATAAGGCCGCCTGCTCCCTGGCGAGGCGGTCGGCCTCTTCCTCGCGCGCCTCCCGCGTGTTCGGCTCTGTCACCTCCTGGAGGTCGGCGGCCGGGTCGATGCACCGACTGGTCGAGGAGGTCGCTGACGACCTGAGGACCGAGCCCGCGCCTGAGTTCTCGAGGGTTAGCGGGGTCCTGAAACAAGACAAGTCGGAAGGCTTCTACGCCAGATTGATGAAAAGACAAGGAGTAAGGGAAGGATGCTTACGCCGACACCATAACAGGCACCTTTGGCTGCCTCTGATATTGGGCCACCTTGGCCGTGGCCTCTTTCCGCCTGGTCGCCGCGGCCGGGTTCTTGGGCTTCTTCGGGGCGCTGCCGAACAGGGTCGCGCCCTGTTTCCGCTTGCGCTTGCCGCCTTGAGCGGGCGGTCCAGAAGAGGGGCCGGCGCCGGTGGTAGCGGAGCTCCGGGCAGGGCGCGGTTTGTCTTCGTCTTCGTCGTCGTCAGGCCATGCCCCCATGCCGTCGCCTGCCTCGGAGCCGCCTGCTCCTCCACTGCCGTCCGCCTTGCCGCCGCCGCCTGTCGCGTCGTCGAGCAGGGCGGCCGCCCCCAGGTCGGGGTCGTCCAAGTCGCTCTCTGCCCTGTCCGGCTGGAGGTCATCACCCGGCCCCAGGAGGGCGGCCGTAGCCTCGGACATATAAATCTGCAACCAAAAAGGAATTGCGTCATGAAGAGAGACGAGGCTAAAGGAAACAGTTCGAAGAAACAAAACGAAGAAACTTATAGCGGGAGGCGGGTTGTGGCGAGAGTATGGCCGCTTCCCGTACCGCCACTCCTTCTCTGACATCTTGAGGTCGGAAATCTCGTTCACCATCCGCGAAACTTCAGCGGGAGGCATCCCTTTCGTGCACAGCCGGCATGGATCATGGTGTCTGCCCATCCGGAAGATCAAATGAGGGCGGCTCTAGAGCGGGAGGACCCGGTGCTCGACGAAGGCGACGAGGAGGTCGGAGGCCACGGGGCCCTCCGACTCCTGGAGCACTCGGAGTCGGCCGATGGCAGCCGCCACATCCGCCGACACCGGCTTTGGTTTATACTTCCAGGAAGTGTGAGCCCCGGTGGGGGTGCCGGCCTCGTAGGGCGGCAGGTTGAGGAAATCGGCAGCCGGGTCCACGTTTTAGATGTAGAAGAAGGATTGCTGCCACATCTTCACCGACTGCGCCAGCTTGATGACGGGGAAGGCGTTCTGCTTCGCCGGCCGGTGCACGGTGATGAAGCCTCCGCACTCGGCCGCCGTCTCCTTAGCGGAGGTGCCGAGCTTCCCATAAAAGAATGCTCCCCACAGCTTGATTGTGGGGAGGACGCCGAGGTAGCCCTCGCACGCCATGACGAAGGCGGAGAGCAGAGTCATGGCGTTGGGCATGAGGTGGTGAGGCTGCAGGTTGTAGAAGTTGAGGAAAGAGCGGAAGAAGTCGCTCGCCGGAAGGCCGAAGCCGTGGAGGAAATGCGAGCGGAAGACGACCCGCTCGCCTTCCTGTGGCACCGGTGAGATCTCCGTCTCCGGCGGCACCCACGCCTTGACAAAGGCCGCGTTGGGCATCCGGCGCGTGTCGCGGAGGAAGGAGATGTGATCCTCGATCACGGTCGATCCATCCCAGTCGCCCATGCCTCTGGCTGGCGGTGCGGGGAGGAGAAACGCGTCGGCGGTGGGCAACGGCGGTGGCACTACGGCAGCAGCAGCAGCGGAGGCTGAGAGGAGAAGAAGAAGAGTGGGAGGGGGCTCGAGAGCTTCACCGCACCTCTCCCCCGTCCCTACTTATAGCGCCCAGGCTATGAAGCCGAGGAGGCGAGACGTGGGGTCGTGGGATTAACTGCGCCCACGTCCCCACGACCCCCCTTTTCCCGCGCACATTCACCACGCTGTAAAGAATCGTGGGGAACGGCAACTGTCTCTTTCGGCGCAGTAAATCCGCCTGGTTGCCGAGGCATGGTAGTGGCGGGCCCGGCCCTGCGTCACGTCCCATCCAGAACGTGGGGTGGCAGGCTAGCCAAGCTGACGTGCACCGCATGGCGCGTCCGTGGCGGGTGGCTGCCGGGGAAGCTTAGCAGGCACGCCACCTACCTCCCGCCCTGAAGTTCGAAAACCAATCATACAAGCTCTGCCTGGAAGAGGCCGGCCTCAGCAGTCGGCCGGCCGCACGGCGGGCCGGCACCTTCCCGGAGCCCGGTGAGGGAGGAAGCCGCTGAGGCTTCACCGTCCCTCGACCGCGGTGCCTCGCCCGCTTCGGGGACTACTGTCGGAGTAATGGGACACGGGTAGGCTCACCCGAGTTCCTGGATTTATCAAGACTTTGGGCCAGCTCCGCCTGGCTGGACCCCGAGCTGAAGCTCCGCCCTCTGGGGCCGGCTGGCTCAGCGACCGGCTGCCAGAGGGCGGCCTATCCAAGTCTACGGTGCTCCGAGTGACTGGCTCCTAGCGGCCGCCCTCCAAAGAGGGCGACAATGGGTAGGCGGCCACCTCACGACTACGGTGGGCCAAGCCCCCATCGAAGGTACAAGTCAGAGCATGGCTACAGTGAAGAACGTCGCCTCCCACGCTTGAGACGGGCGTGGCTATAGTGCTCCGTACAGATGGAGATCTCCGCACGATGGAGCATTGTGCCGTATCTACCCTGACGTCACTCCGGGCAGGCGGAGCCCAATCCCCACGACGGCCTATCGGTACGGCCTGCCAGAGGCGGGTCCTATCAGGCAGTGACCCTAAGGAAGACGGCGGAAGCTCGACCAGGCAGATCCAAGAGGGGCCGGCCTCCAGCAGGCGCCGTCCCTTGTCCCGAGGTGAGCACGCCATTATGCTGATAAGACCAGTTGTGGCTACAGTGGCCCGCCACCAGGCGGCGGGACTGTAGCTGCGCTAAGATGACCAAGCCCCCGTCACCAACGACACGGCTACAGTAAGCAGCCACCAACCAGTCGGCGGGGCCCACCAGGTAGCGGGCCCCAGCGGTCGGTGGAGAAGCCGGAGGCTGGAGACACTGACAGCCGGGCCCAGCATCCGACCAGATTACCATTGTACCCTTCGGGAAAAGGCCTATATAAACCCCCCAGGCCACCCATGCAAAGGGTTCCCACTCCACTAGAACTATCCACTCCCCTAGAGCAGGAAGAGAGCTAGCCTTGCCTCCTTCTGCCTCTAGCACACAGCTCAAGGAGCACCATTGTATCACTTGTGCCTTAGTGATCATGCGGAGACCCCGCAGAGCAGGACTAGGGGTGTTATCTCCTAGGAGAGCCCCGAACCTGGGTAAAGTAAGCCAGCGTTCGTGTCTACACCTTATCCCGCTTCTAGGCACCGGCGACGTTCTACTCGCTCCCACCATGATAAGCCATCCATTGGCATATGTCGCGCCCAACCACCGACAGAGCCTTCGCCGGCGCTCCACCGGAGAGGGAATCAACCATGGAGGGCCTCTACATCATCTCCAAGGCCTCTCCGATGAGTTGTGAGTAGTTTACCACAGACCTTCGGGGCCATAGTTATTAGTTAGCTGGCTTCTTCTCTCTCTTTGAATCGCAATACCAAGTTCTCCTCGATCTTGTTGGAGATCTACTCGATGTAACTCTTTTTGCAGTGTGTTTATCAAGATACAATGAATTGTTGGTTTATGATGAAGTTTATCTATGAGAAATAATTGAATCTTCTCTGAATTCTTTTATGTATGATTTGTTATGTTTGCAAGTCTCTTCAAATTATCAGTTTGATTTGGCCTACTAGATTGATCTTTCTTGCAATGGGAGAAGTGCTTAGCTTCGGGTTCAATCTTGCGGTGTCCTTTCCCAGTGACAACAGGGGCAGCAAGGCACGTATTGTATTGTTGCCATTGAGGATAAAAAGATGGGGTTTATATCATATTGCATGAGTTTATCCTTCTACCTCATGTCATCTTTCTTAATGCGTTACTCTATTCTTATGAACTTAATACTCTAGATGCAGGCATGAGTTAGTCGATGTGTGGAGTAATAGTAGTAGATGCAGGTAGGAGTCGGTCTACTTGTCATGGACGTGATGCCTATATACATGATAATGCCTAGATATTCTCATAACTATGCACTTTTCTATGAATTGCTCGACAGTAATTGGTTCACCCACCATAATACTTATGCTATTTTGAGAGAAGCCACTTGTGAAACCTATGGCCCCCGGGTCTATCTTTTGTCATATAAGTTTTCCATCTACTTCTATTTGCATCTTATATTTTCCAATCTATATCATAAAAATACCAAAAATATTTATCTTATCTCATTATCTCTATCAGATCTCACTTTTGCAAGTTACCGTGAAGGGATTGACAACCCCTTTATCGCGTTGGTTGAGAGGTTCTTGTTTGTTTGTGTAGGTGTGTGAGACTTTTGAGGAGCCTCCTACTAGATTGGTACCTTGGTTCTCAAAAACTGAGGGAAATACATACGCTACTTTGCTGCATCACCCTTTCCTCTTCAAGGGAAAAACCAATGCATGCTCAAGAGGCAGCAAGAAGGATTTCTGGCGCCGTTGCCGGGGAGGTCTTCGCACAAGTCAAGACATACCAAGTACTCATCACAAACTCATCTCCCTCGCATTACATTATTTGCCATTTGCCTCTCGTTTTCCTCTACCCCACTTCAGCCTTTGCCTTTTCTTCGCCCCTCTTCTGTTCGATCTTGTGTCTCCATGTGCCTTCCTTTTGCTTGCATCTTTGCTTGCTAGAAATTTATGGATCCTCATCCACTTGCTAATCTTTTTAAGAGATCCAATTATGTTTATCCAATTGCTAGTGAGTTGTGTGCACTAGATTATCTTTATGAGGTTTTGCTTGAAATTCGTGAATCTGAAAATTGTGATGAAGAAATTTATGAAGAGATTCACGATAGCTCCTTGAATAAAAAGCATGATTGCTACGATTTTATTATAAATTATATTAATGTCAATTGTGCTAAAAATATGCAAAACCCTAATCTTGGGGATGCTAGTTTTGCTTTGTCTACTACTTGTTACAATGATCATGATTGGGTGATTCTTCGTATGGTCTTGAAAATTTATTTAAGCCCCATGATAAATATGAGATTGATAATAGTGTTTGCAATAATATTGAAAGTGAGTTTGGAAGAGTGTCAACTTTAGATCCCACATATTTGGAAAACGTTCAGTCTTATGAATTTTTTGATAAAAGTGGGTTTGGAGAGGTCATGACTTTAGTTAATGTTAATCCCACTATTTTGGAAGAGTGTCAACTTCACATGCATGTGGATCGTGTTGAGAATATGTTATGTGATAGATATTTTGTTGAATTTGCCTATGATCCTACATGTAATTATTATGAGAGAGGAAAATATGGTCATAGAAATTTTTATCTTACTAAATTACCTCTCGTCATGTTGAGATTGCTATCGTCTCTTTCTTCTTCCTTGCATATGCTAATTTTTGCTTGCTATGATAATTTGTTTGCTTATAAAATGCTTAGACTTAGATGTCTTCTTCATGTGTTTCTTGATTCTCTCTTTGTGCTTCAATTCTTGTCTTTCATGTGAGCATCATCGAAATCTCAATGCCTAGCTAGGGGCGTTAAACGATAACGCTAGTTGGGAGGCAACCCAATTTTATTTTTGTTTCTTACTTTTTGCTTCTGTTTAGTAATAAATATTTCATCTATATTCTGTTTAGATGCGTTTTCATGTTTTAATTAGTGTTTGTGCCAAGTAGAACCTATAGGATAACCTACGGTGATAGTTAATTTGATTCTGCTGAAAAACATAAACTTATGCGCGCATGAAAATAATTTTAGTAAATCACAGAAATGTGCTTTTGCGTTCATTCTTTTTGCTGCAGATCAATAGACAAATTTCCCAGGACTTCAAATTTTGGTAGGATTTTTAGAGTTCCAGAAGTATTCAAAAGTTACAGATTGCTACAGACTGTTCTGTTTTTGACAGATTCTTTTTTTTCGTGTGTTGTTTGCTTATTTTGATGCATCTATGGCTAGTATCGGGTGGTATGAACCATAGGGAAGTTGGAATACAGTAGGATTAACACCAATATAAATAAATAATGAGTTCACTACAGTAACTTATGTGGTGGTTTTTCTTTCTTGCACTAACAGAGCTTATGAGATTACCTGTTGAGTTTTGTGTTGTGAAGTTTTTAAGTTTTGGGTAAAGATTTGATGGGAATAAGAAGTGGCAAGAGCCTAAGCTTGGGTATGTCCATGGAACCCCAAGATATTCAAGTATAACCAAAAGCCTAAGCTTGGGGATGCACCGGAAGGCATCCCCTCTTTCGTTTTGTCTATCGGTAACTTTACTTGGAGCTATATTTTTATTCGCCACATGATATGTGTTTTGCTTGGAGCGTCTTGTATGATATGAGTCTTTGCTTTTTAGATTACCAAAATAATCCTTGTTGTACCCACCTTTTGGGAGAGACCCACTTGATTTGGAATTTGTTAGAATACTCTATGTTCTTCACTTATATCTCTTGAGCTATATAGTTTTTGCTCTAGTACTTGAATTATATCTTTTAGAGCACGACGGTGGCTTAATTTTGAAGAAATTTTGGATCTCTCGTGCTTCACTTATATTATTTTGAAAGTCTTCTTGAACAGCATGGTATTTGCTATGGTTATAAAATTGGTCCTAGAATGATGGGTATCCAAGTTGGGTATAACAAAAACTATCATAGAATGTGAATTGGATGCTATGATCAATTTGATGCTTGATAATTGTTTTGAGACATGAAGATGGTGATATTAGAGTCATGCTAGTGGAGTAATTATGAATTTGAGGAATACTTGTGTTGAAGTTTGTGATTCCCGTAGCATGCACGTATGTTGAACCGCTTTGTGATGAAGTTGGAGCATAATTTATTTATTGATTGTCTTCCTTATGAGTGGCGGTCAGGGACGAGCGATGGTATTTTCCTACCAATCTATCCCACTAGGAGCAGGCACGTAGTACTTTGTTTTCAATGGCTTGTAGATTTTTGCAATAAGTATATGAGTTCTTTATGACTAATGTTGAGTCAATGGATTATACGCAGTCTCACCCTTCCACCATTGCTAGACTCTCTTGTGCGGCGTAACTTTCGCTAGTACCATACACCCACCATATATCTTCCTCAAAACAGCCACCATACCTACCTATTATGGCATTTCCATAGCCATTCGGAGATACATTGCCATGCAACTTTCCACCGTTCCGTTTATTATGACATGCATCATCATTGTCATATTGCTCTTTGCATGATCATGTGGTTGACTTCGTATTTTTGGCAAAGCCACCTTCATAATTCCATACATGTCACTCTTGATTCATATAGAGTCATATCTTGTTCTAAGTATCGAGTTGTAATCTGAAGTTGTACGTAAATAAAAGTGTGATGACCTTCATTATTAGAGCATTGTCCCAAGTGAGGAAAGGATGATGGAGACTATGATTCCCACACAAGTCGGGATGAGACTTCGGACTTTATAAAAAAAGAGAAAGGCCAAAAAAAGAGACAGGCCAAATAAAAAAATGACGAGAGAAAAAGAGAGAAGGGACAATGCTACTATCCTTTTACCACACTTGTGCTTGAAAGTAGCACCATGATCTTCATGATAGAGAGTCTCCTATGTTGTCACTTTCATATACTAGTGGGAATTTTTCATTATAGAAATCGACTTGTATATTCCAATGATGGGCCTACTCAAAATGCCCTAGGTCTTCGTGAGCAAGCAAGTTGGATGCACACCCACTTAGTTTCTTTTATTGAGCTTTCATACATTTATAGCTCTAGTGCACCCGTTGCATGGCAATCCCTCCTCACCCACATTGATATCTATTAATGGGCATCTCCATAGCCCATTGATACACCTAGTTGATGTGAGACTATCTTCTCCTTTTTTGTCTTCTCCACAACCACCATTCTATTCCACATATAGTGCTATGTCCATGGCTCACGCTCATGTATTGCGTGAAAGTTCAAAAAGTTTGAGAATACTAAAGTATGAAACAATTGCTTGGCTTGTCATCGGGGTTGTGCATGATTAAATACTTTATTTGATGAAGATAGAGCATAGCCAGACATGATTGCTTTGTTAGTATGCTTGAAGTATTATTATTTTTATGTCAATATGAACTTTTATTTTGAATCATTTCGATCTGAACATTCATGCCACAATAAAGAAAATTACATTGAGAATTATGCTAGGTAGCATTCCACATCAAAAATTCTGTTTTTATCATTTACCTAGTCGAGGACGAGCAGGAATTAAGCTTGGGGATGCTTGATACGTCTCCAACGTATCTATAATTTTTGATTGCTCCATGCTATTATATTACCCGTTTTGGATGTGTATGGACTTTACTTTACACTTTTATATCATTTTTGGGACTAACCTACTAACCGGAGGCCTAGCCCGAATTGCTGTTTTTTTTTCCTATTTCAGTGTTTCAAAGAAAAGGAGTATCAAACAGAGTCCAAATGGGATGAAACCTTCGGGAGCAATCTTTTTGGAACAAACGCAAACCAAGAGACTAGGAGTGGACGTCAAGCAACAAACGAGGCGGCCATGAGGGTGCCCGGTGCGCCCCCACCCTTGTGGGCCCCTTGTTGCTCCACCGATGTACTTCCTTCGCCTATATATACTCCCGGACCCTGAAAACATCGGAGAGCACCACGAAAACTTAATTCCACTGCCGCAACCTTCTGTATCCGCGAGATCCCATCTTGGAGCCTTTGCCGGTGCTCCGCCGGAGGGGGAATCAACCACGAAGGGCCTCTACATCATCTCCAAGGCCTCTCCGATGAGTTGTGAGTAGTTTACCACAGACCTTCGGGTCTATAGTTATTAGCTAGATGGCTTCTTCTCTCTCTTTGAATCTCAATACCAAGTTCTCCTTGATATTCTTGGAGATCTATTCGATGTAACTCTTTTTGTGGTGTGTTTGTCGAGATCCGATGAGTTGTGGGTTTATGATCAAGTTTATCTATGAGAAATAGTTGAATCTTCTCTGAATTCTTTTATGTATGATTTGTTATCTTTGCAAGTCTCTTTGAATAATCAGTCTGGTTTGGCCTACTAGATTGATCTTTCTTGCAATCGGAGAAATGCTTAGCTTTGGGTTCAATCTTGCAGTGTCCTTTCCAAGTGACAGCAGGGGCAGCAAGGCACGTATTGTAGTGTTGCCATCGAGGATAAAAAGATGGGGTTTATATCATATAGCATGAGTTTATCCCTCTACATCATGTCATCTTTCTTAATGTGTTACTTTGTTCTTATGAACTTAATACTCTAGATGTAGGAAGGATTCGGTCGAGGTGTGGAGTAATAGTAGTAGATGCAGGCAGGAGTTGGTCTACTTGTCACGGACGTGATGCCTATATACATGATCATGCCAAGATATTCTCATAACTATGCACTTTTCTATCAATTGCTCGACAGTGATTTGTTCACCCACCGTAATAATTATGCTATTTTGAGAGAAGCCACTAGTGAAACCTATGGCCCCCGGGTCTATCTTTTATCATATAAGTTTTCCATCTACTTTTATTTGCATCTTTTATTTTCCAATCTATATCATAAAAATACCAAAAATATTTATCTTATCTTATTATCTCTATCAGATCTCACTTTCGCAAGTTACCGTGAAGGGATTGACAACCCCTTTATTGTGTTGGTTGCGAGGTTCTTGTTTGTTTGTGTAGGTGCGTGGGACTTTTGAGGAGCCTCCTACTAGATTGATACCTCGGTTCTCAAAAATGGAGGGAAATACTTACGCTACTTCACTGCATCACCCTTTCCTCTTCAAGGGAAAAACCAACGCATGCTCAAGAGGTAGCAGGCAACACTTGTAAAAGATCTGGAGGAAACGTTTGCAAATCTGCGCAAGATCAACCTCAAGCTGAACCCTAAGAAGTGTGTCTTCGCCATTCCGTCCGGCAAGCTTCTCGGGTTCTTTGTATCATAACGTGGGATCGAGGCGAATCCAGACAAGATCAAGGCCATTGAGCAGATTGAGGCACCTAGGCGGATCAAGGATGTGTGTCGGCTCACTGGCTGCGTTGTCGTCATGAGCAGATTCATCTCCATGTTTGCCAAGCGTGCCCTCCCCTTTTTCAAGATCTTGAAAAAGGCGGGCCCAAATGAATGAACCCCAGAGGCCGAATCAGCGCTGCAAGATTTGAAGAAGTACCTCTCCTCCACGCCGATACTGGTTGCGCCTAAACCACAAGAGCCGCCGCTGCTGTATCTAGCGGTAACGAGTCAAGTGGTCAATGCCACGCTAGTGGTGCAGAGGGAGGTTGGCGAAGAGGTAGTGGCAACGATAGGATTGGCAGATGGTGAGCCAGGGCTCCCCCCGGTAGGGCCTGGTCCCGGCAAGGCGAGGCCCCCGGCAGGGCCTAACGCTGGCGGGATAGAGCCTGTGCAACCAAGTGAAGTGCCGCAGAAAAAGAAGATGATACAATACCCAGTTTACTTTGTCAGCTCCCTATTGCAGGGGGCGTCAAGGTACTTTGGTGTGCAGAAACTACTCTTCAGCCTCCTTATGGCCTTGAGGAAGCTGCATCATTACTTCCAAGGGCACGAGATCACCATCGTCACCCGCCTCCGGTTGCAACGAATACTGCATAACCCGGACGCAACCGGGAGGATTGTGGAATGGGCCTTGGAGCTATCGATCTTTGGTTTGAAGTTTGAAAGCACTTCGACGATCTAGAGCAGAGTCTTGGCAGAGTTCATTGCATAGTGGACTCAACGCCCGACGAAGAGATCCAGGAAACCACTCTTCCCGGCAAGGAAACAAGTCGTGATTGGATTATGTACTTTGACGGGGCTTTATCGCAGCAAGGCGCCGGTGCTGGTGTGTTGCTCGTCGCACCCACCGGAGAGCACCTCAAGTATGTGATCCAGATGCACTTTCCTAGGGATATGTCGACGAACAACACTATTGAATACGAGGGATTGCTTGCCGGTCTCAAGATCGCGGCAGACCTCGGTGTCAAGAAGCTCATCGTCAGGGGTGATTCACAGCTTGTCGTCAGATAAATTAACAAGGATTATCAAAGCCCGTTGATGGAAGCCTACATAGATGAGGTGAGGAAACTGGAGGAGCGATTTTGATGGGATACAGGCGGAGCATGTTCCCTGAGTGGAGAACAGCATCACCGACTACTTATCGAAGCACGCTGCCCTCAAACTACCTGTGGAACCAGGTACTTTTGTGCTTCGGTTAACTCAACCATCTGTTGAACCATCGACAGAGCAGAACAAACGGAGGAAATCCAGCCCTGGCATGTACTTTCCCACCGAGCTCCCAGGAGCCGCTAGCGAAGATGCTGCCGTGGACACTAAGCCTGCCAAGGGGCAACCGACTCCGACAAGGCGTCAAGACCTGGCTGTAGAGACAGGCGCTCCCATGGCAGAGGAAATGCCTTTAGTCCTTGCCGTCGAGCCCCAGGCTCCGGCATGGGCACAACATACCGTTCGATTCCTCCAAACAGGGGAGCTTCCCGAGGAGCAGGAAGAAGCATAGAAAGCAGCCCATCGTTTTGCCATGTACCAGTTCATTGACAATGTTCTGTACAGAAAAAGACCAAATGGAGTGAAATTGAAGTGCATTCCTCGGGAGGAAGGGCTGGAGCTGTTGGCGGAGATACATGGAGGCATATGTGGCTCCCACATAGGGTTGAGGGCCCTTGCCGGCAAGGCTTTCCTGCAAGGTTTCTTCTGGCCCACTGCCCTCCAGGATGCAACAACACTAGTAACCACGTGTGAAGCGTGTCAGTTCCATTCAAAGAAGCTTCATCAGCCAGCTCAAGCCCTTCAAACAATCCTTCTCTCTTGGCCATTCTCGGTCTGGGGGCACGACATACTGGGCCCTTTCCCCGCGCTGTCGGGGGCTTTGAGTACTTGTATGTTGCAATCGACAAGTTCATAAAGTGGCCGGAGGTGGAAGCAGTGAGGAAGGTGACAACACAGTCAGCCATCAAATTCTTCAATGGGCTAGTCTGCCGTTTTGGTGTGCCAAACAGAGTCATCACCGACAACGACACGCAATTCACAAGCCACACCTTCATGCAATACATCGAAGACCTCGGCAGCAAGGTCTGTTTTGCTTCCGTGGCACACCCACGGAGCAACGGCCATGCGGAGAGGGCAAATGCTGAAGTACTGCGAGACCTGAGGACAAAGACTTTTGACAGGCTGCACAAGAGAGGAAGGCGCTGGATTGAGGAGTTGCCGTTGGTTCTTTGGTTGATCAGAACGACGCCAAATCGAGCCACCGGCCAGACACCCTTTGCCCTGGTATAAGTGGCAGAGGAAGTTCTATCCACGAAAATCATATACGAGTCACCTCGGGTGCTCCTTTTTGACGAGCTTGAGCAAGAGCAATTGCGGCAAGATGACGCAACGCTCCTCGAGGAAGATCGTCTTCGGGCTGCTGTGAGAGCAGCGCGCTACCAGCAAGCCTTGCGCCGCTACCATAGCCACAAGGTTCATGCCTGAAGCTTTGAGGAAGGGGACCTTGTTCTACGGCGCATTCAATCGGCCAAGAAATCCAACAAGTTGACGCCAAATTGGGAAGGTCCTTATCAGGTAATACGAGTCACCAGGCCCAACGCAGTCTGCCTGGAGACCAAAGATGCCATTCCAGTGAGCAACTCCTGGAACATCGAGGATCTTCGCAAGTTTTACCCATAAGGCACGGTTGCCAGGCCTCCCGGCAGACCACCTTTCGTACAAGCCTTGCCGGCAAGGCATGTAATGCTCTGTACAAAGCCAGGCGCAGACACTGAGCATAAATAAATGAAGCGCTGGCGCCCTAAGTTATAGCATGCATGCTAGGTTGAGTCTCTCCATCGGTTAGGGTTGATAGTGCTTAGCGGTGACTAACCCCTAGCATAGAGGTCGAGTGTGCATCTCTCTGTTCCTTTCCGTCCTCTTTGGTACGCAGGGTACATTGACATTTCTGCTGAGCTATTTGGGAGAAAGTGAACGAGCTTGCGCTCCGGTCCCGGCAAGCCAAGGTTGCCGGGGGCTGAATACAACAAGGGTCAAACCACGGCAAGCCAAGGTTGCTGGGGGGCTGCAGATTCAGATAAGTCCTTTATCCCCTGTTATGCATTTCCGTAGGGAATTGCTATATATGAAACCTCGCTTTATTCCTAGGCTACCGTGCTCCCCTTTTCCTGTACCCAAGAACTATTCCTTGGGTCGGAATTTGGTTGCAGCCGCGGTGACAAGGAAACAAGCGTAGGGCCTAACTCTACTTCGTCCCTGCTTCCGCCAAGAGCGTGAGTGTGGTCGGATGAAGTAAGGGGACGACAAGGCCTGTTACCGAGCGACAATGTTTATCTTAAAAATAACAAGGATTCATTCCTTGGCATGGGCCTCACTCACGCACAAAGAACCCGGCAAGCACCCTTTTTTCATTAATACGTCCCATACAGGTATAGTTCGTACGGAATGTAAACATGAGCAAGGGGATTACAAGTTTTAAATTTAACTAAGGCACGTGGGCTTACAAACTAAAAAGAGATAAGGTGCCCGTAATCCCTTTCTAGTCCCTCTCCCCAGGAAGCGGAACAAGATGACATGAGGGCAAAAAGAGTGCCTCGGCGAGGTACAAGCAGCAGAAGACACCAAGAGAACTTCCCGGTGGCTGTCCGCAAGAGGGATGGTGATGGTGGTGCCGGGAGAAGAGCCGGAAGATGAGGCAGCGGGCCGCCAATACGCTATGAAGGCGGCGGTGCCATCGTACTTGGACATGACATCCCGCCTCCCGCCTTCTTCGCCTTCTCTGGTCTTCCCACGCCAGCCGCACAAGGTGGCGACTGATAACCCACAAGTGTAGGGGATAGCAACAACTTTCGAGTGTAGAGTATTCAACCCAAATTTATTGGTTCGTCACAAGGGGAGCCAAAGAATATTCTTAAGTATTAGAAGTTGAGTTGTCAATTCAACCTCACCTGGATAACTTAGTATCTGCAGCAAAGTGTTTAGTAGCAAAGTAGTATGATAGTAATGGTAACAGAAGATAGCAGTTTTATAGTAGTTGTAACAGTAGCAACAGAAAGTTAAATAAGCG
This sequence comes from Triticum timopheevii, assembly GCA_963921465.1. NCBI lineage: Eukaryota > Viridiplantae > Streptophyta > Magnoliopsida > Poales > Poaceae > Triticum > Triticum timopheevii. Next base: position 144,441,368 of record OY997270.1, read on the forward strand.
AAGCACAATATGTGAAAAGCTGGTAGGCATTGGATCAATGATGGATAATTATGTCAGATGCGATTCCTCATGTAATAGCTATAACATAGGGTGACACAGAACTAGCTCCAGTTCTTCAATGTAATGTAGGCATGTATTCCGAATATAGTCATACATGCTTATGGAAAAGAACTTGCATGACATCTTTTGTCCTACCCTCCCGTGGCAGCGGAGTCCTAGTGGAAACTAAGGGATATTAAGGCCTCCTTTTAATAGAGAACCGGAACAAAGCATTAGCACATATTGAATACATGAACTCCTCAAACTACAGTCATCACCGAGAAGTATCCCGATTATTGTCACTTCGGGGTTGTCGGATCATAACATATAATAGGTGACTATAGACTTGCAAGATAGGATCAAGAACTCACATATATTCATGAATACATAATAGGTTCAGATCTAATATCATGGCACTCGGGCCCTAGTGACAAGCTTTAAGCATGGCAAAGTCATAGCAACATCAATCTCAGAACATAGTGGATACTAAAGATCAAACCCTAACAAAACTAACTTGATTACATGGTAAATCTCATCCAACCCATCACCGTCCAGCAAGCCTACGATGGAATTACTAATGCACGGCGGTGAGCATCATGAAATTGGTGATGGAGGATGGTTGATGATGATGACGCGACGAATCCCCATCTCCGAAGCCCCGAACGGACTCCAGATCAGCCCTCCCGAGAGAGATTAGGGCTTGGCGGTGGCTCTATATCGTAAATCACGATGAAACTTTCTCTCTGATTTTTTCTCCATGACACGGAATATATAGAGTTGGAGTTGAGGTCGGTGGAGCATGACGGGGCCCACGAGACAGGGGGTTGTGCCCAGGGGGAGGGGGCGTGCCCCCCACCCACGTGGACAGGGTGTGGGCCCCTGGCCTTGATTCTTCCGCCAGTATTTTTTATATTTTCCAAAAGTTATCTCCATGGATTTTCAGGTCATTCCAAGAACTTTTGTTTTCTGCATAATAAACAACACCATGGCAGTTCTGAAAACAATGTCAGTCCAGGTTAGATTCATTCAAATCATGCAAGTTAGAGTCCAAAACAAGGGCAAAACTGTGAGGAAAAGTAGATACGTTGGAGACGTATCAACTCCCCCAAGCTGAAACCTTTGCTTGTCCTCAAGCAATTCAGTTGATAAACTGAAAGTGATAAAGAAAAAGTTTTACAAACTCTATTTCCTGTTGTTGTTGTAAATATGTAAAGCCAACATTCAAGTTTTCAGCAAAGATTATGAACTAACCATATTCACAATAACACCTAGGTCTTATGTTTACTCATATCAATGGCATAATCAGCTAGCGAGCAATAATAATAAAACTTGGATGACAACACTTTCTCAAAACAATCATGATATGATATAACAAAATGGTATCTCGCTAGCCCTTTTTGAGACCGCAAAACATAAATGCAGAGCAGCTTTAAAGATCAAGGGCTGACTAAACATTGTAATTCATGGTAAAGGAGATCCAGTCAAGTTATACTTAATATAAACTAATAGCAATGAATGCAAATGACAGTGTGCTCTCCAGCGGGTGCTTTTTAATAAGACGGTGATGACTCAACATAAAAGTAAATAGATAGGCCCTTTGCAGACGGAAGCAGGGATTTGTAGAGGTGCTAGAGCTCGATTTTAAAATAGATATGAATAACATTTTGAGTGGCATACTTTCACTTTCAACGCAACAACTATGAGATGGCGATATCTTCCATGCTACATACATTATAGGCGGTTCCCAAACAGAATGATAAAAGTTTATATTCCCCCACCACCAACATGCATCAATCCATGGCTTGCTCGAAACAGCGAGTGCCTCCAACTAACAACAGCCCTGGGGGAGTTTTGTTTAATTATTTTGATTTGCTTTGATCTTTTTTATCATGGGACTGGGCATCCGGGTTACCAGCCATTTTCTCGTGAATGAGGAGCGGAGTCCACTCCCCTTGAGAATAACCCACCTATCATGGAAGATACAGACAGCCCTAGTTGAAACATGAGATGCTCGAGCATACAAAACAGAATTTCATTTGAAGGTTTGGAGTTTGGCACATACAAATTTACTTGGAACGGCAGATAGATACCGCATATAGGAAGGTATGGTGGACTCATATGGAATAACTTTGGGGTTTATGGAGTTTGGATGCATAAGCAATATTCCCGCTTAGTATAGGTGGAGGCTAGCAAAAGACTGGGAAGCGACCAACTGAGAGAGCGACAACAGTCATGAACATGCACTAAAATTAATTTACACCAAGTGCAAGCATGAGTAGGATATAATCTACCATGAACATAAATATCATGAACGCTATGTTGATTTGTTTCAACTACATGCGTGAACATGTGCCAAGTCGAGTCACTCAATTCATTCAAAGGAGGATATCATCCCATCATACCACATCATAATCATTTTAATAGCATGTTGGCACGCAAGGTAAACCATTATAACTCATAGCTAATTAAGCATGGCACAAGCAACTATAATCTCTAAATGTCATTGCAAACATGTTTGCTCATAATAGGTTGAATCAGGAACGATGAACTCATCATATTTACAAAAACAAAAGAGGTCGAGTTCATACCAGCTTCTCTCATCTCAATCAGTCCATCATATATCGTCATTATTGCCTTTCACTTGCACGACCGAACGGTGTGTATAATAATAATAGTGCACGTGCATTGGACTAAGCTGGAATCTGCAAGCATTCAAATCAAGAGAGAAGACAAGGTAATATGGGCTCTAAGTTAAATCAACACTCATGCATATGAGAGCCACTAAACATTTTCATTATGGTCTTCTACTCTTGACCCCCAAAGGAAAGAAAAGAAATAAAACTATTTACACGGGAAAGCTCCCAACAAGTATAAGAAGAATGAAAAATCTTTTTGGGTTTTCTTTTTAATTACTACTACAAGCATGGAAATTAAACTAACTAATTTTTTTTGGTTTTCTTAAGGTTTATCAAACACACAAGAAGAAAGCTAGAAAAAGAGATTTAAACTAGCATGGATAATACAATGAAAGAGTATGAGCACCGACAACTAGAATAGTGTGTGAACATGAATGTAAAGTCGGTGAGAAATACGTACTCCCCCAAGCATAGGCTTTTGGCCTAAGTTGGTCTATTGCCAAGGACCGCGGCTACTCTCCCCGGTGTACTGAGGAGTGTCATCAGGATACCACTGGCTAGCAATTTCCTCCAGATCCCACTAATAAGATGATGGACGATAAGGGTCTAGTGGAGGTTCCGGCTCAGGCTTTGGAGCGGCTGTTTGGCCTCGATGAGCGTACACCGCTTCCGGTGAGACAAGATAATTAACTGCAGTCAAATCAAACAACAGAGGCACATGCAGAGTAATAATTTCATTGTGTTTCTTATTAAATCTCAGGTTATATTGGAGCATCTTATCATAATTGTGAACAATAAACTCATGTGCTACCATGCTCCTATAATCTAAAAGGGTACGAGGCAACAGTGTCTCCTCTTTCTCATAGTGCCTAATAGGTATCTCAAAATGTTTAGCAAGGCATGCAGCATAGATAGCTCCAAAGATGGGGCCCTTTGTACGGTTCAGGCTTAGCCATTTAGCAATAACGGCACCCATACTAAAACTGTTATCACCAAACAAGGCATGGAACAGAATAATAATATCAGGAACATTGAAGTTTCCACTATTTCCATGACCAATTAAGCATCGACAAGCAAATATGGCAAAGTAGTGTAAAACAAGAAAATGTATACTAGTGATTCTCGCATCGGAACCCTTATTCGCATCCCCTACAGTAATAGTGTTGACAAAACCATCCACATCTTTACGATGTGGCTCATCTAAACTGCCCTCAAAGGGTATTCTACGTACCGCGCAGAAATTACGTAATGACATCTCCTTGAACTCATCATATAAATCAAATGATACTGAAGGAGGTGAATTCTTAGGATAGTAATAAAAGTTTTGCACGAAAGTATTGGTGAGTAAGAGATACTGATCGATCCGGTCGTGGAGGAAGTCGGTGAGGCCCGCATTTTCAACCAAGGAATAAAAGTCTTCATAAATCCTGGCTTCTCTCAAGAAATTATCACAAGGCCATTCACACGGCCGTACTTCCGCTACGCGAGGAAGATTATACTTGGCCTTTTCCTTCTCTTTAGCTTGTTTATCCTTGGAACCTTGGCTAGAAGAGCCCCTCAAAAATCTCCTTATCATTTTCTAAAAATTTCTGAAATTTTTAGTAACTTCAAAATAAAAGTGAATCAAACTAAACAAGATTCGTAGCAACTACTCCTACAAGTTCCTAGAGCCTATATCATGCATTAGAATTACTCGAGACCTCATAAATTTGACATGCAAGCTCAAGAACAGGGTCACCTATGCAGCAAAAATTTGCAATGAATAAAGCACTAGAACAAAAACTAATTGGCCCAATGGAGGAGTCACATACCAAACAACAATCTCCCAAAGCAGTTTTGTGAATGAAGCTTTGAGCAAGGAGATCGAAAATCGCAGCAAAATGAGCTAGACCTCGTGCTTGAGCTAGATGGGAATTTTTTTGGGAGGAAGATGGAGTGTGTGGCTGCAGGAATAAGTGGAGGGGGGCCATCGTGGGCCCATGAGACAGGGGGGCGCGCCCAGGGGTTGTGGGCGCGCCCTCCACCCTCGTGGCCAGGTGCTTGCCCCCCTGCAGTGTTCTCAGTGCCTAAAATCCTCAAATATTCCATAAAAAATCATACTAAATTTGTAGGGCATTTGGAGCACTTTTATTTTTGGGATATTTTTTTATTGTATGGATAATTCAGAAAACAGACAGATAATACTATTTTTGCTTTATTTATTCTAAATAACACAAAGTAAAAATAGGGTACCGAAGGTTGTGCCTTCTAGTTTCATCCATCTCATGATCATCAAAATGAATCCACTAACAAGGTTGATCAAGTCTTGTTAACAAGCTCATTCCGAATAACATGGAACCGGAGAAATTTCGAATAACACTAGGTTAGCTCAACGGGGATATGAACATCCCCAACAATAAGAATATCATGTTTTTTCTTAACAGTAGGAAGAGGAAATTCAAAACCTCCAATAATGATAGTTGGAACTTTTCCAATGGAATTGATGCTATGAACTTGAGGTTGTTTCCTTGGAAAGTGTACCGTATGCTCATTACCATTAACATGAAAAGTGACAATGCCTTTGTTGCAATCAATAACAGCCCCTGCAGTATTCAAAAAGGGTCTACCAAGGATAATCAGTGTACTATCGTCCTCAGGAATATCAAGAATAACAAAGTCCGTTAAGAAAGTGACATTTGCAACCACAACAGGCACATCCTCACAAATGCCGACAGGTATAGCATTTGATTTATCAGCCATTTGCAAAGATATTTCAGTAGGTGTCAACTTATTCAATTCAAGTCTATGATATAAAGAGAGAGGCATAACACTAACACCGGATCCAAGATCACATAAAGCAGTTTTAACATAATTTCTTTTAATGGAGCATGGTATAGTTGGTACCCCTGGATCTCCAAGTTTCTTTGGTATACCACCCTTAAAAGTATAATTAGCAAGCATGGTGGAAATTTTAGCTTCCGATATCTTTCTTTTATTTGTAATGATATCCTTCATATATTTAGCATAAGGATTTAATTTAAGCATATCAGTTAAGCGAATACGTAAGAAGATAGGTCTAATCATTTCAGCAAAGAGCTCAAAATCCTCATCATCCTTTGTCTTGGATGGTTTAGGAGGAAAAGGCATGGGTTTCTGAACCCATGGTTCTCTTTCTCTACCGTGCTTCCTAGCAACAAAGTCTCTCTTATCATAACATTGATTCTGTCGGTGTACTAAAGTAGGGGTACCTTAGTACCCCGAACTTGTGCACAGGCAGTCGCAGCACCCCGCGGCAAGGCTTGCTGGGCGCCCGCCAAGACCCTTCACCATTTCCTATTTTCTGCCATTCAAGAACAAAGTACTAACCAGGAAGACAAAGGCCCCGGCAAGAGGAGCTTGCCGGGAAGGCCAACCAAGGCATCACCAGAAGACCTGTCGCGGCGCCCCGCGCGTCCCGGCAAGGCCCGACGGCCGGCAAGCTTGCCGGCACAACAAGAGAAGGGCCACGGCAAGGCACTTGCCACGGCAAGGCTTCCACCCAAACTCCAGCGCGTCCGGCGACGTGTCATCACAAGGCCATCCCAAGGGCACGTGGCGAAGCACTACGCAGCCATGCAGGGCGAGGTGGCAAACGAAGCTGACAGAGATGCCATCGTGGCAACCGGTGGCTCACCTAACGGTCGTTTCTTTGCACTGTTGGGGCGACCGGACGGGCATTAAATTCCCTTGTCCCCTGCCGTCAGAGTTATGTAGGGAACACTGTTGGTCACTGTTGTACCAACCTGCGATTTTACCTTTCTACCCCCTCTTCTTACGCTGCCACCTGTGGATCCCCCCTTCAGAGTATAAAAGGGAGGCCCATGCGCACGTAGAAGGGGTTCGGTCCATTCGATACCCACAACACCACCATACGCTCGCACGCTCGAGCAAGATCAAATACAATCACCAAAGCAGCAGTAGGGGTTTTATCTCTCCGGAGAGCCCCGAAGCTGGGTAAAAATCGCCCGTCTCCCCCGCGCGCTCGACCTCGATCCGCTCTACGCACGCCCTCCGCCCCCTTGCCGGACTAGAAGGGGCCCCTAGTGCCCCATAGGTGCTCGAGGCTGCAAAGAGATTACACGCCCCGACATCTTTGGCGCGCCAGGTAGGGGTGTGTCGAGATCGTGAGCATCTGATCCGGTCTCCGCGCGCGCTGCATCAACACCTTCATCAACATGCCACCGAAGAAGAAGCCTTCGGAGGTGGCCGCTCCGTCTACATCGATTCCGCCACCACCGCCAGAGCAAATGGGCGGTGGAGTCGACGTCGGCGGAGGAGCGGGCGCCGACGGTGGGACTCGCGTCGTCACCAGATCCAAAAACAAGGCCCCGCAAGCGTCGGTGACCATGCAGACACCGCACCTTTCCCAGGAGGTGCAAGGTCAACAACGCCCCAGTGCTCCTAGCACCGTGCTCGCGTTGGAGCAAGGCCAAGATGGCGGGTCGCGGGACGTTCGAGGTCAGCATGCGCGCCCGCATGCTGGCGCGAGCGAGGTACGGTCGCCCGGACGGGGTGTCGCACCTCCCAATCCAATTGGGAGTCCGAGCACATCCCGCTCTTCGCGCCGCTCGTCGCCACCGCCACCCAAGACAGTAGAGGAAGCGCTGGCCCGAGCCCAGCTGCTTCTAGACTACCCTCCGGCGCCGCACAAGATCGACGACTGGAGGATGACTATATACAGCCTCATCGGCTTCGCCAACGGCGACAAGCCCCGGCGAGCGAGCGTGTCGAGGCCCCGGCAAGGCGCCCTGGCGCCAACCGGCGCCGACAAGACCGCTGGGGTTGCCACCTCCGTGCACTCCCAGCCCCGAAGGCCAAGCTCGCCGGCTCGCCGGACCAACCCCGACGGCGACTCCACCGCGTCGTCGGACCCGCGAACCCGACGCGATCAACGCCACGTTCTCCAAGAACGGCGGCACGAAGACGCACGCACTCGTATCGAGCGCAGAAGGGAAACGCAACGTCAATCTGACCAGCGTGCTGGGCCCACTATCGACATGCATACACTAGGGGAGCCAGGCGACTTGCCGTATGCGGCAGGTTGCCCTGCGTTCACCCGCGAGCTGCGGCAAGTCAAGTGGCCCAAAACCAAGAACTTCAAGCTAGACGTGCCTGAGAAGTATGATGGCAGGATACATCCGTCGGAGTTCCTCAGCATCTACACCATCGCGGTGCAGGCTGCCGGAGGGCGCGACGAGAAGATCCTCGCCAACTACTTCCCGCTGGTACTCAAGCCCAACGTCAGGTCTTGGCTCATGCACTTGCCAGACGGCTCCATCTCTTCATGGGCGGACCTGTGTCATCAGTTTGTCGGCGCCTTCACGGGTGGCCACAAGCCTCATGGCCAGGAGAGTGACCTCCACTTGCTCGTCCAGAAGGAGGGGGAGCCCCTGCGCAAGTACGTACAGAGATTCAGCCAGGTGCAGCGCAACATCCCAGACGTCCACCTTGCCGCAGTTATCAGCGCGTTTCATCAGAACGTGCGTAACCGCCGGATGAGGGAGGAGATGGCGATGTGCAAGATCAGAGATGTCAGCGAGCTCTACGCTCTGGCCGACAAGTGTGCACGGGCTGAGGAAGGGAGGAAGATTCCCGGAGAAGTTGTAGGAGCAGAAGGATCTGACAGTGAGGATGCCGCCCCGGCAAGGAAGAACCGGAGGCAGAACAATAGGAAGAGAAAGGCTAAGGATGTGCTAGCTGTTGAGCATTCCGGCAACGGAGGCAGCTCCGACAAGGCCAAAGCCGATGACTCCGGCGAGGCCGTCATAGCCGCCGACAAGAAGGATGGGTCCGGCAAGCGGTATTGCAAGATCCACTGCACCAAGGGCCATGATCTCCAAACCTGCAAGAAAGTCGAGCAGATGGCGGAGCTACAGAAAGCCGAGTACGAGCGTCGCGATAAGGAGAGAGCCCAGGGAGGTGGCGGAGGATCCGGCAAGAAGGTTCCCGCCCGGGGAGGGCACCGCGGCAAGGCCAAGCCGCGGCAAGGAGATAGGCCTCCCCGCGGCCGCGACAAGGACGAAGATGAGGATGAGGATGATGAGATGGAGGAAGATGAGGCCGACGACCAAGAGTTTCAGAAGGCGACAGAGGTGTTGTGCATCGACGGCGGCGCCTCTCTGCACACCTCGCACCGCCAACTCAAGCAGTGGGTGCGAGAAGTAAACGTAGCGGAGCCGTCCGTCGAGGCGTGCAAGCCTCTAAAGTGGTCCAGCACGCCCATCATCTTCGACATCGAGGACCACCCTGACCGCATCACTGCGGTCGGGTGCTTGCCAATGTTGGTCTCACCAACAATCCGCAACTTCAAGGTCACGAAGATGCTGGTTGACGGCGGGGCCGGCCTGAACCTGATCTCTCCACAGTACTCAAGAAGCTCCAGATCCCCGACAGCGAGCTCGAAGAGACTGGTACCTTTCAAGGGATAAACCCGGGAAGAAGGAAGCCAAAGGGGAAGATCACATTGCCAGTGACGTTTGGCAGCAAACTAAACTTCAGGACCGAGAGGGTCACATTCGATGTTGTTGATATCCCATTACCCTACAATGGGATACTCGGCCGACCAGCGCTTGCCAAGTTCATGGCAGCCTCTCACTATGCATACAATGTGCTCAAGATGCCTGGCCCGTTAGGTGTCATCTCTGTCCGAGGCGACAAGAAGGATGCACTTATCTGCACCGACAAGATTTACCGGGAAGCAGCAGCCGCAGCAGAGAGCAAGCCACTCGCCATTGAAGCTCCCTCGGGGAAGAAGAAAGCCAAGTCAGGCAAGAGTAGCTCTAGTGCCCACTCCTGCAAGCATGCCTCTCCGGAGTGCGGCGCTGCCGTCGAGGACGCACCATCGAGCTCCGCCGGCAAATGTAGGAAGACGAAGGCAGGTCTACCAAAGGCTAAGCCCGGCAAGAACAGCTCTGGTGCCTGCTCCGGCAAGCACGCCCCTTTGGAGTGCCGCGCTGCCGTCGAGGATGCGCCATCGAGCTCCACCGGCCAGTAGGGCGAAGAAGGAGTCCAGTTTCGAGCTTTTGAATTGTATTCCTTGAGAATCCGTACCTTGTATGAAGAACCCACGCGTAGAAGGGTTGGATCGTGGCTAAGTTGCACCTTTGATCTGTTTCGAGTCCGCTCGACGATGAAAGCGCGCTGCAACTAGCCCGACGAGTTCTTCCTGCCGGAAGCAACACCGCCAGCGGGCTGCTGACGTCCTGCACTCAGCTAGCGTGTTTGCACCGGCGGGTCCCCTGAAAGCGTGAGGGCGAAAACGTACAAGGGAGGAAGTCAAGGGAGAAGTGCGGCCTCGCCGGAGCACAGAAGAAGGAAAAGCTAAGTCGCCCATGCTTGAATAGAGAGCACTTTTTCAATTTTAAGCTTTTATGTTATACTCCTCGAACGTTCGTCCCTTGTACGAAAAACCTGTGCGCGGAGGAACCAACTCATGGTTAAGTTGCGTCCTTGCTTTGTTTTCGAGTCCGCTCAACAATGCAAGTGCACTGCAACTGGCCCGGGAAGGTTTCTTGCCGGAAACAACACCGCCAGCAGGCTGTTGATGTTCCGCACTCAGCAAGTGTGTTAGCGCCGGCAAGTTCCCTAGAAGCGTAGGGTAAAAAAAAACGTACAAGGGATGTAATAAGGTAGAGGACGTAACATAGCAAGCCTTGCCGTGGGGCGTCCTTTGTATGAAAAACTTGTGCGCAGAGGAGCTAACTCGTGGCTGAATTGCACCCTTGATTTGCTCCCGAGTCCGCTCGATAATGAAAGTGCGTTGCAATTAGCCCGACGAAGTTTCTTGCTGGAGGCAACACCGCCAGCGGGCTGCTGACGTTCCGCACTCAGCAAGTGTGTATGCACCGGCAAGTCCCCTAAAACGCGTAGAGTGTAAACATACGAAGGACGAAGCATGGCATTGCGTTGCCCAACTGTCACACCACGAAAGAGTAACTCACTACGGCGCTGTCTCAGATATTTTTTTTGACCATAATAACAGCGCCAAGGAAAAACCAGAAAGGCGTACCGGCACCTAGGTCTCGGCGGAGCCAGAGTTGTCGGGGGCTGCAAACGCCAAGATTCATCCCCGACGGACCAGAGTCGCAGGGGGCTGCGGTATCAGATAAGTTTTTCATCCCTCGTCATGCATCCTTTATGGATAGGGGAATGCGAAGCTGCGTCCTCGAACGAACGTACCTTGTACGGAAAGCCCGTGCGCGGAGGAGCCGAGTCGTGGCTAAGTTGCGCCCTTGATTTGTTTCCGAGTCCGCTCAACAATACAAGCGCGCTGCAACTGGCCCGACAAGGTTTCTTGCCGGAAACAACACCGCCAGCAGGCCGCTGATGTTCCGCACTCGGCAAGTGTGTTAGCGCCGGCAAGTTCCCTAGAAGCGTAGGGTAAAAACGTACAAGGCAAAAAATCCAGTAAAGGACATAATCCGGCAAGCATTCCCCTCCATTCATTAAAAAAAACATCCCAATTTAGTACAAGTCCATAGAGGATGAAAAACATGATTGAGAGGATTACAGATTTTAAATACAGCTAAGGCCCGAAGGCTTACAAATTAAAAGATAAGATGCCCGTAATCCCTCTCCTGTTTCTCTCTCCAGGAGATAGGTCAAGAAGGCCCCAGCAAGAGAAGCTTGCCGGGGAGGGCAAAAGGGGCACCTAGGTGAGCTACGGGTGCCAGAAGACACCAAGAGAACTTCCCGGGGGCCGGCCAGGAGCTTGGCGGAGACGGAGGCGCCGGAGGCAGAGCTTTAAGACGGGGCGGCGGGACGTCAGCACGCTGTCGAGGGCACCTCACCCTCGTACTCCGACTTGACGGCCTTGCCGCCACCCCTCTTCCTCTTCCGTAGCCTCCCTACGCCAGCCGCCCAAGGAGACGGCCCGGGGAGTTCAGAAGGCCGGCGACCCGGATGATGGGGTCGCCGGTGGCGCGCGAGGCAGCATCCGACGCCTAGTCGGACCCGCCGTCCTCGTCGTCGCTGTCGCTCCCCTCCTCATCACTCTCGCTCGAGGAGGGGCCTTGGCTATCGGAGGAGCTGTCCACACAGCATCTCGCCCGGGTGCCGGAGTCCCCGAAGACCTTGACGGCGAGAAGGTCACCCTCCATTAACTTGAAATGGAGGGTAAACCCCACCGTCAAGCTGTGGATGCGGGCGAACGTCTTCCACCCTCGATCGAAGTACATCACGCCGGGGGCTGGGGATACGACACTAACTCGAGTGCCGCTGATCCCGCAGCCCCTCATGCGCAACTCCAACATCTCGGGCGGATCCGGTTCCATCGCGCTCGCGAACGGGGCCGATAGCCGGAGGCGGCGATGAGGTGCTTGGCGCAGCTTGACGAAGAACTCCCAGGGGTCGTCCCCAGTGTGGACCGCTTCAAGGAGAGGAGCTGCCGTTGGAGACGGGGGTGGCGCACCACCCCGGCCGCCTCTCCCCCGAGCGCTCCGACCATGTCCACGACCCCGTCCGCGGCCTCGCCCCCTCCCTCTTCCCCTCGTGGCTGGCTCCGCCGCCACAGGCGCAGGATAGGGAGTGGTGCGCTGCCTGGTGGCGACCCTCGCCGCCACAGACGAAGGACCGGGGTTCCCTCCCTCCATGGCAGATGGGAGGAAGAGTAACGGAAGTTGAAGACGGAGGAAGAAGTGGAAGTGCGGGACTATTGTGCTCCCCTTCCGCCCCTTTTTAAAGGGCGAGGTGGGGGCTCGGCCGCCCCGCTCAGCCAATCAGGGCACGAGGAGGGCAGAGGAGCGGGGCCGACTCGCCATCTTCGCCCGTGACGGCTCGGTCTCCCACCTTCGCCGCCCACGACCTCCCATGCATGGGAGCCGCGTGGCGAAAAAGCGGAGCCGGAGCGACGGATGAAATGACCTCGCCCTGCCCCGTGATCACGGGGGTGGATGCCTTAAAGATCGCACACGCCACCCACGTCTCCCACGACGCCGCAATCGACGCGTGCCGTTGCAGGAGAGCGCGGTGGGGACGGAGTCCAATTTTGAAGCAGGCCCAGGCCGCAGACGCCCGTGCACTGTTTTGGGCCTGGCCCAACAAAAGCTCGGCACCGTGTATGGCCCAGGCCCGGGGGCTCCTGTCGGTGTACTAAAGTAGGGGTACCTTAGTACCCCGAACTTGTGCACGGGCAGTCGCAGCACCCCGCGGCAAGGCTTGCCGAGCGCCCGCCAAGACCCTTCACCATTTCCTATTTTCTGCCATTCAAGAACAAAGTACTAACCAGGAAGACAAAGGCCCCGGCAAGAGGAGCTTGCCGGGAAGGCCAACCAAGGCATCACCAGAAGACCTGCCGCGGCGCCCCGCGCGTCCCGGCAAGGCCCGACGGCCGGTAAGCTTGCCGGCACAACAAGAGAAGGGCCGCGGCAAGGCTGCCACCCAAACTCCAGCGCGTCCGGCGACGTGTCATCACAAGGCCATCCCAAGGGCACGTGGCGAAGCACTATGCAGCCATGCAGGGCGAGGTGGCAAACGGAGCTAACAGAGACGCCATCGTGGCAACCGGTGGCTCACCTAACGGTCGTTTCTTTGCACTGTTGGGGCGACGGGACGGGCATTAAATGCCCTTGTCCCCTGCCGTCAGAGTTAGGTAGGGAACACTGTTGGTCACTATTGTACCAACCTGCGATTTTACCTTTCTACCCCCTCTTCTTACACTACCACCTGTGGATCCCCCCTTCAGAGTATAAAAGGGAGGCCCATGCGCACGTCGAAGGGGTTTGGTCCATTCGATACCCACAACACCACCATACGCTCGCACGCTCGAGCAAGATCAAATACAATCACCAAAGCAGCAGTAGGGGTTTTATCTCTCCGGAGAGCCCCGAAGCTGGGTAAAAATCGCCCGTCTCCCCCGTGCGCTCGACCTCGATCCGCTCTGCGCACGCCCTCCGCCCCCTTGCCGGACTAGAAGGGGCCCCTAGTGCCCCATAGGTGCTCGAGGCCGCAGAGAGATTACACGCCCCGACAGATTCTTTGATTGTGGGTTATCAAGATCAATAGTAGGTTCAATCTCTACATCATTAGTATTGCTAGGTGAGCACCAACATGAACATTATCATTAACATTATCACCAGGTTCATGTTCATCACCTGATTGTGTCTCAGCATTGGAAATAGGAATATCATTGGGATTCTCAGGTGTGTCTACAAAAGGTTCACTAGAAGCATGCAAAGTCCTATCATTTTTCTTTTTCTTCTTTTTAGAAGAACTAGGTGCCTCTAAATTATTTCTCTGAGAATCTTGCTCGATTCTCTTAGGGTGACCTTCAGAGAGAATTTAGTAGAAGGGATTTCAACCTTATCATATCTATAGAGAGAATTTCCCTTTACTACCTGTGTCGGGTTATCAAGACAATGTGTTTCTTCGAAAGGCGGTATATTAAGACCATGTATTTCTTCAATAGGAGGTATATTCTTAACATCTTCAACTTTAATACCTTTTTCTTTCATTGATTTCTTTGCCTCTTGCATATCTTCAGGACTGAGAAATAGAACACCCCTCTTCTTCGGAGTTGGTTTAGGAATAGGCTCAGGAGTTGGCTCAATTAGCTCAGGAATTAGCTCAGGAATTGGCTCAGGAAGAGTCCAATTATTTTCATTAGTCAACATATTATTCAATAGTAATTCAGCTTGGTCGACTGTTCTTTCCCTGATAACACAACCAGCACAACTATCCAAGTATTCCTTGGAAGCATCGGTTAGTCCATTATAAAAGATATCAAGTATTTCATTTTTCTTAAGAGGATGATCAGGCAAAGGATTAAGTAATCGGAGAAGCATCCCCAAGCTTGTGGGAAACTCTCTTGTTTCATTTGCACAAAATTATAAATTTCCCGCAAGGCAGCTTGTTTCTTATGAGCAGGGAAATGTTTAGCAGAGAAGTAATAAATCATATCCTGGGGACTACGCACACAACCAGGATCAAGGGAATTAAACCAAGTTTTAGCATCACCCTTTAATGAGAACGGGAATATCTTAAGGATATAATAATAATGAGGCTTCTCATCATTAGTAAACCGGGTGGCTATATCATTTAACTTGGTAAGATGTGCCACAACAGTTTCAGATTCATAGCCATAAAAAGGATCGGATTCAACCAAAGTAATAATCTCAGGATCAACAGAGAATTCATAATCCATATCAGTAACGCAGATAGGTGAAGTAGCAAAAGCAGGGTCAGGTTTCATTCTAGCATTAAGAGATTGCTTTGCAAGCAAAAATAGGTCTAGCAACTTCTTCATCCATAGCATAACCCTCAGGAAAAACAGGCAATTCATAATTAGGGGGAGAACCTTCATCATCACTATCTTCAATAATATCATCATTAATAATTTCATTCTCTCTAACCCTAGAAAGTTGTTCATCAAGAAATTCACCTAATGGCAAAGTAGTATCACGCACACAAGTAGTTTCATCATAAGTATCATGCATAGCAGAAGTGGCATCATCAATAACATGCAACATATCAGAATTCATAGCAGTAGCAGGTTTAGGCGTCGCAAGCTTACTCAAAACGGAAGGAGAATCTAGTGCAGAGCTAGATGGCAGTTCCTTACCTCCCCTCGTAGTTGAGGGAAAAATCTTAGTTCTTTCATCTTTCAAGTTCCTCATAGTAATCAGCCGATATAAATCCCAAGTGACTCAAAGAATAGAGCTATGCTCCCGGGCAACGGCGCCAGAAATTAGTCTTGATAACCCACAAGTTTAGGTGATCGCAACAGCTTTCGAGGGTAGAGTATTCAGCCCAAGTTTATTGATTCGACACAAGGGGAGCCAAAGAATATTCTTAAGTATTAGCAGTTGAGTTGTTCAATTCAACCACACCTGGATAACTTGTATCTGTAGCAAAGTGTTTAGTAGCAAAGTAGTATGATAGTAACGGTAACAGTTGCAAAAGTAACGATAGCAGTTTTGTAGTAGTTGTAACAGTAGCAATGGAAAAGTAAATAAGCGAAGCACAATATCTGAAAAGCTCGTAGGCATTGGATCAATGATGGATAATTATGTCGAATGCGATTCCTCATGTAATAGCTATAACATAGTGTGACACAGAACTAGCTCCAGTTCGTCAATGTAATGTAGGCATGTATTCCGAATATAGTCATACATGCGTATGGAAAAGAACTTGCATGACATCTTTTGTCCTACCCTCCCGTGGCAGCGGGGTCCTAGTGGAAACTAAGGGATATTAAGGCCTTGTTTTAATAGAGAACCGGAACTTAGCATTACCACATAGTGAATACATGAAATCCTCAAACTACAATCATCACCGAGAAGTATCCCGATTATTGTCACTTCGGGGGTTGTCGGATCATAACACATAATAGGTGACTATAGACTTGCAAGATAGGATCAAGAACTCACATATATTCATGAAATAATAATAGGTTCAGATCTTAAATCATGGCACTCGGGCCCTAGTGACAAGCATTAAGCATAGCAAAGTCATAGCAACATCAATCTCAGAACATCGTGGATACTAGGGATCAAACCCTAACAAAATTAACTTGATTACATGGTAAATCTCATCCAACCCATCACCGTCCAGCAAGCCTACGATGGAATTGCTCACGCACAGCGGTGAGCATCATGAAATTGGTGATGGCGGATGGTTGATGGTGACGACGACGACGAATCCCCCTCTCCGGAGCCCCGAACAGACTCCAGATCAGCCCTCTCGAGAGATATTAGGGCTTGGCGGCGGCTCCGTATCGTAAAACGCGATGAAACTTTCTCTATAATTTTTTCTCCGTGAAACGGAATAAGAGTTGGAGTTGAGGTCGGTGGAGCATCAGGGGGCCCATGAGACAGGGGGCGCGATCAGGGGGAGGGGGTGCTCCCCCCACCCTCGTGGACAGGGTGTGGCCCCCTAGCCTTGATTCTTTCGCTACTATTTTTTATATTTTCCAAAAGTTATCTCCGTGGATTTTCAGGTCATTCCGAGAACTTGTGTTTTCTGCACAATAAAGAACACAATGGCAGTTTTGCTGAAATCAGCGTCAGTCCGGGTTAGTTTCATTCAAATCATGAAAGTTAGACTCCAATACAAGGGCAAAAGTGTTTGGAAAAGTAGATACGTTGGAGACGTATCAGCGACCCCGAGAAGTTCAAGGAGCTAGCCCCACCCCGGCAAATTGCTCTTCCAGGAGGAAGGGCCAGGTGCAGATGGTGCTGCTGCCGGCGCTTCCTAGGGACGGCGGGTCTGACGCCTAATCGGACCCGTCATCCTCCCGCCCGCTACCCTCGTCGTTGCTGTCGCTGCCCTCCTTGTCACTCTCGCCCGAAGAGGAGCTTTCGCCGTCTGTTGAGCTCTCCGCACAACACCCTAGCCTGTGTCTCCAGCGCCCGGAGATCCTAACGGAGAGCAATCACTCTCCGCTTGCTTGAAGCAGAGGACGTGCCCATCCATCAAGCAGTGGGCGCGTGCAAAAAATTTCCAGCCCCGGTGAAGTAGCATCACTTGAGGGGCGGGGAACCTTGTGTTCGCCCACATGTCGCCATGGCAGCACCCGGTCATGTGAAGCTTCAGCCGCCGTGGCTGGTCGACCTCCAGCACACTCACGAACGCCCGGGGAAGACGAAGGCTGCGGCGCAGCGGACCACGCAGCTGCAAGATGAACTCGAGCGCCAAATCCCAACATGACCACTCGGCGAAGCAGGAGGAGATGGCGACGGAGACGGGGACGGCACAGGCATTCCCCTTCCACGCCCACCTCTGCCTCGGCCGCCTCGCGGACCGCGACCCCGTCCAGCGGCCCCGCCTTGGGCATGGCCTTCACCCTAGGCATCGAGCTCTTCCTTGACCGCTGCAGCTCTCTGGCGGGAGGAGGACCTAGTCGCCTCCACAGGAGAATGACCTCGGCCACGCCCGCTCTCCATGACCATGGGTGAGGATGGAGACAAGAGGGAGATGCTTTTCCTCCTGCCCATGAGTCCCTTTTTTATAGTTGGGAAAGGGAGGCCGAAGGACTGGCTCGACGCCCCCTAAAGAGTGTGCTCGAATCTGGCTCATTAAAATGGCAGCAGGCAAGGCCATCGACCGCCCTCCTTGCCCAATCGAAGGCGCGTGGGTATCCGCCCGTGCACGCCTTCCCATATTCCATGCGTCTGTCACCTACCCCGTGTCGTGCATGCGGCGTACGTGGCGCAAGGGGCGGGCATAGTGGGAAACGTGGCACAACAATTCCAAGGCGAAGAAAGTAAATGAGTAGCGGCCCTGCAGTCTTAAAGGGACACGCGAGCCGCCTCTTTACTATTCACCGTAGGATGATGCAGGCATGCTTCGATCACCACACGCACGATCCCCACATCACGCATTCAACGCGGGTTGTAGGGAAGCGCAGCGGGCGAAGGAGTTACTGCGGTAAGGCTCCGCCCCGCCTGCCTGCACACCGTTCTGGGCCTAGCCCAACAACACTCGCGCTTAAGTGTGGCCCAGGCCCGGGGGCTCCTGTTGGCATAAAAAAATAGGGCCTCTCTTTTGTACCCCTTTACTTGTGCACGGGCAGTCAGAGCTGCACCCACGGCCACCCTTAGCAGGGCCGAGGAGGGAAGCCAAGGCCAAATACAACCAAGGCAACGCCAAGACCAGAAACGCAACGAGCAAGAGGGGGAGGTGGACTCCCCCGGCAAGATCCTTGTTAGGGCAGCCTCCGCAGCCCCGGCAAGAGCCTTACTAGGGCGACTTTCCCAACACCAGCAGAGCGCGCCACCCTTGAGCCCAAGGGTTCCAATTCCATCAACCACATTGGAATGAAGGCTCGGGAGACACCTCCATGGTGGCATGCAGATCTTCATGAAGATCACAAACACACCAGATCAGATGAGGACCAGAAGACGGCGATCCACGGCAAGATCCTCCTCGAGGAATGATACGTCTCCAATGTATCTACTTTTCCAAACACTTTTTGCCTTGTTTTGGACTCTAACTTGCATGAGTTGAATGAAACTAACCCGGACTGACGCTGTTTTCAGCAAAACTGCCATGATGTTGTTTATTGTGCAGAAAACAAAAGTTCTCGGAATGACCTGAAAATCCACAGAGATAAGTTTTGGAAAATAAAAAAAATATTGGCGAAAGAATTAAGACAAGGGGGCCCACACCCTGTCCACGAGGGTGGGGGCGCGCCCTCCCCCCTGGGCGTGCCCCCTGTCTTGTGGGCCCCCTGAGGCTCCACCGACCTCAACTCCAACTCCATATATTCTGTTTCGCGGAGGAAAAAATCAGAGAGAAAGTTTCATCGCATTTTACGATACGGAGCCGCCGCCAAGCCCTAATCTCTCTTGGGAGGGCTGATCTGGAGTCCGTTCGGGGCTCCGAAGAGGGGGATTCATTGCCGTCATCATTAACAACCATTCTCCATCACCAATTTCATGATGCTCACCACCGTGCATGAATAAGTCCATCATAGGCTTGCCGGATGGTGATGGGTTGGATGAGATTTACCATGTAATCAAGTTAGTTTTGTTAGGGTTTGATCCCTAGTATCCACTATGTTTTGAGATTGATGTTGCTATGACTTTGCTATGCTTAATGCTTGTCATTAGCGCCCGAATGCCATGATTTCAGATCTGAACCTATTATGATTTCATGAATATATGTGTGTTCTTGATCCTATCTTGCAAGTCTATAGTCACCTATTAGGTGTTATGATCTGACAACCCCGAAGTGACATTAATCGGGATACTTCTCGGTGATGACCATTGTTTGAGGAGTTCATGTATTCACTGTGTGCTAATGCTTTGTTCCGGATCTCTATTAAAAGGAGTCCTTAATATCCCTTAGTTTCCACTAGGACCCCGCTGCCACGGGAGGATAGGACAAAAGATGTCATGCAAGTTCTTTTCCATAAGCACGTATGACTATATTCGGAATACATGCCTACATTACATTGATGAATTGGAGCTAGTTCTGTGTCACCCTATGTTATAGCTATTACATGAGGAATTGCATCCGACATAATCATCCATCACTGATCCAATGCCTACAAGCTTTTCACATCTTGTGTTTCGCTTATTTACTTTTCCATTTCTACCCTTACAATTACTACAAAACTATTATCTTTACTTTTGTCACTGTTACCATTACTATCATACTACTTTGCTACTAAATACTTTGCTGCAGATACTAAGTTATCCAGGTGTGGTTGAATTGACAACTCAACTGCTAATACTTAAGAATATTCTTTGGCTCCCCTTGTGACGAATCAATAAATTTGGGTTGAATACTCTCCCCTTGTGATGAACAACTTGCTAGGGTTAGAGAGAATGAAATTATTAACGATGATATTATTGATGATAGTGATGATGAAAGTTCTCCCCCTGATTATGAATTGCCTGTTCTTCTTGAGGGTTATTGTCGGTGTCAAAACCGGCGGATCTCGGGTAGGGGGTCCCGAACTGTGCGTCTAGGCGGATGGTAACAGGAGACGAGGGACACAATGTTTTTACCCAGGTTCAGGCCCTCTCGATGGAGGTAATACCCTACGTCCTGCTTGATTAATATTGATGATATGGGTAGTACAAGAGTAGATCTACCACGAGATCAAGGAGGCTAAACCCTAGAAGCTAGCCTATGGTATGATTGTTGATATGTAATGTTGTGTCCTACTGACTAAAGCCCTCCGGTTTATATAGACACCGGAGAGGCTAGGGTTACACAGAGTCGGTTACAATGGTAGGAGATCTACATATCCGTATCGCCAAGCTTACCTTCCACGCCATGGAAAGTACCTTCCGGACACGAGCTGGAGTGTTCAATCTTCTATCTTCGTAGTCTGGGAGTCCGGCGGATATTGATAGTCCGGCTATCCGGACACCCCCTAGTCCAGGACTCCCTCAGTAGCCCCCGAACCAGGCTTCAATGACGATAAGTCCAGCGTGCTTGTAGTCTTCGGCGTTGCAAGGCGGGTTCTCCCTTCAAATTCCATGTTCCTGCCGAATAGTGTCCGACTTCACCTCGAATACTGTGCTTCTTGGCTTCTACGCCAAATTATGGCCCTCTTCCACGCGTCGCACGAATGCGAAAAGCCGGGGAGCTCTTTACATTTTACCCCCCAATCGTGCGGGTCACCTGCCTATTAAAGGGGCAGGGATCCAGATCCAAACCGCACCATCTTCCTCCCGCGTATACTCCATCGAAGCGCCTCTGACCCTGAAATCCATTCCACCATGGATCGTCAACGCGGCTCTTCCTCACGCGCTCCCAGCCCATCGCCGGGGGATTGGGGGAGGTGCTCTATTTCGCACAACGAGCTAGTAAAGCTCCAAACAGAGGGATTGCTCCCTCCAGCCTTCATGGTTCCGGTCCGAGCCGGACTGGTTACTTATCGAGGTGGGAGGCAGGCGGAGGACACCCCAAGGCCCAACAAGGGGGAGCAGGTGTGTTTCGTCCCCTATCTAATAAGGGGGCTCGGATTTCCAATACATCCGTTCCTCCGTGGGCTCCTGAAGTTCTACGGACTCCAGCTCCACCACCTCACGCCCGCATCTGTGCTGCACATCGCGGGCTATGTAGCTCTTTGTGAGCTATTCCTGGGTATCGAGCCCCATTTCGCATTGTGGAAGAGGCTGTTCTGCCTCCTGCCCCGTACTTACCAGGGGTCCATATATCAAGTGGGCAGCGCCGAAATATGGCGCATCGCTGGGACTGGATACCTATCCGGCACCCCCAAGAGGGCGTCCGAAGACTGGCCCTCGGAGTGGTTTTATATAGTAGACGCTCCATTGCCCGACCCAGTCCGGATTGGCCTCCCGGAGTTTGATGCTGCTCCCTTGAAGAAACGCCTCAGCTGGCGCCCGCGGAGCCCCCGTTTGGAGGAAGACAAGAGCGTCCATTACTTGATGGGCCGGATAAGATTAATGGCTCATTCCGGCTTGACCATGATTGGAGTCATGGCGACGTGCATCAAGCGGGGGGTGCAGCCGCTGCAATATAGAGGCCACCCTATGTGGGATTTCAATGGGGAGGACGATGCCACCCGACACGGCCGCAAAGGGCCGGATTCGACCGAGGATCTGGTGAAGATCCTGTCCGGTCTGTACAAGGGGGAGAAGGAGGACTTCCTTCGTCCGAACCCTGTGGATGGGTTTTCCATGATCAACCCTAGAGGATGGGTAAGCGAACACCTCAAAAGGGTCTTTACCCATATCTTCGAAGTTCAAGCTTCTTACATTACGTCTTTGGCGCAGGGTCTACGCCGGACTGTGGAGGATATGCTGAGTCCTGCTCCGCAACCTGAGGATCCGGAAGGATCCCTGGGTCCGGCCTCCGGGGAGGATCCGGACATCGGGGTGGAGCTAATCGACGGGGTGTATCACCAGCTAAGCATTGATGATGCTTTGGTCGCCATTACGGCGGACTACCCCGGGCTAAATCCGGCATCCCAGGTGACCAAGACCGAAGTCCGGACACCGTTATCTTATCCTTGGCTACTTCTGACCTTCGCGAACGATGGCTTTTTGCAGGAAGCTCCTTTACGGCCGGGAGCCGAGCCTGCGGCGGCCGACCTACAGAGGTCGGTCCGAACTAGCAGGAGAAAAAGGAGCGCCGTGCGGGCGGAATCATCGCCACAGAGGTATGGCTCGTATTTGATCCTTTTGAGCAACGTTCCAAGGAAACTTCTAAGCGCTCATGATTTTTACAGAAGAAAAAGCGCTCGCCGGACTGCGAGCACAGGAATTGCCGATCCCACCAATACCAGCCGGGCTCCAGCGCCTGGACTGGAGGGGGAGGCAAGCGCAAGACGCGAACCGGATCCTACTCCAACGGAGGATACCGACAGACTGTCCACCACCAAGTCAGAGGTGGAGAGCGCTATGAATCATAGACGCCGCCAGACAGTTTTTCAAGAGGCGTGCTTTTCCTCTGAGGCATTGGATGCCTTCAACGCAGGGGACGTGCATCTCCGGGCTGCTCAAAATGGTTTTACCAGGGCCACGGAGCAGTATGTTAAAGACATACGGGTAAAGATATTTTAATGGTTGTATACACCAGTAGCCCCCGAGACTTAAATTAGTTATGTTAACTGATTTAAGGATCATTTGAAATTTCAGGCTCTTAACGAGAAGAACGCCCAGCTGTCTCGGGAGTTGCAAGATTGCAAGGCCCAACTTGAGGCTGCACTTGCTGCCGCAGGAGGAGATGGAAAGACCCCTCCTGGTAACACATTTGTATAAATTAATATAAGCGCTGTGCGGCATGCGCGCAAGTCTAACAACGACATTGTAGGCGCCGCCGGACAAGATCCGGACAGGCAAGCGCTACTGCGCCAGCTAAAGGCCGGCGAGAATGTGCTGAACAGAGTTCAGCAGGAAAGGAACAAGCTCCAAGATGCCAACGCCAAGCTCGGAGAAGAGCTGAAAGGCGCACAGGCCGAGCTGTCCGGCTCCGTCAAGGAGAATCAACGGCTTCGCCGCGGCATTTATAGTAAGTGCTTGAGCAAACTCTCTAAGGAAGAAGAGCTCGGCGAGGAAGCGATTTGACATAATATGTCTTGTAGGTGTACTCACGGGCCATCCTGCGGAGGAGATGCCCATATCAACGGGTGATCAACTTCCCGAACTGTTGCAGCTGTTCGAACGAGTTCGGCAGGCAATGAGTGGCACCGTACAGGCCTTATGGCCATCCCTCGCCCCGCCCGAGGGCCTCGGGGAGCTTGCGGAGAAGCTATAGGGAGTGCGGCAGCGCTTCCGTTTGTGGAAGGTTTCGGCTTGCCGTCAAGGTGCCAGGGAGGCTTGGGCCATTGTGAAGACGCGGTACAAGAAGGCGGATCCCAACCATATGGCCGAAGTTGGACCGGTGGGGCCCGACGGGAAGGATATCCCTGTGAGTTTAGTGTACAACCAGGTAGAACTGGCTGCTAAATTTTCCCAACGGGACTGTAAACTAGACAGCCTGTTAGACGGGATTGAGGAGGAGTACAATCAATGAACTTGACAATGTATGTTATCCTTTAAAAATGACATATGAAATGTCTTCTAGCCGGATTGTAGATCGTTTGTCGTTGCCGACCTTTTCGCTTCGACCTTGAGACCCTAGAGTCCGGAGTGTGTCCGAATACCTTTTTGGTTAAGAAATAACCGTGGTATGCATGGAGACTAGGCGTAGGGGTCATTAGTGCTTTATCAGACAAGTGCCCAACTAGCTATGTTATATTACATGGTTAGTAAGAAACATCTTCCAGGGAGAATAGTTCCATTAAGGGTTCCTTTCGCTGGGGTGGCATGCCCTAAAGTGCATGTCCAGACTGCCAAGAGAGCAGTAAAACATCTGGGGGCAGATGGAAAAAATAGGTAAAAATTCATCTTTTAAATCACCGACCAAATATTCCCTTAAGAACGCTAGCTTTCGGCTTCACCCAGTTTGAGGTACACATCCGGCTGACCCGGCAGTAACAATCGCAGAGGTGCTCCCTTTACCACCTAGCCGAACAATCGGGAACGTAGGGGTAAGCACAGGAGCCAGGCAACCCAGCTTGGCCAAAACATAAGTCATATCGATGCATATAATGGCGTGTAAAAGGTACATGTGGAAGCGTGACACATGTGTTGGGTATAAAACCCGTATAGTTGAGCTTCTGTAAAAGAAGCCCCCAGGAATAACGAGTGCTGATGGCACATCGTATGTATGGAAAAAATGCGAAAATATACCCCGAGGGGCTTGTTAATTTAGAAGGAAAAAAGAGAAAAAGAGGACAGCCGAAATGTAAAAGGTTGGACGGGGGAAGGGGACGAACTCTTAGTCCGGCGCTAGGCATAGAATCGTCGGAGTCGGGCTGCGTTCCATGGGTTCGGCTCGAGTCGGTTGTCCGACGCATTTCGTAGACGGTACGCTCCGCCGGTCAGTACTTGATCAATAATGAAGGGGCCTTCCCATCTGGGCTTGAGCTTGTCCTTTTTCTTGTCCGGCAGGCGTAGAACTAGTTTGCCAACGTTATAGGTCTTGGCCCGTACTTCTCTGCTTTGATATCTTCGGGCCTGCTGCTGATAAAATGCAGAACGAGCCTTCGCGACGTCACGTTCTTCCTCCAATGTGTCCAAGCTGTCCTGCCGATCTAGCTCAGCTTCTCTTTCCTCATACATGCGCACCCGAGGTGAGTCATGAATAATGTCGCAGGGCAAGACTGCCTCTGCGCCGTATACCATAAAAAATGGTGTGAATCCGGTAGTACGGTTAGGCGTTGTCCGCAGCCCCCAGAGTACGGAGTCGAGCTCCTCGACCCATTGGGTATCGGATTTGGCGAGTGACCTCACCAATCTGGGTTTGATGCCGCTCATTATTAGACCGTTTGCTCTTTCCACTTGACCGTTGGTTTGAGGGTGATAGACTGACGCATAGTCGAGCTTAATGCCCATATTTTTGCACCATGACTTGACCTCATCGGCCGTGAAGTTTGTGCCGTTGTCGGTGATGATGCTGTGGGGGACTCCGTAACGGTGTACCACCTCTGATATAAAGTCTATCACTGGTCCGGACTCTGCCGTTTTGACCGGTTTGGCCTCTATCCATTTGGTGAACTTATCCACCATGACCAACAGGTATTTTTTCTTGTGGGTTCCCCCTTTAAGGGGTCCGACCATGTCAAGCCCCCAGACCGCGAACGGCCAGGTAATGGGTATGGTTTTGAGGGCGGTGGGTGGCATATGGCTCTGATTAGCAAAGAGCTGGCAACCAACGCATCGCTGGACCAAGTCCTATGCGTCTGCCCGAGCCGTCGGCCAATAAAATCCTGTACGGAATGCCTTTCCTACCAGGGCCCGGGCTGCTGCGTGGTGTCCACCTAGTCCGGCGTGGATTTCAGCCAGGAGGTTTCGCCCTTCTTCTTCGGAGATACACCTTTGAAGGACTCCGGTAGTACTTTTCTTATAAAGTTCTCCCTCATGGACCTTGTAGGCCTTCGATCGCCGGACTATGCAGCGGGCCTCATTTTGATCCTTGGGGAGTTCCTGCCTAAGTAAGTAGGCTAGGAAAGGTTCTGTCCACGCGGCGATTACTGCCATTATATCGTGGGCGGATGGTGTTATGTCGTCTGCTGAATCACCAGTTGGTGCGGCTTTCTCCGGTTTGTCGCTACCGGACTCCTCTTCCCATAGTACGGATGGCTTGAAGAGCCGTTCCAGGAAGATATTTGGAGGGACAGTATCACGTTTCGCACCGATGCGTGCCAGGACGTCGGCCGCTTGGTTATTATCTCGGGCTATGTGATGGAATTCGAGTCCTTCAAACCGAGCTGACATTTTCAGGACAGCATTACGATATGCTGCCATTTTTGGATCCTTGGCATCGAAGTCTCCATTTATTTGGGATATTGCAAGGTTTGAATCCCCGCGCACCTCTAGGCGCTAGATGCCCATGGAGACTGCCATCCGGAGACCATGTAACAGGGCCTCGTATTCGGCTGCATTGTTGGAGTCCGTGTACATTATTTGAAGTACGTATTGGACTGTATCTCCGGTGGGGGATGTCAGTACGACGCCAGCCCGCAGTCCGGCCAACATTTTGGAGCCGTCGAAGTGCATAGTCCAATTGGAGTATGCGCCGTACTCTTTAGGTAGTTTGGCTTCAGTCCATTCGGCGACGAAGTTAGCCAAAACTTGTGACTTTATGGCTCGTCGAGGTTTGTAGGTTATGTCGAATGGCAAGAGCTCAATGGCCCATTTTGCAATCCTGCCCGTTGCGTCGCGGTTATTTATAATGTCATTGAGTGGCACTTCAGAAGCCACTGTTATCGAACACTCTTGAAAGTAGTGCCTGAGCTTCCGAGACGCCATGAACACCGCGTATGCTATCTTTTGATAGTGCGGGTAACGGGATTTGCAGGGGGTTAACACAGTGGATACGTAATACACTGGTTTTTGAAGAGGGAATTTATGCCCTTCTGTTGCGCGTTCGACAACGAGGATAGCGCTTACAACTTGATGTGTTCCAGCGATGTATAACAACATTGGTTCGCCCAGAGTGGGCGCAGCCAGGACCGGATTTGTTGCCAATATGGCTTTTATTTCTTCGAGTCCGGCAGTGGCGGCATCCGTCCACTCGAAGTGTTCGGTGCGCCTTAGGAGGCGATAAAGGGGCAACGCCTTCTCTCCTAAACGGGAGATAAAACGGCTTAGAGCTGCCACGCATCCTGTTAACTTTTGTATTTGCTTGAGGTCTTTTGGAATATCCCACTGCGACAGAGCCCGGATTTTGGCCGGATTTGCTTCAATTCCTCTACCGGATACGATGAAGCCCAGCAGCTTTTCGGCTGGTACACCGAAAACACATTTTTCCGGATTCAGCTTGATGTCATATGCTCTAAGGTTGTCGCATGTGAGCCTCAAATCGTCTACTAAAGTTTCAACGTGTTTTGTTTTGACGACTACGTCGTCTACGTATGCCTCGACTGTTTTGCCTATCTGGGTAGCCAGACATGTTTCAATCATGCGCTGATATGTTGCACCGGCGTTTTTAAGTCCGAAGGGCATCGTGTTGAAGCAGAATGGTCCGTATGGAGTAATAAATGCCGTTGCGGCTTGATCTGCTTCTGCCATCTTGATTTGATGATAGCCAGAGTATGCGTCCAGGAAGCACAACGAGTCGTGTCCTGCCGTGGTGTCGATAATTTGATCGATGCGGGGGAGGGGGAAAGGATCCTTTGGGCAAGCCTTATTGAGGTCTTTGAAGTCGACACAGAGGTGCTAGGATTTATCTTTCTTTGGTACCATCACCAAATTTGCTAGCCAGTCCGGATGTTTAATGTCTCTAATGAATCCGGCTTCCAATAACTTGGCTAGCTCTTCTCCCATTGCCTGTCTCTTGGGCTCGGAAAATCGTCGAAGAGCCTGTTTGACTGGCTGGAATCCTTTTAGGATGTTTAGGCTGTGCTCTGCCAACCTGCGAGGGATTCTGGGCATGTCTGAAGGGTGCCAGGCGAAGATGTCCCAATTTTCCCGAAGGAAATCGCGCAGTGCGGCGTCAACTTCGGGGTTCAACTGTGCCCGATGGAGGCCGTCTTTGTTGGGTCCGTTGGGTGGACCTGAAATTTAACTATCTCATCTGCTGGTTTGAAGGAGGTGGACTTGGATCTTTTATCAAGTATCACATCGTCCCTGTTTACCGTAGAGCGCAGCGCGGTGAGTTCCTCTGCCGCTAAGGCTTCGGATAGTGCTTCGAGAGCTAGTGCGGCTGTCTTGTTTTCGGCGCGGAGTGCTGTATCCGGATCACTGACGAGAGTGATTATTCCGCTGGGCCCGGGCATTTTGAGCTTCATGTACCCGTAATGAGGTATTGCTTGAAAAATTGTGAATGCCTCTCGTCCTAATATGGCGTGATAGCCGCTGCTGAACGGGGCCACCTGGAACGTGACTTCTTCGGATATGTAATTGTCCGGAGAGCCGAACACCACATCGAGTGTGATTTATCCGGTGCAGCGTGCTTCCGGCTAGGGATTATTCCTCTGAAGGTTGTGCTGCTTCGCTCAATACGGCTCCAATCGATTTCCATTTTTCGCAGGGTTTCCTCGTAAATGAGGTTTAGTCCGCTGCCGCCGTCCATGAGGACTTTTGTCAGTCGAAAGCCGTCCACTATGGGACTAAGTACCAGTGCGGCTGGGGCTCTGGTAGTTCGAGATGTGGGCTCGTCGCTGGCGCTGAAGGTGATAGCTGTGTTGCTCCATGGATTTGCTGTTGCTACTTGGTAGACTTCGGCGAGTTCGCGGATTGTTCGTTTTCGCATATTATTTGATGCGAAAGTCTCGAAGACTGTTGAGACCGTGCTGGTATTGTTGGAGTGGTTTCCCGGAGCTAGAAGCTCTTCGCCACTTTTGGCCACCTGCCGTAGTATCCAACATGCTCGAAGGCTATGTGTTGGGATAGCTCCCCCTGTATTATGAAGTTTACAGGGTCCATTGAGCCATCCCTCCAGTACGGTTCCGTTTCCCTTGCTGGGTTTTTGCTTTTTGGATTTTGCATCTGGGGTCTGATTGTGAGGCGCCCTTTTACTGCGGACTGGGCTTGGGGCCGGATTATCCCAAAATTGATTTTCAGTTTTCCGGAAACTTTCCATCGCACAGTACTTTCGTACTATGGACGCCAGATCGGTAAAACACGTAATCTTGCGACGATCAATGGCGTTCAGGATTCCCTTGTCCGTGCAGTTATTGCAAATGATTGAGATTGCATTTTCCTCTCGGCAGTCCTTTATCCTGTCCATAACCAGGAGGAATCTGGCCCAGTAATGATGTACTGTTTCTGAGGGCTCTTGCCGAGTAAGACATAGGTCGCATATGTCTGGGCGGGTGGGTGGAGTAAAATCCGGATCCCTGCCCATCTTTGGGCTCAAAGGCCGAGGGACTTCCAAATTCGGAAGCTTGATTTGCTGGAGACAGCCCAGCGAGTCCGGAGCGACGCATGATTTTAGGTTCAATGCTCGATCAGGGTCCGTTCCTCTGCGGGAATCTGGCATGGAGGGTTTGGGAATCCGGACACAGATTGTTTTCAACAACGGCAACGAATTGCCGAGTTGTTCTTCTACCACTTCGACGTGGTGGGTAGCCTGGGGAGAGTTAATCTCTCTCAGATCGGTTTTAAGCCCGATCTGATTGTAGTCCGTCGCGACTCCCAGGGCGGCGATGCGATCCAAGAGCTCGTTAACAGACGAGAGCTCGATTGGATCTAACTGTTCGACAGCTTTAGGGCTGACGCGAGGATTGCTTTTGATGACTTGAGAAGTCATTGCCGAAGTGGCGGCCGGACAGGCGGTCATAAGAAAGCCACCAAGCCGGATTGTTTGACCGGCGGCCAAAGCCCCTCCGGCGAAAACACCGTCTTTGAAGACGGGTAAAGGCATCCGCTCTATCGGCGACGACACAGAGGAACTCTCAATGAAAGCACCAATGTCGGTGTCAAAACCGGCGGATCTCGGGTAGGGGGTCCCGAACTGTGCGTCTAGGCGGATGGTAACAGGAGACGAGGGACACAATGTTTTTACCCAGGTTCAGGCCCTCTCGATGGAGGTAATACCCTACGTCCTGCTTGATTAATATTGATAATATGGGTAGTACAAGAGTAGATCTACCACGAGATCAAGGAGGCTAAACCCTAGAAGCTAGCCTATGGTATGATTGTTGAGATGTAATGTTGTGTCCTACGGACTAAAGCCCTCCGGTTTATATAGACACCGGAGAGGCTAGGGTTACACAGATTCGGTTACAATGGTAGGAGATCTACATATCCGTATCGCCAAGCTTGCCTTCCACGCCAAGGAAAGTACCTTCCGGACACGAGCCAGAGTCTTCAATCTTCTATCTTCGTAGTCTGGGAGTCCGGCGGATATTGATAGTCCGGCTATCCGGACACCCCCTAGTCCAGGACTCCCTCAGTTATGTTATGGATGAGGAAGCTTCTAGAGCTATTTTTGCTTGCAAAGATAGATATGATCTTAAGAAATTATTAGCTAAATGGAAGCAGCAGTCTCTTAATGCTAGAATGAAACCTGACCCCGCTTTTGCTACTTCACCTATCTGTGTTACTGATAAGGATTATGAATTCTCTGTTGATCCTGAGATTATTACTTTGGTTGAATCTGATCCTTTTTATGGCCTTGAATCCCAAACTATTGTGGAACATCTTACCAAGTTGAATGATATAGCCACCCTGTTTACTAATGATGAGAAGTCTCGCTATTATTATATCCTTAAGATATTTCCGTTCTCATTAAAGGGTGATGCTAAGACTTGGTTTAATTCTCTTGATCCTGGTTTTGTGCGTAGTCCCCAGGATATGATTTATTACTTCTCTGCTGAATATTTCCCTGCTCATAAGCAAGAAGCTGCCTTGCGGGAAATTTATAATTTTGTGCAAATCAAAGAAGAGAGTCTCCCACAAGCTTGGGGGAGGCTTCTCCGATTACTTAATGCTTTGCCTGATCATCCTCTTAAGAAAATTGAAATACTTGATATCTTCTATAATGGACTAACCGAGGATTCCAAGGACTACTTGGATAGTTGTGCTAGTTGTGTTTTCAGGGAAAGAACAGTCGACGAAGCTGAATTACTATTGAATAATATGTTGACTGATGAGAATAATTGGACTCTTCCTGAGCCAATTCCTGAACCAATTGAGCCAACTTCTGAGCCTATTCCTAAACCCACTCCTAATAAGAGATGTGTTCTATTTCTCATTCCCGAAGATATGCAAGAGCCAAATAAATCAATGAAAGAAAAAGGTATTAAAGCTGAAGATGTTAAGAATATACCACCTATTGAAGAAATATATGGTCTTAATATACCGCCTATTGAAGAACCACATTGTCTTGATAACCCGACACAGGTAGTAAAGGTAAATTCTCTCTATAGATATGATAAAGTTGAAATTCCCTCTACTAAATTCCATTCCCATGCTTAGATGAATTTGATGACTTTATGGCTAGACAAGAAAGTTTTAATGCTTATGTTGGTAGAGAATTAAAGAATATTGCTTTCGAAATAGGACGATTGAGTGATTATATGGCTAGAGTTAAAGGTGGACTTAAACTCATTAGCAAATATGCTTCTATGGTTACCACTCAAGCTGAGCAAGTACTTAAAGCTCAAAGTGATTTGCTTGATGAATTAAATAATAAAAATGACTTTGCTGTTAGAGTGGCTACTAGAACTGGTAGAATGACTCAGGAACCTTTGTATCCTGAAGGCCACCCTAAGAGAATCGAGCAAGATTCTCAGAGAAATAATTTAGAGGCACCTAGTTCTTTTAAAAAGAAGAAAAAGAAAAATGATAGGACTTTGCATGCTTCTAGTGAACCTATTACAACACACCTGAGAATCCCAATGATACTTCTATTTCTGATGCTGAAACACAATCAGGTGCTGAACCTGAACCCAGTGATAATGTTAGTGATAATGTTCATGTTGATGCTCAATCTAGCAAAAATAATGATGTAGAGATTGAACCTGCTGTTGATCTTGATAACCCACAATCAAAGAATAAACGTTATGACAAAAGAGATTTTGTTGCTAGGAAGCACGGTAGAGAAAGAGAACCATGGGTTCAGAAACCCATGCCCTTTCCTCCTAAACCATCCAAGACAAAGGATGATGAGGATTTTGAGCGCTTTGCTGAAATGATTAGACCTATCTTCTTATGTATGCGCTTAACTGATATGCTTAAAGTAAATCCGTATGCTAAGTACATGAAGGATATTATTACAAACAAAAGAAAGATACCAGAAGCTGAAATTTCCACCATGCTTGCTAATTACACTTTTAACGGTGGAATACCAAAGCAACTTGGAGATCTAGGGGTACCAACTATACCATGCTCCATTAAAAGAAATTATGTTAGAACTGCTTTATGTGATCTTGGAGCCGATGTTAGTGTTATGCCTCTCTCTTTATATCATAGACTTGAATTGAATAAGTTGGCACCTACTGAAATATCTTTGCAAATGGCTGATAAATCAACTACTATACCTATCGGCATTTGTGAGGATGTGCCTGTTGTGGTTGCAAATGTCACTATCTTAACGGACTTTGTTATTCTGGATATTCCCGAGGACGATAGTATGTCGATTATCCTTGGTAGACCCTTTTTGAATACTGCAGGGGCTGTTATTGATTGCAACAAAGGCAATGTCACTTTTCATGTTAATTGTTATGAGCATACGGTACACTTTCCGAGGAAACAACCTCAAGTTCATAGCATCAATTATATTGGAAAAAGTCCAACTATCATTATTGGAGGTTTTGAATTTCCTCTTCCTTCTGTCAAGAAAAAGTATGATATTCTTATTATTGGGGATGTTCATATCCCCGTTGAGGTAACCTAGTGTTATTCAAACTTTCTCCAGTTCCGTGTTATTCGGAATGGGTTTGTTAACAAGACTTGATCAACCTTGTTAGTGGATTCATTTTGATGATCATGAGTTGGATGAAATTAGAAGGCACAACCTTGTGTACCCTCTTTTTACTTTCTGTTATTTAGAATAAATAAAGCAAAAATAGTATTATCTGTCTATTTTCTGATTCATTCGTGGCAATAGACCAAGTTAGGCCAAAAGCCTAAGCTTGGGGGAGTACATATTTCTCACCGACTTTACATTCATGTTCACACACTATTCTAGTTGTCGGTGCTCATACTCTTTCATTGTATTATCCATGCTAGTTTAATTTCTTTTTCTCGCTTTCTTCTTGTGTGTTTGATAAACCTTAAGAAAAAAATTAGTTAGTTTAATTTCCATGCTTGTAGTAGAAGTTAAAATGAAAACCCAAAAAGATTTCTCGTTCTTCTTCTTGCTTGTTGGGAGCTTTCACGTGTAAATAGTTTTTTTTTCTTTTCTTTCCTTTGGGGGTCGAGAGTAGAAGACCATATTGAAAATGTTTAGTGGCTCTCATATGCATGAATGTTTATTTAACTTAGAGCCCATATTACTTGTCTTCTCTCTTGAGTTGAATGCTTGCAGATTCCAGCTTAGTCCAATGCACGTGCAGTATTATTATTATACACATCATTCGGTCGTGCAAGTGAAAGGCAATAATGACGCTATATGATGGACTGATTGAGATGAGAAAAGCTGGTATGAACTCGACCTCTCTTGTTTTTGTAAATATGATGAGTTCATCGTTCCTGATTCAGCTTATTATGAAGTAAACATATTTGCAATGACCTTTAGAGATTATAGTTGCTTGTGCCATGCTTGATTAGCTATGAGTTATAATGGTTTAACTTGCGTGCCAACATGCTATTAAAATGATTGTGATGTGGTATGATGGGATGGTATCCTCCTTTGAATGAGTTGAGTGACTCGACTTGAACATGTTCACGCATGTGGTTGAAAACAAATCAACATAGCCTTCATGATATTTATGTTCATGGTAGATTATATCCTACTCATGCTTGTACTTTGTGTGAATTAATTTTAATGCATGTTCATGACTATTGTCGCTCTCTCAGTTGGTCGCTTCCCAGTCTTTTGCTAGCCTTCACCTGTACTAAGAGGGAATACTGCTTGTACATCCAAACTCCTTAAACCCCAAAGTTATTCCTTATGAGTCCACCATACCTTCCTATATGAGGTATCTACCTACCGTTCCAAGTAAATTTGTATGTGCCATACTCCAAACCTTCAAATGAAATTCTATTTTGTATGCTCGAGCAGCTCATGTTTCAACTAGGGCTGCCTGTATCTTCCATGCTAGGTGGGTTATTCTCAAGAGGAGTGGACTCCGCTCCTCATTCACGAGAAAGGGCCGGCACTACTAGGAAAAGGGCTATAGATAGGACTGATTCTAATGGCGCACCAGGTGGACAGTGCGCCACTACTATATACTAATGGCGCACTGGCTTCAGGTACGCCATTAGTGTGGAAGACTCTAATGGCGCACCTGTCTCACGGTGCGCCACTACTATTGACTTTTTTTCCATTTTTTCCATACAAACTAATGGCGCATGATGACAAAGTGCACCATTACTAGTTAGAACTAGTAATGGCGCACGGCCAAGACAGTGCACCATTAGTATATTTTTTTTACTTTTTTGCAAACCTACTAATGGCGCACTGTATCACAGTGCGCCATTAGTAGTTTAAACTACTAATGGCGCACTGTGATACCGTGCGCCATTAGTATACATATGTTTTTTTACTTTTCTGCAAAAAGTACTAATGGCGCACCACCTGCAGGTGCGCCATTAGTAACCAGGGTTACTAATGGTGCATTATGTGGTGGTGCGCCATTAGTAACCTGGGACCAACAAGATATTTTGGACAGCCCACCTACCCACTCACTTTCCCCACTTCATTCTCTCCACCTCCTCCTCCAAGCTTGTCTTGGCTGCCTCCTCCTCCTCACCTCATTTCCACCATAAATTCATCAAAATTAAGTGGTAAAATTACCTTTTTTTGATAGGTAAGTAAGGGGAAAGCTATCTTCATGATGTAGATCTACTTTTTTTCTCCCTAGCTCGCTCCAACAACGTGCACATGCACTTTTTGTGGCCTAGCTAGATCTATGTATGTTTGTGGTGTTGCATGTGTTTGTGGTGTTGCATATATGATTGTGTTTGAAGGTACTGGTATTTGAAATGCGATAGTTGCCAATATTTTGCCGGAATGTTTTGATTCATTTCCGTTTCGCCGAGAATTTTGGCACTATGCATTCTTTTTGGTCCTATTTTTAGGGAAGGTCATGCCAAATTTTTTCTTGGTTCTAAAATATCGTTTTGATCTACCCCGCAGGCGACCATGGTCCGCACGATGACTGAAGGCATCGCGAATAGGTTTTTGAGCTCCGCGAAGGCCGAGATGCTTCAAAAGAACGAGACGGAGATAAGATGTCCGTGTCGAAGATGCAAGCTGAAGAGCCTTATTGCGGACCCGGATTCCGGGCAGGTGCGGGACCACCTGCTCTTGCGTGCTTTCATGGATGGCTATCGGTGGCAAGGTGATGAAGATGACTATGAATTCGTCCATGGGGGCCGGGCAAGAAATGAGGAAGGGAAACAAGACAAGTACCACCGCGGCGAGGCCGGGCGAGAAGACGAAGAATCTCCAGGACATGATCACGACGGTGATGCTGTACACAGTCATCATGTAGAAGATGTTGTAAATGATGATGGGGAAGATCAAGACGAAGGGCATGATCATGAAGATGAAGATGCCGGAGCAGACGACGATGGAGGCTGGGTGCAGGACCCTCATATTCAAGAGCTGCTTCTCAAGCAGACGGATAACGCAAGAGCTGCCGCCCGAGAGAAAGCCAAGCTGGATCAACTGGAGATAGACACGGTTACTCCATTGTATGAAGGATGCAGGCCCGAGGATACCCGCCTGAAAGTAACGCTCATGGCTTTGGAGATGATGGTAAAACACAAAATGACCGACGCATGCTTCGACGAGAACATGTCATTCTGGCACGAACGTCTTCCCAAGGGGAACAAGTGCCCAACCAGTTTTGAGGAGGCGAAGAAAATCGTGTGTTCTCTGGATTTACCGCACGTGAAATACCATGTGTGCATGAACAATTGTATCATTTATCAGGACAAGAACGCGAAGTCTACCATATGTCCGGTTTGCGGCGTCACTCGATACAAGAAGAGGATGAAAGCTCCTCGAAAATCGGTGTGGTACTTTCCGATCACTCCTCGTCTGCAGCGGTATTTCGCGGACCCTAAGGTAGCAAAGCTCCTGCGTTGGCACGCGGATAGGGAGGAGAAGAAGCGGGAAGATGACGGAAATGATCCGGAGATAAATAAAAAAGACAAGATGCTGAGTCACCTTAAGGATGCGAGCCAGTGGCAAGCGTTGAACTTCGAAGACCCAGAATTTGGGAAGGATCCAAGGAACATCGTGCTGGGCGCGAGCACCGATGGAGTCAATCCGTTTGGCAGCCAGAGAAGCACATATAGCACCTGGCCTATGTTTGTGTGGATGTACAACCTTCCCCCCTGGTTGTGCATGAAGAGGAAGTACATTCACATGAGTATGCTAATTGAAGGGCCAAAACAACCAAGGAACGACATCAATCTATATCTGGGGCTGCTGAAGGAGGAGCTAGACATGCTGTGAAAAATGCCAACCAATACGTGGGACGCCGCAGAGAGAGAATATTTCCCAATGGGAGCCGCACTGGTCACGACGGTGCACGACTATCTCGGTTACAGATATCTCGCGGGGCAGGTAGTCCACGGATTTTCTGGATGCGTAAGGTGCATGGATGACACAACGTATCGCCAGCTAGATAGAGATCCCGGGTCTTCGAGAACCGTGTTCATGGGACATCGAAGGTGGCTTCGCGACGATGACCCGTGGAGGAAACGCAAGGATCTGTTCAATGGTGAAACCGAACCCCGAAAACGCTCGTGTACGAGGAGCGGCGAGGAAATAGATGAGCTGTTGAAAAATTGGAAAGACTGCCCACTGCCTGGAAAGAAGCAAAAGGCGCCAGAGCCGGGAAAGAAGCGTAAGGCACCAGAGCCGTTGCTGAAGGTATGAAAAACGAGGTCTGTTTTCTGGGACTTGCCATACTGGAAGATCCACCGTGTGCCTCACAGCCTTGATGTCATGCATATCACGAAGAACGTGTGCGAGAGTCTGCTTGGTACCCTGCTCAACATGCCAGAGAGGACCAAAGATGGGCCGAAAGCAAGGGTAGACTTGAAATCCATGGGCATCAGGAAGGAGCTTCGCGCTAATGATGATGATGATGATGATGATGATGATGGTGAGGCAAAGCAGGACACAGAAAGTCGTCGCAAAGGCAAAAAGGCCAAGAAGACCGGAAATGACAACCCTCCCGCGTGCTTCACTCTATGTCAAGAGGAGATCGAGCAATTTTTCACCTGCCTCCTAGGAGTAAAACTTCCTTACGGTTACACGGGGAAGATAAGCAGATACCTAGACCCAGCGAAGCAGAAGTTCAGCGGGATGAAGTCTCACGACTGTCACGTGCTGATGACGCAGATACTTCCAGTTGCAATCCGTGGAATCATGGATGTGCACGTCCGTGAAATGCTATTTGGCCTATGCAACTTTTTCGACGTCATCTCTCGGAAGTCGATTGGCGTGAGGCAACTCAGAAGACTACAGGAAGAGATCGTGGTGATACTATGCGAGCTTGAGATGTACTTCCCGCCCGCATTCTTCGATGTTATGGTGCATCTGCTGGTCCATATCGTGGAGGATATCATCCAACTCGGGCCGACGTTCCTGCACAGCATGATGCCATTCGAAAGGATGAATGGTGTCATCAAAGGATACGTTCGCAACATGTCACGTCTAGAGGGAAGTATAGCCAGGGGCTTTCTGACTGAAGAGTGCATCTCCCAGTGCACGAATTATCTAGGCATCGAGAAACCCGTTGGTCTGCCCGTCAACAGGCACCTCGACAGGCTCGCTGGATGGGGTCACCGTGAGGGTCGCCGCGAAATGCATGTCGACTTCGAGGGTCGACTCGCCGACTCTGAAAGAGCAAACCTAGTCGCGCTACAACACATAGACGTGGTCGATCCTTGGGTGGTAGAGCACAAAACCATTATTGAGAAGACGTAGAATGACCGAGGCCAACAGAGGACGGACAGAGATATACTCAAAGAGCACAACTCATGTTTCACGCGTTGGTTCAAGCAGAAGCTTCTGTCGTACCCTTTACTTGAAGATTCTTCCGCGGAAGAACAACTCATATTCGCCTTGTCACAGGGCGCCGAGCACAACCTGATGACCTATGAGGCGTACGATATCAACGGCTACACATTCTACACCGAGGACAAGGACATGAAGAGCGATGGTTATCAGAACTCCGGGGTAACGATGGAATCCTACACCGGTAAGGACAAGGACAGATACTATGGAAGGATCGACGAGATCTGGGAGCTGAGCTACGCTGGAGAGAAGGTGCCGATGTTCCGTGTCAGATGGGCCAAGAGCGTCCTAAAAGAAGGCCGATATTTCACCACCATGGTTATACCCGAAGCCAAATCCAAGACCGCGGGCGCAAACGTCACCACGAAAAATGAGCCATGGGTACTGGCTTCCCAAGTGGACCAATGCTTCTTCATTACCGACCCGTCAAAGCCCAGTCGTGTTGTCGTGAGGAGAGGCAAAAGGAAGATCATCGGAATGGATGGAGTAGCCAATGAGCAAGACTTCAACAAGTATGGCGACCCGAAGATCGAACAAGACGATGACGATGAAGTAGCAGCACACACCACAAGAAGAAGCAGGACCACCCTACCTAAAGGACGTCCGTTCCACAGAAGAACTCCATTTGCGAAAAAGAAGGGCAAGAAGATTGTGAACAGATAGCTAGCTAAGATCGATTGTATTTAAATCGTAGTCTTCATTTCTCAATTGTATTTCATGGGCACTTTTATATATCATGAATATTTTTAAATTTCATGGGCACTTTTTGAATTCATGAGGACACTTGATCTCGATCCCCCTCCATCTCGATCTCGATTCCCCCTCCATCTCGATCTCGATCCCCGCACCCTCCCCCGCTCCACCGCCACCGCCGATGATATTTTCAAGTAACAAATTTGAACATATTTTTTAAAAAATTATTACTGTTTTTATAAAAAATATTACTGTTATGATTTAAACATGTTTGAACATATTTAAACACAAATAAATATAAAAAACAACATTTAAAATGCATAAAAAAATATTGGGGAGCCTGGGAATCGAACCCAGGACCTCCTGGTGTGTGCTGCGTGCTGACCAGTCAGGCTAGTGGGTGGGTTCTGTTGTAGATAGGGTTAGGTGGTAGATAGGGCTAGTGGGCTAGATTAGAACAAAATTCTAATGGTGCACCGAGAGCTGGTGCGCCATTAGAATAGTCGTACTTATGGCGCACCGAGAGCTGGTGCACCATTAGAAAGTTTTCCCCCACACTAAATCCTCAATCTCTCTAATCTCTCCCGCTGCCCCCCCCCCATGTTCGCCATCCCCCTCGCCTCCTTCGCCATCCCCGAGCTGAGTGCCGCCTCCCTCGCCGCCTCCCTCGCCGTCCCCGAGCCAAGCACCGTCCGCCCTCCGCCCATGCCCGCGCCCTCGCCGTCCCCCTCCCCCTGCGGCCCCACCTGCGTCAACCTCCCTCCCGAGCGCGACAGCTAGGGTTCCTAGCCGCCGCCACCGCTGCCGGCCCGCCGCCGCGGCGCGCCCAGCCGGCCGATCCCTCCGCTGCCCCGCCTCCACCGCCTCCTCCTCGACGCGCCACCTGCTCGACGCGCCACCTGCTCGACGCGCCTCCTCCTCCTCGACGCGCCTCCTCCTTGACGCGTCTCCTCCTCCTCGACGCGCCGCCTCCTCGACGCGCCGCCGCCCGCTGCCTCCTCGACACCGGCGTCCTCCTACGGCAGCCTGCCGTTATCCCACAGGTGATTCCTCACCTCTCCCCCTTCCCCTCCTTCCCCCTCGTATTTGCTAAAACTGAGATGTAAACTAAAGGAGTTCGTGATTTGCAGAAGCTGTAGCATACTCCAACAAGTGATAAATGCACTCAAAAGTTCACTAAGAAAATGCAGATGCTTCTCACTTGTTACTGAAAGTTTTCTGGAGTGATAAATACATGCAAAAGAAGTTTAGTTAACTGTTACTGTTGCTGTATGAATTCCAACCAGGTCAATTTGCAGAGTATAAGGATAGCGTAGAAGACAAGTAGCATAATAGCATAGAACACAACCAGGTCAATTTGCTGTATATAGCCAAGACAAGTAGCATCTGTCCTTAAGCAGAGTATAAGGATAGCATAGAAGAAATAGACAGGGTAGCACCCAACTGAACATCTGCTTCTGCAAAACACTGCACTCCACTTACACATGGTATTTTTCTGCAAATAGGACACCACACCCACAAGCACATGGGCTAGTATCATTAGCAGTGTTGTTGTAAGTATATATAACAGCAGTAACTTGTATACCAGCAGGTCAATGGCCAACAGTATCTCTGTAGATTGCATATACAGATTTCTTGAACAGTGCTATTAATTACAAATAGAGCAATGTTGAAAATGAAACAAAAGGAATTGGAAAACCAGAAAGATAGGCATTCTGTTGTAAGTAAGCTAAGATAAAAA
This sequence comes from Triticum timopheevii, assembly GCA_963921465.1. Taxonomy (NCBI): domain Eukaryota; kingdom Viridiplantae; phylum Streptophyta; class Magnoliopsida; order Poales; family Poaceae; genus Triticum; species Triticum timopheevii. Next base: position 144,481,607 of record OY997270.1, read on the forward strand.
GTGTTTACTTTAAGTAATTATTTACAACAAGCATTGTGTAGGAAAATGTCATGCAGGCTGTAACTTGAACTTGAAGAACTCCTTAGATAGTTTTTTAGTCTCCTTATACAAAACAAGCTGAAGTTCGAAACCTATTTCTCCTATGCAGACACAGAAAAATTGCAGATAAGTAGACACTGAAAATTGCTGCCATGTCAAAGTGTCATTTCATTTGGGAGCAGTAACTATAAGAAAAGGAAGTGAGTTGAATTACAAAAAAAATGGAAGGTGAAATGAAAAGAACATTGCTCTATGTGAAAACTGTATGTGCAATCTACAAATGTGAAAAACAGTATGTGCTGTCATAGGTGCTGTGCTGTCAAAAATATATGTGCAATCTCCAGAACAATTACGCTTATGTGAAAACTGTATGTGCAATCTCCAAATGTATCATCATAATGTAGGTGCTGTGTTGTGTGATTCTTCATGCTGAGAACTTCAGCTTTTTCAACTTGCTGGACTATATGTTCATTGGTACTACTTGTAATGCTGCTGCTATACTACTTGGGAATTTTGTCAACTTGATTAACTTCCGTTCCGGCCCTTGAGTTTGCCAAAATGTTGATTAACTTCCGTTCCGGCAAATTAGGGTACTCCATATGTCCTATTTTCAGCAAAGGTCATGCTGAAATTTTCCGTGAATTTTGGCATGACTTTGCTAAAAATAGGACATATGGGGTACTTGTGACTAATGCATGGGCCGGGGTATCTTAGTACTTAATTAAGTAGGATCAACTGCCCCTTTATTCTTGCTGCATTAAACCATAGGTGGCAATAGAGCCAAGTGATTAGGCCCAACTTAGAATTCTCCTTAGCATCGATAAACCCTAGATGATAAACCCAACATAGGTGGCAATAGAGCCAAGTGATTAGTGCCAAGTGATTAGGCCCAACCTAGGGTGCCTCGGCATCGATAAACCCTAAATGATGAAAACTTAACTTGGTTGCCCCGGATGCCTCGGTGTTGATGAGAACCTAAATGATGTACGCTTAGGCTTTTAGGGTGCCTCGGCATCGACAAACCCTAAATGATGAAAGCTTAGGCTTTTAGGGTGCCTCGGTGTCGACAAACCCTAAATGATGAGACCATGATCTTGTTCCTTGACAATAACCAACTTTTTGACCAAACTTTTTTCCTATTTAGAGCGAAACATGGCCCACAACAATGAGGCCGGTGGTTCGGGCGGCAAGGAATTCTGGGAGCTATCCCAGGAGATGGAGGAACAACCTCACCGCTATGAGGACGTCGCGGAAGACACCGATCCTCATTACACAACCCCTAGTGGCGTCGGGGATGACACCATTGATGGTGCCGCCGAGGATGCCACCACTGATGATGGCGGCGCACACACAGATGGTAGCCAATCGAAGAAGCAAAGGAAGGACCGGCGTCCGAATGCGCTCCGCACCGTCAAGGAGGAATTCACTCAAGTGGACTCCGACGGGAATCCAACGGAGCCCAAACATATAGTCAAGGGGTACTCGGTTCAGCTCGGGTGCATTCTCCGGAGCACCGTCTCGATCAACACCGAGAACCTTAGGCATAAGGACCGAGGGAATTTGCGCAACCTCCTCTTCACGAAGCTGCACGAACGATACAAGTTCCCCGCCGAATTTGAAAACACACGCCTCTCAGGGAATAAAGTGAACAGTGCCGCCCTCACGAAGATGAGCACGGCCCTGTCTACTTGGAGAAGCGCGGTGAAGAAAATGATTGATAAAGGTGATAGTTATGAGAAGATCAAGGCGAAATATCCTTTGATCAGCGAAGATGAGTACAAGGAGATCAAGATCAAGTGCTCGACCAGTGCAGCCTACGAATCAAGTCAGTGGGGGAAAGAAATGCGGGAGTTGAACTTAGGGGAACACAAACTCGGTCCCGGCGATTACAGAGTGGCGGAGCCTATATGGGACAAGGAGGATGCCGAGCGTGCCAAGCAAGGCCTACCGCCCCGCTTCGAGAAATACAGCGGTAACAAGTAGACCAGGAACTATGTCAGGGCCCGGTACAAGGAGGACCCGATAACAAAGGAGCTTACCACGGATCCGAAGACCAGGGCGCTTGAGCATGTTCTGGTAAGGAATACACCCCCGCGTAATTAGCTCCATATGGTTGCACTCTAATTAATCCCCAATATTTCTAAATGGTTCACGTTCCTTTTGCAGGAAACTGAAAGCAGTAGCGCGGGGTAGTCTCAGAGCTCCCGTTTCGACACCCCTTTAAATAGGGCGTTGAACATAATGAAAAGCAAGGATAAGCTCACTAAGCCGACGTCAGCTGGTCGTGTGGCCGGCAAAGGCTTGTCCACAAAATGGGGGTCATACTATACCGCTGGTGTGCGGAAGGAGAAAAAGGCCAGCTCGGAAAGCCAGACGCGTGAGGTTGAAGCACTCAAGGCACAAGTGGCGTGGATTCTGGAGCTTGTCCAAGAGCAAGTGGAACAACAACTGGGAACGAAGCTCAACGCCATGGTGCCTACGTTGATTCATGGGCTGACGACGTGGATTGCGGGCGGCCAACAGGGGCCTCCCCCAGTTCCCAGCTTCACGGCCAGCAACTCGCACAGCGCGCAGGCGGCGCCATTGGTGTCTCCGGTGGCGGCGACATTGGTGTCTCCGGCGAAGGCGGTATTCGTGTCTCCGGCGCCGGCACGGGCATTGGAGCTTAATGCACCCGGGTGTACGCTGGCCGGCACCTCGCCAGCAAGCGCCCCCTCCGTCAGTTGCACGCCCGCCGTTGGCGGTGCCTCGACATTAGCCGAGCTCGACGGCATCACGGTAACTAAGCCTCTCGGCCGATGACTTCATCTCCTTGCCTTTGACTGGGCATCCCTGACCCCATGTACATGTTTTTGCAGGGCACCGCCGACGTTCCTTACACTCTTCTGCACTTCGTGGGCGCCGAGCTGGTCGATGTCGCCAAGGGCAGAATCGTTCAACCGGGCAACCGCATGTTCCACGGTAATCAGATGCCACCAACAATGTATAGGGTTGAAGTGGTTCGGGTGCTGCCAGGCTGCCACGAGCTGTTACCTCCGGTGCGACCCCCGCTGGGGCCGACAAAGAAGATGAGATGACCCTCAGCGCCTGCGTAAACTAGCCGCTGCTTTGGCCGAAGAGCCAGATTCGTTTGGGGGCGGGGGACACCACCCCACAGACAAGACCGCCAGTCGTGCCGGCGCCAAGCCATGGCAAGAACGCCGCAATGCTACCGGACCTGCCAGACATCCCTATGTCAGACATCCCTATGGCACAGGATCCGGACAGCCCTATGGCATAGGATCCGGACGACGATGACAACGACGATGGTACATTTACCAAAGTCGATAACTACTTTGCCGAACATGGGTACGCTGACGAGTTCTGCAGGCCTCTTTCTCAAGAACCCAACCAAGACGACCGCAATCTAGCTGGTACGTCAGAGAAATCCAATTGCAATAGGCGTCGTCTGGCGTTCAGTTCTCAGGAGACGACTCCAGCTCCCGCCTTCACCGACACTCAGATAGCTGAGGTGCGAAATATTATCAGCCCCAACACGCTCAAGAAGGCGGTCTATGAGCAGAACTCGGTCCCATTATAGGAGATCAAGAAGAAGGGACGGAAACGAAAGACTAACAAGGGCGCCGGTGCGAGCCAGCCGGCACCGAGTACGATTCGTGCTCAGGACGGGCCACCTTCACCTAAGGATATCTTGAGGAGGGTGCATGTGGCGGGTAGGGCGATGCTACCGCCAAATATGCTGAATGCTGCAATCGGTGCTATGCGGAGTCTGCACGACATTGTTCTTTCTTTGGAGAAGCGGTGTCTCAGAGAGAAGGATGTGGCATACCCTTTTTTCGTGGCCAAGGTGCCAGAGGGCAAGGACTTTGTGGATGGCGACATCGGGGGTACGATTGTCCTGCGGTTTGATGACATCTTTGCTATGTTTAACCTTCATCCGCTGCACTACACCTTCGTTCGGCTGTTTTCACTGAGTATGGAGATGCGGATCATTAGAGACAAGATGCCGGACATCGTGATAGTCGACCCCTTCTACATGCGTGCCAAGCACTTGAGCAGCGTTGGGGACCGCCAAGTTGCGAGTTCACACCTCGAAGGCGTCATTCTGGCAAACCCAGATAAGGATAACTTCCTTGTGGCTTACTTTCCCGAGTAAGTCATCCCTTAACTGCCCTGTAACATATGATTTCTTAGATTTCGATCGTTCTTATTTTTCTAACATTCCGTGTTGTGTGAAGTGACACACATTGCACACTCATCCTCTTAAGCCCGAAATATTCTATGGCCACATATTTCGACCTGAACCATAACTCCAAGATAGACTACACAAATTTCAAGAAAGTTCTTGATGATGTTCTCCCCGGCTACGCCAAATCTGGAGGCACCTTCACCAGGATTGTTCGTAAGTATGGCAAGCACATGTTCTCAGAAAATACGAAGTTCTGCTGCGTCAAGCAGCCGCCTGGCGGTCAGAAGGATGCCTACTACGCCCTCCATAACATGCGGGCGATCGTAAGGGACCATCATCAACTTCTGCTACCAGATAATCTCAAAGATTGGGCCACGAACTTGTCGGGAATCTAGGACGCGGACCTCAGACAAGAATTCTTTCGCATCCAGTCGGACTTTGCGGACATCATCCATCAAGATGTCCTTCATACGTCGGGGCAGTTCTTCCTCAGATATCCACTGTCCAACAATGAGATAGATGGAATGATATAAATGCAGGGTGACAACGACCGCAATTTCATGACCATCGCGACAGACGGCGGCTTCATCCATGCTCCTGTCCGATGAGTCGAGTCGAAAGTAGTGATGTGTAGTTCTGAAACATTGATTGGCTCATGTTGTAATTAAACTTTAATGAATTCGTATGTCTCTTTGGTTTGGACAGTCGTTCAACTTAGATGTAATCGATGCTATTTATTAGTAGGACCATGAATTGTGCTATTAATGTCTTGCTTTTCTCTTCCGATCCTTTTGTTGCATACTTACATATTGCTTATGTATTGTCTATTGTTTGGCTTGTGCATAGAGATGCCGTCGTATGTCGTGTACAAGGGTAAGGTTCCCGGAGTCTACGACGACTGGGAGGAGTTTCGGAGAGAGGTTCACCGTTTCAGCGGTAACAGTTACAAAGGGTACACCACTAGGGCGGAGGCCGAATCTAGATACGCCCACTATCTAGCGGGAGAGAGGAGGGAGCGTTGGAGGAACCGGATGAAGACCAGTTTGATCGCGATGATGCTCATCGTGATGACCACAACTCTCTTCTATGTGATGGTAGTTTGGATGGTCGATATCGACTTGTAATGTGAAGACAAACTAGCTACTCGCGGTCTCGAGACTTGTAATGTTCTATCTTTGTTCAGTCTTTTGAATTCAGAGACAAATATGATGATTTGTATTCGGAGACTAATCTTCTATTGTATTCGATGAATCTGCTGTTGCTGTGTGGTGTTGTCTAAATTCTGTCCAATAATATATTTTTTAACCTGTGAAAATATCAGAAAAGAAAAAAATAATCCCTAATATTCATACTAGTGGCGCACCACGCAAGACACTAATGGCGCACTGTGATAATCACACTAATGGCGCATCGCCCACCGGTGCGCCATTAGTATGCCAAAGCACATGGGTACATATGGCCCCCAGGAAAGAATTCTAAAGGCGCACTGTGGGCAATACTAATGGCGCACTACGTGGTGCGCCATTAGAACACCAAATACTAATGGCGCACCAGTGGTGCACAATTAGAATTTAATTGTAATGGCGTGATGCTAGTGGCGCACCAGTAGTGCGCCATTAGAAGGCAAAACTGGTGCGCCACTAGCATGCATTCCTAGTAGTGCGGTAACCGGGATGCCCAGTCCCATGATCCAAAAAGATCAAAGCAAATCAATATAATTAAACAAAACTCCCCCAGGGCTGTTGTTAGTTGGAGGCACTCGTTGTTTCGAGCAAGCCATGGATTGATGCTTGTTGGTGGTGGGGGAGTATAAACTTTTACCATTCTGTTTGGGAACTGCCTATAATGCATGTAGTATGGAAGATATAGCCATCTTATAGTTGTTGCGTTGACAATGAAAGTATGCCGCCCAAAATGTTATTACTCTCTATTATAAACTTTTACCATTCTGTTTGGGAACTGCCTATAATGCATGTAGTATGGAAGATATAGCCATCTTATAGTTGTTGCATTGACAGTGAAAGTATGCCGCTCAAAATGTTATTACTCTCTATTTTAAAATCGAGCTCTGGAACCTCTATAAATCCATGATTCCCTCTGCGAAGGGCCTATCTATTTACTTTTATGTTGAGTCATCATCCTCTTATTAAAAAGCACTCGCTGGAGAGCACACTGTCATTTGCATTCATTACTATAGGTTTATATTAGGTATGACTTGACTGGATCTCTTTTACCATGAATTACAATGTTTAGTCAGTCCTTGATCTTTAAAGGTGCTTTGCATTTATGTTTTGCGGTCTCAGAAAGGGCTAGCGAGATACCATTTTGTTATATCATATTATGATTGTTTTGAGAAAGTGTTGTCATCCGAGTTTTATTATTATTGCTCGCTAGCTGATTATGCCATTGATATGAGTAATTGTGAGACCTAGGTGTTATTGTGAGTATGGTTAGTTCATAATACTTGCTGAAAACCTGAATGCTGGCTTTACATGTTTACAACAACAAGAGCAAACAGAGTTTGTAATTTTTTTTCTTTATCACTTTCAGTTTATCAACTGAATTGCTTGAGGACAAGCAAAGGTTTAAGCTTGGGGGAGTTGATACGTCTCCAACGTATCTACTTTTCCAAATACTCTTGCCCTTGTTTTGGACTCTAACTTGCATGAGTTGAATGAAACTAACCCATACTGCCGCTATTTTCAGCAGAACTGCCATGATGTTGTTTATTGTGCAGAAAACAAAAGTTCTCGAAATGACCTGAAAATCCACGGAGATAAGTTTTGGAAAATATAAAAATACTGGCGAAAGAATCAAGACCAGGGGGCCCACACCCTGTCCACGAGGGTGGAGGGCGCGCCCAGGGGGGAGGGCGCGCCCCCCTTTCTCGTGGGCCCCCTGAGGCTCCACCAACCTCAACTCCAACTCCATATAATCCGTTTTGCAAAGGAAAAAAATCAGAGAGAAAGTTTCATCGGGTTTTACGATGCAGAGCCACCGTCAAGCCCTAATCTCTCTCGGGAGGGCTGATCTGGAGTCCGTTTGGGGCTCCGTAGAGGGGGATTCATCGCTGTCGTCATCATCAACCATCCTCCATCACCAATTTCATGATGCTCACCGCCGTGCGTGAGTAATTCCATTGTAGGCTTGCTGGACGGTGATGGGTTGGATGAGATTTACCATGTAATCAAGTTAGTTTTGTTAGGGTTTGATCCCTAGTATCCACTCTGTTCTGAGATTGATGTTGCTATGACTTTGCTATGCTTAATGCTTGTCACTAGGGCCTGAGTGCCATGATTTCAGATTTGAACCTATTATGTTTTCATGAATATATGTGTGTTCTTGATCCTATCTTGCAAGTCTATAGTCACCTATTATGTGTTATGATCCGACAACCCCGAAGTGACAATAATCTGGATACTTCTCGGTGATGACCATAGTTTGAGGAGTTCATGTATTCACTATGTGCTAATGCTTTGTTCCGGTTCTCTATTAAAGGGAGGCCTTAATATCCCTTAGTTTCCACTAGGACCCCGCTGCCACGGGAGGAAAGGACAAAAGATGTCATGCAAGTTCTTTTCCATAAGCACGTATGACTATATTCGGAATACATGCCTACATTACATTGATGAATTGGAGCTAGTTCTGTGTCACCCTATGTTATAGCTATTACATGAGGAATCGCATCCGACATTATCATCCATCACTGATCCAATGCCTACGAGCTTTTCACATCTTATGTTTCGCTTATTTACTTTTCCGTTGGTACTGTTACAATTACTACAAAACTATTATCTTTATTACTTTTGTCACTGTTACAATTACTATCATACTACTTTGCTACTAAATACTTTGCTGCAGATACTAAGTTATCCAGGTGTGGTTGAATTGACAACTCAACTGCTAATACTTAAGAATATTCTTTGGCTCCCCTTGTGTCGAATCAATAAATTTGGGTTGAATACTCTACCCTCGAAAGTTGTTGCGATCCCCTATACTTGTGGTTTATCAAGGAAATCCACGAGGCCTCCGGCAAGATCCTTGCCGGGGACGACCGCGATGCCACAACAAGATCCTTGCCGGGAACCCGAAAAGAGCCTTGCCGAGGACATCAGCGGGACCGCGGTCAGGCCCGTGCCCCCTAAGACTCCACCGCTGTTCCCATGCAGCTACCAGCCTAGCCAGCCAGGCGAGCACATGCGTGGCGACGTGTGGCCCTGAGACCAACTCAGCAAGCACCTGCGTGGTGACATGCATATCTTCGTGAAGACCCTGCCACCGCACCAGGTCAGCAGCCTGCCAGCCTACATGGCACTACACACCGTGCTGGCCTGGACTTGTGTCGAAACAAGGCGAAGCAGTGAAAGCAAGAAGGGCACGTCGGCAGCGCATTAAATGCGTTTGTCCGATGGAGCCAGAGGATACACTCAGCCACCGTATGCACTTTCCACCTCCTATGTGCCACTGTGGTGTCCCCTTTTTCCTCTAAAAGGAGGCCTGAGGCATATGGGAGAAGGATTCGGCTTTTTGGACTACGCACGCACCATAGCTAGTTCAAGAACACAAGAACATTCAGATATACACCAAAGCAGGACTAGGGTATTACGCATCCTCGCGGCCCGAACCTGGGTAAACGATCCTTGTGCTGGCTCCTAGACCCGCTCTTTCCACAACCTCGCGCCCGCCGACCGTAGTAGGGATTCCAGTGATCCCATCGGTGTCGTTCCCACCGACATAAAGGGAAACGTAGTACAAACTCAATATAAACCCGATCTATTGGTTGAAAAAGGAAAGAAAGTGGGGACTGGGGGACAAGTCAATATAGTAAGTCCAACACTAGATTTGCTAGCCTCACACAATATAAGGTGGCTATACCAAATAAAAATGGGACCAACCCTGATATTCTGTTATGATGTTTGTTGCCCCAAGACACTATTATGTAATGCCACTGGTAAAATGTAGCAGTCGCACTGTTAAAAGTAAGGACACGTTAAACCAATGTTGTTTTAAATGTAATGCCTCCAGTAATATTAATCAATGTCACTTTTTTACATGTCCTGCTAAATTTCCCATTAGGATAAGTTGCTTCTTTTCGTTAGAAATGCAACTGTCCTAGTCCACCTACTCTCCTGTGCCCAAATACCAACTCTGTAGTAGCTGTTAATGTAATGTTGCTGGTAAAATGAAGCAATGGCACCATTAAAGTAATGTCGTATTTAACGGTTGTCATTGTTAATCCTAATGCCCACACTAATATCTAGCAATGCTGCTGCTTTAGAAATTGCTACTGTCCTTGTAGGATTGCCATTCAGATAAGGAACATACTTCCTTTCATTTGATGCATGTTTCATCACTTGTTAGTCACCCTCCTTTCCAACTTTTTTGTGCAAACAAAGATATACATTTCACGCTCGATCTTAGTTGAACTGCACAAATGATATCCAAATTATAGTTGAACATTCCAGGAGCTTCACAACCAACCTTGATGTTGCTCAATTTTATTGCAACTAATAAAGAAGAAGCTCTGTGGGTTTCATTTTCTGATGGAAATGGAACCAGGGCTGGAGCCTTTTTCTTAAAAAAAAACAGAAGAAGCTGCTAGCTCATGGACATTGCTTCATTTTAGGTGAACTGCACCAAAAGGTCCCATGAATTGAATCATCCATGTTGGTGACTGGTGTCATGCCTTCTACGATGGCGTTGACTGCAGATATGGTTCCCATCACGAGGTATGTTCCTTTTTAGTCTAACCGTTTGCCAAATATCCTGCATGTTAATCCTACTCTTGTGCTACTGTTTTGGCGCTGCCATGATAAAGCAGTAATGTTATTATTTTGCACCTTAATCTAGTGGCACTATTAATTTGAGGCAATGTTTTGGCACCGCTAGTGCCACTGTTGTTTTATATATCGAAAGAGGGGGTTCCCTCCAATTTCATTAAAGAAATCCAACCATAGAGAAACATTATCCGACAACATCTCAGTGTAAACAGGCAGTTACGCAACTACAACTAGAATGGACTGAGTACTAGCAGGAGACAAGTTTGCCACTATGATACTATCACAATATTTTCTTCTATTTATTTTGTGTGTTTCATCAACTAGTGCCACTATTAATGTAATCACGCATTTTCATTATCTGTGCAAATAGGGTTATTCAGCTGCATTTTGGTGGAACTACACAAATGTATGTATGGAACCGGCATATATGCAGAGTGCGAGGTGTGACAAGTAAAAATTAAACACACCAACCATGCTCCATGCAAGCATTGGCATCCACCACCACCAGTGGGATGTGTGGCGCTTTCTGTGGACGGATCTTTCTCGGCAGCAAATCCTCTAACCAAATACTAGTAGCTTATATTGGCAGTTTTCTAGGGAGTACTCTTTTCTGAAAGAAGCACCAATCTATTTTTCTTTATTTGTACACAGTGTCACAACTTTGACCCAAAGGTGTAGAGCTATTTTAGGGTGATTGGCGTAGTACTCGGAGACTGATTGCAAGCATGATTTTCATTAGCTGTCACACTCATTGTAAGCATGAGAAGGTGGAAGATTAGGTTAGTGCTAAAGTTACCTGAAATCCTACCGCTGCCGTTGAAATGAGGCGAGCATCGAGGAAACCGTGGAGAACGGTGGGGAAGCAACGTCGCGCCATCCGGCCTCCTCTTTCGGTGGGAGAATGAGTACTCATGTGGCTCCGGCTGGCTCTGCACCCTCATGAACGGCACACCATTCTCGATCGATTCGTTATCCTCTCGGTGCTCGAACTTCGACCTGTACACCCACCACCTCCGCCTGACTGTTGCCTCGGGCGAATCTGTCTGCTCCATCGCCCAGAGGAGATACTGATGAACTCGGAGGACTGCGGCATGACTGCCGCCAAGGAGTACATGTACATCGCCGCCATCATCACCGCCGTCTCGCTCTTTCGCATACATTGCCACATGGCCCTCACCGTCCTCGAAATCTCCCACTCATTGTCAAACCAAGTAAGGATCTCCTTCAACCTGGCTAACTTTGTCTGGTCGCCGCCGGCGATCTGCCTGATTCGCTGCTGCATCCTCTCCATAGATGTCCTTCTGAGTCATCCGGTGCTATCTTTGGAAGATGGGAGGAGAGACGGTGGTCTTGCAATAGAGAAGAGGGAGAGGCGAGATGGTGGTTTTGGAATGGAGATGATGGAGAGGAGAGTAGGTTGTTTTTCAATGGAGAAGAGGGAGAAGCGAGACGGTGGTTTTGGAATGGAGTTGATGGAGAGGAGAGGAGGTGGTTTTGCAATGGAGAAGAGGGATAGAAGCGTGTGGCGGATCTCGGGTAGGGGGTCCCGAAGTGTGCGTCTAAGGCTAATGGTAATAGGAGGCGGGGGACACGATGTTTACCCAGGTTAGGGCCCTCTCTATGGAGGTAATACCCTACTTCTTTCTTGATTGATCTTGATGATATGAGTATTACAAGAGTTGATCTACCACGATGTGGCACACCGGCTCAGAGAAACCGGAACGCCCCGTATTCCAGCCCAGAGATCGAGGAGATGTCTTCTGGAATACGGCATTGCTTGACATAAAACAAATCAGCTCTTGTTACAAGAATAATAATACAAAGGTCTGACGTTACAAAGGTTCACATCAGCACGACGACACTACGCCTGTGATACTACACTTGCACTATGCTAGCAGCGGAACAACTAGTAGCAGCGGAACAACGACGAAGGTGGTGAACTCCACTCCGCAGGGACTCTGGCTGGGACACGATCTAGCTCGCATGAACGGAAACCACGACAAGCAATCAAGCAATCACGGCATCACCTGCAATCTGGCATGACATGCCAGGTTAATACATTGAATGTACTTGCAAGCTCACAACAACCAAAAACATCAAGGCAAGACAACAACATAGCATTAAGCAGGTTAATTAAACTAACAGCTACCATGATATAACAGCAACTCCTAAGCATAATATGAAACTACTACAATACTGATAAATCACCATCTTCGATCTCCATAACCATATCTCTCTTGGCTAACCGGCCAAGCAATATACCATCTTGATCACCTCGTGACCAAAACCAAATGGTAACCGTGATCCTTACGGCGATCACAACCCGACCAACGAATGGCACGTGATCCTTAAAACGATCACAACCCGACCAATAAATGGCCCGTGATCCTTACGGCGATCACAACCCAACCAATAAATGGCCCGTGATACTTACGGCAATCACAACCCGACCAATAAATGGCCCGTGATCCTTACGGAGATCACAACCACGACCAATACTTGGCCAATCTGTACTGCTCCAAATATCCACATATCCATCACCTATAAGTCATTCCGTCATGTGAGTGTTGAGCAAACGGTGTACCCTAGTACGAACCCATGCCCATGACCGAGGACGCGTCTATAGATAGATTAAACATACACTCTTCAGAGGTAGCACATTGTACCCACACCACAGAACCCATGGCCTCGCACTCCCATTCGGGTGGACCAACGGCGTTCTGACAAAACCGATCTACTGCCATGACACTCTCCCGGCCACTCCTACTCACTCCCCACTGGGCTAAGTCATGGGTGGCCCTATGTCTACCTCAAGACACATTGACCACCGTCGTGGCCCATCCCACACGGGGACACGGATCCAAAAACTCAAACAACGGGCACACAAGGCTTATGTCCGCCTACCTGATCAGGGTAGCGCGCGCCCATAACCATACCTCGTTAGAGGCACCGGCGAGAGGCACGACAATAGACCGCATTAGGGCCGTCCCATACCGGCAAATGTGGTTGCACTGGAAAAGTTCAATTCGGCGACACCTGACCAACTTACTAATGGAATTTATCCCCAAAAATATAACCATGATAACTGATACTCCAATGTCAACCACCAAACTATAATCCAAGTCATAACAATATCCAACAAATAATCCAAGCATAATATCATTATCTCAAAATACTCCGAGTATAGCATAACACTAATATCATGATGAATCTGACAACAATAATACTACTACTCCAATAAGCAAGAACAAGTTATCCAACTATGATCCACATGTAAACATCATCTCCAAAAATAATACTCCAAGCAACAGAACATCAACTATCATCATGAAAATAATCATACTAACCACTAATAATCCAAAGGTAGCATGATATCCAGAGTAATACTCCAAAAGATAATGACAGATGCCATCATGAAACAGTCATAATATCAGCCACTAATACTCCAATGGCAAAATGATGCTCATCAACTACAAACATAACTCCTAGTAATCCAAACAATAGAATGGCATCAACAAGATCAAAATAATACTCCGAGAAAATGCCATGCACAGAGTCATGTTGCTAAAGCAATATTTTAAATAAGTTCAAAATGAATTAAACCATGTCACTGCATTACAGTGATGCAAACGGAGGGTGTGGCTTGCCTGGGGTGGAAGAAATCACCGGAAGAAAGTGCAAGAAGCATGCGGAAATGAATCGCCGGAAATCATTCTCTCTCGGAGGGGGCTGATTAAGGGCAAGGGCATAATGGTCATTTTCAGTATGCCAAAACGTAGTGAAAATGAAACCAATAGAACGGGCTTGACGAGACGAAGAAGTTGGCTTTGGAATCACCTCATTTGGAGCTACGGATAAAAAGTTATGAGGGGTTGAAGTTCAGGGACTGTTCTGCAAAAATAACATCACAACCAAGTCCCTGAGTGGATAAGGCAGAAACGGGTTTTCAGAACTACGCTTTTGGTCAGTGAAAACGTACTCACCAAAAATGCGCTTCCACTTGCCACGTCAGCAGGGATGGGGCCGGCCAGCTGGGTCGCTGACGTGTGGGTCCCACGGGCCATGGGGCCCGGCACTTATCCTGCTGGGCAGGCTGGGTCAACGCCCACCCGTCGACAGGTGGGCCTGCGAGGAGCTGGGGCCCGCCTGGCCTGGCTATCTTCAACCTCCCACACGGGGAGCTCCCGGCCGAGGGGAGGCACGCCCCGACGGCGATTGTCGGCACTACGGGGCATCTCCGGCGACGCTCCGGCTATGGATGGATTCAGTGCTCAACGACACATCCAACTAGGGGCTTTGTGCACGCCGAGGAAGACCAGGGCGGCGGTTTCCTCGAGCATGGTGGACGGCGGTGTCGGTCACAAATGGGGATTGTTGCCGGAGGCCAACAGAGGAGGAGAGACATGGCGGGGAGGCTTCTAGGGCGGTCCAGGGGGCTTTATGGTGGTGGAATGGAGGAGGGAGGGAGCTCAGCTTGCCGGAATCGAGCGGAGCCCTGATACGCCCATTTGTCATCATGCTTTTATATCAATATTTATTTCATTATGGGCTGTTATTACACATTATATCTCAATACTTATGGCTATTCTCTCTTATTTTACAAGGTTTACCATGAAGAGGGGGAATGCCGCTAGCTGGAATTCTGGCTGGAAAAGGAGCAAACATTGGAAACCTATTCTGCACTGCTCCAAAAATCCTGAAACTCCACGAAACCTGTTTTTGGAATTAATAAGAATTATTGCGCGGAAGAAATACACAAGGGGCCCACACCCTGTCGAGGAGGGTGGGGGGTGCGCCCACCCCTACTGGGCGCGCCCCCTGTCTCCTGGGCCCCCTGGTGGCCCCCCTGTGTCCATCTTCTGCTATATGAGGTCTTTTACCCTGGAAAAAATCATGGGCAAGCTTACGGGACGAAACTCCGCAGCCACGAGGCGGAACCTTGGCGTAACCAATCTAGGGCTCTGGCGGAGCTGTTCTGTCGGGGACACATCCCTCCGGGAGGGGAAAATCATCACCAACGATGATCCTCTCATCGGGAGGAGGTCAATCTCCATCAACATCTTCACCAACACCATCTCCTCTCAAAACCCTAGTTAATCTCTTGTATCCAATCTTGTATCAAAACCACAAATTGGTACCTGTGGGTTGCTAGTAGTGTTGATTACTCCTTGAAGTTGATGCTAATTGGTTTACTTGGTGGAAGATCATATGTTCAGATCCTTAATGCATATTATTACTCCTCTGATTATGAACATGAATATGCTTTGTGAGTAGTTAGGTTTGTTCCTGAGGACATGGGTGAAGTCTTGCTATTAGTAGTCATGTGAATTTGGTATTCATTCGATATTTTGATGAGATGTATGTTGTCTTTTCCTCTAGTGGTGTTATGTGAACGTCGACTACATGACACTTCACCATTATTTGGGCCTAGAGGAAGGCATTGGGAAGTAATAAGTAGATGATGGGTTGCTAGAGTGACAGAAGCTTAAACCCTAGTTTATGCGTTGCTTCGTTAGGGGCTGATTTGGATCCATATGTTTAATGTTGTGGTTAGGTTTACCTTAATACTTCTTTTGTAGTTGTAGATGCTTGCAATAGGGGTTAATCATAAGTGGGATGCTTGTCCAAGTAAGGGCAGTACCCAAGCACCAGTCCACCCACATATCAAATTATCAAAGTACCAAACGCGAATCATATAAACGTGATGAAAACTAGCTTGATGATAATTCCCATGTGTCCTTGGGAGCTCCTTTCTCATTATTAGAAATTATCCAGGCTTATCCTTTGCTACAAAGGATTGGGCCACCTTGCTGCACTTTATTTACTTGTCACCCCTTATAATTTATCTTATCACAAAACTATCTATTACCTACAATTTCAGTGCTTGCAGAGAAAACCTTACTGAAAATCGCTTATCATTTCCTTCTGCTCCTCATTGGGTTCAATAATCTTACTTATCGAAAGGACTACGATAGATCCCCTACACTTGTGGGTCATCAAGACTCTTTTCTGGCACCGTTGCTAGGGAGTGTAGCGCTTTTGGTGAGTGGAACTTGGTAAGGAAACATTTATATAGTGCGCTGAAATTTTCTGTTACTTGTCACTATGGAAAGTAATCCTTTGAGGGGCTTGTTCGGGGTATCTTCACCCCGACCAGAAGAGCAAAGAGTTGCTCCTGAACCTACTGAACTTTTTGAAAATATTTACTTTGAGATTCCTTCTGGTATGATAGAGAAACTGCTAGCTAATCCATTTGCAGGAGATGGAACATTGCATCCCGATTTACACCTTATCTTTGTGGATGAAGTTTGTGGATTATTTAAGCTTGCAGGTATTCCTGATGATGTTTTCAAAAGGAAGGTCTTCCCTTTATCTTTGAAGGGATATGCATTGACATGGTATAGGCTATGTGATGATACGACATCTTGGAATTATAAACGATTGAGGTTGGAATTTCACCAGAAGTTCTATCCTATGCATCTTGTTCATTGTGATTGTAATTACATATATAATTTCTGGCCTCGCAAAGGAGAAAGCATCGCTCAAGCTTGGGGGAGGCTTAAGTCAATGTTATATTCATGCCCCAATCATGATCTCTCTCGGTAAATGATTATTAAAAAATTTTATGCTTGGCTTTCTCTTAATGATCGCAACCTGCTCGATACTTCCTGTGCTAGTTCTTATATGCTGAAGACTATTGATTTCAAATGGGACTTATTGGAAAGAATTAAACGCAACTCTGAAGATTGGGGTACCGACGATGGTAAGGAGTCAGGTATGGCACCAAAGTTCGATTGTGTTAAATCTTTTATGGATACCAATGCTTTTCATGGATTTAGCGCTAAGTATGGACTTGACTCTGAGATAGTAGCTTCTTTCTGTGAATCTTTTGCTACTCACATTGACCTCCATGAAGAGAAGTGGTTTAAATATAATCCTCCTATTGAAGTGAAAGTAGTTGCACCTATTATAGTTGAAGAAAAGACTATCACCTATAGTGATCCTATTGTTCCTACTACTTATGTTGAGAAACCCCCATTTCCTGTTAGGATAAAGGATCATGCTAAAACTTCGACTATTGTTTGTAAGAGTAATACTAGGACTTATACACCTCCTGAGCAAATCAATGTTGAACCTAGTATTGCTTTGGTTAATGATCTCTTGGATGATGACTTAGATACCCTATGATCTATGGGTTCTAGTGCTAATTTCTTTATATGATCTAGGATGGGCATGTTATTTATTTCTGTGATGAAACTACTAATATTGCTAGACCAGATACCAAGATACATAGACCTGTCGTAGGCATGCCTGTTACTTTTGTTAAAATAGGAGATCATTGTTATCATGGTTTATGTGATATGGGTTCTAGTGCTAGTGCGATACCCTATGATCTATATAAAGAAATTATGCACGACATTGCACCCGTTGAATTAGAAGACAGTGATGTTACTATAAAGCTTGCTAATAGGGATACCAGTAAACCAGTTGGGATTATTAGAGATGTTGTAGTTTTGTGTGGGAAGGTTAAATATCCTGCTGATTTTCTTGTTCTTGTTTCCCCGCAAGATGATTTTTGTCCCATTATTTTTGGTAGACCCTTCTTGAATATAGCTAGTGCTAGGATTGATTTCGAAAAGGATACTGTCACTGTTGGCTTAGATGGTATGTCTCATGAGTTTAATTTTGCTAAGTTTCGTAGACAACCTCATGACAGGGAACCACCTAGTAAGGATGAGATTATTGGTCCGGCTTCCATTGCCGTGCCTCCTACTGATCCGTTAGAACAGTATTTGCTAGACATGAAAATAATATGTTTATGAAGGAAAGAAGGGAAGTAGATGAAGTGTTCCTTAAACAGGAACCTGTGCTGAAACATAACCTTCCCGTTGAAATTCTTGGGGATCCCCCTCCACCCAACGGTGATCCCGTGTTTGAACTCAAACCATTACCTGATAATCCTAGGTATGCTTATCTTGATGAAAAGAAAATATATCCTGTTATTATTAGTGCTAAGAAGCAAGAATAAAGATTATTCAGAGCAAGAAGAAGAAAGATTATTGAAAACTCTAAAGAAACACCGAGCTGCTATTGGATATACTCTGGATGATCTTGAGGGCATTAGTCCCACGTTATGCCAACACAAAATTTCAGTGGAGAAAGATGCGAAACTAGTTAGAGATCCTCAACGACAACTGAATCCCAAGATGAAAGAAGTGGTAAGAAAGGAGATACTAAAGCTCCTTGAGGCAGGTATAATTTATCCCGTTGCTGATAGTGATTGGGTAAGCATTGTTCATTGTGTTCCTAAAAAGGGAGGTATTACCGTTGTTCCTAATGATAAAGATGAATTGATCCTGCAAAGAATTATTCCAGGTTATAGGATGGTAACTGATTTCCGTAAATTAAATAAAGCTACTAAGAAAGATCATTACCCTTTGCCTTTTATTGATCAAATGCTAGAAAGACTATCCCAACACACTCATTTCTGCTTTCTAGATGGTTATTCTGGTTTCTCTTAGATACCTGTGTCAGCGGGGGATCAATCAAAAAACTACTTTTACTTGCCCTTTCGGTACTTTTGCTTATAGATGTATGCCTTTTGGTTTATGTAATGCACCTGCTACCTTTCAAAGATGCATGATTGCTATATTCTCTGATTTTTGTGAAAAGATTTGTGAGGTATTCATGGATGACTTCTCCATTTATGGATCCTCTTTTGATGATTGTTTGAGCAACCTTGATCGAGTTTTGCAGAGATGCAAAGACACTAGTCTCGTTCTGAATTGGGAAAAGTGTCACTTTATGGTTAATGAAGGCATTGTTTTGGGGCATAAGATTTCCGAGAGAGGTACTGAAGTTGACAAAGCCAAAGTTGATGCTATTGAAAAGATGTTATGTCCCAAGGACATAAAAGGTATAAGAAGTTTCCTTGGTCATGCCGGTTTTTATAGGAGGTTCATTAAGGACTTCTCTAAAATCTCTAGGCCTCTGACTAATTTATTGCAGAAAGATATTCCTTTTGTCTTTGACGATGATTGTGTAGAAGCATTTGAAATACTTAAGGAAGCTTTGATCACTGCACCTATTGTTCAGCCACCTGGTTGGACTTTACCTTTTGAAATTATTTGTGATGCTAGTGATTATGCTGTAGGTGTTGTTCTAGGGCAAAGAGTATGCTAGTAAGACTCTTGATACTGCCCAGAGAAATTATGCTATTACTGAAAAAGAGTTCTTAGCAGTTGTGTTTGCATGTGATAACTTTAGACCTTATATTGTTGATTCCAAAGTTACTATTCACACTAATCATGCTGCTATTAAATATCTTATGGAAAAGAAAGATGCTAAGCCTAGACTCATTAGATGGGTTCTCCTGCTCCAAGAATTTGATTTACATATTATTGATAGAAAGGGAGCTGAGAACCCCGTTGCAGACAACTTGTCTAGGTTAGAGATTGTTCTTGATGACCCACTGCCTATTGATGATAGCTTTCCTGATGAACAATTAGCGATTGTTAATGCTTCTCGTACTGCTCCTTGGTATGCTGATTATGCTAATTACATTGTTGCTAAATTTATACCGCCTAGTTTCACATACCAGCAAAAGAAAAAGTTCTTTTATGATTTAAGACATTACTTCTAGGATGACCCACACCTTTATAAAGAAGGAGTATATGGTCTTATTAGACACTGTGTGCCTGAGCATGAACAGGAACATATCCTACGCAAGTGTCACTCTGAATCTTATGGAGGACACCACGCTGGAGATAGAACTGCACACAAGGTACTACAATCTGGTTTTTATTGGCCTACTCTCTTCAAAGATGCTCGTAAGTTTGTCTTATCACTACAAAAAAAAGACACATCCGTGACATTTTGGGCCGAACAAAATTTTTTCTGTCATACATATGACACTTCTATGACGATAATTGTGACAAAACCTGGTATCATCATAGATGTGGTGGGCTCCTACTTCTATGACAAAAAATCATGACAAAAAATGGGATTTTCATCCTGGGCGGGCCGGAGACGTAGCTGCATGACATTCTTTGGGCCGTCCATGACGGAAAAAACCGTGGTAGAAGCTAGGGGGAGGAAAATTTCAGGGAGTTACCGGTTACGGTGGGAGGTCGGGGGTCGAGCGATGCGCGTTTCTCTCGTACACGTGCGAGGTATTGGCTCTAACTGAACCCGAGTGAGGTGTTGGGCTCTAACTGAACCCGAGCGATTGCACTGCAGGCTACGCGTTACGGAACCCGAGCGATCGATCGTTGGCTGTTAACTGAACCTGATGGAGCGATTCCTTTGCTACTCCTGCTAACTGAAGCCGATCGATTGGATGAACAGTGAGCGTTGCGGGGGGGGGGGGAGGGGGGGTTGGATGAACAGGACCCCGTGGTGTGGAGGGCTGGATGAACAATAGACGCTGGAGGGGTGCCCGTGGAGGGTTGGTTGAACAGGACCCCGTGGTGTGGAGGGCTGGATGAACAATAGACGGTGGAGGGGTGCCCATGGAGGGGTGGTTGAACAGGACCCCGTGGTGTGGAGGGCTAGATGAATAGTAGACGGTGGAGGGCTGGATGAACAGTAGACGGTGGATGGGTGGTTGAACAGTAGCCGGTGGAGTAGCGCGCGGTGGAGGCTGGATGAACAGGAGCCCGTGGAGGCTGCAGGAGTTTGACGGTAGCCCGTGGAGGCTGGAGGAGGTCGACAGTGGAGATGAACAGTATCCCGTGGAGTCCCGTAGGAGGTCCGTTTCGTCCGTTTTGCGGTACGCCACACCCCTCCCAATCCACAAGACCCCCGTTCCGACCGTAGGAGGTCCATTTCGTCCGTTTTGCGATACGCCGCACCCCTCCCGATCAACAGGACCCCCGTTTCGACCGTAGGAGGTCCATCTCATCCGTTTTGCGGTATGCCACACCCCTCCCGATCAACAGGACCCCTGTTTCAACCGTAGGAGGTCTATTTCCTCTGTTTTGCGGTATGCCACACCCCTCCCGATCAACAGGACCCTGTTCCGAATGTAGGAGGTCTGTTTCCTCCGTTGTGCGATACGCCAGGACTCGTTTCCATCGCCTGTTCCGTCCAAGCCCTCCTGATGAACACGACCACGCATTCCGTTCTGACCCAGCCGGTTGGCTCCCCATGAACACGACGACGACGCTGTTTCTCCATTCCGACCCAGCCATGTACGTATGCGCAAGTAGGCGTTCGAGACCTTGCCCGTATGTATGTACGTGGCCGTATTTTCTTTCGTGCACCCTCGCCGCTGTACGTACGTGTACATGCTACGTGCGTAATAAGGAGGCACTTCCTTGCTTACAAAGATATAGCTGGTGGGTCCGAGCTGATAGAGCCGGCCGCGGGGAGGAGGGAGCAGGCAGTCCCGCCGGCTCTTGTTTGAGCGGCTGGAGCAGGAAGAGTAGAGACTGAAGAAGCACGACGGCCGTTGGATGGCCATCCAACAGCATACAACCCATCTGCCATTATTTTTAATAATTTACAGCCCATTTGCTAATTCTTAAGGTTTTTTTGGAGCCCATATTCTTTTTGTTAGCATTACAACCCATATTGTGGCCACGGTTAAAAAATTATACGAAATTTTGCATATTTCGGTGTGGTCCGAACTGTTTTTAATCCTGAAATTTCTACTCACACTCAAACTGATTTTAAAAATAAATGTATATCGATATAAAATCCAACAAATTCTCCACGCATAAAAATTAATGTAATTGAAAATCTCG
Source organism: Triticum timopheevii (assembly GCA_963921465.1). Classification (NCBI taxonomy): domain Eukaryota; kingdom Viridiplantae; phylum Streptophyta; class Magnoliopsida; order Poales; family Poaceae; genus Triticum; species Triticum timopheevii. Next base: position 144,503,362 of record OY997270.1, read on the forward strand.
AAATGAAAAAAAGATATTTGAAACTAATTGCTGGTTTGATGTGTTTTAAAAATGTACAACCCATTTCTCATTACTGATGGGCAATTTTCTTGGCCAGCTGAATGAAAGCTCTCCTCGCCTTGAAAGATTTGCAGCCGAACAGGCCTGACAAAGCGACTTACTTGGCAAATCACAAAAAACTGGGCTATGGCCGTGGACCCAGCAGTTAGCATCTCCACATACAGTACTCTTCCGATGGAATGTCATTGAACATATTGACCATGCCGCGCCGAGAGCACCAAGGCGGTGGACGACGGCGAGGCCTAGGAAGGGGACGACGCGGAGCCGGGGAAGACGTGGCAGTGGATGCCCACGTGGAGAGGAGTACGATGGTTCACTGGTTCGCTGCGGTGTGAGGCTGCCGTCGCCGTAGAATAACAGGGGGTGTGGGTGACTGAAGGGATGGCCTGGCTAGCGGTGGGAGTAGTAGGCGGTGGTGAGGCCTCCGCCGCATCGCAGCCAGCCATGGGAGGCAGGAGCACGAGGCACGACCGGCGCTGGTTTGGGCGGCTGGAGGAAGAAGACCAGAGGTTGAAGAAGCACTACAGCCGTTGGATGGACATCGTATGGTCACTGGAGCTAGAATCGTGCATACTGACTAAGTTGACAAAGCCCTCCGTCCCCGTCAACTTAGTAGGCCCACAAGTCAGCCTGCCACTATACTGGGTCCCAGCTAACAGGGGGAGTATTCATTTTTTTTGTGCGTAATAAGGAGGCACTTCCTTGCTTACGAAGATATAGCTGGTGGGTCCGAGCTGACAGAGCCGGCCGCGGGGAGGAGGGAGCAGGCAGTCCCGCCAGCGCTTGTTTGAGCGGCTGGAGCAGGAAGAGTAGAGACTGAAGAAGCACGACGGCCATTGGATGGCCATCCAACAGCATACAACCCATCTGCCATTATTTTTAATAATTTACAGCCCATTTGCTAATTCTTAAGGTTTTTTTGGAGCCCATATTCTTTTTGTTAGCATTACAACCCATATTGTGGCCACGGTTAAAAAATTATACGAAATTTTGCATATTTCGGTGTGGTCCGAACTGTTTTTAATCCTGAAATTTCGACTCACATTCAAACTGATTTTAAAAATAAATGTATATCGATATAAAATCCAACAAATTCTCCACGCATAAAAATTAATGTAATTGAAAATCTCGAAATGAAAAAAAGATATTTGAAACGAATTGCCGGTTTGATGTGTTTTAAAAATGTACAACCCATTTCTCATTACTGATGGGCAATTTTCTCGGCCAGCCGAATGAAAGCTCTCCTCGCCTTGAAAGATTTGCAGCCCAACAGGCTTGACAAAGCGACTTACTTGGCAAATCACAAAAAACTGGGCTGTGGCCGTGGACCCAGCAGTCAGCATCTCCACGTACAGTACTCTTCCGATGGAATGTCATTGAGCACATTGACCATGCCGCGCAGAGAGCACCAAGGCGGTGGACGACGGCGAGGCCTAGGAAGGGGACGACGCGGAGCCGGGGAAGACGCGGTAGTGGATGCCCACGCGGAGAGGAGTACGATGGTTCACTGGTTCGGCTGCAGTGTGAGGCTGCCATCGCCGCAGGGCCTAGCTAGCGGTGGGAGTAGTAGGGGCGATGAGACCTCAACGGCAGCACAGCCTGCCACTGGAGGCAGGAGCAGGCAGTCTCCCCGGCGCTAGTTTGGGCGGCTGGTGCAAGAAGAGCAGCGATTGAAGAAGCAGCAGGACCGTTCGATTCAAATCCAACGGTTACTGCTGCTAGAATCGTTTGTTGACTAAGTTGACAAGCCCTACGTATGCGTCAACGTAGTAGGCCCACAGGTCAGCCTCCCAACCGGTGTGCCCCAGATGTCAGTGGGAGGAATCAATTTTTTCGCGTAATAAGGAGGCAGTTGATTGCGTGCGGCCAGGCCAGCGGAGGGAGCAGGGTGGGCCGGGGAAGCCTGCGCGGCATCACAGCGGGCCACAAGAGGAGGGAGCAAGCAGTCCCGCTGGCACTAGTTTAGGCGGCTGGAGCAGGAAGATCAGAGATTGAAGAAGCACGTCGGCCATTGGATGGACATCCAACACTCACTGCTGCTAGAATCGTGTGTTCACTGACAAAGCCTTGCGTAAACAAGTCAACCTCAAAATTTGTGGCCTGTACAGCCCATTTGCTATTATTTTTATAATTTTTACTCATTTTCTAATTCATATGGAATTTATTGCAGCCCGTTTTCCATTTTTAGAATTGCCGGCCATTTTCTGGTCAGTACCAGGGTCAAAAAAATAACTAAATATGTGCAAAATTTTGAAAATTCGCAATTTTTTGTTGGGGAACGAAATATTCTTAATCCAAAAATTAATTGCCATACTAAAACAAATTTAAAAATAAATTAGTACTATGTCATGTTAAATCCAGTGAAATACGTATAAGATATCAGTGAAGAACAAAATTCAAAAAAACTAATATCCCATTTGCTATAAATTTTTTGGAATTTTCAACCCCTTTGATATTACTTTTAACAAACATTGACCATACTCTTTGGCCACGACGGAATGCATCCCTCCTCGCTCGAAAGATTTGCAGCCCAGTAATTCCGAGAAAACAACTAGGCCTAGCTTGGGTATTCTTCAAAAAGAAATATTGGGCTACCTATTTTCCCAAAGAACTGGTGCATGAGCCTTTAGCTTTATTTATTTATTTACTTATTTATGTTTAGGGGACCATGAGCATGTACCTGGGCCGGATTCATGTGAGAGCCACCCTTCCAATTAATTATGGGATTCTCTATTGGGCCTTCATCAGTGGGCTCCATGTTATCAACAAGTGGAAAATGTGTTCCGTACGAAAAATAGTATGAGCTACGTACGGTACGGGGCACTAAAGGATCGAACCGTGCAACCACTTCCAAAACATTGTGTTTGTCATTCTAACAACACATTTATTCAACCAACAGACAAAATATACTACTTACTGTACATTGAAAATAGCAGCAGCAGCAACCAAGGTTGCGGGTGCAACAGAAGCAGTAAGCAGGCCAGAAGAGTGAAGACGCAGCTCTCTCTTCCAAACCAAACATCAGCCATCATTATAAAAGGGATACCAAAAAATAACAAGTGTATGCATCAAACTAAATAAAGATCCTACTACACCAAGTGTACGCATCTAACTAACTGGCTCAGTTAGATGTTACTATTTATTAAGCTGTGGAGATTGGCTGACGGCTTGAACCAGATGGGTGCCTGATGGGGGAAACTCCAGCCAGTAGGTCGAAGTCTGATACTTGCGACCCACTCTCCTAATTGGGGCTGCAGAGCGCGGCAGCACATATCAGGGTATGGTGCATGGAGATACGCATGGTACGCTATGTACACACAGTTTTGCCTGATGAACGAAACCGCGCTGCCATCATGATCCTTGCCGTCGGTTATCTCCTGGTTAATCAGATAATTCAGTCCTACAAACAGAGAGCGTATACCAAGGCTACTTACCAGCCTCCAGTCAAAAATTCCTGAAGGCCCAGAGAAGCTGGGATCTTGCTCAAAGACCTTGTAGTGACTGTGATTGTATTCCGCGAAACAACATGACCGGTACATGCGAACGATCATCAATCTTTTGCCGTCGTCTGATCGAGCCAGGAACCACCTGCAACTACCATGCTGCTTTTCTTTGAAAGATTCTGGGATTAGGAAGGGTAGGGACACCAGGCGGCCTACAACATCATATCAAGTTGGAGTCAAATAAAAAAGGGCTCTTGATTTAGTCAAACTTAAGAACAGCATGTTATGAGCATGAATATTTTTTCAGTAAATGTTGATAGTAATATAAGCAAGCCATCATGATATCATAGGAAAGCAACATACTGCTGTAACAGCCGTTTGTAGCGATGACTGGAGTAGGCCAGCAATACGTCCATCCATAGAAGGAGTCGACAGCGTAAATGAAGCCCTTGTGTTCAATGGCATCAGAGAACCATGGAGGATGTATGATCCTGTGATGGATGTGCAGATTTATCCACTTACCGCAGTGACCTGTCAGATAGGCGAGACCACAGTTGAAGAATGCAATTAGCCTAAAATCTTTATAATTCGCAGATCTTGTGGGAACTTGGCAGATTACAACCATGAGCAAATCAAACTTGGTATCATGTTGGCTACTGTAAGATTCCGAGTATTCTGGGCCGCGGTGCGAAAGCAGTGCAGTGTTAATTGAAAGAAGGGGGATCAATCGCCGGGTGTAGACCTCCACGAGCATCCAGCTGTCGCGACCGTCGACGAGCACCATCCAAGACGTGTTCATGCCGATCCAGTACATACCATTAATGTAGCTGAGGCTGACGGGGACCGGATCGCAGTGAAGGGGGTTGATTCTCGCCATCCTACGATCGTTATGAAGCGTGACACGCTGTCGGTGTCAAAACCGGTGGATCTCGGGTAGGGGGTACCGAACTGTGCGTCTAGGCGGATGGTAACAGGAGACAAGGGACACGATGTTTTTACCCAGGTTCGGGCCCTCTCGGTGGAGGTAAAACCCTACTCCTGCTTGATTAATATTGATGATATGGATAGTACAAGAGTAGATCTACCACGAGATCAGAGAGGCTAAACCCTAGAAGCTAGCCTATGTTATGATTGTTGTTCGTCCTACGGTCTAAAACCCTCCGGTTTATATAGACACCGGAGAGGGCTAGGGTTACACAGAGTCGGTTACAATGGTAGGAGATCTACATATCCGTATTGCCAAGCTTGCCTTCCACGCCAAGGAAAGTCCCATCCGGACACGGGACGAAGTCTTCAATCTTGTATCTTCATAGTCTAGGAGTCTGGCCAACGGTGATATTTCGGCTATCCGGACACCCCCTAGTCCAGGACTCCCTTAGTAGCCCCTAAACCAGGCTTCAATGACGATGAGCCCGGCGTGCATATTGTCTTCGGCATTGCAAGCCGGGTTCCTTCTCCGAATACTTCATAGAAGATTTTGAACACAAGGATAGTGTCTGGCTCTGCAAAATAAGTTCCACATACCACCGTAGAGAGAATAACATTTACACAAGTTCAATCTGCTGACGTATTCCGTGGCGTGACATCACACCACGGCTAGGTGTTTATTCGAATCATTTTTACTATTCCACCTCAGCGCATTTAGCGAAGCGATTTCCTTGGCACGTCTTGCCAAAGCAGAGATCGTGTCCCCTTATTCCGGGATTCTCATCAATACAGGCATGGGTAATCCAACCGCGCCATTGATTACGGCGCTTGGGAGATAAGCGAGTTTTACCAGGCTGGTGGGGACGCATAGTTTCGTCCGTCCATATAAGGGGATAAGGATCCACCTTTTTACCTACGCCTTCTTCCTCCTTTGCTTATCCATTTCCGCGCAATCGAGCTCTAGCGCCCAAGTCCGCACATCTCGCCTCAACCTTCCCCAGCCATGTCCGGAGTGGGAGGCAAGTGGATGGCCTCTGTCGGTGTCAAAACCGGCGGATCTCGCGTAGGGGGTCCCGAACTGTGCGTCTAGGCGGATGGTAACAGGAGACAAGGGACACGATGTTTTTACCCAGGTTCGGGCCCTCTCGATGGAGGTAAAACCCTACTCCTGCTTGATTGATATTGATGATATGGGTAGTACAAGAGTGGATCTACCACGAGATCAAGGAGGCTAAACCCTAGAAGCTAGCCTATGGTCTGATTGTTGTTATGTCCTACGGACTAAAACCCTCCGGTTTATATAGACACCGGAGAGGACTAGGGTTACACAAAGTCAGTTACAATGGTAGGAGATCTACATATCCGTATCGCCAAGGAAAGTCCCATTCGGACACGGGACGAAGTCTTTAATCTTGTATCTTCATAGTCTTGGAGTCCGGCCGATGATGATAGTTCGGATATCCGGACACCCCCTAGTCCAGGACTCCCTCAGTAGCCCCTGAACCATGCTTCAATGATGACGAGTCCGGCGCACATATTGTCTTCGGCATTGCAAGGCGGGTTCCTCCTCCGAATAATTTATAGAAGATTGTGAACACCAGGATAGTGTCCGGCTATGCAAAATAAATTCCACATACCACCGTAGAGAGAATAATATTTACACAAGTTCAATCTGCTGACGTATTTTGTGGCGTGACGTCACACCACAACCAAGCCTTTACTCGAATTGTTTTTATTATACCACCTCAGCGCGTTTAGCGAAGCACGTCTCGTTGAAGCAGAGATCGTGTTCCCCTTATTCCGGGATTCCCATCAATATGGACGTGGGTAACCCAACCGCGCCATGGATTGCGGCGCTTGGGAGATAAGCGAGTTTTACCAGGCCAGTGGGGACGCATAGTTTCGTCCGCCCATATATAAGGGGATAAGGATCCACCTTTTTTACCTACGCCTTCTTCCTCCTTTGCTTATCCATCCCCACGCACTCGAGCTCCAGCGCCCAAGTTTGCACATCTCACCTCGACCTTTTCCAGCCATGTCCGAAGCGGGAGGCAAGTGGATGGCCTCCTCCGTTACGGAGGGGCCCATCAAGAAGCTGCGCAAACACCAGATATCTGTCCAGCGCCATCGCGCACTGGCTCCCCGAGGGGCAGCTCATCCCCACCCACGGGCCCCATGAGAGGGTGGTATTCCTTCCCCATTACCTCCGCGGACTGGGCTTCCCACTCCACCCCTTTGTCTGGGGGCTCATGTTCTACTACGGCCTGGATTTCCACGACCTGGCCCCATATTTTATCCTCAATATCTTGGCGTTTATCGTCGTGTGCGAGGCCTTCCTCTGCATCCAGCCCCACTTCGGCTTGTGGCTAAAGACCTTCAATGTCAAGCCGAATGTTGTGAAGGGCCGCCAAGCGGAGTGCGGAGGCGCCATGGTGGGCAAAATGCCCAACGTCACTTGGCTCGAGGGTGCCTTCGTGGAATCCATCAAAGGGTGGCAATCGGGGTGGTTCTACATCATCGAGCCGCGTGACCCTAAATGGGCGGCGGCCCCCGAATTTAGATCTGGCATCCCCTGCAGCTCACCTCCTGGAAAGAGAAGGGCCTGCTATGGGGTAGTTTGGAAGAGCTGACCGGACTCCAGTCCTGTCTCCAAACCCTGGTGAACAAGAAGCTCAATCTTGTCAACGTAATCCAGGTCATGCTCATCCACCGGATTCTCCCCTTCCAGCAACGGGACTTCAATTTGTGGGAGTTTGATCCGGCATAACACCGGTCCTTGAGCGGGCTTTTCAACACTACGTACGAAGCTTCCTGGAGGGTGTTGTTCAAGGGCGCCGAAGCTCCCGCATCCGCTACAGAAGATCGCGGATTCAGCTCGCAGCGTCCGGCTGGTGAGGTAAGCCATGTTATCCTTTATGGGACACTTGCTTTTCATGTTTTGACTTTATGCGGGATCTAAACTCCCAATACCTTTAACAGGCGTGGCAGGTGACATTCGGATAGGTTAACTGTCCGGCTCCCCTTCCAGAGGACCCAGCGGATGCCCGTTTGACAGGGCTGCTGGTCCCGGCACTTTACGTAGTGCCGGAGAAGAAGGCCAAGAAGATGGCCACGGGAACCCGATGGAGTTCCCGGCGTCAGGTGGTATCGGACTCATCGTCCGATGACTCCGAGGCGGACTCCTCCCACGAGGACGAGGAGGAGAAGAAAGAGGCCTCTCCCCCAGCGGGGGGAGAGAAGAAGAGGAAGGCCTCCCCAACGAGGGAGGCCGAAGGGTCCAAGAAGGGAAGGACCCTTCCCCCGGACTGTTCCGCCAACGTCAGCGATGGCGACGAGGAGTGGCCCTCAAGGGCCAAGCCCCTGGCGAGATCGTAAGTATTCAGACTCCTAGATGACTTATAATTTTTCTTTTATTTGTCACATGGTGTCTTTCTAATGCCACATACAACCCTGTAGTCCGCCCAAGGACGATCTTCCCGCTTCATCGAGCGGGTCCTTGGGCACGTCGGATATGGATTCTCTTCCGACCGCCTCCACCCCCCGTGACGCTGACGACGCCGAGGTGGGATACCAGGAATGGACCCACCAGGAGGAGGAGGCCCCGGAGGTGCCGCAGGGCAACCTCCCGGACTTTGCACCGGACTCCGCACCGGAACCTGCAGTGGTTCCCGAGTCCGCCGAGCGGCCCCTTCATAAGAAGGGCAAGACTGTGACACCGGCGGCCTCCGTCCAACAGGAGGTACCGGATAACTTGCTGGAGGCGCTCAACGGCGCTTCCATCAAAGAAGAACACCGCACTGTCATGAGTGCGGTGATTCAGAAGGTTCAGCTCGCCAAGAGCGGGCTGACCGAGGCCTGCAGCAGCCTTCTAACAGGCTTTGAGGTAAGAATTTTAAGATATGTAGTATAATTCCGTATAGACAGTAGCCCCTGATGCTCGGTTCGGTGTTCGGAAAGAAAAGTCGGACTGAGGATCTAAAAAGATATATGCAGGAGTCTAAAAAATATGTCAATATGGGATTGTAGGCTGCGCTGCTGACCTCGGCCTCACTGACTGCGGAGGTCAATGCTTTGAAGCAGAGTCTCGAGCGGTCCGAGAGCGAGCTTGGCCGTGCCAAGAAGCAGCTCGAGGACAAGGAAGGTGAGTAACACCGTATTAAAGTTGTACCTTATAGAAAAAGATTTGGTTGCAAGAGAAATAACAAGGATAACGTGGGTACTCCAGGGGCCACGAACGAGGTGGCGACCCTGAAGGAGGCGGTGTCCGCGGCCGAACGCAATGCGGCCGCAGAGCGAACCGAGCGAGAGAAGCAGGAGGCGCGGGTGGCGGAGATGCAGCAAGAGCTCCAGGCTCTCGTGGAAAAACATGAGAGTTTGGAGAGCGACTCAAAGACTCGAGAGTCCGAGCTTGCATCGGCTCTTGAGAGTGCCAAAGCCGCTAAGGCCGAAGCCCACAAGGCCCTCTAGGAAATCGAGGCGTTGAAGAAGATAGCAGCGGGTAAGGCTTTTTTCATGCAAAGCAAGCATGTGAATGTGAATTACCTATTACTTACCCGAATTCTGAGCTCTGCAAGAGCATTCGCAGATCTGCCCTGCAACGTGTCCGATGCTGCCGCTTTCTACCGGGCCGAGGAGGGGAGCTCGACGGAGAAGGTCTTCTGGTCTTAGTATGCTGAGGCCGGACATCCGGTGCCCCTTAGCGACCAGCTGAAGCAGTTGGTCGAGCTCCACAAGGTGGCCGAACAGGCCATGAAGGGCCTCATAGTTCGGCTGTGGCCCAAGGAGGCCATGCCTGGGAGCTACTTCGGCCTGGTGCGGCGGCTGGTGGATGCTTGTTCATGGGTTGAAGTCATCAAGCACTCTGCCTGCATTGAAGGTGCCCGTCGGGCCCTTGCCCGTGCTAAGGTGCACTGGGGCAAGATGGACGTAGAGAAGCTTGTGATGGACGCGCCACCGACGGGCAAGGAGTATCGCACGCCCGAGATGTATTATAAGGCTGTCCTGAAGGGTGCCCGCATTATTGCGGGTGAGTGCTCCAAAGATGTAATATTTGAGTAGACTCGCATTTTGTTATCTTGTGCGCTGAAAACTTTGTTCATATGCGCTAAGCAACGCTTGTTAATTTAAAATATTACCTTCTGTGCGGCCGTTTATCAAATCTGAGAGATGGCAAGTCGTCGGCTTCAGCCCCCATGCCACAAGTGCTGGGGTGTTCGGGATAAACTTGAGCGCTCTTGTTCCCATTTTTGGGTCCATCTTGGGAGGCGCTCAACACAACGAACAAGGCAACCAGACTTATAGTGCTTGAACACTCTCACTTAGCCATAGAATTCTATAATTTTAAATCGGCGAAGCCTCTAGTGTTCGGAAGACCAAATTCGGGGCGCTATCCACGCCTGGGCCAGACAAAACCGGTTCCTTGCTCTAAGCGGCATAAGTCTTTAGGGACTCGAAAAAACCTCTCGAACAGCGACCGGCTCTCGCCTCATCATAACGGTCAGTTTTAGCTTTCTCCACTGAGGTGCTCGCCCAGCTCAACTGGGGCACAATCGCGGTGGTTCTCCCAGTTCTACCTTAGCCGATATAACGGAACATAAGGTACCAAAACTTGGGAGCCGGGCAAACCCAACTATTGACCCATGACATGATTCGGAGCCGATGCATATAATGCTATAAGTTCGGGGTGCCGCACTTGCGAAAGTATTCGGACTTATCACACCATAATGTGGGGAACTTAAGCCCCTGGTGTATTTAGCCGTACCAAAGTGTACTGATGCAACATGTCATAAATGAACATATGTATAAGAAAGGAATGCAATTATAAGCAAAAAAGCGATGCATTGTGTATTCAAGAAGTACTGCCGTGAATGCAGAACGATACAAATAGTGCGGTAAGCAAGGGATGGGACTATTAAACATGTCCCCCTCCAGGGGTAGGCTGCGGAATGGTGTATAAAACAGGTATAATGCTCATAATGGAGACCACCTGGATACTCGTCGTAGCTTTTCTCCTTCCCTGGCTATTGCATCGTGAGTTCGGCAGGTCTGCTGCCAGACAGGGCCTCTGGTAAATGGAGTCCTGTGGATAAGAAGAAAAAAAGGAAAAAAAGATGACACACTTGGGAGCCCCTGGTGTGGTTGAGCCACACTCTGGGCCTGTCATGGTCGTGCCCCTCCCCCTACGCCCATGGTATCTCCAGAGCGTAATGACGTACACGAAGTATCGGTCTTGCAACTTTGCAAGGGCTGGGGTTGGGGCCACATTGCTACGCGTGCTCGGAATGTGCTAGGTGGTCTTGTTGTAGGTTACTTCGGGCGCGTTTAGCAGTGTCCGGTCGCTTAACGGCTGGACTCGGGAATTGCCTTAGGAGGCTGCTCTGTACTTCTGCTGAGAGAGCCGCTGTATGTTCCTCCGTTCGGAGAGAGCGTTTAGTGTTTCCGTTGACCGTGATGACTCCTCGAGGGCCTGGCATCTTGAGCTTGAGGTATGAATAGTGCGACACCGCGTTGAACTTTGCAAACGCGGTCCGTCCGAGAAGAGCATGCTAGCCGCTACGGAACGGAACTATGTCAAAGATTAACTCCTCGCTTCGGAAGTTATCCGGGGATCCGAAGACCACTTCCAGTGTAACTGAGCCTGTACAATTGGCCTCTACACCTGGTATGATGCCTTTGAAGGTCGTCTTTGTTGGTTTAATCCTTGAGGGGTCTATGCCCATCTTGCGCACTGTATCCTGGTAAAGCAGGTTCAGGCTGCTGCCGCCGTCCATCAGGACTCTAGTGAGGTGAAACCCATCGACGATTGGGTCTAGGACCAATGCGGCGAATCCGCCATGGCGGATGCTGGTGGGGTGGTCCCTTCGATCAAAAGTGATCGGGCAAGAGGACCATGGATTGAACTTTGGGGCGAGTGGCTCCATCGCGTATACGTCCCTGAGTGCACGCTTCCGCCCCCTTTTGGGTTTGTGGGTTGCGTATATCATGTTCACCGTCCGCACTTGTGGGGGGAAGCCCTTCTGTCCTCTATTGTTCGGCGGCCAGGTCTCTTCCTCGTCATCGCTATGTAGCCCCTTGTCATTGTTTTCGGCAACTAACTTGCCTGCCTGCTTGAATACCCAACAATCCCTGTTGGTGTGATTAGCTGGCTTTTCGGGGGTGCCGTGTATCTGGCAAGAGCGGTCGAGTATTCGGTACAAATTGGACGGACCCGGAGTAGTTCTTTTGAATGGCTTTTTCCGCTGACCGGGTTTGGAGCCTCTGAATCCTGCGTTGACTGTCGTATCCTTAGTGTTATCTCCGTTAACGCGACGTTTGTTTTTATTGCGACGCGACCTGCCGTTGCGGTCCTTGGTATCCGGACTGCCAGAGTTTTTGCTAAGGTTGTTACTGCGGGTTAGCCAGCTGTCCTCTCCTGCGCAGAAGCGGGTCATGAGTGATGTGAGGGCTGCCATGGATTTCGGCTTTTCCTGTCCTAGGTGCCGGCCAAGCCACTCGTCGCGGATGTTATGTTTGAAGGCTGCGAGGGCCATTGCATCCGGACAGTCGACAATTTGATTTTTCTTTTTTAAGAACTGTGTCCAGAATTGTCTGGCCGATTCGTCTGGCTGCTGAATTGTGTGGCTTAGGTCATCAGCGTCTGGTGGGCACACATATGTGCCCTGGAAGTTGTCAAGGAATGCGGCTCCCAGGTCCTCCCAACACCCAATTGATTCTGCTGGCAAGCTGTTAAGCCAATGCCGAGCTGGTCCTTTAAGCTTGAGTGGGAGATATTTGATGGCGTGAAGATCGTCACCGCGGGCCATGTGGATATGAAGGAGATAGTCTTCGATCCAAACCGCGGGGTCCGTTGTGCCATTGTAGGATTCAATGTTCACAGGTTTGAACCCTTCGAGGATTTGATGATCCATTACTTCATCTGTGAAGCATAGTGGGTGTGCGGCGCCTCTATATTGGGCTATATCACAACGTAGCTCAAGCGAGCTTTGTCTACTGTGTTTGGCCCGGCCGGAGTCGCCGTATCCGGTGCGACGGTCGTCGTCGCGCATCGTGGGGCACCCATGTGATCCGTAGATCGATCTTGATTGCCCTGCCTTATCCTCCAATATATCTCGCAAGTCCGGCACATTCCCCCGTGGCTTTGTGCTTTTCGAGCGATGCCGGGGTACGATTCTAGTGGAGGGCCTAGAGGCCTCTCTGTCGCGGCCACGAGGTGGTCAGTCAGCCGTATTGTGTGCTGGTTATGCAGGTTTATATGCCTCCTCCTCTAATCGGGGGAGCAGCTTGCGTTTGGGGTAGCTTTTGGAGGGGCGTTCGAGTTCATGCTCTTCGGCCACGAGGACTTCAGTCCATCTGTCGGCTAGTAGATGTTGATCAGCTCTAAGCTGTTTCTGCTTTTTCTTGAGGCTGTTTGCCGTGACCATAAGCCTGCGTTTAAAATGCTCTTGTTCGACGGGATCCTCAGGCACGACGAATTCGTCATCGTCGAGGCTTGCCTCGTCTCCAGAGGGAGGCATGTAATTATCATCCTCTACCTCTTTGTCTGCCGCTCTCTCATGAGGGCTGGCTTCTCCATCCTCCTGTGTTGCATCTAGCTGGAGGGGGTTGTCTTCGGCACTGTCAAGGGTGTTATTGTCTCCGGTGCCGGAATCTCCATTCTTGTTGTGGCGGGATTTAGAGCGGTGCCGCTGACGCCGGCGCTTAGGCTGTTTCTTGGATGATCCTCCTCCGCTGTTCCATCGCCATTCCCATCCTTTGGGATGTCCACCATTTATATGTCATATGACGAGGTGGTCTTCCAGTGCCCCGTAGGCGCTGGTTCTTGGTCATCTCCGGCATCGTCGTCCATACCGTCGATGTCTTCGGAGTCGTAGTCTAGCATGTCGGTTAGATCGTCGACAGTGGCTACAAAGTGGGTGGTGGGTGGGCTTTGAATTTCTTCGTCGTCCGCATCCCAACCATCCTGACCGTGACACGGCCAGGGCTCTCCTGATAACGAGAGATACTTTAGCGAATTCAGGATGTCGCCAAAAGGCGAGTGCTGAAAGATGTCCGCAGCGGTGAACTCCATGATCGGCGCCCAATCAGATTCAATTGGCAGGGGCGCAGGAGGTTCAGAGTCCGGCGAGGAGTCCGGCACCTCGGAATCACGAGCTTCACAAGGGACAAGGTTGGTATTCGGCTCCATCGCCATAGATGTAGCAGCCCCCGAGGCGGTGTCTAGCCACCCATCCTCGATCTGCGCAGTCGGCTCCGAATTAAGGGTCGGAGCAGACTCGTGTGCGGCCTCCAGACCACTGTCTGGAAGCAGAGCTAAATCATGCCCATCGAGACAGTGCGGCGCACTCGGCTGTGGCTCGAATCCGTCGAAGATCAAGTCTCCGCGGCTGTCAGCCGTGAAGTTCAAACTTCCGAATCTGACCTGATGGCCAGGGGCGTAGCTTTCAATCTGCTCCAGATGGCCAAGCGAATTGACCCGCAGTGCAAAGCCGCCGAATACGAAGATCTGTCCGGGGAGAAAAGTCTCACCCTGGACCGCGTCGTTGTTGATGATCAAAGGAGCCATCGGGCCTATATGCGACGACACAGAGGAACTCTCAATGAAAGCACCAATGTCGGTGTCAAAACCGGCGGATCTCGGTTAGGGTGTCCCGAACTGTGCGTCTAGGCAGATGGTAGCAGGAGACAAGGGACACGATGTTTTTACCCAGGTTCGGGCCATCTCGATGGAGGTAAAACCCTACTCCTGCTTGATTGATATTCATGATATGGGTAGTACAAGAGTGGATCTACCACGAGATCAAGGAGGCTAAACCCTAGAAGCTAGCCTATGGTCTAATTGTTGTTATGTCCTACGGAGAGGGCTAGGGTTACACAGGGTCGGTTACAATGGTAGGAGATCTACATATCCGTATTGCCAAGCTTGCCTTCCACGCCAAGGAAAGTCCCATCCGGACAAGGGACGAAGTCTTCAATCTTGTATCTCCATAGTCTTAGAGTCCGGCCGATGATGATAGTTCGGCTATCCGGACACCCCCTAGTCCAGGACTCCCTCAGCCTCCTCCGTCACGGAGGGGCACATCAAAAAGTTGAGGAAAGCCGAATACCTGCACAACGACATTGCGCACCGGCTTCCAGACGAGGGGCAGCTAGTCCCCACCCCCAGGCCCCATGAGAGGGTGGTGTTCCTTCCCCATTTCCTCGGCGGACTAGGCTTCCCACTCCACCCATTTGTCCAGGGGCTCATGTTCTATTACGGCCTGGATTTCCATGATCTGGCCCCAAATTTCATCCTCAACATCTCAGCGTTTATTGTTGTGTGCGAGCCCTTCCTCCGCATCAAACCCCACTTCGGCTTATGGCTGAAGACCTTCAATGTCAAGCCGAAGGTAGTGGGTGGCCAGCAGGCGGAGTGCGGAGGTGCCATGGTGGGCAAGATGCCCAACGTCATATGGCTCGAGGGCGCCTTCATGGAAACCATCAAAGGGTGGCAATCGGGGTGGTTCTACATCACCGAGCCACGTGACCCTGAATGGGCAGCGGCCCCTGAATTCAGATCTGGCATCCCCACATGACTCACCTCCTGGAAAGAGAAGGGCGTGACATGGGGTGATTTGGAAGAGCTGACCGGACTCCAAACCTGTGTCCAAAACCTTGTGAACAAGAAGGTAAAGCTTGTCAACGCAGTCCAGGTCATGCTCATCCGCCGGATCCTCCCGTGCCAACAACGGGCATTCAACTTGTGGGAGTTTGATCCGGCATAGCACCAGACCTTGAGCAGACTCTTCGACACTACGTACGAAGACGCCTGGAGGGTACCGTTCAAGGGCGCCGAGGCTCCCGCATCCGCTACCGAAGATTGTGGATTCAGCTCGCAGCATCAAGCCCGCGAGGTAAGCTATTTTACCCTTTACGGGGCACTTGTTTTTCATAGTTTGACTCTATGCGGGATCTAAACTCCCTTACCTTTGACAGGCCTGTCAGAAGAAGTCCGGGCAGGTTAACTGTCCGGCTCCCTTACCAGAAGATCCAGCGGATGCCCAATTAATGGGGCTGCTGGCTCTGGCGCCTTACGTGGTGCCGGAGAAGAAGGCCACACGAACTCGAAGGAGTTCCCGGCGCCAGGTGTTGTCGGACTCATCGTCCGACGACTCCGAGGCAGACTCCTCCCGCGAAGACGGGGAGGAGGAACAAGAGGCTTCTCTCCCAGAGGGGGGGGGAGAAGAAAAGGAAGGCCTCCCCAACTAGGGAGGCAGGAGGGTCCAAGAAGGGAAGGACCCTTCCTCCGGACTACTCCACCAACGCCGATGACGGCGAAGAGGAGTGGCCACCGAGGGCCAAGCCCCTGCCGAGATTGTAAGTGTCCGAATTCCAGAATGACTCATGATTTTTCCTTTGTCGCGTAGTGTCTGCTAACGCCGAATACAACCCTGCAGCCCGCCCAAGGACGGGCTTGATATTTCAATGAGCGGCTCCCTGGCTCCGTCGGATGTGAATAGTACTTTACTTCCGGCGGCCTCCTCCCCTCGCGCTGCTGATGACGCCGAGGTGGGGTCCCAAAAGGGGCCCGTCCAGGAGGAGGAGGTCCCGGAGGTTCCGCAAGGCAACCTCCCGGACTTTGGGCACGAGGGGGATTAACCCCCAAAGGGTTCTGAGTTCGGCCCTAGGCCGGACCCCGCACCGGAACCTTTAGTGGTTCCGGAGTCCGGTGGGCGGCCCCTTCGTAAGAAGGGCGAGACTGCGACACCGGTGACCTTCGTACATCCGTAGACACCGGATAATTTGCTGGAGGCGCTCAATGGCGCCTCCATCGATGCGGAGTACCGCACTGTTATGAGTGCGGTGATTCAGAAGGTTCAGTCCGCCAGGAGCGGGCTGACTGAAGCCTGTACCAGCCTTCTAACAGGCTTTCAGGTATGTAATTAAGATATGTAAAAATAGTAACGCATAGACAGTAGCCCCTGATGCTCAGTTTGGTGTTCGGAAGGAAAAGCCGAACTGAGGATCTAAAAAGATATACGCAGGAGTCTAACATAACCATGTCAATATGGGAATGCAGGCTGCGGTGCTCACCTCTACCGCACTGACTGCGGAGGTCAATGTATTGAAGCAGAGCCTCGAGCGGTGCAAGAACGAGCTCGGCCGTGCCAAGAAGCAACTCGAGGACAAGGAAGGTAAGTAATACCTTATTAAAGTAATACCTTAAGGAAAGGATTTGGTTGCAAAAAATGATAGGAATAACGTAAGTATTGCAGGGGCCACGAACGAGGTGGAGACCCAGAAGGAAGCGGTGTCCAAGGCCGAAAGCAATGCGGCCGCGGAATGCACCGAGCGAGGGAAGCAGGAGGCACGGGTGGCGGAGGTGCGGCAAGAGCTCCAGGCTCTCGTGGAAAAACACGAGAGTTTGGAGCGTGACTCGAAGACTCGAGAGTCCGAGCTCGCCTCGGCTCTTGAGAGTGCTAAAGCCGCTAAGGCCGAAGCCCAGAAGGCCCTCCAGGAGATTGAGGCGATAAAAAAGCTAGCGGTGGGTAAGGCATTCTTCATGCAAAGCAAGCATGTAAAAGTGAATTATCTGTTACATACCCGAATTCGGAGCTCTCCAGGAGCGTTCACAGATCTGCCCCATAGTGTGTCCGATGCTGCCATGTTCTACCGAGTCGAGGAGGGGAGCTCAATGGAGAAGGTGTTCTGGTCTCAATATGCTGAGGCCGGACATCCGGTGACCCTGAGCGACCAGCTGTAGTAGCTGGTCGAGCTCCACAAGGTTGCCGAACAGGCCATGAAAGGCCTCATAGTTCGGCTGTGGCCTGAAGAAGCCATGCCTGGGAGCTACTTCGGTATGGTGCGGCGACTGATGGACGCCTGTCCATGGATTGAAGTCATCAAGCATTCCGTATGCATTGAAGGTTCCCGTCGGTCCCTTGCCCGTGCTAAAGTGCACTCGGGCAAGATGGACGCCGAGAAGCTTGTGACGGACGCGCCACCGCCGGGCAAGGAGTATCGCACGCTCGAGATGTATTATAAGGGTGTCCTGAAGGGTGCCCGCCTTATAGCGGGTGAGTGCTCCAAAGATGTAATTTTTGAGTAGACTCGCGTTTGTTATCCTGTGCGCTGGAAACTTTGTTCATATGCGCTAAGCAACACCTGTTAATTTAAAATATTACCTTCTGTGCGGCCGTTTATCAAATTTGAGAGATGGCAAGTCGTTGGCTTCAGTCCCCATGCCACGAGTGCTGGGGTGTTCAGGATAAACTTTGAGCGCTCTTGTTCCCATTCTTGGGTCCTTCGAGGGAGGCGCTCAACACAACGAATGAGGCAACCGGACTTATAATGCTTGAACACTCCCACTTAGCCATAGAATTCTATAATTTTAAATTTCGGCGAAGCCCGTGGTGTTCGGAAGACCGAATTCGGGGCGCTATCCACGCCTGGGCCGGACAAAGCCGGCTCCTCGCTCTAAGCGGCATAAGTCTTTAGGGACTCGAAAAAACCTCTCGAACAGCGACCGGCTCTCGCCCTATCATGACGGCCAGTTTTAGCTTTCTCCACTGAGGTGCTCAACCCAGCTCAACTGGGGCACAATCGCAGTGGTTCTCCCAGTGCTACCTTAGCCGATATAACGGAACGTAAGGTACCAAAACATGGAGCCGGGCAAACCCAACTATTGACCCAAGACATGATTCGGAGTCGATGCATATAATGCTATAAGTTCGGGGTGCCGCACCTGTGAAAGTGTTCGGACTTATCACACCATATTTTGGGGAACTTAAGCCCCTGGTGTATTTGGCCATACCAAAGCGTACGGATGCAACATGTCACAAGTGAACATATATGGATAAAAAAAGGAATGCAATAATAGGCAAAAAGCGATGCATTGCTTATTCAAAAAATACTGCAATGAAGGCAGAACGATACAAATAGTGCGATAAGCAAGGGATGGGACTATTTAACATGTCCCCCTCCAGGGGTAGGCTGCAGGATGGTATGTAAAACAGGTATACTGCTCGTAATAGAGACCACCTGGACACTCGACGTAGCTTTTCTGCTTCCCTGGCTGTTGCATCGTGAGTTCGGCAATTCTACTGCCGGACAGGGCTTCTGGAAAACGGAGTCCTGCGAATAAGAAAAAAAAAGAATGACACAATTGGGAGCCCCTGGTGCGGTTGAGCCGCTCTCCGGGCATGCCATGGTCGTGCCCCTACCCCTATGCCCATGGTATCTCCAGAGCGTAGTTATGTACGCGTGGTACTGGTCTCGCGATTTCGCGAGGGCTGGGGTTGGGGCCGCATTGCTACGCGTGCTCGGAATGTGCTAGGCGGTCTTGTTGTAGGTTACTCCGGGCGCACTTGACGGTGTCCGGCCGCTTAACAGCCGGACTCGAGAATTTCCTTAAGAGGCTGCTTTGTACCTCCGCCACGAGAGCCGCTGTATGCTCCTCCGTTCGGAGAGAGCGTTCGGTGTTTCCGTTGACCGTAATGACTCCTCGAGGGCCTGGAATCCTGAGCTTGAGGTACGCGTAGTGCGGCACCGCATTGAACTTTGCAAATGCGGTTCGTCCGAGCAGTGCATGATAGCCGCTGCGGAACGGGACTATGTCGAAGATTAACTCCTCGCTTCGGAAGTTATCCGGGGATCCGAAGACCACTTCAAGTGTAACTGAGCCTGTACAGTTGGCCTCTACACCTGGTATGATGCCCTTGAAGGTCGTATTTGTGGGTTTAATCCTTGAGGGGACTATGCCCATCTTGCACACTGTATCCTGATAAAGCAGGTTCAGGCAGCTGCCGCCATCCATCAGGACTCTAGTGAGGTGAAATCCATTGACGATTGGGTCTAGAACCAATGCGGCGAATCCGCCATGGCGGATGCTAGTGGGGTGGTCCCTTCGATCAAAAGTGATCGGGCAGGAGGACCACGGATTGAACTTTGGGGCGATTGGCTCCATCTCATATACGTCCCTGAGTGCACGCTTCCGCTCCCTTTTGCGTATGTGGGTTGTGTAATGCCCCGGATCCGATGCGCCAGGTGTCTGCCAGTTATTCGCCGTCGTTGCCATGTCACCTGCTTGCATGTTGCATTTTATCATGTCATCATTCGCATTGTGTCATCATGTGCATTGCATTGCATCGCATACGTGTTCATCTCATGCATCCGAGCACTTTCACCATTGTCTGTATTGCAATCCGGCACTCCTATGTCCTCCGGCGTCCCCTTTTTGCCTCTTCTCTTGTGCGGGTGTTAAACGTTCTCGGAATGGACTGAGTCTTGCCAAGCGGCCTTGGTATACCACCGGTAGACCGCCTGTCAAGTTTCGTGCCATTTGGAGGTCATTTGATACTCCAACGGTTAACCGGGTAACCGTAAAAGCCTTTTTTGTGTGCAGCCCAACACCCCTTCCAAAGTGGCCCAAAACCCATCTAACTCCCCTCCATGCTCTCGTTCGTTCGATCACGATCGCGTGGCCGAAAACCGCTCCTCATTTGGACTCTCCTAGCTCCCTCTACCTATAAATTAGCCCCCTCCCCTGAAATCTCGGGCAAACCCTAGTCCTCTCCCTCCTCGCGCCGCCGGACATGTCCGCCCGGTGGCCGGACACGTCCGCGCCGCCGCGGCCAGCCAATCAGAGGCCGCCGCGTGGCCTCCCGCGCCGCCCCCTCCGCCGCCGGCCCGCGGAGCCCATCGCGGGCCCGCGCGGGGCCTCGCGCCGCCGCCGCCCGGCCCGGCCGCCGGAGCCGCTCGCTCGCCGGCCTCCCGCGCCGCTCAGCCTCCTCGCCACGCCGCGGCTCGGCCCGCCGGCGCCCCGGCCGTCCCGACCGGCGCCGCCGCGCCTGCGCCTCGACCCCGTCGCTGCCTGCCCTCCGCTCCGCGCCTCCCCGACCCGCGCCGCCGCGACCCGCGCCTCGACCCCGCCGCCTCCTGCCCTCTGCCGCTGTCGCCGGCCTGCGACCCCGCCGCCCCGCCTGCGCCCGGCCGACCCGCGCCTCGCCGACGGTCGCCGTCCTGCCGCCCGAGGGCCCCTCTGCCGCGCCGCGTCGCCCGGTCTTCCCTGCCGACCCGCGCCTCCCGTCGCCGGCGTCCCGCCGCCTCCGCCGCGCCCCAGCTCGCCGGAGTCGCTCCACCCTCGCCGGAGTTTCACCGGAGCCGGATCTGAGGATCGGGACGAGATCCACCAATCCCCGGATCCAAACGCCACTCCGTCCCGGAACCCCTCCGTCCACTCTCCCCGAGGTCCATTTTTTTCACTAAGTCCCGAAGTTATTGACATTATCATGTCATGTTCATCATGCCGTATCTCTGCATCCGTAGCTCTGTTTCGTGAGTGTAATATGTCAAATTGTTCGCCCCAACGAGTACATCGTTTCATTCCATTGCATCAGTTTCATTTGAGCTCATCTTGGTGCCCGAAATGCTGTTGGAAGAGTGCATGTTGATGTTAATCTCCTGAAACTGTTATAACATGCTCATTTGTCATTTTTGCCATGTTTGATGTGTGCATCCTATGAGGTTGATGTCTACATGTGTTTTGATCTATGATATGCCATCTTTCTAGTGGTGCTACCCATGTATTTTCGTGAGTTGTGTGCTGAGTGCATCGAGCTTGCTAAGTAGGGTACTTGCTGTTGCTGTTTTCCTGACAGATTCTGTTATATTTTGTTGCTATGTAAACATGCTGCTACTAATCATTTTATGCATAACCTGGAGATGTCCTATAAACATGTTTTGATCTACATGTCATGCTCTATCCATTCATGCCATTGGTTGCAATTATAGCCTGCTGTAGCTTGTTGTAATCTTGCTTTAAATTTGCTAAAAAAATGTTGCTGTCAACCTGTTAACATGAAGTTCAGTCTTGGTCATGTGTTTTCCTAGTGATCCATGCACCCTATGAACTTTCTCTTGCCATGCTTAGCTTCATAAACATGTCTTCTTACTGTTGGTTGCCTTTCCATGCCATGTATTGCTCTGTGGTGAGTGTTTCAAGCTCACCAACATGCCTACTTATTGTTGTTCCTGCCATGTATGAATCTGTAATATAACTTGCCATGTTTACGTGGGTGCCATCATATTTTCTATGCCTTTTTGGCTTATGGTCAGTAAGGGTCTTTTGATCTATGCTATTAGTAGATTCATGCCATCCCTTTTTTTGCCATGTTAAGTTCCTGTAACATGTTGTTTGATAGCTCTAAATATTGCAACCTGATGTTATTTCTGCTAAAGTCTGAAATTGTTATAATTTGCAATCTTTCCATGTCTTTTGGGGCATGTTCTAGTTGTTTCTGGGGATAGCTCAGTGTTCATATTTTGGTAAGCTTTACCTGTACTTCATTCCCATGCCTTTTGTTATTATGTTGGGGTGCTGTAGCATATTGTTTTTATGCTTGTAAGATGCCTAGTTGCTGTTATGGACAGATTGTTGTTATGACTTGTATAGAGTGTATGTGTTGAACCGTTGCTCCGTTTTGAGTGTGCTCTATATGAAACTTGCTTCATTTTGCATGTAGTTTCATATTATCATGTTGCATCCTTGTTTTGAGGTGTTTGCTTGATGTTTGTATGCATTTTGCATCAATGCCATGCTTAACTTGTTTTGCTCATATCTTCTAGGCCGTAGCTCCGAATCTAACGAACTTTATATGTAACTTGACTAGAATTTCGTGTAGATCATCTTGGTGCATCTTAACTTGCTGTTTAACAACTTGAACATAAGGTTTATCCAGTTCTGGACCAATTTCGAAATTTGCATATGAGGACTTACCGGAATTGTTATATGTTGTTTCCGGCCTCATTTAAACTTGCCTTGATGTGTTGCTCTTGTATGCATCATCTCTTGCCATGAGTAGCCTCATCTAGCTTTGTCATGCATCATGCTTGTTGTGCATCATGCCTTGTTCATGTGTGGTGTGTTTACCATGTTGTGTGCTTCTTCTCGATAGTTCCCGTTTCGTTGCGATCGTGAGGATGCGTTCGTCTACGTGTGGTTCGTCTTCGTGGCTTCATCTTCTTCATGGACTCGTTCTTCTTCCTTGCGGGATTTCAGGCAAGATGACCGCTACCCTGGATCTCACTACTATCGTTGCTATGCTAGTTGCTTCGTTCTATCGCTATGTTGCGCTACCTATTATTTGCTCTTCAAGCCTCCGGAAATTGCCATGAACCTCTAACTTTTGACACCTTTCCTAGCAAACCATTGCTTGGCTATGTTACCGCTTTGCTCAGCCCCTCTTATAGCGTTGCTAGTTGCAGGTGAAGTTGAAGATTTCTCCATGGTGGACAGGATTATGTTGGGATATCACAATATCTCTTATATTATAAATGCATCTATATATTTGGTAAAGGGTGGAAGGCTCGGCCTTATGCCTGGTGTTTTGTTCCACTCTTGCCGCCCTAGTATCCAACATACCGGTGTTATGTTCCCGGATTTATGCGTTCCTAAGGCGGTCGGGTGATTTATGGGACCCCCCTGACAGTTCGCTTTGAATAAAACTTGTCCAGCAAGGCCCAACCTTGGTATAACCATTTGCCTCACCACCACCTATACCCTTCCCTTGGGTCGGCAAACCAAAGGGTCATCTTTATTTTAGCCCCCCCCCCCCGGGCCAGTGCTTGTCTAAGTGTTGGTCCAAAACGAGCAACCTGCGGGGCCACCTCGGGGAAACTCGATGTCTGGTTTTACTCGTAGCTTGACTTATCCGGTGTTGCCCTGAGAACGTGATATGTGCAGCTCCTATCGGGATTGTCGGCGCATCGGGCGGCTTTTGCTGGTCTTGTTTTACCATTGTCGAAATGTCTTGTAAACCGGGATTCCGAGACTGATCGGGTCTTCCTGGGAGAAGGTCTATTCCTTCGTTGATCGCGAGAGCTTGTCATGGGCTAAGTCAGGACACCCCTGCAGGGTATAAACTTTCGAGAGCCGTGCCCGCGGTTATGTGGCAGATGGGAATTTGTTAATGTCCGGTTGTAGATAACTTGACACCAGATCCGAATTAAAACGCATCAACCGCGTGTGTAGCCGTGATGGTCTCTTCTCGGCGGAGTCCGGGAAGTGAACACGGTCTTTGGGTTATGTTTGACGTAAGTAGGAGTTCAGGATCACCTCTTGATCATTGCTAGCTTCACGACCGTTCCTTTGTTTCTCTTCTCGCTCTCATTTGCGTATGTTAGCCACCATATCATGCTTAGACGCTGCTGCAACCTCACCACTTTACCCCTTCCTTTCCCATTAAGCTTTGCTAGTCTTGATACCCATGGTAATGGGATTGCTGAGTCCTCGTGGCTCACAGATTACTACAACAACAGTTGCAGGTACAGGTTATGCGATGATCCTGACGCGAGAGCGATGTTTACTTGTTTGGAGTTCTTCTTCTGCTTCTTCTTCGATCAGGGGATAGGTTCCAGGTCGGCAGCCTGGGCTAGCTGGGTGGATGTCGTTTGAGCTTCCGTTTGTGTTTCATCCGTAGTCGGATGATGCTCTCTTGTATGATGTTGTTGTATTCGTGTGGCATTTTATGCCTCTTGTATGTATCCTCATTTATTATGTAATGTTGATGTAATGATATCCACCTTGCAAAAGCGTTTCAATATGCGAGTCTATCCTTGGTGGGACCTTCGAGTTCCTTTTGGATAGGGTCGCATATTGGGCGTGACAAGTTGGTATCAGAGCCTCGACCGACCCTAGGAGCCCCCTTGTTTGATCGTGTAGTTTGGCCGCTGTTGAGTCTAGAAGAAAACTTATTTCTGAGTCTAGTTATATCGGAGAGTAGGAATTATTTTTACTCCTCAGCCCCTTTGTCGCTCTGGTAAGGAATCTTGACGTAGGTGTTTTGAATTGCTCCTCTTCCCATTCAAATTTTTCTTTAGGATCACGCAGTTAGTTTTCATTCGTTGTCCATCCTCTTTTGTCCGGCACATTCCTCGTCAAGCTGATTCGAACCTCTCTCTCTTTGGGAGATCAATCCTCAGCTCTTTTCGATCGATGTTGTTTCTCTGTCCGAAGTTGTCCTTGTTTTTCACACCTACCCACCCTTTTCTTCTCGGAACCGGAGTCCGTAATCGAGTACCCTTCCTACTCGCGTGAAGCCTTTGCATTCTCTCCTCAATTATTTCAACGGGTGTTTTCTCTTCAAGATATTCGTCGGTTCCCCCTTCTAAGTTGTCTTTGTTTTTCCCGCCCTCCCACCCTCTTCTTCCCGGAGTTTGAGTCTATGTCGAGCATCAATTTCATTCGTGCGGAGCCTCTTCAGTCTTCCCTCAACTATTTCAACCGGTGAAGTCTCGTCTCGTTTGACATTCTTTATTTTTTTTCCTTCTCCGGTGGACTTAATTCAAGTTTTTCGGATTGATCATATTCTTTTCCTTCGAAATGTTCTCCCTGCTCGTTTGCCTCGCCAGTTTATCCTTCCGGAGTGTTCAAGACATCTCAGGAGATTCGTCTATGTTCCAATTCATTAGAGGTTGCCACCTCATTCAAATATTTCATTGTTCCGTTGCATCATCTATCTGTTCAACAATCCTTTCAAACGGTGTTTTCTTCAGTGGGCCCTAACCCACAGGTCTTTTCCCAGGATCTTACCTGACTCTTCTAATTCCCCCGGAGTTATTATCAACTCTTTTCAAGGGTGACGTAAGTATGAATTTCATCAGTCAGATGCCTTCTCCAAGATCGCTTTCAAATCATTTTCATTGTTGGCTCAACCTTTTCGCTTTTGTTTCTCCCGGAGTATCTCAGTAATTTTGGTGGTGTTTCTCGTCGTCATTTGAAGATGGAAGAAGAGTTTTTCCCCTAAATCTTGTCCGTTATCCCAGAGTTCCGTGGTGCTAGCTTCATATTAACCTCTCGAATTATTCCATTTGTCCGATATTCTTTTCTTAACCATCCGGAGTATGTCAGAAGTTGTTTTCCCGTTTCTTTTCAGCCGGAGTGCTGCCTAAATCTTTTCAGTCTTATCCGTTTCCTTTCTCATTCTAACCACTCCGGTTAGAACGAGTGGTTTCAGAGTCTATCTGATTCCGTGACCTTTTGATTCTCGAGTGCTCTCGATTCTTTGCTTCTTCTATTGAGTTCTTGTTTCACCTCATCCTTTTTCTCTTCCATCTCGGTCCTAAGATCTCGGGACGAGATCTCTTGTTAGTGGAGGAGTGTTGTAACGCCCCAGATCCGATGTGCCAGGTGTCTGCCAGTTATTCGCCGTCGTTGCCATGTCATCTGCTTGCGTGTTGCATTTTATCATGTCATCATTCGCATTGTGTCATCATGTGCATTGCATTGCATCGCATACATGTTCATCTCATGCATCCGAGCACTTTCCCCATTGTCCTTTTTGCAATCCGGCACTCCTATGTCCTCCGGCGTCCCCTTTTTGCCTCTTCTCTTGTGCGGGTGTTAAACGTTCTCGGAATGGACCGAGTCTTGCCAAGCGGCCTTGGTATACCACCGGTAGACCGCCTGTCAAGTTTCGTGCCATTTGGAGGTCGTTTGATACTCCAATGGTTAACCGGGTAACCGTAAAAGCCTCTTTTGTGTGCAGCCCAACACCGCTTCCAAAGTGGCCCAAAGCCCGACTAACTCCCCTCCATGCTCTCGGTTGTTCGATCACGATCGCGTGGCCGAAAACCGCTCCTCATTTGGACTCTCCTAATTCCCTCTACCTATAAATTAGCCCCCTCCCCCGAAATCTCGGGCAAACCCTAGTCCTCTCCCCCCTCGCGCCGCCGGACATGTCCGCCCGGTGGCCGGACACGTCCGCGCCGCCGCGCCCAGCTAATCAGAGGCCGCCGCGTGCCCTCCCGCGCCGCCCCCTCCGCCGCCGGCCCGCGGAGCCCATCGCGGGCCCACGCGGGCCCTCGCGCCGCCGCCGCCCGGCCCGGCCGCCGGAGCCGCACGCCCGCCAGCCTCCCGCGCCGCTCAGCCTCCTCGCCCCGCCACGGCTCGGCGCCGTCCTCTGGCCGGGGCCGTCCTCTGGCCGGCGCCCCGGCCGCCCCGACCGGCACCGCCGCGCCCGCGCCTCGACCCCGCCGCCGCCTTCCCTCCGCTCCGCGCCTCCCCGACCCTCGCCGTCCTCTGGCCAACCCAAGGGTCATCTTTATTTTAGCCCCCCCCCCCCCCCCCCCCCGGGCCAGTGCTTGTCTAAGTGTTGGTCCGAAACGAGCAACCTGCGGGGCCACCTCGGGGAAACTCGAAGTCTGGTTTTACTCGTAGCTTGACTTATCCGGTGTTGCCCTGAGAACGAGATATGTGCAGCTCCTATCGGGATTGTCGGTGCATCGGGCGGCTTTTGCTGGTCTTGTTTTACCATTGTCGAAATGTCTTGTAAACCAGGATTCCGAGACTGATCGGGTCTTCCTGGGAGAAGGTCTATTCCTTCGTTGATCGCGAGAGCTTGTCATGGGCTAAGTCAGGACACCCCTGCAGGGTATAAACTTTCGAGAGCCGTGCCCGCGGTTATGTGGCAGATGGGAATTTGTTAATGTCCGATTGTAGATAACTTGACACCAGTTTCAAATTAAAACGCATCAACCGCGTGTGTAGCCGTGATGGTCTCTTCTCGGCGGAGTCCGGGAAGTGAACACGGTCTTTGGGTTATGTTTGACGTAAGTAGGAGTTCAGGATCACCTCTTGATCATTGCAAGCTTCACGACCGTTCCTTTGTTTCTCTTCTCGCTCTCATTTGCGTATGTTAGCCACCATATCATGCTTAGACGCTGCTGCAACCTCACCACTTTACCCCTTCCTTTCCCATTAAGCTTTGCTAGTCTTGATACCCATGGTAATGGGATTGCTGAGTCCTCGTGGCTCACAGATTACTACAACAATAGTTGCAGGTACAGGTTATGCGATGATCATGACGCAAGAGTGATGTTTACTTGTTTGGAGTTCTTCTTCTGCTTCTTCTTCGATCAGGGGATAGGTTCCAGGTCGGCAGCCTGGGCTAGCAGGGTGGATGTCATTTGAGCTTATGTTTGTGTTTCATCCATAGTCGGATGATGCTCTCTTGTATGATGTTGTTGTATTCGTGTGGCATTTTATGCCTCTTGTATGTATCCCCATCTATTATGTAATGTTGATGTAATGATATACACCTTGCAAAAGCGTTTCAATATGTGGGTCTATCCTTGGTGGGACCTTCGAGTTCCTTTTGGATAGGGTCGCATATTGGGCGTGACAGGTTGCGTATATCATGTTCACCGTCCGCACTTGTGGGGGGAAACCCTTCTGTCCTCTATTGTTCGGCGGCCGGGTCACCTCCTCGTCATCGCTATGCAGCCCCTTGTCATTTTTTTCGGCAGTTAACTTGCCTGCCTGCTTGAACACCCAACAATCCCTGTTGGTGTGATTGCCTGGCTTTTCGGGGGTGCCGTGTATCTGGCACGAGCGATCGAGTATTCGGTCCAAATTGGACGGGCCCGGAGTATTTCTTTTGAATGGCTTTTTCCGCTGACCGGGTTTAGAGCCTCTGAATCCGGCATTGACTGTCGTATCCTCAGTATTGTCGCCATTAATGCGGCGCTTGTGCTTGTTGCGACGCGACCTGCCATTGGTGTCCTTGGTATCCGAATTACCAGGGCTCTTTGTCATGTTGTTACTACGAGCTAGCGAGCTATCCTCTCCCGCGCAGAAGCGGGTCATGAGTGTTGTGAGGGCTCCCATGGATTTCGGCTTTTCCTGTCCTAGGTGCTGGGAAAGCCACTAGTCGCAGAAGTTGTGTTTGAAGGCTGCAAGGGCCTCTGCGTCCGGACGGTCGACGATTTGATTTTTCTTGTTTAGGAACCGTGTGCAGAATTGTCTGGCCGATTCTTCTGGCTGCTGAATTATGTGGCTTAGGTCATCGGTGTCTGGTGGTCGCACATAAGTGCCCTAGAAGTTGTCGAGGAATGCGGCTTCCAGGTCTTCCCAACAACTGATTGACTCTGCTGGCAAGCTGTTAAGCCAATGTCACGCTGGTCCTTTATGCTTGAGTGGGAGGTATTTGATGGCGTGTAGATCATCACCGCGGGCCATGTGGATATGGAGGAGATAGTCCTCGATCCAGACCGCCGGATCTGTTGTGCCATCGTATGATTCAATGTTGACGGGTTTGAAACCCTCGGGGATTTGATGATCCATTACTTCATCTGTGAAGCATAGTGGGTGTGTGGCGCCTCTCTATTGGGTTATATCACGACGCAGCTCAAATGAGCTTGGTCTACTGTGTTCGGCCCGGCCGGAATTGCTGTATCCGGCGTGACGGTTGTCATCACGTATCGTTGGGCGCCCACGCGATCCGTAGATCGATCTTATTTGTCTTGCCTTGTCCTCCAATATGTCTCGCAAGTCTGGCGCACTCCCCCGTGGCTTTGTACTTTTCGAGCGACACCGGGGTGCGGCTTTAGTGGAGGGCCTAGAGGCCTCTGTCGCGGCGACGAGGTGGCCGGTCGGCCGCGTTATGCGCTGGTGATGCAGGTTTGGGTGCTTCCTCCTCTAATCGGGGTAGCAGCCTGTGTTTTGGGTAGCTCTTGGAGGGGCGTTCGAGTTCATACTCTTCGGCCGCAAGGACTTCAGTCCATCTGTCGGCTAGCGAGTCTTGGTCAGCCCTAAGTTGTTGCTGTTTTTTCTTGAGGCTGCTTGCCGTGGCCATAAGCCTGCGTTTGAAACGCTCTTGTTCGACGGGATCCTCAGGCACGACAAATTTGTTGTTGTCGAGGCTTGCCTCATCTTCAGAGGGAGGCATATAATTATCGTCCTCTACTTCTCTGTCTGCCGCTCTCTCATGAGGGCTGGCTTCTCCATCCTCCTGCACTGAATCCTGCTGGAGGGGGTTGTCTTCGGCACTGTTCGGGGTGTTATTGTCTCCGGTGCCGGAATCTCCATTTTTGTTGTGGCGGGATTTAGAGCGGCGCCGCTGACGCCGGCGCTTAGGCTATTTCTTGGAGGGGTCATCCTCCGTTTTTCCATTGCCATTTCCTTCCTTTGGGATGTCCACCATGTAAATGTCGTATGACGAGGTAACCTTCTAGTGCCCTGTAGGCGCTGGTTCTTGGTCGTCTCCTGCATCATCATCCATACCGTTGATGTCTTCAGAGTCGAAGTCTAGCATGTCAGTTAAGTCCTCGACAGTGGCTACGAAGTGGGTGGTGGGTGGGCTTTGAATTTCTTCGTCATCTGCATCCCAACCGTCCTGACCATAATCCGGCCAGGACTCTCCTGAGAAAGAGAGACACTTCAGCGAATTCAGGATGTCGCCAAAGGGCGAGTGCTGAAAGATGTCCACAGCAGTGAACTCCATGATCGGCGCCCAATCGGATTCGATTGGCAGGGGCGCGGAAGGTTCGGAGTGCGGAGGGGAGTCCGGCACCTTGGAGTCATGAGCTTCACAAAGGACAGGGTTGGTATTCGGCTCTATCGCCGTAGAGGTAGCAGCCCCCGAGGCGGTGTCCAGCCACCCATCCTCGATCGGCGCAGTTGGCTCCGAGCTAAGGGTCGGAGCAGACACTTGTGCGGCCTCCAGGGCACTGTCCGGCAGCAGAGCTAGATCATGCCCATCGTGACAGTGCGGCGCGCTTGGCTGTGGCTCGAACCCGTCGAAGATCAAGTCTTCGCGGATGTCAGCCGTATAGTTCAAAGTTCCAAATCTGACCTGATGGCCAGGGGCGTAGTTTCAATCTGCTCCAGATGGCCAAGTGAATTGGGCCGCAGTGCAAAGCCGCCGAATACGAAGATATGTCCGGGGAGAAAAGTCTCACCCTGGACCGCGTCGTTGTTGATGATCGAAGGAGCCATTGGGCCTAAAGGCGACGACACAGCGGAACTCTCAATGAAAGCACCAATGTCGGTGTCAAAACCGGTGGATCTCGGGTATGGGGTCCCGAACTGTGCGTCTAGGCGGATGGTAACAGGAGACAAGGGACACGATGTTTTTACCCAGGTTCGGGCCCTCTCGGTGGAGGTAAAACCCTACTCCTGCTTGATTAATATTGATGATATGGGTAGTACAAGAGTAGATCTACCACGAGATCAGAGAGGCTAAACCCTAGAAGGTAGCCTATGGTATGATTGTTGTTCGTCCTACAGACTAAAACCCTCCGGTTTATATAGACACCGGAGAGGGCTAGGGTTACACAGAGTCGGTTACAATGGTAGGAGATCTACATATCCGTATTGCCAAGCTTGCCTTCCACGCCAAGGAAAGTCCCATCTGGACACGGGACGAAGTCTTCAATCGTGTATCTTCATAGTCTAGGAGTCCGGCAAACAGTGATAGTTCGGCTATCCGGACACCCCCTAGTCCAGGACTCCCTCACACGCCGTTTCTGAAGATCAGGCGGCGTCAGCAAGCAAGGAGCTAGCTTAAAAAGCTCCGGCCTGAGGGCTTTGAGTAAATGGTACAATCCCGATGAGCACGCGGCGAGCGGCATGGTACTGAGATTGTCCACACGTGAAACAATGAGCTTGATTACGTCTGTGGGGAGCGAATTCCAGCCACTCTTTCGGCGGACACTGCTCGGTTCTGCCATTGTTAGTGCTTGGGTTTCGAACGAGGGGGGAGGCACCTTAGCGGGGATGGAAGCTTGGACGAGATTATGTGCGGACAAAGATGGAGAAGCGAATATGTGCTGTAGGAAGTGGACAGGTGATGATGACTACAACACGCAGCTTGACTTACGAGACACATACCAGCAGCGTAGGGTCATATCGATGCCAGACAAATTGCTTGAGTGATCACAGTACTGGTACTCCCTACAGTACCTACTATAGTACTATGCCCTAGCTTGCTAGAGTAGAGTATTAGAATAGGACTCTGCTCTACTACTAGCACCGGAGGAGTAGTATATTCTAATCTAAAATAGTTACAAACTTCAATGCCCGATCGTGGAATGACTACGAACCGTGCTCAAAGACTGTGTCTACATGGTGTTTGGACTTATATGCAAAAAAAGCAAGATGCCCGTGCATTGCATGGCACACCATCATCACCAACTCGGTTTTTTCTCTACTCCTACTCCTATAAAATACTCAGTTGGTGATGATGGAGGCGAGGAGGCGTGTTCAGCTGGGCGTGCAGCGGACGGCGCAACACTATTTGATTTGTTATAAAAAAGAGTTGTAGAGATAGAGACATATAGGGAGGAGCACGAGGTTGTGGGAGATAAGGATGAACGAGGCAAGGCCTTATCTGTAAATGTGGAGAGATGTGCGGGTATATTTTGTAAAATTGTCATAGTTGGCTTTCTATCCATCAGATATTGATCGGACGGTCTATATTACAATATGGCAGGCATACCATCATCACCAACACGGTTTTCTATAAGAGTAGATATATATAGATATAGATAGATAGGGACTAGGGAGTACTAGTAAGGACACCATCTACTGCTTCGTGTGCTACTCCTGCGCTCCATTCGACGGCCGCAACGTCCCCTACAACCACTCCCTCCTGCACTCCATTCGGCGGGCGCTGTTGAAATCTGGGGAGCGCACTCTCGCGACTGCTGGCAGCCACGACTTCACCGACGACGACTTCTTCCCCGACCTCGGCAACCTCTTCCTCAACAACATGGGCGACAACCTCAACGCCAACGGTGCTGCTCCCATTGCACCGTATGTGTTTCTGTCCTTCCTGTTCGAAATCGTGGTAGAATTCATGTTTCTACTCTATATCCTACTACTATGCTAGTCCACATGATTAGTTTCATCTCTATTATAGCCGTCATGATTTATTTTGTGCTTATTCGGATTAAATCTCGTAGTAACTTGCTCATACATTCAACTGGCCCAACGTCCCCTATAGCCACTCCTGTTTCATGGACGGCCTGGTTGATGCCTCAAAGGATCCCTTCGTCCACTGCTATGAGTGCCCGATGCTGTTTTGTGGCTCGCCGGCAGGCATTTTGCATCACCTCACGGATGCGTGCGGCGGTCACTACTGGCCCTTGGCGGAGAACATCAAGTACGACATGTGCTACCGGTTCACCATGCCGGAGTCGCTGGAGGATCACCGCCGCCTGCTAGTCTCGGAGGAGGACGGCAGCGTCTTCCCCTTGATCGTGAGCACCGACGAGGCCCGCGCAGGCCGCCGCCCCATCTCTGTAATGTGCGTCAGGGGCGTCACCGCTGAAGCTGACACTACCACGAGGCAGATGTACGGGTGCGTGGTCAATGTTACTACCCCTCCGGGTCGCGTGGGCGGCGACACCGGCCTCATCAGACGGACTTGGACTCTGGGGAGCTGGGACTATCCCGCCAATGTGGACTTGGAAAACCCATGGCATCCTTTACCCGCCGACGCGGTGCTTGGGGACTCCAAGGAGGTTCACCTGGACATACGCATTATCAAGTGCACTTAGGAAACATGTAGTGTGTGTGTGGGCGCTTATGGCCCGTGTCTTTGCCGCTTTTGATTCTATAAGCTTGTCGTTAAACTTGAGTGGCTTTCGCCGCTGTCCTTCCTTTGAACTGCTCCTCTCAGTGAGCTGATGTAAGACACTTTGGGCTTCATTTGATAATGGAACCGGGGAGGAGCCTCCCTGTTCTTATAAAAAACGCATTATCAAGTTAAATGTTGATCATTAGTCTTCTCTCAATTTAATCCGCTGTCTAAGCATGTGGAGACCTCCATGCAGGATCTTGCTCTATTGGAGTATCGCGCATGAATAAAAGTGTATCCCTTTATGGTTTAGTCTAGAATCTTCCATGTATGAATTTCTACTACGGTACTGGTGAAAGACTTACGATGAACCATTTCTTACATCTCCTCTGCCCCCTTGCAAGTCATCCTGATTTAATCCCTTCGTCTAGGTGTTTAAGGGGATAGTTAATATTACTTAATAGTATAGCCAACTGTTGACTATAAGAAAGTGCCATGTCATCTGTAGGCAACATGTATAACAATCGATACTCAAAAACTAATTCTTAAAGATCATTTCTTGCAAAGCACAATAAGTGTTATTTCTTCACAAGTTTTGGATGCAGGTTGAACAGTTGAACGCTTTTGTTTGCAAAAGATACCTTTTTATCTATTTCACCCGGATGTTTGTGAGCTCTAGAGATGAGATACTATCCGAAGAAACCTAGCAATACCCGTTACACATGAGATGACCCCCACATCCTTTGTCAAAATAAACAACTCCCCGATCAATGCATTTCACTCTTCGGTGCAACACACGGGCACCTTACTACTATAGATTAGTACGACCAAAAATTGAACTAACATTATATATAGTACGATAAATACTGATGCATGTCACCTAAGATTATATCATTCAAAAATATGTTCAAATACGAATCCAACAATATAGTTTTTGTTGACATGCACTAACATTTTGTCAGTTAAATCTTCAGTCAAATTCAATGGGGGACTAATAAACCACGACCGATGTAGTAAAAGTGTAGAGGGCGGCGCTGCACGGGAGTCTCACCTCTAACCCCGCTCGTGGCACGGCAGTAAAGCCGTCATATCACAAAACCCAACCACTCCCAGTAACAAGTGGCCTGGTAAAATAAATGGAAAAGCAACCATCACATCCCTCCGTCTTTTTTGCATTTCATCTCTCTGCATTTACTTTCTCCGGTTCATATCCCGCACTCGATCCCTAGCTACTACTCCTAGGGCCAGTTCTTTTGGCGGCTTCCCTAGCTTTTCCCAAAAGACTAGTCACAGTGGAGAGTAACAATAAGGTGCCTCACTCATTTATTTGGGCGTCTAAACTACTACTCCGTCCTGGTTTATTCCTCACCATTGTAATTTGTGCTAAATTTTGACCAAAGATTTAACTGATAAAATGTTACTCAAAACACTTAGGCACGGTGCATCTAGGTGTGTAAGTCATCTTACGAAAACTAAATAATCCCAAAACACTTAGGCGCGGTGCATTAACATCTACCTCATTTCTTGTTTCTTGACATATCAACCAATAAGAGATAAAGAGTGTGCATGCTTTTAATGACTTGAGATATCAAACACAACATGGAGTGGTTAGTTCATTGCATGCAATACTATTAATTAGCAAATAAACATTAACGTTTCTCGTTTTCTCCTCCTCCTTGGTCACGGTGCATAGCCTAAGACGACTTACTCACCTAGACGGATGGAGTAGTTCATGTGACATGCACTAACATTTCATTAGTTAAATTTATGATCAAAATTTGACACAGATTACAATGGGGACCAATAAACCAGGACAGAGGTAGTAGTTATAGGATTACTAATCTAGAAGCCTAAAAGAACTGGCCCCTGGTACTCCTACTAGTAGTAGTACTAAAAATACGATACAGGGTGTAGGAAGCGGTTTGGGAATTTGCATGCCTTTCCAACCAGTGAGATACTCCGTACAAAGTACGACAGAGAAATAACCACAGAGAAGGAAGCTAAATGTAAGCAATCAAACGAGCATTTTTGCATTTGTTTTGCATTGAATTGTTTCACAAGCTTGACTAGTGTTGTTTTTCTATTTTTACAAAAACCGCATTGTAATGTTAAAACGTGCATTTGCATGTACATAAGTAATAGTAGTACTCCCTCCGTCTAGGTGTACAAGTCTTCCCTCCTTCTTGGTCACCATGCACAACCAAAGATGACTTATTGTCCTGGACGGACGGAGTAGCACAGTCTGCAAGCATATATCGAGAGAGACGTGTAGTCTGATAGTATATAGTAAAGTTTGTGCTATATGCACGTACTTGCAAAATGCGTAATAATACACAACATTTCCAAACTTTCCCTTTTACATACTTAATTAAGGACGCTAAAAATTCCTGAACGTTCGGGATTTATCATTTGCGTCCCAAAACTAATGAAATTGCCTTACGAAACAAAAATTATACTCCTCCTAAAAGCCACAGCGCTCGCAGGAGCGCTTGCGGCGCGCCACGAGTGCCCTGGTGCGCGGCCATTTCCCAGCGCGCCGGCACAACATCTCTTCCTCAGCCTCGCAACTCGCAAGGTGCTGATTGGCGGCTTGCCGGCGAGCGAGCGCGATCTCACCGGTGTGGTGATCCGGCGCCAGCAGGTACTCCTCCTGGCTGGAAGAATGCACCCGGTCCACGTACCGCCAAGCGTAGATGAGGCGCTTGGGCCCGACTACACTCAGGGCATCGGCACGGGCGTACTCCGCCACCCTCACGGCCCTCGCGTGAGCCTTCTGCCAAAGAACCAATTGCTTGACTCTCTCAGACGCGACATAGATCTCCCAGAAAGCTTGTTGTGCGGTGCGCATCTCTTCCTCAGCCTTCTTCTCCGCCTCTATTTTGGCGCGCTCTGCTGGAGGCAAAGCCTCCCACAAGGCGATATCCATTTCTTTCCAAAGCTCCTCAAGGTTGGGCGGCTCGGCGGGTGGCGCGGCGTTCTCCTCGTAGCGGGGAGCCAACGTGTCCTCCGACGTGCGTGCTGGTGAGATTGGGAATGCCGACGCGTCCACCTCGACGTGTCGTGGCAAGGAGCGAAACGCCGACGCGTCCTCCTCGACCAGTGGTGGCGAGGAACGGAACGGCAACGCGTCGCGTCGCGGCGAGGAGCGGAATGCCAACGCGTCCTCCTCGACTAGTTGCGGCAAGGAACGGAACAACGACGCGTTGCATAGCGGCGAGGAGCGGAACGCCGACGCTTCCTCCTCGACTAGCAGCGGCGAGGAACGGAACAGCGATGCGTGAACGTCCGCGCGGTGCAACGAGGGGCTCCTAGGCCTTGGGAGGGGCGATCCGATGGTGGTCGACGTGAGAGGGAGGGGGAGGAGATGGCGATGAACATGAACGTGAGGGGGAGGAGATAGCGAATTCGTGGGAGGCATAGTATTATAGCGAGCAATGGCACACCTTCGTAAGATATGGACTGAGCTTCACTGAGTTAACTGCAGGTCCAGTTGCATCACTGACATGTGGACCAGTACACTGCTGGGCCCGTATGCCAGTGACCCAATGCACCTGAAGTTAAGGAAAAGCTATGTGGGCATATTTGTTGGAGTAAATTAAGGGGGAGCGAAGGGGTGGAAATATTGCTGGTCACAACGGATTGGACGAGCGTGGGGGGAGGAGAGTCATGCATGCAGATTTTTTCACACGGGGTGGAGTGGTAGGACCGCCAGAGGGAGAAGGAGAGTTTGGCAGGCATATTGTTTCCACACATGGAGAGGAAAAGATTTGGAGACGAACGGGCTTCCTGCAGGTATGGGGAACGGTGCGTAATAAGTCATCTTGCATGCTGGGCTAGGTATAGTCTCTAGTCATTAAAAACATACATGCCCCACAC
Source organism: Triticum timopheevii (assembly GCA_963921465.1). NCBI lineage: Eukaryota > Viridiplantae > Streptophyta > Magnoliopsida > Poales > Poaceae > Triticum > Triticum timopheevii. Next base: position 144,540,002 of record OY997270.1, read on the forward strand.
ATGTTCATATTTCAAGGTGCACTAAATTATTGCATGCGATGATTAAGGCTGGCCATAATGGTGGTATCTTAGCTGGTATCATGCACACGGGAATAGCAAACATGCTGATGTGGCAAAGAATTAAAGAAGAGAGGGGGGTTAGAGTAACTAGTGTTCATGCATGCATTGGTAAACACATTTTTTTGTGAAGAACGACAACATTAGTTGAGTACTTTTGCAGACTTCAAAACCTATTCCACCGCCTCTACTATCTTGCTAAGAGTAGGTGAAATTTTTGAGTCGAGCCCTTTAAACTAGAAGGGAGGTAGTGGTACTCTAATAGCTAGGTGTGTGAGTCATCTTACGAAAACCAAATAATCCCAAAACACGTAGGCGCGGTGCATTAACTTCTACCTCGTTTCTTGTTTCTCGACATGTCAACCAATAAGAGATGAGGGTGTGCATGCTTTTAATGACCTGAGACTATCAAACATGACATGTAGTGGTTAGTTCATTGGATGCAATACTATTTAATTAGCAAATAAACATTAATGTCTCTCGTTTTCCCCTCCTCCTTGGTCACGGTGCATAGCCTAAGATGACTTACTCACCTAGACGGAGGGAGTATCAACATTCACAATGTCAAATCAATATTTTTACACTCATTATAAAACGTAGTTCTTATACTCATTATAATTAGTATTGTAGATATTGATATTTTTAGTATAAATTTGGTCTTGGGATTTCATTGATGCCTGTCAAAGCGTGGAGGAAGCGGAGCTTAGGGCTTGCATTACCGGTCTCTACATAGGCATTTCTCTCCATAATCCTGTAATTTTAGAGACTGATTGCGCTTTTGTGGTAGCGTCTCTTGCATCGGGGGACTATCACAGGTCTGCTATGCGTGACCTGAAGATGAAAGCGTTGATCATCTCAAAGTTGATCAACAATCTTCAATTGTCAAAGATTAGCCGTTCGGCCAATAAGGTGCCACACTTAATCGCTAAGTATAGCTTTGACAATAGATTAGATGGTATTCTTGTAAATAACGTACCGCCCTGTCTGGTGAATATTGTATCGAATGAGCGTACTGGTGTGGCTGGTTAATTAATGTAAGGTGGTGTTCAAAAAAAGTATATATTTGGTCAAACACTTTGCAAACGGTTGACGGGAGTAAAAAGGACCAGAGGGAGTATCATGCATGCGGAGTAGGCAAAAAAATTGCTCATTTATAGCCGGTCGAAGTCTCAAAGGGCGCGACCGCGCGAGGGAGGTGAAGGTCGTGGGAGGCGCGACGGTTGATGGAATTAAGTGAAGTTACATCCACGTGCCGGCATGGCGTGCGAACAGGCAGAAGCTATACCGTCAGGCCTACGATATGGGTCTAGTAGACATGACGTCTAGTGGGTCCCGCATAGATCTCGAGAACTCTTTGGGGGCTTGCAGCAGTTTATCCACCGGGCAAGCCAGCAACCCCACGCCGTTCGCACGCCCTACTCGTCCCCGTCTTCTACCTCACAGCAGATTGCTCCCAGTCGTCCTATCCTTTCACATTAGTTCGCACCTAGTTTTTGCGGGGTACAACAGTTCAACTTCTCCTGACCCTCCTCCAAAATCCATGGCCTCCCAAATCTCCATGGTCGCTGCTGAGTACCAGGTTAGAGCCATCACCGGCGATTAGTTCATCGTCATCTACACACATGGATCCGCGACGGTGAAAGCATGGCTTGCTCGCTTCCTACGCATGTTCAACAGTTCAACGGATGAGTGGGTCGCTGGGCTAGATGTTGAGTACACCACTGCCATGGGACGAGAGAAGGATCTAAAGGACGACGAGAGGAAGAAGCTGTGGGGACCCCGACTCATAAGTCGTGATCACCGAATGCACGTGTACAGTGATCCCAGAGATCAATGCTCACTGAACACACAGAAGCTGAATAACAAGAGTCTTACATCCATACATACCGTATTACACAAGTAGGACCATTATGGTCAAGTCTTGAGTATATCATCGCAGCGGAAATCTTCTCTTCGTCGATAACTTGGACCCATGCCATCTGCCTTAACCCTACAGGCATTCTGACTGGGAAGTGTCCTAGCTCGCACGTTCGTCACCGAAGTGTTCTTCATCACATCCTGTTCTTCCATGCCTGGTCAATTAAATAACCAGTGGCAAGCCAATGAGTACTTTGAATGTACTCGCAAGCAACCCATGTTTTGGTTCAAGGTACAACAATGCATGACATAGGTGAATTTTTGCAGAAAGCTAGTTTTGAGTGCAATGACATGTTCAACATCCTATAAAGCATGCATCAAGAGAGTGCAAGTAACCATGAGGACTGGTTACAGATATCAACATAAATAGAGTGGGCACCAACCCATTTATCATAAACAGAGTGGGCACCAACCCATCTCAATCGTGTCAAGTCCTTTGACTTGACCCAAGTCATTTCCTTCATCACACACACTGGGTTTGTAAACAAGTGGACGTAGCCCAAGAGCGGTTACCCAACTGTCCTTGACCGTGGACACGGCTATTCGAATAGTTTTACACTCTGTAGAGGTTGCACACTTTACCCACTAGATCCGGGGAACTTCCGTGTCATCCATGACCCGCGGTACCTCAAGTACCCGGGGTAAGCACCCGATCACTACCTTTCCCTAGACGACACTAACATGGAGTCCACTCGATTGGTAGTAACCCCCATGCCAAACATTTCACATCATAAAATTGTGGAGCCTCGCTCCCATATTCATCACATACCACAAGCACGGGGTACCAACGGTGTGTCCGGTGCCCTGTGAAAACAGTCATGGCCGCCCTACCTGGCACGACCCTGTCCCGAGAGAGCGCACCAACAACTCTCCCGTCACTAGTAATGCGGGCTCCAAGCTAGTATCGGTCTAGGTACTCAACAATGCCCTTTCCCATATAAGGGTAGAGTGGTTGCGCATGTAAGGTTGGAATAACGGTCGCAACTCCGACCAATCCGTTTTGAAAACAACACACACTTTCCTTGGCACACCACTTCGTCATCAAGTGGTCACCCATCTCATCATCTCCCTCGGGCATAAGTGGCACCCGACGGGGTTTTCGAAAAGTCTTTTGAAAAAGCTTTGCCTCCTTCACCATGCATAAACCCATCCCTTTTTTTGCGTAGCATCTACATTAGCATCCTACCTCTGGTCATATGAGGGATGACCAAAGTGGTTTCATTTGGATTTGATGAATGGATTCCTCTGAACATTTTGATATGGTGGAATCAAGGGGTTTATGGATTTGCAAGAAGTGTACAGAAATATATTTTTGGAAAATGAGCAAAGGCACCCATTTAACACAGGATGATTTTAGAAGCATCTAGGAATTGGTTTCACTGGATTTGGAGTTGAGATGATTTTCCTATGAATTTGCAAAGTTGTCAAATATGAAGAAATGGCTCATTATTTTGTGGGGTACAGAAAGTATTAATAAAAATGTTCATAAACTAAGTTATGAACTTAGATGCATCTAGGAATTTGAATCATGGCATTTGGATCAAATATGAGCCCTCTTTGATTTTCTAAAGTTCATCACAGGAATGGAAAAACAAGATTTGATAAATGTTTGTGAAGAAAAAGTTTCTGGAAAAATGTGCAAGTTGCACCATGAGATAGATCATGATTTTATGAGCTACTAGAAATTTGAATCATCAAATTTGGAATTAATATGAATATTTTATGGATCTTACAAAATTTCTGGAAAAGAATAAAAAGAGGGAAGGAATCAACCTTATAACACGCACTGGGCGAAGCCCAGCGAAACAGCGCCTACTGGGCTCGGCCCAGTGGCTCAGCTGCGCGAGGAAAGGGGTGACGCCGAAGGCGTACTACGGGAGAGCGCCACCCAGCGGGGAAGGCGGTTTGAGGGGGTCCCGCCTCCACTTAAACGACGGGGCCCGCCCACCGGGCCGCTGACGAGCGGGGCCCGCTTGTCGGGTTCGTCCTCAACCTCCTGCGCGGGCGCGACGGGAGACAGAGGAGGCGCCCCGACGGCGACTGCCGGCGCTACAGGGCGTCTCCGGCGATGCTCCGCCCATCGGCGTGCTCGTGAGGCTATGCCGCATCCTCCTAGGTGCTTTACGCCCGCCGAGGAGGGCCATAGTGCCGGCGGCTTGGATGGTCGCGGAGGGGCCGTCGGCCATCATTGGCCGTGAGCGCACGGCGCACCCGGGGATGAATGGAGAGGGTATAGGGCCTTGCAGTGGTTGAATGAGGGCGCTGGTGCACCGAGGGGGAGAGGAGGGGCTCAGGGTAGCCCGAATTTAGGCGGAGCCCGACGGCAGAGCTCCGGCCATTGCGGTGGATGGAGGGCACGAGGAGGGGAATGGGTTGGTCCAGAGGGGCTCTAGGGGAGAGGGGGAGCAAACGGAGTGGATAGGAGGTCCTGGGACGGCTTTAAGTAGCCGGTTCGTAGCTTGCCGTGGACACGGCCTACGGGTGCCTGCGGGAATGGCCGTGGTGGCCACGGGAGGAGGCTCGGGGCTGTCTGCGGCGCTCGTGGACGTCGCGCAGGGTGCCAGGAAGAGAGAGAGGGAGCAGGGCAAGGCTCTGGTGCTCGCGCGTGCGAGGCCGAGCATTGGCCGAGCCGGGCGGCGTCGGGCACGAGCAATAGGGGGTGAGAGAGAGAGGGAGAGAGAGGGGACTGCACGGCTGTCGAGTTGCGGACGTCGAGGACCTCGACTAGCGCGAGGGGGAGGCTCGAGGTGGTCGGGGGACGCGGCGTCAACGGTCGGGAGGGCGATGACATGCTCCAGAGCGCGTCTTTGGCCGGCATCCGCGGCTTTTGCGCGCGCACTCGCGTGTCCACTAGTGTCAAAGGCATGCAGAGGGAATAAACAAGAGGGAAGGTGGCATTGGATGCTCTGGAACCTGCCAGGAATGAGGGAGAGATGAAAAGGGGAGGGAAAAGTGGCTGCCCAGAGAAGAAAAGTGGGTCTCTGCCCCCCTCCATCATTTCCTCTCGGGCAGGGAAGCACACCAGAGGTAAAGGGGGACTAGTAGGGGATGTGGTAAAAAGGGTAACTCATGGAGATTAGTGGAAGTGGCCAAAAATGGGATTTTGGCAAAGTGGCAGAAGGTGTTTGACGGTGGTTTGGGCAAGTAGATGATTTGCATCTGCCATGAGACTCCATAGGGTGAAATGACACATATAATTAGGGCCTTCCACCCATTTGGAGCTCATTTGAAGAAAGTTGACAATGTAACTTTGGCAAACCCTAGAAATGAACAGAAATGGGTTTTCCAAGATTTAGTCATGAAAATCAATTCTCCTTGATGCACCACTTGGTGTAGTGGCCTCATTTGGTCATGTGATCATGCTCACAAAAGATGGAATCAAGGAGAGAAAGTTGGTAATGTAGAGTTGTTCAAATTTGAATCTGGTCAGAGAGGGTTTTGAGGCACTTTGATAAATATAACTTGTTCTCCAACTTGTTCCACTTGGTCTAGATGAATAATTAGACCATTTGAGAATGTTCACAAGGTTTGAGAATATTTGGAAATGTTTGGCAATGTAAAGTTGTTCAAACTTCAAAATGGACAGAAATGGTTTTGAGAGTATTTTATGATGTTATCTTGTTCTCCAAGACATGGGACTTGGCAAGATCACCAAATATGTCATATGTGACATGATAGAATTTCCTTGGAATTTTTCGAGAATATCTCCTTTGTAAATATTTCAAAAGCTTGAAATATCCAGAAAGGGTTTTTGAGGAATTTGACCAATATTTTGAACATGACCATGTGTTTAAACTCTTATATATGGACAATATATGTCCACTGAGTTTCCCTAATTTTTGTCAAATATTTTTGAAACAATAAAATAATTTTTCCCTATTAAAGACCATTTCTGGCCTTAAGAAAAAGCCTTGAAATAAAATAGTAAAATAACTTTTAAAATTATATTTTTGTGGTTTCTGGGTATCCTATATCTAATAGGAGTCAAATATTTTTTTAGAAAGATTTTTACTGCCCTTAATTAAGTACTTGCAGTGCAAACCTCAATTAAGGGGTTTTTTGAAAAACTAATTTTTGAAAATGCTATTTGGCCAAATTATTTTTGCAAGAAATTATTTTATGTCCTATACACATGGCATGATCATTGGTTCAAGAGTTTGGAGCAAGGAGATGAAGTATAGGAGTTGGAGGATTTATTTGATTTTTAGAGCACTTGCAAACAGCAGACAAACTTTTAATCAAAGCAAAGGCAAAACACTCAAAAGTTTTTGTCAAACCACATTTTAGCATGATTTATTGACGTAAGTGTTGGCATGAAAATCAGGGTGTGACAGACCTACCCCCCTTACAAGAATCTCGTCCCCGAGATTCCCAGACTAGGCGCGGAAAGGGATACAGAAACTTGGATCTGGGGTAGTCTTCAAGTCTTCATGTTGCTTCCGCTTCTGTGTAGTGCTCCATTGAGCTTGAAGTACCTGGTGTTGTAGCTTCATGTATGACGCTCTTCTTGATCCAGGTTGCTAATGGGTAGCTCGCGGTAGGTTAGCTGGGGCTAGGGGTCGATGGCTTGGTGGTTAGTGTCCTTATCAGTGCTCGGGCTAGCTAGGAAGTTGAAAACACTTCCAGGGGTTGTGATGCATGGAAAGCATTGTGCACCCAGGTTACTTAAGTGGCAACTCCATCTGCTAACTGTCTTCTCTTCATCTCGTAGTGATCTCAGATGAGGTTGTTAAATCTTGGAGTGATCTTGCAGAAGGCCGATGAATCTTGGGGCGAGCTTTCCTTTGACATGGAAGCGCTGGGTTCATTTGAGAGGAGTGACCCAGAGATAAACATGGTCTCCAACTCGGAAGGTCATGTCTCGACAATGTGAGTCAGTGTAGCTCTTTGTCTTCACTTGGCAGTCTTCAAACGCTCTCTGACAAGCTGGACTTGCTCTTCGGCTTTACGGAGGATATCGGGCCCAAAGACAAGTCCTTCTCCGGTTTCTGACCAATTGAGGGGTGTGCGGCATTTCCGTCCGTATAACACCTCAAATGGTGCCATCTGAAGGCTTGACTGATAACTGTTGTTGTAAGAGAACTCGGCGAAAGGAAGGCAATCTTCCCACTTAGCTCCATATGCTAAGACACAGGCTCAGAGCATGCCTTCGAGTGTCGGATTCACTCGTTCTATCTGACCTCCGGTCTGTGGGTGGAAAGCAGTGCTGAGGGACAACTTAGTCCCCATGGCCTCCTGGAACTTCTTCCAGAACCTTGAGGTGAATTGGGTTCCTCTATCCGACACAATTTCCTTGGGAACGCCATGAATGCTCACGATTCGGTTGATGTAGAGACTGGCTAACTGGTTCCCCTTGTAGGTCGTCTTGACAGGAATGAAGTGGGGGCTTTGCCCGCCTTGATCTTCCTCTTGATGCCTTCAATACTCTCGTGTCCCGTCTAAGCTTCTTTAACCTCATCCATCAGGGTCGGCTTGACTTCAAGGTTAGCTAAGAATCCTGGTGCAACCAGTTCCAACCCGAAGCTTTCAAGTTCTTCATACAAGGCGGGTAGCTTGTCCTTAAGCATAGCATTCAAGGAACAAGCCTTTCTGCTTAATGCATCTGCTACCACATTTGCCTTCCCAGGGTGGTATTGAACACTGAGGTCATAATCTTTGATCAGCTCTAGCCATCTTCTTTGCTTCGTGTTCAATTCCCTTTGAGTGAAAATATACTTCAGACTTTGTGATCCGTGTATATTTCACATCGCTTTCCTAAGGGGTAATGTCGCCATGCCTTCAGGGCATGAACCACTGCTGCTAGCTCAAGATCATGAGCAGCATAGTTTTCTTCATGAGGCCGTAGTTGCCTTTGATAGGAGTGGCTCGCAGATATGCACGGTCTTCAACGCGGAAGCTCACTCCTTGACGACAATGGTTGGTATAGTTCTTCCTCCTTGACATGGCGGTCTTCGGATGTCCCCTAACCAGCTGATCAACTCTTCTTCCGTCTTCATGTGGACATTCATGTCCTCAAGTAAGGATGATGATTTACTTGCCCAAGTACTCTATGAAGTATTTGGGGGTACGAAGAGTGGGCTGAGGCATTGGTGAGGGTCACGGTTGAGCATTGGTCAAGGTCTTATTGATATAGAGCCAAGGCCCAAGGTCATGATCCAACCGTGTTGTGGCTTGGTAGGGCATAAGGGTTTCAAGGATTCTAGTGTGCGAATGAACATTTATCATCCTATCTTTAAGCACGGTTTCTGAGATGTCAATAGTCTATCTAGTCCTTTAAAAAATCACATCATATCACCGATAGCATCATTTCGTATAGGCCAACTCCAATCATCACTCATGCTATTCATATCCTCATGACTCCCAAGAGGAGGTCTAACAACATCATATATGTCTACAATCCCCAAACTCATATGCATGTCTACCCCTAAAAATCCATGGGTAGAACATATAAGCTGCTAAGCTTGAACGTGACAATCCAAGTGCTCAGCCTATTCTTCCAAGGTCTAAGATAAAGCACCTCTATCCTAGAGAAACACGTCGTAAGCCACTCCAAGATCTTGTTTCCTTCCTATGAATCAACTCCAACAGCCCATTAACTTCCATCAATCACTGCATAATCCATTAATTCTACAAATCCAACTCCTATGCTGGTGTTCCACATGATCATCTAAAGTCTTATAATTCCCCGAATACTTGAAAAGGCTATCTCTACTATAGTCAGTCCACCAATTTCCATTATTGGGATCTAGTAATACCCCAAGGTCAAGCTCACAAGGACTCCTAAGTAAACTCCGACAATTAGTCCAATCTCCTAGTTTATCGTCCACCAAGAAACATGGTATCATGATCAAGATCATTAGTCTAAATCCAACTTACTCCGAACCATGTAAACATACCCAGCATCTATACTCAACTAGGATCACCTATTTAGACCCAAATCTTGTGTCCAACGAGAAATCCTACATGTTCCCCCAAGTCATTTGTCCTCTATCCCTATATCCTTGAATTGGTCTCCCTATGGCATCGTCAGTCTTGGTGCTATCTTAGGAAGATAATGTGCTCATTCACTATGTCCACTAGTTCCATAATGAACCCAGTGACAAGCAAGGTTACAGAGGCTTAACAGATTCTCTTGCAATTCCGTAGGTTAAGCTCATGGTTAAGGTTTCGAGCTGGGGTATCTTATGATGTCTTGAAGGGTCTAGGAATGGGTTCCTAACCTTGGGGAGTAGACATAACGTCACTGGGTTGCACTTGGTCGAGGAGGCTGCAACAAAAGTCTCCAGTGCTCGTTGGTTGTTGAAGTAGAATCCATGGTGTATATATTGTCTTGCTAGCCTTCATTTGAGGAGAGAGAGACGAGAGGGAAAAGTAGCATAGAGGAGGGGAAAGCCTAAAGGGGTTTCTACAGTGCAGGTGCAAACAATCAGGTGAAAAAGAGGCCAAACTCAAACAACAAAATAATGCAAGTGATATAGTCGCGTACTTGTTGCCTGGGGAAAAAGGCGACTGATATCGAAACACAACAAACAAGCAACACACAATCATGGTTCTACTCGAACCATCATACGGACTCGACTGCGCATAGGGGGTACACGACTCATCCTACCCTAGGGGTTCTCGGACTCCATAGTCGTGCCTTGAGCCTCGTGCAGTCTCCCGGGTTTTCCTCAGGTGCTGCTACGTCTCTTGTAGTTGTTCGATGAAACGATCCCGGTTGAGCTTGAAGAGTCTTCAACAACTTCTCGCCTGTTGGAGTGATAGGGTGAAGGTGGCTCCTCATAACTGGCATTGACTTTGTCTTCCATTGTCTTGTCAATCATGAAGATCCCTTTTTGTCTTCTAAGCCGTTGATGGTACCAGGTAGGTAATCCTTTATGCAATGACATATCAAGGCATAATAGAGGTCCATCATGTCGGTTACGTTGATGACAACTTCGACACCAAGAGCGGGGGATGAGGAGAACCGTTTTCCTACTCACTATGGTTAGGCGGACCAAATGGCTAGGTTCTCATCCATCGGTGGTTGCCGATACAACAACGGTAGTGACAGGGTTACTCTATTAGCGATGCATATCATGTTCTTGCATAACCTATGCCCTGGTCGTTGTAGGCTAAGGTTGCATCATCTTGGAGCAGTGTCAAGGGTGTCGCCATCTCTTGGGTCTTCAGGTCCTCATTCCTCGAGGATGTATCTTCTGTTGGTATCATCTTGTTGTGATGTCGCCAATCTTGTGTTCAGGAGATGTGGGTGAATGTCTGGCAAGGCATCTTCCTTCTAGATTATCCACGAGGATTACAAGGAATCCAGTGGTCAGGGGCATAAGGGTTCTAGCGACCAAAGGTTTTGAAGGGGAAGAGATTAATAAAGAAAGTATACCTTAGTTTTTGAAAAACTGAGAAGGGAAGAGAAGTATAGATAGTTTTGAAAACTAGTAGTAGTTTTGGAAATAGTTTTACCCTATCTAACGACCATGCTAACTAAGGCTTCCTACAGTCAGGATGGCTCTGATACCAGCTCTGTGGGGACCCCGACTCATAAGTCGTGATCACCGAATGCACGTGTACAGTGATCCCAGAGATCAATGCTCACTGAACAAACAGAAGCTGAATAACAAGAGTCTTACATCCATACATACCGTATTACACAAGTAGGACCATTATGGTCAAGTCTTGAGTATATCATCGCAGCGGAAATCTTCTCTTCGTCGATAACTTGGACCCATGCCATCTGCCTTAACCCTACAAGCATTCTGACTGGGAAGCGTCCTAGCTCGCACGTTCGTCACCGAAGTGTTCTTCATCACATCCTGTTCTTCCATGCCTGGTCAATTAAATAACCAGTGGCAAGCCAATGAGTACTTTGAATGTACTCGCAAGCAACCCATGTTTTGGTTCAAGGTACAACAATGCATGACATAGGTGACTTTTTGCAGAAAGCTAGTTTTGAGTGCAATGACATGTTCAACATCCTATAAAGCATGCATCAAGAGAGTGCAAGTAACCATGAGGACTGGTTACAGATATCAACATAAATAGAGTGGGCACCAACCCATTTATCATAAACAGAGTGGGCACCAACCCATCTCAATCGTGTCAAGTCCTTTGACTTGACCCAAGTCATTTCCATCATCACACACACTAGGTTTGTAAACAAGTGGACGTAGCCCAAGAGCGGTTACCCAACTGTCCTTGACCGTGGACACGGCTATTCGAATAGTTTTACACTCTGCAGAGATTGCACACTTTACCCACTAGATCCGGGGAACTTCCGTGTCATCCACGACCCGCGGTACCTCAAGTACCCGGGGTAAGCACCCGATCACTACCTTTCCCTAGACGACACTAACATGGAGTCCACTCGTGGTAGTAACCCCCGTGCCAAACATTTCACATCATAAAATTGTGGAGCCTCGCTCCCATATTCATCACATACCATAAGCACGGGGTACCAACGGTGTGTCCAGTGCCCTGTGAAAACAGTCATGGCCGCCCTACCTGGCACGACCCCGTCCCGAGAGAGCGCACCAACAACTCTCCTGTCACTAGTAATGCGGGCTCCAAGCTAGTATCAGTCTAGGTACTCAACAATGCCCTTTCCCATATAAGGGTAGAGTGGTTGCGCATGTAAGGTTGGAATAACGGTCGCAACTCCGACCAATCCGTTTTGAAAACAACACACACTTTCCTTGGCACACCACTTCGTCATCAAGTGGTCACCCATCTCATCATCTCCCTCGGGCATAAGTGGCACCCGACGGGGTTTTCGAAAAGTCTTTTGAAAAAGCTTTGCCTCCTTCACCATGCATAAACCCATCCCTTTTTTTGCGTAGCATCTACATTAGCATCCTATCTACTCCCACCGGCATAACCCTCATAAAAAGGTAGGGCCATGCACAATGCAAGTATCAACGAGGAAATAACAGAACCAACCCACTTGGTTCACCATCTCACTATGATTCCGATGCAACAATAATAAAGAGCTATATATGACATGCATAAAAAAAGGGTTTCTTAGACATGGTCAAACGGCTGCTTGCCTATTTCAACAAAGTCTTCGAGGTCTTCAATGTCTCTGGTCCAACCCCAAGCATTTCGTCTACTTCGTCCACTATCGTCGAAAGCAACCATAATAAGCAACACAACAAGGCAGGAAATAAAAGTGCTCTAAAAATATGAGTTGGACTTTTCTAGGATACCTCTGGTCCTATGAGGGATGACCAAAGTGGTTTCATTTGGATTTGATGAATGGATACCTCTGAACATTTTGATATGGTGGAATCAAGGGGTTTATGGATTTGCAAGAAGTGTACAGAAATATATTTTTGGAAAATGAGCAAAGGCACCCATTTAACAAAGGATGATTTTAGAAGCATCTAGGAATTGGTTTCACTGGATTTGGAGTTGAGATGATTTTCCTATGAATTTGCAAAGTTGTCAAATATGAAGAAATGGCTCATTATTTTGTGGGGTACAGAAAGTATTAATAAAAATGTTCATAAACTAAGTTATGAACTTAGATGCATCTAGGAATTTGAATCATGGCATTTGGATCAAATATGAGCCCTCTGTGATTTTCTAAAGTTCATCACAGGAATGGAAAAACAAGATTTGATAAATGTTTGTGAAGAAAAAGTTTCTGGAAAAATGTGCAAGTTGCACCATGAGATAGATCATGATTTTATGAGCTACTAGAAATTTGAATCATCAAATTTGGAGTTAATATGAATATTTTATGGATCTTACAATATTTCTGGAAAAGAATAAAAAGAGGGAAGGAATCAACCTTATAACGCGCACTAGGCGAAGCCCAGGTAAACAGCGCCTACTGGGCTCGGCCCAGTGGCTCAGCTGCGCGAGGAAAGGGGTGACGCTGAAGGCGTACTACGGGAGAGCGCCACCCAGCGGGGAAGGCAGTTTCGAGGGGGTCCCGCCTCCACTTAAACAACGGGGCCCGCCCACCGGGCCGCTGACGAGCGGGGCCCGCTTGTCGGGTTCGTCCTCAACCTCCCGCGCGGGCGTGACGGGAGACAGAGGAGGCGCCCCGACGGCGACTGCCGGCGCTACAGGGCGTCTCCGGCGATGCTCCGCCCACCGGCGTGCTCGTGAGGCTATGCCGCATCCTCCTAGGTGCTTTACGCCCGCCGAGGAGGGCCATAGTGCCGGCGGCTTGGATGGTCGCGGAGGGGCCGTCGGCCATCATTGGCCGTGAGCGCACGGCGCACCCGGGGATGAATGGAGAGGGTATAGGGCCTTGCAGTGGTTGAATGAGGGCGCTGGTGCACCGAGGGGGAGAGGAGGGGCTCGGGGTAGCCCGAATTTAGGCGGAGCCCGACGGCGGAGCTCCGGCCATTGCGGTGGATGGAGGGCACGAGGAGGGGAATGGGTTGGTCCAGAGGGGCTCTAGGGGAGAGGGGGAGCAAACGGAGTGGATAGGAGGTCCTGGGACGGCTTTAAGTATCCGCTTCGTAGCTCGCCGTGGACGCGGCCTACGGGTGCCTACGGGAATGGTCGTGGTGGCCACGGGAGGAGGCTCGGGGCTGTCTGCGGCGCTCGTGGGCGTTGCGCAGGGTGCCAGGAAGAGAGAGAGGGAGCAGGGAAAGGCTCTGGTGCTCGCGCGTGCGAGGCCGAGCATTGGCCGAGCCGGGCGGCGTCGGGCACGAGCAATAGGGGGTGAGAGAGAGAGGGAGAGAGAGGGGACTACACGGCTGTCGAGTTGCGGACGTCGAGGACCTCGACTGGCGGGAGGGGGAGGCTCGAGGTGGTCGGGGGACGCGGCGTCAACGGTCGGGAGGGCGATGACGTGCTCCAGAGCGCGTCTTTGGCCGGCATCCGCGGCTTTTGCGCGCGCACTCGCGTGTCCACTAGTGTCAAAGGCATGCAGAGGGAATAAACAAGAGGGAAGGTGGCATTGGATGCTCTGGAACCTGCCAGGAATGAGGGAGAGATGAGAAGGGGAGGGAAAAGTGGCTGTCCAGAGAAGAAAAGTGGGTCTCTGCCCCCCTCCATCATTTCCTCTTGGGCAGGGAAGCACACCAGAGGTGAAGGGGGACTAGTAGGGGATGTGGTAAAAAGGGTAACTCATGGAGATTAGTGGAAGTGGCCAAAAATGGGATTTTGGCAAAGTGGCAGAAGGTGTTTGATGGTGGTTTGGGCAAGTAGATGATTTGCATCTGCCATGAGACTCCATAGGGTGAAATGACACATATAATTAGGGCCTTCCACCAATTTGGAGCTCATTTGAAGAAAGTTGACAATGTAACTTTGGCAAACCCTAGAAATGAACAGAAATGGGTTTTCCAAGATTTAGTCATGAAAATCAATTCTCCTTGATGCACCACTTGGTGTAGTGGCCTCATTTGGTCATGTGATCATGCTCACAAAAGATGGAATCAAGGAGAGAAAGTTGGTAATGTAGAGTTGTTCAAATTTGAATCTGGTCAGAGAGGGTTTTGAGGCACTTCGATAAATATAACTTGTTCTCCAGCTTGTTCCACTTGGTCTAGATGAATAATTAGACCATTTGAGAATGTTCACAAGGTTTGAGAATATTTGGAAATGTTTGGCAATGTAAAGTTGCTCAAACTTCAAAATGGACAGAAATGGTTTTGAGAGTATTTTATGATGTTATCTTGTTCTCCAAGACATGGGACTTGGCAAGATCACCAAATATGTCATATGTGACATGATAGAATTTCCTTGGAATTTTTGGAGAATATCTCCTTTGTAAATATTTCAAAAGCTTGAAATATCCAGAAAGGGTTTTTGAGGAATTTGACCAATATTTTGAACATGACCATGTGTTTAAACTCTTATATATGGACAATATATGTCCACTGAGTTTCCCTAATTTTTGTCAAATATATTTGAAACAATAAAATAATTTTTCCCTATTAAAGACCATTTCTGGCCTTAAGAAAAAGCCTTGAAATAAAATAGTAAAATAACTTTTAAAATTATATTTTTGTGGTTTCTGGGTATCCTATATCTAATAGGAGTCAAATATTTTTTAGAAAGATTTTTACTGCCCTTAATTAAGTACTTGCAGTGCAAACCTCAATTCAGGGGTTTTTTGAAAAACTAATTTTTGAAAATGCTATTTGGCCAAATTATTTTTGCAAGAAATTATTTTATGTCCTATACACATGGCATGATCATTGGTTCAAGAGTTTGGAGCAAGGAGATAAAGTATAGGAGTTGGAGGATTTATTTGATTTTTAGAGCACTTGCAAACAGCAGACAAACTTTTAATCAAAGCAAAGGCAAAACACTCAAAAGTTTTTGTCAAACCACATTTTAGCATGATTTATTGACTTAAGTGTTGGCATGAAAATCAGGGTGTGACAGAAGCCCGCCGTGATCCAGGTTTGCGTACATAACCTTTGCTTGGTCTACCACATATGCCATGCCGACGTTGAGTGCCAGGATTTTAAGAACTTCCTCAAGGACAAAAGAGTGAAATTCGTTACTCTAGGCTTTAAGAACCACAGGGGTGTCCTGCGTCGGATAGGTCTCGTTGTAGGCCAGCCCTTCGATCTCCAGAAGGCAAGCCTGGTGTCCTCCTCTCAACCTTCAATGCTGACCCTGGCAGCATCCATGATTGATCCTTCATATGCTAAAATGAATAAACCTTATCACGAGTTTCATCATGCATGGGAGTCGAAGACATTAGATGAAGATCACATCCTGTACGCTGCAATGGATGCCTACCTTTGTTTAAATATCTACATGGGTTGGATGAAGAAGCAGAGCCCAGTGTCCAGTTCAAGCAAAGAACCGTCGGCGAAGAGGAAGAGGAAGAGGGACGAGGACGAAGTCGAGGACGTGGACTCGGACTCCGAGTAGGTGGTAGTGCCGTCGCTCATGCTGGTTCTGCTGTAGTCTCAAGCGGACTAGTTGCTTAGTTTATTTTCAAGGGTGTGTTGTGCTGAGGCCCCAGCAAAACTATGTTTATGTTCTTTCTCGTTATTTGAACTCTTTAGTACGTAGAGTAGTACTAGTACTATGTCTTACTACTGTTCTTCTTGTAGTTGGTACTACTGCTCGTATCTTCGTGTTCCAACTGTACTTAATACGTTCTTACTAGTAGTATAATTTGGGTATGTCGATTTGTGAAATAAGTTCGACCGAGCGAAGGAAGAAGACGATAGAAGTGGTGGAAGAAGCCCTTCTAGCCATCCATGTTGCATCAAATGGCTCACATGAGTTGACTCACCCAAATTGCTCCTTCAGATTGCAGGATCCATGTGGCATTCAAGATCTCGAAGGTAGATTCTGCGTCCGCACCCGGTTTGCGGGCTCGACGCGCGTGCGACCGGCTTCTGTCATGACAGCCACCATGCGCGCCTACTCCGCGCGGGCGGAGACGACAATGACATGCTAGTTCCTCCTCGCCGGCGTGCTGGAGCACGCGCTCATCCTCCTCTTTGTACGCTGCGTGCATAGACGCGGCTCCACTAGCTACTCGCGTGCTTGGCAGCGCGGCGGCATGGCGAGGAGGGACTGCAGACGACGTGAGCTGGAGAGCCTTTGGCTTCATGGCACAGGGATGGCGGCGATACGGCGGTGATGGGCGAGAAATTGTTGGCTGGAGCAGGCGGGCGCCGGCATGCGCAACGGTGGCGGTGGCATATTGATGAGTGCGCGTATGGGAGCTTACTTTAGTTTTATATAAGGTTGGTCAAACTTAAAAGAAAACCGTACTAGTACACGTAAACATTAGACTTAGGCAGCGCTTTTATTAATTTTTTTTGAAGTTAGTACCACAACCATGATACGGAATCCTGTGCAAGCGCGTGAACCGCGGCCGCGCGGTCGATCGAACGGTGCGTCACCGTGTCGCGCTCGAAGGACATCCACCGAACCTTTTTGTGTGTGTGAAAACAATCCTCGAATATTACTCAACTTTTTTTCCTGGGAAAGTTCTTGACGCTGCAATATTTCCATATATTTGAACTTAGCTCCAGTTTGTGTTTATTTGGATTTGGACGTTTTAGGTGCGCCCTAGTTTTTTTAATACTTATTTTGTGTGTGTGACTGAGAGAAAACGTGTGTATGTGTCCATATGTGTGTTGTGGCGGAAGGGCAATGTGGAGTCGGTGTGCGTGTGATACAAACATAGAGAGGTGTGAATGTGCAAATGATCATGCATGAGTGAGACATAGACAGATGTTGATACGTTGTGTATACATGAGAGAACGGTCTTCTAGTTTACTTGTGTGTGTGTGTGTGTGTGTGTGTGTGTGTGAGAGAGAGAGACAGAGAGAGAGGAGCATCCGTAACACAACAACCATCTCTCTCGATTCGTCCGTCCCTCGCACGATCGCATGCAACACATGCATCAACGCGCACATTTTGACACCCTCACTCGGCCCCTGCCCACCTCAAGGCCCGCACAATCTCTTCGTGAATACCCATTTCTCTCCTTAGGTTTGTTTTCGCTCAATATCTGACACACACACACACACACACACACACACACGCAGCACAACACACACACACACTCCCCCGAGCATACAATTCATCCCCATCCAAGGTTATACGGCGACCACTCTCGCTTGTGCTTCTTTGCACCCCCAACATGCACAACACCTCAATCTTCAAAGAGCGCATCGAGTAGATCAAAGACGGGGAACACACCGTGCTATATAATGCGGGAACATTTGGAAGCAGGGTGATGTGACGACGACTGACTGACTCCCCCCCACCCTCTCTCTCTCTTGCACAAAATTACCAATCCCTCTCTCCCCTGCACAAAATTGTCAATCCCTCAAGCCATGAGATCCTTCCCCTCTCGTCCAGGGTGATGTTGTCTCTTCTCCTTCCACGTATACAGAATCCGGATGCACATGCATCTCACGTATATTACATGTCTCCATCTTTCTCACAGACCTAACTTCTTCCTCTCTCTTTCTCTTTCTCTCTCTCTCTCTGTCTCGTTAGGTTTGTCTCCTACTCTCTCGTCCACATACATACAATCTTTCCCGACCTATCTGCTCCATCTTCAAAAGCTCTCTCTACACATTTCAATCACACATTGGGATATGTCAAAATGTTGCTTCTATAATGGTTGATATAGAGTTTTGGTTGTTTTTGTTGCATCCTACAAAGTAATAACTATGAAATGCATTTAGATTCTCATTTGACTGGGATTATGTGAGTTTGAGGATGGTGTGAAGTACTATAGTCCTTGTATACATCTTGGGATTCGACACTGATTGTAACTATTGTATTGTATAGACCATTACATTCGAAGTCAATGGCCTAATATATTTATTTCACAATTTCAACAAATTATTAGTTCCCTACAAACTAAGAAAATAAATGTGTACTCCCTCCGTTTTTATTTAAGTCCGTGTATTAGCATTGGTCAAAGTCAAGTTTTGTAAACTCTCAGAAAGCTTATAACAAAAAATATTAACATATACAATAACAAATAAATACCATTAGATTCATTATTGAATGTACTTTCACATCATACATGTTTGTTATGGTAAATGTTTATATTTTTATATAAACTTGGTCAAACTTTAGGAAGTTGGACTTCGGTCAAACCTAATATGCAGAGTTTACTACTACTACTCGCTAGTTGCTTAGCGGAATCACTCAACACGCCACACGGGGAGTCTAGTGTCACAAAATTTTGAGGTCGGCGGGAAAATCTCCCGTGAACCTGATTCGAGCAATGGGAAGTTACCATCATAGCCTTCGGAACAGGCTTACGGACGACGCTTGGTAGGGGGCTGTTTTCGTAACTTTAGGTTCACCCTACCCAGCCAACCCCACCCCGGCACCCAGAGTAGTACACCTGAATACTCCCCATTTTCTATCCCCACCACAAAATAGACTTCTCCACGGCACCGCAGACTTCGTGCTCCTCCCCTTTACATCGACGCACTCGTCCACCGCAGTGCATCTGCCTCATCGATGACCTCGTACGCCGCACTGGAGCCGGTCCACCATCGTCGTCGTAGACGGAGCCTCTTCCCCGGCATCGTCTTCCACGGTCTCGGATCTGCTTCCCGGAAGCCGAAACCAAGCGCAGAAGTACCACCGCCGTGGACAATGGACTGACTCCCGTTGCCGACCATGACTCACAGAGGCTGCCGCGACCATCGTTCTCCTCCTCGATTGGTAATGTTTGTATTGAATCACTTAGCAGTACATGTGCAGTTCCAATTTTCTTCATACCTACCCTTCAATTTTCCTGGGTGCTATTGTTCCCGTAAAAGTAATTGGTTATAGCCTCCATTGTCCAACAGAATATCAACTTGTAATTGTGCGTCGCACCTGTATCGCGTTGTGCTTCGGTAGGTTTTTCATCTGCAACCAGTAGTGTGGCAAATGATGGAAAGGTTTTTAGAACTAGCAAGATGCCCATGCGTTGCACGCATCAAGATGCATATGTATGAGTAGTTTATCTTGTGGGAGAAAAGGATGAGCGAGGGAAGGCCTTATTTGCAAATCTGGAGAGGGGTATGGGTATCTTTTTGCAAAATTCCCATTTGTTTCCTTCCTATCTGTCAGATATAAATCGGGCGACCTATATTGCAAGAAAAAAAAAGTATAGAGAAAAAATAGTAGACAGTAAAGGAAGTAGAGATAAATATTAAATATTAAATATAAAATAAATATAACCGTAGAGAAGAGAGTAGAGATACCAGAGACGTCGGGAAAGGATCGCGCGCGCGGGAAAAAGCGGCCGGGCATGCTCTAGTTTTGGCGCGCGGTATCCAGCGCGCTTTATAAAATCCAACGCCCTCCCACCGCTCTGTGCCTTGCCATCGCTCTGTGCCTCATCACCGCTCTCTCCCCGCTCTTTTTCGCCTCGCCGCCGCCGCGCCACCATGCCTTCGCGTCGCCGGGAAACGTGGGGATACCGCGGTGTCCGCGCGCGCCCCTCCGGCGGCTTCTCCACCGAGATCCGGTTCCACGGGATGCGCCTCGGCCTTGGCAATTTCGACACTGCCAACAAGGCCGCCCGCGCGTACAACGTGGCGGTGTGGCGCCTCCGGTGGCCTCATCGAACATTGAACTTCCCCAACGTGCCGACGCGGGAGCGGGCGCAGGAGCTCGCGCCTCTGCCGTGGCTTAGCACTGACAAGGATCGTCGCGACAACCGGAGGCAGGAGCACCATCTCGGCATCGCCGAGATGGATGAGGAAGCCATGGCGCTATGGCGCCAACACTTCCCGCAGGACATCATCAATGAGAGTTCTACGCGCAAAGGAGGGCGGAGAGGGATAAGAGGAGGGTGGAGCGAGCCGCCTATCGCGAGGTCAAGCGTAGGCGAAAAGTGGACGCTCAATTCAACATGAGGCTAGGAGCAGCGTCACCCTGGGAATCCAACGACGATCGGTATCTTCATGCCTACAGTCAGACGTCGGAGGAGGACATCACCGAGGAGGAGTCGGACGAAGAGGAGTAGTTGAATTATCTTTTTTTATCTATCTATGCTGAGAAATATCCTCTACTCTCTAGTATCTACTTCTCGATCTCAGCACTGTAAACACTTTTTTAAAGCGACGTGCGTTGCGATTCTGTTGAAGATGCTCTAACATGGCAGATGAGTGCTTTAATGTTACCCACAAGATGCGCGAGTATTACTAGTAGTATTTTTCTTGCCATGTTGAGATTTTAAAACCACGAGTGTGAACATGCAGAGGAGCAATGAAGACCAAACACGGGATATTCGGGACATCTTTAAGGAGCGTGGCAAGCTGAAGAGGAGATGCACTGAACCTGTAAAACGAGCTTTGGTAAGTAACACCCTTTCAATTACTTTCATTTAGCCTCGTGTTCTTCGATGTGTATATGTTGTAGTTTCTGTTTCTCTTAAGTGTGGTGTTCTTCAATGTGTAATAAGAAGAGTCTTAATCGTCCTAATGCTTTTGTTTTTAACTTGATGTAGGAAGTGGGTGTTCTCACCTTGTAGTCTGTTTTTATATTTCTTTTCCTTTTGAATTCACTTCTCCGAGTTCTGTTTATCTGGCTTCTACTAAATGGATCTAGGTTTCTCTGAGTATTGATCTAAAAAAGAAGTAACTTCATGTCAGGATGCAGTTCCTGCGAGGAGGGAAGTATTGTCAACCTCGAGATCATGTTTCCCAAATGAGGCTGGATTACACACAAGGTGCCAGTTCCCTAATGATGCTGGATTAGACACAAGGTGCAAATTCCCACATGATGCTGGATTACACACAAGCCAGGTGGAGTCGTCAGTTGTTCATGTCCTCGTGGCATAAGTAAAGGCTGAAAGAAAGCGTGCAGCAGCCCTTGGGAATGTAGCTGAGTTCCTGAAGAAGCGAAAAGAGCAATCAGATGCTCTCTTCACCCAAGCCAAAGAAGAGATGGAAGAAGCCAGAAATAAGCTAGCAGAGGAAGAGCAAGCTAGGCGTCTCCTGCTATCTAAAACTGTTGTCAATACAAAATTTCCTGCATAATAGCTAGGTTCAAATGTTTATCCAGTCAGCATGCCTGTTGTGATGTCTGTGCATCTACTGATGTGGCACAAAATATATTTTTTTGGGTCATGTAATAACAGCAATTACTTTCCAAACAATAACAGATGAAGCATTGGACATGGAGTTCACGCGCAAGCCCGACATTCCAAGTTCAACTTCCACATCAAACTCGTGTTCTCAGATATCTGCACATTCATACATAATGTCCACCCACAACCATGATTCACTTCAAAGCCAAAACAAATGTGAGGAGAGTTATAAATAAACAAAAACCTCTACTAGTTCCTGCTACTAGTGCGAGCACAACAAGTCAAGACCATGCGTAAATTAATTATATTTTAGTCATTTTTTCTGTTCTAAAATGCCTGCCGGCTCGCGGAAGGACGTGTTGCCGGCACACGCGCGGATTCAATGAAGGCAGGCGGGCAGTCTTAAGCTCGTTGCACGCGGCGAGGAGGCGTGCTCAGCCGGGCCTGCAGCAAGTCCGGCCCTCTTGGCCGGCGCGCCGGTTCAATGCCTGCGCTATGAGAGGCTGCGTCCGTGTCATAGCAATCACTCCCTCCAGTCCTTTTTTGTTTGGGTATAACAAAATCTCGTTTTCCATTCACATTTTACATGTAAAATTCATGGACAAACTTTGACCCAAAGTACGATAGGGACTAGTAAACCAGAATGGAGGTAGTAGTTTTTTTAATCAAAGAAGGGTTTCCCCTTCCGATTACTGAAAACTAGCATCTAAATCTAAACCATAGTATTTGCCCTAGAACTATGAGGTTCAACATCTCGCAACATAAACCCATACAACCGTACACCAAGGAGGTACGTAGTACTATGAATTCCATTTTCGCTCCATATGAATCGTTCTAAAAACTACTTACTACTTATAACGTGCCATTGAAAATCGGAACTCTTAACCCCGCTAAAAAACGATATTTTAAACGTGGCTACTCGATCTGTGGCAACTGACAAGCCACCGCGCTCCAAGTCGTTCACCTGTGGTCTCGACCATCAACTCCTACAAAGGTGCTCCACCACGTACCCGGTACTCGTGAATGCAGCAATCGTGCAGCTAGGGTTTTAGGGTTTACTTGTTAACGTCGCCATTACACTCATGTGTGCGAGACAGCAAGAGGCCGACTGTGTGCGTGCGCCTCTTCTCTTCGTATATGTACTCCACCGTTTGTCTGGTGTCCAAAAAATTATAATAACTACTAGCAATGTGCCAATGCGTTGCCACAAGATCAAAGTAGATTAATACATATTCACCAATTTGATAGAAAAAAAAGTCTAGTTTTGAAATACGTATATCACTAAAAATATGTTATGTTTCACTCAAAATATATTCCTTTGGCGGTTTTGATGAGATAAGGGAGGAATGTTGTTGGTTTCAAGATTCGAGAAGTGGTATATGTCTAATTTCTACTCTTACTAGCAAGATGCCCGTGCGTTGCACGGAACATCAAGATCTTGTGGGAGAAAAGGATGAACGAGGGAAGGCCTTATCTGCAAATGTGGTGAAGAGTGCGGGTAAATTGCCATATTTTCCTTCCTATCCGTCAGATATAAATCGGATGACCTACATTGCAGGATGGCAGGACCACCATCATCACCAACTCTATTTTTTATCCCTACTCTTATAAAAAGCATTGTCGGTGATGATCGTGTGCCCGCCATCCTGCAATATAGGCCGTCCGATCTATATCTGATGGATAGGAAGGAAACTATGGCAATTTTGCAAAAAGATACCCACACCCCTCTCCACAAATAGGCCTTCCCTCATTCATCATTTTCCCCGACAAGATAAACTACTCATACAAATGCATCTTGATGTTTCGTGTAACGCATGGGCATCTTGCTAGTTGTTGCAAAAAGCCCATGTGTGTGTGAGAGAGAGGGAGAGTGGAGGAGGATGGAGTGCATGTGTGACAAACACACAAGTAGTGCGTGTGCGATAGGTATCAGCTTAAAATGAGGCGATAATGTGTGTGTGCACGATCGAGAGAGCGTGCCTCAAGAAGGGAAGAAAAAGCTACATAGATACAAGGAGCGGGAGAGAGACATGTATGCGATGGTAGAAGCACGAGTGTGTGGGTGTATAAACCTATCTAGAGGCTAGCTAGTCGATAAATGTTTGTGAGAGAAATACGAGTCGGGGTGTGATATGTCCATTTTTTATCATGCTTTTATGTCGATATTTATTGCATTATGGGCTGTTATTTCACGTTATGTTACAATACTTATGGCTATTCTCTCTTATTTTACAAGGTTTACATGAAGAGGGAAAATGCCGGCAGCCGGAATACTGGGCTGGAAAAGGAGCAAATATTGAAGGACTATTCTACGCAACTCCAAAAGTCCTGAAACTCCACGGAATACCTTAAAATAAATAAAGAAAAATCGTCGCCAAAGATGAAGGCCAGGGGGGCCCACACCCTGCTCACGAGGGTGGGGGGCACGCCCCCTACCTCGTGGGCCCCCTGGTGGCTCTCCGACGTCCATCTTCTCCTATATGAAGTCTTTCGATGAGAAAAAAATCGAGGAGAACCTTTCGGGACGAGACTTCGCCGCCACGAGGCGGAACCTTGGCGGAACCAATCTAGGGCTCCGGCAGAGCTGTTTTGCCGGGGACACTTTGTCACGCCCAAGATGCGGCCCTATCCTAAAGGAATTCGATGGTCCCACCAAGGATGGAAGCGCATCTTGAAGATGCTTTTGCAAGGTGGATATCATTACATCAACATTACATAATAGATGGGGAAACATACAAAAGGCATACAATGCCACATGAATACAATATCATACATAAGATCAACATCCGACTACGGATGAAACACAAACAGAAGCTCAAACGACATCCACCCTGCTAGCCCAGGCTGCCGAACTGGAACCTATCCCCTGATCGAAGAAGAAGAAGAAGAAGAACTCCAAACAATCAAACATCGCTCTCGCGTCATGATCGTCGCATAACCTGTACCTGCAACTGTTGTTGTAGTAATCTGTGAGCCACGAGGACTCAGCAATCCCATTACCATGGGTATCAAGACTAGAAAAGCTTAATGGGAAAGGAAGGGTAAAGTGGTGAGGTTGCAGCAGCGACTAAGCATGATATGGTGGCTAACATACGCAAATAAGAGCGAGAAGAGAGCAAACGGAACGGTCGTGAAGCTAGCAATGATCAAGAGGTGATCCTGAACTCCTACTTACGTCAAACATAACCCAAAACCGTGTTCACTTCCCGGACTCCGCCGAAAAGAGACCATCACGGCTACACACACGGTTGATGCGTTTTAATTTGGATCTGGTGTCAAGTTGTCTACAACCGGACATTAACAAATTCCCATCTGCCACATAACCGCGGGCACGGCTCTTCAAAGTTTATACCCTGCAGGGGTGTCCCAACTTAGCCCATGATAAGCTCTCGTGATCAACGAAGGATATACCTTCTCCCAGAAGACCCGATCAGTCTCGGAATCCCAGTTTACAAGACATTTCGACAATGGTAAAACAAGACCAGCAAAGCCGCCCGCTGTGACGACAAATCCCGATAGGAGCTGCACATATATCGTTCTCAGGGCACACCGGATGTGCAAGACATCGGGTTGGCATAGACCCTGGTTGCCCAGGGGGCGCCGGACATCGCTCGGTTTGGACCAACACTTAGACAAGCATCGGCCCGGGGGGGGGGGGGCTAAAATAAAGATGACCATTGGGTTAATTACTCCCAAGGGAAAGGTAGGTGGTGGTGAGGCAAATGGTAAAACCAAGGTTGGGCCTTGCTGGAGGAGTTTTATTCAAAGCGAACTGTCAAGGGGGTCCCATAAATCACCCCACCGCGTAAGGAATGCAAAATCCGGGAACGTAACACCGGTATGACGGAAACTAGGGCGGCAAGAGTGGAACAAAACACCAGGCATAAGGCCGAGCCTTCCACCCTTTACCAAATATATATAGATGCATTAATTAAATAAGAGATATTGTGATATCCCAACATAATCCTGTCCACCATGGAGTAATCTTCAACTTCACCTACAACTAACAACGCTATAAGAGGGGCTGAGCAAAGCGGTAACATAGCCAAGCAACGGTTTGCTAGGAAGGGTGTCAAAGGTTAGAGTTTCATGGGAATTTGGGAGGCTTGAAGAACAAGTTATAGGAAGCGCAGCAAAGTGATAAACGAAGAAACTAGCATAGCAATGATAGTAGTGAGATCCAGGGTAGCGGTCATCTTGCCTGAAATCCCGCAAGGAAGAAGAACGAGTCCATGAAGAAGATGAACGGGCGTAGTCGAATGAATACTCACAACTCCGGAACGAAACCGAAGCTAACGAGAGAGGCAAACCGGATAGAAGCAAACAACATAGTAAACACACAAGCATAAGCATGTCATGGTCCACAAACAAGTATGATGCTTGTCCGGTTTAATGAGGCATGGCATGGCAATATGCACAAACAACACTACAAGTTAAGTGGAGCTCAATATGCAACGAGTTGCATATTGATGAAACACCACATCAATTATTTAGTTCTCTCTCGGTTAGGCTACCCAACAATATTAAATGTTGTTAAACATGGCAAGAGGTGAAGCATAATTAAGCTACCTATCTAGGCAAGTTTAAATGAGGCCGGAACAACATATAACAATTCCGGTAAGTCCTCATATGCAAATTTCGAAATTGGTCCAGAAATGAATAAACCTTATGTTCAAGTTGTTAAACAGCAAGTTAAGATGCACCAAGATGATCTACACGAAATTCTAGTCAAGTTACATATAAAGTTCATTAGATTCGGAGCTACGGCCTAGAAGATATAAGCAAAACAAGTTAAACATGGCATTGATGCAAAATGCATAAAAACATCAAGCAAACACCTCAAAACAAGGATGCAACATGATAATATGAAACTACATGCAAAACTAAGCAAGTTTCATATAGAGCACACTCAAAACGGAGCAACGGTGCAACACATGCACTATACAAGACATAACAACAATCTGGCCATAACAGCAACTAGGCATCTAGCAAGTATCAAAACAACAAGCTACAACACCCCAACATAAGAACAAAAGGCATGGGCATGAAGTACAGGTAAAGCATGACAAAACATGAACGCTGAGCTATCTCCAGAAACAACTAGAACATGCTCAAAAGGACATGCCAAGATTGCAAATAATAACAGTTTCGGGCTTAGCAGAAATAACATCAGGTTGCAATGTTTATTGCTATCAAACAACATGTTACAGGAACTTATCATGGCAAACAAAGGCATGGCATGAATCTACTAAACGCATAGAACAAAAGTCCCTTACTGACCATGAGCCAAAAAGGATCAGAAGATATGATGGCACCCATGTAAACATGGCAAATTTTAAGACAGATTTATACATGGCAGGAACAACAATAAGTAGGCATGTTGGTGAGCTTGAACCACTCACCACAGAGCAAAACATGGCATGGAAAGGCAACCAACAGTAAGAAGACATGTTTGAGAAGCTAAGCATGGCAAGAACAAGTTCATATGGTGCATGGATCACTAGCAACAATCATGGAAACTTGAACTTAATGTTAACAGGCTGACAGCAACAATATTTAGCAAGTTTGAGAGCAAGATAATAACAAGTTACAGTAGTCTATAAATGCAACCAGGGGCATGAATGGATAGAGCAAGGCATGTATAACAAATCATCCTTAGTGAACATCTCCAGATTATGCATAGAATGACTTGTAGCAGCAGGTTTACATAGCAACAAAATATAACAGAATCTATCAGGAAAACAGCAACAGCAAGTACCCTACTTAACAAGCTTGATGCACTCAGTACAAGACTCACAAAAATACATGGATGGCACCACTGTAAAGATGGCATGACATAGATCAAAACACATGTAGACATCAACCTCATAAGATGCACACATCAAACATGGCAAAAATGACAAATGAGCAAGTTATAACAGTTTCAGCAGATTAACATCATATAGCACTATTACAACGATGATTCAGGCATCAAGATGAGCTCCAATGAAAATGATGCAATGGAATTAAATGAAGTACTCGTTGATACGAACAATTTGACATATTATACGCACAAAATAGAGCAGCATGCATGGAGTTATGATGCGATGAACATGGGCACAAAATGTTGAAAAAACTAGGACTTAGAAGACAAATATACCCTCCGAAACTGGACGGGGTTGTGTGGGACAGAGGGGTCCGGTTCAGGCGCGGGCGTTTGGTTCAGCGTGGTGGTGGATCTCATCCACCCCGGTGGATCTGGTCGGAGGAGCTCCGGCGAGAGTCCGGCGAGGGCGGCGGCCGGAGTTGGAGGGGTGCGGGGGCGACGAGGGCACGGGGTGGCGGAGCAGCGCCGGCGACGGAGGGCGGAGGAGCTCGGCAGGGCCGGCGTGGCGAAGATCCGGGGCGGCGCGGAGGTGGGGTGGCCGGCGGCGGCGGTCGCCGGCGAGGCCGCGGGAGTCGCGGGCGGCGGCGTAGTCCGAGGGGCGACCGGGGCGGAGAGGAGGTGCCGGCGCTGGAGGCGCGCGATAGCGGCGGGGCGCTCGGCAGCGGAGGGAGGCGGTGGCGCCAGCGGGCAGTGGAGCGGGGATCCGGCGGGGAAACAGGAGGCGCGGGCGCGATCCGGGGCGGTCGGGCCCGGGGCTCCGGCGGCGGGCTTCGTGCGGGCCGCGCCTGGGCTCGCAGGGCCGCGATGGCGGGGAGGAGAGAGAGAATGCGATGGGACACGTGGCGGTGGTGGATTGACTGGAGGGCGGCGGCGAACATGTCCGTCGGCGGGGAAGATGTGTCCGGCGGCGCGGAGGGAAGAAGGCTAGGGTTTCGGGAAGGATTTCATCCGCGAATTTTGGGGGGAGGGACTAATATATAGGTAGAGGGAGCTAGGAGAGTCCAAATTAGGTGCGGTTTTCGGCCACGCGGTCGTGATCGAACGGCCGAGAGCATGGAAGAGACTTAGATGGGTTTTGGGCCACTTTGGAGGGGGTATTGGGCTGCACACTAAAGAGGCCTTTTGCGGTTACCCGGTTAACCGTTGGAGTATCAAACGACCTCCAAATGGCACGAAACTTGACAGGCGGTCTACCGGTGCTATACCAAGGCCACTTGTCAAGCCTCGGGCCATTCCGAGAAAGTTTAACACCCGCACAAGAGAAGAGGCAAAAAGGGGACGCCGGATGACATAGGAGTGCCAGATTGCAAAACTGACAACGGGAAAATGCTCGGATGCATGAGGCAAACATGTATGCAAAATGATATGCACATGATGACATGATATGAAATGCATATGATGACATGGCAAAGTGCAACACGCAAGCAAATGACATGGCAATGACGGCGAATAAATGGCAGACACCTGGCGCATCGAATCCGGGGCGTTACACACTTCCCTCCGGGAGGGGGAAATCATCACCATCGTCATCACCAACGCTCCTCTCATTGGGAGAGGGCAATCTCCATCAACATGTACATAAGCACCATCTCATCTCCAAACCCTAGTTCATCTCTTGTATCCAATTCTTGTCTCCAAGTCCGGGATTGGTGCTAGTAGGTTGCTAGTAGTGTTGATTACTCCTTGTAGTTGATGCTAGTTGGCTTAATTGGTGGAAGATCATATGTTCAGATCCTTTATGCACATTATTACCCCTATGATTATGAACATGAATATGCTTTGTGAGTAGTTACATTTGTTCCTGAGGACAAAGGAGAAGTCTTGCTATTAGTAGTCATGTGAATTTGGTATTCGTTCGATATTTTGATAAGATGTATGTTGTCTAACCTCTAGTGATGTTATGTGAACGTCGACTACATAACACTTCACCATTATTTGGGCCTATAGGAAGGCATTGGGAAGTAATAAGTAGATGATGGGTTGCTAGAGTGACAGAAGCTTAAACCCTAGTTTATGCGTTGCTTCGTAAGGGGCTGATTTGGATCCATATGTTTCATGCTATGGTTAGGTTTACCTTAATACTTTTGTTGTAGTTGCGGATGCTTGCAATAGAGGTTAATCATAAGTGGGATGCTTGTCCAAGTAAGGGCAGTACCCAAGCACCGGTCCACCCACATATCAAATTATCAAAGTACCGAACGCAAATCATATGAGCGTGATGAAAACTAGCTTGACGATATTCCCATGTGTCCTCGGTAGCGCTTTTCCTATTATAAGAGTTTGTCCAGGCTAGTCCTTTGCTAAAAAAAGGATTGGGCCACCATGCTGCACTTTAGTTACTTTTGTTACTTGTTGCTCGTTACAATTTATCTTATCACAAAACTATCTGTTACCACTTATTTCAGTATTTGCAGAGAATACCTTACTGAAAACCGCTTATCATTTCCTTCTGCTCCTCGTTGGATTCGACACTCTTACTTATTGAAAGGACTACGATAGATCCTCTATACTTGTGGGTCATCAAGACTCTTTTCTTGCACCGTTGCCGAGGAGTGAAGCGCCTTTGGTAGGTGGAATTTGGTAAGGAAAAGTTTATTTAGTGTGCTGAAATTTTCTGTCACTTGTTACTATGGAAAGTAATTGTTTGAGGGGCTTGTTCGGGGTATCTTCACCCCGTCCAGTTGAGCCAAGAGTTGCTCGTCAACCTACTCAAGCTACTGAACCTACTGAAAATGAAACTCCTTTTGAAATTCCTTCTAGTATGATGGAAAAACTGCTAGCTAATACTTTTAGAGGAGATGGAACAAAGCATCCTGATGAACATCTACGCTATGTGGATGATATTTGTGGACTATTTAAGATTGCAGGTATACCCTATGATGTTGTTAAGAAGAAGGCTTTCCCTTTATCTTTGGAGGGAGACGCATTGACATGGTATAGGCTATGTGATGATACGAGATCATGGAACTATAAAAGAGTGAAATTGCAATTTCATCAAAAGTATTACCCTATGCATCTTGTTCATCGTGATCGGAATTATATATATAATTTTTGGCCTCGCGAAGGAGAAAGCATCGCTCAAGCTTGGGGGAGGCTTAAATCAATGTTATATTCATGCCCCAATCATGAGCTCTCAAAAGTGACAATTCTCTAGAATTTTTATGCTCGGCTTTCTGATAACAATCGCACCATGCTTGATACTTCTTGTGCTGGCTCTTTTATGATGAAGCCTATTGAATTTAGATGGAATTTATTGGATAGAATTAAATGCAACTCTGAAGATTGGGACCACGATAAAGGTAAGGAGTCAGGTATGACACCTAAGTTCGATTGTGTTAAATCTTTTATGGAGACCGATATTTTTCGTAAGTTTAGCACTAAATATGGACTTGACTCTGAGATAGTAGCTTCTTTCTGTGAATCTTTTGCTACTTATGTTGATCTCCCCAAGGAGAAGTGGTTTAGATATCATCCTCCCATAGAAGTAAAAGTAGCTGCACTTATTAAAGTTGAAGAAAAGACTGTCACTTACAATGATCCTATTGTTCCCACTTCTCATGTTGAGAAACCACCATTCCCTATTAGAATGAAGGATCATGCTAAAGCTTCAACTGTTGTTCGTAAAAGCAATACTAGGACTTATACACCTCCTAAGCAAGTCAAAGTAGAACCCAATATTGCTATTGTTAAAGATCTCTTGTCTGACAATATTGATGGGCATGTTATTCAATTCTCTGGTGAAACTGCTAGAATTGCTAAACCCTGTGATAGAGATAAACATAGACCTGTGGTAGGCGTGCCCGTTATTTCTGTTAAAATAGGAGATCATTGTTATCATGGATTATGTGGTATGGGTGCTAGTGCTAGTGCAATACCTCATTCCTTATACAAAGAAATTATGCATGAGATTGCACCTGCCGAGTTAGAAGAAATTGATGTTACAATTAAACTTGCCAATAGAGATACTATTTCACCAGTGGGAATTGTTAGAGATGTTGAAGTCTTGTGTGGGAAAACCAAATATCCCGCTGATTTTCTTGTTCTTGGTTATCCACAAGATAGCTTTTGTCCCATTATATTTGGTAGACCCTTCTTGAATACTGTTAATGCTACGATAGACTGCAAAAAGAATGTTGTTACTATTGGCTTGGATGATATGGTTCACGAGTTTAATTTCTCTAAATTCAGTAAACAACATCGTGAGGAAGAATTGCCTAGTAAGGATGAAATTATTGGTCTTGCTTCTATTTGCCTTACCTCCTAGTGATCCTTTAGAACACTATTTGCTAGACCATGAAAATGATATGTTCATGAATGAAAGAAGGGAAATAGATGAAGTATTCTTTAAACATGAACCTATTCTGCAACACAATTTGCCTGTTGAAATCCTAGGGGATCCTCCTCCACCCAAGGGTGATCCCTTGTTTGAGCTTAAACCGTTGCCTGATAATCTTAAATATGCTTATCTTGATGAAAAGAAGATATATCATGTCATTATTAGTGCTAACCTTTTAGAGGATGAAGGAGAAAGATTATTGAAAACTCTGAAAAAGCACTGTGCCGCTATTGGATATACTTTGGATGATCTTAAGGGCATCAGTCCCAATGTCAACATAAAATAAATTTGGAAGCAGATGCTAAACCAGTTCGTCATCCTCAACGACGTTTGAATCCTAAAATGAAAGAAGTGGTAAGAAAAGAAATACTCAATCTTCTGGAGGCAGGTATAATTTATCCCGTTGCTGATAGTCAGTGGGTAAGTCCAGTCCATTGTGTCCCTAAAAAGAGAGGTATTACTGTTGTCCCTAATGATAAAGATGAATTGATTCCGCAAAGAATTATCACAGGTTATAGGATGGTAATTGATTTCCGCAAATTAAATAAGGCTACTAAGAAAGATCATTACCCCTTACCATTTATTGAGCAAATGCTAGAAATATTATGCAAACATACACATTATTGCTTTCTAGATGGTTATTCTGGTTTCTCTCAAATACCTGTGTCGGCTCAAGATCAATCAAAGACTACTTTTACATGCCCTTTTGGTACTTTTGCTAATAGACGTATGCCTTTTAGTTTATGTAATGCACCTGCTACCTTTCAAAGATGCATGATGGCTATATTCTCTGACTTCTGCGAGAAAATTTGTGAGGTTTTCATGGATGACTTTTCCGTCTATGGTTCCTCTTTTGATGATTGCTTGAGCAATCTTGCTCAAGTTTTGCAGAGATGTGAAGAAACTAATCTTGTCTTGAATTGGGAAAAGTGCCACTTTATGGTGAATGAAGGTATTGTTTTGGGGCACAAAGTTTCTGAAAGAGGTATTGAAGTGGATAAAGCCAAGGTTGATGCTATTGAAAAGATGCCATGTCCCAAGGACATCAAAGGTATAAGAAGTTTCCTTGGTCACGCCGGATTTTATAGGAGGTTCATTAAGGACTTCTCAAAAATCTCTCGACCTCTGACTAATTTATTACAAAAAGATGTGCCATTTGTCTTTGATGATGATTGTGTAGAAGCATTTGAAATACTTAAGAAAGCATTAGTCTCTCCACCTGTTGTTCAGCCACCTGATTGGAATTTACCCTTTGAAATTATGTGTGATGCTAGTGATTATGCTGTAGGTGCTGTTCTAGGGCAAAGAGTTGATAAGAAATTAAATGTTATCCATTATGCTAGTAAGACTCTAGACAATGCTCAAAGAGATTATGCTACTACCGAAAAGGAACTTTTAGTAGTTGTATTTTCTTGTGATAAATTCAGACCTTATATTGTTGATTCTAAAGTAACTATTCACACAGATCATGCTGCTATTAAATATCTTATGGAAAAGAAAGATGCAAAACCTAGACTTATTAGATGGGTTCTCCTGTTGCAAGAATTTGATTTACATATTGTTGATAGAAAAGGAGCTGAGAACCCCGTCGCAGACAACTTATCTAGGTTAGAGAATGTTCTTGATGACCCACTACCTATTGATGATAGCTTTCCTGATGAACAATTAAATCTCATAAGTACTTCTCGTAGAACTCCGTGGCATGCTGATTATGCTAATTATATTGTTGCTAAATTTATACCACCTAGCTTCACATACCAACAAAAGAGAAAGTTTTTCTATGACTTGCGACATTACTTTTGGGATGACACACACCTTTATAAAGAAGGAGTAGATGGTGTTATTAGACGTTGTGTACCTGAGCATGAACAGGAGAAGATCCTACGCAAGTGTCACTCTGAGGCTTATGGAGGACACCACGCTGGAGATAGAACTGCACATAAGGTATTGCAATCCGGTTTTTATTGACCTACTCTCTTCAAGGATGCCCGTAAGTTTGTTTTGTCTTGCGATGAATGTCGAAGAATTGGTAATATTAGTAGACGTCAAGAAATGCCTATGAATTATTCACTTGTTATTGAACCATTTGATGTATGGGGCTTTGATTATATGGGACTTTTTCCTGCCTCTAATGGATATACCCATATTTTAGTTGTTGTAGATTACGTTACTAAGTGGGTAGAAGCTATTCCAACTAGTAGTGCTGATCATATCACTTCTATTAAAATGCTTAAGGAAGTTATTTTTCCGAGGTTTGGAGTCCCTGGATACTTAATGACTGATGGTGGTTCACACTTTATTCATGGTGCTTTCCATAAGATGTTTGCTAATTACGACGTTAATCATAGAATTGCATCTCCATATCACCCACAGTCTAGTGGTCAGGTAGAATTGAGCAATAGAGAGCTCAAATTAATTTTGCAAAAGACTGTCAATAGGTCTAGAAATAATTGGTCCAAGAAACTGAATGATGCATTATGGGCCTGTAGAACTGCATACAAAAATCCTATGGGTATGTCTCCGTATAAAATGGTTTATGGAAAAGCATGTCACTTACCTCTCGAACTAGGACATAAGGCATATTGGGCTATTAAAGAGCTCAACTATGATTTCAAACTTGCCGGTGAGAAGAGGTTATTTGGTATTAGCTCACTTGATGAATGGAGAACCCAAGCTTATGAAAGTGCCAAGTTGTTTAAAGAAAAGGTTAAAAGATGGCACGATAAAAGGGTACAAAAGCGTGAGTTTAAAGTGCTATACAACTTTCGTTTAAGATTTTTTGTAGGAAAACTTCTCTCCAAATGGGAAGGTCCTTATTTTATCGAGGAGGTCTATCATTCCGGTGCCATAAAAATCAACAACTTCGTAGGCACAAATCAGAAGGTGGTAAACGGTCAAAGGATCAAACACTACATCTCAGGGAATCCTATAAATGTTGAAACTAATATTATTGAAACCGTAACCCCAGAGGAGTACATAAGGGACACTTTCCAGAACGTTCCAGACTCCGAAAGGAATAGGTATGTGGTACGGTAAGTAAACCGACTCATAAACAAATTTTAAGGCAATATTTCTCCGTTTTGGAATATTTAGAAAAATAGAAAAATAAGTAGCAGTCCGGGGAGGACACGAGGCCTCCACGAGGGTGGAGGGCGCGCCCTACCCCCTGGGCACGCCCCCTAACTCGTGAGCACCTCGTGTGCCCTCCGTACTCCGTTTCCTTGCACGATACGTATTTTGGTCGGTAAAAATTCATTATATATACTCCCGAAGGTTTTGACTCTCGTATCACGCAAATCTCCCATGTTCTTGTTTTGAGCTATTTTTCTGACAGGTCTAGAGCACCATGACTTCTCCCTCCTCCAACAACGAAGACAAGGATGCTTGGCTATTGAAGATAGAGTTGAAAAGAGAGGAACCAGAAGAAATCAACAAGGATGAGGGGATCAAGAAGGCGATGGAGGTTCAAGCTCTGGTGGTGAAAGAAGAAGACATCCCCCAACCTTTACCTAACCTTTTTACTCCAGCAGAGCTTGACGCCTTCAAGATGATTGAGTTAGCCCGCATACAGAACAAGTATCTCACATAGGATAATATTTTGTTGAAGGATCATATTGCTGGGCTCAAGGGCATTATCCGCAAATTGTGCGATTATCCACCGTCATCATCACCACCTCCATCACCTCCGAGGATATAATCACACGGGTATGGTCACTCCCCTTGGCAACTGCCAAGCTTGGGGGAGGTGCCCTGGTATCGTATCACCATCACAACTCCTATCTTTACCGTTTTTCTTAGTTCGATCCTATTAGTAGTATCTTGATTTAGTAGAATAAAGTCATGGCATGATCTAGTTTTGAGTTTTGCTTTATGATCCTTCTTCGTAATCGAGTCTGTGAGCTATATAATAAAGATTAGCGTTGAGTCAAGGGCTTGAGTGTTTTTCCATGATCTTGGGTGATTAGAAGGAAAAGAATAAAAAGAATCAAAGAGTTCATATTGATCTTAGTGAAAGTAATGACTTCACATAGAAAGAGTATGATGATTAAAAGTTGTTGGGAGTAAGCAAATATAGCTTTGGTCATCGATGCAATTAATAGGAAGTAATAAGGAAAGAGGGGTTTCACATATAGATATATTATCATTGACATCTTTTATGATTGGGAGCACTCATTAAAATATGACATGCTAAAGAGTTGAGGTTGGACAAGGAAGACAACATAATGAGTTATGTTTTCTTACATGTGAGATAAAGTATGTTGTCATGGTTCACCCCCCCCCCCGATGGTGGAGGCCCACGAGGGGGGGGGTCAATGCCTGCTGTCGATATCGGGGCTCCTCCCGATCCGTCCCGGACGACGAGGTCGCGCGGCAACAGGGGGGCTTCGGTGGGGCTTGGAAGGCCGGTGAGGAGGCGGCGGTCGTTGGAGATGGCCGGATCCAGTCGCGGGCGATGAGGACAGCCCGGATCCGGGGCGGAGGCGACCGGCAACGGCGAACTCCATGGCGGCGAGGACCCTGGGCGGTGGCGGGGTTCCCTGCGGGGCAGAGAGGGCGAGGGAGACAGCCGGACGAGGAGAGGGGAGAAGGGGCGGCGGTGACGGGGAGGCAGCGACCTGGCGGGGCGGCAGCTAGGCTCGCCGGCGGCGGGGCCCTCTAGCGAAGGTTCGGCAAGGGAGGCACGGGGCGGAAGGTGCTCGGCAACGAGGGTAGCGGGGCGCTCGGGAACGAGGCACGGGCTGACCGGGGCCCGGTTTTGCCCGGCGGTGGGCCGCGCATGGGCCTGCAGGGAGGCGATTGGGGCGACGTGGCACATCGGGAGTGGCCACGGGCGGCGGCGCGATGAACGGGACAGCGACAAGTGGCGGTGAAGCAGCGGTTCGGCGCGGATTTCAAGGTTGGGGCGGCAGTTGCAGGTGGAAGGAGGGCTAGGGGTAGGTGAAGGACTAGGGGATGCCAAAAATGGAGAGGGGTGCCCATATATAGCAGGAGGGGCTAGGGTTTGGGGGTTTTGAGGCCGTTTCGGAGCCTCCGATCGTGATCCGATGTATCTGATCGCGAGGGGGGTTAGGCAGGCCTAGGTGGGCTCTGAAGAGAGTGCTTGGGCTGAGGGGAGATAAGAGAAGAGAATAGCAGCCCGGCAATGTTTACGGAGACCGAAACCGTCCGACGAGAAGACCGGCTATACTGCCGCTATAGATGACGGTTGGGCGGTCAAACGGACTCCGAATGCGATGAAACTTGGTAGGTGCTCTACCTACACTATAATAAGACCGCACGCCAAGTTACATCCCATTCCGAGAACATTTTTATGCCACTTATAAAATAATATTTCGGAGGTGCCGCGGGCGCGTGCGAGAGGTCTGGACTCCGAACGGACAACGGAGAGAACCGGGGGAATCCGAACGGATGCAAGTTTTGAAAAATATGCAGATGAAATGCAGATGATGACATGGCAAAATGCAACACGCAAGAAAATGACATGGCAACAACGATGAATAGCTGAAAGACACCTGGCGCATCGGATCTGGGGTGTTACAACTCTCCTCCACTAACAAGAGATCTCGTCCCGAAATCTTAGGAGCGAGACGGAAGAGAAAAAAAGAAGAAGAGGTGAAGTAAGAATGCAAGAGAGAAGATGAACAAGGTTGAGATCACTCGGTTAGAAAAGATGAACAACGAATTGGACGAAAATCAAATGCCCATGGAAACAAGATAGACTCTGAAAGCACTCCGGTTAGAACAAGATAGAAAAGGAATAAGAATGGAAGAATTTAGGCAGCACTACGGCTGAAATTGGAAGGAATAGAGTATGAACTTCACAAGATGGGATGGCACTTGACGAGATGAAAAATGCAATGCCTCCGGAAGAATTGAAAGAATTGAATGAAAAGAACTTAGAAGGATTGAATTGAGTTGTTGAGGAAATCAACAATGAAAGAATAAGTTTGTTGTGGACTTATCAAAAAGAACTCAAAACTTAAGGTGAAATTATACCACAACCAAAAGTCTGAATAGCTGAGAAGAATGAAGAAATGCAAAACTCCACTTCAGAAGAATACGGAGGATTAATTGCACTTCGAGCCGCGAGAAGAAAAGAAACTTGAATTCCACCAACAAAATCTCGATGAACTCTTGAAGAATGAATTAAATCATGAAGAACCACCATGAAGAACTCCGGTAAACAAAAGGATGATGAGATAGAATAAACGATGAAAGAGTAATATGAGCCTTGCGATGATTTAGATGGAGGTTCCGACGAAAGGGTCGGGGAAATTTGAACTCCAAAAAATAAAAGATGAAAACACTTGGAACTAGAATTTATTCCTCACGAACAAACTCCGAAGAAAAGGGATTACTTGACGATGATGAAATAAGAATAAGAATTACGTTATGCTTATACTCATCTAATTAAATTGATGACAAGCAATGGATTTTGCGTACAACTTATTCTTGTTGAAAAGGATTAAGGGGGGGGGGTATATGTCGCAAAACTTGAGAAAGTCTTCATGAACCACCGGTAGGATTGGATAGAACGAATGAATTAATATGATAATAAAAGAAAAAGAATACGAAAGAACCACCGTTAGAATTCGGAAATGACTGACAAAAGAGAATGAATCACCGGGAAGAATTAGAAGAACCAATATGCTAGAGGGGATTTAGATGCAAAAGAATAAAGAGATCATGAGCTGATTAAATAACACTTGAACGAAGCACCGGGATAATTGGATAACGGTAGCTGAAATGAAGGCCTCCGGTGAAAAGAAATGGAAAAACAACTCCTGATATACTCCGGATGAGTATGAAAAGGAATATCTGACAAATGGAATACTCCGAGAGGATAACATGAAGCTAGAACCACGAATCTTCGGGAGAGCGACAAGATTTAGAGCAAAAATCTTCTTCGGTCTTCAAATGGCGACGGAAAACACCACCAAAATTACTGAGATACTCCGGGAGAATGAAAAACCGAAAAGGTTGAGCCAACACTGAAAATAATTTGAAAGAGCTATTGGAGAAGGCATGTGACTGATGGGATCCATTCTTACGTCACACTTAAAAGGAATTTGAGAATAACTCCGGGAGAATTAGAAGAGTCAGGTAAGATCCTGGGAAAAGACCTGTGGGTTAGGGCCCACTAAAATAATAAACCGTTGAAAAAGGATTGTTGAACAGATAAATGATGAACCGAAACAATTGAAATATTTGAATGAGGTGATAACTTCGAATTCATTGGAACACAGACGAATCTCCTAAGATGTCTTGAGCACTCCGGAAGGATAAACTGGCGAGAGGCGAACGAGCAGGGAAAACACTTGAGCCGAGGAAAAGAATATAATCACTACCGAAAATTAGAATTGAATCCACCGGAGAAGAAAAAGAGATGATGAATGTCAAACGAGACGAGAATTCACCAGTTGAGATAATTTACGAAAGACTGAAGAGGTTCCGCACGAATGAAATTGATGCTCGAAAGAGACTCAGGCTCCAGGGAGAAGAGGGTGGGAGGGCGGGAAAAACACAGGCAACTTGGAAGGGGGAACCGATGAAAATCTTGAAGAGAAAATACCGGTTGAAATCATTGAAGAAAGAAAGCAAAGACTACGTACGAGTAGGATGGATACTCGATTATGGACTCCGGCTCCGAGATGAAAAAGGGGTGGGTGGGTGGGAAAAGAAAACAACTAAGGATTGAACTTGGCAAGGATGAATAGGCTCGAGTCAACTTGACGAGAAATGCACCGGATAAAAGAGCTGAGAACCCACGATCGAAAACCAACTTCGTGATCCTAAAGAAAAAATTGAAGGGGAAGAGGAGTAAGTTAAAACACCTACGTCAAAATTCCTCACCAGTGTGACGAAGGGGCTGAGGAGTAAAAAGAATTCCTACTCTCCGATATAACTAGACACCGAAAACAATTTTCTTCTAGACTCGACAATGGCCAAACTACACGATCAAACAAGGGGCTCCTATGGTCGGTCGAGGCTCTGATACCAACTTTTCACGCCCAATATGCGATACTATCCTAAAGAGACTCGAAGGTCCCACCAAGAATAGAACCGCATATCGGTACACTTTTGCAAGGTGGATATCATTACATCAACATTACATAATAGATGGGGATACATACAAAATACATACAATGCCACACGAATACAACATCATCTTACATAAGAGCACCATCCGACTACGGATGAACCAAACACAGAAACTGAAACGACATCCACCCTGCTAGCCCAGGCTGCCGACCTGGAACCTATCCCCTGATCAAAGAAGAAGCAGAAGAAGAACTCCAAAACAAGCAAACATCGCTTTTGCGTCATGATCATTGCATAACCTGTACCTGCAACTGTTGTTGTAGTGATCTGTGAGTCACGAGGACTCAGCAATCCCATTACCATGGTTATCAAGACTAGCAAAGCTTAATGGGAAAGGAAGGGGTAAAGTGGTGAGGTTGCAGCAGCAACTAAGCATATAAGGTGGCTAACATACACAAATAAGAGTGAGAAGAGAGCAAACGGAACGGTCGTGAAGCTAGCAATGATCAAGAAGTGATCCTGAGCTCCTACTTACGTCAAACGTAACCCAAAACTGTGTTCACTTCCCGGACTCGGCCGAGAAGAGACCATCACGGATACACACACGGTTGATGCGTTTTAAATCGGATCTGGTGTCAAGTTATCTACAACCGGACATTAACAAATTCTCATCTGCCACATAACCGTGGGCACGACTCTTGAAAGTTTATACCCTGCAGGGGTGTCCCAACTTAGCCCATTATAAGCTCTCACGGTCAACGAAGGATATTCCTTCTCCCAGGAAGACCCGATCAGTCTCGGAATCCCGGTTTACAAGACATTTCGACAATGGTAAAACAGACCAGCAAAGCCGCCCGATGTGCCGACAACCCCGATAGGAGCTGCACATATCTCGTTCTCAGGGCAACACCGGATAAGTCAAGCTATGAGTAAAACCAGCCCTCAAGTTTCCCCGAGGTGGCCCCGCAGGCTGCTCGGTTCGGACCAGCACTTAGAGAAGCACTGGCCCGGGGGGGCTAAAATAAAGATGACCCTCGGGTTGGCCGACCCAAGGGAAGGGTATAGGTGGTGGTGAGGCAAATGGTAAAACCAAGGTTGGGCCTTCCTGGAGGAGGTTTATTCAAAGCGAACTGTCAAGGGGGTCCCATAAATCACCCAACCGCGTAAGGAATGCAAAATCAAGGAACATAACACCGGTATGACGGAAACTAGGGCGGCAAGAGTGGAACAAAACACCAGGCATAAGGCCGAGTCTTCCACCCTTTACCAAGTATATAGATGAATTAATTAAATAAGAGATATTGTGATATCCCGACATAATCCTGTCCACGATGGAGCAATCTTCAACTTCACCTGAAACTAACAACGCTATAAGAGGGGCTGAGCAAAAGCGGTACCATAGCCAAGCAACGGTTTGCTAGGAAGGGTGAAAAGGTTAGAGGCTGACATGGTAAATTGGTAGGCTTGAAGAACAAGTGATAGGTAGCGCAGCATAGCGATAGAACGAAGCAACTATCATAGCAATGATAGTAGTGAGATCCAAGGTGACGGTCATCTTGCCTGAAATCCCACTAGGGAGAAGAACGAGTCAATGAAGAAGACGAACGGATGAAGCCGAACCAAGCGTAGACGAATGAACCCTCACGATCGCAACAAAACAGGAACTAAAGAGATGGAGCACAACCGGAAATAAGCAAACAACGAGGTAAACACACAGCACATAGACATGGCATGATGCTCAACCAAGTATGATGCATGACAAAGGTTGTATGAAGCTACTCATGGCAAGAGATGATGCAAACAATAGTAACACATCAAAGCAAGTTTAATTGATGCCGGAAACAACATATAACAACTCCGGTAAGTCCTAATATGCAAATTTAGAAGTTGGTCCAGATCTGAATAAACCTTAAGTTCAAGTTGTTAAACAACAAGTTAAGATGCACCAATATGATCTACACGAGATTCTAGTCGAGTTACATATAAAGTTTATTTAATTCGGAGCTACGGCCTAGAAGATATGAGCAAAAACAAGTCAAACATGGCATTGATGCAAAATGCATACAAACATCAAGCAAACACTCTCAAAACATGGATGCAACATGATAATATGAAACTTCATGCAAAATCAATCAAGTTTCATATAGAGCACACTCAAAACGGAGCAACGGTTCAACACATACACTCTATACAAGTTTAAAGGACAAACTGTCCAAAACAGCAACCTGGCATCTAGCAAGCATCAAAACAATATGCTACAGCATCTCAACGTGAAAACAAAAGGCATGGGCATGAATTAAAGGTAATGTAAAGCACGACAAAACATGAACACTGATTTATCTCCAGAATACACTATAACATGCTCAAAAGCACATGACAAGATTGCAAATAATAACAGTTTACAGACTTAGCAGAAATAACATCAGGTTGCAATGTTTAGAGCTATCAAATAACATGTTACATGAACTTAACATGGTAGACAAAGGCGTGGAATGCTAATACTAAAGACAAATAACAAAACACCATTAATGAACTAATTCCAAATATCAATAGAAAACATGGTAGCATCCATGCAAACATGGCAAGTGATATGATAGATTCAGACATGGCAGGAACAACGATAAGTAGGCATGTTGGTGAGCTTGTACAACTAACCACAGAGCAATACATGGCATGACAAGGTGACCAACAGTAATATGGCATACTTGTGAAGCTAAGAATGGCAAGATAAAGTTCATAGGTTTCAAGGATAACTAGCAAAGCTCATCGCAAAACGGAACTTAATGTTAACAGGCTGACAGCAACATTATTTAGCAAATTAAGAGCAAGATTACAACAAGCTACAGTAGGCTATAAATACAACCGGGGGCATGGATGGATAGAGCATGACATGTATAACAAAACACTATTAGTGAACATCTCCAGGTTATTCATAGAATGACTTGTAGCAGCAGGTTTACATAGCATCATGATTTAACAGAATCAGTCTAGCGAAACAGCAACAGCAAATACACTATTTCATGAGCTCGATGCACTCACTAAAAGACTCACAAAAATACATGGATTACACCACAGTAAATATGGCATGATGTAGCTCAAAACTCATGTAGACATCAAGCTCATAGGATGCATAGACAAAATGCAATGAATAAGACAAAACAGCAAGTTATGTTAAAAGATAGCAGATTAACATCATATAGCACTCTTGCAACGATGATTAGGGCATCAAGATAGACTCAAACAAGCATGGCACACTGGAAAAAAATGAAGAGCATCTCATTATGAACATTTTGATATATTATACACTCAAAACGGAGCAGCACACATGATGTTATGATGCAATGAACATGGTACCAGAATATGCAAATTACATGACGGCAGAATTTACAGTGAGTGTAAAATAGTTAAAATATGCACGGGCGGGTTTTAGAGGGTGGTTCACCATGGGCTTCGGCCCAAAACGAAGAGGAGGCGAGGCAGGCCGACGGGAGGCTTGGGCTGGGCCTGAAGACTGGGCCGGCTTGCGGGGCCCACGTGGCCGGTGGTGGAGGTCCACGGGGGGGTCAACGCCCGCGGTCAAGATCGGGGCTCCTCCTGATCCGTCCCGG
The DNA here is from genome assembly GCA_963921465.1 of Triticum timopheevii. Lineage (NCBI taxonomy): Eukaryota > Viridiplantae > Streptophyta > Magnoliopsida > Poales > Poaceae > Triticum > Triticum timopheevii. Next base: position 144,583,321 of record OY997270.1, read on the forward strand.
ACGGCGACGTCGCATGGCAACAGGGGGCTTCGGCGGGGCTTGGAAGGGCGGTGGGGAGGCGGCGGTCGTCGGAGATGGCCGGATCCAGTCGCGGGCGACGAAAAAAGCCCGGATCCGGGGCGGAGGCGACCGGTGACGGCGAACTCCATGGCGGCGAGGCCCCTGGGCGGCGGTGGGGTTCCGTGCGGGGCAGAGAGGGTGAGGGAGAGAGCCGGAGGAGGAGAGGGGAGAAGGGGCGATCGCGACGGGGAGGCAGCGACCTGGCGAGGCGGCAGCTAGGCTCGCCGGTGGCGGGGCCCTCCGCCGAAGGTTTGGCAAGGGAGGCGCGGGGCGAAAGGCGCTCGGGAACGAGGGGAGCGGGCGCTCGGGAACGAGGCGCGGGCTGACCGGGGCCCGGTTCGGCCCGGCGATGTGCCGCGGATGGGCCTGCAGGGCCGCGGCGGATGGGAGGCGATTGGGGCGACGTGGCGCACGGGGAGTGGCCACGGGCGGTGGTGCGGCGAACGGGACGACAACAAGTGGCGGCGAGGCAGCGGTTCGGCGCGGATTTCGAGGTTGTGGCAGCAGCTGCAGGTGGAAGGAGGGCTAGGGGTAGGTGAAGGACTAGGGAATGCCAAAAATGGAGAGGGGGTGCCCATATATAGCAGGAGGGGCTAGAGTTGGGGGGTTTTGAGGCCGTTTCGGATCCTTCGATCATGATCCGACGGATCTGATCGCGAGGGGGGTTAGGTAGGCCTAGGTGGGCTATGAAGAGAGTGCTTGGGCTGAGGGGAGAGAAGAGAAGAGAATAGCAGCCCGACAATGTTTATGGAGACCAAAAATGTCCGACGAGAAGACCGGCTATACTGCCGCTATAGATGACGGTTGGGCAGTCACACGGACTCCAAATGCAAGGAAACTTGGCAGGTGGTCTACCTACACTATAATAAGACCACACGCCAAGTTACATCCCATTGCGAGAACATTTTTATGCCACTTATAAAATAGTATTTCGGAGGTTCCGCGGGCGCGTGCGAGAGGTCTGGACTCTGAACAGACAACGGAGAGAACCGGGGGAACCCGAACGGATGCAAATTTTGTAAAACATGCAGATGAAATGCAGATGATGACATGGCAAAATGCAACACACAAGCAAATGACATGGCAACAACGACGAATAGCTGGAAGACACCTCGCGCATCGGATCCGGGGCGTTACAGTTCGATCCTTTAGTAGTATCTTGATATAGTAGATTAAAGTTTTGATATCAAGTAGTTTGAGTTTTGCTTTGTGATCACTTTTTGTAATTGGGTCCATGAGCTATGTATAATAAAGATTAGTGTTGAGTCGAGGGCTTTTCTATATTTCTTTAAGCTTGAGAAAGTAGGAAGAATAAAAGAGTTCATATTGATCTTATGGTGAGTGATGACTTCACACATAGAAAGTATGAGGCATAAAAGTTGTTGAGAGTTGATAAACGTAGTTTTGGTCATCGTTGCAATTAATAGGAAGTGATAAGGAAAGAGGGTCTCACATACAAATATATTATCTTGGACACCTTTTATGATTGGGAGCACTCATTAAGTATGACATGCTAAAAGAGTTGACGCTGGACAAGGAAGACAACATAATGTTTTATGTTTTCTCACATCTCAGCTAAAGTATAGTGTCATTGACCTTCCAAACATGTTGAGCTTGCCTTTTCCCCCTCATGCTAGCCAAATTCCTTGCACCAAGTAGAGATACTACTTGTGCTTCCAAATATCCTTAAACCCAGTTTTTCCATGAGAGTCCACCATACCTACCTATGGATTGAGTAAGATACTTCAAGTAAGTTCTCATGTTGTAGGCAATAAAAAATTGCTATCTAAATATGTATGACTTATTAGTGCAGAGAAAATAAGCTTTGTACGATCTTGTTGTGGAAGTAGTAAAAGCGACGGACTGCATAATAAAGGTCCACATACAAGGGGCAATATAAAGTGACGTTCTTTTGCATTAAGATTTTGTGCATCCAACCCTAAAAGCACATGACAACCTCTGCTTCCCTCTACGAAGGGCCTATCTTTTACTTTATGTTTTTAATTTATGCTTGAGTCAAGGTGATCCTCACATTTCCCTTTTTCATTTTATCCTTTGGCAAGTTCCTCGTGTTTGAAAGATCATGATAAATATATCCAATTGGATGTAAGTTAGCATGGATTATTATTGTTGACATCACCTAATGGTGAATACGTTGGGAGGCAACACAATAAGCCCCTATCTTTCACAGTGTCCGGCTGAAACTCCATAACCAGAAGTATTGCGTGAGTGTTAGCAATTATAGAAGACTACATGATAGTTGAGTATCTGGACTTGCTGAAAAGCTCTATTGGTGACTCTTTCTGATGTTATGATAAATTGCAATTGCTTCAATGACAGAGATTATAGTTTGTTGGTTCTCAATGAAGTTTTTGAACCATACTTGACATTTTGAATTGATTGTTACTTGAGCATAAGAAATCATATGATAAAATCTATTTATGTTGCTGTTATAACAATGATCATGATGCCCTCATGTCCATATTTTATTTTTACCGACACCTCTATCTCTAAACATGTGGACATATTTTTCGATATCGCCTTCCGCTTGAGGACAAGCGAGGTCTAAGCTTGGGGGAGTTGATACGTCCATTTTGCATCATGCTTTTATATCAATATTTATTGCATTATGGGATGTTATTACACATTATATCTCAATACTTATGGCTATTATCTCTTATTTTACAAGGTTTACCATGTAGAGGAGGAATGCCGGCAGCTGGAATTCTGGCTGAAAAAGGAGCAAACATTGGAAACCTATTCTGCACTGCTCCAAAAATCCTGAAACTCCACGAAACCTGTTTTTGGAATTAATAAGAGTTATTGAGCGGAAGAAATAAACCAGGGGGCCCACACCCAGTCCAGGAGGGCGGGGGGCGCGCCCAGTAGGCGGTCTCCTGGGCCCCCTGGTGGCCCCCGGTGTCCATCTTCTGCAATATGAGGGCTTTTACCCTTGAAAAAATCATGGGCAAGCTTACGGGACGAAACTCCGCCGCCACGAGGCGGAACCTTGGCGGAACCAAACTAGGGCTCTGGCGGAGCTGTTCTGTCGGGGACACCTCCCTCCGGGAGTGGGAAATCATCACCAACGTCATCACCAACGATCCTCTCATCAGGAGGGGGTCAATCTCCATCAACATCTTCACCAGCACCATCTCCTCTCAAAACCCTAGTTCATCTCTTGTATCCAATCTTGTATCAAAACCATAAATTGGTACCTATGGGTTGATAGTAGTGTTGATTACTCCTTATAGTTGATGGTAATTGGTTTACTTGCTGGAAGATCATATGTTCAGATCCTTAATGCATATTATTACTCCTCTGATTATGAACATAAATATGCTTTGTGAGTAGTTGCGTTTGTTCCTGAGGACATGGGTGAAGTCTTGCTATTCGTAGTCATGTGAATTTGGTATTTGTTCGATATTTTGATGAGATGTATGTTGTCTTTTCCTCTAGTGGTGTTATGTGAATGTCGACTACATGACACTTCACCATTATTTGGGCCTAGAGGAAGGCATTGGGAAGTAATAAGTAGATGATGGATTGCTAGAGTGACAGAAGCTTAAACCCTAGTTTATGCGTTGCTTCGTTAGGGGCTGATTTGTATCCATATGTTTAATGTTGTGGTTAGGTTTACCTTAATACTTCTTTTGTAGTTGAGGATGCTTGCAATAGGGGTTAATCATAAGTGGGATGCTTGTCCAAGTAAGAGCAGTACCCAAGCACCGGTCCACCCACATATCAAATTATCAAAGTACCGAACGTGAATCATATACACATGATGAAAACTAGCTTGACGATTATTTCTGTGTGTCCTCGGGAGCTCCTTTCTCATTATTAGAACTTGTCTAGGATTATCCTTTGCTACATAAAGGATTGGGCCACCTTGCTGCACTTTATTTACTTTATTTACTTGTCACTCCTTATAATTTATCTTATCACAAAACTATCTATTACCTACAATTTCAGTGCTTGCAGAGAAAACCTTACTGAAAATTGCTTATCATTTCCTTCTGCTCCTTGTTGGGTTCGACACTCTTACTTATCGGAAGGACTACGATAGATCCTCTACACTTTTGGGTCATCAAGCCCGACGGCGGCTAGGCGGTGATGGGGGGCACAGAGAGCTCCTGGAGCTCGGGCTAGTGGCCAGGGAGGGGAAGAGGAGGGTGGCGAGGCTGCTGGTGAGCTCAGGAGGGCTCGGGGATGGCTATTTATAGCCGGGGTGAGAGGGATGGGCTCGGGTGTCGCCGTGCGCATCCGGCCGACGCTCTGGCGAGGCCAACGAGCACGGGATGGCATGAGGAACGCGACGACGGGAACGTGGATGAGCCACAATGCTCACGGGCAGAAGAGGTCGAGGGGAGGGAAGCAGCCAAGCGCCATTAATGCATGCCGTCACTGCTCACCCGTGGGCGTTCGGCGATGAGCGTCGGTGAGCAAGCGGACGGAGGTGGAGAGGGGTCCAGAGAGAAGAGGGCGACGAGGCTGAGCTGTTTGACACTCAGGGACAAGCAAGAAACGGCCGGAGCTGTGTTGTTGTTGCCAAAAGTGGCGAGACAACCGTTTTGGCCGGCATCTCCCGTGGTCACCACCGACAGCACGCGCTCTGGCTTCCAACTTAGTGCCAAACCGTGTCAGTGGGGGAGTCGTTCCAAGGATGGTTTCAACTGGGGTGGTAACTTGGTAAATAGGCTCTGGTTAAATGGTTAGTGAGCTCTGAAGTTTACTGCAGTAAACTTTATCAGCTATGTGCCAAGTGTTATGTCTAGGGTGTTTAGGCTAGGAAGCACTACAGTCCTGGAGATTTTGATGAGAAATGGACCAAGATTTACTACAGTTGCTTCACAACTGACTAAAATGGTCCAGAAACTAGATCATGATGGTGCACTCACATGGAGTGTCAACTTGGGCTAAAATTGGGCAAAGCTGGATTATTTGGTATGATGATGCTTTAAAAAGCTCATGCCAAATGGACAAGCCAAAATGGCACTTGCTTCACAAACATCATTCTGTCCAGAAACTTGGAATAATTTTCTTGACCAAATGGTTCATGTAAATGATACCAAATTGGGTGGAGAGATGTTTCATGGGTATAAGAATGATCTAGTAATTTATCAGGATTTTTGAAGCAATATAAAATACACTTGCTTCACAACCTAAAAATAAGGCCAGAATCAAAGATTTGCCCCTGTGCTCAAATAGATGATTGGATGGGGCTGAAAATGGGTGAAGGGGTTTAATATGAGCAAAAGGAGTGTGCAAAAGTTAAACTCATTTGGATACTCCTAGCTAGTACTTCCTTCACAAAGCCTTCTGTCTGACAGAAACTTTGAAAATTCACTGAGGAAGATTGGCTAGGCAAATAAATTTGAACTTGTGCATGGGGAAATTATTTGGACATATAATCATGCCCAAAAAGGTTGGGAGTCACTAGGTTAAATATAAAATGACACTTCCTTCACAAAGTGCCATTCAGGGCAGAATATGGAAAAAGGATTATTGGGGAATTATTTTTAACTGGCCAAGGCAATGTTTGGGCATATTTGAGCTATATATGACCCAAAGGAATTATGAGAATTATTTGGGGATTTTTGGATGGACAGAAATATAGGTTGCTTCACAACCTAGGGCAGAGAGGGTTATTCCTTTAATGAAAAAGGAATTTTCCCTAGAAAAAGATTTTAGGGTTTGGTCAAGGAGTGAAGTGACATGATCTTTGGCAAGGTTTTGAGAATGATGAGCCACTTGGGAGGAGGAATGAGGATGATTTCCCAGGTGGCAAGGCCACAGAACCACTCCAAAAAGAAAAACAGAGCAAAAACCAAATAAATCAGAAGAAAAAGAAAAGGGCCAAAATCCAGGCTGTTACAAACCTTCCCCCCTTAAATAAATCTCGTCCTCGAGATTTGGTTGCTCAGGGAACAAGTATGACTTGAGGACACCGTCTCCAACTTGGGTATCCTTTTTCCTTTATTTATTGTTCCCCCAAGAATTTCAGATGATCAACTTACCTTGATCTGGGGTGGTTTTTCCTTTATTTATTGTTCCCCCAAGAATTTCAGACGATCAACTTACCTAGATCTGGGGTGGCTTGCTTCACCTTTCCTAAATTCTGACAGGTCTTTGCTCATATACCAAATCTTTTTGTTGAAGTGAATTTTCTCATATCTGCGGTGATATCCAATGGATCTGAGCATAGATTTTTCCTTTGGTCATGAAACCTTTTTACTTCTGCCATGGCATTGCTTCAGATAAATACAGGCCTTCTGGTCTTCAATAAATGCTGAGAATTATCATGGCTATCTCATGATGGAATCTGACTGCTCACAAGTGGCACTGATTTATCTAGATTTGTTTCTTTGGCTCGAGCATGAGATATGTACCCACGATTTGGCTGCCTTCTGTCGTGAGCAATATATTGGTGTATGGAGTTATAGTTGTGTCATACCTCGATTATTTACATCTTGAGACTAGCCCGACAGGGGCTGGCGGACAATTTCTTTTCCTGATAGACTGACCATGTACTTGATTCTGTCCATGAGTATACCGGGTCTGAGCTGATTGTTGTGCTTTCGATTTTTCTCATGTGGTTGATATACCCATCTTTGGTAATAGACTGTGATATGCTTTAATACTGCCGCTGAGGTCAGACTGTGGGGCTTGCAAAGAAATCTTGGTTCTGACTGAACAGACTTGGATATTCCATGCTAACCGTGTCAAGCGAGTCAGCGGGATATGAAAATCCTTGTAAATAGAGTAGGCCCTTGAGGGTATGCCTTTGGGGATCCATATGGAATTATGGCCTCCAACTGATTTGGGCATCCGGACCCTGATGGTCGTGCAAAAATTATCATGCTTTGCTGTCAGTCTCATCCTTTTTACAGTCATGATTTTCTTTGTTAGGATACCTTACTGAAATAACTTGGCCACACATGTCCTTGATTCTTCGTATGACCATGGATGTGATTAATGCATTATTCCTTGTGCTTGTTTTTCTGACCTGTGTCCGCACATGTATGACATATACACGGGGTTTGTAGCTTGTACGGAGCTCATTGCTGAGGCCAATCATACAAGAAGGTGACAAGGTTTCATGATATCACCTTGTTTGCTGCGGGAATAATGCCTTTGGTGACCATTGTCAAGACTGTTGAGGCTGAGATATCATCTCCAAATATTGTCGGTCCTTGTAATTCATGAGATGTATCTTTGCTTATTTTCCTTTGCCTGACTAGGGAGGTTGTTGAATCCTTACTTTCCTTAGGTATACATGCTGGATTACTGTCGCATCTCGTACGGGTGACTGATATGACTGGGGATACATGCTCACCATATATAAGAAGGATATGCCACTGATCACTCGATCCTTGCAGTTGGCATATGTTTTGACTGAATTTTACCTCTGACAAAATTATTGCGAGAGAAGCCATCCGAGTAGTTTCCTAAGGAAGACTTGTTAACTTGTGCTCAAATATTTTCTTTGTGTATCGTGCAGAAGAGGGCTCTATAGCTTACATATGAAGCTTGGTCTGATTATTGTGCTGGAGAAGCCTGAGTTCCGTACATGAGAAGCTTCTCCTCAGGTTTGCTTGTTGAAATTTTTTTATTTCCGTCTGTCAAAAGCTTACCCAAGTATCTTGCTGAGAAAGACCGGGTATCATGGACCGGAAATTGTTCACATATCATAATGAGGAAAATTGAGAGCCTTGCATAATAAATTTCTTTTGATAACATGTGGAAAAATACTGGGTTTCTTATATCCAAATTTCATACTGATATGCAGACTGAAATCCATACACATGCCCATAATATTCTGAGGCTAATTATTTGCATGAGAAAAATTGTTCGACTATCTTCCTTGAGCATCTCACATTCTGAATTTATTTCGGATGATAACGTATTTCAAGCATCATGCATTGTTGAGCCAAAACTTTGTATATGATCCATACCTATGTCTTAAAATATATCGTTGGTCTTGTACCTGACTTGTCTTTCTGCTGGCTGGATCATAACAACTGTGAGGATTTTGCACTGACGGGGACTCAATGCTGATAATCAATCCAACACATCATTGGTATCCTGAATAGATATTAATGCTATAATGCAGTTGGCTGGGTAGACAATAATGTCTAGCTGAGCTTCTTCCAAATATTTCAAATCCTTATGGCTTCTTCGAGTCCGGTGTCGTTGGATGAGCAATTCTTTATAGGGTAAAAATAGTGTAACACCGGGCCCAAAAAGAAAGAAGAAAAGAAAACTCAACTAAACAAAAGCACACAACAAAAAACAATTCACACACAATCAATGTCACATATTGCTGCTAGTCACACAATATGCATGCCTACTTAAGCACACAAATCTCGCGGGATCTCCGGTTCTACGACCTAGCATGCTGTGACGATGTGCACGAGGACGAATAAATGTGTGGAAGAATTGGTGTAAACAGCGCTACACCAAGTGATAGCTTAGCCAGGAGGCAACCTGAACTAGCTCGGGTGCGAGGACGTACTCGGTAATCATGTAGTGGGACACAAAGGTCGCAACCACATTATTATCAAGAGGACGAAAAAGGATCCGTACTCGTCCAAGAAATAGGATAGCAGAGAAGAACTGAGGCTGCTGACATTGCCCTTTCTTGATAACTAAGATCATTAATGGTTGCCAACACGACAAAATAAAAGAACGATCCGGGATAAAAGCATGTCCATCACCGAAACGATAGACAGGACTAGAAGAAAGATATCGGCGCGATACCTGACCACCATTTTTGCAAACAGTGTCGGGATCACTTGGCATCGTTCTGCTGGGACAGAGATGACACCAAACACCAAAAGAAAAAGGAACTGGGGAAATGCAAAGGTTGAGCTGTAGTGGATCCGAACCGATGCCACCTACACTCACCAGATAAGCCGTTATCACAAATACTAAGGCTATATGCATGCTATGCAACAAACAAATGCAGCAACCAAATGCAATAAACAAACCAGACTCTATACTAGGGCGTCCTACAGCCAGACCTGCTCTGGTACCAAGCCTATGGCACCCCGCCTCAGAGAAACCGGAACGCCCCGTATTCCAGCTCAGAGATCGAGGAGAAGTCTTCTAGAATACGGCACTGCTTGACATAGAACAAATCAGCTCTTATTACTAGAATAATAATACAAAGGTTTGATGTTACAAAGGTTTGATGTTACAAAGGTTTACATCAGCACGACGACACTACGCCCGCGATAATACACTTGCTCTATGCTAGCAGCAGAACAACTAGTAGCAGCAGAAATCTTCTACCAGCGGAACAACGATGAAGGTGGTGAACTCCACTCCGCAGGGACTCTGGCTGGGACACGATCTATCTCGCACGAACGGAAACCATGACAAGCAATCAAGCAATCACGGCATCACCTACAATCTAGCATGACACGCCAGGTCGATACATTGAATGTACTTGCAAGCTCACAACAATGAAAAACATCAAGGCAAGACAACAACATAGCATTAAGCAGGTTAATTAAATTAATAGCTACCATGATATAACAGCAACTCCTAAGCATAATATGAAACTACTACAATACTGATAAATCACCATGTCTGATCTCCATAACCATATCTATCTTGGCTAACCGGCAAAGCAATATAACATCTTGATCACCTCATGATCAAAACCAAACTGTAACCGTGATCCTTACGGCGATCACAACCCGACCAATGAATGGCCCGTCATCCTTACAGCGATCACAACTTGACCAATAACTGGCCTGTGATCCTTACGGCGATCACAACCCGACCAATGAATGGCCTGTGATCCTTACGGCAATCACAACCCGACCAATAAATGGCCCGTGATCCTTACAGCAGTCACAACCCGACCAATAAATGGCCCGTGATACTTACGGCGATCACAACCCGACCAATAAATGGCCCGTGATTCTTACGGCGATCACAACCACGACAAATACTTGGACAATCTGTACTGCTCCAAATATCCACATATCCATCACCTATAAGTCATTCCATCCTGTGAGTGTTGATCGAACGGTGTACCCTAGTATGAACCCATGCCCATGACCAAGGACGCGGCTATCTATAGATAAAACATACACTCTGCAGAGGTAGCGCACTATACCCACACCACAGAACACATGGCCTCACACTCCCATTCGGGTGGACCAACGACGTTCCGACAAAATTGATCTACTGCCATGACACTCTCCCGGCCACTCCGACTCACTCCCCACTGGGCTAAGTCATGGGTGGCCCCGTGTCTACCTCAAGACACATCGACCACCGTCGTGGCCCATCCAACACGGGGACACGGATCCAAAAACTCAAACAATGGGCACACAAGGCTTATTTCCGCCTACCTGATCAGGGTAGCGCACGCCCATAACCTTCCCTCGTTAGAGGCACCAGCGAGAGGCACGACAATAGACCATATTAGGGCCGTCCCATACCGGCAAATGTGGTTGCACTGGAAAAGTTCGATTCGGCGGCACGTGACCAACTTACTAACGAAATTTATGCCCAAAAATATAACCATGATAACTGATACTCCGATGTCAACCATCAAACTATAATCCAAGTCATAACAATATCCAACAAATAATCCAAGCATAATATCATCATCTCAAAATACTCCGAGGATAGCATAACACTACTATCATGATGAATCTGACAACAATAATACAACTATTCCAATAAGCAAGAACAAGTTATCCAACTATGATCCACATGTAAACATCATCTCCGAAAATAATACTCCAAGCAACAGAACATCAACTATCATCATGAAAATAATCATACTAACCACTAATAAGCCAAAGGTACCATGATATCCAGAGTAATACTCCAAAAGATAATAACAGATCCCATCATGAAACAATCATAATATCAGCCACTAATACTCCAATGGCAACATGATGCTCATCAACTACAAACATAACTCCTAGTAATCCAAACAATAGCATGGCATCAACAAGATCAAAATAATTCTCCAAGAAAATGCCATGCACAGAGTCATGTTGCTAAAGCTTGCGGAAATGAATCGCCGGAAATCGTTCTCTCTAGGAGGGGGCTTATTAAGGGAAAGGGCATAATGGCCATTTTCAGTATGCCAAAACATAGTGAAAATGAAACCAACAGAACGGGCTCGACGAGACGAAGAAGTAGGCTTTGGAATCACCTCATTTGGAGCTACGGATAAAAAGTTATGAGGGGTTGAAGTTTAGGGACTTTTCTGCAAAAATAACATCACAACCAAGTACCTGAGTGGATAAGGCAGAAACGGGTTTTCAGAAATACGCTTTTGGTCAGTGAGACGTACTCACTGAAAATACGCTTCCACTTGCAACGTCAGCAGGGATGGGGCCGGCCAGCTGGGTCGCTAACGTGCGGGTCCCACGGGCCGTGGGGCCCGACACTTATCCAGCTGGGCAGGCTGGGTCAATGCCCACCCACCGACAGGTGGGGCCGCGAGGAGCTCGGGCCCGCCTGGCCTGGCTGTCTTCAACCTCCTGCTCGGGGAGCTCCTGGCCGAGGGGAGAGGCACGCCCCGACGGCGATTGCCGGCGCTACGGGGCATCTCCGACGATGCTCCGGCTATGGATGGATTCAGCGCTGAATGATGCATCCAACCAGGGGCTTTGCACACGCCGAGGAAGACCAGAGCGGCGGCTGCCTCGAGCATGGCGGACGGCGGCATCGGCCGCAGATGGGGATTGTGGCCAGAGGCCAACACAGGAGGAGAGACACGACGGGGAGGCTTCTACGGTGTTCCAGGGGGCTTTATGGTGGTGGACTGGAGGAGGGAGGGAGCTTAGCTTGCCGGAATCGAGCGGAGCCCGACAGCGGCCATGGTGGCGATGGGGGGCACAGAGAGCTCCTGGAGCTCGGGCTAGTGTCAGGGAGGGAAGAGGAGGGTGGCGAGGCAGCTGGTGAGCTCGGGAGGGCTCGGGGATGGCTATTTATTGCCGGGGCGAGAGGGATGGGCTCGGGTGCCGCCGTGCACATCTGGCCGACGCTCTAGCGAGGCCAGGGAGCACGGGAGGGCACGGGGAACGCGACGACATGCTGACACTGCTCACCTGTGGGCGTGTGGCAACGAGCATCAGTGAGCAAGCGGACGGAGGGGGAGAGGGGTCCAGAGAGAAGAGGTTAACGAGGCTGAGCTGTTTGACACTCGGGGACAAGCCAGAACCGGCCGGAGCGGTGTTGCTGTTGCCAACAGTGGCGAGACCACCATTTTGGCCGGCATCTCCGGTGGTCACCACCGATAGCACGCGCTCTGGCTTCCAACTTAGTGCCAAACCGTGTCAGCGGGGGAGTTGTTCCAAGGATGGTTTCAATGGGGGTGGTAACTTGGTTAAACAGGCTCTGGTTAAATGGTTAGTGAGCTCTGAAGTTTACTGCAGTAAACTTTATCAGCTTAATGTGATCGACAGAGGGATGCTATGTGCCAAGTGTTATGTCTGGGGCGTTTAGACTAGGAAGGACTACAGTCCTGGAGATTTTGAGGAGAAATGGACCAAGATTTACTACAGTTGCTTCACAACTGACCAAAATGGTCCAGAAACTAGATCATGATGGTGCACTCACATTGGGAAAAGTTGGGTTATTTGGGCATATGATAATGCTTTAAAAAGCTCATGCCAAATGGACAAGCCAATATGGCACTTGCTTCACACACATCATTTCTGTCTAGAAACTTGGAATAATTTTGGTGATCAAATGGATCATGTAAATGATATCAAATTGGGTGGAGAGATGTTTTATGGGTATAAGAATGATCTGGTAATTTATCAAGATTTTTGAATCCATATAAAATACACTTGCTTCACAACCTGAAAATAAGGCCAGAATCAAATATTTGCCCCTGTGCTCACATAGATGATTGGATGGGGCTGAAAATTGGTGAAGGGGTTTAATATGAGCACATTAAGGAGTGCACAAAAGTTTAACTCATTTGGATACTCCTAGCTAGTACTTCCTTCACAAAGCCTTCTGTCTGACAGAAACTTTGAAAATTCACCGAGGAAGATTGGCTAGGCAAGTAAACTTGAACTTGTGCATGGGGCAATTATTTGGACATATAAGCATGCCCAAAAAGGTTGGGAGTCACTAGGAGAAATATAAATGACACTTCCTTCACAAAGTGCCATTCAGGGCAGAATAGAAAAAGGATTATTGGAGAATTATTTTTGAACTAGCCAAGGCAATGTTTGGGCATATTTGAGCTACATATGACCCAAAGGAATTATGAGAATTATTTGGGGATTTTTCGATGGACAGAAATATAGGTTGCTTCACAACCTAGGGAAGATAGGGTTATTCCTTCAATGAAAAAGGAATTTTCCCTAGAAAAAGATTTTAAGGTTTGGTCAAGGAGTGAAGTGACATGATCTTTGGCAAGGTTTTGAGAATGATGAGCCACTTCGGAGGAGGAATGAGGATGATTTCCCAGGTGGCAAGGCCACAGAACCACTCCAAAAAGAAAAACACAGCAAAAACCAAATAAATTAGAAGAAAAAGAGAAGGGCCAAAATCCAGGCTGTTACACACGAGATCGTAGAGGCTAAACCCTAGAAGCTAGCCTGTGATTATGATTGTTCTTGTCCTACGGACTAAACCCTCCGGTTTATATAGACACCGGAGGGGGCTAGGGTTACACAGAGTTGGTTACAGAGAAGGGAATCTACATATCCGAATTGCCAAGCTTGCCTTCCACGCAAAGGAGGGTCCCACCCGGACACGGGACGATGTCTTCAATCTTGTATTTTCATAGTCCAACAGTCCGGCATAAGCATATAGTCCGGCTGTCCGAGGACCCCTAATCCTGGACTCCCTCAGTAGCCCCTGAACCAGGCTTCAATGACGATTAGTCCGACGTGCAGATTGTCTTCGGCTTGCAAGGCGGGTTCCTTCTCCGAATACTCCAAAGTAGATCTTGAACACAAGAATCGTGTCTGGCTCTGCAAAACAAATTCGACATACCACCATAGAGAGCACAATATCCACGAGTCTAATCTGCTGACAACTTCTCCATAGTGCGACATTATGCCGCGACCCAGTTATTATTCAAACCGTTTTTCCAACCTGCCTCTACACGTTTCGCGAGGCGGTTTCATTGGCATGTCTTGTCGAAGCAGAGATTGTGTCCCCTTATCACGAGATTCTCATCAATACGGGCGTGGGTAACCCAACCGCTCCATTAGTATGACTCCTTGGATTAGGCAAGTCCCAAACGGCCGCGGGAAGGACGCTTGGCATTCCTCCCTTTTATAAAGAGGTCAAGACCTATCCTTTTCTTTCCATGCTTAATCCTTCCCTTCCCCCACCTCGAGTTCCAACACCCAAGGTTCAGTCCAAGCGCTTCAGACCTTCAACCATGTCCGGATCCAACCTTCAAGGCCGGTGGATGGCCTCTTCTATCACAGAGGAGGACATCAAGAAGCTTAGGGAGGCTAGGTACTTGACCGCCGAAATCCTTCACAGGCTTCCTGCTCAAGGGCAGGTTATCCCAACTCCCAAACCCACCGAGAGTGTCATATTTGTCTCCCACTTCCTTCGAGGGCTATGCTTCGGTCTTCATCCCTTTGTTAGAGGGCTCATGCTTTATTACGGGCTAGATTTTCATGATCTAGCCCCAGATTCCTTCCTTCACATGTCAACGTTCATTGTTGTGTGTGAGGACTTCCTCCGCATTACCCCACACTTCGGCTTATGGCTCAAGACTTTCAATGTGAACCCGAAGATGATTGACGGGCGACACGCGGAGTGTAGAGGTGCTATAATAAGCAAAGGTGTCGATGTTTTATGGCCAAAGGGTTCCTTCCCGGAAGTTTCTGGCCTATGGAACGGGAGTGGTTTTATTTCACAGCACCCCGAGGTAGAAAGTGGGCGGCCGCCCCAGCCTTTCGCTCCGCTCCTCCGCCACAGCTTGGATCATGGGTCAACAAGGGGCTGGACTAGGGGCCGGTCAATGACGTGCAGACATTGCAAAGCCTCATTCAGCATCTCATCGAGAAGGACCTCAGTCTTGTCAAAGTAATCCAAGTAATACTAGTTTTTCGGGTCCTGCCATGCCAACGTCGACCTCTCCGTATGTGGGAGTTCAACCCGGGAGGACCGTGAACTATTCAGCACTTCTTCAGCATGACGCTCGAAGGGTGTATCAATTACTCTTCATATCACGAATAAAGTGGCCGGACACAACAGAGTATGCAGGCCTCGATTGCAACCATCCAGATACCAAGGTAAGTAATTACCCAACCAAACATGCTATCATTATATTTGTCAGAACATTATCCTAAAAAACCATCCTTGGCCAGGGCTGGATAAGAATGGCGGAGAGGATCAGGTGTTCGGCACCTCTTCCCGAAGATTCGGCGGACCCTGTATTAACCAGGATGCTGGCCCACACACCTTATCAAGCGCCATCAAGGAAGGACAAGGAGAGGAATGGGGAAGCCGAAAGCGGACTTCATGCTGGAGGTACGTTACGCATCATAACTGGGGAAATTGGTACTCCCGTGTCGGAGGATGAACGGGGAGGATAATCTAGTGTCCCCTCTCACCACAGGAAGAAAAATGGCCTCCCCCGAAGACTTGGAAGCAGAGGTCTCCAAACAAGGGAAGAAACCATTATCAGGGGGCCCTACCCCGGAGGGCAACATTGCTGCACAGCACCCACAGGGGGGCAGCCGTCAACCGAGCCGTGAGTGAACAAAGGTGCTTTGTAATCATACTCCGTTCTTTCTCTGAGAATAGCGACTAAAACGTATGTTTTCTAGTTCGACTTATAGCCTCCCTCAACAATCTTCGTCCTCGAGGGATCTTCTTCCGGAGATGATGGAGAGCGAAAAGCCTCCTCCTACTTCTCCACCTCATGAGGTGGACGACCCTGAGGTGTCGTCCCAGAGAATCTCTCCCGATCTGCAAAGGCCAGAAGGCAACTCTTCGGCCGCCCGAGGTCTGGGGTGTTCGGCTCCTAGAGAGACCAACTGAAAAAGGCCCGGACTGTCTGATATGCTGCCGGACACATTCAAGGGCTTTTGCGGCAAGCGCCTATCTCAGACGCACATCATACCTTAATGGGTATGGTGATTGAGAGGATTTCGTCCGCAAAAAGCATAGTGAATGAAGAATTTACGAGCCTGCTAAGAGGCTTTGAGGTATGCAGTGTGATATTTTTTGAATGTACCGCAACCGCAAGGTGCACTGTGTATAGATAGTAGCCCCTGAGACTCTGGTTGCCATCCAAACGGGGCCATCAGAGGATCGAAAATAGAAATAATCTCAGGTAATTATTTTGCCAATTTTGTACAGAGGCGGCTGCAGCCCCGGCAACTGCCCGGGCTACCGAATTTGCCGAACTAAAGCGGCAACTTGATGTGGTGGATGAAGACATCACACTTGTGAATAAGCGGCTTGAGGAGGCATAGGGTATGTATATTTGGGTGGTCAGCGAATATTAATAAGAGCATGATGCTGGGATTTATAATATGCTTTGACTGCAGATGGCGCTACCACCGTGGAGACCCTTCGGGCTGAGCTTGCCTAGGCCAAGGAGCAAGCCAGGAGAAGCAATGCGGCTGCCGAGAAGGCAGCTGATGAATTAAAAGCCGAACAGGCTGCTCATCGCCAAAGTGAGGATAAAATGGCCAACATGGCTCTTGAGCTACAGAATGCCGCTAGCCGATATGAGCTTCTCGGAAGGGAAAACCAAGCGAAAATGGCTGACCTTGAAAAGGCCTCGCGGCTAGAAAGCCCTTTTTATTACGAACTAAATTCGGCGATCCGAAGTATGCCCCTCTTGATCAACTGTGGAGTTCTCCAAACGCGTACTTGGATTTGTCAAAGAGTGCTGTCGATGCGATACAGTATTTCCAAGATCAAGAAGATCATCAAACAGAAAGATTGTTCTGGTCGCAGTTCAGTGCTCCAAGGCGTCCGTTGCTATTGAACGAGCAAATGGCCGAATGGGCCGAGCTCCATAGGTTATCCAGGCTTGCCATGAAGGCTGTCGTGGATCACCTGTTGCCGGAGGAACCATGTCCGGATAGTTATTTTGGTTTGGTGCAACGATTTATTCGTGCTATGCCGCATATCGACGCTGTCAAGCGGTCAACATGCATAGAGGGTGCGCGGATGGCCATTGCCCGTGTTAAGACATAATGGGCGAGAATGGAGGCCACCGATATTGCAACCAGGGGTCCACCCGGGGGCCAGGACTAGCCCGAGCACTATTTGAAGAAGTATTAGAAGGTGCACGTTTAATAGAGGCTCAGCGCTCAAAGAATATCATGTTCAAATGACGTGTATCTTGATTGTAAGAAACAATGCTTTTTATAATAAAGGCTATATTTATACCTTTGCCCGTAAGGTGTTGTAGTGCCTCCTGTGCGGCCGTTTATGTATATATGTATATAATCTGAAAGTTTGCAGTCGTCGGCTTCAGCCCCCTCGCGTATAACGTGGGGGTGTTCGATAAAAGCGCGTAATCACACTTGATCCAACGTCTTGGTCCGTTAAGGAGGTGGTAGTGCGGCGAACAAGGCAATCAGACTATATAGCTTAAACACTTTCACTTAGCCATATGAGTTTGACGGTGGGCCTATTATATAGCCCCTGGTATGTCCGTTGTTATCTGAATACGGTGCAATTACATACGTGACCGCAAAAGCCAGTCCTTCGTTAATGCGGAGGAATCGTGAAGATTCCGCTGAGTCATTGAGTGGTTGACCAGTCTCTCGCTTTATCATGACAGTTAGTTTTTGCCTTTCTCTACCGAGGTGCTCATCCGAATGATCCAGGGCACAATCGCAGTACTTCTCCCTATGCCACCTTAGCCGGTAGAGTGGAACGTAAGGTAGCAAAACACGGGAGCCGGGCAAACCCAACTATTGACCAAAGACATGATTCGGAGCTGATGCATATAAGGCCAAACTCGCGACGCCGAACACTCCAGGAGGTATTCGTACTTTACAAGATATACTGAGCTGGATACAACCCTCGACAATGAGCCCTAAATTTCAAGGTATGTGCATCAATCTAGCGTGACGAAAGAGCCTCTGTAGTGAGAGCATAGATCTCAAAAAACACACTGGTTGCTGCCTCTATAACGTCTATTTTAGAATGGTGAATCATACGCTCACCCATAACGCCGGTATCCCGCTTGGTCATTTAAGGTGTCAGGAGGGTGTGAGACAACAAGAGACAATAAAAAAGGTTTACACAGGGTCTTAATCTAAGAAGAAACCTTTTGACCGGGGCCCTGCTGCACGTATGCACCTTTGTCTCTGTTGTGCCGTATCTTTGAAGGGTATAGCATGATGGTCATCTGAAAAAAAAGAAAAACCCAGATGAAAGAATCTGGTGTGACTGTGCATAAAGTCGGTTTTATCTTAATGAACCATGAAAATTCAATCTCTTGAGTGTAAATAAGGTCAAGCCGAACTATGGACCTTTTACATGCGAGCAGCCCCCCGCACCACATATGGGGGCATAACCGTTAATCAAGCTCAGGTTTATCTGAGCTGCTACAACTAGGTGTGCGACGAACACGTCTAGCCGTGTCCGTGGTCTCGGAGACCGATGAGTTGCTCGGGTTGGAAAGGCCATTCCGTGATTCGGCTACTAGAGCCACCACGTATTCTTCCGTATGAAGAGAACACTCCGTGTTTCCGCTGATTGTGATAATGCCACGTGGACCGGGCATCTTGAGTTTGAGATAAGCGTAATGAGGGTCTGCATTGAAATGAGCGAAGGACGTTCTTTCGAGTAGTGCATGGTAGCCGCTTCTGAATGGAGCAATGTCGAAGATTAGTTCTTCGCTTCGAAAGTTGTTGGGAGAACCGAATACAACCTCCAATGTTATAGATCCCGTGCAGCGGGCCTCTACGCCTGGTATTACTCCTTTAAAGTTAGTACTGCTTTGGTTGGTTCTTGACGGGTCTATCCCCATCTTGCGGACAGTGTCATGATATATCAGATTAAGACTACTACCGCCGTCTATGAGGACTCGGGTGAGATGGTATCCGTCGATTATTGGGTCGAGCACCAAGGCAGCCAAACCCCCATGACGGATACTAGTAGGATGATCCCCGTGATCGAAAGTGATCGGGCAGGCTGACCATGGGTTGAATTTGGGGGTGACGGGCTCAACAACATATACGTCTCAGAGTGCGCATTTGCGATTCCTCTTTGGGATGTGGGTGGCATAAATCCTGTTTTGACCTCCGGTGGAATTTTTTTCTATCCCCCAGTGTTCGGCTGGCGAGGTTCATCCTCATCTTCACTTAGCGGCTCCTTCCCTTTGTGTTCGGCGTTTAGCTTGCCGGCGTACTTGAAGACCCAACATTCTCTGTTGGTGTGATTCGCAGGTTTCTCGGGGATGCCATGAATCTGACAGGACCTATCTAGAATTTTATTTAGGCTGGACGGACCATCTCTGCTACCTTTGAACGAATTTTTCCATTGACCGGGTCTAGAACCCCTGAATCCGGCGTTAACCGCTGTGTTGTCTGCGCTGTCTTCATTGTTTCGACGTTTGTTTTTATTGCATCGTGGTTTTCCATTGCCATCCCTGATTTCTGATGTGCCTGGATCGCTGGTGCTGCTACGGGCCAACCAACTATCCTCGCCCGCGCAAAAGCAGGTCATAAGGGTTGTTAGGGCTGCCATTGTCCTTGGCTTTTCCTGGCCGAGGTGTCCGGCAAGCCATTCATCCCGAACACTGTGTTTGAAAGCTGCTAGGGCTTTGGCATCCAGACAGTCAATGATTTGGTTCTTCTTGGTGAGAAATCTGTTCCAAAGCTTACGAGCCGACTCTCTGGGTTGTTGGATTATGTGACTTAAATCGTCTGCATCCAGAGGTCGGACATAGCTCCCTTGAAAATTAGCCCTGAAAGCATCCTCGAGTTGCTCCCAGCTTCCAATGGAATTTTTGGGGAGGATTTTCAACTAGTGCCTAGCCGGTCCTTTCAACTTGAGGGGCAGGTATTTGATGGCGTGGAGATCGTCTCCGCGAGCCATATGGATGTGAAGAATAAAGTCCTCAATCCAGACCGCATAGTCTGTCGTTCCGTCATATGCCTTGATGTTTACGGGTTTAAACCCCTCTAGAAATTCATGATCCAGAACCTCATCGGTGAAGCACAGGGGGTGTGCGGCACCCCTGTACTTGGCAGTGTCGTGGCATGAGTCCGACGGCTGTAGTATTCGGTGTTGATTCCGAGCTGGTAGTCGATCAGTATAGCCGGTTTGGTGGCCGTGATCCTGCATAGGAACACGTTTCCTAGATCTGTAAATGGACCTGGTCATACCGGCTCTTTTGTCCAGGTGCTCATGTAGATCGTGTGCTGATTTGTGTGCAGCGTCATTAGCCGCTTTGTCTCGGCCACGAGGTGGTCGGTCTGGCAGATCGGCCGTACTGTTTTTCGGTGGAATGGGTGCGATAGCCTCGTCGTCGAATTGGGGCAGCAGCTTACGTTTTGGATAGCTCGTTGTCTGCCAATCACCACCGTATCTTTCCTCGGTGTCGAGCACTTTGTTCCATCTGTGGTTGAGCGTATCCTGCGTGGCTTTAAGCCATTGCTTCTGCTTCTTCAAGCTCCTCGCGGTGGCAATAAGCCTCTTGTGGAGCTGCTCTTGTTCCAAGTGTTTTTCCGGGATGATATGTGCATCGTCGTCCGGACTGTTCTCCTCTCGGGAGACAGGTTTATAAGTTTTGTCTTTGGCATCACTGTGATCGGACAGCGACCCCGGACTATGTTTGTCGTCTCCTTGCTCGTCCTGCTCCATCCCTGGGTCTATGGGGTCTTGAGCATCATCCGGGGAGTTATTCTTTCTTGTGCCGGTATCGCTGTTTTTGCTGTGGCGGGGTTTAGAGTGGCGCCGTTGACGTCGGCGCATTGGCTGCTTCTCGAGAGGATTATCCTCCGTTGCATCCCTTTGATCCTCGCCATTGTTTTCTTTGGGTGTGTCCACCATGTATATGTTGTACGATGAGGTGGCTGTCCAGTGCCCTACGGGCGGTGGCTCCTGTTTTTCTCCGGCATCGTCGTCCATACCGTTAATGTCTACGGAGTCGAAATCAAGCGTGTCAGTCAAGTCGTCAACAGTGGCTATTAAGTGGGTGGTGGGTGGGTAACGAATCCCTTCGTCGTCTGCTTCCCACTCAAGCCGGACATAGTTCGGCCAAGAGTCTCTCGACAAGGAGAGAGATTTTAGCAAATTTAGCACGTCGCCCAAGGGTGAGTGTTGAAAGATGTCCGCGGAGCTGAACTCCAAGATCGACACCCAGTTAGATCCGATGGGTGCGGATACATGCGGTTCGGAGCCTATGGCCGGAGACGAGTCCGGGGGTCCGATGACACAGACCTCATTGGAAGTGAAATCTGTGTTTGGCTCTATTGCCGTTGAGTGTGCGGCTTCCGTGGCAGGGTCCATCCCCCCCATCCTTGGACGGCATGATCTGCGCTGGATCTAAAGCCAGGGCAGCTGCAAGTGCGATCTCCTGAACATCGTTCGATGGCAGATCTAGGTCATGATCAACGTGGCTTTAGGGTGCACCAGTCATGGGCTCGAATCCATCGAAGATCTAGTCTCCGCGGATGTCGGCAGTGTAGTTCAGGCTTCCAAACCTGACCTGATAGCCACCTGTTCATCTAGCCTCCACCGTGCGCTACTCCACCGGCTACTGTTCAACCATCCCTCTCCACGAGCTCCTGTTCAACCACCCCTCCATGGGCTACTATTGATCCAGCCCTCCACCGGCTACTGTTCAGCCAGCCCTCCACGGGGATCGTCCTATTCATCCAGCCCTCCACGGGGTCCTGTTCATCCAGCCCCGACCAGCTCGATCGATCGGGGTCCTGTTCATCCAGAGGCAACCACGGGGTCCTCTTCATCCACACCCACCGGGAACTATTCATCGAACCCCCCCACCAAGCAATGCTCGCTGTTCATCCAACCCCTCCCCCCTAGCAATGCTCACTGTTCATCCAAAGACAGCATCGACCGGCTTTAGTTAGCAGCAGTAGCGAAGGAATCGCCCGATCGCTCGGGTTCAGTAATGCGTAGCCTACAGTGCAATCGCTCGGGTTCAGTTAGGCGACGCCTCGCTCGGGTTCAGTTAGAGCCCGACGCCTCGCACCCACGCACGCACAGTACGAGAGAAACGCGTGTCGCTTGGCCCCCGAACACCCACCGTAATCGGGAACTCCCCGATATTTTCCACGCCCTCGCTTCTACCACGGTTTTTTCCGTCATGGATGGCCCAAAGAATGTCATGGAGCTGTGTCTCCGGCCCTCCCTGGACGAAAAGCCCATTTTCTGTCATGATTTTTTGTCATAGGAGCCCTCCACATCTATGATGATACCGGGTTTGGTCACAATTATCATCATAGAAGTGTCATAAGTATGACAGGAAAAAAATTCGTTTGGCCCAAAATGTCACGGATGTGTCTTTTTTTTAGTGTTAGCCCATAAACATCTCCAAAAGTGGCTAACAAATTTAGTATCATGATATGAAACAACAGTATTTGGCACACCATGCAAGCGAATAATTTCACGAAAGAACAAATCAGCAACATTAGTAGCATCATCGCTTTTATGACATGGTATAAAGTGTGCCACTTTCCAGAACCTATCCACGACAACAAATATGATATCCCTCCCTTCTTTGTTCGAGGTAAACCCAAAACAAATTCCATAGATATATCCTCCCATGGAACACTAGGTACAAGCAAAGGCATATATAAACCATGAGGATTGAGTCGTGACTTAGCTTTTTGACATGTAGTGCGATAAGCAACAAAGCGCTCAACATCCCGTCTCATCTTTGGCCAAAAGAAATGTGTAGCAAGTACATCCTCCGTATTCTTGATGCCAAAGTGTCCCATTAATCCTCCTCCATGCACCTCATGCAACATCAAAAGACGAATGGAGCTAGCTGGAATGCATAGCTTGTTAGCACGAAACACAAATACATCGTTAACGATGAACTTGTTCCAAATGTTCCTCCAAAGATTTGCTATTAATCAGTATGTCATCAAAATAGACTACCACAAATCGTCCAATGAAAGCATGTAAAACTTCATTCATTAATCTCATGAAAGTACTAGGTGCATTAGTTAACCCAAAAGGCATGACTAACCACTCATATAATCCAAACATAGTTTTAAATGATGTTTTCCATTCATCCCCCAATTTCATATGAATTTTATGGTATCCACTACACAAATCAACTTTGGAGAATATTGTAGAGCCACTCAATCCATCAAGAATATCATCTAGCCTAAGAATAGGATGATGATAACAAATAGTAATATTATTAATGCCTCTATAATCAACACACATACGCGATGTACCATCCTTTTTCGGCACTAGAATAAGAGGAACAACACAAGGACTAAGGGATTCGCGTGTATAATCTTTATTGAGCAGCTCCTGGACTTGATGCATAATCTCCTTCTTCTCCTCTGGATTGGTACGGTATGGTGCACGTTTTGGTAACGATGCATCGGGAATTAGGTCAATCTGATGCTCAATCCCTCGAATAGGTGGTAATCCCAGTGGCGCTTCTTGTGGAAAGATGTTTGGGAACTCTTACAAAATTTTAGATAGTAGGAGGCAAAGAGGAAGGAGCATCCTCAAATGAAAATAATGCCTATTTGCACACAAAAGCATAGCAAACAGATTTTCTGAAATCTAGCTCATCAATATCAGATTTGGTTGCAAGTAAACATGCACTTTTCAATTTAATTTCAGAAGCAACACTAGATGTTTATTATTAGGCTTCATTTGTTGCTCAAATTCTTTTGACACAATATGATTTTCACACTTATTTTTCTCCTGTTTTGCTTTATTAGCTCTATTAATATCATCTTTCAAAATGGAATCAGGAGTCAAAGGAAGTAAAGTAATATGTTTATCCTTATGAACAAGAGTATACTGATTCTTTCTACAATGGTGTATAGAATTTTTATCAAATTGCAATGGTCTACCAAGTAATAAGGAACATGCTTGTATGGGTACCACATCACAATCAACATAATCAACATATGTAGAGATACTAAAATGCACACGAACAGTACGTGTTACCTTAACCTTGCCGCTGTTGTTGAACCATTGGATGTAGTCTTGTGGTGAGAGATAGCTTCTCCACCATCTCCATACTAGACAAACACTACTAGGGAAAAGCCTAGCAGCAGCGCGGGTTTTAGGCCTATCAGCAGCGCGGGTACCCGCGCTACCAATAAGGCGCTAGAGCTAATAGTTAGTAATAGCGTGGGTTAAACCCGCGCTACTACTAACAAAGTTAGTAGTAGCGTGTGCCACCCACGCTACTGCTATTTAGTACCCGCGCCACTACTAACAAAATAGTAGCAGCGTGTCCATACTACCAGCACTACTAGTATCCTAAATACTAGTAGCGTGCAGTCTTTTCCCACGCCACTACTAACTAATTTATAATTAAAAAAATAAAATCCACCAATTCCATTTGATGCATACAGTTCCCAGTAAACACAACAATAGTGAGCACTGCTGGGCTCCTATTTCATGGTTAACCGGAAACCGAAGGAAATAAATCAGCCAAAAAAACCTCATTATGCATTGCAACTCACGAATGACCACTTCAAAGAACATGCAGGTATCTATTTCATTAACAATTGCAAACATAAGTTTCTTTTTACTACAGTTGTTGTATGTACTATCACACAATTCCTCATTCTGTTCTCACTCAATAATAAGAAAAATGAAAAGAAAAGATAGAGATAATCTGCCGCAATTGCACTTCGGTGTCATGGATTCAGTCTGCCGCTTCAACATCTCATTATCCGGCAACACTCTGTCGCTATCTTCTACCTATGAATAAAAACAGAGCTTGTCAGAGAAGCAAATGTGAAACCTTATTACAACATGTATGCTAAGTCGCTAACCCATAGAGACAGCTAGAACAAATGTGGAAACTTTCCATGTTGCCGAGTAAGTATATTAACTAGACAAAGTTAGATGACAGTGAAGCTTAAAGCTGCAGTAAGAAATATTAGATATACACATTTTGAAAATCAACCTCAGAAGTGGATACTCTAGTAGACCTGCAAGAGCAGATATGGTAGTAACCAAAATCCTATAAAGATTCGAGGTTAAAGATTATAAATCCAATTTGTCATTAGCATAAAAATATTAGTTCCATGAAGAAGTTTGTCAAGAGATATTTTCTAGTGTTTCTAAGACAGTGACTGAAACATAATGAAAGAAAACACATTTCTGCATTTTAATTAGGGGGAGCTTTAGTTCTAAAATACTGGAACTGTGACTGAATGACCATATATACTAGTAGAAAAACAGACCAAAATCCCCGCAGAACAAAACAGACCAAAAAAAATTAACTTCCTACTTGCAGTGGCAAGAAAATCTTATATGAATGTGTTATAATAAATAATGCTAACCATGAAGTCTTCTTCCATATAACAAAGGAGTGACGAAACCAAAAAACATGTAATTCAAGTACGACTGGCAGTTAGTTAATTATTTGCATGTCAACAGTTCTAACGTCTAGCTACAGATCTTCAAAGTAAAGATTGTGAACTCTATTAGACATGATTATATCAATTAGACCAAATAGAAAATAATTCAATATGTTGTATATCCATTAAACGAAGTTCAATCTATCTTCTGATTATTAGTGTTTCAGTTAGGTGATTAGTCCTTCTACGGCCGCCGGTTAATAGATGAGCCATGACTTTTTACAGTAAAAAATGCAAAGGAAATAAAAAGTTAGTATTTTTCCACATCTAATTATACGACCACGTTGATCACACCTTACTAATTCTGAGCCAATGCAGAGTTGCTGCTCAGGCCAAGAACAACAGCTGTAACAAGACTCGAATTAGGATTGCCATGGTACCAAATATGATATTTATTTCATTGAATCAAATGGAGGAGGTTGCATATGCAGAGAGCAGACCTGCTTGCCCAATCAGTATAGCGGCACATGGTGCCGTGCAGGAGCATGCGGCACCTATGACCTTTGTTCGGGTTGATGATGATGTCTCGCTTGATACTCCCTTGTCCACTGAGACGGCACTCTGTCGCCGCTGCAGCCACCAGCGGCATTCTGCTCAATGGCAGCCAAGGCATGCCTTGTGGATGTCCAGGAAGCTCGAATCAGGCTGGACCTGAGAAGAAACAGAGCATGGCCGTGTGATGTCCTGGCTGAATCAGAGTACATTGCCTAAGGAAATAAAATGGGCAAAAGGAGGAGCGTACAATAAGCAAAAGTGCAGAACAACATTCTTAATTAAATTTAACCCTGGCAGAATAATTGGTTATCCAGTGCAAAATGGTTGCCTTTTAAACTATGGAACACAAAGAATCACCATTAGCCGTCAATGCAAATCAGCTTCTCTCCATAGAGAAGAGAAGACGTCTTGGTCTCTTGGATGCATGAAGCACGCCGTATATGCTAATCTGATCAGAGCATTTTATTTTTCAATTTAATCGCGCAATGCCAACATCCCCACCCATGGATGTTTTGTTTGTGTACGAATAGTACAATGTTTTTTTTTCAATTTAATGAGCAAAGTTTAAGGTCCATAGGCTCCTTTGTATCCTGTGGAACACATAATTCTACATTGATTGAACAAATTGACATTTCAACATTCCTAGAGGCATTGTCGCAAACACCTTGCGAGCGAGCTCAGAGCGTGCACCTGCTGCATAGACTAGACTAATCGCAAGCAAGCAAAGAACCAATTCACGATTCACAAACGCCACATGCATTGCAGTTGGAGGCATAATGACTACTAACTGCATTGACCAATTGCAGTTATACTGCGAGAAACTTCTAGGAAAAATTGGACGGAACATGGTACAAGGAGGGGCTCACCTGAGGTGGAGGCACGGGGAAGCGCTCACCTGAGGTGGAGGCCGCGCCGATGGCCGCGCTGGGCAGGCTGAAGCTCGGCGCGGGGGCGAGATGACCTGCCGGGGCAAGGCGAGCGTGCCGCCGGAGCGAGAGCAGCCGGGTCGGAGGAAGGAAAGCAGCAGCATCCTTGGCCTTGGCCTTGGTCAACCTCCCTTGACGGATGGATCTGATCCAGATGGAAGCGCCATGGACGGCGGCTTGCCTTGCCAGATCTGTCTCCTCCTTCTCCTCCTTGTGGTGGGAGGAGAGGAGAGGGGAGGGGGCGGTTGCGGTGGATCCCGGTGACAAGAGATGAGGGGAGCAGACGGTTGTGGCCGGCGGCTAAAGAAGTGGGAGGATGGCGGAGGCGAGGCAGCGTTGGGTGGGAGGATGGCGGCGGCGAGGTGGGAGGGGAGGAATGGATCGGTGGTGGGTGTGCCGCTGGGGAGGTCGCCGAGGTGGTGGGCGGCGGCGGCGGCGTGGGATTGGAGGGAGACGAGGGGTGAATCAGGAGAAGAGAGGAGGGGATCTGGATCGAGGGTTGGGTGTTATTTTTTCTGAGACAAACAGTGGTGGGTGGAGTGGGATGGTTGGTGGGGTGGATCGGGGTGGGTGGTGTGGGAATATCTAGTAGCGTGGGCTAAAAACCAGCGCTACTTCTATCTCCCTTAGTAGTAGCGAGGGTTAAAAACCCGCGCTACTACTATGGCATGTCTCGGGGGGGGGGGGGGGGCACCATAGAGACCACTTAGTAGTAGCGAGGGTTTTAAACCCACGCTACTGCTATCAACTTAGTAGTAGCGAGGTTTAAAAACCTGCGCTACTAGTAAGTAGAAGTAGCGAGGGTTTTTAACCCTCGCTGCTGCTAAGATTCTGTGTATAGGCTTTTCCCTAGTAGTGAAATTGTTGTAGCTCCCTCCATCTATGATGACGCATACAGAACATTCCTTCACAACTCCGTTTGTGTGGAACAAATTATGCCTCTGATTTTTCTCAGCTTGTGTGACCTGCACACTCAAAACACGTTGAGCAACTAAACTTTAATACCTGTCATCATCTTGAGCAGCCATGTATTGCGTCTTATGATCAGAATTATCTCCACCATGTTCTTCACTTCTAATAAGAGCCAAAGTCTCCTCATCATAATCACCAGCGGACTCATACCCACCATTCTCAATAGCAATGATAACACACGGAGATTGGTATTCTCTTGCATAATAACCTCTACCCTTACAGCGACAACAAATAATATCATGCGTGTGCTCTGTTGATGCCATGGGTGAAGAAGAGCTCTGTGTAGGCCAGGTAGGTGTGCTCTTGGCAGATAGTGGTGGTAGTGCCTACTTTCTTGTATCACGGCTGGAGGTGGCGGCTGATGGAGGTGTTGATGTAGTAGAAGAACGTGTGGAAGTAGAAGATGCACGCGGTGTCCATGATGAAGGTCGACCTGCAAAAAAGTTAGTCCGCACCAATGCCTGTCGATCCTGCAATGGTGTGAATCTCTTTATTTAATCCACCCATAAAATGTGCCAGCATAGCTTCGTTGTCCTCAACAATACCACATCTAATCCTACCAGTTTGCAATTCCTGATAATATTCCTGTACAAAATTTTTTCCTTGTCTTAAACGCTGCAACTTTTGAAGAAATTCACGTTGATAATATGGTGGAACCCAATGAGTACGCATAGCAGTTCGCAAAGCAGCCCAAGTAGCTAGAATATGATATAATCTACAATGTTCAGACCACCAAATAGAATCAAAGCTAGTGAATTCACAAACAGCAGGAGGAACATGTCTATCCTGAGGGTATTGTAAGCATGTGAAACGTTCTTCAGTTTCTAACTCTCAAGTAGGATAGACATCAGGAATGTATCGACCCTCAGATGGTGGCATATTCAATTTCAGTTTAGGAACATGGTCATAACCCCGTATCTA
The DNA here is from genome assembly GCA_963921465.1 of Triticum timopheevii. Lineage (NCBI taxonomy): Eukaryota > Viridiplantae > Streptophyta > Magnoliopsida > Poales > Poaceae > Triticum > Triticum timopheevii. The sequence continues at coordinate 144,612,230 of OY997270.1, forward strand.
AGGTGGTGGTGCGGCCCTACCATTATGATTATAGGCATGAGGACGACCTGGTGGTGGTGCTGGTGGTTGCACATAATACTGATTTTGATCAACCACATCTTCGTAATCACCCTCGTAAACGTCCTCCTCGGCGGCAGCAACACGAGCCACAGAAGCATCAACAGTAGGTGCAGCGGCACTAGAAGCTTGACCAGGCTCAAGGGGAACGTGCAGTGCTCGTCCCACTTGATTTGGAAGGCGACGTTGTTGTTGTTGTTGTTGTTGTTGTTGTAGAGGTGCGACAGGTGCAACCGACGATGGTTGTTGAAGACGCTCGAGCAATTCATTAAACTTGTTATCGAGCTTTGTTTCGAACTGTCTTCTCAATGACATCTATCTTCTCCATGGCCTCTCCAAATCTGTTTAGCACATCTTGCACCTGTCCACTGATCATTTGCTGAAATTTATCATGTTGCTGTTTGTTCGTCATGTTCTCCCAATCAGTCTTATCGTGTTGTGATCCTACCATGGTTAGCAGCAATAGAAACACACAAGAATATGATCCTACAGACTACTAGGAAGTGGTGGTGGTGGTGTGTCACAAATCCGTCAAGCGAATCTCAAATTCTTACCAGTCCTTACCAAGTAGCAGGTGGTGATCAGTAACCGTTGTAGTCAAAACTCTCAAAGCTTGGATAGAGCGATTGCTAGGTGGTGTCAAATGCACGATGTAGATGAATGTGGAGCTGGGAAGGCTTATGATATGGTAGCAAAAATGTCAGCAATAATCAATTCAAAGATGCAAAGTTCAATAAACGCTCAATGACGGTACTGTGCTGGTCCTAGGCTAGACCGTGCTAGAGACGCGAGCCTAGAACACAAATAAAATCACGGCGCTACACGTAAACAAGGGAGGAGCACACTCTGAATTTTTTCTCTTTTTTTCACTTTTTTGTGCACTTTTTTCTTTTTTTTTGCTCCGCAACAATTTTTTTCAAAAAAGTCTACAAATGGTCTAAAAACTGCCTAGCCATAAATTCCAATCTTAGTTTTTTTAAAATTATTTTGAATTATTTTTCTCCTGCGAGTAGCACGGAATTATGGGAGTCCTACTCTGTCATGACTCGAAGTACGGCGTGATCTGGAAATTGACAACATCTCTCCCTAATTTAATAATAAAGCACGGATTGAGTCTCCAGGTTCACCATTGCAATACGCTTTCTTCTCATGTCATAATACACTTTTACAGTTTGTATGGAGAAAATCATAATATAAACGAGGTGGTATTAATTTGGGGTACGCACTAAAGATTTTCGTCAAAATTCCTTATGACAAGTTAACTATAATTAAAAAACGATTCGGTTTTTCGGCGGTACGTCTCCTTCCTGCAGCCCCGAACGGGCTAGGCGTAGAGGGATCCTCATCCTGGCGACGAGGGCTTCCCCGATGGGCCGAGCGACGACGGCATCAAGGAAGTCGACAAACCGGAGGCGCTGCAGCCAGCCAGGCCGTACTACATGGCGCTGTGGCAGAGGCATGGGCAGCCACCGCCAGCGCCGCTACCGTTGAGCGTGCCACCACGATCAAGCCTGACAATAGATGAAGGCGACGCGCCTTACCAAGTGGCCGCGCCGGTATCGGGCAACGGGAGCCCGTAGCAGCACCAGCACCATGATCACCAGGGGTCACCGTCGCAAACGCCGGTAGGACATCCCGCTAGACGCCAGGGAGCAGGACTCCGGGAAGGCTCCCCGGACTCCCTCTCGCTGGAGGCAAAGCGCAGGCAGCTCCGCAACTGCCGGCCTTCTGTTTCACTCTGTGCTGTGTCGTGTTCTGCCTGGCGGTGGTCGTCATTGATGTGGCTGTGCTCATCGTATACCTCATCTACCTCCCGCAGTCGCCCAAGCTCCAATGACGGATGCGTCCCTGAACACCGGGTACATGGACGAGCTGACCGTCCCCGGTGGCCCGGCCTGCGACCTCGCGCTCAACGCCTACCTCATTGCGCTGGTCGCCATCACACAGCCAGTATCGATCAATGATTCGTTGGTTTATCCTGGTTGGGAAAGTTTGATCAGCCCTTCCACTATGGTGCATCCATAGAATAGTCCCACCTCGCTTCATTAGATTGAATCAGTCCAGTTTATATACATGTTTCTTAGGAAATCAACAAGCAAGCTTTGAAATCAAACAAGTAGAGGGAAAAAAGAGGGATTGGTTCCCAGATGGCGAGCTCCAGCGGAGGCCTGTGATGTAGCAAGGCGGATGTTGTGTGCTTGGCTGCTTGCCGCGGCAGCGAGCGAGCAGGGGGCAAAGGTCAACGGATCCCAGCGGTTAGAGGAACAAGATGGAGACGGAGGCCTGAGGAGGAGAGACAAGTTGTGTGGTCGTCGAAGTCGGCTCAACGGACAGAGCAAGATGGAGAGGGATGCATGTGGGAGAGAGAAGTCGAGCAGTGGGGGCGGCTCGGCGGATGGCAGTGCTAACCGACATATACATCATGGTTGATCTGAAACAGAAAAAAAATCTAGTCGTTCTTCCAATAATCAATCAGGCGGAGCACGCATCAAATTAGCCTCATCATGTCTGACACGTTGGTAGCTCACCTGAAACGGTGTCCAGAAAAAAGGTTTACTAGAGACAAACACTTTAACTGCATTGGAATTCTTTCTTAAATATTGGTTTGTTCTTAACATTTTGTTCCAAACAGTGATTTCACTTTTTTGACTCATCATTTTGTGTTGTTCGACTGTCTTGGGTCAGCTTGCTTCTAACTGATCCCTTAAGAAACACACCAGCTACAACGCTTTCACATACAGTATGTGAGACCAATTAATTTTACTTTTTTCATTTGTTGGACACGTACTTTAAGGGTAGATGGACATTAAGCTTGGAGACAACGACTCTGATGCTTGAAGTGTATGGAGGCTGCCTTTATAGGACCAAAACGACTGTGGATGCTTTTATGAAATTATGCCATGTTGACATTGTAGCCCTTTTAGTTTCAATTGCATTTTAAAAGTCCTCATCTCATTTTAGTATATAATTTCAAAGTTTTTGTTTATCTCTAGCACATCTCTATAGCTATAACTGAGTCTTGACAACGTGTTCATTTAGTAGGAGGATGTGCCCATGCGGGGATAAGAGTTTTTCACCCGTTGCAACGCACGGGCATATTTTAATTGTACAATTTTGAAAAAAAATGTAACTTCCACAATTTTCTTCCTCGGCTCCTAACTTAGCTCATTTTCCATTTTTTCCCCTTTTAGTGAAACTCTGGTAGACACGACGACAATTACATTATGTTTACACAATCACAAGAACAATCATTAGAGAGGAAAGTAGCCTTTTTTGCGGTGTGAGTAACCATATTTGTGACTTTTTAAGATATGGAGTGCACTCGAGTTTTTTTCAAATTTATTACCTTCCTTTATCAATATTCATGTAGAATTTGTCAAAGTTGGACAGAAGAACGGGCGCTTTGTCAAAGTTGACTAGAAGGAGGTGCGCACGGAGCAAGTTGGTGAAATGAACAAGATTTAACAATTCTCACTAAATTTGAATCCACGTTAAAAAATCTCCCATTGCAATGCACGGGCATATGTGCTAGTAGTAATAAATACTGGTCTCTAACTAGGACTGGTGGCGGAGATGAATCTAGTGGAACTCGGACTGGTGGCGGATATATGTTGCAGGTGGACTCGGATTGGTCTGATAGCGGCGGATAGGTGGTAAAGTATATGGACTCAGATTGGCATGATGGTAGCGGAGGGGTGGTAGCATACATGGACTCGGATTGGTAGCGGATATGTGGTGGTGGTATATGGAAGTGGCGATGAAATTGACGCGGTGGTGATATTTGGCAGCGGCGACATGATAACCTGTAATAGAACTCGAAACTCTAAAGGACTAGACGCTAAGACCAGCAACTCGACATGACGATGCATCCGTAAATTCAACAAAGCAAAACTCTAAAAAGATTATGCAAAGGCTCAGATTGGTTCGGATATGATGAACTAACCCTAAATTTTTTTTGGCTTTTTTTGTGGACTATAGATATGAAGAACAGACTCGATCTAAACTACGAAAAACTGGAAAATCTTACCGAGTAACCTGGAAATCTGATATCACTTGATAGAGGCAAAGGTGTTTCGTCTTTTGATAAGATGGCGATTATCGTTTCAAGAGGAGTAGACTTTGATGATCTGACTACGAATGTGCAATGACGTCGCGCCTTAATCGCTAGACCAACTCTGAGAGGTTACTGACCACGCTAGAGCACGATCAACGGAACCACGAAGGTCTATTTTCTGCAAGCAAACAAAGAACAGGCAAGAAACTAAGATTGCAATCTGGATATTGCGAATAAAACATGAAAGCTTTATTGATCAAGGTGGGGTTCTGTGACGTCTTGGTCTGGTCGTTGAACACAAACGAAGTACGCGAAGTTGGAGCTATGGAGAACTTTTAATCTAAACAAAACCCAAAGTCTAAACGGTGCCCTAAGGGTTGTATATATGGAGGAAGAGGGGGGGATTTTGTGGCCCTTGAAGGAGGGTGATGACTCACAAGTGTAGGGGATCTATTGTAGTCCTTTCGATAAGTAAAAGTGTCGAAACCAACTAGGAGCAAAAGAAAATGAAAAGCGGTTTTCAGTAAGGCACTCTCCGCAAGCACTGAAATTATCGGCAACCGATAGTTTTGTGATAAGGTAATTTGTAACGGGTAACAAGTAATGATAGTAAATAAGGTGCAGCAAGGTGGCCCAATCCTTTTTGTAGCAAAGGACAAGCTTGGAAAAGTTCTTATATAGAGAAAAGCGCTCCCGAGGACACATGGGAATTATCGTCAAGCTAGTTTTCATCACGCTCATATGATTCGCGTTCGTTACTTTGATAATTTGATATGTGGGTGGACCGGTGCTTGGGTACTGCCCTTTCTTGGACAAGCATCCCACTTATGATTAACCCCTATTGCAAGCATCCGCAACTACAAAAGAAGTATTAAGGTAAACCTAACTATAGCATGAAACAAGTGGATCCAAATCAGCCCCTTATGAGGCAACGCATAAACTAGGGTTTAAGCTTCTGTCACTCTAGCAACCCATCATCTACTTATTACTTCCCAATGCCTTCCTCTAGGCCCAAACAATGGTGAAGTTTCATGTAGTCGACGTTCACATAACACCACTAGAGGAGAGACAACATACATCTCATCAAAATATCGAACGAATACCAAATTTACATGACTACTAATAGCGGGACTTCACCCATGTCCTCAAGAACAAATGTAACTACTCACAAAGCATATTCATGTTCATAATTAGAGGGGAATTAATATGCATTAATGATCTGAACATATGATGTTCCACCAAATAAACCAACTAGCATCAACTACAAGGAGTAATCAACACTACTAGCAACCCACAGGTACCAATCTGAGGTTTTGGTACAAAGATTTGATACAAGAGATGAACTAGGGTTTGAGAGGAGATGGTGCTGGTGAAGATGTTGATGGAGATTGACCCCCTCCCAATGAGAGGATTGATGGTGATGACGATGGTGATGATTTCCCCCTCCCGGAGGGATGTTTCCCCGGCAGAACAGCTCTGCCGGAGCACTAGTTTGGTTCCACCTCGTGGCGGCAGAGTTTTGTCCCGTAAGCTTGCTTATGATTTTTTTCAGGGTAAAAGACTTCACATAGCAGAAGATGGTCACCGGAGGGCTGCCAGGTGGCCCACGAGGCAGGGGCACGCCCAGGGGGTAGGGCGCGCCCCCACCCTCGTGGGTGGTGGGTGGCCCCCCTCAAGTATTTCTTCCACTCAATATTTTTTATTAATTCCCAAAATGAATTTCGTGGAGTTTCAGGACTTTTGGAGCTGTGCAGAATAGGTCTCTAATATTTGCTCCTTTTCCAGCCTAGAGTCCCAGGTGTCGGCATTCTCCCTCTTCATGTAAACCTTGTAAAATAAGAGAGAATAGACATAAGTATTGTGACATAACGTGTAATAACAGTCCATAATTCAACAAATATCGATATAAAAGCATGATGGAAAATGGATGTATCAACTCCCCCATGCTTAGACCTCGCTTGTCCTCAAGCGGAAGCCGATATCGAGAAATATGTCAACATGTTTAGAGATAGAGGTCTCGATAAAATAAAATACGGACATGAGGGCATCATGATCATACTTATAACAGCAACATATATATTTGGTCATATAATTTCTTATGCTCAAGTAACAATCTATCCACAACATCAAGTATGAATTAGAAACTTCATTGAAAACTAACAAACTATAATCTCAGTCATTGAAGCAATTGCAATTTATCATAACATCGGAAAGAGTCAATATAAGAGCTTTTTAGCAAGTCCACATACTCAACTATCATTTAGTATTCACAATTGCTAACACTCACGCAATACTTATGGTTAGGGAGTTTAAATCAGACATAGAGAAAGATAGGGACATATAGTGTTGCCTCCCAACCTTTGACCTCAAGGGTAATGTCAACAATAATAGTTCATGCTAACTTACATCCAATTGGATATATATATTAGGATGTTTCCAACACAAGGTGCTTGCCAAAGGATAAAATGTAAAAAGGAAAGGTGAAGATCACCTTGACTCTTGCATAATGTAACAGATAGGCCCTTCGCAGAGGGAAGCAGAGGTTGTCATGTGCTTTTATGGTTGGATGCACGAAATCTTAATGCAAAAGAACGTCACTTTATATTGCAACTTGTGATATGAACCTTTATTATGCAGTCCGTCGCTTTTATTTCTTCCGTATCACAAGATCGTATAAAGCTTATTTTCTACACACTAATAAGTCATGCATATATAGAGAGCAATTTTTATTGCATGCAACATGACAACTTACTTGAAGGAGCTTACTCAATCCATAGGTAGATATGATGGACTCTAATGGCAAAACTGTGTTTAAGGATATTTGGAAGCACAAGTAGTATCTCTACTTGGTGCAAGGAATTTGGCTAGCATGAGGGGGAAAGGCAAGCTGAACATGTTGGATGATCCATGACAATATACTTTAACTAAGATGTGAGAAAACATAACCCATTATGTTGTCTTCCTTGTCCAACCTCAACTCTTTAGCATGTCATACTTTAATGAGTGCTCACAATCATAAAAGATGTCCAAGATAGTATATTTATATGTGAAAACCTCTCTTTCTTTATTACTTCCTATTAATTGCAATGATGACCAAAACTATGTTTGCCAACTTTCAACAACTTTTAATCATCATACTCTTTATATGTGAAGTCATTACCCTCCATAAGATCAATATGATCTCTTTATTTCTTTTTATTCTTTTTCTTTCTCAAGATCATAGCAAGATAGAAAAGCCCTTGACTCAACAATAATCTTTATTATATATAGCTCACGGACTCGATTACATAGAGGGATCATAAGGCAAAACTCAAAACTAAATCATACCAAAACTTTATTCGACTAGATCAAGATATTACCAAAAGGATCGAACTAAGTAAAACAGTAAAGATAGGAGTGTGATGGTGATACGATACCGGGGCACCTCCCCCAAGCTTGGCAGTTGCCAAGGGGAGTGCCCATACCCATGTGATTATGTCCTTGGAGGTGGTGATGACGGAGTTGTTGATGATGTAGGCTTGTCATCCGTCTTCCATGGCATAGGCTCACCATCATAGAAGGATGATCGAGTCTCCGGGATCCTCAGATCTGCAGCCAAACTCATCCTCTTGAATCTATATTCATACTCATAGTTTTGATTTTGCAGTTTCCCCTTTCAAAAAAAACCTAATCTAGATTTCTTTATCATTTCTTCTCTTTTATTTTCTGTATTCATTCCCTGCATCGAATTCATTGTAAATCTTTCAATTAATTCCTTGCAAATCCTTGTGAGATCTTACTTGTCTAGTGAGCTGAGGTGACAAGTGTTTTCTCTACGATGAACTTGGTCTCACCGGTCCGATGCCTTCGGTCCAACCGAAACCTTTCGGTGCAATCGAAGCACAAACCTCGGTGCCACCGATTTCTCTACAAGAAAGACAGCTTGACACTTGTTTCTGTATTCCTTTTAATCAAGCTCCACTCAATCAATCTTGTCATCTACTAGCATCACATTCAACTTGCTGCTTTGTTCTGTGACTCAAGGACCAAACCCATCGTGACAAAAATCCAGCAGGACCCTTCTTGGAAATTGATGTCAAAGGGGGAGAGAGAGATCACATCAAAGCTTAATCATATCTATAGGGGAAGAGAATACTCAAGGAGAAAGAGTAATCATCAAGGACACCAGATGCTTGGTGTTCAAGAGGAGAGAAGTCACATGTCTTCAAGAGGGGAAATACATGTTCATAATTGTTTGTTTGCATTAGCTCTATTTATTTTCTTTGAGCTCTAATTTTGCTCTGATTTTCTGTTCCCTATCTTCTCCCAATATCCCATGCTAGATTCAGGGGGAGCAAGACATCTAAGGGAAAGAAATTCTTTGAATTCATTGCACATCTTTACCTTTGGGGACATGTCTATATCCAATGTGGTACTCAGTACTCACTCTCTACATGTCATCCTAGTCTTGGTAATCATGTGGTTTATTTTGTTTGCTCTGGCCAACAGGTGTATTTGTGTTATCTAACCTTGTTTACGCAGGTTCATTCCATCCTAAGCCAACTCAAGACCACAAGGTATGTATATGCATCATAGTCATGTGTATGAGGAATTCTTGCTGATGTACATACTGTCTGCAAGAAGGACTCATGAGCACGAAGGTACATTTCCCATATTCACACCATTTGCTCTGATGCATATAGCCAAGATACATGTAACACATTGCTTACTTTGTCATGCTTATGCATTCACATGCTCCTATATTCCGTATTCACATGATTGCATAGATGTAGGGGGAGCCTATGCATGTTACATGTTTTTCCAAAGCATTACTTGTTATTCTCTATATCTTTATCTAAAGCTTTGATGTATGTTGCCATCAATTACCAAAAAGGGGGAGATTGAAAGCACAAGTGCTCCCTGGGTCAACATATCTCTTGTTGGACTAACACTTTTACCTAGTATGATTCAGAAAAGTTCAACAATGAAGAGGCATGGACTAGAGGATGTGGAACCTCTTGAAGATGCTAAGGACAAAGGATTGGCTCAAGCTCCAAGCTCAAGACTCTACATTTTCTATTTTAGTGATCCAAAATCACATTGAGTCCATCGGAAAAGCCGATACTATCAAGAGGGGATGAGGTGTTGCTTAATGGCTTGCTTGCTCAAAGTTCTTAGTGATATGCTCCAAAGCCATCAACTACCTTCTCATATCCACAAATGTCCCAAACCAAAAGTCCAACTCGGCCCCACCGATTCTTCCTATCCGCCGCCACCGAGTTCAGATGTCATAGCCACTGCCACAAACCCTAGGCAAATCGGTCTTACCGATAAGGATCTCGGTCCTACCGAGATGGGGTTGTAATCTCTCTGTGTATGTCCATTACCAAAATCGGTCTCATCGAGTTTGAGTAATCGGTACTACCGAGATTACAATGCATACTCTCTGTTCCTCTTCGTACCATTTCGGTCCAACCGAGATGAGCGAACCGGTCCCACCGAGTTTGCCTGACCATCCCTCTGTGTGTCCATTACCAAAATCGGTCTCACCGATTTTGTGTAATAGGTCCCACCGAGATTACGTTATGCCCTGACCCTAATCATATCGGTCCTACCAAGTTGCATGTCGGTCCCACCAAAAATCCTAACGGTCACATGATTTCCTAAATCGGTCCGACCGAGTTTCACAATTCGGTCCCACCGAGATTGGTAAGTTGTGTGTAACGGTTAGATTTTGTGTGGAGGCTATATATACCCCTCCACTCACTCTTCATTCGTGGAGAGAGCCATCAGAACATGCCTACACTTCCAGCATACATTTTCTAAGAGAGAACCACCTACACTTGTGTTGAGACCAATATATTCCATTCCTACCATATGAATCTTGATCTCTAGCCTTCCCCAAGTTGCTTTCCACTCAAACCTTCTTTCCACCAAATCCAAATTCTGGGACAGAGAGTTGAGTGTTGTGGAGACTATCATATGAAGCACAAGAGCAAGGAGTTCATCATCAACACACCATTTGTTACTTCTTGGATAGTGGTGTCTCCTAGATTGGCTAGGTGTCACTTGGGAGCCTCCGACAAGATTGTGGAGTTGAACCAAGGAGTTTGTAAAGGCAAGGAGATTGCCTACTTCGTGAAGATCTACTACTAGTGAGGCAAGTCCTTCGTGGGATAGACAAGGTTGCTTCTTTGTGGACCCTTCGTGGGTGGAGCCCTCCGTGGACTCGCGTAACCGTTACCCTTCGTGGGTTAAAGACTCCATCAACGTGGATGTACGATAGCACCACCTATCGGAACCACGACAAAAACATCCGTGTCTCCAATTGCGTTTGCACACACCAATCCCATCCCTTTACATTCTTGCAAATTGCATGTTTTACTTTCCGCTGCTCATATACTCTTTTCATGCTTGCTTGATATGTGTTGTGATCGTTAAACTTGTGCCAAAACTCCACTCAAACTTAAAGAAATTAAAAATTGCAACTTTTCTCACTTAGTGTCTTATCACCGCCCCTCTAGAGACCTCTTCTCAATCCTTTCATGTTGGTTTTCCTTGAAGAGGAAATGGTGATTCAGCAATAGTAGCGTAAGTATTTCCCTCAGTTTTCGAGAACCGAGGTATCAATCCAGTAGGAGGCACCTCAAAAGTCCCATGCACCTACACAAACAAACAAGAACTCGCAACCAACACAATAAAGGGGTTGTCAATCCCTTCACGACCACTTGCGAAAGTGAGATCTCATAGAGATAATATGATAAGATAAATATATTTTTGGTATTTTATAATATAGATTGGAAAAGTAAAGATGAAAATAAAAGTAGATTGAAAGCTTATATGATAAAAGATAGACCCGGGGGCCATAGATTTCACTAGTGGCTTCTCTCAAGATAGCATAAGTATTACGGTGGGTGAACAAATTATTGTCGAGCAATTGATAGAAAAGCGAATAATTAGGAGATTATCTAGGCATGATCATGTATATAGGCATCACGTCCGTGACAAGTAGACCGACTCCTGCCTGCATCTACTACTATTACTCCACACATCGACCGTTATCCAGCATGCATCTAGAGTATTATGTTCATAAAGAACAGAGTAACGCATTAAGAAAGATGACATGATGTAGAGGGATAAACTCATGCAATATGATATAAACCCCATCTTTTTATCTTCGATGGCAACAATATAATACGTGCCTTGCCGCCCCTGCTGTCACTGGGAAAGGACACCGCAAGATTGAACCCAAAGCTAAGCACTTCTCCCATTGCAAGCAAGATCAATCTAGTAGGCCAAACCAAACTGATAATTCGAAGAGACTTGCAAAGATAACTTAATCACACATAAAAGAATTCAGAGGAGATTAAAATATTTCTCATAGATAAACTTTATCATAAACCCACAATTCATCGGATCTCGACAAACACACCGCAAAAAGAGTTACATCGAATAGATCTCCAAGAAGATCAAGGAGAAAATGGTATTGAGATTCAAAGAGAGAGAAGAAGCCATCTAGCTAATAATTATGGACCCAAAGGTTTGTGGTAAACTACTCACAACTCATCAGAGAGGCTATGGTGTTGATGTAAAAGCCCTCCATGGTTGATTCCCCCTCCGGCGGAGCGCCGGCGAAGGCTCCAAAATGGGATCTCGCGGATACAGAAGGTTACGGTGGTGGAAATAGTTTTTTGTGGTCGCCTCTGATGTTCTCGGGGTACGTGGGTATATATAGGGGGGAAGAAGTAGGTCAGTGGACTCCCGAGGGGCCCACGAGATAGGGGGCGCGCCTAGTAGGGGGGCGTGCCCTCCACCCTCATGGCCTCCTCAATTGCTTCTTGACTTGCACTCCAAGTCCTCTGGATCACGTCTTTTCCAAAAAGATCGCTCCCGAAGGTTTCATTCCGTTTGCACTCCATTTGATATTCCTTTTCTTCGAAACACTGAAATAGGCAAAAAAACAACAATACGGGCTGGGCCTCCCGTTAGTAGGTTAGTCCCAAAAATGATATAAAAGTGTAAAGTAAAGCCCATTAACATCCAAAAAGGTAATATGATAGCATGGAACAATCAAAAATTTATAGATACGTTGGAGATGTATCAAGCTGTCAAGAAGGAGGAGGAGAAGAAGAAACTACAGGAGAACTATGATAGTTTGTATGCTGATGTGAATTCTCTCTTGGATGCCCAACAACGAAGGGGTGTGGAGTTAAATAATCAGAAGGAGCAGAAGGGATATGTTGATGTGAAGATTGTTGAGCTTGAAATTGTAGTGGGGAACTTGAAGGCAGAGCTGTCAAAGAAAAAGGAGGAGAAGAAAAGATGCTGCAAAAAGTATGATACTCTGAAGAACCTGACAGGTGCTCAAGCCAATGTGATTAGGAACTTGAAGTTCAATCATTTGAAGGAGAAGGAAAGGCCGACGGAAGAGAGGCTTAAACCGCAGTATCACATTTCTGAGTTTTAAAAGTCTGAGGAAAAGGTAAAGTTGAAGCTTTAGGGTGTGAAGGCCATCTTAGATGAGTAGGGTGCCTTCTACTATGAGAATCATCTATCAGTTTCTAGATGATAATCTTCTATCCAGTACTTTAGTATGAATTTTTGAACCAAGTACTTTAGTGATGAATTTGTGATCCATGGTGTTGAATCCAACAGTGTTTACTCTAGATGATAATCATCTATTAAGTACATTAGTATGAATTTCTGAAACTTTATGTATGTATTTTGTGAGATCAGGTGTTGTATCCAACCTTGATGAACCTTTATGAATGTGAGTGCACTTTGATGTTATCTGGTGTATGTGCTTAGTAGAATTTGATTTAAGTTATTTGGGGCTACCAAGCCTCATTTCATTGATGAATCGACAAAGTGACCCAAGGGTTACCCCAAGCCTCATTTCATCGATGAATCGACAAAATGACCCTAGGGTTACCCCAAGCCTCATTTTATCAATGAATCAACAAAATGACCCTACGGTTACCCCAAGCCTCATTTCATCGATGAATCAACAAAATGATCCTAGGGTTACCCCAAGCCTCATTTCATCGATGAATCGACAAAAAGACCCTAGGGTTACCCCAAGCCTCATTTCATTGATTTATCGACAAAATGACCCAAGGGTTACTCCAAGCCTCATTTCATCGATGAACCTACAAAATGAACCAAGGGTTACCCCAAGCCTCATTTCATCGATGGTTCGACAAAATGACCCAAGAGTTACCCCAAGCCTCATTTTGAACAACCATCACAAAAAGACAGGAATGTCAGCAAATATCATAGTAAGATAATATCATGATAAACATCACATGCCCATATTTTGAACAACCATCACAGCAAGATGCTACGTCTTGAGCTTGCGTTGGTTTTCCTAGAAGAGGAAAGGGTGATGCAACAATAGTAGCGTAAGTATTTCCCTCAGTTTTTGAGAACCAAGGTATCAATCCAGTAAGAGGCTCCTCAAAAGTCCCACGCACCTACACAAACAAACAAAGAACTCGCAACCAACGCAATAAAGGGGTTGTCAATCCCTTCACGGCCACTTGCGAAAGTGAGATCTAATAGAGATAGTATGATAAGATAAATATATTTTTGGTATTTTATAATAAAGATGAAAAAAGTAAAGATGCAAATAAAAGTAAATTGGAAGAAAATATGATAAGAGATAGACCCGGGGGCCATAGGTTTCACTAGTGGCTTCTATCAAGATAGCATAAGTATTACGGTAGGTGAACAAATTACTTCGAGCAATTGATAGAAAAGCGAATAATTATGAGATTATCTAGGCATGATCATGTATATAGGCGTCACGTCCGCAACAAGTAGACCGACTCCTGCCTGCATCTACTACTATTACTCCACACATCGACCGACTCCTGCCTGCATCTAGAGTATTAAGTTCGTAAGAACAGAGTAACGCCTTAAGCAAGCTGACATGATGTAGAGGGATAAACTCATGCAATATGATATAAACCCCATCTTTTTATCCTCGATGGCAACAATGCAATACGTGCCTTGCAACCCTTTCTGTCACTGGGTAAGGACACCGCAAGATTGAACCCAAAGCTAAGCACTTCTCCCATGGCAAGAAAGATCAGTCTAGTAGGCCAAACCAAACTGATAATTCGAAGAGACTTGCAAAGATAACTCAATCATACATAAAAGAATTCAGAGGAGATTCAAATATTTCTCATAGATAAACTTGATCATAAACCCACAATTCATCGGATCTCGACAAACACACCGCAAAAAGAGTTTACATCGAATAGATCTCCACAAGAGAGGGGGAGAACATTGTATTGAGATCCAAAAAGAGAGAAGAAGCCATCTAGCTAATAACTATGGACCCGTAGGTCTGTGGTAAACTACTCACAACTCATCGGAGGGGCTATGGTGTTGATGTAGAAGCCCTCCGTGGTCGATTCCCCCTCCGGCGGAGCGGCGGCAAAGGCTCCAAGATGGGATCTCGCGGATACAGAAGGTTACGGCGGTAGAAATTGTGTTTCGTTGGCTCCCTGGATGTTTTTGGGGTACGTAGGCTTATATAGGAGGAAGAAGTACGTCGGTGGCCGCCCGAGGGGCCCACAAGACAAGGGGTGCGCCCTATAGGGGGGCCGCGCCCTACCCTCTCGTGGCCGCCTCGGCTGCTTCTTGGCTTGCACTCCAAGTCCTCTGGATCACGTTCGTTCCAAAAATCACGCTCCCGAAGGTTTCATTCCGTTTGGACTCCGTTTGATATTCCTTTTCTTTGCAATACTGAAATAGGCAAAAAAAAACAGCAATACGGGCTGGGCCTCCGGTTAGTAGGTTAGTCCCAAAAATGATATAAATGTGTAAAATAAAGCCCATAAACATCCAAAAGGGGTAATATAATAGCATGGAACAATCAAAAATTATAGATACGTTGGAGAAGTATCAAGCATCCCCAAGCTTAATTCCTGCTCGTCCTCGAGTAAGTAAATGATAAAAAAGGAATTTTTGATGTGGAATGCTACCTAGCATAATTCTCAATGTAATTTCCTTTATTGTGGCGCAAATATTCAGATCCAAATGATACAAAATAAAAGTTCATATTAACATGAAAATGGTGATACCTCAAGCATACTAATCAAAGTAATCATGTCTTCTCAAATTAACATGGCCGAAGAAAGTTATCCCTACAAAATCATATAGTCTGACTGTTGATCTATCTTCATCACACAAAGTATTTAATCATGAACAATCCCGACAACAAGCCAAGCAATTGTTTCATACTTTAATGATCTCAAACTCTTTCAACTTTCACGCAATACATGAGCGTGAGCCATGGACATAGCACTATATGTGGAATAGAATGGTGGTTGTGGAGAAGACAAAAAGGAGAAGATAGTCTCACATCAACTAGGCATATCAACGGGCTATGGAGATGCCCATTAATAGATATCAGTGTGAGTGAGTAGGGATTGCCATGCAACGGATGCACTAGACCTATAAATATATGAAAGCTCAACAAAAGAAACTAAGTGGGTGTGCATCCAACTTGCTTGCTCACGAAGACCTAGGGCATTTGGAGGAAGCCCATCATTGGAATACACAAGCCAAGTTCTATAATGAAAAATTCCCACTAGTATATGAAAGTGACAACATATGAGACTCTCTATCATGAAGATCATGGTGCTACTTTAAAGCACAAGTGTGGAAAAAGAGATAGTAGCATTGTCCCTTCTCTCTTTTTCTCTCATTTTATATTTTTTTCTTTTTTTCTTTTTCTTCTTTAGGCTTTCTTTTTTTTTCTATTCCGCCTTTCTCTTTTTTTTTTCTTTTTTTTTGTAAACTCCGAAGTCTCATCCCCACTTGTGGGGGAATCATAGTCTTCATGATCCTTTCCTCACTAGGACAATGCTCTAATAATGAAGATCATCACACTTTTTTGGATTTACAACTCAAAGCTAGAACAAGATATGACTCTACATGAATGCCTCTGGCGGTGTACCGGGATATGCAATGAATCAAGAGCGACATGTATGAAAATACAATGTCAACTACATGATCATGCAAAGAGCAATTTGACAAAAGTAATGTGTGTCATATGAACGGAACGGTGGAAAGTTGCATGGCAATATATCTCGGAATGGCTATGGAAATGCCATAGTAGGTAGGTATGGTGGCTTTTTTGAGGAAGGTATATAGTGGGTGTATGGTACCGGCGAAAGTTGCGCGGCACAAGAGAGGCTAGCAATGGTGGAAGGGTGAGGTGCGTATAATCCAGGACTCAACATTAGTCAAAAGAACTCATTTACTTGTTGCAAAAATCTAGAAGTCATCAAAAACAAAAGCACTACGTGCATGCTCCTAGGGGGATAGATTGGTAGGAAAAGACCATCGCCCGTCCCCGACCGCCACTCATAAGGAAGACAATCAATAAATAAAATTATGCACCAACTTCATCACAAAGCGGTTCACTATACGTGCATGCTATGGGAATCACAACCCTCAACACAAGTATTTTTCATAATCACCTCAACTAGCATGACTTTAATATCACTACCTCCATATCTCAAAACAATTATCAAGCATAAAATTGAACATAGCATCCAATTCTTTTCTATGATAGTTTTTATTATACCCAACTTGGATGCTCATCATTCTAGGACGAACTTTGTAACCATGCAAATACCATGCTGTTCTAAAAGACTCTCAAAAAGATATAAGTGAAGCATGAGAGACTAGCAATTTCTTCAAAATTAAGTCACCACCGTGCTCTAAAAAATATAAGTGAAGCACTAGAGCAAAAACTATCAAGCTCAAAAGATATAAGTGAAGCACATAGAGTATTCTAGCAAATCCTAATCAAGTAGGCTTCTCCCAAAAGGTGTGTACAGCAAGGATGATTGTGGTAAACTAAAAAGCAAATACTAATATAATACACGACTCTCCAAGAAAAACACATATCATGTGGCAAATAAAAATATAGCTCCAAGTAAAGTTACCAATGAACGAACAACAAAGAGGGGATGCCTTCCCGGGGCATCCCCAAGCTTAGGATTTTGGCTATCCTTGAATATCTTGGGGTGCCATGGGCATACCCAAGCTTAGGCTCTTTCCACTCCTTATTCCATAGTCCATAAAAGCTTTACCCAAAACATGAAAACTTCACAACACAAAACTCAACAAGAAATCTTATAAGCTCCGTTAGTAAAAGAAAACAAAACCACCACATAAGGTACTGTAATGAAATCATTCTTTATTTATTTTGGTGTTAAACCTACTGTATTCCAACTTCTCTATGGTTTATAAAATATTTTACTAGCCATAGATGCATCAAAATAAGCAAACAACAACGAAAAACAGAATCTGTCAAAAACAGAATAGTCTGTAGCAATCTGTAACTAACGCAAACTTCTGGAACTCTAAAAATCCTACAAAAATAGGAAGTCCTGGACAATTTGTCTGTTGATCAGCAGCACAAAGATCAATGCAAAAGCACGTTTATGTGATTTAACAAAACAAAATTCGTGCGTGAAAAGTTTCTGTTTTTCAGGAGAATCAAATCAACTATCATCATAGGTTATCCTATAGGTTCTACTTCGCACAAACACTAAAGGTAAAAACACATCTAAACAGAAGGTAGATGCAAGATTTATTACTAAACAGAAACAACAACAAAAACACAAAGAAAATTGGGTTGCCTCCCAACTAGCGCTATCGTTTAATGCCCCTAGCTAGGCATAAAAGCGAAGATAGATCTAAGTAGTGCCATCTTTGGCACTAAATTCATAAGTAGCTCGCATGATAGATTCATAAGGTAATTTGACTTTATTTCTTGGAAAGTGCTCCATGCCTTTCTTTAATGGAAATTGGAATCTAATATTCCCTTCCTTCATATCAATAATCGCACCAATCATTCTAAGGAAAGGTCTACCAAGAATAATAGGGCAAGAAAGATTGCAATCTATATCAAGAACGATAAAATCTATTTGCAACAATGAGAAAATCATTGATCCTTCCCATTGTATTTTTGATGGTGGAATCCGCAAGGTGCAAATTTAAAGAGCAATCATCAAGATCATGGAAACCTAGAATATCACATAAAGTTTTCGGAATCGTGGAAACACTAGCACCCAAATCACACAAAGCAAAACACTCATGATCTTTAATTCTAATCTTTATAGTAGGTTCCCACTCAACATTAAGTTTTCTAGGTATAGAAACTTCCAAATTAAGTTTTTCATGATAAGATTGCATCAAGGCATCAACGATATGTTTGGTAAAAGCTTTATTTTGACTATTAGCATGAGAGAATTAACAACAGATTACAACAAGGAAATACAACCTTCTAAAGAGCAATTATCATAATCAAATTACTTGAAATCCGAGATAGTGGGTTCAATGCTATTTAAAGTCATGACCTCTCCAATCCCACTTTTACCCAATTTAGCATCAAGATCTAAAGACTCCGAATTCTTGGGACGCCTTCTAGGCAAAGTTGACTCATCATCAGTCCCATAATTATCAAGATTCGTATTGCAAAACAAAGATCTCATAGGAGACGCATCAATAACTTTAAGATCTTCATCATTATTTTCATGGAAACTAGAAGAACACGCCTTTATAAAGCAATCTTTCTTAGCACGCAATCTAGCAGTTCTTTCCTTGCATTCATCAATGGAAATTATCATTGCTTTGAGAGACTCATTGATATCATGCTTAGGATAAGAAGATCTAAGTTTAAGAGAATCAACATCAAGCGAAAGTCTATTAACGTTCCTAGCCAAATCATCAACTTTGAGCAATTTTTTTTCAAGCAAAGCATTAAAATTCTTTTGAGAAACCATAAATTCTTTCACACTATCTTAAAAATCAGAGCGCATCTTATTAAAATTACCATAAGAATTATTGTAGGAATTTCCATAATTATTAGAGGAATTGCTAGGGAACGGTCTAGCATTAAAGTTTCCTCTATAAGCATTGTTTCCAAAACTATTCCTACCAACAAAATTCACATCCATAGATTCATTATTATTCTCAATCAAAGTAGACAAAGGCATATCATTGGGATCAAGAGGAGTATTTTTAGTAGCAAACAATTTCATAAGTTCATCCATCTTTCCACTCAAAACATTGATTTCTTCTATAGCATGCACTTTTTTACTAGAAGATCTTTCGGTGTGCCATTGAGAATAATTAGTAGCAAACAATTATCAAGAAGTTTTGTAGCATCTCCTAACGTGATGTCCATAAACGTGCCTCTCGCGGCCGAATCTAAGAGATTTCTAGAGCAAAGTTCAAACCGGCATAAAAAGTTTATATGATCATCCATAAATTCAAACCATGAGTAGGGCAATTGCGAATCATCAAGTTCATTCTTTCCCAATATTGGGTAACAAGCTCATGATCAAGTTGTTTAAAATTCATAATATCATTCCTAAGAGTGATAATCTTAGCGGGAGGAAAATACTTAGAGATAAAAGCATCTTTGCACTTGTTCCAAGAATCAATACTATTTTTAGGCAAAGACGAAAACCAAACTTTAGCACGATCTCTAAGTGAAAACGGAAATAGCTTCAATTTAACAATATTGTAATCCGCATCTTTCTTCTTTTGCATATCACACAAATCAACAAAGTTGTTTAGATGAGTAGCGGCATCTTAACTAGGAAGGCCGGCGAATTGATCTTTCATAACAAGATTTAGCAAAGCGATATTGATTTCACAAGACTCAACATCATCAAGAGGAGCAATCAGAGTACTAAGGAAATCATTATTATTGGTATTCGAGAAATCACACAATTTGGTATTATATTGCGCCATGGCAACAAGTAATCCAACACACAAGCAAACAGAAAAAGGCAAGTGAAAGGGAGAGGAGGAGATTGGGAAAGAGAGGGCGAATAAAACAGCAAGGGTGAAGTGGGGGAGAGGAAAACGAGAGGCAAATGGCAAATAATGTAAATGAGAGGGAGATGAGTTTGTGATGGGTACTTGGTATGTCTTGACTTGAGCAAAGACCTCCCCGGCAACGGCGCCAGAAATCCTTCTTGCTACGTCTTGAGCTTTCGTTGATTTTCCTTGAAGAGGAAAGGGTGTTGCAGCAATAGTAGCGTAAGTATTTCCCTCAGTTTTTGAGAACCAAGGTATCAATCCAGTAGGAGGCTCCTCAAAAGTCCCACGCACCTACACAAACAAACAAAGAACTTGCAACCAACGCAATAAAGGGGTTGTCAATCCCTTCACGGCCACTTGTGAAAGTGAGATCTAATAGAGATAGTATGATAAGATAAATATATTTTTGGTATTTTTATAATATAGAAGCAAAAAGTAAAGATGCAAATAAAATTAAATTGGAAGCAAATATGATAAGAGATAGACCCGGGGGCCATAGGTTTCACTAGTGGCTTCTCTCAAGATAGCATAAGTATTACGGTGGGTGAACAAATTACTATCGAGCAATTGATAGAAAAGCGAATAATTATGAGATTATCTAGGCATGATCATGTATATAGGCATCACGTCCACAACAAGTAGACCGACTCCTCCCTGCATCTACTACTATTACTCCAAACATCGACCGACTCCTTCCTGCATCTAGAGTATTAAGTTCATAAGAACAGAGTAACGCCGTAAGCAAGATGACATGATGTAGAGGAATAAACTCATGCAATATGATATAAACCCCATCTTTTTATCTTCGATGGCAACAATACAATACTTGCCTTGCAACCCTTTCTGTCACTGGGTATGGACACCACAAGATTAAACCCAAAGCTAAGCACTTCTCCCATGGCAAGAAAGATCAATCTAGTAGGCCAAACCAAACTAATAATTCGAAGAGACTTGCAAAGATAACTCAATCATACATAAAAGAATTCAGAGGAGATTCAAATATTTCTCATAGATAAACTTGATCGAAAACCGACAATTCATCGAATCTCGACAAACACACCGCAAAAAGAGTTTACATCGAATAGATCTCCACAAGAGAGGGGGAGAGCATTGTATTGAGATCCAAAAAGAGAGAAGAAGCCATCTAGCTAATAACTATGGACTCGTAGGTCTGTGGTAAACTACTCACAACTCATCGGAGGGGCTATGGTGTTGATGGAGAAGCCCTCCATGGTCGATTCCCCCTCGGGCGGAGCGCCGGCGAAGGCTCCAAGATGGGATCTCACGGATACAGAAGGTTACGACGGTGGAAATTGTGTTTCGTTGGCTCCCTGGTTGTTTTCGGGTTACGTAGGCTTATATAGGAGGAAGAAGTACGTCAGTAGCCGCCCGAGGGGCCCACGAGACAAGTGGGCACGCCCTATAGGTGGGGGGCGCCCTACCCTCTCGTGGCCGCCTCGGCTGCTTCTTGACTTGCACTACAAGTCCTCTGGATCACGTTCATTTTAAAAATCACGCTCCCAAAGGTTTCATTCCGTTTGGACTCCGTTTGATATTCCTTTTCTTCGAAATACTGAAATAGGCAAAAAAACAGCAATACGGGTTGGGCCTCCAGTTAGTAGGTTAGTCCCAAAAATGATATAAATGTGTAAAATAAAGCCCATAAACATCCAAAAGGGGTAATATAATAGCATGGAACAATCAAAAATTATAGATACATTGGAGACGTATCACAAGACACAAATAGGAATCATCATAACAATGCATCTAATAGAAGTGCTTACAGTTCATAAAAGCAAGATAATATCATGATAACAGCACAACAGTTGCTTGCAGTGCTTGAAGTACCATAACAGCAAGATCATGTCATGATGTTTCTTGCTAATAACATCAGACCTCCATAAGAAGTTTGCTTACAATACCATAACATAAAAGCCAGATCACATCATCAACAAGGTTTGCCATTAGTTCCCGAAAACATAGAAATAGTCCTTCAGCCTGCTAGGTTTATTTCTCTGTCTTGGTGGCAAGAAGGGTGCTGTTGTGGCAGTTGCAACTGTTGAAGCTCTCCTAGTTGCAGATGTTGAAGCTCTCCTCGCTGGAGCAGCTGAGGAAGATGCCTTTGCTGCTGGAGCAGTTGAGGAAGATGCCCT
This sequence comes from Triticum timopheevii, assembly GCA_963921465.1. Classification (NCBI taxonomy): domain Eukaryota; kingdom Viridiplantae; phylum Streptophyta; class Magnoliopsida; order Poales; family Poaceae; genus Triticum; species Triticum timopheevii. The sequence goes on from OY997270.1 coordinate 144,634,331, forward strand.
GTCTGCTGGAGCTGCTGAGGAAGATGCCCTTGCTACTAGAGCTGCTGAGGAAGATGCCCTTGCTGCTGGAGCAGTTGATGAAGATGCCCTTGGTGGTGCCCTGGTTCCTACAGTGCTTCCCTGTGTGCTACCCTCCTCTGCCCTGTTACTCTTTAAGCATGCTAGCTTGTTAATACATACTACTTTAAAAAAACAAAAAGAATGGCAGCGAGTACTAACCTCATGCTTGTTCTTTCTCATTGCTAGACTTGGCCTTAGGGTCTTGTGGCATGATGTGTATCTGTGACCCACAAGATTGAAGTTGCTGCATGTAATTGATGCCATCGTAGATGTATCTTTAGGTGCTAGTGGCTCAAACTGGCTCTTTCTCCTTTTGGTTTGCTGCTTCCCTGGCTTATCCTTGAACATGGAGGTTCTATGTCTCTAGTTTTAGTCTTGGGCAAGAGATTAGGTCCAGGTACAGGAAATATGATTGGGCTATATGCTGCTGGATACATAGACTTTTTAAAGAACACATGCACAAAGTCTTCAGTTCTCAGTTTGGCTTTGGTAGTAGCTGCTATTGCATGCTTACATGGCATTGCAGACATATCCCATTTTCTGCAACCACATGTCCTATGATGCAAGTTAACTAAATAGGTTTTTTCATTGCTTGTCACTTGGTAGATATTTGGCCCAGCCGTCAGTGCTTGACAGTTCCTAGATTGTTTCTTCGCTTCTTCAAGTAACTCAGCATATGTTGGGCATATATCCCACTTTGCTACCTCTGTCTTAGTCCTATTTCCATTGAACCTAACCATCAACTTAGTCCTGATTCCATCTACCATGGTCTTTATTGGTTTACCTCTCACATCTTATATCATCTTGTTAAAAATCTCACTAATATTGTTCACCACTAAGTCATTTTTGCAATTGATTTCCATGGCATATCTAGCCCAAGTATGTCTAGGAACTTTATTAAGCCAAGGCCATGCAGCCTTGCACTCTTGCTTAAGAGCATCCATTGCAGCTACATGCCCATGTTCAGTATAAGAGTAACTAGCCTTATCCATGTACTTCTTTAACTCTGACCCCCTAAAACCATTAGTCTGAAAGTTTTGATGGATGTGTCTAAGGCAGAATCTATGTGGGCAATTGGGGAATACATGATGTACAACTTGTAGAAGGCCCTGTTTGAAACAATGACCAAAATTACAACTACATCCAAGTAAATAATATGAGCAAGAACAACTAAGAAATGGATAAGAGCAACAACTAAGCAATGCAGATGAACAATAATTATGAACAACATCTAAGCTATCAGTTTGAAATTACCTTCTGCGTATCAGAGATTATGGTGTAATAATCAAATCTCCCTGATTCCACCAATTGCTATCTTTAGTTCTGTCAGAAACCAAGTCCAACTGTGTATTCTTTGTCCACAACTGCAAAAGAAATGGGGTATATGTTACTATTCCCATCCCTTCCTGTGGCAGCTAAGATTTGTTGGCCAGTAGATAGTGTTATGAAGCATCCATCCACACCTACAATGGCAGACAACACAAGTTAGAAACAAGCATTTATGAACACATGCCAAGTATAACAAAGTTCAGTAATAACCTATGACTGGTCTGCATTCATTCAAAAATCCTTCCTTGCAAGCATTCAAACAGATGAACAACGCATGGAACCTTGGATTCTTGCTTGGATGACCATTTAAGAACTTAGTAGTGACAATGCACCTATTACTTGGATTTGTGTCTAGCACAGCCTGCAAGTAATCCCTAATCCTAGTATATTGCCTCCTCTGATCTCCTTGCACTATATTCGTAGCTTTGTTATTAGCCCTATAGGCCATATTAGTGCTGATCTCAACTCCATATTTGCTCTTCAGATTTTGCATTATTGTACTAATTGAGGTGTTCAGGTCTGTTCTTATTGCTTCTAGAACCTGATGCGTAACCCACTTTGTAGTCACCTTGGCGGTCTCTGATACAGCTGGACATGTGTGCACCAGATTTGTTTTCCTAATACAGAAAGTTCTCTCATTTGACAACACAAAAGCTACAATGAAGAAAGGGCAATCTTCATGGGTGCAAACTGCTATAATTATGTCATTACAATTCCTATGAAACTGATAATTTCTGTTCTGTGCTATGTGAAATGTGAGAAGTGCCCTTCTAAATTAGTACACATTATCAAAATAGAGCTTCTTAACAAACTGCAACTCAGGGCTCTCCCTGTCCTTGGTTTTTGTTTTTTGGCCCTACTCCTACTGCTAAGCACAAATGGTAGGGCTACAGCCCCATCATCTTCCTCTTCCTTCGAAACATCAGGATTTGGATCCTCATCTGATGATGGTACGCAAACATCCTCAAACCGTTGCTCTAGACTTGAGTGTGATCTTGTGGTTGGCCCCTTTCTTCACTAAAAAAAAGACACATCCGTGACATTTTGGGCCGAACGATATTTTTTCTGTCATACTTATGACACTTCTATGACGATAATTGTGACAAAACTCGGTATCATCGTAGATGTGGTGGGATCCTACTTCTATGACAAAAAATCATGACAGAAAATGGGCTTTTCATCCTGGGCGGGCCGGAGACGCAACTGCATGACATTCTTTGGGCCGTCCATGACGAAAAAAGCCGTGGTAGAAGCGAGGGCGAGGAAAATTTCGGGGAGTTCCCGGTTACGGTGGGTGGTCGGGGGCCGAGCGATGCGCATTTCTCTCGTACACGTATGCGCGTGTGTACGAGGTGTTGGGATCTAACTGAACCCGAGCGATTGCACTGCAGGCTACGCGTTACTGAACCCGAGCGATCGATCAATGGATGTTAACTGAACTAGATCGAGTGATTCCTTCGCTACTGCTGCTAACTGAAGCCGGTCGATGTTGCCTCTGGGATGAACAGTGAGCGTTGCGGGGGGGGGGGGGGGGGAGGGGTTGGATGAACAGTGAACGGTGGCGTTGCCTCTGGATGAACAGGACCCCGATTGATCGAGCCGGTTGGGGCTGGATGAACAGGACCCCGTGGAGTGGAGGGCTGGATGAACAGGGCGACCCCGTAAAGGGCTGGATGAACAGTAGACAGTGGAGGGGTGCCCGCGGAGGGGTGGTTGAACAGTAGCCAGTGGAGTAGCGTGCGGTGGAGGCTGGATGAACAGGAGCCCGTGGAGGCTGGAGGAGGTCGACAGTGGAGATGAACAGTATCCCGTGGAGTCCTGTTTTGCGGTACGCCACACCCCTCCCGATTAACAGGACCCCCGTTTCGACCGTCGCTCCAACACAAATCCGTTTCGTCCGTTTTGCGGTACGCCACACCCCTCTCGATCAACAAGACTCTCGTTTCGACCGTAGGAGGTCCGTTTCCTCCATTTTGCGGTACGCCATACCCCCTCCCGATGAACAGGATCTCGTTTCAAACGTGGCCTGTCGAACACAAGGCCCTTTCCTCCGTTCTGCGGTACGCCAGGCCTCGTTTCCATCGCCTGTTCCGTCCAAGCCCTCCCGATGAACACGACGACACATTCCGTTCTGACCCAGCCGGTTGGCTCCCCATGAACATGACAACGACGCAGTTTCTCCGTTCTGACCCAGCCATGTACACGAGCCCTGGCCATACGTATGCACGAGTAGGCGTTCGAGACCCCGCCTGTATGTACACATACGTGGCCATATTTTATTTCTTGCACACTGGCCGCTGTATGTACGTGTACATGCTACGTGCGCGCCTCTACTACGACACATACACGCCTCTACTACAACACGTGCACGCCTCTACTACGACACGTGCGCGCCTCTACATCCACTAGTATGTACGTACACGTTCGCGACCAGAATGACAATGCTACGTACGCTTCGACCAGGTGGGTCCCGACTGTCAGGCACTTCCTTGCCTACGTAGATGTAGCTGGTGGGTCCCAGCAGTCAGGGGGCGAATCATTTTTTTTTGCCCGGACACACTTCCTTGTGTGCGAAGATGTAACTGGTGGGTCCCAGCAGTCAGGCGGAAACGTTTTTTTCGTTAAATACGGTGGCCTGTCCGGTGGGTCCCTGCTGTTAGGTGGAGGAATACTTATTTTGCGCGTAATAAGGAGGCACTTCCTTGCTGCGGCCGTGGATCTAGCTGTCAGCCTCTCCACGTACAGTCCACGTCCGATGGAAGCTGTTCCTTGACCACGTTGACCACGATGCGCCGAGAGCACCAGGGCGGTGGACAATGGCGAGGCCTAGGAAGGGGACGACGTAGAGCCAGGGAAGATGCGATAGTGGATGCCCACGCGTAGACGGGTACGAGGGTTCACTAGTTCGCTGCGGTGTGAGGCTGCCATCGCCGCGGAATAACAGGGGGTTTGGGTGAGTGGAGTGATGGCCTGACCAGCGGTGGGAGTAGTAGGGGGTGGTGAGGCCTCCGTCGCATCGCAGCCGGCCACGGGAGGCAGGAGCACGAGGCACGACCGGCGCTGGTTTGGGCGGCTGGAGCAAGAAGACCAGAGGTTGAAGAAGCACTACGGCCTTTGGATGGACATCGTATGGTCACTGGAGCTAGAATCGTGCATTTTGACTAAGTTGACAAAGCCCTCCGTCCCCGTCAACTTAGTAGGCCCACAAGTCAGCCTGCCACTATATTGGGTCCCAGCTAACAGGGGGAGTATTCATTTTTTTGTGCATAATAAGGAGGCAGTTCCTTACGTGCGAAGATATAGCTGGTGGGTCCGAGCTGTCAGCGGCTGCAACATTTTTTTCAAAAACTATAGAGGCCCTTTCGGTGAGTCCCTGATGTTAGGTGGAGGAATCATTATTTTGCGCGTAATAAGGAGGCATTTCCTTGCGTGCGGCCGTGGACCCAGCAGTCGGCCTCTCCACATACATTCCACTTCAGATGCATGTCGGTCATTGACCATGTTGACCAGGCCGCACCGAGAGCACCAGGGCGGTGGACGACAGCGAGGCTTAGGAAGGGAAGGATACAGAGGCAGGGAAGACTCGACAATTGTTTCCCACGCGGAGGGGAGTACAACTGTAAGAGGGTTTACTGGTTCGTCTGCCATTGCTGGAGAATAACAGCAGGTGTGGGTGAGTAGAGGGATGGCTATGCCAGCGATGGGAGTACGGTGGGGCGGTGAGGCATGCGCGGCAGCACAGCCGACCGCGGGGAGGAGCGAGCAGGCAGTCCCGTCGGCGCTTGTTTGAGCGGCTGGAGCAGAAAGAGCAGAGATTGAAGAAGCACGACGGTCGTTGGATGGACATCGTACGATCACTTGAGCTAGAATCGTTCATATTGACTAAGTTGACAAAGCCCTCCGTCCCCGTCAACTTAGTAGACCCACAAGTCAGCCTACCACCATGGTGGGTCCCAGCTAACAGGGGAAGTATTCCTTTTTTTTGTGCATACTAAGGAGGCACTTCCGGTGGGTCCGAGCTGACAGCGGGGGGAATGTTTTTTCGCAAAATATGGTGGTCCGTCCGATGGGTCCTAGCAGTCAGGGGGAAACGTTTTTTTTTTGCGAAATACGGTGGCCCATCCGTGGGTCCCAGTAGTCAGGGGGGAAACATTTTTTTCGTGAAATACTGGTGGCCCGTCGGGTGGGTCCCTGCTGTTAGGTGGAGGAATAATTATTTTGCACGTAATAAGGAGGCACTTCCTTGCGGCTGCCGTGGACCCAGCTGTCAGCCTCTCCATGTATAGTACTCTTCCGATGGAAGTCGGTCCTTGACCACATTGACCACGCCACGCCGAGAGCACCACGGCGGTGGACGACGGCATGGCCTAGGAAGGGGACGACGCGAAGCCGGGGAAGACGTGGCAGTGGATGCCCACACGAAGAGGAGTACGAGGGTTCACCGGTTCGGCTGCGGTGTGAGCCTGCCTTCGCCGCAGAATAACAGGGGGAGTGGGTGAGTGGAGGGATGGCCTGGACAGCGGTGGGAGTAATATGGGGGCGATGAGGCCTCTGCGGCAACACAACTGGCCATGGGGGGCAGGAGCATGCGGCACGACAGGCGCTGCTTTGGGCGGCTGGAGCAAGAAGACCAGAGGTTGAAGAAGCACTACGGCCGTTGGATGGACATCGTTGACCACACCGCGCCGAGAGCACCAGGGCGGTGGACGACGGCGAGGCCTACGAAGGGAACGGCACGGAGCCGGTGAAGGCACGGCAGTGCTGCCCACGCGGTGGAGAGTACGACGGTTGACTAGTTCATCTGCCGTTGCGGGAAAATAACAGGAGGTGTGGGTGAGTAGAGGGATAGACATGCCAGGGATGCGAGTATGATGGGGCCATGAGGCCTGCCCGGCAGCACAGCCGGCCATGGGAGGCAGGAGTAGGCGGTTCCGATAGCGCTGGTTTGGGCGGTTGGGGCAGGAAGATCAGAGACTGAAGGAGCACAATTACCGTTAGATTGACATCTAACGGTCTGATGCTGGTAGAGTCGATTGTTGACTAAGTTTCTTTTTTGAGAAACCTTGTGTACGCATGAACTTAGTAGGCCCACAAGTCAACCTCCAAATCTGTGGCAGACAACATAAAGCCCATTTGCTATTTTTTTAATTTGCAGCCCATTTGCTAATTCTTAAGTAATTTATTACATCCCATTTTCTGCCCAGGACCACGGTCAAACAGTTCAACCTTATTTTGCATATTTCGGTGGAGTCCGAACTGTTGTAATCCTAAACATTTTTTAAGAACTTATTGATTTTCCAAAAAAATCGTTTTGTTTTTGTAAGCAAATAAGACGTGGGACAATTGAGTTGGTTTAAGGGAAAACCAGTGGTAAAAAAATCTGCGTTGGGTGGGAAAAAAACAACAAAAATAAGGATGTAAATATGAAAAGGGAATTTTATGTGTTTCAATATAATGATACATGTATATGAACTAGTAAAACTATAGGTAGAGATTATAAAACGGATGTAGGACATGCGTTTCAAGAGGAAAATAGAACTGGGCTGTGTGTTTGATTCAGTAAAAAAACTGCCTGCTGTTGTTGTAAGACAAAATATAACTAACGCTGGCGGGCCAGAGGCCAGTAGATACCTGCTGGATCTTTGTGCCCCGTTGTCGTCATGGGCTGGGCCTGTTAAAAACAAAACCAACTCTGGGCAGTCTACAACCTAGTTGAAACTTGCTCGACCTGAAAAAACAATATACATGCTCAATAAACGAGAGAATTCTGCAAGTACAGACTGATAATTGGGATGCAGCAGGGATATTGTTTTTTCATCGTGATAATAAGTGCATGCACTTGTTTTGGAAAAAAATGGAGAGATGGGAATTCGAACGGCAGGTGCTTATGCTACCCATCAAATAAAAATCAGGTGCCTGAAAATTTGTTTCAAAACAAATGATTCAACTTTATATCCACGTAGACCCTCGGCATGATGGTTGGAAGCAAATGCAAGTTCATACCAAAAGATCGTTAACAACAATACCAACTTGCAAACGACAAGGTAGTACAACTACCAATACCAAACTAACTTATAATCTTTTTATTCGTGGCCCTACTATTCGTCTGGTAGAAAATCTTGTAGAGGACCAGCTCTAGCTCCTTCTCTTTCTCCAAGTGCCCGAGGTGGTACTGGTGCATCACCCAATTGGTCCTCTGCTGGTCGAAGTTCTTGTTGGTGTGCAGCACCAGAACCTTTTTTGTTGCCTGTCTGCCGGCCGTTGACCATCACCGGCAAGGTATTGCCGGTCTTGTGCCACATCGCATGCATGCCGCACTCTGACTGCATCTTGAGATGTGTCCATGTGCCCCTTTTGAACGCCCTAGAATTGCGCTGGAAGAAATGCTTCCTTACGCCACTCAGTGTGATACCTGCAGTATTGTGGAATACAGGTTTTAGTGTACGTAGTTGGCATTTTCATAACATCTTTGGTATGTTGCAGTCACTTGTTTCACTTTTTATTAACTGTCAAATTGTAATTGCTTCACCAGGTCTGCGTCTAAAAAGAAAAATAGAGCTATAAACAAAGGAATATGTTTGTGCAAGTAGACGGTCAATCGGTGTCTTACCTGGACGTTTCTTAGGTTGGATGTAGCATATGCCATGCTCATTGTTGATGGTTGGTATGAACTAATTGATGAGTGACTGAAATCTCGCGCTGTCAGGACTCACTTTGGCCTCAAGGTGCTCGATTAGCTCGTGATCCGTGGGATCGAACTTGACACTAGCCGGTAGCACCGTCCAATCCTTCTTCGACTTGCATCGGTAATTCCAGTTATATGGTACTCAATGTATGATCAATCGACTGTTTTAAGTGAATGATGAAAGATTTCGACAGATAAGTGGTACTCCAAATCTAAAGTCCAGAATACCCGAACACGCCGTCGGGATTCTTGTGTCACCTCACATGCAGCATGTTGTCACGTCAATTCAATTGTGGACATGAAAAATAATTTGACCGACGTATACTACTGCTACTGTACTACTTAGTAGTCGTATTTAGTGTCACAATTTATACATAGGTTTAACTAACAAGTACACACTTGAAGCCTAACTGATATATATATATATATATATATATATATATATATATATATATATATATATATATGGCTTCTGCACAGCATCTCCATCATCATTATCAGTACATCCTACTTAGGTGAGTTAGGATGCACTTGATCCCAGGAAGGTATCTATCCTTCAAACCAGAGGAGTGCTGCAAACTAACAATAGTACATAATATCCAACAAAAGAGGGTCATGCTACAGCAGCAGAATACATGGTTCAGTCTAGATATCAGCACGAATCAAGTTGTGCATATTTGCTGTTGGCGTGAACCACATCGCTGCATGTCGGGTTTGCACAAGCCATCCATCGCATGGAAGCTTGATGCCTTTCACACACTAAAGATTATCTGGCAACAAGCTGTGTCGACGAATCTCTGGATATATGGTGATTCATGAAACCCATGGTATGATGTGTAAACACAGTCCCCCCTCGCGAATTGAAGTTGCATAGCACGATAATCATCACCGGTGGTATGATCGATGATTGGTTGGATGATTGGATAATTGAGCCCGAGGAACATGGAGTGGTTGCCGTGGCTGTAAACCTGCCTCCAATTGAATACGCATGGCCCAATGGAGCGGGGATCTTTCTCGAACACGAAGCATCCATAGCCATCAATGTCACGAACGCCCCACGCATTGTACTGCATGTGGTTTGATGTAATGGTTTGGTCAATTTGTTATGTGCGAATGAGCATCAAATGACCGCCGTCAGCACCACCAATCGGCTGGTATGATTCCAGGTCCTGGAATCATGAAGGCCAGGGCATTTGCGTCTGCTGCAACAATTCAAATTGGAGACCAAAAGGACAAAAATAAACAATCAAGTTTAGAGTATGTATGGAATTAAGATTCTTATAATAGTGACACATATCATAGACAGAGAATTGCAATGCCGTGGTCATAATCGTACCCCAAGTTAAAAAAATAAGCCAATGGCTTTCATATTCTAGCAATATGTCATGGTTCAAACATCATGTAACAATGAGAGGAAAACAGCTACTCCCTCCGTTCCAAAATAGATGACCCAACTTTATACTAACTTTAGTATAAAGTTGGGTCATCTATTTTGGAACGGAGGGAGTATGACAGAGCCTACTCATATTCTACCATAGCACTTACTACTACTGTTCTCATATCAACTCTAAGCAATAACATGCGTTGTTATAAAAATCTTGTAAATGAGAGTAACATATAGCAATCATGATGTTATGCTCATAATATGTATTCTAACAATCATTAGATGCCAATTGTTCTCATTTCAACTCTAACAATAACATGTGTGGTTATAAAAATCTAGGAACTGAGAGGAACATATAGTAATGATGTGGTTATAGACATACTATGTATTCTAAATTTGTAACAATGAACAGGCAGTCGTATTCATAAGGTAAAGATGAGATGAGATAGAACAATTACACGATGATAGATTCCACCAGTATAGGCATCCAATCTGTGCGTCGACCGCGTAAACAATGCCATCATGCACAATAGCATCAGACAGAAATGTTGCCTCAACAGGATTGATGATGAGCCATAACCATGTATGGCGACCGGATTCTAGATAGACTAATCCCATGCTGAACAAGGCAATAAGCTTGTAATCCATGTAGTCTTCTGATGGTGTGGGCACTTCGCAGATTACAACTTTTAGCAAATAGAGGTCGAGCCAAAAGCTTGACGCGTCTCATGCATAGTAGGCAGGAGTGTCCGGCGGGCCGCGAGGCTCGATGGCGGCGGTATTCAATGATGGAAGGGTGATCTCTTGCTGGGTGTAGATATCCACGAGACGCCACGGACTAACAGATTGGTGGATGAGGACGATCCAGTTGGCCTTCATGCCTGCCCATTAGTGGCCGCGCATGAAGGATAGGTGGACGGGTAGTGGTAGCATGTCGAGGGGCACCACGGAAACCTCTGTAGGATTGTCATGTTGGTGTCTGGGCCACCTGCGAGGATCGGGCATCAGCAAGTAGGGTGTCTTGAAAAGAGCAGGTCGGTTGCAGACGAGTAGACGGTACAAAGACACCGAGCATGCGGCCAGACGGACGATGCTGAGTAGGTCCATACGATTACAGATCTGCTCCAAGAGAACATCGGGGAGGGAATTCCAATCGCGGCTCCGCGTGTCAGTCGATTCCGCCATTGGGGTTTTCAGTGCCTGCGAGCCAGCAGGGAAGTGGATTCGGGCGGGCGAGCGAAGAAGCTTCTCCTCGTGTGGCCGAGCAGTGAGCGGGGGGATATGGTATGCGCGAGTTAGCAAGGAAGATGGCGCGGGTGGACGAGCAGTGAGCGGGGGTAAATGGTGTGCGGCCGACGATGGGGAAGATAGGAGGAAGAAGAAGAGAGGAGGAAGAAGAGTGGAAGACGGGGAAGAAAGTGCAATAAATCTCAATTCTACTAGTACTACTACCAGGTTATACCGTCCTTCGGAGTGTAAATAGTTACACCGATGACATGTGGGTCTACCACAAGAGGGCCCATATGTCAGTTAATGGAGGACAGAGGTGCGTAGGCGTATTTGCGGAAGCGTGCTCTACTAGCAAACATTATGGCAGTACTGGGTAAGGCTGATTTAGTAACACCAACACGCTGGTTCACCTTATTAATTACGTGTCCCATCTGCTGCAGCGTGTATTGTCACTTCACTAGAAAGACTAGTTGAATAGTTCTCTCTGACCGAGATGGGGAATAATGGATCGCGAGGACTTCCTTTCTACAGTATCCCTATGCCTCTACGCTCACTTCACTCATTTTGCTCCGTACCTAGTCACTTGTTAAAATCTGTAGAAAGACTAATATGCCGTATTTGGGAACAGATGGAGGCTTTTACTCCGTATTTGGGAACATAGGGAGTATCACCATATGGAGGGAACAGAGGAAGCTTCAAATATGAACATGTCAATGGGAGGGAGTAAGCCCCATGCATGCATGCATGCAACATGCAACACTCACACGTACTCATGGACGCACGCAACACTCACGCACCCATGCGGCACACAGCACACGACACAACATACACGCTCATGCTCAAGTGCTCAACCTACTCCCTACGTCCATGAAAGACTGTACATTTAGAGATTTACACATTGACCAGGGCATAATTAATGCCCAAAAGTAGCAGACTTATGTGTGCATGCGACCATTGAGAGAAGAAGATTAAATGAAGGCCGTTGCATGCTATAATTAAGGATAGACATGTAGCCTATACCTACAGCACAAGTTGGTGCATTAGTCAATCAATATCGATTTAGATTAAAGGCTAAATGCATTGGATGTATAGGCGATGTACACTCTTTGTTGGAAGACCGAGGGAGTACACGTGCATGCACTCACATACACAGACAGGGCGGTTCACGTGCAAGGGTTGGACTCGTGTCGCGCTTGTGTAAAGTTTTGTTTAACTGATTTCTTTGATCTGCCAACTAACAGGTGGGACCCAGAAACCAGGTGACAATTTAACCAGTCAACAAAGTGCCACGTCGACTATGTGGCCGGTCAGTAGGGTGCAATACGGTGCTCTATGATGAGCTAGTGATCGTATAATCACCGCAAAACTATATATAGTGACCGTAAAGAGCGTATTGTTACATACGTTAACCGCCAATGTATTTTTCTCGTTTCAAATTAAGCCATATTAATCGGAAAGGACGCAGTATGGGCTACTAGTACTAGTACTGCTTTGATGTGTCCCGTCAACTTGCCGAACGAGGAGAAGCTTGCTTACTACATCTCTCCCTCACCCACGCGCGCGGTGGTTCGCAGGACGAGGAGAGGGTATTGACTACAGCGCCCTCTCCCTCTCCCTCTCCCTCGCCCTCGCGGTGGATGTGTAGAAGTTCAATCGGCGTCAGATTGCCAGAAGCATATTGTACTGTAGTATCATCATTGTTGGACCTTCCGAAGAGGCGAAGAGCCAAGTGCAAGGTTCACACGAGTACGAACAGTTGAACCTCCCGAAGAGGCAAAGAGCCAAGCACAAGGTTTTATAGGAGTTGTCGTCCTAGTAGGAGTGTACTACAACTATAGCGAATGATGCTACTGTATGATGCCGCCACATCATGTATATCCAAAGATGTGCCACCTTTTTTTCTCAAAGAGCGTGTTGGAGCCCATGCAACAACCACACAAGTTGCACGTACACATAACACATTTACTAGTAATAAATTCTAAAGAACAAATGCCAGTATGCCACACAAGTTCATCTCCAATTCATGTGATAAATTTGTGCACGACTAGTCTACATATATTCACAGCGCTAACATTCACAATTACCGTACTCCACTTACACATTATAGATGGGCTACATGTCCTTCTCCAGGTTCCAGTCCCAGGTGTTCTTCATGGATGGCACCATCCATAGAGGTGGGCAACGGGAATCATTGTCGCAGCTTTCTTGTCCGGTTCCACACGATGGAGACTCATCCAGGCTGAAGCGGCATAAATCAGGGATAGCGTGTCCCAGCATCTCGTTCATCCTGCGGTGCACACTGAAGACACAACCATGCTTCATGAACGGCAGGCCTTCCGTGTCGTGCACGGAAGGTGGCATCCGCTTCACAATGGGGTAGCTGTCCCCGATGAAAAGCGAGTACTCTCCAAGAGTGTTCTTCGGCACCCACGTAGCATCACGGGGGGTCGAACTCGGCGCCGTTCATCTGGTACATGCGGCATCTCAGATCTAGACACATGGTGACATACATAGTCAAGGTCGATGCATAATAATGTTGTGCTCAAATATGGCGGTCAGTAATAGTGTGCAGCAAATAGTACTACTCCGGTATAGAGGAAGTAAAATAACCGGCTTATTATATATAGGCACTCTTGGCTACATGGATGAGATAGTAAGACATGGAAAAACAAAAATGGTGGCAGCTAGTGGGTTCAAGTCTTCAAGGGCCTAGCTAGCTATACGCGTCCTCAAAGGTAAAAAGTACTCCTACTAGTACTACTAAGTATACAAATAGTACAACAATGAAAGAGAAGGCGAGAGGGTTAAAAAATGGAATACCTGGTTAGATGGTGACGGCCCAATCATGGTAGATTGTGTGACCATGTTGCACATCAGTGGTGCCATGGGTAACGACTGCTAAGATAGTTGATCCCAATATGCCAAAGTCAGATACAAGGTTCCAGGTTAGACCGAATCGCGGATGCAAATGCACATCCAGGATCAGCGATCTTATTTTGATCGGGGGATGACTGGTCCCTACAAAATAATGGAGTACCATTAGTGATGCAGATGATGGTTTGTGCATTCCATTTGTAATCTCGCGTACCATAGGATGGCAACCAGATGAAACAAGTCCCCTGGCTAAGGTCACCGTGAAGATGCGTCCTAGATGGCGCACGGCATCTTCGAACGTGTAGGGGTACAAATCTGCCGCCGCCAACATGCGCCAGCCTCTGCCGTTACTGCCTCTTGCATTGATGGCAATCCTTATGTCGAACACCGCGATGAGATAGTAATCATCGTAGCCGCATCGCTTTGTCGGCAGGTCCAGAATTGCTATCTTCTTCAATCTCATGTAGGCATCATCATACATATTCAAACCCAGCCAGTCCCGAAGGCCGATCCCAATGGTGGAGAAGGGGTCTACCGGAACGGCCGCACTACTGTGGATGTTGTGCAAAATGATGGTGGTATCCGGCCGGAGGTATGCAAGACAATCTTCATTGGCACCGACACAGTCCTATATATAAGACGGTGGGCAGCAGAGAAATTACGGGATGTCAATGGAATAACTAAGTACTACATGATCAAACTCCATTACTGACCTGCTCATCGGACAAAATCCGACTACCTCTCAACGTCGGCAACTCTAGCGAGTCAATGTGCAACCATGGCCAGGGAGCGGTGGACTGTTCGAAGGATTGTCCCATAGAAGAACCTTCTCCTCGAGGACGCATGGAAGACCAACAAGGATGGCCTTTTCCCAAGCCTGTTTAAGCAGCGTCTTGAAAAATTTGGTGTAGGAAGCACCGAGTCTTGCGACGGTGAGGACGTCGACGCGGCATGCGATTTCTCCTAGAGGATCGTCGTCCAAGGTCTCCCAGCCCCGACGAGGAGGAGAACCGCCTGGCGAATCCATGGGAGCAGCGATGAACTGCCTTCTCTAGGGGGGAGGGGAACTGGCGAGGAGGAGATAAGAGCGTAGTAACCGCAGGGCCTCGTCCCTTCTGACTATAGATCGTTCCTCAGCGAAGGGGTGAGGCTGTTATTTACTACTAGTACTAGCATTATGGAGCGTTACGGGATTGCATTATACTGTAAATAATAGCACTAGTAAGAAATTTTTGGCACTAGGTAGTAGTTTTTGGCGTGGATTAAGAAATTTTGGGTATGTTTTTGCCATTTTTTGTACACGCCAACTAGTGTCAAAAAAACCTCTTACATTATGTGACGGAGGAGTATGTACTCGTACTGTAGCAGTATTAGTACTACTTTTTCTCCTTTAGTAGTGCGATGTACTATACTTCTACTGTACTCTAGTATAGTGCACCAGTTTTGAACTCTTAAATCTCAGGGCCAAGGAGCTACAGTTGGAAGTGGAGGGTACTACTTTTCCCTAGAACCATCGTTGTACTATCAATGCAGGGAAAGTACACCTGCGTAGTGGCCTAGTGGGTACTCTCGGTGCTCTATTCAGCCGCTCCTCTCACGTAGCTGGCCTACTCAGTCGCTCCTCTCATGCACACACTAGCAGCCTGTTCATCAGCGATGGTTACTGCGGGGGCAGAATATTTGAGTTATTTGATACAGCGAGACTAGGCTTTTCGCTTCCATTTGTGGAGGTGTAATGGATCTCGTCGAACTTTGTTAGTAGTTCCTTCTTTATGAATTGGATGAAGCAAAGCTTTTGCCTCCGTTTAAAAAAACACGTGAAGAGGAATTTCTTTTATAATAGAGCCGATAATGGAGTGAAGTCCATGTGTGCAACGCCACAAGCAATAGAGTAGTAGTAGAGCACTTTACGTACAAAGCCATATTGCATAGTTCCCAATGCCCCGCCAGGCTTTTCCGGCTCCTCAGGCTTAATTGGGAGGCGCTAGTTTAAATTTAAATATGCTACTAGCTGATGAGGAAGCTGCAAGTGAGGTGCGGCTAGGGCGAGCAAGCGAGCCACGGGATGCTGGGAAGGAAAACCTGTTCACGTGGCTAGGCTATCCAGTGCACCCAGATTGTGGGGCCGCACGTCCGTTTGACTTCGAAACTCAAACTACCTGTGTAAAATATTGGCTCGCAGCAAAGTGTAGTAGTCCTATTTAAAAAAAGGCCGCCGTGCGTTCGGCCGGGATCGAACCCACAAAACGAGGTATACACTCCCGCAACCATTAATAGTACTCGTTGGAGTACAACGCAACCTAGAATCGCCTTTTGTCGCTAGTAGTACGTACATTGTTCCTTACAAGAAACCCCTAATAATGCAAGAAACCACTAAAATGCCAAGAAACTACTACCACTTGCATACGTGGCAGAATTCAGATAAGACTAACTTATCAACCATTATACGTGCTCTTACCAACCAGCCCTACCAAGAAATGACTACTCTACAAAGTGCTGTTATAGGCACGTTTCAACCCATGGCCCTGTTTGGATACATTTGTTGTCAATCTAACCCTGCCATCCAAGCACCACTTTGGTTAGAGTTAGTTCAGGGTTAGAATCTAACTCTAACCTCTGATAGGGCCCATGTCACCCATTAAGTCAACGCCTTCTATTCGACCGGGCGTTATGACTTGTGGGACCTACATGTCAGTCTGCACAAAAATCCCCGAGTGACCTCCTACCTCCGGCCCGTCCACCTAGTCATCCTCGGCCATGTGACGCAGCTACCGCCGCCGGCAGAAGGCGAGGTCAAAACCGCCGGTTGTGCGGAGCCCATGTTGCAGCAGCCCGGATGCCAACTCCGTTCGGCGCTCGCGGCCGTTAGCTAGCCAAGATAGCTCCGTCCAGCTGCTTGTCTGCAAGTTCTGCTAGCTAGATTGGCACGGCAGCACGGTGGCTTGCTCGCGTGCATCGCACTAAGGCCAGCCATCTGGCTCGAGTGAACGCCGGCGCGGCGGCTTGCTTGCTCATGAGTCACGCTCGGGCCAGCCTGCCAACCCGTGCGGAGGCCAGCGTGGCGTCCAGCCCGTCTGGCGGAGCGGCGGCCAACTCGCTCATCACCGACGCCACCGACGAACACGCATCAGTACTATTTGAAGTAATGTTCAGGAAAAATAATGATTTGAGGGGGAATAACATGATAGAAGGTCAGATGTGGGTCCCTCGTGTCAAGGGTCAAACAAAATTTGTTGGTTTAAGCTGCGTTGTCAGCACGGACGTGTGGGCCAACCCTGGCATAAATGGGTTTAAACGAACCTAATCAGTAGGAGTACTAGGTAGTACTTTTTGGCGCGAATTAAGAATTTTGGGTATGTTTTTGCTATTTTTTGTACAATAGATTCTTCCTAGGGCTGGTTGAAAGTTGTAGTTTTTTGTTAAATACTCTACATATTGTAAGTAGGAGTGAAAGTTAAGCTTTGGAAGCCAATAAGCAAGGCTAGTTACATAGTGCATATGTGTACCTGATTGAAAGTAAATATCAACCATGAGTGCCTAATATCTTGATGGAGAACTCGAAACTATGGAATACTAGGAAAAAAATGCATGGTTGGAAATATTAGCAATGTTCATGTGCGTTGCAACGAATCATAATTAGAATAATACTTATTCACAAACTTGATACAAAACACTCTAATTTTGATATACATATGTCACTAGAGATATATTATGTTTCAATTAGAATATATTCCTTGGGCTGTTTTGGAGAGGTCAGGGAGGGATGTGGTTGGTTTTAAGGTACTAATTATGGGTTTTTCTGCAAATTGGTAGACAAGTGGGATGTTGGTAAGAAAAGGAAACAACTTACCTCATAGTCGTTAGATGTAGATCAAATGGTCAGAAACGACGGATGGAAGACACACCATCATCACCAACTTAGTCTTGTGTAGGAGTACTAGCAAGATCCGTGCATTGCACGGAACATCAAGATGCATTTTTTTAAAACACTTGTTGTGATTGACCCTTGCGGGAGTAATCCCATGTCTAAAAACTAATGATATCTCAAGAAATATGAGATAAGGTGAAGAGGAGTGGGGTGTGGTGGTGATTGGTGGTCGGACTAAGCGGAGGCATGGGGATTGGCGACGCCGGCAGCGGCCACCAGGCCAGTTTGTTCTAGAGGCTTCCTTTCTTAATTGCTCAACCATGAGGTTTGTTGGAGATAAGGATGAACGAGGAAAGGCCTTGTCTGCAAATGTGGAGAGGGGTGCGGGTATCTTTTAGTTTAATTTGCATCCGTCAGATATAGATCGGACGGTCTATATTGCAAGATGGCACACATACCATCATCACCAACTCGGTTTTTATAAGAGAAGAAATATAAGTATGGATATATAAACGTATTATCAGTACTTGTTTCCGTAAACAAGCATCTACATTCTATTTAACACCTCGGCATGTGGGGCCTTAGCACAATGACTTCTCGACTGTGTAAAAAAAGATTTTCCCATCGCCGATAAGGAGGGGGTGACAGCGGCGCGCTTTTTGGTTTGCTCTAGTCCTAGTAGTCATACTAGGTGGTCTAAGCACGTGTAGATTTATTCTTTTTCACGTCTCATGTTCGCTGTACTTCCACGACTGTTGATGAATAGATGGTTAGTTATTCACGGGGAAACCCTTGTTGAGCGTGTTTGCGAGAGAGAGAGAGAGAGAGAGGGACAGTGTGCATGTGTGATATGTTAGAGACTGGGGCAATGATAACGGATTCTTTGTGTCTATCTGTGTGGAGGATAGAGAGAGACATGTACATGGGGCTTTGTGTTGTGTAACGTGGAGACACATGTACATAATTAGAGAGTGAATGTGTGAGATACACATGCGGACATGGGGAGAGATGAGGATCCAGATAAATGGGTGTTTGTGCGTGTTTGTGTGTGTTTGTGCACGCGTTTGTTGTGAGAGGGAGTGTGTGTATATGGAGTAGAGAGAGCACTGATGATGTAAACCTAGTATAAGGGAAGGGGGAATGGTGTGACATGTGTAGTAGCGGGATAGCACGTGTGCGGGCGGGGGAGCAGACTATTTGGAAGAGACATCGAGTGTGTGTGTGGGAGAGGGGTGTGAGAGCGAGAGAGAGAGCTAGTGACAGAGAGAGAGAGAGAGAGAGAGAGAGAGAGGAAGAGAGGGGGCGAGAGGGGTCATCTGTGTCCATAAATGGCGTATAGATAGGGAGAAAATGTTGATGTTGTCCGAAATTGGCATATGTACGGAGACGCAAGGGAAGCGAGTCATCGTGTATGTGATAGGGACTTCATGAGAGATCTAGAATAGAGGGTGTAGAGAACAATGTGCGAAATTGAGAATGATGATACATTAGGGAGCTATGGAAAGAGTCACGACATATATGTATACAGGGAAGGAGCAGGGGCAGGTTCGCATGTGGGAGATATAGAAAGAGGAGAGTGGTGCACAGGGAGACAAAGTGTGCTTGTTTGCAGTGGGGGTGGTGTGTGAGGTGAGTGCACAGGGAGACAAAGTGATAGAGACCTATATTGGGGTCCAGACATTACAAGAGAGAGAGGTATTAATGTGCTCGTGTGTTGGTGTTTGGGGGAGAGAACGACTTCTCTCTATGTGTGTGTGTGTGTGTGTGTGTGTGTGTGTGTGGTGGGGGCGAGGGGGGGGGGGGGGGTTGGCTTTTAGATAAAGAGTGAGGTGTCTATATTTGAGGGACTTTAGCGTAATTGAGATATTGTGCACTCATGGTTGATCAATTAGTTTCACAGTTTGGACTATGAGATAATGATACTTTTGAACATGCGTGATATACCTTGATGTACCAGAATTACAAACCTCAGATTGGAATTTTGGAATTCGACTCCATCATTAGCTTTTGTAATTCATTTAAACGGAGGTACATTTTTTAAGCCAGGAGTTCGTGATTTCAAATTGATATATCAAACCTAGAGATATACACATACGGGCATGTTCAAACATTATAATCATCCACATTATTCATACACATACACATTTTTGCTTTTGTCATCATATTTAGGATAAACACATTTGGAATTTCATTTTAATTAGACCGTATGATCGTATTTGCTTGTAGTAGCTGAATGATCCATATTTGAATTGAATGGACAATCTAAGTTTCGAGTTGGAGACACTGATTTTCAAAACTTGCACATTTTTTTGCGTGCAAAACAAACAAATTGTCGGCCATGATATCATAGTCGGCCGTACGAGAGCAGGATACTTATAATTTTAGGCGCCAAAAGCTTTCAAACTTCCCGCTCACATCGAAATATCACGCGCCCGAAAGTTTAGCCGTGCGATAGTCCTGTCTTACCCCTGCCACATGAACGGAAAAGGGCTGCTTTGGTAACTCCATTGTTTTCCCCTCTTTGCCCCCAACATTCTTCCCCAGAGCCCCTCCCCTTCCCCTCCCCACCCCCCAACCATGGCAAGCCGCCGAACCTAGTCCTCCGCCGCAGTGGTGGACCTCACACCCCGCCGGATCTACCTTCCGCACCTTGGAGACCCCAACTGCCAACTCACCCCTTCACCGGAGCCGCTTCAGCGACTGGCTTGTCCACCGCTCCAGATCTCCTTGACCACCATCATGGTCCACCGCACCAGATCTGCTTAACCGGTGCCCTCGTCCACCACAGTGTAGGCCCTTCACTAACTCCCTCGTCCGCCCCTTCGCTGGCCTTCATACAAGCACTCGTCCGCCGCAACAGATCCGCCTCACCGAAAGCACTGTACAACACGCCCGCTGAAGCCTTCGTCCATTGCACCGGACTCGCTCCACGAATGCCATATTCAACTCTACCGGCCCTGCTTTACCGACGCCGTAGCCTCATCGGGTTATTTCAAGTTGTACTCCTTCGGTTTTTCTCTTTATCGTGCAACTGTTCACTTACCACAGATGAGCTTTCTTGTATGTCGACAGGCGCCGCAACCGTAGCACCGGAGCCGCTTCAGCGACGATGACAGTCGGCCCAAACTCAACCGCAACACGAGCACCATCAAAGATCCTTAGCTATCAAGTATGACAATGATACCCATACGCCACCGAGAATCAGGTACTATTATCCAACGGCAGGTACCTACGTTCACTTTCCTACACTACAAAAGAAAATACACTTCCGTGATGATACGTGTTTGTCATAGTAGGTCACGTTTTTTGTCATGCATGTACATCAATGACGATTTTATGACAGAATCAAGATAGTCATACCTGTGTTGTCGTAGAAGTGTTCCATGACATTACCAAAATTATCATCACAGAAGTGTCCACTTCCATGACGATAAATCGCACGTCACAGAAGTACTTTCGTCAAGGGTGACCGACACGTGGCATCCACCGTAACGGAACACCGTTAAGCTATCGGGTCGGGTTTTGGATCCGATAACCCGTTAACAGCCCCGACCAATGGGGATTTTCCACGTGTAAAATCATCATTGGCTGGAGGAAACATGTGTCGGCTCATCGCTGGGACAGATGTCATCCACTCATTGGACAGAAGGTGCCTATGATACGTCGACACGTGGCATGGCCTAACAGAGGCCCATTCCTGTGAAAAGGCTGGCCCGTTTGACTTGGTCAAAAGTTGGCGGGCCGGCCCATGGAAAGCCTATTAACGGCCTATTCGCATATAGCCCATTTACAGCCCGCTAACCCAAGGCCCGTTACGCACTATTCAAATTAGGCCCAGTAGCTTCATCTGGGCCATCCAATAGGATTCTAGCCTGTTTTCACTTCTAGCCCATGTATGGCCCATGACATCTTTCGGCCCATATGAGGCCCTATGTAACTCTTGGCCTATTAATGACCCGTGGTGAAACTGGCCCGTAATGAACAGTGCATCACTTTACACCCATTAACGGCCCGTGGTGAAACTGGCCCGTAATGAACAGTGTATCACTTTACACCCGTTAACGGCCCGTGGTGAAACTGGCCCGTAAAGAACAGTGTATCACTTTATACCCATTAACGGCCCGTTACTCCGTTGGGCCGTTTCCAGCCCATGTTATCTTCCAGCCTTCTCAGAGCCAATTTATTCTTGGGCTCATTTCCAGCATTCGTTTACTTACGGCCCGTTACTGTCATTTTCTGCTTGTGGGCCAAATTCAGCCCGTGGTTACAGTCGGCCCGTTTGTGGTCCGTTAATACGTTGGGCCATTTTCATAGCGTCATCAAATACGACCTATTAACGATGGCCCGTTATGGTCGGACCATGAACGGACGATTCCAACTCTAGCCCATTTACGGCCATAATGCGGTCTGTTTGGCCCATGTTTGGCCAATCGATCATATGACCCATATAAGGCCCATTGATGATACGACCCGTAGAAAGCCCATTGTTTCTATGGCCCGTAGAAGGCCCACTGTTTCTACAGCCCGTAGAAGGCCCACTATTTCTACGGCCCGTAGGAGGCCCAGTGACACTACAGTAAATATTAGCCCATGATTATTGTGGCCTAGTTTTAAAAAATAGGTTATTGCAGCCACTAGCAAACCGCGGAAAAAGAACTGCACTGACTACAAGCAAACAAATAAACAAGACAACAAGGAAATAAATAAGCAAGCAACTTACGCTAGGCTATCACGGCTATTACACATATTACATCCACTGGGCATCAAAGTTCGCCACCAGTGCAAATATAGGGAACACAGCAGCGTATAAACGCCGCCGCAAAACAAGTCTAGAACTGAAACTACTTCAGAAGAGCTCAAGAAACAATACCCTAGGTACCCATAATGCTGGTAAGATGCTTAGCAAGCTTATTAACTTTCTCTTGTTTAGCGCTTAAGTCCTCCAACGCTTGCTGTTGCACCAGAAAGTATGCATCTGAATTCTGCAGGGACTTCCTCAGTCCTTCGGCTTCCTGTCACATAACATCTGATCGATGTATTTCAACTTGAAGTTGAGACCCAAGAAGCCAAACTGATTCAGGCGACGAGTTCGAAGAGCTGGTGCCAGCAGTGGTAGCTAGTAACTCGAACACTACATCGAGACAGGACTTTGGGGTTGTCTCAGTGTCTTCAATATAGGTTTTATCAGCTTTCTTGGAGACCAACAGGGATGTATCACTATCTTGAACCTTATCTGCATTACTTCCTTTACCATTGCATAACAGGGTACTCTTCTCCAATATTTTATCCGCGTTCTAAAAGAGAAACAGACAAACACATCTCAGGTTTACAATGTAGTGTATGAAACTCATTTTGGTAGACCAGTTCAGTAGTAAGGTGGACAGGATAACAACATGAAACAAACATATATCTATGTAGTATGGTCACTATATGGTCTATATCATTCTAGTTTATGTTGCCAAATCAAGATAGATACAGTTCGAATCATATCTATTTAAGACAAAGCAGCATAGGCAGAATATAAGTGTGGGAAACTACACAACAATAACAACACTTGTAATGTGCATGGCATGAGAACATAACTGTTTATTCAATTGAAACTGAAATCAACATAGAGCAAGTTACAACAGCAAACAACCAAACACGTTGAAGAAACAGGTTTAAAACATACCTGTTGCGCCATTGGAGTTTCAATTGCATCCTTCAAATTTGAAATTAGTTGGTATCAGTAAACACAGTGATGCAAGAGCAAAGTAGTATGAACCATAGCTACGGAACCTGACCTGAGAACAATTCTTCTTCTACTTTAAGCATTGACTTCGGGTTCGGAGTGGTGGTCCTCGTGATTTGGGCACTGCAGTTGCCTTACTAAATGCTCGTGTTTGGGTGCTCTGTGGTGGAGACGGTGTTCTGTCAACGGGAACTGGGTGTCTATCTGCTGGGGTTGGGGTTAGAAGGAGTGTAGCTAGTTCTTTGTCCAACTGGGTAGGGATACAATCTGCATGAGTGTGGGTTATGTGTTGTGGGGCTGGTTCTTGGGCAAGTACAACCGTGGTTCTATTTGCATCGACAGGTAGCACGATCTTTTCTGAAGACGTGTTTTTACTCCCACAGATACTGCCATCACTCCCTCCAATTGAAATGGCTGATAAACAAGAAAAGTAATTGAATGTACAGACATTGTAAGATAGACAGGTGCAATGGATAGTAGGGAAGAAAACATGGCCTGAAATAATTCACATTTATGTTGTCTAAGCAAACAGAATAACCGGACATAATTTCACATATATGACGGCTAATTAAACAAGATAGCATGACACAATTTCACATGTATGATGGCTAACTAAATAGGATATAATGACATACTTCAAAATATGATAACTATGTAAACAGGATGGCATGATATAACTCTATGATGTGCCTATTAAAGTGGTTGGCATGCCATAAATCACAAACATGCCATCGATGGAAACATGATGGCATGATATAATTCACGGATAGAATGACATTATTTAAAATATGATGACTATGTAAACATGATGAGATGATATAACTATATTATGTCTTTAGAAAATGGGTTGGCATGCCATAATTTAGATACATGCTGTCTATGTAAACATCATGGCATGTGATAATTCAAATATATGATTTATATACTAAGGAAGTGAGTAGAGGGCAATCGCATATATGATGTGTCAACTAAGGAGATGGCATTCAATATTGTGTATATGATGTGAAAACTAAGCATTGCAATACAACATATGCATTATATGTGTAATATAACCCTGCCAAGTTTGAGCATACACCTCAGGGGGATAATAGGATTAGTCATCTGCCTCTGAATCCTCCTCTGAAGAGCTATCTGTAACCAGCAAGATATCTGCTTCAGCAGGTAGCATTGTCTGCTCTGAAGACCTTGTTTTCACTCCAGATTTCTCCTTCACCAATTCAAATGGATGATGCACAGGAAGAGCAGTTGAATATACAAACATTGTCGACAAAAGCAATGAGAAATACAAAAAAAGGACGGCATGATATAATTCACATATATGACGCTTGCCTTAACGGCATGGCATTGCATAATTCACATATATAATGCCTTGCAACAAGATAAAATTGCATAATTCACATATATAATGTCTTGCAACAAGATGATATTGCATAATTCACATATATGGTAATTAGACACTAAACAGGTGGCATTCACACAAAGCATGTTTAAACTAACAAAATGACATAGCAATGCAAGATACCATACGCACGATATGAGCAACATAACCCTGCCAAGTTTGGGCATGCACCTCGGGGGGAAATATGACTGGTCATCTGTCTCTGAATCCTCCTCTGAGGAGCTATCGGTAACCAGCAAGACATGCGCTTTGTCAGATAGCATTGTCTGCTCTGAAGACCTTGTTTCCACTCCAGATTTTTCCATGACCGTGCCAATGGCTGATGCACAGGAAGAGTAATTGAATGTACTAAAATTGTTGACAAGTTTAACATGTAATAAAAAAATGATGGCATGATATAATTCATATATAAGATGACTGGCTAACCAGGGTGGCATTGCAAAATTCACATATATGATGCCTGGCTAAACAAGAAGGCATTGCATGATTCACATATACGATAAAGAAACTAAACAGATGGTATTGACACAAAGCATGTCTAAACTAAGCAGATGACATCTTTAATGTATACAGTAAGCAATGCAAGGCACCATATGCATGATATTACCAACACCAGCATGCCAAGTTAGAGCGAAGACCTCATGCGGTAAATAGGAGTGGTCTTCTCCTTCTGAATCCCCCTCAGAACAGTTATCTTCCTCTTGATTACGATCCGAAATGGGTGGAGTGGGGCTGCCTTTGCGCCCACCATGGAACGACGTCTGCATGAAATTTTGTTGCCACGCAAGGCTCGTCTCTTTTGCTCTACATGATCAGTTCCATTGTGTACAATAACTGGCATGCATAGGAATAAAACATAGTGAGATTATGTAAGGAGTGCATGCACAAATCCAGAGTGATGGTAGCAAACTGTGGATAGACCCAAAACCAATGATGGCGGACAGATAATAGCTTTAGTTAAAAATTACAGATAATGGCTCCTTTAATGTTTGTTTGCACCCAACATGAAACTCATAGTAGACACCGGAGATTAACCAGATAGTAGACAGATAGTACTGATTGCTACCCCAATATGTACCCCACAACTATTTAAAAACTCAAGTTTCAGCATTTGTTTGGACCTGACTCAGAGTCTAATAGGTGAACACGACGATAATGTAGCATGTCATCATATTAAGTGACGCATAACATAAGCAGACACGGTAGAGTGCGACCTCTCTTGCGGACCCATGTAGTCCTCAAGGTCATCTGCTCAGTTGATGATGGTAATACAGTTGTCGTGGCTGCCGGCGGCGGGGAAGAAGATCTTAGGCGGCAAAAGATAGTCTGGAGAGCGGATCCCTGCTGTGGTGAACCCTTCTGTCGTTGGAGCAGCTGAGCTGGGGTGGAACACAGCGCCACAGGAGCAGGACAAACAACACAAGGTTTTCTTTGACACATATTTGTAACAGAAGTAATTGAGTAAGGGCTTGTTTGAATTTGAGGATTCTAATAATACAGGGATAGGAAATAGACAGGAATAGCATAGGAATGCACGTGCAAAATAGAGAATTTAAAAACACAGGATTTCTGCCAATCTAGGTGTTTGATTCACAACAATTGGAAGATCACCGGATGCAAAAAAGCATGGTGAGATTAAGTCAAACCACAAGAAAATGTACGGTTATAATGCGATTATGCTATTATCTCTTAGTCTTGTGCTTGATGAATAGGAATATGAAAAGGAGGAGAACTGGAAATTAGAATTCCTACGGTTTTTCTTTCAAGGAGACACTAAAGGGACAAATCCTGCAGTTTTCCTTTGCTCCATTCCTTTGCACCAAATTCATGAAAAGTAGTAACATAGGAAACTTTCCAATTCCTATGTTTTTCATTCACTTTTCCTTTCAAGCACTGGCAATTCTAGTAGGCAGGCTTGAGCAAGAAAAATCCTACACTAAAAAAATGTTTTTGTGCTACTTCTATTACTTTGGACCCAGGCCACTGCCATACTAGCTCAACTCCCAGGCCCATCGACAAATGCACAGCTCAAACGCGCAGATATAAATAATGATGGCGTTCAAGAGAGTCCATCACGGATAGCTAAGTTGCCTCGTACCTCATTGCTTGTCATATAGTAGGATAAAATAATCGTATTTCCCGTTACTACGAGTGCTTAGTGGACAATATATATAACATGTAGAGTAAAAAAGAGATGCAACAAGTGTACAACCTCTTTGGCGAAGCCATGTCGATCTCAGCGTGATTGGGTTGGTCGGTGAGGATGCTCCGGCTGACTTTGTTGTCGGAGGAGGGGAAGAAGATCTTAGGCGTCTGGAGATGGAGCCCGAGGTACTGCTCCGCTGTGATGGAGGGATTCGTGTTGGAGCAGCTCCGATGAGTTGTACGACGCCGAGGCTGAAGCAGGACAAGAGAGACAATGAACAACGTTAACCTGAGTGGAATTCTAATAGCATCTCCAATACATTACGTAAAATACATAATCACAAAGTACTAGATGTAAAATACATCACCCGCTCATCTCTGAACTTAACTGTCAAAACTGAATTTAACTGTCAAAACTAAACTTAACTGTCGAAACTGAACTTAACTGTTGGAACTAAATTTTGCTGACGAAACTGAATTTTGCTGTCAAAACTGAACGCACTATCAAGGTGAGGCTACACGTCGGTCGACTGACTTTTTCATCTCTAGTCAGTCGATTTTGCAGCCGTTGGATACGAAATCAAGGGCTTGCGGTTCATCTTCAACCTCCACCCCTCCGAGCCGCTAGCCACCACCGGCCAAACAGCAGCCCACCCGCCCCCTGCGTCCAGCAGTGCGCCGCCCCGCCCGCCCCAAAAACACTCCCCACCGCCGGTCCGCCACCGCCCCGGCCATCCCTCTAGGCCCCGCCGTGCCGATCTTTTTCTCCGGCAATCCCCACGCCACAGCCCCTCCAACGCCCCGCCACCGCCGGCGACCACCGCCCCCACCTTGAACCCTAAGATAGATAGTGGGGTACCTCTCCGGCGAGCCCTCCTCCCCGCTGTGGCTGGTTCTTCCTTCACCCCGGCGAGCCACCCCCCACCCCCTGAAAATCGACTGCCCCAAAAGTCAATTCAGTCGAATGAAGTGTTGCTAAATCGAAGCAGCATCGCAAGCCAGAGCAAGAGCGAGAGTGGCAGCGCGAGCAAGAGCAATAGAAAGAGTAGACCAGGCAGGGGACCGAGAGCAAGAGCAGAGCAGCAGCAGCTCCTACTGATGTGGACGTCGCAGCCAAGGGAGCGACGCCGTGGAGGAAGTGGTCGGCGATGCCGCCGTGGATGGAGCGGCGCCGTGTCGGCTCGGGACCGAGCACCGGCAGCACTGTGAGATCGAATCAAGAAGAAAATGCGGCAATTAGTGTACAACCTCTTTGGTGGCGCTGATTAGGCCGCAGCTTCATCCGAGGAAACGGTGATGATGATGCTCTTCCGGTGGTGTAGGTGAAGACGGCGGTGTGGGAATGGAGGTGGCGCGAAAGACGAGGGGAACATCGAGGCAGCTCCTTGGAGGTGGAGGATGGGGTGGATGAGCCGGTGGGACGACGAGATCGACGACGGATCCTCATCCGGTACGGTGGATGAGGGACGTCGAGGTGTTGCTGTGGACGACGTCGTCGGGGAAGAGGCTCCAGCTGGGTGGCGGACGGAGCAGGGTGTGGGGTTTCGTCGTGGGTTTTCGCGGCCTCGGTGTACGAATGGGTGGGCGGATGGGATGGCAGTGGGGAACCATGGCTTAGGGATGCACTTGTCCAAAATGTGGGGTAAGTTACGAAAGTACCCCCACCGATTTGAGGCAGTTCTTACGGTTCAGGGGTACCACGGGCATTTCACGTGTCGGGATTTCACAGGAGGTGGGAGTTTTCGAGCGCGTTGTAATTTCGGAATAGCAAGGCGCGGGTTGAGATGGAGGGAGTTGTTGGAGCACGACGAGAGAAAGATATATCTTAAATATTTCGGGCTAACAAGGCGTGGGTTGAAGAGGCGGGAGTTTCGCAGCACGATATACAGAGACGCTAGCTTGAATTTTCGGCATAACAAGGCATGGCTTGAAAATTTCGGAAGAACAAGCTTAACGTGTACCCAAAAAAAGACAATTTGCACCTCAACACGCACAACACACACATAAACACCATTTAGACTAGACTAAGGTACACCTGCATTGCACGCATGAGATTTGCCAACCAAATTATGAATAAATACTACATTATATCATGTAAGCTTTGAGTCATATATGCATGATGTAGATGTTCGTTTAATTCTTATAGTTCATTTCATTCAAAATCATCTAGTTTTTATAAGAAAGCTAATCTATTTTAAGATTCATGGAATTGTGCATTGTAAGACATAAAGTAAAAACAAATAATGGCAAATCATGTAGAAAAACATTTCGGCAATTCTGATATGGAAGATTCTAGAACAAATAAGAAGTGCTTGTGTTTTGATGTTTGTGCATTATGCTTAAGTTCAACCATGGATTCTTCTAGATTATACATGTGCCGAAATCTGGTGGAATCTAGATGATATCCAACGGCCAGTAGTGCTCAAATTTGCCATCTTTGGACCATCGGATTTGCCTCATCCAACGACCATCTTTCAGAGTTAAAGTTACCCGCACACAATATAACAAAATATAATATAATATATATATATATATGGGTACAGATATAGATATGTGATGCGAAAGCCGCCCATCTTCTCCAATTAGAATAGTGTGTCCATGCACGGATGCGATGTGGCCAAATGATGTCTGCCATCGGTATCTCAAATTCAAATCAGTCTGACCTTGTTCAATGTGTATACATTACAACATGCTCGTTTCCAAACCACACCGCATAGATCTCCGTTATATTCATGGATGCATGGGTTTCAAACATCAGGATCTCTTATTCAAATATTTGAATTCAACTTTACATTGATTATGACGTCACCTAGTCTTTTACACCCACACAGTCGTCTTCTCTTTATAATTGTACCACTAACTTTCTCTCGTGCATGCATGCACACACACTACCAGTCGGCATTATCCATCGCACACATGCAATGTTTTTCTTTAGGTCGGTCTCCCATGAAGGCACACACCCACACACATCCCCCTCTCCATCATATTGGGCATTCTTTATCTCTCACGCGTGCATGCGCAACGATCGATGTTCCTCTATGTATATGTGTATATACCTAGGTCTTTCATAGTTTTCCACACAAACCGATCAATCGATATATCCAGTGAGGTCTCACCCTCTTTCCCACGTCCACATCGATCAATCTATACCTCTCTATATAGGATTAACATATATAGCTAATACACCCACATTAATTATATATCCAACGTCCTCCTCGCATCATCCAGGCCTTCCGCTTCATCTCTCATACGCGCGCACAATGGCGAAGATAGGGGGCAGTAAGGGCCCTGGCCCCCGCCTAACATCACTATATATCAAGGCTAATATGAATGTGATCATTAGACAATTGCTGCTAAAAATGGTTTAAGTTCATGAATTGACCCTCCTCGTAAAGGATTAGCAATGCTTGGCCCCCTAGCTCATTTATTTTTCATGGCTCCGCCACTGCGCGCAACAGCGCACGTTCTCGCCTCCTCTCTCTAAATATCGATCTCGCACTTGTGCATTCCTTCATAGTCTCCCTCCACTCGGCCCCTCGCACCATCTTATAGCCCCCCACTGGATTTTGCCACATGTACAATCTAGCAGACTCCATGGTTGAACTTAAGCATAATGCACAAACCTCAAAACAACAGTGGTTCTCTTTTGTTCTAGAATCTTCCGTATCATAACTACCGAAACTTTTTTTCTAGTTGAATTGCCATTATTTGTTTTTACTTTATCCTTTACAACGCACAATTCCATGAATCATAAAATAGAATAAGGGCTTCTTTGATTCAAAGGATCTCAAAGGAATTTTGGAGGATTCTAATCATTAGGAATTTTTCCTATCTTGGTTGTTTGATTCGTAGGATTGTAAACCATAGGAATTTTTCCATATGATTCATTTGCACTAGATTTCATAGGAAACATCCCATCCACTCAAACCTCTTTGAAAGAATTCTGCGTTTTTCTATGCACAATCAAACACTCGTACAATCATGTAGGATTCAAGACGACATTCCACTATAATCCCATGTTTTTCCTATTCCCGCGTTCTTAGTTTTTTTATAAAAACTAATTGATTTTGAATGAGATGAATTATAAGAATTAAATGAAGGGCTACATCAGGCATATATGACTCAGAGCTTACATGCTATAGTGTGCTATTTATTCATAATTTGGTTGCAAAATCTGATGCGTGCAATGCATGTGTACCTTACTAGTACTTCGAGTATGTGCAAAACACGTAAATTAGAATACCAATGGCACCCAGAGCCATACCGGCGGTACATGCATGAAGCGAAGATGTGCATGCATGCCACGCACACACTCATTCCCTCGCACGCACACACGAGTACACGGGCGGACGCAATTTTGTACCAAGATCCACCTCATGTGATAATTTGCCGCGTGTAAAGTCGTTCACTTCATTGATGGTCAATTAATACTGCGCATGCAAATTGAGTGGACGTGAGGGCGAAAGAAAGACATTATTACTCCCCTGCGCGCATGCGAGTAGTTAAATCATGGGTTGCTAGTAGTACTTCCATTGGTCTCCTTCGTAGTTTGTGCCAATTTTTGATAGTAACATAATATTTACGCATTTGAGCAGTGTAGTTCTTGAAATTTATGTTCCGCTAAACTCATCGGGAGCCGTTTCGGGCCTCGAAACCAAAACCATCAATTAATCTTTACCTTGTTCCCATCACATTCGAAAGCCTGCTCACACCTACTAGTACGTAACAAACCTGAACGTGTTCCCACTATGCAGGTATTAGTACTAGTGCTAGTACTTAGGTTATAAAAAGGGGAACTACCTAATCGAAAATTCCTCTACCTTTCCTCCTCACAAGTGCTTCTTCTTCGTCCGTCGTTGCCATGGAGGGTGAGCAGAGCTCTAGGTCGAGAACTACTCGTAACAAGGGAGCGACAACCAAGGCTGCGGAAAAAAAACAGAGGGCTCGCCGCCACGCTGAGACCTCGAAAGATCTGTCACGGGTAGGCGATTGCTCCCAGGAGCGCCCTAGCCGCGGAGGCGAACATGCCGAGCCGGCGGAGCTGGAGTCGTTATCCCTCGATGGCATGCCCGATCAGCTCAATAAGCACCTCAATAAGCAGAAGGAGTTCATCCAAGGCCTGATGGAGTTGCTGAAGGAGAGCCTCGATGACATGCTCGCCGAGCTCAATAAGCAGGGGGAGTTGACCGCCGGCTTGGTGATGCTGCTAAATAAGAGCACTGCCTCAGAGAAGAAGGCGAACGGCGAAATCCTGCGACTTCAGGATGACAAGGCGAAGCTCTGCCACGAGATCTACCTGTTGAAGGAGAAGAACGTCGGCTGGAAGAAGCTACATGAGAATAGTAGTTCCTCGATGAAGATGCTGCAGGCCCTCGTCATGGAACAGAAGGTGGAGTTGGCGAAGCTCCGCATGGAGCACCCGGCTGCTGTCAAGGTATGTAATGCGGCCGTGGAACAGATGATGAAGGCTCGCGTCGAGAAATCCCGCATCATGGACAGAATGAAGAAGATGGCAGAGGAGACGCACAAGGAGATGGAGGTCGTGGAAGTGATGAAGAAGCAGTTATGACTCTGCGGCGATATAGATCATTTGGGGTGATAATCTTCCTTCTTCTTTTGCTCCTGTGTTTCATCTTTTGCTTCGGGTGTTTCGCCGCACGTGTCACGTTCTCTGCGAGGCATGAATAGAACAATGTTTTTTTTGAGGGAATGAATAGAACAATGCTAACAATGAGATGACTAGCAAATTAGATCATTCTTATTGCCATATGGCACTGGGGTGCCGTGTTTCATGCTCCTCTGTCGCAGTACTACTCCAGTGGAAACTTGAGTATACCGCACGGTTCTTTGCTCCTCCTCAGGTCGTCGGTGCATTTATACGAGCATTCAAATCACAAGGCCCCGCCATCCAGCAGTAATGAGACGCCAAAGCACAAAGGCCCTCGCCTCTCGTGAAACCGACCAGGCTAGACTGCCCCGCCCTCTAGCCTTTTAAAAAATGTATACTTTTGTACAGTAGTAGTATCGATGGATTGCGCCATGGAGCAAAACTTGAAATTAAAAAAAAGTGATACATATAGAGAGTGCTCGTCGCCAAATTATGCATATAGTACTATTAAAAAGGCTAGTCACAATAATGGTGTCCAGCACAACCCACCCCTCAAAGAAAAATAAGCACCCTGGAATTCTTTGACAAAACTAAGCACCCTGAAATTCTTTGACAACTAAACTGCTGGCTATATGATGTTGGCCATATATATTGTACGTACATAATGTGAAGAAACAAGTGGTAGTACTATACCAACTAAAAGATGAAATGTAAGAAATACTAGTATGTACGTACTGAAGTGTTAAAGTAACAAGAAGAAACATAACATAGTTCTGCTGGGGGCTCAGCACAACACACCCTCAAATTAAATTAAGCACACCTGAAATTAAACTATGCAACTAATCCGGTAGACACTGCATTAGAACCACCATGAGCAACAACACTGCCACCTTACTCGGAGTGCTCGTCCACGTCCTCGACTTCGTCCTCGTCCCTCTTCCTCTTGGTCGATACTTCTTTGCTTGAACCGCACACTTGGCTGTTGCTCTTCATCCAACCCTTGTAGATATTGAAACAAAGGTAGCCATCCATTGCAGCATAGTGGATGTGGTCTATATCTAGTACATTCCGCTGCCATGCATAACGATGAAACGTGTATGGAGGTTTCTCCCGTTTACCGTACGAAGGATGAACCATGGCTCCTGCCAGGGTCAGCATTGAAGGCTGACGAGAGGACACCAGCCGATTCTTCTAGAGGTCGAAGGTGTTGCCTACAACGAGGCCTATCCGACCCAGGACTTCTTTGTCGTTACCAAAGTCTATAGTAACGAATTTGACTAGGTTGCTCTCGAGGAAGTCCTTAAAATCCAGGAATTCAACATCGACATGGCATATGTGGTAGACCAAGCATAACTCATGCACGCAAACCTGGATCACGGCGGGCTTCTTCCTCTCTTTGTCCTTTAGATCCTTCTCTCATCTCAGGACTGTGGTGTACTCAACATCTAGCCCAGCAACCCACTCATCATCTGAGTCTTCGAACATGCGTCTGAAGCGAGAAAGGCATCCTTTCACCGTCGCGGAAGAATGGGTGTAGATGACGTCGAACTCATCATCGGTGATGGTTCTAACCTTGTACTCACTGCCGATCGTGGAGATTTGGGACGCCATGGATCTGGGAGGAGGGTTAGGATTAGTGGAACTGCAGTAATGTGAAAGGACGGGACGACTAGGAGCGAACCGCTGTAGTATTAAAGGACGTGTGGGGACGAGTAGGAGCGAACTGCCAGCGTAGTGGCTTTCCATTCTCCCATGATACGGGCTTCTGAGAGCCCTTGGATCTCAGATCGAACGATTGCATGGCGTGATTCTAGACCTATGGGTGAATATCCTATCCTGGAGGGTTATTCTGCAAATTTTCAGCAACTTAGCATGCGACCATTGGATCTCAGATCCAAGGGCTGCCAGCAGCCCGTATCATGGTCGTGCCTACCACGACCGTCGCGTCGCTCGCGCTATCGCGCTCTTGGAGATTTAACATGGTGTGTTAGGCTATCTGATGTTGGCATGTCATACATAGTCATCACTTAGTCACACACACTACAACAAGGTTGGCTATAAGTGTATTTTTTTACTTCTCTCTATCTCTTTGTACGGAGTATCTCACTGGTTGGAAAGGCTAGCAATTTCCCAAACCGCTTCCTACACCCTGAATCGAATTTTTTGCCTAACAAGTTGTGCCGTGCAATTGGAATTCCAACTTGAGTACTACTACTAGTAGGAGTACCAGGGGCCAGTTCTTTTAGGCTTCTATATTAGTAATCCCATAACTACTACCTCCGTCCTGGTTTATTGGTCCCCATTGTAATCTGTGTCAAATTTTGATCATAAATTGAACTATTGAAATGTTAGTGCATGTAGCACAAATTACAATGGTGAGGAATAAACCAGGACAGAGGTACTGTACTACTAGTACTAGTTTAGAAGCCCAAATAAATGAGTGAGGCGCCTGTGTACAGGTGATGAAAATGATGTGGCAAAGCAATTAAAGAAGAGAGAGAGCATTAGGGTGACCCTAGGAGGAAATGGTGCTAAGCGCGTGGACCTATGCAAAATGAATATCAACCAATGAATGATGGAGTTTAATTGTTAAACAATTCAATGAGGGAGGCTTGGCTACAAAAGCTAAGCACTAATGCACTTGGGAGACTAGTTGCTAAGGTTTTAAATGCGCTTAGCACCTCACGTAAGCAATAATGCATTGGAAGCATTACTCTCCACTATGACTAGTCTTATGGGAAAAGATGGGGAAGCCACCAAAAGAACTAGCCCTAGGAGTAGTAGCTAGGGATCGAGTGTGCGAAATGAACCGGAAAAAATAAATGCAGAGAGATGAAATGCAAAAAAGACGGAGGGATGTGATGGTTGCTTGTCCGTTTATTTTACCAGGCCACTTATTACCGGGAGTGGTTGGGTTTTGTGATATGACGGCTTTACTGCCGCGCCACGAGCGGGGTGAGAGGTGAGACTCCCATACAACGCCGCCCTCTACACTAATAGTACTACTACATCGGTTGTGGTTTATCCCTCATTGAATTTGACTGAAGATTTAACTGCCAAAATGTTAGTGCATGACAACAAAAACAATATCGTATTTGAACATAGTTTTCAATGATATAACTTTAAGTGACATGCATCATCATTTATCGTACTATATATAATGTTAGTTCAATTTTTGGTTGTACTAATCTATAGTAGTAAGGTGCCCGTGCGTTGCACGGAAGACTGGACATCCATGTGTAACAGGTATTTTGACAAAGGATGTGGGGGTCATCTCATGTGTAATAGGTATCGATAGGTTTCTTTGGATATTATTTCATCTCTAGAGCTCAAAAACATCAGGGTGAAATAGGTAAAAAGGTATCTTTTGCAAACAAAGGCGTTCAACTGTTCAACCTGCATCCAAAACGTGTGAACAAATAACTCTTATTGTGCTTTGCAGGAAATGGTTCATCATAAGTCTTTCACTGTAGTAAAAATTCATACACGGAAGATTCTAGACTAAACCATAAATGGATACACTTTTATTCATGCGCGATAGTCCAATAGAGCAAGATCATGCATGGAAGTATCCATATGCTTAGACAGTGGATTACATTGAGCGAATACTAATGATCAACATTTAACTTAGTAATGCAGATGTCCAGGTGAACCTCCTTGGAGTCCCCATGCACATTGTTGGGGGTCAAATAATACCATGCGTCTTCCATGTCCACATCGGAGGGAAGGTCCTGATGTCTACAACACAACCTTCTTCTTGTAGACGTTGTTGGACCTGCCAGTGCACAGGTTTGTAGGATAGTAGAAAAATTCCCTCAAGTGGATGACCTAAGGTTATCAATCCGTGGGAGGCGTAGGATGAAGATGGTCTCTCTCAAACAACCCTGCAAACAAATAACAAAGAGTCTATTGTGTCCCCAACACACCCAATACAATGGTAGATTGTATAGGTGCACTAGTTCGGTGAAGAGATGGTGATACAAGTGCAATATGGATAGTAGATATAGGTTTTTGTAATCTGAAATAATAAAAAAACAGCAAGGTAACTAATGGTAAAAGTGAGCGTAAATGGTATTCAATGGTAGGAAACAAGGCCTAGGGTTCATACTTTCACTAGTGCAAGTTCTCTCAACAATAATAACATAGATAGATCACATAACAATCCCTCAACATTTAACACGGAGTCACTCCAAAGCCACTAATAGCAGAGAAGAAACGAAGAGATTATGGTAGGGTACGAAACCACCTCAAAGTTATTCTTTCGGATCAATCTATTCAAGAGTTCGTACTAGAATAACACCTTAAGACACAAATCAACCAAAACCATAATGTCACCTAGATACTCCATTATCACCTCAAGTATCCGTGGGCATGATTATACGATATGCGTCACACAATCTCAAATTCATCCAACCAAGACAAAGTACTTCAAAGAATGCCCCAAAGTTTCTGGGCGGAACCCGCAAGTTGGTCACCAAAACATACATCAAGAGGCACGTGATATCCCATTGTCACCACAGATAAACACGGCAAGACATACGTCAAGTGTTCTCAAATCAAAGACTCAATCCGATAAGATAACTCAATTCATCACAAGAGAGTAGAGGCGGAGAAACATCATAAGATCCAACTATAATAGCAAAGCTCGCGGTACATCAAGATCGTGCCATAGAGAGAACACAAGAGAGAGAGAGAGATCAAACACATAGCTGCTGGTACATACCCTCAGCCCGGAGGGTGAACTACTCCCTCCTCATCATGGAGAGCACCGGGATGATGAAGATGGCCACCGGTGATGGGTTCCCCCTCCGGCAGGGTGCCGGAACGGGCTCCCGAGAGGTTTTTGGTGGCTACAGAGGCTTGCGGCGGTGGAACTCCTAATCTATCTTGATATTCGATGTTGTTAAGGTACGTAGGCTTATATAGACGAAAGAAGTCGGTCAGGGGGTGCTCGAGGGGCCCACAAGACAAGGGGGGGCATGCCTAGTAGGGGGGCATGCCCTCCTATCTCGTGGCTGCCTCGAGGATCTTCTGACGTGAACTCCAAGTCTCCAGGATCATATTCTACCAAAAAATCACGCTGCCGAAGGTTTCATTCCGTTTGGACTCCATTTGATATTCCTTTTCTTCGAAATACTGAAACAGGCAATAAAACAGCAATATGGGCTGGGCCTCCGGTTAATAGATTAGTCCCAAAAGTAATATAAAAGTGTATAATAAATCCCATAATCATTCAAAACAGATAATAAAATAGCATGAATGCTTCATAAATTATAGATACGTTGGAGAGGTATCAGCATCCCCAAGCTAAATTCCTACTCGTCCTCGAGTAGGTAAATGATAAAGAAAGAATTTATGAAGTGTGAATGCTAGAAGGTGCATAAGTTTGATCAATGATAATTTCAATCACATTTTCTAGCATGATAATATGTCATAACATTAGTTCATCTCATAAAACTTCTCACGATAAAGTAACAAGCAATTCACATGTCAAAGCATAGACCATAAACTTTCTTGAAAACTAGCAAACTTCATTCTCAGTCATCAAACAATTGCAATTCATCTTATTTTCAGGAATAGCAAACTCCACACACTCAACTATCATATAGTCTTCTACAATTGCTAACACTCACGCAATACTAATGGTTGTGGAGTTTCAATCGGACACTGAGAAAGATAGGGGCTTATAGTGTCAACAATAATAGTTCATGCTAACTTACATCCAATTGGATATATATATCAGGATCTTCCCAACACGAGGTGCTTGCCAAAGGATAAAATGGAAAAGGGAAAGGTGAAGATCACCTTCACTCTTGCATAAAGTAAAAGACATAAAGTAAAAGATAGGCCCTTCGCAGAGGGAAGTAGAGGTTGTCATGCGCTTTTAGGGATGGATGCACAAAATCTTAATGCGAATGAACGTCACTTTATATTGCCACTTGTATATCGACCTTTATTATGCAGTCCGTCGCTTTTATTGCTTCCATAACAAGATCCGTATAAAGCTATTTTCTTCACACCAAAAGATCATACATATTTAGAGAGCAATTTTTATTGCTTGCACTCATGACAACTTACTTGAAGGATCTTACTCAATCAATAGGTAGGTATGGTGGACTCTCATGGCAAAACTGGGTTTAAGGATATTTGGAAGCACAAGTAGTATCTCTACTTGGTGCAAGGAATTTTGGCTAGCATGAGGGGGAAAGGCAAGCTCAACATGTCTGAATGATCCATGACAATATACTTTAACTGAGATGTCAGAAAACATAAACCATTACGTTGTCTTCCTTGTCCAACATCAACTCTTTATCATGTCATACTTAATGAGTGCTCCCAACTATAAAAGATGTCTAGGATAGCATATTTATATATGAAATCTCTCTTCCTTCAATATTATTTCATGAATTGTTCAAATGACCAAAACAACGCTTGCTAACCTTCAATAAATTTACAACCTTTACTTCTTAGATGTGAAGTCATTACTCCCCATGGGATAAGCAAATGAAACATATATAATTTCAGATTTATGACAGTCAACTCATTCAACAATTTACTCATAGGATATAAGTGAAGCACACGAGTAAATGACAAACTACTCTAAAAAGATATAAGTGAAGATCAATGAGTAGCTAAATAATTATGTAACTATGTGAAGACTCTCTCTCATTAAAGAATTTCAGATCTTGGTATTGTATTCAAACATCAAGCAAAACAAAATAAAATGACATTGCAAGGATAGCACAACTCATGTGAAGAAGCAAAAACTTAGGCTCAACCGATACTAACCGATAGTTGTTGAAGAAGAAAGGTGGGATGCCTACCGGGGCATCCCCGAGCTTAGAAGCTTGAGACTTCTTGAAATATTATCTTGTGGTGTCTTGGGCATCCCCAAGCTTGAACTTTTGTGTCTCCTTAATCCCTCTCATATCATGGTTTCTCTATTTCTCAAAAGCTTCATCCACAACAAACTCAACAAGAACTCGTGAGATAGGTTAGTATAAACCAATGCAAAACCTTATCATTTTCTACTGTAACAAAACACTAAAATTATTATTCCACATTGCATAATAAATGCCCCTGCATATTTAATATTCTTATCCTCAAATAGAATCATTAAACAAGCAAACATATGCAAACAATGCAAACATAACAGCAATCTGCCAAAACAGTATAGTCTGTAAAGAATGCAAGATTCATCATACTTTCCTAACTCCAAAAATTATGAAAGAAAATTCCCACTGTAATAAATTTATCAGACCTCATTATGCAAAAGGTTTCAACATTATATCATTCTCTGACGTTTTTAGGGAATTATTGCAACAGCGGTAAACTTTCTGTTTTGAAACAGCAACATGTATACTAGCAAAATAAGCATGGCAAAGGCTATCCTTGACTTTTTTTATTGAAACTAAAGATGAAAAACATTATTCTAAATAACAGAAAACAAATACCAACAAAATAAATTGACGCTCCAAGCAAAACACATATCATGTGGTGAATAAAAATATAGCTCCAAGTAAAGTTACCGATGAACGAAGACAAAAGAGGGGATGCCCTATAGCTCCAAGTAAAGTTACCGATGAACGAAGACGAAAGAGGGGATGCCATCCGGGGCATCCCCAAGCTTAGGCTCTTGGTTGTCCTTGAATATTACCTTGGGGTGCCTTGGGCATCCCCAAGCTTATGCTCTTGCCACTCCTTATTCCATAGTCCATCGAATCTTTACCCAAAACTTGAAAACTCCACAACACAAAACTCAACCGAAAACTCGTAAGCTCCGTTAGTCTAAGAAAATAAAACCACCACTTAGGTATTGTAATGAACTCATTCTAAATTCATATTGGTGTAATATATACTGTATTCTAACTTCTCTATGGTTCATACCACTTAACACTGGCCATAGATGCATCAAAATAAGCAAACAACACAATGAAAGCAGAATCAGTCAAAAACAGAACAATCTTTAGTAATATGTATCAAACGTATACTTGTGGAACTACAAAAATCCTACCAAATTCGGAAGTCCTAAATAATTGGTTTTCCAAGCCATATAAAAAAGAATCAGATCAGAAGCACTTTTCTATGAATTAACAAAACTAATTTACGGGGTGCAGAAGTTTCTGATTTTCAGCAGGATCAACACAACTATCACCGTAAGCTATCCTAAAGGTCTTACTTGGCACTTTATTGAAACAAAAGCTATTAAACATGATTACTACAGTAGCATAATCATGTGAACACACAAAAACAGTAAGGGTAAATATTGGGTTGTCTCCCAACAAGCGATTTTTTTAATGCCTTTCTAGCTAGGCATGATGATGACAATGATGCTCACATAAAAGATAAGAATTGAAACATAACGAGAGCATCATGAAGCATATGACTAGCACATTTAAGTCTAACCCACTTCCTATGCATTGGGATTTTGTGAGCAAACAACTTATGTGAACAATAATCAATTATCATAGGAAGGCAAAACAAGCATAGCTTCAAGATTGTCAACACATAGAGAGGAAACTTGACATTATTGCAATTCCGACAAGCATATTTTCCTCCCTCATAATAATTTTCAGTAGCATCATGAATGAATTCAACAATATAAACAACACCTAAAGCATTCTTTTCATGATCTACAAGCATAGAAAATTTACTACTCTCCACATAAGCAAAATTCTTCTCATTCGGAACAGTGGGAGTATCATAAGAGACTTGAACACTAAAAATTGTTTCCACATTAAAAGAGTAATGTTCAGAAAAAGGGTAATCATAATCATGACAATATTTGTAAATATAATCATCACTACTTTTTATAGCATAATTTCATCACAATAATCATCATAAGTAGCAACTTCGTTCTCATCATAATCGATTGAAACCTCTCCCAAGATAGTGGAATCACTAAATAAAGTTGACACTCTTCCAAATCCACTTTCGTATTCATCACAATAAAATTCAACATCCTCCAAAATAGTGGGATAACTACTTCCTAAAGTTGACACTCTTCCAAACCCACTTTCATCAATATAATCATCATAGGTAAGAGGCATGCTATCATCATAACAACTTTGCATATCAATACTTGGGATGCTAAATATATCATCTTCATTAAACATAGCATCCCCAAGCTTGCGACAAACATTAATTTCAGCAAATATATTCTCATCATTAAAAATATGGATGGGCCCTTTCATATCATAAGCATAATCACTCTCATCATTAAAAATATGGATAGCACCAATAGTATAGCAATTATCATCATCACAATGAGTAGTAGGAGCAACATCATTTGGGAGGGATACCTTTCTACCTTTGTTGCTCCTTCTTTTCTTTTTCTTCTTCATATTATGTGTGGGTTGAACCTTCCTCGTTGATCTCCTTCTTGACGACATTGGTTGAATAGAAAGCTCCTCCTCGTTACCTGATTCATCATAAGAAATAATAGGAGGATATTGGGAAGTCTCTTCCCTTTCATTAGTATTCTCATCGTATTCTATTTGCTTTCTTTTCTTTAGGTAATTGGAAATATAAGGATTTTCAATGCAATTCTCCACACAGAATATATAAATATATTCTAGATCAAAATCAAGAAATCTATCAAGATTAAATTTTGGAATACCCTTAGTTATACGTTTCGTTTCTTCATACCCCAAGAGAAGACTAAGCTCTTTATGATGCCCAAGAGTAATCAAGTTATCACAATTTTTGGCCATGATTCGATCATGAAACAATTTGCATTGAAGATTTAAATGACCACGT
The DNA here is from genome assembly GCA_963921465.1 of Triticum timopheevii. Lineage (NCBI taxonomy): Eukaryota > Viridiplantae > Streptophyta > Magnoliopsida > Poales > Poaceae > Triticum > Triticum timopheevii. The sequence continues at coordinate 144,676,403 of OY997270.1, forward strand.
TCATTGCAAAGTTCACAAGGGGCGCAAAAAATATTGAATCTTTTAGCACACTCATCAAGACTTTCTTGCAAACCTTTAGTTTTTAAATACTTATGCCTCCTGCAATATATATCTTCTCTATTTGGTGTGTTCATGCAAACATGCACTCCACAAAAGTTGACATCCTCATAAGAGATATTTTCATCATGACTAGAGCAATAATCATTAGTACTATGGATATTCAAGGAGTTTATACTAACAACATTGCAATCATACTCATAATTCAAAGATTCAGTACCAAGCATTTTAATGCACTCTTCTTCTAGCACTTGAGCACAATTTTCCTTCCTATCAAACTTACGGAAGATATTAAAAAGACGAAACGTATGAGACAAACTTAACTGCATTTTTTTGTAGTTTTCTTTTATAAACTAAACTAGTGATAAAACAAGAAACAAAAAGATTCAATTGCAAGATGTAAAGATATACCTTCAAGCACTCACCTCCCCGGCAACGGTGCCAGAAAAGAGCTTGATGTCTACTACACAACCTTCTTCTTGTAGACGTTGTTGGGCTTGCAAGTGCACAGGTTTGTAGGACAATAGCAAATTTCCCTCCAGTGGATGACCTAAGGTTTATCAATCATTGGGAGGCATAGGATGAAGATGGTCTCTCTCAAACAACCCTGCAACCAAATAACAAAGAGTCTATTGTGTCCCCAACACACCCAATACAATGGTAGATTGTATAGGTGCACTAGTTCGGCGAAGAGATGGTGATACAAGTTCAATATACATAGTAGATATAGGTTTTTGTAATCTGAAATAATAAAAACAGCATGGTAACTAATGGTAAAAGTGAGCGTAAACGGTATTGCAATGGTAGGAAACAAGGCCTAGGGTTCATACTTTCACTAGTGCAAGTTCTCTCAACAATAATAACATAGATAGATCATATAACAATCCCTCAACATGCAACAAGTAGTCACTCCAAAGCCACTAATAGCGGAGAACAAATGAAGAGATTATGGTAGGGTACGAAACCACATCAAAGTTATACTTTCGGATCAATCTATTCAAGAGTTTGTACTAGAATAACACCTTAAGACACAAATCAACCAAAACCCTAATGGCACCTAGATACTCCGTTGTCACCTCAAGTATCCGTGGGCATGATTATACGAGATGCGTCACACAATCTCAAATTCAACCAACCAACACAAAGTACTTCAAAGAGTGCCCCAAAGTGTCTACCAAAGAGTCAAGAAAACGTGTGCCAACCCTTATGCATAGGTTCATGGGCGGAACCCGCAAGTTGGTCACCAAAACATACATCAAGAGGCACGTGATATCCCATTGTCACCACAGATAAACAGGGCAAGAGATACATCAAGTGTTCTCAAATCAAAGACTCAATCTGATAAGATAACTTCAAAGGGGAAACTCAATTCATCACAAGAGAGTAGAGGGGGAGAAACATCATAAGATCCAACTATAATAGCAAAGCTCGCGATACATCAAGATCGTGCCATAGAGAGAACATGAGAGAGAGAGATCAAACACATAGCTACTAGTACATACCCTCAGCCTCGAGGGTGAACTACTCCCTCCTCGTCATGGAGAGCGCCCGGATGATGAAGATGGCCACCGGTGAAGGGTTCCCCCTCTGGCAGGATGCCGGAACGGGCTCCCGAGAGGTTTTTGGTGGCTACAGAGGCTTGCGGTGGCGGAACTCCCGATCTATCTAGATATTCGATGTTTTTAGGGTACATAGGCTTATATACACAAAAGAAGTCGGTTGGGGGGTGCTCGAGGGGCCCACAAGACAGGGGGGCACGCCCAGTAGAGGGGGGGCCCTCCTATCTCGTGGCTACCTCGAGGATCTTCTGACGTGAACTCCAAGTCTCCAGGATCATATTCTTCCAAAAAAAATTTTGAAGAAGAAGTTGCTAGCTCATGGGACATTGCTTCATTTTAGGTGAACTGCACCAAAAGGTCTCATGAATTGAATCATCCATGTTGGTGACTGAAAGAGCCAGCTTGAGCATCCCAGTCTAAGCACCCCCAGCCTCCATCCTTGCGACGCACGGTACACCTCATTTGCCACCTGCTCAACCCTAGTGTCACTGCTAAAATGAAGTAATAATACAGTTAAAATAGAGCGAGTGTCATCTCTATCATTTCATTTCCAATGTAGATAAAGAAAGTGCTTCTCTTTGTTAATGTATTTTTCATCAACTAGTCCCATTGTTAATGTTTAAGCGTTTCTGGAAACTGGGGTGCTTTATTTTAGTTGATATGTACAAAAATAGAGATTTGAATGTCTCAAGGCGCCTCCTTGTACTACCGCTGTACACTAATATTCATCACTGGCAGAAGGTGTATCTGGGAGACTTGGGATGATGTCCAGTATGAGGCGTACCGTATGAGGCGTCGCAGGGCCCATCTCGCCCTCGCAGCATGGCATACTATGATACTATTGCAATATTTTTCTTCTATTTATTTTGTGTGTTTCATCAACTAGTGCCACTATAATGTAATCACGCTTTTTCATTATCTGTGCAAACAGGGTTATTCAGCTGCATTTTGGTGGAACTGCACAAATGTACGTATGGAACCGGCATATATGCAGAGTGCGAGGTGTGCCAAGTAAAAATTACCGACACCAACCATGCTGCATGCACGCATTGGCGTCCACCACCACCATTGGGATGTGTGGCGCTCTCTGTGGACGGATCTTTCTCAGCAGCAAATCCTCTAACCAAATACCAGTAGCTTATATTCGCAATTTTCTAGGGAGTACTCTTTTCTGAAAGAAGCACCAATCTATTTTTCTTTATTTGTACACTGTGTCACAACTTTGACCCAAAGGTCCAGAGCTATTTTAGGGTGGTTGGCGTAGTAATCGGAGACTGATTGTAAGCATGATTTTCATTAGCTATCACACTGATTGTAAGCATGAGCAGGTGGAAGATTAGGTTAGTGTGAAGCTTACCTTAAACCCTACCGCCGTCATTGAAACGAGGCGAGTGTCGAGGGAACCATGGAAAACGGCGGGGAAGCGACATCGCGCCATCCGGCCTCCTCTTGCGGCGGGAGAACGAATAATCCTGTGGCTCCGGCTGGCTCTGCGCCCTCACGAACGGCACACCATACTCGATCGATTCGTTATCCTCTAGGTGCTCGACATTCGACCTGTACGCCCACCACCTCCACCTGAGTATCGCCTCGGGTGAATCTGTCTCCTCCATCGCCCAGAGGAGATACTCGATGAACTCGGAGGACTGCGGAGTGACTGCCGCCGAGGAGTACATGTACATCGCCGCCCTCATCACCGTCGTCTCGCTCTTTCGCATACATTGCCACATTGGGCACACCATCCTCGAAATCTCCCACTCATTGTTAAACCAACTAAGGATCCCCTTCAACCTGGCTAACTTTGCCTGGTCGCCGCCGGCGATCTTCCTGATTCGCTGCTGCATCATCTTCATAGATGTCCTTCTGAGTGGTCCGGTGCTAGCTTTGGAAGATGGGAGGAGAGACGATGGTCTTGCAATAGAGAAGACGGAGAGGCGAGATGGTTGTTTTGGAGTGGAGATTATGGAGAGGAGAGGAGGTGGTTTTGCAATGGAGAAGATCAGAAGAGGGAGAGGGGAGACGGTGGTTTTGGAATGGAGATGATGGAGAGGAGAGGAGGTGGTTTTGCAATGGAGAATAGGGAGAGGAGCATGCGGCAGTGATTTAGGATTGGATGAGAGGGCCGGCGCGCTGTGACTGGATCAAAATCAAAATCAATTTACCCTTCAATTAAGAAAGCGACCCCACATTAACTAGTCTCCCTTTTATTCTGGGTCATAATTGACCATGATTTTCGCACATAAAATATATGTTATATGTTGCAAAAACAATATAATTTGAAAGTACATTCAGATACGAACCAAACGATACAATTTTTGGTGACATGCATTCACATTTTGCTTGTCAAATACAGTACGTGGTCATACTTTGACCCAAAATACGCAAAACAACAAAAAAATAATTCCAAGACCAACGCCTCTCTTCCGCTCTTCTCCTCTTAAACCACCGCCGCTCCTCTCTTGTTCCAATCTAAATCCAGCGACGCTCCTCTCCTGTTCCATTTCAAAATCACCGCCCCTCCTCTCCTATTCCAGTCCAAAACCAGCGTCGCTCCTCTCCCGTTCTAATCCAAAACCAGCGCTGCTCCTATCCTCTTCCATTAAAAAACCACCGCCGGTGAGTGAAGGTGCTGTGGAGAAGTAGATCGATGGAGGAGTACAACCGATACGTGAGGATCGCAGACGGCGACCCTGTGAACCTAGCTAGGATGTTGGAGATACAGTCTTGGTTTGACAACAAGGACCAACTAGCGGCGACGGCGACATCCATGGCCAAATATCTGCAATAGAGCGAAAAGGCGGTGATACTCCCGGAGGGAGTCGCGCCGGAGTACATAGAGTTGCTCCTCTGGTCCATGGAGCAAACAGATTAACCGAATCCGATTGTGAGGGAGCGGTGGTGGGAGTATCAATCCCAGATGGAGCATCCTCCAGAGATTGAAGGAACGAGCATCTACAGGGTGCCGTTTGTGACGGTGTCCTGCCAGAGCGAGCCGGTGGAGTCTTCGTCGACCGAACCCAACTGCAAGAGGAGAAAAGCAGTTGTCCTGACGACGCTTCCCCGCCATCGTCGCCCTCGCCATTCACATCGTCTCACGGGGCGGCTGTCTGCCGCCGAGGAATAGGAGGGTACTGCCCCCCCCCCCCCAGCCCAATAGTCGGGCAGGTTGTGAATTGTCATGAGGAGCTTAGGGTTGTCAGTATTTGCAGGTTGTGAATTGTGTTTTGTGTTGTGTATTTTGAGAGTACTTTCAGATATGAATGTCTTTTGAATTTCAGATTTGCAGTATTGATCATATGAAGTATTTTATGAATTCTAGAGATCTATTTTTAGCACTTAAAAAAATGTAGTTTCATAGGAGTATAAAAGTGCAGACAATGTGATTCTTAGAGAAGAAACTGCAAGTTTCAGTTTCAGATAAGAAATTGCAAGTTTAGTTTCAGATAAGAAACTGCAACTTTCAGAGGCAGAGCATTTATATTAACACGGCCTTTTCAAACAGGGTTAACATCATGTTGGAAGTTTTATTCATGGGCGAAAATGGAACTACCAGCCAGTTAACATCATGCTGATCAACATTCATGCATAGCACATCTTCATATGATGCACAGTCAAAATGCCCACACAATGTCGAGTGTGCGAAACACAAAGAAAACGAGGGACGAAGTTTGGCAAGTGTTGGATGTGGTTTTGGGTTGCCCCGTCTAGGCTATCATTTTTAATATCCACAGCCCACGACCTCAGATGGGAGGTCCATAGGCCTGTTTGTATTTTCTTGAAGGCCGTCATGTATCGACTGGACTATGGACCTCCCATCCGAGGTTTTATTTTTCCTGAATATCGGCAGCCCAATTTATGTATTTTTTTGAAGAAAATGCAGAGGTCTGTTCTATTTTTCTATATAAGAATAGGAACGCCAGGTCCAACTTATGTTTCCCTTCTAACTATATTATATATATTTAAATTATTTTATATGTTATTATATATTATTTTTATTGTCATCATATATTTAACAGATACTTACATATGTAAGAAAACAATATCCCACATCTTATTAACTTATAAAAATAATTTCTTAACAATAAAATCTTGTATTGTTTTGGCACGAAAATCCAAGTGATTGTGTACAAAAGCTTGGTAGGATTTCAGGACGAATGTAATAATATCACTTATTATTTAAATATATTTATAACAAAATGCTCAACCCCTTTTTATTTTTGGATAACATTGCTGGCCCAACCCAACATTATAATTAGAATCAGCCCAGCAAAATCATGTATTTCGAGAAAGTGCAAATGGCCTGTAATTTTTTAGGAAATAAAATAAATGGGCCGCATGGACGCTACATAATTTGTTCACCCAACCCAGCTAATGGTTGTAATTAAAAAAAATATCAAATTGACTGTAAATTCTACCGCGCAAAAAAAAGACTGTAAATTCTGAAAAAATGGGTTGAATACGTGCCACATTTTTTGAGACTGAAATGTGGGCCAATAGGTCGAAGCCAACGCAAGTCGTTGTCAATTTAGTCAACAAATGATTCTGACATGTTAGTCGTTGGATTTACATCCAACGACCGGCATCCATCTTCAATCTCTCGTCTTCTTCCTCTAGCGCCGTCGGGACCACCTCCTGCCTCCTGCTGCTAGCAGCTCTGCATAGCACGCTTCGCTATGAAGCGCTACTTGACCGTTGGCCAGGCCATCCCTCTACCCCTCCACACCTCCTATTCTTCTCCACCGACTGCCAAACCACATCGCACTAGAACCAGCTGACCCTCGTACACCTCTCCGTTTGCGACTCTACTCCCGCGTCTTCCCATCTCCGGCTCATTGCCGTCCGGGGCCTCGCCGTCGTCCACCACCTTGGATGCACTAGGCACGGCATGGTCAACATGGTCAACGAACGACACCATCGGAAGTAGACTTTGCATGGAGAGGCTGATAGCTGGGTCCACGGCCGCACACAAGGAAATGCCTCCTTATTATGCGCAAAATAATGATTCCTCCACCTGATATCTGGGACCCACCGGAAGGGCCTCTGTATTTCGCGAAAAAACGTGCCCCCCGCTGTCAGGTCAGACCCACCAGCTATCTTTGCACGCAAGGAAGTGCCTCCTTATTACGCACAAAAAAATGAATACTCCCCCTGCCAGCTAGAACCTAGCATAGTGGGAGGCTGACTTGTGGGCCTACCAAGTTGACGGGGAGGGAGGGCTTTGTCAACTTCGCCAATATGAACAATTCTAGCTCCTGTTACCGTACGATGTTCATCCAAAGGCCGTAGTGCTTCCTCAACCTCTGGTCTTCTTGCTCCAGCCGCCCAAACCAGCGCTGGTCGTGACGCGTGCTCCTGCATCCCGTGGCCGGCTGTGATGCCGTGGAGGCCTCACCGTCCCCTACTACTCTCACCGCTGTCCAGGCCATCCTTCTACTCACCCACACCCCCTGTTATTCTGCGGCAACAACAGCCTCACACCGCAGCCGAACCAGCGAACCCTCGTACTCCTCATCGCGTGGGCATCCACTGCTGCGTCTTCCCCGGCTCCGTGCCGTCCCCTTCCTAGGCCTCGCCGTCGTCCACCGCCGTGGTGCTCTCGGCATGGCGTGGTCAATGTGGTCAACGACCGAATTCCATCGAAAGAGTACTGTACATGGAGAGGCTGACAACTGGGTCCACAGAAGCCGCAAGGAAGTGCCTCCTTATTACGTGGAAAATAATGATTCCTCCACCTGACAGCAGGGACCCACCGGACGGGCCACCGTATTTCACGAAAAAAACGTTCCCCCCTGACTGCTGGGACCTACCAGCTACATCTTCGCACGCAAGGAAGTGCGTCCATATTACGGGAAAAAATGATTCACCACCTGATTGCTGGGGCCCACCAGCTACATCTTCGCACGCAAGGAAGTGCGTCCGGCAAAAAAAAACGATTCGCCCCCTGACTAATGGGACCCACCAGCTACATCTTCGCACGCAAGGAATTACCTGACAGTCGGGACCCACCTGGTCGAAGCGTACGTAGCATTGTCATTCTGGTCGCGAACATGTATGTACGTATATACTGGTTGATGTAGAGGCACGCACGTGTCGTAGTAGAGGCGCGCACGTAGCATGTACACATACGTACAGCGGCCAGGGTGCAAGAAAGAAAATACGGCCACATATGTGTACATACGGGCGGGGTCTCGAACGCCTACTCGCGCATACGTACGGCCAGGCATCGTGTACATGGCTGGGTCATAACTGAGAAACAACGTCGTTGTCGTGTTCATGGGGAGGCAACGGAATGCGTCGTGTTTATGGGGAGGCAATGGAATGCATCGTGTTCATCAGGAGGCAACGGAACGCATGGGAGCCAACCGGCTGGGTCGAAATGGAATGCGTCGTCGTGTTCATCGGGATGGCTTGGACAGAATAGGCGATGGAAACAAGGCCTGGCGTACCGCAGAATAGAGGAAACTACCTTGTGTTCGACCGGCCACGTTCGAAACGGGATCCTGTTCATCGGGAGGGGTCTGGCGTACCGCAAAACGGAGGAAACGGACCTCCTACGGTCAAAACAGGGGTCCTATTAATCGGGAGGGGTGTGGCGTACTGCAAAACGGACAAAACAGACTTGTGTTGGAGCGCTACGGTCGAAACGGGGGTCCTGTTCATCGGGAGGGGTGTGGCGTACCGCAAAACGCGGCTCCATGGGATATTGTTCATCTCCACCGTCGACCTCCTCCAGCCTCCACGGGCTACCATCGACCTCCTCCAGCCTCCACGGGCTCCTGTTCATCCAGCCTCCACCGCGCACTACTCCACTGGCTACTGTTCAACCACCCCTCCACGGGAACCCCTCCGCCGTCTACTGTTCATCCAGCCCTCCACACCACAGGGGCCATGTTCATCCATAGGCAACGCCACCGCTCACTATTCATCCACCCCCCCACGCAACGCTCACTGTTCATCCCAGAGGCAGCATCGATCGGCTTCAGTTAGAAGCAGTGGCGAAGAAATCGCTCGACGGGGTTTAGTTAACAGCCATCGATTGATCGCTCGGGTTCAGTAACACGTAGAGTGCAGTGCAATCGCTCGGGTTCAGTTAGAGCCCAACGCCTCGCTCGGGTTCAGTTAGAGCCAACGCCTCGCACACACGCGCGTACGTGTACGAGAGAAACGCCCATCGCTCGGCCCCCGACTGCCCACCGTAACCGTGAACTCAACGAAATTTTCCTCGCCCTCGCTTCTACCATAGTTTTTTCCATCATGGACGGCCCAAAGAATGTCATGCAGCTGCACCTCTGGCCCGCCCAGGACGAAAATCCCATTTTCTGTCATGATTTTTTTTCATAGAAGTATGAGCCAACCACATCTATGATGATACTGGGTTTTGTCACAATTATCGTCATAGAAGTGTCATATGTATGATAGAAAAAAATTCATTCGGCCCAAACTGTCACAGATGTGTCTTTTTTGTAGTGCTACCATAAGCACCGCACCTTTGAATTTCTTCAGGGCATCATTCAGTTTTTCATGAGATGTGTTATTCTGTTTGCACCTGTAGGGCCATACTTTTGGCAGTGAACATGTTTCATGTGCTAAATTACATACCAGTACACATATAGTTAATATGCTTTAGTTTTGTCCTAAGTACTCCCTCCGTTCCAAAATAGATGACCCAACTTTGTACTAACTTTGTACTGAAGTTAGTACAAAGTTGAGTCATCTATTTTGGAACGGAGGGAGTATTACTGTACTTCCTAGATATCACTGTCTACTATTTTACTTCTTGAATGCTATATTTATGATAATGGTGTTGTTTTGATGCCACCTGTTGGTTCCATCAAACTGCTTAATGTTCTCTTTGCTTAATTACACATCAGCAAACTAGCATGTGGTTCCGTTGCTTTTTGTTCGTTTTACCCTACATTTTCTAATGCTAGCTATTACATTACTGCTCCGAGCCTCTATTCATTACTTTTTTGTGTGTTCTTGATCTTCCCAAGTTGTATGACTAATTTGATGCTTCTATTAATTATGGAGCTGCCAACCCCATCAAGCAAAATATTTGTTCTTTTGGGGCTGGCACCTCGAACAAGCATAAAAATAGAGGGAAGCAGATATATTGTCATGTATGCACACACCCTTCTTTCATTAGTTTAGATGAACCATTAATGATCAATTTAGACCAGTGCATGCGATTAAAATTAATTTTACCTAAATAGAGGGTGCAGAATAAACTACAACAACTAGATTTGCAACCACGGGATGTTGACGATATCTTCAAAGAATATTGCAACAGTAGCGAGGCTCCACAGCAACATATGGTAAGCCAGTGTGTTTTAGTACATGTGAAATGTAATGCGAGTGGGATGCTTTCTTGGCTTGTGCCCTCAACCTATAATCCTACCGAATTACAAATAGTTTAGTTGTTTGCTTTGCTGTATTGCTTGATTCGAATGCTTGTTTGTTGTTACGCTATACCTGAGTTGGCCAATATGTCAGCAGTGCCTGCTGTACTATCATAAAGAAATGCATGCCTATTTCATTTGAGTCCTTAACTTTTTCCTCTCAACTTCATCACAAGACTATCTTCGTAGTTTATATGAGGCCACACTGTTAAGTGCTTTCTCGGATTATTTCAACTGCTTAGATGCCTTGGCAACTTAAATATAGCGGTGGTACACTCCCTTTCAACTAGGGATGTCAACTGGATCCCGTTTAATCCCGATTAAAGTCCACTAGTGGTATGATAGTTCAAAAGAGTTTTTATTTTTTGAGGAAAATGAACTAGGGAGGTAGCAAAAACTAACTAGATGGGACTGGTGGATGTCATTTATTTGCCACTTACATCCCTAGTTTCATCTTACCATTTTAATTTCTTTTTGGCTGATGCTGCTTCGAACCATTTAAATATAGTTTGCCATGCTCGGAAATAATTCGTCCGTCGTTTACCATGTAAGCTTACTGCCTGGATCATACGATAACCATCTCTTACTTATGTCCAGCGGAAACCTTTCAGGATGCCGTTCACACTAGGACACAATGTACAACCCCAGAATCTATTTGTGGAAGCAGTGTGCCATCCATGTTACCAGATGGTAGCAGTTCAGAGGCAACACCGCCGGAGAGCAGTCTGAGCATAGATATTATAGTTCTTGAGGCTCTACTAGAGGCAGAAAGAGATGGTGTGGCTGCCATGAATGAGGTAATCTTTATCTTGAGGGTGGAAATTACGGAATTAGCGGCACACATTATGCAAGCAACCCAAGAATTGGAGGAAGTAAGAATGTTGCATTTGAAGACGGAGGAGGTCCTGCTGTTTCTGCTATCTGAAGCCCAAGTTAATCCTGGTTCTTCTTTAGAGACCAGTTGAAATGACAAGATTATTGTACTTGCATGTTGTGTCATGTCTATGAATGGATTATGTTGCAAGACCCCCTATGTTGTCCATGTGTTGTAATGATCCGAATTTTTTAGGCGAGGTAATCCTCAATACTTGTATGATTGACATAAGATGAACGGTTTTTCGTGTGAGCATATTGTATTGGATGAAATAACTGTTTGACTCAGAGTGTATCCAAGCTACTGAATTCGAAGATCACGGCTTTTCTAAATCATAATCATATATAAAGGTGGAATAAATATTTGTTGTGGTTTTGAAGAAATAAATAACAAAACGTAGAATTATCTGTGGATATTCGTAATCGAATACAAATTGGATTTGAATTTAGTTTGCCAGGGCCCAGGGCAAACGTGAATGCTAATTCTCCCTGGTTTTGAACGAAGCGGCTAAACACCCACTATAATTTGTGGGCTGCCCAAAGCAAGTGTTTGCGAGATGGAAATTACTGTCTACCCCTGACACTTGACATCCTTATCGACCGGATTTACACTATGTCGATAGGGCTAGACTAGTAACTTCAATCAGACGTGACACGACGGCCTCTGAGCCCATTCAGACATGGTGGGTGCCAAACATGAGCGGAGAAACACATTGGATTCAAGCTAGTCCGAAAGACATGTGTCTCTTCCTCCATTTCCCCATTCATACACGGTGGGCGGCAAAACAAACTCTCCTCGTCCGAAATCGATGTAGGCTAATATTTTAAATAGGGGCAGAAGTGTAACTTCCGTCAGACGTGACACAAATGCCCTACCTGTCAGCCCCGTTCATACACCGTGGATGCCAACCGTGGGCGGCAAAACACCCTCTCCTCGCCCGAAATAGTTACTGGCAAATATTTGGGAGATGCGAGATTACCGTCCTATCCCCAACCGATGCGATGTCTGAAATTTTAAATGGGGAATAAGTTCGTAACATTCCCACATTTCAAAGAAGCGTGTCCCAAAGTTTGAGATCCCCCCTCCCCTCCATTTCCCCATTCATACACCGTCGGTGGAACGACAACCTCCGCACTGCGGCCAGCCTCCTCCGTCTGCCACCCCATCCTCCGCCTTGCCGGAGCCACTACCCCTACCCCGTCGTCCACTGCAAGAGATGGATGTCTCTCATCCACGACGCTGGACCAGGACCCTTTCATTGCCTCCTCTCGCTTCATCGGCGTCGCCGTCCACCTTGTCGTTGCCGCTCCTACGACCGCCTCGTCCACGGCAACAAGATATATCCCTCTACCCGGTTGTGAGCCGTCTAAAGTCTTCTTCCCCGCTGCCGACATCCATCACACCCGCAGCACCCTCAATGTATCAGCATAGGCCTACACGGCGTCGCAAGAGAGGTGGTACTCTTCCGTATGTGCTTAAGTTATTGATCTCACCCGGAAAATAGATCGTAATTTGTTTACTGTACTTTTCTTGTCCGTACCAAATCGTAGTGGCTAGTTGAAAAAAAACATTGGTTGCGAAGTAGCTTTGTCCGGTTTGCACCTTCAGATCCGCCATGGCACGGGCACTATACTCGTAAAGCTTATGGTTTCCCCCTTTATATTCACTACCATCATCGTAGGTGCTTCGTGTCGTGCTAGCACTGTTCCTCAAGACCTCATCCCAAAGCTTACGTGTTGAAATAAGAATCTGATATGATACGCATATCACTAAAATAGAGAATGTTTAATTGGTCACCTAATGTTCCTATATTCGCTTCGAAAAGCATGTGCGCCACCCACTGGTCCAACTAGTTCCACTTTCCTGATTTTTCTTTTGATGCTTAGGGTTTTCCCCTTTTATCTACTCTACTGTGATCTGCGTAGGTGCTTTCTGTCATACTAGCATTACTCCACCCTTCAAGCTAAACAACACAACACTCAGAATTCGAAAGCTTAGTTGTTCAAATATGATTGTGATATGATACTGATATTAGTTAACCGACACATTTAATTGGTTACCTAAGGTCCCACTTGAGTTTCCAAATGCATGTCACGACATATAGAGAGACAGCATAACTGCATTTCTTTGTCACGTGTTGACCGTACTTTCTTGTCCATACCAAATCTTAGTTGTTATTTCAAAGCAAACATTGGTTGCTAACTACCCTTTGCGCGGCCTGCAGCTTCAGATCAGCCATCCCACTGCCACGGTCAACATTGTACTCGTCATGCTTATGGTTTCCCATTTTATGATGACCACAATCAGCCTACGTGATTTGTGTCATTATAGCACTGCTCCACCCATCGAGCTAAACAATCTTAGTTGTACAAATTCATATATGATATTATTGCTGATATTAGTTAAACTGAGAGATTTTTAATTGGTTAGCTAAATATTCCTACTTTAGTTTCGAAATGCATGTGAGCCACATATGGAGAGAACGGAAAGAATAGTATTTCTCTATGCGCTCTGGTTCATCATGGGTGGCCAACCGACGTTGTATTGAAAAACTTGTAATATCTTCAATCTGCTTGCTCTTCTGCTCTTCTTTCAGATGATACTCTTCTCTTGCGGTCAACTGGTCAGGTCGAGTTGTTCTCCCTTAGTATATTTTGAATCTGCCAGGTCAGGTCGACTTGTTCTTCTTTACTATATGTTGAAGCTGTCATCTGTGAAGTGTCATCACCTCTTGAGCTCTCATATTTTGAGTAGTAGGCCACATTATATTAATGCACACAACAAATTACAGCATGCATGTCATCTCTTAAAAGAATTGCAGAGATAGCATAAAGGGGTTTACAGGGAGGCAGTATTGGATTAGAATCACTTCTGCATTACAAAGAAAATCTCACTTGTTTTTATGTTTTCATGCATGTCAGATATTGAACATTATCAACATGAATATGAGAATGGGCGCACAAGAGGAATATTGCGGAACAATCGACGGGCTAACAAACTTGGCATGGTGGAGGATGGCCTATCTTATTCACCCATCAAGGTGATTGTTCTAACTTTGCAAACTTGTATTGGTCGCACATATTTTGCATCTGACCTCTTGCATTACTTCTAATTTGTTACACCATCTGCTTAGTTTAAGCATCATATATGAGTATATGCCATACCTATCCATTTTCTGTACCTATTCCATGTGTCGTCACACTATGTTTTTCCAGTCAAATGTTGTTCTTTCGTAATAGATGTCCAAAAGGAAGTGTGTGAGTGCAGATCCTCAAGGAGTACAAACTAGGTATTTGGAAAAGGTAGTCATACCTGTTAAATCAGATAGATCAGCAGCCACAGAAAACACAGGCCCAACTGTACCACACTTTACCCCTACTCTAAGTGGCCAAACCCCTATTAGAACTACTGGGAGCCCAGCGTTAGGTACTGTCTATGATATCAATTCAAAATTTGAACTCCTAAATTTCTGCTTGTGCCTTACCTTCTCTCTTGTATGAAAACTAATTTCAGATGAATCTCCTTGCTCAAAGGATCATACGATCTCAAAACAATATTGGGCTCTGCATTGCTCGTGTCAGTACATCTCTCCCTTTTTCCTTGTAACGCTGTACTTAATTAATTTTTAATTGATTATGTATCATCAGTCTACACCTGAGCTTCATTATCCTCTTTTTCTTCCAATATTATTTGATCTATATTTACTCTTTGCAAAATGTAGAATAATGGCAACATTTATAAATAATTTTCTTTGGGGAATTTATTGAATTATCCTTCCATCAACATGGAGAAGGGCGTTGTCTAGCCCGTGTTAACATGTAATGTAAGTTCATCCTTCTCAAGCCTTCAAACTTTGTTCTAGTATAGATTTGGATAGGCATCATTTCCTGCACTACTATTTGCTTTGCTGTTTACATCTGATTGGATGTTTGCAACAACTACCAATTTCAAATTGGAGTTGTAAAAACATGTTCCTGATGCAGAACAGATCCATTTATTTGCTTATATAATTGTGAAACCTGTTACATGTCTCCTTGTTTCTCTTTCAGAGTCGTATCTCTTACGCCAGGCAGAAATTTAGGAAAGATAGTGAGCCAAACCATCTTGAGGACAGCGAGATGACCCCAAGGTCCTGTCTTGATGAAGACAGTGTGTTGAAGCTACTCACCAGCAGGTGTGAGACAACCTCTGTGTAGTCGCTGCCTCAATCAGTTCGACCTCTTCAGTCTCAACTTAAAGCGGAAAGGCTTGCTTTAGCTCAGCTCCGACTTGAAGTCAAAGATGCAAAGAAGATGTCAGAGGACTGCCGTGCGCACCATCATGCCATAAATCTAGTGTTGATGCATCTATCGTTGACACAACTAAGGTCTACTCAGCTTCTTTGGCTGTTTGGGGGGCCCGGCCTGGCTAGGCCTAATGCCTTCTGAAGTGCTCTCAGTTTTGTATATTCTTTTGTCGGCGTGTTTATTTGCACTGGTGGTGAACTTTGATGCCCAGCGGATGTAATATGTGTGATAGCCGTGATAGCCTAGCGTAAGTTGCTTGTTTATTTATTTCCTTGTTGTCTTGTTTATTTGTTTGCTTGTAGTCATTGCAGTTCTTTTTCCGCGGTTTGCTAGTGGCTGCAATAACCTATTTTTTAAAACTAGGCCACAATAATCATGGGCTAATATTTACTGTAGTGACACTAGGCCTCCTACGGACCATAGAAACAGTGGGCCTTCTACGGGCCGTAGAAACAGTGGGCCTTCTACGGGCTGTAGAAACAATGGGCCTTCTACGGGCCGTATCATCAATGGGCCTTATACGGGTCATATGATCGAATGGCCAAACATGGGCCAATAACAGGCCGCATTATTGTTGTAAATGGGGTAGATTTGGAATCGTCCGTTCATGGGCCGACCATAACGAGCCATCGTTAGTAGGCCGTATTTGATGACACTATGAAAACGGCCCAATGTATTAACAGACCACAAATGGGCCGACTGTAACCACGGGCTGAATTTGGCCCACAAGTAGAAATGAGCCCAAGAATAAATGGGCTCTTAGAAGGCCGAAAGATAACATGGTCTGGAAACGGCCCAACGGAATAACGAGCCGTTAATAGGTATAAAGTGATACACTGTTCATTACGGGCCAGTTTCACCATGGGCCGTTAATGGGTGTAAAGTGATACACTGTTCATTACGGGCCAGTTTCACCGCGGGCCATTAATGGCCCAAGAGTTACAATGGGCCTCATATGGCCCGAAAGACGTCATGGGCCATACATGGGCCAGAAGTGAAAACGTGCTGGAATCATATTGGATGGCCCAGATGACGCTACTGGGCCTAATTCGGATAGGGCGTAACTGGCCTTGGTTTAGTGGGTTGTAAATGGGCAATATGCGAACCGGCCGTTAACATGCTTTCCATGGGCCGGCCCGCCACCTTTTGACCAAGTCAAACAGGCCGGCGTTTTCACAGGAATGGGCCTCTGTTGGGCCGTGCCACGTGCCAATGTATCATATGTGCCTTCTGTCCAATGAGTGGATGACATCTGTCCCAACGATGAGCCGACACGTGTTTCCTCCAGCCAATGATGATTTTGCACGTGGAAAATCCCCATTGGTCGGGGCTGTTAATGGGTTATCGGATCCAAAACCCGACCCGATAGCTTAACTGCTTTTCGTTACGGTGGATGCCACGTGTTGGTCACCCTTGATGCGTGATTTATCGTCATGGAAGTGGACACTTCCGTGATGATAATTTTGGTAATGTCATGGAACACTTCTACGACTGCACAGGTGTAACACCCCGGAGTCGCTTGTCATTTGCTTGCGTGTTGCATTTTATCATGTCATCATGTGCATCTCTTTCTGCATACATGTTCGTCTCATGCATCCGAGCTTTTTCCCCGTTGTCCGTTTTGCAATCCGACACTCCTATGTCCTCCAGCGTTCCCCTTTTGTCTCCTGTTGTGAGTGGGTGTTAAACTTTCTCAGAAAGGACCGAGGTTTGCAAAGCGGCCTTGGTACTCCACCGGTAGACCACCTGTCAAGTTTCGTGCCATTTGGAGTCCGTTTGATACTCCTACGGTTAACCGGGTAACCGCAAAAGCCTCCTTCTCTTTGCAGCCCAACACCTCTTCCAACTTGGCCCAAAACCCACCTAACTCCCCTCCATGCTCTCGGACGTTCGATCACGATCGCGTGGCCGAAAACCGCTCCCCATTTGGACCCTCCTAGCTCCCTCTACCTATAAATATGTGTGCCTCCCCGAAATTCTCGGTCTAACCCTAGTCTTCCTCTTCCTCGCGCCGCCGGACACATCCTCCCACCGCCCGGACATGTCCGCCACTGCCCCTGACCAATCCGGAGTCGCCACCTATCCCTGCACCGCCGTCCCGCCGACGCGGCCCACGAGGCCCACGGCCGGCCCACCCGCGCTCGCGTCGGGCCTGAGCCGCGCCCCAGCGCCCGCGCCCGCCGGATCCCCGCTCCACCGCCTCCCTGCCCTCCGGTCCCTTCGCCGGCGTGCTGCGCCGCCACTGCCGTCAGCCAGCGCCGCCTTGCCGCCTCGGACCCACGCCACCGCCTCAGCCTCGCCGCCCTAGGCCCGTCTTTGCCTCGCCGCCGGCTCCGCACCGCCGCCGCATCGCCAGGGAGCCCGCACCCCGAGCGCTCCGCTGCGCGCCCCCGCGTCGGCCGTCTCTGGTCACCGTCGGCCGTGCCTAGCCCGAGCCGGCCGACCCTCTCCTCGCCTCCCCGTCGCTGCCCCGCCGACCGCCGGATCCCGCGCCTCCCCGCCTTCCCCGACCGCTCGGAGCTCCTCCCGCCGGTGAGTCTCGCCGCTGCCGCGGGACTTTGTCCTCCGTGCCGCCGCCCGTCCGAGATCCGGTCGGGTGGGATGAGATCCACCCTGTCCCGAACCAAACACGGCCTCGCCCCGCCCGGATCTCCTCGTCCCGGGTCCTCCTCGTCCCGTTTCCGGAGGGTAAAATCCACCAAGTCCCCGGATCTGCTATTATTTTCATGCCCTGTTCATCATGCCTTAACTTGCTGCATACTGCTCCGTTTCTTGCGTGTAATATATCAAATTGTTCGCATCGACGAGTACTTCATTTCATTCCATTGCATCATGTTCATTTGAGTCCATCTTGATGCCTGATTCATCGTTGCAAGAGTGCTATATGATGTTAACCTGCTGAAACTCTTATAACTTGGTGATTTGTCATTTTTGTTGCATTTGAGTATGAGCGCTACATGTGTTTTGTGCTACATTATGTCACCTTTACAGTGGTGTCATCCATGGATTTTTGTGAGCCATGTACTGAGTGCATTAAGCTTGTTAAGTAGGGTACTTGCTGTTGCTGTTTTACTAGGCTGATTCTGTTATATTTTGATGCTATATAAACCTGCTGCTACAAGTCATTCTGTGCATAATCTGGAGATGTTCACTATGGATGTTTTGTTATACATGTCATTCTGTATCCATTAAAGCCCCTGGTTACATTTATAGCCTGCTGTAATATGTTGTTACCTTGCTCCAAACTTGCTAAATAATGTTGCTGTCAGCCTATTAACATTAAGTTCAATGTTTCCATGATTGTTGCTAGTGATCCATGCACCATATGAACTTGATCTTGCCATGCTTAGCTTCTCAAACATGTCTTATTGCTGTTCGTTGCCTTGCCATGCCATGTATTGCTCTGTGGTGAGTGGTTCAAGCTCACCAACATGCCTACTTATTGTTGTTCCTGCCATGTATGAATCTGTCATATCACTTGCCATGTTTACGTGGGTGCTATCATATTTTCTGTGCCCTTTTGGCTCATGGTCAGTAAGGGACTTTTGTTATATGCCATTAGTAGAATCATGCCATGCCTTTGGTTGCCATGATAAGTTCTTTAATATGTTGTTTGATAGCTCTAAACATTGCAACCTGATTTTATTTCTGCTAAGTCTGAAACTGTTATTATTTGCAATCTTGCCATGTGCTTTTGAGCATGTTCTAGTGATTTCTGGAGATAGCTCAGTGTTCATGTTTTGTCATGCTTTACCTGTACTTCATGCCAATGCCTTTTTTTTATTATGTTGAGATGTTGTAGCATGTTGTTTCGATGCTTGCAATATGCCTAGTTGCTGTTTTGGATAGATTGTTGTTATGTCTTGTATAGAGTGTGTGTGTTGAACCGTTGCTCCGTTTTGAGTGTGCTCTATATGAAACTTGCTTGATTTTGCATGTAGTTTCATATTATCATGTTTCATCCTTGTTTTGAGGTTTTTTCTTGATGTTTGTATGCATTTTGCATCAATGCCATGTTGAACTTGTTTTTCTCATATCTTCTATGCCGTAGCTCCGAACTAAATGAACTTTATATATAACTTGACTAGAATTTCGTGTAGATCCTCTTGGTGCTCTTTAACTTGCTGTTTAACAACTTGAACATATGGTTTATTCAGATCTGGACCAATTTTGAAATTTGCATATGACTACTTGCCGGAATTGTTATATGTTGTTTCCGGCCTCATTTAAACTTGCCTTGATGTGTTGTTCTTGTTTGCATCATCTCTTGCCATGAGTAGCCTCATCTATTTTTTTCATGCATCATGCTTGGTTGTGCATCATACCTTGTTCATGTGTGGTGTGTTTACTATGTTGTGTGCTTTTTTCGATAGTTCCTGTTTTGTTGCGATCGTGAGGATTCGTTTGTCTACGCCTGGTTCGTCTTCGTGGCTTCATATTCTTCATGGACTCGTTCTTCTTCCTTGCGGGATTTCAGGCAAGATGATCGCTACCCTGGATCTCACTACTATCATTGCTATGCTAGTTGCTTCGTTCTATCACCATGCTGCGCTTCCTATCACTTGTTCCTTAAGCCTCCCAAGTTGCCATGAACCTCTAACCTTTGACACCATTCCTAGCAAACCATTGTTTGGCTATGTTACCGCTTTGCTAAGCCCCTCTTATAGCGTTGTTAGTTGCAGGTGAAGTGAAGATTGCTCCATGGTGGACAGGATTTTGGTTGGGATATCACAATATCTATTATATTATTAATGCATCTATATATTTGGTAAAGGGTGGAAGGCTCGGCCTTATGCCTGGTGTTTTGTTCCACTCTTGCCGCCATAGTTTCCGTCATACCGGTATTATGTTCCCGGATTTTGTGTCCCTAACGCGGTTGGGTGATTTATGGGACCCCCTTGACAGTTCGCTTTGAATAAAACTCCTCCAGCAAGGCCCAACCTTGGTTTTACCATTTGCTTCACCACCACCTACTTTTCCCTTGGGAGTCGCTCTCTCGAGGGTCATCTTTATTTTAGCCCCCCCGGGCGAGTGCTTCTCTAAGTGTTGGTCCGAACGAGCAACCTGCGGGGCCACCTCGGGGTAACTTGAGGGTTAGTTTTACTCGTAGCTTGACTTATCCGGTGTTGCCCTGAGAACGAGACATGTGCAGCTCCTATCGGGATTGTCGGCGCATCGGGCGGCTTTGCTGGTCTTGTTTTACCATTGTCGAAATGTCTTGTAAACCAGGATTCCAAGACTGATCGGGTCTTCCTGGAAGAAGGAATATCCTTCGTTGATCGCGAGAGCTTATCATGAGATAAGTTGGGACACCCCTACAGGGTATTATCTTTCGAAAGTCGTGCCCGTGGTTATGTGGCAAATGGGAATTTGTTAATGTCCGGTTGTAGATAACTTGACACCAGATCCGAATTAAAACGCATCAACCGTGTGTGTAGCTGTGATGGTCTCTTTTCGGCGGAGTCCGGGAAATGAACACGGTTTCTGTGTTATGATTGACGTAAGTAGGAGCTCAGGATCACCTCTTGATCATTACTAGTTGACGACGGTTCCTTTGCTTCTCTTCTCGCTCTTATTTGCATATGTTAGCCACCATATTATGCTTAGTCGCTGTTGAAACCTCACCACTTTACCCCTTCCTTCCCATTAAGCTTTGCTAGTCTTGATACCCATGGTAATGGGATTGTTGAGTCCTCGTGTCTCACAGATTACTACAACAACAGTTGCAGGTACAGGTTATGCGATGATCATGACGTGAGAGTGATGTTTGCTTGTTTGGAGTTCTTCTTCTGCTTCTTCTTCGATCAGGGGATAGGTTCCATGTCGGCAGCCTGGGCTAGCAGGGTGGATGTCGTTTGATTTTCTGTTTGTGTTCCATCCGTAGTCGTATGTTGATCTCTTGTAAGAAGATGTTGTATTCGTGTGGCATTGTATGCCTTATGTATGTATCCCCGTCTATTATGTAATGTTGATGTAATGATATCCACCTTGCAAAATCGTCTTCAAGATGCGCTTCTATCCTTGGTGGGACCTTCGAGTTCCTTTAGGATAGGGTCGCATCTTGGGCGTGACAACAGGTATGACTATCTTGATTCTGTCATAAAATCGTCATGGATGTACATGCATGACAAAAAATGCGACCTACTGTGACAAACATGTATCATCAAGGAAGTGTATTTTTTTTGTAGTGCTTACTCTCAATTTCTTCCTCTTTTGCCCCTGTGGTACCAGCTCATCTTCAAATTCATCATCCTCTCCATGTTGCTCTTGCTCTTCATGTTCCTCTTGCACTTCCTCTTCTTCTAGCTCATAAGGTTCTTCAACATCAGTGTCACCTTCAAAGTGTAAAAGTGGGTACTCTCTCTGCCTCCTCATCTCAGCCATCCTAGCCATGAAATCCTCATCTGCCTCCAAGTCAGTCATCTTCAGTTAGTAGAACAAGTAGCTTTCTTTTAAGTGCTTGCACCCTCTCAACACTCTTCGTGTGCTTCTTAAACCTTTCAATTTTATTTCTCCTCTGAAGCTCCATACTTCTTTCTATCTCCTCTTGCTCCAAATCAACATCTCCTGCATTGCCTTCATCCATATCAACATCTCCTACATTGTGCATAATCAAATCAGTGCTTTGTTGTGTGGAGTAAAACTGAATTGGTTCTGCCTCTTGCTCATCTACTACTTCTGAAAATTTCTTTGATGGTGACTTGTACATAACACCTTTATCATTGACCTCATAAATGGTCCTGTCTCCAACAATGCCTATAGGAACCTGCTGCTCATAGACATAACCTATGTTTAAATCTCCATGTCTGGGCTCACTACCCCTAACTACAGTCAAGTTAACTATGGTTTGATCTCTGTTGGCAATGTGGTCTAACATCTCATCAACCTGGTCATCATCAGAAATCTCTTGCGAACCTGCTATGCCTAACCCAGGATCCCCGACAAAATACATGTAGTCATTCTCTCCGTACCCTGCTGTCTCCATGAGTGTTATAAGATTCAGAAATGTAATGTCTGAAATACACATGGTCCTTTCTGAATTATGTCTGTCATGAAAGTGGAGTCTAATTTCCCAAATATCATCACACAAAATACAAAACAAAGAAAGAATGCATTGGTTAAACATTCCAAAAATAGAGGTTGAGCTATAGTATACATAAGTGTTAACTGAATTGTTAACTGAACACATGCCTGTATTAATTGAATTTTTAACTGGACACATGCCAGTGTGTCTAACAGTTTTCCCATGGCATTGTTAACAGTGCAGACATACAGTGCACACATTTGTACTGTAGTTTGTTAACGGAATTCAGATTCAGATAACTTAAGACTTGGTCCACCAGAGCTAAGTCAACTATTGCATCAGTGCACAAGACAAGGGAATCAGCATCTGTTCATAATTACTACACAATTATTCTAAATGATCTAATTTATGCACAAGACAGAAGCAATCACCATCTGCCCATCCAAATTTATGTACATACATCAAGGGATAGGCTGGACTACAAATTAATAATACTAATCACAGACCTAATTTAACTATCAAATTTATATGATCCTTTCCAATCTCAAATAAGACATCTGGCATGAAAATCCCCATTTTGTTTAAGAACCCTAACCCTAACCCTAAATTCGAAAGGAAACGAGGGAGAAATCTTACTCAACACCCCCAAATGTTGAAGCCCATTGAAGACTACTGGTCGGAGTGGCATGGATAGCACGAGCGAGAGCGCCGGTGACGCGATACTCCAATGACGGCGAAGGTGCTCGCCCATGTGGGACCTGAGTAGGGTTCGCGCTGCTGCAAACTTCGTCCGCTGGGTTAGGATCGCCGCCGCCAAGCAACCATCCGCCAGCGCCATCCACTCCGCCGTTGTACGCATCCACTCCGCCGCCATCATCAGTAGCCATGGAGGAAGCAGGGTGAGAGAGACAGATGAGATAGGGGAAAGGGGGTTGGGGATGAACTGGTTAGATCTACTGAGCCAGTTTTTACCCACACGATGCGTCCGATGTCCCTGTAGCGCCGTTAGACGGCATCGGCTTGTGGCCGTGATGCCACATGGACGAAACAGGGTCCCACCTATCATAATAGTGCTTAAAATTCCCGAATAGAAGGTTTGGTGTATTCTGCAAATGATTAGGCCTGAAATCAGTGTTTTCTGGAAAAAAATCATAGAAGAGTCTTTTCTGCAACACTAGGCTTCAATGTGGTGATTTTTTTGCAATTCCCTCGAGCAGTTCATATTCCTAAAATTTAGTAAGCATCAAAAGCTTGTAGGATTTCAACAAATAGCAGTTTCTATTCCTAAAAGATCACAATCATACTCTGCATAATGCTTTTTTTATTTCTGCACGAGAAAAGAACCTACAAACTGGGTCAAATCATCTCTCAAATAAATAGTGAATGCAAGAGTTTAATGGCCAGTTCTTTGCATAACTTGTAAGTTTGCTGACTGTTACCAATTCTCTTCGCATAACACATTTTCTACAATTTATATTGACAATACAAATGCTAGAGAATTCTCAAACTTAAACATTCAGAGATACAAAAATCTCAAAAGATCATACCACATGAATTTCATGCCCTCAATAGCTCAAAAAATAACACATAAGCTCTTAATTTCATCTTGTTCTGCACCAAAATGAAAAGCACTGGCTTGTCTTAAATCAAATAGAAGGGGAGGTCATGGGACTGAATACAGGCATGGCCATCAAGATCGAGGGCTAGTGGTGAGGAGTAATCCAAGAGTCAGCCACGGCCCACAGAGGTCGAGCCGCAGCCGACGACAGACCCATCATGATCAGCGAAAGGCATGTCATGGTGCCAGATGTGACCGGTGAAGGGAGAGTCGCAGTCGATGGGGAGTGCATCAAGGCCGGTGGAGGGAAAGTCGCTGCCGACGAAGGTCTCGTTGCAGCCGACGTAGGGCAAGGGCTAGCCGGCGGAGGTCACGTAGCCGGTGTAGGCTAGCCAAATCCATCTCACGAACAGTCAAGGATTATGGCCCTAGATGGCGAATAGGAGAGGGGGTTTTTGTGCTAATATGTGTTTAAGTTGCTGGTGGGAGCTCCGCCTTTAGTAGATGCCTTTTGCTACAGATCCAACGGGGTGAGATCCAAGTTTTTAGATTTTCACCGCAATCAAGTTTTCACTTGATACTTCACCTTAAATAAGTATAAAACAATATAGGCCTATTATAAAAGTTCACTGGAAGTATAAAGCACTTTAAATATAATTAAAATTACATCGAGATATCTGGATCATCGAACGACCACTATCACTGCCAGAACAAGCCACCGACACACCTTGTACCCGTTCCCATACTGGAGTCAGCTAGCACTTGTTGATGACAACCGGTAAATCTTCATGCATATGGCCCTAAGGACCAGGAACTTGGAGTCATGGTCGTCGTCATTGAACTGATCTGGAGCATCTCGCACCAGATCTTTTGCACTGCAAGAAACTTTGCTCCAAGAAGAAGAAATGGATCTATGCTAGAGTTCCATCTATTTTGACCTGGCGGACGAATTGAGGAGAATTGAAGTCTGGAAGACCAACTCAAAGATGAAGCATCATCGTCCAACCGACCTCCAACCTTGCAAGAACTAAAAGGATCTAACTAAACTGCTAGCTAGAGGTAGGAGAGAGAGATGTGTCCTAGTTGGCGACTTGGCAATATGCCGGAGATTGGCGACATGCCATCCTTCTTCCTCCCGATTTCTCCTCTTGATTCTTCTTTCTTCCTTTACTGATCCCAACTTAGTACTCTAATCTTCCTTGTCCAATTCTCTTGTTCCTTTCAGATCACAACAATCCCCGTGTTCTCTCTTCTCCCCAATGTCCTGTAGAGAGAGAAGAAAATACAATGCCTTCCCTTGATTCTGTTCAAATCTAAGCTCTTGTGCGTTTGTGTAGATTTCCTTGTGAGTGTAGACTCCCAAGTTTCCCCCGATCTTAGTTTGTCCATAGTCCACCTGCTTTTCGCTAGGGTCCTACTCAGTGCCTGGATCTGCTGAGCCAGTCCGTGGAAGCCTCTTACCCGGTTGTCTAGCCTGCTGCTTTGATCTGGTGAGCTAGTGAGTGCAAGGTATTATTTATTTGAGGCTCTGTGAAAGTGGAACTAATCCCTAGGTGGTTTTGGTAATTCATAATAACATATAGCTCACTGAACTAATATCCATTCAAGATAAATATTTTAGGAAGTTCAATGAATGGCATGGCAAGGACTAGAGATGTGGACCCCTCAAAATGCTAAGGACATATATTGGCAAAAGCTCAAGACTCTCCATCTTTATTTTAGTGATCCAAGATCACATTGAGTCCATAGGAAAGCCAATACTATTAAAAGGGGATGAGGTGTTGCTTAATGGCTTGCTTGCTCAAATGCTTAGTGGTATTGCTCCAAAACCCTCAGCCACTTTCTCCATCCAAATATGTCAAAACCCTAAACTCCAACTCGGCCCCACTGATTCTTTCTATCCGGGCACCGAGTTCATATGACATAGCCACTAACAAAAACCCTAACAGTTTAATCTCACCGATAAGGGTCTCGGTCTCACCGAGATGGCCTTGCCAATGCTCTGTAACTTGTTGCATTTATTTCAGTCTCACTGAGTTATGTGATCGGTCTCACTGAGTTGTCTTGACAGACTCTTTGTTTCCTTATTGCTTCACTTCGGTCTCACCGAGTTGATGCAATCGGTGTCACCGAGATGATGTTTGCCCTAAGCCCTAGCACATTGGACTCACCGATTTGTTCCAGTCGGTCCCATCGAGATTCCTAACGTTCGCATTTTTGAACATATCGGTCTCACGAAGTTTAACTATTTGGTCCCACCGAGATGAGTCAAATGTGTGTAACAGTTGGATTTTGTGTGGAGGCTATATATACCCCTCCACCCCCTTCTCCATTTGCGAGAGAGCCATTAGAACGTGCCTACACTTCAACCATACATTTTCTAAGAGAGAACCACCCACTCGTGTGTTGAGATCAAAACATTCCAATCCCACCACAAGAATCTTGATTTCTAGCCTTCCCCAAGTTGCTTTCCACTAAAATCATCTTTCCAGCATAGCCAAATCTGAGAGAGTAGAGTTGAGTGTTGGGGAGACTATCACTTGAAGCACAAGAGCAAGGAGTTCATTATCAACACACCATCTATTACCTTTTGGAGAGTGGTGTCTCCGAGATTGGTTAGGTGTTGCTTGGGAGCCTCCGTCAAGATGTGAATTGAACCAAGCAGTTTGTAAGCGCAAGGAGATCGCCTACTTCATGAAGATCTACCCAAGTGAGGCAAGTCCTTCGTGGGCGATGACCATGTTGGGATAGACAAGGTTGCTTCTTCATGGACCCTTCGTGGGTGGAGCCTCACATGGACTCACGCAACCGTTACCCTTCGTGAAGTCTCCATCAACGTGGACGTACGATAGCACCACCTATCGAAACCGTGCCAAAAATCTTCATGTCTCCATTGCATTTGCCTTCTACAAACCCTTCCCTTTACCTTCATATGCAATGTTTTTACTTTCCGCTGCTACACTCTTAGAATTGCATGTGTAGGTTGATTGGTTGACTTGTGCTAATTGCTAAAATCTTCCCACAACTAAAACCGGGAGAAGGTTGGATTTTTATTTGGTGAAGTAGTCTAATCACCCCCTCTAGACATACTTTCGATCCTACAAGTGGTATCAGAGCTTTGGTCTCCATTTGCCTTGGTTTTAATAGCTTTGGTGATCATAGCCTTGGTTTCACAACCTAGGAGAGTATGGCGTCTAGCGAGGGAAATTACCACTGTAGAGGTCCTTACTTTGATGGTACAGACTTTGCTGGTTGGAAGCATAAGATGAAAATGCATATTCTTGGTCATGACCCCGCCGTTTGGGCTGTTGTGCGTATTGGCTTGCAAGGTGATTTCTTCGAGGATGTAAAAGAACTAGATCATGAAGCGACACCGTAAGAAATGAAGATGTTGCTTTACAATGCTCAAGCTTGAGATATTATCTTCAATGGATTATGCCCTGAAGAATTCAACAAAATCAACCACCTATAGAATGCAAAGGAAATTTGGGATACTTTGGTTGGTATGCACAAAGATACCGAGTCCGTCCAGGAATCCTTGTTGGATGTGCTTCAAGGTCAACCTGACAAGTTCAAGATGAAGGATGATGAAGGAGTCGCCAAAATGTACTCTAGGCTTGCTCTCATCACAAATGAGATTGCCGGCTTAGGAAGTGAAGAGATGACCGACATATTCATCATTGAGAAGATCCTAAGAGCTTTGGATGGAAAATAGGACACCGTGTGCACCTTGATCCAAATGATGCCCAATTACAAAGATCTCAAGCCTATAGAAGTCATTGGTAGAATTATTACTCATGAGATATCACTCAAGGATAAGGAAGAGCTCCATAACAAGTCAAGTGGTGCTTATAAAGCTTCAAGTGATGCTCCTACAATATCAAGTGAGAAGCAAGTCTCTAATGTAGAATTGAGCTTAATGGTGAAGAACTTCAACAAGTTCTACAAGAATAGAAGAAAAGAGAGAAGCTCCAAGTCAAGGCCCTACAATGACAAAAGATCTTCTAGTCGTGATCGTAATTGCTACAATTATGGAAGACCCGGACACTACTCAAATGAGTGTACGGCTCCCTACAAGAAAAGAGAAGACTCACCAAAGAGGAGGAGTAGAAGAGATGACTCGCCTCCAAAAGAGATAAGGAGTAGAGATGATCGTTATGAATGAAGACCCTCTCGTAGAAACAAGGATTCATAAAGGAAGGACAAGTCATCAAAGAGCTACACAAGACAAAGACATCAAGCTCACATTGGTGAATGGGTATCCGATTCCAACTCCGACAACTACTCTGAGAGAAGCTATTACTTCGACTCTGACTATACTCGAGATGAAGGTGTTACTGGTCTTGCACCTGTGTCATCCAACTACTACGACATATTTGACTCACCAAATGAAGGAATTGGAAGCTTCATGGCTAGAGGCCCTAAGGTATCACAACCTGAGTATGTTGATTTCAATACTGATGAAGATGATTTACTAGGTGATGATTATTTACTTGTTAACAACACTAGTGATGACTATGATGAACCTGCTAGTAATCATGCTAATCAAGATGAAACGAATGATAATAATAAGTAGGAGATTGAGCGTCCAACTAAAGAATTAAACACTCTTAAGTTAGCTCATGAAACAACTCTAGAGGATCAAGAGAACTACCAAGGACTCATGAGAAGCTACGCTTCGAGACGCTAAATTTAGAGCAAGATCATGAGTTTCTAAAAGCTATCAATGATGATCTTCGAAAGAAGAGTTCTTCTTATCTTGACAAACGTCTCCTCTTGTCTACTTATATGCCACAAGTAAATTGTAACGGCCCGAGATCGACACTCCAGATGCCTTCCATGTTTTTTGTTGTTGCCATGTGTTTCATTTGTTTGTTGCATTTCATCATCGCATCATTCACATTGCACCGGCACTCTGTTGCCGTCATTTTTTAAAACTTGAATCCGCTCGTAGTTGCCGCTTCTTCCTTGTCTGTGTTAACCTCCTCTCAGATCAACTAGACCGCTCTCTTCTCTCTCTTCTCTAAGCCAATTAAACACCCTTGTTTCCATGGCCTTTTGTCGAACCCCTTGCGCACGTCCAAATGCTTCCCCGAACCCGAACAGCTCGGTCATGACTGACAGGTTTGGATTATTCACGAACATCTCCCAAATATCTTCTGTTTCCTCATTGGACCATCCCGTTGACCCGGAGCCGTTTGATCTAAATCGGAGAGCCCCAAATCTCCTTCTTTCCCTATTTATAGACCACCACATTCACAATCGGGACAAACCCTATATTCTTGCCCTATTGTCCCATCGGCGCCTCCGCTGTCTTCTCCTACCTAAGGATCCTCCCGATCCAAATCCACCCGCAGCCAACCACCTCATTCCTCGTGTTTGGCCACCACCCAACCAGCGCCTTCCACCGATCTCCCAACCAGCAAACCTCCTCCTCCTCTCGATCCATCTTGGTGTCCACCTTCATATTGATCAGGAGCCTCGATCCCGAGCTCCACCTCTACTTCTTCCCAAGGTGCCGAAGCCTATTGTCGGTGTCAAAACCGGCGGATCTCGGGTAGGGGGTCCCGAACTGTGCGTCTAGGCGGATGGTAACAGGAGACGAGGGACACGATGTTTTTACCCAGGTTCGGGCCCTCTCGATGGAGGTAAAACCCTACGTCCTGCTTGATTAATATTGATGATATGGGTAGTACAAGAGTGGATCTACCACGAGATCAAGGAGGCTAAACCCTAGAAGCTAGCCTATGGTATGATTGTTGTAATGTATGTTGTCCTACAGACTAAAGCCCTCCGGTTTATATAGACACAGGAGAGGGCTAGGGTTACACAGAGTCGGTTACAATGGTAGGAGATCTACATATCCGTATTGCCAAGCTTGCCTTCCACACCAAGGAATGTCCCATCCGAACATGGGCCGGAGTCTTCAATCTTGTACCTTCATAGTCTTGGAGTCCGGCGGATAATGATAGTCCGGCTGTCCGGACACCCCCTAGTCCGGGACTCCCTCAGTAGCCCCCGAACCAGGCTTCAATTACGATAAGCCCAGCGCATTTATAGTCTTCGGCGTTGCAAGGCGGGTTCTCCCTTCAAATTCCACATACCTGCCAAACAAAGTCCGGCTTCATCTCGAACACTGTGTTCCTCGGCTTCTACGCCAATTAATGGCCTTCTTCCACGCGTCGCACGAATGCGAAAAGCCAGGGTGTCTTTTACATTTCACCCCCTAGTCGTGCGAGTCGTTCGCCTATAAAAGAGGCAAGAATC
Organism: Triticum timopheevii; assembly: GCA_963921465.1. Classification (NCBI taxonomy): domain Eukaryota; kingdom Viridiplantae; phylum Streptophyta; class Magnoliopsida; order Poales; family Poaceae; genus Triticum; species Triticum timopheevii. The sequence goes on from OY997270.1 coordinate 144,706,427, forward strand.
CAGATCCAAACCACACCGTCTTCCTCCCGCGAATACTCCATCGAAGCGCCTTTGACCTAGAAATCCATTCCATCATGGATCGTCGTCGCGGATCTTCTTCACACGCTCCCATCCCACCGCCGAGGAATTGGAGGAGGTGCTCTGTTTCGCACAACGAGCTAGTGAAGCTCCAAACGGGGGGATTTCTCCCTCTAGCCTTCATGGTCCCATCGGACTGGTTACTTATCAAGGTGGGAGGCAGGCGGAGGACACTCCAAGCCCCAATAAGGGGGAGCGAGTATGCTTCGTCCCCTATCTGATAAGGGGACTCGGATTCCCAATACATCCGTTCCTCCGCGGGCTCCTGAAGTTCTATAAACTCCAGCTCCACCACCTCATGCCCGCCTCTGTGCTGCATATCGCGGGCTACGTAGCTCTTTGTGAGCTATTCCTAGGCATTGAGCCCCATTTTGCATTGTGGAAGAGGCTGTTTTGCCTCGTACCCCGTTCTCACGAGGGGTCCATATATCAAGTGGGCGGTGCCGAAATATGGCGCATCGCCGGGACCGGATACCTATCCGGTACTCCCAAGAAGGCGTCCGAAGACTGGCCCTCGGAGTGGTTTTATATAGGAGACGCTCCGCTACCAGACCCAGTCCGGATCGGCCTCCCGGAGTTTAGTGTTGCTCCCTTGAAGAAACGCCTCAGCTGGCGCCCGCGGAGCCCCCGATTGGAGGAAGACAAGAGCATCCATTACTTGATGGGCCGAATAAGATTATTGGCCCATTCTGGCATGACCATGATCGGAGTTATGGCGACATGCATCAAGCGGGGGGTACAGCCATTGCAATACAGAGGCCACCCCATGTGGGATTTCAACGGGGAGGACGATGCCACCCGGCATGGCCGCACAGGGCCGGATTCAACCAAGGATCTGGTGGAGAACCTGTCCAGCCTGTACAAGTGGGAGAAGGAGGACCTCCTTCGGACAAACCCTTTGAATGGGTTTTCCATGACCAACCATAGGGGATGGGTAAGTGAACACCTTGAAGGGCTCAACCCGTGCTTTCGAAGTTTAAGTTTCTCACATTATGTCTTCGGCGCAGGATCTACACCGGACTGTGGAGGACATGGTGAGTCCTGCTCCGCAACTCGAGGATCCAGAAAGATCCCTGGATCCGGCCTCCGAAGAGGACCCGGACATCGAGGTGGAGCTGATCGACGGGGTGTTTCACCAGCTCAGCATCGATAGCGCATTGGTTGCCATTACAGCGGACTACCTCGGACTAAGTCCGGCTTCCCAGGTGACCGCGACCGAAGTCCGGACACCATTTTCTCTTCCCTGCCCATTTCTGACCTTCGCGAATGATGGTATTTTGCAGGAAGTGCCTTTACGGCAGGAAGCCGAGCCCGCGGCGGCTGACCAACAGAGGCCAGTCCGGACCAGCAGGCAGAAAAGGAGCGTGGTGCGGGCGGAAACGTCGCCGCAAAGGTATAGCTCGTATTTGATTTTTCAGAGCAACGTTCTGAGAGAACGCCTGAGTGCTCATGATCTTTGTAGGAGAAAAAGCGCTCGCCGAACTGCGGGCGCAGAAGTTGCCGATCCAACCTACACCGGCCAGGCTCCAGCGCCCAGCTTGGAGGGGGAGGCAAGCGCAAGACGCGGGCCGGATCCTTCTCCAACGGAGGACACCGATAGACTGTCCGCCACCAAGTCTAAGGTGGAGAGCGCCATGAACCATAGGCGCCGCCGGACAGTATTTCGTAAAGGTGCTTTTCCCCTGAGGCATTGGATGCCTTTAACGCAGGGGACGCGCATCTCCGTGCCGCTCAAGATGGTTTTACCAGAGCCACGGAGCAGTATGTGAAAGACACACGGGTATGCTAACTGATTTAAGGATCATATGGAAACGCAGGCTCTTACCGAGAAGAACGCCCAGCTGTCTCGGGAGCTGGAAGATGGCAAGGCCCAACTTGAGGCCGCACTTGCTGCCGCAGGAGGAGACGCAAAGACCCCTCCTGGTAATACATTTTTATTAATAAATATAAGTGTTGTGCGGCGTGCGCGCGAGTCTAATAATGACATTGCAGGTACCGCCGGACAAGATCCGGACAGGCAAGCATTGCTGCGCCAGCTAAAGGCTGGTGAGAGTGTGCTGAATAGGGTTCAGCAGGAAAGGAACAAGCTCCAGGATGCCAACGCCAAGCTCGGAGAAGAGCTGAAAGGCGCTCGGGCCGAGCTGTCCGGCTCCGTTAAGGAGAATCAGCGGCTTCGTCGCGGCATTTATAGTAAGTGCTTGAGCGGACTCTTTTGAAAAGAAGAGTTCGGCGAGGAAGCATTTTGACGTAATTTGTCTTGTAGGTATACTCACGGGTCGTCCTGCAGAGGAGATGCCCATATCAACGGGTGATCAACTTCCTGAACTGCTGCAACTGCTCGAACGGGTTCGGCAGGCGATGAGCGGCGTCGTTCAGGCTTTATGGCCAGCCCTCACCCTACCCGAGGGCCTCGGGGAGCTTGCGGAGAAGCTGTAGGGAGTGCGGCAGCGCTTCCGTTTGTGGAAGATTTCGGCTTGCCGTCAAGGTGCTAGGGAGGCTTGGGCCATGGTGAAGACGCGGTATAAGAAGGCGGATCCCAACCACATGGCCGAAGTTGGACCGGTGGGGCCTGATGGGAAGGAGATCCGTGTGAGTTTAGTATACAGCCAAGTAGAGTTGGCTGCTAAATTTTCCCAACGGGACTGTAAGCTAGACAGCCTGTTAGATGGGATTGAGGAGGAATACAATCAGTAAATTTGACAATGTATGCTACCCTTTAAAGTGACATGTGAAATGCCTTCTAGCCGGATTGTAGATCTTTTGTCTTTGCCGACCTTTTCGCTTCAACCTCGGGACCCTAGAGTCGGGAGTGTGTCCGAATACCTTTTTGGTTAAGAAACAACCGTGGTATGCATGGAGAGCAGGCGTAGGGGTCATGAGTGCTTTATCAGACAAGTGCCCAACTAGTTATGTTATATTACATGGTTAGTAAGAAACATCTTCCAGGGAGAATAGTTCCGTTAAGGGTTCCTTTCCCTGGGAGGCATGCCCTAAAGTGCATGTCCGGACTGCGAAGAAAGCAGTAAAACATCTGGGGGCAGATAGATAAATAGGTAAAAAGTCATCTTTTAAATCACCGACCGAATATTCCCTTAAGAACGCTAGCTTTTGGCTTCACCCAGTCTGAGGTACACATCCGACTGACCCGGCAGTAACAATCGCAGAGGTGCTCCCTTTACCTCCTAGCCGAACAATCGGGAACGTAGGGGTAAGCACAGGAGCCAGGCAACCCAGCTTGGCCAAAACTTAAGTCATATCGATGCATATAATGGCGAGTAAAAGGTACATGTGGAAGCTTGACACATGTGCTGGGTATGAAACCCGTATAATTGAGCTTCTGTAAAAGAAGCCCCCAGGAATAATGAGTGCGGATGGCACATCATGCGTATGCAAAAAATGCGAAAATAGGCCCGTAAGGGCTTCTAAATAAAAAGGATAAAAAGAGAAACAAAAGACAGCCGAAGTGTAAAAGTTTGGACGGGGGAAGGGGACGAACTCTTAGTCCGGCGCTAGGCATAGAATCGTCGGAGGTGGGCTGCGTTCCATGGGTTCGGCTCGAGTCGGTTATCCGACGCATTTCATAGACGGTATGCTCCGCCGGTCAGGACTTGATCGATAATGAAGGGCCCCTCCCATTTGGGCTTGAGCTTGTCCTTTTTCTTGTCCGGCAGGCGTAGAAGTAGTTCACCAACGTTGTAAGTCTTGGCCCGTACTTCTCTGCTTTGGTATCTTTGGGCCTACTGCTGATAAAATGCGGAACGAGCCTTCGCGACATCACGTTCTTCCTCCAATGTGTCCAAGCTGTCCTGCCGATCAAGCTCGGCCTCTCTTTCCTCATACATGCACACTCGAGGTGAGTCATGAATAATGTCACAGGGCAAGACTGCCTCTGCGCCGTATACCATAAAAAATGGTGTGAATCCGGTAGTATGGTTAGGCGTTGTCCGCAGCCCCCGGAGTACGGAGTCGAGCTCCTCGACCCATTGTGTGCCGGATTTAGTAAGTGACCTCACTAGTCTGGGTTTAATGCCGCTCATTATTAGACCATTTGCTCTTTCCACTTGACCGTTGGTTTGAGGGTGATAGACTAACGCGTAGTCGAGCTTGATGCCCATATTTTTGCACCATGACTTAACCTCGTCGGCTGTGAAGTTCGTGCCGTTGTCGGTGATGATGCTGTGGGGGACTCCGTAACGGTGTACCACCCCTGATATAAAGTCTATCACTGGTCCGGACTCTGCCGTTTTGACCGGTTTGGCCTCTATCCATTTGGTGAATTTATCCACCATGACCAATAGGTACCTTTGCTTGTGGGTTCCCCCTTTAAGGGGTCCAACCATGTCAAGCCCCCAGACCGCGAACGGCCAGGTAATGGGTATGGTTTTGAGGGCGGTGGGTGGCATATGGCTCTGATTAGCAAAGAGCTGACAACCAACGCATCGCTGGACCAAGTCCTGCGCGTCTACCCGAGCCGTCGGCCAATAAAATCATGTACGGAATGCCTTTCCTACAAGGGCCCGGGCTGCTGCGTGGTGTCCGCCTAGTCCGGCATGAATTTCAGCCAGGAGGTTTCGCCCTTCCTCTTCGGATATACACCTCTGAAGGACTCCGGTTGTACTTTTCTTATAAAGTTCTCCCTCATGGACCTTGTAGGCTTTTGATTGCCGGACTATGCAGCGGGCCTCGTTTTGGTCTTCGGGAAGTTCCTGCCTAAGCAAGTAGGCTAGGAAAGGTTCTGTCCATGCGGCGATTACTGCCATTATAACGTGGGCTGAAGGTGTTATGTCGTCTGCTGAATCATCGATTGATGCGGTTTTTTCCGGCTGGTCGCTACCGGGCTCCTCTTCCCATAGTACGGATGGCTTGAAGAGCTGTTCCAGGAAGATATTTGGAGGGACAGCATCACGTTTCGCACCGATACGTGCCAGGACGTCGACCGCTTGGTTATTATCTCGGGCTATGTGATGGAATTCAAGTCCTTCAAACCGAGCTGACATTTTTAGGACAGCGTTGCGATATGCTGCCATTTTCGGATCCTTGGCGTCAAAGTCTCCGTTTATTTGGGATATTGCAAGGTTTGAATCCCCGCGCACCTCTAGGCGTTGAATGCCCATGGAGACTGCCATCCGGAGACCATGTAATAGGGCCTCGTATTCGGCTGCGTTGTTGGAGTCCGTGTACATTATTTGAAGTACGTACTGGACTGAATCTCCGGTTGGGGACGTCAATACGACGCTAGCCCCCAGTCCGGCCAACATTTTGGAGCCGTCAAAATGCATAGTCCCATTGGAGTATGCGCCGTACTCTTTAGGGAGTTCGGCTTCAGTCCATTCGGCGACGAAGTCAGCCAAAACTTGTGACTTTATAGCTCGTCGAGGTTTATAAGTTATATCGAATGGTAAGAGCTCAATCGCCCATTTTGCAATCCTGCCCGTTGCGTCGCGGTTATTTATAATGTCATTGAGTGGTACCTCAGAGGCCACTGTTATCGAACACTCTTGAAAGTAGTGCCGGAGTTTCCGGGACGCCATGAACACCACATATGCTATCTTCTGATAGTGCGGGTAACGGGATTTGCAGGGGGTTAACACAGTGGATACATAATACACTGGTTTTTGAATAGGGAATTTATGCCCTTCTGTCACTCGTCTGACGACGAGGACCGCGCTTACAACTTGATGCGTTGTTGCGATGTACAACAACATTGGTTCGCCCAGAGTGGGCGCAGCCAGGACCGGATTTGTTGCCAATATGGCCTTTATTCCTTCAAGTCCGGCAGTGGCGGCATCCGTCCACTCAAAGTGTTCGGTGCGCCTGAGGAGGCGATAGAGGGGCAACGCCTTTTCTCCTAAACGGGAGATAAAGCGGCTTAAGGCTGCCACGCATCCAGTTAATTTTTGCATTTGTTTGAGGTCTTTTGGAATATCCAACTGTGACAGATCTCGGATTTTAGCCGGATTTGCTTCAATTCCTCTACCGGATACAATGAAACCCAGCAGCTTTCCGGCTGGTACGCCGAAAACGCATTTTTCCGGATTCAGCTTGATGTCATATGATCTGAGGTTGTCGAATGTGAGCCTCAAATCGTCTACTAGAGTTTCGACGTGTTTTGTTTTGACGACTACGTCGTCTACATATGCCTCGACTATTTTGCCGATCTGGGTGGCCAGACATGTTTGAATCATGCGCTGATATCTTGCGCCGGCATTTTTAAGTCTGAAGGGCATCGTGTTGAAGCAGAATGGTCCATATGGAGTGATGAATGCCGTTGCGGCTTGGTCTGCTTCCGCCATCTTGATTTGATGATAGCCAGAGTATGCGTCCAGGAAGCACAACGAATCATGCCCTGCTGTAGCATCGAGAATTTGATCGATGCGGGGGAGAGGGAAGGGATCCTTTGGGCAAGCCTTATTGAGGTCTTTAAAATCGACACAAAGGCACCAGGATTTATCCTTCTTTCGTACCATCACCAGATTTGCTAGCCAGTCCGGATGTTTGATATCTCTAATGAATCCGGCTTCTAGTAGTTTGGCTAGCTCTTCTCCCATTGCCTGTCTTTTGGGTTCGGAAAATCGTCGAAGAGCCTGTTTGACTGGCTTAAATCCTTTTAGGATGTTTAGGCTATGTTCTGCCAACCTGCGTGGGATTCCGGGCATGTCCGAAGGATGCCAGGCGAAGATATCCAAATTTTCCCGAAGGAATTCACGCAGTGCGGCTTCTACTTCGGGGTTCAATTGTGCCCCAATGGAGGTCGTCTTTGTTGGGTCCGTTGGATGGACCTGGAATTTTATTATTTCATCTGCTGGTTTGAAGGAGGTGGACTTGGATCTTTTATCGAGTATCACGTCGTCCCTGTTCACCGTAGAGCGCAGCGCGGTGAGTTCTTCTGCCGCTAAGGCTTCGGATAGTGCCTCGAGGGCTAGTGCGGCTGTCTTGTTTTCGGCGCGGAGTGCTATGTCCGGATCACTAGCGAGAGTGATTATTCCGCTGGGCCCAGGCATTTTGAGCTTCATGTACCCGTAATGAGGTACTGCTTGAAAAATTGTGAATGCCTCTCGTCCTAATATGGCGTGATACCCGCTGCTGAACGGGGCCACCTGGAACGTGACTTCTTCGGATCTGTAATTGTCCGGAGAGCCGAACACCACATTGAGTGTGATTTTTCCGGTGCAGCGCGCTTCCCGGCTAGGGATTATTCCTCTAAAGGTTGTGCTGCTTCGCTCAATACGGCTCCAATCGATTTCCATTTTTCGCAGAGTTTCCTCGTAAATAAGGTTTAGTCCGCTGCCGCCATCCATGAGGACTTTTGTTAGTCGAAAGCCGTCCACTATGGGACTAAGTACCAGTGCAGCTGGTGCTCTGGTTGTTCGGAATTTAGGCTCGTCGCTGGCGTTGAAGGTAATAGCTGTGTCACTCCATGGATTTGCTGTTGCTACTTGGTAGACTTCGGCGAGTCCGCGGATTGTTCGCTTTCGCGTAGTGTTTGATGCGAAGGTCTCGAAGACTGTTGATACCGTGCTGGTATTGTTGGAGTGGTTTCCCGGAGCTAGAAGTTCCTCGCCACTTTTGGCCACCTGCCGTAATATCTAACATGCTCGAAGGCTTTGTGTTGGGACGGCTCCCTCTGTACTATGAAGTTTACAGGGTCCATTGAGCCATCCCTCCAGTACGGTTCCGTTTCCCTTATTGGGTTTCTCTTTTTTCGTTTTTGCATCTGGGGCCTGAGTGTAAGGCGCCCTTTTACTGCGGACTGGGTTTGGGGCCGGATTATCCCAAAATTGATTTTCAGTTTTCCGGAAACTCTCCATCGCACAGTACTTTCGTACTATGGATGCCAGATCGGTGAAGCGCGTAATTCTGCGATGATCAATGGCGTTTAGGATTCCCTTGTCCGTGCAATTATTGAAGAAGATTGAGATTGCGTTTTCCTCTCGGCAGTCCTTTATCCTGTCCATAACCAGGAGGAATCTGGCCCAGTAATGATGTACTGTTTCTGAAGGCTCTTGCCGTACTAAAATCCGGATTCCTGCCCATCTTGGGGCTCGAAGGCCGAGGTGTTTCCGAATTCGGAAGCTTGGTTTGCTGGACACAATCCAGAGAGTCCGGGGCGATGCATGATTTTAAGTTCAATGCTCGATCGAAGTCCGTCCCTCCGTGGGAATCCGGCATGGAGGGTTCGGGAATCCGGACGCGAATAGTTCTCAGTAGAGGCAAATAATTGCCGTATCGCTCCAATACGACTCCGACGTGGTGGGTGGCCTGGGGAGAGTTAATCTCTCTCAGATCGGTTTTAAGCCCAATCTGGTTGTAGTCCGTAGCGACTCCCAGGGCGGCGATGCGATCCAAGAGCTCGTTAACAGACGAGAGCTCTATTGGATCCAACTGTTCGGCAGCTTCAGGGCTGACGCGAAGATTGCTTCCGACGACTTGATAAGTCATTGCCGAAACGGCGGCCGGACAGGCGGTCATGAGAAAACCACCAAGCTGGATAGTTTGGCCGGCAGCCAAGGCCCCTCCGGCGAAAACACCGTCTTTGAAGACGGGTGGAGGCATCCGCTCTATCGGTGACAACACAGAGGAACTCTCAATGAAAGCACCAATGTCGGTGTCAAAACTGGCGGATCTCGGGTATGGGGTCCCGAACTGTGCGTCTAGGCGGATGGTAATAGGAGACGAGGGACACGATGTTTTTACCCAGGTTCGGGCCCTCTCGATGGAGGTAAAACCCTACGTCCTGCTTGATTAATATTGATGATATGGGTAGTACAAGAGTGGATCTACCACGAGATCAAGGAGGCTAAACCCTAGAAGCTAGCCTATGGTATGATTGTTGTAATGTATGTTGTCCTACGGACTAAAGCCCTCCGGTTTATATAGACAGCGGAGAGGGCTAGGGTTACACAGAGTCGGTTACAATGGTAGGAGATCTACATATCCGTATTGCCAAGCTTGCCTTCCACGCCAAGGAAAGTCCCATACGGACACGGGCCGGAGTCTTCAATCTTGTACCTTCGTAGTCTTGGAGTCCGGCAGATAATGACAGTCCGGCTGTCTGGACACCCCCTAGTCCGGGACTCCCTCACCTACCTCTTCTCCCCTTGATCCCGAATGGATCGTGAAGCTGCCCGAGGCCCTGAGCAGGAGCACTCGGCCTCGCCCCCTCCAGCCACCTCCTCCGGCAACCACCTCCAGCAGGCCGACCTCGAGCTCGCGGACCGGAGCACCAGGTCATGCTGCAGCTCCCCGTCGCCTTCCTCTTCTTCCTTTCCCTCTCCCTATTCCCTCTGTCACACTACTACAGGATGCTGCTAAAGGGACACTATTATCGAAGACCCTTTGACGAAACTGTGTGCGATGCATTAATCGGAAACGGGGATTTAAAAAGACCGTCAAAAAAGAGGCAAAATGTTTGCGATGGTGGAGACATCAAACACGGTTCAGATTTTACTTACGTGTGTTGATCAAAACAAACTATTTGCGATTAGACAGAACAACAGAAACAGGCAGCCATATCAATGTGTGTGCGATATACGACATACAGTTCGCTCCGGTGAACTGTTTGCTATTAGGGAATGCAACAGAAACGGTCAGCCAGATCAAGGTGTGTGTGCAATATACAGCATACGGTTCACTAGGACGAACTGTTTTCGATTAGGGAAGAGAACAGGAACAGTTCAACTTAACAAGAAGTGTGTGATATATGGCATATAGTTCACACAGATGAACTATTTGTGATGAGCCAGAAGAACACAAATGATTCATGTAAACAAGATGTGTGTGATACGTAGTAAACAACCCACTCGGATGAACTGTTTGCGATGAGAAATTATAACACAAACGGTTACTATAGTTAGTTCGTGTGCGATTCTATTTGTGCATAAAACATTGAAAAATGCAAACTAGTTGCTTGCGGTGGCTAGGAGTATCACACACGATGCGTCTGCGAGTACTCGTGTGCGATGATTCGTAAGTTACACATACATTTCCTTACGTTAACATGTGTGTGATAAATAACACGTGGCACCACATACGGTATTCGGGTTGTGTGTGTGCTCCACTTAGTCTTCCTGCTGCTTAATGAGGCCAGCGAGTAATTGTTTGCATATATAGGTCGTGAGTGTTTTGGGCGTTGCCACATGTGACATATTAAATTATCATGAATATGTAAGACAATTATTACCGTTGCCATTGTAAATTTGCCTCAACGCTGAGCAGAGCGTGCACAGGGGCGCCAGAGTGGAGCACGCCACGGCCGCCTCAATGTTGAGCAAAATGCATGGATGGACGCGAGCAGAGCGCACCGTGGCCGCCTCAACAACGAGCAACCAGGTGGTCAACCTTCTGGCACCCCGTGGGAGGCGCGACGGTGCATCAATCGGACAAGATGTTGATATCTTGACCATGTGTGATAGTGGGCAGACACGTACATGTACATCCGGGAACGTGGGCCCATGTTTTGGGCTTCCAATGCATGGCATACGGTTGATCCAAACGAACTGTTTGCGATGAGCCAGAATAACAGAAACGGGCTTTGTAGGCCCAAAACCATCAGTAAATTTTGACCTTGTTTCTCGTCACATTGCAGATTACAACGCAATAAGTAATCACAAATCTGTTCACACCAATCAAACTAATATGTGTTCACACTTAGCACCAGGCTATAAAAACTACCCACTCGAAAATTAATTCACGGTTCCTCTCCTCATCACCCACAAAACTGGTCTCTCCTGTCTAGTCATTCCATCATGACCGGTAGGAGGAGTTTCGGGTGGACATATAACCAGGCAGCAAAGACAAAGGTCGCGGAAGCACTAGGGAGGTCCCGCCGCGAAGCGACAGCCGCAGCAGAGATGTCCCGGTGCACCACGGAGCCCTCGAACGAGCTCTCACAGGCATGCAAGGGCTCTCACAAGCGCGAGCAGGAGGTGGAGGGATCCATGGCTGCTTTCAAGCAAAGTCGTGAGGAATTGAAGAAGGATCTGGAGGATGTGGTCGCCCAGCGATGTGGGGACCCCGACTCATAAGTCGTGATCACCGAATGCACGTGTACAGTGATCCCAGAGATCAATGCTCACTGAACACATAGAAGCTGAATAACAAGAGTCTTACATCCATACATACCGTATTACACAAGTAGGACCATTGTGGTCGAGTCTTGAGTATAACATCGCAGCGGAAATCTTCGTCGATAACTTGGACCCATGCCATCTGCCTTAACCCTACAGGCATTCTGACTGGCAAGCGTCCTAGCTCGCACGCTCGTCACCGAAGTGTTCTTCATCACATCCTGTTCTTCCATGCCTGGTCAATTAAATAACCAGTGGCAAGCCAATGAGTACTTTGAATGTACTCGCAAGCAACCCATGTCTTGGTTCAAGATACAACAGTGCATGATATAGGTAAATTTTTGCAGAAAGCTAGTTTTGAGTGCAATGACATATTTAACAACTTGTAAGGCATGCATCAAGAGAATTCAAGTAACCATGAGGACAGGTTACAGATATCAACATAAATAGAGTGGGCACCAACCCATCTAACATAAATAGAGTGGGCACCAACCCATCTAACATAATTAGAGTGGGCACCAACCCATTTTAATCACATCAAGTCCCTTGTCTTGACCCATGTCACTTTATCAACACACTCACACTTGGTTTAAAAACAAGTGGACGTAGCCCAAGAGCGGTTACCCAACTGTCCTTGACCGTGGACACGGCTATTCGAATAGTTTTACACTCTGCAGAGGTTGCACACTTTACCCACTAGATCCGGGGAACTTCCGTGTCATCCACGACCCGCGGTACCTCAAGTACCCGGGGTAAGCACCCGATCACTACCTTTCCCTAGACGACACTAACATGGAGTCCACTCAATTGGTAGTAATCCCCGTGCCCAACATTTCACATCATAAGGTTGTGGAGCCTCGCTCCCATATTCATCACATACCACAAGCACGGGGTACCAACGGTGTGCCCGGTGCTGTAAAGACAGACATGGCCGCCCTACCTGGCACGACCCCGTCCCGAGAGAGAGCACCAACTCTCCCCTGTCACTAGTAATGCGGGCCCCAAGCTAGTATCGGTCTAGGTACTCAACAATGCCCTTTCCCATATAAAGGTAGAGTGGTTGCGCATGTAAGGTTGGAATAACGGTCACAACTCCGACCAATCCGTTTTGAAAACAACACACACCTCTCTTGGCACACCACTTCGTCATCAAGTGGTCACCCATCTCATCATCTCCCTCGGGCATAGGTGGCACCCGACGGGGTTTTCGAAAAGTCTTTTGAAATCACTTTGCCTCCTTCACCATGCATATACCCATCGCTTTTGCGTAGCATCTACTTTAGCATCCTATCTACTCCCACCGGCATAACCCTCATAAGGAGGTAGGGCCATGCACAATGCAAGTATCATCGAGGAAATAACAAAGGCAACCAACCAACGTGGTCTACCATCTCAACATGATTCCGATGCAACAATAATAACAAGAGATATGACATGCATAAAAAGGTTTCATAGTCATGGTCAAAGGGTTGCTTGCCTGTTTCAACAAAGTCTTCGAGGTCTTCAATGCCTCTGGTCCAACTCCGAGCATTTCGTCTACTTCGTCCACTATCGTCGAAAGCAACCATAATAAGCAACACAACAAGGCAGGAAATAAAAGTGCTCTAAAAATATGAGTTGGACTTTTCTGGGATACCTCTGGTCATATGAGGGATGACCAAAGTGGTTTCATTTGGATTTGATGAATGGATATCTCTGAACATTTCAATATGATGGAATCAAGGGATTGATGGGTTTGCAAGAAGTGTACAGAAATGTATTTTTGAAAAATGAGCAAAGGCACCCATTTAACAAAGGATGATTTTAGAAGCATCCAGGAATTGGTTTCACTGGATTTGGAGTTGAGATGATTTTCCTATGAATTTGCAAAGTTGGCTATATATAAAGAAATAGACCATTATTTGAGGTGATACAGAAAGTGTTAGTAAAAATGTTCAAAAACTAAGTTTTGAACTTAGATGCATCTAGGAATTTGAATCATAGCATTTGGATCAATATTGAGCTCTGTGATTTTCTAGAGTTTATCACAGAATTAAGAAAATTGGGATTTGATAAATGTTTGTGAGGAAAAAGTCTCTGGAAAAATGTGCATGTTGCACCAACAGGTAGAGCATGATTTATGGAGTCTCTAGAAATTTGAATCATCAAATTTGGAGTTGATTTGATTTGTTTATGGATTTTAGAAACTGTATAGAAAAGAAAAAGGGGAAAAGGGTTTTACCCAAATGGGCTGGATCTGGGCGGCGGTGGCGCGCACCGGGCGAAGCTTAGCAGCGGCGCCACTGGGCCGGCCCAGCGGCTCGGCCGCACGCGCGCAGGGGCCATGTTGAAAGCGCATTCTGGCCGAGCCGTCTTCAGTGCGGGGAGGCGAAGAACATGAGTGCGTCTCCACTTAAACGCCGGGGGCCCGCTGGCCGAGTCGCCGACGAGCGGGGCCCGCTTGTCGGGTTCATCCCCAACCTCCCGCTCGAACAGAGCAGAGGCCAGGGGCGGCGTCAGCGGCGATTTGCCGGCGCCACAGGGCGTCTCCGGTGATGCTCTGCACACCGGCATGGTCAGAGCGATGGGGCGCATCCATCCATGGGTCATACGCATGCCGGGGAGGACCAGGTCAAGTGATGGTGGGCTCGGCACCTTGGCCTCCAGGAGGAGTAACCGGAGCGCGGGGGAGCTCCGATGGGGCTGTGGGGGTGCAAATATACCCATAAATGGACAGGAGGGGGCTCGGACGTCGAGGATTTAGGCGATGGCCAGCGGCTCGGCTGCGGCCATGGGCGAGGCTGGAGGGCGCGGGAGGAGGAACGGGCTGGTACAGGGGGTGCACGAGAGGGAGAGAGAGGCAAAGGAGGCCAGAGAGAGGCCTCGGACTGCCTTAAGTAGGAGGGGGGCGAGGTGCACCGTGGCTCGTGCGCTGGCGGGCTCCTAGCGGTACCTTGGTCTAGGGCGAGAGGAGGGGAGAGAAGGAGCGGGGAAAGGGCCAGGGTGCCGCGCGTGTGAGCCGCACCATTGGCGCGCTCGGGCGCCCGGTGTCTGCTAGCACGGAGGCGCGGGGAGGAGGAGAGGGGAGGGGGCCGACCGCGTAGCGTGTCGCGGACGCCGAGGCGCCTTGACTGGCGCGAGGGAAAGGCTCGAGGTGGTCGGGTGGCTTGGGCAGAGAGCAGCTACAGTGCGTGGGAGCACTGTAGCGCGCTCTGGAGCACGCCTTTGGCATGCCATGGCATAAAAGGGGGGAAGTGGGCGCGGCCACTTGTGTCTGGTAGTGCTTGGGGGTAGTAAAGAAGGGTGTAGAGGCATTGGATGCCCTGGGGATCCACTGGAGTGAGGAGGGAGGTTGAGAGAAGGAGAAATGCAGCTGACCAGAGAGAGAAAAATGAGGTTTTACCCCTCCAATAATTGAGCTATGGACTTGCCATTGCTACTGGAGGTGAAAGGGGGCTAGGAGGAGCTGTGGTAAAAATTTGAGCTCCCCAAGAATAGTGGAAGGGGTCAAAATAGTGGTTTTTGCAGAATGCCAGAAGGTGTTTGATAATGTTTTGGGCAAGAAAGTGACTTCCATTTGTCATGAGGCTCCACAGGGTGAAATGGCACACATAATTAGAGCCTTCCACCCATTTTAAGCTCATTTGGGCAAAGTTGCCAATGCAACTTTTGTAAACCCTAGAAATCAGCAGAAATGGGCTTTCGAAGATTTAGTCATAAAAATCAATTCTCCTTGATGCACCACTTGGTGTAGTGGCCTCATTTGGTCATGTGATTATTCTCACAAAAGTTGGAATCAAGGAGAGAAAGTTGGTAATGTAGAGTTGTTCAAATTTCAAAATGGACAGAAATGGTTTTGAGGGGATTTGATGATGTTATCTTGTTCTCCAAGTCATGAGACTTGGCAAGATCACCTAATATGTCATATGTGACATGAGAGAATTTTCTTGGAATTTTTTGGAGAATATTTCCTTTGTAAATATTTCAAAAGCTTGAAATATTCAGAAAGGGTTTTTGAGGAATTTGACCAATATTTTGAACATGACCATGTGTTTAAACTCTTATATATGGACAATATATGTCCACTGAGTTTCCCTAATTTTTGTCAAATATTTTTGAAACAATAAAATAATTTTTCCCTATTAAAGACCATTTCTGGCCTTAAGAAAAAGCCTTGGAATAAAATAGGAAAATAACATTTAAAATTATATTTTTGTGGTTTCTGGGTATCCTATATCTGGTAGGAGTCAAATATATTTTTGGAAAGATTTTTACTGCCCTTAATTAAGTACTTGCAGTGCAAACCTCAATTCAGGGGTTTTTGGAAAACTAATTTTTGAAAATACTATTTGGCCAAATTATTTTTGTAAGAAATTATTTTTATGTCCTATACGCATGGCATGATCATTGGTTCAAGAGTTTGGAGCAAGGAGATGAAGTATAGGAGTTGGAGGATTTGTTTGATTTTTAGAGCACTTGCAAACAGCAGACAAACATTCAATCAAAGCAAGGACAAAACACTCAAAAGTTTTTGTCAAACCACATTTTAGCATGATTTAGTGACTTAAGTGTTGTGCCATGAAAACCAGGGTGTGACAGACCTACCCCCCTTACAAGAATCTCGTCCTCGAGATTCCCAGACTAGGCGCGGAAAGGAGTATGGAAACTTGGATTTGGGGTAGTCCTCACGTCCTCATATTGCTTCGGCTTCTGAGTGGTGCTCCATTGAATCTTGAAGGACCTGGTGTTGTAGCTTCATGTATGACGCTCTTCTTGATCCAGGTTGCTAATGGGTAGCTTGTGATAGGTTAGATTGGGCTAGGGGTCGATGGCTTGGTGGTCAATGCCCTTGTAGAGATCGGGCAAGTTAGGAAGTTGGAAACACTTCCGGGGTTGTGATGCATGGAAAGTGTTGTGCACATCAGGTAACTCGGGTGGCAACTCCAGCTGGTAACTGTCTTCTTTTCGTCTCGTAGTGATCTTAGAAGGGGTTGTTTAAATCCTGGAGTGATCTCGAAGGGGGCCGATGAATCTTGGTGTGGGTCTCCTTGTCATGGAAATGCTTGGTTCCTTAGAGAGAAGTGGCCCGTAGATACACCTGGTCTTCAACGCGGATGTTTACTTCCTGATGATGGTGGTAGGTGTAGTTCTTCCTCCTTGGCATGGCGGTCTTCAGATGTCCTGGACTAGCTGAACGGCTCTTCTTCTGTCTTCAGGTGGACAAGTAGGTCACCAAATGATGATGACAATTATCTTGTCTAAGTACTCCATGAAGGCTTTGTTCACGGGGTACATAAAGTAGGCTGGGGAATTAGTGGTGGTCAGGGTTGAGTATGGTCCAAGGGGGTTCTAGATCTAGTGTCAAGGCCCTAAGGTCCTGATCCTACCATGTTGTAGCTTGGTAGGGCTTAAGGGTTTCAAGGATTCTAGTGTGCGAGTGAACATTTATCATCTTATCTTTAAGCATGGTTTCTGAGATGCCAATAGTCTATCTAGTCCTTCACCTCATATTACCAAAAGAATCATCTCGTATAGGTCAATTCCAATCATCACTCATGCTATTCATATCCTCATGACTCCCAAGAGGAGGTCTAACAAAATCATATATGTCTACAATCCCCAAACTCATATGTATGTCTACCCCTAAAAATCCATGGGTAGAACATACAAGCTACTAAGCCTCAATTAAACATGATAATCCAAGTGCTCAGCCCATTCTTCCAAGGTCCAAGGTAGTGCATCTCTATCCTAAGGAAACACGTGTAAGCCACTCCAAGATCTTGTTTCCTTCCTATGAATCAACTCCAACAACCTGTTAACTTCCATTAATCACTGCATAATCCATTAATTCTACAAATCCAACTCCTATGCTGGTGTTCCACATGATCTTCTAAAGTCTTTATAATCCCCGAATACTTGAAAAGGCTATCTCTACTATAGTCAGTCCACCAATTTCCATTATTGTGATCTAGTAATACTCCAAGGTCAAGCTCACAAGGACTCCTAATTAAACTCCGACAATTAGTCCAATCTCCTAGTTTATCGTCCACCAAGAAACATGGTATCATGATCAAGATCATTAGTCTAAATCCAATTTACTCCGAACCATGTAAACATACTCAGCATCTATACTCAACTAGGATCACAAATCCCATGCCCAACAAGAATTTCCTACACGCTTCCCTCAAGTTATTTACGCAATATCAACTGTCTCCCATCAATATCATCTGATCAAGTCAAATCCTTGTACTCCCAGGAGTTTCATCTTGCGACCATAATTGTCCTATAAATCCAATTTACTCAGGGGTAACGAAAGCTATGCTAATCTATACTCGTGATCCCACCAAGTTCATCTACCAACATGGTAGCCTTATAATCCACCAAAGAGTCTCAGATAGTTCCTCAAAGTCATTGATATAAACTCGTCAAGTCATTTGTCCTCTATCCCTATGTCCTTGAATTGGTCTCCCTATGGCATCGTCAGTTTTGGTGCTATCTTAGGAAGATAATGTGCTCATTCACTATGTCCACTAGTTCCATAATGAACTCAGTGTTGTGCAAGGTTTACTGTAGCTTAACTAGTTCTCTTGTGATTCCGTAGGTTAAGCTTAGGGTTAAGGTTTCGAGAAGGGGTATCTCGTGAAGTCTCGAAGGGTCTAGGAATGGGTTTCTAGTCTTGAGGGTTAAACATAATTCTACGGGGTTTCACTTGGTCGAGGAGGCTGCAACAAAAGTCTTCATTGCTAGTTGGTTGCCGAAGCAGATTCCTTGGTGCATCTTGTCTTGCTGGTCTTCAGTTGAGTAGAGAGAGACGAGAGGGAAAGGTAGCATAGAGGAGGTGGGATGCCTAAAGGGGGTTCTATAGTGCAGGTGAAAACAAACAAGTGCCAAAAAGACTAAACACAAACAACAAAATAAGGCAGGTGATATAGTCGCGTACTTGTCGCCTAGGGCAAAAGTGCGACCTATATCAAAACACAAACAAATAAAAACAAGCAACACACAATCATGGTTCTATTCGAACTATCATACGGTCTCGATTGTGCATAGGGGGTACACGTCTCATCCTACCCTAGGGGTTCTCGGACTCTATAGTCGTGCCTTGTGCCTCATGCAGTCTCCCGGGTTTCCCTCAGGTGTTGCTACGTCTCTTGTAGTTGTTCGATGAAACGATCCCGGTTGAGCTTGAAGAGTCTTCAACAACTTCTCGCCTGTTGGAGTGATGGGGTGAAGGTGGCTCCTCATAACTGGCATTGACTTGGTCTTCCATTGTCTTCTCAATCATGAAGATCCCTTTTTGTCTTCTAAGCCGTTGATGGTACCAGGTAGGTAATCCTTTATGCAATGACATATCAGGGCATAATAGAGGTCCATCATGTCGGTTACGTTGATGAAAACTTCAACACCAAGAGCGGGGGATGAGGAGAACCGTTTTCCTGCTCACTATGGTGAGGCGGACCAAATGGCTAGGTTCTCATCCATCGGTGGTTGCCGATACAACAACGGTAGTGACAGGGTTACTCTATTAGCAATGCATATCATGTTCTTGCATAACCTATGCCCTGGTCGTCGTAGGCTAAGGTTGCATCATCTTGGAGCAGTGTCAAGGGTGTCGCCATCTCCTAGGTCTTCAGGTCCTTATTCCTCGAGGATGTGTCTTCTGTTGGTATCGTCTTGTTGTGATGTCGCCAATCTTGTGTTCAGGAGATGTGGGTGAATGTCTGGCAAGGCATCTTCCTTCTAGATTATCCACGAGGATTACAAGGAATCCAGTGGTCAGGGGCATAAGGGTTCTAGCGACCAAAGGTTTTGAAGGGGAAGAGATTAATAAGGAAAGTATACCTTAGTTTTCGAAAAACTGAGAAGGGAAGAGAAGTACAGATAGTTTTGAAAACAAGTAGTAGTTTTGCAAATAGTTTTACCCTAACTAACGACCATGCTAACTAAGGCTTCCTACAGTCAGGATGGCTCTGATACCAGCTCTGTGGGGACCCCGACTCATAAGTCGTGATCACCGAATGCACGTGTACAGTGATCCCAGAGATCAATGCTCACTGAACACACAGAAGCTGAATAACAAGTGTCTTACATCCATACATACCGTATTACACAAGTAGGACCATTGTGGTCAAGTCTTGAGTATAACATCGCAGCGGAAATCTTCGTCGATAACTTGGACCCATGCCATCTGCCTTAACCCTACAGGCATTCTGACTGGGAAGCGTCCTAGCTCGCACGCTCGTCACCGAAGTGTTCTTCATCACATCCTGTTCTTCCATGCCTGGTCAATTAAATAACCAGTGGCAAGCCAATGAGTACTTTGAATGTACTCGCAAGCAACCCATGTCTTGGTTCAAGATACAACAGTGCATGATATAGGTAAATTTTTGCGGAAAGCTAGTTTTGAGTGCAATGACATGTTCAACAACTTGTAAGTCATGCATCAAGAGAATTCAAGTAACCATGAGGACAGGTTACAGATATCAACATAAATAGAGTGGGCACCAACCCATCTAACATAAATAGAGTGGGCACCAACCCATCTAACATAATTAGAGTGGGCACCAACCCATTTTAATCACATCAAGTCCCTTGTCTTGACCCATGTCACTTTATCAACACACTCACACTTGGTTTAAAAACAAGTGGACGTAGCCCAAGAGCGGTTACCCAACTGTCCTTGACCGTGGACACGGCTATTCGAATAGTTTTACACTCTGCAGAGGTTGCACACTTTACCCACTAGATCCGGGGAACTTCCGTGTCATCCACGACCCGCGGTACCTCAAGTACCCGGGGTAAGCACCCGATCACTACCTTTCCCTAGACGACACTAACATGGAGTCCACTCGATTGGTAGTAATCCCCGTGCCCAACATTTCGCATCATAAGGTTGTGGAGCCTCGCTCCCATATTCATCACATACCACAAGCACGGGGTACCAACGGTGTGCCCGGTGCTGTAAAGACAGACATGGCCGCCCTACCTGGCATGACCCCGTCCCGAGAGAGAGCACCAACTCTCCCCCGTCACTAGTAATGCGGGCCCCAAGCTAGTATCGGTCTAGGTACTCAACAATGCCCTTTCCCATATAAGGGTAGAGTGGTTGCGCATGTAAGGTTGGAATAACGGTCGCAACTCCGACCAATCCGTTTTGAAAACAACACACACCTCTCTTGGCACACCACTTCATCATCAAGTGGTCACCCATCTCATCATCTCCCTCGGGCATAGGTGGCACCCTACGGGGTTTTCAAAAAGTCTTTTGAAATCACTTTTCCTCCATCACCATGCATATACCCATCCCTTTTGCGTAGCATCTACTTTAGCATCCTATCTACTCCCACCGGCATAACCCTCATAAGGAGGTAGGGCCATGCACAATGCAAGTATCATCGAGGAAATAACAAAGGCAACCAACCAACGTGGTCTACCATCTCATCATGATTCCGATGCAACAATAATAACAAGAGATATGACATGCATAAAAAGGTTTCATAGTCATGGTCAAAGGGCTGCTTGCCTGTTTCAACAAAGTCTTCGAGGTCTTCAATGCCTATGGTCCAACTCCGAGCATTTCGTCTACTTCGTCCACTATCGTCGAAAGAAACCATAATAAGCAACACAATAAGGCAAGAAATAAAAGTGCTCTAAAAATATGAGTTGGACTTTTCTGGGATACCTCTGGTCATATGAGGGATGACCAAAGTGGTTTCATTTGGATTTGATGAATGGATATCTCTGAACATTTCAATATGATGGAATCAAGGGATTGATGGGTTTGCAAGAAGTGTAAAGAAATGTATTTTTGAAAAATTAGCAAAGGCACCCATTTAACAAAGGATGATTTTAGAAGCATCCAGGAATTGGTTTCACTGGATTTGGAGTTGAGATGATTTTCCTATGAATTTGCAAAGTTGGCTATATATAAAGAAATAGACCATTATTTGAGGTGATACAGAAAGTGTTAGTAAAAATGTTCAAAAACTAAGTTTTGAACTTAGATGCATCTAGGAATTTGAATCATAGCATTTGGATCAATATTGAGCTCTCTGTGATTTTCTAGAGTTTATCACAGAATTAAGAAAATTGGGATTTGATAAATGTTTGTGAGGAAAAAGTCTCTGGAAAAATGTGCATGTTGCACCAACAGGTAGAGCATGATTTATGGAGTCTCTAGGAATTTGAATCATCAAATTTGGAGTTGATTTGATTTGTTTATGGATTTTAGAAACTGTACATAAAAGAAAAAGGGGAAAAGGGTTTTACCCAAATGGGCTGGATCTGGGCGGCGGCGGCGCGCACCGGGCGAAGCTTAGCAGCGGCGCCACTGGGCCGGCCCAGCGGCTCGGCCGCACGCGCGCAGGGGCCACGTTGAAAGCGCATTCTGGCCGGGCCGTCTTCAGTGCGGTGAGGCGAAGAACACGAGTGCGTCTCCACTTAAACGCCGGGGGCCCGCTGGCCGAGTCGTCGACGAGCGGGGCCCGCTTGTCAGGTTCATCCCCAACCTCCCGCTCGAACAGAGCAGAGGCCAGGGGCGGCGTCAGCGTCGATTTGCTTGCGCCACAGGGTGTCTCCAGTGATGCTCTACACACCGGCGTGGTCAGAGCGATGGGGCGCATCCATCCATGGGTCATAAGCATGCCGGGGAGGACCAGGTCAAGGAGAACGCCGACCATGGTGGACGTGGCCGACGGTGATGGTGGGCTCGGCACCTTGGCCTCCAGGAGGAGTAACCGGAGCGCGGGAGAGCTCCGATGGGGCTGTGGGGGTGCAAATATACCCATATATGGACAGGAGGGGGCTCGGACGTCGAGGATTTAGGCAATGGCCAGCGGCTCGGCTGCGGCCATGGGCGAGGCTGGAGGGCGCGGGAGGAGGAACGGGCTGGTACAGGGGGTGCACGAGAGAATGAGAGAGGCAAAGGAGGCCAGAGAGAGGCCTCGGACTGCCTTAAGTAGGAGGGGGGCGAGGTGCACCGTGGCTCGTGCGCCGGCGGGCTCCTAGCCGTTGCTGCAGGCCACAGGGGCGCGCGTGGGTGTGTCTGGGGTGTTCGTGGGGTTGGTCTAGGGCGAGAGGAGGGGAGAGAAGGAGCGGGAAAAGGGCCAGGGTGCCGCGCGTGTGAGCCGCACCATTGGCGCGCTCGGGCGCCCGGTGTCTGCTAGCGCGGAGGCGCGGGGAGGAGGAGAGGGGAGGGGCCGACCGCGTAGCGTGTCGCGGACGCCGAGGCACCTCGACTGGCGCGAGGGGAAGGCTCGAGGTGGTCGGGTGGCTTGGGCAGAGAGCAGCTACAGTGTGTGGGAGCACTGTAACGCGCTCTGGAGCACGCCTTTGGCATGCCATGGCATAAAAGGGGGGAAGTGGGCGCGGCCACTTGTGTCTGGTAGTGCTTAGGGGTAGTAAAGAAGGGTGTAGAGGCATTGGATGCCCTGGGGATCCACTGGAGTGAGGAGGGAGGTTGAGAGAAGGAGAAATGCAGCTGTCCAGAGAGAGAAAAATGAGGTTTTACCCCTCCAATAATTGAGCTATGGACTTGCCATTGCTACTGGAGGTGAAAGGGGGCTAGGAGGAGCTGTGGTAAAAATTTGGGCTCCCCAAGAATAGTGGAAGGGGTCAAAATAATGGTTTTTGCAGAATGACAGAAGGTGTTTGATAATGGTTTGGGCAAGAAGGTGACTTCCATTTGTCATGAGGCTCCACAGGGTGAAATGGCACACATAATTAGAGCCTTCCACCCATTTTAAGCTCATTTGGGCAAAGTTGCCAATGCAACTTTTGTAAACCCTAGAAATCAGCAGATATGGGATTCCCAAGATTTAGTCATGAAAATCAATTCTCCTTGATGCACCACTTGGTGTAGTGGCCTCATTTGGTCATGTGATTATTCTCACAAAAGTTGGAAGCAAGGAGAGAAAGTTGGTAATGTAGAGTTGTTCAAATTTCAAAATGGACAGAAATGGTTTTGAGGGGATTTGATGATGTTATCTTGCTCTCCAAGTCATGAGACTTGGCAAGATCACCTAATATGTCATATGTGACACGAGAGAATTTTCTTGGAATTTTTTGGAGAATATTTCCTTTGTAAATATTTCAAAAGCTTGAAATATTCAGAAAGGGTTTTTGAGGAATTTGACCAATATTTTGAACATGACCATGTGTTTAAACTCTTATATATGGACAATATATGTCCACTGAGTTTCCCTAATTTTTGTCAAATATTTTTGAAACAATAAAATAATTTTTCCCTATTAAAGACCATTTCTGGCCTTAAGAAAAAGCCTTGGAATAAAATAGGAAAATAACATTTAAAATTATATTTTTGTGGTTTCTGGGTATCCTATATCTGGTAGGAGTCAAATATATTTTTGGAAAGATTTTTACTGCCCTTAATTAAGTACTTGCAGTGCAAACCTCAATTCAGGGGTTTTTGGAAAACTAATTTTTGAAAATACTATTTGGCCAAATTATTTTTGTAAGAAATTATTTTTATGTCCTATACGCATGGCATGATCATTGGTTCAAGAGTTTGGAGCAAGGAGATGAAGTATAGGAGTTGGAGGATTTGTTTGATTTTTAGAGCACTTGCAAACAGCAGACAAACATTCAATCAAAGCAAGGACAAAACACTCAAAAGTTTTTGTCAAACCACATTTTAGCATGATTTAGTGACTTAAGTGTTGTGCCATGAAAAACAGGGTGTGACAGGCGATCCATCGATGAGTAGCGACAATAGTGACCCAGATCGTTGTCTTCGATTTCGTTCTTCTCCTGCCCCTGTGTCTTCCGGGCTTTGCCGCATGTGGCATTTTAAATTATTTGGAATATGTAAGACAGTTATTATCCACGCCATTGTAAATTTGTCGTCCTATTATCCATTGCCATTTTATTTGTCGTTGTATTATCCGTTGCCCTATGTGGCATTTTAAATTAGGCCAAGAAGCTGTGAGAAAGGCGGGCGGCTAGTGGATGGAGGTCAAAGAGCTCGCTTCCCGGTGAGCATGGGCGGCCTTGCTGCTCACACGTGTCCTGTCGAGCCTGTGAGGTGGACAGGATGCACACGTCCCGTCGAGCCAACACGGCGGACTGCTCGCACGCATCCCATCGAGCCTGCATAGCATACTTCTCGTGCTCGTCCTGTTTAATCAAACAGCTGCACACACGCCACCGAGTATGGTTAATTTTTGCACAAAATACAAAGATAACCAATGAACGAGGACGGAGGTAGTACTATCCCATAAGAAACGAGGGAGACGTGGCCACATTTAAATGGTTACGAGAACACAGGTTCATATAATACAACCCTTTGCGATATTAATGTGTCAGGTATTTGGTTCAAAAGGACTTCGTTGGCTAATAATGTGTGCGCCTTGTCTCAAACTTGACGATTTTGTTACTACGGCATATTTGTGCCATGTCATGAAACCATGCCAAGTTTCATGTTTTTTGGGCGAGTTTTTGATTTACTGGGATTTAAAAACCGAGATCCTCAATGTTTCATGACGACGAGAATTTTGTAATTCATTCTCATTCCATCAATGAGACCTAAACATGCACCCAATGACACATGTACGATTTCCACCCATTTTGCTTCACTGGAGCATGTGCTTGTCGTTCAAATTTTAATTATGGACTACATTATGTCGGTGTACTAAAGTAGGGGTACCTTAGTACCCCGAACTTGTGCACGGGCAGTTGCAGCACCCCGCGGCAAGGCTCGCCGGGCGCCTGCCAAGACCCTCCGTCATTTCCACTTACTGCCATTCAAGAACAAAGTGTCGACCAAGAAGACAAAAGCCCCGGCAAGAGGAGCTTGCCCGGAAGAACAAGGCCCCGGCAAGAGGAGCTTGCCGGGAAGGCCAACCAAGGCGCGTCCAGAAGACTTGTCGCGACGCCCCGCGCGTCCCGGAAAGGCCCGACGACCGGCAAGCTTGCCGGCGCAACAAGAGAAGGGCCGCGGCAAGGCGCTTGCCGCGGCAAGGCGCTTGCCGCGGCAAGGCTGCCACCCTGCACCCAAGCTCCAGCGCATCCAACGACGTGTCACCCTAGGGCCATCCCAGGAGCATGTGGCGAGGCGCTGTTCAGCCATGCGGTGCGAGGTGGCAAGCGGAGCTGACAAGGAGGCCATCGTGGCGAACGGTGGCGCACCTAACAGTCATTTCCTTGCACTGTTGGGGCGACCGGACGGGCATTAAATGCCTTTGTCCCCTGCCGTCAGAGTTATGTAGGGGACACTATTGGACACTGTTGTACCAACCTGCGTTTTTACTCTTCTACCCCCTCTTTCTGCGTTGCCACCTGTCGGTGACCCCCTTAGACTATAAAAGGGAGGCCCATGCGCACGTAGTAGGGGTTGGGTCCATTCGACACATCCAGCACCACTATACGCTCGCGCTCTCGAGCAGGAACAAATACAACACAAAGCAGCAGTAAGAGTTTTATCTCTCCGGAGAGCTCCGAAGCTGGGTAAAAATCCCCCCGCGTGTGTGACCTCGATATGCTCTTCGTGCAGCCCTCGCCCCCCTGCCGGACCAGAAGGGGCCCCCTGCCCCATAGGTGCTCTCTCCCCACGGTGGCCCGCGACATCTTTGGCGCGCCAGGTAGGGGGCGTCGAGGTTGTGCGAACCTGATCCGGTCTCCGCGCGCGCTACATCAACGTCTTCATCAACATGCCACCGAAGAAGAAGCCTTCGGAGGTGGCCGCTCCGTCTACATCGATTATACCACCACCGCCGGAGCAAACGGGCGGTGGAGTAGACGCCGACGGAGGAGCGGGCGCCGACGGTGGGACTCACGTCGTCACCAGGTCCAAGAACAAGGCCCCGCAAGCGTCGGCAACCGTGCAGACACCGCGCCCTTCCCTGGAGGTGCAAGGTCGACAACGCCCCGGTGCTCCTAGCACCGTGCTCGCGTTGGAGCAAGGCCAAGCCAGTGGGTCGCGGGACGTTCAAGACCAGCATGCACGTCAGCATGCTGGCGCGAGAGAGGTACGGTCGCCCGGACGGGGTGTTGCTCCTTCCAATCCAGTTGGGAGTCCGAGCACATCCCGCTCCTCGCGCCGCTCGTCGCCACCGCCACCCAAGACTGCAGAGGAAGCGCTGGCCCGAGCCCAGCTGCTTCTAGATTACCCTCCGGCGCCACACAAGATTGACGACTGGAGGATGACCATTTATAGCCTCATCGGCTTCGCCAACGGCGACAAGCCCCGGCAACCGAGCGCATCGAAGCCCCGGCAAGCCACGGCGCAAGCCGACGCCGACAAGACCACTGGGGGTGCCACTTCCATGCACTCCCCGCCCTGAAGGCCAAGATCGCCGACTCGCCGGGCCAACCCCGACGCCGACTCCACTGCGTCGTCGGACCCGCGAACTCGCCGCGATCAATGCCAAGTTCTTCAAGAACGACGACACGAAGACGCTCGTACTCGCATCGAGCGTAGAAGAGAAGCGCGGCGTCAATCTGACCAGCGCGCTGGGCCCACTGTCGACGTGCATGTGCCAGGAGAACCAGGCGACTTGCCGTACGCGGCAGGTTGCCCTGCGTTCACCCGTGAGCTGCGGCAAGTCCAGTGGCCCAGTACCAAGAACTTCAAACAAGACGTGCCCGAGAAGTACGATGGCAGGATACACCCGTCGGAGTTCCTTAGCGTCTACACCATCGCGGTGCAGGCTGCCGGGGGGCGAGACGAGAAGATCCTCGCCAACTACTTCCCGCTGGTGCTCAAGCCCAACGTCAGATCTTGGCTCATGCACTTGCCGGACGGCTCCATCTCTTCATGGGCGGACCTGTGTCACCAGTTTGTCAGCGCCTTCACAGGCGGCCACAAACCCCATGGACAGGAGAGCGATCTGCATCTGCTCGTCCAGAAGGAGGGAGAGCCCTTGCGCAAGTACATACAGAGATTCAGCCAAGTGCAGCGCAACATCCCAGACGTCCACCCTGCCGCGGTTATCAGCGCGTTCCATCAGAATGTGCGTAACCGCAGGATGAGGGAGGATATGGCGATGTGCAAGATCAGAGATGTCAGCGAGCTTTATGCTCTGGCCGACAAGTGTGCACGGGCTGAGGCGGGGAGGAAAATCCCCGGAGAGACTGTGGGAGCAGAGGGATCTGACAGTGAAGAGGACGCCACTCCGGCAAGGAAGAATCGGAGGCGGAACAACAGAAAGAGAAAGGCTAAGGATGTGCTAGTCGTTGAGCAGTCCGGCAACGAAGGCGGTTCCAGCAAGGCCAAAGCCAGCGACTCCGGCGAAGCTGTGGTGGCTGCCGACAAGCAGGACGGCTCCGGCAAGCAATATTGCAAGATCCATCGCACCAAGGGCCATCATCTCCTAGCATGCAACAAAGTCGAGCAGATGGTGGAGCTACAGAAAGCCGAATACGAGCGCCACGACAAGGAGAAGGCCCAGAAAGGCGGCGAAGGATCGACAAGAAGCTTCCTGCCCGGGGAGGGCGCCACGGCAAGCCCAAGCAGCGGCAAGGAGATAGACCTCCCCGGGGCCGCGACAAGGATGAAGAAGAAGATGAGGATGATGAGATGGAGGAAGATGAGACTGATGACCAAGAGTTTTAGAAGGCAACGGAGGTTTTTTGTGTTGACGGCGGTGCTTCTCTGCACACCTCGCACCGTCAACTCAAACAGTGGGTGCGGGAGGTGAACGCGGCAGAACCGTCAGTCGAAGCGCGCAAGCCCCTGAAGTGGTCCAGCATGCCCATCGTCTTTGACATTGAGGATCACCCTGATCGCGTCACTGCAGTCGGGTGCTTGCCGATGTTGGTTTCACCAACCATCCGCAACCTCAAGGTCACGAAGATGTTGGTTGACGGCGGGGCCGGCCTAAATCTCATCTCCTCCGCAGTGCTCAAGAAGTTCCAGATCCCCGACAGCGAGCTCGAAGAAACTAGTACCTTTCAAGGAATCAACCCAGGAAGGAGCAAGCCCAAGGGGAAGATCACACTGCCAGTAACCTTTGGCAACGAGCTGAATTTCAGGACAGAGAGAGTCACGTTTGATGTTGCTGATTTCCCATTACCATACAATGGGATACTCGGCCGTCCAGCGCTTGCCAAGTTCATGGCAGCCTCTCATTATGCCTACAATGTGCTCAAGATGCCTGGTCCAATAAGTGTTATTTCAGTCCACGGTGACAAGAAGGATGCACTTATCTGTACCGACAAGATCTACCGGGAAGCAGCAGCCGCAGCAGAGCACAAGCCACCTGCCGCTGAAGCTCCCCGGGGGAAGAAGAAACCCAAGTCCGGCAAGAGTAGCTCTGATGCCCACTCCGGCAAGCGCGCCTCTTCGGAGTGCTACGCTACCGTCGAGGATGCACCATCGAGCTCCGCCGGCAAGTGCAAAAAGGCGAAGACAGCTTCACCAGAGACCAGGAAAGTGGCCGCCAAGGAGGACGGCACTGGTGGTACTTTCAACATCAGTGCCACGCTTGATCCTAAATAGGAAAGCGCGCTCGTTGCTTTCCTGTGGGCGAATGTCGATGTGTTTGCATGGCAACCATTTGACATCCCCGGTGTTCCCAGGGAAGTAATTGAGCACCACCTTGCCGTCTGTCCTCACGCGCGGTCTGTCAAGTAGAGAGTCAGGAAACAAGCAATGGAGCGTCAAGAGTTCATTGCTGAGGAGACCAAGAAATTGGAAGCAGCAGGCCTGGTCCGAGGAGTACTCCATCCAACGTGGTTAGCCAATCCAGTAGTCGCGCGCAAGGCAAACGGGAAGTGGAGGCTTTGTATTGACTTCACCGATGTTAATAAAGCCTGTCCCAAGGATCCATTTCCCTTGCTGCGCATTGACCAGATTGTCGACTCCACAGCAGGATGTGATCTGCTTTCATTCCTTGATGCATACTCAGGATATCATCAGATCTTCAAGGCAGAAGAGGATGAAGAGAAAATTGCATTCATTACTCCATGTGGCACGTACTGCTTTATACGGATGCCTTTCGGACTAAAGAATGCCGGTTCAACATTTGCAAGAGTAGTCAGTCATGCTTTTGAGCCACAGCTGCACAGAAATGTAGAGGCTTACATGGATGATATAGTGGTCAAGAGCAGAGACAAAGCTACTTTGATCAAAGATTTGGGCGAGACTTTTGCAAATCTGCGCAAGGTCAACCTCAAGTTGAACCCCGAGAAGTGTGTGTTTGGAGTTCCTTCCGGCAAGCTTCTCGGGTTCTTTGTGTCCCAGAGGGGAATTGAAGCTAATCCCGACAAGATTGAAGCCATCGAGCAGATTGAAGCACCAAAGCGAGTCAAGGACGTGCGAAAGCTTGCCGGCTGCGTCGCTGCTCTCAGTAGGTTCATCTCTAAGTCTGCTGAGCGCGCCCTGCCATTTTTCAAGATTTTGAAAAAGGCAGGTCCGATGAAATGGACTCCGGAAGCGGAGGCTGCGCTGCAGGACGTGAAGAAATACCTGTCCTCTAGTCCAACACTTGTCGCACCTAAACCATAGGAGAAGTTGCTGCTATATCTGGCGGCAACCAATCAAGTGGTTAGTGCTGCGCTAGTTGCGGAGAGGGAAGCAGATGATGAGCCAGCGGCTGCGGCAAGCAAGTCCAGCAACAAGCAGGGGGCTTCTCCGACAAACTCTGGCCCGGCAAGCCCTGATCCGACAGGTTCTGGCTCCGGCAAGGATGGATCTGTGCAGTTGCCGGAAGAAAAACATAAGAAGATGGTGCAGCGCCCAGTTTACTTTGTCAGCTCCCTTCTGCAGGGGGCTAGATCAAGGTACTCTGGTGTGCAGAAGCTGCTTTTCGGCCTTCTCATGGCCTCGAGGAAGCTGTGCCATTATTTTCAAGCACATGAGATCACAGTTGTCACTCGCTTCCCGTTGAAGAGGATATTGCAAAATCCAGAAGCAACGGGCAGAATTGTCGAGTGGGCGCTAGAATTGTCAAGCTTTGGCCTCAAGTTTGAGAGTACTTCAACTATTCAGAGCCGAGCATTGGCAGAATCATTGCGGAATGGACACCAACACCCGATGAGGAAACTCCGGAGAAGAGCATCCCCGTCAAGGAAGCAAACAAAGAGTGGATCATGTACTTTGATGGTGCCTTCTCGCTGCAAGGCGCCGGCGCAAGTGTGTTGCTTGTCGCACCCACCGGAGAGCACCTCAAGTACGTAGTCCAAATGCACTTTCCCAAGGAGCAAGCAACAAACAATACTGCTGAGTATGAAGGGTTGCTTGCCGGGCTCAGAATTGCTGCTGAACTTGGGATCAAGAAGCTTATTGTCAGGGGTGACTCGCAGCTTGTCGTCCGCCAAGTGAACAAAGTTTACCAGAGTCCGTTGATGGAGGCATACATTGATGAAGTGAGGAAGCTAGAAGAACATTTTGACGGCCTGCAGATGGAACATGTTCCAAGAGCTCAGAATGACATTGCAAATGGCCTATCAAAGTGTGTTGCGCTCAAGTTACCTGTGGAACCAGGGATTTTTGTGCTCAAGCTAACTCAGCCATCCGTAACACCATCAACTGGACAGAGCAAAAAGAGGAAGTTGGTCACTGGCGACTACTTTCCGGCAGAGCTCCCCGGAGCCGCCGCCAAGAAGGTCACCAGGACCGGCACAGAGAGCGCTGAGGGGCAGTCTGCTCCGACAAGCCCTATGGTTTGTTTCGTTGAAACAGACGCCCCCGACAAGCCGTGTCTCGACACGCTTGCCGGGGAGCATCACGCTCCGGCAGGATCCCAGATCCTTGCCGTAGAAGCGGATGTTCCCGCAGCAGCATTTGCGCCTTTAGTCCTTGTCGTCGAGCCACAAGCTCCGGCATGGGCACAGCAGATCGTCCATTTCCTACAAACAGGAGAACTTCCCGAGGAGCAAGAAGCAGCGGAGAAAGTAGCCCGGCAATCGAGTATGTATCAGTTTGTCGATGACATACTGTACAGAAGAAGATTCAACGGAGTGAAATTGAAGTGCATTTCCCGGGAAGAAGGACAAGAGCTGTTGCGGAGATACATGGAGGCATATGTGGTCACCACATTGGCGCAAGAGCACTTGCCGGCAAGGCTTTCCGGCAAGGTTTCTTCTGGCCGACAACCCTCCAGGATGCAACTGCACAAGTAACCAAGTGTGAAGTGTGCCAGTTCCATTCCAAGCAGATTCATCAACCAGCTCAAGCTCTCCAAACAATCCCTTTATCCTGGCCATTTTCGGTCTGGGGGATCGACATCCTCGGCCCCTTTCCCCGAGCTGTCGGGGGCTTTGAATACTTGTACGTTGCAATCGGCCATTTCACAAAGTGGTCGTAAGTGGAACCAGTGAGAAAGGTGACAGCACAGTCAGCCATCAAGTTCTTCAGGTCGATTGTTTGCCGTTTCGGAATCCCTAACAGCATAATCACCGACAATGGCACACAATTCACGAGCCACGCCTTCATGCAATACGTCCAAGATCTTGGCACCAAGATCTGCTTCGCTTCTGTTGCTCACCCGAGAAGCAACGGTCAAGCGGAGAGGGCAAACGCTGAAGTACTGTGCGGGCTCAAGACCAGAACTTTCGACAGGCTGCGCAAGTGCGGAAAAAATTGGATTGAGCAGCTGCTAGTGGTTCTTTGGTCAATCAGAACGACACCAAATCGAGCCACTGGCCAGACACCCTTTGCTCTGGTCTACCGAGCAGAGGCAGTTCTCGCCACGGAACTCGTATACGGATCGCCTCGAGTGCTCGCTTATGATGAGCTTGAGCAAGAGCAGCTGCGGCGAGATGACGCGCTGCTCCTCGAGGAGAATCGTCTTCAGGCTGCTGTGCGAGCTGCTCGCTACCAGCAAGCTTTGCGCCGCTACCATAGCCGCAAAGTTAATGCCAGAAGCTTCGAGGAAGGCGACCTTGTTCTTCGGTGTGTTCAGTCCGCCATGAATTCCAACAAGTTGACGCAGAAGTGGGAAGTCCCTTATCGGGTGAAACGAGTCACTAGGCTCGGCGCTGTCCGCCTTGAGACCGAGGATGGCATTCCGGTGAGCAACTCATGGAACATAGAACATCTTCGCAAGTTTTACCCATAAGGCGCGGTTGCCGGACCCCGTTCTGGCAACCACCTTTTGTACAAGCCTTGCCGCTGTCGCATGTAACCCTTTGTACAAAGCCGGGCGCAGCTCCCGTGCATAAATAAAGTTCACGTGCCTCGCACATCTTGTCAAGTTTAATGCATCTTCTTTTCTTTTGCATCTATATCTGACACTTTGTGCAGCACACACCCCCGGTAAGCAATATCGAACCTTAAGGTTCCATATCATTATTTTCTCTTCTTTCTTCCCAAAAAGAAGGTTCCTCCGCCCACAAGTTCACCGGGGGTGAAGGAGAAGATAAAGGTGTGGACTAGGCGTCGTTCAAAGGAATCTAACCTTGCCGGGGCGAAGACGACAGAAAAGCTAAGTTGCCAAAGTTTGAGCATAGTCAGTTTTACATTCTTTAAGTTATATTCCTTGAACGTTCGTGCCTTGTATGGAAAACTTGTGCGCGGAGGAATCGACTCGCGGCTAAGTAGCGCCCTTGATTTGTTTTCGAGTCCGCTCAAAAATACAAGCGAGCCGCAACTAGCCCCGACAAGGTTTCTTGCCGGAGGCTGCACCGCGAGCGGGCTGCTGATGTTCCGCACTCAGCAAGTGTGCTTGCGCCGGCAAGTTCCCTCAAAGCGTAGAGTAAAAGCATACAAGGGATGTAACAGAGTAAAGGAAATAACATAGCAAGAAGTACCCAGAATAAAGTTATATTACAAGAATGACTTATTGTGGCACTGACTAGATTGTTCTCATAATTGAAAATGCAGCGGCAGGAAGAAGGGAAAAGAAGGGCGGCCTAATCCACGCGATCGCCGTCGACCCTCCTAACTTCGTTGATCTTGTCCACGATGGGTGCGAAGATGGCTTTGAGCTCTTCAAGATCGGCATCTGCCGGCAGCTTCTTGGTGGCGCGGGTGAGGTCGACGCTCGGGTTGCGGAAGTGTATCTTCACCAACACCTTCTCCAGGACCTTGGTGCAGATCGCGCGCGACTCGTTGGCCAGCTGCTTCGGGATCCTTTCCCGGAGCTGCCGGAGAGCCGTCACCACATCCTTGAAGAAAAGCGTGAGCTTGGCGCTGGGCTCGAGATTTCCCTCCGCGGGGTACCCGAAGCCCGCCAAGTCCAGCCCCGCCAGCTCCTCATCGATGAGCGTGGTGATGTGGACGAGGCCCTCCGTCCAGAGCTCCACCGTGGTCTTGAAGGTGTTCTAGGTCTCGGCGGCCCTCGTCAGCAGCTCCTCATTGCCCTTGAGCTCTTTCCTCAAGTCATCCTCTCGCTTCTTGGCGGCGTCCAGCGTCCCCGCCAAGGTGGACAGCTTCAGCTCCAGATCAGCACTCGAGTCCTTGGCGACGTTCAGCTCCTTGATCTTCTCGGCGAGCTGGACCTGCAGATCGCCATGGGCACGTGCGTCCTTCTCACGCTCGCGCTGGAGTGCGGCAAGCTCTTCGTTCTTCCTTGTCATGTCCGCCTCCAGCTGCGTCACCCTCTCCTCTAAATCCTTCTTGGCAGCCTCGGCGGCCGCGGCTGCATCCTTTGCCTCCTGGAGCGACCCGCCAAGCGACTGCTCTCGTGCCTCGAGCTCCTCCTCGTGACTGTCCAGACTGGATTTCTTCTGTGTCAGCTCACCTTCCCGCCTGGACATCTCCTCGGCGGCGAGCCTCTACTGCTCCTCGGCTTCGGCCTTCTCCAGGATGAACGCCTCCTTTGCCTCACCCAGCTGCGCCCTCTCCTCTGCAATGGATCGGAGGGCCTCCTGGTTGCGGTCCCGGAGCTCTTGCGCATGTTTCTCTATGTCAACTCCCGCCTGCGCGACAAGCGCTTCCCAGGACTCGAGCTTCGCTTGCCGGGCACGGTAGAGTGACACCAGCTTTCGGAGCAACTGCTCCTCCTCGGACTCGCCGCTGCTGTTGCCTAGCTTGTCGACCACCGCCAGCCCAGCGGAGGCAAGTACCTCCCCATCAAACTCCTCTCCTTCGACCGACGCCCTAGAGCTCGACGCCCAGGGAAGCTTGATGTGCACGCCCTCGCCCGCTTTCAAGTAAGCGCCTGGCTGGGGCTCCTCGGAGCCCTGCGCTGCGTCAGCAGCGGAGGGGTCGGCAGTCGGTGCAGCGCCTCGCGCTCCTGCGTCCTCCGGATCGTCAGTACGATCGCCGGACCCCTCGCCGACTCCTGCTCCAGCGGCCTTGGCGGCCTCTTCGCCGGCGGGCTCCTCCGCGCCGGCCTCTTCCTCGTCAGCAGCGACATCCCTAGTGTTGCCGCGCGCGCCCTCCTCGCCGGTGGCCTCAGTTTCCATCAGGTCCCCAAGAGGAGGATCTGAAGACAGGAAGAGGAAGGAAAATTCAAGCAGATATCCAAAAGGAAGAGAAAGAAGATCATCAGAACCCGAGGGAAAGTTTCCGGCAAGGAGGGTCACCTGTGCTGGGCTCCATGATCATGGGCTCCACCACTGGGGGCTCGCTGGTTCCGTCCCTTGCCGGAGATCCCCTCCTTGCCGGGGAATGCTCCCATGTCGGGGAATCGGCCCTTGGTGGCGTAGTCGAAGCCGACGACACCTCCGAGTCGGCCTCCGATGGCTCATGGTGGGCTTGTTCTGCTCCTATACAAACGAGTCAATAATCAAGATGTCAGCAAAAGAAAAAGCGCCCGTGCACGCCCCACAACGGGAAGTGAACCAAGACACTTACGCTGGGGGCTGTGCTGGGGGCTGCCGCGAGGAGAAGGGATCGGGTCCGTAAAGGTGGTCTCGGACGTATCTTCCGTCGTCACGGCAGGATCATCCCCGATGTCGACCACGGGGATCTTGGCCCTCTTCGCCACCCTCTCAGCCAAAGTCCTGAAAAGGAACAGAAGTTCAGGGAGAAGCAAATTAGATACAAGACAAACAACAACAAAGAAAGACAAGTGCAGTAAGGAGAAAGCCTTACTCCTCCTCATCCTCCTCCTCCTCCTCCTCTTCATCGTCATCGGAGCTCAGCGCGGAGACGTCGAACTCCGGTACCCTCTCAGCGCGACACGGCGGAGGAGTAGGCTCCCTCCGGCGCTTGCCAAGAGCTGCGGCAGGATCAGGCGTGGCGGCCCGGGAAGACCCTGCCTTAGTTGCCGGCACAGCCTGGGACCCTCCCGCGGCAACGTTACTTGCCGCGGTGGAGCATGTCCCACGGCGCCGCGGCTGCTGGACGGCCTGCTCCTCCGCCAACTCTCCAACTCGACGGAGACGCCTTCTCGGTCGGAATTGGGGCTGTGCTGGGGGCTCCGCCTGCGGCAAGTTGCTCGAAGACGGTTGGCCGCTCGCGCCCTCGGCGGGCTCGCTCGCTCCGACCTCGGCCTCCCCTTCGCCCTCGGCTTCTCTGGCAAGATCTTCCCGGGCGGCGAGGCTTGCCGCCTCAGCTGCGTCCGCCTCCGCCAGCGTGAAGCCAAACTCGCCCGCGGCAGTGGCTGCCGCCGCCTCTTCGGCCCAGCTAGCGATATACGCCAGCTCGTTGGCAGTTGTGGTGCAGGTGAGGAGCTTCTGCTCGCCGGAGTTGACTGCCACCTCCGCCAAGTCATCGAAGAATTGCTGCACGACCTCGGCAACGGGCTCTATCCAATTTGCACTTATCCCGTGCGAGTCGTACTCTGGCATCAGCGCAGATGCGATCGTGCTGGGAATTGTTGCACAAGGGGATGACGCCCTGCGGCAACTGGAACCATTCTGGATGGTTGGGGTCATGCTTGAACATCTCCCTCAGCATCCCGTCGAGCTCCAGGACGGTGAAGTTGAAGTTGAGGCCTGGGCGCAGCCTCATGAAATCCGCCGGGCCGTTAAACAGCCAGGCGGGCCTCCCCCTCTCTTGCAGAGGGGCGATGCGACGGCGAAGGAAATCCGCGCCCACTACCCCTGTTGTGAGTCCGGCATGCCTGAGCCGAAGGATTCGGGTGGTGGCGATCATCAGCTTGGCGTCGTCTGGCGACAGAGCGCTCCAGTCGCTGCCACGCACCACCCGGGTCGTGCGCAGTTTGGTGAATGGCGGCGGATTGGCATCACAGATCCAGCACCACTCCGCCCTCCACTCGTCCCACTTGCTGCGGAGCTCGCCCGTCAAGTACACCTCCTTCATGCCCATCCGGGAGGTCCAGGCGATTCCACCAGCCAGTGGCTCCCCTTTCTCGGCCCGGGGAGAGAAATAGTGACGAAAAAGAGCGACATTGGGGAGGATGCCAACAAAGTTCTTGCAGAGGTGTGCGAAAACCGCCATTGTCAGAACGGTGTTGGGGGTGAAGTCGAGAAGATGAAACCCATAGGTGTTCATGATGTCGCAAAGAAAAGTGGAAAAAGGTGGGCAGAGCCCGCAATAGAAGAACACAGGGAAGAAGTAGTACCCGCTGGGGCACTTTTTTGACTTGGAAGCTTCAGCGGAAAGCACCGGCGTGCGCGGGTGCGCCCGCGTCTGCGTCAACCAGAAGAGGTAGAACTCCGTCCGCAGCGCCTCCGGGGTGAGCTCGGCGGGGGGGGGGGGGGGAAAGCACTTGCTTCTTGCGCAGCGCCTCGAGCTCCAGCGCCTCGGCCGACTTCGCAGCCTTTGCAGCCTTTGCAGCCTTCGCAGTCTTTGCAGCCTTTCCGGTCTTCGGAGCCATGGCGGAAGCAGCGGGGGGAAGGCGAAGGCGACGGCGGCGACGGCAACGATGGGCGGCGGCACGCTGCTCTCTTTCGACTCTGGTAGCGGTGGGGAACGGCGGAGCTTTCGAAGGAAGGAACTGCAAGTGGCGAAAGTGGGGGAACGGCCCTGTTTCCCCTGCTTATAAACAGGGGATGCGGACGTTACGCATTTCCTGGAATTAAGTGCTGACCATGTTCTCTCCCACGACGCCGCAATCGACGCGTGCCGTTGCGGGGGAGCGCGGCAGAAGCGGAGTGGGTTTTGTGTGGACCCAGGCCGCGCGTATGCCCGTGCACTGTTTTGGGCCTGGCCCAACAACGCTCGGCACCGTGTATG
Organism: Triticum timopheevii; assembly: GCA_963921465.1. NCBI lineage: Eukaryota > Viridiplantae > Streptophyta > Magnoliopsida > Poales > Poaceae > Triticum > Triticum timopheevii. The sequence goes on from OY997270.1 coordinate 144,743,537, forward strand.
GCCCAGGCCCGGGGGCTCCTGTCGGTGTACTAAAGTAGGGGTACCTTAGTACCCCGAACTTGTGCACGGGCAGTTGCAGGACCCCGCGGCAAGGCTCGCCGGGCGCCCGCCATGACCTCCATCATTTCCACTTACTGCCATTCAAGAACAAAGTGTCGACCAAGAAGACAAAAGCCCCGGCAAGAGGAGCTTGCCGGGAAGAACAAGGCCCCGGCAAGAGGAGCTTGCCGGGAAGGCCAACCAAGGTGCGTCTAGAAGACTTGCCGCGACGCCCCGCGCGTCCCGGCAAGGCCCGACGACCGGCAAGCTTGCTGGCGCAACAAGAGAAGGGCTGCGGCAAGGCGCTTGCCGCGGCAAGGCTGCCACCCTGCACCCAAGCTCCAGCGCATCCAACGACGTGTCACCCCAGGGCCATCCCAGGAGCACGTGGCGAGGCGCTGTGTAGCCATGCGGTGCGAGGTGGCAAGCGGAGCTGACAAGGAGGCCATCGTGGCGAAAGGTCATTTCCTTGCACTGTTGGGGCGACCGGACGGGCATTAAATGCCTTTGTCCCCTGCCGTCAGAGTTAGGTAGGGGACACTGTTGGACACTGTTGTACCAACCTGCGTTTTTACTCTTCTACCCCCTCTTTCTGCGTTGCCACCTGTCGGTGACCCCCTTAGACTATAAAAGGGAGGCCCATGCGCACGTAGTAGGGGTTGGGTCCATTCGACACATCCAGCACCACTATACGCTCGCGCTCTCGAGCAGGAACAAATTCAACACAAAGCAGCAGTAGGAGTTTTATCTCTCCGGAGAGCTCCGAAGCTGGGTAAAAATCCCCCCGCGTGTGTGACCTCGATCTGCTCTTCGTGCGGCCCTCGCCCCCCTGCCGGACCAGAAGGGGCCCCCTGCCCCATAGGTGCTCGCTCCCCACGGTGGCCCGCGACACATTAAATGCCTAGAAAACTTAATTAATATATAGAATGGCCAAACGAACCCTGAACAGTTTCAAATTTCAGCACGACACTCCTGTTATTCTATGTTGCCTGTAGAAAACAAAGTTCAAGGAGAGAAGAGGCATCGATTATCATTTTGCCCATAAGAGGGGCATGTTTACCTACCGGAACCACAAGGGTTGCGAGAAGTTTTCGGTGTTAAAACTGGCAGATTTCGGGTAGGGGGGCCCAAGCTGTATGTCTGAGGATCGATGGTAACTATGATCAAAAGGACACAGTGTTTACCCAAATTCAGGCCCTCTTAATGGAGGTAAAACCCTACTCCTGCTTGATTATGTTCGATGAGTATAGGTGTTACAAGAGTTGATCTACCTCGAGATCGTAATGGCTAAACCCTAGCTTGGCTAGCCTATCAATGTTGCGTTCCTGCCTACTATGTAACCCTCCGGTTTATATAGATACCGAAGGGGCTTAGGGTTGTACAAAGTCGGTTTAACAGAAAGGAAATAGTATATCCGGACATCTAAACTTGCCATCCACGTATGCGGGAGTCCCTAACAAACACGAGAGGTGGTCTTCTGCCTTGTATGTTGACAGCCCATCAGTCCGGCCCATATCCAATAGACCAGACGCCCGAGGACCCCTTAGTGTAGGACTCCCTCAGTAGCCCCTAAACCAGTCTTCAATGACGACGTGTTCGGTGCACAGATTGTCTTTGGCATTGCGAGGCAAGTTCCCTGAACAATATACATAAGCTTTCCTCCATAAAAGAATTGTATTTGGCCTTGCATAATTAACACAATCCTTAGCCGCGAAAGCAGGATATATAAAAAATAGGAACAGTGTCTTTACTGACGACTTTTTTCGGCGAAGCGTCAGACTTGACCCTTCAGCATTTTGAACCGTTTTCACACCCCGCGTTCCGTGTTTCAAGGGCAAGCCCCCTTGGCCCATCTTGTCAAAACAGAGATCGTGCCCACTTATTGGCGGATAGCTCATCAATAAGATTTGGGTAAACCAAACTTTTACGGCGCACACTTACATTGGGAAACAAGCGAGTTTCAAGGCGTAAGTGGGGGGGCGGTTAGCATTTTTAACGCCTATAAGAGGGCAATGGATTTCTCTTTTCTTCCCCAAGCCTTCCAATCTCCTCAGCCTTCCAATCTCCCAAGCTCTTAGCACCCAAAAAGTTTTCGTCTTCCTCACCACCACCTCCTCCTCCGACCATGGCCGGATCCGGTTCCAAGGGCAAGTGGGAGGCCTCCTCCATCACGGAGAAGGAGATAAAGGATCTCTGGAGTGCGGGATACCTAGCCGCAACCATCTCGCACAGGCTCCCCCAAGGGTCAGATCATCACCACTCCGGAGCCCAGTGAAAGGGTCGTCTTCCTCCCCCATTTTCATTGAGGGTTAGGTTTTCCACTCCACCCCTTCATCCATGGACTCATGTTCTACTATGGGCTAGATTTTCATGATCTAGCCCCAAACTCTTTACTCTACATATCGGCGTTTATCGTCGTGTGTGAGGCTCTACTCCGCATCCCCCACACTTCGGCTTATGGCTAAAAGTCTTCAATGTGAAGCCGAAGGTGGTCGATGGGCAACATGCGAACTGCCACGGGGCCATGATAAGCAAGCTTACCAACGTCACAGGGTCCAAGAGGGCCTTCATTGGGACCGTCAAGATCTGGCAACAAGAGTGGTTTTATATCATCGAGCCGCGCCGCACCAAGTGGGCGGCGATTCCGGAGTTCAGATCCGGAGCCCCCATGAGGCTCATCTCTTGGACCGCAAAGATCCTCTACTGGGGGTCCTAGACGGAGGTGTAGGCGCTGCAGTCGCGTATCACTAACATGCCGAGAAAGAACGTTGGTCTTACCAACGCAGTGCAGATTATGCTCTTCTGTCGCATCCTCCCCTGGCAACGCCGGGCTTCCCTCATGTGGGAGTTTAATTCGGAGGAGCCATGCACTCTACACAACTTCCGCGACACGGCGCACAAGGGAATGTGGAAGCTACTTTTCAAGGCACAGAAGAGCTAGCCCATGGAGACCGAAGACGTCGACCTTGACGCCTAGAATCCGGCCACTCCGGTAAGTGTTAATTTTCTGAAGATATGTCCGGCCTATACAGTCGATCAATGTGAATCTTATCAGCCCACCTCTTTAAATGGCTGGACAGAAAAGGCGGAGCGGAGGAAGAGTCCGGCTCCGTTGCCCGAAGACCCAGTCACTTCTCAGTTAGAAGAGATGCTGGTCCTGTCGCCCTATCTGGCACCGGAGAAGAAGAAGGGCAAGGGGCCCAAGGGCGGGCCTCGCCGCAAAGGTCCTTCGGACACTGTGTCCGGAGAGACTGAGGCCGCCTCCTCTCATGTAACGCCCTCGATGCGGCTATATCTCCCACGTGTCGAAGCACGACATAGAGGCATAACCGCATTGAAAGCAATGTCGCAAGCGAGGTAATCTTCACACAACCCATGTAATACATAAGGGAAAGAGTTACATAGTTGGCTTACAATCGCCACTTCACACAATACATGAGTAAAGCATTACATCATCCAGAGACACTCAAGGTCCGACTACGGAACCAAATATAAAAGAAGAACCCCAAATGCGACAAAGGTCCCCGATCGACCCCAACTGGGCTCCACTAGTGATCAACTGGAACGAAACAACACAAAGGGCAAGATCTTCATCGAGCTCCTCCTTGAGCTTGGTTGCGTCACCTGCTCGGTAACATAGGCACCTGCAAACTGGTTTTGGAAGTATCTGTGAGCCACGGGGACTCAGCAATCTCGCACCCGCGAGATCAAGACTATTTAAGCTTATAGGTAGGACAGAGTGGTGAGGTGGAGCTGCAGCAAGCGACTAGCATATGGGGTGGCTACATTCGCAAAAGAGAGCGAGAAGAGAAGCAATGCACGGTCATGAAGCTAGTAGTGATCAAGAAGTGATCCTAGAGCAACCTACGTCAAACATAACTCCAACACTGTGTTCACTTCTCGGACTCCGCCGAGAAGAGACCATCACGGTTACACACGCGGTTGATGCGTTTTAATTCGGATCTGGTGTCAAGTTGTCTACAACCGGACATTAACAAATTCCCATCTGCCACATAACCGCGGGCACGGCTCTCGAAAGTTTATAACCCTGCAGGGGTGTCCCAACTTAGCCCATGACAAGCTCTCGCGATCAACGAAGGAATAGACCTTCTCCCAGGATGATCCGATCAGTCTCAGAATCCTGGTTTACAAGACATTTCGACAATGGTAAAACAAGACCAGCAAAGCCGCCCGATGTGCCGACAAATCCCGATAGGAGCTGCACATATCTCGTTCTCAGGGCAACATCGGATGAGACTAGCTACGAGTAAAACCAGACTTCGAGTTTCCCCGAGGTGGCCCCGCAGGCAGCTCAGTTCGGACCAACACTCGAAGGAGCACTGGCCCGGGGGGGGGGGGGGGGGCTAAAATAAAGATGACCCTCGGGCTCCGGAAACCCAAGGGAAAAAGGGCTAGGTGAGGCAAATGGTAAAACCAAGGTTGGGCCTTGCTGGAGGAGTTTTATTCAAAGCGAACTGTCAAGGGGGTCCCATAAATCACCCGACCGCGTTAGGAACGCAAAATCTGGGAACATAACACCGGTATGACGGAAACTAGGGCGGCAAGAGTGGAACAAAACACCAGGCATAAGGCCGAGCCTTCCACCCTTTACCAAATATATAGGTGCATTAATAATGTAAGAGATATTGTGATATCCCAACAAGTAAACATGTTCCAACAAGGAACAACATCTCCATGTTCCAACAAGGAACAAACTTCATCTTCACCTGCAACTAACAACACTATAAGAGGGGCTGAGCAAAGCGGTAACGTAGCCAAACAACGGTTTGCTAGGAAAGGATTGTTAGAGGCTTGACATGGCAACATGGGAGGCATGATATAGCAAGTGGTAGGCATCGTAGCATAGGCATAGCAAAAGAGCGAGCATCTAGCAACCGAAGATAGAAGTGATTTCGAGGGTATGGTCATCTTGCCTGAAATCCCGCAAGGAAGAAGAACGAGTCCATGAAGAAGACAAGCGGACGTAGTCGAACGAATCCTCACAATCGCAACATTACCGGAACTAAGAAGCAACACCGGAAAAACAAACAACACGGTAAACACCCCAGCATAAACATGGCATGATGCACAAACAATTATGATGCATGTCCGGTTTAATGAGGCATGGCATGGCAAAGTGCAACAAGCAATACTACAAGTTAAGTGGAGCTCAATATGCAACGAGTTGCATATTGACAAAACACCACATGCAATTATTTAGTTTGATCCCGTTATAAGCTACTCAACAATATTAAATGTTGTTAAACATGGCAAGGGGTGAAGCATAATTAAACTAGCTATTTAGGCAAGTTTAAATGAGGCCGGAACAACAAACATCACTTCTGGAAAGTCCCCATGTCACTTAGCAATTTTAATGCAAACAACAATTTCAACATTTTAATTGTTGTTATCATGATGCGGATGACATGCACAAGTTTTAGGCAATATTATGAAAATGTTGACATGAGCATGTTATGAAACATTTGGTCACCATGGCGGAATAAAAAGGGTGCCACGGCGGCGAAATGGAAATGGTGCCATGGCAACATTCAGATGATCCGACAACTCATCAAGATGTCTGTGCGAACGAAAGTGTGGATGTGCAGAACATGCAAAGATGGTGGGGGTGATCCCGGTTACCGGGTTCCCACGGGTTTGTAACATGGAAACAAGGAGGAACGTCCAATGACAGCTTGGGCATGGTGCAAACACGAGCATCTCATACAACACACATGCATTCGTTCGCGGGCGCCGTCTCGGGTTTATACCTTTGAAGCGTGCGTTTCGGGGCGGTTCAAAATTGTCGAGGGAAGTAGACGTTCTCGAGTCATAGTGGAAGTAGTCGTTCTCGCCGCGGCGGTAGTGGAAGTAGTTGTTCTCGGATGTCGTGGAAGTAGTCGTCCACGGCGACGGTAGAGGTACTCGCGATGCAGTCGAACATGGCGCATCCGAAGGGGTACTTAACGAAATCCACCTTGGATGTAGTCGTACACGTACGGAGCGGAACTTGGCTTATCCATGGAGAAGAAAAAAACAAAAGGGCCTCAGGTCTCGGTGGTCAACGAACAGGAGGCCGACCCATGGACCTGGCATGCTGTTGCTCGATGCAGCCAGGGGATGCAGAGGACGCCGGGAAGGCAGACGGCGGAGAGCATCTCAGCCACGGGGAAGGTGGACGGCGGGCTTCGGAGCAAGGTGGTGGCACGGAGGCGACGAGGAGGAGGCCGCAGGTGAGGGAGGAGGCAGTGGAGGCCGGCTCCGAGGCGGACGGGCGCGGGGTCAGGCGCTGGATGCACAGGCGACGGAGAGCCGCCGGAGTTGGCTGCACCGATGGGGTCACCAGCATGGCTTGGAGAGGAAGAGGGACTTGGCCGGCGGCGCGGCTCGAGCGAGAGGCTCTCGCTCCTCTCTGGCGGCAGAGGGAGGAAGCAGCAGCGACGAGCTCGAGGAGCTGCTCTCCTTGAGCGCTCGGGCGACGGGGACGGCTGGCGCCGGTGGAGGGAGGAGGCGGCGAGGGGAAAGGGAGAGGGGGTCGCGCGAGGAGGGCCATGGCTGCAGGCACGGGAACGAGAGGGAGATGGGGATCGAGAGGAGGGAGAGATGAGATGCGGGCTAGGGTTAGGAGGGGGTTAGGTGGGCTGGACCTCCAGGGCAAATGGGCCGGCCTGGTTTGCTGGTTAGGCTGCGGGCTAGAGGCCGGTTTGGATGGTCAGGCCTAAGAGGCCTGGCTGGGCTCTCTCTCTATTCTTTAAATTAACAGAGAACTGGAAGAAAGGAAAAGAGAGAAGAAAAGGTTTAGAGGAAGAATTTGGGCATGCGGGTAATTTTCCCAGACTCGCAAAAATATGCTCGTTCCAAGAAAATAGAAAGAGGCATGATTGAAAGATTTGAATTCAAACACATTTGAATTTAATTCAAATGGGTTTGAACTAGGACTAGGATTCCGCAGTGTCCAAAAATGTTCGGATTTTTGGTGGAGCTCCGGAAAATGATGAAAGAAATTATGGGCAGAGTTGGAGACCAAGAATTAAGATAACAAATGCATGGAATATTTTGCAATTGTGTTATGGTGAATTCCAAATTAATGGAATATTTAATAATAGCTCCCTAATATGGGAGGATATGTTATAAAGAGAAATCACCATTGTGAATATCCCTCAATTTAAATGGACCTAGGATCCACCCAATTTATTTAGTTGAGTTTTTAGAAGGGTTGCATGATGACATGATGCAATGCAAATGATGCAATGATGTATGCATGACATGAACAAAAAGCAAAACGAAGACAAAAACCCAACCACAAGGAAATAACATATCACATCTCCGGAAAAGGCAAGAGTTGGAGTTACGGATATGGAAAGTTGCATCCGGGGCGTTACAACACTCCACCACTACGAGAGGATCTCGTCCCGAGATCTAGGATGGCACCGGAGGAAAAAGGAAGAGGAACATAAGAGGTAAACTAAGTTGCTTCTTCGACAATCGAGTGAAACCATGAACCTTGAGATGTTGAGCAAAATGAAAGGAAGAAAGCAATGAAGATGAGGAAAGTTGAAAACACTCCGGTTAAAACTAGATAGAGAAGGAATAAGATTGATATAATTTGGACAGCACTCCGACTCTAAATGGAAGGAATTGAACATGAACTTGACAAGATGAGAGTATACTTGATGAAATCAACAACACACTGCCTCCAGAACTATTGAAAGAATGGCACAATGGGTAAGAAGGATTTCAGACAGCACTCAGGTTGAAAAGAGAGGCAGAACTTGATAAGATGAAAGAACTTGAATGAGAACACAACACTCCGGTTAAATGGATAAGCACGGAAAATAACGTGATCTTGACAAAACGAGGTGATGGGTGAAGAGAGCAACATCACAATGCCTCCGGAATGAAAGAATAGAAGATAGACAATTGGAATAACAAAATGGAGAAGAAAATGCCAACTTCTGACACAAATGAGCTTGGAAAGCATCCTTGCAAAGAAGAATTGAACGGAGTTGTTGCAAAATCAACAACGAAAAGCACAAGCTTGTTGTGGGCTTATGGCAAACATCTCAAAATGATGAGGTGACAACCGGCCACCGATGGAAACAGTTAGTTGGATTGAGATCAGCAAGGAGATGAAAACTCCTTTTAATGAGAGAATAGGAGGAAACTTGGATTATCGATGGGCACCACAATTAGCAACATTCCTTAGGGAAGGCTTTAGGTGAAATCTATACCAAGATAACTCCAACGAAGAAGTTGATTGGTCGAAAAGATCTCTTGAACGCAGAGAAAATGATGGATTTAAAATACCGCATTCTTGACAACATATGAATCATGAAACATGAAGGAAATTGTCAAGGGTGACATAACACCACCTCAAAAGATAAGGTAGAAAGAATTGCACTTTGGAATGCAATATGAAGAATACTTGAGCTCCTCAAAACAAAACATATGTTGAGCACCATGTTTATTTTAGAGTATAACTTGGCTGATCTTAACTTCAAGAGAAATCTTGAAGAACAAATCAAGAATGAAAGGAATCATTGACGAACCATGATGTAGAGCCTCCATGAAGAACTCCGGTAATAAAAGGATGGTAGAAAGAAAGAGAAGTTGAAAACACAAGGTGAAGCCTTGCAAAGATTTAGATGGAGCTTCGCGATGATATAACCGAGAAAACTTGGAACTCCGAAAAAGGAAAAGATGAAACACTAGAACCGAGAATTACTTCATCCTGAACAAACTCCGGAAGAAAAGAATTGAATCACGTCGCGGAAATAACAATAAGATTTATTGTATGCTTATCCTTCATCAAATTAAATTGATGGCAAGCAATGGATTTGGCATACTACTTATTCCCGTAGAAAGGATTAAGGGAGATCTAGCGCAACTTTGAGAAGGTATTGATGGAACCACCGGTGGGATTAAAAAGAATGAATGAATTGACATGATAACAAAGGAAGTGAAATCTTGAACGAGCCACCGTAAAAATTGAAAAAGTGAGTAGCAAGGTCACAATTCACCGGAAAGAATTTGAAAACGAATGAAGATACTTGAAGGGATTTGGATACATGAGAACGAAGGGAACATGAACTGATTAGAGTATATTTGAACGATTCGTCGGTAAGATTTGGAGAACGGTAGCTACATGCTGAGAATGAAGAATTATGACATGATGGCCTTCGGAGGAAAGAAATGAAAAACAACTCATGAAATGCTCCGGATGGCAAGAAAAGAATTGTCACAATCAAAACAATTATGAGGATAGCATGGAGCTAGAACCATGAATCTTCAAGAGAATGGACCAAGATTTTAGGAGAAATCTCTTCCTCAGTCTTCAAATTGAGGATGATGATGAGAAACACCACCATGAATTGTTGAGATACTCCGGGAGAATTAAAAGAGGAAAGGTTGAGCCAAAGATGAAAAGAATTTGAAAACGACCTTGGAGAAGGCATGTGACTGATGAAAATTCATTCTTACGTCAAACTCTGAAAAGAATTTGGATTGGCTCCGGAAAAAAAATTAGGAGAGTCAGGTAAGATCCTGGGAAAAGACCTGTGGGTTAGGGCCCACTCAAAAGAACACCATTGAAAAGATTTAAAAGATATGTTGCACCGGTTGAATTAAATGACTTGAATGAGATACCAATCTCGAAAGAGCTTGAACGAATGCAGAGTGGAGACACGAATCTTCGAGATATCTTGAGCAATCCAGAATAACAAATAGCGAGAAGTAGGATAATGAGGTGCACCGGTATGAGAAGACATTGAAATGAGGAAAAAGGTATGATCAACAAAACTTGACTTGAATCCACCGGAGAAGAGAAAGGAATGAGGAATGACGAACTAGTAGAACATCTTTTTGAGAACCACCGGGTAAGAACATTGACGGAAAAGAATGGAGAAACTTCACAAAAAAAATAAAAGGACACTTGGTAAGGAAATCTTAGTCCTTGAGGAAAAATGGTGGGTGTGCGGGAAAAAACAAAGGCAACTTGGAGACGGATGAAACAAACACCGTTGAGAAGAAATGATAATTGGTCTTGCTGATGTTGAAGTGATCGGATCCACTTGAAGAGAAACACGCCGGTTGAAAAGGATTGACATGACAATCTCGATTGTCGAGAAGGATTGGTATTCACGTCGGAGTATGAGAACACCATTTAGGAAAGGTATGGAATCAACACTTGACATTGAAGCAACTCGAATACCACAACTCAAAACAAAAACAAAGGACTGGCTTGCAGAATAAGCCGGAACAAACATATGATAGAGATTTCGTCCGAAGTTTTCGTGGTGGGGCCTACACGGGCTCGATCGTACAGCACCATCATGTACAATGCAGTGCACATGACATACGAAGCATCCCCGAGTCGGCATAGCCAAGGACTCTTTAAGACACAACGAGACCACTATAAAACCAACCGTGAATAGGCGGACCACTAGACGTCGAACCCCAATTTCATATCATACATCCGTCGGAAAGATATCCTAAGAGCTACTTGAATTCCCACCTATGAAACTCCCGAAATTTTCCGGTTATGCAATCAGGTGTTGGGGATACAGGGGAAGCATAATATCTCACCCAAAACTAGCAAATCCTACATCCAGCTGTATCCATCCTTCAACACATAACCAAGAAACCTTCGGAAATCGTGTACCTCAACCTTCGAAAAGCATCCATTATACGAGTAATGGCAATACTCCCGTACTCACCTTAGTACTGGGTTAACGGGGTTATCTCACCAACAAGTGCATAGAAGAGATTTTCGATGTCGGCGTACTAAACACAGGTATTTCAGAACTGCAACGATAAAATTATGACGACAACACCTCAGAGCTCAACTCCCCGGGACACTTCCACTAAACCCCTGACTGGAGGCACCAAGATAATGTTCTCATCATAAAACCATCAGAACGATTCCAAGATACCCGCGTGAACCTAAAATTTTTTTTAGTGAAATTTGAGGAGAGGAAAGTCAAAACTTCTACGTCAGGAGACCTCACCAGAGCGACGAAGGGACTGAGGAGTAAAAAGAATTCCTAACTCTCCGATATATATAATCCTAAATGACTCAAAACATTTTTCTAGACACAACTCGGCCGCTAAAAAAACGATCAAGCAGTAGGGCTCCTAAGGTCGGGGATGGCTCTGATTACCAACTTGTAACACCCTCGATGCGGCTATATCTCCCACGTGTCGAAGCACGACTTAGAGGCATAACCGCATTGAAAGCAATGTCGCAAGCGAGGTAATCTTCACACAACCCATGTAATACATAAGGGAAAGAGTTACATAGTTGGCTTACAATCGCCACTTCACACAATACATGAGTAAAGCATTACATCATCTAGATACAATCAAGGTCCGACTACGGTACCAAATATAAAAGAAGAACCCCAAATGCGAAAAGGTCCCCGATCGACCCCAACTGGGCTCCACTACTGATCAACTGGAACGAAACAACACAAAGGGCAAGATCTTCATCGAGCTCCTCCTTGAGCTTGGTTGCGTCACCTGCTCGGTAACCTAGGCACCTGCAAACTGGTTTTGGAAGTATCTGTGAGCCACGGGGACTCAGCAATCTCGCACCCGCGAGATCAAGACTATTTAAGCTTATAGGTAGGACAGAGTGGTGAGGTGGAGCTGCAGCAAGCGACTAGCATATGGGGTGGCTACATTCGCAAAAGAGAGCGAGAAGAGAAGCAATGCACGGTCGTGAAGCTAGTAGTGATCAAGAAGTGATCCTAGAGCAACCTACGTAAAACATAACTCCAACACCGTGTTCACTTCCCGGACTCTGCCGAGAAGAGACCATCACGGTTACACACGCGGTTGATGCATTTTAATTCGGATCTGGTGTCAAGTTGTCTACAACCGGACAATAACAAATTCCCATCTGCCACATAACCGCGGGCACGGCTCTCGAAAGTTTATAACCCTGCAGGGGTGTCCCAACTTAGCCCATGACAAGCTCTCGCGATCAACGAAGGAATAGACCTTCTCCCAGGAAGACCCGATCAGTCTCGGAATCTTGGTTTACAAGACATTTCGACAATGGTAAAACAAGACCAGCAAAGCCGCCCGATGTGCCGACAAATCCCGATAGGAGCTGCACATATCTCGTTCTCAGGGAAACATCGGATGAGACTAGCTACGAGTAAAACCAGACTTCGAGTTTCCCCGAAGTGGCCCCGCAGGCAGCTCAGTTCGGACCAACACTCGAAGGAGCACTGGCCCGGGGGGCTAAAATAAAGATGACCCTCAGGCTCCGGAAACCCAAGGGAAGAAGGGCTAGGTGAGGCAAATGGTAAAACCAAGGTTGGGCCTTGCTGGAGGAGTTTTATTCAAAGCGAACTGTCAGGGGGGTCCCATAAATCACCCGACCGCGTTAGGAACGCAAAATCCGGGAACATAACACCGATATGACGGAAACTAGGGCGGCAAGAGTGGAACAAAACACCAGGCATAAGGCCGAGCCTTCCACCCTTTACCAAATATATAGGTGCATTAATAATATAAGAGATATTGTGATATCCCAACAAGTAAACATGTTCCAACAAGGAACAACATCTCCATGTTCCAACAAGGAACAAACTTCATCTTCACCTGCAACTAACAACACTATAAGAGGGGCTGAGCAAAGCGGTAACATAGCCAAACAACGATTTGCTAGGAAAGGATGGTTAGAGGCTTGACATGGCAACATGGGAGGCATGATATAGCAAGTGGTAGGCATCGTAGCATAGGCATAGCAAAAGAGCGAGCATCTAGCAAGCGAAGATAGAAGTGATTTCGAGGGTATGGTCATCTTGCCTGAAATCCCGCAAGGAAGAAGAACGAGTCCATGAAGAAGACAAGCGGACGTAGTCGAACGAATCCTCACAATCGCAACATTACCGGAACTAAGAAGCAACACCGGAAACAAACAAACAACATGGTAAACACCCCAGCATAAACATGGCATGATGCATAGACAATTATGATGCATGTCCAGTATAATGAGGCATGGCATGGCAAAGTGCAACAAGCAATACTACAAGTTAAGTGGAGCTCAATATGCAACGAGTTGCATATTGACAAAACACCACATGCAATTATTTAGTTTGATCCCGTTATAAGCTACTCAACAATATTAAATGTTGTTAAACATGGCAAGGGGTGAAGCGTAATTAAACTAGCTATTTAGGCAAGTTTAAATGAGGCCGGAACAACAAACAACACTTCCGGAAAGTCCCCATGTCACTTAGCAATTTTAATGCAAACAACAATTTCAACATTTTAATTGTTGTTATCATGATGCGGATGACATGCACAAGTTTTAGGAAATATTATGAAAATGTTGACATGAGAATGTTATGAAACATTTGGTCACCACGGCGGAACAAAAAGGGTGCCACGGCGGCAAAACGGAAATGGTGCCACGGCAACATTCCGATGATCCGACAACTCCTCAAGATGTCGGTGCGAACGAAAGTGTGGATGTGCAGAACATGCAAAGATGGTGGGGGTGATCCCGGTTACCGGGTTCCCACGGGTTTGTAACATGGAAACAAGGAGGAACATGCAATGATAGCTTGGGCATGGTGCAAACACGAGCATCTCATACAACACACATGCATTCGTTCGCGGGCGCCGTCTCGGGTTTATACCTTTGAAGCGTGCGTTTCGGGGCGGTTCAAAATCGTCGAGGGAAGTAGACGTTCTCGGGTCGTAGTGGAAGTAGTCGTTCTCGCGGCGGCGGTAGTGGAAGTAGTTGTTCTCGGACGTCGTGGAAGTAGTCATTCGCGGCGACGGTAGAGGTACTCGCAATGTAGTCGAACTTGGCGCATCCGAAGGGGTACTTACCGAAATCCACCTTGGATGTAGTCGTACACGTACAGAGCGGAACTTCGGGAAGGCTGGCATGCTGCTGCTCGATGCAGCCAGGGGATGCAGAGGACGCCGGGAAGGCTGACGGCGGAGAGCATCTCAGCCACGGGGAAGGTGGACGGCGGGCTTCGGAGCAAGGTGGTGGCGCGGAGGCGACGGGGAGGAGGCCGCAGGTGAGGGAGGAGGCACTGGAGGCCGGCTCCGAGGCGGACGGGCGCGGGGTCAGGCGCTGGAGGCGCAGGCGACGGAGAGCCGCCGGAGTTGGCTGCACCGATGGGGTCACCGGCGTGGCTTGGAGAGGAAGAGGGACTTGGCTGGCGGCGCGGCTCGAGCGAGAGGCTCTCGCTCCTCTCTGGCGGCAGAGGGAGGAAGCAGCAGTGGCGAGCTCGAGGAGCTGCTCTCCTTGAGCGCTCGGGCGACGGGGACGGCTGGCGCCGGTGGAGGGAGGAGGCGGCGAGGGGAAAGGGAGAGGGGGTCGCGCGAGGAGGGCCATGGCTGCGGGCACGAGAACGAGAGGGAGATGGGGATCGAGAGGAGGGAGAGATGAGATGCGGGCTAGGGTTAGGAGGGGGTTAGGTGGGCTGGACCTCCAGGGCAAATGGGCCGGCCTGGTTTGCTGGTTAGGCTGCGGGCTAGAGGCCGGTTTGGATGGTCGGGCCTAAGAGGCCTGGCTGGGCTCTCTCTCTATTCTTTAAATTAACAGAGAACTAGAAGAAAGGAAAAGAGAGAAGAAAAGGTTTAGAGGAAGAATTTGGGCATGCGGGTAATTTTTCCGGACTCGCAAAAATATGCTCGTTCCAAGAAAATAGAAAGAGGCATGATTGAAAGATTTAAATTCAAACACATTTGAATTTAATTCAAATGGGTTTGAACTAGGACTAGGATTCCGCAGTGTCCAAAAATGTTCGGATTTTTGGTGGAGCTCCGGAAAATGATGAAAGAAATTATGGGCAGAGTTGGAGACCAAGAATTAAGATAACAAATGCATGGAATATTTTGCAATTGTGTTATGGTGAATTCCAAATTAATGGAATATTTAATAATAGCTCCCTAATATGGGAGGATATGTTATAAAGAGAAATCACCATTGTGAATATCCCTCAATTTAAATGGACCTAGGATCCACCCGATTTATTTAGTTGAGTTTTTAAAAGGGTTGCATGATGACATGATGCAATGCAAATGATGCAATGATGAATGCATGACATGAAGAAAAAGCAAAACGAAGACAAAAACCCAACCACAAGGAAATAACATATCACATCTCCGGAAAAGGCAAGAGTTGGAGTTACGGATATGGAAAGTTGCATCCGGGGCATTACATCTCACGAGGAAGACGAGGATGAAGATGAGGAGTCGGAGGAAGTGGAGAGTGATTCCCCTCGCATTGATACGTCTCCAATGTATCTATAAATTTTGATTGTTCCATGCTATTATATTACTCGTTTTGGATGTTTATGGGCTTTACTCTACACTTTTATATCATTTTTGGGACTACCCTACTAACCGGAGGCCCAACCCAAATTGTTGTTTTTTTGCCTATTTTAGTGTTTCGAAGGAAAGGAATATCAAACGGAGTACAAACGGAATGAAACCTTCGGGAGCGATCTTTTTGGAACAAACGCAATCCAGGGGACTTGGAGTGGACGTCAAGCAACAAATGAGGCGGCCACGAGGGTGCCCGCCGTGCCCCCTAGGTGTGGGCGCGCCCCCCACCCTCATGGGCCCCTCGAGCGTCACCCGACCTACTTCTTCCTCCTATATATATCCAAGTACCCCCGAAAACATCCAGGAGCACCACGAAAAACTATTTCCACCTACGTAACCTTCTGTATCCGCGAGATCCCATCTTGGAGCCTTCGTCGGCGCTCCACTGGAGGGCAATCGACCATGGAGGGCCTCTACATCATCTCCAAGGCCTCTCCGATGAGTTGTGAGTAGTTTACCACAGACCTTCGTGTCCATAGTTATTAGCTAGATGGCTTCTTCTCTCTCTTTGAATCTCAATACCAAGTTCTCCTCGATCTTCTTGGAGATCTATTCGATGTAACTCTTTTTGCGATGTGTTTGTCAAGATCCGATGAATTGTGGGTTTATGATCAAGTTTATCTATGAGAAATATTTGAATCTCCTCTGAATTCTTTTATATGTGATTAAGTTATCTTTGCAAGTCTCTTCAAATTATCAGTTTGGTTTGGCCTACTAGATTGATCTTTCTTGTAATGGGAGAAGTGCTTAGCTTTGGGTTCAATCTTGCGGTGTCCTTTCCGAGTGACAGCAGGGGCAGCAAGGCACGCATTGTATTGTTGCCATCAAAGATAAAAAGATGGGGTATATATCATACTGCATGAGTTTATCCCTCTACATCATGTCATCTTTCTTAATGTGTTACTCTGTTCTTCATGAACTTAATACTCTAGATGCAGGCAGGAGTTAGTCGATGTGTGGAGTAATAGTAGTAGATGTAGAATCGTTTCGGTCTACTTGTCACGGACGTGATGCCTATATACATGATCATGCCTAGATAATCTCATAACTATGCACTTCTCTATCAATTGCTCGGCAGTAATTTGTTCACCCACCGTAATACTTATGCTATCTTGAGAGAAGCCACTAGTGAAACCTATGGGCCTCGGGTCTATCATTTATCATATAAGTTTTCCATCTAGTTTTATTTGCATCTTTTATTTTCTAATCTATATCATAAAAATACCAAAAATATTTATCTTATCTTATTAGCTCTATCAGATCTCACTTTTGCAAGTTACTGTGAAGGGATTGACAACCCCTTTATCGCGTTGGTTGCAAGGTTCTTGTTTGTTTGTGTAGGTGCGTGGGACTTTTGAGGAGCCCCCTACTGGATTGATACCTTGGTTCTCAAAAACTGAGGGAAATACTTACGCTACTTTGCTGCATCACCCTTTCCTCTTCAAGGGAAAAACCAACGCAAGCTTAAGACATAGCAAGAAGGATTTCTGGCGCCGTTGCCAGGGAGGTCTTCGCTCAAGTCAAGACATACCAAGTACCCATCACAAACTCACCTCCCTCGCATTACATTATTTGCCATTTGCCTCTCGTTTTCCTCTCCCCTACTTCACCCTTGACGTTTTATTCGCCCTCTCTTTCCCATTCGCCTCCCTCTTTCGCTTATCTTATTGTGTGCCTATTTTCCCTTATGGCTTTTCCTAAGAACACTGAACTTCATCTTAGAAGGATGCAAGAGATTGAATTAAACATTAAAAGCTTTATGACTTTACAATTTGAGCATAATAGTTTCTTTAGAAAAGAGCTTAAAGAACAAAAAAGCTTTATGGAATACAAGAACAAAGAGCTTGATGATATGTCTAAGGAATTTTATGGTTTGAATT
The DNA here is from genome assembly GCA_963921465.1 of Triticum timopheevii. Classification (NCBI taxonomy): domain Eukaryota; kingdom Viridiplantae; phylum Streptophyta; class Magnoliopsida; order Poales; family Poaceae; genus Triticum; species Triticum timopheevii. The sequence continues at coordinate 144,760,813 of OY997270.1, forward strand.
CTCAGATTGCTTATCTTGAAAAATCAATAGCCCGAATTTCTGATAAGCAAGCCACCTTGGTCAATAAGATGGCTGCCAAACCAGAAGGGCTAGGGGAAAATAATGATGAAGATCTAAAAGTTATGGATGTGTCCCCTATTAAATCTTTGTTTTGCAATATGAATCTTGATAATGATGGGACTGGAAATTGTCAAATTTAGTTAAAAGGCGTCCCAATGATTCGGAGTTTTTAGATCTTGATGCTAAGTTTGGTAAAAGTGGGATTGGAGAGGTCCAAAATTTAAATAGCATTGAACCCACTATTATGGATTTCAAGGAATTTAATTATGATAATTGTTCTTTAATAGATTTTATTTCCTTCTTGCAATCTGTGTTGAATTCTCCTCTTGCTTATAGTCAAAATAAAGCTTTTACCAAACATATTTTTGATGCCTTGATCCAATCTTATGAGGAAAAACTTAATTTGAAAGTTTCTATACCTAGAAAACTTTATGATGAGTGGGAACCTACTATAAAGATTAAAATTAAAGATCATGAGTGCTATGCTTTATGTGATTTGGGTGCTAGTGTTTCCACGATTCCGAAAACTTTATATGATATTCTAAGTTTCCATGATCTTGATGATTGCTCTTTAAATTTGCACCTTGCGGATTCCACCATTAAGAAACCTATGGGAAGGATCAATGATGTTCTTATTGTTTAAAATAGGAATTATGTGCCCGTAGATTTTATCATTCTTGATATAGATTGCAATCTTTCATGTCCTATTATTCTTGGTAGACCTTTTCTTGGAACGATTGGTGCAATTATTGATATGAAGGAAGCGAATATTAGATTCCAATTTCCATTAAGGAAAGGCATGGAATACTTCCCTAGAAAGAAAGTTAAATTACCTTATGAATCTATCATGCGAGCTACTTATGAATTGAATGACAAAGATGGCATTACTTAGATCTATCCTCGCTTTTATGCCTAGCTAGGGGCGTTAAACAATAGCGCTAGTTGGAAGGCAACCCAATTCTATTTTTGTTTCTTGCTTTTTGCTTATGTTTAGTATATATTTCATCTAGCTTATGTTTGGATGTGCTTTCATGTTTTAATTAGTGTTTGTGCCAAGTAGAACCTATAGGATAACCTACGATGATAGTTAATTTGATTCTGCTGAAAAAACAGAAACTTTGCGCGAACGAAAATAATTTTACTAATTCACAGAAACGTTATTTTGCGTTGATTCTTTTTTCTGTAGGTCAATAGAGAAATTTCCCAGGACTTCCTATTTTTGGTAGGAGTTTTATAGTTTCAGAAGTATTCTGAAGTTACAGATTTCTACAGACTGTTCTATTTTTGACAGATTCTGTCTTTCGTGTGTTGTTTGCTTATTTTGATGCATCTATGGCTAGTTTCGGGGGGTATGAACCATAGAGGAGTTGGAATACAGTAGGTCTAATTCCAATATAAATAAAGAATTAGTTCATTACAGTAACTTATGTGGTGAATTTTCTTTCTTGCACTAACGGAGCTTATGAGATTTCCTGTTGAGTTTTGTGTTGTGAAGTTTTCAAGTTTTGGGTAAAGATTTGATGGACTATGGAATAAGGAGTGGCAAGAGCGTAAGCTTGGGGATGCCCATGGCACCCCAAGATATTCAAGTATACCAAAAGCCTATGCTTGGGTATGCCCCGGAAGGCGTCCCCTCTTTCGTCTTCGTCTATCGGTAACTTTACTAGAGCTATATTTTTATTCGCCACATGATATGTGTTTTGCTTGGAGCGTCTTATGTGATATGAGTCTTTGATTTTTAGATTTCCACAATCATGCTTGCTTTACATACCTTTTGGGAGAAACCCACATGATTTAGAATTTATTAGAATACTCTATGTGCTTCACTTATATCTTTTGAGCTAGATAGTTTTGCTCGATGTGCTTCACTTATATTTTCTAGAGCACGGAGGTGGCTTTATTTTGAAGAAATTGTTAATCTCTCATGATTGACTTATATTATTTTGAGAGTATTTTAGAACAGCATGGTATTTTCTATGGTTATAAATTTGGTCCTAGAATGATGAGCATCCAAGTTGGGTATAATAAAAACTATCATAGAAAGTGCATTAAACACTATGATCAATTTGATGCTTGAAAATTGTTTTGACATATAAAGCTGGTAATGTTAGAGTCATGCTAATTGGGTAATTACGAAATTGAGAAATACTTGTGTTGAAGTTGGCAAGTCCCATAGCATGCACGTATGGTAAAAGTTGTGTGACAAATTTGTTGCATGGGGTGCTCTTTTAATTGTCTTCCTTATGAGTGGAGGTCGGGATTGCGCGATGGTTAACTCCTACCAACCCTTCCCCTAGGAGCATGCGTAGTAGTACTTTGCTTCGAGGGCAAGTAGACTTTTGCAATAAGTATATGAGTTCTTTATGACTAATGTGAGTCCATGGATATACGCACACTCACCCTTCCACTTTGCTAGCCTTTATTATGCCGCGCAACCTTCGCCGGTATCATGCACCCATTATTTACCTTCCTAAAAACAGCCACCATACCTACCTATTATGGCATTTCCATAGCCATTCCGAGATATATTGCCATGCAACTCTCCACCATTCCGTTTATTATGACATGCTCCATCATTGTCATATTGCTCTTTGCATGATCATGTAGTTGAAATCGTATTTGTGGCAAGGCCACCTTCATAATTTTTCATACATGTCACTCTTGATTCATTGCATATCCCGGTACACCGCTGGAGGCATTCACATAGAGTCATATTTTGTTCTAAGTATTGAGTTGTAATTTTTGAGTTGTAAATCAATAAAAGTGTGATGATCTTCATTATTAGAGCATTGTCCCAAGTGAGGAGAGGATGATGAAGACTATGATTCCCCCACAAGTCGGGATGAAACTTCAGACTTTACAAAAAATAAAAGAGGCCAAAAGAGGCCCATATAAAAAAGAGAGGCCAAAGAAGCCCACCAAATAAAAAAAATGAGAGAAAAGAGAGAAGGGACAATGCTACTATCTCTTTTCCACACTTGTGCTTCAAAATAGCACCATGATCTTCATGAGAGAGAGTCTCCTATGTTGTCACTTTCATATACTAGTGGGAATTTTTCATTATAGAACTTGTCTTGTATATTGCAATGATGGGCTTCCTAAAAATGCCCTAGGTCTTCGTGAGCAAGCAAGTTGGATGCACACCCACTTAGTTTCTTTTGTTGATCTTTCATACATTTATAGCTCTAGTGCATCCGTTGCATGGCAATCCCTACTCACTCACATTGATATCTATTAATGGGCATCTCCATAGCCCGTTGATACGCCTAGTTGATGTGAGACTACCTTCTCCCTTTTTTGTCTTCACAACCACCACCATGTACCACAAATAGTGCAATGTCCATGGCTTGTGCTCATGTATTGCGTAAAAGTTGAAAAAGCTGAAGCGCGTTAAAAAGTATGAACCAATTGCTTGGTTGAAACCGGGGTTGTGCATGATGGGAGTATTTTTTGTGATGAAAATGAAGCATGGCCTAAGTATATGATTTTGTAGGGATGAGCTTTCTTTGGCTATGCTATTTTGATAAGACATGATTACTTGTTAGTATGCTTCAAGTATTACTATTTTTATGTTTTATAAGCTTTTATCTTGAATCATTTGGATCTGAACTATCATATCACAATAAATAAAATTACATTGAGAACTATGCTAGGTAGCATTCCACATCAAAAATTCTGTTTTTATCATTTACCTACTCGAGGACGAGCAGGAATTAAGCTTGGGGATGCTTGATACGTCTCCAACGTATCTATAATTTTTGATTGTTCCATGCCATTATATTACCCGTTTTGGATGTTTAAGGGCTTTACTCTACACTTTTATATCATTTTTGGGACTAACCTACTAACCAGAAGCCCAGCCCAAATTGCTGTCTTTTTTGCCTATTTCAGTGTTTCGAAGGAAAGGAATATGAAACAGAGTCCAAACAGAATGAAACCTTCAGGAACAATCTTTTTGGGACAAGCACAATCCAGGGGACTTGGAGTGGACGTCAAGCAACAAACGAGGCGGCCACGAGGGTGCCCGGTGCGCCCCCTAGGGGTGGGCGCGCCCCCAACCCTCATGGGCCCCTTGAGCGTCAACCGTCCTACATCTTCCTCCTATATATATCCACATACCCCGAAAACATCCAGGAGCACAACGAAAAACTATTTCCACCGCCGCAACCTTCTGTATCCGCGAGATCCCATCTTGGAGCCTTCGCCGGTGCTCCGTCGGAGGGGGAATCAACCATGGAGGGCCTCTACATCATCTCCAAGGCCTCTCCGATGAGTTGTGAGTAGTTTACCACAGACCTTCGGGTCCATAGTTATTAGCTAGATGGCTTCTTCTCTCTCTTTGAATCTCAATACCAAGTTCTCCTCGATCTTCTTGGAGACCTATTCGATGTAACTCTTTTTGCGGTGTGTTTGTCGAGATCCGATGAATTGTGGGTTTATGATCAAGTTTATCTATGAGAAATATTTGAATCTCCTCTGAATTCTTTTATGTGTGATTAAGTTATCTTTGCAAGTCTCTTCAAATTATCAGTTTGGTTTGGCCTACTAGATTGATCTTTCTTGCAATGGGAGAAGTGCTTATGTAACGCCCTCGATGCGGCTATATCTCCCACGTGTCGAAGCACGACTTAGAGGCATAACCGCATTGAAAGCAATGTCGCAAGTGAGGTAATCTTCACACAACCCATGTAATACATAAGGGAAAGAGATACATAGTTGGCTTACAATCGCCACTTCACGCAATTACATGAATAAAGCATTACATCATCCAGAGACAATCAAGGTCCGACTACGGAACCAAAATAAAAGAAGAACCCCAAAAGCGACAAAGGTCCCCGATCGACCCCAACTGGGCTCCACTACTGATCAACTAGAACGAAATAACACAAAGGGCAAGATCTTCATCGAGCTCCTCCTTGAGCTTGGTTGCGTCACCTACTCGGTAACATAGGCACCTGCAAACTGGTTTTGGAAGTATCTAGTGAGCCACGAGGACTCAGCAATCCCATTACCATGGGTACCAAGACTAGCAAAGCTTAATGGGAAAGGAAGGAGTAAAGTGGTGAGGTTGCAGCAGCGACTAAGCATGATATGGTGGCTAACATACGCAAATGAGAGCGAGAAGAGAAGCAAGCGGAACGGTCGTGAAGCTAGCAATGATCAAGAGGTGATCCTGAACACCTACTTACGTCAAACATAACCCAGAAACCGTGTTCACTTCCCAGACTCCGCCAAGAAGAGACCATCACGGCTACACACACGGTTGATGCATTTTAATTCGGATCTGGTGTCAAGTTATCTACAACCGGACATTAACAAATTCCCATCTGCCACATAACCGCGGGCACGGCTCTCGAAAGCTCTCGCGATCAACGAAGGAATAGACCTTCTCCTAGGAAGACCCGATCAGTCTCGGAATCCCGGTTTACAAGACATTTCGACAATGGTAAAACAAGACCAGCAAGACCTCCCGGCGTGCCGACATTGTGATAGTAGCCGCGCGTATCTCGTCTCAGGCCACGACCGGATGAGCAGTACATACGGCAACCGACGATACCCCAAGTTGCCTAGGGGCGGCACCGCAAGTGGCTCTGGTTTGGACCAACACTTAGACAAGCATTGGCCCGGGGGGGCTATAATAAAGATGACCCTCGAGAGAGCAACTCCCAAGGGAAAAGTAGGTGGTGGTGAGGCAAATGGTAAAAGTCAAAGGTGGGCCTTGCTGGACAAGTTTTATTCAAAGCGAACTGTCAGGGGGGTCCCATAAATCACCCGACCGCGTTAGGAACGCAAAATCTGGGAACATAACACCGGTATGATGGAAACTAGGGCGGCAAGAGTGGAACAAAACACCAGGCATAAGGCCGAGCCTTCCACCCTTTACCAAATATATAGATGCATTAATAATATAAGAGATATTGTGATATCCCAACATAACCCTGTCCACCATGGAGCAATCTTCAACTTCACCTGCAACTAGCAATGCTATAAGAAGGGCTGAGCAAAGCGGTAACATAGCCAATCAATGGTTTGCTAGGTATGGTGTCAAAGGTTAGAGGTTCATGGCAATTTGGGAGGCTTGAAGAGCAAATGATAGGTAATGCAGCATAGCGATAGAAAGAAGCAACTAGCATAGCAAAGATAGTAGTGAGATCCAGGGTAGCGGTCATCTTGCCTGAAATCCCGCAAGGAAGAAGAACGAGTCCATGAAGAAGACGAACTGACGTAGTCGAACGAATCCTCACAATCGCAACATTACCGGAACTAAGAAGCAACACCGGAAAGAAACAAACAACATGGTAAATGCACAAGCATAAACATGGCATGATGCACAAACAAGTATGATGCATGACCAGTTTAATGAGGCATGGCATGGCAAAGTGCAACGAACAATACTACAAGTTAAGTGGAGCTCAATATGCAACGAGTTGCATATTGACAAAACACCACGACAAGTTATTTAGTTCGATCTCGTTTATGTACCCAACAATATTAAATGTTGATTAACATGGAAATGGGTGAAGCATAACAAAACTACCTACCTAGGCAAGTTTAAATGAGGCCGGAAACAACGAACAACAAGTCCAGAAAATCCCCATGAGCAATATTCGAATTTGGTACTGTTCTGCCCTAAAACATATTTTAAAGTTGTTAAACAGGAAAATAAGGTGGACCATGTTAATCTAGGCATTTTTCCACCCCATTTACATATAAAGTTTATTTAAAATGGAGCTACGGTTATTTAGTTATGAAATAAATCATTTTAGCATGGCATTTGAGCAAATTTAAAAAAACATCATTTTAAACATTTTAACATGGGATGAAAATGGCATATTATTAATCTACACAAAATTCTAAGCATTTTACATATATAGTTTGTTTAATTTGGATGCATGCATGATTAGTTATTAGCAATACAAAACAGGGGCATTACTGAAATTATGCAAAAGAAAATAAAACAACAAGTGGACACAGGCTTGGTCAGCTACTGTCAATGGCAAGTGGGGCTGGAGGGTGGTCAACCGAGTCAAAGAGGACCAGTCAACAGGGTTGTGGGGCCAAGGCGCCATACACACAGAGGAAAAAAATAGATGGAAAGGGCTAAGGAAAAATGAGGACGCTGGGATTCGATCCCTGGCCTCCTGGGTGAACGGGCAGCGCGATGACCAGCTGAGCTGAGATGTGCTTGTGCATTGGAGGGGGTTCGGCTCATTTTGAACTAGTGGCAATCCAGGTTTTCTTCCCCATGGCGCACAGGGAGCTCGGAGACGCTGCCTGTGAGCAAACGTGTCCGCGGCAAGGACGGCTGAGCAGTGGCGGGTGTGCGGAAAAGGGATGGTGGTGCACTGTACGGCGCACGTGTACAGAGGCTTGAGCACGAGCTCATGCTCGTCTCGGGCATGGCAGGACAAGACGGATGGCAGAGACAGCTTGGCGGACACGGAGCGAGAAGCGAGGCGAGCTGCGAGCGTGGGCGTGCGGGGTATGTGTGTGCATGTGTGGATCAACGAGCAGAGCCACGGCATGAACACCAGCATGAACTCGAGGCCGTCCATGGCGAACGAACTTGGGCAGCATGGATCGGGTATTACAGCGATGGAAACAACAGGGAAAGAAGATGGTGAGGCGCGGCTGCTCACAGAGGGCTCGAGGGAGTCGACGAGGGGGTCGGAGACACGCTGCCGAGGGCGAGGCGAGGCGCTGATCGTGGCGGCGTTCTGCTCCGTGAAGAAGAGGAAGCGGGAGGCCGATCCAGGGCTCCAGGGGCCTGCCACGGGGTCGAGGACGAAGGCAGGGACGCGTGCATCGCTCCCCGAGGAAGAAGAAGGCTGGCGGCGACGGTTGGCCCGAGGAAGAAGACGACGGAGAGGACGTCGAGGAAGGAGCTCCGGTGACCGCGTGGACACATGAGCTGCGGATGAAGACGGCGGGGACAGCCATGGTGCGGAGAAGACGCCTGAACGGACGTAGTGGACGTAGAGGAAGAAGATGGACATGCCAGAGACGATCTTGGCACCCTCCGGCTGCCAGAACGCCGGCGGGGTTGATTCTCTTGGGTGCTCTTTTCTTGCGGAAGAAGAACAACCAGAGAAGGAGATGGGTTGTGGCGGCGTTGAAGGGAGGAGGAGAAGTTAGGGTAGGGCACAGACGTCGAGGGGTGGTATATAGGGCGCTAGGGAGCTGTACGGCAGCCGATCGAGCGGTGCCATGGCGATCTGATGGCTACTGTTCGGTCGTACATAGGTGACATAGTTAGAAGAAGGAGAAGAGGTGGGCTTAGGCTGGATTCGAAGGGGTAAGTGGCTGTGCGGGACGGCTATTGCTGGGCTGCGTGCGGCCTCCTCCTGTATGCATTCTTCTCTTTTCTTCAGACAGAAAACAAGACAGAAAAGCATAGAAATAATGGAGAGTGTGGAGAGAGATATGTGAATATCCCTGGAGTTCAGAATTTGTGCAGAATTTTAATAAATTGCTTTGGGAATTTTTAAGGATATAAAAATAATTCAAGTTTGAATTAAATTCAAACTTGCGCCATTTTTTAACCCAACCAAAACACTTTCAAATGGGCTGAAAATTAGCAGAGAGGATGTAGGCAAAGTGCAGGATTTATAGGAAAAGAATGAAGATGTATTGAGGACAGAAAAATGCCACTTGCAAGAAATGTGTGAGAATTGCAAGGAAGAAGCTAGTGATGGGGTGATGCACTTGATGATGGTTTAGATGGAAGGGAAAGATGGAACAGCAAAGAAGATGAGGGGAAGGAGTTCACAAAGATAACAAGCACACAACAAAGATGATCATGATGCAAATGCAACAACAATGACAAAATGCAATAGCACATCATGAAGCATATGACAAAGCAAGATGATCATGGCAACAACAAGGATGGCAAAATACAATTAATAAATAGCATGACGCAAGAAGCAAAATATGACAAGCACTCAACATGAACATAGCAACAAACAACATAAACACAGGTCAACAACTAAAATAAATGGAAGGGCAACTGAAGCATCGGTCTCGGGGCGTTACAGCTTAGCTTTGGGTTCAATCTTGCGGTGTCCTTTCCCAGTGTCAGCAGGGGAAGCAAGGCACTTATTGAATTGTTGCCATCAAGGATAAAAAGATGGGGTTTATATCATATTGTCGGTGTCAAAACCGGCGGATCTCGGGTAGGGGGTCCCGAACTGTGCGTCTAGGCGGATGGTAACAGGAGACAAGGGACACGATGTTTTTACCCAGGTTCGGGCCCTCTCGATGGAGGTAAAACCCTACTCCTGCTTTATTAATATTGATGATATGGGTAGTACAAGAGTGGATCTACCACGAGATCAAGGAGGCTAAACCCTAGAAGCTAGCCTATGGTATGATTGTTGTAATGGTTGTTCGTCCTACGGACTAAAACCCTCCGGTTTATATAGACACCGGAGAGGGCTAGGGTTACACAGAGTCGGTTACAATGGTAGGAGATCTACATATCCGTATTGCCAAGCTTGCCTTCCACACCAAGGAAAGTCCCATCCAGACACGGGACGAAGTCTTCAATCTTATATCTTCATAGACTTGGAGTCCGGCCGATGATGATAGTCTGGCTATCCGGACACCCCCTAGTCCAGGACTCCCTCAGTAGCCCCTGAACCAGGCTTCAATGACGATGAGTCTGGCGCGCATATTGTTCGGCATTGCAAGGCGGGTTCCTCCTCCGAATAATCATAGAAGATTGTGAACACCAGGATAGTGTCCGGCTCTGCAAAATAAATTCCACATACCACCGTAGAGAGAATAATATGTACACAAGTGCAATCTGCTGACGTATTTTGTGGCATGATGTCACACCACTACCAAGCCTTCACTTGAATCGTTTTTATTATACCACCTCAGCGCGTTTAGCGAAGCGGTTTCCTGGGCACGTCTTGTCGAAGCAGAGATCGTGTTCCCCTTATTCCGCGATTCCCATCAATACGGACGTGGGTAACCCAACCGCGCCATTGATTGTGGCGCTTGGGAGATAGGCGAGTTTTACCAGGCCGGTGGGGACGCATAGTCTTCGTCCGCCCATATATAAGGGGATAAGGATCCACCTTTTTTACCTACGCCTTCTTCCTCCTTTGCCTATCCATTTCCGCGCACTCGAGCTCCAGCGCCCAAGTCCGCACACCTCGCCTCAACCTTTTCCAGCCATGTCCGGAGCGGGAGGCAAGTGGATGGCCTCCTCCGTTACGGAGGGGCACATCAAAAAACTGCGCGGCGCCGGATACTTGTCCGGCGACATCGCGCACCGGCTGCCCGACGAGGGGCATCTCATCCCCACCCCCAGGCCCCATGTGAGGGTCGTATTTCTTCCCCACTTCCTCCGCGGACTGGGCTTCCCACTCCAACCCTTCGTCCGGGGGCTCATGTACTACTATGGCCTGGACTTCCACGATCTGGCGCCAAACTTCATCCTCAACATCTCGGCGTTTATCGTCGTGTGCGAGGCCTTCCTCTGCATCCAGCCTCACTTCGGCTTGTGGCTAAAGACCTTCAAGGTCAAGCCGAAGGTTGTGAAGGGCAACCAAGCGGAGTGCGGAGGCACCATGGTGGGAAAAATGCCCAACGTCACTTGGCTCGAGGGCGCCTTCGTGGAAAACATCAAAGGGTGGTCGGGGTGGTTCTACATCACCGAGCCGCGTGACCCTAAATGGGCAGCGGCCCCCGAGTTCAGATCTGGTACCCCCATGCAGCTCACCTCCTGGAAAGAGAAGGGCTTGCTATGGGGCAGTTCGGAGGAGCTGACCGGACGCCAGTCCTGTCTCCAGACCCTGGTGAACAAGAAGCTTAAACTTTGTCAACGTGATCCAGGTCATGCTCGTCCGCCGGATTCTCCCCTGCCAACAACGGGCTTTCAATCTGTGGGAGTTTGATCCGGCACAGCACCGGACCCTTAACGGGCTCTTCGTCACAACGTACGAAGCGGCCTGGAGGGTGCTGTTCAAGGGGGGAGAAGCCCCCGCATCCGCAACTGAAGATCGCGGATTCAGCACGTGGCGCCCGGCCGGCGCGATAAGATATGTTATCCTTTATGGGACATTCATCTCTTTCATAGTTTGACTATATGTGGGATCTAAAATTCCCCATGCCTTTAACAGGACTGGCAGAGGACGTCCGGACAGGTTAACTGTCCGGCTCCCCTCCCCGAAGACCTAGCAGATACCCGTTTAACGGGGCTGCTAGTCCCGGCACTATATGTGGTGCCGGAGAAGAAGGCCAAGAAGAAGGCCACGGGAACCCGAAGAAGTTCCCGGCGCCAGGTGGTATCGGACTTGTCGTCCGATGGCTCCGAGGCGGACTCCTCTCCCGAAGACGAGGAGGAGACTCTCCCCAAGAGGGGGGAGAGAAGAAAAGGAAGGCTTCCCCAATGGGGGAGGCCGAAGGGTCCAAGAAGGGAAGGACCCTTCCTCCGACCTGCTCCGCCAACGCCGGCGACGGCGACCGGGAGTGGCCCTCAAGGGCCAAGCCCCCGGCAAGATCGTAAGTATCCGGATTCCTGAATGATTTATAATTTCTCTTTGTGCCACGTAGTGTCCTTCTAATGCCGCATACTACCTGTAGTCCGGCTGAGAATGATCTTCCCGCTTCACCGAGCGGGTCCTTGGCTCCGTCGGATGTGGATTCCCTTCCGACCGCCTCAACTCCCCGTGGCGCTGACGAAGCCGAGGTGGGATCCCAGGAGGGGACCCATCAGGAGGAGGCTCCGAATGTGCCGCAAGGCAGCCTCCCGGACTTTGCGCCGGACTCCGCACCGGAACCTGTAGTGGTTCTGGAGTCCGGCAGGCGGCCCCTTCGTAATAAGTGCAAGACTGTGACACCGGCGGCCTCCGTCCAACCGAAGGCGCCAGACAACTTGTTGGAGGCTCTCAACGGCGCTTCCATTGAGGAAGAACACCGCACTATCATGAGTGCAGTGATTCAGAAGGTTCAGCTCGCCAAGAGCGGGCTGACCGAAGCCTGCAGCAGCCTTCTAACGGGCTTTGAGGTAAGAAATTTAAAATATGTAATGTAATACCCCATAGACAGTAGCCCCTGATGCTCGGTTCGGTGTTCGGAAAGAAAAGCCGGACTGAGGATCTAAAAAGATATACGCAGGAGGTCTAAAAATTATGTCAATATGGGATTGCAGGCTACCCTGCTGACCTCCGCCGCACTGACTGTGGAGGTCGATGCTTTAAAGCAGAACCTCGAGCGGTCCGAGAGTGAGCTCGGCCGTGCCAAGAAGAAGCTCGAGGACAAGGAAGGTGAGTAACACCATATTGAATTTGTACCTTACAGAAAAGGATTTTGGTTGCAAGAAAAATAACAAGGATAACGTATGTACTCCAGGGCCACGAACGAGGTGGCGACCCTGAAGGAGGCGGTGTCTACGGCCGAACATAATGCGGCCGCGGAGCGAGCCGAGCGGGAGAAGCAGGAGGAGAGGGTGGCGGCGGTGCAGCAAGAGCTCCAGGCTCTCATGGAAAAACATGAGGGTTTGGAGCGCGACTCGAGGACTCGAGAGTCCGAGCTTGCATCGGCCCTTGAGGGCGCAAAAGCCGCTAAGGCCGAAGCCCACAAGGCCCTCCAGGAGGTCGAAGATTTGAAGAAAATAGCAGCGGGTAAGGCTTTTTTCATGCAAAGCAAGCATGTGAAAGTGAATTACCTGTTACTTACCAGAATTCAGAGCTCTCCAGGAGCGTTTGCAGATCTGCCTCGCAGCGTGTCCGATGCTGCCGCATTCTACCGGGCCGAGGAGGGGAGCTCGACGGAGAAGGTCTTCTGGTCTCAGTATGCTGAGGCCGGACATCCGGTGCCCCTTAGCGACCAGCTGAAGCAGCTGGTCGAGCTCCACAAGGTAGTCGAACAGGCCATGAAAGGCCTCATAGTTCGGCTGTGGCCCGAGGAGGCCTTGCCTGGGAGCTACTTCGACCTGGTGCGGCGGCTGGTGGATGTGTGTCCCTGGGTGGAAGTCGTCAAGCGCTCTGCCTGTATTGAAGGTGCTCGTCGGGCCCTTGACCGTGCAAAAGTGCACTGGGGCAGGCTGGATGCTGAGAAGCTTCTAACGGACGCGCCGCCGGCGGGCAAGGAGTATCGCACGCCCGAAATGTACTATAAGAGTGTCCTGAAGGGTGCCCACAAGATTGCGGATGAGTGCTCCAAAGATGTAATATTTGAGTAGACCCACAATGTGTTATCTTGTGCGCTGAAAACTTTGTTCATATGCGCTAAGCAACGCTTATTAATTTAAAATATTACCTTCTGTGCGGCCGTTTATGAAATCTGAGAGATGGCAAGTCGTCGGCTTCAGCCCCCATGCCACGAGTGCTGGGGTGTTCGGTATAAACTTGAGCACTCTTGTTCCCATTTTTGGGTCCATCTAGGGAGGCACTCAACACGACAAACAAGGCAACCGGACTTATAATGCTTGAACACTCTCACTTAGCCATTGAATTCTATAATTTTAAATTTCGGCGAAGCCCCTAGTATTCGGAAGACCGAGTTCGGGGCGCTATCCACGCCTGGGCCGGACAAATCCGGTTCCTCACTCTAAGCGGCATAAGTCTTTAGGGACTCGAAAAGACCTCTCAAACAACGAGCAGCTCTCACCTTATCATGATGGTCAGTTTTAGCTTTCCCCACTGAGGAGCTCGCCCAGCTCAACCGGGCCGCAATCGCAGTGGTTCTCCCAGTGCTACCTTAGCCAGTAAAACGAAATGTATGGTACCAAAACATGGGAGCCGGGCAAACCCAACTATTGACCCAAGACATGATTCGGAGCCGATGCATATAATGTTATAAGTTCGGGGTGCCGCACTTGGGAAAGTGTTCGGACTTATCACACCATAATGCGGGGAACATAAGCCCCTGGTGTATTCGGCCGTACCAAAGTGTACGGATGCAGGATGTCGTAAATGAACATATATATATATATATATATATATATATATATATATATATATATATATATATATATATATATATATATATATATATAAAGAAATGCAGCTATAAGCAAAAAGCGATGCATTGTTTATTCAGAAATATTGCCATGAATGCGGAGCGATACAAATAGTGCGGTAAGCAAGGGATTGGACTATTTAAACATGTCCCCCTCCAGGGATAGGCTGCGGAATGGTGTATGAAACAGATTTAATGCTCGTAATGGAGACCACCTGAGTGTTCATCGTAGCCTTTCTCCTTCCCTGGCTGTTGCATCGTTAGTTCTGCAGGTCTGCTGCCGGATAGGGCCTCTGGTGAACGGAGTCCTGTGGGTAAGAAAAAGAAAAAAGAAAAAGAGCGACACACTTGGGAGCCCCTGGTGTGGTTGAGCCGCACTCTGGGCCTGTCGTGGTCATGCCCCTCCCCCTATGCCCATGGAATCTCCAGAGCGTAATGATGTACGCGAAGGACTAGTCTTGCAATCATGCAAGGGCTGGGGTTGGGGCCGCATTGCTACGCGTGCTCGGAACGTGCCAGGTGTTCTTGATGTATGTTACTCCGGGCGCGCTTGGCCATGTCCGGTCGCTTACCGGCCAAACTTGAGAATTGCCTTAAGAGGCTGCTCTATACTTCTGCCGCGAGAGCCGCTGTATGTTCCTCTGTTTGGAGGGAGCGTTCCGTGTTTCCGTTGACCGTGATGACTCCTCGAGGGCCTGGCATCTTGAGCTTGAGGTATGCATAATGCGGCACCACGTTGAACTTTGCAAACGCGGTCCGTCCGAGCAGAGCATGATAGCCGCTACGGAATGGTACTATATCGAAGATTAACTCCTCGCTTCGGAAGTTATCCGGGGATCCGAAGACCACTTCCAGTGTAACCGAGCCTGTAAAATTGGCCTCTACACCTGGTATGACGCCTTTGAAGGTCGTCTTTGTAGGTTTAATCCTTGAGGGGTCTATGCCCATCTTGCGCACTGTGTCCTGATAAAGCAGGTTCAGGCTGCTGCCACCGTCCATCAGGACTCTGGTGAGGTGAAATCCATCGACGATTGGGTCTAAAACCAATGCGGCGAATCCGCCATGGCAGATACTGGTGGGGTGGTCCCTTCGATCAAAAGTGATCGGGCAAGAGGACCAAGGATTGAACTTCGGGGCGACTGGCTCCATCGCATATACATCCCTAAGTGCACGCTTCTGCTCCCTCTTGGGTATATGGGTTGCGTATATCATGTTTACCATCCACACTTGTGGGGGGAAACCCTTCTGTCCTCTACTGTTCGGCGGTCGGGTCTCTTCCTCGTCATCGCTGTGCAGCCCCTTGTCATTGTTTTCGGCAATTAACTTGCCTGCCTGCTTGAATACCCAACAATCCCTGTTAGTGTGATTAGCTGGCTTTTCAGGGGTGCCATGTATCTGGCAAGAGCGGTCGAGTATTCGGTCCAAATTGGACGGACCCGGAGTGGTTCTTTTGAATGGCTACTTCCGCTGACCGGGTTTAGAGCCTCTAAATCCGGCGTCGACTGTCGTATCCTCAGTGTTATCGCCGTTAACGCGGCGTTTGTTTTTTTTTTCGACGCGACCTGCCATTGCGGCCTTAGTATCCGGACTGCCTGCATTTTTGCTGAGGTTGTTACTGCGGGCTAGCCAGCTGTCCTCCCCCGCACAGAAGCAGGTCATGAGTGATGTGAGGGCTGCCATGGATTTCGGCTTTTCCTGTCCTAGGTGCCGGGCCAGCCACTCGTCGCGGATGTTATGTTTGAAGGTTGCGAAGGCCTCTGCATCCGGACAGTCAACGATTATATTTTTCTTTGTTAAGAACCGTGTCCAGAACTGTCTGGACGATTTGTCTGGCTGCTGAATTATGTGGCGTAGGTCATCGGCGTCCGATGGTCGCACATATGTGCCCTGGAAGTTGTCAAGGAATGCGGCTTCCAGGTCCTCCCAACACCCAATTGACTCTGATGGCAACCTGTTAAGCCAATGCCGAGCTGGCCCTTTAAGCTTGAGTGGGAGATATTTGATGGCGTGGAGATCGTCACCGCGGGCCATATGGATATGAAGGAGATAGTCTTTGATCCAAACCGCGGGGTCTGTTGTGCCATCGTAGGATTCAATGTTCACGGGTTTAAACCCTTCAGGGATTTGATGATCCATTACTTCATCTATGAAGCATAGTGGGTGTGCGGCGCCTCTATACTGGGCAATATCGCGATGTAGCTTAAGAGAGCTTTGTCTACTGTGTTCGGCCCGGCCGGAATTGCTGTATCCGGCGCGACGGTAGTCGTCTCGCATCGTGGGGCGCCCACGTGATCCATAGATCAATCTTGATTGTCTTGCCTTGTCCTCCAATATGTCTCGCAAGTCCGGCGCATTCCTCCATGGCTTCATACTTTTCGAGCGATGCCGGGGTACGGTCCTGATGGAGGGCCTAGATGCCTCTCTGTCGCGGCCATGAGGTGGTCGGTCTGCCGTATTGTGCGCTGGTGATGAGGATTTATACTCCTCGTCCTCAAATTGGGGGAGCAACTTGTGTTTTGGGTAGCTTTTGGAGGGGCGTTCGAGTTCATGCTCTTCGGCCGCGAGGACTTCGGTCCATCTGTCGGCCAGCAGGTCTTGATCAGCTCTGAGCTGTTGCTGCTTTTTCTAAATCCCGCCACAACAAGAATGAATATTCTGGTACCGGAGACAATAACACTCCGGAGAGTGCCGAAGACAATTCTCTCCTGCACGACTCAGCGCAAGAGGATGCAGAAGCAAGCCCTCACGACAGGGCGGCAGACGAAGGGGTTGAGGATGATAACTATATGCCTCCCTCCGAAGACGAAGCAAGCCTCAACGATGATGAATTCGTCGTACCTAAGGATCCCGTCGAACAAGAGCGCTTCAAGCGCAGGCTCATAGCCACGGCAAATAGCCTAAATAAAAAGCAGCAACAGCTCCAAGCTGATCAAGATCTGCTGGCCGATCGATGGACAGAGGTCCTCGCGGCCGAAGAGTATAAACTCGAACGTCCCTCCAAAAGTTACCCAAGACGCAAGCTGCTCCCCCGATTAGAGGAGGAAGCATACATACCTTCATCACCAGCGCATGACATGGCTGACCGACCACCCCGTGGCCGCGACAGAGAGGCATTCAGGCTCCCAACCAAAACCGTACCCCGACATCGCTCCAAGAGTATGAAGCCAAAAGGGAACGCACCGGGCTTGCGAGACATATTGGAGGACAAAGCAAGACAATCCAGATCCATCTATGGATCACGTGGGCGCCCTACGACCCACGACGAATATCGTTGCGCCGGACATAACGCCGGCCGGGCCGAACATAGCAGACAGCGCTCCCTCGAGCTGCGTCGCAATATTGCTCAATACAGGGGCGCCGCACACCCGTTATGCTTCACCGATGAAGTAATGGATCATCAGATCCCCGAAGGGTTTAAACCCGTAAATATCGAATCTTACGATGGTACAACAGACCCCGCGGTGTGGATCGAAGATTATCTTCTCCACATCCATATGGCCCGCGGCGACGATGTCCACGCCATCAAATATCTCCCACTCAAGCTTAAAGGACCAGCTCGGCATTGGCTTAACAGCCTGCCCGCAGAGTCAATTGGGTGTTGGGAAGACCTGGAGGCTGCGTTCCATGATAACTTCCAAGGTACATATGTGCGACCACCAAACGCCGATGACCTAAGCCACATTATTCAGCAGCCAGACGAATCGGCCAGACAATTCTGGACACGGTTCTTGACGAAGAAAAATCAAATCGTCGACTGTCCGGATGCGGAGGCCCTTGCAGCCTTCAAACATAACATCCGGGACGAATGGCTAGCCCAGCACCTGGGGCAGGAGAAGCCGAAATCCATGGCAGCCCTCACATCGTTAATGACCCGCTTTTGTGCGGGAGAGGACAGCTGGCTAGCCCGCAGCAACAATCTCCGCAAAAATTCTGGCAGTCCGGACACTAAGGACAACAACGGCAGGTCACGTCGAATCAAAAACAAACGCCGCATTAACGGTGACGACAAGGAGGATACGGCAGTCAATGCCGGATTCCGAGGCTCCAAACCCGGTCAACGGAAGAAGCCATTTAAAAGAACCACTCCGGGTCCGTCCAATCTGGACCGAATACTCGACCGCTCATGCCAGATACATGGCACCCCCGAAAAGCCAGCTAATCACACCAATAGAGATTGTTGGGTGTTCAAGCAGGCTGGCAAGTTAATTGCCGAACACAATGACAAGGGGCTAAATAGCGACGACGAGGAAGAGACCCGGCCGCTGAACAATAGAGGACAGAAGGGTTTCCCCCCACAAGTGCGGACGGTGAATATGATTTACGCGACCCATATACCCAAGAGGGAGAGGAAGCGCGCACTACGGGACGTCTATGCGATGGAGCCAGTCGCCCCCAAGTTCAATCCATGGTCCTCCTGTCCGATCACTTTCGATCGACGAGACCATCCGACCAGCATACGCCATGGCGGATTCGCCGCATTGGTCATAAACCCAATCGTCGATGGATTTCACCTCACAAGAGTCCTGATGGACGGCGGCAGCAGCCTGAACCTGCTTTATCAGGACACAGTGCGCAAAATGGGCATAGACCCATCTAGGATCAAACCTACTAAGATAACCTTTAAAGGTGTCATCCCAGGAGTGGAAGCCAACTGTACAGGCTCAGTCACACTGGAAGTGGTCTTCGGATCCCCGGATAATTTCCGAAGCGAAGAGTTAATCTTCGATATAGTCCCGTTCCGTAGCGGCTATCATGCCCTGCTCGGACGAACCGCGTTTGCAAAATTCAATGCGGTGCCGCATTATGCATACCTAAAGCTCAAGATGCTAGGCCCTCGTGGAGTCATTACGGTCAATGGGAATACAGAACGCTCCCTCCGAACGGAGGAACATACAGTGGCTCTCGCGGCAGAAGTACAGAGTAGCCTTCTACGGCAATTCTCCAGTCCGGCAATCAAAAAGCCGGATACATCAAAGCGCGCCCGGAGCAACACTAACCAAGACCACCTGGCGCGATCAGAGCACGCGTAGCAATGCGGCCCCAACCCCCGCCCGCGCATGATCACAAGAATAACACTCCGCGTACATCATTATGCTTTGGAGATACCATGGGCGCAGGGGAGGGGCTTGATCACAAGGGACAAAGAGTGCGGCTCGACCACACCAGGGGCTCATGCGAGCGCCCCCCTTGGGTTTACTTTTTATCTTTTCTTCTTTTTATGTATACATGACTCTGTTAATCAGAAGCCTTGTTCGACGGCGCACTTGCCAAACTCACGATGCAACAGTCAGGGACTAAAGAAGGCTGCGACGAACAATCAGGTGGTCTCCATTACGAGCATTAAATTCGATTACATACACCAAGTCTGCAGCTCATCCCTGGAGGGGGACATGTTAATTTAGTCCAAATCCCTTGCTTACCGCACTATTTGTATCAGTCCGCTTTATTAGCAGACCTTCTTTCATAAATAACGCAGCACTTCCTTTTTGCAAGTACATTACCTTTTTATTGCAATTGCGTTACCTCTTATATATGTTCATTATATGACATCTTGCACCCGTATACTTTGGTACGGCCGAATACGCCAGGGGCTTCTGTTCCCCGGATTATGGTGTAATTAAGTCCGAACACTTTCACAAGTGCGGCACCCCGAACTTATAGCATTATATGAATCAGCTCCGAATCATGTCTTGGGTCAATAGTTGGGTTTGCCCGGCTCCCATATTTTGGTACCTTACGTTCCGTTCCGTCGGCTAAAGTAGCACTGGGAGAACCACTGCGATTGCGCCCCGGTTGAGCCGGGTTAACGCCTCAGTGGAGAAAGCTAAAACTGACTGGCATGATAAGGCGAGAGACTGGTCGCTGTTAGAGAGGTTCTTTCGGGTCCCTAAAGAATCATGCCGCTTCGAGCGAAGTTCCGGATGATGTCCGACGAAGGCGTGGATAGCGCCCCGGATTCGGTCTTCCGAATACCAGGGGCTTCGCCGAAATTTAAAATTATAGAATTCTATGGCTAAGTGAGAGTGTTCAAGCATTATAAGTCCGGTCGCCTTGTTCGTCATGTTGAGCGCCTCCCTAGATGGACCCAATAATGGGAACAAGAGTGCTCAAGTTTATCACCGAACACCCCAGCCCTTGTAGCTTGGGGGCTGAAGCCAACGACTTGCCATCTCTCAGATTTTACAAACGGCCGCACAGAAGGTAATATTTTAAATTAAATAAGCGTTGCTCATGGCGCATATAAACGAAGTTTTCAGCCCCCCAGGATAAATACACAGCGAGTTCACTCAAAAATTACATCTCGGGAGCACTCATCTGCAATATCGCAGGCTCCCTTCAGGACAACTTTATAATATCGCTCCGGCGTGCGATGCTCCTTGCCCGGCGGCGGCGGATCCGTGAGAAGCTTCTCCGCATCCAGTTTGCCCCATTACACCTTTATGCGGGCAAGGGCCCGACGAGCGCCTTCAATACAAGCGGAGCGCTTGATCAC
Source organism: Triticum timopheevii (assembly GCA_963921465.1). Classification (NCBI taxonomy): domain Eukaryota; kingdom Viridiplantae; phylum Streptophyta; class Magnoliopsida; order Poales; family Poaceae; genus Triticum; species Triticum timopheevii. Next base: position 144,781,337 of record OY997270.1, read on the forward strand.
ATCCAGCCTGGGGCACGCATCCACCAGCCGCCGCACTAGGCCAAAGTAGCTGCCAGGCATGGCCTGTCCAGGCCATAGCCGGACAATGAGGCCCTTCATGGCCTCCTCAGCTACCTTGTGGAGTTCGACCAGCTGCTTCAGCTGGTCGCTTGGGGGCACCGGATGGCCGGCCTCAGCATACTGAGACCAGAAGACCTTCTCCGTCGAGCTCCCCTCCTCGCCATGATAGAATGCGGCGGCATCAGACGCACTACGCGGCAGATCTGCAAACGCCCCTGGAGAGCTCCGAATTCGGGTAAGTATCCGGTAATTTACATTAACGTGCCTGCTCTGCACGAAAAAGGCCTTACCCGCCGCTATCTTCTTTATGTCCTCTACCTCCTGAAGGGCCTTCTGGGCCTCGGCCTTGGCGGACTGGGCACTTTTGAGAGCCGAGGCAAGCTCGGACTCTCGAGTCTTGGAGTCACGCTCCAAACTCTCATGCTTTTCCATGAGAGCGTGGAGCTCTTGCCGAACTTCCGCCACCAGCGCCACTTGCTTTTCTCGCTCAGCCCGTTCCGTGGCCGCATTGCGTTCGGCCGCGGACACGGCATCCTTCAAGGCTGCCACCTCCTTAGTGGCCCCTGCAATACACATATTATCCTTATTAATTTTGTTTGCAACCAAAACCCTTTTCTGTAAGGTACTTATTTAAAGTGGTGTTATTCACCTTCTTCTTCCTTGAGCTGCCTCTTGGCATGGCCGAGCTCTTGCTCCGACCGCTCAAGGTCCTTTTTCAGCGCCTCGACCTCCGCCGTTAATGTAGCAGAGGTCAACAGCGCAGCCTGCAAACCCATATTGACATATTTTTAGAAACCCTGCGTATATCTTGTTAGATCCTTAGTCCGGCTTTTCTTTCCGAACACCGAACTGAGCATCAGGAGCTACTGTCTATGCGGTATTACATTACATAATTTTAAACTTCTTACCTCAAAGCCTGTTAGAAGGCTGTTGCAGGCTTCGGTCAGCCCGCCCTTGGCGAGCTGGACCTTCTCAATCACCGCACTCATGAGAGTGCGGTGTTCTTCCTCGATGGAAGCGCCTTTAAGCGCTTCCAGCAGGTTATCCGGCGCCTCCGGTTGGACGGAGGCCGCCGGCGTCACGGTCCTGCCCTTCTTTCGAAGGGGCCGCTTGCCGGACTCTGGAACCACTACGGGTTCCGAGGTAGAGTCCGGCACAAAGTCCGAGAGGACTCCTGACGGCGCCTCCGGAGCCTCCTCCCGGCGGGTCCCTCTGTGGGATTCCGCCTCGTCGTCCTCGTCGACGCGTGGGGTAGAGGCAGTCGGGATAGAATTTACATCCGACGGCGCCAAAGACCCGCTCATCGAGTCGGGAAGATCGTCAACGGCCGGACTACAGGCAGAATGCGGCGTTAGAAGGACACTACATGGCATACAATGTACGGCATATAAATGATCTGAATACTTACGATCCTGCCGGACGCCTGCCCTTGGAGGCCACTCTTCCTCGCCAACATTGATGTTGGCGAAACTGTCCGGGGGGATAGTTCTCCCCCTCTTGGACCCTTCGGCCGCCCCGATTGGGGAGGCCTTCCTCTTCTTCTCTCCCTCCTCTGGGAGAGAGTACTCCTCCTCCTCCTCGTCTTCGGGGGAGGAGTCCTCGTCGTCGTCGGACGCCTGATTACGGGAACTCTTTCGAGTCCCCGTGGCCACCTTCTTGGCCTTCTTCTCCGGCACCACGTGCGGTGCCGGAACCAGCAGCCTTGCTAAGCGGGCATCCACTGGTTCTTCTGGCATGGGAGCCGGGCTGATGAGCAGCCGGGCCTTCTCCATCCATTCCCGTCAAAGGAAGAGGCAAATTAAAAACCTCGCTAGAGTCAATCTAATTACTACAAGTGTCCCGTAATGGGGTCGAATCACTTACCTCGTCAGTCGGAGACTGCGAGCTGAATCCGCGGTCTTCGGTCGCGGATGCGGGGGCTTCGGCGCCCTTGAACAGCACCCTCCAGGCGCCTTCGTGTGTTGTATCGAAGAGCCCGATCAATGTCTGGTGCTGTTCCGGATTAAACTCCCACAGATTAAATGCCCGTTCTTGGCATGGGAGAATCCGCCGGAGGAGCATGACCTGGACCACGTCGACAAGCCGGAGCCTATTGCTCACCAGCTTCTTGATGCAGGCTCGAAGTCCCGTCACCTCCACCGGATCACCCCACTGCAAGCCCTTCTCTTTCCAGGAGGTGAGCTGCGTGGGGATTCCAGATCTAAATTCGGGGGCCGCCGCCCATGTTGGCTTGCGCGGCTCGGTGATGTAGAACCACCCCGATTGCCACCCCTTGACGGAGTCCACGAAGGTCCCTTCTAGCCAAGGGACGTTGGGCAGCTTGCCCAACATGGCGCCTCCGCATTCCGCTTGCGTCCCCTTCACAACCTTCGGCTTGACGTTGAAGGTCTTGAGCCACAGGCCGAAGTGGGGCCGGATGCAGAGAAAGGCCTCGCACACGATGATAAACGCCAAGATGTTGAGGATGAAGTTCGGCGCCAGATCATGGAAATCCAGGCCGTAGTAAAACATGAGCCCCCGGACGAATGGATGGAGCGGAAAGCCCAGTCCGCGGAGGAAGTGGGGGAGGAAGACGACCCTCTCATGAGGCCCTGGGGTAGGGACGAGCTGCCCCGCGTCGGGCAGCCGGTGCGTGATATCGCTGGAAAGGTATCCGGCGTCGCGCAGCTTGGTGATGTCCTCCTCCTTGGCGGTGGAGGCCATCCATTTACCTCCCCCTCCGGACATATTCGAGGAAGGGTCGAGGTGAGATGCGCGAGCTTGGGCGTTGGAGCTTGAGTTCGCAGGGATGGATAAGCAAAGGAGAAAGAAGGCGTAGGTGAGAAGGTAAATCCTTATCCCTTATTTATAGGCAGACAAAACTATGCGTCCCTCACCGGCCTGGTAAAACTCGCTTATCTCCCAAGCGCCACCATCAATGGCGCGGTTGGGTTACCCACGCACGTATTGATGAGAATCCCGGAATAAGGGGAACACGATCTCTGCTTCGACAGGACGTGCTGAGGTGGTATAGTAATTCAAACAAGGGCTTGGCTACGGTGTGATGTCACGCCGCATAATACGTCAGCAGATTGAGCTAAGTGTATATTTTATTCTCTCTATGTTGGGATGTGGAATTTATTTTTGCAGAGCCGGACACTATCCTGGTGTTCATTATCTTCTCCAAATTATTCAAGGAGAGGAACCCGCCTTGCAATGCCGAACATTATGCACGCCGGACTTATCGTCATTGAAGACCGGTTCAGGGGCTACTGAGGGAGTCCTGGACTAGGGGGTGTCCGGACAGCCGGACTATCAATATCCGCCGGACTCCCAGACTACGAAGATAGAAGATTGAAGACTCCGGCTCGTGTCCGGAAGGTACTTTCCTTGGCGTGGAAGGCAAGCTTGGCAATACGGATATGTAGATCTCCTACCATTGTAACCGACTCTGTGTAACCCTAGCCTCTCCGGTGTCTATATAAACCGGAGGGCCTTAGTCCATAGGACGAGCATTACATCTCAACAATCATACCATAGGCTAGCTTCTAGGGTTTAGCCTCCTTGATCTCGTGGTAGATCTACTCTTGTACTACCCATATCATCAATATTAATCAAGCAAGACATAGGGTTTTACCTCCATCGAGAGGGCCCGAACCTGGGTAAAAACATTGTGTCCCTCGTCTCTTGTTACCATCCGCCTAGACGCACAGTTCGGGACCCCCTACCCAAGATCCGCCGGTTTTGACACCGACACCTGCAAAGAAGTTTCGGCTAATGGAGATCGGATTGAAGTCGAGGGGCATCATGCACACCTCCGTATCATGGTGAGCCAATCTCGCAAGACCAGATAGTAGCAAGTAGGGTGTCTTGAAAAGCTTGGGCCTCGCTTCGAGCATGTCCCTCGAGCATGCAGCCAGCCGCAGGGTGCTCAACATATCCATACACGAACAACAGAGGTTGAGGATGTCACTGGGGATATTGTTCCAATCACGGCTCATATGGATGCTGCGCGGTTCGCGTTCGGCCATGGTGGAGTTTGGAAGGGGGCTTGATTTACGAGGGAGAAGGATGTCAGTGCTGGAGCGGCTAGTGAGGGAATAGTGGTACTGGGGGAGGCGAGTGAGGCGACGGTACACGAGGGCATAGTGAGATGGAGACGGAGAAGGAGATGGAGATGGAGTGGTGCTATGGGAGCGGAGAGGGAGACGAGGCGAGGCTCCAACGTGTTGTACAGCGTCTGTGACCGACTGCACAGTGCATAGGGTGAGGCTGACTTTGGTAACCAGAACACGCCGCCTGGACTAGTGTCAGGCACAGGGTGTTGTCACTTCACTGTGAGGACCAGATGAATAGTATTTTGACCATCAAGTGTACCATGGTTGTACTACTACTACTACTACTACTACTACTACTACTACTACTACTATGAACATGAGTAATCCAGTATTGTATAGCAGAAATAGGTCTCCCTGCTAGCATGCCTGTTCACTTCATCGTTCACGTATCATCCATAGTGCGAGCAGAACCAAATTCTCGTGCATGCCCAATCAACGCCTTGCCGTGATGCATGCAGTGGTTGTTCTGGTGCATCAAGGACGGCATGCAGATCGTTCCACACTTGAGAAGAGGAAAAATGGAAAGGTAGAACGCGGCAGCAAAGGAAGAGAACGCTGGCTAACAAGGCTGGGAGGGGATCGAGCAGGAAGTTAATGCTCCACGCCTAATGGTTTTGGGAAACCTGATTTTCATAAGGTGACTTATACTCACCTAAACGAAGGGAGTATTCCTTAACCAGAGAATGTTGTGTCTCCCACTCACGCACTCAGAAAAAAAAAGCTACGACACATTTTTTATCTGTTTGCATAGGTCCCACCTATCAGGAAGGATGGGCACGTACACGAACAGGTATGACTCATCAGTCTACCCGCATAGCCTTTTCGTTTAGTCTACCTAGCCGTCTAATCAACTGCCTGCACGCCACTTCTCCCATTTACTTCTCCATCGGGAACTGGTTCTCCTCGGCTTCTTCACCTCCCCTTCGTCTTCATTTGCATCCAAACCCCACTGCGTTCACATTGTTTTAACCTCTTTAAATAATCATCTACTACTTCAGTTAGACTAGCCATCTAATCCTAATTCTCCAAAACCATAGCCCTCCGTTCCAGCGGTTCCAAATGGCGAAAGAGATCGAGATGTAGGTTTTTAGCGTCCAACATGTCCTCGTCGAAGGCTCGATGCGCATAGTTGCCACCGTCACCGTCCACCCAAGGGTTGTTCGGCAGTGGATCAACAATGTATCCAACTCCCTCGAAAAGGAAGAGACGAGGGTCATCGGTCTCGACGCTGAGTACACGGAGCATGCCCCTGGGAAGATCCAGCACGCCGCCGTCCTTCAGTTGTGCCTCGAAGATGATGTTTTCGTGTATCACATCATACACTCGCCCTCCATACCAGGTGAGCTTCACGATTTCTTGTCAAGGGAGGACGTATACTTCTGTGGGGCAACCATCGAAGGGGATAAACAAAAGCTGGAGCCGTACAACCTTGATTTGAAAAGCATCGCTGACCTACAAATCAGAATCAAAATTCCTGTATAAGATCGTGATAAACAGACACCATCCCTATTCGACGTAACAAATTTTGTGCCCGGTACAAATCTTCAGAAGGGTGACGAGTCGGTGGCATTAAGGTCGTCTGGATGGGAGTATTATCCCTTGATGTACGAGCGGATAAAATATGCTGCCCTCGATGCCCGTGTGAGTTTCGAGATAGCTGCAAGGTCCAAAGAGCTTGTTGCGAAGCTGTCTCCCATAGAGAATGAGAAGAAGAAGAAGAAGAAGAAGAAGAAGAAGAAGAAGAAGAAGAAGAAGAAGAAGAAGAATAAGAATAAGAAAAGGCTGCACCAGCAGGAGGGCATTATGGATGGATGAACTATTTCCTCTCTTGTAAAAAAATTATTCCCTCTCGGTGTATATTGATATTGATGGACTATTTTGATGGTGTGCATGTCTTTGGAACAGAGTAGTAGCGTGGGTCTGCTTGACTATAAGGAACTATTTATCCGCATATATAGCTTTCTCTGCTACTCCTTCCAGTTATCGGTATGCAGTGCATGTGTCCATAGACATGACATCTTGTCCATGGAAGTTCAACTACGGCGACCATCACGTTTCATCTCGCGATTCCCACGACGCCTCTCCAACCCACGGCACCACGCCCCCTGATGTGCGCCTCACCCCTCTCGGCCGCACCGCCCCTCTGCCTTTGTGTGCATGACATGTGGGCCACCTAAAATGCGGCGAGCATCAAGTTTCTACCACAGCCATTCGCGATTCCCACGACGCCGCTCAAACCCATGAAACCACACGTCCCCCGACCTGCGGCTCACCCCTCTTTGCCCACTGCCCCTCTGCCTTCGGGAGCATTACATGTGGAGTAGTCACCTATCGGGTCCACATGTTATTGACTCAAAGGTAGGTGTAGTAAGGCACTAAAGCTCAGTCCCGACGGCCCTGAGAGAGAAATGTAACTCTTGCGCCAGGGCTTGTGGTGCTCCCGCAGCACGAACTCGTGCCAAACTCAAGATTTGTTTCTTTACTATACATGCACGCAACGATTTAGTGGACATTGTAATCTCAACATGTGATGGGGAGCTCTAAATTTGAATTTGAAACTTATAAAATGAAAAGATTCAAAACAAATAAACTGGGAGAGAGGGAGTATATCATAGGATGTGTCCCATACAAAATAAGTCCCCTGGTTTGTCACCGCGAAGATGAGGTTAGAAAGGAGCACAACGTCTTCCTACTCGTACGATAACAAATCGGCCGCAGATACCATGGTCCGCCTTCGACCGCCATGTGCAAGGTTCGTGCTATCTTATTCAATCTCACCATGGTTCCGTCGTACCAATTTATGCGGTGGCCCGTTGCATGGCTGATCCCAATGTTGGACAAATGTTCTACGGGAACGGTGTCACCGTTGTAAATGTTGTGCAAATTGATGTTGGTACCCTCCCGTACATATGCAAGCCAATCTCCACTCGCACCGAGCCTAACCTGTGAAACAGTGGGCAGGGGGAGAATTAGGAAATGGACACGGAAGTAGTCTTTAGAATGCATTTACTACGTGATCAAACTCATCTTACCTGCTCATCAGAGGAAATCCGAGTGCCCCTCAACGTTGGCATCTCAAGGGGCGTCAACTTGCAACTACAGCCATGCCGCGCTGGAGAGACCCCCAAGGAAACATCCTCGTGTGTTCCATGGAATATCAAGATGCATTTGTATGAGTAGTTTATCTTGTGAGAGAAAAGGATGAACGAGGGAAGGCCTCTAGAGATAGAGATGGACACTACTACTACCAATGTGCTGGCCCGTGCGTTGCAATGGATCCAAACTAGTAGAATAATACTTGTTCACGTGCTTGAAATATAAACACTATAGTTTTGATATACATGTGTCAGCAGACATGACAGCTTGTCCATGGAAGTTGAACCACGGCGACCATCACATTTCTTGTTTCTACCACTGCCACACCCACATGCGATTCCCACGACGCCGCTCCAACCCACGGCACGACGTCCCCCGACGTGGACATGGATCCTATGGCGTGGCTATCACTGCCTTCCCTTCCTTTCCTTCGCTGACAGGTGGGACCCACACTTATTGGTCGCGTCAGGGGATCCCCATCCCCCCGACGTGCCCCTCATCCCTCTCGGCCCCACCGCTCCTCTGCCTTTGTGTGCATGACATGCAGGCCAGCTGAATTGCGGTGACCATCAACTTTCTACCACAGTCACACCCGATTGGACGCGGTTTGCCTGCTCCGCTGCTGTGGTCCGATCCGTACTCCCGCACCATCGAATTTTCATCCAGCGTCTGTGACACATTTCGTCCTGGGCATCAATCCTCAGCTGAAGTACTTATGTACTACAGGTAGTAACCGCCGGTCTGGCCATATACGCCTCGTAACACCCCGACGCCCAGCTGTGGCACCCTCTCCACGGCCACGCCACCACCGTCCGGTTCATCTCGAACGAGTGAGTCGCGAACCACGCCACCATCATGAGAATGACATGTGGGCTAGCCGCATTTAAGGTCCGCATGTCATTGACTCATAGGCCCGGCACTAAGCCACTGAAGTTCAGTCCCGTGGGCCCCGAGAGGGAAATGTAACTCCTGCGGCAGGCCTTGTGGTGCTCCCGTAGTACGAGCTCGTGCCAAAACTGGAATTTCTTTCTTACTTATACCAACTAGTACTAGTATGGTACCCGTGCATTGCACGCATGAGATTCTGGTGGTTTGTGCATTATGATTCTACATGTGGAGTTTTCTGGATTCTAACATGTTGCAAAATCTGGTGGAATGTTAGGTTAGGCAAGTTTGATTAACTTAGGTGAGTGTTTGGTTCGAGCCACACCTTATGCAAGCCACACTAAGGCCCCACATGACATACACACAAAAAATGTGGCAAGATTCCCTTAGGCTTGCCAACTTGTGGCTCTCATTTTGAAGAACTAATAACTTTGCCTAAGCTTAGTTGTGGCAAAGTTAGTCATGAATTAAGTTCAACCATGGAGTCTTCTAGATTATACATGTGGAAGAATCTGGTGGATGATATCCAACGGCTAGTAGTGCTCGGATTTGCCATCTTTGCACTGTCGGATTGGCTTCATCCAACGACCAACTTTCAAAGTTTTTCACACACTATATAGGGGGTATAGATATAGATGTGCCGGTCCGTTGCAATGGATTTATATCTATTTAGTGGAGTGCACTCTAAACACATTATCTATTTATTTTTCTCCAACCTTCTGTAGCCATGCAACCAAGCCACATAAGCTTCATGCGTGCCCCCCACATCATATTATTCATACTACATTGATTGAAAAAAAGATAAATCATCCAAAACAAGATCTTCCCGTTTTTTGTTCCTACGATGCTGTGTCGTGCACGTATCTACTAGTTGTATAGTGGTAGTACTAGTAATATAGTATTAGGAGTACAAACTTGGTAACTAGTAGGAGTAGTACTAGTACGTAATGCTCCTACTCTATCAACGAGCCCCGTCTGACACCAAATTTCTTGGCTTCCATGCTACAGCTAGATCTTCCCCTCGTTTCTATTTTCCAACCCGACGGCGGGCGGGGTGTCGGTTTGCTCAATGGCGGTCCCACATGAAAGTGAAAATGCTAGGCAACACGGTTTCCCTAAGCTATGTGTCGTTCCAGACGGGCCGTGTTGTACTCCCGATTCCCGGGCGTGTGGGGTGCGACGAGAACGGGGCGGGCCTTTTCCTTTTACTAGCAATGTGCCCGTGTGTTGCGACGAATCCAAAGTAGTAGAACAGTAGTATTTGTTCACAAACTTGAAAGATATCACTATTCTTTTGATATACTCCTAATATATTACTCCCTCCGTACCTAAATATTTGTCTTTTTTGAGATTTCAAATGGACTATCACATACGGATTATATAGACATATTCTAGTGTTTCTAGCAAGATGCCCGCGCGTTGCACGAAGTTGATGGAAAAGGTAAGAACAACTTATAAATTGACGGATGGAGTACTAGTTATAGTGATGCATATAATTAAGGAAATGGATCACACATGTCGGTATTGACTGGAACGAGAATGCAACAGCACAATAAGAATTAAGGCCACGATGATGCGATCGCAGTGGTGGTTACAAAAGGCAAGAAGAAAGATGCATCCACGAACGTACGACCTCCTCCTCCTCAACTTAATGCGCCGGGCCACCGATCAGCGGCTAAGGAGCGGCGGCTTTTGTGGCGAGGTCGAGGTGCTTCTCCGCAAAGGCATCCAAGGCTTCCAGCCGGTTGAGGAGGGCCAACGTCATAGCATCCTCACTGGCCTTGTAGATACCTATGTAAACGATTTGCTCGTACACGTGGATGTGTAGGTCGACGAATTCTTGCAGGGCGAGGCGCCTCGCGGCGAGCGCGACCTCCAGGTGGACATTCTTTGTGGCGTCGGTGGGCAGTCGCAGGGCCACCATTGCTTGAAAGAGGTTCCGGCCATGGAGGCCGATTAGGGTGGCAGGCAATGAGGAGCCCGGGCGCACGGGCTGGAGGAGTACGGCGATGTCGTCCGCGAGCTTCTTGAGGACGGTGAACTTGTTGCTGGTGGCAACGACCATCTGGACCAACTGAGAGTCGTAGTTGGCGTCGACGGCGGCCATCCACCAGCCGGTCTCCAACAACGTCTGGAGACGATCCTCGGCGTCATGCCGCAGGCCGGCGTCGTGGACCATCCGGCGCAGCCGCTGGCCGCTCACGCGCATCGCCACCATGGGTCTGGAGTGAGCTCTTTTCGCTTAGTGTAGATGCTTAGGCAAATGCTTTGGTGCGTACGATGTGGTAGATGCATTAGAATGGGGGGGTGCCTTTATATGAGGGCAATGAGGGCAAACTGCGTTGCATTCACATCGTGCAGCCTCTTTTCCCGGACCTCCTCCCATTACTTCCCTCATGCATTAATTGAAGGAGGATGCATTGGCCGTTCAACATATTGGGAACCACTACTCCCTCCCTCGTCTGCACTAAAGTCATATCGGGAACTGCGCCGCCCACTGCCAAATCGAATACTCCCTCCGTCTAGGTGAGTATTAAGTCATCTTACAAAATCCAAATAGTAAACACATAGGCATGGTGCATTAACTCTCACGTTGTTTCTTATTTTTTGACATAAATAGAGGAATCAACAAAGATGAGATCTGGGGCTTGTATGCTTTTAATGACTTGAGACTATCAAACATGACATGCAACGGTCAGTTCGTTGCACAAGAACAAATACAACCCACGTCAGCACACACGCATCTTATAGCATCACATCCAATGGCTATAAAAGATGAATGATACCAAATTATATCTCATCTAGATGAGTTCTAGCAAAACTGTATTAATAATACTAAGTACTCCTGCGCCATGTATCATATATTAGTATCATGTAGTACTTTATTTATTGCCATGTATGACACATAGTACTCAACTCTCTCTCTTTTCTTCATTTAATTCTATGACACCTCATCAAAATTGCTAAGGCTAGTACCATTACAACCAGCCTTAGGAAATACTAAACATTAAGTTCTCTCATTTTCCTCTCCACCTTGGTCACCTAGACAGAGGGAGTATACGGCGCGAGCTTTTCCTACGCGGTAGGCGGGGCAGTTCCGCCTAGTCGGTTCGACAGAGACGCGAGAAGATGAGGGAGTAGGCTGCTGCAAACGTAGGGCTGTGTGATTTGACAGCGAGTTACTGCTGGACAGGTGGGGCCCCGTGATTTGACTTGCCATTATCATTTTAACTGCGGCGCTACGACCGGCGTGAGTCTCCCAATTCCTGACCACCTCCATATAGGTGCCTCTCCCAATGCTCCACCATGTAGTAGAGGCTGGCTCTTGCAGAGAGCCCACTTCTCCACTTTTTCCTTGCCTCTCTTTCCTCCAAATATGCAAAAATGCCATGTAAAGCGCAATATTGTACTTACCTGCTCCTATAGGTGCTTAAGCTTGCCACATAGGCATAAAGTCTGATGTGGCAAGTTAATCAAGAAGAGAGAGACTAGTTTGGTGACCCAAGGAAGAAACGGTGCTAAGCGCGTGTACCTAGGTGAAAAGACAATTTTGAGTCTATAGCTAATTAAATGAAGCAAACTTAGCAACACCATTTCATTGGAAGAGGTCACTCCTTGGCAAATGCAATAAATACTAGTACTCCCTGTGTCCCATAATATAAGAACGTTTTTTGCACTACACTAGTGTCAAAAACGTTCTTATATTATAGGACGGGGGGAGTACGAAGAAAGAGATAGAGAGAAGTAAAAAAAATACACTTATAGCCAATCTTGTTGTAGTATGAGTGACTAAGTGATGACTATGTATGACATGCCAACATCAGATAGCCTAACGCACCGTGTTAAATCTCCAAGGGCGCGACCGCGCGAGCGATGCGACGGTAGTGGTAGGCATGACCATGATACGGGCTGCTAGCAGCCCTTGGATCTGAGATCAAACGGTCGCATGCTAAGTTGCTGAAAATTTGCAGAATAACCCTCCAGGATAGGATATACACCCATAGGTCTAGAATCACACCATGCAACTATTCGATCTTAGATCCAAGGGCTCTCGGAATCCCGTATCATGGGAGAATGGAAAGCAATTATCCTGCCATTCGCACGCTAGCAGTTCGCTCCTACTCGTCCCTGCACGCCCTTCAATACTACGGCGGTTCGCTTCTGGTCGTCCCGTCCATTCTCATTATGGCAGTTCCACTAATCCTAACCCTCCTCCCAAATCCATGGCGTCCCAAATCTCCACAATCGGCAGTGAGTACAAGGTTAGAACCATCACCGGCGATGAGTTCGACGTCATCTACACCTGTTCTTCCGTGACGGTGAAAGGATGCCTTTCTCGCTTCAGATGCATGTTCGAAGACTCAGATGATGAGTGGGCCGCTGGGCTAGATGTTGAGTACACCACAATCCTAGGACGAGAGAAGGATCTAAAGGACGAAGAGAGGAAGAAGCCCGCCATGATCCAGGTTTGCGTGCATGACTTATGCTTGGTCTACCACATATGCCATGCCGACGTTGAGTGCCAGGATTTTAAGGACTTCCTTGAGAGCAACCTAGTCAAATTCGTTACTGTAGACTTTGGTAACAACAAAGAAGTCCTGCATCGGATAGGCCTCATTGTAGGCAACACCTTCGACCTCCAAAAGAATCGGCTGGTATCATCTCGTCAGCCTTCAATGCTGACCCTGGCAAGAGCCATGGTTCATCCTTCGTACGATAAACTGGAGAAACCTCCATACACGTTTCATCGTCATGCATGGCAGCAGAATGTACTAGATATAGACCATATCCACTATGCTGCAATGGATGGCTACCTTTGTTTCAATATCTACAAGGGTTGGATGAAGAACAACAGCCAAGTGTGCGGTTCAAGAAAAGAAGTATCGGCCAAGAGGAAGAGGGACAAGGACGAGCGCTCTCTATATGTACCACCTTTTTAAAATTTCAAGTTTTGCTCCATGGCGCAATCCATCGATACTACTACTGTACAAAAGTTGAGTATATACATTTTTTAAAAGGCTAGAGGGCGGGGCACTCTAGCTCGGTCGGTTTCACGAGAGGCGAGGGCCTTTGTGATTTGACGGCTCATTACCGCTGTCTAATCGAATAGTACTGTGCCGCCCGCTGCATGCCTGACGCCTCCATTAAACCCCTCTGTTAAACCCGCATGCAAACCAAGAATCCTACTACGGCCACACGTCGGTTCATGAGCGGGCCGGAATTAAACTCAACACCGGCCGTGCTCCTCCCGTCCGCCCTCAGTTTAAACGAGGCCAGACGCCGGCCAAGCTCCTACCTTTCGCCCTCTATTTACACGAGGCTAGACAGAAAGCGGGCAAGAATCGCACCCCTCCGCCACTCCCCCATCTCCTCCTTCACCATTTTCTCCACTCTTCCGATGGCTTCTGATGAGCCGTTCTCTGGCATATTACCCAGCTGGGTGGCCCGCCGAGCCCTCCGGATATGGGAGAGGCTGCTCGGTGCTTCACCAACTTTGCTTGGCCCGACGGAGCCAGTTGCCGCCCCAAGCAGGCGCGTGGTTCAGCAACTCGCCACTCCAGTTCAGCTTGATGAGGAGTGGCAAGTTGCTCCACGCCGGCACGGCGGCAAGCACGCCGGTACGGGCGCCGTCGCTGCTGCATCGTACCGCACCACCATTGTTTGCGGTGGTCGCGCCTCCCGTGTCTATGGGCGGGCCTCCCATGCCTGCGGCAGCGCCATGCAGGTAGAGACAGAAGCCGGGTGCATGGAGAGCAACGAGTCGGTGGCCACCTTCTCCGTGTCCACCGCCATCATCAAGGAGAAGTAGAACACGGGAGGCCGCCGCCACTTGGGACCCATGAAGGGCACCGCCGAGGCGACCACCGCGGATTCAGGTGGTTTCTTTGCTGCTTCGTCTCTTCCGAGGACCTTCGTCGACCCCGGAAGTGTCTGACGGACATGAGGAAAACAAAGGGATCCGCGGGCGGCCATTTAGAACTAAAATAAGTCTAGATACATCCATTTCTAGGACAAGTATTTCTTGACGGAGGGAGTATTAATTATACAAGAGAGCCGGATTGGCACCTCTTAGTTCATGTAAATGTAATGAAATCCATCATGTTTATATGAAGATCCGGCTTTTTTATACAAAATCCTTCTTGCTTATATGAAATCAGTCTGTGTTTGCACGAATTTCATCTGGTTGGTTAGAGTTGCAAAAATGTATGCCGCAGGCGTTTGATGTCGTCCTCCGCGGAAGGAAGCGGGAGGAAATTTGCTAGCTGCCGTTAGAGATGCTCTTTATGCTGGAAATAATAGAGTGATATCCAATCCATTTGAGTTAATTGCCTGTATGATTGTCCCTCTATAGAAATTTAATTGCATGTACAGTGTACATGTGACTTGCAGGGTGGCTACAGCTTCGTATAGAAAGTTTAAAAAACAAGTCCATCCTTAATCTTGTATCTAAGTATTCTGTGGGTTCCACTATAAGTATAGTAGCGAAAGAAGTATATATTAAATAAGTAGAGTAATATATAATATAAAAATCTAAAGTTAAAAGACATAATTCGAACACATGTCATCGCGTTGCGAGCATCTGGCGCTAACCAGCCCCGCACATTTTTGTTGTAGACCATGCAGGAGATATATCTCCATACCTACTCTTATATATACTCCATTCGTTCCTAAATATTTGTCTTTTTCAGATTTTAAATGGACTACCACATATGGATTTGCATGTAGACATATTTTAGAGTGTAGATTCACTCATTTTGCTCCGTATGTCTTTTCAGGACGGGGTCAGATTTGTCCTTGATTTATTTATGAGGTATCAAGATGGCACTGCACTGCCAAGAAAAGAGGGTAACATCAAAATTATGGACTACTTTTTTGAGTATGTTCGTAAGGTCCGGTCATAGTCACTTGTTGAAATCTCTAAAAAGACAAATACTCCCTCCGTCCGGAAATACTTCTCATCAAAATGGATAAAAGGAAATGTATCTAGACATATTTTAGTTTTAGATACATCTCTTTTTATCAATTTTGATGACAAGTATTTTCGGATGGAGGGAGTAGAAAACAGAGTTGGTGATGATGGTGTGCGTGCCATCTTGCAATATAGGCCATCGGATTTATATCTAACGGATAGGAAAGAAACTATGGCAATTTTGCAAAAATAACCCACACATCTCTCCACGTTCACAAATAAGGCCTTCCCTCGTCCAGCCTTTTCTCTCACAAGATAAACCACTCATACAAATGCATCTTGATGTTCCGTGCAACGCATGGGCAGCTAGCTAATTTCTTTTAAAATAGTTGCTGCGATAATTGGGTTGAAGTGATATATTTTATGTCTGCCCCGAATGATTTCAGATTCACTAGTAGTAACAAAGAAAAGGTTGCCTTGTTAATTAACAAAAAATAGGGTGAAAACTATCACATGAGGCCGGTAAAAACAAGGCACACAGGGTTCAGCGTCATCGTCACTACAGCTGTGCGCGCGCGAGAAGTCTACATATCGAGGGGGCTACCGAGCGAGGCACCGAGACACAATGTTTGAGAGACAAACCAATTGACAGATTATGATCAGATCGAGTTGTCACCCTTCTGCTGTCATTGTTGGGGGGGGGGGAGGGAGAGAAAGACGTATCGAGAGTGTGCGCGGTAGGCATAGAGGCACAACTAGCGAGTGTGTGTGTGTGTGTGTGTGTGTTTGAAAGAGGAGTAGATATATTATTATCAAGATCGATGTTCCACCCTACTCCTTCGGTGCCGGGTAGTGTGTGTGTGTGTGTATGTTTGAGAGAGAAGCTAGTCGATAGATTAGTATCAAGATCGAGGTGTCACCCTACTCCTTCGGTGTTGGGAAGTGTGGGTGTGTGTGGGGGGTCAGTGACACTCACATATCTCTACTCTTATAAAAAACAGATTTGGTGATGATGGTGTTCCTGCCATCTAGCAATATAGGCCATCCGATTTATATCCGACGGACAGGAAGGAAACTATGGCAATTTTGCAAAAAGATACCCACAACCATCTCCGCATTTGCAAATAAGGCATTCCCTCGCTCATCCTTTTCTCCCACAAGATAAACTTCTCATGCAAATGCATCTTGATGTTCCGTGCAACGCATGGGCATCTTGCTAGTAGGGTGAAGGAGTTTGTGTGACACATATCTAGCTATATTAAGGGATAGGTAGATAGCATATGTGTGAGTGACATTATTATACTTTGAGACATTAGTGGCTGTGGGTGGGCGGAATTAAAGGGGTGGGCGTGTTAGACATAGAGAGCGTGTGTGTTTCTAAGTGAGAGACTTGTAGGACAGGGTAGAAAGACGAATTTAACCCTAACGGAGGGAGAGAAATACACGAAGTACGTGTGTGTGATTCCGATGCCCACATGGAAATGAGATATGTATGCGTGTGAGAGAGATTGCACAATTCATTCACGTATCACTATCTAGCGATGGTGGACGTGTATCGCTTGAACATAAGTCAATATCTACTTCGTATCGTGGCCAAAGGTACAATAACGATTCAACACTATAAAGATTGGACACTCACATATCACATTTTTTATCTATTTAAATAAACCTTTTCAGTTGTGCATGCCAAAGTTACAATGATGTTTCTTCAAACAACCAATGTAGCTATCATGTACATGCACCATTGTTACTCTTGCATTCAAATTCATTAGTCTTGAATGATTTAAGTTTCTATTTTGAAGTAATATATGTAATATTCATATATGAATTCAACGGGTACGCAATTTATGAAATGGAGGCTATGTAATCATATGAGGTAACACTTTTAAGTAGCTGACTACAATATCCATTTCTTTTTGTGCGCCTCTACACTAACACGTCAATGCCTTATGTTTAAAGTAAATAACCAATGGCACTAAATTATCTATTTACACGAGAAATACACAGGCTGAGCGTTTGATCCCTTTTTTTGTGAACGCGCCACTACACCCGTACGATTGGCCGCGCCAGTGTGAACGTCCAAGTTATCGGTGCATCATCCCGAGTTATTGTCTTTTTTCTGGGGTGGACTTCACACCAGTTATTAACTGCTGACGCGTGCCCCGTGTACATAGTCTAGCTTGACCTTCCCGCTAGCACGGTCCAAAATTAGTTGAAACTGGATACGAATGATCCTGCGGGCGGCAAAATCTCCCGCCTCCTTCTAAAATTTCCGCCACCTTAGTCTTTAGCATGCGAAATCCCCCTTTTGTCCTTGGTGCACGGAGACCAACAATTACAATACCGCCCTCATCTACATGATAGGTTGGGGCTTCTTTGGTAACTTTCGGTTCCCCCCACTACACGGCACCCCCATTTCCTCTCCCCCTCCCACAAAAACGACTAACTCCACAGCACCAGAGCATCTTACATCACGCCGTCTGTTCTTCATCGCCCTTTCTCCCCTCCCCTCTTGAAACCCTAGACTACTCATCCACCGGTGTACCATAGCCCATTCACTGCCAGCAGCGTCCACCTCGCCGGATCTGCTTCTGCGGCCGCATCTACCCCTCCCACCTCCCCTAGAAACAAGTAGACTCCTCATCCACCACTATACAACAGCCCATTCAGGGCCGGCCTTGTCCACGGCGCTGGATCTGCTTCACCAGTACTCTCGTCAACCGCCGCACATCTGCAGCGGCTCATTTGTACTCCCCACCGGAGACACTTTGTCCACACCCCCTGGAGCCGCCCCACCGATGCCTCCATCGCGTCCTATGATCCTCTTCGCCGACACCTTCCTCAACCCTACCGGAGCCGCTTCACCGACACCTTCCTCAACCCTACTGGAGCCGCTTTGCCGACACCATCGTCAACCCTACCAGAGTAGCTTCGCCTATACCATTCTCAACTCTACCAGGGATGCTTTGCCAACTCACAAGTCCACGGCCTCAGATCCGCTTCCTCACACCCTCATCCAACCTACCGGAGCAGCTTCTGACGCCCCGTCCATGGCGGAAGATGTCACGCCCAATATGCGACCCTATCCAAAAGGAACTCGAAGGTCCCACCAAGGATAGACCCACATATTGAAACGCTTTTGCAAGGTGGATATCATTACATCAACAGTACATAATAGATGAGGATACATACAAAAGGCATACAATGCCACACGAATACAAGATCATCTTACATAAGAGCACCATCCTTCTACGGATGAAACATAAACAGAAACTCAAATGACATCCACCCTGCTAGCCCACGCTGCCGACCTGGAACCTATCCCCAGATCGAAGAAGAAGCATAAGAAGAGCTCCAAAACAAGCAAACATCGCTCTCGCGTCATGATCGTCGCATAACCTGTACCTGCAACTGTTGTTGTAGTAATCTGTGAGACACGAGGACTCAGCAATCCCATTACCATGGGTATCAAGACTAGCAAAGCTTGATGGGTAAGGAAGGGGTAAAGTGGTGAGGTTGCAGCAGCAACTAAGCATGATATGGTGGCTAACATACGCAAATAAGAGCGAGAAGAGAACAAACGGAATGGTCGTGAAACTAGCAATGATCAAGAGGTGATCCGGAACTCCTACTTACGTCAAACATAACCCAAAACCGTGTTCACTTCCCGAACTCCGCCGAAAAGAGACCATCACGGCTACACACACGGTTGATGCATTTTAATTCGTATCTGGTGTCAAGTTCTCTACAACCGGATATTAACAAATTCCCATCTACCACATAACCGCGGGCACGGCTCTTGAAAGTTTATACCCTGCAGGGGTGTCCCAACTTAGCCCATCACAAGCTCTCACCATCAATGAAGGATATTCCTTCTCCTAGGAAGACCCAATTAGTCTCGGAATCCCGGTTTACAAGACATTTTGACAATGGTAAAACAAGACTAGCAAAGCCGCCCGATGTGTTGACAATCCCGATAGGAGTCGCACGTATCTCGTTCTCAGGACACACCGGATAAGCGAAGCGTACAGGTACCGACGTAACCCAAGTTGCCAAGGGATGGTCCCGCACGGTGCTCTAGTTTGGACCAACACTTAGACAAGCATTGGCCCCGGGGGGGCTAAAATAAATATGACCCTTGGGTTAATTACACCCAAGGGAAAAGTATAGGTGGTAGGCAAATGGTAAAACCAATGTTGGGCCTTGCTAGAGGAGTTTTATTCAAGGCGAACTGTCAAGGGGGTCCCATAAATCACCCAACCACGTTAGGGACGCAAAATCCGAGAACATAATACCGATATGATGGAAACTAGGGCGGCAAGAGTGGAACAAAACACCAGGCATAAGGCCGAGCCTTCCACCCTTTACCAAGTATATAGATGCATTAATAATATAAGAGATATTGTGATATCCCAACATAATCCTGTCCACCATGGAGCAATCTTCAACTTGACCTGCAACTAACAACACTATAAGAGGGGCTGAGCAAAGCGGTAACATAGCCAAGCAACGGTTTTCTAGGAAGGGTGAAAAGTTTAGAGGCTGACATGGAAAATTGGGAGGCTTGAAGAACAAGTGATAGGTAGCGCAGCAAAGCGATAGAACGAAGCAACTAGCATAGCAATGATAGTAGTGAGATCCAAGGTGACGGTCATCTTGCCTGAAATCCCGCTAGGAAGAAGAACGAGTCCATGAACAAGATGAAGCCAGGAAGACGAACCAATCGTAGATGAACGAATCCTCACGATCGCAACGAAACAGGAACTAGAGAAGAAGCACAACCAGACAGAAGCAAACACCATGGTAAACACACAACACATATACATGACATGATGCTCAACCAAGTATGATGCAAGACAAGACTACATGAAGCTACTCATGCAAAAGATGATGCATACGAGAACAGCACATCAAAGCAAGGTTAAATGAGGCCGGAAACAACATATAAAAATTCCGGTAAGTCCTCATATGCAAATTTAGAAATGGGTCCAGAACTGAACAAACCTTATGTTCAAGTTGTTAAACAGTAAGTTAAGATGAACCAAGATGATCTACACAAGATTCTTGTCAAGTTACATATAAAGTTCATTTAATTCAGAGCTACGGACTAAAGATATGAGCAGAACAAGTTAAACATGGCATTGACGCAAAAAGCATACAAACATCGAGAAAACACTCTCAAAACATGGATGCAACATGATAACATGAAACTACATGCAAAACTAAGAAAGTTTCATATAGAGCACACTCAAAATGGAGCAACGGTTCAACACACACATGAAAAGAGTTTAAAGGACAAGCTGTCCAAAACAGCAACTAGGCATCTAGCAAGCATCAAAACAGTATGCTACAGCATCTGAACGTGAAAACAATAGGCATGGGCATGAATTATAGGTAAAGCATGACAAAACACGAACACTGAGCTATCTCCAGAAATCACTAGAACATGCTCAAAAGGACAAGTCAAGATTGCAAATAATAATAGTTTCAGACTTAGCAGAAATAACATCAGGTTGCAGTGTTTAGAGCTATCAAACAACATACTACATGAACTTATCATGGCAAACAAAGGCATGGCATGCTAATACTAAAGACAAAGAACAAAACTCTCTTACTGAACTAATTCCAAAGATCAACAGAAAAGATGGTAGGATCCATGCAAACATGGCAAATGATATGACAGATTCAGACAAGGCAGGAAATACAATATGTAGGCATGTTGGTGAGCTTGTACCACTCACCACAGAGCAATACATGGCATGACAAGGTGACAAAAAGTAATAGGACATATTTATGAAGCCAATAATGGCAAGAGCAAGTTCATAGGTTGCATGGATCATTAGAAAAGCTCATGGCAAAACTAAACTTAATGTTAACAGGCTGACAGCAACATTATTCAGCAATTTGAGAGCAAAATTATAGAAAGTTACAGCAGGCTATAAATGCAGCCATGGGAAAAGATGATGCATACAAGAACAGCACATCAAAGCAAGGTTAAATGAGGCCGGAAACAACATATAACAATTCGGAGCTATGCAAATTTAGAAATTGGTCCAGAACTGAATAAACCGTATGTTCAAGTTGTTAAACAGCAAGTTAAGATGCACCAAGATGATCTACACAAGATTCTAGTCAAATTACATACAAAGTTCATTTAATTCGGAGCTATGGCCTAGAAGATATGAGCAAAACAAGTTAAACATGGCATTGATGCAAAAAGCATACAAACATCAAGAAAACACTCCCAAAACATGTATGCAACATGATAACATGAAACTACATGCAAAACTAAGCAAGTTTTATATAGAGCACACTCAAAACGGAGCAACGGTTCAACACATACACATGAAACGAGTTTAAAGGACAAGCTGTCCAAAACAGCAACTAGGCATCTAGCAAGAATCAAAACAATATGCTACATCATCTGAACGTGAAAAACAAGGCATGGGCATGAAGTACAGGTAAATCATGACAAAACATGAACACTCAGCTATCTCCATAAATCACTAGAACATGCTCAAAAGGACAAGGCAAGATTGCAAATAATAACAGTTTCAGACTTAGCAGAAATAACATCAGGTTGCAATGTTTAGAGCTATCAAACAACATGCTAGAGGAACTTATCATGGCAAAAAAAGGCATTCCATGATAATAATAAAGGCAAAGAACAAAACTTCCTTACTGAACTAATTCCAAAGATCAACAGAAAATATGGTAGGATCCATGCAAACATGGCAAATGATATGACAGATTCAGGCATGGCAGGAACAACAATAAGTAGGCATGTTAGTGAGCTTGTACCACTCACCACAGAGCAATAAATGGCATGAAAAGGTGACCAACAGTAATATGAAATATTTATGAAGCTAAGAATGGCAAGAGAAAGTTCATAGAGTGCATGGATCATTAGCAAAGCTCATGGCAAAACTGAACTTAATATTAACAGGCTGACAGCAACATTATTTAGCAATTTGAGAGCAAGGTTACAACAAGTTACAACAGGCTATGAATGCAAGAAGTGTCATAGTTTTATATAGCATGACAAGTATAACAAAACATCCTTAGTGAACATTTCCAGATTATGCATAGAATGACTTGTAGCAGCAGGTTTACATAGCATCATGATATGACAGATTCAGCCTAGGAAAACAGAAATAGCAAGTAACCTACTTCACAAGCTCGATGCACTCACCACAAGACACACACAAATACATGGATTGCACCACTGTAAAGATGGCATAATGTAGCTCAAAACTCTTGTAGACATCAAGCTCATAGGATGCACACACAAAATGTAATGAAAAAGACAAGTCACCAAGTTCTGTTAACAGACAGCAGCTAACATCATATAGCACTTGCAACAATGATTAGGGCATCAAGATGGATTTAAACAAGCATTGCATAATGGAACAAAATGAAGAGCAGATCACAATGAACATTTTGATATATCATATGCGCAAAACGGAGCAACACACGTGAAGTTACGGCATGATGAACTTGGCATCAGAATGTAAAATATTAAGGGACTTGGACGAAACACCGGGTCAACCTGCGGGATCTAGATCTTGCACGGATTATGAGGTTCACCGGGGTTACTCGCCGAAGATGAGGAGGAGGATGGTTGGAGACGAGGGAGAGGTAGGGGAAGGACGGATCCGGCCACGGGAGATCGGCGGGGCTCCGGATCTAGCGGTTCCCGACCGGATCCGGTGAAGCCGACGCCGACGGCGAGCTCCACGGACGGCGGCGGCAGCGGCGCTGATCCATGGGCTGCGGGGTCCTGCAACGACGCGGCGGCGGGGCTGCAGCTCGGGGCAAGGTCGGGCGCTGGCTGCGGTGCTCGGGCGCGGGGAGGCGCGCGGCGCAACGCCGGAGTCCGTTGGCGGGGGCGGCGAGTGCCGGGGCGTCGCAGGGGCTGGGCGGCACGCGGGCGGAGCGGGGCCGCAGTCGGCGGCGGCGGCGGGATGCCCCACGGCGGCGCAGGCGGAGCACGGGCGGCGGGGAGGCGGCCCGGACGACGAAGAGGCGGGGCGGCGCGCGGGCTCGCGCGGGCCTGTTTTGAGCCCCGTGGGCCACGGCGGCGGGACGGAGCCGGCGGGCTGACCTGGCACGACGCCACTGGCTGCGGGGGTGGCTGGACGCGTCCGGCCGCTGGGCGGACATGTTCGGCGGCGAGGAAGGGATGGATCTAGGGTTAGGGGGGTTTGGACTACGAAATTTCGGTGGGGGAGGTCTATTTATAGGTAGAGGGAGCTAGGAGAGTCCAAATGAGGTGCTGTTTTCGCCCACACGATCGTGATCGAACAACCGAGAGCATGGAAGGGGGTTTTGACGGGCTCATGGGCTGTGGTGAAGAGGGGCTGGGCTGCAAAGAGAGAGGGGTTTCGGGCTACGCGGTTAAGTGTTAGGGCATCAAACGACCTCCAAATGGAACAAAATTTGACGGGAAGTCTACCGGTGATATACCAAGGCCACTCGGCAAATACCCACCCATTCCGAGAACGGATTTCTCCTGCTCATGAAACAAAGTCTGAGAGGGGGCGACGGGGCACGACGAGAGTGTCAGATCGCGAAACGGACAACGAGGAAAAATACCAGATGCAAGTTTTGAAAAACATGCAGATGAAATGCAGATGATGACATGGCAAAATGCAACACGCAAGCAATGACATGGCAACAACGAGGAATAGCTGGAAGACACCTGGCGCATTGGATCTGGGGCGTTACAACAGATCCGCATTGTCGACACCACCCTTAACCCAACCACCGGAGTAGCTTCTGACACCCCGTCCACGGCCGCAAATCCGCATCGTCAACACCATCCTTAACCCAACCAACGGAGCAGCTTCACCTACGCCCTCGTCCACGGCCACAGATCTGCTTCACCCACACTGTAGTCCACCCTACCGGAGCCGCTCCACAAACACCCTACTCGACGGTTCTAGATCTCCTTACCGGACCCCGACAGCTAGCACAACGTCATCACCCTCGACGTTTCTAACCTGATTCCCACCGTCTAGAGAGATGCCAAGCACCCGCCACGGCCTAGGTACTTGTCACCTTTAAACACGTCCAGCATCACCTGCCCGATGTACTTCAAATATACTAACCGGTCGCTGTTACCTGTTATGCAGCTGGCAAAACTACAATGACGATGTTTCTTCTAGATCTAACAGCTTGGCCAACCAAGATCCTAGACTGAGGCATTGCTATGATCTTGTAAGCGCGTCTCTCTCTCTTGTATTATTCTGTGCCTGCCAGCGTGCTTTGCAAGGATTTTCGACCAGTAATCACTTTATGCAGACAATGATTTCTACTACTGGCTGCTAAATTAGATATGTAGATGTCATACATGATACTACCTCATACCTCCGTTCCTAAATATAAGTCTTTCTAGAGATTCCACTATAGGCTACATACGGAGCAAAATGAGTGAATCTACACTCGAAAATGCATCTATATACATATGTATGTGGTCCATACTAGAATCTCTACAAAGACATATACTTAGGAAAAGGGGCAGTACATTACACAAAATCATAGGTGGCATGTAGGAATTCCAGTGCACTACATTAGGCTCCCTTAGAGTGCCTGCTAGTCCAGCATACAGAGTCATGGCTAGTTTATGGTACGCACACAATCGTTAATTGGTGGTTTAAATATGCGCAAGGGATATGCAATGTAGTATCATGTAGAGATGTCTGAAATTAGCCCTGTCAACTTGCAGATAGGGTTACACAATGAAAAAGTACAAGATGTATGTGGCAATTTCATGGAACATCGCAAAAAAAGGAGAGGCAACGGTGAGCCTATACAGTGTGCTATGGTACGTCACTCCTCCATTGCAATCATCGTGACATGTTATTTGTATGCCAGTTCTATTAGCCAAGTTTCTTAGGGACAGTCATTACGAGTTATCCAAAGAAAATAAGCACCTGTGAATATAAGCTCCACGTAATAAGCCAACCAGTTCTTTTCATTGCGTTTTTAGCTTATCTTTGGTATGATCAGTGGAAAGTCTAGATAAATTATATATTTTTCATTTTGCTGCCCATATGGAAATTAATTTGACTTGCAAACATCACAAATTGAACCCAGTGCAGTAATTAATATGATAGGAAAACAGACCATCACTATTTTCTCAAAATGCAAATACAAAGATACCATCTACTTGGCACAATCTACTTTGGTCAATGTTTTCCATAGAGATCCCATTGCCTAATTTAAATGAAGAACGCATGACCCACATTTAAATGAAGAACAATTATTTATTGAAATTCGATGGTTCAAGTGGCTGATTATTATCATATAGCAGCACCACCTGAAAGCATCATATAGCAGCAGCAGCAGCTCATAGCAACTCATCATACAGCAGCAGCAGTCTTCAATTCATCATATACCAGCAGCAGCTCATAGCAATTCATCATATAGCAGCAGCAGGAGCAGCTCATAGCAATTCATCATATAGCAGCAGCAGGAGCAGCTCATAGCAATTCATCATATAGCAGCAGCAAGAGCAGCTTGTAGCAACTCATCATATAGCAGCAGCAAGAGCAGCTTGTAGCAACTCATTATACAACAACAGCAGCTCATAGCAATTCATCATATAGCAGCAGCAGGAGCAGCTCATAGCAATGCATCATATAGCAGCAGCAGAAGTAGCTCATAGCAATTCATAGTACAGTGGATTAGAATGAAAATTTGGCAAAAAATCAGAGGAGATCCTCACCTTGTTGGATGAGCTCATCCATCAACAGCACCTTAAGGCCATGGCCTGGGAGGAGGGGAGGGGGAATAAGGTGCCTTTTGCCGTAGTGTGGCATCAGCCGTAGTTGTGCAGCGCCCGCCGGAGTAGTACGTTGGACGAACCACAGTGGAGCAGCTGCTAGAGACCATGAGAATGAGGGGCGGCGCCGGAGGAGCAGCAGCCAGGGAGATTTGCCCCTACCCGCCGGCCATGTAGCCTAGCTGGACATAGCATCTTCGAGGACCAGGCCAGATGGGACTAGTGGCGACGGCTCACTGGAGGAACCCTAGTGCTACAGGCAGGGGATCGAGTTAGAGGGAAAGGGGAGAGGAGATGCAAGCGAGCAGGGCAATGAATGCTTGCGTGTTTGTTTTTACTTGAGGGTCAGGTGTGACACGGGCGTCTGCAGTTGCATTTTGAGTGTAATATAGGCAGACAACAGAGTCATTTCACTATTCCCTTCAATTTTTAGTGAGGTTCTACACGAAACACCCCCTCCAAAGTGAAATTAGTTAAGCCCAAGCCCGTAACTCAAAAATCACTTGTTTATATCTTTTATGTCTTATTTTGACAATATGCCCTGAAAAGGCGGAATCGAACTGGCCCTTAACCTGCAATTCAATTGTGCATGCAATGATGAATCACTCTTGCATGCTATCTGTACATTTAGGCATCATCATACATGGCATAACCTAATACATGTGCATTCCATTGTAGAATCTGGAATATGCAATGTTTATGTTTAAATGCCCCTTAAATCTGGTCAGTCAAGTGATGGTCTTCAAGCCTCCTTCTTTGCTTCTTTTCTTGATATGTAAGATTTGCTCACACATCTGTTCAATTTCTTGTTTGCACCAGCCAGCCATACTAGGACTGTTTGCTTTGATTACTTGTTGTTCTTGACCTAACACTCTAACAGAGCTTGTCAATGATTTAAACACTAAGGGCTGCTGTAGTTGGGCCTTGTCTAACTCATAGGTGACATAAAGGTTTGGCTGTACACTACAGTAGGCTCTCCAAGAGTACCTGGAGATCCATTTTGAAGGTATGCCTAGTTTTTAGATAGTGTAGACATAGTAAATGCTCATTTCATTGTGTGCAAGTTCAAGAGATGCAACATGTTTCATTATGTGGTGTTTTTTTGTTATAATCTCATCCTTTTATCTTCCAAGGAGACGAGTAACTAGTTTGTGTCACCTTGCAGAGGGGGAGCAATGAAGATAAGATTGAGGATTTCCAAGTACAAGATGTTAGGAAGGAGCCTTGCAAGAGAAGTAGGAGCTGCGCTGAGCCTCTTCAACCTGCTAAGGTAAGTCACTATATGCAACTCAACAGTTCAATTCCTTGTTTGTTTCAGGCATAGTTAATTTTCCCTTTTCAATTGCTTTATTTGTCCTCAGTTAATGAGATGCCCAAATAATCATGCCTAATGTTCGGTACTTGTATCATTATTAGTTGACATATTAAAGGCCTTACCATTTAATTACTCTGCCAAAGTGTGCCTGAAGCTTTGAAGTCTATTAACCAACTATTACTGCATGAGGCTCACAATCTAGTTTATACGACGCTAATGATTGCATAGTTTTGCCTGCTGTAGTATGTTTGTATGAAACCCTCTGCTGTTCATTATGCTCCCTATGACTTTAATTGAGGTACAGAATGGCCAACTGCTTGCTTACTTATACGCAATGTGTTGTCTAAATTTGTAACTTGTCTGTGTTTTCGATTGGGCCCCAACATCATGCTCCCTTGGTGAGCTAAGAGGGATTTCTATATGCAGGATGCACAGACTATCTTTTTTATAATTTTTAAAATATCACCTGCTTATGCTTCATGACATGTAACAATTTTTTTGAAAGTGACGTGTAACATGATTGTTAGTCCTGTTTTGCCATGTAGTACAAAATAATGTCTTATTCGCTTCACTGTTGTAACTATATTTTTGCCCTAGTCATGTGTACTTACAGAAACATTTCAGGATGAAGTGACATCAACACAAAGATCTGCGAGCAGTGTAGCATGGTCGTTACCGAATGATTATGGATTGTAAATGGAATGTGCTGATGTTCTTGAGCATCAACTAGATGTGGCAGACAATGTGTACATGATTGTCAACGTATAATCAACAAGTTGAGACTGGACATGCAGGTATTAGATGCAGGAGTCAAAAAAAATGAAACAAGACACTGAGGTAACCATGAAGGAATTGGAGATTTTGCAGACTGAAATTTGTGCTATCTGAATCCGGCCAATCTTATTTTCTGAAGAGATTATAGTTCAAATGGAGTTAAGTTGATTCGCGTCCATGATTTATGAGCTGTATTTGCCCAGTGTATGTAATTTGCTGTTTGTGTATGCTTTATTATTACCTGTGCCGAGCCATAATGCCCAGTGGGTATAATCGGCTGTAATTTCTTTATTGTATAGTGTAGGATTATTCTACCTTTCTATGCCTTGATCTCTTTGTTGTATAGTGTATGCTTTTTAGAGGTGATAGTATTGAGTAGGATAATTCTTTGAATATGCTATATCGTTCAAACGGGGGCCAACTCGCCCGACCATGGCCCTTCACGGGCCGTCGGATCCATGGGCCATGTACGGGCCGTCGGGTCCATGGGCCATGTATGGGTCGTCGGATCCATGGGCCTTCTACGTCTCGTAGGATCCATGGGCCTTCTACATCTCGTAGGATCCATGGGCCTTCTACGTCTCCTAGGATCCATGGGCCTTCTATGTCTCGTAGGATCCATGGGTCGCCGACTCATTTATGGGTCTTTTATGGGCCTTTAATGGGCGGTAGACGGGCCTTTAATGGAAGTCGTACGTTTTATGGGCTGACCATAACGTACCGTTAATAGGCCGTATTTGGTGATGCTATGAAAATGGCCCAACAGACTAACGGTCCACAAACGGGCCGACTGTAACGACTGGCTGAATTTGGCCCACAAGCAGAAAATGACAGTAACGGGATGTAAGTAACCGAATGCTGCATATGATCCCAAGAATAAATGGGCTCTCAGAAGGCCGAAAGTTAACTTGGGTTGGAAACAGCCCAACGGAATAACGGGCCATTAATGGGTATAAAGTGATACACTGTTCACTACGGGCCAGTTTCACCACGGGCCGTTAATGGGTGTAAAGTAATACACTGTTCATTACGGGCCAGTTTCAGCACGGGCCGCTAATGGGACAAGAGTTACAAAGGGCCTCATATGGGCCGAAAGACATCATGGGATATACATGGGCGAGAAGTGAAAATGGCTGGAATCATATTGGATGGCCCAGATGATGCTACTGGGCCTAATTCGGATAGGCGTAATGGGCCTTGGGTTAGCGGGCTCTAAATGGGCTATATGCGAATAGGCCATTAACAGGCTTTCCATGGGCCGGCCCGCCAGCTTTTGACCAAGTCAAACGGGCCAGCCTTTTCACAAGAATGGGCCACTGTTGGGCCGTGCCACGTGTCAACGTATCATAGGCGCCTTCTATCTAGTGAGTGGATGAAAACTGTCCCAACGATGAGCCGACACGTGTTTCCTCGAGCCAATGATGATTTTACACGTGGAAAATCCCCATTGGTCGGGGCTGTTAACTGGTTATCGGATCCAAAACCTGACCCGATAGCTTAACGATGTTCCGTTATGGTGCATGCCACGTGTTGGTCACCCTTGACGAAAGCACTTCTGTGACGCGCGATTTATCATCATGGAAGTGGACACTTCCATGATGATAATTTTGGTAATGTCATGGAACACTTCTACGATAGCACATGTATGACTATCTTGATTCTGTCATAAAATCGTCTTGGATGTACATGCATGACAAAAAACGCGACCTACTATGACAAACACGTATCATCACGGAAGTGTATTTTTTTTGTAGTGCTAGCTTCTAATATTGGCTTGTTGCTTGTAGGTACATATGCCCTTGGTAAGGATCCATGCATCGACCCTTTTTGTGTATGGGGCAATGAGATATTCATGAACAAGCATCAAGTGAGGAAATTGATAAGGATTATTAGCAAAACGATATGAATGGTGGCAAGCAAATTATTTGTTTATGCTATATCCAACACAATAGTGAGCCGTAAGATGGTAATAACAAACTCTACAGCCTTCTCTTTTGACTTCCCATAATGAGTTGTTAGACAACAATGTCTGAATCTTTTTCGTTCGTTGTGGTTCCTGAAGCAGTTCACTCAAGATTACCTCTCAAAGTACATGATTGGTGGACACACAGTGAAGGTTAAAGTATTTCATCCAGACTACAATGAGCATCGAGAAGTCCTAATGAAGACAGTGAAGGATGGACGGGCAGCCATCACAAGGGGTTGGCCTAGAGTCGTGCGCGCATTACGCATGGAGGAGGGCACAATATGGGCATTCCGCTTCACCTTCTTCGGCAACGAGAATTTCTATCGTCTCTCTCTTTATAGTCTTTAGTACAACTGTGGTTCACCATTCTTTACTTGGTGCTTCTGTAGTTCTTCAGTATATGTACCTGTGCATCAAATTATGAATTCGTGGTTAACCTATATTTGTAATAAACATGGTTGGATATGAAATAAGTGATTGCCTACTTTCAAATTCAAATCATGTGATTTTTAAATTAGGGAATAATTAGGGATTACGCTACACATGGTTTGGAAAAGCAAAACGTCTGCGATAGACATGGAGATCAGATATGTTTCTAGGATCCACTACATGTGTGATCAATCTCAACAGCACACACAATCAGCCAAGAAAAAACGTGTGTGGTTAACAACAGCATCGCACACAAATTTTTCTTATTAAATGTTTGCGATAGTCGCTTATCACACATTCTTCGCAATTATGGACTGTTTGTGATGTTGGGCGCATCGCAAACATTTTGTCATAAAAGAACGCATGTGATAGGTAGATCATCCGACGCGGGTACAACGGATGAATCATGTGGGCTGTATTCAAGCTTCGCATACAGTTTTATAGCGACAATTGTGTGCACTCTTACATCAAAACGCACACAGTCAAGGAAAAGTAAATGTGTGTGATTGTCTACTTCTATAATCATGAACTATTTGTGATGGGTCATGCATCGTAAACGTAGCACCATAGAATACCGACTGCAATGGCAATGCGAGCACAAACGAGTAGGGAGTACTGTATATGAATCAAGGCTCCCTATTCTCGACGGTTTTGGGTCGTGTCAGAAGGACACCACTAGCATAGCCACTCACTTGGCGATGGTTCAGAACACCGTCATAGAAAATGGGTTGAAAACCGTTTGTATAGAACTTTGTTGTAACAGTGTCAGCTCTCTCCCTTCTCATATTCACAGGGACAGGGTATGCCACGAACGAGACCGCCTGCCCGATCCTGTGCTCCTTGTTGACCGCCTCCAGACCTCGTCCACGTCAGCGCCAAGACCTATTCCATGGGCCCTGAGGATCTCACCGCCGGGATCCACTTCCTCCGGCCACCTCCAGTGCCACCGCAGCCTCTACATGGCCACCGCGCGCGCCTGCCTTCATCCCTGTACCCCATCCGAGCAAGGGAGCCGCCGCCGACCTCCGTTCCGTCCTGAGCGCCGCCAAGCCAAGTCCGATGACCAAGCGCTAGATCTGGTCAAGCTCGCCGGCCCTCGCCATCTTGCACATTGTTCCCATGCCTGCCGAACCTGTCGCTGACCCCTGCTTCCTCAGCATCGAAGATGAGCCCTCGAGTTGACCGCTCCTCTACCTCGCGTCGAACGCAACAGCGCGCCTCCAGCCCAGCGCCAGGCCTTCTCCACTTCTAGACCGTTGGCCTGATGTGATCAGCTTATGCAGCCCAGTTCAGTTCTGTTTCGGCCCATGGATGTTTTTTTGCAGTCTCTGCGGATCTAGTATTTTTCCAGGAAAACAGATTTGCAGAAAAACTCCTGTTGTTCATGCATATAATAACTTCATAACCGTGCATTGGATTAACACAAACTTTATATGTAAAATGTTTAGAATTTCATGTAGTTTTATATTTTGCAGCTTTAATCCATGTTAAAAATATATTTAAATTGTTGTTTGCATTAATTTGCTAAATGACATGTTAAAATTGTTTATTTCATAACTATGTAACCGTAGCTCTGAATTAAACAAACTTTATATGTAACTTGTCTAGGAAAATGCATAGATTAACACGGTGCACTTATTTTGCATGTTTAACAACTCCAAAATATTGTTTAGAGCAGAACAATACCAAATCCAAAATATGCACATGGGGATTTTCTGGAATTGTTGTTTGTTGTTCCGGCCTCATTTAAACTTGCCTAAATAGTTAGATTAATTATGCTTCACCTCTTCCCATGTTAATCAACATTTAATATTGAGGAGTAGTGTAAATGAGAGTGAACCAAATAAATGAATGTGGTGTTCCGTCAATATGCAACTCGTTGCATATAAAATTGAGCTCCACTTAATTTTTTTGCGAATAGAGCTCCACTTAATTTGTACTATTGTTTGTTGCACTTTGCCATGCCATGAATCATTAAACCGGACATGCAACAGACTTGATTGCGCATCATGCCATGTTTATGCTTGTTTGTTTACCATGTTGTTTGCTTGTTTCTGGTGTTGCTTCTTCGTGATAGTTTCGGTTACGTTCCGATTGTGAGGATTTTCTCGACTACGTTGGTTCGTCTACTTCATGGAATCGATCTTCTTCCTAGAGGGATTTCAGGCAAGATGACCATTACCTTGGATATCACTACTATCTTTGCTTTGCTAGTTGTTTCATTGCTATCGCTATGTCGCGCTACCTATCACTTGTTTATCAAGCCTCCCAGCAAACCGTTGTTTGCCTATGTTACCACTTTGCTCAGCCCCTCTTATAGCGTTGCTAGTTGAAGGTGCTGTTGCAGGTAGTTCCATGTTGGGACATCGATATCATGGGATATCATAATATCTCATATTTAATTAATGCATCTATATACATGCTAAAGGGTGGAAGGCTCGGCCTTTTACTTCGTGTTTCGTTCCACTCTTGCCACCTTAGTTTTGATCATACCGGTGTTATGTTCCTTGATTGTGCATTCCTAACACGGTCGGGGTTTATGGCCCCCCTTGACAGTTCACTTTGAATAAAACTCTTCCAGCAAGGCCCAACTTTGGTTTTACCATTTGCCTAATAATAACTAAAACTTGCATAGGGACCGTCTAGCACCCAAGGATTGTTAATCAATAACCCAGGCCAGTGCTTCTCATGAGTGTTGGTCCAAACTAGAGCCCCATGCAGCACCACCACGGGGAAACTCGAGATACATACGACTCCTATCAGGGTGTCGGCACATTGGGAGGTCTTGCTAGTTTTGTTCTACCATTGTCCAAATGTCTTGTGCACCGGGATTCCGAGTTTGATCGGGTTGCCCCGAGATGGAGATTTACCTCCGTGGATCGTGAGAGTTTGTGATGGACTAAGTGGGGACACCCCTGCAGGGTTTAATATTTTCGAGAGCCGGGCCCACGGTTATGTGGCAGATTGGAAATTTAGAATATCCGGTTGTAGAGAACTTGGTACTAAACTTCAAATAAAACACACCAACCATGTGTGTAACCGTGATTGTCTCTTTTTGAAGGAGTTCAGGAAGAGAACACGATGGGGTTATGTTTGATTTGTAAGTAGTTCAGGATCACTTATTGATCATTACTAGTTTGCGACCGTTACGCGTAGTTTCTCTCCATATTCTTGTACTCGTAAGTTAGCCACCATACAATGCTTAGTGCTTGCTACGACCTCACCACTTAGCCATTCCATACCCATTAAGCTTTGCTAGTCATGATACCCATGGTAATGGGATAGCTAAGTCCTCATGGCTCACAGATTACTACAATAATAGGTGCAGGTACACGTATTGCAATGATCTGACATGAGACCGCTGCTTGATCTATTTGGAGTTCTTCTTGTGCTTCTTCTAACAAGGGATAGGTTCTGGGTCGGGAGCCTCGGATTAGCAGGGTGGATGGCATTCTTATTTTTTGTTTAATTTCATCCGTAGTCGGATCCCGCTCTATGTATTGATGAACTGTTGTATTCATGTGGTAGCTTGTGGCGAGTGTAAGCCTTTATCTTGTATTATCATCTATTCGGTGATGGTATGTTGTAACGATGTCCACCTTGCTATGCGCTCAAAATGCGATTGTGCGCCAATCATGAATTCATCACGTGACCGGAATAGAATCGCATCTTGGGTGCGACATAAATCTAGAAAAAAGAGCAAGAAAGATTCTTCTTCTAGTAGTAACAATAACCATGTTAAATCCAATATTGTTGCTTATAGTAGTTCTCTTGATTCTACTAATGATTCGCTTAGCCAAGTTACACTTGAGCAAGAAAATAGCTTATTGAAGGGAATTATAGAGAAAGGTGTTTACAAGTGTCTTGTCGGGAGTAAGCAATTTTAGGAAATTGTACGCAAGGAAGGAAGACATCGCAAGAACCAAGGTGTTGGTTTTGAACGAAAGTTCAATGCCAATGGAGTTGAGTGGGAAGAAGATCAATACCCCAAGACAAAGTTTGTTCCTCAACAAGAGAAGTATGACCCCACTTCTTTCAAGGGAACACAAGCTCAAGATGATCTTCCACCACAAGACCATAAGCTAAAAGGCAAGGACAAGCTTCAAGAAGAGATAGAATCATTTGAAGAAGCTCCTAAGGCCATGGTCAAGTGGGTTCCCATGACTACGTCAAGCTCTACATCATCAAGTTCAACTACAAATTCAAGGATTCTCATCAAGTTGATGTCGATCCCAAAGAGACAACTTTCATATCTTGCACTAGTTCATGGAGTCACAAACCCTCATGTTGGTAGCACAAGGGACAAGGTAACCTAATGCTTTCATGGACATCATGATGTGCAATTCACTCTATGTCTATGGATATCCTTGTATGTTCCTTGTGGGATGTAGGTATTGAAAGTGCAACACTTCAGTGGATTGCTCCAAAAGATCTATATCAACATTGAGCATCCACATCTTCACTATCTACATGAAATCATCATCGACTAAACCCAAGGTTAGTTCATCCCTCTTAGGGGGGATATCACTTCTAGGGGGAGCTTTGCTCTAAAAATTGAGCTAAAGCAACTGTAATGGTGTGAACACATCAATGCTTTATGTAAAAGTTCTAACCCCACTTGTGCTTAAACGATGAGTATGACCTACGATCAAATGTTCTCATTTGACTCCTCAGTCAATATACAAAAATATAGATGACCTAGTCATTGCCAATTGCTTGATAGATGCTAGAATTGTTTGTGCATGCTTTGTCACACATTTCATTTGCCATCTTATTGTGTGAGCATGTTGGTTGCATAATTTCTCCATCGAGGACATCCATTTGTTGTTTTTGATTCTTTGGTTTTTATTGGCCAAATGGTGAAAAAGAATGCCTAAGAACCTTCTCTAGCTATCTATGCTTTTCTCATCTCAAACTCTATCATGTTACAACACAAAATTTGAACAAGTCTTTTCTCGACCCTCCGGGTGGGGAGCACTTGGAGTCACTAATCCGTCAAGGGATGATTTCCAAAACCTTCTTGTGTATTTCGGTCAGACCAACTCACTCCTATTTGGTCCCACCGAAATCACCAGATTGATCTAGGTTTTCATCTTGGTGATACCGATTAGAATGACTCGGTCCCACCGAGTTGCACTAAATGCAC
This sequence comes from Triticum timopheevii, assembly GCA_963921465.1. Classification (NCBI taxonomy): domain Eukaryota; kingdom Viridiplantae; phylum Streptophyta; class Magnoliopsida; order Poales; family Poaceae; genus Triticum; species Triticum timopheevii. The sequence goes on from OY997270.1 coordinate 144,816,801, forward strand.
ACAGTCTTGCATCTCGGCGCCACCGAGGTATTCCATTCGGTGCAACTGACTGGGTATATATACCCTGTGAACCCGTATGGTTGAAAATTTCTTCAAACCACTCATGCTCGCACCCCAGTGCTGCCGCTCCCTGGTCTCCAGATCGTCATCGTCTCCACCGCAGGTCTCCCTCACCGTCAACGAAAATCTTCACCGCCATTGTCGCCGTAGCGAATCATCACCAAGTTAGGTTATGATTCGACCACTTTTTGCTATTCCACTTTGCGATTCAATGGAGCTACTTGACACGTATGAGAACTTCTTATCCACACAAAAACTGCTTTAGAATAGATTCGATGAAAAAAAATTTAGGGTTAGGTTTCTGCCGAGCTCATCTCGGACCGACCGAAATGAAGTTTTTGGGCCCACCGATTGGCCCTGGCCATTGCACTAAGTACAACTCGGTGCCACCAAAGTGTACTGATCGGTCAGACCGAAAGAAAAACCTCAGTGAAACCCTATCATCTCGGAGTCACCGAACAGCAACTTGGTCTGACCGATGTTGTGTGTTTAGACTATGTTAGTGCTTCTGTATCACCAAGATTTTTATATCGGTAGCTCCGAAATGCTTTATGCAGAAAACTAAAACTAAAATTTTGATTCAAATTTTTGCAAAACAAGCTACTTTTTGTGATGTTCATCCACTCTGCCCATACCTATCTACTCACAGGGTCTGTCCACAAGATGTCTGAAGCAAGTGACAGCCAGAACAACTCAGAGGAAGAGGTTAATCTCAATGAGGTCACAAGCCCAAGTGCAAGCTATGATGAGGGCAGCAGAAGCACTCCTAGCAGTCTGCCAAAGCTGCCACTAGAAAAAGGAAGAAGAGAACCTCAGACATTGAGGATGAAGATTTTGTGGTTGAACAGGAGGTCACCTAAAAGAAGAAAGTGCTGAAGAAAGTATGCTGCCGGTGCTGCTACAAAACTAGGTTTCCAAAAGAAAGCCCCCGCCAGGAGAGTTCCAATGTATAAAGCCAGAAGATCTACTCAAGAAACAATGAAATTCACACTTGAACAGTCTGATGATGATGATTCTGCTAGAGGAAAGAAGAACAAGAGAGCTAGAACAACAACTGCAAAAGTTCTCGGCAAGCCTTCCATGAGGTAAGAGGAAGAGGAGGAAGAGGAACCAGCTGCCCCCCGCCAAATCTCAGAAGTTAATGGCAGATGCCATTAAATCTGCAGGTGCACCCTTCAAGTCCAAGCCCAAAGCTCTAGGTCCTGCACCTAATACTGTTGCTCCCAAGAGATCCACAAGAAATATCCCAGCTACTTAAAAGAACAAGGCCCCGGTGCTAGAGGTTCATGAGGATGAAGAGCCACAAGTGCTCAGGAAATTGAAGCCAAAGGTTCTAGGCAATGATGATGAACATCCAGTGGCTGAAAACATGAAGTTAAGGAAGGATAGTGGACTGAGAGCATGGAGAAAAGTTGATCCCTATGCTACAAGGTGAAGAACAGTTGCTGAGTATCATTTCCATACCAAAGAACAACAAGATTTCTATGAGACAGTGCTAGTTGACAAGAAGCCCATCATAAGCAACATGAAATGGGTGGATTGGAAGTATATAGATGCCAATGAATACTACTTCCCATGTTCATGAGTGCTTCAGATTGACAGGTGTTGATGCTTCTGTTGTACAAAAGCTCACCAAATGGAATGATGAGATGGTAATGTAGTTTTACTCCACTGCACATTTCTATCCAGATGGAACGATTGTTTAGATGACCAAGGGCACTACATACTAGTCATCAATCTCAGAATGATATTTATGTGTATGGAAAGCCCAGGATGGATCACAACACTATGGCACACATGTACAAGACCATTTTGATGAGGCATTAGAAACACACAAGTTTGTCTCTATCTACTTTCTGATTGCTGGTTTGGCCACTACAAACTATATCTTGAGGAACACCTTGTTGCTTAAGTGTGGAGATGAGAGGATGATCCGTGGCCACTCCATCAACTTGTTGTACTTGTTTGATATACCACACAAGTTCAAAGTCATGAGCCTGATTGTAGAAATAATCAAAAGGACTGCTGTTGATCAAAATAGGTCATGTGGATATGCACCGCACTTCCAGATGCTTATCAACTCCACGGTTGGTACAAGCACATATCCTCTTGAGAGAGAGCACCTTCCTCTTCAGCCAGAATTTGAAGACAATGAAGTGGTGATGGATCCTTCACATCCAACTTCAGTTGAGGCTCAAGAGAAGGCTGAGAAAGCAAAGGAAGCTAAAGCAGCAAAGGCATCTAGTGCACCCACTGCATCAATAGTGAATCTCAAGTCAAAGCAAGACTAACTGACATATCTACTAGAAGCAACTCTGAGAATTCAGTGAAGTCTGGCCAATTTAGCAAAGAATCAAGAGAGCCTAGAGCGGATAGTTGAGGATAAAATGTATAATCTTGATGTCAAGGTCACAGAGATCCAATTTATTGTTGAGAAGTTGAGAGATGATGCTGAGGATAGTGATGACAAACCAACTACTGACAGTTTCCAAACAGTGCCTAGGGCACAGAGGTCATCAGCTGAGCCAGTTGCAGACACCAGGACTACACATTCTACCCCTTCCGCCACTGCCACAGTGCCACCACCAGTGCCAACTCCACTAGCTCAACAGACATTAGCCGAGGCATTTGCATAAGTAGTTCTCTCAACGATGTCTATGCACACCGGAGCAACAAGCAAGAAGACCCCTTCAGGAGGTCCCAGAGATCGTGCCTAGAGAGCCGCATAGCACCATACTTTTTCAAAGTTTTTGATAACTTCTTGCCAAAGGGGGAGAAAATGTATAGATCATAGGCTTCGAGAGAGTGTGTCTCTCGTTCTTTTGCTTGTTGGTGTTTATTGCCAGTTGCTATTTCGTTCGTTTGGTTTGTGCTACTTATGGTTTTATGCTCGTGAGATACATTGTGTGGCTGTGTGATTGATCGTACTATGTTTAATGTGTGCTCAAATGCCTATTCCTATGATACCTTATGTATGATCATTCACTTGTATCTTTGGTGATGTGTGCATGTTATTTCACTCTTATCATTTTTTGTGCTCCCTCAAGATATATGTGACATGGAAGAGTGACCCATGATCCTAATCGATTGTGCATTTGCATTCAAACGCAAATTTTAAATAATGCACAAATTTAGGGGGGGCTCTTGGTTATCACATACTTCTCAAAGCGACGATGTATTTCATTCATTTTATTATTTGTTGAAGCTTTGATCTATATGTTGTCATCAATTACCAAAAAGGGGGAGATTGAAAGTGCAACTAATCCTAGGGTGGTTTTGGTAATTCATAACAACATATAGCTCATTGAACTAATATCCATTCAAGATAAATATTCCAGGAAGTTCAATGAATGGCATGGCACGGACTAGAGATGTGGACCCCTAAAAATGCTAAGGACATAATTGGCAAAAGCTCAATGTTGGATTCAGGGTTCCGCGGACCCAAGGAAGGTTCAAACTCTAGGGCCTGTGCGAAGAACTCAACCTCTCCAGCCAACTAGTTCGTTGCCCCCACGGCCTAGCTCGATGAACAAGAAAGAAGATGGACACAACACTTTACCCAGCTTTGGGCCACCTTGCGGTGTAAGGCCCTACTCCTGCTTTTCGGTGGGTTAGCCTCAGGAGGAGCTGAGAGTGAACTAGTACAAAGGAAGAACAACCTCACAAGGTCTGTTCTAGTGAGGGAACCAGTTGAGGATCGGATCGACCCTCTTCTATGGTGGTGGCTAACCTATATTTGTAGTGGCCATGGTCCTCTTCCCCCAAAGCGTAGGTGGGAAGGGATCCCACACTGGCCAATTTGAAAGGGGACAAGTATTACATCTTATCCTCATGAAAGGTGGTCTATGCCTACAAAGTTTCTAGTCATGACGCCATGGTGGGCTCAACAATGACATATGTCCTGCTGTCTTGGCGGTCTTGGTCTTGTTGCATGGGAATGGAAACCTTCGGGTGATTCCTAGGGACCCCGTGCCTACGCTTTCCTCCTTAGCACCAAAGAGGAACCCTGCTGCTCTGCGCCCGCTGGCGACCGCCTGTCCTTGGTGGTCATGGCTTGTGTCACCTCAACCTCATGAGGTGGGCACCTGCATAGAGATCTCCGCTCCTCGGGAGCTAGCCTGTGGAGGCCGCCCCCTCCGGAGGTCTTGATGTCGCCCGCCTCGCGAGGCTTGGCCCCTCGTGAGCGTCTTGTCTCGAAGGTGCTATAGATGGGCTGTACCAGGCCGTCAATGGAGCCATAGTGTGGGGTGTAGGAAGGAAAGTCTAGGTACCCTGGTTCCCAGAACACCGACAGTAGCCCCCGGGCCCAAGGCGTGCTCGGACTTGGCTTGGAGGCGAAGCCAAAGGGCAAGGGCGAAGCGCCGTCGGACCCAATTGCTTGCGGACCGAGTCGACGGGTGGTGTTTGATGGGACACGACGTCTCCACTTCCCCACATTTCCTCAACAACTGCCCGACTTGACAACTGCCTGATGCATGCAGAAAAACCATCATTACTTGGAGCCGTGAGAGGCTGGTGGTTGGCCTCCCTCCAGCTATAAATGGGAGAGGCGGCGGAGCCCCCCCCAGCTCATCTTCATCTTCCTGCCGCTCGCTCCTCCTTCCTCGTTCTGCCGTCCTGCTAGAGCATCCATGGCTCTAGTGAGGTGGTTTTCCGCCATAGAAAAGGGGAAAACCCCTCAGGTGGAAACCGAGCTACTCCTGCCGAAGAAGAGGCATGACTGCCCTCGTGATGCCGCCACGACGCCCATGATGACGTGGCCTAACGTGCTGCGCCAGGCTTCTCGATTGCCGTGTATGCTCGCGCACCAAGCCCCACCCATGGGAGTGGTGGCGGACACAGCGAGGAACGGAGTCTTGAAGGGGAACAAGTGGTGGCCGTACAGCCACCCCGCTCGCCAACCCATGGCGAAGGCATGGCCCGCGAATTTGTGGTGTGGGCGGCAATGCCGCCGTGCACATGGATCCGACTCCCATGGTCCTTCATGAGGGAGATACCGCCAAGGGGGCCCGTCGAGTTGTGGCTGCAGCACGACGGATGCTGCAGCTAGGCTTCAGAGGCGAAAGTTGAGGTCGTCGACTCTGGCGATGTCTTCATGACCCAGGGATGGGGCGTGATCGCCCGCACCTGCCTCTCGGAGGGAGGTCATGCCATCCACTTCAAGTACGACAGGGCTTCAACGCTCCTCTTCAAGGTCTTCGGAGAGGATGTCTGACACCTGGAATGCTACCCCAGGGGAAGCGGCCGAGGCGGCGAGGCCACTGACGGTGAACTTGCCCTTGGCCTTGTCTGCGACTCCTCCCACAGCAGCAATGCCTCGTCCGGACTGGACTCGAGCAACGACGATAGCTACGAGCCACCGCGCCGCCGCGCCCGGAACTTGGGGGAGGATCAGTGCCATCCCGGCGTCGTTGGTGGTGTCGCCAAGGCCATGGTTCTGAGGAGGTTTTTCCTTTGCTTCATTCATGCGCGAAAGTCATAACGGGCCCCGCAGGTGTATGTAAAAATCTGTGACGCGCGCACTTTAATGTTATCGTTTCCCATTCAATGTCGTGTCCGCGTCTCTCGCTTTGGCATGGTTCCCCCTTTCACTCCTGCGGTAGCTTGGTGCTCTACGCCGGCAGGACCCAGTGCCCAGGCAAACTTCGAACGCCGCGGGTATGCCAGGCCGCGATGCCGTGGTCAAGGCCAGGAGGTGAGCGGCCTGAGGTCCAGTAAGAGCCCCTGAGGTGCGATGGTCAAGGGGTCCCCTTTGGCGTGCAACCGGCTCCCGAATGACTTAAAGGGAGCGACATCGCAAGGAACAAAACACTAGTCATGAGGTATGCGCTTGAGCGTGAAGGGTGACTTATCTTGATAGGCCTACGGGAGTTACTTTATTGCCTGGACAAGCTTTTCGCGCGATGTTAGGCTATGTCCTTCTCTTGACAGTGCTCCTGAGCAGGGCTCCTGCCAACCTCATTGTCTCGTGCGTCTGGGTGCTCTACGTCCTCGGGTCGAGGTGTCGGTGTCAAAATCGGCAGATCTCGGGTAGGGGGTCCCAAGCTGTGTGTCTGAGGATCAATGATAACAAGGGACAATAGGGACATGATGTTTACCCAGGTTCGGGCCCTCTTAAAGGAGGTAAAACCCTAGGTCCTGCTTGATTGTATTTGGTGTGTATAAGGGTTACAAGAGTTGCTCTACCTCGAGATCGTGATGGCAAACCCTAGCTATCTAGCCTATGATTCTTCTTCCCTTATACGGATCTAACCCTTCGGTTTTATATATACACGGGAGGGGCCTAGGGTTGTACAGAGTTGGTTTGCAGACGAAGGAAGTATTACACCCGAACACCAAGCTTGCCGTTCTATGCACATAGGAGTCCTACCTGGACATGGGGGATAGTCTTCTGCATTGTCTTTAGGGCCCATGTGTCCGGCCCATATCGAATAGACTGGAAGCCAAGATCTCCCTAATCCAGGACACCCTCAGTAGCCCCTAAACCAGTCTTCGATGACGATGTGTTCGGCACGCGAACTGTGTTCGACATTGCAAGGCGGGTTCATCCTCCCAAACTTTTTAATTAGGCTTCCTGCAGAAAGGGATCGTGTCTGGCTCTAGATAATTGATACAAGCCTTAGCCACAAAGGTAAGGTGTCCGAATAGAAACAGTGTCTTTACTGACAACTCCTTCGGCAAAGCGTCACACTTGACTTTTCAATACTTCGAACCGTTTTCACACTTCTTGCTTCGCGTTTCGAGGCCTAGCCTCCATTAGCACATCTCGTCAAAACAGAGATCATGCCTGCCCATTACGGGTTTCTCATCAATATGATTTGGCTAATCCTACCGCAACTTATGCACGATCTCGTTGGGAACAGGCGAGTTTTATGGCTTTAGAGGGGGACATTTGGCATTTTCACCGTCCATAAAATGGTAAATTCCCCTCCTTTTTCTTCATGCCTTCCTATAGCTTCTGTCTCCCAATCTCCAAGCTATAGCGCCTACAACTCCGATCTCCTCCACCGTTGCCACCCTTCCCAACAATGGACGGGTTCGGCTCCAAGGGCGAGTGGAAGGCCTGCACTGTCACCGAAAAGGACGTCAAGGATCTCCGGAGCATGGGCTATCTGTCCGCGGACGTCGCGCATAGGATTCCAGATGAAGACTAGGTCATTCCTACTCCAGGGCCTGGTGAGAGGGTTGTGTTCAACCCCCATTTCCTTCGGGGGCTAGGATTTCCCCTCCACCCCTTCGTCCGGGGTCTTATGTTTTTCTACGGGCTATATTTCCATGATCTAGCCCCAAATTCCTTCCTGCACGTATTGGGTTTTATAGTTGTGCGTGAGGCTCTCCTCCGCATCCCTCCACACTTCGGCCTGTGGCTCAATGTCTTCAATCTGAAGCCGAAGGTGGTCGACGAATAGCATGCGCATTGCGGTGGAGCTATGGTAAGAATGCTCCCCAACATAATCTGGCCAAAAGGGGCATTCGTAAAAACAGTCAAGGTATGGCAGCAGGAGTGGTTCTATATCACCGAACCCTGCGATGCCACCTGGGCGGCCATGTCTGATTTCAGATCCGGACCCCCCGTGAGCCTAACCTCATGGACTGCCAAGGGCCTTGATTGGGGGTCCAAATCGGAGGTGAAGATGCTCTAGAAGCGCATCTCCGACATGTTGGGTGAGAAGACCGATCTCACAAATGTGATTCAAGTGATGCTCTTCCGCCCCATCCTTCCCTGCTAGATTCGGCCCTCTCCCATGTGCGAGTTCAATCCGGAGGAGCCACGGACCCTAAAGCGCGTCTTCATCACCACGCACGAAGATATATGGAAGCAGCTCTTCAAGGCTCAAAAAACAAGGTCGAAGAAGACCGAGCACATCAGACTCGACATCGAGAACCCGACCACGATGGTAAGCATAATCTTTCCGTAGACCCGTCCGATCAGATATAATAGAAATTATATTGCCTTCTTCCCTTACAGGAATGGACAGCAAAGCCGGAGTGGATAAAGTCCAGAAACACTGCCTGAGAACCCAGCCACGCCCCGGCTAACGGAGATGGTGGTCCCGGCGCCCTATCAGGCGTCGGAGAAGAAAACCAAGAAGAAGAAAGGCAAGGAGGCCAAGGGAGGCCCCCTCTCCAAGGGCCCTTCGGAAACAGTGTCTGAAGAGATCGAAGCCCTCTCTTCCCTCGAAGGAGACGAGGAGGAAGAGGAGGAGGAGGTGGAAAGTGACTCCCCCCATAAGGCGAGGAAGAAGAAGAGGGCGGCCTCCAAAGACTCATAGGGGGAGGCGCCCAAGAGGGGGAAGCTGACCCTCCCGGACAGTTCGGACTCAGAGTCCGAATTAGTCCCCAAGAAACCTCCCAGGGTGAAGCCCCTGGCCGAATCGTAAGTATTCAGAAACTCACTGTTATCTTTGGTATACTTCCTTCCATTATGTAAGTTATTTTGTTATTTGCCTTTCAGCCCTATGTAACACCCCGAGACCGATGCTCCAGATGTCTTCCAGTTATTCGTCATCGTTGCCATGTCATTTTCTTGAATGTTGCACTTTTCCATGTCATCATCTACATTTCATCTCCATGTTTTTCAAAAGTTGCATCCGTTTGGGTCTTCCACGTCTCTCCGTTGTCCGTTCTGACACCAACCACACTCGCCCGCGCCCGCGGCACCTCTGAATATTATTTTTTATAAGTGGCATAAAAATGTCCTTGGAATGGGGAGAAAGTTGGCGTGCGTTCTTATTATAGTGTAGGTAGACCGCTTGCCAAATTTAGTCGCATTCGGAGTCCGTTTGATATCCCAACTGTCATCCGTAGTGGCACTGTTGCCAGTTTATTCCTCGGACATTTCGGTCTCCGAAACTGCCGCCGAGCCACTCCGCCTCCTTCTCTTCTCAGCCCAATGCCTCTACACATCCCACTTATGGCCCATTTACCCCCTCCTCCACTCGGAGCCGCACGATCGAGATCGTACAGTCCAAAAATGGACTAAATCCCCTAAACATAGACCCCCCTACCCTATATAAACACCCTTCCTCCCTAATTTGGGCAAACCTAGTCTAATCCTACCCCTAACCCCCTCCTCCTTGGATCCAGCGCCACCGCCAACCTCCTCCATTTCCGCGCCGTCGCCTCCCCTCCAAATCGGGTGCCCGCCACCCTAGCGCCGCCACTTGGAAGCAAGCCATTGGCCGGCCGCCACCCACGCAGCCAATCCAGCCACTCCCAGCCTTCCACGTTGCCTCAGGCGCTTCCCCGTGCCGCCGGCCTGCGCGGCCTAGCCGCGGCCTGCCCCGGGCCGCCCAGGGCCCGAGCCGCCCGCCGCGACAGCCCCCTCCACCGCGCAGTCGCCCGTCGCCTGGCTCCTGAGCCGTCCCACTTGTGAGCCCCGCTCCTCGCACCCTCACGCGCCTCCTCCTGCCGACCCGCTCGCCGGCAGCCTCGCCGGAGCACCGCGGTGACCCTGATGGCGGCCCTAGGTCCTCCATCACCGACCCCGTCCTCCTCCTTCGTTTCCGCCGCCCCCTCTCAGATCTCCCGCTCTCTCTCTCTCTCTCTCTGTAAGAGCCCAGCTCGCCGCCGTCGACCCAAGCTCGCCGACCCACCCAACTTCGGCCAGATCCGGACGGGAATGGGTCCCCCATGGCCGGATCTGCCCGCCCTGGCCTCTTCTGCACCTCACCGCCGCACCATGGCCTCCCTTCGCGTCGGCCCCGCCGGCAACCGCCATGGCTGCGACCTCCTTAGCCCGAGCCGTTGACCAGTGGGCCGCGACCCACGCAAGGCCCAGCTCCCACGCCCGAGCCGGCCCGTTTGGCCCATGGGTGAGAAACCCCCTGTCAGCCTCGCTGTTTTTTTTCACTATCATTTGCAAAAATAATATCATGTATGCATTTGGTATTGGGCATAACTTTGTGCATGTTTACCCTATGATGTTGTATAATATGTTCTACATGATGGAGTAGTTTGCGTTCATGTTACTGTTCAAATTGATGCCTTAATATTCATTGCAAAACTGCTAAGTGATATGAACTATTGAAATCTGCTGCCTATTAACATCATGTATGCATCTTGTGAGTGTTGTGACTTTGTCTCTGTTGATCCTATGGTGATGATCTTGTAAGTGCGCAAATGTTCAGCTCAGAGTGCTCTACATGTTGGTCTGCATTTCCTTCATGTTAGGGTGCATCTTGACATGTTAATCCCTGTTGCAGAAGTGCTTGCTGATGTTAAATGCTGAAAACTATTATAACTTGTCATTTTTTTCATTTTCATATCTTTTTGTGTGATTTTCTTTAGAGCGTCATGTCAACATATGTTAGGAGAATAATCATGCCTTCTTTGTAGTGGTGCAATCCATTTATTTTGATATGCCCTGTGGTGAGTGTATCAAGCATGTGAAGTGGGCTACTTGGTGTTAATGTTCTATCAAAGTCTGAATCTGTTATATCATGTTGCTATGTTTGCCTGATGCTACCATCAAATCCATGCATAATCTAGAGATTCTTAGTTGACATGTTTTGACGTACATGTTATGATAGATCATGCCATGCCTTTTTATGCCTCATATAAGTCATGTAGAATATGTTTTAATTGCTATGAACATGCCTAAATGATGTTCCAGTTTTCTGTTAACTTCATGAGGTATGCTCCAAGTACACGAATTGAAGTATGCTATGATTACTTTGTTCGTATGCCACATTGGATAATTTTGGACTTCATATGACCTCTATTCCAAGCTTGCAAACATGCTACGATAATGATATTTGAAGCATGTTGCTTGTTGGTTTCCACTAATCCAAAGTTTGATAATTTTGGACTTCATATGACCTCTGTTCCAAGCTTGCACTTGCTGAAACTATTTCAACATTCCAACTTGTATTGTTGGTTTCCACTAGTCCATGAGCCATATGCATATCATGCCTGGATGTTATTTGCTCTTTGTTATGTGCAACTTGATGACATGCCCTTGGTTTCTATTTATAGTTGCTGTAGCATCTTTGTTTCTTGCCTCCAACATGTCATCATATTAACTCTGCTCATGGATATGCCCTGTTTTTCACCGTCATAATCTGTGTTATCAAGTTGCTTTTTTGCATTGATCATCTTGGATTAATCTTGATGCCTATGAACCTGCACCTTAATGATATTTGAAGCATGTTGTCTATACTTGAAGTGCCTATCAAGTTTGTGTTCATATGATTCATGTAGCATTTTGTTTTGATGATTGCAAAGTGCCTACTTGCTGTTTTGGGCAGTTTGTTGTTATAACTTGTTTGGGGTGTATGTGTTGCACCGTTGCTCCGTTTTGAGCATGCTCTATATGAAACATGCTTATAATTGCATGTAGTTTCATAATATCTTGTTGCATCCATGTTTGGAGTGTGTTTGCTTGATGTTTGTATGCATTTTGCATCAATGCCATGTTTAACTTGTTTTGCTCATATCTTTTAGGCCATAGCTCCGAATTAAATGAACTTTATATGTAACTTGACTAGAATTTCGTGTAGATAATCATGGTGCATCTTAACTTGCTGTTTAACAACTTGAACATAATGTGTTATTAAGATCCAGACCAATTTCGAAATTTTCATATGAGGACTTACCGGAATTGTTATATGTTGTTTCCGGCCTCATTTAAACTTGCTTTGATGTGTGTTCCTGTATGCATCATATCTTGCCATGAGTAGCATAATGTAGCCTTGTCATGCATCATAGTTGGTTGAGCATCATGCCATGTTGATGTGTTGTGTATTGACCATTTTGTTTGCTTCTTTCTGCTTATGCTTCTTCTCGATAGTTCTTGTTTCGTTCCGATCGTGAGGATTCGTTCGACTACACTTGGTTCGTCTACGCCCGTTCGTCTTCTTGATGGACTCGATCTTCTTCCTAGCGGAATTTTAGGCAAGATGACCGTTACCCTGGATCTCACTACTATCATTGCTATGCTAGTTGTCTCGATGTTATCGCTATGTCGCGCTTCCTACCACTTGTTTATCAAGCCTCCCAATATGCCATGAAACAGCCTCTAACATTTTCCACCATCCCAGCAAACTATTGTTTGGCTATGTTACTGCTTTGCTCAGCCCCTCTTATAGCGTTGCCAGTTGCAGGTGCAGTTGCAGTTTGCTCCATGTTGGGACATGGATATTTTGGATACCTTGGGATATCACAATATCTCTTATTTAATTAATGCAAATGTATACCTGGTAAAGGGTGGAAGTCTTGGCCTTATGCCTGGTGTTTTGTTGCACTCTTGCCGCCCTAGTTTCCATCATACCGGTGTTATGTTCCTTGATTTTGCGTCCCAAACACGATGAGGGTTTATTGGCCCCTCTTGAAAGTTCGATTTGAATAAAACTCTTCCAGCAAGGCCCAACATTGGTTTTAACATTTGCCTACATAATAATACTGAATTAATTAATTAATTGGAATAGGGCGTCATGAACCCGAGGATTTTCCACATAGACATGGGGGCAATGCTGATGGTGTTGGTCCCAAACTAGAGCACCGTGCGGGGCCGCCCCTTGGCAACTTGGGGTATCTGGTACCTGTACGCTTCGCTCATCTGTCTTGGCCTGAGACGAGATACGTGCGGCTACTATCAGGGTGTCGGCACGCCGTGAGGTCTTGCTGGATTAGTTTTACCATTTTCGAAATGTCTCGTGCACCAGGATTCCGAGTCTCATCGGAATGTCCCGCGATGGAGGATTGTCTCCACGGATCGTGAGCTTGTCATGGGCTAAGTTGGGACACCCCTGCAGGGTTTAAACTATCGAGAGCCGTGCTCGCGGTTATGTGGCAGATGGGAATTTTTAATGTTCGGTTGTAGAGAACTTGACACCAGATTCGAATTAAAATACACCAACCGCGCGTGTAACCGTGATGGTCTCTTTTCGGGTGAGTTCGAGAAGACAACATGGTGGGGTTATGTTTGAACGTAAGTAGTTCAGGATCACTTATTGATCATTACTAGTTTGCGACCGTTTGCATAGTCTCTCATCTTATTCTTGTACTCGTAAGTTAGCCACCATACAATGCTTAGTCACTTGCTGCAACCTCACCACTTATCCTTTCCATACCCATTAAGTTTTGCTAGTTTTGATTCCCATGGTGATGGGATTGCTGAGTCCTCGTGGCTCACAGATTAATACAAAAAGTTGCAGGTACAGGTAATGCGATGATCATGACGTGAGAGTGATGTTTACTTGTTTTGGAGTTCTTGTTCTGCTTCTTCTTCATTTAGGGGATAGGTTCCTGGTCGGCGGCCTGGGCTAGCAGGGTGGATATCATTTGAGTTTCTGTTTGTGTTTCATCCATAGTCGGATGTTGCTCTTATGTATGATGTTGTTGTATTCATGTGGCATAGTATGCCTTTTGTATGTATCCCCATGTATTATGTAATGGTATCATGTAATGATATCCACCTTGCAAAAGAATTTCAATATGTGGCTCTATCCTTGGTGGGACCTTCGAGTTCCTCTCGAATAGGATCGCATATTGGGAGTGACACCCTCCCTGCGCGCTCCCCCATACTCCATTATCGGAGGGGAACTCTCTCCCACCCGAAATGGCAGAGAGTGATACGTTGCCGCTAGCCCCCTCGCCTATCGCCATGGAAGACACCAAAGTGTCGTCCCAAAGGACATCCCCTAGCCGAGAGAGGGCGAGTGGAGCCGTCAAGGGAGCGCCCGAGGTTAATACCTCGGTCGCCGAAGACCTGGGGGAGGAGACCCTTATAATAACCGATGGTGGGGAGACCAAGCAATCCGGGCTCCAGCTGAACACCATTCCGGAGGCCAGCATACCTTCGGGGTCGGATAAGCAGCCCCCTACGAAAGAGGTGGGAGGAGCACCAGCTCCATCGGCGTCCACCACTAATGTGGAGGCGCCCAACACTCTGGATGAAGCACTACAAAGTGCTTCCATCATGGCGGAGCACCGCACCTTGATGGGTGTGGTTGAGGGAGTCCCGGATTAAGGGGTCCTCGGACAGCCAGACTATATGCATATGCCGGACTGTTGGGCTATGGAGATACAAGATAGAAGACTTCGTCCCGTGTCCGGATGGGACTCTCCTTTCCATGGAAGGCAAGCTTGACGGTTAGGATGTGAATATTCCTTTCTCTGTAACCGGCTCTGTGTAACCCTAGCCCCCTCTAGTGTCTATATAAACTGGAGGGTTTAGTCTGTAGGATAAGAACAATCATAATCATTGGTTAGCTTCTAGGGTTTAGCCTCTAAGATCTCGCGGTAGATCAACTCTTGTAATACTCATATCATCAAGATTAATCAAGCAGGAAGTAGGGTATTACCTCCATCGAGAGGGCCGGAACCTGGGTAAACATTCTGTCCCCCGCCTCCTGTTACCATTAGCCTTAGATGCACAGTTTGGGACCCCCTACCCGAGATTCGTCGGTTTCGACACCGACATTGGTGCTTTCATTGAGAGTTCCGCTGTGTTGTCACTGTAAGGTTTGATGGCTCCTTCAATCATCTACGACAACTCAGTCTAGGGCAAAGTTTTTCTCCCCGGACAAATTTTTGTATTCGGCGGCTTCGCACAACGGGCCAAATTGCTTGGCCATCTGGAGCAGATCGACAGCTACGCCCCTGGCAATTATGTCAGGTTTGGAAGCTTGAACTACACCGCTGACATCCGCGGAGACTTGATCTTCGACCGATTCGAGCCCATGACAGCCGCGCCCTGCCGCCACGATTAGTACGACCTAAATCTATCATCAGACTATGTGCAGGAGATAGCACCTGTAATCGTTCTGGCCCTAGATCCAGAGCAGAGCACGCCATCCAAGGACAGGAAGCTCAACCTCGCCACGGAGGATGCAGACTCAGCGGTGCTAGAGCCGAACACAAGTCTGACCTCCAACGAGGCCTGTGTCATCGGAACCTCAGACTCGTCTCCGGCTATAGGCTCCGAACCGCGTGTATCCGCACCCATCGAATCTGACCGGCGCCGATCTTAGAGATCAGCTCCGCGGACATCTTCGAACACTCACCCCTCGGTGATGTGTTAAAATCACTAAAGTCTCTCTCATTGTCAGGAGATTCTTAGCCGAACTATGTCCGGCTTGAGTGGTAAGTGGACGACGATTATCTTCGTTACCCACCCACCACCCACTTGATAGTCACTGACGACGATTTGACTAACATGCTTGATTTCGACTCTGAAGACATCAACGGTATGTGTTGGAGTTCTGGGAATGGGGGTCCCCAGACTTGCCTGCCTGCGGCCTGCGGCGTGTCTCAAGGGGTGGCCCAGTACGGCCCATCTTCATCAACCGAAGCCCAAGACCATCGCGAGGGGCCAAGCCTCACGAAGCAGACGATGCAAGGCTTCCTTTGGAACGGCCTCACCAGGCAGGCTCGCGAGGAGGCGGAGAGATCAAGGCAGGGGTACCTCGCGAGGTGCCCATGACACAAGCCATGACTATCGTGACATGGCAGGCGCCAGGTGGGCGCCGGCTTGCGTAGTGTCCTTGTTTCCTCTTTGGTGCAAAGGGGGCAAGCGCAGGGGCGGAGTACCGAGGCATCAAGCAAAGGTAACCATTTCGGTGCAACAAGACCAAGACCAGCAGAGCGGCAGGACGGAGGTCACCGTGGAGCCCAAGACGGCGTCATCGCCAGTGCCTTTGGCAGCCGAAGACCAACTTTAGTCAGGATAACTTGTACTAGATGTTCCCCTTCAAAATGGCCGTTGTTGGCTCCCTTCACGCTCAATATTTGGGAAGAGGACCAGGGCCTCTATATATAGAGATAACCACCACAGTAGCGGGACATCTCAGCTGGATCTCACCCAGAGCTAATAGAGACGGAGCAATTCCTTTAGAAACACACCACCACGAGAACACCCCTTGCGAGGCTGTTCTCCCTCTGTACTGTTCATCATCAGCCCCAGGGGCAATCCTCCACACCACACACTGGATTAGGGTATTACACCACAACGGTGGCCCGAACCACTATAAACCTCGTGTCCCTTGTGTTGTTCATCGTTTAGCTTAGATTCACAGCGAGGCGTTGGGACGTGGATTGGTAGGGGGAAGATCTTCGCGCGCACCCTAGAGTTCGAACCTTAAGGGTTTTGTCAAAACCCGATATCCGACATTTGGCGCGCCAGGTAGGGGTGCGCCGTAGTCTTTCTTCCGCTGCTCCGCGTCCGATCATTCGTCGCATCCATAGCTGACGCTCGCCGAGCTCGAGCCGAGCGTCGGGCTGCTCTCGCCGCCCTCGTCGCCCAGATGGCCCCGGTCGGTGGGCCTCCCCGTCGTTCTCCGTCGCCTGCCGCCAACACCGCCATCAACCCAGCGGGGAAGGAGCCGCAGGCATCATGCATCCCTCGGTGCAGCCGGAAGGCCGCACCACCACCCCGTCGCTGACTCCAGCCGGTTTGTCGTCTCACACCCGTCGTGCTCCCACGAACGCGCATGCCGCGTTGCTCCTGGCATGCGAGCTCTTGCACTACCACCCCGTCAATGACCTTTACGAGGAGTGTCTCGCTCGCATCACCGAGCTCGTCAACACCGTAGGAGGCTCTCCTGCGCCGTCCCTCTCGCTGCCTCGCCCCCCGTCTTGCGTGGGTGATGCAGCTTAGGAGGCGCCTCCGCCTCCTCCTCACCAAGAAGGTGCCCTGGCTCCAAGGTGCGCGACCCCTGGACGAGACCCACCGCGTCCAGCACCCGCGTGACAAGAAAGGAGCTGCCAAGAAATTCCTCGTCCCCATGAAGGTGCTCGCGTGCTCCCTGCTCCAGCACGTCATGACCGCGTCCCCGCGCCAGCACGTCAAGACCCCACGTTGCCCCTGGTAGAGGCACGCGGGAATCCCCAGGACCAAGCCCCGCGTCTACAAAGGGTTCCGATGGCCACCGCAGGCTGCCACGCCTTCACCACCGAGCTACACAGTGTCGCCTGGCCGGGCAAGTTCAAGCCGGATCTGCCTCCTCGCTACGACGGCACTGCTGACCCCGCGGAGTTCCTGCAGCTCTACGAGCTAGGCATTAAAACGGCCAACGGAGATGAAAAGGTCGTGGCGAATTGGTTTCCCATGGTGCTCAAAGATGGTGCCCGCACCTGGCTCCTGAACCTGCCTCCCAGCACGATCTCCTCTTGGGACGAGATGCGCTCCCGCTTCATCGCAAACTTCAAGGGCACTTGCGACCGTCCTCTAGTCGTCGGTGACTTGCGCCGCATCAAGTAGTAACCAGGAGAGACCCTGTAGAAGTACATCTAGCGCTTCAACAGCACTCGCCTCAAGATTCCCAAGGTGACTGAGGAAGCCATCATCTCAGCGTTCTCTGATAGCGTCCGTGACATCAAGATGAAGGAGGAGCTAGCTATCCACAAGGATCTGTGCACATCTCTGGAGCTATTCAACCTGGCGACCAAGTGCGCAAGGGCTGAGGAGGGGTGCCTCTCCCTTCTCGAGCACCCAGCTGCCGACCCAGAAGAGAAAAAGCTAAGGTGAAGGATGTGAAGCACAAAGGAGCAGCTGTGCTGGTAGCACAACCAGACACGAAGCAAGGCAGGGACCAGCCGGAGTTGTCCAAGGGCAGCCAGTACTGCGTGTACCACGACCTCCACACCCACAACACCAACGAATGCCAAGAGCTCAGGGCCGTGCGAGAAGGACGTATCGGTCGACACCCCAAGCGCAATGATCGGGGCTACGGCCGAGGAGGAGGAAGAGGTGGAGGACGATGGACGACCGAGGCCCTTGCCAAGGATGGTGTGACCGACCTCGCGAGGACCGCTAGTAGGACCAGCCCCGCGAGGGGGCTTGGAAGGATCTGCTTCGCGATGATCACCTACAGTACAACGCAGGCCTTCCTCCTTTGCCACCACCACCAAGAAGGAATGACGACCATCACCAGGACTAGGGGGTTGGGGGCTACCAGGAGTCACAAGCTATCGCTCGCATCTTGGGCGGTGCCCAGGCCCCAGCCTCTTAGCGCATCTTCAAGCAGTTTGCTCGCGACGTGAACGCAGTCCTCCCCAAGCTCGAGGCCACGCGCCGTCTCAGGTGGTCCATGTGCGCCATCATGTTCAGCTCAGCGGATCAGCTCAAGTGTGCGGCTACAGCCGGGGTCCTCCCAATGCTTTGTTCCCCAGTCACCAGCAATGTGCAAGTTACCAGGACCCTCATCGATGGCGGCGCAGGGCTCAACGTCCTGTCCATCGAGACATTCAACAATCTCCAAGTGCCGAATGACCAGCTTCAGCCGCCCATGACTTTCTCAGGAGTCACTGACGGCTAAACCAGCCCGATAGGGTAGGTCCGCCTCCCTGTCACCTTTGGACAGCCCAAGAACTACCGTACCAAGCTCATCGACTTTGATGTTGCCCACATTCGCCTGCCATACAATGCCATCCTCGGGTATCTAGCCCTGGCCAAGTTCATGGAAGTGACTCACGACGGGTATAATGTCCTCAAGAAGCCAGGAAGCGGCGGAGTCATCACAGTCCCCTGGGAAGAGAAGGATGCGGTGTGCTCTCTCGAGCGTGCCTTCCAAGCTGCATCAATCGAGAACCCAGACAGCAAGAATGAGAACCTTCCCGAGGCAGTTCCTAAGAAGAAGAAGACATCACCCCGTTCAAGGCCTCAGGAGGCAGGCATCTCCGGAGGCACCATGCCAGAATCTGCGCCTGTCCAAGGGGCGCCTCCCTCCATTGCATAGGAAGGCGCGCCCGGCGCCCTCCTCGGGCAAGGCTCAGGGGTCTCTCCTGGAGGGCCTCAGACTTTGCCAAGATCACGAGGGAGGCACTCGGGCACCACTTGGAGGCGTGCTTCACAGCACGTTTCCCTCAGGAAGGCATGAGGCAAGGAGGGCTCAACCCTCAGGAGTTCATCACCAAGGTCATCCAGGAGCTGCACGAATCGAGAGTCATGTGCGGTAATCGCCGCTTGCTCGACATAGCTTCCCATCCAGGCGAGGATGGTGGGCTGCACATCTGCATCGACTACCCAGGGCTCAACCGAGCCGCGTCTCAGGAGCGTTTCAGGCCTTCGCGCATGGGACGTTGCGAGGGTCCACCATGCAGCTACGTTTGCATGCCTTTCGGCCTGCCGAACGCGGCTGCTGCTCACCAGCGCCTGATGCGGAGCATTCGGGAAGCTCAGGAGGTCAGGCACCGCACCTTCATGGTGGAGATAGAGATGGACCTTGAGGAGCCACCCAGACCCCCAGAGCCTCGCGAGGCTCAAGGCTCCAAGGGATCGTGAGGGTCGGCTTCTTCACCGCGCATCGTCAGCTGCTCCAACACCCGCTCTGCAATGATATCAGGTGACATCTTTCAACTTCCATTTCAGCTGGGAGCGTCCTCAGGGCTGCATTATTCCCAGGTCGCGTGGGTCCGTTGCAGCGGCATGTATCCGTTTTTCTTATGTATTTAGCTTACCTTGCTGGGAGCACCCCTCGGGCTGCATCATCCCCAAGCCGCTCGGGCCTGACCCAGTGGCATGTACCTTTCCTGCATCTATCTAAGTTGGTTTGCCTTCATGCTTAACTTGCCTATGATAATCGCTTGCTTGATTGACATGCGCCCTTGGAGCCGCTCGCACTGGCACGGCGCTCGCGGATGGGTCCGTCCCTGCAACGTCGACAAATCTGAGTGGTCGAGCTCTGGCCATGCCAGCCCCGCAAAACGCTACCTCACCAGGCCCTCAGTGCCCTTACCACTCTCTCGGAGCATCCAATGGCTGGCCGGCAATCGTGATGGCAAACCTTGCTTCCCTCATGTTGGTGTACAAGGTCCACCTAAGGAATGACGTGGGGGCGTCGCGAGCTCTCTCTCTCTCTTACCCGTATGATCCACTCGCGCGTTAAAAGGAGGGCTCCTGAGCATCTCCACTCAGGAGCTCTTACTAGCTCTCCAGCACTCACCACCTGGCCTTGTCCACGGCATCGCGACCTGGCATACCAGCAGAGGCTGAGCTCGCTCGAGGGCCGGGACCTAAGGACGTAGAGCACGAAGGAGAGTGCGGGGAAGGAAGGAGAACCTCACGTAGGCCTGACCCAGCGACATCCCAACTGCTGACATGCAGGTCCAACACCTCACGAAGGAACGGCTCCAAGTTTTTGAGATAAGTCACGCTCCTAGAACAGCTAGTCGATGCGACACCAAACCCTCACTTAATGCGGCTCTGTGACGGCGATGTTGCCTCCTTTCTTGCCTTGCGGGGGCTGCTTGGGCGCTAAAGGGGACCTCCTGATCATCGCGCCTCAGGGGCTCTTAATGGACCTCGGGCCGCTCACCTCCTGGCCTTGACCACGGCATCGCGACCTGGCATACCAGCGACGGCTGAAGCCTACATGGGCACCGAGACCTGTCAGCGTAGAGCACCAAGCCCTCATGAGGCTAGAAAGGGGGAACCGAGCCGAGACAGGACAAGCATGTTGCACCACTTCATAATAAGGATGATATCAACAAAAGACACTGTAGACACTTTACATGCCCCCACGGGATACTTCCTTGATTCCTCGCAGGAAACAAATGACACAAATCCTAAGGAGCCCTGACTACATGTGCCTCCGCGGCCGACGCTATCATCAACAGTGGGCGACCAAGCGCCGGTGCCAACCCCATCCAGATCAGCCGTGCCGGCGGCCTGATGCAGCTGCCTTGCTCAGAGCCCGACGCAAGCTCGGGGGCTCGTAGCTGTCATCGCTCGTCTCTGCAGTCACGACAAGCTCAGGAGAGTCGCTGGACTCCCCAGCATCTCCGCTGCTTCTAGAGGAGCCGCTGAGGAAGCGGAGGCCAGGCCTAGCCCTCGCCACACCGACGCCCTGTCCGCCTCCTCTGGGGCAGCACTCCAGCCGGCGTCCTTCCGCGTCGAAGACCTTGAAGCGCATCAGGGAGGCGCCGTCATATTTGAGATGAATCATGAGGGCACCTCCTGTTCAGCAGACTCGGGCGATCTCGCCCCAGCCCCGGGTCATGTAGACCTTGCCCGGAGCGACGACCTCCGCTCCGGTCACGGGGGTACCGCAGTCGGCGTGCTGCAGCCAGAGCTCAAGTGGCCCCCTCGACGGCATCTCGAAGGCAAAGGAAGGAGGAAGGCGTATCCAGGAGCTTGGAGGCATGTCGGCGTGAAGTACGAGCTCGCGAGAGGAGTCCACGGCGTGGACTCTAGGAGTGATGGCGCGCACCGCCACCACTCGCCGACGCCACCGACGGCGCAGGCTACGCCGCTCGGCATCTTACGCTCCAAGGCCCTCAGTCCGGGCGTACAGAGGTAGCGGAAACCGAGGGGGTGGCCGCTCGTACCAAGGCCTCGATGTCTCCGGCCGAGCAGCCTTGCCACGATGGCCAAGGACCGGCCACTTCTTCGGCGGGAGCGGGTCGGGCCCCTCTCAGGGGGCCTTTCCTTTCTCCTCGGCTGAGAACCGGCGGATCGGCGCCATTGGTGTCAAGATGGAGGATCCAGGAAGAAGAAGCGGAGCAAGAAAAAATGGACTACGGGGGATCACGCCTCTCCATACTTATAGCCTAGAGGAGGCCAACCGTCGGCCTCCACGATCGCAGGTAATCATGACTCATTTTTGCATGCAGGGACTCGTCAAATCGAGAAGTTGCCGAGGCAGCGTGGGAAAGCGGAGACAACCACGTCCAATCAACCGCCATGCGGCGACCAAGGCTACAGGCTGTTGGGGCCTGCGGCTCTCCGCACTTTCCCTTTCGCTTCGCTGCTAAGCCTAGTCCGAGCGCGCCTTGGGCCCGGGGGCTACTGTCGGCGTTTTGGGAATGGGGGTCCCCAGACTTGCCTACCTGCGGCCTGCGGCGTGGCTCAAGGGGTGGCCCAGTACGGCCCATCTTCATCAACCCGATCTCAAGACCCTCGCGAGGGGCGAAGCGTCGCGGGGTGGACGATGCAAGGATTCCTCGGGAACGGCCTCACCAGGCAGGCTCGCGAGGAGGCGGAGAGATAAAAGCAGGGGTACCTCGCGAGGTGCCCATGATGCAAGCCATGACGATTGAGACCAGGCGGGCGCCAAGCGGACGCTGGCCTGTGCAGTGTCCTTGTTTCCTCTTTGGCGCAAAGAGGGAAGCGCAAGCGCGGAGTACCGACGCATCAAGCAAAGGTTACCATTTCAGTGCAATAAGACCAAGACCAGCAGAGCGGCAGGACAGAGGTCACCGTGGAGCCCAAGCCGGCGTCATCGCTAGTGCCTTTGGCAGCCGAAGACCAACTTTAGTCAGGTTAACTTGTACTAGATGTTCCCCTTAAAAATGGTCGTCGTTGGCTCCCTTCCTGCTCAATATTTGGGAAGAGGACCAGGGCCTCTATATATAGAGATAGCCACCACAGTAGATGGACATCTCAGCTGGATCTCACCTAGAGCTAACAGAGATGGAGCAATTCCTCTCCAAACACACCACCACGAGAACATCCCTCGCGAGGTTGTTCTCCCTCTGTACTATTCATCATCAGCCCCAGAGGCAATCCACCACACCACACACTGGATTAGGGTATTACACCACAACGGTGGACCGAACTAGTATAAAACTCGTGTCCCTTGTGTTGTTCATCGTATAGCTTAGATTCACAGCGAGGCGTTGGGATGTGGATTGGTAGGGGGAAGATCTTCGCGCGCACCCCAGAGTTTGAACCTTAAGGGTTTTGTCGGAACCCGATATCCGATAGTATGGACGACGATGCCGGAGAAGAATAGGAACCACCACCCACAGGGCGCTGGACAGCCACCTCTTCATACGACATATATATGGTGGATACACCCAAAGAAGACAATGGCGATGACAAAAAGGATCCAGTTGAGGACAAACTTCCTGAGAAGCAGCCTAAGTGCCAACGTCAGTGGCGCCGCTCTAAATCACGCCATGGTAAAAATAGTGATACCGTCACAAGAGAAAATAGCACTCCGGACGATGCCGATGACAACAAAGACCCCACCAAGCCAAGTTTCGAACAGGTTGAACGGGAAGATGGGCGAGCCAGCCCTGATGAACAGGCCGTGAACAATGACTCGGAGGACAGCAATTACATGCCTCTCTCCAAGGATGAGGTGAGCTTCGGCGATGAAGAATTTATCGCGCTAGAGGATCCTGTCGAGCAGCAGCATTTTAAGCGCCGGTGTATAGCCACGGCAAAGTGCCTAAAGAAGAAGAAGCAACAACTTCAAGCTGCTCAAGATCTTCTCACTTATAGATGGACTAAGGTCCTGGCAGCCGAGGAATACAAACTCGAACGCCCAACAAAAAGTTACCCGAAGCACAAATTGCTACCTCAATTTGATGACGAGGCGCTGGAGCCCGCACTACCTGTGCATAATGCGGCTGACCAACCACCACATGGCCGAGGTAAAATGGCAATTCATCCCGAGCACCAGTCGGCACTACCTCGCCAAACAAATAGAAACACAACAGCTCGGGGATACACATGACCTGCGCAACGACTTGGAAAAAAGAGCAGGACAAACCAGATCGATCTACATATCGTTGGGGTGCGCCCCAACGTGCAACGACGGCCACCAAGCCGGATATAACAAATACAAACCTGTCCGGGCCGAATACCACAAACCGGCTCCATCCGAGCTGCGTCCCGATGTAACCCAACACAAAGGCTCCGTACACCCCCTATGCTTCACTGATGAAGTAACGGAGCATGAATTCCCAAAAGGGTTTAAACCCGTAAATATTCAATCATATGATGGAACAACATATCCCGCGGTATGGATCGAGGACTTCCTTCTCCATGTACATATGGCCCGCGGCGATGATCTCCATGCCATCAAGTATCTCCAACTAAAACTCAAGGGACCAGCTTGGCACTAGTTGAACAGTCTACCCGAAAACTCCATTGGCAGTTGGGAGGACCTGGAATATGCATTCCTGGACAACTTCCTGGACAACCTCCGGATGCCGATGACTTAAGTCATATAATCCAACAGCCAGAGAGTCAGCCTCGAAATTCTGGACTCGGTTCATAACTAAAAAGAACCAAATCATCGACTGTCCCGATGCTGAAGCCCTAGCGGCCTTTAAGCATAACATCCACGATGAGTGGCTCGCTCGACACCTCGGCCAAGAGAAGCCGAAGTCCATGGCAGCCCTTACGATGCTCATGACCCGCTTTTGTGCGGGCGAGGACAGCTGGCTAGCTCGTAGCAACAACACCTCATGTAAACCTGGCACTTCTGAAGCCAGAAATAGCAACGGCAAATCCCGACGCAACAGACACAAGCGTCGAAATAATGGCGATAACACCGAAGACACGGCCGTCAATGCCGAATTCCGTGGCTCCAAGTCCGGTCAGCGGAAAAAGCCATTTAAGAGAAACAATCCGGGCACGTCCAGTCTGGACCGCATACTCGATCATCCATGTCAAATCCACGGCACCCCCGATAAACCAGCCAATCATACCAACAGAGAATGTTGGGTCTTTAAACAGGCCGGCAAGTTAAATACCGAAAACAAGGAAAAGGGATTGCAAAGCGATGACGATGAGGAGCCCCGGCCACCGAACACAGGGGGACAGAAGAAGTTTCCTCCCCAAGTTAAAACGGTGAATATGATATATGCTATCCATATCCCCAAAAGGGAGCGGAAGCGCGCACCAAGGGACGTCTACGCGATGGAGCCAGTCACCCCGAAATACAACCTGTGGTCCTCCTATTCGATCACTTTTGATCGAAGGGACCATCCGACTAGTATCCGTCATGGCGGTTCAGCCGCACTGGTGCTAGACCCTATCATTGATGGATTCCACCTCACATGCGTCCTCATGGACGGTGGTAGCAGCTGGAACCTGCTCTATCAGGATACAGTGCACAAAATCGGTATTGATCCCTCAAGGATCAAGCCCACCAAAAGCACCTTTAAAGGTGTCATACTAGGTGTAGAGGCCTGCTGTATGGGCTCAATCACACTGGAAGTGGTCTTCGGATCCCCGGATAATTTCCAAAGCGAAGAATTAATCTTCGACATCGTCCCCTTCTGCAGTGGTTATCATGCACTGCTTGGACGCATCACATTTGCTCGTTTCAATGCGGTGCCGCACTATGCCTACCTTAAGCTCAAGATGCCCAGACCTTGTGGTGCTATAACAGTCAATCAAAACACAGAGCGCTCCCTCCGTACGGAGGAGCACACCGTGACCCTTGCGGCAGAAGTACAGAGTAGCCTTCTTAGGCAAAACCCCAATTCGGCAATAAAGCCCCCGGACACCGTCAAACGAGTTCGAGCTACTCTGCAACAGGACCGTCCAGCTCATCCAGAGCTAAGCTAGCAATCCGACCTTCATCCCAACCCCAAAAAACTGGTGAAATTCGTGCCGCTCGTACACAACTACACACTTAAAGTACCATGGGCATGGACGGAGGCGCAGCTAGACCGCGGTCCATAATGCGGCTCAACCGCTCCTGGATCCGCATACCTTCACTTTTTCTCTTTCTTTCAGATTTTTTCTCTTCTCGAGGCCTTTTCTGATAAACCTGCTTATCGGACATAGTGGGACGGTTACACCAAGAAAGCTAGGGGTCGGACGTACAAGGGAATACCCAAGTGGTCTCTGCTAACGATCGTCATAGCTGTTTTAAATACCCGCACGCAGCTCGCTCTTGATCGTGGCATGTTAAATAGCCTTATTCGCTTATTGCACTACTTGTACACATACGCCTTGACGTATTAATAAAATTACAATGAAAAATTATTTGCAGTGTCGGCTTATTACATAATGTTTTTCCTTGTCTATTTATTTTCAATTGCACCCGTACATTCTGGCACGCCTTAATTCGCCAGGGGCTTCATTGTACCCCATAACACGGCAAGAAAGTCGGAACACTTTTACAGTACAGTTCGGCACCCCGAACTTATATCATTATATGCATCGGCTCCGAATCATGTCTTTGGTCAATAGTTGGGTTGCCCGACTCCTGTGCTTGCTACCTTACG
This sequence comes from Triticum timopheevii, assembly GCA_963921465.1. Lineage (NCBI taxonomy): Eukaryota > Viridiplantae > Streptophyta > Magnoliopsida > Poales > Poaceae > Triticum > Triticum timopheevii. The sequence goes on from OY997270.1 coordinate 144,842,775, forward strand.
TTCCGCTATATCGGTTAGGGTAGTAAAGGGCGAACTACTGTGATTGTGTCCCGGTTCTTCCGGACGAGCACCTCGGAAGAGAAAGCCGAAAACTGACTGTCACGATGCAGCGGGAGCTGGTCAGCTGTTCGAGAGGTTTTCAAATCATTGTAGATTTTTTTTCCGCTTTATGCAAGGAATCGGACTTTATCCAATTAGGCGTGTATAGCGCACCAACTTCGGCCTTCCGAATACCAGGGGCTACGCCAATATTTAAAATTATAGAACTCCTATGGCTAAGTGAGGGTGATAAAGCTGTATAGTCCGATTGCCTTGTTTGTTGCGCTAAACACCTCCTTAAAGGACCAAAAATTTGGATAAAGAGTGTTTAGATTTATCCAGAACACCCCTATACTAGTTATGTGGGGATAGAAGCCGACGACTGGCCAACTCTCAGATTTCATAAACAGCCGCACAGGAGGTAAAATTTTAAATAACAAGCATTATATTACATAAAGACCTTGTTCCATATTACAGGACATGATAAAATAATGCTTTCAGCGGAAAATGATATCCTTGGCACATTGCTCCGCCACAAGGCAGGATCCCTCCATGACACTGTCGTAGTACATCTCGGGCTTGCGATGCTCCTTGCCCACGGGCGGACCCTCGGTCATCAACTTCGTGGCATCCATCTTCTCCTAGTACAACTTGGCGCGGGCGAAAGCCATCTGCACACCTACAATGCAAACCGACCGCTTGACGGCATCAAGCCGAGGGCAAGCACTGACCAGCCGCTTCACGAGTCCAAAGTAGCTACTGGGCATGGGCTCGGCAGGCCATAGTCGGACTATTAGGTCCTTCATGGCCAGTTCGGCCGCCTTGTGTAGCTCGACCAACAGTTTTAGCTGGTCGCTAAAGGGCACTAGATGTTCTAGTCTAAGGTATTGAGACCAGAGCAACTTCTCCATAGAGCTCCCTTCTTCGGCTCGAAAGAACTCTGCAGCATCTGATATGCTGCACGGCAGATCCGCAAACGCTCCTGGAGAACTCCAAATTTGGGTAAATAAAAGGAATGTTTCCTTCACATACTTGCTTTGCATAATAAAAGCCTTACCCACTACGATCTTCTTGGCTGCATGGATTTCCTGGAGGGCGCTCTGGGCTTCGGCTCGGGCGTCTTGCACGGTCTGGTGGGCCTTCGCAAGTTCGGACTCTTCAGTCTTAGATTCACGCTCCAAGGACTCGTACTTTTTGACGGCGTCCTAGCCTCCTGCTTCTCGCGCACGGCGCGTTCCTTAGCCGCTTTGTCCTCGGCCTCGGCCAAAACCTTATTGACGGCCGCTACTTCGGTCGTGACCCCTAATAAAGTTCATGACACTTTAGTCAGTATGAACTTTTCATCCTTCCTAAATATATTGCACCAGTTAGTGCATACCTTGGCTGTCGTCTAGCTGGTTCTTCACGAGGCCGAGTTCTTCCTCGGCCCGCTCTAGATTCTGCTTCAAGCCGGAGACCTCCGTACTATGAGCAGCAGCAGCCAGCAGGGATGCCTGCTTATTCACATAGACATGTTATGTTAGACTCCTGCGAAAATTATGTTGATCCTCTGTTTGGTTTTTCTTTCCGAACACCAAACAGAACATCAGGGGATACATTACTTACCTCAAAGCCTGTTAGAAGGCTAATGCAGGTTTCGGTCAGTCCTTTTTTGGTGGATTAGACTTTCTCAATCACCGTACTCATAAGAATACAGTTTTCTTCCACAATGGAAGCGCCTCGTAGCGCTTCCAGCAATCTATCCAGTGCCTCTGGATGGACAGAGGTCACCGGTGGAGGCGGCTTGACTCCCTCGTTCGGGAGAGGCTGCCTGCCTGAATCCGGAGCCACTTGGGTGTCCGGAGCTGTATTCGGCTGAGGGCCGAACTGGATGCGACCCCCATCGTCGACGTCTGTAGGGGTCTTTCCCCCCATGTGTTCGTCAACCGGAGTTTTATCCTTCGGCATCACCGGAACGGTCTCCCCTTCGCCCGGTATCCTTCAAGACAACACCTCGGTATTGTCCGCAGCCTTGGGAGAGTTGGCCATCAGAAGGGACCCGTTGTTCATCACCGATGGGTCCAACGACCCCTATGAAGAGGAGGATAGCTCGATGTTGGTCCAGGCCGTACTGCAGATGCATGGTCTAGCACATTAAAAAACTATAAAGTGAAAAGACCGGAAATATTACTGTGTCCGGATACTTACGATTTGGCCAGGGGCTTGACCCTGGGCTCCCACTCCCTGCTGCTATTGGTGGCTTCGGCGGAGTTGTCCAGAAGGGAGATTTTTCCCTTCTTGAACGCCTCGGCCTCCCCATGTGTGGAGGCCTTCCTCTTCTCTTTCCCCCAGTAGGGGGGGAACGGGTCTTCTCCTCCTCCTCGTCTTCAGCAGAGGAGTGTGTCTTGGTGTCTTCAGACGTCACCTCCGACGTACCCTTGCGTCGGAGACCATCTCTAGTCCCCTTTACAGCCTTCTTGGCTTTCTTCTCCGGCACCTCATAAGGCGCTGGAAACAACATCTTCGTCAGAAGAGGCGTTTCTAGATCTTCGGGTAGCGGAGCCGGACAGTCAATCTGCTCAGGCCTGAAAGGTTGGCATGGAGGCTTAGGTTCCTCCCACAGATATGCCAGTAAAAGCTATACCTTGCAAACATAAAAGAACTTACTGGATTAGCCCGGCGTTTTGCGCTAAGCCCGCGATCTTCGGTCGTGGGTGGTGGTACCTCGCTGGCCATAAAAAGCACCTTCCAGATGTCTTCATGTGAAATATAGAAGAGCTCTAGCAGCGTCTGGTTCTTGGCCGGGTAGAACTCCCACAAATTACAAGTCCGGCTCCGACACGGAAGAATCCTACTAAAGAGCATAACCTGGACCATGTTGACAAGCTTGATTTTCTTGCATATCATGTTCTGGACACATGTCTGGAGCCTAGTCACTTCTTCCGCTGAGCCCCAGGCTAAACCCTTCTCTTGCTAGGAGGTGTGCCGCATGGGGATGCCGGATCGAAATTCGGGGGTCGCCGCCCAGTTGGTGCCGCGCAGCTTAGTGATGTAGAACCACCACGATTGCCACCCCTTTACAGTCTCCACAATGGAGCCTTCAGGCCAGGTGACATTGGGCATCTTGCCCACCATGGCACCTCCGCACTCCGCTTGTTGGCCGCTCACCACCTTTGGCTTCACATTGAAGGTCTTCAGCCATAGGCCGAAGTGAGGTGAGATGCGGATGAAGGCCTCACACTCGACAATAAATGCCGAGATGTTGAGGATGGAGTTGGGGGCCAAGTCATGGAAGTCCATCCCGTAGTAGAACATCAGTCCACGGACGAACGGGTGGACGGGGAATCCCAGCCCGCGGATGAAGTGGGAGAGAAACACCACCCTCTCTTGGGGCTTCGGGGTATGGATGATCTGCCCCTTGGCCAGAAGCCGATGTGCGATCTTCTTGGCCAAGTATCCGGCCTCCCGAAGTTTCTTGATATCCTTCTCCTTGATGGAGGAGGCCATCCACTTGCCTTGCGCTCCTGATCCAGACATGGTTGGAGTGCTTTTTGGGTGGAAGGGATGGGTGCTTGGGTGCTCGAGCTCGAGAATGAATGAGCAGAGGAAGAAGAGGGCGTGGGTGAAAGAGGGGAATCCCTATCCCTTTATAAAGATAGTAAAAAATCATGCACCTCCACACTTGCCCTAAAGCTCTCTTATTTCCCAACCGTCGTGCGGATGGCACGGTTGGGTTACCCATACCCACATTGATGAGAATCTCGTGATAAGGGGCCAAGATCTCTGCTGTGAGAAGACATGCCAATGAAACCGCTCCTCGAGATACGGAGGGGTAGGATAAAAACGGTTTGAATAAAGACCGGGCCGTGGCGTGATGTCATGCTATGAGTTGTTAGCAGATTTGATTCATGGGATATTATACTCTCCATAGTGGTATGTGGAATTTGTTTTGTAGAGCTGGGCACGATTCTTATGTTCAAGATCTACTTTGGAGTATTCGGAGAAGGAACCCGAAGACAACCTGCATGCCGGACTCATCGTCATTGAAGCCTGGTTCAGGGGCTACTAAGGGAGTCACGGATTAAGGGGTCCTCGGACAGCCGGACTATATGCCTATGCTGGACTGCTGGGCTATGGAGATACAAGGTAGAAGACTTTGTCCCGTGTCCGGATGGGACTCTCCTTTGCGTGGAGGGCAAGCTTGGCGGTTAGGATGTGAAGATTCCTTTCTCTGTAACCGACTCTGTGTAACCCTGGCCCCTCCGTGTCTATATAAACCGAAAGGATTAGTTCGTAGGACAAGAACAATCATAATCATAGGCTGGCTTCTAGGGTTTAGCCTCTACGATCTCGTGGTAGATCAACTCTTGTAATACTCATATCATCAAGATCAATCAAGCAGGAAGTAGGGTATTACCTCCATCGAGAGGGTCCGAACCTGGGTAAACATTGTGTCCCCGGCCTCCCGTTACCATTAGCCTTAGACGCACAGTTCGGGACCTCCTACCCGAGATCCGCCGGTTTTGAAACCGACAGTGGTTATGGAGAAGGTTTAGTCTGCTAAAAGCAGACTGAAAGAAGCATTTTGTAGCCTACTGGCATGCTTTGATGTATGTGACATAATGTTCTAAAAAGCTTTTCATATAGAAGAATAAACATGTGTACAGACAGTAGCATCTGAGGCTCTTCCCGGTATAGAAGAAACCGGACAGAGGATCCACATAGTATTCGGGAGAGTAACATATTGTGCTCTTATTGTGACAGGCTTCCATTTTGGCGGCAACCGCCCAGGCCGCAGAATTTTCCGAACTCAATTGGAAGCTTCAGCTGGCAAATGAGGAACTCGACCGCATCAACAAGCGGTTCGATGAAATGCAAGGTATGCGTACATGTTAAAAAGAAATTAATTTTTATGTGAGAAGTGATATGTATATTTAGAGGTTAACTCATAGAATGCTTTGATTATGATCATAGTTGGCGCAACCGAGGTCGAGACCCTCAAAGGCGCCCTCGCTCAGGCCCAGAAAGAAGCAGAGGCGAATAAGGCAGCCGCTGATAAAGCGGCTGCTGAACTAGGGGCCGAACAAACTACCCGCCACCAACACGAAGCTCGGGTGGCCGATGTCGAGCAGGAGCTAAAGGATGCCATCACCAAATGCGAAACATTGGAACACAAGACTTCGGCCCGGTCCTCCGAGCTTGCCAAGGCTCTCCAGGACTCCAAAGAGCCGCGGAGTGAGTCCCGGAGCGCTCGCGAATGGATCTACCAGGTGAGGCAGATAGCAGCTAGTAAGGCCTTTCTTTTGCAGAGTATCTTTGGAGGTAAGAGGTACGCTTTGCTCACACGAGTGTGGAGTTCTCCACGCGTGTTTACGGATCTTTCGAAGAGTGCCGTTGATGCCGCACAGTTCTTCCGAGCCCAGGAGGGGAACTCGTCTGAGAAGCTATTCTGGTCGCAATTTCTCGTGCCGGCACAGCCGACACCTCTGAACGAACAACTGAAGCAGTTGGAAGAGCTGCATAAGGTGGCGGGTTTGGCTATGAAGGACCTGATAGTCTAACTTAGGCCGGCCGAGCCGATCCCTAGCAGCTATATGGTTTGGTCGCACGGCTTGTCGACGCATGACCGCGGATTGATGCTGTAAAGCACTTGGCCTGCATAGAGGGTGCCCGGATGGCCTGCGCCCGTATCAAAATACAATGGGAGAAGATGAAGGCCACTACAGTGGCAAGCGCGGGCGCGCCTGAGGGCAAAGATCATTGGAAGCCGGAGAGGTACTTGGACGACATCCTAGAAGGAGCTCGAGAGATAGAGGGTCAATGTTCTAAGGACATAATATTTTATTAGATGTATTTGGGTTGTACGAACTATGTTATGAACCTATGCTCTTATATATCTATGTTTGCACTATGAACCCATGCTATTATATATCTATGTTTGCGCCTTCTTTTCGAGCGATGTTTTCTCCTGTGCGGCCGTTTATTGTTATATTTCTGAAAGTTGCCAGTCGTCGGCTTCAGCCCCCATGTAGATGCTATAGGGGTGTTCGTCATCACGCGTGACCACACTTTATCCAGCGTCTTGGTCCATAAAGGAGGTGTCCGCGAGGTAAACCAGGCAATCAGACTATGTGGCTTTATTACTTTCACTAAGCCAGAGGAGTTTGACTGTGGAGCTAAGTAATAGCCCCTTGTGCGTGTGTGGCTATCCGAACTACGGTGCCTTTTCCACGCGGCTGGACGAAGACAAGCCCCTCATGTAACATGGGGTGAATCGCTAACGATTTGTAGTATAATACTAAGTCTCCGAATCGCCGACCAGCTCTCACCTATCATGACAGTCAGTTTTCGGCTTTCTCTACTAAGGTACTTGACCGTACAAACCAGAAATACGATCGCAGTAGTTATCCCTTTACTACCTTAGCCAGACTAGCAGAACATAAGGTGGTAAGCACAGGAGTCGGGCAATCCAACTATAGACCAAAGACATGATTCGGAGCCGATGCATGTAATGCAATATCAGGGACGCTGAAGGGTTCCCTATAGGTGTTTGGACTTGAAATGTGCAGGGCCGAATACAACCCTTGGTGTTAAGGCCGGACTAAAGCATGTGTGGCGCGTCGAGATCAAAGGGAAAGAAAGACACGATAGTTTACCCAAGTTCAGGCCACCTTGCGGTGTAAAACCCTACTCCTGCTTTGTGGTGGATTTGCCTTGAGGGGCTGAGGAAGAACTAGTATAGCGGCAAACAACCACAAGAGCCGTGTCCTTGAGCTCGGGTGAGCTGGTGAGGTGGTGAGGGTGGAATGGATCTGATCCTTTTGTCTCCCCTCCATCGTGGTGGCTAGGTCCTATTTATAATGGCCTTGGCCCTCTTCCTAAATGTAGGCGGGAAGGGATCCCACAATGGCCAAATTTGAATGGAGACAACAAGTACACCCTATCCTGACTAAAGTGGTCTTCGCGTGCAAAAGCCTCTGGTCGTGATGCTATAGTGGGCTCGGTGATGACCTCTGTCTTGCCGTCCTGGCGGTCTTGGTCTTGTTGCAACAGAAAGGAAACCTTTGGCTGATTCCTTGGGACTCCGCGCCTACTTCTTGCCTCCTTTGCACCAAAGAGGAAACTGGTCCTCTGCGCCCGCTGGTGCCCGCCTGGCCTTGGTCGTCATGGCTCACGTCAGCTGAGCCTCGCGAGGTGCACCTTGCATAGAAATCTCTGCTCCTCGGGAGCCAGCCTGGGGAGGTCGACCCCCTTGGAGGTCTTGGCATCATCCGCCTTGCGAGGCATGGCCCCTCGTCGGGGTCTTGAGTTGTCGACGATGAAACTGGGTTGTACCAGGCCATCGGTGGAGCCACGCCATGGGCTGCATGCATGCAAGTCTGGGTACACCCGTATCCAGAACGCCGAAAGTAGCCCATGGGCCCAAGGCGCGCTCGGACTTGGCTTTTAGGCGAAGCCAAAGGGCAAGTGTGGAGCTCCATCGGCCCTAACCGCCTGCGGCCTTGGACGACACATGGCGATTGATGGGCGTCTCCACTTCCCCATGCTGCCTTCAAATCCGTCCGACTTGATGAGTCGATGCTGCATGCAGAAGAAGAACATCATTGCGCGAGGTCGTGGAGGTCGGCAGTTGGCCTCCCTCAGGCTATAAATGAGGGGAGGGGCGGAGCCCCCCTTGCTCATCTCTACCTCTATCTTCTCGTTGCTCGTCCCTCCTTCTCCACCTTGCCGTTGCATCCATGGCACCGATGAGGAGATTCTCAGATGCCAAGAAGGGAAGGCTCCTAAGGAGGGACCAGTTTCGCCACCACCCAAGAGGGGCCGCGGCCGTCACCGCAAGTATGCCATGACCTCGGCGGCAGCCCCCAGGGGGCGCGGGCGCGTTTCACCAGGGCCCGGCATCTCCCTTGGTGCTCGTGGCGGAGCTTCTTCTCACGGAGGGGCCACCGGCCATGGGGCAGCCCCCGCGATGAGGGGAGGCGTGCCATGGTTGCTCGCCCTCCTCGGTAGTGCTTCTCCTCGATTGATGTGCTCCCGGAGTTTGTGGTGTGGTCGGAGAGGCTCGCCGGGACCTCGTTCGGCTTTCGCGCTTCTTCACCGGCAAGCTGCCAACCTCAGGGCTCGATGGCCTCTGGTTGTAGGCCAACGGCAGCTACAGTAGGGCCTCGTGGGTGGGTACTAAGGTCGCCACCGCGGGCAGCGTGGTCCTGACCCGCGGCTGGCAAGCATTTGCTCGCGCACGAGGCCTGAGCGGGAGGTGCACCCTTCACTTCAGGTACGACAGCCTCGCAACCCTTTTTGTGAGGGTGTTCAGGGAAGACAGCCGCCGCGCAGGGTGCTGCCCAGAAGACGACAACGACGATGAACTTGGTCTTGATGTCGGCCACGCCGGCGACGAGGTTGAGCTTGGCCTTGACGATGTCCACACCTCCTCCCGCAGCGGCAGCTCTTCCTCGGATGAGAGCTCGAGCAGCGGCGGCTACGACCAACCTCCGCGCCACCGAGCCCGGATCGAGGGAGGCAGCGGATCATCTCGCTGCCACACCCCGGTGAAGCAGGAGGAAGGCCCAGTCTGAGTTCGGGGCTACCGAACTTGGCCTCAAGAACAGTTGCGGCCTGGCGAGTCACTTTTGTTAAAACTTTCCTTTCTTTGGCAATTGAAAAAAGTAGGGTGCCCTGCTGGGGTGTGTAATGGACTATGGCAGTTATGCCACTTTATGCTATGCTTATTATCTTAGTGATGCGCTATGATATTTGCATTATGGGTAGGCATGGATAGGGTAACTTACCTCAACGTGCTTGCACCACCTTCCATCTCGTGGGGACATGACCCTTGATGCCTGGTGGAGCCCCCTTCCCTCGTGACTTGGGGGCCACCGGTCTCGGGAGGTGCTAGAGGCCTCAGAAGATGTTGTAGAGCTGGTGTAGAATTGTTTTTAAAGGAAGTATAAGCCTTAGCGAGCACCTCATCCTCCCTTGCGCGAGCCCCCTGCCGTAGGTTTAGCTGTGGCTTGATGCACGGCGTCGCGCTGCCCGAGGGTCATGGACATGAGAGGGCGCTGAGCCCATGAGCTTGATTGAGGGCTCCTCGCGAGGATTGTAAGACCGAAGCACTGGGCAACGGGGTTCGGCGAGGTGTGCTTGTGCGAGGGCGGGCCCGTGCGCACGCACCTGCCTAGCCCTCATGCGCAAGGAGCACAAGGAAGAGCGACAGGCAATTGTTGCCCTTTCCTGGCCTAGTCTAAGAACGAACAAAAGGAGAGGAGAGAAAATCCAACTTGGCGAACCAAAGCACAAAAGTCCAAATCAATCAAAGATCACTAAAAGATTGCAAATCAACTTCGGAAAGCAAGAAAATGAACAGCCGCGTCGGACACCTAGTCTAGTCTTCTCACCAGCGCGGAGCTAAGTGCTGCCAGGACATGCGAGGGAGCCCCCATGAGGCCCCAGGGCGGCTCTCAGGAGACTCCGGGGCGTGTACAGCCATACCCATTATTACATGAGAGTGTCACGAGTAGAGACCTTCACAGGCCGGAGCCTTGCTTCATGGGTAGAACTTCCGGAGGTGCTGGATGTTCCAAGCGTTCCGGATGGGGATCCCTTCCTATGTCTCCAGGCGCGCGACGCCAAGCCTGGAGACACGGGCAATCCTAAACGGGCCCTCCCACATGGGAGAGAGCTTGTGCAGCCCCTCCCTGGAAAGCACCCGCCTCAAGATGAGATCACCCACCTCCAACGACCTAGGGCGGACGATGCGGCAGTGGTACCGCCACAGCACCTACTGGTACCTTGCCGCTCGGAGCGAGGCTTGATGCCGGCATTCCTCCCCCAGCACGACATCCATCCCCCGCATGGCGTCCTAGCGTGCCTCGTCAAATGCCAGGACCCGCGTGGAGCGATGTTTGACCTCGTGTGGGAGAACCGCTTCAGCTCCGTAGACAAGGAAGAACGGCGTCTCACCCGTTGGCTTGGTTGCGGTGGTGCAGATGGACCACAGCATGAACTAGAGCTCGTCGAGCCAGCCCCTGCCGCATGCCTCGAGTTTCTTCTTGAAGGTTCTCGCCTTGAGGCCTCTCAAGACTTCTGCGTTGGCATGCCCGGCCTGGCCGTTGCTCCTTGGGTGCGCCACTGAGGCGTAGCATATCTGTGTTCCAAGGTTAGCACAGTATGTTCTGAAAAGGTTGCTAGTGAACTGTGAGCCATTGTCGGTGATGATGCGATTAGGAATCCTAAACCGGCTCACCAGGCCCTTGATGAACTTGACGGCTGACCCAGTTGGGATGGTGCAGACGGCTTCTACCTCTGCCCACTTGGTGAACTTGTCGATGGCGATGTAGAGGTAGCGGTAGCCCCTGGCGCTCAAGGAAATGGCCCCAAGATGTCTAGCCCCCAGACTGCGAACAACCACGTGAGTGGGATAGTCCGGAGGACCTGTGCAGGCTGATGGATCTGCTTGGCATGGAACTGGCAGGCTTCGCATGAGCGCACCAGCTCGGTGGCGTCATTAAGTGCCGTGGGCAAATAGAACCCAGTGCGGAACGCCTTGCCCACGAGGGTGCGTGACGAAGAGTGGTGTCCGCAGTCCCCACCATATATGTCTGCCAGCAGCTCGAGCCCCTGCTCCCTGGAGATGCATCGTGAAGAAACGTCATTGGTCCTTTTACGGTATAGCTCACCGTCCCGGATGCAGTACGCGGTGGCCTAGCGATCCACGCGCTCTGCATCCTCATCCTTCTTCGACAGGGTCCCCTGAAGCAGGTAGGTCTTGAACTCCTCGGTCCAGCACCCCTCCTGAAGCTCGAGCTCGAGGAGCAGGTGGGCCCCTGAGGATGGGCCGCAGGCCGGGGCGACTATTGCTAGTGCTTGGGGTAGGTCCTCCTGAGGTGGTGCTGGTGCCGCAGTGGGGGGAGCCGCCGATGGCTTGAAGAGTCATTCTTCAAATACTCCTGGCTCCTGAGGTAGCCCCTAGATGCCCTCTTTGTCATGTCATCCACCTCCTTGTTCGTGCCTCGTGGCACGTGCTGCAATTCTAAGCCCAAGAATCGTTTCTCCATTTTGCGTACCTCTTCCAGGTATGCTTCCATGTGCTCGTCCTTGGGTGTGTACTCTTTGTTGGAGAAGTTGATGAGGAGGCGCTTCACTCCCAGTGCCGCTGCGGCCCTGAGGCCGGCAAGTAGGCCTTCGTATTCCACTATGTTGTTGGAGACCTTTTCCCCTGCTGGAAACAGAGTTGTACATCGTAGAAGAGCTTGTCCTTGGCAGGTGAGATGAGGACGGCTCCAGCCCCCGCGCCCTGTCATGTGAACGCGTCGTCGAAGTACATGATCCACCCGTCTGGCGCCTCGTCTCCAAGCAAAAAGGAGCGGTCCTCACATATTCCACGGTCTGGGACGTCAGTCCATTCTACCACGAAATCTTTAAGGGCCGCTCCCTTGATGACTCTAGTGGTGCTGAACCCGAGCTGGAACGCCTGAAGCTCATTCTTCCACTCTGCAACCCACTCGGCGGTGTTGGGGCTTCGTAGTACCCTCTCTAGCGGGTAGGCTGAGACGACCTTGATGGGGTGGCCCTGAAAGTAGTGGTGCAACTTTCGGGAGGGGACGAGGAGCACGAGCAGAAGCTTTTGGGGCATGGGGTGGCGTGCTCGTGCCTCCCGTAGCACCGTGCTGACGAAGTAGACCGGATGCTCGACGAGGGTGGATGTGTTGGTGAGGTCTTGTGCCTCTTGAGGATGATGATATTAGGGGGTCTCATCACTTGACGCATCATCCTCGGCCTCGTGAGCCTCGGCCTCAGGAGGGACAATGGTTGTCGGGTTAGCTGAAGCCTCAGGAGCACCATCCTGAGACTGTTGCGCCCCGCTTGGTGAACGGGCGCCCTACTGAGGGTCCTTGATTGGGCGCTCTTCTTGTAGCACCACTAGAGCGGCGCTAGCGGAGTGAGGGGTGGTGGCCAAGTAGAGCACCAAGGGCTCGAGAAGGCGTGGCGCCACAATCACTAGCGGGCTGGTCAGGTATCTCTTGAGGTCTTGGAAGGTCGCGTCATCTTCAGGGGTCCATTAAAAGTACCCCTTCCTCTTCATCAGCTTGAAGAGCGGGAGGGCGCATCGCCCCGGCTTGGAGATGAAGCGCCCCAGCGAGGTCATGCAGCCTACCAGTTTCTGCATCTCCTTGAGCGTCTGTGGCGACCTCATGTCTTCTATGGCCTTGACATTCCCCGGGTTGGCCTCGATTCCCCTGTGCGACACTAAGAAACCCAGCAGCTTGCCAGAGGGGACCCCGAATACACACTTCTCGGGATTGAGCCGCAGGTCTACCATGCGCAGGCTGGCAAACGTTTCCTCTAGGTTTTCGATTAGGGTCTTCGCCTCCCGAGACTTCACTACTATGTCATCAACCTAGGCCTCAGCATTCTTCCCGAGTTGCTGGCCCAGGGCGATGTGCATTAGCCGCTAGAAGGTAGCCCCAACATTACGCATTCTGAAAGGCAAGCAGGTGTAGCAGCACACCCCACAGGGGGTCCGGAACGTTGTTTTCTCCACATCTTGCACAACCATCTTGACCTAGTGGTAGCCCGAAAAGGCGTCCAAGAAGCAAAGCAGGTCGCACTCGGTAGTGGAGTCGACGATCTGGTCGATGCATGGGAGCAGGAAGGGATCCTGAGGGCAAGCCTTGTTGAGAATGGTGAAGTCGACACACATGCGCTCCTTCCCCCCTTTCTTGGGGACGATGATTGGGTTCGCCAGCCACTCCGGGTACCGCACCTCCCGGATGACACCAGCATCCTGCAGCTTGCGGGTTTCTTGGACGATGAGCGCCTGCTTTTTGGTGGACTATCGTAGGGCCTTTTACTTCACTGAGCGCATGTTCGGGCACACCCTCGGATGGTGCTCAATTATTCCCCTTGGGATCCCAACCAGGTCCTTGGGCTCCCATGCAAACACTTCCTTGTTGGCGCACAAGAAGCTGACCAACATTTTCTTTTGGTCCCGGGGGAGGCCAGCCCGTATGGTCAAGGTGGCGCCCGACGCCCCATCCTCATCAACTGGCCCTTGCTTCGTATCGGCTCGGTCTTGGGAGAACAACTGCTTCTTCTTGGTTGGTGCAGCCTTCGGAGCCTCTGGGCCCCCTTTCTCGCCCGACTATGCGGACGCCACAGTCCTGGAGGCGAGCTTGAGGGCCTGCAGCGCGTCCTTGGTGTCTCCTGCCACCATGAGGACACCGCTGCTGCCTGGCATCTTCATGAGGTTGTAGGCTGGATGAGTTGCTGCCATAAACTTGGCCAAGGCTGGGTATCCAAGGATGGAGTTGTACGGTAGGTCGATCTGGGCGATGTCGAAGAGTATGAGCTCGGTGCAGTAGTTGTCGCGGGTCCCGAAAGTGACGGGAAGGCAGATCTGCCCCAGGGGGCTAGTAGAGCCGTTGCCGACCCCAGAGAAGGGTTGGTTGGGCGGAGTCGGCCCTGGGGCACGTGAAGCAAGCCGAACGCCTCCGCGGAGAGCACGTTTAGGCTGGCTCCGCCGTCGATGAGGGTCTTGGTGACCACCACATTGTAGATGGTGGGGGTGCGGAGCATCGGTAGTGTGCCTGCCCCTGTCATGGTAGCGGGGTGACCTTCTAGGCCAAAGGTGAGGTCGGTCTTGGGTGCCGCCCAGCCCGGGGGAGCCCCCGGCTGTACTTGGGCGGCACCCCCCTGGCAGTAGAACTGCTTGATGTGTGATACGTCTCCAACGTATCTATAATTTTTTATTGTTCCATGCTATTATATTATCTGTTTTGGATGTTTAACGGGCTTTAATATGCTCTTTTATATTATTTTTGGGACTAACATATTAACCGGAGGCCTAGTGCCAGTTTCTGTTTTTTTTTCCTATTTTAGAGTTTTGCAGAAAAGGAATACCACACGGAGTCCAAACAGAATGAAACCTTCGCAATGATCTTTCTTGGACCGAAAGCAAACCAAAAGACTTGGAGTTGAAGTCAGAAACGCCACAAGGCGTCCACGAGGCAGGAGGGCGTGCCCCAGGGGGGGGGGGGGGGGGGTAGGCGCGCCCCCCACCCTCGTGGGCCCCTCGTAGCTCCACCAACGTACTTCTTTCCCCTATATATACTTTTATACCCAAGAAACATCATGGAGAGCCACGAAACCACTTTTCCACCGCCGCAACCTGCTGTACCCGTGAGATCCCATCTTGGTGCCTCTTCCGACGATCTGCCGGAGGGGGAATCAATCACGGAGGGCTTCTACATAACCACCGTTGCCTCTCCGCTGAAGCGTGAGTAGTTTACCACAAACCTTCAGGTCCATAGTTATTAGATAGATGGCTTCTTCTCTCTCTTTGATTCTCAATACAAAGTTCTCCTTGATGTTCTTGGAGATCTGTTCGATGTAATACTCTTTTGCGGTGTGTCTGCCGAGATCCGATGAATTGTAGATTTATGAACAAGATTATCTATGAATATTATTTGGTTCTTCTCTGAAATCTTATATGCATGATTTGATAACTTTGCAAGTCTCTTCGAATTAGCGATTTAGTTTGGCCTACTAGATTGATCTTTCTTGCCATGGGAGAAGTGCCTAGCTTTGGGTACAATCTTGCCATGGGAGAAGTGACAGTAGGGGAAACAAGGCACATATTGTATTTTTGCCATCGAGGATAAAAAGATGTGGTTTATATCATATTGCTTGAGTTTATCTCTCTACATCATGTCATCTTTCTTAATGCGTTACCCCGTTTTTATGAACTTAATACTCCAGATGCATCCTGGATAGCGGTCGATGTGTGGAGTAATAGTAGTAGATGCAGAATCGTTTCGGTCTACTTGACACAGACGTGATGCCTATGTTCATGATCATTGCCTTAGATGTCTTCATAATTATGCGCTTTTCTATCAATTGCTTGGCAGTAATTTGTTCACCCACCGTAATACATGCTATCTTGAGAGAAGGCACTACTGAAACCTATGGCCCCCGGGTTTATTCTCCATTGTATTGCATATTGTTTCCATATTATTGAATATCATTTACTATTTTGCAATCTTTACTTTCCAATCTATACAACAAAAATACCAAAATATTTACTTTATTATCTCTATTAGATCTCACTTTTGCGAGTGACCATGAAGGGATTGACAACCCCTTTATCGCGTTGGTTGCAAGGTTCTTGATTTTTTGTGCAGGTATTCGGTGACTTGTGCGTCGTCTCCTACTGGATTGATACCTTGGTTCTCAAAACTGAGGGAAAATACTTACGCTACTTTGCTTCATCACCCTTTCCTCTTCAAGGGAAAAACCAACGCAAGCTCAAGAGGTAGCAAGAAGGGTTTCTGGTGCCCTTGCCGGGGAGATCTACGCCAAGTCAAGCCATACCAAGTACCAATCATAAACCCTTCTCCCTGGCATTACATTATTTGCCATTCGCCTCTCGTTTTCCTCTCCCCCACTTCTAAAACGATTTTCGAAAACCTTTGCCTTTTCTTCACCCTTCTTTCGTTCGATCTTTTGTTTGCTTGTGTTACCATGTGCCCTCTATTTGCTTGCATATTTGCTTCCAAAAAATCTAAGTTTATGGATCCTCATCCACTTGCTAATACTTTTAAGAGATCCAATTATGATGAACCAATTGCTAGTGTGTTGAGTGCACTAGATTATCTTTATGAAGTTTTGCTTGAAATTGATGAACCTGGAAATTGTGATGAAGAAATTTATGAAGTGATTCACGATAGCTCCTTGAATAAAAAGCATGATTGCAATGATTTTACTATAAATTCTATTGATGTCAATAGTGCTAATAATATGTGAAACCCTAAGCTTGGGGATGCTAGTTTTGCTATGTCCACTATTTGTTGCAATGATCATGATTGGGGTGATTCTTCTTATGATCTTGAAAATTTATTTAAGCCCCGTGATGAATATGAGATAGATATTAGTGTTTGAAATAATATTAAAGTGGGTTTGGAAGAGTGTCAACTTTAGATCTCACTTATTTGGAGAATGTTCAATCTTATGAAATTTTTGATAAAAGTGGGTTTGGAGAGGTCATGACTTTAGTTAATGTTAATCCCACTATTTTGGAAGAGTGTCAACTTCGCTTGCATGTGGATCGTGTTGAGAATATGATATGTGATAGATATATTGTTAAATTTTCTTATGATCCTACATGTAATTATTATGAGAGAGGGAAATATGGTTGTAGAAATTATCATGTTACTAAATTACCTCTCGTTATGTTGAGATTGCTATTGTTTCTTTCCGCTTCCTTGCATATGCTAGTTTTTGCTTGCTATGATAATTTGTTTTCCTATAAGATGCATATGCATAGGAAGTATGTTAGACATAGATGTTTTTTCACTTGTTTTATGGTGCTCTCTTTGTGCTTCAATTCTTGTCTTTCATGTGAGCATCACTGAAATCTCAATGCCTAGCTAGGGGCGTTAAATGATAGCGCTTGTTGGGAGGCAACCCAATTTTATTTTTGTTCTTCACCTTTTGCTCCTGTTTAGTAATAAATAATTCATCTAGCTTCTGTTTAGATGTGGTTTTATGTTTTAATTAGTGTTTGTGCCAAGTAGAACCTTTGGGAAGACTTGGGTGAAGTCTTTGCGATCTTGCTGTAAAAAACAGATCTTTTGCGCTCACGAGAATAGCTGTCAGTTTTTACAGAAGAGTGATTTTAGGTTGATTCTTTTTGCAGATGATTAATAGACAAACTCCTCACGTCCACCAATTTATTTCAGAATTGTTAGAGTTACATAAGTATTCGAAAGTTACAGATTGCTACAGACTGTTCAGTTTTTGACAGATTCTGTTTTTCGTGTGTTGTTTGCTTATTTTGATGATTCTATGAGTAGTATCGGGGGATATGAATCATAGAGAAGTTCAAATACAGTAGGCTTAAAACCAATATAAATAAATAAACTTAAATTGGTAGTATCGGGGTTTCATTACAGTACCTTAAAGTGGTGGTTTATTTTCTTATACTAACAGAGCTCATGAGATTTTCTGTTGAAGCTTTGTGCTGTGAAGTTTTTAGGTTTTTGGGTAAAGATTTGATGGATTTTGGAATAAGGAGTGGCAAGAGCCTAAGCTTGGGGATGAACAAGGCACCCCAAGGTAAAATTCAAGGATAGACAAAAGCCTAAGCTTGGGGATGCCCCATAAGACATCCCCTCTTTCGTCTTCGTCTATCGGTAACTTTACTTGTGGCTATATTTTTATTCACCACATGGTATGTGTTTTGCTTGGAGCATCTTGCATGATTTGAGTCTTTTCTTTTTAGTTTACCACAATCATCCTTTCTGTACACAGCTTTTGGGAGAGATACGCATGAATCGGAATTTATTAGAATACTCTATGTGCTTCACTTATATCTTTTGAGCTAGACAATATTGCTCTAGTGCTTCACTTATATCTTTTTAGAGCACGATGGTGGTTTTATTTTATAGAAATTGTTGATATCTAATGATTCACTTATATTATTTTGAGAGCCTTTTAGAACAGCATGGCAATTTGCTTGGTTATAAAATTAGTCCTAATATGATGGGCATCCAAGATGGGTATAATAAAAACTTTCATATAAAGTGCATTGAATACTATGAGAAGTTTGATTCTTTATGATTGTTTTGAGATATGAAGATGGTGATATTAGAGTCATACTAGTAGAGTAGTTGTGAATTTGAGAGATACTTGTGTTAAAGTTTGTGATTCCCGTAGCATGCACGTATGGTGAACCGTTATGTGATGAAGTTGGAGCATGATTTATTTATTGATTGTCTTCCTTATGAGTGGCGGTCGGGGATGAGCGTTGGTCTTTTCGTACCAATCTATCCCCCTAGGAGCATGCGTGTAGTACTTCATTTCGATAACTAATAGAGTTTTGCAATAAGTATGTGAGTTCTTTATGACTAATGTTGAGTCCATGCACTCTCACCCTTCCACCATTGCTAGCCTCTCTAGTACCGCGCAACTTTCGCCGGTACCATACACCCACCATATACCTTCCTCAAAACGGCCACCATACCTACCTATTATGGCATTTCCATAGCCATTCCGAGATATATTGCCATGAAACTGTCCATAGTTCCGTTTATTATGACACGCTCCATCATTGTCGTATTGCCTTACATGATCATGTTGTTGACATCGTATTTGTGGCAAAGCCACCTTTCATAATTTTTTCATACATGTCACTCTTGAATCATTGCACATCCCGGTACACCACCGGAGGCATTCACATAGAGTCATATTTTGTTCTAAGTATTGTGTTGTAATTCTTGAGTTGTAAGTAAATAAAAGTGTGATGATCTTCATTATTAGAGCATTGTTGCATGTGAGGAAAGGATGATGGAGATTATGATTCCCCCACAAGTAGGGATGAGACTCCAGACTAAATAAAAAAAACAGGCCATAAAAAGGGAGAAAAGGCCCAAAAAAAAGAATGAGAGAAAAAGAGAGAAGGGGCAATGCTACTATCCTTTTACCACACTTGTGCTTCAAAGTAGCACCATGATCTTCATGCTAGAGAGTCTCCTATGTTGTCACTTTCATATACAAGTGGGAATTTTTCAATATAGAACTTGGATTGTATATTCCAATGATCGGCTTCCCTAAAAGTGACCTAGGTCTTTGTGAGCAAGCAAGTTGGATGCACACTCACTTAGTTTCTTTTTGAGCTTTCATACACTTATAGCTCTAGTGCATCTGTTGCATGGCAATCCGTACTCACTCACATTGATATCTATTGATGGCCATCTCCATAGCCCGTTGATACGCCTAGTTGATGTGAGACTATCTTCTCCTATTTGTCTTCTCCACAACCACCGTTCTATTCCACCTATAGTGCTATTTCCATGGCTCATGCTCATGTATTGCGTGAAGATTGAAAAAGTTTGAGAACATCAAAAGTATGAAACAATTGCTTGGCTTGTCATCGGGGTTGTGCATCATTAAATACTTTCTGTGATGAAGATAGAGCATAGCCAGACCATATGATTTTATAGGGATAACTTTCTTTGGCCATGTTATTTTGGGAAGACCTGATTGCTTTGTTAGTATGCTTGAAGTATTATTATTTTTATGTCAATATTATACTTTTGTCTTGAATCTTTCGGATCTGAACATTCATGCCACAATAAAGAAAATTACATTGATAAATATGATAGGTAGCATTCCACATTAAAAATTCTGTCTTTTATCATTTACCTACTCGAGGACGAGCAGGAATTAAGGTTGGGGATGATTGATACATCTCCAATATATCTATAATTTTTGATTGTTGCATGCTATTATATTATCTGTTTTGGATGTTTAATGGGCTTTAATATGCTCTTTCATATTATTTTTGGGACTAACCTATTAACCGGAGGCCCAATGCCAGTTTCTATTTTTTGCCTATTTTAGAGTTTTGCCGAAAGGAATACCAAACGGAGTCCAAACGGAATGAAACCTTCGCGATGATCTTTCTTGGACCGAAAGCAAACCAGAAGACTTGGAGTTGAAGTCAGAAACGCCACGAGGCAGGAGGGCGCACCCCCCACCCTCGTGGGCCCCTCGTAGCTCCACCGACGTAATTCTTTCGCCTATATATACACTTATACTCTAGAAACATCAGGGAGATGCACGAAACAACTTTTCCACTGCAGCAACCTTCTGTACTCGTGAGATCCCAACTTGGGGCCTTTTCCACCGATCTGCCCGAGGGGGAATCGATCATAGAGGGCTTCTACATCAACATCATTGCCTCTCCGATGAAGCATGACTAGTTTACCACAGACTTTTGGGTCCATAGTTATTAACTAGATGGCTTCTTCTCTCTCTCTTTGATTCTCAATACAAAGTTCTCCTCGATGTTCTTGGAGATGTGTTTGATGTAATACTCTTTTGCGGTGTGTTTGCTGAGATCCGATGAATTGTGGATTTATGAACAAGATTATCTATGGATATTATTTGGTTTTTCTCTGAATTCTTATATGCATGATTTGATATCTTTGCAAGTCTCTTCGAATTATCAGTTTAGTTTAGCCTACTAGATTGATCTTTCTTGCCATGGAGAAGTGCTTAGATTTGGGTTTTATCTTGCGGTGTCCTTTCCTAGAGATAGTAGGGGCAGCAAGGCATGTATTGTATTGGCGCCATCGAGGATAAAAAGATGGGGTTTATATCATATTGCTTGAGTTTATCCCTCTACATCATGTCATCTTGCTTAATGCATTACTCCGTTCTTATTAACTTAATACTCTAGATGCATGCTGGATAGTGGTCGATGTGTGGACTAATAGTAGTAGATGCAGAATCATTTCGGTCTACTTGACATGGACGTGATGCCTATGTTCATGATCATTGCCTTAGATGTCTTCATAATTATGCGCTTTTCTATCAATTGCTTGGCAGTAATTTGTTCACCCACTGTAATACAGGCTATCTCGGGAGAGGCCACCAGTGAAACCTATGGCCCCCGGGTGTTTTTTCCATTGTATTGCATATCGTTTCCATATTATCGAATCTCGTTTACTATTTTGCCATCTTTACTTTCCAATCTATACAACAAAAATACCAAAAATATTTACTTTATTATCTCTATTAGATCTCGATTTTGCGAGTGACCGTGAAGGGATGGACAACCCCTTTATCGCGTTGGTTGCAAGGTTCTTGATTGTTTGTGCTGGTATTCGGTGACTAGTACGTCGTCTCCTACTAGATTGATACCTTGGTTCTTAAAACCGAGGGAAATACTTATGCTACTTTGCTGCATCACCCTTTCCTCTTCAAGGGAAAAACCAACGCACGCTCAAGAGGTAACAATGTGGAAGTCGGAGGGTGGTTCCCGCGAGCCACCTAGGAGACCGCGGGCCATGGGGAGCCAGTTGGCCATCACCTTGTCGTCCCTGCCGGCTACCCAAACTGCCTCCTCGTACGCCTGGAGAAAACCAGCCGAGTTCGCCGCACCGTCGTAGTGGGGCGGCATCTCCGGCCTGAACTTGGGTGGCCACTACACCTGCCGCATGGCGGGGGTGAAAGCGCAGAGGCCCATGGCTCCCCCAAAGGTGCACGACGACCCAATGGATGGATGAGCACCCGCCATCAGAGCTGGCGGCGGAATATGGTGGACGGAGCGGCAGATCTTCGATGCATCCCTACCTGGCACGCCAAATGTCGGATTTTGGGTTCCGCAAACCCTTGAGAGGTTCAAACTCTGGGGTGCGTGCGGAGATCTCAACCTACTATAACATCCCAAATTTTCAATTTGGAATGTTATACATAGGTCATCATTGCATATCATATTTTATTGCATTTTGGTTGATCCTAGAAACTCTAAGCAACTCAAGGACCCACGGAGAGGGTTGGGGGTTTCATTTATTATCATATTTAAATTTTCTCAAATATTGAAAAGAGGATCATTTTGGTTTTAATTATTTCTACTCTTTAAAAATATTTCAAATAAAATAAAAGAGAGCGGATAAAATGACTTACGAAAATAAAATAAATATTGGAGGAAAAATGTTAAAATCAAATATTTATTTTATTTGGACTTTTATCGCTATTTTATTTGAATTAGAAAAATATGCATGTTTTCAAAATTGCATTTTTAGGCCAGAAAAATGTTCTCTTTGTTCTAAATATTTAATTTAGACAACGAAAATTGTTTTTGGCATTTTTAGAATTTTTTATATTTTATTAGGATTTTTCTGTTTCGGCGGAATTATTTAAGAAAAAAGTCCCGCGGACCGCACTGGGCCGAAGGCCCAGCCAGCCCACCTGCGCCACCGCCTCGCCTGAGCATGGCCGAGTCGGACTCCCGCCGGAGTCTGGACTGCCGCCACTGCTGCAGCCCAGGGGTGCCCCCTCCCCCAAGTCAGACGCCCCCCGACCCCCTTTAAATACCCCGCCGCCATCGCCCCGTAGCCCCACCTCGCCCCGCCACCCACCGCTGCCCGGCCCGCACCCGCAGCTACCGCCGTCGCCCCTCGCCGCCGCAGCCGAGCCCCGCCAGAGCCCCGCCGCCGCCGCCCCGCCGGACCTTGCCGGAGGTAGTTGCCGCCTCCGCCACCGTTTCGGTTTATTCTAAAACCATTCGGGTTTTTTAGAAACCCTAGATCTATTTTTTTTAAATAGATCGGTTCATTTTTTCGATTTAGTTGCTTAGCGGACGTTCGTCCGTTCCTTCGTCTTAATGAACGCCATTCACCGATTAGGTTCTGTTAATGAACGTTCGTTCATTAGCCTGTTCGTCTCGTTTTTTTCGAGGGTTTTATCTGTGATTATTTCGATCGCGATTTCTGCCCTGATCTTCGATCTAGTATAGCTTTTCGCTCGTTTATCCAAATTAGATGAAACAAGCACCTAAATCTTTGTCTCGAAGCCCTCTTTCTGTTTAACCAACTTGAACAAGATTTTCGTACTATAAAATTTGACTTTAGTCCAGATTAGTAAAGGAATATTGTTTCATTCGTAGTTTGAGTTGCGTTGCTCCGTTTGATTTGATTCTTTTTGCAAACCGGAGTTCTTCAGTTGAACTTTCTTGTTAGATCTTCTTATTTGATTTTTACTCGTGCTTCTTGTTTGATTTCTTATGTATGTTATTGTTTGTTTGCGATAGAATTCCCGAAGTGCGAAGCGTGCTACTACGAGTCTCTAGGTTTTGTGGATCATCAGCAAGGCAAGTAACACTTTGATCATATCCCTTTATTACCCAATTTTTATGCATTAGTCTCAATCCTCAAACATTGCATGGTTAGGATCTGAATAACATGTGGGTTTGGGAAGTAGATGATGTGGTAGAACCTATTGCCCTTTTATTATCAAACCTTTGGGAGTTACTTCTACGTTATGCTCAGGTTGCTATGCTATGCTCGTAGACGTGGATTGGGTGTGTGTATCCATGACAGATGTTTGAATTGTTAATTATTGGTTAACTTAAGGTTGCTACTTAAATACACATCTGGGTGGATTGGTTGCGGGCACCTGGAGAATCCAGTGTTGTCCTAGGATATCCCGGAGTACCCATGTGATCATCCTACGGTTCACCACCCAGGCTCAAAGGGATCATAAGATATTTCATGCTAGAAACTTCCGTGTGCGGCCACAAGCTATTATGGGCTCTAGCATAGTTGAGTAGGTTGCATGACCTCTTTCAGTGGTGGGCTAGAAGATAGGGGAAAGTAGTTGTAACTGTCCGTCCAGAGTAAAGAGTTAATGTTTCTGAAAGACTGTGTCTCGGTCATCCGTTTCTCAAACACCATGTAGTGTGAGAAATCTAACAGAGGAGATCGAGTCTTGTGGGGAAAAGTGCGCAAACCTCTATAGAGTGTACAAACTTATCATGGTTAGCCATGTCCCCGGTTATGGACGTTTTGAGTATCTAGTTCTTGGATTATCATCCTGATCTCATCACTCTAAATTAATTTTGTTGGGTTAATTGATATTGTTTAATTGGAATTGAGTTGGAGGAACCTTCTCAATGTTTAACAACCACCATGATAGTTAAATAAAATTTATTCCTTTGTTGTAGGGAAAAATTGTCTTTATGCAAAACTTTAACCATAGAGCTTTACACCAGCCATATATGCATGTAGCGATCACATTTATTCTGTTCATTACTCTCTTGTATTACATTGCTAGCATATTCCATGTGCTGACCTGTTTCGGGCTGCAACATATCATGTTGCAGACTTTTCAGATGACGAGTAAGGTGCCATAGTTTCTCATCGTTCTCTTAGCAATGTCGTTGGAGTTGATGGACTCACTTTAACTTCCAAGACTTCAGTTGTTATCTTATTTAGATGGCCTTAAGCCATATTATTGTAATAAGTTCTCTTTTGAGACATTTCGATGTAATAAGTGTGTGATTGAGACTTTGTTATAAATCCACAAGTACTATGTGTGTCAGCATTACCGATCCAGGGATTACACTGATGCACAGTGACTAGACTGTTTGAGTTCTGGTCGCTACACTGTCACGCCCAATATGCGACCCTATCCAAAAGGAACTCGAAGGTCCCACCAAGGATAGACCCGCATATTGGAACGCTTTTGCAAGGTGGATATCATTACATCAACATTACATAATAGTGGGGATACTTACAATACATACAATGTCACATTAATACACAATACAACATATAAGAACAACATCCGACTACGGATGAATCATAAACAGAAACTCAAACGACATCCACCCTGCTAGCCCAGGCTGCCGACCTGGAAACTATCCCCTGATCGAAGAAGAAGCAGAAGAAGAACTCAACGCCAGCAAGCATCGCTCTCACGTCATGATCATCGCATAAACCTGAACCTGCAACTGTTGTTGTAGTAATCTGTGAGTCGCGAGGAATCAGCAATCCCATTACCATGGGTATCAAGACTAGCAATGCTTAATGGGAAAGGAAGGGGTAAAGTGGTGAGGTTGCAGCAGCGACTAAGCATGATATGGTGGCTAACATACGCAAATAATAGCGAGATGAGAGCAAACGGAACGGTCATGAAGCTAGCAATGATCAAGAGGTGATCCTGAACACCTACTTACGTCAATCATAACCCAGAAACCGTGTTCACTTCCCGGACTCCGCCGAGAATAGACCATCACGGCTACACACGCGGTTGATGCGTTTTAATTCATATCAGGTGTCAAGTTATCTACAACCGGACATTAACAAATTCCCATCTGCCACATAACGCGGGCACGGCTCTCGAAAGTTTATACCCTGCAGGGGTGTCCCAACTTAGCCCATGACAAGCTCTTGCGATCAACAAAGGAATAGACCTTCTCCCAGGAAGACCCGATTAGTCTCGGAATCCCGGTTTACAAGACATTTCGACAATGGTAAAACAAGACCAGCAAAGCCGCCTGATGCGCCGACATCCCGATAGGAGCTGCACATATCTCGTTCTCAGGGCAACACCGGATAAGCGAAGCGTACAGGTACCGACGAATCCAAGTTGCCAAGGAATGGTCCCGCACGGTGCTCTAGTTTGGACCAACACTTAGACAAGCATTGGCCTGGGGGGCTATAATAAAGATGACCCTTGGGTTAATTACTCCCAAGGTTAAAGTAGGTGGTGGTGAGGCAAATGGTAAAACCAAGGTTGGGCCTTGCTGGACAAGTTTTATTCAAAGCGAACTGTCAGGGGGGTCCCATAAATCACCCGAGCGCGTTAGGAACGCAAAATCCGGGAACATAATACCGGTATAACGGAAACTAGGGCGGCAAGAGTGGAACAAAACACCAGGCATAAGGTCGAGCCTTCCACCCTTTACCAAATATATAGACGCATTAATAATATAAGAGATATTGTGATATCCCAACATAAAACCTGTCCACCATGGAGAAATCTTCAACTTCACCTGCAACTAGCAATGCTATAAGAGGGGCTGAGCAAAAGCGGTAACATAGCCAAACAACGGTTCGCTAGGAGGGTGTCAAAGGTTAGAGGTTCATGGCTATTTGGGAGGCTTGATGAGCAAAAGATAGGTAACGCAGCATAGCGATAGAACGGAGCAACTAGCATAGCAATGATAGTAGTGAGATCCAGGGTAGCAGTCATCTTGCCTGAAATCCCGCTAGGAAGAAGAACGAGTCCATGAAGAAGATGAAGCCACGAAGACGAACCAAGCGTAGACGAACGAATCCTCACGATCGCAACGAAACGGGAACTATCGAAAGAAGCACACAACATGGTAAACACACCACACATCGACACGACATGATGCACAACAAGCATGATGCATGGCAAAACTACATGGAGCTACTCATGGCAAGAGATGATGCAAACAAGAACAACACATCAAGGCAAGTTTAAATGAGGCCGGAAACAACATATAACAATTCCGGTAAGTCCTCATATGCATATTTCGAAATTGGTCCAGAACTGAATAACCATTAAGTTGAAGTTGTTAAACAGCAAGTTAAGATGCACCAAGATGATCTACACGAGATTCTAGTCAAGTTACAAATAAAGTTCATTTAGTTCGGAGCTACGGCCTAGAAGATATGAGCAAAACAAGTTAAACATGGCATTGATGCAAAATGCACCCAAACATCAAGCAAACACACCAAAACAAGGATGCAACATGGTAATATGAAGCTACATGCAAAATCAAGCAAGTTTCATATTGAGCACACTCAAAACGGAGCAACGGTTCAACACATACACTCTATACAAGTCATAACAACAATCTGTCCATAACAGCAACTAGGCATCTTACAAGCATCAAAACAACATGCTACAGGACCTCAACATGAAAACAAAAGACATGGGCATGAAGTACAGGTAAAGCATAACAAAACATGAAGACTGAGCTATCTCCAGAAATCACTAGAACATGCTCAAAATGACATGGAAAGATTGCAAATTATAACTGTTGGGTAACGTAGTAATTTCAAAAAAATTCCTATGCACACGCAAGATCATGGTGATGCATAGCAACGAGAGGGGAGAGTGTTGTCTACGTACCCTCGTAGACCGAAGCGGAAGCGTTGACGCAACATAGAGGAAGTAGTCGTACGTCCTCCCGGTCCAACCGATCCAAGCACCGTTACTCCGACACCTCCGAGTTCTTGACACGCGTACAGCTCGATGACGCACCCTCGATCTCCAATCCAGTAGAGGCTCCGAGGGGGAGTTCCGTCAGCACGACGGCGTGGTGACGATCTTGATGTTCTCCTGTCGCAGGGCTTCGCCTAAGCACCGCTACAATATGATCGAGGTGTAATATCGTGGAGGGGGGCACCGCACACGGCTAAGGAATGATCAATGATCAACTTGTGTGTCCTAGGGTGCCCCCCTACCCCCGTATATAAAGGAGGGAGAGAGGAGGTGGCCGGCCTCAAGGGGGGCGTGCCATAGGGAGGGGGAAACCTACTCCAAGTAGGTTTCCCTCTCTTTTCCTTATCTTATTTGGAGGGGGAAGGAAGGAGTACTAGTATTAGGAAGTAGTACTAGTAGTAGGAAGGAAGAGAGGGGGAAGGAGAAAGGAAAGGGGGGGCCGGCCCCCCTCCCCAATTCGGATTGGGCTTGGGGGGCGCGCCCCCATCCCTTGCTCCTTCTCTCTTCCTCCTACATGGGCCCAATAAGGCCCATATACCTCCCGGGGGGTTCCGGTAACCTCCCGGAGCTCCAAACTTCTCCGGAACCTTTCCGGTGTCCAAATATATCTGTCCAATATATCAATCTTTATGTCTCGACCATTTCGAGACTCCTCGTCATGTCCGTGATCATATCCGGGACTCCGAACAACCTTCGGTACATCAAAATACATAAACTCATAATATAACTGTCATCGAAACCTTAAGCGTGCGGACCCTACGGTTCGAGAACAATGTAGACATGACCGAGACATGTCTCCGGTCAATAACCAATAGCGGGACCTGGATGCCCATATTGGTTCCTACATATTCTACGAAGATCTTTATCGGTCAAACCGCACAACAACATACGTTGTTCCCTTTGTCATCGGTATGTTACTTGCCCGAGATTCGATTGTCGGTATCCAATACCTAGTTCAATCTCGTTACCAGCAAGTCTCTTTACTCGTTCCGTAATACATTATCTCACAACTAACTCATTAGTTGAAATGCTTGCAAGGCTTAAGTGATGTGTATTACCGAGAGGGCCCAGAGATACTTCTCCGACATTCGGAGTGACAAATCCTAATCTCGAAATACGCCAACTCAACAATTACCTTCGGAGACACCTGTAGAGCACCTTTATAATCACCCAGTTACGTTGTGACGTTTGGTAGCACACAAAGTGTTCCTCCGGTAAACGGGAGTTGCATAATCTCATAGTCATAGGAACATGTATAAGTCATGAAGGAAGCAATAGCAACATACTAAACGATCGTGTGCTAAGCTAACGGAATGGGTCATGTCAATCAGATCATTCAACTAATGATGTGACCTTGTTAATCAAATAACAACTCCTTGTTCATGGTTAGGAAACATAACCATCTTTGATTAACAAGCTATTCAAGTAGAAGCATACTAGTGACACTCTGTTTGTCTATATATTCACACATGTATTATGTTTCCGGTTAATACAATTCTAGCCTGAATAATAAACATTTATCATGATATGAGGAAATAAATAATAACTTTATTATTGCCTCTAGGGCATATTTCCTTCAGTCTCCCACTTGCACTAGAGTCAATAATCTGGATTACACAGTAATGATTCTAACACCCATGGAGTCTTGGTGTTGATCATGTTTTGCTCGTGGAAGAGGCTTAGTCAACGGGTCTGCAACATTCAGATCCGTATGTATCTTGCAAATCTCTATGTCTCCCACCTGGACTAGATCCCGGATGGAATTGAAGCGTCTCTTGATGTGCTTGGTTCTCTTGTGAAATCTGGATTCCTTCGCTAAGGCAATCGCTCCAGTATTGTCACAAAAGATTTTTCATTGGACCCGATGCACTAGGTATGACACCTAGATCGGATATGAACTCCTTCATCCAGACTCCTTCATTGGCTGCTTCCGAAGCAGCTATGTATTCCACTTCACATGTAGATCCCGCCACGACGCTTTGCTTTGAACTGCACCAACTGACAGCTCCACCGTTTAATGTAAACACGTATCCGGTTTACGATTTAGAATCGTCCGGATCAGTGTCAAAGTTTGCATCAATGTAACCATTTACGATGAGCTCTTTGTCACCTCCATATACGAGAAACATATCCTTAGTCCTTTTCAGGTATTTCAGGATGTTCTTGACCGCTGTCCAGTGATCCACTCCTGGATTACTTTGGTACCTCCCTGCTAGACTTATAGCAAGGCACACATCAGGTCTGGTACACAGCATTGCATACATGATAGAGCCTATGGCTGAAGCATAAGTAACACCTTTCATTTTCTCTCTATCTTCTGCAGTGGTCGGGCTTTGAGTCTTACTCAACATCACACCTTGCAATACAGGCAAGAACCCTTTCTTTGCTTGATCCATTTTGAACTTCTTCAAAACTTTGTCAAGGTATGTGCTTTGTGAAAGTCCAATTAAGCGTCTTGATCTATCTCTATAGATCTGAATGCCCAATATGTAAGCAGCTTCACTGAGGTCTTTCATTGAAAAACTTTTATTCAAGTATCCCTTTATGCTATCCAGAAATTCTATATCATTTCCAATCAATAATATGTCATCCACATATAATATTAGAAATGCTACAGAGCTCCCACTCACTTTCTTGTAAATACAGGCTTCTCCAAAAGTCTGTATAAAACCAAATGCTTTGATCACACTATCGAAACGTTTATTCCAACTCCGAGAGGCTTGCACCAGTCCATAAATGGAACGTTGGAGCTTGCACACTTTGTTAGCTCCCTTTGGACTGATAAAACCTTCTGGTTGCATCATATACAACTCTTCTTATAGAAATCCATTCAGGAATGCAGTTTTTACATCCATTTGCCAAATTTCATAATCATAAAATGCGGCAATTGCTAACATGATTCGGACAGACTTAAGCATCGCTACGGGTGAGAAGGTCTCATCGTAGTCAACCCCTTGAACTTGTCGAAAACCTTTTGCAACGAGTCGAGCTTTGTAGACAGTAACATTACCGTCAGTGTCAGTCTTCTTCTTGAAGATCCATTTATTCTCAATTGCTTGCCGACCATCGGGCAAGTCAACCAAAGTCCATACTTTGTTCTCATACATGGATCCCATCTCAGATTTCATGGCTTCAAGCCATTTTGCGGAATCTGGGCTCACCATCGCTTCTTCATAGTTCGTAGGTTCATCATGATCTAGTAGCATGACTTCCAGAATAGGATTACCGTACCACTCTGGTGCGGATCTTACTCTGTTCGACCTACGTGGTTCTGTATTAACTTGATCTGAAGTTCTATGATCATTATCATCAACTTGCTCACTAGTTGGTTTTGACGTCACAGAAACCGGTTCCTGTGATGTATTATTTTCCAACAAGGGAGTAGGTACAGTTACTTCATCAAGTTCTACTTTCCTCCCACTCACTTCTTTCGAGAGAAACTCCTTCTCTAGAAAGGATCCATTCTTAGCAACGAATGTCTTGCCTTCGGATCTGTGATAGAAGGTGTACCCAACTGTCTCCTTTGGGTATCCTATGAAGACACATTTCTCCGATTTGGGTTCGAGCTTATCAGGTTGAAGCTTTTTCACATAAGCATCGCAAACCCAAACTTTAAGAAACGACAACTTTGGTTTCTTGCCAAACCATAGTTTAAGGTGTCGTCTCAACGGATTTCGATGGTGCCCTATTTAACGTGAATGTGGCTGTCTCTAGAGCATAACGCCAAAACGATAGCGGTAAATCTGTAAGAGACATCATAGACCGCACCATATCAAGTAAAGTACGATTACGACGTTCGGACACACCATTACGCTGTGGTGTTCCGGGTGGCGTGAGTTGTGAAACTATTCCACATTGTTTTAAGTGTAAACCAAACTCGTAACTCAAATATTCTCCTCCACGATCAGATCGTAGAAACTTTATTTTCTTGTTACGATGATTTTCAACTTCACTATGAAATTCTTTGAACTTTTCAAATGTTTCAGACTTATGCTTCATTAAGTAGATATACCCATATCTGCTTAAATCATCTGTGAAGGTGAGAAAATAACGATATCCGCCACGAGCCTCAACATTCATTGGACCACATACATCTGTATGTATGATTTCCAACAAATCTGTTGCTCTCTCCATAGTACCGGAGAACGGCGTTTTGGTCATCTTGCCCATGAGGCACGGTTCGTAAGTACCAAGTGATTCATAATCAAGTGGTTCCAAAAGTCCATCAGTATGGAGTTTCTTCATGCGCTTTATACCGATATGACCCAAACGGCAGTGCCACAAATAAGTTTGCACTATCATTATCACCTTTGCATCTTTTGGCTTCAACACTATGAATATGTGTATCACTACTATCGAGATTCATCAAAAATAGACCACTCTTCAGGGGTGCATGACCATAAAAGATATTACTCATATAAATAGAACAACCATTATTCTATGATTTAAATGAATAACCGTCTCGCATCAAACAAGATCCAGATATAATGTACATGCTCAACGCTGGCACCAAATAACAATTATTTAGGTCTAATACTAATCCCGAAGGTAGATGTAGAGGTAGCGTGCCGACCGCGATCACATCGACTTTGGAACCATTTCCCACGCGCATCGTCACCTCGTCCTTTGCCAGTGTTCGCTTAATCCGTAGTCCCTGTTTCGAGTTGCAAATATTAGCAACAGAACCAGTATCAAATACCCAGGTGCTACTGCGAGCTCTAGTAAGGTACACATCAATAACATGTATATCACATATACCTTTGTTCACTTTGCCATCCTTCTTATCCGCCAAATACTTGGGGCAGTTTCGCTTCCAGTGACCAGTATGCTTGCAGTAGAAGCACTCAGTTTCAGGCTTAGGTCCAGACTTGGGTTTCTTCTCTTGAGCAGCAACTTCTTTGCTGTTCTTCTTGAAGTTCCCCTTCTTCTTCCCTTTTCCCTTTTTCTTGAAACTAGTGGTCTTGTTAACCATCAACACTTGATGCTCCTTCTTGATTTCTACCTCCGCAGCCTTTAGCATTGCGAAGAGCTCGGGAATCGTCTTATCCATCCCTTGCATATTATAGTTCATCACGAAGCTCTTGTAGCTTGGTGGAAGTGATTGGAGAATTCTGTCAACGACGCTATCATCCGGAAGAGTAACTCCCAGTTGAATCAAGTGATTACAATACCCAGACATCTTGAGTATGTGCTCACTGACAGAACTATTCTCCTCCATCTTGCAGCTATAGAACTTATTGGAGACTTCATATCTCTCAATCCAAGCATTCTTCTGGAATATCAACTTCAACTCCTGAAACATCTCATATGCTCCATGACGTTCAAAACGTCGTTGAAGTCCCGGTTCTAAGCCGTAAAGCATGGCACATTGAACTATCGAGTAGTCATCAGCTTTGCTCTACCAGACTTTCTTAACGTCGTCAGTTGCATCAGCAGCAGGCCTGGCACCCAGCGCTGCTTCCAGGACGTAATTTTTTTGTGCAGCAATGAGGATAATCCTCAAGTTACGGACCCAGTCCGCGTAGTTGCTACCATCATCTTTCAACTTAGCTTTCTCAAGGAACGCATTAAAATTCAACAGAACAATAGCACGGGCCATCTATCTACAAACAACATAGACAAGGAAGATACTATCAGGTACTAAGTTCATGATAAATTTTAGTTCAATTAATCATATTACTTAAGAACTCCCACTTAGACAGACATCTCTCTAGTCATCTAAGTGATCACGTGATCCAAATCAACTAAACCATAACCGATCATCATGTGAGATGAAGTAGTTTTCAATGGTGAACATCTTATGTTGATCATATCTACTATATGATTCACGCTCGACCTTTCGGTCTCCGTGTTCCGAGGCCATATCTGCATATGCTAGGCTCGTCAAGTTTAACCTGAGTATTCTGCGTGTGCAAAACTGGCTTGCACCCGTTGTAGATGGACGTAGAGCTTATCACACCCGATCATCACGTGGGTCTGGGCACGACGAACTTTGGCAACGGTGCATACTCAGGGAAAACACTACTTGATAATTTTTAGTGAGAGATCATCTTAAAATGCTACTGTCAATCAAAGCAAGATAAGATGCATAAAGGATAAACATCACATGCAATCAATATAAGTGATATGATAAGGCCATCATCTTCTTGTCCTTGTGATCTCCATCTCCGAAGCACCACCATGATCACAGTCGTCACCGGCGCGACACCTTGATCTCCATCGTAGCATCGTTGTCGTTTACGCCATCTATTGCTTCTACGACTATCGCTACCGCTTAGTGATAAAGTAAAGCAATTACAGGGCGTTTGCATTTCATACAATAAAGCGACAACCATATGGCTCCTGCCAGTTGTAACACCCCAAAAATTTAACCAGGTTTTAATTATTAAGATTTTGCCAAGAGTTTAAAATTTTTGCCTGCAAGAATATCTCTGTTGATTTAAAAACTTTCTTTTAATATTAAGGAGTTTTTCCCAAGTGGATCCTTCCAAAACATATTGGAATTTTTTTCCTCTCATTTAAAAACTTTTCTTAATCAGGAGATTCACTTATTAAATTATTTCACTCTGAGCTTTATTCATTAAATGACTTGTTTTAAAATTTGGAGCTCTTTTTGAACTGCAACCAATTGATAGATTTATACAAAAATCCAACCAAAATTTGGAGATGTCATGTGATGTTTTTAAATCACTTTTATACAAAAATATCTTTTATTCTTGAAATATTTTGAGTGCTACACATGTTTTTCTTCTCTGGTTCAGAGAGCAATTTTACACTACAACCTATTTAAATATTTCTTTAAAACTTCTACCAAAATTAGGGGAGGTCAGTAGGAGCATATTATTCCACTTTGTGCAAAAACCCATTTATGTTCTTTGAAAAATTTGAGTGAAACAACCTCTTTTCCATTCTGGTCCAATTTGAGGATTTGTACAGCAACCACCATTTTAGTTGATCCTATATCCATGATTCCTTTTTCTACTGGTAGCCCCCCTTGCCAAACCCTTAAGTCCAGGAGAGTGGACCCATTGGATGATTCTAAGTGCTTGCAAAAATGCCATTTGCTTTCTGTCCAGAATTGAAGTTTTGCAAAACTTGCACTAGCAAGTTCCTCCCTTCTGCCAACTAACATCACCACCCTCTCTTTCATCCACAGAGACACTAATCTGGACATTTTGGCCACTCCAAGAAAAGCCTAGATGCCCTTAACATTTTATCAAACACCTTATGGGCATGAACTATTTTGACATGAGTTTTTGTTTACACTGTGGACTTGATCCCCTGGCCCAACCAGCATGTCTAATAGTTTTGCCTTAGATTTTAACCCCACCCTGCTAACTCCCAGCTCCAACCAAGCGCTCTGGAGTGCCATAGCATTTCGTCGAGCACCTTCAGTGCGTGCTCTAGGCGTGCCCAGAGCGTGCGTTTGGCACGCACATCCGCCGAGCCGCCGCGTCGCGCCCGCTTCGCGCCACCTACCCCGCTCGCCTACAGAGCTGCACCCCCGACCTCATCCGCTCGCAGCAACGCGCCAAGCCACCCTGGCATGCCTACAGCGCCGCCAACAGAGCTTTTGGCGGCACACCGGTGGCTGCAGCGCGCCTCTGCCGCGGTCGGCGCCGCCCAAGCCACCCCGGCTCGCCACCTGGCCCCTAGCACAGCCCAAGCTCATCCACAAGGGTGTCGCCTAGCTCTCGTCGTCGCCACAATGCCCTGCGGCTACAGAAAGACGGTCGCCGACGAGCTTATCCACGGCCGCCGCGGAACCGCCTTGCCTCGCCTATATAAGGAGCCCGAGCTCGTCTCCGCACGCAGGCAACCTCAGTACACTCCCCTAGGAACCCTTGAGGCAGCCAATCGAACCGGGGAGGTCATCTTCCCCAGCTCCGGCAACTACGGCCGCCGCCACTGCCTCATTCATTCCGGCGCCACCAGGGCCTCTCCCTCCCATTTCTCTTCGCCAAGATCATCTCCTTCCTTCCAGGAACCCAACCCCCTACTTCATTTTGATCGGGAACCACATTCGCCCCAAAAACACTTCGCCACCGAAGCTTCCTCCGCCGCAGAGCTCGCCGCCGGCAGCTCACTCCGCGAGGAGCAACCGTTCGCCGGCGACGATCGCCGGAGCCCCCGCTCTGCTCGGGACAGAGGAAGGAGAGGGAGGACGACTAGTCAAACCTGACTAGTGGGCCACCTAGGACCCACTGACAGCCCCGGAACCTAAGCAATGGAGATAGCAGCCTCGCGAAGATAGGAGTTAACCTGGTCAGCTGTTCCTGTGGGAAATGGAGTCCCATAGACACTGATGTTTCACAACCCGCTTCCGCCGTCAACCTTTAGAAATCATTTGTTGTACTCACAGGCCAGAATGGTCTTGTACCACATATTTTGTATTTTGCTTGGAATTTCTGTATCAAGTTGGAGCCTCATCAGCTAACAGTAATCCTGGGGCTGATGAGCACGACGGTCTTTTCTGGAAATTTATTCCCCGGAAAACCGGTCGTGACAGACTTGGTATCAGAGCCAGGCTGACCATTGGCTAATCCTATCTTAGCCAGGTCAATAAACTTAGGCAAACCAACCCACCAGACCATAACCAAAACCCAGCCAAGCTTCTCGTGCAAGATAGCCACACAGTGACCCCGACATTTTTGGCAGTCGGTGCCCAACCTACCAACCTAGCTTGTCGATCACGCGCCAGTAACCAGCACCCAAGACGTCTCCCCCACAAGCGTGCGAAGGAAGACTCCGTCCCCTTTTTCTATAAAAAGGGCACGCTAACCCCAACCCAGCACAGCACAGCGTCTTCCCCAACCTAGCCAGAATGCCTGGGCCCATAGTGCACAACGAAACCACAGCAACCAACCTTGGAGGTTTTGTGACCATCCTCGCAAACCTCACCCGTCGTGCCTATGCATTAGAAGAGCCACCAGAATATGTTGTGTACCAAGGACCCATGAGCGGTGAAGACCGTCAATTCTGGGCCACTGTACACATCTACGGTAGGGGTCTAGCGCCCGAACGCCCCTACAGGTTCACCGGAAGAACAACTTCCTTTGAGCCACAAGCCATACAACTAGCTGCTCGAGAGGCTATAGTTCATCTCAGGCACTTGTCGCCTAGAGTTAACTACCGTTCGTTCCACTACTACCCCAGACGCGAAGGGTATGGTAGACCACCCCAAGTTGCCAACGGAGATCACGAGACGGATCCCGCATTGTTGCACCTAGTGCGCTATGTGAGTGCACTAGAGGCACTGTTCGACCAGATCACCATTGATCTGATCACAGCTCGAGGAGAGTTGGTTCGTCAAGCCCCAGCAAGAAGAGAAGACGAGCCTGACGCCGACAACCCAGTCGTGCTGTTCGGACACCCGATCAAAACCCGGAGTTCAGCTCCAGCCATCAACCGAGATGCTTTGATGACCCCAGAAGTGCTTCGTCACCTTTTGGGAGCACACTCCAACGGGGTTGTGGCCAACAATCCCCGCGATGGTCATCATCGCTACCCCGACCCTGTCGTTCCTCCGCCATCTCCGACTAATCCCGGCAGTGAGACACGTGGAGAAGACTCGACATCCACCAGGCATGCCCGTTTAGACATAAACGAGGTAGACTAAGCCGTACGAGTAGTACCGAGTCTCAGTGTATCCTTACCTTGTAATCGTGCGGCCATGTATATTAACGCAGCCTGTCGTTGTGCCTCTATTTTAATAGTAGCCTTGCATATTTTGACAGCGCACCGTTGCATAATTTCCGGGCACAGCTACCAAAACCAACCGACGACAACCACAGTAACACGTCTCTTTATGAGATATGTGTATCTCCGGCACGGACCCCGACTCTTGAGGTAATCTGGCAGATTTATTACCTTTCACCACGGTAAATAAACCAGCCCAGATGCTATATAAGAAGGCCTCCTTGTGACCTTACCCAGCAACCCTCACCTCGTGCACCACTCTCACAACCATCTCTTGTCATGCCAAGCCCCAGCATTCATCTGAGAACCCCAGATGCAACCCCAGGTAGCTTTGTCAAAATATTGCGGGACTTTACCGCAGTACCATGGGTTCTACCCAGCCACCCCAGTACGAGCTGTTCAAATCGAGGATCACCCCATCCACCTCGGAATATTGGGAAGCAGTACACATCCCTCCTATAGACCCCAACCAAGATCCAACAGAAGTTCACTTCATGGGGAAATCTATGCCAACCCCACAACTGGCCATAGAAGCTGCTGCGAAGGAAGCGATTGCTCGCCTTCGATCTGTAGTACCCTATGCCCGCGAACGCGGATATTATTATTTTCCGAGCCGTGCAGCACCCGGAGAAGCTACGTCTTTTCCCGGTGGGCGTATTGAGAAAGACCCAGTTCTGGCCACCCTTATCCAGTACATCATCGCTCAAGAGCATTTGAACCAGTGAGTGATGGATTATCTCCAGAGTCTCGCCGATTTAAATCCTCAGATTGCCATCGGCAGATCACTAAGGCCCGACCCGGAGAGACGCATACATCGACTGGTCAATCCACTGCCTCCGATAGAAGAGGAGTGTATCCCTTTACCAGAGACATTTTATCAGGACCACACCCAGTTACCGTTTTCATTTTAGACGTCACTACTGTATTTGTTTTTGCAGCATTTATATTTCCATTGTAACTTATGCTTGGTACCTCAGATTTGTGCGGTGAGTCGCGTATTTAGTTTCTACTAGTATGAGTAAGTTCCTTCATGACTAACTTGTGTAACCGCGAAAAATCCTAGTATGAGTTTTCTTCTTACTGAATTGCTGCATCATATAATTTCTCACGACATGGATTATTTTATTTCACACAGCACAACGACCACAGACACTCGACCATAATCATCCGAGCACCTACACTGTTTGCAAAACTTTGCAACGGTGTTACATCTGGCTAACCACCCCTTAACAAAAGTTAGCACCTGGCACACCCCACCTACTCCTCGTGATTACCGCCACCACGGAGAGCCAGCACCCGGGTAGCACCATCACGGCGATCATCAAGGATCATCGCGCACAGGAGCACAGAGAGCCCCAGCACTGCCGCCAGCCCCCCGCACAATAGGATCACGTACCAGTCCGGCACCACCTCCGCCATTAGAGCCTCGTCTCGAGCTCCGGCCAGCAGAAATAGAGGAGAAGAAGAGAGGAGGAGGAGCGAGGCCAGGTGTGAGGAAGAAGAGGAGAACGCCGCGGTCATTTTATAGCTCGAGCTCGGTGTACGGTGGGCGAGGTCCACCAGCGCCGCTCGTCGCCCGATCGCCGGTGTTCGGAGGCGAATCCGCGAGCAGTGCCGACAGCGCATTGGCCCGCGAGGTGAGTGCACACTGCACCGGCAGCAAGCACGCCGCGCACTACCGCAGTACGGCCTAGATGCCCTACGCGCTAGACGCCGCCGGTGGAGAAAGCCGGGAAAGCGCGCGGGAGAGAGGAAGAAGAGAGAGCCAGAGGAAGAAGGAGAGACTGACAGTGGGCCCCGGTCCCACCTGTCAGCCAGAGAGAGCACTGTGCCCTCGGGTACGACCAGCGTATTGTTAAATTTAGAATTTATTCTAAATTCACGGCGTCCAGCGTAGAAATCGCCCGTTTTCATAAGCATGGATTTTTCCACGCAACGCCAATACCACACTGTAGTTACTCACCACTTATTGCCCTCTCACTGTAGCCTCTTTTTACCGCCTGTGTAAAATGATCTTTTGACCAAGTAAAAGTATTTTTGTTTTACAACTCTTAGCAAATCTCGAGGACGAGATTTTTTCTTAAGGGGGGTAGTATTGTAACACCCCAAAAATTTAACCAGGTTTTAGTTATTAAGATTTTGCCAAGAGTTTAAAATTTTTGCCTGCAAGAATATCTCTGTTGATTTCAAAACTTTCTTTTCATATTAAGGAGTTTTTCCCAAGTGGATCCTTCCAAAGCATATTGGACTTTTTTTCCTCTCATTTAAAAACTTTTCTTAATCAGGAGATTCACTTATTAAATTATTTCACTCTGAGCTTTATTCATTAAATGACTTGTTTTAAAATTTGGAGCTCTTTTTGAACTGCAACCAATTGATAGATTTATCTAAAAATCCAACCAAAATTTGGAGATGTCATGTGATGTTTTTAAATCACTTTTATACAAAAATATCTTTTATTCTTGAAATATTTTGAGTGCTACACATGTTTTTCTTCTCTGGTTCAGAGAGCAATTTTACACTACAACCTATTTAAATATTTCTTTAAAACTTCTACCAAAATTAGGGGAGGTCAGTAGGAGCATATTATTCCACTTTGTGCAAAAACCCATTTATGTTCTTTGAAAAATTTGAGTGAAACAACCTCTTTTCCATTCTGGTCCAATTTGAGGATTTGTACAGCAACCACCAGTTTAGTTGATCCTATATCCATGATTCCTTTTTCTACTGGTAGCCCCCCTTGCCAAACCCTTAAGTCCAGGAGAGTGGACCCATTGGATGATTCTAAGTGCTTGCAAAAATGCCATTTGCTTTCTGTCCAGAATTGAAGTTTTGCAAAACTTGCACTAGCAAGTTCCTCCCTTCTACCAACTAACATCACCACCCTCTCTTTCATCCACAGAGACACTGATCTGGACATTTTGGCCACTCCAAGAAAAGCCTAGATGCCCTTAACATTTTATCAAACACCTTATGGGCATGAACTATTTTGACATGAGTTTTTGTTTACACTGTGGACTTGATCCCCTGGCCCAACCAGCATGTCTAATAGTTTTGCCTTAGATTTTAACCCCACCCTGCTAACTCCCAGCTCCAACCAAGCGCTCTGGAGTGCCATAGCATTTTGTCGAGCACCTTCAGTGCGTGCTATGGGCGTGCCCAGAGCGTGCGTTTGGCACGCACATGCGCCGAGCCGCCGCGTCGCGCCCGCTTCGCGCCACCTACCCCGCTCGCCTACAGAGCTGCACCCACGACCTCATCCGCTCGCAGCAACGCGCCAAGCCACCCTGGCGTGCCTACAGCGCCGCCGACAGAGCTTTTGGATGCACACCGGCGGCCGTAGCGCGCCTCTGCCGTGGTCGGCGCCGCCCAAGCCACCCCGGCTCGCCACCTGGCCCCTAGCACAGCCCGAGCTCATCCACAAGGGTGTCGCCTAGCTCTCGTCGTCGCCACGACACCCTGCGGCTACAGAAAGACGGTCGCCGACGAGCTTATCCACGGCCGCCGCGGAACCGCCTTGCCTCGCCTATATAAGGAGCCCGAGCTCGTCTCCGCATGGAGGCAACCTCGGTACACTCCCCTAGGAACCCTTGAGGCCGCCAATCGAACCGGGGAGGTCATCTTCCCCAGCTCCGGCAACTACGGCCGCCGCCACTGCCTCGTTCATTCCGGCGCCACCAGGGCCTCTCCCTCCCATTTCTCTTCGCCAAGATCATCTCCTTCCTTCCAGGAACCCAACCCCCTACTTCATTTTGATCGGGAACCACATTCGCCCCAAAAACACTTCGCCACCGAAGCTTCCTCCGCCGCAGAGCTCGCCGCCGGCAGCTCACTCCGCGAGGAGCAACCGTTCGCCGGCGACGATCGCCGGAGCCCCCGCTCCGCTCGGGACAGAGGAAGGAGAGGGAGGACGACTAGTCAAACCTGACTAGTGGGCCACCTAGGACCCACTGACAGCCCCGGAACCTAAGCAATGGAGATAGCAGCCTCGCGAAGATAGGAGTTAACCTGGTCAGCTGTTCCTGTGGGAAATGGAGTCCCATAGACACTGATGTTTCACAACCCGCTTCCGCCGTCAACCTTTAGAAATCATTTGTTGTACTCACAGGCCAGAATGGTCTTGTACCACATATTTTGTATTTTGCTTGGAATTTCTGTAT
The DNA here is from genome assembly GCA_963921465.1 of Triticum timopheevii. Lineage (NCBI taxonomy): Eukaryota > Viridiplantae > Streptophyta > Magnoliopsida > Poales > Poaceae > Triticum > Triticum timopheevii. Next base: position 144,883,193 of record OY997270.1, read on the forward strand.
CAAGTTGGAGCCTCATCAGCTAACAGTAATCCTGGGGCTGATGAGCACGACGGTCTTTTCTGGAAATTTATTCCCCGGAAAACCGGTCGTGACAGACTTGGTATCAGAGCCAGGCTGACCATTGGCTAATCCTATCTTAGCCAGGTCAATAAACTTAGGCAAACCAACCCACCAGACCATAACCAAAACCCAGCCAAGCTTCTCGTGCAAGATAGCCACACAGTGACCCCGACATTTTTGGCAGTCGGTGCCCAACCTACCAACCTAGCTTGTCGATCACGCGCCAGTAACTAGCACCCAAGACGTCTCCCCCACAAGCGTGCGAAGGAAGACTCCGTCCCCTTTTTCTATAAAAAGGGCACGCTAACCCCAACCCAGCACAGCACAGCGTCTTCCCCAACCTAGCCAGAATGCCTGGGCCCATAGTGCACAACGAAACCACAGCAACCAACCTTGGAGGTTTTGTGACCATCCTCGCAAACCTCACCCGTCGTGCCTATGCATTAGAAGAGCCACCAGAATATGTTGTGTACCAAGGACCCATGAGCGGTGAAGACCGTCAATTCTGGGCCACTGTACACATCTACGGTAGGGGTCTAGCGCCCGAACGCCCCTACAGGTTCACCGGAAGAACAACTTCCTTTGAGCCACAAGCCATACAACTAGCTGCTCGAGAGGCTATAGTTCATCTCAGGCACTTGTCGCCTAGAGTTAACTACCGTTCGTTCCACTACTACCCCAGACGCGAAGGGTATGGTAGACCACCCCAAGTTGCCAACGGAGATCACGAGACGGATCCCGCATTGTTGCACCTAGTGCGCTATGTGAGTGCACTAGAGGCACTGTTCGACCAGATCACCATTGATCTGATCACAGCTCGAGGAGAGTTGGTTCGTCGAGCCCCAGCAAGAAGAGAAGACGAGCCTGACGCCGACAACCCAGTCGTGCTGTTCGGACACCCGATCAAAACCCGGAGTTCAGCTCCAGCCATCAACCGAGATGCTTTGATGACCCCAGAAGTGCTTCGTCACCTTTTGGGAGCACACTCCAACGGGGTTGTGGCCAACAATCCCCGCGATGGTCATCATCGCTACCCCGACCCTGTCGTTCCTCCGCCATCTCCGACTAATCCCGGCAGTGAGACACGTGGAGAAGACTCGACATCCACCAGGCATGCCCGTTTAGACATAAACGAGGTAGACTAAGCCGTACGAGTAGTACCGAGTCTCAGTGTATCCTTACCTTGTAATCGTGCGGCCATGTATATTAACGCAGCCTGTCGTTGTGCCTCTATTTTAATAGTAGCCTTGCATATTTTGACAGCGCACCGTTGCATAATTTCCGGGCACAGCTACCAAAACCAACCGACGACAACCACAGTAACACGTCTCTTTATGAGATATGTGTATCTCCGGCACGGACCCCGACTCTTGAGGTAATCTGGCAGATTTATTACCTTTCACCACGGTAAATAAACCTGCCCAGATGCTATATAAGAAGGCCTCCTTGTGACCTTACCCAGCAACCCTCACCTCGTGCACCACTCTCACAACCATCTCTTGTCATGCCAAGCCCCAGCATTCATCTGAGAACCCCAGATGCAACCCCAGGTAGCTTTGTCAAAATATTGCGGGACTTTACCGCAGTACCATGGGTTCTACCCAGCCACCCCAGTACGAGCTGTTCAAATCGAGGATCACCCCATCCACCTCGGAATATTGGGAAGCAGTACACATCCCTCCTATAGACCCCAACCAAGATCCAACAGAAGTTCACTTCATGGGGAAATCTATGCCAACCCCACAACTGGCCATAGAAGCTGCTGCGAAGGAAGCGATTGCTCGCCTTCGATCCGTAGTACCCTATGCCCGCGAACGCGGATATTATTATTTTCCGAGCCGTGCAGCACCCGGAGAAGCTACGTCTTTTCCCGGTGGGCGTATTGAGAAAGACCCAGTTCTGGCCACCCTTATCCAGTACATCATCGCTCAAGAGCATTTGAACCAGCGAGTGATGGATTATCTCCAGAGTCTCGCCGATTTAAATCCTCAGATTGCCATCGGCAGATCACTAAGGCCCGACCCGGAGAGACGCATACATCGACTGGTCAATCCACTGCCTCCGATAGAAGAGGAGTGTATCCCTTTACCAGAGACATTTTATCAGGACCACACCCAGTTACCGTTTTCATTTTAGACGTCACTACTGTATTTGTTTTTGCAGCATTTATATTTCCATTGTAACTTATGCTTGGTACCTCAGATTTGTGCGGTGAGTCGCGTATTTAGTTTCTACTAGTATGAGTAAGTTCCTTCATGACTAACTTGTGTAACCGCGAAAAATCCTAGTATGAGTTTTCTTCTTACTGAATTGCTGCATCGTATAATTTCTCACTACATGGATTATTTTATTTCACACAGCACAACGACCACAGACACTCGACCATAATCATCCGAGCACCTACACTGTTTGCAAAACTTTGCAACGGTGTTACATCTGGCTAACCACCCCTTAACAAAAGTTAGCACCTGGCACACCCCACCTACTCCTCGTGATTACCGCCACCACGGAGAGCCAGCACCCGGGTCGCACCATCACGGCGATCATCAAGGATCATCGCGCACAGGAGCACAGAGAGCCCCAGCACTGCCGCCAGCCCCCCGCACAATAGGATCACGTACCAGTCCGGCACCACCTCCGCCATTAGAGCCTCGTCTCGAGCTCCGGCCAGCAGAAATAGAGGAGAAGAAGAGAGGAGGAGGAGCGAGGCCAGGTGTGAGGAAGAAGAGGAGAACGCCGCGGTCATTTTATAGCTCGAGCTCGGTGTACGGTGGGCGAGGTCCACCAGCGCCGCTCGTCGCCCGATCGCCGGTGTTCGGAGGCGAATCCGCGAGCAGTGCCGACAGCGCATTGGCCCGCGAGGTGAGTGCACACTGCACCGGCAGCAAGCACGCCGCGCACTACCGCAGTACGGCCTAGATGCCCTACACGCTAGACGCCGCCGGTGGAGAAAGCCGGGAAAGCGCGCGGGAGAGAGGAAGAAGAGAGAGCCAGAGGAAGAAGGAGAGACTGACAGTGGGCCCCGGTCCCACCTGTCAGCCAGAGAGAGCACTGTGCCCTCGGGTACGACCAGCGTATTGTTAAATTTAGAATTTATTCTAAATTCACGGCGTCCAGCGTAGAAATCGCCCGTTTTCATAAGCATGGATTTTTCCACGCAACGCCAATACCACACTGTAGTTACTCACCACTTATTGCCCTCTCACTGTAGCCTCTTTTTACCGCCTGTGTAAAATGATCTTTTGACCAAGTAAAAGTATTTTTGTTTTACAACTCTTAGCAAATCTCGAGGACGAGATTTTTTCTTAAGGGGGGTAGTATTGTAACACCCCAAAAATTTAACCAGGTTTTAGTTATTAAGATTTTGCCAAGAGTTTAAAATTTTTGCCTGCAAGAATATCTCTGTTGATTTCAAAACTTTCTTTTCATATTAAGGAGTTTTTCCCAAGTGGATCCTTCCAAAGCATATTGGACTTTTTTTCCTCTCATTTAAAAACTTTTCTTAATCAGGAGATTCACTTATTAAATTATTTCACTCTGAGCTTTATTCATTAAATGACTTGTTTTAAAATTTGGAGCTCTTTTTGAACTGCAACCAATTGATAGATTTATCTAAAAATCCAACCAAAATTTGGAGATGTCATGTGATGTTTTTAAATCACTTTTATACAAAAATATCTTTTATTCTTGAAATATTTTGAGTGCTACACATGTTTTTCTTCTCTGGTTCAGAGAGCAATTTTACACTACAACCTATTTAAATATTTCTTTAAAACTTCTACCAAAATTAGGGGAGGTCAGTAGGAGCATATTATTCCACTTTGTGCAAAAACCCATTTATGTTCTTTGAAAAATTTGAGTGAAACAACCTCTTTTCCATTCTGGTCCAATTTGAGGATTTGTACAGCAACCACCATTTTAGTTGATCCTATATCCATGATTCCTTTTTCTACTGGTAGCCCCCCTTGCCAAACCCTTAAGTCCAGGAGAGTGGACCCATTGGATGATTCTAAGTGCTTGCAAAAATGCCATTTGCTTTCTGTCCAGAATTGAAGTTTTGCAAAACTTGCACTAGCAAGTTCCTCCCTTCTACCAACTAACATCACCACCCTCTCTTTCATCCACAGAGACACTGATCTGGACATTTTGGCCACTCCAAGAAAAGCCTAGATGCCCTTAACATTTTATCAAACACCTTATGGGCATGAACTATTTTGACATGAGTTTTTGTTTACACTGTGGACTTGATCCCCTGGCCCAACCAGCATGTCTAATAGTTTTGCCTTAGATTTTAACCCCACCCTGCTAACTCCCAGCTCCAACCAAGCGCTCTGGAGTGCCATAGCATTTTGTCGAGCACCTTCAGTGCGTGCTCTGGGCGTGCCCAGAGCGTGCGTTTGGCACGCACATGCGCCGAGCCGCCGCGTCGCGCCCGCTTCGCGCCACCTACCCCGCTCGCCTACAGAGCTGCACCCACGACCTCATCCGCTCGCAGCAACGCGCCAAGCCACCCTGGCGTGCCTACAGCGCCGCCGACAGAGCTTTTGGATGCACACCGGCGGCCGTAGCGCGCCTCTGCCGTGGTCGGCGCCGCCCAAGCCACCCCGGCTCGCCACCTGGCCCCTAGCACAGCCCGAGCTCATCCACAAGGGTGTCGCCTAGCTCTCGTCGTCGCCACGACACCCTGCGGCTACAGAAAGACGGTCGCCGACGAGCTTATCCACGGCCGCCGCGGAACCGCCTTGCCTCGCCTATATAAGGAGCCCGAGCTCGTCTCCGCATGGAGGCAACCTCGGTACACTCCCCTAGGAACCCTTGAGGCCGCCAATCGAACCGGGGAGGTCATCTTCCGCAGCTCCGGCAACTACGGCCTCCGCCACTGCCTCGTTCATTCCGGCGCCACCAGGGCCTCTCCCTCCCATTTCTCTTCGCCAAGATCATCTCCTTCCTTCCAGGAACCCAACCCCCTACTTGATTTTGATCGGGAACCACTTTCGCCCCAAAACCACTTCGCCACCGAAGCTTCCTCCGCCGCAGAGCTCGCCGCCGGCAGCTCACTCCGCCCCCATCACTCCCTCGACCACCAGAGGAACTGCCCCAGTCGTGCGGATCCATCCCCACCCTCTGGGGCCCGCGAGGAGCAACCGTTCGCCGGCGATGATGGCCGGAGCCCCCGCTCCGCTCGGGAGAGAGGAAGGAGAGGGAGGACGACTAGTCAAACCTGACTAGTGGGCCACCTAGGACCCACTGTCAGTGACCCACTCCGCCGGTCCACGTGTTTAAGTGAAAGCGTAAAAGCCCAAGTACGTTTCCCCCGCTTCGAAAGCGTATTCCCCTCCGAAACGTTTTCTTTTCTGTTTTATTATTAAAAACAGATTTTGACCAAATATTTGACTGGCTTTATCTTTTTAAATATAACTCCAAATGAATTAATTCTTTTTCCTACCTCTCTCAAATAATGTCTAGTTTATTTTAAGATTTATTTGAAAAAAATTTAGAACAACTTTTGGTGCTGTTTTTATTTTGTGTGTTAATTCTTTATATTGCTAAAATAGGATTTTTGAAGAGAGGAGAAATGTTTCAAGTTTTGGAGTGCACCCTGCCTTTCCACACATTGAAGGCAAGCATTCTGAACCCCGGCATAATATTTTTGGTGTGTTCGTTGACACGTTTATAACACCACCTCATTTCGAAGGACTTGTTATTTCATGTGATATGATCATTTGCATGGATGCATATTGGTGATTTCCATGCTGTTGGAAATGAGTATACTTGTGATGGTAATCATCCTCATGTGTCTTGCATGCATACCGGAAAGGAATCCGGGAAAGCCTCTGCCTTGGGTAGGCGTGAGCTTGTCGCCGGTCTCCGTCGGGACGGGTATATCCGGTATGGCATGGTAAGATATAATGAGTGTTGATTGTATTGGTTGAAATATATTTGTTATGCATGTCATGCAGGAAACTATAAACCTCCTGAGTCGACCGTAGATCGAGTCTTGTTCCAGTAACCCCCACACTTGTTTCGTGCTACCACTTGTCCCTGCCACAGGTAGGGTACGGTTCAGTAATTTGTCAACCCCTTTCTAGCACACACCGTACAGAGGGGCCGGGATTAGGGTACCGTGACATGGATTAAAGCCAGTCATCCGGTCAGGGGGCATGGGTGTTTCCGGTTGGGACCGAGAGGGGAGGCCACCCCTTAGAGCGCGCGATATAAATTTGATCCCATGCTACGCGAGGTTGTAGCCTCCCCACTTAGAGTTTGCTTGACAGGTGTCGTGGGTGATTCCAGACACGTGTAGGTTAAGCTGGTGTGTGCAAGTCAGGTGTGTTTTCATTTAAAAGACGTAAGCGGAATTAGTCCCGATGGACTAAAGGAATCCGTTACTCGTGGGTAAAGAGTACACCCTCTGCAGAGATTAAAACCTATTCGAATAGCCGTGTCCATGGTTAAGGACTACAGTCTGGGATGGGTCAAGTGTCGGTCTTAGTGTCGGTCTTCGGAGGTGAAGCTGTTAACCAGAACTGGAACAACATGGACTGTGACTTGTGACTAATGATGATTATGATTATTATTATCGTTGACTAACCCGTGATATTATTGTTATTATCGAGTATCTCTGGGATGGTTCTACCTCCGGGATATTCACTATGATTGTTTATTTTAAAAGCCCTTTATGTGGTGTCGCTCAGACGCCCGACTGTGGCATTTATTTTAAAAGCCCTTTATGTGGTGTCGCTCAGACGCCCGACTGTGGCATTTCTTTTAAAAGCCCTTTATGTGGTGTCGCTCAGACGCCCGACTGTGGCATTTATTTTAAAAGCCCTTTATGTGGTGTCGCTCAGACGCCCGACTGTGGCATTTCTTTTAAAGCCCTTTATGTGGTGTCGCTCAGACGCCCGACTATGGCATTTATTTTAAAGCCCTTTATGTGGTGTTGCTCAGACGCCCGATTGTGGCATTTCTTTAAAAGCCCTTTATGTGGTGTCGCTCAGATGCCCGACTGTGGCATTTCTTTAAAAGCCCTTTATGTGGTGTCGCTCGGACGCCCGACTGTGGCATGCTTTTTATTTATTTCATAATTTTTAATACTTCTATTGCATTGCATATTCATACATCAGGGTTATATTTATCTTTGTGACTGACGTCATGAGCATAAAATATTGTCAGCACATCATTGTTATATTATACCTGTGTTCAAAATGTTTGCGAGTACATTCAAAGTACTCACTGGCTTGTCCCTGGCTATTGTCTTGGCCAGATTTTCTTGCACGGAAAGGAGCGACGCGATGACAGCCCCGGAACCTAAGCAATGGAGATAGCAGCCTCGCGAAGATAGGAGTTAACCTGGTCAGCTGTTCCTGTGGGAAATGGAGTCCCATAGACACTGATGTTTCACAACCCGCTTCCGCCATCAACCTCTAGAAATCATTTGTTGTACTCACAGGCCAGAATGGTCTTGTACCACATATTTTGTATTTTGCTTGGAATTTCTGTATCAAGTTGGAGCCTCATCAGCTAACAGTAATCTTGGGGTTGATGAGCACGACGGTCTTTTCTGGAAATTTATTCCCTGGAAAACCGGTCGCGACACCAGTTGCCGATAACTTCGGTTACAAAACATGATCATCTCATACAATATAGCATCATGTCTTGGCCATATCACATCACAACATGCCCTGCAAAAACAAGTTAGACGTCCTCTACTTTGTTGTTGCAAGTTTTACGTGGCTGCTACGGGCTTAAGCAAGAACCAATCTCACCTACGCATCAAAACCACAACGATAGTTTGTGAAGTTGATGCTGTTTTAACCTTCGCAAGGACCGGGCGTAGCCACACTCGGTTCAACTAAAGTTGGAGAAACTGACACCCGCTAGTCACCTGTGTGCAAAGCACGGCGGTAAAACCAGTCTCGCGTAAGCGTACGCGTAATGTCGGTCCGGGCCGCTTCATCCAACAATACCGCCGAACCAAAGTATGACATGCTGGTAAGCAGTATGACTTATATCGCCCACAACTCACTTGTGTTCTACTCGTGCATATAACATCAAACCATAAAAACCTAGGGTCGGATGCCACTGTTGGGTAACGTAGTAATTTCAAAAAATTTCCTACGCACACGCAAGATCATAGTGATGCATAGCAACGAGAGGGGAGAGTGTTGTCTACATACCCTCGTAGACCGAAGCGGAAGCGTTGACGCAACGTAGAGGAAGTAGTCGTACGTCCTCCCGGTCCAACCGATCCAAGCACCGTTACTCCGGCACCTCCGAGTTCTTGACACGCGTACAGCTCGATGACGCACCCTCAATCTCCAATCTAGTAGAGGCTCTGAGGGGGAGTTCCATCAGCACGACGGCGTGGTGACGATCTTGATGTTCTCCTGTCGCAGGGCTTCGCCTAAGCACCGCTACAATATGATCGAGGTGTAATATCGTGGAGGGGGGCACCGCACACGGCTAAGGAACGATCAATGATCAACTTGTGTGTCCTAGGGTGCCCCCCTACCCCCGTATATAAAGGAGGGAGGGAGGAGGTGGCCGGCCTCAAGGGGGGCGCGCCATAGGGAGGGGGAAACCCACTCCAAGTAGGTTTCCCTCTCTTTTCCTTATCTTATTTGGAGGGGGAAGGAAGGAGTACTAGTATTAGGAAGTAGTACTAGTAGTAGGAAGGAAGAGAGGGGGAAGGAGAAAGGAAAGGGGGGCCGGCCCCCTCCCCAATTCGGATTGGGCTTGGGGGGGCGCGCCCCCCTCCCTTGCTCCGTCTCTCTTCCTCCTACATGGGCCCAATAAGGCCCATATACCTCCCGGGGGGTTCCGGTAACCTCCCGGAGCTCCAAACTTCTCCGGAACCTTTCCGGTGTCCAAATATATCTGTCCAATATATCAATCTTTATGTCTCGACCGTTTTGAGACTCCTCGTCATGTCCGTGATCATATCCGGGACTCCGAACAACCTTCGGTACATCAAAATACATAAACTCATAATATAACTGTCATCGAAACCTTAAGCGTGCGGACCCTACGGTTCAAGAACAATGTAGACATGACCGAGACATGTCTCCGGTCAATAACCAATAGCGGGACCTGGATGCCCATATTGGTTCCTACATATTCTACGAAGATCTTTATCGGTCAAACCGCACAACAACATACGTTGTTCCCTTTGTCATCGGTATGTTACTTGCCCGAGATTCGATCGTCGGTATCCAATACCTAGTTCAATCTCGTTACCGACAAGTCTCTTTACTCGTTCCATAATACATTATCTCACAACTAACTCATTAGTTGAAATGCTTGCAAGGCTTAAGTGATGTGTATTACCGAGAGGGCCCAGAGATACCTCTCCGACATTCGGAGTGACAAATCCTAATCTCGAAATACGCCAACTCAACAAGTACCTTCGGAGACACCTGTAGAGCACCTTTATAATCACCCAGTTACGTTGTGACGTTTGGTAGCACACAAAGTGTTCCTCCAGTAAACGGGAGCTGCATAATCTCATAGTCATAGGAACATGTATAAGTCATGAAGGAAGCAATAGCAACATACTAAACAATCGTGTGCTAAGCTAACAGAATGGGTCATGTCAATCAGATCATTCAACTAATGATGTGACCTCGTTAATCAAATAACAACTCCTTGTTCATGGTTAGGAAACATAACCATCTTTGATTAACAAGCTAGTCAAGTAGAGGCATACTAGTGACACTCTGTTTGTCTATATATTCACACATGTATTATGTTTCCGGTTAATACAATTCTAGCCTGAATAATAAACATTTATCATGATATGAGGAAATAAATAATAACTTTATTATTGCCTCTAGGGCATATTTCCTTCAATAACAGTTTCAGACTTTGCAGAAATAACATCAGGTTGCAATGTTTAGAGCTATCAAACAACATGTTATAGGAACTTAACATGGCAAACAAAGGCATGGCATGAACCTACTAATAGCATAGATCAAAAGTCCCTTACTGACCATGAGCCAAAAAGGCATAGAAAGTATGATGGCACCCATGTAAACATGGCAAGTTATATTACAGGTTCATACATGGCAGGAACAACAATAAGTAGGCATGTTGGTGAGCTTGAACCACTCACCGCAGAGCAATACATGGCATGGCAAGGAAACCAACAGTAAGAAGACATGTTTATGAAGCTAAGCATGGCAAGAGCAAGTTCATAGGGTGCATGGATCACTAGCAAACAATCATGGAAACATTGAACTTCATGTTAACAGGCTGACAGAAACATCATTTAGCAAACTTTGGAGCAAGACAACAACATGATCCAGGAGGCTATAATTGCAACCAAAGGCTTGAATGGATAGAGCATGACATGTAGATCAAAACATGTTTATAGGACATCTCCAGATTATGCACGAAATGACTAGCAGAAGCATGTTAACATAGCAACAAAATATAACAGAATCTGTCAGGAAAACAGCAACAGCAACTACCCTACTTAGCAAGCATGATGCACTCAGCACACAACTCACAAAAATACATGGTTGGCACCCCTGGAAAGATGGCATAGCATAGATCAAAACACATGTAGACATCAACCTCATAGGATGCACACATCAATCATGGCAAAAATGATAAATGAGCAAGTTATAACAGTTTCAGCAGATTAACATCAACATGCACTCTTCTAACAGCATTTCGGGGATCAAGATGAGCTCAAATAAAAATGATGCAATGGAATGAAATAAAGTACTCGTCGAGGCGAACAATTTGACATATCACACACACGAAACGGAGCTACGGATGCAGAGATACGGCATGATGAACATGGTATGATTATGCAAAAATATTCGGGACTTCGGTGTTTTTGAGAGGGGGGAAAGTCAACCTCGTGATTGCGTGGATTTCGAGGACAGCCGGGGAGTTCGCCGGAGTCGGCCGGGGAGGCGCGGGGAGGGTGGACCCGGGCCGGATCTCGCCGGATCCGGCCGGATCCCGGCGAGGTGAGGCGCGGGGACGTGGCGGGGGCGGAAGGCGACCGGCGGCGGGGCGCGGGGCTGCCGGAGGTCGCCGGCGGAGCCGCGCCGGGGCAGCGGCCGGCGCGCGCGGGGAGCGGCGGCGCGGGAGGCTCTGGCGAGGCGGAGGGCGAGGCGCGCCAGCGCGGGCTCGCGCGGAGCCGCGGCGGCGGGGCGAGGCGGCCGGGCCAGGCGCCGGCGCGGACGGATCCGCGGATGGCGCGGCCGGCCGGCCGGCGGCGCCGACGCCGAGGCGGCAGCGAGCGGCAGCGGGTCGCGCGGAGGGCGCGGTCAGGCGGCGGCGGGCGCGGTCGGGCCGTGGGGGCCGGAGGCGGGCCCGGTGGCCCGGCGGCGCGGGGGCGGCGGCGAGCCATGTGGCAGGCCACGATTGGCCGGGGGAGCGGGGCGGACACGTCCGGTCGCCGGGCGGACATGTCCGGCGGCGCGGAAGGGAGGGATCTAGGGTTTCAGAGGAAACATCCGTGAATTTCGGGGGGGAGACACATTTATATATGTAGAGGGAGCTAGGAGAGTCCAAATGAGGAGCGGTTTTCGGCCACGCGATCGTGATCGAACGACCGAGAGCATGGAAGGGAGTTAGATGGGTTTTGGGCCACTTTGGAAGGGGTGTTGGGCTGCAACAAAAGAGGCTTCCGCGGTTACCCGGTTAGCCGTTGGAGTACCAAACGACCTCCAAATGGCACGAAACTTGACAGGCGGTCTACCGGTGCTATACCAAGGCCGCTTGGCAAACCTCGGGCCATTCCGAGAAAGTTTAACACTCGCACAAGAGAAAGGGCAAAAAGGGGACGCCGGGGAACATAGGAGTGCCGGATTGCAAAATGGACAACGGGGAAAAGGCTCGGATGCATGAGATGAACACGTATGCGATGGAATGCAATGCACATGATGACACAATGCGAATGGTGACATGATAAAATGCAACACGCAAGCAGATGACGTGGCAACGACGGTGAATAACTGGCAGACACCTGGCGCATCGGATCCGGGGCGTTACATACACCTACCCAGCATGCCAACTCACGAAACCTCACAGCCTAGCGCGTTGAGCTCGAAGGGAAAGAAAGACACGGCAGTTTACCCAGGTTTGGGCCACCTTGCGGTGTAAAACCCTACTCTTGCTTGGTGGTGTATTTGCCTTGAGGGGCTGAGGAAGAACTAGTACATCGGCGAACAGCCTCAAGAGGCGTGTCCTTGACCTCGGGTGAGCTGGTGAGGTGCTGAGGGTGGAATGGATCTGATCCATCTATCTCCCCTCCATCATGGTGGCTATGTCCTATTTATAGTGGCCTTGGTCCTCTTCCCAAATGTAGGTAGGAAGGGATCCTGCAACGACCAAATTTGAAGGGAGACAACAAGTACACCCTATCCTGACTAAAGTGGTGTTAGCCTGCAAAAGCCTCTGGTCGTGACGCTGCGGTGGGCTCGGTGATGACCTCCGTCCTGTCATCCTGGCGGTCTTGGTCTTGTTGCACCAGAATGGAAACCATTGGCTGATTCCTCGGGACTCCGCGCCTGCTCCTTGCCTCCGTTGCACACAAGAGGAAACTGGTACTCTACGCCCGCTGGTGCTCGCCTGTCGCCCGCCTGGCCTTGGTCGTCATGGCTCATGTCAGCTGAGCCTCGCGAGGTGCACCTTGCATGGAAATCTCCGCTTCTCGGGAGCCAACCTAGGAAGGCCGACCCCCTTGGAGGTCTTGGCGCCATCCGCCTCGCGAGTCTTGGCCCCTCGCGAGGGTCTTGAGTTGTTGATGCTGAAACTGGGCCGTACCAGGCCGTCGGTGGAGCCACGGCGTGGGCCGCAGGAAGGCAAGTCTGGGTACCCCCTTATCCAGAACACCGATAGTGTTGCTACAGATAATGCCATGAATATCGAGGCCATTTTACATGCCAAAAGTTTACACAAGGGAAAGGTTTACACAGGGCCTAAAAGTAGTGGTTTTGAGGATCCCAATGATGCCCTGCTGCACGTCTGCGCCATTTCTCTTTGGTGAGATATCCTTGGAGAGGTGGAGTCCAATGGTCGTCTACTAGAAAGAGGGACCTAGAAAGGAGTCACCATACGACCGTAGATCAGGTAGGTTTTTAACGAACCTGCAGTGGAAAAAATATCTGAGGTCTGAATAGGGTCAAGCCGTACTATGGACCTTTTCCCAGTGTGCCTCCGACGCTGCCCAAGATATTTTAAGTGTATAGTTATGTATGTGAGGTATGTATGCCACAACCTTATGTGGCAATCGGTGGAGGCGAAACTGCTATTCAAGCTCAGGTTCCACCGAGCTTCCACATTGTAACGGGATCAGACACGTTTGGGAGTGTCATGGGTCTTGATGACCGATGAGTTGTTCGGCTTGATGAGGCCGCCCTATACTTCGGCTGCTAGGGCCACGGTATGCTCCTCAGGATGGTGGGAGCGCTCTGTATTCCCATTTACTATGATGACGCCACAAGGTCCAGGCATTTTGAGCTTCAGATAAGCATAGTGCGGGACTGCATTAAAGCTGTTCGTCCGAGCAGTGCATGATAACCACTGCAAAAAGGGACAATGTCAAAGAACAATTATTCGCTTTGGAAGTTGTCTGGAGGGCCAAATACTACTTCCAGTGTTAATGAGCCCATGCGGTGGGCGTCCATGCTGGGTATCATTCCTTTAAAGGTAGTGTTGCTAGCCTGGATTCTTGACGGGTCGATACCCATCTTACGAACATTATCCTTATAGATCAAGTTGAGGCTACTACCATCGTCCATAAGGACTCTGGTGAGATGGTATCCGTCGATGATAGGATCAAGTAAACTACAAAAAGTACACTTCCGTGATGATACGTGTTTGTCACAGTAGGTCGTGTTTGTTTTCATGCATGTACATCCATGACGATTTTATGATAGAATCAAGATAGTCATACATGTGCTATCGTAGAAGTGTTCCATGACATTACCAAAATTATCATCATGGACGTGTCCACTTCCATGACGATAAATCGCGCGTCACAGAAGTGCCTTCGTCAAGGGTGACCAACACGTGGCATCCACCGTAACGGAATGCCGTTAAGCTAGCGAGTCGGTTTTTGGATCCGATAACCCGTTAACAGCCCGAACCAATGGGAAATTTCCATGTGTAAAATTCTGATTGGCCAGAGGGAACACCTGTCGGCTCGTCAATGGGCCACATGTCACCCGTCCATTGGAGGAGACATGCCTATGATACGCCGACACGTGGCTGGGACCAATAGAGGCCCATATAGGTTAAAAAGGCTGGCCCAGTCAAAGTCCCGTAGTAATTAATCAGGTACTAGTGGGACAGCCCAATAACGGCCTGTTTAATAAAGGCCCATTTACGGCCCGAAGCCAGATCTGGCCCCTTAATTGTTCGCCCAATATTTGGGCCCATTTACGGCCCAAAGCCAGATCTGGCCCGTTAATTATTCGCCCAATATTTGGGCCCATTTACGGCTCGAAGCCAGATCTGGCCCGTTAATTGTTCGCCGAATATTTGGGCCCAACTACAGCCCAGTGACTTTCGTCCTATTAGAGGCCCGATGTAGAATGGGCACATTTTAGCCCGGTGTGACTTTTGGCCTGGGAATGGCCCGTGCTGCCCATGGACCATATATGGTCCGACAGGACATCGGGCACACTAACGGCCCGTGCTAACGGTGGCAATAGTTAAGCTCAACGTGACTTTGGGCCTATTAAAGGCCTGTCACGTAATTCGGCCCGTTGATGCCTGTACTAAGCTCTCGGCCTCTTAAAGGCCCATGATATCAGTGGGCCAACTAAGGCCCGAGATATGTTTCGGCCTGGTAACGGCCCCTGAGCTAACTACATCTGTTGTGGGCCTGGTGCAATGTGTGAAGGCCCCAATCATTCGGGCCCAAGAAAGACGCAGGTCGGCCCAATTGTGGCCCGCTAAAAACCAGGCCCATTAGGGTTGAATGTTTCGGCCCGCTCGACTACATCTGTTTTTTTTAGCGAATGATGGTTGTAACTAGTAGGAATAAGAACAAACCTACTCTATAAAATAAAGAAATTACAACATAGTAACTAAGAATAAACCTACACTATAAAATAAATGATTTAAGGTATATTACATTGACTGGGCATCGAAGTTCGCCACCAGTGATCATAAAGCGCAACAAAGAAGCAGATTATAAAAACTGGGCACCATTGCAGCGTATCAAAATAATACTAAACTGAGACCACTTCCAAGACAGTTCAAGAAAGGTTAGCCTTGCGGGGGAACTGCTACACAAGCTGCTGAGCAAGGCTGCGAGACCGGCCTAGCATGTCGGTCATAGCTTCCAGGTGTAGCTATTTAGTGATGAGGTTCTCATTGGTGTTCTCCACAATCTTTCTTAGAGATAGGACTTCAAGTCAACGTTGAGTTGCAGAATGCCTTTCTGCTAGAACATGGGACTGAAGAAGTCAAACTGATTCAAACAACGAATTCAGTGAGCTAGTCTGACTGCTAGTCTCAAGTAACTTGAACACTTCATCAAGACAAGACTTTGGGGTTGTCTTGCTATCTTCAAGATGTTTTGCCTTCTTTGCTGCAATATATGTTGGGTTTGTCTCACAGCCTTCAGTAGACTTGTGTGTGCCATCAGGCATATCACCCTAAACCAAAGCAGAGAGATGACAGGTTTTGCACATGTATAAACAAAGATGATAACTATGCTGTCAATTCCATCCAATTTCAAATTAGAAAATAAAGAGTAAGTTCAAAATATCAATAGCATAATTTGGCATTGTTCATAATGCGGGGAGCTTCACCACACTACTGGATTACCATGTCAACATAACAAGCATAAATGAAGGGCAAAGAAAATCACTTTATCTATTTTGGTTAATGTGCATGGCATGTGATACGTCTCCAACGTATCTATAATTTTTTATTGTTCCATGCTATTATATTACCCCTTTTGGATGTTTATGGGCTTTATTTTACATAATTATATCATTTTTGGGACTAACCTACTAACCGGAGGCCCAACACGTATTGCTGTTTTTTTTGCCTATTTCAGTATTTCGAAGAAAAGGAATATCAAATGGAGTCCAAACGGAATGAAACCTTCGGGAGCGTGATTTTTGGAACGAACGTGATCCAGAGGACTTGGAGTGCAAGTCAAGAAGCAGCCAAGGCTCCCATGAGATAGGAGCGCGCCCCTGTCTCGTGGGCCCCTCGGCGTCCACCGACGTACTTCTTCCTGCTATATATACCTACGAACCCCGAAAACATCCAGGAGCAAGACGAAACACAATTTCCACCACCGTAACCTTTTGTATCCGCGAGATCTCATCTTGGAGCCTTCGCCGGCACTCTACCGGAGGGGGAATCGAACATGGAGGGCTTCTACATCAATATCCTTGCCCCTCCGATGAGTTGTGAGTAGTTTACCACAGACCTACGGGTCCATAGTTATTAGCTAGATGGCTTCTTCTCTCTTTTTGGATCACAATACAATGTTCTCCCCCTCTCTTGTGGGGATCTATTCGATGTAAACTCTTTTTGCGGTGTGTTTGTCGAGATCCGATGAATTGTGGGTTTATGATCAAGTTTATGAATGAATAATATTTGAATCTTCTCTGAAATCTTTTATTTATGATTGAGTTATCTTTGCAAGTCTCTTCGAATTATCAGTTTGGTTTGGCATACTAGATTGATCTTTCTTGCCATGGGAGAAGTGCTTAGCTTTGGGTTCAATCTTGTGGTGTCCTTACCAAGTGACAGAAAGGGTTGCAAGGCACGTATTGTATTGTTGCCATCGAGGATAACAATATGAGGTTTATATCATATTGCTTGAGTTTAGCCCTCTACATCATGTCATCATGCTTAATGCGTTACTCTGTTCTTATGAACTTAATACTCTAGATGCAGGCAGGAGTCGGTCGATTTGTGGACTAATAGTAGTAGATGCAGGAAGGAGTCGGTCTACTTCTCAAGGACATGATGCCTATATACATGATCATGCCTTGATAATCTCATAATTGTTCACTTTTCTATTAATTGCTCGACAGTATTTGTTCACCCACCGTAATACTTATGCTATCTTGAGAGAAGCCACTAGTGAAACCTATGGCCCCCGGGTCTATGTCTTATCATATTTGCTTCCAATCTACTTTTATTTGCATCTTTACATTTTTTGCATCTATATTATAAAATACCAAAAATATATTTATCTTATCATACTATCTTTATTAGATCTCACTTTCGCAAGAGGCCGTGAAGGGATTGACAACCCCTTTATTGTGTTGGTTGCGAGTTCTTTGTTTGTTTGTGTAGGTGCGTGGGACTTTTGAGGAGCCTCCTGCTGGATTGATACCTTGGTTCTCAAAAACTGAGGGAAATACTTACGCTACTATTGCTGCATCACCCTCTCCTCTTCGAGGAAAACCAATGCAAGCTCAAGATGTAGCAAGAAGGATTTCTAGCGCCGTTGCTGGGGATGTCTTCGCTCAAGTCAAGACATACCAAGTACCCATCACAAACCCATCTCGCTCGCGTTTACATTATTTGCCATTTGCCTCTCATTTTCCTCTCCCCCACTTCACCCTTGCCATTTTATTCGCCCTCTCTTTCCCAATCTCCTCTATTTTTCTCTTGCCTTTTTCTGTTTGCTTGTGTGTTGGATTACTTGTTGCCATGGCGCAAGATAATACCAAATTGTGTGATTTTTTGAATACCAATAATAATGATTTCCTTAGTACTCCGATTGCTCCTCTTAATGATGTTGAGTCTTGTGAAATCAATACTGCTGTCACACACTGATTTTCACGCCACAACACTTGAGCTAATAAATCATGATAAAGCCACTCCTCTCTAAGGAACAAAGCATTTCCATGACAAGGAGACCCACACCAAGATTCATCGGCCCCCTTCGATATCACTCCAAGATTTAACAACCCCCTCTGAGATCACTACGAGACGAAGAGAAGATAGTTACCAGCTGGAGTTGCCAGCGGAGTTACCTAATATGCACAACGCTTTCCATGCATCACAACCCCAGAAGTGTTTCCAACTTCCTAACTTGCCCGATCTCTACGAGGGCATTGACCACCGAGCCATAGACCCCTAGCCCAATCTAACCTACCGCGAGCTACCCATTAGCAACCTAGATCAAGAAGAGTGTCATACATGAAGCCACACCATCAAGTACTTCAAGCTCAATGGAGCACTACACGGAAGCACAACAAACATGAGGACTTGAAAACTACCCCAGATCCAAGTTCCTGTATCCCTTTCCGCGCCTAGTTTGGGAATCTCGGGGACGAGATTCCTGTAAGGGGGGTAGGTCTGTCACACCCTGATTTTCATGCCACAACACTTGAGCTAATAAATCATGATAAATTGTGGTTTGACAAAAACTTTTGCATCAATTGGCTTTTATTTGGAGTTGGTTTTCTCTGTGTGTTTTTCAAGTGCTCTTTAAAGTCAACACAACTCCACCTTCTATACTTCATCTCCTTGCCCCAAACTTCTGCCCAATGATCATGCCATGTGTATAGAGCAATATAGCATTTCCTTACAAAATAATTTGGCCAAAAAGGTATTTTCAAAAATTATTTTTCCAAAAACCCCTGAATTGAGGTCTGCACTACAAGTACTTGATTTGGGGTATCAAAAATATTTCAAAGAGTATATTTGACTCCTATTAGATATAGGATACCCAGAAACCACTAAAATATAATTTTAAAAGTTATTTACCTATTTTACTTAAAGGCTTTTTCTTTAGGCCAGAAATGGTCTTTAATAGGTTAAAATTATTTTTATGCTTTAAAAATATTTGGTAAAACCTAGGGAAACTTAGTGGACATATATTGTCCATATATAAGAGTTTCAACACATGGTCATGTTCAAAATATTGGTTAAATCCCTCAAAAACCCTTTTTGGATATTTCAAGCTTTTGAAATATTTACAAAGGAAATATTCTCCAAAAATTCCAAGAAAACTCTATCATGTCACATATGACATGCTTGATGATATTGAGAAGTATCATGTCATGGAGAATAGTATAACCCCATGAAATACCCTCAAAACCATTTCTGTCCATTTTGAAGTTTGAGCAACTTTACATTGCCAAACATGTCCAAATGTTCTCAAACCTTGTGAACATGCACAAATGGTCTAATAATTTATCTAGACCAAGTGGCACAAGTTGGAGAAAATGTTATATTAATCAAAGTGCCCCAAAACCCTTCCTTTCCAGAACCAAATTTGAACAACTCTACATTGCCAGGTGTGTACTTTTGATCTGAATTTTTTTGGACATGTTCAAATCCCCAAATTATGACACTACACAAAGTGGTGCATCAAGGAGAATTGTTTTGCATGACTAGATCTTGGAAAACCCATTTCTGTTGATTTCTAGGGTTTAAAAAAGTTGCACTGTCAACTTTGCCCAAATGAGCTTAAATTTGGTAGAACAGACTATTTCTAAGTGCCATTCCATCCTATTAATTCTCATGGAAAGTGGAATTAATTTTCTTACCCAAACCAACAACAAACACCTTCTGCCATTTTTCCAAAATCATCATTTTGACCTCTTCCACTAATCTCCATGAGCCCAAGTTTTTACCACAGATGAACCTGATCACCAGCAACCTCCAGTAGCTCCCCCTCTTCTAAAGCTCCATGATTGATGGGGTAAAACCCCATTTTCCCCCTCTGGACAGTCACTGTTCACCTCTCTCTCCACCTCCCCTCTCATCTAGTGGCTCTCTAGGGCATCCAATGCCACTCCTACCATGTTTACTCTCCCCCAAAACCCCCAGACACTATAAGACATGCCCATGGCACTATTAAAATGCCATGGCATGCCATGGACGCGCTCTGGAGCATGCTACAGTGCACTCCCGCACTGTAGCTTGCCCATTCCGAGGCACTCGATGGCCTTGGGCGCCGGGTCCAGTCTCCTGAGGTCGCCTCGATGTCCACGGCATGCTAGCTAGTCGGCCCCCTCCTTCCCCTCTCTCCTTCTCACCCTGCTGAGCTCGCCCGACGCCGCCCAGCTCGGCCAGTGGGCGCACGAGCTCGAGGCCCTCCTGGAGCTCGCCTTGCTCCCTCTCTCCTCTCCTCTCGGCCTGGACCACGACCACGAGCACCCCAGGCACGCACCAGAATGCCCTTTTGGCCTCTGGCAACACCACGGGCCATGGCCGTGCGCCCCGCCTACGGCACCTCCCGGCCGCGCCCGTATAAGGCCACCCCCGAGCCTTCTCTTGTCTCCAACTGATCTCTTCCCTCCCATGCACCCCCGGACCAACCAACTCCTCCTCCAATGCCTTCTCGCTCCTCCTCTGCCGCCATTGCCGCCTCGGACCCCCGCTCAAATTCGAGCCGCCCCTGCCTCCCTTCCTCCTCTGAACCGGTCCGTGGCACCCCCCAAGCCTCCACGAACCTCCCCAACACCCTAGGACCCCTCCTCCAAAGTCAAATTGGGCGCCACCACCAAGCCCGCCGCCGCCATCCGCTGGACCCGAAGCCCTGCTCAACTCCGAGCATCGGCGCGTGCGTGCAGCACATGGACAGGTGCGCCTCGTCGCGCTGAGTCCGCCGGTGTGCCGGGTGCCGCCGGAGGTGGCCTGTGCTGCCCAGGAGAGCGCTGGTGCCCACTCGGCCTCCCCTCCCCTGCCTCTGCTCTGTTCGAGCATCAGCGACCCAGCGGCTGGGGCCCGCCGTTTAAGTGGAGACGGGCCAAGAGAAATACGCCTCCGACGTCACCCCTCCTCTGCCACGCAGCCGAGCTGCTGGGCCGGCCCACGGTCTATCTGTCGCCATGTGCGCAGGATAAGGTTAAAGCCTTATTCCATTTTTCTTTTTCCAGTCAAATTCAAAAATCCATAAATAATTCAAATTAACTCCAAATTTGATGATTCAAATTTCTTGTAGTTTCTAAAATCATGCCCTACCACATGGTGCTACTGTCACATTTTTACAGAAGCATTTCCTTCACAAATATTTATCAAATCCTATTTTTCCTATTTCTGTGATGAACTTTAGAAAATCACAGAGAGCTCAAAATTGATCCAAATGCCATGATTCAAATTCCTAGATGCTTCTAAGTTCATAACTTAGTTTATGAACTTTTTCTTAATACTTTCTGTACCCCACAAAATAATGAGCCGTTTCTTCATATTTGTCAACTTTGCCAATTCATAGGAAAATCAACTCCGAGAGGCTTCTAAAATCATGCTTTGTTAAATGGGTGCCTTTGCTCATTTTTCAATATAATGTTTCTGTGCACTTCTTGCAAATCCATAAACCCCTTGATTCCATCATATCGAAATGTTTGGAAATATCCATTGATCCACTTCCAATGAAATCACCTTGGTCATTCCTCATATGACCATAGGTATCCTAGAAAAGTCCAACTCACATTTTTAGAGCACTTTTTTTGCCTTGTCGTGTTGCTTATTATGGTTGTTTTCGATGATAGTTGACGAAGTAGATGAAATGCTCGGAGTTGGACCAGAGATATTTGAAGACCTCGAAGACTTTGTTAAAACAGGCAAGCAGCCCTTTGACCATGTTCGAGAAACCCTTTTTATGCATGTCATATAGCACCATATTGTTGTTGCAACGGAATCATGATGAGGTGGTAACCACCTTGATGGTTTGCCACCGTTACTTTCTCGTTGATACTTGCATTGTGCATGACCCTACCTTCTTATGAGGGTTATGCCGGTGGGCGTAGATAGGATGCTAAAGTAGATGCTACACAAAAAGGGACGGGTATATGCGTGGTGAAGGAGAGAAAGTATTTTCAAAAGACTTTTTGAAAACCCCGTCGGGTGCCACTTATGCCCGAGGGAGATAATGAGATGGGTAACCACTTGATGACGAAGTGGTGTACTGAGGCAAGTGTGTGTGTTGTTTTTGAAAATGGATTAGATTTAAGATTTGTCGACTGTCCCAACCTTACATGCGTAACCACTCTACCCTTGTATGGGAAAGGGCATTATTGATTACCTAGGCCGATACTAGCTTGGAACCCGCATTACTAGTGACGGGGGAGAGTTGGTGCTCTCTCTCGGGACGGGGTCGTGCCAGGTAGGGCGGCCATGACTGTTTTTACAGGGCACCGGATACACCGTTCCGTCCCCTCTCGGATGTTACGATCTCGAGTGAGTCTCGTATGATGTACATCGAGAGGATACGGAACAACGAGTGGATTCCTTGTTAGTGTCGTCTAGGGAAAGATAGTGATCGGGTGCTTACCTCGGGTACTTGAGGTACCGCAGGTCGTGGACGACACGGAAGTTCCCCGGATCTTGTGGGTAAAGTGTGCAACCTCTGCAGAGTGTAAAACTATTCGAATAGCCGTGTCCACAGTCAAGGACATTTGGGCGGTGCTGCTTAAACTATGTCCAGAGTTTTACAAACCGTGTGTGTGTGTTGATAAAACTACTTGGGTCAAGTCAAGGGACTTGACATGATTGAGTTGGGTCGATGCCCACCCTATTTATGTTGATATCTGTAACCTGTCCTCATGGTTACTTGAATTCTCCTGATGCATGTCTTACAAGTTGTTGAACATGTCATTGCACTCAAAACTAGCTTTCTGCAAAAATTTACCTATATCATGCATTGTTGTATCTTGAACCAAAGCATGGGTAGCTTACGATTACATTCAAAGTACTCATTTGCTTGCCACTGGTTATTTTATTGGCCAGGCATGAAAGAACAAGATATAATGAAGAGTACCTTGGCGACGAACATGCGAGCTAGGACGCTTCCCAATCAGAATGCCTGTAGGGTTTAGGCAGATGGCATGGGTCCAAGTTGTTATTGAAGATTTACGCTGCGATGATACACTCAAGACTTGACCACAATGGTCCTACTTGTGTAAAACGGTATGTATGGATATAAGACTCTTGTTATTCAGCTTCTGTGTGTTCAGTGAGCATTGATCTCTGGGATCACTGTACACGTGCATTCGGTGATCTCGACTTATTTGTCGGGGTCCCCACAGAGCTAGTATCAGAGACATCCTGACTATAGGAAGCCTTAGTTAGCATGGTTGTTAGTTAGGGTAAAACTATTTCCAAAACTACTACTAGTTTTCAAAACTATCTGTACTTCTCTTCCCTTCTCAGTTTTTTAAAAAAACTAAGGTATACTTTCCATATTGCTCGCTTCCCCTTCAAAACTTTTGGTCGCTAGAACCCTTATGCCCCTGACCAATGGATACCTTGAAATCCTTGTGGATAGTCTAGAAGGAGGATGCCTTGTCAGGCATCCACCCACATCTTCTGAACACAAGATTGGCGACACCACAACAAGACGATACCAACAGAAGATACATCTTCGAGGAATGAGGACATGAAGACCAAGAGGATGGAGATACCTTTGAATTTCCCCCAGGATGATGCAACCTTGTCCTAGGACGATCAGGGTGTAAGATATGCAAGATCACGATATACATCGCTAATAGAGCAACCATGTCCTTACCATTGTTGTAACGGCAACCACTGGTGGATGAGAACCTTGCCATTTGGTCCGCCTCACTATAGTGAGCAGGAAAACGGTTCTCTTCATCCCCCGCTCTTGGTGTCGATGTTTTCATCAACGTAACCGACATGTTGGACCTCTACTATGCCTTGTTAATGTCCTTTCATAAAGGATTACAAACCTAGTACCATCGACGCCTTAGAAAGCAAAAGCGATCATCATGATTAAGAAGACAAGAGAAGACCAAGTCAAAGACAGCCACGAGGAGCCACCATCACCCCATCACCTCATCAGGCGAGAAGTTGTCGAAGATTCTTCAGGCTCAATCCAGATCGTTTCATCAAACAAGAGACGTAGCAACACCTGAGGAAAACTCAGGAGACTGCACCAGGCACAAGGCACGACTACTAAGTCCGAGAACCCCTAGGGTAGGATGAGTCGTGTAACCCCTATGCGTAGTCGAGTCCGTATGATGGTTCGAATAGAACCATGATTGTGTGTTGCTTGTTTTTATTTGTTTGGGTTTTGATATAGGTCACACTTTTGCCCTAGGCAACAAGTACGCGACTATATCACCTTCCTTACCCCGTTTCTTTCGTTTGGCCCTTTTTGCACCTATTTGTTTGCACTTGCACTATAGAACCCCATTTAGGCATTCCCCTCCTCTATGCTACCTCTCCCTCTCATCTCTCTCCTCAACTGAAGGCTAGCAAGATAAGATACACCAAGGATTCTACTTTGGCAACCAACCAGCACTGAAGACTTTTGCTACAACCTCCTCGACCAAGTGCAGCCCCTTAGAGTTATGGTTGCCCCTCAAGATTAGAGACCCATTCCTAGACCCTTCAAGACTTCATAAGATACCCCAGCTCAAATCCTTAACCATGTGCTCAACCCACAGAATTGCAAAAGAACCTGTTAAGCCTCCGTAACCTTTCTTATCACTGGGTTCATTATGGAACTAGTGGACATAGTGAACGAGCACATTATCATCCTAAGATACCACCAAAACTGATGCCATGGGGAAGACCAATTTGAGGATATATGAACAGAGGACAAATGACTTGATGAGTTTATATCAGTGACCTTGAGGAATTATTTGAGACTCTTTGGAGGATTATAAGGCTTTCATGTTGGTAGATGAACTTGGTGGGATCATGATTATGGAGTAGAATAACTTTCATTACCCCTGAGTAAATTGGATTTGATAGGGCAAATTATGATAGCAAGCTGAAATTCTTGGAAGTATAAGGATTTGACTTAGCCAGGGGATATTGATAGGAGATAGTTGATATTACGATAATGACTTGGGGGAAAGTGTGGAAATTCTCGTTGGACACGAGAATTGGATTTAAATAGTTGATCCTAGTTGAGTATAGATGTTGAGTAAGTCTACATGGTTCGGAGTAAATTGGAATTAGACCGATAATCTTGATCGTGATACCATGTTTCTCGGTGGACAATAAACTAGGAGATTGGATTAATTGTCGGAGTTGATATAAACTTGACCTTGGAGGTTACTTGACCATGATAATGGAAATTGGTGGACTGACTATAGTAGAGATAGCCTTTTCAAGTATTTGGGGATTATAAGGACTTTAGAAGATCATGTGGGACACCATAAACATTGGATTTGTAGAATTAATGGATTGTGTAGTGATTGATGGAAGTTAATGGGCTGCTGGAGTTGATTCATAGGAAGGAAACAAGATCTTGGAGTGGCTTACGACGTGTTTCCTTAGGATAGAGGTGCTTTATCTTAGACCTTGGAAGAATAGGCTGAGCACTTGGATTGTCACATTCAAGCTTAGCAGCTTATATGTTCTACCCATGGATTTTTAGGGGTAGGCATACAGACGGGTTTGGGGATTATAGACATATATGATTTTGTTAGACCTCCTCTCGAGAGTCATGAGGATATGAATCACATGAGTGATGATTGGAGTTGACCTATACGAAATGATACTATCAGTGATATGATGTGATTTGTTTAAAGGACTAGATAGCACAATTGGCATCTCAGAAACTGTGCTCAAGGATGGGATGATAAACATTCACTCGCACACTAGAATCCTTGAAACCCTTACGCCCTACCAAGCCACAACATGGTCAGATCCTGACCTTGGGCTTTGGCTCTAGATCGATAAGACCTTGGCCAATGCTCAACCGTGACCATCACCAATGCCTCAGCCCACTTTACGTACCCCATAGACTTCATGGAGTGCTTGGACAAGTTAGTTGTCATCTTTCTTTGATGACATACTTGTCTACCCGAAGACGGAAGAAGAATCGTTGAGCTGGTCAAGGAACATTTGAAGACTGCCATGCCAAGGAGGAAGAACTATACCAACCACCGTCGTCAAGAAGTAAACCTCCGCGTTGAAGACTAGGTGTATCTGCAAGCCACTCCTCTATAAGTAACCAAGCATTTCCATGACAAGGAGACCCACACCAAGATTCATCGGCCCCCTTCGAGATCACTCCAAGATTTAACAACCCCCTCTGAGATCACTACGAGACGAAGAGAAGACAGTTACCAGCTGGAGTTGCCACCGGAGTTACCTGATGTGCACAATGCTTTCCATGCATCAGAACCCCGGAAGTGTTTCCAACTTCCTAACTTGCCCGATCTCTACGAGGGCATTGACCATCGAGCCATCGACCCCTAGCCCAATCTAACCTACCGCGAGCTACCCATTAGCAACCTGGATCAAGAAGAGTGTCATACACGAAGCCACACCATCAAGTGCTTCAAGCTCAATGGAGCACTACACGGAAGCACAACAAACATGAGGACTTGAAAACTACCCCAGATCCAAGTTCCTGTATCCCTTTCCGCGCCTAGTTTGGGAATCTCGGGGGCGAGATTCTTGTAAGGGGGGTAGGTCTGTCACACCCTGATTTTCATGCCACAACACTTGAGCTAATAAATCATGATAAAGTGTGGTTTGACAAAAACTTTTGCATCAATTGGCTTTTATTTGGAGTTGGTTTTCTCTCTGTGTTTTTCAAGTGCTCTTTAAAGTCAACACAACTCCACCTTCTATACTTCATCTCCTTGCCCCAAACTTCTGCCCAATGATCATGCCATGTGTATAGAGCAATATAGTATTTTCTTACAAAAATAATTTGGCCAAAAAGTATTTTCAAAAATTATTTTTCCAAAAACCCCTGAATTGAGGTCTGCACTACAAGTACTTGATTTGGGGTATCAAAAATATTTCAAAGAGTATATTTGACTCCTATTAGATATAGGATACCCAGAAACCACTAAAATATAATTTTAAAAGTTATTTACCTATTTTACTTAAAGGCTTTTTCTTTAGGCCAGAAATGGTCTTTAATAGGTTAAAATTATTTTTATGCTTTAAAAATATTTGGTAAAACCTAGGGAAACTCAGTGGACATATATTGTCCATATATAAGAGTTTCAACACATGGTCATGTTCAAAATATTGGTTAAATCCCTCGAAAACCCTTTTTGGATATTTCAAGCTTTTGAAATATTTAAAAAGGAAATATTCTCAAAAAATTGCAAGAAATTTCTATCATGTCACATATGACATGCTTGATGATACTGAGAAGTATCATGTCGTGGAGAATAGTATAACCCCATGAAACACCCTCAAAACCATTTCTATCCATTTTGAAGTTTGAGCAACTTTACATTGCCAAACATGTCCAAATGTTCTCAAACCTTGTGAACATGCTCAAATGGTATAATAATTCATCTAGACCAAATGGCACAAGTTGGAGAAAATGTTATATTGATCAAAGTGCCCCAAAACCCTTCTTGTCCAGAACCAAATTTGAACAACTCTACATTGCCAAGTGTGTACTTTTGATATGAATTTTTGTGGACATGTTCAAATCCCCAAATTATGACACTACACAAAGTGGTGCATCAAGGAGAATGGTTTTGCATGACTAGATCTTGGAAAACCCATTTTCTGTTGATTTCTAGGGTTTACAAAAGTTGCACTGTCAACTTTCCCCAAATGAGCTTAAGTTTTGTAGAACACACTATTTCTAAGTGCCATTCCATCCTGTTAATTCTCATGGCAAGTGGAATTAATTTTCTTGCCCAAACCAACAACAAACACCTTCTGCCATTTTTCCAAAATCATCATTTTGACCTCTTCCACTAATCTCCATGAGCCCAAGTTTTTACCACAGCTGAACCTGATCACCAGCAACCTCCAGTAGCTCCCCCTCTTCCAAAGCTCCATGATTGATGGGGTAAAACCCCATTTTTCCCCTCTGGACAGCCACTGTTCACCTCTCTCTCCACCTCCCTTCTCATCTAGTGGCTCTCTAGGGCATCCAATGCCACTCCTACCTTGTTTACTCTCCCCCCAAACCCCCAGACACTATAAGACATGCCCATGGCACTATTAAAATGCCATGGCATGCCATCAACGCGCTCTGGAGCACGCTATTGTGCACTCCCGCACTATAGCTTGCCCATTCCGAGGCACTCGACAACCTTGGGTGCCGGGTCCGTGTCTCCCGAGGTCGCCTCGACGTCCGTGTCTCCTGAGGTCACCTCGACGTCCACGACATGCCGATGGGTGGAGCAGTGTTATTATGACACGAAGCACGTATTCTAATCGTATAGTGATCATGAAAGGGGGAAAATCTAAGCATATTTTTTTTAGAAAAAGAGGGTTTCCCCTCCGATTACTAGTAAAGAAACCACCACGGAACCAACATGATCAATTAAACCCTAAGCATGATCAATTAAACTGTATTATGACTGTGCCATGGCAGATTTGAAGCTGCAAACTGGAGAAATGATATCTAGCATCCATTGTTTGCTTCGAACTAAGAACTAAATTCTAAGAGCTGAAAAGAAAGTAGAGTAACCAAGTTAAGATCTATTTTCTGGTTGAGATCAAAAAGTTGAGGAGATATGAAGTACCACCTCTCTTGCGGCACCGTGTAGGCATCTGGGGTGCGATGGCTGTCGATGGTGTTGAAGCAGATCTGCGACGGTAGACGGGTGCATCGGGGGATATGTCCCGTTGTCGTGGAAGAGAAGGTCGTGTGAGCGGCCCCGACAAAGAGGATGATGGCGTCGATGAAGCGTGAGGATGCGATGCAAGGCTATTGGTCTGTCGCCGTGGATGAGAAACATCCATCTCTAGCAGTGGACGATGTGGTCTTGGTAGGCGCTCCGGCATGGTGGAGGACGGTGGCGATGGATGTGGTCGAGGATGGCGGCGGTGGATGGGGTGGCGGACGGAGGTTTGTGTGGGGATGGTGAATGGGAAAATCGAGGGAGAGGTACAGGGAACCATGTTTTTGGGACGCGCCTGTCTGAAATATGGGAAAGTTACGAACTTAGCCCCCGTTTAAAATTTGGATGTCTCGTCGGTTGGGGATAGGACGGTAATCTCGTATCTCGCCAATATTTGCCCAGAGCGATTTTGGGCGAGGAGAGGGTGGTTAGCGCCCATAGTTGGCGCCCACGGTCTATAAACGGGGCTAACAGGTAGGGCGGTTATGTCACGTCTGAGTGAAGTTACAAACCTGCCCCTATTGAAAATATTTGCCTACATTGATTTCGGCCGAGTCGAGTTTGTTTTGCCGCCCACCGTGTATGAATGGGGAATGGAGGGAGAAACAGAGGTCTTTCGGACGAGCTAGAATCAAATGTGTTTTGCCGCCCATGTTTGATGTCCACCATATCAGAATGGGCTTAGAGGCGGTCGTGTCACGTCTAATTGAAGTTACTAACCTGCCCCTATTTAGAGCAGTGGAAATCGGGCCGATGGATTGTCCGTGTAATGCGTAGACAGTAATTTCCATCTCCCAAACACTTGGCTTCGGGCAGCCGACGTGGGAGTGGACATTTTGCCACTTCTTTCGAATTTTGGGACAATAAGCATCCACGTTTAACTTGGCAACTAAATTCGAATCCATTTTGTATTCCTATATGAATCTTTATAAATCATTCTATGTGTTTTTATATATCTTCAAAAGGACGACAAAGATGTATTCCACTGTCATATATGAATATGGTTTCGAAATGCCGATACTCAAATTCAGAAGCTAGAATCCAGTTTAAGGTGAATTCGAATATTTGAAACACTTAATGTCCAACTCAAAGGTCACACGCAGCATAATGTGTACTCCCATTTAGATATGTACACAAGCGATGTATCAAGATTCAAATATCGAGTCAATCAACCAAGAATGTACTGAACTAATAGACATATAAACAATTATAGAATATATGGATCAATAATATCAACTAGCATACATAAGCTAGGCCGCTGTACTTTTTTTTGCTACAACAACATCCTTTTTTTAGCCAGCATCTTGGCCCTTTCCGATGTGTGCCACTTATGGTCCATCTATACTACTATTATTGCTGAATGCACATTCAGCCCGATTGGCATATTTGTAGGTCTGGCACAGCAATCCAAATGAAATGTCTCCGAGTATTATCAATTAATGCAGACTTGTGCTCAAATAAAATTACAAACCAAAAAAGAAAGAAAAATTATTACATGATCTCTAAAACAAATGGTTTGATTGATTACATGAACAGACAACACAATGGTTAATCATTGATGGAAAGAACATTTCAGCTATGATTTACCAAGTAGGAATTTAATTTCCTTTTTTCCTTCAGGACCTTAACAATATGGTCAGTCTCAGCTTGCTTCATTTTGAAATCCACCAAATATTTAATGGTTGTCTTGAGTACTGCTTGTGATTGTGCTATTTGCTTCCTCAACATGTCAACTTCATCTCTAAGTGCAGAAGCAGAATCTCTTTCTACCACAAGTTTAGCCTCTAGAGCATCAACAGTTGGCAATTCATAATGCACGATTGGGCCGGTGCCACTGCTGTGGGATGATGCAACGTCGATAGGGACCTTGCTCTTTGATCTTGGGCTAACCTGTTTTTCCATTAAAGTTCTGATTGGATTCAGAAAAGTTGAAGTTAGCAAAACATCTCAACTGGGAGTTATAACAGCAAACCAGTTAAACAAACAAGGAATTAAAGAGTTTCAATTGGATGCTGAAAAGTAGTTATTAACATCATTGTAACCCGCTGTTGCAGTAGCAAAGCAGTTAAACAAACAAGTAGCTATTTAAGTTAAGGCAAATAGGTAATTCTTAACAGTAAGTTTCAAACACATAGATAGGCACAGTCTACAATAGGATTAACACGTTGTGGCATTATGTAATCAGTAGCAAACTAAATTAAGCCAAGCAATGTAATTGAACAATTTTGCAATAAGTGGCTAACTAAAATTCCGAGAAGCAGGAAACTGAACTTACTCTAGTTCTTTGTACAGGCATACTGCAACTTCTTTTTCTCTTACAAGGTTGTACGAAGGAGTCCATGGCATCAATTGCTTGGATACGCAGTCCCAATACTTCTTTCTTCCCACACTGGATTGGTAAGTCGAAGTGTTAATCTGGTAAGATGGTGCGTCCTAGATATGTTTTATGAGGACGTGTAGTCAGACTAGTTGTAGCCACACACATCACACTGGCTTTTACTGTATATTTATGCGATTACTTTTGGCATATCAAGATCTAAGCATTCTACAATAGGATGAAAAGACTGGCATCCTTCACATTATTGGCGAGCTCAGTTAATAGAAAAAAGCAATTCAACCATTCTGTGGGTAAATCAAAGGGCGCCACTATAATATTTTTCAGTACCCAATCATACACGCAAAAAGGGGCGACGCCACCATAGGGCTGGTATGGGCGGCCGCCATAGGTGGCTGGAAAGTGTGCACCTAGTTTGAGTCATCCAGGTTGGCCCATGCTAGTTTTGTTCGTCCCAACACACGAGCAAGCAATGTAAAAAATGAAGAAAAATGTTTCAATTTGGATGGGCCAATAACATAAGTGCAAGGCAGGCCCTATAGCAGGCTCGCGGCTCAAACGTGCGCCTCCCATATCGATTGACAGCAGGAACAATCCCAATTCATTCGCTCCAGCCACCAGTCTGGTTCGCTCCTAACTTAGCCGCCGCTGGACAGACCGTCACAGCACTTCCTCGTGCCCTCGTTGGAGGGCGGTCACCGGGCTTCAAGCGAACGGAAGGAAAAGAAGATGAAGATCCAACCCCGGGTGTAGCCTACATGGAAGGCAGCGGCGACAGCACGGGCATGGCATCGAGCTTGCGCAAATGGACAGTCGCATCTTGCAAGAGCAGCATGCGCAATGAGCAGGTACATCACATCCCTGATTATATCTAATTCAACTCTTCAATTTCTGGCCAATAGTTTAATCTGACGGTGTCGTAAAACTGCTTGTATGTAGGGAATCTATGAGAAAATGAAACCAATTTCTACTTATTTTATAACTCCCCCAATCAATACTGAACTGACTGAATCTGATGTATCTAATCAAGTTTCCGGTGCAAACATAGAAGCTCATGTTGTTCTTGAGCCTGAAGTGTCTAATGAACAGACTGCTAATGAAGGATTTGCAAACATTTTACATGCTCCTGGTGATGAACATATAGTGTCTAATGAGGGATCTAATGCAAGCATTTTGCAAGCTCATTGAAGAATTTAGTTTCTAATGATGATCTGCTATTTTGAGAGAGACAGAGATTTGCAGGCATTGATGAGAAGCAAATTATAGTGCATTTTCATAGCTTGAGGAAACGTCGAGGCCATATACCAGAAAGTCCCCGTATCGTGACAACATAGCATAAATACTTTTCTAATCTGTTGTTTGAAACTATTGGCATACTTGTGCAGGATAGATATATTGATATGCAGTTTGCGCACTGGTTATAGGTGCAATTACACTTATATATTTTCAGCCAGAGAACAAATAATTCAAGCAGGTACAGACCATGTTTGTAGTCCATCGTGTTGCATTTTGTGTTTTTTGGTGCTTGCATCATTTAGTGTTTATAATCTGAACTACTTTGGATCATTAGCTCGTTTTCAAAGTGCATGTAGCTTCACAGTTCTCAAGTTATGTTGGTTTCCGGAGTGCAAGTGCCTTCGTATTTTTTAAGTTAAATGTTCGCCCCTGGTAACTTGAATTCGTGGATCCGCCACTGCACACAAATCATACACGAATGCCAGTACGAATTAAATTAAATGCAGGGACTTACGCTAGCTTGTTGTATAGGCTCACTGCAGCTCTGCTTGCGCTTGGGATGTTCCATGTACAAGTCCATGTTACCACTTGCTTGGATGTGCAGGCCTTGTGCTCCTTGCATCCCCCTCCGCATTTTTGACATGGCGAATGGTTGATCAAATAAGAGGAATCGACCTTGATGTTGTACCGGAGGAAAGATACTTACAAGGTTATACGGGTGTGCAGGATGTGTACCAGATCCCGTAGCATTGTCATGCTTCGCTAAAAAATGGATTTGCTTGTTTCAGATGATATCTCCAGAAGAAATAAGAGTTAAAGTCAGAGTTGCATAGGCGTGTAAGCTAAGAGAGCAGTGAAAGGATATCCAAACATCCTCGAAACAGTGCACAAGGGAGTGATGTGTGGATACCTAGCTTGGGCCGGCATTTGGGCATGCTCGCCTAGTTAGAGTGCGGGTCACTTCAGAGCCGTTGAGGGTGATGCGCTGGCGTTGGCTGGCCGCGCACGGATTCAGATCTTGAGTGGGATTGGAGTGCTGAGATGCGGTGGACAAGACCGTTGGTGAAGCCCCAACGGCCTCGGGGGGCGGAGGTGCGACGATGTGCTCGGTGAAGTAGCCCCGGTGTGCTGGGAGACGGCGTCGGTGAAGCGCACCTAATGCGGTGGAAGTCGGTGTCTATGAGGCACGTCGGTTGCGGCGGCCGACATTGTCGGTGGACCACCCGGTGTGGTGGATGAGGGCGTAGATGAGGTAGCTCCGGTGCGGTGGTGAAGCAAGACCATCGTCTTCGTCGTCGTCGTCCGCCACAGAGGTGGGGAAAGAGACGAGACAAGGGGCGATTTGAACTTTGCTTGGGTTGGCGGTGAATTAGGGATTTGAGCAATCTGGGCACGGAAGGGGACGATGGAGAAGAGAGATTTTGCAGGGTTGGAATTGAGGCCGCCAGATATTTCAAGACGAAACATGGAAGCGCGAACTTATTTTGTCATCGTCCTTTTTGGGGGGTGGGGGGTTGGGGGTGGGGGAGTGGGGGAGGGAGGGATGGGGGTGGGTGGCTGGGTGCTACCCGTCCGTCCGACACACGCGACCACCCCGACAGGACTATGCTTCGGTGCCTTAAGGCACCTACCTTTATGTCCATGACATGTGGGCCCAACAGGTGGCTGGCCCACATGTCAGTGACCCAAAGGCAGGTGCCTTTAAGGCACCGAAGCAGCGTCCACCCCAACACGACCCTGGTCTGCCTGGTGCGCCTACATTTGAGAATGCAAACGAATCTGTATGTATTACCATGCATGTGTTTTCCTTGCAATAATTAGTCATTCGAAACGAGATACTCCCTCCGTTCACTTTTGTAAGTCGTTTTAGACAACTTAAAATGAACTGTTTTGCATATTGTCTGAAATGTCTTCAAGGTCTTATAAAAGTGAACAGAGGGAGTACTATAAATTAATTAATGAGGAGTTATTTGAAAAAAAATTGAAACGGTATCCACGTTATCCACGCTAACGTGGATTAGAGTGTGTGTCACATAATTAGTTATTTGAATTAGAGTGTGTCTCATGTAGCGATCTCCAATTCTAACGTGGATTTCGCATTTCACTGTATCCACGCTACTTTTTTTAATACAAATTCATATGTATATGATGAACACCATGGTAGTGAGAAAACTTTTGGATGGATTCAAACATATGACCTACAAAAAAAGCACAACAAATTGAGTCAATGTCAACTTTTCGAAACTTAGTGTGGCACGAATTCGAAATAATTACCCGTATGCATGGTCCTCAGTTCAAATCTTACAATGTACACCGAATTGAAACATCGATATTAAGTCTCGTACTATGTACATTTAGATGTTGTTTTTAGCCCCCACCCCCACGCACACACGCTACATACTTCATGTATCAGCGAATCTTCCTCTCCTAACCACCTTAGGAAGCTATCAGCTTCCAACACACGTTCATTCTTTCTCTCCATGTTTCGATCTCTAAGTCTGTCAACTAAACAACCCCTGTACCTCACACACCCACCATTGCACCCCATGCCGAGCTCTCTCTCTCCCCCTCTCCCTCTCACCCTCTCACGCTAAATACATGCATTGCCTATCTAGACCCCCGAACCTCTCATGCGCACACACGCACGTTGTCTTTCTAGGTCACTCCCTCGAGACTGTCTCACTCTTTCTTCCACACGGCGGGCCACACTCGCTCAATCTCACTCTCTTTATCTGAGTCTCGTTTAACCTCATTTTCTTTAACACACAAATGATATATCTCCCTGTTCGGGCCACTATCGACACACTCTATACTCTCTCACGCAGATTGCCTATCTAGGTCAGTCCATCCAAGCCGCCCCCACTCTTTCGACCTCATGGCGGGCCACACTCACTCAATCTCTCTCTCTCCTCTCTCTCTCTCTGTCTCTCTCTCTCTCTCTCTCTCTCTCTCTCTCTCTTTGTATGTCTCGATTGACATCGCTCTTTCTCGGACAAAAACGATATATCACCATGTTTGAGCCCAATTCGACCTATTCACATTGTATACTCTCTCACGCACATTGTCTATCTACGTCACTCTCTCCAACCCGTCTCACTCTTTCGATCGCACGGCAACCCTATGTGATCGATTGACCTTGCTTCCTCCCACGCACAAAATATATCTACACATTTGTGACTGGATCATCTCTCAAGATCTATCTTACAGCCCTCAGCCTTGCCAAAAGCTCAATCGGACAATATCTCTCCAGAGCATATATCTGTTTAATGAATGTCGGACCACACTCACTTTGTCTCTCTATCTATATGTCTGTCGATTGACCTCACTTTCTCACACGGTATCTTCCACGCATTGAAGGTACCTCTCCATTCCTTGCAAAGCCGGAGCTGTTTGCATTGCGAGGGGCACTCCAACCTTGGATTAATTTGTGTAGGCATTTATTTCGGTCGGTTTAGATTATATTTTCGCAGCATTCGGCCCAGAACTACTCCAAACACCATTGCAACCCCCGCAACTCCCCTAGTTGATTTCCCTCTGGCTCGGTCATCGCTCTCTCGCACGTCCTTTCTCGCCTTCAATGTCGCACCATGGTATTATTGCAAAAAACTGTGTTGTTCTCTTTAATTATTATAAATAAGCTACAAAACTACACACCGATAGTCCACTTGGAGTGGAACAAATTTCGACCCACAAATTAAAGTGCTACAAACTACACACCGAGGGGCCCACATGTCATGAAACAAATTTGGACCCATATACAAATTAAAAAAAATAAAGGACGAGGATCGAACATGCGACCGGGCCTTCAAGCCACACGTCAATAGGCAACATACGTAGAACAACAGTGTTTGTTGTACCCCCTTTTTTCACATAATGTTTTTACATTACCACAGCTTATTTAATGGATAACATGTAATATTAATTTTCATACTATTCGCCTTCACTTACTGGTAGGTTCCATGTGTGCTCTGTATCTCTCTCTTCCCCTTCTGCGTTTAGACGCACGGGCAAACACGATGAACTCGCGGGCGATGTTGCCGTTGACCATATCTGGACGCGTTCACAAGTTACGGCATCAGTTTCACTTACTAGCAGCACTAGTCAGTGTGTACGTGCAATGCACGTTAACTTGGAAGTATATTAAGTGCATGCGGATATTAAGTAGGATATTATTTGTGTGTTATTATGTGATTAGCACTATTTTTGGCATGAAATTAGCTGCACGCTAAATGTGTTGAGTGCTCGACATTGAAGCAGTCTAGGTGTTTGGATGACAAGGAATACATGTGGCTTGATGATGTTTTATATTTAATTTGATACGGCTCTAGCAGAACATTCAATCGATCAAACCATATAGATTTTGTTCAGTCTAACTCCGACTTTAAATTGTATGACGATCGATATAAAATAAACGGAAATGATAAACGGTTGGATTTTAAGCATGGCAATCCGAACGTTTTTCATGGCAAATTTAGATTACACGGCGGCGGCGGGGGCGTCTTGCGGTGGGAAGCGGCTCCTCCGCCGTGCTCCGTGTGTCGTCGGGCCACTGACCGACAGTGACGGCGGCGTCTTGCGCCGTTGTTGGCGCACTCCTGGACATTGGCCCAGCTTCAAGGAAGGCAAAAATGTCCTGGACTTCGGAGCAAGTCAACTGGCGGGAGGAAGCGACTGTCGTTGGTGCAAGGAAGCGGTCGACGGCGGCCATCCATGCGGCACCCGCGCGGCAACTGAGGGGGGCACTGGCACCCGCGCGGGGACAGGCGCTATCAATGGCGCGGCAGAGACATTCGTGTGCATGGGCACCGGCACGGGCGCGCACGTCAGTGCAAGCGCAGGGGCATGCGCTGGCAGGTGCACGGGCAGCGACGCGGGCATGCACGTTAGTTCACGCGCAGGCATGTGCGCTGGCAGGTGCACGGACGCATGAAAGTCGGCGGAGACCTCATGAAACCCCGTGGGATCAAGCTGGGTGACAATGTGCGGCTCCCAGCCCATCAATTCCACGGGGATGGGCGCTGGCGCAGTCGGGGTGACAGGAGCCGGAACGGGAGTGGGGACAGGCGCGACGTCTTCCCGCAAGGCCAGTTCAAGCTCGTCCCAAAGCGCCTTATGTTCTTGAGACTCCCGCTGGGTGTCTTCCTCAGGAAACTGGAAGACTAAGGGCAGACCATCGTGATGCGGCATGACGTACATTTAGGTCAGGATAGTTGGAGGTAGATGATAGGAGAATCGGAGAGGAAGAGAGAAGATTGTAGCGATACCGGGTAATGTGTGGTCGATTTTAAACTGCGACGCCGGCGGCATTAAAAGTGGGAGCAGCTGGGACGAAGGTGGGCAGTGGAGCCTGGTCAAAGGCCTCGCCTCCCGGTGAGCCTACACAGCGGTCTGCTCGCACGCCTCCCTGTCAGCCGGCGCAGCGGTCTGCTCGCATGCCTCCCGTCGACTCACACGCTTGCTCGGACGGCACCTTCCGACGAGAAGCGGGGACTCGTGGCGGCACATAAACGTCCACGGTTTCAATAGTGAAAGCATTCGCCTTAACGTGACAGATCTTTGTTCCAAAATACCTTGGCTCATCATTTGTGAAACTTGTCATAAGCAGCTTGTCTCAAATTGAAGAAAAAACTTACGAAGTAATATTTGTGCCATATCACATGACCATGCTCAGTTTCAAGAATTTATGTTCACTTTTGGATTTTCTGAAATTTAAGATCCAAGATTCGGAACAATATCATAACTTGCATCATGCAATAAATTTTCGAGCCGTACATCTGTCCTGTTGTATTTCTTAAGAAAGGATTTGGTCAAACATTTTGCTTAGTTAGACTTCAGACAAGTTATATATGCAGAGTAAAAGGATAATCCCTCCGTACTAGTGCATTGCCTGATATATTAACTCAAGTACTAGGCACGAACAAACAGGCTCAATTCTATGCTCATCCTGGTGTAGTAGTAGTAGTACTAGGCAATTCAGTTGACGAGTGACCTTGACGAGTCGCGACCGAGGGAATTGAACCGTGCTCGGCACGGTAGGTAATGTTGTCTAGTTACTAAAGCATCCCTCCATTGTTCATCGATAGTCATTATGGACCGGGGACATGAGGGGAATTTCCTAGGGCTGGAATGCTGGCCGCCAAATATTTCGACTTGAAACACTGAGGCTCGACTGGTTGCGGTTGCCTAATGTGCGTACCACGCATGCTACCGAAGGACATGAGCCCGGTTTTCTATTATTATTTTAGGATCAACACGAGCCAGGGTCTGGCTGGTACGCCGTTGGGTCCTACCATTCGAGAATACGAAAGGAACCTTTTAAATTGCCGAATGAATCTATGTGTATTACAATGCCCGTATTTTCCTTGCAAATACTAATCTCAATGTGGTAATTGATTTATGATGAGTTGTTGAATTAGAGTGAGTTTGTGATATAGTGATCTCAACGTGGATTTCACATTTCATGGTATCCCTAGTAAGTTTTCCAATGCAAATTCAAATTTAAAAGATGAACAATATGGAGGTGAGAAAACTTTGTATGTATCAAGCATATGACCACACACACACACACACAGAGAGACACACATGCACCAACACAACAACAATCAAATAAGTATAGTGCATCTATTTTTCCAAACCATGCATGTATGACACGAATTCAAAAATACTTCTTCTACTCCTAAATATTAGTCTTTTAGAGAGTTCAACAAGTGACTACATACGGACCAAAATGAGTGAATCTAGACTCTAAAATATGTCTATATACATCGGTATGTGCCAGTCCATTTGAAATCTCTAAAAAGACTAATATTTAGGAACAAAGGGAGTAAAATGTAAGACATGCATGGTCCTCAGTTCAATATTTAAAATGAACAGGAAACTAAAACATGAATATTAAGTATAGTACTACAGTACATGCAAATGTTGTGTTTAGGCGGAGCAACGATTGTTGGGGGTCAACCCCTCGACCTTAGATAAAATTGTGGAGCTCTGTTTAGGGTTGTTTAAATTATATTTGTCCCCACCCTCCAACCACCGATTGGTTGTGCACCCCCAACCCTCCTCCCTGGGAGAATATCATGTGCCCCCATACCTTAGATGCTATATGTCGATACGAGTTGCTTGGAGCATGTAGATCTGAGATATAGCAGCTCACATGATGTGTCTTAATATTTTTATAGGGAACCTTGTTGAGTTTAGAATTGCACACAATTTGTACAAAAACTACTTAGTCCCTTCGATCCCATATCCAACAACCTCGAAGCTCGTATCACCGTAGCATCTAAGATGAAGGAGGACATCATATTCTCCTGTATGTAAGAATATCATGTGCTACCACACCTTAGATGCTTTGGTCATACAAGCTCTTCGGAGCCGTTGGAATTGTGACGCAACACCTCCTCGATGGTTCGAATGGTTTTTTGCAGAAAAGCCCCAAAAGAGTTCGGCCACTGGTTACAAGCACAAAGACTACTCATATGTCATTGGATCTCAGATCAGATGACCTCAAAGCTTGTATCACCATAGCATCCAAGATGCGATAGCACCTTATGTTTTCTCGCACGGGAGAATATGAGGTGGTCCCGCACCATAGATTCTATGGTGATACGAGTTCACTGAGACCTAATGGCCCACAGTAGGAGGTTTGAATGTTTTTGCAATATATGGCTGAGAGAGTTTGGGAAATGCGCAGAAAGTACAAGTACTACACATGTGCCATTTGATCACTGATCATACGACCTAGATGCTCATATCACCGTAGCTGGTAATTAAGCTACGGGGAGCACCTAATATGAGCAACAGGGAGCCGTTGGATCAAAGATGCAGCGGCACACACGAGGCCTGAATGTTTTATTTGCAAAAAAACCTTTGGAGAGTTTGGAAATTGCGCATAATTACAAAGACTACTCCCAAGCCATTGGATCTCACTTCCAACGGTGTAAAAACTCGTATCACCATAGCATCTAAGCTACGGGGTGGATGTGATATTCTATGCCACTATCAATTTCTATTCATAAACTTGAAAATTACGTGTAAGTCGTGCCATTACTTGTCTAACCGCGCAAAGTGTTTGTTCAAAAAAACCATCCTACACTGAAGTATCGGAACAACACACGGGGGTCCCACTTGTCATCAATCAAATTTGGACCTAAAACTAAAAAATTTGAAAGACGAGATTCGAACTGGCAACCTGGACTACAAAGCGTAAGTCGATAGCCTGAAACAACAACGGTTGTTGGCTTCGTCCCATAACTTGATTTTATACAGTATTACGTTGAGTAGAGTAGAGGGAGTTCCTCGTCAACACATGCATGACCATTGACTCACTTACTGGTGGGTCCCAGTTCTACGATCTCAATCTCTCTTCTCTTCATCGTCTAACCTTTGCACGGGCACACACGAAGAGCGGCGCTAGCTTGTCGTGGTGTTATTAAAACTAAAAAAAGCTTGGAAAATAGAAGAATCGCCTAGAACAAGAGACATTGTGGCTGGTCGAGACGGAGCTAACCACATCTATCCTCCGTGCCACGTTTGCATGATGAAGCTGTGTGGCTAGTGGGGTGTTTTCGACCGACTGGCTGGGTTCCGAGGTCGAACCATAGGTACTACGTCGGATACAGTATATTTTAACACGCACATTTTTCCTCCATGCCGAGACGTTTCTTCTCCGGTGGATCCAATACAAGCTTTCGATATTCATCATATTCCTTTCCTCGTTTCTAATGCTTTCTCGTGCCGACGCACCTCTTAATCATTCACTTCTTCCTATTCAGTTGTTCTGGAGTGCTGAAGATATCTCACAAGACTTGTGTTAACATTCTCAATCCGTTCAAGATATTTCGAGGTTGTTATCTCATTCAAGCCATTTAATTCAACCGGTGCAACCTCTCTTTAAAATTGTTCAACATTGTTTTCTTTTGAGTGGGCCCTAACCCACATGTCTTTTCCCAGGATCTTACCTGACTATTCTAATTCTCCCGGAGATATTCTCAAATTCTTTTCAAGTGTGACGTAAGAATGAATTTCATCAGTCACATGCCTTCTCCAAGATCTTTTTCAAATTCTTTTCATTGTTGGCT
Organism: Triticum timopheevii; assembly: GCA_963921465.1. Taxonomy (NCBI): domain Eukaryota; kingdom Viridiplantae; phylum Streptophyta; class Magnoliopsida; order Poales; family Poaceae; genus Triticum; species Triticum timopheevii. The sequence continues at coordinate 144,924,382 of OY997270.1, forward strand.
CAACCTCCTCGCTTTTCATTCTCTCGGAGTATCTCAACAATTTTGGTGTTCTTTCTCGTCGTCTTTCTCAACTTTTGAAGACCGAAGAAAAGTTTCTCTTAAATCTTGTCCATTCTCTCAAAGTTTCGTGGTCTTAGCTTCATGTTATCCTCACGAATTATTCCATGTGCCAGACATTCTTTTCTTACCGATCCAGAGTATGTCAGGAGTTGTTTTCAGTTTCTTTTCACCGTAGGCCATCATTCCAGAAGAATTCTTTGTCCTCACATTTCAGCTACCGTTATCCAATTATCCCGGTGCTTCGTTCAAGTGTTCTTTAATCAGCTCATGATCTCTTTGTTCTTTTGCATCTACATCCCCTCTAGCATATTGGTTCTTCTAATTCTTCCCGATGATTCAGTCTCTTTCATCTATCATTTTCTAATTCTTACGGTGGTTCGTTCAAGATTCTTTTCTTTGATTGTCATATTAATTCATTCGTTCTTTTCAATCCTACCAGTGGTTCATGAAGACCTTCTCAAGTTTGCGATATATCACTTCTCAATCCTTTTCAAGAAGAATAAGTAGTACGAAAAATCCATTGCTTGTCATCAATTTAATTTGATGAAGGATAAGCATACAATAAATCTTATTCTTATTTCCTCAAAGTGATTAATCCCTTCTGTCGGAGTTTGTTCGTGAGGAATAAATTCTAGTTCCAAGTGTTTTCATCTTTTTTTCCGGAGTTCCAAGTTTTTCCGCATTATCTCGTCGCGAAGCTCCTTCTAAATCATCACAAGACTTCACCTTGTGTTTTCAACTTTGCTTTCTTTCTATCATCTTTTTATTACTGGAGTTTTCCATGGAGGCTCTACAGGGTGGTTCATCAAGGATTCCTTTCATTCTTCATTTGTTCCTCAAGACTTCTCTTGAGGTGATGATCCGCCAAGCTATACTCAAAATTAAACATGGTGCTCAAGACATGTTTTGTTTTGATGCGTTCAAGTTTTCTTCTTCTTGCATTTCGAAGTGCAATTCTTTCTACCTTAGCTTTTGAGGTGGTGTTTTGTCACTCTTGACAATTTCCTTCATGTTTCATGATTCATATTGTTGTCAAGAATGAGGTATTTTAAATCCATCAATCTCTTCATTGGAGTTATCTTGTGTCGTATTTCTCCTAAAGCCGTCCCTAAGGAATGTAGCTATTTGTGGTGCTTATCAATGATCCAATTTTCTCTTTCTCATCTCGGTGAAGAAGTTTTTCATCTCTTTGGTGCTCTCAATCAAATCAATGGTTTCCATTAGTGGCCGGTTGACATCTCATAGTCTTGAGATGTTTTCCATAAGTCCACTTCAAGCTTACTTGTTTCATTGTTGGTTTTCCATCAACTCCGTTATAACCTTCTTGGAAGGGTGCTTTCCAAGCTCATTTTTGGCCCAAGTTGGCATTTTCTTCACCATTCTGTTATTCCAATGATCTATCTTCTATTCTTTCTTCCGGAGGCATTGTGATGTTGCTCTCTTCACTAATCATATCGAATTGAGGATCGTGTTCTTTTCATGCTTATCCATTTAACCGGAGTGTCGTGTCTTCTTTTCAAGTTCTTTCATCTTATCAAGTCATGCGTCTCTTTTCAACCGGAGTGTTGCCCGAATTCTTCATTCTTATCCCTTGTCCAGCTAATTTTAACCGCAGTGGATTCAAAATCCACTTTGTCCCATAAGCTCTTGGTTCTCATCATATTCCTTGTTCCTCTTGTCCAACGGACTGTTTGCAATCTTGGTCATCTCTGTTGTTTTGTTTCTTTTTCAATTTGTTCAACCTCTCAAGGTTCTTTTGTTTCACTCTTTTGTCGAAGAAGCAACTTAGTTTTACCTCTTCTCTTCCTCTTCCTTTTCTCTCTGGTGCCATCCTAGATCTCGGGACGAGATCCTCTTGTAGTGGTGGAGTGTTGTAACACCCCGAGACCGACGCTCCAGAAGACTTCCAACTATTTCGGTTTTGTCGTGTGATTTGTTTTGTTTATGCATTCATCATGCCATCTCCTGCATTGCGTCATGTCATCATGCCATCCTATCATTTAAATTTTGCAACTAATCAAATAAATTGTATGGATCCTCGGTCCATTTAAATCGAGGGATATTCACAATGGTGATTTCTCTTTATAACATATCCTCCCAATATTTAGGGAGCTATATTAACCCATTTCATAACACCTTTGCGCGGTTCTTCAAATTTCCTTTTTATCAAACTCAACTTCTTCTCTTCCTTTGGCACATTTAGTAAAATTGCGTACTTTATCCATAAATGTTCCAAATCAGCCCATAAATCACAACTAGTGTGTAGGGCCATCTCCTATAATTTCAACCCATTTGGAGTTCATTCCTATGGGTTTCGAAATTCAAACATGTCGAGTTAAATTCAACATGTGTGGATTTTACTTCCTCTAAAAATCCTCGGGCCATTTTCGTTAATTTCCTCATATTTTTGTGAGCCTAAGGAAATGCCCTCCTAGCCTTTCTCTTCTTCCTATTTTTTCCCTGCTAGAGAGAGATAGAAGAGAGCCCGCAACCTCAGTCCTTTTGGCCCAAGGCCTAGCCGCATCTGTAACCCTAACCCTCCTCTCAATCTCTCCCTCTTGTTCCCCATCTTCCCCTGTGCGCCGCCGCCACGCACAGCCAGTGCCAGGAGGCCGCGCTCGACCCCGCTCTCCTCCTTTCTCCTCGATCCCCTCCTCCCACCTCGCTCCGGCCACCCTCTTCCTGACGAGCCCTTCCTCCATTTTGAGTGCCCTAGGGTCACGACCTCGCTCCTCCTCGATGCCGGCCCCGCCGCCAAGCTCCTCAGCCCTCCATCGCCTACACCTCGTCAGCCCCGTCGTTGAACACGGGCAACTCCAGGAGCTTCCCCGAGCTCCAGCAGCTCCCGCGCTGCCACTGGAGGCCAACTCCGATGCCCCTGCCTCACGTCGCCCTCTGCTTTCGTCCACGCTGCGACCACGACCCCATCTCCTGCGCGAGACCTGCATCGCTGCTGCTGTGCTCCACACGCCCGTCCTGGAGCTCATCCGCCCCCCCAAGCCGCCATCCTGCACGCCTCCACGCGGTTCCCCTCGTGACACCTCTCCGAGCAGGAGCTCCGCCTCCCCTGCTTCGCGCCAAGGCCGACGCTGGCCACTACGTCCTTCGCCGCCCTGCTGCCGCTGCAGTCCAGCCGCGCCTCTACTTTGCATTGGTGACCTTCTGTCGTCGTCCCCATCGACCCGAGCATGTCCCACACGTGGCCTCAGCCTCGAGCTGTTGTCATGGTACCTCCCCGAACAGGAGCAATTTTGGATTGCCAAGTCCTCTTTGGATTCGTCAAGACCCTCATGTTCCACTACAGCCGGTGATGCATCAAGTACCTTTAGCAAAGACCCGAATGTCTACGACCTGTGTACCACTACAATTGCCATGTACATCTACGGACGCAAAGACCAAGGCAGCCAAGTACCCCTCCGGATCAGCAAGTTCGACTACCATCGGCGTAAACTGCTTCCTGAACGTGAACGCTACTTCCTCTACCGATGCCGTGTACAACTACTTCCACTACATCACGAGAATGTCTACTTCCCTAGACGATCTCGATCCGCTCCGAAACGCAAGCTTCAAAGGTAAAACAACGAGTCGACCACCGAATGCATGTGTTGTATGAGATGCTCGCGTTTGCACCGTGTCCGAGAGGTCTTTGCACGATCCTCCTCGTTTGCCATGCCGCTGTCCCGTGGGAACCTGGTAATCGGGATCACCCCACCATCTTTTGCATGTTCCGCACATCCACAAACTTGCTCTTTTGCACCGGTATCTCAATGAGTTGTCGGATCATCGGAATGTTGCCGTGGCACCATTTCCGTTGTAGTTGTTGTGGCACCCCTTTCGTTCCGCCACGTGACAAATGCTTCATAACATGCTCATCTCAACGTTTTCATAAATATTGCATAAAACTTGCATATGTCATCCGCATCATGAGAACAACATTTAGAATGTTTAAAATTGTGTTTGCAATAAATTGCTAAATGACATATGGGGATTTTCCGGAATTGTTGTTTGTTGTTTCCGGCCTCTTTTAAACTTGCCTAAATAGTTTAATTATGCTTCACCTCTTTCCATGTTTAACAACATTTAATCTTGTTGTGTACCTTTCGAGAGCGAACTAAATATCTTAAATGTGGTGTTTCGTCAATATGCAACTCGTTGCATATTGAGCTCCACTTAAATTGTAGTATCGTTTGTTGCACTTTGCCATGCCATGCCTATCTAAACCACACATGCATCATACTTGTTTGTGCATCTTGACAAGATTATCCTTGTGTGTTTACCTTGTTTTTTGCTTCTTTCCGGTTGTGCTCCTTCTCGTTAGTTCCTGTTTCGTTGCGATCGTTAGGATTCGTTCGTCTACACTTGGTTCGTCTTCGTGGCTTCATCTTCTTCATGGACTCATTCTTATTCCTAGCGGGATTTCTGGCAAGATGACCGTCACCTTGGATCTTACTACTATCATTGCTATGCTAGTTGCTTCGTTCTATCACTATGCTGCGCTACCTATTACTTGCTCTTCAAGCCTCCCAAATTGCCATGTCAGCCTCTAACCTTTTCACCCTTCCTAGCAAACCGTTGTTTGGCTATGTTACCTCTTTTGCTCAGCCCCTCTTATAGCGTTGTTAGTTGCCGGTGAAGTTGAAGATCGCTCCATGGTGGACAGGATTATGTTGGCATATCACAATATCTCTTATTTAATTAATGCATATAAATACTTGGTAAAGGGTGGAAGGCTCGGCCTTATGCCTGGTGTTTTGTTCCACTCTTGCCGCCCTAGTTTCCGTCATACCGGTGTTATGTTCCTTGATTTTGCATTCCTTACATGGTTGGGTGATTTATGGGACCCCCATGACAGTTCGCTTTGAATAAAACTCCTCCAGCAAGGCCCAACCTTGGTTTTACCATTTGCCTCACCACCACCTATACTTTTCCCTTAGGAGTCGCGCTCCCGAGGGTCATCTTTGTTTTAGGCCCCCCCGGGCCAGTGCGTCTCTAAGTGCTGGTCCAAACCGAGCAGCCTGCGGGGCCACCTCAGGGAAACTTGAGGGCTGGTTTTACTCGTAGCTTGACTTATCCTGTGTTGCCCTAAGAACGAGATATGTGTAGCTCCTATCGGGATTGTCGGCACATTGGGCGGCTTTGCTGGTCTTGTTTTACCATTGTCGAAATGTCTTGTAAACCAGGATTCCGAGACTGATCGGGTCTTCCTGGGAGAAGGAATATCCTTCATTGACCGTGAGATCTTGTGATGGGCTAAGTTGGGACACCCCTGCAGGGTATAAACTTTCAAGAGCCGTGCCCGCGATTATGTGGCAGATGGGAATTTGTTAATATCCGTTGTAGAGAACTTGGCACCAGATTTGAATTAAAACGCATCAACCGCGTGTGTAGCCGTGATGGTCTCTTTTCGGCGGTGTCCGGGAAGTGAACACGGTTTTGGGTTATGTTTGACGTAAGTATGAGTTTAGGATCACTTCTTGATCATTGCTAGCTTCACGAACGTTCCTTTGCTTCTCTTCTCGCTCTTATTTGCATAAGTTAGCCACCATATAGGCTTAGTCGCTGCTGCAACCTCACCACTTATCCTTTCCATTCCCATTAAGCTTTGCTAGTCTTGATACCCATGGTTATGGGATTGCTGAGTCCTCATGGCTCACAGATTACTACAACAATAGTTGCAGGTACAGGTTATGCGATGATCATGACGCGAGAGCGATGTTTGCTTGTTTTGGAGTTCTTCTTCTGCTTCTTCTTCGATCAGGGGATAGGTTCCAGGTCGGCAGCCTGGGCTAGCAAGGTGGATGTCGTTTGAGTTTTTGTTTGTGTTTCATCCATAGTCGGATGTTGCTCTCTTGTACGATGATGCTGTATTCATGTGGCATTGTATGCCTTTTGTATCTATCCCCAGCTATTATGTAATGTTGATGTAATGATATCCACCATGCACAAGTGTATCAGTATGCAGTTCTATCCTTGGTGGGACCTTCGAGTCTCTTTAGGACAGTATCGCATATTGGCCGTGACAGATGGACGCTGGAGCACCGGCCGACGTGATGTCTATGGCTCTGGCTAAAACCGTCGAGGCTCATGGTATGAAGAAGCGCAAGCACCCCGCCGAGACTACCGCAGACATGCTCAAAGCCATCGCCCTATCCAAGCCCCCTCTCCGCAATCCCTCATTAAGCAAGTCTAGGTAATGTCTCTTGTTGACAATCTTTTTCTTGATCTTGATCGTGTTTTTTCATCTAACACCCAGTACTAGTACTGGTAGTACATCTTTCTGGGTGATCTTGCATGTGATTTTAGTGTGCCAAATGACGGTTCTAAATTTTTATTTTGACCAAAACATGCGAGAGGTTGACACTGATTTCTTATAGATTACTTTCAACTACTCCCTCTGTCCCAAATTTCTTGTCTTAGATTTGTCTAGATACGGATGTATCTAATACTAAAATGTGACTTGATACATCCGTATCTAGAAAAATCTAAGACAAGAATTTTGGAACGGAGGGAGTACTTTATGAACATCAATGCTACCTTTGAAGAGGGTATATTTGCCTCGGTAACTTGTGTTATGGATATTGCAAGTAATCCCTCTGCTCTCATGCCTTTGAAGACATGTTCTAGTGTCTTTGTTCACTCATTTCTGTGCGTATATGGAGTATAATATCGAAAATCATCTTATATTTCTGAATGGAGGTAGTAATAAAATATGGTTTCTGTTTGAATTAGAACCAGGTCCGCAGTGGAGATGAAGTTCTCAAAGTCATGCCATGTGAACTTGAAGACCTGGGGATGAGTTCTACTGCTAAACTATCCAGCTGCTGTGACCTTGTCGCCACGTGTCCTGAACTAGTGTTTTCCTGTAGCACTGTTGTCAGGAGTGTTCTCGAGGATGTACTTTACCACAACAATTTCCTGGTTGTGCCTTTGATTACGAAGGGTGTGGTTCTTGTAAAGCTTCCCAACAAATCTGATGCGGCCTGTCTTCATCATCATGTTTATGAGTGGAAAGACCACTCTATTAGGTTCTCCAAGGTTGACGAGATGGTGATGGTGCATGTAGACATCTCTCACGAAGTCCATGGCCTAGTCAGTTATGCAGGGTTCATCCCGTAGGTCGATGGCAACAAATAGTCTGTAGAGTTTAATTAGTGCAACTTTGCTTGTGTGTACTAAGTACTATTGTTCACTACTTGATTTGTGTTCGTGAACCCTGTATTGTTTATTTGTACTGCCGCTTTTGGTGTGTGGTCAGTCCTGAGAACGGTCTATGTTAATGTCTGTCCACTCAATTCAGTCTGTATACTTTGAAGTACCCAGATCATCTTTTTTGTGAGGACGGTTTATCAATTATGGTTACACTCCAATATCTGTATGCATTGCAGGGTTTATTGCACCCACCAGGGTTTCCAGTCCCATGGATGTTCGGTCCATACGATTTGTCACCATCTTTGGACTGTCCTGCTTGTGGGAGTAGGCGGGGCCCCTTCATGCCACCCGTAGTGGGACAATCAATCTTCTGTTTAGTACTTCAACATAGTGATTTCCTGGTAAGGATTCACTCGTGTCACATCAAGTAAATCTTATTGATTTATTGTCTAAATCTTATCGATTTAATGTCATGTTTTCTTTCTTTCCTTGCAATTTTACTATGCAGGTTTTGCCATGTCATTCATCACATAATAAACCATTTGGTTTGCTCTATGATGGCTATTTTTGCAGGTTTCACTTCTTATGTCGTGTTAGTAACGAAAGCACTGTCCATCACTTATATTACTGGAAAAAATTGGATCAGTCTGTTGTCTGAGTACAAGCTTAATCCCTATGATGAACTGCAGTTTGGTTTAACAAAAATGCCACAATTAGTCCTTCTCGCGTTTAAAAGAAATGAAGAAAAAAAGTGGATCACGGTCATGGATCCTAGTCAAGTTAGAAAGCTGATCATAGCAGACTAGACACGATCGCCGCTGTCTCGCACATCGGTACCACCTTCAGCAACGGATCAAGCACCGGCAGTTGTTCTAGCACTAACAATGGCAGAAGATCAGCCAGATCCAGCTGAGGATTGGGCACCGACCGCGTCAGCGGATCAGTCTGATCTACCGGAGGATCGGGTATCGACACCGGCACCTGCTCCGACACCGGCCTCCATCTCTACAAGGAGCACCATCTCCGGCAGCAGTAGCGGCTTCGGCACCTGCAAAAACACTTGCACTTGCATCTGCTCTGGCCCGTGCAGCGGCAACTGAACGAGCAGTTGCACCGGCAATAGACTAGGCTGCAGTTCACACTTCATATACCAAAGTCCTTACAAAAACTAACATGTCCGCCTTCTTGGTAAGCATAGGCCGCCCAAGTGCTTCGCTCTTTTTTCTTTCCATGTTGTTTCACATGATTCACTATGTTGATAACTGTTTGGGTATGTCTTCTTGTTTGCAAACAAAGAATTCCTAGAGCAATGAGGGAGTCGTTCAACAATCTGGGTGACCGCAGCCAAGTTTATCTTACCATGCGCAGCCTTGGTGTGAATGAACCTGCTCAATATACCATAAGTACAAAGGATGGTCGCATGATGATTGATGCTAAAGGATGGTCAAGGTTCAAATATAATCATATCTTGCAGTAGGGGATGATGTCAAAATCGAACTTTCTTGGCAAGGAGAGCTGGTCCAAATCAACTTTGAAATTCTTCAGTAGCAGCACGCAACTGCTGAACTGATCTATCCTCCAAGATATTTTGATGTAATAATCTAGCATGGTGTAACAAGTGTCATGTGTGTATATGTAGTATGACAGTATTATTTATCACATGGTATATCGTTGATAGAATTGCAACTCTCATTGTTGGCTGTCATTCAATTTCATTCCAACAGCTCCCGCGCTTTATTCAATTTTGTGTATTCTCCTTGCGACAGCATCTAAAGCCAGAGTCGTACCGATCGCTTGCAATATGAAAAGCGCTGAGGTAGAACACACGGGCCCCCAAACATGCAGGGTGGGCTTGTGGCCCAAAGTCCAGAACCATGAGCATGTCGGAGTAGTATATTCTCAGCTGAACCCCCATTAAAAAAGCTGAACCCCCATAATGTCCGTGCATTGCACGTAACATCAAGATGCATTTGTATGAGTATTTTATCTTGTGAGAGAAAAGGATGAATGAGGGAAGGCCTTATTTGCAAATGTGGAGAGGTGTGTGGGTACCTGTCGGTGTCAAAACCGGCGGATCTCGGGTAGGGGGTCCCGAACTGTGCGTCTAGGCGGATGGTAACAGGAGACGAGGGACACGATGTTTTACCTCCATCGAGAGGGCCCGAAACTGGGTAAAAACATCGTGTCCCTCGTCTCCTGTTACCATCCGCCTAGACGCACAGTTCGGGACCCCCTACCCGAGATCCGCCGGTTTTGACACCGACATTGGTGCTTTCATTGAGAGTTCCTCTGTGTCGTCACCGATAGGCTTGATGGCATCTTCAACCAACAATGCTGTCCAGGGTGAGACTTTTCTCCCCGGACAGATCTTCGTATTCGGCGGCTTCGCACTGCGGGCCAATTCACTTGGCAATCTGGAGCAGATCGAAAGCTACGCCCCTGGCCGTCAGGTCAGATTCGGAAGCTTAAACTTCACGGCCGATGTCCGCGGAGACTTGATCTTCGACGGACTCGAGCCACAGCCAAGCGCGCCGCACTGTGACGATGGGCACGATCTAGCTCTGCCGCCGGACAGTGCCATGGTGGCCGCACACGGATCTGCTTCGGCCATTAGCCCGGAGCCGATCGCCCAGATCGAGGGCCGGTGGATAGACGCCGCCCCGGGGGCTTCAACATCCACGGCGATGGAGCCGAACACTGATCTTGTCCCTTGCGAAACCCGTGATTCCGAGGCGCCGGACTCCTCGCCGGACTCCGAACCTCCCGCGCCCCAACCAATTGATTCGGATTGGGCGCCGGTTATGGAATTCACCGCCGCGGACATTTTCCAACACTCGCCTTTTGGCGATATCCTGAATTCACTAAAGCATCTCTCGCTATCAGGAGAATCCTGGCCGGACTATGGCCAGGACGGTTGGAGTACGGACGATGAAGAAATTCAGAGCCCACCCACCACCCACTTTGTAGCCACTCTCGATGATTTAACCGACATGCTAGACTTCGACTCCGATGACATCGACGCCATGGACGACGATGCCGGAGACAAACAGGAGCCAGCGCGTACAGGGCACTGGAAGACCACCTCGTCATACGACATATATATGGTGGACACCCCGAAAGACGGGGATGGCAAAGAAGCAGCGGAGGCAGAGTCTCTAAAGAAACAGCCCAGACGCCGTCGTCAGCGGCGCCGCTCTAAATTCCGCCACAGCAAGAATGGAGATTCCGGCACAGGAGATAATAATACTCCGGAGAGCGCCGAAGACAATCCCCTCCAGCAAGACTCAGCGCAGGAGGATGCAGAAGCAAGCCCCCACGAGAGGGCGGCAGACGAAGGGGTTGAGGATGATAACTATATGCCTCTCTCCGAAGACGAAGCAAGCCTCAATGATGATGAATTTGTCGTACCTGAGGATCCCGACGAACAAGAGCGCTTCAAGCGCAGGCTTATCGCCACAGCAAACAGCCTAAAGAAAAAGCAGCAACAGCTCCAAGCTGATCAAGATCTGCTGGCCGATCGATGGACCAAGGTCCTCGCGGCCGAAGAGTATAAACTCGAACGCCCCTCCAAAATTTACCCAAGACACAAGCTGCTCCCCCGATTAGAGGAGGAAGCATACACACCTTCATCACCAACGCACGATATGGCTGACCGACCACCCCGTGGTCGTGACAGAGAGGCATCCAGGCCCCTAGCCAAAACCGTACCCCGGCATCGCTCCAAAAGTACGAAGCCAAGAGGGAACGCGCCGGACTTGCGGGACATATTGGAGGACAAGGCAAGGCAATCCAGATCCATCTACGGATCACGTGGGCGCCCTACGACCCACGACGAATACCGTCGTGCCGGATACAACAACCCCGGCCGGGCCGAACATAGCAGACAGCGCTCTCTCGAGCTGCGTCGCGATATTGCTCAATACAGGGGTGCCGCACACCCTCTATGCTTCACTGACGAAGTAATGGATCATCAGATCCCCGAAGGGTTTAAACCCGTAAACATCGAATCCTACGATGGCACAACAGACCCCGCGGTTTGGATCGAAGACTATCTTCTCCACATTCACATGGCCCGCGGCGATGATCTCCACGCCATCAAATATCTCCCACTCAAGCTTAAAGGACCAGCTCGGCATTGGCTAAACAGCTTGCCCGCAGAATCAATTGGGTGCTGGGAAGACCTAGAAGCTGCATTCCTCGACAACTTCTAGGGCACATATGTGCAACCACCAGACGCTGATGACCTAAGCCACATTATTCAGCAGCTAGATGAATCGGCCAAACAATTCTGGACACGGTTCTTGACAAAGAAAAACCAAATCGTCGACTGTCCGGATGCAGAGGCCCTTGCAGCCTTCAAACATAACATCCGGGACGAATGGCTAGCCCGGCACCTGGGGCAGGAAAAGCCGAAATCCATGGCAGCCCTCACATCATTAATGACCCGCTTTTGCGCGGGGGAGGACAGCTGGCTAGCTCGTAGCAACAACCTCCGTAAAAATTTTGGCAGTCCGGATACCAAGGACAACAACGGCAGGTCACGTAGAAACAAAAACAAGCGCCGCATTAACGGCGATGATAAGGAGGATACGGCAGTCAATGCCGGATTCCGAGGCTCTAAACCCGGTCAGCGGAAGAAGCCATTCAAAAGAACCACTCCGGGTCCGTCCAATCTGGACCGAATACTCGACCGCTTATGCCAGATACATGGCACCTCTGAAAAGCCAGCTAACCACACCAATAGAGAATGCTGGGTGTTCAAGCAGGCCGGCAAGTTAATTGCCGAAAACAATGACAAGCGGCTCAACAGCGACGACGAGGAAGAGACCCGACCGCCGAACAGCAGAGGACAGAAGAGTTTCCCCCCACAAGTGCGGACGGTGAATATGATATACGCGACCCACATACCCAAATGGGAGAGGAAACGCGCACTCAGGGTCGCCTATGCGATGGAGCCAGTCGCCCCAAAGTTCAATCCATGGTCCTCTTGTCCGATCACTTTCGATCGAAGAGACCATCCGACCAGCATACGCCATGGCGGATTCACCGCATTGGTTTTAGACCCAATCGTCGATGGATTTCACCTCACAAGAGTCCGGATGGACGGCGGTAGTAGCCTGAACCTGCTTTATCAGGATACAGTGCGCAAAATAGGCATAGACCCATCAAGGATCAAACCTACAAAGACAACCTTTAAAGGTGTCATCCCAGGAGTGGAGGCCAACTGTACAGGCTCAGTCACACTGGAACTGGTCTTCGAATCCCCGGATAATTTCCGAAGCGAAGAGTTAATCTTCGACATAGTCCCGTTTCGCAGCGGCTATCACGCTCTGCTCGGACGAACCGCGTTTGCAAAATTCAACACGGTGCCGCATTATGCATACCTAAAGCTCAAGATGCCAGGCCCTCGTGGAGTCATCACGGTCAATGGGAATACGGAACGCTCCGTCCGAACGGAGGAACATACAGCGGCTCTCGCGGCAGAAGTACAGAGCAGCCTTCTAAGGCAATTCTCAAGTCCGGCAGTCAAAAGGCCGGACACAGCAAAGCGCGCCCGGAGCAATGCCACCCAAGACCACCTGGCGCGATCAGAGCACGCGTAGCAATGCGGCCCCAACCCTCGCCCGCGCATGATCGCAAGAATAACACTCCGCATACATCATTACGCTTTGGAGATACCATGGGCGCAGGGAAAGGGGCACGATCAAAATGGACCCAGAGTGCGGCTCGACCACACCAGGGGCTCGCAAGTGTGCCCCCTTTCTTTTTCTATTATTATTTTTCTTCTTCTTTTATACACAGGACTCTGTTAACCAGAAGCCCTGTCCGGTGGCAAACCTGCCGAACTCATGATGCAATAGTCAGGGACTAAAGAAGGCCGCGACGAACATTCAGGTGGTCTCAATTACGAGCATTAAATTCGATTATATACACCAAGTCTGCAGCTGACCCCTGGAGGGGACATGTTTATTTAGTCCAAATCCCTTGCCTACTGTACTATTTGTATCAGTCCGCTGTACTAGCAGACTTTCTTTCATAAATAATGCAGCACCTCTTTATTGCAATTGCATTATCTTTTATATATATGTTCATTACATGACATCTTGCACCCGTATATGTTGGTACGGCCGAATACGCCAGGGGCTTCTGTTCCCCAAATTATGGTGTGATAAAGTCCGAACACTTTCACAAGTGCGGCACCCCGAACTTATAGCATTATATGAATCAGCTCTGAATCATGTCTTGGGTCAATAGTTGGGTTTGCCCGGCTCCCACGTTTTGGTGCCTTACGTTCCATTCTGTCGGCTAAGGTGGCACTGGGAGAACCACTGCGATTGCGCCCCGGTTGAGCCGGGTTAACGCCTCAGTGGAGAAAGCTAAAACTGACTGGCATGATAAGGCGAGAGACTGGTCGCTGTTCGAGAGGTTTTTTCGGGTCCTTAAAGACTCACGCCGCTTCGAGCGAAGTTCCGGATAATGTCCGATGAAGGCGTGGATAGCGCCCCGGACGAAATTTAAAATTATAGATTTCTATGGCTAAGTGAGAGTGTTCATGCACTATAAGTCCGGTTGCCTTGTTCGTCGTGTTGAGCGCCTCCCTAGATGGACCGAAAAATGGGAACAAGAGTGCTCAAGTTTATCCCGAACACCCCAACACTTGCGGCTTGGGGGCTGAAGCCAACGACTTGCCATCTCTCAGATTTTACAAACGACCGCACAGAAGGTAATATTTTAAATTAAACAAGTGTTGCTCATGGCACATATAAACGAAGTTTTCAGCGCACAGGATAAATACACAACGATTTCACTCAAAGATTACATTTCGGGAGCACTCATCTGCAATATCGCAGGCTCCCTTCAGGACAACTTTATAATACCGCTCCGGCGTGCGATGCTCCTTGCCCGGCGGCGGCGGGTCCGTGAGAAGCTTCTCCGCATCCAGTTTGCCCCATTGCACCTTTATGCGGGCAAGGGCCCGACGAGCGCCTTCGATACAGGCGGAGCGCTTGATTACATCAAGCCATGGGCATGCATCCACCAGCCGCCGCACGAGGCCAAAGTAGCTCCCAGGCATGGCCTGTCCAGGCCACAACCGGACTATGAGGCCCTTCATGGCCTCCTCAGCTACCTTGTGGAGTTCGACCAGCTGCTTCAGCTGGTCGCTTGGGGGCACCGGATGGCCGGCCTCAGAGTACTGAGACTAGAAGACCTTCTCCGTCGAGCTCCCCTCCTCGCCACGATAGAATGCGGCGGCATCAGACGCACTACGCGGCAGATCTGCAAACGCCCCTGGAGAGCTCCGAATTCGGGTAAGTATCAGGTAGTTCACATTAACATGCCTGCTTGCATGAAAAATGCCTTACCCGCCGCTATCTTCTTCATGTCCTCAACTTCCTGAAGGGCCTTACGGGCCTCGGCCTTGGCGGACTTGGCACTTTCGAGAGCCGAGGCAAGCTTGGACTCTCGAGTCTTGGAGTCACGCTCCAAACTCTCATGCTTTTCCATGAGAGCCTGGAGCTCTTGCCGAACTTCCGCCACCCGCGCCTCTTGCTTTTCTCGCTCAGTCTGTTCCGCGGCCGCACTGCGTTCGGCCGCGGATACAACTTCCTTCAGGGCTGCCACCTCGTTAGTGGCCCTTGCAATACACATATTATCCTCGTTAATTTTATTTGTAACCAAAACCCTTTTCTGTAAGGTACTTATTTAAAGTGGTGTTATTCACCTTCTTTTTCCTCGAGCTGCCTCTTGGCATGGCCGAGCTCTTGCTCGGACCGCTCGAGATCCTTCTTCAACACCTCGACCTCTGCCGTTAGCACGGCAGAGGTCAGCAACGCAGCCTGCAAACCCATATTGACATATTTTAGGCAACCCTGCGTATATCTTGTTAGATCCTCAGTCCGGCTTTTCTTTCCGAACACCGAACTAAGCATCAGGGGCTACTGTCTATGCGGTATTACATTACATAAGTTTAACTTCTTACCTCAAAGCCTGTTAGAAGGCTACTGCAGGCTTCGGTCAGCCCGCTCTTAGCGAGATGAACCTTCTTAATCACCGCACTCATGATAGTGCGGTGTTCTTCCTCGATGGAAGCGCCTTTAAGCGCCTCCAACAGGTTATCCGGCGCCTCTGGTTGGACGGAGGCCGCCGGCGTCACGGTCCTGCCCTTCTTTCGAAGGGGCCGCTTGCCGGACTCTGGAACCATTGCGGGTTCCGATGTAGAGTCCGGCGCAAAGTCCGGGAGGTCGCCTGACGGCGCCTCTGGAGCCTCCTCCTGATGGGTCCCTCTTTGGGATCCCACCTCGGCGTCCTCATCGGCGCGTGGGGTAGAGGCAGTCGGGACGGAATTTACGTCCGACGAGGCCAACGACCCGCTCATCGAGTCGGGGAGATCGTCACAGGCCGGACTATGGGCAGAATGCGGCGTTAGAAGGATACCGCGTGACATAAAATATACGGCATACAAATGATCCGAATACTTACGATCTTGCCGGATGCCTGGCCCTTGGAGGCCACTCATCCTCGCCAACGTTGATGTTGGCGAAACTGTCCGGGAGGATAGTTCTCCCCCTCTTGGACCCTTCGGCCTCCCCGATTGGGGAAGCCTTCCTCTTCTTCTCTCCCTCCTCCGGGAGAGAATACTCCTCCTCCTCATCTTCAGGGGAGGAGCCCTCATCGTCGTCAGACGCCTGATTGCGGGAACTCTTTCGAGTCCCCGTGGCCACCTTCTTGGCCTTCTTCTCCGGCACCACGTGCGGTGCCGGAACCAGCAGCCCTGTTAAGCGGGCGTTCACTGGGTCTTCTAGCATGGGAGCCGGGCTGATAAGCAGCTTGGCCTTCTCCATCCATTCCTGTCAAAGGAAGTGGCAGAATGAAATCCCACTAAAAGTTAATTTAATTACCACAAGTGTCCCGTAATGGGGTTGAGTCACTTACCGCGTCAGTTGGACACTGCGAGCTGAATCCACGATCTTCCGTCGCGGATGCGGGGGCTTCGGCGCCCTTGAACAGCACCCTCCAGGCGCCTTCGTATGTTGTATCGAAGAGCCCGCTCAGCACCTGGTGCTGTTCTGGATTGAACTCCCACAAATTGAATGCCCGTTCTTGGCATGGGAGAATCCGCCAGAGGAGCATGACTTGGACCACGTCGACGAGCCGGAGCCTATTGCTCACCATCTTCTTGATGCAGGCTCGGAGTCCCGTCACCTCCACCGGATTTCCCCACTGCAAGCCCTTCTCTTTACAGGAGGTGAGCTGCATGGGGATTCCAGATCTAAACTCGGGGGCCGCTGCCCATCTGGGCTGGCGCGGCTCGGTGATGTAGAACCACCCCGATTGCCACCCCTTGACGGAGTCCACGAAGGTCCCTTCTAGCCAAGGGACGTTGGGCAGTTTGCCCAACATAGCGCCTCCGCATTCCGCTTGCGTGCCCTTCACAACCTTCGGCTTGACGTTGAAGGTCTTGAGCCACAGGCCGAAGTGGGGCTGGATGCAGAGGAAGGCCTCACACACGACGATAAACGCCGAGATGTTGAGGATGAAGTTCGGCGCCAGATCGTGGAAATCCAGGCCGTAGTAAAACATGAGCCCCCGGACAAATGGATGGAGTGGAAAGCCCAGTCCACGGAGGAAGTGGGGAAGAAAGACGACCCTCTCATGAGGCTCGGGGGTAGGGATGAGCTGCCCCTCGTTGGGCAGCCGATGCGCGATATCGCTGGAAAGGTATCTGGCGTCGCGCAGCTTGGTGATGTCCTCTTCCTTGGCGGTGGAGGCTAACCATTTACCTCCCGCTCCGAACATGTTCGGAGAAGGTCGAGGCGAGATGCGCGAGCTCGGGCGTTGGAGCTTGAGTGCGCGGAGATGGATAAGCAAAGGAGGAAGAAGGCGTAGGTGAGAAGGTGAATCCTTATCCCTTATATAGGCAGACAAAACTATGCGTCCCCCACCAGCCTGGTAAAACTCGCTTATCTCCCAAGCGCCACCATCAATGGCACGATTAGGTTACCCACGTCCGTATTGATGAGAATCCCGGAATAAGGGGAACACGATCTCTGCTTCGACAAGACGTGCCAAGGAAACCGCTTCGCTAAACGTACTGAGGTGGTATAGTAAAAAACAATTCAAACAAAGGCTTGGTAGCTGTGTGATGTCACGCCGCATAATACGTCAGAAGAACAAGCTAGTGTATATATTTATTTCTCTCTACGCTGGAATGTGGAAATTATTTTTGCAGAGCCGGACACTATCCTGGTGTTCATGATCTTCTCTGAATAATTCAAGGTAGGAACCCGCCTTGCAATGCCGAACATTATGCACGCCGGACTTATCGTCATTGAAGACTGGTTCAGGGGCTACTGAGGGAGTCCTGGACTAGGGGGTGTCCGGACAGCCGGACTATCATTATCCGCCGGACTCCAAGACTACGAAGATAGAAGATTGAAGACTCCGGCTCATGTCCGGAAGGTACTTTCCTTGGCGTGGAAGGCAAGCTTGGCAATACGGATATGTAGATCTCCTACCATTGTAACCGACTCTGTGTAACCCTAGCCCCTCTGGTGTCTATATAAACTGGAGGGCTTTAGTCCGTAGGACAACATACATTACAACAATCATACCATAGGCTAGCTTCTAGGGTTTAGCCTCCTTGATCTCGTGGTAGATCTACTCTTGTACTACCCATATCATCAATATTAATCAAGCAGGACGTAGGGTTTTACCTCCATCGAGAGGGCCCGAACCTGGGTAAAAACATCGTGTCCCTCGTCTCCTGTTACCATCCGCCTAGACGCACAGTTCGGGACCCCCTACCCGAGATCCGCTGGTTTTGACACCGACAGGGACGCATAGTTTTCGTCCGCCTATATATAAGGGATAAGGATTCACCTTCTCACCTACGCCTTCTTCCTCCTTTGCTTATCCATCTTCGCGCACTCAAGCTCCAACGCCCAAGCTCGCGCATCTCGCCTCGACTTTCTCCAAATATGTCCGGAGCGGGAGTTAAATGGTTAGCCTCCACCGCTAAGGAGGAGGACATCACCAAGCTGCGCAATGCCGGATATATTTCTAGCGATATCGCGCATCGGCTGCCCGACGAGGGGCAGCTCATCCCTACCCCGGGGCCTCATGAGAGGGTCATCTTCCTTCCCCACTTCCGCCACGGACTGGGCTTTCCGCTCCATCCATTCGTCCGGGGGCACATGTTTTACTATGGCCTGGATTTCCACGATCTGGCGCCGAACTTCATCCTCAACATCTCGGCGTTTATCGTCGTGTCCGAGGCCTTCCTCTGCATCCGGCCCCACTTCGGCCTGTGGCTCAAGACCTTCAACGTTAAGCCGAAGGTTGTGAAGGGCACGCAAGCGGAATGCGGAGGCGCCATGTGGGTTAAATTGCCCAACGTCCTTTGGCTCGAAGGGGCCTTTGTGGACTCCGTCAAGGGGTGGCAATCGGGGTGGTTCTACATCACCGAGCCGCGCAAGCCCACATGGGCGGCGGCCCCCGAGTTTAGATCTGGCATCCCCACGCAGCTCACCTCCTGGAAAGAGAAGGGCTTGCAGTGGGGCAATCCAGTGGAGGTGACGGGACTCCGAGCCTGCATCCAGAAGATGGTGAGCAATAGGCTCAGGCTCGTCGACGTGGTCCAAGTCATGCTCATCCGGCGGATCCTCCCATGCCAGGAACGGGCATTCAATTTGTGGGAGTTCAATCTGGAACAGCACCAGGCACTAAGCGGGCTCTTCGATACAACATACGAAGGCGCCTGGAGGGTGCTGTTCAAGGGCGCCGAAGCCCCCGCATCCGCGACGGAAGATCGCGGATTCAGCTCGCAGTATCCCACTGATGAGGTAAGTGATTCAACCCCATCACGGGACACTTGTGGTAATTAAATTGACTCTTAGTGGGATTTCATTCTGCCTCTTCCTTTGATAGGAATGGATGGAGAAGGCCAAGCTGCTTATCTGCTTGGCTCCCATGCCAGAAGACCCAGTGGACGCCCGCTTAATAGGGCTGCTGGTTCCGGCACCGCACGTGGTGCCGGAGAAGAAGGCCAAGAAGGTGGCCGCGGGGACTCGAAAGAGTTCCTGCAATCAGGCGTCTGACGACGACGCGGACTCCTCCCCCGAAGACGAGGAGGAGTATTCTCTCCCGGAGGAGGGAGAGAAGAAGAGGAAGGCTTCCCCAATCGGGGAGACCGAAGGGTCCAAGAGGGGGATAACTATCCCCCCGGACAGTTTCGCCAACACCAGCGTTGGCGAGGATGAGTGGCCTCCAAGGGCCAGGCTTCCAGCAAGATCATAAGTATCCGGATCATTTATATGCAATATCTTTTATGTCACGTAATATCCTTCTAACGCCGCATTCTGCCCGTAGTCCGGCCGATGACGATCTCCCCGACTCATCGAGCGGGTCGTTGGCCTCGTCGGATGTGAATTCCATCCCGACTGCCTCTACCCCACGCGCCGACGAGGACGCTGAGGTGGGATCCCAGAGAGGGACCCATCAGGAGGAGGCTCTGGAGGCGCCGTCAGGCAGCCTCCCGGACTTTGTGCCGGACTCTACACCGGAACCCGCAGTGGTTCCAGAGTCCGGCAAGCGGCCCCTTCGAAAGAAGGGCAAGACCGTGACACCGGCAGCCTCCGTCCAACCGGAGGCGCCGGATAACTTGATGGAGGCGTTTAAAGGCGCTTCCATCGAGGAAGAACACCGCACTATCATGAGTGCGGTGATTCAAAAGGTTCAGCTCGCCAAAAGCGGGCTGACCGAAGCCTGCAGCAGCCTTTTAACAGGCTTTGAGGTAAGAAGTTAAAATCATGTAATGTAATACCGCATAGACAGTAGCCCCTGATGCTCAGTTTGGTGTTCGGGAAGAAAAGCCGGACTGAGGATCTAATAAGATATGCGCAGGGTTGCTAAAAAATATGTCAGTATGGGTTTGCAGGCTGCGCTGCTGGCCTCTGCCGCATTAATGGCGGAGGTCGATGTGCTGAAGCAGGATCTCGAGCGGTCCGAGCGAGAGCTCGGCCATGCGAAGAAGCAGCTCGAGGACAAAGAAGGTGAGTAACACCACTTTGAATAGGTACCTTACAGAAAAGGATTTTGGTTGCAATAAAATTAACAAGGATAATATGTGTATTGCGGGGGCCACTAACGAGGTGGCAGCCCTGAAGGATGCTGTGTCCGCGGCCGAACGCAATGCGGCCGTGGAACGGGTTGAGCGAGAAAAGCAAGAGGCACGGGTGGCGGAAGTTCGGCAAGAGCTCCAGGCTCTCATGGAAAAGCATGAGAGTTTGGAGCGTGAGTCCAAGACTCGAGAGTCCGAGCTTGCCTCGGCTCTCGAAAGTGCCAAGTCCGCCAAGGCCGAGGCCCATAAGGCCCTTCAGGAGGTTGAAGATATAAAGAAAATAGCGTCGGGTAAGGCATTTTTCATGCAGAGCAAGCATGTTAATGTAAATTACCTGATACTTACCCGCGTTCGGAGCTCTCCAGGGGCGTCTGCAGATCTGCCGCGTAGTGCATCCGATGCCGCCGCATTCTATCGTGGCGAGGAGGGGTGCTCGACGGAAAAAGTATTCTGGTCTCA
Organism: Triticum timopheevii; assembly: GCA_963921465.1. NCBI lineage: Eukaryota > Viridiplantae > Streptophyta > Magnoliopsida > Poales > Poaceae > Triticum > Triticum timopheevii. The sequence goes on from OY997270.1 coordinate 144,945,170, forward strand.
GTATGCTGAGGCCGGACACCCGGTGCCCCCAAGCGACCAGCTGAAGCAGTTGGTCGAACTCCACAAGGTAGCTGAAGAGGCCATGAAGGGCCTTATAGTCCGGCTGTGGCCTGGACAGGCCATGCCTGGGAGCTACTTTGGCCTCGTGCGGCGGCTGGTGGATGCATGCCCCTGGGTGGATGTCATCAAGCGCTCCGCCTGTATTGAAGGCGCTCGCCGGGCTCTTGCCCACACAAAGGTGCAATGGGGCCGGTTGGATGCGGAGAAGCTTCTCACGGACCCACCGCCGCCGGGCAAGGAGTATCGCACGCCCGAGATGTATTATAAAACTGTCCTAAAGGGAGCCCGCAATATTGCGGATGAGTGCCCCCGAAATGCAATTTTTGAGTGAATTTGCTATGTATTATCCTGCGCACTGTAACTTTGTTCATGTGCGCGTTAAGCAACACTTGTTTAATTTAAAATATTACCTTCTGTGCGGCCGTTTATAAAATCTAAGAGAAGGCAAGTCGTTGGCTTCATCCCCCAAGCCACGAGTGCTGGGGTGTTCGGGATAAACTTGAGAACTCTTGTTCCCATTGTTGGGTCCATCGAGGGAGGCGCTCAACACAACGAACAAGGCAACCGGACTTATAATGCTTGAACACTCTCACTTAGCCATAGAATTCTATAATTTTAAATTTCGGCGAAGCCCCTGGTATTCGGAAGACCGAATCCGGGGCGCTATCCATGCCTTCATCGGACATTGTCCAGAACTTCGCTCGAAGCGGCGTGAGTCTTTAAGGACCCGAAAAAACCTCTCGAACAACGACCGGTCTCTCGCCTTATCATGCCAGTCGGTTTTAGCTTTCTCCACTGAGGCGCTCGCCCGGCTCAACCGGGGCGCAATCGCAGTGGTTCTCCCAGTGCCACCTTAGCCGACGGAACGGAACGTAAGGCACCAAAATGTGGGAGCCGGGCAAACCCAACTATTGACCCAAGACATGATTCGGAGCCGATTCATATAATGCTATAAGTTCGGGGTGCCACACTTGTGAAAGTGTTCGGACTTATCACACCATAGGATGGGGAACATAAGCCCCTGGTGTATTAGGCCGTACCAAAATATACGGGTGCAAGATGTCATATAATGAGCATACATATAAAAAGTAATGCAATTGCGATCAAAAAGGTGCTGGATTATTTATGAAAGAAAGTTTGCTAGTGGAGCGAACTGATACAAATAGTGCGGTAAGCAAGGGATTTGGACTAAGTAAACATGTCCCCCTCCAGGGATGAGCTGCGGACTTGGTGTATATAATCGAATTTAATGCTCGTAATTGAGACCACCTGAGTGTTCGTCGCGGCATTCTTTAGTCCCTGACTGTTGTATCATGAGTTCGGCAGGTTCACCGCCGGACAGGGCTTCTGGTTAACAGAGTCCTGTGTACATAAAAGAAGAAGAAAAATAAAATAAAAAAAGGGGGGCACACTTGCGAGCCCCCGGTGTGGTCGAACCGCTCTCTGGGTCCGTTGCGATTGTGCCCCCTCCCCTGTGCCCATGGTATCTCCAAAGCGTAATGATGTACGCGGAGAGTTATTCTTGCGATCATGCGCGGGCGAGGGTTGGGGCCGCATTGCTACGCGTGCTCTGATTGCGCCAGGTGGTCTTGGTTGGCATTGCTCCGGGCGCGCTTTGCTGTATCCGGCCTTTTAACGCCCGGAATCGAGAATTGCCTTAAGAGGCTGCTCTGTACTTCTGCCGCGAGAGCCGCTGTATGTTCCTCCGTTCGGAGGGAGCGTTCCGTATTCCCATTGACCGTGATGACTCCACGAGGGCCTGGCATCTTGAGCTTTAGGTATGCATAATGCGCCACCGCATTGAATTTTGCAAACGCGGTTCGTCCGAGGAGAGCGTGATAGCCGCTGCGAAATGGGACTATGTCGAAGATTAACTCTTCGCTCCGGAAATTATCCGGGGATCCGAAGACCACTTCCAGTGTGACTGAGCCTGTACAGTTGGCTTCCACTCCTGGTATGACACCTATAAAGGTTGTCTTTGTAGGTTTAATCCTTGATGGGTCTATGCCCATTTTACGCACTGTATCCTGATAAAGCAGGTTCAGGCTACTGCCGCCGTCCATCAGGACTCTCGTGAGGTGAAATCCATCGACGATTGGGTCTAAAACCAATGCGGCGAATCCGCCATGGCGTATGCTGGTCGGATGGTCTCTTCGATCGAAAGTGATCGGACAAGAGGACCATGGATTGAACTTTGGGGAGACTAGCTCCATCGCATAGACGTCCCTTAGTGCGCGTTTCCTCTCCCTCTTGGGTATGTGGGTCGCATATATCATATTCACCGTCCGTACTTGTGGGGGAAAACCCTTCTGTCCTCTGTTGTTCGGCGGTCGGGTCTCTTCCTCGTTGTCGCTATTTAGCCCCTTGTCATTGTTTTCGGCAATTAACTTGCCGGCCTGCTTGAACACCCAGCAATCTCTATTGGTGTGGTTAGCTGGCTTTTCAGAGGTGCCATGTATCTGGCATAAGCGGTCGAGTATTCGGTCCAGATTGGACAGACCCGGAGTGGTTCTTTTGAATGGCTTCTTCCGCTGACCGGGTTTAGAGCCTCGGAATCCGGCATTGACTGCCGTATCCTCCTTATCGTCGCCGTTAATGCGGCGCTTGTTTTTGTTTCGACGTGACCTGCCGTTGTTGTCCTTGGTATCCGGACTGCCAGAATTTTTGCGGAGGTTGTTGCTACGGGCTAGCCAGCTGTCCTCTCCCGCGCAAAAGCGGGTCATTAACGATGTGAGGGCTGCCATGGATTTCGGCTTTTCCTGCCCTAGGTGCCGGGCTAGCCATTCGTCCCGGATGTTATGTTTGAAGGCTGCAAGGGCCTCTGCATCCGGACAGTCGACGATTTGGTTTTTCTTTGTCAAGAACCGTGTCCAGAATTGTCTGGCCGATTCGTCTGGCTGCTGAATGATGTGGCTTAGGTCATCAGCGTCTGGTGGTCGCACATACATGCCCTGGAAGTTGTCGAGGAATGCGGCTTCCAGGTCTTCCCAGCACCCAATCGACTCTGCGGGCAAGCTGTTTACCCAATGCCGAGCTGGTCCTTTAAGCTTGAGTGGGAGATACTTGATGGCATGGAGATCATCGCCGCGGGCCATATAGATGTGGAGAAGATAGTCTTCGATCCAAACCGCGGGGTCTGTTGTGCCATCGTAAGATTTGATGTTTACGGGTTTAAACTCTTCGGGGATCTGATGATCCATTACTTCGTCAGTGAAGCATAGATGGTGTGTGGCGCCTCTGTATTGAGCAATGTCACGACGCAGCTCGAGAGAGCGCTGTCTGCTGTGTTCGGCCCGGCCGGGGTTATTGTATCCGGCTCGACGGTATCCGTCGTGGGTCGTAGGGCACCCACGTGATCCGTAGATGGATCTGGGTTGCCTTGCTTTGTCCTCCAATATGTCTCGCAAGTCCGGCGCGTTTCCTCTTGGCTTCGTACTTTTGGAACGATGCTGGGGTACGGTCTTGGCTGGGGGCCTGGATGCCTCTCTGTCACGACCACGGGGTGGTCGGTCAGCCATATCGTGCGCTAGTGATGGAGGTATGGATGCTTCCTCCTCTAATCGGGGGAGCAATTTGCGTCTTGGGTAACTTTTGGAGGAGCGTTCGAGTTTCTACTCTTCGGCCGTGAGGACATCGGTCCATCGATCGGCCAGCAGGTCCTGATCAGCTTGGAGCTGTTGCTGCTTTTTCTTTAGGCTGTTTGCTGTGGCGATAAGCCTATGCTTGAAGCGCTCTTGTTCGACGGGATCCTCAGGTACGACGAATTCATCATCGTTGAGGCTTGCTTCGTCTTCGGAGGGAGGCATATAGTTATGATCCTCAACCTCTTCATCTGCCGCCCTCTCGTGAGGGCTTGCTTATGCATCCTCCTGCGCTGAGTCTTGCTGGAGGGGATTGTCTTCGGCACTCTCTGGAGTATTATTATCTCCTATGCCGGAATCTCCATTCTTGCTGTGGCGGGATTTAGAGCGGCGCCGCTGACGCCGGCATTTGGGCTGCTTCTTTAGAGAGTCTGCCTCCGCTGCTTCTTCGCCATCCCCGTCTTTTGGGGTGTCCACCATATATATGTCGTATGATGAGGTGGTCTTCCAGTGCCCTGTAGGCGCTGGTTCTTGTTCGTCTCCGGCATTGTCGTCCATAGCGTCGATGTCGTCGGAGTCGTAGTCTAGCATGTCGGTTAGATCATCGACAGTGGCTACAAAGTGGGTGGTGGGAGGGCTCTGAATTTCTTCGTCGTCCGTACCCCAGCCATCCTGGCCATAGTCCGGCCAGGACTCTCCTGATAACAAGAGGTGCTTTAGTGAATTCAGGATATCGCCAAAAGGCGAGTATTGAAAGATGTCCGCGGCGGTGAATTCCATAACCGGCGCCCAATCCGGATCGATTGGTAGGGGCGCGGGAGGTTCGGAGTCCGGCGAGGAGTCCGGTGCCTCGAAATCACGAGTTTCGCAGGGGACAAGATCAGTGTTCGGCTCCATCGCCGTGGATGTTGAAGCCCCCAGGGCGGCGTCTATCCACCGGCCCTTGATCTGGGCGATCGGCTCCGGCCGAAGCGGATCCATGTGCGGCCAACAAGGCACTGTTCGGTGGCAGAGCTAGATCATGCCCATCGTCACAGTGCGGCGCGCTTGGCTGTGGCTTCAGTCCGTCGAAGATCAAGTCTCCGCGGACATCGGCCGTGAAGTTCAAGCTCCCGAATCTGACCTGACGGCCAGGGGCGTAGCTTTCGATCTGCTCCAGATGGCCAAGTGAATTGGCCCGCAGTGCGGAGCCGCCGAATACGAAGATCTGTCCGGGGAGAAAAGTCCCACCCTGGACAGTGTCGTTGGTTGAAGATGCCATTAAGCCTATCGGTGACGACACAGAGGAACTCTCAATGAAAGCACCGATGTCGGTGTCAAAACCGGCGGATCTCGGGTAGGGGGTCCCGAACTGTGCGTCTAGGCGGATGGTAATAGGAGACGAGGGACACGATGTTTTTACCCAGGTTCGGGCCCTCTCGATGGAGGTAAAACCCTACGTCCTGCTTGATTATTATTGATGATATGGGTAGTACAAGAATGGATCTACCACGAGATCAAGGAGGCTAAACCCTAGAAGCTAGCCTATGGTATGATTGTTGTAATGTATGTTGTCCTACGGACTAAAGCCCTCCGGTTTATATAGACACCGGAGGAGGCTATGGTTACACAGAGTCGGTTACAATGGTAGGAGATCTACATATCCGTATTGCCAAGCTTGCCTTCCACGCCAAGGAAAGTCCCATCCGGACACGGGCCGGAGTCTTCAATCTTGTATCTTCGTAGTCTTGGAGTCCGGCGGATAATGATAGTCCGGCTATCCGGACACCCCCTAGTCCAGGACTCCCTCAGTACCTTTTTGCAAAATTGCCATAGTTTCCTTCCTATCCGTCAGATATAAATCGGACAGCCTATATTGCAGGATGGCAGGCACACCATCATCACCAACTTGTCTATACTGTGTTAAAAACAACTCTGTTTTTTTATAATTATATAAGTTATATATATTCCCCTTGATTTTTCTTATGTATATAGTTGTGATATAAAAGATTTGTATATTTCTTTACAGAGGGAGTATCTCTCTGTCAAAAATATATTTATGTGTAACTAGTTCCTCCTATCTTTCTACTTCCTTTCGCTGATATGTAGGGAAACCGGCAACGGGGTTCATGTGCCATATGCACAAATCAGAGTGCACAACTGCATGGTAGACACACCCCGGTCGTAGCGCCACAGTAATGCCCAATGAGCCGTCAAATCACAACCCTCCCCCTTTCCGACATAAGCAGTAAGTTGGATGGACGAAGTGGCAATATTTCACTGGGCCTGAATCCCCTTCTCCCTCGTCTACTTGTTCAGAGAAAACCCCCTCTCGGCGATTGCATAGGGTTTTCTCATGGAGAACCAGGTATGAATTCTTCATCCATCCCCAATAAATCCACGTCCCTTGGTCGCAGGTAATCCTAGGATGGCAGCCGCCGCCGTTGATGCATTTTTCTTCCTACTGAACTTTGTGTGTTTCATTTACAGTGCCCAAAGTGCGAGGACCCTACAGGTTTCTACGCCCTCGGTGAGACGCCACACTTGTTCCTTCTCATCCTAACACATGATTTTAAAACGCGCACAGTATGTTCCTAGAATCCTCTTTTCTATCCGGGAGGGCGGGGTTTTTTTGAACATGCTGTCAACTAATTTGGAAATTTGGATTGCTATATTTGGATAAAAGGTACTACTAGTACGATGGTCAACACTGACGTGAAGGAGGAAGTTATTTCTAGATTTCGATAGGGAATACATTGTGTTCTCATATTATTTTTCCTGCAGTGCATTATTTGCTCTGCCAGAACACATGTACTCAAGATGCTCGGCCTTGCCATAACTGAATACACTAGTTTAATGGTCACAGTGAAGACAAGCCATGGATATAAGTTTCGAGTTGGGTTCATGAACCAAGAAGATCGCTGCTTTTTTTATGGCCGAACTTGGATAAACTTTCTCAAGTGTTACGGACTGAAAGTTGGCGCACGAATGTTGATGGAAATAGCAGAACCTAGTCTCATCTTCACTGTGATCTTCCACCCCGACGTCGTTTCAATTGTTCATCCATGTTAGTTTTGTATTTGGTTCTTGCTTGTTGCCTCGATTACTTCTTAATCCACCTATTCTGTCTAACTAATCACAATTTAACTTTATAAGTAGGAACGAATCTCTCACGAAGATGCTACTTCTAACTAGTATTTTCTTATAATTGGTGGCACGTGTAGGTTTTTTCAGAGTTAAGCAGGCTGCTCATTTGTTATTCTGTAGTAACTCGGCTGTTACTGATGGCACTGAAGTTGACTGGGACGACATCCACAAGTTCCTACACTTTATTGATCGTCTTGAGGTCCTTGTGGGGCGTTTCAATGGTGGAAGGCCATGTGGGATATGTGTGCCACTGCTACACTCGTTGAACAGGTCCAACTGTGTCGGGAAACTTATAGTACGAGATGTTTTCTGTTATATATGTTGTTCATAAACTATTGCTTATACACAGTTTTACAGCTGCGATCTTCTTGAAATAGAAACTGCCCAGTTCTATTGTTCCTATACAGATGCCTGACCATGGTCGGGTCAGACTTGCGCTTGGTCACAACATGTTGTTTATGTCGACCTACTCCATTCCCCTTGGAGGTGAAAAGATACTTATTCATGGGTGGTCTCAATAATGAAGGACCGTCCATCTTGGAGAATAGGACATAAGATTATGTTCATGCTTTTCCATGGCTCTAAAGTGAATATCCTGTTTATTGACCACATTGCGAGATGAAGCCGCTTTTAGAAGGTTGTGGATGCGTAGGGTGGCACCTGGGCCTTGTCCTGGGGCTTGGCGGCCTCACCCTTGGTTAACTGTAGGCAAAGTAGCACTGTTCGAGGCATGCTTTGTACGGTTGAACATGTATAAGTACTCATACTGCTTCCAGCTATGGTGTCACGACCAGTTTTCCGGGGAATAAATTTCCAGAAAAGACCGTCATGCTCATCAACCCCAGGATTACTGTTAGCTGATGAGGCTCCAACTTGATACAGAAATTCCAAGCAAAATACAAAATATGTGGTACAAGACCATTCTGGCCTGTGAGTACAACAAATGGTTTCTAGAGGTTGATGGCGGAAGCGGGTTGTGAAACATCAGTGTCTATGGGACTCCATTTCCCACAGGAACAGCTGACCAGGTTAACTCCTATCTCCGCGAGGCTGCTATCTCCGTTGCTTAGGTTCCGGGGCTGTCATCGCATCGCTCCTCTCCGTGCAAGAAAATCTGGCCAAGACAATAGCCAGGGACAAGCCAGTGAGTACTTTGAATGTACTCGCAAACATTTTGAACACAGGTATAATATAACAATGATGTGCTGACAATATTTTATGCTCATGACGTTAGTCACAAAGATAAATATAACTCTGATATATGAATATGTAATGTCACAGAAGTATTAAAAATTATGAAATAAATAACAAGCATGCCACAGTCGGGCATCTGAGCGACACCACAGTCGGGCGTCTGAGCGACACCACATAAAGGGCTTTAAAAGAAATGGCATAGTCGGGCGTCTGAGCGACACCACATAAAGGGCTTTTAAAGAAATGCCACAGTCGGGCGTCTGAGCGACACCACATAAAGGGCTTTAAAAGAAATGCCACAGTCGGGCGTCTGAGCGACACCACATAAAGGGCTTTTAAAGAAATGCCACAGTCGGGCGTCTGAGCGACACCACATAAAGGGCTTTAAAAGAAATGCCACAGTCGGGCGTCTGAGCGACACCACATAAAGGGCTTTAAAAGAAATGCCACAGTCGGGCGTCTGAGCGACACCACATAAAGGGCTTTTAAAATAAACAATCATAGTGAATAACCCGGAGGTAGAACCATCCCAGAGATACTCGATAATAACAATAATATCACGGGTTAGTCAACGATAATAATAATCATAATCATCATAAGTCACAAGTCACAATCCATGTTGTTCCAGTTCTGGTTAACAGCTTCACCTCCGAGGACCGACACTAAGACCGACACTTGACCCATCCCAAACTATAGTCCTTAACCATGGACACGGCTATTCGAATAGGTTTTAATCTCTGCAGAGGGTGTACTCTTTGCCCATGAGTAACGGATTCCTTTAGTCCATCGGGACTAATTCCGCTTACGGTCTTTAAAATGAAAACACACCTGACTTGCACACACCAGCTTAACTTACCGGTGTCTGGAATCACCCACGACACCCGTTAAGCAAACTCTAAGTGGGGAGGCTACAACCTTGCGTAGCATGGGATCAAATTTATATCGCGCGCTCTAAGGGGTGGCCTCCCCTCTCGGTCCCAACCGAAAACACCCATGCCCCCTGACCGGATGACTGGCTTTAATCCATGGTCATGGTACCCTCATCCCTGGCTTTAATCCATGGTCATGGTACCCTCATCCCGGCCCCTCTGTACGGTGTGTGCTAGAAAGGGGTTGACAAATTACTGAACCGTACCCTACCTGTGGCAGGGACAAGTGGTAGCACGAAACAAGTGTGGGGGTTACTGGAACAAGACTCGATCTACGGTCGACTCAGGAGGTTTATAGTTTCCTGCATGACATGTATAACAAATATATTTCAACCAATACAATCAACACTCATTATATCTACCGTGCCATACCGGACATACCCGTCCCGACGGAGACCGGCGTCAAGCTCACGCCTACCCAAGGCAGAGGCTTTCCCGGATTCCTTTCCGGCATGCATGCAAGATAACTGAGGATGATTACCATCACAAGTATACTCATTTCCAACAGCATGGAAATCACCAATATGCATCCATGCAAATGATCATATCACATGAAATAACAAGTCCTTCGAAATGAGGTGGTGTTATAAACGTGAAAACGAACACAGCAAAAATATTATGCCGGGATTCAGAATGCTTGCCTTCAATGTGTGGAAAGGCAGGGTGCACTCCAAAACTTGAAACATTTCTCCTCTCTTCAAAAATCCTATTTTAGCAATATAAAGAATTAACACACAAAACAAAAACAGCACCAAAAGTTGTTCTGAAATTTTTTCAAATAAATCTTAAAATAAACTAGGTGAAATTTGAGAGAGGTAGGAAAAAGAATTAATTCATCTGGAGTTATATTTAAAAAGATAAAGCCAGTCAAAGATTTGGTCAAAATCTGTTTTTAATAATAAAACAGAAAAGAAAACGTTTCGGCAGAATACGTCTTCGAACATGGGAAACGTACTCGGCGTTTTGCGCTTCCACTTACTCCGCGTGGACCGAGCGGGGTCACTGACAGTGGGTCCTAGGTGGCCCACTAGTCAGGTTTGACTAGCCGTCCTCCCTCTCCTTCCTCTGTCCCGAGCGGAGGCGGAGCTCCGGCGATCGTCGCCGGCGACTGGCGGCTCCTCACGAGGCCCCGAGGGCGGGGATGGATCCACCACTCCAGGGCGGTCCTCCCGGTGGTCGTCAGGTAGGTGGGGACGGAGGGAGCTACCGGCTGCGAGCTTCGCGGCGGGGGAGGCTTCGGTGGCGAAGTGGTTTTGTGGCGGCGATGGCTCCCGATCAAAATCAAGTAGGGGGTTGGGTTCCTGGAAGGAATTAGGTGTTCTTGGCGAAGAGAAATGTGAGGGAGAGGCCCTGGTGGCGCTGGGAGAGCTGGGGCCATGGCGGCGGGCGCTGCTGCCAGAGGTGGGGAAGATGACCTCCCTCGGTCGATTGGCTGCCCCAAGGGGTCCTAGGGGAGTGTACTGAGGTTGCATGCGTGCGGAGACGAGCTCGGGCTCCTTATATAGGCGAGGCAAGGCGGTTCCGCGGCGGCCGTGGATAAGCTCGTCGGCGACCGTCTTTCTGTAGCCGCAGGGCGTCGTGGCGACGACGAGAGCTAGGCGACACCCTTGTGGATGAGCTCGGGCTGTGCTAGGGGCCAGGTGGCGAGCCGAGGTGGCTTGGGCGGCGCCGACCGCAGCAAAGGCGCGCTGCGGTCGCCGGTGTGCCGCCAAAACTCTGTCGGCGGCGCTGTAGGCATGCCAGGGTGGCTTGGCGCATTGCTGGGAGCGGATGAGGTCGGTGGGTGCAGCTCTGTAGGCGAGCAAGGGCCGGGGCGTGACGCGGCGACCCGAGCGCACACACGTGCAAAATGCGTGCTCTGGGCGCGCCCAGAGCATGCACTGAAGGTATTCGACACAATGCCGTGGCATGCTACAGGTCACAGGTGAGGCTGTCAGGCAACAGAACTAGGTTAGAGGTAGAGGGAAACTTCAGGGACAAGGTGGTTTGGTCAGGTGGCCAAGTTCATAGTGTAGACTTGAGATCATGCCAATTCAGTCCATGCACTCTAGGTGTTTGTCAAAATGCCAAAGGCACCTAGGCTATTCTTGGAGGGGCCAAATCTTCCGGACAAGTGTCTCTGTGGATGAAAGAGAGGGTGGAAATGTTAGTTTGCAGAAAGGAGAAACTTGCTAGTGCAAGTTTTGCAAAACTTCAATTCTGGACAGAAAGCAAATGGCATTGTTGCAAGCACTTAGGATCATCCAATGGGTCCACTCTTCTGGACTTAGGGGTTTAACATGGAGGACTACAAGTAGGAGAAAGAATATATGGCCAAGGAGTAAGAAATAATATGGATGCTGTACAAACCATCATGTTGGACCAGAATGAAGATGAGGTTGTTTCACTCAAAATTCTCAAAGAACATCCCTGGATTTTTGCATATAATGGAATGATATGCTCCTAATGACATCCCATAATTTTGGTGGAGGCTATAAATAAATGTTCAAAAGGGTTGTAGTGCAAAATTGCTCTCTGGACCAGAGAAGAAAAGCATGTGTAGCACTCAAAATATTTCAAGAATAAAAGATATTTTTGTATAAGAGTGATTTAAAAACATCACATGACATCTCCAAATTTTGGTCGGATTTTTAGATAAATCTATCAAATGGTTGCAGTTCAAAAAGAGCTCCAAATTTTAAAACAAGTCATTTAATGAATAAAGCTCAGAGTGAAATAATTTAATTAATAAATCTACTGATTGAGAGATGTTTTTAAATGAGAGGGAAAATAAGTCCAATATGTTTTGGAAGGATTCCACTTGGGAAAAAATTCTTAATATTAAAAGAAAAGTTTTGAAATAAACAGAAATATTCTTGCAGGCAAAAATTTTAAACTCTTGGCAAAATTTTAATAACTAAAACCTGGTTAAATTTTTGGGGTGTTACAATACTACCCCCCTTAAAAAAATCTCGTCCTTGAGATTTGCTAAGAGTTGTGAAACAAAAATACTTTTACTTGGTCAAAAGATCATTTTACACAGGCGGTAAAAAGAGGCTACAGTGAGAGGGCAATGAGTGGTGAGTAACTACAGTGTGGTACTGGCGCTATGTGGAAAAATCCATGCTTATGAAAACAGGCGATTTCTACGCTAGACGCCGTGAATTTAGAATAAATTCTAAATTTAACAATACGCTGGTTGTACCCGAGAGCACAGTGCTCTCTCTGGCTGACAGGTGGGACCGGGGCCCACTGTCAGTCTCTCCTTCTTCCTCTGGCTCTCTCTTCTTCCTCTCTCCCGCGCGCTTTCCCGGCTTTCTCCACCGGCGACGTCTAGCGCGTAGGGCATCTAGGCCGTACTACGGTAGTGCGCGGCGTGCTTGCTGCCGGTGCAGTGTGCACTCACCTCGCGGGCCAGTGCGCTGTCGGCACTGCTCGCGGATTCGTCTTCGAACACCGGTGATCGGGCGACGAGCGGCGCTGGTGGACCTCGCCCACCGTACACAGAGCTCGAGCTATAAAATGACCGCGGCGTTCTCCTCTTCTTCCTCACACCTGGCCTCGCTCCTCCTTCTCTCTTCTTCTCCTCTGTTTCTGCTGGCCGAAGCTCGAGACGAGGCTCTAATGGCGAAGGTGGTGCCGGACTGGTACGTGATCCTGTTGTGCGGGGGGCTGGCGGCAGTGCTGGGGCTCTCCGTGCTCCTGTGCGCGATGATCCTTGATGATCGCCGTGATGCTGCTGCTCGGGTGCTGGCTCTCCGTGGTGGCGGTAATCACGAGGAGTAGGTGGGGTGCGCCGGGTGCTAACTGTTGTACGGGGTGCGTACTTACATGACACACCGTCGCATTTTTTTTGCAAGCTGTGTGTGTGTCCATGCGATTGTGGTTGTGAGGCTGCTGCCGTGGTGCTGCGTGAAATAAAATAATCCATGTCGTGAGAAATTATACGATGCAACAATTCAGTAAGAAGAAAACTCATACTAGGATTTTTTCGCGGTTACACAATTTATGCACGAAGGAAATTACTCATACTAGTAGAAACTAAATACTAGACTCATCGCACAAATTTGAGGTACCACGCATAAGTTACAATGCAAATATAAATGCTGCAAAAACAAATACAGTAGTGACGTCTGAAATGAAAATGGTAACTGGGTGTGGTCCTGATAAAATGTCTCTGGTAAAGGGATACACTCCTCTTCTATCGGAGGCAGTGGATTGACTAGTCGATCTATGCATCTCTCCGGGTCGGGTCTCAGTGATCTGCCGATTGCAATCTGAGGATTTAAATCAGCGAGACTTTGGAGATAATCCATTACTCGCTGGTTCATATGCTCTTGAGCGATGATGTACTGGATAAGGGTCGCTATTACTGGGTCTTTCTCAATCCGTCCACCGGGAAAAGATGTTACTCCTCCGGGTGTTGCGCGGCTCGGAAAGTAATAAAATCCTCGTTCGCGGGCATAGGGTACTGCGGATCGAAGGCGAGCAATCGCTTCTTTCGCAGCAGCTTCTATGGCCAGGTGTGGGGTTGGCATAGATTTCCCCATGAAGGAAACTTTGGTTGGATCTTGGTTGGGGTCTATGGGAGGAATGTGTACTGCTGCCCAATATTCCGAGGTGGATGGGGTGATCCTCGATTTGAACAGCTCGTACTGGGGTGGCTGGGTAGAACCCATGGTACTGCGGGTAAAGTCCCACAATATTTTGACAAAGCTACCTAGGGTTGCATTTGGGGTTCTTAGATGAATACTGGGGCTCGACATGACAAGAGATGGTTGTGAGAGTGGTGCACGAGGTGAGGGTTGCTGGGTAAGGTCACAAGGTGGCCTTCTTATATAGCATCTGGGCTGGTTTATTTACCGTGGTGAAAGGTAATAAATCTGCCAGATTACCTCAAGAGTCGGGGTCCGTGCCGGAGATACACATATCTCATAAAGAGACGTGTTACTGTAGTTCTCGTCAAGGTTGGTTTTGGTAGCTGTTCCCGGAAATTATGCAACGGTACGCTGACAAAATATGCAAGGCTACTATTAAAACAGAGGCACAACGACAGGCTGCGTTAATATACATGGTCGCACAATTACAAAGTAAGGATACACTGAGACTCGGTACTACTCGTACGGCTTAGTCTACCTCGTTTATGTCTAAACGGGCGTGCCTGGTGGATGTCGAGTCTTCTCCACGTGTCTCACTGCCGGGATTAGTCGGAGATGGCGGAGGAACGACAGGGTCGGGGTAGCGATGATGACCATCGCGGGGATTGTTGTCCACAACCCCGTTGGAGTGTGCTCCCAAAAGGCGACGAAGCACTTCTGGGGTCATCAAAGCATCTCGGTTGACGGCTGGCGCTGATCTCGGGGTCTCGATCGGTTGTCCGAACAACACGACTGGGTTGTCGGCGTCGGGCTCGTCTTCTCTTCTTGCTGGGGTTCGATGAACCAGCTCTCCTCGAGCTGCGATCAGATCAATGGTGATCTGGTCGAACATTGCCTCTAGTGCATTTACATAACGCACTAGGTGCAACAATGCAGGATCCGCCTCGTGATCTCCGTTGACAACTTGGGGTGGTCTACCATACCCTTCGCGTCTGGGGTAGTAGTGGAACGAGCGACAGTTAACTCTGGGCGACAAGTGCCTGAGATGAACTATAGCCTCTCGAGCAGCTAGTTGTATGGCTTGTGGCTCAAAGGAAGTTGTTCTTCCGGTGAACCTGTAGGGGCGTTCGGGCGCTAGACCCCTACCGTAGATGTGTACAGTGGCCCAGAATTGGCGGTCCTCACCGCTCATGGGTCCTTGGTACACAACATATTCAGGTGGCTCTTCTAACGCATAGGCACGATGAGTGAGGTTTGCGAGGATGGTCACAAAACCTCCAAGGTTGGTTGCTGTGGTCTCATTGTGCACTATGGGGCCAGGCATTGTGGCTAGGTTGGGGAAGACGCTGTGATGTGCTGGGTTGAGGCTAGCGTGCCCTTTTTATAGAAAAGGGAACAGAGTCTTCCTTCGCACGCTTGTGAATGAGACATTTTTTTGCCATCGGTCACTGGTGTGCGATCGACAGGCTAGGCTGATAGGTTGGGCATCGACTGCCAAAAGTGTCGGGATCACTGTGTGGCTATCTTGCACAAGAAGCTTGGCTGGGGTTGGGTTATGGCCTGGTGGGTTGGTTTGCCTAAGTTTATTGACCTGGCTAAGATAGGATTAGCCAATGGTCAGCCTGGCTCTGATACCAAGTCTGTCACGACCGGTTTTCCGGGGAATAAATTTCCAGAAAAGACCGTCGTGCTCATCAGCCCCAGGATTACTGTTAGCTGATGAGGCTCCAACTTGATACAGAAATTCCAAGCAAAATACAAAATATGTGGTACAAGACCATTCTGGCCTGTGAGTACAACAAATGGTTTCTAGAGGTTGATGGCGGAAGCGGGTTGTGAAACATCAGTGTCTATGGGACTCCATTTCCCACAGGAACAGCTGACCAGGGTAACTCCTATCTCCGCGAGGCTGCTATCTCCGTTGCTTAGGTTCCGGGGCTGTCATTGCATCGCTCCTCTCCGTGCAAGACAATCTGGCCAAGACAATAGCCAGGGACAAGCCAGTGAGTAATTTGAATGTACTCGCAAACATTTTGAACACAGGTATAATATAACAATGATGTGCTGACAATATTTTATGCTCATGACGTCAGTCACAAAGATAAATATAACTCTGATATATGAATATGCAATGTCACAAAAGTATTAAAAATTATGAAATAAATAACAAGCATGCCACAGTCGGGCGTCTGAGCGACACCACATAAAGGGCTTTTAAAGAAATGCCACAGTCGGGCGTCTGAGCGACACCACATAAAGGGCTTTAAAAGAAATGCCACAGTCGGGCGTCTGAGCGACACCACATAAAGGGCTTTTAAAGAAATGCCACAGTCGGGCGTCTGAGCGACAACACATAAAGGGCTTTAAAAGAAATGCCACAGTCGGGCGTCTGAGCGACACCACATGAAGGGCTTTTAAAGAAATGCCACAGTCGGGCGTCTGAGCGACACCACATAAAGGGCTTTAAAAGAAATGCCACAGTCGGGCGTCTGAGCGACACCACATAAAGGGCTTTAAAAGAAATGCCACAGTCGGGCGTCTCAGCGACACCACATAAAGGGCTTTTAAAATAAACAATCATAGTGAATAACCCTGAGGTAGAACCATCCCAGAGATACTCGATAATAACAATAATATCACGGGTTAGTCAACGATAAGAATAATCATAATCATCATAAGTCACAAGTCACAATCCATGTTGTTCCAGTTCTGGTTAACAGCTTCACCTCCGAAGACCGACACTAAGACCGACACTTGACCCATCCCAGACTGTAGTCCTTAACCATGGACATGGCTATTCGAATAGGTTTTAATCTCTGCAGAGGGTGTACTCTTTGCCCACGAGTAACGGATTCCTTTAGTCCATCGGGACTAATTCCTCTTACGGTCTTTAAAATGAAAACACACCTGACTTGCACACACCAGCTTAACTTACCGGTGTCTGGAATCACCCATGACACCCGTTAAGCAAACTCTAAGTGGGGAGGCTACAACCTCGCGTAGCATGGGATCAAATTTATATCGCGCGCTCTAAGGGGTGGCCTCCCCTCTCGGTCCCAACCGGAAACACCCATGCCCCCTGACCGGATGACTGGCTTTAATCCATGGTCATGGTACCCTCATCCCTGGCTTTAATCCATGGTCATGGTACCCTCATCCCGGCGCCTCTATACGGTGTGTGCTAGAAAGGGGTTGACAAATTACTGAACCGTACCCTACCTGTGGCAGGGACAAGTGGTAGCACGAAACAAGTGTGGGGGTTACTGGAACAAGACTCGATCTACGGTCGACTCAGGAGGTTTATAGTTTCCTGCATGACATGTATAACAAATATATTTCAACCAATACAATCAACACTCATTATATCTACCATGCCATACCGGACATACTCATCCCGACGGAGACCGGCGTCAAGCTCACGCCTACCCAAGGTAGAGGCTTTCCCGGATTCCTTTCCGGCATGCATGCAAGATACATGAGGATGATTACCATCACAAGTATACTCATTTCCAACAGCATGGAAATCACCAATATGCATCCATGCAAATGATCATATCACATGAAATAACAAGTCCTTCGAAATGAGGTGCTGTTATAACCGTGTCAACGAACACACCAAAAATATTATGTCGGGGTTCAGAATGCTTGCCCTCAATGTGTGGAAAGGCAGGGTGCACTCCAAAACTTGAAACATTTCTCCTCTCTTCAAAAATCCTATTTTAGCAATATAAAGAATTAACACACAAAACAAAAACAACACCAAAAGTTGGTCTGAAATTTTTTCAAATAAATCTTAAAATAAACTAGGTGAAATTTGAGAGAGGTAGGAAAAAGAATTAATTCATTTGGAGTTATATTTAAAAAGATAAAGCCAGTCAAAGATTTGGTCAAAATCTGTTTTTAATAATAAAAAAGAAAAGAAAACGTTTCGGCAGAATACGTCTTCGAACAGGGGAAACGTACTCGGGGTTTTGCGCTTCCACTTACTCCGCGTGGACCGAGCGGGGTCACTGACAGTGGGTCCTAGGTGGCCCACTAGTCAGGTTTGACTAGTCGTCCTCCCTCTCCTTCCTCTGTCCCGAGCGGAGGCGGAGCTCCGGCGATCGTCGCCGGCGACTGGCGGCTCCTCGTGCGGCCCCGAGGGCGGGGATGGATCCGCCACTCCAGGGCGGTCCTCCCGGTGGTCGTCAGGTAGGTGGGGACGGAGGGAGCTGCCGGCGGCGAGCCTCGCGGCGGGGGAGGCTTCGGTGGCGAAGTGGTTTTGTGGCGGCGATGGCTCCCGATCAAAATCAAGTAGGGGGTTGGGTTCCTGGAAGGAATTAGGTGTTCTTGGCGAAGAGAAATGTGAGGGAGAGGCCCTGGTGGCGCTGGGAGAGCTGGGGCCATGGCGGCGGCCGCTGCTGCCGGAGGTGGGGAAGATGACCTCCCTGGGTCGATTGGCTTCCCCAAGGGGTCCTAGGGGAGTGTACTGAGGTTGCATGCGTGCGGAGACGAGCTCGGGCTCCTTATATAGGTGAGGCAAGGCGGTTCCGCGGCGGCCATGGATAAGCTCGTCGGCGACCGTCTTTCTGTAGCCGCAGGGCGTCGTGGCGACGACGAGAGCTAGGCGACACCCTTGTGGATGAGCTCGGGCTGTGCTAGGGGCCAGGTGGCGAGCCGAGGTGGCTTGGGCGGCGCCGACCGCGGCAGAGGCGCGCTGCGGTCGCCGGTGTGCCGCCAAAACTCTGTCGGCGGCGCTGTAGGCATGCCAGGGTGGCTTGGCGCGTTGCTGGGAGCGGATGAGGTCAGTGGGTGCAGCTCTGTAGGCGAGCAAGGGCCGGGGCGTGACGCGGCGGCCCGAGCGCACGCACGTGCAAAACGCGTGCTCTGGGCGCGCCCAGAGCACGCACTGAAGGTGTTCGGCACAATGCCGTGGCATGCTACAGGTCACAGGTGAGGCTGTCAGGCAACAGAACTAGGTTAGAGGTAGAGGGAAACTTCAGGGACAAGGTGGTTTGGTCAGGTGGCCAAGTTCATAGTGTAGACTTGAGATCATGCCAATTCAGTCCATGCACTCTAGGTGTTTGTCAAAATGCCAAAGGCACCTAGGCTATTCTTGGAGGGGCCAAATCTTCCAGACTAGTGTCTCTGTGGATGAAAGAGAGGGTGGAAATGTTAGTTTGCAGAAAGGAGAAACTTGCTAGTGCAAGTTTTGCAAAACTTCAATTATGGACAGAAAGCAAATGGCATTGTTGCAAGAACTTAGAATCATCCAATGGGTCCACTCTTCTGGACTTAGGGGTTTAACATGGAGGACTACAAGTAGGAGAAAGAATATATGGCCAAGGAGTAAGAAATAATATGGATGCTGTACAAACCATCATGTTGGACCAGAATGAAGATGAGGTTGTTTCACTCAAAATTCTCAAAGAACATCCCTGGATTTTTGCATATAATGGAATGATATGCTCCTAATGACATCCCATAATTTTGGTGGAGGCTAGAAATAAATGTTCAAAAGGGTTGTAGTGCAAAATTGCTCTCTGGACCAGAGAAGAAAAGCATGTGTAGCACTCAAAATATTTCAAGAATAAAAGATATTTTTGTATAAGAGTGATTTAAAAACATCACATGACATCTCCAAATTTTGGTTGGATTTTTAGATAAATCTATCAAATGGTTGCAGTTCAAAAAGAGCTCCAAATTTTAAAACAAGTCATTTAATGAATAAAGCTCAGAGTGAAATAATTTAATAAATAAATCTACTGATTGAGAGATGTTTTTAAATGAGAGGGAAAATAAGTCCAATATGTTTTGGAAGGATTCCACTTGGGAAAAATTTCTTAATATTAAAAGAAAAGTTTTGAAATAAACAGAAATATTCTTGCAGGCAAAAATTTTAAACTCTTGGCAAAATTTTAATAACTAAAACCTGGTTAAATTTTTGGGGTGTTACATTTGGTTGTTAAGTGCCCCTACTGGTTTCAGTTAAGGTTGTTAAGTACTCCTGCTGCTTTTACAGTATGTTGTGTTTCTTCAGTCCTGTCTTCCTCCAACTGCCAAAACCAAACCAGCGCCGGCGGGGCCGCCTGCTTCCACCTCCCACGGCTAGCTGCACCTCAGCGCACGCATCGCCGCCCCACCGTCTCCTAAATCATTAACGCCGACATCCTTCGCGCGCTTTCGTGCACTCGCCGCGGTGCCACCCTCTTGCGTTTTCAACATGGTCAACAAACAACAGGGATCGGCAAAAGTACATAGAGAGGATGACAGTAGGGGCCCAGCATGTCAACGTATGGAAAAATAAAATGCTTCCTCCTAGTGTTTTCCTAACATCTGGGACCCACGACATTGTGAGCGTATATAGTCAACAGACAAGAGAACAACACAAGATCGGCTGACACCTGGGACATAGCTGCTCGAGCAGTATTTATTTTTTGTTATTGTTGAGACGGAGTAGGGTTTGAACTGGGCTGTGGCCCGTCTAGCCCAGGCTTATATTTTATGTTCACCATGTGACCAGCCCAGCTATTTTTTCTTTGTGAAAATGAGCCCGATTTATTTTTTCTGAAGAATACCCAATCCAGGCCTACTTATTTTTCTACGCCCTGATGGGCTGCAACTCTTTCCAGACGCCTGCAAATCTTGAAAGTAAGATGAAATGGGTTGTAAATATAAAACCAGATGATAAATTGGCAATTACTTTATAATTTCTGAATTTTTTCACATTTTCAGATTCCTATTTCACTGGGCATTAACCTAATTTAAATATATCTTCAAAGTACTTTTAATCTGGCTCGACATTTTGGTATTAAAAATAGTTTGGTACCCATAGAAATATGCGAAATTGGCCCTGGCCAACCAAAAAAACTACTGCAATAAATTGCATAAGAAGTTGCAATGAGATATATATAAATTATTAAAAAAAGAGTGAGTGGTCTGACTTGTGGGCCTGTTAAGTTGACACGTATGCAAGATTTTTTTTAGTTATTATATACGTCAACAAACGATTCTAGCAGACGTAACCGTTGGATGTCAATCCAACGGCCGTTGTGTTTCTTCAATCTCTGATCTTCTTGCTCCAGCCGCCAAAGCAGCGCCGGCGGGACCGCCTGCTCCCGCCTCCCGTGGCCGGCTATGCTGTCGCGCAGGCCTCAGGGTTCCCTACTACTCCCACCACTGGTCAGGGCATCCCTCTACTCACCCACACCCCCTGTTATTCTGCAGCGATGGCAGCCTCACACCGCAGCCGAACCAGTGAACCCTCGTACTCCTCTCCGCGCGGTCTTCCACTGCCGCGTCTTCCCCGGCTCCGCGTCGTCCCCTTCCTTGGCCTCGCCGTGGTGCTCTCGGCGCGGTGTGGTCAATGTGGTCAACGACGGACTTCCATCGGAAGAGTACTGTATGTGGAGAGGCTGACAACTGGGTCCACGGCAGCCGCAAGGAAGTGCCTCCTTATTACGCGCAAAATAATTATTCCTCCACCTGACAGCAGGGACCCACCGGATGGGCCACCAGTATTTCGCGAAAAAACCATTTCCCCCTGACTGCTGGGACCCATCGGACGGGCCACCGTATTTCACGAAAAAAATGTTCCCCCCGCTGTCAGCTCGGACCCACCAGAAGTGTGTCCTTATTACGCACAAAAAATGAATACCCCCTGCTAGGTGGGACCCACCTTGGTCGGAGGCTGACTTGTGGGCCTACTAAGTTGACTGGGACGGAGGCCTTTGTCAACTTTAGTCAATATGAACGATTCTAGCTCCAGTGACCGTATGATGTCCATCCAACGGCCGTAGTGCTTCTTCAACCTCTGGTCTTCTTGCTCCAGCCGCCCAAAGGAGCGTCAGTCATGCCGCATGTTCCTGCCTCCCGTGGCCGGCTGTGATGCCGCAGAGGCCTCACCACTCCGTACTACTCCCACCGCTGGCCAGGCCATCCCTCTACTCGCCCACACCCCCTGTTATTCTGCGGCGACGGCAGCATCACACCGCAGCCGAACCAGTGAACCCTCATACTCCTCTATGCGTGGGCATCCACTGCCGCGTCTTCCCCGGCTCCGCGTCGTCCCCTTCCTAGGCCTGGCCGTCGTCCACCGCCCTGATGCTCTCGGCGCGGCGTGGTCAACATGGTCAAGGAACGACTTCCATCGGACGTGGACTGTACATGGAGAGACTGGCAACTGGGTCCACGGCCACAGCAATGAAGTGCCTCCTTATTACACGGAAAATAATGGTTCCTCCACCTGACAGCAGGGACCCCCCAGACGGGCCACCGTATTTCACAAAAAAAGGTTTCCCCTGACTGTTGGGACCCATCAGTTACATCTTCGCACGCAAGGAAGTGTGTCCGGGCAAAAAAACGATTTGCCCCCCTGACTGCTGGGACCCACCAGCTATATCTTCGCACGCAAGGAAGTGCCTGACAGTCGGGACCCACCTGGTCGAAGCGTACGTAGCATTGTCATTCTGGTCACGAATGTGTACGTACATACTGGTGGATGTAGCGGCGTGCACGTGTGGTAGTAGAGGCGCGCACGTAGCATGTAACGTACGTGCAGCGGCCAATGTGCAAGAAAGAAAATACGGCCATGTATGTGTACATACGAGTGGGGTCTCGAATGCCTACTCGCGCATACGTACGGCCAGGGCTCGTATACATGGCTGGGTCAGAATGGAGAAACATCATCGTCATCGTGTTCATGGGGAGCCAACCGGCTTGGTCGGAACGGAATGCATCGTCATGTTCATCAAGAGGGCTTGGACGGAACAGGTGATGGAAATGAGGCCTGGCATACCGCAGAACGAAGGAAACGGCCTTGTGTTCGACCGGGCACGTTCGAAACGTGATCCTATTCATTGGGAGGGGTCTGGTGTACCGCAAAACAGAGGAAACGGACCTCCTACGGTCGAAACGAGGGTCCTGTTGATCGAGAGGGGTGTGGCGTGATACGTCTCCAACGTATCTATAATTTTTTATTGCTCCATGCTACTTTATCTACTGTTTTGGACTATATTGGGATTTATTTTCCACTTTTATATTACTTTTCGGACTAACCTATTAACCGGAGGCCCAGCCCAGAATTGCTGTTTTTTTCCTTTTTCAGTATTTCGAAGAAACAGAATATCAAACGGAGTCCAAACGGAATGAAACCTTCGGGATCGTGATTTTCCAACCGAATGTGATCCAGGAGACTTGGACCCTACTCCAAGTAGTGCCCGAGGAGGTCACGAGGGTGGAGGGCGCCCCCCCGGGCGCGCACCCCTACCTCATGGGCCCCTCGGAGCTCCACCGACATACTCCTTCCTCCTATATATACCTACGTATCCCCGAACGATCAGAACAGGAGCCAAAAACCTAATTCCACCGCCGCAACCTTCTGTATCCACGAGATCCCATCTTGGGGCCTGTTCTGGAGCTCCACCGGAGGGGGCATCCACCATGGAGGGCTTCTACATCATCACCATAGCCCCTCCGATGAAGTGTGAGTAGTTTACTTCAGACCTTCGGGTCCATAGCTAGTAGCTAGATGGCTTCTTCTCTCTTTTTGGATCTCAATACAATGTTCTCCCCCTCTCTCGTGGAGATCTATTCGATGTAATCTTCTTTTTGCGGTGTGTTTGTTGAGACCGATGAATTGTGGGTTTATGATCCAGTATTATCTATGGATAATATTTGATTCTTCTCTGAATTCTTTTATGTATGATTGAGTTATCTTTGCAAGTCTCTTCGAATTATCCTTTTTGGTTTGGCAAACTAGATTGGTAGTTCTTGCAATGGGAGAAGTGCTTAGCTTTGGGTTCAATCTTGCGGTGTCCTTACCTAGTGACAGAAGGGGCAGCAAGGCACGTATTGTATTGTTGCCATCGAGGATAACAAGATGGGGTTTTTTATATTGCATGAATTTATCCCTCTACATCATGACATCTTGCTTACGGCGTTACTCTGTTTTTAACTTAATACTGTAGATGCATGCTGGATAGCGGTCGATGAGTGGAGTAATAGTAGTAGATGCAGAATCATTTCGATCTACTTGTTTTGGACGTGATGCCTATATACATGATCATTGCCTAGATATACTCATAACTATGCTCAATTCTGTCAATTGCTCAACAGTAATTTGTTCACCCACCGTAGAATACTTATGCTCTTGAGAGAAGCCACTAGTAAAACCTATGGCACCCGGGTCTATTCTCATCATATCAATCTATATCACTTTATTTACTTGCTTTGTTTTTACTTTGCCTTTACTTTTACTTTGCATCTACCTATCAAAAATACCAAAAATATTATCTCTATCAGATGTCACTCTCGTAAGTGGTCGTGAAGGGATTGACAACCCCTAAGCATTGGTTGCGAGTTGCTATCATTTTGTGTAAGTACGAGGGACTTGTGCGTGGTATCCTACTGGATTGATACCTTGGTTCTCGAAAACTGAGGGAAATACTTATGCTACTTTGCTGCATCATCCTCTCCTCTTCGGGGAAATCCAACGCAGTGCTCAAGAGGTAGCAAGAAGAATTTCTGGCCCGTTGTCGGGGAGGCTCACGCAAGCAAGTCAACAATACAAAGTACCCATCGCAATCCCTATCTCTCCCATTACATTATTTTCCATTTGCCTCTCGTTTTCCTCTCTCCCACTTCACCCTTGCCGTTTCATTTGCCCTCTCTTTCCCAATCTCCTCCTCACTTTCCTATTTGCCTTTTTCCCTTTGCCTTTCTGTTTGCTTGTGTGTTGGATTACTTGTTGCCATGGCGCAAGATAATACCAAATTGTTTGATTTCTCGAATACAAATAATAATGATTTCCTTAGTACTCCGATTGCTCCTCTTAATAATGATGAGTCTTGTGAAATCAATACCGCTTTGTTGAATCTTGTTATGAAAAATCAATTCGCCGGCCTTCCTAGTGAAGATGCCGCTACTCATCTAAACAATTTTGTTGATTTGTGTGATATGCAAAAGAAGAAAGATATGGATATCAATATTGTCAAATTGAAGTTATTTCCGTTTTCACTTAGAGATCGTGCTAAAGTTTGGTTTTCATCTTTGCCCAAAAATAGTATTGATTCATGGAACAAGTGCGAAGATGCTTTTATCTCTAAGTATTTTCCTCCCGCTAGGACTATCACTCTTAGGAATGACATCATGAATTTTAAACAACTTGATCATGAGCATGTAGCCCAATCTTGGGAAAGAATGAAATTAATGCTTTGCAATTGACCTACTCATGGTTTGAATTTATGGATGATCATACAAAAATTTTATGCCGGATCGAATTTTGCTTCTAGAAATTACGTTAGGGGATGCTACCAAATTGCTTGATAATATTATGGCTAATTACTCTCAATGGCACACCGAAAGATCTTCTAGTAAAAAAGTGCATGCTATAGAAGAAATCAATGTTTTGAGTGAAAAGATGGATGAACTTGTGAAGATGTTTGCTCCTAAAAATACTCCTCTTGATCCCAATGATATGCCTTTATCTACTTTGCTTGAGAATAATAATGAATCTATAGATGTGAATTTTGTTGGTAGGAATAGTTTTGGAAACAACGCTTATAGAGGGAATTTTAATCCTAGGCCTTATCCTAGTAATCCTTTTAATAATTATGGAAATTCCTACAATAACACTTATGGAAATTTTAATAAGATGCCCTCTGAATTTGAGAGTAGTGTTAAAGAGTTTATGAATTCACAAAAGAATTTTAATGCTTTGCTTGAAGAGAAATTTTTAAAGTTGATGATTTTGCTAGGAACGTTGATAGAATTTCTCTTGAAATTGATTCTTTAAAGCTTTGATCTATTCCTCCTAAGCATGATATCAATGAGTCTCTCAAAGCCATGAGAATTTCCATTGATGAGTGCAAGGAAAGAACCGCTAGGATGCGTGCTTCCAAAGATGCCTTTATTAAAGCGTGTTCTTCCAATTCCTATGAAAATCAAGATGAAGATCTAAAAGTTATTGATGTGTCCCCCATTAAATCTTTGTTTTGCAATATGAATCTTGATGAATCTGAAGATTATCTTCCTTTACCTAGAAGGCATTCTAAGAATTCAGAGTTTCTAGATCTTGATGATGAAATTGATGAAAGTGGGATTGAAATAAATAAAAACCGTGATGTTGCTAAACCCACTATTTTGGATCTCAAGGAATTTAATTATGAAAATTGCTCTTTGATTGGTTGTATTTCCTTGTTCCAATCCATGCTAGAATCTCCTCATGCTTATAGTCAAAATAAGGCCTTTACCGAACATATTGTTGATGCTTTGATGCAACCTTATGAAGAAAAACTTGGGTTGAAAGTTTCTATCCCTAGAAAACTCTATGATGAATGGGAACCTACTATTAAAATTAAAATTAAAGATTTTGAGTTTCATGTTTTGTGTGATTTGGGTGCTAGTGTCTCTACTATCCCCAAAACTTTATGTGATTTGCTAGATTTCCATGATTTTGATGAGTGCTCTCTAAACTTGCATCTTGCGGATTCCACTATTAAAAAACCTATGGTAATAATTAATGATGTTCTTATTGTTGCAAATAGGAATTATGTGCCCGTAGATTTTATCGTTCTTGATATAGATTGCAATCCTTCATGTTTATTATTCTTGGTAGACCTTTCCTTAGAACGATTGATGCAATTATTGATATGAAGGAAGGGAATATTAGATTCCAATTTCCCTTAAAGAAGGGTATGGGACAGTTCCCTAGAAATAAAATAAAATTACCATATGAATCTATCATGAGAGCCACTTATGGATTGCCTACCAAAGATGGCAATACCTAGATCTATCCTTGCTTTTATGCCTAGCTAGGGGCGTTAAACGATAGCGCTTGTTGGGAGGCAACCCAATTTTAATTTGTGTTTTTTGTTTTTGCTTATGTTGAGGAATAAATAAACCATCTACCTTCTGTTTGGATGTGGTTTTATGTTTTAATTAGTGTTTGTGCCAAGTAGATAAACCATAGAGAATTTGGAATACAGTAGGTTTAACACCAATATAAATTAAGAATGAGTTCATTACAGTACCTTGAAGTAGTCTTTTGTTTTCTTTCTCTAACGGAGCTCACGAGATTTCTGTTGAGTTTTGTGTTGTGAAGTTTTCAAGTTTTGGGTGAATTCTTTTGATGGATTATGGAACAAGGAGTGACAAGAGCCTAAGCTTGGGGATGCCCATGGCACCCCCAAGATAATCCAAGGACACCAAAAAGTCAAAGCTTGGGGATGCCCCGGAAGGCATCCCCTCTTTCGTCCACTTCCATCGGTAATTTACTTGGAGCTATATTTTTATTCACCAACATGATATGTGTTTTGCTTGGAGCGTCTTGTATTATTTGTGTCTTTGCTTGTTAGTTTAACACAATCATCCTTGCTGTAAACATATTTTGAGAGAGCCATACATGACTTGGAATTTGTTAGAATACTCTATGTGCTTCACTTATATCTTTTGAGCTTGATAGTTTTGCTCATAGTACTTCACTTATATCTTTTGAGCGTGATAATTTTTGCTCTAGTGCTTCACTTAGATCTTTTAGAGCACGGTGGTGGATTTGTTTTAAATAAACTATTGATCTCTCATGCTTCACTTAGATTATTTTGAGAGTCTTTAATAGCATGGTAATTTCTTAACGTTAATATATTTGGTGTTCAAGATATGTGGAACTTTCTTTTTAGTGAGTTGAATAATAAGATAAGTTTGATGCTTGATAATTGTTTTGAGATATGGAGGTGATAATATCAAAGTCATGCTAGTTGGGTGATTATGAATTTGAGAAATACTTGTGTTGATGTTTGCAAATCCCGTAGCATGCACGTATGGTTAAAGTTGTGTAACAAATTTGAAACATGAAGTGTACCTGGCTTGTGCATCCTTATGAGTGGCGGTCGGGGACGAGCGATGGTCTTTTCCTACCAATCTATCCCCCTAGGGACATGCGTGTAGTACTTGAATTTTTGATGACTTCTAAATTTTTGCAATAAGTATATGAGTTTTTTTGACTAATGTTTAGTCCATGGACTATACGCACTCTCACCTTTCCGCCTTTGCTAGCCTCTTCGGTACCCTGCATTGCCCTTTCTCACCTTGAGAGTTGGCGCAAACTTCGCCGGTGCATCCAAACCCGTGATATGATATACTCTATCACACATAAACCTCCTTATATATTCCTCAAAACAGCCACCATCCCTACCTATCATGGCATTTCCATAGCCATTCCGAGATATATTGCCATGGAACTTCCATCATCATCATCATGACATACATTACTTTTGTCATATTGCCATTGCATGATCATGTAGTTGACATCGTATTTGTGGCAAAGCCACCATGCATTATTTTCCATACATGTCACTCTTGATTCATTGCACTATCCCGGTACACCGCCGGAGGCATTCATATAGAGTCATATCTTGTTTTAAGTCTCGAGTTGTAATCCTTATGTTGTAATCAATAGAAGTGTGATGATCATCATTATTAGAGCATTGCCCAAATAAAAAAAGAGAAAGGCCAAAAGAAAAAAAAGGCCCAAAAAAAGAAAAAAAGAAGGGGCAATGCTACTATCTCTTTTTCCACACTTGTGCTTCAAAGTAGCACCTTGTTCTTCATGTAGTGAGTCTCATATTTTGTGCTTCAAAGTAGCACCTTGTTCTTCATGTAGTGAGTCTCATAAGCTGTCTTTTCATACTAGTGGGAATTTTTCATTATAGAACTTGGCTTGTATATTCCTACGACGGGCTTCCTCAAATGCCCTAGGTCTTCGTGAGCAAGCGAGTTGGATGCACACACACTAGTTTTCTTTTGTTGAGCATTCATAGCTCTAGTGCATCCGTTGCATGGCAATCCCTACTCACTCAAATTGATATGTATTGATGGGCATCTCCATAGCCCGTTGATACGCCTAGTTGATGTGAGACTTTCTCCTTTTTGTCTTCTACACACAATCCCCATCATCATATTCTATTCCACCCATAGTGCTATATCCATGGCTCATGCTCATGTATTGCGCTAAGGTTGAAAAAGTTTGAGATTATTTAAGTATGAAACAATTGCTTGGCTTGTCATCAGGGGTATAGAAGTTGGGAACATCCTTGTGTGACGGAAATGAAGCATAGCCTAACTATATGATTTTGTAGGGATGAACTTTCTTTTGCCATGTTATTTTGAGAAGAGATGATTCCTTTGATTAGTATGCTTGAAGTATTATTATTTTTGTGTCAATATGAACTTTTGTCTTGAATCTTTCGGATCTGAATATTAATATCACAATTAAGAAGATTTACATTGAAATTATGCCAAAGTATCACTCCGCATCAAAAATTCCTTTTTATCATTTACCTACTCGAGGACGAGCAGGAATTAAGCTTGGGGATGCCTGATACGTCTCCAACGTATCTATAATTTTTGATTGCTCCATGCTACTTTATCTATTGTTTTGGACTATATTGGGCTTTATTTTCCACTTTTATATTACTTTTGGGACTAACCTATTAACCGCAGGCCCAGCCCAGAATTGCTGTTTTTTGCCTTTTTCAGTATTTTGAAGAAACAGAATATCAAACGGTGTCCAAACGGAATGAAACCTTCGGGATCATGATTTTCCAACCGAACGTGATCTAGGAGACTTGGACCCTACTCCAAGTAATGCCCGAGGAGGTCATGAGGGCGGAGGGGGCCCCCCTGGGTGCGCCCCCTACCTCGTGGGCCCCTCGGAGCTCCACCGACGTACTCCTTCCTCCTATATATACCTACGTATCCCCGAACGATCAGAACAGGAGACAAAAACCTAATTCCACCGCCGCAACCTTCTGTATCCACGAGATCCCATCTTGGGGCCTGTTTCGGAGCTCCGCTGGAGGGGGCATCCACCATGGAGGGCTTCTACATCATCACCATAGCCCCTCCGATGAAGTGTGAGTAGTTTACTTCAGACCTTCTGGTCCATAGCTAGTAGCTAGATGGCTTCTTCTCTCTTTTTGGATCTCAATACAATGTTCTCCCCCTCTCTCGTGGAGATCTATACGATGTAATCTTCTTTTTGCGGTGTGTTTGTTGAGACCGATGAATTGTGGGTTTATGATCCAGTATTATCTATGGAAAATATTTGATTCTTCTCTGAATTCTTTTATGTATGATTGAGTTATCTTCGCAAGTCTCTTCAAATTATCCTTTGTGGTTTGGCCAACTAGACTGGTAGTTCTTGCAATGGGAGAAGTGCTTAGCTTTGGGTTCAATCTTGCAGTGTCCTTACCCAGTGACAGAAGGGGCAGCAAGGCACGTATTGTATTGTTGCCATCGAGGATAACAAGATGGTTTTTTTATATTGCATGAATTTATCCCTCTACATCAGGTCATCTTGCTTATGGCGTTACTCTATTTTTAACTTAATACTCTAGATGCATGCTGGATAGCGGTCGATGAGTGGAGTAATAGTAGTAGATGCAGAATCATTTCGATCTACTTGTTTTGGACGTGATGCCTTTATACATGATCATTGCCTAGATATACTCATAACTATGCTCAATTCTGTCAATTGCTCAACAGTAATTTGTTCACCCACCGTAGAATACTTATGCTCTTGAGAGATGCCACTAGTGAAACCTATGGCCCCCGGGTCTATTCTCATCATATCAATCTATATCACTTTATTTACTTGCTTTTTTTACTTTGCCTTTACTTTTACTTTGCATCTACCTATCAAAAATACCAAAAATATTATCTCTATCAGATCTCACTCTCGTAAGTGACCGTGAAGGGATTGACAACCCCTAAGCGTTGGTTGCGAGTTGCTATCGTTTTGTGTAAGTACGAGGGACTTGTGCGTGGTCTCCTACTGGATTGATACCTTGGTTCTCAAAAACTAAGGGAAATAATTACGCTACTTTGCTGCATCATCCTCTCCTCTTCGGGGAAATCCAACGCAGTGCTCAAGAGGTAGCATGGCGTACCGCAAAACGGACGAAATGGACTTGTGTTGGAGCGCTACGTTCGAAATGTGGGTCCTGTTCATCAGGAGGGGTGTGGCATATCGCAAAAGGGGACTCCACGGGATGGTGTTCATCTCCACCGTCGACCTCCTCTAGCCTCCATGGGCTACTGTCGACCTCCTCCAGCCTCCACGGGCTCCTGTTCATCCAGCCTCCACCGCGTGCTACTTCACCGGCTACTGTTCAACCACCCCTCCATCATCTACTATTCATCCAGCCCTCCACGGGGTCGTCTTGTTCATCCATCCCTCCACGGGGTCCTGTTCATCCAGCCCCAACCGACTCGGTCGATCGGGGTCCTGTTCATCCAGAGGCAACACCACGGGGTCCTGTTCATCCACCCCCACCGCTCACTGTTCATCCAAACCCACCCACCCCCCCCCCCCCCCCCGCAACACTCACTGTTCATCCAGAGGCAGCATCGATCGGCTTCTTAGCAGCAGTAGCGAAGGAATCGCTCGATCGTGTTCAGTTAATAGCCATCGATCGATCGCTCGGGTTCAGTAATGCGTAGCCTGCAGTGCAATCGCTCGGGTTCAGTTAGAGCCCAACGCCTCGCTCGGGTTCAGTTAGAGCCAACACCTCACACACACGTACGTATGTGTACGAGAGAAACGCGCATCGCTCGGCCCCCGACCACCCATCGTAACCGGCAACTCCCCGAAATTTTCCTCGCCCTCGCTTCTACCACGGTTTTTCCATCATGGACGGCCCAAAGAATGTCATGCAGCTGCTTCTCCGGCCCTCCCAAGACGAAAAGCCCATTTTCTGTCATGATTTTTTGTCATAGAAGTAGGAGCCCACCACATCTATGATGATATCGGGTTTTGTCACAATTATCATCATAGAAGTGTCATAAGTATGACAAAAAAAACAATCGTTTGGCCCAAAGTGTCACGGATGTGTCTTTTTTTGTAGTGGTACCAGGGCGCCGAACCTCTGTGACGGATACTAGTTGGGTGGTCCCTGTGATAAAAGGTGATCGGACAAGCCGACCATGGATAGAATTTTGGGGCGACGGGCTCTACGGCGTAGACATCCCTTAATGCGCATTTGCAGTCCCTCTTGGGGATGTGGGTGACATAGATCATGTTCACTATTTTCACCTTGGGGGGAAATTGTTTCTGTCCCCCAGTGTTCGGTGGGCAAGGCTCATCATCATCCTCACTTTGATGTCCTTTCACCTTATGTTCGGCATTTAATTTACCGGCCTATTTGAAAACCCAGCAGTTTCTGTTTGTGTGGTTGGCAGGCTTGTCAGGGTGCCATGAATCTGGCAAGTTCTCTCTAGTATTTTGTCCAATTTGGATGGACCGTCCCTATTACCTTTGAATGACTTCTCCCGCTGACCGGGTTTGAAGCCATTGAATCCGGCGTTTACTATTGTATCCTCTGTTTCTTCGTTATTGTTCTGACGCTTGATTTTGCTGCATCATAGCCTGCCATTGTTATCCCTGGCCTCAGACGTGCTGGGGTCACTGGTACTGTTGCTTCTACGAGTCAACCAGCTATCTTCGCCCACATAGAAGCGGGTCATAAGTGCAGTAAGAGCTGCCATGGTCTTTGGCTTTTCCTGACCGAGGTATCGGGCGAGCCATTCATCATGGACGCTGTGTTTAAATGCCACTAAGGCTTCGGTGTCCGAACAGTCGACAATTTGGTTCTTTTTAATTAAGAACCGATTCCAAAAAGTTTGCGAGCTGACTCTCCGGGTTGTTGGACTATGTGACTTAGGTCATCAGCATCCGGTGGCCGGACATAAGTGCCCTGAAAGTTGGCCTAAAAAGCATCCTCTATGTCTTCCCAACTTCCAGTGGAGTTCTCTAGGAGGCTGTTCAACCAGTGCCCTGCTGGTCCTTTCAGCTTTAGAGGGAGGTATTTAATGGCATGGAGGTCATCTCCGCGAGCCATGTGAATGTGGAGAAGAAAATCTTCAATCCATATGGCGGGGTCCGTCGTTCCATTGTATTGCTCGATGTTCACGGGTTTAAACCCTTCCGAAAATTGGTGCTGCATTACCTCATCAGTAAAGCACATAGGGTGTGCGGCACCTCTATACCGGGCGACATCACAACGAAGTTCGGATGACATCTGTGTACAGTGCTGACCCCGGACTTGGTTATGTTTGTCGTGCCAGGCTTGATGGTCATCATCTCTTGTGGGGGCACGTCTTCTTGATCCATAGATTCATCTGGTCTAGCCTACTCTATTAGCCAGGTCCTGACGTAGGTCGTACTTGTAGCCCGGATCCGCTGTCTCCTTGCCTCTAGTAAGGGGGCGCGGGCTGGTGTTCGGCATAATTAGCCGTTTGGTCCCATCCACGTGGTGGTCAGTCCAGTTGATTAGCCTGATTGTATTTTGATGGTATTGGCGCAAGGGCCTCGTCATTGAATTGTGGCAGTAGCCTGCGTTGGGGATAACTCTTTGTTCGGCACTCAAATCCATATACTTCTTCGGCGGCTAGGACCTTAGTCCATCTGTCATTGAGCGTATCATGTTCGACTTTAATTTGCTGATGTTTCTTTTTCAGGCTCCGCGCGGTGGCGATGAGTCGTTGCTTGAAACGTTCTTGTTCGAGGGGTTCCTCTGGGACGATGAAATCTTCGTCACCAAGGCTAACATCCTCTTCGGAGACAGGTAAGTAGTTACTATATTCCGAATCCTCATGATCGGTGAGTTCTTCGGGGCTGAATTGATCCTCTTCCCTTTCATCCTGCTCGAACGCAGGTTCAACCGGGTTATTGGGGTCTTCAGCTTTGTTCGGAGTGTCATTATCTCCAGTGCCGGTATTGCTTTCCCATCCCTGACACAATCGTGAGCGGTGACTCTGACGTCGGCATTTTGGTGGTTCATCGACGGGCTTATCCTCATCTAGATCTTGAGTGCCATCGTCGTGCTTCTTCTCAGGCGTGTCCACCATGTATACATCATATGTAGAAGTGGTTGTCCAACGCCCGGTGATGGGTGGGTTTTGACCTGGTTCGGCTTCCACATCATCGTTCAGGCCATCGATGTCTTCGGAGGCGTAGTCTAGCATTTCGGTTAAATCCTCGACAGTGGCTATTAAGTGGGTGGTGGGTGGGACGTAAAAGTCCGTACTCTCAGCCCCCAGTTCAAGCTGGTCGTAGTTCGGATACGATACTTCCGTGATGGTGAGAGATTGTATTAAGTCCAGCATTTCGTTTAAGAGCAAGAGCTCGATAGGTGTTGGAGGATTTGCGGAGCTAGGCTCGGCGATAACCACTTGACCGAGCCCGAAGGATGCAGACCTCGAAAGTTTGGAGTTTGTGCCCAGAGGTGAGTCCGGCTTCCCGATATCGGGAAAAGTCCCGTTTGACTCAGGGTGTCACACCCAGTGTTTTGTAACATGCCATTTGCATCAATAAAGCATGCAATTTTGGACCAACAAAAACTTTTGCATTTTATTTGGCTTTTATTTGAATTGGATTTTTGTCTGTGGTTTCAAGTTCTCATGAACGCCATATTCTAGCTCCACCTTGTATACTTCATTTCTTTGCTCCAAACTTTTGCCCCAATGATCATGCCATGTGTATAGTACAATATAGAATTTTCTTACACAAATAACTTGGCCAAAAATTATTTTCTAAATTTAGTTTTCCAAAAAACCCTGAATTGAGGTTTGCACTACAAGTACTTGATTTGGGGTATGAAAAATCTTTCAAAGAGTATGTTTGACTCCTAGTAGGTATAGGACTCCCAAAAACAACAAAATATAATTTTAAAGTTATTTTACTATTTTATTTAAAGGCTTTTTCTTTAGGCCAAAAATGGTCTTTAATAGGTTAAAATTAATTTAATGCTTTCAAAATATTTGTGAAAATTTAGGGAAACTTAGTGGACATATATTGTCCATATATAAGGGTTTCAACACATGGTCATGTTCAAAGTATTGGTCAAACCCCTCAAAAACCCTTTCTGGATATTTCAAGCTTTTGAAATATTTACAACGGAAATATTATCTACAAATTCCAATAAAATTCTAGCAAGTCACACAAGCCTAAAGTGATGATCTTGCCAAGTTTCATCCAAATCCAAATAGTTTTAGTTCATAAAAGTGCCCCAAAACCCTGTGTGTCCAGAATTAAGTTTGAACAACTTTACATTATCAACTTATCCTTTTGCTCTCAAACCTTGTGGGAATGCTCTAAACCCTAAATGATGACACTACACCAAGTGGTGCATCAAGGAGAATAGGTTTGCATGACTAGATCTTGGAAAACTCATTTCTGTTGATTTCTAGGGTTTACAAAAGTTGCATTGGCAACTTTTCCGAAATGGACTAAATCTTGGTCGAACCTCTTGTTTCCACATGCCATTTGACTTGGCAAGCATCATGCCAAGGGGAGTTCATCTTCATGCCCAAACCAACAACAAACACCTTATGCCATTTTTCTAAAAACGCCACTTTGATCTCTTCCACTAATCTCCATGAGTTCCTCTTTTTACCACAGCCCCTCCTAGACCTCTTCTACCTCCAGTAGCTCTCCACTGGATTTTGCTCAATGATTCAAGGGTGAAACACCCTCATTTACCCCCTAGACAACAACTTCTCTCTCTTTCTCACCTTCCTCCTCACTCCAGTGGCCATCCATGGCATCCCAAACCCTCTCCACATTCTTTACTCATCCCTAGGGCTACCATACATGCTTGGTCGTGCTCACCTTGCCAAAAATATGGCCATGCCGGCCATACACGTGCTCTGGAGCGCGCTACAGTGCGCTCCCGCACTATAGCCGCCCCTGCCAAATACCTCCGGCCACCTTGGGCCTCCCCAGCGCGCCCGATGATGCGCCTCGGCATCTGCAGCACACCACGCCCTGGTCCCCCTCTTCCTTCTCCCCCTTTTCCAACTAGCTTGTTGCTAGGTTGTATACTCGTTGTTACATCATGCATCGTTACCTTGATCCAAAAACATGGGTTGCTTGCGAGTACATTCAAAGTACTCATTGGCTTGCCACTGGTTATTTAATTGGCCAGGCATGGAAGAGCAGGAGTTTTAGGAAGAGTTATTTAATTGAACTAGGACGCTTCCCAGTCAGAATACCTGTAGGGTTAAGGTAGATGGCATGGGTTCTACATATTGACGAAGATTTCCGCTGCTTATGTTTCATTTGATGTTCAGCCATTAAGGCTTTATCAATGTAAGACTTGAGAATAATGGTCTTAATTTGTGTGATACGGTATGTATGGATGTAAGACTCTTGTTATTCAGCTTCTGTGTGTTCAGTGAGCATTGATCTCTAGTATCATTCTACACGTGCATTCGGTGATCTCGACTTATGTGTCGAGGTCTCCACGGAGCTGGTATCAGAGCCATCCTAACTGTAGGAATCCTTAGTTAGCATGGGCGTTAGTTAGCTTGAGACCATTTTCATAAACCATCTAAACTTCTCTTCTTTTCTAAAGCTTACCCAACCCAAGATAAGTTTCCCTTATTGACCTCTCCTATTCAACCTTTGTAGATGGCTATTGTACCCGAAGACTTCCTGACCACCGGATTCCCTGTGCCTCTTGAGGATAGCCTCCGGAAGTGCCAGTTTCACCGAGCCCCCATTTTCACCTACCATGAGCACTGGATCAATGATACCGAGACGGAATACCATGTTGAAGTCATCGTGAAGGCTAATGACCCTCTAACAAGTTGGTTCTTCGAAGGGCCACAGATGGAAACACTGGTCCTCGCCGTCGAGACTGCAACACTCAAGGCACTCACCCGTTTCCGAGACCTTCTTCTAGAGATGGCGGGCAAGTTAGCAACCCACTTGTTGCCTTATCGGAAGGAGGGTGAAGACGAGAGCAGCGCACTAGCTTCACCACTCAAGGAAGGACTTCCACTCCGGTTCCAAACCTACTTCAGCCTTTGTGTCGACAACTTGGCACAACACTTGGCCTCTGAGTCAATGGAGCTCCGAAAGGAAATCCACGAGACCAAGGCACTTCTTCGCCCAGTGCATTGGAAGATGGATAGGATCAAGAAGGAAGGCGCTCCCCATGGACAACCTGCAGTCACATATCTAGGTTGAAGGCCCCCAGTAGATGCACCTGCCAAGGATGGAGAACCACCCCAGCAATGTCGTATGACGGCAAGGGACTACCGCAAGCTCTTCATCACACCACCGTCAAAGCAACACCATGTTGAGGTCCTCCACTCCGCCACCCCTTCGAGCGATGAAGGGAGTCAGACTGATGACCACACGGAGGAAGACCCAAAAGAGCCAGAGTATGCGACCGAGCATTCCACCACATAGGCACCACTCTAGACTAGGGTGTGCTAGTCTATAACCCCTGAGGTAGGATAGGTCGTGTATCCCCTATGCCAAGTTGAGTCTACATAATGGTTCAAATGAAACCATGTAGTGTTGTGTTTGCTTTTGAATGTATTTGATGGAAGTCGTACTCTTCCTTCAAGAACATGTAAATGACTACATCACCTATTTGGATTTCTTAATGAATGTTTTTGGCCCTTTTGTCCCTTGCATAAAAACAACTTGTGTCATACCAACCCCCTTACTAGGAACCCAATCTATCTTGCTTTCCCTTCATCTTTACCGATCATGAGACCTTGACCGCTCCAATAGGATGCCTGTTATAACCTGTATAGGTAACTCTACCAAGCAGTAAGGAGCCGGAGGATCCACCCAAGGAGGAGCCAGCCAGGACCAAAACCAAGGACAAACTCCACCACCACCTCCACCTCCGAACATGGACGTGGCTCGGCTTCTCCAAGCCTTCCGAGAGGAATGCCAAGCCAATACTGCAGCCCTCCAGATGATTGCTCAAGCTGTCACCAACAACCGCCAGCCGGTAGGGAACAGTAATGGATGTTCCGCATTGGCTGAGTTCAAGAAGCATGCACCACCCACCTTCATCGAGACTGCTGAACCCCTGGATGCAGACGAATGGGTTCGCACCATCGAGGATCTATTGGAACTAGTCGGCTGCACCGAAGATCGTGAGAGGGTGGCTTATGCTGCCCACAGTATTGGTGGAGCTGCCAGAGCTTGTGGGATGGATTCAAGGTCATGCATGTCGGGCAAGGCATCACTTGGAATGACTTCAAGGCAGAGTCCTGCAAGGCCCATATTCCTTCCAGAATCATGGCCATCAAGAAGCGTGAGTTCTGAGCCCTGAAGCAAGGAACTGGCACCGTCAAGGAGTGCATGCAGAAGTTCAGTGTTCTGTCAAGGCATGCTCCGAGCCTGTGTCCTAGCATATGGAGCTAAGTAGGAAGATTGCCTTCCGTTCGCAGAATTCTCCTATAACAATAGTTATCAATCAAGTCTCCAGATGGCACCATTTGTGTTGTATGGATGCAAGTGTCGCACACTCCTCAACTGGTCAGAGAGTAGAGAAGGGCTAGTCTTTGGACCTGATGTTCTCCACAAAGCCGAAGAGCAAGTTCAGCTAGTCAGGGAGCGCCTGAAGGCCTCCAAGTCAAGGCAGAAGAGCTATACCGATGCTCGTCGCCGACAAGTGAGCTTCCATGTTGGAGACCATGTTTACCTGCGAGTCACTCCTCTCAGGGGAACTAAGCGTTTCCACATTAAGGGAAAGCTCGAACCAAGGTTTATTGGCCCCTTCAAGATCACTTCAAGACGAGGAGAAATTTCTTATCAGTTGGAACTGCCTCCTGAACTCTCTGATGTTCACAACGTGTTCCACGTGTCGCAACTCCGGAAGTGTCTCCAAGTTCTGGACAAGCCTGATCTCTAAAAGGACATCGATCACCAAGCCATTGACCTTTAGCCTGATCTAACCTACCGTGAAAGGCCCATCTGCATATTGGATGAAACAGAGCGACGTACTCGAAGCCGCACCATCAAGTACCTCAAGGTCATGTGGAGCAACCACACCGAAGCAGAAGCAACCTGGGAACGTGACAACTACCATAGATCCGAGTTTCCAGATCTCTTTAAAACCTAGTTTAGGAATCTCGGGGACGAGATTCTTGTAAGGGTGGTAGGCCTGTCACACCTAGTGTTTTGTAACATGTCATTTGCATCAATAAAGCATGAAATTTTGGACCAGCAAAAACTTTTGCATTTTATTTGGCTTTAATTTGAATTGGATTTTCATTTGTGGTTTCAAGTGCTCATGAAAGCCATATTCTAGCTCCACCTTCTATACTTCATTTCTTTGCTCCAAACTTTTGCCACAATGATCATGCCATGTGTATAGTACAATGTAGAATTTTCTTACAAAATAATTTGGCAAAAAGTATTTTCTAAATTTAGTTTTCCAAAAACCCCTGAATTGAGGTTTGCACTACAAGTACTTGATTTGGGGTATGAAAAATCTTTCAAAGAGTATGTTTGACTCCTAGTAGGTATCGGACTCCCCAAAACCACAAAAATATAATTTTTAAAGTAATTTTACTATTTTATTTAAAGGCTTTTTCTTTAGGCCAGAAATGGTCTTTAATATGTTAAAATTATTTTAATGCTTTAAAAATATATGTGAAAATTTAGGGAACTCGTTGGACATATATTGTCCATCTATAAGGGTTTAAACACATTGTCAATTTCAAAGTATTGGTCAAACCCCTCAAAAACCCTTTCTGGATATTTCAAGCTTTTGAAATAGTTATAAAGGAAATATTTTCTAAAACTTCCAATAATATTCTAGCAAGTCACACAGACATAATGTGATGATCTTGCAAAGTTCATCCCAATCCAAATAGTTTTGGTTCACAAAAGTGCCCCAAAACCCTCTCTGTCCAGAATCAAGTTTGAACAACTTTACATTGCAACTTTCTCCTTTTGCTCTCAAACCTTTTGAGCTGCTCTAAACCCTAAATGATGACCCCTACACCAAGTGGTGCATCAAGGAGAATAGTTTGGCATGACTAGATCTTGGAAAAGTCATTTTTGTTGATTTCTAGGGTTTTCAAAAGTTGCATTAGTAACTTTGCCCAAATGGACTCAATCTTGGTGGAACCTCTTGTTTCCTCATGCCATTTGATCGTGTCAAGCCTCATGCCAAGGGGAGTTCATCTTCATGCCCAAACTAGCAACAAACACCTTATGCCATTTTTCTAAAAACACCACTTTGACCTGTTCCGCTAATCACCATGAGTTCCAGTTTTTACCACAGCACCTCCTGTACCTCTTCTACCTCCATTAGCTCTCCCCAGGCTTTTGATCAACGATTGAAGGGTGAAACACCCTCATTTACCCCCTGGACAGCAGCTTCTCTCTCTTTCTCACCTCCCTCCTCACCCCTATGGCCATCCATGGCATCCAAAGCCCTCTCCACATTCTTTACTCCTCCCTAGGGCTACCAGACATGCTTGGCCGTGCCCACCTTGCCAAAAATATGGCCATGGCTGCCATACGCGCGCTCTGGAGCATGCTACAGTGCGCTCCTGCACTGTAGCCGCCCCGTACCAACCACCTCCGGCCTCCATAGCGCGCCCGACGATGCGCCTCAACGTCTGCTGCACGCTACGCCCTAGTCCCCCTCTTCCTTCTCCCTCCTGCTGCCTCCCTCACATGCGTGCCATGGGCGCCCGAGAGCTCTAATAAGCACACTCACACGCATGGCATCCTGGCACTCCCCCGCGCTCTCTCTTACTTTCCCTAGGCATAGACCACCTCAACAAACGCCCCGGACACGCCCATTTGAGCCCCCGTGACACACAGCGACAGCAACAGCCTTGTCGGCGCACTAGTCCATGGTGAGCCATGGGCAGGCTATTTATCGGCCTCCCCACGCCAATATCTCCTCACCCCTTGCTCTCTGCACCACCCAATCCACACCCTGCACCCCCAGTTCGTCTCCAGGAGCCCCCGAGCTCGAGATCAAGCTCGAGCTCCGCCGCTTCGGTTCACCGAAGTTCGCGAGGTAAGGGCCTCCACTGCCCTCGTTTGGCCTCGATCTGGAACGATAGCGGTCCATTGAACCTTTCCCCTCTCCTTCCCGCTTAATTTGCAGCAAGAAATGGCCGGAGCCGTCGACGCCCAAAGCTCTTCCGCCGTCTTCCTCATCGTCGGCGAGTCCCTGCACTCCGGCGGCCAACTCCGGCACCACCAGAACGACGACACCCTCCCGAGCTCAACAGTACTCCTCACACCTCCAGCCATGCCCCCACATCGCCACCGGCGAGCTCGTCGCCGTTTCTGGACAGAGGAAGACGACGCTGACCGTAGGCCCCATCTGCCAGCCTCACATTCTGACGGGTGGGACCCACCCGTCAGGTTTAAAACGCACATGCGCGCTTACCGGTTCGCTGCGTCGGCTGAAGGCGTATTTTTCCTTTATTCCTTCGACATGGCAACCTCGCGCGGGCTATATCTCCTCTGGGCCTACTGCACTGTGGCCTTTCTGGCTCAGTGGCACAGTGCCATTTTTCTTTTCTTTTTCGGTCTATTTTCTAAAACTTCCACAGGATGAAACATTTATCCAAATGCAATAATTCCAACTCCTAAAATCATATAATAATCCCACTTATTTATTGATGTAACTTCCATACACATCTATCACACTTTTCTGTACTATTCAAATTTAAATTCAAATTTGGGCATTTAAGTCCTTCTTTGCAAATCCATTTCCACTATTCCTTAACTCCAAATCCAAAACTAGGAATTTCCCCACTTAGTTTTCTCCCTAGTATTTAACAAAAATAAGTTGACATTTTTCTGAGCACTTTGGTTTTTCTATTTTACTATTGCCTTATTTTTCCCGTTGTTTCTTTTGCGACAAATAGATCCCATATTTGATGAAGTAGTTGGAGAAGAAGAAGGAGAAGGACTTGAAGACTTTGAAGACCAAGCCAACCAAGGCAAGCAGCCCTTTGACCTTGATACACCACTCTTGTTCATCGATAAAAGAAATTCATGTGCATGATGATGTTATGGATTATGAGCTTGAAATGATCAATGCATTGATGCATGCCCTTGGTATTTACATGCTCATATCTCTACCATGTGCTAGAGGTGCGATGAAAAGCACTTGGCAATGATGCACGGTGTTGCACGTATGCCATGATCCCCTCTGAGTTGCATTCTTTTGAAAACCCCACCGGGTGCCCCTAATGCCCATGGGTGATGTTGAACTACGTCACCACTTGAGGAAGAAGTGGTGTACCGGAGCAAGCATTGCATGTGTAAAATGCTGGATTAGATTTAAGATGTGATTACCGTCCCAACCAAACATGTGCAACCACTCTACCCCTGGTGGGACGTGGCATTGTTAATTACCTAGACCGATACTAGCATGGTGCCCACATTACTAGTGACGGGGGTGACGTGAGGTCACTCTCGAGACGGGGTCGTGCTTAGATAGGCGGCCATGACGGTTTTCACAGGGCACCGGACACACCGTTGGTCCCTGCGTGTATGTGTCATAAGGAAAGGTCAGAGTCCCAAGATCTTGATGCTTATACACAAAGGCCGTGTACCAATGAGTGGACCCTATGTTAGTGTCACCTACGAAAAGATAGTGATCGGGTGCTTCCCCCAAGTACTTGAGGTACTGCGGGATCGTGGGTGACACAAAAGCTTCCCGGTTCTTGTGGGTAAAGTGCACAACCTCTGCAGAGTGTCAAACTATTCGAATAGCCGTGTCCGCGGTCAAGGACAGTTTGGTGGTGCTACTTAAACTATGTCCAGAACCTTACAAACTTGGTATATGTGAGTTGCATGGGTCAAGTAAAGACTTGACATATTGATAAAGCTAGAATTGTTCTAAGTTCTATTTATGTTGATATCGGTAACCTGTTCACATGGTTACTGGAGATCATTAATGCATGTTTCACAAGTTGAAGAGGACATGTCGTTAATTTTCCAACTAGCATGTTGCTAGGTTGCATACTCGTTGTTACATCATGCATTGTTACCTTGATCCAAAAACAAGGGTTCCTTGAGAGTACATTCAAAGTACTCATTGGCTTGCCACTTGTTATTTAATTGGCCAGGCATGGAAGAGCAGGAGTTCAAGGAAGAGTTCTTTGGTGATGAACATACGAACTAGGACGCTTCCCAATCAGAATGCATGTAGGGTTAATGCAGATGGCATGGGTTCTACTTATCGACGAAGATTTCCGCCGCTTATGTTTCATTTGATCTTCAGCCCTTAATGCTTTATCAATATAAGACTTGACCATAATGGTTATAATTTGTGTAATACGGTATGTATGGATGTAAGACTCTTCTTATTCAGCTTCCTTGTGTTCGATGAGAATTGATCTCTGGGATCACTGTACACATGCATTCGGTGATCTCGACTTATGAGTCAAGGTCCCCCACAGAGCTAGTATCAGAGCCATTCTGACTGTAGGAAGCCTTAGTTAGCATGGGTGTTGATTAGCTTGAGACCATTTTCATAAACCATCTAATCTTCTCTTCTTTTCTAAAGCTTACCCAACCCAAGATATATTTCCCTTATTGACCTCTCCTATTCAACCTTTATAGATGGCTGCCATACCTGAAGACTTCCTGACCACCGGATATCCTGTGCCTCTCGAGGATATCCTCCGGAAGTGCCAGCTTCACCGAGCCCCCATTTTCACCTACCATGAGCACTAGATCAATGAAACCGAGATGGAATACCATGTGGAAGTCATCATGAAGGCTAATGACCCTCCAACAAGTTGGTTCTTTGAAGGGCCACAGATGGCAACACTGGTCCTCGCCGTCGAGACTGCAAAACTCAAGGCACTCACCCATCTCCGAGACCTTCTTATAGAGATGGCGGACGAGTTAGCAACCCGCTTCTTGCCTTATTAGAAGGAGGGTCAAGACTAGAGCAGTGCACCAGCTCCACCTCTCAAGGAAGGAGTTCCACTCTGATTCCAAACCTA
The DNA here is from genome assembly GCA_963921465.1 of Triticum timopheevii. Classification (NCBI taxonomy): domain Eukaryota; kingdom Viridiplantae; phylum Streptophyta; class Magnoliopsida; order Poales; family Poaceae; genus Triticum; species Triticum timopheevii. Next base: position 144,988,421 of record OY997270.1, read on the forward strand.
CTTCACCCTTTGTGCCGACAGCTTGGCACAACACTTGGCCTCTGAGTTAATGGAGCTCCAAAAGGAACTCCACGAGACCAAGGCACTTCTTCGCCAAGCTCATGGGAATATGGATAGAAACAATAAGGAAGGCGCTCCCCCTGGACAACCTGCAGTCGCATATCGAGGCGGAAGGCCCCTAGTAGATGCACCTGCCAATCATGGAGAACCACAGTAGCAACGCCTAATGACGGCAAGGGACTACCACAAGCTCTTCATCTCACCACCGGCAAAGCAACGCCGTGTTGAGCTCCTCCACTCCCCCAACCCTTCGAGCGATGAAGGGAGTCAGATTGATGATGACACGGAGGAAGACCCGGAAGCTAGAGTACGCGACTGAGCATTCCACCACATAGGCACCACTCTAGACTAGGGTGTGCTAGTCCGTAACCCCTGAGGTAGGATAGGTCGTGTATCCCCTATGCGAAGTCAAGTCCATGTAATGTTTCAAATCAAACCATGTAGTGTTGTGTTTGCTTTAGGATATATTTGATGGAAGTCGTACTATTCCTTCGAGAAGATGTAAACGCCTACATCACCTATTTGGATTTCTTAATGAATGTGTTTGGCCCTATTGGCCCTTGCATAAAAACAACTTGTGTCATACCAACCCCCTTACTAGGCACCCAATCTATCTTGCTTTCCCTTCATCTTTCCCGATTATGAGACCTTGACCGCTCCAACAGGATGCAGGTTGTAACCCGTACTGGTAACTCTACCCAGCAGCAAGGAGCCGGAGGATCCACCCAAGGAGGAGCCAGCCAGGACCAAAACCAATGATAAACTCCACCATCGCCTCCACCTCTAAACATGGATGTGGATCAGCTTCTCCAAGCCTTCTGAGAGGAACACCAAGTCAACACTGCAGCCCTCCAGATGATTGCTCAAGCTGTCACCAACAACCGCCAGCCGGCAGGGAACGATAATGGACGTTCCACATTGGCTGAGTTCAAGAAGCATGCACCACCGAGATTCATCGAGACTGCTGAACCCATGGATGCAGACGACTGGGTCCGCACCATTGAGGATCTATTGGAACTAGTCGGATGTAGTGAAGACCATGAGAGGGTGGCTTATGCTACCCACTGTCTTGGGGGAACTGCCAGAGCTTGGTGGGATGGATTCAAGGTCATGCATGCCGGGCAAGGCATCACTTGGAATGACTTCAAGGCAAAGTTCCGCAAGGCCCATATTCCTTCGAGAATCATGGCCATCAAGAAGCGTGAGTTCCGAGGCCTGATGCAAGGAAGTGGCACCGTCATGGAGTAAATGCAGAAGCTCAGTGTTCTGTCAAGGCATGCTCCGAGCCTATGTCCTAGCATATGGAGCTAAGTGGGAAGATTTCCTTCCGTTCGCCGAATTCTCTATAACAATAGTTATCAATCAGTGTATGGACGCAAGTGTCACACACCCCTCAATTGGTCAGAGACCGGAGAAGGGCTAGTCTTTGGACTTGATGTTCTCCACAAAGCTGAAGAGCAAGTTCAGCTATTTACGGAGCGTCGGAAGGCCGCCAAGTCATGGCAGAAGAGCTATACCGATGCTTGTCGCCGACAAGTGAGCTTCCACATTGGAGACCATGTTTACCTGTGAGTCACTCCTATCGGGGGGACTAAGAATTTTCACGTCAAGGGAAAGCTCGCACCAAGATTTATTGGCCCCTTCAAGATCACTCCAAGACGAGGAGAAGTTGCTTATCTGTTGGAACTGCCTCCTGAACTATCCGATGTGCACAACGTGTTCCACATGTCGCAACACCGGAAATGTCTCCAAGTTTCGGACAAGCCTGATCTCTACAAGGACATCGATCACCAAGCCATTAACCTTCAGCCTGATCTGACCTACCGTGTGAGGCCCATCTGCATATTGGATGAATTAGAGTGACGTACTCAAAGCCGCACCATCAAGTACCTCAAGGTCCAGTGGAGCAACCACACCGAAGCAGAAGCAACCTGGGAACATGAAGACTACCTTACATCCGAGTTTCCAAATCTCTTCAAAGACTAGTTTAGGAATCTCGGGGACGAGATTCTTGTAAGGGGGGTAGGTCTGTCACACCCAGTGTTTTGTAACATGTCATTTGCATCAATAAAGCATGAAATTTTGGACCAGCAAAAACTTCTGCATTTTATTTGGCTTTCATTTGAATTGGATTTTTGTCTGTGGTTTCAAGTTCACATAAACGCCATATTCTTGATCCACCTTCTATACTTAATTTTTTGCTCCAAACTTTTTCCCCAATGATCATGCCATGTGTATAGTACAATATAGAATTTTCTTACAAAAACAATTTGGCCAAAATGTATTTTCTAAATTTATTTTTCCAAAAACCCCTAAATTGAGGTTTGCACTACAAGTACTTGACTTGGGGTATGAAAAATCTTTCAAAGAGTATGTTTGACTGCTAGTAGGTATATGACTCCCAAAACCCACAAAAATATAAGTTTTAAAGTTATTTTACTGTTTTATTTAAAGGCTTTTTCTTTGGGCTAGAAATGGTCTTTAATAGGTTAAAATTATTTTAATGCTTTGAAAATATTTGTGAAAATTTAGGGAAACTCGGTGGACATATATTGTCCATATATATGGGTTTCAACACATGGCATGTTCAAAGTCTTGGTCAAACCCCTCAAAAACCCTTTCTGGATATTTCAAGCTTTTGAAATATTCTCTAAAAATTCCAATAAAATTCTAGCAAGTCACACGTGCCTAATGTGATGATCTTGCAAAGTTTCATCCCAATCCAAATAGTTGTGGTTCACAAAAGTTCCCCGAAACCCTCTCTGTCCAGAATCAAGTTTGAACAACATTACATTGTGAAATTTCTCATTTTGCTCTCAAAACTTGTGGGCATGCTCTAAACCCTAAATGATGACACTACACCAAGTGGTGTATCAAGAAGAATAGTTTTGCATGACTAGATCTTGGAAAACTCATTCCTGTTGATTTCTAGGGTTTGCAAAAGTTGCATTGGCAACTTTGCCCAAATGGACACATTCTTGGTGGAACCTCTTGTTTCCTCATTCCATTTGACCCTGTCAAGCCTCATGCCAAGGGGAGTTCATCTTCATGCCCAAACCAGCAACAAACACCTTGTGCGATTTTTCTAAAAACACCACTTTGACCTCTTTCACTAATGTCCATGAGTCCCACTTTTTACCACAGCCCCTCCTAGACCTCTTCCACCTCCAGTAGCTCTTCCCTGGCTTTTGCTCAATGATTGAAGCGTGAAACACCCTCATTTACCCCCCTGGACAACAGCTTCTCTCTCTTTCTCACCTCCCTCCTCACCCTAGTGGCCATCCATGTCATCCAAAGCCCTCTCCACATTCTTTACTCCTCCCTAGGGCTACCAGACATGCTTGGCCATGCCCACCTTGCCAAAAAATGGCCATGCCGGCTATACGCGCGCTCTGGAGCGCGCTACAATGCGCTCCCGCACTGGTGGCCACCCCCTGCCAACCACCTTCGGCCACCTCAGGCCTCCCAAACGCGCCCGACGATGCGCCTCAGCGTCCACATCATGCTATGCCATGGCCCCCCTCTTCCTTCTCGCTCCTGCTACCTCCCTCACACACGCGCCATGGCCGCTCGAGGGCTCCAATGAGCACGCTTACATGCGTGGCACCCTGGCACTCCCCCGCTCTCCCTCTCTTCCTTCCCTGGGAATAGGCCACCTCCACAAACGCCGCAGACACGCCCATTTGAGCCCCAATGGCCCACAGTGAGGGCAACAGCCTTGCCGGCGCACTGGTCCACGATGAGCCATGGGCAGGCTATTTATAGTCCTCCCCGTGCCATTCTCTCCTCACCCCTTGCTCTCTGCACCACTCAATCCGCCCCATGCACCCCCAGTTCGTCTCCAAGAGCCCCTAAGCTCGAGATCAAGCTTGAGCTCTTCTACCTCTTGAGCTTGTGTTGGTTTTCCCTTGAAGAGGAAAGGGTGATGCAGCAAAGTAGCATAAGTATTTCCCTCAGTTTTGAGAACAAAGGTATCAATCCAGTAGGAGACGACGCACAAGTCACCAAATACCTGCACAAACAATCAAGAACTTGCAACCAACACGATAAAGGGGTTGTCAATCCCTTCATAGTCACTCGCAAAAGTGAGATCTAATAGAGATAGTAAAGTAAATATTTTTGGTATTTTTGTTGCATAGATTGGAAATTTAAGATTGAAAAATAGTAAACGAGATTCGATAATATGTAAAAGAGACTTTAATATAATAGAAAAGAGATCCGTGGACGATAGGTTTCACTAGTGGCTTCTCTCAAGATAGCATGTATTAATGTGGGTGAACAAATTAATGCCGAGCAATTGGTAGAAAAGCGCATAATTATGATGACATCTAAGGAAATGATCATGAACATAGGCATCATGTCCGTGTCAAGTAGACCGACTCCTGCCTGCATCTACTACTATTACTCCACACATCAACCGCTATCCAGCATGCATCTAGATTATTAAGTTCATAAGAATGGAGTAACGCATTAAGCAAGATGACATGATGTAGAGGGATGAACTCAAGCAATATGATAAAAACCCCATCTTTTTATCCTCGATGGCAACAATACAATACGTGCCTTGCTGCCCCTAGTGTAACTGGGAAAGGACATTGCAAGACTGAACCTAAAGCTAAGCACTTCTCCCATGGCAAGAAAGATCAATCTAGTAGGCCAAACTAAACCGATAATTCGAAGAGACTTGCAAAGATATCAAATCATGCATATAAGAATTCGGAGAAGAACCAAATAATATTCATTGATAATCTTGATCATAAATCCACAATTCATCGGATCTCGGCAAACACACCTCAAAAGAATATTACACCGAACAGATCTCTGTCGGTGTCAAAACCGGCGGATCTCGGGTAGGGGGTCCCGAACTGTGTGTCTAGGCGGATGGTAACAGGAGACGAGGGACACAATGTTTTTACCCAGGTTCAGGCCCTCTCGATGGAGGTAATACCCTACGTCCTGCTTGATTAATATTGATGATATGGGTAGTACAAGAGTAGATCTACCACGAGATCAAGGAGGCTAAACCCTAGAAGCTAGCCTATGGTATGATTGTTGAGATGTAATGTTGTGTCCTACGGACTAAAGCCCTCCGGTTTATATAGACACGGAGAGGCTAGGGTTACACAGAGTCGGTTACAATGGTAGGAGATCTACATATCCGTATCGCCAAGCTTGCCTTCCACGCCAAGGAAAGTACCTTCCGGACACGAGCCGGAGTCTTCAATCTTCTATCTTCGTAGTCTGGGAGTCCAGCGGATATTGATAGTCCGGCTATCCGGACACCCCCTAGTCCAGGACTCCCTCAGTAGCCCCTGAACCAGTCTTCAATGACGATAAGTTCGGCGTGCCTGATGTTCGGCATTGCGAGGCGGGTTCTTCCCTTGAATAATTCGGAGAGAATAATGAACACCAGGATAGTGTCCGGCTCTTCAAAATAAATTCCACATTCCAACGTAGAGAGAATAAAACACATATACTGATCCAATCTGCTGACGTGTTATGCGGCGTGATACCACACTGCCACCAAGCCTTTGTTTGAATTACCATACCACCTCAGCACGTTTAGCGAAGCGGTTTCCTTGGCACATCCTGTCGAAGCAGAGATCGTGTTCCCCTTATTTCGGGATTCTCATCAATACGTGTGTGGGTAACCCAACTGCGCCTATTGATGGTGGCGCTTGGGAGATAAGCGAGTTTTACCAGGCCGGTGAAGGACGCATATTTTCGTCCGCCTATATATAAGGGATAAGGATTTACCTTCTCACCTACGCCTTCTTCCTCCTTTGCTCATTCACCCCTGCAAACTCAAGCTCCAATGCCTAAGCTCGCGCATCCCACCTCGACCCTTCTCCGAACATGTCCGGAGGGGGAGGCAAATGGATGGCCTCCACCGCCAAGGAGGAGGACATCACCAAGCTGCGCGACGCCGGATACCTTTCCGGCGACATCGCGCATCGGCTGCCCGACGCGGGGCAGCTCATTCCTACCCCAGGGCCTCATGAGAGGGTTGTTTTCCTTCCCCACTTCCTCCGCGGACTGGGCTTCCCGCTCCATCCATTCGTCCGGGGGCTCATGTTTTACTATGGCCTAGATTTCCGCGATCTGGCGCCGAACTTCGTCCTCAACATCTCGGCGTTTATCGTCGTGTGCGAGGCCTTTCTCTGCATCCGGCCCCACTTAAGCCTGTGGCTCAAGACCTTCAACGTCAAGCCGAAGGTTGTGAAGGGGACGCAAGCGGAATGCGGAGGCGCCATGTTGGGCAAGTTGCCCAACGTCCCTTGGCTAGAAGGGACCTTCGTGGACTCCGTCAAGGGGTGGCAATCGGGGTGGTTCTATATCACCGAGCCGCGCAAGCCCACATGGGCGGCGGCCCCCGAATTTAGATCTGGAATCCCTACGCAGCTCACCTCCTGGAAAGAGAAGGGATTGCAGTGGGGTGATCCGGTGGAGGTGACGGGACTTCGAGCCTGTATCAAGAAGCTGGTGAGCAATAGGCTCCGGCTCGTCGACGTGGTCCAGGTCATGCTCCTCCGGCGGATTCAACCATGCCAAGAACGGGCATTTAATTTGTGGGAGTTTAATCCGGAACAGCACCAGATGTTAAGCGCGCTCTTCGACACAACGTACGAAGGCGCCTGGAGGGTGCTGTTCAAGGGCGCCGAAGCCCCCGCATCCGCGACCGAAGACCGCGGATTCAGCTTGCAGTCTCCGACTGGCGAGGTAAGTGATTCGACCCCATTACGGGACACTTATAGTAGCTAGATTGACTCTAGCGAGGTTTTTAATTTACCTCTTCCTTTGACAGGACTGGATGGAAAAGGCCCAGCTGCTCATCAGCCCGGCTCCCATGCCAGAAGAACTAGTGGATGCCCGCTTAGCAAGGCTGCTGGTTCCGGCACCGTACGTGGTGCCGGAGAAGAAGGCCAAGAAGGTGGCCGCGGGGACTCGCAAGAGTTCCCGCAATCAGGCGTCTGACGACAACGACGAGGACTCCTCCCCCGAAGACGACGACGAGGAGGAGGAGTACTCTCTCCCGGAGGAGGGAGAGAGGAAGAGGAAGGCCTCCCCAACTGGGGCGGCCGAAGGGTCCAAGAGGGGGAGAACTATCCCCCCGGACAGTTTTGCCAACATCAACGTTGGCGAGGACGAGTGGCCTCCAAGGGCCCGGCGTCCGGCAGGATCGTAAGTATCCGGATCATTCATATGCCATATATTGTATGTCACGTAGTGTCCTTCTAATGCCGCATTGTTCCTTTAGTCCGGCCGTTGACGACTTTCCCGACTCGATGAGCGGGTCGTTGGCGCCGTCGGATGTAAATTCCATCTCGACTGCCTCTACCCCACGCGCCGAGGACGACGAGGCGGAATCCCACAGGGGGACACGCCAGGAGGAGGCTCCGGAGGCGCCGTCAGGCAGCCCCCCGGACTTTGTGCCGGACTCTACTCCGGAACCCGTAGCGGTTCCAGAGTCCGGCAAGCAGCCCCCTCGTAAGAGGGGCAGGACCGTGACGCCGGCGGCCTCCGTCCAACCGGTGGCACCGGATAACCTGCTGGAGGCGCTCAAAGGCGCCTCCATCGAGGAAGAACACCGCACTCTCATGAGTGCGGTGATTGAGAAGGTCCAGCTCGCCAAGGGCGGGCTGACCGAAGCCTGCAACAGCCTTCTAACAGGCTTTGAGGTAAAAAGGTTAAAATTAAGTAATATAATACCGCATAGACAGTAGCCCCTGATGCTTAGTCCGGTGTTCGGAAAGAAAATCCGGACTAAGGATCTAACTAGATATACGCAGGGTTGTTTTTTTAGAAAATATGTCGATACGGGTTTGCAAGCTGCGCTGCTGACCTCTGCCGCATTAACGACAGAGGTCAAGGCACTGAAGAAAGATCTTGAGCGGTCGAAGCAGGAGGTCGGCCATGCCAAGAGGCAGCTCAAGGAAGAAGAAGGTGAATAACACCACTTTAAATAAGTACCTTACAGAAAAGGGTTTTGGCTGCAAACAAGATTAACAAGGATAATATATGTAATGCAGGGGCCACTAACGAGGTGGCAGCCCTGAAGGATGCCGTGTCCGTGGCCGAACGCAATGCGGCCACAGAACGGACTGAGCAAGAAAAGCAAGCGGCGCTAGTGGCGGAAGTTCGGCAAGAGCTCCAGGCTCTCATGGAAAAACATGAGAGTTTGGAGCGTGACTCCAAGGCTCGAGAGTCCGAGCTTGCCTCGGCTCTCGATAGGGCCGAGTCCGCCAAGGCCGAGGCCTAGAAGGCCCAGATGGAAGTAGAGGACATGAAGAAGATAACGGCGGGTAAGGCGTTTTTCATGCAGAGCAAGCATGTTAATGTAAATTACCGGATACTTACCCGAATTCGGAGCTCTCCAGGGGCATTTGCAGATCTGCCGCGTAGTGCGTCTGATGCCGCTGCATTCTATCGTGGCGAGGAGGGGAGCTCAACGGAGAAGGTCTTCTGGTCTCAGTACGCTGAGGCCGGCCATCTGGTGCCCCTAAGCGACCAGCTGAAGCAGCTGGTCGAACTCCACAAGGTAGCTGAGGAGGCCATGAAGGGCCTCACAGTCCGGCTGTGGCCTGGGCAGGCCATGCCTGGCAGCTACTTTGGCCTAGTGCGGCGGCTAGTGGATGCATGCCCCAGGCTAGATGTGATCAAGCGCTCCGCCTGCATAGAAGGCGCTCATCGGGCCCTTGCCCGCATAAAGGTGCAATGGGGCAAGCTGGATGCGGAGAAGCTTCTCACGGATCCGCCGCCGCCGGGCAAGGAGCACCGTACGCCGGAGCGATATTATAAAGTTGTCCTGAAGGGAGCCCGCGATATTGCGGATGAGTGCCCCCTTAATGTAATCCTTGAGTGAACTCGCTGTGTGTTTATCCTGTGCGCTGAAAACTTCGTTTATATGTGCCATGAGCAACGCTTTGTTGAATTTAAAATATTACCTTCTGTGCGGCCGTTTGTTAAATCTGAGAGATGGCAAGTTGTTGGCTTCAGCCCCCAAGCCACGAGTGCTGGGGTGTTCGATGATAAACTTGAGCACTCTTGTTCCCATCTTTGGGTCCATCTAGGGAGGCGCTCAACACGAAGAACAAGGCGACCGGACTTATAATGCTTGAACACTCTCACTTAGCCATAGAATTCTATAATTTTAAATTTCGGCGAAGCCCCTGGTATTCGGAAGACCGAATCCGGGGCGCTATCCACGCCTTCGTCGGACATCATCTGGAAGTTCGCTCGAAGCGGCATGAGTCTTTAGGGACCCGAAAAGACCTCTCGAACAGCGACCAGTCTCTCGTCTTATCATGCCAGTCAGTTTTCGCTTTCTCCACTAAGGCGTTAACCCGGCTCAACCGGGGCGCAATCGCAGTGGTTCTCCCAGTGCTACCTTAGCCGACAGAACGGAACGTAAGGTACCAAAACATGGGAGCCGGGCAAACCCAACTATTGACCCAAGACATGATTCGGAGCTGATTCATATAAAGCTATAAGTTCGGGGTGCCGCACTTATGGAAGTGTTCGGACTTAATCACACCATAATCTGGGGAACAGAAGCCCCTGGTGTATTCGGCCGTACCAAAGTATACGGGTGCAAGATGTCATATAATAAACATTTATAAAAGATAACGCAATTGCAATGAAAAGGTAATGAACTTGCAAAAAGGAAGTGCTGCGTTATTTATGAAAGAAGGTCTGCTAATAAAGCGGACTGATACAAATAGTGCGGTAAGCAAGCGATTTGGACTAATTTGACATGTCCCCCTCCAGGGATAAGCTGCAGACTTGGTGTATTTAATCGAATTTAGTGCTCGTAATGGAGACCACCTGAGTGTTCGTCGCAGCCTTCTTTGATCCCTGACTATTGCCTCGTGAGTTCGGCAAGTTCACCGTCGGACAGGGCTTCTGTTTAGTGGAGTCCTGTATATAAAAAAATAAGAAGATAAGAATAAAACCAAGGGGGGCGCTAGCATGAGCCCCTGGTGTGGTCGAGCCGCACTCTTTAATCCTTGTGGTTAAGCCCCTCCCCTGCGCCCATGGTATCTCCAAAGCGTAATGATGTACGCGGAGTTGTATTCTTATGATCATGCGCGGGCGAGGGTGGGGGCCGCATTGCTACGCGTGCTCTGATCGCGCCAGGTGGTCTTGGTTAGTGTTGCTCCGGGCGCACTTTGATGCGTCCGGCTTTTTAATTGCCGGACTGGAGAATTGTCGTAGAAGGCTGCTCTGTACTTCTGCCGCGAGAGCCGCTGTATGTTCCTCCGTTCGGAGGGAGCGTTCCGTATTCCCATTGACCGTAATGACTCCGCGAGGGCCTGGCATCTTGAGCTTTAGGTATGCATAATGCGGCACCGCGTTGAATTTTGCAAACGCGGTTCGTCCGAGCAGGGCATGATAGCCGCTACGGAATGGGACTATATCGAAGATTAACTCTTCGCTTCGGAAATTATCCGGGGATCCGAAGACCACTTCCAGTGTGACAGAGCCTGTACAGTTGGCTTCCACTCCTGGGATGACACCTTTAAAGGTTGTCTTAGTAGGTTTGACCCTGGATGGGTCTATGCCCATTTTGCGCACTGTGTCCTGGTAAAGCAGGTTCAGGCTGCTGCCGCCGTCCATCAGGACTCTTGTGAGGTGAAATCCATTGACGATTTGGTCTAGGACCAATGCGGCGAATCCGCCATGGCGTATGCTGGTCGGATGGTCTCGTCGATCAAAAGTGATCGGACAGGAGGACCATGGATTGAACTTCGGGGCGACTGGCTCCATCGCATAGACGTCCCGTAGTGCGCGCTTCCTCTCCCTCTTGGGTATATGGGTCGCGTAAATCATATTCACCGTCCGCACTTGTGGGGGGAAACCCTTCTGTCCTCTGTTGTTCGGTGGCCGGGTCTCTTCCTCGTCGTCGCTATTTAGCCCCTTATCATTGTGTTCGGCAATTAACTTGCCAGCCTACTTGAACACCCAACAATCTCTATTGGTGTGATTAGCTGGCTTTTCGGGGGTGCCATGTATCTGGCATGAGCGGTCGAGTATTCTGTCCAGATTGGACGGGCCCGGAGTTGTTCCTTTAAATGGCTTCTTCCGTTGACCGGGTTTGGAGCCTCGGAATCCGGCATTGACTGCCGTATCCTGTTTGTCGTCGCCGTTAATACGGCGTTTGTTTTTTATTCGACATGACCTGCCGTGATTGTCCTTAGTGTCCGGACTGCCAGAATTTTTGCGGAGATTGTTGCTGCGGGCTAGCCAGCTATCCTCTCCCGCGCAAAAGCGGGTCATTAACGATGTGAGGGCTGCCATGGATTTCGGCTTCTCCTGCCCCAGGTGCCAGGCTAGCCATTCGTCCCGGATGTTATGTTTGAAGGCTGCAAGGGCCTCCGCATCCGGACAGTCGACGATTTGATTTTTCTCCGTCAAGAACCGTGTCCAGAATTGTCTGGCCGATTCGTCTGGCTACTGAATAATGTGGCTTAGGTCTTCAGCGTCTGGTGGTCGCACGTATGTACCTTGAAAGTTATCAAGGAACGCGGCCTCCAGGTCTTCCCAACACCCAATCGACTCTGCAGGCAGGCTGTTAAGCCAATGCCGAGCTGGTCCTTTAAGCTTGAGTGGGAGATATTTGATGGCGTGGAGATCATCGCCGCGGGCCATATGGATGTGGAGAAGATAATCTTCGATCCACACCGCGGGGTCTGTTGTGCCATCGTAAGATTCGATATTCACGGGTTCGAACCCTTAGGGGATCTGATGATCCATTACTTCATCAATGAAGCATAATGGGTGTGCGGCGCCCCTGTATTGAGCAATATCGCGACGCAGCTCGAGGGAGCGCTATCTGCTATGTTCTGCCCGGCCAGCGTTATGTCCGGCGCGACGGTATTCGTCGTGGGTCGTAGGGCGCCCACGTGATCCGTAGATTGATCTGGATTGTCTTGCTTTGTCCTCCAAGATGTCTCGCAAGTCCTGCGCGTTCCCTTTTGGCTTCGTACTCTTGGATCGATGTCGGGGTACGGTCTTGGCTGGGGGTCTGAATGCCTCTCTGTCGCGACCACGGGGTGGTCAGTCAGCCATGTCGTGCGCTGGTGATAAAGGTATGTATGCTTCCTCCTCTAATCGGGGGAGCAGCTTGCGTCTTGGGTAACTTTTGTAGGGGAGTTCGAGTTTATACTCTTCGGCCGCGAGGACCTCGGTCCATCGATCGGCTAGCAGATCTTGATCAGCTTGAAGCTGTTGCTGCTTTTTCTTTAGGCTATTTGCCGTGGCTATGAGCCTGCGCCTGGAGCGCTCTTGTTCGACGGGATCCTCGGGTATGACGAATTCATCATCGTTGAGGCTCGCTTCGTCTTCGGAGGGAGGCATATAGTTATCATCCTCAACCCCTTCGTCTGCCGCCCTGTCGCGGGGGCTTGCTTCTGCGTCCTCCTGTGCTGAGTCTTGCAGGAGGGGATCGTCTTCGGCACTCTCTGGAGTGTTATTATCTCCCACGCGGGATCTCCATTCTTGTTGTGGCGGGATTTAGAGCGGCGCCGCTGACGCCGGCGTTTCGGTTGCTTCTTTAGAGAATCTTCCTCCGCTGCTTTTTCGCCATCCCCTTCTTTTGGGGTATCCACCATGTAGACGTCATATGACGACGTGGCCTTCTAGTGCCCTATGGGCGCTGGGTCCTGATCGTCTCCGGCATCATCGTCCATAGCGTCGATGTCATCGGAGTCATAGTCTAGCATGTCGGTTAGATCCTCGACAGTGGCTACAAAGTGGGAGGTGGGTGGGCTCTGAATTTCTTCATCGTCCGTACTCCAACCGTCCTGGCCAAAGTCCGGCCAGGATTCTCCTGATAGCGAGAGATGCTTCAGAGAATTCAGGATATCGCCAAAAGGCGAGTGTTGAAAGATGTCCGCGGCGGTGAATTCCATAACCGGCGCCCAATCCGGTTTAATTGGCAGGGGCGCGGGAGGCTCGGAGTCCGGCGTCTCGGGATCACGAGTTTCGCAGGGGACGAGATTGGTATTCGGCTCCATCGCCGTAGATGTTGAAGCCCCCAGGGCGGCGTCTATCCACCTGCCCCCGTCATGGGCACTCGGCTCCGGGCTAGTAGCCGGAGCGGGTTCGAGTGCGGCCTCCAAAGCACTGTCCGGCGGCAGAGCTAGATCATGCCCATCGTCACAGTGCGGCACGCTTGGGTGTGGCTTGAGTCCGTCGAAGATCAAGTCTCCGCGGTCATCGGCTGTGAAGTTCAAGCTTCCAAATCTGACCTGACAGCCAGGGGCGTAGCTTTCGATCTGCTCCAGATGGCCAAGAGAATTGGCCCGCAGTGCAAAGCCGCCGAATATGAAGATCTGTCCGGGGAGAAAAGTCTCACCCTGGACAGCGTTGATGGTTGAAGATGCCATCGAGCCTATCGGTGACGACACAGAGGAACTCTCAATGAAAGCACCAATGTCGGTGTCAAAACCGGCGGATCTCGGGTAGGGGGTCCCGAACTGTGCGTCTAGGCGGATGGTAACAGGAGACGAGGGACACAATGTTTTTACCCAGGTTCAGGCCCTCTCGATGGAGGTAATACCCTACGTCCTGCTTGATTAATATTGATGATATGGGTAGTACAAGAGTAGATCTACCACGAGATCAAGGAGGCTAAACCCTAGAAGCTAGCCTATGGTATGATTGTTGAGATGTAATGTTGTGTCCTACGGACTAAAGCCCTCCGGTTTATATAGACACCGGAGAGGCTAGGGTTACACAGAGTCAGTTACAATGGTAGGAGATCTACATATCCGTATCGCCAAGCTTGCCTTCCACGCCAAGGAAAGTACCTTCCGGACACGAGCCGGAGTCTTCAATCTTCTATCTTCGTAGTCTGGGAGTCCGGCGGATATTGATAGTCCGGCTATCCGGACACCCCCTTGTCCAGGACTCCCTCAATCTCCAAGAACATCGAGGAGAACTTTGTATTGAGAATCAAACAGAGAGAAGAAGCCATCTAGCTAATAACTATGGACCAGAAGGACTGTGGTAAACTACTCACGCTTCATCAGAGAGGCAATGGTGTTGATGTAGAGGCCCTTCGTGATGGATTCCCCCTTCGGCAGATCGCCGGAAAAGGCCCCAAGATGGGATCTCACGGGTACAGAAGTTTGCGGTGGTGGGAAAGTTGTTTCGTGGCTCCCCCTGATGTTTTTAGGGTATAAGAGTATATATAGGCGAAAGAACTAGGTCAGTGGAGCTACGAGGGGACCATGAGGGTGGGGGGTGCGCCTACCCCCTGGCGTGCCCTCCTGCCTCGTGGACGCCTCGTTGCGTCTCTGACTTCAACTCCAAGTCTTCTGGTTTGCTTTTGGTCCAAGACAGATCATCACGAAGGTTTCATTCCGTTTGGTATTCCTTTTCTGCAAAACTCTAAAATAGGCAAAAAAAAACAGAAGCTGGCACTGGGCCTCCAGTTATTAGGTTAGTCCCAAAAATAATAAAAAAGAGCATATTAAAGCCCATAAACATCCAAATAGATAATATAATAGCATGGAACAATCAAAAACTATAGATACGTTGGAGATGTAACAAGCATCCCCAAGCTTAATTCCTGCTCGTCCTCGAATTGGTAAGTGATAAAAACAGAATTTTTGATGTTGAATGCTACCTAACATATTTATCAATGTAATTTTCTTTATTGTATCATGAATGTTCAGATCTGAAAGATTCAAGACAAAACTTTAATATTGACATAAAAATAATAATACTTCAAGCTTACTAACAAAGCAATCATGTCTTCTCGAAATAACATGGCCAAAGAAAGCTATCCCTACAAAATCAATTAGTTTGGTTATGCTCTTTCTTCATCACACCACTACTAGGAAAAGGGCTATAGATAGGATTGATTCTAATGGCGCACCAGGGAAGCAGTGCGCCACTACTATATACTAATGGCGCACCTGTTTGTGGTACGCCATTAGTGTGTAAGACACTAATGGCGCACCGTAAACCCAGTGCGCCACTAGTATGAATTACTTTTTTTTCATTTTCCCATACACACTAATGGCGCATCTGGTCCGTAATGCGCCATTACTATCTATAACTACTAATGGCGCACCAAGCAGGCAGTGCGCCATTAGTATATAAAACACCATTCCCACCCCACCGCCGACCCCCTGCCTGTACCCTCCCCCACTCCACCGCCGCCGACGTCCCACCGCACCCTCCCCCGCTCCACCGGCCGCCGCCGCCGACCCCCGGCCCGCACCGTCCCCCACTCCACCGCCGCCGACGACCACCCGCACCCTCTCCCCCGCACCATCCCCGGCCCGCTCCACCGTCACAAATGAATGCAACTAAAATTGCAAAGAAAAAAAAACAAATTTGATTATATTTTCAAATAACAAATTTGATTATATTTTCAAATAATAAATTTGATGAAAAAAACTCCACCGCCGCCGACGTCCCACCGCACCCTCCCCCGCTCCACCGGCCGCCGCCGCCGACCCCCGGCCCGCACCGTCCCCCACTCCACCGCCGCCGACGACCACCCGCACCCTCTCCCCCGCACCATTCCCGGCCCGCTCCACCGTCACAAATGAATGCAACTAAAATTGCAAAGAAAAAAAACAAATTTGATTATATTTTCAAATAACAAATTTGATTATATTTTCAAATAATAAATTTGATGAAAAAAACTCCACCGCCGCCGACGTCCCACCGCACCCTCCCCCGCTCCATCGGCCGCCGCCGCCGACCCCCGGCCCACACCGTCCCCCACTCCACCGCCGCCGACGACCACCCGCACCCTCTCCCCCGCACCATCCCCGGCCCGCTCCACCGTCACAAATGAATGCAACTAAAATTGCAAAGAAAAAAAACAAATTTGATTATATTTTCAAATAACAAATTTGATTATATTTTCAAATAATAAATTTGAGGAAAAAAACTCCACCGCCGCCGACGTCCCACCGCACCCTCCCCCGCTCCACCGGCCGCCGCCGCCGACCCCCGGCCCGCACCGTCCCCCACTCCACCGCCGCCAATGACCACCCGCACCCTCTCCCCCGCACCATCCCCGGCCCGCTCCACCGTCACAAATGAATGCAAGTAAAATTGCAAAGAAAAAAAACAAATTTGATTATATTTTCAAATAACAAATTTGATTATATTTTCAAATAATAAATTTGATGATATTTTCTCATATTCATAAATATTTTCAAATAACAAGTTTGATGATATATTTTAAAAAATTATTACTATTTTTATAAAAAAAATATTACTGTTATGATTTAAACAAGTTTGAACATATTTAAACAAAATAAATAGCAAACAACATTTTAAATGCATAAATACAAAAAATGGGGAGCCTGGCAATCGAACCCAAGACCTCCTGGTGTGTGTGCTGCGTGCTGACCAGTCGGGCTAGTGGCTTGTTTTAGTTTAGTTATAGGTTAGGTTGTATATAACCTGACCAGTCGTACTGATGGCGCACTAGGTTTGGGTGCGCCATTAGAACCCTCCCCCCACACCACCTACTCAGCTCACTAGGTTTGGCCTCAGTCCCCAACCGTACGCCGCCGCCCCCTCCATCCGCCGCAGCCGCCCACGCGCCCCCGCCGCCTCCCTCTCCCCTTCCTCCCCCTCGAGCGCCGCCGCCCCCTCCATCAGTCGCAGCCGCCCACGCGCCCCCGCCGCCTCCCTCTCCCCTTCCTCCCCCTCGAGCGCCGCCTCCCCCCCGAGCCCCGCCCTCGCTGCGAGCGCCGCCTCCCTCGCCTCCCTCCCTAACCCTCGAAGCCCCGCCCCCGCTGCGAGCGCCGCCCCACGTCCACCAAGAGAGGAGGCCCCACGTCCACTAGGAGAGGAGGCCCGCGACCTCTCCGCCTCCCCCAAGCTCGCCATCTCCGCCCTCCGTCGTCTCCGCTCCGGCCACCACCTCATCGTGGTTAGGTAATCTTCATTGCCCTCCTCCCTCTGCCTCTCTTCTCCTCTCTTCCTCCTCTCCTCCCTCCCGACCATGCCCTCTTCTTCTCTCTTTTGCTAGGTTTAACATGTTTCTGGGCATGGATCTGGCCATTGAGGTGTTAGGGTTCCATGGAGATAGATCGGGACTTTTTTTGTTGTTGGATCATCTCCATGTGCAGTCATTTGCTGCAAGTTGAAGAAAATTAATTCAGACACTTTAGAAGGGCATTAACTTGAAGAAAATGCGTCTTTCTGCGATGCCGATTGATTAGTGGGGAAGCCATGCGAGATTTAAGTTTGTTTGAGCATCTGTAACCATGGATGACAAACCTTTTTTCATTGTGCAATGTGAATGCAGGACCGGCGCCGGAGTCTGAGTTGAGCGCTTTCCGCGAAGGTTTCGGAGAGACGGATTGCCTGTCTGGGTGTTCTTCAAGGTCGAGCTCAGGTGAGAGCTTTAAAATGAATGAATTTATGCAGTTGTTGTGCATGTCCAACTGCACTTGGGTGAATTCAGTAATGCTATGAGCACAGCTTTGATCATGATTACTGCTATTTTTAAGGGACAATACATCATAGGTCTCAACTAGCTTGTTCCGATGGATGCAAAGGATCATGTTGTGCTGCATAATGTGATTGGGTAGCGCCAGGGCTAGTTTTGCAATCATGCTATGCATTTATCGTATGTCCTGAATCATTTTACCGGCACTTCAGCCCCTTGATCTGTTCCACTAGGTCAAATTTTTTAAGCAGGTGACGGTACATCATGTAGGCCGTCTTGATGTGAATATAAGAGATAGTACTTACTAGTCTTAGTACGAATGATATGAGTCTGTTGAGAAAGTTAGCATTGGTGTGCGGTTGATTTGGGGTGGCGAGCTTGCATCCTGAGAGAGCAAAGAGTGATTTGAGAGAGATGTAGAGAGAGCACGGGAGGGATGTAGAGTCCAGCTCATCCAATCAGGCCGGTCCGCTCTTCAGCAAGGCGGCTCCTTCAGTCCGCAGCACACCACGCTCAAGCCTCCACCACCTCGACTCCTCAAGGAGTAAGCTTTGTTTTTTGATTATACAGAAGATGCAAGATTCTTCTGCTGCCATGCAAGTAGCGCTTACAGTTACAGTAGACAAGGAGCTTGGCTTTGGATTATAGACTAGCTAAAAAATATTTCAAACAAATTATTCACTCAGCAGCATCTCAAGTGAGCCATGCACAACCATGAAAATAGCTTGATTGCTACTGTTTTAAATAGTTAGTCAAATGAATTGCTTGCTTGCTACTGTTTTTAGCTACTGTTTTTATTCAAAAATTATTGGAGTTTATATCATATATATTGTTGGCATGTATTTCATATGTTCTCTAGCATTAAGGCTTTTTTATGTAATTCTTTGTGGTATTAAGAAGGAAACCTGGGATACTATTTCTGTTAGGTACCCCGAGAGGCCCTTGAGTTTGCCGGAATGTCGATTAACTTCCGTTCTGGCAAATTCGGGCACTCCATATGTCCTATTTTCAGCAAAAGGTCATGCTGAAATTTTCCGTGAATTTTAGCATGACTTTGCTAAAAATAGGACATATGGTGTACTTGCGACTAATGCATGTTTTATGATCTGTTGTAAGGGTACTAATTGGTCTCTTCTGCTGCTTATCAGAGATGGCGGGAAGCAGCCACCGCCAATCTGCGACACCGCAGTACGAGTTGGATGCTTCCGAGTTCTTCACTATCATACTTGAGGCTTCAGTTGGATCCATGACGCTGGTATATAAAACGAGAGATCTCCCCTTCACCCATCTCATTATGATATCTGTTGTTTGCTACATCACTCATTTTCCCAAACTGCAGAGGCTGCCTGACAGTTTTATGAACATGCTGATGGGTGAAGATCCGCCAAATAATGTGAAGCTGCGACAGGCCGGCAGCGGGTTTCGCAGGCAGTGGGATGTGCAGTTGGCGATCAAGAAGGGCCACATGTACTTGTCTCGTGGGTGGGAGAAGTTCTACCGTGCCTACGACCTGCAGCTGGGGTACTTCCTTGTCTTCAGGTATGACGACGACGCCAACATGCTCATCGTGAAGGTGTACAACAAGACTATGTGTCGCATGCGATACGCTGCCGATGATGATGCCGGTACGTTCTGCCTCTTCTTATTCCTCTACATTTGGCTTTGTCTCACATCGATTGTTAACGGTCATTGATGCATTTTGGACAGGTAGGAGCAGCAGCAGCGATACTGGCTACAGCCAAAGCAGCAGCGACTATGGCTGTAGCGAAAGCAGCAGCGATTCTGGCTGTAGCGAAAGCAGCAGCGATTCTGGCACCAGCATAGACAACAAGAAGGATGATCCGGACTGGAGTGCGGGAGAAGAGGAGCAGAGTGAGGATGAGGAGCTGCATCATGACGATGGGCATCAGGCCGAGGATGACCTAGCGTTGGTGGTGGCTGACCAAGGGCAAGAGATGGTGGTGGCTGACCATGGGCAAGAGATGGAGGTGGCATAGGATGACCTAGCGATGGTCGTGCCTGAAGGTGGCCTCGCGATGGTGGTGGTGCCTGACAATGACCACGCACCGGTGGTGGCGCCGGCGATCCCACAGCTGGGCGACATGACCACGCCAATTGTGGTAGAAGACTACATCCCACTACCTCCACTGCCTCCACCGCCTCGCCGCTCTAGGCGCATCAGGGAGATGAAGGAGAAGAAGGAGAAGAACTGCCTACTTTGTCAGGTATGTCAGATCTCCTATAGGTTAGCTATCCAAAATGATATATATATACTTAGTTACCTATGTTATCTCTAATATGCTTAGTTCCTATAGGTTAGCTTCATTTTACCTAAGTTGGCTCTAATATACTAACTTAGAGCTTATATGCTTAGTTTCCTATAGGTTAGCTCCAAAATAACTTATGTTATCACAAAATGATCAAGTTTACATAATAAGCTTATAGTCTTTTTCTTAATCTTCTTCTTTTCCAAAATGACATAGGTTAGCTTCATTTTACCTAAGTTGGCTCTAATATACTAACTTAGACCTTATATGCTTAGTTTCCTATAGGTTAGCTCCAAAATAACTTATGTTAGCACAAAATGATCAAGTTTACATAATAAGCTTATAGTCTTCTTCTTATTCTTCTTCTTTTCCAAAACTCTTCTTATTCTTCTTCTAGTGTTCTTCCTCTTCTAGTATTCTTCTAGTCTTCTTCTTTTTCTTCTTCTAACTTCTTGTTTATCATTTTGCAGATTTGATTTAATTGACGGAAGCTTGCGTGGATGGGGTGCTTCTTTTCCATTTGTGTTTTTATTTTGTGTCAATGTGAAACTTTTGTGAATTGATGGATAACGGTGTTGGATGAACAATGTGAAACTTTTGTAACGACGGAACTATGTGTTGGCTATGTACGTATGTATATATGATGAAACTTGTGTGTTGGATATGATTGCTATATGGATGCTTGTTGTATATATATATATGTGTTGAATATCTCATATGTGAAATAGTGACCTGAGATTAAGAAGAAAAGAATTAAAAAAGTTGTTACTAATGGCGCACTACAATGTGTTGCGCTGTTAGTATAGCAGATAATAGTGGCGCACTGTGGGCAGTACTAATGGCGCACTGCCTGGTGCGCCATTAGAATACCAGATTCTAATGGCGCACATGTGGTGCGCCATTACAAAATATTCTAATGGCATGATGCCAGTGGCGCACCAGCCATGCACCATTAGAAGGCAAAACTGGTGCGCCACTAGCATGCCTTTTCCTAGTAGTGCACAAAGTATTTAATCATGCACAACCCTGATGACAAGCCAAGCAGTTTATTCATACTTTTGATTTTCTCAAACTTTCTCAATCTTCACGCAATACACGAGCGTGAGCCATGGACATAGCACTATAGGTGGAATTGAATGGTGGTTGTGGAGAAGACAAAAAGGAAAAGATAGTCTCACATCAACTAGGAGTATCAACGGGCTATGGAGATGCCCATCAATAGATATCAGTGTGAGTGAGTAGGGATTGCCATGCAACGGATGCACTAGAGCTATAAGTGTATGAAAGTTCAACAAAAGAAACTAAGTGGGTGTGCATCCAACTTGGTTTCTCACGAAGACCTAGGGCACTTTTGAGGAAGCCCATCATTGGAATATACAAGCCAAGTTCTATAATGAAAAATTCCCACTAGTACTTGAAAATGACAACATAGGAGACTCTCTATCATGAAGATCATGGTGCTACTTTGAAGCACAAGTGTGGAAAAAGGATTGTAGCATTGCCCCTTCTCTCTTTTTCCCTCATGTTTTTCTATTTTATTATTATTTATTTATTTGGGCCTTTTCTCTTTTTTTATGGCCTCTTCTTTGTCCGAAGTCTCATCCCGACTTGTGGGGGAGTCATAGTCTCCATCATCCTTTCCTCACTGGGACAATGCTCAAATAATGAAGATCATCACACTTTTATTTACTTACAACTCAAGATCAACTTAATACTTAGAAAAAAATATGACTCTATATGAATGCCTCCGGCGGTGTACCGGGATGTGCAATGAATCAAGAGTGACATATATGAAAAAATTATGAACGGTGGCTTCGCCACCAATACAATGTCAACTACATGATCATGCAAGGCAATATGGCAATGATGGAGCATGTCATAATAAAAGGAACGGTGGAAAGTTGCATGGCAATATATCTCAGAATGGCTATGGAAATGCCATAATAGGTAGGTATGGTGGCTGTTTTGAGGAAGGTATATGGTCGGTGTATGGTACCGGCGAAAGGTGCGCGGTACTAGAGAGGCTAGCAATTGTGGAAGGGTGAGAGTGCGTATAATCCATGGACTCAACATTAGTCATAAAGAACTCACATACTTATTGCAAAAATCTATTAGTTATCAAAATAAAGTACTACGCGCATGCTCCTAGGGGGATAGATTGGTAGGAAAATACCATCGCTCTTCCCCGACCGCCACTCATAAGACAATCAATAAATAAATCATGCTCCAACTTCATCACATAACGGTTCACCATACGTGCATGCTACGGGAATCACAAACTTTAACACAAGTATCTCTCAAATTCACAACTACTCTACTAGCATGACTCTAATATCACCATCTTCATATCTCAAAACAATCATAAAGAATCGAACTTCTCATAGTTTTCAATGCACTTTATATGAAAGTTTTTATTATACCCATCTTGGATGCCCATCATATTAGGACTAATTTTATAACCAAAGCAAATTACCATGCTGTTCTAAAAGACTCTCAAAATAATATAAGTGAAGCATGAGAGATCAATAATTTCTATAAAATAAAACCACCACCGTGCTCTAAAAAAGATATAAGCGAAGCACTAGAGCAATATTGTCTAGCCCAGAAGATATAAGTGAAGCACATAGAGTATTCTAATAAATTCCGATTCATCTATGTCTCTCCCAAAAGGTGTGTACAGCAAGGATGATTGTGGTATACTAAAAAGCAAAGACTCAAATCATACAAGACGCTCCAAGCAAAATACATATCATGTGGTGAATAAAAATATAGCCTCAAGTAAAGCTACCGATAGACGAAGACGAAAGAGGGGATGCCTTCCGGGGCATCCCCAAGCTTAGGCTTTTGGTTGTCCTTGAATTTTAACTTGGGGTGCCTTGGGCATTCCCAAGCTTAGGCTCTTGCCACTCCTTATTCCATCCATCAAATCTTTACCCAAAACATGAAAACTTCACAACACAAAACTTCAATAGAAAATCTCATGAGCTCCGTTAGTATAAGAAAATAAACCACCACTTTAAGGTACTGTAATGAACTAATTCTTTATTTATATTGGTGTTAAACCTACTGTATAACAACTTCTTTATGGTTCATACCCCCCGATACTACTCATAGATTCATCAAAATAAGCAAACAACACACGAAAAACAGAATCAACAAAATAGTGTGTAGTGATACGTCTTCGTCGTATCTACTTTTCCAAACACTTTTGCCTTGTTTTGGACTCTAATTTGTATGATTTGAATGGAACTAACCTGGGCTGACGCTGTTTTCAGCAGAATTGCCATGGTGTTGTTTTATGTGCAGAAAATAAAAGTTCTCGGAATGACCTGAAACTCCACGGAACACCTTAGAAAAAATAATAAAAAATCCTCGCAAAAGATGAAGACCAGGGGGCCCACACCCTGTCCACGAGGGTGGGGGGCGCCCCCCTGGGCGCGCCCCCTACCTCGTGGGCCCCCTGGTGGCCCTCTGAGGCCAACTCCAACTCCATATATTGGCTTTCGGGGAGAAAAAAATCAGAGAGAAGAAATCATAATGTTTTGCGATACGGAGCTGCCGCCAAGCCCTAATCTCTCTCGGGAGGGCTGATCTGGAGTCCGTTCGGGGCTCCGGAGAGGGGGATTCGTCGTTGTCGTCATCATCAACCATCCTCCATCACCAATTTCATGATGCTCACCGCCATGCGTGAGTAATTGCATCGTAGGCTTGCTGGACGGTGATGGGTTGGATGAGATTTATCATGTAATCGAGTTAGTTTTGTTAGGGTTTGATCCCTAGTATCCACTATGTTCTGAGATTGATGTTGCTATGACTTTGCTATGCTTAATGCTTGTCAATAGGGGCCGAGTGCCATGATTTCAGATCTGAACCTATTATTTCTTGCAAGTCTATAGTCACCTACTATGTGTTATGATGCAGCAACCCCGAAGTGACAATAATCGGGACCACTCCCGGTGATCACCATAGTTTGACGAGTTCACGTATTCACTATGTGCTAATGCTTTGTTTCGGTTCTCTATTAAAAGGAGGCCTTAATATCCCTTAGTTTCCAATAGGACCCCGCTGCCATGGGAGGGTAGGACAGACGTTGTCATGCAAGTTCTTTTCCATAATCACGTATGACTATATACGGAATACATGCCTACATTACATTGATGAACTGGAGCTAGTTTTGTGTCACCCTATGTTATGACTGTTACATGACGAACCACATCTGGCATAATTATCCATCGCTAATCCGGTGCCTACGAGTTTCCCATATACTGGTTCTCACTTATTTACCTCTCCATTGCTACTGTTACAATCACTACAAAATACCAAAAACATTACTTTTGCTGTCTTTACTTTTGTCACCGTTACCACCACTATCATATTAATTTGCTACTAAACACTTTGCTGCAGATACTAAGTTTCCAGGTGTGGTTGAATTGACAACTCAGCTGCTAATACTTGAGAATATTCTTTGGCTCCCCTTGTGTCGAATCAACAAATTTGGGTTGAATACTCTACCCTCGAAAACTGTTGTGATCCCCTATACTTGTGGGTTATCAAGTCCTTTTTCTGGCGCCGTTGCCGGGGAGCATAGCTCTATTCTTTGAGTCACTTGGGATTTATATCTGTTGGACACTATGAAGAACTTGAAAGACGATCGAACTACTATTTTGCCCTCAACTATGAGGGGAGGTAAGGGACTGCCATCTAGCCTTGCACTAGATTCTCCTTCTGTTATGAGTAAGTTTGCGACACCTAAACCTACTAGTTTTATGATGCCACTTCTGCTATGCATGATACTTATGATGAAACTACTTCTATGCTTTATACTACTGTGCCCCTTGGTGAATTTCTTGATGAGCAAATTGCTAGGTCTAGAGAAAGAGAAATTATTGAACCCGAACAAGATGATGTTAGTGATGTTGAAAATATGCCTGCTATTCCTGAGGGTTATCTTTTGGATGTTGAATCTTCTGCAGCTATTCTTGCTTGCCAGGATAGACATGAAGTTAAGAGGTTGCTAGTTAAATGGAGTAAAGAATCTTTTAGAGATAGAATGAAACCCGACCCTGCTTTTGCTACTTCACCTATTTGTGTTCCTGATCAGGATTATTATGATTTTTCTGTTGATCCAGATATAATTACTTTGTTTGAATCTGATCCTTTTTATGGCTATGAATCTGAAACTGTTGTGGCACATCTTACTAAGTTAAATGATATAGCTGCCCTGTTTACTAATAATGAGAGATCGCGTTACCTTTATTGACTCAAAATATTTCCGTTCTCATTAAAGGGTGATGCTAAGATATGGTTTAATTCTCTTGATCCTGGTTGTGTGCAAACTCCCCAGGATATGATTTATTACTTCTCTGCTAAATATTTCCCTGCTCATAAGAAACAAGCTGCTTTGAGGGAAATATACAACTTTGTGCAAATTGAAGAACAGAGTCTCCCACAAGCTTGGGGGAGGCTTCTCAAGTTACTTAATGCTTTGCCTGATCATCCTCTCAAGAAACTTGAAATATTTGTTATCTTTTATAATGGACTAACGGATGCTTCCAGAGATTACCTGGATAGTTGTGCTGGTTCTCTTTTCGGGGAAAGAACACCGGATGACGCTGAAATTCTATTGTATAATATGTTGGCAAATGAAAATAATTGGGCACCTCCCGAGCCAACTCCTGAGCCACCTCCTAAGCCAGTTCTAGAGCCAATTACTGAGCCTATTCTTAAACCAACTCCGAAGAAGAGAGGTGTTCTATTTCTCAGTCCTGAAGATATGCAAGAGGCAAAGAAATCTATGAAAGAAAAAGGTATTAAAGCTGAAGATGCTAAGAATTTACCTCCTATTGAAGAAATGCATGGTCTTAATTTACCGCCTATTGAAGAAGTATATGATCTCAATTACTTATTTAGTGAAGAACCTCCCGATATCCCGACACGGGTAGTAAAGGTAAATTCTCTCTATAGATATGATAAAGCTGAAGTCCCTCCTACTAAAATTGCTAGTCAGTGCTTGGATGAGTTTGATGACTTTATGTTTAAGCAAGATGAATTTAATGCTTATTTTGGTAGACAATTAAAATAGAATACCTTTATGATTAAATGCTTGGGTGATTATATGGCTGATATTAGAGGTGAACTTAAACTTGTTAGCAAACATTCTTCTATGGTCACCACTCAAGTAGAACAAGTACTTAAAGCTCAGAAAGAAGTGCTTGATGAAATGAATAGTAAGAAAAATGATTATGCTATTAGAGTGGCTACTAGAACTGGTAGAATGACTCGGGAACCTTTGTATCCTGAAAGCCACCCTAAGAGAATTGAGCAAGATTCTCAGAGAAACAATATTGATGTACCTAGTTCTTCTAAGAGGAAGAAAAAGAAAAATGATAGGACTTTGCAAACTTCTAGTGAACCTATTGCTGAACCACCTGAGAATCCAAATGATACCTCTATTTCTGATGCTGAAACACAATCAGGTGATGAACATGAACCTAGTGATAATGTCAATGATAATGTTCATGTTGATGCTCAACCTAGTAATGATAATGATGTAGAAGTTGAACCTGCTGTAGATCTTGATAACCCACAATCAAAGAATCAATGTTATGATAAAAGAGACTTCATTGCTAGGAAACATGGTAAAGAAAGGGAACCATGGGTTCAGAAACCCATGCCTTTTCCTCCGAAACCATCCAAGAAAAGGGATGATGAGGATTTTGAGCACTTTGCTGAAATGATTAGACCCATCTTTTTGCGTATGCGATTAACTGATGTGCTAAAAACAAATCCTTATGCTAAGTGTATGAAGGATATTATTACTAACAAAAGAAAGATACCTGAAGTTGAAATTTCCACCATGCTTGCTAATTATACTTTTAAGGGTGGAATACCAAAGAAACTTGGAGATCCCGGAGTACCTACTATATCTTGCTCCATTAAGAGAAATTATGTTAAAACTTCTTTATGTGATCTTGGAGCCGGTGTAAGTGTTATGCCTCTCTCTTCATATCATAGACTTGACTTGAATAAGTTGACACCTACTGAAATATCTTTGCAAATGGCTGATAAATCAACTGCTATACCTGTCGGTATTTGTGAGGATGTGCCTGTTGTGGTTGCAAACGTTACTATTCTAACGGACTTTGTTATTCTTGATATTCCCGAGGATGATAGTATGTATATTATTCTTGGAAGACCTTTCCTTAATACTGCAGGTGCTGTTATTGATTGCACCAAAGGCAATGTCACTTTTCATGTTAACGGCAATGAACACACGGTACATTTTCCGAGGAAACAACCTCAAGTTTATAGTATCAACTCTATTGGAAAATTTTCATCGATTATACTTGGAGGTTTTTAATTTCCTCTCCCTACTGTCAAGAAAAAGTATGATATTCTTATTGTTGGGGATTTTCATATCCCTGTTGAGGTAACTTAGTGTATTCAAAATTTCTTCGGTTCCGTGATTATTCGGAATGAGTTGCTTAACAAGACTTGATCAACCTTGTTAGTGGGTTCATTTTGATGATCACGAGATGGATGAAACTAGAAGCACAACCTTATGTACCCTTTTTACATTTTCTGTTATTTAGTAGAAATAAAGTAAAATAGTATTTTTCTGTCTGTCTCCTGACTTATCCGTGCAATATAAAAATATCCTGAAAATAAAAGTCCTCAGAATGCCATGCCAATTTAATATGATTTTTTCGGGAATATTTGAGGATTTACTGTGCAAAAATTACCACGGGGGGAGCTGCCACC
The DNA here is from genome assembly GCA_963921465.1 of Triticum timopheevii. Classification (NCBI taxonomy): domain Eukaryota; kingdom Viridiplantae; phylum Streptophyta; class Magnoliopsida; order Poales; family Poaceae; genus Triticum; species Triticum timopheevii. Next base: position 145,015,940 of record OY997270.1, read on the forward strand.
TGGTCACGAGGGTGGAGGGCGCGCCCTACCCCCCTGGGCGCGCTCCCCTGCCTCATGGGCCCACAATGGCCCTCCTCCACTTATTCCTGCACCCATCTTCTTCCTCTGCTTCACACAAACACGAAAAACCAACTCAAGCACGAGTTCCAGCCCCCGTTGCTGTGATTTTCGATCTCCTTGCTCAAAGCACCTCTCGCAAAACTACTTGGGGAGATTGTTCCTTGGTATGTGACTCCTCCATTGGTCCAATTAGTTTTTGTTCTAGTTCTTTATTCATTGCAAATTTGTGCTGCATAGGTGACCATGTTCTTCAAATTTATATGGTTCCAAGTAGTCCCAATGCTTTATATAGGCTCTAGGTACTTATGGGAGTTGTTACTATCAATTTTATTGAAGTTGGTTCACTTTTATTTGAAGTTACTAGAAATTTCAGATTGCTTCAGAAATAATGAAGAAATTTTTGAGGGGCTCGTCGAGCCGAAGCTCCAAGGAAAAATAAAAGGAAGAAGAGCAGAAGCCCAAATTTAATTTGCCCCGCACCGCGGAGGTTCGGCCGTGTGAATGGCCTTCCGATGACTTCCTGAGGAGAGCTGGGATTTATGAAGATTCCTATCTATTGATTGAGAATGCTGGCCTCACCAACTTCCTCCACGACCAACGTCATCAGTATCTCTTACTCACAAATACTTTTGTGCAAAACTTCTACTTCTTCCCTAAGAAATCACCTCCAACAGTAGAGTTTCATTTATATGACGTTGTTAAAGAGATGACATTAGCTGAATTCTGCGAGGTTTGCAGAATACCCTTTGAGGGCACCTTAGATGAACCCCACCGTAACGAAGTAGAAGCTTTTATTAACACTATCACTGTGGGAGAAACCAGGAAGGTTTCTGATGCAAGGATCACTAGCATACATTTTCCTGTTTTACGCTACTTTGCCTTATTTGCTAGTCGTTGCTTGATTGGACGCGGGAACCGTGGGAACCTTAGTATTCCTGATATTATTATTCTGTTCCATGGTTTATACCGCAATAACTCTGTTAGTATGGGTGGAATTGTTGCTAGACGGTTAAGTCTGAACTGCACTAAGGGCCCATCTTTGGAGGCATATATGCTTCACGCCTAGCTGAACATTTTGAAATACCTATTAGGCATGAGAAGGAAGAAGAAACAGCGCTGCCCCATGTTTATTTAGATTATAAGAGTATGATAGCGCATGATTTTCTTGTTAAGATTCACGATGGGGAGCTCAAATATAAATTATAGTTTGATAAACATCACCCTGAGACTATTACTTTCCCTGCTCCTTCTTTGTTTAACTTGTCTGCAGAACCTCACATCGTTCTGTGGTCGGCTGTTCAAGCCAATCGAAACCCTGCACCAGCCCCGGAGCCGGAGCCACAAGATGAGCCTCCACGACTATCTGTTTATTCTTGGGAGCCAAAGGAGGCTGCCAGCCAGTGGCAGTCAGAGACTTCTTCGTCACACTACGACCCCAGCTTCACCTATGGGTATCCGCCAGGTTATCCCTGGCAATAGACCAACTTAGGCCAAAATCCTAAGCTTGAGGGAGTATGTAATTCTCACCGACATTACATTCATGTTCACACACACACACTCATTGCTAGATGTCGGTGCTCATACTCTTTCACTGCATTATCCATGCTAGTTAATTTTCTTTTTCCTGCTTTCTTCTTGTGTGTTTGATAAACCTTAAGAAAAAACCAAAAAAATTAGTTAGCCTACTTTCTTTGCTTGTAGTAGAATTAAAACGAAAACCCAAAAATATTTCCCGTTCTTCTTTTACTTGTTGGGAGCTTTCCCGTGTAAATAGTTTTTATTTCTTTTCCTTTCTTTGGGGGTCAAGAAGACCATATTGAAAATGCTTAGTGGCTCTTATATGCATGTGATTATTTAAACTTAGAGCCCATATTACTCGTCTTCTCTTATGAGATGAATGCTTGCAGATTCCAGCTTAGTGCAATGCACGTGCACTCTTATTATTATACGCACTGTTTGGTCGTGCAAGTGAAAGGCAATAATGATGATATATGATGGACTTATTGGGAAGAGAAAAGCTGGTATGAACTCGACCTTTCTTGTTTTTGTCAATATGATGATTCATCGTTCCTGATTCAGCTATTAGGAAGTAAACATATTTGCAATGACATTTAGAGATTATAGTTGCTTGTGCCATGCTTGATTAGCTATGAGTTATAATGATTTACCTTGCGTTCCAACATGCTATTAGAATGAGTATGATGTGGTATGATGGGATGGTATCCTCCTTTAAATGAATTGAGTGACTCGACTTGGCACATGTTCACGCATGTAGTTGAATCAAATCAACATAGCCTTCATGATATTTATGTTCATGGTGGATTATATCCTACTCATGCTTGTGTTCGGTGTAAATTAGTTTTAATGCATGTTTACGACTGTTGTCGCTCTCTCAGTTGGTCGCTTCCCAGTCTTTTGCTAGCCTTCACCTGTACTAAGCGGGAATACTGCTTGTGCATCCAACCTCCTTAAACCCCAAAGTTATTCCATATGAGTCCACTATACCTACCTATATGCGGTATTTACCTTCCGTTTCAAGTAAATTTGTATGTGCCAAACTCCAAACCTTCAAATAAACATTCTGTTTTGCATGCTCGAATAGCTCCTATGTCAACTAGAGCTGCCCTTATCTTCTGTGTTAGGCGGGTTATTCTCAAGAGGAGTGGACTCCGCTCCTCATTCCCAAGAAAATGGTTGGTATCCGGAATGCCCAGTCCCATGTTTTATGCAAACTAAATCAAAATAATTGCAAACAAAACTCCCCTTGGGACCAGTTGAATGTTGGAGGCATTCGTTGTTTCGAGCAAGCCATGGATTGATGCTTGTGGAGGAAGGGGAGTATAAAATTTACCATTCTGTTTGGGAACCGCCTATAATCTGTTTAGCATGGAAGATATCATCGTCTTTTAGTTGTTATGTTGACAATGAAAGTATTCCGCTCAAAATATAATTTATCTCTATTTCAAAACCAAGCTCTGGCACCTCTACAAATCCCTACTTCCCTCTGCGAAGGGCCTATCTATTTACTTTTATGTTGAGTCATCATCCTTCTTATTAAAAGCACCCGCTGGAGAGCAAACTGTCGTTTGCATTCATTATTATTGGTTTATATTGGGTATGACTTGACTGGATCTCTTTTACCATGAATTACAATGTTTAGTCAGTCCTTGATCTTTAAAGGTGCTCTGCATTTATGTTTTGCGGTCTCAGAAAAGGCTAGCGAGATACCATTTTGTTATATCATGTTATGATTATTTTGAGAAAGTGTTGTCATCCGAGTTTTATTATTATGACTCGCTAGATGATTATGCTATTGATATGAGTAATTGTGAGACCTACGTGTTATTTTGAGTATGGTTAGTTCATAATATTTGCTGAAACTTGAATGCTGGCTTTTCTTGTTTACAACAACAAGAGCAAACAGAGGTTGTAAAAGTTTTTCTTTTTCTCTTTCAGTTTGTCAACTGAATTGCTTGAGGACAAGCAAGGGTTTAAGCTTGGGGGAGTTGATACGTCTCCGTCGTATCTACTTTTCCAAACACTTTTGCCCTTGTTTTGGACTCTAATTTGTATGATTTGAATGGAACTAACCCGGAGTGACGTTGTTTTAAGCAGAATTGCCATGGTCTTGTTTTATGTGCAAAAAATAAAAGTTCTCGGAATGACCTGAAACTCCATAGAACACCTTAGAAAAAACAATAAAAAATCCTCACAAAAGATGAAGACCAGGGGGCCCACACACTGTCCACGAGGGTGGGGGGCGCCCCCCCTGGGCGTGCCCCCCTACCTCGTGGGCCCCATGGTGGCCCTCCGACGCCAACTCCAACTCCATATATTGGCTTTCGGGGAGAAAAAAATCAGAGAGCAGAAATCATCGCGTTTTACGATACGGAGCCGCCGCCAAGCCCTAATCTCTCTCGGGAGGGCTGATTTGGAGTCCGTTCGGGGCTCCAGTGAGGGGGATTCATCGCCGTCGTCATCATCAACCATCCTCCATCACCAATTTCATGATGCTGACCGCCGTGCGTGAGTAATTGCATCGTAGGCTTGCTGGACGGTGATGGGTTGGATGAGATTTATCATGTAATCGAGTTAGTTTTGTTAGGGTTTGATCCCTAGTATCCACTATGTTCTGAGATTGATGTTGCTATGAATTTGCTATGCTTAATGCTTGTCAATAGGGGCCGAGTGCCATGATTTCAGATCTGAACCTATTATGTTTTCATGAATATATGTGTGTTCTTGATCCTATCTTGCAAGTCTATAGTCACCTACTATGTGTTATGATCCGGCAACCCCGGAGTGAAAATAATCGGGACCAGTCCCAGTGATCACCATAGTTTGAGGAGTTCATGTATTCACTACGTGCTAATGCTTTGTTCCGGTTCTCTATTAAAAGGAGGCCTTAATATACCTTAGTTTCCAATAGGACCCCACTGCCACGGGAGGGTAGGACTAAAGATGTCATGCAAGTTCTTTTCCATAAGCACGTATGACTATATACGGAATACATGCCTACATTACATTGATGAACTGGAGCTAGTTCTGTGTCACCCTATGTTATGACTGGTACATGACGAACTACATCGGACATAATTATCCATCGCTAATCCGGTGCCTACGAGTTTTCCATATACTAGTTCTCACTTATTTACCTCTCCGTTGCTATTGTTACAATCACTACAAAATACCAAAAACATTACTTTTGTTGTCTTTATTTTTGTCACCGTTACCACCACTATCATATTACTTTGCTACTAAACACTTTGCTGCAGATACTAAGTTTCCAGGTGTGGTTGAATTGACAACTCAGCTGCTAATACTTGACAATATTCTTTCGCTCCCCTTGTGTCGAATCAACAAATTTGGGATGAATACTCTACCCTCGAAAACTGTTGCGATCCCCTGTACTTGTGGGTTATCATGTAGCAATCTATAACTTTCGAATACTTCTGTAACTCCAAAAATTCTGAAATAAACTGGTGGACGTGAGGAATTTGTCTATTAATCATCTGTAAAAAGAATCAACCTAAAAGAACTCTTCTATAAAACAACTATTCTCGTGAGCACAAAAGTTTCTGTTTTTTACAGCAAGATCGCAAAGACTTCACCCCAAGTCTTCCCAAAGGTTCTACTTGGCACAAACACTAATTAAAACATAAAACCACATCTAAACAGAAACTAGATGAATTATTTATTAATAAACAGGGGCAAAAAAGCAAAGAACAAAAAAAATTGGGTTGCCTCCCAACATGCACTATCGTTTAACGCCCCTAGCTACGCATAAAAACAAGAATAGATCTAGGTGTTGCCATCTTTGGTATGCAATCCATAAGTGGCTCTCATAATAGATTCATAAGGTAATTTAGTTTTCTTCCTAGGAAAGTGTTCCATGCCCTTCCTTAACAGAAATTGGAATCTAATATTTCCTTCTTTCATATCAATAATTGCACCAATCGTTCTAAGGAAAGGTCTACCAAGAATAATAGAACATGTAGGATTGCAATCTATATCAAGAACAATGAAGCACATAATTCCTATTTGCAACCATAAGAACATCATTTATCCTTCCCATAGGTTTCTTAATGGTGGAATCCGTAAGATGCAGAATTAAAGAACAATCATCAAATTCATGAAAACCTAGCACATCGCATAAAGTTTTTGGAATCGTGGAAACACTAGCACCCAAATCACACAAAGCATAACATTCATAATCTTTAATCTTAATTTTAATAGTAAGTTCCCACTCATCATAAAGTTTTCTAGGGATAGAAACTTCTAGTTCAAGCTTTTCTTCATAAGATTGCATCAAAGCATCAATGATGTGTTTAGTAAAAGCTTTATTTTGATTATAAGCATGAGGAGAATTTAACACGGATTGCAACAAGGAAATACAATCTATTAAATAACAATTATCATAATTAAATCTCTTGAAATCCAAAATAGTGGGTTCATTGCTATTTAAAGTTTTGACCTCTTCAATCCCACTTTTATCAATTTTTCCATCTAGATCTAAAAACTCCAAATTATTGGGATGCCTTTTAACTAAAGTTGACTCATCTCCAGTGACATCCTTATCAAGATTCATATTGGAAAACAAAGATTTAATAGGAGTCACATCAATCACTTTTAGATCTTCATCATTATTATCATGAAAACTAGAAGAACACGCTTTCACAAACCAATCTTTTTAGCACGCATCCTAGTGGTTCTTTCTTTGCACTCATGAATGGAAATTTTCATGGCTTTGAGTGACTCATTGATATCATGCTTAGGTGGAATAGATCTAAGTTTCAAATAATCAACATCAAGAGAAATTCTATCCACGTTCCTAGCCAACTCATCAATCTTAAGGAATTTTTCTTCAATCAATCTTAAGGAATTTTTGCAAACTCATAAATTCTTTAACACTATTCTCAAAATAAGAGGTCATCTTATTAAAATTTCCATAAAAGTTGTTGTAGGAATTACCATAATTATTAGAGGAATTACTAGGAAATGACCTAGGATTAAAATTGCCTCTATACCCCTTCAAAGAAATTGCCTCTATACGCGTTGTTACCAAAATTGTTCCTACCAACAAAAGTCACATCCATAGATTCATTATTATTCTCAATCAAAGTGGACAAAGGAATATCATTAGGATCAGAAGAAAATTTTTTATTAGCAAACAATTTCATAGGTTCATCCATCTTTCTAGTCAAGACATTAATCTCTTCAATCGCATGAACCTTTTTAGTAGTGGATCTTTCGGTGTGCCATTGAGAATAATTAACCACAATATTATCTAGGAGCTTAGTACCTTCTTCTAAAGTGATTTCCATAAAAGTGCCTCCATCGGCCGAATCTAACAGATTTCTAGAAACAAAATTCAATCCGGCATAAATTTTTTGTATAATCATCCACAAATTCAAACCATGTGTAGGAAAATTACGTATCATTAATTTCATCCTCTCCCAAGCTTGTGCAACATGCTCATGATCAAGTTGCTTAAAATTCATAATATCGTTTCCTAAGGGAGATGATCTTAGCGGGAGGAAATACTTAGAGATAAAAGCATCTTTGCACTTATTCCATGAATCAATACTATTTTTAGGCAAAGAAGAGAACCAAGTTTTAGCACGATCTCTAAGCGAAAACGGAATTAGCTTCAATTTAACAATATCATTATCCACATCTTTCTTCTTTGCATATCACACAAATCAACGAAGTTGTTTAGATGGGTTGCGGCATCTTCACTAGGAAGGCCAGAAAATTGATCTTTCATAACAAGATTCAACAAAGTGGTATTAATTTCACATGATTCAACATCGGTAGTAGGAGCAATCGGATTGCTAATAAAATCATTGTTGTTCGTATTGGAAAAGTCACACAATTTAGTATTATCTTGAGCCATTGTGACAAGCAATCAATCCAACACATAAGCACACAAGAAGCAAGCGAGAAGAGACAAACAGAAGAGGGGCGAAGAAAAGGAAAAGGTTTTTGAAAATCGTTTTAGAAGTGGGTGAGGGAGTCCTGGACTAGGGGGTGTCCGGATAGCCGGACTATCATCATCGGCCGGACTCCAAGACTATGAATATACAAGATTGAAGACTTCGTCCCGTGTCCGGATGGGACTTTCCTTGGCATGGAAGGCAAGCTTGGCAATACGGATATGTAGATCTCCTACCATTGTAACCGACTCTGTGTAACTCTAGCCCTCTCCGGTGTCTATATAAACCGTAGGGTTTTAGTCCGTAGGACGAACAACCATTACAACAATCATGCCATAGGCAAGCTTCTAGGGTTTAGCCTCCTTGATCTCGTGGTAGATCCACTCTTGTACTACCCATATCATCAATATTAATCAAGCAGGAGTAGGGTTTTACCTTCATCGAGAGGGCCCGAACCTGGGTAAAAACATCGTGTCCCTTGTCTCCTGTTACCATCCGCCTAGACGCATAGTTCAGGACCCCCTACCCGAGATCTGCCGGTTTTGACACCGACATTGGTGCTTTCATTGAGAGTTCCTCTGTGTCCTCACCGATAGGGTTGATGGCTCCTTCAATCATCAACAACCACACAGTCCAGGGTGAGACTTTTCCCCCCGGACAGATCTTCGTGTTCGGCGGCTTTGCACTACGGGCCAATTCGCTTGGCTATCTGGAGCAGATCGAAAGCTATGCCCCTGGCCGTCAGGTCAGATTTGGAAGCCTAAACTTCACGGCCGACATCCGCGGAGACTTGATCTTCGATGGATTCGAGCCACAACCGAGCGCACCGCACTGTCACGATGGGCATGATTTAGCTCTGCCGCCGGACAGTGCGCTGGAAGCCGCACATGAGTCCGCTCCAACCCCTAGTTCGGAGCCGATCGCGCAGATCGAGGATAGGTACCTGGACACCACCTCGGGAGCTGCAATCTCTAAGGCAATGGAGCCGAATACTGACCTTTTCCCTCGTAAAGCTCGTGACTCTGAGGTGCCGGACTCCTCGCCGGACTCCGAACCTCCTGCGCCTCTACCAATCGAATCCGATTGGGTGGCGATCATGGAGTTCACCGCCGTGGACATCTTTCAGCACTCACCCTTTGGCGACATCTTGAATTCGCTAAAGCATCCCTCGTTATCAGGAGAGCCCTGGCCGGATTGCGGTCAGGACGGTTGGGATGCGTATGACGAAGAAATTCAAAACCCACCCACCACCCACTTTGTAGCCACTGTCGACGATCTAACCGACATGCTAGACTACGACTCCGAAGACATCGACGGTATGGACGACGATGCCGGAGACGACCAAGAACCAGCGCCTACGGGGCACTGGAAGACCACCTCGTCATACGACATATACATGGTGGATATCCCAAAGGATGGGAATGGCGAAGAAGCAGCGGAGGCAGATTGCCCTAAGAAACAGCCCAAGCGCCGACGTCAGCGGCGCCACTCTAAATCCCGCCACAGCAAGAATGGAGATTCCGGCACCGGAGAAAATAACACCCCAGAAAGTACCGAAGACAACCCCCTCCAGCAAGATTCAGCACAGGAGGACGGAGAAGCCAGCCCTCACGAGAGAGCGGCAGACGAAGAGGTCGAGGATGATAATTACATGCCTCCCTCCATAGACGAGGCAAGCCTCAACGACGACAAATTTGTCGTGCTTGAGGATCCCGTCGAACAAGAGCGTTCTAAACGCAGGCTTATGGCCATGGCAAATAGCGTAAAGAAAAAGCAGCAACAGCTCAGAGCTGATGAAGACCTGCTTGCCAACAGATGGACCGAAGTCCTCACGGCCGAAGAGCATGAACTTGAACGCCCCTCCAAAAGCTACCCAAAACGCAAGTTGCTCCCCAATTAGAGGAGGAGTATAAATCCTCGGCAGACCGACCACCTCGTGGCCGCGACAGAGAGGCATCTAGGCCCTCCATCAGGACTGTACCCTGGCATCGCTCGAAAACTACGAAGCCACGGGGGAATGCATCGGACTTGCGAGACATATTGGAGCACTTTCAAGACAATCAAGATCGATCTACGGATCACGTGGGCGCCCCACGATGCGAGACGACTACCGTCGCGCCGGATACAGCAACTCCGGTCGGGCCGAACACAGTAGACAAAGCTCTCTTGAGCTACGTCGCGATATTGCCCAGTATAGAGGCGCCGCACACCCACTATGATTCACAGATGAAGTAATGGATCATCAAATCCCTGAAGGGTTTAAACCCGTGAACATTGAATCCTACGATGGCACAACAGACCCCGCGGTTTGGATTGAAGACTATCTCCTTCATATCCATATGGCCCGCGGTGACGATCTCCACGCCATCAAATATCTCCCACTCAAGCTTAAAGGACCAGCTCGGCATTGGCTTAACAGCTTGCCAGCAGAGTCAATTGCGTGTTGGGAGGACCTGGAAGCCGCATTCCTTGACAACTTCCAGGGCACATATGTGCGACCACCGGATGCCGATGAACTAAGCCACATAATTCAGCAGCCAAACGAATCGGCCAGACAGTTCTGGACACGGTTCTTAATAAACAAAAATCAAATAATCGACTGTCCGGATGCAGAGGCCCTTGCAGCCTTCAAACATAACATCCGCGAAGAGTGGCTGGCCCGGCACCTAGGACAGGAAAAGCCGAAATCCATGGCAGCCCTCACATCACTCATGACCCGCTTCTGTGCGGGGGAGGATAGCTGGCTAGCCCGCAGTAACAACCTCCGCAAAAATGCTGGTAGTCCGGATACTAAGGACCGCAATGGCAGGTCGCGTCGAAATAAAAACAAACGCCGCGTTAACAGTGATAACACTAAGGATACGGCAGTTAATGCCGGATTCAGAGGCTCTAAACCCGGTCAGCGGAAGAAGCCATTCAAAAGAACAAATCCGGGTCCGTCCAATCTGGACCGAATACTCGACCGCTCTTGCCAGATACATGGCACCCCTGAAAAGCCAGCTAATCACACCAACAGGGATTGTTGGGTATTCAAGCAGGCCGGCAAGTTAATTGCCAAAAACAACGACAAGGGGCTGCACAGAGATGACGAGGAAGAGACCCGGCCGCCGAATAGTAGAGGACAGAAGGGTTTCCCCCCACCAGTGCGGACGGTAAACATGATATACGCAACCCATATACCCAAGAGGGAGCGGAAGCGTGCACTTAGGGATGTATATGCGATGGAGCCAGTCGCCCCGAAGTTCAATCCATGGTCCTCTTGCCCGGTCACTTTTGATCGAAGGGACCACCCCACCAGTATCCGCCATGGAGGATTCGCTGCATTGGTTTTAGACCCAATCGTCGATGTATTTCACCTCACCAGAGTCCTGATGGACGGCGGCAGCAGCCTGAACCTGCTTTATCAGGACACAGCGCGCAAGATGGGCATAGACCCCTCAAGGATTAAACCTACAAAGACGACCTTCAAAGGCGTCATACCAGGTGTAGAGGCCAATTGTACAGGCTCGGTTACACTGGAAGTGGTCTTCGGATCCCCGGATAACTTCCGAAGTGTGGAGTTAATCTTCGATGTAGTCCCGTTCCGCAACGGCTATCATGCTCTGCTCGGACGGACCGCCTTTGCAAAGTTCAACGCGGTGCCGCATTATGCATACCTCAAGCTCAAGATGCCAGGCCCTCGAGGAGTCATCATGGTCAACGGAAACACGGAACGCTCCCTCCGAATGGAGGAACATATAGCGGCTCTCGCGGCAGAAGTACAGAGCAGCCTCTTAAGGCAATTCTCAAGTCTGGCCGTTAAGCGACCGGACATGGCCAAGCGTGCCCGGAGTAACATACATCAAGACCACCTGGCACGTTCCGAGCACGCGTAGCAATGTGGCCCCAACCCCAGCCCTTGCATGATTGCAAGACTAGTCCTTCGCATACATCATTACGCTCTGGAGATTCCATGGGCATAGGGGGAGGGGCACGACCACGACAGGCCCAGAGTGTGGCTCAACCACAGCAGGGGCTCCCAAGTGTGTCGCTCTTTTTCTTTTTTCTTTTTCTTACCCACAGGACTCTGTTCACCAGAGGCCCTATCTGGCAGCAGACCTGCCGAACTAACGGTGCAACAGCCAGGGAAGGAGAAAGGCTACGACGAACACTCAGGTGGTCTCCATTACGAGCATTAAATCTGTTTCATACACCATTCCGCAGCCTACCCCTAGAGGGGGACATGTTTAAATAGTCAAATCCCTTGCTTACCGCACTATTTGTATCGCTCCGCATTCATGGCAGTATTTCTGAATAAACAATGCATCACTTTTTGCTTATAGCTGCATTTCTTTATATATATATATATATATATATATATATATATATATATATATATATATATATATATGTTCATTTACGACATCCTGCATCCGTACACTTTGGTACGGCCGAATACACCAGCGGCTTATGTTCCATGCATTATGGTGTGATAAGTCCGAACACTTTCCCAAGTGCGACAACCCGAACTTATAGCATTATATGCATCGGCTCCGAATCATGTCTTGGGTCAATAGTTGGGTTTGCCCGGCTCCCATGTTTTGGTACCTTACGTTCCGTTTTATCGGCTAAGGTAGCACTGGGAGAACCACTGCGATTGCGCCCCGGTTGAGCTGGGCGAGCGCCTGAGTGGAGAAAGCTAAAACTGACCGTCATGATAAGGCGAGAGCTGGTCGTTGTTCGAGAGGTCTTTTCGAGTCCCTAAAGACTTATGCCGCTTAGAGCGAGGAACCGGCATTGTCCGGCCCAGGCGTGGATAGCGCCCCGAACTCGGTCTTCCGAATACTAGGGGCTTCGCCGAAATTTAAAATTATAGAATTTTATGGCTAAGTGAGAGTGTTCAAGCATTATAAGTCCGGTTGCCTTGTTCATCGTGTTGAGCACCTCCCTAGATGGACCCAAAAATGGGAACAAGAGCGCTCAAGTTTATCCCGAACACCCCAGCCCTCGTGGCACGGGGGCTGAAGCCGACGACTTGCCATCTCTCAGATTTGATAAACGGCCGCACAGAAGGTAATATTTTAAATTAATAAGCGTTGCTTAGCGCATATGAACAAAGTTTTCAGCGCACAGGATAACACATTGCGGGTCTACTCAAATATTACATCTTTGGAGCACTCATCCGCAATCTTGCGGGCACCCTTCAGGACACTCTTATAGTACATTTCATGCGTGCGATACTCCTTGCCCGCCGGCGGCGCATCCGTTAGAAGCTTCTCAGCATCCAGCCTGCCCCAGTGCACTTTTGCACGGGCAAGGGCCAGACGGGCACCTTCAATGCAGGCAGAACGCTTGATGACTTCCACCCAGGGACATGCATCCACCAGCCGCCGCACCAGGCCGAAGTAGCTCCCAGGCGTGGCCTCTTGGGGCCACAGCCGAACTATGAGGCCCTTCATGGCCTGTTCGGCTACCTTGTGGAGCTCGACCAGCTGCTTCAGCTGGTCGCTAAGGGGCACCGGATGTCCGGCCTCAGCATATTGAGACCAGAAGACCTTCTCCGTCGAGCTCCCCTCCTCGGCCCGGTAGAATGCGGCCGCATCGGACAAGCTGCGAGGCAGATCTACAAACGCTCCTGGAGAGCTCCGAATTCGGGTAAGTAACAGGTAATTTACTTTCACATGCTTGCTTTGCATGAAAAAAGCCTTACCCGCTGCTATTTTCTTCAAATCCTCGACCTCCTGGAGGGCCTTGTGGGCTTCAGCCTTAGCGGCTTTTGCACCCTCAAGGGCCGATGCAAGCTCGGACTCTTGAGTCCTTGAGTCGCGCTCCAAACCCTCATGTTTTTCCATGAGAGCCTGGAGCTCTTGCTGCACCGCCGCCACCCTCGCCTCCTGCTTCTCCTGTTCGGCTCGCTCCGCAGCCGCATTATGTTCGGCCGCAGACACCGCCTCCTTCAGGGTCGCCACCTCATTCGTGGCCCCTGAAGTACCCACGTTATCCTTGTTATTTTTCATGCAACCAAAATCCTTTTATGTAAGGTACAAATTCAATATGGTGTTACTCACCTTCCTTGTCCTCGAGCTGCTTCTTGGCACGGCCGAGCTCACTCTCGGACCGCTCGAGGTTCTGCTTTAAAGCATCGACCTCCGCAGTCAGTGCGGCGGAGGTCAGCAGCGCAGCATGCAATCCCATATTGACATAATTTTTAGACCTCCTGCGTATATCTTTTTAGATCCTCAGTCCGGCTTTTCTTTCCGAACACCGAACCGAGCATCAGGGGCTACTATCTATGCGGTATTACATTACATATTTTAAATTTCTTACCTCAAAGCCCGTTAGAAGGCTGCTGCAGGCTTCGGTCAGCCCGCTCTTGGCGAGCTGAACCTTCTAAATCAGCGCACTCATGATAGTGCGGTGTTCTTCCTTAATGGAAGCGCCGTTGAGCGCCTCCAACAAGTTGTCCGGCGCCTCCGGTTGGACGGAGGCCGCCGGTGTCACAGTCTTGCCCTTCTTACGAACGGGCCGCCTGCCGGACTCCAGAACCACTACAGGTTCCAGTGCGGAGTCCGGCACAAAGTCTGGGAGGCTGCCTTGCGGCACCTTCGGAGCCTCCTCCTGATGGGTCCCCTCCTGGGATCCCACCTCGGCGTCGTCAGCACCACGGGGAGTTGAGGCGGTCGGAAGGGAATCCACATCCGACGGAGCCAAGGACCCGCTCGATGAAGCGGGAAGATCATCCTCGGTCGGACTACAGGTAGTATGCGGCATTAGAAGGACACTACGTGGCACAAAGAGAAATTATAAATCATTCAGGAATCCGGATACTTACGATCTTGCCGGGGGCTTGGCCCTTGAGGGCCACTCCCCGTCGCCGTCGCCGGCATTGGCGGAGCAGTCCGGAGGAAGGGTCCTTTCCTTCTTGGACCCTTCGGCCTCCCCCGTTGGGGAAGCCTTCCTTTTCTTCTCTCCCCCCTCTTGGGGAGAGACCTCTTTCTCCTCCTCGTCTTCGGGAGAGGAGTCCGCGTCGGAGCCATCGGATGACGAGTCCGATACCACCTGGCGCCAGGAACTTCTTCGGGTTCCCGTGGCCTTCTTCTCCGGCACCACATATAGTGCCGGGACTAGCAGCCCCGTTAAACGGGTATCCGCTGGGTCTTCAGGGAGGGGAGCCGGACAATTAACATGTCCGGATGTCCTCTGCCAGTCCTGTTAAAGGCATAGGGAATTTTAGATCCCACATAGAGTCAAACTATGAAAGAGATGAATGTCCCATAAAGGATAACATATCTTACCGCGCTGGCCGGGTGCCGCATGCTGAATCCGCGATCTTCAGTTGCAGATGCGGGGGCTTCTCCCCCCTTGAACAGCACCCTCCAGGCCGCTTCGTACGTTGTGTCAAAGAGCCCGTTAAGGGTCCGGTGCTATGTCGGATCAAACTCCCACAGATTGAAAGCCCGTTGTTGGCAGGGGAGAATCCGGCGGACGAGCATGACCTGGATCACGTTGACAAGTTTAAGCTTCTTGTTCACCAGGGTCTGGAGACAGGACTGGAGTCCAGTCAGCTCCTCAGAACTGCCCCAAAGCAAGCCCTTCTCTTTCCAGGAGGTGAGCTGCATGCGGGTACCAGATCTAAACTCGGGGGCCGCTACCCATTTAGGGTCACGCGGCTCGGTGATGTAGAACCACCCCGATTGTCACCCTTTGATGGTTTCCAAGAAGGCGCCCTCGAGCCAAGTGAAGTTGGGCATTTTGCCCACCATGGCGCCTCCGCACTTCGCTTGGTTGCCCTTCACAACCTTCGGCTTGACATTGAAGGTCTTTAGCCACAAGCCGAAGTGAGGCTGGATGCAGAGGAAGGCCTTGCACACGACGATAAACGCCGAGATGTTGAGGATGAAGTTTGGCGCAAGATCGTGGAAGTCCAGGCCGTAGTAGTACATGAGACCCGAACGAAGGGATGAAGTGGGAAGCCCAGTCCGCGGAGGAAGTGGGGAAGAAATACGACCCTCTCATGGGGCCTGGGGGTGGGGATGAGCTGCCCCTCGTCGGGCAGCCGGTGCGCGATGTCGCTGGACAAGTATCCTGCGTCGCGCAGTTTTTCGATGTGCCCCTCCGTAACGGAGGAGGCCATCCACTTGCCTCCCGCTCCGGACTTGGCTGGAAAAGGTTGAGGCGAGGTGTGCGGACTTGGGCGCTGGAGCTCGAGTGCGCGGAGATGGATAGGCAAAGGAGGAAGAAGGCGTAGGCAAAAAAGGTGGATCCTTATCCCCTTATATATGGGCGGACGAAGACTATGCGTCCCCACCGGCCTGGTAAAACTCGCCTATCTCCCAAGCGCCACAATCAATGGCGCGGTTGGGTTACCCACGTCCGTATTGATGGAAATCCCGGAATAAGGGGAACACGATCTCTGCTTTGACAGGACATGCCAAGGAAACCGCTTCGCTAAATGCGCTGAGGTGGTATAATAAAAATGATTCAAGTGAAGGCTTGGTAGTGGTATGACATCACGCCACAAAATACGTCAGCGGATTGAACTTGTGTACATATTATTCTCTCTACGGTGGTATGTGGAATTTATTTTGCAGAGCCGGACACTATCTTGGTGTTCACAATCTTCTATGATTATTCGGAGGAGGAACCCGTCTTGCAATGCCGAACAATATGCGCGCCGGACTCATCGTCATTGAAGCCTGGTTCAGGGGCTACTGAGGGAGTCCTGGACTAGGGGGTGTCCGGATAGCCAGACTATCATCATCGGCCGGACTCCAAGACTATGAAGATACAAGATTGAAGACTTCGTCCCATGTCCGGATAGGACTTTCCTTGGTGTGGAAGGCAAGCTTGGCAATACGGATATGTAGATCTCCTACCATTGAAACCGATTCTGTGTAACCCTAGCCCTCTCCGGTGTCTATAAACCGGAGGGTTTTAGTCCGTAGGACGAACAACCATTACAACAATCATACCATAGGCTAGCTTCTAGGGTTTAGCCTCCTTGATCTCGTGGTAGATCCACTCTTGTACTACCCATATCATCAATATTAATCAAGCAGGAGTAGGGTTTTACCTCCATCGAGAGGGCCCGAACCTGGGTAAAAACATCGTGTCCCATGTCTCCTGTTACCATCCGCCTAGACGCACAGTTCGGGACCCCCTACCCGAGATCCGCCGGTTTTGACACTGACAGTGGGGGAGAGGAAAACGAGAGGCGAATGGCAAGTAATGTAATGCACGGGAGAAGAGTTTATGATGGGTACTTGGTAAGGCTTGACTTGGCATAGATCTCCTCGGCAACAGTGCAAATCCTTCTTGCTACCTCTTGACCTAGAGTTAGTTTTCCCTTGAAGAGGATAGGGTGATGCAGCAAAGTAGCATAAGTATTTCCCTCAGTTTTGAGAACCAAGGTATCAATCCAGTAGGAGACGAAGCACAAGTCACCGAATACCTGCGCAAACAATCAAGATATTGCAACCAACGCAATAAAGGGGTTGTCAATCCCTTCACGGTCACTCACAAAAGTGAGATCTAATAGAGATAGTAAAGTAATTTTTTTTGGTATTTTTATTGCATAGATTGGAAAGTAAAGATTGCAAAATAGTAGACGAGATTCGATAATAAGGAAAAGAGACTTCAATATAATGGAGAAGAGACCCGGGGGCCATAGGTTTCACTAGTGGCTTCTCTCGAGATAGCATGTATTACGGTGGGTGAACAAATTACTACCGAGCAATTGATAGAAAAGCGCATAATTATGATGACATCTAAGGCAATGATCATGAACATAGGAATCATGTCCGTGTCAAGTAGACTGACTCCTGCCTGCATCTACTACTATTACTCCACACATCCACCGCTATCCAGCATGCATCTAGAGTATCAAGTTCATAAGAACGGAGTAACGCATTAAGCAAGATGACATGATGTAGAGGGATAAACTCAAGCAATACGATATAAACCCCATATTTTTATCGTCGATGGCAACAATACAATACGTGCCTTGCTTCCCCTACTATCACTGGGAAAGGACACCGCAAGATTGAACCCAAAGCTAAGCACTTCTCCCATGGCAAGAAAGATCAATCTAGTAGGCCAAACTAAACTGATAATTGGAAGAGACTTGCAAAGATATCAAATCATGCATATAAGAATTCAGAGAAGAACCAAATAATATTCATAGATAATCTTGATCATAAATCCATAATTCATTCAATCTCAGCAAACACACCGCAAAAGAATATTACATCAAATGGATCTCCAAAAAAATCGAGGAGAACTTTGTATTGAGAATCAAAGAGAGAGAAGAAGCCATCTAGCTAATAACTATGGACACGAAGGTCTGTGGTAAACTACTCACGCTTCATCGGAGAGGCAATGGTGTTGATGTACAGGCCCTCCATGATCGATTCCCCCTCCGGCAAATCACCGTAAAAGGCCCCAAGATGGGATCTCACGGGTACAGAAGGTTGCGGCGGTGGAAAAGTGGTTTCGTGGCTCCCCCTGATGTTTTTAGGTTATAAGAGTATATATAGGCGAAAGAACTAGGTCGTTGGAGCTAAGAGGGGCCCACGAGGGTGGGGGCGCGCCTATCCCCCCTGGGCGCGCCCTCCTGCCTCGTGGATGCCTTGTTGCGTCTCTCACTTCAACTCCAAGAAAGATCATCGCGATGGTTTCATTCCGTTTGGACTCCGTTTGGTATTCCTTTTCAGCAAAACTCTAAAATAGGCAAAAAACAGAAACTGGCACTTGGCCTCCGGTTAATAGGTTAGTCCCAAAACTAATATAAAATGGCATACTAAAGCCCATTAAACATCCAAAATAGATAATACAATAGCATGGAACAATCAAAAGTTATAGATACGTTGCAGACGTATCAAGCTCCCCCGCTTTGGCTCGCCGGAGTTCGCGAGGTATGGGCCTCCACTGCCCCCGTTTGGCCTCGATCTGGAACCACCGCGGTCACCTAACCCTTTCCCTCTCCTTCCTGCTTCGTTTGCAGTCGGAAACGGCCGGAGCCGTCGACGCCCGACGCTCTTCCGCTGGCTTCCTCGTCGCCGGCGAGTCCCTGCACTCCGGCAGCCAACTCTGACACCACCAGAACGGCGACAACCTCTCGAGCTCAACGGTACTCCTCCCACCTCCAACCGTGCCCCACATCGTCACCAGCGAGCTCGCCACTGTTTCTGGAAGACGACGACGGTCGTAGGCCCCATCCGCCAGCCTCATGTCCTGACGGGTGGGACCCACGCGTCAGGTTTAAAACGCACGTGCGCGCGTATCGGTGCGCCGCGTCAGCTGAAGGCGTATCTCGCCTTTACGCCTTCGACGTGGCAGCCTCGCGCGGGCTGTATCTCCTCTGGGCCTATTGCACTGTGGCCTTTCTGGCCTAGTGGCACAGTGCCATTTTTCTTTTCTTTTTCTATTTGTTTTCTAAAAATTCCACAGGATGAAACATTTATCCAAATGCAATAATTCCAACTCCTAAAATCTTAGAATAATCCCACTTATTTATTGATGTAACTTTCATACACATCCATCACACTTTTCCGTACTGTTCAAATTAAATTCAAATTTGGGCATTTAAATCCCTCTTTGAAAATCCATTTTTACTATTCCTTAACTCCGAATCCAAAACTAGGAATTTTCCCCTTCTTAGTGTTCTCCCTAGTATTTAACAAAAATAAGTTGACATTTTTCTGAGCACATTGGTTTTTTTGTTTTACTATTGTCTTGTTTTTCCTGTTGTTTCTTTTGGGACGAATATATCCTGTATTTGACGAAGTCGTTAGAGAAGAAGAAGGAGAAGGACTTGAAGACTTTGAAGACCAAGCCAACCAAGGCAAGCATCCGTTTGACGATGATACACCTCTCTTGTTCATCGATAAAAAAAATTCGTGTGCATGATGATGTTATGGATTATGAGCTTGATATGGTCATTGCATTGATGCATGCCCTTGGTTTTTACATGTTCGTATCTCTACCATGTGCTAGAGGTGTGATGAAAAGCACTTGGCAATGATGCACGGTGTTGCATGTATGCCATGATCCCCTCGGAGTTGCATTCTTTCGACAACCCCACCGGGTGCCCCTAATGCCCGTGGGTGATGTTGAACTAGGTCACCACTTGAGGAAGAAGTGGTTTACCGGAGCAAGCATTGCGGGTGTAAAATGTTGGATTAGATCTAAGATGTGATTACCATCCCAAGCAAACATGTGCAACCACTCTACCCCTTGTGGGACGGGGCATTGTTAATTACCTAGACCGATACTTGCATGGTGCCCATATTACTAGTGACGAGGGTGACGTGAGGTCACTCTCGGGACGAGGTCTTGCTTGGATAGGCGGCAATGACTGTTTTCACAGGGCACTGGACACACCGTAGATCCCTGTGTGTATGTTTGATAATGAAAGGGCAGAGTCCCAAGATCTTGATGCTTATACACAAAGGCCGTGTACCAACGAGTGGACCCTATGTTAGTGTCGCCTAGGGAAAGATAGTGATCGGGTGCTTCCCCCGAGTTCTTGAGGTACTGCGGGATCGTGGGTGACACGAAAGCTTCCTGATTCTTGTGGGTAAAGTGCACAACCTTTGTAGAGCGTCAAACTATTTGAATAGCCGTGTCCGCAGTCAAGGACAGTTGGGTGGTGCTACTTAACAGTAGAAAAAAAATAAACTTCCGTGATGATACGTGTTTGTCACAGTAGGTCACGTTTTCTGTCATGCATGTACATCCATGATGATTTTATGACAGAATCAAGATAGTCATACATGTGATGTCATAGAAGTGTTCCATGACATTACCAAACTTATCATCACGGAAGTGTCCACTTCCATGACGATAAATCGCGCATCACAGAAGTGCTTTCGTCAAGGGTGACTGACACGTGGCATCCACCGTAACGGAACACAGTTAAGCTATTGGGTCCAATTTTGGATCCGATAACCCGCTAACAGCCCCGACCAATGGGGATTTTCCACGTGTAAAATCAGCATTGGCTGGAGGAAACACGTGTCGGCTCATCGTTGGGACAGATGTCATCCACTCATTGGATAGAAGGCGCCTATGATACTTCGACACATGGCACGGCCCAACAGAGGCCCATTCCTGTGAAAAGGACGGCCCGTTTGACTTGGGTCAAAAGGTGGCGGGCCGGCCCAAAGAAAGCCTGTTAACGGCATGTTCGCATATAGCCCATTTACAGCCCGCTAACGCAGGGCCCGTTACGACCTATCCGATTTAGGCCCAGTAGTGTCATCTGGGCCATCCAATATGATTCCAGCCCATTTTTAAGTTCTAGCCCATGTAGGGCCCATGACGTCTTTCGGACCATATGAGGCCCTTTGTAACTCTTGGCCCATTAACGGCTCGTGGTGAAACTGACCCGTAATGAATAGTGTATCACTTTATACCCATTAACGGCCCGTTAATCCGTTGGACCATTTGCAGCCCATGTTATCTTTCAGCCGTCTCAGGGCTCATTTCTAGCAATCGGTTACTTATGGCCCGTTATTGCCATTTTGTGCCTGCGTGCCAAATTCAGCCCATGGTTACGGTCGGCCCATTTGTGGCTCGTTAATATGTTGGGCCATTTTCATAGCGTCGTCAAATACGGCCTATTAATGATGACCCGTTATGGTCAGCCCATGAATGGACGATTCGAACTCTAGCCCGTTTACGGCCATAATGCGGTCTGTTATTGGCCCATGTTTGGCCAATCGATCATACGGCCCGTATAAGCCCCACTATTGATACGGCCCGTACAAGGCCCATTGTTTCTACGGCCCGTACAAGGCCCATTGTTTCTACGGCCCGTAAGAGGCCCAGTGTCACTACAGTAAATATGTAGCCCATGGATATTGTTCCCTAGTTATAAAAAATTGGTTATTGCGGCCACTAGCAAACCGCGGAAAAAGAACTGCACTGACTACAAGCAAACAAATAAACAAGACAACAAGGAAATAAATAAGCAATCAACTTACGCTAGACTATCACGACTATTACACATATTACATCCACTGGGCATCAAAGTTCGCCACCAGTGCAAATAAACGTGCTGACAAAAGAATATGCAAAACTGAGAGCTCTTTAGAAGGCACTAGGCCTGGCCAGGTCGGGCCCCCCAAACAGCCGAAGAAGCTGAATAGACCTCAGTTGTGTCAACGATAGATGCATAACCCATAGCTGTATGTCATGATGGTGTGCATGGCAGTCCTCTGACATCTTCGTTACATCTTTGACTTCAAGTCGGAGCTGAGCTGAAGCAAGCCTTTCCACTTTAAGTTGAGACTGAAGAAGTCGAACTGATTGAGGCAACGACTGCATAGAGGTTGTCTCACACCTGCTGGTGAGTAGCTTCAACTCACTGTCTTCATCAAGACAGGACCTTGGGGTCATCTCGCTGTCCTCAAGATGGTTTGGCTCACTATCTTCACAAAGTTTGAAGCCTTGAGAAGGACGAACTTACATTACATGTTAACATGGGCTGGACAAAGCCCTTCCCCATGTTGATGGAAGGATAATTCAATGAATTCCCCACAGAAAATTCTTTATAAGCGTTGCCATTATTCTACATTTTGCAAAGAGTAAATATAGATCAAGTAATATTGGAAGAAACAGAGGATAATGAAGCTCAGATGTAGACTGATAATACATAATCAAATACCAATTAATTAAGTACAGCGTTACAAGGAAAAAGGGAGAGAGGCACTGACAAGAGCAATGCAGAGCCTAGTATTGTTGTGAGATTGTATGATCCTTTGAGCAAGGAGATTCATCTGAAATTAGTTTTCAGACAAGAGAGAAGGTAAGGCAGATGCAGAAAATTAGGAGTTCAAATTTTGAATTGATAGCATAGACAGTACCTGACACTAGGCTCTCAGCAGTTCTAATAGGGGTTTGGCCACTGGAGTAGTGGTAAAGTGTGGTACAGTTGGGCCAGTGTTTTCTATGGCTGCTGATCTATCTAATTTAACAGGTATCACTACCTTTTCCAAATACCTAGTTTGTACTCCTTGAGGATCTTCACTCACCCTCTTCCTTTTGGACATCTATTACGAAAGAACAACAGTTGACTGGAAAAACATAGTGTGACGACACATGGAATAGGTACAGAAAATGGATAGGTATGGCATATACTCATATATGATGCTTAAACTAAGCAGATGGTGTAACAAAGTAGAAGTAATGCATGAGTTCAGATGCAAAATATGTGCGACCAATACAACCTTGCCAAGTTAGAGCAAGCACCTTGATGGGTGAATAAGATAGGCCATCCTCCACCATGCCAAGTTTGTTAGCCAGTTGATTGTTCCACAATATTCCTCTCGTGCGCGCATTCTCATATTCATTTTGATAATGTTAAATATCTGACATGCATGAAAACATAAAAACAAGTGAGATTATCCTTGTAATGTAGAAGTGATTCTAATCCAATACTGCCTCCCTGTAAACCCCTTTGTGCAGTCTCTGCAATTCTTATAAGAGATGCCATGCATGCTGTAATTTGGTGTTTGCATTAATATAATGTGGCCTACTACTCAAAATATGAGAGCTCCAGAAGTGATGACACTTCGCAGATGACAGCTTCAACATATAGTAAAGAATAACTAGTCGACCTGACCTAACAGATTCAAAATATACTAAGGGAGAACAACTCAGCCTGACCAGTCGACCGCAAGACAAGAGGATCATCTTAAAGAAGAGCAGAAGAGCAAGCCGATTGCAGATATTACAAGTCTTTCAATACAATGGCGGTTGGCCACCCATGATGAACCAGAGTGCACAGAGAAATACAATTCTTTCCGTTCGCTCCATATGTGGCTCACATGCATTTCGAAACTAAAGTAGGAACATTTAGCTGACCAATTAAACATCTCTCAGTTTTACTAATATCAGCATAATACAAGATATGAATTTGTACAACTAAGCTTGTTTAGCTCGATGGGTGGAGTAATGCTATTACGACACAAACCACGTAGGCTGACCGTGGTCATCATAAAATGGGGAGACCATAAGCATGATGAGTAGAGTGTTGACCGTGTCAGTGGGATGGCATATCTGAAGCTGCAAACCGCGCAAAGGGTAGTTAGCAACCGATGTTTGCTTTGAAATAACAAGTAATATTTGGTATGGACAAGAAAGTACAGTCAACAAGTGACAAAGAATTGCAATGTTTCTGTCTCTCTATATGTCGCGACATGCATTTGGAAACTCAAGTGGGACCTTTACCTAACCAATTAAATGTGTGTGTTAACTAATATCAGTATCATATCACAATCATATTTGAACAACTAAGCTTTAGAATTATGAGTGTTGTGTTGTTTAGCTTGAAGGGTGGAGTAATGCTAGTACAATAGAAAGCACCTACGCATATCATAGTAGAGTAGATAAAAGGGGAAACCCCTAAGCATCATGAGAAAAATCAGGAAAGTGGAACTAGCTGGACGAGTGGGTGGCGCACATGCTTTTCCAAACGAATATAGGAACATTAGGTGACCAATTAAACGTTCTTTGTTTTAGTGATATGAGCATCATATCAGATTCGTATTTCAACACGTAAGCTTTGGGTTGAGGTCTTGAGGAGCAATGCTAGCATGACACAAAGCACCTACGATGATGGTAGTGAATATAAAGGGGGGAAACCATAAGATTTATGAGTATAGTGCCCGTGCAATGGCGGATCTGAAGGTGCAAACCGGACAAAGCTACTTCGCAACCAATGTTTGCTTTCAACTAGCCACTATGATTTGGTACGGACAAGAAAAGTACAGTAAACAAATTACAATCTATTTTCTGGGTGAGATCAATAACTTAAGAACATATGGAAGAGTACCACCTCTCTTGCGACGCCGTGTAGGCCTCTGCTGATTCGTTGAGGGTGTTGTGGGTGCGATGGCTGTCGGCGGCGGGGAAGAAGAAGGCAGACGGCAGACGGCAGACGGCAGACGGCCGGGTCGGGGGATAAATCCTGTTGTCGTGGATGAGGCGGTCATAGGAGCGGCAACGGCAAGGTGGACGACAGCGCCGATGAAGCGAGAGGACGCCATGAAAGGATCATGGTCCAGCGCCGTAGATGAGAGATGTCCATCTCTTGTAGTGGACGATGGGGTAGGGGTAGCGGCTCCAGCAAGGTGGAGGATGGGGTGGCGAACGGAGGAGGCTGGCCGCAGTGGGGAGGTTGTCGTGGCACCGACGGTGTATGAATGGGGAAATGGAGGGGAGGGGGGATCTCAAACTTTGGGACACGTTTCTCTGAAATGTGGGAAAGTTACGAACTTATCCCCCGTATAAAATTTCAGACATCACGCCAGTTGGGGATAGGACGGTATTCTCGCATCTCCCAAATATTTGTCGGTAACTATTTAGGGCGAGGAGAGGGTGTTTTGCCGCCCACGGTTGGCGCCCACAGTGTATAAACGGGGCTGATAGGTAGGGTGTTTGTGTCACGTCTGAGGGAAGTTACACATCTGCCCCTATTTAAAATACTAGCCTACATCAATTTCGGATGAGGAGAGTTTGTTTTACCGCCCACCATGTATGAATGGGGAAATGGAGGAAGAGACACATGTCTTTCGGACGATCTAGAATCAAATGTGTTTTGCCGCCCATGTTTGGCGCCCACCGTGTCTGAATGGGCTCAGAGGCCGTTCTGTCACGTCTGATTGAAGTTACTAGTCCACCCCTATCAACAACAGTGTAAATCCGGTCGATAAGCCTGTCAAGTGTCAGGGGTAGATAGTAATTTCCATCTCGCAAACACTTGCTTCGGGCAGCCCACAAATTATAGTGGGTGTTTAGCCGCTTCGTTCAAAACTTGGGAGAATTAGCATTCACATTTGCCCTGGGCCCTGGCAAACTAAATTCAAATCCAATTTGTATTCAATTACGAATATCTAGAGATAATTCTATGTTTTGTTATTTATTTCTACAAAACCACAACAAAGATTTATTCCACCTTTATATATGATTATGATTTATAAATGTCGTGATCTTGGAATTCAGTATGTTGGATACACTCTAAGTCAAATAGTTATTTCATCCAATACAATATGCTCACACGAAAAATAGTTCACCTTATGTCAATCATACAAGTACTGAGGATTACCTCGCCTAAAAAAATCGGATCATTACAACACATGGACAACATAGGGGGTCCTGCAACATAATCCATTCAGAGACATGACACAACATGCAAGTACAATAATCTAATGACAATTTCAACCAGTATCTAAAGAAGAACCGGGATTACCCTGGGCTTCAGATAGCAGAAATAGCAGGACCTCCTCCGTCTTCACATGCAACATTCTTACTTTTTCCAATTCTTGGGTTGCTTGCATAATGCGTGCTGCTAATTCCATAATTTCCAGCCTCAAGATAAAGATTACCTCATTCATGGCAGCCACACCATCTCTTTCTGCCTCTAGTAGAGCCTCAAGTACTATAATATATGTGCTCAGACTGCTCTCTAGCGGTGTTGCCTCTGAACTGCTACCATCTGATAACATGGATATCGCACTACTTCAACAAATAGATTCTGGGGGTGTACATTGTGCCCTAGTGTGAACGGAATCCTGAAAGGTTTTGGCTAGACATAAGTAAGAGATAGTTATCGTATGATCCAGGCAGTAAGCTTACATTGCACACGACATATGAATTATTGCCGAGCATGGCAAGCAATATTTAAATGGTTCGAAGCAGCATCAGCCGAAAATAAATTAAAATGGTAAGATGTGATGCCCTCGATGCGGCTATATCTCCCACGTGTCGAAGCATGACTTAGAGGCATAACCGCATTGAAAGCAATGTCGCAAGTGAGGTAATCTTCACACAACCCATGTAATACATAAGGGAAAGAGATACATAGTTGGCTTACAATCGCCACTTCACACAATTACATGAATAAAGCATTACATCATCCAGATACAATCAAGGTCCGACTACGGAACAAAAATAAAAGAAGAACCCCAAATGCGACAAAGGTCCCCGATCGACCCCAACTGGGCTCCACTACTGATCAACTAGAACGAAACAACACAAAGGACAAGATCTTCATCGAGCTCCTCCTTGAGCTTGGTTGCGTCACCTTCTCGGTAACATAGGCACCTGCAAACTGGTTTTGGAAGTATCTGGTGAGCCACGAGGACTCAGCAATCCCATTACCATGGGTATCAAGACTAGCAAAGCTTAATGGGAAAGGAAGGGGTAAAGTGGTGAGGTTGCAGCAGCGACTAAGCAAGATATGGTGGCTAATCAACGCAAACAAGAGCGAGAAGAGAGCAAGCAGAATGGTCGTGAAACTAGCAATGATCAAGAGGTGATCCTGAACACCTACTTACGTCAAACATAACCCAGAAACCGTGTTCACTTCCCGGACTCCGCCGAGAAGAGACCATCACGGCTACACACGCGGTTGATGCGTTTTAATTCGGATCTGGTGTCAAGTTATCTACAACCGGACATTAACAAATTCCCATCTGCCACATAACCGCGGGCACGGCTCTCGAAAGTTTATACCCTGCAGGGGTGTCCCAACTTAGCCCATGACATGCTCTCGCGATCAACGAAGGAATAGACCTTCTCCCAGGAAGGCCCGATCAGTCTCAGAATCCCGGTACATCAAGACATTTCGACAATGGTAAAACAAGACCAGCAAAGCCTCCCGCTGTGCCGACAAATCCCGATAGGAGCTGCACATATCTCGTTCTCAGGGCACACCAGATGAGCAAGACGTCGGGTTGGCATAGACCCTGGTTGCCCAGGGGGCGCCCGACATCGCTCGGTTTGGACCAGCACTTAGACAAGCACTGGCGCGGGGGGGCTAAAATAAAGATGACGCTCGGGTTGGCCGACCCAAGGGAAAGGGATAGGTGGTGGTGAGGCAAATCGTAAAACCAAGGTTGGGCCCTGCTGGACAAGTTTTATTCAAAGCGAACTGTTAGGGGGGTCCCATAAATCACCCGACCGCGTTAGGAACGCAAAATCCGGGAACATAACACCGGTATGATGGAAACTAGGGCGGCAAGAGTGGAACAAAACACCAGGCATAAGGCCGAGCCTTCCACCCTTTACCAAATATATAGATGCATTAATAATATAAGAGATATTGTGATATCCCAACATAAACCCTGTCCATCATGGAGAAATCTTCAACTTCACCTACAACTAGCAACGCTATAAGAGGGGCTGAGCAAAGCGGTAACATAGCCAAACAATGGTTTGCTAGGAAAGGTGTCAAAGGTTAGAGGTTCATGGCAATATGGGATGGCTTGATAAACAGGTAATAGGTCGCGCAGCATAGCGATAGAACGAAGCAACTAGCATAGCAATGATAGTAGTGAGATCCAGGGTAGCGGTCATCTTGCCTGAAATCCCGCTAGGAAGAAGAACAAGTCCATGAAGAAGACAAACGGACGTAGTCGAATGAATCCTCACAATCGCAACATTACCGGAACTAAGAAGCAACACCGGAAAGAAACAAACAACATGGTAAACACACAAGCATAAATATGGCATGATGCACAATCAAGTATGATGCATGTCCGGTTTAATGAGGCATGGCATGGCAAAGTGCAACACACAATACTACAAGTTAAGTGGAGCTCAATATGCAACGAGTTGCATATTGACGAAACACCACATCCGAGTTATTTAGTTCACTCTCGTTTAGGTACACAACAATGTTAAATGTTGTTAAACATGTCAAGGGGTGAAGCATAATAAAACTACCTATCTAGGCAAGTTTAAATGAGGCCGGAACAACAAACAACAATTCCGGAAAATCCTCATGAGCAATATTTGAATTTGGTACGGTTCTGCCCTAAACACAATTTTAATGTTGTTAAACAGGAAAATAAAGTGGACCATGTTAAACTAGGCATTTTTCCACCCCAAATACATATAAAGTTTGTTTAAAACCGAGCTACGGTTATTTAGTTATGAAATAAAACATTTTAATATGGCATTTAAGCAAATTTAAACAAGCAACAGTTTAAACATTTTAAACATGGATGAAAGTGGCATATTATTAATCTACATAGAATTCTAAGCATCTTACATATTAAAATCATTTTAGTCCGATGCACAGTTTAAGAGTTATTAAATGCATGAAATCTAGGGGTTTTTCTGCAAAACTGGTAAATCCTGGGATAAGGCTAAATTCGCAGGACAAGGAAAAAAAACATGTCGGGCCAAATCTGACTGGCCCGATAGCAGTATGGGCGCTGGAGGCTCACCATGGGCCATGGCCCGGTTGGAAGCAGGCCGGCTGGAGCGGGGCGCTGGGCCTGCTCCTGGCTTGAGGCCCAGGATGCGGTTGATGCGACTGGCGAGCGAGCGGGATGCGGCCCAGGCGCGTGTAGTCGAGGGGCGTGGTCAACGCAGGCAGGGGAGCGAGACGCTGCTGCTCTCGTTCCTGAAGAACAGAAACAGCAGCACCATGGCGATGGAGAAGAAGCCGGCAGGGGGGGGGGGGGGTTCCTGGCGGCGGGGTCGTCAAGAACCAGACAGAACGGAGCGTGGAGAGGCGCCTGGGTTCAGATCCGGCAAGAGGAGGCACGGATCGGATCTCCGAGCGGGCGGGGAACGTGCTACAAGGCCATGACTGCAACTGTTGCCTGAAGAAAAAAGACAGAGAGTTCAGAGAGCTTGGGGAGCGACGGGAAAAGGAGGAAGACGGGAGAGTAGAAAGAAGAGGAGCAGGGCAGCACTGCTGGGGTGCTCACCGACGACGAGGCACCCGGCGAAGCGGTGGCGGCGAGGGATGAAGCTGGAGGTCAAGCAGGGCGGCGCACGAAGCAGAGGAGGTGCAGGCAGGCAGCGGCGCAGCTGCACAGGGCTCCAGCCGCGCGGGGGCTTGGCGCGGGACTTGGCGAGGTGGAGGGCGTTCACCGGATTCGGGGCGGCACTAGGCGCAGGACGACGAAGGACACCGACGAGCTTGCTCCGGGACGAGGCGGCCATGGTAGGGGCATGCTCCTGTTCTCCCTGAAGAAAGAGAGAGACACCGCAGGGTGAGGGAGAGAGCAGAACCAGGGGAAGAAGGAAAAGAGAAGAGAGGCAGGGACGATGGGGTACTGGCCTGGCCGGCTTGGTCCAACGACGACGCTCACCAGCGACGAGGTAAGCAGGAGGACGGGGAGGCTGGGGATCGAACGGGCTGGAGGGCGAGGGGATCTGGAGCTGTAGGTGGCGAGCGATGGTTGGGGAGGGATGGATCCCGAGGGGGATTTTGGAGAGAGTGGTGGCGGCGGCTGGCTGGTGAAGGGACAAAGTCCCTAGATTTTAGGGTTAGGACAGTATATATAGCAAGGATTTGGTTTGGGGCTATTTCGTCCCTCCGATCAAAATCGGACGGTCGGGAAAAATAGGTTAGGGAGTCCAATAAATAAAACGAAGATGTTTTATAGATGTTGGGGGATGATCCGGATCCAATGGTGACGACAGACCGGGTCGGGTTCGGGGAAGTTTCGGAAGCGCGCGAGGGGGACTGAGCAAAGTGTAGAGAGGGTAGGCATTTAGACGAGAGGGGGAAAACAAAGACAATGGGGTCTGACGAAAGGCCACGGGGTCAAGGGGTTTTGTTGGTCTCGGAAAAAGAGAGAAGAGAGGGGTCAACAGGGACAAAGAAGAAGCGACATCTACGAGCGAATGCAAGTTTTATGAAAAAAACGATGTCGATGCAATGTGAATGATGCGGTGATGAAATGCATGACATGAACAAAATGCAAACCGAAAGACAAAAACCCAACCACGGAGAAAATAATATATCGCATCTCCGGAAAAGGCAGGAGTTGGAGTTACGAATATGGAAAGCTACATCCGGGGCGTTACAACACTCCACCACTACGAGAGGATCTCGTCCCGAGATCTAGGATGGCACCGGAGGGAAAACGGAAGAGGAAGAGAAGAGGTAAAACTAAGTTGCTTCTTTGACGAACGAGTGAAACTACGAACTTTGAGAGGTTGAGCAAATTGAAGGAAAGAATACAAAGGAGATGAACGAGATTGCAAACAATCCGTTAGGAAAAGAGGAGCAAGGAACATTACGAGAACTTGACGGTTTTAAAGACACGAATCAAGAGTTTAATGGACAAGATAGAATTCGAAACCACTCCGGTTAAAACAAGATGGGAGAGGAAGAAGATTGAAATAATTTGGGCAGCACTCCGACTGTAAATGGAAGGAATTGAACATGAACTTGACAAGATAAGAGGATACATGATGAAATCAACAACACACTGCCTCCGGAATTGAAAGAATGGCACAAGGGGTAAGAAACATTACAAACCGCACTCCGGTTGAGAAGGGAGGCAAAACTTGATAAGATGAGAGAACTCGAATGAAAACACGACACTCCGGCTAAACGGATAAGCAAGGAAAATGGAACATGATCTTGGCAAAACGAGACTATTGGACGAAGGGAGTAACTTCACAATGCCTCCGGGACAGATGAATAGAATATAGATCATCGGAAAAAGAGAACGGAGAAGCAAATGCCAACTTCTGCCACGAATGAGCTTGGAAAGCACCCTTTCAAGAAGATCAGAACGGAGTTGTTGGAAAAACCAACAACGAAAAGAATAAGCTTGATATGGTCTTAAGGAATGCATCCCAAATTATGAGGTGACAACCTGCCAAGCACGGGAAAAGAATTTCATTGATACAAACAAGGAGACGAGAAAGCTATATCACCGGGAGGATAAAGAAGAACTTGGGTCATTTATAAGCACCATAAATAGCAACAATCCTTAGGGAAAGCTTTAGGTGAAATATAACCCAAGATAACTCCAATGAAGAGACTGATGGATTTAAATACCTCATTCTTGACAACAATATGAATCACGAAACACCATCTCAAAAGATAAGATAGAAGGAATTGCACTTTGGAATGCAAGACGGAGAGTACTTGAGCTTCTCAAAACAAAACAAGTGTTGAGCATCATGTTTAATTTTGAGTATAACTTGGCGGATCATAACTTCGAGCGAAATCTTGAAGAACAATTGAAGAATGAAAAGAATCCTTGGCGACCCACCATTTAGAGCCTCCATGAAGAACTCCGGTAGTAGAAGGATGATGAAAAGAAAGAGAAGTTGAACACACAAGGTGAAGCCTTGCAATGATTTAGATGGAGCTTTGCGATTATATAACCGAGAGAACTTGGAACTCCGAAAAAGAAGGATGAGCAATTGAAACCAAGAATTTTTTTGATGAACCTCCGGAATAAGGAATTGAATTTACTCGATGAAACAAGAATAAGAATTACATTATGCTTATCCCTCATCAATCTTAATTGATGACAAGCAACGGATTTGGCATACTACTTATTCTCGTAGATAGGATTAAAAGAGATATATCAAAACTTGAGAAGGTCTTCAACGAACCACCGGTAGGATTGGAACAACAAATGAATTGATATGATGACGAAGGAAGAGAAACTTTGAAGAAACCACCATAAGAATTGAGAATGATCGAAGTAGGGGTGCATCACCGGTAAGAATTAGCAAATGAACGAAGGTGCTTGAGACAAACTAGATACATGAGAACAAAGAGATCAAGAACTGATTAGAGGATATTCGATTGATTCACCGGCAAGATAGGAGAATGATAACTGACAGCTGAGAATGAATAAACCTGAATTGTTGGACTCCGGATGACAAACTGAGAAGACTCTTGAATATCTCCTGATGGGTGAAAAAGATTCTCACAATCGAAAACAATTATGAGAGGATGGCAACAAGCTAGCACCATGAATCTTGAAGAGAATAGAGCAAGATTAAAGAGAAACTCTTCTTCAGTCTTCAAATGATGAGAATGACAACGAGAAACACCACCAAGAATTATTGAGGCACACCGGAAGAATCAAAAGCGAAGAGGTTGAGCCAACTATGAAAATAATTTGAAAGATCTAGGAGAAAAGCATTTAACTGATGATAACTCATACTTACGTCAATCTTGGAGAAGAATTTAGGATAGCTCTGGGAAAATAGAAGAGTCAGGTAAGATCCTGGGAAAAGACCTGTGGGTTAGGGCCCACCCAAAAGAACACCGTTGAAAAGATTTAAAAGAGATGTTGCACCGGTTGAATTAAATGACTTGAATGAGATAAGAGCCTCAATAACTTGAACGGATTAAGAATGGAAACATGATTCTTCTGAGATAATCTTAAGCACTCCGGAGAAGAAAATGAGGGAGGTGAATAACTAAGAGGTGTACCAAACATGACAAAGCAATTGACACGAGGAAAGGAATATGATCAGCACTGAAAGCTTGAATTGGATCCACCGGAGAAGAAAAAAAAGAACGAAGGATGATGAACTTGAAGCTCGTGAGCATCTTCACGAGGGATCACCGGATCAGAACATTGATTGAAAAGATTGAAGTGACTTCACATGAATAAATGGATACTTGATTAAAATAAAAGAGTCCTTGAAGAGAAGGGTGGGAGGGTGGGAAAAAACAAAGACAACTTGGGGACGGATGAAACAAACACCGTTGAGAAGAAATGATAATTGGTCTTGCTGATGTTGAAGTGATCGGATCCACTTGAAGAGAAACACGCCGGTTGAAAAAGGATTGACATGACAATCTCGATTGTCGAGAAGGATTGGTATTCACATTGGAGTATGAGAACACCATTTCAGAAAGGTATGGAATCAACACTTGACATTGAAGCAACTCGAATACCACAACTCAAAACAAAACAAAGGATTTGGCTTGCAGAATAAGCCGGAACAAACATATGATAGAGATTTACCCAATCCCATATCATGCACCTGTCGAAAAGATATTCTAGGAGCTACTTGAATTCCCACCTATAAACTCCCGAAACTTTCTAGTTATGCAATCTGGTGTTGGGGATACAGGGGAAGCAATATATCTCACCCAAACTAACAATACCTACATCCAAGCTGTTTCCATCCGTCAACACATAACCAAGAAACCTTCGGAAATCGTCTACCTCAACCTTCGAAAAGTATCCGTTATACGAGTCATGGCAATACTCCCGTACTCACCTCAGTACTGGGTTATCGGGGTTATCTCACCAACAACTGCATAAAAGAGATTTTCGATGTCGGCGTACTAAACTCAGGTATTCCAGAACTGCAACGATAAAATTATGACGACAACACCTCAGAGCTCAACTCCCCGGGACACTTCCACTAAACCCCTGACAGGAGGCACCAAGACAATGTTCTCATCATAAAACCATCGGAACGATTCCAAGATACCCGCGTGATCCTAAAAAATTTTTTTAGTGAAATTTGAGAAGAGAAGAGTCAAAACACTACATCAAGAGACCTCACCAGAGCAACGAAGGGACTGAGGAGTAAAAAGAATTCCTAACTCTCCGATATATATAATCCTAAATGATTCAAAACATTTTTCTAGACACAACTCGGCCGCTAAAAACGATCAAGCAGTGGGGCTCCTAAGGTCGGGGAAGGCTCTGATTACCAACTTGTAACGCCCTCGATGCGGCTATATCTCCCACGTGTCGAAGCACGACTTAGAGGCATAACCGCTTTGAAAGCAATGTCGCAAGTGAGGTAATCTTCACACAACCCATGTAATACATAAGGGAAAGAGATACATAATTGGCTTACAATTGCCACTTCACACAATTACATGAATAAAGCATTACATCATCCAGATACAATCAAGGTCCGACTACAGAACAAAAATAAAAGAAGAACCCCAAATGCGACAAAGGTCCCCGATCGACCCCAACTGGGCTCCACTACTGATCAACTAGAACGAAACAACACAAAGGACAAGATCTTCATCGAGCTCCTCCTTGAGCTTGGTTGCGTCACCTGCTCGGTAACATAGGCACCTGCAAACTGGTTTTGGAAGTATCTGGTGAGCCACGAGGACTCAGCAATCCTATTACCATGGGTATCAAGACTAGCAAAGCTTAATGGGAAAGGAAGGGGTAAAGTGGTGAGGTTGCAACAGTGACTAAGCAAGATATGGTGGCTAATCAACGCAAACAAGAGCGAGAAGAGAGCAAGCGGAACGGTCGTGAAACTAGCAATGATCAAGAGGTGATCCTGAACACCTACTTACGTCAAACATAACCCAGAAACCGTGTTCACTTCCCGGACTCCGCCGAGAAGAGACCATCACGGCTACACACGCGGTTGATGCATTTTAATTCGGATCTGGTGTCAAGTTATCTACAACCAGACATTAACAAATTCCCATCTGCCACATAACCGCGGGCACGGCTCTCAAAAGTTTATACCCTGCAGGGGTGTCCCAACTTAGCCCATGACAAGCTCTCGCGATCAACGAAGGAATAGACCTTCTCCCAGGAAGGCCCGATCAGTCTCGGAATCCCGGTACATCAAGACATTTTGACAATGGTAAAACAAGACCAGCGAAGCCTCCCGCTGTGCCGACAAATCCCGATAGGAGCTGCACATATCTCATTCTCAGGGCACACCGGATGAGCAAGACGTCGGGTTGGCATAGACCCTGGTTGCCCAGGGGGGCCGGACATCGCTCGGTTTGGACCAGCACTTAGATAAGCACTGGCCCGGGGGGGGGGGCTAAAATAAAGATGACCCTCGGGTTGGCCGACCCAAGGGAAAGGGATAGGTGGTGGTGAGGCAAATGGTAAAACCAAGGTTGGGCCTTGCTGGACAAGTTTTATTCAAAGCGAACTGTCAGGGGGGTCCCATAAATCACCCAACCGCGTTAGGAACGCAAAATCCGGGAACATAACACCGGTATGACGGAAACTAGGGCGGCAAGAGTGGAACAAAACACCAGGCATAAGGCCTAGCCTTCCACCCTTTACCAAATATATATATGCATTAATAATATAAGAGATATTGTGATATCCCAACATAAACCCTGTCCATCATGGAGAAATCTTCAACTTCACCTGCAACTAGCAACGCTATAAGAGGGGCTGAGCAAAGCGGTAACATAGCCAAACAATGGTTTGCTAGGAAAGGTGTCAAAGGTTAGAGGTTCATGGCAATATGGGATGGCTTGATAAACAGGTAATAGGTCGCGCAGCATAGCGATAGAACGAAGCAACTAGCATAGCAATGATAGTAGTGAGATCCAGGGTAGCTGTCATCTTGCCTGAAATCCTGCTAGGAAGAAGAACGAGTCCATGAAGAAGACAAACGGACGTAGTCGAATGAATCCTCACAATCGCAACATTACCGGAACTAAGAAGCAACACCGGAAAGAAACAAACAACATGGTAAACACACAAGCATAAATATGGCATGTTGCACAATCAAGTATGATGCATGTCCGGTTTAATGAGGCATGGCATGGCAAAGTGCAACACACAATACTACAAGTTAAGTGGAGCTCAATATGCAACGAGTTGCATATTGACGAAACACCACATCCGAGTTATTTAGTTCGCTCTCGTTTAGGTACACAACAATGTTAAATGTTGTTAAACATGTCAAGGGGTGAAGCATAATAAAACTACCTATCTAGGCAAGTTTAAATGAGGCCGGAACAACAAACAACAATTCCAGAAAATCCTCATGAGCAATATTCGAATTTGGTACTGTTCTGCCCTAAACACAATTTTAATGTTGTTAAACAGGAAAATAAAGTGGACCATGTTAAACTAGGCATTTTTCCACCCCAAATACATATAAAGTTTGTTTAAAACCGAGCTACGGTTATTTAGTTATGAAATAAAACATTTTAACATGGCATTTAAGCAAATTTAAACAAGCAACAGTTTAAACATTTTAAACATGGATGAAAGTGGCATATTATTAATCTACACAGAATTCTGAGCATCTTACATATTAAAATCATTTTAGTCTGATGCACAGTTTAAGAGTTATTAAATGCATGAAATCTAGGGGTTTTTCTGCAAAACTGGTAAATCCTGGGATAAGGCTAAATTCGCAGGACAAGGGAAAAAAACATGTCGGGCCAAATCTGACTGGCCCGATAGCAGTATGGGCGCTGGAGGCTCACCATGGGCCATGGCCCGGTTGGAAGCAGGCCGGCTGGAACGGGGCGCTGGGCCTGCTCCTGGCTTGAGGCCCAGGACGCGGTTGATGCGGCTGGCGAGCGAGCAGGATGCGGCCCAGGCGCGTGCAGTCGAGGGGCGTGGTCAACGCAGGCAGGGGAGCGAGACGCTGCTGCTCTCGTTCCTGAAGAACAGAAACAGCAGCACCATGGCGATGGAGAAGAAGCCGGCAGGGGGGGTTCCTGGCGGCGGGGTCGTCAAGAACCGGACAGAACGGAGCGTGGAGAGGCGCCTGGGTTCAGATCCGGCAAGAGGAGGCACGGATCGGATCTCCAAGCGGGCGGGGAACGTGCTACAAGGCCATGGCTGCAACTGTTGCCTGAAGAAAAAAGACAGAGAGTTCAGAGAGCTTGGGGAGCGACGGGAAAAGGAGGAAGACGGGAGAGAAGAAAGAAGAGGAGCAGGGCAGCACTGCTGGGGTGCTCACCGACGACGAGGCACCCGGCGAAGCGGTGGCGGCGAGGGATGAAGCTGGAGGTCAAGCGGGGCGGCGCACGAAGCAGAGGAGGTGCAGGCAGGCAGCGGCGCAGCTACACAGGGCTCCAGCCGCGCGGGGGCTTGGCGCGGGACATGGCGAGGCGGAGGGCGTTCACCGGATTCGGCGCGGCGCTAGGCGCAGGACGACGAAGGACACCGACGAGCTTGCTCCGGGACGAGGCGGCCATGGCGGGGGCATGCTCCTGTTCTCCTTGAAGAAAGAGAGAGAGAGACCGCAGGGTGAGGTAGAGGGCAGAACCAGGGGAAGAAGGAAAAGAGAAGAGAGGCAGGGACGATGGGGTACTGGCCTGGCCGGCTTGGTCCAACGACGACGCTCACCAGCGACGAGGTAAGCAGGAGAACGGGGAGGCTGGGGATCGAACGGGGTGGAGGGCGAGGGGATCTGGAGGCTGTAGGTGGCGAGCGATGGTTGGGGAGGGATGGATCCCGAGGGGGATTTTGGAGAGAGTGGTGGCGGCGGCTGGCTGGTGAAGGGACAAAGTCCCTAGATTTTAGGGTTAGGACAGTATATATAGCAAGGATTTGGTTTGGGGCTATTTCGTCCCTCCGATCGAAATCGGACGGTCGGGAAAAATAGGTTAGGGAGTCCAATAAATAAAATGAAGATGTTTTATAGATGTTGGGGGATGATCCGGATCCAATGGTGACGACAGACCGGGTCGGGTTCGGGGAAATTTCGGAAGCGCGCGAGGGGGACTGAGCAAAATGTAGAGAGGGTAGGCATTTAGACGAGAGGGGGAAAACAAAGACAATGGGGTCTGACGAAAGGCCACGGGGTCAAGGGGTTTTGTTGGTCTCGGAAAAAGAGAGAAGAGAGGGGTCAACAGGGACAAAGAAGAAGCGACATCTACGAGCGAATGCAAGTTTTATGAAAAAAACGATGCCGATGCAATGCGAATGATGCGATGATGAAATGCATGACATGAACAAAATGCAAACCGAAAGACAAAAACCCAACCACGGAGAAAATAATATATCGCATCTCCGGAAAAGGCAGGAGTTGGAGTTACGAATATGGAAAGCTACATCCGGGGCGTTACATAAGATGAAACTAGGGATGTAAGTGGCAAATAAACGACATCCTCAAAAAAAACAAAAATTCTTTTGAACTATCATACCACTAGTGGACTTTAATCAGGATTAAACGAAACCCAGTTGACATCCCTAGTTGAAAGGGAGTGTACCACTGCTATATTTAAGTTGCCAAGGCATCTAAGCTGTTGAAATAATCTGAGAAAGCACTTAACAGTGTGGCCTCATATAAACTACGAAGACAGTCTTGTGATGAAGTTGAGAGGAAAAGTTAAGGACTCAAATGAACTAGGCATGCATTTCTTTACGATAGTATAGCAGACACTGCTGACATATTGGCCAA
The DNA here is from genome assembly GCA_963921465.1 of Triticum timopheevii. Taxonomy (NCBI): domain Eukaryota; kingdom Viridiplantae; phylum Streptophyta; class Magnoliopsida; order Poales; family Poaceae; genus Triticum; species Triticum timopheevii. The sequence goes on from OY997270.1 coordinate 145,054,312, forward strand.
CTCGGGTATATCATAACAACAAACAAGCATTCGAATCAAGCAATACAGCAAAGCAGACAACTGAACTATTTGTAATTCGGTAGGATTACAGGTTGAGGGCACAAGCCAAGAAAGCAGCCCACTCGCATGTACTAAAACACACTGGCTTACCATATGTTGTTGTGAAGCCTCGCTGCTGTCGCAATGTTCTTTGGAGATATCGTTAGCATCCCGTGGTTGCAAATCTAGTTGTTGTAGTTTATTGTGCACCTTCTATTTAGGTAAAATTAATTTTAATCGCATGGGCTGGTCCGAATTGATCATGAATGGTTCCTCTAAGCTAATGAAGAAGGGTGTGTGCATACACGACAATATATCTACTTCCCTCTATTTTTATGCTTGTTCGAGGTGCTAGCCTCAAAAGAACAAATATTTTGCTTGATGGGGATGGCAGCTCCATAATTAATAGAAGCATCAAATTAGTCATGCAACTTGGGAAGATCAAGAACACACAAACAAGTAATGAACAGAGGCTTGGAGCAGTGATGTAACAGCTAGCATCAGAAAATGTAGGGTAAAACAAACAAAAAGCAGCGGAACCACATGCTAGTTTGCTTATGTGTAATTAAGCATAAGGAACATCAAGCGGTCTGATGGAACCAACAGGTGGCATCAGAACAACACCATTATCATAAATATAGCATTCAAGAAGTAAAATAGTAGGCAGTGATATCTAGGAAGTATAGTAATACTTAGGACAAACCTAAAGCATATTAACTATATGTGCACTGGTATGTAATTTAGCACATGTAACATGTTCACTGCCAGAAGTATGGCCCTACAGGTGCAAGCAGAATAACGTGTCTCATGAAAAACTGAATGTTACCCTGAACAAATTCAAAGGTGCGGTGCTTATGCTAGGAAAGTGAATGTAGGCGCCGGCCGTTCGATAATAGTACCTGATTCTCAGCGGTGCATGGGTATCGTTGTCATACTTGATAGCTAAGGATCATCGATGGTGCTCGTGTTGCGGTTGAGTTTGGGCCAGCTGTCGCCGTCGCTGAAGCGGCTCTGGTGCTACGGTTGCGGAGCCTGTCGACATACAAGAAAGCTCATCTATGGTAAGTGAACAGTTGCACGATAAAGAGAAAAACTGAAGGAGTACAAATCGAAATAACCTAATGAGGCTGCGGCAACGGTAAAGCAGGGCCTGTGGAGTTGAATATGGCATCTGTGGGGCGGGTCCGGTGTAGTGGACGAAGGCTTCGGCGGGCGTGTTGTACAGTGCTTTCGGTGAGGCGGATCTGTTGCGGCAGACGAGGGCTTGTATGAAGGGCCAGCGAAGGGGCAGACGAGGGAGTCAGTGAAGGGCCTACACTGTGGTGGACGAGGGTGCCGGTTAAGCAGATCCCGTGCGATGGACCATGATGGCAGTCAAGGAGATCTGGAGGGTGGATAAGCCAGTCGCTGAAGCGGCTCCGGTGAAGTGGTGAGTTGGCAGTTGGGGGCTCCGAGGTGCGGATGGTAGATCCGGCGGGGTGTAAGGTCCACCGCTGCGGCGGAGGACTAGATTCGGTGGCTTGCCGTGGTTGGGGGGTCGGGGAGGGGAAGAGGAGGGGCTCAGGGGAAGAATGTTGGGGGCAAAGAGGGGAAAACAATGGAGTTACCAAAGCATCCCTTTTCCGTTCATGTGGCAGGGGTAAAACAGGAATATCGCACGACTAAACTTTCGGGCGTGAGATATTTCGATGTGAGCGGGAAGTTTGAAAGCTTTTGGCGCCTATTCTGCTCTTGTACGACCGACTATGATATCATGGCCGAGAATTTGTTTGTTTTGCACGCAAAAAAAGTGCAAGTGTTGAAAATCAATGTCTCCAACTCGAAACTTAGATTGTCCATTCAATTCAAATATGGATCACTGAGCTACTACAAGCAAATACCATCATACGGTCCAATTCAAATGAAATTTCAAATGTGTTTATCCAAAATATGATGACAATCTCCCTGACTTTGTAATTCCTGCATATATGTATCTTGGGTTGAGAGTAATAAAATTGTTGTGGGGCACAAGCCCTACAGTTTCAGGTCAAAAAAAATATGATGACAAAAGCAAAAATGTGTATGTGTATGAATAAAGTGGATGATTATAAAGTTTGAACATGCCCGTATGTGTATATCTCTAGGTTTGATATATGAATATGAAATCGTGAAATCCCGGATTAAAAAATGTACCTCCGTTTAAATGAATTAAAAAGCTAATTATGGAGTCGAATTCCAAAATTCCAATCTTAGGTTTGTAATTCTGATACATCAAGGTATATCACGCATGTTCAAAAGTATCGTTATCTCATAGTCCAAACTGTGAAACAAATTGATCAACCATGAGTGCACACACTATTGACCATGTATATCTCAATTACTCAAAAGTCCCTCAGATACAGACACCTCACTCTTTATCTGAAGCAAACCCCCCCTCGTCCCCCCTCCCCCGCACACACATATAAAAGTCGTTCTCTCCCCCAAACACCAACACACGAGCACATTAACACCCCTCTCTCTTCTAAAGTCCGGACCCCAATATAGGTCTCTATCGCTTTGTCTCTCTGGCATGCACACATCTCTTCCCCCACTCTCTAGGTCTCCCGGCGTCTCTCTTTCCCAAGCACTCACACTATGTAGAGTGTATATTTCCCATACACACAAAACGTCGCCCCCAAACGTCTATCTCCCTAGTTATGTGGTTCTCGCGCACTCACCTCGCACACCATCCCCACTGCAAACAAGCACACTTTGTCTCCTTGTGCACCACTCTCCTCTTTCTATCTCTCCAACATGCGGACCCACCCAAGCTCCTTCCCTGTAAACATATATGTCGTGGCTCTTTCCATAGCTCCCTAATGTATCATCGTTCTCAATCTCGCACATTGTTCTCTACACCATCTATTCTAGATCTCTCATGAAGTCCCTATCACACACACGATGACTCGCTTCCCTTGCGTCTTTGTACATAGGCCAATTTCGAACAACATCAACATTGTCTCCCTATCTATACGCCATTCATGGACACAAACGACCCCTCTCTCTCTCACTCTCTCTCTCTCTCTCTCTCTCTCTCTCTCTCTCTCTCTCTCTAGCTCTCTCTCTCTCTCCCTCTCACACCCCTCTCCCACACACACACTCGATGTCTCTTCCAAATAGTCTGCTCCCCTCGCCCCCACCCATGTTGTCCCGCTACTACACATGTCACACCATTTCCCCTTCCCTTATACTAGGTTTACATCATTAGTGGTCTCTCGACTCCACATACACACACTCCCTCTCACACACAAACGCATGCACAAACACACACAGACACGCACAAACACCCATTTATCTGGATCCTCATCTCTCCACATGTCCTCATGTGTATCTCACACACTCACTCTCCAATTATGTATATGTGTCTCCACGTTACACAACACAAAGCCCCATGTACATGTCTCTCTCTATCCTCCACACACATAGACACAAAGAATGTGTTATCATTGCCTCAGTCTCTAGACATCACTCACTCTCTCTCTCTCTTTCTCTCTCTCTCTCTCTCTCTCTCTCTCTCTCTCTCGCAAACATGCTCAACAAGGGTTTCCCCGTGAATAACTTACCGTCTATTCATCAACAGTCGTGGCAGTACAGTGAACACGAGACGTGAAAAAGAATAAATCTACACGTGCTTAGACCACCTAGTATGACTACTAGGACTAGAGCAAGCCAAAAAGCGCGCCACCGTCACACCCTCCTTATCGGCGATGGGAAAACCTTTGTTTAACACAGTCGAAAGTCATTGTGCTAATGCCCCACATGCTGAGGCGTTGAATAGACTGTAGATGCTAGTTTACGGAAACAAGTATCGATAATATGTTTGTATCTCCATACTTATATTTCTTCTCTTATAAAAAACTGAGTTGGTGATGATGGTACGCGTGCCATCTTGCAATATAGACCGTCCGATCTATATCTGACAAATGGAAATTAACTTCAAAGATACCCACTCCCCTCTCCACATTTGCAGACAAGGACCCCCCTCGTTCGTCCTTTATCTCCAGCAACTTCATTGTTGAGCAATTAAGAAAGGAAGCCTCTGGAATAAACTGGCCTAGTGGCCGCTGCCGGCGTCATCAATCCCCATGCCTCCGCTCAGTCCGACCACCAATCACCACCACGCCCCACTCCTCTTCACCTTATCTCATATTTCTCTAGATATCATTAGTTTTTACACATGGGATTACTCCCGCATGGTTCAATCACAACAAGTGTTTTATAGAAAATGCATCTTGATGTTCCATGCAATGCACAGATCTTGCTAGTACTCCTACAAAAGACTAAGTTGGTGATGATGGTGTTTCTGCCATCCGTCGTTTCTGACCATTAGATCTACATCTAACAACTGTGAGGTAAGGTGTTACCTTTTCTCACCAACATCCCACTTGTCTACCATTTTGCAGAAAACCCATAATTAGTATCTTAAAACCAACCACATCCCTCCCTGACCTCACCAAAACAGCCCAAGGAATATATTCTAATTGAAACATAATATATCTCTAGTGATATATGTATATCAAAATTATAGTGTTTTGTATCAAGTTTGTTAATAAGTATTATTCTAATTATGATTCGGTGCAACGCACATGAACATTGCTTGTATTTCCAACCATGCATTTTTTCCTAGTATTCCATAGTTTCGAGTTTTCCATCAAGATATTAGTCACTCATTGTTGATATTTACTTTCAATCATGTACACATATGCACTATGTAACTAGCCTTGCTTATTGGCTTCCAGAGCTTAACTTTCACACCTACTTCCAGAGCTTAACTCTCTCTCTCTCTCTCTGTCACTAGCTCTCTCTCTCTCCCTCTCACACCCCTCTCCCACACACACACTCGATGTCTCTTCCAAATAGTCTGCTCCCCTCGCCCACACCCATGCTGTCCCGCTACTACACATGTCACACCATTACCCCTTCCCTTATACTAGGTTTACATCATTAGTGGTCTCTCTACTCCACATACACACACTCCCTCTCACACACAAACGCATGCACAAACACACACAGACACGCACAAACAACCATTTATCTGGATCCTCATCTCTCCACATGTCCTCATGTGTATCTCACACACTCACTCTCCAATTATGTATATGTGTCTCCACGTTACACAACACAAAGCCCCATGTACATGTCTCTCTCTATCCTCCACACACATAGACACAAAGAATGTGTTATCATTATGTCACGCCCAAGATGCGACCCTATCCTAAAGGAACTCGAAGGTCCCACCAAGGATAGAAGCGCATCTTGAAGACGCTTTTGCAAGGTGGATATCATTACATCAACATTACATAATAGATGGGGATACATACAAAAGGCGTACAATGCCACATGAATACAACATCACAATACATAAGATCACCATCCGACTACGGATGAAAACACAAACAAAAAGTCAAACAATATCCACCCTGCTAGCCCAGGATGCCGACCTAGAACCTATCCCCTGATCGAAGATGCAGAAGAAGAACTCAACGCAAGCAAGCATCGCTCTCGCGTCATGATCATCGGAAAATCTGTACCTGCAACTGTTGTTGTAGTAATCTGTGAGCCATGAGGACTCAGCAATCCCATTACCATGGGTATCAAGACTAGCAAAGCTTAATGGGAAAGGAAGGGGTAAAGTGGTGAGGTTGCAGCAGCGACTAAGCATGATATGGTGGTTAACATACGCAAATGAGAGCGAGAAGAGAAACAAAGGAACGGTCGTGAAGCTAGCAATGATCAAGAGGTGATCCTGAACACCTACTTACGTCAAACATAACACAGAAACCGTGTTCACTTCCCGGACTCCGCCGAGAAGAGACCATCACGGCTACACACACGGTTGATGCGTTTTAATTCGGATCTGGTGTCAAGTTATCTACAACCGGACATTAACAAATTCCCATCTGCCACATAACCGCGGGCACGGCTCTCGAAAGTTTAAACCCAGCAGGGGTGTCCCAACTTAGCCCATGACAAGCTCTCGCGATCAACGAAGGAATAGACCTTCTCCCAGGAAGACCCGATCAGTCTCGGAATCCCGGTTTACAAGACATTTCGACAATGGTAAAACAAGACTAGCAAAGCCTCCCGGCGTGCCGACATCCTTATAGTAGCCTCGCGTATCTCGTCTCAGGCCACGACCGGATGAGCAGTCCGTACAACTAAAACCAGACCTCAAGTTTCCTTGAGGTGGCGCTACAAAGCGCTCTAGTTTGGACCAACACTTAGACAAGCATTGGCCCGGGGGGGGGGGGGGGGGGGGCTGAATAAAGATGACCCTTGGGTTAATTACTCCCAAGGGAAAAGTAGGAGGTGGTGAGGCAAATGGTAAATCCAATGTTGGGCCTTGTTGGACAAGTTTTATTCAAAGCGAACTGTCAGGGGGGTCCCATAAATCACCCGACCGCGTAAGGAATGCAAAATCCGGGAACATAACACCGGTATGACGGAAACTAGGGGCGGCAAGAGTGGAACAAAACACCAGGCAGAAGGCCAAGCCTTCCACCCTTTACCAAGTATATAGATGCATTAATTAAATAAGAGATATTGTGATATCCCAACATAACCCTGTCCACCATGGAGTAATCTTCAACTTCACCTGCAACTAGCAACGCTATAAGAGGGGCTGAGCAAAGCGGTAACATAGCCAAACAATGGTTTGCTAGGAATGGTGTCAAAGGTTAGAGGTTCATGGCAATTTGGGACGCTTGAAGAGCAAATGATAGGTAAGGCAGCATAGCGATAGAACGAAGCAACTAGCATAGCAATGATAGTAGTGAGATCCAGGGTAGCGGTCATCTTGCCTGAAATCCCGCAAGGAAGAAGAACGAGTCCATGAAGAAGATGAAGCCACGAAGATGAACCACACGTAGACGAACGAATCCTCACGATCGCAACGAAACGGGAACTATCGAGAAGAAGCACACAACATGGTAAACACACCACACATGAACCAGACATGATGCACAACAAGCATGATGTATGAGAAAGCTAGATGAAGTTACTCATGGCAAGAGATGATGCAAACAAGAACAACACATCAAAGCAAGTTTAAATGAGGCCGGGAACAACATATAACAATTCCGGTAAGTCCTCATATGCAAATTTAAAAATTGGTCCAGAACTGGATAAACCTTATGTTCAAGTTGTTAAACAGCAAGTTAAGATGCACCAAGAGGATCTACACGAAATTCTAGTCAAGATACATATAAAGTTCATTAGATTCGGAGCTACGGCCTAGAAGATATGAGCAAAACAAGTTAAACATGGCATTGATGCAAAATGCGTACAAACATCAAGCAAACACATCAAAACAAGGATGCAACATGATAATATGAAACTACATGCAAAAACAAGCAAGTTTCATATAGAGCACACTCAAAACGGAGCAACGGTGCAACACATACACTCTATACAAGTCATAGCAACAATCTGTCCATAACAGCAAATAGGCATCTTACAAGCATCAAAACAACATGCTACAGCACCCCAACATAATAACAAAAGGCATGGGCATGAAGTACTGGTAAAGCATAACAAAACATGAACACTGAGCTATCTCCAGAAACAAGTAGAACATGCTCAAAAATACATGGAGATATTGCAAATAATAACAGTTTCAGGCTTTAGCAGAAATAACATCAGGTTGCAATGTTTAGAGCAAGAAAACAACATGTTACAGGAACATATTATGGCAAACAAAGGCATGGCATGAATCTACTAATTTCATAGATCAAAAGTCCCTTAGTGACCATGAGCCAAAAGGGCACAGAAAATATGATGGCACCCATGTAAACATGGCAAGTTATATTACAGATCCATGCACCCATGTAAACATGGCACAATAAGTAGGCATGTTGGTGAGCTTGAACCACTCACCACAGAGCAATACATGGCATGACAAGGCACTCAAAAGTAAGAAGGCATGTTTATGAAGCTAAGGATGGCAATAGCAAGGTCATAGGGTACATGGATCACTAGCAAAACACATGGGAACAAATGAACTTAATGTCAACAGGCTGACAGCAACATTTTCAAGCAACTTTGGAGCAAGATTACAACATGATGCAGCAGGTTATAATTGCAACCAAGGGCATGAATGGATAGAGCATGACATGTAGATCAAAACATTTTTATAGAGCATCTCCAGATTATGCATACAATGATTAGTAGGAACATGTTAACATAGCAACAAAATATATCAGAATCTGTCAGGAAAACAGCAACATCAACTACCCTACTTAACAAGCTCGATGCACTCAGCACACAACTCACAAAAATACATGGTTGGCACCCCTGGAAAGATGGCATGGCATAGATCAACATACATGTAGACATCAACCTCATAGGATGCACACATCAATCATGGCAAAAATGATAAATGAGGAAGTTATAACAGTTTCAGCAGATTAACATCAACATGCACTCTTCCAACAGCATTTCGGGCATCAAGATGAGCTCAAATGAAAATGATGCAATGGAATGAAATGAAGTACTCGTCGAGGCGAACAATTTGACATATTATACGCACGAAACGGAGCTACGGATGCAGAGATGCGGCAGGTCAAACATGGCATGATAATGTATGAAATCTGGGACTTGGGAGATTCGGGGCAACCTCCAGATTTAGGTTTCCTCGGCACGCGAACCGAGGCAGCGATGGACCTCGCCGGAGAACAGCCGGAGGGGGTCGGAGGAGTCGGCCCCGGCCCGGATCTTGCCAGAGGAGGCCGGGGGAAGGCCGGGGCGGCGCCGGAGGGGTCGGGCGCCGCTCCGGGAGGCACGGGGAGGCGCGGGCGGTGGGGCGAGGCCGGCGGCGCTCGCCGGCGGCGAAGCACGACGGACGGGCGCGGAGGAGGCGCGAGGCGGCGGCCGAAGCAGGGCGCCGGCGGGCAGAGCCGCGGGCGGCGGAGGCGCGGCCCCTGCTCGGGCGCTCGGGGCCGGCGGCGGGAGCCGGGTGGTGGGTCCGGGGCGCCGGGACGGAGCGGCGGCGGCGCGCCGGCGGCGAGGTCGGCGGGCGGGCGGCGGCACGGATCGGGCCCGCGCGGGCCCCGGATGGGCTCCGCGGGCCGGCGGCGCGTGGAACAGCGGCGGCGGGACAGGTGTCGGGCGCTGATTGGTCGAGCGGCGGTGGCGGACGCGTCCGGTCGGGTCCGGACATGTCCGGCGCGGCGCGGGGGAGAAAATTAGGGTTTGGACTGCGGGATTTCGGGGAGGAAGACTTATTTATAGGTAGAGGGAGCTAGGAGAGTCCAAATGAGGAGCGGTTTTCGGCCACGTGATCATGATCGAACGACCGAGAGCATGGAGGGGAGTTAGGTGGGTTTTGGGCCACTTTGGAAGGGGTGTTGGGCTGCAAACAAAAGAGGCCTTTGCGGTTACCCGGTTAACCGTTGGAGTATCAAACGACCTCCAAATGGCAAGGAAACTTGACAGGCGGTCTACCGGTGGTATACCAAGGCCGCCTGGCAAACCTCGGGCCATTCCGAGAAAGTTTAACACCCGCTCACGAAGAGAGGCGAGAAGGGGACGCCGGATGACATAGGAGTGCCGGATTGCAAAACGGACAACGGGGAAAATGCTCGGATGCATGAGACGAACACATATGCAAAATGAAATGCACATGATGACATGATATGAAATGCATATGATGACATGGAGAAGTGCAACACGCAAGCAAATGACATGGCAACAACGACGAATAACTGGCGGACACCTGGCGCATCGAATCCGGGGCGTTACAACACTCCTCCACTAACAAGAGATCTCGTCCCGAGATCTTAGGACCGAGACGGAAGGTAAAAGGGGATGAGGCGAAACAAGAACTCAAGAGAAGAAGCAAAGAATCAAGAGCACTCAAGAAGAAGAGAGGAACAACGGGAAAGACGAGTATCGAAAACTCACGGAATCAGATAGACTATGAGATCACTCGATCTAACCGGGGTGGTTAGAATGAGAAAAGAAACGGATAAGACTGAAAGGATTTAGGTAGCACTCCGGCTGAAACATGGAGGAATAGAACACGAGCTTGATAGGATGGAATGATACTTGATGAACTCTTGAAGAAAGAATTAAATCATGAAGAACCACCATGAAGAACTCCGGTGACAAAAGGATGGTGAGATAGAAATGAAGGATGAAAGAATAAGATGAGCCTTGCGGTGATTTAGATGGAGGTTCCGACGAGATGGCCGAGGAAATTTGAACTCCGGAAAAGAAAAGATGAAAACACTTGGAACTAGAACGTATTCATCAAGAACAAACTCCGAAGCAAAAGGATTAACCACTTGGATGAAATAAAAATAAGATTTATTGTATGCTTATATCCTTCATCAAATTAAATTGATGACAAGCAATGGATTTTGCATACTACTTATTCTTCTTGAAAGAGAAATGAGAAGTGACATATCACAAACTTGAGAAGGTCTTCATGAACCACCGGTAGGATTGGAAAGAACGAATGAATTAAAATGACAAACAAGGAAAACGAATCTGAAAGAACCACCGTTAGAATTCAGAAAATGACTGATGAAAGAGACTTAATCACCGGGAAGAATTAGAAGAACAAATATGCTTGAGGGGATTTAGATGCAAAAGAACGGAAGAACTCGAACTGATTAAAGAGCACTTGAATGAAGCACTGGGATAATATTGAGATGAATGAAGGGGCACGGATATAGAATAATTGGAGAACGAATCTGAAAACTTAGAACGAAGAAATCTTCCTAAAAGATGGCCTCCGGATGATCGAGAGGGAAAGCAACTCCTTAAATGCTCCGGATGGATGAAAAGAATTTGCATGACTTGAAACAATTTGATAGGATAACATCGAGCTAGCATGGCAAATCTTCGGGAGAACGGACAAGATTTAGAGGAAAAACTCTTCTTCGGTCTTCAAAAGGCGACGGAGAACAACACCAAAATTACTGAGATACTCCGGGAGAAAGAAAAGCAGAGAGGTTTAGCCAACAATGAAAAGAATTTGAAAATGATATTGGATAAGGCATGTGACTGATGAAATCCATTCTTACGTCACACTTTGAAAAGAATTGAGAATAACTCCGGGGAAATCAGAAGAGTCAGGTAAGATCCTGGGAAAAGACCTGTGGGTTAGGGCCCACTAATAGAAAACACCGTTGGGAAAAGGATGTTGAAAAGATAGATGATGCACCGGAACAATTGAAATATTAGAATGAGGTGACAACCTCGAATTAATTGGAACACAGACGAATCTCCTGAGATATCTTGAACACTCCGGAAGGAAAAACTGGGAGAGGCGAACGAGCAAAGGGAAATACTTGAGCCGAGAGAAAGAATATGATCAACCCGAAAAACTTGAATTAAGTCCACCGGAGAAGAAAAGAGGTGAAGAATGACGAACGAGACGAGAATTCACCGGTTGAAATAATTGAGGGAAGACTGAAGAGGCTCCACACAAATGAAATTGATAGTCGAAAGAGACTCAGACTCCGGGAAGAAGAGGGTGGGAGGGCGGGAAAACACAGGCAACTTGGAAAGGGAAACCGACAAATATCTTGAAGAGAAAACACCGGTTGAAATCATTGAGGAAAGAAAGCAAAGACTTCGCACGAGTAGGAAGGATACTCGATTACGGACTCCGGTTCCGAGATGAAAAAGGGAGGGCGGGTGGGAAAACAAGGGCAACTTCGGATAGGGAAACAATGTTGATTGAAAAGAGCTAAGGATTGATCTCGCGAAAGACAAAGAGGTTTGAGTCAACTTGACGAGAGATGCACCAGACAAAAAGAGCTGAGGAACAACTACCGGAAAACCAACTGCATGAACCTAAAGAAAATTTGAAGAGGAAGAGGAGTAGTTCAAAACACCTACGTCAAGATTCCTCACCAGAGCGACGAAGGGACAGAGGAGTAAAAAGAATTCCTACTCTCCGATATATATAATCCTAAGACTCAAAATAGTTCTTTTCTAGACTCAACAACGGCCAAACTACACGATCAATCAAGGGGGGCTCCTAAGGTCGGTCGAGGCTCTGATACCAACTTGTCACGCCCAAGATGCGACCCTATCCTAAAGGAACTCGAAGGTCCCACCAAGGATAGAAGCGCATCTTGAAGACACTTTTGCAAGGTGGATATCATTACATCAACATTACATAATAGATGGGGATACATACAAAAGGCATACAATGCCACATGAATACAACATCACAATACATAAGATCACCATCCGACTACGGATGAAAACACAAACAAAAACTCAAACAATATCCACCCTGCTAGCCCAGGCTGCCGACCTGGAAGCTATCCCCGGATCGAAGAAGCAGAAGTAGAACTCAACGCAAGCAAGCATCGCTCTCGCGTCATGATCATCGGAAAATCTGTACCTGCAACTGTTGTTGTAGTAATCTGTGAGCCACGAGGACTCAGCATTCCCATTACCATGATAATCAAGACTAGCAAAGCTTAATGGGAAAGGAAGGGGTAAAGTGGTGAGGTTGCAGCAGCGACTAAGCATGATATGGTGGTTAACATACACAAATGAGAGCGAGAAGAGAAACAAAGGAACGGTCGTGAAGCTAGCAATGATCAAGAGGTGATCCTGAACACCTACTTACGTCAAACAGAACACAGAAACCGTGTTCACTTCCCGGACTCCGCCGAGAAGAGACCATCACGGCTACACACACAGTTGATGCGTTTTAATTCGGATCTGGTGTCAAGTTATCTACAACCGGACATTAACAAATTCCCATCTGCCACATAACCGCGGGCACGGCTCTCGAAAGTTTAAACCCTGCAGGGGTGTCCCAACTTAGCCCATGACAAGCTCTCGCGATCAACGAAGGAATAGACCTTCTCCCAGGAAGACCCGATCAGTCTCGGAATCCCGGTTTACAAGACATTTCGACAATGGTAAAACAAGACCAACAAAGCCTCCCGGCATGCCGACATCCTGATAGTAGCCGCGCGTATCTCGTCTCAGGCCACGACCGGATGAGCAGTCCGTACAACTAAAACCAGACCTCAAGTTTCCTTGAGGTGGCGCTGCAAAGCGCTCTAGTTTGGACCAACACTTAGACAAGCATTGGCCCGGGGGGGCTGAATAAAGATGACCCTTGGGTTAATTACTCCCAAGGGAAAAGTAGGAGGTGGTGAGGCAAATGGTATAACCAATGTTGGGCCTTGCTGGACAAGTTTTATTCAAAGCGAACTGTCATGGGGGTCCCATAAATCACCCGACCGCGTAAGGAACGCAAAATCCGGGAACATAACACCGGTATGACGGAAACTAGGGGCGGCAAGAGTGGAACAAAACACCAGGAATAAGGCCGAGCCTTCCACCCTTTACCAAGTATATAGATGCATTAATTAAATAAGAGATATTGTGATATCCCAACATAACCCTGTCCACCATGGAGTAATCTTCAACTTCACCTGCAACTAGCAACGCTATAAGAGGGGCTGAGCAAAGCGGTAACATAGCCAAACAATGGTTTGCTAGGAATGGTGTCAAAGGTTAGAGGTTCATGGCAATTTGGGAGGCTTGAAGAGCAAATGATAGGTAACGCAGCATAGCGATAGAACGAAGCAACTAGCATAGCAATGATAGTAGTGAGATCCAGGGTAGCGGTCATCTTGCCTGAAATCCCTCAAGGAAGAAGAACGAGTCCATGAAGAAGATGAAGCCACGAAGACGAACCTCACGTAGACGAACGAATCCTCACGATCGCAACGAAACGGGAACTATCGAGAAGAAGCACACAACATGGTAAACACACCACACATGAACCAGACATGATGCACAACAAGCATGATGCATGAGAAAGCTAGATGAAGTTACTCATGGCAAAAGATGATGCAAACAAGAACAACACATCAAAGCAAGTTTAAATGAGGCCGGGAACAACATATAACAATTCCGGTAAGTCCTCATATGCAAATTTCGAAATTGGTCCAGAACTGGATAAACCTTATGTTCAATTTGTTAAACAGCAAGTTAAGATGCACCAAGAGGATCTACATGAAATTCTAGTCAAGATACATATAAAGTTCATTAGATTCGGAGCTACGGCCTAGAAGATATGAGCAAAACAAGTTAAACATGGCATTGATGCAAAATGCATACAAACATCAAGCAAACACATCAAAACAAGGATGCAACATGATAATATGAAACTACATGCAAAAACAAGCAAGTTTCATATAGAGCACACTCAAAACGGAGCAACGGTGCAACACATACACTCTATACAAGTCATAGCAACAATCTGTCCATAACAGCAACTAGGCATCTTACAAGCATCAAAACAGCATGCTACAGCACCCCAACATAACAACAAAAGGCATGGGCATGAAGTACTGGTAAAGCATAACAAAACATGAACACTGAGCTATCTCCAGAAACAAGTAGAACATGCTCAAAAAGACATGGAGATATTGCAAATAATAACAGTTTCAGGCTTTGGCAGAAATAACATCAGGTTGCAATGTTTAGAGCAAGCAAACAACATGTTACAGGAACATATCATGGCAAACAAAGGCATGGCATGAATCTACTAATTGCATAGATCAAAAGTCCCTTAGTGACCATGAGCCAAAAGGGCACAGAAAATATGATGGCACCCATGTAAACATGGCAAGTTATATTACAGATTCAAACTTGGCAGAAACAACAATAAGTAGGCATGTTGGTGAGCTTGAACCACTCACCACAGAGCAATACATGGCATAACAAGGCACCTAACAGTAATAAGGCATGTTTATGAAGCTAAGCATGGCAATAGCAAGGTCATAGGGTACATGGATCACTAGCAAAACACATGGGAACAAATGAACTTAATGTTAACAGGCTGACAGCAACATTTTCAAGCAACTTTGGAGCAAGATTACAACTTGATATAAAGTAATGATGCAATGGAATGAAATGAAGTACTCGTCGAGGCGAACAATTTGACATATTATACGCACAAAACGGAGCTACGGATGCAGAGATGCAGCAGGTCAAACATGGCATGATAATGTATGAAATCTGGGTCTTAGGAGATTCGGGGCAACCTCCAGATTTAGGGTTCCTCGGCATGCGAACCGAGGCCTCCAGATTTAGGGGTGTTGGGCTGCAAACAAAAGAGGCCTTTGCGGTTACCCGGTTAACCGTTGGAGTATCAAACGACCTCCAAATGGCAAGGAAACTTGACAGGCGGTCTACCGGTGGTATACCAAGGCCGCTTGGCAAACCTCGGGCCATTCCAAGAAAGTTTAACACCCGCTCACGAAGAGAGGCGAGAAGGGGACGCCGGATGACATAGGAGTGCCGGATTGCAAAACGGACAACGGGGAAAATGCTCGGATGCATGAGACGAACACGTATGCAAAATGAAATGCACATGATGACATGATATGAAATGCATATGATGACATGGCAAAGTGCAACACGCAAGCAAATTACATGGCAACAACGACGAATAACTGGCGGACACCTGGCGCATCGAATCCGGGGCGTTACACATTGCCTCAGTCTCTAGACATCACTCACTCACTCTCTCTCTCTCTCTCTCTCTCTTTCTCGTAAACACGCTCAACAAGGGTTTCCCCGTGAATAACTTACCGTCTATTCATCAACAGTCGTGGCAGTACAATGAACACGAGACGTGAAAAATAATAAATCTACACGTGCTTAGACCACCTAGTATGACTACTAGGACTAGAGCAAGCCAAAAAGCGCGCCACCATCACACCCTCCTTATCGGCGATGGGAAAACCTTTGTTTAACACAGTTGAAAGTCATTGTGCTAATGCCCCACATGCTGAGGCGTTGAATAGACTGTAGATGCTAGTTTACGGAAACAAGTATCGATAATACGTTTGTATCTCCATACTTATATTTCTTCTCTTATAAAAAACTGAGTTGGTGATGATGGTACGCGTGCCATCTTGCAATATAGACCGTCCGATCTATATCTGACAGATGGAAATTAACTTCAAAGATACCCACTCCCCTCTCCACATTTGCAGACAAGGACCTCCCTCGTTCGTCCTTATCTCCAACAACTTCATTGTTGAGCAATTAAGAAAGGAAGCCTCTGGAACAAACTGGCCTAGTGGCCGCTGCCGGCGTCATCAATCCCCATGCCTCCGCTCAGTCCGACCACCAATCACCACCAAGCCCCACTCCTCTTCACCTTATCTCATGTTTCTCTAGATATCATTAGTTTTTACACATGGGATTACTCCCGCATGGTTCAATCACAACAAGTGTTTTATAAAAAAATGCATCTTGATGTTCCATGCAATGCACATATCTTGCTAGTACTCCTACAAAAGACTAAGTTGGTGATGATGGTGTGTCTGCCATCCGTCGTTTCTGACCATTACATCTACATCTAACGACTGTGAGGTAAGTTGTTACCTTTTCTCACCAACATCCCACTTGTCTACCAATTTGTAGAAAACCCATAATTAGTATCTTAAAACCAACCACATCCCGCCCTGACCTCACCAAAACAGCCCAAGGAATATATTCTAATTGAAACATAATATATCTCTAGTGATATTTGTATATCAAAATTATAGTGTTTTGTATCAAGTTTGTTAATAAGTATTATTCTAATTATGATTCGTTGCAACGCACATGAACATTGCTAGTATTTCCAACCATGCATTTTTTCCTAGTATTCCATAGTTTCGAGTTTTCCATCAAGATATTAGTCACTCATTGTTGATATTTACTTTCAATCATGTACACATATGCACTATGTAACTAGCCTTGCTTATTGGCTTCCAGAGCTTAACTTTCACACCTACTTACAATATGTAGAGTATTTAACAAAAAACTACCACTTTCAACCAGCCCTAGGAAGAATATATTGTACAAAAAATGGCAACAAACATACCCAAAATTTCTTAATCCACGCCAAAAATACTACCTAGTACTCCTACCGATTAGGTTCGTTTAAACACATTTATGGCAGGGTTGGCCCACACGTCCGTGCTGACACAAGGGACCCACATCTGACCTTCTATTCCGTTATTCCCCCTCAAATCATGATTTTTCCTGAACATTACTACAAATAGTACTGATGCGTGTTCGTCGCTGGCGCCAGTGATGAGCGAGTTGGCCGCCGCTCCACCGGACGGGTCGGACGCCATGCTGGCCTCCGCACGGGTTGGCAGGCTGGCCCGAGCGTGACTCACGAGCGAGCAAGCCGCCGCGCGGGCCTTCGCTCGAGCCAGATGGTTGGCCTTACCGCGGCGCGCGCGAGCAAGCCGCCGCACCACCGTGCCAATCTTGCTAGCAAACCTTGCAGACATGTAGCTGGATGGAGCTATCTTGGCTAGCTAGCGTCCGCGAGCGCCGGACAGAGCTGGCATCCGGGTGCCGCAAGATGGGCTCCGCACCGCCGGTGGTTTTGACCTTGCCTTCTGCCGGCGGCGGTAGCTGCGTCCAATGCCCGAGGATGACTAGGTGGACGGGGCGGAGGTAGGAGGTCACTTGGGGATTTTTGTGTAGACTGACATGTTGGTCCCACAAGTCATAACGCCCGGTCGAATAGACGGCGTTGACTTAATGGGAAACATGGGCCCTGTCAGAGGTTAGAGTTAGATTCTAACCCTGAACTAACTCTTACCAAAGTGGTGTTTGGATGGCAGGGTTAGATTGACAACAAATGTATCCAAACAGGGCCATGAGTTGGAACGTGCCTATAACGGCACTTTGTAGAGTAGTCGTTTCTTGGTAGGGCTGGTTGGTACAAGCATGTACAATGGTTGATAAGGTAGTCTTATCTTAAGTCTGCCACGTATGAAAGTGGTAGTATTTCTTGGATTATTAGGTGTTTCTTGTAAGGAACAATGTACATACTACTAGCGACAAAAGGAGATTCTAGGTCCCGTTGTACTCCAATGAGTACTACTAGTGGTCGCGGGAATGTATACCTTGTTTTGTGGGTTCGATCCCGGCCGAATGCACGGCGGCCTTTTTTTTAATAGTAACTTCACTACGAGCCAATATTTTACATGGGTAGTTTGAGTTTTGAAGTCAAACGGACGTGCGGCACCACAATCTGGGTGCACTGGATAGCCTAGCCATGGGTTTTGCTTCCCAGCATCCCGTGGTTCGCGTGCTCGCCCTAGCCGCACCTCGCTTGCAACTTCCTCATCAGCTAGTAGCATATTTAAACTAGCGACTCCCAATTAAGCCCGAGGAGCCGGAAAAGCCTGGCGGGGCATTGGGAACTGTGCAATATGGCTCTATACGTAAAGTGCTCTACTACTACTCTGTAGCTTGTGGCGTTGCACGCATGGACTTCACTCCATTATTGGCTCTATTATAAAAGAAATTCCTCTTGACGTATTTTTTTAAACTGAGGCAAAAGCTTTGCTTCATCTCATTCATAAAGAAGGAACTACTAACAAAGTTCGACAAGATCCATTACACCTCCACAAATGGAAGCGAAAAGCCTAGTCTCATTGTATCAAATAACTCAAATGTTCTACCCCTGTAGTAACCATCGTTGATAAACAGGCTGCTAGTGTGTGCGTGAGAGGAGCAGCTCAGTATGCCAGCTACGTGAGAGGACGGCTGAATAGAGCATCGAGAGTACCCACTAGGACACTACGCAGGTGTACTTTCCCTGCATTGATAGTACAGCGATGGTTCTAGAGAACAGTAGTACCCTCCACTTCCAACTGTAGCTCCTTGGCCCTGATATTCAAGAGTTCAAAACTGGTGCACTATACTAGACTAGACTAGAAGTACATTACATCGCACTACTAATTGAGAAAAAGTAGTACTAGTACTGCTACAGTACGAGTATGTACTCCTCCGTCACATAATTTAAGACGTTTTTTGACACTAGTTGGCGTGTACAAAAAATAGCAAAAACATACCCAAAATTTTTAATCCATGGCAAAAACTACTACCTAGTGCCAAAAATTTCTTACTAGTGCTATTATTAACAGAATAATGCAATCCCATAACGTCCCATAATGCTAGTACTAGTAGTAAATATTAGCCTCACCCCTTCACGAAGGAACAATCTACAATTGGAAGGGACGAGGCCCTGCGGTTACTTGATACGTTTCCGTTGTATCTATAATTTTTGATTGTTTCATGCCAATATTATTCAACTTTCATATACTTTTGGCACATTTTTATAGTATTTTTGGGACTAACATATTGATCCAGTGCCCAGTGCCAGTTCCTGTTTGTTGAATGTTTTATGTTTTGCAGAAACCCAATATCAAATGGAATCCAAACGGGATAAAAATGGACGGAGAATTATTTGGGAATATTTGGGATTTTTCGCAGGAAGAATCAACGCGAAACGGTGCCCGAGGTGGCCAGGAGATAGGGGGCGCGCCCTCCCCCCTGGGCGTGCCTGGCACTCTCCTGGGCCACCCGTAAGGCGGTTGACGCTCTTATTTTTCCACAAGAAAGCTAATTTTACGAGAAAAATCTGGGCGAAAGATTCACCCCAATCGGAGTTACGGATCTCCGGATATAAAAGAAATGGTGCCAGGGCAGAATTCCAGAACGCAGAAACAGAGAGAGACAGAGAGACAGATCCAATCTCGGAGGAGCTCTTGCCCCTCCCACGCCATGGGAGCCAAGGACCAGAGGGCAAACCCTTCTCCCATCGAGGGAGGAGGTCAAGGAAGAAGAAGAAGAAGGGGGCCTCTCTCCCCCTTGCATCCGGTGGCGTCGGAGCGCTGCCGGGGGCCATCATCATCACCGCAATCTTCACCAACACCTCCATCATCTTCATCAACATCTCCATCACCTTCCCCCTTCTATATACAGCGGTCCACTCTCCCTCAACCCATTATTCCCTCTACTTTAACATGGTGCTTTATGCTTCATATTATTATCCAATGATGTGTTGCCATCTTATGATATCTGAGTAGATTTTTGTTGTCCTATCGATGATTGATGAATTGATATGACTGGTTTGAGTTGCATGTTTTAATATTGGTGCTGTCCTATGGTGCTCTCCGTGTCGTGCAAGCGTGAGGGATCCCTACTATAGGGTTTGCAATATGTTCATGATTTTCTTATGGTGGGTGGCGTGAGTGACAGAAGCACAGACCCGAGTAAGTAGGTTGTTTGTGTATGGGATAAAGGGGACTTGATGCTTTAATGCTATGGTTGGGTTTTACCTTAATGATCTTTAGTAGTTGCGGATGCTTTCTAGAGTTCCAATCATAAGTGCATATGATCCAAGAAGAGAAAGTATGTTAGCTTATGCCTCTCCCTCAAATAGAACTGCAATAGTGATTACCGGTCTAGTAGTGTAGTCAATTGCTTAGGGACAATTTCACAACTCCTACCACCACTTTTCCACACTCGCTATATTTACTTTATTGCTTCATTATCTAAACAGCCCCTAGTTTATATTTATGTGCTCTTTATTATCTTGGAAAGCTATCCAACTACACCTAAAAAGTACTTCTAGTTTCATACTTGTTCTAGGTAAAGCAAACGTCAACCGTGCGTAGTGTCGTATCAGTGGCCGATAGGACTTGAGAGAGTATTTTTTCTACCTTTAGCTCCTCATTGGGTTCGACACTCTTACTTATCGAAAGAGGCTACAACTATCCCATATACTTGCGGGTCATCATTACTACGCTCTTATCTCCTCCTCGCCAGTTCCCCTTCCCCCGAAGAGAAGGCAGTTCATCACTGCTCCCATGGATTCTCCAGGTGGTTCTCCTCCTTGTCGGGGCTGGGAGACCTTGGACGACGATCCTCTGGGAGAAATCGCACGCCGCTCTGACGTCCTCACCGCCGCAAGACTCGGTGCTCCTGCACCAACTTTTTCAAGACGGTGCTTAAACAGGCTTAGGAAAAGGCCATGCTTGTTGGTCTTCCATGCGTTCTCGAGGAGAAGGTTCTTCTATGGGACAATCCTTCAAACAGTCCACCGCTCCCTAGCCATGGTTGCACGTTGACTCTGCTAGAGTTTCCGATGTTGAGAGGTAGTCGGATTTTGTC
Source organism: Triticum timopheevii (assembly GCA_963921465.1). NCBI lineage: Eukaryota > Viridiplantae > Streptophyta > Magnoliopsida > Poales > Poaceae > Triticum > Triticum timopheevii. The sequence continues at coordinate 145,075,336 of OY997270.1, forward strand.
CGATGAGCAGGTCAGTAATGGAGTTTGATCATGTAGTACTACTTAGTAACTCCATTTGCATCCCGTAATTTCTCCGCTACCCACCGTCTTATATATAGGTCTGGGTCGGTGCCAACGAAAATTGGCTTGCATACCTCCAGCCAGATACCACCATCATTTTGCACAACATCCATAGAAGTGCGGCCGTTCCGGTAGACCCCTTCTCCACCATTGGGATCGGCCTTCTAGAACGGCCGGGCTTGAATACGTATGATGATGCCTACATGATATTGAAGAAGATAGCAATTGCGGACCCGCCGACAAAGTGACGTAGCTACGACGATTACTATCTCATCGCAGTGTTCGACATAAGGATTGCCATCAAAGCAAGGGGCAGTAACGGTAGAGGCTGGCGCATGTTGGCGGCGGCAGATTTGTGCCCCTAAACGTTTGAAGACGCTGTGCGCCATCTTGGCTGCATCTTCGTAGTGACAAGCCAGGGGACTTGCTTCATCTGGTTGCCATCCTACGGTATGGGAGATTACAAATGGAATGCATAAACCATCATTTGCATCCCTAACAGTACTCCATTATTTTGCAGGGACCAGTCATCCCCCGATCAAAATGAGATCACCGATCCTGGATGTGCATTTGCATCCGCGATTCGGTCTAACATGGAACCTTGTAGATGACCTTGGCATATTGGGATCAACTATCTTAGCAGTCGTTACCCATGGTAGCACTGATGTGTAACATGGTCACACAATCTACCATGATCGGACCATCACCATCTACCCAGGTATTCCATTTTTAACCCTCTCGCCTTCTCTTTCATTGTTGTACTAGTACTTACTAGTATTAGTAGCAGTACCTTTTACCTTGGAGGACGCGTATAGCTAGCTAGGCCCTTGAAGACTTGAACCCACTAGCTGCCACCATTTTTGTTTTTCCATGTCTTACTATCTCATCCATGTAGCCAAGAGTGGCTATATGTAATAAGCCGGTTATTTTACTTCCTCTATACGGGAGTAGTACTATTTGCTGCACAGTATTACTGACCACCATATTTGAGCACAACATTATTATGCATGGACCTTGACTATGTACGTCACCATGTGTCCAGATCTGAGATGCCGCGTGTACCAGTTGAACGGCGCCGAGTTCAACCCTCGTGATGCTACGTGGGTGCCAAGGAACACTCTTGGAGAGTACTCACTTTTCATTGGGGCCAACTACCCCATTGTGAAGGTGATGCCACCTTCCGTGCACGACGCGGAAGGCCTGCCGTTCATGAAGCATGGTTGTGTCTTTAGTGCGCGCTGCCGGATGAACGACATGCTGGGACACGCTATCCCTGATTTATGCCGCTTCAGCTTGGATGAGTCTCCATCGTGTGGAACCGGACTAGAAAGCTGCGACAATGATTCCCGTTGCCCACCGATATGGATCGTGCCATCCATGAAGAACACCTTGGAGTGGAACCTGGAGGAGGACATGTGGCCCATCTATAACGTGTAAGTGGAGTACGGTAAATTGTGAACGTTAGCGCTATGAATATATGTAGACTAGCCGTGCACAAATTTATCACATCAATTGGAGATGAACTTGTGTGGCATACTGGCATTTGTCCTTTAGAATTTATTCTAGTAAATGTGTTATGCGTACGTGCAACTTGTGTGGTTGTTGCACGGGCTCCAACATGCTCTTTGAGAAAAAAGGTGGCACAGCTTTTGATATACGTGAAGTGGCGGCATCATACAGTAGCATCGATCGCTATAGTTGTAGTACACTCCTACTAGGACAACAACTCCTATAAAACCTTGCGCTTGGATCTTTGCCTCTTCTGGAGGTTCAATAGTTCGTACTCGTGTGAACCTTGAACTTGGCCCATCGACTCTTCAGAAGGTCCAACAATGATGATACTACAGTACAATATGCTTCTGGCAATCTGACACTGATTGCACTGATGCACGTCCACCGCGAGGGTGAGGGCGAGGGAGAGGGAGAGGGCGCTGGAGTCAAAACCCTGTCCTCGTCCTGTGAACCACCGCGTGCGTGCGCGAGGGAGAGGTGTAGTAAGCAAGCTTCTCCTCATTCGGCGAGTTGACGGGACACATCAAAGCAGTACTAGTACTAGTCCATACTGCATCCTCTCCAGTTAATATGGCTTAATTTGATACAAGAAAAATACACTGGCGGTCAACGTATGTAACAATATGCTCTTTACGGTCACTATATATAGTTTTCGGTGATTATACAATCATTAGCTCATCGTAGAGCACTGTATTGCACCCTACCGACCGGCCACATAGTCGATGTGGCACTTTGTTGACTGGTTAAATTGTCACCTAGTTTTTGGGTCCCACTTGTCAGTTGGCAGAGCATAGAAATTAGTTAAACAAAACTTTACGCAGGCACGATAGGAGTCCAACCCTTGCGTGCGAACCATCCTGGCTGTGTATGTGAGTGCATGCACATGTACTCCCTAGGTCTTCCAACAAAGAGTGTACATTGGCTAAAAACAAAGAGTGTAGTACATGATGTACACCTACACTTCCAATGCATTTAGCCTTTAATCTAAATCGATATTGATTGACTAATGCACCAACTTGTGCTCTAGGTATAGGCTACATGTCTATCCTTAATTACATCATGCAACGGCCTTCATTTAATCTTCTTCTCTCAATGGTCGCATGCACACATAAGTCTGCTACTTTTGGGCGTTAATTATGCCCTGGTCAATGTGTAAACCTGTAAATGTACAGTCTTTCACGGACGTAGGGAGTAGGTTGAGCACTTGAGCATGATTGTGTGTGTTGTGTCGTCTGTTGTGTGCCGCATGGGTGCGTGAGTGTTGCGTGCGTCCATGTGTACGTGTGAGTGTTGCATGTTGCATGCATCCATGCATGCATGGGGCTTACTCCCTCCCATTGACATGTTCACATTTCAAGCTTCCTCTGTTCCGTCCATATGGTGATAGTCCCTCTGTTCCCAAATACGGAGTAAAAGCCTCCCTCTGTTCCCAAATACAGAGTATTTTTCTTTATACAGATTTCAACAAGTGACTAGGTACGGAGCAAAATGAGTGAAGTGAGCGTAGAGGCATAGGGATACTGTAGAAAGGAAGTCTTCGCGATCCATTATTCCCCATCTCGGTCAAGGAGAACTATTCAACTAGTCTTCACAGTGAAGTGACAATACACGCTGCAGCAGATGGGACACATAATTAATAAGCTGAACCAGCATGTTGGTGTTACTAAATCAGCCTTACCCAGTAGTGCCATCATGTTTGCCAGTAGAGCACGCTTCCCCGGCTTCGTGTCGTTCCCTTCGTAGGCCTCGCCGTCGTCCACCGCCTTGGTGCTCTCGGTCCGGCATCGTCAACGTGGTCAACGAACGACATCCATCGAAAGTGGACTGTATGTGGAGAGGCGGACATCTGGGTCCACAGCCGCACACAAGGAAATGCCTCCTTATTGCACGCAAAATAATGATTCCTCCGCCTGACATCTGGGACCCACCGGAAGGGCCACTATTGTCACATCCCTAGTTCTGGTATGCTCAAGGCTAGCTAGTCATTTGTGCATCATGTTTAAATTTCATTTAAATTTGAATTGGGGATTTGTGAAACCCTCAGAATCATTTCTGGAAATGACCCAAATAAAAATTGCTCCAAAAGGGTCCAAGAAAATGCTCATGTTGTCCTCTGAAAATACTGGACAAAGATGAAAATCAAACCATTATTTTTGGGAACTCATAAGTATTTATTTTGGGCTTTTGGAATTAATGCATAATTATTTGCATTGGATATATAAATGTTATATATATGTTATATGTCCAAAAATTATGCCATTTGTTGAGGAGCTCTGGAATAATACTACTAGTTCCTACAAAAATTGGCATAAGTAAATAAAATGATTTAGTATTATTATTAAATCAAAACAAATGCCATAAAAATAGAAAAGAAAAAGAAATGGGAAAACCTTACCTGGCGCTTACCTCCCTATGCAGCCCAGCGACCCAACAGGCCGGCCCAGCTGACTGGCCGACGCCAGTCATCGTCTCCACCGCGCCAGGAGGACAGGGGCGTGTGCCCACGGCACGCGCAAACGTGCATCGCCACCTCCTGCTTGCCGCTGATCGCCTGGAGTTGTCTGAGGACGCCACGCACGTCCCTGAGCCCCACCCTCTCACTCTCACCCTCGTTCCCTGCCTCCTCCGCTCTCTCCCTCGCGCACCCGAGCGCCATCGTCACCGCCGCTCGCCGTTGCCGCGGCCACCAGCCTCCCCTTGCCCCTCCGTAGAGTCCATGAGCTCCGCCACGTCGCCGGATACCTCCTCGTCGAGCCACGGACCTCCGGACAGCCTCCATCGCGGCCATCGCCATCGTCTTCCTCCTCGGGCTCCGCCGTCCACCACCGTCGATTCACCGTCACCAGGTCTCCCCCGAGCCCGCTGTGCTGCTCTGCGTGATCGCCGTGAGCATATCCCTGTTTCCCCTCTCTTCTCCCCCTCGTTCCCGCGTCGTAGCTGTCGCTACCACCATGGCCGAAGCCATCGCCACCGCAGCTCCTCGCCATCGTGGCTAGAGCCACCGCAGCCCGTGCCTGCACCTACCACCGCGCTCAGTAGCCTCCCAGAAGGCCAACGCCGCCGCCCGCAGCTCCTGCCATGCCCTGCAGCACCCGCACGCACCCGGCCGACTCCGGCGGCCGCCCCGAGCTTCGCTCCGGCGAGCTCCGCCGCCCCCGCAGCCTCCCGCATGTCCCACTGGATGCGCGCGAGCCTGGGCTTCACGTAGGTGGTCTCCGCCTCCCGAATGGTCGCCGGAACGGCGATCCCGAGCCCCTCCGCCGCGTTCGGCCTCGCCGGTGGCTAAACGCCGGTGGGGTTGACCGGGTCTAACCCCCCCTGTTGACCCATCTTTGACCGTGTGGGTCAGTGACATGTGGGGCCCGGCTCGGCTAAGTTTAGCTTAGGATTAGTTTAAAAACTAATTGAATCTGTTAACTAACTATAACACTGACGTGTGGGTCCCGCGCGTCAGGTTTGACCTGGTCAGCGCCGTTGACCGCTGACGCAGTGCTGACGTCATGCTGATGCAATTATTTATTTTCTGGAATTATTTTAAAACAGGAAATCCCAGAAAATATTCAAAACTTTAGAAATTCATATCAATTCAACCGTAGTTCAGATTGAAATAAGTTATATATGAAAAATTATCAGAAAAATGCAATCTTTCCATCTGTACTAGTTTTATGCATGACAAACCAACTTATAACTACTGTATAAGTGAAAACATGTAAATGGCATTCATAAGAGCTTAATTTGGAGTTGCATTTGAACCCTTGATTCAAATGGACTTCATTCAATTTGATTACTAGTTGCATTAGCTCAAACAACATCACATCTACATGCCATGTTCATGCATCATATTGTTGCATATGCTTGTGTTTTGATTGTTGGCACCGTTCCTTCTTGATAGGTCCTGCTCCAAAGAGTGCTCGAGAGTACCTGTCTATGAAGCAGTGCCTTCCTTGTTAATCTACCAGGCAAGCAAACCCCCTTGTTCATTTCGATACAATCCTACTCTCTCGCTCCTGCTCTCAGTTATTGCATTAGGACAACAACGATTCATCTTCTACTTTGTGCTGCAGTAGTTGAACCATTCCTCTGCATGACCTGTCATTGCCACAGTAAATAGTTGAAACCCACTAGGATGTGTAGGAGTTGATTGAGCCATGTTGTGTTCCTACCATGCTATGCCTGCTATTGCTTAGAGTTGTGTCAGGTCTGATTCATTGGGAATGAATTGGAGTGTTACGATATGTTCTGATGCTGGGAGTGAAGTGTGTGAACACGATTTGGTAAAGGTAGCGGTGAGAGGCCATGTAGGAGTACATGGTGGGTTGTCTCACTGGAACCGTCCTTAAGCACTGAGTTCTATGTATGTTGTCCAATGACTCGATACTACCACACATTGGGTTCCGGTAACTCGACCCCTCCCGACTTATTAACCAACTTGATCTCTGTCCAGGAGTCGCAACTAGTTTCTGGTGTTTGTAGGTAGTGTTAGTAGTCTACCAAGTGGCACCCGGCCAGGTGGGCTTGGGACAGACTAGGCACAAGTGGCACGGTGTACCAAGCGTAGATCCATCCGGCGAGGTGGGCTTGCGAACCCTGTTCACATCGTTTGTGGCCGTGAGCGACACCCTGGCCGGATCTCCTTGCGGATGGAACCCGAATAGGCGATAAACCTGGGCTAGAGTCTTGTGTGGTTAGTCAGGTCGTGGCCGACTCCCTCGCCAGGCTTCCGCTTGAAGGTTGCCGAGATACACGACATGTACATGGTGGTAAGTGGCGAGAGCGTGTGTGAAGAAGTACGCCCCTGCAGGGTTAACATGATCTATTCGAATAGCCGGGTCCGCGGTTATGGACTTCTTGGATGCTTACATGGTACATAGACAACTTGAAGTGGATACTATAAAATGCTCAAGACAAGTGTGAGTGCTATGGATGGCCTTCTCGTAGGGAGACGGGGATGAATCCATAGTAGTGTATTGTGTGGTGATTAGTGGACTCGTGTGCACCATATCACCTCAAAGAAGCTCTGGTAGTCGTAGAACAGGATAGCCACAGTGTCAAAGCTGGCTTGCTGCAACTAAACCCCACATTACCCTCTTGATACAAATGCATGTATGATAGGATCTGATGTAAGTCTTTCTGAGTACCTTTGTACTCATGGTGCTTTATTTATGTTTTTGCAGCGGAGACTTCGGTCTTACTAGTGTTCTCGTGGACTTCGACAAGTAGCTTGTACCTCAGCTACGATCTTGATCGGATGTTGTAGATAGTCAGGCTCTTCAGCCTTTTTCATTTGTAGATGTCTGTACCCAGACATGTAATGCTTCCTCTTGTTGCTTGTATGCTCTGTATGATGGGTCCTGTGACCCTTGTTTGGAATATATGTTATGATGGCTCTTCTGAGCCTTTATCAATATGAGTTGTTGAGTTATGCTGTGATGCCATGTTGTACAGCACATACTTGCATGTTATGCGTACGTGTAATGTGTATTGCTATGTGTGGGATCTGACTATCTAGTTGTTTATCCTTAGTAGCCTCTCTTACTGGGAAATGTCTCCTAGTGCTTCCACTGAGCCCTGGTAGCTTGCTACTGCTCCGGAACACTTAGGCTGGCCGGCATGTGTCCTTCTTCGTTCCTGTGTCTGTCCCTTTGGGGAAATGTCACGCGGTGAATACCGGAGTCCTGTTAGCCCGCTACAGCCCGGTTCACCGGAGTCCTGTTAGCCCAGTGCTACAGCTTGGATTCACTCGCTGATGACCGACACGTTCGATGCTGGGTCATGGATGCCTGTCCCTGTAAGTTTGTGCCACTTTTGGGTTTACGACTAGCCATGTCAGCCCGGGCTCCTTATCATATGGATGCTAGCGACACTATCATATATGTGTGCCAAAAGGCGCAAACGGTCCCGGGAAAAGGTAAGGCGACACCCGTGGGGATACCGTGCGTGAGGCCGCAAAGTGATATGATGTGTTACATGCTAGATCGATGTGGCACTGAGTCGGGGTCCTGACAGCTTTGGTATCAGAGCTTGACTGCCTGTAGGATTACCAAGCCAAACTGGTCGAAGTTGAGTCTAGAAATTCTTTAGTTATGTAAGGGAATTGATTGTGGGAAGGAACGTAAGGCTCTTTTTACTCCTTATCCCTCATGGCCTTCTGATCTGAGTCATCATATCTTTCCTGCGGGGTTAAGGAACTAGGCTTTCTCTTCTGTCTATCAGGATCACGTGTTACTACTCCGTAGTCCCATAGGATTGGTTGATCAGAGTCATACCCCAGTTTCGAGTACTTCCGGTGTAGCCTGTTTAGTATGATCTCAGAACCTTAAGTGGTGATGTTGAGTGTGTTACTACCCGATTTTAGCAGGATGTCTCATTCTAAGCATTTTAATGCCGTTATGCCGCCGGAATTGCCCTAGGAGTTCGAGAGTTACTAATTCCCTTGTCCTACATTCTATAGCTTATAGGTGATGCTGATCCGTCCTTGGTTTCGTTTCTCAGGATGTCATCAGTTAAGCGAAGTTCTGTTGCTTGTAGTCAGAACCACGGAGATGGTAGGGATGAGGATCCTCCCGACCAGCCTTCATTGACAGAGTTCATGTTAGAGATGGAGAAGAACAAGCGTGAGTCTAACCGCTTGTTGGCACATATTGAGGAGAACACCGCACATCGGTTCAAAGGGTCTGCAACCATTCATGACTTCATTCGCTTGCACCCACCTACCTTTCATCATTCCATCGAGCCGCTCGATGCAGATGACTGGCTCCGTAGTATCACACACAAGCTGCGTTCCGCGAACGTAGCTGAAGATGACAAGGTCACCTATGTCACATACCACCTGGAAGGTCCTGCTAGTCTTTGGTGGCAGAACTATGAGGCCATGCTTCCAGCTGGCCAGACTCCTACCTGGAGGGATTTCATTAAGGCTTTTCGCGAGCATCACATTCCCGAGGCCCTCATTGATCGCAAGAGAGAAGAGTTCTGTAGTTTCACCCAGGGTAAGATGGCCGTTGATGCTTATAGTAGAGAGTTTGAGAACCTTGCTCATTATGCCACGGAAGAGGTGTCCACGGACGCCAAGAAGCAGGCTAGGTTCCGGAAGGGTCTCAACCCCAAGTTGCGTCGTGATCTCCACCTGCATCATTGTGATACATTCCAAGCTCTGGTGAACAAGACCATTAATGAAGAGACAACTCAGCTCACTTACAAGGAGTCTCGTAAGCACACCCGTGATTTGGGATCTTCCTCCGGTTCTAGTTCTCAAAAGCGCTGGATTTGGGTTCCAAACTCCGCTCTTCCTTCCAGATATGCACCGAGACCATCCTATGTGGTGCCTTCCCCAGCTCAGTCGTATGTTCCACCCAGGCCTACTGGTAGACCGCCTGCCAATGCGGGTCCACGTCCTACCTCCAAGTTTGTTACAAGTGCGAAGAGCCAGGCCACATTGCCCGTATTTGTACCCAGACCAGAGTTGCTCCACCCCAGCCCGAGAAGTCTGTTGGCCGCGGTAGTAGGCTATTATGCAAGATGATCACTGCCAAGTCAGCTCCCACTGAACATGGACGTGTGAATCACGTCTCAGCTAAAGACGCTCATGATGATCCAGATGTCGTTCTTGGTACACTCCTTGTCAACTATCATCCAGCATCGGTTTTGTTCGATACTGGAGCGTCTCATTCCTTCATTTCTGAAAGCTATGCCCACTTGCACGACATGTCATTTTGTGATATGCCCTCCCCACTACTTATTCAAACCCCTGGATCCAAATGGCAAACTTCTAGTGTAAGCCATGGTAACGAAATCCTTGTAGACAGACTTGTATTCCTTGCATCACTTATAGCTCTCAAGTCTTCGGATATTAACATCATCTTGGGTATGGACTGGATGACAGCTCATCATGCCAAGATTGATTGTTTCACCAGGTCTGTTCAGCTTACACATCCATCTGGCAAGATAGTCACTGTCTCCACCAGAGTTGCAAAGCGCCAACTCTATTCTCTTAATGCCAGCCCTCTTCCAGACCTTGAAGATATCCCGGTAGTCTGTGACTTTCCGGATGTCTTTCAAGAGGAACTGCCAGGTGTTCCACCTGACAGACATGTAGAGTTCGTCATAGATCTTATCCCAGGAACCGCTCCAATCTCTAGGAGACCTTACAAGATCGCACCCTTAGAACTAGCCGAGCTTAAGAAACAACCTGATGAGTCCTTGCAAAAGGGTTTCATCCGTCCTAGTTCTTCTCCTTGGGCTTGCCCCGTCCTCTTCGTCAAGAAGAAGGATGGTACGGACCGGATGGTTGTAGATTATCATCCCGTTAATTTGGTCACGATAAAGAACAAATATCCGCTCCCCAAGATCAACGACCTGTATGATCAGCTCGCTGGTTCCTCAGTCTTCTCCAAGATGGATTTGAGGTTAGGCTACCACCAAATCAAGATCAGAAACGGGGACATTCCTAAAACGGCTTTTGTCACTCATTACGGCCAGTACGAGTACACCGTCATGTCCTTCGGTCTAACCAACGCCCCAGCTACCTTCTCCTGCTTGATGAACTCGATCTTCATGGAGTACCTAGATAAGATCGTCGTGGTTTACCTCGATGATATTCTTATTTACTCGAAGAACGAGGAAGAGCATGCCGAACATCTTAGACTTGTATTAGAAAAACTCAAAGAGCATCGCCTTTATGCCAAGTTCTCCAAGTGTGAATTTTGGTTGCCAGAAGTGACCTATCTGGGCCACGTAATCTCTGGTAAGGGCATTGCTGTCAATCCCGAGAGAGTTAAGGCCGTTCTTGATTGGACTCCACCTGAAACCGTTAAACAAGTTAGGAGTTTCCTTGGTCTAGCCAGCTATTGTCGCCGCTTTGTTGAAAACTTATCTAAAGTGGCCAAACCTCTAACGGAACTTCTCAAGAAAGATAAAAAGTTTGAGTGGTCCCCACAGTGTGAGTACAGTTTTCAGGAACTGAAAAGACGCCTGACTTCTGCTCCCATACTTGTGCCACCGGATTTCACTAAAGACTTTGTTGTCTACTGCGACGCCTCACGTCAGGGACTAGGCTGCATTCTTATGCAAGATTGTCATGTGATTGCCTATGCATCTCGACAGTTGCATCCACATGAGGAGAATTATCCTACACATGATCTAGAGCTTGCAGCCGTAGTCTATGCACTCAAGACCTGGCGACATTACCTTCTTGGTAAACGTTGCGAGATCTACACCGATCACCAGAGTCTCAAGTATATCTTCACCCAACCAGATTTGAACCTTAGGCAAAGACGTTGGTTGGAGTTGATCTCAGATTATGATCTAGGGATTACCTACACCCCAGGCAAAGCCAATGTCATGGCTGATGCACTAGTTCGTAAATCCTATTGCAACAATCTCATGTTGCAGCAGGGCCAACCACTTCTCCATGAGGAATTATGTAAGCTTAACCTTCACATTGCTCCTCACGAATTCCTTTCTACCTTGGTGGCGAAGCCTACTATTGTGGATCGTATCATAGAAGTCCAGAAGCATGATACGGGAATCTCCCGAATCAAGAAAAATATCTCCAAGGGAGTAGCTGGTTGTTTCTCTATGGATGAACGAGGTGTTGTTTACTTTGGGAATCGCTTGGTGGTTCCCAAGAGTCAGCAGATGCAACAATTGATTCTTAAGGAGGCGCATGAATCCCCTCTCATGATTCATCCCGGTAGTACTAAGATGTATCAGGACCTACGCCAGAGGTTCTGGTGGACTAGGATGAAGAGAGAAATCGCCGACTTCGTTGCTAATTGTGACGTTTGTTGTCGCGTTAAGGCAGAGCATCAGAGACCTGCTGGCACCCTTCAGCCTCTAGCCATTCCTGAGTGGAAATGGGATAAAGTTGGTATGGACTTCATCACCGGCTTTCCCAGGACCAAGAAAGGGAATAATGCTATCTTCGTAGTCATTGATCGTCTATCCAAAGTGGCGCACTTCCTTCCTGTTCGAGAGAGTATCACTGCTAGTCAGCTCGCTGACTTATATATTTCTCGAATAGTGTCACTTCATGGTGTTCCACTAGAGATCAATTCAGACCGTGGCAGTCTTTTCACTTCTCATTTCTGGGAGAGTTTCCAAACTGCCATGGGAACCCATCTTTCCTTCAGTACCGCTTTCCACCCTCAGTCAAGTGGTCAGGTGGAACGGGTCAACCAAATTCTCGAAGACATGCTCAGAGCTTGCGTTATTTCATTCGGTATGGATTGGGAGAAATGTCTTCCTTTTGCCGAGTTTGCTTATAACAATAGCTATCAATCCAGTCTCAAGAAAGCTCCTTTTGAGATTCTCTATGGACGAAGATGTCGAACACCTTAGAACTGGTCAGAAACCAGTGAAAGACAATTCTTTGGACCGGACATGATCCAGGAGGCAGAAGAGCAAGTTCGCATCATTCGTGAGAATTTGAAAACAGCCTAGTCTCGTCAAAAGAGCCAGTATGATCGTCATCATAAGGATATGACTTATGAAGTTGGCGACAAAGCTTACCTTCGGGTTACTCCCTTGAAGGGTACCCATCGTTTTGGTATCAAAGGCAGTTGGCTCCTCGTTACATTGGTCCTTTTCGCATTCTCGCTAAACGAGGAGAGGTTGCCTACCAGTTGGAACTACCCCCACATCTTTCTCGAGTCCATGATGTCTTCCACGTCTCTCAACTCAGGCGTTGCTTCTCGGATCCTATCCGCGGAGTGGACCACGAAACGCTTGATCTCCAAGATTACCTCACGTACCGAGAGTACCCGGTTCGCATTCTTGATCAAGCAGAGCGTGTCACTCGACGTCATAACATCAAGTTTGTCAAGGTTCAGTGGTCTCATCATTCCGAGAGAGAAGCTACATGGGAACGAGAAGATCGTCTTCGACTGGAGTACCCCACTTTCTTTCCGTCGACCCCTGAATCTCGGGACGAGATTCTTTCCAGTGGGGGCGAGTTGTCACATCCCTAGTTCTGGTATGCTCAAGGCTAGCTAGTCATTTGTGCATCATGTTTAAATTTCATTTAAATTTGAATTGGGGATTTTTGAAACCCTCAGAATCATTTCTGGAAATGACCCAAATAAAAATTGCTCCAAAAGGGTCCAAGAAAATGCTCATGTTGTCCTCTGAAAATACTGGACAGAGATGAAAATCAAACCATTATTTCTGGAATTAATGCATAATTATTTGCATTGGATATATAAATGTTATATATATGTTATATGTCCAAAAATTATGCCATTTGTTGAGGAGCTCTGGAATAATACTACTAGTTCCTACAAAAATTGGCATAAGTAAATAAAATGATTTAGTATTATTATTAAATCAAAACAAATGTCATAAAATAGAAAAGAAAAAGAAATGGGAAAACCTTACCTGGCGCTTACCTCCCTGTGCAGCCCAGCGACCCAACAGGGCGGCCCAGCTGACTGGCCGACGCCAGTCATCGTCTCCACCGCGCCAGGAGGACAGGGGCGTGTGCCCACGGCGCGCGCACACGTGCATCGCCACCTCCTGATTGCCGCCGATCGCCTGGAGTTGTCTGAGGACGCCACGCACGACCCTGAGCCCCACCCTCTCACTCTCACCCTCGTTCCCTACCTCCTCCGCTCTCTCCCTCGCGCACCCGAGCGCCATCGTCACCGCCGCTTCCCGTTGCCACTGCCACTGGCCTCCCCTCACCCCACCGTAGAGTCCACGAGCTCCGCCATGTCGCCGGCTACCTCCTCATCGAGCCATGCACCTCCGGACGGCCTCCATCACCGCCATCGCCATCGTCTTCCTCCTCGGGCTCCGCCGTCCGCCGCCGTCGATTCACCGTCACCAGATCTCCCCCGAGCCCGCTGTGCTGGTCTGCGTGATCACCGTGAGCATATCCCTGTTTCCCCTCTCTTCTCCCCCTCGTTCCCGCGTCGTAGCCGTCGCTACCACCATGGTCGAAGCCATCGCCGCCGCAGCTCCTCGCCGTCGTGGCCAGAGCCACCGCAGCCCGTGCCTGCACCTGCCACCGCGCTCAGTAGCCTCCCAGAAGGCCAACGCCGCCGCCCGCAGCTCCCGCCATGCCCTGCAGCACCCGCACGCACCCGGCCGACTCCGGCGGCTGCCCCGAGCTTCGCTCCGGCGAGCTCCGCCGCCCCCGCAACCTCCCGCATGTCCCACTGGATGCGCGCGAGCCTGGGCTTCGCGTAGGTGGTCTCCGCCGCCCGAATGGTCGCCGGAACGGCGATCCCGAGCCCCTCCGATGCGTTCGGCCTCGCTGGCGGTTAAACGCCGGTGGGGTTGACCGGGTCTAACCCCCCCTGTTGACCTAGATTTGACCGTGTGGGTCAGTGACATGTGGGGCCCGGCTTGGCTAAGTTTGGCTTAGTATTAGTTTAAAAACTAATTGAATCTGTGAACTAACTATAACACTGATGTGTGGGTCCCGCGCGTCAGGTTTGACCTGGTCAGCGCCGTTGACCACTGACGCAGTGCTGACGTCATGCTGATGCAATTATTTATTTTCTGGAATTATTTTAAAACAGGAAATCCCAGAAAATATTCAAAACTTCAGAAATTCATATCAATTCAACCGTAGCTCAGATTGAAATAAGTTATATATGAAAAATTATCAGAAAAATGCAATCTTTCCATCTGTACTAGTTTTATTCATGACAAACCAACTTATACCTACTGTATAAGTGAAAACATGTAAGTGGCATTCATAAGAGCTTAATTTGGAGTTGCATTTGAACCCTTGATTCAAATGGACTTCATCCAATTTGATTACTAGTTGTATTAGCTCAAACAACATCACATCTACATGCCATGTTCATGCATCATATTGTTGCATATGCTTGTGTTTTGATTGTTGGCACCGTTCCTTCTCGATAGGTCCTGCTCCGAAGAGTGCTCGAGAGTACCTGTCTATGAAGCAGTGCCTTCCTTGTTGATCTACCAGGCAAGCAAACCCCCTTGTTCATTTCGATACAATCCTACTCTCTCGCTCCTGCTCTCAGTTATTGCATTAGGACAACAACGATTCATCTGCTACTTTGTGCTGCGGTAGTTGAACCCATTCCTCTGCACGACCTGTCATTGCCACAGTAAATAGTTGAAACCCACTAGCATGTGTAGGAGTTGATTGAGCCATGTTGTGTTCCTACCATGCTATGCCTGCTATTGCTTAGAGTTGTGTCAGGTCTGATTCATTGGGAATGAATTGGAGTGTTACGATATGTTCTGATGCTGAGAGTGAAGTGTGTGAACACGATTTGGTAAAGGTAGCGGTGAGAGGCCATGTAGGAGTACATGGTGGGTTGTCTCACTGGAACCGTCTTTAAGCACTAAGTTCTATGTATGTTGTCCAATGACTCGATACTACCACACATTGGGTTCCGGTAACTCGACCCCTCTCGACTTATTAACCAACTTGATCTCTGTCCAGGAGTCGCAACTAGTTTCTGGTGTTTGTAGGTAGTGTTAGTAGTCTACCAAGTGGCACCCGGCCAGGTGGGCTTGGGACAGACTAGGCACAAGTGGCACGGTGTACCAAGCATAGATCCATTCGGCAAGGTGGGCTTGGGAACCCTGTTCAGATCGTTTGGGGCCGTGAGCGACACCCCGGCCGGATCTCCTTGCGGATGGAACCCGAATAGGCGATAAACCTGGGCTAGAGTCTTGTGTGGTTAGTCAGGTCGTGGCCGACTCCCTCGCCAGGCTTTCGCTTGAAGGTTGCAGAGATACATGACGTGTACATGGTGGTAAGTGGCGAGAGCATGTGTGAAGAAGTACACCCCTGCAGGGTTAACATGATCTATTCGAATAGCCGGGTCCGCGGTTATGGACTTCTTGGATGCTTACATGGTACATAGACAACTTGAAGTGGATACTATAAAATGCTCAAGACAAGTGTGAGTGCTATGGATGGCTGTCACAGCCCTAGATCTTTGTTTGTAATTAGTTGCATCTTCATCCATATCATCATGTTTATATTTAAATGAACTTGAAATGGGGATGCTTAAACCCTAGCACTAAATGAATTCAACTAGGGTCAAAATAAAATCTTTTCCATTGAACTCAAAATGCCCTCCAAAAATGTTCAACATTTCTGGTTTGAAAGTGAAAGCATCTACGAAAAATGGTTTATATTTTTGCAGGACATATTGGGCTCTGAATTAAATCATACTCTATTTGCATTTGGGCATTTAAATACTACAAATATTTTAAATGCTCAAATAGTCATAAACTAAAATGTTCCATGTTGGATATATTCTATACAGTGGGCATGTGCAATTTAGTGATTTTTGAAAGGGTCTAGGTATTTTTAGAAAAGCCACAAAGACTACAGAATAATAGAAAAACAGAACAGAAATATAAAACAGAGCAGCAGGACTTACCTGCACCCACCTGTGGCCTGCTACTGTAGTCACCTGGCAGCCCATCTGACTGGCCCAGCTCCTGCGCGGCCCGTTACTGTGCAGCCCAGCTGCCAGTCATCTTCCTCCCCCTCGCCCCGAAGCAGCTGCGTGCTGGACGCACGCGCGTCGACGCCGGCCACCTCCTGCTTCGCGCTGGCGGCCGCTCCTTCGCCCTGATCCGCGTCTGGAGACACCCGAGGCCCCCCTCTCGCTTTCCCCTCACTCTCTGCTCTCTCCCTCGCCCTCTAGCCCCTCTCCCGAGCAGACCCGAACGCGGCCGTCGCCACCATCATCGTTCACCATGGCTACCGGGCCTTCCTCTCCCCTCCTCCATGCCCACGAGCTCAGAGACGACACGATGCTCCTCCAAGTCGAAGCACACGAGCTCAGACGAATCGTAGCGACGCCATCGACCGTCTTCTCCGCGCATGGCTGCCGGATCGCCATCGCCGTTGCGTCGCCATCCGTGCTTCCCCGAGCCCACTTCGACGCCCCCTACAACCGCAGTGAGCCACTACGCCGAACCCCTCTCTCCCCGTGCTCATTTACCCCCTCTGGCTGTCGCTTCCGTCAAGCCCGAGACCTCACTGCCGCCGGCCATGGTGCCGCCGCGGCCACAGCCGCTGCCGCTCGCGTCCGAGCCGATCAGTGCGCTCAGTACACTCCCAGACGCCGAGCACAACCACCAGATCCTCCTCCCGTACGCAGTAGCGCCGAACCCGACTGCTCCCGTGCTTCGGCCGCCGCAAACCTCGTCGCCGGCGCTACTCCGGCCACTCCCCGGCCGCGCCACCACCACGGTTGGATGCGGACGAGCGTCCGCATCCCAAAGCTGTGCTCCGCGCGCCAAACTGAGCCCTATGGGCAAAACCCGCAGCACGCCGCCGCGTCTGGCTCCGCCGGCGGCTAAACGCCGGCAGGCCTTGACCCGTTGACCGGCGGGTTTGACTCCGCTGACTTAGTTGACTAGGTGGGGCCCTCTGCTAATTAACCTAGTTTAGGTTTAATCAAAATTAGTTAGTCTAATTAGCTACTGACACGCGGGACCCACAAGTCAGTTTGACCTGGACCAGCATGTTGACCTGCTTACGTCACCCTAACGTCATGCTGGTGCAATAATTCCTTTCTGGAAGTTAAATAAATCTTAAATGAATTATTATTTCCAGAAAATGCCCAAAACTTCTAAAATTCATAGAAATTCAACCGTAACTCCAAATGAAATAAATTATATATGAAAAATGATCAGAAAAATCTAATTTATCCATATGTACCATTTTCATGCATGTTAGAACAACTTATAGCTGCTGTTTAGCACAAATCATATAAATGGCATTTAAATATCCACATATGGAGTTTGAATTTGAATCTTGGATTCAAACCAACTTCATTTAATATGGTTGCTAGTTGCATTAGCTCAATCAACAGCATATTGCCATGACATTATCATGCATCATATTTGTTGCATTGCATTGATTGCGTCCCTCCTTGTTTGCCAGAAATTGTCCCCTCTCGATAGACGTGGTTTCGATGATGAGATCGATGACATTGATATAGAGCTATATTATCTTCGCAAGTGCCAGGCAAGCAAAACCCCCTTATTCATTCCGATACAATCCCACTCTCTCGCTCCTGCTCTCTTTTACTGCATTAGGACAACAACGATTCATCTGTTACTTGCTGCGGTAGCAGAACCCCTTTATCCTTTGCATTACCTGTCATTCCACAGTAAATAGATGAAACCCACTAGCATGAGTAGGAGTTGTTTGAGCCCTGTTGTGCCTACTCATACATGCTTGTTTGTCATGCGTGCTACTGCTTAGAGTTGAGTCGGGTCTGATTCATCGAGGATGAATCAGAGGTGTGTGAACATGTCCTACTGTGTGTGAGCAAAGAGTGTGAACACGATTTGGTAAAGGTATCGGTGAGAGGCCATGCAGGAGTACATGGTGGGTTGTCTCATTGAAGCCGTCCTTAGGAACTGAGTTCTGTGTTTGTGATCCATGATTCAGCTACTACCATGCATTGGGCCCTGAAATATGACCCTGCTCGACTTCTTATTCACCCTTGTCCTCTGTCCAGGAGTTGCAAGTAGTTTCTGGTGTTTGTAGTATGCTGGAAGCCGTGCGCAGTGCTGACCGTAGGGGTGGGCTGTGATGCGGTAGGCACGTGGCCGGGTAAACCGGGCGCCTGTTTGGTGTCACGGAACCCTGTTCACATCGTTTGGGGCTGTGAGCGAAACTCCGGCCGGATCTCCTCATGGATGGAACCCGAATAGGCGATAAACCTGGACTAGAGACTTGAGTGTTTAGGTAGGTCGTGGTCTACACCCACGTCGGCTTTCGCTTGAAGTCTGCCGAGCACATGTCGTGTGTAGACGCTAAGTGGTGGAAACATGTATGAAGAAGTACACCCCTGCAGGGTTAACATCATCTATTCGAATAGCCGTGTCCGCGGAAAATAACTTCTGGGTTGCCTATAACAGTTCATGGATAACTTGAAGTGGATACTCTGAAATACGCAAGATAAGCATGAGTGCTATGGATGGCGTTCTCGTAGGGAGACGGGAGCGGATCCATAGTGGTGTATCGATATGGTGAATATGTGGACTCGTGTGCGCCACCTCAAAAGAGTTACTTGCAGTCGTAGTTTAGGATAGCCACCGAGTCAAAGCTGGCTTGCTGCAGTTAAACCCCACCATCCCTTTGTTGATAATGATGCATATGTAGTTAGTTCTGATGTAAGTCTTGCTGGGTACATTTGTACTCACGTTTGCCTATTTTATGTTTTTGCAGAGAGACTTCGGTCTCGCTAGTAGTTACGCGTGGACCTCGACGTTTAGCTTGTTACCTCAGCTACGATCTTGTGCCCTCGGCAGGATCTGGTAGATAGTCAGGCTTCTAAGCCTTTTTCATTTGTAGATGTCTGTACTCAGACATATTAGCTTCCGCTTGTGCTTTGATTTGTATGCTCTGAATGTTGGGTCATGAGACCCCTGTTTGTAATATCTCGCTCCTCGGAGCCTAATGAATAAATACTTGAGTCGTAGAGTCATGTTGTGATGCCATGTTGTATTTGCACATATCGAGCATATTGTGTGTATGTTATTGAAATGCTTGGTATGTGTGGGATCTGACTATCTAGTTGTTTATCTTTAGTAGCCTCTCTTACCGGGAAATGTCTCCTAGTGTTTCCACCGAGCCATGGTAGCTTGCTACTGCTCCGGAACACTTAGGCTGGCCGGCATGTGTCCTTCTTCGTTCCTGTGTCTGTCCCTTCGGGGAAATGTCACGCGTTGAGTACCGGAGTCCTGTTAGCCCGCTACAGCCCGGTTTACCGGAGTCCTGCTAGCCCAGTGCTACAGCCCGGAACTTATTCGCTGATGACCGACACGTTCGATGCGGGGTCATGGATGCCTGTCCCTGTAAGTCTGTGCCACTTTGGGTTTACGACTACCCATGTCAGCCCGGGCTCCTTATCATATGGATGCTAGCGACACTATCATATACATGTGCCAAAAGGCGCAAACGGTCCCGGGCAAAGGTAAGGCGACACTCGTGGGGATACCGTGCGTGAGGCCGCAAAGTGATATGAGGTGTTACATGTTAGATCGATGTGGCATTGAGTCGGGGTCCTGACAGCTTCGGTATCAGAGCCTGACTGCCTGTAGGACTACCAAGCCAAACTGGTCGAAGTTGTGTCTAGAAATGCTTTAGATATGTAAGGGAATTGATTGGGGAAGGGAACGTAAGGCTCTTTTTACTCCTTATACCTCATGGCCTTCTGATCTGAGTCAACCTCTTCTTTTCTACGGGGGTTAAGAACTAGGCCTTCTCATCTATCTATCTGGATGACGTGTTACTAACCCATGGACTTATGAGATTGTAGGTTCTACGCCCCAGTTCAGTTTATACTACTTCCGTATGTTAATTGTTGATCTCGAAAACCTTGATATTGTGCTTGTGAGTGGTTATGCCACCATTTTTGTAGCATGTCTCCAATCTTTTGAGCATTTACAGCCATTATGCTGTCCGAGTCATCCCAGGTTTCTAAACAATCTGATGCACTTGCAAAATCCTTTCCCTCTGGTTTTGATGTTTCCTTGGGCCAGGTTAATCACACTAAATGCTGAGTTGAGGTATTCTATTGCCTCAACATATATGTTGGAATTATTATTATGACCCTAGGTGTCTTAGGGGATCATCTAGTAATCTAGCCATGATTTGTATCCCAGTGTGATGATTCTGGCCTTTATTTCCGAAAGCATCCCGTGATGCAATTTAGTTAGTAGGTATTCTACTCCTTGGGTTTTGAACCCGAGACTCACCCTACTTATCTCATGTTGATAGTCTTTGCTCGTTCCTTTAGGATATTAGTAACCTTTGCATTATTCCTCGTGGTCTGTGGTATTTCCTTCTTCCAAATACTATGAACCGCTTATGGCAGAAGTTTGTTGGATCAAAAGATCACAACAAGAGTGCTCTCGAAGAGTTCTCCATGCTATATTGTGACTCTGCCA
Source organism: Triticum timopheevii (assembly GCA_963921465.1). Taxonomy (NCBI): domain Eukaryota; kingdom Viridiplantae; phylum Streptophyta; class Magnoliopsida; order Poales; family Poaceae; genus Triticum; species Triticum timopheevii. Next base: position 145,095,820 of record OY997270.1, read on the forward strand.
GTTCTACCTTTCTGCATGGGTTATCTGGAAGAAACATGTTGAACTTGGTTCGACATACTAATCTATGCATCCACAACTCAGAAAAGCATATGTTCCTTTGAGTTGTCCCCCTTTAGTTGTATCAGGACCTTCGTCTATCGATTGATAGTCAGGAATAGTCGTGCATTCGTTCACCGATGCCTATTATTCTTGTGGTCCGTCAAGCTATTCTATTCTGGAATGACTAGGAAAAACAAACTCCAGTACCTCATCCATTTCTTGGATTGGGTCAAAGCAGTTGTATTCCATAGATCAAAATGCCAATCCAGCTTTTGTTCTGTTCTAACTTGGAGTGTTACCATCTTTATGTCAAGAGTGTCATGAGAATTGCACTACCTCTTATGAATTCTTGACGCAGTAATACTTCTTGCCATCATTGTTCATTCCTCGGTTCCCGTGTTATTGTAACCGGAATGCCGACAACTGAATTATGGTGTGTGAAATCAATACTGCTAGCAACTCCGTTGCTTGGTAGTTTAATGGACAATATTCTCATTGAATCATCACCCTAAGGTTGATCGTGCCACCTAGTCCATTTTCCTGGTGCACACTTCGATTGATGAGTTAGGATCTTGTCAAACCCTCGCTCTTTTGATCATATCATCTTGCCCTGAAAAGCAAGATTGTTCTCGAGCTTAGTAACATATCAGTGGTTCGTGATGTTCCGAATATCTTCTCGGAAGTATTACCAGGTTGTCACCTGACCGCTATGTTGAGTTCGTGATCAAGTTGGTTTCCTGTAACCACCCCTTCTCCAAGAGTCTGTGTTGGGTACCCCTGAGCGGTTTGGTCAAGCTAAACAACAACTTGGAGAGTTGGAAGATGGAAGCTTGTCCGACTTAGTTCATTTTTAGGGATATCCTTTTTGAGGGTGTGTTGAAGAAAGATGATATCTTCACCGATTGGTCCTTGTGATCAGTTGTTGGAGCTATTGCCCTGCCAAAACTTTGATTTGAGTGTGGGCTATTCTCAATTCGAATCAGAACCAACGATGTTCGTAATGTTGTCTTACTCGTGGATTTTCCTCGAGCATACACCATTATGTCTTTTGGGTCTGACCAATACTATCACCTTGATCACATAGTTATGGAATTCCATCTCCATGGGAACCTGGATAAATTGTTGTTAAGCCCATCGACAACATCCTTATCTTCTCCATAATCTTGTTGAACATTAAGCTAGTATTGGAAACCTTTGAAAGCATTTCTTCATGCTAGCTCATGAAGCATATGTCCGGATGAAAGAAGTGACTCTCACTAACTCATGTGGATTTGATGCAAGCTGCCGCCGTGGGTTCGAGAAAGTTTGTTTTTACCTCCTCTGGAATCATCCCAAGTTAGTCATGCACGTGCGAAGTGCCCTATGGTTTGATAGGTTGGCCGCCTCCACTCCATATGTGTTCCTAGCACACCAAGCCACTGATTGACCTGTTCAAGGAGAAGAAGTTCCTTCGTAAGAGCTAATCATATGACTTATGCAAGGACTTCGTTATTCGCAATGATGGTTCCCCACCTGAACTCGGTAGTGTTTAATTGTAAGACTACTACTTGGTCATGCTTGTCTGAGGCAGCGTGTTCACATGTGTGTAGCAGAACCAGCTCATGTTTTGGAGCTTACTACCGCAGTCCATTTCCCGAGAATCTCGCAACGTCGTCTCGTCGATTTGTGTTGCAAATTTTCATTCTTCTTTCTAGACTTGATGAGTCTGAAATATTCTGACACCAACCAGATCTGAATCTCAGGCAGACTTGATGGTTGGAACGTTTCCCAAGAACTACAATATTGGTCTCTCTATAACCCGGTAAAGTGGATGTCGTGGCCAACACACCCAGCCGGAAGACCCATTATTGTAGTATCTTGATTGAGAAAGTTGGCCACCTCCCCATAAGGATCTCGTAGAATTTATTCTAGTAGTTGTTCCTTATGTATTCTTGAGCTTCCAAAGTCCGACCTGTTACTTGATGTTCTAGATACCAAACCGTTTCAACAAATGGATTGCGCTAGCATGTCAAGGAGAACATTAGAAGCGGAGTGCTAAATGTTTCTCGGTCGATCATCCAGATTTTTTCCCCTTGGTCTCGCTAAGGTGAAATCTGAGAAAGTGTTATCTTCCTTTGCATCTGCATCATCCATCGCTATTCATCATGGTAGTATGTTGTGATGCCAGGATCCTTGACACGGATGTTGGTAAAACCTTGATGAATATGGAAATGCTCAAGTTCTTGAGAGCATGCACAAGCACTAGGTGTTATCATCGGCACTAACTGGGATTGCTCTCAGTTTCCTCGGTTATGCTATAACCATTCCATTAGTGCAATCACTCTCTGCTGTTGGGTTTCTCCCCAGTTAGTAGAATCATTCCCAGCTTTTGTGTTTTGTTCCCAGCTTGCACCGTCATTATGCCATCCTATCTTAGGTCCCATCCATTTCCGATGATAAGCAAAATCATCCTTTGTGTTATCTTCAACAAGGCAATCCACATCATCCATCCTGGCCCGAAAATGTCATTCTTTCGGACTCCTTCAAATGATCGCTCGAGAATTGCCTTAGGCTGGTATAAAGAGTTTCAATGATCTCTAAATCAAAGGTAATTCTTTTTGCCACTTAAGGGGATATTTCCACGGGTCACCTTCCCTAAGGTGTCTCGTTGTGGTATCATGGCAACTATTTTCCTCGCTACTTTGAAACCTCATCAAATTGTTTCTTCCGCCCTTCATGATGAGTGTTTTGCCTCTCAGCTCAAGAGATGTTCTACATCTCATTCCGGGAGTTGATCTTGTGATCATTAAAATGATCCATCCTTGTAGAGAGTTTCTGTCCTCATGTTGGATGAAGATATCAAAAGCAAAGACGTCAAGATCAATTGGAGCACTGAATCAGCATCCTCGAGAAGGACAATTGGATCGTGAAGTTTGAGTTGGCTTAGTGTCCCCTTGTCTTCTTACCTCACGTCTTGAATCTCGAGACGAGATTCTTGTTTAGTGGGGGTGAGTTGTCACAGCCCTAGATCTTTGTTTGTAATTAGTTGCATCTTCATCCATGTCATCATGTTTATATTTAAATGAACTTGAAATGGGGATGCTTAAACCCTAGCACCAAATGAATTCAACTAGGGTCAAAATAAAATCTTTTCCATTGAACTCAAAATGCCCTCTAAAAATGTTCAACATTTCTGGTTTGAGGTGAAAGCATCTACCAAAAATGGTTTATATTTTTGCAGGACATATTGGGCTCTGAATTAAATCATACTCTATTTGCATTTGGGCATTTAAATACTACAAATATTTTAAATGCTCAAATAGTCATAAACTAAAATGTTCCATGTTGGATATATTCTATACAGTGGGCATGTGCAGTTTAGTGATTTTTGAAAGGGTCTAGGTATTTTTAGAAAAGCCACAAAGACTACAGAATAATAGAAAAACAGAACAGAAATATAAAACAGAGCAGCAGGACTTACCTGCACCCACCTGTGGCCTGCTACTGTAGTCACCTGGCAGTCCATCTGACTGGCCCAGCTCCTGCGCGGCCCGTTACTGTGCAGCCCAGCTGCCAGTCATCTTCCTCCCCCTCGCCCCGAAGCAGCTGCGTGCTGGACGCACGCGCGTCGACGCCGGCCACCTCCTGCTTCGCGCTGGCGGCCGCTCATTCGCCCTGATCCGCGTCTGGAGACACCCGAGGCCCCCCTCTCGCTTTCCCTTCACTCTCTGCTCTCTCCCTCACCCTCTAGCCCCTCTCCCGAGCAGACCCGAACGCGGCCGTCGCCACCATCGTCGTTCACCGTGGCTACCGGGCCTTCCTCTCCCCTCCTCCATGCCCACGAGCTCAGAGACGACCCGATGCTCCTCCAAGTCGAAGCACACGAGCTCAGACGAATCGTAGTGACGCCATCGACCGTCTTCTCCACGCACGGCTGCCGGATCGCCATCGCCGTTGCGTCGCCGTCCGTGCTTCCCCGAGACCACTTCGACGCCCCCTACAACCGCAATGAGCCACTACGCCGAACCCCTCTCTCCCCGTGCTGGTTTACCCCCTCTGGCTGTCGTTTCCGTCAAGCCCGAGACCTCACTGCCGCCGGCCATGGCGCCGCCGCGGCCACAGCCGCTGCCGCTCGCGTCCGAGCCCATCAGTGCGCTCAGTACACTCCCAGACGCCGAGCACAACCACCAGATCCTCCTCCCGTACGCAGTAGCGCCGAACCCGACTGCTCCCGTGCTTCGGCCGCCGCAAACCTCGTCGTCGGCGCTACTCCGGCCACTCCCCAGCCGCGCCACCACCATGGTTGGATGCGGACGAGCATCCGCATCCCAAAGCTGTGCTCCGCGCGCCAAACCGAGCCCATTGGGCAAAACCCGCAGCACGCCGCCGCGTCTGGCTCTGCCGGCGGCTAAACACCGGCAGGCCTTGACCCGTTGACCGGCGGGTTTGACTCCGCTGACTTAGTTGACTAGGTGGGGCCCTCTGCTAATTAACCTAGTTTAAGTTTAATCAAAATTAGTTAGTCTAATTAGCTACTGACACGCGGGACCCACAGGTCAGTTTGACCTGGACCAGCACGTTGACCTGCTTACGTCACCCTGACGTCATGCTGGCGCAATAATTCCTTTCTAGAATTTAAATAAATCTTAAATGAATTATTATTTCCAGAAAATGCCCAAAACTTCTAAAATTCATAGAAATTCAACCGTAACTCCAAATGAAATAAATTATATATGAAAAATGATCAGAAAAATCTAATTTATCCATCTGTACCATTTTCATGCATGTTAGAACAACTTATAGCTGCTGTTTAGCACAAATCATATAAATGGCATTTAAATATCCACATATGGAGTTTGAATTTGAATCTTGGATTCAAACCAACTTCATTTAATATGGTTGCTAGTTGCATTAGCTCAATCAACAGCATATTGCCATGACATTATCATGCATCATATTTGTTGCATTGCATTGATTGCGTCCCTCTTTGTTTGCCGGAAATTGTCCCCTCTCGATAGACATGGTTTCGACGATGAGATCGATGACACTGATGAAGAGCTATATTATCTTCGCAAGTGCCAGGCAAGCAAAACCCCCTTGTTCATTCCGATACAATCCCACTCTCTCGCTCCTGCTCTCTTTTACTACATTAGGACAACAATGATTCATCTGTTACTTGCTGCGGTTGCTGAACCCTTTTATCCTTTGCATGACCTGTCATTCCACAGTAAATAGATGAAACCCACTAGCATGAGTAGGAGTTGTTTGAGCCCTGTTGTGCCTACTCATACATGCTTGTTTGTCATGCGTGCTATTGCTTAGAGTTGAGTCGGGTCTGATTCATCGAGGATGAATCAGAGGTGTGTGAACATGTCCTACTGTGTGTGTGAGCAAAGAGTGTGAACACGATTTGGTAAAGGTATCGGTGAGAGGCCATGTAGGAGTACATGGTGGGTTGTCTCATTGAAGACGTCCTTAGGAACTGAGTTCTTTGTTTGTGATCCATGATTCAGCTACTACCATGCATTGGGCCCTGAAATATGACCCTGCTCGACTTCTTATTCACCCTTGTCCTCTGTCCAGGAGTTGCAAGTAGTTTCTGGTGTTTGTAGTATGCTGGAGGCCGTGCGTAGTGCTGACCGTAGGGGTGGGCTGTGATGCGGTAGGCACGTGGCCGGGTAAACCGGGCGCCCGTTTGGTGTCACAGAACCCTGTTCACATCGTTTGGGGCTGTGAGCGAAACTCCGGCCGGATCTCCTCATGGATGGAACCCGAATAGGCGATAAACCTGGACTAGAGACTTGAGTGTTTAGGTAGGTCGTGGTCTACACCCACGTCGGCTTTCGCTTGAAGTCTGCCGAGCACCTGTCGTGTGCAGACGCTAAGTGGTGGAAACATGTATGAAGAAGTACACCCCTGCAGGGTTAACATCATCTATTCGAATAGTCGTGTCCGCGGAAAAGGACTTCTGGGTTGCCTATAACAGTTCATAGATAACTTGAAGTGGATACTTTAAAATACGCAAGATAAGCGTGAGTGCTATGGATGGCGTTCTCGTAGGGAGACGGGAGCGGATCCATAGTGGTGTATCGATATGGTGAATATGTGGACTCGTGTGCGCCACCTCAAAAGAGTTACTTGCAGTCGTAGTTTAGGATAGCCACCGAGTCAAAGCTGGCTTGCTGCAGTTAAACCCCACCATCCCTTTGTTGATAATGATGCATATGTAGTTAGTTCTGATGTAAGTCTTGCTGGGTACATTTGTACTCACGTTTGCCTATTTTATGTTTTTGCAGAGAGACTTCGGTCTCGCTAGTATTTCCGCGTGGACTTCGACGTTTAGCTTGTTACCTCAACTACGATCTTGTGCCCTCGGCAGGATCTGGTAGATAGTCAGGCTTCTAAGCCTTTTTCATTTGTAGATGTCTGTACTCAGACATATTAGCTTCCGCTTGTGCTTTGATTTGTATGCTCTGAATGTTGGGTCATGAGACCCCTGTTTGTAATATCTCGCTCCTCGGAGCCTAATGAATAAATACTTGAGTCGTAGAGTCGTGTTGTGATGCCATGTTGTATTTGCACATATCGAGCATATTGTGTGTATGTTATTGAAATGCTTGGTATGTGTGGGATCTGACTATCTAGTTGTTTATCTTTAGTAGCCTCTCTTACCGGGAAATGTCTCCTAGTGTTTCCACCGAGCCATGGTAGCTTGCTACTGCTCCGGAACACTTAGGTTGGCCGGCATGTGTCCTTCTTCGTTCCTGTGTCTGTCCCTTCGGGGAAATGTCACGCGTTGAGTACCGGAGTCCTGTTAGCCCGCTACAGCCCGGTTTACCGGAGTCCTGCTAGCCCAGTGCTACAGCCCCCCGGAACTTATTCGCTGATGACCGACACGTTCGATGCTGGGTCATGGATGCCTGTCCCTGTAAGTCTATGCCACTTTGGGTTTACGACTAGCCATGTCAGCCTGGGCTCCTTATCATATGGATGCTAGCGACACTATCATATACGTGTGCTAAAAGGCGCAAACGGTCCCGGGCAAAGGTAAGGCGACACTCGTGCGGATACCGTGCGTGAGGCCGCAAAATGATATGAGGTGTTACATGCTAGATCGATGTGGCATTGAGTCGGGGTCCTGACAATGGCCTTCTCGTAGGGAGACGGGGATGAATCCATAGTAGTGTATTGTGTGGTGATTAGTGGACTCGTGTGCGCCATATCACCTCAAAGAAGCTCTGGTAGTCATAGAACAGGATAGCCATAGTGTCAAAGCTGGCTTGCTGCAACTAAACCCCACATTACCCTCTTGATACAAATGCATGTATGATAGGATCTGATGTAAGTCTTGCTGAGTACCTTTGTACTCATGGTGCTTTATTTATGTTTTTGCAGCGGAGACTTCGGTCTTACTAGTGTTCTCGTGGACTTCGACAAGTAGCTTGTACCTCAGCTATGATCTTGATCGGATGTTGTAGATAGTCAGGCTCTTCAGCCTTTTTCATTTGTAGATGTCTGTACCTAGACATGTAATGCTTCCGCTTGTTGCTTGTATGCTCTGTATGATGGGTCCTGTGACCCCTATTTGCAATATATGCTATGATGGCTCTTCTGAGCCTTTATCTATATGAGTTGTTGAGTTATGCTGTGATGCCATGTTGTACAGCACATACTTGCATGTTATGCGTACGTGTAATGTGTATTGCTATGTGTGGGATCTGACTATCTAGTTGTTTATCCTCAGTAGCCTCTCTTACCGGGAAATGTCTCCTAGTGCTTCCACTGAGCCCTGGTAGCTTGCTACTGCTCCGGAACACTTAGGCTGGCCGGCATGTGTCCTTCTTCGTTCCTGTGTCTGTCCCTTCGGGGAAATGTCACGCGATGAATACCGGAGTCCTGTTAGCCCGCTACAACCAGGTTCACCGGAGTCCTGTTAGCCCAGTGCTACAGCCTGGATTCACTCACTGATGACCGACACGTTCGATGCTGGGTCATGGATGCCTGTCCCTGTTAGTTTGTGCCACTTTGGGTTTACGACTAGCCATGTCAGCCCGGGCTCCTTATCATATGGATGCTAGCGACACTATCATATACATGTGCCAAAAGGCGCAAACGGTCCCGGGCAAAGGTAAGGCGATACCCGTGGGGATACCATGCGTGAGGCCGCAAAGTGATATGAGGTGTTACATGCTAGATCGATGTGGCATTGAGTCGGGGTCCTGACAGCTATATTTTGCGAAAAAAGTTTCCTTCGCTGACAGGTCGGACCCACCAACTATATCTTCGCACGTAAGGAAGTGCCTTCTTATTGCACACAAAAAAATGAATAACCCGCTGCCAGCTGGGACCCACCATATTGGGAGGCTGACTTGTGGGTGTACTAAGTTGACGGGATGGAGGGCTTTGTCAACTTAGTCAATATATGAATGATTCTAGCTCTAGTGACCGTATGATGTCCATCCAACGGCCGTAGTGCTTCTTCAACCCCTAGTCTTCTTGCTCGAGCCGCCCAAAGCAGCGCCGGTCATGCCGCCTGCTCCTGCCTCCCGTGGTTGGCTGTGCTGCCGCCGAAGCCTCACCGCCCTCTACTACTCCCACTGCTGGCCAGGCCATCCCTCCACTCACCCACACCCCCTATTATTCTACGGCGATGGTAGCCTCACACCACAGTCAAACCAGTGAACCCACGTACTACTCTCCGCATGGGCATCCACTGCCGCGTCTTCCCCGGCTCCGCGTCGTCCCCTTTCTGTCGTCCACCACCGTGGTGCTCTCGGCGCGGCGTGGTCAATGTGGTCAATGACCAACTTCCATCAGAAGAGTACTGTACATGGAGAGGCTGACAGCTAGGTCCATGGTAGCCGCAAGGAAGTGCCTCCTTATTACGCGCAAAATAATTATTCCTCCACCTGACAGCAGGGACCCACCGGACGGGCCACCATATTTCACAAAAAAATCGTTTCCCCCCTGACTGCTGGGACCCACCGGACGGGCCATCATATTTTGTGAAAAAAACATTCCCCCCGCTGTCAGCTTGGACCCACCGGAAGTGCCTCCTTATTACGCACAAAAAAATGAATACTCCCCCTGCTAGCTGGGACCCACCTTGGTGGGAGGCTGACTTGTGGGCCTACTAAGTTGAGGGGGATGGAGGGCTTTGTCAACTTAGTCAATATGAATGATTCTAGCTCCAGTGACCGTACGATCTCCATCCAACGGCCGCAGAGCTTCTTCAACCTCTGGTCTTCTTGCTTCAGCTGCCCAAACCAGCGTCGGTCGTGCCGCATGCTCCTATCTCCTATGGCCGGCTATGCTGCCGCGGAGGCCTCACCGCCCCCTACAATTCCTACCGCTGGCCAGGCCCTGTGGCGACGGCATCCTCACACCGCAGCCGAACCAGTGAACCCTCGTACTCCTCTCCGCGCGGGCTTCCACTGCCGCGTCTTCCATCGCTCCGTGTTGTCCCCTTCCTAGGCCTCACCGTCGTCCACCGCTTGGTGCTCTCGGTGCGGCGTGGTCAACATGGTCAAGGAACAACTTCCATCGGACATGGACTGTACGTGGAGAGGCTGACAGCTGGGTCCATGGCCGCAGCAAGGAAGTGCCTCCTTATTACGCGGAAAATAATGATTCCTCCACCTAACAGTAGGGACCCACCGGACGGACCACCGTATTTTGCGAAAAAACGTTTCCTTCCTGACTGCTGGGACCCACCAGCAACATCTTTGCACGCAAGGAAGTGCGTCCGGGCAATAAAAACGATTCGCCCCCTGACTGCTGGGACCCACCAGGTACATCTTCGCACGGAAGGAAGTGCCAGACAGTCGGGACCCACCTAGTCGAAGCGTACATAGCATTGTCATTCTTGTCACGAACGTGTACGTACATACTGGTCGATGTAGAGGCATGCACGTGTCATAGTAGAGGCGCACACGTAGCATGTACACATACGTACAGTGGCCAGTGTGCAAGAAAGAAAATACGGCCACGTACGTACATACGGGCAGGGTCTCGAACGCCTACTCGCGGATACGTACGGCCAGGGCTCGTGTACATGGCTGGGTCAGAATGGAGCAACAACGTCGTCGTCGTGTTCATGGGGAGCCAACCGGGTGGGTCGGAACGGAATGCGTCGCCGTGTTCATCGGGAGGGCTTGGATGGAATAGCCAATGGAAATGAGGCCTGGCGTACCGCAGAATAGAGGAAACGGCCTTGTGTTCGACCGGCCACATTTGAACCGGGATCTTGTTCATCGGAAGGGGTCTGGCATACCGCAACAGAGGAAACGGACTTGTGTTCGACCTCCTACGGTCGAAACGGGGTTCTGTTGATCGGGAGGGGTGTGGTGTACCGCAAAACAAAGGAAACGGACTTGTGTTGGAGCGCTACGGTCAAAACAGGGGTCCTGTTCATTGGGAGGGGTGTGGCGTACCGCAAAACGGGACTCCACGGGATACTGTTCATCTCCACCGTCGACCTCCTCCAGCTTCCATGGGCTACTGTTCATCCACCGTCGACCTCCTCCAGCCTCCACCCGTGACTGTTCATCCACGGGCTCCTGTTCATCCAGCCTCCACCGCGCACTACTCCACCGGCTACTATTCAACCAGCCCTCTCCACGGGCTCCTGTTCAACCACCCCTCACGGGCTACTGTTCATCCACCCCTCCACCGTCTACTGTTCATCCAGCCCTCCATGGGGTCATCTTGTTCATCCAGCCCTCCATGGGGTCCTATTCATCTAGCCCCAACCGGCTTGATCGATCGGGGTCCTGTTCATCCAGAGGCAACACCATGGGGTCCTGTTCATCCACCCCCACCGGGAACTGTTCATCCAACCCCCCCCCCCAGCAACGCTCACTGTTCATCTAGAGGCAGCATCGATTGGCTTCAGTTAGCAGCAGTAGCAAAGGAATCGCTCGATCGGGTTCAGTTAACAGCCATGGATCGATCGCTCGGGTTCAGTAACGCGTAGCCTGCAGTGCAATTGCCCGGGTTCAGTAACGTAGCTAGTGTAGTCGCTCGGGTTCAGTTAGAGCCCAACGCCTCGCTCGTGTTCAGTTACAGCCCGACGCCTCGCACACACGCACGTACGTGTACGAGAGAAACACGCATCGCTCGGCCCCCGACCACCCACCGTAACCGGGAACTCACCAAAATTTTCCTCGCCCTTGCTTCTACCATGGTTTTTTCTATCATGGACGGCCCAAAGAATGTCATGCAGCTGCATCTCCAGCCATCCCAGGACGAAAAGCCCATTTTTTGTCATGATTTTTTGTCATAGAAGTAGGATCCCACGACATCTATGATGATACGGGTTTTATCACAATTATCGTCATAAAAGTGTCATAAGTATGAAAGAAAAAAATTCGTTCGGCCCAAAATGTCATGGATGTGTCTTTTCTTTGTAGTGTAAACTACGTCCAGAACCTTACAAACTTGGTATATGTGAGTTGCATGGGTCAAGTAAAGACTTACATATTGAGAAAGCTAGAATTGTTCTAAATTATATTTATGTTGATATCTGTAACCTGTTCACATTGTTACCGGAGATCATTGATGCATGTTTCACAAGTTGAAGAGGACATGTCGTTAATTTTCCAACTAGCATGTTGCTAGGTTGCAAACTCGTTGTTACATCATGCATTGCTACCTTGATCCAAAAACATGGGTTGCTTGCGAATACATTCAAAGTACTCATTGGCTTGCCACTGGTTATTTAATTGGCCAGGCATGGAAGAGCAGGAGTTCGAGGAAGAGTTCTTTGGTGATGAACATGCGAACTAGGACGCTTCCCAGTCAGAATTCCTGTAGGGTTAAGGCAGATGGCATGGGTTCTACTTATCGACGAAGATTTCCGCTGCTTATGTTTCATTTGATGTTCAACCCTTAAGGCTTTATCAATGTAAGACTTGACCATAATGGTCTTAATTTGTATAATATAGTATGTGTGTATGTAAGGCTCTTGTTATTCAGCTTCTGTGTGTTCAGTGATCATTGATCTCTGGGATCACTGTACACGTGCATTCGGCGATCTCGACTTATGGGTCGGGGTCCCCACACAGGGTCTGCCGACGGTGTAGCCGCATCTGGGTCTCTGGCTAGAAGCTCTGTGATGGGAGAGAGTCTGGCGGGGTTCATCCTCCCGTCTTCGGACGAAGTGGTCGGCCCCGGATCTAAGGCCAAGGCGGCCATGAGTGTCAACCCATGGACGGGATCTTATGGTAGATCGGAAGGGCCTACTTCGTGTGGACGAGGAGCGGCGGCCGGGGTCGCGAACCCCTCAAGATCAGGTCTCCTCGGATATTGGTGATGTAGTTCAAACTTCCAAACCTGATCTCATGACCAGGGGTGTAGCTGTCGACCTGCTCAAGGTGACCGGTCGAGTTGGCACGTAGCACGAAGCTGCCGAACACAAAGAGTTGACAAGGGAGAAAAGTCTCCTTCAAAACAGCGTCATTGTCGATGACGAGGCGAGCCATCGATTCTTCTGTCAACAACACAATGGAACTCTCAATGAAAGCACCAATGTCAGGTTCAAAACCGGCTGATCTTAGGTAGGGCATCTCAATCTATGTGTCCGAGGATCAATGGTAACAAGGAACAATAGGGACACGTTGTTTACCCAGGTTCAGGCCCTCTTAAGGGAGGTAAAAACCTACATCCTACTTGATTGTATTTAGTGTGTATAAGGGTTACAAGAGTTGATCTACCTCAAGATTGTGATGGCTAAACCCTAGCTGTCTAGCCTATGATTCTTCTCCCCTTCTACGGATCTAACCCTCCGGTTTATATACACACTAAAGGAGCCTAGCGTTGTACAGAGTCGGTTTGTAGAGGAAGGAAGTATTACACCCGGACACAAAGCTTGCCGATCTACGCACATAGGAGTTCTACCTGGACATAGGTGATAGTCTTCTGCTTTGTCTTCACGGCCCACCAGTCCGGCCCATATCGAATAGACCGAACACCCGAGGACCCCCTAATCTAGGACTCTCTCACCCGGCCCTCGACCAAGTCTCAGTCGCTGCTAGTATGCCAGGTTACGATGCCATGGTCAAGGCCAGGGGTGAGTGTCAGTGTACTAAAGTAGGGGTACCTTAGTACCCCGAACTTGGGCACGGATAGTTGTAGCACCCCGCGGCAAGGCTTGCTGGGCGTCCACCAAGATCCGCCGCCAAGACCCTCCGTCATTCTTATTCTACTGCCATTCAAGAACAAAGTGTTAGTTGAAAAGACCAAGCCCCGGCAAGAGGAGCTTGCCGGGAAGAACAAGGCCCCGGCAAGAGAAGCTTGCCGGGAAGAGCAAGACCCCGGCAAGAGGAGCTTGCCGGGAAGGACAGCCAAGGCACTTGCCGCGGCAGAGCCACCACTCTGCGCCTGCGCTCCAGCTCACCCGGCGACGTGTCGCCGAAGGATCACTCACGGTGCACGTGGCGGGTGGCTGTGCAGCCTAGCGGTGCGAGGTGGCGAGCGGAGCTGACAAGGAGGCCATCGTGGCGATCGGTGGCACCCCTAACGGTCGTTTACTTGCACTGTTGGAGTGGCCAGACGGGCATTAAATGCTCCTGTCCCCTGCCGTCAGAGTTAGGTAGGGGACACTGTAGATAGCAGTGTACCAACCCATGATTTTACCCTTCTACCCCTCTCTCTACGCTGCCACCTGTCGGTGACCCCCTTTTGACTATAAAAGGGAGGCCCATGCGCACGTAGAAGGGGTTCCGCAGTTGGGAAATTCGACACCACATCATACTCACGCTCTCAGATAAGAGCAAATACAAACACAAAGCAGAAGTAGGAGTTTTATCTCTCCGGAGAGCTCCGAAGCTGGGTAAAAATCGCCCGTCTCCCCTGCGTGTATTCGCCTCAATCTGCTCTGTGTGCGCGCCCTGCTCCCATGCTGGACCAAAAGGGGCCCCTTGCCCCATAGGTGCTCGTGCGACCCCCCAGATTCCCACGACATCTTTGGCGCGCCAGGTAGGGGAGCGTCGAGGTCGTGCGTACCTGATTCGGCGTCTACACGCGCTACATCAACATCTTCGTCAACATGCCACCGAAGAAGAAGGCTTCGGAGGTAGCCGCTCCGTATGCGACTGTCCTATCGCCACCGGAGCAAACGGGCGGTGGGGCGGACGCCGGCGGAGGAGCGGGCGCCGGCGGTGGTACTCACGTCATCACCAGGTCCAAAGACAAGGCCCCTCAAGCTTCGTCGTCTGGATATCCACCGCGCCCCTCTCAGGAGGTGCAAGATCGACAACGTCACGGTGCCCCTATCACCGTGCTCGCGTTGGAACAAGGCCAAGCCGGCGGATCGCGAGACGTTCAAGACCAGCGTGCGCGCCAGCATGCGGGGGCACGAGTGAGGTGCGGTCACCCGGACGGGGTACTGCTCCTTCCAACCCAGTTGGGAGTCCGAGCATGTCCCGCACCTCGCATCACTCGCCACCGCCGCCCAAGACTCCAGAGGAAGCACTGGCCCGAGCTCAGCTGCTTCTGGACTATCCTCCAGCGCCAGACAAAATCGACGACTGGAGGATGACCATTCAGAGCCTCGTCCGCTTCGCCAACACCGACAAGCCCCGTCAAACGAGCACATCGAAGCCCCGACAAGGCACTCAGGCACAAGCCGACGTCGACAAGACCGCTGGGGGTGCCACTACCGCGCACTCCCCGCCCCGAAGGCCAAGATCGCCGACTCGCCGGGCCAACCTCGACACCGACTCCACCGCGTCGTTGGACCCGCGAGCTCGCCGCGATCAACGCCACGTTCTCCAAGAACGACGACACAAAGACGCTCGTACTCGCATCGAGCGCAGGAGAGAAGCGCGGCGTCAATCTGACCAGCACGCTGGGCCCACTGTCGATATGCATGCGCCAGGGGAACCAGGCGACTTGCCGTACGTGGTAGGTTGTCCTGCGTTCACTCGTGAGCTGCGGCAAGTCCAGTGGCCCAGCACCAAGAACTTCAAGCCAGACGTGCCCGAGAAGTATGATGGCAGGATACATCCGTCAGAGTTCCTCAGCATCTACACCATCGCGGTGCAGGCTGCCGGGGGGCGCGATGAGAAGATCCTCGCCAACTACTTCCCGTTGGTACTCAAGCCCAACGTTAGGTCTTGGCTCATGCACTTGCCAGACAGCTCCATTTCTTCGTGGGCAGACCTGTGCCATCAGTTTGTCGGCGCATTCACAGGTGGTCACAAACCCCATGGCCAGGAAAGCGATATTCATTTGCTTGCCCAGAAGGAAGGAGAATCCCTGCGCAAGTACATATAGAGATTCAGCCAGGTGCAGCGCAACATCCCAGACGTCCACCCTGCCGCGGTTATCAGCGCGTTCCATCAGAACATGCGTAACCACAGGATGATGGAGGAGATGGCGATGTGCAAGATCAGAGATGTCAGCGAGCTATATGCTCTGGCCGACAAGTGTGCACGGGCTGAGGAGGGGAGGAAAATCTCCGGAGAGACTACAGGAGCAGAAGGATCTGACAGTGAGGATGCCGCCCCGGCAAGGAAGAACCGGAGGCGGAACAACAAAAAGAGAAAGGCTAAGGATGTGCTAGTTGTTGAGCAGTCCGGAAACGGAGGCGGTTCCGACAAGGCCAACGCTGGCAACTCCGGCGAGGCTCTGGTGGCCGCCGACAAGCAGGACGGCTCCGGCAAGCAGTATTGCAAGATCCATCGCACCAAGGGCCATGACCTCCAAGCATGCAAGAAGGTTGAGCAGATGGCAGAGCTACAGAAAGCGGAATATGAGCGCCGCAACAAGGAGAAGGCCTAGAAAGGTGGCGGAGGATCCGGCAAGAAGCTTCCCGCCCAGGGAGGGCGCCGCGGCAAGGCCAAGCAGCGGCAAGGAGATAGACCTCCCCGGGGCCGCGACAAGGACGAAGAAGAAGATGAGGATGATGAGATGGATGAGGATGAGACCGATGACCAAGAGTTTCAAAAGGCGACGGAGGTTTTGTGCGTTGACGGCGGTGCTTCTCTGCACACCTCGCACCGCCAACTCAAACAATGGGTGCGGGAGGTGAATGCAGCAGAGCCATCAGTCGAATCGCGCAAGCCCCTGAAGTGGTCCAGCACGCCCATTGTCTTTGACGTTGAGGATCACCCTGATCGCATCACTGCAGTCGGGTGCTTGCCGATGTTGGTTTCGCCAACCATCCGCAACCTCAAGGTCACAAAGATGTTGGTTGACGGCGGGGCCGGCCTGAATCTCATCTCCTCCGCAGTGCTCAACAAGCTCTAGATCCCCGACAGCGAGCTCGAAGAAACTGGTACATTTCAAGGAATCAATCCGGGAAGGAGCAAGCCAAAAGGGAAGATCACACTGCCAGTGCCGTTTGGCAGCGAGCTGAATTTGAGAACAGAGAGAGTCACGTTCGACGTTGCTGATTTCCCGTTGCCTTACAATGGGATACTCGGCCGTCCAGCGCTTTCCAGGTTCATGGCAACCTCTCATTATGCTTACAACGTGCTTAAGATACCTGGTCCGATAAGTGTCATTTATGTCCACGGCGACAAGAAAGATGCACTTATCTGTACCGACAAGATCTACCGGGAAGCAGCAGCCGCAGCAGAGCGCAAACCACTTTCCGCTGAAGCTCCCGGGGGGGGAGAAGAAGAAGTCCAAGTCTGGCAAGAGTAGCTCTGATGCCCACTCCTGCAAGCGCACCTCTTCGGAGTGCTGCGCTGCCGTCGAGGACGCACCATCGAGCTCCACCGGCAAGTGCAAGAAGGCAAAGACAGCTTCACCAGAGACCAAGAAAGTGGCCGCCAAGGAGGACGGCACTGGTGGTACCTTCACCATCAGTGCCACGCTTGATCCTAAATAGGAAAGCGCGCTCGTTGCTTTCCTGCGGGTGAATGTCGATGTGTTTGCATGGCAACCATCTGACATCCCCGGTGTTCCCAGGGAAGTAATCGAGCACCACCTTGCCGTCTGCCCTCACGCGCGGCCCGTCAAGCAGAGAGTCAGAAAGCAAGCAGTAGAACGCCAAGAGTTCATTGCCGAAGAGATCAAGAAATTGGAAGCAGCAGGCTTGGTCCGAGGAGTGCTCCATCCAATGTGGTTAGCCAATCCAGTAGTCGTGCGCAAAGCAAACGGGAAATGGAGGCTTTGTATTAACTTCACTAATGTTAATAAGGCTTGTCCCAAGGATCCATTTCCCTTGCCGCGCATTGACCAGATTGTCGACTCCACAGCCGGATGTGATCTGCTTTCATTCCTTGATGCATACTCAGGATATCACCATATCTTCATGGCATAAGAGGATGAAGAGAAGACCGCATTCATTACTCCATGTGGCACGTACTGTTTTGTACGGATGCCCTTCGGACTAAAGAATGCTGGTTCAACATTTGCAAGAGTAGTCAGCCATGCTTTTGAGCCGCAGTTGCACAGAAATGTAGAAGCTTACATGGATGACATAGTGGTCAAGAGCAAGGACAAAGAGACTCTGATCCAAGATTTGGACAAAACTTTTGCAAATCTGCGCAAAGTCAATCTCAAGTTGAACCCCGAGAAGTGCGTGTTTGGAGTTCCTTCTGGCAAGCTTCTCGGGTTCTTTGTCTCCCAGAGGGGGATCGAAGCCAATCCCGACAAGATCAAGGCCATCGAGCAGATCGAAGCCCCGAAGCGTGTCAAGGATGTGCGAAGACTTGCCGGTTGTGTTGCTGCTCTCAGTAGGTTCATCTCTAAGTCTGCTGAGCGCGCCCTGCCATTTTTCAAAATTTTGAAAAAGGCAGGTCCAATGAAATGGACTCCGGAAGCGGAGGCTGCGCTGCAGGACCTGAAGAGATACCTATCCTCAACTCCAACACTTGTCGCACCTAAACCACAAGAGAAGTTGCTGCTATATCTGGCGGCAACCAATCAAGTGGTTAGTGCTGCGCTAGTAGCGGAGAGGGAGGCAGATGACGAGCCAGCGACCGCGGCAAGCAAGTCCAGCGACAAGCAGGGGGCTTCCCCGTCAAGCTCTGGTCCCGCCAAGGATGGATCTGTACTGTTGCCGGAAGAAAAACAGAAGAAGATGGTGCAGCGCCCAGTTTACTTCGTCAGTTCCCTTCTGCAGGGGGCTAGATCAAGGTACTCTGGTGTGCAGAAGTTGCTTTTTGGCCTTCTCATGGCCTCGAGGAAGCTGCGCCATTATTTTCAAGCACATGAGATCACACTTGTCACTCGCTTTCCGTTGAAGAGGATATTACAAAATCCAGAAGCAACATGCAGAATTGTCGAGTGGGCACTGGAACTGTCAAGCTTTGGTCTCAAGTTTGAAAGTACTTCAACTATTCAGAGCCGAGCATTGGCAGAATTCATAGCAGAATGGACGCCAACACCTGATGAAGAAATTCCGGAGAAGAGCATCCCCGACAAGGAAGCAAGCAAAGAATGGATCATGTACTTTGACGGTGCCTTCTCGCTGCAAGGCGCCGGTGCAGGCGTACTACTTATCGCACGCACCGGAGAGCACCTCAAGTACGTGATCCAAATGCACTTTCCCAAGGAGCAAGCAACAAACAATACTGCAGAGTATGAAGGCTTGCTTGCCGGACTCAGGATCGCGGCAGAACTTGGGATCAAGAAGCTTATTGTCAAGGGTGACTCACAGCTTGTCGTCCGCCAAGTAAACAAAGATTATCAGAGCCCATTGATGGAAGCCTACATTGATGAAGTGAGGAAGCTAGAAGAGCATTTTGATGGCCTGCAGATGGAACATGTTCCAAGAGCTCAGAATGACATTGCAGATGGCCTGTCAAAATGCACCGCACTCAAGTTACCTGTGGAACCAGGGATCTTTGTGCTCAGGCTGACTCAACCATCTGTAACACCATCAACTGGACAAAGCAAGAAGAGGAAGTTGGTTACTGGCGACTACTTTCCGGCAGAGCTTCCCGGAGCCGCCGCCAAGAAAGTCCCCAGGATCAACACAGAAAGTGCTGAGGAGCAGTCTGCTCCGACAAGCCCTAGGGCTTGTTCCGTTGAAGCAGACGCTCCCGACAACCTGTGTCCCGACGAGCTTGCCGGGGAGCATCACGCTCCGGCAGGATCCCAGATCCTTGCCGTAGAAGCGGATGTTCCCGCAGCAGCATTTGTACCTTTAGTCTTTGCCGTCGAGCCACAAGCTCCGGCATGGGCACAGCAGATCGTCCATTTCCTGCAAACAGGAGAACTTCCCGAGGAACAAGAAGCAGCGGAGAAAGTAGCCCGACAATCAAGTATGTACCAGTTTGTCGATGACATACTGTACAGAAGGAGATTCAATGGAGTGAAATTGAAGTGCATTTCCCGGGAAGAAGGACAAGAGCTGTTGGCGGAGATACATGCAGGCATATGTGGTCACCACATTGGCGCAAGAGCACTTGCCGGCAAGGCTTTCCGGCAAGGTTTCTTTTGGCCAACAGCCCTCCAGGATGCAACTGCACAAGTAACCAAGTGTGAAGCATGCCAGTTCCATTCCAAACAGATTCATCAACCAGCTCAAGCTCTCCAAACAATCCCTTTATCTTGGCCATTTTCGGTCTGGGGGCTCGACATCCTCGGCCCCTTTCCCCGAGCTGTCGGGGGCTTTGAGTACTTGTACGTTGCAATCGACAAGTTCACAAAGTGGCCTGAAGTGGAACCAGTGAGGAAGGTGACAGCACAGTCAGCAGTCAAGTTCTTCAGGTCAATTGTTTGCCGTTTCGGGATCCCTAACAGGATCATCACCGATAATGGCACACAATTCACGAGCCGCACCTTCATGCAGTACGTCCAAGATCTTGGCGCCAAGATCTGCTTCGCCTCTGTTGCTCACCCGAGAAACAACGGTCAAGAGGAGAGGGCGAACGCTGAAGTGCTGTGCGGGCTCAAGACCAGAACTTTCGACAGACTGCACAAGTGCGGAAGAAATTGGATCGAGCAGCTGCCAGTGGTTCTTTGGTCGATCAGAACGACGCCAAATCGAGCCACTGGCCAGACACCCTTTGCTCTTGTTTACGGAGCAGAGGCAGTTCTCCCCACGGAACTCGTATACGGATCACCTCGAGTGCTCGCTTATGATGAGCTTGAGCAAGAGCAGCTGCGGCAAGATGACGCGCTGCTCCTCGAGGAGGATCATCTTTAGGCTACTGTACGAGCTGCTCGCTACCAGCAAGCTTTGCGCCGCTACCATAGCTGCAAAGTTAATGCCAGAAGCTTCGAGGAAGACGACCTTGTTCTTCGGCATGTTCAATCCGCCAAGAATTCCAACAAGTTGACGCCGAAGTGGGAAGGCCCTCATCGGGTGAAACGAGTCACTAGGCCCAGCACTCTCCGCCTTGAGACCGAAGATGGCATTCCGGTGAGCAACTCCTGGAACATAGAGCATCTTCGCAAGTTTTACCCATAAGGCGCGGTTGCCAGGCCCCATTCCGGCAACCACCTTTTGTACAAGCCTTGCCGCTGTTGCATGTAACCCTTTGTACAAAGCCGGGCGCAGCTCCCGTGCGTAAATAAAGTTTATGTGCCTCGGACACCTTGTCAAATTTAATGCATCTTTCTTTTTTGCATATATATCTGACAATCTGTGCAGCACTCACCCCTGGTAAGCAATAGGGAACCTTAAGGTTCCGTATCATTATTTTCTCTTCTTTCTTCTCAAAAATAAGATTCCTCCACCCACAAGTTCACCGGGGGGGGGAGGAGAAGATAAAGGTGTGGACCAGGCGTCGTTCAAAGGAATCTAGCCTTGTCGGGACGCAGACGACAGAAAAGCTAAGTTGCCAAAGTTTGAATATAGTCAATTTTAAATTTTTAAGTTACATTCCTCGAACGACCGTGCCTTGTATGGAAAACCTGTGCGCAGAGGAACCAACTCGTGGCTAAGTTGCGCCCTTGCTTTGTTTCGAGTCCGCTCAACAATGAAAGTGAGCCGCAACTGACCCCGACAAGGTTTCTTGCCGGAAGCAACACCGCCAGAAGGCTGCTGATGTTCCGCACTCAGCAAGCGTGTTAGCGCCAGCAAGTTTCCTAAAAGCGTAGGGTAAAAACATACAAGAGATGGAATCAAGTAAAGGAAGTAACATAGCAGACAGTACTCAGAATAAAGTTATATTACAATAAATAACTTGCCACGCATTGATGAGTTATTCCTATGACATATCTAGCAGCTGCAAGGTCGATGCTCGGGTTGCGAAAGAGTATCTTCACCAACACCTTCTCCAGGACCTTGGTGCAGATCGCGCGCGACTCGTTGGCCAGCTGCTTTGGGATCCTTTCCCGGAGCTGCTGGAGAGCCGTCACCACACCCTTCAAGAAAAGCGTAAGCTTGGCGCTGGGCTGGAGGTTTTCCTCAATGGGATACCCGAAGCCTGCCAAGTCCAGCTCCGCCAGCTCCTCGTCAATGGATGCAGCGATGTTGACGAGGCCCTCCGTCCAGAGCTCCACCGTGGTCCTGAAGGTGTTCTGGATCTCGGCAGCCCTTGTCAGCAGCTCCTCGTTGCCCTTGAGCTCCTCCCTCAAGTCATCTTCTCGCTTCTTGGCGGCATCCAACGTCCCCGCCAAAGTGCCCAGCTTCAGTTCCAGATCAGCGCTTGAGTCCTTGGTGGCATTCAGCTCCTTGATCTTCTCGGCAAGTTGAGCTTGCAGATCGCCATGGGCAAGTGCATCCTTCTCGTGCTCGCGCTGGAGTGCGGCAAGCTCTTCATTCTTCTTTCCCATATCCGCCTCCAGCTGCGCCACTCTCTCCTCTAACCCATTCTTGGCGGCCTCGGTGGCCACGGCTGCGTCCTTTGCCTCCTTGAGCGCCCCGCCAAGTGACTGCTCTCGTGCCTCGAGCTCCTCCTCATGGCTGTCCAGACTAGCTTTCTTCTGTGTCAGCTCACCTTCCCGCCTGGACATCTCCTCGGCGGCGAGCCTCTGCTGCTCCTCGGCTTCAGCCTTCTCCAGGATGAACGCCTCCTTTGCCTCGCCAAGCTGCGCCCTCTCCTCTGCAATGGATCGGAGGG
This sequence comes from Triticum timopheevii, assembly GCA_963921465.1. Lineage (NCBI taxonomy): Eukaryota > Viridiplantae > Streptophyta > Magnoliopsida > Poales > Poaceae > Triticum > Triticum timopheevii. Next base: position 145,117,806 of record OY997270.1, read on the forward strand.
CCTCCTGGTTGCGGTTCCGGAGCTCTTGCGCATGTTTCTCTATGTCAACTCCCGCCTGCGCGACAAGCGCCTCCCGGGACTCGAGCTTTGCTTGCCAGGCGCGGTAGAGTGACACCAGCTTCCGGAGAAGCTGCTCCTCCTCCGACTCGCCACTGCTGCTGCCAGGCGCGTCAACCACCGCCAGCCCGGCAGAGGCAAGTACTTCCCCGTCAAACTCCTCTCCTTCGACCGGCGCCCTGGAGCTCGACGCCCAGTGAAGCTTGATGTATACGCCCTCGCCGGCCTTCAAGTAAGCACCTAGCTGGGGCTCCTCAGAGCCCGATGCTGCGTCAGCGGCGGAGGGGTCGACGGTCGGTGCAGCGCCTTGCACTCCTGCGTCCTCCGGGTCGTCAGTACGACCGCCGGATCCCTCGTTGGCTCCTGCACCAGCAGCCTTGGCGGCTTCTTCGCCGGCGGGCTCATCAGCACCGGCCTCTTCCTCGCCAGCGGCGACATCCCCAGTGTTGCCGCATGCGCCCTCCTCGCTGGTGGCCTCAGTTTCCATCGGGTTCCCAAGAGGGGGATCTGAAGACAGGAAGAGGAAGGAAAAGTCAAGCAAATATCCAAAAGAAAGAAAAAGAAGATCAGAAGAACCCAAGGGCAAGTTTTCGACAAGGAGAGTTACCTATGCTGGGCTCTGTGATCATGGGCTCCACCACTGGGGGATCACTAGTTCCGCCCCTTGCCGGAGATCCCTCCCATGCCGGGGAGTGCCCCCATGTCGGGGAATCGGCCCTTGGCGGTGTAGTCGAAGCCGACGATACCTCCGGGGCAGCCTCTGGTTGCTCCTGGTGGGCCTGTTCTGCTCCTACACAAATGAATCAACAATCAAGATGTCAGCAAAAGGAAAAGCACCCATGTGCGCCCCACAACAGGGAGCGAACCAGGCACTTACGCTGGGGGCTATGCTGGGGGCTGCCGCGAGGAGAAGGGATCGGGTCCGTCAAGGTGGTCTCGGACGTATCTTCCGTCGTCACAGCAGGATCATCCTCGACGTCAACCACGGGGATCTTGGCCCTCTTCGCCACCCTCTCGGCCAGAGTCTTGAAAAGGAACGAGGTTTAGGGAGAGGCAGATCAGATTAGAGATAAACAACAACAAAGAAAGACAAGTGCAGTAAGAAGAAAGCCTTACTCCTCCTCCTCCTCCTCCTCATCCTCATCATCATCGGAGCTCAGCGCGGAGAGGTCGAACTCCGGTACCCTCTCAGTGCGGTGTGGTGGAGGAGTAGGCTCCCTTCGGCGTTTTCCGTAGGCTGCTGCAGGATGAGGCATGGCGGCCCGGGAAGACCCCGCCTAAGTTGCCGGCACGGCCTGGGACCCTCCCGCGGCAAAGGTACTTGCCGCGGTGGAGCGTGTCCCACGGTGCCGCGACTGCTGGTCGGCCTGCTCCTCTGCCATCTCTCCAACTCGACGGAGGCGCCTTCTCAGTCGGAATTGGGGCTGCGCTGGGGGCTCCGCCTGCGGCAAGCTGCTCGAAGACGGTTGGCCGCTCGTGCCCTCGGCGGGCTCGCTCGCTTCGACCTTGGGCTCCCCCTCGCCAGCGACTTCTTCGGCCAGGTCTTCCCGGTCGGCAAGACTTGCCGCCTCGGCCGCCTCCATCTCATCCAACGTGAAGCCAAACTCGCCCGCGGCAGCGGCTGCCGCCGCCTCTTCGGCCCTGGTGGCGATGTACGCCATCTCTTTGTCGGTGGTGGCGCGGGTGAGGAGCTTCTGCTCGTCGGAATTGACTGCTACCTCCGTCAAGTTATCGAAGAATTGCTGCACGACCTCGGCGGCGGGCTCTATCCAAGTTGCACTTATCCCGTGCGAGTCGCACTCTGGCATCATTGCGCAGATGCGGTCGCGCTAGGAGTTGTTGCACAAGGGGACGACGCCCTGCGGCAACTAGAACCATTCTGGATGGTTGGCGTCATGCTTGAACATCTCCCTCAGCATCCCGTCGAGCTCCAGAACGGTGAAGTTAAAGTTGAGGCCTGCGCGCAGCCTCATGATATCCGCCGCGCCGCCAAACAGCCAGGCGGGCCTCCCCCTCTTTTGCAGAGGGGCGATACGACGGTGAAGGAAATCCGCGCCGACCGCCCCTATTGTGAGCCCAGCATGCCTGAGCCGGAGGATTCGAGTGGTGGCAATCCTCAGCTTGGCGTCGTCCGGCGACATAGCGCTCCAGTCGGCACCACGCACCACTCGAGTCTGGCGCAGTTTGGTGAATGGCTGCGGATTGGCATCACAGATCCAGCACCACTCCGCCCTCCACTCGTCCCACTTGCTGCGGAGCTCGCCCGTCAAGTACACCTCCTTCATGCCCATCCGGGAGGTCCAGGCGATTCCGCCAGCCAGTGGCTCCCCTTTCTCGGCCCGGGGAGAGAAATAGTGACGAAAAAGAGCGACATTGGGGAGGATGCCAACAAAGTTCTCGCAGAGGTGTGCGAAGACCGCCATTGTCAGAACGGCGTTGGGGGTGAAGTCAAGAAGATGAAACCCGTAGGTGTTCATGATGTCGCTGAGAAAATTGGAAAAAGGTGGGCAGAGCCCGCAATAGAAGAACACAGGAAAGAAGTAGTAACCTCTGGGGCACTTATTCGATTTGGAAGCTTCAGCGGAAAGCACCGGCGTGCGCGGGTGCGCCCGCGTCTGCGTCGACCAGAAGAGGTAAAACTCCTCCCGCAGCGCCGTCGGGGTGAGCTCGGCGGGGAAAAGCACCCGCTTCTTGCGCAGCGCCTCAAGCTGCAGCGCCTCGGCCAACTTCGTAGCCTTCGCAGCCTTCCTGGTCTTCGGAGCCATGGCGGAGGCGGTGGGGATAAGCGAGGGTGACGGCGGCAACGGGGGCGGCAGGCGACGGAGCGCTGCTCTCTTTCGACTTGGGAAGCAGAGGGGAGCGGCGGAGCTTTCGGAGGAAGGAACTGCAAGTGGCGAAGGTGGGGGAACAGTTCCGTTTCCTCTGCTTATAAATAGGGGAGGTGAACGTTACGCCTTTCCTGGATTAAAATATAGCCCACGATCTCTCCCACGACGCCGCAATCGACGCGTGCCATTGCGGGAGGACGCGGTGGATACGGAGTCTGATTTTGTGTGGCCCCAGGCCGCGCGTGCCCGTGCCCTGTTTTGGGCCTGGCCCAACAGTGCTTGGCACCGTGTATGGCCCAGGCCCGGGAGCTCCTGTCGGTGTACTAAAGTAGGGGTACCTTAGTACCCCGAACTTGGGCACGGACAGTTGCAGCACCCCGCGGCAAGGCTTGCCGGGCGTCCACCAAGATCCGCCGCCAAGACCCTCCGTCATTCTTATTCTACTCCATTCAAGAACAAAGTATTAGTTGAAAAGACAAAGCCCCGACAAGAGGAGCTTGCCGGGAAGAACAAGGCCCCGGCAAGAGAAGCTTGCCGGGAAGAGCAAGACCCCGGCAAGAGGAGCTTTCCGGGAAGGACAGCCAAGGCACTTGCCGCGGCAGAGCCACCACTCTGCGCCTGCGCTCCAGCTCACCCGGCGACGTGTCGCCGCAGGATCACTCCCGGTGCACGTGGCGGGTGGCTGTGCAGCCTAGCGGTGCGAGGTGGCGAGTGGAGCTGACAAGGAGGCCATCGTGGCGATTGGTGGCACCCCTAACGGTCGTTTCCTTGCACTGTTGGAGCGACCAGACAGGCATTAAATGCTCTTGTCCCCTGCCGTCAGAGTTAGGTAGGGGACACTGTAGATAGTAGTATACCAACACACGTTTTTACCTTTCTACCCCTCTCTCTACGCTGCCACCTGTCGGTGACCCCCTTTTGACTATAAAAGGGAGGCCCATGCGCATGTAGAAGGGGTTCCGCAGTTGGGAAATTCGACACCACATCATACTCACTCTCTCAGATAAGAGCAAATACAAACACAAAGCAGCAGTAGGAGTTTTATCTCTCCGAAGAGCTCCGAAGCTGGGTAAAAATCGCCCGTCTCCCCCGCGTGTATTCGCCTCAATCTGCTCTGCGTGCGCGCCCCGCTAACTTGCCGGACCAGAAGGGGCCCCCTGCCCCATAGGTGCTCGTGCGACCCCCCCAGTTTCCCACGACAGTGAGTGCTTGAGAGCCATTAGGGGCCCTTGAGACGCGATGCTCAAAGGCCCCGCTTTAACGTGCAAGCGATTCGCATGAGAAAAGAGTGGCCGGATCTGAGGGGATGCCTATGAGGGGTTGAGTCTCGAGGTGCTAGCGAGGCCGCCCTTGGTCCCAGCTCGGGAGGTTCCTACAAGTTAGCCAAAAAAAGAAAACAAGGCGTGCAGCCGCGCTTGCTATCCTGCTGGCGATCTTTCCACAAGAAGACGAAGGCACTAAGGATCCAGTGAGGTGACGTGCGCGGGGCTGGCCGACCATGAGCAGGGCTCGGTCTCTTAGGTTTATCGGCACTGTAGGGACGGACCCGAGCACAGGCACCATGCCAATAGCCCCCATTGTAGGATGAGCAAGAGGCGTGTTTAGCAACGCGCGGAGGCTGTGAGGGGCAATTCCAGGGGTAATGAGATGGCAGGAATAACATTAACAACCATGATAAATCGAGCATGCATAACTGGTCTGAAGTACATGAACTAAAATGGTGCAGCTAGAGGTGCTAGCCCTGACAGCTCGAGGATAGTGCAGCCCGAGGTGCGCCCGCAACTGAACAAACCAAAAAGTCACCTAGCACGGTCATTGAGGCAGTGCTGGGGAAGCTGAAGATGCGCGCTGCAGAGGTCGCTCCTCACGAGTCCTTCGGATCCTGAGTCCTGGTGGGCTAGCAAGGTTCCGGCATCTCCTCCATCAGGATCGCCTGGCTCCTGGCCTCGTGAGCCGCCAGGACACCCTGCATGTAGCGCTGGTGCGTGGCAGCCATGTTCAGCAGGCCGAACAACATGTGGACATGGCTGTAGCGGCAGCCCGTGCTCCGGCCGATGCGGGACGGCCAGAAGAGCTCCTAAGAAGCGTCCCTGTTGAGTCCTGGCATGTTGACACAAACGTGCAGCTCGCTACCCATGTTAGGGGCAGCAGCTGCACTGAGTGGTGCAGGACGGCGCTCGCCGCGCATGGCTCACGCTTCCTGAAACTCTTCGATTGCCTTGGTGATGAACTCCTGAGCTCCTGGCGCCTAGCCCCCTACACCCTGCTCACGGAAGCGTGCTTTGATGCACGCCTCCACATGGTGCCCGAACACCTCCCTCGTGACGCTGGGCAGGTCAGAGACCCTCCATATGAGAGCCCCCGAGCCCGTGCTGAGAGGGGCGACAGGCACGCCTTCCTATGCAAGAGGGAAGGGCGGCCCAGCAGTGGGCACGGGTCCTAAGGCACGATCATTGGACGCCCCAACCTCTTGACGGCCCCTGAGGAGGAGCTTCTTCTTCTTCTTGGGGACGGCCTCAGGAGGACGGATGGCACCCTCGTCATCTGAGTTCTCAGCTGCTGCGGCCTGGTAGGCGCGCTCGAGGGAGCACGCCGCATCCTTCTCGTCGTAGGCGACCGTGATGCTGCCGACTCTTCTAGACGTCTTGAAGACATTGTAGTCGTGGTGGGTCACCGCCATGAACTTGGCGAGGGCTAGATACCCAAGGATGGTGTTGTACGGGAGGCGAATGTGAGTGACGCCGAAGTCGATAGCTTGGTGCGGTAGTTGTCATGCTTGCCGAAGGTGACGAGGAGACGAATCTGCCCTATGGGGACGGTGGAACCGTCGGTCACCCCTGAGAAAGACCTGGTGGGGAGGAGCTGGTCATACGCCACCTGGAGCGTCTCTAACATCTCGACGGAGAGGACTTTGAGCCCTGTGCCACCATCGATTAGTGTCTTGGTGACGAGGATGTTGCTTGATGGTCGGCGAGCAGAGCATTGGGAGCACACTAGCAGCGGCTGAACACTTGAGCTGGTCTGTAGAGTCAAAGGTGATGGCGTACTTGGACCACCTGAGGGGACAGGATGCCTCGAGCTTAAGGAGGGCCGCGTTCACCTCATAAGCGAACTTCTTGAAGATGCGGTGAGAGGTGGGGGCCTGAGCGCCACCCAAGATGCAGGCAATGGCGCGGGGCTCTTGGAAGCCCCAAGCCCCATCATCTTGGCGGTGGTCGTCGTTCCTCATTGGCAGTGGCAGCAGCGGAGGGAGGCCACCGTTTCCCTGAGGTCGGTTGAGGGAGTCCTGGACTAGGGGGTGTCCGGACAGCCGGACTATTATCGTCAGCCGGACTCCAAGACTATGAAGATACAAGATTGAAGACTTCGTCCCGTCTCCGGATGGGACTTTCCTTGGCGTGGAAGGCAAGCTTGGCAATATGGATATGTAGATTTCCTACCATTGTAACCGACTCTATGTAACCCTAGCCCTCTCCGGTGTCTATATAAACCAGAGGGCTTTAGTCCGTAGGACGAACAACCATTACAACAATCATACCATATGCTAGCTTCTAGGGTTTAGCCTCCTTGATCTCGTGGTCGATCCACTCTTGTACTACCCATATCATCAATATCAATCAAGCAGGAGTAGGGTTTTACCTCCATCGAGAAGGCCCGAACCTGGGTAAAAACACCGTGTCCCTTGTCTCCTGTTACCATCTGCCTAGACGCACAGTTCGGGACCCCCTACCCGAGATCCGCTGGTTTTGACAATGACGTTGGTGCTTTCATTGAGAGTTCCTCTGTGTCGTCACCAATAGGCTTGATGGCTTCTTCAATCAACAATAACGCCGTCCAGGGCGAGACTTTTCACCCCGGATAGATCTTCATATTCGGCGGCTTTGCACTGCAGGACAATTTACTTGGCCATATGGAGCAAATCGAAAGCTACGCCCCTGGCCGTCAAGTCAGATTTGGAAGCCTAAACTTCACGGCGGATATCCGCGGAGACTTGATCTTCGATGGATCCGAGCCGCAGCCGAGCATGCCGCACTGTCGCGATGGGCATGATCTAGCTCTGCCGCCGGACAGTACCTTGGAGGCCGCACACGAATCCGCTCCGACCCATAGTTCGGAGCCGATTGCGCAGATCGAGGATGGGTGGCTGGACACCGTCTCGGGAGCTGCAACTTCCTCGGCGATGGAGCCGAACACTGACCTCGTCCCTTATAAAGCTCGTGACTCCGAGGTGCCGGACTCCCTGCCGGACTTCGAACCTCCTGCGCCCCTGCCAGTCGAATCCGATTGGGCGCCGATCATGGAGTTCACCGCCACGGACATCTTTCAGCACTCACCCTTTGGCGACATCCTAAATTCGCTAAAACATCTCTCGCTATCCGGAGAGCCTTGGATGGACTATGGCCAGGATGGTTGGGATGCGGACGACGAAGAAATTCAAAGCCCACCCACCACCCACTTTGTAGCAACTATCTATGATCTAACCGACATGCTAGACTATGACTCCGAAGACATCGACGCTATGGACGACGATGCCGGAGACGATCAAGAACCAGCGCTCACCAAGCACTGGAAGGCCACCCCAACCCATGACGTATATATGGTGGACACCCCAAAAGGAAGCGATAACGAGGACCAACGGGGCGCGGCAAAGGATAATCCCACCGACAAACAACCAAAACGGCGACGCAGACGCCGCCCTAAGTCCCGCCTCGACAAAAACAACGCTCCTAATGACCCAGCAATAGAGCAGGGCAAACCAGTGGACGATGAACAAGCAGCCAAGCAACTGTCCGAACAGGACGAATCGGATAATCAATCCATGCCCGGCGAAACCAACAGTCCAGACGACCTCACGCCGGACACACCACCGGAGAATAAGAGCCTTCACAAAAGACTCGTCGCCACTGCAAGAAGTCTGAAGAAGGAAAAACGGAAGCTCAAAACAGCGGAAGACATACTCAGAATGAGGTGGAGCAAAGTGCTCAAAACCACAGACAAATACGGCAATGGCCATCAAGAAAAGAGCTGCCCGAAGCGCAAGCTGCTGCCAGAATTTGACGAGGAAGCCATAGAGCCCCCACAGTCAAAAAACAAAGAGGCCGCCTGGCCGGATAGACGGCCAGATGACAGGCCAAAAACGACAAGTGGCGCCGCATACAAGCCAACTCATGATCCCGGGAAAACAGACGGCCCAGCCAGGTCCATTTACGGGCCAAAACAGAGGGCCCCAGGAAGCAACACAACACGCCAAGTGTTCGAAGACAGCGGCCCACCGAAATACAGGGGCGCCGCACACCCACTATGTTTCACCAATGAGGTGCTGGATCATGAATTTCCAGCAGGGTTTAAACCCATAAACATAGAGGATTACGATGGAACAACAGACCCTGGAGTCTGGATAGAGGATTATATACTACACATACACATGGATAGAGGAGATGATCTCCACGCCAGAAAATATCTACCCCTCAAGCTCAAAGGGCCAGCTCGGCATTGGCTCAAAAGCCTCCCAGAAAACACTGTGGGAAGTTGGGAAGAGCTTGAGGACGCGTTTAGAGCAAATTTTCAAGGGACTTATGTCCGCCCTCCGGATGCAGACGATCTAAGTCATATAACTCAACAGCCCGGAGAGTCAGCGCGCAAATTCTGGAACATGTTCCTTACTATAAAGAACCAAATAGTCGACTGTCCGGACGCTGAAGCCTTAATAGCTTTTAAACACAACGTCCGAGAGGAATGGCTCGCCAGACACCTCTGCCAAGAGAAGCCGAGGAAACTGGCCACGCTAACAAGCCTCATGACCCGCTTTTGCGCGGGGGAAGACAGCTGGCTAGCAAGACGCAGCACCAGCGACCCGAGTACATCCGAGATCAGAGATGGAAACGGAAAATCACGGCGCCAAAAGGATCAGCGCCGGAATAAAGAAAAAAGCCCAAAGAACACGACGGTCAACGCCGGATTCAAAAGCTCACGGCCAAACAACAAAACACTGCCTCTTAAGGACAACAGTGATGAGCTATCCAACTTAAACAAAATTTTGGATTGGATATGTCAAATCGACAGCACCTCCGGAAGGCCTGCAAACCACACCCACCGAGATTGTTGGGTTTTCAAATAGTCCGGCCGACTCAACGCCGAACACAAGGGGCTCGACGCACCAAGCGAGGATGATGATGAACCCCACCAGCAGAGCACCGGAAAACAAAAGACTTTCCCACAAGAAGTCAAAGCAGTAAACTCACTTCATGTGATAGTACGGAAAAACAATGCGGCACCCGCTAAGACAGGTGTCGCACGGTCCACCCCAGCGGAACCTCGAGATTGGATGTCAAAACCAATCACCTTTGACCACCTGGATCATTCTAGAAGTGTTCGAAATGCAGGATGGACTGCTCTGATATTGGATCCTATAATCGACGGACTACAATATACACAAGTCCTGATGGACGGTAGCAGCGATTTAAACCTACTATATCCGTACACAATCCGCAAATTGGGGATAGACCTTACTAAAATTCGACATAGCCACACTTCCTTTAAAGGAGTGACGCCAGGCCCTTACGCCGAGTGCACAGGCTTCTTATTACTAGAAGTTGTGTTCGGGTCACCGGACAACTTCCGACGTGAAAAGCTAATCTTTCATGTCGCCCCATTGAAAAGTAGCTATCAAGCACTATTGGGACGTGAAGCTTTTGTCCGCTTTAATGCAATACCACATTACGCGTCTCTTACACTTAAAATGCCCGGTCCACATGGCATCATTTCATTAAGAGGGTCATTCAAAGACCCCGGACACGGCTAGACGAGTCCGGCATAAATAAGCTAGGGGCTCCCTAGCCGCACACCCCTTCACAAGGGGCTGTGCATATAAGCAATAATGAGCTAATATAGACTCAGCTTTATTCATTTATTAATATTTTTATGCACTTTTTTCGCACGATTTCCTTTCAAACTAAGTTCCTCTCTTTTTACAGATGAACAACATGCACACCCGTCCAGGATAACGGCACAAGGGAGACACAGGCGCAGACGTGTAGTAGGGACCCGTTGCAAGGATTCTTTTCAGATTAAGACCCTGCGTAAACCTTTTTTACTGTCTCTTGTTGCTATAATCCCCTGGTTTCTCATTATAACCAGAGTGGAGACTGACATTTTGGCATCGGCCGCGTCAGAGGACCTCGCCCGTACCTGGACACTAGGGGCTCAGGGCATTGTTTTGCCCATTATTATAAAGATCGAACACCTTAGGGAGTGTTCGGCGTCTCGAGTTAGGCCTTATATGCATCAGCTCCTAATCATGTCTTTGGTCAAATGTTGGGTTTGCCCGGCTCCTGTGTTTTGCTGCCTTACGTTCCGTATCATCGGCTAACGCGGCACCAGGAGAACTACTGCGATTGTGCCCCAGTTCGGCTGGGCGAGCACCTCAGTAGAGAAAGCCGAAAACTGACTGTCATGATACAGCGAGAGACTAGTCAACCACTCGATCGACCACCGGAATGTATAGAATTCCTCCGCTTTGACGAAGGACCATTTCCCGGTCAGGCACATACGCGCCCCGAATTCGGAGAGCGCGGTGCCCCCAGGGGCTATATCGTAGCCCCACCCTCGAACTCCAATGGCTAAGTGAAAGTGATAAAGCATTATAGTCCGGTTGCCTCCTTTGCTACGCTACCACCTCCTTAACAGGACCGAGACGTCAGATTAAGTGTGAAAATGCGCTATTTTTGCGAACACCCCCGCACCTTATGCGTGGGGGCTGAAGCCGACGACTGCCATCTTTCAGGTTATACATACGTATACATAAACGGCCGCACAGGAGATATTTCAATACTTGAACGCACAAGTACAAAAAGCGCCTACCTCATAAACATTGTTTTATAAAATTAAACGTTCATTTGAACGTGACATTTTTCGAGCACTGCGACTCTATTTCACGAGCACCATGCAGAACTTCCCCAAAATAGTGCTCGGCGGGTAACCGGCTATCGTCCGAACCCTGGGTCGCAACAGCGGTGGCATCCATCTCCTTCCAATGTGTCTTCACACGGGGAGTGCCATCCATGCACCCTCTATGCAGGCCGACCGCTTCATCGCCTTGATATGCGGCACCGCCCCAAGAAATTGCTGCAATAAGCCAAAATAACTCTTCGGCTTGGGCCTATTCGGCCATACATGAGCCACGATATCCGTCATGGCAAGTCCGGACAACTTATTCAGCTCAGCCCATTCGGCCAACCGATCGGTCAGCGGAAGTGAACGATCCGGACTATGGAATTGAGACCAAAACAACTCTTTCGTCTTGTGATCCTTCTGACTTCGGAAGTGCACAACGACATCCGCCGCACTCGCCGCTAAGTCCATATATGGATCCTCCGGACCCCACAGCTGGCCAAGCTGGGCATACCTTGGATCCGTAAACCTGCGGCGCAGCAGAAAAGGCTTGCCAGCCACAATGTCTCTGGCCTGGCGCAGCTCCTCCTTTATAGCCCGCATTGCAGAATGGGCATCCTTGGCTTCGGCGGTGGCCTTCTGTGGGGACCCCGACTCATAAGTCGAGATCACCGAATGCACGTGTACAGTGATCCTAGAGATCAATGCTCACTGAACACACAGAAGCCGAATAACAAGAGTCTTACATCCATACATACTGTCTTACACAAATTGTGACCATTATGGTCAAGTCTTACATTGATAAAGCCTTAAGGGCTGAACATCAAATGAAACATAAGCAACGGAAATCGTCGTTGATAAGTAGAACCCATGCCATCTGCCTTAACCCTACAGGCATTCTGACTGGGAAACGTCCTAGTTCGCATGTTCATCTCCAAAGAACTCTTCTTCGAACTCCGGTTCTTCCATGCCTGGTCAATTAAATAACCAGTGGCAAGCCAATGAATACTTTGAATGTACTCGCAAGCAACCCATGTTTTGGTTCAAGGTACAACAATGCATGATATAGGTAAATTTTTGCAGAAAGCTAGTTTTATGTGCAATGATGTTCAACATCTTTATAAAGCACGCATCAAGAGAGTTCAAGTAACCATGAGGACTGGTTACAAATATCAACATAAATAGAGTGGGCACCAACCCATCTAACATAAACAGAGTGGGCACCAACCCAACTCAATCATTTCAAGTTCTTTGACTTGACCCAGGTAGTATTATCAGCTCACACACACACGGTTGAAAATTCTGGACATAGTTTAAGCAGCACCGCCCAACCGTCCTTGACCGTGGACACGGCTATTCGAATAGTTTTACACTCTGCAGAGGATGCACACTGTACCCACAAGATCCGGGGAACTTCCGTGTCATCCACGACCCGCGATACCTCAAGTACCCGGGGTAAGCACCCGATCACTACCTTTCCCTAGAGGACACTAACATGGAGTCCACTCAATAGGCAGTAACCCTCGTGCCCAACATTTCACATCACACTTTCGTGGAGCCTTGCTCCCATAATTATCACATACCACTAGCACGGGGTACCAATGGTGTGTCCGGTGCCCTGTGAAAACAGTCATGGCCGCCCTACCTGGCACGACCCCGTCCCGAGAGAGCGCACCAACAACTCTCCCGTCACTAGTAATGCGGGCCCCAAGCTAGTATCGGTCTAGGTACTCAATAATGCCCTTTCCCATATAAGGGTAGAGTGGTTGCGCATGTAAGGTTGGGACAGTCATCAAATCTTAAATCTAATCCGTTTTCGAAAACAACACACACCCTTGCCTCGGTACACCACTTCGTCATCAAGTGGTTACCCATCTCATCATCTCCCTCGGTCATAAGTGGCACCCGACGGGGTTTTCGAAAATCCTTTTGAAGATACTTTGTCTCCGTCACCATGCATATACCCATCCCTTTTTGCGTAGCATCTACTTTGGCATCCTATCTACTCCCACCGGCATAACCCTCATAAGAAGGTAGGGCCACGCACAATACAAGTATCAACGAGGAAGTAACCGAGGAAACCGACCCATGTGGTTCACCATCTCATCATGATTCCGATGTAACAATAATAAAGAGCTATATGGCATGCATAAAAATGTTTCATAGACATGGTCAAAGGGCTGCTTGCCTTGGTTGGCTTGGTCTTCAAAGTCTTCAGGCCCTGCTCCTCCTTCTTCCTCAGCTACCTCGTCAAATACGGGATCTAACGTTGCAAGAAAATAACGGGAAAATAAGACAATAATAAAAACAGAAAAGTCAAAGTGCTCAGAAAAATGTCAACTTATTTTTGTAAAATACTAGGAGAAAAACTAGGAAGGGGAAAATTCTTGGTTTTGAATTTGGAGCTAGGGAAACAGAGTTGTGGATTTTCAAAGAGAGGTTTTATTGTTCAAATTTGAATTTAAATTTGAACAGAGCAAAAAGGTGTAATGGATGTGCATGAAAGATATATCAATAAATAGGTGGGATTATTCTGAGATTTTAGGAGTTGGAATTATTTCATTTGGACAAATATTTTGCCCTGTGGAATTTTTGGAAAGGAGACAGAAAAATAAAAAGAAAAGTGGCGCTGTGCCACTGGGCCAGAGAGGCCACGGGCAGCAGGCCCAGAGGGGAAACCAGCCCACGCGGGCCGCCACGTCGAAGGCGTAAAGGCGAAATACGCCTTCAGCCAACGGGCCAACCGGTGCGCGCGCGCGCGCGTTTTAAACCTGACGGGTGGATCCCACCCGTCAGGGCGTGAGGCTGACGGGCTGGCCCCACGGCCGTCGTCGTCTACCTCCGGCAAGAGGCAACGACTAGCTCGCCGGCGGTGATACAAAGCACAGGGAGGTGCGCGGGTGGTACCGTTGGATTTGGGGCGGAGTCGCCGTTCGGGTGGTGGTGGAGACGGTCGCCGGAGCAGCCTGGTTCGCCGACGACGAGGTCATGCGGCGGAGGTGCTTCGGGCGTCGATGAATCCGGCCGTTCCCAGCTGCAAAAAGAGTGGGAAAGAGAGGGGAAAAGGTCAGCGTGGCCGCACGGTTCCAGATCGAGAAGAAACAGAGGTGGAGGAGGCCTATACCGCGCGAACGCCGACGAGCCGAGGTGGCGGAGTTCGAGCTCGATCTCGAGCTCGGGCGCCTCTGGAGATGAATGGGTGGTACGGGAGGTCGATTTGGAGTGTAGGGGAGCGACAGGGAGCGAAAGAGGGGCTCGGGGTCGCCTTATATGGGCTGGTCGAGGTCCACCGTAGGCGTGGCCTACGGGTGCCCGCGGGATCGGCTCGGGTGGCCGTTAGAGAGGGAATGGAAGGCTCGGGGGTGTTCGTGGGAGTGGTGTAGGGTGCCAGGGAGAGAGAGAAGGAGCGGGGTGAGCAGCACGCGGGCCAAAGGAGTGGCGCGAGCATTGGCCGAGCGGGGCGGCGTTCTGGCGCGAGCTGCAGGAGAGAGAGGAGGGCGCGGGAGCAAGTGGGCGGCCTACTGGCATGGAGCGGACGTCGAGGGGCATCGACTGGCGCGCGGGGGAAGCTCGAGGTGGTCGGGAGGCGCGGCGTCAACGGTCGGTGTCCTGCCGGGCGCTCCAGAGCGCGACTTTGGCCGGCATCCGCGGTTTTTCCGCGTCCGCGCGCGTCCACTAGTGTCTGGAAGCTGCAGGGGGTGTGGGCAAAACTAGGAGTGAGCCTTGGATGCTCTGGAGGGCCGAGGGGAGAAAAGGAGGTAGAGAGAGAGGGGAGACGCTGCTGTCTTCCATATTAAAGACCATTTCTGGCCTTAAGAAAAATCTTTTAAATAAAATAGTAAAACAACTTTTAAAATTATATTTTTGTGGTTTATGGGAGTCCTACACCTAATAGGATTCAAATATACCTTTTGAAATATTTTTCATAACCCAAATCAAGTACTTGCAGTGCAAACCTCAATTCAGGGATTTTTGGAAAACTAAATTTAGAAAATACTTTTTGGCCAAATTATTTTTGTAAGAAAATTCTATATTGCACTATACACATGGCATGGTCATTGGGCAGAAGCTTGGGGGCAAGGAGATGAAGTATAGAGGTGGAGTAGTTGACTTTAAAGAGCACTTGAAAAGAAGCACAGAGAGAAAACCAACTCCAAATAAAAGCCAAGTAATGCAAAAGTTTTTGTTGGTCCAAATTTTCATGCTTTATTAATGCAAATGAAATGTTACAAAATGCAGGGTGTGACAGACCTACCCCCCTTAGAAGAATCTCGTCCCCGAGATTCCTAAACTAGGCTTTAAAGAGATACGGAAACTCGGATCTAAGGTAGTCTTCACGCTCCCAAGTTGCTTCTGCTTCAGTGTGGTTGCTCCATTGGACCTTGAAGTACTTGATGGTGCGGCTTCGAGTGCGTCGCTTAGCCTCATCCAGAATGTAGATGGGCCTCTCACGGTAAGTCAAATCAGGCTGAAGGTCAATGGCTTAGTGATTGACGTCCTTGTAAAGATCAGGCTTGTCTGGAACTTGGAGACACTTCCGGAGTTGTGACACGTGGAACACGTTGTGCACATCGGATAGTTCAGGTGGAAGTTCCAACTGGTAATCCACTTCTCCTCGTCGTTCAGTGATCTTGAAGGGGCCAATGTATCTTGGGGCGAGCTTTCTTTTGACATGGAAGCGCTGGGTTCCTTTGAGAGGGGTGACCCGGAGATAGACATGGTCTCTAACTCGGAAGTTTATGTCTCTACAACGTGAGTCAGCGTAGCTCTTCTGTCTTGACTTGGCAGACTTCAGACGCTCTCTAACAAGCTGGACTTGCTCTTCTGCTTCACGAAGGATATCAGGCCCAAAGACAAGTCCTTCTCCGGTTTCTGACCAATTGAGGGGTGTGCGGCTTTTCCGTCCGTATAACACCTCAAATAGCGCCATCTGAAAGCTTGCCTGATAACTGTTGTTGTAAGAGAACTCGGCAAAAGGGAGGCAGTCCTCCCACTTAGCTCCATAAGCTAAGACACAGGCTCGGAGCATGTCTTCGAGTATCTGATTTACTCGTTCTGTCTGACCTCTGGTCTGTGGGTGGAAAGCAGTGCTGAAGGACAACTTGGTCCCCATGGCCTCCTGGAACTTCTTCAAGAACCTTGAGGTAAATTGGGTTCCTCGATCTGACACAATCTCCTTGGGAACACCATGAAGGCTTACGATTCGGTTGATGTAGAGAGTTGCCAGCTGGTTGCCATCATGGGTAGTCTTAACAGGAATGAAATGGGCTACTTTGGTCAAATGATCGACTATGACCCAGATGGAGTCATGTCCCTTGTTTGACCTAGGTAGTCCAGTGATGAAATCCATCCCGACTTTATCCCATTTCCACTCGGGAACCTTGAGTGGTTGGAGCAATCCAGCAGGTCGCTGATATTCATCCTTGACTCTTTGGCACACATCACACTTTGCAACATAGGTGGCAATCTCCCTTTTCATCCCGTGCCACCAAAATCTTTCCTTCAGGTCTTGATACATCTTGGGTTCCCCGGGGTGGATGGAATACGGGGTGTCATGAGCTTCTTGCAAGATCAGATTCTTGAGCTCAACCTTGTTGGGCACACAAATGCGATCCCCAACCACAAAACTCCTTGCTCATCTTCTGTGAACCTTGGGGCTTTGCCCGCTTTGATCTTCCTCTTGATGCCTTCAATACTCTCATGTCCCTTCTGAGCTTCCTTAATATCATCCATCAAGGTAGGCTTAACTTCGAGGTTGGCCAAGAATCCTAGTGCAACCAGTTCCAATCCGAAGCTTTCAAGTTTTTCATACAAGGCGGGTAGCTTGTCCTTAAGCATAGCATTCAAGGAGCAAGCCTTCCTGCTCAATGCATCTGCTACCACATTAGCCTTTCCAGGGTGGTATTGAACACTGAGGTCATAATCTTTGATCAATTCTAGCCATCTTCTTTGCCTCATGTTCAATTCCCTTTGAGTGAAAATATACTTCAGACTTTTGTGATCCGTGTATATCTCACATCGCTTCCCTAGGAGGTAATGTCGCCATGTCTTCAGGGCATGAACCACTGCCGCTAGCTCAAGGTCATGAGTAGCATAGTTCTCTTCATGAGGTCGTAGTTGCCTTGAAAGGTAAGCTACGACTCTGCCTTCTTGCATCAGAACACCTCCCAGTCCGGTTCTTAACGCATCACAATATATCACAAACTCCTTGTGTATATCTGGTGTGGCTAGAACTGGGGCGGTGGTTAGTCTCTTCTTCAGCTCCTGGAAGCTCTCTTCGCACTTCGGCGTCCAATCAAACTTCTTGTCCTTCTTCAAGAGCTGAGTCATGGGTCGGGCAATGCTTGAGAATCCTTCAACGAACTTGCAGTAATATCCCGCGAGTCCGAGGAAGCTTCTGACTTCCTTCACATTGCTTGGGGATTGCCATTCAGTCACGGCTTCAATCTTAGCGGGATCGACTGACAATCCTTCTTCAGTTAACACATGACCCAAGAATCCAACTTCACGCAGCCAGAATTCACACTTGCTGAACTTGGCATACAGTTGGTGCTCTCGAAGCTTGTCTAGGACCATCCTCAAGTGTTGCTCGTGCTCTTCTTCCGACTTCGAGAAGACAAGAATGTCATCAATGAAGACAACGACAAACTTGTCCAAATATTCCATGAAGACCTTATTCATGAGATACATGAAGTAAGCCGGGGCATTGGTCAATCCAAAGGACATGACCGTGCACTCATACAGGCCATATCTGGTTACAAATGCCGTCTTCGGAATATCTTGGGGTCTTATTTTCAGTTGGTAATACCCAGATCTGAGGTCGATCTTGGAGAACACCTTGGCCCCATTGAGTTGATCAAACAGATCTTCAATCTTGGGAAGTGGATACTTGTTCTTGATTGTAACTTCGTTGTGGGAGCGGTAGTCAATGCACAAGCGGATGGTACCGTCCTTCTTTGCCACAAACAGAACAGGTGATCCCCAAGGGGAGGCACTAGGGCGGATAAATCCCTTCCTCAGCTGCTCCTCCAGCTGCTTCTTCAATTCTGCTAACTCCTCCGATCCCATTCTATAAGGCTTCTTATAGATGGGTCCTGCTCTGGGTATGAGCTCGATGATGAACTCAATGTCTCGGTCAGGAGGCATTCCTGGTAGCTCATCAGGAAAAACATCGGGGTATTCGCATACTACCGGCACTTGCTCCAATCCAACTTCAGTCAGACAGTTGACTTGGTTGGCTTGAGTAGAGGAGGGGTTGGAGGCAAATTTTACTTCGACTCCTTGGTCATTGGCCACAGTGACAGTCCGATTGGCGCAATCTATCAAGCCTTGGTGCTTGCTGAGCCAATCCATTCCCAAGATCACGTCCAAGCCTTGTGATTTTTGGATGATAAGGTCTGCTAGGAAGTCTACCCCGTTAATGACCATCCCGACTCCTTTACATCCTATCTTGGCTCTCATCTCTGCTCTGGGGGTTTGTACCACCATAGGGTTATTCAGGGGTGTAGGGGTCATGCCACTTTTTAATGCAAAACTTTGGGTGACAAAAGAATGCGTGGCTCCAGAATCAAACAAAACAGTTGCAGGTGCTGAATTGACAAGGAACGTACCCAGCACGACGTCCGGGTCTTCCTGGGCTTCTTCTGCAGTGACATGATTCACACGACCCCTGCCGTTGTTAGGCAGGTTACGGGGAGCTTGGTTCCTTGGTGGCATTCCACGGCCTTGTCCTGGGTTCTGCGCACTGGGGCGCGGGGCGTCGGGCTTCTTGTTGGGGCAATACTTGGAGTAGTGTCCTGGCTGTCCACATCCAAAGCAAGTGACTTGGTTGGGGATGATGCCCTTGCCAGCATTGTTATTGGGGTTGTTGTACGCTGGCCTGGGGTTGGCATTCTGCTGAGGTGGATAGTTGGTGCGGGGTGCAGGAGCTCTTGGCTACTGATAGGTTGGCTTGACCGGAGCTGGCTACCACGGACGAGGCTTCTGGTTGCTGGAGCTGCTCTTGCTGATCATCTTGCGCTTACGAGTGTCATCCAAAGCACGTCGCTTGTCCTCAAGCATGAGTGCCTTGTTCACCAGATCAGGAAAGGTCGGGCAGTCACACACAACAAGCGAGTACTGCAGAGTCTGGTTAAGGCCTTCCATGAAGCGCTCCCTTTTGGCAGCATCAGTGCTGACATCCTCAGGGGCATACCTTGAGAGAACACTGAACTTTTGCATGTACTCCTTGACAGTGCTACTACCTTGCTTCAGGGCTCGAAACTCACGCTTCTTGATGGCCATGATTCCAGAAGGAATGTGGGCCTTGCGGAATTCTGTCTTGAAGGTATCCCAAGTGATGTTTTGCTCAGCATGCATAGCCTTAAATCCATCCCACCAAGCTCTGGCAGTTCCCCCGAGACAGTGGGCAGCATATGCCACGTTCTCGCGGTCCTCAGTGCATCCGACTAGTGCCAACAGCTCCTCAATGGTGTGGACCCAGTCGTCTGCATCCAGGGGTTCAGCAGTCTCGATGAATGTGGGTGGTGCATGCTTCTTGAACTCCACCAGGGTGGAACGTCTATGGCCGTGTCCCGCCGGCTGGCGATTGACAGCTTGAGCAATCATCTGGAGGGCTGCAGTGTTGGCTTGGCGCTCCTCTCGGAAGGCTTGGAGAAGCTGAGCCATGTCCATGTTTGGAGGAGGTGGCGGTGGTGGAGTCTGTCCTTGGGCTTGGTCCTGGCTGGCTCCTACCTCAGCAGAACCTCCGGCTTCTTGCGGCTGGGTAGAGGTACCAGTACGTGTTACAACAGGCATCCTGTCGGAGCGGTCAAGGTCTCATGATTGGGAAAATAAAATGAGGGAAAGCAATATAGATGGGACGCCTAGTAAGGGGGTGGTGTGACACAAATTTAAGTTAAACAAGGGCCAGAAGGGCCAAACTCATGCATTAAAACCAAATGGGGGATGTCGCCGTTTACAAGTTCCCAAAGGGAAAGTACGACTTCATCAAAGCAACTTGAAAGCAAACACAACACATCATGGTTTCATATGAACCATTACAAGGACTCGACTTCGCATAAGGGGTACACGACCTATCCTACCATAGGGCTACGTACTGGCCTATCCTAGTCCTGAACGGTGTCTAAGTGGTGGAATGCTCGGTCGGGTATTCTGGCTCCTCTCGGTCTTCCTCCTCATCTTCATCTATCTTAGTCTCTTCGTCACTTGAGGGAGTGGGCGAGTGGAGGAGCTGAACATGGCGCTGCTTTGCCGGTGGCGTCATGAAGAGGTTGCGAGACTCCTTCGCCGTCATACGGCGTGGCTGAGGTGATCCCTTGGCATGTGCGACCTGTGGGGGTCGCTCGCCTCGATAGGCTACAACTGGTTGTCCAGGGGGTGCTCCATCCTTCTTGATCCTGTTCGCCTTCATCTGAGCTACGCGCAGGAGTTCCTTGGTCTCGTGGAGTTCCTTCCGAAGCTCCATCGACTCCGAGGCCAGGTGCTGTGCCAGGCTGTCGGCACACAAGCTGAAGTAGGTCTAGAAGCGGAGAGAAAGTCCTTCGTCCAAGGGTGGGGCTGGTGCGCTGCTCTCGTCATCACCCTCCTTCCGATAAGGCAGGTAATGAGTGGCTGGCTCACTTGCCATCTCTGGCAGGAGATCCCGGAGGCGAGTCAGCGCCTTGAGGGCAGTAGTCTCCACGGCGAGGAGCAGTGTTACCATCTGGGGCCCCTCAAAGAACCAGCTCGTCGGGGAGTCGTTCACCCTCACGACTACCTCCACGTGATACTCCTTCTTGGTGCTGTTGATCCAGTGCTCGTGGTAGGATAAGGTGGGGGCTCGAGTGAACTGGCACTTCCTGAGGCTATCCTCAAGAAGCACGGGAAATCCGGTGGTCAGGAAGTCCTCGGGTATGACGGCCATCTACAAAAGTGGAGGGGAAGGGTTAATAGAGGGAGCGTGACCTATGTTTGGGATACTATCATAAGACATAGGTATACGGGTAATCTTGTGGATAGTCTCACTCTAACTAACGTCCATGCTAACTAAGGCTTCCTACAGTCAGGATGGCTCTGGTACCAGCTCTGTGGGGACCCCGACTCATAAGTCGAGATCACCGAATGCACGTGTACAGTGATCCCAGAGATCAGTGCTCACTGAACACACAGAAGCCGAATAACAAGAGTCTTACATCCATACATACCGTCTTACACAAATTGTGACCATTATGGTCAAGTCTAACATTGATAAAGCCTTAAGGGCTGAACATCAAATGAAACATAAGCAGCGGAAATCGTCGTTGATAAGTAGAACCCATGCCATCTGCCTTAACCCCACAGGCATTCTGACTGGGAAACGTCCTAGTTCGCATGTTCGTCTCCAAAGAACTCTTCTTCGAACTCCGGTTCTTCCATGCCTGGTCAATTAAATAACCAGTGGCAAGCCAATGAGTACTTTGAATGTACTCGCAAGCAACCCATGTTTTGGTTCAAGGTACAACAATGCATGATATAGGTAAATTTTTGCAGAAAGCTAGTTTTAAGTGCAATGACATGTTCAACATCTTTATAAAGCATGCATCAAGAGAGTTCAAGTAACCATCAGGACTGGTTACAGATATCAACATAAATAGAGTGGGCACCAACCCATCTAACATAAACAGAGTGGGCACCAACCCAGCTCAATCATTTCAAGTTCTTTGACTTGACCCAGGTAGTTTTATCAGCTCACACACACACGGTTGAAAACTCTGGACATAGTTTAAGCAGCACCGCCCAACCGTCCTTGACCGTGGACACGGCTATTCGAATAGTTTTACACTCTGCAGAGGTTGCACACTGTACCCACAAGATCCGGGGAACTTCCGTGTCATCCACGACCCGCGATACCTCAAGTACCCGGGGTAAGCACCCGATCACTACCTTTCCCTAGACGACACTAACATGGGGTCCACTCGATTGGTAGTAACCCCCGTGCCCAACATTTCACATCACACTTTCATGGAGCCTTGCTCCCATAATTATCACATACCACTGGCACAGGGTACCAACGGTGTGTCCAGTGCCCTGTGAAAACAGTCATGGCCGCCCTACCTGGAACGACCCCGTCCCGAGAGAGCGCACCAACAACTCTCCCGTCACTAGTAATGCGGGCCCCAAGCTAGTACCGGTCTAGGTACTCAATAATGCCCTTTCCCATATAAGGGTAGAGTGGTTGCGCATGTAAGGTTGGGACAGTCATCAAATCTTAAATCTAATCCATTTTCGAAAAAAACACACACCCTTGCCTCGGTACACCACTTCGTCATCAAGTGGTTACCCATCTCATCATCTCCCTCGGTCATAAGTGGCACCCGACGGGGTTTTCGAAAATCCTTTTGAAGATACTTTGTCTCCGTCACCATGCATATACCCATCCCTTTTTGCGTAGCATCTACTTTAGCATCCTATCTACTCCCACCGGCATAACCCTCATAAGAAGGTAGGGCCACGCACAATACAAGTATCAACGAGGAATTAACCGAGGCAACCAACCCATGTGGTTCACCATCTCATCATGATTCCGATGCAACAATAATAAAGAGCTATATG
The DNA here is from genome assembly GCA_963921465.1 of Triticum timopheevii. Classification (NCBI taxonomy): domain Eukaryota; kingdom Viridiplantae; phylum Streptophyta; class Magnoliopsida; order Poales; family Poaceae; genus Triticum; species Triticum timopheevii. Next base: position 145,140,152 of record OY997270.1, read on the forward strand.
GCATGCATAAAAAGGTTTCATAGACATGGTCAAAGGGCTGCTTGCCTTGGTTGGCTTGGTCTTCAAAGTCTTCAGGCCCTGCTCCTCCTTCTTCCTCAGCTACCTCGTCAAATACGGGATCTAACGTTGCAAGAAAATAACGGGAAAATAAGACAATAACAAAAACAGAAAAGTCAAAGTGCTCAGAAAAATGTCAACTTATTTTTGTAAAATACTAGGAGAAAAACTAGGAAGGGGAAAATTCTTGGTTTTGAATTTGGAGCTAGGGAAACAGAGTTGTGGATTTTCAAACAGAGGTTTTATTGTTCAAATTTGAATTTAAATTTGAACAGAGCAAAAAGGTGTAATGGATGTGCATGAAAGATATATCAATAAATAGGTGGGATAATTCTGAGATTTTAGGAGTTGGAATTATTTCATTTGGACAAATATTTTGCCCTGTGGAATTTTTGGAAAGGAGACAGAAAAAGAAAAAGAAAAGTGGCGCTGTGCCACTGGGCTAGAGAGGCCACGGGCAGCAGGCCCAGAGGGGAAACCAGCCCATGCGGGCCGCCACGTCAAAGGCGTAAAGGCGAAATACGCCTTCAGCCGACGGGCGAACCGGTGCACGCGCGCGCGCGCGTTGTAAACCTGACGGGTGGATCCCACCCGTCAGGGCGTGAGGCTGACGGACTAGCCCCACGGTCGTCGTCGTCTACCTCCGGCCAGAGGCAACAACGAGCTCGCCGGCGGTGATACAGAGCACGGGGAGGTGCGCGGGTGGTACCGTTGGATTCGGGGCGGAGTCGCCGTTCGGGTGGTGGTGGAGACGGTCGCCGGAGCAGCCTGGTTCGCTGGCGACAAGGTCACGCGGCGGAGGTGCTTCGGGCGTCGATGAATCCAGCCGTTCCCGGCTGCAAAAAGAGCAGGAAAGAGAGGGGAAAAGGTCAGCGTGGCCGTGCGGTTCTAGATCGAGAAGAAACAGAGGCAGAGGAGGCCTGCACCGCGCGAACGCCGACGAGCCGAGGCGGCGGATTTCGAGCTCGATCTCGAGCTCGGGCGGCTGTGGAGATGAATGGGTGGTACGGGAGGTCGATTTGGAGTGTAGGGGAGCGACAGGGAGCGAAAGAGGGGCTCGGGGTCGCCTTATATGGGCTGGCCGAGGTCCACCGTAGGCGTGGCCTACGGGTGCCAGCGGGATCGGCTCGGGTGGCCGTTAGAGAGGGAATGGAAGGCTCGGGGGTGTTCGTGGGAGTGGTGTAGGGTGCCAGGGAGAGAGAGAAGGAGCGGGGTAAGCTGCACGCGGGTCACAGGAGTGGCGCGAGCATTGGCCGAGCGGGGCGGCGTTCTGGCGCGAGCTGCAGGAGAGAGAGGAGGGCGCGGGAGCAAGTGGGCGGCCTGCTGGCGTGGAGCGGACGTCGAGGGGCATCGACTGGCGCGCGGGGGAAGCTCGAGGTGGTCGGGAGGTGCGGCGTCAACGGTCGGTGTCCTGCCGGGCACTCTAGAGCGCGACTTTGGCCGGCATCCGCGGTTTTTCATTCCAGAGAAGGAGGGGCAAAACTAGGAGTGAGCCTTGGATGCTCTGGAGGGCCGAGGGGAGAGAAGGAGGTAGAGAGAGAGGGAAGAAGCTGCTGTCCAGAGAAGACAATTGGGGTTTCCCCCTCCCTCATCATTGCTTCCTCGGGCAGAAAAGCATCCAAGTTGCAGAGGGGAACGAGGAGGGGTTGTGGTAAAAAGATGGGATCAAGGAGATTAGTGGAAGGGGCTGGAATTTGCATTCCAAAATTCTGCCAGAAGGTGTTTGATGATGTTTTGGGCAAGCTAATGACTCCCACTGGCCATGAGCCTCCACAGGGTGAGATGCCACATATAATTAGGGCCTTCCACCCATTTTGAGCTTATTTGGACAAAATTGCCAATGCAACTTTTGCAAACCCTAAAAATGGGCAGGAATGGATTTGTGTAGATCCAGTTGAGTAGATCACTTCTCCTGGATGCACCACTTGGTGTGGTGGCCTTATTTAGTCATGTGACCAGGCTCACAAAAGTTGGGGTCATGGAGAAAAAGTTGGTAGTGCAAAGTAGTTCAAATTTGATTATGGTCCGAGAAGGTTTTGAGGTACTTTGACCAGGATATCTTCTTCTCCAACCTGTGCCACTTGGTCTAGATGCATTATTAGACCATTGGAGCATGTTCACCAAGTTTGAGAACATTTGGACATGTTTGGCAATGTAAAGTTGCTCAAACTTCAAAATGGACAGAGATAGTTTTGAGGGGATTTAATGGGGTTATACTATTCTCCATGACATGAGACTTGTGAAGATCATCAAGTATGTCATATGTGAGATGATAGAATTTTCTTGTAATTTTTGGAGAATATTTCCTTTGTAAATATTTCAAAAGCTTGAAATATCCAGAAAGGGTTTTTGAGGGATTTGACCAATATTTTGAACATGACCATGTGTTGAAACTCTTATATATGGAAAATATATGTCCACTGAGTTTCCCTAATTTTTGTCAAATATTTTTAAAACAATAAAATAATTTTTCCCTATTAAAGACCATTTCTGGCCTTAAGAAAAAGCTTTTAAATAAAATAGTAAAACAACTTTTAAAATTATATTTTTGTGGTTTATTGGAGTCCTACACCTAATAGGATTCAAATATACCTTTGGAAATATTTTTCATAACCCAAATCAAGTACTTGCCGTGCAAACCTCAATTCAGGGGTTTTTGGAAAACTAAATTTAGAAAATACTTTTTGGCCAAATTATTTTTGTAAGAAAATTCTATATTGCACTATACACATGGCAGGGTCATTGGGCAGAGCTTAGGGGCAAGGAGATGAAGTACAGAGGTGGAGTAGTTGACTTTAAGGAGCACTTGGAAAGAAGCACAGAGAGAAAACCAACTCCAAATAAAAGCCAAATAATGCAAAAGTTTTTGTTGGTCCAAATTTTCATGATTTATTAATGCAAATGAAATGTTACAAAATGGAGGGTGTGACACCTTCCCCAGGTCTTCTCGCTCCGAAAGGCGCTCCTTTTCAAGAGCCTCATTGCGGTCGGTAGCATCCTTCAACTTAACGGCCATTTCGGCCATCTCTTCCCTGCTTCGGCAGTGTGCGGCCCTTTCGGCTTCTAACTCCTCGGCCGCCCTCGAGGCAGCCGCATCACTCCTTCTGGCTTGCTCCTTGGCTTGAGCAAGTTCTTCCCGAAGGCTCTCCACAGCAGCAGCACCATCTGCGTCAAGCGCAAATATTGTAAGAGGTGGGCTTTGGCTCCCTTAATAGGTGACTGCGGAGAAACAACTTTGCGACTCGTCAAGTCGCTTGTTGATTAGCGTCATGTCCGCATCCGCAACATCGAGTTGCCGCTTTAGTTCAGCAAATCCATCAGTCCGGCTAGCCCCTGGACTATCCGCCACCTGCATAGGAAAGGCGACACTCAATACCTGCGATTTTGATCCTCGGCACGCTGTCACTTTCGACAACCTACCGAGTCTCAGGGGCTACTATCTATACAGGGCGCACTTTATGTGCAAAACTGTCAAAAAGGGGTGTCATTTTTACATACCTCAAATCCCGCCAGCAAACTCCTGACGGCATTACGCAATCCGCTTTCGGCGGACGAAATCCTTCCAATCACCATGCTCATCAATGCACGGTGATCTTCTGAGACGGACGCCCTCTCAAGCAGATCCTTCAGCTCCCCCGGCCGAACACTAGTCGGCGCCGAACTCTTCGGCTCTGCCGGGCTCAGGGATACCCTCCATGATGACACTTCAGGCTCGTCCGCCCTATCGGACAGTGCAGCGGACGGAGGCGTCTCGCTCTCCACCATCTCCGGACGAAGATCCCCCGAAGATGAGCTCATCTGAGAAGGTCGGAGATCCGAACTACAAGGTAAAAGTTCGGTTATCCTCAGAAGCACAAATAGGGATGTCTCTTATTACCAAGCTCTCTTTTTTTACTTACGGCTCGCTGGAGGGCTGATCCTTTAAGGGAGACTGTGCGGCCGGGGCCTCCCCGGACGCAGGACCCTCTGGTGAAGATTTCTTCCCCCGTTTAGGGGCTTTGGCCTCTGGGTCTTCGGAGGCGGTCCTCTTCTCCCCCTGGAGGGAGGGACTCTCGATCCCGCTCTTTCAAGAGCCTCCTTGGATGAGGCGGTAGCTCCTCTATTTTCCCCTTCGACTTCTTCTAAAGGCGCAACCTCCAGCATCTTGACCAGCACGGGATCCGGCGCGGTCTCTTGGAGGGGGGCCGCACACCGTATCAGCTTTGCTTGCGCTATCCACTCCTGTTGAAGGATAACGGGTTAAAAGGCGAATTGTAGAAAGGCAAACAAACGGTACGTCCAAACACTGAGCTACTTACTTGAGTATCCGGGCGATTGCAGCTTAGGCCGGCGTCCTCGGTCAATTCTGGACACACCGCCCGTGATCCGAAGAACAACTCGTACATCTCCACGGGTGTCATACCCATAAAGTGTTGGAGAATCCATGGTCCCTCTGGATTGAACTCCCATAGCCGGAGAGGACGGCGTTTGCAGGGAAGGAGATGCCCAATCAGCATAACCTGCATCACTACGACCAGATCGACCTCCCTCGCCTGGAGGTCTCGAATCCGGCCCTGCAATAGGGGCACACCTTTTGACGTCCCCCAATTGAGCCCTTGGTTGACCCACGACATCAACCGTCGTGGAGGTCCCGAGCGGAATAAGGGCGGCGGCTTCTGCCTGCTGCCCTTTGGAGCGGTGATATAGACCCACTCCTGCTGCCACAAGTCGAGCTCTTCTTGAAAGGAGCCCTCGGGCCACGGGGCATCGGCCCTCCTGATTACGGCTGCCCCGCCGCACTCTGCTTGACGCCCCCCGATCATCTTCGGCTCCACATTGAAGGTCTTCAGCCACAGGCCGAAGTGGGGGGTGACGCGGAGGAAGGCTTCGCAAACGACGATAAATGCGGAGATATGGAGGATGGACTCCGGAGCCAAGTCGTGGAATTCCAACCCATAGTAAAACATGAGCCCTCTCACAAAAGGATCCATCGGGAAGCCTAAACCCCGACGGAGGTGGGACACAAAGACGACGTACTCGCCGGGCTCGGGGGTGGGGATGGCCTGCCCTTCGGCGGGCAACCTATGCGAAATCTCGTAAGACAGGTACTTGGCCTCTCGCAGCTTTAGCACGTCCTCCTCCATGACGGAGGAGGGCATCCACCGGCCCTGAAGGTCGGAGCCGGACATTGTTGAAAGTCCGAAGCGCTCGAATCTGGGGCTCTGGGTGTTGGAACTTGGAGCAAGGAGAAGATTCGATGGAGGATTGAAGAAAAGAAACGAGCCTTGGTCCTATTATAAAGAGGAAGAATACCAAGAGCCGTCTTCGTGACCGTTCGGGACTCGCCTTCGATGGAGGGGGCGTGGCGACGGGCGCGGTTGGGTTACCCACGTCCGTATTGATGAGAATCCCTGAATAAGGGGAACACGATCTCTGCTTCGACAAGACGTGCCAAGGAAACCGCTTCGCTAAACGCGCTGAGGTGGTATAATAAAAAACGATTCAAGTAAAGGCTTGGTAGTGGCGTGACGTCATGCCACAGAATACGTCAACAGATTGAACTTGTGTACATATTATTCTCTCTACGGTGGAGCGTGGAATTTATTTTGCAGAGCCGGACACTATCCTGGTGTTCACAATCTTCTATGAATTATTCGGAGGAGGAACCCGCCTTGCAATGCTGTCGGAGTAATGGGCCACGGGTAGGCCGACCCGGGTCCCAAGATCTTTCAAGACATCGGGGCAAGCTGCGCCCCTCAGCACGCGTCCCAGCTGGCGACCTTCGAGGATCGCGAGTCCCAGCTGGCGACCTTCGGAGGAGCCGAATCCCCAAATGGCGACTCCGAAGCAAGCCGACTTCAGGCTTGCCACCTTTCAGGGGGCCAACTATGAGAGTCGGCCCGCGACCTTTCACGAAGACCGAAGCAGGGTACGGCCCCGACGTGGCCGTCCCCTCAAACCCACGGGAGGTAGGCATGGCTACAGTGAGCCGTACCAGCGAGAGATCTCCGGTGAGGCGCGGCACTGTTGCCATGCCTCCCCTGACTTCAGCCACAGTGCACAAGGCACTGTGCCGACGACGGCAGCCTGTACGGCCCGAAGATCGCCGGGCCCCCTGTCAGTGAGAGAAAAGAGGACGGCCGGAGAGCCCGAAGACGACCCTGCGGGAGTCAGCCTCCCCAGAGTCGACCGTCTCCTAGTCAGGGCCCCACAAGCCATAAACCGGATTGGACGGGGAGTGGCGACAGTGATCGCCTGACAGACGGCGGCACTGTTCCCACGACCCCATGACCGAGCCTGCGTCATCAGGAGTGTTGCATAGTGTTCTGCATGTCAGCGGGGCCCGCCAGTCTGCGGGCCCCAGAAGCCGGCAGGGAGGACGGCTGCGTGAGAGACAGACGGCTGGGGGCCACGCCCAGTCAGATTACCATTGTACCCCCGGGGGGTGGGCCTATATAAACCCCCCGGGGCACCCATGCAAAGGGTTGGGCCCTGGATAGGTTTAGACACATAGAAAACCAAGGGAGAGAGCTAGCCTTGCTCCCTCCTGCCTCCCGGAACAGCTCAAGGAGCGCCTCTGTACTATCATACCATAGTGATCATGCGGAGACCCCGCAGAGCAGCAGTAGGGGTGTTATCTCCCCGGAGAGCCCCGAAGCTGGGTAAGATTCGCCGGCGTGCATGTCTGCGCCTCATCCCGTTTCCAGGCACCGGCGACGTTCTACTCGCCCCCACCATGATAAGCCACCCGTTGGCATATGTCGCATCCAACCCCCGACATTTGGCGCCCACCGTGGGGCTTGGTGCACCGTCGTCCGGAGATCTGTTCTGGACGGGAACCCTCTTCCTCCCTGGCGAGCGCAGCCAGCCCGGCTCGCCAGATGGAGCCTGCATCGACACGCTACGCGGCGCCGAAGCCGCCTGCGCTGCGAGCGGCCTCGCCGAACTCATTGGCGAGGTGCGCCTCTCCGACGAGCCCGCACCAAGTGCGGGGACGGGTGGCCCTGAGAGCCTCCTTGAGGGCCTCCTCGACCAACTCCACGTCGCCGGCGAGCCCGCCGTAGATTTGGAGTCCGTAGGCTCATCCGAACCGATGCTGGTCCACTCCGACGCCGTTGAGCTTGATATCTTCCCCACCAACGTGGTGGTCTACGACGAGCCGCTTCCATGCGAGGAGAGTGGCGGAAGCGCCGTCATGGAGGTGCACGTCATCGGCCACGGCGAGCACTCCGGCGAAAACGCCCAGGACCAGCTGCCAGCGGCCCTGCAAGACCTAGCTGCGCCCATCCCAGAGGTCGCAGATGCGGAGATGCTGGAAGAATGCCGCCTTCAGATCATCGAAGGCGCCAAGAAGTTGGCAAGCATGAGGTGCTTGTCAGAAGCATACCAGCGTGAGATGGATCGTGCTGTAGGCGGCTCGCCGGCTCCGACTGGGCCGAGCCGTCTAGGTGTGGTCCGAGAACGCGGCGCAGCCATCGCCGACTTGCTTGGGGCGAAGCGCCCCGTGTATGCCACCCCTGCGGAGAACATCCGCGCCGCCCAAGCGGCGACCGAAGAGTTGAAGAACCTCGAAGGCGAAGAGAGCCGTGTGATAACGGAGCGAGTCCAGCAGCTCCTCGATGCGGTTGCTGCGCAGAACGCGGCAGGCGGCCGCGCAGACACGCTGCAGCAGCCGAACGACGACTTACCCCCTCGCCGAGATCAAGGCGCGACCTCCCGGACGCCGACTGACGGAGTCCGCGGAAGGAAAGAGAAGGAGCCGGCTGTTAGTCACAGCCGGACTCGCATCACTATCGAGCGCGACCAAGACGGCCGCCCCAGAGCTGTGGAGCGACGTGACGATTATTTGCCTCCCCCGCCCCGAAGAGAGCGGCGAGTTTCTTCGCCGCCTGTTGAGCATCTGACTCTCGGAGGTCGCCTTGGCCGCCGAGAGGGAGTCGGAGAGAATGACGCCCGCCACCGGATCGACCGACTCCACAGATCCCTGGCGTTAGAAGAAGAAGATGAGTTGGGTCCGCCTTGCTTCGGGCCCCGCATCAGAGACGAGCCCTTCCCCAAAGGGTTCACGCTCCCCCGAGATACGCCCAAGTACACCGGCTCCATGAAGCTGGAGGATTGGCTGATAGACTACTCCACAGCCGTCAACATAGCCAACGGCAACAAGCGAGTCGCTGTAAAGTATGTTCCTCTCATGCTCCAGGGCACGGCCCGGACATGGCTGAACAGCCTAAAGCCCCGCAGCATCAATAGCTGGGTCGACTTCACCGAGGCCTTCATTCGCAACTTCACCAGCACGTACAAGCGACCTCCCAAGCCGCGCCAGCTCTCCCTGTGCGTGCAAGGCCCTGAAGAATCGACACGCGACTACCTCACGCGATGGGGCGAACTTCGAAACTCCTGCGAGGGCGAGCACGAGGTGCAGGCCATCGAGTACTTCATGGCCGAGTGCCGGGAGGGCACCCTCCTCAAGCACAAGCTCCTCTGCGACGAGCCCGAAAACCTCGACGAACTGCTAGTCATAGCAGACAAGTATGCCACGGCCGACTCCTCTATGAAGACAGAGATCCAAGTCAACGCGGCTGACAAAGTGACTCCCCAGGCTCCCAGAACCCCGGCTGGAGACGCCAGCCGGCGACAGTAGCAGAACGACAACAAGCATAAAGCCCCACAGCCGACTTCCAACAGTCGGCAGGTAGCGGCAGTAGAAGATCAGCAACCGGAAGGGCAACCTCCGTCCAAGCAGCAGAAAGGCGGCAAGTCCAACTGGTTGCCGGCTTTCTCCTATGAGCAGACTCTGGATGGTCCTTGCAAGTTCCACAGTGGCGCGAAGCCGTCGAACCACACCACCAGAAAGTACCACTGGCTCGCCAGGATCGCCAAGGGAGACGGCCTTGCCCCTCCGCCGCCTGCGGGGCCGCCGCCTCCGCCGCCGCCCCTGCAGCCGGCGGCTCGGCCAGTCGGCGCAGTCCAAGACGAGTTCCCAGAAGAGCACGGAGCATACGTAGTGTTCACCAGTCTGGCAGATGATCGGCGCAGCAGGCGCCAACAATAGCAAGAAGTCAACGTAGTAGCAACAGAGGCTCCCGAGTTCATGCATTGGTCCGAGAAGCCTATCAGCTGGAGTCGGGCAGATCACCCAGAGGTGATGCCGAGTCCGGGCTCCTACGCCTTGGTTCTAGGTGCGACCTTGGCCACTGATAGGCGGGCCGCCCATTTCTCGCGGGTCCTGATAGACGGAGGCAGCAGCATAAACATCCTGTACAAGGACACCATGGAGAAGCTCGGAATCAGGCGGAGGCAGCTGCAGAGCAGCCGCACCATGTTCCATGGAATCGTACCCGGCCTCTCCTGTTCACCAATCGGCAAGATTCTGATAGACGTCCTCTTCGGAGACAAAGATCACTTCCGCTGAGAGCCAGTCTGGTTCGAGGTGGTGGACTTGGAGAGCCCGTACCACGCGCTGCTAGGTCGGCCAGCTTTGGCCAAGTTCATGGCTGTTCCCCACTACGCCTACCTCAAGATGAAGATGCCGAGTTCCAAGGGGATTTTGACTGTTTCCGGCGACTACCGGAAGTCGTCCGCGTGCGCGGCCGAATGCAGTCGGCTGGCCGAGTCTTTGGTGATCGCAGCCGAGAAGCGGCTCCTTGACCGTGTCGTGGCGATGGCTGGGAAGCAGCCGGAGATGTCGCCCGACCCCAGGGAGTCGGAAGCAGAAGGATCGTTCAAGCCGGCTAAAGAAACCAAGAAGATACCTTTGATAGCAAATAGGAAGGCGAGCTCGTCGATTTCCTCCGTGAGAATCGGGACATCTTCGCATGGTCCCCCAAGGACATGCCAGGTGTGCCGACGGAATTCGCCGAGCACAAGCTACACGTCAGGCCGGATGTGAAGCCGGTCAGGCAGCCCTTGCGCCGCTTGTCAGAAGAAAAGAGAAGACTTGTGGGAGAGGAGATAGCCCAGCTCCTGGCAGCCGGATTCATCATGGAAGTGTTTTTTCCAGAGTGGTTAGCAAACCCAGTACTGGTATTGAAGAAGAATAAGCAGTGGCGGATGTGCATAGACTACACCAGCCTCAATAAAGCCTGCCCGAAGGACCCGTTTGCTCTGCCAAGGATCGATCAAGTGATAGACTCCACAGCCGGATGCGAGCTGTTGAGTTTCCTAGACGCCTACTCAGGATATCACCAGATCAAGCTGAATCCAGCGGACAGACTGAAGACCGCATTCATCACGCCATTTGGAGCCTTCTGCTACCTGACAATGACGTTCGGCTTGAGGAATGCTGGCGCCACCTTTCAGCGTTGCATGCAGAAATGCCTCCTCAAGCAACTCGGCAGAAACGCCCACGTCTATCTGGACGATGTGGTAGTGAAGACGGAAAAGCGTGGGACGCTACTGGAAGACCTCAAAGAGACCTTTGAAAATCTGCGCCGATTCCAGATCAAGCTCAATCCCGAGAAGTGTGTGTTCGGAGTCCTAGCCAGCCAGCTCCTCGCCTTTTTGGTCTCCGAACGCGGCATAGAGTGCAACCCCGTGAAGATCAAGGCCATTGAGAGAATGGAGGTACCCAGCCGACTGTTGGATGTGCAGAAGTTCACCGGCTGCTTGGCATCAATCAGCCGATTCATTAGTCGGCTGGGCGAGAAAGCTCTGCCTTTGTATCAATTGATGAAGAAGACCACCTTTTTTGAGTGGAACCACAAGGAAGATGAGGCATTTCTTCAACTGAAGAAGATGCTGGCGACTCCCCCTGTGTTGGCGGCTCCGACTCCCAAGGAACAAATGCTCTTGTACATCGCCGCCACCAGCCGGGTAGTCAGCACAATTATTGTAGTCGAGCGCAAGGAGGAAGGCAAGGCGCTTCCGGTTCAGAGACCGGTGTATTACCTGAGCGAGGTACTGTCGACCTCCAAGCAGAACTACCCTCACTATCAGAAGATGTGTTACGGCGTGCATTTTGCCGCCAAGAAGCTGAAGCCCTACTTTCAAGAGCATCCAATCACGGTGGTCTGCACCGCTCCCCTCGCTGAGATCATTGGAAGCCGAGACGACTCCGGCCGAGTGGCCAAGTGGGCTATCGATCTAGCCCCTTACACCATCCACTACCAACCTCGCACCGCCATCAAGTCGCAGCCGCTGGCCGACTTCCTCGTCGACTGGGCCGAGACTCAGTACCTGCCACCAGCGCCCGACTCTACTCATTGGCGACTGCACTTCGACGGCTCCAAGATGCGCACCGGCCTCGGAGCCGGCGTCGTCCTCACCTCCCCCAAGGGCGACAAGCTCAAGTACGTGCTACAAATCCACTTCGCCGCCTCCAACAACGTCGCCGAATATGAAGCGCTCATCCACGGGCTCCGGCTTGCCAAAGAACTCGGCATTCGCCGGATTCTATGCTATGGTGACTCCGACTTGGTGGTTCAGCAATCATCCGGCGACTGGGACGCCAAAGACACAAACATGGCGAGCTACCGCTTCCTGGTGCAGCAACTCAGCGGATATTTTAAGGGGTGCGAATTCCTCCACGTGCCAAGAAACGACAACGATCAAGCAAACGCCTTGGCACGAGTCGGCTCCACTCGCTAGGCAATACCTTCCGGCATCGCCCTTCAGCGCCTCCTCAAGCCGTCTATCAAGCCTTCACCAGAATCTGACTCCATCTTCGTGCCGGCTCCGCCAGAAATAGTCGGATCCGACTCCAAGGCCCCGGCAAGCGACCTCAAGAAAGCAGCAGTCGGCCTGGGGACTTCCAAGCCCGGCCCGGGGACTGCGCCAGTCGGCCCGGGAGCTGCCCCAGTCGGCCCAGAGATTCCCTCAGTCCAGCAAGCGGCGGCAGACTCCAACCCGCTGCCTCCCAGCCCAGCCACCCTTGTCCAAGTCGCTGTGGTAGCAGTTGAAGAGATAGCAGCACCTTCATGGGCGCAGCCCATCCTCAAATTCCTAGTAAACAAGGAGTTACCAGCAGACGAGACCCTGGCTCGGCAAGTACAACGCCGAGCAGCAGCCTACACCATAGTCAACAAAGAGCTAGTTAGGCGCAGTGTCACTGGTGTCCACCAGCGTTGCGTAGAGTCAGAGCAAGGCCAAGCGATCCTCAGAGACATCCATCAGGGCGAGTGCGGCCACCATGCGGCTTCGAGGGCGCTCGTGGCCAAAGCCTTTCGGCACGGTTTCTTTTGGCCGACTGCCCTGGAAGAAGCTAAAGAACTAGTCAAGAAATGCAAGGGGTGCCAGGTGTTCCGCTCCAAGCCCCTTCAACTGGCTTCCGCGCTGAAAACAATCCCCATTGCCTGGCCCTTCGCAGTTTGGGGCCTGGACATGGTAGGACCATTCAAGAGGGCCCGAGGCGGCCTAACTCATTTGCTTGTCGCAGTGGACAAGTTCACCAAGTGGGTAGAAGCGAAGCCCATCAAGAAATTAAACGGGCCCACAGCAGTGACCTTCATTGCCGACATCACAGTGCGGTACGGCATACCGCACAGCATTATCACAGACAACGACACCAACTTCGCCAAGGGCGCCCTGGCTTGTTTCTACGCGACGCAGGACATCCGACTGGACTTAGTGTCCGTTGCCCATCCACAGTCAAACGGCCAGGTGGAATGAACCAACGGCCTCATCTTGTCCGGCATCAAGCCTCGATTGGTCGAACCACTCGAGCGCTTGGCCGGCTGTTGGGTCGAAGAGCTGCCTGCCATCCTCTGGAGTCTGCGCACAACCCCAAACAGGTCAACCGGCTTCACGCCGTTCTTCCTCGTCTACGGTGCCGAAGCCGTCATCCCGACGGATATACAGTTCGACTCTCCTCGAGTCTCTATGTACACCAAAGAGGAGGCCGAAGAAGCACGCCAAGAAGGCGTCGATCTACTGGAAGAGGGCCGACTGTTGGCACTCAGTTGGTCCGGCATCTACCAGCAGAGCCTGCGCCGATACTACAATCGCAAGGTCAAGCCAAGATCGTTCCAAGAGGGCGACCTTGTGCTCCGGCTGATTCAGAGAACAGCCGTCCAGCACAAGTTGTCGGCGCCTTGGGAAGGTCCCTTCATCATCAGCAAGGTGCTAGGGAACGACGCCTACTATCTGATCGATGCTCAGAAGCCTCGAGCACGCAAGAGGGACGACTCCGGCAAAGAAACAGAGCGCCCGTGGAACGCAAATCTTCTGCGAAGATTTTACAGTTGATGCAGTATGTATCACGCTAACCTCTTTCGTATTAAAATACTAAGACCTTAGGCCCCCCGGGACGAACTCGGGGACTGCCTTTTTGATTATCTGTATGATATGGATTACGCTTCCGAAACGCTTTTTCCTTTTATCATACTGTCTGGCACCGGGTCCGACTAGTCGGCCCGGGGACTAGCCGTCTTGCGCTATGAAATGCTCCCTGAAGTCAGACAAGTAATGTGCCGTGCTCAAAGCCGCCTCCTGCCGAAAGCCGCAGCTTGCAGAGTGACTGTCGGTAAGCAGGGGACGGGAAAGAACGAGCGCACACATGAAAAATGGCTAAGGACTTAAGAGCTACGCATAGCCCAAGCCGGCTGCCAGCCTCCCCTTACCGAGCCAACTCGCGAGCAGTCGGCTCGCAATCTCAATTTTCATCAAGGATAGCCGACTCTCGATAGTCGGCCTATCGGTTTCTAGCCAACTTGCTTAGATATTCTAAACGACTAAGTACTTGCCTCCCTAAAGTAGCTAAGCACTTGACCCGGCGGCAGTCCGCAGAGCGGCTGCCCAGTCGGCAAGGCGGCAACTGAAGGAAGGCGGCAAAGGAAAAAGTCTAAGGAACAAAAGCAAGGAAAGGCAGAAATTAGATAAATATTTACATAAGGCCCTTGGCCGAATACACCCCGCGGGTGGAATTGTTCGAAACTGACAAGTTTTTAAGAACAAAAGAGACAGGTAAAACTGAAGCACTCTAGGGGGCGGCCTCCGGAGCCGGAGGGTTGGAGGTGGCGGCGGCGTCGGACGTCGGGGCAGTCGGCTGGGCGGTCTCGGCTTGGTCGCCTCCAGCGACAGTCGCCTTGTCCTTCTGAGGCTCGTTGCTGGAGGCACGATCAGGCTGAGGCTGGCCGCCTGCCTCGTCCTCTGGCTCCTCCTCCTCACTTCCGTCCTCCGACTCGTCCTCTTCCTCGGCGCTGGAGCCGATCACCTCCGCCGAGTCCTCCTCGTACTCTAGGTGCATCCCGAACCACTACGGCGGCACCTCCTCGCCGCCTTCGGTCCGCTCGGGCACAAAGACACTGGTGTCCGTGTACTCGGCGATGGCCACCGCATGCTCGACGAGGGCGCCTTCCACGGCCTCCAGCTCGGCCTGGGCCTCTGACCGGAAAGCGGCCAGGCGGTCCAGGTCCAGCCCAGGGTACCACCCTTTGACGAACTCCAAGGCCCGGCGTGCTCCGGCACGGGCCGAGGAGCCCCTCCAAGCCTCGAAGCGACCGGCGGCGACCTCCAGCCAGTCGGCCGTCTGGCTGGCGGTGCGAAGAGCTGGCACCTCCGGCCACAGAGCGGCAACGACTTGGGCGCCGGCGCGTTGAAGACGGCGCAGCAGACGATGAGTAGGACGAAGGCGAGCCCCGATGCTCAGAAGCTGCTCGTCGATGGTTCGGGGGGGTGTTGGCAGCAATCACCTCGCCCTTCGCCCTTCGCTCCTCCCGAGCCGCCTCGATGGCCAGAGGGACGGCTTGCGAGTGGCCGGGAAAGAAGTCTGCCAAGACAAGAAAAGAAGACAGTCAGAAAACCCAAAATCAGCCCGATGCTGAATCGGAAGACCAAAGAAGGGAAAAAAGAATTACCGTCGACGATGTCCTCAAGCTCGTGGTAGCCGGAGGTCAGCATCGCCTCCCAGTCGGTCCAGGCGGAGCGCTCGACCTCGAACTCGGCTATGAGGGCATCCTCCCGTGACTTGGCGTCTTCCTGCGCCTTCCGGAGAAGTTCCTTCTGCTCGGCCAGCTGCGTCGCCAGCAGGTCGTGCTCTTGGACGAGCTTGTTGCACTCCTCCTCCTTGGCGCGGCGGGCGGTGTTGGCCTCGCCCAGCTGCTCCTGGAGGGCGGCGTTGGCGCCTGAAGTTCGAGGAAAAAAGACAAGAACGTCATCAGTAAGGAAGGTCGCCGGGGAGATCCGGCCCGACTGCTCAGCAGTCGGCCCGAATCTCGGGGACTACAGCCCGCGGGCGCGCCAGCGCGCCCCCGTGGAGAAGAAGGAAGATAGATCGCCGGGGAGATCCGGCCCGACTGCTCAGCAGTCGGCCCGAATCTCGGGGACTACAGCCCGCGGGTGCGCCAGCGCGCCCCGGCGAAGAAGAAAGAATTAGCTCACCTCGGCTTTCCGTCAGATCGGCGGTCCGCTTCCTCAGCTCTTCAACATTGCGGTTGAAGGCAGTGGCGCGGAGATTGTGGTATTCCTGCAAAGCCGGCAAAGCAAAGTTAGCCTTCGGAGCTCACCAGAAGGAGTTCCGAGTCGCCTGCTCAGCAGCCGACCCTGAACTCGGGGACTACACCCAGTGGGTGCGCTGGCGCGCCCCCACGGAAAAAGACAGAAACCAAAAAAGGAGAAAAACGAAACATACCCGGACGGAGGTCCGCAGGGCCAAATGCGCTTTGGTGTAGAGTTGGAGGGCGTCGCCCTCTTTGCGCAACTTGGACTGGACGTCCAGAAGGGCCTGGTTCAGCGGGCCGGTGCCGCCTTCGCGCAGCCAGCCGGTGGGCGCGGCACTTGAGGCCTCGGCGTCCAGGTTCGCCAAGCTTGCAGTGCCGGTTTCCCGAGCTCGCGGCGCTGAGCTCGTCCTCTCAAGACGGCGGCGCGCCAGCGTGGCGACGTGGAGAAGCAGTTGCGCGTCAGCGTCGTCCGCAGTCGGGGGATCCTGCGGGTCCACCGGCTGCTTGCCATGCGGCCTCGAAGACGGAGGCGGCGGAGGTGGCGGAGGCGGTGCGTGAGTGTCCGAGCCGGAGACGTCGCCGCCCACCTCCGCGAGAGGGTTCGCGGTGCCGACCTCCCCGGTCTGCCCCGCGAACTCGTGAGCCGGCGGCGCCGACAATAGCGGGGGGACGAGCATCGCCGCTCGGCGACGAACGGCCTCCTCAGCATGCCGCTTCGCTGCGTCCGCAGTCTCGGCCTCCTCCAGATGTCGCTGGGCACTAGAGGCCGCCTTCTCGGCCTCCGCCTTCTCCAGGCGGTCGGCCTCCTCCTCCTCGCGCTTCTCCCGCGCGTTCCGTTCCGTCGCCTCCCGAAGGTCGGCGGCGGGATCAATCCGCCGAGTGTTGGCGGACGTTTCCGCCGACCCCATGACGGAGGGGACGGCGGCTCTCTCAAGGGAGAGGGGAGCTCTGGAGAAGATTGGAAGGAAGATCAAACAGGAGTCGGATAAAGATCCAGCAAGAAAATGAAAGAGTAAAGGACTTACAAAGAAACTAGCGGCGGCCTTCTCACTTCCTTCCGGAAGCGGTTGGCCTTCGTGGCCGCCTCCTCCCGCTTGGTCGCGGCGGCGGCTCCCTTGAACTTCTTCGACTTGTCGCCGCGCACACTCGGCCCGGCGTGACGCCTCTTCGCGCCGGCTTGGCTGGAGGGGCCGGCTTTCGGCTGGCGGCGCGGGACGACTTCCGTGTCGACGTCGTCCTCGGGCCAGTCGGCAAAGGTTGCCAACGACCTGAGGCCGCCGTCTGCCTCCTCTCCGCCGCCTTCGGCGTCAGCCTCCAGCGCCGCAGCCCCCAAGTCGGGGTCGTCAACGTCGCTGACCTCACGATCTGGGACATAGTCGCGAGGCTCTCTTGTGGCGCCGGCTGCGGGCGCCGTGAGAGGGTTCTGCTCAGAAGATCCAAGCAAGGGTTAGAGCTCGAAGTCAGACGCAAACAAGATCGAAATACAGACGGAAGCAACTTACCATTGGAGGGGGGTTGTCGCGCGAGTAAGGCTCCTTGCCGAACTGCCACTCCTCCGTAAACCCGCAGTGGGCGATGTGGTTCACCAAGTTCGCCACCTCCCCATGCGGCATGTCCTTGGTGCACAGCCGGCTTGGATCGTGGCGGCCGCTCATCTGACAGATGAGGTGGGGCCGGCCCTGGAGCGGAAGAACTCGGCGCGCCACGAAGGCGGCCAGAAGATCGGAGGAGACGAGTCCCTCCGACTGCAGCATGACTTGGAGTCGCGCCACGGCGCCGGCTCCGGAGGTCGAAAGAGATTTTGACCGATGGGACCAACTGGACAGCCGGCCAGTTAGAGGCTCGGGGTCGAAGGGCGGCAGGTTGACCCAGTCGCCGTCGGTGGAGACGTTCTTCACGTAGAAATAAGACTTCTGCCACATCTTCACCGACTTCACCATCGGGATGGGCGGAAAAGGATTGTCGGCCGTCGTGCGCCGCACCGCGATGTAGGTGCCGCACTGAGCCGGCGTGCCGGCGGCCTGAGTGCCGAGTTTTGAAGAGAAGAACTCCCCCCACAGCTCGAGGGTGGGGAGAACGCCGATGTAGCCTTCGCACAGGGTGGCGAAGGCGGAGAGAAGTACCACCGCGTTGGGGGTGAGATGGTGCGGCTGCGGGCTGTGGAACTCGAGAAACGAGCGGAAGAATCCGCTCGCCGGAAGCCCCAGCCCGCGCATGAGATGCTAGCGGAAGATGACCCGCTCGCCCTCCGCCGGCGCGGGCCGGATCTCTCCCGCCGGCGCGGGACGGGCCTGCACCAAGTCCGCGCTCGGGAGGCGGCGGGTCCGGCGAAGGAACTCGATGTCCTCCGCCTCCACGTCCGAGCCGTCCCACACGCCGGAGCGCGAGGCGGGGGGCGCGGCGGAAGAAGAACTCATCGCCGGCGAGGAGGGGCGCCTTGGCTCGCGGCGGAGGAAGAGAGCCGTGGTTCGCAGCGAAGGAGGAAGGAAGGGCAGGAGAGCGGGGGAGAAGGTGTGCGTACATTGCCGCCCCGCTCCCTCCCGCCTACTTATAGCCCAGCGGGCTGAGAAGCCGAGGGGGCGACGTGGGGATTAACTGCGCCCGCGGCCCCACGCCGCCCACGATTAACCCCCACGAAGTTACTGCGCGCAGTAACGACGTGGGGATGCCAACCGCCCTCGGCCACAGCGGATCCGCTCGGGAGCCAAGGCGCGGTAGTGGCAGGCCCCACCTGACGGCCCGTCCCGTCACGCCCGTGGGCAGGCAGACTATCGCCTCCACGTGGCGCCGTGCGATAGGACCGTCTCGATAATGGCAGGGAAGCGTAACCGATACGCCGCCAGTTTCCCGCCACGACTTACGAGCGGCGGCTCCTCGCGGAGCCAGTCCGACTCCGGTGAGGCGGCCCAAAGAAACAGCGGCCGAGTCTCAGAGTCGGCGCCGTGAAGATTGAAACTGCCGAAGCCCCACAAGGTGGCGCCCGCTGGGCTTCGCCAGCTTCGGGGACTACTGTCGGAGTAATGGGCCACGGGTAGGCCGACCCGGGTCCCAAGATCTTTCAAGACATCGGGGCAAGCTGCGCTCCTCAGCACGCGTCCCAGCTGGCGACCTTCGAGGATCGCGAGTCCCAGCTGGCGACCTTCGGAGGAGCCGAATCCCCAAATGGCGACTCCGAAGCAAGCCGACTCCGGGCTTGCGACCTTTCAGGGGGCCGACTATGAGAGTCGGCCCGCGACCTTTCACGAAGACCGACGCAGGGTACGGCCCCGACGTGGCCGTTCCCTCAAACCCACGGGAGGTAGGCGTGGCTACAGTGAGCCATACCACCGAGAGATCTCCGGTGAGGCGCGGCACTGTTGCCATGCCTCCCCTGACTTCAGCCACAATGCACAAGGCACTGTGCCCACGACAGCAGCCTGTACGGCCCGAAGATCACCGGGCCCCCTGTCAGTGAGAGAAAAGAGGACGGCCGGAGAGCCCGAAGATGGCCCTGCGGGAGTCGGCCTCACCAGAGTCGGCCGTCTCCTAGTTAGGGCCCCACAAGCCATAAACCGGATTGGACGGGGAGTGGCGACAGTGATCGCCTAACAGACGGCGGCACTGTTCCCACGACCCCATGACCGAGCCTGCGTCATCAGGAGTGTTGCACAGTGTTCTGCATGTCCGCGGGGCCCGCCAGTCTGCGGGCCCCAGAAGCCGGCAGGGAGGACGGCTGTGTGAGAGACAGACGGCTGGGGGCCACGCCCAGTCAGATTACCATTGTACCCCCGGGGGGTGGGCCTATATAAACCCCCCGGGGCACCCATGCAAAGGGTTGGGCCCTGGATAGGTTTAGACACATAGAAAACCAAGGGAGAGAGCTAGCCTTGCTCCCTCCTGCCTCCCGGAATAGCTCAAGGAGCGCCTCTGTAATATCATACCATAGTGATCATGCGGAGACCCCGCAGAGCAGCAGTAGGGGTGTTATCTCCCCGGAGAGCCCCGAAGCTGGGTAAGATTCGCCGGCGTGCATGTCTGCGCCTCATCCTGTTTCCAGGCACCGGCGACGTTCTACTCGCCCCCACCATATGCGCGCCGGACTCATCATCATTGAAGCCTGGTTCAGGGGCTACTGAGGGAGTCCTGGACTAGGGGGTGTCCGGACAGCCGGACTATCATCGTCAGCCGGACTCCAAGACTATGAAGATACAAGATTGAAGACTTCGTCCCGTGTCTGGATGGGTCTTTCCTTGGCGTGGAAGGCAAGCTTGGCAATACGGATATGTAGATTTCCTACCATTGTAACCGACTCTGTGTAACCCTAGCCCTCTCCGGTGTCTATATAAACCGGAGGGCTTTAGTCCGTAGGACGAACAACCATTACAACAATCATACCATAGGCTAGCTTCTAGGGTTTAGCCTCCTTGATCTTGTGGTAGATCCACTCTTGTACTACCCATATCATCAATATCAATCAAGCAGGAGTAGGGTCTTACCTCCATCGAGAGGGCCCGAACCTGGGTAAAAACACCGTGTCCCTTGTCTCCTGTTACCATCCGCCTAGACTCACAGTTCGGGACCCCCTACCCGAGATCCGCCGGTTTTGACACCGACATCGGTCCTCACGAGGTTGGTCCCTCCAGGAGCCATGGCGAGGCTGACCCTGCCAGCGGTCCTCACAGGGCTGATCGTGCCAGTCCTAGTGAGGGTCGCGATTGTCCCAGCGGCCTCCACTGTGGGCTCCTCCGTGGCTATAGCCATGGTTGTTGCGCTCGGCATGGAGGCCAAGGCATCCATCACAGATCGCCCTGAGCTCTTGGCAGTCATTGGTGTTGTGATTGTGGACGTTGTGGAAGACGCACAATGGGCGGCTACCCTTGGAGGATTCAGGGTGGTCGCAGCCGCGCTTCATCTCAGGTTCGGCTGCGAGCACGGTAGGGCCCTTGCGTTTCATGTCCTTAGCCTTGGCCTTCTTGTCTTCAGGATCGACCTCTGTAGGCTCCAGGAGGGAGAGGCGGCCTTCCTCTGCCCTCATGCACTTGGTCGCCATGTTGAACATCTCCCGGGCCGAACACAGGTCCTCGTGGATGGCGATCTCCTCCTTCATCTTGACATCCCGGATGCCATCAGAGAACGCCGAGATGATAGCCTCATCCGACACCTTTGGGATCTTGAGGTGAACGTTGGTGAAGCACTGTATGTACTTGTGCAAGGTTTCACCCGGCTGCTGCTTGATGCAGCACAGGTCGCCAGCTGCAGGAGCACGGTCGTGAGTGCCCTGGAAGTTGGCGATGAAGCACTCGTGCAGCCCATCCCAGGAGGAGATCGACCCCACCAAAAGGTTCAGGAGCCACGAGCGTGTGCCATCCTTGAGCGCCATGGGAAATCAGTTCGCCATGACTTTCTCGTCACCGTTGGCTTCCTTGATGCTCAGCTCGTAGAGCTGGAGGAACTCAGCGGGGTCAGGAGTACCGTCGTAGTGAAGAGGCAGATCCAACTTGAACTTGCCAAGCCACACAACGTGGTGCAGCTCCGGGGTGAAAGGACAGCAAACTGCCGCACTCACAGGGGATAGCCGCAGTGGGGGAGCCTGATCTTGATGCCCGTGCATCATCGCCTCTGACGGCACGCGGTCTTGGCGTGGTGGAGCTGGAAGCGCTCTTAATCATGCATCGGGATCCTGCATGGTGGGCCGCACTGGGGTGCCTCGCGCCTTCGCTTGGGACCCACGTCGTGCAGAGGAGGGGGAGGAGGCGCGCTGTGACCCGTCTCCCACCAAGGACAGCGAAGGACGAGGCGAGCGGGATGGCGCCGGGGCCTCGCCCGCGGCATTGATGAGCTCGGTGATGCGGGCAAGCTAGTCATCATAGAGGTCATTGGCAGCACGGTAACACAGGAGTTCTCGTGCCATGAGCAACGCATGATGTGCACTCGCCAGCCCGCGATGACCGTGAGAAGACGGCACCATGGCTGGAGTGGCTGACGGAGTCGCGGTGCGGCCATCACGCTGCACAGATGGTGGCAGTGACGAGTCCTACTGCTCTCGGTCAGCAGGGCCGGTGGCGGTGTTAGCCACCGCGGAGGCAGAATGGCAAGGGTGCGCGGTTTCCCACAGGCGCCGTTTGGGTGACACGGGCGATACGGCGCTCTCCACGGACACTGCGAGAGTTGGCCATGGGAACGATGGAACGACGATGGAGTGAACGGTAGAAGAGAGGCTTCGACACGCCCCTACCTGGCGCGCCAAATGTCGGATTCAGGGCTTCGCAGACCCAAGAAAGTTTCGAACTCTGGGGCGTATGCGATGAACTCAGCCTCTCAAGCCAACCAGTTGGTCGCCCCCATGGCCTAGCTCGATGAACAAGAAAGAAAATGGACACAGCAGTTTACCCAGTTTCAGGCCACCTTGCGGTGTAAGACCCTACTCCTTCTTTTGGGTAGATTAGCCTCACGAGGGGCTGAGGGTGAACTAGTACAAAGGAAGAACAACCTCGCAATGTCTGTTCTAGTGACGGAACCAGTTGAGGATCGGATCGACCCCCCTTATATGATGGTGGCTAACCTATATTTATAGTGGCCTTGGTCCTCTTCCCCCAAAGCGTAGGCGGGAAGGGACCCCACAGTGGCCAATTTGGAAGAGGACAAGTAGTACATCTTATCCTGATGAAAGGTGGTCTTCGCCTGCAAAGCTTTTGGCCGTGACGATGTGGTGGGCTCGACGATGACATCCGTCCTGCCGTCCTGGCGTCTTGGTCTTGTTGCACGGGAAGGGAAACCTTTGGGTGATTCCTAGAGACCCCGCGCCTGCGCTTGCCTCCTTAGCACCAAAGAGGAAACCTGCAGCTCTACGCCCGCTGGCGCCTACCTGGCCTTGGTTTCCATGGCTTGCGTCACCTCAACCTCATGAGGTGGGCACCTGCATAGAGATCTCCGCTCCTCGGGAGCCAGCGTGAGGAGGCCGCCCCCTCCGGAGGTCTTGATTTTGCCCGCCTCGTGAGGCTTGGCCCCTCACGAGGGTCTTGTCTTGAAGGTGCTATACATGAGTCGTACCAGGCCGTCGATGGAGCCATGCTATGGGCCGTAGGAAGGCAAGTCTGGGTACCCTGGTTCCCAGAATGCTGACACTCAAGATTCTCCATCTTTATTTTAGTGATCCAAGATCACATTGAGTCCATAGGATAGCAAATACTATTAAAAGGGAATGAGGTGTTGCTTAATGGCTTGCTTGCTCAAATGCTTAGTGATATTTCTCCAAAACCTTAGCCACTTTCTCCATCCAAATATGTCAAAACCCTAAACTCCAACTCGGCCCCACCGATTCTTTCATTCCAGTGCCACCGAGATCATATGACATAGCTAGTGCCAGAAACCCTAACAGTCCGGTCTCACCAATACGGGTCTCGGTCTCACCGACATGGCCTTGCCAACGCTGTGTGACTTGTTGTGTTTATTTCGGTCTCACCGAGTTATCCGACCAGTATCAATGCCTTGGCTTGACAGACTCTCTGTTGCATTATTGTTTCAGCTCGGTCTCACCGAGTTGATGCAATTGGTGCCACCGAGATGATGTTTTCCCTAAGCGCTAGCACATTGGTCTCACTGAGTTGTTCTAGTCCGTCCCACCGAGATTCCTAATGTTCACATTTTTGAACATATCGGTCTCACCGAGTTTTAACTATTAGGTCCCACCGAGATGAGCCAAATGTGTGTAATAGTTGGATTTTGTGTGGAGGCTATATATCCCCCTCCACCCCCTTCTCAATTTGCGAGAGAGCCATCAGAACGTGCCTACACTTCCACCATACATTTTTTGAGAGGGAACCACTTACTTATGTGTTGAGATCAAGACATTCCAATCCCCACCACAAGAATCTTAATTTCTTGCCTTCCCCAAGTTGCTTTCCATTCAAATCATCTTTCCACCATAGCCAAATCTGAGAGAGAGAGAGAGAGAGTTGAGTGTTGGGAAGACTACCATTTGAAGCACAAGAGTAAGGAGTTCATCATCAACACACCATCTATTAACTTTTGGAGAGTAGCCTCTCCTAGATTGGTTAGGTGTTGCTTGAGAGCCTCCGTCAAGATGTGGAGTTGAACCAAGAAGTTTGTAAGGGAAAGGAGATCGCCTACTTCGTGAAGATCTACCCGAGTGAGGCAAGTCCTTCGTGGGCGATGGCCATGGTGGGATAGACAAGGTTGCTTCTTCATGGACCCTTCATGGGTGGAGCCCTCCGTGGACTCATGCGGCCGTTAACCTCCATGTGTTGAAGTCTCCATCAACGTGGACGTACGATAGCACCACCTATCAGAACCACGCCAAAAATATTTGTGTCTCCATTGCGTTTGCCTTCTCCAAACCCTTCCCTTTACCTTCATATGCAATATTTTACTTTCCGCTGCTACACTCTTAGAATTGCATGTGTATGTTTATTGCTTGACTTGTGCTAATTGCTAAAATCTTCCCACAACTAAAATTGGGAAATGGTTAGATTTTTATTTGGTCAAGTAGTCTAATCACACCCCCCCCCCCCGTATAGACATACTTTTGATCCTACAAGTGGTATCAGAGCTTTGGTCTCCATTTGCCTTGATTTCCATAGCTATGGTGATCATAGCCTTGGTTTCACTACCTAGGAGAGTATGGCATCTAGCAAGGGAAATTACCATCGTAGAGGTCCTTACTTTAATGGTACAAACTTTGCTAGTTGGAAGCATAAGATGAAAATGCATATTCTTGGTCATGACCCCGCCATTTGGGTTGTTATGCATATTGGCTTGCAAGGTGATTTCTTCATGGATGGAAAAGAACGAAATGATGCCCAATTACAAAGATCTCAAGCCAAAGGAAGTCATTGGTAGAGTTGTTGCTCATGAGATGTCACTCAAGGATAAGGAAGAGGTCTGCAACAAGTCAAGTTGTGCTTATAAAGCTTCAAGTGATGCTCCAACAACATCAAGTGAGAAGCAAGTCTCTAATGAAGAATTGAGCTTAATGGTCAAGAACTTCAACAAGTTCTACAAGAATAGATGCAAAGAGAGAATCTCCCAGTCAAGGTCCTACAATGACAAAAGATCTTCTAGTCATGAACGTAATTGCTACAATTGTGGAAGACCCGAACACTACTCAAATGCGTGTACAACTCCCTACAAGAAAAGAGAAGACTCACCAAAAAGGAGGAGTAGAAGAGATGACTCGCCTCCAAAAGAGAGAAGGAGTAGAGATGATCATTATGAACGAAGACCCCCTCATAGAAACAAGGATTCAAAGAGGAAGGACAAGTCATCAAAGAGCTACACAAGACGAAGACATCAAGCTTACGTTGGTGAATGGGTATCCGGTTCCGACTCCGACAACTACTCCGAGAGAAGCTATCACTCCTACTCTAACTATACTCAAGATGAAGGTGTTGCGGGTCTTGCATTTGTGTCACCCAACTCCTACGACATATTTGACTAACCAAATGAAGGAATTGGAAGATGCTTCATGGCTAAAGGCCCTAAGGTATCGTCACCCGAGTATGTTGATTTCAATAGTAACTTTTCCTATGAACTTCATCACAGGACTGTCTTCGTAGTTTATATGAGGCCACACCGTTTAAGTGCTTTCTCGGACTATTTCAACTGCTTACGTGCCTAGGCAACTTAAATATAGTGGTGGTATACTGCCCTTGATCTTACCGTTTTAATTTGTTTTCGGCTGATGCTGCTTCGAACCATTTAAATATAGCTTGCCATGCTCGGTAATAATTCGTATGTCGTTTACCATGTACGCTTACTGCCTAGATCATGTGGTAACTATCTTTTACTTATGTCCAGCGGAATCCTTTCATGATGCCATTCATACTAGGACACAATGTACAACCCCAAAATCTATTCGTGGAAGCAGTGTGCCATCCATGTTACCAGATGGTAGCAGTTTAGAGGCAACGCCGTTGGAGAGTAGTCTCAGCACATATATTATAGTTCTTGAGGCTCTACTGGAGGTAGAAAGAGATGGTGTGGCTTCCATGAATGAGGTAATCTTGATCTTGAGGCTAAAAATTATGCAATTAGCTGCACGCATTATGCCAGCAAACCAAGAATTGGAGGAAGTAAGAATGTTGCATTTGAAGACGGAGGAGGTCCTACTGCTTCTGCTATCTGAAGCCCAGGGTAATCCCAGTTCTTCTTTAGATACTAGTTTAAAATGTCATTAGACTAGTGTACTTGCATGTTGTGTCATGTCTCTGAATGGATTATGTTGTAAGACCCCATATTTGTTGTCCATGTGTTGTAATGATCTAATTTTTTAGGTGAGGTAATCCTCAGTACTTGTATGAGTGGACATCAGGTGAACTATTTTTCATGTGAGGAGATTGTATTGGATGAAATAACTGTTTGACTCAAAGTGTATCCAACATACTGAATTTGAAGATCACGTTATTTCTAAATCATATTCATATATAAAGGTGGAATAAATCTTTGTTGTGGTTTTGAAGAAATAAATAACAAATTGTATAATGATGTATGGAATTCATAATCTAATACAAATTGGATTTGAATTTAGTTGCCAGGGCCCAGGGGTAAACGTGAATGTTAATTCTCCCAAATTTTGAACAAAGTGGCAAAACACCCACTCTCTTTTCTCAGCAGCCCAAAGCAAGTGTTTGTGAGATGGAAATTACCGTCTACGCTTGACACTTTACATCTGAATCTACCCGATTTCCACTGTTGTCGATAATGGTAGGTTAGTAACTTCAATCAGACGTGACCCGACCGCCTGTCACCCCATTCAGACATGGTGGGCTGCAAACACACATCTGATTCAAACTTGTCCAAAAGACCTCTCTCTCCCTCCATTTTCCCATTCATAGATGTGGGCCGCAAAACAAACTCTCCTTGGGAAAAAATGATGTAGGCAAATATTTTTAATAGGGGCAGGTTTGTAACTTCACTCATACGGGACACAATCGCCCTACCCGTTCATACATCATGGGCGCCAAAAAACCCCTCTCCTCGCCTGAAATCGCTATGGGAAAATATTGGGGAGATGTGAGATTACCGTCCTATACCCAACCGATGAGACGTCCAAAATTAAACGGCGGCTAAGTTTGTAACTTTCCCATATTTCAGACAAGCGTGTCCCAAGTTTGAGATCCACACCCCCACACCCTCCATTCCCCATTCATACACCTTCGGCGCCACAAAACCCTCCCCACACCGGCCAGCCTCCTCCGTCCGCCACCCCATCACCCACCTTACCTGAGATGCTACCCCTACCCCATCATCCACTGCAAGAGATGGAAGTCTCTCATCCAAGGTGCCGAATGCTACCTCTTGAGCTTGCCTTGGTTTTTCGCTTGAAGAGGAAAGGGTGATGCAGCAAAGTAGCATAAGTATTTCCCTCAGTTTTCAGAACCAAGGTATCAATCCAGTAGGAGACGACGCACAAGTCACCGAATACCAGCACAAACAATCAAGTACGTTGCAACCAACGCGATAAAGGGGTTGTCAATCCCTTCACGGTCACTCGCAAAAGTGAGATCTGATAGAGATAATAAAGTAAATATTTTTGTTATTTTTGTTGTATAGATTGGAAAGTAAAGATTGTAAAATCGTAAACGAGATTCGATAATATGGAAAAGACATGCGATATAATGGAAAAGAGACCCGGGGGCCATAGGTTTCACTAGTGGCTTCTCTCGAGAAAGCATGCATTACGGTGGGTGAACAAATTACTACCGAGCAATTGATAGAAAAGCGCATAATTATGAAGACATCTAAGGCCATGATCATGAACATAGGCATCACGTCCGTGTGAAGTATACCGAAATGATTCTGCATCTATTACTATTACTCCACACGTCGACCGCTATCCAGCATGCATCTAGAGTATTAAGTTCATAAGAACGGGGTAACGCATTAAGCAAGATGACATGATGTAGAGGGATAAACTCAAGCAATATGATATAAACCCCATCTTTTTATCCTCGATGGCAACAATACAATACATGCCTTGCTGCCCCTACTGTCACCGGGAAAGGACACCGCAAGATTGAACCCAAAGCTAAAAACTTCTCCCATGGCAAGAAAGATCAATCTAGTAGACCAAACTAAACCGATAATTCGAAGAGACTTGCAAAGATATCAAATCAGACATATAAGAATTCAGAGAAGAACCAAATAATATTCATAGGTAACCTTGATCGTAAATCCAAAATTCATCGGATCACAGCAAACAGACTGCAAAAGAGTATTACATCGAATAGATCTCCAAGAACATTGAGGAGAACTTTGTATTGAGAATCAAAGAGAAAAAAGAAGCCATCTAGCTAATAACTATGGATACGAAAGTTTGTGGTAAACTACTCATGCTTCATCGGAGAGGCAATGGTGTTGATGTAGAAGCCCTCCGTGATCGATTCCCCCTCCGGCAGATCGCCAAAAAAGGCCCCAAGATGGGGTCTCACGGGTACATAAGGTTGCGGTGGTGGGAAATTGGTTTCGTGGCTCCCCCTGATGTTTTTAGGGTATAAGGATATATATAGGCGAAAGAAGTACGTCGGTGGAGCTACGAGGGGCCCACAAGGGTGGGGGCGCGCCTACCCCCTGGGCGCACCCTCCTGCCTCATGGATGCCTCGTGGCGTTTCTGTCTTCAACTCCAAGTCTTCTGGTTTTCTTTCGGTCCAAGAAAGATCATCGTGAAGGTTTCATTCCATTTGGTATTCCTTTTCTGCAAAACTCTAAAATAGGCAAAAAAAAAAAAAGAAACTGGCACTGGGCCTCCGGTTAATAGGTGAGTCCTAAAAATAATATAAAATAGCATATTAAAGCCCATTAAACATCTAAAACAGATAATATAATAGCATGGAACAATCAAAAATTATAGATACATTGGAGACGTATCAAGCATGCCAAAGCTTAGTTCCTGCTCGTCCTCGAGTAGGTAAATGATAAAAACTGAATTTTTGATGTGGAATGCTACCTAACATATTTATCAATGTAATTTTCTTTATTGTGGGATGAATGTTCAGATCCGAATGATTCAAGACAAAAGTTTAATATTGAGATAAAAACAATAATACTTCAAGCATACTAACAAAGCAATCATGTCTTCTCAAAATAACATGGCCAAAGAAAGTTATCCCTACAAAATCATATAGTTCGGTTATGCTCTATCTTCATCACACAAAGTATTTAATCATGCACAACCCCGATGTCAAGCCAAGCAATTGTTTCATACTTTTGATGTTCTCAAAATTTTTCAATCTTCACGCAATACATGAGCGTGAGCCTTGGACATAGCACTATATGTGGAATAGAACGGTGGTTGTGGAGAAGACAAATAGGAGAAGATAGTCTCACATCAGCTAGGCGTATCAACGGGCTATGGAGATGCCCATCAATAGATATCAATGTGAGTGAGTATGGATTGCCATGAAACAGATGCACTAGAGCTATAAGTGTATGAAAGCTCAAAAATAAACTAAGTGGGTGCGCATCCAACTTGCTTGCTCACGAAGACCTAGGGCACTTTAAGGAAGCCCATCATTGGAATATACAATCCAAGTTCTATAATGAAAAATTCCCACTAGTATAAGAAAGTGACAACATAGGAGTCTCTCTATCATGAAGATCATGGTACTACTTTGAAGCACAAGTGTGGTAAAATGATAGTAGCATTGGCCCTTCTCTGCTTTTCTCTGATCATTTTTTTATTTGAGCCTTTTCTCTTTTTTATGGCCTATTTTTTCTTTTTCTTTTATTTTTCGTCCGGAGTCTCATCCCGACTTGTGGGGAATCATAGTCTGCATCATCCTTTCCTCACTGGGACAATGCTCTAATAATGAAGATCGTCACACTTTTATTTACTTACAACTCAAGAATTACAACTCAATACCTAGAACAAAATATGACTCTATGTGAATGCCTCCGGTGGTGTACCGGGATGTGCAATAATTCAAGAGTGACATGTATGAAAAATTATGAATGGCGGCTTTGCCGCAAATACGATGTCAACTACATGATCATGCTAGGCAATATGACAATGTTGGAGCGTGTCATAATAAACAGAACGGTGGAAAGTTGCATGCCAATATATATCAGAATGGCTACGGAAATGCCATAATAGTTAGGTATGGTGGCTGTTTTGAGGAAGGTATATGGTGGGTGTGTGCTACAGGCGAAAGTTGCGCGGTACTAGAGAGGCTGCCAATGGTGGAAGGGTGAGAGTGCGTATAATCCATGGACTCAACATTAGTCATAAAGAACTCACATACTTATTGCAAAAATATATTAGTTATTGAAATGAAGTACTACGCGCATGCTCCTAGTGGGGTAGATTGGTAGGAAACGACCATCGCTTGTCCCCGACTGCCACTCATAAGGAAGACAATCAATAAATAAATCATGCTCCAACGTCATCACATAACGGTTCACCATACGTGCATGCTACGGGAATCACAAAACATAACACAAGTATCTCTAAAATTAACAACTACTCTACTAGCATGACTCTCATATCACATCTTCATATCTCAAAACAATCATAAAGAATCAAACTTCTCATAGTATTCAATGCGCTTTATATGAAAGTTTTTATTAAACCCATCTTGGATGCCCATCATATTAGGACTAATTTTTATAACCAAAGCAAATTACCATGCTGTGATAAAAGACTCTCAAAATAGTATAATTGAATCATGAGAGTTCAACAATTTCTGTCGGTGTACTAAAGTAGGGGTACCTTAGTACCCCGAACTAGGGCACGGACAGTCGCAGCACCCCGCGGCAAGGCTTGCCGGACGCCCGCCAAGACCCTCCGCCACTCCCGTTCACTGCCATTCAAGAACAAAGTATTAGTTGTGAAGTCAAGGCCCCGGCAAGAGGAGCTTGCCGGGAAGGACAAAGCCCCGGCAAGAGAAGCTTGCCGGGAAGGACAAGACCCCGGCAAGAGGAGCTTGCCGGGAAGGACAACAAAAGCACTTCAGAAGACCTGCCGCGACGCACCGCGCGTCCCGGCAAGGCCCGGCGAGCGGCAAGCTTGCTGGTGTGACAAGACAAGGGCCGCCGCAAGGCACTTGCCGCAGCAAGGCCACCACTCTGCGCTCCAGCTCGCCCGACGACGTGTCGCCGCAGGACCGCTCCTGGAGCACGTGGCGGGCGGCTGTGCAGCCTAGCGGCGCGAGGTGGCAAGCGAAGCTGACAAGGAGGCCATCGTGGCGATCGGTGGCGCCCCTAACGGTCGCTTCCTTGCACTGTTGGGGCGACCGGACGGGCATTTAATGTCCTTGTCCCCTGCCGTCAGAGTTAGGTAGGGGACACTGTTGGTAGCAGTTGTACCAACCTGCGTTTTTACCTTTCTACCCCTCTTTCTACGCTGCCACCTGTCGGTGACCCCCTTAGACTATAAAAGGGAGGCCCATGCGCACGTAGAAGGTTTTCGGCTCGTTTGGGTTCGGTCAGTTCGACTCATTCGAGACCATAGCTTATTCACGCTTCCAAGCAAGAACACAAATACAAACACAAAGCAGCAGTAGGAGTTTTATCTCTCCGGAGAGCTCCGAAGCTGGGTAAAAATCGCCCGTCTCCCCCGCGCGCTCGAGCTCGATCTGCTCTTCGTGCGCCCCTCGCCCCCCCCCCCCTGCCGGACCAGAAAGGGGCTCCCTGCCCCATAGGTGCTCGTGCCCACAGCATCCACGACATCTTTGGCGCGCCAGGTAGTGGTCATCGAGGTCGTGCGAACCTGATCCGGTCTCCGCGCACGCTACATCAACATCTTCATCGACATGCCACCGAAGAAGAAGCCTTCGGAGGTGGCCACTCCGTCTACATTGATTCCACCACCGCCGCAGGAGCAAGCGGGCGGTGGAGTGGACGCCGGCGGAGGAGCGGGCGCCGACGGTGGGACTCACGTCGTCACCAGATCCAAGAACAAGGCCCCGCAAGCATCGGCAACCGTACAGACACCGCGCCCTTCCCAGGAGGTGCAGGGTCGAAAACACCCTAGTGCTCCTAGCACCGTGCTCGCGTTGGAACAAGGCCAAGCTGGTGGGTCGCGGGAAGTTCAAGACCAGCGTGCACGCCAGCATGCTGGCGCGAGTGAGGTTCGGTCGCCCGGACGGGGTGTTGCTCCTTCCAATCCAGTCGGGAGCCCGAGCACATCCCGTTCCTCGCGCCGCTCGTCGCCACCGCCACCAGAGACTCCAGAGGAAGCGCTGGCCCGAGCCCAGCTGTTTCTAGATTACCCTCCGGCGCCGCACAAGATTGACGACTGGAGGATGGCCATTTACAGCCTCATCGGCTTCACCAACGGCGACAAGCCCCGGCAACCGAGCGCATCGAAGCCCCGGCAAGACGCCCAAGCGCGAGCCGACGCCAACAAGACTGCTGGGGGTGCCACCACCATGCACTCCCCGCCCCGAAGGCCGAGATCACCGACTCGCCGGGCCAACCTCGAAGCCGACTCCACTGCGTCGTCGGACCCGCGAACCCGCCGCGATCAACGCCAAGTCATCCAAGAACGACGACACGAAGATGCTCGAACTCGCATCGAGCGTCGGAGAGAAGTGCGACGTCAATCCGACCAGCGCGCTGGGTCCACTGTCGATATGCATGCGCCAGGGGAACCAGGCGACTTGCCGTACGCGGTAGGTTGCCCTGCGTTCACTCGTGAGCTGCGGCAAGTCCAGTGGCCCAGCAACAAGAACTTCAAGCCAGACGTGCCCGAGAAGTACGATGGCAGGATACACCCGTCGGAGTTCCTCAGCGTCTACTCCATCGCGGTGCAGGCTGCCGGCGGGCGCGACGAGAAGATCCTCGCCAACTACTTCCCACTGGTACTCAAGCCCAACGTCAGATCTTGGCTCGTGCACTTGCCGGACGGCTCCATCTCTTCGTGGGCGGACCTGTGCCATCAGTTTGTCGGCGCCTTCACAGGCGGCCACAAGCCCCATGGCCAGGAAAGCGATCTTCATTTGCTTGCCCAAAAGGAAGGAGAACCCCTGCGCAAGCACATACAGAGATTCAGCCAGGTGCAGCGCAACATCCCAGACGTCCACCCTGCCGCGGTTATCAGTGCTTTCCATCAGAACATGCGTAACCGCAGGATGAGGGAGGAGATGGTGATGTGCAAGATTAGAAATGTCAGCGAGCTCTATGCTCTGGCCGACAAGTGTGCCCGGGCTGAAGAGGGGAGGAAACTCCCCGGAGAGAATGTAGGAGCAGAAGGATCTGACAGTGAGGACGCCTTTCCGGCAAAGAGGAACCGGAGGCGGAATAACAGAAAGAGGAAAGCTAAGGATGTGCTAGTTGTTGAGCAGTCCGGAAACGGAGGCGCCTCCGACAAGGCCAAAGTTGACGACTCCGGCGAGGCTGTGGTGGCCGCCGACAAGCAGGACGGCTCCGGCAAGCAGTATTGCAAGATCCATCGCACCAAGGGCCATGACCTCCAAGCATGCAAGAAAGTCGAGCAGATGGCGGAGCTACAGAGAGCTGAATACGAGCGCCGCGACAAGGAGAAGGCCCAGAAAGGTGGCGGAGGATCCGGCAAGAAGCTTCCCGCCCGGGGAGGACACCACGGCAAGCCCAAGCAGTGGCAAGGTGACAGACCTCCCCGGGGCCGCGACAAGGACGAAGACGAAGATGAAGATGATGAAATGGAGGAAGATGAGACTGATGACCAGCAGTTTCAGAAGGCGACGGAGGTTTTGTGCATCGACGGCGATGCTTCTCTGCACACCTTGCACCGCCAACTCAAACAGTGGGCGCGAGAGGTGAGCGCAGCAGAACCATCCGTCGAATCGCGCAAGCCCCTCAAGTGGTCCAGCACGCCCATCGTATTCGACGTTGAGGATCACCCTGATCGCATCACTGCGGTCGGGTTCTTGCCGATGTTGGTTTCGCCGACAATCCGCAACCTCAAGGTCACGAAGATGTTGGTTGACGGCGGGGCCGGCCTGAATCTGATCTCTTCCGCAGTACTCAAGAAGCTCCAGATCCCCGACAGCGAGCTCGAAGAGACTGGTACCTTTCAAGGAATCAACCCGGGAAGGAGCAAGCCGAAGGGGAAGATCACATTGCCAGTGACGTTTTGCAGCGAGCTGAATTTCAGGACAGAGAGAGTCACATTTGACGTTGCTGATTTCCCATTGCCCTACAATAGGATACTCGACCGTCCAGCGCTTGCCAAGTTCATGGCAGCCTCGCACTATGCTTACAATGTGCTCAAGATGCCTGGTCCGACAAGTGTTATTTCTGTCCACGGCGACAAGAAAGACGCACTTATCTGTACCGACAAGATCTACCGAGAAGCAGCAGCTGCAGCAGAGCGCACCCCACTTGCCGCTGAAGCTCCCGAGGGGAAGAAGAAGAAGACCAAGTCCGGCAAGAGTAGCTCTGATGCCCACTCTGGCAAGCGCACCTCTTCGGAGCGCTGCGCTGCCGTTGAGGATGCACCATCGAGCTCCACCGGCAAGTGCAAGAAGGCAAAGACAGTTTCACCAAAGACTAAGAAAGATGTCGTGGATGCTGTGGGCACGAGCACCTATGGGGCAGGGAGCCCCTTTCTGGTCCGGTAGGGGGGGCGAGGGGCGCACGAAGAGCAGATCGAGGTCGAGCGCGCGGGGGAGACGAGCGATTTCTACCCAGCTTCGGAGCTCTCCCGAGAGATAAAACTCCTACTACTGCTTTGTGTTTGTATTTGTGTTCTTGCTTGGAAGCGTGAATAAGCTATGGTCTCGAATGAGTCGAACTGACCGAACCCAAACGAGCCGAACACCTTCTACGTGCGCATGGGCCTCCCTTTTATAGTCTAAGGGGGTCACCAACAGGTGGCAGCGTAGAAAGAGGGGTAGAAAGGTAAAAACGAAGGTTGGTACAACTGCTACCAACAGTGTCCCCTACCTAACTCTGACGGCAGGGGACAAGGACATTAAATGCCCGTCCGGTCGCCCCAACAGTGCAAGGAAGCGACCGTTAGGGGCGCCACCGATCGCCACGATGGCCTCCTTGTCAGCTTCGCTTGCCACCTCGCGCCGCTAGGCTGCACAGCCGCCCGCCACGTGCTCCAGGAGCGGTCCTGCGGCGACACATCGTCGGGTGAGCTCGAGCGCAGAGTGGTGGCCTTGCCGCGGCAAGTGCCTTGCCGCGGCCCTTCTCTTGTCGCACCAGCAAGCTTGCCGCTCGCCGGGCCTTGCCGATACGCGTGGTGCATCACTGCAGGTCTTCTGAAGTGCTTTGGTCGTCCTTCCCAGCAAGCTCCTCTTGACGGGGTCTTGTCCTTCCCGGCAAGCTTCTCTTGCCGGGGCTTTGTCCTTCCCGGCAAGCTCCTCTTGCCGGGGCCTTGACTTCACAACTAATACTTTGTTCTTGAATGGCAGTGAACGGGAGTGGCGGAGGGTCTTGGCGGGCGTCCGGCAAGCCTTGCTGCGGGGTGCTGCGACTGTCCGTGCCCTAGTTCGGGGTACTAAGGTGCCCCTACTTTAGTACACCGACAGGAGCCCCCGGGCCTAGGCCATACACGGTGCCGAGCACTGTTGGGCCAGGCCCAAAACAGGGCACGGGCACGCGCGGCCTGGGCCCAAACCAGATCCGCGGCGTCGTGGGAGAGGTCGTGGGCAATGTGGGTGGCGTGCGCGATTTTCGAGGCGTCCACCCCCTATGATCACGGGCCGGGGTGAGGTCACCTCACCCGTCGCCTCGGCTCTGCATCTTCGCCACGCGGCTCCCATGCGCCTGGGGTCACGGACGGTGGGAGTGGGCATCTGGGCCATTGCGATTCCCGCGCTTTGATTGGCTGAGCGGGGCGGCCGAGCCCCCACCTCGCTCCTTTAAGAAGGGCGAGAGGGGAGCGCAGAAGCCCGCACTCTTCCATCTCCTTCCCTTTCTTCAGCTTCCACTCCCCTTCCTCACATTCGCCATGGAGAAAGGGAACCCTGGTTCTTCGTCGGTGGCAGCGAGGGTTGCCACCAGACAGCGCGCCTCTCCCTATCCCGCGCCGGTGGTGGCAGAGCCAACCACAAGGGGAAGAGGGAGGGGGCGAGGCCGTGGACGAGGTCGAGGACGAGGCCGGAGCGCTCGGGGAAGAGGCGGACGAGGCGGCGCGCCATCTCCGCCTCCGCCGGCGGTTCCTCTCCTCACGGCGGTGCACATCGGGGACGACCCTTGCGAGTTCTTCGTCAGGCTGTGCCGGGCGCCTCGTCTTCGCCTCCGGCTTCCAGCTCCGTTTGTGAGCATGATGGAGGCGGACCCGCCCGAGACGCTGAGATTGCACATGAGGGGCTGTGGAATCAACGGCACGCGAGTCCATGTTGTATTCCCAGCCCCCGATGTGATGTATCTTGACCGCGGGTGGAAGACGTTCGCTCGTATCCACAGCTTGACGGCGGGGTTTACCCTCCATTTTAAGTTAATGGAGGGCGACCTTCTCTCCGTCAAGGTCTTTGGGGACTCCAGCATTCGAGCGAGGTGCTGCGTGGATAGCTCCTCCGACAGCGAAGATTCCTCCTCGAGCGAGAGTGACGAGGAGGAGAGCGACAGCGACGACGAGGGTAGCGGGCGGCAGGATGATGGGTCCGACTAGGCGTCGGGCGCCGCTTCGCGTGCCACCGGCGACCCCATCATCCGTGTCGCTGGCGCCTTGAACTCCCCGGGGTCGTCTCCTTGGGCGGCTGGCGCAGGGAGGCTGTGGAAGAGGAAGAGGGTTGGCGGCAAGGCCGTCAAGTCGGAGTACGAGGGCGTGGTGCCCTCGACAGCCTGCTGACGTCCTGCCACCCCGTCTTCGAGCTCTGCTTCCGGCGCCGCCATCACCATCCAGCCACCGGAGGTTCCCGGGATGTTCTCTTGGTGTCTTCTGGCACCCGTAGCTCGCCTAGGCGCCCCTTTTGCCCTCTTCGCCTCCTTAACCTACCTCCTGAAAAGAGGGACAGGAGAAGGGATTACGGTCATCTTATCTTTTCAATTTGTAAGCCTTCTGGCCTTAGCTAAAACTTGTAATCCTCTCTTTCATGTTTTTTATCCTCTACGGACTTGTACTGGAATGGGATGTTTTTTAATGAAAAGGGGAATGCTTGCCGGGTTATAACCTTTACTTGATTCTATGCCTTGTATGTTCTTACCCTGCGCTTTCAGGGAACTTGCCGGCGCAAGCACGCTTGCTGAGTGCGGAACATCAGCAGCCCGCTGGCGGTGCTGCCTCCGGCAAGAAACCTTGTCGGGGCTAGTTGCAGCGCACTTGTATTGTTGAGCGGACTCGAAAACAAATCAAGGGTGCAACTTAGCCGCGAGTCGATTCCTCCGCGTACAGGTTTCCATACAAGGCACGCTCGTTCAAGGACGCGGCTTCGCATTCCCCAGCCCATAAGAGGATGCATGACGAGGGATGAAAAACTTATCTGATATCGCAACCCCCGGCAACTATGGCTTGTCGGGGATGAATCTTGGTACTCGCAGCCCCCAGCAATGCTGGTTTGTTGGGGCCCAGGTGCCGGTGCGCCCTTCTGCTCCTTCCTTGTCGCTGTTATTTTAGTTATGAGAACAACTCAGTCAGTGCCGCAATAAGTTACTTTTGTAACGTAACTTTATCTTGGGCAATGCTATGTTATATCCTTTACTTGACTCCATCCCTTGCATGTTTTTATCCTTACGCTTTTAGGGAACTTGCCGGTGTAAACACACTTGCTGAGTGCGGAACATCAGCAGCCCGCTGGCGGTGTTGCTCCCGGCAAGAAACCTTGTCAGGGCTAGTTGCAGCGCGCTTTCATTGTTGAGCGGACTCGAAACAAAGTTAAGGGCGCAACGTAGCCGCGAGCCGGTTCCTCCGCGCACAGGTTTTTCATACAAGGTACGGGCGTCCAAGGAATATAACATAAAAATTTAAAAACGACTGTGCTCTGCGCTCAAATTTTGGGCAACTTAGCTTTTTCTGTCATCTGCGTTCCGGCAAGGCTGCACTTCTTCCTTGATTCCCTCCCCTGTATGTTTTCACCCTTACACTTTAGGGAACTTGCCGGTGCAAACACACTTGCTGAGTGCGGAACATCAGCAGCCTGCTGGCGGTGTCGCCTTCGGCAAGAAATCTCGTCGGGCTAGTTGCAGCGCGCTTTCATTGTTGAGCGGACTCGAAACAGATCAAGGGCGCAACCTAGCCGCGATTTGATTCCTTCGCGCACAGGTTTTCCATACAAGGCACGGTCTTTCAAGGAATATAACCCAAAAATTTGAAACCGACTGCTCTCTTTGCTCTACTTGCCGGTGGAGCTCGATGGCACGTCCTCGACGGCAGCGCAGCACTCTGAAAAGGTGCGCTTCCCGGAGTGGGCACCAGAGCTGTTCTCGCCGGGGAAAGAAGAAGACCAAGTCCGGCAAGAGGAGCTCGATGATGCCCACTCCGGCAAGCGCACCTCTTTCTATGCTGCCACCTGTCGGTGACCCCCTTAGACTATAAAAGGGAGGCCCATGCGCACGTAGAAGGTGTTTGGCTCGTTTGGGTTCGGTCAGTTCGACTCATTCGAGACCATAGCTTATTCACGCTTCCAAGCAAGAACACAAATACAAACACAAAGCAGCAGTAGGAGTTTTATCTCTCCGGAGAGCTCCGAAGCTGGGTAAAAATCGCCCGTCTCCCCCGCGTGCTCGACCTCGATCTGCTCTTCGTGCGCCCCTCGCCCCCCCCCCTGCCGGACCAGAAAGGGGCTCCCTGCCCCATAGGTGCTCGTGCCCACAGCATCCACGACATTTCTATAAAATAAAACCACTGCCATGCTCTAAAAAGATATAAGTGAAGCACTAGAGCAATATTGTCTAGCTCAAAAGATATAAGTGAAGCACATAGAGTATTCTAATAAATTCCGATTCATGTCTGTCTCTCCAAAAAGGTGTGTACAGAAAGGATGATTGTGGTAAACTAAAAATCAAAGACTCAAATCATACAAGACGCTCCAAGCAAAACACATATCAAGTGGTGATAAAAATATAGCCTCAAGTGAAGTTACCGATAAATGAAGACGAAAGAGGGGATGCCTTCCGGGGCATCTGCAAGCTTAGGCTTTTGGTTGTCCTTGAATTTTACCTTGGGGTGCCTTGGGCATCCCCGAGCTTAGGCTCTTGCCACTCCTTATTCCAAAATCCATCAAATCTTTACCCAAAAACTTAAAAACTTCACAACACAAAACTTCAACAGAAAATCTCATGAGCTCCGTTAGTATAAGATAATAAACCACCACTTTAAGGTACTGTAATGAACTCATTCTTTATTTATATTGGTGTTAAACCTACTGTATTCCAACTTCTCTATGGTTCATACCCCCCGATACTACTCATAGATTCATCAAAATAAGCAAACAACACGCGAAAAACAGAATCTGTCATAAACAGAACATTCTGTAGCAATCTGTAACTTTCGAATACTTATGTAACACCAAAAATTCTGGAATAAATTGGTGGACGTGAGGAATCTTTCTATTAATCATATGCAGAAAGAATCAACCTAAAAGCACTCTTCTATAAAAAATGACATCCATTCTCGTGAGTGCAAAAGTTTCTGTTTTTTACAGCAAGATCGCAAACACTTCACCCAAGTCTTCCCAAAGGTTCTACTTGGCACAAACACTAATTAAAACATAAAACCACATCTAAACATAGGCTAGATGAATTATTTATTACTAAACAGGAACAAAAAGCAAAGAACAAAAATAAAATTGGGTTGCCTCCCAACAAGCGCTATCGTTTAACACCCCTAGCTAGGCACTGATAATTTTAATGATGCTCACATGAAAGACAAGAATTGAAGCATAAAGAGAGCATAATGAAACACGTGAAAAACACATCTAGGTCTAACATACTTCCTATGCATAGGCAACTTGTAAGCAAACAAATTATCATAGCAAGCAAAAACTAGCATATGCAAGGAAGCGGAAAGAAACAATAGCAATCTCAACATAACAAGAGGTAATTTAGTAACATGAAAATTTCTACAACCATATTTTCCTCTCTCATAATAATTACATGTGGGATCATAATAAAATTCAACAAAATAGCTATTGCATAATAATTTTTCAAGACGACCCACATGCATGTGAAGTTGACACTTTTCCAAAATAGTGGGATTAACATTAACTAAAGTCATGACCTCTCCAAACCCCCTTTTATCAAAAATTTCATAAGATTGAACATTCTCCAAATATGTGGGATCTAAAGTTGACACTCTTCCAAACTCACTTTCAATAATATTTCTAACACTATTATCAATCTCATATTCATCATTGGGCTTAAATAATTTTTCAAGATCATAAGAAGAATCACCCCAATCATGATCATTGCAACAAGTAGTAGACATAGCAAAACTAGCATCCCCAAGCTTAGGGTTTTGCATATTTTTAGCACAATTGACATTAAAAGAATTTATATAACATCATTGCAATCATTCTTTTTATTCAAACATCTATCATCAATCTCTTCATAAATTTCTTCATCACAATTTCCAGATTCACGAATTTCAAGCAAAACCTCATAAAGATAATCTAGTGCACTCAACTCACAAGTAATAGGTTCATCATAATTGGATATCTTGAAAAGATTAGCAAGTGGATGAGGATCCATAAACTTTTAGCAAGTGAAGATGCAAGCGAAAAGAAGGCAGATGGTAACACGAGCGAACAAAAGATCGAATGGAAGAAGGGCAAAAAAAAGGCAAAGGTTTTCGAAAATCGTTTTAGAAGTGGGGGAGAGGAAAACGAGAGGCGAATGGCGAATAATGTAATGCAAGGCAAAAGAGTTTATAATGGGTTCTTGGTATGGCTTGACTTGATGAAGATCTCCCCGGCAACGGCGCCAAAAATCCTTCTTGCAACCTCTTGAGCTTGCGTTGGTTTTTCCCTTCAAGAGGAAAGGGTGATGCAACAAAGTAGCGTAAGTATTTCCTTCAGTTTTGAGAACCAAGGTATCAATCCAGTAGGAGACAACGCACAAGTAAATGAATACCTGCACAAACAATCAAGAACCTTGCAACCAACATGATAAATGGGTTGTCAGTCCCTTCACTGTCACTCGCAAAAGTGAGATCTAATAGAGATAATAAAGTAAATATTTTTGTTATTTTTGTTGTATAGATTGGAAAGTAAAGATTGCAAAATTGTAAACGAGATTTGATAATATGGAAAAGAGATGTAGTATAATGGAAAAGAGACCCGGGGGCCATAGGTATCACTAGTGGCTTCTCTCGAGATAACATGTATTACGGTGGGTGAACAAATTACTGCCGAGCAATTGATATAAAACCGCATAATTATGAAGGCAACTAAGGCAATTATCATGAACATAGGCATCACGTCCGTGTCAAGTAGACCGAAATGATTCTGCATCTACTACTATTACTCCACACATCAACTGTTATCCAGCATGCATCTAGAGTATTAAGTTCGTAAGAATGGAGTAACGCATTAAGCAAGATGACATAATGTAGAGAGATAAACTCAAGCAATATGATATAAACCCCATCTTTTTATACTTGATGGCAACAATACAATATGTGGCTTACTACCCCTACTGTCATTGGGAAAGGACACCGCAAGATTGAACCCAAAGCAAAGCACTTCTCCCATGAAAAGAAAGATCAATCTAGTAGGACAAACTAAACCTAAAATTCGAAGAGACTTGCAAAGATATCAAATCATGCATATAATAATTCAGAGAAGAACCAAATAATATTCATAGATAACCTTGATCACAAATCCACAATTCATCAAATCTCGGCAAACGCACTGCAAAAGAGTATTACATCGAATAAATCTCCAAGAACATCAAGGAGAACTTTGTATTGAGAATCAAAGAGAGAAAAGAATCCATCTAGCTAATAACTATGGACCCGAAGGTTTGTGGTAAATTACTCACGATTCATCGGAGGGGCAATGGTGTTGATGTAGAAGCACTCCGTGATTGATTCCCCCTCCGGTAGATCGCCGGAAAAGGCCCCAAGATGGGATATCATGGGTACAGAAGGTTGCGGCGATGGAAAAGTGGTTTCGTGGCTCCCCTGATGTTTTAGGGTATAAGAGTATATATATAGGTGAAAGAAGTACGTCGGTGGAGCTATGAGGGGACCACGAGGGTGGGGGCGCGCCTACCCCCAGGGCGCGCCCTCCTGCCTCGTGGACGCCTCATGGCGTTTCTGACTTCAACTCCAAGTATAATGGTTTTCTTTCGGTCCAAGAAAGATCATCGCGAAGGTTTCATTCCGTTTGGACTCCATTTGTTATTCCTTTTCTGCAAAACTCTAAAATAGGCAAAAAAAAATAGAAACTCGCACTAGCCTCCGGTTAATAGGTTAGTCCCAAAAATAATATAAAAGAGCATATTAAAGCCCAACAAACATCCAAAACAGATAATATAATAGCATGGAACAATCAAAAATTATAGATACGTTGGAGACGTATCACCAGACCTGGATCTTTTCATCGCATCCTCTCACTTCATCGGTGCCATCGTCCACCTTTTCGTTGCTGCTCCAACAACCACCTCGTCCATGGCAACAGGACTTATCCCCCATGCTGGCGTCTGCCGTCTCAAGTCTTCTTCCGCACCACCGACAACAATCACACCCGCAGCACCCTCAACCTATCAGTAGGGGCCTACACGGCGTCGCAAGAGAGGTGATACTCTTTCGTATCTGCTTAAGTTGTTGATCTCACCCGGAAAATAGATCATTAGTTGTTTATTGTACTTTTCTTGTCCATACCAAATCGTAGTGGCTAGTTGAAAGCAAACATTGGTTGCGAAGTAGCCTTTGTTAGGTTTGCACCTTCAGATCCGCCATGTCACGATCACTATAATCGTAAATCTTAAGGTTTCCCCCTTTATATTCACTTCATCATAGGTGCTTCGTGTCATGCTAGCACTGCTCCACAAGACCTCAACCCATCAAGCGAAACAACATGCTACTCATAATTCCAAAGCTTAGTTGTTGAAATACGAACCTGATATGATGCTGATATTACTAAAACAGAGAACATTTAATTGGTCAGCTAATGTTCCTATATTCCTTTCGACAAGCATGTGCGCCACATATAGAGAGACAACAGGGATTTGCATTTCTTTATATGCTCTGGTTGATCATGGGTGGGCAACACACATTGTATTATCTAAAATCTGCTTGCTCTTTGTTATCATGTTCCTCTTTTGTTCTTCTTAATAAGTATATTACTTCCTCCGTTCCTAAACTACCTTGGGTGCGTGCGTGTGTTGTGGTGGCGTGCATTTGTACCGGGTATTGTTCATCGTTGATTTATTTATAAAGCGGGGCGAAAACCTTTTTCAGTAAAACATAAGTCTTTTTAGATATTCCAATAAGAACTACATATGGATGTATATAGACATATTTTAGAGTGTACATTCACTCATTTTGCTTTGTATGTAGTCCACATTCAAATCTCTAAGAGACTTATATTTAGGAACAGAGGGAGTAGTACAATATGTTCCTTGTCGGGAAGTGGAGCATGGACATTTGCAGTCGACAGGTCTATTGTGTCACTTCAGATGGATGCTTTCAACTGTTCTAGATGGTCTGCCATAATATCTGGGAAATGCTGGGAGCTATGTCGTCTTTGAGAGTTTGATAGTATTGTGCCTTCAGTTGAATAGAGCTACCCCTTTTGTGGCCGAAGCCTTTTTAGCCGTACCAGCAATACAAGCCCATATGTTCTAGCTAGTTCCACTTTCCTGATTTTACTCGCGATGCTTAGGGGTTTCCCCTTTTATCTACACTACTATGATCTGCATAGGTGCTTTCTGTCGTACTAGCAGTACCCCGCCCTTCAAGCTAAAAAACACAACACTCATAATTCCAAAGCTTAGTTATTCAAATAAGATTGTGATATGATACTGATATTAGTTAATAGATGATACGCCTCCAACGTATCTATAATTTTTGATTGTTCCATGCTATTATATTACCTGTTTTGGATGTTTATGGGCTTTTTTTTTACTTTACACTTTTATATCATTTTTGGGACTAACCTATTAACCGGAGGCCCAGCCCATATTGTTGTTTTCTTGCCTATTTCAGTGTTTCAAAGAAAAGGAATATCAAACGGAGTCCAAACGGAATGAAACCTTCGGGAGAGTTATTTTTGGAACGGAAGCAATCCAGGAGACTTGGAGTGGAAGTAAGGGAAGCTTCGAGGTGGCTACGAGGCAGGGAGGCGCGCCCTACCCCCTAGGCACGCCCCCCACCCTCGTGGGCCCCTTGTGGCCCCCCTGACCGACTTCTTTCGCCTATATATGTCCATATACCATAAAAACTTCGGGCAGCACAATAGATCGGCAATCCCGCCGCCGCAAGCCTCTCTAGCCACCAAAAACCAATCGGGACCCGGTTCCGGCACCTTATTGGATGGGGGGTCCCTCACCGGTGGCCATCTTCATCATCCAGGCGCTCTCCATGACGAGGAGGGAGTAGTTCACCCTCGGGGCTGAGGGTATGTACCAGTAGCTATATGTTTGATCTCTCTCTCTCTCTCGTGTTCTTGA
Source organism: Triticum timopheevii (assembly GCA_963921465.1). Classification (NCBI taxonomy): domain Eukaryota; kingdom Viridiplantae; phylum Streptophyta; class Magnoliopsida; order Poales; family Poaceae; genus Triticum; species Triticum timopheevii. The sequence goes on from OY997270.1 coordinate 145,184,042, forward strand.
TTTGGCAGGACCTTGATGTATCGCGAGCTTTGCTATTATAGTTGGATCTTATGATGTTTCTCCCCCTCTACTCTCTTGTAATGGATTGAGTTTTCCCTTTGAAGTTATCTTCTCAGATTGAGTCTTTAAGGATTTGAGAACACTTGATGTATGTCTTGCCGTGCTTATCTGTGGTGACAATGGGATATTCGCATAATCTACTTGATGTATGTTTTAGTGATCAACTTGCGGGTTCAATGAACTTGTGCATAGGGGTTGGCACACGTTTTCGTCTTGACTCTCCGGTAGAAAATTTGGGGCACTCTTTGAAGTACTTTGTGTTGGTTGAATAGATGAATCTGAGATTGTGTGATGCATATCGTATAATCATGCCCATGGATACTTGAGGTGACATTGGAGTATCTAGGTGACATTAGGGTTTTGGTTGATTTGTGCCTTAAGGTGTTATTCTAGTACGAACTCTAGGATAGATCGAACGGAAAGAATAGCTTCATGTTATTTTACTACGGACTCTTGAATAGATCGATCAAAAAGGATAACTTTGAGGTGGTTTCGTACCCTACAATAATCTCTTCGTTTGTTCTCCGCTATTAGTGACTTTGGAGTGACTCTTTGTTGCATGTTGAGGGATAGTTATATGATCCAGTTATGTTATTATTGTTGAGAGAACTTGCACTAGTGAAAGTATGAACCCTAGGCCTTGTTTCCTAGCATTGCAATATCATTTGCTCTCACTTTTATCATTAGTTACCTTGCTGTTTTTATATTTTCATATTACAAAAACCTATATCTACCATCCATATTGCACTTGTATCACCATCTATTCGCCGAACTAGTACACCTATACAATTTACCATTGTATTGGGAGTGTTGGGGACACAAGAGACACTTTGTTATTTGGTTGAAGGGTTGTTTGAGAGAGACCATCTTCATCCTATGCCTCCCCACGGATTGATAAACCTTAGGTCATCCACTTGTGGGAAATTTGCTACTGTCCTACAAACCTCTGCACTTGGAGGCCCAACAATGTCTACAAGAAGAAGGTTGTGTAGTAGACATCAAGCTCTTTTCTGGCGCCGTTGCTGGGGAGGTGAGTGCTTGAAGGTATATCTTTAGATCTTGCAATCGAATATTTTTGTTTCTTGTTTTATCACTAGTTTAGTCTATAAAAGGAAACTACAAAAAATGGAATTGAGTTTGTCTCATACGCTTCATCTTTTTAGTATCTTTCATGAGAATGATGGGGTGGAAAATTGTGCTCAAGTGCTAGAAGAAGAAGTCTATAAAATGTTTGGCACTAAATCTTTGAATGATGAGCTTGATTGCAATGTTGTTACTACGAACTCTTTGAATATTCATAGTACTAACGATGATTTCACTAGTCATGATGAAAATGTCTCTTATAAGCATGTCAATTTTTGTGGAGTGCATAGAGTTTGCAAGAACACACCAAATAGGGAAGATAGATTTTGCAAGAGGCATAAGTATTTAGAAACTAAGTGGTTGCAAGAAAGGCTAGATGTGAGTGCTAAAAATTTAAAATTTCTTTACCGTACTTGTGAACTTTGCAATGAACATGGTCATTTAAATCTCCGATGGAAATTGTTTCATGATCGAATCGTGTCCAAAAATTGTGATGACTTGATTTTCCTTGCACATCATAATGAACTTAGTTTGCTTTTGGGTTATGAAGAAATGAAACGTTTAACTAAGCATATTCCAGAATTTAACCTTAAGAAATTCCTTGATATTGATCTAGAGGAAATTTATATGTATTGTACGGTGAATTGCATTAAAAATCCTTATATTGCCAATTACATAAAGAAAAGAAAGCTAATAGAAGATGAAGAGAATACTAATGAAAGGGAAGAGACTTCCCAATATCCTCCTATTATTTCTTATGATGAATCAGGTAACAACGAGGAGATTTATACTCAACCAATCTCATTAATAAGGAGCTCAAAAAAGAGGGTTAAACCATACACGATGTGAAGAAGAAAAATAGAAGACGGAGAAGCAAAGGTAGAAAGGTATCCCTCCCAAATGATGTTGCTCCTATTACTCATTGTGATGATTTTAATTGCTATACTATTGGTGCTATCCATACTATTAATGATGAGAGTGATTATGCTTATGATATGAAAAGGCCCACGCTTGGGGGTGCTATCTTTGATGAGAATGACATGCTTGAGAATATATTTGCTGCAATTAATGTTTGTCCCAAGCTTGGGGATGCTACGCTTAATGAAGATGATATTTTTAGCCTCCCAAGTTTTGATGAGCAAATTTATTATGATGATAGCATGCCTCCTATTTATGATAGTTATATTGATGAAAGTGGGTTTGGAAGAGTGTCAACTTTAGGAAGTAATGATCCCACTATTTTTGAGGGTGTTGAATCTTATAATATTTATGAAAGTTGACTTGGAGAGGTCATGACTTTATTTAGTAATGATTCCACTATCTTGGAAGAGGTTTCAATTGATTATGATGAGAACAAAGTTGCCACTTATGATGATTATTGTGATGAAACTTATGCCATAAAAATTAGTGATGATTATATTTATAAAAGTTGTCATGATTATGATTACCCTTTTTCTAAACATTACTTTTTAATATGGAAACAATTTTTAGTATTCGAGTCTCTTATGATACACCCACTATTCTGAATGAGAAGAATTTTGCTTATGGGGAGAGTAATAAAAATTCAATGCTTGTAGATCATGAAAAGAATGCTTTATGTGATGGTTATATTGTTGAATTAATTCATGATGCTGCTGAAAATTATTATGAGGGAGGAACATATGCTTGTAGGAATTGCAATAATATCAAGTTTCCTCTCTATGTGCTTAAAATCTTGAAGTTATGCTTGTTTCGCCTTCCTATGCTAGTTGATTATTGTTCCCATAAGTTGATTTCTCACAAAATCCATATGCATAGGAAGTGGGTTAGACTTAAATGTGTTAGCAATATGCTTCATGATGCTCTCTTTATGTTTCAATTCTTATCTTTATGTGAGCATCATTGAAATCATCATGCCTAGCTGGGGGCGTTAAACTTTAGCGCTTGTTGGGAGACAACCCAATATTTAACCTTACTGTTTTTGTGTTTCCACATGATTATGTAGTGTAGTAATCATGTTTTATAGCTTTTGTTTCATTAAAGTGCCATGTAAGACCTTTAGGATAGCTTACGGTGATAGTTGTGTTGATCCTACTGAAAATCAGAAACTTTTTCACCCAGTAAATTAGTTTTGATAATTCACAGAAACGTGATTTTGATCTGATTCTTTCTGATCTGGGTTGGTACGCAAATTTCTCAGGATTTCCTAATTTGGTAGGATTTTTGTAGTTCCAGAAGTATACGTTTGATACATATTACAACAGACTGTTCTGTTTTTGACAGATTCAGCTTTCTATGTGTTGTTTGCTTATTTTGATGAATCTAGGAGTAGTATCGGAGGGTATGAACCATACAAAAGTTGGAATACAGTAGATATTACACCAATATGAATATAGAATGAGTTCATAACAGTACCTAGGTGGTGATTTATTTTCTTATACTAATGGAGCTTATGAGTTTTCTGTTGAGTTTTGTGTTGTGAAGTTTTCAAGTTTTGGGTAAAGATTCGATGGACTATGGAATAATGAGTGGAAAGAGCCTAAGCTTGGGTATGCCGAAGGCACCCCAAGGTAATATTCAAGGACAAAAAATAGCCTAAGGTTGGGTATGCCCCGGATGGCATCCCCTCTTTCGTCTTCGTTCATCGATAACTTTACTTGGAGCTATATTTTTATTCACCACATGATATGTGTTTTGCTTGGAGCGTCATTTTCTTTTGTTTTGTTTTTCTTGCTGTTTGAATAAAGTACCAAGATCTAAAGTTCTTAAATGTTAGAGAGTCTTCACATAGTTGCACAATTATTTGACTACTCATTGATCTTCACTTATATCTTTTGCAGTAGTTTGTTGTTTGCTCTAGTGCTTCACTTATATCTTTTAGAGCACGACAGTGGATTTATTTTGTAGAAATTTTTAATCTCTCATGCTTCACTTATATTCTTTTGAGAGTCTTTTAGAATAGCATGGTATTTTCTGTGATCATAAAATTGGTCCTACAATGATGGGCATCCAAGTTGGGTATGATAAAAACTATCATAGAGAGTGAATTGGATGCTATGATCAATTTGATGATTTATAATTGTTTTGAGATATAGAGGTGGTGATATTAGAGTCATGCTAGTTGGGTAATTGTGAATTTAAAGAATACTTGTGTTGAAGTTGGCTAGGCCCGTAGCATGCAAGTATGGTAACAATTGTGTAACAAATTTGAAACATGAGGTGTTCTTAGATTGTCATCCTTATGAGTGGCGGTCGGGGACAAGCGACGATGTTTTCCTACCAATCTATCCCCCTAGGAGCATGCGCGTAGTGCTTGGTTTTTGATGACCTGTAGATTTTTGCAATAAGTATATGAGTTCCTTATGACTAATCCGAGTCCATGGATTATACGCACTCTTACCCTTCCATCATTGCTAGCCTCTTCGGTACCATGCATTGCCCTTTCTCACCTTGAGAGTTGGTGCAAACCTCACCGGTGCATCCAAACTTCGTGATACGATACGCTCTATCACACATAAACCTCCTTATATCTTCCTCAAAACAGCCACCATACCTACCTGTTATCGCATTTGCATAGCCATTCCGAGATATATTGCCATGCAACTTTCCACCGTTCCGTTCATCATGACACGCATCATCATTGTCATATTGCCTTGCATGATCATGTAGTTGACATCGTATTGTGGCAAAGCCACCTTCATAATTTTTCATACATGTCACTCTTGATTCATTTCCCATCCCAGTACACCGCCGGAGGCATTCATATAGAGTCATATCTTGTTCTAGTTTTGAGTTGTAACTCATGAGTTGTAAATAAATAGAAGTGTGATGATCATCATTATTAGAGCATTGTCCCTTTAAAAAAAGAAAGGCCAAATAAAAAAAGAAAGGCCAAAAAAATAGAAAGGCCAAATAAAAAAAAAGAAAGTCCCAAAAAAGGGGGGGACAATGCTACCATCTTTTTCCACACTTGTGCTTCAAAGTAGCACCATGTTCTTCATATAGAGAGTCTCATTTGTTGTCACTTTCATATACTAGTGGGTATTTTTCATTATAGAACTTGGCTTCTATATTCCAACGATGGGCTTCCTCAAAATGCCCTAGGTCTTCGTGAGAAAGCAAGTTGGATGCACACCCACTAGTTTCTTTTGTTGAGCTTTCATACATTTATAACTCTAGTGCATCTGTTGCATGGTAATCCCTACTCCTCATGTTGACATCAATTGATGGGCATCTCCATAGCCCGTTGATTTTCCTCGTCAATGTGAGACTTTCTACTTTTTTGTCTTCTCCACACAACCTCCGTCATCATATTCTATTCCACCCATAGTGTTATATCCATGGCTCACGCTCATGTATTGCGTGAAAGTTGAAAAATGTTTGAGATTACTTAAGTGTGAAACAATTGCTTGGCTTGTCATCGGGGGTGTGCAAGATGAGAGCATTCTTGTGTGACGTAAATGGTTCATGACCAAACTATATGATTTTGTAGGGATGAACTTTCTTTAGCCATGCTATTTTGAGAAGACATGATTACCTTGTTAGTATGCTTGAAGTATTACTATTTCTTATGTCAATATGAACTTTTATTTTGAATCATTTGGATCTGAACATTCATGCCACAATAAAGAAAATTACATTGAGAAATAAGCTAGGTAGCATTCCACATCAAAAATTCTATTTTTATCATTTACATACTCGAGGACGAGCAGAAAATTAATCTTGGGGATGCTTTATACGTCTCCAACGTATCTATAATTATTGATTGTTCCATGCTCTTATATTACCTGTTTTGGATGTTTATGGGCTTTACTTTACACTTTTATACCATTTTTGGGACTAACCTATTAACCAAAGGCCCAGCCCATATTGTTGTTTTCTTGTCTATTTCAGTGTTTAGAAGAAAAGGAATATCAAACGGAGTCCAAATGGAATGAAACCTTCGGGAGAGTTATTTTTGGAACGGAAGCAATCTAGGAGAATTGGAGTGGAAGTAAGGGAAGCTTCGAGGTGGCCACGAGGCAGGGAGGCGCGCCCTACCCCCTGGGTGCGCCTCCCATCCTCGTGGGCCCCTCGTGGCCCCCCTGGCCGACTTCTTTTGCCAATATATGTCCATATACCCTAAAAACTTCATGCAGCACAATAGATCGGGAGTTCCGCTGCCGCAAGCCTCTGTAGCCACCAAAAACCAATCGGGACCCTGTTCCGGCACCCTGCCGGAGGGGGGATCCCTCACCAGTGGCCATCTTCATCATCCCGGCGCTCTCCATGAAGAGGAGGGAGTACTTCACCCTCGGGGCTGATGGTATGTACCAGTAGATATGTGTTTGGTCTCTCTCTCTCTCATGTTCTTGATTTGGCACGATCTTGATGTATCGCGGGCTTTGCTATTATAGTAGGATATTATGATGTTTCTCCCCCTCTACTCTCTTGTAATGGATTGAGTTTTCCCTTTGAAGTTATCTTATCGGATTGAGTCTTTAAGGGTTTGAGAACACTTGATGTATGTCTTGGCGTGCTTATCTGTGGTGACAATGGGATATTTGTGTGATCTACTTGATGTAAGTTTTGGTGATCAACTTGTGGGTTCAATGAACTTATGCATAGGGGTTGGCACATCTTTTCGTCTTGACTCTCCGATAGAAACTTTGGGGCACTCTTTGAAGTACTTTGGGTTGGTTGAATAGATGAATTTGAGATTGTGTGATGCATATCGTATAATCATGCCCACGGTTACTTGAGGTGACATTGGAGTATCTAGGTGACATTAGGGTTTTGGTTGATTTGTGTCTTAAGGTGTTATTCTAGTATGAACTCTATGATAGATCGAACGGAAAGAATAGCTTCGTGTTATTTTACTACGGACTCTTGAATAGATCGATCAGAAAGGATAACTTTGAGGTGGTTTCGTACCCTACAATAATCTCTTCATTTGTTCTCTGCTATTAGTGACTTTGGAGTGACTCTTTGTTGCATGTTGAGGGATAGTTTTATGATCCAGTTATGTTATTATTGTTGAGAGAACTTGCACTAGTGAAAGTATGAACCCTAGGCCTTGTTTCCTAGTATTGCAATATTGTTTGTGCTCACTTTTATCATTAGTTACCTTGCCGTTTTTATATTTTCAGATTACAAGAACCTATATCTACTATCCATATTACACTTGTATCACCATCTCTTCGCTTAACTAGTGCACCTATACAATTTACCATTCTATTGGCTGTGTTGGGGACACAAAAGACTCTTTGTTATTTGGTTGCAGGGTTGATTGAGAGAGACCATCTTCGTCCTACGCCTCCCACGAATTGATAAACCTTAGGTCATCCACTTGAGGGAAATTTTCTACTGTCCTACAAACCTCTGCACTTGGAGGCCCAACAACGTCTACAAGAAGAAGGTTGTGTAGTAGACATCAAGCTCTTTTCTGGCGCCGTTGCCGAGGAGGTGAGTGCTTGAAGGTATATCTTTAGATCTTGCAATAAAATATTTTTGTTTCTTGTTTTAGCACTAGTTAAGTCTATGAAAGGAAACTACAAAAAATGAATTCAATTTGTCTCATACGCTTCATCTTTTTAATATCTTTGATGAGAATGATGGGGTGGAAAATTGTGCTCAAGTGCTAGAAGAAGAAATCTATAAAATGATTGTCACTAAATCTTTGAATGATGAGCATGATTGCAATGTTGTTACTACGAACTCTTTGAATATTCATAGTACTAACGATGATTGCACTAGTCATGATGAAAATGTCTCTTATAAGCATGCCAAATTTTGTGGAGTGCATAGAGTTTGTAAGTACACACCAAATAGGGAAGATAGATTTTGCAAGAGGCATAAGTATTTAGAAACTAAATTGTTGCAAGAAAGGCTAGATGTGAGTGCTGAAAATTTAAAATTTCTTTACCGTACTTGTGAACTTTGCAATGAACATCGTCATTTATCTCCGATGCAAATTGTTCCATGATCGAATCTTATCCGAAAATTGTGATCACTTGATTTCCCTTGCACATCACAATGAACTTAGTTTGATTTTGGGTAATGAAGAAATGAAACATTTAACTAAGCATATTCTAGAATTTAACCTTAAGAAATTCCTTGATATTGATCTAGAGGAAATTTATATGTATTGTGCGGTATTGGATTAGAATCACTTATGCATTACAAAGATAATCTCACTTATTTTTATGTTTTCATGCATGTCAAGTATTGAACATGATCAAAATGAATATGAGAATGGGCGTGCGAGAGGAATATTGCGGAACAAACCACTGGCTAGCAAACTTGGCATGGTGGAGGATGGCCTATCTTATTCACCCATCAAGGTGCTTGCTCTAACTTAGCAACATTGTATTGGTCACACATATTTTGCATATGACCTCTTGCATTACTTATACTTTGTTACACCACCATCTCCTTAGTTTAAGCATCTTATTGTTAGAATTAATGGTCCTAGCCCATTAACCAAATCTGAAATATCAAATGAGCCCATGTGTAAAAAGGAAAGTGGTGGTGCTAAAGTTTAGTCACACCCCGGAAGTTGAAGAAGAGTTGGACCTCTTTATATAGTGGGTTCTCTGTCTTAGTCATGAATTGGTTATTGTAATTGATCATGAACTTGCCTAATATTCCAAGACATATATGATTATATGCCATGCCTATCCATTTTTTGTACATATTCCATTTGTCATCATACTATGCTTTTCCAGCCAAATGTTGTTCTTTCGTAATAGATGTCCAAAAGCAAGAGGGTGAGTGCACATCCTCAAGGAGTACAAAGTAAGTATTTGGAAAAGGTAGTGATACCTGATACATCAGATAGATCAGCAGCCACAGAAAACACGGGCCCAACTGTACCACACTTTACCCCTACTCCACTGGCCAAAGCCCTATTAGAACTGCAGAGAGGCCAGCGTCAGGTATTGTCTATGATTTTAATTCAAAATTTGAACTCCTACATTTCTACATGTGCCTTTCCATCTCTCTTGTGTGAAAACTAATTTCAGATGAATCTCCATTCTCAACAGATCATAGGATCTCACAACAATACTAGGCACGACATTGCTCTTGTCAGCACCTCTTGCCCTTTGTCAGCATACTTACACTCATTGTTGTTGATTATGTAGCATCACTGTAAATGTTCGCTTCCTTATCCTCCCTTTGCTCGAAATTATAGGATCTATATTTACTCTTACATAAATGTAGAATTAACACAATGGTTATGAAGTTCTGGATTGCTCATGTAAGTACCTATTGTCATGTACTCCCTTCGTATCGAATTAATTGTTGCTCAATTGGATGTATTTAGAACTTACGTAGGGCTAGATACATCCATCTGAGCAACAAGTAATAACGAATGGTGGTAGTATTACTGTACTTGCATTGCGAGATAGTTGATTGTCTAGCATTACTCTACATCTTATCTGCCCTGCCCTCCACTCTATCCAAATTATCAGATCTACATTTACTCTTACCAAAATGTTGAATAAAGCCAATGCCACAGCACACATTGAGGTCTGCACTCCTCTAATCGGTACCTTTTACCTTGTAACGTTGTACTTAGTTAATAGCTATTTGATTATGTATCATCACTCTGCACCTAAGCTTCATTATCCTCTATTTCTTCCAATATTATTTGATCCATATTTACTCTTTACAAAAATGTTGAATGAAGGCAACACTTATAAAGAAGTTTCTTTGGGGAATTTCTTGAATTATCCTTCCATCGACATGGTGAAGGCTTTGTCCAGCCCGTGTTAACCTGTAACGTAAGTTCATCCTTCTCAAGCCTTCAAACTTTGTTCTAGTATAGATTTGGATATGCATCACTTCCTCCACTTCTGTTTACTTTGGTGTTTACATCTGATTGGATGTTTGCAACAATTACTTACAAATTGTAGTTGTAAAAACATGTTCCTTATGCAGAACAGATCCATTTATTTTTCTTATTTGCTAATATAAATGGGACGGAATTGTCAGCACCCTGGATATCGTTGCTAATATATTTTTGAAACCTGTTATGTGTCTCATTGTTTCTCTTTCAAAGTCATATCTCTTATGTCAAGCAGAACTTTAGGGAAGATAGTGAGCCAAACCATCTTGAAGAGAGCGAGATGACCCCAAAGTCACATCTTCATGAAGGCAGTGAGTTGAAGCTACTCACCAGCAGCTGTGAGACAACATCTATGTAGTTGCTGCCTCAATTAGTTTGAATACTTCAGTCTCAACTTAAAGCGGAAAGGTTTGGTTCAGCTCAGCTCCGACTTGATGTCAATAATGTAAAGAAGACCTCAGAGGATAGCCATGCTTGCTTACTTGCTACGTAGCTAGAGTTTGAGAATCTATCATTGAGATAACTGAGGTCTCATCAGCTTGTTCTACTGCTTGCGGTGCACCTCCAGGGCAGGCCTAATGCCTTCTAAAGTGCTGTCAGTTTTCTATACTCTTTTGTCGCACATTTATATGCACTCATGGCGACCTTTGATGCCCAGTGTATGTTGCACTTTATTATCACCGGTGGCGAGCTTTGATGCCTAGTGGATGTAATATGTCGTAATTTCTTTATTATATAGTCTAGGTTTATTCTTAGTTGGTATGTTGTAATTTTGGCCAGAAGCTTCAACGGATCTCAATGTTGTCGGTCTTCGGGCCACCCACTAACTCACTATATATGGGCCAAATGTGGGCCTATGATCATCTTGGGCCATTAGCAGGACTATACGTATAGTAGTTTTCCGCCTTTAATAGGCCGAGTAAAGTTCGGGCCAATTGGGCCAGTGAATACCATGGGCTTTTAATAGGCTAAAAACTAGATTGGGCTAGCATTGAGCCGAAAAAATCACGGGCCAACACAGGCCGAAACTGTCGTAGGCCCATGCTTGGCCCAAATAGCATATGAGCCATCAATAGGCCAAAATTTATCTCCGGCCGGTTTGGCCCAATAAAATTATGGGCTTTAAGCAGGCCGATATCAACGCAGGCCGTAGGCCCAACTATGTCATGGGCCATTAACAGATGGGCTGTAAGCAAGCCGGATTCAATGCGGGCTGTAATTAGGCCCAACTGTTACACATGCCATTAACAGGCTGATAGGCATGTTGGGCTGAAATTTATCCACGAAGACTACAGACCATTAAGATGCCTAAAGTCACTTCCGACAAGAAATATCCCAGTTGCAAAACAGGTCGTTAAATGGCCTAAAGTGAAATCGGGCCAACAACGGCCTAGATGCACCAAGGGCCACTAACAGGCCGAAACGAATATTTGGCCGAACTGGTAAACAGACATTTAATAGGCTGAAATACAAACCCGGCTTAGAATGGGCCCAAAAGAACAGTGGTATGTTAATGGGCCTAATCTGATATGGGTCGCAATTTAGCCCAAAACACGACAGGCTACGAACGGGACAGATCTGATATGGGCCGTAATTTGACCCAAAACATGGAAAGCTGTTAATGGGCCGGCCCACTAGTGTCTGAAAAAATATAGTGGGTCTTTAGTTGGGTCGACCTTTTTTCCTTAAATGGGCCACTATTGGGGTGTGGCACGTGTCGACATATCATAGGCATCTTCCATCCATTGTAGGGATAACATCTGTCCCAACGATGAGCTGACACGTGGATCCTCCGGCGAATGAGAATTTTACACGTGGAAAATCCCCGTTGGTCCAGGCTGTTAACGGGTTATCGGATCCAAACCGGAACCCGATAGCTTATCGGCGACCCGTTACGATGGATGCCACGTGTCAGTTACCCTTGATGAAAACACTTCCATGATGTGCCATTTATCATCATGGAAGTGGACACTTCCGTGATGATAATTTTGGTATTATCATGGAACACTTCTATGACAACACAGGTAAGACTATCTTGATTTTGTCATAAAATCGTCATGGACGTACTTGCGTGATAGAAAAGGTGACCTACTATGACAAACATGTATCATCACGGAAGTGTTTTTTTGTTTGTAGTGCTTGCACTAGTGTCATCAAACTCCCACGACATATTTGATTCACCAGATGAAGGAATCAGAAGATGCTTCATGGCTAAAGGTCCCAAGGTATCACACCTCGAGTATGTTGATTTCCATAGTGATGAAGATGATGTGCTAGGTGATGATGATTTACTTGTTGACAAAACTAGTGATGAAAACTATATTGAACTTGCTAGTAATCATGCTAATCAAGATGAAACGAATGATAAAGATAAAAAGGAGATTGAGCGTCTAACTAAAGAATTAAACACACTTAAGTTAGCTCATGAAACAACTCAAGAGGATCATAGAGAGCTCCTAAGAACTCATGAGAAGCTATGCTTCGAGAAGCTAAATTTAGAGGAAGAGCATGAGTTTCTAAAAGCTATCAATGATGATCTTCGAAAGAAGAATTCTGATTACATTTTCAAACGTCTTCTCTTGTCTACTTATATGCCACAAGTAAAATCTAGCAACGAGAGTAAGAAAGATTCTTCTTCTAGTAGTAACAATAACCATGCTAAAACCAATATTGTTGCTTCTAGTAATTTTCTTGATTCCACTAATGATTCTCTTAGCCAAGTTACACTTGAGCAAGAACATACCTTATTGAAGGGAATTATAGAGAAATGTGTTTACAAGAGTCTTGCTAGGTGAGGGAGTCATAGACTAAGGGGTCCTCGGGGCTATGGCCCATTGTATATGGGCCGGACTGGTGGAGCCATATAGTAACAGGAGACCTATGAAACCGTGGTGTGCCCTCCAAGTCAAGAGAGCGGTGGATATCTTTAATCCTTTATTGTAATCTATCTTCGGTAACCCTAACCCTACAGGTGTCTATATAAACCGAGGGTTTTTAGTCATAGGGTGAGAGCTACATTCATCACCTCATCTCTTTAGGGTTTAGCTCATGCTGATCTCGAGGTAGATCGACTTTGTAAACCATATTATATATCCAATACAATCAAGCAGGACGTAGGGTATTACCTCTTTGAGAGGGCCTGAACCTAGGTAAACACTATGTTCGTCGTCCCTTGTTCCCCATCGATCCTAGATCCACAGCTCGGGATACCCTACCCCAAGGTGTGCTGGCTTAGACACCGACATTGGTGCTTTAATTGAGAGTTTCGCTGTGGGATAGCCAAAGGAATCGATGGCTCAACCGATCATTGGAGACCACACCCGCGCCGAGGGCTTACCCCTGGTCATCTCCTTGTCTTTGGTGGCCTATTGGTGTGCGCTGATCCCACTATTCACCTCGACCAGATCGAAGGATTCATCTCCGTTGAAGGGTTCATTGGTTCAAGGGCCTCGACCCCAGGACCAGCAGATTTACCAAAATCCGGTGTCACTCAGAGTTCGGCTCTAAATCCCAACTCTGACAGATCCCCCACCGAAGCATCGGAGTGTCTGGCACCCCCATGTGCCCTGTCAACACACCACTTGGCAAGTCTTTTCCGTACAATGGGAATCTCTGACATCATACCTACGACATACGATTGGATCAGGCTTAAACCCAAAGACCGAGAAATCAACACCCCTCCGGTCACGCACCTCGTCGCCACGGTCGAAAAGGCCCAGGAGGGACTACAGCCTGGCAAGCAAAGAACAATGTACACTCGAATCTCCAGCTCGGAGTCAGACACAAGCTCAGATGTATGTACGGATTCGAGCCCCAATGCTAGATCTAGCCTCGAGCCAATCCAGCCACACACTAGTACAGATCCGAGTCCTGCACGATTCGAACCGGACATGATTCAACCACCTATCAAGGATAGTCTGGGTCCGCAACAGGAGGGAATTATCAAAATTTTCCCACCCACCCACCACACGGAATGCTCTCCGGATTTGGGAATCCCAGACATATGGGACATCATGTATGTCAAGCAGCTGCCAAATGAGACAGTCCACCATTATTGGGCTAGATTTCTCCTGGTAAAGAATAGGATGGCACCTTGCTGACAAAGAAATAATTAAAGCCTTCCAGTTTAACTGCAGGGATGAGGGCCTCTTAAACGCCCTCGCGCGTCACCGAATTCAACTTCACCGAACTATCAGACATGGTACGCAAATATTGCGCCATGGAGAACATGTGGAGGGCGCAAGAGATGAACATGGGGCCACAGCTCGCCACGCATCACGGAAAGCCTCGTTTTAAATGAGCTTACACAAATCAGTTGCCTGAACGCAAGCCTAATGAAAAGAAAACTAGGCCCAGATCAATGTTAGACGAGTTGCTGGATAAACCATGCCCAATAACTCGGTCTTGCTAGATGCAAACCCACCCACAAACTTGGATCCTATTGGGTGGTAAGACAAGTGGCCATATGGCGATCCAATCTTGGGCCTTACACCCCCAGATAATTAGTCCTCGGCTTCACCACAGGACCACAATGTCCTTACGGTATACAAGGCATTCGCCTCAAACAATAAAAGGAAAAAGTCTCTTCAAGAGCTCAATCAAATATATCAAGTGGCGGCCGCACAGCCATGGGCAGCCACGCCTATCACCTTCAACGAGAAGGATGAGCCAAGCCCCCATAACAACTATACACCGGCCGCATGGGTACTCAACCCCATTGTTGACGGTTTCTGGCTGACTAAAGTGCTGATGGACGGAGGCATCGACCTCAACCTCATTAATAGGATACTCTAGACAAGATGCAGTTCAACAGATCTCGCTTTGATCGTGGTCATACCACATTCCGAGGTATAATACCTAGTAGGGAGGCACACTGATCGGGGTGCGTAACTCTGGATGTTGTGTTCGGCACACCCAATAACTAAAGATCCGAACCCTTACTATTTCACATTGTACCCTTCAGCAGTGCATGCCACGCCCTTCTAGGACATGAGGCATTCCCAAGATTTCAGGGCATGCCACATTATGGGTATATGAAAGTCACGATGCCAAGGCCCAACAGGGTGATCTCTCTTAAAAGCGACCCGAGCAAAGCCTTGAGAGCCAAAAACAAGACGGCATCCCTCGCCCTAGAGGCACTATCCAAAGCCCTCGTGACCGAAGAGCTGATGGCGCTACGCACTACAGTCGACAGGGATGATGTGGTTCTCGGTAAAAGACAAATACCCACAGCATTCAAGCCAGCGGACGAAATAGTAAAAAATTCAAGTGCACCCAATAGATCCCAACAAAATGACATCCATAGGAGCACAGCTGGACCCTGCAATCGATGAGGTGCTAAGGACATTCCTGCATGAAAACAGGGAAATATTCGCCTGGCACCCATCAGATATGCCAAGAATCCCACGCAGGCTAGCAGAGCACAACCTCAACATTTTAAAAGGCTTCAAGCTAGTGAAACAAACCCGGTGCCAATTCTTCGAACCCAAACGGTAGGCCATGGGCAAAGAACTTGCAAAACTACTAGAGGTCGGATTCATCTGCGAGATCAAGCACCTTGAGTTGTTAGCAAATCTGGTTATGGTACCCAAGAAGGATAAGTCCTGGTGGCCCTGTGTCGACTTTAAAGACCTTAACAAGGCCGCCCTAAGGATCCATTCCCCCTGCCAAGGATAGACCAGATCATCGACGCCACCGTGGGAAATGACTCGTTATGCTTCCTCGACACATACTCCAGATAGCATCAGATTAAGATGAAGGAATCTGATCAGGTAGGAACCACATTCATCACCCCTTACGGGCCTTTTTGCGAAATCACCATGCTGTTCGGACTAACAAACACGGGAGCCACATACTAGCGCATGATTCAAACATGCCTCAAAAACCAAATCAGCATAACAGTTGAGGCATACGTAAATGACGTGGTTGTCAAAATCAAACATATCGACCAACTGATAGACGGCCTAAGCCAAACCTTCGACAACCTGTGGGCCTACGACATACGGCTCAACCTAGAGAAATGCGTCTTCGGGGTACCTGCCGGCAAGCTAATCGGATTCATAGTTTCCCACAGAGGAATCAAAGCAAATCCAGCGAAAATTAGAGTGTTGTCTTAGCTCACAATACCAACCGAGCTCAAGCATGTCCACAAGCTAGCCGGATGCGTTGCCACCTTGAGCTGCTTCATATCCCGCCTCGGAGAAAAGGCATTGCAACTTGATACCTCTCCAACGTATCTATAATTTTTGATTGTTCCATGCTGTTATTTTATCATTCTTGGATGTTTTACAATCATTTTATAGTCATTTTATATCATTTCTTGGTACTAAC
This sequence comes from Triticum timopheevii, assembly GCA_963921465.1. Lineage (NCBI taxonomy): Eukaryota > Viridiplantae > Streptophyta > Magnoliopsida > Poales > Poaceae > Triticum > Triticum timopheevii. The sequence goes on from OY997270.1 coordinate 145,200,324, forward strand.
CTATTGACATAGTGCCCAGTGTCAGTTGCTGTTTTCTGCATGTTTTTTACATCGCATGAAATTAATATCAAATAGAGTCCAAATGCAGCGAAACTTCTTGAGGATTTTATTTGGGCCAGAAGACATCCAGTGGGCCAAGGTTGCACTTGGGGGTGCCTCACGGAGGGCAGCACCCTCTAGGGCGCGCCAGGAGGCCAAGGCGCACCCTGGTACGTTGTGCCCACCTCAGGTGCCCCCTGAACCACCTCTTTGCTCTATAAATACCCAAATATTCCAGAAACCCTAGGGGAGTCAATGAAAATCAATTCCAGCCTCTGTAGAGTCCAGAACCACCGGATCTAATCTAGACACCATCATGCAGGGGTTCACCACTTCCATTGGTGCCTCTCCGATGATGCGTGAGTAGTTCTTTGTAACCTATGGGTCCGTAGTTAGTAGCTAGATGGCTTCCTCTCTCTCTCTCTCTCTCTCTCTCTCTCTCTCGGCCATCAATACAATGGTCTCTTGGAGATCCATATGATGTAAGCCTTTTTGCGGTGTGTTTGTTGGGATCCGATGAACTTTGAGTTTATGATCAGATCTATGTTTTTATTCATGAAAGTTATTTGAGTCTTCGTTGATCTCCTATATGCATGATTGCTTATAGACTCGTATTTCTTCCCTGATATTTGGGTTTTGTTTGGCCAACTTGATCTATTTATCTTGCAATGGGAAAAGGTCCTTCGTAGTGACTTCGATCTTACGGTGCTTGATCCCAGTGACAGAAAGGGAACTAACACGTATGTATCGTTGCTACGAAGGATAAAACGATGGGGTCTATCTCTACATAGATTGATCTCGTCTACATCATGGCATCATTCTTATTGCATTACTCCGTTTCTCCATGAACTTAATACACTAGATGCATGCTAGATAGCGGTCGATGTGTGGAGTAATAGTAGTAGATGCAGGCAGGAGTCGGTCTACTAATCTTAGACGTGATGCCTATATAATGATCATTGCCTGGGTATCATCATGATTATTTGAAGTTCTATCAATTGCCCAACAGTATTGCTTTCCCACCGTTTGCTATTTTTCTCAAGAGAAGCCACTAGTGAAACATACAGCCCCCGGGTCTCTTTTCATCATATTTTCCTTTGCGATCTATTTTCCTTTGCATTTATTTTCAGATCTATTGAACCAAAAATATAAAAATACCTTGCTGTAATTTATTTGTTCCGTGATATATTTATCTTATCTACCACTTTTACATCACATTATTTGCCTATCTTGAGGCATCGTACCTGAAGGGATTGACAACCCCATTAACACGTCGGGTTGCGAGTATTTGTTATTTTTGTGCAGGTGTTGTTTACGTGGTGTGAGGAGGTTCTCCTACTGGTTCGATAACCTTGGTATCATCACTGAGGGAAATACCTACTGTCTCTATACTGCATCATCCCTTCCTCTTTGGGGAAATACCTATGTAGTTCTAGCAAACATCAAACGGAATTTCTGGAGCCATTGTCAGGGAGGATCTTCAACATCAACCAGGTTCCTAATCACAAATCTCATCTCCTCGCAATTTACATTATTTGCCATTTGCCTCTCGTTTTCCTCTCCCCCACTTAACAAAAATCTCATCTCCACCATGTTGTGTGATTTCTCAAATACCAACAACAATGATTTTATTAGCACTCCGATTGTTCCTCCCACCACTAGTGCGGTGTCTTGTGATATTAATATTGCTTTTCTGAATCTTTTCATGAAAGATCAATTTGCCGGTACTCCTAATGAGGATGCCGCGTCCCATCTTAACACATTCATGGAATTATGTGATATGCAAAAGAAAAAAGATGTGGACAATGATGTTCTGAAGTTGAAATTATTTCCGTTTTCTTCATGAGATCGTGCGAAATTTTGGTTTTCTTATTTGCCTCGCAATAGTATTGATTCTTGGAACAAGTGCAAGGATGCTTTTATCACTAAGTATTTTCCGCCTACAAAAATTATTTCCCTTAGAACCCAGATCATGAATTTCAAGCAACTTGAACATGAGCATGTTGCAAAATCTTGGCAAAGGATGAAATTGATGCTAAGTAATTGCCTAACTCATGGGTTAAATCTTTGGATGATCATACAAAAAATTTATGCGGGATTGAATTTTGTTTCTGGTAATCTATTAGATTCTGCCATGGGGGTACTTTTATGGAAATTATTTTGGGTGAAGCTACTAAATTGATAAATATACAAGGAGGATATAATAAAAACTTTCATGAAGATCATTGGACACAATAAACTTCATTCTTAGAAATGGTTTTGAGATATGACGATATGATATGTGAGTCATGTTGATGAGTAATTGTGCTTTAGTAAGAATATTGATGTTATGGTTTGTGATTCCCTATGCAAGCACGGAAGTCAATAGTTATGCAATGAAATTTATATCCTACTTTGGTGCATTTATTCGGTGTTACTTATGCTTATTGTTTGGGTACGAGATTTTTTGCTTTTTGGTTGGTCGCTCCTCAATATTTTTGCTAGCCTTCATTTTGCACTAAGTATGATCACTACTTGTGCATCCAAAACCCTTTGAACCGGTTTTGCCTTATGCTTCCACTATACCTACCTATATGCGGTATTTCCATGCCGTTCTATGGAAATTTGCATGTGCCATCTCTAATTTTCAAAATAGATTTCTCTTTTGTGTGCTCTATCGCTCGCGAGGCGGTGAAGGGTGACCAATATTTTCCATGCTACATGTGTTATTCTCATGATGAGTGTTTATTCACTTGTCATCGCACGAGAGTACGGGAAAGGTATTAGGGACACCCACTCCCAAAATGAAAAATGAATTTATTTTATGTTGTCAAATAATAAATTCATTGGAAAGTGTTGGTATGGAGGGCACCAATCGATACGGTTAGCCATGGAAAGTGAAAGTAATGGTGGAAAAAGGAATAAACTTTCTTTTCTATTTGGGAACCGCCTATGATGTATCTAGCATGGAAATTATTGAGATCTCTAAGTCAATTTCGTTGGTGGGAAAAGTATGCCTCTCAAAAATGTTTTTATCTCTCAGTTTAAGCTTTGAGCTCTGGCAGCTCTACAAATCCCTACTTCCCTCCGCGAAGGGCCTTTCTTTTATTTATGCAATTTTTATTTTGAATTTGAGTCTACATCTTCTCTTATAAAGCACCAACGAAGGGGCACTATGATCATATTTGAGCATTAGGTGTAGCTAATATTCGAGTGTGTTTCATGAATGGATCAATGATTGAGCATAATGGGCTAGGGATAACTCACTTTAGTGTTGATATTTTGAAAGACATGGTTGCTTGTTGGTATGCTTGAGTATTAAAGTCTTCATGTCAAAACTACACTATTGCTTTGAATCATATAAAAGTCCATATGTCCATGCTATGAAGAAAAGAAATGTGATGAATATGTTAGGCAACATTCCACATCAAAAAAATTCTGTTTTTACCATTTACCTACTCGAGGACAAGTAGGAATTAAGCTTGGGGATGTTGATACGTCTCCAACGTATCTATAATTTTTGATTATTCCATGCTGTTATATTATCATTCTTAGCTGTTTTACAATCATTTTATAGTCATTTTATATCATTTTTTGGTACTAACCAATTGACATAGTGCCCAGTGCCAGTTGCTATTTTCTACATTTTTTTACATCGCAGGAACAATATCAAATGGAGTCCAAACGCAGCGAAACTTCTGGAGGATTCTTTTGGGCCAGAAGACATCCAGTGGGCCAAGGTTGCACTTGGGGGTGCCTCGAGGAGCGAAGCACCCACCAGGGTGCGCCAGGAGGCCCATGCATGTCCTTGTGGGTTGTGCCCACCTCAGGTGCCCCCTGAACTGCCTCTTTGCTCTATAAATACCCCAATATTACAGAAACCCTAGGGGAGTCGACGAAAATCAATTCCAACCGCCACAGAGTCCAAAACCACCCGATCCAATCTAGATACCATCACGGAGGGGTTCACCACTTCCATTGGTGCCTCTCCGATCATGCATGAGTAGTTCTTTGTAGACCTACGGGTCCGTAGTTAGTAGCTAGATGGCTTCCTCTCTCTCTCTTGATTATCAATACAATGGTCTCTTAGAGATCCATATGATGTAAGCCTTTTTGCGGCGTGTTTGTTGGGATCCGATGAACTTTGAGTTTATGATCAGATCTATGTTTTTATCCATGAAAGTTATTTGAGTCTCCTTTGATCTCTTATATGCATGATTGCTTATAGCCTCGTATTTATTCTCCTATATTTGGGTTTTGTTTGGACAACTTGATCTATTTATCTTGCAATGGGAAGAGGTGCTTTGTAGTGGGTTCGATCTTAAGGTTCTTGATCGCAGTGACAGAAGGGGAACCGACATGTATGTATCATTGCTACTAAGGATAAAATGATGGGGGTCTATCTATACATAGATAAATCTTGTCTACATCATGTCATCGTTCTTATTGCATTACCCCGTTTCCCCATGAACTTAATACACTAGATGCATGCTGGATAGCGGTCGATGTGTAGAGTAATAGTAGTAGATGCAGGCATGAGTCGGTCTACTAATTTTGGACGTGATGCCTATATAATGATCATTGCCTGGATATCGTCATGATTATTTGAAGTTCTATCAATTGCCCAACAGTAATTGTTTTCCCACCGTTTGCTAAATTTTTTTAGAGAAGCCACTAGTTAAAACTACGTCCCCGGGGTCTCTTTTCATCATATTTACCTTTGCGATCTATTTTCCTTTGCAATTATTTTCAGATCTATTCAACCAAAAATACAAAAATACCTTGCTGTAATTTATTTGTTCCGTGATCTATTTATCCTATCTTGAGGCGTCGTACCCAAAAGGGATTGACAACCCCTTTAACACGTCGGGATGCGAGTATTTGTTATTTGTGTGTAGGTGTTGTTTACATGGTGTGAGGAGGTTCTCCTACTGGTTCGATAACCTTGGTCTCATGATACATCTCCAATGTATCTATAATTTTTTATTGTTCCATGCTATTATATTACCCGTTCTGAATGTTTATGGGCTTTACTTTACACATTTATATTGTTTTTGGGACTAACCTACTAACCGGAGGCCCAGCCCAAATTGCTGTTTTTTTTGTCTATTTCAGTGTTTCAAAGAAAAGGAATATCAAACGGAGTACAAACAGAATGAAGCCTTCGGCGAGCGATCTTTTTGGAACAAGCGTGATCCAGAGGAATTGGAGTGGAAGTGAAGAAACAAGGGAGGCGGCCACGAGGGTGCCCGGCGTGCCCCTAGTGCTGGGCGTGCCCCCCACCCTCGTGGGCCCCTCAGGCGTCCACTGACCTACTTCTTCCTCCTATATATACCATGTACCCCGAAAACATCAGAAGCCACCATGAAAAGCTATTTCCACCGCCGTAACCTTCTGTATCCGCGAGATCCCATCTTGGAGCCTTCGCGGGCGCTCCGCCGGAGGGGGAATTGATCACGGAGGGCCTCTACATCAACTCCAAGGCCTCTCTGATGAGTTGTGAGTAGTTTACCACAGACCTTCGGGTCCATAGTTATTAGCTAGATGGCTTCTTCTCTCTCTTTGAATCTCAATACGATGTTCTCCTCGATCTTCTTGGAGATCTATTCGATGTAACTCTTTTTGCTGTGTGTTTGTCGAGATCCGATGAATTGTGGGTTCATGATCAAGTTTATATATGAGAAATATTTGAATCTCCTCTGAATTCTTTTATGTGTGATTAAGTTATCTTTGCAAGTCTCTTCGAATTATCAGTTTTGTTTGGCCTACTAGATTGATCTTTCTTGCAATGGGAGAAGTGCTTAGCTTTGTGTTCAATCTTGCACTACTTGGGAAAAGCCTAGCAGCAGCGTGGGTTTTAGGCCTAGCAGTAGTGCGGGGACCGGCGCTACTAATAAGGCGCTACAGCTAACGTATAGCAGTAGCGCCTGTCGTCCCACGCCACTGCTATACATGAATAGCTGTAGCGCTCTTTCGAAAAGGGCGCTGCTAATATTATCTACAGCAGTGTTTACAAGGAAGCCCTACTGGTAAGGCGGCTACTGCTAAATTTCCCCCCCCCCCTCGCTACTACTAGTTTTATTAGTTTTTTCGCTCCATATTTGTTTTGTATTTGAATAGGCTTTATACAATAATCATTAGCATATCATACACATACAAATGTAGTCATAGCATATACATACAATTAGTCTCATCAAATCATGTCATCATCATAATCATCATCCAACACAAAGTGGTCTCTCGTCATCGTCTCGGAAATAGCGATACAAGTCTCGATTACTTGCAAATACATCGTCATCCATCTAAACAATGATATACGCGAGAAGAGCTATCACTTTGAGTACATGTTTTCGTATCCCTCTCTCGCATTAGCGTGAACCTAAACTAACTACTGCCTGTCGCTCGGAAACCGGAAACCGGTACACCTGGGCCTGACACTCCGACCACTCATCGTATATATACTCCTGGTGTAGCACTTCTTCACCATCTATGATCTATGCACCTGCATCGTCACATGAGTCAATGATATGCAACATATATAGTTTAGCAACAGAAAGAGACAGAGTTGGCAAAAATAGAAACAACATATCATAAGCATAAATAACAAAGTTCATCATACCCAAAATGCCTTAACTAGAGTGATTTTCGCTAGTCGAGGAGGAGGACGGTTTAGTTACATCACAAATAAAGTTTCACCATGCATAACTCAAAGTTTTGTCATACAGAAAGTATGGACTAAATGGACACATTGTCATATATCGACAATCACTCCACCATGTCGTGCCATCCATCCATGTCAGGGAGATAGTCCTCGAGCTTAGTGAAAGGCTTCATGTACAGATGCTGAGAGGCTATCCATGTTTGGACGTCTTCCCGCGATATTTGTCCTTCTCTGTAGAACATCCCTGTTTTTCTGATGACCTCCTTCATGATGATTTGTGCAAGTTCGCGCTGGATGTTATAGAACTCAGCTCGAAGTCGATGATCCTCGATATCTCCTATGTCCTTTGCCCATTGCAGAATATGGGCATCGCCAGAACTAGGTGACATGCGAAGGTTCTGGTGATCCCGTCTGTACTCCAGCATGTGGTGTAGGACATAGAATCCATCATTAAGAGAATCGTTTGGTTGCTAGATGCAGCAGAAGTCGGTCTTATGGCTGAAGGCGACCCTGCCGCCCCTTCTCTTCTTGTCCTTGACCTCTCCACCCTTGCTTGGTAGTAATACATAGCACTATCGAGAACATCCTTGATGTGGGTGTAATCCTTTTTGTGAATGTTCTTCGACGAGTCCAAGTAAGGAGCGTGGGAGAATCGGGGGTAGAGGATGAGGAGGACGACGCGCCAGCCGCTGCGCAAAATAAGTACACCTCAAATTAATTAGCCTCCACCGTGCAAATGAATGATTGAAATCGATGGAAGTATAGCAGCGCGGATGACTTACATGGGATGATTAGGCACAAGAATCGCCTCCTTGTCCTTATTGGCGAGCATGAAACTGATGATGTAATCCCTTGCGTATTCACCATGCTTTGCGCAGACTGCCAAGAAGCCCTCGTGCATGTAGTACGGGTCAGCGACACAGATATGAGGTATCTGCTCAACCCCGATGATGTAGTTCATGTGCAAGGCATAAAGGCGGACAATTGTAAAATCCAGCTTCTTCACGTGAAACATGTCGAATATGTAATCGAATCAGAGGAAGAACTTATCCGCGGGGAAGCAGTCGACGTACGACATTTGCCGCGAAATGTTAACCACGTAGAGTGGGTATCCTGGATCTTTCGAGGTGATGAGGCCTTTCTCTATCCGCAGCACATCATCATGAAGTCTCCTTAGATTGCCGAATCTGCCCCGTAGCGCTGTTGCAGGTAGGATTGGTTTATCGGGGATATGCCATTTATCCGCATCGGGGATATCTATACAGTCCTGAAGCCGAGGCTGCTGAGGTGGCTGGATCATAGAATCAACTTTTTTGCCTTTCCTCGCTCTCTTCCTAGACTTCTTTACTACCGGAAGGTCATCCATAATACGTTGAGACGGCAACTCAGGCACCGACTCATGACGCCCAAACCCTGAGGAGGCGCCAGTATAGACATACTGTTCAGCGCCATCGTCATCCTCATCCTCATCCATGGCGACGTCATCAGCGACTAATGGAGCCTCCTCCTTACCCCGTTCGCTATCACCCAACCCGACACCCGACGCTAGTTGAGTAGGTGGGGTGTTGATGTTCATACCTTGCTGAGGCTGCGTGCTCGTGGGTGTGCTCCCGGCCGCCTCCAGATGAAGCAGACTCTTTGGCCACAACAGGACCCACCCATTGCGACAATCACCAAGACGCCGCGGGGTCTCGTCGTCATCCCCCACTAGTATTAGACGAGGCAAATTCTCGTGGCCCAGTTTGACACTGGGCACGGAAACCTTGAAGACATTCGGGGGGATCGGCCGGCTGTGGAACAATGGTTCCTTTGGCTCCATTATTGTCGCCTTCCCCACGTCCACCTTCTAGTTGCCGATGGTGTACAATATGGTGCACGGGGTTTCGTCGGCCTGCAAAGAAAAGTCTGCAATGCGAGACATCCGAAAGGCAATGAAAATGGGAGATTATACATTTATATTGAAGGGGGCCGGTGTGACAGATACCGTGAGGGCGTCGAGCAAAGCCAAAGATGAAGCACCGCCAAGCACGTCCGGTGCGGGAGCCGGTGCGGGAGCAGGTGCTGGTGCAACGCTAGTCGAGCTGCTCCCCAAGAAGTCAGCAAGGGGAAGTCCTCTGCATTTTTTTCTGGATTTTGCCTTGTCCAAGTGAAAACGGCTGGAACCAAGGAAGTATACAAATCTGCAACCACATATTTTGCGGCAGCTACCCCTGTTGCCACTTTCTGAGATGATTTCTTCTCCATCGCAATCTTAACCTTCTTGTCGATGTTTTCTTCAGTTAACCTCCGTCTTTCCTTTCTCTCCTCCCTGATCTCATGGTAGTACTTCTTCCATGTGGCGCCGTCTCCGACACCGTGCACGCGTCCATACGACGGTCGAGTATCCACCAGTTGTCGTTTCAATATGTTCAACGCCCGGTTGAATTGAGTGTCCCACTTGGGCCTCGCCAATGCCACAGACGGCGAGTCACTTTCTGCTGCAATCCTGTACTGCTCTCTCTGCAAAAGGCACAAGGATCGTTTACAAATATGACTAACATGTGCAGTCGAATTGATCAGGAACTAAAATTACCAGTAGTCTCATGAACTTCGTAATGACCGGTTTTGTCTCGTAAACCTTCTTCACTTGGTCCCATCGGTGCCGGGCCCTAAGGACGTCACGCTCCTGCGGGACGGTGAATTCCACCAAGGGGTCTGGGATGCCCAGACTCGCGGCTTTCGCGTCCTCCTTGGCCCATTTGGACCTCTTTCCGCCGTAACCACGGCTTCCGAGGTGGTGGCTCCCAATGTTCCTCTCTTGAAGCCCCTTCATGTACTTAGACTTTTTTTGGCAGCTTCGGCCTCGCAAGCCTCCTTGAATATTTGAAACTGCTCTTCCGTGATTGTCGGATTATTCTTTACAATCTTGGAGTAGGGTTCCTTCTTGTCGACGATCTTTGCTTTCACTCGATTTTTCCAGGCGGCCAACGCGTCGCTAAACTTGGTCATGGCGTGTTTGTTTATATTCTTCATTGCCGGGTCCTCATCTGGATCTTCATAATCCTTCTCATTCCAGCCCGGGGACAAGAATATCTGGTGAAACTTCTTTAGGAGGGAGCGCCTCATATTATCTATCTTCTGTAGTTTCTCATCGTTGAGGGTGGCGGTTGTCCGTACGATGCAGCCTATTTGATTGTCGTAGCACAAGCGCGCTTCCTCGGGGTCGTGCGCAGAGCAGATCGAGGTCGAGCGCGCGGGGGAGACGGGCGATTTTTACCCAGCTTCGGGGCTCTTCGGAGAGATAAAACCCCTACTGCTGCATTTTTCTTGTTATTTGATATTGCTCGAGCGTGCGAGCGTATGGTGGTGTCCTGAGTATCGAATGGATCGAACCCCTTCTACGTGCGCATGGGCCTCCCTTTTATACTCTGAAGGGGGCATCCACAGGTGGCAGCGTAGGAAGAGGGGGTAGAAAGGTAAAATTGCGGGTTGGTACAACAGTGACCAATAGTGACCCTACCTAACTCTGACGGCAGGGGACAAGGGCATTAAATGCCCATCCGGTCGCCCCAACAGTGCAGGAGGAGTGACCGTTAAGTGAGCCACCGGTTGCCACGATGGCGTCTCTGTCAGCTCCGTTCGCCACCTCGCTCCGCATGGCTGCGTAGTGCCCCGCCACGTGCCCTTGGGATGGCCTTGTGATGACACGTCGCTGGGTGCGCTGGAGTTTGGGTGGCAGCCTTGCCGCGGCAAGTGCCTTGCCGCGGCCCTTCTCTTGTGTGCCGGCAAGCTTGCCGGCCGTCGGGCCTTGCCGGGACGCGCGGGGCGCCGCGGCAAGTCTTCTGGTGATGCCTTGGTTTGCCTTCCCGGCAAGCTCTTCTTGCCGGGGCCTTCGTTTTCTCGGTTAGTACTTTGTTCTTGAATGGCAGTAATAAGGAACGGTGGAGGGCCTTGGCGGGCGTCCGGCAAGCCTTGCCGGGGAGTGCTGCGACTGCCCGTGCACAAGTTCGGGGTACTAAGGTACCCCTACTTTAGTACACCAACAGGAGCCCCCGGGCCTGGGCCATACACGGTGCCGAGCATTGTTGGGCCAGGCCCAAAACAGTGCACGGGCACGCGTGGCCTGGGTCCGCACAGAATCGGGCTCCGCGTCCACCGCGCTCCCCCGCAACGGCACGCGTTGATTGCGGCGTCGTGGGAGACGTGGGTGGTGCGTGCGATCTTCAAGGCATCCACCCCCGTGATCACGGTGCAGGGCGAGGTCATTTCACCCGTCGCTCCGGCTCCGCTTTTTCGCCACGCGGCTCCCATGCGTGGGGGGTCGTGGGCGGCGAAGGTTGGAGACCGAGCCATCACGGGCGAAGATGGCGAGTCGGCCCCGCTCCTCTACCCTCCTTGCTCCCTGATTGGCTGAGCGGGGCGGCTGAGCCCCCACCTCGCCCTTTAAAAGGGACGGAAGGGGAGCACAATAGTCTCGCACTTCCTCTTCTTCCTTCGTCTTCAACTTCCGTTACTCTTCCTCCCATCTGCCATGGAGGGAGGGAATCCTGGTCCTTCAACGGTGGCAGCGAGGGTCGCTTCCAGGCAGCGTGCCTCTCCCTATCCCGCACCTGTGGTGGCGGAGCCGGCCACGAGGGGGAGAGGGAGGGGGCAAGGCCGCGGACGAGGTCGAGGACGTGGTCGAGGCGCTCGGGGGAGAGGCGGCCGGGGCGATGCGCCTCCCCCGTCTCCGCCGGCGGCTCCTTTCCTTGAGGCGGTCCACACCGGGGACGACCCCTGGGAGTTCTTCATCAAACTGCGTCGAGCACCTCGTCGCCGCCTCCGGCTGCCGGCCCCGTTCGCGAGCGCGATGGAACCGGATCCGCCCGAGATGTTGGAGTTACGCATGAGGGGCTGTGGGATCAGCGGCACTCGAGTGAGCGTCGTATCCCCAGCCCCCGGCGTGATGTACTTCGATCGAGGGTGGAAGACGTTCGCCCGCATCCACAGCTTGACGGCGGGGTTTACCCTCCATTTTAAGTTAATGGAGGGCGACCTTCTCGCCGTCAAGGTCTTCGGGGACTCCGGCACCCGGGCGAGATGCTGTGTGGACAGCTCCTCCGATAGAGAAGGTCCCTCCTCGAGCGAGAGTGACGAGGAGGGGAGCGACAGCGACGACGACGAGGATGGCGGGTCCGACTAGGCGTCGGACGCTGCCTCGCGCGCCACCGGCGACCCCATCATCCGGGTCGCCGGCCTTCTGAACTCCCCGGGGCCGTCTCCTTGGGCGGCTGGCGTAGGGAGGCTGCGGAAGAGGAAGAGGGGTGGCGGCAAGGCCGTCAAGTCGGAGTACGAGGGCGAGGCGCCCTTGACAGCGTGCTGACGTCCCGCCGCCCCGTCTTCAAGCTCTGCCTCCGGCGCCTCCATCTCCGCCAAGCTCCTGGCCGGCCCCCAGGAAGTTCTCTTGGTGTCTTCTGGCGCCCGTAGCTCTCCTAGGCGCCCCTTTTGCCCTTCCCGGCAAGCTTCTCTTGCCGGGGCCTCCTTTACCTACCTCCTGAACAGAGAAACAGGAGAGGAATTACGGGCATCTTATCTTTCAATTTGTAAGCCTTCGGGCCTTAGCTGTATTTAAAATCTGTAATCCTCTCTATCATGTTTTTCATCCTCTATGGACTTGTACTAAACTGGGATGTTTTTAATGAAAAGAGGGGAACGCTTGTCGGACTAAGTCCTTTACTTGATTTGGTGCCTTGTACGCTCCCACCCTACGCTTCTAGGGGACTTGCCGGAGCGAACACACTTGCTGAGTGCGGGACATCAGCAGCCCGCTGGCGGTGTTGCTTCCGGCAAGCAACCTTGCCGGGCCAGTTGCGGCGCGCTTGTATTTGTTGAGCGGACTCGGAAACAAACCAAGGGCGCAACTTGGCCGCGACTCGGCTCCTCTGCGCACGGGTTTTACAAGACACGCTCGTTCAAGGACGCGGCCCCGCCTTCCCCGGCCCATAAGAGGATGCATGACGAGGGATGAAAAACTTATCTGACTCTGCAGCCCCCCGGCGACATTAGCTTGTCGGGGAGGAATCTTGGCCTTCGCAGCCTCCGGCAACTCTGGCTCCGCCAAGATCCAGGTGCTGGTGTGCCTTCTTTTGCCCTTGCCGCCGACGCCGCGGCCTCCGGGGGCCCTGGCCCATCGCGAAGGAGCTTTGGCACTTGCAGCCCCCAGCGAAGCTGGCTTGCCGGGGCCCGTGTGCCAGCGCGCCCCTCTGGCTTCTCCTTGTCACTGTGATTATAGCCACGAAAACAACTGAGACAGCGCTGTAATAAGCTATTCTTTCATGGTGCGACTCTACAACGCGATGCCGTGCTTTGCCCTTCGTATGTTTACACTCTACGCTTCTAGGGAACTTGCCGGCGCTAACACACTTGCTGAGTACGGAACATCAGCAGCCCGCTGGCGGTGTTGTTTCTGGCAAGAAACCTTCTCGGGCTAGTTGCAGCGCACTTGAATTGTTGAGCGGACTCGGAAACAAATCAAGGACGCAACTCAGCCGCGAGTTAGTCCCTCCGCGCACAAGTTTCTCATACGAAGGGCGCCCTACGGCAAGGCTTGCCACGTTACGTCCTCTACTTCGTTATATCCTTTGTACGTTTTTACCCTACGCTTCTAGGGAACTTGCCGGCGCTAACACACTTGCTGAGTACGGGACATCAGCAGCCTGCTGGCGGTGTTGTTTCCGGCAAGAAACCTTCTCGGGCCAGTTGCAGTGCACTTGTATCGTTGAGCGGACTCGGAAACAAAGCAAGGACGCAACTTGACCACGAGTTGGCTCCTCCGCGCACGGGTTTTTCGTACAAAGGACGAACGCACGAGGAACATAACATAAAAAAGCATAGGACTAAGAAGTGCTCTGTACAAAAACTCGGGTGACTTAGCTTTTCCGTCTTCAGCAATGCGTCGAGGCCGTGCTTCTTCCCCGATCGCCCCCCCCCCCCCCTTGTATGTTTTCATCCTCACGCTTTCGAGGAACCCCCCCCCCCCCGGCACAAACACACTTGCTGAGCGCAGGACATCAGCAGCCCGCTGGCGGTGTTGCCTCCGGTGGGAAGAACTCGTCGGGCTGGTTGCGGTGTACCTCTTTTTTTACCGTCGAGAGGACTCGAAACGGATCAACGCGGCAACCTAACCACGATTCGACCCCTCTGCGCGGGTTCTTCATACAAGGTACGGACTTTCGGAGAGCACAACTCAAAAGTTCGAAGCTTGGCAACTCTCTTTGCCTTACTGGCTGGCAGAGCTCGATGGCGCGTCCTCGACAGCAGCGCGGCACTCCGGAGAGGCGGGCTTGCCGGAGCGGACACCAGAGCCGTTCTTGCCGAGCTTAGTCTTTGGTTGGTCTGCCTTTGCCTTCTCGCACTTGCCGGCGGAGCTCGATGGCGCGTCCTCGACGGCAGCGCAGCGCTCCGGGGAGGTGCGCTTGCCGGAATGGGCACCAGAGCTGTCCTTGCCGGACTTGGCCTTCTTCTTCCCCCGGGGAGCTTCAGCGGCAAGTGGCTCGCGCTCTGCTGCGGCTGCTGCTTCCCGGTAGATCTTGTCGGCGCAGGTGAGTGCATCCCTCTTGTCGCCTTGGACAGAAATGACACTCATCGGGCCAGGCATCTTGAGCACATTGTATGCGTGGTGAGAGGCCGCCATGAACTTGGCGAGTGCGCGTCGGCCGAGTATCCCGTTGTAGGGTAAGGGGATATCAGCCACGTCAAACGTGACCCTCTCAGTCCTGAAGTTCAATTCGCTGCCGAATGTCACCGGCAATGTGATCTTCCCCTTGGGTTGGCTCCTTCCCGGATTTATCCCTTGAAAGGTGCCAGTCTCTTCAAGATCGCTGTCGGGGATCTGGAGCTTCTTGAGTACTGCGGAGGAAATCAGGTTCAGGCCGGCCCCGCCGTCAATCAGTATCTTCGTGACCTTGAGGTTGCGGATTGTTGGTGAAACCAACATCGGCAAGCACCCGACCGCAGTGACGCGATCAGGGTGGTCCTCAACGTCGAAGACGATGGGCGTGCTGGACCACTTCAGAGGCTTGCGCGCCTCGATGGACGGCTCCGCGGCGTTCACTTCTCGCACCCATTGCTTCAGTTGGCCATGCGAGGTGTGCAGGGAGGCGCCGCCGTCAATGCACAACACCTCTGTTGCCTTCTGAAACTCCTGGTCATCAGTCTCATCTTCCTCCATCCCATCATCCTCATCTTCATCTTCGTCCTTGTCGCGGCCGCAGGGAGGCCTATCTCCTTGCCGCGTCTTGGCCTTGCCGCGGTGCCCTCCCCGGGCGGGAAGCTTCTTGCCGGATCCTCCGCCGCCTCCCTGGGCCCTCTCCTTGTCGCGGCGCTCATATTCAGCTTTCTGTAGCTCCGCCATCTGCTCCACTTTCTTGCAGGTTTGGAGATCATGGCCCTTGGTACGGTGGATCTTGCAATACCACTTGCCGGAGCTATCCTGCTTGTCGGCGGCTACCACGGCCTCGCCGGAGTCATCGGTCTTGGCCTTGTCGGAGCCGCCTCCATTGCCGGAATGCTTCAACAGCAAGTACATCCTTAGCCTTTCTCTTCCTATTGTTCCGCCTCCGGTTCTTCCTTGCCGGGGCGGCGTCCTCACTGTGAGATCCTTCTGCTCCGGCAACCTCTCCGGGGATTTTCCTCCCCTCCTCAGCCCGTGCACACTTGTCGGCCAGAGCGTAGAGCTCGCTGACATCTCTGATTTTGCACATCGCCATCTCCTCCCACATCCTGCGGTTACGCACGTTCTGATGAAATGCACTAATAACCGCGGCAGGGTGGACATCTGGGATGTTGCGCTGCACCTGGCTGAATCTTTGTATATACTTGCGCAGGGGCTCCCCCTCCTTCTGAACGAGCAAGTGGAGGTCACTCTCCTGGCCATGAGGCTTGTGGCCACCCGTGAAGGCGCCGACAAACTGATGACACAGGTCCGCCCATGAAGAGATGGAGCCATCCGGCAAGTGCATGAGCCAAGATCTGACGTTAGGCTTGAGTACCAGCGGGAAGTAGTTGGCGAGGATCTTCTCGTCGCGCCCTCCCGCAGCCTGCACCGCGATGGTGTAGATGCTGAGGAACTCCGACGGGTGTATCCTGCCGTCGTACTTCTCGGGCACGTCTGGCTTGAAGTTCTTGGTTTTGGTCCACTGGACTTGCCGCAGCTCGCGGGTGAACGCAGGGCAACCTGCCGCGTACGGCAAGTCGCCTGGTTCCCCGGGTGCGTGCACGTCAACGGCGGGCCCAACGCGCTGGTCAGATTGACGTCGCGCTTCTCTCCGGCGCTCGATGCGAGTGCGAGCGTCTTCGTGTTGCCGTTCTTGGAGAACGTGGCGCTGATCACGGCGAGTTCGCGGATCTGACGACGCGGTGGAGTCGGCGTCGGGGTTGGTGCGGCGAGCTGGCGATCTTGGCCCTCGGGGCTGGGAGCGCACGGAAGCGGCACCCCCAACGGTCCTGTCAGCGCCGGCCTGCGCCGGGGCATCTTGCCGGGGCCTCGACGCGCTCGGTCGCCGGGGCTTGTCGCCGTTGGCGAAGCCGATGAGGCTATATATGGTCATCCTCCAGTCGTCGATCTTGTGCGGCGCTGGAGGGTAGTCTAGAAGCAGCTGGGCTCGGGCCAGCGCTTCCTCTGCTGTCTTGGGTGGCGGTGGCGATGAGCGGCGCGAGGAGCGGGATGTGCTCTGGCTCCCAACCGGATTGGGAGGAGCAACACCTCGTCCGGGCGACCATACCTCACTCGCACCAGCATGCGGGCATGCATGCTGACCTCGAGCGTCTCGCGACCCACCAGCTTGGCCTTGCTCCAACGCGAGCACGGTGCTAGGAGCACCGGGGCGTTGTTGACCTTGCACCTCCTGGGAAGGGTGCGGCGTCTGCACCGTCGCCGACGCTTGCGGGGCCTTGTTCTTGGATCTGGTGACGACGCGAGACCCACCGGCGGCACCCGCACCTCCGCCGGCGTCCACTTCACCGCTTGCTTGCTCCGGTGGTGGTGGTGGAATTGATGTAGACGGAGCGGCCACCTCCGAAGGCTTCTTCTTCGGTGGCATGTTGACGATGACGCTGATGTAGCGCGCGTGGAGACCGGATCAGATGCTCACGACCTCGACGCCCCCTACCTGGCGCGCCAAAGATGTCAGGGCTCTCTGCGGCCTCGAACACCTATGGGGCACTGGGGGCCCCTTCTGGTTCGGCAAGGGAGCGGGGGTCGTGCGCAGAGCAGATCGAGGTCGAGCGCGTGGGGGAGACGGGCGATTTTTACCCAGCTTCGGGGCTCTCCGGAGAGATAAAACCCCTACTGCTGCCTTTTGCTTGTTATTTGATATTGCTCGAGCGTGCGAGCGTATGGTGGTGTCCTGAGTATCGAATGGATCGAACCCCTTCTACGTGCGCATGGGCCTCCCTTTTATACTCTGAAGGGGGCATCCACAGGTGGCAGCGTAGGAAGAGGGGGTAGAAAGGTAAAATTGCGGGTTGGTACAACAGTGACCAACAGTGACCCTACCTAACTCTGATGGCAGGGGACAAGGGCATTAAATGCCCGTCCGGTCGCCCCAACAGTGCAGGAGGAGTGACCGTTAAGTGAGCCACCGGTTGCCACGATGGCGTCTCTGTCAGCTCCGTTCGCCACCTCGCTCCGCATGGCTGCGTAGTGCCCCGCCATGTGCCCTTGGGATGGCCTTGTGATGACACGTCGCTGGATGCTATGGAGTTTGGGTGGCAGCCTTCCCGTGGCAAGTGCCTTGCCGCGGCCCTTCTCTTGTGTGCCGGCAAGCTTGCCGGCCGTCGGGCCTTGCCGGGACGCGCGGGGCGCCGCGGCAAGTCTTCTGGTGATGCCTTGGTTGGCCTTCCCGGCAAGCTCTTCTTGCCGGGGCCTTCGTTTTCTTGGTTAGTACTTTGTTCTTGAATGGCAGTAATAAGGAACGGTGGAGGGCCTTGGCGGGCGTCCAGCAAGCCTTGCCGGGGGGTGCTGCGACTGCCCGTGCACAAGTTCGGGGTACTAAGGTACCCCTACTTTAGTACACCGACACTTTGGCTCAAAATTGCCATCGTCCACCTCCGTGACCACCAGTCTAGTAGTCCTGAGTTTGTTAGGAAGTCGTTGCCTCTTTGCTTTCGGTTCTACACCGGCTCCGCTCCCCGAGGCAGCCCCGGTCTCAGTCTCAGCGCTAGTCTCGATGCTGGTCTGAGTCTCAACGCCGGTCTTAGTCTCAGCACCGGTCTGCGTGTCGGTCTCAGTCCCCGATGCCACCGGTGGGCCCAGCAACAATATCGGTTAATCGTCGGCCAGGCTAAAAAATTTGTCTGCCGCCCGGTAGACGTCGTCGCAATCACCAGAAGCCTGTCCTTCATCGTTGCTAGCCATGTTTCCTATGATTAAATCTAGTCAATTAATTCTAGACCTAATAAAATGAATAATGACATAAAAATGGCCTATTGTTTTGCAGGAACGTTGACTCCTTCCTGGTGGGGCAAATCCCGGGCACTCGATATGTCCTAGTTTGTAGCACAAGTCATGCCGAAATTCACGGAAAATTTTGGCATAACCTTTGCTAAAAAGTGTTGGAAATATGCCCTAGAGGCAATAATAAATTTGTTATTATTATATTTCCTTGTTCATGATAATCGTTTATTATCCATGCTATAATTGTATTGATAGGAAGCTCAGATACATGTGTGGATACATAGACAACACCATGTCCCTAGTAAGCCTCTAGTTTGACTAGCTCGTTGATCAATAGATGGTTACGGTTTCCTGACCATGGACATTGGATGTCGTTGATAACGGGATCACATCATTAGGAGAATGATGTGATGGACAAGACCCAATCCTAAGCCTAGCAAGTGTAGTTCGTATGCTAAAGCTTTTCTAATGTCAAGTATCTTTTCCTTAGACTTTAGATTGTGCAACTCCCGGATACCGTAGCAATGCTTTGGGTGTATCAAACGTCACAACGTATCTGGGTGGCTATAAAGGTGCACTACAGGTATCTCCGAAAGTGTCTGTTGGGTTGGCATGAATCGAGACTGGGATTTGTCACTCCGTGTGACGGAGAGGTATCTCTGGGCCCACTCGGTAGAACATCATCATAATGTGCACAATGTGATCAAAGAGTTGATCGCGGGATGATGTGTTACGGAACGAGTAAAGAGACTTGCCAGTAACGAGATTGAACAAGGTATCGGTATACCGACGATCGAATCTCGGGCAAGTACAATACCGTTAGACAAAGGGAATTGTATACGCGATTGATTGAGTCCTTGACATCGTGGTTCATCCGATGAGATCATCGTGGAACATGTGGGAGCCAACATGGGTATCCAGATCCCGCTGTTGGTTATTGACCGGAGAACGTCTCGGTCATGTCTACATGTCTCCCGAACCCGTAGGGTCTACACACTTAAGGTTCGATGACGCTAGGGTTATAAAGGAAGTTTGTATGTGGTTACCGAATGTTGTTCGGAGTCCCGGATGAGATCCCGGACGTCACGAGGAGTTCCGGAATGGTCCGGAGGTAAAGATTTATATATGGGAAGTCCTATTTTGGCCACCGGAAAATGTTCGGGATTTTTCGGTATTGTACCGGGAAGGTTCTAGAAGGTTCCGGAGTGGGGCCCACCTGCATGGGGACCCACATGAACGTGGGTAGTGGGGTCAAGGCCCCACACCCCTGGTCAAGGCGCACCAAGATCCCCCCTTAGAAGGAATAAGATCATATCCCGAAGGGATAAGATCGAGATCCCTAAAAAAGGGGGATAACAATCGGTGGGGAAGGAAATGATGGGATTTCTTTCCTCCCACCTTTGCCAACGCCCCAAGGGACTTGGAGGGCAAGAAACCAGCCCCCTCCACCCCTATATATATAGTGCGGAGGCGCATGGGAGCTACACGCTTCCCCTCGCGCAGCCCTCCCCCTCTCCCAAGTACTCCTCCTCTCCCGCGGTGCTTGGCGAAGCCCTGCAGGATTGCCACGCTCCTCCACCACCACCACGCCGTTGTGCTGCTGCTGGATGGAGTCTTCCTCAACCTCTCCCTCTCACCTTGCTAGATCAAGGCATGGGAGACGTCACCGGGCTGTACGTGTGTTGAACGCGGAGGTGCCGTCCGTTCGGCACTAGGATCTCTGGTGATTTGGATCACGACGAGTACGACTCCTTTAACCCCGTTCTCTTGAATGCTTCCGCTTAGCGATCTACAAGGGTATGTAGATGCACTCTCCTTCCCCTCGTTGCTGGTTTCTCCATAGATAGATCTTGGTGACACGTAGGAAAATGTTAAATTTCTACTGTGTTCCCCAACAGTGGCATCATGAGCTAGGTCTATTGCGTAGATTCTTTGCACGAGTAGAACACAAAGTAGTTGTGGGCGTTGATTTTGTTCAATATGCTTACCGTTACTAGTCCAATCTTGTTTCGACGGTATTTTGGATGAAGCGGCCCGGACCGACCTTACACGTACACTTACGTGAGACAGGTTCCACCAATTGACATGCACTAGGTGCATAAGGTGGCTAGCGGGTGCCAGTCTCTCCCACTTTAGTCGAAACGGATTTGATGAAAAGGGTCCTTATGAAGGGTAAATAGCAATTGGCATATCACGTTGTGGTTTTCCGTAGGTAAGAAACGTTCTTGCAAGAAACCCATAGCAGTCACGTAAAACATGCAAACAACAATTAGAAGGCGTCTAACTTGTTTTTGCAGGGTATGCTTTGTGATGTGAAATGGCCAAGAAGAATGTGATGAATGATATGTGATGTATGATATTGATTATGTTCTTGTAATAGGAATCACGACTTGCATGTCGATGAGTATGACAACCGGCAGGAGCCATAGGAGTTGTCTTCATTTATTGTATGACCTGCGTGTCATTGAACAACGCCATGTAATTACTTTACTTTATTGCTAACCGGTAGCCATAGTAGTAGAAGTAATAAGTTGGCGAGACAACTTTGTGAAGACACGATGATGGAGATCATGATGATGGAGATCATGGTGTCATGCCGGTGATGATGATGATCATGCAGCCCCAAAGATGGAGATCAAAAGGAGCAAAATGATATTGGCCATATCATGTCACTATTTGATTGCATGTGATGTTTATCATGTTTATACATCTTATTTGCTTAGAATGATGGTAGTAAATAAGATGATCCCTCATTAAAATTTCAAGAAAGTGTTCCCTCTAACTCTGCACCGTTGCGAAAGTTCGTCGTTTCGAAGCACCACGTGATGATCGGGTGTGATAGATTCTTACGTTCACATACAACGGGTGTAAGCCAGATTTACACACATGAAACACTTAGGTTGACTTGACGAGCCTAGCATGTATAGACATGGCCTCGGAACACAAGAGACCGAAAGGTCGAGCATGAATCGTATAGTAGATACGATCAACATGAAGATGTTCACCGATGATGACTAGTCCGTCTCACGTGATGATCGGACACGGCCTAGTTAACTCGGATCATGTAATCACTTAGATGACTAGAGGGATGTCTATCTGAGTGGGAGTTCATAAAATGAACTTAATTATCCTGAACATAGTCAAAAGATCTTTGCAAATTATGTCATAAGCTCGCGCTTTAGTTCCACTGTTTAGATATGTTCCTAGAGAAAATATAGTTGAAAGTTGACAGTAGCGATTATGCGGACAGTAGAAAGCTTATGTCCTTATTGCACCGCTCAGTGTGTTGAACCCCAAACGTCGTTTGTGGATGTTGCGAACATCGAACATACACGTTTTGATAACTACGTGATAGTTCAGTTAAACGGTTTAGAGTTGAGGCACCAAAGACATTTTTTGAAACGTCGCCGAACATATGAGATGTTTCGAGGGCTGAAATTGGGATTTCAGGCTCGTGCCCACATCAAGAGGTATGAGACCTCCGATGATTTTCTTAGCCTGCAAACTAAGGGAGAAAAGCTCAATCGTTGAGCTTGTGCTCAGATTGTCTGAGTACAACAATCACTTGAATCAAGTGGGAGTTGATCTTCTAGATGAGATAGTGATGTTTCTCCAAAGTCATTGCCACCAAGCTACTAGAGCTTTGTGATGAACTATAACATATCAGGGATAGATATGATGATCCTTGAGATATTCACGATGTTTGACACCGCGAAAGTAGAAATCAAGAAGGAGCATCAATTGTTGATGGTTGGTGAAACCACTAGTTTCAAGAAGGGCAAGGGCAAGAAGGGATACTTCATGAAACGGTAAATCAGCTGCTGCTCTAGTGAAGAAACCCAAGGTTGAACCCAAACCCAAGACTAAGTGCTTCTGTAATAAGGGGGACAACCACTGGAGCAGAATTACCCTAGATACTTGGTAGATGAGAAGACTGGCAAGGTCGATAGAAGTATATTGGATATACATTATATTAATGTGTACTTTACTAGTACTCCTAGTAGCACAAGGGTATTAGATACCGGTTCGGTTGCTAAGTGTTAGTAACTCGAAATAAAAGAGCTACGGAATAAACGGAGACTAGCTAAAGGTGAGGTGACGATATGTGTTGGAAGTATTTCCAAGTTTGATGTGATCAAACATCGCACGCTCCCTCTACCATCAAGATTAGTATTAAACCTGAATAATTGTTATTTGGTGTTTGCGTTGAGCATAGACATGATTGGATTATGTCTATCGCAATACAGTTATTCATTTAAGGAGAATAATGGTTACTCTGTTTATTTGAATAATACCATCAATGGTCTTGCACCTAAAAGAATGGTTTATTGAATCTCGATCGTAGTGATACACATTTTCATGCCAAAAGATATAAGATAGTACCACTTACTTGTGGCACTGCCATGTAAGTCATATTGGTGTAAAACGCATGAAGAAGCTCCATGTTGATGGATCTTTGGACTCACTCGTTTTTGAAAAGTTTGAGACATGCGAACCATCTCTATTGGTATGTACGCATGAAGAAACTCCATGCAGATGGATCGTTTGGACTCACTTGATTTTGAATCACTTGAGATATGCAAATCATACCACATGGACAAGATGACTAAAAAGCCTCGTTTTTAGTAAGATAGAACAAGATAGCAACTTGTTGGAAGTAACACATTTTGATGTGTGCTGTCCAATGAGTGCTGAGGCATGCAGTGAATATCGTTATGTTCTTACTTCACAGATGATTCGAGTAGATGTTGAGTATATTTACTTGATGAAACACAAGTCTGAATTATTGAATGGTTCAATTAATTTCAGAGTGAAGTTGAAGATCATTCGGACAAGAGCATAAAATGTCTATGATATGATCATAGAGATGAGTATGTGAGTTACGAACTTTGGCACGCAATTAAGACATTGTGGAAATTCTTTCAGAATTAATACCGCCTGGAACACCATAGTGTGATGGTGTGTCCGAACATCATAGTTGCACCCTATTGGATATGGTGCATACCATGATGTATCTTATCGAATTACCACTATCGTTTATGGGTTAGGCATTAGAGACAACCAAATTCACTTTAAATAGGGCACCACGTAATTCCGTTGAGACGACACCGTTTGAACTATGGTTTGAGAAACCTAAGTTGTCGTTTCTTAAAAGTTTGCGGCTGCGATGCTTAGGTGAAAAAGTTTCAGGTTGATAAGCTTGAACCCAAATCGGATAAAATGCATCTTCATAGGACACCCAAAACAGTTGGGTATACCTCCTAATTCAGATCCGAAAGCAATAGGGATTGTTTCTTGAATCGGGTCCTTTCTCGAGGAAAAGTTTGTCTCGGAAAGTTGAGTGGGAGGATGGTGGAGACTTGATATGGTTATTGAACCATCACTACAACTAGTGTGTAGCAGGGCACAGGAAGTTGTTCCTGTGGCACCTACACCAATTGAAGTAGAAGCTTATGATAGTGATCATGAAACTTCGGATCAAGTCACTACCGTACCTCATAGGGTGACAAGGATGCATACTACTTTAGAGTGGTACAGTAATATTATCTTGAAGGTCATGTTGCTAGACAAAAATGAACCTACGAGCTATGGAGAAGCAATGGTGGGCCCAAATTCCGACAAATGGTTAGAAGCCATGAGATCCGAGATAGGATCCATGTATCAGAACAAAGCATGGACTTTGGTGGACTTGCCCAATGATCGGCAAGCCATTGAGATAAATGGATCTTTAAGAAGAAGACGGACATGGACGGTGATGTCACCGTCTATGAAACTCGACTTGTGGCGAAGAGTTTTTTCACAAGTTCAAGGAGTTGACTACAATGAGATTTTCTCATCCGTAGTGATGCTTAAGTCCGTCGGAATCATGTTATCATTAGTTGCATTTATGAAATCTGGTAGATGGATGTCAAAACGAGTTTCCTTACCAGTCTTCGTAAGGAAAGGTTGTATGTGATACATTCAGAAAGGTTTTGTCGATCCTAAGGATGCTAAAAGGTATGCTAGCTCTAGCGATCCTTCTAAGGACTGGAGCAAGCATCTCGGAGTTGGAATGTACGCTTTGATGAGATGATCAAAGATTTTGGATTTATACAAAGTTTATGAGAAACTTGTATTTCCAAAGAAGTGAGTGGGAGCACTATAGAATTTCTGATAAGTATATGTTGTTGACATATTGTTGATCAGAAATAATGTAGAATTTCTGGAAAGCATATAGGGTTATTTGAAAGGTGTTTTTCAATAGAAAACCTGGAATAAGCTGCTTGAACATTGAGCATCAAGATCTATGAGGATAGATCAAAAACGCTAAATGGTACTTTCAAATGAGCATATACCTTGACATGATCTTGAAGGTGTTCAAGATGGATCAGCCCGAGAAGGAGTTCTTGCCTGAGATCTAAGGTATGAAGTTAAGACTTAAAGCTCGACCACGGTAGAAACGAGTGAAAGGACGAAGGTCGTCCCCTATGCTTTAGACGTAGGCTCTACAGTATGCTATGCTGTGTACCACACCTGATGTGTGCCTTGCTACATATCTGGCAAGAGGGTACAAAGGTGATCAAGGAGTGGATCACCAGATAGCGGTCAAAATTATCCTTAGAGGAATAAGGATATGTTTCTCGATTATGGAGGTGATAAAGAGTTTGGCGTAAAGGGTTACGTTGATGCAAGCTTTAACACCTATCCGAGTGACTCTGAGTAGCAAACCGGATACGTATAGTGGAGCGACCATTTGGAATAGCTCCAAGAGGAGCGTGGAAGCAGCATTTACAATATGACCTAGAGATTTGTGAAGTACATACGGATCTAAATGTTGCAGACCCGTTGACTAAAACCTCTCTCACAAGCAAAACATGATCAAACCCCAGAACTCATTGAGTCTTAATCACATGATGATGTGAACTAGTTTAATGACACTAGTAAACTATTTGGATGTTGGTCACATGGCGATGTGACCTGTGAGTGTTAATCACATGGCGATGTGAACTAGATTATTGACTCTAGTGCAAGTGGGAGACTGTTGGAAATATGCCCTAGAGGCAATAATAAATTTGTTATTATTATATTTCCTTGTTCATGATAATTGTTTATTATCCATGCTATAATTGTATTGATAGGAAACTCAGATACATGTGTGGATACATAGACAACACCATGTCCCTAGTAAGCCTCTAGTTTCACTAGCTCATTGATCAATAGATGGTTACGATTTCCTGACCACGGACATTGGATGTCGTTGATAACGGGATCACATCATTAGGAGAATGATGTGATGGACAAGACCCAATCCTAAGCCTAGCACAGAGATCGTGTAGTTCGTATGCTAAAGCTTTTCTAATGTCAAGTATCTTTTCCTTAGGACATGAGATTGTGCAACTCCTGAATACCGTAGGAATGCTTTGGGTGTACCAAACGTCACAACGTAACTGGGTGGATATAAAGGTGCACTATAGGTATCTCCGAAAGTGTCTGTTGGGTTAGCACAAATCGAGACTGGGATTTGTCACTCCGTGTGACGGAGAGGTATCTCTGGGCCCACTCGGTAGGACATCATCATAATGTGCACCATGTGATCAAAGAGTTGATCACGGGATGATGTGTTATGGAACGAGTAAAGAGACTTGCCGGTAACGGGATTGAACAAGGTATCGGTATACCGTCGATCGAATCTCGGGCAGGTACAATACCGTTAGACAAAGGGAATTGTATACGGGATTGATTGAGCCCTTGACATCGTGGTTCATCTGATGAGATCATCATGGAACATGTGGGAGCCAACATGGGTATCCAGATCCCGCTGTTGGTTATTTACCGGAGAAAGTCTCGGTCATGTCTACATGTCTCCCGAACCCGTAGGGTCTACACACTTAAGGTTCTATGACGCTAGGGTTATAAAGGAAGTTTGTATGTGGTTACCGAATGTTGTTCGGAGTCCCGGATGAGATCCCGGACGTCACGAGGAGTTCCGGAATGGTCTGGAGGTAAAGATTTATATATGGGAAGTCCTATTTTGGCCACCGAAAAATGTTCGGGATTTTTCGGTATTGTACCGGGAAGGTTCTAGAAGGTTCTGGAGTGGGGCCCACCTGCATGGGGGACCCACATGAACGTGGGTAGTGGGGTCAAGGCCCCACACCCCTGGTCAAGGCGCACCAAGATCCCCCTTAGAAGGAATAAGATCATATCCCGAAGGGATAAGATCGAGATCCCTAAAAATGGGGGATAACAATCGGTGGGGAAGGAAATGATGGGATTTCTTTCCTCCCACCTTTGCCAACGCCCCAATGGACTTGGAGGGCAAGAAACCAGCCCCCTCCACCCCTATATATAGTGGGGAGGCGCATGGGAGCTACACGCTTCCCCTGGCGCAGCCCTCCCCCTCTCCCAAGTACTCCTCCTCTCCCGCGGTGCTTGGCGAAGCCCTGCAGGATTGCCACGCTCCTCCACCAACACCACGCTGTTGTGCTACTGCCGGATGGAGTCTTCCTCAACCTCTCCCTCTCTCCTTGCTGGATCAAGGCATGGGAGACGTCACCGGGCTGTACGTGTGTTAAACGCGGAGGTGCCGTCCGTTCGACACTAGGATCTCCGGTGATTTGGATCACGACGAGTACGACTCCTTCAACCCCGTTGTCTTGAATGCTTCCGCTTAGCGATCTACAAGAGTATGTAGATGCACTCTCCTTCCCCTCGTTGCTGGTTTCTCCATAGATAGATCTTGGTGACACGTAGGAAAATTTTGAATTTCTGCTGTGTTCCCCAACAAAAAGTGGACAAATCGAGAACCTGAAATTTGCCAGAACAGAAATGAATCAACATTCCGGCAAAACATAGGCCACTCAGCTTCATTCCCTGGAAACAAAAAAGCCACTTGGGCACAATCGAACCACTTCAATGAAAAGATATAACATGAGCAAAAACTATTGAAGAATTTACATATAACATGGCCACTTCAATGAGAAGATATAATCAATAATAATGGAATATGCAAATGAACATCAATGACATATATCATATAAAAACAATCTTGTTTTTTGTTTACATAGCAACAATTAGTTTGGCCAAGTTTTTGAAAAGAAAAACAATTCGGTTTTTTGTTTATAGCTAAATTCCATAGCTACTGTTTTTTATTTATAGCTAAATACTTTTGTTTTTTTTGTCTAAAGCTAAAAATATTCAGGTCCATAGTCCAAATAATTCAAATTTCATTTGAATGAAATTTGGAACAAATTCAGGTCCGTAGTCCAAATATATTTTTTATAGCTAAGTTTTTTTTGTTTATAGCCTCTGTTAATTCAAATCTAAATGCTACTATTATTTATATAACCTCTATTAGTTTAAGGCTAAATGGAATTACTGTTTAGGCATTTTCATAAAAATTACCCTAGCTAATTTCCTAAAAAATTGCTAATCATTTTTCCTAAATGCTATAAAATGCCTACTGCCCTAAAAAATCTAGGGTTCATATGAACATCAACACAATATCAACATATATATGAATTACCCTAGCAAAGAGAGAGAGGAGGGTAGGGGACAGGAGAGGCAGAGCCTTACGGTTGGCGGCGAGGGCAGGCTCTGGCTCGGGCGACGGCGGTGAGGTCGAGGGCGGAGACGGTGAGCTCGAGGGAGGCGAGGGTGAGGTTGACGACGGCCTCGGACAGCGGTTGTGACGTCGAGGGCGGCCTCGGGCAGCGGCCGTGTGGTCGAAGGAGGCGGGCGCCGGCGGTGTGGTCGAAGGCGGCCTCGGGCGGTGGCGGTGTGGTCGAAGGCGGCAAGGCGACGGCGGCGATGGAGCAGTTGGGGGACAGTGGGGAGTAGAGAGGGGGGAAGGACTTAGCGAAATTTTGAGCCCAGGCTGCCGGGATTTGAGTCAAACTAGAAGTAGCGCGTTTTGTCGAAACGCGCTATAGCTAAGATAGCTATAGTGTGTTCCATAGAAACGCGCTATAGCTATTCCTTTCTGTTTTATTTTTCTTTTTCTTTTGTTTTCTTTACATTTTCTTTTTTTCATTTCTCCTTTTTCTATTTCTTTCATTTTCATTACTTTTCTACATATTTTTCTATTTATTTTCTTTTTCATAGCAGTAGCGCTCTACATCATAAACGCACTTCTACAAAGTTTTTAGCAGTAGCGTGCTTCTGGGAGAACCGCTACTACTATTCCTAGCCTACCGGCATTAGTGAGGGAATTTTAGTAGTAGTGCTTTTCTGTGAAGACGCGCTACGGCTGAAACAATGGTTGTAGCGTGGTTTTGCAACAAGCGCTACTACTAAGTAGCGCTAGTGCCGAGTTTCGACCAACTCTACTGCTATACCTCTTTGTATAAGGTTTTCCCTAGTAGTGTTGCGGCGTCCTTTCCCAGTGACAGCAGGGGCAGCAAGGCATGTATTGTATTGTTGCCATCGAGGACAAAAAGATGGGGTTTATATCATATTGCATGAGTTTATCCCTCTACATCATGTCATCTTTCTTAATGCGTTACTCTGTTCTTTATGAACTTAATACTCTAGATGCATGCTAGATAGCGGTCGATGTGTGGAGTAATAGTAGATGCAGGCAGGAGTCGGTCTACTTGTCACGGACGTGATGCCTATATACATGATCATGCCTAGATAATCTCATAATTATTCACTTTTCTATCAATTGCTCGATAGTAATTTGTTCACCCACCGTAATACTTATGTTATCTTGAGAGAAGCCACTAGTGAAACCTATGGCCCCCGGGTCTATCTCTTATCATATAAGCTTTCAATCTACTTCTATTTGCATCTTTACTTTTCCTATCTATATTATAAATTACCAAAAATATTTATCTTATAATATTATCTCTATCTGATCTCACTTTCGCAAGTGGCCTTGAAGGGATTGACAACCCCTTTATTGCGTTGGTTGTGAGTTCTTGTTTGTTTGTGTAGGTGCGTGGGACTTTTGAGGAGCCTCCTACTGGATTGATACCTTGGTTCTCAAAAACTAAGGGAAATACTTACGCTACTATTGCTGCATCACCCTTTCCTCTTCAAGGAAAACCAACGCAAGCTCAAGATGTAGCAAGAAGGATTTCTCGCGCCGTTGCCGGGGAGGTCTTCGCTCAAGTCAAGACATACCAAGTACCCATCACAAACTCATCTCCCTCGCACTTATATTATTTGTCATTTGCCTATCGTTTTCCTCTCCCCCACTTCAACCTTGCCATTTTATTTGCCCTCTCTTTGCCAATCTCCTCTCTCTTTCGCTTGCCTTTTTGTTTGCTTGTGTGTTGGATTACTTGTCGCGATGGTGCAAGATAATACCAAATTGTGTGATTTTTCCAATACCAATAATAATGATTTCCTTAGTACTCCGATTGCTCCTCTTAATGATGTTGAGTCTTGTGAAATCAATGTTGCTTTGCTGAATCTTGTTATGAAAGATCAATTCTCCGGCCTTCCTAGTGAAGATGTCGCTACCCATCTAAACAACTTTGTTGATTTGTGTGAGATGCAAAAGAAGAAAGATAAGGATAATGATATTGTTAAATTGAAGTTATTTCCATTTTCACTTAGAGATCGTGCTAAAGTTTGGTTTTCGTCTTTGCCTAAGAATAGTATTGATTCATCGAACAAGTGCAAAGATGCTTTTATCTCTAAGTATTTCCCTCCCGCTAAGATCATCTCTCTTAGGAACGATATTATGAATTTTAAACAACTTGATCATGAGCATGTTGCCCAATCTTGGGAAAGAATGAAATTGATGATTCACAATTGCCCTACTCATGAATTGAATTGGATGATCATACAAAAAATTTATGCCGGATTGAATTTTGCTTCTAGAAATCTTTTAGATTCGGCCGCGGGAGGCACGTTTATGGAAATCACCATAGGAGAAGCTACTAAACTCCTTGATAATATTATGGCTAATTATTATCAATGGCACACCGAAACATCTACTAGTAAAAAAGTGCATGCTATAGAAGAATTAATGTTTTGAGTGGAAAGATGGATGAACTTATGAAATTGTTTGCTACTAAGAGTGCTTCTATTGATCCCAATGATATCCCTTTGTCTACATTGATTGAGAATAATAATGAATCTGTGGATGTGAATTTTGTTGGTAGGAATAATTTTGGTAACAATGCTTATAGAGGAAACTTTAATCCTAGACCGTTCCCTAGTAATTCCTCTAATAATTATGGAAATTTCTACAATAATTCTTATGGTAATTTTAATAAGATGCCCTCTGATTTTGAGAATAGTGTTAAAGAATTTATGATCTCTTAAAAGAATTTTAATTCCTTGCTTGAAGAAAAATTACTTAAAGTCGATGATTTGGCTAGGAACGTTGATAGACTTTTGCTTGATGTTGATTCTTTGAAACTTAGATCTACTCCTCCTAAGTGCGATATCAATGAGTCTCTCAAAGCTATGAGAATATCCATTGATGAGTGCAAGGAAAGAACTGCTAGATTGCGTGCTAAGAAAGATTGCTTTGTAAAGGCGTGTTCTTCTAGTTTCCATGAAAATAATGATGAAGATCTAAAAGTTATTGATGTGTCCCCTATTAAATCTTTGTTTTGCAATATGAATCTTAATAATGATGGGACTTTAGATGAGTCAACTTTAGTTAAAAGGCGTCCCAATGATTCAGAGTTTTTTGATCTTGATGCTAAATTTGGTAAAAGTGGGATTGGAGAGCTCAAGACTTTAAATAGCATTGAACCCACTATCTTGGATTTCAAGGAATTTAATTATGATAATTGTTCTTTAGAAGGTTGTATTTCCTTGTTGCAATCCGTGTTGGATTCTCCACATGCTTATAGTCAAAATAAAGCTTTTACCCAACATATGGTTGATGCCTTGATGCAATCTTATGATGAAAAACTTAATTTGGAAGTTTCTATACCTAGAAAACTTTATGATGAGTGGGAACCTACTATAAAGATTAAAATTAAAGATCATGAGTGTTATGCTTTGTGTGATTTGGGTGCTAGTGTTTCCACGATTCCGAAAACTTTATGTGATCTTCTAGGTTTCCATGATCTTGATGATTTCTCTCTAAGTTTGCACCTTGAGGATTCCACCATTAAAAAGCCAATGGGAAGGATCAATGATGTTCTTATGGTTGCAAATAGGAATTTGGTGCCAGTAGATTTTATCATTCTTGATATAGATTGCAATCTTTCATGTCCTATTATTCTTGGTCGACCTTTCCTTAGAACGATTGGTGCGACTATTGATATGAAGGAAGGGAATATTAGATTCCAATTTCCATTAAGGAAAGTCATGGAGCACTTTCCAAGAAAGAAAGTCAAATTACCTTATGAATCTATCATGCGAGCTATGTTTGAATTGAGTGCCAAAGATGGCACTACTTAGATATATCCTCGCTTTTATGCCTAGCTAGGGGCGTTAAACGATAACGCTAGTTGGGACTTGGGAGGCAACCCAATTTTACTTTTTTTTGTTTTTGCTTATGTTTGTTACTAAATTTTGCATCTACCTTCTGTTTAGATGTGTTTTCATGTTTTAATTAGTGTTTGTGCCAAGTAGAACCTATAGGATAACCTATGGTGATAGTTAATTTGATTCTGCTGAAAAACAGAAACTTTGCACGCAGGAAAATAATTTTAGTAATTCACAGAAATGTGATTTTGCACTGATTCTTTTTCATGTAGATCAATAGACGCATTTCCCAGGACTTCCTATTTTTGTAGGACTTTTAGAGTTCCAGAAGTACTCGAGAGTTTCATATTGCTACAGACTGTTCTGTTTTTGACAGATTCTGCTTTTCGTGTGTTGTTTGCTTATTTCGATGCATCTATGGCTAGTATGTAGGGGTATGAACCATAGAGAAGTTGGAACACAGTAGGTTTAGCACCAATATAAATAAATAATGAGTTCATTACAGTACCTTATATGGTGGTTTTTCTTTCTTTCACTAACGGAGCTTATGAGATTTCCTGTTGAGTTTTGTGTTGTGAAGTTTTCAAGTTTTGGGTAAAGATTTGATGGACTATGGAATATGGAGTGGCAAGAGCCTAAGCTTGGGGATGCCCAAGGAACCCCAAGTTATTCAAGAGTAGCCAAAATCCTAAGCTTGGGGATGCCCCGGAAGGCATCCCCTCTTTCGTCTTCGTTCATCGGTAACTTTACCTGGAGCTATATTTTTCGCCACATGATATGTGTTTTGCTTGGAGCGTCTTGCATGATATTAGTCTTTGCTTTTTTTTTGTTTACCACAATCATCCTTTCTGTACACACCTTTTGGGAGAACCCACTTGATTGGAATTTATTAGAATACTCTATGTGCTTCACTTATATCTTTTGAGCTAGATAGTTTTGCTCTAGTGCTTCACTTATATCTTTTAGAGCACGGCAGTGGCTTAATTTTGTAGAAATTGTTAATCTCTAATGCTTCACTTATGTTATTTTGAGAGTCTCTTAGAACCACATGGTATTTGCTATGGTTATAAAATTGGTCCTAGAATGATAGGCATCCAAGTTGGGTATAATAAAAACTATCATAGGAAGTAAATTGGATGCTATGATCAATTTGATACTTGATAATTGTTTTGAGATATGGAGGTAGTGATATTAGAGTCATGCTAGTTGGGTGATTATGAATTTAAAGAATTCTTGTGTTGAAGTTACCAAGTCCCGTAGCATGCACGTATGGTAAAAGTTGTGTAACAAATTTGAAACATGAGGTGTTCTTAGATTGTGCATCCTTATGAGTGGCGGTCGGGGACGAGCGACGGTCTTTTCCTACCAATCTATCCCCCTAGGAGCATGCGCATAGTGCTTGGTTTTTGATGACTTGTAGATTTTTGCAATAAGTATATGAGTTCTTTTTTGACTAATGTTGAGTCCATGGATTATATGCACTCTCACCCTTCCATCATTGCTAGCCTCTTCGGTACCGTGCATTGCCCTTTCTCACCTTGAGAGGTGATGCAAACTTTGCCGGTGCATCCACACCCCGTGATACGATACGCTCTATCACACATAAACCTCCTTATATCTTCCTCAGAACAGCCACCATACCTACCTATTATGGCATTTCCATAGCCATTCCGAGATATATTGCCATGCAACTTTCCACCGTTCCGTTCATCATCATGACACACATTATCATTATCATATTGCCTTGCATGATCTTGTAGTTGACATCGTATTTGTGGCAAAGCCACCATGCATAATTTTTCATACATGTCACTCTTGATTCATTGCCCATCTCGGTACACCGCCGGAGGCATTCATATATAGTCATATCTTGTTCTAGTTTTGGGTTGTAATTCATGAGTTGTAAATAAATAAAAGTGTGATGATCATCATTATTAGAGCATTGTCCCCAAATAAAAAATAAGCCAAAAAGGCCAAAGAAAAAAACAAAGGCCAACAGAAAAAAAGAAAAAAGAACAGAAAAAAAGAAAAGAAAAATAAAAAAGGGGGCAATGTTACTATCCTTTTCCACACTTGTGCTTCAAAGTAGCACCATGTTCTTCATATAGAAAGTCTTATATGTTTTCACTTTCATATACCAGTGGGAATTTTTCATTATAGAACTTGGCTTGTATATTTCTACGATGGGCTTCCTCAAAATGCCCTAGGTCTTCGTGAGCAAGCAAGTTGGATGCACACCCACTAGTTTCTTTTGTTGAGCTTTCATACATTTATATGTCTAGTGCATCCGTTGCATGGCAATCCCTACTCCTCATGTTGACATCAATTGATGGGCACTCCATAGCTCGTTGATTATCCTTGTCAATGTGAGACTATCTCCTTTTTTGTCTTCTCCACACAACCTCCATCATCATATTCTATTCCACCCATAGTGCTATATCCATGGCTCACGCTCATATTGCGTGAAAGTTGAAAAAGTTTGAGATTATTTAAGTACGAAACAATTGCTTGGCTTGTCATCGGGGGTGTGCAAGATGGGAGCATCGTTGTGTGACGAAAATGAAGCATGACCTAACTATATGATTTTGTAGGGATGAACTTTCTTTAGCCATGTTATTTTGAGAAGACATGATTACTTTGATTAGTATGCTTGAAGTGTTACTATTTCTTATGTCAATATGAACTTTTATTTTGAATCATTTGGATCTGAACATTCATGCCACAATAAAGAAAATTACATTGAGAATTATGCTAGGTACCATTCCACATCAAAAATTCTCTTTTTATCATTTCCCTACTTGAGGACGAGCAGGAATTAAGCATGGGGATGCTTGATACGTCTCCAACGTATCTATAATTTTTGATTGTTCCATGCAATTGTATTACCCGTTTTGGATGTTTATGGGCTTTACTTTACACATTTATATCATTTTTGGGACTAACCTACTAACCGGAGGCCCAGCTCGAATTGCTGTTTTTTTGCCTATTTCAGTGTTTTGAAGAAAAGGAATATCAAACGGAGTCCAAACGGAATGAAACCGTAGGGAGCGATCTTTTTGGAACAAACGTGATCCAGAGGACTTGGAGTGGAAGTCAAGAAACAGGGGAGGCGGCCACGAGGGTGCCCGGCGCGCCGCCTAGGGCTGGGCACGCCCCCCACCCTCGTGGGCCCCTCGGGCGTCCACCGACCTACTTCTTCCTCCTATATATACCCATGTACCCCGAAAACATCAGAAGCGACCACGAAAAACTATTTCCATCGCCGTAACCTTCTGTATCCATGAGATCCCATCTTGGAGCCTTCATCGGCGCTCCGCCGGAGGGGGAATCGATAACGGAGGGCCTGTACATCAACTCCAAGGCCTCTCCGGTGAGTTGTGAGTAGTTTACCACAGACCTTCGGGTCCATAGTTATTACCTAGATGGCTTCTTCTCTCTCGTTGAATCTCAATACCATGTTCTCCTCGATCTTCTCGGAGATCTATTCGATGTAACTCTTTTTGCGGTGTGTTTGTCGAGATCCGATGAATTGTGGGTTTATGATTAAGTGTATCTATGAGAAATATTTGAATCTCCTCTGAATTCTTTTATGTGTGATTAAGTTATCTTTGCAAGTCTCTTCGAATTATCGGTTTGGTTTGGCCTATTAGATTGATCTTTCTTGCAATGGGAGAAGTGCTTAGCTTTGGGTTCAATCTTGCGGTGTCATTTCCCAGTGACAGCAGGGGCAGCAAGGCACGTATTGTATTGTTGCCATCGAGGATAAAAAGATGGGGTTTATATCATATTGCACGAGTTTATCCCTCTACATCATGTCATTTTTCTTAATGCGTTACTCTGTTCTTTATGAACTTAATACTCTAGATGCATGCTGGATAGCGGTCGATGTGTGGAGTAATAGTAGTAGATGCAGGCAGGAGTCGGTCTACTTGTCACGGACGTGATGCCTATATACATGATCATGCCTAGATAATCTTATAATTATTCACTTTTCTATCAATTACTCGACAGTAATTTGTTCACCCACCGTAATACTTATGCTATCTTGAGAGAAGCCACTAGTGAAATCTATGGCCCCGGGTCTATCTCTTATCATATAAGCTTTCAATGTACTTTTATTTGCATCTTTACTTTTCCTATCTATATTATAAAATACTAAAAATATTTATCCTATCATATTATCTCTATCAGATCTCACTTTCGCAAGTGGCCTTGAAGGGATTGACAACCCCTTTATTGCGTTGATTGCGAGTTCTTGTTTGTTTGTGTAGGTGCGTGGGACTTTTGAGGAGCCTCCTACTGGATTGATACCTTGGTTCTCAAAAACTGAGGGAAATACTTACGCTACTATTGCTGCATTACCCTTTCCTCTTCAAGGAAAACCAACGCAAGCTCAAGACGTAGCATCTCATCATTGAGGGAAATACCTACCGTCGCTATACTGCATCATACCTTCTTCTTTGGGGGAATACTGATGTAGTTCTAACAGACATCACCACTCTACAAACTGCTCAAAAATACCAAGAACTTCTAGTGGACAGATGAAGCAACCATGGCACTCGAAGAGATTAAAACACTCCTCGCTGGCAACCCTATCGTGGTCGCACCCGGCATCGGCGAACCCATGCTACTATACATTTCAGCCACCAATCAGGTGGTCAGCACGCTGATCATTGTGGAGCAGGAATCCGAGGGCCACAAGCTCCAAGTCCAGAAGCCGGTCTACTATGTGTCCAAGGTGCTTACGCCATGCAAATCACGATACTCGCACTATCAAAAGATAGCCTGCATGATTTTCATGGCATCTCGAAAGCTACGTCACTACTTTCAAGAATGTTCGATCACAGTGGCATCAGAGGTCCCCCTGAATGACATAATCAATAACAGGGACGCCACAGGCCACATCGCCAAATGGGCCATCCAGCTTCTCCCCTTCAAGATAACATA
The DNA here is from genome assembly GCA_963921465.1 of Triticum timopheevii. Classification (NCBI taxonomy): domain Eukaryota; kingdom Viridiplantae; phylum Streptophyta; class Magnoliopsida; order Poales; family Poaceae; genus Triticum; species Triticum timopheevii. The sequence continues at coordinate 145,236,743 of OY997270.1, forward strand.
CAAGCCATGCTGAGCCATTAAATCTCAGGTGCTGGCCGATTTCATAGCCGAATGGACGGAGGCCAAACTACACTGTGAGTATTCGACATACTCACACTGGACAACGTACTTAGACGGCTCAAAGATGTTAGCCAGACTGGGGGCTGAGGTCATCCTAATCTCCCCCATAGGCGACACTGTTCGGTAGGTCCTCCAAATAATGTACACAGACTCCAACAAAGCAGCCAAGTACGAAGCACTACTACATGGTCTTCATATGGCCACATCAATGGGTGTTAAGTGCCTCGAAGTAAGGGAAGATTCAAACTTGGCAATCTCTCGAGTCAACGGCGAATTTGAGGCCAAAGACCCCAAGATGGTAGTTGTAACGTCCATTTTGCATCATGCTTATATTGATATTTATTGCATTATAGGTTGTTATTACACATTATAGCACAATACTTATGCCTTTTCTCTCTTATTTCACAAGGTTTACATGAAGAGGGAGAATGCCGGCAGCTGGAATTCTGGACTAGAAAAGGAGCAAATATTAGAGAACTATTCTGCACAACTCCAAAAGTCCTGAAACTTCACGGAGAATTATTTTGGAATATATCAAAAATATTGGGCAAAGAAAGCACCAAAGGGGGGCCACCAGCAATCCACAAGGGCGGGGGCGCGCTCTACGCCCCTATGCGTGCCCCCCTACCTTGTGGGCCACCTGGCAGGCCCCCGATGCCCATCTTCTACTATATGGTGAATTTTGACCTGGAAAAATCAAGAGAAATCTTTCGGGACGAAGCGCCGCTGTCTCGAGGTAGAACTTGGCAGAACCAATCTAGGGCTCCAACGAAGCTGTTCTACCGAGGAAAATTCCTCCCGGAGGGGGAAATCGAAGCCATAGTCATAACCAATGATCCTCTCATCGAGAGGGGGTCAATCTTTATCAACATCTTCACCAGCACCATCTCCTCTCAAACCCAAGTTCATCTTTTGTATCCGATCTTTGTCTCAAAACCTCAGATTGGTACCTGTGGGTTGCTAGTAGTGATGATTACTCCTTGTAGATGATACTAGTTGGTTTATTCGGTGGAAGATCATATGTTCAGATCATTAATGATAATTAATACTCCTCTAAATATGAACATGAATATGCTTTTTGAGTAGTTACATTTGTTCCTGAGGACATGGGATAAGTCTTGTTATAAGTAATCATCTGAATTTGGTATTCGTTCGATATTTTGATGAGATTTATGTTGTCTCTCCTCTAGTGGTGTTATGTGAACATCGACTCCATGACACATCACCATGATTTGGGCCTAGGAGAAGGCATTGGGAAGTAATAAGTAGATGATGGGTTGCTAGAGTGACAAAAGCTTAAACCATGGTTTATGCATTGCTTCGTAAGGGACTGATTTGGATCCATATGTTTCATGCTATGGTTACATTTAACTTAGTTCTTCTTTCGTAGTTGCGGATGCTTGCGAGAGGGGTTAATCATAAGTGGGAGGCTTGTCCAAGGAAGGGCAGCACCCAAGCACCGGTCCACCCACATATCAAATTATCAAAGTAACAAATGCGGATCATATGAGCGTGATGAAAACTAGCTTGACAGTAATTGCCATGTGTCCTCGGGAGCGCTTTACATTATATAAGAGTTCGTCCAGGTTTGTCCTTTGCTACAAAAAGGATTGGGCCACCTTGCTGCACCTTAGTTACTTTAGTTACTTGTTACCCATTACGAATTATCTTATCACACAACTATCTATTACCGATAATTTCAGCGCTTGCAGAGAATACCTTGCTGAAAACCGCTTGTCATTTCCTTTTGCTCCTCATTGGGTTTGACACTCTTACTTATCGAAAGGACTACGATTGATCCCCTGTACTTGTGGGTCATCAAGACTCTTATCTGGCGCTGTTGCCGGGGAGTGAAGCGCCTTTAGTGAGTCGAATTTGGTAAAGAAAACATTTGTATTATGTGCTTAAATTTACTGTAACTTGTCACTATGGAAAACAATCCTTTGAGGGGCTTGTTCGGGGTATCTTCACCTCGACCGGTAGAGCAAGGAGTTTCTCCTCAACCTACTGAACCTACTGAAAATATTTATTAGGAAATTCCTTTGGGTATGATAGAGAAACTACTAGCTAATACTTATGCAGGAGACATAACATTACATCCTGATATGCATCTAATATATGTGGATGAAGTTTGTGGATTATTTAAGCTTGCAAGTTTTCCCGAGGATGATGTCAAGAAGAAGGTCTTCCCTTTATCTTTGAAGGGAAAGGCATTGACATGGTATAGGCTATGTGATGATATCGGATCATGGAACTACAACCGACTGAAATTGGAATTTCATTAGAAGTTTTATCCTATGCATCTGGTTCATCGTGATCATAATGATATTCCTGCCCCAATCATGAGCTCTCAAGAGAAATTATTATTCAGAACTTTTATGCTCGGCTTTCTCGTAATGATCAATCCATGCTCAATACTTCTTGTAATGGTTCTTTTATGAAGAAGACTATTGATTTCAAATGGGATTTATTGGAAAGAATTAAACACAACTCTGAAGATTGGGAACTCGACGAAGGTAATGAGTCAGGTATAAACCTTAAGTTTGATTGTGTTAAATCTTTTATGGATACCGATGCTTTTCATGATTTTACCACTAAACATGGACTTGACTCTGAGATAGTAGCTTCTTTTTGTGACTCTCTTTCTACTCATGTTGGTCTCCCCAAGGAGAAGTGGTTTAAATATCATCCTCCCATTAAAGTGAAAGTTGTAGAACCTACTAAAGTTGAAGAAAAAACTATTACTTATAATGTTGATCCTATTATTCCTACTGGTTATATTGAGAAACCACCTTTTCCTGTTAGAATAAAGTATCATGCTAAAGCTTCAACTATGGTTCGTAAGAGTTATATCTAGAACACCTACACTCCATGAAATAATTAAAGTTGAATCTAGTATTGCTTTGGTTAAAGATTTCTTGGTCGATAATATTGATGGGCATGTTATTTATTTCTATGATGAAGTTGATAGAATTGCTAAACCCAATATTAAAGATTAACCTACAACTCTTGTTGGCATGCTTGTTGTTTCTGTTAAACTAGGAGAACATTGTTATCATGGCTTATGTGATGTGGGTTCTAGTGTGAGTGCAATTCCTTTTACCTTATATCAAGAAATTATGAATGATATTGCACCTACTGAGATAGAAGATATTGATGTTACTATTAAGCTTGCCAATACAGATATTATATCACCAATAGGGGTTGTAGAGATGTTGAAGTCTTGTGTCGGAAAATAAAATACCCTACCGATTTTCTTGTTTTTGCTTCCCCACAAGATGATTTTTGTCCCATTATATTTGGTAGACCTTTCTTGAATACTGTTAATGCTAAGATAGACTATGAGAAAGAAATTGTTACTGCAAGTTTTGGGGATATGTCTCATGATTTTAGTTTCTCTAAATTTCGTAGGCAACCCCATGATAAAGAATTGCCTAGTAAGGATGAAATTATTGGTATTGCTTCTATTGTCGTGCCTCCTACTGATCCTTACATCAATATTTGCTAGACCATGAAAATGATATGTTTATGAATGAAAGAAAGTAACTAGATGAAATATTCTTTAATCAAGGGCCTGTTTTGAAACACAATTTGCCTGTTGAAATCTTTGGAGATCCTCCTCCACCCAAGGGTGATCCTATGTTTGAGCTCAAACAATTACCTGACATTGAAATATGCTTAACTTGATGAAAATAAGATATATATTGTTATTATTAGTGATAACTTTTCAAAGCATGCAGAAAAGAAATTATTAAAAACTCTGAAGAAGCACCGTGCCACTATTGGATATACTCTTGATGATCTTAAGGGCATTAGTCCCACTCTATGTCAGCACAAAATTAATTTGGAGCCTGATGCTAAACCAGTTGTTGATCATTGATATGTCTCCAACATATATATAAGCTTTTATCATTCCATTTTGTTTTATTATCAATCTTGGATGTTTTATAATAATTATATAGTCATTTTATATCATTTTTTGGTACTAACCTATTGACATAGTGCCAAGTGCCAGTTGTTGTTTTCTGCATGTTTTTTACATCGCAGGAAATCAATATAAGAAGGGGTCCAAATACCACGCCAATTTATGATGATTTTTTATGGACCTGAAGGAACACAATGGGCCCTGGTTGCACGTGGGGGGGAGTGCCGAGGAGGGGACAACCCACCTGGGGGCGCTAGGAGGCCCAGGCGTGCCCAGGTGGGTTGTGCCCACCTCGGGTGCCCCCTGGACCGACTCTTTGCTCTATAAATACCACAATATAACAGAAACCCTAGGGGAGTCAACAAAATTTTCATCTAGCCGCCGCAGAGTCCAGAACACCTAGATCCAATCTAGACACCATCACGGAGGGGTTCACCACTTCCATTGGTGCCACTCCGATGATGCGTGAGTAGTTCTTTGTAGACCTTCGGGTCCGTAGTTAGTAGCTAGATGGTTTCCTCTCTCTCTCTCTCTCTCTCTCTTGATTATCAATACAATGATCTCTTGGAGATCCATATGATGTAAGTCATTTATGCGGTGTGTTTGTTGGGAACTGATGAACTTCAAGTTTATGATCAGTTATATCTTTTTGTATCCATGAAAGTTATTTGAGTTCTTTGTTCTCTTATATGTGTGATCTCTTATAGCCTCGTATTTCTTCTCTGATATTTGGGATTTGTTTGGCCAACTAGATCTATTTATCTTGCAATGGGAAGAGGTTCCCGGTAGTGGGTTCAATCTTACGGTGCTTGATCCCAGTGACAGAAAGGGAACTGACATGTATGTACCATTGCTAGTAAGGATAAAAAGAGATCCATATCTGCCGCAATAGATAAACGGATCTTGTCTACATCATGTCATCGTTCTTATTGCATTACTCCGTTTTTCCATGAACTTAATACACTAGATGCATGCTGGATAGCGGTCAATGTGTGGAGTAATAGTAGTAGATGCAGGCAGGAGTCGGTCTACTAATCATGGACGTGGTGCCTATGTAATGATCATTTCCTGGATATCGTTTTTTTTTTGAAGTTCTATCAATTGACCAACAGTAATTTTTTCACCCACCGTTGGCTATTTTTCTCGAGAGAAGCCACTAGTGAAACCTATGGCCCCCTGGTCTTCTTTCTCATATATTTGCCTTGCGATCTACTTTTTCCTTGCATTTATTTTCAGATCTATTAAACTAAAAAATACAAAAATACCTTGCTGCAATTTATTTGTTCCGTGATCTATTTATCCTATCTACAAATTTACCTCACGTCCTTTGCCTATCTTGAGGTGTCGTAACCCGAAAGGGATTGACAACCCCTTTAACACGTCGGGTTGTGAGGTGTTGTTATTTGTGTGCAGGGGCTTTTTACATTGTGTTGCTTGGTTCTCCTACTGGTTTGACAACCTTGGTTTCATACATGAGGGAAATACCCACCACCGCTGTGCTGCATCATCCCTTCCAGTTTGGGGAAAAAATCGACGTAGCTTCAAGCGACATCAAAAGCAATTTCTAGTGCCGTTGCCAGGGAGCATCTTCAACATAACCAGGTTCCTAATCACAAATCTCATCGTTTTATTCGCCTCTGTTTTTCTGTTCGTCGTTTTCTTGCCAGATCTATTTTTGAGTTCAATCTTGTTATGCGGTCATCATGACTTATGAGAACCCCAAACTACGTGACTTCTCAAATACCAACAACACTGATTTTATTGGCACTCTGCATGCTCCTCCCGCCACTAGTGTGGAGACTTGTGATATTAATACTGCTTTGCCGAATCTTGTTATGAAACACCAATCTTCCGGTACTCCTAATGAGGATGTCGCGTCCCATCTTAATACCTTCATGGAATTATGCAATATGCAAAAGAAAAAATATGTGGACAATGATGTGGTGAAGATGAAATTATTTCCGTTTTCCTTGCGTGATTCCACAAAAATTTGATTCTCTTCTTTGCCTCGCAATAGTATTGATTCTTGGAATAAGTGCAAGGATGCTTTTATCACTAAGTATTTTCCTCCCACAAAAATTATTTCCCTTAGAACCCAGATCATGAATTTCAAGCAACTTGAACATGAGCATGTTGCACAATCTTGGGAAAGGATGCAAATGATGCTAAGGAATTTCCTAACTCATGGGTTAAATCTTTGAATGATCATACAAAAAATTTATGCGGGGTTGAATTTTGTTTCTCGTAATCTTTTAGATTCCGCCGCGGGTGGTACTTTTATGGAAATTACTTTGGGAGAAGCCACCAAATTTCTTGATAATATCATGGCAAATTATTCACAATGGCATACCGAAAGGTCTCCTACTAGTAAAAAGGTTAATTCGGTTGAAGAAATTTCTTCTTTGAGTGAAAAAGTTGATGCTCTTATGAAATTGGTTGCTAGTAAAAGTGGTCCTATTGATTTTAATGATATGCCTTTGTCTACTTTGATTGAGCAAAATAGTGATGCCATAGATGTGAATTTTATTTCTCGCAATAATTTCAACAACAATGCTTATAGAGGTAATTTTAACCCTAGGCCTTTTCCTAGTAATTCCTCTAATAATTATGGTAATTCCTATTGAAATAAATCTTACAATAATAATAGGAACACCTCTGATCATGAGAATAATATTAAAGAATTTATCAACACGCAAAAAATTTTCAACACTTCCATAGAAGAAAAGTTGAATAAGATTGATGATTTGTCTAGAAGTGTTGATAGAATTGCTCATCATGTGGAAAATCTCAAGATGAAATTTTTTCTGCCTAAAGTAGATGAATCAATTAAAGCTCTCTATGTTTCTATGGATGAAAGTAAGAAAAGAACCGCTATGCTTAGAATTAAAAGAGAATTTTTAGGAAAGGCGTTTTCTAGTGATTTCTTTCGCAAAAGTGATGAAGATCTTAAAATGATTGGTGTTTCTTCTATTGATTACTTGTTTAGTAAAAATAAGATTGATGAAAAAGGGACTGGAGAAGAGTCAACTTTAGGTAGAAGGCATCCCAATATTTCGGAGGGTAAAAATCTTGTCGAGAAAATTGATAAAAGTGGCTTTATGTTAACAACGGGTTACAATGATTGCTCCCCCACCCCCACTCCGGCGATCTCCACACCCCTCCGATGATCTCCTCCACTAGCCACCAAATTCTAGTTTCTCTCCACTAGATCTCTCCGGTGTCTCAGGATCAACACGCTCATACCCATCTCACATGGGTTCCAATGATGGTTCTACCCTTGGCTTGGATTTCTCCAAGGGTTTGGTTTTCGCGGATAAGGTTTTTCAATCTACAGGCTTTTCGGTGCACCCCATGGATGACTCGGATATCTTCACCATGGTGGTTTCCTTTGGACGTCACAATTTTCGTTTGAACAATGATTCGGTGGCAGCGGCTCTGGAGGCGGCCATTGGCGGCTTGGGTATTGATCTCATGGTTTTCTTGATCAAGGATAAGGTATTTGGTTTTCAAGTCTCTTGCAAGGCTGTAGCCATGATCATTCTTAGTCTTAGAGTGCGGTCATTTCAAATGTTACATTCATCTTTAGAGTAACGGTGGTCCTAATTGGAGTCGTGAGTTTAAGATCTAGAAGTTAGAATGTGATGCTGAGTGGATCCTTGTTAGTCCCTCAAAACGGTGTGCTGCTCTTGGTGTGTTGGTCATGCATTCTAAGCCATCCAAATCGTCGTTCAAATCTTTTCGTTTGGTTGGCAAGAAATTATCGTTTGCAGTCTTCCAAATTTACACTTCTTGTCGGTGTTATCATTATCCGGCCACGGAAAATTGCATTCAAACATCTGAAGATGTGGGTTATTCGATTCCTCCTGAGCGGGTAGTCATCTGTCCAACCTTGCCGGCGAATCTCTGGTGGACGTCGTCAAGGCCATCCATTTATTTTGGTATGCTTCAAGATCTCCTATCTCCGGCTAATCGTACGCCATCATTCTCGGGCAGGAATTCTGGTTCTTTGAATGTGGACGTGCAAAGCCATGTTGAGCCAGCTTCCACATGTGCGACGGGCCAAGCCCAGCCTACCACATCTACTGGGCCAGATCGGGCTGAGCCGGAGCCTTCTATGGGGCGTTTGGAAATCCCCTCTTCTCAGCAAGCTGCGGATGATTTTTATAATTTGATTTCTAGAATGGTTGAGCAAATTCATACGTGTCAGAAGTGTTTAAAAAAGGGCCATTTTTCTTCTACTCGCACATCTAAGCTCTGGTGCATTTCTTGCCTTCGGTCTGGTCACGTCAAGAAGGATTGTAACAGATTTGCTCGGATTGTGGGTCACGTTTGGCAAGCTAAACCCGGTAACGCTGCAACTTCCGAGGCGCGCTGCGAGAATATCTCTCTGGCAACGCTTTTACCAATCTTCGACCTCCCTTCCACTTCCGCATTTACTTCCTCGTCCAGTTCCATTAGCCCCAGCCCCAAGACTCCATCGACCTTGCCGCCTGCAACCCCTCCTCCGCTGTTACACTCGCTGTCGGCGGAGGGAGACATCTCTTTTCAGATGGCCAACTTCCACCTGGACCCTCTGCAGTACATACCAGCTGGCCATTACATCATCGATGGCGGGGAAGATCGTCTGCCGAGGACTTTTGTGATGCCACATACCCCAATTGTGCGCCGTCATGAAGAGTTCATGCTCGCTGAGGTAATGCCTATCCCCCAGCCTGATGAGATTGGTGTTGCTAGAGAGGATGTGGTGCAGTGGCTTCAAGCACAAGGAGTTCTAGTCAGGTCTGCGCAGCCTTGGATTCGTTCAGTTGGGTTGTTTGAGCTTCGAGATGCTGCTGTGAGGTTTTCATTGTTGCAACTTTCGTCTCAGCCATTGGGTAATGATCGTTTTGTGCATTTTATGAAGCATGATGAGGGGGACTCTTTCCGTGGCATCCAAGGTTTTCGCCAGGGACTTCTTATGTTCCTAGGTATTCTTCTAGATCTTCACAATACTGAATGCATTAGAGTTGTTGTTAACACATTTGGCAAGTTTCACCATTGGGTTAGCGAGGACCCCTACCTGGTTCGATATTTGGTTTTTGCCTCTTTCTCGGAGGATATGCTTGTGCCTCGTGATGTGGTGTTCATGGACTTCGCGGATTGGGGAGGTGCCAGAGTTTCTTGGACTGCGCCCCTGTATATTCTGGGTGCAAATTTTGCTGAGCAGATGCCATGGGATGAAGATTGGATGCCCATCAATGGCAATCCTCACCCTGTTCATGGGGTTCCTTTCCATGAACTTCCTTCGTTCAACTTGCCAGCTTTTCCTGCTTTGGGTTGGAATGCAGTCCCCCACCCCCTCTGGAACCAGTGAACAATGAGGTTGCCGATGAAAATTGGGGCAATTGGAATAAGCCCGTGGATCCTGAGGTGCAGCCTGCCCAAGCTCTGATGCAGTCCACCAGGCGCCCGCCACTCCTGTTGTTTTGATTGATGATGATATGCCTGAAGATCCAAATGCTCCTTTGAATGTTGATGAGGAGGCAGCAAACCAGTGGGCCATTGTTGTTTATTAGCCTCCTGCTGTCAGAAATGTCGTTGCTTTGCCAGCGGTTCCCTATGGGCCTCCTCTGCCCCCTGATTTGGTTTGGAAGAGATATTTTGAAAATCTTCTGCAAGCACCTGCTGTTTTTTCCGTTCCAAATCCCATTCTGTTGCAGCCTCTGTCGCCAGTTGTTCTGTCAAACAGAAGCTGGGATTTTGCTTTCTGAGACATGGACCTGCCATTACTCACCTGGAAGGACCACGAGCCAGCCAGTCCAGTCACTAGGGCTTTGTTCTCTGACGATGTTGAAGAAACATCTAAGAAGGCAATCTCTCATGTGGCTTTGGTTGCTAAAGTCAGGAGGCCCCGCAAAACTTTGGCGCCAACTCCAATTGTGGATACTTCTGTTAGGCGATGCACTAGGAGCTCAGTCCAACGTGATGGGTTCAAGCCCACCTTCCAAGATCTCACTCTGTAGCCCAAGAGGAAGAAGCCCAGGGCCAAGCCTTTCACTTCCCAGATGCTTGATGAGCCTGCTTCAGAAGGGATCCCTCCTGCTACACCTGTCAGTCGCCTGCAAGAGATTGGAAGGGATCTAGAAATTGTTGCCACTCTCCTCTATGGATACACTTATGGTGGACCCTCCAGCTGCTGTGTCAACTAACTCTGATGATTAGTGTGACCATGTCTTCTTCGGTTTGGCAAGCCCATAAGTTTGCTAGTTATCTGTCCTTGTGCTGGATGCCTTGTCATGAAAACTTTTGCGTATTAATGTTGGGTCAGACTATTATATGCTCTTTTGGACATGTGGCATTGTGTGCCATGTGGTTTATGGGTGTTATTATATTGTGCTTTAATGAGTAATCTTTGTAGAAATTGGAATGTGTTATGATGGAATGTCAGAGGTTGAAATTCTGAAGCTAGGCACAGAGCTGTCAGGAAGAAAATTGAGGAAAGCCAGTGTTCTATAGCCTGTTTGAAAGAAACTAAGTGCTCTTCTTTTGACTCTAGGTCAATTAAAAGTTTCTGTCCTAAAAGATTTGATTCTTTTGCTTGCTCTCCTTCCATGGGAGCTTATGGTGGTATTCTTGTGGTTTGGAATTCTTCTATTTTTATTGGAACTCTAATTGAAGTGCAAAAATTTGTTGTGGTTATTCAGTTTGTATCCAGACAAAATAATGAAAAGTGGACTTTGGTAGTTGTTTATGGCCCTTGCCAGGGTGAAGCCAGAGAAAATTTTGTTACTTGGATGTATAACTTGTATATTCCTGTTGATGAGCACTGGTTATTGCTTGGTGACTTCAATTTCATAAGATCCATGGACAAAAGGAATTTACCTGTGGGGATATAAATGACATGTTTATCTTCAAAGAGATAATTGGGCACTTGGGCCTCCTTGAATTGTGTCACATCCCTAGCCTTGCTATGCACTTGGACTAGTTTGGTTGTTGCATCATGTCTAATTTATTTGAAAGTTGAAATGGGGATTGCTCAAACCCTAGCACCAGATCAAATCAACTAGGTTCAAATAAAAATATTCTCAATGAACCCAAAATGCCCTTCAGAAAAGTTCATCATTTTTGGATTAGTCTAGAACCTCTCCCAAAAATGGTGCACATTTTTCTAGGCCATCATGGATTTTTGAATTAAATCATATGTTATTTGCATTTGGGCATTTAATTGCTAAATAATATTTGCTCAAATAATCACAAACTGAAATGTTTGTTGTTGGAAATATTCCAAACAGTGACATTAGCAGTTTCATGATTTTTGAAAATGCCTTAGCATTTTAATTAAGTCAAAACAATTGCAAAAAAATAGAAAACATAAACTAAATTAGAAGAGAGAGAGAGAGAGAGAGAGAGAGAAGTTACCTGGCCACCTACCTGTCGCGGCCCAGCTAGCCAGGCCACCAGCCCCTGCCAGTCACCACCTACCTCCCGCCAGGAGGACAGCGCGCGCGTGGCCGCCGCGCGCGAGCACGTGCCCCGCCACCTCCTGCTTCCCGCCGCTGCCCCGACGCGTCTGGACGACTCCACGCATCACCCCGGACCCTCTCGCCCACCCCCTTGTCCTCATCCCCTCATCTCTCTCGCTCGACACCTCCTGCCCGAGCGAGCTCGCCGACGCCAATCGCCGTACCCGGAGCCAGAGCCACCCTCTCGCCTCTCCGACGCGTCCCCGAGCTCCGCATCGTCCTCTTCTTCATCTATGCCGAGCCAAGCAACTGGGGAAGCACCACAACGCCGTCCCCGACGCCCTCTTCAACCTCGGTGCCCGGAGATCCTCGGCGTCGATTCGCTGCCCACCGGCCGTCCCCGCGCCCGCCGACCCCTCCCTTAGCCTCTCTGTGGGCTTCCGCGTCGAACCCGTCCCCTCTCTCGTTTACGCTCCCTAGCTCCGATCCCCACCATGCCGTGAGCTCACCGTCGGCGTCCTCTTCGCCGCCGTCACTTTAGCTCGTGGTAGTCGCACCTGAGCGCATGGTCGTGCTCCTGGTTACGCCAGGAAGCTGTAGACAACCCGATTTGGGCTCCCCATGCTCCGTAGCCCATGCATGTGCACCACCGAACTCCGGCCGCCGCCTCCATGGTCGTGGCCGTCGTTTCCGGCGACCCCGCGGCCTCCCGAGCAGCCAGCTAGATGCGGGCATGTGCGGGCTATCTTTTGGTGGCCTTCGCGTGTCCACCCGCCGCCTGTAGCGCAGCCCCGGCGAGCTTCCGCCGTAGCTTTGGTCGCCGCCGGCAGAACACCGGCGAGAGCCGACGTGGCGGGGTCGTTAGCACTAATCCCCCCTAATTAGCCACCTCACTTCCACTGACAGTCGGCCCAGTGCCCACTAATCTTGTAATTAGGCTAAACACACCTGCTTAACCCTGTGACACTGACGTGTGGACCCTGCACGCCAGGTTTGACTACAGTCAGCCCTGTTGACTTGCTGACGCAAGCATGACGCAGTAATTGACTTTCTGGATTTAAAATAAATCAGGAAATTCCAGAAATTGTTAAAAACTTCAAAAATTCATAGAAATTAATCTATAACTCCAATGGAAATAATTTATATATGAAAAATGATCAGAAAAATCCAATCTATCCATCTATACCATTTTCATGCATGTTAGAACAACTTATAGCTGCTGTATAGCACAAATCATATGAATGGCATTTAAATAATCACATGTGGAGTTTGAATTTGAACCTAGGGTTCAAACCAACTCCATTTAACTTGCTGCTAGTTGCATTAGCTCAAATCACAACATATTCCCATGTCATGATCATGCATCATATTGTGCATTGCATTGATTGTCTTCTTCCTTGTTTGCCGGTGATTATCCCCTCTCAGTAGACGACGTTCGACGACGAGTTCGAAGACACCGATGAAGAACTATACTATCTTCAGAAGTGCCAGGCAAGCAAAACCCCCTTGTTCATTCTGATACAATCCCACTCTCTCACTCCTGCTCTCTTTTACTGCATTAGGACAACAACGTTTCAACTGTTACATGCTGCGGTAGTTGAACCCCTTTATCCTCTGCATGACCTGTCATTCCACAGTAAATAGATGAAACCCACTAGCATGAGTAGGAGTTGTTTGAGCCCTGATGTGCCTACTCATTCATGCTTGTTTGTCATGCCTGCTATTTCTTAGAGTTGTGTCAGGTCTGATTCATCGGGAATGAATCGGAGGTGTGTGAACATGTCCTACTGTTGAGAGCTAAGTGTGAGAACACGATTTGGTAAAGGTAGCGGTGAGAGGCCATGTAGGAGTACATGGTGGGTTGTCTCATTGCAGCCGTCCTCAGGAAGTGAGTTCTGTGTTTGTGATCCATGAACAGTTACAACCACACATTGGGTTTCGGTAACTCGACCCCTCTCGGCTTCTTAATCACCCTGGTTCTCTGTCCAGGAGTTGCAAGTAGTTTCTGGTGTTTGTAGGTAGTGTTAGTAGTCTACCAAGTGGCACCCGGTACAGGTGGGCTTGGGACAGACTAGGCACAGTGGCCCGGTGTACCAAGTGGCACCCGGATGGTGGACTTGGGAACCCTGCACACATCGTTTGGGGCCGTGAGCGACACCCCGGCCGGATCTCCTTGCGGATGGAACCCGAACAGGCGATAAACCTAGACGAGAGACTTGAGTGTTTAGGTAGGCCATGGCCGACTCCCTCACCCGGCTTCCGCTTGAATGTTGCCGAGGTACATGACGTGTACAGGGCGATAAGTGGCGAGAGCGTGTGTGAAGAAGTACACCCCTGCAGGGTTATCATTATCTATTCGAATAACCGGATTCCTCGGATATGGAAACTTGGACCCCTTGTACAGTCATAGATAACTTGAAGTGGATACTCTAAAATACGCAAGATAAGCGTGAGTGCTATGGATGGCGTTCTCGTAGGGAGACGGGAGGGGATCCATAGTGGTGTATTGATATGGTGAATATGTGGACTCGTGTGCGCCACCTCAAAAGAGTTACATTGCAGTCGTAGTTCAGGTTAGCCACCGAGTCAAAGCTGGCTTGCTGCAGTCAAACTCCACCATCCCCTTTGTTGATAATGATGCATATGTAGTTAGTTCTGATGTAAGTCTTGCTGGGTACATTTGTACTCACGTTTGCCTATTTTATGTTTTTGCAGAGAGACTTCAGTCTCGCTAGTAGTTCCACGTGGACTTCGACGTTTAGCTTGTTACCTCAGCTACGATCTTGTGCCCTCGGCAGGATCTGGTAGATAGTCAGGCTTCTAAGCCTTTTTCATTTGTAGATGTCTGTACCCAGACATGTTAGCTTCCGCTTGTGCTTTGACTTGTATGCTCTGAATGTTGGGTCGTGAGACCCATGTTTGTAATATCTCACTCCTCGGAGCCTAATGAATAAATACTTGAGTTGTAGAGTCATGTTGTGATGCCATGTTGTATTTGCACATATCGAGCATATTGTGTGTATGATATTGAAATGCTTGGTATGTGTGGGATCTGACTATCTAGTTGTTTATCCTTAGTAGCCTCTCTTACCGGGAAATGTCTCCTAGTGTTTCTACTGAGCCATGGTAGCTTGCTACTGCTCCGGAACACTTAGGCTGGCCGACATGTGTCCTTCTTCGTTCATGTGTCTGTCCCTTCGGGGAAATGTCACGCGATGAATACCGGAGTCCTGTTAGCGCGCTACAGCCCGGTTCACCAGAGTCCTGCTAGCCCAGTGCTACAGCCTGGATTCACTCGCTGATGACCGACACGTTCGATGCTGGGTCATGGATGCCTGTCCCTGTAAGTTTGTGCCACTTTGGGTTTACGACTAGCCATGTCAGCCCGGGCTTCGTATCATATGGATGCTAGCGACACTATCATATACGTGTGCCAAAAGGCGCAAACGGTCCCGGGCAAAGGTAAGGCGACACCCGTGGGAATGTCGTGCGTGAGGACGCAAAGTGATATGAGGTGTTACATCCTAGATCGATGTGGCATTGAGTCGGGGTGCTGACAGCTTGGTATCAGAGCTTGACAGCCTGTAGGATTACCAAGCCAAACTGGTCGAAGTTGAGTCTAGAAATGCTTTAGTTATATGTAGGGGAATTGATTGTGGGATGGAACGTAAGGCTCTTTTTACTCCTTTACCTTATGCCCTTCTGATCTGAGTCATCTTATCTTTCCTACGGGGTTAAGGAACTAGGATCTCTCCTTCTTCTATTAGGGTCACGTGTTACTAATCCATAGATTTATAGGATTGTTGGTTTCAAGCCTCAGTTAAGTTCCTACTACTTCCGTATGTAAATTGTTGATCTCGAAACCTTGATATTGTGATGATCGAGTGGTTATGCCACCATTTTTGTAGCTTGTCTAAATTCTTTTGAGCATTTACAACCGTTATGCTGTCCGAGTCATCCCAGGTTTCTAAATAGTCTGAAGCATTTGCTAAATCCTTTCCTCCCATTTTGATGCTCCTTTGGGCCAGATTAACCACACTAAACAGTGAGTTAAGGTACTTTGTTGCCTTGACATATACGTTGGAATTATTATTATGACCCTAGGTGTCTTAGGGGATCATCTAGTAATCTAGCCATGTTTTGTGTTCCCTTTGTGATGATTATGGCCATCATTCTCGAAAGCATCATGTGATGCCATTTAGTTAGTAGGTATTCTACTCCTGGGTTTCTGAACCCGAGATTCACCCTACCTACTTCTTGTTGGTAGTATTTGCTAGTTCCTTTAGGTTATTAGTAACCTTTGCGACAGTCCTCGAGGTCCGTGGTATCTCCTTCTTCCAAATACCATGAACTACTTATGGCAGAAGTTCCTGGTTGAACTGAACGATCACAACCAGAGTGCTCTTGATGAGTTCTCGGTTCTATGTTGTGATTCTTCCAGTCCTTCCTCTTCAGCATGGGTTATCCAGAAGAAATATGTTGAACTTGTTCGACATACTAACCTATGCATCCACAACTCAGAAAATCATATGTTCTTTGAGTTGTCCCCCCTTAGTCGTCTTCTGACCCTCATCTATCAATTGATAGTCAAGAGTATCCGTGCATTCGCTCATCAATGCCTATTACTCTTGTGGTCCGTCAAGCCATTCTATTCTGGAATGACTAGGAGAAACAAACTCCGGTACCTCATCCATATCTAGGATTGGGTCAAAGCAATTGTACTTCGCGGACCAAAATACCAAACCAGCTTTTGCTCTGCTGTACCCTGGAGTGTTACCATCTTTATGTCAAGAGTGTCATGAGAATTGCACCACCTCCTATGAATTCTTGACGCAGTAATACTTCTTGCCATCATTATTCATTCCTCGGTTCTCGTGTTATTGTAACCGGAATGCCGACAAGTGTACCGTGATGTGCGAAATCAATACTCTTGGCAACTCCGTTGCTTGGTAGTTAATGGACAATACCCTCATTCTTAGCGTGCTGGTTATTGAATTATCATTCTAAGACTGATCGTGCTACCTAGTCCATTTTTCCTAGTGCACTCTTCGATTGATGAGTTAGGATTATTTCAAATCCTCGCTCTTTTGATCATATCATCTTGCCCTGAGAAGCAAGATTGTTCTCAAGCTTAGTAACATACTGGTGGTTCGTGATTTTCTGAATATCTTCTCGGAAGTATTACCAGGTTGTCACCTGATCACTATGTTGAGCTCGTGATCAAGTTGGTTTCTTATAAACCACCCCTTCTCCAAGAATCTATGTTAGATACCCCTGAGCTAGTTGGTTAAGCTAAACAACAACTTGGAGAGTTGGAAGATACAAAGCTTTGCCGAATTTGGCTCTTTTTAAGGGATATCTTTTTGTGTGTGTGTGTGTGTGTGTGCGTTGAAGAAAGATGATATCTTCATCAATTGGCCCTTGTGATTAGTTGTTGGACCTATTACCTTACCCCATTTTTGATTTGAGTATGGGCTATCATCAAATCAATTCAGAACCAATGATGTTCATAATGTTGTCTTACTCGTGGTTGATTCCTCGAGCATACACCATTACATCTTATGGTCTGACCAATACTATCACATTGTTCACATAATGGTGGAAGTCCAGTGATATGGAAATTCCGATGAGTTGCTGTTGAGCCCATCAGCAGTATTTTGTCTCCTCCATGATTCATGCTGAACATCAAGCTAGTGTTGGAAAATTTTATAAGCATTATCTTCATGTCCCGTGCATGAAGCATATGTTCGGATGAAAGAAGTGACCTCCTCTAATTCATGTGCATTTGATACAAGTTGCCGCCATGAATTTGAGAAGGCTTGTTTTACCTCCTCTGGAATCATCCCAAGTTAGTCACGCATATGTGCGAAGTACTCTATGGTTTGATAGGTTGGCCGCCTCCATTCTATATGTGTTCCTAGCACACCAAGCCACTGATTTATTTGTTCAAGGATAATAGGTTCTACGTGCTAGTCCTGAAGGTACCAGATGGATTTGTACAAGATTCCGTTATCCTCGATGATGGTTCCCAGCCAGAACTCAGTAGTGTTTCGTTGTAAGACTACCATGTGCTCATGCTTGTCTGGGACAGCGTGTTCACATGTTTGTAGCAGAACCAGCTCATGTTTTGGAGCTTGCTATCGTAGTTCATTTCCCGAGAATCTCGCAACGTCATCTCGTCGGTTTGTGTTGCAAAATTTCTTTTCTAGACATGTTGTTTGAAATGTTCCGTTACCAACCAGATCTGAATCTCAGGCAGATATGATGGTTGGAGCTATTCCAAGATCTATGATGTAGGTCCCGACAAGGTTGATGTTCTGGCCGACACTCCTATCCGGAAGATCTATCATTGTAGTATCTTGATTGAGCTATTTGACCATCTTCTCCATGAGGATTTCGTGTGACTTATTCTAGAAGTTGTTCCTTATGGATCCTTTGTGCTCCCGAAGTCAGACCTTACTTGATGGTCATGGTGATGCTTTCAAGCATGATCGTGGTACCTAGAACGTCAAGGAGAACATTAGAAGCGGAGTGCTAAATGTCTCCCGGTCGATCATCCAGATTTTGTTCCCTTAGCATTGCTAAGGTGAAGTCTGAGAAGGTGTTATCTTCCTTTGCATCTGCATCGTCCATCACTATTCATCATGGTAGTATGATGTGTTGCTAGGATCCTTGATACGGATATTGGTAAAACCTTGAAGAATATGGAAATGCTCAATTCTTGAGAGCACGCACAAGCGCTAGGTGTTATCAACGGCACTAACTGGGATTGCTCTCAGTTTCCTCGGCTATGCTATAACTTTACAAACAGTGGACTCACTCTCTACCGTTGAGCTTCTTCCCACTTACTAAAATCATCCCTTGTGTTGTTTTCAACAATGTAATCCACATCATCCATTCTAATCTGGGTATGCCATTCTACCGAACCCCTCCAAATGATCGCTTGAGAATCACCTTAGGCTGGTATAAAGAGTTTCAATGATCTCTGAATCAAAGGTAATTCTTTTTGACACTTAAGGGGATATTTCTACGAGTTACCTTCCCTAAGGTGCCCTGTTATGGTATCATGGCAACCCAACTCCTCGCTACGTCGACAACGGTTCACCACCTTCTTAAGTGTGGAATTGTTGCCTACCTACTGAACCTTCGTCATCTGTCTTACACCATCACTCTAGTTTTATGCTCCATGTCTCAGCTTGAGAGATGTTTCCATGTCTCAATCCATGAGTTGATCCTAAGTTGTTCGATCTTCGAGGAGATCGATCCTTCTAGAGTTTTCCCTTTCTTCTTATCATCATGTTGATGAAGATCTCGAAAGCAAAGACGTCAAGAACGATTTGAAGCAATGAGTCAACATCTTCAAGAAGGGCAAATGGATCGTGAAGATTGTGATAGTTTTGTGACCCCCCTTTCCTCTTACCTCACGTCTTGAATCTCGGGGTGAGATTCTTGTTTAGTGGGGGTGAGTTGTCACATCCCTAGCCTTGCTATGCACTTGGACAAGTTTGGTTGTTGCATCATGTCTAATTTATTTGAAAGTTGAAATGGGGATTGCTCAAACCCTAGCACCAGATCAAATCAACTAGGTTCAAATAAAAATATTCTCAATGAACCCAAAATGCCCTTCAGAAAAGTTCATCATTTTTGGATTAGTCTAGAACCTCTCCCAAAAATGGTGCACATTTTTCTAGGCCATTCTGGATTTTTGAATTAAATCATATGTTATTTGCATTTGGGCATTTAATTGCTAAATAATATTTTAAATGCTCAAATAATCACAAACTGAAATGTTTGTTGTTGGAAATATTCCAAACAGTGACATTGAGCAGTTTCATGATTTTTGAAAATGCCTTAGCATTTTAATTAAGTCAAAACAATTGCAAAAAAATAGAAAACAAAAACTAAATTAGAAGAGAGAGAGAGAGAGAGAGAGAGAGAGAGAGAAGTTACCTGGCCACCTACCTGTCGCGGCCAAGCTAGCCAGCCCACTAGCCCCTGCCAGTCACCACCTACCTCCCGCCAGGAGGACAGCGCGCGCGTGGCCGCCGCGCGCGAGCACGCGCCCCGCCACCTCCTGCTTCCCGCCGCTGCCCCGACGCGTGTGGACGATTCCACGCATCACCCCGGACCCTCTCGCCCACCCCCTTGTCCTCATCCCCTCATCTCTCTCGCTTGACACCTCCTGCCCGAGCGAGCTCGCCGACGCCGATCGCCGTACCCGGAGCCAGAGCCAACCTCTCACCTCTCCGACGCGTCCCCGAGCTCCGCATCGTCCTCTTCTTCATCTACGCCGAGCCAAGCAACCGGGGAAGCACCACAATGCCGTCCCCGACGCCCTCTTCAACCTCGGTGCCCGGAGATCCTCGGCGTCGATTCGCTGCCCCCCGGCCGTCCCCGCGCCCGCCGACCCCTCCGTTAGCCTCTCTGTCAGCTTCCGCGTCGAACCCGTCCCCTCCCTCTCTCGTTTACACTCCCTAGCTCCGATCCCCACCATGCCGTGAGCTCACCGTCGGCGTCCTCTTTGCCACCGTCACTTTAGCTCGCGGTAGTCGCACCTGAGCGCACGGTCGTGCTCCTGGTTACGCCAGGAAGCCGTAGACAACCCGAATCGGGCTCCCCGTGCTCCGTAGCCCATGCATGTGCACCACCGAACTCCGGCCGCCGCCTCCATGGTCGTGGCCGTCGTTTCCGGCGACCCCGCGGCCTCCCGAGCAGCCAGCTAGATGTGGGCGTGTGCGGGCAATCTTCTGGTGGCCTTCGCGTGTCCACCCACCGCCTGTAGCGCAGCCCCGGCGAGCTTCCGCCGTAGCTTTGGTCGCCGCCGGCGGAACACCGGCGAGAGCCGACGTGGCGGGGTCGTTAGCACTAATCCCCCCCAATTAGCCACCTCAGTTCCACTGACAGTCGGCCCCACTGCCCACTAATCTTGTAATTAGGCTAAACACACCTGTTTAACCCTGTGACACTAACGTGTGGACCCCGCACGCCAGGTTTGACTACAGTCAGCGCTGTTGACTTGCTGACACAACCATGACGCAGTAATTGACTTTCTGGATTTAAAATAAATCAGGAAATTCCAGAAATTGTTAAAAACTTCAAAAATTCATAGAAATTAATCTATAACACCAATGGAAATAATTTATATATGAAAAATGATCAAAAAAATCCAATCTATCCATCTGTACCATTTTCATGCATGTTAGAACAACTTATAGCTGTTGTATAGCACAAATCATATGAATGGCATTTAAATAATCACATGTGGAGTTTGAATTTGAACCTAGGGTTCAAACCAACTCCATTTAACTTGCTGCTAGTTGCATTAGCTCAAATCACAGCATATTGCCATGTCATGATCATGCATCATATTGTGCATTGCATTGATTGTGTTCTTCCTTGTTTGCCGGTGATTATCCCCTCTCAGTAGACGACGTTCGACGACGAGTTCGAAGACACCGATGAAGAATTATACTATCTTCAGAAGTGCCAGGCAAGCAAAACCCCCTTGTTCATTCCGATACAATCCCACTCTCTCGCTCCTGCTCTCTTTTACTGCATTAGGACAACAATGTTTCAACTGTTACATGCTGCGGTAGTTGAACCCCTTTATCCTCTGCATGACCTATCATTCCACAGTAAATAGATGAAACCCACTAGCATGAGTAGGAGTTGTTTGATCCCTGATGTGCCTACTCATTCATGCTTGTTTGTCATGCCTGCTATTGCTTAGAGTTGTGTCAGGTCTGATTCATCGGGAATGAATCGGAGGTGTGTGAACATGTCCTACTGTTGAGAGCTAAGTGTGAGAACACGATTTGGTAAAGGTAGCGGTGAGAAGCCATGTAGGAGTACATGGTGGGTTGTCTCATTGCAGTCGTCCTCAGGAACTGAGTTCTGTGTTTGTGATCCATGAACAGTTACTACTACACATTGGGTTTCGGTAACTCGACCCCTCTCGGCTTCTTAATCACCCTTGTTCTCTGTCTAGGAGTTGCAAGTAGTTTCTGGTGTTTGTAGGTAGTGTTAGTAGTCTACCAAGTGGCACCCGGTACAGGTGGGCTTGGGACAGACTAGGCACAGTGGCCCGGTGTACCAAGTGGCACCTGGATGGTGGACTTGGGAACCCTGCACACATCGTTTGGGGCTGTGAGCGACACCCCGGCCGGATCTCCTTGCGGATGGAACCCGAACAGGCGATAAACCTGGACGAGAGACTTGAGTGTTTAGGTAGGCCGTGGCCGACTCCCTCGCCCGGCTTCCGCTTGAAGGTTGCCGAGGTACATGACGTGTACAGGGCGATAAGTGGCGAGAGCGTGTGTGAAGAAGTACACCCCTGCAGGGTTATCATTATCTATTCGAATAGCCGGATTCCTCGGATATGGAAACTTGGACCCCTTGTACAGTCATAGATAACTTGAAGTGGATACTCTAAAATACGCAAGATAAGCGTGAGTGCTATGGATGGCGTTCTCGTAGGGAGACGGGAGCGGATCCATAGTGGTGTATTGATATGGTGAATATGTGGACTCGTGTGCGCCACCTCAAAAGAGTTACATTGCAGTCGTAGTTCAGGTTAGCCACCGAGTCAAAGTTGGCTTGCTGCAGTCAAACTCCACCATCCCCTTTGTTGATAATGATGCATATGTAGTTAGTTCTGATGTAAGTCTTGCTGGGTACATTTGTACTCACGTTTGCCTATTTTATGTTTTTGAAGAGAGACTTCAGTCTCGCTAGTAGTTCCACGTGGACTTCGACGTTTAGCTTTTTACCTCAGCTACGATCTTGTGCCCTCGGCAGGATCTGGTAGATAGTCAGGCTTCTAAGCCTTTTTCATTTGTAGATGTCTGTACCCAGACATGTTAGCTTCCGCTTGTGCTTTGATATTGTGTGTATGATATTGAAATGCTTGGTATGTGTGGGATCTGACTATCTAGTTGTTTATCCTTAGTAGCCTCTCTTACCGGGAAATGTCTCCTAGTGTTTCTACTGAGCCATGGTAGCTTGCTACTGCTCCGGAACACTTAGGCTGGCCGGCATGTGTCCTTCTTTGTTCCTGTGTCTGTCCCTTCGGGGAAATGTCACGCGATGAATACCAGAGTCCTGTTAGCCCGCTACAGCCCGGTTCACCGGAGTCCTGCTAGCCCAGTGCTACAGCCTGGATTCACTCGCTGATGACTGACACGTTCGATGCTGGGTCATGGATGCCTGTCCCTGTAAGTTTGTGCCACTTTGGGTTTACGACTAGCCATGTCAGCTCGGGCTCCTTATCATATGGATGCTAGCGACACTATCATATACGTGTGCCAAAAGGCGCAAATGGTCCCGGGCAAAGGTAAGGCGACACCCGTGGGAATGCCGTGCGTGAGGCCGCAAAGTGATATGAGGTGTTACATGCTAGATCGATGTGGCATTGAGTCGGGGTCCTGACAAATTGCCCATCAAAGGCAGATCCTTCACCTGGTCTGATATGCAAGATACCCCACTTCTTGAGCAATTATATTGGTTCTTCACCTCAGTGGACTAGATTACAGACTACCCCATGACTGAGGTGCTGCCCTTGGCCAGGACTGCATCTGATCATGTCCCATGTTTGGTTTCTATTAAGACTTCCATCCCAAAGTGAAATCTTTATTGGTTTGAGAATTATTGGATGGAGTTGGAGGGTTTCATGGAATGTGTTGAATCCTCATGGCAAAAACCTTCTAGGAAGGGGCACATAAATGCTAGGATTGCAGATAAATTCAAATCTTTGAGAATGTGCCTTAAAAGGTGGCAAATAAATGTCTCCAAGTTAAAATTATTGATTAGCAAAAGAAATCATGTTGTTTTCCTCTTGGATGAGTTAGAGGAGTGGAGGCCTCTGTTTAGGCAGGAGATAAACTTCAGAAGAATTGTCAAGAGCCACCTGGAAAAGCTTTTGCATCTGCAGTTTCTTTATTGGAAAAAGAGATGCACTATCAGGTACTTCAAGGTTGGAGGAGAATATACCAAATTTTTCCATTCCATGGCCACTGAGAGACACGGGAGGAACTCCATTGCTAGTCTTAAGCTATCTGATGGTTCTGTGGTCTCTGATCATTCCCAAATGGCTGGAATCATTCAGAGTTGTTTTAAAAATAGAATGGGCACCTCAAGAGGGATTGTGATGGGTTTTGATTTATCTTCACTAATTTCCCCTGTGGAGGGCCTTGATTTGCTCACTAAGCCTTTTGAAAAGGAGGAAATGGATAGAGTGGTCAAGCACATGCCTGTTGATAAAGCCCCAGGACCTGATGGATTTAATGGTCTGTTCTTCAAGAAATGTTGGCACATAATTTCACAGGACTTCTATGATTTAGCTCAGGCTTTCCATGAGGCACTACTGTCTTGGAGAATATCAATAGTTCTTTTATCACCCTGGTGCCCAAAAAGCTCACATCTGAGGAAGTGGGTGATTATAGGCCTATTTCTCTCACTGGCATGGGTCTGAAATTTCTTGCCAAAATGGCTGCCAACAGGTTTCAAGAGGTGATTATGAAGTGTATTCATAAGAATCAATATGGTTTCATAAAGAGCAAAACAATCCAGGATTGTATTGGTTGTACCTTTGAGTACTTTCACCAATGCCATCCGTCCAAGAGGCCAATTGTAATTCTTATTGACTTTGAGAAGGCCTTTGACTCTGTGGAGCATGAAGCAATCTTTCAAATCCCGAGGCATAAAGGTTTCAATGAGAAATGGATCCTTTGTATGAAACAGCTTCTGGCCACTAGTACTTATGTTCTTCTTAATGGAGTCCTTGGGAGGAAATTTGTTTGCAAAAAGGGAGTTAGGCAGGGTGACCCTGTCTCTCCTCTTTTATTTGTTATACCTGCTGATCTTTTGCAAACAGTTATCAATGATATGTTCAGAAGAGGATTTCTACACCTTCCCATTCCATGTCATGATAAGGACTACCCAGTGATCCAATATGCAAATGATACTTTGATCATCCTCCCTGCTGACAGGGCTTAGCTTTTGGCTTTGAAATATATGTTGAAGGTGTTCTCTCAGTCCACAGGTCTTGATGTGAATTACCACAAATCATTTATTATTCCAATAAATGTTGACCCAGTTTTGATGATGGATTTAGCTGCTGCTTTTGGCTGCCAAATTGGAAAGTTGCATTTTACCTATCTTGGCTTGCCAGTGGGAACCACAAGGCCAAAAATAGTGGACTGTATGGAAAGGAGAATGACTGCCACCTCCTCTTTCGTTAATCAAGGTGAAAGGTTGTAATTCTTGAACTCTGCTTTGTCCTCCATGCCAATTTTCTTTTTGTGTAGCCTGGTTGTTCCTGCTGTCATCGTTAAACAGTTAGAGAGAATCCAGAGACAGTGCCTTTGGAGGAAACATAGAGATGAGCCAGTCCTTTCTCTTGCTGGTTCGGAGCTTATTTGCAGGACAAAAAACAAAGGACTTGATATCCTCAACCTGGGTGTGTAGAATGTGGCCCTTCTCCTAAAGCATGCTCGTAATTTCCTAAACAAAAGAGATATTCCATGGGTGTCTCTAATCTGGGACTCATATTACTATGGAAGGGTGCCCCAGGGAACAAATGATTGTGGCTCTTTTTGGTGGAGGGATATTTGCAAGGTGATGCAAAATTAAAGGGATTGCTCTTGGGTGCAGATAAATGAAGGAGACACTGCTCTTTTTTTGTCTGACAATTGGAATCTTGGTAATGAGATTTCTAGCCTAGAGACTAGATTTCCAAGGCTATTTTCATATGCTAAGGATCCTTGGATTTCAGTTAAGGAATTTTTCAGTACCCAGGACATGTACCAGCATTTTCATCTTCCTTTGTTTGCTCAAGATTTTGATGATTTGAACATGATCCAAGATATGATGGGCTCTCACAACAGAGAATCTATCTCTAAGGATGTGTGGTTGTGGCAGGGCTCATCCAAGCAGTATAGGCCCAAGATGTTTTACTCTCACACTTTTGTGTGTGAAACTTTCAATCCCTTGACTTGTTGGATTTTGAAGTCTTCTTGCACCCTCAAGATTAAGGTGTTTGCTTGGATGCTCAGGCTGAACACAAAGGATATGGTGGAAACGAGGCACTGGCACATGGAGGATGGAGTTCATTGTAGGCTATGTCCTTTGCAGACAAGAGAAACCGGGACCATCTATTCTTTAATAGCAACTTCAGTGTTAGAATTTGAAATTATTTGTAGATTGATTGGTCTGCTGGTAACTCCATGTCTGACTTGGTTATTCAGGCAAGGAGAAGATTTGATAAGCCTTTCTTCACTGAAGTGGTGTTCACTGCCTGCTAGAATATCTGGATCATCAGAAATGCCAAAGTTTTTAGAAGTGAGAGGGCAAGTTTTAATAAATGGAGAGGTCCTTTTAGGCATGATATTATACTTCTTCTTTTTTGTTTTCTGGATTACCCCTTGTAATCATCTTGTTGTAATTGTTGTCTTTCATTAATAAAGTTTTGATATGCTGTGGGGGTTTGCCCCACAGTTCCTAGTCAAAAAAATTTGATAAAAGTGGGTTTGAAGAGGTCAAAACTTTAACTAGTGATGTGCCCACTACTTTGGATTACAAAGACTTTAATTATGATAGTTGCTATTTGATTGATTGTATTTATTTGCTGCAATCCATGATAACTTCACCCCATGCTTATGAACAAAATAAAGCTTTTACTAAACATATTGTCGATGCCATGATGAAAGCTTTTGAAGAAAAATTGGAATAAGAAGTTTCAATTCCTAGAAAATTGCATGATGAATGGGAACCTACTATCAAAGTCAAGATTAAAAATTATGAGTTTTTTGCTTTGTGTGACTTGGGTGCTAGTGTTTCTACAATTCTGAAATCTATATGTGATGTGCTTGGTCTTACCGATATTGAAGAATGCTTATTAAATTTGCACTTAGCGTATTCCACTATTAAAAAGCATATGGTTAGAATTAATGATGTTCTTATTCTTGTAAATAGAAATTATGTGCCCATAGATTTTATTGTTCTTGATATTGGTTGCAATCCGTCTTGTCCAACTATTCTTGGTAGACCGTTTTTACGCACTATCGGTGCAATGATTGATATGAAAGAAGGCAATATTAAGTTCCAATTTCCCTTGAGGAAAGGTATGGAACACTTTCCTAGAACAAGAATTAAGACACCATATGAATCAATCATGAGGGCATCTCATGGATCTAGCACCAAAGATGACAAAACTTAGATCCTTGCTTTATGCCTAGCTAAGGGCGTAAAACTATAGCGCTTGTTGGGAGGCAACCCAATGAATAAAATTTACTTTTTGCTTTTTTCTGTTATTGTGTGTTAACACAATTATGCTACTGTATTGATTGTGTTTTTTGTGTTTTAATTAGTGTTTGTGCCAAGTAAAGCCTTTAGGATCTTCCGGGATGATAGTTGTTCGATCTTGCTGAAAAAGACAGAAACTTTGCACTCACGGAAATAATTATCATAAATCACAGAAAAGATCTTTTGCTCTGATTATTTTTGCAGAAGATTAATATACAAATTATGCTGGTATTCCTAATTTTGTAGAATTGTTGGAGTGACAGAAGTATTCTAAAGTTCCAGATTACTATAGACTGTTCTATTTTGATAGATTATGTTTTCTTTGTGTCGTGTGCTATTTTGATGGCTCTATGATTTTCTTTCATGAGTTTTTGCCATAGAAAAGTTTGAATACAGTAGATAAAAAAATAAGAATTGGTTTGACACAGCACATATAGTAGTGGTTTGCTTTCTTTTACTAAGGCATCTCACAAGGGTTTTGTTGAGTTTTGTGTGATTGAAGTTTTCAAGTTTTGGGTTATCTTACGATTGATGAAAGAAGGATAGAAGAGCCTAAGCTTGGGGATGCCCCGGCATCCCAAGCTATTATCCAAGAATGAACAACCAAGTAAGCTTGGGGATGCCCCCGAGTGGCATCCCCTCTTTCTTCTAATGACCATCGGTATTTTACTCGAGACTATATTTGTATTCGTCACATGATATGTGTTTTGCTTGGAGCATCTTGTATGATATGTGTCTTTGCTTGTTTTATTTTGTTTTAAGTAATCAATTCTTGCTGGACACCTATTTGAGAGAGCCAAAGTTACTTGCTAGAATTGCTCTCTATGATTCACTTAAATTTTTTATGAGCAATGGACTTGCTCTAGTGTTTCACTTATATCTTTTTGAGCATGGTGTGCTTAGTAATTTGGAAGAAATTCTCTCTTGCTTCACTTAGATTTATTTGAGAGTTAGTAAAATTTTGAAGAAATTCTCTCTTGCTTCACTTAAATTATTTTGGGAGAAAGAAAATATGATATGCTCATGATCTTCACTTATATTTGTTTGAGCTTATGAAAAGCAACACATGAAAATTAGTCCCAAAGTGATAGATATCCAAGAAGGATAAAAAATGTCATGAAGATCATTGGACAAACTAAACTTGATTCTTAGTAATAGTTTTGAGATATGATGATGTGATATATGAGTCATGTTGGTGAGTAATTGTGCGCTAGTAGGAATATTGGTGTTAAGGTTTGTGATTCCCTATGCATGCACGTAAGTCAATAATCATGCAGTGAAAATCATATCCTACTTATGGTGCATTATTCGGTGTTAATTATGCTTAATGCTTGCTTATGAGATTATTCGTTTCTTGGTTGGCCGCTTCTCAATCTTTTTGCTAGCCTTCATTTTGCATCAAGTATGACCTCTACTTGTGCATCCAAAATCCTTTAAACCATTTTTGCCACATCAGTCCACTATATCTACCTATATACGGTATTCTTTTGCCGTTCTAAGAAAATTTGCATGTGCCATCTCTAATTTTCAAAATGAACTTCTCTTTTGTGTGTTTGTTTTGCTCGCGGAATGGTAACAGGTAGCTAATATTTTCCATGCTAGATGTGTTATTCTCAGAATGAGTGTTTATTCACTTGTCATTGCATGAGAGTAAGGCAAAGGTATTAGGGATGCCCAGTCCCGAAATGCAAAAATGAATTTACTTTATGTTGTCAAATAATAAATTCCTTGGAAAGTGTTGGTATGGAGGGCACCCGTGGATATGGTTAGCCATGGAAAGTGAAAGTTATGGTGCAAAAAGGAATAAACTTTATTTTCTGTTTGGGAACCGCCTATGATATATCTAGCATGGAAAGTGTTGGGATGCTCCAAGTCATTTTCGTTGGTGGGATGGATACACCTCCGAAAATATTTTTATCTCTAATTTTTCGCTTTGAGCTCTGGCACCTCTACAAATCCCTACTTCCCTCTGCGAAGGGCCTTTCTTTTACTTTATGCAATTTTTATTATTGAAATTGAGTCTCCATCCTCTCTTATAAAAGCACCAACTAGGGGACAATATGATCGTACTTAAGTATTGGGTGTAGCAAATATTTGAGTGTGTTTCATGAATGGATCAATGTTTGAGCATGATGGGCTTGGGATAACTTGTTTTAGCATTGATATTTTGAAAGACATGGTTGCTTGTTGATATGCTTGAGTATCTAATTTTTATGTCAAAACTAGACTATTTCTTTGAATCACATAAAAGTCCAAATGTCCATGCTATGAAGAAAATAATATGATATGACATGATAAACAGCACTCCACATCAAAAATAATATGATGCTGATACGTCTCCAACATATCTATAATTTTTTATCATCCCATGCTGTTTTATTATCAATGTTGGATGTTTTATAATCATTATATAGTCATTTTATATCATTTTTTGGTACTAACCTATTGACATAGTGCCAAGTGCCAGTTGCTGTTTTCTGCATGTTTCTTACATCACAGGAAATCAATATCAAAAGTGGTCCAAATACCACGCCAATTTACGAAGATTTTTTATGGACCAGAAGGAACACAATGGGCCCTGGTTGCACCTGGGGGCATCCCGAGGAGGGGACAACCCACTTGGGCGTGCCAGGAGGCCCAGGCTCGCCCAGGTGGGTTGTGCCCACCTCGGGTGCCCCCTGGACCGACTCTTTGCTCTATAAATACCCCAATATTCCATAAACCCTAGGGGATTCGACGAAATTTTCATCCAACCGCCGCAGAGTCGAGAACACCGAGATCCACTCTAGACACCATCATGGAGGGGTTCACTACTTCCATTGGTGCCTCTCTGATGATGCGTGAGTAGTTCTTTGTAGACCTTCGGGTCCGTAGTTAGTAGCTAGATGGCTTCCTCTCTCTCTCTCTCTCTTGATTATCAATACAATGATCTCTTGGAGATCCATATGATGTAAGTCCTTTTTGCGGTGTGTTTGTTGGGATCTAATGAACTTCGAGTTTATGACAAGTTATATCTTTTTGTATCCATGAAAGTTATTTGAGTTCTTTGATCTCTTATATGTGTGATCTCTTATAGCATCGTAATTCTTCTCTGATATGTGGGTTCTGTTTGGCCAACTTGATCTATTTATCTTGCAATGGGAAGAGGTGCCCGGTAGTGGGTTTGATCTTACGGTGCTTGATCCCAGTGACAGAAAGGGAACCGACACGTATATATCGTTGCTACTAAGTATAAAAAGACGGGATCCATATCTGCCGCAATAGATAAACGGATCTTGTCTACATCATGTCATCGTTCTTATTGCATTACTCTGTTTTTCCATGAACTTAATACACTAGATGAATGCTGGAGAGCGGTCGATGCGTGGAGTAATAGTAGTAGATGCAGGCAGGAGTCGGTCTACTAATCTTGTCCATGATGCTGATGTAATGATCATTGCCTGGATATCATCATGATTATTTGAAGTTCTATCAATTGCCCAATAGTAATTTGTCCACCCACCGTTTGCTATTTTTCTCGAGAGAAGCCACTAGTGAAACCTACGGCCCCCAGGTCTTCTTTCTCATATATTTGCCTTGTGATCTACTTTTTCCTTGCGTTTTTTCAGACCTATTAAACTAAAAAAATACAAAAATACCTTGCTACAATTTATTTGTTCCGTGATCTATTTATCCTATCTACAAATTTACCTCATGTCCTTTGCCTATCTTGAGGTGTCGTACCCTAAAAGGGATTGACAACCCCTTTAACACATCGGGTTGCGAGGTGTTGTTATTTGTGTGCAGGGGCTGTTTACGTTGTGTTGCTTGGTTCTCCTACTGGTTCGATAACTTTGGTTTTATATCTAAGGGAAATACCTACCACCGCTGTGCTGCATCATCCCTTCCTCTTTGGGGAAAACCGATGTAGCTTCAAGCGACATCAATCATCAACAACGGTTAAATCCTAAGATGAAAGAAGTGGTAAGAAATGAAATACTAAAGCTGCTGGAGGCAGGTATAATTTATCCTATTGCTGATAGTAGATGGGTAAGTCCTGTTCTCTGTGTCCCTACGAAGGGAGGTATTATTTTTGTTCCTAATGATAAGAATGAATTGATTCCACAAAGAATTGTTACAGGTTATAGAATGGTAATTGATTTTCACAAATTGAACAAAGCTACTAGAAAAGGTCATTACCCTCTACCTTTTATTGATCAAATGCTATAACAATTATCCAAACATACACATTTTGCTTTCTAGATGGTTATTCTGGTTTCTCTCAAATACCTGTGTCAAAAGAGAACCAAGAAAAGACCACTTTTACTTGACCTTTCGGTACTTTTGCTTATAAACGTATGCCTTTCGGTTTATGCAATGCACCTGCTACCTTTCAAATATGTATGACTGCTATATTCTCTGACTTTTGTGAAAAGATTGTTGAGGTTTTCATTGATGATTTCTCCGTTTACGAAACTTCTTTTGATGATTGCTTAAGCAACCTTGATCGAGTTTTGCAGAGATGTGAAGAAACTAATCTTGTTTTGAATTGGGATAAGTGCCTCTTTATGGTTAATGAAGGTATTGTCTTGGCGCATAGAATTTCTGAAGATCTATTGAAGTTGATAAAGCTAAAGTAGATGCTATTGAAAAGATGCCGTGTCCTAAAGATCAAAGGTATAAGAAGTTTCCTTGGTCATGTTGGTTTCTATAGGAGGTTTATTAAAGACTTCTCCAAAATTTCTAGGCCTCTCACTATTCTCTTGCAAAAAATATGTTCCTTTGTTTTTGATGATGATTGTGTAGATGCATTTGAAATACTTAAGAAAGCCTTGATTTATGCACCTATTATTCAACCACCTGATTGGAATCTACCCTATGAAATTATGTGTGATGCTAGTGATTATGTTGTTGGTGTTGTTCTAGGACAAAGAGTTGATAAGAAATTGAATGTTATTCATTATGCTAGTAAAACTCTAGATGATGCCCAGAGAAATTATGCTACTACTGAAAAAGAATTTTTAGCAGTTGTTTTTGCTTGTGATAAGTTCAAATCTTATATTGTTGATTCCAAAGTAACTATTCAAACTGATCATACTGCTATTAAATATCTTATGGAAAAGAAAGATGCTAATCCTAAACTTATCAGATGGGTTCTCTTGCCGCAAGAATTTGATTTGCATATTATTGATAGAAAGGAAGCTGAGAACCCCGTTGCAAACAACTTGTCTAGGTTAGAAAATGTTCGTGATGACCCACTGCCTATTGATGATAGCTTTCCTGATGACCAATTAGTTGTTATAAACGCTTCTCGTAATACTCCATGGTATGCTGATTATGCTAATTACATTGTTGCTAAATTTATACCACCTAGTCTCACATACCAGCAAAAGAAAAGGGTTTTCTATGATTTAAGACATTACTTTTGGGATGACCCACACCTTTATAAAGAAGGAGTAGATGGTGTTATTAGACGTTGTGTACCTGAGCATGAACAGGAGCAGATCTTACGCAAGTGCCACTCCGATTCCTATGGAGGGTGCCACACTGGAGATAGAACCGCACATAAGGTATTGCAATATGGTTTTTACTGGCCTACTCTCTTTGAAGATGCTTGTAAGTTTGTCTTGTCTTGTGATGAATGCCAAAGAATTGGCAATATTAGTAGATGTCAGGAAATGCCTATGAATTATTCACTTGTTATTGAACCATTTGATGTTTGGGGCTTTGATTATGTGGGACCTTTTCCTTCCTCTAATGGGTATACAAATATTTTAGTTGTTGTTGATTATGTTACTAAGTGGGTAGAAGCTATTCCAACTAGTAGTGTTGATCATAACACTTCTATTAGGATGCTTAAAGAAGTTATTTTTCGGAGGTTTGGAGTCCCTAGATATTTAATGATTGATGGTGGTTCATGTTTTATTCATGGTACTTTCCGTAAGATGCTTGCTAGTATGATGTTAACTATAGAATTGCATCTCCATATCATCCTCAGTCTAGTGGTCAAGTAGAATTGAGCAATAGAGAGATTAAATTGATTTGCAAAAGATTGTTAATAGATCTAGGAAGAATTGGTCTAAGAAACTTGATGATGCATTATGGACTTATAGACCTGCTTATAAGAATCCTATGGGTATGTCTCCATATAAAATGGTTTATGGAAAGGTACGTCACTTACCTCTTGAACTAGTACATAAAGCTTATTAGGCAATCAAAGAGCTCAATTATGATTTCAAACTTGTCGGTGAGAAGAGGTTATTTGACATTAGCTCACTTGATGAATGGAGAATCCAAGCCTATGAGAATGCCAAGTTGTTTAAAGAAAAGGTTAAAAGATGGCATGACAAAAAGGATACAAAAGCGTGAGTTTAATGTAGGTGATCATGTTTTGCTATACAACTCTCGTTTAAGATTTTTTGCAGGAAAGCTTCTCTCTAAATGGAAGGTCCTTACATTATTGAGGAGGTCTATCATTCCGGTGCTATAGAAATGGACAACGCCGAAGCCACAAATCCGATGGTGGTAAACGGTCAAAGAATCACACATTATATCTCGGGTACTCCCATAAATGTTGAGACCAATATAATTAATTCCATAACACTGAAAGAGTACATAAGGGATACTTTCCAGAACTTTCAGGCTCAGAAAAGGAATAGCTATGTGGTACGGTAAGTAAACCGACTCCAAAACATTTCCAATGGCAATTTTTCTCTGTTTTGGAATATTAAAAAGATAGAAAAATTAAAAGTAGTCCGAAAGATGCACGAGGAGACCACAAGGGTGGACGGCGCGCCCTACTCCCCTGGGTGCCCCTTGCCTTGTGGACACCTCATGTGCTCTACGGACACCGTTTTCTTGCACAACACTTGTTTTGGTCGGTAAAAATTCATTATATAATCTCCCGAAGGTTTTGACCACCGTACCACGACAATATCTCATGTTTTCATTTTGAGTTGTTTTCTGCCAGTGTTTTCAAGGCTAGGCATCATGTCTTCCCCCTCCTCCAACAATGGGGACGACGATGCTTGGCTAATGAAGATAGAGAGGAAGAGAGAAGAACTTGGGGAAACCAATGAGGATGATAAGATCAAGAAGGCCGCGGGAGATCAAGTTCCGGCAGCAGAAGAAGACATCCTTCAACCATACTACAATCATATTACCCCTACTGAAATTGAAGCTTTCAAGATCATTGAAATAGTTCTTGTGCAAAATAAATATCTCACTCATGAAAATATTCTATTGCAAGAGCATATCATCGCCCTCCAGAGCATCATTCGCAGATTGGAGAATCTCCTGCGCTTGAGGTGTGGCACTACTTCATTAACTCCATCATGACCACCTCCAATGAAAGACACATAAATACATGGGTATGGGCACTCCCCTTGGCAACTGCCAAGCTTGGGGGAGGTGCCCCGGTATCGTATCACCATCACACCTTTACCTTTATCGTTTTTCTTAGTTTGATCCTTTTGGTTATATCTTGATCTAGTAGAATAAAGTTTTAGTATGATCTAGCTTTGAGTTTTGTTTCGAGATCTATCTATGTAATTGAGTCCCTGAGTTATATATATAACAAAGAGTTCTTTTGAATTCAGGGCTTTGCTTTCTTGCTATGATCTTGAGGGAATAAAATAAAAAAAGAGAATAAAAAGATCATATATTGATCTTATGGAGAGTAATGACTTCACATATAAAGAGTATGATGAATAAAAGTTGTTGAGAGTTGACGAACATAGTTTTGGTCATTGTTGCAATTAATAGGAAGTAATAAAGAAAGAGAGGCTTCACATATAAATATACTATCTTGGACATCTTTTGTAATTGTGAGCACTCATTAAAATATGTGTAACATCCCAAAATTCTAATTTGGAATGTTATACATTAGATCATCACTGCATATCATATTTATTGCATTTTGGCTCGATCCTAGAAATTCTACGCAACCCGAGGACCCACGGAGAGAGTTGGGGATTTCGTTATCTTCATATTTGAGTTTTCTCGAATTTTGAAAATAGGATCATTTGATTTTATTTATTGTTTCTTCAGTTATTTCTATTATAAAAATATGAGAGAGGGAATAAAATGGCTTTCCCAAAATAAAGCAATATTGAGGATTTGATAATAAAATCAAATAAGATTTTATTTTGGAGTTTATTGCTATTTTATTTGAATTTAAGAAAAATGCGCATTTTTTAAAATTGCATTTCGGCCCCAAATAAATGTTCATCTTGTCCGGCTTGATTTTAGAAGCCGGGGAAGATTTATTTCGGAATTTTTGGAGTCCGTTTAGTATTTCTTTTAATTGTTTTTCTGCGTGTAATGTTTTTTTAAAGAAAGAGGAAACCGACTTTGGGCCGTGCCCGAGCGGGACTCCGCCCGGGGGGCTTTATAAGCCGCCACCCCGGCGCCCGCCAGCACAACCCGCCAGCCCAAACCGCCGCCGCCACTGAAACCCTAGCCGCCGCCGTCGCCGGACGCCGACGCCGCCGCCCTCGCCGTCGGACCCCGCCGCCGTCAACCGCCGCCGCCCCGCCGCCCCTCGCCCAAGTAGCCACCATCGTCGGAGCTGACCCGCACCCCAAGGTAGCCACCGGTTTCTAATAAAACCGATCGGTTTTTTTCGAAACCCTAGATCCGTTTTTTTATTAGATCTGGTTCGGTTTATTTTTTTCGGTTTAGTCTATTTTGCGAATGCCCGTTCGTTCGTTCGTTTTAACGAACGGTTTTTGTTGTTTAGCCGCAGACAGCGAACATTCGTTCGTTAGCCTGTTCGTCCATTTTTCTTTGGATTTTCTGCGATTATTTTTTATCGCGATTTCTGATCCGATTTTCGTTTTAGTATAACTTTTCTCTCATTTATCGGAATCAGGCGATTCAAGCGCCTAGAGTTTCGTCTCGAAACCCTTTTTCCGTTTAACCAACTCAAACAAGTTTTTGCTACTGTAAAATTTAACTAGGTCCAGATTAGTAAACGAAGCTTGTTTCTTTCGCCGTTTGAGTTTCTTTGCTTCGTTTGATTTGATTCTTTTTGCAAACCGGAGTTCTTAAGTTGAACTTTCTGGTTAGATCTCGTAGTTCAGTTTTACCTGTGCATTAGATGAGTGCTTATTGTATGCTTGTTTGTTTGCTATAGAGTACCTAGAGTGTGCCGCTTGCTACTTCGAATCTCTAGGTTTCACGGATCATCAGCAAGGCAAGTAACACTTTGATCATACCTCTTTACTACCCAGTTTTATTGCATTAGATCAATCCTGAAACAATTGCATGATTAGGATCTGATTAACATGTGGGTTTTGGGAAGTAGATGAGGTAGAACCTATTACCTGTTTATTATCAAACCTTTGGGAGTTACTTCTACGTTTGCTTATATTGCCATGCTATGCAAGTAGACTTGGATTGGGTGAGTGTTTCCATGACAGATGTGAGATTGTTTAATTAATGGTTTACTTAAGGTGGCAACTTAAATTCACATCTGGGTGGATTGAGGCACCTGGGGAACCCAGTGTTGCCTGTATTTTTGGAAATCCTGGGGTACCGTGTGATTCTCCTATGGACCGCCACCCAGGCTCAAAGGGATCATGAGATTATTCATGCTAGAAACTTCCGTGTGCAGCCGCAAGCTACTATGTTGATTAAGTTGCATGAGCTCTTGAAGAGGTAGACTAGCAGATGTAGGGGATGTAGGTTGGTACTGTCTACCCGGAGTAGAGAGTTAATGCTTCTGAAAGACTGTGTCTCGGTCATCCGTTTCTCAAACACCTTGTAGTGCGAGAAATCAAACGGAGGAGATCGAGTCTTGCAGGGAAAAGTGCGCAAACCTCTGCAGAGTGTATAAACGAATCATCGTTAGTCGTGTCCCCGGTTATGGACATTTTGAGTATCTAGTACTTGGATTATCATGTGAATCTCATCATGTTATTTAATTAAATTTTGTTGGGTTTAATGATGATGCTTAATTGGGATTGAGTTGGAGTACCCTTCTCGATGTTTAACAACCACCATGATAGTTAAATAAAATTTATTCCTTTGCAGTAGGGAAAAATTGGCTTTATGCAAAAATTGTAACCATAGTGCTTTTCCACCAGCCATATATGCATGTAGTATAGCTTTATTCTTTCAGTTACTCCTATGTGTTACATTGCCAGCATATTCCATGTGCTGACCTGTTTTCGGGCTGCAACGCTCATGTTGCAGACTTTTCAGACGACGAGTAAGGTGCCTTAGGTCGTGGTTCTATACTCAGTGATGTCGTTGGAGTTGATGGACTTGCTTATCTTCTAAGCCTTCCGCTTTTATCGTTATTAGATGGCCTTAAGCCATATTTATTGTAATAAGTTCTCTTTTGAGACATCCGACGTAATAAGTGTGTAATTGCTACTCTGTTATAAATCCTTCAAGTACTGTGCGTGTCAGCATTACCGATCCAGGGATGACACTGATGCATAGAGATCAGACTGTTTTAGGTCTGGTCGCTACAATATGGTATCAGAGCACACGTTGACTGTAGGACACGACCACTAAGCTAAAGCCCTAGATCACTACTCTTTCTTCTCATTTCTGACTCCTCATCTTTGCTACTCTTTTAGGATGGCGGATGCAAGGAACAAGTTCACGCAACCGGATGAACATTCACCCTTTGGACGCCACTTGAAGGAAGTCACTAGATACCTGAACATTGAAGTACCAACCTTCACCAGGACCTACATCGCCACTTTACCCGAAGAGGAGAGCTGGATGATTCAAGTTCAAGTTCCAGGAAGAACGTTCATGCCAGTCACTGAGCCCATAGAGTTTTCCTTTGATGCACCAACCTAGAGTCTAGGAAAGGGCATGGCAGCTCATATCACCATAGGACACATTGGAGATGTTTACCACAAGGATCTCAAGGATACTATCTACCAGATTTGTGGGCGCCGAGATGAGCAATGGGAGATGATCAGCACCAGGAAGGATAGATCAATTGCAGCTTTCATTCAGGAGTTAAACCAACACATTCGATGCCAGGAAAACCAGATGTGCGCAGGCATGATAGACCTAAAGAAGGCCATGACCAAGATCACGGAGCTGGAGGAAGAACTCAAGTTTACATGCGATGGATATGAGGAGGAAATGACGACACTCGTGGAGAAGAATGATGATCTGAAGAAGAAGCTAAAAGTATTCATGGGATTTCCCATGACTGGAGGAGAAGACGATGATTGCACTTGTCCAGAGAACTACATCGTCATCGATGACGGACCCAGACGATAGCGATGATGACTATGTTGATGAAGCTGGAGCAGATATCATGGAGTCTTCATCCGAGCAGTTTTTCTAGTCGACCACCATGACCGTATTAGTATTCCCCCATGTATATAGTATAGTCTGAGCACTTTTGTAATGATAGTTAGACCGTTGTATGCCCTTGTTTGATTGAATGAAGTGATATTGTTTGCATTTGTCTCATGTTTATATGGGTAGTGTTTTTCTCTCTAGACCTCATTCTATTCTATTATTCTCATCTTTTCTAAACCCTCAGATGCCTCCAAGACGTGACAATGGATTTGCTTTCCCACCGGAGCTCACCCAGTTGATCCAGCAGCAGAATGCATTGATGCAGATGCTAGTCCAGAATCAGAATTAGGGGAACAACAACAACAAAAACCCACCACCACCACATGTTGATCACTTAGCCTGTTTCTTGAGGCTGAATCCGCCGGTGTCCTCCAGTAGCATCAAGCCGATAGTTGCAGATGATTGGCTCCGCAAGATGGGAAGGGAGTTGACCACTGCAGGATGCACAGATGCGGAGAAGGTGCGTTTTGCCGCACATCAGCTTGATGGACCCACAGCATCATGGTGGGAGAATTCCACAGCCACTTATCCTATCGACACTGTCACATGGGATCAATTTCAGCAGGCCTTTCGTACTGCCCATGTTTCAGCAGGAGCAATGGCCATGAAGAAGCGTGAGTTTCGCAACCTATGCCAGGGAGGACGTACTGTTGCCAGTATGTGGATGACTTTAGTAATCTAGCACGTTATGCCCCAGATGACGTTGCTACGGATGCAGCTAAGCAGGAGAAGTTTCTGGAAGGACTGAATGATGAGCTGAGCATGCAGTTGATGGTAGCAACCTTCAACAACTACCAGGAGTTGGTAGATAGAGCTCTTATGATTGAAGGGAAGCAGTAGCAGATTGACAGCCGCAACAGGTAGTATGGACAAGGGAAGTACAATTCTGGAGCTCAGCAGAAGCCTCGTTTTACCCCAAACTCGGGAGGACATTTTCAGCATACCCATGGAGGAGGTAGTTCGCACAACCATAGTGGCCCCAAAAATGGTAACGGGAATGGAGGAAGCAACGGACAGAACCCCCCAACCCATCAACAACAGCCAAGAGGGACCTGAGCCATATCACCTCTTACAAATGCCAGAAGACTGGACATTATGCCACCGAATGTCCTAAAACGAAAAATGGAAACGGTAATGGAAGTTCTGGGAAGAAGCCCAATCCTTTCAACAAAGGACATATGAACCATGTTAGTGTGGAGGAGGTTGAAGCCCAGCCAGATGCAGTAATAGGCAAGTTTTTGGTTAAGTAATTTACCGCAATCGTTCTTTTTGATACTGGTGCATCCTATTCATACATATCAAGGGGATTTGAGGATAAGTATAACTTGCCAACCCAAGCCCTTAGGTCACCCATGTTAGTAACCTCGCCAGGAGCATAGTATATGGCTAGTCTATGGTGTGATCGGTTACCATTAAGGATTGGTAACTACGTGTTTCCCTTAGACGTAATAGTACTGGAATCACAAGGACTGGATGTGATATTAGGCATGGATTGGTTATCGAAGTATGGAGGGAACATTGAATGCGCTAGAAAGTCAATTTTGCTTACCACGCCAGAAGGAAGAAGGATCAAGTATGTATCCCGGCATGTGCCAAAGAGGACTCAAGTAAATTCCTTATCAGGAGTTGTACAGGAAGAAGTACCAATGGTGAAGGATTTTCCTGACGTATTTCCAGAGGAGTTGCCAGGCATGCCACCGGATAGAGACATTGAGTTTTTGATTGAGCTTTTGCCAGGCACAGGGCCGATATCTAAGAGACCATACAGGATGCGCGCAAAAGATTTGGAGGAAATTAAGAAGCAGATTAAGGAGTTATTGGATAAAGGCTATATTCGCCCTAGTTCTTCACCTTGGGGATCGCCAGTGCTTCTAGTGGAGAAGAAGGATGGATCACTGAGGATGGTTGTTGATTATCGAGGATTGAATGAGGTGACAATCAAAAATAAGTACCCACTACCGATGATCAATGACTTGTTTGACCGATTGCTAGGAGCTAAGGTATTTTCCAAGATCGATCTGCGATCAGGGTACCACCAGTTGAAGATTCGAGAACAGGATATACCCAAGACTGCTTTTACCACTAGGTACGGGCTGTACGAGTATACCGTTATGTCATTTGGTCTGACTAACGCACCTGCCTATTTCATGAACATGATGAACAAGGTGTTTATGTACTTTCCGGATAAGTTCGTCGTGGTGTTTATTGATGATATTTTGGTCTACTCGAAGAATGAATAGGAGCATAAGGAGCATTTGCGTTTGGTACTGGAGAAGCTCAGAGAACATCAGTTGTATGCCAAGTTCAGCAAATGTGAGTTTTGGTTGAAGGAAGTTGGATTTCTCGGACATGTTATATCTGGAGAAGGGATCGCCCCACCAAAGTTGTCACTGTGACAAATTGGGAAGCCCCAACAACAGTTGGAGAGATTCGGAGTTTTCTCAGACTCGCAGGATACTACCGGAGGTTCATTGAGAATTTCTCGCAGATTGCAAAGCCCATGAAGGAGTTGTTGAAGAAGGACACCAAGTTTAAATGGACTGAGGAATGCGAGGCCAGTTTCCAGGAGTTGAAGAAACGTTTGGTTACATCACCAGTATTGATTCTGCCCGATCAGCGTAAGGATTATGAAGTATATTGCGATGCTTCTCGTCGAGGACTTGGAGCAGTGCTTATGCTGGAAGGAAGAGTTGTTTCGTATGCCTCTCGACAGCTTAAACCCCATGAGTTGAACTATGCTACACATGATTTGGAGTTAGCAGCCGTAGTGCATGCTTTGAAGACATGGAGACATTTTCTCATCGGAAACCATTGTGAGGTGTACACGGATCACAAGAGTTTGAAGTACATTTTCACACAGAAGGAGTTGACTCTCAGGCAAAGGAGATGGTTGGAGCTCATCAAGGATTACGATATGAGATTGCATTATCACCCTGAAAAGGCTAACGTAGTAGCCGATGCGTTGAGCCGCAAGAGCCATGCAAACACACTCATGACCGGAGGATTACCAAAGAAGTTAGCCGAGGATCTTTGTGAGCTATGTTTGGAGATAGTTCCGAGAGGCTATGTAGCAGCATTGGAGATTCAGTCTACTTTGATGGATAGGATCAGAGAAGCCTAGAAGACTGACAAGGAGATTGCCGAGATGAGGGAGAAGATGAGCAAAGGAAAAGCTAAGGGATTTCGTGAGGATGAGCACGATACCTTATGGTTTGAGGACCGCGTTTATGTTCCTAATGACCCGGAGATCAGGAAGTTGATTCTACAGGAGGCCCATGATTCGCCGTATTCGATTCACCTAGGAAATACCAAGTTGTATTTGGATTATGAAGGACACTATCTGGTGGACCGGAGTGAAGAAGGATATTGCGGAATATGTAGCAGTACGTGATGTATGTCAGTGTCACACCCTGATTTTCATGGCACAACACTTAAGTCAATAATCATGCTAAAATGTGGTTTGACAAAAACTTTTGAGTGTTTTTTCTTTGCTTTGATTGAATGTTTGACTGCTGTTCGCAAGTGCTCTAAAAAAATCAAATAAATCCTCCAACTCCTATACTTCATCTCCTTGCTCCAAAAACCTTTCCCAATGATCATGCCATGTGTATAGGATATAAAAATAATTTCTTGCAAAAATAATTTGGCCAAAAAGTATTTTCTAAAATTAGTTTTTCAAAAACCCCTAAATTGAGGTTTGCACTGCAAGTACTTAATTAAGGGCAGTAAAAATCTTTCCAAAAATATATTTGACTCCTATTAGATAAAGGATACCCAGAAACCACAAAAATATAATTTTAAAAGTTATTTTCCTATTTTATTTAAAAGCTTTTTATTAAGGCCAGAAATGGTCTTTAATAGGCAAAAATTATTTTATTGCTTCAAAAATATTTGAGAAAATTTAGGGAAACTCATAGGACATATATTGTCCATATATAAGAGTTTCAACACATGGTCATGTTCAAAACATTGGTCAAATCCCTCAAAAACCCTTTCTGGATATTTCAAGCTTTTGAAATATTTACAAAGGAAATTTTCTCCAAAAATTCCAAGAAAATTCTATCATGTCACACATGACATACTTGGTGATCTTGCCAAGTCTCATGTCTTGGAGAACAAGATAACATCATCAAAACCCCTCAAAACCATTTCTGTCCATTCTGAAGTTTGAGCAACTTTACATTGCCAAACATGTCCAAATGTTCTCAAACTTGGTGAACATGCTCCAATGGTCTAATGATGCATCTAGACCAAATGGCACAGGTTGGAGAAGAGGATATCTGGGTCAAAGTGCCCCAAAACCTTCCCTGACCAGAATCAAATTTGAACTACTTTGCATTACCAACTTTCTCTCCTTGACCCCAACTTTTGTGAGCACGATCACATGACCAAATGAGGCCACCACACCAAGTGGTGCATCAAGGAGAAGTGATTTTCTCAACTAAATCTACACAAGTTCATTTCTGCTAATTTCTAGGGTTTACCAAAGTTGCATTGTCAACTTTCTTCAAATGATCTCCAAATTGGTGGAAGGCCCTAATTATATGTGTCATTTCACCCTATGGAGTCTCATGACAAATGGAAGTCATCTTATTGCCCAAACCATTATCAAACACCTTCTGACATTTTGCAAAAACCACTATTTTGACCCCTCCCACTATTCTTGGTGAGCTCAAATTTCTACCACAGCCCCTCCTAGTCTTCTCCTATCTCCAGTAACTCTTCCCTGGCCTCAGCTCAATGATTGAGGGGTGAAAACCCCCCATTTACCCTTCTGGACAGCTGCATTTCTCTCTCTCTCAACCTCCCTCCTCACTCTAGTGGATCCCCAGGGCATCCAATGCCTCTACACCCTTCCTTACTACCCCCAAGCACTACCAGACACAAGTGGCCACGCCCACTTCCCCCTTTTTATGCCATGGCATGCCAAAGGCGTGCTCCAGAGCGCGCTACAGTGCTCCCACACACTGTAGCTGCTCTCTGCCCAAGCCACCCGACCACCTCGAGCCTTCCCCTCACGCCAGTCGAGGTGCCTCGGCGTCCGCGACACGCTACGCAGTCGGCCCCCTCCTCTCTCCTCCTCCCCGCGCCTCCGCGCTAGCAGACATCGGGCGCCCGAGCGCGCCAATGGTGCGGCTCACACGCGCGGCACCCTGGCCTTTCCCCGCTCCTTCTCTCCCCTCCTCTTGCCCTACACCAACCCCACGAACACCCCAGACACACCCACGCGCGCCCCCGTGGCCTGCAGCAACGGCTAGGAGCCTGCCGGCGCACGAGCCACGGTGCACCTCGCCCCCCTCCTACTTAAGGCAGTCCGAGGCCTCTCTCTGGCCTCCTTTGCCTCTCTCTCCATCTCGTGCACCCCCTGTACCAGCCCGTTCCTCCTCCCGCGCCCTCCATAGCCCTCCATGGCCGGAGCCGAGCCGCCGGACTCCGCCCAAATTCCTGCAAACCGAAGCCTCCCCTCTCCCCCTT
Organism: Triticum timopheevii; assembly: GCA_963921465.1. Lineage (NCBI taxonomy): Eukaryota > Viridiplantae > Streptophyta > Magnoliopsida > Poales > Poaceae > Triticum > Triticum timopheevii. The sequence continues at coordinate 145,280,261 of OY997270.1, forward strand.
TTGACACCAATGGAGCCACCGCACACCAGCGAGGCTCCTCCGCCCTTTACCTCTTCCTCTAGCGCCCCACAACCCCAGAACCCATCTCGCCCGACGCCGCCGTCCGCCGCGGGCAAGGACCTGCTCCCCTCCGGTGACGTCGGCGCCCGTGGTGGGGTCCCCCGGGATCGTCTCTCTCCGCTGAGCACGCCGGTGGCCGGACCTCCGAAAACGGTGGCCTATAGCGCCGGCAAGCCGCCGCCGACGCCGCCCCTGCCACGGCTCTGTTCGAGCGGGAGGTTGGGGACGAACCCGACAAGCGGGCCCGCTCGTGAGCGACCGGTGGGCGGGCCCCGCCGTTTAAGTGGAGACGGCGTCCGCCGTTACCGCCTCCCCCCGCGCGAAGGCGTATTTCCAGGATCCGCCTTCAACGTGGCCCCTGTCGCCCGCGTGGCCGAGCGACTAGGCCGGCCCAATGCGTCGTGGCGCTATACTGCGCTCGGTGCGTAGTATAGGTATAACCCCTTCCTTTGTCTTTTCTTTTTTCCAGTCAACTTCAAAATTCCATAAACAAATCAAATCAACTCCAAATTTGATGATTCAAATTTCTAGTGACTCTATAAATCATGATCTACCTGTTGGTGCAACATGCACATTTTTCCAGAGACTTTTCTTCACAAATATCTATCAAATTCCCATTTTCCTATTTCTGTGATGAACTTTAGAAAATCACAGAGAGCCCATTTTTGATCCAAATCCCATGATTCAAATTCCTAGATGCATCTAAGTTCGAAACTTAGTTTTTGAACATTTTTACTAATATTTTCTGTATCACCTCAACTAATGGTCTATTTCTTTGTATATAGCCGGCTTTGCAAATTCATAGGAAATTCATTTGAACTCCAAATCCAGTGAAACCAGTCCCTAGATGCTTCTAAAATCATCCTTTGTTAAATGGGTGCCTTTTCTCATTTTTCAAAATAATTCCTCTGTACACTTCTTGCAATTCCATAAACCCCTTGATCCCATCCTATCGAAATGTTTAGAAATATCCATAGATCTAATTCCATTGAAACCACTTTGGTCAACCCTCATATGACCAGAGGTATCCCAGAAAAGTCCAACTCATATTTTTAGAGCACTTTTATTTCCTGCCTTGTTGTTTTGCTTATTGTGGTTGCTTTCGACGATAGTTGACGAAGTAGACGGAATGCTCGGAGTTGGACCAGAGATACTTGAAGACCTCGAAGACTTTGTTGAAACAGGCAAGCAGCCCTTTGACCATGACTATGAAACCCCTTTTTATGCATGTCATATATAGCTCTTTATTATCGTTGCATCGGAATCATGGTGAGATGGTGAACCACGTGGGTTGGTTGCCTCCATTATTTTCTCGTTGATACTTGCATTGTGCATGGCCCTACCTTCTTATGAGGGTTATGCCGGTGGGAGTAAATAGGATGCTAAGTAGTGCTACGCAAAAAGGGACGGGGATATGCATGGTGATGGAGACAAAATAATTTCAAACGACTTTTTGAAAACCCCATCGGGTGCCACTTATGCCCGAGGGATATGATGAGATGGGTAACCACTTGATGACGAAGTGGTGTACCGAGGCAAGTGTGTGTTGTTTTCGAAAACGGATTAGATTTAAGATTTGATGACTGTCCCAACCTTACATGCGCGACCACTCTACCCTTATATGGGAAAGGGCATTGTTGAGTACCTAGACCGATACTAGCTTGGAGCCCGCATTACTAGTGACGGGAGAGTTGTTGGTGCGCTCTCTCGGGACGGGGTCATGCTAGGTAGGGCGGCCATGACTGTTTTCACAGGGCACCGGACACACCGTTGGTACCCCGTGCTTGTGGTATGTGATGAATATGGGAGCGAGGCTCCACAATTTTTACGATGTGAAATGTTTGGCACCGGGATTACTACCAATCGAGTGGACTCCATGTTAGTGTCGTCTAGGGAAAGGTAGTGATCGGGTGCTTACCCCGGGTACTTGAGGTACCGCGGGTCGTGGATGACACGGAAGTTCCCCGGATCTAGTGGGTAAAGTGTGCAACCTCTGCAGAGTGTAAAACTATTCGAATAGCCGTGTCCACGGTCAAGGACGGTTGGGCGGTGCTGCTTAATCTATGTCCAGGGTTTTCTACCGTGTGAGTGTGGTGATGAAACTACTTGGGTCAAGTCAGAGGACTTGACACGATTGAGATGGGTTGGTGCCCACTCTGTTTATGATAAATGGGTTGGTGCCCACTCTATTTATGTTGATATCTGTAAACAGTCCTCATGGTTGCTTGAACTCTCTTGATGCATGCTTTATAGGATGTTGAACATGTCATTGCACTCAAAACTAGCTTTATGCAAATTTACCTATGTCATGCATTGTTGAACCTTGAACCAAAACATGGGTTGCTTGCGAGTACATTCAAAGTACTCACTGGCTTGCCACTGGTTATTTTATTGACCAGGCATGAAAGAACAGGATATGATGAAGAATACTTCGATGTCGAGCATGCGAGCTAGGACGCTTCCCAGTCAGAATGCCTGTAGGGTTAAGGCAGATGGCATGGGTCCAAGTTATCGACGAAGATTTCCGCTGCGATGATATACTCAAGACTTGACCATGATGGTCCTACTTGTGTAAAACGGTATATATGGATGTAAGACTCTTGTTATTCAGCTTCTGTGTGTTCAGTGAGCATTGATCTCTGGGATCACTGTACATGTGCATTCGGTGATCACGACTTATGAGTCGGGGTCCCCACAGTCAGAGAGTGAAGGCAGAGCATCAGAAGCCAGCAGGACTGCTACAGCCATTGCCGATACCCGAATGGAAGTGGGATAAGCTAGGCATGGATTTTATCACGGGATTGCCCAGGACTCGTTCAGGCTATGACTCGATATGGGTTGTAGTCGATCGTTTGACGAAGGTAGCTCATTTCATCCCAGTGAAGACCACCTACACAAGTGCTAAGTTGGAAAGATCTACATGACCAGGATCGTATGTCTGCATGGAGTTCCAAGGAGCATTGTATCAGACAGAGGAACCCAGTTTACCTCAAAGTTCTGGAATCAGTTGCACAAAACTTTGGGTACCAGGCTAGAGTTCAGTACAGCCTTTCATCCGCAGACAAATGGACAGATAGAGAGAGTCAATCAGATTTTGGAGGATATGCCGAGAGCTTGTGCGCTAGATTATCTAGTTGGGACGACAATTTGCCATATGCAGAGTCCTCTTACAACAACAGTTATCAATCCATCTTGAAGATGGCCCCTTTCGAAGCCCTGTACAGAAGGAGGTGCAGGACCCCATTATCGTGGGATGAAGTTGGAGACCGCCAGTTGTTTGGGCCGGATTTGATTAAGGAGTCTGAATAGAAGGTGAACTTGATTCGCGATAGGCTCAAAGTAGCCCAGTCCAGGCAGAAGAGCTACGCAGATTCTAAACAAAAGGAGATTGTTTATGAAATGGGAGACAGAGTTTATCTTTGTGTATCTCCACTTCGAGGAGTTAAGCGCTTTGGAGTTAAGGGGAAATTAGCGGCACATTTTGTGGGACCATAGAAAGTTTTGGAGCATATGGGAGAAGTTGCCTACAAGTTGGAATTGACCGAAGGATTGTCAGGAGTTCACGATGTGTTCCAAGTTTCCCGGTTGAAGAAGTGCCACACAGAGATGGCTGAAATACCGCTGAGAGATACAGTGCCACTGGAAGCGATTCAGCTGGATAGTGATTTGACCTATGAGGAGAAACCAGTCAAGATTCTCGAGTATGCCAGCCGAGTCACCCGCAGCAAGGTTATCAAGTTTTGCAAAGTCCAGTGGAGCTACCACACCGAGGACGAAGCCACCTGGGAGCGAGAGGAAGATCTACTGAAGGACCACATTCACCTATTTCCTAGCCAACCCGAATCTCGAGGGCGAGATTCATCTTAAGGGGGTAGGTTTGTAACGTCCCAAATTTCCAATTTGGAATGTTATACATTAGATCATCATTGCATATCATATTTATTGCATTTTGGCTCGATCCTAGAAATTCTACGCAACTCGAGGACCCACGGAGAGAGTTGGGGATTTCGTTATTTTCATATTTGAGTTTTCTCGAATTTTGAAAATAGGATCATTTGATTTTATTTATTGTTTCTTCAATTATTTCTATTATAAAAATATGAGAGAGGGAATTAAATGACTTTCCCAAAATAAAGAAATATTGAGGATTTGATAATAAAATCAAATAAGATTTTATTTTGGAGTTTATTGCTATTTTATTTGAATTTAGGAAAAATGCGCGTTTTTCAAAATTGCATTTAGGCCCCAAAAAAATGTTCATCCTGTCCGGCTTGATTTTAGAAGCAGGGGAAAGTTTATTTCGGAATTTTTCTATGCGTAATGTTTAAAAAAAAAGAGGAAACCGACTTTGGGCCGTGCCCGAGCGGGACTCCGCCCGGGGGGCTTTATAAGCCGCCAACTCGGTGCCCGCCAGCCCAACCCGCCAGCCCAAACCACCGCCGCCACCGAAACCCTAGCCGCCGCCCGACGCCGCCGCCGCCCCGCCGCCCGACGCCGCCGCCCCGACCGCCGCCGGACCCCGCCGCCGCCTCGCCGCCCCTCACCGGAGTAGCCACCGCCGCCAGAGCCGACCCGCACCCCGAGATAGCCGCCGGTTTTCTAATAAAACCGATCGGTTTTTTTTCTAAACCCTAGATTCGTTTTTTTATTAGATCCGGTTCAGTTTATTTTTTCGGTTTAATCTATTTAGCAAACGCCCGTTCATTCGTTCGTTTTAATGAACGGTTTTCATCGTTTAGCCGCAGACAGCGAACGGTCGTTCATTAGCCTGTTCGTCCATTTTTCTTTTTCTCAGATTTTCCGCGATTATTTCTGATCGCGATTTCTGATCTGATTTTCGTTTTAGTATAACTTTTTGCTCGTTTATCGGAATCAAGCGATTCAAGCGCCTAGAGTTTCCTCTCAAAACGCTCTTTCCGTTTAACCAACTCAAACAAGTTTTTTCTACTATAAAATTTAACTTATGTCCAGATTAGTAAACAAAGCTTGTTTCAATCGCCGTTTGAGTTTCGTTGCTTCATTTGATTTGATTCTTTTTGCAAACCGCAGTTCTTAAGTTGAACTTTCTGGTTAGATCTCTTATTTGAGTTTTACCTGTGCATTAGATGAGTGCTTATTGTATGCTTGTTTGTTTGCGATAGAGTACCCGGAGTGCGCCGCTTGCTACTTCGAATCTCTAGGTTTCATGGATCATCAACAAGGCAAGTAACACTTTGATCATAGCTGTTTACTACCCAGTTTTATTGCATTAGATCAATCCTCAAACAATTGCATGATTAGGATCTGATTAACATGTGGGTTTTGGGAAGTAGATGAGGTAGAACCTATTACCTGTTTATTATCAAACCTTTGGGAGTTACTTCTATGTTTGCTTATATTGCCATGCTATGCTAGTAGACGTGGATTGGGTGAGTGTTTCCATGACGAATGTGAGATTGTTTAATTAATGGTTTACTTAAGGTGGCAAATTAAATTCACATCTGGGTGGATTGAGGCACCTGGGGAACCCAGTGGTGCCTGTATTTTTGGAAATCGTGGGGTACCGTGTGACTCTCCTATGGACCGCCACACAGGCTCAAAGGGATCATGAGATTATTCATTCTAGAAACTTCTGTGTGTAGCCGCAAGCTACTATGGGCTCTAGCATACTTGATTAAGTTGCGTAAGCTCTCGAAGAGGTAGACTAGCAGATGTAGGTGATGTAGGTTGGTACTGTCTACCCGGAGTAGAGAGTTAATGCTTCTGAAAGACTGTGTCTCGGTCATCCGTTTGTCAAACACCTTGTAGTGCGAGAAATCAAGCGGAGGAGATCGAGTCTTGCGGGGAAAACTGTGCAAACCTCTGTAGAGTGTATAAACTAATCATGGTTAGTCGTGTCCCCGGTTATGGACGTTTTGAGTATCTAGTACTTGGATTATCATGTGAATCTCATCATGTTACTTAATTAAATTTTGTTGGGTTTAATGATGATGCTTAATTGGGATTGAGTTGGAGTACCCTTCTCAATGTTTAACAACCACCATGATAGTTAAATAAAATGTATTCCTTTGCAGTAGGGAAAAATTGGCTTTATGCAAAAACTGTAACCATAGAGCTTTTCCACCAGCCATATATGCATGTAGTATAGCATTATTACTTCAATTACTCCCTATGTGTTACATTGCCAGCATATTCCATGTGCTGGCCCATTTTCGGGCTGCAACGTTCATGTTGCAGACTTTTCAGACGACGAGTAAGGTGGCTTAGGTCATGGTTCTATACTCAGTGATGCCGTTGGAGTTGATGGACTTGCTTATCTTCCAAGCCTTCCGTTGTTATCGTTATTAGATGGCCTTAAGCCATATTTATTGTAATAAGTTCTCTTTTGAGACATCCGATGTAATAAGTGTGTGATTGCTACTCTGTTGTAAATCCTTCAAGTATTGTGCGTGTCAGCATTACCGATCCAGGGATGACACTGATGCACAGAGATCAGACTGTTTGAGGTTTGGTCATTACAATATGACATGCTAAAAGGTTGATGTTGGACAAGGAAGACAACATAATGGGTAATGTTTTCTTATATCCGAGTAGAAGTTATATTGTCATGTATCCTCCAACATGTTGAGCTTGCTTTTCTCTCTCATGCTAGCCATATTCTTTGCACCAAGTAGAGATACTACTTGTGCTTCCAAACATCCCTTAAACCAGTTTAGCCATGAGAGTCCAGCATACCTACCTATGGATTGAGTAAGATCCTTCAAGTAAGTTGTCATCAGTGCAAGCATAAAAATTGCTCTCTAAATATATATGATTCATTAGTATGAAGAAAATAAGCTTTATACGAACTTGTGATGTGGAAGAAATAAAAGCGATGGACTACATAATAAAGTTCCTTATCACAAGCGGCAATATAAAGTGACGTTCTTTTGCATTAATATTTTGTGTATCCAACCATAAAAGTGCATGACAATCTCTGCTTCCCTCTGCGAAGGGCCTATCTTTTACTTCATCTTCTACCCTTATACAAGATTCATCGTGATCTTCACCTTTCCTTTGTATACCTTTTCTTTTGGCAAGCACTACGTGTCGGAGAGATCCAGATATATATATATCCACTTGGATGTAGGTTATCATAAAGTATTATTGTTGACATTACCCTTGAGGTAAAAGGTTGGGAGGCGAAACTATAAGCCCCTATCTTTCTCTGTGTCCGACTGAAACTTTGAACCCATAAGTATCGTGTGGGTGTTAGCAATTGTGAAAGAATAAATGGTAGTTGAGTATGTGGACTTGCTGAAAAGCTCTTGAATTGACTCTTTCCGATGTTATGATAAATTGCAATTGCTTCGATGACTGAGATCATAGTTTGTTAGTTTTCAACAAAGTTTCTAATTCATACTTTACCTTGTGAATGAATTGTTACTTTAGCATAAGAAATTATATGACACTATATGTTGTTGTTCTAAAGAGGATCATGATGCCCTCATGTCCGTATTTTATTTTATCGACACCTCTATCTCTAAACATGTGGACATATTTTTCAATTTCGGCTTTCGCTTGAGGACAAGCGAGGTCTAAGCTTGGGGGAGTTGATACGTCCATTTGCATCATGCTTTTATATTGATATTTATTGCATTATGGGATGTTATTACACATTACAGCATATTAATTATGCCTTTTATCTCTTATTTTACAAGGTTTACATGAAGAGAGAGAATGCCGCCAGCTGGAATTTTAGACTTGAAAAGGAGCAAATATTAGAGACCTATCCTGCACAACTCCAAAGGTCCTAAAACTTCACGGAGAATTATTTTGGAATATATAAAAAATATTGGGCGAAGAAAGCACCAGAGGGGCGCCACCAGCCATCCAAAAGGTTGGGGGCGCGCCCTACCCCCTAGGAGCTCCCCTTGCCTTGTGGGCCACCTAGCAGGCCCCCGATGCTCATCTTCTACTATATGGGGTGTTTTGACCTGGAAAAAATCAAGATAAAGCTTTCGGGACAAAGCGTCGCCGTCTCGAAGCGAAACTTAGGCAGAGAAAATTCAGTCTACCAATGGCTCCCCCACCCCCACCCCGGCGATCTCCTCCACTAGCCACCCAATTCTAGTTTCTCTCCACTAGATCTCTCCGGCTTCTCGGGATCTACTCGCTCATACCCATCTCACACGGGTTCCAATGTGGATCTACCCTTTGTTTGGATTTCTCCAAGGGTTTAGTTTTTGCAGATAAGGTTTTTCAATCTACGGGCTATTTGGTGCACCCCATGGGTGAGTCAGATATCTTCACCATGGTGGTCTCTTTTGGACGTCACAATTTTCGTTTGAACAAAGATTCGGTGGCGGCGGCTCTGGAGGCGGCCATTGGCGGCTCGGGTATTGATTTCACGGTTTTCTTGATCAAGGATAAGGTACTTGGTTTTCAAGTCTCTTGTAAGGCTGTTGCCATGATCATTCTTAGTCTTAGATCTTTTGCTTGCGACCATTTCAAATGTTACTTTCATCTTTGGAGTAATGGTGGTCGTAATTGGAGTCGTGACTTTAAGATCTGGAAGTTAGAATGTGATGCTGAGTGGATCCATGCTAGTCCCTCAAAAAGGTGTGCTGCTCTTGGGGTTTTGGCCATGCATTCTAAGCTATCCAAATCATCGTTCAAATCTACTCGTTCGTTTGGCAAGAAATTGTCGTTTGCAGTCTTTCAAAATTACGCTGCTTGTCGGGGTTATCGTTATTCGGCCATGGAAAATTGCATTCAAACATCTGAAGATGCGGGTTATTCGATTCCTCACCATGAGCGGGTTGTCATCCGCCCAACTATGCCGACGAATCTCCGGTGGACGTCGGCGAGGCCATCCATTTCTTTTGGTACAATTCAAGATCGCCTACCTTCGGCTGATCGTACGCCACCATTCTCAGGCGGGAATTCGGGTTCTTTGAATGCGGACGTGCAAAGCCATGTTGGGCCAACTTCTGCATGTGCCACGGGCCAAGTCCAGCCTTCTGTGGGGCGTTTGGAAATCCCCTCTTCTCAGCAAGCTAAGGATGATTTCTATAATTTGATTTCTGGAATGGTTGAGGAAATTCATACATGTCAAAAGTGTTTAAAAAAGGGACATCTTTCCTCTGCCTGCACATCTAAGCTCTGGTGCATTTCTTGCCTCCGGTCCGGTCACGTCAAGAAAGATTGTAACAGTTTTGCTCGAATTTTGGGGCTCGTTTGGCAAGCTAAACCCGCTAACGCTGCAACTTCCGAGGCGCGCTGCGAGAATATCTCTCAGACAACACTTCTACCAAACTTGGACATCCCTTCCACTTCCGCATTTACTCCCTCGTCCAGTTCCATCAGCCCCAGCCCCAAGAATCCATCATCCTCACCGCCTGCAACCCCTCCATCGCTGTTACACTCGCCATCGGTGGAGGAAGAATCCTCTATCCTGATGGCCAACTTCCACCTGGATCCTCTGTTGTACGTACTAGCAGGCCATCACATCATCGATGGCGGGGAAGATCGTCTGCCAAGAACTTTTGTGACGCCACATACCCCAATTGTGCGCCATAATGAGGAGTTCATGCTTGCTGAGGTAATGCCTATCCCCCAGCCTGATGAGATTGGCCCTGCTAGAGAGGAAGTGGTTCAGTGGCTTCAAGCACATGGAGTTCTTGTCAGGTCTGCGCAGCCTTGGATTCATTCGGTTGGGCTCTTTGAGCTTCGGGACGCTGCTGTCAGGCTTTCTTTGCTACAGCTTCCGCCTCAGTCGTTGGGTAATGATCATTTTGTGCATTTTATGAAGCATGATGAGGGAGAATCTTTTCATGGCGTCCAGGGTTTTCGTCAGGGTCTGCTTATGTTCCTTGGTATTCCTTTAGATCTTCGTAATGCTGAATGCATTAGAGCTGTTGTTAACACATTTGGCAAGTTTCATCATTGGGTGAGCAAGGACCCATACCTGGTTCGATCTCTAGTTTTTGCATCTTTCCCGGAGGATATGCTTCTGCCTCGTGATGTGGTTTTCATGGACTTTACAGCTTAGGGAGGTGCACGTGTTTCCTGGACTGTGCCCCTGTATATTTTGGGTGCAAATTTTGCCGAGCAGGTGCCGCAAGATGAAGATTGGATGCCCATCAATGGCAATCCAAACCCTGTTCCTGGTGTTCCTTTCCCTGAGCTGCCTCCGTTCAACCTGCCAGCTTTTCCTGCTTTGGGGTGGAATGCATTCCCCCCTCCCCCTCCAGAGCCTCTGATCAATGAGGTGGCCAATGACAATTGGGGCAATTGGAATGACCCCGTGGATCCTGAGGTGCAGCCTGCCCAAGACCAGGAGTCAATGGTGGTCGATCTCTCTGCCCAGCCAAGCCCTGATGAAGACCACCAGGAACCTACCGCTACTGTTGTGTTGATTGATGATGAACTTCCTGAAGCTCCAATTACTCCTTTGAATGCTGATGACGACGCAGACAATCACTGGGCCATTGTTGTCTACCAGCCTCCTGCTGTCAAGAATGTAGTTGCTTTGCCAGCAGTTCCATATGGGCCTCCTCTGCCTCCTGATATGGTGTGGAAGAGAACTTTTGAAAGTCTTCTACTAGCTCATGTTGTTTTTCCAGTCCCAAAGCCAATTCTGTTGCAGCCTCTATCGCCAGTTGTTCTGTCCAAGAGAAGCTGGGATTTTGCTTTCAATGACTTGGACCTGCCGTTACTCACCTGGAAGGACCAGGAGACAGCTAGGCCATTTGCCAGGGTTTTGTTCCCATAGTTCTCTGGTAATGTTGAAGATGCATCTATGAAGGTGATCTCTCCTGTGGTTGTGGTTGATAAAGCAAGGAGGCCCCAAAAAACGTTGGCGCCAACTCCAATTGTGGATACTTCAGTTAGGCGATGCACCAGAAGCTCTGTCCAACGTGATGGATTCAAGCCCACCTTCTAGGAGCTCACTCTTCAGCCCAAGAGGAAGAAGCCCAGAGCCAAGCATTTCACGGCCCAGATGCCTGATGAGCCTCCTTTAGAAGGAGTCCCTCCTTCTACGCCTATCAGTCGCTTGCAAGAGATTGGGAGGGAGCTGGAAATTGATGCCACTCTCCTTTCTATGGATGCACTTATGGTGGACCCACTAGCTACTGTCTCCACTAACTCTGATGATTAGTGAGTCCGTGTCTTATTGGGTTTGGCAAGCCCATAAGTTTGCTTATTATCTGTCCTTTTACTGGAAGCTTTATCATGAACACTATTATGTTTTAATGTTCGGTCAGACTTTTATGTGCTCTTTTGGACATGTGGCATTGTGTGCCATGTGGATTATGGCTATTATTATATTGTGCTATAATGAGTAATCTTTGTAGAAATTGGAATGTGTTGTGCTAGAATGTAAGGGGTTTAAATTCTGAAGCTAGGCAGAGAGCTGTCAGGCAGAAGATGGAGCAGAGCCAGTGTTCTATAGCTTGTTTGCAAGAAACTAAGTGCTCTTCTTTTGACTCTAGGTCAATTAAAAGTTGATGTCCTAAAAGATTTGATTCTTTTGCTTGCCCTCCTTCCATGGGAGCTTCTGGTGGTATCCTTGTGGTCTAGAATTCTTCTGTTTTTATTGGAACCCTAATTGAAGTGCAACAATTTGTTGTGGTTGTTTAGTTTACTTCCAGACAAAATAATGCAAAGTGGACTTTGGTTGTTGTTTATGCCCCTTGCCAGGGTGAAGCCAGAGACAATTTTGTTACTTGGTTGTATAACCTATGTACCCCTGTTGATGAGTATTGGTTATTGCTTGGTGATGTCAATTTCATAAGGTCAACGGACAATAGAAACTTACCTGGTGGGGACATAAATGACTGTTTATTTTCAGTGAGATAATTGGGCACTTGGGCCTCCTTGAATTGCCCATTAAAGGTAGATCCTTCACCTGGTCTAATATGCAAGATACCCCACTTCTTGAGCAATTAGATTGGTTCTTCACCTCACTGGACTGGATTACACCTATGACTGAGGTGCTTCCCTTGGCCAGGACTACATCTGATCATGTCCCATGTTTGGTTTCTATTAAGACTTCCATCCCCAAGTCAAATCTTTGTAGGTTTGAGAATTATTGGATGGAGCTGGAGGGTTTCATGGATTGTGTGGAATCCTCTTGGCAAAAACCCTCTAGGAAAGTGCACATGACTGCTAGGATTGCAAACAAATTCAAATATTTGAGATTGTGCCTTAAAAGGTGGCAAATGAATCTCTCCAAGTTAAAATTGTTGATTAGCAAAAGCAATCATGTTGTTTTTGTTTTGGATGAGTTAGAGGAGTGGAGGCCTCTGTTTAGGCAGAAGATTAACTTCAGAAGAATTGTTAAGGCCTAGCCGGAAAAGCTTCTGCATCTACAGTTCCTTTATTGTAAAAAGAGATGCACTATCAGGTACTTCAAGGTTGGAGGGGAAAACACCAAATTCTTCCATTCCATGGCCACTGAGAGGCAAAGGAGGAACTCCATAGCTAGTCTTAAGCTATCAGATGGTTCTTTAGTCTCTGATCATTCACAAATGATTGGAATCATTTGGAGTTGTTTTAAGAATAGAATGGGCACTTCTAGAGGGATTGTGATGGGTTTTGATTTATCTTCACTAATTTCCCTGTGGATGGCCTTGATTTACTCACTAAGCCTTTTGAAAAGGAGGAAATGGATAGTGTGGTCAAGCATATGCCTGTGGATAAAGCACCAGGACCTGATGGATTTAATGGTTTGTTCTTCAAGAAATGCTGGCACATAACTTCACAAGACTTTTTTGAATTAGCTCAGGCTTTTCATGAGGGAACTGCTGTCTTGGAGAATATCAATAGTTCTTTTATTACCCTGGTGCCCAAAAAGCTCACACCTGAGGAAGTGGGTGATTATAGGCCTATTTCTCTCACTGGCATGGGTCTGAAATTTCTATCCAAAATGGCTGCCAATAGGTTCCAGGAGGTGATCATGCAGTGTATTCATAAAAATCAATATGGTTTCATAAAGAGCAGAACAATTCAGGATTGTATTGGTTGGACCTTTGAGTACTTGCACCAATGCCATCATTCTAAGAGGCCAATTGTAATCCTTAAGCTTAACTTTGAGAAGGCCTTTGACTCTGTGGAGCATGAAGCAATATTACAAATTCTTAGGCATAAAGGCTTCAATGAGAAATGGATCCTGTGGATGAAGAACTTCTGGCCACTGGTACTTCTTTTGTTCTTCTTAATGGAGTCCCTGGGAGGAAGTTTGTTCGCAAAAAGGGAGTTAGGCAGGGTGACCCTGTCTCTCCTCTCCTTTTTGTTATAGCTGCTGATCTTTTGCAAACAGTGATTTATGATATGTTCAGAAAAGGAGTTCTACACCTTCCTATTCCTTGTCATGATAGAGACTACCCAGTGATCCAATATGCTGATGGTACCTTGATCATCCTCCCTACTAACAGGGCTCAGCTTTTGGCTCTGAAAGATATGCTGAAGGTGTTCTCTCAATCCACAGCTCTTGATGTCAATTACCACAAATCATTTATTATTCCAATAAATGTTAACCCAGCTTTGATGATGGATCTAGCAGCTGCTTTTGGTTGCTAAATTGGAAAGATGCCATTTACTTATCTTCGGTTGGTAGTGGGAACTACAAGGCCAAAAATGGTGGATTTTATGCCTTTAGTGGATTGTATGGAAAGGAGAATGACTGCCAGCTCTTGTTTCCTTAATCAAGGTGAAAGATTACAGTTCTTGAACTCTGCTCTATGATCCATGCCAATCTTCTTTTTGTGTAGCCTGGATGTTCCTGCTGGCATGCTTAAGCAGTTAGAGAGAATCCAAAGACAGTGCCTTTGGAGGAAACATAGAGATGAGCTAGCCCCCTCTCTTGCTTCTTGGGAGCTTATTTGCAGGCCAAAAAATAAAGGAGGGCTTGGTATCCTTAACCTGGGTGTTCAGAATGTGGCCCTGCTCCTAAAGCATGCAAGTAATTTCCTCGACAAAAGAGATATTCCTTGGGTGTCTCTAATCTGGGACTCATATTACTATGAAGGGGTGCCCCAGGGAACAAATGATTGTGGCTCCTTTTGGTGGAGGGATATTTGCAAGGTGATGCAAAATTTGAGGGATTGCTCCTCGGTGCAGATTAATGAAGGAGACATTGTTCTTTTTGGGTCTGATAATTGGAATCTTGGTAATGAAGTTTCTAGCCTGCACACTACATTTCCAAGGCTATTCTCATATGGTAAGGACCCTTGGGTCTCAGTTAAGGAAATTTTTAGTACCCAGGACCTGTACCAGCATTTCCATCTTCCTTTATCTGCTCAAGCTTTTCATGAGTTAAACATGATTAAAGATATGATGGGCTCTCACAACATAAAAGCTGGCTCTAAGGATTTGTGGTTGTGGTAGGGCTCATCCAAGCAATACAGGCCCAAGATGTTTTACTCTCACACTTTTGTGTCAGAAACTTTCAATCCCTTGACTTGTTGGATTTGGAAGTCCTCTTGCACCCTCAAGATCAAGGTGTTTGCTTGGATGCTCATTATGGACAGACTGAACACCAAGGATATGGTTGAGAGAAGACATTGGCACATGGAGGATGGAGTTCATTATAGGCTGTGTCCCTTGCAGACAAGAGAAACCAGGGACCATCTGTTCTTTTACTGCAACTTCAGTATTAGAATTTGGAATTGTTTGCAGATTGATTGGTTTGCTGGTAACTCCATGTCTGATTTGGTTATTCAGGAAAGGAGAAGTTTTGATAAGGCTTTCTTCACTGAAGTGGTGTTCACTGCCTGCTGGAATATCTAGATCATCAGAAATGCCAAAGTTTTCAGAAGTGAGAGGGCAAGTTTTAATAAATGGAGAGGTGCTTTTAGGCATGATATTAGTCTCCTGCAACACAGAATCAAGTCTTCTTACAAGGATGACTTGCTGAAACGGATTTCCTTTCTTCCTCCTTAAGATTGATTTCTAAGATTTCCTATTTTGTTTTCTGGATTACCCCTTGTAATCATCTTGTTGTAATTGTTGTCTTTATTCAATAAAGTTTGATATGCTGTGGGGGTTTGCCCCACAGTTCCCAATCAAAAAAAAACTTTGGCAGAACCAATCTAGGGCTCTGGCGGAGCTGTTCTGTCGGGAAACTTCCCTCCAGGTGGGGGAAATCGAAGCCATCGTCATCACCAACGATCCTCTCATTGAGAGGGGGTCAATCAGCATCAACATCTTCACCAGCAGCATCTCCTCTCAAACCCTAGTTCATCTCTTGTATCTGATATTTGTCTCAAAACCTCAGATTGGTACTTGTGGGTAGCTAGTAGTGTTGATTACTCGTTGTAGTTGATGCTAGTTGGTTTATTCAGTGGAAGATCATATGTTAAGATCCTTAATGATAATTAATACTCCTCTGATGATGAACATGAATATGCTTTGTGAGTAGTTACGTTTGTTCCTGAGGACATGGGAGAAGTCTTGTTATAAGTAATCAGGTGAATTTTGTATTCGTTTGATATTTTGGTGAGATGTATGTTGTGTCTCCTCTAGTGGTGTTATGTGAACGTCGACTACATGACACTTCACCATGATTGTGGGCCTAGGGGAAGGCATTGGGAAGTAATAAGTAGATGATGGGTTGCTAGATTGATAGAATCTTAAACCCTAGTTTATGTGTTGCTTCATAAGGGACTGATTTGGATCCATATGTTTCATGCTATGGTTAGTTTTATCCTAATTCTTCATTCGTAGTTGTGAATGCTTGCGAGAGGGGTTAATCATAAGTGGTAAGCTTGTCCAAGGAAGGGCAGAACCCGAGCACCAGTCCACCCACATATCAAATTATCAAAGTAACACGTGAATCATATGAGCATGATGAAAACTAGCTTGACAGTAATTCTCATGTGTCCTTGGGAGCGCTTTGCATTATATAAGAGTTCGCCCAGGCTTGTACTTTTCTACAAAAAGGATTGGGCCACCTTACTACACCGTAGTTACTTTAGTTACTTGTTACCCATTATGAATTATCTTATCACACAACTATCTGTTACCGATAATTTCAGTGCTTGTAGAGAATACCTTGTTGAAAACCGCTTGTCATTTCCTTCTGCTCCTTGTTGGGTTCGACACTCTTACTTAGCAAAAGGATTATGATAGATCCCCTATACTTGTGGGTCATCAGTGGCATATAGAAACGCGGTCCTCCGGATATCAGCTCGATTTGAGGGTCTAGAATTTCACCATGTCGCTAGAGACAGCAATCAAGCAGCCGATGTCCTTGCTTGTATGGGCGCCAAGCGCGATCTGGTTCCCAAAAACACCTTCCTTGCCCTCCATGGTGTGACCGGACTATGTCACCGGTGTACTGTCCAACGAGCCCGCTCACAATGCCTCGCCCGGAAATGAACAAGATGGTCACGTCATCGATGGCTCCGCACTCAAGGAAACACCTTTCGCACACGAGGTAATGGCCGTAATCCCACCCTGGACAAAACCCCTGCTAGCCTACCTCACACAACATCAGCTTTCGGAGGATCAAACTGAAGCATGACGCATAGTTCGGTGCTCTAAAGCATACAAGGTCCATGAGGGTGAACTCTATAAGAAGAGCACCACAGGAGTTTTACAAAGGTACATCTCCGAAGAATAGGGGCAGCAGCTCTTGGCAGAGATACACGCGGGCATGGGTGGACACCACACGGCAGCTCGGGCTTTGGTCAGCAAGGCTTTCTGATCAGGGTTTTTTTTGGCCTACCTCCCATGAAGATGCACGGACATTAGTCCAACATTGCGTCGGATGCTAGCTATTCGCACATCAAAGCCACACACCCTCCACTGCTCTTCAGACGATACTGATCGCATGACCTTTTGCAGTCTGGGGTCTCGACATGGTCGGGCCACTCAAAGGGGGGACAAACAAAAAGAAGTACCTATTGGTCATGGTCGACGAATTCACCAAGTGGATCAAGGCAAGACCCGTCACTTTGGCAGAATCCGGACGTCGACTTCTTATCCGATGTCGTACACCATTATGGTGTCCCCCATAGTATAATTACCGATAATGGTACCAACTTCAATGCCCAGGAAGTTCAAGATTGGTGTGATACAATGGGCATTAAGCTCGATTTTGCCTCGGTGTACCACCAACAGACCAATGGACAAGTCGAACGAGCCAATGGACTCATTATGAGCGGCATTAAGCCTCGCCTAGTTTGATCCCTTGAACAATCAGACTGCCATTGGGTTGAGGAACTCGATTCCGTACTATGGGGGTTGCGCACAACTCCTAATCGGTTAACCGGATACACACCATTCTTTATGGTATACGGTGCGGAAGTAGTTCTCCCATTGCGCCTAGAGTGCGCATGTATGAAGAAAAGGAAGCCGAGCTCGATCGGCAGGATGATCTAGACACTCTAGAACAAGAACGGGACATAGCTCGAGCTCAGTCCATGTTGTATCAACAACAAGCGCGACGTTACCACAACCGTGAAGTCTGGGCGAAGACATATAACGTGGGAACCTCATCCTCCGGCTCCCTGAGAAACAGAAGAATAAACTATCACCCAAATGGGAGGGACCATACATCATTGACGAAGTACTCATTGGAGGAGCATATCATCTTCACCGCCCGTCCGATGACTGCCTCGAGCTAAACATGTAAAATGTAGCCCAGCTGCAGCGTTTTTACGCCTGAGCTTGACATACATCTCCACCTTTTACTTCTTTTATTTTCCCCTTTTTCTCTATTTTCGACATGTTGCTAGTTCGGCTAAACCGAACCATACCAAGCTCGCTTTATATACATCACTGAATGTAACACCCAGCTGTGCATGGGGGCTCCCTTAGAAGAGCCGAATAAATGTATAAATCGCATTCATACGGATTGAGTCCTTCTCACACACATGTTAAGTCAACATATGCACTTGTTCGACTTAAGATCTTTGCCAAGCTGGGTTGCCTGGCTCCTGTGCTTACCCCTACGTTCCCCATTGTTTGGCTAGGGTGTAAAGGGAGCACCTCTGCGATTGTTACAACCGGGTCATCCGGGACCGTACCTCAGACGGGTAAAGCCGAAAGCTAGCGTTCTTATAGAATACAACAAGTCGGCCTAAGGGAAGTGAATATAGCCTCGAGCTTACTACCAGGGTACTTTTTCAAAGCCATTGGTGTCCGTTGATCCTACGTATCCGGACTATAATTTTACCCGATGAAAGGAACCCTTGGAGGAACTATTTTCGTCGGAAGATGTTTCTTACGTTAAATAGTAATATAACATAGCTCTCTGCATATGTTTCGTCTGTTCAAACCAGAGGGCCGGATTGCCTGGTTCCCAAATTGTTGCCTTGTTTCCCATGGCACACAGTACAGAACACTCCCCGATCTCTAATCGGGGAGGCAGAAGCCGATGGCCGATTAAGACAACATTCTTTCAAAAAATAACATTAAGAACGCGGATTGAGCACGGTCAATGTAAAGTACATAGATACATAGAATTGACAAGACTACTCATTCTCGACATTGTCTATCAATTTTTCCAAAGCACAATCCTTTTGAGAATAGCGAGCGGCTGGCATCACCTCATCGTACACCAAGCTCAGTGGTATCTCTCGGCCGTCAGGACCCATGGGACCAACCCAGGCCGTATGCACCGGGTCTAGCTTGCTGAAACGGGTCTTTACCATAGCCCATGCCTCGCGCGCTCCTTCTCGACAGGCTACGATCTTCCATAATTCGAACCTTTGTCGAGCCCCTTTAAAGCGATTGGCTAGTTCAGCCATACCCTCTGGTGGCACATCTAACGGCCATAACGCCTTCGCCATGCTCTTCATAGCTTTCCGGGCCTTTTCATAAGTCTTCGACGGCTCCTTTAAAAGGTTCCCCTCATAAGTGATTGCTTCTTCCTCAGGCCGCCCAGTCAGGAGACCTAACAAGCAGGTGTTGCACATCGTCATCAACACATCAATGATACTTGCCAATAGCACGGAACGATCAACGCTTACTGAATATGCCACCTTTTAGCTTATGGTTTTCCTCCAAAGTATGGGTCAGCTGAGTTTTCAAACTCTTAATTTCCTTGGCATGCCATTGATTTTCAGCCTTGAGCTCATTTTTCTCCTCCTAACTTCGCGTCAGCACTCGTTTACCAGCCTCCAGCTCCCTCCGCGACTCACTTACAGCTCCCGCAACTATACGGAGAATACGGTGTTAATACTTAACATACAACGCATATCTGCGAAATAGTCTTTCCTCCTTATCAGATAATTTGTTGCTGGCTTTTCGAGTCGCATCCAGTTCGGCCTTCGCTTCGACCAACTATGTCTGACTCACTCCAAGGTCCCCGGACTGCTTTTAATCTGCTCCCTTGCGGCCTACAAAAATAGCATCAGTAGACACCCTTAACTCGGCCATCCCGCCCAAATTAAGGATTGGGGGCTGGTTGGTTCGGGAACATGATCTGCTTTCAAGCTATATACCTGCACCTTGGTGGCAAATAGACCGACAATCCCGTCAAGGCCTGTCTGGGCCGCTCCAAGGTACGCATCCACCAAACTAAAAGCACTAAATTCCTGTTCAGCAAAGGCAGAATGATGTAAGGTCTCCCTCCGGCAGCAATGGTTCATTACGCTCTCGGCTTCAGAATTAGTGCCCGAAACATCGTCGAAGTCCGCCGGAGGTACACAGCCGCCGTGTGTTCGGAGGAGGCTCTGGCTTGTGCCACAGACTTGGGACCGGAGTTGCAGTTTAGCGCATCTGGGAAACCTTCGGATTGGTGTAGAGGCGTACACCTTCTGCAGAATTGAGCAAGTTTTAATAAAACAATGACAAATTGGTGACCCTAGCCACAATTCCGAAATGTGCTATCTCTGGGCGGAGGGGGCAGGTGCTTCCACTTCGGCGAAGGCTTTCCGCTTTGATCTACCATTGAAGGTCGAAGCTGGCACGGTCTGCGCTCCTCCCGAGATGGTCTTACGCGTAATGTGGCGACCCTTGGGAGCAGAGGTCAGCATGTGGGAGGCTGTGCG
Source organism: Triticum timopheevii (assembly GCA_963921465.1). Lineage (NCBI taxonomy): Eukaryota > Viridiplantae > Streptophyta > Magnoliopsida > Poales > Poaceae > Triticum > Triticum timopheevii. The sequence goes on from OY997270.1 coordinate 145,300,285, forward strand.
AGATGAGTGCCCTATTCGGGAGAGGGTGTTCTTTTCACTTGCTATGAAAGAGGGAAGAGCCCCGGGGTGATCAACTGTCACAGCAACCTTGACGCTGTCAAGTCTCTCCTGATAGAACACCCCGTCTTCAAAATCAATCGACGTCTCCGGGTCGTCATGATACCCTGGATCGTCATCAAGGTAATGGTCCTCTGGTTGAGGAGGAGGGCAGTTAATGGACGCAACCAGATGCCTCCATCCCTGTTCAGTTACGATCAGTGAGAATTTGAGCTTAATATGTGAGTTCAAAATAATGGGTTGCGGCTTACCCAGTCCGCTCGATTGTATCCTGAGCAGCCTTCCCGAATACTCATGCAAGCGAACTCTACTTCCTCTCCCTTGAAGAGATCAGTCAATATTTTGGCCAGAGCCGCTTTGTTGTCTGGCCCTTGTTGTTGGTAACGGGTTACTTCGTTGGTCTTGTTGTAGCACCATAAAGGATGGCCCCGCTACTGGAGGGGTTGCACGCATCGGGTAATAGAAATGGCCATTACTTCAACCATGGTAAGCTTGTTGTTGGTTAATAGCCTGATCTTGGCCACCAGCGCCCGCACCTCTTCACTATCTTGCTGGGAAGGGCCTCTGGGCAGCCAGTTGAACCGCATTATAGGCGGGTCGTTTGAGTATTGGGGCAACCCTTGCCGAATTGGATCGGTGAGGGGAACGTCTTCGATATAAAACCACTCTGAAGTCCATCCTTTGGGATCCTTCTGAGGGGTCCTAGTTGGGTACCCTGTCCCAGCTATCCGCCATACCTTCGTGCCGCCCACCTTGAATATAGATCCCTCCCGGAGGCAAGGGACAAGGCAGAAATAGTTCCTCCACAACTCAAAAATATCTCGCACAAGGCTACAAAGCCAGAAATGTGCAATATGGACCCCGGGGTGAAGTTGTGGAGTTGGATCCCGTAGAACACCAACAGGCCCCGTAGAAAGGGGTGAATAGGAAAATCCAAACATCTTAAAAGGAAGGGCATGAGACATACCCTCTCCTCCTTGCTTGGGGCGGGGAGTTCTCGGCAAGGGCGTAGCCATCGATGGAGATGAGACCGGCGCAAACTAGAACCGAATCAGCCAGAGGGAGGAAGCACTGCATCTGCAAGCGACTCAATTGGAGGTGCGAGACTGAACAGCTCGACCAATCTCCTAGGAGCGGGCCGTGAGGGCACGAGGATGATACTGGGAGGTCGGCCATGGTTTTGGAGAATTCCTTCTATGTCGTTCCCGGCGAAGGGGGGAGGTAACTGTTCTCAGTACCTTTTGGGTCTATAAATAAGCGTCTTATTGTGAAGCTGAAAGGATGGGTGCGTGGAAGGACAGCGTTGGGCCGCACGCCCTCTAGAAAGGTGTGTGAAGCCCTTGCCTTGAGGAACGGCATTAAAATCTAATGGTCCTACCTCAGTCTCGAGATGTCTTCGGATCCTAGGATCTTGAAACTGTCCGGACCCGAATATATTAGAGCGGGTTATGGATAGTGTTCGGTGAAATTGAAACGGCTTCAAACAAAATGAAGGAGTAAAAGAACTCGTCTCACAAGCCGATGATGTGAAGATTCCAGAGGACAATCCCCAACATTGGAGGCAGGTTCGGGGCTACTGAGGGACTCATGGACTAAGGGGTCCTCGGGGTGACGGTCCATTGTACATGGGCCAGACTGGTGGAGCCTATAGTAACATGAGACCTATGAAGCCATGGTGTGCCCTCCAAGTCAAGAAGGCGGCGGTGGATCTCTTTAATCCCTTATTGTAATCTATCTTCGATAACCTTAACCCTACCGGTATCTATATAAACAATGGGTTTTTAGTCTTAGGGTGAGAGCTACATTCATCAACTCATCTCCTTAGGGTTTAGCTCAAGTTGATCTCGAGGTATATTGACTCTATAAACCATATTATACATCCAATACAATCAAGAAGGACGGAGGGTATTACCTCTTCTTGAGGGCCTAAACCTGGGTAAACACTGGGTTCGTCGTCCCTTGTTCCCCATCGATCCTAGATCCATAGCTCGGGGCCCGCTACCCCGAGGCTGCCGGTTTTGACACTGACACCTAGAGTAAGCAATTTCAGGAAATTGTACGCGAGCAAGGAAGGCACCGGAAGAATCAAGGTGTTGGTTTTGAATGGAAGTTCAATGCCAATGAATTGGAATGGGAAGAAGATCAATACCCCAAGATGAAGATTATTCCTGAATAAGAGAAGTATGACCCCACTTCTTTTGAGGGAATGATGTCTACTACGCAACCTTCTTCTTGTAGACTCGTGTTGGGCCTCCAAGCGCAGAGTTTTGTAGGACATAGAAAATTTCCCTCAAGTGGATAACCTAACGTTTGTCAATCCGCGGGAGGCATAGGAGGAAGATGGTCTCTCTCAAACAACCCTACAACCAAATAACAAAGAGACTCTTGTATCCCCAACACACCCAATACAATGGTAAATTGTATAGGTGCACTAGTTCGGCGAAGAGATGGTGATACAAGTGCAATATGGATGGTAGATATAGGTTTTTGTAATCTAAAAATATAAAAACAGCAAGGTAGCAAGTAACAAAGGTGAGGGAAAATGGTATTGCAATGCTTGGAAACAAGGCCTAGGTTTCACATTTTCACTAGTGCAAGTTCTCTCAACAATGATAACATACTTAAATGATATGGCAATCCCTCAACGTGCGACAAAAGTCACTCCAAAGTTCCTATCGCGGAGCACATAAGATGAAATTGCTTGTAGGGTACGAAACCACCTCAAAGTTATTCTTTCCGATCAACCCATTGAGATATTCCTATAAGTGTCACAAACAACCCTAGAGTTCATAGTAAAATAACACCATATGACACACATCAATCAAACCTAATGTCACCTAGATACTCCAATGTCACCACAAGTATCCGTGGGTCAATTATACGATATGCATCAAACAACTTCAGATTCATAATATTTAATCCAACACAAAGAACCTCAAAGAGTGCCCCAAGATTTCTACCAGAGAAACAAGGACAAAAACGTGCATCAACCCATATGCATAGATTAACCCAATGTCACCTCGGGAATCCGTGAGTTGAGTGCCAAAACATACATCAAGTGAATCAATAGAACACCCCATTGTCACCATGGGTATCACACGCAAGACATACATCAAGTGTTCTCAAATCCATAATAGTATTCAATCCGATAATAGTGAAACCTCAAAGGTAAAACTCAATTCATCCCAAGAAGATAGAGGGGGAGAAACACCATATGATTCAACTATAGTAACAAAGCTCGAGGTACATCAAGATCATGCCAAATCAAGAAATGAGAGAGAGAGAGAGAGATCAAACACATAGCTACTAGTACATACCCTCAGCCCCGAGGGTGAACTACTCCCTCCTCATCATGGAGAGCGTCGGGATGATGAAGGTTGCCTCCGGTGATGGTTGCCCTCTCCGTCAGGGTGTTGGAATAGGGTCCCGATTGGTTTTTGGTGGCTACAGAGGCATGTGGTAGAGGAACTCCCGATCTAGGTTTATTTCTGGGGGTTTCTGTATTTCTAGGAATTTTTGGCATCGAGAACAATTCAGGGGGTCCATGAGTCAACGACAAAGACGAAGGGCGCCCGGGGGGTAGGGCGCACCCTCCAACCTTGTGCTTGGCTTCGAACTCTTCTGGCCAACTCTTTTGCTTTGGGGGCTTCTTTTGGTCCATAAAAAATCACCGTAAATTTTCAGCTCGTTTGCACTCCATTTGACACTCCTTTTCTGCAAAACTCAAAAACAAGGAAAAAACAGAAACTGGCACTGGGCTCTAGGTTAATAGGTTAGTCCCAAAAGTCATATAAAATAACATATAAATGCATATAAAACATCCAAAATGGATTATATAGTAGCATGGAACAATCAAAAATTATAGATACGTTGGAGACATATCAAGCATCCCCAAGCTTAATTCATGCTCGTCCTCGAGTAGGTAAATGATAAAAATAGAATTTTTATATGGAATGCTATCAAGTGCACAAGTTCAGTCACCTTTTCTAGCATCATTATATATCATAATAGTAGCTCATATCATAAAGCTTCTCATGATCAAGTAACAAGCTATTCACAGGTTAAAGCATAGACCATAAACTTTCTTGAAAGCTAAGAAACTATGTTCTCAGTCATCAAACAATTGCAATTCATCTTATTTTCAGGAAGGGTCTATGTAAGAGCTTTGATTATCAAATCCCACATACTCAACTATCATATAGTCTTCCATGATTGCTACCACTTAATGTTTCGCCTCCCAACTTATTTATCATATAGATAATTGTCAACAATAATAATTCATGATCAAATATATTTGAATGTCCATATATGCTTAGATATTTCCCCATCACATGAGGCTTGCCAACTAAAGAGTAGGTTGGAATGAGAAGGAATACTACTGGCTCTTGGATAAAAGTAAAAGATAGGCCCTTCGCAGAGGGAAGCAGGGATTTGTAGAGGTGCCAGAGCTCGAAGCTTTTAAAACCGAGAAGAAAATAATATTGGGAGGTATGCTTTCATTGTCAACATAACAACCAAGAGTTCCCAATATCTTCCATACTAGATACATTATGGGCGGTTCCCAAACAGAAACGTAAAGATTTTACTCCCCCTCCACCAACAATCACATTCCACGGCTGGTCCGAAACAATGGGTACCATCCAACTATCAACAATCCTGGGGGAGTTTTGTTTAATTTATTTGCGATTTTGTTTTTGATCTTTTGATCATAGGAATGGGCATCCCAATTACCAGTTATTTTCTCGTGAATGCTAAGTGAATAAACACTCATCGTGAGAATAACCCACCTAGCATGGCAGATACTAACAGCCCCTAGTCGCTACATGAGTGATACGCGCATACAAAACAGATTATTATTTGAAGGTTTAGAGTTTGGCACATGCAAATTTACTTGGAACGGCAGGTAAATACCGCATATAGGTAGATATGGTGGAGACTCATGGAAGAAACTTGGTTCAAGGATTTTGGATGTGTCGTGGAATTGTCACGACAGATGTCCTTAGTGTGAGGACTTAGTCACGAGGCCAACGCATCTATGCGGTAGCTTGAGAGGGGTTGGGCGGGATCGAGAAACGCAACACACAAGACAAGGATTTAGACAGCTTTGGGCCCCGGGAAACATCATCCGGTAATAGCCCTACATGCTGTTTGTGGCTAGGTCTCATTATGATCATGAGAGAGTCGTCGGTAAGCCGGCTCTTTGTGTCTAGCCCTAGAGATTGTTTCTTGTTGCCTGTCCCTCTTTGTGGAGCCCTGCCCCTCCTTATATAAGTTGAAGGGGCGGCTTACATGTAGAGTCCTATTAGGATTAGAACTAACTTATTCTCTATTACAAGTCGGATACAAGTATGGGTCTTGCTTCCTCGTAAAGGAAATATTCCTCATGCCTTCTGTCTTAAGCCGGCCACCATAATATGAGCCGGCCTACTAGGCTTTGGGCCTAGTCTTCTATGTGACCCGCCATCGAGGTCATCCGTGAGTCATCTGACCAGTGAGCCGCCAGACCCGTGAGTCGCTAGTCCTCTGGCGGGTCATCGGTGAAGCGCCAAGTCCGGCCGGGTCATACTTCTGGCCGGGTCATACCGCAGGGTATATCCCCGACATTAGCCCCCAAGTTTAATTTGGATTTATCCATGTTAAACTGATCTGCAACATAAACACAAGAACTAATTGACAAGTTGCACTCCGGGTTAAATATTCTTGTAAGCCGGCACTTGATCATCCTTAAGTCCTTGTCATCTCCTCCTTCTGGAAAATCTGGGTCAATAGATCAACTTCATAATCAATTTACTTGTAGAAGAAATATTGTAAATAGAGAATTCATTTGAGTCGGCCTTGAATGCTCTGACTTTACAAAAATATTGGTCTTCAAATATTCAACTAATATTCAGCCGGTTTGAAAATATAGAACTTGCCGGTTTATGATTACCACCATTGTCAGGTTATAAAAACTGATAATTCTGGGTCATGATTGTTTCCAACACCGGTTCATGATTGTTTCCAATGCTGGTTCATGATTATTGATGACATCGGGTTATGATTCTTGCAAACATCGGGTCATAATGATTGGTGATGTCGGGTCAATCTGGTTTGCTCAAAACTGAAAAATCGGAAGATATTTCTCCCTTATATCCATATTACCTGTAGCCCCCAAGTCTTGAACAGAACAAAGTGATGATTTGAGACTTGTTTCCATATAATTACTGCCACTTTGAAGAAATCCATGTTGTTCATCTGAGTCACTAGCAAAAACTGAATACTTCATATATGTAGCCCCCAAGTGTCGGGTTGTCATGCTTGCAGCAACCTGGGACTTGAAATTGCCTTATGCTCATAAAAACTTCAACCAGTGTAGCCCCCAAGGGCCGGGTCATGTAAGATAATAATGAGCAGGGACTTGATATATACTTTAATGAAAACAACATCTTATGATGTAACCCCCATCATGGGGCTTGAATCCACGTCCACAAGGTTAAGAGCCTTGTGCTTTACCAACTGAGCAGTAGACCCATCAATATAATGAATAAAAGCTTTGTACCTTGAATTGTTGACAGGAGCAATTGGTAGCCCCCAAGGGCCAGCCCATTACGATGTGATGAGTCCGGTCTTCAATAAGGTGAGCAAACAATGACTTTGCATTAGCCCCCAAGTGTCATGGTGCATGCTTGCAGCGACATGAGACTTGTGTGTTTGATGTAGTCTCAACTTAAATAATGTAGCCCCCAAGTACCGGGTTGTAAGCCTGCAGCGACTCGGGACTGTTCCTTCCATTTTAGAATAAATCATGTCCATTGATAAAATAATAGCCATTGCGCTGAAGCGACTTTGAAAACCTCAATCATAATATTTTTTTCTGATAACCATAATAAAAATCCAGCCATGTTGGCTATTAAAGATTTGAATAACCCGGTTTGAAAACCTCAATCATTCAATATCATAATGAAAATCTAGCCAAGTTTGGCTATTTAAAGATTTCAAATACCTTATTTGTTGACAAGTAAATCCGGAGTTTAAATACCCGGCAGCTCTTGGCCGATGGCGATTTAATACACCTCCATTGTAAACCGGAATTTTTGTAACCCGGCTATTTATAGCCTTTGAGTAAATCCAGCACGGATGATCATTCTGAAGCGTCAATTTTAATGATGAGCTTGGACTTAAGCATTTATATAAGTCATAGTTCTGCAAATCCTGCACAAAGTCTAAACAACATATGCCCTGGCGACTTAATGTCAAAAGCCAGGGCGGGTAACCACCCAAATGTAGTCTTATCCTGTGATATTGAATTTGCGCCGTCAGTCTATGTGACATGCACAGTAAGGGTGATAACCTAAAACTTAGAAGTCAAACCTTCCAAGTATTAATATTCTCATATGTTGGTGACTTGTTCGTCAAAATCTAGGGCGGGTTAATAGAAACCACATATCTATGCTTCAGATATGAGCAAAAAGTCTCAAAACCCAAAAGATTGTGTTCAAAAAACTTAAACCAGCTAAAAAGAAAAAAATCAAGGCTTCTGATTCGAATACGATCAGTAAACCGTTCCAAAGGGGTTAAGCTAGGATTTGAAGACGATCATGTAGCCCCCAGTGGCTTTGGCGTTGCCGATCAAGAGGGTACCGACAGCTATGTTCTCTTTGGTTCGAATACGATCTATGTTTGAACAGGAAGCCCCCAAATGACCTTGAGAGTTGTTTAATGATGTTGATTCGAATACGATCCACGTCGGACCCAAAAGGGGTTGAGCTATGATTCGAATACGATCAAGAAGCCCCCTACTAAGTTTGGCTGTGTGCCGATCAAAAGAGTTTCGACAGCTATGTTATCTTTGGTTCGAATACGACCTATGTTTGAACAGGAAGCCCCCTAATGACATTGAAAGCAGGGTACCTATGTTTGAATTGTGCTTTGCAACAAAATTCCTTTTGGTCCCTTTAATTTTTCCTGAGAACTCAAACTTTGCGAGAGATGAAATTTTTGAACCGGAAATTCTTAAGCCGGATATTGAGAATTTCAAAGCTTTGTGAGAGACAAATTTACCTGGAGCCGGATTTTAATCCGGAATTCTTCTTTTTAAGCCGGATATTTTTCTGACGGCCTTTAAATTTGCATCGATATAGCAGTAATCTCCAGGGCCGGGTTATTTTTTCCTCCAATGACCCGAAGTTCTTGAGCCTGCTGAAACTGGCACGATTTGTTGAGTCATGTCATTGTAGCCCCCGAGTCTCAAGACGACTCGAGGAGTTGGCTTGAGATTCTCCAGATTTGACCATAGCAGAAGGTGTATATCATTGGCGTTGATAGCGCGATGTGAATCCACAGAAGGTTGAAGGTGACTGTGGCGGGTTATAAATGATCCCGTATGAGCCGTGTCAGCAACTCGGTCAATGGTTCCTTCCAACTGGTTGTTTGAAGTTAACCGAACTATAGTGGCGGCGACTTGTGCGCTTGCCCATTGAACCATCTAGTGCAGACGGCGGCTAATAATATATGATAATTTGCCTCCAATTTGTTGGAAGAAAACCGGTCTTCCCAAGTAGTGACTTGCTCATACTCAATAAATAGCTCATCCAGACAGGTGCGGCCCGGTGTGTTGATGTAGACCAGGCCGCGAGAGACGGACAGTAAAGACGACCGTAACGTCAGAGGCGGCACAGACAGATGAGTCGGCAGTGACGTTGTAAGCTGGTGCGGACGGGCAAGTTGTCCTCCTTGTTGTAAGCCGGCGTGGTCGCAAGAGACGGCCACGGCATTGTAAGCCAGCGCGGTCGCGAGAGACGGCCACGATGTTGTAAGCCGGTGCGGAGTCCGTTGAATAACGACGACCACCTGTGCCAAAAGATGTTGGCGTGCCTCCATATCCGCGGTATAATATCACTTTTTGTCATAAATAATTGCCCTACATAAACAATATTGCACACCAAGGCAAAGATAAACTTGTTCTTTGACAAAAACAACATGTGTTAATAAAACAAACTTAGATGGATATCACCTGATTTGTTTGGACGATGGATGATCCGTTTGTCGTGGCAAAGGTGGCTCAGGCAGACTAGCGACTCAATATAGTTCCGGCGGCTTAGGTAGACCGGCGACTTAATATAACCCCGGCGGCTCAAAGCGGCAAGGGCGGCTCAACACGGATCCGGCGGGTTGATGTAGATTAAGCTGCACGGACGGCGACTTGCGCACACCTGTTCCATCAGTAAGCGGGCGCAGACGCTGGTGTGTGATGGTGCTGACATACACTTCATAGGCACAACATGGCACTCACTCGGACAACAGATGAGTCAGCCGTGGCGTTGTAAGCCGGCGCGGACAAGCGCTAGTGTAAAAATAATATTAATACACGCTTCTTTGCAACACCTTTGTAACGTATAATGGTCCTTGTAGTGGTGCACTGTTCCTGAACTAAAGCAGCACCCGTAGGTCGACGACAGTGGCAGACCGCTTGGCGTGGGGTCGACGAGGAAGAGGTGACCCAGCGCAGCGCCGGCTCAAAATACAGCAGCGGCGTCGGCAGGGCTCGGGCCGGTTTATGGCGAAGGTGAGAATCGACCACTGTGGCCGGCTTGGCGGCGGTCTGTAGCAGATACAGGGCAATAGGGGGCACTGTGGCCGACAAGGCGGCGGCCTGCGGTTGAAAACCCGTGCGTTCGTCACCACCAAGGCAGCACATGGTCCGATTGATAATTTTCCAATTCTAAATTGTTGGAGCCGTTGACCCTTTTGACCAAAACGTGCAAGCACTTGACAAAAGGAAGGAACCTGTCCATCGGGATGAGGCACTCCCATCCCCGTCGCCGTCGATGTATTTGGCCAGTCCTGGACTTGTATATTTTTTGGATATGTGAAGGACGAGTCTGATTTTGATTCCGTGCCAACCGTGTTTAACGACTCGGACTTCTTGCGTCTGCAATTCTGGCTCTGTCTCGTGCGGGCTTCAACCCGTGTGCTAACCCCTTGAAAGCGCTGATTGCATATATGCAATTTACGTATTTGTCTCCACATGATGGTTTAATGCTGATCTGAAGCGTGCCATGAATTTGCTGCATCATCCGTCAGAACACGGCGGCTCAAGCAGGTTGCATCCTGTGTCCTTCACGCACACACAATATGCAGCGGATTTGACCCATGACTTGATGTGTTTGATAGCAGCAATTTGTCTTGGCACGTAGAACGATGATTGATATATTGTGATCTGACCTTTTGTAGCTACCCTCCATAGTTTTAAAGAGATGATGACTATGCCCAACGTATGGGCGGCGCGTAGCCAATCTTTGCAAAATTCAATATGGTACTTTGGCCGAGTGCGGTGGCGCTAATGTAGAGATTGCGTTGAGATTCATCGCTTTGTGAGATTTGTCACGAACTCCAGGGAGTCGGAAACCATACGATGGATCCCGATATCTGATGTACGCCGCCGTCAAAGAAATCTTTTCCCTCTGATCTATTTTATACAGACGCTGAAACTTTTTCAATCTCGACTGATGAACTCGAAGTTGATGTAGATCCTTCCCTGTCCGCTCTTTGTCATCCAGAAAATTATCAATTTCTCAATCCCTAAAAGAGATCCCTCCAAGAACTCAACACCACCGTGCGCATGCCCCACGGTGGGCACCAACTGTCGTGGAATTGTCACGGCAGATATCCTTAGTGTGAGGACTTAGTCGCAAGGCCAATGCATCTATGCGGTAGCTTGAGAGGGGTTGGGCGGGATTGAGAGACGTAACACACAAGACAAGGATTTAGACAGCTTCGGGCCCCGGGAAACATCATCCGGTAATAGCCCTACATGTTGTTTGTGGCTAGGTCTCATTATGATCATGAGAGAGTCGCCGGTAAGCCGGCTCTTTGTGTCTAGCCCTAGAGATTGTTTCTTGTTGCATGTCCCTCTTTGGGGAGCCCTGACCCTCCTTATATAAGTTGAAGGGGCGGCTTACATGTAGAGTCCTATTAGGATTAGAACTAACTTATTCTCTATTACAAGTCGGATACAAGTACGGGTCTTGCTTCCTCATAAAGGAAATATTCCTCATGCCTTCTGTCTTAAGCCGGCCCACCATAATATGAGCCGGCCTACTGGGCCTTGGGCCTAGTCTTCTATGTGACCCACCGTCGGGGTCTTCCGTGAGCTGACCAGTGAGCTGCCAGACCCGTGAGTCGCCAGTCCTCCGGCGGGTCATCGGTGAAGCGCCAAGTCCAGCCGGGTCATACTTCCGGCTGGGTCATACCGCGGGGTATATCCCCGACGGGATGCACAAGCAGTATTCCCTCTTAGTACATAAATTTTGGCTAGCAAATGATTCTAAATAGGAAGCACCACATGTTCGAGGATCCATAACAATATAACTTATATACAAATATACCCAAGCATAACTCATTATGTTGTCTTCCTTGTCCAACTTCAACTAATTTGCTCAGGTTTGAAAATAATTAATGGGGCTCACAATCATAGAAGATGTCCAAGATAGTATATTTATATGTGAAATCTCTCTTCCTTCAATATTCTCTCATGAATTGTTCAAGTGACCAATACAATGTTTGCTAACTTCCAATAAATTTACCACCTCTACTTCTTATATGCGAAGTCATTACTCCCCATGGGATAAGCATATGAAACATATATATATTTAGATTTATGATATTCAATTCATTCAAGAATTTACTCATAGGATGTAAGTGAAGCACGTGAGTAAATGACAAATTGCTCCAAAAATATATAAGTGAAGATCAATGATTAGTCGAATAATTATGTAGCTATGTGAAGACTCTCTCTCATAAGGAAAATGTAGATCTTAAGTACTTTATTCAAACAGCAAGCAAAACAAAATGAAATGACATTCCAAGGATAGCACATATCATGTGAAGAAGCAAAAACTTAGGCTCAACTTAGGCTAACCAATGATTGTTGATGAAGAAAGGTGTGATGCCAACCGGGGCATCCCCAAGCTTGAGCTTTTGTGTCTCCTTAATTCCTTTCATATCATAGTTTCCCGGATTCTTAAAAACTTCATTCGCACAAAACTCAACAAGAACTTGTGAGATAAGTTAGTATAAATCCATGCCAAACCTTATCATTCTCTACTGTATATGATCACTAAAATTATTATTTGATATTGCCTACAAAATGCCTCTGCATATTTAAAATTCCTATCCTATAATAGAATCATTAAACAAGAAAACATATGCAAACAATGCAAACATAACAGCAATCTGCCTAAACAGAACAGTCTGTAAAGAATGCAAGAGGAATCATACTTATTTAACTCAAAAAATTCTGATAATTTACCACACTGTAGAGAATTTGTCATAGCTTATTCTGCAAAAAAAAATTCAACATTTTATCACGTTCTGAATTTTCTAGGGAATTTTTGCAATAGCGACAAACTTTCTGTTTTTAAACAACAACTCATATACTTGCAAATTGTGCATGGTGAAGGCTATCCTTGACACTTTTGAGCAAATATAAATAAAATAAAATGATGCTCCAAGTAAAACACATATCATGCGGTGAATAAAAATATAGCCTCAAGTAAAGTTACCGATAAATGAAGACGAAAGAGGGGATGCCATCCGGGGCATCTGTCGGCGTTCTGGGAACGGGGGTACCCAGACTTGCCTGCCTGCGGCCTGCGGCGTGGCTCATGGAGTGGCCCAGTACGGCCCATCTTCATCAACACATGCTGAAGACCCTCGCGAGGGGCCAAGCCTCGCGGGGCGGACGACAGGAGGCTTCCTCGGGCACAGCCTCGTCAGGCTGGCTCGCGAGGAGGCGGAGAGATCAAGGCGGGGTACCTCACGAGGTGCCCATGACGCAAGCCATGACGACCGAGGCCAGGCGGGCGCCAGGCGGGCGCCGGCCTGCGTAGAGTCCTTGTTTCCTCTTTGGTGCAAAGGGTGCAAGCACAGGCAAGAGTATCAAGCAAAGGCAACCATTTCGGTGCAACAAGACCAAGACCAACAGGACGGCAGGATGGAGGTCATCGTGGAGCCCAAGCCGGCATCACCATCAGGATCTTTGGCAGGTGAGCACCGACTTTAGTCAGGATAAGTGTACTAGATGTTCCCCTTCAAAATGGCCAATTGTTGGTGCCCTTCCCGATCAATATTTGGGAAGAGGCCCAGGGCCTCCCTCTATAAATAGAGCTAGCCACCACAGAGTGGAGAAAGAGGAGATTTTGGGTAGACTAGAGAGAGAGAGAGAGGTGACTGAACTCACTCAAGCAGTTCATCGCACCAGCCAAGAACACCCCCTCGTGAGGCTGTTCTTCCCTTGTATTTTTCATCATCAGCCCCTGAGGCAATCCACCACACCACACACTGGAGTAGGGTATTACACCACAATGGTGGCCCGAACCAGTATAAACCTCGTGTCCCTTGTGTTGTTCTTCGTGTAGTTTAGAACCTTGCGAGGCGACGAGATGTGGGTAGGCAGGAGGTGTGATATCCACGTGCACCCCAGAGTTCGAACCTTGAGAGTCTGCCGGAACCCAAAATCCGACATTTGGCACGCCAGGTAGGGGTGCACCGGAATCCGCCTTCCGTCGCCTCGTGTTTCGCCGCCCGTCGCATCCATGTCAGACGCTCGTCGAGCCCGTGCCAATTGCCGGGCCGCTCTCGCCACTCACGTCGCCCAGACAGCCTCCGTCGGCAGGCGCCCCCGCCGTTCCCCGTCGCCTGCCGTCAACGCCGCCATCGGCCCGGCGGGGAACGAGCAGCAGGCGTCAGCCCTGCATCCTTCGGTGCGGCGAGAAGGCCGCACCGCCACCCTATCGCTGACTCCAGCCGGTTCCTCGTCCCACGCCCTCGCGCTCCGGCGGACGCGCACGCCGCGCTGCTCCTGGCGCAGGAGCTCCTGCACTACCGTCCCGTCGACGACCTCTACGATGAGTGGCTCGCCCGCATCACCGAGCTCGTCAGCGCCGCTGGGGGCTCCCCCTCGCCATCCCTCTCACTGCACCGCACCCCGCCCTACGCGGGCGACGAAGCTCCGAGGGCGCCTCAGCTGCCTCCCCCTCAAGAAGGCGCCTTGGCCCCAAGGCACGTGGCCCCTGGGCGGAACCCACTCCGTCCGGCACCAGCAGAGCAAGAGAAGAGCTGCCAAGAGATCCCTCGTCCCCAAGAAGCTGCCCGTGTGCTCCCCGCACCGGCTCGACACGAACGCGCTCCTGCTCCAGCGCGCCAAGACCCCGCGCTGCTCCTGACGACAGCGCACAGAGACTTCCAAGATCAAGCTCTCCGTCACCAAAGGCTTCCCGCGGCCACTGCAGGCTGCCGTGCCTTCACCGCCGAGCTGCGCAGCGTGGCCTGGCCGGGCAAGTTCAAGCCAGATCTGCCCCCGCGCTACGATGGCACGGATGACCCTGTGGAGTTCCTCCAGCTCTATGAGCTGGGCATCGAAGCTGCCCACGGGGACGAGAAGGTCATGGCGAACTAGTTCCCCATGGCGCTCAAGGACGGTGCCTGCACCTGGCTCCTGAACCTGGCTCCTGGCACGATCTCCTCCTGGGATGAGATGTGCACCCGATTCGTCACCAACTTCCAAGGCACCCGCGACCGGCCCCCCGGCCATGAGCAACTTGCGCCGCATCAAGCAGCAGTCGGGAGAGACCCGGTAGAAGTTCATCTAGCGTTTCAACAACGCTCGCCTTAAGATCCCCAGGGTGTCTGAGGAGGCCATCATCTCAGCCTTCTCCGACGGCGTGCATGACGTCAAGATGAAGGAGGAGCTTGCAATCCATGAGGACCCGTGCACCTCCCTGGAGCTATTCAATTTGGTGACCAAGTGCGCTAGGGCTGAGGAAGGGCGCCTTTCCCTCCTTGAGCTGCCAGCTGTCGACCCAGAAGAGAAGAAGCCCAAGGTCAAGGACGTGAAGCGCAAGCGAGGCAGGGATCAGCCTGAGTCATCCAAGGGCAGCCAGTACTACGTGTACCACGACCTCCACACCCACAACACCAACGAATGCCAAGAGCTCAGGGCCGTGCAGGACGTGCATGCCGGCCGACGCCCCAAGCGTAGTGACCGGGGCTATGGACGAGGAGGAGGAAGAGGTGGAGGACGATGGGAAGACCGTGGCCCTCGCCAAGGGTGGCGTGACCGACCTTGCGAGGACCGCTGGCAGGACCAGCCTCGCGAGGGAGGTTGGAGGGACCAGCCTCACGAGCGAGGTCGGAGGGATCAGCCTCGCGAGGATCGCCCACAAGGCAAGTGGGCCTCCCTCCTATGCCACCATAGCCGAGGAGGAATGAAGACCATCATCGGGACAAGGGGGCTGGAGGCTTCCAGGAGCCGTGCGCAATAGCTTGCATCTTGGGCGGCGCTCAGGCCCCAGCCGCTCAGTGCATCTTCAAGCAGTTTGCCCGCGAAGTGAATGCAGTCCTCCCCAAGCTCGAGACCACACGCCCTCTCAGGTGGTCAGCGTGCGCCATCACATTCAGCTCAGCAAATCAACTCAAGTGCGCGGCCACAGCCGGAGTCCTCCCGATGCTTTGTTCCCCAATCATCAGCAATGTGCAAGTCACCAGGACCCTCATCGATGGAGGAGCAGGGCTCAATGTCCTATCCGTTGAGACATTCAACAATCTCCAAGTGCCATACAATCAGCTTCAGCCAACCAAGCCCTTCTTCGGAGTCACTGATCGTTCCACGGTTCCGATTGGGCAGGTCTGCCTTCCAGTTACCTTCAGGAAGCGCGACAACTACCGCACCAAGCTCATTGACTTCGATGTCGCGCACATTCGCCTGCCGTACAATGCCATCCTCGGGTACCCAGCCCTGGCCAAGTTCATGGCCGTGACTCATCATGGCTACAATGTCCTCAAGATGCTAGGAAGCGGTGGAGTCATCACAGTGCCTTGTGAAGAGAGAGACGATGTGTGTTCTCTGGAACGTGCTTTTCAAGCCGTGTCAATTGAAGACCCAGATCACAGGAGCGGAAGGCTTCCCGAGGCTGCCCCTAATAAGAAGAAGACATCGCCTGGTCCGACCCCTCGGGAGGCAGGCCCCTCACGGTCCGCGCCTGTTCAGGGGGCGCCTCCTTCTGTCGCATAGGAAGGCAAGCCCGGCGCCCTCCTCGAGCAAGGCTTGGGGGCTCTCTCCTGGAGGGCCATCGACTTTGCTAAGATCACGAGGGAGGCGCTCGGGCACCACTTGGAGGCGTGCTTCAAAGCACGTTTCCCTCAGGAAGGAGCAAGGCAAGGAGGGCCAAACCCTCAGGAGTTCATCAGCGAGGTCATTCAGGAGCTGCTGCAGTCACGAGTCATGAGTGGCAGCCGCCGCTTACCCGCCGTAGCTCCCCATCCAGGCGAGGATGGTGGGCTGCGCGTCTACATCGACATACCAGGACTCAACCGAGCCGCCTCTCAGGAGCGCCTCTGGCCCTCACGTGTGGGATGCTGCGAAGGTCCACCCCACAGCTATGTTCGCATGCCTTACGGCCTGCCGAACGCGGCTGTTGTGCGTTAGCGCCTCATGAGGAGCATCCTGGAGGCTCAAGCGGCCAGGCATTCCACAGTCCTGGCAGAGATGGAGATGGTCCGCGAGGAGCCGCCAGCGCCTTCGGAGCCTCTCGAGGCTCCTGGGCCTGGGGGCTCGTGAAGATCGGCTTCCGCAGCACACGTCGTCCGCTACTTCAGCATCCCTTCATCTTCAACATCATCAAGTGACGTCCTTCGAATTTCATATTCAGCTGGGAGCGCCCCCCAGGGCTGCATCATTCCCAGGCCGCGTGGGTCCGTCCCTGCGGCATGTATCCCTTTGGTTCATGTTTTTAGCTTACTTTATTGGGGGCGCCCCTCAGGCTGCATTATCCCCAAGCCACTCGGGCCAGACCCAGTGGCATGTATCCCTCTCGCGCTTATTCGGGTCGTGCGTTTGACCCATCATTACTTGATGCCTGTCCACGGCACCCTTCTTCTTTCATGTCGGCCGCTTGCACGTTAAAGGGGGGGTACCTGAGCATCACGACTCATGGGCTCTTACTGGCTCTCCTGCCCTCACCTCCTAGCCTTGTCCATGGCATCGCAACCTGGCATACCAGCGACGGCTGAGCTCGCTCGAGGGCCGGGACCTGAGGACGTAGAGCGTCGGCATCTAACGAAATTTGCAGGAACACATTACAAGTAAAGGCCCAGAGCCAGGCGCAACCCGCCTTGAGGTAGGGCCCCGTGAGTCCTGCGCCGGCTCACGGGTGCCCAGATACACCTCGTCAGGCACTACCGTGCCAACCACGTGTCAGGGCGGGGCTGTACATGCCCCGGGGCTCCTCCATGAGGGGAGCCCCCTCCCACACACCAATGGAAGCACCATGCTTCGTGCTGGCTGACGACACTGCCAAGGAGCGGCTATGCCCGTACATATACGGAAGCGCTATGCTCCGCGCTGGTGATAAACAACTGAGGGTGGCCCCTGGCCGCATCTACCTCAGGGAGCCCAGAGCTCAGTGTCCGTCCCCATCGTAACGCCTCCCCTCGGGAGTGCCGTGCGAGGGGGATGGGCACGAGGGCTACGCCTGGGTCACGCCCAGGCGCACGCCACCCAGCCAGGCCCCTCGGGCCTGGTTCGTCGCACGTCTCTCCCCGAGTGGAGCCAAGGTACAAATGCCGTTTGAACGTCAAGGGGGACTCCTGAGCATCACGACTCAGGATCCAAACTGGTCACGTAGCCCCTCACCCCTTAGTTCTGAAAGGCTAACGACGGTTGAGGTATGCGCGGGGCCGGGCTCTGCCGACATAGAATGGTAGATTTACTCATATATGTCCCCTCCCTACTTGCTATTCGCGCGTCAAGGGGGACTCCTGAGCATCGCGACTCAGGAGCCTAACTGGTCACGTAGCCCCTCACTCCTTGGTCCCGTCCTGGTTTCTGGTCGGGGCTAACGGCGCCTGAGGTATGCGCGGGGCCGGGCTCTGCCGACGTAGAACAGAAGAAAGTAGGAAGGGAAAGCGCAAATCTCAAGGAATTCAAAAGCAAATATCATAGTCCATAGAGTGCTTTCACAACGCCAAACACAAGTTTAAACGCCTCCACGAGGCATGATGCATGTTGCAGGAGCTAAAAACAGGACAGGAGCCGCGAAGGGGTCACTTTCTGGCAGTGCCATCGCTGGTGACGGAGCTGCGCTGGGCAACTTTGCCTCGTGGAGCCTCAGGATTGGCAGCGCCTCGCCTTGGCTTGGTGCTGAAAGCACGGAACTTCGGCAGCAGAGCCTCTCCTCGACCCTTCACGGCCTCAGTAGCGACAGCGGCAAGCTCGCCGCTCACAGGCTCAGGCTGTCAAGGTCATCGTCGGGGTTGCAAAGGTAGACGTGGGTGAAGACGCGTGTCAGCTGCAGAAGAAAGTACACAAGCCTCAGCCTCAGCCGTGGGGCCAAGGCCGAGGGCGACATCTTCAAGGGCGCGGACTAGGAAGGGAAGCAACTTGGTGGGGCCATCCTTGGCGTCGGCCAGCGGGCTCTCCTGGCCGCTGTCATAAAGCGTCTTCAGCAAGGTGCGAGCCTTCTCCTCCAGCTTCGCGAAGGCCATGCGGTCGTCAGCCAGGACCCGCGCCTTGCCGTCTAGTTCGATCCTCTTCGCCTCCAACGCCTACTCCAGCGCACCTAAGCGGCCATGGCGTTCATCAAGTATGGCATCCCGGTCCTTGGCGGCAGCCTCACGAGCCTTCATATCTTCCTCCTTCTCCTGGCGGTCACGGGCCTCCTTGGCGAGCTGGTCGCGCAGGCCTTGCAGCTCGCTCTCCAGGGCCTTGCAGCGACCTCGGACATCCGCAACCTCACCCAAGGCGGCGTCGCGAGCGGCCTTGTCCTAAAGGATGGCCTGCTTCTCCTCGTCGCAAGCCGTTGCGGCCTGAGCCAGCGCCGCTCGAACTGAAGCATCAAAGCGGACCCAGCCGGAGGCCAGTTCCAGGCGCCCGGCCACCAAGCAAGGGTCGGCGCCCTGAAGATCTTCTCGCAGCCGGTCCAGCTCAGCAGCAGCACGATCCAGGACAGTAGAAGGAGTCGGAGAAGTGGCAGTTTGCGGAGTAGGAGGAGAAGACGGTAGCGTGATCATGACACCATGAGTTGGGACCTTCTGCGCCCCGATGACTGTGGCAGTGGCATCAGACAAGGACACCTCGGGAGTCGCTTGGGCCACAGGGGATGAGCTCGCCCCAGCTCGCCCCACCAGGCCTCGCGAGGATGACCGGGCAGGAGAGGCCCGGGCCTTGCCGCCCCCTTCTCTCGCGGGTGGAAGTGCTGCCCCAGACGAAGCCTCAGGGGCCCCCTTCAGCTTTTTCGCCGCAGGCACCGGCCCAGCCAAGGAATATAGACGTCAAGCCTCAGCAACAAAGCAAGAAGCAAAACGAGAATCCAGCACTTACTGGTCATCGCTCGCAGGCTAAAGCAACCTACGGCCGAACATGAAGCCCGGGAGCCGGCTGCTGGGGTCAACCTCAAGAGACTCGGGAGCAGGAGGCACGTCTGAAAATTGCCTCGGAGTCGGAGCAGGCCCGCTGAGAACCAGCCCCGTCCTATCCTTCTTCGGGATCAGGGGCGAGCACTCACCACCTCGCTCATCGCCATCCTCGTCGTCGTCCAGCATGAGGCGAAGAGCGTGGGACCTGCGCTGAGGGAGGGGCGCTCTCGACTCCCCGTCGGTCGCCTTAGAATCGGGCTCCTCTTCCTGCTCCTCTTCTTCCTCCTCTCTGCCGGAGTCGTCGGAGGATACGCTCACCGTCGCCAGGGCCGCCAGGTCCTCAGGAACCTCTGCGGGCACAGGCCCGTCCCCGTTGAAAGCGGGCATGGAGTTCACCACCTGCTCCCAATTATCCCAAAGGAACAGGGGCACAGGAGCACCCTCCAATCTTGCCACATCTCCCCCAACCAAGGATTGGAGGACTACGGCCAAATCTTCGTCGGCCAGGACTGCAGAGCTCGGGCGAAGGGCGGCATCGGCCCCCCGAGCCTCCACAGCGGGTGCGAGTGTTCCCAGAGCGGAGCCACCCCTTGCTCCAGGAACTCCCTCAGGAGAGACGCCTCGGTCAGTTTCGCCGTCACCATGTTGCCTAGCCACAGGTCCGCGTCCATCCTCTCCAGCACCGGCTTCGCGCGGGGATCGACGAGCTCCGCACGGGACCAAGCGTCGATGGACTCGGGCTGCATCGTGGGCAGAATCAGCCGGGGATGGATGCGCCCAGCATCCACCATGACCCACTTGCTCCTGAAGCCTTCAATCCTCTTCCCGGGCTTCGATATAGCATTGGAGCTGCTGTACGCAATAAAGCTCGCGCACGCGGTGATGGGGCCGCGAGAAACCCAGAGGTAAAAGTAATGGCGCAGCAAGGCCACCGAGGGCCTTACCCCAACATGAGCCTCGCAGTAGTAGGCGAAAATCGGCAGGAGAAGAACAGAGTTGGGATGGAGATGCAGAGCTTGCAGGTTGTAATGGCAGAGAACAGAAAGGAAGAACTCAGAAAAGGGAGGCACCAGACCGGCGGCAATGGCGCTCACGAAGAGCGGGTAGAAGGTGCTTCCTTTGTCCTCGGGAAGGGCGGAACCAACCTTGAGCACGGCCGCCCCATCGTTGCCTTGCGCCGCCATCATCTGGCGCGTCCGGGCGAGGTTCTTCTCCAACACATTCGGAGGATCCAGAGCGGGCGAGTACCATGCTCTAGCCGGGTTGGCAAGGCGCCATGCCTTGCTAAGATGCAGGGTTGGAGTAGATCTGGGGATTTCGGAAGCAAGACGAATAGGAGCGAGAAAGGAGATCTGGGCAATGACTGGAGAAGGCAAAGAAGGTAAGCCTAGACGGGTACTGCTCTCTTGTCGATTCGTGCAGTTGCCGAGGTGTCATGGGGAAGCAGGGACGCCCACGTCCAATCGACCGCCACGCGGCGCTCAAGGCCGCAGGCTCATGGGGCCCGCGGCGCTTCGCACTTGCCCCTTCGCTTCTCTGCTAAGCCAAGTTCAGGCGCGCCTTGGGCCCGGGGGCTACTGTCGGCGTTCTGGGAACAGGGGTACCCAGACTTGCCTGCCTGCGGCCTGCGGCGTGGCTCATGGAGTGGCCCAATACGGCCCATCTTCATCAACGCATGCTCAAGACACTCGCGAGGGGCCAAGCCTCGCGGGGCGGATGTCGGTGTCAAAACCGGCGGATCTCGAGTAGGGGGTCCCGAACTGTGCGTCTAGGCAGATGGTAACAGGAGACAAGGGACACGATGTTTTTACCCAGGTTCGGGCCCTCTCGGTGGAGGTAAAACCCTACTCCTGCTTGATTAATATTGATGATATGGGTAGTACAAGAGTAGATCTACCACGAGATCAATGAGGCTAAACCCTAGATGCTAGCCTATGGTATGATTGTTGTTCGTCCTACAGACTAAAATCCTCCGATTTATATAGACAGCGGAGAGGGCTAGGGTTACAAAGAGTCGGTTACAATGGTAGGAGATCTACATATCCGTATTGCCAAGCTTGCCTTCCACGCCAAGGAAAGTCCCATCCGGACACGGGACGGAGTCTTCAATCTTGTATCTTCATAGTTCGGCTATCCGGACACCCCCTAGTCCAGGACTCCCTCTGTAGCCCCTGAACCAGGCTTCAATGACGACGAGTCCGGCGTGCATATTGTCTTCAACATTGCAAGGCGGGTTCCTCCTTCGAATACTTCATAGAAGATTTTGAACACAAGGATAGTGTCCGGCTCTGCAAAATAAGTTCCACATGCCACCTTAGAGAGAATAATATTTATGCAAGCTCAATCTGCTGACGTATTCCGTGGCGTGACATCACACCACGACCAAGCCTTTATTCGAATCATTTTTTCTGTTCCACCTCAGTGCGTTTAGGGAAGCGGTTTCCTTGGCACGTCTTGTCAAAGCAGAGATCGTGTCCCCTTATTCCGGGATTCTCATCAATACGGGCGTGTGTAACCCAACCGCGCCATTGATTACGGCGCTTGGGAGATAAGCGAGTTTTACCAGGCTGGTGGGGACGCATAGTTTCGTCCGCCCATATAAGGGGATAGGATCCACCTTTTTACCCACGCCTTCTTCCTCCTTTGCTTATCCATTTCCGCGTACTCGAGCTCCAGCGCCCAAGTCCGCACATCTCGCCTCAACCTTCCCCAGCCATGTCCGGAGCGGGAGGCAAGTGGATGGCCTCCTCCATCACAGAGGGGCACATCAAGAGGCTAAGGAAAGCCGGATACCTGCACAACAATATTGCGCACCGACTTCCAGACGAGGGGCAACTCGTCCCCACCCCCAGGCCCCATGAGAGGGTGGTGTTCCTCCCCCATTTCCTCCGCGGACTGGGCTTCCCACTCCACCCATTCGTCCGGGGGCTCATGTTCTACTATGGCCTGGATTTCCACGATCTGGCCCCGAATTTCATCCTCAACATCTCAGCATTTATCATTGTGTGCGAGTCCTTCCTCCGCATCAAACCTCACTTCGGCTTATGGCTGGAGACCTTCAATGTCAAGCCGAAGGTAGTGGGCGGCCAGCAGGCGGAGTGCGGAGGCGCCATGGTGGGCAAGATGCCCAATGTCACATGGCTCGAGGGCGCCTTCGTGGAAACCATCAAAGGGTGGCAATCGGGGTGGTTCTACATCACCGAGCCGCGTGACCCTGAATGGGCAGCGGCCCCCGAATTCAGATCTGGCATCCCCACACGGCTCACCTCCTAGAAAGAGAAGGGCCTGAAATGGGGCGATTTAGAAGAGCTGACCGGACTCCAAACCTGCGTCCAAGACCTCGTGAACAAGAAGACCAAGCTCGTCAACGTGGTCCAGGTCATGCTCGTCCGCCGAATCCTCCCTTGCCAACAACGGGCTTTCAACTTGTGGGAGTTTGATCCGGCCCAGCACCAGACCTTGAGCAGGCTCTTCGACACTACGTATGAAGACGCCTGCAGGGTTCTGTTCAAGGGTGCCCAGGCTCCCACATCCGCTACCGAGGATCGCGGATTTAGCTCGCAGCGTCAAGCCGACGAGGTAAGCTATTTTACCCTTTACGGGACACTTGTTTTTCATAGTTTGACTCTATGCGGGATCTAAACTCCCTTACCTTTGATAGGCCTAGCAGAAGAAGTCCGGGTAGGTTAACTGTCCAGCTCCCTTACCACAAGGCCCAGCGGATGCCTGATTGACGGGGCTGCTGGCTCTGGCGCCTTACGTGGTGCCGGAGAAGAAGGCCAAGAAGAAGGCCACGGGAACCCGAAAGAGTTCCCGGCATTAGGTGTTATCGGACTCATCGTCGGATGACTCTGAGGCGGACTCCTCCCGTGAAAATGAGGAGGAGAACAGGGAAGCCTCTCTCCCAGCGGGGGGAGAGAAGAAAAGGAAGGCATCCCCAATTGGGGAGGCTAGAGGGTCCAAGAAGGGAAAGACCCTTCCTCCGGACTACTCCACCAACACCGACGACGGTGAAGAGGATTGGTCAACGAGGGCCAAGCCCCTGGCGAGATCGTAAGTGTTCGGATTCCAAAATAATTCATGATTTTTCCTTTGTCGTGTAGTGTCTTCTAACGCCGAATACACCCATGTACCCTGCCCAAGGACGAGCTTCCCGCTTCGTCGAGCGGCTCCCTGGATTTGTCGGATGTGAACAGCACTTCACTTCCGACCGCCTCCTCCCCCCGTGACGCAGACGATGCTGCGGTGGAATCCCAAAAGAGGCCCAACCAGGAGGAGGTGGTCCTGGAGGCGCCGCAAGGCGACCTCCCGGACTCCGGGCGCAAAGAGGGCGAAACCCCAGAGGGCTCTCAGTTCGGCCCTGTGCCGGACTCCGTACCGGAACCTACAGTGGTTCCGAAGTCCGGCAGGCAGGCTCTTCATAAGAAGGGCAAGACTGCGACGCCGGTGGCCTCCGTCCAACCGGAAGCGCTGGATAATTTGCTGGAGGCGCTTAACGACGCTGCCATCGACGAGGAGCACCGCATTGTTATGAGTGAGGTGATCCAGAAAGTTCAGTCCGCCAAGGGCGGGCTGACTGAAGCCTGTACCAGCCTTCTAACAGGCTTTGAGGTATGTAATTAAGATATGTAAAAATAGTACCGCATAGACAGTAGCCCCTGATGCTTAGTTTGGTGTTCGGAAAGAAAAGCCGAACTGAGGATCTAAAAAGATATACTCAGGAGTCTAACATAAGTATGTCAATATGGGAATGCAGGCTGCTATGCTGACCTCTGCGGCACTGACAGCGGAGGTCAATGCATTGAAGCGGGACCTCGAGCGGTCCGAGAACGAGCTCGGCCTTGCCAAGAAGCAGCTCGAGGACAAGGAAGGTAAGTAGTACCTTATAAAAGTAATACCTTATAAAAAGGATTTGGTTGCAAGAAATGACAGGAATAACGTGAGTATTTGCAGGGGCCACGAACGAGGTGGCGAACCTGAAAGAGGCGGTGTCCAAGGCCGAAAAAGGTGCGGCCGTGGAGCGCCGAGCGAGAGAAGCAGGAGGCGCGGGTGGCGGAGGTGCGGCAAGAGCTCCAGGCCCTCGTTGAAAAATATGAGAGTTTGGAGCGTGACTCGAAGACTCGAGAGTCCGAGCTCGCCTCGGCTCTTGAGAGTGCCAAAGCCGCTAAGGCCGAAGCCCAAAGAGCCCTCCAGGAGATTGAGGCGATGAAGAAGATAGCGGCGGGTAAGGTATTATTCATGCACAGCAAGCATGTAAAAGTGAATTATCTGTTACTGACCCAAATTCGGAGCTCTCTAGGAGAATTCGCAGATCTGCCCCGTAGTGTGTCCGATGTTGCCACATTCTACCGGGCCGAGGAGGGGAGCTCAACGGAAAAGGTGTTCTAGTCTCAATATGCTGAGGCCGGACATCCGGTGCCACTGAGCGACCAGCTAAAGCAGCTGGTCGAGCTCCACAAGGTGGCCGAACAGGCCATGAAGCGCCTCATAGTTCGGCTGTGGCCTAAAGAAGCCATGCCTGGGAGCTACTTCGGTCTGGTGCGGCGGCTGGTGGACGTTTGTCCATGGATTGAAGTCATCAAGCATTCCGTCTACATTGAAGGTGCCCGTCGGGCCCTTCCCCGCGCTAGAGTGCACTTGGGCAAGATGGACGCCGAGAAGCTTGTGACGGACGCGCCACCGCCAGGCAAGGAGTATCGTACGCCCGAGATGTACTATAAGGGTGTCCTGAAGGGTGCCCGCCTTATAGCGGGTGAATGCTCCAAAGATGTAATTTTTGAGTAGACTCGCATTTGTTATCCTGTGCGCTGAAGACTTTGTTCATATGTGCTAAGCAACGCTTGTTAATTTAAAATATTACCTTCTGTGCGGCCGTTTATCAAATTTGAGAAATGGCAAGTCGTTGGCTATCCGGACACCCCCTAGTCTAGGACTCCCTCATCGGATGACAGGAGGCTTCCTCGGGCACAGCCTCGTCAGGCTGGCTCGCGAGGAGGTGGAGAGATCAAGGCGGGGTACCTCACGAGGTGCTCATGACGCAAGCCATGATGACCAAGGCCAGGCGGGCGCCGGCCTGCGCAGAGTCCTTGTTTCCTCTTTGGTGCAAAGGGGGCAAGCGCAGGGAAGAGTATCAAGCAAAGGCAACCATTTCGGTGCAACAAGACCAAGACCAACAGGATGGCAGGATGGAGGTCATCGTGGAGCCCAAGCCGGCGTCACCGTCAGGATCTTTGGCAGGCGAGGACCTAATTTAGTCAGGATAAGTGTACTAGATGTTCCCCTTCAAAATGGCCAATTGTTGGCGCCCTTCAAAATGGCCAATATTTGGGAAGAGGCCCAGGGCCTCCCTCTATACATAGAGCTAACCACCACATAGTGGAGAAAGAGGAGATTTTGGGTAGACTAGAGAGAGAGAGGTGACTGAACTCACTCAAGCAGTTCATCGCACCAGCCAAGAACACCCCCTCGCGAGGCTGTTCTTCCCTTGTATTGTTCATCATCAGCCCCTGAGGCAATCCACCACACCACACACTGGAGTAGGGTATTACACCACAATGGTGGCCCGAACCAGTATAAACCTCGTGTCGCTTGTGTTGTTCTTCGTGTAGTTTAGATCCTTGCGAGGCGATGAGACGTGGGTAGGCAGGAGGTGTGATCTCTGTGTGCACCCCAGAGTACAAACCTTGAGGGACTGCCGGAACCCGAAATCCGACAGCATCCCCAAGCTAAGTTGCTTTGTTGTCCTTGAATATTACCTTGGGGTGCCTTGGGAAGCCCAAGCTTAGGCTCTTTCCACTCCTTATTCCGTAGTCCATCGAAACTTTACCCAAAACTTGAAAACTTCAAAACACAAAACTCAACAGAAAATCTTATGAGCTCCGTTAGTATAAGAAAATAAATCACCACATAGGTACTGTTGTTAACTTACTGTAAATTCATATTGATGTTATATATACTGTATTCCAACTTCTCCATGGTTCATACCCTCCGATACTACTCATAGATTCATCAAAATAAGCAAACAACACATAGAAAACAGAATCTGTTAAAAACAGAACAGTCTGTCGTAATCTGTAACTCTCGAATGCTTATGTAACTCCAAAAATTCTTAAAAATTAGGAGAACCTGGGAAATTTGTGTACCATTCAGATGCAAAAAGAATCAGATGAAAAGCACGCTTTTGTGAATTACGAAAATTATTTTCCTGGGCGCAAAAGTTTCTGTTTCTCAGCATGATCAAAACAACTATCACCGTAAGCCATCCCAAAGTTCTTACTTGGCACTTTATTGAAACAAAAGCTATAAAACATGATTACTACAGTAGCTTAATCACGTGGACACGCCAAAATAGTAGGTATAAATGTTGGGTTGTCTCCCAACAAGCGATTTCTTTATTGCCTTTCTAGCTAGGCATGATGATTTCAATGATGCTCACACAAAAGATAAGAATTGAAACATAATGGGAGCATCATGAAGCATATGACAAGCACATTTAAGTCTAACCAACTTCCTATGCATAGGGATTTTGTGAGCAAACAACTTATGGGAACAAGAATCAACTTGCATGGGAAGGCAAAACAAGTGCAACCATCAAAAATTTCAACACATAGAGAGGAAACCTGATATTATTGCAATATGTAAGAGCACATGTTCCTCTCTCATAATAATTTTCAGTAGCATCATGAATGAATTCAACAATATAACCATCACATAAAGAATTATTCTCATGATGCACAAGCATATAAATTTTACTAATCTCCAAATAAGCAAAATTCTTCTCATTCAGAATAGTGGGAGCAAACTCAACAAAATAACTATCATGTGAGGCATAATCCAGTTGAAAATTAAAATCATGATGACAAGTTTGATGGTTATCCTTATTCTTTATAGCATACATGTCATCACAATAATCATCATAGATAGCAACTTTGTTCCCATAATCAATTGGAACCTCTTCCGAAATAGTGGATTCATCACTAAATAAAGTCATGACCTCTTCGAAACCACTTTCATCAACATAATCATCATAAATAGGAGGCATGCTATCATCATAATAAATTTGCTCATCAGTACTTGGGGGACTAAAAATATCATCTTCATCAAACATAGCATCCCCAAGCTTGTAGCTTTGCATACCATTAGCATCATGGATATTCAAAGAATTCATGCTAACAACATTGCAATCATGCTCATCATTCAAATATTTAATGCCAAAAATTTTAATGCATTCTTCTTCTAACACTTTGGCACAATTTTCCTTTCCATCATTTTCACAAAAGACATTAAAAAGAAGAAGCATATGAGGCAACCTCAATTGCCTTTTTTTGTAGTTTTCTTTTATAGACTAAACTAGTGATAAAACAAGAAACTAAAAGATTCGATTGCAAGATCTAAAGATATACCTTCAAGCACTAACCTCCTCAGCAACAGTGCCAGAAAATAGCTTGATGTCTACTACGCAACCTTCTTCTTGTAGACTCGTGTTGGGCCTCCAAGCACATAGTTTTGTAGGACATAGCAAATTTCCCTCAAGTGGATGACCTAAGGTTTATCAATCTGTGGGAGGCGTAGGATGAAGATTCTCTCTCAAACAACCCTGCAATCAAAATAACAAAGAGTCTCTTATGTCCCCAACACACCGAATACAATGGTAAATTGTATAGGTGCACTAGTTCGGGGAAGATATGGTGATACAAGTGCAATATGGATGGTAGATAAAGGTTTTTGTAATCTTAAAATATAAAAACAGCAAGGTAGCAAGTAACAAAGGTGAGCGAAAACGATATTGCAATGCTTGGAAACAAGGCCTAGGGTTCATACTTTCACTAGTGCAAGTTCTCTCAACAATGAAAACATACTTAAATGATATGGCAATCCCTCAATGTGCGACAAAAGTCACTCCAAAGTTCCTATCGCGGAGAACATAAGATGAAATTGCTTGTAGGGTACAAAACCACCTCAAAGTTATTCCTTCCGATCAATCCATTGAGCTATTCCTATAAGTTCCACAAATAGTCCTAGAGTTTGTAGTAAAATAACACCATATGACACACATCAGCCAACCCTAATGTCACCTAGATACTCCAATGTCACCACAAGTATCCGTGGGTCAATTATACGATATGCATCAAACAACTTCAGATTCATAATATTTAATCCAACACAAAGAACCTCAAAGAGTGCCCAAAGATTTCTACCAGAGAAACAAGGACGGAAACATGCATCAACCCCTATGCATAGATTACCCCAATGTCACCTCGTGAATCCGCGAGTTGAGTGCCAAAACATACATCAAGTCAATCAATATAACACCCCATTGTCACCGCGGGTATCCCACATAAGACATACATCAAGTGTTCTCAAATCCATAGCAGTATTCAATCCGATAATAGTGAAACCTCAAAGGTAAAACTCAATTCATCACAAGAAGATAGAGGAGGAGAAACACCAGATGATTCAACTATAGTAACAAATCTCGCGGTACATCAAGATCGTGCCAAATCAAGAACACGAGAGAGAGAGAGAGAGAGAGAGAGAGAGATCAAACACATAGCTACAGGTACATACCCTCAGCCTTGGGGGTGATCTACTCCCTCCTTGTCATGGAGAGCACCGGGATGATGAAGATGGCCTCCGGTGATGGTTGCCCCCTCCGGAAGGTTGCCGGAATAGGGCCCCGATTGGTTTTTGGTGGCTATAGAGGCTTGCGGTGGTAGAATTCCTGATCTAAGTTTATTTCTGGGGGTTTCTGTATTTATAGGAATTTTGGCATCGAGAACAAGTCAGGGGGTCCACGAGTCAATGACAAAGACGGAGGGCGCGCCCGGGGGGTAGGGCGCGCCCTCAAACCTTGTGGTTGGCTCGTGACTCTTCTGGTCCAACTCTTTTTCTTCGGGGGCTTCTTCTGGTCCATAAACAATCACAGTCAATTTTCAGCTTGTTTGGACTCTGTTTGATATTCCTTTTCTGCAAAATTCAAAAACAAGGAAAAATAGAAACTTGCACTGGGCTCTAGGTTAATAGGTTAGTCCCAAAAATCATATAAAATAGCATATAAATGCATATAAAACATCCAAGATGGATAATATAGTAGCATGGAAGAATAAAAATGTATAGATACGTTGGAGATGTATCAGGGAACACAATCTCAAGGTGATCTTCCACCACAAGACCACAAGCTAAAGTGCACGGACAAGCTTTAAGAAGAGTTTGAATCATTTGAAGAAGCTCCTAAGGTCATGGTCAAGAAGGTTCCCAAGACTACGTAAAGCTCTACTTCATCAAGTTCAACTACAACTCCAAGGATTCCCATCAAGTTGATGTGGGTCCCAAAGAAGAAGAACTAGAGTGTTCTTGAGGGTGACTCCGCCAACATACTTCTCTCATATTCATTTTTGCAAGGACTTGTGCAATCAACTTTCATATCATGCACTAGTTCATGGAGTCACAAACCCTCATGTTTGTAAGACAAGGGATAAGGTAACCTATTTCATCGACATCATCACATGTGCAATTCACTCTATGTCTATGGATACCCTTGTATGTTCCTTGTGGGACTAACCCATGTAGGTATGGAAAGTGCAAAACTCCAATGGATTGCTCCTAACTCTTGATGGACTACGCCAACATTAAGCATCCACATGTTCACTATCTACATGAAGTCATCATCGACAAAACCCAAGGTTAGTTCATCCCTCTTTGGGGGGATATCACATCTAGGGGGAGCTTTGCTCTAAATAAAACTGAGCTAAGGCAACTCTAATGGTGTGCACATGTTAATGCTTTATGTAAAAGTGGCAGCCCCACTTGTGCTTAAACGATGAGTATGACCTATGATCAAATGTTCTCATTTGACTCCTAAGTCAATATATATGACCTAGTCATCGACAATTGCTTGATAGATTCTAGAATTGGTTGTGCATGCTTTGGCACATATTTAATTTGCTATTTTTATTGTGTGAGCATGTTGGTTGAATATTTTGTCCATTCGAGAAAATCAATTTGTTTTTTTGATTGTCATGGTTTTTGTTGGCCAAGTGGATGTACAAGAATTCCTAAGAACCTTCTCTAGCTATATGATTTCCTTGTCTCAAATTCTTTTCATGTTATATCACAAAAATTGAACAAGTCTTTTTCGGACCCTCTGGGTGAAGAGCACTCGAAGCCACCGATTCGACAAGGGCTGACATCCAAAACCTTTGTCATGTTTTTGGTCAGACCAACACACTCCAACCCAATCGAATCGAAATCATCAAGATTGATATAGGTTTCCAACTTGGTGCTACCGATTAGACCAACTCAATGCTACCGATTTGCTGTAACTGCACACAGTTAAACATCTTGTGTCATCTATTTGTTCCACTCGGTGCCATTGACAGCATACGGTTATATATATATTCAGTGGACCGTATAGTTGAAATTACTTCAAACATCATGAACCCGCGCCCCGTTGCTACATCCTCCTTGGTCTCCGGGTCGTTGTTGTCATCTCCTGTGCGCCTACGCCGCAGGAATCCACCACCGTCAACGGAATCTGCTCCGTTGTTGCCGCCGTAGAGGATCTCCACCGAGTTAGGGTGAGATTTGATCTCCTCGCTCTTCTTTTTCTCCAATTCAATGCACAAGGATTTTTCCATGTATCTTGCCACGAATGCAATTCCTCTAACCACCAGATTAGTTCCTTACAATAGATTCGAGCAACCAATTTAGGTTTAGGTTTCCGCTGAACGTATCTCAGACCGACCGAATAGGAATTTTCGATCCCACCAATTTGGCGCTGGCCATTGCACAAGTACAACTTGGTTCCACCGAAATGTACTAATCGGAGAGACTGAAAGTAAAGTTTCAGTGAAACCCTAGCAACTCGGAGCCACCGAACCACATCTCGGTCCAACCGAAATGGAGTGTTTTGGTTCTGTAAGTGCTTCGGTGTCACCGAAATGACCAACTCGGTAGCTCCGAAATGCATTCGGTGAAAACGTAGGACTAAAGTTTGAACTCAAATTTTTGAAAACCTATCTGCTTTTGTGATAACTCATCTACTTTGCCCATACCCATATATTCATAGGGTCTATTTGCAAGATGTCAAGTGCTACTGATAGCCAGAATGAGTCAGAGAAGAATGTTGATCTAAGTGAGGGTTCCAGTCCCAATGAGAGCTACTATGAGGGCATTAGGAGCTCTCCAGATTTGCCAAAAGCTTCCATCGGAACTAAGAGTAAGAAAAATTCAGATGCAGAGGGTAAAGACTTTGCAGCTAGTGAGGCCACATCTAAGAAAAAGAAAAAGATTGTTGTAAGGAGAGTCCCTATGTCAAAGGCACGCAAATCCTTAGCTCCAAAGGAAATAATGACATTCACAATTGAGGAGCCCAGTGATGCAGAAGCTGATGCCAGCAAGAAGAAGAAGAGGGCTAGAAAAACAACTATTGTAGTCATTAGAGAACCTTCCATGAGGGAAGATGATCATGAGGAGGAATAAGAGGAACCAGAAGCTGGAGAACCTCCAGCAAAGACTCAGAAACTGGTGTTAGATGCTATGAAGTTAGCTGCTCCCTCCAAGCCCCAGTCAAAACCCAAGGTTTCTGCACCTAAGAGGTCTACCAGAAATATCCCTACTGTTGAGAAGAACAAGGCCCCGGTTCTTGAGGTTGAGATTGATGATGAGCCACTAGTGCTTAGGAAGCTAAATCCCAAGATCCCAGATCATGACAATGCTAATCCTGTAGCTGAAAACATGATGCTCAGGAAGGATAAGGGTCTGCGTGAATGGAGGAAGATTGATCCTTATTCAGTCAGGAGGAGGACTGCTTGTGATTATCGCTTTCACACCAAAGAACAACAAGATTTCTATGAAACTGTCTTGCTTGATAAGAAGCCTATCTTCAGTGACATGAAGTGGATGGACTGGAAATACATTGATGCAAATGAAGATTATTTCCCCCGTGCTCATTAGAGTTTTAGACTTGCATGTGTTGACAAGTTTCTTGGGCAGAAGCTCACCAAGAGGAATGACGAGGTGATCATGCAATTTTAGTCCACGGCTCATTTTTATTCCGTTGGGAGGATTGCATGGATGAATGAGCGTTCCAAATACCAGTCAACCATCTCTGAGTGGGCTGCACTCCTTGGTGCCCCTGAGGAAGAAGAAAATGCCATTGATTTGTATGGGGAGCCCGGGATGGACCAGGACACTATGGCTAATATGTATAAGGAAATCCCTCCCAAGGATCTTGAGAGTCATAAGCTTGGTTCGGTAAAGCACTTGCTAGCTGGTTTGGCCACCACAAACACAATCTTGAGGCATACTCTTTTGCCCAAGTCCGAAGATGGCAAGATGATCCATGGCCACTCCATTAATTTGCTACATCTGTTCGGCACCCCTCATAAGTTCAAAGTCATGATTTTGATTATTGAGATGGTTAAGAGGACAGCTGCTGGTCAGAAGAGATCTTGTGGATATGTTACATATTCAGATGCTCGTCAACTCCAAGTATGGAACGAACACTTATCTACTTGATCGTGAGCATCTCCCTCTTAAGCCTATGTTTGAAGATAATGTGGTGGTGAGTGATCTTTCACACCCTACATCAGTTGAGGCTCAAGAGAAGATCCGGGCAGCAGCAGCAGCAAGAGCAACTCAAGAGGCCACAACACCCAATGCTCCAATAGCCAACCTCAAGTTCAAGAATGACTAGATGACATATCTATTAGAGGCAACCCTGAGGACTGAGAGGAGTCTGGTCAACATCTCCAAGAACCACGAGAGCCTAGAGCGGATTGTCAATACAAAGGTTCATGATCTTGATGTGAAGATCACAGAGGTTCAAACTATCATGGATATGCCCAAAGATGATGTCAAGGTAGCCAAAGTCGCTGAGAGGATAATGGAGATGAGCTACCTACTACTCAGAGGTTTCAGACGGTACCCAGGGCACCCAGATCTTCGACCATGCCAGTTGCAAATACGAGGTCCACTCATTTTGCACATGCCGCTACTGCCATAGTACCACCTCCAGTTTCTACTCCACTAATCCAGCAGACATCCTTAGAAGAATTTCGGACGCTCTCATCTCAATGCCATCTATGCACCCTCGAGCCACCAGCCAGAAGTCACCTTGAGGAGCTCTAGAGGATTGTGCCTAGAGATACGCATAGCTCTATACCTTTTCGAGCTTTTTGGTACTTGTTGCCAAAGGGGGAGAAATTGTATAGATCATTAGGTTGGGAGAGAGAGTGTCTCGCTTTTGCTCTTTGGTTTTTTCTCGAGTTCTTGCTACTTTGTTCGTTTGATTCGTGCTATCGTTATGCTTGTGAGATACTACGTTTTTATGTGATATTGATCATACTATGCTTTGTGTGTGATTAATCACTACTACAAGATGCCGCTAATGTGACACTACAGTCAGAGACCCTTCGAGAAACTGTGTGCGATGCAATACTCGCAAACGGTGGTGTCAGAAAACCGTCAAAAATGCCTAAAACATTTGCGATGACGGATGCATCAAACAAGGTTCAGATTTTAGTTGCATGCGAGATGCAGGGCGTATGGTTCAGTTCAATTAACTATTTGCGATGAGGAGGAACAAAATAAACGGGCAACCAATGAAGGCGTGTGTGTTACACAACATACGGTTCACTTGAATGAACTGTTTGTGATGAGGAGGAACAACAGAAACGGACCACTAGATAAAGGTGTGTGCGATTGAGGGCATACGCTTCAGAAGGATTAACTATTTGCGATTAGGTAACAGAACAGAAATGGTCAGCCAGATCAAAGGTGTCTGCGATTGATGGCATACACTTCACACGGATGAATTGTTTGCGATTAGCCACAACAAACAGAAACAGTTAGACAGATCAACGTGTGTGCACTAGACGGGCACACGTTCTAATTAAAAGAAGCGTGCGCAATGGTAATAACGAGCGCGCATGGTTCTTGGAACAAGACGTGTGCTGACATTGCCGATTGCGGTGCACCAAATGCCATGTACGCGGCCAAGAAAGCGTGCCCACGTTACGCCGTTAGGGAATAGTGCCGCACTTAGAAATTATAGAACCGTCAATAAATTTTGAGCATGTGTCCGTCATCTTCCAAATTGCAAACCTGTTCACACTAATCAAAATCTAAATGGTTTCCCACTTAGGAGCGTATTAGTACTTGGTTATAAATACTTTACTATGCCAAGATGACTGCACATTCCTTCGTCACCTCCTCATCCACAAAAGCAAACAAGTCATTCAGCATCGTTCTCTTACGTTTGCTATGGCTAGATTGAGTTCTCGGTCAAGAGATTACCACCACAGAGAGGCAATCATGGAAACAGAAGCACGAGAGATATCCCGCTGCACCACCGAAGTAGCACAAAGGTCTCGCCGCACCGCCGAAGCAGCACAAAGGTCCCGCCGCACCGTCGATGCAGCAGACCGGTCCGGTCGCGCCACGGAAGTAGCAGAGATGTCCTGCCGCACCATAATGTAGCAGAGATGTCCTCCCGCGCCATGGCGACCTGGGAAAATCTCTCGCAGGCAGGCGAGGACTCTTACAAGCGCATGCATGCGATCGTCCATAGCCAGATGGATCAGATCTCCGGCTGGATGAAGCTGCAGGATGAGTTGAATGCCTCATTTGAACAACTCTAGGACGACCATGACCTACTGAGGGTGAAGATCGCCGGAAGGGCGGAGCATGCGGAGGAGACCGCTGCCTTTTTGAAGAGGACGGGCGTCATCATCAAGAAACTAATGGACGAGAATGCCATGCTCTGCATCGAGTGCGAAAGGCTGGTGAAGGAATTCGTAGTTGCTTCCGAGCAGCCTATTAAGGACATGAAACTGATGAAAGAGATCATCGCCACTCGCGACGAGAACTAGTCTCTACGACCTGCAGTCATCAACAAAGTAGAGATCAGTGATCCAGATCATTGTATGCGTCTTCCTTCTTCTTTTGCCCTTGTGTATTTCGGGCGTAGCCGCATGTGTCTTTTTTTAGTTATCTTCCTAGATATGTAAGCAATTATTATCCACTTTCATCGTCCTTATATTAATCATGCTTGCTATAAGTCGCAGTCGATGCTATATAGGTCCATCGCATCTTACATCAAGATCCGTGCAAAAGTATCTTTTCAGATTTTCACTTTCTCTCTTAAATCTCAGTCTAGTGAGACATAGCCACACCGTGAAACAAGGGCTACGGCGCCATTAATGGAGACATTGGGAGGGAGGTGCGCGGCGGATAGAGGTCAAAGGGCTCTCCTTACGATGAGCACGCGCAGGGGTCTGATCGCACACCTCCCGTACTCAAATAGCTACCCCGCATGACACCTCCTAGCCAATAAAAAAACGAATGCATGGCAGCACATAATTGGTAAGTAGGACGCCCATGGTTTCAATAATAGTTGTGTTTCCGATTTGTAACGTGACAACACTTGTTCTAAAATGACTTTGTTGATTTTTAATGTGTGCGCCTTCGCAAATCGTACAAAAAAATTACCATAGCATGTTGGTGCCAATGTCATGACACCATGCCAAGTTTCATGATTTTCGGGCGTGTTTTGGATTTACATGAATTAAAAAACCAAGTTTCTCAATCTTTCCAGCCGAGCCACGACACCCAGATGTTTGAATTTCATTCCCATTTCTTGCATGGGACCTAGGAATTTACCCAAGGACACACATGTGGTTTTTCAACCAACTTTGGTGCACTGGAGCATGTGCTTGTAGTTCAAATTTGAATTATGTACATTAAATGCCCAGAAATTCAAATAATGTACAAAAAAGGCAAACGAACCCGGAATTAATTTATACAAAAATTAGATACATGCTTGGAAAACATGACGCCTGGCGTGGTGCCATGGTTTAGCCTCACCCTGCCCTAGTAAAAATTTGAGAATGTTTTCCTTATGTTGTCATGCACGCCTTTCATAAATCGAACCATCACCGAGGAAGTTCCATGGCTTCGACGGGGAAATCACCAAGATTGAAGGGGGATCCAAATTTCCTTTGTCCTTTGTCCATGAGGTTTTTTCTATGATAAACATACACCCTGCAAATCACCACGTTCAAATTTGACACTTTCCTGTGTTCATTTACCATATTTAGGGGATTATTTGCATTCTCTAGGAATTAAAGCACATAATTAAAATTCAAACAATGGGTGCATGAAAAGGTGCACAAGAATGGTCTAGAAAACAATCCTCGTGCAGTTAGTAAATTCTCATGCCTTTTAATAGGAATGGACAGATATTTCGAGGAAATGCGTGGCAATAGTCAATCATAAATGCGTCGTTTACTAGGTAACAACTATACAAAATATGAAATAAATGCTTGAAAAACATGACGCCTGGCATGGTGCCATGGTATGGCCTCACCATGCCCTGGTAAAAATTTGAGAATGTTATCCTTATGTCGTCATGCATGCCTTTCATAAATCAAACCATCACTGAGGAAGTTCCATGGTTTCGAGGGGGAAATCACCAAGATTGAAGGGGGATCCAAATTTCCTTTGTCCTTTGTCCATGAGTTTTTTTCAAGGATGAACATAGACGTTCAAATTTGACACTTTTCCATGTTCATTTACCATATTTAGGGGATTATTTGCATTCTCTAGGAATTAATGCACATAATTCAAATTCGAACAATCGGTGCATGAAAAGGAGAACGGTTTGGAAAACCATCCTCGTGCCATTTAGTAAATTCTCATGCCTTTACAAGGAATGGACAGGTATTTCGAGAAAAAGTGTGGCAATATATAGTCAACCATAAGTGCGTCGTTTACTAGGTATACAAAAAGTGAAATAAATGCTTGAAAAACATGACGCCTGGCGTGGTGCCATGGTATGGCCTCACCATGCCCTGGTAAAAGTTTGAGAATGTTATCCTTATGTCGTCATGCATGCCTTTCATAAATCGAACCATCACCGAGGAAGTTTCATGGTTTTGAGAGGGAAATCACCAAGATTGAAGGGGGACCAAATTTCCTTTGTCCTTTGTCCATGAGTTTTTATTCTAAGATGTACATACACCCTGCAAATCACCATGTTCAAATTTGTCACTTTTCCGGGTTCATTTACCATATTACCATATTTAGGGGATTATGTGGATTTTCTAGGCATTAATGCACATAATTCAAGTTCAAACAATCGGTGCATGAAGGGTGCACAAGAATGGTTTGGAAAATGATGCTCGTGCCATTTAGTAAATTCCCGTGCCTTTTAGAATGAATGGACAGATATTTCGATGAAATGTGTGGCAATAGTCAACCACAAACGTTTGTTTATTGGGTTTTCAACTATAGAAAAAATGAAATAAATGATTGAAAAACATGACACCTGGCATGGTGCCATGGTATGCCCTCACCATGCCCTGGTGAAAATTTGAGAAGGTTTGGCTTATGTCGTCATGCACGCCCTTCATAAATCGAGCCATCGTCGGGGAAGTTCCATGCTTTCGAGAGGGAAATCACCAAGATTGAAGGGGAATCCAAATTTTCTTTGTTTTTTGCCCTAGAGTTTTTTCCACAAAGAACATACACCTAGCAAATCACCGTGTTCAAATTTGGCATTTTTCCAGGCTCATTTACCATATTTAAGGGATTGTGTGCATTTTCTAGGCATTTGGCGCATATAAATCTTATCCAGCTACAGTTGCACGAATGTGATGTGAGGGACGTGGATTGCCCTTCGATCGCGGCGCATCCTACGGTGCACACGCGCTATCCGCGTGGCTGGGGTTCTGGCCAATCATAACGCGCAACACACAATAGCCTCAGCGCACACTGTTTCCGGAAGCGACCGAGATGAACCATGTGCGATAATGAACGAGCAAAATTGTAAGAGAAGCCAAATTTCCTTTGTCATTTGTCGTTGAGCTCTTAAAACCCACCGCATTGTACGGCTGCCCGGCCCCTCTGTCCCAGAGCTCTCTCCAAGTGTCGTTCATGGCACCGCGATGCACAGTAACCAGTAAGGAAGCAATGGCATCCCGCCGCGCCGCGTTCCTCGCCGCCCGTGACCGCACACATGGTAAGTAAGCGATGGCATCTCGCCACGCCGATTTCATCGCCGCCGGTGGCCACACAGTTATGTGGGCGGACTTTGAGGCTGCCATGGCCGAATGGGCGGTGGATCTAGAGGTGGCCAAAGCCACACATGAGGATCGGAAAAGGCAAAAGGCAGTGAAGAAAAGAGAGTCCCGCCACCGCAAGAAAGAAGAGGACGCACGCCATGATGATGAGAGCTTGGCGGAGATCGAAGCACAGTTGGTTGCTGCCTACAAGGCCGGGAAGGAGAACGCCGGCGTCTGGCCATCATGCCCCGATGGCAGCATGTGAGAAGTAGTTTAAGTTTGTAGTATTAGAGGAAATTACCAGTAGTACTTTAAGTTTGTAGTATTAACGTACAATGAGCATCCTTTGAGGGCTTTGAGCATTGATTAGCATGTGTGACCGTGTGCGCTTTTTTGCATTAATCATTAGAAGATCACAAAACACACGGTTTCTATGCCATACCCGTGTGCATTTTTTTGCTTGACCAAAAAAATCGACTACACGTGTACATTTTTCTGGAGGCGAGAACTGCCAATTTTCTGTTTTCTCGCACACGAGTATTTTACGTGCTTCGTCTGTGTTGTGTGTTTCCCCCGCCCAAGTTTCAAGTTTCGCAGTGAAATTTTCATTAGGCGTGCGATTTCAGAATTTATTCCTCTAACCACATCCCCACCCATAAAATTTCCTCAGTATCTCCCCCACCTCCCCCTCCCCCCACGCCCCCCGCGCCTCCCCCTACCGGCAGCTCAAACCGCCGATGCCGCAACCACAGCTTCAACCACATGTATGTTCTGCTCAGATCCAGTCAGGTAACCCATCGATCTCTATCACGGCCCCAACTTGATTGCTTGAATGGCGCCTGTGAAACATCCTCATGCCTCCAAAACCCCACCATCCCTACCTCCAAAGCATCGCCGTGTAAGCCCAACCGCATATCACGTGGAGGTCGAGGAGCTGATGGCGGTTCATGGTGCGACCGCTGCTGTGTGTGTTGACCCGGAGGAACACCTCATCTCCACCGCCGCTGACATGATGCAGGCTCTGGCCCAAAAGAAGTGCCCCGGCGACTACCCCCCAGGACTTAACAGGTATGATCTGACCAGCTAAATCTTACCAATACCACTTACAATGGCTATGTTTTGTACGGTTGATGTATTAAGCATGCCCGTGCCTTGTTTATTTTAGTACTGTACACAGTGTGATGTTCAAGTATTAACTGTTTAGTTCAATTTCACCAATACCAGCAACAAACTTTGCTACCATGCTACTCTCCGCAATGAAGATATACTAGAGATGCTGCCCATTTGCTATTTTTGGTGGATGCTAACCCTGTTGTACTTAACATGCCTATCCATGTACTTACGCAGGGCCATAATGGGTGATGCTGTTGTTTGTCGTCGAGGTTAGCTGCATCCCATGTCTTACAGTATTTTACATCATTTTTGCAACTGTAGTTTGGCTTCTAACATTTACTTTCTTCTTGTAGGTACACATGTCGGGGGCACTGATCCACGCTTTGACCCGGAGGAAGAGCTTGCCTCCGCCGCCGCTGACTTTGGGCGGGCTCTCGCCAAGATGAAGTGCCCTAGCAACTACCTCTCAGGACTTACCAAGTATGAACTCACGAGTTCAATCTTACCAATACCAGTTGCAATTAATGGCTATGTTTTGTATGGTCGATGTCTTAAGCATCTTGTAGTAAAC
Source organism: Triticum timopheevii (assembly GCA_963921465.1). NCBI lineage: Eukaryota > Viridiplantae > Streptophyta > Magnoliopsida > Poales > Poaceae > Triticum > Triticum timopheevii. The sequence goes on from OY997270.1 coordinate 145,340,482, forward strand.
ATGCCTAACACGTTTTAGCTAGTTCCCCTACCTTTTTATAAACAACTGGGCCATTATCTGCTCTGGCAGCACCTGCCTTGTGATGTTTAACTCTGCCAATTGCATTTTTATCAGTACTGGTTTCAATGGCCATTAAGCCTGTTGCAATTAACAGTTGTATCCATTTTTAAACAGTTGTATTTCCATGGCTACAAACTTACAAAACATGAATTAGGATGTTGTTAAGCCTGTTGCAATTAACAGTTGCATCCATTTTTTAATCCGTCCCTTTGCTACCGTGCTACTCTTTCGCAATGAAGATATCACTACAGATGCTGCCGTTTTATTACCATTTGCTATTTTTGGTGGATGTTAACCCTGTTGTAGTTAACATTGGCTTTGCATGTACTTACACAGGGCTACAATGGGGGATGCTGTTGTTTGTTGTTGAGGTTAGCTGCATCCCATGTCTTATACACCACCTATTCCTAAATTTAAGTATTTTTAGAGATTCCAATATAGACTACATATGGAGCAAAATGAGTGAATCTAGATTCTAATCTAAACTATATCTATAATTCTATATATATATATATATATATATATATATATATATATATATATATATATATATATATATATATATCCGTATGTAGTTCATATTGAAATCTCTAAAAATACTTGTACTTAGGAATGTAGGTAGTTGTATTTTACATCCTTTGTGCAATCTCATTTAGCTTCTAACATTTACTGGTTGCTTGTAGGTACGTATATGAGCTGTACTGATCCATGCTTCTATCCCTTTTGCGTATGGGGCAATGAGATATTCATGAACAAGCGTCAAGTAAGGAAACTAAGAAAGATTGTTAGGCGAAAGAAACGGGTGATGGGAATTAAGCTCTTTATTTACAGTTTGTCCAAGACATCAGTGAACTTTAGGATGGTAAGTAATATGTTGCCTTTTTTCCCTGCCCACAACAAGTGACTATATTAGACCTCATCATCTGATATTTTTCTCTTTTCAGTGGTTTCCGAAGCTATTTACTGATGATTACCTTGCAAACTACATGACCGGAGTGGAGGCAACTAAGATTAAAGTATATAATTCATGCTACCATGATAATACTCTAGAAGTCTTCCTGAAGGCGGTGAAGGATGAGCAGGCGATCGTCACAAGGGGCTGGACAAAAGTTGTCCGTGCCTATGGCATGCAGGAAGGCACATTATGGGCATTCCACTTCTTCAACAACATCGGCAGTCAAAATGATTTACACTTGTCTCTTCACCTTTACCGCCTGTAAATATTGTGGTTCATCATAGTTAAGTGTTGTCTAATATTGTAATTGTTGAACATATTGTACTGACAATTTTATTTATGAATTCATTGTTGAACCATTGTGTTGAGAATTTGAATTGCATGTTTCATATTTCAAAAATTCCAATTCGAATAATAAATTACAGCCAAAAAAATTTCACAAGAGCGAATAAAATAATGTGCACATGGTTAGAAAGAAAACAGCGTGTGCGATGAAAAAAGAAAACAGACGGTTCTTTGATGTGAAACGTTTGCGATGCCCTTCGGACACACACACGGTTTCGTCTCATATGCGTGTCCGATTCATGGTAATACGGCAAACATTGCAAACCAGTGTGCGTGTGTGATAGGAATACCAATCGCACACAGTTACAAAAATGTACACATTGGCGTTAGTAGAGGCACCGCACACATTTTACATTCTTGAACCGTGTGCGATAACATACCTATCACAAACATATCGGCATATTAAATATTGATGTTCACCTTTTTCACACGACTATGGCGGCCTAATCGTTTGGGATGTACATAAGAACGAAAACGTACTCCTTGGATTGACTGTGTGTGATATACATACAAACGGAAACGTTTTTCTGGGATTCACCGTGTGGGATGTACATGCAAATGGAAACAATTGGGTTTCCATGCCTCGCCCGATCACACACGAGCCAGCTTGTGTGCCAGGAGGGCCTATCCCCGACGGTTTCTGGGTCGTGTGGGAAGGACCCCCCCCCCCTATCGCCCACACTCACTTGGCGATGGTTCCAAATGTCGTCACAGAAAGGGGTTTAAAACCGTTTGTATAGCACTGACGCATACCAGTGAATGCCTATCTCCATCATTATTTGTGTATGATCATTCACTTATGTCTTTGGTGATGCGTGCATGTTATTTCACTCATATCGTTTTGTGTGCTCCACCAAAATGTATGTGACATGGAAGAGTGACCCATGATCCTAATCGATTGTGCATTTGCATTCAAACGCAATTTTTTGATAGTGCACAAATTTAGGGGGAGCTCTTGCTTATCACATACCTCTCAAAGCGATGATGTATTTCATTCATTTAATCATTTGTCGAAGCTTTGATCTATATGTTGTCATCAATTACCAAAAAAGGTGAGATTGAAAGTGCAACTAATCCCCGGGTGGTTTTGGTACTTCATAACAACATATATCTCACTGAACTAATGCCCATTCAAGATAAACATTTCAGGATGTTCACTGATTGGCATGGCATGGAGTAGAGATGTGGACCCCTCAAAATAATAAGGACAAAATTGGCAAAAGCTGAAGACTCAACATTTTTGTTTTAGTGATCCAAGATCACATTGAGTCCATAGGAAAACCAATACTATTAAAAGGGGATGAGGTGTTACTTAATGGTCTACTTGCTCAAGTGCTTAGTGATATTGCTCCAAAACCCATAGACACTTTCTCCATCCAAATATGTCCAAAACCTAATTCCCAACTCAGCCCCACCGATACTTCCTATCCGGCGCCACCAAGTTCATTTTGACATAGCCACAGCCAAAACCCTAACAGTTCAGTCACATCGATACGGATCTCGGTCTCACCGAGATGGCCTAGCCAGCGCTCTGTGACTTGTTGCATTCACTTCGGTGTCACCGAGATGTTCAATCGGTCCCACCGAGTTGGCTTAACTGATTCTTTGTTTCTCATTGCATTTTCTTCGGTCTCACCGAGATGATGCAATCGGTGCCACCGAGATGAAGTTTTCCCTAAGCCCTAGCACACCGGTCCTGCCGAGTTGTTCCTGTCGGTCCCACAGAGATTCCTAACATTCATATTTTTGTACTGATTGGTGCTACCAAGTTTACTGATCGGTGCCACCGAGATGGACCAAAAGTGTGTAACGGTTAGATTTTCTGTGGAGGCTATATATACCCCTCTACCCCCTTCTTCTCCTAAGAGAGGGCCATCAAAACATGCCTATACTTCCACCATTAGTTTTCTGAGAGAGAACCACCTACTCGTGTGTTGAGATCAAGAGATTCCATTCCTACCATTTGAACCTTGATTTCTAGCCTTCCCCAAGTTGCTTTCCACTCAAATCCTTCTTCCACCATAGCCAAATCTGTGAGAGAGAGTTGAGTGTTCGGGAGACTATCATTTGAAGCACAAGAGCAAGGGGTTCATCCTGAACACACCGTCTATTACCTTTTGGATAGTGGTGTCTCCTAGATTGGTTAGGTGTCGCTTGGGAGCCTTTGTCGTGATGAGGAGTTGAACCAAGAAGTTTGTAAGGGCAAGTAGATCGCCTACTTCGTGAAGATCTACCAGAGTGAGGCAAGTCCTTCATGGGCGATGGCCATGGTGGGATAGACAAGGTTGCATCTTCGTCATGGACCCTTCGTGAGTGGAGCTCTCCATGGACTCCCGCAACTGTTACTCTTCATGGGTTGAAATCTCCATCAACGTGGACATACGATAGCACCACCTATCGGAACCACGCCAAAAATTTTGTGTCACCATTGCATTTTCCTTCTCCAAACCCTTTCCTTTACCTTAATATGCAATGTTTTACTTTCCACTGCTATACTCTTAGAATTGTATGTGTGGGTTGATTGCTTGACTTGTCACAAATGCTAAAATCTGTCCACAACTAAATTTGGGAAAAGGAAAGAATTTTATTTGGTCAAGTAGTCGAATCACCCCCTCTAGACATACTTTCTATCCTACAATAGAGATCAACATCGACACAACTCAACAAAATAGAACGTGTCCATGACTACCACCCTTGCCAACGGAAGCTCTTGGCTCTGCCAGAACTCGTGTAGATGTTCGTCCAACCGGTTGACATGCTCGTAGTACATCTGAAGCATGATCTCGAGCTCCAAGTTGGCTATTTCATCGAAGATCACCAGCTCGAGGATGTGACGACCATGTTCCTCTACTGCACCTAGGTGGACACCTAGGCCAAGGAGGCGCTCGAGCCTAGCGACCAACACGTTGGCATTAAGCGGTCCCTGGACAAGGCTATAGGAATGAGAGTATGTCTAGAGGGGGTGATTAGACTACTTGAGAAAATAAAAATCTATCCTTTTCCCAATTTTAGTTGTGGGCAGATTTTAGCAATTAGCAGAAGTCAAGCAATCAACCTACACATGCAATTCTAAGAGTATAGCAGCGGAAAGTAAAACATTGCATATGAAGGTAAAGGGAAGGGTTTGGAGAAGGCAAACGCAATGGAGACACGATGATTTTTGGCGTGGTTCTGATAGGTGGTGCTATCGTACGTCCACGTTGATGGATACTTCAACCCACGAAGGGAGTTTGCGCGAGTCCACGGAGGGCTCCCCCCACAAAGGGTCTGAAGAAGCAACCTTGTCTATCCCACCATGGCCACCGTCCACGAACGACTTGCCTCACTCGGGTAGATCTTCATGAAGTAGGCGATCTCCTTGCCCTTACAAACTTCTTGGTTCAACTCCACATCACGACGGAGGCTCCCAAGCGACAGCTAACCAATCTAGGAGACACCACTCTCCAAGAGGTAATATATATGGTGTGTTGATGATGAACTCCTTGCTATTGTGCTTCAAATGATGGTCTCCCCAAGACTCAACTCTCTCTCTCTCTCTCTCTCTCTCAGATTTGGCTATGGTGGAAGAGGGATTTGAGTGGAAAGCAACTTGGGGAAGGCTAGAAATCAAGATTCAAATGGTAAGAATGGAATATCTTGATCTCAACACATGAGTAGGTGGTTCTCTCTCAGGAAATGTATGGTGGAAGTGTAGGCACATTATGATGGCTCTCTCACAAATGGAGAAGGGGTGGAGGGGTATATATAGCCTCCACATAAAATCCAACCATTACACACATTTGGGTCATCTCAGTGCACCGATTAGTTAAACTCGATGGCACCGATCAGTTCAAAAATATGAACGTTAGGAATCTTAGTGGGACTGATGTGCTAGGGCCTAGGGCAAACATCATCTCGGTGGTGCCGATTGCATCAACTCGGTGGGACCGAAGTGAAGCAATAAGCAATAGAGAATCTGTCAAGCCAACTCGGTGAGACCGATTGCATAAACTCGGTGGGACCGAAGCGAATGCAGTAGATCACAGAGCACTGGCAAGGCCATCTCGGCGGGATCGAGATCCGTATTGGTGTGACCGAACTGTTAGGGTTTCTAGCAGTGGCTATGTCGTATGAACTCGGTGGCTCTAGATAGAAAGAATCGGTGATTCTGAGTTTAGAATTTGAGTTTGAACATATTTGGATGGAGAAAGTGGTTGAGGGTTTTGGATCAATATCACTAAGCACATGAGCAAGTAGACCATTAAGCAACACATCATCCCCTTTTAAAAGTATTGGCTTTCCTATGGACTCAATGTGATCTTTGTTCACTAAAATAGAAATGAAGAGTCTTAAGGTTTTGGCAACCTTTGCCCTAGCATTTTGATGGGTACACATCTCTAGTCCATGCCATGTCAATCATTGAACATCCTAAAATATTTATCTTGAAAGGATAGTAGTTCAATGAGCTATATGTTGATATGAATTACCAAAACCACCCGGGGATTAGTTGCACTTTCAATCTCCCCATTTTTGGTAATTGATGACAACATATAGATCAAAGCTTCAACAAATGATCAATTGAATGAAATACATCATCGCTTTGAGAAGTATGTGATAAGCAAGAGCTCCCCCTAAATTTGTGCATTATTAAAAATTTGCATTTGAATGCTAATGCACAATCGATTAGGATCATGGGTTACTCTTCCATGTCACATACATCTTGGTGGAGCGCATAAAAAGATAAGAGTGAAATGACATGCACGCATCACCAAATACATAAGTGAATGATCATACACAAGTAATTGTAGAGATAAGCATTAAGCACACATTAAAAATAGTATGATCAACCACATAACCAAACATAGTTTCTCACGAGCATAAAACCAACCAAGTAGCACAATAAAACGAACATAATAGAAACAATCAATAAAAACCAACATGCAAACGAGCAAGACACACACACACACACACACTCTCTCTCTCTCTCTCAGCCTATGATCTATACATTTTCTCCCGGTTTGGCAACAAGTTACCAAAAAGCTCAAAAAAGTATAGTGTTATACGGCAATCAAGGCATGATCCTCTCGATCTCCTGAAGGTGTCTTCTGGCTCGTGTCTCTGGTGTGCGTAGATGGTGTTGAGAGAACTCCTTCTGCAAATGCTTCGCCTGAGGTCTGCTGAGCTGGTGGTGTAGATACTGGAGGTGGCACTGTAGTAGTAGTGACAAGTGCAGAGTAAGTAGGTCTCGTCTCTGCAACTAGCACAACTGAAAACCTGGGTATCCTTGGCATAATCTGAAACCTCTCAGTAGTGGTGTTCTCATTTCCATCCTCAACATCATCTCTAAGCTTCTCCACAATAGACTGGATCTCTGTGACCTTGACATCTAAGTTGTACATCTTGTCCTCCACAATCCTCTCTAAGCTTTCCTGGTTATTGGCTAAGTTGGCCAGACTTTGCTCAAGCCTCAGTGTTGCTTCCAGCAGATATGTCATTTGGTCTTGCTTAGACTTGAGATTTGCTATTGGGGCATTGGGTGCAGTGGCTTCCTTTGTTGCCCTTGCTGCTACTGCTACTACTGCCTGAGCCTTCTCTTGAGCCTCAACTGATGTAGGGTGTGAAGGATCCATCACCACTATATTGTCCTCAAACTCTGGCTGAAGAGGAAGGTGCTCACGGTCTAGCAGATATGTGCATGTACCAACTTTGGAGTTGATAAGCATCTGGATGTGTGGGGTATATCCACATGACCTCTTCTAGTCAGCAACTTTCCTCTTGATTGTCTCTACTATCAGGCTCATGACTTTGAATTTCTGAGGTGGGGAATCCAACAAGTGAAGCAGATTGATGGAGTGTCCACGGGTCATCCTCTCATCTCCAGATTTGGGTAACAGAGTGTGCCTCAAAATGTAGTTTGTGGTGGCCAATCCTGCTAGCAAGTGCTTGAATTACTCAAGCTTATGAGTTTCCAAATCATCGTCAAGAATGGTCTTATACATGTTAGCCATTGAGTTGTGATCCATCCTGGGCTCCCCATAGACATCAACATCATCCTCATCTTCTTCAGGGGTGTAACACCCCCAGTGTCCTACTACAGTAACCCACTGTGATTAAGCTAATCGTTTTTTTCAAACAGTGCTTAATCACCTTTGATTCAAATCTCATTTGAAATTCCACTTTGGAATCAAATTCAATTTGCAAGTGATTTTTGAGGTTGCACAAAAGTTGCTGCAAAATAGTCCATCATTTAGTAAAAATTCCATAACAAATGATTGTTAAGGAAAACAACATCACCTCCGAGCTAAGATGGACTATAGCAAATTAAAACAGTGCCAACACAGCAAATTGATTGCTTTTCCATCTTTTTGCAAATTTCATCTAATTCAAACTTCTTCCAAACTTTTTGTGGTTGTGTCAAACATTGCATTGTAATTATGTGGCCAAGTCCCACATTTTACAGAATCCTTTTGGCAGCTCCAAAAATTTGCAAAGCATTATGTAAAAAGAGAAAAGAAATAGAAATGCAAAAAAAGAAGGAAAAGGGAACCCCCCTGCCACTGGTCATAAGGCCACAGAGACAGGCCCAGCCGGCCAGGCCCAGCTCCCCGCCCAGGTCGCTACAGGAGGCTGGTCGCCGCTGAACCACCTCACCGACGACGACCCCCCGCGAGAGGATAAGGCCTCCTTGCCCCCAGACGCCTCGAGTCCTTTCCCCCACCTACCTCCACCCACTCCCCACTCCTCACTCCCTCTGGAGGACCCTCTCTCCCTCGTCACTCTCTCTCTCTCTCTCTCGCCCAGATCCGCCACGACCACCACCGTCGTCGCCAAGAACTCCATCGCCCCTGTGGCTACCATGCATCCCGCAGGCTAGGAGGTTGCCCTGGAGCACCGTCGAGCTTCGCTGCTTCGGCTACGAGGACCGGTTTAAGCTCAGCGCCCTGGCAACGACAAGATCAAGCTCTTCTTCCTCCTCTGGACGCCGCCGTTTTTGTTGAACTGCTTCACTCCGGCCTCCCCCGGCTTCACCGACTCACCCGCGAGAACCACTGTGAGCGTTCCCCCATTTCCCATAGTTCGTTTTTGCCCCGCACACACCCTCTGGCTAGCTGCTGCCGTGACCATGCCCCGTCCAAAGCTCTGCTTTCGCCGCCATGTCTGTTGCCACTGTTGTAGTTAGCTCCATACTCCATGCTCCTGGGGATCCAGGGCAGCGCGTGCGCCCCGTAGATGGCCGTGCTTGTGGCCGTGGCTTCAATTTTGTCCGGCCCGAGCTGTGACCGCCGCGGGACATCGCTGAGCCGATAGCACCGTCCACCCCGTGCCTCCTACCTGCCCAGGTCGACTCGCGCCGTCACCCTCGTCCAGCAATAGCTCCTCGCGGACCAAGTGCCCGCCGGGAGGCCAAACCTGAGCCGCCCCCGCACCGACATATGGTCGCCGGCGTACCCGACACGCCCGCCGCCGCCCGCGAAATCCCTTGGACGTGTCCGGAGATCCGCTTCGTCGCCCGGCCATGCCCCCGAGCGCGCCGACCCGCGCCTCTGCCACTGCTCGCCCACGCCTCACCCACCGCGTCCGCCTCGCCGTGGCCATATGCCGCCCCGGCCGCGTGCCCCCGCGGCCCTACCGGCTTCCCCTGTCGCCGCGGACCACTTCCCCGCCCCGCTCCGCGCAGCTCGTCGCCGCCGTCAGCCGCGGCCTCGGCCAGCCGGCGCCCGGGGGCTCCGTCCGCTGCGCCTGGGCCATGCCCCGACGGGCAACCCGTGCCCGCCCCGTTAACCACCCGCTCCAGTGGCCAGATGGGCCACTGCCAGCGGGGCCCCACAGCCCCTTTTCTTTAAAAATAGGTATTTTAAATAAATAAATAAATAAAGTAATTAATCCAGTTTAAAATACTACTCCCTCCGTTCCTAAATATAAGTCTTTGTGAAGTTTTCACTATGAACTACATACGGATGTATATAGATGCATTTTAGAGTGTAGATTCATTCATTTTGCTTCGTATGTAGATCATCTAGTGAAATCTCCATAAAGACTTATATTTAGGAACGGAGGGAGTAATTAAGATTAATTAGTCTGCTAATTAAACTAGGTTAATTTTGTAGTTAGCAAAGCAGTCTATGACAGGAGGGCCCCATCCCCTGTTGACTAGTCAATAGTTGACTGGTCAACCGGGTCCCCCTGGCCCACATGTCATCCTCTATGTACACTTCTGTGTACATAGAGCTGGGTACCCGTAGCATTTTGTTATTAATTTTTCGAATTAGTATTAATTTTAGAATATTGTTAAAACTTTAGAAATTCATAGAAATTAAACTGTAACTCGGATGAAAATGTTTTCTACATGAAAGTTGCTCAGAAAAACGAGACGAATCCGAATACACGGTCTGTTTACCTGTCAGATGCCGCTAACTACCTGAACATGGAACTTTCCCCCTCCAGTCATCTGTTTGACACAGGCCCGGAACCGGGAAAACATTCCCGGTCGAATTTCCCCCTTCACCTTTATCGTGTAGCCATACGTTAGGTCACACCCGGCATAGCATATTGCCACGTTATGCTTTGTGATGCTATGTTTGCTTTATATTTACTGGTTCTCCCCCCTCTTCTCTCCGGTAGACCCCAAGACCGATGCTGCCCCTGTGATCAACTATGTCGACGACGACCCCTCCTTGCCAGAGCAACCAGGCAAGCCCCCCCTTTGATCATCCCGATATCGCCCATTCCATTCTCTCATGCTTGCATTAGATTTTTGCTATTGTTATTTTTTGCTCCTATTCTGATGCATAGCCTGCTTTTGTAACCTGCTTATTGTTACCTTACCTACTGAGGGAGTCCTGGACTAGGGGGTGTCCGGACAGCCGGACTATCAATATCCGCCGGACTCCCGGACTGCGAAGATAAAAGACTGAAGACTCCGGCTCGTGTCCGGAAGGTACTTTCCTTGGCGTGGAAGGCAAGCTTGGCAATACGGATATATAGATCTCCTACCATTGTAACCGACTCTGTGTAACCCTAGCCTCTCCGGTGTCTATATAAACCGGAGGGCCTTAGTCCGTAGGACGAACATTACATCTCAACAATCATACCATAGGCTAGCTTCTAGGGTTTAGCCTCCTTGATCTCGTGGTAGATCCACTCTTGTACTACCCATATCATCAATATTAATCAAGCAGGACGTAGGGTTTTACCTCCATCGAGAGGGCCCGAACCTGGGTAAAAACATTGTGTCCCTCGTCTCTTGTTACCATCCGCCTAGACGCATAGTTCGGGACCCCCTACCCGAGATCCGCCGGTTTTGACACAGACATTGGTGCTTTCATTGAGAGTTCCTCTGTGTCGTCCCCGATAGGCTCGATGGCATCTTCAACCATCAATGCTGTCCAGGGTGAGACTTTTCTCCCCGGACAGATCTTCGTATTCGGCGGCTTTGCACTGCGGGCCAATTCTCTTGGCCATCTGGAGCAGATCGAAAGCTACGCCCCTGGCCGTCAGGTCAGATTCGGAAGCTTGAACTTCACGGCCGATGACCGCGGAGAATTGATCTTCGATGGACTCGAGCCACAGCCAAGCGCGCCACACTGTGACGATGGGCATGATCTAGCTCTGCCGCCGGACAGTGCTTTGGTGGCCGCACTCGGATCCGCTCCGGCCATTAGCCCGGAGCCGATTGCCCAGGTCGAGGGCCGGTGGATAGACGCCGCCCTGGGGGCTTCAACATCCACGGCGATGGAGCCGAATACCAATCTTGTCCCCTGCGAAACTCGTGATCCCGAGGCGCCGGACTCCTCGCCGGACTCCGAGCCTCCCGCGCCCCTACCAATTAAACCGGATTGGGCGCCGGTTATGGAATTCACCGCCGCGGACATCTTCCAGCACTCGCCTTTTGGCGATATCCTGAATTCTCTGAAGCATCTCTCGCTATCAGGAGAATCCTGGCCGGACTATGGCCAGGACGGTTGGAGTTCGGACGACGAAGAAATTCAGAGCCCACCCACCACCCACTTTATAGCCACTGTCGAAGATTTAACCAACATGCTAGACTTCGACTCCGACGACATCGACGCTATGGACGACGATGCCAGAGATGAATAGGACCCAGCGCCCACAGGGCACTGGAAGGCCACCTCGTCATACGACGTCTACATGGTGGATACCCCAAAAGAAGGGGATGGCGAAAAAGCAGCGGAGGAAGATTCTCTAAAGAAGCAGCCCAAACACCAGCGTCAGCGGCGCCGCTCTAAATCCAGCCACAACAAGAATATAGATCCCGGCATAGGAAATAACAATACCCCAGAGAGTGCCGAAGACAACCCCCTCCAGCACGACTCAGCGCAGGAGGATGCAGAAGCAAGCCCTCACGAAAGGGCGGCAGAAGAAAAGGTTGAGGATCAAAGCTATGTACCTCCCTCCGAAGACGAAACAAGCCTCAATGACGACGAATTCGTCGCGCCCGAGGACCCCGTCGAACAAGAGCTTTTTAAGCACAGGCTCATCGCTACAGCAAGAAGCCTGAAGAAGGAAAAGCGGAAGCTCAAAACAGCGGAAGACGCGCTCCGGACAAGATGGAGCAAAGTACTCAAAACCGCAGATAAATACGGCAATGGCCACCAATCGAAGAGCTACCCGAAGCGTAAGCTGCTTCACGAATTCGACGAGGAGGCCATAGAGCCCCCACCGTCCAACGGCCCAGCCAGGTCCATCTACGGACCCAAACAAGCCCCAAGAAGCAAAGCAACACGTCAAGTGTCCGACGATAGCGGCACATACAAGTACAGGGGCGCCGCACACCCACTATGTTTCACAGACGAGGTGTTGGATCATGAGTTCCCAGCAGGGTTTAAACCCATAAACATAGAAGCCTACGATGGAACAACAGACCCTGGAGTCTGGATAGAAGACTATATATTGCATATACACATGGCCAGAGGAGATGATCTCCACGCCATAAAATATCTCCCCCTCAAGCTCAAAGGGCCAGCCCGTCATTGGCTCAAAAGCCTCCCAGAAAACACTGTTGGAAGTTGGGAAGAGCTCGAGGAAGCATTTAGAGCAAATTTTCAAGGGACCTATGTCCGTCCTCTGGATGCAGACGATTTAAGTCATATAACTCAACAACCCGGAGAGTCAGCGCGGAAATTCTGGAATAGGTTTCTTACCAAAAAGAACCAAATAGTCGACTGTCCGGACGCTGAAGCCTTAGCAGCTTTCAAGCACAATGTCTGAGACAAATGGCTTGCCAGACACCTCGGTCAAGAGAAACCGAGGACAATGACCGCATTAACAAGCCTCATGACCCGCTTCTGTGCGGGGGAGGATAGCTGGCTAGCAAGAAGCAGCACCAGCGACCCAAGTACATCCGAGATAAGAGATGGAAACAGAAAATCACGGCGCAGAAAAGAGCAGCACCGGAATAAAGAGAAAAGCCCAAAGAGCATGGCAGTCAACGCCGGATTTAAAAGCTCACGGCCAAATAGTAAAACACAACCTCTAAAGGATGACAGTGACGAATTGTCCAACTTAAAGAAGATTTTAGGTCGGATATGTCAAATCCACAGTACCCCCGGAAGGCCTGCAAATCACACCCACCGGGATTGTTGGGTTTTTAAACAGTCCGGCAGACTGAATGCCGAACACAAGGGGCTCGACGCGTCGAGCGAACAGGACAAACCCCACCAGCAGAGCACCGGAAAACAAAAGAATTTCCCACAAGGGGTCAAAGCAGTAAACTCACTTCATGTGAGGACACGGAAAAACAGTGCGGCACTTTCTAAAAAGAGGTTCGCACGGTCCAACCCAGCAGACCGAAGAGATTGGATATCAAAACCAATCACTTTCGACCACCGGGACTACTCCAGAAGCGTTCGAAACGCAGGACAGACTCCCCTGATATTGAATCCGATAATAGACGGATTACAATTCACAGACGTCCTAATGGACGGAGGCAGTGACTTAAACCTGCTATATTCAAACACAATCTGTCGGATGGGGATAGACCCTACCAAAATTCGACACAGCCACACTTCCTTCAAAGGAGTGACGCCAGGCCCTTCCGCCAAGTGCACAGGCTCGATAATACTAGAAGTCGTGTTCGGATCACCGAACAACTTTCGACGCGAAAAATTAATTTTTCATATCGTCCCATTTAAAAGTGAATATCAAGCACTGTTGGGACGAAAAGCTTTTGTCCGCTTCAACGCCATACCGCATTACGCGTCTCTTACACTTAAGATGCCCGGTCCACATGGCGCCATTTCAGTGCGAGGGTCACTTAAAGACCCCGGACTCAGATAGCCGAATCCGGACTCAGCAGGCTAGGGGCTCCCTAGCCGCATACCCTTTTCACAGGGGGCTGCGCGCACAACCGATCGCGGTTTCATATAAACCTTGCTTTAATTATTTATATTTCTTCTTTTGCATATTTTTCGCACGAACTGTTTCTAAAGCTAAACGTTCCTCTCTTTCTACAGATGAACAACGTGCGTACCCGTCCAGGATAACGGCGCAACGGAGACACAGGCGCAGACGTGTAGTAGGGACCCGTTGCAAGGATTCTTTTCAGATTAAGACCCTGCGTAGACCTTTTTATTACTGTCTCTTGTTGTTACTCTCCCTTGGCTCCTTCATATAGCCAAAGCGGAGCCTGACGCTTTGGCATCGGCCGCGTCAGAAGACCATGCCCGTACCTGGACACAAGGGGCTTAGGGCATAATTCTGCCCATTATCATAAAGTCTAAACACCTTCGGGAGTGTTCGGCGTCTCGAGTTAGGCATTATATGCATCAGCTCCGAATCATGTCTTTGGTCAAATGTTGGGTTTGCCCGGCTCCTGTGTTTTGCTGCCTTACGTTCCGTATCACCCGGCTAACGCGGCACCAGGAGAACTACTGCGATTGTGCCCCAGTTCGGCTGGGCGAGCACCTCAGTAGAGAAAGCCGAAAACTGACTGTCATGATATAGCGAGAGTCTGGTCAGCCACTTGATCGACTATCGGAATGTTTAGAATTCCCCACTTTGACGAAGGACCATTTCCCGGTCCGGCACATACGCACCCCGAGTACGGAGATGTGCGGTGTCATCAGGGGCTATATCGTAGCCCCACCCTCGAGCTCCATTGGCTAAGTGAAAGAGATAAAGCATCATAGTCCGGATTGCCTCGTTCGCTATGCTACCACCTCCTTAAAACAGGACCGAGACGTCGGATTAAGTGTGAACACGCGCTATTTTGCGAACACCCCAGCACCTTGTGCGAGGGGGCTGAAGCCGAAGACTGCATCTTTCAGGTTATACACAAGTATACATAAACGGCCGCACAGGAGAAGTTTTACTACTTGGAGGCACAAGTATAAAAAGCATTCATACTATAATCATTAATCTACACGTTGGCGCATTCAATTGAACGTTACATTTTTAGAGCACTGCGACTCTATTACACGAGCGCCACGCATAACTTCCCCGAAATAATGCTCGGCAGGAAGCCGGTTTCCATCCGAACCCTGGGCAGCAACAGCGGTGGCGTCCATCTCCGGACACTGTGCCTTCACACGGGCCAGGGCCATCCGCGCGCCCTCGATGCAGGCCGACCGCTTCATCTCCTTGATATGCGGCACGGTCCCAAGGAATTGCTGCAGTAGGCCGAAGTAGCTCGTCGCCTTGGACCTCTCTGGCCAGACATGGGCCACAATGTCAGTCATGGCCAGTCCGGACAGTCTATTTAGTTCGGCCCATTCGGCCAACCTGTCCGTCAGCGGAAGAGGGCGATCCGGACTGTGGAATTGAGACCAATATAGCTCTTCCGTCTCGTGATCCCCCTGGCTCCGGAAGTGCTTAACGGCATCAGCTGCACTCGCAGCCAAGTCCATATACGGATCCTCCGAACTCCACAGCCGCTCAAATTGAGCGTACTTAGCATCCATAAACCGGCGACGCATAAGAAAAGGCTTGCCAGCCACGATTTCTCCGGCTTGGCGCAGCTCCTCCTTCATAGCCCGCATTGCAGAGCGGGCATCCTTGGCTTCGGCAGTGGCCTTCTTCAGGTCTTCTCGCTCCAATGAGCGCTCCTTTTCAAGAGCCTCATTGCGGTCGGTAGCATCCTTTAAATTCTTGGCCAATTCGGCCACCTCCGCCCTGCTTAGGCAGTGCGCAGCCTTTTCGGCCTTCAACTCTTCGGCCGCCCTCGCGGCAGCCGCGTCACTCCTTCGGGCTTGCTCCTTAGCTAGAGCAAGTTCGGCCCGAAGGCTCTCCACAGCAGCAGCACTATCTGTATTAACAGCATATAACTTATCAGAGGCGGGCTTGGACCCACTCAACAAAGCGGCTGCAGAGAATTTAATTACCTTGCGACTCGTCAAGTCGCTGGTTGACAAGTGCGATGTCAGCATCTGCCACGTCAAGTTGTTGACTCGATTCGGCAAACTCACTAGTCCGGCTGGCCCCCGGACTATCCTCGGCACGCTGTCATTTTCGACAACCTACCGAGTCTCAGGGGCTACTATCTATACAGGGCGCATTATTTATATGCAAAACTGTTAAAAGACAAAGGGGTGCATCATTTTCGCATACCTCAAATCCCGCCAGCAAGCTCATGGCGGCATTACGCAATCCGCTTTCAGCGGACGAAATCCATCCGACCACCATACGCATTAATGCGCGGTGATGTTCTGAAATGGACGCCCTCTCAAGCAAACTCTTCAGTTCTCCTGGCCGGACTCCGGTGGGTGCCGAGCTCTCTGGCCCCTCTGGACTCGGGGACGCCCTCCGTGACGACACTTCGGGCTCGCCTGCCTCATCTAGCGGCGCTGCAGACGGAGGCGTATCGCTCTCCATCATCTCCGGAAGAAGGTCCCCCGAGGATGAACTCATCTGAGACGGCTGCAGATCCGAACAGTGGTATAAATATTTCGGTTACCTACAGAAGCATAAACGAAGGTACTTCCTTATTAAACTTCCTCTTTCATACTCACGGCTCGTTGGAGGGCTGGTCCTTCGGCGATGATTGCGCGTCCGGATTCTCTCCGGACGCCGGAGCCCCCGGTGAGGATTTCTTCCCACGCTTAGGGGCTTTGACCTCCGGATCTTCGGAGGCGGTCCTCTTTTCCCTCTGAAGGGAGGGATCCTTGGTTCCCTCCTCTTCAGTCGCCCCTTTGAGCGAAGTATTAGCTCCTTTATTTCCCCCGTCGCCCCCGTCTATGGGCGCAACCTCCAACATTCTGACCAGCACGGGCTCCAGTGCGGTCTCTGGGAGGTGGGCCGGACACCTTATCAGCCTTGATCGCGCCACCCATTCTTGTAAAGAATAAAGGGTCAGGAGACGATCTTTTGAAAGGCATACAAATAGAATGTCCGGGCTCTGAGCTATTTACCTGAGTATCCGGACGATCGCGGCTTAGGCCTGCGTCCTCAGCCGAATCCAGACACGCCACCTGCGGTCCGAAGAACAACTTGTACATCTCCGTGGGTGTCGCACCCATAAAATACTGGAGAATACGAGGTCCCTCCGGATTGAACTCCCATAGACGGAGAGGACGGCGTTTGCAGGGTAGGAGGTGCCTGATTAGCATGACCTGCATCACCTTGACCAGGTCGATCTCCCTTGTTTGGAGGTCTCGAATCCGGCCCTGCAGTGCGGGCACGTCCTTGGACGGCCCCCAGTTGAGCCCTTGGTTGACCCACGATATCAGTTGCCGTGGAGATCCCGGGCGGAAGGAGGACGGCGGCTTTTGCTTGCTGCCCCTTGGAGCAGTGATGTAAAACCACTCCTGCTACCACAATCCCAGTTCCTCTTGGAAGGAACCTTCGAGCCACGGGGCATCGACCTTCTTGCTTATGGTCGCCCCGCCGCGCTCCGCTTGACGCCCCCCCGATCATCTTCGGCTCCACCTTAAATGTTTTCAGCCACAGGCCGAAGTGGGGGATGACGCGGAGGAAGGCTTCGCAGACAATAATGAATGCGGAGATGTGGAGGATGGACTCCGGAGCCAAGTCGTGGAAGTCCAGCCCGTAGTAGAACAGGAGCCCTCTCACGAAGGGATCCGTCGGGAAGCCCAATCCCCGACGGAGGTGAGATACGAAAACGACGTATTCGCCGGGCTCGGGGGCTGGCACGGCCTGCCCTGGGGCAGGCAACCTGTGCGAAACCTCGTAGGCCAGGTACTTGGCCTCTCGCAACTTCAATATGTCCTCCTCCGCATCCACCGGCCCTGGAAGTCGGAGCCGGACATTGTTGTGGATCCGAAGCGCTCGAATCTGAAGCTCTAGGTGTTGGAACTGGGAGCGGAGGAAAGATTCGATGCGAGGTTGAATGACAAGGACAGGCCTTGATCCTCTTATAAAGGGGAAGAAATACCAAGGGCCGTCTTCGTGACCATTTAGGATTCCCCCTTCGATAGAGGAGGCATGGCGACGGGAACGGTTGGGTTACCCACGCACGTATTGATGAGGATCCCGGAATAAAGGGGACACGATCTCTGCTTCGACAAGACGTGCCAAGGAAACCGCTTAGCTAAACGTGCTGAGGTGGAATAAGTAAAAACAATTCAAACAAGGGCTTGGTAGCGGTGTGATGACGTGCCGCATAATACGTCAGCAGATTGAATCAGTGTGTATGTTTTATTCTCTCTACGGTGGAACGTGGAAATTATTTTTGCAGAGCTGGACACTATCCTGGTGTTCATCATCTTCTCTAGATTATTCAAGGGTGGAACCCGCCTTGCAATGCCGAACATTATGCACGCCGGACTCATCGTCATTGAAGACTGGTTCAGGGGCTACTGAGGGAGTCCTGGACTAGGGGGTGTCCGGACAGCCGGACTATCAATATCCGCCGGACTCCCGGACTGCGAAGATAAAAGATTGAAGACTCCGGCTCGTGTCCGGAAGGTACTTTCCTTAGCGTGGAAGGCAAGCTTGGCAATACGGATATGTAGATCTCCTACCATTGTAATCGACTCTATGTAACCCTAGCCTCTCTGGTGTCTATATAAACCGGAGGGCCTTAGTCCGTAGGACGAACATTACATCTCAACAATCATACCATAGGCTAGCTTCTAGGGTTTAGCCTCCTTGATCTCGTGGTAGATCCACTCTTGTACTACCCATATCATCAATATTAATCAAGCAGGACATAGGGTTTTACCTCCATCGAGAGGGCCCGAACCTGGGTAAAAACATTGTGTCCCTCGTCTCTTGTTACCATCCGCCTAGACGCACAGTTCGGGACCCCCTACCCGAGATCCGCCGGTTTTGACACCGACACCTGCTTATCCTAAACTACTTAGTATAGGTTGGTTAGTGATCCATCAGTGACCCCCCACCTTGTCCTTGTTCCCCTGCTTCATCATTGAAGACCCGATCAATGGGATCGAAGACTAGGATCCGGCACCGTACAAGACCTTCCCCTTAGTTGCTCGACACTGCTGGGTTACTATCGAGTGCCGAGGGTGAGACCTCTACAACACTTCTGATGTTAACCCTGTAGTGTAGCTATTCGATCGTGGTCATCGAGGGTGATTCCGACTTAACCACTTCCGATACGACTCTATCGTGCAACCCCTCAAGTGTGAACCTCGGGGGTGATTCCTCTTACGTTCACCTTGATGATTACATCGAGTGGAATTCATCGGGGGTGATTCCTCGGGTTTTCCCTTGTTGTTTAGACACACAGTTACTATGATTACTATGACTATACACTGAACCATGTTACTAAAGACGGGTCGACCTTGAGGGGTACCTGCGCGAGCATAATTGCGAGTGATGTGGAGTCGGGTTGACCTGGAAGGTGCCCAAGAGATAATTACGAGGCGTGGCCGGGCATTCTTAGCCCTTGCCACAAGTCCTCGAGACGGGGCAACGGGGTCACATCTTTCATGAGTCTCTGCTTGTTACCGCGTGTTCCTAATCCACTACGATTTGGATATTTGATCCAAGGGGCCTCTGTCCTGATAGCACTAACCATCATGTGGGCATAGTATGGGCGTTCTGCATCGTATGCATCAGCCGAAGCTTAATAGACGTTAGCGACTGAGCGGCGCACGCCGGTTGGACTGGTAAGCACCTGCCTTTTGAAAGGAGGTAGCTAGGTCTGCTCATCGGCCATGTACGCAACATGCAGGAGTTCCCGGGGCGATGGCCCATGACCCCTGGGGGCATAGGTTTAGTCCGACGTGCTGACCTCTCTATTAAGCCTAGGTCGGGTTGCGGCGTATTGTTTGGCCAAGGCCGGGCATGACCCAGGAAAGTGTGTCCGGCCGGAGTTAATCGAGCGTGGTGGGTAAGTTGGTGCACCCCTGTGGGGAAGAAAACATCTATCGATAGCCTGTCCTACGGTAACGGACACTTGGAGTTGTATCCCGATCGATACAACTAGAACTGGATACTTGTGATGAGAATTGGATGGTGATGAGGATTGGATTGTGATGACAATTGGATAGTATGGCTCTGGGATTGCTTTCTTGCAGGGAGTCGAGAAAGGATCTCTGGCCGAGGTTGATAACACTTCTACCACTTTATTTTATGCTATTCTACTCCCTCCTGTTTGCTGCAAGATGGTGTTTCCAGAAGATGCTAGTCTTCGATAGGACTAGGCCTTCTCTCTATTCTGGCATTTCTGCAGCCCAGTTCACATATAAAGCCTTCCTTTGATAATGTTGCATATGTAGTGTAGATCCTTGCTTGCGAGTACTTTGGATGAGTACTCACGGTTGCTTTGCTCCCTCTTTTCCCCCTTTTCCATTCTTCTCGGATGACGCAACTAGAAGACAGAGTCCAGGAGCTAGATGACACCTTTAACGACTGCTACTACCCCGAGGGTGCCTGCTACCACGTGACGGACGCCGATGACCAGGAGTAGTTAGGAGGCTCCCAGGCAGGAGGCCTTGCCTTTTCGATCAATGTTGCTTTTGTGCTAGCCTTCTTAAGGCATACTTGTTTAACTCATGTCTATACTCAGATATTGTTGCTTCCACTGACTCGTTTGTATTCGAGCTGATGTATTCGATCCCTTGAGGCTCCTGGCTTGTAAGATAAAGCTTGTATTATTTTAATTTGTGTCTAGAGTTGTGTTGTGATATCTTCCCGTGAGTCCTTGATCTTGATCGTACACATTTGCGTGCATGATTAGTGTACGATTGAATCGAGGGCGTCACAAGTTGGTATCAGAGCCGACTGCCTATAGGTAGCCCCCTTTCCAACTCCTTGGCCGAAGTTGAGTCTAGTCACTACAAAGCTTTTACTAACATGGCTGTGTGTCTTACGGGCCCACGTCGTCATTGGGTGGTATTAGGATCTTTTACTCCTCGATCTTTATTCTAGGACTCTAATATCTCTTCTATTCGGGTTAAATGATTTTGCAAAGTCTAACATTAGGTTCTCATAAACACATCCTCCCGGAGAGCTGCTCATTCCAGATGATTGCCTGCTTCACCAGAAGATTATGAAGATACTTGTTGATGTTTCCTGAGACCCTTGTGCCCATCGCTTTTGCAATTCCTTTCCATCAATAAACCCCTATGGGTGACCACGTACACGTGTCATTCATATAATCATTTCCCCGTTGGTCTTGTTTTACAAGATACTCCGAAATCCTCTCTATTGTTCCGAGAATATTTTGTGCCTACTGACTTACAGTAATTTGCCACATGAATACCCCTACGGATAATTCCTCGCACTTACCGAGTATCCGCCATCCCCAGTTGCTCATGTGTTTCACAAAAGTCTTCAAATACTATTCAATCTTCCAAAAATCTTCAGCAGCCTATTGCTCTTGAAATTCTTGCTTGCTTGCATTATGATTAATCCCGTAAGCCTACTAATCTTATTGGCATCCTTTGTCACTATCATTTTAGTACGTTGATTCAACTTGTGTGCGAATACATGCAATCATCAGATGATCCTTATAAATTATCTTCCGGCTCAGACGTCTTTCCAAACTAAGTTGGTACTCGACCAATCAAATTGCCGTCGGTTGTACCCCTAAGTCTATTCAACTTATCCACCCTTTATCAGAGCGTTTGCTTATGATCCCATGATTTGGAAATCATCATTCCTTTGCATTCAAGCTTGAATTAGTCAGTTGTTTCTATAGTCTGATCTCATTGCATTCTTTCTTCTTCTGGTTGAGTACCAATGCTCACATCAGATCCCTTGTGGACCACCAGATCCTTTGTTGGATTTTATCCGACAGTGTAATTCATAGTTAATCACCTTGTGAGTTCTTCCCAGATACATAATGCCTCTGGTAAATTGTATTCTCTGATTTGGCCAACCATGCTCTGCCTTCGAGCTTGTGTTATTTACTCTTGTAGCTTGTGGTACATGTTTCTAAGATGCCCTGATGGGTCGAACCTATGCCTTCCCTAATCCGTGTGAACCTGAGAGTTTTCACGAGTCATACCCTTCTGGTGATTTGCCAGATATAATTTCAACACTACAACCTCATCGAAAGCGAGAAGTGAAAGGAAGGTTATGCATTGAAGAAGTGGGAGTCGACCTTAAACTTTGTGTTCATGCCCATGGACCCGATGTGGAACTTATCATGGAAGCTACTTGTGATAATAATAATCTCCTTGTTATAAGTTCATCTGGTATCTATGTTTGGTCCTTTGCAACCGTGTTTCTGACCATGATTGTGCCCCTTTGATTCCATTTCTCAGACAAGTTAAAGCACTTGTCTTCTACAGATCAATGCATCTCCGCAGCCTCTATTTTGATCTTCCTTTGAGTATTACCCTCTGGTGCCCTGAGAATATCAAAGAACTATGTTGCTTCCTATGAGTCTTCATCTAGTATTGCCTCTCACCGATTTCAGATTTCCCTGGGTTCTGAGTTATTAGTCACTCCAGAACAGCAGTAAGTGAATCGATTCCATACTCTGATTCAATAAGTCTAAGTAATTTTCGTTGCTTACGAGTGTAATCCTTCAAGTCATTCCTAGCCTGATCGCGATATCATTATCATGCTAAATTTTAACTGTGCTACCTGGTCCTTCTTCACGGAGCACAATTTTTGACAATGAGCTAAGCCTATGTCAATCTTCCTGATCATATCATTTCTACTTGAACCACAAGCTTGATTTTGAGTTTGTGTCATACCCGTGGTACCAATAACCATTCGTTTCATCATTCCTTTGACTTGATGTCATCGCAGATCGATTACATCTTCATGGTACCTCAACAAATATGTCGTGATCATCACCATCATTCT
Source organism: Triticum timopheevii (assembly GCA_963921465.1). Lineage (NCBI taxonomy): Eukaryota > Viridiplantae > Streptophyta > Magnoliopsida > Poales > Poaceae > Triticum > Triticum timopheevii. The sequence goes on from OY997270.1 coordinate 145,363,022, forward strand.
GAGCTCTTCCAGGGTATCAATCAAATTCATGATGAGAAATACCATCCTTGCCCCCTCGATGAATTGTTGTCAAGCTCGTCGGACACAAAAATCATCTTTTTCTTGCTGAAATTGTATGACTTAATTTTATAAGTTGTTCTGATGGATCCTTTGTGTATCCAAAGTCTGACCTTTCCTTGATGACCTTGTCAATGCTATCCTGAAGCATGTCTGTGGTACTCTGTTCATCAAAAATAACATTGGGAGTGCAATGCTATTGGTTTCTTGTTCAATTATCCAAATACCGTTGTATGGGTAAACCTCATAAATTCTTTACCCCTTTGTCTAAGTGGTTTCATACTTGGAGCCCTGTCATGTATATCATGCTCCACCTTTCCTTGGGAAAGTTACACTCCTAAATCTTGTGTTTAAACACATTTTCCTTTCCATTGGTTTGTTTAACCTTTCTGGTGATCTATATATGTTATAAGCAGAAATAATCCCCTGATTATGGAAACACCTCGAGGTACAAATCAGTCGGTACGACCCTGTTATTAATGTTGGTGACATTCCGGTAAACCCCGATGGACGAGAACTTTGCCTATTGGTCCGCCTCGTTTTAAGAGCAGGAAAATGGTTCTCTTCGTCCCACACCCTTGGTACCAAACTTTGTTGCCAACATAACTGACAGGCTATCCTCTGACCTGCCTTGCTATCATGACCGTTCAAGATGTTAGCGCCTTCCTGCTTTTAACCCACATGGTGGGCCCATAACCCACAGTTCCACAAGATCGAAACCTGACTCTCCTATACACCCTTGTTTCTAAGGTTATTTCTCACACTTGGCTTCATATGAAAATCCCGAGCCGCCTTCCGAGAGGCGATCTATTCTGGTATCAGACGCGATACTTATTACCATTGCTCTAAACCCCTTTCACCCCCTTGTTTAAGGCAACGAACGATTGTCTACCAGGTTGAAGCTTCTTATTGCACCTCACCTTGCTCTCAATGAATTTTTTGAATTTTCAACTCGAGAGATGCCTCTATGCCACGTTCACTCACATAGTCCCCGCATACCTATCTTGTGTTGAGCTCCGTCCTTCCCGAGTCTTTCCCCTTACTCCAACTCTTAAATCTCGGGATGAGATTTCTTGTAGTGGAGGAGATTTGTAACACCCCCAGTGTCCTGCTGCAGTAACCCACTGTGATTAAGCTAATCATTTTTTTTCAAACAGTGCTTAATCACCTTTGATTCAAATCTCATTTGAAATTCCACTTTGGAATCAAATTCAATTTGCAAGTGATTTTTGAAGTTGCACAAAAGTTGCTGCAAAATAGTCCATCATTTAGTAAAAATTACATAACAAATGATTGTTAAGGAAAACAACATCACCTCCGAGCTAAGATGGACTATAGCAAATTAAAATAATGCCAACTCAGCAAATTGATTGATTTTCCATCTTTTTGCAAATTTCATCTAATTCAAACTTCTTCCAAACTTTTTGTGGCTGTGTCAAACATTGCATTGTAATTATGTGGCAAAGTCCCACATTTTACAAAATCCTTTTGGCAGCTCCAAAAATTTGCAAAGCATTCTGTAAAAAGAGAAAAGAAATAGAAATGCAAAAAAAGAAGGAAAAGGGAACCCCCCTGCCCTTGGGCCTAAGGCCACAGAGACAGGCCCAGCTGGCTAGGCCCAGCTCCCCGCCCCGGTCGTCTCCCCCACTGTTCCCCCGGTGCGCGTCGCTACAGGAGGCTAGTCGCCGCCGAACCACCTCACCGGCGATGACCCCCGCGAGAGCATAAAGCCTCCACGCCCCCGGACGCCTCGAGTCCTTCCCCCACCTACCTCCACCCACTCCCCACTCCTCACTCCCTCTAGACGCCCCTCTCTCCCTTGTCACCCTCTCTCTCTCGCCCAGATCCGCCACGACCACCACCACCGTCGCCAAGAACTCCATCGCCCTTGCAGCCACCATGCATCCCGCAGGCTAGGAGGTTGCCCCGGAGCTCCGTCGAGCTTCGATGCTTCGGCTACGAGGACCGGTTTGAGCTCAGCGCCCTGGCAACGACAAGATCAAGCTCTTCTTCCTCCTGTGGATGCCGCCGTTTTCATTGAACTGCTTCACTCCAGCCTCCCCCGGCTTCACCGACTCATCGGCGACAACCACTGTGAGCGTTCCCCCATTTCCCATTGTTTGTTTTTGCCCCGCACGCGCCCTCTGGCTAGCTGCTACCATGACCATGCCCCGTCCAAAGCTCTGCTTCCGCCGCCATGTCTGTTGCCACTGTTGTAGTTAGCTCCATACTGAACTAACACCATTGCCATGCTCCTGGGGATCCAGGGCAGTGCGTGCGCCCCGTAGATGGCCGTGCCCGTGGCTGTGGCTTCAATTTTGTCCAGCCCGAGCTATGACCGCCGCGGGACATCGCCGAGCCTATAGCACCGTCCACCTCGTGCCTCCTACCTGCCCAGGTCGACTCGCGCCGTCGCCCTCGTCCAGCAAAAGCTCCTCGCGGACCAAGTGCCCACCGGGAGGCCAAACCTGAGCCGCCCCCGCACAGACATATGGTCATCGGCGTACCCGACGCGCCCGCCGTCGCCCGCGAAATCCCTTGGACGCGCCCGGAGATCCGCTTCATCGCCTGGCCACGCCCCAAGCGCGCCGACCCGCGCCTCTGCCACTGCTCTCCCGCGCCCCCAGCACTCGCCCGCGCCTCCCCCACCGCGACCTCCTCGCCGCGGACATATGCCGCCCCGGAAGCGTGCCCCCGCGGCCCTACCGGCCTTCCCTGTCGCCGCGGACCACTTCCCCACCCCACTCCGCGCAGCTCGTCGCCGCCGTTAGCCGTAGCCCCGGACGGCCGGCGCCCCTGGGCTCCGTCCGCTACGCCTTGGCCACGCCCCGACGGGCAACCCGTGCCCGCCCCGTCAACCACCCACTCCAGTGGCCAGATGGTCCACTGCTAGCGGGGCCCCACAACCCCTTTTCTTTAAAACAAATAGGTGTTTTAAATAATTAAAGTAATTAATCCGGTTTAAAATACTAATTAAGATCACTGTTCAAGATATCTTCCGATATTCCGATAAATCGGCCGATTTATCGCTTACCCGTGTCTGACTGATACGATAAATCGACCGATAAATCATCCGATATGGCGATAAATCAACAGATATGCCGATGAACTAGCCGATTTACCCCTTATCATGGGTCGACCGATAAGTTCCCGATAAGCGATATCCCCAACATTGATTAAGATTAATTAGTATGCTAATTAAACTAGGTTAATTTTGTAGTTAGCAAAGCAGTCTGTGACAGGAGGGCCCCACCCCCTGTTGACTAGTCAATAGTTGACTGGTCAATCAGGTCCCCCTGGCCCACATGTCATCCTCTGTGTACACTTCTATGTACACGGAGCTGGGTACCCGTAGCATTTTGTTATTAATTTTTCAAATTAATATTAATTTTATAATATTGTTAAAACTTTAGTAATTCATATAAATTAAACCATAACTCAGATGAAAATGTTTTCTACATGAAAGTTGCTCAGAAAAACAAGACGTATCCGAATACGTGGTCCGTTTACCTGTCAGATGCTGCTAACTACCTGAACATGGAACTTTCCCCGTCCGGTCATCTGTTTGACACAGGTCCGGAACCGGGAAAACATTCCCGGTCGAATTCCCCCCGTCACCTTTATCGTGTAGCCATACGTTAGGTCACACCCGGCACAGCATATTGCCACGTTATGCTTTGTGATGCTATGTTTGCTTTATATTTACTGGTTCTTCCCCCTCTTCTCTCCGGTAGACCCCGAGACCGATGCTGCCCCTATGATTGACTACGTCGATGACGACCCCTCCTTGCCAGAGCAACCAGGCAAGCCCCGCCTTTGATCATCCCGATATCGACCATTCCATTCTCTCATGCTTACATTAGATTCTGCTATTGTTATTGTTTGCTCCTATTCCGATGCATAGCCTGCTTTTGTAACCTGCTTATTGTTACCTTACCTACTTATCCTAAACTGCTTAGTATAGGTTGGTTAGTGACCCATCAGTGACCCCCACCTTGTCCTTGTTGCCCCCGCTTCATCATTGAAGACCTGATCAACGGGATCGAAGACTAGGCCCCGGCACTTCTGATGGGTTACTATCGAGTGCCGAGGGTAAGACCTCTACAACACTTCTGATATTAACCTTGTAGTGTAGCTATTCGGTCGTGGTCATCGAGGGTGATTCCGACTTAACCACTTCCGATACGACTCTGTCGTGCAACCCCTCAAGTGTGCACCTCGGGGGTGATTCCTCTTACGTTCACCTTGATGATTACATCGAGTGGAATTCACCGGGGGTGATTCCTCGGGTTTTTCCCTTGATGTTTAGACACACAGTTACTATGATTACTATGACTTTACACTGAACCATATTACTAAAGACGGGTCGACCCTGAGGGGTACCCGTGCGAGCATAATTGCGAGTGATGTGGAATCGGTTGACCTGGAAGGTGCCCGAGAGATAATTACGAGGCGTGGCTGGGCATTCTTAGCCCTTGCCGCAAGTCCTCGAGACGGGGCAACGGGGTCACATCTTTCGTGAGTCTCTGCTTGTTACCGCGCGTTCATAATCCACTACGATTTGGATATTTGATCCGAGGGGCCTCTGGCCTGATAGCACTAACCATCACATGGGCATAGTATGGGCGTTCTGCGTCGTATGCATCAGCCGAAGCTTAATAGATGTCAGCGACTGAGCGGCGCGCGCCGGGTTGGACTGGTAAGCACCTGCCTTTTAAAAAGAGGTAGCTAGGTCTGCTCACCGTTCGCGTATGCAATGTGCAGGAGTTCCCGAGGCGATGGCCCATCACCCCTGGGGGCATAGGTTTAGTCCGGCGTGCTGACCTCTCTATTAAGCCTAGGTCGGGTTGCGGCGTATTGTTTGGCCGAGGCCGGGCATGACCCAGGAAAGTGTGTCCGGCCGGAGTTAATCGAGCGTGGTGGGTAAGTTGATGCACCCCTGTGGGGAAGAAAACATCTATCGATAGCTTGTCCTACGGTAACGGACACTTGGAGTTGTATCACGATCGATACAACTAGAACTGGATACTTGTGATGAGAATTGGATGGTGATGAGGATTGGATTGTGATGACAATTGGATAGTATGGCTCTGGGATTGCTTTCTTGCAGGGAGTCGAGAAAGGATTTCTGGCCGAGGTTGATAACACTTCTACCACTTTACTTTATGCTATTCTACTCCCTCCTGTTTGCTGCAAGATGGTGGTTTCCAGAAGATGCTAGTCTTCGATAGGACTAGGCCTTCTCTCTATTCTGGCATTTCTGCAGCCCAGTCCACATATACAGCCTTCCTTTGATAATGTTGCATATGTAGTGTAGATCCTTGCTTGCGAGTACTTTGGATGAGTACTCACGGTTGCTTTGCTCCCTCTTTTCCCCCTTTTCCATTTTTCTCGGACGACGCAACCAGATGACGGAGTCCAGGAGCTAGATGACACCTTTGACGACTGCTACTACCCTGAGGGTGCCTGCTACCACGTGACGGACGCCGACGACAAGGAGTAGTTAGGAGGCTCCCAGGCAGGAGGCCTTGCCTTTTCGATCAATGTTGCTTTTGTGCTAGCCTTCTTAAGGCATACTTGTTTAACTCATGTATGTACTCAGATATTGTTGCTTCCGCTGACTCATTTGTATTCGAGCTGATGTATTCGAGCCCTCGAGGCCCCTAGCTTGTCATATAAAGGTTGTATTATTTTAATTTGTGTCTAGAGTTGTGTTGTGATATCTTCCCGTGAGTCCTTGATCTTGAGCGTACACATTTGCGTGCATGATTAGTGTGAGATTGGATCGAGGGCGTCACAGGGGGCATTTAGAAGAGCAGCCCACTCAGAGATCGATGACTTGTACTTGGAACCCTCCGTCATCCGTACAATTCTCCCATCTGGATAGAAGTGTGCTGTGGAGTAAAACTGCATGATCATCTCATCATTCCATTTTGTGAGCTTCTGACCAACAAATGCATCCACTCTAGCAAGTCTGAAACTCTCATGAACATGGGGGAAGTAGTCTTCATTTGCATCAATATACTTCCAGTCCACCCACTTCATGTCACTTACAATGGGCTTCTTATCAAGTAGCACTATCACATAGAAGTCTTGTTGTTCCCTAGTGTGGAAACGGAAATCAGAGGCTATCCTTCTTCTCACTGAATATGTATCCACTTCTTATTCTTCTTCTTCCCTCATGGACAGCTTGCCAAGCACTATGGTAGTAGTCTTTCTAGCCCTCTTCTTCTTCCTCCCAGCAGCAGCTTCTCCATCATCTGGTTGCTCAAGAGTGAACGTCATTGTTTCCTTAGGAGCTAAAGATTTCCGAGGTTTTGACATTGCACTCTTCTAACAACAGTCTTTTCTTAGCACCTGGCTTGGAGCTAGCTGCAAAGACATACTCTTTCCTTAGAATAGTTTTCTTTTTCTTGGAAGTGGCCTCATCTTCTGCAACAAAATCCTCATCCTCACTTTCGGAGGTTCTCTTCTTTCTTGTTCTAGTGGCAGCCTTTGGCAGGTTGCTTGGAGTGTGTCGGTGTCAAAACCGGCAGATCTCGGGTAGGGGGGGCAAGCTGTATGTCTGAGGATTGATGGTAATAATGATCAAAGGGACACAATGTTTATGCAGGTTCGGTCCCTCTTGATGGAGGTAAAACCCTACTCATGTTTGATTATATTCGATGGGTATGGGGGTTACAAGAGTTGATCTACCTCAGATCATAGTGGCTAAACCCTAGCTTGGCTAGCCTATCAATGTTATGATCCTTCCTTTGGTCTACACCCTCCGGTTTATATAGATACTGGAGGGGCCTAGGGTTGTACAAAGTCGGTTTTACAGAAAGGAAATAGTATATCCAGACACCTAAACTTGCCGTTCACGCATACGGGAGTCCAAACCGGACACAAGAGGTGGTTTTCTTCCTTGTATCTTGACAGCCCATTAGTCCGGCCCACATAGAATAGACCGGACGCCCGAGGACCCCTTAGTCCAGGACTCCCACAATAGCCCCTGAACCAGTCTTCAATGATGACGGGTTCGGCGTGCAGGTTTTCTTCGGCATTGCGATGTGGGTTCCTCTCCTTGAATAATATACATCAGCTTTCCTTCACAAAAGAACTGTAATCGGCTTTGCACAATTAACACAACCCTTAGCCGCGAAGGCAGGATACATAAAAAATAGGAATAGTGTCTTTATTGACAACTTTTTTAGGTGAAGCGTCAAACTTGACCCTTCAGTGTTTTGAACCGTTTTCACACTCCTCGTTTCGTATTTCAAGGTCGAGCCCCCTTGCCTCGTCTTGTCAAAACAGATATCGTGCCCACTTATTACGGGATTGCTCAGCAATAAGACTTGGGTAACCCAACCGATTACGGTGCATGTTCATATTGGGATTAGGCGAGATTCAAGGCTTAAGTGGGGGGACGGTTGGCATTTTTACTGCCTATAAGAGGGCAACAGACTCCTCCTTTCTTCCCCACGCCCTCTTCCAGCCTCTGCCTTCCGATCTCCCAAGCTCCAGCACCCGAAACAAAAGGCTTTCGCCTTCCCCACCGCCACCACCTCCTCCAGCCATGGCCGGATCTGGTTCCAACGGCAAGTGGGAGGCCTCCTCCATTACTGAGAAAGAGGTGAAGAATCTCCGGAGCGCGAGGTACCTGGCTGCAGACATTGCGCACAGGCTCCCTAACGAGGGTCAAATCATCCCCACTCCGGAGCCCGACGAAAGGGTCGTCTTCCTCCCCCATTTCCTTAGAGGGCTAGGATTTCCACTCCACCTCTTCAACCAAGGACTCATGTTCTATTACGGGCTAAATTTCCATGATCTAGCTCCGAATTCTTTCCTCCACATCTCTCCGTTCATCGTCGTGTGTGAGGCTTTACTCTGCATCCCACCACACTTCGGCCTATGGCTAAAAATATTCAATGTGAAGCCGAAGGTGGTCGACCGGAGCATGTGGATTGCAGCGGGGCCATGATAAGCAAGCTGCCCAACGCCACATGGCCCAAGGGGGCCTTCATCGAGACCGTCAAGGTCTGGCAGCAAGAGTGGTTCTACATCACCGAGCCGCGCCGCACCAACTAGGCAAAAATTCCAGAGTTCAGATCCGGACTCCCCACGAGGCTCACTTCATGGACCGCTAAGGGCCTCGACTGGGGGTCTGAGACGGAGGTGCAAACGCTGCATACACGCATCACCAACATGTTGGGCAAGAATGTGGGTCTCACCAATGTGGTGCAGATCATGCTCTTCCGCCACACTCTCTGAAAGTGCAACTATCCCTAGGTGGTTTTGGTAATTCATAACAACATATAGCTCATTGAGCTAATGCTATTCCAAGACCATTATTTCAGGAAAGCTCAATGAATGGCATGGCATGGATGATGAAAGTGGATCCCTCAAAATACTAAGGACAAAGGATTGGCTCAAGCTCAAAAGCTCAAGACTCTTCATTTTATATTTTAGTGATCCAAGATCACATTGAATCTATAGGAAAAGGCAATACTATCAAGGAGGGATGAGGTGTTGCTTAATGAGCCTCTTGCTTCATGTGCTTAGTGATATGCTACAAAACCCTCAACTACTTTCCCACATCCACAAATAACATAAACCCAAAGCCAAAATCGGTCACACCGATTCTTCCTATCCGGCGCCACCAATTCCAAAAGTCATAGCCACTGCCACGAACCCTAAGCAAATCGGTCTTACTGATAGGGATCTCGGTCTCACCGAGATGGGATTGTAATCTCTCTGTTTCCCTTCGTAATGTTTTGGTCTAACCGAAGTGAGCGATCGGTCCCACCGAGATTGCAATGTAAACTCTCTGTTTCCTTTTTGTAACATTTTGGTCTCACCGAAAAGAGCAAATCGGTCCCACCGAGTTTACCTGACCAACTCTCTGGAAAGCTTATTACCAAATCGGTCTCACCGAGTTTGTGTAATCGGTCTTACCGAGATTACGTTATGCCCTAACCCTAACCGAATCGGTCTCACCGAGATGCATGTCAGTCCCACCGAAAATCACTAACGGTCACTAGGTTTACTAAATCGGTCCGACCGAGTCTGTTGAATCGGTCCCATCGAGTTTGGTAAATTGTGTGTAACGGTTAGATTTTGTGTGGAGGCTATATATACCCCTCCACCTCCTCTTCATTCGTGGAGAGAGCCATCAGAACAAACCTACACTTCCAACTTACCATTTCTGAGAGAGAACCACCTACTCATGTGTTGAGGCCAAGATATTCCATTCCTACCATATGAATCTTGATCTCTAGCCTTCCCCAAGTTGCTTTCCACTCAAATCTTCTTTCCACCAGATCCAAAACCTATGAGAGAGAGTTGAGTGTTGGGGAGACTATCATTTGAAGCACAAGAGTAAGGAGTTCAGCATCAACACACCATTTGTTACTTCTTGGAGAGTGGTGTCTCCTAGATTGGCTAGGTGTCACTTGGGAGCCTCCGACAAGATTGTGGAGTTGAACCAAGGAGTTTGTAAGGGCAAGGAGATCGCCTACTTCGTGAAGATCTACCGCTAGTGAGGCAAGTCCTTCGTGGGAGACAGCCATGGTGGGATAGACAAGGTTGCTTCTTCATGGACCCTTTGTGGGTGGAGCCCTCCGTGGAATCGCGCAGCCATTACCCTTCGTGTGTTGAAGTCTCCATCAACGTGGATGTACGATAGCACCACCTATCAGAACCACGCCAAAAACATCCGTGTCTCCAATTGCGTTTGAATCCTCCAAACCCTTCCCTTTACCTTCTTGCAAGTTGCATGCTTTAATTTTCGCTGGCTATATACTCTTTGCATGCTTTCTTGAATAGTGTGATGATTGCTTGACTTGTCCTAAAGTAGCTAAAACCTGCTAAACTCTAAAATTGGGAAAAGGATGAGTTTTTAATTGGTCAAGTAGTCTAATCACCCCCCCCCCCCTCTAGACATACTTCAAGGTCCTACAAGTGGTATCAGAGCTTTGGTCTCCATTTGCTTTGATTTCCATAGCTTTTGGTGGTCATAGCCTTGGTTTCACAACCTAGGAGAGTATGGTCTAGCGAGGGAAATTATCACCGTAGCGGTCCTTACTTTGACAATTATTCTCGGACATATTCTCGGACATAACCCCGCCATTTGGGCAATTATTTGTATTGGCTTGCAAGGTGAATTCTTTGATGGGAGAGAGCCGAACCGTGAAGCTAATGCGGAAGAATTGAAGATGCTGCAATACAACGCTCAAGCTTGTGATATCATCTTCAACGGATTGTGTCCCGAAGAATTCAACAAAATCAGCCGTCTTGAGAATGCAAAGGAAATTTGGGATACTTTGATTTATATGCATGAAGGTACCGAATCCGTCAAGGAATCCAAGTTGGATGTGCTCCAAAGTCAGCTTGACAAGTTCAAAATGAAGGATGGTGAAGGTGTCGCTAAAATGTACTCTAGGCTTGCTCTTATCACAAATGAGATTGCCGGCTTAGGGAGTGAAGAGATGACCGACAAATTCATCATCAAGAAGATCCTAAGAGCATTGGATGGAAAGTATGATACCGTGTGCACATTGATCCAAATGATGCCAAACTACAAAGATCTCAAGCCAACGGAAGTCATTGGAAGAATTTTTGCTCATGAGATGTCACTCAAGGATAAGGAGGAACTTCACAACAAGTAAAGTGGTGCTTACAAAGCCTCAAGTGAAGCCCCCACATCATCAAGTGACAAACAAACCTTCAATGAAGAGTTGAGCTTAATGGTGAAGAACTTCAACAAATTCTACAAGAGTAGAACCAAAGAAAGAAGCTCCAAGTCAAGGTCTTACAATGAAAAAAGATCTTCTAGTCGAGAGCACAATTGCTACAATTGTGGGAGACCCGGACACTATTCCAATGAGTGTACGGCACCCTACAAAAGAAGAGAAGATTCTCCAAAAGGAAGAAGCAAAAGAGAAGAATCACCACCAAGAGAGAGGAGGAGTAGAGATGATCGTTATGAACGAAGACCCTCACGGAGAAGCAAGGATTCGGAAAGGAAGGACAAGTCATCAAGGAGCTACACAAAACGAAGAAATCAAGCTCATGTTGGTGAATGGGTATCCGGCCCCAACTCCGACAATCACTCCGAGAGAAGCTATCACTCCGACTCCGAATATACTCAAGATGAAGGTGTTGCCGGTATAGCACTTGTGTCAACCAACTCCTACGACATATTTGATTCACCAAATGAAGGTGTTGGAAGATGCTTCATGGCCAAAGGTCCAAAGGTAACACATCCTGAGTATGTTGATTTCAATAGTGATGAAGATGACTTGCTTGTGGATGATGATTTACTTGTTGACAACTCTAGTGATGAATACTATGATGAAGCATCAATTAATCATGCTAATCAAGATAAAAAAGAATGACAATGATAAGGAGAAGATTGAGCTTCTAACTAAAGAACTAAACACTCTTTAGTTGGCTCATGAAACTATCATCGAGAACTTTTAAGGGCTCATGAGAAGTTACGCTTTGAAAAGCTCAATCTTGAGCAAGAGCATGAGTTCTTAAAAGCAATCAATGATGATCTCCGCAAGAAAAGTTCTTCTTACATTGCCAAGCGTTTACTCTTATCTACTTACATGCCTCAAGTCAAGTCTAGTAACAAGTACAAGAAAGATACTTCCTCTAGTAGTAACAATAATAATGTCAAATCCAATATTGTTGCTTCTAGTAGTTCTCTTGATTGCACTAACGATTCTCTTAGCCAAGTTACACTTGAGCAAGAAAATAGCTTATTGAAGGGAATTACAGAGAAAGGTGTTTACAAGAGCCTTGCCGGGAGTAAGCAATTCGAAGAAATTGTACGCAAGCAAGGAAGGCACCGGAAGAATCAAGGTGTTGGTTTTGAACGATAGTTCAATGCCAATGGAGTTGAGTGGGAAGAAGATCAATACCCCAAGACAAAGTTTGTTCCTCAACAAGAGAAGTATGATCCTACTTCCTTCAAGGGAACACAAGCTCAAGATGATCTTCCACCACAAAACCACAAGAACAAAGGCAAGGACAAGCTTCAAGAAGAGATTGATGCATTTGAAGAAGCACCTAAAGCTTCGTTCAAGTGGGTCCCCAAGACTACGTCAACTTCCACTTCATCAAGTACAACTACAACTCCAAGGATTCCCATCAAGATGATGTGGATCCCGAAGAAGAAGAACAAGAGAGTTCTTGAGGGTGACTCCGCCAACATTCTTAACTCATATCATTATGGCAAGAACAAGTGCAATCAACTTCCACATCTTGCACTAGTTCAAGGAGTCACAAACCCTCATGTTGGTAAGGCAAGGGACAAGGTAACCTAATGATTTCATGGACATCATCTTGTGTGTGCATCACTCTATGTCTATGGATATTCTTGTTTGTTCCTTGTGGGACTAGCCCATGTAGGTAAGTTGAAAGTGCAACTCACTCCAAAGGATTGCTCCAAATGATCTACATCAACATTGAGCATCCACATCTTCGACACCTACATGAAGTCATCATCGACAAAACCCAAGGTTAGTTCATCCCTCTAAGGGGGATCTCACATCTAGGGGGAGCTTAACTCTAAGAATTGAGTCAAAGCAACTCTAATGGTGTGAACATAACAATGCATTATGTAAAAGTGGTAACCCCACTTAAGCTTAAACGATGAGTATGACCTATGATCAAATGTTTTTCATTTGACTCCTAACTCATATATAGATGACCTAGTCATCGCCAATTGCTTGATAGATGCTAGAATTGGTTGTGCATGCTTTGCCACATATTTCATTTGCCATTTTATTGTGTGAGCATGTTGGTGCATATTTTACTCATTCAAGGACATCCAGTTGTTGTTTTGATTGTTTGGTTTATTTTCTTTTTGCCAAGTGGATGGACAAGAATGCCTAAGAACTTTCTCTAGCAATCTATGCTTTTCTCGTCTCAAACTCTATTCATGCTACATCACAAAATTTGATCAAGTCAGATTCGAACCACTCTGTGTGAGGAGCACTTGTAGTCCCCGATTCGTCATAGACTTAAACTTCCAAAACCTCTTTGTGACTCTCGGTCTGACCGATTCCTACATTTCGGTCATACCGAGATCATTAAGTTGATCTGAGTTTTCAATCTCGGTGCAACCAATTTGAACTTTTCGGTCACACCGATTTGCTGTAACTGTACACAGTTATGCATCTCGGTGCCACCGAGTTGTTCCACTCGGTCACACCGACAGGGTCAGGCTATATATAGTCACGGGCAAAATTTTGGAAATTTCTCCGAAACCCCTTCGCCCGCCCAATAGCTCGCTCTGCCATCGAAGGTCTCCGGATCGTCTCCTCGTCGCCAGCAGCCTCCAGTAGCTTGTCTCCGCCGCCGTCAATGGATTTCGCCCCCGCCGTTGCCGCCGTAGCGAGTCCATCGCCAAGTTAGGGTATGGACACGATCCTTGTGCTATCCTCGTCTGATTCCTAGCACATTGTATTCTTATTGAATCTTGCCACGATTGAAACACTCCTATCCAGCCAAAGTAATCCGTAGAGTAGATTACATTCAAAATTTTAGGGTTAGGTTTCCGCCGAAACCATCTCGGACCCACCGAGTTGAAAAACTCGGTGTCACCGATTTGGCTTATGCCATTGCACTAGTGACTCTCGGTCTGACCGGGAATTGCTAATCGGTGCGACCAATTTTAGGATTCTGTGAAACCCTAGCAGTCTCGGTGCCATCGAACTGTGACTCGGTCCAACCGAGATCATCAGTTTAGGTTCCAAAACTGCTTCGGTATCACCGAGTTTGAAAATCAGTTGATCCGAAATGCTTTTTGTGGAAAACTAAAACTGAATTTTTGAATCATTCTTTTGCAAAAAATCTCTGCATTTTGTGATGCTCATCCATTCTATCTCCTCTATAACTCTTCACAGGGTCAGCAGTCAGCTTTTTGCAGCATGTCAGACCAGAGTGACAGCCAGAACAGGTCAGAAGAGAAGATTGACATGAGCAAGGGCACTAGTCCCTCAAGCTCTATAGATGAAGGGAGCATAAGCACTCCTAGAAACCTGCCTAAGGCTGCTACCAGGCAAAGGAGGAAGAGAACTTCAGACTCAGAGATGAGGACTACAAAGCTGAAGAAGATGAGGCTACTTCCAAGAAAGTAGTGCTCAAGAAGGAATATGGCTCTGCACATAGCACAATGCCTGGACTGAAAAAGAAAGTTCCTGCCAAGAGGACACCAATGCCCAAAGCCAGAAAGTCCACTCAAGTGCCAGAGCAGACTGAACCCAAAGAGGCACCTGCAAAGAAAGTCACAACTTCCAAATCTCAGAAAGTTCCCACTGGAGACAATGAAGTTCACCATAGAATCAGAGGATGAAGGTGCTCAGGACAAGAAGAAGAAGAAGAGAGCAAGAACCACAACTGCCCAGGTTCTTGGAAAGCCCTTTATGAGAAGAGATTCAGAAGAGGAAGAGGTTGCTGCACCAGCACCTAAGGCACCAAAGCTTATGGGTGATTCAATAAGGTCAGGGGCTGCAACATCTAAGCCCAAGGAAGCACCCAAAGCAGCCTCCAAGGCCAAGCAAGTACCAAAGAGGAATACTAGGAGTATTCCAGCTGCTGAGAAGAACAAGTGTAACGCCCCGGATTCGATGCGCCAGGTGTCCGCCAGTTATTCGCCGTAGTTGCCTTGTCATTTGCTTGCGTGTTACATTTTATCATGTCATCATCTGCATTTCATATCATGTCATCATGTGCATTTCATTTTGCATACATGTTCGTCTCATGCATCCGAGCATTTTCCCCGTTGTCCATTTTGCAATCCGGCACTCCTATGTCATCCGGCGTCCCCTTCTCGCCTCTCTTCGTGAGCGGGTGTTAAACTTTCTTGGAATGGCCCGAGGCTTGCCAAGCGGCCTTGGTATAGCACCGGTAGACCGCCTGTCAAGTTTCGTGCCATTTGGAGGTCGTTTGATACTCCAACGGTTAACCGGGTAACCGTAAAAAGCCTCTTTTGTGTGCAGCCCAACACCCTTCCAAACTGGCCCAAAACCCAGCAAACTCCCCTCCATGCTCTCGGTCGTTCGATCACGATCGTGTGGGCGAAAACCGCACCTCATTTGGACTCTCCTAGCTCCCTCTATCTATAAATATGTCCTCCCCGTCCAAATTCGCGGATGAATCCTTCCCTAACCCTAGTCCTCTTCCTCCCGCCACCACCGGACACGTCCGTGACAGCCGGACACGTCCACGCCGCTCCCCCCGTCCACTCCGCAGGTGCCACGTGGCACGCCGCCACCCGCCGCCGCCGCGGCCCGCCCGAGCCCATCGCGGGCCCGCGTGCCGCCGCCGCCGGCCCCCGCCCCGCGCCTCCCGGCCCCCGTGCCGAGAGCCGCCGCCCTCCGCCGCCTCCGCTGGGCGTCCCTACCGTCCGGTCGCCGCTCCGCTGCCCGGCCGCCCGCCGCCGGCCGCCGCCGCGGGCGCCGCTCTGCGCCCCGCGCCCGATGCGCCCTGGCTCCAGGAGAGGAGCTCCTCGAGCGGCTCCCGTGCGCCAGCCTCCCCTCGCGGTGTCGCTGCCGCCCGGCTCTTCCGCCGCCGCCGGCCGGACTTCGGCGACCTCCACCGCAGGTCACGTCGCCAGCGCCCGGCCTCTCTCTCCCTTCCTTTTTCTCCTTCCTCCCCTCACCAACTCTCTCTCTCCCTCGCAGCTAGCCACCGCCGCCATGAACGCCACCACCGAGCTCCGGCCGCCGTCTGCTTCTTCTCCGGCGAACCACTCCGGCGAGATCCAGCTGCTTTGAGAACCGTGCCGAAACCCTAAGGTTGACCTCGAAAAACTACTAAGTCCCGAATATTTTTGCATTATCATGCCATGTTCATCGCGTCATAACTTGCTGCATACTGCTCCATTTCGTGCGTGTAATATGTCAAATTGTTCATCTCAACGAGTACTTCATTTCATCTCATTGCATCATTTTCATTTGAGCTCATCTTGATGCCTGAATCATCGTTGCAAGAGTGCTATGTGATTTTAATCTGCTGAAACTGTTATAACATGCTCATTTGTCATTTTTGCCATGTTTGATGTGTGCATCCTATGAGGTTGATGTCTACATGTGTTTTGATCTATGCCATGCCATCTTCATAGTGGTGCTATCCATGTATTTTTGTGAGTTGTGTAGAGAGTGCATCAAGCTTGTTAAGTAGTGTACTTGATGTTGCTGTTTTTGTAACGCCCCGGGTTCGATGCACCAGGTGTCTGCCAGTTATTCGTCGTTGTTGCCATGTCATTTGCTTGCATGTTGCATTTGATCATGTCATCATGTGCATTTCATTTTGCATACGTGTTCATTTCTTGCATCCGAGCATTTTCCCCGTTGTCCGTTTCGCAATCCGGCACTCCTATATCCTCCGGCGTCCCCCTTTTGTCTCTTGTGGTGAGTGGGTGTTAAACGTTCTCGTAATGGACCGAGGTCTGCCAAGCGGCCTTGGTATAGCACCGGTAGACCGCCTGTCAAGTTTCGTGCCATTTGGAGGTCGTTTGGTACTCCAACGGTTAACCGGGTAACCATAAAAGCCTCCTTCTCTTGGCAACCCAACACCTCTCCAAAGTGGCCCCAAACCCAGCAAACTACCCTCCATGCTCTCGGTCGTTCGATCACGATCGTGTGGGCGAAAAACGCACCTCATTTGGAGTCTCCTAGCTCCCTCCACCTATAAATTCGTGCACCCCTCCTCCAAATCCGGGTCAAAAACCCTAAAAACTTCCCCTCTCTGCGCCGGACGTGTCCGCCCGTCGCCGGACACGCATCCGCCGCCGCCCGCGCCCAATCGGGGCTCGACACCTGTCCGCCGCCGCCTGCCCGCCTCCGCCGGCCCGCGGGGCCCGGATCCGCCGCCTCCGCCGCCCAGGGTCACCCGCGCCCCCGCGGCCGAGCCCCGCCGCCTCCGCCGCCTCTGCCGCCGGCCTCCGCGCCGCCGCCTCGCATCCGCCGCCGCCGCCCGAGAGGCCCGGCTCCACCTGACACTCTCCGGCCACCCGGCGTCGGCGGAGCTCCTCCGGAGCGCCGCCGCGCCAGTGCCCTGCACCGCCGACCCGCCTCGGCTCCGTCCAGAGCCCGGCCTCGCCCCGAGCTCCGGCGAGCTCACCTTCGCCTCTCTGGCCTCCTCCCCGCCCGGATCCGGCCTCCGCCGCCGCGGATCCGCCTCTCTGGCCTCCCCTTGCCGGTCCTGCCTCGCCGGAGAACCCTCGCCGCCCGGACCCGCGTCAGCTCAACCCGGATCCACATCTCCGACGTGCCTCGATATCCGTGCAAGGTTGAACCCCCTAAGATTTCCACCAAGTCCCGAAATATTTTGACATTATCATGCCATGTTCATCGCATCATAACTCTGCATCTGTAGCTTCGTCTCGTGTGTGTAATATGTCAAATTGTTCGCCTGGACGAGTACTTCATTTCATTCCATTGCATCATTTTCATTTGAGCTCATCTTGATGCCGGAAATGCTGTTGGAAGAGTGCTATGTGATGTTAATCTGCTGAAACTGTTATAACATGCTCATTTGTCATTTTTGCCATGTTTGATGTGTGCATCCTATGAGGTTGATGTCTACATGTGTTTTGATCTATGCCATGCCATCTTTCCAGGTGTGCCATCCATGTATTTTTGTGAGTTGTGTACTGAGTGCATCAAGCTTGTTAAGGAGGGTACTTGCTGTTACTGGTTTCCTGACTGTTTCTGTTATATTTTGTTGCTATGTAAACATGCTTCTGCTAGTTACTCTATGCATAATCTGGAGATGTTCACTAAGGATGAATTGTTATACATGTCATGGTCTATCCATTCGTGCCCCTGGTTGCATTTATATCCTGATGTATCATGTTGTTATCTTGCTCCAAAGTTTGCTAAATAATGTTGTTGTCAGCCTATTAACATGAAGTTCAGTTTTGGCCATATGCTTTTCTAGTGATCCATGCACCCTATAAACTTGTGCTTGCCATTCTTAGCTTCATAAACATGTATTCTTACAGTTGGTTGCCTTGCCATGCCATGTATTGCACTGTGGTGAGTGGTTCAAGCTCACTAACATGCCTACTTATTGTTGTTCCTGCCACGTATGAATCTGTCATATAACTTGCCATGTTTACATGGGTGCCATCATATTTTCTGTGCCCTTTTGGCTCATTGTCAGTAAGGGACTTTTATTCTATGCAATTAGTAGATTCATGCCATGCCTTTGTTTTCCATGATAAGTTCTTGTAACATGTTGTTTGATAGCTCTAAACATTGCAACCTGATGTTATTTCCTGATAAGTCTGAAACTGTTATTATTTGCAATATTTCTATGTCATTTTGAGCATGTTCTAATTGTTTCTGGAGATATCTTAGTGTTCATGTTTTGTCATGCTTTACCTGTACTTCATGCCCATGCCTTTTGTTTTCTCGTTGGTATGCTGTAGCTTGTTGTTTTGATGCTTGCAATATGCCTAGTTGTTGTTTTGGACAGATTGTTGTTATGACTTGTATAGGGTGTATGTGTTGAACCGTTGCTCCGTTTTGAGTGTGCTCTATATGAAACTTGCTTGATTTTGCATGTAGTTTCATAATATCATGTTGTATCCATGTTTGGGAGTGTTCTATTGATGTTTGTATGCATTTTGCATCAATGACATGCTTAACTTGTTTTGCTCATATCTTCTAGGCCGTAGCTCCGAACTAATTGAACTTTATATGTAACTTGACTAGAATTTCGTGTAGATCCTCTTGGTGCATCTTAACTTGCTGTTTAACAACTTGAACATATGGTTTATTCAGTTCAGGACCAATTTCGAAATTTGCATATGAGGACTTACCGGAATTGTTATATGTTGTTTCCGGCCTCATTTAAACTTGCCTTGATGTGTTGTCCTTGTTTGCATCATCTCTTGTCATGAGTAGCTTCATGTAGCCTTGTCATGCATCATGCTTGTTGTGCATCATGTCTTGTTCATGTGTGGTGTGTTTACTATGTTGTGTGCTTCTTCTCGATAGTTCCCGTTTCATTGCGATCGTGAGGATTCGTTCGTCTACGCTTGGTTCGTCTTCGTGGCTTCATCTTTTTCATGGACTCGTTCTTCTTTCTTGCGCGATTTCAGGCAAGATGACCGTTACCCTTGATCTCACTACTATCATTGCTATGCTAGTTGCTTCGTTCTATCGCTTTGCTGCGCTTCCTATCACTTGTTCTTCAAGCCTCCCCAAATTTCCATGAACCTCTAACCTTTGACACCCTTCCTAGCAAACCGTTGCTTGGCTATGTTACTGCTTTGCTCAGCCCCTCTTATACCGTTGTTAGTTGCAGGTGAAGTTGAAGATTGCTCCATGGTGGACAGGGTTATGTTTGGGATATCACATTATCTCTTATATTATTAATGCATCTATATATTTGGCAAAGGGTGGAAGGCTCGGCCTTATGCCTGGTGTTTTGTTCCACTCTTGCCGCCCTAGTTTCCGTCATACCGGTGTTATGTTCCCGGATTTTGCGTTCCTAACGCGGTCGGGTGATTTATGGGACCCCCTTGACAATTCGCTTTGAATAAAACTCCTCCAGCAAGGCCCAACCTTGGTTTTACCATTTGCCTCACCACCACCTACTTTTCCCTTGGGAGTCGCTCTCTCGAGGGTCATATTTATTTTAGCCCCCACGGGCCAATGCTTGTCTAAGTGTTGGTCTGAACCGAGTAGACTGCGGGGCCCCCTCGGGGAAACTCGAGGTCTGGTTTTACTCGTAGGATGTCTCATCCGGTGTTGCCCTGAGAACGAGATATGTGCAGCTCCTATCAGGATGTTGGCATGCCGGGAGGTCTTGCTGGTCTTGTTTTACCATTGTCGAAATGTCTTGTAAACTGGGATTCCGAGACTGATCGGGTCTTCCTAGGAGAAGGAATATCATTCGTTGATCGCGAGAGCTTATCATGGGCTAAGTTGGGACACCCCTGCAGGGTTATAAACCTTCAAGAGCCGTGCCCGTGGTTATGTGGTAGATGGGAATTTGTTAATGTCCGGTTGTAGATAACTTGACACCAGATCCGATTTAAAATGCATCAACCGCGTGTGTAGCCGTGATGGTCTCTTCTCGGCGGAGTTCGGGAAGTGAACACAGTTTCTGTGTTATGATTGACGTAAGTAGGAGTTCAGGATCACTTCTTGATCATTGCTAGTTGAGGACCGTTCCTTTGTTTCTCTTCTCGCTCTCATTTGCGTATGTTAGCCACCATATCATGCTTAGTCACTGCTGCAACCTCACCACTTTACCCCTTCCTTTGCCATTAAGCTTTGCTAGTCTTGATACCCATGGTAATGGGATTGCTGAGTCCTCATGGCTCACAGATTACTACAACAACAGTTGCAGGTACAGGTTATGCGATGATCATGACGCGAGAGCGATGTTTGCTTGTTTTGGAGCTCTTCTTCTGCTTCTTCTTCGATCAGGGGATAGGTTCCAGGTCGGCAGCCTGGGCTAGCAGGGTGGATGTCGTTTGAGTTTCTGTTTGTGTTTCATCCGTAGTCGGATGGTGCTCTTATGTAAGATGATGTTGTATTCATGTGGCATTGTATGCCTTTTGTATGTATCCCCATCTATTATGTAATGTTGATGTAATGATATCCACCTTGCAAAAGCGTTTCAATATGCGGGTCTATCCTTGGTGGGACCTTCGAGTTCCTTTTGGATAGGGTCGCATATTGGGCGTGACATTTTTCCTGACTGATTCTGTGATATTTTGTTGCTATGTAAACCTACTGCTACAAGTCATTCTATGCATAATCTGGAGATGTTCACTAAGGATGTTTTGTTATACATGTCATGCTCTATCCATTCATGCCCCTGATTGCATTTTTAGCCTGATGTAACATGTTGTTATCTTGCCCTCAAAGTTGCTCAATAATGTTGCTGTCAACCTGTTAACATGAAGTTCAGTTTTGGCCATGTATTTTTCTAGTGATCCATGCACCCTATGAACTTGTTCTCGCCATGCTTAGCTTCTCTAACATGTATTCTTACTGTTGGTTGCCTTGCCATGCCATGTATTGCTCTGTGGTGAGTGGTTCAAGCTCACCAACGTGCCTACTTATTGTTGTTCCTGCCATGTTTGAATCTGTCATATATCTTGCCATGTTTACATGGGTGCCATCATATTTTCTGTGCCTTTTTGGCTCATGGTCAGTAAGCGACTTTTGTTACATGCAATTAGTAGATTCTTGCCATGCCTTTGTTTGCCATGTTAAGCTCCTGTAGCATGTTGTTTGATAGCACTAAACATTGCAACCTGATGTTATTTCTGCTAAGCCTGAAACTGTTATTATTTGCAATCTTTTTTTTTGACAGAAAGATTGTAAGGGAACCCCATACAGTATAATTGATGCAACAGCCCCGAATTGCAAGTACCATGCCTTCAACCTGGGTGGGTGGGAAGGCATCAGCCCCTTCCCACCACTAGGTTATTATTTGCAATCTTGCCATGTCCTTTTGAGCATGTTCTATTAGTTTCTGGAGATAGCTCAGTGTTCATGTTTTGTCATGCTTTACCTGTACTTCATGCCCATGCCTTTTGTTATTATGTTGAGATGTTGTAGCATGTCGTTTTGGTGCTTGCAATAGGCCTAGTTGTTGTTATGGACAGATTGTTGTTATGAGTGTATGTGTTGAACCGTTGCTCCGTTTTGAGTGTGCTCTATATGAAACTTGCTTAGTTTTGCATGTAGTTTCATATTATCATGTTTCATCCTTGTTTTGGGGTGTTTGATTGATGTTTGTTTGCATTTTGCATCAATGCCATGTTTAACTTGTTTTGCTCATCTCTTCTAGGCCGTAGCTCCGAACTAAATGAACTTTATATGTAACTTGACTAGAATTCCGTGTAGATTCTCTTGGTGCTCTTTAACTTGCTGTTTAACAACTTGAACATAATGTTTGTTCAGATCTGGACCAACTTCTAAAGTTGCATATGAGGACTTACCGGAATTGTTATATGTTGTTTCCGGCCTCATTTAAACTTGCCTTGATGTGTTGCTCTTGTTTGCATCATCTCTTGCCATGAGTAGCCTCATCTAGCTTTCTCATGCATCATGCTTGGTTGAGCATCATGTCTTGTATATGTGTGGTGTGTTTACTATGTTGTGTGCTTCTTCTCGATAGTTCCCGTTTCGTTGCGATCGTGAGCATGCGTTCGCCAACGTGTGGTTTGTCTTCGTGGCTTCATCTTCTTCATGGACTCGTTCTTCTTCCTAGCGGGATTTCAGGCAAGATGACCGTCACCTTGGATCTCATTACTATCATTGCTATGCTAGTTGCTTCGTTCTATCGCTATGCTGCGCTACCTATCCCTTGTTCTATCAAGCCTCCCAAATTGCCATGTCAGCCTCTAACCTTTTGCACCCTTCCTAGCAAACCGTTGCTTGGTTATGTTCCCGCTTTGCTCAGCCCCTCTTATAGCGTTGTTAGTTGCAGGTGAAGTTGAAGATTGCTCCATGGTGGACTGGGTTATGTTGGGATATCACAATATCTCTTATTTAATTAATACATCTATATACTTGGTAAAGCATGGAAGGCTCGGCCTTACGCCTGGTGTTTTGTTCCACTCTTGCCGCCCTAGTTTCCGTCATACCGGTGTTATGTTCCCGGATTGTGCGTTCCTTACGCGGTCGGGTGATTTATGGGACCCCCTTGACAGTTCGCTTTGAATAAAACTCCTCCAGCAAGGCCCAACCTTGGTTTTACCATTTGCCTCACCACCACCTACTTTTCCCTTGGGAGTGATTAACCCAAGGGTCATCTTTATTATAGCCCCCCCCCCCCCCCCCCGGGGCCAATGCTTGTCTAAGTGTTGGCCCGAACCAAAGCCACTTGCAGTGCCACCTCGAGGAAACTTGAGGTCTGGTTTTAGTTGTACGTAGTGTTCATCCGGTGTTGCCTTGAGAACGAGATATGTGCAGCTCCTATCGGGATTGTCGGTGCATCGGGCGGTCTTGCTGGTCTTGTTTTACCATTGTCGAAATGTCTTGTAAACCGGGATTCCGAGACTGATCGGGTCTTCCTGGGAGAAGGAATATCCTTCGTTGATCGCGAGAGCTTATCATGGGCTAAGTTTGGACACCCCTGCAGGGTCATAAACTTTTGAGAGCCGTGCCCGCGGTTATGTGGCAGATGGGAATTTGTTAATGTCCGGTTGTAGATAAATTGACACCAGATCCGAATTAAAACGCATCAACCGCATGTGTAGCCGTAATGGTCTCTTCTCGGTGGAGTCCGAGAAGTGAACACGGTTTCTGTGTTATGTTTGACGTAAGTAGGAGTTCAGGATCACTTCTTGATCATTGCTAGTTGACGACCTTTCCTTTGCTTCTCTTCTCGCTCTTATTTGCGTATGTTAGCCACCATATATGCTTAGCCGCTGCTGCAACATCACCACTTTACCCCTTCCTTTCCCATTAAGCTTTGCTAGTCTTGATACCCATGGTAATGGGATTGCTGAGCCCTCGTGGCTCATAGATTACTACAATAACAGTTGCAGGTACAGGCTATGCGATGATCATGACGCGAGAGCGATGTTTGCTTGCTTGGAGTTCTTCTTCCGCTTCTTCTTCGATCAGGGGATATGTTCCAGGTTGGCAGCCTGGGCTAGCAGGGTGGATGTCGTTTGAGTTTCTATTTGTGTTTCATCCGTAGTTGGATGGTGCTCTTATGTATGATGATGTTGTATTCGTGTGGCATTGTATGCCTCTTGTATGTATCCCCATCTATTATGTAATGTTGATGTAATGATATCCACCTTGCAAAAGCGTATCAATATGCGGTTCTATCCTTGGTGGGACCTTCGAGTCTCTTTAGGATAGTATCGCATATTGGGCGTGACAAGTTGGTATCAGAGCCTCGACCGACCCTAGGAGCCCCCTTGATTGATCATGTAGTTTGGCCGTTGTTGAGTCTACAAGAAAACTGTTTTCGGAGTCTAGTTATATCGGAGAGTAGGAATTCTCTTTACTCCTCAGCCCCTTCGTCGCTCTGGTGAGGAATCTTGACGTAGGTGTTTTGAACTACTCCTCTTCCCCTTCAAAATTTTCTTTAGGATCACGCGGTTAGTTTTCTTTCGTTGCCCATCCTCTTTTATCCGGTGCATCTCTCGTCAAGTCGACTCAAACCTCTTTGTCTTTGGGAGATCAATCCTCAGGTCTTTTCAATCGTTGTTTTTCCCCATCCGAGGTTGTCCTTGTTTTTGTTTCCCACCTGCCCAACCTTCTTCTTATTGGAGCCGGAGCCTGTAATCGAGTATCCATCCTACTCGTGCAAGTCTTTGTTTTCTTTCCTCAATGATTTCAACCGGTGTTTTATCTTCAAGATATTCGTTGGTTCCCTGTCCAAGTTGCCTTTGTTTTTCCCGCCCTCCCACCCTCTTCTTCCCGGAGTCTGAGTCTATTTCAACCATCAATTTCATTCGTGTGGAGCCTCTTCAGTCTTTTGTCAATTATTTCAACCGGTGAATTCTCATCTCGTTCGTCATTCTTCATCTCTTTCTTTTTCCGGTGGACTCAATTCAAGTTTTTTCGGTTTGATCACATTCTTTTCCCTTGGATCAAGTGTTTTCCCTGCTCATTCACCTCTCTCCAGTTTATCCTTCCGGAGTGTTCAAGAAATCTCAGGATATTCGTCTGTGTTTGAATTAATTCGAGGTTGTCACCTCATTCAAATATTTTAATTGTTTGGGTGCATCATCTATCTGTTCAACAATCCTGTCCAACGGTGTTTTCTTTCAGTGGACCCTAACCCACAGGTCTTTTCCCAGGATCTTACCTGGCTCTTCTAATTTCCCCGGAGTTATTCTCCAATTCTTTTCAAAGTGTGACGTAAGAATGGATTCCAGCAGTCACATGCCTTCTCCAAGATCTCGTTCAAATTCTTTTCATTGTTGGCTCAACCTCTTCGCTCATCATTATCCCGGAGTATCTCAGTAATTTTGGTGGTGTTTCTCGTCATCATTTGAAGATTGAAGAAGAGTTTTTCCTCTAAATCTTGCCCGTTCTCTCGAATATTCGTGATTCTAGCTTCATGTTATCCTCTCGAATTATTTCATTTGTCAGATATTCCTTTTTCTTACCCATCCGGAGTATGTCAGAAGTTGTTTTTCCATTGTTTTCACCGAAGGCCATCATTCCAAAAGAAATTCTTCGTCCTCTCATTTCAGCTACTATTATCCATTTATCCCGGTGCTTCGTTCGAGTGTTCTTCAATCATCTCATGATCTCCCTGTTCTTTTGCATCTAAATCCCCTCGGGCATATTGGTTCTTTTAATTCTTCCCGGTGATTCATTCTCTTTCGTCAGTCATTTCTGAATTCTAACGGTGGTTCTTTAAGATTCTTTTTCTTTGATTACATATTAATCCATTCATTCTTTCCAATCCTACCGGTGGTTCATGAAGACATTCTCAAGTTTGCGATATGTCAATTCTCAATCCTTTTCAAGAAGAATAAGTAGTTTGCAAAATCCATTGCTTGTCATCAATCTAAGTTGATGAAGGATAAGCATACAATAAATCTTATTCTTGTTTCATCGTCGTCAAGTAATCCCTTCCGTCGGAGTTTGTTCTTGATGAATAAATTCTAGTTCCAAGTGTTTTCATCTTTTCTTTTCCGGAGTTCAAATTCCCTCGGCCATTTCGTCAGAACCTCCATCTAAATCATCGCAACGCTCATCTATTCTTTCAACCTTCATTTTATCTCGTCATCCTTTTGTTACCGGAGTTCTTCATGGTGGTTCTTCATGATTTAATTCTTTCTTCAAGAATTCATCAAGATTTTGTTGGAGGAGTTCAAGTATCTTTTCTTCTCGCACTCGAAGTGCAATTAATTCTCCATATTCTTTTGAAGTGGACTTTTGCATTTCTTCGTTCTTCTAAGCTGTCCAATCATTTCCGTTTGTGGCCGGTTATCACCTTATGATCTTGAGATGTTACCTATAACACCGCAACAAGCTTATTCTTTTCGTTGTTGATTTTCTCAACAACTACGTTCAAACCTTCCTTCTGAAGATGCTTTCTATTTCTTTCGTGGCACAAGTTGTCATTTTCTTCTCCGTTCTTTTCATTCAACTCTTTCAATTCTTTCCGGAGATTTTGTGTCATGTCTTCATCAAGTGACATTCCATACTCTCAAGCTCGTGTTCTATTCTTTCCTTGTTCAGCCGGAGTGCTTCCTAAATCCTTTCAGCCTTATCTGTGTCTTATCTCGTGCTAATCGGAGTGGTTCATAGTCTATCTGATTCCGTGAGCTTCGATTTTCGTCATTCTCGTCGTTCCTCTCTTTTTCTCGAGTGCTCTCAATTCTTTGCTTCTTCTCTTTAGCTCTTGTTTCACCTCATCCCTTTTCCCTTCCGTCTCGGTCCTAAGATCTCGGGACGAGATCTCTTGTTAGTGGAGGAGTGTTGTAACGCCCCAGATTCGATGCGCCAGGTGTCCGCCAGTTATTCGCCGTAGTTGCCTTGTCATTTGCTTGCGTGTTGCATTTTATCATGTCATCATCTGCATTTCATATCATGTCATCATGTGCATTTCATTTTCCATACATGTTCGTCCCATGCATCCGAGCATTTTCCCCGTTGTCCGTTTTGCAATCCGGCACTCCTATGTCATCTGGTGTCCCCTTCTCGCCTCTCTTCGTGAGCGGGTGTTAAACTTTCTCGGAGTGGCCCGAGGCTTGCCAAGCGGCTGTGGTATAGCACCGGTAGACCGCCTGTCAAGTTTCGTGCCATTTGGAGGTCGTTTGATACTCCAACGGTTAACCGGGTAACCGTAAAAAGCATCTTCTGTGTGCATCCCAACACCCTTCCAAACTGGCCCAAAACCCAGCAAACTCCCCTCCATGCTCTCAGTCGTTCGATCACGATCGTGTGGGCGAAAACCGCACCTCATTTGGACTCTCCTAGCTCCCTCTATCTATAAATATGTCCTCCCCGTCCAAATTCGCGGATGAACCCTTCCCTAACCCTAGTCCTCTTCCTCCCGCCGCCACCGGACACGTCCGTGACGGCCACACACGTCCGCCCCGCTCCCCCCATCCACTCCGCAGGTGCCACGTGGCACGCCGCCACCCGCCGCCGCCGCGGCCCGCCCGAGCCCGTCGCGGGGTCGCGCGCCACCGCCGCCGGCCCGCGCCCAGTGCCTCCCGACCCCCGCGCCGAGCGCCGCCGCCCTCCGCCGCCTCCGCTGGGCGTCCCTACCGTCTGGTCGCCGCCCGGCCGACCGCAGCCGGCCGCCGCCGCGGGCGCCACTCTGCGCCCCGCGCCCGATGCGCCCTAGCTCCAGGAGAGGAGCTCCCCGAGCGGCTCCCATGCGCCGGCCTCCCCTCGCGGTGTCGCTGCCGCCGGCTCTTCCGCCGCCGCCGGCCGGACTCCGGCGACCTCCGCCGCAGGTCACGTCGCCAGCGCCCGGTGTCGGTGTCAAAACCGGCGGATCTCAGGTAGGGGGTCCCGAACTGTGCGTCTAGGCGGATGGTAACAGGAGACAAGGGACACGATGTTTTTACCCAGCTTCGGGCCCTCTCGATGGAGGTAAAACCCTACTCCTGCTTGATTAATATTGATGATATGGGTAGTACAAGAGTGGATCTACCACGAGATCAAGGAGGCTAAACCCTAGAAGCTAGCCTATGGTATGATTGTTGTGATTGTTGTTTGTCCTACGGACTAAAACCCTCCGGTTTATATAGACACCGGAGAGGGCTAGGGTTACACAGAGTCGGTTACAATGGTAGGACATCAACATATCCGTATTGCCAAGCTTGCCTTCCACGCCAAGGAAAGTCCCATCCGGACATGGGACAAAGTCTTCAATCTTGTATCTTCATAGTCTTGGAGTCCGGCCGATGATGATAGTCCGGCTATCCGGACACCCCCTAGTCCAGGACTCCCTCAGTAGCCCCTGAACCGGGCTTCAATGACAACGAGTCCGGTGCGCATATTGTCTTCGGCATTGCAAGGCGGGTTCCTCCTCTGAATAATTCATAGAAGATTGTGAACATCAGGATAGTGTCCGGCTCTGTAAAATAAATTCCACATACCACCGTAGAGAGAATAATCTGTACACAAGTTCAATCTGCTGATGTATTTTGTGGCGTGACGTCACACCACTACCAAGCCTTTACTTGAATCATTTTTATTATACCACCTCAGCGCGTTTAGCGAAGCGGTTTCCTTGGCACGTCTTGTCAAAGCAGAGATCATGTTCCCCTTATTCCGGGATTCCCATCAATACGGACGTGGGTAACCCAACCGCGCCATTGATTGCGGCGCTTAGGAGATAAGCGAGTTTTACCAGGCCGGTGGGGACGCATAGTCTTCGTCCGCCCATATATAAGGGGATAAGGATCCACCTTTTTTACCTACGCCTTCTTCCTCCTTTGCTTATCCATCTCCGCGCACTCGAGCTCCAGCGCCCAAGTCCACACATCTCGCCTCAACCTTCTCTAGCTATGTCCGGAGTGGGAGGCAAGTGGATGGCCTCCTCCATTACGGAGGGGCACATCGAGAGGCTGCGCGGCGTCGGATACCTGTCCAGCGACATCGCGCACCGGCTGCCCAATGAGGGGCAGCTCATCCCCACCCCCAGGCCCCATGAGAGGGTCTTATTCCTTCCCCACTTCCTCCGCGGACTGGGCTTCCCACTTCACCCCTTCGTCCGGGGGCTCATGTACTACTACGGCCTGGACTTCCACGATCTGGCGCCAAACTCCATCCTCAACATCTCGGCGTTTATCGTCGTGTGCGAGGCCTTCCTCTGCATCCAGCCTCACTTCGGCTTGTGGCTAAAGACCTTCAATGTCAAGCCGAAGGTGGTGAAGGGCGTCCAAGTGGAGTGCGGAGGCGCCATGGTGGGCAAAATGCCCAACGTCACCTGGCTCGAGGGCGCCTTCATGGAGTCCATCAAAGGGTGGCAATCGGGGTGGTTCTACATCACCGAGCGGCGTGACCCTAAATGGGCAGCGGCCCCCGAATTCAGATCTGGTACCCCCATGCAGCTCGCCTCCTGGAAAGAGAAGGGCTTGCTATGGGGTAGTTCGGAGGAGCTGACCGGACTCCAGTCCTATCTCCAGACCCTGGTGAACTAGAAGCTTAAGCTTGTCAATGTGATCCAGGTCATGCTCGTCCGCTGGATTCTCCCCTGCAAACAACGGGCCTTCAATCTGTGGGAGTTTGATCCGGCACAGCACCGGACCCTGAGCGGGCTCTTCGACACGACGTACGAAGCTGCCTGGAGGGTGCTATTCAAGGGCGGAGAAGCCCCCGCATCCGCAACTGAAGATCGTGGATTCAGCACGCAGCGCCCGGCCGGCGAGGTAAGCTATGTCATCCCTTATGGGACACTCATTTCTTTCATAGTTTGACTCTATGTGGGATCTAAAACTCCCAATGCCTTTAACAGGACTGGCAGAAGATGTCCGGACAGGTTAACTATCTGGCTCCCCTTCCAGAAGACCCAGCGGACACCAGTTTGACGGGGCTGCTGGTTCCGGCACTTTACGTGGTGCCGGAGAAGAAGGCCAAGAAGAAGGCCACGGGAACCCGAAGGAGTTCCCGGTGCCAGGTGGTATCGGACTCATCGTCCGATGACTCCGAGGCGGACTCCTCCCTCGAGGAGGAGGATAAAGAGGCCTCTCCCCCAGCGGGGTGAGAGAAGAAGAGGAAGGCCTCCCCAACGAAGGCGGCCGAAGGGTCCAAGAAAGGACGGACCCTTCCTCCGGACTGATCCGCCAACGCCGATGATGGCGACGAGGAGTGGCCCTCAAGGGCCAAGCCCCTGGCAAGATCGTAAGTGTCCGAATTCCTGAGTGATTTATAATTTTTCTTTCTACCACGCGGTGTCTTTCTAATGCCGCATACAACCTGCAGTCCGGCCAAGGACGATCTTCCCGCTTCGTCGAGCGGGTCCTTGGGCACGTCGGATATGGATTCCCTTCCGACCGCCTCCACTCCTCGTGACCCTGACGACGCCGAGGTGGGATCCCAGGAGGGGACCCATCAGGAGGAGGAGGCTCCGGAGGTGCCGCAAGGCAACTTCCCGGACTTCGCACCGGACTCCGCACCAGAACCTGCAGTGGTTTCGGAGTCCGGTAGGCGGCCCCTTCGTAAGAAGGGCAAGACTGTGACACCAGCGGCCTCCGTCCAACCGGAGGCGCCGGATAACTTGCTGGAGGTGCTCAACGGCGCTTCCATCGAAGAAGAACACCGCACTGTCATGAGTGCGGTGATTCAGAAGGTTCACCTTGCCAAGAGCGGGCTGACCGAAACCTGCAGCAGCCTTCTAAAAGGCTTTGAGGTAAGAAATTTAAAATATGTAATATAATACCACATACATAGTAGCCCCTGATGCTCGGTTCGGTGTTCGGAAAGAAAAGCCGGACTGAGGATCTAAAAAGATATACACAGGAGTTCTAAAAAATATGTCAATATGGGATTGCAGGCTGCGCTGCTGACCTCTGCCACACTGACTGCGGAGGTCGATGCTTTGAAGCAGAACCTCGAGCGGTCCGAGAAGCAGCTCGAGGACAAGGAAGGTGAGTAACACCGTATTAGATTTGTACCTTACAGAAAAGGATTTTGGTTGCAAGAGAAATAACAAGGATAACATGGGTGCTACAGGGGCCACGAACGAGGTGGCGACCCTGAAGGAGGCGGTGTCTGCGGCCGAATGCAATGCGGTCGTAGAGCGAGCTGAGCGGGAGAAGCAGGAGGCGCGGGTGGTGGAGGTGCAGCAAGAGCTCCAGGCTCTCATGAAAAAACATGAGGGTTTGGAGCGCGAATCAAATACTCGAGAGTCCGAGCTTGCATCGGCTCTTGAGAGCGCCAAAGCCGCTAAGGCCGAAGCCCACAAGGCCCTCCAGGAGATCGAGGATTTGAAGAAAATAGCAGCGGGTAAGGCATTTTTCATGCACAGCAAGCATGTGAATGTGAATTACCTATTACTTACCCGGATTCGGAGCTCTCCAGGAGCATTCGCGGATCTGCCCTGCAGCGTGTCAGATACTGCCGCTTTCTACCGGGCCGAGGAGGGGAGCTCGACGGAGAATGTCTTCTGGTCTCAGTATGCTGAGGCCAGACATCCAGTGCCCCTTAGCGACCAGCTGAAGCAGCTGTCGAGCTCCACAAGGTAGCCGAACAGGCCGTGAAGGGCCTCATAGTTCGGCTGTGGCCCAAGGAGGCCACGTCTGGGAGCTACTTCGGCCTGGTACGGCGGCTGGTGGACGCGTGTCCCTGGGTGGAGATCGTCCAGCATTCCGCCTGCATTGAAGGTGCCCGTCGGGCCCTTGCCCGTGCAAAGGTGCACTGGGGCAGGATGGATGCTGAGAAGCTGCTGACGGACGCGCCGCCGGCGGGCAAGGAGTATCGTACGCCCGAAATGTATTATAAGAGTGTCCTGAAGGGCGCCCGCATGATTGCGGGTGAGTGGTCCAAAGATGTAATATTTGAGTAGACTCGCATTTTGTTATCATGTACGTTGAAAACCTTGTTCATAGCGCTAAGCAACGCTTGTTAATTTAAAATATTACCTTCTGTGCGGCCGCTTATCAAATCTGAGAGATGGCAAGTCGTCGGCTTCAGCCCCCATGCCACTAGTGCTGGGGTGTTCGGGATAAACTTGAGCACTCTTGTTCCCATGTTTGTGTCCATCTAGGGAGGCGCTCAACACAACGAACGAGGCAACGGAACTTATAATGCTTGAACACTCTCACTTAGCCATAGAATTCTATAATTTTAAATTTCAGCGAAGCCCCTAGTGTTCGGAAGACCGAGTTCGGGGTGCTATCCACGCCTAGGCCGGACGAAGCCGGTTCCTCGCTCTAAGCGGCATAAGTCTTTAGGGACTCGAAAAAACCTCTCGAACAGCGACCAGCTCTCGCCTTATCATGACGGTCAGTTTTAGCTTTCTCCACTGAGGTGCTCGCCCACCTCAACCGGGGCACAATCGCAGTGGTTCTCCCAGTGCTACCTTAGCCGATAAAACAGAACGTAAGGTACCAAAACATGGGAGCCGGGCAAACCCAACTATTGACCCAAGACATGATTCGGAGCCGATGCATATAATGATATAAGTTCGGGGTGCCGCACTTGTGTAAGTGTTCGGACTTATCACACCATAATGCGGGGAACTTAAGCCCCTGGTGTATTCGGCCGTACCAAAGTGTACGGATGCAAGATGTCATAAATGAACATATATATAAGAAAGAAATGCAATTATAAGCGAAAAGCGATGCATTGTTTATTCAAGAAATTCTGCGATGAATGCAGAATGATACAAATAGTGCGGTAAGCAAGGGGTAAGACTATTAAACATGTCCCCCTCCAGGGGTAGGCTGCGGAATGGTGTATGAAAATGGATTTAATGCTTGTAATGGAGACCACCTGGATATTCGCCATAGCCCTTCTTCTCCCCTGGCTGTTGCATCGTGTGTTCGGCGGGTCTACTGCCAGATAGGGCCTCTGGTGAATGGAGTCCTGTGGGTAAGAAAAAAGAAAAAAGAAAAAGAGCGACACACTTGGGAGCCCCTGGTGTGGTTGAGCCGCACTCTGGGCCTGTCGTGGTCGTGCCCCTCCCCATATGCCCATGGTATCTCCAGAGCGTAATGATGTACGCAGAGGACTAGTCGTGCAATTATGCGAAGGCTGGGGTTGGGGCCGCATTGCTACGCGTGCTCGAAACGTGCCAGGTGGTCTTGTTGTAGGTTGCTCCGGGCGCGTTTGGCCGTGTCCGGTCGCTTACCGGCCGGACTCGAAAATTGCCTTAAGAGGCTGCTCTGTACTTCTGCCGTGAGAGCCGCTGTGTGTTCCTCCGTTTGGAGGGAGCGTTCAGTGTTTCCGTTGACCGTGATGACTCCTCGAGGGCCTGGCATCTTAAGCTTGAGGTATGCGTAGTGCGGCACCGCATTGAGATTTGCAAACACGGTTCGTCTGAGCAGAGCATGATAGCCGGTACGGAACGGGACTATATCGAAGATTAACTCCTCGCTTCGGAAGTTATCCGGAGATCCGAAGGGGGTTATCTTCGGCACTCTCTAGGGTGTTATTATCTCCGGTGTCGGAATCTCCATTCTTGCTGTGGCGGGATTTAGAGCGGCGCCGTTGACGCCGGCGCTTGGGCTGTTTCTTGGAGGAGCCTTCCTCTGCTGCGTCCTCGCCATTCCCATCCTTTGGGATGTCCACCATGTATATGTCGTATGACGAGGTGGTCTTCCTGTGCCCCATAGGCGCTGGTTCTTGGTCGTCTCTGGCATCGTCGTCCATACCGTCGATGTCTTCGGAGTCGTAATCTAGCATGTCGGTTAGATCGTCGACAGTGGCTACAAAGTAGGTGGTGAGTGGGCTTTGAATTTCGTTGTCATCCACATCCCAACCGTCCTGACCGCAGTCCGGCCAGGGCTCTCTTGATAACGAGAGATACTTTAGCAAATTCAGGATGTCGCCAAAGGGTGAGTGCTAAAAGATGTCCGCGGCGGTGAACTCCATGATCGGCGCCCAATCGGATTCGATTGGTAGGGGTGCAGGAGGTTCGGAGTCCGGCGAGGAGTCCGGCACCTCGGAGTCACGAGCTTTACAAGGGACAAGGTTAGTATTCGACTCCATCGTTGTAGAGATTGCAGCCCCCGAGGCGGTGTCTAGCCACCCGTCCTCGATCTGTGTGGTCGGCTCCAAACTAAGGGTCGGAGCGGACTCATGTGCGGCCTCCAGGGCACTGTCCGGCAACAGAGCTAAATCATGCCCATCATGACAGTGCGGCGCGCTCGGCTGTGGCTCGAATCCGTCGAAGATCAAGTCTCCGCGGATGTCAGCCGTGAAGTTTAGACTTCCAAATCTGACCTGACGGCCAGGGGCATAGCTTTCGATCTGCTCCAGATGGCCAAGCGAATTGGCCCGCAATGCAAAGCCGCCGAATACGAAGATCTGTCCGGGAAGAAAAGTCTCACCCTGGACTGCGTCGTTATTGATGATCGAAGGAGCCATCAAGCCTACTAGTGACGACACAAAGGAACTCTCAATGAAAGCACCAATGTCGGTGTCAAAACCGGCGGATCTCGAGTAGGGGGTCCCGAACTGTGCGTCTAGGTGGATGGTAACAGGAGACAAGGGACACGATGTTTTTACCCAGGTTCGGGCCCTCTCGATGGAGGTAAAACCCTACTCTTGCTTGATTAATATTGATGATATGGGTAGTATAAGAGTGGATCTACCACGAGATCAAGGAGGCTAAACCCTAGAAGCTAGCCTATGGTATGATTGTTGTGATTGTTGTTCGTCCTATGGACTAAAACCCTTCGGTTTATATAGACGCCGGAGAGGGCTAGGGTTACACAAAGTCGGTTACAATGGTAGGAGATCTACATATCCATATTGCCAAGCTTGCCTTCCACGCCAAGGAAAGTCCCATCCGGACATGGGACGAAGTCTTCAATCTTGTATCTTCATAGTCTTGGAGTCCGGCCGATGATGATAGTCCGGCTATCCGGACACCCCCTAGTCCAGGACTCCCTCACCCGGCCCCTCTCTCCGTTCCTTTTTCTCCTTCCTCCCCTCACCAACTCTCTATCTCCCTCGCAGCTAGCCGCCGCCGCCATGAACGCCACCACCGAGCTCCAGCCGCCGTCTGCTTCTTCTCCGGCGAACCACTCCGGTGAGATCCAGCTGCTTTGAGAACCGTGCCGAAACCCTAAGGTTGACCTCGAAAAACTACTAAGTCCCGAATATTTTTGCATTCTCATGCCATGTTCATCGCGTCATAACTTGCTGCATACTGCTCCGTTTCATGCATGTAATATGTCAAATTGTTCGCCTCAACGAGTACTTCATTTCATCTCATTGCATCATTTTCATTTGAGCTCATCTTGATGCCTGAATCATCGTTGCAAGAGTGCTATGTGATGTTAATCTGCTGAAACTATTATAACATGCTCATTTGTCATTTTTGCCATTTTTGATGTGTGCATCCTATGAGGTTGATGTCTGCATGTGTTTTGATCTATGCCATGCCATCTTCACAGTGGTGTTATCCATGTATTTTTGTGAGTTGTGTAGAGAGTGCATCAAGCTTGTTAAGTAGTGTACTTGTTGTTGCTGTTTTCCTGACTGATTCTATGATATTTTGTTGCTATGTAAACCTGCTGCTACAAGTCATTCTATGCATAATCTGGAGATATTCACTAAGGATGTTTTGTTATACATGCCATGCTCTATCCATTCAGTCCCCTGGTTGCATTTTTAGCCAGCTGTAACATGTTGTTATCTTGCCCTCAAAGTTGCTCAATAATGTTGCTGTCAACCTATTAACATGAAGTTTAGTTTTGGCCATGTATTTTTCTAGTGATCCATGCACCCTATGAACTTGTTATTGCCATGCTTAGCTTCTCTAACATGTATTCTTACTGATGGTTGCCTTGCCATGCCATGTATTGCTCTGTGGTGAGTGGTTCAAGCTCACCAACATGCCTACTTATTGTTGTTCCTGCCATGTTTGAATCTGTCATATATCTTGCCATGATTACATGGGTGCCATCATATTTTCTGTGCCTTTTTGGCTGATGGTCAGTAAGGGACTTCTGTTATATGCAATTAGTAGATTCTGGCCATGCCTTTTTTTGACATGTTAAGCTCCTGTAGCATGTTGTTTGATAGCTCTAAACATTGCAACCTGATGTTATTTCTGCTAAGCCTGAAACTGTTATTATTTGCAATCTTGCCATGTCCTTTTGAGCATGTTCTAGTAGTTTCTGGAGATAGCTCAGTATTCATGTTTTGTCATGCTTTACCTGTACTTCATGCCCATGCCTTTTGTTATTACGTTGAGATGCTGTAGCATGTCGTTTTGGTGCTTGCAATATGCCTAGTTGCTGTTATGGACAGATTGTTATTATGTCATATGGAGTGTATGTGTTGAACCGTTGCTCCGTTTTGAGTGTGCTCTATATGAAACTTGCTTAGTTTTGCATGTAGTTTCATATTATCATGTTGCATCCTTGTTTTGGGGTGTTTGCTTGATGTTTGTTTGCATTTTGCATCAATGCCATGTTTAACTTGTTTTGCTCATATCTTCTAGGCCGTAGCTCGGAACTAAATGAACTTTATATGTAACTTGACTAGAATTTCATGTAGATACTCTTGGTGCTCTTTAACTTGCTGTTTAAAAAATTGAACATAAGGTTTGTTCAGATCTGGACCAACTTCTAAAGTTGCATATGAGGACTTACCGGAATTGTTATATGTTGTTTCCGGCCTCATTTAAACTTGCCTTGATGTGCTGCTCTTGTTTGCATCATCTCTTGCCATGAGTAGCCTCATCTAGCTTTCTCATGCATCATGCTTGGTTGAGCATCATGTCTTGTCTATGTGTGGTGTGTTTACTATGTTGTGTGCTTCTTCTCGATAGTTCCCGTTTCGTTGCGATCGTGAGGATGCGTTCGTCTATGTGTGGTTCGTCTTCGTGGCTTCATCTTCTTCATGGACTCGTTCTTCTTCCTAGCTGGATTTTAGGCAAGATGACCGTCACCTTGGATCTCATTACTATCATTTCTATGCTAGTTGCTTCGTTCTATTGCTATGCTGCACTACCTATCCCTTGTTCTATCAAGCCTCCCAAATTGCCATGTCAGCCTCTAACCTTTTGCACCCTTCCTAGCAAACCGTTGCTTGGCTATGTTCCGGCTTTGCTCAGCCCCTCTTATAGCGTTGTTAGTTGCAGGTGAAGTTGAAGATTGCTCCATGGTGGACAGGGTTATGTTGGGATATCACAATATCTCTTATTTAATTAATACATCTATATACTTGGTAAAGGGTGGAAGGCTCAGCTTATGCCTGGTGTTTTGTTCCACTCTTGCCGCCCTAGTTTCCGTCATACCGGTGTTATGTTCCCGGATTTTGTGTTCCTTACGCGGTCGGGTGATTTATGGGACCCCCTTGACAGTTTGGTTTGAATAAAACTCCTCCAGCAAGGCCCAACCTTGGTTTTACCATTTGCCTTGCCACCACCTACTTTTCCCTTGGGAGTAATTAACCCAAGGGTCATCTTTATTATAGCCCCCCCCCCCCCGGGCCAATGCTTGTCTAAGTGTTGGTCCGAACCAGAGCCACTTGCAGCGCCACCTCGGGGAAACTCGAGGTCTGATTTTAGTTGTACGTAGTGTTCATCCGGTGTTGCCCTGAGAACGAGATATGTGCAGCTCCTATCGGGATTGTCGGTGCGTCGGGCGGTCTTGCTGGTCTTGTTTTACCATTGTCGAAATGTCTTGTAAACCGGGATTCCGAGGCTGATCGGGTCTTCCTGGGAGAAGGAATATTCTTCGTTGATCGCGAGAGCTTATCATGGGCTAAGTTGGGACACCCCTGCAGGTTTATAAACTTTCGAGAGCCGTGCCCGCGATTATGTGGCAGATGGGAATTTGTTAATGTCCGGTTGTAGATAACTTGACACCAGATCTGAATTAAAACTCATCAACCGCGTGTGTGGCCATGATGGTCTCTTCTCGGCGGAGTCCGGGAAGTGAACACGGTTTCTGTGTTATGTTTGACGTAAGTAGGAGTTCAGGATCACTTCTTGATCATTTCTAGTTGACGAACGTTCCTTTGCTTCTCTTCTCGCTCTTATTTGCGTATGTTAGCCGCCATATATGCTTAGCCGCTGCTGCAACATCACCACTTTACCCCTTCCTTTCCCATTAAGTTTGCTAGTCTTGATACCCATGGTAATGGGATTGCTGAGTCCTCGTGGCTCACAGATTACTACAACAACAGTTGCAGGTACAGGCTATGCGATGATCATGACGCGAGAGCGATGTTTGCTTGTTTGGAGTTCTTCCGCTTCTTCTTCGATCAAGGGATAGGTTCCAGGTTGGCAGCCTGGGCTAGCAGGGTGGATGTCGTTTGAGTTTCTGTTTGTGTTTCATCCGTAGTTGGATGGTGCTCTTATGTATGATGATGTTGTATTCGTGTGGCATTGTATGCCTCTTGTATGTATCCCCATCTATTATGTAATGTTGATGTAATGATATCCACCTTGCAAAAGCGTATCAATATGCGGTTCTATCCTTGGTGGGACCTTTGAGTCTCTTTAGAATAGTATCGCATATTGGGCGTGACAACAAGGCCCAGTGCCAAATCTTGCTGAAGAAGAAGATGAAGAAGTTCGGGTCCTAAGGAAGCTCATGCCCAAGATACCAGACCACAATGATGCCCATCCTTTGGCTGAGGACATTAGGATCTGGAAGGACTCAGGGTTGTGGCTGTGGAGGATGTAAGATCCATATGCCTTAAGGAGAAGAACTACTGTTGACTATAGGTTCCATACAAAGGAACAACAGGACTTCTATGAGACAATTATGTTGGATAAGAAGCCCATAGTTTGTGACATGAGGTGGGTCGACTGGACCTACATCAAGGACAATGAAGAGCACTATCCTGGAGTGCAAGACAGCTTTGTTGCTTGTGGAGTTGCTGATTTTGTTGGGCAAAAGCTCACTCACTGGAATGATGAGCTTATCATGCAATTTTACACCACAGCACACTTTTATCTAGATGGAAGAATTGTTTGGATGTCTGAAGGTACAAGGTACCAATCCACTATTGAAGAATGGGCAAGTCTGATAAATGCCCCAAAGGAAAATTAGGATGACCTGGATATCTATGCAAAGAAGAAGATGGATCACAATTCCATGGCTCACATGTACAAGGAGATCCCAGACAAGGCAGTTGAGACACACAAGCTTGGATCAGTCCACTTTCTGCTGTCAGGGCTGCCAACAATCAATTGGATTCTGAGGCACACTCTGTTGCCCAAGTCTGGTGACCACAACATGATCAGAGGGCATGCCATCAACATGTTGCATGTGTTTGATGTGCCACAAAAGTTTAAAGTCATGAGCCTTATGATTGAAACCATTAAGAGGACTGCAGCAGATCAGAAGAGGAGCTGTGGATATGCACCTCAGATTCACGAATTGATCAACTCAAAGATGGGCACAGGGAAATATCAGTTGGATAAGGAAC
Organism: Triticum timopheevii; assembly: GCA_963921465.1. NCBI lineage: Eukaryota > Viridiplantae > Streptophyta > Magnoliopsida > Poales > Poaceae > Triticum > Triticum timopheevii. Next base: position 145,402,102 of record OY997270.1, read on the forward strand.
ATTTTTCACTTTATCTAGACTTTGAGGACAATGAGGTTGTCATGAATGAGAATGACCCATCATCAGTTCAAGCTCAAGAGAAGAAGGAGAAGGCAAAGAAGGAGAAAAGGCTGCCAGGATGCCAACTCAAGAGGAGGCATCTGAATATTTCTTGAAGAACAAGCAGGAACAGCTTGGTTACTTGATAGCATCAACACTGAGGATTGAGAAGGGACTGGCCACCCTCACTCAGAATCAGGAGAGCCTGGAAAGAATCATGGAACTCAAATTCCATGACCTTGATGTCAAAGTAACTGAGATACAGTCAGTTGTGGAGCAGCTGCAGGATGATATGCAGGAGAGGTAGGGCAAGACTACCACTAATGTGTTTGCCAGAGTGCCCAGAGCCCAGAGGTCAGTTGTAGTGCCAATGACAGACACTAGAGCAACAACTTCAGCACCAGCTACTGCCCCTTCAGTTCCAGTGCAACCAGCTCCAGCATCCACTCCAGCACCCTCTACTTCAACTGAAGCCTTTGTTCTTGGAGTTATTCGGACACCACCACCTGAAGATCAAGCCTAGGAGTCGATCTAGCACTATGAATTTTCTATGAACTTTTTGGTAACTTGTTGCCAAAGGGGGAGAAAAATGTATAGATCATAGGCTTCAAGAGAGAGAGAGTGTGTGTTGCTTTTGTTCTCTCTTGCTTTGTTTGGTGGTTAAACTTGTTTGCTTTTGATTGCTTGAGATACTATGCTTGTGAGACATTGATGATCATGTGTTTGATCATAAGCTACACTTATGCATGTTGATGATATTATCCTATCTATCCTATGTGATCATTCACTTTGCTTGGTGATGAGTGCATGTATTCAATGTTTACTATTTTGAGCGCTCCACCAAGATGTATGTGACATGGAAGAGTAACCCATGAGCCTAATTCATTGTGCATTTGCAGTCCAAAGCAAATCTTAACCCATGCACAAATTTAGGGGGAGCTCTTGCTTATCACAAACTTCTCAAAGCGACGATGTTATTCAATCTTATTATCATTTGTCGAAGCTTTGATCTATATGTTGTCATCAATTACCAAAAAGGGGGAGATTGAAAGTGGAACTATCCCTAGGTGGTTTTGGTAATTCATAACAACATATAGCTCATTGAGCTAATGCTATTCCAAGACCATTATTTCAGGAAAGCTCAATGAATGGCATGGCATGGATGATGAAAGTGGATCCCTCAAAATACTAAGGACAAAGGATTGGCTCAAGCTCAAAAGCTCAAGACTCTTCATTTTATATTTTAGTGATCCAAGATCACATTGAGTCTATAGGAAAAGCCAATACTATCAAGGAGGGATTAGGTGTTGCTTAATGAGCCTCATGCTTCATGTGCTTAGTGATATGCTCCAAAACCCTCAACTACTTTCCCACATCCACAAATGACCTAAACCCAAAGCCAAAATCGGTCACACCGATTCTTCCTATCCAGAGCCACCGATTCCAAAAGTCATAGCCAATGCCACAAACCCTAAGCAAATCGGTCTTACCGATAGGGATCTCGGTTCACCGAGATGGTATTGTAATCTCTCTGTTTCCCTTCGTAACGTTTCGGTCTAACCGAAGTGAGCGATCGGTCCCACCGAGATTGCAATGTAAACTCTCTGTTTCCTTTTTGTAACATTTTGGTCTCACCGAAAAGAGCAAATCGGTCCCACCGAGTTTACCTGACCAACTCTCTGGAAAGCTTATTACCAAATTGGTCTCACCGAGTTTGTGTAATCGGTCTTACCGAGATTACGTTATGCCCTAACCCTAACCGAATCGGTCTCACCGAGATGCATGTCAGTCCCACCGAAAATCACTAACGGTCACTAGGTTTACTAAATCGGTCCGACCGAGTCTGTTGAATCGGTCCCATAGAGTTTGGTAAATTGTGTGTAATGGTTAGATTTTGTGTGGAGGCTATATATACCCCTCCACCTCCTCTTCATTCGTGGAGAGAGCCATCAGAACAAACCTACACTTCCAACTTACCATTTCCGAGAGAGAACCACCTGCTCATGTGTTGAGGCCAAGATATTCCATTCCTACCATATGAATCTTGATCTCTAGCCTTCCCCAAGTTGCTTTCCACTCAAATCTTCTTTCCACCAGATCCAAAACCTATGAGAGAGAGTTGAGTGTTGGGGAGACTATCATTTGAAGCACAAGAGCAAGGACTTCATCATCAACGCACAATTTGTTACTTCTTGGAGAGTGGTGTCTCGTAGATTGGCTAGGTGTCACTTGGGAGCCTCCGACAAGATTGTGGAGTTGAACCAAGGAGTTTGTAAGGGCAAGGAGATCGCCTACTTCGTGAAGATCTAGCGCTAGTGAGGCAAGTCCTTCGTGGGAGACGGCCATGGTAGCACCACCTATCAGAACCACGCCAAAAACATCCATGTCTCCAATTGCGTTTGAATCCTCCAAACCCTTCCCTTTACCTTCTTGCAAGTTGCATGCTTTAATTTTCACTGCCTATATACTCTTTGCATGCTTGCTTGAATAGTGTGATGATTGCTTGACTTGTCCTAAAGTAGCTAAAATCTGCCAAACTCTAAAATTGGGAAAAGGTTAAGTTTTTAATTGGTCAAGTAGTCTAATCACCCCCCCCCCCCTCTAGACATACTTCAAGGTCCTACAAGTGGTATCATAGCTTTGGTCTCCATTTGCTTTGATTTCCATAGCTTTTGGTGGTCATAGCCTTGGTTTCACAACCTAGGAGAGTATGGCGTCTAGCGAGGGAGATTATCACCGTAGAGGTCCTTACTTTGATGGTACTAATTTTGCTAGTTGGAAGCATAAGATGAAAATGCATATTCTCGGACATAACCCCGCCATTTGGGCAATTATTTGTATTGGCTTGCAAGGTGAATTCTTTGATGGGAGAGAGCCGAACCGTGAAGCTAATGCGGAAGAATTGAAGATGCTGCAATACAACGCTCAAGCTTGTGATATCATCTTCAACGGATTGTGTCCCGAAGAATTCAACAAAATCAGCCGTCTTGAGAATGCAAAGGAAATTTGGGATACTTTGATTTATATGCATGAAGGTACCGAATACGTCAAGGAATCCAAGTTGGATGTGCTCCAAAGTCAGCTTGACAAGTTCAAAATGAAGGATGGTGAAGGTGTCGCTGAAATGTACTCTAGGCTTGCTCTTATCACAAATGAGATTGTCGGCTTAGGGAGTGAAGAGATGACCGACAAATTCATCATCAAGAAGATCCTAAGAGCATTGGATGGAAAGTATGATACCGTGTGCACATTGATCCAAATGATGCCAAACTACAAAGATCTCAAGCCAACGGAAGTCATTGGAAGAATTGTTGCTCATGAGATATCACTCAAGGATAAGGAGGAACTTCACAACAAGTCAAGTGGTGCTTACAAAGCCTCAAGTGAAGCCCCCACATCATCAAGTGAGAAACAAACCTTCAATGAAGAATTGAGCTTAATGGTGAAGAACTTCAACAAATTCTACAAGAGTAGAACCAAAGAAAGAAGCTCCAAGTCAAGGTCTTACAATGACAAAAGATCTTCTAGTCGAGAGCGCAATTGCTACAATTGTGGGAGACCCGGACACTATTCCAATGAGTGTACGGCACCCTACAAAAGAAGAGAAGATTCTCCAAAAGGAAGAAGCAAAAGAGAAGAATCACCACCAAGAGAGAGGAGGAGTAGAGATGATCGTTATGAATGAAGACCCTCACGGAGAAGCAAGGATTCGGAAAGGAAGGACAAGTCATCAAGGAGCTACACAAAACGAAGACATCAAGCTCATGTTGGTGAATGGGTATCCGGCTCCGACTCCGACTATCACTCCGAGAGAAGCTATCACTCCGACTCCTAATATACTCAAGATGAAGGTGTTGCCGGTCTAGCACTTGTGTCAACCAACTCCTACGACATATTTGATTCACCAAATGAAGGTGTTGGAAGATGCTTCATGGCCAAAGGTCCAAAGTTAACACATCCTGAGTATGTTGATTTCAATAGTGATGAAGATAACTTGCTTGTGGATGATGATTTACTTGTTGACAACTCTAGTGATGAATACTATTATGAAATGTCAATTAATCATGCTAATCAAGATAAAACGAATGACAACGATAAGGAGAAGATTGAGCTTCTAACAAAAGAACTAAACACTCTTAAGTTGGCTCATGAAACTATCTTCGAAGATCATCGAGAACTTTTAAGGGCTCATGAGAGGTTACGCTTTGAAAAGCTCAATCTTGAGCAAGAGCATGAGTTCTTAAAAGCAATCAATGATGATCTCCGCAAGAAAAGTTCTTCTTACATTGCCAAGCGTTTACTCTTATCTACTTACATGCCTCAAGTCAAGTCTAGTGACAAGTGCAAGAAAGATACTTCCTCTAGTAGTAACAATAATAATGTCAAATCCAATATTGTTGCTTCTAGTAGTTCTCTTGATTCCACTAAGGATTCTCTTAGACAAGTTACACTTGAGCAAGAAAATAGCTTATTGAAGGGAATTATAGAGAAAGGTGTTTACAAGAGCCTTGCTGGGAGTAAGCAATTCGAACAAATTGTACGCAAGCAAGGAAGGCACCGGAAGAATCAAGGTGTTGGTTTTGAATGGAATTTCAATGCCAATGGAGTTGAGTGGGAAGAAGATCAATACCCCAAGACGAAGTTTGTTCCTCAACAAGAGAAGTATGATCCTACTTCCTTCAAGGGAACACAAGCTCAAGATGATCTTCCACCACAAGACCACAAGAACAAAGGCAAGGACAAGCTTCAAGTAGAGATTGATGCATTTGAAGAAGGAACGGAGATGTTGGTGATGGTGCCCTACCAGGTGCCGGAGAAGAAGGGCAAGAAGAAGGGCAAGGAACCCAAGGGAGGGCCCCGCCATAGAGGTCCTTCGGATGCTATGTCCGGAGAGACCGAGGCCATCTCCTCTCATGAGGAAGACTAGGATGAAGAGGAGGAGGGGAAGGTGGAGAGTGAATCCCCTCGCAAACTGAGGAGGAAGAAGAGGACGACCTCCAAGAACCCGGACGGGGCGACGCCGAAGAAGAAGAAGGTTACCCTATCGGTTACTTCGGACTCGGAGTCCGAACACAGCCTGAGGAGAGCCTCTAGGTTGAAGCCCCTGGCTAAATTATAAGTATCAAAATCTTACTTGTTCAGCTTTCGCTTACTTGCCTTTCATTGCTTTTCATCCCTCCATGCAATATCCCCAACACCTCGTCTTCGTCGGGGAACTCTCTAGCGCCTAAAGAGGCGGAGAGTGACGGACCATCGCCAGCCCCTTCCCCTACTGCCATGGAGGACACCGAGGCGTCATCCCAAAGGACCTCTCCTGGCCATGGAGGGGCGGACGAGACTGTCTAGAAGGCGCCCGAGGTTAATACCTCGGATGTTGCAGACCGGGGGATGGCGACCCCCATGACCACCGAGGGTGGAGGGTCTCAATAGTTCGGGCTGCCGCCGAACACCGTCCCGGAGACCATTGTGGCCTCGGGTTCAGATCAGCATCCCCCTTCGATGGAGGGTGGAGGAGCAGCAGCTCCATCAGCGGCCTCCATTAATTTGGAAGCCGCTCATGCTCTAGAGGAAGCGCTACAACACACTTCCATCGTGGAAGAGCACCGCACCCTGATGGGTGCGGTTATGGGAAAGATTCAGTCTGCAAAAAGCGGAATGAACGGAGCCTTCAACAGCCTACTGACGGGCTTTGAGGTATGTGATGTAATTCTCTAACAAGTTTTTCATATAAAAGGATGAACCCATGTATAGACAGTAGCCCCTGAGATTTTGTCCGGACTAGAACAATCCAGATAGAGGATCCCAAAATAAGTTACTAATGTACTGTGCTATTGTATGAGACAGGCACCCATGTTGGTGGCTACTGCCCAATCTGTAGAGGTTTCCGAGCTCAGTTAGAAACTTAGAGTAGCCGATGAGGAGCTCGACCGCGTCAATAAGTGGTTTGATGAAACACAAGGTATGTGGAACTTATATACCAGAAGTTACATGTGTATTGATTCTTTTAACTTATTAAATTGAATGATTGTAATCATGGTTGGCACAGCCGAGGTCGAATCCCTCAAGAGCGCACTTGCCCAAGCCCAAAAAGAGGCGAAGGAGAACAGGGCAGCCGCTGACAAGGCGGTGAAAGAGCGGGAGGCGGAGCAAACCGCCCGCCGCCAACATGAAGCTCGGGTGGTCGAAGTCAAGCAAGAGCTCAAGGATGCAATTACCAAGTGTGAGTCCTTGGAGCAAAAGACTTCGGACCAAGCATCCGAACCTGCCAATGCTCTCTGGGATATCAAGGAGGCCCGAGTTGAGTCCCAGAGCGCCCACCAGGAGATCCAGCAGGCGAGGCAGATAGTAGCTGGTAAGGCTTTTCTTCTGCAGAGTAAATTTGCAAAAGAGATATATCTTGCTGACCTGAGTCCGGAGTTCTCCAAGCGCATTTGCGGATCTGCCGAGGAGTGTTGCTAACACTGCAGAGTTCTTCCAAGCCGAAGAGGGGAGCTCGACGGAGAAACTGTTCTTGTCGCAGTACCTTGCGCCAGAGCATTCGACGCCCCTCAGTGATCAGCTGAAGCAGCTGACTAAGCTGCATAGGGTGGTCGGGTTGGCCCTGAAGGATGTAATAGTCTGACTTTGGCCAGCCAAGCCCATGCCCAGCAGCTACTTCCGACTCGTGAAGTGGCTGGTCGACGCGTGTCCTCGGATTGACACCATAAAGCGGTCGGCCTACATAGAAGGTGCCCGGATGGCCTTCGCCCACGTCAAGATGCAATGGGCGAAGATCAAGGCCACCAAAATTGCAACCGCAGTGCTGCCTGAAGGCAAGGATCCCCGGAGGCCGGAGAGGTACTTTAACGAGGTCCTCGAGGGAGTCCGCATTGTAGAGGGTCAATGCTCAAAGGACATCATATTTGAGTAGTGGAGTTCGAGTTGTAAAAAACCATGTAATGAACTCATGATGTGAAATATCTATGCTTTGGTCTTTTGGTTTGATTAATTTATCCTCCTGTGCGGCCGTTTATTTATAAGTCCGAAAGTTACCAGTCGTCAGCTTCTGCCCCCATGTAGATATTACAGGGGTGTTCAGGAACGCATGGCCGCATTTTATCCAACGTCTTGGTCGTATATAGGAGGCGTCCTGTGAGATGAACTAGGAAATCAGACTATGCGGCTTTATTACTTTCACTTAGCCATAAGAGTCCATTGGTGGGGCTAAGTACTAGCCCCTGTTGCATGAACGGCAAACCGGATTACGAAGCCTTTGCAACAAGGTTGGTCTAATCCCAGCCCCTCGTATAACACGGCATAAATCGCGAATGATTTGTAGTATAACACTAAGTCACCGGATCGCTGACCCGCTCTCGCATATCATGACAGTCAATTTTCGGCTTTCTCTACTGAGGTACTTGACCGGACGAACCAGAAATACAATTGCAGTAGTTCTCCCTTTACTACCTTAGCCGAACTTGCGGAACATAAGGTGGCAAACACAGGAGCCGGGCAACCCAACTATAGACCAAAGACATGATTCAGAGCCGATGCATATAGTGCAATATCTGAGACGCTGAAGAGTTCCCTATAGGTGCTCGGACTTATTAAGAGTCTGCGGGGCCGAATACAACACCTAGTATGAAGGCCGTGACGAAAACGCGTACGTCAGTCGAAAGCAAGGAGCGAATATGGATTATGATATAATATAAGTACCAAACCAAAGGTGGTGATCATCTGCTTCCTTTATATCCTTATCAGTACATCGGGGGTGTTTCGACAGACAATGCCATAAATATTGAGGTCATGTAACATGCCTAAAAATTTACATAAGGGAAAGTCTAGCACATGGCCTAAAAATAATGGTTTGAAGACTCCAGTGATGCCCTGCCGCATGTCTGCGCCGTTTCTCCTTAGTAACGAATCCTTTGACAGGGGTATTTGATGGTTGTCCGTAAAAGAGGGAAAAGCTAGCCTTGAAAGGGTCCCTGATGCAACCATATAGTGGATAGAGCTTTTAATGAACCTGCAGTGAAAAAAAATGTATAAGGTCCAAATAGGGTCAAGCCATACTATGGACTTTTTCCGCAGTGTGCCTCCGGCGTTGCCCCAGGGTATCTTAAGTGCGTAATTATGTACATGCGGTACGTAAGCGGCAACCTTATGGGGCAATCGACGGAGGCTGAACTACTAATTGAGGTCCGGATCCGTCGAGTTATCGCAGTGATGGGCGGACCGGGCTCGTTTAGAGATGTCAGTGGCTTTAATGTCCGACAAATTATTCGGCTTAATGAGGCTGTCATACACCTCGGCTGCAAGGGCCGCGGTGTGCTCTTCAGTATAGAGGGAGCGTTCCGTATTTCCATTGACTGTGATAACTCCACGTGGTCCGGGCATTTTAAGCTTCAAATAAGCATAGTGCGGGACTGTATTAAAGCGGGCGAAAGCAGTTCGTCCGAGCAATGCGTGATAGCCACTGCAGAAGGGGACAATGTCGAGGATCAGTTCTTCACTTCAGAAATTGTCTAGGGAGTCGAATACTACCTCCAGTGTTAATGAGCCCGTACAATGGGCCTCCATGCCGGGTATCACACCTTTGAAGGTAGTGTTAGTAGGCTTGATTCTTGATGGGTCAATGCCCATCTTATGGACGGTGTCTTGATAAATCAAGTTGAGACTGCTGCCGCCGTCCATAAGGACTCTAGTGAGATGGTATCCGTTGATGATTGGATCAAGTACTAGGGCGGCCGAACCCCCGCAACGGATACTGGTTGGGTGATCCCTGCGATCAAAGGTGATCGGACAGGCTGCCCATGGATTAAATTTTGGGGCAACAGGCTCTACGGCGTAGACGTCCCTTAGTGCGCGCTTGCGCTCCCTTTTGGGAATGTGAGTGACATAGATCATGTTCACTGTTTTCACCTCGGGGGGAAACTGCTTTTGGTCCCCGGTGTTTGGCTGATGGGGCTCATCATCATCCTCGCTTGGAGGTCCCTTTCCCTTGTGTTCGGTATTTAACTTACCGGCCTATTTGAAAACCCAACAATTTTTGTTGGTGTGGTTAGCAGGCTTGTCGGGTGTGCCATGAATCTGACAGAGCCTCTCAAGGATTTTGTCCAAGTTGGATGGACCGTCCCTGTTGCCTTTGAAAGGTTTCTTTTGTTGACCGGATTTAGAACCACTGAATCCGGCATTGACTGTCATATCATCTGCGTCGTCATTATTACTCCGATGTTTGTTTTTATTGCGGCGTGGTCTAGCATTGTTGTCCCTGGCCTCAGAGGTGCCAGGGTTGCCGGAGCTGTTGCTTCTACAAGCTAGCCAGCTATCTTCACCCGCGTAGAAACGGGTCATGAGTGCAGTTAAAGCTGCCATGGTCTTCGGCTGTGGGGACCCCGACTCATAAGTCGTGATCACCGAATGCACGTGCACAGTGATCCCATAGATCAATGCTCACTGAACACACAGAAGCTGAATAACAAGAGTCTTACATCCATACATACCGTTTCACACAAGTAGGACCCTTATGGTCAAGTCTTGAGTATATCATCACAGCGGAAATCTTCGTCGATAACTTGGACCCATGCCATCTGCCTTAACCCTACAGGCATTCTGACTGGGAAGCGTCCTAGCTCGCATGTTCGTCACCGAAGTATTCTTCTTCATATCATGATCTTTCATGCCTGGCCAATAAAATAACCAGTGGCAAGCCAATGAGTACTTTGAATGTACTCGCAAGCAACCCATGTTTTTGGTTTAAGATACAACAATGCATGATATAGATAAATTTTTGCAGAAAGCTAGTTTTGAGCACAATGACATGTTCAACAACTTGTAAGACATGCATCAAGAGAATTCAAGTAACCATGAGGACAGGTTACAGATATCAACATAAATAGAGTGGGCACCAACCCAACTCGATCATGTCAAGTCCCTTGACTTGACCCATGTCATTTTATCAACACACACACACGGTTTGTAAACAAGTGGACGTAGCCCAAGAGCGGTTACCCAACTATCCTTGACCGTGGACACGGCTATTCGAATAGTTTTACACTCTGCAGAGGTTGCACACTTTACCCACAAGATCCGGGGAACTTCCGTGTCATCCACGACCCGCGATACCTCAAGTATCTGGGGTAAGCACCCGATCACTACCTTTCCCTAGACAACACTAACATGGAGTCCACTCGATTGGTAGTAACCCCCATGCCTAACATTTCACATCTTAGAGTTGTGGAACCTCGCTCCCATATTCATCACATACCACAAGCACGGGGTACCAACGGTGTGTCCGGTGCCCTGTGAAAACAGTCATGGCCGCCCTACCTGGCACGACCCCGTCCCAAGAGAGTGCACTAACAACTCCCCCGTCACTAGTAATGCGGGCTCCAAGCTAGTATCGGTCTAGGTAGTCAATAATGCCCTTTCCCATATAAGGGTAGAGTGGTTGCGCATGTAAGGTTGGAATAATGGTCGCAACTTCAACCAATCCGTTTTGAAAACAACACACACTTGCCTTGGTAAACCACTTCGTCGTCAAGTGGCTACCCAACTCATCATCTCCCCCAGGCCTAAGTGGCACCTGATGGGGTTTTCGAAAAGTCTTTTGAAAATACTTAGTCTCCTTCACCATGCATAATCCCGTCCCCTTTTGCGTAGCACTACTTTAGCGTCCTATCTACTCCCACCGGCATAACCCTCATAAGAAGGTAGGGTCATGCACAATGCAAGTATCAACGAGGAAGTACGGTGGCAAACCATCAAGGTTGTTACCACCTCATCATGATTCCATTGCAACAACGATATGGTGCTATATGACATGCATAAAAAGGGTTTCATAGACATGGTCAAAGGGCTGCTTGCCTGTTCCTCAGAGTCTTCAAGTCTTCTGGTCCTTCTCCAAGTACTCCGTCTACTTCATCAACTAACGTCGGAAACAAACACAATAAGCAACACAACAAGGCAAAAGTAAAAGTGCTCTAAAAATGTGAGTAGGACTTTTCTAGGATACCTCTGGTCATATGAGGAGTTACCAAAGTGGTTCCATTGGTATTTGACGAATGGATATCTCTGAACATTTCAATATGATGGAATCAAGGGATTTGTGGATTTGCAAGAAGTGTACAGAAATATATTTTTGAAAAATGAGCAAAGGCACCCATTTAACAAAGGATGATTTTAGAAGCATCTAGGAATTGGTTTCACTGGATTTGGAGTTGAGATGATTTTCCTATGAATTTGCAAAGTTGGCTATATATAAAGAAATAGACCATTATTTGAGGTGATACAGAAAGTATTAGTAAAAATGTTCAAAAACTAAGTTTTGAACTTATAGACATCTAGGATTTTGAATCATGGAATTTGGATCAAAAATGGGCTCTCTGTGATTTTCTAAAGTTCATCACAGAAATGGAAAATGGGGTTTTGATAAATATTTGTGAAGAAAAGGTCTCTGGAAAAATGTGCATGTTGCATCACCAGATAGATCATGATTTATAGAGTCACTACAAATTTGAATCATCAAATTTGATGTCCATTTGAATTGTTTATGGATTTTTGAATTGACTGAGAAAAAGAAAAGGAAAAAGGCTTAACCTTATCATGCACGCAGGGCGAGAGATAGGCAGCGGGCCAGCCCAGCGGCTCGGCTGCACGCGTGCAGGGGCCACATCGGAGGCGGCTTCCTGGAAATACGCCTTCGCGTGAGGGAGAGGGCAACGCTGGAAACCGTCTCCACTTAAACGGGTGGGGTCCGCCCACCGGGTCACTGACGAGAGGGGCCCGGGGCTTAGGCCGTCTCCTACCTCCCGCTCGAACAGAGCAGAGGCAGGGGAGGCGAGGCCGAGCGGCGCCGGCGCTCTCCCGGGCGGCACGGGCCACCTCTGGCGGCGCCCGGCACACCGGAGGACTCAGCGCGCCGCGGCGCACCCGTCCATGTGCGGCACGCCCGTAGGGGAGCCAGGGAAGAGGAGGGCTTCGGTGCGGCGGACCAGGGTTGACGGCGGGTTCGGCAAGGCGAGGAAGGAACGGGGAGGAGTGGAGGGAGCACGGGAGGGGCTCGTGGTGACGGTGGAGGTTCTCTAGTGCGGTCCAGAGGGAAGGAGGAGGAGAGGTGGGCGCGAATTTAGGCGAAGGCCGAAGGCAAGGCTCCGGCCATGGTGGTGGATGGAGGGCACGGGAGGAAGAACGAGTTGGCCCAGACGGTTTCTGGGAGGGAGAGAGAGGCAAAGGAGTAGAGAGGAGGCTCGGGGTGGCCTTAAATAGAAGGGGGCGAGGTGCACAGCGGGACCGTGCGCCCGCGAGGCTGTTGCCATCGCTACGAGCCACGAGGGCATGTGTGGGCGTGTTTGGGGTGTTCCTGGACGTCGACTACGTCGGGAGAGATAGAGAGAGGGAGTTGGGAGAGGTCAGAGACGCGCGCGTGTGAGCCGCACCATTGGCGCGCTCGGGTGGCCTCTGTTTGCTAGCGCGGAGGCGCGGGGAGGATGAGAGAGGAGGCGGCCGACCGCGTAGCGTGTTGCGGACGTCGAGGCACCTCGACTGGCGCGAGGGGGAGGCTCGAGGTCGACGGGAGCGCCGTGTCAATGGTCGGGAGCACGGTAGCGTGCTCCAGAGCGCGTCTTTTGCCGGCATGCGTGGCTTTTGTGCGCGCACTCACATGTCCACTTGTGTCTAGTGGCTGCACCGTGGAGTAAACAATGTGGGAAAATGCATTGGATACCCTGGGGCTTGCCAGGAGTGAGAGAGAGGTGAGAAAATGGGAGGAAGGCTGCTGTCCAGAGGGGGAAAAGGGCTTTTCACCCCCTTCATCATGGCTTCTTGGGCAGGGAAAGATGCAGGAGGTAGAGGAGGACCAGATGAGGCTGTGGGAAAAAGCTCAGCTCATGGAGATGTGTGGAAATGGCTAAAACAAGCATTTTAAATTTGTGCTAGAAGGTGTTTGATGGTGGTTTGGGCAAGCAAATGGATTCCAATTGATATGAAGATTAACAGGATCAAGTGTCATATAGAAATTGGGTTGATCACCAAGTTGGAGCTCATTTGGAGGAAGTTGACAATGCAACTTTGGTAAACCCTAGAAATTAGCAGAAATGGCTTTACCAAGATTTAGTCATGCAAATCAATTCTCCTTGATGAACCACTTGGTGTGGTGTCATCATTAGTGGCTCTGAACATGTCCACAAAAGTTGAGATCAAAAGGAGAAAGTTTCCAATGTAGAGTTGTTCAAATTTGGTTCTGGACAGAAAGGGTTTTGGGGCACTTTGATCAAGTTAACTTGTTCTCCAACCTGTGCCATTTGGTCTAAATGGATTATTGGACCATTTGAGCATGTTCACAAGGTTTGAGAACATTTGGACATGTTTGGCAATGTAAAGTTGCTCAAACTTCAAAATGGACAGAAATGGTTTTGAGGGTATTTGATGATGTTATATTTTTCTCCAAGTCATCAGACTTGGCAAGATCATCTAATATGTCATATGTGACATGCTAGAATTTTCTTGGAATTTTTGGAGAATATTTCCTTTGTAAATATTTCAAAAGCTTGAAATATCCAGAAAGGGTTTTTGAGGGATTTGACCAATATTTTGAACATGACCATGTGTTTAAACTCTTATATATGGACAATATATGTCCTATGAGTTTCCCTAAATTTTGTCAAATATTTTTGAAGCAATAAAATAATTTTTCCCTATTAAAGACCATTTCTGGCCTTAAGAAAAAGCTTTTAAATAAAATAGGAAAATAACTTTCAAAATTATATTTTTGTGGTTTCTGGGTAGCCTATATCTAATAGGAGTCAAATATATTTTTATAAAGATTTTTACTGCCCTTAATTAAGTACTTGCAGTGCAAACCTCAATTCAGGGGTTTTTGGAAAACTAATTTTTGAAAATACTTTTTGGCCAAATTATTTTTGTAGGAAAATACTATATTGCTCTATACACATGGCATGATCATTGGGAAAAGGTTTTGGATCAAGGAGATGAAGTATAGGAGTTGGAGGATTTATTTGATTTTTAGAGCACTTGCAAACAGCAAACAAAAATCCAATCAAGCAAAGTCCAAAACACTCAAAAGTTTTTGTAGGAGTTGGAGGATTTATTTGATTTTTAGAGCACTTGCAAACAGCAAACAAAAATCCAATCAAGCAAAGTCCAAAACACTCAAAAGTTTTTGTCAAAACACATTTTATCATGATTTATTAGCTTGAGTGTTGTGGCATGAAAATCAGGGTGTGACAGACCTACCCCCCTTACAAGAATCTCGTCCCCGAGATTCCCAAACTAGGCGTGGAAAGGAATATGAAAACTGGATCCGGGGTAGTCTTCAAGTCCTCATGTTGCTTCTGCTTTCGTGTAGTGCTCCATTGAGCTTGAAGTACTTGATGGTGTGGTTTCGTGTATGATGTCCTGCTTGATCCAGGTTGCTAAGGGGTTTCTTGCGGTGGTCATACTGGGCTAGGGGTCGATGGCTCGGTGGTTAATGCCCTCGTAGAGATCAGGCAAGTTAGGAAGTTGGAAACACTTCCGAGGTTGTGATGCATGGAAAGCGTTGTGCACAATGGGTAACTCAGGTGGTAACTCTAGCTCGTAACTGTCTTCTCTTCGTCTCGTAGTGATCTCAGAGGGGGTTGTTAAATTTTGGAGTGATCACGAAGGGGGCCGATGAATCTTGGTGTGGGTCTCCTTTTCATTGAAATGCTTGGTTCCTTAGAGAGAAGTGGCCCATAGATACACCTTGTCTTCGACGCAGAGGTTTACTTCTTCGACGATGGTGGTTGGTGCAGTTCTTCTTCCTTGACATGGCGGTCTTCAGATGTTCCCTGACCAGCTGAACGGCCTTTCTTCCGTCTTCGGGTAGACAAGTAGGTCACCAAGTAATGATGACAACTATCTTGTCTAAGTGCTCCATGAAGACATTTTTCACGGGGTACATAAAGTAGGCTGGGGAATTAGTGGTGGTCTTGTTGAGTGTGGGCCAAGGTCTTCTCGTCCTAGGTCCAAAGCCCATGGTCATGATCCAACCATGTTGTGGCTTGGTAGGGCTTAAGGGTTTCAAGGATTCTAGGGTGCGAGTGAACGTTTATCATCTTATTCTTGAGCACAGTTTCTGAGATGCCAATCATTCTACCTAGACCTTTAAACAAATCACATCATATCACTGATAGTATCATTCCGCATAGGTTAACTCCAATCATCACTCATGTGATTCATATCCTCATGGCTCCCGAGAGGAGGTCTAACAAAATCATATATGTCCACAATCCCCAAACTCATATGTATGTCTACCCCTAATAATCCATGGGTAGAACATATAAGCTGCTAAGCTTGAACATGACAATCCAAGTGCTCAGCCTATTCTTCCAAGGTCTAAGATAAAGCACCTCTATCCTAAGGAAACACGTCGTAAGACACTCCAAGATCATGTTTCCTTCCTATGATTCAACCCCAATAGTCCATTAATTTCCATCACCAACTACCTAACCCATTAATTCTACAAATCCAATGTCCATGGTGTTCCGCATGATCTTCTAAAGTCCCTATAATCCCCAAATACTTGAAAAGGCTATCTCTACTATAGTCAGTCCACCAATTTTCCATTATCATGGTCAAGTAACCTCCAAGGTCAAGTTTATATCAACTCCGACCATTAACCCAATCTCCTAGTTTATTGTCCACCGAGAAACATGGTATCACGATCAAGATTATCGGTCTAATTCCAATTTACTCCGAACCATGTAGACTACTCAGCATCTATACTCAACTAGGATCACCTATTTAAATCCAAATCTTGTGTCCAACGAGGATTCCTACATGTTTCCCCCAAGTCATTTACGTAATAACAACTGTCTCCTATCAATACCCCCTGGCTAAGTCAAATCCTCATACTTCCAAGAATTCAGCTTGCGATCATAATTGTCCTATAAATCCAATTTACTCAAGGGTAATGAAAGCTATGCTACTCTATAATCATGATCCCACCAAGTTCATCTACCAACATGGTAGCCTCATAATCCACCAAATAATCTCATATAATTCCTCAAGTCATTGATATAAACTCATCAAGTTATTTGTCCTCTATTCCTATATCCTCAGATTGGTCTTCCCTATGGCATCGTCAGTTTTGGTGCTATCTTAGGATGATAATGTGCTCGTCCACTATGTCCACTAGTTCCATAATGAACCCAGTGACAAGCAAGGTTACGGAGGCTTAACAGGTTCTCTTGCAATTTTGTGGGTTAAGCACATGGTTAAGGTTTCGAGCTGGGGTATCTCGTGAAGTCTCGAAAGGTCTAGGAATGGGTTCCTAATCTTGAGGAGTAGACATAACATTACTGGGTTGCACTTGGTCGAGGAGGCTGCAACAAAAGTCTCCAGTGCTCGTTGGTTGTCGAAGTAGAATCCATGGTGTATCTTGTCTTGCTTGTCTTCAGTTGAGGAGAGAGATGAGAGGGAAAAGTAGCATAGAGGGGGGATGCCTAAAGGGGTTTTATGGTGCAAGTGCAAACAAACAAGTGCCAAAAAGGGCCAAACACAAACAACAAAATAAGGCAGGTGATATAGTCGCGTACTTGTTGCCTAGGGCAAAAGGGGCGACTGATATCAAAACACAAACAAATAAAAACAAGCAACACACAATCATGGTTCTCTTTGAACCATCATACGGACTCGATTGCGCATAGGGGGTACACGGCTCATCCTACCCTAGGGGTTCTCGGACTTAGTAGTCGTGCCTTGTGCCTCATGCAGTCTTCTGAGTTTTCCTCAGGTGTTGTTACGTCTCTTGTAGTTGTTCGATGAAACAATCTGGGTTGAGCCTGAAGAATCTTCAACAACTTCTCTCCTGATGAGGTGGTGGGGTGAAGGTGGCTCCTCGTGGCTGGCATTGACTTGATCTTCTCTTGTCTTCTTAATCATGATGATCACTTTTGCCTTTTTAAGGTGTTGGCGGTTCCAAGTGGCACTCCTTTATGCAATGACATTAACAAGGCATAATAGAGGCCCAATCTGTCAGACACATTGTTAACAATATCGTCACCAAGAGCAGGGGATGAAGAGAACCGTTTTCCTGCTCACTATAGTGAGGTGGACCAAATGGCTAGGTTCTCATCCACCGGTGGTTGCTGATACAACAACGGTAGTGACAGGGTTACCCTATTAGCGATGTATATCATGATTTTGCATAACCTATGCCCTGATCGTCGTAGGCTAAGGTTGCATCAGCTTGGAGCAGTGTCAAGGGTGTCGCCATCTCCTGGGTCTTCATGTCCTCATTCCTCGAGGATGTATCTTCTGTTGGTGTCGTCTTGTTGTGGTGTCGCCAATCTTGTGTTTAGGAGATGTGGGTGAATGTCTGGCAAGGCGTCTTCCTTCTAGATTATCCGTGAGGATCACAAGGAATCCAGTGGTCAGGGGCACAAGGATTCTAGCGACCATTAAATTTGAAGGGGAAGAGGAAATTATATCTTAGTTTTTGAAAAACAGAGAAGGGAAGAGAAGTACAGATAGTTTTGAAAACTTAGTAGTAGTTTTGGAAATAGTTTTACCCTAACTAACGACCATGCTAACTAAGGCTTCCTACAGTCAACCTGGCTCTGATACCAGCTCTGTGGGGACCCCGACTCATAAGTCGTGATCACCGAATGCACGTGCACAGTGATCCCATAGATCAATGCTCACTGAACACACAGAAGCTGAATAACAAGAGTCTTACATCCATACATACCGTTTCACACAAGTAGGACCCTTATGGTCAAGTCTTGAGTATATCATCGCAGCGGAAATCTTCGTCGATAACTTGGACCCATGCCATCTGCCTTAACCCTACAGGCATTCTGACTGGGAAGCGTCCTAGCTCGCATGTTCGTCACCGAAGTATTCTTCTTCATATCATGATCTTTCAAGCCTGGCCGATAAAATAACCAGTGGCAAGCCAATGAGTACTTTGAATGTACTCGCAAGCAACCCATGTTTTTGGTTCAAGATACAACAATGAATGATATAGGTAAATTTTTGCAGAAAGCTAGTTTTGAGTGCAATGACATGTTCAACAACTTGTAAGACATGCATCAAGAGAATTCAAGTAACCATGAGGACAGGTTACAGATATCAACATAAATAGAGTGGGCACCAACCCAACTCGATCATGTCAAGTCCCTTTACTTGACCCAAGTCATTTTATCAACACACACACACGGTTTGTAAACAAGTGGACGTAGCCCAAGAGCGGTTACCCAACTGTCCTTGACCGTGGACATGGCTATTCGAATAGTTTTACACTCTGCAGAGGTTGCACACTTTACCCACAAGATCCGAGGAACTTCCGTGTCATCCACGACCCGCGATACCTCAAGTATCCGGGGTAAGCACCCGATCACTACCTTTCCCTAGACGACACTAACATGGAGTCCACTCGATTGGTAGTAACCCCCGTGCCTAACATTTCACATCTTAGAGTTGTGGAGCCTCGCTCCCATATTCATCACATACCACAAGCACGGGGTACCAACGGTGTGTCCGGTGCCCTGTGAAAACAGTCATGGCCACCCTACCTGGCATGACCCCGTCCCGAGAGAGCGCACCAACAACTCCCCCGTCACTAGTAATGCGGGCTCCAAGCTAGTATCGGTCTAGGTAATCAATAATGCCCTTTTCCATATAAGGGTAGAGTGGTTGCGCATGTAAGGTGGGAATAACGGTCGCAACTTCAACCAATCCGTTTTGAAAACAACACACACTTGCCTCGGTAAACCACTTCGTCATCAAGTGGCTACCCAACTCATCATCTCCCCCTGGCATAAGTGGCACCCGATGGGGTTTTCGAAAAGTCTTTTGAAAATACTTAGTCTCCTTCACCATGCATAATCTCGTCCCATTTTGTGTAGCACTACTTTAGCGTCCTATCTACTCCCACCGGCATAACCCTCATAAGAAGGTAGGGTCATGCACAATGCAAGTATCAAAGAGGAAGTACGGTGGCAAACCATCAAGGTTGTTACCACATCATCATGATTCCATTGCAACAACGATATGGTGCTATATGACATGCATAAAAAGGGTTTCATAGACATGGTCAAAGGGCTGCTTGCCTGTTCCTCAGAGTCTTCAAGTCTTCTGGTCCTTCTCCAAATACTCCGTCTACTTCGTCAACTAACGTCGGAAACAAACACAATAAGCAACACAACAAGGCAAAAGTAAAAGTGCTCTAAAAATGTGAGTAGGACTTTTCTAGGATACCTCTGGTCATATGAGGAGTTACCAAAGTGGTTCCATTGGAATTTGATGAATGGATATCTCTGAACATTTCAATATGATGGAATCAAGGGATTTGTGGATTTGCAAGAAGTGTACAGAAATATATTTTTGAAAAATGAGCAAAGGCACCCATTTAACAAAGGATGATTTTAGAAGCATCTAGGAATTGGTTTCACTGGATTTGGAGTTGAGATGATTTTCCTATGAATTTGCAAAGTTGGCTATATATAAAGAAATAGACCATTATTTGAGGTGATATAGAAAGTATTAGTAAAAATGTTTAAAAACTAAGTTTTGAACTTATAGACATCTAGGATTTTGAATCATGGAATTTGGATCAAAAATGGGCTCTCTGTGATTTTCTAAAGTTCATCACAGAAATGGAAAATGGGGTTTTGATAAATATTTGTGAAGAAAAGGTCTCTGGAAAAATGTGCATGTTGCATCACCAGATAGATCATGATTTATAGAGTCACTACAAATTTGAATCATCAAATTTGATGTCCATTTGAATTGTTTATGGATTTTTGAATTGACTAAGAAAAAGAAAAGGAAAAAGGCTTAACCTTATCATGCACGCAGGGCGAGAGATAGGCAGCGGGCCGGCCCAGCGGCTCGGCTGCACGCGCGCAGGGGCCACGTCGGAGGCGGCTTCCTGGAAATACGCCTTCGCGTGAGGGAGACGGCAACGCCGGAAACCGTCTCCACTTAAACGGGTGGGGTCCGCCCACCGGATCACTGACGAGCGGGGCCCGGGGCTCAGGCCGTCTCCTACCTCCCGCTCAAACAGAGCAGAGGCAGGGGAGGCGAAGCCGAGCGGTGCCGGCGCTCTCCCGGGCGGCACGGGTCACCTCCGGCGGCGCCTGGCAGACCGGAGGACTCAGCGCGTCGCGGCGCACCTGTCCATGTGCGGCACGCCCGCAGGGGAGCCAGGTAAGAGGAGGGCTTCGGTGCGGCGGACCGGGGTTGAAGGCGGGTTCGGCAAGGCGAGGAAGGAACGGGGGGGAGTGGAGGGAGCACGGGAGGGGCTCGTGGTGATGGTGGAGGTTCTCTAGTGCGGTCCAGAGGGAAGGAGGAGGAGAGGTGGGCGCGAATTTAGGCAAAGGCCGAAGGCAAGGCTCCGGCCATGGTGGTGGATGGAGGGCACGGGAGGAAGAACGAGTTGGCCTAGATGGTTTCTGGGAGGGGGAGAGAGGCAAAGGAGTAGAGAGGAGGCTCGTGGTGGCCTTAAATAGAAGGGGGCGAGGTGCACAGCGGGGCCGTGCGCCCGCGAGGCTGTTGCCATCGCTGCAAGCCACGGGGGCTCGTGTGGGCGTGTCTGGGGTGTTCCTGGACGTCGACTACGTCAGGAGAGATAGAGAGAGGGAGTTGGGAGAGGTCAGAGACGCGCGCGTGTGAGCCACACCATTGGCGCGCTCGGGCGGCCTCTGTTTGCTAGCGCGGAGGCGCGGGGAGGATGAGAGAGGAGGGGGCCGACCGCGTAGCGTGTTGCGGACGCCAAGGCACCTCGACTGGCGCGAGGGGGAGGCTCGAGGTGGACGGGAGCGCCGTGTCAACGGTCGGGAGCACGGTAGCGTGCTCCAGAGCGCGTCTTTTGCCGGCATGCGTGGCTTTTGCGCGCGCACTCGCGTGTCCACTTGTGTCTAGTGGCTGCACCGGGGAGTAAACAATGTGGGAAAATGCATTGGATACCCTGGGGCTTGCCAGGAGTGAGAGAGAGATGAGAAAATGGGAGGAAGGCTGCTGTCCAGAGGGGGAAAAGGGCTTTTCACCCTGTCGGTGTCAAAACTGGCGGATCTCGGGTAGGGGGTCCCGAACTGTGCGTCTAGGCGGATGGTAACAGGAGACGAGGGACATGATGTTTTTACCCAGGTTCGGGCCCTCTCGATGGAGGTAAAACCATAAGTCCTGCTTGATTAATATTGATGATATGGGTATTACAAGAGTGGATCAACCACGAGATCAAGGAGGCTAAACCCTAGAAGCTAGCCTATGGTATGATTGTTGTAATGTATGTTGTCCTACGGACTAAAGCCCTCCGGTTTATATAGACACCGGAGGAGGCTAGGGTTACACAGAGTCGGTTACAAAGGTAAGAGATCTACATATCCGTATTTCCAAGCTTGCCTTCCACGCCAAGGAAAGTCCCATCCGGACACGGGACGGAGTCTTCAATCTTGTATCTTCGTAGTCTTGGAGTCCGGCGGATAATGATAGTCCGGCTGTCCGGACACCCCCTAGTCCAGGACTCCCTCAGTAGCCCCTGAACCAGGCTTCAATGACGAGAAGTCCGGCGCGCATAATGTTCGGCATTGCAAGGCGGGTTCCTCCCTTGAATAATCCAGAGAAGATCATGAACACCAGGATAGTGTCCGGCTCTGCAAAAATAATTTCCACATTCCACCGCAGAGAGAATAAAATGTACACTTAGCTTAATCTGCTGACGTATTATGCGGCATGACATCACACGGCCACCAAGCCTTTATTTGAATCGTTTTTTACTATACCACCTCAGCACGTTTAGCGAAGCGGTTTCCTTGGCACGTCTTGTCGAAGCAGAGATCGTGTTCCCCTTATTCCGGGATTCTCATCAATACGCGTGTGGGTAACCCAACCATTCCCGTCGCCATGCCTCCTCTATCGAAGGTGAATCCCAAACGGTCACGGAGACGGCTCTTGGTATTTTTCCTCTTTATAAGAGGACCAAGGCTTGTCCTTGTTCTTCAATCTCGCATCGAATCTCTTCCTCGCTCCCAGTTCCAACACCCAGAGCCTCAGATTCAAGCGCTTCGGATCCTCAACCATGTCTGGCTCCGACCTCCAGGGCCGGTGGATGCCCTCCTCCGTCACAGAGGACATATTGAAGTTACGTGAGGCCAAGTACCTGGCCTACGAAGTTTCGCACAGGTTGCCTGCCCAAGGGCAGGCCGTGCCCGCCCCCGAGCCCGGTGAGTTCATTGTCCTCGTATCCCACCTCCGTCGGGGTTTAGGCTTCCCGACGGACCCCTTCATGAGAGGGCTCATGTTCTACTATGGGCTGGATTTTCACGACTTGACTCCGGAGTCCATCCTCCACATCTCCGCATTCATTATCGTCTGTGAAGCCTTCCTCCGCGTCACTCCCCACTTCGGCCTATGGCTGAAGACCTTCAAGGTGGAGCCGAAGATGATCGGGGGGCGTCAAGCGGAGTGCCGCGGGGCGGCCATAAGCAAAAAGGCCGATGCCCCGTGGCCCGAGGGCTCCTTCCAAGAGGAACTCGGACTGTGGCAGCGGGAGTGGTTCTATATTACCGCTCCGAAGGGTAGCAGGCAAAAGCCGCCGCCTTTATTCTGCCCGGGCCCTCCACGCCAACTGATGTCGTGGGTCAACCAAGGGCTCAATTGGGGGCCGTCCGAAGACGTGCCCTCACTGCAGGGCCGGATTCGAGACCTCCAAGCGAGGGAGATCGACCTGATCGTGGTGATGCAGGTTATGCTAATCAGGCATCTTCTACCCTGCAAATGCCGTCCTCTCCGTCTATGGGAGTTCAACCTAGAGGGGCCTCAGATTCTCCAACACTTTATGGGTGCGACACCCGTGGAGATGTACACGTTGTTCTTCGGACTGCAGGTGGCGTGTCCGGAATTAGCCGAGGACGCAGGCCTAAGCCGCAATCGCCCGGATACTCAGGTAAAAAGCTCAGAGTCCGGACATTCTGTTGATATGCCTTTCTAGAGTTCGCCTCCTGACCCATTACTTTTCACAGGAATGGGTGGTGCGATCAAGGCTGATAAGGTGTCCGGCCCCCCTCCCAGAGACCGCACTGGAGCCCATGCTGGTCAGAATGTTGGAGGTCGCACCCACAAAAGGGGGCGACGGGGAAAATAGAGGAGCTAATATTTCGCCCAAAGGGGCGACTGAAGAGGGGGGAACCAAGAACCCCTCCCTTCAGGGGGAGAAGAGGACCGCCTCCGAGGATCCGGAGGCCAAAGCCCCAAAGCGTGGGAAGAGATCTTCACCGGGGGGTCCGGCATCCGGAGAGAATCCGGACACACAATCACCGCCAAAGGATCAGCCCTCCAGCGAGCCGTGAGTATGAAAGAGGGAGTTAATTAGTAAGGAAATACCTTCATTTGTGCTTCTGTGGGTAACCGAAATATTTATATTGCAGTTCGGATCTGCAGCCTTCTCAGATGAGTTCATCTTCGGGGGACATTCTTCCAGAGATGATGGAGAGCGAAACGCCTCCGTCTGCAGCGCCGTCAGATAAGGCAGGCGAGCCTGAAGTATCGTCACGGAGGGTATCCCCGAGTCCGGAGGGGCCAGAGAGCTCGGCACCCACTAGTATCCGGCCGGGAGAACTGAAGAATCTGCTTGAGAGGGCATCCATTTCAGAAGATCACCGTGCGTTGATGCGTACGGTGATTGGAAGGATTTCGTCCGCCGAGAGCGGATTGCGTAATGCCGCCATGAGTTTGCTGGCGGGATTTGAGGTATGCGAGAATGACGCACCCCTTTGTCTTTTTAACAGTTTTGCACATAAAAATGCGCCCTGTATAGATAGTAGCCCCTGGGACTCGGTAGGTTGTCGGAAACGACAGCGTGCCGAGGATCAAAATCGCCAGTAATGAATGTCGCCGTTCCTATGCAGGTGGCGGATAGTCCGAGGGCTAGCCGGACTAGTGGGTTTGCCGAGCTAAATCAGTAACTTGACTTGGCAGATGCGGACATCGCACTTGTCAACCGGCGACTTGACGAGTCGCAAGGTAAATGAGTTCTCCGCAGTCGCTTTATGAAGGGGGTCGAAGCCCTCCGCTGATAAATTATATGCTGTTTCTACAGACGGTGCTGCTGCTGTGGAGAGCCTTCGGGCCGAACTTGCTCTAGCTAAGGAGCAAGCCCGAAGGAGTGACGCGGCTGCCTCGAGGGCGGCCGAGGAGTTGAAAGCCGAAAAGGCTGCGCACTGCCTAAGCAGGGCAGAGGTGGCCGAATTGGCCATGAAAGTAAAGGATGCTGCCGACCGCAACGAGGCTCTTGAAAAGGAGCGCTTATCAGAGCGGGAAGACCTGAAGAAGGCCACCGCCGAAGCCAAGGATGCCCGCTCTGCAATGCGGGCTATGAAGGAGGAACTGCGCCACGCCGGAGATATCGAGGCTGGCAAGCCTTTTCTGCTACGCCGCCGGTTTATGGATGGAAAGTATGCTCAATTTGAGCGGCTGTGGAGTCTGGAGGATCCGTATATGGACTTAGCTGCAAGTGCGGCCGATGTCGTTAAGAATTTCCGGAGTCAGAAGGATCACAAGACGGAAGAGCTATATTGGTCTCAATTCCACAGTCCGGATCGCTCACTTCCGTTGACAGACCGGTTGGCCGAATGGGCCGAGCTAAATAGATTGTCCGAACTTGCCATGACTGACATCGTGGCCCATGTCTGGCCAGAGAGGCCCAAGGCGACGAGCTACTTCGGCTTACTGCAGCAATTCCTTGGAGCGGTGCCGCATATAAAGGAGATGAAGCGGTCGGCCTGCATCGAGGGCGCGCGGATGGCTCTTGCACGTGTGAAGGCGCATTGTCCGGAGATGGATGCCACCGCTGTTGTCGCCCAGGGTTTGGATGAAAGCCGGCTCCCTGCCGAGCACTACTTCGGGGAAGTTATGCGTGGCGCTCGTGTAATAGAGTCGCAGTGCTCGAAAAATATCATGTTCAAATGAACGTATTAGCTTGCAAATCGATGATTATGTTATAACTACTTTTTATACTTGTGCGTCCCAAGTAGTAAAACTTCTCCTGTGCGGTCGTTTACGTATACTTTTGTATAACTTGAAAGATGGCAGTCTTCGGCTTCAGCCCCCACGCACAAAGTGCGGGGGTGTTCGCAAAAATAGCGCGTTTTCACACTTAATCCGACGTCTCGGTCCTGTTTTAAGGAGGTGGTAGCGTAGCGAATGAGGCAATCCGGACTATAATGCTTTATCACTTTCACTTAGCCAATGGAGCTCGAGGGTGGGGCTACGATATAGTCCCTGGTGGTGTCGCATTTCTTCGAAGTCGGAGCGCGTATGTGCCTGACCAGGAAACGGTCCTTCGTCAAGGCGGGGAATTCTAAACATTCCGATAGTCGATCGAGTGGTTGACCAGTCTCTCGCTGTATCATGACAGTCAGTTTTCGGCTTTCTCTACATAGGTGCTCGCCCAGCCGAACTGGGGCACAATCGCAGTAGTTCTCCTGGTGCCGCGTTAGCCGATGATACGGAACGTAAGGCAGCAAAACACAGGAGTCGGGCAAACCCAACATTTGACCAAAGACATGATTCGGAGCTGATGCATATAATGCCTAACTCGAGACGCCGAACACTCCCTAAGGTGTTCGGTCTTCATAATAATGGGCAGAACAATGCCCTAAGCCCCTAGTGTCCAGGTACGGGCATGGTCTTCTGACGCGGCCGATGCCAAAGCGTCAGGCTCCGCTTTGGCTATAGGAAGAAACCAAGGGAGAATAACAACAAGAGACAGCAAAAAAGGTTTACGCAGGGTCTTAATCTGAAAAGAATCCTCACAACGGGTCCCTACTGCACGTCTGTGCCTGTGTCTCTGTTGCGCCGTTTATCCTGGACGGGTGTGCACTTTGTTCATCTGTAGAAAGAGAGGAACGTTTAGTTCGAAAACAAATCGTGCGAAAAATATGTGTAAAACAAGAAATATAAATAATTAAAGCGGGGTTTATATGAACCCGCGGTTGTTTGTGCGCGTAGCCCCCTGTGATGGGGTATGCGGCTAGGGAGCCCCTAGCCTGCTGAAGCCGGATTCGTCTATCCGAGTCTGGGGTCTTTAAGTGACCCTCGCACTGAAATGACGCCACGCGGACCGGGCATCTTGAGTGTAAGAGACGCGTAATGCGGTATGGCGTTGAAGCGGACAAAAGCCTTTCGTCCCAAGAGTGCTTGATATTCACTTTCAAATGGGACGATGTGAAAAATTAATTTTTCTCGTCAAAAATTGTTCGGCGATCCGAACACGACTTCTAGTAATATGGAGCCTGTGCACTTGGCGTAAGGGCCTGGTGTCACTCCTTTGAAGGAAGTGCGGCTGTGTCGGATTTTCGCAGGGTTTATCCCCATCCTGCGGATTGTTTTTGAATACAGCAGGTTTAAGTCACTGCCTCCGTCCATTAGGACGTTAGTGAATTGTAATCCGTCTATTATGGGATTCAATATCTGGGCAGTCCGTCCCACGTTTCGAACGCTTCTGGAATAGTCCAGGTGGTCGAAAGTGATTGGTTTTGATATCCAATCTCTACGGTCTGCTGGGTTGGACCGCGCGAAGCTCTTTTTAGAAAGTGCCGCACTATTTTTCCGTATTATCACATGAAGTGAGTTTACTGCTTTGACCCCTTGTGGGAAAGTCCTTTGTTTTCCGGTGCTCTGCTGGTGGGGTTTATCGTCTTCGCTTGACGCGTCGAGCCCCTTGTGTTCGGTGTTTAGTCGGCCAGACTATTTAAAAACCCAACAATCCCGATGGGTGTGATTTGCAGGTCTTTCGGGGGTACTGTGAATTTGACATATCCGACCCAAAATCTTGTTTAAGTTGGACAATTCGTCGCTGTCATCCTTTAGAGGCTGTGTTTTGTTGTTGGGCCGCGAGCTTTTGAATCCGACGTTGACTGCCGTGCTCTTTGGGCTTTTCTCTTTATTCCGGCGCTGCTCTTTTCTGCGCCGTGATTTTCCATCTCTTATCTCGGATGTACTTGGGTCGCTGGTGCTGCATCTTGCTAGCCAGCTATCCTCTCCCGCACAGAAGCGGGTCATGAGGCTTGTTAGTGCGGACATTGTCCTCGGTTTCTCTTGTCCGAGGTGCCTAGCGAGCCATTCGTCTCGGACATTGTGCTTGAAAGCTGCTAAGGCTTCGGCGTCCGGACAGTCGACTATTTGGTTCTTTTTGGTAAGAAACCTGTTCCAGAATTTCCGCGCTGACTCTCCGGGCTGTTGAGTTATATGACTTAGATCATCTGCATCCGGAGGACGGACATAAGTCCCTTGAAAATTTGCTCTAAACGCGTCCTCGAGCTCTTCCCAACTTCCAACAGTGTTTTCTGGGAGGCTTTTAAGCCAATGACGTGCTGGCCCTTTGAGCTTGAGGGGTAGGTATTTTATGGCGTGGAGATCGTCTCCTCTGGCCATGTGTATATGTAGTATATAATCTTCTATCCAGACTCCAGGGTCTGTTGTTCCATCGTAGGCCTCTATGTTTATGGGTTTAAATCCTGCTAGGAATTCATGGTCCAGCACCTCATCGGTGAAACATAGTGGGTGTGCGGCGCCCCTGTATTTGTGTGTGCCGCTATCATCGGACACTTGACGTGTTGCCTTGCTTCTTGGGGCCTTCTCCTTTGGCCCGTAGATGGACCTGGCTGGGCCATCTGTCCTTCCAAGGTCGTTGGTTGGTTTATGTGTGGCGCCGCTGTCAGAATTTGGCCTATCATCTGGCCGTCTATCCAACCAGGCAGCCCCTTTATTTTTGGACAGTGGAGGCTCTATGGCCTCCTCGTCGAATTCTGGTAGTAGCTTGTGCTTCGGGTAGCTCTTTGATTGGTGGCCATTGCCGTACTTATCTGCGGTTTTGAGCACTTTGCTCCATCTCATTCTGAGTGTGTCTTCCACTGTTTTGAGCCTTCGTTTTTCCTTCTTCAGGCTTCTTGCAGTACTGACGAGTCTTTTCCGAAGGTTCTTGCTCTCCGGCGGCGTGTCTGGCATGAGGTCGTCCGGACTGTTGTTTTCACCGGGCCTGGACTGATTATCTAACTCGTCATGTTCGGATGGTTGCTTATTTGCATGTTCGTCGTCCGCTTGTGAGCCCTGCCGTATTGCGGGCTCCTTGGGAGCGTTGTTGTCGTCGAGGTGGGACTTAGGGCGGCGTCTGCGCCGCCGTTTTGGTCATTTATCGGCGGGGTCATCTTCTGCCGCGGCCCGTTGGTCCTCGTTATCGCTCTCCTTTGGGGTGTCCACCATATATATGTCATGTGACGAGGTAGTCCTCCCGTGCCTTATAGGCAATGTTTCTTGTTTGTCTCCGGCATCGTCGTCCATAGCGTCGATGTCTTCGGAGTCGTAGTCTAGCATGTCGGTTAGATCATCGACAGTGGCTACAAATTGGGTGGTGGGTGGGCTCTGAATTTCTTCGTCATCCGTACCCCAGCCATCCTGGCCATAGTCCGGCCGGGACTCTCCTGATAACGAGAGATGCTTTAGTGAATTCAGGATATCGCTGAAAGGCGAGTATTGAAAGATGTCCGCGGCGGTGAATTCCATAACCGGCGCCCAATCCGGATCGATTGGTGGGGGCGCGGGAGGTTCGGAGTCCGGCGAGGAGTCCGGCGCCTCGGAATCACGAGTTTCGCAGGGGACAAGATCAGTGTTCGGCTCCATCGTCATGGATGTTGAAGCCCCCAGGGCGGTGTCTAACCACCGGCCCTCGATCTGGGCGATCGGCTCCGGGCTAATGGCCGAAGCGGATCCATGTGCGGCCACCAAGGCACTATTCGGTGGAAGAGCTAGATCATGCCCATCGTCATAGTGCGGCGCGCTTGGCTGTGGCTCGAGTCCGTCGAAGATCAAGTCTCCGCGGACATCGGCCGTGAAGTTCAAGCTTCCGAATCTGACCTGACGGCCACGGGCATGGCTTTCGATCTGCTCCAGATGGCCAAGTGAATTGGCCCGCAGTGCGAAGCCGCCGAATACAAAGATCTGTCCGGGGAGAAAGGTCTCACCCTGGACAGCGTTGTTGGTTGAAGATGCCATCAAGCCTATCGGTGACGACACAGAGGAACTCTCAATGAAAGCACCAATGTCGGTGTCAAAACCGGCGGATCTCGGGTAGGGGGTCCCGAACTGTGCGTCTAGGCGGATGGTAACAGGAGACGAGGGACACGATGTTTTTACCCAGGTTCGGGCCCTCTCGATGGAGGTAAAACCCTACGTCCTGCTTGATTAATATTGATGATATGGGTATTACAAGAGTGGATCTACCATGAGATCAAGGAGGCTAAACCCTAGAAGCTAGCCTATGGTATGATTGTTGTAATGTATGTTGTCCTACGGACTAAAGCCCTCCGGTTTATGTAGACACCGGAGGAGGCTAGGGTTACACAGAGTCGGTTACAAAGGTAGGAGATCTACATATCCGTATTGCCAAGCTTGCCTTCCACGCCAAGGAAAGTCCCATCCGGACACGGGACGGAGTCTTCAATCTTGTATCTTCGTAGTCTTGGAGTCCGGCGGATAATGATAGTCCGGCTGTCCGGACACCCCCTAGTCCAGGACTCCCTCACACCCCCTTCATCATGGCTTCTCGGGTAGGGAAAGATGCAGGGGGTAGAGGAGGACAAGATGAGGCTGTGGGAAAAAGCTCAGCTCATGGAGATGTGTGGAAATGGCTAAAACAAGCATTTTAAATTTGTGCCAGAAGGTGTTTGATGGTGGTTTGGGCAAGCAAATGGATTCCAATTGATATGAAGATTAACAGGATCAAGTGTTATATAGAAATTGGGTTGATCACCAAGTTGGAGCTCATTTGGAGGAAGTTGACAATGCAACTTTGGTAAACCCTAGAAATTAGCAGAAATGGCTTTACCAACATTAAGTCATGCAAATAAATTCTCCTTGATGAACCACTTGGTGTAGTGTCATCATTAGAGGCTCTGAACATGTCCACAAAAGTTGAGATCAAAAGGAGAAAGTTTCCAATGTAGAGTTGTTCAAATTTGGTTCTGGACAGAAAGGGTTTTGGGGCACTTTGATCAAGTTAACTTGTTCTCCAGCCTGTGCCATTTGGTCTAGATGGATTACTAGACCATTTGAGCATGTTCACAAGGTTTGAGAACATTTGGACATGTTTGGCAATGTAAAGTTGCTCAAACTTCAAAATGGACAGAAATGGTTTTGAGGGTATTTGATGATGTTATATTGTTCTCCAAGTCATCAGACTTGGCAAGATCATCTAATATGTCATATGTGACATGATAGAATTTTCTTGGAATTTTTGGAGAATATTTCCTTTGTAAATATTTCAAAAGCTTGAAATATCCAGAAAGGGTTTTGAGGGATTTGACCAATATTTTGAACATGACCATGTGTTTAAACTCTTATATATGGACAATATATGTCCTATGAGTTTCCCTAAATTTTGTCAAATATTTTTGAAGCAATAAAATAATTTTTCCCTATTAAAGACCATTTCTGGCCTTAAGAAAAAGATTTTAAATAAAATAGGAAAATAACTTTCAAAATTATATTTTTGTGGTTTCTGGGTAGCCTATATCTAATAGGAGTCAAATATATTTTTATAAAGATTTTTACTGCCCTTAATTAAGTACTTGTAGTGCAAACCTCAATTCAGGGGTTTTTGGAAAACTAATTTTTGAAAATAATTTTTGGCCAAATTATTTTTGTAAGAAAATACTATATTGCTCTATACACATGGCATGATCATTGGGAAAAGGTTTTGGATCAAGGAGATGAAGTATAGGAGTTGGAGGATTTATTTGATTTTTAGAGCACTTGCAAACAGCAAACAAAAATCCAATCAAGCAAAGTCCAAAACACTCAAATGTTTTTGTCAAAACACATTTTATCATGATTTATTAGCTTAAGTGTTGTGGCATGAAAATCAGGGTGTGACATCGGCTTTTCCTGCCCGAGGTGTCAGGCGAGCCATTCGTCACGGACGCTGTGTTTGAAGGACGCTAAGGCTTCGGCATCCGTACAGTCTACGATTTGGTTCTTTTTGATTAGGAACCGATTCCAAAGCTTGCGAGCCGATTGGCTAGGTTGCTGGATTATGTGACTTAGGTCATCAGCATCTGGTGGTCGGACATAAGTGCCCTGAAAGTTGGCCCGGAAAGCATCTTCTAAATCTTCCCAGGTTCCAATGGAGTTCTCTGGGAGGCTGTTCAACCAGTGTCATGCTGGTCCTTTCAGCTTTAGAGGATGATATTTAATGGCGTGAAGGTCATCTCCACGAGCCATATGAATGTGGAGAAGAAAATCTTCAACCCAGACGGCCGGATCTGTTGTTCCGTCGTACTGCTCAATGTTTACGGGTTTGAACCCTTCTAGAAACTGGTGTTGCATTACCTCATCGGTAAAGCACATAGGGTGTGCTGCACCTCTATACCGTGCAATATCATGGCGAAGATCGGATGAAATCTGAGTTCGGTGCTGGTCCCGAATATCGTAATGTTCATCACACCGGGCTTCATAGCTGTTGTCTCGTGCCGGGGCATGGCCTCTCGATCCATAGATCGATCTGGTCCGACCGGCTTTATTGGCCAAGTCTTGATGTAAATCATATGTATAGCCTGCAGCCGCTGTCTCCTTGCCTCTTCGGCGAGGGGGTGCGGGCTGGTGTTTGGCGTGATGTGTCGTTTTGTCCCATCCATGTGGTGGTTGGTCTAGTTGATCTGCATGATTGTATTTTGACGGTATTGGCTCAAGGACTTCATCATCGAATTGTGGCAGCAGCTTGCGCTTGCGAACTTTTTATGGGTCCCTCGGGGCCGTACTCCTCGACGGCCAGGACCTTGGTCCACCTTTGATTGAGTGTATCCTGTTCAGCTTTGAGCTGCTGCTGCTTCTTTTTCAGGCTCCGCGGTGGCGATGAGCTGTCGCTTGAAGAGTTCTTGTTCGAGAGGTTCCTCTGGGACGATAAAATCTTCGTCACCAAGGCTAACATCCTCTTCGCAGACTGGCATATAGTTGTTGTCCTCTGAATCTTCATGATCAGTGTGTTCGGGGCTATACTGACCCTCCTCCCTCTCATCCTGCTTGGATGTCGGCTCAATGGGGTCTTCGGGGTCTTTGACATTGTCCGGAGTCTCGTCGTCTCCTGTTCAGGTATTACTATCCCTTGCCCAACGCGATCGTGCATGGCGCCACTGGCGCCGGCGCTTTGGTGGCTCGTCAACGGGCTTGTCCTTGTCTTCGGTGTCCTCATCGTTACTTTTGTCAGGAGTGTCCACCATGTATACATCATAGGTAGAAGTGGCCATCCAACGCCCTGTGATGGGTGGGATTTGGCCTGATTTGGCGTCGGCATCGTCGTCCATACCATCGATGTCTTCGGACGTGTAGTCTAGCATATCGGTTAAACCCTCGACAATGGCTATTAAGTGGGTGGTGGGCGTGTCATAAAATTCCCCACTCTCAGCCCCTAGCACATGTTGGGTGCAGTTCGAAGGCAAAGCTTCTGTAATGGCGAGAGATCGCATTAAGCCAGTGCATTGTCTAAAAGCAAAAGATGGGTAGGAGTCTGTAGATCTGTAGGGCTGAGCTCGATGATAGACACCTGACCGGGCCCGATCGACGCAGGCCTCGACAGTTCAGAGTTGTCGTCCAGAGGCGAGTCCAAGATCGCATCTTGGTCTCCGGTCGGAAGTTCCGTGATAGAAAAGAGTCCGGCGGGGCTGATCCTCCCGTCTTCGGACGATACGACCTGCTCGGATCTAAGGCAGAGGCGGGCGTGAGTGTGGACCCCTGGACGGGATCTAAGAGTGGATCCTAAGAGCTTCCTTCGTGAGGGCAGAGGGTGGCAACCGAGGCCGCGAACCCTTTGAAGATTAGATCTCCTCGGATATCGGCGTCGTAGCTCAGGTTTCCGAACCTGATTTGGTGGTTGGGGGCATAACTGTCAACCTGCTCAAGGTGGCCGGTCGAGTTGGAATGAAGCACGAAGCCGCCGAACACAAAGACCTGTCCGAGGAGAAAGATTTCCCTGGACGCAGCGTCATCATCGATGAAGAGGTGAGCCATCAATCCTTCTGTCGACAACACAGCGGAGCTCTCAATAAAAGCACCAATGTCGGTGTCAAAATCGGCAGATCTCGGGTAGGGGGAGCCCAAGCTATATGTCTGAGGATTGATGGTAACAATGATCAAAGGGACACCGTGTTTACCCAGGTTCGGGCCCTCTTGATGGAGGTAAAACCCTACTCCTGCTTGATTATATTCGATGGTTATAGGGGTTACAAGAGTTGATCTACCTCGAGATCGTAGTGGCTAAACCCTAGCTTGGCTAGCCTGTCAATGTTATGATCCTGCCTTCGGTCTAGACCCTCTGGTTTATATAGATACCGGAGGGGCCTAGGGTTGTACAAAGTCGGTTTTACAGAAAGGAAATAGTATATCTAGACACCTAAACTTTCCGTTCACGCATACGGAAGTCCCAACCGGACATGAGAGGTGGTCTTCTTCCTTGTATCTTGACAGCCCATTAGTCCGGCCCACATTGAATAGACCGGACGCTCGAGGACCCCTTAGTCCAGGACTCCCTCAGAGTGCTCCTACTTCCATCATCATAGCTGTCACTAGGGCTTGAACCCTCACTGAGATCAACATTCTGTTCAGACCTATTCTAGCTATCACTGGTTTTTGACCTCTTAGCAAAGCTGACCCTGCGAATAGATGGGTATGGGCAAAGTAGATGAGTACCACAATACGCAAATAGTTTTTCAAAAATTTGAGTCCAAACTTTTGTTTTAGTATTCCACAGAAAGCATTTTAGAGCTACCAATTTGATCATCTTGGTGACACCGAAGCATTCATAGAACCTAAACACACAATATCAGTCAGACTGAATTTTGTGATTTGGTGGCTCCGAGATGCTAGGGTTTCACTGAGATTTTACTATCAATCTCACCAATAAGTACGTTTCAGTGACACCGAGTTGTACTTGTGCAATCGCCAGCGCCAATCGGTGGGACCAAAAAATTCATTTTGGTCGGTCCGAGATGATTTCGGCGGAAATAGAACCCTAATTTTTTCATCAAATATATTCTAATGGATTTGTCTGGTGGATAGAATTATTTCAAAAATGTGGCAAGAAGCATGACATTTTCCTTGTGCATTGAATCAGACGTGGAAAGCATGAGGAGATCGAATCGTACCCTAACTTGGTGACGATCCTCTACAGTGGCAACGATGGAGGAGATTGCCGTTGACGGCGGCGGATGATACGTCTCCAATGTATCTATAATTTTTTATTGTTCCATGCTATTACATTATCTGTTTTGGATGTTTTATATGCATTAATATGCTATTTTATATTATTTTTGGGACTAACCAATTAACCAAGAGCCCAGTGTCAGTTTCTGTTTTTTCCTTGTTTTTGAGCTTCACAGAAAAGGAATACCAAACGGAGTCCAAACAGAATAAATCTTTTGCGATGATTTTTCTTGGACCAGAAGACACCCAGGAGACTTGGAGTTCAAGTCAGAAGAGCCACGAGGCGGCAACAAGGGTGGATGGCACACCCAGGGGGTAGGGCGTGCCCCCTACCTTGTGGGCCCCTCATGACCCTCCGACCTAGTACTGCCTCCTATATATTCACATATATTCCCAAACCACCAAAAGCATCCAGGAAAACATTTTTCCACCTCCGCAACCTTCTGTTCCCGTGAGATCCCATCTTGGGGCCTTTTCCGGCATCCTGCCGGAGGGGGATTCGATCACGGAGGGCATCTACATCAACCCTATTGCCCTTCCGATGAAGAGTGAGTAGTTTACCCCAGACCTACGGGTCCAAAGCTAGTAGCTAGATGGCTTCTTCTCTATCTTTGATTCTCAATAGCATGTTCTCTTCGATGTTCTTGGAGATCTATCCGATGTAATCTTCTTTTGAAGTGTGTTGATCCGACGAATTATGGATTTATGATCAGCTTATCTATGAATATTATTTGAATCTTCTCTGAACTCTTATATGCATGATTTGATATCTTTGTATTTCTCTTTGAATTATCTGTTTGGTTTGGCTAACTAGATTGGTTTTTCTTGCAATGGGAGAGGTGCTTAGATTTGGGTTCAATCTTGCAATGTCCTCACCCAGTGACAAAGTAGGGGTTGCGAGGCGTGTATTGTATTGTTGCCATTGAGGATAAAAAGATGAAGTTTACATCATATTGCTTGAGTTTATTCCTCTACATCATGTCATCTTACTTAATGTGTTCCTTTGTTCTTGATGAACTTAATACTCTAGATGCAGGCACGAGTCAGTCGATGTGTGGAGTAATAGTAGTAGATGCAGGCAGGAGTCGGTCTACTTGACACAGACGTGATGCCTATATTACATAATCATTTCCTTGGATATCATCATAACTTTGCTCTTTTCTATCAATTGCTCGATAGTAATTTGTTCACCCATCGTATTATTTGACTTCAAGAGAGAAGCCTCTAGTGAAATCTAGGGATCCCGGTCTATTTTCGATCATATTAGTTTCCAATCTACTATTTTGCAATCTTTTATTTTTAGATCCATAAACCAACCCCCCCCCCCCCAAATCTATCTTTTGTTTAGTTTTATTTATCTATCTCTATCACATCTCACCTTTGCAAGTGACCATGAAGGGATTGACAACCCCTATATCACATTGGGTGCAAGTGTTTGATTGTTTTTGCAGGTATTGGTGATTTACGTGTTCTTCTCCTACTGTATTGATACCTTGGTTCTTAACTGAGGGAAATTCTTATCTCTACTTTGCTGCATCACCTTTCCTCTTCAAGGAAAAAACCAACGCAAGCTCAATAAGTAGCAGGAAGAATTTCTAGCGTCGTTGCCGGGGAGATCTACGCCAAGTCAAGATCTACATCAAGCCTACCAAGTACCCATCATAAACTCTCATCTCTTGCATTACATTATTCTCCATTTGCCTCTCATTTTTCTCTCCCCCACTTCTAAAACAATTTTCGAAAAGATTTGCCCTTTTATTCGCCTTCTTTCCGTATGCCTCTTTGCTCATTTGCTATCTTTGCTCATGTTGCCATGTGCCCTCTATTTGCATGCATCTTTTCTTGCTAAAAATCTATTGATATGGATCCACTTAAAGTTTTGTACTTGGATCATCTTCGATCCATATGTGCTCGTGCTGAAACCCCAACTAGTTTAGTTGAGGCAAAATCTTTAGATGAGCATGCTTATTTCGTGCATCACTGTTTGTCTGAAAAAGGAAGACTCTTATGGAATCAAATAAATTGTTTGCTATGTTATGCTTGGAATCTTTGTGAAATTTGTGATTTTATTTGTTGCTCTAAGAACCCTAAAAAAACACCTTCCCTACCTCTATGAGTTTAATGATAACGAAATCTTATCTTCTTATGAAAAGGGTGTTTACAGTTACTATGATATCGAGCAAATTGAAGAATTTGTTTCTTTTAAGGGTGCTTATGAAGTTGCTTCTTTGATTGAAAAGTATGATATTACTCTCTACAAATTTGAAAATTTTGACATACTTAAATATTGCTATGAAAACTATGCTCATAATGTCCATGTCAAAGAGTTTATTGAGAGAATGACCGTGGCTTTGGAAGAAAATAATGATATGCATGAATCTATAGATAGTTATGATTCCTATGATTTGATTTAAATATCCTTTTATGAACATGATGCTTGCTATTCTTATGGCCATGATGCCAATATTTATGGAGATGAATTTGCTATAGTTCCTTATGTTAAACATGAGATTGTTGCTATAGCACCCATACTTGATAGTTCCTTGAATCAAAAGCATGATTGCGGTGATGTTATTATAAATTCTATTAGTGTCAATTGTGCTAATAATATGCAAAATCCCAAGCTTGGGGATGCTAGTTTTGCTATGTCTGCTACTTATTTCAATGATCATGATTAGGGTGATAATGCTTCTTATGATCTAGAAAATTTATTTAAGCCTCATGATGAATATGTTTGCTATAATATTAAAAGTGAGTTTGGAAGAGTGTCAACTTTAGTAAAAAATTATCCCACTACTTTGGAGATTGCTAAATCTTATGAAATTTTTGATAAAAGTGGGCTTGGATGGGTCATCATTTTTTATGATAATCCCACTATTTTGGAAGAGTGTCAACTTTGCATGCATGTGGATCATGTAGAGAATATGCTTTGTGATAGCTATATTGTGGAATTTGAGTATGATCCCACATGTAATTATTATGAGAGAGGAAAATATGATTGTAGAAATTTTCATGTTACTAAATTACCTCTCGTTATGTTGAGATTGCTATTGTTCCTTTCTTCTTCCTTGCATATGCTAGTTGTTGTTTGCCTTGATAATTTGTTTGCTTATAAGATGCCTATTCATAGGAAGTATGTTCGACTTAGATGTGTTTTTCACCTGCTATATGATGCTCTCTTTGTGCTTCAATTCTTGTCTTTCATGTGAGCATCATTAAAATTACCAATGCCTAGCTAGGGGCGTTAAACAATAGCGCTTGTTGGGAGGCAACCCAATTTTATATTTGTTCTTGCTTTTTAGGTTCTTTGCAAAAAAAATCATCTAGCCTCTGGTTAGATGTGTTTTTGTGTTTTAATTAGTGTTTGTGCCAAGTAAGACCTTTGGGATAGCTTACGGTGATAGTTGATTTGATCTTGCTGAAAAATAAAAACTTTTGCGCTCAGTATTATAATTCTCATTTTTAACAGAAGCATGATAAAATACTGATTATTTTTGAAGAGGATTAAGATACAAATTGCCTCTGTTGTCCTAATTTTTCAGAATTTTTGGAGTCACAGAAGTATTTGAGAATTACATATTACTACAGATTGTTCTGTTTTTGACATATTCTGTTTTGTTTGTGTTATTTGCTTATTTTGATGAATCTATGGGTAGTATCGGGGGGTATGAACCATGGAGAAGTTGGAATACAGTAGATATTACACCAATTTAAATAAAGAATGAGTTCGCAACAGTACCATAAGTGGCGATTTATTTTCTTATACTACCGGATCTCATGAGATTTTCTGTTGAGTTTTGTGTTGTGAAGTTTTCAAGTGTTGGCTAAGGATTTGATGGACTATGGAATAAGGAGTGGCAAGAGCCTAATATTGGGGATGCCCAAGGCACCTCAAGGTAATATTCAAGGACAACCAAGAGCTTAAGCTTGGGGATGCCCTGGAAGGCATCCCCTCTTTCGTCTTCGCCTATTGGTAACTTTACTTGAGACTATATTTTTATTCACCACATCATATGTGTTTTGCTTGGAGCGTCTTGTATGATATGAGCCTTTGACTTTAGTTTGCCACAATCATCCTTGTTATACACACCTCTTTAGAGGGACATGCATGAATCGTGATTTATTAGAATACTATTTGTGCTTCACTTATATCTTTTGAGATAGGCAATTTTGCTCTAGTGCTTCACTTATATCTTTTTAGAGCACAGTGGCAGTTTTATTTTATAGAAATTGTTGAACTCTCATGCTTCACTTGTATTATTTTGAGAGTCTTTCTAAACAACATGGTAATTTGCTTTGGTTATGAATTTAGTCCTAATATGATAGACATCCAAGAGGGATATAATAAAAACTTTCACATAAAGTGCATTGAATACTATGAGAAGCTTGATTCCTTATGATTGTTTTGAGATATGAGGATGATAATATTAGAGTCATGCTAGTGAGTAATTATGATTGTAGAAATACTTGTGTTGAAGTTTGTGATTCCTGTAGCATGCACGTATGGTGAAACGTTATGTAACGAAGTTGGAGCATGATGTATTCTTTGATTGTCTTCCTTATGAGTGGCGGTCGGGGGCGAGCGATGGTACTTTCCTACCAATCTATCCCCCTAGGAGCATTCCCGTAGTACTTTGTTTCGATGACTAATAGATTTTTGCAATAAGTATGTGAGTTCTTTATGACTAATGTTGAGTCCACGGATTATACGCACTCTCACCCTTCCACCATTGCTAGCCTCTCTAGTGTCGCGCAACTTTCGCCGGTACCATACACCCACCATATACCTTCCTCAAAACAGACACCATATACCTACCTATTATGGCATTTCCATAGCCATTCCGAGATATATTGCCATGCAACTTTCCACTGTTCCATTTATTATGACACATCACATCATTGTCATATTGCTTCGCATGATCATGTAGTTGACATCGTATTTGTGGCAAAGCCACCATTCATCATTTTTATACATGTCGTTCTTGAGTCATTGCACGTCCCAATACACCACCGGAGGCATTCATATAGAGTCATATTTTGTTCTAAGTATCGAGTTGTAATTCTTGAGTTGTAAGTAAATAAAAGTGTGATGATCTTCATTATTAGAGCATTGTCCCATGTGAGGAAAAAAATAAAAGAGGCCAAATAAGTCAACAAAAAAAAGAGGCCAAAGAAGCCAAACAAAAGAGGAAGAGAGAAAAGAGAGAAGGGGCAATGTTACTATCCTTTTTCAACACTTGTGCTTCAAAGTAGCACCGTGATCTTCATGATAGAGAGTCTCCTATGTTGTCACTTTCATATACTAGTGGGAATTTTTCATTATAGACTTGGCTTGTATATTCCAACGATGAGCTTCCACAAATTTCCCTAGGTCTTCGTCAGCAAGCAAGTTGGATGCACATCCACTTAGTTTCTTTTTTTGAGCTTTCATAAATTTATAGCTCTAGTGCATCTGTTGCACGGCAATCCCTACTCACTCACATTGATATCTATTGATGGGCATCTCTATAGCCCTTTGATATGCCTAGTTGATGTGAGACTATCTCCTTCTTTTTGTCTTCTCCACAACCACCATATTCTATTCCACCTATAGTGCTATGTCCATGGCTCACGCTCATGTATTGCGTGAAAGTTGAAAAGGTTTGAGAACATCAAAAGTATAAAACAATTGCTTGGCTTGTCATCGGGGTTGTGCATGATTTGAATATTTTGTGTGATGAAGATGGAGCATAGCCAGAATATATGATTTTGTAGGGATAGCTTTCTTTGGCCATGTTATTTTGAGAAGACATGATTGCTTTCTTAGTATGCTTGAAGTATTATTGTTTTTATGTCAATATTAAACTTTTGTTTTGAATCTTATGGATCTGAACATCCATGCCACAATAAAGAAAATTACATGGATAAATATGTTAGGTAGCATGCCACATCAAAAATTCTATTTTTATCATTTACCTACTCGAGGACGAGCACGAATTAAGCTTGGGGATGCTTGATACGTCTCCAACGTATCTATAATTTTTTATTGTTCCATGCTATTATATTATCTGTTTTGGATGTTTTATATGCATTAATATGCTATTTTATATTATTTTTGGGACTAAACAATTAACCTAGAGCCCAGCGTTAGTTTCTGTTTTTTCCTTATTTTTGAGCTTCGCAGAAAAGGAATACCAAATGGAGTCCAAATGGAATAAAACTTTCGCGGTGATTTTTCTTGGACCAGAAGACACCCAAGAGACTTGGAGTTCAAGTCAGAAGAGCCATGAGGCGACGACAAGGGTGAAGGCGCGCCTAGGGGGTAGGGAGTGCCCCCTACCTTTTGGGCCCCTTGTGACCCCTCCTGACCTAGTTCTGCCTCCTATATATTCACATATATTCCCAAACCACTAAAAGCATCCACGAAAACATTTTTCCATTGCTGCAACCTCTTGTTCCCGTGAGATCCCATTTTGGGGCCTTTTCCGGCATCCTGCTGGAGGGGGATTCGATCACAGAGGGCATACACATCAACCCTATTGCCCTTCCGATGAAGCATGAGTAATTTACCTCAGACCTATGGGTCCATAGCTAGTAGCTAAATGCCTTCTTCTCTCTCTTTGATTCTCAATAGCATGTTCTCCTCGATGTTCTTGGAGACCTATCCGATGTAATCTTGTTTTGCGGTGTGTTTGTCGAGATCCGATGAATTATTGATTTATGATCAGCTTATCTATGAATATTATTTGACTCTTCTCTGAATTCTTATATGCATGATTTGATATCTTTGTATTTCTGTTTGAATTATTGTTTGGTTTGGCTAACTAGATTGGTTTTTCTTGCAATGTGAGAGGTGCTTAGGTTTGGGTTCAATCTTGCGGTGTCCTCACCCAGTGACAAAGTAGGGGTAGCGAGGCACGTATTGTATTGTTGCCATCGAGGATAAAAAGATGGGGTTACATCATATTGTTTGAGTTTATTCCTCCATATCATGTAATCTTACTTAAAGCATTGCTCTGTTCTTTATGAACTTAATACTCTAGATGCAGGTAGGAGTCGGTCGATGTGTGGAGTAATACTAGTAGATGCAGGAAGGAGTCGGTCTACTTGACACGGATGTGATGCCTATATTACATAATCATTGCCTTGGATATCATCATAACTTTGCACTTTTCTATCAATTGCTCGACAGTAATTTGTTCACCGATCATATTATTTGCCTTCAAGAGAGAAGCCTCTAGTGAAACCTATGGCCCCCGGGTCTATTTTCCGTCATATTAGTTTTCGATCTACTATTTTGCAATCTTTTATTTTTAGATCTATAAACCAAAAAACCCCAAAATATTTTATCTTTTGTTTAGTTTTATTTATCTATCTCTATCAGATCTCACCTTTGCAAGTGACCGTGAAGAGATTGACAACCCCTGTATCGCGTTGGGTGCAAGTGTTTGATTATTTGTGCGGGTATTGGTGATTTGCGCGTTCTTCTCCTACTGGATTGATACCTTGGTTCTTAACTGAGGGAAATACTTATCTCTACTTTGCTGCATCACCCTTTCCTCTTCAAGGGAAAAACCAACACAAGCTCAAGAAGTAGCAGTGGAGTCCTGCGGCGGAGACGCATAAGAAACGACGGCGATGATCCGGAGACCAAGGGGGCGGCAGCAATGGGGCGCAGGCGCGTGACGTTTGAAGAACTTTTCAACCGTACGGGCCGCTGATATATATACCCATGTGCCGTCGGTGGCACCGAGTGGAACGAATCTGTGGCACCAAGATGCGAACCTGCGTGCAGTTACAGCAACTCGGTGAGAGCGAGTCGGCCTAATCGGTAGCACTGAGATTGAAAACCTAGATCAGTCTAATGCTTTTGTTGTGACCTAGTTTGGGTGAATTGGTCTGACTGAAATGCAGTAGAAGGTTTTGGAAGGCAGCCCTTGACGGATCGGTAGCTCCGAGTGCTCCTCACCTGGAGGGTACGAAAAAAGACTTGTTTTTATTTTTGTGATATAGCATGAATAGAGTTTGAGACAAGAATAACATAGATATCTAAAGAAAGTTCTTAGGCATTCTTGACTATCCATTTGGCCAATAAAAACCAAGACAATAAAAACAACAAACGGATGTCCTTAAATGGATAAAATATGCAACCAACATACTCACACAGTAAGATAGCAAATGAAGAATGTGTCAAAGCATGCACAAACAATTCTAGCATCTATCCAACAATTGGCGATGACTAGGTCATCTATATATGAGTATATTGACTTAGGAGTCAAATGAGAACATTTGATCATAGGTCATACTCATCGTTTAAGCACAAGTGGGGTTACCACACTTACATAAAGCATTAGTGTGTTCACATCATTAGAGTTGCTTTAGCTCAATTATTAGAGCAAAGCTCCCCCTAGATGTGATATCCCCCCCTAAGAGGGATGAACTAACCTTGGGTTTTGTCGATGATGACTTCATGTATATAGTGAAGATGTGGATGCTCAATGTTGATGTAGATCATTTGGAGCAATGCCTTGGAGTGTTGCACTTTCAATACCTACATGGGTTCGTCCCACAAGGAACATACAAGGATATCCATAGACATGGAGTGAATTGCACATATGATGATGTCCATGAAAACATTAGGTTACCTTGTCCCTTGTCTTACCAACAAGATGGTTTGTGACTCCATGAACTAGTGCGAGATATGAAAGTTGATTGCACAAGTCCTTGCCAAAATGAATATGAGTGAAGTATGTTGGCGGAGTCACCCTCAAGAACACTCTAGTTCTTTTTCTTTGGGATCCACATCAACTTTATGG
Source organism: Triticum timopheevii (assembly GCA_963921465.1). Classification (NCBI taxonomy): domain Eukaryota; kingdom Viridiplantae; phylum Streptophyta; class Magnoliopsida; order Poales; family Poaceae; genus Triticum; species Triticum timopheevii. Next base: position 145,445,148 of record OY997270.1, read on the forward strand.
GAATTCTTGGAGACGTAGTTGTACTTGATGAAGTAGAGCTTGACATAGTCTTGGGAACCCACTTGACCATGGCCTTAGGAGCTTCTTCAAATGAGTCAATATCTTCTTGAAGCTTGTCCTTGCCCTTTATCTTGTGGTCTTGTGGTGGAATATCATCTCGAGCTTGTGTTCCCTCAAAAGAAGTGGGGTCATACTTCTCTTGTTGAGGAACAAAGTTCATCTTGGGGTATTCATATTCTTCCCATTCAACTCCATTGGCATTGAACTTCCGTTCAAAACCAATTCCTTGATTCTTTCGGCGCCTTCCTAACTTGGGTACAATTTCCTCAAATTGCTTACTCCCGGCAAGGCTCTTGTCAACACCTTTCTCTATAATTCCCTTCAATAAGCTATTTTCTTGCTCAAGTGTAACTTGGGTAAGAGAATCATTAGTGGAATCAAGAGAACTACTAGAAGCAACAATATTGGATTTAGCATGATTATTGTTACTGCTAGAAGAAGAATGTTTCTTGTTCTTGTTGCTAGATTTTACTTGTGGCATATAAGTAGACAACAGGAGACATTTGGCAATGTAAGAAGAACTCTTCTTTCGAAGATCATCACTAATAGCTTTTAGGAACTCATACTCTTGCTCTAAATTTAGCTTCTCGAAGTGTAGCTTCTCATGAGTCCTTAGGAGCTCTCTATGATCCTCTTGAGTTGTTTCATGAGCTAACTTAAGAGTGTTTAGTTCTTTAGTTAGACGCTCAATCTCCTTCTTATCATTGTCATTCATTTCATCTTGATTAGCATGATTACTAGCAAGTTCATCATAGTTTTATCACTAATTTTTTCAACAAGTAAATCATCATCACCTAGTAAATCGCTATCAAAATAAAGATACTCGGGGTGTGGTACTTGGGGCCTTTGGCCATGAAGCATCTTCCAGTTACTTCATTTGATGAGTCAAATATGTCGTAGGAGTTGGATGATACTAGTGCAAGACTGGCGACACCTTCATCTTGAGTATAGTCGGAGTTGGAGTGATAGCTTCTCTCATAGTAGTTGTTGGAGTCGGAATCGGATGCCCATTCACCAACGTGATCTTGGTGTCTTCATATTGTGTAGCTCTTTGATGACTTGTCTCTCCTTTCTGAATCCTTGCTTCTACAAGAAGGTATACTTTCACAACGATCATCTCTACTCCTTCTCTTTCTTGGAGGTGATTGATCTCTTATACTTCTCCTTTTTGGTGAATCTTCTCTTTTCTTGTAGGGAGCCGTACACTCATTGGAGTAGTGTCCGGGTCTTCCACAATTGAAGCAATTACGATCACGACTACAAGATCTTTTTGTCATTGTAGGGCCTTGACTTGGATCTTCTTGATGTCTACTATGCAACCTTCTTCTTGTAGCTGTTATTGGGCCTCCAAGTGCAGAGGTTTGTAGGACAGTAGCAAATTTCCCTCAAGTGGATGACCTAAGGTTTATCAATCCGTGGGAGGCGTAGGATGAAGATGGTCTCTCTCAAACAACCCTGCAACCAAATAACAAAGAGTCTCTTGTGTCCCCAACACACCCAATACAATGGCAAATTGTATAGGTGCACTAGTACGGCGAAGAGATGGCGATACAAGTGCAATATGGATAGTAGATATAGGTTTTTCTAATCTGAAATTATAAAAACAGCAAGGTAACTAATGATAAAAGTGAGCATAAACGGTATTGCAATGCTAGGAAACAAGGCCTAGGGTTCATACTTTCACTAGTGCAAGTTCTCTCAACAATAATAACATAACTGGATCATATAACTATCCCTCAAAATGCAACAAAGAGTCACTCCAAAGTCATTAATAGCAGAGAACAAATGAAGAGATTATGGTAGGGTACGAAACCACCTCAAAGTTATCCTTTCTGATCGATCTATTCAAGAGTCCGTAGTAAAATAACACGAATCTATTCTTTCCGTTCGATCTATCATAGAGTTCGTACTAGAATTACACCTTAAGACACAAATCAACCAAAATCCTAATGTCACCTAGATACTCCGTTGTCACCTCAAGTATCCGTGGGTATGATTATACGATATGCATCACACAATCTCAAATTCATCTATTCAACCAACACAAAGAACTTCAAAGAGTGCCCCAAAGTTTCTACCGGAGAGTCAAGATGAAAACGTGTGCCAACCCCTATGCATAAGTTCATTGAACCCGCAAGTTGATCACCAAAACATACATCAAATAGATCACGTGAATATCCCATTGTCACCACAGATAAGCATGGCAAGACATACATCAAGTGTTCTCAAATCCTTAAAGACTCAATCCGACAAGATAACTTCAAAGGGAAAACTCAGTCCATTACAAGAGAGTAGAGGGGGAGAAACATCATAACATCCAACTATAATAGCAAAGCTTGCGACACATCAAGATCGTATCACCTCAAGAACATGAGAGAGAGAGAGAGAGATCAAACACATAGCTACTGGTACATACCCTCAGCCCCGAGGGTGAACTACTCCCTCCTCGTCATGGAGAGCGCCGGGGTGATGAAGATGGCCATCGGTGAGGGATCCCCCCCCCCCTCCGTCAGGGTGCCGGAACAGGGTCCTGATTGGTTTTTGGTGGATACAGAGGCTTGCGGTGGCGAAACTCCCGATCTATTGTTCTCCTCGATATTTTTAGGGTATATGGGGATATATAGGCGAAAGAAGTCGGTCAGGGGAGCCACGAGGGGCCCACGGGGGTGGGGGCGCGCCCAGGGGAGGTGGGCGTGCCTCCCTGCCTCGTGGCCACCTCGAAGCTTCCCTTACGTGCACTCCAAGTCCCCTGGATTGGTTCCGTTACAAAAATAACTTTCCCGAATGTTTCATTCCGTTTGGACTCCGTTTGATATTCCTTTTCTTCGAAACACTGAAATAGGCAAGAAAACAGCAATATGGGATGGGCCTCCGCTTAATAGGTTAGTCCCAAAAATAATATAAAAGTGCTTAGTAAAGCCCATAAACATCCAAAACAGATAATATAATAGCATGAATGCTTCATAAATTATAGATACGTTGGAGACGTATCAGCATCCCCAAGCTTAATTGATGAGGACATCCCTACACTTGACCCATCTCCAACCTATGATGATGATCACCAAGTGGCTGCAAAGAAGACATCCAATGATGAAATCAGAATTGGACCTATCACAAGAGCTCGTGCAAAGATAACAGAACAACAGGTGAATTCTCTCTTAGTTGAATATGCTATTTATTTTAATGAGAGCTTTCTACTGCCTAAGTCTTTGTGTGTTTGCATACTCATGTGCATGGGAGAAGAAGGCATAGCACGAGGGAGCGAGGAGTTGCAGCAAGAGGAGCATGACGTGGAGTACAAGCAAGAGGGCGCGAGGGACGAGAGGCAGTCAGGTGCAAACGTCAAGGAGGAGGATTCCCACGTCGAGTAACACCAGGCGCACCAACACCATGTTGCAGCGCCATACCTCAAGTACATGGCCTGCGTGCCAAGGGGCTGAACCCAAGTTGGGTCAGTTTGTATCAAGTTGAGTCGAACCACGTTTTGAGTCGAACTAGTTTAGGTTGCACCAAGTCAGGAGGACCAGGCTGGGCGCACCAGACCTAGCGCCCCCCCCCCCCTTGGGCGCATCACCCAGCCCCTCTTATATAGAGGGCTGCTCTCAGATTAGTTGCATAGACCACGTTTAAGAAAAACCCTAGTTCATGAGATTGCTATAAGCATTCATCTTGAATTCTTGTCTCCAATTTGTATCGATCTGGAGATTATATACTACAAGTCAAGTGTGATCTGCTGTTCCATTGGAAATTAGTATATTGCAATTCTAACCGTTTCATGGTCGACGGCTACGTTGCGCAAGTGTGTGAAGTCGTGAATATCCGAAGGGTAGAGAGATGCTGCATTGGCATCAGGGATCTAGCGAGGAGAGATCATCGGCGACACCAAGTTATCTATCCACCATCATCATCTACGTTATCGCTTACTGAGAAGATCGGGCCACCCCATATCATCTTGGTATCAGATTTCCAGCGTTTACTCGGTGAGCATCCACAAATCCACCCCGTAGATTAGTTTGTGTTTTTATTCCTATCCAGAAAAAGCCAAAAATAGTAGGGTTCGTAGTTTTTGCCATAGCCTAGATTGCATCGTAGATTCGTTCTAGTTGCTGGTCAGTTGTGTTCGTCCTCTTTGATCCTTTCGGTTTTGCTAGTAGGAGTCTAGGGTTTGTCTTTCTAGTTGTTTTCTTTTGATCTTTGTGTCAGTTTGAATCTTTGTCAACTTTCTTGGCTGAAACCCTAGCTGCTTCGGCCATTGTTGCTGCTATCCGCGTGCGTCTGAGTTTGCTTGTCTGAGTCCACAAAGCGTTCAGTTTGGTGTCTTTCCCAACTTTAGCCACAGCCATTCTATACAACGGTGTTAGGAGCCTACCCGTTGAGACTAGCTTGTCCTTGTGCTCATCGGGCTGCTCTGATTAGGGTTTTTTGGTTTTACTGTAGCAAAAAAAGGCGTGAAAAAAAGAGTGAATCAACAAAAAAACAAAGAGAAAAGAAAGAAAAGAGAGAGACATTGGCCAGAAGTTGCTGCTATCTATTGTTGGAATTGTATTATCTTGTATTTGCACTAGTAGTGAGCAATCTTGTGCCCGTATACCCTGAGCTTTTTGCTAGCGTCTCTCCCTGTGCATTGCAACACGAGCATTACTCCGACACATACATCAAATTTACGCTCATTTTTAGAGTTGCAATTGCCCCATTTATCTCCACTGCGTGAGTTTCTTTGGGTGTGTCTCACACGATCAGCACTAGGACTTGTCTTCGGTGTAGATAGGGTACCATACCTACAGCTCCACCAAATATAATCCTGCTCTGTCATGTGGTAGCTCTTATACCCTGGTATTCACTTCATCACATCCGTGCACTAGTCCTCTATCCGACCTGGTAAGTGTGCATTGCTATTCACTTTGGAACGGTAAGATTTCCTTTTCTTGTCAGTTTTCAGTGAGTTGTGAGTGTTCCACCAAAACAATTTTTGATTTAGTGCACTAACCTGCTAATCATGTCTGAGAATGGTGTTGATGTGATGCAGAAAAAGGATGGTGACGAGTGTGTTACATGGAAGGAATATGAAGCTCTTCGTGATCATTTGACAGGGCTTATCAATAGATCCACTGACAATATTGATGCTGATATTCAAGCTATACAAATGAAAGTGGATGCAACTGAAACTACAGTCAATGCTATGCAAACACAAGTCAATGATCTCCAAACATGCATACAACAATTGACAACTTCAGTCAATGGGCTGCGTGTAGCTATTGAGCAACGCCAACATGAGGGCCATGTAGATGATGATAGTGTCCATGGAGACAATGAAAACATGATGGGCAATAACGGCCGTGGGCGTGGCTTGCAAGGGCCTGGTCGCCCACCACCACTTGGTGCTCGACGTGTACCACTTCAGGAGGATGATGGTTTGGGCAAGCCTAAGTTCACAATTCCCAGATTTGAAGGCTCCACTGATGTAGAAGAGTACCTCACGTGGGAGCTCAAGATGGAGAAATTATGGCGTTTGCATGATTACACTGAAGATAGGAAGATCAAGCTTGCTTCCTCAGAATTTGATGGTTATGCTTTGCGTTGGTGGGATAGCATTGTGCGCGAACGACGAGAAGACAATGAGTTACCTATTCTTACTTGGCGCAATATGAAGGAGATCATGCGAGCTCGTTTTGTTCCCACTAATTACTTGCGGACAGTTTATGATAAATTGACACAATTAAAGCAAGGTTCCCTGACGGTTGATGCATATTACATGGAGATGGAGATGTTGCTGCAGCGTGCACAAATTAGAGAATCTGCTGAGATGACTATGCAACGTTTTCTCCATGGGCTGAAATATAACATCAAGGGTATTGTTAGGCATCACCAATACAATACAATGAACGAGCTGCTACATCATGGAAGAGAAGTTGAGTCCCAGTTGGCCGAAGAAGCTCAAATTAAAGCCCGTTATTCTACAGCCGGACGGTTCTCCAACAGAACACAGCCGCCTCCTTACACGCCTAGTGAGGGCGCTGCCAGCCGCCCCTTTTCTTCTGCAACAAAATCAGCCTCCACTGTTTCACAATCAAAGAAACCTGTTGCTAGTTCAGGTTCCAACATGTCTATAGCCCGTAACCGAGATATGCTATGTCATACATGTGGAGGCAAGGGACACTTCAAGAGAGAGTGCCCAAACAGAAAAGTGATGATTGTGAATGATGACAATGAATATGAGACTGGAGATGACGCTGACCCATATGCTTCCGATGGTGATGGGTATGCAAGTGAGGGCGGCATAGATGCCTTTGCTTCTCCAGCGCCTATTATTGTTGTCAAGCAGCGTGCCCTTAGTGTGCAGCCACATGCTGATTCCCAGCGCTGCAATCTGTTCCAAACAAAAGCACTAGTTGGCCCCAACAAAGCTTGTAAGGTGATCATTGATGGAGGTAGCTGCCGTAATCTTGCAAGCAAAGAATTATGTGCCAAGCTGAATTTGAAGTATTTGCCTCATCCAAACCCATACTACATACAATGGCTGAGTGACAAGGGAGAGATGAAAGTGAATCATATGGTGCGTGTGAATTTTGAGATAGGACCATACAAGGATTCCATTGAGTTTGATGTGGTTCCTATGACTGTTTGCCATCTATTGTTGGGTCGGCCATGGCTGTATGATCGCCATGTGCAACACAATGGCCGCGCCAACACTTATCAATTGGAGTTCAAGGGCAAGAAAATAAATCTACAGCCTATGTCACGGCAGCAAATTGTGAATGAGTCTCGTCAGAAAACAGAAGTGAATATCGAACAGCCACCTGCACGAGAGAACTCCATGAGTGACAATATAACGAAAAGTGCGAGAGAGACTAGTTTGCTTATATTAGCCACCAAAGAAGACATGAGAGAATTTAGAGAGGATCCTACAGCCATGCCTCTTGTGCTTATGTACAAAGGCGAGGTTTTAGTTTCTAATGATGTGCAACCTATTTCTCTTGGTGTGTCTGCTGTTTTGCAGGAATATGGCGATGTGTTTCCGGAGGAGGTACCAGCGGGGCTGCCACCATTGCGTGGAATTGAGCACCAAATTGATCTCATACCAGGCGCTACCCTCCCCAACCGAGCGCCATAAAGGACTAACCCCGAAGAAACAAAGGAAATACAGAAGCAAGTGCAAGCAGTACTAGACAAAGGGTATATTCGTGTTTCTCTTAGTCCTTGTGCGATTCCTGTTATTTTGGTGCCTAAGAAAGATGGTACATGGCGCATGAGCGTCGATTGTAGAGCTATTAACAACATCACTATTCGATATCATCATCCTATTCCACGCTTAGAGGATATGCTAGATGAGTTGAGTGGTGTTGCTGTTTTCTCTAAAATTGATTTGCGTAGTGGTTATCATCAAATTAGGATGAAAGAAGGGGATGAATGGAAACCTGCTTTCAAAACTAAATTTGGTTTATATGACTGGCTAGTTATGCCTTTTGGTCTTACTAATGCACCTAGTACATTCATGAGATTAATGAATCATGTTTTGAGAGAGTTTATTGGTCGTTTTGTGGTTGTATATTTTGATGACATACTTATTTACAGCCGCAATGAATCTGAACATTGTGATCATATTAGACAAGTTTTGCAAGTGTTGCATGATGCTAAATTGTATGCTAATCTTGAGAAGTGCACATTTGCAAAAGATAAGGTCATATTTCTGGGATACGTTGTATCTAAGCATGGAGTAGAAGTAGATTCATCTAAAATTGAAGCAATTCAAAATTGGCCTACTCCCATGAATGTTAGTCAAGTACGAAGTTTTCACGGTCTTGCTGGTTTCTACCGGCGTTTTGTGAAAGACTTTAGTACTGTTGCTGCACCATTGAATGAATTAACTAAGAAAGGAGGGCCTTTTGTTTGGGGCGCTGCACAAGATCATGCATTTGATGAGCTGAAACGTTTGCTTACTTCTGCACCATTACTTGCACTACCAGATTTTTCTAAGCAATTTGAAGTTGAATGTGATGCTAGTGGTATAGGAATTGGTGGTGTGTTGATGCAAGAAGGTAGACCTATTGCTTATTTCAGCGAGAAACTTTCTGGTGCTAGATTGAATTATCCTGTTTATGACAAAGAATTGTATGCGCTTGTTAGAGTTCTTGAAGTTTGGCAACATTATTTGTGGCCAAAAGAATTTATCATACATTCTGATCATGAAGCTTTAAAATATCTGAAAGCTCAATCTAATTTGCATAGGCGCCTCGCTAAGTGGGTTGAGTTCATTGAGTCATTTCCCTACATAATTAAGCATAAGAAAGGGAAAGATAATGTTGTTGCTGATGCTCTATCTAGGAAGAACATGTTATTGACACATCTCGATGTTAAAATTCCTGGTTTAGAGAGCTTGTGTGATTTGTATGCCACTGATCATGATTTTGCTGAACCATATCGTTTGTGTATGCTTCGACACGCATGGGACAAGTACCACATACATGATAGATTTTTGTTTCGTGCTAACAAACTATGTGTTCCAGAATCGTCGGTGTGTTGGCTATTGTTGCAGGAATCACATGCAGGAGGATTGATGGGTCACTTTGGGCGTGAGAAGACATTGCTCATGCTAGCTGATCACTTTTATTGGCCCAAGATGAGGCGCGACGTGGACAGGTTTGTTAGGCGCTGCATTACGTGTAACAAGTCCAAGTCAAAACTAAAGCCTCACGGTTTGTATACGCCACTACCTACACCTACCACACCATGGGAAGATATCAGTATGGATTTTGTGTTAGGTTTGCCATGCACTAAAAGAGGTCATGATTCTATATTTGTGGTAGTGGATAGATTTTCAAAGATGGCACATTTTATTGCATGCCACAAAAGCGACGATGCGTCGCATATTGCTAACATGTTTTTCAGGGACATCGTACGCTTGCATGGAGTGCCAAAGACAATTGTTTCTGACAGGGACGTGAAGTTTATGAGCTACTTCTGGAAGACCCTATGGGGAAAGCTAGGAACAAAGATGCTGTTCAGTACTACATGTCATCCCCAAACAGATGGTCAAACAGAGGTGGTGAATCGCACATTGTCCCAATTGTTGTGAGCTATGATCAAGAAAAATCTACCTGAGTGGGAGGAGTGTTTGCCACATGTTGAGTTTGCATATAAAAGAGCGGTGCACACTACTACCCAGCTTTCTCCTTTTGAGGTGGTGTATGGCTTCAAACCAATCACACCGCTAGATTTGCTGCCTCTTCCATTGCATGAGAGAATAAATATGGAGGCATCAAAAAGAGCAGATTATGTCAAGAAAATTCGTGAGAGGACACAAGAGGCTATTGAGAAGAAAGGCAAGAACATTGCTGCTGCAAGAAACCAATCAAGAAAGCAAGTTTTGTTTCAGCCTGGAGATATGGTTTGGGTGCATCTGCGCAAGGATAGGTTCCCACAGCTGCGGCGTTCCAAGTTGTTGCCGCATGGTGCTGGTCCTTACAAGGTGCTAGCCAAGATAAATGACAATGCATACTCGATTGATATTCCTATTGCTGAGTTTGGTGGCGTTAGCAACAGCTTCAACGTTGCTGATTTGTCACCATATGATGGAGAAGACCTTGGAGCGTCGAGGTCGACGCCTTTTGAAGGGGGGGAGATGATGAGGACATCCCTACACTTGACCCATCTCCAACCTATGATGATGATCACCAAGTGGCTGCAAAGAAGACGTCCAATGATGAAATCAGAATTGGACCTATCACAAGAGCTTGTGCAAAGATAACAGAACAACAGGTGAATTCTCTCTTAGTTGAATATGCTATTTATTTTAATGAGAGCTTTCTACTGCCTAAGTCTTTGTGTGTTTGCATACTCAGGTGCATGGGAGAAGAAGGCATAGCACGAGGGAGCGAGGACTTGCAGCAAGAGGACCATGACGTGGAGTACAAGCAAGAGGGCGCGAGGGAGGAGAGGCAGTCAGGCGCAAACGTCAAGGAGGAGGATCCCCACGTCGAGTAACACTAGGCGCACCAACACCATGTTGCAGCGCCATACCTCAAGTACATGGCCTGCGTGCCAAGGGGCTGAACCCAAGTTGGGTCAGTTTGTATCAAGTTGAGTCCAACCACGTTTTGAGTCGAACCAGTTTAGGTTGCACCAAGTCAGGAGGACCAGGCTGGGCGCACCAGACCTAGCGCCCCCCCCCTTGGGCGCATCACCCAGCCCATCTTATATAGAGGGCTGCTCTCAGATTAGTTGCATAGACCACGTTTAAGATAAACCCTAGTTCATGAGATTGCTATAAGCATTCATCTTGAATTCTTGTCTCCAATTCGTATCGATCTGGAGATTATATACTACAAGTCAAGTGTGATCTGCTGTTCCATTGGAAATTAGTATATTGCAATTCTAACCGTTTCGTGGTCGACGGCTACGTTGCGCAAGTGTGTGAAGTCGTGAATATCCGAAGGGTAGAGAGCTGCTGCATTGGCATTAGGGATCTAGCAAGGAGAGATCATCGGCGACACCAAGTTATCTATCCACCATCATCATCTACGTTACCGCTCACTGAGAAGATCGGGCCACCCCATATCATTAATTCCTGCTCGTCCTCGAGTCGGTAAATGATAAAAGAAAGAATTTATGAAGTGTGAGTGCTGGCAGGTGCACAAGTTTGATCAATGATAATTTCAATCACCTTTTCTAGCATGATTATATGTCATAACAGTAGTTCGTCTCATAAAACTTCTCAAGATCAAGTAACAAGCTATTCACATGTTGAAGCATAGACCATAAACTTTCTTGAAAACTAGCAAACTTCATTCTCAGTCATCAAACAATTACAATTCATCTTATTTTCAGGAAGGGCCTATGTCAGAGCTTTGATTTAGCAAACTCCACATACTCAACTATTATATAGTCTTCCATGATTGCTACCACTCAAAGCATATTCTTAGAACAAATAGCATCCATCGAACACAGAGAAAGATAGGGGCTTAGAGTTTCGCCTCCCAACTCACTTATCATATAGATAATTGTCAACAATAATAATTCATGATCAAATATATTTGCATGGCCATATATGCTTAGATATTTCCCCAACACACGATGCTTACCAACTAAAGAGTAGGTAGGAATGAGAAGGAATACTGCTGACTCTTGCAAAAAAGTAAAAGATAGGCCCTTCGCAGAGGGAAGCAGCGATTTGCAGAGGTGCCAGAGCTCAATTTTGAAATAGAGATGAAAATAATTTTGAGAGGTATGCTTTCGTTGTCAACATAACAACCAAGAGTTCCAAATATCTTCCATACTACATACATTATAGGCGGTTCCCAAACAGAATGGTAAAGTTTTTACACCCCCTCCACCAACAATCATCAATCCATGGCTTGGCCGAAACAACGGGTGCGTCCAACTAACATCAATCCTGGGGGAGTTTTGTTTGCAATTATTTTTTATTTGATTTTGATCTTTTGATCATGGGACTGGGCATCCCAGTTACTAGCCATTTTTCTCGTGAATGATGAGCGGAGTCCACTCATCGTGAGAATAACCCACCTAGCATGGAAGATACTGACAGCCCCTAGTCGCTACATGAGCGATTCGGGCATGCAAAACAGATTATTATTTGAAGGTTTAGAGTTTGGCACATGCAAATTCACTTGGAACGGCAGGTATATACCGCATATAGGTAGGTATGTGTTGGGGAACGTAGTAATTTCAAAAAATTCCTATGCACATGCAAGGATCATGGTGATGCATAGCAACGAGAGGGGAGAGTGTTGTCCACGTACCCTCGTAGACCGAAAGCGGAAGCGTTAGAACAACGCGGTTGATGTAGTCGTACGTCTTCACGATCCGACCGATCCAAGTACCGAACATACGGCACCTCCGAGTTCAGCACACGTTCAGCTCGATGACGATCTCTGGACTCCGATCCAGCAGGGTGTCGGGGATGAGTTCCGTCAGCACGACGGCGTGGTGACGGTGATGATGTTCTACCGATGCAGGGCTTCGCCTAAGCACCACTACGATATGAACGAGGTGGAATATGGTGGAGGGGGCACCGCACACGGCTAAGGAACGATCACGAAGATCAACTTGTGTGTCATGGGGTGCCCCCCTGCCCCTGTATATAAAGGAGGGAGGGGGTGCGGCCGGCCCCCTCTTGCCTTGTTGGAGAAGGAAGGGGGAAGGAAGAAAGAGGAAAGGGGGGCGCCCCCCCTTCCTTGTCCTATTCGGACTAGGGGGAGGGGGCGCGCGGCCTGCCCTGGTCGGCCCTCCTCTTCTCCCTTAGGGCCCATGTAGGCCCATTAACCCCCGGGGGGTTCCGGTAAACCCCCGGTACTCCGGTAAAATCCCGATTTCACCCAGAATGATTCCGATATTCAAATATAGGCTTCCAATATATCAATCTTTATGTCTCGACCATTTCGAGAGTCCTCGTCATGTCCGTGATCACATCCGAGACTCCGAACAACCTTCGGTACATCAAAACTTATAAACTCATAATATAACTGTCACCGTAACGTTAAGAATGCGGACCCTACGGGTTTGAGAACTATGTAGGCATGACCTAGAACTGTTTCTGGTCAATAACCAAAAGCAGAACCTGGATGCTCATATTGGCTCCTACATATTCTACGAAGATCTTTATCGGTCAAACCGCATAACAACATACATTGTTCCCTTTGTCATCGGTATGTTACTTGCCCGAGATTCGATCGTCGGTATCCAATACCTAGTTCAATCTCGTTACCGGCAAGTCTCTTTACTCGTTATGTAATGCATCATTCCGTAACTAACTCATTAGCTACATTGCTTGCAAGGCTCATAGTGATGTGCATTACCGAGAGGGCCCAGAGATACCTCTCTGACAATCGGAGTGACAAAACCTAATCTCGAAATACGCCAACTCAACATGTACCTTTGGAGACACCTGTAGATCTCCTTTATAATCACCCAGTTACGTTGTGACGTTTGGAAGCACACAAAATGTTCCTCCGGTAAACGGGTGTTGCATAATCTCATAGTTGTAGGAACTTTGTATAAGTCATGAAGAAAGCAATAGCAACATACTAAACGATCAAATGCTAAGCTAACGGAATGGGTCAAGTCAATCACATCATTCTTCTAATGATGTGATCTCGTTAATCAAATGACAACACATGTCTATGGTTAGGAAACACAACCATCTTTGATTAATGAGCTAGTCAAGTAGAGGCATACTACTGACGTTAAGTTTGTCTATGTATTCACACATGTATTATGTTTCCGGTTAATACAATTCTAGCATGAATAATAAACATTTATCATGATATGAGGAAATTAATAATAACTATATTATTCCCTCTAGGGCATATTTCCTTCAGTCTCCCACTTGCACTAGAGTCAATAATCTAGATTACACAGTAATGATTCTAACACCCATGGAGTCTTGGTGTTGATCATGTTTTGCTCGTGGAAGAGGCTGAGTCAATGGGTCTGCAACATTCAGATCCGTATGTATCTTGAAAATCTCTATGTCTCCCACCTGGACTTGGTCCCGGATGGAATTGAAGCATCTCTTGATGTGCTTGGTCCTTGTCGGTGTCAAAACCGGCGGATCTCAGGTAGGGGGTCCCGAACTGTGCGTCTAGGCAGATGGTAACAGGAGACAAGGGACACGATGTTTTTACCCAGGTTCGGGCCATCTCGATGGAGGTAAAACCCTACTCCTTCTTGATTGATATTGATGATATGGGTAGTACAAGAATGGATCTACCACGAGATCAAGGAGGCTAAACCCTAGAAGCTAGCCTATGGTATGATTGTTGTTATGTCCTACGGACTAAAACCCTCCGGTTTATGTAGACACCGGAGAGGGCTAGGGTTACACAGAGTCGGTTACAATGGTAGGAGATCTACATATCCGTATTGCCAAGCTTGTCTTCCATGCCAAGGAAAGTCCCATCCGGACACGGGACGAAGTCTTCAATCTTGTATCTTCATAGTCTTGGAGTCCGGCCGATGATGATAGTTCGGCTATCCGGACACCCCCTAGTCCAGGACTCCCTCAGTAGCCCCTGAACCAGGCTTCAATGATGACGAGTCCGTCGCGCATATTGTCTTCGGCATTGCAAGGCGGGTTCCTCCTCCGAATAGATTATAGAAGATTGTGAACACCAGGATAGTGTCCGGCTCTGCAAAATAAATTCCACATACCATCGTAGAGAGAATAATATTTACACAAGTTCAATCTGCTGACGTATTTTGTGGCGTGACGTCACACCACAACCAAGCCTTTACTCGAATCGTTTTTATTATACCACCTCAGCGCGTTTAGCGAAGCGGTTTCCTTGGCACGTCTTGTCGAAGCAGAGATCGTGTTCCCCTTATTCCGGGATTCCCATCAATACGGACGTGGGTAACCCAACCGCGCCATTGATTGCGGCGCTTGGGAGATAAGCGAGTTTTACCAGGCCAGTGGGGATGCATAGTTTCGTCCGCCCATATATAAGGGGATAAGGATCCACCTTTTTTACCTACGCCTTCTTCCTCCTTTGCTTATCCATCTCCGTGCACTCGAGCTCCAGCGCCCAAGTCCGCACATCTCACCTCGACCTTTTCCAGCCATGTCCGGAGCGGGAGGCAAGTGGATGGCCTCCTCCGTTACGGAGGGGCACATCAAGAAGCTGCGTGAAGCTGGATATCTGTCCAGCAACATCGCGCACCGGCTCCCCGACGAGGGGCAGCTCATCCCCACCCCCGGGCCCCATGAGAGGGTGGTATTCCTTCCCCATTTCCTTTGCGGACTAGGCTTCCCACTCCACCCCTTTGTCCGGGGGCTCATGTTCTACTACGGCCTGTATTTCCATGACCTGGCCCCAAATTTTATCCTCAGTATCTCGGTGTTTATCGTCGTGTGCGAGGCCTTCCTCTACATCTAGCCCCACTTCGGCTTGTGGCTAAAGACCTTCAATGTCAAGCCGAAGGTTGTGAAGGGTAGCCAAGCAGAGTGCGGAGGCGCCATGGTGGGCAAAATGCCCAACGTCACTTGGCTCGAGGGTGCCTTCGTGGAATCCATCAAAGGGTGGAAATCGGGGTGGTTCTACATCACCGAGCCGCGTGACCCTAAATGGGCGGCGGTCCCCGAATTCAGATCTGGCATCCCCCTGCAGCTCACCTCCTGGAAAGAGAAGGGCCTGCTATGGGGTAGTTCGGAAGAGCTGACCGGACTCCAGTCCTGTCTCCAAACCCTGGTGAACAAGAAGCTCAAGCTTGTCAACGTAATCCAGGTCATGCTCATCCGCCGGATTCTCCCCTGCCAGCAACGGGACTTCAATTTGTGGGAGTTTGATCCGGCACAGCACCGGTCCTTGAGCGGGCTCTTCGACACTACGTACGAAGCTGCCTAGAGGGTGCTCTTCAAGGGCGCCGAAGCTCCCGCATCCGCTACCGAAGATCGCGGATTCAGCTCGCAGCGTCCGGCTGGCGAGGTAAGCCATGTTATCTGTCACGCCCAAGATGCGACCCTATCCTAAAGGAACTCGAAGGTCCCACCAAGGATAGAAGCGCATCTTGAAGACGCTTTTGCAAGGTGGATATCATTACATCAACATTACATAATAGATGGGGATACATACAAGAGGCATACAATGCCACACGAGTACAACATCATCTTACAAAAGAGCACCATCCGACTACGGATGAAACACAAACAGAAACTCAAACGACATCCACCCTGCTAGCCCAGGTTGCCGACCGGGAACCTATCCCCTGATCGAAGAAGAAGCAGAAGAAGAACTCCAAAACAAGCAAACATCGCTCTCGCGTCATGATCATCGCATAACCTGTACCTGCAACTATTGTTGTAGTAATCTGTGAGCCACGAGGACTCAGCAATCCCATTACCATGGGTATCAAGACTAGCAAAGCTTAATGGGAAAGGAAGGGGTAAAGTGGTGAGGTTGCAGCAGTGACTAAGCATGATATGGTGGCTAACATACGCAAATGAGAGCGAGAAGAGAAACGATGGAACGATCGTGAAGCTAGCAATGATCAAGAGGTGATCCTGAACTCCTACTTACGTCAATCATAACACAGAAACCGTGTTCACTTCCCGGACTCCGCCGAGAAGAGACCATCACGGCTACACACGCGGTTGATGCGTTTTAATTCGGATCTGGTGTCAAGTTATCTACAACCGGACATTAACAAATTCCCATCTGCCACATAACCGCGGGCACGGCTCTCGAAAGTTTAAACCCTGCAGGGGTGTCCCAACTTAGCCCATGACAAGCTCTCGCGATCAACGAAGGAATAGACCTTCTCCCAGGAAGACCCGATCAGTCTCGGAATCCCGGTTTACAAGACATTTCGACAATGGTAAAACAAGACCAGCAAAGCCTCCCGCTGTGCCGACAAATCCCGATAGGAGCTGCACATATCTCGTTCTCAGGGCACACCGGATGAGCCAGACGTCGGGTTGGCATAGACCCTGGTTGCCCAGGGGGCGCCGGACATCGCTCGGTTTGGACCAACACTTAGACAAGCATTGGCCCGGGGGGGCTAAAATAAAGATGACCCTCGGGTTGGCCGACCCAAGGGAAAGGTATAGGTGGTGGTGAGGCAAATGGTAAAACCAAGGTTGGGCCTTGCTGGACAAGTTTTATTCAAAGCGAACTGTCAGGGGGGTCCCATAAATCACCCGACCGCGTTAGGAATGCAAAATCTGGGAACATAATACCGGTATGACGGAAACTAGGGCGGCAAGAGTGGAACAAAACACCAGGCATAAGGCCGAGCCTTCCACCCTTTACCAAGTATATAGATGCATTAATAATATAAGAGATATTGTGATATCCCAACATAACCCTGTCCACCATGGAGCAATCTTCAACTTCACCTGCAGCTAGCAACGCTATAAGAGGGGCTGAGCAAAACGGTAACATAGCCAAGCAACGGTTTGCTAGGAATGGTGTCAAAGGTTAGAGGTTCATGGCAATTTGGGAGGCTTGAAGAGAAAATGATAGGTAACGCAGCATAGCGATAGAACGAAGCAACTAGCATAGCAATGATAGTAGTGACATCCAGGGTAGTGGTCATCTTGCCTGAAATCCCGCAAGTAAGAAGAACGAGTCCATGAAGAAGACGAACGGATGAAGCCGAACCAACCGTAGACGAACGAATCCTCACGATCACAACGAAAAAGGAACTAACAAGAAGAAGCACACAACATGGTAAACACACCACACATGAACAAGGCATGATGCACAACAAGCATGATGCATGACAAGGCTACATGAAGCTACTCATGGCAAGAGACGATGCAAACAAGAGCAACACGTCAAGACAAGTTTAAATGAGGCCGGGAACAACATATAACAATTCCGGTAAGTCCTCATATGCAAATTTCGAAATTGGTCCAGATCTGAATAAACCTTATGTTCAAGTTGTTAAACAGCAAGTTAAGATGCACCAAGAGGATCTACACGAAATTCTATTCAAGTTACATATAAAGTTCATTAGATTTGGAGCTACGGCCTAGAAGATATGAGCAAAACAAGTTAAGCATGGCATTGATGCAAAATGCATACAAACATCAAGCAAACACCTCAAAACAAGGATGCAACATGATAATATGAAACTACATGCAAAATCAAGCAAGTTTCATATAGAGCACACTCAAAACGGAGCAACGGTGCAACACACACACACTATACAAGTCATAACAACAATCTGTCCATAACAGCAACTAGGCATCTTGCAAGCATCAAAACAATAAGCTACAGCACCCCCAACATAATAAAAAAAGGCATGGGCATGAAGTACAGGTAAAGCATAACAAAACATGAACACTGGGCTATCTCTAGAAATCACTAGAACATGCTCCAAAACACATGGTAAGATTGCAAACAATAACAGTTTCAGACTTTAGCAGAAATAACATCAGGTTGCAATGTTTAGAGCAAGCAAACAGCATGTTACAGGAACATATCATGGCAAACAAAGGCATGGCATGAATCTACTAATTGCATAGATCAAAAGTCCCTTACTGACCATGAGCCAAAAAGGATCAGAAAATATGATGGCACCCATGTAAACATGGCAAGTTATATTGCAGATTCAAACATGGCAGAAACAACAGTAAGTAGGCATGTTGGTGAGCTTGTACAACTCACCACAGAGCAGCACATGGCATGGCAAGGCAACCAACAGTAAGAAGGCATGTTTGTGAATTTAAGCATGGCAAGAGCAAGGTCATAGGATGCATGGAACACTAGAAAAACACATGGGAACTAGGAACTTAATGTTAACAGGCTGATAGCAACATTATCAAGCAACTTTGGAGCAAGATATGAGCAATCTACAACAAGCTATAAATGCAACCAGAGGCATGAATGGATAGAGCAAGACATGTAGATCAAAATATGTTTATAGAACATCTCCAGATTATGCATAGAATGATTAGTAGCAACATGTTAACATAGCAACAAAATATAACAGAATCTGTCTAGCAAAACAGCAACAGCAAGTACTCTCCTTAACAAGCTCGATTCACTCACCACAAGCCATTGCATGACAAGATAAGCATAGCATCATCAAGAAGACATGTTTGTGAAACAAACCAAGGCAAGAACAAGTCCATAGCATGCAAGGATCAACTATAGCAAGCTTGGCCATATTGAATAACATGTAAACAATCTGCCAGGAAACATTTTGAAGCAAAAGTAGAGCACTCAAATGACATGCTAGACTACTCTACAATTGCAACCAAGGGCAAGGATGGATAGAAAACAACCATATGTTCAAAACACCCTTACTTAAGTATCTCAAAATATGCCTGGATCTCTCTGTAGCATCAAGGTTACATGGCATCAAAATAACAGCAGAACAGGGACTAAAATCAGCAATATCACGAAGCCTAGTTTGCATGCTTGTGCTAGTCACCACATTGATCACAAAAATACATGGCATACACCCCTGGAAAGATGGCATGGCATAGATCAAAACACATGAAGACATCAACCTCATAGGATGCACACGTGAATCATGGCAAAAATGACAAATGAGCAAGTTATAACAATTTCAGCAGATTAACATCAACATGCACTCTTCCAACAGCATTTCGTGCATCAAGATGAGCTCAAATGAAAATGATGCAATGGAATGAAATGAAGTACTCGTCGAAACGAACAATTTGACATATTACACGCACGAATCGGAGCTACGGATGCAGAGATACAATGCGATGAACATGGCATGATTATGCAAAAATATATTGGGGACTTGGTGGATTTTCAGAGGGGGGGCAGTCAACCTTCACACGGATTACGAGGCGGGGCCGGATCTCGCTGGAGACGGGCTGTGCGGTGGCTGGAGAAGACGCCGAAGAGGGGGAAGATGGCCGGAGGCGAGGCAGAGAGGGCCGGGGATGGCCGGGGCGCCGGATCTGGCCGGCCCCTTGCCGGATCCGGCCGGCGACGGGGCCGCGGCGGCGGAGCTACGGCGGCAGGGTCGGGCAGCGCGCCGGCGAGCTGGGGCACCGGCGGCGGAGGCTGGAGCGGGGCGCGGGAGGAGATCCGCGCGGGCGGAGGCGCGGACATGCGGGGCGGCGGCGACACGATGGGCCGGGAGGGCCGGCTGCGGGCTCTCCGGGCCGGCGGCGAGGCGGCGCGGCAGGCGAATAGCGGCGTGCCACGTGGCGGAGGCGGGGCGACCCGGACGTGTCCGGCTGCGGCCGAACGTGTTCGGTGGCGGCGGGGACGAAAAATGGCTAGGGTTAGAGGGATTCATCTGCGAATTTGGACGGGGAGGGCATATTTATAGGTGGAGGGAGCTAGGAGAGTCCAAATGAGGTGCGGTTTTCGGCCACGCGATCGTGATCGAACGACCGAGAGCATAGAGGGGAGTTTGCTGGGTTTTGGGCCACTTTGGAAGGGGTGTTGGGCTGCAACAAAAGAGGGCTATTGCGGTTACCCGGTTAACCGTTGGAGTATCAAACGACCTCCAAATGGCACGAAACTTGAAAGACGGTCTACCGGTGCTATACCAAGGCCGCTTGGCAAACCTCGGTCCATTCCGAGAAAGTTTAACACCCGCACAAGAGAAGAGGCAAAAAGGGGAACGCCGGAGGGCATAGTAGTGCCGGATTGCAAAACGGACAACGGGGAAAAAGCTCGGATGCATGAGACGAACACGTATGCAAAAGTGATGCACATGATGACATGATATGAAATGCAGATGATGACATGGCAAAATGCAACACGCAAGCACATGACATGGCAACGGCGGAGAATAACTGGCGGACACCTGGAGCATCGAATCCGGGGCGTTACAACACTCCTCCACTAACAAGAGATCTCGTCCCGAGATCTTAGGACTGAGACGGAAGGGAAAAGGGATGAGGTGAAACAAGAACTCAAGAGAAGAAGCAAAGAATCGAGAGCACTCGAGAAGAAGAGAGGAACGACGAGAATGACGACAATCGAAAGCTCACGGAATCAAATAGACTATGAAACCACTTGTTCTAACCGGAGTGGTTAGAATGAGAAAAGAAATGAATAAGACTGAAAGGATTTAGGCAGCACTCCGGCTGAAAATGGAAGGATTAGGACACGCGCTTGAAAGGACGGAATGATACTTGATGAAGACATGACACCAAACCTCCGGAAAGAATTGAAAAAAAATGAAAAGAACTTAGAAGGAAGGATTGAATGGAGTTGTTGAGAAGATCAACAACGAAAGAATAAGCTTGTTGTGGAACTTATGGATAAACATCTCAAAATTATGAGGAGATCTCCGACCACAAGCATAATTGATTGGATAGCTGAGAAGAACGAAGAAATGCAAAACTCCACTTCAAAAGAAATACGGAGAATTAATTGCACTTCGGGACGCGAGAAGAAAAGATACTTGAACTCCACCAATAAAATCTTGATGAACTCTGGAAGAATGAACTAAATCATGAAGAACCACCATGAAGAACTCCGGTGACAAAGGGGTGATGAGATAGAAAGAAGGATGAAAGAATAAGATGAGCCTTGCGATGATTTAGATGGAGGTTCCGACGAAATGGTCGAGGAAAATTGAACTCCGGAAAAGAAAAGATGAAAACACTTGGACCTAGAATTTATTCATCAAGAACAAACTTCAAAGAAAGGGATTAATCGCTTGAAGGAAATAAGAATAAGATTTATTGTATGCTTATCCTTCATCAAATTAAATTGATGACAAGCAAAGGATTTTGCATACTACTTATTCTTCTTGCAAACGAATTGAGAAGTGGCATAACGCAAACTTGAGAAGGTCTTCATGAACCACTGGTAGGATTGAAAAGAACGAATGAATTAATATGATAATCAAAGAAAAGAATCTTGAACGAACCACCGTAAGAATTCGAAAATGACTGCTGAAAAGAGAATGAATCACCGGGAAGAATTAGAAGAACCAATAAGCTAGACGGGATTTAGATGCAAAAGAACAGGAAGAACTCAAGCTGAAAATGATTTGAAATCGATCTTGGGAAAGCATCTGACTGATGAAATTCATTCTTACGTCACACTTGAAAAGAAATGAGAAATAACTCCGGGGGAATTAGAAGAGTCAGGTAAGATCCTGGGAAAAGACCTGTGGGTTAGGGGCCACTGAAGAGATAACACCGTTGGAAAGGATTGTTGAACAGATAGATGATGCACCGGAAAAATTGAAATATTTGAATGAGGTGACAACCTCGAATTAATTGGAACACAGACGAATCTCCTGAGATGTCTTCCGAACTCCGGAATGATTGAATGATGAGAGGCAAACGAGTAAGGAGAACACTTAAGCCGAGGAAAAGAATATAATCACTACCGAAAAATGGAATTGAATCCACCGGAAAAGAGATGAAGAATGACGAACGAGACGAGAAATCACCGGTTGAAATAATTGAGGGAAGACTGAAGAGGCTCCACACGAATGAAATTGATGCTCGAAAGAGACTCAGACTCCGGGAAGGAGAGGGTGGGAGGGCGGGAAAACAAAGGCAACTTGGAACGAGAAATCGATGAATAACTTGAAGCGAAAACAACGGTTGAAATCATTGAGGAAAGAAAGCAAAAACTTCACACGAGTAGGATGGATACTCGATTACGGACTCCAGTTCCAAGGAGAAAAAGGGTGGACGGGTGGGAAAAGAAAACAACTGAGGATTGAACTCAAAGATGAAGAGACTCGAGTCAACTTGACGAGAAATGCACCGGATCAAAAGAGGATGGACAACTCACGAAACTAACCACGTGATCCTAAAGAAAAATTTGAACGGGAAGAGGAGTAATTCAAAACACCTACGTCAGGATTCCTCACCAGAGCGACGAAGAGGCTGAGGAGTAAAAAGAATTCCTACTCTCCGATATAACTAGACTCAGAAATCAGTTTTCTTCTAGACTCAACAGCGGCCAAACTACATGATCAATCAAGGGGGCTCCTAGGGTCGGTCTAGGCTCTGATACCAACTTATCACGCCCAAGATGCGACCCTATCCTAAAGGAACTCGAAGGTCCCACCAAGGATAGAAGCGCATCTTGAAGACGCTTTTGCAAGGTGGATATCATTACATCAACATTACATAATAGATGGGGATACATACAAGAGGCATACAATGCCACACGAGTACAACATCATCTTACAAAAGAGCACCATCCGACTACGGATGAAACACAAACAGAAACTCAAACAACATCCACCCTGCTAGCCCAGGTTGCCGACCTGGAACCTATCCCCTGATCGAAGAAGAAGCAGAAGAAGAACTCCAAAACAAGCAAACATCACTCTCGCGTCATGATCATCGCATAACCTATACCTGCAACTGTTGTTGTAGTAATCTGTGAGCCACGAGGACTCAGCAATCCCATTACCATGGTTATCAAGACTAGCAAAGCTTAATGGGAAAGGAAGGGGTAAAGTGGTGAGGTTGCAGCAGTGACTAAGCATGATATGGTGGCTAACATACGCAAATGAGAGCGAGAAGAGAAACAATGGAATGATCGTGAAGCTAGCAATGATCAAGAGGTGATCCTGAACTCCTACTTACGTCAATCATAACACAGAAACCGTGTTCACTTCCCGGACTCCGCCGAGAAGAGACCATCACGGCTACACACGCGGTTGATGCATTTTAATTCGGATCTGGTGTCAAGTTATCTACAACCGGACATTAACAAATTCCCATCTGCCACATAACCGCGGGCACGGCTCTCGAAAGTTTAAACCCTGCAGGGGTGTCCCAACTTAGCCCATGACAAGCTCTCGCGATCAACGAAGGAATAGACCTTCTCCCAGGAAGACCCGATCAGTCTCGGAATCCCGGTTTACAAGACATTTCAACAATGGTAAAACAAGACCAGCAAAGCCTCCCGCTGTGCCGACAAATCCCGATAGGAGCTGCACATATCTCGTTCTCAAGGCACACCGGATGAGCCAGACGTCGGGTTGGCGTAGACCCTGGTTGCCCAGGGGGCGCCGGACATCGCTCGGTTTGGACCAACACTTAGACAAGCACTGGCCCGGGGGGGCTAAAATAAAGATGACCCTCGGGTTGGCCGACCCAAGGGAAAGGTATAGGTGGTGGTGAGGCAAATGGTAAAACCAAGGTTGGGCCTTGCTGGACAAGTTTTTTTCAAAGCGAACTGTCAGGGGGGTCCCATAAATCACCCGGCCGCGTTAGGAACGCAAAATCCGGGAAGATAATACCGGTATGACGGAAACTAGGGCGGCAAGAGTGGAACAAAACACCAGGCATAAGGCCGAGCCTTCCACCCTTTACCAAGTATATAGATGCATTAATAATATAAGAGATATTGTGATATCCCAACATAACCCTGTCCACCATGGAGCAATCTTCAACTTCACCTACAGCTAGCAACGCTATAAGAGGGGCTGAGAAAAACGGTAACATAGCCAAGCAACGGTTTGCTAGGAATGGTGTCAAAGGTTAGAGGTTCATGGCAATTTGGGAGGCTTGAAGAGCAAATGATAGGTAACGCGGCATAGCGATAGAACGAAGCAACTAGCATAGCAATGATAGTAGTGAGATCCAGGGTAGCGGTCATCTTGCCTGAAATCCCGCAAGGAATAAGAACGAGTCCATGAAGAAGACGAACGGATGAAGCCGAACCAACCGTAGACGAACGAATCCTCACGATCGCAACGAAACAGGAACTAACAAGAAGAAGCACACAACATGGTAAACACACCACACATGAACAAGGCATGATGCCCAACAAGCATGATGCATGACAAGGCTACATGAAGCTACTCATGGCAAGAGATGATGCAAACAAGAGCAACACGTCAAGACAAGTTTAAATGAGGCCGGGAACAACATATAACAATTCCGGTAAGTCCTCATATGCAAATTTCGAAATTGGTCCAGATCTGAATAAACCTTATGTTCAAGTTGTTAAACAGCAAGTTAAGATGCACCAAGAGGATCTACACGAAATTCTAGTCAAGTTACATATAAAGTTCATTAGATTTGGAGCTACGGCCTAGAAGATTTGAGCAAAACAAGTTAAGCATGGCATTGATGCAAAATGCATACAAACATCAAGCAAACACCTCAAAACAAGGATGCAACATGATAATATGAAACTACATGCAAAATCAAGCAAGTTTCATATAGAGCACACTCAAAACGGAGCAATGGTGCAACACACACACACTATACAAGTCATAACAACAATCTGTCCATAACAGCAACTAGGCATCTTGCAAGCATCAAAACAATAAGCTACAGCACCCCAACATAATAACAAAAGGCATGGGCATGAAGTACAGGTAAAGCATAACAAAACATGAACACTCAGCTATCTCCATAAATCACTAGAACATGCTCCAAAACACATGGTAAGATTGCAAATAATAACAGTTTCAGACTTTAGCAGAAATAACATCAGGTTGCAATGTTTAGAGCAAGCAAACAACATGTTACAGGAATATATCATGGCAAAAAAAGGCATGGTATGAATCTACTAATTGCATAGATCAAAAGTCCCTTACTGACCATGAGGCAAAAAGGATCAGAAAATATGATGGCACCCATGTAAACATGGCAAGTTATATTACAGATTCAAACATGGCAGAAACAACAATAAGTAGGCATGTTGGTGAGCTTGTACCACTCACCACAGAGCAGTACATGGCATGGCAAGGAAACCAACAGTAAGAAGGCATGTTTGTGAAGTTAATCATGGCAAGATCAAGGTCATAGGATGCATGGAACACTAGCAAAACACATGGGAACTAGTGAACTTAATGTTAACAAGCTGATAGCAACATTATCAAGCAACTTTGGAGCAAGATATGAACAATCTAAAGCAAGCTATAAATGCAACCAGAGGCATGAATGGATAGAGCAAGACATGTAGATCAAAACATGTTTATAGAACATCTCCAGGTTATGCATAGAATGATTAGTAGCAACATGTTAACATAGCAACAAAATATAACAGAATCTGTCTAGCAAAACAGCAACAGCAAGTACTCTCCTTAACAAGCTCGATTCACTCACCACAAGTCATTGCATGACAAGATAAGCATAGCATCATCGAGAAGACATGTTTGTGAAACAAACCAAGGCAAGAATAAGTCTATAGCATGCAAGGATCAACTATAGCAAGCTTGGCCATATTGAATAACATGTAAACAATCTGCCAGGAAACATTTTGAAGCAAAAGTAGAGCACTTAATTGACATGCTAGACTACTCCACAATTGCAACCAAGGGCAGGGATGGATAGACAACAACCATATGTTCAAAACACCCTTACTGAAGTATCTCAAAATATGCCTGGATCTCTCTGTAGCATCAAGGTTACATGGCATCAAAATAACAGCAGAACAGGGACTAAAATCAGCAATATCACGAAGCCTAGTTTGCATGCTTGTGCTAGTCACCACATTGATCACAAAAATATATGGCATACACACCTGGATAGATGGCATGGCATAGATCAAAACACATGAAGACATCAACCTCATAGGATGCACACATCAATCATGGCAAAAATGACAAATGAGCAAGTTATAACAGTTTCAGCAGATTAACATCAACATGCACTCTTCCAACAGCATTTCGGGCATCAGGATGAGCTCAAATGAAAATGATGCAACGGAATGAAATAAAGTACTCGTCGAGACGAACAATTTGACATATTACACGCACAAATCGGATCTACGGATGCAGAGATACAACGCGATTAACATGGCATGATTATGCAAAAATATATTGGGGACTTGGTGGATTTTCAGAGGGGGGGAAAGTCAACCTTCGCACGGATTACGAGGCGGGGCCGGATCTCGCCGGAGACGGGCTGCGTGGTGGCTGGAGAAGACGCCGGAGAGGGGGAAGATGGCCGGAGGCGAGGCAGAGAGGGCCGGGGATGGCCGGGGCGCCGGATCTGGCCGGCCCCTTGCCGGATCCGGTCGGCGACGGGGCCGCGGCGGCGGAGCTGCGGCGGCAGGGTCGGGCGGTGCGCCGGCGAGCTGGGGCACCGGCGGCGGAGGCTGGAGCGGGGCGCGGGAGGAGATCCGCGCGGGCGGAGGCGCGGACGTGCGCGGCGGCGGCGGCGCGATGGGCCGGGAGGGTCGGCTGCGGGCTCTCCGGGCCGGCGGCGGGGCGGCGCGGCAGGCGAATGGCCGCGTGCCACGTGGCGGTGGTGGGGCGACCCGGACATGTCCGGCTGCAGCCGGACGTGTCCGGTGGCGGCGGGGACGAAAAATGGCTAGGGTTAGAGGGATTCATCCGCGAATTTGGACGGGGAGGGCATATTTATAGGTGGAGGGAGCTAGGAGAGTCCAAATGAGGTGCGGTTTTCGGCCACGCGATTGTGATCGAACGACCGAGAGCATAGAGGGGAGTTTGCTGGGTTTTGGGCCACTTTGGAAGGGGTGTTGGGCTGCAACAAAAGAGGGCTTTTGCGGTTACCCGGTTAACCGTTGGAGTATCAAACGACCTCCAAATGGCACGAAACTTGACAGGCGGTCTACCGGTGCTATACCAAGGCCGCTTGGAAAACCTCGGTCCATTCCGAGAAAGTTTAACACCCGCACAAGAGAAGAGGCAAAAAGGGGAACGCCGGAGGGCATAGGAGTGCCGGATTGCAAAACGGACAACGGGGAAAAAGCTCGGATGCATGAGACGAACACGTATGCAAAAGCGATGCACATGATGACATGATATGAAATGCAGATGATGACATGGCAAAATGCAACACGCAAGCACATGACATGGCAACGGCGGCGAATAACTGGCGGACACCTGGAGCATCGAATCCGGGGCGTTACATTATCCTTTATGGGACACTTGCTTTTCATGTTTTGACTTTATGCGGGATCTAAACTCCCAATACCTTTAACAGGCCTGGCAGGCGACATCCGGACAGGTTAACTGTCCGGCTCCCCTTCCAGAGGACCCAGCAGATGCCCGTTTGATAGGGCTGCTGGTCCCGGCACTTTACGTAGTGCTGGAGAAGAAGGCCACGGGAACCCGAAGGAGTTCCCGGCGTCAGGTGGTATCGGACTCATCGTCCGATGACTCCGAAGTGGACTCCTCCCACGAGGACGAGGAGGAGAAGAAAGAGGCCTCTCCCCTAGCAGGGGGAGAGAAGAAGAGGAAGGCCTCTCCAACGAGGGAGGCCGAAGGGTCCAAGAAGGGAAGGACCCTTCCCCCGGACTGTTCCGCTAACGTCGGTGACGGCAACGAGGAGTGGCCCTCAAGGGCCAAGCCCCTGGCGAGATCGTAAGTATCCGGACTCCTAGATGACTTATAATTTTTCTTTTTTTTGTCGCATGGTGTCTTTCTAATGCCGCACACAACCCTGTAGTCCGCCCAAGGACGATCTTCCCGCTTCGTCGAGCGGGTCCTTGGGCACGCCGGATATGGATTCTCTTCCGACCGCCTCCACCCCCCGTGACGCTGACGACGCTGAGGTGGGATACCAGGAAGGGACCCACCAGGAGGAGGAGGCCCCGGAGGTGCCGCAGGGCAACCTCTCGGACTTTGCACCGGACTCCGCACCGGAACCTGCAGTGGTTCCGGAGTCCGGCGAGCGGCCCCTTCATAAGAAGGGCAAGACTGTGACACCGGCGGCCTCCGTCCAACCGGAGGCGCCGGATAACTTGCTGGAGGCGCTCAACGGCGCTTCCATCGAAGAAAAACACCGCACTGTCATGAGTGCGGTGATTCAGAAGGTTCAGCTCGCCAAGAGCGGGCTGACCGAGGCCTGCAATAGCCTTCTAACAGGCTTTGAGGTAAGAATTTTAAGATATGTAATATAATACCGCATAGACAGTAGCTCCTGATGCTCGGTTCGGTGTTCGGAAAGAAAATCCGGACTGAGGATCTAAAAAGATATACGCAGGAGTCTAAAAAATATGTCAACATGGGATTGCAGGCTGCGCTGCTGACCTCTGCCGCACTGACTGCGGAGGTCAATGCTTTGAAGCAGAGCCTCGAGCGGTCCGAGAGCGAGCTCGGCCATGCCAAGAAGCAGCTCGAGGACAAGGAAGGTGAGTAACACCGTATTGAAGTTGTACCTTACAGAAAGGATTTGGTTGCAAGAGAAATAACAAGGATAACGTGGGTACTCCAGGGGCCACGAATGAGGTGGCGACCCTGAAGGAGGCGGTGTCCGCGGCCGAATGCAATGCGGCCGCGGAGCGAGCCGAGCGAGAGAAGCAGGAGGCGCGGGTGGCGGAGGTGCAGCAAGAGCTCCAGGCTCTCGTGGAAAAACATGAGAGTTTGGAGCGCGACTCAAAGACTCGAGAGTCCGAGCTTGCATCGGCTCTTGAGAGTGCCAAAGCCGCTAAGGCCGAAGCCCACAAGGCCCTCCAGGAAATCGAGGCGTTGAAGAAGATAGCGGCGGGTAAGGCATTTTTCATGCAAAGCAAGCATGTGAATGTGAATTACCTATTACTTACCCGAATTTGGAGCTCTCCAAGAGCATTCACAGATCTGCCCTGCAGCGTGTCCGATGCTGCCGCTTTCTACCGGGCCGAGGAGGGGAGCTCGACGGAGAAGGTCTTCTGGTCTCAGTATGCTGAGGCCGGACATCCGGTGCCCCTTAGCGACCAGCTGAAGCAGCTGGTCGAGCTCCACAAGGTGGCCGAATAGGCCATGAAGGGCCTCATAGTTCGGTTGTGGCCCAAGGAGGCCATGCCTGGGAGCTACTTCGGCCTGGTGCGGCGGCTGGTGGGTGCTTGTCCATGGGTTGAAGTCGTCAAGCACTCCGCCTGCATTGAAGGTGCCCGTCGGGCCCTTGCCCATGCTAAGGTGCACTGGGGCAAGATGGACGCAGAGAAGCTTGTGACGGACGCGCCACCACCGGGCAAGGAGTATCGCACGCCCGAGATGTATTATAAGGGTGTCCTGAAGGTTGCCCGCATTATTGCGGGTGAGTGCTCCAAAGATGTAATATTTGAGTAGACTCGCATTTTGTTATCCTGTGCGCTGTAAACTTTGTTCATATGCGCTAAGCAACACTTGTTAATTTAAAATATTACCTTCTGTGCGGCCGTTTAACAAATCTGAGAGATAGCAAGTCATCGGCTTCAGCCCCCATGCCACGAGTGCTGGGGTGTTCGGGATAAACTTGAGCGCTCTTGTTCCCATTTTTGGGTCCATCTAGGGAGGCGCTCAACACAACGAACAAGGCAACCGGACTTATAGTGCTTGAACACTCTCACTTAGCCATAGAATTCTATAATTTTAAATTTCGGCGAAGCCCCTAGTGTTCGGAAGACCGAATTCGGGGTGCTATCCACGCCTGGGCCGGACAAAGCCGGTTCCTCGCTCTAAGCGGCATAAGTCTTTAGAGACTCAAAAAAACCTCTCAAACAGCGACCGGCTCTTGCCTCATCATGACGGTCAGTTTTAGCTTTCTCCATTGAGGTGCTCGCCCAGCTCAACTGGGGCACAATCGCAGTGGTTCTCCCAGTGCTACCTTAGCCGATATAACGGAACGTAAGGTACCAAAACATGGGAGCTGGGCAAACCCAACTATTGACCCAAGACATGATTCGGAGCCGATGCATATAATGCTATAAGTTCGGGGTGCCGCACTTGTGAAAGTGTTCGGACTTATCACACCATAATGTGGGGAACTTAAGCCCCTGGTGTATTTAGCCGTACCAAAGTGTACGGATGCAACATGTCATAAATGAACATATGTATAAGAAAGGAATGCAATTATAAGCAAAAAAGCGATGCATTGTTTATTCAAGAAGTACTGCCGTGAATGCAGAACGATACAAATAGTGCGGTAAGCAAGGGATGGGACTATTAAACATGTCCCCCTCCAGGGGTAGGCTGCGGAATGGTGTATAAAACAGGTATAATGCTCATAATGGAGACCACCTGGATACTCGTCGTAGCTTTTCTCCTTCCCTGGCTGTTGCATCGTGAGTTCGGCAGGTCTGCTGCCGGACAGGGCCTCTGGTAAATGGAGTCCTGTGGATAAGAAGAAAAAAAGGAAAAAAAAGATGACACACTTGGGAGCCCCTGGTGTGGTTGAGCCGCACTCTGGGCCTGTCGTGGTCGTGCCCCTCCCCCTACGCCCATGGTATCTCCAGAGCGTAATGATGTACGCGAAGTATCGGTCTTGCAACTTTGCAAGGGCTGGGGTTGGGGCCGCATTGCTACGCGTGCTCGGAACGTGCTAGGTGGTCTTGTTGTAGGTTACTTCGGGCGCGTTTAGCAGTGTCCGGTCGCTTAACGGCCGGACTCGGGAATTGCCTTAGGAGGCTGCTCTGTACTTCTGCCGCGAGAGCCGCTGTATGTTCCTCCGTTCGGAGAGAGCGTTCAGTGTTTCCGTTGACCGTGATGACTCCTCGAGGGCCTGGCATCTTGAGCTTGAGGTATGCGTGGTGTGGCACCGCGTTGAACTTTGCAAACGCGGTCCGTCCGAGCAGAGCATGATAGCCGCTGCGGAATGAAACTATGTCAAAGATTAACTCCTCGCTTCGGAAGTTATCCGGGGATCCGAAGACCACTTCCAGTGTAATTGAGCCTGTACAATTGGGCTCTACACCTGGTATGACGCCTTTGAAGGTCGTCTTTGTTGGTTTAATCCTTGAGGGGTCTATGCCCATCTTGCACACTGTATCCTGGTAAAGCAGGTTCAGGCTGCTGCCGCCATCCATCAGGACTCTAGTGAGGTGAAACCCATCGACGATTGGGTCTAGGACCAATGCGGCGAACCCGCCATGGCGGATGCTGGTGGGGTGGTCCCTTCGAACAAAAGTGATCGGGCAAGAGGACCATGGATTGAACTTTTGGGCGACTGGCTCCATCACGTATACGTCCCTGAGTGCACGCTTCCGCTCCCTTTTGGGTATGTGGGTTGCGTATATCATGTTCACCGTCCGCACTTGTGGGGGAAACCCTTCTGTCCTCTATTGTTCGGCGGCTGGGTCTCTTCCTCGTCATCGCTATGCAGCCCCTTGTCATTGTTTTCGGCAATTAACTTGCCAGCCTGCTTGAATACCAAACAATCCCTGTTGGTGTGATTAGCTGGCTTTTCGGGGGTGCCGTGTATCTGGCAAGAGCGGTCGAGTATTCGGTCCAAATTGGACGGACCCGGAGTAGTTCTTTTGAATGGCTTTTTTCGCTGACCGGGTTTGGAGCCTCTGAATCTGGCGTTGACTGGCGTATCCTCAGTGTTATCGCCGTTAACGCGGCATTTGTTTTTGTTGTGACGCGACCTGCCATTGCGGTCTTTGGTATCCGGACTGCCAGAGTTTTTGCTAAGGTTGTTACTGCGGGCTAGCCAGCTGTACTCTCCCGCGCAGAAGCGGGTCATGAGTGATGTGAGGGCTGCCATGGATTTCGGCTTTTCCTGTCCTAGGTGTCAGGCAAGCCACTCATCGCGGATGTTATGTTTGAAGGCTGCGAGGGCCTCTGCATCCGGACAGTCGACGATTTGATTTTTCTTTGTTAAGAACCGTGTCCAAAATTGTCTGGCCGATTTGTCTAGCTGCTGAATTATGTGGCTTAGGTCATCAGCGTCTGGTGGTCGCACATATGTGCCCTGGAAGTTGTCAAGGAATGCGGCTTCCAGGTCCTCCCAACACCCAATTGATTCTGCTGGCAAGCTGTTAAGCCAATGCCGAGCTGGTCCTTTAAGCTTGAGTGAGAGATATTTGATGGCGTGAAGATCGTCACCGCGGGCCATGTGGATATGAAGGAGATAGTCTTTGATCCAAACCGCGGGGTCTGTTGTGCCATCGTAGGATTCAATGTTCACAGGTTTGAACCCTTCAGGGATTTGATGATTGTCGGAGTAATGGGCCACGGGTAGGCTAACCCGAGTCCCAGAACCTTTCAAGATATCGGGGCAGACTGCGCCCCTCAAGTACCTACGGCGACTCCAAGACAAGCCGAGCCCCAGAGGTGACTCCAAGACGAGCCGAGTCCCAGAGGCGACTCCCGTTCGAGCCGAGTCCCAGAGGCGACTCCCGTTCGAGCCGAGTCCCAGAGGCGACTCCGAAGAAGCCAACTATGGGGAGTCGGCCTGCGGCTCCCAACCACCTGGTAATTAAAGGCGAGCAAGGCCACAGTGCGCCGTACTCGCGGAGATCCCCGCCCGGCGCGGCACTGTTGCCATGCCAGCCCTGACATCAGCCCTTGGGGCGGGGTCCTGTACCCACAACCTCCTGTTTGTACGGCCCGGAGACGGCGGGGCCTATCAGTCAGCGAGAGTATTGAAGACAGCAAGAGCACCACGAGTCGGACCCATTGGGAGTCGGCCCCCTGGAGTCGGCCGGCCCCTCCCGCGGGCCCCGCATGCCATTAACCAGACGCGACAGGGGGAATGGCGACAGTGATCACCCGTCAGGCGGCGACACTGTTGCCATGACCCCATGACCAAGCCCGCGTCATTACAAGCACGGCTACAGTAATCCGCGGCCGGCAAGACCCGCCCGCGGCGGACACAGGCTGACGCCCTCATACCAGACCAGTCGACGGGACCCACCAGTCGGCAGGCCCCAGGAGTCGGCGAAGAAGACGGCACCTGAGAGACAGACGGCTGGGACCCGCGCCCAGCCGGATTTACCATTGTAACCCTGGGGGGTAGGCCTATATAAACCCCCCAGGGCACCCATGCAAAGGGTTGGCATCTAGTAGCATTAGACAGAACACACCGGAGGGAGAGAGCTAGCCTTGTCTTCCCCTTCCTCCAGAAACAGCTCTAGGAGCACCCTTGTATTCACTTTGCCTTAGTGATCATGCGGAGACCCTGCAGAGCAGTAGTAGGGGTGTTATCTCCTCGGAGAGCCCTGAAGCTGGGTAAGATCCGCCGGCGTGCATGTCTTCGCCTCATCCCGTTTCCAGGCACCGGCGATGTTCTACTCGCCCCCACCATGATAAGCCATCCTTTGGCATATGTCGCACCCAACCCCCGACAATGATCTGTTACTTCATCTGTGAAGCATAGTGGGTGTGCGGCGCCTCTATATTGGGCTATATCACGACGTAGCTCAAGCGAGCTTTGTCTACTGTGTTCGTCCCGGCCGGAGTTGCTGTATCCGGCGGGACGATCGTCGTCGCGCATCGTGGGGCGCCCACGCGATCCGTAGATCGATCTTGGTTGTCTTGCCTTATCCTCCAATATATCTCGCAAGTCCGGCGCATTCCCCCGTGGCTTTGTGCTTTTCGAGCGATGCCGGGGTACGGTTCTAGTGGAGGGCCTAGAGGCCTCTCTGTCGCGGCCACGAGGTGGTCAGTCAGTCGTATTGTGCGCTGGTGATGCAGGTTTATATGCCTCCTCCTCTAATCGGGGGAGCAGCTTGCGTTTGGGGTAGCTTTTGGAGGGGCGTTCGAGTTCATGCTCTTCGGCCGCGAGGACTTCAGTCCATCTGTCGGCTAGCAGATCTTGATTAGCTCTAAGCTGTTGCTGCTTTTTCTTGAGGCTGTTTGCCGTGGCCATAAGCCTGCGTTTAAAACGCTCTTGTTCGACGGGATCCTCAGGCACGACGAATTCGTCGTCGTCGAGGCTTGCCTCGTCTCCAGAGGGAGGCATGTAATTATCATCCTCTACCTCTTCGTCTGCCGCTCTCTCATGAGGGCTGGCTTCTCCGTCCTCCTGTGCTGAATCTTGCTGGAGGGGGTTGTCTTCAGCACTGTCAGGGGTGTTATTGTCTCCGGTTGCGGAATCTCCATTCTTGCTATGGCGGGATTTAGAGCGGCGCCGCTGACGCCGGCGCTTAGGCTGTTTCTTGGAGGGATCCTCCTCCGCTATTCCATCGCCATTCCCATCCTTTGGGATGTCCACCATGTATATGTCATATGACGAGGTGGTCTTCCAGTGCCCCGTAGGCGCTGGTTCTTGGTCGTCTCCAGCATCGTCGTCCATACCGTCGATGTCTTCGGAGTCATAGTCTAGCATGTCGGTTAGATCGTCGACAGTGGCTACAAAGTGGGTGGTGGGTGGGCTTTGAATTTCTTCGTCGTCCACATCCCAACCATCCTGACCGTGACCCGACCAGGGCTCTCCTGATAATGAGAGATACTTTAGCGAATTCAAGATGTCGCCAAAAGGCGAGTGCTGAAAGATGTCCGCAGCGGTGAACTCCATGATCCGTGCCCAATCGGATTCGATTGGCAGGGGCGCAGGAGGTTCGGAGTCCGGCACCTTGGAATCACGAGCTTCACAAGGGACAAGGTCGGTATTCGGCTCCATCACCATAGATGTAGCAGCCCCCGAGGCGGTGTCTAGCCACCCATCCTCGATCTGCGCAGTTGGCTCCGAATTAAGGGTCAGAGCGGACTCGTGTGCGGCCTCCAGGGCACTGTCCGGAAGCAGAGCTAAATCATGCCCATCGAGACAGTGCGGCGCGCTCAGCTGTGGCTCGAATCCGTCGAAGATCAAGTCTCCGCGGATGTCAACCGCGAAGTTCAAACTTCCAAATCTGACCTGATGGCCAGGGGCGTAGCTTTCAATCTGCTCTAGATGGCCAAGCGAATTGGCCCGCAGTGCAAAGCCGCCGAATACGAAGATCTGTCCGGGGAGAAAAGTCACACCCTGAACCACGTCGTTGTTGATGATCGAAGGAGCCATCGGGCCTATATGCGACGACACAGAGGAACTCTCAATGAAAGCCCCAATGTCGGTGTCAAAACCGGTGGATCTCGGGTAGGGGGTCCCGAACTGTGCGTCT
This sequence comes from Triticum timopheevii, assembly GCA_963921465.1. Lineage (NCBI taxonomy): Eukaryota > Viridiplantae > Streptophyta > Magnoliopsida > Poales > Poaceae > Triticum > Triticum timopheevii. The sequence goes on from OY997270.1 coordinate 145,480,349, forward strand.
AGGCGGATGGTAACAGGAGACAAGGGACACGATGTTTTACCCAGGTTCGGGCCCTCTCAATGGAGGTAAAACCCTACTCCTGCTTGATTGATATTGATGATATGGGTAGTACAAGAGTGGATCTACCACGAGATCAAGGAGGCTAAACCCTAGAAGCTAGCCTATGGTATGATTCTTGTAATGGTTGTTCGTCCTACGGACTAAAACCCTCCGGTTTATATAGACACCGGAGAGGGCTAGGGTTACACAGAGTCGGTTACAATGGTAGGAGATCTAGATATCTGTATTGCCAGGCTTGCCTTCCACGCCAAGGAAAGTCCCATCCGGACACGGGACGAAGTCTTCAATCTTGTATCTTCATAGTCTTGGAGTCCGGCCGATGATGATAGTTCGGCTATCCGGACACCCCCTAGTCCAGGACTCCCTCAGTCCTCTTGTGAAATCTGGATTCCTTTGCCAAGGCAATTGCACCAGTATTGTCATAGAAGATCTTCATTGGTCCTGATGCACTAGGTATGACACCTAGATCGGAAATGAACTCCTTCATCCAGACTCCTTCATTTGTTGCTTCCGAAGCAGCTATGTGCTCCGCTTCACATGTAGATCCCGCCACGACGCTTTGTTTAGAACAGCACCAACTTACAGCTCCACCGTTTAATAAAAACGTGTATCCGGTTTGCGATTTAGAATCGCCCGTATCAGTGTCAAAGCTTGCATTGACGTAACCATTTACGACTAGCTCTTTGTCACCTCCATAAACGAGAAACATATCCTTAGTCCTTTTCAGGTATTTCAGGATATTCTTGACCGCTGTCAACTGATCCACTCCTGGATTACTTTGGTACCTACCTGCCAAGCTTATTGCTAAGCATATGTCAGGTCTGGTACACAGCATTGCATACATGATAGAGCCTATGGCTGAAGCATAGGGAACATCTTTCATTTTCTCTCTATCTTCTGCTGTGGTCGGGCATTGAGTCTGACTCAACTTCACACCTTGTAACACGGGCAAGAACCCTTTCTTTGCCTCATCCATTTTGAACTTTTTCAAAACTTTATCAAGGTATGTGCATTGTGAAAGTCCAATTAAGCGTCTTGATCTATCTCTATAGATCTTTATGCCCAATATGTAAGCAGCTTCACCGAGGTCTTTCATTGAATTTTTTTTATTCAAGTATCCCTTTATGCTATCCAGAAATTTTATATTATTTCCAATTAACAATATGTCATCTACATATAATATCAGAAATGCTACAGAGCTCCCACTCACTTTCTTGTAAATACAGGCTTCTCCAAAAGTCTGTATAAAACCATATGCTTTGATCACACTATCAAAACATTTATTCCAACTCCGAGATGCTTGCACCAGTCCATAAATGGAACGCTGGAGCTTGCACACTTTGTTAGCACCTTTTGGATCGACAAAACCTTCCGGATGCATCATATACAACTCTTCTTCCAGAAATCCATTCAGGAATGCAGTTTTGACATCCATTTGCCAAATTTCATAATCATAAAAAGCGGCAATTGCTAACATGATTCAGGCAGACTTAAGCATCGCTACGGGTGAGAAAGTCTCATCGTAGTCAACCCCTTTAACTTGTCGAAAACCTTTCACAACAAGTCGAGCTTTGTAGACAGTTACATTACCTTCAGTGTCAGTCTTCTTCTTGAAGATCCATTTATTCTCGATGGCTTGCCAATCATTGGGCAAGTCAACCAAAGTCCATACTTTGTTCTCATACATGGATCCCATCTCAGATTTCATGGCTTCAATTCATTTTGTGGAATCTGGGCTCATCATCGCTTCCTCATAGTTTGTAGGTTCGCCATGTCAAGTAACATGACTTCTAGAATAGGATTACCATACCACTCTGGCGCGGATCTTACTCTGGTAGACCTACGAGGTTCAGTAGTAACTTGATCTGAAGTTTCATGATCAATATCATTAGCTTCCTCACTGATTGGTGTAGTTGTCACAGGAACCGGTTCTTGTGATGAACTACTTTCCAACAAGGGAGCAGGTACAGTTACCTCATCAAGTTCTACTTTCCTCCCACTCACTTCTTTCGAGAGAAACTCCTTCTCTAGAAAGGATCCAAATTTAGCAATGAAAATCTTGCCCTCAGATCTGTGATAGAAGGTGTACCCAATAGTCTCTTTTGGGTATCCTACGAAGACACATTTCTCCAATTTGGGTTCGAGCTTATCTGGTTGAAGTTTCTTCACATAAGCATCGCAGCCCCAAACTTTAAGAAACGACAACTTTGGTTTCTTGCCAAACCACAGTTCATAAGGCGTCATCTCAACGGATTTTGATGGTGCCCTATTTAAAGTGAATGCGGCCGTCTCTAAAGCATAACCCCAAAACGAAAGCGGTAAATCAGTAAGAGACATCATAGATCGCACCATATCTAGTAAAGTACGATTACGACGTTCGGACACACCATTTCGTTGTGGTGTTCCGGGTGGCGTGAGTTGCGAAACTATTCTACATTGTTTCAAATGTAAACCAAACTCGTAACTCAAATATTCTCCTCCACGATCAGATCGTAGAAATTTTATTTTCTTGTTACGATGATTTTCCACTTCACTCTGAAATTCTTTGAACTTTTCAAATGTTTCAGACTTGTGTTTCATCAAGTAGATATACCCATATCTGCTCAAATCATCTGTGAAGGTGAGAAAATAACGATACCCGCCGCAAGCCTCAATATTCATTGGACCACATACATCAGTATGTATGATTTCCAATAAATCAGTTTCTCGCTCCATAGTTCCGGAGAACGGCGTTTTAGTCATCTTGCCCATGAGGCACGGTTCGCAAGTACCAAGTGATTCCAGAAGTCCATCAGTATGGAGTTTCTTCATGCGCTTTACACCGATATGACCTAAACGGCAGTGCCACAAATAAGTTGCACTATCATTATCAACTCTGAATCTTTTGGCTTCAACATTATGAATATGTGTATCACTACTATCGAGATTCAATAAAAATAGACCACTCTTCAAGGGTGCATGACCATAAAAGATATTACTCATATAAATAGAACAACCATTATTCTCTGATTTAAATGAATAACCGTCTCGCATCAAACAAGATCCAGATATAATGTTCATGCTCAACGCTGGCACCAAATAACAATTATTTAGGTCTAAAACTAATCCTGATGGTAGATGTAGAGGTAGCGTGCCGACCGCGATCACATCGACTTTGGAACCATTTCCCACGCGCATCGTCACCTCGTCCTTAGCCAATCTTCGCTTAATCCGTAGTCCCTGTTTCGAGTTGCAAATATTAGCAATAGAACCAGTATCAAATACCTAGGTGCTACTGCGAGCATTAGTAAGGTACACATCAATAACATGTATATCACATATACCTTTGTTCACTTTGCCATCCTTCTTATCCGCCAAATACTTGGGGCAGTTCCGCTTCCAGTGTCCAGTCTGCTTGCAGTAGAAGCACTCAGTCTCAGGCTTAGGTCCAGACTTGGGTTTCTTCTCTTGAGCAGCAACTTGTTTGCTGTTCTTCTTGAAGTTCCCCTTATTCTTCCCTTTGCCCTTTTTCTTGAAACGGGTGGTCTTATTGACCATCAACACTTGATGCTCCTTCTTGATTTCTACCTCCGCAGCCTTTAGCATTGCGAAGAGCTCGGGAATAGTCTTGTCCATCCCTTGCATATTATAGTTCATCACGAAGCTCTTGTAGCTTGGTGGCAGTGATTGAAGAATTCTGTCAATGACACTACCATCAGGAAGATTAACTCCCAGTTGAATCAAGTGATTATTATACCCAAACATTTTGAGTATGTGTTCACTGACAGAACTATTCTCCTCCATCTTACAGCTATAGAACTTATTGGAGACTTCATATCTCTCAATCCGGGCATTTGCTTGAAATATTAACTTCAACTCCTGGAACATCTCATATGCTCCATGACGTTCAAAACATTGTTGAAGACCCGGTTCCAAGCAGTAAAGCATAGCACACTGAACTATCGAGTAGTCATCAGCTTTGCTCTGCCAGACGTTCTTAATGTCGTCAGTTGCATCTGCAGCAGGCCTGGCACCCAACGGTGCTTCCAGGACGTAATTCTTCTGTGCAGCAATGAGGATAATCCTCAGGTTACGGACCCAGTCCGTGTAGTTGCTACCATCAACTTTCAACTTAGCTTTATCAAGGAACGCATTAAAATTCAACGGAACAAGAGCATGAGCCATCTATCTACAACAAACATAGACAAGCAAAATACTATCAGGTACTAAGTTCATGATAAATTTAAGTTCAATTAATCATATTACTTAAGAACTCCCACTTAGATAGACATCTCTCTAGTCATCTAAGTGACCACGTGATCCAAATCAACTAAACCATGTCCGATCATCACATGAGATGGAGTAGTTTCAATGGTGAACATCATTATGTTGATCATATCTACTATATGATTCACGTACGTCCTTTCGGTCTCCGTGTTCCGAGGCCATATCTGTATATGCTAGGCTCCTCAAGTTTAACTTGAGTATTCCGCGTGTGCAACTGTTTTGCACCCGTTGTATTTGAACGTAGAGCCTACCACACCCGATCATCACATGGTGTCTCGGCACGAAGAACTTTCGCAACGGTGCATACTCAGGGAGAACACTTCTTGATAATTTAGTGAGAGATCATCTTAAAATGCTACCATCGATCAAAGCAAGATAAGATGCATAAAGGATAAACATCACATGCAATCAATATAAGTGATATGATATGGCCATCATCATCTTGTGCTTGTGATCTCCATCTCTGAAGCACCGTTGTGATCACCATCATCACCGGCACGACACCTTGATCTCCATCGTAGCATCGTTGTCGTTTACGCCATCTATTGCTTCTACGACTATCGCTACCGCTTAGTGATAAAGTAAAGCAATTACAGGGTGTTTGCATTTCATACAATAAAGCGACAACCATATGGCTCCTGCCAGTCGCCGATAACTTCAGTTACAAAACATGATCATCTCATACAATAAAATATAGCAGCACGTCTTGACCATATCACATCACAACATGCCCTCCAAAAACAAGTTAGACGTCCTCTACTTTGTTGTTGCAAATTTTACGTGGCTGCTACGGGCTGAGCAAGAACCGTTCTTACCTACGCATCAAAACCACAACAATAGTTCGTGAAGTTAGTGTTGTTTTAACCTTCGCAAGGACCGGGCGTAGCCACACTCGGTTCAACTAAAGTGAGAGAGATAGACACCTGCCAGTCACCTTTAAGCACGAGTGCTCGTAACGGTGAAACCAGTCTCGCGTAAGCGTACGCGTAATGTCGGTTCGGGCCGCTTCATCTCACAATAGCACTGAACCAAAGTATGACATGCCGGTAAGTAGTATGACTTGTATCGCCCACAACTCACTTGTGTTCTACTCGTGCAAATGGCATCTACGCATAGAACCAGGCTCGGATGCCACTGTTGGGGAACGTAGTAATTTCAAAAAAATTCCTACGCACACGCAAGGATCATGGTGATGCATAGCAACGACAGGGGAGAGTGTTGTCCATGTACCCTCATAGACCGAAAGAGGAAGCGTTAGAACAACGTGGTTGATGTAGTCGTACGTCTTCACGATCCGACCGATCCAAGTACCGAACGTACGGCACCTCCGAGTTCAGCACACGTTCAGCTCGATGACGATCCCCGGACTCCGATCCAGCAGGGTGTCGGGGATGAGTTCCGTCAGCACAACGGCGTGGTGACGGTGATGATGTTCTACCGGTGCAGGGCTTCGCCTAAGCACCGCTACGATATGACCGAGGTGGAATATGGTGGACGGGGGCACCGCACACGGCTAAGGAACGATCACGAAGATCAACTTGTGTGTCATGGGGTGCCCCCCTTCCCCCGTATATAAAGGATGGAGGGGGGAGGTGCGGCCGGCCCCTAGGGTTGCGCCTGGAGGAGTCCTACTCCCACCGGGAGTAGGAATCCCCCCTCTTGCCTTGTTGGAGAAGGAAGGGGAAGGAGGAAAGAGGAAAGGGGGCGCCGCCCCCCCCCCCCCTTCGTTGTCCTATTCGGACTAGGGAGGGAGGGGGCGCGGCCTGCCTTGGTCGGCCCTCCTCTTCTCCCTTAGGGCCCATGTAGGCCCATTAACCCCTAGGGGGGTTCCGGTAACCCCCCGGTACTCCGGTAAAATCCCAATTTCACCCGGAACGATTCCGATATCCAAATATAGGCTTCCAATATATCAATCTTTATGTCTCGACCATTTCGAGACTCCTCGTCATGTCCGTGATCACATCCGGGACACCGAACAACCTTCGGTACATCAAAACTTATAAACTCATAATATAACTGTCATCATAACGTTGAGCGTGCGGTAACAACATATGTTCGCCTGGGCCGGACAAAGCCGGTTCTTCGCTCTAAGCGGCATAAGTCTTTAGGGACTCGAAAAGACCTCTCGAATAGCGACCGGCTCTCGCCTTATCATGACGGTCAGTTTTAGCTTTCTCCACTGAGGCGCTCGCCCAGCTCAACCGGGGCGCAATCGCAGTGGTTCTCCCAGTGCTACCTTAGCCGATAAAACGGAACATAAGGTACCAAAACATGGGAGCCGGGCAAACCCAACTATTGACCCAAGACATGATTCGGAGCCGATGCATATAATGATATAAGTTCGGGGTGCTGCACTTGGGAAAGTGTTCGGACTTATCACACCATAATGCGGGGAACTTAAGTCCCTGGTGTATTCGGCCGTACCAAAGTGTACGGATGCAGGATGTCGTAAATGAACATATATATATAAAGAAAGAAATGCGGTTATAAGCAAGAAGCGATGCATTGTTTATTCAGAAATACTGCCATGAATGCAGAGCGATACAAATAGTGCGGTAAGCAAGGGATTGGACTATTTAAACATGTCCCCCTCCAGGGGTAGGCTGCGGAATGGTGTATTAAATAGATTTAATGCTCGTAATGGAGACCACCTTAGTGTTCGTCGTAGCCTTTCTCCTTCCCTGGCTGTTGCATCGTGAGTTCGACAGGTCTACTGCTGGACAAGGCCTCTGGTGAACGGAGTCCTGTGGATAAGAAAAAAGAAAATGGAAAAAAGAGCGACGCACTTGGGAGCCCCTGGTGTGGTTGAGCCGCACTCTGGGCCTGTCGTGGTCGTGCCCCTCCCCCTATGCCCATGGTATCTCCCGAGCGTAATGATGTACGCGAAGGACTGGTCTTGCAATTATGCGAGGGATGGGGTTGGGCCGCATTGCTACGCATGCTCGGAACGTACCAGGTGGTCTTGTTGTATGTTACTCCGGGCGCGTTTGGCCGTGTCCGGTCGCTTAATGGCCGGACTCGAAAATTGCCTTAACAGGCTGCTCTGTACTTCTGCCGCGAGAGCCGCTATATGTTCCAATGTTTGGAGGGAGCGTTCCGTGTTTCCGTTGACCGTGATGACTCCTCGAGGGCTTGGCATCTTGAGCTTGAGGTATGCATAATGCGGCACCGCGTTGAACTTCGCAAACGCGGTCCGTCCGAGCAGAGCATGATAGCCACTACAGAACGGGACTATATCGAAGATTAACTCCTCGCTTCGGAAGTTATCCGGGGATCCGAAGACCACTTCCAGTGTAACCAAGCCTGTACAATTGGCCTCTACACCTGGTATGACGCCTTTGAAGGTCGTCTTTGTAGGTTTAATCCTTGAGGGGTCTATGCCCATCTTGCGCACTGTGTCCTGATAAAGCAGGTTCAGGCTGTTGCCGCCGTCCATCAGGACTCTGGTGAGGTGAAATCCATCGACGATTGGGGTCTAAAACCAATGCGGTGAATCCGCCATGGCGGATACTGGTGGGGTGGTCCCTTCGATCGAAAGTGATCGGGCAAGAGGACCAGGGATTGAACTTCGGGGCGACTGGCTCCATCGCATATACATCCCTAAGTGCACGCTTCCGCTCCCTCTCGGGTATATGGGTTGCGTATATCATGTTTACCGTCCGCACTTGTGGGGGGGAACCCTTCTGTCCTCTACTGTTCGGCGGCCGGGTCTCTTCCTCGTCATCGCTATGCAGCCCCTTGTCGTTGCTTTCGGCAATTAACTTGCCTGCCTGCTTGAATACCCAACAATCCCTGTTAGTGTGATTAGCTGGCTTTTCAGGAGTGCCATGTATCTGGCAAGAGCGGTCGAGTATTCGGTCCAAATTGTATGGACCCGGAGTGGTTCTTTTGAATGGCTTCTTCCGCTGACCGGGTTTAGAGCCTCTGAATCCGGCGTTGACTACCGTATCCTCAGTGTTATCGCTGTTAACACGGCGTTTGTTTTTGTTTCGACGCGACCTGCCATTGCGGTCCTTAGTATCCGGACTGCCAGCATTTTTGCTGAGGTTGTTACTGCGGGCTAGCCAACTGTCCTCCCCCGCACAGAAGCGGGTCATTAGTGATGTGAGAGCTGCCATGGATTTCGGCTTTTCCTGTCCTAGGTGCCGGGCCAGCCATTCGTCGCGGATGTTGTGTTTGAAGGCTTCGAGGGCCTCTGCATCCGGACAGTCGACGATTTGATTTTTCTTTGTTAGGAACTGTGTCCAGAATTGTCTGGCCGATTCGTCTGGCTGCTGAATTATGTGGCTTAGGTCATCGGCGTCTGGTGGTCGCACATATGTGCCTTGGAAGTTGTCAAGGAATGCGGCTTCCAGGTCCTCCCAACACCCAATTGACTCTGCTGGCAAGCTGTTAAGCCAATGCCGAGCTGGTCCTTTAAGCTTGAGTGGGAGATATTTGATGGCGTGGAGATCGTCACCGCGGGCCATATGGATATGAAGGAGATAGTCTTCGATCCAAACCGCGGGGTCTGTTGTGCCATTGTAGGATTCAATGTTCACGGGTTTAAACCCTTCAGGGATTTGATGATCCATTACTTCATCTGTGAAGCATAGTGGGTGTGCGGCGCCTCTGTACTGGGCAATATCGCGACATAGCTCAAGAGAGCTTTGTCTACTGTGTTCGGCCCGACCGGAGTTGCTGTATCCGGCGCGACGGTAGTCGCCGCGCATCATGGGGCGCCCACGTGATCTGTAGATCGATCTTGATTGTCTTGCCTTGTCCTCCAATATGTCTTGCAAGTCCGGCGCATTCCCATGTGGCTTCGCACTTTTCGAGCGGTGCCGGGGTACGGTTCTGGTGGAGGGCCTAGATGCCTCTCTGTCGCGGCCACGAGGTGGTCGGTCTGCCGTATTGTGCACTGGTGATGAAGGTTTATATGCCTCCTCCTCTAATCGGGGGAGCAACTTGCGTTTTTGGTAGCTTTTGGAGGGGCGTTCGAGTTCATACTCTTCGGCCGCAAGGACTTCAGTCCATCTGTCGGCTAGCAGATCTTGATCAGCTTGAAGCTGTTGCTGCTTTTTCTTTAGGCTATTTGCCGTGGCCATAAGCCTGCGTTTAAAACGCTCTTGTTTGACGGGATCCTCGGGCACGACAAATTCGTCGTCGTTGAGGCTTGCCTCGTCTCCGGAGGGAGGCATGTAATTGTCATCCTCGACCTCTTCGTCTGCCGCTCTCTCATGAGGGCTGGCTTCTGCATCCTCCTGCGCTGAATCTTGCTAGAGGGGGTTGTCTTCAGCACTCTCTGGGGTGTTATTATCTCCGGTGCCGGAATCTCCATTCTTGCTGTGGCGGGATTTAGAGCGGCGCCGCTGACGTCGGCGCTTGGGCTGTTTCTTAGGGGAATCTGCCTCCGCTGCTTCTTCGCCGTTCCCATCCTTTGGGATGTCCACCATGTATATGTCGTATGATGAGGTGGTCTTCCAGTGCCCCGTAGGCGCTGGTTCTTGGTAGTCTCCGGCATCGTCGTCCATACCGTCGATGTCTTCGGAGTCGTAGTCTAGCATGTCGGTTAGATCATCGACAGTGGCTACAAAGTGGGTGGTGGGTGGGTTTCGAATTTCTTCGTCGTCCGCATCCCAACCGTCCTGACCGCAGTCCGGCCAGGGCTCTCCTGATAACGAGAGATGTTTTAGCGAATTCAGGATGTCGCCAAAGGGTGAGTGCTGAAAGATGTCCGCGGCGGTGAACTCCATGATCGGCGCCCAATCGGATTCGATTGGTAGGGGCGCAGGAGGTTCGGAGTCCGACGAGGAGTCCGGCACCTCAGAGTCATGAGCTTTACGAGGGACAAGGTCAGTATTCGGCTCCATCGCCGTAGAGATTGCAGCTCCGGAGGCGGTGTCCAGCCACCTGTCCTCGATCTGCGCGGTCGGCTTCAAACTAGGGGTGGAGCGGACTCATGTGCGGCTTGCAGGGCACTGTTCGGAGGCAGAGCTAAATCATGCCCATCGTGACAGTGCGGCGTGCTCGGCTGTGGCTCGAATCCATCGAAGATCAAGTCTCCGCGGATGTCGGCCGTGAAGTTTAGGCTTCCAAATCTGACATGATGGCCAGGGGTGTAGCTTTCAATCTGCTCCAGATGGCCAAGCGAATTGGCCCGCAGTGCAAAGCCGCTGAATACGAAGATCTGTCCGGGGAGAAAAGTCTCACCCTGAACCGCGTCGTTGTTGATGATTGAAGGAGCCATCGGGCCTATATGCGATGACACAGAGGAACTCTCAATGAAAGCACCAATGTCAGTGTCAAAACCGGCGGATCTCGGGTAGGGGGTCCCGAACTGTGCGTCTAGGCGGATGGTAACAGGAGACAAGGGACACGATGTTTTTACCCAGGTTCGGGCCCTCTCGATGGAGGTAAAACCCTACTCCTGCTTGATTGATATTGATAATATGGGTAGTACAAGAGTGGATCTACCACGAGATCAAGGAGGCTAAACCCTAGAAGCTAGCCTATGGTATGATTCTTGTAATGGTTGTTCGTCCTATGGACTAAAACCCTCCGGTTTATATAGACACCGGAGAGGGCTAGGGTTACACAGAGTCGGTTACAATGGTAGGAGATCTACATATCCGTATTGCCAAGCTTGCCTTCCACGCCAAGGAAAATCCCATCCGGACACGAGACGAAGTCTTCAATCTTGTATCTTCATAGTCTTGGAGTCCGGCTGATGATGATAGTCCGGCTATCCGGACACCCCCTAGTCCAGGACTCCCTCACGGGGATTTGTTGCACTTTCAAAGGCGAATGGCGCGGCCAAAATCCGGTGCAAGTACTGCGCGACCGACCTTTGGTGCAAGTACGATGCAGACGACCTCTGCCCACTCCTCGCAAGGAATTGGGCTACTGTGGGCTGTGTACCCAGCTGCAACGCCCTGTCGACAACAGACAATGTTGGGGATCGTAGTAATTTCAAAATTTTCCTACGTACAGGCAAGATCATGGTGATGGCATAGCAACGAGAGGGGAGAGTATTGTCCACGTACCCTCGTAGACCGTAAGCGGAAGCGTTATGACAACGCGGTTGATGTAGTCGTACGTCTTCACGATCCGACCGATCCAAGTACCAAACGTACGGCACCTCCGAGTTCAGCACACGTTCAGCTCGATGACGATCCCCGGACTCCGATCCAGCAAAGTGTCGGGGATGAGTTCCGTCAGCACGATGGCGTGGTGACGATGATGATGCTCTACCGGCGCAGGGCTTCGCCTAAACTCCGCGACGATATGACCGAGGTGGAATATGGTGGAGGGGGGCACCGCACACGGCTAAGGAACGATCACGAAGATCAACTTGTGTGTCATGGGGTGCCCCCCTGCCCTCATATATAAAGGAGCAAGGGGGGAGGAGGCCGGCCCTAGGAGGGGGCGCGCCAAGTGTGGAGTCCTACTAGGACTCCCTAGTCCTAGTAGGATTCCACCTCCCTTGTTGGAGTAGGAGAAGGGGAAAGAGGGGGAGAGGAAGAAGGAAAGGGGGGCTACGCCCCTTGTCCAATTCGGACCAGAGGGGGGGGGGCATGCCTCCTTCCTTTTGGCCTCTCTCCTCTATTCCCGTATGGCCCAATAAGGCCCATATACTCCCCGGCGAATTCCCTTAACTCTCCTGTACTCCGAAAAATACCCGAATCATTCGGAACCTTTCCGAACTCCGAATATAGTCGTCCAATATATCAATCTTTACGTCTCGACCATTTCGAGACTCCTTGTCATGTCCCCGATCTCATCCGGGACTCCGAACTCCTTCGGTACATCAAAACTCATAAACTCATAATATAATTGTCATCGAAACCTTAAGCGTGCGTACCCTACGGGTTCGAGAACTATGTAGACATGACCTAGAACTATTCTCGGTCAATAACCAATAGCGGAACCTGGATGCCCATATTGGCTCCTACATATTCTACGAAGATCTTTATCAGTCAAACCGCATAACAACATACGTTGTTCCCTTTGTCATCGGTATGTTACTTGCCCGAGATTCGATCGTCGGTATCCAATACCTAGTTCAATCTCGTTACCGGCAAGTCTCTTTACTCGTTACGTAATGCATCATTCCGTAACTAACTCATTAGCTACATTGCTTGCAAGGCTTATAGTGATGTGCATTACCGAGAGGGCCCAGAGAACCTCTCCAACAATTGGAGTGACAAAACCTAATCTCGAAATACGCCAACCCAACATGTACCTTCGGAGACACCTGTAGTACTCCTTTATAATCACCCAGTTACGTTGTGATGTTTGGTAGCACACAAAGTGTTCCTTCGGTAAACGGGAGTTGCATAATCTCATAGTTACAGGAACATGTATAAGTCATGAAGAAAGCAATAGCAATATACTAAATGATTAAGTGCTAGGCTAACGGAATGGGTCATGTCAATCACATCATTCTCCTAATGATGTGATCCCGTTAATCAAATGACAACACATGCCTATGGTTAGGAAACATAACCATCTTTGATTAATGAGCTAGTCAAGTAGAGGCATACTAGTGACGTTATGTTTGTCTATGTATTCACACATGTATCATGTTTCCGGTTAATACAATTCTAGCATGAATAATAAACATTTATCATGATATGAGGAAATAAATAATAACTTTATTATTGCCTCTAGGGCATATTTCCTTCAGTCTCCCACTTGCACTAGAGTCAATAATCTAGTTCACATCGCCATGTGATTTAATACAAATATTCATATTTGTATATGATTAACACCCATAGTTCACATCTTCATGTGACCAACACCCAAAGGGTTTACTAGAGTCAATAAACTAGTTCACCTCGCTATGTGATTAACACCCAAAGGGTACTAAGGTGTGATCATGTTTTGCTCGTGAGAGAAGCTTAGTCAACGGGTCTGTCACGTTCAGAGCCATATGTATTTTGCAAATATTCTATGTCTACAATGCTCTGTACGGAGCTACTCTAGCTAATTGCTCCCACTTTCAATATGTATCCAGATTGAGACTTAGAGTCATCTGGATCGGTGTAAAAGCTTGCACCGATGTAACTTTTACAACGAACTCTTTTATCACCTCCATAATCGAGAAACATCTCCTCAGTCATCACTAAGGATATTCTTGACCGCTGTCCAGTGATCTACTCCTAGATCACTATTGTACTCCATTGCCTAATTCAGTGTAAGATATACAATAGGTCTGGTACACAGCATACTTTATAGAACCTATGACTGAGGCATAGGGAATGACTTTCATTCTCTTTTCTATTTTCTGCTGTGGTCGGGATTTGAGTCTTACTCAATTGCACACCTTTGCAACACAGGCAAGAACTCTTTCTTTGACTGTTCCATTTTGAACTACTTCAAAATCTTGTCAAGGTATGTACTCATTGAAAATCTTATCAAGCGTCTTGATCTATCTCAATAGATCTTGATGCTCAATATGTAAGTAGCTTTACTGAGGTCTTTCTTTAAAAAAAAACTCCTTTCAAACACTCCTTTATGCTTTGCAGAATAATTCTACATTATTTCCGATCAACAATATGTCATTTACATATACTTATCAGAAATGTTGTAGTGCCCCCACTCACTTTCTTGTAAATACAGGCTTCACCGCAAGTCTATATAAAACTATATGCTTTGATCAACTTATCAAAGTGTATATTCCAACTCTGAGATGCTTGCACCAGTCCATAGATGGATCACTGGAGCTTGCACATTTTGTTAGCACCTTTAGGATTGACAAAACCTTCTGGTTGCATCATATACAACTCTTCTTTAAGAAAACCATTAAGGAATGCAGTTTTGACATCCATTTGCCAGATTTCATAAAATGTGGCAATTGCTAACATGATTCAGACAGACTTAAGCATCGCTACAGTTGAGAAAATCTCATCGTAGTCAACACCTTGAACTTTATCGAAAACCTTTTGCGACAAGTCGAGCTTTGTAGATAGTAACACTACTATCAATGTCCGTCTTCCTCTTGAAGATCCATTTATTTTTCTATGGTTTGCCGATCATCGGGGAAGTCCACCAAAGTCCACACTTTGTTCTCATACATGGATCCTATCTCAGATCTCATGGCCTCTAGCCATTTTGCGGAATCTGGGCTCATCATCGCTTCCTCATAGTTCGTAGGTTCGTCATGGTCAAGCAACATGACTTCCAGAATAGGATTACCGTACCACTCTGGTGCGGATCTTACTCTGGTAGACCTACGAGGTTCAGTAGATACTTGATCTGAAGTTTCATGATCAATATCATTAGCTTCCTCACTGATTGGTGTAGTTGTCACAGGAACCGGTTCTTGTGATGAACTACTTTCCAATAAGGGAGCAGGTACAGTTACCTCATCAAGTTCTACTTTCCTCCCACTCACTTCTTTCGAGAGAAACTCCTTCTCTAGAAAGGATCCGAATTTTGCAACGAAAGTCTTGCCTTCAGATCTGTGATAGAAGGTGTACCCAACAGTCTCTTTTGGGTATCCTATGAAGACACATTTCTCCGATTTGGGTTCGAGCTTATCTGGTTGAAGTTTCTTGACATAAGCATCGCAGCCCCAAACTTTAAGAAACGACAACTTTGGTTTCTTGCCAAACCATAGTTCATGAGGCGTCGTCTCAACGGATTTTGATGGTACCCTATTTAGCGTGAATGCAGTTGTCTCTAATGCATAACCCTAGAATAATAGTGGTAAATCAGTAAGAGACATCATAGATCGCACCATATCCAATAAAGTGCGGTTACGACGTTCGGACACACCATAACGTTGTGGTGCTCCAGGTGGCATGAGCTGTGAAACTATTTCACATTGTTTGAATTGAAGACCAAACTCGTAACTCAAATATTCGTTTCCGCGATCAGATCGCAGAAACTTTATTTTCTTGTTACGATGATTTTTCCACTTCACTCTGAAATTCTTTGAACCTTTCAACTATTTCAGACTTATGTTTCATCAAGTAGATATACCCATATCTGCTCAAATCATCTTGTGAAGGTCAGAAAATAACGATACTTGCCACAAGCATCAACACTCATTGGATCGCATACATTAGTATGTATTATTTCCAATAAGTCAGTAGCTTGTTCCATTGTTCCGGAGAACGGAGTTTTAGTCATCTTGCCCAAAAGGCACGGTTCGCAAGCATCAAATGATTCATAACCAAGTGATTCCGAAAATCCATCTTTATGGAGTTTCTTCATGCGCTTTACACTGATATGACCCAAACGGCAGTGCCACAAATAAGTTGCACTATCATTATTAACTTTGCATCTTTTGGCATCAATATTATGAATATGTGTATCACTACGATCGAGATTCAACAAACTATTTTCATTGGGTGTATAACCATCGGAGGTCTTATTCATGTAAACAGAATAACAATTATTCTTTAACTTCAAATGAATAACCGTATCGCAATAAACATGATCAAATCATATTCATGCTCAACGCAAATGCCAAATAACATTTATTTAGGTTTAACACTAATCTCGAAAGTATAGGGAGTGTGCGATGATGATCATATCGATCTTGGAACTACTTCCAACACTCATCGTCACTTCCCCTTCAACTAGTCTCTGTTTATTCTGTAATCTCCTGTTTCGAGTTACTAATCTTAGCAACCGAACAAGTATCAAATACTCAGGGGCTACTATAAACACTAGTAAGGCACACATCAATAACCTGTATATCAAATATACTCTTGTTCACTTTGCCATCCTTCTTATCCACCAAATATTCAGGGTATTTCCGCTTCCAATGACCATTTCCTTTGCAGTGTAAGCACTCAATTTCAGGCTTTGGTCTAGCTTTGGTCTTCTTCACGGGAGTGACAACTTGTTTGCCATTCTACTTGAAGTTTCCCTTTCTTTCCCATTGCCCTTTTCTTGAAACTAGTGGTCTTGTCAATCATCAACACTTGATGCTCTTTCTTGATTTCTACCTTCGTCGATTTCAACATCACGAAGAGCTTGGGAATCACTTTCATCATCCCTTGCATATTATAGTTCATCACGAAGTTCTACTAACTTGGTGATGGTGACTAGAGAATTCTGTCAATCACTATTTTATCTGGAAGATTAACTCCCACTTGATTCAAGCGATTGTAGTACCCAGACAATCTGAGCACATGCTCACTAGTTGAGCGATTCTCCTCCATCTTTTAGCTATAGAACTTGTTGGAGACTTCATATCTCTCAACTCAAGTATTTGCTTGAAATATTAACTTCAATTCCTGGATCATCTCATATGGTCCATGATGTTCAAAACGTCTTTGAAGTCCCGATTCTAAGCCGTTAAGCATGGTGCACTAAACTATCAAGTAGTCATCATATTGAGCTAGCCAAACGTTCATAACGTCTGCATCTGCTCCTGCAATAGGTCTGTCACCTAGCGGTGCATTAAGGACATAATTCTTCTGTGCAGCAATGAGGATAATCCTCAGATCACGGATCCAATCCACATCATTGCTACTAACATCTTTCAACACAATTTTCTCTAGGAATATATAAAAATAAACATATGAAAGCAACAACGCGAGCTATTGATCTATAACATAATTTGCAAAATACTACTAGGACTAAGTTCATGATAAATTTAAGTTCAATTAATCATATTACTTAAGAACTCCCACTTAGATAGACATCCCTCTAATCCTCTAAGTGATCACGTGATCCATATCAACTACACCATGTCCGATCGTCACGTGAGATGGAGTAGTTTCAACGGTGAACATCAGTATGTTGATCATATCTACTATATGATTCACGCTCGACCTTTCGGTCTCCGTGTTCCGAGGCCATATCTGTTATATGCTAGGCTCGTCAAGTTTAACCTGAGTATTCCGCGTGCGCAACTGTTTTGCACCCGTTGTATTTGAACGTAGAGCCTATCACACCCGATCATCATGTGGTGTCTCAGCACAAAGAACTTTCGCAACGGTGTATACTCAGGGAGAACACTTCTTGATAATTTAGTGAGAGATCATCTTAAAATGCTACCGTCGATCAAAGCAAGATAAGATGCATAAAGGATAAACATCACATGCAATCAATATAAGTGATATGATATCGCCATCATCATCTTGTGCTTGTGATCTCCATCTCCGAAGCACCGTCGTGATCACCATCGTCACCGGCGCGACACCTTGATCTCCATCATAGCATCATTGTCGTTACGCCATCTATTGCTTCTACGACTATCGCTACCGCTTAGTGATAAAGTAAAGCAATTACAGGGCGTTTGCATTTCATACAATAAAGCGACACTCATATGGCTCCTGCCAGTTGCCGATAACTTCGGTTACAAAACATGATCATCTCAAACAATAAAATATAGCATCACGTCTTGACCATATCACATCACAACATGCCCTGCAAAAACAAGTTAGACGTCCTCTACTTTGTTGTTGCAAATTTTACGTGGCTGCTACGGGCTTAGCAAGAACCGTTCTTACCTATGCATCAAAACCACAACGATAGTTCGTCAAGTTAGTGCTGTTTTAACCTTCGCAAGGACCGGGCGTAGCCACACTCGATTCAGCTAAAGTGAGAGAGACAGACACCCGCCAGTCACCTTTAAGCACGAGTGCTCGTAACGGTGAAACCAGTCTCGCGTAAGCGTATGCGTAATGTCGGTCCGGGCCGCTTCATCTCACAATACCGCTGAGCCAAAGTATGACATGCTGGTAAGCAGTATGACTTGTATCGCCCACAACTCACTTGTGTTCTACTCGTGCATATGACATCTACGCATAAAACTAGGCTCGGATGCCACTGTTGGGGAACGTAGTAATTTCAAAATTTTCCTACGTACACGCAAGATCATGGTGATGGCATAGCAACGAGAGGGGAGAGTATTGTCCACGTACCCTCGTAGACCGTAAGCGGAAGTGTTATGACAACGCGGTTGATGTAGTCATACGTCTTCACGATCCGACCGATCCAAGTACCGAACGTACGGCACCTCCGAGTTCAGCACACGTTCAGCTCGATGACGATTCCCGGACTCCGATCCAGCAAAGTGTCGGGGATGAGTTCCGTCAGCACGACGGCGTGATGACGATGATGATGCTCTACCGGCGCAGGGCTTCGCCTAAACTCCGCGGCGATATGACCGAGGTGAAATATGGTGGAGGGGGGCACCGCACACGGCTAAGGAACGATCACGAAGATCAACTTGTGTGTCATGGGGTGCCCCCTGCCCCCGTATATAAAGGAGCAAGGGGGGAGGAGGCCGGCCCTAGGAGGGGGCGCGCCAAGTGTGGAGTCCTACTAGGACTCCCTAGTCCTAGTAGGATTCCACCTCCCTTGTTGGAGTAGGAGAAGGGGAAAGAGGGGGAGAGGAAGAAGGAAAGGGGGGTTGCGCCCCTTTTACAATTCGGACCAGAGGGGGGGCGCAGGCCTCCTTCCTTTTGGCCTCTCTCCTCTATTCCCGTATGGCCCAATAAGGCCCATATACTCCCCGGCGAATTCCCGTAACTCTCTGGTACTCCGAAAAATACCCGAATCACTCGGAACCTTTCCGAACTCCGAATATAGTCGTCCAATATATCGATCTTTACGTCTCGACCATTTCGAGACTCCTCGTCATGTCCCCGATCTCATCCGGGACTCCAAACTCCTTCGGTACATCAAAACTCATAAACTCATAATATAACTGTCATCGAAACCTTAAGCGTGCGGACCCCACGGGTTCGAGAACTATGTAGACATGACCTAGAACTATTCTCGGTCAATAACCAATAGCGGAACCTGATGCCCATATTGGCTCCTACATATTCTACGAAGATCTTTATCAGTCAAACCGCATAACAACATACGTTGTTCCCTTTGTCATCGGTATGTTACTTGCCCGAGATTCGATCGTCGGTATCCAATACCTAGTTCAATCTCATTACCGGCAAGTCTCTTTACTCGTTACGTAATGCATCATTCCGTAACTAACTCATTAGCTACATTGCTTGCAAGGCTTATAGTGATGTGCATTACCGAGAGAGCCCAGAGATACCTCTCCGACAATTGGAGTGACAAAACCTAATCTTGAAATACGCCAACCCAACATGTACCTTCGGAGACACCTGTAGTACTCCTTTATAATCACCCAGTTACGTTGTGACATTTGGTAGCACACAAAGTGTTCCTCCGGTAAACGGGAGTTGCATAATCTCATAGTTATAGGAACATGTATAAGTCATGAAGAAAGCAATTGCAATATACTAAACGATCAAGTGCTAGGCTAACGGAATGGGTCATGTCAATCACATCATTCTCCTAATGATGTGATCCCGTTAATCAAATGACAACACATGCCTATGGTTAGGAAACATAACCATCTTTGATTAATGAGCTAGTCAAGTAGAGGCATACTAGTGACATTATGTTTGTCTATGTATTCACATATGTATCATGTTTCCGGTTAATACAATTCTAGCATGAATAATAAACATTTATCATGATATGAGGAAATAAATAATAACTTTATTATTGCCTCTAGGGCATATTTCCTTCAGACAATCCCCGAGGAATCTGCTCTTGCTGTGCAGAGCGCCGCGCTTCTTGCTTTGCGGCGCTTCATCGATTTTGCTATGCGGCATGCCACAACCTATTGGTGGAGACATGCCTATCTTGCACTGTGGCGCACCACCGATCATGTTGTGCGGCGAGCTGCAGCCTCTCGGGGTTGACGTGCCTATCTTGATCGGTGTTTCTGCACCGTGCATCAAGGTATGCTCAACCCTGGCGATGAGGCACAACACGACATCGTCCATCGCGTTGCCGGGGATGCCCTCGGCCTCGATTGGCCGTGGCGCCTGCACTGGCCGGCTCATTTTCCTCATCGAGGAGGTTGATGGCAGAGCGCTTCGATGGATTGGCATGCTTGGAAAGGTAGAGGGGCTATATGTTGCACTTGTGCCTCAGTGTGCCGCATGCCGTGTAGGCTTATGCGCAATAGCTGGTGGTGGGAATCTGATAGGGAAGTGGCAGGAAACAGTGGCGTGTTCACAGAACACCATCAATTGATGGAAAGCTTAGCAAAGAAGGAAGCATGAGCTAACACGAAGCGTGTGCCCAACTGAGCGAATCACACTGCACACGGACAAAATTACGGAATCCGTCGGTGATGATTTCATCCATTGCTGATAATTGCATACCAGCAAGCATTTGCCCACAACACACACGGCTTATCACCAGGAATCGTCTGTGGTATTATCGGTCTTCCCACACAATTCCGATTACTGACATGTTTGTCGGGTATCACACATCTTGTTAAGCTAAATCATTTCTGTTGTTTTGGCTCATCGCAAACAGCTCATCCGAGTGAACTGTATGCTGTCTATCGCACACACCTTGATCCGACTGACCGTTTCTGTTCTTTTGACTCATCGCAAACAGTTCGTATGGATCAACTGTATGCCACGATTCCCACACACAACGCTAATCTGAATCGTATTTGATGGATCCGCCATCGCACACAATTCATCTTATTGGTGACAGTTTTATTACAATACCGTTTGTGATTCATGCAACACACATAGTTTGGTCAAAGGGTCTCCGAGTGTCGCGTTAGGACCATCCTGCAGTAGTGGTAGCTCACTATGTCAGCATCAGGTGCCTCCTCACCTTCAAGCCGGTGAGTTCCGCGAACTTGAAGGTCATCATCTTCAATGATGATGGCATTGAGGTGGTGGCAAAGTGCGGTCTGCATCACAAAGCATTTGACATGGATGCAGACGGTGCTTAGGATGAGATTGTTGCTATCTCTGCTATGTTAATTCAGTTTGAAGACTATATGGTACTGTTGTGATGTTAGCATGTTTGAACGGGTATGATGATTATGGTTATGGTTGTTATGGTTAATCCTATGGCTATGTTATGCTATATATGTTGATGATGTGTGTATAACCTCATCACTCCTAGAAGAAATTACCACATCACTTGTGTTGCATATAACCAAACAACATCTCTTTGCACAGTGGCGGAGCTACGTGCAGCTCTAGGGTGGCCACTGCCCCCCAGCCGTAGCCTAATTACTGAAGGATTTTTTTAGAGGGTTAGATTAAGGAGAGTTTAGTCATTTGGCCCCCCAAAGATGTGTATTTCTTGTTTGGCCCCCCTGAGATCTTGTGCTAGCTCCGTCATTGTCTTTGCATCTGGATAAAACATGCTGACAACCAAACACGGGTGCCTATGTTGCTGCTCAGCCATAATGAGAACGATGTAGACAAACAAATAATGTGCAAAACTCATCCAGGCTTAGTCGGGCTACACATGCAAAGTGCCCAAAATAGGTGCACGTAACCCGTAACCGTAACAAAATGTCAAGGGGCATATATGTAATTATTTCCAAATTACAGGAGCATCTGAAAGTCTTCTGGGGCAGGTCGGCATCAGGTGGGCACTTTGTGTTTCTTCCTACACCCGCAAACCCTCCAAACCCCCCAACACACCCCAACAAAGAGGAAGCGAGAGCCGCCGCGATGCAGCAAGCGATGCCCATGCCGCCGCCGGCGGCGGCGCCGGGGATGCCTCCATCTGCTGGCCTCAGCACCGAGCAGATCCAAAAGGTTCCCTCCCTCCCCCTCCCCATCTCTGTCGGCTCTCCATATGGCTGGCGTGCCTCCTTGCGGGGTTTGAAGGGTTGGTTTCCGGCCAAATATTCGATCGTTTGTCGCCCCTACAAGTTGTGGTTTCGTCTGGTGGATTAATAGAGATGGCGTTTAATTCACCGATATTGATGTGTTTTGAATAGCTTTTTTCTGAGTTCGTTGATATCAGTATTCTCCTTCAATAAATTAATAACGGAAACACTAACGCCCACAGGTGTGGGCGTTTGCATTTCGCCCACACGCGTGGATCCGCGTCCGTTTGTGGGGTGCACGAATCTTGGCATGTTTGTGGTGTCACGTAGGACTGGGCTGGTGTGTGGGCATTCACCCGGTCGCCCACACGTTCGTTTCACCACACGGAGGGGCCGGTGTGTGGGCGTTTAGCAGTTCGCCCACATGCCAGTTTTCACTATCGCACAAGGGCTGCTGTGTGGGCATTTGCCATCTCGCCCACACGCCCGTCTCCTCTCCCACACCCAAGCTGCGAGTTGCCATGTGTTTTGCAGTGTACATGGCAACTGCCCTAGTGTGCTTGTATGCAGATGGCAACTCTCTCTTTTTTTTAACCCAAATATGTCAGTTGCCATGTGTTTTGCAGGGTACACGGCAACTGCCCTAGTGTGCTTGTAAGCAGATGACAACTCTCTCTTTGTCCGAACGTATTGTTTTGTCATGTCTTTTTGTAGCGCTACACGGCAACTGCCTAAGGTTTTCAAAATCATGGCAACTGTTGTAAACTAGACCATACATGGCAACTGCTTAGTGTTAGTAGGTGGCAATCTCTAAAGTTTTCAAATCATGGCAGCTATAGTAAACCAGATCATACATGGTAACAGCTGCAGTTGTCCAAAATGGCATCTCACACTTGACCTGAGATGGCAACTGCAGTTGAGCAACCATGGCAACTGTAGTTGTCCGACATGGCAACTGTAGTTCAGTGACACGGCAACTGCAGTTAAACGGACATTAAAGAGGGTCCGGACCATGCAACTGTGGGGACACGTGCTGACTGTCACGCGGGGCGTGCGGGACCGTGAGGTAGGTGGCTGAGAGAGGTCGTGTGGCAGTTATCCATTTTGCCCACACGTAGGCGTGTGAGAGGGACCGCAAGGAAAAGAAGAGGCGTGTGGGCGTTAGTTGTTTTGCCCACACGTAGGCGTGTGGGCTGGTCGTCTTAGACACCACACAAAACGTGTGGCCAGACCCTTTAACGCCCACACGTGTGGCAGTTATCGTCGTCCATTAATATAGTATTATCTCCATCCTTCTATAGCCTTATTTCCAATTCAGCTGCCAATCTTCAAATGTTGCTTTTGTTTTGCAGTTACTAGCGACTAATTACTGTGACGCATCCTTTATTGTCTTGCTAGATTCAAACAAGTTTTATTTATTTTTGCTTCTTGCTGGTGAATGTTGATGCATGTACTGCTTAATGGAAATGGAGTATGGTTGGCTTTGTTCTACTAACGAAAACCTACATTGTTCGACCAAGTTGCTTTACTCCAGAAAAATGTCGAGAGCAACCCTGGATTTATTCCTTTTGAACTGTTTTCCAAGTTATCAAGGGTGCTCATGCTTATGCTGTGCAACAAACGGACCAAACATTTTCACTCCAAGAATATAGTTCTATACTTTTGACTCCCAACCTCCAAATGATCTCTAGTTCTTTAGATTTATACTAATGCTTTGTGGTCCTTTCTTCTTTCTAGCTTTGTAATTTGGGCATTGGGATGATTGAACAAAATCTTCAGTCCCGATCTTTAATCCTTGTGTTTTCGTGCAGATCGTCATGCTGCACTGTGTTATTTTTGTTTATTTGTATTTTGTTGTTCACCTGGCTTTCTATTTGAATTTACTAACTCTATAGACGACCTGTTATAATTATTCATTCCCCCTAATTGGCATTATCCATTGTGCAGTACCTGGATGAAAATAAGCAACTAATTTTGGCTATCTTGGAAAATCAGAACCTGGGAAAGTTGGCGGAATGTGCTCAGTATGTAACGGACTGAACCTCTTTTTCTGCAGATCATACAATTCAATATGGCCTTTAATTTCGCTAACTGTTGAGCCATTCTGCTTTCCATTGCATTCTTGCTTTGTATGCGCAGAATATAATTATTGTGTTTCTGCTGCCATCTTCAGCTGTTCTTACTTATCTGTTTACATTTATCGTTAGCTAGTACCATTGTTCTAAAACCAGACCAGCGGACGCCCAACAGGCCAACAGTAAATATTGGAACTGGCTGCTGGTCTGTTCAGTTAAAATTAAGTAAATGAAGCAGACAAAAAACTGCCAAAATAATATGCTTGCAAAGACAGCCAAAATAATATGCTTGCAAAGAAAATGTCTGCTTGAGCAGCTGAGCTGCCAGTGAATTGAATTGGCACTTCTGCTTTAACACCCTTAGCCATTACCACATGTGATACGATTGATGTGGATATGGTTAGTCAAGAAACACTACTTCTTTGATGATGGAGTGCTATTGTTTTGTGAACGCAAAAGCAAATACTTGAGTTTTGTAAACTGTATGTTTGGCTTGGTGTCTCAAATTTGGCTGAGGTGGCCACTGAACCTAACAAGTTTTTTTGGGTGTCATACAAGGAAGTATATTGTTCCAAACATTAATATTGAACCACAGGTCAACTGTCTAGACTCTAGAGTACCAGTGAAAAAGGTTGAACGGATCATTGTATGATTATCTTTTAATACTAATAAAGTAGTGTGTCTTGGCGCCCTGTGTTAAAAGCACCCAGTACAGCATGGTAATATGAACACCACCACTAGCTTGTATTCACACAATAGCTACTGGACACACAGAGATTGAATATTGACGGGTGTGTCCCCTGCCACTGAACAAATATTCCTGTAGGTGACACACACAGGAAGCCAAACCCTAGTGGTTAAAGGGTCGTCCAACCATCTTCAGTTACCATCCAAGCACCAACTTGGTTCTTTATGTGTCTTAATGTTTTGATCGATAGAGAAGATATCACCATCAACCTTTGTGCTGTGCCTCTAGGGGGTTTACATTGTGTTTGCAACCCAATGCCTCATGATGTTGGTACCATAAGTTCTGTGTCTTCTCCCTTCCTCGGTTTGAAGACATAAGTGCACGCAGTGGAGGGACATAAATTTGTGGATTTGATACGTTGTAGTGCATTCAATCAAAACATGTGCATCTTGTGGATGGCCGCAGTTTTCTTAAATATTCATCATAGTTTATTACAAGTATGTGATGTTCGTGAACTTAGTATTACTATATGTTTTTCCCGCCAAAGGTTTAGCTGCCTTACTATATATATTATGTTTACTGTTTTGCATTTGAAGCAAAAAATAATAATATTTCCTACACTTGGAAACTACTGCTTGCAATGGTTAATAGCGGTAGATATTATACTATAATTTATGTTGAATCATGTAAACTTTAATATTTTGGAACTGGTCAGGCACTTGCTACATCGTGATAACAAATCAAATTGTCCTTCAAGTTTATCCGTACTATTAAAGAGGAGTTTCTACTTCCTACGTTGTTCGTCCCCTCAGGGCCCCACCGATCAACGGATCTTCCCACGATTCTCTATTTCCTTTTACCGACCGCAACCCCACCCAGTTTGGTAAGCGCTGATTCAAGTGCCATAATAAACAAATCAATCATCAATAAAAAATTGTCTCCAGCTGATTCACTACCATACACGACAAATCAATCAATCTATCTACATCTATCTACTCTACACTACCTAAAAAAGACACAACGTTCCCATTCCGCCTCCATTCCATGCTTAGCACACCAAGAAAACCAGGGGGAAACCGGTCCACTACAACCCACACATGCATGTCCGTCCTCCTCCCTATTCCCTCTACACTCTGGGTTTATTTCTTCAAGGTTAATCAAGTCTTTGCTTTTTTAGAGAAAAAGAGAGAAAGAGAGAGGTTGGTGGAGGAGTTATTTAACGGTAAATCGAATCAACAATACCACCTAATGTACATGAGTATTCTAAAGGTATATATTAGACATGATTGATGTTAAACCATTAGAATGTGTATGCCCCTGTAGCAAGGCACAGTCAATTAGCTAGTCTGAATAAATTTCAAGTTACGACACCACATCTGTTGGAGAAAAAAAATCACTAATGAATGGTTATCATTACTTCCAACTTCCAAGAGCCATAAAATGTATCTTAACCTCTGCTCCGTATATCTTTGTTTTTCATGTTAACTGACATTTGTCTTCTTTACGTACCTCAGCTTTTTGTGAATAACTGTAGCTACAAAAGGTTCAAAATTCGTATAAAGGATTATGAGAAACATCTGCTTTGTAAAAACATATAAGTGTAATACGCATATGTGTGCATGACTACACAAATACTTGTGTCCGAAAAGGAATGCTAGACAAGTGACAAATATCTAAACTGAAAGATACCATAAGATTTGGTTAAAACTCTTCCATAGTCCCTGTATAGTTGGCAAAAGAGAAATAGCAGGATATCAGAAGTTAACCCTGCCACTAGTTGTATATTTGAACATGAAGGTAGTTGTCTGTTCATTTTCAGAAGCGAACTCTGGCACGAGATGCACTATTTGTGGAAGCGCTGGGTTGCTCTGACTGTGGGGGCACTTACAAGTGGCATCAAGTCAATCCATGACTATTGTCGTTAGAGCACCCTGTCGTGGTTCTTGCGCAGGTGCTTGTCTGCGCTTTGACAAACTTATTTTAGGTGGTTTCTTCTAGTAGGCAGGAGAACAGCAAGGCCATGGTGGCAGTGGCGCAATGCACAGACGGGTAGGGCGCCCGCGAGAGCGTGTAGGTAGAGACGATTTGCTTATGTTGTCCTTGCGGAGGGCGGTCATAATGTTGAGGATCTAGACCGTGTCGCCAACCTCCTAGCACCTGTAGCGTCCCTTCTCCCCCGGAAGTGTCACATAAAAGACTTGCAGCCATGTCAGTGAAATGGCCCACATACTTGTCATGCTGTAACAAACACTCAAAACTGTCAAAACATGCATTCTTTTGATCTACAACACATTGTTGCTAACTAAGCTTTACTCTCTTGGACTTCACGTCTACGAAGCACTGATACGGCGATACGAGTACGGGGACACGGGACATGTTAATTTCCAGAAACAGAAATACGGCAATACGGCGAGTATATACGAATAATTCATAAAATGACATTTGAAATCTCTAAAAAAACTTATATTTAGGAAAGGAGGGAGTAATAAAGACAACATAATAGGATGTGTGAGATGCGATGGGAATACTGCCCCATTGGGTGCCTCCATGCTTCTTTTCAAGTCCTGAAACATCATCAATGTCCTCATGGTGTATGCAAAATAGAAAATACTCAAGTCTCTAAAACGTCCTATATTAGTTTACAGAGGGAGTACATCATGTGATATTTCGGATTGCCGACACCATGCCCAGCCTCTTCACCTGCGCCTTCAACTTCAGTACTGTTGCTCGCAGTACCACCAAGTGAAGACTGGCTAGCTGCCATGCCACTCCCAGCAGATGCCATGTCATATTTCCCTCCCTAGCAGTAGGCAGTGGCAGCAAAGCAGCAACATCAGCTAGCAATAGCAAGCAGCCAAGCACACAGCAAGCATGCACGCGACGGAATAACTTACCTCTCTCTTGTGACGGCGGTGGAGAAGGCTCGAGTCCAGTCACTCGAGGCGGCGGTGTGGCGAGTCGACAGGGCGGCGAGGCGATTCCAGGCGGTGGTGGCGGCGCGCTCCTGCCCTCAATCCAGTGCTTCCTTGTGCGATCGAACAGAGAGCGAGAGAGCAAAGTTAGGGTAGTTTGTGACTTCTTGGGCTTCTATTGGGCTCGCTCAGGGCTGTGCTCTCGCATCGCTGTGGTGTCACGAGCGTCCTACCATATAGGCTCTTTTCTCTCTTTTTTTAAAAAAAGTAAAAAATCCTGATACTCCTGGATACGCGCATCCCGGCCTGATCATGCGTATCACTGTATCAGAGCTGCCTGGCATGCGGACATGGCAACTCTGGCCGTATCAGTGCCTCATAGCTTCACGCTGTAATATGGCTGTCTTTTACGCTTAGCATTGTTGAACAATCTTTTATTTGTGTACCAGATCAACAGTTCCATTGTGCTGGTCGCCCGGATGCCTTTGCTCGTGCATCATTTATGTCAGTGTATCTGCTCGTGTGTCACTAATCCAATGTTGCTAACTACGTTTGTTTTTGCTTTTACAATTATTGGAAGTTTAAGTTCTCTGTTATTAGTCTTTTTCTCTTGTTAGCGGGGACATAATTTGTGATATTTTTGTATTTCTTAATCTACTTTGCATTGCATTGATTGTTCTTGTGTTCTATACCTGTAATAGATAGTTGCATTCAACAAGTTTCCTTATACATAACAATATTTGCTTGTGTGAATGTGCGGTTCCTTCTGATGCGGATATGGATAAACACATAGACAACTCATCTCCCATATAACTTTCAGGTATCAAGCTCAGCTTCAGAAGAATCTTTTGTATTTGGCTGCAATTGCTGATACTCAGCCACAGACCTCTGTAAGCCGTCCTCAGGTTAGTCATGTCTTAGACCAACATACAGTATACCTATATTGTTTCTGCTGTATGCACTAATGTTACTTGTGCATACAGATGGCACCACCTAGTGCATCCCCAGGGGTAGGGCATTACATGTCACAGGTGCCAATGTTTCCTCCAAGGACCCCTCTAACGCCTCAGCAGATGCAGGAGCAGCAACTACAGCAACAACAGGCTCAGATGCTTCCGTTTGCTGGTCAAATGGTTGCGAGACCTGGGGCTGTCAATGGCATGGCCCGGGCCCCTCAAGTCGAACCAGCCTATGCAGCAGGTGGGGCCAGTTCCGAGCCTTCTGGCACTGAGAGCCACAGGAGCACTGGTGCCGATAACAACGGTGGAAGCGGCTTGGCTGACCAGTCCTAAGAAAGCTACGAGCTTGCGTTTTAGGCCGCAGAATGCATGTATACTACCACCCGGACAAACAGAGGATCGTCCCTGTGCCCTTGAATGATAAGTGGCCGTGATCTTCGCGTGGATGATGATGAGTAGTAGCTGTCATGTTTGCCTTGTCTTTTCGGATTACAACAGACGTAGATTATTATCATCTGTGCTGTGCTTGACTTTCTGCATTTATCATAGGTCTTGTATCCAGTTTACATGGAATAATAGGTCCCAGTTATTTGTTCCTCGTGGTGGTTGTCTGCCAACTAGACTAGTGTAAAATCCTGAAATGGTGGTAAGATGTTTTTCTCCTATTAGATGCTTATATCTCCAGCAGTTGTTGCTACTACGTTGCATTGGTTGGTGTTGAAGTAACATGATTGATTTTCCTATTAAAGAATGCTTCCTTTGCCCTGTGAATCCTGATTTTTTAGCGGAATCTTATAATTATTATCCTACATAACTACGTAGGTGATCTCCACTAAAATATTTATCTCAGCATACATGTATGCTGTTGGTAATCCTTGTGCGTAGTACTTAGCTAGATTTCCTTGTGCGTGAAATAAGGAGCACGAGCGTACTGTCAGAATTATAGAGACAAAAACAACATATTTCGTACTACACCGTCCGTTTCTAAATACAAGTTCCCATTTGGAGATTTCAATGTGGACTACATATATAGACGTATTTTAAAATATAGATATACTCATTTTGCTCCGTATGTACCCCTCTGTTCCATAATGTAAGATGTTTTTTTGACACTAATATTGGAATTTTAAAAAGACTTACATTTAGGAACGGAGGGAGTAGTTTCTAGTGCATGTGTTTATCCAACTAGAATTTCAGAGAAGCTCACAAAATAGAGTTGAGTTCCATAATGTAAGATGTTTTTTTGACACTAATATTGGAATTTTTAAAAAGACTTACATTTAGGAACGGAGGAAGTAGTTTCTAGTGCATGTGTTTATCCAACTAGAATTTCAGAGAAGCTCACAAAATAGAGTTGAACTACTTTATACGGAAGTTGCTGAAGTGTGACAACAGCAACAACCCTAATCGAATTATTTGGGCCTACTCGTTATCAGTGGGATCAGGGATTATGAGAACATTTTGGTACTGCCCAGGCTCGAACTGGGGACCTTTATAATGTGTATGTAAGGTTAACGTGATAACCGACTACACCACAACACCGTCTTGAGAGTACTTAACCCACCTGATGAACACAGAAGACTAAACATTGTTTAGGCCCCGCTTGGATTCCCGTTTTCCAATCGTATCTGGCTGGTTTAGGACACACGCCTGGACTGGTCATTTTGTTTCTAGGCGTAACATTAGCTGTGACCCGTAATTTACATCTGTAAAATAAATACAAGTGTAAAATTTTACACCCAATCCAAGCGGGGCCTTAGGCTAACCATTCCAGCCCCCCTCTCCAGTGAAGTATACATCTTGAGAGTGCATGTTTCAGTAGGAGAGAGAAAGAGCTCCCGTTTACAAGTGGAATGCAAACACGTACACAGGCCGCACGGTCATCATACTAATAACTCTAATATGCACGTGTACAAGTGTACAACAATGGACAATTTTGGTCGAGATTGATGCTAACAGCGTGCGGGTGGGTGGTTCCGGGCTCCATTCACCATATCCTAGACCCAAAACCACGGCCTGAACCAATGTTTGTTTACCACCCTCTTTCTTGTGGCTGCGGTTAGAATTGTTGTTGTGCGGGATTGCGCCCGTTCCTGTTTCTGTCAGTGTCACTGACCCTAAGAGCACACCAGCAAAAGCGGACCCAACCAACGGTGCACGGCCCAAGCGTGCACGCGTGGCCAACCCGCGCGTGATGAGACCGGAGTGGGTGGCAGCGGCTCGAGCCCAGGCAACGACTACTTAATCCTCACCCTCCAGCGAGCAAACCATCCAGTGGAATAGTGGATCAGGCGAACGACCCGGCGGTCACCTACCTCTTTCCCCTTCCTTGCTAAGAACCCTAGCCACCACTCTTGCAATTCCTGTGTAATCGACACTGCAATTGAGTTGTATGGGAGATTGCTACCAAGCTATATGAAATACTAGTTCGCTCCTAACATCTGGTATCAGAGACCAAACGCCACCCTCTTCGCTTTGTTCTGGCACGCCTCGTCGAGACCAAGAGCTTGCACCAGGCCCGGGCGCATCTGGAAGCCATGGACCCGAGTGTCTCTGCCTTCCTCTCCAAGCTTGAGGCCAAGATCGAAGCCTCCATGGATGCGCAGACCAAGGCCCAACAAGCAACATCAGCCAAGATCGACGAGGTACTCAAGTGGCGGCCCGATCCGGAGCGTTGGGTGGCGGATCTGAGCAACACAGTGGCGGCGTTGCAACTAGCCCAGCTGCCGCCGCCCAAGGAAGGCGAGGATCTCCCCACGACTCAGGATCCGCACCAACAATTGCCCGCGGCACACGGCGTCCACATCGGACCCGTGACTGGCGTGGCGACTCATCAGCAAGGCCCTGTAGGCCACGACGTTTTCAACATAGCACGGGGGCCATCGGCAGTGTCGTTCCAGATGCCACTGCCGCTCCCGGCAAGCGGTCAGTCTGATTCTCTCCCCTCTCCGTCTATGCTCTCTCCGTTTGCACATGCGAGCCAGATGCTCGCTGGGTAGGGCCAAGCACACCCATCTATATCATTTCCTCAGTTTATGGGAGAGAATCCGAATATCTGGAAAACTCTGTGCGAGCAATATTACTCCATGTTTGTCATTCACCCCACCTTCTGGGTCCTGATGGCGGTGCTCAATTTTTCTAGAACTGCTTCTGTTTGGTTGCAGACGATCCAGAAGCGCCTGTTAGAGTTTGATTGGGATGCATTTACCTCTCTGTTGTGCACCCGTTTTGGTCGCGATCGGCACCAAATGCTGATTCGCCAGTTCTATACTGTGCGACAGACCACCTCAGTAGCTGATTATATTGAGAAATTCAAGATCATTATTAACCATTTGAGTTCGTATTCTGACTCTATCCATCCTTACTACTTTCTCACTCGTTTTATGGAGGGATTGAGGACCGATATCCGGGCAGTGGTGCTGGTTCAACGGCCTCCTAATCTGGACACGGCATGCTCATTGGCGCTCCTGCAGGAGGAGGTGCTAGGCGGCACTTCGGGATCCCTGCCCAGGCCACTAGACGCGGCAACCAAAGTGGCTGTTGTCAGTGTCAAAACCGGCGGATCTCGGGTAGGGGGTCCCGAACTGTGCGTCTAAGGTCGATGGTAACAGGAGACGGGGGACACGATGTTTACCCAGGTTCGGCCCTCTCTATGGAGGTAATACCCTACTTCCTGCTTGATTGATCTTGATGAATATGAGTATTACAAGAGTTGATATACCACGAGATCGTAATGGCTAAAACCCTAGAAGTCTAGCCTATGTGATTATGATTGCCTCTACAGACTAAGCCCTCCGGTTTATATAGACACCGGAGGGGGCTAGGGTTGTATAAAGTCGGTTACAGAGAAAAGGAATCTACATATCCGAACGCCAAGCTTGCCTTCCATGCCAAGGAGAGTCCCATCCGGACACGGGACAAAGTCTGTGTCGTGTATCTTCATAGCCCAACAGTCCGGCCCATGCCAACAGGCTGGCCGTCCGAGGACCCCTTAATCCAGGACTCCCTCAGTAGCCCCCGAACAAGGCTTCAATGGCGAGGTGTCTGACGCGTAGATTGTCTTCGGCATTGCAAGGCGGAATCCTCCTCCGAATATCCCAAAGTACCTGACTTAAAGAGCAGTACTCGGCCCTCCATTTAATGTCACGCTCATCGGCTTCCAAACCTTCCTGACTTTAGCTTCCACGTGTTGAGCGAATATGAGAGGTCTGGGTATTTTTGCACATACCACCCTGACCATGTAAGAAAGTTGTCTATTTAAAGAGATGGGGATCTTCATATCCAATCCACACCAAGCGAAGAATCCTCGGAGCTTGCTAGGAGAACCATTCCAACATGGCTAGCGCTCCCAGCCCTTCCTCCCGTCCCCACGGCCTCGGAAAAGGCGATTGGGAGAAATGTTCCGTATCCCATAGCTAGCTAGTGAAGCTGCAGACACAGGGATTCCCCCCCCCCCCCCCCCCCCCCGCGGATCTAGTCCCTGTTCGAGCAGGATTGGCCTCAATCAACGGCGGGGCTCAGGCGGAGAATTTCCCCAATCCATCTAGAGGGGAATGAGTGTGCTTCGTCCCCTACTTGTTGAGAGGCGTAGGATTTCTGTAAGTGCATCTAGTGCCCCTTAGTGATTTTGGTGTATTGAAGACTTATAGGTTAAGGGACTAATATGTTTGTGAGTGTACACATGCTCTATAATTCAACGAGGAGTTTGATATTTACAGTGAAAGTCGACCCCTAAAAGTGAATG
The DNA here is from genome assembly GCA_963921465.1 of Triticum timopheevii. NCBI lineage: Eukaryota > Viridiplantae > Streptophyta > Magnoliopsida > Poales > Poaceae > Triticum > Triticum timopheevii. The sequence continues at coordinate 145,513,631 of OY997270.1, forward strand.
TCTTCGGTTGAAGACTTTGGTTCTCTTGAAGACTTTGAAAGTGAAGAAATTGGTGTGACCATGAAGACTCGATATTCATGCGAGGAATCTGAAGCGTGAAGACTTCTATTTTCATAGTTTAATTTTCTCTTTCTTGAGTCATAGGAAACACCGTACTGTTAAGGGGGGTCGAGGTAATACTAAGGAAATAGATTTCCAAGTGATGCTCATCTCAAAATCCTATACCCACCCAATCCTTCGAGTGAAGCCATTGGAAATCTCATATTAGTTCAATCAATTTCTTCAATGACAGAGACGAAGATCTTATGGTCTCTGAGGAATTTGTTCTGACTGAGGAGTTAGGAATTTGCCAGTGCGGATTGCCACACAGTGAGGAACATGATAGCCTTGAGGAATTCAAACCTCAAATCCGACCGTTGCTGAGCCGCGCGCCAGCTGTTCCAAAATATCCTACCACCTAACAGTTATATCTGCCAAGGGCATTTATGTCTTATCATGTCGGGCTGCTCCCTAGGCTATAAATAGCCGCCCCCTACAACCACTAGCTGGTTGGCTGCTCCGATAGAAACTGACACTTGTCATTTGAGAGCATCCCATCCTCCGAGGACTTTGAGCGAAAATCATCAAGTGAGGAAACCCAAATCCCAAACCCAAACCTACAAACCCCAAAGTGATTGAGCATCACTGAAGAGATTGTTCCTGTGTGGAACTGATGCTTGTTACCTTTGAGGACTGTGTATCCTCCAGACGGTTAGGCGTCATGGTCTGAGCATCCAAGAGGAATTGTGGATTGCCGAGTGACCAAGTCTGTGAAGGTTTGGAAGTCACCTGTGAAGACTTACCACTACTGTTGGGCGAGATCTGTGTGATCTTAGCTCAAGGAGAATACGGTGAGGACTGTGTGTCCGGGACTGTGTGTCCTCGAGTTTAAATACTCAGCCGCTCCAGCCAGACGTACAACTGTCACAATAGTTGGAACTGGTCTACCAAATCATTGTCTTCACCAAGCCAACTGGTTCTATTTCCTCAACCCTTTAATTTCCTCATTATGTGTTGATGTACATGATCGTTACTTCTTGAAGACATTGACTGAAGACTTTCTCTATTTCCTCAATCCTATTTCTTCAGTCTGTTTGTCTTCATCCTGCTTATCCTGTGTTTACGCTTTCTGTACTCTGTGTTTGTCTTTCATTTCATCATGATGACTATGCTGTTACTCTGTTTTGCTTATACCTGAGTACTTATTCCACCACAAGTGGTTCTTCGCTTAGGAATTTCCTCACCCTGAAATTCCTAAGTGAAGAATTCATAAAAATCGCCTATTCACCCCCCTCTAGTCAACGTAACGCACTTTCAATTTCCAATCCACCCGTTCCTCCGAGGGCTTCTGGAGTATTATGGCCTCCAACTGCACAATTTTACTGCTGCCTCCATCCTGCACATCGCAGGTTATGTCGCTCTTTGTGAGCTATTCCTGGGTTGTGAGGCCCATTTTGAATTATGGAGGAAACTTTTCTGCCTTGTCCCTCGTAGTCAAGAGGGGTCAATATTTGAAGTGGGCGGAGCCGAGGTATGGCGCATCGCTGGGACCGGATACCTGTCCGACACGCCGAAGAAGGCATCCGAGGAGTGGCCTTCCGAATGGTTCTATGTCGAGGACGTTGCCCTTCCCGACCCAATCCGAATAGGTCTTCCCGAATTTTCAAGCATTCGGTCGAAGAAATGCCACAGCTGGCGCCCTCGGAGCCCCAGGGAGGAAGATAGTGCGGAAGTCCGTCAACTGATGAGCAAGATAAAGATGCTCGCCCAGTCTGGATTATCAATGGTCGAGGTAATGGCGACCTCCATAGTACGAGGGGTTCAACCACTCCAATACAGAAGGCTCCCCATGTGGCACTATAATGGGGAAGATGATGCATCCCGCTGCGGTCAGAAGGGTCCAGACACCCCTGCCGCTTTGGCTAAAATATTGGCCGAACTATACAAAGGGGAGAAAGAGGACTTCATGCGCATTAAGTATTGAGATGGATTTTCCATGTACAATCCTCCCAGCTGGGTGAGTTCCAATCCCCCTACTCTACTCAATTTACTCCCTGAGTCACTTTCCATGAACATTAATCCATCCATTTGTAACAGGAATGGCGGAAGATCACCGTGGGGCTCCAAAGCCCCGCACCATAGCCAGAGGACCACAACTGGGACCTAGACCCCGGATTCAAAGAGGATCCGGATATATTAGTGGAGCTCGAGGATGGAGTGTTTACCAGGCGAGCCATGACGGCACAAAAGTGGCCATCACCACCGACTATCCCGGTCTTCTCCCTACCTCACATGCAAGTAATCAGGAGACATCTCCTCCGAAAGTAATTCCTCATTCTGCCCCACCCACCACACTATCTCGTGCTCCAAAGGGGAGGCACTCGGTGCGCCATGCTGCACCTGAGGCGACTCACAAGAGAGCGGCGCCTACACCGGGCAGGCCTTCAAAGAGGAAGGCAAATAAAAACACGGCCAATCCTCTATCAAAGAGGTAAGTTTTTTAAATATGCTCCTTGGCTGTTACATCGAAGTGTGACACTGTCCGTTGTGTCTTATCAGGAAAAGCTTCGCCGGACTATGTCCGGGGATCCTGCCGGTCATGCCTCTAACAGCCAGATTCCAGACCCTGTAACAAGGCAAGGCTGACGCGGGAGTGACACCGGATTGTCCTTCTGCAGAGGATTCGGATGATGTATCCCTCACAAACTCTGAAGTGGAAATCGCCATGAATCATTGGCGCCGGCGGGCCGCTCTTCGCGACCCTGGTTTTTCAGGAGAGGCATTCTACGCCTTCAGCTCAGCTGATGCATACATCCGAGCTGCTCGAGATGGGCTTACCAGAGCCACAGACCAATATATGAAAGATATACGGGTAAGTACACATTTGTACAAATCTAGTAATTATATACCAGTAGCCCCCGAGACTTGAAACAGTTGATACAACTGATTTAAGGATCATTGTATAACCAGGTGCTCACAGAGAAGAACAACCTGTTGTCTCAAGAGCTGGAAAAGTGTCGGACCCAGCTAGCTGCTACTACCGCCGAACTGGAGAAATACAAGGAGGTAGTGCCTGGTAATGTTCCCCTCTATCGAGAAAATATAATTATATACCAGGAATATTCATGCAGGTGCATATCTTATGGCAGAATCGTCAGATCATCCTGGAGAGGCACCAGAAGTCGCACAAGCGGGTGAGCCAGGAGCCAAAAGGCAATTGGCCGCGGGCGAACACATACTGACACGGGTCAGGGAGGAGAAAAACAAACTCCAGGATTCCAATACCTAGCTGGGCGAAGAACTGAAAGACGTGCGCGTCCAGCTGGCTGACTCTGTGAAGGAAAATAAGAGGCTGCGCGGCGGCATATTCAGTAAGTGTTCGAACTTACCTCTGTATAATTCGGCGGGGAAAGGTACTGATAGAGTTATGTCTGTAGGTATGCTGACCGGCCGTCCCGAAGAGGAGATGTCCGGATCTTCGAGTGATCTGCTAAAAGAGCTGTCGCAAATGCACGAGAGTGCTCGGCAGGTGATGCAAAGTGTCGCCAAGGCCTTATGGCCATCTGTCCCTCCTCCGGGAAGTATGGAGGAGCTTGTACAGCTATTCGGGGGAGCATGGCGGCGCTTCCGATTACGGAAGATATCGGCCTACCGGGTAGGTGCTTGAGAGGCCTGGGCCATGGTGAAAAGACGGTATACCAAGATCGATCCGAATCACATGGCCCGGGTCAGACCTCTAGGGTCCGATGGAAAAGAAATTCCCATAAGTTTGGTATATGACTAGGTAAAAGTAGCCGCCAAGTATTCCCAATAGGATTGTAAGCTAGATAGCCTGTTAGATGGCATAGAGGAAGAAGTTTTTGAGTCCAAGTGACTATGTACTTCAATTGACAAATTTGTCCCTAGCCGGATTGTAAAATGATTGTCATGGCAGACCTTTTTGCTTCGACCTCTGGACCCGAAGGTGCAAAGTGTTTCTGAGTACCCGCTTGGTATTATAGACCGGGGCATGCATGGAAACTAGACATAGGGGTCATAGTTGCTGAAACAAACAAGTATCCGTCTAGCTATGTTATATTACATTGTGATTGTAAGAAACATCTTCCAGAGAGAATAGTTCCGTTAGGGGTGCCTTTCCCTGGGCTAGCATGCATTAACGTGCATGTCCCAATTGTGATTGAAAAATCGTAGCATACATAACATCTGGGGGTTCATAATGTAATGAGTAAAAAACATCTTTAGTCCTCCGACCGAATATTCCCTTAAGAACGCTAGCTTTCGGCTTCTCCCAGTCTGAGGTACACATCCGGATGACCCGGTAGTAACAATCGCAGAGGTGCTCCCTTTATGCCCTAGCTGAACTAACGGGAATGTAGGGCATAAGCATAAGAGCCAGGCAACCTAGCTTGGCCAAAACTTAAGTCATATCGATGCATATAATGGTGAAGAAAAGGTAATACGCGAAAAAGACACATATGTGGTGAGTTTAATGCTCGGGAAATAATAATAATAAGCTTCTATACAAGAAGCCTCCAGGTATAATGGACGTACACATTTGATGACGCGTACGTCGTAAGTGTACGGTTTAGCCGCGCAAGAGCTTTTAAGGCTAAAAAAATAAAAGGTGAAAATAGAGGGAATAAATAAATAAATAATGAAAACAAAAGGGAGAAGGATACGAATGAAGAGTTCGGCACTGGGCATAGAATCTTCGGAGTCTGGCCGCGTTCCATGGGTTTGGCTCTAGGCGATTGTCTGATGCATCACGCAGGAGGTACGCTCCTCCAATGAGAACTTCGTCAATGATGAAGGGACCCTCCCACTTGGGCTTGAGTTTGTCCTTTTTCTTCTCCGGCAAGCGTAGAAAGAGTTCGCCAACATTATAAGTCATGGCCCATACTTCTCTGCTTTGATATCTGTGGGCATGTTGTTGGTAAAATGCGGAACGGGCTTTTGCGACGTCGCGCTCCTCCTCCAGGGCATCTAAGTTGTCCCGCCGATCAAGCTCGGACTCTCTCTCTTCATACATGCGCACTCGAGGTGAGTCATGAATAATGTTGCAGGGTAACACAGCCTCTGCGCCGTACACCATAAAGAAAGGTGTATATCCAGTAGTGCGGTTGGGCGTGGTCCGCAGCCCCCAGAGTATAGAGTCCAGCTCCTCTGCCTAGTGCTTGTCTGATTCTTTCAAAGACCGCACTAGTCTGGGCTTAATGCCGCTCATAATAAGACCATTGGCTCGTTTGACTTGACCGTTTGTTTGCGGGTGATAGACGGATGCGTAGTCGAGCTTGATGCCCAGATTACCACACCAGGTTTTCACCTAATTGGCTGTAAAATTGGAGCCATTATCGGTGATGATGCCGTGTGGAACACCATAATGGTTCAGAACACCGGATATGAAGTCTATCACCGGTCCGGTTTTGGCCGTTTTAACTGGTTTGGCCTCTATCCACTTAGTGAATTTATCCACCATGACCAACATGTATTTTTTCTTATGGCTTTCTCCTTTAAGGGGTCTGACCATATCAAGCCCCCAGACCGCGAAAGGCCAAGTGATGGGGATTGTTTGTAGAGTGGTGGGTGGCATATGGCTTTGGTTGGCAAAAAGCTGGCATCCAACGCATTTTTGGACAAGGTCCTGTGCATCTGCTCGGGCCGTCGGCCAATAGAAACCTGTGCGGAAGGCCTTGCTTACAAGGGCCCGAGCCGCGGCGTGGTGACCACGAGACCAACATGAATTTCAGCCAAGAGCTGCCGCCCTTCTTCCTCGGAGATACATCTTTGAAGTACTTTGGTAGCGCTTTTCTTGTAGAGTTCTCCTTCGTGAACCTTGTAGGCTTTAGAGCGCCGTACAATGCAGCGCGCCTGAGGGAGTCCTGGATTAGGGGGTCCTCGGATAGCCGGACTATGTAGTTGTGCCGGACTGTTGGACTATGAAGATACAAGATTGAAGACTTCGTCCTGTGTCCGGGTGGGACTCTCCTTTGCGTGGAAGGCAAGCTTGGCAATTCGGATATGTAGATTTCCTTCTCTGTAACCGACTCTATGTAACCCTAGCCCCCTCCGATGTCTATATAAACCGGAGGGTTTAGTCCGTAGGACAACAACAATCAAAATCATAGGCTAGCTCCTAGGGTTTAGCCTCTACGATCTCGTGGTAGATCAACTCTTGTAATACTCATATCATCAAGATCAATCAAGCAGGAAGTAGGGTATTACCTCCATAGAGAGGGCCCGAACCTGGGTAAACATTATGTCCCCGCCTCCTGTTACCATTAGCCTTAGACGCATAGTTCGGTACCCCCTACCCGAGATCCTCCAGTTTTGACACCGACATTGGTGCTTTCATTGAGAAATCCACTGTGTCGTCACGGTAAGGCTTGATGGCTCCTTCAATCATACACAATGATGCAGTCCAGGGTGAGGTTTTCCTCCCCGGACAGATCTTCGTATTCGGCGGCTTCGCACTGTGGGCCAACTTGTTTGGCCATCTGGAGCAGATCGACAGCTACGCCCCTGGCCATCAGGTCAGGTTTGGAAGCCTGAACTACACTGCCGACATCCGCGGAGACTTGATCTTTGACGGATTCGAGCCCATGATAGGTGTGCCGTATGGTCACGATGAGCATGACTTAGATCTGCCATCGGATGGTGTTCAGGAGAAAGCACCTGTAGCTGCCCTGGCTCTAAATCTGGAGCAGATCATGCCATCCGAGGACGGGTGGATGTACCCCGCCACGGAGGCCGCACACTCAGTGGCGACAGAGCCGAACATAGAGTTCGCCTCCCATGAGGTCTGTGTCATCGGACCCTCGGACTCGTCTCCGGCCATAGGCTCCGAACCGCGCGCATCCATGCCTATCGAACCTGATTGGGCACCGGTCATGGAGTTCACCTCCGCGGATATCTTTCAGCACTCACCCTTGGGCGACGTGCTAAACTCATTAAAATCCCTCTCCCTGTCAGGAGACTCTTGGGCGAACTATGTCCGGCTTGAGTGGGGAGCGGACAACAAAGAAATTCATTCCCCACCCACCACCCACTTAATAGCCACTGTCGATGACTTAACCGACATGCTTGATTTTGACTCCGAAGACATCAACGGTATGGGCGGTGATGCCGGAGAAGAACAGGAACCACCACCCAAAGGGCGTTGGACAGCCACCTTATCATACGATATATATATATATATATATATATATATATATATATATATATATATATATATAGGGAAAATGCATCCTACTACCGGGTGTAGCTACACCCGTTTCTCATATACTATCATGTGGTAGTATATACTCTACTTTATTATTTTTAGTATGTTCATATACTATATCTAAGATGCTCCCAAGTGATTTGTATGAAAAAATTGCAAGTGAGGTCATAATTTTATTGTATCTGTGAAATACGTATATATTTGTACGCAAAATGGAGTATGCGCAAAATATGATACATACTACCAAAAAAGTAGTATGTATACTACCTAAACATTCTTATATACTACATACTATGCGTACATACTCTTCGATGTGATAGATACTGCCTAGAACGTACGAAACAAAAGTGGGTGTAACTACACCCGGTAGTAGGAAAGATTTGTCCTATATATATATATATATATATATATATATATATATATATATATATATATATATATATGGTGGACACACCCAAAGAAAGCAATGGCGATGAGGCAACCGAGGATAATCCCCTTGAGAAGCAATCTAAGCGCAGGCGTCAGCGGCGCCGCTCTAAGCCTCGTCATAGCAAAAATAGCGATACCGGCACAAGAGACAATAGCACACCGGATGAAAACAATCCCCATCCAGCCAAGCTTCGAGCAAGCCGGACGGGAGGATGGGCAAGCTAGCCCTGATAAACAGGCAATAGATGGAGACTCAGAGGATGACAATTACATGCCCCTCTTCGAAGACGAGGTGAGCCTGGGTGACAAAGAATTCATCGTGCCTGAGGATCCCATCGAGCAGGAGCGCTTCAAGCACCGGCTTATAGCCACTGCAAAGAGCCTGAAGAAAAAACAGCAGCAACTTCAAGCTGATCAAGATCTGCTAACTGATAGATGGACTGAGGTCCTGGAAGCCGAGGAATATAGACTCAAGCGCCCAACCAAAAGTTACCCAAAGTGCAGGTTGTTACCTCAATTTGAGGAGGAGGCATTGGAGCCTACACTACCAGCGCAGGATGCGGCTGACCGGCCACCCCGTGGCTGGGATAAAGCGGCGTATCAGCCCGAATACCAGCCCGTGCCCCGTCGTCAAACAAACAAAAACATGAAGGCCCGGGGCTACACGCATGACCTGCGAGACAAATTGGAAAACAAAGCAGGACAGTCAAGATCGATCTATGAATCACGGGGGCGCGCCCCAACGTGTGACAACGACCGCCATGCCGGATATACTAAACACAAATCCGGCCGGGCCGAATGATACGTCTCCGTCGTATCTATAATTTTTGATTGTTCCATGCCAATATTATTCAACTTTTATGTACTTTTGGCAACTTTTTATACTATTTTTGGGACTAACATATTGATCCAGTGCCCAGTGCCAGTTCCAGTCTGTTGCATGTTTTTTGTTTCGCAGAAACCCAATATCAAACGGAGTCCAAACGGGATAAAAACGGACGGAGATTTTTTTGGAATATTTATGATTTTTGGGAAGTAAAATCAACGCGAAACGGTGTCCGGGGTGGCCACGAGACAGGGGGGCGCGCCCTCCCCCTCGGGCACGGCCTGGGATCTCGTGGGCCACCCTTAAGGTGATTGACGCTCTTCTTTTGGTGCAAGAAAGCTAATTTTATGAGAAAGATTTGGGCGAAAGATTCACCCCAATCAGAGTTACGGTTCTCCGGATATTTAAGAAACGGTGAAGGGGTAGAATCAGGGAACGCAGAAACAGAGAGATAGATCCAATCTCGGAGGGGCTCTCGCCCCTCCCAAGCCATGGGAGCCAAGGACCAGAGGGGAAACCCTTCTCCCATCTAGGGTGAAGGTCAAGGAAGAAGAAGAACAAGGGGGGCTCTCTCCCCCTTGCTTTTGGTGGCGTCGGAACACCGCCGGGGGCCATCATCATCACCGCAATCTTCACCAACACCTCCGCCATCTTCACCAACATCTCCATCACCTTTCCCCATCTATATTCAGCGGTCCACTCTCCCGCAACCCGCTGTACACTCTACTTGAACATGGTGCTTTATGCTTCATATTATTATCCAATGATGTGTTGCCATCCTATGATGTCTGAGTAGATTTCTATTGTCCTATCGGTGATTGATGAATTGCTATGATTGGTTTGAGTTTCATGTTTTATTATTGGTGCTGTCCTATTGTGCCCTCCGTTTCGCGCAAGCGTGAGGGATTCCCACTGTACGGTTTGCAATATGTTTATGATTTGCTTATGGTGGGTTGCGTGAGTGACTGAAACACAAACCCGAGTAAGTAGGTTGTTTGCGTATGGGATAAAAGGGGACTTGATGCTTTAATGCTATGGTTGGGTTTTACCTTAATGAATCTTTAGTAGTTGCGGATGCTTGCTAGAGTTCCAATCATAAGTGCATATGATCCAAGTAGAGAAAGTATGTTAGCTTATGCCTCTCCCTCAAATAGAATTGCAATAGTGATTACCAGTCTAGTAACGTAGTCAATTGCTTAGGGGCAATTTCACAACTCCTACCACCACTTTTCCACACTCACTATATTTACTCTATTGCATCTTTATCTAAACAGCCCCTACTTTTTATTTATGTGTTCTTTATTATCTTGCAAACCTATCCAACAACACCTACACAGTACTTCTAGTTTCATACTTGTTCTAGGTAAAGCGAACGTCAAGCGTGCGTAGAGTTGTATCAGTGGCCGATATGACTTGAGAGAGTATTTGTTCTACCTTTAGCTCCTCGTTAGGTTCGACACTCTTACTTATCGAAAGAGGCTACAACTATCCTGTATACTTGCGGGTTACCAAGACCTTTTTCTGGCGCTGTTGCCGGGGAGTCATAGCGTGGGGTGAATATTCTCGTGTGTGCTTGTTTGCTTTATCACTAAGTAATTTTTATTTGCTGTTCTAAGTTGTTCTCTATCTTTAGTTATGGATATGGAACGCAAAATACCAAAAAAATAGGTGTACTTGCTACTCATGGAGATGGGGTAACTCCTAAAACCCTTGATTCTCATTATGCGAAAGATATTATATACTACTTTGATAATCCTGAGAAAACCCCATTCAACTTTATAATGGGAGACACATTGGATCAACGTGAATACTTTAGGGATTATCACTCGACACAAAAAGGGAAACTATTATGGGATCAATTTATTATGTTGCATTGGTATGCCTGGGCTCTATGCTTGAGATATGATATTACTTGTTGCTCTAGGATGGAGGCTCCACACCTTCCCTTTTCATGCAAATTTAATGATAATGAAACCTTAGCTTCTTATGCTAATGGTATATATGATTACTATGATGTGGAACAAATAGAAGAATTTGTTGCTTTTAAGGCTGCTTATGAAATTGAATCTTTGTTTGAAAAGTATGAAGCTTTAGATGATGATGTTTATAGACCTGAAAATTTGGCTATACTTAGATATTGCTATGAAAATTATGAATACAACTAATATATTAATGCATTTATGAATAAATTCTCCGCTGTCCAAGAAGAGACTAATATTTTGCAGGAAGCTATGGAAGAAGAAATTGATGAAACAGTGAGCTCATTGGATGAAAAAGATGATGAGGAGAGCGAAGAACAAAAGGAGGAAGAGCAGATTAGCTACCCGTGCCCACCTTCTAATGAGAGTAACCCTCCAACTCATACATTGTTTAATCCCCCCTCGTACGTACCGAAGGATGATTGCTATGATCCCTTCAATTTGTCTGAAATATCCCTTTTTGATGATGCTTGCTATGCTTATGGCCAAGATGCCAATATGAATTCTGCTTATGGAGATGAACTTGCTATAGTTCCTTATGTTAAACATGAAGTTGTTGCTATTGCACCCACGCATGATAGTCCTATTATCTTTTTGAATTCTCCCGACTACACTATATCGGAGAAGTTTGTGCTTAGTAAGGATTATATTGATGGGTTGCCTTTTACCGTAGCACATGATGATTTTGATAGATATAATATGCATGTGCTTGCTGCTCCTACTTGCAAATATTATGAGAGAGGAACTACATCTCCGCCTCTTTATGTTTCCAACACGATAGAATTGCAAGAAACTGCTTATACTATGCATTGGCCTTTACTTGGTGTGCATGAATTGTTCTTTTATGACATGCCGATGCATAGGAAGAGAGTTAGACTTCGTAATTGCTTGATATATATTACTTTGTGCTCACTACTAAATTACAAATCATTGTAATTAAAATTGGCTTTGATATACCTTGGGATCCGGGTGGATTCATTACTTGAGCACTAAATGCCTAGCTTAATGGCTTTAAAGAAAGTGCTGCCAGGGAGACAACCCGGAAGTTTTAGAGACTCATTTATTTCTGTTGAGTGCTTTCATATAGTTTAAAAACACAAAAATAAAGAGGGGAACCTAAAAACTTTTCAAAAAGGAAAGTGAAAGTGAGAAAGACAAGCATTGTTGAAGTGGGAGCTAGCCTTGAACTTTGTTCATGCTCACAGAAACTTTGTGAATCTTGATTACAAAAACTTGTCAACAAAAATAATTATCCCCTTGTACAATTCCATTGTATTATAAAAATAATGTGCCTAGGTTTGCCTTTAGGATGTTTACAATGCTTGTTGGTTTGTATGGTGCAGGACAGAAACTTTGGCTATAGTGCGCGATTTTACATTTTTAACTGGTACGTCAAATGGTTCTGATTCCTTTTGTACTGTCTTTCTATACAACTTTTTTATTTTTCCTAATGTTTGTAGAATTTTTGGGGTATCATAAGTATGGTGAAAGTTCAGATTGCTACAGACTGTTCTGTTTTTGAAAGATTCTGTTTTTGATGCATAGTTTGCTTGTTTTGATGAAACTATCAATTTATATTAGTGGATTAAGCCATGGAAAAGTTATATTACAGTAGACACAATGCAAAAACAAAATATGAATTGGTTTGCAATAGTACTTAGAGTGGTGATTTTCTTTATTATACTAACGGATCTTACCGAGTTTTCTGTTGAAGTTTTGTGTGGATGTAGTGTCTAATCGAGGATGTCTCGATATGAGGAAAAGGAAGAGAGGAAAGAGCTCAAGCTTGGGGATGCCGGCACCCCAAGTAAATATTCAAGGAGACTCAAGCGTCTAAGCTTGGGGATGCCCTGGAAGGCATCCTCTCTTTCTTCAACAAGTATCGGTATGTTTTCGAATTCGTTTCGTTCATGCATTATGTGCAAGTCTTGGAGCGTCTTTTGCATTTAGTTTTCATTTTTATTTTATGCACCATGCTGGTATGAGATAGTCCTTGGTTGATTTATAGAATTCTCATTGCACTTCACTTAAATCTTTTGAGTATGGCTTTATAGAACGCTTCATGTGCTTCACTTATATCATTTGAAGTTTGGATTGCCTGTTTCTCTTCACATAGAAAACCACCATTTGTAGAATGCTCTTTTGCTTCACTTATATTTGTTAGAGCGTGGGCATATCTTTTGTAGAAAGAATTAAACTCTCTTTCTTCACTTATATCTATTTAGAGAGATGACAGGAATTGGTCATTCACATGGTTAGTCATAAAAATCCTACATAAACTTGTAGATCGCTGAATATGATATGTTTGATTCCTTGCAATAGTTTTGCGATATAAAGGTGGTGATATTAGAGTCATGGTAGTGGGTGGTTGTGGATTAGTAGAAATACTTGTGTTGAGTTTTGTGATTCCCGTAGCATGCACGTATGGTGAACCGCTTTGTGATGAAGTTGGAGAACAATTTTATTTATTGATTGTCTTCCTTATGAGTGGCGGTCGGGGACGAGCGATGGTCTTTTCCTACCAATCTATCCCCCTAGGAGCATGCGCGTAGTACTTTGTTTTCAATGGCTTGTAGATTTTTGCAATAAGTATATGAGTTCTTTATGACAAATGTTGAGTCCATGGATTATACGCACTCTCACCCTTCCATCATTGCTAGCCTCTTCGGTACCGTGCATTGCCCTTTCTCACCTCGAGAGTTGGTGCAAACTTCGCTGGTGCATCCAAACCCTGTGATATGATACGCTCTATCACACATAAGCCTCCATATATCTTCCTCAAAACAGCCACCATACCTACCTATCATGGCATTTCCATAGCCATTCCGAGATATATTGCCATGCAACTTCCATCATCATCATATACATGACTTGAGCATTCATTGTCATATTGCTTTGCATGATCGTAAGATAGCTAGCATGATGTTTTCATGGCTTGCCTGTTTTTTGATGTCATTGCTATGCAAGATCATTGCACATCCCGGTACACCGCCGGAGGCATTCATATAGAGTCATATCTCTGTTCTAGATAGTGAGTTGTAAGTAAATAGAAGTGTGATGATCATCATTATTAGAGCATTGCCCCAGTGAGGAAAGGATGATGGAGACTATGATTCCCCACAAGTCGGGATGAGACTCCAGACTTTATGAAAAATAAAAGAGGCCAAAGAAGCCCAAATATAAAAAAAGAGGCCAAAGAAGCCCACCAAAAATAAAAAATAAAATAAATAGAGAGAAAATAAAAAAATGAGAGAAAAAGAGAGAAGGGGCAATGCTACTATCCTTTTACCACACTTGTGCTTCAGAGTAGCACCATGTTCTTCATAGAGAGAGTCTCCTATGCTTTCACTTTCATATACTAGTGGGAATTTTCATTATAGAACTTGGCTTGCATATTCCGATGATGGGCTTCTTCAAATGCCCGAGGTCTTCATGAGCAAGCAAGTTGGATGCACACCCACTTAGTTTTCAGTTTGAGCTTTCATACACTTATAGCTCTAGTGCATCCGTTGCATGACAATCCCTACTCACTCACATTGATATCTATTCATGGGCATCTCCATAGCCCGTTGATACGCCTAGTCGATGTGAGACTTTCTCCTTTTTTGTCTTCTCCACATAACCCCCACCATCATATTCTATTCCACCTATAGTGCTATGTCCATGGCTCACGCTCATGTATTGCGTGAAAGTTGAAAAAGTTTGAGATTATTAAAGTATGAAACAATTGCTTGGCTTGTCATCGGGGTTGTGCATGATTAAATACTTTGTGTGATGAAGATAGAGCAACAACCAGACTATATGATTTTGTAGGGATAACTTTCTTTGTCCATGTTATTTTGAAAAGACATGATTGCTTTATTGGTACGCTCGAATTATTATTGTTTTTATGTCAAATGATAGACTATTGCTTTGAATCACTCGTGTCTTAATATTCATGCCATGATTAGACATATGATCAAGATTATGCTAGGTAGCATTCCACATCAAAATTTTTCTTTTTTTATCATTTACCTACTCGATGACAAGTAGGAATTAAGCTTGGGGATGCTGATAGGTCTCCGTCGTATCTATATTTTTTGATTGTTCCATGCCAATATTATTCAACTTTATATACTTCTGGCAACTTTTTATACTATTTTTTGGGACTAACATATTGATCCAGTGCCCAGTGCCAGTTCCTGTCTGTTGCATGTTTTTTGTTTCGCAGAAACCTAATATCAAACGGAGTCTAAACGGGATAAAAACGGACGGAGATTTTTTTCGAATATTTATGATTTTTGGGAAGTAAAATCAACGTGAAACGGTGTCCGGGGTGGCCACGAGACAGGGGGGCGTGCCTTCCCCCCTGGGCACGGCCTGGGCTCTCGTGGGCCACCTGTAAGGCGGTTAACGCTCTTCTTTTGGCGCAGGAAAGCTAATTTTATGAGAAAGATCTAGGCGAAAGATTCACCCCAATTGGAGTTACGGATCTCCGGATATTTAAGAAACGGTGAAGGGGTAGAATCAGGGAACGCAGAAACAGAGAGATAGATCCAATCTCGGAGGGGCTCTCACCTGTCCCAAGCCATGGGAGCCAAGGACCACAGGGGAAACCCTTCTCCCATCCAGGGAGAAGGTCAAGGAAGAAGAAGAACAAGGGGGGCTCTCTCCCTGTTGCTTCCGGTGGCGCCGGAACGCCGCCGGGGGCCATCATCATCACCGCGATCTTCACCAACACCTCCGCCATCTTCACCAACATCTCCATCACCTTTCCCCATCTATATCCAGCGGTCCACTCTCCCGCAACCCTCTGTACCCTCTACTTGAACATGGTGCTTTATGCTTCATATTATTATCCAATGATGTGTTGCCATCCTATGATGTCTGAGTAGATTTCTATTGTCCTATCAGTGATTGATGAATTGCTATGATTGGTTTGAGTTGCATGTTTTGTTATTGGTGCTGTCCTATTGTGCCCTCCGTGTCACGCAAGCCTGAGGGATTCCTGCTGTAGGGTTTGCAATATGTTTATGATTTGCTTATGGTGGGTTGCGTGAGTGACTGAAACACAAACCCGAGTAAGTAGGTTGTTTGCGTATGGGATAAAAGGGGACTTGATGCTTCAATGCTATGGTTAGGTTTTACCTTAATGAATCTTTAGTAGTTGCGGATGCTTGCTAGAATTCCAATCATAAGTGCATATGATCCAAGTAGAGAAAGTATGTTAGCTTATGCCTCTCCCTCAAATAGAATTGCAATAGTGATTACCGGTCTAGTAACGTAGTCAATTGCTTAGGGGCAATTTCACAACTCCTACCACCACTTTTCCACACTCACTATATTTACTTTATTGCATCTTTATCTAAACGGCCCCTACTTTTTATTTACGTGTTCTTTATTATCTTGCAAACATATCCAACAACACCTACACAGTACTTATAGTTTCATACTTGTTCTAGTTAAAGAGAACGTCAAGCATGTGTAGAGTCGTATCAGTGGCCGATAGGACTTGAGAGAGTATTTGTTCTACCTTTAGCTCCTCGTTGGGTTCGACACTCTTACTTATCGAAAGAGGCTACAACTATCCCGTATACTTGCGGGTTATCACTACAACAAACCAGATTCATTTGAGCTGCGTCGTGATGTAGCCCGGCATAGGGGCGCCGCACACCCCCTATGCTTCACTGACGAAGTAATGGAGCATGAACTCCCAGAAGAGTTTAAGCCCATGAATATCGAGCCCTACGATGGGATTACAGACCCCGCAGTATGGATAGAAGATTTCCTTCTCCACATTCACATGGCCCGCGGCGATGATCTACATGCCATCAAGTACCTCCCACTAAAACTCAAGGGACCGACTCGGCATTGGCTGAATAGTTTGCCGGTAAACTCCATTGGAAATTGGGAGAACCTGGAAGATGCATTCCTGGATAACTTCCAGGGAACTTACGTGCGACCACCGGATGCTGATGATCTAATTCACATAACCCAACATCCCGGAGAGTCAGCCAGGAAATTCTGGACTCGGTTCCTAACTAAAAAGAACCAAATTGTCGACTGTCAAGCCCTAGCGGCCTTTAAGCACAACATCCGTGACGAGTGGCTTGCCCTACACCTTGGCCAAGAGAAGCCGAAGTCCATGGCAGCCCTCAGGATACTCATGACCCGCTTTTGTGCGGGCGAAGATAGCTGGCTAGCTCGTAGCAACAGCACATCAAGCAAGCCTGGGACTTCCGAACCAGGAGATAACAACAACAAGCCCCGACGCAGCAAACACAAGCATCAAAATAATGGTGACAAAGCTGAAGACACAACCGTCAATGCCGGATTCAGCAGCTCTAATACCGGTCAAAGGAGGAAACAATTCAAAAGGAAGTCCGGGAATGTCCAGTCTGGACCGCTGATGACCCACAAGTATAGGGGATCTATCGTAGTCCTTTCGATAAGTAAGAGTGTCGAACCCAACGAGGAGCAGAAGGAAATGATAAGCGGTTTTCAGCAAGGTATTCTCTGCAAGTACTGAAACAAGTGGTAACATATAGTTTTGTGATAAGATAAATTGTAACGAGCAACAAGTAACAAAAGTAAATAAAGTGCATCAAGGTGGCCCAATCCTTTTTGTAGCAAAGGACAAGCCTGGACAAACTCTTATAATAGGAAAAGCGCTCCCGAGGACACATGGGAATATCGTCAAGCTAGTTTTCATCACGCTCATATGATTCGCGTTCGGTACTTTGATAATTTGATATGTGGGTGGACCGGTGCTTGGGTGCTGTTCTTACTTGAACAAGCATCCCACTTATGATTAACCTCTATTTAAAGCATTCGCAACTACAACAAAAGTATTAAGGTAAACCTAACCATAGCATGAAACATATGGATCCAAATCAGCCCCTTACGAAGCAACGCATAAACTAGGGTTTAAGCTTCTGTCACTCTAGCAACACATCATCTACTTATTACTTCCCAATGCCTTCCTCTAGTCCGAAATAATGGTGAAGTGTTATGTAGTCGAAGTTCACATAACACCACTAGAGGCTAGACAACATACATCTTATCAAAATATCGAATGAATACCAAATTCACATGACTACTAATAGCAAGACTTCCCCCTTGTTCTCAGGAACAAATGTAACTACTCACAAAGCATATTCTTGTTCATAATCAGAGGGGTAATAATATGCATAAAGGATCTGAACATATGATCTTCCACCAAATAAACCAACTAGCATCAACTACAAGGAGTAATTAACACTACTAGCAACCTACTAGCACCAATCCCGGACTTGGAGACAAGAATTGGACACAAGAGATGAACTAGGGTTTGGAGATGAGATGGTGCTGGTGAAGATGTTGATGGAGATTGCCCTCTCCCAATGAGAGGAGCGTTGGTGATGATTTCCCCCTCCCGAAGGGAAGTGTCCATGGAAGAACAGCTCTGCCGGAGCCCTAGATTGGTTCGGCCAAGGTTTCGCCTCGTGGCGGAAGAGTCTCGTCCCGAAAGGTTGCCTTCTACTTTTTTCTCATCGAAAGACTTCATATAGGAGAAGATGGGCGTCGGAGAGCCACCAGGAGGCCCACGAGGTAGGGGGCATGCCCCAGGGGGGGGGGGGGGGCGCCCCCACCCTCGTGAGAAGGGTGTGGGCCCCCTGGCCTTCATCTTTGGCGATGATTTTTCTTTATTTATTTTAAGATATTCCGTGGCGTTTCAGGACTTTTGGAGTTGCGCAGAATAGGTCTCCAATATTTGCTCCTTTTTCAGCCCAGAATTCCAGCTGCCGGCATTCTCCCTCTTCATGTAAACCTTGTAAAATAAGAGAGAATAGCCATAAGTATTGTGACATAACGTGAAATAACAACCCATAATGCAATAAATATTGATATAAAAGCATGATGCAAAATGGACGTATCAACTCCCCCAAGCTTAGACCTCGCTTGTCCTCAAGCGAAGAGCCGATAACAATAAATATGTCCTCATGTTTAGAGGTAGAGGTGTCGATAAAAATAAAATACGGGCATGAAGGCATCATGATTATTTCCATAACAACAACATGTATAGATTTTGTCATATGATCACTTATGTTCAAGTGATGATCTTTTCACAATGCAAAAGTATGAATCAGAAACCTTATTGAGCACCAACAAATTATAGCCTCAGTCATTGAAGCAATTGCAATTTATCATAACATCGGAAAGAGTCTATGTCAAAGCTTAAAAGCAAGTCCACATACTCAACTATCACTTAGTCCTTCATAATTGCTAACACTCACGCAATACTTGTGGTTATGGAGTTTTAATCGGACACAGAGAAAGATAGGGGCTTATAGTTTTGCCCCACAACCTTTTACCTCAAGGGTAATGTCAACAATAATAATTCATGCTCCCCTACATCCAATTAGATATATATATATATATATCATGTTCTTTCCAACATGCTGAGCTTGCCAAAGGATAAAATGAAGAAGGAAAGGTGAAGATCACCGTGACTCTTGCATAAGGTAGAGGATAATAATAAAAGATAGTCCCTTCGCAAAGGGAAGCAGAGGTTGTCATGCGCGTTTAGGGTTGATGCACAAAATCTTAATGCAAAAGAACATCACTTTATATTGCCCCTTGTATGTGGACCTTTATTATGTAGTCCGTCGCTTTTATTACTTCCACAACAAGTTCGTACAAAGCTTATTTTCTCTGCACTAATAAGTCATGCTATTTAGAGAGCAATTTTTATTGCTTGCACCGATGACAACTTACTTGAAGGATCTTACTCAATCCATAGGTAGATATGGTGGACTCTCATGGCTGAACTGGTTTAAGTGTATTTGGAAGCACAAGTAGTATTTCTACTTGGTGCTGAGAATTTGGCTAGCATGAGGGGGAAAGGCAAGCTCAACACGTTAGAGGATCCATGACAACATACTTTATCTCAGATGTAAGAAAACATAACTCATTATGTTGTCTTCCTTGTCCAACCTCAACTCTTTAGAATGTCATATTTTAATGAGTGCTCCCAACCATAAAAGATGTCAATGATAATATATCTATATGTGAAACCTCTCTTTCCTTATTACTTCCTATTAATTGCAACGATGACCAAAGCTATATTTGCCAACTCCCAATAACTTTTAATCATCATACTCTTTCTATGTGAAGTCATTACTTTCAATAAGATCAATATGAACTCTTTGATTCTTTTTATTCTTTTTCTTATTTTCTTTTATTCACCCAAGATCATGGCAAAATAATCAAGCCCTTGACTCAACACTAATATCTATTATATAGCTCACGGACTCGATTACAAAGAAGGATCATAAAGCAAAACTCAAAACTAGATCATGCCATGACTTTATTCTACTAAATCAAGATACTACTAAAAGGATCGAACTAAGAAAAATGGTAAAGATAGGAGTTGTGATGATGATACGATACGAGGGCTCCTCCCCCAAGCTTGGCAGTTGCCAAGGGGAGTGCCCATACCCATGTGATTATATCTCCTTCTTTGTTGATGGTGGAGGTGTTGCTGATGATGCAGGCTTGTCGTCCACCTTCCATGGCATAGGCTCACCATCATAGAAGGATGATCGAGTCTCCGGAATCCTCAAATCTGCAGCCAAACTCATCCTTTTGAATCTATATTCATACTCACAGTTTTGATTTTGCAGATCATAGATTTGGGCTTGGAGGTGCTCGATCTTCTCATGTAGCTTGAAGATGGCCTCCTTGGTGTTCTTGGCATCCGGCTCATAGTTGTTGGTGAACTCCGCGAGCATCTTATGGCTAGCGTTGATTCCACGCTCCACCATCCCCTGGCACTTGAAAACTTGTTGCTCCATTGCTTCGAGCCTCGACTCCACGCTTCCGGTTCCCTTTGGTCCCTCAACATCGCGGATGTGCAGCAACCCATCACGCATCTCAATGGTTTGAGGGTGTCGCAGCACCTCCACGAGGTAAGGGTTGATCACCTTCTCGAAGAACTTGTCCTTGGAAGCACTTGGGGTCGTCATGATGATCTAGACCTATCAGAAAAACAGCTCGAAACAAGAATAGGGGAGATTTGCATGATACGAGAGTCAAAGCCTTCGGGAGAATATATGATGAATTTTTACGAACCAAAATACGTATCGTGCAAGAAAACAGAGTCCGGAGGGCACACGAGGTGCTCACGAGGTAGGGGGGCACGCCCACCACCCTCGTGGGGCCCTCGTGTCCTTCCCGGAGTGCCACTTATTTTTCTATTTTTCTAAATATTCCAAAACAGAGAAATATTGCCTTAAAAATTGTTTTGGAGTCGGTTTACTTACCGTACCACATACCTATTCCTTTTCGGAGTCTGGAACGGTCTGGAAAGTGTCCCTTATGTATTCCTCCGGGGTTACGGTTTCAATAATATTGGTTTCAACATTTATAGGATTATCTGAGATATAGTGTTTGATCCTTTGACCGTTTACCACCTTCGGATTTGTGCCTTCGAAGTTGTTGATTTTTATGGCACCGAAACGATAGACCTCCTCGATAACGTAGGGACCTTCCCATTTAGAGAGAAGTTCTCCTGCAAAAAATCTTAAACGAGAGTTGTATAGCAATACATAATCACCTACATTAAACTCACGCTTTTGTATCCTTTTGTCATGCCATCTTTTAACTTTTTCTTTAAACAACTTGGCATTTTCATAAGCTTGGGTTCTCCATTCATCAAGTGAGCTAATATCAAATAACCTCTTCTCACCGGCAAGTTTGAAATCATAGTTGAGCTCTTTAATATCCCAATATGCCTTATGTTCTAGTTCAAGAGGTAAGTGACATGCTTTTCCATAAACCATTTTATACGGAGACATACCCATAGGATTCTTATATGCAGTTCTATAGGCCCATAATGCGTCATCCAGTTTCTTGGACCAATTCTTCCTAGACCTATTAACAGTCTTTTGCAAAATTAATTTGAGCTCTCTATTGCTCAATTCTACTTGACCACTAGACTGCGGGTGATATGGAGATACATCTATGATTAACGTCATATTTAGCAAGCATTTTACGGAAAGCACCATGAATAAAGTGTGAAACACCATCAGTCATTAAATATCTAGGGACTCCAAACCTTGGAAAAATAACTTCCTTAAGCATTTTAATAGAAGTGTTATGATCAGCACTACTAGTTGGAATAGCTTCTACCCACTTAGTAACGTAATCAACAGCAACTAAAATATGTGTATATCCATTAGAGGCAGGAAAAGGTCCCATATAATCAAAGCCCCAAACATCAAATGGTTCAATAACAAGTGAATAATTCATAGGCATTTCTTGACGTCTACTAACATTACCAATTCTTTGACATTCATCGCAAGACAAAACAAACTTACGGGCATCCTTGAAGAGAGTGGGCCAATAAAAATCGGATTGCAATACCTTATGTGCAGTTCTATCTCCAGCGTGGTGTCCTCCATAAGCTTCGGAGTGACACTTGTGTAGGATCTGTTCCTGTTCATGCTCAGGTACACAACATCTAATAACACCATCTACTCCTTTATAAAGATGTGGGTCATCCCAAAAGTAATGTCGCAAATCATAGAAAACCTTTTTCTTTTGTTGGTATGTGAAGCTAGGTGGTATAAATTTAGCAACAATATAATTAGCATAATCAGCATACCAAGGAGTGCTACGAGAAGTGCTTATGACATTTAATTGTTCATCAGGAAAGCTATCATCAATAGGTAGTGGGTCATCAAGAACATTCTCTAACCTAGATAAGTTGTCTGCAACGGGGTTCTCAGCTCCTTTTCTATCAACAATATGCAAATCATATTCTTGCAGCAAGAGAACCCATCTAATAAGTCTAGGTTTTGCATATTTCTTTTCCATAAGATATTTAATAGCAGCATGATCAATGTGAATAGTTACTTTAGAATCAACAATATAGGGTCTGAATTTATCACAAGAAAATACAACTGCTAAAAGTTCCTTTTCGGTAGTAGCATAATTTCTTTGAGCATTGTCTAGAGTCTTACTAGCATAATGGATAACATTTAATTTCTTATCAACTCTTTGCCCTAGAACAGCACCTACAACATAATCACTAGAATCACACATAATTTCAAAGGGTAAATTCCAATCAGGTGGCTGAACAACAGGTGCAGAGACTAATGCTTCCTTAAGTATTTCAAATGCTTCTACACAATCATCATCAAAGACAAATGGTACATCTTTTTGTAGTAAATTAGTCAGAGGCCGAGAAATTTTTGATAAGTCCTTAATGAACCTCCTATAAAATCCAGCGTGACCAAGGAAACTTCTTATACCTTTGATATCCTTGGGACATGGCATCTTTTCAATAGCATCAACCTTGGCTTTATCAACTTCAATACCTCTTTCAGAAACTTTGTGCCCCAAGACAATACCTTCATTAACCATAAAGTGGCACTTTTCCCAATTCAAGACAAGATTAGTTTCTTCACATCTCTGCAAAACTCGATCAAGATTGCTCAAGCAATCATCAAAAGAGGAACCATAGACGGAAAAATCGTCCATGAAAACCTCACAAATTTTTTCACAAAAATCAGAGAATATAGCCATCATGCATCTTTGAAAGGTAGCAGGTGCATTACATAAACCGAAAGGCATACGTCTATAAGCAAAAGTACCAAAAGGGCATGTAAAAGTAGTCTTTGATTGATCTCTAACCGACAAAGGTATTTGAGAGGAACCAGAATAACCATCTAGAAAGCAATAATGTGTATGTTTGCATAATCTTTCTATCATTTGATCAATAAAAGGTAAGGGGTAATGATCTTTCTTAGTATCCTTATTTAATTTGTGGAAATCAACTACCATCCTATAACCTGTGATAATTCTTTGCGGAATCAATTCATCTTTATCATTAGGGACAATAGTAATACCTCCCTTCTTAGGGACACAATGGACAGGACTTACCCACTGACTATCAGCAATGGGATAAATTATACCCGCCGCCAAAAGCTTGAGTATTTCTTTTCTTACCACTTCTTTCATTTTAGGATTCAAATGTCGTTGAGGATCACGAACTGTTTGGCATCTGCTTCCAAATTTATTTTATGTTGACATAGAGTGTGATTGATGCCCTTAAGATCATCAAGAGTATATCCAATAGCAGCACGGTGCTTCTTCAGAGTTTTCAATAATCTTTCTTCTTCATGCTCTGAAAGATTAGCACTAATAATGACAAGATATATTTTCTTTTCATCAAGATAAGCATATTTAAGATCATCAAGCAACGGTTTAAGCTCAAACACAAGATCACCATTGGGTGGAGGAGGATCCCCTAGGATTTCAACAGGCAAATTGTGTTGCAGAATAGGTTCCTGTTTAAAGAATACTTCATCTATTTCCCTTCTTTCGTTCATGAACATATCATTTCCATGGTCTAGCAAATAGTGTTCTAAAGGATCACTTGGAGGTATGGCAATAGAAGCAAGACCAATAATTTCATCTTTACTAGGCAATTCTTCCTCACGATGTTGTTTACTAAATTTAGAGAAATTAAACTCATGAACCATATCATCCAAGCCAATTGTAACAACATTCTTTTCGCAGTCTATCTTAGCATTAACAGTATTCAAGAAGGGTCTACCAAATATAATGGGACAAAAGCTATCTTGTGGAGAACCGAGAACAAGAAAATCAGCGGGATATTTGGTTTTTCCACACAAGACTTCAACATCTCTAACAACTCCCATTGCAGATATAGTATCTCTATTGGCAAGTTTAATTGTAACATCAATATCTTCTATCTCAGCGGGTGCAATTTCATGCTTAATTTCTTCATACAAGGTAATAGGTATAACACTAGCACTAGCACCCATATCACATAAGCCATGATAACAATTATCTCCTATTTTAACAAAAATAATAGGCACGCCTATCACAGGTCTATGTTTATCTCTAGCACAAGGTTTAGCAATTCTAGCAGTTTCACCAAAGAATTGAATAACATGCCCATCAATATTATCAGACAAGAGATCTTTAACAATAGCAATATTAGGTTCTACTTTGACTTGCTCAGGAGGTGTATAAGTTATAATGTTGCTTTTACGAACAACAGTTGAAGCTTTAGCCTGATCCTTCATTCTAACAGGGAAAGGTGGTTTCTCAACATAAGAAGTGGGAACAATAGGATCATTATAAGTGACAATCTTTTCTTCAACTTTAATAGGTGCAGCTACTTTTACTTCTATGGGAGGATGATATTTAAACCACTTCTCCTTGGGGAGATCAACATAGGTAGCAAAAGATTCACAGAAAGAAGCTACTATCTCAGAGTCAAGTCCATATTTAGTGCTAAACTTACGGAAAATATCGGTATCCATAAAAGATTTAACACAATCAAACTTAGGTGTCATACCTGACTCCTTACCTTCGTCGAGGTCCCAATCTTCAGAGTTGCGTTTAATTCTATCCAATAAATTCCATTTAAATTCGATAGTCTTCATCATAAAGGAGCCATCACAAGAAGTATTGAGCATGGTGCGATTGTTATCAGAAAGCCGAGCATAAAAACTTTGAATAATTACTTCTCTTGGGAGCTCATGATTGGGGCATGAATATAACATTGATTTAAGCCTCCCCCAAGCTTGAGCGATGCTTTCTCCTTCGCGAGGCCAAAAATTATATATATAATTGCGATCACGTTGAACAAGATGCATAGGGTAATACTTTTGATGAAATTCCAATTTCAATATTTTATAGTTCCATGATCTCGTATCATCACATAGCCTGTACCATGTCAATGCGTCTCCCTTCAAAGATAAAGGGAAGGCCTTCTTCTTAACAACATCATCGGGTATACCTGCAAGCTTAAATAGTCCACAAAATCCACATAGAGTAGATGTTCATCAGGATGCTTTGTTCCATCTTCTGTAAAAGTGTTAGCTAGCAGTTTTTCCATCATACCCGAAGGAATTTCAAAAGGAGTTTCATTTTCAATAGGTTCAGTAGGTTGAGGAGCAACTCTTTGCTCTACTGGACGGGGTGAAGATACCCCGAACAAGCCCCTCAGAGAATTACTTTCCATAGTAACAAGTGACAGAAAGTTTCAGCACACTATATAAATTTTTCCTTACCAAATTCCACCTACCAAAGGCGCTACACTCCCTGGCAACGGCGCCAGAAAAGAGTCTTGATGACCCACAAGTATAGGGGATCTATCGTAGTCCTTTCGATAAGTAAGAGTGTCGAACCCAACGAGGAGAAGAAGGAAATGATAAGCGGTTTTCAGCAAGGTATTCTCTGCAAGTACTGAAACAAGTGGTAATAGATAGTTTTGTGATAAGATAAATTGTAACGAGCAACAAGTAACAAAAGTAAATGAAGTGCACCAAGGTGTCCCAATCTTTTTTGTAGCAAAGGACAAGCCTGGACAAACTCTTATAATAGGAAAAGCGCTCCCGAGGACACATGGGAATATCATCAAGCTAGTTTTCATCACACTCATATGATTCACGTTCGGTACTTTGATAATTTGGTATGTGGGTAGACCGGTGCTTGGGTGCTGTTCTTACTTGAACAAGCATCCCACTTATGATTAACCTCTATTGCAAGAATCCGCAACTACAACAAAAGTATTAAGGTAAACCTAACCATAGCATGAAACATATGGATCCAAATCAGCCCCTTACGAAGCAACGCATAAACTAGGGTTTAAGCTTCTGTCACACTAGGAACCCATCATCTACTTATTACTTCCCAATGCCTTCCTCTAGGCCCAAATATGGTGAAGTGTTATGTAGTCGACGTTCACATAACACCACTAGAGGCTAGACAACATAAATTTTATCAAAATATCGAACGAATACAAAATTCACATGACTACTAATAGCAAGACTTCTCCCTTGTCCTTAGGAACAAACGTAACTACTCACAAAGCATATTCATGTTCATAATCAGAGGGATAATAATATGCATAAAGGATCTAAACATATGATCTTCCACCAAATAAACCAACTAGCATCAACTACAAGGAGTAATCAACACTACTAGCAACCTACTAGCACCAATCCCGGACTTGGAGACAAGAATTGGACACAAGAGATGAACTAGGGTTTGGAGATGAGATGGTGCTGGTGAAGATGTTGATGGAGATTGCCCTCTCCCGATGAGAGGAGCGTTGGTGATGATTTCCCCCTCCCGGAGGGAAGTGTCCACGGAAGAACAGCTCTGCCGGAGCCCTAGATTGGTTCGGCCAAGGTTCCGCCTCGTGGCGGTGGAGTCTCATCCCGAAAGGTTGCCTTCTATTTTTTTCTCATCGAAAGACTTCATATAGATGAAGATGGGCGTCGGAGAGCCACCAGGGAGCCCACGAGGTAGGGGGGCGCGCCCCGGGGGGGGGGGGGGGGGCACCCCCCACCCTCGTGAGCAGGGTGTGGGCCCCCTGGCCTTCATCTTTGGCGACGATTTTTCTTTATTTATATTAAGATATTCCATGGAGTTTCAGGACTTTTGGAGTTGCGCAGAACAGGTCTCCAATATTTGCTCCTTTTCCAGCCCAGAATTCCAGCTGCCGGCATTCTCCCTCTTCATGTAAACCTTGTAAAATAAGAGAGAATAGCCATAAGTATTGTGACATAACGTGAAATAACAACCCATAATGCAATAAATATTAATATAAAAGCATGATGCTAAATGGACGTATCAACTCCCCCAAGCTTAGACCTCGCTTGTCCTCAAGCGAAGAGCCGATAACAATAAATATGTCCTTATGTTTAGAGGTAGAGGCATCGATAAAAATACAATACGGGCATGAAGGCATCATGATTATTTCCATAACATCAACATATATAGATTTTGTCATATGATCACTTATGTTCAAGTGATGATCTTTTCACAATGCAAAAGTATGAATCAGAAACCTTATTGAGCACCAATAAATTATAACCTCAGTCAGTGAAGCAATTGCAATTTATCATAACATCGGAAAGAGTCTATGTCAGAGTTTAAAAGCAAGTCCACATACTCAACTATCACTTAGTCCTTCATAATTGCTAACCCTCACGCAATACTTGTGGTTACGGAGTTTTAATCGGACATAGAGAAAGATAGGGGCTTATAGTTTTGCCCCACAATGTTTTACCTAAAGGGTAATGTCAACAATAATAATTCATGCTCCCCTACATCCAATTATATATATATATATATATATATATATATATATATATATATATACATATATATATATATATATATATATATATATATATAGGGTGGGTCTATTATGATAACACCCCTTAAGACCTTATTCTGCACTCCAAAACACGTTATTCTGCACACCAGCCAGATCGCGCCGCCGCCCCTCGCCTCCTGACCTTCTACCGTGGCGGCGGCCTGGGCTAGCCACCGCCCTTCCCCTCCCGGCCTTCTTCCGCGGCGGCGGCCTGGGAGAGATGCCGCCCTTCCCCTCCCCGCTTTCTCCCGCGGCCGCGGCCTGGGCTAGCAGCCGCCCCTCCCCTCCCGGCCTTCTTCCGCGGCAGCGGCCGGCAGTGACGCCGCCCCTCCCCTCCCGGCCTTCTTCCGCGGCAGCGGCCAGGTAGCGAAGCCGCCCGTCGCCTCCCGGCCTTCTTCCGCGGCAGCGGCCGGCAGTGACGCCGCCCTTCCTCTCCCGGCCTTCTTCCGCAGCAGCGGCCAGGCAGCGACGCCGCCCGTCGCCTCCCGGCCTTCTTCCGCGGCAGGCACCGAGCAACACCAGCCTATCGGCCTTCTTCCACGGCAGCAGCTCGGTAGCGCCGGCACCGAACTCCTCAGGTCCTGCAATTAGCTGTAATTCATCAGATGTGGATTGGTGCTGCCTCGACATCAAACCAATTCGAGCAAGGAGGAGTGTGCGCAAGGTTGCTTCATCCATTGTAGCTTCTTGGAATAAGTCTGCATCAACCTTCAGAGCAAATCCTCCTTCCCTGTTCACATTGAGAAACGTCCAAACAGCCCATGAACTTCTGAAGGGCAAGTGGACTGCACGGGCGAACGTGAAAGTTGTGCAGGCGGACGAGAAGGGAACTTCCTCCTGTAAACGCAAGAAATCACTGCATCACGAGGTAAGCAGTACACTTCCTATACCATCTCAGTGTAGTTATCATACACAAATCAGTACAAGCAGTACATCGCGTGATTATGCAGTACAAAACTTATGCAGTGCGGTTGCTTCAGTTCGTTGTGGGGGAAAATGCAGTACGCTTGTATAGGTTCAGTACGTATAACGATGCAGTGCGGTTGCTTCAGTTCCCCTTGAGGGGTGATGCAGTCAACTTGCAATGCTTCGGCAGTACCATTTTGAACACATTGCAGTTCGCATGATTCAGTTCATTTAACCTGACAATGCAGCTCGGTCCTTTTGTGTGCAGGAGATGACGTTCAGCAGATACAAAATGCCGCGCATAGTTGACAGCACTGAGAACAACAACTTTCAAAAGAGTGGATATTCTTCTGACAGAGATACTGGCTGGGTTACCCCTGAGATTCCTAATGGATTCTTCACGACGACAAACAGGGTGTAGTACTCTCCACAAGAAGATTTTTCCCAGGAAGAAGATGTAGTTGAAGATGACGATGATGTCACATTCGTCTGGGAAGGCACTCACCAACGCGATGATGAAGACGATGACGATGAAGATGAGCCGATAACAGTTCTCAACCCAGAGTATAAGCACGAGTTCACTACGTTTGGACAGCATGTCCGAACAGATAATGATGACGCAGTTGAACACGATGTTGCAGCAGATGATGATTACGTCCACCGAGGCATCGTGCCACTGCTCCAAAATTTTAAAACCAATCCACCGAGGCATCGTCACAACACTGGATTACCACCACGTCCACCTGCCGCACCCCGAAACAGAGCTCAGCGTCCACCTACTGCACCGAAAAACAGAGCTCCAACCAGAACTGCTGCATCAACTTCGACGCTGCGACCACCAATGGTGCCTCGGTCAAAAGTAAACAGCAGGTACAAATCCTCCTCACTGTTACCGCCGCGAGATCCTCAACTACACACATCTGCTATAACCCCGCC
This sequence comes from Triticum timopheevii, assembly GCA_963921465.1. NCBI lineage: Eukaryota > Viridiplantae > Streptophyta > Magnoliopsida > Poales > Poaceae > Triticum > Triticum timopheevii. Next base: position 145,543,132 of record OY997270.1, read on the forward strand.
ATGTCCAATACAACCCGGCGAGCTGCAAACACCATCAGGCGAACGACTCTACACACATGTAAGTTTATGGTCTGAAAAATAAAATAGTTGCAGTCCATTCAGATAACATTGCAGTGCACACTGATATTTCTTGTGAGCTTTGGCAAGGAACGTTGCTATATGAGAAAATTTGTTCTGTTCTGTTTTTTGAATACGAGGAGTGCATACGAGTTTAATAAATTTTCTCACATAGCATTTCAATTAATGCAGGATAAAAACATGCCGCTCAACCTTGTACCTGCTGCTGGAATGAAGTTCACCACGTACGAAAAGGCATGGGACTTTTACAACAATTATGCAAGATGTGCAGGGTTTGGTATACGCAAGAGGGCAAAACACAGGACAAATGCCTACATTGTCTGCTCAAGAGAAGGGTTCCACAAGCAGGCTGTGTCAGATTATCACCGGGTACGTCAGAAGACATCAAAAAGGATTGGCTACAATGCAAAGATTAGAGTCAAAAAAAGGAAGAATGGCAAATTTGTGATAGAAATGGTTCAACTCAACCACAATCACAAGATGCTGGAAAGCCCCAGGATGCTTTTGCACATGCGATCGCACAAAAAAGACGATCCTTTGATAGACCAGTTAGTGAAAGACATGCAACTGGACAACCACACACATGCTCAGATGATGTCGACGCTGTCGCGTATGTCCGGTGGTCTACAGTACATGGGACATACTAGCCGCGACTGGGTAAACAGGTAAGCACGTAACAGAGCATATCTCTTGAGCATTCTGTCTGTAATTATTCCATGTTTTGGTGAGATAACTATGAATTGTTTATGAAAATGCAGGAAACAGAAGTTTGCCAGAGAAGAGTCTGAAGATGATGTTAAGAAACTTCTGAATTTCTTCGAGAAAATGCAAAAGATAAACCCAGAGTTCTTCTATGATTATGACGTTGATGCAGATAATCGTGTAAGAAACGTCTTTTGGGCGAACGCAAGTTGCAGAGGATCGTATGAAGATTTTTGAGACTGCGTTACATTTGACACAACATATAAAACTAACAAATTCCACATGCCGCTGGGAGTGTTTGTGGGGGTGAACCATCATCTACAAAGCACCATATTTGCTGTTGCACTCGTGCGAGATGAAACAATACCATCATTTGAGTGGGTTTTCAAAACCTTTTTGAGGTGTATGAACAACAAGCCGCCAATCTGCATGCTCATAGGTACAAAAAATAAAAAACACCTGCATACTTACGTTTTGTTTTGTTTTGTGCACTTACATTTCTTCCATCTGTCTTGCAAACACACAAACAACTTAATAAAAAAACACTGTTTGTCTCTTCTCAGACCAGTGTTCTTCGATGAAGGCAGCATTAAAAACTATCCTCCCACAAACTCTGCATAAGCTGTGTCGGTGGCATATCATGAAGAAGTACAAGGACCACCTCGCCTTGCTGTATAAGGCGCACGAGAAGCTCAAGGACGAACTCAATGTAGTGCTGAACCACCCACTAATGCCGTCAGAATTTGAACGAGCATGGAAGAACCTCATTCACAGATACAACTTGCAAGACGACAAAGTGATGAATTCACTGTGGGATGACAGGCACGAGTGGATCTCAGCTTACTACAAGGAAATTTTCTGTGCTCAGATGACTTCCACACAGAGAAGCGAGAGCATGAACCGCATACTGAAGAAAATTTTTGTCAGGGAGAAGCATGATCTCCATCTGTTTGCTCAGCAGGTGGACAAGTGCATTCATACCAGGAAGGCCGTCGAGCACGCAGAGATAGTAGCAAATGAGGTAAACAAAATGTCAATAAAAAACTGCTTAAAAATATGAATAAAAAACAAACTATTTTTTCATTTATCTGGATCGTAACAGTGCATTTGTGATCATGCAGTCAGAGGTAAAAACAACAACACAGTTTGGCTTCGAAGTTCAGCTATCAAAAGTGTATACGAGGGCAGTGTTTGCAGATTTCAAAGAAACGCTCTACCGTAGCACTACATTCAGAGCAGAACAGTGCCCTGAGAACCCGACAAAGTATCTTGTACACCACTACAACATATCGAATGCATTTGACTGGGCAAGGCATAATTTCCAAGTGGTCGCCGATGAAGAGAAAGGTGTCTACGAATGTGAGTGCAAACTCTGGACACACACAGGTGAGACTCTTGACAAAAAAAAAATTCTAGATTCTCATAGTCATGCACGAAAGCAAACTTACTGAAATTTAAAAGTACATATGCATGTGTAATTCACGAAACCAAATGAAGTTCACTTCTTTAAAAAATGAAAAAATAATGAAAAAAATATATGTTTACTAATTTCATGCAGTTCACTTACAGAACACAAAAAAAATATTTTTGTCTGCAGGCCTCTTCTGCGTCCATGTTTTATGCATGCTTTCTCATTTGAGAGTACTCAACATTCCTGAGGTGTACATCATGAAGAGATACACCCATAACGCAAGATCAGATGCAACGTTTGACAGAAAAGACTATGAACAAACAGCACCAGATGGAACCTCGCTTTTTTGCCGTAGAAAATTGCTGACAGAAACAGCAATGGACCTTGCAAACAGAGCAACAAGGTCAGACGCTGGGTGCCACAGAGCGTTGTCTGGTATGAGGTCACTGATAGAGGAAGTTGACGTGCTCAACGAAGAAGAAGAAGAAGCAGCAAAACTAAAGCAAGCAGAGAAATACCAACATGACAATAAAGGCGAGCAAGAAGAAAAAACTGAACACATTGGAACTGGTGCTATCAAAAAAGAAACAATTCTTCCACCTCCTGTTTCAAACACAAGAGGAACAAAGAAAGGGGGAGACGCAAACCAGAAAAAGGTGGCATCCAAGGAGAAAAATGATGACAAAAACAGTAAGCCACAGCCTGAGCTAGACAGTGATGGTCACCCACTGGGAGTAAGAATGTGTAGAACATGTAATGAAGTCAGCGGCCACAATTCCAGGACATGTGAAAAAAGACATGAACAAGAAAAACGAGGACATGGAGATGCACAAAAAAACAGAAATTCCACTCACAACACTAAGAAATGGACGAAACCGAGACGTTGTAGCATCTGCAAGAAGAGGAAGAGACACAATTCAAGAACCTGCCCCAAAAGAAAAAGAAAAAGATCAGAAAATGAGGAAGACGAAGAAGGTGAGATCAAAGAAGAATATGATGACACAACTGAAGAAGAAATGGCTTATGAAGAAGCAGATGGAGAAGAGGAGGAAGAAGAAGAAAGTGAAGAGGACGAAGAACGTGAAGAAACTGAAGAAACAGTGGCTTATGAAGGTACTGATGATGAAGATGATGAAGAGGAAGAAGAGAGTGAAGAGACTGAAGAGAGTGAAGAGGACGAAGAACATGAAGAAACAATATCAACAAGACCACCACGAGGAAATGCTTCAACCAGCGCGGGGGGATCAAAGAAGGATGCAGTTCTCAGCACTGGAAAACGAAAACCACCAACAACCAGCACGCGGGGAGCAAAGAAGGATGCAGTTCTCACCACTGGAAAACGAAAGCAGCCAACAACCAGCGCGCGGGGAGCAAAGAAGGATGCAGTCCACATCGCTGAAAAACAAAAGCAGCCATCAACCAGCGCGCGGGGAGCAAAGAAGGATGCAGTTCACAGCGCTCAAAAATGAAACCAGCCATCAACCATCACGCGAGGGGCTACAACCACAAAGGTGCAGAGACAAGAACCAGCAACACCGCCATGGAAAACAAAACAAAGTGCAACATTAGACACACTCCAGTCACCGCGCAGAAGCAGCAGGCTAACGACCAAATAGATGAACAAACAATAAATTTATCGTATGCATAGCAATTTGCTTAAATCTATGACTTATGTATCAGTTTAAATTTTGTGTAAACCATGTAGCGTGTCTAATGCTGTTAGCTCGTCCCAGTCTTGAGTAAAACATTGACACATTTTGATTCAAAAACCATTTAAAAAATGATGTTAGCTAGTTGCAGTCCTACAAGTAGTACATATAAAAAGCACTTCTGTATGCAGTATGGAACTTGCAAAAATGCAGTACGCTTCGAACTATCATGCAGTACTATAGACTAACTACATGTAGTACACACCATGCAAATTGGGAAAAAATGTGGAAACATGTAATGCTCAGCTGACATATAAGCAGTTCACATATTCTAACCATGCAAACACAAATTTACCGTTGAATAATAATTGAAGCGGTTCAGATCACAAAAGTGCTTATTACAAAACACGCAGAAGATGAAAATCGTTCAACACGCAGAAGTACTTATTACAAATCAACCTCATAACCTTAGACAATCACGTCAAACGTGATTCTAACAGTACGATCCTCGAGTTCAAAGAAGTTGAGGACAACAACTTGCTCAGACTTCAGGCCGCTATCAACGACAAATTCCTTCCACCCTTTGTGCAGACACAGCCGCCCGTCAATGCTTACACTGTACTTGACTGGTTTAAGGTATCCATTACTGAGAACAACTTCAAGAATTCCTTTCTTCTTGAGCCGCACATACCTAATAGCTCGCTGAGGAATTTTCTGTAAAAAATAATAAAACTGTTTGAGAACGAAACTAGCAGTACAATTCTCATGTTTTGAATAGAGATAGATGAAGTGCACAACAGTCCAACAAGTAGTACATATAAAACATTTTCAATATGCAGTATGGAACTTACAAAAATGCAGTTCACATATTCTAACCTGTAAACTAAAACATAAGCTACATCCACATGAGGAAAAAAAACAAGAAAATAAGAACACATTGCAGTACACTTCAAAAAACACAAAGAAAAAAGTGCGTTCCTAAAATACTACAAGTTCAGGATACAATGGAATTATACAAAAAAAACACTAAGAAATAAAAACATATCTAACGAAACATACCATCTTGTAGTGAGTCTCCACATCTGTTGGCGTAAGCTGATGGACAAAAGGACTCGTGCAGCCAAGGCCACAGCGAAGCAGCGCAGAATAGAACACAGATACATTGATCTGGCCCATATCCAATCCTTCTGTGAATACTGTACGATATGCAAGCTGCTCGGCTCGCCCAGTTCGGCACAATACCTTCCCACCATGACGAGCACGACGGGCCTGCGAGCAAGCTAAACAATTGCAGTACGTCGGCACACCACAACCATGGCCACAGCAGAAGAGATACGCACAGGGGCCTGGAGCCATCGCAACAAAAACCTAGAGAAAGGAGAGAACTTGCGGCTAGAGGAGAAAAATGAAATGCAAACGAAGGGTATAAGTTAGCCTTCATTTATACAAGAGGAATGCAAAAAGGTCAAAACGGAAAATTAAAGAGAAATTAATGGAAATTATGTTCCCAAGAATAAAGGACAATCAATGAAAGCTTATGTTACCAAAGAAAGAGGAACGGAAAAAGAAGGTGTACTTTGACTTCAGAAATTCCCACGAACAAAACCACAGATCATTAAAAAATAATACTCTGAAAAATTATAATCCACGGACCATTTTATGTGTGCAGTTCTCCAAATTCGTACCAGGTAGTTCACTATATGTGTGCATGAAGTGCAGTACGTGCTTTTTGGCACAAAGAAGGATGCACGCAGTGCAAGATGTGTACACCTGCAGCACAGAACTATGACGAATGCAGTGAACACCCGTACACTAAGAAAAAAGGATACGAAAGATGAAAAACAATAAAGAAAAATGATACCAATGCAGTGCACAAAAATGTAGCCGAGACAAATGTGCAGTACGGTATGTGTGCACATGTAGTACTGAAAATAAATGAATGCAGTGCACGCATGATTTACTAAAAAAAATTGACCACCCACCCAGGTGCTACAGGCCCCAGCCAGTCTCGTAATATGTCTGCACCCACAGAAGGGGAGTCGTTCTGAGCCACAGTGCATGGGGCCGGTTGCAAATGGGCCCACAGGTCATAGTGCATATAGCTACGAGCGCCGTGCATAAGCACCCAGATAAGTATACGAAGGAGTTCGACCAGTATGCCTCGCCAACGCTTATAAACAGGTCGGGCGCGCCTTCCACTAGCGATGTGGGACTAAACATTAGGACGCACACACAGCGAAACGGGAACAAAAAGCCGTGCTCACAGGCCGACTTGGACCCAAGTATGTATATAAACTAGCCGAACAAAGGCCCAACAAAACCGACCAAGAAAAAACAATAAGTTAGAAAAATAAGTGTGGCCCCCCCGTAAAACAAGATGCAGTACGGATCTGTAGAAGTATGCAGTTCATTCCCGTGCGCAATGCAGACCACCATCGAAGCATATAGCAAGAGACACGCAAAAAACGATGAAGTACACACATATATACAATGTTGCAGTTCTGTTTTGTAAGCGACGCAGTGCTTAGTTGTAAGCAATGCAGTTATGTTGTCACCCAGTATACATCTATAAAACATGAAAAAATGGCCGTTCGAATAGAAAAAGGTTATGTTTAAAAAAATGTGCTGACCAAAAAAAAACCCACATTAAAAAAAAACCCACGTTCGCATACATACACCCGATCGGAGCAGTTCCATCGCCACAAGCCCACGATCACAGATGCAAAACCAACCCACGATCGGCACAACCGCATCATCAGCGCGTTCGTGCAGTTCATCTGACGAGGCCATCCCACACCGCGCCCTCCCCTTAAATTCAGACCCCTTCCAAAGGCCATCTCATCCACAACCAGAACAAAACACAAGTATCCATTGCACTCCCACCACCTGCGATGACGTTCACCGACGAGTACAAGGGCGACAACACCGTGGAGGCGCACGGCAACACCAAGTTGCACGTCATCCACACCAACGACAAGAAGCAGATGGCGATCACCCTCGCGCAGTACGAGTGCCACCTCAGCCTCCAGCGCCACAAGATCGTCGGCATTGATCTCGAGTACGACAACGACCCTTAAGCGACGCAGAAACCCGCCCTCTGCCAGCTCTCCGTCGGCAAGAATCACCCGGTGCTGCTCTTCCAAATGAGCGACGGTGAAAGGTGCACCGTCTTTGACAACTTCCTCGCCGACCCCAGGTACACCTTTGCAGGCTTCTCCATCGACGGCGACAAAACCAGGCTGGAGCGCGTCAAACTGGAGGTCGCCAACTTCGTCGACATCCAGAAGGAGTGGAGGGTGCCCGACGCAACCAAGCTATTGGACTCCCTCGGAGACGTCTCCAGCGCGCTCATCGACGACTACTACAGCAACATGAAGAAGAAGATCACCGACGCCGAGCACCAGCGGTGGGCCATCCTGCCTCTGTCCAGGAGGCACATCGAGTACGCGGCAAAGGACACCTACGCAGCGTACGAGATATGGAACCGCATCACCCTCACCCAGGACGGCCTTCGCCGTGCAAAGCTGGAGAAGGAGGAGCCACCCAAGAAGCGCGCCAGGAGCAGCTGGGGATGGGGAGAGCCCGACTGGTGAAGAAGAAGATGGTGCCGGCCAGAAGCCAAGAATGCCAGCGTTCTTTTAGAATTATCATCAAATTTGCTTTGTGTTGTTTGCTTATGTATCGTTAGTTTGCTTGTAGCTGAACCTAGTTTGCTTGCCATGCACAATCGCCTGTAATGATGAACTCTGATTATGTTAGTTTGCTTGTCATGCACAATCGTTAGTTTGCTTTCTGTTGAACTTAGCCTGCTGGTGATGAAATTGTCGTACAGAATGCAAACAGGACGCATGCATTGCAAGTTGAGCACGAATGTTGTACACTGAATTTGTCGAATGAAGTCTTCACATACCCAACAATGCAGTGTGTCGGGGCGGACTCTGTGCGGCCACGAGCACCTATGGGGCACGGGGGCCCCTTCTCTAGTCCGGCGAGGGAGCGGAGGGCGTGCGCAGAGCAGATCGAGGTCGGGCGCGCGGGGGAGACGGGCGATTTTTACCCAGCTTCGGGGCTCTCCGGAGAGATAAAACCCCTACTGCTGCTTTGTGTTTGTATTTGATCTTGCTCGAGAGCGCGAGCGTATGGTGGTGTTGCGTGTGTCAAATGGCTGTGCGGCGCCTCGCCATGTGCCCCTGGAGTGGCCTTGGGGTGACACGTCGCTGGATGCGCTGGAGTTTGGGTGGCAGCCTTGCCGCGGCGAGTGCCTTGCCGCGGCCCTTCTCTTGTTGTGCCGGCAAGCTTGCCGGCCGCCGAGCCTTGCCGGGACGCGCGGGTCGTCGCGGCAAGTCTTCTGGGAGCGCCTTGGCTAGCCTTCCCGGCAAGCTCCTCTTGCCGGGGCCTTTGTCTTCTCAGTTGATACTTTGTTCTTGAATGGCAGTAGTATGTATTGACGGAGGGTCTTGGCGGGCGCCCGTCAAGCCTTGCCGCGGGGTGCTGCGGCTGCCCGTGCACAAGTTCGGGGTACTAAGGTACCCCTACTTTAGTACACCGACAGGAGCCCCCGGGCCTGGGCCATACACGGTGCCGAGCGTTGTTGGGCCAGGCCCAAAACGGTGCTCGGGCACGCGCCGCCTGGGTCCACACATAATCGGACTCCGTGTCCACCGCGTCCTCCCGCAACGACACGCGTCGATTGCGGCGTCGTGGGAGAGAACGTGGTCAATACTTAATTTCCAGGAAATGCGTAACGTTCGCATCCCCCGTTTATAAGCAGAGGAAACGGGGCCGTTCCCCCACTTCCGCCACTTGCAGTTCCTTCCTCCGAAAGCTCCGCCGTTCTCCTCCGTCTCCTGAATCGAGAGGAAAACAGCGCTCCGCCGCCCGTCGTCGCCGTCGCTTTCGCCTCCCCCCACCGTCTCCGCCATAGCTCCGAAGGCCGGGAAGGCTACGAAGGCTGCGAAGGCTGCGAAGGCTGCGAAATCGGCCGAGGCGTTGGAGCTCGAGGCGCTGCGCAAGAAGCAGGTGCTTTTCCCCCCCGAGCTCACTCCGGAGGCGTTGCGGGCGGAGTTTTACCTCTTCTGGTCGACGGAAACGCGGGCGCATCCGCGCACACTGGTGCTTTCCGCGGAGGCCTCCAAATCGAAGAAGTGCCCCAAAGGGTACTACTTCTTCCCTGTGTTCTTCTATTGCGGGCTCTGCCCACCTTTTTCTGATTTCTTTTGCGACATCATGAACACCTACGGGTTTCATCTGCTTGATTTCACCCCCAACGCCATTCTGACCATGGCGGTTTTCGCACACCTCTGCGAGAACTTCGTTGGTATCCTCCCCAATGTGGCCCTTTTTTTCACTATTTCTCTCCTCGGGCCGAGAAAGGGGAGCCACTGGCTGGTGGAATCGCCTGGACCTCCCGGATGGGTATGAAGGAGGTGTACTTGTCGGGCGAACTCCGCAGCAAGTGGGACGAGTGGAGGGCGGAGTGGTGCTGGATCTGTGATGCCAATCCGCCGTCGTTCACTAAGCTGCGCAAGACTCGGGTGGTGCGTGGCAACGACTGGAGTGCTCTGTCGTCGGATGACGCCAAGCTGACGATCGCCACTACCCGAATCCTCCGGCTCAGGCATGCCGGACTTACAATAGGGGCGGTTGGCGCGGATTTTCTTCGTCGCCGTATCGCCCCTCTGCAGGCGAGGGGGAGGCTCGCCTGGCAGTTCAGTGGCCCGGCAGATTTCATGAGGCTGCGCCCAGGCCTCAACTTCAACTTCACGGTCATGGAGCTTGGCGCGATGCTGAGGGAGATGTTCAAGCATGACCCCAATCATCCAGAGTGGTTCCAGTTGGCGCAGGGCGTCGTCCCCTTGTGCAACAATTCCCAGCGCGATCATATCTGCGCAATGATGCCAGAGTGCGACTCGCATGGGGTAAGTGCAAACTGGATAGAGCCTGCTGCCGAGGTTGTGCAGCAATTCTTCGATGACTTGTCGGAGGTGGCAGTCAATTCCGACGAGCAGAAACTCCTCACCCGCGCCACCACTGCCGATGAGCTAGCGTATATCGCTAGCAGGGCCGAAGAGGCGGCGGCAGCCGCCGCAGCGGGCGAGTTTGGCTTCACGTTGGCGGAGGCGGACGCAGCTGCGGCGGCATGCCTTGCCGCCCGGGAAGAACTTGCCGGAGAAGGCGATGGCGAAGGGGAGGCCGAGGCCGGGACGGGCGAGCCCGTCGAGGGCACGAGCGGCCAGCCGTCTTCGAGCAATTTGCCTCAGGCGGAGCCCACAGCGCAGCCCCAATTCCGACCAAGAAGGCGCCTCCGTCGAGTCGGAGAGCTGGCAGAGGAGCAAGCCATCCAGCAGCCGCGGCGCCGCGGGACACGTTCCGCCGCGGCAAGTACGGTTGCCGCGGGAGGGTCCCAGGCCGCGCCGGCAACTGAGGCGGGGTCTTCCCGGGCTGCCACGCCTGATCCTGCCGCAGCTCGCGGCAAGCGCCAGAGGGAGCCTACTCCTCCGCCGCGTCACGCCGAGAGGGTACTGGAGTTCGACCTCTCCGCGCTGAGCTCCGACGACGATGAGGAGGAGGAGGAGGAAGAGGACGAGGAGGAGTAAGGCTTCCTCCTTTCTGCACTCGTTCTTCTTCGTTGTTGCTTATCTCGTATCCAACTTTGCTTTTTCCTAGACTTCTGTTTCTTTTCAGGACTTTGGCCGAGAGGGCGGCCAAGAGAGCCAGGATCCCCGTGGTCGACATCGGGGACGATCCTGCCGTGACGACGGAAGGCACGTCCGAGACCACCTTGACGGACCCGATCCCTTCTCCTCGCCGCAGCCCCCAGCACAGCCCCCAGCGTAAGTGCCCTGGTTCGCTTCCCTGTGTGGGGCGCGCGTGAGTGCTTCTCCTTCTGCTGACATTTGGGTGATTGGCTCGTTTGTACGCAGGAGCAGAATAGGCCCACCAGGAGCAGTCAGAGGCCGACCCGGAGGTGTCGTCGGCTTCGACTACGCCACCAAGGGCCGATTCCCTGCTATGGGAGCCCTCTCCGGCAAGGAAAGGATCTCCGGCAAGGGGTGGAACCAGTGAGCCCCCGGTGACGGGGCCCACGATCGCAGAGCCCAGCACAGGTGACCCTCCTCGTCAGGGATTCTCCCTTTTCTTTCTTTTGGGTATTTGCCTGACTTTCCCTTCCTCTCCCTGCCTTCAGATCCTCCCCTTGGGGACCCGATGGAAGCTGAGGCCACCGGCGAGGAGGACGGGCGCGGCAATACTGGTGATGCCGCCGCTGACGAGGAAGAGGCCGGCGTGGAGGAGCCCACCGGCGAAGAGGCCGCCAAGGCCGCTGGCACAGGGGCTGGCGAGGGGTCCGGCGACCGTACTGGCGACGCGGAGGACGCAGGAGCGCGAGGCGCTGCACCGACTGCCGGCCCATCCGCCGCTGACGCAGTGCTGGGCTCCGAGGAGCCCCAGCCCGGCGCTTACCTGAAAGCCGGCAAGGGCGTGTATATCAAGCTCCCCTGGGCATCGAGCTCCAGGGCGCCGGTTGAAGGGGAGGAATTCGACGGGGAGGTACTTGCCTCCGCTGGGCTGGCGGTGGTTGACAGGCCAAGCAGCAGCAGCGGCGAGTCCAAGGAGGAGCACCTGCTCCGGAAGCTGGTGTCACTCTACCGTGCCCGGCGAGCGAGGCTTGAGTCCCGGGAAGCGCTTGTCGTGCAGGAGGGAGTTGATATAGATAAACATGCGCAAGAGCTCAAGAGTCGCAACCCGGAGGCCCTCCGGTCCATCGCCGAGGAGAGGGCACAGCTCGATGAGGTGAAGAAGGCGTTCATCCTGGAGAAGGCTGAAGCCGAGGAGCAGCAGAGGCTCGCCGCCGAGGAATTGTCCTAGCGGGATGGTGAGCTGATCCAGAGGAAGGCGTACTTGGACAGCCATGACGAGGAGCTCGCCGTCCGGGAACAATCACTTGGCGGGGCACTCAAGGAGGCGAAGGACGCCGCTGCGGCGGCCGAGGCCGCCAGGAAGGAGTTAGAGGAGAAGGTGACGCGGCTGGAGGCGGACATGACAAGGAAAAATGACGAACTTGCCGCACTCCAGCGCGAGCGTGAAAAAGATGCGCGCGCCCATGGCGATATGCAAGCCCAGCTCACCGAGAATGCCAAGGAGCTGAACGCCGCCAAGGACTCGAATGCCGACCTGGAGCTAAAGCTGTCCACTTTGGCGGGGACGCTGGGCGCCGCCAAGAAGCGGGAGGACGACTTGAGGAAAGAGCTCAAGGACAACGTGGAGTTGCTGACGAGGGCCGCCGAGGCTCAGAACACTTTCAAGACCACGGTGGAGCTCTGGACGGAGGGCCTCGTCAACATCGCCGCGCTCATCGACGAGGAGCTAGTGGAGCTGAACTTGACGGGCTTCGGGTACTCCGCCGAGGAGAATCTCCAGCCCAGCGCCAAGCTCACGCTCTTCTTCAAGGACGTGGTGACGGCTCTCCGGCAGCTCCGGGAGAGGATCCCGAAGCAGCTGGCTGACGAGTCGCGCGCGATCTGCGCCGGGGTCTTGGAGAAGGTGTTGGTGAAGGTCCTCTTCCGCAACCCGGGCATCGACCTCTCCCGTGTCACCAAGAAGCTGCCGGAGAACGCCGACCTTGAGGAGCTCAAGGCCATCGTCGCGCCCATCGTGGACAAGGTGAACGAGGTCAGGAGGGTCGACGGCAGGCGCGCGGATTAGGCCGCCCTTCTTCTCCCTTCTCCTTGCTGTTGCTGTTTTGGTTATGAGAACAATTTAGTCAGTGCCACAATAAGTCATTCTTGTAATATAACTTTATTCTGGGTACTGCTTGCCACGTTATTCCCTTTACTTTGTTGTGTCCTTTGTATGCTTTTACCCTACGTTTTGAGGGACCTTGCCGGTGCAAGCACACTTGCTGAGTGCGGAACGTCAGCAGCCTGCTGGCGGTGCTGCCTCCGGCAAGAAATCTTGTCGGGACTAGTTGCAGCTCGCTTGCATTGTTGAGCGGGCTCGAAAACAAAGCAAGGGCGCAACTTAGTCGCGAGTCGATTCCTCCGCGCACAGGTTTTCCATACAAGGCCCGAACGTTCAAGGGATATAACTTGAAATATTTAAAAACGACTAGGCTCAAACTTTGGCTACTTAGCTTTTCTGTTTTCTTCGCCCCGGCAAGGCTAGATTCCTTTGAACGGCGCCCGGTCCAGACTTTTATCTCCTGCTTCCCCCCCCCCCCCCGGTGAACTTGTGGGCGGAGGTATCTTCCTTTTTTGAGAAGAAAGAAGAGAAAATAATGATATAGGATCTTAAGTTTCTTTATTGCTTACCGGGGGTAAGTGCTGCACAAAGTGTCAGATATATATGCAAAAGAGAAAAAATGCACCGAATTTGACAAGGCGTGCAGGGCACATAAACTTTATTTACGCATGGGGGCTGCGCCCGGCTTTGTACAAAGTGTTACATGCGACAGCGGCAAGGCTTGTACAAAAGGTGGTTGTCGGAACGGGTCCGGCAACCGCGCCTCATGGGTAAAACTTGCGAAGATGTTCTATGTTCCAGGAATTGCTCACCGGAATGCCATCTTCGGTCTCAAGGCAGACAGCGCCGGGCCTAGTGACTCGTTTTACCCGATAAGGGCCCTCCCACTTCGGCGTCAACTTGTTTGAATTCTTGCCGGATTGAACGCGCCGAAGAACAAGGTCACCTTCCTCGAAGCTTCTGGCGTTAACCTTGCGGCTATGATAGCGGCGCAAGGCTTGCTGGTAGCGAGCAGCTCGCACAGCAGCCTGAAGACGATCCTCCTCGAGGAGCAGCGCGTCATCTTGCCGCAGCCGCTCTTGCTCAAGCTCATCATAAGCGAGCACTCGTGGCGATCCGTATACGAGTTCCGTGGGGAGAACTGCCTCTGCTCCATAGACAAGAGCAAAAGGTGTCTGGCCAGTGGCTCGATTTGGTGTCGTCCTGATCGACCAGAGAACCACCGGCAACTGCTCGATCCAATTCTTTCCGCACTTATGCAGCCTGTCGAAAGTTCTGGTCTTGAGCTCGCGCAACACTTCAGCGTTCGCTCTCTCCGCTTGACCGTTGCTTCTTGGGTGAGCAACAGAAGCGAAGCAGATCTTGGTGCCAAGATCTTGGACGTACTGCATGAAGGTGTGGCTCGTAAATTGCGTGCCATTGTCGGTGATGATCCTGTTAGGGATCCCGAAACGGCAGACAATCGACCTAAAGAACTTGACTGCTGATTGTGCTGTTACCTTCCTCACTGGTTCCACTTCAGGCCACTTTGTGAACTTGTCGATTGCAACGTACAAGTACTCAAAGCCCCCGACAGCTCGGGGGAAGGGGCCGAGGATGTCGAGCCCCCAGACCGAAAATGGCCAGGACAAAGGGATTGTTTGGAGAGCTTGAGCTGGTTGATGAATCTGTTTGGAATGGAACTGGCACGCTTCACACTTGGTTACTTGTGCAGTTGCATCCTGGAGGGCTGTCGGCCAGAAGAAACCTTGTCGGAAAGCTTTACCGGCAAGTGCTCTTGCGCCAATGTGGTGACCACATATGCCTCCATGTATCTCCGCCAACAGCTGCCGCCCATCTTCCCGGGAAATGCACTTCAATTTCACCCCGTTGAATCTTCTTCTGTACAGTATGTCATCGACAAACTGGTACATACTTGATTGCCGGGCTACTCTTTCCGCTTCTTCTTGTTCCTCGGGAAGTTCCCCTGTTTGAAGGAAGTGGACGATCTGTTGTGCCCATGCCGGAGCCTGAGGGTCGACGACAAGGACTAAAGGCGCAAATGCTACTGCGGGAACATCCGCTTCCACGGCAAGGATCTGGGATCCTGCTGGAGCGTGATGCTCCCCGGCAAGCGTGTCGGGACACAGCTTGTCGGGAGCGTCTGCTTTAGCGAAACAGGCCCTGGTGCTCGCCGGAGCAGATCCCTCCTCAGCACTTTCTGTGTTGATCCTGGGGACCTTCTTGGCGGCGGCTTCGGGGAGTTCTGCCGGAAAGTAGTCGCCAGTAACCAACTTTATTTTCTTGCTCTGTCCAGTTGATGGTGTCACAGATGGCTGAATCAGCTTGAGCACAAAAATCCCTGGTTCCACAGGCAATTTGAGTGCGGCGCACTTTGACAGGCCATCCGCAATGTCATTCTGAGCTCTTGGAACATGTTCCATCTGCAGGCCGTCAAAATGCTCTTCTAGCTTTCTCACTTCATCAATGTATGCCTCCATCAACAGACTCTGATAATCTTTGTTAACTTGGCGGACGACAAGCTGTGAGTCACCCCTGACAATAAGCTTCCTGATCCCAAGTTCTACCGCGATCCTGAGTCCGGCAAGCAAGCCCTCATATTCTGCAGTATTGTTTGTTGCTTGCTCCTTGGGAAAGTGCATCTGGACCACGTATTTGAGGTGCTCTCCGGTGGGTGCGACAAGTAGTACGCCCGCACCGGCGCCTTGCAGCGAGAAGGCACCATCAAAGTACATGATCCATTCTTTGCCGGCTTCCTTGACGGGGATGCTCCTCTCCGAAGTTTCTTCGTCGGGTGTTGGCGTCCATTCTGCTATAAATTCTGCCAATGCTCGGCTCTGAATTGTTGAAGTACTTTCAAACTTGAGGCCAAAGCTTGACAACTCCAGTGCCCACTCGACAATCCTGCCCGTTGCTTCCGGGTTCTGCAATATCCTCTTCAACGGAAAGCGAGTGACCACTGTGATCTCATGTGCTTGAAAGTAATGGCGCAGCTTCCTCGAGGCCATGAGGAGGCCGAAAAGCAACTTCTGCACACCAGAGTACCTTGATCTGGCCCCCTGTAGAAGGGAACTGACAAAGTAAACTGGGCGCTGCACCATCTTCTTCTGTTTTTCTTCCCGTGGCTGCGCAGACCCATCCTTGCCGGAACCAGAACTTGCCGGATCGGGGCTTGTCGGGCCAGAGCTTGTCGGGGAAGCCCCCTGCTTGTCGTTGGACTCGCTTGCCGCGGCTGCTGGCTCATCATCTGCCTCCCTCTCCGCCACTAACGCAGCACTAACCACTTGATTGGTTGCCGCCAGATATAGCAGTAACTTCTCTTGTGGCTTAGGTGCGACAAGTGTTGGAGTGGAGGACAAATATTTCTTCAAGTCTTGCAGCGCAGCCTCCGCTTCCGGAGTCCACTTCATTGGACCCGCCTTTTTCAAGATTTTGAAAAACGGCAGGGCGCGTTCAGCAGACTTGGAAATGAACCTGCTGAGGGCAGCAACGCAGCCGGCAAGCCTCCGTACGTCCTTGACTCGCTTGGGTCCTTCGATTTGCTCGATGGCCTTGATCTTGTCGGGATTGGCTTCAATCCCCCTCTATGACACAAAGAATCTGAGAAGCTTGTCGGAAGGAACTCCGAACACGCACTTCTCGGGATTCAACTTGAGGTTGATCTTGCGCAGGTTTGTGAAGGTCTCGTCCAAATCTTGGATCAAAGTCTCTTTGTCCTTGCTTTTGACTACTATGTCATCCATGTAAGCTTCTACATTTCTGTGCAACTGTGGCTCAAAAGCATGGCTGACTACTCTTGCAAATGTAGAACCAGCATTTTTTAACCCGAAAGGCATCCGTACGAAGCAGTACGTGCCACATGGAGTAATGAATGCGGTTTTCTCCTCATCCTCTTCTGCCATGAAGATCTGATGATATCCTGAGTAAGCATCGAGGAAAGAAAGCAGGTCACATCCGGCCGTGGAGTCTACAATCTGGTCAATGCACGGCAAAGGGAATGGATCCTTGGGGCAGGCTTTATTAACATCAGTGAAGTCGATGCAAAGCCTCCACTTCCCTTTTGCCTTGCGCACGACTACTGGATTGGCTAGCCACGTCGGATGCAGTACTCCTCAGACCAGGCCTGCTGCTTCCAACTTCTTGATCTCCTCTGCTATGAATTCTTGACGCTCTACTGCTTGCTTTCTGACTCTTTGCTTGACAGGCCGCGCGTGAGGGCAGACGGCAAGGTGGTGCTCGATTACTTCCCTGGGAACACCGGGGATGTCGGATGGCTGCCATGCAAACACATCGACATTCGCCCACAGGAAAGCAACAAGCGCGCTTTCCTATTTAGGATCAAGCGTGGCACTGATGGTGAAGGTACCACCAGTGCCGTCCTCCTTGGCGGCCACCTTCTTGGTCTTTGGTGAGGTTATCTTTGCCTTCTTGCACTTGCCGGCGGAGCTCGATGGCGCGTCCTCGACGGCAGCGCAGCACTCCGGGGAGGTGCGTTCGCCGGAGTGGGCGCCAGAGCTATCCTTGCCGGACTTGGCCTTCTTCTTCCCCCGGGGAGCTTCGGCGGCAAGTGGCTTGCGCTCTGCCGCGGCTGCTGCTTCCCGGTAGATCTTGTCGGTGCAGATAAGCGCATCCTTCTTGTCTCCTTGGACAAAAATGACACTTATCGGACCAGGCATCTTAAGCACGTTGTAGGCGTAGTGAGAGGCTGCCATGAACTTGGCGAGCGCAGGACGGCCTAGTATCCCGTTGTAGGGCAACGGGATATCAGCAACATCAAATGTGACTTTCTCTGTCCTGAAGTTCAGCTCGCTGCCAAACGTCACTGGCAGTGTGATCTTCCCCTTCGGCTTGCTCCTTCCCGGATTTATCCCTTGAAATGTACCAGTTTCTTCGAGCTCGCTGTCGGGGATCTGGAGTTTCTTGAGCACTGCGGAGGAAATCAGGTTCAGGCCGGCCCCGCCGTCAACCAACATCTTCGTGACCTTGAGGTTGCGGATTGTTGGTGAGACCAACATCGGCAAGCACCCGACCGCGGTGATGCGATCGGGGTGATCCTCAATGTCGAAGACGATGGGCATGCCAGACCACTTCAGAGGCTTGCGCGACTCGATGGACGGTTCTGCTGCGTTTACTTCTCGCACCCACTACTTGAGTTGGCGGTGCGAGGTGTGCAGAGAGGCGCCGCCGTCGATGCACAACACCTCTGTTGCTTTCTGAAACTCTTGGTCATCAGTCTCATCTTCCTCCATTTCATCATCCTCATCTTCATCTTCATCCTTATCGCGGCCACGGGGAGGCCTGTCTCCTTGCCGCGGCTTGGCCTTGCCGCGGTGCCCTCCCCGGGCGGGAAGCTTCTTGCCGGATCCTTCGCCACCTTCCTGGGCTCTCTCCTTATCGCGGCGCTCGTACTCAGCTTTCTGTAGTTCCGCCATCTGCTCCACTTTCTTGCAGGTTTGGAGGTCATGGCCCTTGGTGCGGTGAATCTTGCAATATCGCTTGCCGGAGCCATCCTGCTTGTCGGCGGCTACCACGGCCTCGCCGGAGTCATCGGCTTTGGCCTTGTCGGAGCCGCCTCCGTTGCCGGAATGCTTGATCGCTAGCACATCCTTAGCCTTTCTCTTCCTGTTGTTCCGCCTCCGGTTCTTCCTTGCCGGGGCGGCATCCTCACTGTCAGATCCTTCTGCTCCCGCGATCTCTCCGGGGATCTTCCTCCCCTCCTCAGCCCGTGCACACTTGTCGGCCAGAGCATAGAGCTCGCTGACATCTCTAATCTTGCACATCGCCATCTCCTCCCTCATCCTGCGGTTGCGCACGTTCTGATGGAACGCGCTGATAACCGCGGCAGGGTGGACGTCTGGGATGTTGCGCTGCACCTGACTGAATCTCTGTATGTACTTGCGCAGGGGCTCTCCTTCCTTCTGGACGAGCAAATGCAGATCGCTTTCCTGGCCATGGGGTTTGTGGCCGCCTGTGAAGGCGCCGACAAACTGATGACACAGGTCCGCCCATGAAGAGATGGAGCCGTCCGGCAAGTGCATAAGCCAAGATCTGACGTTGGGCTTGAGCACCAGCGGGAAGTAGTTGGCAAGGATCTTCTCGTCGCGCCCTCCGGCAGCCTGCACCGCAATGGTGTAGATGCTGAGGAACTCCGACGGATGTATCCTGCCATCATACTTCTCGGGCACGTCGGGCTTGAAGTTCTTGGTCTTGGGCCACTGGACTTGCCGCAGCTCACGGGTGAACGCAGGGCAACCTGCCGCGTATGGCAAGTCACCTGGTTCCCCTGGCGCATGCATGTCGACAGTGGGCCCAGCGCGCTGGTCAGATTGACGTCGCGCTTCCCTTCTGTGCTCGATGCGGGTGCGAGCGTCTTCGTGTTGTCGTTCTTGGAGAACGTGGCGTTGATCACGGCGAGTTCGCGGGTCCGACGACACAGTGGAGTCGGCGTCGGGGTTGGCCCGGCAGGGCGGCGATCTTGGCCCTCGGGGCTGGGAGTGCACGGAGGTGGCACCCCCAGCGGTCTTGTCGGCGCCGGCCTGTGCCTGGGTGCCTTGCCGGGGCTTCGACGCGCTCGGTCGCCTGGGCTTGTCGCCGTTGGCGAAGCCGATGACGCTGTAAATGGTCATTCTCCAGTCGTCAATCTTGTGCGGCGCCGGAGGGTAATCTAGAAGCAGCTGGGCTCGGGCCAGCGCTTCCTCTGCTGTCTTGGGTGGCGGTGGCGACGAGCGGCGCGAGGAGCGGGATGTGCTCGGACTCCCAACTGGATTGGGAGGAGCAACACCCCGCCCGTGCGACCGTACCTCACTTGCGCCAACATGCTGGCGTGCATGCTGGCCTCGAACGTCCCGCGACCCACCAGCTTGGCCTTTCTCCAACGCAAGCACGGTGCTAGGAGCACCGGGGCGTTGTTGACCTTGCACCTCCTGGGAAGGGTGCGGCGTCTGCACGGTCGCCGACGCTTGCGGGGCCTTGTTCTTGGATCTGGTGACGACGTGCGTCCCACCGTTGGCGCCCGTTCCTCCGCCGGCGTCCACTCCACCACCCGCTTGCTCCGGCGGGGGTGGTAGAATCGATGTAGACGGAGCGGCCACCTCCGAAGGCTTATTCTTTGGTGGCATGTTGATGAAGGCGTTGATGTAGCGCGCGCGGAGACCGGATCGGATGCTCACGACCTCGACGCGTCCCCTACCTGGCGCGCCAAAGATGTCGGGGCGGACTCTGTGCGGCCACGAGCACCTATGGGGCACGGGGGCCCCTTCTCTAGTCCGGCGAGGGAGCGGAGGGCGTGCGCAGAGCAGATCAAGGTCGGGCGCGCGGGGGAGATGGGCGATTTTTACCCAGCTTCGGGGCTCTCCGGAGAGATAAAACCCCTACTGCTGCTTTGTGTTTGTATTTGATCTTGCTCGAGAGCGCGAGCGTATGGTGGTGTTGCGTGTGTCGAATGGACCGAACCCCTACTGCTTGCGCATGGGCCTCCCTTTTATAGTCAGAAGGGGGCATCCACAGGTGGCAGCATAGGAAGAGGGGGTAAAAAGGTAAAAACGCAGGTTGGTACAATAGTGACCAACAGTGTCCCCTACCTAACTCTGACGGCAGGGGTCAAGGGCATTTAATGCCCGTCCAGTCACCCCAACAGTGCAAAGAAACGACCGTTAGGTGAGCCACCGGTTGCCACGATGGCGTCTCTGTCAGCTCCGCTTGCCACCTTGCTCCGCATGGCTGTGCGGCGCCTCGCCACGTGCCCCTGGAGTGGCCTTGGGGTGACACGTCGCTGGATGCGCTGGAGTTTGGGTGGCAGCCTTGCCGCGGCGAGTGCCTTGCCGCGGCCCTTCTCTTGTTGTGCCGGCAAGCTTGCCGGCCGCCGAGCCTTGCCGGGACGCGCGGGTCGTCGCGGCAAGTCTTCTGGGAGCGCCTTGGCTAGCCTTCCCAGCAAGCTCCTCTTGCCGGGGCCTTTGTCTTCTCAGTTGATACTTTGTTCTTGAATGGCAGTAGTATGTATTGACGGAGGGTCTTAGCGGGCGCCCGGCAAGCCTTGCCGCGGGGTGCTGCGGCTGCCCGTGCACAAGTTCGGGGTACTAAGGTACCCCTACTTTAGTACACCGACACAGTGCACGAACATAAATTTCAAGAAAGGAATACATAAGAGCAAAAACACAAATAGAAAAACACAAAACACGTAAAATAATTCAATATAGTCCGGAAGTACACAAAAGTACAGCACAGAACCATAATGAGTGAAGTACAGGTATGATTTACAAAGCAGTGCATCCCATACATTTGGAAAAAAAGATTAACTGATAGCAAAAAGACGGAAACAAAGAAAAAAAGACAACTGTACATGCAGTACGAAATGCGTATACAATGCAGTACAGAACCCTGATCAATGCAGTACACGCTCGAACATTAAAAGTAAAAAAAAAATTGACCACCCAGGTTGCACCGGCCCCAGCCAGTCTCGTAATAGGTCTACGCCCACAGAAGGCGAGTCGTTCTGAGTCACAGTGCATGGGGCCGGTTGCACATGGGCCCACAGGTCACAGAACATATAGCAGCGAGCACTGTGTATAAGCGCCCAGATAAGTATACAGAGGAGTTCGACCGGTATGCCTCGCCAGCGCTTATAAACAACTAGGGCGCGCCTTCGGCGGGCGAGGTGGGACTAAATATTAGGACGCACACACAGCGCACAGGCAATCAGCCGTGTGCTCACAGGCCGACCTGGGCCCAATTACATCTTCACTACTAGAACACAACGCCAACAAAGCCCACTAAGAAAAAACAAATACGTTCAAAAATAAAACATTAAAAAGAAAAATGAGAAACATTTTTTAAATGAATAAACAACAAACAAAATAAAATGTGCGTCAGCACTGTAAGAATATTAATAAATAAAACGCAGGAAGCCCAAATGTCAACATACAGATGCAGTCAGCGCCGTACAACAACGCAGTTCTCCAAGCGGAAGCACATTTTTTTTCTTCTGAATTGCAGTTATCTTCGCTCTGCAATGCAGTATGGCTGAAATAAGAATGCAGCCTTGTTACTTAAACAAAACACTCCGACAACCCCTAGCCACATTACCCTCCATCCTGACAAACGCTGTATTACCACAAAGATCAAGAAAAAAAAAGAACACCATCAAGAGAAGAAAAAAAAGTACACCTGTGTGAATCAAGCTGCAGTACACTACTTGGACCTGAGTAGTTCGTTTCTGATAGAAAAAGAAGTGCACTGACTTGGAGAATTGACAGAAAACACAATCATAACATTTTCTGACAGTTGCGTCAATACATAGATATAATCACGAAAAAAGAGGCGACGACGTTCCGGATTTCCAATGCACTAGCAAGAGCCTCCTCATAGCAGAACCTCTCGGCAGTTGCCACGTAAACTTAAAAAGAGCCCCACCACGCTACCGCCCTGCTACACCTCTCCCACGTCCTGTCAAGCAGAGCAGAGGAGAAAACACAACTGCTTCGTCCCCCCCAAAAAACCCAGTTGCATCTTCTTCTCCGCTCTTCCTTTCACTAACCTCTCTCTCTACAACAAACACCAGAGAACACACGAGAATCATGGCGGATGCACCTCTCTGCAACCAGCACCGCAAGTACACCAGGGAGCTCCACGACGTCCACCTCCACGGCAATCACAAGCTCCACGTCCTTTGCACAAGCAAGGGCAAAGACGTGGACAAGATGCTGTCCACGTTCAGGAGGAAGCTCGGCGGAATGCCCGTCAAACTAGTCGGCGTTGATGTCGAGTACACATACTACGAGAAGCCACAGCGTGCAGTGGTACTACAGCTATGCGTAGAAAAAGAATGCCTTGTCTACCACATATCTGTAGCTAAAGACAGGTAAGAATAACTATTGCTTGCCAATATCGATTTTAAATTTTCTTCACTGCAATTGCCATAATATTTAACCTTTGGTTCTCATTATTGAAAAAGCATGGCATATGAATTTATTGACAGTTTTGATCTGGCTCCATGTATGTCACCCATGTGTTCAATTCTTGAATTATATTATCTAGCAATACACGCAGTTTAATTATAGTTTCTTCACTGCAACATTACCATATAGAACATGTATGGAATTAGGTTCAGGAATACAAGCATACACAAAACATGCATTGTTTATGCAATCTATTATCAGATTTAATAGTTATGCTGAACAAAGTATTAGCAACTGCTCAATGCAACAGATTCAGATATCCATATTGCAGTTCAGTTTCAGAAAAACACAAAAAAATTGCAAGTTCTAAAGAGATAGAATATATTCACTCTATACAAATATATTGCAGGCCAATGGAACTAGACAAATTCCTGATGAATGATGAGTACACCTTTGTCGGATTCGCTATTGAAGGAGACAAAAGCAAGCTGAAGGTATCTAGTTTGGAGATCAACTCCAACAACTACATTGATATTCAGGTGGAATGGAGAGACCCATATAATAAAAAGAAGTTTGACTCTTTGGCTGATGTTGCTGGCAGGATGATAGACATTCACTACAATGATATGAAGAAAAAAATTAACCGCAACGAGGACCATACTCTCTGGGGATTTTGCCCACTGCCAAACAAGCTTATCAAGTATGCAGCAATAGATGCATTCGCAACATATGAGTCATGGAGAATCATCTACGATGTCATAATGGGACTGGACAGGGCAAAAAGAGACAAAGAAGAAAAGAAGAAGAAGAACAAGGCTGTAATCCAATACAGCAACTAGAAAAAATCAGAGCTGTATTTAGTCTCACTTTACTTTAAGCGTTGTGGTGTTCTTTATTTCATGTATGCAAGAATATTTCTTTTATAAAAACAATGTAAGTTTGCTTGTGATCAATTGCTTTCGCAGAAATTAGTTTGCATTAGAACAAGTATATACACAACTTTGAAAAATTTAACGAGTGACACCAAAACATAGTATGCACATAAAAAACATAATAGTCCACAAACATCAATACAGTTCACAGAACCAACATAAGGCAGTTCAACAAGTGTATACGTGAAGTGCAGTACATGCATAAACGAAGAACGACAAGGGCCCAAACACACACACTTGCAACACGAAGTGCAGTACTCAACGTTGGGGAAAGCAGTACAAATGACAAGGGCCCCAACACATAAATGAAGGACGCAGTGCGGACGTTCTGTTTTTTCCATCAAAGGGGACGCGCACAAAACCACCACCCCCCAAACCCTAAGATAGACAGGGGGCGACGGGGTATGACGGACTCGCCTATGTATGCGGCGCCGCGGCAAGCCGCGTCGCCGCCTGCTCCGGCTCGTTCCAGGCTCGGCCTCGCAGGGGGATGTGGAGGGGGGGTCACGACCCCCCCTCCCCACCCCCTGCCCGGCCTCGCGCTAATGCATGCAGTGCGCTTGGTTGACAGGCGCAGTGCAGAAATTCTGTTTTTTCCATCAAAAGGGACGCGCGCAAAACCACCACCCCCCAAACCCTAAGATAGACAGGGGGCGACGGGGTATGACGGACTCGCCTACGCATGCGGCGCCGCGGCAAGCCGCGTCGCCGCCTGCTCCAGCTCGTTCCAGGCTCGGCCTCGTAGGGGGATGTGGAGGGGTGGTCACGACCCCCCCTCCCCACCCCCTGCTCGGCCTCGCGCTAACGCACGCAGTGCGCTTGGTTGACAGGCGCAGTGCGGACATTCTGTTTTTTCCATCAAAGGGGACGCGCGCAAAACCACCACCCCCCAAACCCTAAGATAGACAGGGGGGCGACGGGGTATGACGGACTCGCCTACGCATGCGGCGCCGCGGCAAGTCGTGTCGCCGCCTGCTCTGGCTCATTCCAGGCTCGGCCTCGCAGGGGGATGTGGAGGGGGGGTCACGACCCCCCCTCCCCACCCCCTGCTCGGCCTCGCGCTAACGCACGCAGTGCGCTTGGTTGACAGGCGCAGTGCGGACATTCTGTTTTTTTCCATCAAAGGGGACGCGCGCAAAACCACCACCCCCCAAACCCTAAGATAGACAGGGGGGCGACGGGGTATGACGGACTCGCCTACGCATGCGGCGCCGCGGCAAGCCACGTCGCCGCCTGCTCCGGCTCGTTCCGGGCTCGGCCTCGTAGGGGGATGTGGAGGGGGGGTCACGACCCCCCCTCCCCACCCCCTGCTCAGCCTCGCGCTAACAATGAATTTACCAGTTTTGCATCCAACAGGTTTGCGCCGTCGTTCACAAAAAATTTGAACTGTTTAACTGCATCTTCTAAAACAAAAGAGCTATGCACAACTGGCAACACAGGATTTCCGTCATTATCTCTCGCCACACAGGTTTCCATTTGAAGAACGTACTGTACACAAAAAAGAACAAAAAACAAAAGGACATGAATAAAAAGAAAAAACAATGCAAGCAGGCATGGACATGAAAAAGCCAGTGAAGTAGGAAAGAATGACAGCAAACGTTTACCGTGATAAATAAAGGTGAAAGTAGCAAACGTTCACCGGATTGATAAGCTAAACCCAATTCAGGGTCTTGCTTCCAATACTTGATAACATAATCCATGATATACGAATCCATTAAAGCTCCTTTGCCAAATGTATCATAGATATAGTCGAAACTGTAAGTATCAACATCATCACCAAAAGGACCATGCACCATAAAGAATGCGTTCCTGCAGTAAACATACACAAATGGGATCAATAAAATTAGAACTAAAAATCAAAACACACAAAAAGCATGAAAGGGCACACGCATCACATAAAAAACTTACTCGCGGTTTTTGGTTACAAAATCTTTGCTGAGAACAAGATCCTTTATTTTAATCGCCTCATCCATATATCTGAACCTCGGAGGCTTCAATTTCTCTATAGAGCATCTCAACTTAAAAGCCCTCTCACCTGTCCTCTTGTTTGAAAATACTTCAACCTCATCCAAAGGAGGACGATTAATTGCTGCACTCCTAGTCCTAGTTACACGTGCACACGGTGTAACAAAATCATCATCATCAACATCATATACATCATGTGGAGAGCTAGTTCGAGAGACACTTCCACCATCAGGTCCAGACGCCACATTTGTGTTCAAACCAGAATTATCTGGAGAGATTTCAATGACACAATCCTCCATAACCACATCAGAACCCTGGGACTCAAACAGTGATGTACAACCTTCATGAAGCCCCCAATCAAAACCTAAAAAAGTGGAGAAAAAACATGGAAGCATTCAGTACAAAACACAAGAACCTGAAAACATGTATAGAGAAAAAAATAGAATGCAGCCCACTGCTGTATACATCAATGCAGCACACATATCTACAACAATGCAGCCCACATATAAAAAATAACAATGCAGCCCACTTCTCTACATCAATGCAGCCCACACTTGTATAAAACAAATGCAGCCCACATATAAATAACAATGCAGCCCACTTGTATACAACAATGCAGCCCACATATAAAAAATAACAATGCAGAACACTTCTCTACAGCAATGCAGCCCACACTTGTATAAAACAAATGCAGCCCACATATAAATAAGAATGCAGCCCACTTGTATACAACAATGCAGCCCACATATAAAAAATAACAATGCAGAACACTTCTCTACAACAATGCAGCCCGCACTTGTATACAGCAATGCAGCCCACATATAAAAATAACAATGCAGCCCACATATCTACAACAATGCAGCCCACATATAAAAAATAACAATGCAGCCCACTTCTCTACATCAATGCAGCCCACACTTGTATAAAACAAATGCAGCCCACATATAAATAACAATGCAGCCCACTTGTATACAACAATGCAACCCACATATAAAAAATAACAATGCAGAACACTTCTCTACAGCAATGCAGCCCGCACTTGTATACAGCAATGCAGCCCACATATAAAAATAACAATGCAGCCCACATATCTACAACAATGCAGCCCACATATAAAAAATAACAATGCAGCCCACTTCTCTACATCAATGCAGCCCACACTTGTATAAAACAAATGCAGCCCACATATAAATAACAATGCAGCCCACTTGTATACAACAATGCAGCCCACATATAAAAAATAACAACGCAGAACACTTCTCTACAGCAATGCAGCCCGCACTTGTATACAGCAATGCAGCCCACATATAAAAATAACAATGCAGCCCACTTGCCCATAAAGAAGCGGAACCAAGCAGTAGTAAAAAATAAAATAAAGCGAGGATGAAGAAGTTCAATAAAACAACCTTTATCTGCAAAAATTAGAAGTGATGTTAAATCAAGGCAACACTTCCTCGACGTTAGCCAGCTATAGAGCATGGCCTTTCTGATGTAGCCAATGTGCTCCACCCCAAACTTAGCAACTCGAACACCATCCCATGTCTGCAAGAATTGAAACATATAGAATCCACAATCATGCCTGCAATAAAAAGAATAAAAAACATCAGTTTCACAAAAATTAAGTGAAAAAAAACTTGAACAGTATGACATAGAAGGGCTGTAAAGAACGCACCCATTTGGCTGCAATGGGACAATGACATGTTTCAACACAAATCCATCAAGTGTGGGAGGATTTAGGGGCTCATCAGAACTCAAGCTACCTTCTTTCCATGCACGCTTGATATTTTTAACCATCCTCCTAAAAACCCTGACCGCATCAGGGCTGCCAGGTTTGTTGAGCGAGTCAAGGAATTCAAACCGCCTTTCTTTCACATTTAACGCAACTACACAATAATGACCAACACCATCCCTCGTATCTGGCGGATCAAAAGTTGCAAAAAGGACCTGTTGGAAGCATGAAAAAATAAATAAAATTATTGTAACAAGAAAAAACAGAACGATATAAAAACAAAACAGGCAAAATACACATAAAGAAGTCTCTCACCATATCCTTTTTATCAACACGCTCCTCGGCTTTTGAAGAGAACATCATTTTAACACTCCTGCCTACGGTACCACCATTCCAAATATTTGTCTGCCAAATCAAAACCAAAAATCAAATAAGCAAAACAAGTCGTCGCACGAAATCAGAAAAGAAAATGAAAATAATAAAACAAAAATTTCTGCATTCTTACACAAATATGGTACGGGACAACCATTGTCGGAGATTTCTTAAACTTATCTACCAGCAAAGAAACCCCAAGATCTACAAGCCTTGTAGTGAGCATCCCTTTATCCCAAAAGGATTGACCAACTTCGCCAATGCTAATATCACCCATCTCAGTTTTAAAAGCAATCATGTCCCTGAATTTTTCATGAAAAACTCAAACATAAGATACTAAAAAAAAATAAGAACAAATAAAAACGGGTAAATACAAAAATTAGATAATACATATGAACAAAATAATTTCTAAAAAATCATACTTCTTCTTCTTGTCCTTCCGAGCCCTTGTAACAGCAGCGTACAACTCATTGTATCTTTTCAGAAGAGCTGGATCAATGCTCGACGGTGTCACAACAGGGAGTTCATCATCTGCAATAAAAAAGATGAAGTTCACTTAACCAAACAATGAAGTTTAAATATTAAGATAAGGGAATTCTGCTAGCTATTTTGAAAATCATAGACAAAAGATCAAAAGTTTCACTTATCATTTAACATCTAATACAGATACCATAGTAATTAAACAACATGATTGAGAAAAACATCAAACTGCACTGTTTAAAAAAAATCTCTTGCCTTCAGTGTCAGAGTCTTCAGGCTGCTGTTCTTCAGAACTGAGCAAAATATTTTCTTGCATAGGTTGCGACGAATCCAACACAACCTCACTGGACTTTCCTTCTACAGCAACATCAGCATTCTCTCGATTTACAACAGTCTGGTCAACAGCAGCTTCCTTAGATACTTTAACTACATGAGGCTCCACTGTCAATACTTCCGGAACATCATTGGACACCAGAGACACAGGGGAAGAAACAACACTAGCAGTAGGGGCAACATTCTCCAGTGGCTTTTCAATGTCAACATCAGAATCTTCATGCCGACTGGCGGGAACAGCATCATGGGATCCTTGAGCTACAGAAGGATCAGCACACTCAACGGCAACCGATACAGAAGCATCAACACTGGCACGGTCATCAACAGCACAACTGCCCTGATTCAGATCAACGTGGACTTCCACGTTTGGTTCTCCAACCTGTGGAAAGTTTAAAAAACACCCAGTAACACAAAAATAAGCATGGGGATAACTAACACAACAACACACAACACACTTATGTCAAAAAAGACTGCTGGCAACATACACATAACAACTACAGTCCACATATACAAAAAAACACCAACACACGTGTATCAAACAAAACTACAACTGCAACCCACGTATACATAAAAAAATGCAGTTCGATTTGACAAACGCTGCAGTTCAGTTATGTTAAATACTGAAGGTCACTTATGTAAATAAATATGGATCACCCGTACCAAAAAGAACTGTAGTTCACTTATGTCAAACAGTGAAGATCACACAAGTAAAACTATTGCAGCTAACATACGCAAATGAAAATGCATATGGATGAACATAACAGCGTACATCAAGTTTATAACAAACAACAAAAAATTAGATTACAACCCACTAACAGAACAAGTAATACATCTATACCTTATCAGCTACAACATCAAGAGGGGACACTGCATCACCCAAGACCTCATCCTTCCCAGAGCCAGCGTAAGTCTCTTTGTGCACATCATGAGCAGCGACACCAGTCTACAGCCATACAACAAACCAAAAAAGAGAAATAAGATGTAACCGACCGAAAAAGATAAAACTCCAACCATACACAAGCAGTACACACTCCACAACAGAGAAGTACACAAGAAAAATATGGGAACCAAACAAATGTAAGTTCAAAGAAAAAGGGAAGCATGGCAGAACAGACATGGCAGGAGTATTTATACCTGACCAACTCCATCATCTCTAGTTCCATCGACACCAGAAGATTCCACTCCAGTCTATAACCAAAAAAAAAATTAGTGAGTAGCAGTCAACATAATACACAAAAAAGAGGTCCAAAGCCACAAAAAACATAGAACATACATTATCAGCACCAACGCTAGCATCCTGACGGATCATTTCATCCACAATATGCCCAGCATCCTTCTCATACCGACCGCATTTTTCTTCTTGTGAATGTCTCAATTGAGCATACGAAGAACGAACATTTGTCACTGCAATCTTCAGGCTTTCAATCACACCACAATCAAAATTGTGAGCAGCAACAATATCTTCATCTCGTGGGCCATGGCCAACAGGGAAAAAACCAGCAACTGTCCTCAACCTGTCACCAGAGGTTGGCAAATCTTCGGTCAGCTTCAAAACCTTCAGAAGAAGCTCATCAATCTCATCATGCTTTTTGCCGCCAACAAATGTCTGTTTATAAGAGCTTGTATTATCAAACATCTGTCGAGGCATGAAACCACGAGTATGCGGCACCTCATCATCACAACCAGGAAGCTGACTATAGATAGGCTCATAAAACCTATCGTGAGTGCTAGGCCCCGCATCAGACCTGCCATGTACAACTAGAGCAGGACGGTTGTACACAATATCACCTGACGCCTTCCACTGCAAAAAAAAGAGAACACGCAAAGAGAAGTACACATGTGAGTACTAGAATAGTTCATATTTATAATGACTGCAATTTTTTTTTAAAAATATGATATTAAAAAATCAGGTGCACTAACCCGCAGCTTCCCAAATTTGTAACTTTCCAAGTAAATCTTTCCCTTCACAAGCACATCCTCATTGTACAACTTCATCAGGTCCTTGGTCATCAGGTATGACGCACGTGGCGTCAATGTGTGCATGACTGAAAATTTGCGAAGCTTCAGGGAGTCAAGATACATAATCAGGGGGACAATGGCACAACCCTCTGCACAATTTTGCTTGCTGCCTTCTGATTGCCACCTAACCACAGCTGCCTGCAACTCATCAACAACAAGCTGACAAAAGTCCATCTGAGCCATAGCCGCATAATCCATGTTCTCTACCATCGCAGCAACTCTACCCAAACGAACTGCAGGCCCCGGGCACAGCAAATTCTGGTAAAGTATAAGGAAGAACACCTTCACAGCAAGCTCAACACTCACATAATCATCTTCCTCCACCAACACTTTCAACTTCTCAAGCAAGTCCTTGACACCTATACTTTTTGAACGGTCAAAGCCAAGCTCATCCTTGAGGGCAGTCAACGATTCATCATGACCACTGGAAGCAGGCATGGGTGCAGTGTGACTTCCCATAGGTAAATAAAAAATGTGATGAACTGAATCACGATTGATTCGAAGAACCCTGCCATTCCCAAAGTCCATTAACATAGTGGCAGGGTCAATCACTCCCATCAAATAGCACATAAGAATACGCGACACATTTTTCTTTACTGTCAGATCAAAGACAACACCAAATCCAGCATCCCTAACACGGCTGCAATGCGCCTCTTTCAACAAAGAAGCAACCTTGCAAACAGTGGGAAGCGACAAACGCACGGTCTTGTTAAATCGAGAATCATCTCCCTCACCATCATCTTCAGTTGCATTGCTCTTACTAGACTTCTTCCTCTGTGTAAAGGGAAATGCAGTCCACATTAGAAGATTACGCATAAAAAAAGAAAGAAAATACAGAAAGAATAGCAAAATGAAG
The DNA here is from genome assembly GCA_963921465.1 of Triticum timopheevii. Lineage (NCBI taxonomy): Eukaryota > Viridiplantae > Streptophyta > Magnoliopsida > Poales > Poaceae > Triticum > Triticum timopheevii. The sequence goes on from OY997270.1 coordinate 145,574,290, forward strand.
GAAACAAATGCAGTGCACTTCAACAAACCTTTGGAGCAGCATCCACCTCCTCGCCAGAATCACCACCAACATCTTCGTCGACATCATCATGGGCATGCTTGGGTACAGTCTTAGATGAACCACAGTCTTTGCGTCTAGAAGGATGAACACCCTTCACATAATCAGCAAGCACAAAGTCATCGTCATCAGAATTGGGATCTTCAGTGACATGTAGTCGTTTGCGCTGAGGGTCATCACTTCCACCAACTTCAGCGTGTCTCTTGCCAAGATTCTTCTTCATTCCAGCAACACGTGGACTCCGCCGAGGTGTACCACCTTCCTCAGCAACAGTACTCAACCTCTTCTTCACCTTGCCAAATTTACCACCCTTGCCACCATCTGCAGATCTCCTATGCTTCTCCTTTTCAGCAAACTCTTTTGACTCAATTTCAAACCTCAACTTCTTCTTGCTTTGCTTCAACTCATATTGACGAACCTGTTCCGGGACCATCCAATCCTGTGTAACTTCCTTTGTACCATCAATAGACTGCGACTGTGTTTCAGACAAGACAGGACATCTCTGATCAAAGCTCACACCAACATTACCCTCTGCAAAATAATGGTCAATCAATTGAGTAACCTCCTCAAACCCAGGCGCCCCAGCATGGAAAACAGACACTGCGTCAAAATAAAGTTTGTCTATGCTCGTTAAAAATTGCACAAAAAAAAACAAATGCAGTACAGTTAGACATATAAATGTAGTGCTAAACCATAAACTCAAATTAAAAAATAATCCATTGTACAAAAAACTTGAATAAAACGACAATGCAGTTCACAAGTACATACTCTGGAGTTCACATACAAAAAATAAAATGCAGTGCTGCATATAGTAAAATCATGGATATTCACAATAAAAATGTCGAACTAGATAAAACAAAGCATACACAAAAATAAACAAAATAACCACATACCAGAAGGAGGGGCAACACTTATAGGAGAAGAATCAATCGGCGAATTCACTTGATGTCCTCCCTCGACACCATGATCCTTACCACCAGGACAAGGAGAGACAATTGGTGTGTCATTATGAGCACTGCAATCACCTGCTGGATTCAAAAACAAAAAACAACAAAAAAAGAAATTACAAAAACATCACATGACAAAATAATGAAACAAACGCTGACAACTAACAGAGCATAACCCAATATGAAGGATTAATTAGGAAACTAGATAAACACCAAACAAAATAAGCAAAGCCTAAGGAATAATCACTCCACATACCCTGAACCCCTTCTCCCTGCCTGCCCGGCGAAGACATAGCGTTTCCCTGCAACACAAAGGACGAAGTAACAGACATAAGCAACAAAATCAGCGAAAATCTCACAAAACCCTAGATCCGGATTGCTACACACAACTATCGACTTCAAAACGAGATAAAATCGACTGCCTACGAAAAATTACACAAGCAAAAAGAGCTACAACAACTACAAGAATCACAAAAACAAGGCGAGGGGACAATCAACACTGAGCCAAGCGAAACGTACCGCAGAAAAGTGTGCGGCGACGGCGGCGGGGAAGGCGGGGCGGGGAAGGGAAAGGGCTGTGGGAGCGCGGTGGCAAAGGCTCACGGAGCGGACAGCGACGCCGAATGCAGGAACAAGGACCTCTTAAGGGCGGTGGTTCTCCAGGCGACGGCCGTTGCTGCGCGCAACGGCGGTTTTGCTCGAGGGAGAGATACCTCGGGAGAAACTGCAAGAGAGGAGAGGGGATTGTTCTCGGTCTCTTTCTCTGACAGCGGAGCGGTGGAATAGCGTGGAAACGACACGCAGGAGGCCCACGTTTCGGAAAAAGGGTAACAAATAACGGGCCGGCCCAAAAACAGCCCGAACAAAATAAGCCAGTCTACATCAAAAACACACATATTACTAAAAAACAACAACAAAAAAAAACACATGATGCAGTTATCTGTGAAGAATCATGAAATTTAAAAACGATAAAACAACAAACAAAATACATACAGTTCGTAAAAAAAGTAAAAATCAAAAACACAACGCATGTTAAAATAACACATCCAGAAAAAAAATGTCTACCTTCAATTAAATGCCACACAAAAAAAATGTGCACCCCCCACCATCCGCTCTCCCCTTAAACCTCCCGTACAGTGAAATAAGTACAGGCAAAAAAAATGCAGTACACAATGATGGAAAAATGCAGTGCATTTCTATACGAAATGCAGTACGCCATTATGCATTTCTCCACGGGATGAAGAAAAACGCAAACGCGGAATAAGTTAACGCAGTGCGGAAGTACACGAACTTGCAGTACAGTATCATAAACAATGTAGTACAGTCGTAATTTGCTAAACAGTGCAGTCCAATACATTCGAAAAAAAGGATTACAAAAAAAGTAAAAACATGGGATAAAAAATGAGAACTGTACTTGCAGTAAGGAATGAAGTTCACATCTAGTACATAACCATGATCAATGCACTGCACCGATGATTTACCAAAAAGCAGTGCACTCCACGTCATTAAAAAAGCAAACAAAGAATAAAAACTGATCACCCAAATGATACCGGCATTAGCCACCCAAAAATTGACAACGTACATGCGTCTCTGAAATACCCGAACATAGGCCCAACAAAACCGACCAAGAAAAAAACAATAAGTTCGAAAAAAAGTGTGGGGGGCCCCCCCACCCCCTCCCATTTCCTATCCGTCCCGTGCCAGGGACTGCGATAATTACCGGCAAAAACAAGATGCAGTACATGTCGGTAGAAGTATGCAGTGCATTCCGGTGCGCAATGCAGACCACCGAAGCATATAGCAAGAGACGCAAAAAACGATGAAGTACACACATATAGACAATGTTGCAGTTCTGTTTTGTAAGCGACGCAGTGCTTAGTTGTAAGCAATGCAGTTATGTTGTCACCCAGTATACATCTATAAAACATGACAAAATGGCCGTTCGAATAGAAAAAGGTTATGTTTAAAAAAATGTGCTGACCAAAAAAAAACCCACATTAAAAAAAAAACCCACGTTTGCATACATACACCCGATCGGAGCAGTTCCATCGCCACAAGCCCACGATCACAGATGCAAAACCAACCCATAATCGGCATAACCGCATCATCAGCGCGTTCGTGCAGTTCATCCGACGAGGCCATCCCACACCGCGCCCTCCCCTTAAATTCAGACCCCTTCCAAAGGCCTTCTCATCCACATCCACAACAAAACACAAGTATCCATTGCGCTCCCACCACCGGCGATGACGTTCACCGACGAGTACAAGGGCGACAACGCCGTTGAGGCGCACGGCAACACCAAGTTGCACGTCATCCACACCAACGACAAGAAGCAGATGGCGATCACCCTCGCGCAGTACGAGTGCCACCTCAGCCTCCAGCGCCACAAGATCGTCGGCATTGATCTCGAGTACGACAACAACCCTAAAGTGACGCAGAAACCCGCCCTCTGCCAGCTCTCCGTCGGCAAGAATCACCCGGTGCTGCTCTTCCAAATGAGTGGTAGTGAAAGGTGCACCGTCTTCGACAACTTCCTCGCCGACCCCAGGTACACCTTTGCAGGCTTCTCCATCGACGGCGACAAAACCAGGCTAGAGCGCGTCAAACTGGAGGTCGCCAACTTCATCGACATCCAGAAGGAGTGGAGGGTGCCCGACGCAACCAAGCTGTTGGACTCCCTCGGAGACGTCTCCGGCGCGCTCATCGACGACTACTACAACAACATGAAGAAGAAGATCACCGACGCCGAGCACCAGCGCTGGGCCATCCTGCCTCTGTCCAGGAGGCACATCGAGTACGCGGCAAAGGACGCCTACGCAGCGTACGAGATATGGAACCGCATCACCCTCACCCAGGACGGCCTTCGCCGTGCAAAGCTGGAGAAGGAGGAGCCACCCAAGAATCGCGCCAGGTGCAGTTGGGGATGGGGAGAGCCCGACTGGTGAAGAAGAAGATGGTGCCGGCCAGAAGCCAAGAATGCCAGCGTTTTTTTAGAATTATGTATCGTTAGTTTGCTTATGTATCATCAAATTTGCTTTGTGTTGTTTGCTTATGTATCGTTAGTTTGCTTGTGTGCTAAACCTAGTTTGCTTGCCATGCACAATCGCCTGTAATGATGAACTCAGATTATATTAGTTTGCTTGCTGGTGATGAAATTGTCGTACAGAATGCAAACAGGACGCATGCAGTGCAAGTTGCGGACGAATGCAGTACACTGAGTTTGTTGAATGAAGTCTTAACATACCCAACAAAGCAGTGCACGAACATAAATTTCAAAAAAGGAATACATAAAGAGCAAAAACACAAATAGAAAAATGCAAAACACGTAAAATAATTCAATACAGTCCGAAAGTACACGAAAGTACAGCACAAAACCATAACGAGTGAAGTACAGGTATGATTTACAAAGCAGTGCACTCCCATACATTGGGAAAAAAGGCAGTACGCAATGCGTATACAATGCAGTACATAACCCTGATCAATGCAGCGCACACTCCAGCATTGAAAAAAACAAAGAGGGCAGAAATATTAAAAGTAAAAAAAAATTGACCACCCAGGTTGCACCGGCCCCAGCCAGTCTCGTAATAGGTCTACGCCCACAGAAGGCGAGTCATTCTGAGTCACAGTGCATGGGGCCGGTTGCACATTGGCCCACAGGTCATAGAGCATATAGCAGCGAGCGCCGTGTATAAGTGCCCAGATAAGTATACAGAGGAGTTCGATCGGTATGCCTCGCCAGCGCTTATAAACAACTAGGGCGCGCCTTCAGCGGGCGAGGTGGGACTAAATATTAGGACGCACACACAGCGCACAGGGAACCAGCCGTGTGCTCACAGGCCGACCTGGGCCCAATTACATCTTCACTACCAGAACACAGGGCCAACAAAAAAAGAGAGAGGACACTGAAAATTAAAAAAAAATTTGCTACATACCATACACAAACACAGTCAGTTCACATTCCGTCGTGATATGACAATGCAGTTCGCTATTCTCAACTAAGCAGTACTGTTCCTTCTTGAATGCGTTCGTGTTCACCGAATCAGACTCAATACACCACCTAACGCCAACCACAACATTTATTACTGCCATTGCTCGATTGGTTGCATAAAAACTTATCCATTTGTTCTACAGACTAACACAACTCCCCCCGTTCCTCATTTTCCTCAAAACTTAGATCTAGGGTTCATCACATCCTCAATTCTTCTCTGGAATTCCACTGAACCCGCCAAGGACTGCAAGTGCGGGTGCTTGTCAAGGATGGCGCCGGTAGCGGACACATGCGTCTTCGCAGAAGGCCTACAGCTCACCAACACCGAGTGGCGCAGCATGCTCGGCTGCCTGATGATACCCAATAGGGGGTTTCGTCCGCCATTTCTTCATCGCCTAACAACCACAGATCTACAGGAAAGTTGGGTATGTTTTCCACTCACAATTTTTGGACATATTCTAGACTTCAAATACAAATCTGAATATATAGTTCAATCAATTTGTTCAGTAATATCAACAAAAATACAAAACAGAATTTGTATTGTTGTTCAGTTCTGTTAGCTATTAAGACTAGATGCTTCCACCTATCTTTTTTCAGTACCACACCATGTATCGACATATGTACAAAAAAAAGGTCAGTAGATAAGCGTTGCAGTTATATTAATATGCTGGAGAAGTACACTGTTACTGTCATTGCAGTGCACACGTGTTGCAGTATAATATATATATCCCATTAAAACTATGAGCCAATTGCGTATATAAGTTTGTTCATACATTCCAACAACTTTTACAAAATACAATAATATGTATGTAACTATTTAAGTAAACATAAACAAATCATGCTAAGTATAAAACAAAAACATTTGCTGTTTACTTATAAATTCTTTATCCACCCATTGCAATATGCAGAAACTACCATCCGCAATAAAAATTCATGCTCCGAGTTCAGGGAAGCTTAATTTGGAGACATAACACAAAAATGGCTATGGAGACATGGAAGCTGACTACCACATCGACTCTGAAGACTGCATCAACATAACTACTGGCTGGAAAGATTTTCTCTCCCAAAATGGCTTTGAGGCCGGAGAAGTGGCCATGGTCTTTTTCTACAAACAAGAAGACTCCATCAAGTTTACAATATTTGCACTCTAGGCTGTATAATATGAAGCAACCAATATTTCTAATGCTTTGATTATGATGTATGCTTTTAAATTTATGTCCATCAGACAATTTGAACAATGCCTATTTAAAGTATGCAATCTCAACTACGTCATTTTATAATCCCTTTTAGACAAAGTTGCTGATGGCGGTAATGCAGTTCTCTCGAACACACAGTGTGGTACTAATAATAACGAAAGGCAGCCCTCCGAACAGTAACAAGGAAATGCAAATGGTCGAAACTTTGCAGTTAACAAATGATGTTCAAAAACAATTCTCATAGTATGCAGTTCAAAAAAATTCTTATAATAACTATTCAGCTAACACAAGCGCATCATGGACCATCCCTTCTAATAGCAGAATAGATCATTAACAACACTGCTAATGCAGTACAGAAATGCATATTATGCAGTCATCTAGAACACATAATATAGTAAACAAAGAATGTAGTTTACGAAAAGGAGAAATCTCATAAACAGCAATAACCACCGTAATAAAGCTACACGAAGTACGCTACCAAAGAAAATGCAGTACACTACAACGTTTCCGCGACTACAACAAATAAAATTAAAGCAGTAAAACTACAGACAATGTGATAGACTGACAGAGGTGTCAATTTCACTCGCACTTCCATAACTCGCCTAAAAATTCTACAGCCACTAAACCATCAAACAATACACCCGCAAAAATTTACATGGAAGACATGGCAACTTGACGAACAGCATCACCTTTCATTTAAAAAACGCGATTCAAAAAATGACAATTATACCCGCAATACAATGAATTCAAACCTACAGCAACAGTAATTACAATATTAAAACACGCGTGGACGGGCAAAAATCATAAAAATCAACAAGAACAGAGGAGCGGACGAAGCTCACCCGCCCGCACAACCAACATACCAAGAATTGAAAACTAACTCCTAAAAATTAACAAATTATAGAGTGAACGGACCAATTAAAACGAACGCAATCAAAGAATTCCTACTAAATAACAACATCCGAGCACAAAAAAATCGCATCTGACGCGAACACGAACGAACAGAGAAAGCTCGTCCGCCAAATCCGTCGATTTGCAAGCACTATAGTATATTTTCCTGTAAATCAGAAAGAATAAAGCTAAAATGAGATGCAGACACAAACTGAATCATCTCGCGACACCCGATTCCACATAGAATGCGCGGGCGGAACACCGAAAAATGAAGCAGTTCCCCGGTGAAGCATTGTAGTGCTTGTCGTCAAAATGATGCAGTGCGCTTCTGTTCAGCGTGCAGTACGGAAGCGGTGTGCAGAATAGTTATTCTGCTGATATTAGCAGAATAGACGGTCTGTATATATATATATATATATATATATATATATATATATATATATATATATATATATATATATATATATATATATATATATATATATATATATATCATGTTCTTTCCAACATGCTGAGCTTGCCAAAGGATAAAATGAAAAAGGAAAGGTGCAGATCACCGTGACTCTTGCATAAGGTAGAGGATAATAATAAAAGATAGTCCCTTCACAGAGGGAAGCAGAGGTTGTCATGCGCGTTTAGGGTTGATGCACAAAATCTTAATGCAAAAGAACGTCACTTTATATTGCCCCTTGTATGTGGACCTTTATTATGCAGTCCGTCACTTTTATTACTTCCACAACAAGTTCATACAAAGCTTATTTTCTATGCACTAATAAGTCATGCATATTTAGAGAGCAATTTTTATTGCTTGCACCGATGACAACTTACTTGAAGGATCTTACTCAATCCATAGGTAGATATGGTGGACTCTCATGGCTGAACTGGTTTAAGGGTATTTGGAAGCACAAGTAGTATTTCTACTTGGTGCTGAGAATTTGGCTAGCATGAGGGGGAAAGGCAAGCTCAACATGTTAGAGGATCCATGACAACATACTTTATCTCAGATGTAAGAAAACATAATTCATTATGTTGTCTTCCTTGTCCAACCTCAACTCTTTAGCATGTCATATTTTAATGAGTACTCCCAACCATAAAAGATGTCAATGATAATATATCTATATGTGAAACCTCTCTTTCCTTATTACTTCCTATTAATTGCAACGATGACCAAAGCTATATTTGCCAACTCCCAACAACTTTTAATCATCATACTCTTTCTATGTGAAGTCATTACTTTCAATAAGATCAATATGAACTCTTTGATTCTTTTTATTCTTTTTCTTATTTTCTTTTATTCACCCAAGATCATGGCAAAATAATCAGCCCTTGACTCAACACTAATCTTTATCAAAATATCGAACGAATACCAAATTCACATGACTACTAATAGCAAGACTTCTCCCTTGTCCTCAGGAACAAACGTAACTACTCACAAAGCATATTCATGTTCATAATCAGAGGGGTAATAATATGCATAAAGGATCGGAACATATGATCTTCCACCAAATAAACCAACTAGCATCAACTACAAGGAGTAATCAACACTACTAGCAACCTACTAGCACCAATCCCGGACTTGGAGACAAGAATTGGATACAAGAGATGAACTAGGGTTTGGAGATGAGATGGTGCTGGTGAAGATGTTGATGGAGATTGCCCTCTCCTGATGAGAGGAGCATTGGTGATGACGATGGTGATGATTTCCCCCTCCCGGAGGGAAGTGTCCCCAGTAGAACAGCTCTGCCGGAGCCCTAGATTAGTTCCGCCAAGGTTCCGCCTTGTGGCGGCGGAGTCTCGTCCCGAAAGGTTGCCTTCTATTTTTTTTTCTCATCGAAAGACTTCATATAGGAGAAGATGGGCGTCGGAGAGCCACCAGGGGGCCCACGAGGTAGGGGGGCGCGCCCCCACCCTCGTGAGCAGTGTGTGGGCCCCCTGGCCTTCATCTTTGGCGATGATTTTTCTTTATTTATTTTAAGATATTCCGTGGAGTTTCAGGACTTTTGGAGTTGCGCAGAATAGGTCTCCAATATTTGCTCCTTTTCCAGCCCAGAATTCCAGCTGCCGACATTCTCCCTCTTCATGTAAACCTTGTAAAACAAGAGAGAATAGCCATAAGTATTGTGACATAACGTGAAATAACAGCCCATAATGCAATAAATATTGATATAAAAGCATGATGCAAAATGGACGTATCAACCGCATACTCGACCGTTCATGCCAAATTCACGGCACCCTAGGAACACCAGCCAATCATACCAACAGAGAATGCTGGGTATTCAAACAAACCAACAGTTCAAGTGCCGAAAATAAGGAGAAGGGGTCGCAGAGCGATGACGACGACGAGGAGCCCCGGCCACCGAGCATAGGAGGGCAAAAGAAGTTCCCTCCCCAAATTAAAACGGTGAATATGATAAATGCCACCCATATTCCTAATAGGGAGCGGAGGCGCACACCTAGGGACGCCGACGCAGTGGAGCCAGTCGCTCCAAAATATAACATATGGTCGTCCGGCCTGATCGTCTTCGATCATAAGGATTGCGTGTACAATATTCGTCAGGGCAACCCAGCCGCATTAGTCCTCGACCCAATAATTAACGAATTCCACGTCACACGAGTCCTTATGGATGGAGGCAGCAGCCTGAACCTACTTTATCAGGATACAGTGCGTAAGATGGGCATCGATCCTTCAAAGATCAAACCCACTAAAACCACCTTTAAAGGTGTGATACCAGGTGCGGAGGCCCGCTGTACAGGCTCCGTCACTCTGGAAGTAGTCTTCGGGCACCCGAGTAACTACCGTAACGAAGAGTTAGTCTTTGACATCGTCCCTTTTTGCAGCAGCTATCATGCACTTCTCGGACGAACCGCGTTTGCTTGATTCAACGCTGTTCCACATTATGCCTACCATAAGCTCAAGATGCCCGGTCCGTGCGGCGCCATAAAAGTTAATGGCAAGGCCGAACGCTCCCTCCATGCCGAAGAGTACACCGCCTCCTTGATAGTAGAGGGAACAAGTGGCATCTTTAATCGATCCTTGAGTCAACGGCCCAGCTTCCGGACACCGTCAAAGGAGTCCGAACTACTTCGTGGCAGGATAGCCCGGCTCGTCAGGAGCTCAACTAAAACACTTCGGCAGTAAACGGATGCAAAGCTAGGATAGGCCACACAATGCGGTTAACCGCCCCGTGGCGCACAAAACCTTTTTGCATGCTTTTTGCAGGTCCCCTTTTATGTAGGCCAGAACTGGCGACATGGCAACCAGACCCACGAGGGGACGAACATACCAAGGAAGGAAATAGCTCGATTGCGCACGGGAATCCTTTGATATTCCCCTTGATGATCATCCGATTATTACTCGGATCCGCACACGGCGTCCCTCCCCCGGTCACAGCAGGTTCTGACATCATATTTCTTTTTATCACACTATTCGTACTCGTACACATTGACCTATTATTCAATTACAATATGTGGCTTTATATGATGCTTGCTTGCTGCTCTTTCTTATTGATATTCTTTGTCAATTGGCATCCAAAACACTGCGATATGCCTTAATATGCCAGGGGCCTCATTGTACCCATAATACGGCAACAAAGTCCGAACATCCTCATGGTCGTTTGGCACCCCGAACTTATAGCATTATATGCATCGGCTCCGAATCATGTCTTGGGTCAATAGTTGGGTTGCCCGGCTCCTGTGCTTGCTACCCTACGCTCCGCTATATCGGCTAGGGTAGTAAAGGGAGAACTACTGCGATTGTGTCCCGGTTCTTCCGGACGAGCGCCTTAGTAGAGAAAGCCAAAAACTGACTGTCATGATACGGCGAGAGATGGTCAATTGTTCGAGAGGTTGCAAAATCTTTAAGGATTTCTTCCCCATTATGCGATAACTAATGCAGTGTGCGATGGATCGGTTTTTCTTCCGATCAGGTGCTTATAGAGCCCCTCGTGCGGTCTTCCGAACACCAGGGGCTGCGCCTACCTTCCTTTTGTCAAACTCCTATGGCTAAGTGAGAGTGATAGAGCCTTATAGTCCGATTGCCTGGTTCGTTGCGCTGAACACCTCCTTCAAGGACCCAAAAATGGGGTAAAGAGTGCTCAGGTTTATCCCGAACACCCCCATACTTCCTACGTGGGCGCAGAAGCCGACGACTGGCCAACTCTCAGGATTAATATATGAAACGGCCGCATAGGAGGAATTTTTTTAAATAACAGGCAATAAATAATAGAAATGACCTTGTTCAACATTACATATGACAACATGACTGTACTCATGGGAATATAATGTCCTTGGCGCATTGCTCCGCCACAAGGTGGGATCCTTTCAGGACACTATCATAATATAACTCGGGCTTGTAGTGATCCTTCCCCTCCGGCAGTCCTTCAGTCGTCAGCTTCTCAGCATCCATCTTCGCCCAGTGCACCTTCGCGCGGGCGAAGGCCATTCGCGCACCCTCCATACAGACCGACTGCTTGATGACTTCAAGTCGAGCGCAGGCACTCACAAGCCACTTCACGAGCCCGAAGTAGCTGTTTGGAATCAGCTCGGCAGGCCATAGCCAGATAATTAAATCCTTCATGGCTAGTTCGGCCTCCTTATACAGTTCAACCAACTATTTCAGCTGATCGGAAAAAGGCACGGGATACTTTGGCGCCAGATACTGTGACCAGAAGAGCTTCTCTGTAGTGCTCCTTTCTTCTGCCCGGTAGAATTGGGCGGCATCAGATATACTACATGGCAGCTCCGCAAATACCCCTAGAGAAATCTGAATTCAAATTAGTAAAACGTGATTTTCTCCCTTCAAATACCTGCTTTGCTTAGAAAAAGCCTTACCCGCCGCGATCTTCCTCGCCTCCTGGATTTCCTGCAGGGCGCCTTGGGCTTCCCCCCGGGCATCACATGCGGCTTGTCGAGCCTGGGTAAGTTCGGATTCTTTCTCCGTTAGACTCTGCTCCAGGGCCTCACATTTTTTCATGGCTTCTTGAAGCTCTTGCTCATCTTCAATAACCCTGGCCTCATGCTTTTCGCGAAGAGCCTGCTCTGTGGCTGCCTTCTTCTCGGCTTCGGCCACAACCTTCTTAAGAGCCTCAACTTTGGCTGTCTCCCCTAGAGCACGCCATAAAAATATTTTCATCATACTAATTTCTTCATTCACGCTGAACGCGAACAAGGTTTTTGCATACCTTGGTTATCCTCCAACTGCTTCTTCACTCGGTCGAGTTCTTCTTCAGCCGACTCCAGACTCTGCTTCAGTCCGGAGACTTCTGCAGTATGAGAGGCGGCAATCGCTACAGATGCCTGCTTATAAAAAAGTGAGGGAGAGATGCAGTAAAGTGAGTCTCCTGCGAACATATATTTGATCCTCTGTCCGTTTCTTTCTTTCACCGAACAGTGTATTAGGGGCTACTACCTATACTATGGCACTCTTCGAAACCTCACAAAACATACCTCAAAGCCCGTTATAAGGCTGACGCAGGCTCCATTCAGCCCACTCTCAGCAGACTGAATCTTCTCAATCAATGCACCCATATGGGCACGGTGTTCTTCAACGATGGAGGCGCTCTTCAGCGCCGCTGACAAAGTATCCGGCACCTCTGGTTAGGCGGAGGTTGCCGGTGGAGCAGGCGCACCCCCTCCAGTCGAGGGAGGCTGCCTGCCTGATTCCAGAGCTGTATCGGCTTCCGGAGCTGTATCCGGCTGGGGGCCGAATTTGAGATAACCCCCGCCGTCGATGTCTATGGGAGCCTTTTCTCCCGTATGACCGGCCCCTGAAGTTTGACCTCTTCCCCCCTCCCTTGACTGGGTCCTTCTGGGACGATACATCGGTGTCGTTCACGTGTTTTGGGGAAGGGGCCTTCGGGGGTGTCCCACTGTCCATAGCATCCGAGCCCAGTAAATCCTCTGATGAGGATTGTTCGGTGCAGGACCTCGCCGGACTGCAAAAAGCATGGCTCAATAATTAAAACATCATGCCATAGTGAGTCTGGATGCGCAAACGCGTTCGGCTTTTATATACTCACGAGTTCACCAGGGGCTGGTGAGGGAGACCTGGATTAGGGGGTACTCGGACAGCCGGACTATGTACTTGTGCCGGACTGTTGGACTATGAAGATACAAGATTGAAGACTTTGCCCCGTGTCTGGGTGGGACTCTCCTTTGCGTGGAAGGCAAGCTTGGCAATTCAGATATGTAGATCTCCTTCTCCGTAACCGACTCTATGTAACCCTAGCCCCCTCCGGTGTCTATATAAACCAGAGGGTTTAGTCCGTAGAACAACAACAATCATAATCATAGGCTAGCTTCTAGGGTTTAGCCTCTACGATCTCGTGGTAGATCAACTCTTGTAATACTCATATCATCAAGATCAACCAAGAAGGAAGTAGGGTATTACCTCCATCGAGAGGGCCCGAACCTGGGTAAACATTGTGTCCCCCGCCTCCTATTACCATTAGCCTTAGACGCACAATTCGGGACCCCCTACCCGAGATCCGCCGGTTTTGACACCGACATTGGTGCTTTCATTGAGAGTTCCACGGTGCCGTCACGGTAAGGCTTGATGGCTTGCCTTGTTATCAAGGACAACATCACCTCTGGGGGAGCCCTGGCTGTAGGCCAAACTCTCCGACTAGGCGGCCTCGTCATGACCGCCCGTTCGGCCGCCGTGCCGATAATGACGTCTCGGGTCATCAAAAACAGCCTCCACGTCAGCTCGGAATTCACTGAGCGGATGGATCCAATGGAGCTCTCCTCCCTGAACAAGCTCTTGGATCGCATCGCCGCCTTGGGAGACGCTATGGACTATGATCGGATCGGGCATAAACCCGACTAAAGAGAGATTAACTCTCCACCAGTCACCCATCAGATAGCGGTAGTGGAGGAGCAATGCAGCGATTCTTCCTCTATTTTGAGGAAGAACTATGTCCGGATTCCTGAGCTCTCCAGGATGGATACCTGTTGAGGGGGTCCAGGATTAGGGGGTCCTCGAACAGCCGGACTATATGCTTATGCCGGACTGTTGGACTATGAAGATACAAGATTGGAGACTTCATCCCGTGTCCGGGTGGGACTCTCGTTTGCGTGGAAGGCAAGCTTGGTGAGGGAGTCCTGGACTAGGGGGTGTCCGGATGGCCGGACTATCATCATCGGCCGGACTCCAAGACTATGAAGATACAAGATTGAAGACTTCGTCCCGTGTCCGGATGGGACTTTCCTTGGCGTGGAAGGAAAGCTTGGCGATACGGATATGTAGATCTCCTACCATTGTAACCGACTCTGTGTAAACCTAGCCCTCTCTGGTGTCTATATAAACCGGAGGGTTTTAGTACATAGGACACAACCATTACAAAAATCATACCATACGCTAGCTTCTAGGGTTTAGCCTCCTTGATCTCGTGGTAGATCCACTCTTGTACTACCCATATCATCAATATCAATCAAGCAGGAGTAGGGTTTTACCTCCGTCGAGAGGGCCCGAACCTGGGTAAAAACATCGTGTCCCTTGTCTCCTGTTACCATCCGCCTAGACGCACAGTTCGGGACCCCCTACCCGAGATCCGCCGATTTTGACACCGACATTGGTGCTTTCATTGAGAGTTCCTCTGTGCCGTCACCGATAGGAAGGATGCCTCTTCCCGTCTTCAAAGACGGTATCTTCGCCAAAGGAGCCTTGGCCGCCAGCCAAACTATCCGGCTGGGTGGTTTCCTCATGGCCGCTTGTTCGGCCACCGCTTCGACGATGACCTCTCGGGTCATCAAAAGCAATCTTCACGTCAACTCAGAATTCACTGGGCAGCTGGATCCAATAGAGCTCTCGTCCGTAAACGAGCTCTTGGATCGCATCGCCGCCCTGGGAGTCGCTACAGACTACAATCAGATTGGGCTTAAAACCGATCTGAGAGAGATTAACTCTCCCTAGGTTACCCACCACGTTGCGGTGGTAGAGGAACAACGCGGCGACTCCTCTCCTGTATTGAAAACTAGTCATGTCTGGGCTCCTGAACCCTCCATGCCGGATTCCCGCGGAGGGACGGACTTCGATCAAGCACTGAACCTAAAGTCAGGCATCGGACCGGACTCGTTGGACAACATCCAACGAACCAAGCTTCCAAATTCGGAAACTCCTCGGCCCTTGAGCCTCGAGATGGGTAGGGTTCCGGACTCAATTCCACCCACCCACCCAGACATATGCGATCTATCTCAAGTTCGGCAAGAGCCCGCTGAAACAGTACATCGTTACTGGGCCAAATTCCTCCTGGTTATGGACAGGATAAAGGACTGCCGAGAGGAAAACGCAATTTCAATTTTCCGCAATAATTGCACGGACGAGGGAATCTTGAACGCCGTCAGTCGCCGTGAAATTACATGCTTCGCCAACCTGGCGTCCATAGTACGAAAGTACTGTGCGATGGAGAGTTTCCAGAAAACCGAAACTAAGTTTTGGGACAATCCGGCCCCGAATACAACCCTAGTCCGTAACAAAAGGGTGCATCACACTCAGGCACCAGGTACAAAAACCAAAAAGCAAAAACCCCATAAAGGGCACGGAACCGTACTGGAGGGATGGCTCAGCGGACCCTGTAAAATTCACAGTACAGAAGGTGCCACCCCAACACATAGCCTTCGAGCATGTTGGATATTGCGGCAGGTGGCCAAAAGTGGCGAGGAGCTTCTAGCCCCAGAAAACCACTCCAACAGTACCAGTACGGTGTCAACGGTCTTCGAGACTTTCGCATCAAATAATATGCGAAAACGAACAATCCGCAGCCTCGCCGAAGTCTACCAAGTAGCAACAACAAATCCATGGAGCGACACGACCATCACCTTCAACGCCAGTGACGAACCTAAATTCCGAACAGCCCGAGCACCAGCCGCATTGGTCCTCAGTCCAATAGTGGACGGCTTTCGTCTTACCAAGGTACTCATGGATGGCGACAGCGGACTAAACCTCATCTACGAGGAAACTCTTCAAAAAATGGAAATAGACTGGAGCCGCATTGAGCAAAGTAGCACAACCTTTAGAGGAATAATCCCTAGCCGGGAAGCGCGCTGCACAGGAAAAATCACACTTGATGTGGTGTTCGGCTCGCCGGACATTTATAGGTCCGAAGAGGTCACGTTCCAAGTGGCCCCGTTCAGCAGCGGATATCACGCTATATTAGGACGAGAGGCATTCACAATTTTTCAAGCCATACCAAATTATGGGTACATGAAGCATAAGATGCCTGGGCCTGGCGGAATAATCACTCTCGCTAGTGATCCGGACATAGCACTCCGCGCAGAAAATAAGATAGTCGCATTAGCCCTGGAGGCACTATCCGAAGCCCTAGTGGCAGAAGAACTCACTGCGCTGCACTCTACGGTGAATAGGGACGATGTGATACTCGATAAGAGATCCAACTCCACCTTCTTTAAACCAGCGGATGAAATAGTCAAATTCCAGGTCCATCCAACGGACCCAACAAAGACGGCCTCCATCGGGGCACAGTTGAACCCTGATGTAGATGCCGCACTGCGAGAATTCCTTCGGGAAAATTGGGACATCTTTGCCTGGCACCCTTCAGATATGCCAGGAATCCCACGCAGGTTGGCAGAACACAGCCTAAACATCCTAAAAGGATTCAAGCCAGTCAAACAGGCTCTTCGGCGATTTTCCGAACCCAAAAGACAGGCAATGGGAGAAGAGCTAGCCAAACTACTGGAAGCTGGATTCATCAGAGACATCAAACATCCGGACTGGCTAGCAAACCTGGTAATGGTACCAAAGAAGGACAAATCCTGGCGCCTATGTGTCAATTTTAAAGACCTCAACAAGGCCTGCCCAAAGGATCCCTTCCCCCTTCCCCGCATCGACCAAATAATCGACGCTACTGCAGGGCACGATTCATTGTGCTTCCTTGACGCATACTCCGGCTACCATCAAATCAAGATGGCAGAAGCGGACCAAGCCGCAACAGCATTCATTACTCCATATGGACCATTCTGCTTCAACACGATGCCCTTCGGACTCAAAAACACCGGCGCAACATATCAGCGCATGATTCAGACATGTCTGGCTACCCAGATCGGCAAAACAGTAGAGGCATACGTAGACGACGTAGTCGTCAAAACCAAACACGTTGAGACTCTAGTAGACGATTTGAGACTCACATTCGACAACCTCCGAGCATATGACATTAAGCTGAATCCGGAAAAATGCGTTTTCGGCGTACCAGCCGGAAAGCTCCTGGGCTTGATTGTATCCGGTGGAGGAATTGAAGCAAACCCAGCCAAGATCCGAGCTCTGTCACAGCTGGATATTCCAAAAGACCTCAAACAAATACAAAAATTGACTGGATGCGTGGCGGCTCTAAGCCGCTTTATCTCCCGTTTGGGAGAAAAGGCATTGCCCCTCTATCGCCTCCTCAGGCGTACCAAACACTTCGAGTGGACGGATGCTGCCACTGCCGGACTCGAAGAAATAAAAGCCATATTGGCAACAAATCCGGTCCTGGCTGCGCCTAACCTGGGCGAACCAATGTTGTTATACATCGCGGCAACACATCAAGTTGTAAGCGCGGTACTCGTCGTCGAACGAGAAACAGAAGGGCATAAATTCCCTCTTCAAAAACCAGTGTACTACGTATCCACTGTCTTAACTCCGTGCTAGTCCCGTTACCCGCACTATCAAAAGATAGCGTACGCGGTGTTCATGGCATCCCGGAAGCTCCGACACTACTTTCAAGAGTGTTCGATAACAGTGGCCTCCGAAGTGCCCCTCAATGACATTATAAACAACCGCGACGCGATGGGCAGGATTGCAAAATGGGCCATTGAGCTCTTACCATTTGATATAACTTACAAACCTAGGCGAGCTATAAAGTCGCAAGTCTTGGCTGACTTTGTCGCTGAATGGACTGAAGCCGAACTCCCTAAAGAGTACGGCACATACTCCAATTGGATTATGCATTTCGAGGCTCCAAAATATTGTCCGGCTTGGGGGCTGGCGTCGTATTGACGTCCCCAACCGGGGACACAGTCCAATACGTACTTCAGATAATGTACACGGACTCCAACAATGCCGCCGAATACGAGGCCCTCCTACATGGCCTCCGGATGGCAATCTCCATGGGCATTCAACGCCTAGAGGTGCGTGGGGATTCAAACCTTGCAATATCCCAAGTAAATGGAGACTTTGACGCCAAGGATCCGAAAATGGCAGCCTATCGTAACACTGTCCTAAAGATGTCAGCTCGGTTCGAAGGACTTGAATTCCACCACGTAGCCCGGGATAATAACCAAGCAGCCAACGTATTGGCACGCATCGGTGCGAAACGCGACGCTGTCCCTCCAAACATCTTCCTAGAACGGCTCTTTAAGCCATCTGTACTATGGGAAGAGGAGTCCAGAAACAACAACCCGGAAGCAGCCGCACCACCCAACACAGAACAATCCGACATAATCGACGACTCAGCCGATGAAATAACACCTTCAGCCCACGAAATAATGGCAGTAATCGCCCCGTGGACAGAGCCATTCCTAGCCTACTTACTTAGGCAGGAACTTCCCGAAGACCAAAATGAGGCCCGCTGCATAGTTCGGCGATCTAAAGCCTACAAGGTCCACGAGGGAGAACTCTATAAGAAAAGCACAACCGGAGTACTTCAAAGGTGTATCTCCGAAGAGGAAGGGCGAAACCTTCTGGCTGAAATTCATGCCGGACTAGGCGGACACCACGCCGCAGCTCGGGCCCTTGTAGGCAAGGCATTCCGTACAGGATTTTATTGGCCGACGACCCGGGCAGATGCTCAGGACTTAGTACAAAGATGCGTCGGTTGTCAGCTCTTTGCTAATCAGAGCCATATGCCACCCACCGCCCTCAAAACTATACCCATCACCTGGCCATTTGCGGTCTGGGGGCTTGACATGGTTGGACCCCTTAAAGGGGGAACCCACAAGCAAAAGTACCTATTGTTCATGGTGGACAAATTCACCAAATGGATAGAGGCCAAGCCAGTTAAAACGGCAGAGTCCGGACCAGTGATAGACTTCATATCCGGGGTAGTACACCGTTATGGCGTCCCCCATAGCATCATTACTGATAACGGCACAAACTTCATGGCCGACGAGGTTAAATTATGGTGCAAAAATATGGGCATTAAGCTCGATTACGCTTCAGTCTATCATCCTCAAACCAACGGTCAAGTGGAACGAGCAAATGGTCTAATAATGAGCGGCATCAAACCCAGACTAGTGCGGTCCCTTACGGAATCTAACACGCACTGGGTAGAGGAGCTTGACTCCGTACTCTGGGGGCTGCGGACAACGCCCAACCGTACTACCGGATTCACACCATTTTTCATGGTATACGGTGCAGAGGCAGTTTTGCCCTGCGACATCATTCATGACTCACTTCAAGTGCACATGTACAAAGAAAGCGAAGCCGAGCTGGATCGGCAGGACAGCTTGGACGCATTGGAGGAAGAACGCGACGTCGCAAAGGCTCATTCCGCATTCTATCAGCAGCAGGCTCGAAGATATCAAAGCAGGGAAGTACGGGCTAAAACTTACAATGTTGGCGAACTAGTTCTACGCCTGCCGGACAAGAAAAAGGACAAGCTCAAGCCCAAATGGGAAGGCCCTTTCATTATCGATCAAGTCCTGACCGGCGGGGCATGTTGGGGAACATAGTAATTTCAAAAATTTCCTACGCACACACAAGATCATGGTGATGCATAGCAACGAGAGGGGAGAGTGTTGTCTACGTACCCTCGTAGACCGAAGCGGTATCGTTGACGCAACGTAGAGGAAGTAGTCGTACGTCCTCCCGGTTCGACCGATCCAAGCATCGTTACTCCGGCACCTCCGAGTTCTTGACACGCGTACAGCTCGATGACGCACCCTCGATCTCCGATCCAGCAGAGGCGCCGAGGGGGAGTTCCGTTAGCACGACGGCGTGGTGACAATCTTGATGTTCTCCTGTTGCAGGGCTTCGCCTAAGCACCGCTACAATATGACCGAGGTGTAATATCGTGGAGGGGGGGCACCGCACACGGCTAAGGAACGATCAATGATCAACTTGTGTGTCTATGGTGCCCCCCCGCCCCCGTATATAAAGGAGGGAGGGAGGAGGAGGCCGGCCTAGGGAGGAGGCGCGCCATAGGGGAGTCCTACTCCCACCGGGAGTAGGATTCCCCCTTTCCTAGTCCAACTAGGGATCCTTCCATGTAGTAGGAGTAGGAGACTAGGAAGGGGAAGAGAGAAGGGAAGGAAGGAGGGGGTGCGGCCCCTCCCCCTAGTCCAATTCGGACTAGGCCTTGGGGGGGCGCGTAGCCTGCCCTAGGCAGCCCCTCTCTCTTTTCCGCAGGGCCCAATAAGGCCCAATACTTCTCCCCGGCGAATTCCCGTAACTCTCTAGTACTCCGATAAATACCCGAATGACTCAGAACCTTTCCGAACTCCGAATATAGTCGTCCAATATATCGATCTTTACGTCTCGACCATTTCGAGACTCCTCGTCATGTCCCCGATCTCATCCGGGACTCCGAACTCCTTCGGTACATCAAAACTCATAAACTCATAATATAACTGTCATCGAAACCTTAAGCGTGCGGACCCTACGGTTCGAGAACAATGTAGACATGACCGAGACACGTCTCCGGTCAATAACCAATAGCGGGACCTGGATGCTCATATTGGTTCCTACATATTCTACGAAGATCTTTATCGGTCAGACTGCATAACAACATACGTTGTTCCCTTTGTCATCGGTATGTTACTTGCCCGAGATTTGATCGTCGGTATCCAATACCTAGTTCAATCTCGTTACCGGAAAGTCTCTTTACTCGTTCCATAATACATCATCTCATAACTAACTCATTAGTTACATGCTTGCAAGGCTTAGGTGATGAGTATTACCGAGAGGGCCCAGAGATACCTCTCCGACAATCGGAGTGACAAATCCTAATCTCGAATTATGCCAACCCAACATGTACCTTTGGAAACACCTGTAGAGCACCTTTATAATCACCCAGTTACGTTGTGACGTTTGGTAGCACACAAAGTGTTCTTCCGGTAAACGGGAGTTGCACAATCTCATAGTTGCAGGAACTTTTTATAAGTCATGAAGAAAGCAATAGCAATATACTAAACGATCAAGTGCTAGGCTAACAGAATGGGTCATGTCAATCACATCATTCTTCTAATGATGTGATCCCACTAATCAAATGACAACACATGTCTATGGTCAGGAAACATAACCATCTTTGATTAATGAGCTAGTCAAGTAGAGGCATACTAGTGACTATAGTTTTGTCTATGTATTCACACATGTATCATGTTTCCGGTTAATACAATTCTAGCATGAATAATAAACATTTATAATGATATGAGGAAATAAATAATAACTTTATTATTGCCTCTAGGGCATATTTCCTTCAGTCTTCCACTTGCACTAGAGTCAATAATCTAGTTCACATCGCCATGTGATTTAACACCAATAATCATATCTGTATATGATTAACACCCATAGTTCACATCGTCACGTGACCAACACCCAAAGGGTTTACTAGAGTCAATAATCTAGCTCACATTGCTATGTGATTAACACCCAAAGAGTACAAAGGTGTGATCATGTTTTGCTCGTGAGAGAAGCTTAGTCAACGGTTCCGTCACATTCAGAGCCGCATGTATTTTGCAAATATTCTATGTCTACAATGCTCTGCACGGAGCTATTCTAGCTAATTGCTCCCACTTTCAATATGTATCCAGATTGAGACTTAGAGTCTTCTGGATCGGTGTAAAAGTTTGCACTGATGTAACTTTTACAATAAACTCTTTTATCACCTCCATAATCGAGAAACATCTCCTTAGTCCTTACTAAGGATATTCTTGACCAATGTCCATTGATCTACTCCTAGATCACTATCGTACTCCCTTGCCAGATTCAGAGCAAGGTATACAATAGGTCTGGTACATAGCATAGCATACTTTATAGAACCTATGACTGAGGCATAGGGAATGACTTTTCATTCTCTTTCTAATTTCTGCTGTGGTCGGGATTCGAGTCTTACTCAATTTCATACCTTTGCAACACATGCAAGAACTCTTTCTTTGACTGTTCCATTTTGAACTATTTCAAAATCTTGCCAAGGTATGTACTCATTGAAAATCTTATCAAGCGTCTTGATCTATCTCAATAGATCTTGATGCTCAATATGTATGTAGCTTTTACTGAGGTCTTTTCTTTTTAAAGAACTCCTTTAAAACACTCCTTTATGCTTTGCAGAAAAAAATTCTACATCATTTCTGATCAACAATATGTCACTCACATATACTAATCAGAAAGGTTGTAGTGCTCCCACTCACTTTATTGTAAATACAGGCTTTATCGTAAGTCCATATAAAACTATATGCTTTGATCAACTTATCAAAGTGTATATTCCAACTCCGAGATGCTTGCACCAATCCATAGATGGATCGCTGGAGCTTGCATATTTTGTTAGCACCTTTAGGATTGACAAAACCTTCTGGTTGCATCATATACAACTCTTCTTTAATAAATCCATTAAGGAATGCAGTTTTGACATCCATTTGCCAGATTTCATAAAATGTGGCAATTGCTAACATGATTCGAACAGACTTAAGCATAGATACGAGTGAGAAACTCTCATCATAGTCAACACTTTGAACTTGTCGAAAACCTTTTGCGACAATTCTAGCTTTGTAGATAGTAACACTACTATCAGCGTCCGTCTTCCTCTTGAAGATCCATTTATTCTTAATGACTCACCGATCATCGGGCAAGTCAATCAAAGTCTACACTTTGTTCTCATACATGGATCATATCTCAGATTTCATGGCCTCAAGCCATTTTGCGGAATCTGGGCTCATCATCGCTTCCTCATAGTTCGTAGGTTCATCATGGTCTAGTAACATGACTTCCAGAACATGATTACTACACCACTCTGGTGCGGATCTTACTCTGGAAGTCCTACGAGGTTCTGTAGTAACTTGATCTGAAGTTTCATGATCAATATCATTAGCTTCCTCACTAATTGGTGTATTTGTCACAGGAACTGATTTCTGTGATGAACTACTTTCCAACAAGGGAATAGGTACAGTTACCTCGTCAAGTTCTACTTTCCTCCCACTCACTTCTTTCGAGAGAAACTCCTTCTCTGGAAAGGATCCATTTTTAGCAATGAATATCTTGCCTTCGGATCTGTGATAGAAGGTGTACCCAACAGTTTCCTTTGGGTATTCTATGAAGACGCACTTCTCCGATTTGGGTTTGAGCTTATCAGGATGAAACTTTTTCACATAAGCATCGTATCCCCAAACTTTAAGAAACGACAGCTTAGGTTTACTGCTAAACCATAGTTCATATGGTGTCGTTTCAACGGATTTAGATGGTGCCCTATTTCAAGTGAATGCAGCTGTCTCTAATGCATAACCCCAAAACGATAGTGGTAAACCGGTAAGAGACATCATAGATCGCACCATATCTTATAAAATACGATTACGGCGTTTGGACACACCATAATGTTGTAGTGTTCTAGGTGGCGTGAACTATGAAACTATTCCACATTTGTTTTATATGAAGGCCAAACTCGTAACTCAAATATTCTCCTCCACGATTAGATCGCAGAAACTTTATTTTCTTGTTACAATGATTTTCCACTTCACTCTGAAATTCTTTGAACCTTTCAACTATTTCAGACTTATGTTTCATCAAGTAGATATACCCATATCTGCTTAAATCATCTGTGAAGGTCATAAAATAACGATACTCGCCACGAGCCTTAATACTCATTGGTCTGCATACATCAGTATGTATTATTTCCAACAAGTTTGTTGCTCGTTCCATTGTTCCGAAGAATGGAGTTTTACTCATCTTGCCCAAAAGGCACGGTTCGCAAGCATCAAATGATTCATAACCAAGTGATTCCGAAAATCCATCTTTATGGAGTTTCTTCATGCGCTTTACACTAATATGACCCAAACGGCAGTGCCACAAATAAGTTGCACTATCATTATTGACTTTGCATATTTTGGCATCAATATTACGAATATGTGTATCACTACGATCGAGATCCAACAAACTATTTTCATTGGGTGTATGACCATTGAAGGTTTTATTCATGTAAACAGAACAACAATTATTCTCTGACTTTAAATGAATAACCGTATTGCAATAAACATGATCAAATCATATTCATGCTCAACGCAAACGCTAAATAACATTTATTTAGGTTTTAACACTAATCCCGAAAGTATAGGGAGTGTGCGATGATGATCATATCAATCTTGGAACTACTTCCAACACTCATCGTCACTTTCCCTTCAACTAGTCTCTGTTTATTCTGTAACTCCTGTTTCGAGTTACTAATCTTAGCAACCGAACAAGTATCAAATACTCAGGGGCTACTACAAACACTAGTAAGGCACGCATCAATAATCTGTATATCAAATATACCCTTGTTCACTTTGCCATCCTTCTTATCCACCAAATATTCAGGGCATTTCCGCTTCCAGTGACCATTTCCTTTGCAGTGTAAACACTTAGTTTCAGGCTATGGTCCAGCTTTGGGCTTCTTCGCAGGAGTGAAAACTTGGTTGTCTTTCCACTTGAAGTTCCCTTTCTTTCCCTTTGCCCTTCTCTTGAAACTAGTGGTCTTGTCAATCATCAAAACTTGATGGTCTTTTATTGATTTCTACCTTCGTTGATTTCAACATCATGAAGAGCTCGGGAATCGTTTTCGTCATCCCTTGCATACTATAGTTCATCACAAAGTTCTAGTAACCTAGTGATGGTGACTAGAGAATTCTGTCAATCACTATCTTATCTGGAAGATTAACTCCCACTTGATTCAAGCGATTGAAGTACCCAGACAATCTGAGCACATGCTCACTAATTGATTGATTCTCCTCCATCTTTTAGCTATAGAACTTGTTGGAGACTTCATATCTCTCAACTCGGGTATTTGCTTGAAATATTAACTTCAACTCCTGGAACATCTTATATGGTCCATGACGTTCAAAACGTCTTTGAAGTCCTGATTCTAAGCCGTTAAGCATGGTGCACTAAACTATCAAGTAGTCATCATATTGAGCTAGCCAAACGTTCATAATGTCTGCATCTGCTCCTGCAATAGGTCTGTCACCTAGCGGTGCATCAAGGACATAATTCTTCTGTGCAGCAATGAGGATAAACCTCAGATCACGGATCAAATCCGCATCATTGCTACTAACATTTTTCAACACAATTTTCTCTAGGAACATATCAAAATAAACATATGAAAGCAACAACGCAAGCTATTGATCTTACAACATAATTTGCAAAATACTACTAGGACTAAGTTCATGATAAATTAAAGTTCAATTAATCATATTACTTAAGAACTCCCATTTAGACAGACATCTCTCTAGTCATCTAAGTGATTACGTGATCCAAATCAACTAAACCATGACCGATCATCACGTGAGATGGAGTAGTTTTCAATGGTGAACATCACTATGTTGATCATATCTACTATATGATTCACGCTCGACCTTTCGGTCTCCGTGTTCCGAGGCCATATCTGCATATGCTAGGCTCGTCAAGTATAACCTGAGTATTCTGCGTGTGCAAAACTGGCTTGCACCCGTTGTAGATGGACGTAGAGCTTATCACACCCGATCATCACGTGGTGTCTCGGCACGACGAACTTTGGCAACGGTGCATACTCAGGGAGAACACTTCTTGATAATTTTAGTGAGAGATCATCTTAAAATGCTACCGTCAATCAAAGCAAGATAATATGCATAAAGGATAAACATCACATGCAATCAATATAAATGATATGATATGGCCATCATCATCTTGTGCTTGTGATCTCCATCTCCGAAGCACCGTCGTGATCACCATCGTCACCGGCGCGACACCTTGATATCCATCGTTCGTGTACGCCATCTATTGCTTCTACGACTATCGCTACCGCTTAGTGATAAAGTAAAGCAATTACAGGGCGTTTGCATTTCATACAATAAAGCGACAACCATATGGCTCCTGCCAGTTGCCGATAACTTCGGTTACAAAACATGATCATCTCATACAATAAAATATAGCATCACGTCTTGGCCATATCACATCACAACATGCCCTGCAAAAACAAGTTAGATTTCCTCTACTTTGTTGTTGCAAATTTTACGTGGCTGCTACGGGCTTAGCAAGAACCGTTCTTACCTACGCATCAAAACCACAACGATAGTTTGTCAAATAGACTCCGTTTTAACCTTCACAAGGACCGGACGTAGCCACACTCGGTTCAACTAAAGTTGGAGAAACAGACACCTGCTAGTCACCTGTGTGCAAAGCACGGCGGTAAAACCAGTCTCGCGTAAGCGTACGCGTAATGTCGGTCCGGGCCGCTTCATCCAACAATACCGCTAAACCAAAGTATGACATGCTGGTAGGCAGTATGACTTATATCGTCCACAACTCACTTGTGTTCTACTCGTGCATATAACATCAACGCATAAAACCTAGGCTCGGATGCCACTGTTGGGGAACGTAGTAATTTCAAAAATTTCCTACGCACACACAAGATCATGGTGATGCATAGCAACGAGAGGGGAGAGTGTTGTCTACGTACCCTCGTAGACCGAAGCGGAAGCGTTGACGCAACATAGAGGAAGTAGTCGTACGTCCTCCCGGTTCGACCGATCCAAGCACCGTTACTCCGGCACCTCCGAATTCTTGACACGCGTACAGCTCGATGACGCACCCTCGATCTCCGATCCAGCAGAGGCGCCGAGGGGGAGTTCCGTCAGCACGACGGCGTGGTGATTATCTTGATGTTCTCCTGTTGCAGGGCTTCGCCTAAGCACCGCTACAATATGACCGAGGTGTAATATCGTGGAGGGGGGGCACCGCACACGGCTAAGGAACGATCAATGATCAACTTGTGTGTCTATGGTGCCCCCCTGCCCCCGTATATAAAGGAGGGAGGGAGGAGGAGGCCGGCCTAGGGAGGAGGCGCGCCATAGGGGAGTCCTACTCCCACCGGGAGTAGGATTCCCCCTTTCCTAGTCCAACTAGGGATCCTTCCATGTAGTAGGAGTAGGAGACTAGGAAGGGGAAGAGAGAAGGGAAGGAAGGAGGGGGTGCGGCCCCTCCCCCTAGTCCAATTCGGACTAGGCCTTGGGGGGGGGGGGGTGCGCAGCCTGCCCTAGGCAGCCCCTCTCTCTTTCCCGCAGGGCCCAATAAGGCCCAATAATTCACCCCGGCGAATTCCCGTAACTCTTCGGTACTCCGATAAATACCCGAATGACTTGGAACCTTTCCGAACTCCGAATATAGTCGTCCAATATATCGATCTTTACGTCTCGACCATTTCGAGACTCCTCGTCATGTCCCGGATCTCATCCGGGACTCCGAACTCCTTCGGTACATCAAAACTCATAAACTCATAATATAACTGTCATCGAAACCTTAAGCGTGCGGACCCTACGGTTCGAGAACAATGTAGACATGACTGAGACACGTCTCCGGTCAATAACCAATAGAGGGACCTGGATGCCCATATTGGTTCCTACATATTCTACGAAGATCTTTATCGGTCAGACCGCATAACAACATACGTTGTTCCCTTTGTCATCGGTATGTTAATTGCCCGAGATTTGATCGTCGGTATCCAATACCTAGTTCAATCTCGTTACCTGCAAGTCTCTTTACTCGTTCCGTAATACATCATCTCATAACTAACTCATTAGTTACATGCTTGCAAGGCTTAGGTGATGAGTATTACCGAGAGGGCCCAGAG
Source organism: Triticum timopheevii (assembly GCA_963921465.1). NCBI lineage: Eukaryota > Viridiplantae > Streptophyta > Magnoliopsida > Poales > Poaceae > Triticum > Triticum timopheevii. The sequence continues at coordinate 145,602,146 of OY997270.1, forward strand.
ATACCTCTCCGACAATCGGAGTGACAAATCCTAATCTCGAATTATGCCAACCCAACATGTACCTTCGGAAACACCTGTAGAGCACCTTTATAATCACCCAGTTACGTTGTGACGTTTGGTAGCACACAAAGTGTTCTTCCGGTAAACGGGAGTTGCACAATCTCATAGTTGTAGGAACTTTGTATAAGTCATGAAGAAAGCAATAGCAGTATACTAAACGATCAAGTGCTAGGCTAACAGAATGGTTCATGTCAATCACATCATTCTTCTAATGATGTGGTCCCACTAATCAAATGACAACACATGTCTATGATCAGGAAACATAACCATCTTTGATTAATGAGCTAGTCAAGTAGAGGCATACTAGTGACTATAGTTTTGTCTATGTATTCACACATGTATCATGTTTCCGATTAATACAATTATAGCATGAATAATATACATTTATCATGATATGAGGAAATAAATAATAACTTTATTATTGCCTCTAGGGCATATTTCCTTCAGGGCATACCGCCTGCGAAATGCATCGGACAACCGACTCGAGCCGAACCCATGGAACGCAGCTCGCCTCCGAAGATTCTACGCCTAGCGCCGGACTAAGAGTTCGTCTCCTTCCTCCGCCCAAATTTTTACACTTCAGCTATCTTTCGTTTCTCTCTTTTCTCTCACCCGTTTCATAAAAGCCCTTAAAGGCCTACTTGCGCAATTCTTCGCACACACTTGATGTGCTATCCGCACTCATTATACCTGGGGGCTTCTTTACCAGAAGCTTACTTATACGGGCTTCATGCCCAGCACATGTGTCAAACTTCCACATGTACCTTTTATTCACCATTAGATGCATCGATATGACTTAAGTTTTGTCCAATCTGGGTTGCCTGGCTCCTGTGCTTACCCCTACGTTCCCGATTGTTCGGCTAGGAGGTAAAGGGAGCACCTCTACGGTTGTTACTGCCGGGTCAGCCGGATGTGTACCTCAGACTGGGTGAAGCCGAAAGCTAGCATTCTTAAGGGAATATTCGGTCGGTGACTTGAAAGATATTTTTTACCTATTTATTTATCCGCCCCCAGATGTTTTCCTGCTCTTTTCGCAGTCCGGAGGGCATGCCTCCCAGGGAAAGGAACCCTTAACGGAACTATTCTCCCTGGAAGATGTTTCTTACTAACCATGTAATATAACATAACTAGTTGGGCACTTGTCTGATAAAGCACTAATGACCCCTACGCCTAGTCTCCATGCATGCCCCGGTTGTTTCTCAACCAAGAAGGTATTCGGACACACTCCGGACTCTAGGGTCCCGAGGTTGAAGCGAAAAGGTCGGCAAAGACAAACGATCTACAATCCGGCTAGAAGGCATTTTACATGTCATTTTAAATACATTGTCAAATCAACTGACTGTACTCCTCCTCAATCCCGTCTAACAGGCTGTCTAATTTACAGTCCCGTTGGGAATATTTAGCGGCCAACTCTACTTGTCCGTACACTAAGCTCACAGGGATCTCCTTCCCATCGGGCCCCACAGGTCCGACCTCGGCCATGTGGTCGGGATCCGCCTTCTTGTACCGCGTCTTCACCATGGCCCAGGCCTCCCTGGCACCTTGGCGGCAGGCCGATATCTTCCATAAACGGAAGCGCTGCCGCGCTCCCTGAAGCTTCTCCGCATGCTCTCCAAGGCCCTCGGGTAGGGAGAGGGACGGCCATAAGGCCTGGACGACGCCGCTCATCGCCTGCCGAACTCGTTCGAACAGTTGCACCAGCTCGGGAAGTTGATCACTCGTTGATACGGGCATCTCCTCTGCAGGGCGACCTGTGAGCACACCTACAGACATATTTTTGTCAATTGACTTCCTCGCCGAACTCTTCTTTTCAAAGGAGTTCGCTCAAGAACTTACTATAGATGCCGCGACGAAGCCGCTGATTCTCCTTCACAGAGCCAGACAGCTCGGCCCGAACACCTTTCAGCTCTTATCCAAGCTGGGCGTGGGCATCCTGGAGTCTGTTCCTTTCCTGCTGCACCTTCGTCAGCACCGTCTCGCCGGCCTTCAGCTGGCGCAGTAGTTGTTGCTTGTCCGGATCCAGTCTGGCAACATCTGCAATATCATTGTCAGACTTACACGCACGCCGCACACCACTTATCTTTTTGAAATAATGTGTTACCAGGAGGGGTCTCTGTGTTTCCTCCTGCGGCAGCGATTGCGGCCTCAAGTTGGGCCTTGCACTCTTGTAGCTCCTGGGATAATTGGGTATTCTTCTCTGTAAGATCCCGCATATCAAATGATCCTTAAATCAGTTACTCTAACTACTTTAAGTCTCGGGGGCTACTGGCATATACAACTATTAAAATCTCTTACCCATATGTCTTTTACATACTGCTCCGTGGCTCTGGTCAAACCATCTTGAGCAGCACGGAGGTGCGCGTCCCCCACGTTAAAGGCATTCAATGCCTCAAGGGAGAAGCACGCGTCACGAAAAATTGTCCGGCGGCGCCTATGGTTCATGGCGCTCTCCACCTCAGACCTGGTGGCGGACAGTCTGTCGGCATCCTCCGTTGAAGGAGTATCCGGCTCGCGCCTTGCGCTCGCCTCCCGCTCCAGACCAGGTGTTGGAGCCTGGCTGGCAGAGGCTTGGTTGGCAACCTCTCCGCCCGCAGTCCGGCGAGCACTCTTTCTCCTGCAAAAGTCATGAGCATTCAAACACCTCCTAGGAACTTTGTCCTAAATGATGGTCGCAAGCTATACCGTTGCGGTGACGTTTCGATTCGCACCGCACCCCTCTTCCGCCTGCGGGGCCGGACTGACCCTTGTCGCGGGTTCGGCTTCCCGCCTTGAAGGTACCTCCTGCGAGACACCATTGTATACGGTGGTCAGAAATGCACAAGGACGAAATAACAGTGTCAGGACTTCGGTCACAATCACCTGGGGCGCCGGAGATAGGCCAGGGTAGTCAGCCGTAATGGCGACTAGAGCATTATCCATGCTGAGTTGGTGAAACACCCCGTCGAGTAGTTCCACCTTTATCTCCGGATCCTCTTCGGAGGACGGATCAAGGGATCTTTCTGGATCCTCGGGTTGTGGGGCCGGACTATGTATGCTCTCCACAGTTCGGCGCAGTTCCTGCGTCAAAACCATAAAGTAAGGTACTTAACTTTGAAAGCGCGGGTCGGATAAATGAACATCCGCTTACCCAGCTCCGAGGGTTGTTCATTGAGAACTCATTCAATGGGCTCGTCTGGAGGAAGTCCTCCTTCTCCCCCTTGTACAGGCCAGACAGAATCTTCACTAGATCTTCGGTCGATCCCGGCCCTTTGCAGCCATGACGAGTGGCATCATTCTCCCCATTGAAATCCCACATGGGGTGGCCCCTGTATTGCAGCGGCTGCACCCCCCGCATAATGCACGTGGCCATGACTCCAATCATGGTCAATCCGGAATGGGCCAGTAACCTTATCCGGCCCATCAAATAAAGGACGCTCTTGTCTTCCTCCAGCTGAGGGCTCCGCGGGCGCCAACTCAGGCGTTTCTTCAGAGGAGCATTGCTGAACTCCGGGAGGCTGAGCCGAACAGGGTCCGGCAGTGGAGCGTCTTCTACATAAAACCATTCTGAAGGCCAGTCTTCGGACGCCTTCTTAGGGGTTCCGGATGGATATCCGGTCCCGGCGATGCGCCATATTTCGGCACCGCCCACTTGATATATTAACCCCTCGTGAGAGCGGGGTACGAGGCAGAATAGCCTCTTCCACAGTGCAAAGTGGGGCTCATTGCCCAGGAATAGCTCGCAAAGAGCTACAAAACACGCGATATGCAGAATAGAGGCGGGCGTGAAGTGATGGAGCTGGAGTCCGTAGAACTCCAGAAGCCCGCGGAGGAACGGATGTACAGGAAATCCAAGCCCCCTTATCAGATAGGGGACAAAGCATACCCGCTCCCCTTTGTTGGGACTAGGGGTGGCCTCGCTTGCTTCCCACCTTTGTAGGTGGCCAACCCGGCTCGAACCGGGACCATAAAGGCCGGAGGAAGATATCCCTCCGCTTGGAGCGTCACCAGCTCGTTGTGCGGGACAGAACATCTCCTCCAATCTCCTGGCAGAGGGCTGGGAGCGCGAGAGGAGGAGCTGCGTCGACGGTCCATGATGGAATGGATTTTTGGTAAGAAGCGCTCCGATGAGTACTCGCGGAAGGAAGATGGTGTGATTTGGATCTGGATTCTTGCCTCTCTTACAGGCAGATTGTTTGCGCAGCTAGGGGGTAAAACATAAAAGATACCCTGGCTTTTCGCATTCGTGCGACGCGTGGAAGAAGGCCATTATTGGGCGTGGAAGCCAAGGAGCGCAACATTTGTAAGGTAGCCGGACACTGTTCGGCAGGTACATGGAATTTGAAGGAGAGCCCGCCTTGCAACGCCGAAGACAATATATGCGCCGGACTCGTCGTCATTGAAGCTTGGTTCGGGGGCTACTGAGGGAGACCTGGACAAGGGGGTGTCCGGATGGCCGGACTATCATCATCAGCCGGACTCCAAGACAATGAAGATACAAGATTGAAGACTTCGTCCCATGTCCGGATGGGACTTTCCTTGGCGTGGAAGGCAAGCTTGGCGATACGGATATGTAGATCTCCTACCATTGTAACCGACTCTGTGTAACCCTAGCCCTCTCCGGTGTCTATATAAACCGGAGGGTTTTAGTCCGTAGGACACAACCATTACAACAATCATACCATAGGCTAGCTTCTATGGTTTAGCCTCCTTGATCTCGTGGTAGATCCACTCTTGTACTACCCATATCATCAATATCAATCAAGCAGGAGTAGGGTTTTACCTCCGTCGAGAGGGCCCGAACCTGGGTAAAAACATCGTGTCCCTTGTCTCCTGTTACCATCCGCCTAGACGCACAGTTCGGGACCCCCTACCAGAGATCCGCCAGTTTTGACACCGACACTTGGCAATTCGGATATGTAGATTTCCTTCTCTATAACCGACTCTGTGTAACCCTAGACCCCTCCGATGTCTATATAAACCGGAGGGTTTAGTCCGTATGACAACAACAATCATAATCATAGGCTAGCTTCTAGGGTTTAGCCTCTACGATCTCATGGTAGATCAACTCTTGTAATACACATATCATCAAGATCAATCAAGCAGGAAGTAGGGTATTACCTCCATCGAGATGGCCCGAACCTGGGTAAACATTGTGTCCCCCGCCTCCTGTTACCATTTGCCTTAGATGCACAGTTCGGGACCCTGATACGTCTCCAATGTATCTACTTTTCCAAACACTTCTGCCCTTGTTTTGGACTCTAACTTGCATGATTTGAATGAAACTAACCCGGACTGACGCTGTTTTCAGCAGAACGGCCATGGTGTTGTTTATTGTGCAGAAAACAAAATTTCTCGGAATGACCTGAAAATCCACGGAGATAACTTTTGGAAAATATAAAAAATACTGGCGAAATAATCAAGGCCAGGGGCCCCACACCCTGTCCACGAGGGTGGGGGGCGCGCCCCCTGTCTCGTGGGCCCCCTAATGCTCCGCCGACCTCAACTCCAACTCCATATATTCCATTTCCGGCGAAAATAATTAGAGAGAAAGTTTCATCGCGTTTTACGATACGGAGCCGCTGCCAAGCCCTAATCTCTCTCGAGAGGGCTGATCTGGAGTCCGTTCGGGGCTCCGGAGAGGGGGATTCATCGCCGTCGTCATCATCAACCATCCTCCATCACCAATTTCATGATGCTCACCGCCATGCATGAGTAATTCCATCTTAGGCTTGCTGGACGGTGATGGGTTGGATGAGATTTACCATGTAATCAAGTTAGTTTTGTTAGGGTTTGATCCCTAGTATCCACTATGTTCTGAGATTGATGTTGCTATGACTTTGCTATGCTTAATGCTTGTCACTAGAGCCCGAGTGCCATGATTTCAGATCTGAACCTATTATGTTTTCATGAATATATGTGAGTTCTTGATCCTATCTTTCAAGTCTATAGTCACCTATTATGTGTTATGATCCAACAACCCCGAAGTGACAATAATTGGGATACTTCTCGGTGATGACCATAGTTTGAGGAGTTCATGTATTCACTATTTGTTAATGCTTTGGTCCGGTACTCTATTAAAAGGAGGCCTTAATATCCCTTAGTTTTCACTAGGACCCCGCTGCCACAGGAGGGTAGGACAAAAGATGTCATGCAAGTTCTTTCCATAAGCATGTATGACTATATTCGGAATACATGCCTACATTACATTGATGAAGTGGAGCTAGTTCTGTGTCACCCTATGTTATAGCTATTACATGAGGAATCGCACCCGACATAATTATCCATCACTGATCCAATGCCTATGAGCTTTTCACATATTGTGCTTCGCTTATTTACTTTTCTGTTGCTACTGTTACAATTACTACAAAATTGCTATCTGTACTTTTGCCACTGTTACCATTACTATCATACTACTTTGCTACTAAATACTTTGCTGCAGATACTAAGTTATCCAGGTGTGGTTGAATTGACAACTCAACTGCTAATACTTGAGAATATTCTTTGGCTACCCTTGTGTCGAATCAATAAATTTGGGTTGAATACTCTACCCTCGAAAGTTGTTGCGATCCTCTACACTTGTGGGTTATCAAGACACATTTCTGGCACCGTTGCCGGGGAGCATAGCTCTATTCTTTGAGTCACTTGGGATTTATATCTGCTGATCACTATGAGGAACTTGAAAGATGAAAGAACTAAGATTTTGCCCTCAACTACGAGGGGAGGTAAGGAACTGCCATCTAGCTCTGCACTAGATTCTCCTTCTGTTATGAGTAAGCTTACGACACCTAAACCTGCTACTGCTTTGAATTCTGATATGTCGCATGTTATTGATGATGCCCTTCTGTTATGAGTAAGCTTACGACACCTAAACCTGCTACTGCTTTGAATTCTGATATGTCGCATGTTATTGATGATGCCACTTCTGCTATGCATGAGACTTATGATGAAACTACTTCTGTGCGTGATACTACTCTGCGATTAGGTGAATTTCTTGATGAACAATTTATTGATGATAGTGATGATGAAAGTTCTCCCCCTGATTATGAATTGCCTGTTGTTCCTGAGGGTTATGTTATGTGAAAGAAGCTGTTAGAGCTATTTTTGCTTGCAAAGATAGATATGATCTTAAGAAGTTATTAGCAAAATAGAAGCAGCAATCCCTTAATGCTAGAATGAAACCTGACCCTGCTTTTGCTACTTCACCTATCTGTGTTATTGATAAAGATTATGAATTCTCTGTTGATCCTGAGATAATTACTTTGGTTGAATCTGATCCTTTTTATGGCTACGAATCTGAAACTGTTGTGGCACATCTTACCAAGTTAAATGATATAGCCACCCTGTTTACTAATGATGAGAAGTCTCGCTATTATTATATCCTTAAGATATTTACATTCTCATTAAAGGTGATGCTAAAACTTGGTTTAATTCTCTTGATCCTGGTTGTGTGCGTAGTCCCCAGGATATGATTTATTACTTCTCTGCTAAATATTTCCCTGCTCATAAGAAACAAGCTGCCTTGCGAGAAATATATAATTTTGTGCAAATCAAAGAAGAGAGTCTCCCACAAGCTTGGGGGAGGCTTCTCCGATTACTTAATGCTTTGCCTGATCATCCTCTTAAGAAAAATGAAATACTTGATATCTTTTATAATGGACTAACCGATGCTTCCAAGGACTACTTGGATAGTTGTGCTGGTTGTGTTTTCAGGGAAAGAACAGTCGACCAAGCTGAATTACTATTGAATAATATGTTGAATAATGAAAATAATTGGACTCTTCCTGAGCCAATTCCTGAGCCAATTGAGCCAACTCCTGAGCCTATTCCTAAACCAACTCCGAAGAAGAGGGGAGTTCTATTTCTCAGTCCTGAAGATATGCAAGAGGCAAAGAAATCAATGAAAGAAAAAGGTATAAAAGCTGAAGATGTTAAGAATTTACCTCCTATTGAAGAAATAAATGGTCTTAATATACCGCCTGGCGAAGAAATACATTGTCCTGATAACCCGATACAGGTAGTAAAGGTAAATTCTCTCTATAGATATGATAAAGTTGAAATCCCGTCTACTAAATTTCATAGCCCGTGCTTAGATGAATTTGATGACTTTATGGCTAGACAAGAAAGTTTTAATGCTCATGTTGGTAGAGAATTAAATAATAATGCTTTCGAAATAGGACGCTTGAGTGATTATATGGCTAGGGTTAAAGGTGAACTTAAACTCATTAGCAAATACGCTTCTATGGTTACCACTCAAGCCGAGCAAGTACTTAAAGCTCAAAGTGATTTGCTCGATGAATTAAATAATAAACATGACTTTGCTGTTAGAGTGGCTACTAGAACTGGTAGAATGACTCAGGAACCTTTGTATCCTAAAGGCCACCCTAAGAGAGAATCGAGCAGGATTCTCAGAGAAATAATTTAGAGGCACCTAGTTCTTCCAAAAAGAAGAAAAAGAAAAACGATAGGACTTTGCATGCTTCTAGTGAACCTGTTGTAGACACACCTGAGAATCCCAATGATATTTCTATTTCTGATGCTGAAACACAATCGGGTGATGAACATGAACCTAGTGATAATGTTAATAATAATATTCATGTTGATGCCGAACCTAGCAATAATAATGATGTGGAGATTGATCCTGCTGTTGATCTTGATAACCCACAATCAAAGAATCAACGTTATGATAAGAGAGATTTTGTTGCTAGGAAGCACGGTAGAGAAAGGGAACCATGGGTTCAGAAACCCATGCCCTTTCCTCCTAAACCATCCAAGACAAAGGATGATGAGGATTTTGAGCGCTTTGCTGAAGTGATTAGACCTATCTTCTTACGTATTCTCTTAACTAATATGCTTAAATTAAATCGTTATGCTAAAGATATGAAGGATATCATTACAAATAAAAGAAAGATACCGGAAGCTGAAATTTCCACCATGCTTGCTAATTACACTTTTAAGGGTGGAATACCAAAGAAACTTGGAGACCCCCGGGTACTAACTATACCATGCTACATTAAAAGAAATTATGTTAAAACTGCTTTGTGTGTTCTCGGAGCAGGTGTTAGTGTTATGCCTCTCTCTTTATATCGTAGACTTGAATTGAATAAGCTGACACCTAGTGAAATATCTTTGCAAATGGCTAGTAAATGAACTGCTATATCTGTCGGTATTTGTGAGGATGTGCCTTTTGTGATTGCAAATGTCACTATCCTAACGGACTTTGTTATTCTTGATATTCAAGGACGATAGTATGTCGATTATCCTTGGTAGACCCTTTTTGAATACTGTAGGGGCTGTTATTGATTGCAACAAAGGCAATGTCACTTTTCATGTTAATGTTAATGAGCATACGATACACTTTCCGAGGAAACAACCTCAAGTTCATAGCATCAATTCTATTGGAAAAGTTCCAACTATCATTATTGGAGGTTTTGAATTTCCTCTTCCTACTGTCAAGAAAAAGTATGATATTCTTATTGTTGGGGATGTTCATATCCCCGTTGAGGTAATCTAGTTTTATTCGAAATTTCTCCGGTTCCGTGTTATTCAGAATGAGCTTGTTAAGAAGACTTGATCAACCTTGTTAGTGGATTCATTTTGATGATCATGAGATGGATGAAACTAGAAGGCACAACCTTCTATACCCTCCTTTTACTTTCTGTTATGTAGAATAAATAAAGCAAAAATATTATTATCTGTCTGTTTTTGAATTATCCGCACAATAAAAAATATCCCAAAAATAAAAGTGCTCCAAATGCCTTGAAAATTTAGTATGATTTTTTATGGAATATTTGAGGATTTTAGGCACTGAAAACACTGCAGGGGTCAAGCACCTGGCCACGAGGGTGGAGGGCGCGCCCACACCCCCTGGGTGCGCCCCCTGTCTCGTGGGCCCACGGTGGCCCCCCTCCACTTATTCCTGCACCCACACACTCCAACTTCCACCCAAAAAACCCCCATCCAGCTCAGGCACGAGTTCTAGCTCATTTTGCTGCGATTTTCAATCTCCTTTCTCAAAGCTCCATTCACAAAACTGCTTTGGGAGATTGTTGCTTGGTATGTGACTCCTCCATTGGTCCAATTAGTTTTTGTTCTAGTGCTTTATTCTTTGCAAATTTTTGCTGCATAAGTGACCCTGTTCTTGAGCTTGCATGTCAAATTTATGAGGTCCCAAGTAATTCTAATTCATGATATAGGCTCTAGGCACTTGTAGGAGTAGTTGCTACCAATCTTGTTTAGTTTTATTCACTTTTATGTTGAAGTCACTAAAAATTTCAGAAATTTTTCAGAGAAAGAAATATGTCTAGGAGAATGTAGCAAGGTGGTTCCTCAACAAAGAGAGGACCTAGGCGTGCTATGCGTGAGCAGGACGATGAACCACCAAGGGATGCTGAAGTGCGAGCTTGTGAGTGGCCATCAGAAGAGTTTATGGTCAATGCAGGCATTAAGGATGAATTTGACGCATATGTGCGTAATGCCGATCTTGAGGACTTCTTACAAGATAAGTGTCCTCAGTACTACCAATTGACTGATTCATTCGTAAGAAGGTTTAAATATACATCTTCGCGTAATTCTCAGAGTGTCCTGTTTGATATTTATGATCAATCTTATACCATGGACTTAGAAGATTTTACAACTGCTTGCAAACTCCCGCAGTGGGGCAATGTTCATGAACCCCATAGATCTGAATATAAACACTTTCTTGCTAGTATTACTGTGGGAGAATCTAGGGATATAGCACAAGCTACCATAGGGAGCATTCATTTTCCTGCTATACATTATTTTGCTCTCTTCATTGGTAGATGCATTAACGGTAAAGATGAAGCATGTCACATGTGTGTCCCTGATCTTTGTGTCCTCAAGAGTGCTGTGTTAGGTAATAAAGATTACAACTTGGGGGCAATAGTTGCATGTAGGTTGGATAATAATGGTATAACTGGAGATTTATTTGGAGGGATTTATGCGACCCGTGTTGCTAATTATCTTGGTATAGCCCAACGAGAGGAGGATATGGAGTTGCTTTGTCACACCCTGCATTTTGTAACATTTAATTTGCAATATTAAAGCATGAAAATTTGGACCAACAAAAACTTTTGCATTATTTGGCTTTTACTTGGAGTTGGTTTTCTCTCTGTGCTTCTGTTCAAGTGCTCTTTAAGGTCAACTACTCCACCATCTACACTTCATCTCCTTGCCCTAAATTCCTGCCCAATGACCATGCCATGTGTATAGTGCAATATAGAATTTTCTTACAAAAATAATTTGGCCAGAAAGTATTTTCTAAATTTAGTTTTCCAAAAACCCTTGAATTGAGGTTTGCACTGCAAGTACTTGATTAAGGGAAGTAAAAATCTTTCCAAAAATATATTTGACTCCTATTGGATATAGGATACCCAGAAACCACAAATATATAATTTTTAAAGTTGTTTTACTATTTTATTTAAAAGCTTTTTCTTAAGGCCAGAAATGGTCTTTAATAGGGAAAAATTATTATATTGTTTTAAAAATATTTGACAAAAATTAGGGAAACTCAGTGGACATATATTTTCCATATATAAGAGTTTCAACACATGGTCATGTTCAAAATATTGGTCAAATCCCTCTAAAACCCTTCCTAGATATTTCAAGCTTTTGAAATATTTACAAAGGAAATATTCTCCAAAAATTAAAAGAAAATTCTATCATGTCACATATGACATATTAGATGATCTTGCCAAGTCTCATGACTTGGAGAACAAGATAACATCATCAAAACCCCTCAAAACCATTTCTGCCCATTCTGAAGTTTGAGCAACTCTACATTGCCAAACATGACCAATTCTTCTCAAACTTGGTGCACTTGCTCCAATGGTCTAATTATGCATCTAGACCAAATGGCACAGGTTGCAGAAGAAGAAATCTTGGTCAAAGTGCCTCAAAACCTATTCTGACCAGAATCAAATTTGAACTACTTTGTACTACCAACTTTTTCTCCAAGACCCCAACTTTGGTGAGCCTGATCACATGACCAAATAAGGCCATCACACCAAGTGGTGCATCAAGGAGAAGTGATCTACTCCACTGGATCTACACAAATCCATTCCTGCCCATTTTTAGGGTTTGCAAGAGTTACATTGGCAACTTTGTCCAAATATGCTCAGAATGGGTGGAACGCCCTAACTATATGTGGCATTTCACCCTATGGAGTATCATGGCCAGTGGAAGTCATTAACTTATCCAAAACATCATCGAACACCTTTTGGAGGAATTTTAGAATGATAATTCCAGCCCCTTCCACTAATCTCCTTGAGCCTATCTTTTTACCACAACCCCTCCTCGTTTCCCTCTGCAACTTGGATGCTTTTCTGCCCGAGGAAGCAATGAGGAGGAAGGGGGGAAACCCCATTTGTCTTCTCTGGACAGCAGTTTCTCCTCTCTCTCACAGCCCCTCTCTCTCCCCTCGGCCTCCAGAGCATCCAAGGCTCCTTCCTAGTTTTGCCCACACCCCCTGCAGCCTCCAGACACAAGTGGACACGCGCGGACGCGGAAAAGCCGCGGATGCCGGCCAAAGTCGCGCTCTGGAGCACGTCATCGCGCTCCCGACCGTTGACGCCGCGTCCCCCGAACACCTCGAGCTTCCCCCGCGCGCCAGTCGATGCCCCTCGACGTCCGCGACACGCCACCGTGCAGGCCCCCTTGTCTCTCCCTCTCTCTCACCTCCTGCGACGCGTGCCCAGTGCCGCCCGGCTCGGCCAATGCCCGGCCTCGCACGCGCGAGCGCCAGAGCCTCTCCCTGCTCTCTCTCCTTCTCCCTGGCGCCCTACTCCACCCCCACGAACGCCGTAGACAACCCCATTCCATCTCCAATGGCCACCCGAGCCAATCCCGCGGGCACCCGTAGGCCACGCCTACGGTGGACCTCGGCCAGCCTATATAAGGCGACCCCGAGCCTCTCTCTCCCTCCCCGTCGCTCCCCCACACTCCCAATCGACATCCCGCACCACTCATTCATCTCCAGAGCCGCGCGAGCTCGAGATCGAGCTCGAGCTCCGCCGCCTTGGCTCGTCGGCGTTCACGTGGTATAGGCCTTCTCCGCCCCAGTTCTCTCTCGATCTGGAACCGCAAGGCGTCACTGATCCTTTCCCCTCTCCTTCCCACTTGTTTTGCAGCCGGAAACGGCCGGAGCCATCGACGCCAAAGCGCCTCCGCCACGTGATCTCGTCGCCGGCGAACCAGGCTGCTCCGGCGACAGTCTCCACCACCACCCGAACGGCGACTCCACCCCGAATCCAACGGTAGCACCCACGCCCCTTCCCGTGCCCTGTATCGCCGCCGGCGAGCTTGCCGTCGCCTCTGGCCCGAGGTAGACGACGACGGCCGTGGGGCCGGCCCGTCAGCCTCACGCCCTAACGGGTGGGATCCACCCGTCAGGTTTAAAACGTGCGCGCGCGCACCGATTCGCCGTCGGCTAAAGGCGTATTTCGCCTTTACGCCTTCGACATGGCGGCCGCGTGGGCTAGTTTCCCCTCTAGGCCTGCTGCTGCCGTGGCCTCTCTGGCCCAGTGGCACAGCGCCACTTTCCTTTTTCTTTTTCTGTCTCTTTTCCAAAAATTCCACAGGGCAATATATTTGTCCAAATGAAATAATTCCAACTCCTAAAATCTCAGAATAATCCCACTTATTTATTGATATATCTTTCATGCACATCCATTACACTTTTCTATTCTGTTCAAATTTAAATTCAAATTTGAACAATGAAACCTCTGTTTGAAAATCCACAACTCTGTTTCCCTAGCTCCAAATTCAAAACCAAGAATTTTCCCCTTCCTAGTTTTTCTCCTAGTATTTTACAAAAATAAGTTGACATTTTCCTGAGCACTTTGACTTTTCTGTTTTTATTATTGTCCTATTTTCCCGTTATTTTCTTGCGATGTTAGATCCCGTATTTGACGAGGTAGCTGAGGAAGAAGGAGGAGCAGGGCCCGAAGACTTTGAAGACCAGGCCAACCAAGGCAAGCAGCCCTTTGACCATGTCTATGGAACCCCTTTTTATGCATGTCATAAATATAGCTCTTTATTATTGTTGCATCGGAATCATGGTGAGATGGTGAACCACGTGGGTTGGCTGCCTCCGTTATATCCTCGTTGATACTTGCATTGTGCATGGCCCTACCTTCTTATGAGGGTTATGCCGGTGGGAGTAGATAGGATGCTAAGTAGTTGCTACGCAAAAGGGACGGGTTTATGCATGGAGAAGGAGACAAAGCTTTTTCAAAAGACTTTTCGAAAACCCCGTCGGGTGCCACTTATGCCCGAGGGAGATGATGGGATGGGTGACCACTTGATGACGAAGTGGTGTGCCAAGGAAAGTGAGTGTTGTTTTCAAAACGGATTGGTCGGAGTTGCGACCGTTATTCCAACCTTACATGCGCGACCACTCTACCCTTATATGGGAAAGGGCATTATTGAGTACCTAGACCGATACTAGCTTGGAGCCCGCATTACTAGTGACGGGGGAGAGTTGGTGCTCTCTCTTGGGACGGGGTCGTGCCAGGTAGGGCGGCCATGACCATCTTTATGGGGCACCGGACACACCGTTGGTAACCCGTGCCAGTGGTATGTGATGAATATGGGAGCAAGGCTCCACAAAAATGTTATGTGAAATGTTGGGCACGGGGGTTACTGCCAATCGAGTGGACTCCATGTTAGTGTCGTCTAGGGAAAGGTAGTGATCGGGTGCTTATCCCGGGTACTAGAGGTACCGCGGGTCGTGGATGACACGGAAGTTCCCCGGATCTAGTGGGTAAAGTGTGCAACCTCTGCAGAGTGTAAAACTATTCGAATAGCCGTGTCCACGGTCATGGAAAGTTGGGTAACCGCTCTTGGGCTACGTCCACTTGTTTTCAAACCCAGCGTGTGTGATGATGGAAATGACTTGGGTCAAGTCAAAGGACTTGACACGATTGAGATGGGTTGGTGCCCACTCTGTTTATGATAAATGGGTTGGCGCCCACTCTATTTATGTTGATATCTGTAACCAGTCCTCATGGTTACTTGAACTCTCTTGATGCATGCTTTATACAGCTGTTGAACATGTCATTGCACTCAAAACTAGCTTTCTGCAAAAATTTACCTATGTCATGCATTGTTGTACCTTGAACCAAAACATGGGTTGCTTGCGAGTACATTCAAAGTACTCATTGGCTTGCCACTGGTTATTTAATTGACCAGGCATGGAAGAACCGGAGTTCAAAGAAGAGTTCTTTGGAGACGAACATGCGAACTAGGACGTTTCCCAGTCAGAATGCCTGTAGGGTTAAGGCTGATGGCATGGGTTCTACTTATCGACGACGATTTCCACTGCTTATGTTTCATTTGATGTTCAGCCCTTAAGGCTTTATCATTGTAAGACTTGACCATAATGGTCACAATTTGTGTAAGACGGTATGTATGGATGTAAGACTCTTGTTATTCAGCTTTTGTGTGTTCAGCGAGCATTGATCTCTGGGATCACTGTACACGTGCATTCGGTGATCTCGACTTATGAGTCGGGGTCCCCACAGAGCTGGTACCAGAGCCATGCTGACTGTTGGAAGCCTTAGTTAGCATGGACGTTAGTTAGAGTGAGACTATCCACAAGATTACCCGTATACCTATGTTTTATGATAGTATCCCAAACATAGGTCACATTCCCTCTATTAACCCTTCCCCCTCCACTTTTTGTAGATGGCCGTCGTACCTGAGGACTTCCTGACCACCGGGTTTCCCGTGCTTCTTGAGGATAGCCTCAGGAAGTGCCAGTTCACTCGAGCCCCCACCTTCTCCTACCACGAGTGCTGGATCAACAGCACTAAGAAGGAGTATTACGTGGAGGTAGTCGTGAGGGCGAACGACTCCCCGACGAGCTGGTTCTTTGAAGGACCCCAGATGGCAATACTGCTCCTTGCTGTGGAGACTGCTACCCTCAAGGCGCTGACTCGCCTCCGGGATCTCCTGCCAGAGATGGCAAGTGAGCCAGCCACCCGTTACCTGCCTTATCGTAAGGAAGGTGATGACGAGAGCAGCGCACCAGCACCACCCTTGGACGAAGGACTTTCTCTCCGCTTCCAGACCTACTTCAGCTTGTGTGCTGACAGTCTGGCACAACACCTGGCCTCGGAGTCGATGGAGCTTCGGAAGGAACTCCACGAGACCAAGGAACTCCTCCGCCTAGCTCAGATGAAGGCGGACAGGATCAAGAAGGATGGAGCACCCCCTGGACAGCCCGTTGTAGCTTATAGAGGCGGGCGACCCCCACAGGTCACGCATGCCAAGGGATCACCTCAGCCACTCCGTATGACGGTGAAGGAGTATCGCAACCTCTTCACGATGCCACCGGCAAAGCAGCGCCGTGTTCAGCTTCTCCACTCCCCCACTCCCTCAAGTGACGAAGAGACTAAGACAGATGAAGATGAGGAGGAAGACCCATAGGAGCCAGAATACCCGACCGAGCATTCCACCACTTAGACACTGTTCAGGACTAGGATAGGCCAGTCCGTAACCCTATAGTAGGATAGGTCGTGTACCCCCTTTTGCGAAGTCGAGTCTTTGTAATGGTTCATATGAAACCATGTTGTGTTGTGTTTGATTTCAACTTGCTTTGATGAAGTCGTACTTTCCCTTTGGGAACTTGTAAACGACTACATCCCCCATTTGGTTTTAATGCATGAGTTTGGCCCTTCTGGCCCTGGTTTAACAAAGATTTGTGTCACACCACCCCCTTACTAGGCATCCCATCTATATTGCTTTCCCTCATTTTATTTTCCCAATCATGAGACCTTGACCGCTCCAATAGGATGCCTGTTGTAACACGTACTGGTACCTCTACCCAGCCGCAAGAAGCCGGAGGTTCTGCTGAGGCAGAAGCCAGCCAGGACCAAGCCCAAGGACAGACTCCACCACCGCCACCTCCTCCAAACATGGACATGGCTCAGCTTCTCCAAGCCTTTCGAGAGGAGCGCCAAGCCAACACTGCAGCCCTCCAGATGATTGCCCAAGATGTCAATCGCCAGCCGGCGGGACACGGCCATGGACGTTCCACGCTGGTGGAGTTCAAGAAGCATGCACCACCCACCTTCATCGAGACAGCTGAACCCCTGGATGCAGACGACTGGGTCCGCACCATTGAGGATCTGCTGGCACTAGTCGGATGCACTAAGGACCGCGAGAAGGTGGCGTATGCTGCCCACTGTCTCGGGTGAACTGCCAGAGCTTGGTGGGATGGATTTAAGGCCATGCATGCTGAGCAAGACATCACTTGGGACACCTTCAAGACAGAATTCCGCAAGGCCCACATTCCTTCCGGAATCATGGCCATCAAGAAGCGTGAGTTCCGAGCCCTGAAGCAAGGTAGTAGCACTGTCAAGGAGTACATGCAGAAGTTCAGTGTTCTCTCAAGGTATGCCCCCGAGGATGTCAGCACTGATGCTGCCAAAAGGGAGCGCTTCATGGAAGGCCTTAACCAGACTCTGCAGTACTCGCTTGTTGTGTGTGACTGCCCAACCTTTCCTGATCTGGTGAACAAGGCACTCATGCTTGAGGACAAGCGACGTGCCTTGGATGACACTCGTAAGCGCAAGATGATCAGCAAGGGTAGCTCCAGCAACCAGAAGCCTCGTCCGTGGCAGCCAGCTCCGGTCAAGCCAACCTATCAGCAACCAAGAGCTCCTGCACCCCGCACCAACTATCCACCTCAGCAGTACGCCAACCCCAGGCCAGCTTACAACAACCCCAATAGCAATGCTGGCAAGGGCGTCACCCCCAACCAAGTCACTTGCTTTGGATGTGGACAGCCAGGACATTACTCCAAGAATTGCCCCAACAAGAAGCCCGACGCCCCGCGCCTCAATGCGCAAAACCCAGGACAAGGTCGTGGAATGCCACCGAGGAACCAAGCTCCCCGCAACCTACCCAACAACGGCAGGGGTCGTGTGAATCATGTCACGGCAGAAGAAGCCCAGGAAGACCCGGACGTCGTGCTGGGTACGTTCCTTGTCAATTCAGCACCTGCAACTGTCTTGTTTGATTCTGGAGCCACGCATTCATTTGTCACCCAAAAGTTTGCATTAAAAAGTGGCATGACCCCCACACTCCTGTATAACCCTATGGTGGTACAAACCCCCGGAGCAGAGATGAGAGCCAAGGTAGGATGTAAAGGAGTCGGGATTATCATTAACGGGGTAGACTTCCTAGCAGACCTTATCATCCTAAATTCACAAGGCTTGGATGTGATCTTAGGAATGAATTGGCTCAGCAAGCACCAAGGCTTGATAGATTGCGCCAACCGAACTATCACTATGACCAATGACCAAGGAGTCGAAGTTAAATTTGCCTCCAACTCCTACTCTGCTCAAGCCAACCAGGTCAACTGTCTGACTGAAGTTGGATTGGAGCAAGTGCCAGTAGTATGCCAATATCCCGATGTTTTTCCTGATGAGCTACCGGGAATGCCTCCTGACCGAGACATTGAGTTCATCATCGAGCTCATACCCGGAGCAGGACCCATCTATAAGAAGCCTTATAGAATGGGATCGGAGGAGTTAGCAGAATTGAAGAAGCAACTGGAAGAGCAGTTGAGGAAGGGATTTATCCGCCCTGGTGCCTCCCCTTGGGAATCACCTGTTCTGTTTGTGGCAAAGAAGGACGGTACCATCCGCTTGTGCATTGACTACCGTTCCCTCAATGAAGTTACAATCAAGAACAAGTACCCACTTCCCAAGATTGAAGATCTGTTTGATCAACTCAATGGGGCCAAGGTGTTCTCCAAGATCGACCTCAGATCTGGGTACTACCAACTGAAAATCAGACCCCAAGATATTCCGAAGACGACATTTGTAACCAGATATGGCCTGTATGAGTGCACGGTCATGTCCTTTGGATTGACCAATGCCCCGGCTTACTTCATGTATCTCATGAATAAGGTCTTCATGGAATATTTGGACAAGTTTGTCGTTGTCTTCATTGATGACATTCTTGTCTTCTCGAAGTCGGAAGAAGAGCACGAGCAACACTTGAGGATGGTCCTAGACAAGCTTCGAGAGCACCAACTGTATGCCAAGTTCAGCAAGTGTGAATTCTGGCTGCGTGAAGTTGGATTCCTGGGTCATGTTTTAACTGAAAAGGGATTGTCAGTCGACCCCGCTAAGATTGAAGCCGTGACTGAATGGCAATCCCCGAGCAATGTGAAGGAAGTCAGAAGCTTCCTCGAACTCGCGGGATATTACCGCAAGTTCGTTGAAGGATTCTCAAGCATTGCCCGACCCATGACTCAGCTCTTGAAGAAGGACAAGAAGTTCGAATGGACCCCGAAGTGCGAAGTGAGCTTCCAGGAGCTGAAGAAGAGGCTGACCACCGCCCCGGTTCTGGCCACGCCAGATATACACAAGGAATTTCTGATATACTGTGATGCGTCAAGAACCGGACTGGGAGGTGTTCTGATGCAAGAAGGCAGAGTCGTAGCCTACCTTTCAAGGCAACTACGACCTCACGAAGAGAACTATGCTACTCATGACCTTGAGCTAGCAGCAGTGGTTCATGCCCTGAAAACTTGGCGACATTACCTCTTGGGGAAGCGATGTGAGATATACACGGATCACAAAAGTCTGAAGTATATTTTCACTCAAAGGGAATTGAACATGAGGCAGAGGAGATGGCTAGAGTTGATAAAAGATTATGACCTCAGTGTTCAATACCACCCTGGAAAGGGTAATGTGGTAGCAGATGCGTTGAGCAGGAAGGCTTGCTCCTTGAATGCTATGCTTAAGGACAAGCTACCCGCCTTGTATGAAGAACTTGAAAGCTTCGGGTTGGAACTGGTTGCACCAGGATTCTTGGCCAACCTCGAAGTTAAGCCCACCTTGATGGATGATATTAAGGAAGCTCAGAAGGGACATGAGAGTATTGAAGGCATCAAGAGGAAGATCAAGGCAGGCAAAGCCTCAGGATTCTCAGAGGATGAGGAAGGAATTGTGTGGTTTGGGAATCGCATCTGCGTGCCCAACAAGGTTGAGCTCAAGAACCTGATCTTGCAAGAAGCTCATGACACCCCATATTCCATCCACCCTGGAGGAACCAAGATGTATCAAGACCTGAAGGAAAGATTTTGGTGGCACGGGATGAAAAGGGAGATTGCCACCTATGTTGCAAAGTGTGATGTGTGCCAAAGAGTCAAGGCTGAATATCAGCGACCTGCTGGATTGCTCCAACCACTCAAGGTTCCCGAGTGGAAATGGGATAAAGTCAGGATGGACTTCATCACCGGTTTACCCAGGTCAAGCAAGGGACATGACTCCATATGGGTCATCGTTGACCATTTGACCAAGGTGGCCCACTTCATTCCTGTCAAGACGACCTACAAGGGGAACCAGTTAGCCAGTCTCTACATCAACCGAATCGTGAGCCTTCATGGTGTTCCCAAGGAGATTGTGTCAGATCGAGGAACCCAGTTCACCTCAAGGTTTTGGAAGAAATTCCAGGAGGCCATGGGGACCAAGTTGTCCTTCAGCACTGCTTTCCACCCACAGACCGGAGGTCAGACAGAACGAGTAAATCAGATACTCGAAGACATGCTCCGAGCCTGTGTCTTAGCTTATGGAGCTAAGTGGGAAGACTGCCTCCCTTTTGCCGAGTTCTCCTACAACAACAGTTATCAGGCAAGCCTTCAGATGGCGCCATTTGAGGTGTTATACGGACGGAAATGCCGCACACCCCTCAGTTGGTCAAAGACCAGAGAAGGACTTGTCTTTGGGCCTGATATCCTTCGTGAAGCCGAAGAGCAAGTTCAGCTTGTCAGAGAGCGTCTGAAGTCTGCCAAGTCAAGACAGAAGAGCTACGCTGACTCACATCGTAGGGACATAAACTTCCGAGTTGGAGACCATGTCCATCTCCGGGTCACCCCTCTCAAAGGAACCCAACGCTTCCATGTCAAAGGAAAGCTCGCTCCGAGATACATTGGCCCCTTCAAGATCACTGAACGACGGGGAGAAGTGGCTTACCAGTTGGAACTTCCACCTGAACTTTCCGATGTGCACAACGTATTCCACGTGTCACAGCTTCGGAAGTGTCTCCAAGTTCCAGACAAGCCTGATCATTACAAGGACGTCAATCACCAAGCCATTGACCTTCAACCTGATTTGACTTACCGTGAGAGGCCCATCTGCATTCTGGATGAGGCTGAGCGACGCACTCGAAGCCGCATCATCAAGTACTTCAAGGTGCAATGGAGCAACCACACTAAAGCAGAAGCAACTTGGGAGCGTGAAGACTACCTTAGATCCGAGTTTCCGTATCTCCTTAAAGCCTAGTTTAGGAATCTCGGGGACGAGATTCTTGTAAGGGGGGTAGGTCTGTCACACCCTGCATTTTGTAACATTTCATTTGCAATATTAAAGCATGAAAATTTGGACCAACAAAAACTTTTGCATTATTTGGCTTTTACTTGGAGTTGGTTTTCTCTCTGTGCTTCTGTTCAAGTGCTCTTTAAGGTCAACTACTCCACCATCTACACTTCATCTCCTTGCCCTAAATTCCTGCCCAATGACCATGCCATGTGTGTAGTGCAATATAGAATTTTCTTACAAAAATAATTTGGCCAGAAAGTATTTTCTAAATTTAGTTTTCCAAAAACCCTTGAATTGAGGTTTGCACTTCAAGTACTTGATTAAGGGCAGTAAAAATCTTTCCAAAAATATATTTGACTCCTATTGGATATAGGATACCCAGAAACCACAAAAATATAATTTTTAAAGTTGTTTTACTATTTTATTTAAAAGCTTTTTCTTAAGGCCAAAAATGGTCTTTAATAGGGAAAAATTATTATATTGTTTTAAAAATATTTGACAAAAATTAGGGAAACTCAGTGGACATATATTTTCCATATATAAGAGTTTCAACACATGGTCATGTTCAAAATATTGGTCAAATCCCTCTAAAACCCTTCCTGGATATTTCAAGCTTTTGAAATATTTACAAAGGAAATATTCTCCAAAAATTACAAGAAAATTCTATCATGTCACATATGACATATTAGATGATCTTGCCAAGTCTCATGACTTGGAGAACAAGATAACATCATCAAAACCCCTCAAAACCATTTCTGCCCATTCTGAAGTTTGAGCAACTCTACATTGCCAAACATGACCAATTGTTCTCAAACTTGGTGCACTTTCTCCAATGGTCTAATTATGCATCTAGACCAAATGGCACAGGTTGGAGAAGAAGAAATCTTGGTCAAAGTGCCTCAAAACCTATTCTGACCAGAATCAAATTTGAACTACTTTGTACTACCAACTTTTTCTCCAAGACCCCAACTTTGGTGAGCCTGATCACATGACCAAATAAGGCCATCACACCAAGTGGTGCATCAAGGAGAAGTGATCTACTCCACTGGATCTACACAAATCCATTCCTGCCCATTTTTAGGGTTTGCAAGAGTTACATTGGCAACTTTGTCCAAATAAGCTCAGAATGGGTGGAACGCCCTAACTATATGTGGCATTTCACCCTATGGAGTATCATGGCTAGTGGAAGTCATTAACTTATCCAAAACATCATCAAACACCTTCTGGAGGAATTTTAGAATGATAATTCCAGCCCCTTCCACAAATCTCCTTGAGCCTATCTTTTTACCACAACCCCTCCTCGTTTCCCTCTTCAACTTGGATGCTTTTCTGCCCGAGGAAGCAATGAGGAGGAAGGGGGGAAACCCCATTTGTCTTCTCTGGACAGCAGTTTCTCCTCTCTCTCACAGCCCCTCTCTCTCCCCTCGGCCTCTAGAGCATCCAAGGCTCCTTCCTAGTTTTGCCCACACCCCCTGCAGCCTCCAGACACAAGTGGACGCGCGCGGACGCGGAAAAGCCGCGGATACCGGCCAAAGTAGCGCTCTGGAGCACGTCATCGCGCTCCCGACCGTTGATGCCGCGTCCCCCGACCACCTCGAGCTTCCCCCGCGCACCAGTCGATGCCCCTCGACGTCCGCAACACGCCACCGTGCAGGCCCCCTTGTCTCTCCCTCTCTCTCACCTCCTGCGACGCGTGCCCAGCGCCGCCCGGCTCGGCCAATGCCCAGTCTCGCACGCGCGAGCGCCAGAGCCTCTCCCCGCTCTCTCTCCTTCTCCCTGGCGCCCTACTCCACCCCCACGAACGCCGTAGACAACCCCATTCCCTCTCCAATGGCCACCCGAGCCAATCCCGCGGGCACCCGTAGGCCATGCCTACGGTGGAACTCGGCCAGCCTATATAAGGCGACCTCGAGCCTCTCTCTCCCTCCCTGTTATTCCCCCACACTCCCAATCGACATCCCGCACCACTCGTTCATCTCCAGAGCCGCCCGAGCTCGAGATCGAGCTCGAGCTCCGCCGCCTCGGCTCGTCGGCGTTCACGCGGTATAGGCCTTCTCCGCCCCAGTTCTCTCTCGATCTGGAACCACAAGGCGTCACTGATCCTTTCCCCTCTCCTTCCCACTTGTTTTGCAGCCGGAAACGACCGGAGCCATCAACGCCGAAGCGCCTCCGCCGCGTGACCTCGTCGCCGGCGAACCAGGCTGCTCCGGCGACCGTCTCCACCACCACCCGAACGGCGACTCCACCCCGAATCCAATGGTAGCACCCACGCCCCTTCCCGTGCCCTGTATCGCCGCCGGCGAGCTCGCCGTCGCCTCTGGCCGGAGGTAAACGAAGACGGCCGTGGGGCCGGCCCGTCAGCCTCATGCCCTGACGGGTGGAATCCACCCGTCAGGTTTAAAACGTGTGTGCGCGCGCGCACCGATTCGCCATCGGCTGAAGGCGTATTTCGCCTTTACGCCTTCGACGTGGCGGCCGCGTGGGCTGGTTTCCCCTCTGGGCCTGCTGCTGCCGTGGCCTCTCTGGCCCAGTGGCACAGCGCCACTTTCCTTTTTCTTTTTCTGTCTCTTTTCCAAAAATTCCACAGGGCAATATATTTGTCCAAATGAAATAATTCCAACTCCTAAAATCTCAGAATAATCCCACTTATTTATTGATATATCTTTCATGCACATCCATTACACTTTTCTGTTCTGTTCAAATTTAAATTCAAATTTGAACAATAAAACCTCTGTTTGAAAATCCACAACTCTGTTTCCCTAGCTCCAAATTCAAAACCAAGAATTTTCCCCTTCCTAGTTTTTCTCCTAGTATTTTACAAAAATAAGTTGACATTTTTCTAAGCACTTTGAATTTTCTGTTTTTATTATTGTCTTATTTTCCCGTTATTTTCTTGCGACGTTAGATCCCGTATTTGACGAGGTAGCTGAGGAAGAAGGAGGAGCAGGGCCCGAAGACTTTGAAGACGAGGCCAACCAAGGCAAGCAGCCCTTTGACCATGTCTATGGAACCCCTTTTTACGCATGTCATAAATATAGCTCTTTATTATTGTTGCATCGGAATCATGGTGAGATGGTGAACCACGTGGGTTGGCTGCCTCCGTTATATCCTCGTTGATACTTGCATTGTGCATGGCCCTACCTTCTTATGAGGGTTATGCCGGTGGGAGTAGATAGGATGCTAAGTAGTTGCTACGCAAAAGGGACGGGTTTATGCATGGAGAAGGAGACAAAGCTTTTTCAAAAGACTTTTCGAAAACCCCGTCGGGTGCCACTTATGCCCGAGGGAGATGATGGGATGGGTGACCACTTGATGACGAAGTGGTGTGCCAAGGAAAGTGAGTGTTGTTTTCAAAACGGATTGGTCGGAGTTGCGACCGTTATTCCAACCTTACATGCGCGACCACTCTACCCTTATATGGGAAAGGGCATTATTGAGTACCTAGACCGATACTAGCTTGGAGCCCGCATTACTAGTGACGGGGGAGAGTTGGTGCTCTCTCTTGGGACGGGGTCGTGCCAGGTAGGGCGGCCATGACCATCTTTATGGGGCACCGGACACACCGTTGGTACCCCGTGCCAGTGGTATGTGATGAATATGGGAGCAAGGCTCCACAAAAATGTTATGTGAAATGTTGGGCACGGGGGTTACTGCCAATCGAGTGGACTCCATGTTAGTGTCGTCTAGGGAAAGGTAGTGATCGGGTGCTTATCCCGGGTACTTGAGGTACCGCGGGTCGTGGATGACACGGAAGTTCCCCGGATCTAGTGGGTAAAGTGTGCAACCTCTGCAGAGTGTAAAACTATTCGAATAGCCGTGTCCACGGTCATGGAAAGTTGGGTAACCGCTCTTGGGCTACGTCCACTTGTTTTCAAACCTAGCGTGTGTGATGATGGAAATGACTTGGGTCAAGTCAAAGGACTTGACACGATTGAGATGGGTTGGTGCCCACTATGTTTATGATAAATGGGTTGGTGCCCACTCTATTTATGTTGATATATGTAACCAGTCCTCATGGTTACTTGAACTCTCTTGATGCATGCTTTATAGAGCTGTTGAACATGTCATTGCACTCAAAACTAGCTTTCTGCAAAAATTTACCTATGTCATGCATTGTTGTACCTTGAACCAAAACATGGGTTGCTTGCGAGTACATTCAAAGTACTCATTGGCTTGCCACTGGTTATTTAATTGACCAGGCATGGAAGAACCGGAGTTCGAAGAAGAGTTCTTTGGAGACGAACATGCGAACTAGGACGTTTCCCAGTCAGAATGCCTGTAGGGTTAAGGCTGATGGCATGGGTTCTACTTATTGACGACGATTTCCGCTGCTTATGTTTCATTTGATGTTCAGCCCTTAAGGCTTTATCATTGTAAGACTTGACCATAATGGTCACAATTTGTGTAAGACGGTATGTATGGATGTAAGACTCTTGTTATTCAGCTTCTATGTGTTCAGTGAGCATTGATCTCTGGGATCACTGTACACGTGCATTCGGTGATCTCGACTTATGAGTCGGGGTCCCCACATGCTTCCTGCTTATTTAGATTATGACGCGATGGTCAAACATCGTTTTCTTTTGAGGAACGAACAATTCCACCAGTATCGACTAATCTTTGACAGACGTAGCGCTGTCAATGTTACTCTCCCTGCTCCTTTCCTTTTTGATTACCAGGAAAAACAAAGATATGTTGTTACCAGGGAGGAGGCAGCTGAACACGAGGGGAGAGCGGAGGCGGCTCACCAACATGCCGCTCCTAAGGATGCATTTGCTGCTGCATCTCAGTACGATCCCAGTTATAACTTCGGATATCAGCCATGATATCCTTGGCAATAGACCACCTTAGGCCAAAAGCCTAAGCTTGGGGGAGTACGTATTTCTCACCAACTTGACATTCATGTTCACACACTATTCTAGTTGTCGGTGCTCATACTCTATCATTGTATTATCCATGCTAGTTTAATTTTCTTTTTCTAGCTTTCTTCTTATGTGTTTGATAAACCTTAAGAAAAACAAAAAAAATTGTTAGTTTACTTTCCATGCCTTGTAGTAGTAATTAAAATGAAAAGACCCCAAAAGATTTCTCGTTCTTCTTTTACTTGTTGGGAGCTTTCCCGTGTAAATAGTTTTATTTCTTTTCTTTCCTTTGGGGGTCGAGAGTAGAAGACCATATTGAAAATGTTTAGTGGAGCTCATATGCATGATTGTTGATTTAACTTAGAGCCCATATTACTTTGTCTCCTCTCTTGAGTTGAATGCTTGCAGATTCCAGCTTAGTCCAATGCACGTGCACTATTATTATTATATACACTGTTCGGTCGTGCAAGTGAAAGGCAATAATGATGATATATGATGGACTGATTGAGATGAGAAAAGCTGGTATGAACTCGACCTCTTTTGTTTTTGTAAATATGATGAGTTCATCATTCCTGATTCAGCCTATTATGAAGTAAACATATTTGCAAGGACATTTAGAGATTATAGTTGCTTGTGCCATGCTTAATTAGCTATGAGTTATAATGGTTTACCTTGTGTGCCAACATGCTATTAAAATGATTATGATGTGGTATGATGGGATGATATCCTCCTTTGAATGAATTGAGTGACTCGACTTGGCACATGTTCACACAGGTAGTTGAAACAAATCAACATAGCCTTCATGACATTTATGTTCATGGTGGATTATATCCTACTCATGCTTGTACTTGGTGTAAATTAATTTTATTGCATGTTCATGACTGTTGTCACTCTCTCAGTTGGTCGCTTCCCAGTCTTTTGCTAGCCTTCACCTGCACTAAGTGGGAATATTGCTTGTGCATCCAAACTCCATAAACCCCAAAGTTATTCCATATGAGTCCACCATACCTTCCTATATGCGGTATCTACCTGCCGTTCCAAGTAAATTTATATGTGCCGAACTCCAAACCTTCAAATGAAATTCTGTTTTGTATGCTCGAGCAGCTCATGTTTCAACTAGGGCTGTCTGTATCTTCCATGCTAGGTGAGTTATTCTCAAGAGGAGTGGACTCCGCTCCTCATTCATGAGAAAATGGCCGGTAACTGGGATGCCCAGTCCCATGATAAAAAAGATCATAGCAAATCAAAATAATTAAACAAAACTCCCCCAGGGCTGTTGCTAGTTGGAGGCACTCGTTGTTTCGAGCAAGCCATGGATTGATGCTTGTTGGTGGTGGGGGAGTATAAACTTTTACCATTCTGTTTGGGAACTGCCTATAATGTATGTAGCATGGAAGATATCGCCATCTCATAGTTGTTGCGTTGACAGTGAAAGTATGCTGCTCAAAATGTTATCCATCTCTTTTCAAAAATTGAGCTCTGGCACCTCTACAAATCCTTGCTTCCCTCTGCGAAGGGCCTATCTATTTACTTTTATGTTGAGTCATCACATTCTTATTAAAAAGCACCCGCTGGAGAGCACACTATCATTTTCATTCATTGCTATTAGTTTATAATTTGGTATGACTTGACTGGATCTCTTTTACCATGAATTACAAAGTTTAGTCAGTCCTTGATCTTTAAAGGTGCTCTGCATTTATGTTTTGCGGTCTCAGAAAGGGCTAGCGAGATACCATCTTGTTATATCATATTATGATTGTTTCGAGAAAGTGTTGTCATCCGAGTTTTATTATTATTGCTCGTTATCTGATTATGCCATTGATATGAGTAAATATGAGACCTAAGTGTTATTGTGAATATGGTTAGTTCATAATCTTTGCTGAAAACTTGAATGATGGCTTTACATATTTACAACAACAAGAGCAAATAGAGTTTGCAAAAGTTTTTCTTTATCACTTTCAGTTTATCAACTAAATTGCTTGAGGACAAGCAAAGGTTTAAGCTTGGGGGAGTTGATACGTCTCCAACGTGTCTACTTTTCCAAACACTTTTTCCCTTGTTTTGGACTCTAACTTGCATGATTTGAATGAAACTAACCCTGAGTGATGCTGTTTTCAGCAGAACTGCCATGGTGTTGTTTATTGTGCAGAAAACAGAAGTTCTCGGAATGACCTGAAAATCCACGGAGATAACTTTTAGAAAATATAAAAAATACTGGCAAAAGAATCAAGGCCAGGGGGCCCACACCCTGTACACGAGGGTGGGGGGCGCGCCCTCTCCCCTGGGTGCGCCCCCCTGTCTCGTGGGCCCCCTGATGCTCCACCGACCTCAACTCCAACTCCATATATTCCGTTTCATGGAGAAAAAAATCAGAGAGAAAGTTTCATCGTGTTTTATGATACGGAGCCGATGCCAAGCCCTAATCTCTCTCGGGAGGGCTGATCTAGAGTCCCTTCGGGGCTCCGGAGAGGGGGATTCGTCACCGTCGTCATCATCAACCATCCTCCATCACCAATTTCATGATGCTCACCGCCGTGCGTGAGTAATTCCATCGTAGGCTTGCTGGACGGTGATGAGTTGGATGAGATTTACCATGTAATCAAGTTAGTTTTGTTAGGGTTTGATCCCTAGTATCCACTATGTTCTGAGATTGATGTTGCTATGACTTTTCTATGCTTAATGCTTGTCACTAGGGCCCGAGTGCCATGATTTTAGATCTGAACCTATTATGTTTTCATGAATATATGTGAGTTCTTGATCCTATCTTGCAAGTCTATAGTCACCTATTATGTGTTATGATCCGACAAGCCCGAAGTGACAATAATCAGGATACTTCTCGGTGATGACTGTAGTTTGAGGAGTTCATGTATTCTCTATCTGTTAATGCTTTGGTCCGGTACTCTATTAAAAGGAGGCCTTAATATCCCTTAGTTTCCACTAGGACCCCGCTGCCACGGGAGGGTAGGACAAAAGATGTCATGCAAGTTCTTTTCCATAAGCACGTATGACTATATTCAGAATACATGCCTACATTACATTGATGAACTGGAGCTAGTTCTGTGTCACCCTATGTTATAGCTATTACATGAGGAATCACATCCGACATAATTATCCATCACTGATCCAATGCCTACGAGCTTTTCACATATCGTGCTTCGCTTATTTACTTTTCCGTTGCTACTGTTACAATTACTACAAAACTGCTATCTTTACTTTTGCCACTGTTACCATTACTATCATACTACTTTGCTACTAAATACTTTGCTACAGATACTAAGTTATCCAGGTGTGGTTGAATTGACAACTCAACTGCTAATACTTGCGAATATTCTTTGGCTCCCCTTGTGTCGAATCAATAAATTTGGGTTGAATACTCTACCCTTGAAAGCTGTTGCGATCCCTACACTTGTGGGTTATCAGACCCCCTACCTGAGATCCGCCGGTTTTGACACTGACATTGTTGCTTTCATTGAGAGTTCCACTGTGTCATCACGATAAGGCTCAATGGCTCCTTCAATCATCCACAACGATGCGATCCAGGGTGAGGTTTTCCTCCCCGGACAGATCTTCGTATTCAGCGGTTTCGCACTGCGGGCCAACTCGCTTGGCCATCTGGAGCAGATCGATAGCTACGCCCCTGGCCGTCAGGCCAGGTTTGGAAGCCTGAACTATACTGCCGACATCCACAGAGACTTGATCTTCGACGGATTCGAGCCCATGACAGGTTCGCTGCACAGTCGCGATGAGCATGACTTAGATCTGCCATCAGACGGTGTTCAGGAGAACGCACCTGCAACTACCCTGGCCTTAGATCTTGAGCAGATCGTGTCATCTGAGGATGGGTGGATAGACCCCACCGTGAAGGCCACACACTCTTCGGCAATAGAGCCGAACACAGACTTCGCCTCCAATGAGATCTGTGTCATCGGACCCTCGGACTCGTCTCCGGCCATAGGCTCCGAACCGCGCGTATCCGTGCCTATCGAATCGGATTGGGCACCGATCTGTGAGTTTACCTCCGCCGATATCTTTCAGCACTCGCCCTTGGGCGATGTACTAAATTCACTGCAATCTCTCTCCCTGTCAGGAGACTCTTGGCTGAACTATGTCCAGCTTGAGTGGGAAGCAGACGACAAAGAAATTCAATCCCCACCCACCACCCACTTAATAGCCACTGTCGACGACTTAACCAACATGCTTGATTTCGACTCCGAAGACATCGACGGTATGGACGACGATGCCAAAGAAGAACAAGAACCACCGCCTAAAGGGCGCTGGACAACCACCTCATCATATGATATATACATGGTGGACACACCCAAATTAAACAATGGCGAAGAACGGAAGGATGCAAAGGAGGATAACCCTCTTGAAAAGCAACCCAAGCGCTGACGTCGGCGCCGCTCTAAATCCCGCCACAGGAAAAACAGCAATAACGGCACAATAAAGAATAATACCCCAGACGACTCTAAAGGCAACGACGACCCCATGGACCCAGCGATGGAGCAGGATGAGCCAGGGGATGGCGAACATAGTCCAGGGCCGCTGTCCGATCACAGCGATGCCGATGGTAAAATCCATCAACATGTCTCCGAAGAAGAGAACAGTCCGGACGACGATGCACTCATCATCCCGGAAAAGCACTTGGAACAAGAGAACCTCCATAGAAGGCTTATCGCCACTGCGAGGAGCTTGAAGAAGCAGAAGCAAAGGCTTAAGGCCGCGCAGGATACGCTCAACCGCAAATGGAACAAAGTGCTCAACACTGAAGAAAAATATGGTGGCGATCGCCACACAAAGAGCTATCCAAAGCGCAAGATGCTGCCCGAATTCGATGACGAGGCTATAGAGCCCATTCCGCCGAAAAATAATATGCACGATTTGCCGGACGGACCAGCCCGTGGCCGTGACAGGGTGGCTAATGACGCCGCACACAAGTCAGCACACGATTTACGTGAGCACCTGGACAAAAAAGCCGGTATGGCTAGGTCCATCTATGGATCCAGGAAGCATGCTCTGGCGCAGGATCACGGCCACCAAAACAACTATAGTGATCGAATACCATCTCGAAATCAATACCGAACACTACAACCATCGGCAGCATGCTGTCGGTGTACTAAAGTAGGGGTACCTTAGTATCCCGAACTTGTGCACGGGCAGTTGCAGCGTCCCGCGGCAAGGCTTGCCGGGTGTCCGCCAAGATCCTTCGCTATTCCTATTACTGCCATTCAAGAACAAAGTGTCTCAACTGAGAAGACAAGGCCCCGGCAAGAGGAGCTTGCCGAGAAGGACAAGGCCCCGGCAAGAGGAGCTTGCCGGGAAGGCCAACCAAGGCATTTCAAGAGACTTGCCGCGACACGCCACGCGTCCCGGCAAAGACCCGACGAGCGACAAGCTTGCGGGTGCGACAAGACAACGACCGCGGCAAGGCGCTTGCCGCGGCGAAGCCACTACTCTGCGCCCACGCTCCAGCGCATCCAACGACGTGTCGCCGCAGGATCGTTCCTGGCGCACGTGGCGAGTAGCTGTGCAGCCAAGCGGTGCGAGGTGGCAAGTGGAGATGACGAGAAGGCCATCGTGGCGATCGGTGGCGCCCCTAATGGTCGTTTCCTGCACTGTTCGGGCGACCGGACGGGCATTAAATGCCCTTGTCCCCTGCCGTCAGAGTTAGGTAGGGGGCACTGTAGATAGCGGTTGTACCGACCCCCTTTTTTTACTTTTTTTACCCCTCTCTGCGTTGCCACCTGTCGGTGACCCCTTTAGCCTATAAAAGGAGGCCCATGCGCACATAGAAGGGGTTCGACTCATTCGAAACTACAGAACGCTCACGCTCTCGAGCAAGAACACAATACAAACACAAAGCAGCAGTAGGAGTTTTATCTCTCCGGAGAGCTCCGAAGCTGGGTAAAATCCCTCGCGTGCTTCGCCTCGATCTGCTCTTCGTGCGCCCTCCGCTCCCTGCCGGACCGAGAAGGGGCCCTGCCCCATAGGTGCTCGTTTCCCACGACATCTTTGGCGCACCAGGTAGGGGGCGTCGAGGTTGTGCGAACCTGATCTGGTGTTCGCGCGCGCTACATCATCATCTTCGTCGACATGCCACCAAAGAAGAAGGCTTCAGAGGTGGTTGGTCCGTCTGCGTCGATCCCACCGCCACAGGAGCGAACGGGCGGTGGGGTAGACGCCGGCGGAGGAACGGGCGCCAACGGGGGGACTCACATCGTCACCAGGTCCAAGGACAAGGCCCCGCAAATTTCGGCGTCTGTACATGCGCCGCGCCCGTCTCAGGAGGCGCGGGATCGACAACGCCACGGTGCTCCTAGCACCGTGCTCGCGCTAGAACAAGGCCAAGCTGGCGGATCGCGGGACGCCCAAGGTCAACATACACGCCAGCATGTTGGCGCGAGCGCAGCATGGTCGCCTGGACGAGATGTTGCTCCTTCTAACACTGTTAGAAGTTTGAGCATATCACGCTCCTCGCGTCGTTCGCCCCCGCCGCCGAAAACCCCAGAAGAAGCGTTGGCCCGAGCCCAACTGCTACTAGACTACCCTCCAGCGCCGGACAAGATGGACGACTGGAGGATC
The DNA here is from genome assembly GCA_963921465.1 of Triticum timopheevii. Taxonomy (NCBI): domain Eukaryota; kingdom Viridiplantae; phylum Streptophyta; class Magnoliopsida; order Poales; family Poaceae; genus Triticum; species Triticum timopheevii. Next base: position 145,634,979 of record OY997270.1, read on the forward strand.
ACCATCCAGAGCCTCATCGGCTTCGCCAACGGCGACAAGCCCCGGCAACCAAGCACTTCCAAGCCGCAGCAAGACGTCCAGGCGCAAGCCGATGGCGACAAGACCGGTGGGGGTGCCACCACCGTGCACTCCCCGCCCCGAAGGCCAAGATCGCCGACTCGCCGGGCTAACCTCGACACCGACTCCACCGCGTTGTCGGACCCGCGAGCTCGCCGCGATCAGCACCAAGTTCTCCAAGAACGACGACACGAAGACGCTCGCACTCGCATCGAGCGTCGAAGAGAAGCGCGGCGTCAGTCAGACCAGTGCACTGGGCCCACTGTCGATATGCATGCGCCAGGGGAACCAGGCGACTTGCCGTACGTGGTAGGCTGCCCTGCGTTCACTCGTGAGTTACGGCAGGTCCAGTGGCCTAGTACCAAGAACTTCAAGCCAGACGTACCCGAGAAGTACGACGGCAGGATACATCCGTCGGAGTTCCTCAGCATCTACACCATCGCGGTGCAGGCTGCCGGGGGGCGCGACGAGAAGATCCTCGCCAACTATTTCCCATTGGTACTCAAGCCCAATGTCAGATCTTGGCTCATGCACTTGCCGGACAACTCCATCTCCTCATGGGCGGATCTGTGCCATCAGTTTGTCGGCGCCTTCACAGGAGGCCACAAGCCCCATGGCCAGGAAAGCGATCTTCATTTACTCGCCCAGAAGGAAGGAGAACCCCTGCGCAAGTTCATACAGAGATTCAGCCAGGTGCAGCGCAACATCCCAGACGTCCACCCCGCCGCGGTTATCAGCGCGTTCCATCAGAACATGCGTAACCGCAGGATGAGGGAGGAGATGGAGATGTGCAAAATCAGAGATGTCAGCGAGCTATATGCTCTGGCCGACAAGTGTGCACGTGCTGAAGAAGGGAGGAAACTCCTCGGAGAGAACGCAGGAGCAGAAGGATATGACAGTGAGGATGCAGCCCCGGCAAAGAAGAACCGGAGGCGGAATAACAGAAAGAGGAAGGCCAAGGATGTGCTAGTCATCGAGCAGTCCGGCAACGAAGGTGGCGCCGAGAAGGCCAAAGCTGGTGACTCCAGCGAGGCCGTGGTGGCCGCTGACAAGCAGGACGGCTCCGGCAAGCAGTACTGCAAGATCCACCGCACCAAGGGCCATGATCTCCAGGCCTGCAAGAAAGTTGAGCAGCTTGTTGAGCTGCAGAAAGCTGAATACGAGCGGCGCGACAAGGAGAAGGCCCAAGAAGGTGGTGGAGGATCTGGCAAGAAGCGTCCCGCCCGGGGAGGGCGCCGCGGCAAGGCTAAGCAGCGGCAAGGAGACAGGCCTCCCCGCGGCCGCGACAAGGATGAAGACGAAGAGATGGATGAAGATGAGACCGACGAGCAGGAGTTCCAGAAGGAAACAAAGGTTTTGTGCATCGACGGCGGTGCTTCTCTGCACACCTCGCATCGCCAGCTCAAACAGCGGGTGCGGGAAGTAAATGCAGCAGAACCGTCAGTTGAATCGTGCAAGCCTCTGAAGTGGTCCAGCACGCCCATCATCTTTGACGTTGAGGATCACCCTGATCGCATAACTGCGGTCGGGTGCTTGCCGATGTTGGTTTCGCCAACAATCCGCAACCTCAAGGTCACGAAGATGCTGGTCGACGGCGGGGCCGGCTTGAATCTGATCTCCTCCGTGGTGCTCAAGAAGCTCCAGATCCCCGACAGCGAGCTCGAAGAGACGGGTACCTTTCAAGGAATCAACCCGGGAAGGAGCAAGCCGAAGGGGAAAATTACACTGCCAGTGACATTTGGCAGCGAGCTGAACTTCAGGACAAAGAAGGTCACCTTTGACGTTGCTGATTTCCGATTGCCCTACAATGGGATACTTGGCCGTCCAGCGCTCGCCAAGTTCATGGCAGCCTCTCACTACGCCTACAACGTGCTCAAGATGCCCTGTCACATCCCCACTTCAGGCCTTGCTTGTTTTAGCTTTAGCATCCATGCATCATGTTTAAATTTTATGAAACTTGAAATGGGGGCTGATAAACCCTAGCAGCTAATGAATTCAACTAGGATCAAAATAAAATCTTTTTCAATAAACCCAAAATGACCTCTGGAAATGTTCATGATTTCTGGTAAAGGTGAAAACCTCTGCCAAAAATGATGCACATATCTTTAGGCCATTCTGGATGTTTGAATTAAATCATTACTTATTTGCATTTGGGAGATTAAATACTATAAAATATTTTAAATGCTCAAATAATCCCAAACTGAAATATTTACTGTAGGATATATTTCTAACAGTGGTTATGAGCAGTTGCATGATTTTTGGGATTGATTTAGTATTTTTAATAAAACCACAAACCTGCAGAAAAATAGAAAAACAGAAAGAGAGAGAGAGAGTTAGTACCTGGCGCTTACCGAAGCCCACCTGGACGGCCCAGCACTGTGCTGGCCCATGCCAGCCACCTGCTTCCTCTCGCCAGGCAGGCAGAGAGGAGCACGCCGGCGCGCGCGCGGGCGCCACGCCACCAGGCTGCTTGCCTGCGTCGCCTAGCCACCGCGACGCCTCGCGTCTTCTCCCCAGCGCAGCCCTGATCCCCTGGACCCCCTCGCTCTCTCCCTCTCCCTCGTTCCCCTCCTCTGCTCTCCCTCCCTCTCGCCACCGAACGCACCTGGGAGCGCCGCTCGCCGTAGCCATGACCACCGGCCACCCCTCGTCCCGTGACCGTGCCCAGCAGCTCCGCAATCAAGCACCACATCCCCAAGCCGAAGGAAACGAGCCGGAGGGCTTTGCTTCGTCGCCAACGTCCTCGTCTTCACCGCTGGCGCCCGGAGATCGTCTCCGTCGATTCGTCGGATTCCGCCCGTCCCCGAGGCCGCTGACCTTCTCTACCGAATCCTTGTTTGCTCCTACACTTTTCCCCGTGCTCACCCCCTCTGTTTCCGCCCTCTAACCGCAGCCCACCATGGCCGAGCACCCGCTGCCGCCGCCGCGAAGCTCGCCGTCGCTAGCTGCCCCGCCCGACCAACCCAAGCATGGAGTCGTGCTCCGGGTTTCTCCAGGAACCCGTAGCGCGCCTCAGGCCGCCCGCTCGTGCACCGTGGTCCTCGCACCCATGCAAGCCGCAGCTGCGCCGCCGCGGAACTCGACGCCATCGACGTTCCCGGCCACCCTAGCATCGCCTGAGGCCACCAACCGACGCGCCTCCTTGCTCCGGTTCCAACGCGCCCAGCCGCACGAGCTCCCGTCGCCGGAGTTGGCCGGACGGGCAACGCCGCCGCGTCCTGGTTACGCCGGCGATTAGCCGCCGGTGATAGCAGCTGTTAGGGGTTAATCACCCCACTAACTAAGCCCTATGCCACTGACAGTCGGGCCCCACCGGCTTAGTTAAACCACTAACCAAATTAGTTAGATTTAACTTAATCCCGATGGACCCACGCGTCAGATTGACCCTGCTGACGTGTCTGTTGACCCGGCCCCACCTGCCATTGACACTAACCAGCCCCAGTCACTGACCAGTGGACCCCACTGGTCAGGTTTGACCCGGGGCAGCCCGGTTGACTCGCTGACGTCATGCCTCCGTAATGCTGACGCAGTAATTGTTTTCTGGATTTAAAATAATTCAGGAAATTCCAGAAAATAGCTAAAACTTCAATAAATCATAGAAATTCAACCGTAACTCCAAATCAAATAAATTATATATGAAAAATGATCAGAAAAATTCAAGGAATCCGTCTGTACCATTTTCATTTATGTTAGAACAACTTATGCCTACTGTTTAGAACAAATCATATTAATGGCATTTAAACCTTCACATGTGGAGTTTGAATTTGAACCTAGGGTTCAAACCAACTTCATTTAACTTGCTGCTAGTTGCATTAGCTCAAATCACAGCATATTGCCATGTCATGATCATGCATCATATTGTAGCATTGCATTGATTGTGTTCTTCCTCAGTTGCCGGTGTTGTCCCCTCTCGATAGACGTGGTTCCAACGATGTGATCGTTGACACTGATGAAGACTCAATGTTATCTTCAGAAGTGCCAGGCAAGCAAAACCCCCTTGTTCATTCCGATACAATCCCACTCTCTCGCTCCTGCTCTATTTTACTGCATTAGGACAACAACGATTCATCTGTTACTTGCTGTGGTAGCTGAACCCCTTTAACCTTTGCATGACCTATCATTCCACAGTAAATAGATGAAACCCACTAGCATGAGTAGGAGTTGTTTGAGCCCTGTTGTGCCTACTCATTCATGCTTGTTTGTCATGCCTGCTACTGCTTAGAGTTGAGTCGGGTCTGATTCATCGAGGATGAATCAGAGGTGCGTGAACATGTCCTACTATGTGTGAGCTAAATGTGTGAACACGATTTGGTAAAGGTAGCGGTGAGAGGCCATGTAGGAGTACATGGTGGGTTGTCTCATTGCAGCCGTCCTCAGGAACTGAGTTCTGTGTTTGTGATCCATGATTCAGCTACTACCACGCATTGGGCCCGAAACCAATGGACCCTCTCGGCTTCTTAACCACCCTTGTCCTCTGTCCAGGAGTTGCAAGTAGTTTCTGGTGTTTGTAGTATGCTGGAGGCCGTGCGCAGCGCTGACCGTAGGGGTGAGCTGTGATGAGGTAGGCACGTGGCCGGGTAAACCGGGCGCCCGTTTGGTGTCACGGAACCCTGTTCACATCGTTTGGGGCTGTGAGCGAAACTTTGGCCGGATCTCCTCACGGATGGAACCCAAATAGGCGATAAACCTGGACTAGGGACCTGAGTGTTTAGGTAGGTCGTGGCCGACACCCACGTTGGGCTTCCGCTTGAAGGTTGCCGAGTACATGTCGTGTAAACGGCGGTAAGTGGTGAGAGCGTGTGTGAAGAAGTACACCCCTGCAGGGTTAACATTATCTATTCGAATAGCCGTGTCCGCGGTAAAGGACTTCTGGGTTGCCTATAACAGTTCATAGACAAGTGAAAGTGGATACTCTAAAATACGCAAGATAAGTGTGAGTGCTATGGATGGCGTTCTCGTAGGGAGACGGGAGCGGATCCATAGTGGTGTATTAATATGGTGAATATGTGGACTCGTGTGCGCCACCTCAAAGAGTTACTTGCAGTCGTAGTTCAGGATAGCCACCGAGTCAAAGCTGGCTTGCTGCAGTTAAACCCCACCATCCCCTTGTTGATAATGATGCATATGTAGTTAGTTCTGATGTAAGTCTTGCTGGGTACATTTGTACTCACGTTTGCCTATTTTATGTTTTTGCAGAGAGACTTCAGTCTCGCTAGTAGTTCCACGTGGACTTCGACGTTTAGCTTGTTACCTTAGCTACGATCTTGTGCCCTCGGCAGGATCTGGTAGATAGTCAGGCTTCTAAGCCTTTTTCATTTGTAGATGTCTGTACCCAGACATGTTAAGTTTCCGCTTGTGCTTTGATTTGTATGCTCTGAATGTTGGGTCATGAGACCCCTGTTTGTAATATCTCGCTCCTCGGAGCCTAATGAATAAATACTTGAGTCGTAGAGTCATGTTGTGATGCCATGTTGTATTTGCACATATCGAGCATATTGTGTGTATGTTATTGAAATGCTTGGCATGTGTGGGATCTGACTATCTAGTTGTTTATCTTTAGTAGCCTCTCTTACCGGGAAATGTCTCCTAGTGTTTCCAATGGTAGCTTGCTACTGCTCCGGAACACTTAGGCTGGCCGGCATGTGTCCTTCTTCGTTCCTGTGTCTGTCCCTTCGGGGAAATGTCACGCGTTGAGTACCGGAGTCCTGCTAGCCCAGTGCTACAGCCCGGAACTTACTCGCTGATGACCGACACGTTCGATGTTGGGTCATGGATGCCTGTCCCTGTAAGTCTGTGCCACTTTGGGTTTACGACTAGCCATGTCAGCCCAGGCTCCTTATCATATGGATGCTAGCGACACTATCATATACGTGTGCCAAAAGGCGCAAACGGTCCCGGGCAAAGGAAAGGCGACACCCGTGGGAATACCGTGCGTGAGGCCGCAAAGTGATATGAGGTGTTACATGCTAGATCGATGTGGCATTGAGTCGGGGTCCTGACAGCTTTGGTATCAGAGCTTGACTGCCTGTAGGATTACCAAGCCAAACTGGTCGAAGTTGAGTCTAGAAATGCTTTTGTTATATGTAGGGGAATTGATTGTGGGATGGAACGTAAGGCTCTTTTACTCCTTTACCTCATGACCTTCTGATCTGAGTCAACCTCTTCTCTTCTACGGGGATTAAGAACTAGGCCTTCTCATCTATCTATCAGGATGACGTGTTACTAATCCATAGACCTATAGAATTGTTAGTTTCAAATCTCAGCTCAGTTTTACTATTTCCGTGTGTTGTTAGTTGACCTCAAAACCGTGTTATTGTGATGTTGAGTGGTCATGCCACTATTTTGAAGGATGTCTCCAATCTTTTGAGCATTTACAGCCGTTATGCTGTCCGAGTCATCCCAGGTTTCTAAATAGTCTGAAGCATTTGTAAAATCCCTTCCTCCCATTCCGATGTCCCTTTGGGCCAGATTAACCACACTAATCGATGAGTTGAGGTATTCTATTGCCTCGACGTATATGTTGGAATTATTATTATGACCTAGGTGTCTTAGGGGATCATCTAGTAATCTAGCCACGTTTTGTGTCCCATTGTGAGGATTCTGGCCTTTATTCTCGAAAGCATCCCGTGATGCCATTTAGTTAGTAGGTAATCTACTTCTGGGTTTTGAACCCAAGACTCACTCTACTTACCTCATGTTGATAGTGCTTGCTCGTTCCTTTAGGTTATTAGTAACCTTTGCATTAGTCCTCGAGGTCCGTGGTATTTCCTTCTTCCAAATACTATGAACCACTTATGGCAGAAGTTCCTCGCTGAACCGAAAGATCACAACAAGAGTGCTCTCGAAGAGTTCTCCATGTTATATTGTGACTCTGCCAGTTCTACCTTTTTGCATGGGTTATCTGGAAGAAACATGTTGAACTTGGTTTGACATACTAATCTATGCATCCACAACTCAGAAAATCTTATGTTCCTCTGAGTTGTCCCCCTTTAGTTGTATACTGACCATCGTCTATCGATTGATAGTCAGGAGTAGTCGTGCATTCGTGTTCATCGATGCCTTTTACTTCTGTGGTCCGTCAAGCCATTCTATTCCGGAATGACTTGGAGAAACAAACTCCAGTACCTTGTCCATTTCTAGGATTGGGTCAAAGCAGTTGTATTCCACAGATCAAAATGCCAATCCAGCTTTGTTCTGTTCTACCTTGGAGTGTTACCATCTTTATGTCAGGACTGTCATGAGAATTGCACCACCTCTTATGAATTCTTGACGCAGTAATACTTCTTGCCATCATTGTTCATTCCTCGGTTCCCGTGTTATTGTAACCGGAATGCCGACAAGTGAATCGTGGTGTGTGAAATCAATACTACTGGCGACTCCGTTGCTTGGTAGTTAAATGGACGATAACCTCATTCTTAGCGTGTTGATTATTGAATCGTCACCCTAATGTTGATTGTGCTACCTAGTCCTTATTTCTGGTGCACTCCTCGATCAATGAGCTAGGATTATTCAGTCCCTTGCTTATTTGATCATATCGTCTTGCCCTGAAAAGCAAGATTGCTCTCGAGCTTAGTAACATACCGGTGGTTCATGATTTTCCGTGTATCTTCTCGGAAGCATTACCAGGTTGTCACCTGACCGCTATGTTGAGTTCGTGATTAAGTTGGTTTCATATAAACCACCCCTTCTCCAAGAATCTGTGTTGCATACCCCTGAGCTAGTTGGTTAAGCTAAACAACAACTTGGAGAGTTGGAAGATAAAAGCTTGTCCGACTTAGCTCATGTTAAGGGATATCTTCTTGTGTGCGTGGGATGAAGAAAGATGATATCTTCATCAATTGATCCTCGAAACCAGTTGTTGGAGCTATCGTCTTGCGAGAACTTTGATTTGAGTGTGGGCTATTCTCAAATCAAATCAGAACCAACGATGTTCGTAATGTTGTCTCACTCGTGGATTTTCCTCGGGCATACACCATTATATCCTTTGGTCTGACCAATGCTATCACCTTGTTCACATAATTGTGGAATTCCACTTATATGGATACCAGGATGAACTGTTGTTGAGTCCATCGACAACATCCTTGTCTTCTCCATAATTCTGTTGAACATTAAGCTAGTGTTGGAAAATTTTGAAGCATTTGCTCATGCTAGCTCATGAAGCATATGTCCGGATGTAAGAAGTGACTTCCTCCAGTTCATGTGCATTTGATGTAAGTTGCCGTCATGGATTCGAGAAAGTCAATGTTGCCTCCTCTGGAATCATCCCAAATCGGTCATGCATATGTGCGAAGTATTCTGTGGTTCGGAGACTTGCAACCTCCATTCTATATGTGTCCCTAGCACACCAAGCCACTGATTGATTTGTTCAAGGTTAATAAGTTCTAAGTGCTAGTCCCGAAGGTACCAGACGGATTTGTACAAGATTTCGTTATCCTCGACGATGGTTCCCCATCTGAACTCGGTAGTGTTTTATTATAAGACTACCACGTGGACATGCTTGTCTGGGACAACGTGTTCACATGTTTGTAGCAGAACCAGCTCATATTTTGGAGCTTACTACCGTAGTCCATTTCCCGAGAATCTCGCAACGTCTTCTCGTCGACTTGTGTTGCAAACTTTCATTTTACTTTCTAGACTTGATGAGACTGGAATATGCTGACATTAAGCAGATCTGAATCTCAGGCAGATATGATGGTTGGAATGTTTCCCAAGAACTATAATACTGGTCTCACCGTAACCGGTAAAATGGATGTCATGGCCAACACACCCAGCCGGAAGACCTATTATTGTAGTATCTTGATTGAGGAAGTTGGCCACCTCCCCATAAGGATTTCGTAGGATTTACTCCATAGTTATTCCTTATGGACTTTTGTATTTCCGAAGTCCGACCTCTACTTGATGTTCTAGATATCAAACCATATCTATGAATGGGATACGCTAGTACATCAAGGAGAACATTAGAAGCGGAGTGCTAAATGTCTCTCGGTCGATCATCCAGATTTTGATCCCTTGGCCTCGCTAAGGTGAAACCTGAGAAGGTGTTATCTTTCTTTGCATTTGCATCGTCCATCGTTGTTCATCATGGTAGTATGTTGTGTTGCCAGGATCCTTGACACGGATGTTGGTAGAACCTTGATGATTATGGAAATGCTCAAGTTCTTGAAAGCACGCACAAGCATTAGGTGCTATCCTAGTTACTAACCGAGATTGTTCTCAGTTTCCTCGGTTATGCTATAACCATTCCAATAGTGGAATCACTCTCTGCTGTTGGGTTTCTCCCCAATTACTAGGACCATTTCCAGCATTTGCATTTTGTTCCCAGCTTGCACCGCCAATGTGCCATTCTACCATGGGTCTCTTCCACTTCCGGTGGTAAGCAAATTCATCCATTACATTATCTTCAACAAGGTAATCCACATCATCCAAGTCCGAGTATGCCATTCTACCGACCCCCTGCAAATGATCGCTCGAGAATTGCCTTAGGCTGGTATAAAGAGCCTCTATGATCTCTGAATCTAAGGTAATTCTTTTTGCCACTTAAGGGGATTTCTCTACAAGTCACTCCCTCTAAGGTATCATGGCAACTATTTTCCTCGCTACTTTGAAACCCTCGTCAAATTGTTCTTCCGCCCTTCCTGATGTGTGCTTTGCCTCTCAGCTCAAGAGATGTTTCTATGTCTCATCCCGTGAGTTAATCCTGGGTTGTTTGATCTTCGAGAAGATCAATTCTTTTAGAGTTTCCCTTTCCTCTCATTGTCAAGTTAGTTGGAGTTCTCAGAGCAAGACTTCGAGACAATGATGGTGATCGAATCAACGTTCATTTGAAGTGCAACTTGGATCGTGAAGATTATTTTAGTTTGCGTTTCCCTTTTATCTTACCCTACCCTTGAATCTCGGGTCGAGATTCTTGTTTAGTGGGGGTGAGTTGTCACATCTCCAGTTCAGGCCTTGCTTGTTTTAGCTTTAGCATCCATGCATCATGTTTAAATTTTATGAAACTTGAAATGGGGGCTGATAAACCCTAGCAGCTAATGAATTCAACTAGAATCAAAATAAAATCTTTTTCAATAAACCCAAAATGACCTCTGGAAATGTTTATGATTTCTGGTAAAGGTGAAAACCTCTGCCAAAAATGATGCACATATCTTTAGGCCATTCTGGATGTTTGAATTAAATCATTACTTATTTGCATTTGGGCATTTAAATACTATAAAATATTTTAAATGCTCAAATAATCCCAAACTGAAATATTTACTGTAGGATATATTTCTAACAGTGGTTATGAGCAGTTGCATGATTTTTGGGATTGATTTAGTATTTTTAATAAAACCACAAACCTGCAGAAAAATAGAAAAACAGAAAGAGAGAGAGAGAGTTAGTACCTGGCGCTTACCGAAGCCCACCTGGACGGCCCAGCACTGTGCTGGCCCGTGCCAGCCACCTGCTTCCTCTCGCCAGGCAGGCAGAGAGGAGCACCCCGGCGCACGCGCGGGCGCCACGCCACTAGGCTGCCTGCCTGCGTCGCCTGGCCACCGCGACGCCTCGCGTCTTCTCCCCGGCGCCGCCCTGATCCCCTGGACCCCCTCGCTCTCTCCCTCTCCCTCGTTCCCCTCCTCTGCTCTCCCTCCCTCTCGCCACCGAACGCACCTGGGAGCGCCGCTCGCCGTAGCCATGACCACCGGCTACCCCTCGTCCCGTGACCGTGCCCAGCAGCTCCGCAATCAAGCACCACATCCCCAAGCCGAAGGAAACGAGCCGGAGGGCTTTGCTTCGTCGCCAACGTCCTCATCTTCACTTCTGGCGCCCGGAGATCGTCTCCGTCGATTCGTCGGATTCCGCCCATCCCCGAGGCCGCTGACCTTCTCTACCGAATCCTTGTGAGCTCCTACACTTTTCCCCGTGCTCACCCCCTCTGTTTCCGCCCTCTAACCGCAGCCCGCCATGGCCGAGCACCCGCTGCCGCCGCCGCGAAGCTCGCCATCGCTAGCCGCCCCGCCCGACCAACCCAAGCATGGAGTCGTGCTCCAGGTTTCTCCAGGAACCCGTAGCGCGCCTCAGGCCGCCTGCTCGTGCACCGTGGTCCTCGCACCCGTGCAAGCCGCAGCTGCGCCGCCGCGGAACTCGACGCCATCGACGTTCCCGGCCACCCTAGCATCGCCTGAGGCCACCAACCGACGCGCCTCCTTGCTCCGGTTCCAACGCGCCCAGCCGCACGAGCTCCCGTCGCCGGAGTTGGCCGGACGGGCAACGCCGCCGCGTCCTGGTTACGCCGGCGATTAGCCGCCGGTGATAGCAGCTGTTAGGGGTTAATCACCCCACTAACTAAGCCCTATGCCACTGACAGTCGGGCCCCACCGGCTTAGTTAAACCACTAACCAAATTAGTTAGATTTAACTTAATCCCGATGGACCCACGCGTCAGATTGACCCTGCTGACGTGTCTGTTGACCCGGCCCCACCTGCCATTGACACTAACCAGCCCCAGTCACTGACCAGTGGAACCCACTGGTCAGGTTTGACCCGGGGCAGCCCGGTTGACTCGCTGACGTCATGCCTCCGTAATGCTGACGCAGTAATTGTTTTCTGGATTTAAAATAATTCAGGAAATTCCAGAAAATAGCTAAAACTTCAATAAATCATAGAAATTCAACCGTAACTCCAAATCAAATAAATTATATATGAAAAATGATCAGAAAAATTCAAGGAATCCATCTGTACCATTTTCATGCATGTTAGAACAACTTATGCCTACTGTTTAGCACAAATCATATTAATGGCATTTAAACCTTCACATGTGGAGTTTGAATTTGAACCTAGGGTTCAAACCAACTTCATTTAACTTGCTGCTAGTTGCATTAGCTCAAATCACAGCATATTGCCATGTCATGATCATGCATCATATTGTAGCATTGCATTGATTGTGTTCTTCCTCAGTTGCCGGTGTTGTCCCCTCTCGATAGACGTGGTTCCAACGATGTGATCGTTGACACTGATGAAGACTCAATGTTATCTTCAGAAGTGCCAGGCAAGCAAAACCCCCTTGTTCATTCCGATACAATCCCACTCTCTCGCTCCTGCTCTATTTTACTGCATTAGGACAACAACGATTCATCTGTTACTTGCTGCGGTAGCTGAACCCCTTTATCCTTTGCATGACCTGTCATTCCACAGTAAATAGATGAAACCCACTAGCATGAGTAGGAGTTGTTTGAGCCCTGTTGTGCCTACTCATTCATGCTTGTTTGTCATGCCTGCTACTGCTTAGAGTTGAGTCGGGTCTGATTCATCGAGGATGAATCAGAGGTGCGTGAACATGTCCTACTGTGTGTGAGCTAAGTGTGTGAACACGATTTGGTAAAGGTAGCGGTGAGAGGCCATGTAGGAGTACATGGTGGGTTGTCTCATTGCAGCCGTCCTCAGGAACTGAGTTCTGTGTTTGTGATCCATGATTCAGCTACTACCACGCATTGGGCCCGAAACCAATGGACCCTCTCGGCTTCTTAACCACCCTTGTCCTCTGTCCAGGAGTTGCAAGTAGTTTCTGGTGTTTGTAGTATGCTGGAGGCCGTGCGCAGCGCTGACCGTAGGGGTGGGCTGTGATGCGGTAGGCACGTGGCCGGGTAAACCGGGCGCCCGTTTGGTGTCACGGAACCCTGTTCACATCGTTTGGGGCTGTGAGCGAAACTTTGGCCGGATCTCCTCACGGATGGAACCCAAATAGGTGATAAACCTGGACTAGGGACCTGAGTGTTTAGGTAGGTCGTGGCCGACACCCACGTTGGGCTTCCGCTTGAAGGTTGCCGAGTACATGTCGTGTAAACGGCGGTAAGTGGTGAGAGCGTGTGTGAAGAAGTACACCCTTGCAGGGTTAACATTATCTATTCGAATAGCCGTGTCCGCGGTAAAGGACTTCTGGGTTGCCTATAACAGTTCATAGACAAGTGAAAGTGGATACTCTAAAATACGCAAGATAAGTGTGAGTGCTATGGATGGCGTTCTCGTAGGGAGACGGGAGCGGATCCATAGTGGTGTATTAATATGGTGAATATGTGGACTCGTGTGCGCCACCTCAAAGAGTTACTTGCAGTCGTAGTTCAGGATAGCCACCGAGTCAAAGCTGGCTTGCTGCAGTTAAACCCCACCATCCCCTTGTTGATAATGATGCATATGTAGTTAGTTCTGATGTAAGTCTTGCTGGGTACATTTGTACTCACGTTTGCCTATTTTATGTTTTTGCAGAGAGACTTCAGTCTCGCTAGTAGTTCCACGTGGATTTCGACGTTTAGCTTGTTACCTCAGCTACGATCTTGTGCCCTCGGCAGGATCTGGTAGATAGTCAGGCTTCTAAGCCTTTTTCATTTGTAGATGTCTGTACCCAGACATGTTAAGTTTCCGCTTGTGCTTTGATTTGTATGCTCTGAATGTTGGGTCATGAGACCCCTGTTTGTAATATCTCGCTCCTCGGAGCCTAATGAATAAATACTTGAGTCGTAGAGTCATGTTGTGATGCCATGTTGTATTTGCACATATCGAGCATATTGTGTGTATGTTATTGAAATGCTTGGCATGTGTGGGATCTGACTATCTAGTTGTTTATCTTTAGTAGCCTCTCTTACCGGGAAATGTCTCCTAGTGTTTCCAATGGTAGCTTGCTACTGCTCCGGAACACTTAGGCTGGCCGGCATGTGTCCTTCTTCGTTCCTGTGTCTGTCCCTTCGGGGAAATGTCACGCGTTGAGTACCGGAGTCCTGCTAGCCCAGTGCTACAGCCCGGAACTTACTCGCTGATGACCGACACGTTCGATGTTGGGTCATGGATGCCTGTCCCTGTAAGTCTGTGCCACTTTGGGTTTACGACTAGCCATGTCAGCCCAGGCTCCTTATCATATGGATGCTAGCGACACTATCATATACGTGTGCCAAAAGGCGCAAACGGTCCCGGGCAAAGGTAAGGCGACACCCATGGGAATACCGTGCGTGAGGCCGCAAAGTGATATGAGGTGTTACATGCTAGATCGATGTGGCATTGAGTCGGGGTCCTAACATGCCCGGTCCGATAAGTGTCATTTCTGTCCCTGGCGACAAGAAAGATGCACTTATCTGTACCGACAAGATCTACCGGGAAGCAGCAGCCGCAGCAGATCGCAGGACACTTGCCGCTGAAGCTCCCGGGGGGAAGAAGAAGACCAAGTCCGGCAAGAGTAGCTCTGATGCCTACTCTGGCAAGCGCACCTCTTCGGAGTGCTGCGCTACCATCGAGGACGCGCCATCGAGCTCCACCGGCAAGTGCAAGAAGGCAAAGATAGCTTCACCAGAGACCAAGAAAGTGGCCGCCAAGGAGGACGGCACTGGTGGTACCTTCACCATCAGTGCCACGCTTGACCCTAAATAGGAAAGCGCGCTCGTTGCTTTCCTGCGGGCGAATGTCGATGTGTTTGCATGGCAACCGTCTGACATCCCCGGTGTTCCCAGGAAAGTAATTGAGCACCACCTTGCCGTCTGTCCTCACGCGCGGCCCGTCAAGCAGAGAGTAAGGAAACAAGAGTGGAGCGACAAGAGTTCATTGCAGAAGAGATCAAGAGGTTGGAAGCAGCAGGCCTTGTCCGAGGAGTACTCCATCCAACGTGGTTAGCCAATCCAGTGGTTGTGCGCAAGGCGAACGGGAAGTGGAGGCTTTGTATTGACTTCACTGATGTTAATAAAGCTTGTCCCAAAGATCCATTTCCCTTGCCGCGCATTGACCAGATTGTCGACTCCACGGCAGGATGTGATTTGCTTTCATTTCTTGATGCGTACTCAGGATATATTCAGATCTTCATGGCAGAAGAAGATGAAGAGAAAACCGCATTCATTACTCCATGTGCCACGTACTACTTTGTACGGATGCCTTTCGGACTAAAGAATGCTGGTTCAACGTTTGCAAGGGTAGTCAGTCATGCTTTTGAGCCGCAGTTGCACAGAAATGTAGAAGCCTACATGGATGACATAGTGGTCAAGAGCAAGGACAAAGCAACTTTGATCCAAGATTTAGACGAGACTTTTGCAAATCTGCGCAAGATCAATCTCAAGTTGAACCCCGAGAAGTGCGTGTTTGGAGTTCCTTCCGGCAAGCTTCTCGGGTTCTTTATATCTCAGAGGGGGATTGAAGCCAATCCCGACAAGATCAAGGCCATTGAGCAGATCGAAGCACCAAAGCGAGTCAAGGACGTGCGAAAGCTTGCCGGCTGCACCGCTACTCTCAGTAGGTTCATCTCTAAGTCTGCTGAGCGCGCCCTGCCATTTTTCAAGATTTTGAAAAAGGCAGGTCCAATGAAATGGACTCCGGAAGCGGAGGCTGCGCTACAAGACTTGAAGAGATACCTATCCTCCACTCCAGTACTTGTCACACCTAAGCCACAAGAGAAGTTGCTGCTGTATCTATCCGCAACCAATCAAGTGGTTAGTGCTGCATTAGTAGCGGAAAGGGAGGCAGATGATGAGCCAGCAACCGCGGCAAGCGAGTCCAGCGACAAGCAGGGGGCTTCCCCGACAAGCTCTGGTCCCGGCAAGGATGGATCTGTGCAGCCACAGGAAGAAAAACAGAAGAAGATGGTGCAGCGCCCAGTTTATTTTGTCAGTTCCCTTCTGCAGGGGGCTAGATCAAGGTACTCTGGTGTGCAGAAGTTGCTTTTCGGCCTTCTCATGGCCTCGAGGAAGCTGCGCCATTATTTTCAAGCACATGAGATCACAGTTGTCACTCGCTTTCCGTTGAAGAGGATATTGCAGAATCCAGAAGCAACAGGCAGGATTGTCGAGTGGGCACTGGAACTGTCGAGCTTTGGCCTCAAGTTTGAAAGTACTTCAACAATCCAGAGCCGAGCATTGGCAGAATTCATAGCAGAGTGGACGCCAACACCCGATGAAGAAACTCCGGAGACGAGGATCCCCGTCAAGGAAGCAAGCAAAGAATAGGTCATGTACTTTGATGGTGCCTTTTCGCTGCAAGGCGCCGGTGCGGGCGTGTTACTTATCGCACCCACCGGAGAGCACCTCAAGTACGTGGTCCATGTAACACCCCGGATGTAACTTTCCATATTTGTAACTCCAACTCTTGCCATTTTCGGATATGTGCTATGATATTCCCTCCGTGGTTGGGTTTTGTTTTCGTTTTGCATTTTGTCCATGTCATGCATCTCATATCATGTCATCATGTGCATCTCATTTGCATACGTGTTCGTCTCATGCATCCGAGCTTTTTCCCCGTTGTCCATTTTGCAATCCGGCACTCCTATATTCCCCGGCGCTCCCTTTTACATTTTTCCATGTGCGGGTGTTGAACATTCTTGGAATGGACCGAGCCTTGCCAAGTCGCCCTGGTATAGCACCGGTAGACCACCTGTCAAGTTTCGGATCATTTGGAGTTCGTTTGATACTCCAACGGTTAACCGCACTCTCGCAAAGGCCTCTTTTAAGTTGCAGCCCAACACCCCTCCAAAACAGCCCAATAACCCATCTAAGTCACTTCCATGCTCTCTGCCGTCGGATCACGATCGTGTGGGCGAAAACCGCACCCCATTTGGAGTCTCCTAGCTCCCTCTACCTCTATATATAGATCCCTCCCCCGAATTCACGGGCAAACCCTAAAAATCCCCTCTCCGCGCCGCCGGACACGTCCGGATCGGACCGGACGCGTCCGCCGCCGCGCCCCCGGCGAATCCAGGCTTGACACGTGGCACCGCCGCGCCCGCCGCCGCCGAAGCCTGCCAGGCCCGCCGCCGGCCCCCGCGGGGCCCGTCCTCCGCGCCGCCGCCCGCGAGGCGCCGCCGCCGGCCTCTCCTCCACTCCCGCGTCGCGCCGCCGGCCGCCTCCGCCGCCGACCGCTCCCGCGCCGTGCCGCCGGCCGCCTCCCGCCGCCGCCTCGGCTCGCCGCTGCCGCGAGCTCCGGCGCCGCGCCCCGCCGCCCCGCCGTCGGACCTCGCCGCACCGCCGCCGCCGCCGCCCGGTGCCGCTCCAGCCGCCGCCCGGTCCCGCTCCAGCCGCCGCCGGCGTCCTCTTCCGGCCACCGGGACAACTCCGGCCGGCGACCTCCGGCGACCTCGATCCGGATCCAGATCCAGAAGCCAGGGTTGACTTTTTCTTCTCCCCGAAAATCCACTAAGTCTTTTTCTGTGATAATTTTGTGGCATTTTCATCGCACCACATCTCTGCATCCGTAGCTCCGTTTCGTGCGTATAATATATCAAATTGTTCGTCTCGAAGAGTACATCATTTCATTCCATTGCACCATTTTCATTTGAGCTCATCTTGATGCCCGAAATGCTGTTGGAAGAGGGCTATGTGATGTTAGTTTCTGTTTCTTAACAGAACTTGCACTTTTATCATTTTTGCCATGATTAATGTGTGCACCTTATGAACTTGAGCCCTACATGTGTGTTGATCTATGCCATGCCATCTTTCCAGGGGTGTATGCCATGTATTTTTGTGAGTTATGTGGTGACTAGAACAAGCATGCAAACTAGGGATGATAATGTTGCTGATTTCAGGAACTTAGTGTTTTCACTAAGTCATGTCCTGCTATTATTTTTATGCCATATGTTCATGTTGTTAGAGAGAGATCTGTGCCCTTTTTGAGCATGATCAGTAAGGTTGTATTGAACATATGGATGTGCTCTATCCATCCATGCCTTTGTTGGCATTTATGGAGTAGTCTAGCATGTCATTTTCGTGCTCTACTTTTGCTTCAAAATGTTTCCTGGTAGATTGTTTGCATGAGATTCAATTTTCACAAGGTTGTTGTAGTTGATCCGTGTATGCTATGATGTTGTTCTTGCCATGTATAGCTTCTATGCCATGTCTTCTTGATGGGTGTATGCTTATTTTATCAGGTGATGCCCTGTAGTGAGTGCATCGAGCTCACGAACATGCCTACTTCTTATCTGTTTTGCCATGTCCAGTTTTTTTGAAAGTCTGAGATCTGTAATAAAACTTGCAATGTTTACATGGGTGCCATCATTTCTTAAGGTCCTTTTTGGCTTATGGTCAGTAAGGGACTTTTGATCTATGCTTTGAGTAGATTCATTTCATGCCTTGTTTTGCTATTATAAGTTCCTGTAGCTTGTTGTTTGCTTGCTCTAAACATGCCTTCCTGATGTTAATTTCTGGCATGCTAGTATTTTCACTAAGTCTGTGAACCTGATATTTTTTTGCACTTTCACCATGCTTGTTTGAGCCTGTTATGATGTGATCTAGCCGTGGCTCAGTGTTCCTCTTTTGTTAAGCATCTCCTGTAGATCACTGCCATATGCTTTGTTTTTATGTTGGGGTGCTGTAGCATAGTTTCTCGTTGCGTGCTAAGTAGCATCGTGCTGTTAAACGCAGATTCGCGTCATTTTTGTTTTGCTTGTCATTTGCAAACCGTGCATCCGATTTCGGTGATCTTTATATCGATTTCAACCGAAATCATCTCATCTTTCCAGCGGCATACTTGGTTTGCCAAGTTGATGCCCGGTTCACCATTTTCCTTCCGGAGCACACATATGCATTGCATATCACATCTCACATAGCATGTCATGTATTGCATCATATTGCTTGTGCATTGCTCCTTGTTTGATTGTTGTTCCATTGCTTGTGTTCTTGCTTTGGGTAGAGCCGGGAGACGAGTACGTGTACGAGGAACCTGTTGAGAACACCTACGAGGATCAAGCCTTTGACAACTCTGAGAACCTTGCAGGCAAGAAGACCATACCTTCGATATCACTTCTATCTTTGCTTGCTAGATGCTCGCTCTTTTGATATGCCTATGCTGCGATACCTACCACTTGCTATATCATGCCACCCACATTGCCATGTCAAACCTCTAACCATCCATGTCCTAGCAAACCGTTGTTTGGCTATGTTACCGCTTTGCTCAGCCCCTCTTATAGCGTTGCTAGTTGCAGGTGAAGATGAAGTTTGTTCCTTGTTGGAACATGGATATTTTGGGATATCACAATATCTATTATTTTAATTAATGCATCTATATACTTGGTAAAGGGTGGAAGACTCGGATTTATGCCTGGTGTTTTGTTCCACTCTTGCCGCCCTAGTTTCCGTCATACCAGTGTTATGTTCCTTGATTTTGCGTTCCTTATGCGGTTGGGTGATTTATGGGACCCCCGTGATAGTTCGCTTTGAATAAAACTCTTCCATCAAGGCCCAACCTTGGTTTTACCATTTTCCACCTACACCCCTTTTTCCCTTGGGTTTTCGCGAGCCCGAGGGTCATCTTTATTTTAGCCCCCCCGGGCCAGTGCTCCTTCGAGTGTTGGTCCGAACTGAGCTGCCTGCGGGGCCACCTCATGGAAACTCGAGGCCTGGTTTTACTCGTAGCTAGTCTCATCCGGATGTGCCCTGAGAACGAGATATGTGCAGCTCCTATCGGGATTTGTCGGCACAATCGGGCTGCTTTGCTGGTCTAGTTTTACCATTGTCGAAATGTCATGCGAACCGGGATTCCGAGACTGATCGGGTCTTCCCGGGAGAAGGTTTATTCCTTCGTTGACCGTGAGAGCTTGTGATGGGCTAAGTTGGGACACCCCTGCAGGGTATTATCTTTCGAAAGCCGTGCCCGCGGTTATGAGGTAGATGAGAATTTGTTAATGTCCGGTTGTAGAAAACCCGAAGTTGACCTTAATTAAAATACATCCACCACGTGTGTAACCGTGATGGTCCCTTCTCGACGGAGTCCGGGAAGTGAACACGGTGTTGGAGTTATGTTTGACGTAAGTAGTTTCAGGATCACTTCTTGATCATTACTAGCTTCACGACCGTGCCTTGCTTCTCTTCTCACTCTCTTTTGCGATCGTAGCCACCATATATGCTAGTCGCTTGCTACAGCTCCACCTCATTACACCGGCCTTCCCTTAAGCTTAAATAGTCTTGATCTCGCGGGTGTGAGATTGCCGAGTCCCCATGGCTCACAGATTCTATAAAAACAGATGCAGGTACCGATGATACCAGCGCAGAGGGCGCAACTGAGCTGAAGTGGGAATTTGATGAGGCCCTTGGTCGTTACTATGTTTCATTTCCAGACGATCAGTAGTGGAGCCCAGTTGGGGCGATTGGGGGTCTGTGTTGCATTTGGGGTAGTCTCCTTTTATTTTGGTTCCGTTGTCGGACCTTGATTGTAACTGAATGATGGATGTTTATTTATGTATTGTGTGAAGTGGCGACTGTAAGCCAACTATGTATCTCTTTTCCCTTGTGTATTACATGGGTTGTGCGAAGATTACCTCACTTGCGACATTGCTTTCAATGCGGTTATGTCTCTAAGTCGTGCTTCGACACGTGGGAGATATAGCCGCATCGAGGGCGTTACAAGTTGGTAATCAGAGCCATCCCCGACCTTAGGAGCCCCACTGCTTGATCATTTTTAGCGGCCGAGTTGTGTCTAGAAAAAATGTTTTGAGTCATTTAGGATTATATATCAGAGAGTTAGGAATTCTTTTTACTCCTCAGTCCCTTCGTCGCTCTGGTGAGGTCTCCTGACGTAGAGTTTTGACTTTCCTCTCCTCAAATTTCACTAAATTTTTTTTAGGATCACGCGGGTATCTTGGAATCGTTCCGATGGTTTTATGATGAGAACATTGTCTTGGTACCTCCTGTCAGGGGTTTAGTGGAAGTGTCCCGGGGAGTTGAGCTCTGAGGTGTTGTCATCATAATTTTATCGTTGCAGTTCTGGAATACCTGAGTTTAGTACGCCGACATCGAAAATCTCTTTTATGCAGTTCGTTGGTGAGATAACCCCGCTAACCCAGTACTGAGGTGAGTACGGGAGTATTGCCATGACTCGTATAACGGATGTTTTTCGAAGGTTGAGGTACATGATTTCCGAAGGTTTCTTGGTTATGTGTTGATGGATGGATACATCTGGATGTAGGGATTGTTAGTTTGGGTGAGATATATTGCTTCCCCTGTATCCCCAACACCTGATTGCATAACCGGAAAGTTTCGGGAGTTTATAGGTGGGATTCAAGTAGTTCTAGCACTTCTTCCCGCAGATATTTGGTTTGTGATTGGGTAATCCTTACCACTTATTTGTTCCATTCATACCTTGTTTTTATTAACATTCATCAATCTCTTGTCAAGTGGCTTCTCACCTTAATGGACGTGATGTTTACTTTGGAATTCATTCGTTCATCCCTATTCGAATGTTTATTGTGAAGACTATATGTTGCAATTTCTATCCATTGATTCAACTTGTCTATCTGTCTATCAAGATGCTAACGGATGTCACCCTCTTCAGGATGGCTCCGCCAACGCGTCAGTATCCGGAACGCAGTGATGGGAGTCAGGCGAACCCTCCACCTCCACCTCCGCCTCCGGAGGCATGGCAAACTTTGATGGCAACCACTAACGCCAACGCTCAGTTGTTGATCCAGCTGATGCAAGAGCGTAACCAAGGCCAAGGCAACCAAGGGAATCAAGGTCAAGGGCAGTTCTACCATCAGCCTTAGTTCCCTACCCTCAACCAGTTCCTTGCAAATCAGCCAAAGTCTTTCAGCTACTGTACCGAGGCCACAGACGCCAACGATTGGCTCGTGGATATCAACAAGCATTTCGAATGCAGCAATGTCCGGCCTGAGGACTACGTCAAGTTCGCGTCTTTTCAGCTCAAGGATCAGGCGGCTGATTGGTTCCAGCAATACAAGGATTCCAGAGGAGGTCGAGTGATTACTTGGACTGATTTCTGTCGGGACTTTAAAGCTCACCACATTCCTACCAGTGTTGTTGAGAGCAAGCGTGAGGAGTTCCGCAATCTCAAGCAAGGCAACATGTCAGTGTACGAATACAACATACAGTTTCAGAAACTTGCTCGCTTCGCTAAACAAGACGTTCCTGATGAAAAGAGTATGATCTACCAATTCAGAGGTGGCCTTAGAGAGGATCTGCAGTTAGCTCTTGTCCTTATTGAGCCTACTCAGTTTGATCAATTCTACAATATGGCACTCAAGCAAGAAGGTGCTCAGCTCAAGTGTGAGGCTTCTAAGAATAGAATCAGGGATGCAGCTCAGTCTTCTTCTTCCTCTCAAGGCGCAGCTAAGCAGCAAAAGTTCTACCTTCCTCCTCCTCCGTTCCGTTAGCCTTATCAGCAGAAGAACTCAGGTGGTCGTGGATCTTCCCACCCACCCAACCCAAGCTACCATAATGAGTCTCAGCCTCAAGCTCCAAGGTCAAATGCTCCTTATCACCGTCCGCTCTCAGAGGTGACCTGCAACAAGTGCCAGTAGAAGGGTCACTATGCGAACAAATGCTTCAACCAAAGGCGCCTTCCGCCTCCTCCTCCTGTGAGATCTTCAAGCAATGCAGTGGTCAAGCATAATCCCAAGTCTGCCAAGGTGAACATGATGAATGCAGCGCAAGCAGAGGAATCTACTGATGTGATTATGGGTAATCTTCTAGTTAATGATATTCCTGCAAAAGTTTTATTTGATACAGGTGCTTCTATTTCATTCATATCAAAGCCTTTTGCATCCATGCACGATTTGCATACTGTTGATCTGCCTAAGCCGATAGCGGTTTCCTCTCCGGGTTCATTCATGAACATCAAGATGATGGCTCCGGATGTTTCTATCAAGATGGGCGACTATAGATTTCTATCTTCTCCAATGGTTCTTGGCGACTCTGATATTGATCTAATTCTCGGGATGGACTGGCTTTCTCAGCACAAGGCTCATCTTTATTGTGCTGCCAGGCAGATTCAATTGACACACCCTTCTGAGGATGTTATCATCTATGCCGCTCGTGATGAAACCATTCGGTTGTTTTCCCTCAATGAGAAGGGCGAGTTGGATGCTATCTCTCAGATTCCAGTCGTTTGTGAGTACCAAGATGTCTTTCCAGAAGAGCTTCCGGGTATGCCTCCGCATCGGCCAGTCGAATTCATTATCGATCTTGAGCCTGGCACTGAACCCGTTTGCAAGCGTCCTTACAAGCTTGGACCCAAGGAGCTGAAAGAATTGAAGAAGCAGCTCGATGAGCAAGAGCGTCTGGGTTTGATCAGACCGAGTTCATCTCCATGGGGATGTGGAGTTCTTTTTGTCCAGAAGAAGGATGGCACGAACCGACTTTGTGTTGATTACCGTCCATTGAACAAGAAGACAATCAAGAACAAGTATCCACTTCCCAACATCAATGAGCTGTTCGAGCAACTCAAAGGTGCTAAAGTATTCTCCAAGCTTGACCTTCGTATGGGTTATCATCAGATTCGCATTCGTGAACAAGATATTCCCAAGACAGCATTCAGAACAAGCTTTGGTTCTTATGAATATACTGTCATGTCTTTCGTCCTTGTCAATGCTCCTCCAACATTCTATCGCATGATGAACTTTATCTTCAACCCCTACACCAATGATTTCGTCTTGGTGTATCTCGATGATATTTTGGTCTTCTCCAAGAACAAGCAGGATCATGCCAAACATTTGCGATTGGTGCTCGACAAGCTCAGAGAGCATCAATTCTATGCAAAGTTTTCCAAATGTCAGTTCTGGCTTGATGAAGTTCTTTATCTTGGTCATATCATCTCCGCCAAGGGAATTGCTGTTAATCCGGCGAAGGTTTCTGCTGTTCTGAATTGGGAACCTCCTCAGAATGTCAAGCAGCTCCGCAGTTTTCTCAGTCTTGCAAGATATTGCCGAAGATTCGTTGAGAATTTCTCTAAGATTGCAAATCCTCTTTCCAACCTCCTCCAGAAGCATGTCAAGTATGTCTGGACGCCTGAGTGTGATGTCGCTTTCAACACCCTCAAAGAGAAGCTAGTTACAGCTCCTGTCTTGACTCCTCCTGATGAATCCAAGCCATTCGAAGTTTTCTGTGATGCTTCCTTGCAAGGTCTCGGTGCTGTGTTAATGCAAGAGAAGAAAGTTGTGGCCTATACCTCTCGTCAGTTGAAGCCCAACGAAAAGAACTACCCCACTCACGATCTCGAGTTGGCGGCAGTTGTCCATGCGTTGATAACATGGAGACATCTCTTGTTGGGAAGGAAAGTGGACATTTTCACCGATCACAAGAGTCTCAGGTATATCTTCACTCAACCAAACCTCAACCTCAGGCAAACTCGATGGGTCGAAATGATTCAAGAGTACAATCCGAGTATTGAATATACTCCTGGCAAGGCGAATGTGATTCCAGATGCTTTGAGCAGAAAGGCTTATTGCAACAGCTTAATTCTCAAGCCCTTCCAACCGGATCTTTGTGAAGCTTTCCGCAAGCTGAATCTTCAAGTTGTTCCTCAAGGCTTTCTTGCCAACCTCATAGTCTCTCCTACTTTGGAAGATCAAATTCGTGAGGCTCAACTCCTGGATACCATGGTGAAGAAGGTGAAACGTGGTATTGACAAGGGCATTTCCAAATACAAGTGCTATCGCTTGGATGACAAAGACACTCTTTTCTTTGAGGATCGTATTGTGGTTCCTAAAGGCGATCTGAGAAAAGTCATTATGAATGAGGCTCACAATTCCCTCCTATCCATTCATCCTAGAAGTACGAAGATGTACCATGACCTCAAGCAGTCGTATTGGTGGTCTCGAATGAAGCGAGAAATTGCTCAATTCGTGAATGAATGTGATGTCTGCAGAAGGGTGAAAGCGGAACACCAAAGACCAGCTGGTCTCCTCCAACCTCTTGCTATTCCGGAATGGAAGTTTGATCATATCAAGATGGACTTCGTGACTGGTTTTCCTAAGTCCAAGCGAGGAAATGATGCTATCTTCATTGTCATTGACAAGCTTACTAAAGTGGCTCATTTTCTTCATGTCAAAGAATCTATCACAGCAGCTCAGCTGGCAGAGCTATACACCTCTAGAATTGTCTCCTTGCACGGTATTCCGCAATTGATCTCTTCAGACCGTGGAAGCATCTTCACTTCTAAGTTCTGGGACTCCTTTCAGAAGGCCATGGGCACCAACATTTGTTTCAGCACAGCTTTCCATCCTCAAACAAGTGGCCAAGTCGAGCGAGTCAATCAAATCCTTGAAGATATGCTCAGGGCTTGTGTCATTTCCTTTGACATGAAGTGGGAATATTGTCTTCCATATGCCGAGTTCTCCTACAACAACAGCTTCCAAGCGAGTTCGGGCAAGGCCCCATTCGAAATTCTCTATGGCAGGAAGTGTCGTACTCCTCTCAATTGGTCCGAGACAGGTGAATGCCAACTTCTTGGCAACGACTTGATCACAGAAGCCGAAGAAATGTGCAAAGTCATTCGTGAGAATCTCAAAGCCGCGCAATCGCGCCAGAAGGGCTATTATGATGACAAGCACCGTGATGTGGCTTTTGAAATTGGAGACCATGTCTACCTCCGCGTCTCTCCAATGAAAGGCACTCGTCGCTTCGGTATCAAAGGGAAGCTTGCCTCTAGATACGTGGGTCCTTTCAAGATCATTGGCAAAAGAGACGATCTCGCCTATCAACTTGAGCTTCCATCCAACTTTGCAAACGTGCACGATGTGTTTCACGTGTCACAGCTCCGCAAGTGCTTCAAGATTCCTGAACGCACTATCAACTTTGAAGAAATTGACCTCCAAGAAGATCTCTCTTATCATGAGCACCCCGTTGCTATTCTTGAAGAAACCGAGTGCAAGACTCGCAACAAGTCAATCAAATTCCTGAAAGTAAAGTGGTCACACCATTCCGACCGAGAAGCCACCTGGGAGCGTGAGGATCACCTCCGTTCCGAATATCCAGAGTTCTTTCAGTCCTAGATCTCGGGACGAGATCCTCTTGTAGTGGTGGAGTGTTGTAACACCCCGGATGTAACATTCCATATTTGTAACTCCAACTCTTGCCATTTTCGGATATGTGCTATGATATTCCCTCCGTGGTTGGGTTTTGTTTTCGTTTTGCATTTTGTCCATGTCATGCATCTCATATCATGTCATCATGTGCATCTCATTTGCATACGTGTTGGTCTCATGCATCCGAGCTTTTTCCCTGTTGTCCATTTTGCAATCCGGCACTCCTATGTTCCCCGGCGCTCCCTTTTACATTTTTCCGTGTGCGGGTGTTGAACATTCTCAGAATGGACCGAGCCTTGCCAAGTGGCCCTGGTATAGCACCGGTAGACCACCTGTCAAGTTTCGGATCATTTGGAGTTCGTTTGATACTCCAACGGTTAACCGCACTCTCGCAAAGGCCTCTTTTAAGTTGCAGCCCAACACCCCTCCAGAACAGCCCAATAACCCATCTAAGTCACTTCCATGCTCTCCGCCGTCGGATCACGATCGTGTGGGCGAAAACCGCACCCCATTTGGAGTCTCCTAGCTCCCTCTACCTCTATATATAGATCCCTCCCCCGAATTCACGGGCAAACCCTAAAAATCCCCTCTCCGCGCCGCCGGACACGTCCGGATCAGACCGGACGCGTCCGCCGCCGCGCCCCCAGCAAATCCGGGCTCGACACGTGGCGCCGCCGCGCCCGCCGCCGCCGAAGCCCGCCAGGCCCGCCGCCGGCCCCCGCGGGGCCCGTCCTCCGCGCCGCCACCCGTGAGGCGCCGCCGCCGGCCTCTCCTCCGCTCCCGCGCCGCGCTGCCGGCCGCCTCCGCCGCAGACCGCTCCTGCGCCGCGCCGCCGGCCGCCTCCCGCCGCCGCCACGGCTCGCCGCAGCCGCGAGCTCCGGCGCCGCGCCCCGCCGCCCCGCCGTCGGACCTCGCCGCCCCGGAGGCGCACCGCCGCCGCCGCCGCCCGGTCCCGGTCCGGCCGCCGTCGGCGTCTTCTTCCGGCCACCGGGCCAACTCCGGCCGGCGACCTCCGGCGACCTCGATCCGGATCCAGATCCGGAACCCAGGGTTGACTTTTTCTTCTCCCCGAAAATCCACCAAGTCTTTTTCTGTGATAATTTTGTGGCATTTTCATCGCACCACATCTCTGCATCCGTAGCTCCGTTTCGTGCGTATAATATATCAAATTGTTCGTCTTGAAGAGTACATCATTTCATTCCATTGCACCATTTTCATTTGAGCTCATCTTGATGCCCGAAATGCTGTTGGAAGAGGGCTATGTGATGTTAGTTTCTGTTTCTTAACAGAACTTGCACTTTTATCATTTTTGCCATGATTAATGTGTGCACCTTATGAACTTGAGCCCTACATGTGTGTTGATCTATGCCATGCCATATTTCCAGGGGTGTATGCCATGTATTTTTGTGAGTTATGTGGTGACTAGAACAAGCATGCAAACTAGGGATGATAATGTTGCTGATTTCAGGAAGTTAGTGTTTTCACTAAGTCATGTCCTGCTGTTATTTTTATGCCATATGTTCATGTTGTTACAGAGAGATCTATGCCCTTTTTGAGCATGATCAGTAAGGGTGTTTTGAACATATGGATGTGCTCTATCCATCCATGCCTTTGTTGGCATTTATGGAGTAGTCTAGCATGTCATTTTCGTGCTCTACTTTTGCTTCAAAATGTTTCCTGGCAGATTGTTTGCATGAGATTCAATTTTCACAAGGTTGTTGTAGTTGACCCGTGTATGCTATGATGTTGTTCTTGCCATGTATAGCTTCTATGCCATGTCTTCTTGATGGGTCTATGCTTAGTTTATCATGAGATGCCCTGTAGTGAGTGCATCGAGCTCACGAACATGCCTACTTGTTATCTGTTTTGCCATGTCCAGTTTTTCTGATAAGTCTGAGATTTGTAATAAAACTTGCAATGTTTACATGGGTGCCATCATTTCTTAAGGTCCTCTTTGGCTTATGGTCAGTAAGGGACTTTTGATCTATGATTTGAGTAGATTCATGTCATGCCTTGTTTTGCTATTATAAGTTCCTGTAGCTTGTTGTTTGCTTGCTCTAAACATGCCTTCCTGATGTTAATTTCTGGCATGCTAGTATTTTCACTAAGTCTGTGAACCTGATATTTTTTGCACTTTCACCATGCTTGTTTGAGCCTGTTATGATGTGATCTAGCCGTGGCTCAGTGTTCCTCTTTTGTTAAGAATCTCCTGTAGATCACTGCCATATGCTTTGTTTTTATGTTGGGGTGCTGTAGCATAGTTTCTTGTTGCGTGCTAAGTAGCATCGTGCTGTTAAACGCAGATTCGCGTCATTCTTGTTTTGCTTGTCATTTGCAAACCGTGCATCCGATTCCGGTGATCTTTATATCGATTTCAACCGAAATCATCTCATCTTTCCAGCGGCATACTTGGTTTGCCAAGTTGATGCCTGGTTCATCATTTTCCTTCCGGAGCACACATATGCATTGCATATCACATCTCGCATAGCATGTCATGTATTGCATCATATTGCTTGTGCATTGCTCCTTGTTTGATTGTTGTTCCATTGCTTGTGTTCTTCCTTTGGGTAGAGCCGGGAGACGAGTACGTGTACGAGGAACCTGTTGAGAACGCCTACGAGGATCAAGCCTTCGACAACTCTGAGAATCTTGCAGGCAAGATGACCATACCTTCGATATCACTTCTATCTTTGCTTGCTAGATGCTCGCTCTTTTGCTATGCCTATGCTGTGATACCTACCACTTGCTATATCATGCCACCCACATTGCCATGTCAAACCTCTAACCATCCATGTCCTAGCAAACCATTGTTTGGCTATGTTACCGCTTTGCTCAGCCCCTCTTATAGCGTTGCTAGTTGCAGGTGAAGATGAAGTTTGTTCCTTGTTGGAACATGGATATTTTGGGATATCACAATATCTATTGTTTTAATTAATGCATCTATATACCTGGTAAAGGGTGGAAGACTCGGATTTATGCCTGGTGTTTTGTTCCACTCTTGCCGCCCTAGTTTCCGTCATACCGGTGTTATGTTCCTTGATTTTGCATTCCTTACGCGGTTGGGTGATTTATGGGACCCCCGTGATAGTTCGCTTTGAATAAAACTCTTCCAGCAAGGCCCAACCTTGGTTTTACCATTTGCCACCTACACCCCTTTTTCCCTTGGGTTTTCACAAGCCCGAGGGTCATCTTTATTTTAGCCCCCCCCCCCCCCCGGGCCAGTGCTCCTTCGAGTGTTGGTCCGAACTGAGCTGCCTGCGGGGCCACCTCGTGGAAACTCGAGGCCTGGTTTTACTCGTAGCTAGTCTCATCCGGATGTGCCCTAAGAACGAGATATGTGCAGATCCTATTGGGATTTGTCGGCACAATCGGGCGGCTTTGCTGGTCTAGTTTTACCATTGTCGAAATGTCATGCGAACCGGGATTCCGAGACTGATCGGGTCTTCTCGGGAGAAGGTTTATTCCTTCGTTGACCGTGAGAGCTTGTGATGGGCTAAGTTGGGACACCCCTGCAGGGTATTATCTTTCGAAAGCCGTGCCCGCGGTTATGAGGCAGATGGGAATTTGTTAACGTCCGGTTGTAGAAAACCCGAAGTTGACCTTAATTAAAATACATCCACCGCGTGTGTAACCGTGATGGTCCCTTCTCGGAGGAGTCCGGGAAGTGAACACGGTGTTGGAGTTATGTTTGACGTAAGTAGTTTCAGGATCACTTCTTGATCGTTACTAGCTTCACGACCGTGCCTTGCTTCTCTTCTCGCTCTCTTTTGCGATCGTAGCCACCATATATGCTAGTCGCTTGCTGCAGCTCCACCTCATTACACCAGCCTTCCCTTAAGCTTAAATAGTCTTGATCTCGTGGGTGTGAGATTGCTGAGTCCCCGTGGCTCATAGATTCTATCAAAACAGATGCAGGTACCGATGATACCAGCGCAGAGGGCGCAACTGAGCTGAAGTGGGAATTTGATGAGGCCCTTGGTCGTTACTATGTTTCATTTCCAGACGATCAGTAGTGGAGCCCAGTTGGGGCGATCGGGGATCTGTGTTGCATTTGGGGTAGTCTCCTTTTATTTTGGTTCCGTAGTCGGACCTTGATTGTAACTGAATGATGGATGTTTATTTATGTATTGTGTGAAGTGGCGACTGTAAGCCAACCATGTATCTCTTTTCCCTTATGTATTACATGAGTTGTGCGAAGATTACCTCACTTGCGACATTGCTTTCAATGCGGTTATGCCTCTAAGTCGTGCTTCGACACGTGGGAGATATAGCCGCATCGAGGGTGTTATAGTCCAGATGCACTTCCCCAAGGAGCAAGCAACAAACAATACTGCAGAGTATGAAGGCTTGCTTGCCGGACTTAGGATCGCGGCAGACCTTGGGATCAAGAAGCTTATTGTCAGGGGTGACTCACAGCTTGTCGTCCGCCAAGTAAACAAAGATTATCAGAGTCCATTGATGGAAGCCTACATTGACGAAGTGAGGAAGTTGGAAGAGCATTTTGACGGCCTGCGGATGGAATATGTTCCAAGAGCTCAGAACGACATTGCGAATGGCCTATCAAAATGCGCCGCACTCAAGTTGCCTGTGGAACCAGGGATCTTTGTGCTCGAGCTGACCCAACCATCTGTAACACCATCAACTGGACAGAGCAAGAAGAGGAAGTTGATTTCTGGTGACTACTTTCCGGCTGAGCTCCCTGAAGCCGCTGCCAAGAAGGTCCCCAAGATCAACGCCAAGAGTGCTGAGGAGCATTCTGCTCCGACAAGCCCTACGGTTTGTCTCGTTGAAGCAGACGCTCCCGACAAGTTTTGCTCCGGCAATCTTGCCGGGGGACATCAAGCTCCGGCTGAATCACAGATTCTTGCCGTGGAAGCAGATGTTCCCGCAGGAGCATTTGCGCCTTTAGTCCTTGTCGTCGAGCCTCAAGCTCCGGCATGGGCACAGCAGATCGACCGTTTCCTCGAAACAGGAGAACTTCCCGAAGAGCAACAAGAAGCGGAGAGAGTAGCCCGGCAATCAAGTATGTATCAGTTTGTCGATGACATACTATACAAAAGAAGATTCAAAGGAGTGAAATTGAAGTGTATTCCCCGGGAAGAAGGACAGCAGCTGTTGGCGGAGATACATGGAGGCATATGTGGTCACCACATTGGCGCAAGAGCACTTGCCGGCAAAGCTTTCCGGCAAGGCTTCTTTTGGCCAACAGCCCTCCAGGATGCAACTGCACAAGTAACCAAGTGTGAAGCGTGCCAGTTCCACTCCAAGCAGATACATCAACCAGCTCAGGCTCTCCAGACGATCCCTTTATCCTGGCCATTTTCGGTCTTGGGGCTCGACATCCTCGGCCCCTTTCCCCGAGCTGTCGAGGGCTTTGAATACTTGTACGTGGCAATCGACAAGTTCACAAAGTGGCCGAAAGTGGAAGCAGTGAGGAAGGTGACAGCACAGTCAGCAGTCAAGTTCTTCAGGTCGATTGTTTGCCGTTTCGGAGTACCTAACAGGATCATCACCGACAATGGCACACAATTCACGAGCCGCACCTTCATGCAGTACGTCCAAGATCTTGGCGCCAAGATCTGCTTCGCTTCTGTTGCTCATCCGAGAAGCAACGGTCAAGCGGAGAGGGCAAATGCTGAAGTGCTGCGCGGGCTCAAGACCAGAACTTTCGACAGGCTGCACAAGTGCGGAAGAAATTGGATCGAGGAGCTGCCAGTGGTTCTTTGGTCGATCAAGACGACACCAAATCGAGCCACTGGCCAGACACCTTTTGCTCTTGTCTACGGAGAAGAGGCAGTTCTCCCCACGGAACTCGTATACGGATCGCCTCGAGTGCTCGCTTATGATGATCTTGAGCAAGAGCAGCTGCGGCAAGATGACGCGCTGCTCCTCGAGGAAGATCGTCTTCAGGCTGCTGTACGAGCTGCTTGCTACCAGCAGGCTTTGCGTCGCTACCATAGCCGCAAAGTTAATGCCAGAAGCTTCGAGGAAGGCGACCTTGTTCTTCGGCGCGTTCAATCCGCCAAGAATTCCAACAAGTTGACGCCAAAGTGGGAAGGCCCTTATCGGGTAAAGCGAGTCACTAGGCCTGGCGCTGTCCGCCTTGAGACCGAAGATGGCTTTCCGGTGAGCAACTCCTGGAACATAGAGCATCTTCGTAAGTTTTACCCATAAGGCGCGGTTGCCGGAACCCGCTGTCCCGGCAACCACCTTTTGTACAAGCCTTGCCGCTATTGCATGAAAGCCTTTGTACAAAGCCGGGCGCAGATCCCGTGCATAAATAAAGATCATATGCTCTTCAAAAGTTGTCAAATTTCATGCCTTTTTTCTTTTTCGCATGTATTAACTGACACCTTGTGCAGCACTTGCCCCCGGTAAGCAATAACGAGCCTTAAGGCTCCATACCTTTATTTTCTCTTCTTTCTTTCTCTCAAAGAGAAGGTTCCTTCACCCACAAGTTCACCGGGGGGGGGGGGGGTGGGAAGGAGAAGATAATGACGTGGACTAGGCGTCGTTCAAAGAAGTATAGCCTTGCCGGGGCGCAGACGACAGAAAAGCTAAGTTGCCAAAGTTTGAGCACGATCAGTTTTAAATTTCTTAAGTTATATTCCTTGAACGACCGTGCTTTGTATGGAAAACCTGTGCGCGGAGGAACCAGATCGTGACTAGTTGCGCCCTTACTTTGTTTCGAGTCCGCTCAACAATGTAAGTGTGCTGCGACTAGTCCCGACAAAGTTTCTTGCCGGAGGCGACACCGCCAGCAGGCTGCTGATATTCCACACTCAGCGCTCGCGGCAAGGGTGCCTGCGCCGGCAAGTTCCCTAAAAGCGCAGGGTAAAAACATACAAGGGAGGGAATCAAGTAAAGGAAATAACATAGCAGATACTACCCAGAATAAAGTCATATTACAATAAATAACTTGCCGCGCTCTAATGAATGTTCTTATGACGTGTCTGGCAGCGACAAGAAAAAGGAGGAAGAGGACGGCCTAATCTACACGATCACTGTCGACCCTTCTGACTTCATTCACCTTGTCCACGATGGGTGCGACAAGGGCTTTGAGCTCCGCGAGATCAGCACCTGCCGGCAGCTTCTTGAGAACGTTGTTGAGGTTGATGGTCGGATTGCGGAAAAGCACCTTCACCAACACCTTCTCCAAGACTCTGGCACAGATGGCGCGCGACTCGTCAGCCAGCTGCTTTGGGATCCTTTCCCGGAGTTGCTGGAGAGTCATCACCACGCCCTTGAAGAATAGAGTAAGCTTGGCGCTAGGCTGGAGGTTCTCGTCGGAGGAGTACCCGAAGCCCGCCAAGTCCAGTTGAGCCAGCTCCTCGTCGATGGTTGCAGCAATGTTGACGAGGCCCTCCGTCCAGAGCTCCACCGTGGCCCTGAAGGTGTTTTGAGTCTCGGCGGCCCTCGTTAGCAGCTCCTCATTGCCCTTGATCTCTTGCTTCAAGTCCTCCTCCCTCTTCTTGGCGTCGTCTAGCGTCTCCGTCAATGTGGCCAGCTTCAGTTCCAAGTCGGCATTTGAGTCCTTGACGGCGTTCAGTTCCTTGCCCTTGTCGGCGAGTTGGACTTGCAGATCGCCATGAGCAAGGGCATCCTTCTCGCGTTCGCGCTGGAGTGCGGCAAGTTCCTCATTCTTCCCTTTCAGATCAGCCTCCAGCTGCGTCACCTTCACCTCTGTCGTGGATGCTGTGGGCACGAGCACCTATGGGGCAGGGAGCCCCTTTTGGTCCGGCAGGGAGCGGGGGGCGCACGAAGAGCAGATCGAGGTCGAGCGCGCGGGGGAGACGGGCGATTTTTACCCAGCTTCGGAGCTCTCCGGAGAGATAAAACTCCTACTGCTGCTTTGTGTTTGTATTTGTTCTTCGCTAGAAAGCGTGGGTATGCTGTGGTCTCGAGTGATTCGAACTGACTGAACCCAAACGAGCCGAACCCCTTCTACGTGCGCATGGGCCTCCCTTTTATAGTCTAAGGGGGTCACCGATAGGTGGCAGCGTAGAAAGAGGGGTAGAAAGGTAAAAACGCAGGTTGGTACAACTGCTACCAACAGTGTCCCCTACCTAACTCTGACGGCAGGGGACAAGGGCATTAAATACCCGTCCGGTCGCCCCAACAGTGCAAGGAAGCGACCGTTAGGGGCGCTACCGATCGCCACGATGGCCTCCTTGTTAGCTTCGCTTGCCACCTCGCACCGCTAGGCTCCACAGCCGCCCGCCACGTGCTCCAGGAGCGGTCCTGCGGCGACACGTCGTCGGGCGAGCTGGAGCGCAGAGTGGTGGCCTTGCCGCGGCAAGCGCCTTGCTGCGGCCCATCTCTTGTGGCACCAGCAAGCTTGCCGCTCGCCGGGCCTTGCCAGGACGCGCGGGGCGTCGCGGCAACTTCTCTGGAGTGCCCTGGTTGTCCTTCCCGGCAAGCTCCTCTTGTCGGGGTCTTGTCCTTCCCGGCAAGCCCCTCTTGCTGGGGCCTTGTCCCTCCCGGCAAAACTCCTCTTGCCGGGGCCTCGTTTTCTCAGTTAATACTTTGTTCTTGAATGGCAGTAAATAGGAATGACGGAGGATCTTGGCGGGCGCCCGGCAAGCCTTGCCGCGGGGTGCTGCGACTGCCCGTGCACAAGTTCGGGGTACTAAGGTACCCCTACTTTAGTACACCGACAACCTCCAATTCCTTCTTGGCGGCCTCGGCAGCTGCGGCAGCATCCTTCGCCTCCTTGAGCGCCCCGCCAAGTGATTGCTCGCGTGCGGCGAGCTCCTCTTCGTAGCTGTCCAGGTTGACTTTCCGCTACGTCAGTTCACCTTCCCTGGTGGACACCTCCTCAGCGGCAAGCCTCTGTTGCTCCTCAGCTTCTGCCTTCTCAAGGACGAAGGCCTTCCACGCCTCGACAAGCTGCGCCCTCTCCTCCGCAATGGACCGGAGGGCCTCTTGGTTGCAGCTCTGGAGCTCCTCTGCATGCTTCTCTATGTCAAATCCCGCCTGCGCGACAAGCTCTTCCCGGGACTGCAGTTTCGCTTGCCGGGCACGGTAGAGCGACACCTGTTTCCGGAGCAGTTGCTCCTCCTCGGACTCGCCGCTGCTGCCGCTTGGTGCGTCAATCACTGACAGCCCGGCGGAGGCGAGCACCTCTCCGTCAACAGACTCTCCCTCGATCGGCGCCCTGGAGCTCGACGCCCAGGAAAGATGGATGAAGACACCCTCGCCGGCCTTCAAGTAGGCACCGGGCTGGGGCTCTTCGGAGCCCGGTGCTGCATCAGTGGCGGAGGGGTCGGCGCTCGGTGTAGCGACTTGCGCTCCTGCGCCCTCGGGGTCGTCAGTGCGATCGCCGGACCCCTTGCCAGCTCCTGCACCAGCAGCCTTGGCGGCCTCTTCGCCGACGGGATTGTCAGCGTCGGCCTTTTCCTCGGCGGCAGCGGCATCTTCGGTGTTGCCGCGTGCGTCCTCCTTGCCAGTGGCCTCAGTCTCCATCGGATCTGTGGGAGGGAGATATGAAGACAGGAAGAGGAAGGAAAAGTCAAGCAAATATCCAAAAAGAAGATCAGAAGAAGAACCCAAGGGAAAGTTTTCGACAAGGAGGGTTACCTGTGTTGGGCTCTGTGACCATGGGCTCCACCATCGAAGGCTCACTGGTTCCGTCCCTTGCCGGGGACCTCTCCCTTGCCGGAGAGTGCTCCCTTGTCGGAGAATCGCCCCTGGGCGGCGTAGTCGAAGCAGACAACACCTCTAGAACGGCTTCTGGTTGCTCCCGATGGGCCCGCTCTGCTCCTACACAAGCAAGTCAGCAATCAAGATATCAGCAAAGAAAGAGCACCCAGGCACGCCCCACAATAGGAAGTGAACAAATACTTACGCTGGGGGGTGTGCTGGGGGCTGCTTCGAGGAGATGGTACCGGGTCCGTCAAGGTGGTCTCGGCCGTGTCCTCTGCCATTACAGCAGGATCGTCCTCGATGACAACCACGGAGACCTTGGCCCTCTTTGCCGCTCTCTCGGCCAGAGTCCTGAAATGGAACAAGGATTCAGAGGGAAGCAGATCAGATGCAAGACAAGAAACAACAAAGATTGAAGAAATACAAGTACAACAAGAAGAAAGTCTTCCTCCTCCTCCTCTTCTTCCTCCTCGTCGGAGCTCAGCGCAGAGAGGTCGAAGTCTGGTACCCTTTCTGCGTGGTGAGGCGGAGGAGTAGGCTCCCTTGGGTGCTTGCCGGGGGCTGCAGCGGGATCAGGCGTGGCGGCTCGAGAAGACCCCGCCCCAGTTGCCGGCGCAGCATGAGATGCTCCCGCGGCAACGGTACTTGCCGCGGTGGAGCGTGTCCCGCGGCGCTGCGGCTGTTAGCCCGTCTGCCGCCCTGCTGTATCTCCGGTCCTGCGAAGGCGCCTCCTTGTTTGAGCTGGGGGCTGCGCTGAGGGCCCCGTCTGCGGCAAGCTGCTTGAAGATAGTTGGCCACTTGCGCCCCCGGCAGGCTCGCTTGCCTCGGCTTCGGGCTCCTCCTCGCCGGCGACCTCCCCGC
The DNA here is from genome assembly GCA_963921465.1 of Triticum timopheevii. Classification (NCBI taxonomy): domain Eukaryota; kingdom Viridiplantae; phylum Streptophyta; class Magnoliopsida; order Poales; family Poaceae; genus Triticum; species Triticum timopheevii. The sequence continues at coordinate 145,671,291 of OY997270.1, forward strand.
CAAGGTCCTCTCGGTCGGCAAGGCTTGCCGCCTCGGCCGCCTCTGCCTCCTCCAACGTGAAGCCAAACTCGCCCGCGGCGGCGGCTGCCGCCTCTTCGGCCCTGGTGGCGATGTACCGCATCTCATCGTCGGTGGTGTCGCGGGTGAGGAGCCTCTGCTCGTCGGCGCGGACTGCTACCTCCACCAAGCTGTCGAAGAATTACCGCACGACGTCGTCGGCGGGCTCCTTCCAAGTTGGGATAATCCCGTGCGAGTCGCACTCCGAGATCATTGCACGGATGCGATCAAGCTGGGAGTTGTTGCACAGTGGAATGACGCCCTGCGGCAGCCTGAACCACTCCGGATGGTTGGCGTCGTGCTTGAATAGCTCCTTGAGCATCCCATCAAGCTCCAAAACAGTGAAGTTAAAATTGAGGCCTGGGCGCAGCCTCATGATATCTTCCGGGCCTCCGAACAGCCAGGCCGGCCTCCCCCTCTCCTGTAGAGGGGCGATGCGACGGCGAAGGAAGTCCGCGCCAACGGCCCGTACTGTGAGTCCCGCAAGCCTGAGTCGTAGAATCCGGGTGGTGGCGATCTTCAGCTTGGCATCGTCCGCCGCCAGAGCGCTCCAGTCACCGCCGCGCACTACCCGGGTTTGGCGCAAAGTGGTGAAGGGCTGCGGATCTGCGTCGACAATCCAACACCATTCAGCCCTCCACTCGTCCCATTTGCTGCGGAGCTCCCCCTCCAGATACACCTCCTTCTTGCCGACCCTCGAGATCCAGGAGACCCCGCCAGACAAGGGCTCTCCTTTCTCGACCCGGGGAATGAAATAGTGGCGGAAAAGGGCAACGTTGGGGTGGATTCCGACGAAGTTCTCGCAAAGATGCGCGAAAACCGCCATTGTTAGAATGGCGTCGGGGGTGAAGTCAAGGAGGTGGAGCCCGTATGTATTCATGACGTCGCACAAGAAATCGGAGAAGGGCGGGCAGAGCCCGCAATAGAAGAATACAGGAAAGAAATGATACCCTTTTGGGCACCGCTTCGAAGTAGAAGCTTCGACGGAGAGCACCGGCGTGCGCGGATGCGCCCGCGTCTCCGTTGACCAGAAGAGATAGAACTCCTCCCGCTGCGCCTTCGGGGTGAGCTCGGGGGGAAAAGCGCACGCTCCTTGCGCAGCGCCTTGAGTCGCAGCGCCTCGGTCGACTTCACATTCTTCCCGGTCTTCGGAGCCATGGCGAAGGCGGTGGGGAAGCGCGGAGGCGTTTGTGGCGACGGCGGCGACGGGCGGCGGAGCGCTGCTCTCTTTCGGCTTGGGAAGCGGAGGGGAGCAGCGGAGTTTTCTGAGGAAGAAACCGCAAGTGGCGAAGGTGGGGGAACGGCCCCTGTTTCCTCTGCTTATAAAGAGGAGAGGCGAACGTTACGCCTTTCTTGATTTAAGAATTGCCTACGATCTCTCCCACGACGCCGCGTTTGACGCGTGCCGTTACGGGAGGGCGCGGTGGATACAGAGTTAGATTTGGTGTGGACTCAGGCCGCGTGTGCCCGTGCCCTGTTTTGGGCCTGGCCCAACAGCACTTGGCACCGCATGTGGCCCAGGCCCGGGGGCTCCTGTCGGTGTACTAAAGTAGGGGTACCTTAGTATCCCGAACTTGTGCACGGGCAGTCGTAGCGTCCCGCGGCAAGGCTTTCCGGGCGTTCGCCAAGATCCTTCACTATTTCTATTACTGCCATTCAAGAACAAAGTGTCTCAACTGAGAAGACAAGGCCCCGGCAAGAGGAGCTTGCCGGGAAGGACAAGGCCCCGGCAAGACGAGCTTGCCGGGAAGGCCAACCAAGGCATTTCAAGAGACTTGCCGCGACGCACCGCGCGTCCCGGCAAAGACCCGGCGAGCGACAAGCTTGCGGGTGCGACAAGACAACGACCGCGGCAAGGCGCTTGCCGCGGCGAAGCGACCACTCTGTGCCCACGCTCCAGCGCATCCGACGATGTGTCACCGCAGGATCGTTCCTAGCGCACGTGGCGAGTAGCTGTGCAGCCAAGCGGTGCGAGGTGGCAAGTGGAGATGACGAGAAGGCCATCGTGGCGATCGGTGGCGCCCCTAATGGTCGTTTCCTGCACTGTTCGGGCGACCAAACGGGCATTAAATGCCCTTGTCCTCTGCCGTCAGAGTTAGGTAGGGGGCACTGAAGATAGCGGTTGTACCGACCCCCTTTTTTTTACTTTTTTTTACCCCTCTCTGCGTTGCCACCTATCGGTGACCCCTTTAGCCTATAAAAGGAGGCCCATGCGCACGTAGAAGGGGTTCGACTCATTCGAAACTACATAACGCTCACGCTCTCGAGCAAGAACACAATACAAACACAAAGCAGTAGTAGGAGTTTTATCTCTCCGTAGAGCTCCGAAGCTGGGTAAAATCCCTCGCGTGCTTCGCCTCGATCTGCTCTTCGTGCGCCCTCCGCTCCCTGCCGGACCGAGAAGGGGCCCTGCCCCATAGGTGATCGTTTCCCACGACACATGCCATGAAACATCCAAATACAGGGGTGCCATGCACCCCCTGTGCTTCACCGATGAGGTGCTGGATCATGAATTTCCAGAGGGATTTAAACCTGTAAACATAGAGGCATACAATGGAATGACAGACCCTGCAGTTTGCATTAAGGACTTTATTCTTCACATCCATATGGCTCGCGAAGATGATCTCCACGCCATCAAATACCTGCCCCTCAAATTGAAAGGACCAGCTCGGCACTGGTTAAAAAGCCTCCCCGAAAACTCAATTGGAAGTTGGGAGGAAATTGAGAATGCTTTCAGGGCTAATTTCAAGGGACCTATGTCCGACCTCCAGATGCAAACGATTTAAATCACATAATTCAACAACCCGGAGAGTCAGCTCGTAAGGTTTGGAACCGATTTCTCACCAAAAAGAATCAAATCATGGACTGCCCAGATGCCGAAGCCTTAGCGGCTTTCAAGCACAGTGTCCGGGACGAATGGCTCGCCAGACACCTCGGCCAGGAAAAGCCAAGGACAATGGCAGCCCTAACAAGCCTTATGACCCGCTTTTGCGCGGCGCGAAGACAGTTGGTTGGCCTGCAGCGGCACCAGCGACCCAGGCACATCCGAAGTCAGGGATGGCAATGGGAAGCCGCGATGCAGTAAAAACAAGCGTCAAAACAATGGAGACAGCCCAGACAACACGTCGGTAAACGCCGGATTGAGGGGCTCTCGACCCGGTCAACGGAAGAAGCCATTTAAAGGCAGCAGAGAGGGACCGTCTAGCCTAAAAAAAATTCTAGACAGATTATGTCAGATCCATGGCACCCTCGAGAAACTTCCAAATCACACCAACAGAGAATGCTGGGTCTTCAAGCAGGCCGGCAAGCTAAATGCCGAACACAAGGGGAGGAAGACGCCAAGGGAAGACGAGGACGAGCCTCACTAGCCGAACACTCGGGGACATAAATGTTTTCCACAAGAGGTCAAAATAGTGAACATGATTTACGCAACTCACATACTAAAGAGGAGGCGCAAACGCGCACTCCGAGACTTATATGTTGTAGAGCCCGTCGCCCCCATATTCAACCCATGGTCGTCCTGCCCGATCACTTTCGATCGCAGGGATCATCCGACTAGTATCCGGCATGGAGGTTTGGCTGCCATGCTGCTCCACCCAATAATTGACGGATACCATCTCACCTGAGTCCTTATGGACAGCGGCAGTATTCTTAATCTGATATATCAGGACACTATCCGCAAAATGGGGATAGACCCGTCAAGAATTAGCCAAAGCAGTACTACCTTAAGGAGTAATACCAGGCGTAGAGGCCCGTTGTACGGGCTCTCTAACATTAGAGGTTGTATTCGGTTCTCCCAACAACTTTCGAAGCGAAGAACTAATCTTCGACATTGCTCCATTCCGAAGCGGCTATCACGCACTACTCGGAAGAACGGCCTTCGCTCGTTTCAATGCAGTACCGATTACGCTTATCTTAAACTTAAGATGCCCGGTCCACGTGGCATCATCATAGTCAGCGGAAATACAGAGCGTTCCTGTTGGATGTTGCGTTCCGGCAGACCCTTAAGGTTCGAAGTCTGGGGTGCACGAAGATCTTCCCCCTACCAATCCACGTCCAATCGCCATGCGAGAAATCTAAGCTAAACGATGAACAACACGAGAGACACAAGATTTATACTGGTTCGGGCCACCATTGTGGTGTAATACCCTACTCCAGTGTGTGGTGTGGTGGATTGCCTCAGGGGCTGATGATGAACAGTACAAGGGGAAGAACAGCCTCGCGAGAGGTGTTCTTGGGCTGGTGCGATGAACTACTTGGGAGAGTTCGATCGCCTCTCGATATGATGGGGACTCTATGAGATGCCCTCTAATGTGGTGGCTAGCTCTATATATAGAGGCCCTGGTCCTCTTCCCAAATATTGAGCGGGAAGGGCACCAACGACAGCCATTTTGAAGGGGAACATCTAGTACAAGCTATCCTAACTAAAGTTGGTCTTCGATTGCCAAAGGCACTCGCGATGACGCTGCCTTGGGCTCCACGGTGACCTCCATCCTGCCGCTCTGTTGGTCTTGGTCTCGTTACACCGAAATGGTAACCTTTGCCTGGTGCCTCGGTACTCCACACCTGTGCTTGCCCCCTTTGCACCAAAGGGGAAACAAGGACACTGCGCAGGCCGGCGCCCGCCTGGCGCCCGCCTGGTCTCGATCGTCATGGTTTGCGTCACGAGCACCTCGCAAGGTACCCTTGCCTTGATCTCTCCGCCTCCTCGCGAGTCTGCCTGGCGAGGCCGCTCCTGAGGAAGCCTGGCGTCGTCCGCCTCATGAGGCTTGGCCCCTCGCGAGGGTCTTGAGTTTGCGTTGATGAAGATGGGCCGCACTGGGCCACCACTTGAGCCACGTCGCAGGCCGCAGGCAGGCAATTCTAGGGACCCCATTCCCAGAACGCCGACAGTAGCCCCCGGGCGCAAGGCGCACTTGGACTTGGCTTAGCAGAGAAGTGAAGGGGCAAGTGCGGAGCGCCACGGGCCCCAACAGCCTGCGGCCTTGGGCGCCACGTGGCGGTTGATTAGACATGGGCATCTCCGCTTCCCCACGCTCCGTCATTATGCGCCTAGCTAGGTGGCCATGAGGCTTGTACATAGTTATTCTCCCCTTGCTGCCTGCGCGCTTCTCGTTCCCCTTTCCTCCCTGAGCATATGCTTCCGCCTCCAATCCATCTTGAGTTCTTCCCCCCTTTCCATTGCCATGGCGCCAACGAAAAAGGAGAAGGGGAAGAGACCGACGCCTTTGTCCAGCTCTCCTCCGGCAGCTGCCCCCACCGTCGACCAGTCGCTCATACTTAATCTGGAAGCCTTGGAGAAGGTTCGCTCCGTGCTCACCTCCAGCTTCAACGAGTGCGGTAGGATGATGGTCTGGCCCACGTCCCATGCCTCCTTCCACAGGATCGTCACGGAGGTCCAATTCTTTGCCGACGCCTTGTGGGCGGGTTTGGTTCCCCCTTCTCCGCTTTGTTCAATGCGGTGCTTTCCCATTACCAGATCCATATGATGCATCTTGGTCCCCAATCTATTACTCTGCTTGCTGTCTTCGCCTTTGTCTGGAAGGCCATGGTGGGGATTCCTCCTTCCGTTGCTCTTCTGCGCTACTTCTTCTCTCTGCGCCTGACTGACCCTTCCCAATGTTCGGGATGCATGAGCTTCCAGGCCGTGCCAGAGACGGCCGCCTTGGGGATCGACTTTGGCCTCCCATCTTCTGTGAGCGGGTTTCGGGAGCGATGGCTGTATGTAAACGTTGGGGTGCCCAGCCCCCTTCTCGCGCACCCGACATTGCCCCCTATTCCCAATCCTGACTGGGGTCACGAGGAGCTTAAGAGCCCCCAGCTTGCTTTCACCTGGCATCGCTTCGAGAGTCTAAGGACGCTCGGTGTGATGGCTCCTTAGGTGGTGAAGGAGTTCCTCCTGTGCCGCATCGCTCCTCTCCAGTGCCATTTCCGCCCGATGTGGGACTTTTCGGGCGTAGGGACCGCATGAGGCTCCAGGAAGGGGATCTTGCGCCTGAAATGCTGAAGAAGGCGCTGAAAGTCCTGACTGGCGACCCCTCTCCAGGCAGCGTCCGTCATGGAGGCGCCCTCTTGTATCTTTGCTCAAACAGGGTTGAGTTCGTGAGGCAGATGCCCCGATTCGACGAGTGGGGGCTGCGCCCGGCTGGCCTTGTAGGGCCCCGCGAGAATCCGGTTGCTGCGGCTCTTCCCCCGGTCACCCGCGCCGGTCTTGCCTCAGGAATCATTGCAGGGAGGCAAGCATCGGCAAGAGCTGGGGGGCCTGACGTTGAGGTGCTGATGTCGGGCGGGGCTCCCGAGGCGTCATCCTCTGGAGCTTACGGAGCCCCTCTCGAGGTGGTGGCTGATGAGGGGGCATGACCTGCGGCTCCCGAGGCCGAAGCCCCCGAGGCCTCGGCAGGCCACCAAGAGGTGGCACCTGATCGCTCCTCTCAGACTAGCGCCCTTGATGTAGGTTGCCCTGATGATTCGGCTCCTACGCCACGTGCAGGCCCTCACGTCGAGAGCTTGGGCCGGTTCCGCATAGATTTCGAGGCCCTTTGCAAGAGGAAGGAGGCTTCGGGTGGTGATGATCGCCCGTGCCACCCATTGAAGCACAGGAAGTACTTCACCATGGACGAGTAAGTCCCTCCTTCTTATAGTTCCTTGTTTGCTGTTCCCTTTGCTGACGTGGCCTTTTAGGATCCCCCCTGCCGAGCCTGCAAAGCCAGCCAAGGAGCCGCTTCCTCAGGCTTCACGACCACCGCCAACCTTGATTGCCCCGAGCCTGCGCGCCACCCTCAGCGTGAGTTCGGCTGGAGAGGTATGCCAGCGTGCCGCGCGCCTTGAGCCTACGGGCACGCCGCTCCTCTTTCGCGAGCTCTCCCTGGGCACAACCAGCTTGCCCAGGGATCCTCCCCTAATCATAGGTGGCAAGTGGTTGAAGCCAGTCTTCGGTTCCTCATCAAGGGGTGGATCGGCACTGGGATGGGTCCCTTGCGGGGCCCGTCCGGCGATCTTGGGGGCACCAGCCCCCAGCCCCCTGCCAAGAGGGGGCGAGCCACTCTAGGGTCCTCCGCCGACGCCGATGGCGGAGGATGACATGCTCAGGTGTGCGCGGGAGCGCAGTGCTGTCCGCCGAGAGTTCCTGCAATGGGCGACAGATGCAGTGAGCCAGCTTGGTGCAGAGCTTGCGGGCGAGGACATGCGTCTTGAAGCCGAAGGCCTGCGGCTGGTCGAGGAGTGGCGCAAACTGAAGGCGGATGTTGGTCTCACGTGCCACCAGCGTGATCTCAAAAATGCCAAGGCCGAGGCATCTCTGGTGGCCTCTCGGGAGGCCTGCTCCCGAGCCATTGAGGAGGCTCAGGAGGCGGATCGACGACGCAAAGCTGCGGAAGAGCGCACGTGGGAGCTCCAAGACTAGTGCAATTCTCTGGAGCAGCAAGTGGAGTTACACCGAGCTGCCCTTGTGTCGCTGAAAGGGGCGCCCACCAAAGAGGAGGAGCTTCGGAGGCACGAGGAAATGCTTTGGAGGCTACCGAGCCCAACCTTGATCTTGAGCGGTTGGAGACGAGGGAGCGCCAGGTCACCTAGGCGAAGGACGACGTCAGTGCGCGGGAGGCCTGGATCCAAGAAGTGATCAAGGCCGAAGCCGCGGGCAGAACTGCTGCTCTCAGAACCAGGCTGACCAAAGCCATGCAGCGAGCTGAGGCCACTACAGCCGCCCTAGGCACGGCGTAGGATGAGCTGGCCTCCTCCCGCGCCGAGTTGCTTCTTCTTCAACGATGGGTCGACGATGCCGAGGCCGTTGCGCGGTAGAACGAGGATGAGATCCGCCAGGAGAAGACGCTGGAACACATGCATGGCCCCATGCTCCGAACACTCAGGGAAAGGGCCAATGCGGCCTTGGGCAACATCTGCGAGGCAGCCGTCGAGGAGCCGCTTGTGACCAACTACGCTGGCAATCTCCGGTTCTTCACTAACGTGGTGACGAATCTGGAGAACCGCTCCAAGAGGTCTCGCCAGTTGGTAGAGGAACGGAGCCGCGACCTGCTCGCACGGGCATTCTCCCACGTCTTTAGCCATCTCCAGAACATCGACCCCCTCTTCGACTTCGACACCGCCATCGCCCCGGTTCCTGAGGCTGTCCGAGGTGGCCTAGAGCGATGGGTGGAGGACAATGTAGATGCACTCGTCTGGGCCTTCACTTCTGATGACGACGGGGTGATCGTTGCTGCTGACGAAGGCGACGTGGTGAACAGTGGTGAAGATGGTGCCAACGACGGCGATGGGGAGGCCAGCGGCAGCGACAGTGGTGCCAACGACGCCTAGTGGGACGCCCTGGGGGATGCAGTGAGCGACATGTTCGATTGATCCCATGCTCCCTCTGCTGTTTATCCTGCGCAGGAAGAGACTCGCGCGTGGCCCTGAAGGTTGTAAGAGCATTTTGGGAGGGGAAGCCCCTCATGTAAAAAGATTGTTGCCTATGTGTTGTTGAGGTCGGTGCCAGATGGGCGCCCGTATGATGTCATGATTTCCACGATGAGTTGGTTGTCGTGGTTTTACCTTTGTCTTGGTGAGCCTCGAGTAGGCTCATAGCGTCCATCCGAGGATCTCATGAAGGTCCCATTTGACCACGTGGCGAGAGCCTGGCGAGAGTGAACGCTGGCCGCGGGACGGCGGGCGTACATGCTGGGACCTACCCTACTCGCGAGGGGCTCGCGAGAGGGAGGCAGCTAGTGTGAATTCCAACTTGAACAGAAATTGGAACACGAGAAAGCACATGAATAAGACAAGACACCACTCCCCGCACACGCAAACACAAATTCGACTTCAACTTAGATCCGAAATGAGAAAGCTTGTTTGCACAAAAGGAAGCAGAAGCAAAAGGCCGCGTCCGGCACCTAGTCTAGTCTTCGACGTCTTCTCACCAGCGCGGAGCTAAATGCTACCACTGGGCGTGGGAGGGAGCCCCCGAGGCCCTAGGGCGGCTCTCCGAAGTCTCCGGGGCGTGTATATCCCCAACTCATTATTACGTGAGAGTGTCACGGGCGGCGAGCTTCACAGGCACTGGGCCTTCTTCACAGGTACCGGCCTTGCTTCATATCGCCGGATGAGGGCCCCGCCTTGCGCCACCCTTGACCACCATTGACAGCGACCGGAAACTAGGACGACGCCAATGGGGAAAAGGGGACGCCAGTGGTTCCCCCGACGACCATGGGTCCTCTGCCGGGGTCAGGCCTTGGGGCACCTCCCCGGCAGAGGGCCTACCTCCGAAGAATGCCTTGCTCCGCGTGCCTTGGGGAGGAGCTTGGCTCCCGGCCCCTCTCCTGCTGCCCCCAGTGCCCTCCTCCTGAGGGGAGGGAGGCTGCTGCATTGGGGCAGCCATCCGCTGCAGCGACCTGAACATCCTACGACCCATGGTTAGCATAAGCTTGCTCGCTGAGGAATTAGCGGTACCCGATAGTTGCTACCACCGACACGACTGTCAAGGCCTCCGTGAGGCTCCTGAAAGAGCTTGGCTTTTGTCGCCTCTTTCTCCCAGCCTGGCCCGAGGAATGAGCCGTGGTCTTCTTCCAGTGCGTACTCTCGATCCACCATGTGGGGCACATAGGCCTCTGGGGTCACCGCCCCAAAGGCCTCGCCATAGTGCCCCGCGCGCCATGCAGTTTGACTTGAAGCTCCATCTTGGGGGCGGTATGGCGGCGCCCGCCTGGGCTGTAGCCAATGATGTGCATGCCCTCACTTACCAGGGGCGGTGCCAGCGCAGCCTGTCGCCCGGCGCTGACGGCCAAGCTGGTGGTGATGAAGCCTTGGGGTGCACCTGGGTGCACGTGGGCACGGATAGGCCTGCAGTGTGATCCGCCCGGGGCCTGGGGTGCAAGTTGGACGCAGAACAAGGGTGCCCCTGAAGCTGCGGCATCCAGGGGCTCGGCGATGCGCTCCAGCAGCACGTTGTGGCCGCTTTCTTGCAGTCTGCACCGTAGCAGTTCTCGCGCCACTGTGAGCGCGACCTTCATGTTCGCTTGCTCCCGTCGGGTGTGCGGTGCTGTGGCCGCAGCATGGCTTGAGGCCCTCGCTACCGATTGCACCTGCCGCGGGGTGAGGGCAGGCGACGCTTGACCGCATCACCCACGCCCCGTAGCGCTCTGCGGAGCATGGGCTGCCTGAGGTGCGGGGTTGAGGTCACCTTGGGCAGGCGGCACAGCATGGGCAAGCCATGCCGCCCAGCGGTCGGAGTTGGCTGTCGGGTCGCCGGACATGAAGGCGGTGAAGCGGCAGAACACAGGACAGAAGAAGGAAGATTTTGGTGCACCCCTACCTAGCGCGCCAAATGTCGGATGTTGGGTTCCGGCAGACCCTTAAGATTCAAACTCCGGGGTGCGCACGAAGATCTTCCCCCTACCAATCCACGTCCAATCACCTTGAGAGAATCTAAGCTAAACGATGAACAACACGAGAGATACAAGATTTATACTGGTTTGGGCCACCGTTGCGGTGTAATACCCTACTCCAGTGTGTGGTGTGGTGGATTGCCTCAGGGGCTGATGATGAACAGTACAAGGGGAAGAACAGCCTCGCGAGAGGTGTTCTTGGGATGGTGCGATGAACTACTTGGGAGAGTTCGATCGCCCCTCGATCTGACGGGGACTCTATGAGATGCCCTCTACCGTGGTTGCTAGCTCTATATATAGAGGCCTTGGTCCTCTTCCCAAATATTGAGCGGGAAGGGCGCCAACAACGGCCATTTTGAAGGGGAACATCTAGTACAAGCTATCCTGACTAAAGTTGGTCTTTGGCTGCCAAAGGCACTGGCGATGACGCTGCCCTGGGTTCCATGGTTACCTCCATCCTTCCGCTTTGCTGGTCTTGGTCTCGTTGCACGAAAATGGTAACCTTTGCCTGATGCCTCGGTACTCCACGCCTGTGCTTGCCCCCTTTGCACCAAAGGGGAAACAAGCGCCCGCCTGGTCTCGATCGTCATGGCTTGCGTCACGAGCACCTCGCGAGGTACCCTTGCCTTGATCTCTCCGCCTCCTCGCGAGTCTGCCTGGCGAGGCCGCTCCTCAGGAAGCCTGGCGTCGTCCGCCCCGCGAGGCGTGGCCCCTCGCGAGGGTCTTGAGTTTGCGATGATGAAGATGGGCCGCACTGGGCCACCACTTGAGCCACGCCGCAGGCCGCAGGCAGGCAAGTCTGGGGACCCCCGTTCCCAGAATGCCGACAGTTCCTTGCGTGCGGAGGAATATGTGGCGGCTCTAGCAGCCGAACCACTGAACGACCTCTCCAACCCGAATAAATGATCAGGTCGTCAAGACCACAGACACGGCTAGACGTGTCCGGCGCACCACTAGTTGCAACAGCCCAGATAAACCTGAACTTGGTTGACGGATACGTCCCCATATGTGGTGCTAGGGGCTGCCCGCATGTAAAAGGGTCCATAGTTCGGCTGGACCCTATTTATACACAATAGATTGAATTATCATGGTTCATTAAGAATAACTAACTTTCCGCACAATTACACCAGATTCTTTCACCTAGGTTTTTTGTTTTTACAGATGATCATCGTGCTACACCCTTCCAGGATGCGGCACAACGGAGATAAAGGCGCAGACGTGCAGCAGGGCCCGATCAAAGGTTTCTTTTTAGATTAAGACCCTGTGTAAACCTTTTTTATTGTCTCTTGTTGCTTCACACCCTCCGGGTACTCAAAACAACCGAGAGGGATACTGGCATTATTGGCAAGCTTTTTCGTCACGCCATATTAATGCATGTACCTGGAAATTCAGGGCTCATTATCGAGGGCGGTACTCAGCCCAGTATATGTTGTAAAGTCCTCGATAATGGGCAAGTACAGGCATGTAAAGACATGGAGTTAGGACTTTACAACATAATGCGGCCGCCATTATCGAGGGCGGTACTCAGAGCAGTTACTGTTCAGCTCTTAACTCCTCAGCCGCCTTCAGGGCGGCCGCATCACTTCTCCTGGCTTGTTCCTTGGCTCGGGCAAGCTCTGCCCGAAGGGTCCCCATGGCGCAGCTCCATCTGCAGTCAAAGCATATTATAGATACTAGCATTATGCTCCTCTTAATATTCGCTGACCACCCATATACATACCCTGTGACTCGTCAAGCCACTTGTTCACAAGCGTGATGTCCGCATCCGCCACATCAAGCTGCCGCCTCAATTCGGCAAAATCAGTAGTTCGGTCAGCCTCCGGACCCTCAGCCGCCTGCGCGTGAAAGCAAGCGCTATCATTACCTGAGACTATGTGTGGGGACCCGACTCATAAGTCGTGATCACCGAATGCACATGTACAGTGATCCCAGAGATCAATGCTCACTGAACACAGAAGCTGAATAACAAGAGTCTTACATCCGTACATACCGTTTTACACAAGTAGGACCATTATGGTCAAGTCTTGAGTATAACATTGCAGCGGAAATCTTCGTCGAGAACTTGGACCCATGCCATCTGCCTTAACCCTACAGGCATTCTGACTGGGAAGCGTCCTAGCTCGCATGCTCGTCACCAAAGTATTGTTCATCATATCCTGTTCTTTCAAGCCTGGCCAAGTAAATAGCCAGGGACAAGCCAGTGAGTACGTTTGAATGTACTCGCAAGCAACCCATGTTTTGGTTCAAGATACAACAATGCATGATATAGGTAAATTTTTGCAGAAAGCTAGTTTTTCTCATGCAAGTATGATCAACATTTATCAAGGGCATGAATGTGTCTGCAACAAGTATCAGGAGGTTTCAGACATCATCAGCGAGAAAGAGTTATAAACAACTCATGCTCAAGCTCATCGTGACTTCTTCACGAGTCGCATCATCAATATCACCAAACTATGTTGTTTTTCAGAAACATATGGACGTAGCCCAAGAGCGGTTACCCAACTATCCTTGACCGTGGACACGGCTATTCGAATAATTTTACACTCTGCAGAGGTTGCACACTGTACCCACAAGATCCGGGGAACTTTTGTGTCATCCACGACCAGCGATACCTCAAGTACCCGGGGTAAGCACCCGATCACTATCTTTCCCTAGATGACACTAACATGGAGTCCACTCGATTAGTAGTAACCCCCGTGCCTAACATTTCACATCATAAAGTTGTGGAGCCTCGCTCCCATATTCATCACATACCACAAGCACGGGGTACCAATGGTGTGTCCGGTGCCCTGTAAAGACAGTCATGGCCGCCCTACCTGGCACGACCCGGTCCCGAGAGAGAGCACCAACTCTCCCCCGTCACTAGTAATGCGGGCTCCAAGCTAGTATCGACCTAGGTAATCAATAATGCCCTTTCCCATATAAGGGTAGAGTGGTTGCGCACGTAAGGTTGGAATAACGGTCGCAACTTCAACCAATCCATTTTGAAAACAAGACACACTTGCCTCGGTAAAAGTGGCTACCCAACTCATCATATCCTCCGGGCATAAGTGGCACTCGATGGGGTTTTCGAAAAGTCCTTTGAAAATACTTAGTCTCCTTTACCATGCATATTCCCGCCCCTTTTTGCGTAGCATTTACTTTAGCATCCTATCTACTCCCACCGGCATAACCCTCATAAGAAGGTAGGGTTATGCACAATGCAAGTATCAACGAGGAAGTACGGTGGCAAACCATTAAGTGGATACCACCTCATCATGATTCCGTTGCAACAACAATATGCTATATGACATGCATAAAAAGGTTTCATAGACATGGTCAAAGGGCTGCTTGCCTGTTTTAACAAAGTCTTCGAGGTCTTCAAATATCTCTGGTCCAACTCCGAGAATTTCGTCTACTTCGTCCACTATCGTCGAAAGCAACCTTAATAAGCAACACAACAAGGCAGGAAATAAAAGTGCTCTAAAAATGTGTGTTGGACTTTTCTGGGATACCTCTGGTCATACGAGGGATGACCAAAGTGGTTTCATTAGGATTTGATCAATGGACATCTCTGAACATTTCAATACGATGGAATCAAGGGATTAATGGGTTTGCAAGAAGTGTACAGAAATATATTTTTGAAAAATGAGCAAAGGCACCCATTTAACAAAGGATGATTTTAGAAGCATCTAGGAATTGGTTTCACTTGATTTGGAGTTGAGATGATTTTCCTATGAATTTGCAAAGTTGGCTATATATAAAGAAATAGACCATTATTTGAGGTGATACAGAAAGTATTAGAAAAAATGTTCAAAAACTAAGCTTTGAACTTATAGACATCTAGGATTTTGAATCATGGAATTTGTATCAAAAATGGCTCTCTATGATTTTCTAAAGTTCATCACAGAAATAGGAAAAATAGGATTTGATAAATATTTGTGAAGAAAAGGTCTCTGTAAAAATGTGCATGCTGCACCACCAGGTAGATCATGATTTATAGAGTCACTAGAAATTTGAATCATCAAATTTGGACTCCATTTGAATTGTTTATGGATTTTTGAAGTTGACTGGAAAAAGAATAAGGAAAAGGCTATACCACTTATTCTGCGCGCTGGGCGAGGGATAGCTGACGGGGCCGGCCCAGCTGCGTAGTCGCGCAGGAGAAGAGGCCACGTCGAAGGCGCTCCAAGAGGAATGCACCTCCGCGCGGGGTGAGGCGGACTCTAGTCGACCCGTTTCCACTTAAACCGCGGGGCCGGCCGGGTGGATCGCTGACCTGCGGGGCCCGCCTGTAGGATCGTCCTCAACCTCCCGCGCGGCGCGACGGGAGACAGAGAGAGCGAGGCCGGACGGCGCCGGCGCTCTTCCCGGTGACTCTGGCCGTCCCCGGTGACGCTCGGCATACCGACGGACTCGGGAGGCCGAGCCGCACCCATCCATGGGCCTCACGCAGGCTGGGGAGGACCGCGACAATGGTGGCCTTGACACCAGCGGACGAGGCTTTGGGGGGAAGATGGATGTGGCGCTATGGGGCACCAGAGCAGGAGAAAAGGAGGGGGAGAGCTTCGCTGGTCATCTGCAGTTCTACTGGTGGCCAAAGGAGGGGCGGGGAGGCCCTGGTTTGCCGGAGCCGAGTGGAGGCCGACGGCGACCATGGCGGCGATGGAGAGGCAAGGAGAGCACGAGGGAGATAGAGAGCTTGTCCGGGAGGTTGCTGGGGGAGAGGTAGAGCCAAAGGAGTAGAGAGGGGGCTCGGGGTGGCCTTAAGTAGCCGACCCGTGGCTTACCGTGGACGCGACGCACGGGTGGCCGTGGTAACGGCTCAGGCGGCAAGGGGAGAGAGCGAGGGGTTGTCTGCGGTGCTCGTGGGGGTGGAGTAGGGCGCCAGGAAGAGAGAGAAGGAACGGGGACGGGTCAGAGGCATCGCGCGTGTGAGGCTGCCCATTGGAGCCCTCGGGCGGCCGGTGAGCGTGTGAGAGGAGGCAGCAGGAGGAAGAGAGAGGAGGGGGCCAGCTCGGTGGCGTGTTGCGGACGTCGACGCACCTCGACTGGCGTGAGGGGGAGGCTCGAGGTGGATGGGAGCGCCGTATCAATGGTCGGGAGCACGGTAGCGTGCTCCAGAGTGCGTCTTTGGCCGGCATGCGCGGCTTTTCAGCGCGCACTCGCGTGTCCACTTGTGTCTGGGGTCTGAAGGGGGAATAAAAAAGAGGGTTGGAGGCTTTGGATGCTCTGGAACTTGCCAGGGGTGAGAGAGAGGTGAGAAAGGGAGGAAAAAGTGGCTGTCCAGAGAAGAAAAATGGATCCCTGCCCCCCTTCATCATTGCCTCTCGGGCAGGGAAGCACACCAGAGGTAGAGGGGGACTAGGAGGGGCTGTGGTAAAAAGGATAACTCTTGGAGATTAGTGGAAGGGCTTAAAACATGAATTTTGAGATTCTGCCAGAAGGTGTTTGATAATGGTTTGGGCAAGTAGATGACATCCATTTGTCATGAGGATTGACAGGGTCATATGGTATGATAAAATAATAGGTTCCACCAATATTGAGCCCATTTGGGCAAAGTTGACAATGCAACTTTTGTGAACCCTAGAAATGAACAGAAATGGATTTTCCAAGATTTAGTCATGCAAATTTATTCTCCTTGATGCACCACTTGGTGTAGTGTCATCATTAGAGGCTTTGAACAAGTCCACAAAAGTTGAGATCAAAAGGAGAAAGTTTCCAATGTAGGTTTGTTCAAATTTGGTTCTGGACAGGAAGGATTTTGGGGCACTTTAATCAAGTTAAATTGTTCTCCAACTTGTGCCATTTGGTCTAGATTAATTATTAGACCATTTGAGAATGTTCACAAGGTTTGAGAATATTTGGACATGTTTGGCAATGTAAAGTTGCAAAAACTTCAAAATGGACAGAAATGGTTTTGATGGGATTTCATGGAGTTATACTATTCTCCATGACATGATACTTGTCAAGATCATCAAACATGTCATATGTGACATGATAGAATTTTCTTGGAATTGTTGGAGAATATTTCCTTTGTAAATATTTCAAAAGCTTGAAATATCCAGAAAGGGTTTTTGAGGGATTTGACCAATATTTTGAACATGACCATGTGTTGAAACTCTTATATATGGACAATATATGTCCACTGAGTTTCTCTAGGCTTTTGTCAAATATTTTTGAAACAATAAAATAATTTTTCCCTATTAAAGACCATTTCTGGCCTTAAGAAAAAGATTTTAAATAAAATAGGAAAATAACTTTTAAAATTATATTTTTGTGGTTTCTGGGTATCCTATATCTAATAGGAGTCAAATATATTTTTGGAAAGATTTTTCATACCCCAAATCAAGTACTTGCAGTGCAAACCTCAACTCAGGGGTTTTTTGAAAAACTAATTTTTGAAAATACTATTTGGCCAATTTATTTTTGCAAGAAAATTCTATATTGTACTATACACATGGTATGATCATTGGGCAGAAGTTTTGGATCAAGGAGAAGGAGTATAAGAGTTGGAGGATTTATTTTATTTTTAGAGCACTTGCAAACAATAGACAAAATCCAATCAAGGCAAAGTCCAAAACACTCAAAAGTTTTTGTTAAACCACATTTTATCATGATTTATCATCTTAAGTGTTGTGCCATGAAAATCAGGGTGTGACAGACGTACCCCCCTTACAAGAATCTCATCCCCGAGATTCCCAAACTAGGCGTGGAAAGGGATACAGAAAGTTGGATCTTGGGTAGTCTTCAAGTCCTCATGTTGCTTCTGCTTCCGTGTAGTGCTCCATTGAGCTTGAAGTACTTGATGGTGTGGCTTCATGTATGACGCTCTTCTTGATCCAGGTTGCTAATGGGTAGCTCGCGGTGGGTTAGATTGGGCTAGGGGTCGATGGCTCGGTGGTCAATGCCCTCGTAGAGATCAGGCAAGTTAGGAAGTTGGAAACACTTCCGGGGTTGTGATGAATGGAAAGCATTGTGCACCCAGGTAACTTAGGTGGCAACTCCAGCTGGTAAATGTCTTCTCTTCATCTTGTAGTGATCTCGGGGGGGGGGGGGGGGTTGTTAAATTTTGGAGTGATCTCGAAGGGGGCCGATGAATCTTGGTGTGGGTCTCCTTGTCATGGAAATGTTTGGTTCCTTAGAGAGGAGTGGCTTGCAGATACACCTGGTCTTCGACGCGGATGTTTACTTCTTGATGATGGTGGTAGTTCTTCCTCCTTGGCATGGCGGTCTTCAAATGTTCCTGGACTAGCTGAACGGCTCTTCTTCTGTCTTCAGGTGGACAAGTAGGTCACCAAATGATGATGACAATTATCTTGTCTAAGCACACCATGAAGGCTTTGTTCACGATGTACATAAAGTAGGCTGGGGAATTAGTGGTGGTCAGGGTTGAGTATGGTCCAAGGTGTTCTTGATCTAGAGTCGAGACCCACGATCATGGTCTGACCATGTTGTAGCTTGGTAGGGCTTAAGGGTTTCAAGGATTCTAGTGTGCGAGTGAACATTTATCATCTTATCTCTAAGCACGGTTTCTGAGATGCCAATACTTCTACCTAGTCTTCACCTCATATTACCAAAAGAATCATCTCGTATAGGTCAACTCCAATCATCACTCACGTTATTCATATCCTCATGGCTCTCGAGAGGAGGTCTAACAAAATCATATATGTCTACAATCCCCAAACCCATATGTATGTCTACACCTAAAAATCCATGGGTAGAACATATAAGCTGCTAAGCTTGAATGTGACAATCCAAGTGCTCAGCCTATTCTTCCAAGGTCTAAGATAAAGCACCTCTATCCTAGGGAAACACGTCGTATGCCACTCCAAGATCCTGTTTCCTTCCTATGAATCAACTCCAACAACCCATTAACTACACCAATCATTACATGATATAGTAGTTCTACAAATCCAATGCCTATGCTGGTGTTCCACATGATCTCCTAAAGTCCTTATAATCCCCAATACGTGAAAGGGCTGCCTTACTATAGTTAGTCCACCAATTCCCATTATTGTGATCTAATAATACTCCAAGGTCAAGCTCACAAAGGTGCCTAAATAAACTCCGACAATTAGTCCAATCTCCTAGTTTATCGTCCACCGAGAAACATGGTATCATGATCGAGATCATCAGTCTAAATCCAATTTACCCGAACCATGTAGACATACTCAGCATCTATATTCAACTAGAATCAGCTACTTAAATCCAAATCTTGTGTCCAACGAGAACTCGTACATGTTCCCCCAAGTCATTTATGTAATATCAACTGTCTCCTATCAATATCATCTGATCAAGTCAAATCCTTGCACTTCCAGGAGTTTCAGCTTGCGATCATAGTTGTCCTATAAATCCAATTTACTCAGGGGTACTGAAAGTTATGCTAATCTATACTCATGATCCCACCAAGTTCTCCTACCAACATCAAAGCCTCATAATCCACCAAATAGTCTCGAACGATTCCTCAAAGTCATTGATATAAACTCACCAAGTCATTTATCCACTGTTCCTATATCCTTAAATTGGTCTTCCCTATGGCATCGTCAGTCCTGGTGCTATATTAGGATGATAATGTGCTTGTTCACTATGTCCACTAGTTCCATAATGAACCCAGTGTTGTGCGAGGTTTACAGAGGCTTAACCAGTTCTCTTGCAATTCTGTGGGTTAAGCACATGGTTAAGGACTGGGGTATATCATGAAGTCTCGAAGGGTCTAGGAATGGGTTTCTAGTCTGGAGGGTTAAACATAACTCTACGGGGTTTCACTTGGTCGAGGAGGCTGCAACAAAAAGTCTTCAGTGTTAGTTGGTCGCCGAAGCAGACTCCTTGGTGCATCTTGTCTTGATGGTCTTCAGTTGAGGAGAGATTTGAGAGGGATAAGTAGCATAAAAGGGGGATGCCTAAAGGGGGTTCTATAGTGCAAGTGCAAACAAACAGGTGCAAAAAGGGCCAAACAAAAGGAACAAGGTAAGGAAGGTGATATAGTCGCATACTTGTCGCCTGGGGCAAAAGTGCGACCCATATCAAAACACAAACATATAAAAACAAGCAACAAGCAACACACAATCATGGTTCTATTCGAACTATCATATGGACTCGACTGCGCATAGGGGGTACACGACTCATCCTACTCTAGGGGTTCTCAGACTCAGTAGTCGTGCCTTGTGCCTCATGCAGTCTTCTGAGTTTTCCTCAGGTGTTGCTACGTCTCTTTTAGTTGTTCGATGAAACAATCTGGGTTGAGCCTGAAGAATCATCAACAACTTCTCTCCTGATGAGGTGAAGGGGTGAAGGTGGCTCCTCATGGTTGGCATTGACTTGATCTTCTCTTGTCTTCTCTTGTCATGATGATCACTTTTGCCTTTTTAAGGTGTTGTCGGTTCCAGGTGGCACTCCTTTATGCAATGACATTTAGCAAGGCAAAATAGAGGCCCAATCTGTCGGACACATTGTTGACAATATCGTCACCGAGAGCGGGGGATGAAGAGAACCGTTTTCCTGCTCACTATAGTGAGGCGGACCAAATGGCTAGGTTCTCATCCACCGGTGGTTGCCGATACAACAACGGTAGTGACAGGGTTACTCTATTGGCGATGTATATCATGATCTTGCATATCCTATGCCCTGATCATCGTAGCCTAAGGTTGCATCATTTTGTGGCAGTGTCAAGGGTGTCACCATCTCCTGGGTCTTCAGGTCCTCATTCCTCGAGGATGTATCTTCTATTGTTATCGTCTTGTTGTGATGTCGCCAATCTTGTGTTCAGGAGATGTGGGTGAATGTCTGGCAAGGCATCTTCCTTCTAGATTATCCACAAGGATTATAAGGAATCCAGTGGTCAGGGGCATAAGGGTTCTAGCGACCAAAGGTGTTGAAGGGGAAGAGATCAATAAGGAAATTATACCTTAGTTTTTGAAAAAATGAGAAGGGAAGAGAAGTATAGATTGTTTTGAAAACTAGTAGTAGTCTTGAAAATATTTTACCCTAACTAACGTCCATGCTAACTAAGGCTTCCTACAGTCAGGATGGCTCTGATACCAGCTCTGTGGGGACCCCGACTCATAAGTCGTGATCACCGAATGCACGTGTACAGTGATCCCAGAGATCAATGCTCACTGAACACACAGAAGCTGAATAACAAGAGTCTTACATCCGTACATACCGTTTTACACAAGTAGGACCATTATGGTCAAGTCTTGAGTATAACATTGCAGCGGAAATCTTCGTCGATAACTTGGACCCATGCCATCTGCCTTAACCCTATAGGCATTCTGACTGGGAAGTCTTAGCTCGCATGCTCGTCGCCGAAGTATTCTTCATCATATCCTGTTCTTTCAAGCCTGGCCAAGTAAATAGCCAGGGACAAGCCAGTGAGTACGTTTGAATGTACTCGCAAGCAACCCATGTTTTGGTTCAAGATACAACAATGCATGATATAGGTAAATTTTTGCAGAAAGCTATTTTTTCTCATGCAAGTATGATCAACATTTATCAAGGGCATGAATGTTTCTGCAACAAGTATCAGGAGGTTTCAGGCATCATCATCGAGAAAGAGTTATAAACAACTCATGCTCAAGCTCATCGTGACTTCTTCACGAGTCGCATCATCAATATCACCAAACTGTTTTGTTTTTCAGAAACATATGGACGTAGCCCAAGAGCGGTTACCCAACTGTCCTTGACCGTGGACATGGCTATTCGAATAGTTTTACACTCTGCAGAGCTCGCACACTGTACCCACAAGATCCAGGGAACTTCCATGTCATCCACGACCCGCGATACCTCAAGTACCCGGGGTAAGAACCCGATCACTATCTTTCCCTAGACGACACTAACATGGAGTCCACTCGATTGGTAGTAACCCCCGTGCCTAACATTTCACATCATAAAGTTGTGGAGCCTCGCTCCCATATTCATCACATACCACAAGCACGGGGTACCAACGGTGTGTCCGCTGCCCTGTAAAGACAGTCATGGCCGCCCTACCTGGCATGACCCCGTCCCAAGAGAGAGCACCAACTCTCCCCCGTCACTCGTAATGCGGGCTCCAAGCTAGTATCGACCTAGGTAATCAATAATGCCCTTTCCCATATAAGGGTAGAGTGGTTGCGCACGCAAGGTTGGAATAACGGTCGCAACTTCAACCAATCCGTTTTGAAAACAACACACACTTGCCCCAGTAAACCACTTCGTCATCAAGTGGCTACCCAACTCATCATCTCCCCCGGGAATAAGTGGCACCCGATGGGGTTTTCGAAAAGTCCTTTGAAAATACTTAGTCTCCTTTACCATGCATATTCCCGTCCCTTTTTGCGTAGCATTTACTTTAGCATCCTATCTACTCCCACCGGCATAACCCTCATAAGAAGGTAGGGTTATGCACAATGCAAGTATCAACGAGGAAGTACGGTGGCAAACCATCAAGTGGATACCACCTCATCATGATTCCGTTGCAACAACAATATGCTATATGACATGCATGAAAAGGTTTCATAGACATGGTCAAAGGGCTGCTTGCCTGTTTTAACAAAGTCTTCGAGGTCTTCAAATATCTCTGGTCCAACTCCGAGCATTTCGTCTACTTCGTCCACTATCGTCGAAAGCAACCATAATAAGCAACACAACAAGGCAGGAAATAAAAGTGCTCTAAAAATATGAGTTGGACTTTTCTAGGATACCTCTGGTCATACGAGGGATGACCAAAGTGGTTTCATTAGGATTTGATCAATGGACATCTCTGAACATTTCAATATGATGGAATCAAGGGATTAATGGGTTTGCAAGAAGTGTACAGAAATATATTTTTGAAAAATGAGCAAAGGAACCCATTTAACAAAGGATGATTTTAGAAGCATCTAGGAATTGGTTTCACTTGATTTGGAGTTGAGAAGATTTTCCTATGAATTTGCAAAGTTGGCTATATATAAAGAAATAGACCATTATTTGAGGTGATACAGAAAGTATTAGAAAAAATGTTCAAAAACTAAGTTTTGAACTTATAGACATCTAGGATTTTGAATCATGGAATTTGTATCAAAAATGGGCTCTCTGTGATTTTCTAAAGTTCATCACAGAAATAGGAAAACTAGGATTTGATAAATATTTGTGAAGAAAAGGTCTCAGTAAAAATGTGCATGCTGCGCCACCAGGTAGATCATGATTTATAGAGTCACTAGAAATTTGAATCATCAAATTTGGACTCCATTTGAATTGTTTATGGATTTTTGAAGTTGACTGGGAAAAGAATAAGGAAAAGGCTATACCACTTATTCTGCGCGCTGGGCGAGGGATAGCTGACGGGCCGACCCAGCTGCGTAGCCGCGCAGGAGAAGAGGCCACGTCGAAGGCGCTCCAAGAGGAATGCGCCTCCGCACGGGGTGAGGCGGACTCCAGTCGACCCGCTTCCACTTAAACCGCGGGGCCGGCCGGGTGGGTCGCTGACCTGCGGGGCCCGCATGTAGGATCGTCCTCAACCTCCCGCGCAGCGCGATGGGAGACAGAGGGAGCGAGGCTGGACGGCGCCGGCGCTCTTCCCGGTGACTCCGGCCGTCCCCGGCGACGCTCGGCATACCGACGGACTCGGGAGGCCAAGCCGCACCCATCCATAGGCCTCACGCAGGCTGGGGAGGACCGCGATAATGGTGGCCTTGACACCAGTGGACGGGGCTTTGGGGGGAAGATGGATGTGGCGCTATGGGGCACCAGAGCAGGAGAAAAGGAGGGGGAGAGCTCCGCCGGTCATTTGCAGTTCTACTGGTGGCCAAAGGAGGGGCGGGGAGGCCCTAGTTTGCCGGAGCCGAGTGGAGGCCGACGGTAACCATGGTGGCGATGGAGAGGCAAGGAGAGCACGAGGGGGATAGAGAGATTGTCCGGGAGGTTGCTGGGGGAGAGGTAGAGCCAAAGGAGTAGAGAGGGGGCTCGGGGGTGGCCTTAAGTAGCCTACCCGTGGCTTACCGTGGACACGGCGCACGGGTGGCCGTGGTAACGGCTCGGGCGGCAAGGGGAGAGAGCGAGGGGTTGTCTGCGGTGCTCGTGGGGGTGGAGTAGGGCGCCAGGAAGAGAGAGAAGGAGCGGGGACGGGTCAGAGGCATCACACGTGTGAGGCTACCCATTGGAGCCCTTGGGCGGCCGGTGCGCGTGCGAGAGGAGGCAGCAGGAGGAAGAGAGAGTAGGGGGCCAGCTCGGTGGCGTGTTGCGGATGTCGAGGCACCTCGACTGGCGTGAGGGGGAGGCTCAAGGTGGACGGGAGCGCCGTGTCAGCGGTCGGGAGCACGGTAGCGTGCTCCAGAGCGCGTCTTTGGCCGGCATGCGCGGCTTTTCCGCGCGCACTCGCGTGTCCACTTGTGTCTGGGGTCTGAAGGGGGAATAAAAAAGAGGGTTGGAGGCTTTGGATGCTCTGGAACTTGCCAGGGGTGAGAGAGAGGTGAGAAAGGGAGGAAAAAGTGGCTGTCCAGAGAAGAAAAATGGATCCCTGCCCCCCTTCATCATTGCCTCTCGGGCAGGGAAGCACACCAGAGGTAGAGGGGGACTAGGAGGGGCTGTGGTAAAAAGGATAACTCTTGGAGATTAGTGGAAGGGCTTAAAACATGAATTTTGAGATTCTGCCAGAAGGTGTTTGATAATGGTTTGGGAAAGTAGATGACATCCATTTGTCATGAGGATTGACAGGGTCATCTGGTATGATAAAATAATAGGTTCCACCAATATTGAGCCCATTTGGGCAAAGTTGACAATGCAACTTTTGTGAACCCTAGAAATGAACAGAAATGGATTTTCCAAGATTTAGTCATGCAAATCTATTCTCCTTGATGCACCACTTGGTGTAGTGTCAACATTAGAGGCTTTGAACATGTCCACAAAAGTTGAGATCAAAAGGAGAAAGTTTCCAATGTAGAGTTGTTCAAATTTGGTTCTGGACAGGAAGGGTTTTGGGGCACTTTGATCAAGTTAAATTGTTCTCCAACTTGTGCCATTTGGTCTAGATTAATTATTAGACCATTTGAGAATTTTCACAAGGTTTGAGAACATTTGAACTTGTTTGGCAATGTAAAGTTGCTCAAACTTCAAAATGGACAGAAATGGTTTTGATGGGATTTCATGGAGTTATACTATTCTCCATGACATGATACTTGTCAAGATCATCAAACATGTCATATGTGACATGATAGAATTTTCTTGGAATTGTTGGAGAATATTTCCTTTGTAAATATTTCAAAAGCTTGAAATATCCAGAAAGGGTTTTTGAGGGATTTGACCAATATTTTGAACATGACCATGTGTTGAAACTCTTATATATGGACAATATATGTCCACTGAGTTTCTCTAGGCTTTTGTCAAATATTTTTGAAACAATAAAATAATTTTTCCCTATTAAAGACCGTTTCTGGCCTTAAGAAAAAGCTTTTAAATAAAATAGGAAAATAACTTTTAAAATTATATTTTTGTGGTTTCTGGGTATCCTATATCTAATAGGAGTCAAATATATTTTGGAAAGATTTTTCATACCCCAAATCAAGTACTTGCAGTGCAAACCTCAACTCTGGGTTTTTTAGAAAAACTAATTTTTGAAAATACTATTTGGCCAATTTATTTTTGCAAGAAAATTCTATATTGTACTATACACATGGTATGATCATTGGGCAGAAGTTTTGGATCAAGGAGAAGGAGTATAAGAGTTGGAGGATTTATTTTATTTTTAGAGCACTTGCAAACAACACACAAAATCCAATCAAGGCAAAGTCCAAAACACTCAAAAGTTTTTGTCAAACCACATTTTATCATGATTTATCATCTTAAGTGTTGTGCCATGAAAATCAGGGTGTGACACTATGATCCTTTGCTTGCCGCCTCTGGACAGCAACCAGAGTCTCAGGGGCTACTATCTGTATAGAGCACACCTATCTCGTGCGGTACAGCCAAAAAAATATATATTACTTTGCGTACCTCAAAGCTTCTTAGTAGGCTCGTAAAAGCTTCATTCAACCCGCTTTTCGCGGATGAGATCCTCTCAACCACCGTACCCATTAAGGTACGATGTGCCTCTGAGATAACCGCTTGCTCCAAAAGATCCATCAATGTGTCCGGTTGTACACCGGATAGTCCCGGGCTTTTTCTGTTGGTCTCCTTAGGAGCCGAGAACCCCGGACTTCAGGCGGCCGAAGAGTTACCTTCTGGCCTTTGCGGATCAGGAGAAATCCTCCACAACAACACCTCAGGGTTGTCCATCTCACGAGGCAGGGAAGCAGGGGAGGCGTTTCGCTCTTGATCATCTCCGGAAGAAGATCCCCCGAAGACGAACTTTGTTGAGAAGGGCTATGAGCCGGACTGCAAAAAAATATGTCTCGGTTGTTATTCTCAGAGAAAAAGCAGGATATATTTACCAAAGTGCCTTGGTTCACTTACAGCTCGGCTGACAGCTAACCCCCTTGTGGGCGTTGTGTAGTGAGGATGCCCTCGGAGGCAGGTCCCCCTGGCAAAGGTTTCTTCCATTGTTTGGAAACCTCCGTTTCCAAGTCTTCAGAGGCGGTCCTTTTCTTCCTGTGGGGAGAGGGGATTTTAGATTCACCTCCCCGATTACCCTCCTTCGTGGAGGCACTAATTCTCCCGGTTTGGATATGTAACGTATGAAGCCTGCTTTCGGCTTCTCTATTCCTCCCCTCATCTTCTCCAGATGGCACTTGATAGGGTGCGCGAGCCAGCATCCTCGTTAGTACAGGATACGGTGAGCCTTCGGTAAGAGGGGCCGGACACCTGATCCTCTCCGCCTTTCTTATCCTATCCTGGTCGAAGGCAATTTTTCAGAATGATGTTGTGACAAATATGATAACAGCATGTTCGGTCGCGGAGTTACTTACTTGGGTATCTGGACGGTTGCAGTTTAGACCCGCATCCTCGATGGTGTCCGGACACTTTATTCGTGATCCAAAGAATAATCGATACATCCCTTTGAGCGTCACGCCGAAGAAGTCCTGAATAGTTCGCGGTCCTTCCGGGTTGAACTCCCACATACGGAGAGATCGACGTTGTCATGGCAGGACCCGACGAACTAGCATTACTTGAATTACTTTGAAAAGACTAACATCCCTCTTGAGGAGATCTCGGATGCAGCTTTGCAATGTCAGCACATCATTAACTGCCCTTTGTTGACCCATGATGCCAGTTAGGGCGAAGGGCCCGAGTGGAAGGTGGGGGCGGCCGCCTGCTTTGTTCCTCGGGGTGCTGTGATGTAGAACCACTCCCGTTTCCATAAGTCGGACACCTCCGAGAAGGAACCCTTTGGCCATAGGGCGTCAACACCTTTGCTTATTATAGCGCCTCCGCACTCCATGTGTCGCCCGTCGATCATCTTCGGCTTCACATTGAAGGTCTTGAGCCATAAGCCGAAGTGTGGGGTAATGCGGAGGAAGGCCTCACACATGACAATAAACGACGAGATGTGAAGGATGGAATCTGGAGCTAGATCATGGAAATTTAGCCCGTAAAAGAACATGAGCCCTCTTACAAAGGGATCAAGACTAAAGCCTAGCCCTCAGAGGAAGTGGGAAACAAATACAACACTCTCGTTGGGTTCGGGAGTGGGGATAACCTGCCCTTGAGCAAGTAGCCTCCCTAAGCTTCTTGATGTCCCCCTCCGTGGCAGAAGAGGCCATCCACCGGCCTTGAAGGTTGGATCCGGACATGGTTGAAGGTCTGGAGTGCTTAGCCTGAACCTTGGGTGTTGGAACTCGAGGTAGGGGAAGGGAAGGATTGAGCGTGGAAAGAAAAGGACAGGTCTTGACCCCTTTATAAAGAGGGTGAATATCAAGCGTCCTCCGCAGGGCCATTTGGAACTTGCCAAAATCAAGGAGTCATACTAACATGCACGGTTGGGTTACCCACACCCGTATTGATGAGATTCCCATGATAAGGGAACACGATCTCTGCTTCAACAAGACGTGCCAATAAAACCGCCTCGCAATACGTGCAGTAGCACGCTGGGAAAAAACGGTTCGTATAATGACCGGGCCGTTGCGTGATGTCACGCTATGAAAAGTTGTCAGCAGATTGGATTTGTGGAATATTATGCTCTCTATGGTGGTGTGTGAAATTTGTTTTGCAGAGCCGGACATGATTCATGTGTTCAAAATCTACCTTGGTGTATTCGGAGAAGGAACCCGCCTTGCAATGCCGAAGACAATCTACACACCGGACTCATCGTCACTGAAGCCTGGTTCAGGGGCTACTGAGGGAGTCCAGGATTAGGGGGTCCTCGGACAGCCGGACTATATGCTTATGCCGGACTGTTGGACTATGAAGATACAAGATTGAAGACTTCATCATGTGTGCGGGTGGGACTCTCCTTTGTGTGGAAGGCAAGCTTGGCAATTCGGATATGTAGATTTCCTTCTCTATAACCGACTCTGTGTAACCCTAGCCCCCTCCAGTGTCTATATAAACCGGAGGGTTTAGTCCATAGGACAACAATAATCATAATCATAGGCTAGCTTCTAGGGTTTAGCCTCTACATTATCGTGGTAGACCAACTCTTGTAATACACATATCATCAAGATCAATCAAGCGGGAAGTAGGGTATTACCTCCATCGAGAGGGCCCGAACCTGGGTAAACATTGTGTCCCCCGCCTCCTGTTACCATTAGCCTTAGACGCACAGTTCGGGACCCCCTACCTAAGATCCGCCAGTTTTGACACCAACACCCATCTACGGGAGGACATGGCCCAAGCTCCGAACCTAGAATCGGACAGTAGGCCAGAAAAATTGGGCAACATCTCGGAGCCCGAACTGCCAAGCTCGAAGGCTCCTCTGCCCCTGGGTCTCAGATCGGGTCAGGGTTTGGAGTTAAATCTACCCACCCACCCAGATACAAGCGATCTTTCCCACATTAGACAAGAGTCCCAAGAGACAGTACATCACTTCTGGGCCAGATTCCTCCTTGTAATGAGCAAGGTCAAGGACTGTCGCGAAGAAGACGCAATCTCATTCTTTTGCAAAAATTGCACGGACAAGGGAATCCTCAACGCAATAAGTCGCCGTGACATAGCACACTTCGCAGACTTGGCGGCCATAGTACCGAAGTACTGTGCGATGGACAGCACCTGGAAAACCCAGACAAACGTCTGGGATCCTCCGGCTCTCACTAAACCCCTTGTCCGAACTAAAAGGATGCATGTCAGTGTCAAAACCGGGGGATCTCGGGTAGGGGGTCCCGAACTGTGCGTCTAGGCGCATGGTAACATGAGACAAGGGACACAATGTTTTTACCCAGGTTCGGGCCCTCTCGATGGAGGTAAAACCCTACTCCTGCTTGATTAATATTGATGATATGGGTAGTACAAGAGTAGATCTACCACGAGATCAGAGAGGCTAACCCTAGAAGCTAGCCTATGGTATGATTGTTGTTCGTCCTACGGACTAAAAACCCTCCGGTTTATATAGACATCGGAGAGGGCTAGGGTTACACAGAGTCGGTTACAATGGTAGGAGATCTACATATCCGTATCGCCAAGCTTGCCTTCCACGCCAAGGAAAGTCCCATCCGGACACGGGACGGAGTCTTCAATCTTGTATCTTCATAGTCCAGGAGTCCGGCCAAAGGTGATAGTTCGGCTATCCGGGCACCCCCTAGTCCGGGACTCCCCCAGTAGCCCCTGAACCAGGCTTCAATGACGACAAGTCCGGCGCGCATATTGTCTTCGACATTGCAAGGCGGTTTCCTCCTCTGAATACTTCATTGAAGATTTTGAACACAAGGATAGTGTCCGGCTCTGCAAAATAAGTTCCACATACCACCGTAGAGAGAATAATATTTACACAAGTTCAATCTGCTGACGTATTCTGTGGCGTGACATCACACCACGGCCAAGCCTTTATTCGAATCATTTTTACTGTTCCACCTCAGCGCGTTTTAGCGAGGCGGTTTCCTTGGCACGTCTTATCAAAGCAGAGATCGTGTCCCCTTATTCCGGGATTCTCATCAATATGGGCGTGGGTAACCCAACCGCGCCATTGATTACGGCGCTTGGGAGATAAGCGAGTTTTACCAGGCTGGTGGGGACGCATAGTTTCGTCCGTCCATATAAGGGGATAAGGATCCACCTTTTTACCTACGTCTTCTTCCTCCTTTGCTTATCCATTTCCGTGTACTCGAGCTCCAGTGCACAAGTCCGCACATCTCGCCTCAACCTTCCCCAGCCATGTCCGGAGCGGGAGACAAGTGGATGGCCTCCTCCGTCACGGAGGGGAACATCAAAAAGTTGAGGAAAGCCGGATACCTGCATAACGACATTGCGCACCGGCTTCCAGACGAGGGGCAGCTCGTCCCCACCCCCAGGCCCCATGAGAGGGTGGAGTTCCTTCCCCATTTCCTCCGCGGACTGGGCTTCCTATTCCACCCATTTGTCCGGGGCTCATGTTCTACTACGGCTGGACTTCCATGATCTGGCCCCGAATTTTATCCTCAACATCTCAGCGTTTATCGTTGTGTGCGAGGCCTTCCTCCGCATCAAACCCCACTTCGGCTTATGGCTGAAGACCTTCAATGTCAAGCCGAAGGTAGTGGGCGGCCAGCAGGCGGAGTGCGGAGGCGCCATGGTGGGCAAGATGCCCAACGTCACATGGCTCGAGGGCACCTTCGTGGAAACCATCAAAGGGTGGCAATCGGGGTGGTTCTACATCACCGAGCCGCGTGACCCTGAATGGGCAGCGGCCCCCGAATTCAGATCTGGCATCCCCACATGGCTCACCTCCTGGAAAGAGAATGGCCTGACATGGGGTGATTTGGAAGAGCTGACCGGACTCCAAACCTGCGTCCAAAACCTTGTGAACAAGAAGATCAAGCTCGTCAATGCACTCGAGGTCATGCTCATCCGTCGGATCCTCCCGTGCCAACAACGTGCTTTCAACTTGTGGGAGTTCGATCCGGCACTGCACCAGACCTTGTGCAGGCTCTTCGACACTACGTACGAAGACGCCTGGAAGGTGCTGTTCAAGGGCGCCGAGGCTCCCGCATCCGCTACCGAAGATCTCAGATTCACCTCGCAGCGTCAAGCCGGCGAGGTAAGCTATTTTACCCTTTACAGGACGCTTATTTTCCATAGTTTGACTCTATGCGGGATCTAAACTCCCTTACCTTTGACAGGCCTGGCAGAAGAAGTCCGGGCAGGTTAACTGTCTGGCTCCCTTACCAGAAGACCCAGCGGACGCCCGATTGACGGGGCTGCTGGTTCCGGCGCCTTACGTGGTGCCGAAGAAGAAGGCCAAGAAGAAGGCCACGGGAACTCGAAGGAGTTCCCAGCGCCAGGTGTTGTCAGACTCATCGTCCGACGACTCCATGGAAGACTCCTCCCGCGAAGACAGGGAGGAGGAAAAAGAGGCTTCTCCCCAAGCGGGGGGAGAGAAGAAAAGGAAGGCCTCCCCAACCGGGGAGGCTGGAGGGTCCAAGAAGGGAAGGACCCTTCCTCCGGACTACTCCACCAACGCCGACGACGGCGAAGAGGATTGGCCCTCGAGGGCCAAGCCCCTGGCGAGATCGTAAGTATCCGGATTCCAGAATAACTCATGATTTTTCCTTTGTCGCATAGGGTCTTCTAACGCCGAATACAACTGTGTTGCCCGCCCAAGGACGAGCTCCCCGCTTCATCGAGCGGCTCCCTGGATTCGTCGGATGTGAATAGCACTTCACTTCCGACCGCCTCCTCTCCTCGCGCTGCTGATGACGCCGAGGTGGGGTCCCAAAAGGGGCCCGGCCAGGAGGAGGAGGAGGTCCCGGAAGTGCCGCAAGGCATCCTCCTGGACTTTGGGTACGAGGGTGATAAATTCCCAAAGGGTTCTGAGTTCAGCCATGGGCGTGCGGCCCTTTTATAAGAAGGGTGAGACTGCGACACCGATGACCTTCGTCCAGCCGGAGGCACCGGATAATTTGCTAGAGGCGCTCAATGGCGCCTCCATCCACGAGGAGCACCGCACTGTTATGAGTGCGGTGATCCAGAAAGTTCAGTCCGTCAAGCGCGTGCTGACTGAAGCCTGTACCAGCCTTCTAACAGGCTTTGAGGTATGTAATTAAGATATGTAAAAATAGTACCGCATAGACAGTAGCCCTTGATGCTCAGTTTGTTGTTCGGAAAGAAAAGCCGAACTGAGGATCTAAAAAGATATACGCAGAAGTCTAACATAAGCATGTCAATATGGGAATGCAGGCTGCGCTGCTGACCTCTGCCACACTGACTGCAGAGGTCAATGTATTGAAGCAGAGCCTCGAGCGGTCCGACAATGAGCTCGGCCGTGCCAAGAAGCAGCTCAAGGACAAGGAAGGTAAGTAATACCTTGTTAAAGTAATACCTTATAGAAAGGATTTGGTTGCAAAAAATGACAGGATTAACGTGAGTATTGTAGGGGCCACGAACGAGGTGGCAACCCTGAAGGAGGCGTTGTCCAAGGCCGAAAAAAGTGCGGCCGCAGAACGCACCGAGCGAGAGAAGCAGGAGGCGCGGGTGGCGGAGGTGCGGCAAGAGCTCCAGGCTCTCGTGGAAAAACACGAGAGTTTGGAGCGTGACTCGAAGACTCGAGAGTCCGAGCTCACCTCGGCTCTTGAGAGTGCCAAAGCCGCTAAGGCCGAAGCCCAAAAAGCCCTCCAGGAAATTGAGGCAATAAAGAAGATAGCGGCGGGTAAGGCATTCTTCATGCAAAGCAAGCACGTGAAGGTGAATTACTTGTTACTTACCCGAATCCGGAGCTCTCCAGGAGCATTCGCAGATCTGCCCCGTAGTGTGTCCGATGCTGCCGTGTTCTACTGAGCCGAGGAGGGGAGCTCGACGGAAAAGATGTTCTGGTCTCAATATGCCGAGGCCGGACATCCGGTGCCCCTGAGCGACCAGCTGAAGCAACTGGTCGAGCTCCACAAGGTGGCCGAACAGGCCATGAAGGGCCTCATAGTTCGGCTGTGGCCTAAAGAAGCCATGCCTGGGAGCTACTTCAGACTGGTGCGGCGGCTAGTGGACGCCTATCCATGGATTGAAGTCGTCAAGCGCTCCATCTGCATCGAAGGTGCCCGTAGGGCCCTTGCCCGTGCTAAAGTGTACTGGGGCAAGATGGACGCTGAGAAGCTTGTGACGGATGCTGCACCGCCGGGCAGGGAGTATCGCAAGCCCGAGATGTATTATGAGAATGTCCTGAAGGGTGCCCACCTTATAGCGGTTGAATGCTCCAAAGATGTAATTTTTGAGTAAACTCGCATTTGTTATCCTGTACGCTTGAAAACTTGTTCATATGCGCTAAGCAACGCTTGTGAATTTAAAATATTACCTTCTGTGCGGCCGTTTATCAAATTTGAGAGATGGCAAGTCGTTGGCTTCAGCCCCCATGCCACGAGTGCTGGGGGTGTTCGGGATAAACTTGAGCACTCTTGTTCCCATTTTTGGGTCCTTCGAGGGAGGCGCTCAACACAACGAACGAGGCAACCGGACTTATAATGCTTGAACACTCCCACTTACCCATAGAATTCTATAATTTTAAATTTCGGCAAAGCCCCTAGTGTTCGGAAGACCGAATTCGGGGCGCTATCCACGCCTGGGCCAGACAAAGCCGGCTCCTCGCTCTAAGCGGCATAAGTCTTTAGGGACTCGAAAAAACCTCTCGAACAGCGACCGGCTCTCGCCCTATCATGACGGTCAGTTTTAGCTTTCTCCACTAAGGTGCTCAACCCAGCTCAACTAGGGCACAATCACAGCGGTTCTCCTAGCGCTACCTTAGCCGATATAACGGAATGTAAGGTACCAAAACATGGGAGCCGGGCAAACCCAACTATTGACCCAAGACATGATTCAGAGCCGATGCATATAATGCTATAAGTTCGGGGTGCCGCACTTGTGAAAGTGTTCAGACTTATCACACCATATTTTGGGGAACTTAAGCCCCTGGTGAATTTGGCCGAACCAAAGCATACGGATGCAACATGTCATAAGTGAAAATATGTAGATAGAAAAAGGAATGCAATAATAGGCAAAAAGCGATGCATTGTTTAAAAAAATACTGCAATGAAAGCAGAACGATACAAATAGTGCGATAAGCAAGGGATGGGACTATTTAACATGTCCCCCTCCAGGGGTAGGCTGCGGGATGGTATGTAAAACAGGTATACTGCTCGTAATAGAGACCACCTGGACACTCGACGTAGCTTTTCTGCTTCCCTGGCTGTTGCATCGTGAGTTCGGCAATTCTACTGCCGGACAGGGCTTCTGGAAAACGGAGTCCTGCGAATAAGAAAAAAAAGAATGACACAATTGGGAGCCCCTGGTGCGGTTGAGCCGCCCTCCGGGCATGCAGTGGTCGTGCCCCTACCCCTATGCCCATGGTATCTCCAGAGCGTAGTTATGTACGCGTAGTACAGGTTTCAAAATTTCGCGAGGGCTGGGGTTGGGGCCGCATTTCTACGCGTGCTCGGAACGTGCCAGGCGGTCTTGTTGTAGGTTACTCCGGGCGCGCTTGACGGTGTCCGGCCACTTAACAGCCGGACTCAAGAATTGCCTTAAGAGGTTGCTTTGTACTTCCGCCGTGAGAGCTGCTGTATGCTCCTCCGTTCGGAGAGAGAGTTCGGTGTTTCCGTTGACCGTAATGACTCCTCGAGGGCCTGGCATCTTGAGCTTGAGGTATGTGTAGTGCGGCACCGCATTGAATTTTGCAAATGCGGTTCGTCCGAGCAGTGCATGATAGCTGCTGCGGAACGGGACTATGTCGAAGATTAACTCCTCGCTTCGGAAGTTATCCGGGGATCCGAAGACCACTTCAAGTGTAACTGAGCCTGTACAGTTGGCCTCTACGCCTGGTATGATGCCTTTGAAGGTCGTCTTTGTGGGTTTAATCCTTGAGGGGTCTATGCCCATCTTGCACACTGTATCCTGATAAAGTAGGTTCAGGCTGCTGCCGCCGTCCATCAGGACTCTAGTGAGGTGAAATCCATCGACAATTGGGTCTAGAACCAATGCGGCGAATCCGCCATGGCAGATGCTAGTGGGGTGGTCCCTTCGATCAAAAGTGATCAGGCAGGAGGACCACAGATTGAACTTTGGGGCGACTGGCTCCATCGCATATACGTCCTTGAGTGCATGCTTCCACTCCCTTTTGGGTATGTGGGCTCCGTATATCATGTTCACCGTCCACACTTGTGGGGGGAAACCCTTCTGCCCTCTATTGTTCGGCGGCTGGGTCTCCTCCTCGTCATCGCTATGCAGCCCCTTGTCATTGTTTTCGGCAGTTAACTTGCCTGCCTTCTTGAACACCCAACAATCCTTGTTGGTGTGATTGGCTGGCTTTTCGGGGGTGCCGTGTATCTGGCACGAGCGATCGAGTATTCGGTCCAAATTGGATGGGCCCGGAGTATTTCTTTTGAATGCCTTTTTCCGCTGACCGGGTTTAGAGCCTCTGAATCCGGCATTGACTGCTGTATCCTCAGTATTGTCGCCATTAATGCGGCGCTTGTGCTTGTTGCGACGCGACCTGCCATTGGTGTCCCTGGTATCCGAATTACCAGGGCTCTTGGTCATGTTGTTACTACGAGCTAGCCAGCTATCCTCTCCCGTGCAGAAGCGGGTCATGAGTGTTGTGAGGGCTGCCATGGATTTCGGCTTTTCCTGTCCAAGGTGCTGGGCAAGCCACTCGTCGCAGATGTTGTGTTTGAAGGCTGCAAGGGCCTCTGCATCCGGACAGTCGACGATTTGATTTTTCTTGGTTAGGAACCATGTCCAAAATTGTCTGGCCGATTCTTCTGGCTGCTGAGTTATGTGGCTTAGGTCATCGGCGTCTCGTGGTCACACATAAGTGCCCTGGAAGTTGTCGAGGAATGCGGCTTCTAGGTCTTCCCAACAACTGATTGACTCTGCTGGCAAGCTGTTAAGCCAATGCCGCGCTGGTCCTTTATGCTTGAGTGGGAGGTATTTGATGGCGTGTAGAGCATCACCGCGGGCCATGTGGATATAGAGGAGATAGTCCTCGATCCAAACCGCTGGATCTGTTGTGCCATCGTATGATTCAATGTTTACGGGTTTGAAACCCTCAGGGATTTGATGATCCATCACTTCGTCTTTGAAGCATAGTGGGTGTGCGGCGCCTCTGTATTGGGCTATATCACGACGCAACTCAAATGAGCTTTGTCTACTACGTTCGGCCCGGCCGGAATTGCCATATCCGGCGTGACGGTTATCATTACGTATCGTGGGGTGCCCACGCGATCCGTAGATCGATCTTGTTTGCCTTGCCTTGTCCTCGAGTATATCCCGCAGGTCTGGCGCATTTTCCCGCACCTTGGTATTTTTTGAGCGGCGCCGGGGTGCGGCATGAGTGTAGGGCCGAGAGGCCTCTCTATCGCGGCCACGAGGTGGCCGGTCGGCCGTATTATGCGCTGGAGATGTAGGTTTAGGTGCTTCCTCCTAATCGGGGTAGCAGCCTGCGTGTTGGGTAGCTCTTGGAGGGGCGTTCGAGTTCATACTCTTCGGCCGCAAGGACTTCAGTCCATCTATCGGCTAGCAAGTCTTGGTCAGCTCTAAGCTGTTGCTGCTTTTTCTTGAGGCTGCTTGCCGTGGCCATAAGCCTGCGTTTGAAACGCTCTTGTTCGACGGGATCCTCAGGCACGACAAATTCGTCGTCGTCGAGGCTTGCCTCCTCTTCGGAGGGAGGCATATAATTATCGTCCTCTACCTCTCTGTCTGCCGCTCTCTCACGAGGGCTGGCTTCTTCGTCCTCCTGCGATGAATCCTGCTGGAGGGGGTTGTCTTCGGCACTGTCTGGGGTGTTATTGTCTCCGGTGCCGGAATCTCCATTTTTGTTGTGGCGGGATTTAGAGCGGCGTCGCTGACGCCGGCGCTTAGGCTGTTTCTTAGAGGGGTCGTCCTCCGTTGTTCCATCGCCATTCCCATCCTTTGGGATGTCAACAATGTAAATGTCGTATGACGAGGTGGCCTTCCAGTGCCCTGTAGGCACTAGTTCTTGGTCGTCTCCTGCATCGTCGTCCATACCGTCGATGTCTTCGGAGTCGAAGTCTAGCATGTCGGTTAAGTCATCGACAGTGGCTACGAAGTGGGTGGTGGGTGGGCTTTGAGTTTCTTCGTCGTCTGCATCCCAACCGTCCTGACCATAATCCGGCCAGGGCTCTCCTGATAAAGAGAGACACTTTAGCGAATTCAGGATGTCGCCAAAGGGCGAGTGCTGAAAGATGTCTGCAACGGTGAACTCCATGATCGACGCCCAATCGGATTCGATTGGCAGGGGCGCAGAAGGTTCGGAGTCCGGGGAGGAGTCCGGCCCCTTGGAGTCACGAGCTTCACAAGGACAGGGTTGGTATTCGGCTCTATCACCGTAGAGGTAGCAGCCCCCGAGGCGGTGTCCAGCCACCCGTCCTCGATCGGCGCAGTCAGCTCCGAGCTAAGGGTCGGAGCGGACACTTGTGTGGCCTCCAGGGCACTGTCCGGCAGCAGAGCTAGATCATGCCCATCGTGACAGTGCGGCGCGCTTGGCTGTGGCTCGAACCCGTCGAAAATCAAGTCTCCGCGGACGTCAGCCATATAGTTCAAACTTCCAAATCTGACCTGATGGCCAGCCGTAGCTTTCAATCAGCTCCAGATGGCCAAGCGAGTTGGCCTGCAGTGCAAAGCCGCCGAATACGAAGATCTATCCGGGGAGAAAAGTCTCACCCTGGACCGCGTCGTTGTTGATGATGGAAGGAGCCATCGGGCCTAAAGGTGACGACACAGAGGAACTCTCAATGAAAGCACCAATGTCGGTGTCAAAACCGGCGGATCTCGGGCAGGGGGTCCCAAACTGTGCGTCTAGGCGGATGGTAACAGGAGACAAGGGACAGGATGTTTTTACCCAGGTTCGGGCCCTCTCGATGGGGGTAAAACCCTATTCCTGCTTGATTAATATTGATGATATGGGTAGTACAAGAGTAGATCTACCACGAGATCAGAGAGGCTAACCCTAGAAGCTAGCCTATGGTATGATTGTTGTTCGTCCTACAGACTAAAAACTCTCCTGTTTATATAGACATCGGAGAGGGCTACGGTTACACAGAGTCGGTTACAATGGTAGGAGATCTACATATCCGTATCGCCAAGCTTGCCTTCCACGCCAAGGAAAGTCCCATCCGGACACGGGACGGGGTCTTCAATCTTGTATCTTCATAGTCCATGAGTCCGGCCAAAGGTGATAGTTCGGCTATCCGGACACCCCCTAGTCCGGGACTCCCTCAGTGCACTCTCGCAAGTCACCTAATCCAATTACAAAGAAACAAAAGCCCACTACAGGGTGTGGAACCGTATTGGAGGGATGGCTCAATGGGCCATGCAAAATTCACAGCACACCAGATACCATACCAACACACAGCCTTAGAGCATGTTGGATACTCCGGCAGGTGGCCAAGAGTGGCGAGGATCTCCTCGTCAATGATACCACAGAACATCATCCCACAGAAAATGACAATATAGTATTGATAGTCTTCGAGACTTTCGCCTCAAATAACAGGCGCAAGCGAGCACTCCGCAGCCTCGCCGAAGTCTGCCACGTTGCAACAATAAATCCATGGAATGACACAGCCATAACCTTCAATGCCAGTGACGAACCTCAATTCCGAACAGTATGAGCACCAGCCGCTTCGGTCCTTAGTCTAATTGTGGACGGCTTCCAGCTTACTAAAGTGCTCATGGACGGCGGCAACGGATTAAACCTCATCTACGAGGAAACTCTCAATAAAATGGAAATAGACAAGAGCCGCATTGAGCAAAGCAGCATGACCTTCAGAGGAATCATCCCTAGTCAGGAGGCACGATGTGCGGGAAAATTACACTAGATGTGGTATTCAGCATGCCGGAGAATTACAGGTCCGAAGAAATCACATTCCAAGTGGCCCTGTTCAGTAGTGGATACCACGCCCTTTTAGGGCGGGATGCATTCACGAGCTTCCAAGCTATACCCCATTACGGATACATGAAGCTCAAGATGCCTGGGCCCAACGAAATCATCACTCTAACCAGTGATCCGGACGTAGCACTCTGCGCCAAAAACAAAACCGCTGCACTGGCCCTTGAGGCATTATCCGAAGCCCTCGCGACCAAAGAACTGACTGCACTGCCATCTGTAGTGGAAAGGGATGACTTGATACTCGACAAACGATCCAAGTCCACCTCTTTCAAACCAGCGGACGAAATAGTCAAATTCCAGGTCCACCCAACGGACTCCACAAAACAACATCCATCGGGGCATAGCTAAACCCCACAATAGACTCCGCACTACGGGCATTCTTGCGCGAGAATTGGGACATCTTTGCCTGGCACCCTTCAGACATGCCAGACATCCCACACAGGCTGGCCGAGCACGGCCTACACATACTGAAGGGATACAAGCTGGTCAAGCAGACTCTACGACGCTTTTCAGAGCCCAAACGACAAGCCATGGGAGAGGAGCTAGCCAAGTTACTTGAAGCCGGATTCATTATAGAAATAAAACACCCGGACTGTCTAGCAAACCTGGTGATGGTACCAAAGAAGGACAAATCTTGGCGCCTATGTGTCGACTTCAAGGACCTCAATAAGGCTTGCCCAAAGGATCCCTTCCCTCTCCCCCGCATCGATCAAATCATCGATGCTACCGCAGGACACGACTCATTGTGCTTCCTCGACGCATACTCCGGATACCATCAAATCAAGATGGCGGAGTCCAATCAAGCCGCAACGGCATTCATCACTCCATATGGCCCCTTCTGTTTTAACACCATGCCTTTCGGGCTCAAAAATGGCGGTGCAACCTATCAACGCATGATTCAGACATGCCTGGAAACACAAATCAGCAAAACGGTTGAGGCATACGTAGACGACGTGGTAATCAAAACCAAGCACATCGAGTCTTTAATAGACGACCTGAGGCTTACGTTCGACAATCTCCAAACATATGACATCAAGCTCGACCCAGAAAAATGCGTTTTCGTCGTTCCTACTGAAAAGGTCCTGGGCTTCATCGTTTCTCATAGAGGAATTGAAGCAAATCCGGCTAAAATCCTAGCTCTGTCATAGTTGGCTACCCCAACAGACCTCAAGCAAATCCAGAAGTTAACTAGATGCATGGCTGCCTTAAGCCGCTTTATCTCCCGACTGGGAGAAAAGGCACTACCTCTCTATCGCCTTCTTCGACGCACCGAACACTTCGAGTGGACGGATGCGGCTATGGCCGGACTGGGAGAAATAAAGGCCCTCTTGGCCAGCAATCCAATCCTAGCTGCACCAAACATCGGCGAACCCATGCTGTTATATAGAGCTGCAACGCACCAGGTTGTAAGCGCAGTGCTCGTTGTCGAACGAGAGGAGGACGGACATAAACTCCCACTTCAAAAGACGGTATACTACGTATCCACTGTCCTCACACCATGCAAGTCACCGTTCCCACATTATCAAAAGATAGCATACGCGGTCTTCATGGCATCCCGGAAACTACGACACTACTTCCAAGAGTATTTCAATCACGGTGGCCTCTAAAGTACCACTCAATGATATAATAAATAACCGCGATGCGACAGGCCGGATTGCTAAGTGGGCCTTGGAGATCCTCCCATTTGACATCATATATAAACCACGGCGAGCCATTAAGTCGCAAGTACTGGCTGACTTTGTCGCCGAATGGACAGAAGCCGAACTCCCTAAAGAGTACGGCACATGCTCCAATTGGATCATGCACTTTGACAGCTCTAAGATGTTGGCTAGTCGGGGAGCAGGTGTTGTCCTGACATCCCCCACCGGAGATACAGTCCAATACGTACTACAAATACTATACACAGACTCCAACAATGCAGCCGAATACGAGGCTCTGTTGCATGGTCTTCGGATGGCGGTCTCCATGGGCATTCAACACCTAGAGGTGCAGGGGGATTCGAACCTCGCAATATCTCAAATAAATGGAGACTTTGATGCCAAGGACCCGAAAATGGCGGCCTACCGCAATGCCATCCTCAAAATGTCAACTTGGTTCGAGGGGCTCGAATTCCATCATGTGGTCTGAGAAAACAATCATGTGGCGGATATCCTCACCCACATTGGCGCTAAACACGACCCCGTCCCGCCTAATATCTTCTTGGAAAGACTTTTCAAGCCGTCCGTGGTGTGGCAAGGGGAGACTGGCAATACTAGCCCAGATTCGGCCACAACCCCAGATCCCAAACACAATGACATAATCGGAGGCTCTGCCACCGAAATAACACCTTCGGCCCATGTGATCATGGCTGTCATCGCCCCGTGGACAGAACCCTTCTTAGCCTACCTAAATAGGCAAGAACTCCCCAAGGACCAAAATGAGGCACATTGCATTGTGCGGCGTTCCAAAGCCTAAAAGGTCCACAAGGGAGAGCTTTATAAGAAAAGCGCGCCCGGAGTGCTCCAAAGGTGCATCTCCGAAGAGGAAGGGCGGTAGCTCTTGGCTAAAATTCATGCTGGACTCGGCGGTCACCATGCCACAGCTCGAGCCCTTGTAAGCAAGGCCTTCCGTACAGGTTTCTGCTGGCCGACAGCCCGAGCAGACGCACAGGACCTCGTCCAACATTGCGTCGGTTGCCAGCTTTTTGCAAACCAAAGCCATATGCCACCCACCGGTCTCCAAACAATCCCTATAACTTGGCCCTTCGCGGTCTGGGGGCTCGATATGGTTGGACCCCTTAAAGGAGGAAGCCATAATAAAAAAAATACTTGTTGGTCATGGTGGATAAATTCACCAAATGGATAGAAGCCAAACCAGTTAAAATGGCTGAATCCGGACCAGTGATAGACTTCATATCAGGGGTCGTACACCGTTATGGCATCCCCCACAGCATCATCACCGATAATGTCTCCAACTACGTAGCCGACACGGTGAAAACTTGGTGCGGCAACATGGGCATTAAGCTCGATTACGCCTCCGTCTATCACCCCCAAACAAACGGTCAAGTCGAACGAGCAAATGGTCTTATGAGTGAGCGGCATCGAACCCAGACTAGTGCAATCCTTGAAGGAATCTGATACGCACTGGGTCGAGGAACTCTACTCCGTACTATGGGGGCTGCGGACCATGCTGAATCGCACTACCGGATACACACCATTTTTTATGGTGTACTGCGCAGAGGCGGTATTTCCCTGCTATATCATTCATGACGCACCTCGAGTGCGCATATACGAAGAGAGAGAAGCCGAGCTTGATGGGCAGGATAGCTTAGATGCCCTGGAGGAGGAGCGCGACGTTGCAAAAGCCCGTTTCGCATTCTATCAGCAACAGGCTCGAAGGTATCAAAGCAGAGAAGTACGGGCAAAACTTATAACGTTGGCGAACTCATTCTACACCTACCGGAGAAGAAAAAGGACAAGCTCAAGCCCAAGTGGGAGGGTCCCTTCATCACTGATAAAGTTCTCATCGGAGGGGCGTACCGTCTGCGTGATGCATCTTATAATCGACTCGAGCCAAACCCATGGAACGCGGCCAGACTCCGAAGATTCTATGCCTAGTGCCGAACTCTGTGTTCGTCTCCTTACCTCAACCTTTCTTTTTAAAGTTATATCCTCTTTCTATCTATCTTTCTTTCTTTCTTTTTTCTATGGCCTTAAAGGCTTCAAGTGTGTCTTGACTACACAATCTTGACGCGCTAGGCGCGCTCATTATACCTGGGGGCTTCTTATACAAAAGCTTAATATAATTATCTTCCGGGCTTTATGCCCACTACATATTTGTCACTTTTCCATATGTACCTTTTTTCACCATTATATGCATCGATATGACTTAAGTTTTGGCCAAGCTGGGTTGCCTGGCTCCTGTGTTTATGCCCTACGTTCTCGTTAGTTCGGCTAGGGCATAAGGGGAGCACCTCTGCGATTGTTACTGCCGGGTCAGCCGGACGTGTACCTCAGACTGGGTGAAGCAGAAAGCTAGCATTCTTAAGGGAATATTTGGTCGGTGAACAAAAGATGTTTTTACCTATTTACAATATAAACCCCCAGATGTTTCATATCCTGCTTCTCTGTTTGCAGTTCGGACATGCACATTAATGCATGCGTACCCAGGGAAAGGAACCCTTAACGAAACTATTCTCCCTGGAAGATGTTTCTTACTATCCGTGTAATATAACATAACTAGTTGGGTACTTGTCTGTTCAAGCACTTATGACCCCTACGCCTGGTTTCCACGCGTACCCCGGTTTACATAACTAAGCGGGTATTCGGATACACACTGGACTGTCGGGTTCGGAGGTTGAAGTGAAAAGGTCCACCATGACAAATGATTTACTATCCGGCTAGGGACAAAATATGTAATTTGAAGTACACGGTCACTTAGACTGACTAAATTCAATAGGCTGTCTAGCCTACAATCCTGTTGGGAATACTTGGCAGCTAATCCTACCTGGTCATATACCAGACTAAGGGGGGTCTCTTTCCCATCTGACTGTACAGGTCCGACCTCGGCCATGTGATTCGGGTCAACCTTGGTGTACCGCGTCTTCACCATGGCCCAGGATTCCCTCGCACCTTGTCGGTAGGCTGATATCTTCCATAACCGGAAGCGCTGCCGCGCTCCCTTGAGCATCTCCACAAGCTCCCCCATGCCTCCTAGTAGGGAGGCGGATGGACACAAGGCCTGGGCAATACCCTGCATCACTTGCCAAACTTGTTCGTGCAGTTGTGAGAGCTCTTGTAGAAGATCGCCTGCGGATTCGGGCATCTCCTCTTCGGGACGACCTGTCAGCATACCTACACACATAACTCTGTTAGCCCGTTTCTTCGCCAAACTGTATAAAGGTTCGTTCGAGAACTTACTAAAAATGCTGCGTCGAAGCCTCTGATTCTCCTTGACGGAGTCAGCAAGCTGGGCCTGGACATCTTTTAATTCAACGCCCAGCCGGGTATTGGCGTCTTGGAGTTCGTTTTTCTCCCGCCTAACCCGTGTAAGCACACACTCGGCAGCCTCTAGCTGTCGTTTAGCTTGTTTCTCATCCTCTTGTATGATCCCCGGATTCCCTCCGGGAT
Source organism: Triticum timopheevii (assembly GCA_963921465.1). Lineage (NCBI taxonomy): Eukaryota > Viridiplantae > Streptophyta > Magnoliopsida > Poales > Poaceae > Triticum > Triticum timopheevii. The sequence continues at coordinate 145,714,712 of OY997270.1, forward strand.
TATCTGCGGAATCGATTTTTAGATTCACAAGCATGCCGAATACTAACTGGTACACGTAATTACATTCTTTTTGAGACAAGTATTACCAGATGAGGCCTTCTTAGATTCCTCCATTCCGGCAACTGCGCCCTTAGCTAGGCTTTGCACTCCTCCAGCTCTTGGGACAAATGAGTGTTCTTCTCTGTAAGAACCTATGCATACAATGATCCTTAAATCAGTTGTGCCAACTATTTCAAGTCTCAGGGGCTAGTGATATACATAATTATCAGATTTTCTTACCCATATATCCTTTAAATACTGGTCCGTGGCTCTAGCAAGACCACCTTGAGCAGCTCGGATGTGCGCGTCTCCTGAGTTGTCGGTGTACTAAAGTAGGGTGTCGGTGTCAAAACCGGCGGATCTCGGGTAGGGGGTCCCGAACTGTGCGTCTAGGCGGATGGTAACAGGAGACGAGGGACACAATGTTTTTACCCAGGTTCAGGCCCTCTCGATGGAGGTAATACCCTACGTCCTGGTTGATTAATATTGATGATATGGGTAGTACAAGAGTAGATCTACCACGAGATCAAGGAGGCTAAACCCTAGAAGCTAGCCTATGGTATGATTGTTGAGATGTAATGTTCGTCCTATGGACTAAGGCCCTCCGGTTTATATAGACACCGGAGAGGCTAGGGTTACACAGAGTCGGTTACAATGGTAGGAGATCTACATATCCGTATCACCAAGCTTGCCTTCCACGCCAAGGAAAGTACCTTCCGGACACGAGCCGGAGTCTTCAATCTTCTATCTTCGTAGTCTGGGAGTCCGGCGGATATTGATAGTCCGGCTGTCCGGACACCCCCTAGTCCAGGACTCCCTCAGTAGCCCCTGAACCAGTCTTCAATGACGATAAGCCCGACGTGCATAATGTTCGGCATTGCAAGGAGGGTTCCCCTCCTTGAATAATTCGGAGAAGATAATGAACTCCAGGATAGTGTCCGGCTCTGCAAAATAAACTCCACATTCCAACGTAGAGAGAATAAAATATACACCTAACTCAATCTGCTGACGTATTATGCGGCGTGACATCACACCGCAGCCAAGCCCTTGTTTGGATCGTTTTTATTATTCCGCCTCAGCACGTTTAGCGAAGCGGTTTCCTTGGCACGTCCTGTCGAGGCAGAGATCGTGTTCCCTTTTATTCTGGGATCCTCATCAATACGTGCGTGGGTAACCCAACCGTTCCCGTCGCCATGCCTCCTCTATCGAAGGGGAATCTCAAACGGTCATGGAGACGGCCCTTGGTATTATTTCCCCTTTATAAGAGGACCAAGGCCTGTCCTTGTCTTTCAACCTTGCATCGAATCTTTCCTCTACTCCCCGTTCCAACACCTAGAGCTTCAGATTCGAGCACCTCGGATCCACAACAATGTCCGGCTCCGACCTCCAGGGCCGGTGGATGCCCTCCTCCGTCACGGAGGAGGACATATTGAAGTTGCGAGAGGCCAAGTACCTGGCCTACGAAGTTTCGCACAGGTTGCCTGCCCCAGGGCAGGCCGTGCCAGCCCCCGAGCCTGGCGAATACGTCGTTTTCGCACCCCACCTTCGTCGGGGATTAGGCTTCCCGACGGATCCTTTCGTGAGGGGGCTCCTATTCTACTACGGGCTGGACTTCCACGACTTGGCTCCGGAGTCCATCCTCCATATCTCCGCATTTATCATTGTCTGCGAAGCCTTCCTCCGCGTCATCCCCCACTTTGGCCTGTGGCTGAAAATATTCAAGGTGGAGCCGAAGATGATCGGGGGGCGTCAAGCGGAGTGCGGCGGGGCGACCATAAGCAAGAAGGTCGATGCCCCATGGCTCGAAGGTTCCTTCCAAGAGGAACAGGGATTGTGGCAGCAGGAGTGGTTTTACATCACCGCTCCAAGGGGCAGCAAGCAAAAGCCGCCGCCCTCCTTCCGCCCGGGACCTCCACGGCAACTAATGTCGTGGGTCAACCAAGGGCTCAACTGGGGGCCGTCCGAGGATGTGCCCGCACTGCAGGGCCGGATTCGAGACCTCCAAACAAGGGAGATCGACCTGGTCAAGGTGATGCAAGTCATGCTAATCAGGCACCTCCTGCCCTGCAAACGTCGTCCTCTTCGTCTATGGGAGTTCAATCCGGAGGGACCTCGTATTCTCCAGCATTTTATGGGCGCGACACCCACGGAGATGTACAAGCTGTTCTTCGGACCGCAGGTAGCATGTCCGGATTCGGCCGAGGACGCGGGCTTAAGCCGCGATCGTCCGGATACTCAGGTAAGTAGCTCAAAGCTCGGATATTCTATTCGTATGCCTTTCAAAAGATCATCTCCGGACCCTTTTTGTTCTTTACAGGAATGGGTGGCGCGATCGAGGCTGATAAGGTGTCCAGCCCCCCTCCCAGAGACCGCACTGGAGCCCGTGCTGGTCAGAATGTTGGAGGTTGCGCCCACAGAGGTGGGCGACGGGGGAGATAAAGGAGCTAATACTTCGTCCAAAGAGGCGACTGAAGAGGAGGGAGCCAAGGATCCTTCCCTTCGTAGAGAGAAGAGGACCTCCTCCGAAGATCCGGAGGTCAAAGCCCCTAAGCGTGGGAAGAAATCTCCACCGGGGGGTCCGGCGTTTGGAGAGAATCCGGACGCGCAATCATCGCCCTAGGACCAGCCCTCCAACGAGCCGTGAGTATGAAAGAGGAAGTTTTAATAAGGAAGTACCTTCGTTTATGCTTCTGTAGGTAACCGAAATATTTATATCGCAGTTCGGATCTGCAGCCGTCTCAGATGAGCTCATCCTCGGGGGATATTCTTCCGGAGATGATGGAGAGCGATACGCCTCCGTCTGCCGCGCCGCCAGATGAGGCAGGCGAGCCCGAAGTGTCGTCGCGGAGGGCGTTCCCGTGTCCGGAGGGGCCAAAGAGTTCAACACCCACCAGAGTCCGGCCGGGAGAACTGAAGAGTTTGCTTGAGAGGGCGTCCATTTCAGAAGATCACCATGCGTTAATGCGTATGGTGATTGGAAGGATTTCGTCCGCTGAAGGCGGATTGCGTGACGCCGCCATGAGCTTGCTGGCGGGATTTGAGGTATACGAAAATAGCGCACCCCTTTGTTATTCTAACAGTTTGTGCATATAAAAAATGCGCCCTGTATAGATAGTAGCCCCTGAGACTCGGTAGGTTGTCGAAGACGACAGCGTGCCGAGGATCGAAAATCTAAACAACTCAGGTAATGAATACCGCCGTTCTGATACAGGTGGCGGATAGTCCGGGGGCCAGCCGGACTGATCAGTTTGCCAAACTGAGTCGACAACTGGACATGGCAGATGCTGATATCGCACTTGTCAATCAGCGACTTGACGAGTCGCAAGGTAAATAAATTCTCCGCAGCCGCTTTATTGAGTGGGTTAAAGCCCTCCTCTGATAAGTTATATGCTGTTTATACAGACAGTGTTGCTGCTGTGGAGAGCCTTCGGGCCGAGCTTGCACAAGCTAAGGAGCAAGCCCGAAGGACTGATGCGGCTGCTGCGAGGGCAGCCGAAGAGTTGAAGGCCGAAAAGGCTGCGCACTGTCTAAGCAGGGCGGAGGTGGCCGAATTGGCCAAGAAATTAAAGGATGCTACCGACCGTAGCGAGGCTCTTGAAAAGGAGCGCCTATCGGGGCGGGAAGACCTGAAGAAGGCCACCGCGGGCTATGAAGGAGGAGCTGCGCCAAGCCGGAGAAATCGTGGCTGGCAAGCCTTTTCTTATGCGTCGCCGGTTTATGGATGCCAAGTACGCTCAATTTGAGCGGCAGTGGAGTTCGGAGGATCCGTACATGGATTTGGCTGCGAGTGCGGCTGATGCCGTTAAACACTTCCGGAGCCAAGGGGATCACGAGGCAGAAGAGTTGTATTGGTCTCAATTCCACAACCCGGATCGCGCTCTTCCTCTGACGGACAGGTTGGCCGAATGGGCCGAACTGAATAGACTGTCCGCACTGGCCATGACTGACATCGTGGCCCATATCTGGCCAGAAGGATCCAAGGCGACGAGCTACTTTGGCTTATTGCAGCAATTCCTTGGTGCGGTGCCGCATATAAGGGAGATGAAGCGGTCGGCCTGCATCAAGGGCGCGCGGATGTCCCTTGCTCATGTGAAGGTGCATCATCCGGAGATGGATGCCACCGCCGATGTTGCCCAGGGTCCGGATGGAAGCCAGCTCCCTGCCGAGCACTACTTCGGAGAAGTCATGCGCGGTGCTCGTAAAGTAGAGGCGCAGTGCTCAAAGAATGTAACGTTCAAATGAACGCAATACCTTGTAAATTAATGATTATAGTATGAATGCTTTTTATACTTGTGCTTCCAAGTAGTAAAACTTCTCCTGTGCGGCCGTTTGCGTATACTTGTGTATAACCTGAAAGATGCAGTCTTCGGCTTCAGCCCCCTTGCACAAGGTGCTGGGGTGTTCGCAAAATAGCGCTTTTTCACACTTAATCCGACGTCTCGGTCCTGTTATAAGGAGGTGGTAGCGTAGCGAACGAGGCAATCTGGACTATGGTGCTTTATTTCTTTCACTTAGCCAATGGAGCTCGAGGGTGGGGCTACGATATAGCCCCTAATGACACCGCACATCTCCGGATTCGGGGTGCGTATGTGCCTGACCGGGAAGCGGTCCTTCATCAAGGCGGGGAATTCTAAACATTCCGGTAGTCGATCAAGTGGCTGACCAGACTGTCGCTATATCATGACGGTCAGTTTTCGGCTTTCTCTACTGAGGTGCTCGCCCAGCCGAACTGGGGCACAATCGCAGTAGTTCTCCTGGTGCCGCGTTAGCCGGGTGATACGGAACGTAAGGCAGCAAAACACAGGAGCCGGGCAAACCCAACATTTGACCAAAGACATGATTCGGAGCTGATGCATATAATGCCTAACTTGAGACGCCGAACACTCCCGAAGGTGTTCGGACTTTATGATAACGGGCAGAATTATGCCCTAAGCCCCTTGTGTCCAGGTACGGGCATTGTCTTCTGACGCGGCCGATGCCAAAGCGTCAGGCTCCGCCTTGGCTATAGGAAGAAGCCGAGGGAGATTTAACAACAAGAGACAGTAATAAAAAGGTCTACGTAGGGTCTTAATCTGAAAAGAATCCTTGCGACGGGTCCCTACTGCACGTCTGCGCCTGTGTCTCTGTTGCGCCGTTATCCTGGACGGGTACGCACGTTGTTCATCTGTAGAAAGAGAGGAACACTTTAGTTTTAGAAACAGTTCGTGCGAAAAATATGCAAAAGAATAAGTGTAAATAATTAAAGCTAGGTTTATATGAAACCGTGATTAGTTGTGCGCGTAGCCCCTTGTGAGAGGGTATGCGGCTAGGGAGCCCCTAGCCTGCTGAGTCCGGATTCGTCTATCTGAGTCCGGGGTCTTTAAATGACCCATGCACTGAAATGGCGCCATGTGGACCGGGCATCTTAAGTGTAAGAGACGCGTAATGTGGTATGGCGTTGAAGCGGACAAAAGCCTTTCGTCCCAATAGTGCTTGATATTCACTTTTGAATGGGACGATATGGAAAATTAACTTTTTGCGTCGAAAGTTGTTCGGCAACCCGAACACGACTTCTAGTAATATCGAGCCTGTGCACTTGGCGTAAGGGCCTGGCGTAACTCCTTTAAAGGAAGTGCGGCTGTGTCGAATTTTGGTAGGGTCTATCCCCATTCGACGGATTGTGTTTGAGTATAGCAGGTTTAAGTCACTGCCTCCGTCCATTAGGACGTTTGTGAATTGTAGTCCGTCTATTACCGGATTCAATATCAGGGGAGTCCGTCCCGCGTTTCGAACACTTCTGGAATAATCCCGGTGGTCGAAAGTGATTGGTTTTGATATCCAATCTCCAGGATTTACTGGGCTGGACCGTGCGAAGCTCTTTTTAGAAAGTGCCGCACTGTTTTTCCGTGTCCTCACATGAAGTGAGTTTACTGCTTTGACCCCTTGTGGGAAAGTCTTTTGTTTTCCAGTGCCCTGGTGGCGGGGTTTATCTTCTTCGCTTGACGCGTCGAGCCCCTTGTGTTCGGCATTTAGTCGGCCGGACTGTTTGAAAACCCAACAATCCCTGTGGGTGTGATTTGCGGGCCTTCCGGGGGTACTGTTGATTTGGCATATCCGACCCAGAATTTTATGTAGGTTGGACAGTTCGTCGCTGTCATCCTTGAGGGGCTGAGTTTTACTATTTGGCCGTGAGCTTTTAAATCCGGCGTTGACTGCCGTGCTCTTTGGGCTTTTATCTTTATTCCGGCGCTGCTCTTTTCTGCGCCGTGATTTTCCATTTCCATCTCTTATCTCGGATGTACTTGTGTCGCTGCTGCTGCATCTTGCGAGCCAGCTATCCTCTCCTGCACAGAAGCGGGTCATGAGGCTTGTTAATGCGGTCATTGTCCTCGGTTTCTCTTGACCGAGGTGTCTGGCGAGCCATTCGTCTCGGACATTGTGCTTAAAAGCTGCTAAGGCTTCGGCGTCCGGACAGTCAACTATTTGGTTCTTTTTGGTAAGGAACCTGTTCCAGAATTTCCGCGCTGACTCTCCGGGCTGTTGAGTTATGTGACTTAGGTCATCTACATCCGGAGGCCGGACATAAGTCCCATGAAAATTTGCTCTAAATGCTTCCTCGAGCTCTTCCCAACTTCCAACAGTATTTTCTGGGAGGCTTTTGAGCCAATGACGGGCTGGCCCTTTAAGCTTGAGGGGTAGATATTTTATGGCGTGGAGATCATCTCCTCTGGCCATATATATATGCAGTATATAGTCTTCTATCCAGACTCCAGGGTCTGTTGTTCCATCGTAAGCTTCTATGTTTATGGGTTTAAACCCTGCTGGGAATTCATGATCCAGCACCTCGTCGGTGAAGCATAGTGGGTGTGCGGCGCCCCTGTACTTGTACGTGCCGCTATCATCGGACACTTGACGTGTTCCTTTGCTTATTGGGGCTGTCTTTTTGGGTCCGTTGATGGACCTGGCCGGGCCATTGGACGGTGGGGGCTTTATGGCCTCCTCGTCGAATTCTGGGAGCAGCTTACACTTCGGGTAGCTCTTCGATTGGTGGCCGTTGCCGTGTTTATCTGCGGTTTTGAGTACTTTGCTCCATCTCATTCGGAGCGCGTCTTCCGCTGTGTTGAGCTTCCGTTTTTCTTTCTTCAGGCTTCTTGCTGTAGCGATGAGCCTGCGTTTGAAAAGCTCTTGTTCGACGGGCTCCTCGAGTTCGTCGTCATTGGGGCTTGTTTCGTCTTCGGAGGGAGGTATATAGTTGTGATCCTCGACCTTTTCTTTTGCCGCCCTTTTGTGAGGGCTTGCTTCTGCATCCTCCTGCGCTGAGTCTTGCTGGAGGGGTTTGTCTTCGGCACTCTCTGGGGTATTGTTATTTCCTGTGCCGGAATCTCCATTCTTGTTGTGGCGGGATTTAGAGCGGCGCCGCTGACGCCGGCGTTTGGGCTGCTTCTTTAGAGAATCTTCCTCCGCTGCTTTCTCGCCATCCCCTTCTTTTGGGGTATCCACCACGTAGACGTCATATGACGAGGTGGCCTTCCAGTGCCCTGTGGGCGCTGGGTCCTGTTCGTCTCCGGTATCGTCGTCCATAGCGTCGATGTCATCGGAGTCGCATTCTAGCATGTCGGTTAAATCCTCGACAGTGGCTACAAAGTGGGTGGTGGGTGGGCTCTAAATTTCTTCATTGTCCGTACTCCGACCGTCCTGGCCATAGTCCGGCCAGGATTCTCCTGATAGCGAGAGATGCTTCAGAGAATTCAGGATATCGCCAAAAGGCGAGCGCTGAAAGATGTCCGCGGCGGTGAATTCCATAACCGGCGCCCAATCTGGTTTAATTGGCAGGGGCGCGGGAGGCTCGGAGTTCGGCGAGGAGTCCGGCATCTCGGGATCACGAGTTTCGCAGGGGACGAGACTGGTATTCGGCTCCATCGCCGTAGATGTTGAAGCCCCTAGGGCAGCGTCTATCCACCTGCCCCCGTCATGGGCAATCGGCTCCGGGCTAGTAGCCGGAGCGGGTTCTAGTGCGGCGTCCGAAGCACTGTCCGGCGGCAGAGCTAGATCATGCCCATCGTCACAGTGCGGCGCGCTTGGATGTGGCTCGAGTCCGTTGAAGATCAAGTCTCCGCGGTTATCGGCCGTGAAGTTCGAGCTTCCAAATCTGACCTGACGGCCAGGGGCGTAGCTTTCGATCTGCTCCAGATGGCCAAGAGAATTGGCCCGCAGCGCAAAGCCGCCGAATACGAAGATCTATCCGGGGAGAAAAGTCTCACCCGGGACAGCGTTGATGGTTGAAGATGCCATCGAGCCTATCGGTGACGACACAGAGGAACTCTCAATGAAAGCACCAATGTCGGTGTCAAAACCGGCGGATCTCGGGTAGGGGGTCCCGAACTGTGCGTCTAGGCGGATGGTAATAGGAGACGAGGGACACAATGTTTTTACCCAGGTTCAGGCCCTCTCGATGGAGGTAATACCCTATGTCCTGCTTGATTAATATTGATGATATGGGTAGTACAAGAGTAGATCTACCACGAGATCAAGGAGGCTAAACCCTAGAAGCTAGCCTATGGTATGATTGTTGAGATGTAATGTTCGTCCTATGGACTAAGGCCCTCCGGTTTATATAGACACCGGAGAGGCTAGGGTTACACAGAGTCGGTTACAATGGTAGGAGATCTACATATCCATATTGCCAAGCTTTGCCTTCCACGCCATGGAAAGTACCTTCCGGACACGAGACGGAGTCTTCAATCTTCTATCTTCGTAGTCTGGGAGTCCGGCGGATATTGATAGTCCGGCTGTCCGGACACCCCCTAGTCCAGGACTCCCTCATAGGGGTACCTTAGTACCCCGAACTTGGGCACGGATAGTTGCAGCGCCCCGTGGCAAGGCTTGCCGGGCGCCCGCCAAGATCCGCCGCCAAAACCCTTCGTCACTCTTATTCTACTGCCATTCAAGAACAAAGTGTCAACCAAGTAGACAAAGCCCCGGATGGAGGAGCTTGCCGGGAAGAACAAGGCCCCGCAAGAGGAGCATGCCGGGAAGGCCAACCAAGGCGCGTCCAGAAGACTTGCCGCAACGCCCCGCGCGTCCCGGCAAGGCCCAACGACCGGCAAGCTTGCCGGCGCGATAAGAGAAGGGCCGCGGCGAAGCACCTACCGCGGCAAGGCTGCCACCGTAAGCTCCAGCGCATCCAGCGACGTGTCACCCCAGGGCCATCCCAGGAGCACGTGGCAAGGCGCTGTGCAGCCATGCGGTGCGAGGTGGCAAGCGGAGCTGACAAGGAGGCCATCGTGGCGAACGGTGGCGCACCTAATGGTCGTTTCCTTGCACTGTTGGGGCGACCGGACGGGCATTAAATGCCTTTGTCCCCTGCCGTCAGAGTTAGGTAGGGGACACTGTTGGACACTGTTGTACCAACCTGCGTTTTTACTCTTTTACCCCCTCTTTCTGTGTTGCCACCTATCGGTGACCCCCTTAGACTATAAAAGGGAGGCCCATGCGCACGTAGAAGGGGTTCGGTCCATTCGACACATCCAGCACCACTATACGCTCGCACTCTCGAGCAGGAACAAATACAACACAAAGCAGCAGCAGGAATTTTATCTCTCCGGAGAGCTCCGAAGCTGGGTAAAAATCCCGTTTCCCCCGCGCGTTGACCCCGATCTGCTCTGCGTGCGCCCTCCGATCCCTTGCCAGACCAGAAGGGGCCCCCTGCCCCATAGGTGCTCACATCCCGCCCGCGACATCTTTGGCGCGCCAGGTAGGGGAGCGTCGAGGTCGTGGGCATCTGATCCGGTCTCCGCGCGCGCTACATCAACGTCTTCATCAACATGCCACCGAAGAAGAAGCCTTCGGAGGTGGCCGCTCCGTCTACATCGATTCTACCACCGCCGCCGGAGCAAACGGGCGGTGGAGTGGACGCCGGCGGAGGAGCGGGCGCCGACGGTGGGACTCACGTCGTCACCAGGTCCAAGAACAAGGCCCCGCAAGCGTCGGCAACCATGCAGACACCACGCCCTTCCCAGGAGGTGCAAGGTCAACAGCGCCCCGGTGCTCCTAGCACCATGCTCGCGTTGGAGCAAGGCCAAGCTGGTGGGTCGCGGGACGTTCAAGACCAGCTGGCACGCCAGCATGCTGGCGCGAGTGAGGTACGGTCGCCCGGACGGGGTGTTGCTCCTTCCAATCCAGTTGGGAGTCCGAGCACATCCCGCTCCTCGCGCCGCTCGTCGCCACCGCCACCCAAGACTGCAGAGGAAGTGCTGGCCCGAGCCCAGCTGCTTCTAGATTACCCTCCGGCGCCACACAAAATTGACGACTGGAGGATGACCATTTATAGCCTCATCGGCTTCGCCAACGGCGACAAGCCCCGGCAACCGAGCGCATCGAAGCCCCGGCAAGCCGCCCAGGCGCAAGCCGACGCCGACAAGACCGCTGGGGGTGCCACCACCATGCACTCCCCACCCCGAAGGCCGAGATCGCCGACTCGCCGGGCCAACCTCGACGCCGACTCCACTGCGTCATCGGACCCGCGAACCCGCCGCGATCAGAGCCACGTTCTCCAAGAACAACTACAGGAGCAGAAGGATCTGACAGTGAGGATGCCGCCCCGGCGAGGAGGAACCGGAGGCGGAACAACAGGAAGAGAAAGGCTAAGGATGTGCTAGTCGTTGAGCAGTTCGGCAACGAAGGCGGCTCCGGCAAGGCCAAAGCCAGCGACTCCGGCGAGGCTGTTGTGACCGCCGACAAGCAGGACGGTTCCGGCAAGCAATATTGCAAGATCCATCGCACCAAGGGCCATGATCTCCAAGCGTGGAAGAAGGTTGAGCAGATGGCAGAGCTACAGAAAGCTGAATACGAGCGCCGCGACAAGGAGAAGGCCCAGAAGGCTGGCGGAGGATCCGGCAAGAAGCTTCCCGCCCGGGGAGGGCGCCACGGCAAGCCCAAACAGCGGCAAGGAGATAGACCTCCCCAGGGCTGTGACAAGGACGAAGAAGAAGATGAGGACTATGAGATGGATGAGGATGAGACTGATGATCAAGAGTTTCAGAAGGCGACGGAGGTTTTGTGCGTTGACGGCGTGTTGGTGTACTAAAGTAGGGGTACCTTAGTACCCCGAACTTGTGCACGGGCAGCCGCAGCACCCCGCGGCAAGGCTTGCCGGGCGCCCGCCAAGACCCTCCGTCAATACATACTACTGCCATTCAAGAACAAAGTATCAACTGAGAAGACAAAGGCCCCGGCAAGAGGAGCTTGCCGGGAAGGCTAGCCAAGGCGCTCCCAGAAGACTTGCCGCGACGTCCCGCGCGTCCTGGCAAGGCTCGGCGGCAAGGCTGCCACCCAAACTCCAGCGCATCCAGCGACGTGTCAGCCCAAGGCCACTCCAGGGGCACGTGGCGAGGCGCCGCACAGCCATGCGGAGCAAGGTGGCAAGCGGAGCTGACAGAGACGCCATCGTGGCAACCGGTGGCTCACCTAACGGTCATTTCTTTGCACTGTTGGGGTGACCGGACGAGCATTAAATGCCCTTGACCCCTGCCGTCAGAGTTAGGTACGGGACACTGTTGGTCACTGTTGTACCAACCTGCGTTTTTACCTTTTTACCCCCTCTTCCTACGCTGCCACCTGTGGATGCCCCCTTCTAACTATAAAAGGGAGGCCCATGCGCAAGCAGTGGGGGTTCGGTCCATTCGACACACGCAACACCACCATACGCTCGCGCTCTCGAGCAAGATCAAATACAAACACAAAGCAGCAGTAGGGGTTTTATCTCTCCGGAGAGCCCCGAAGCTGGGTAAAAATCGCCCGTCTCCCCCGCGCGCCCGACCTCGATCTGCTCTGCGCACGCCCTCCGCTCCCTCGCCGGACTAGAGAAGGGGCCCCCGTGCCCCATAGGTGCTCGTGGCCACACAGAGTCCGCCCCGACATCTTTGGCACGCCAGGTAGGGGATGCGTCGAGGTCGTGAGCATCTGATCCGGTCTCCGCGCGCGCTACATCAACGCCTTCATCAACATGCCACCAAAGAAGAAGCCTTCAGAGGTGGCCGCTCCGTCTACATCGATCCTACCACCCCCGTCGGAGCAAGCGGGCGGTGGAGTGGACGCCGGCGGAGGAACGGGCGCCGACGGTGGGACGCACGTCGTCACCAGATCCAAGAACAAGGCCCCGCAAGCGTCGGCGACCGTGCAGACGCCGCACCCTTCCCAGGAGGTGCAAGGTCAACAACGCCCCCGTGCTCCTAGCACCGTGCTTGCGTTGGAGCAAGGCCAAGTTGGTGGGTCGCGGGACGTTCGAGGCCAGCATGCACGCCAGCATGCTGGCGCAAGTGAGGTACGGTCGCTCGGGCGGGGTGTTGCTCCTCCCAATCCAGTTGGGAGTCCGAGCACATCCCGCTCCTCGCGCCGCTCTTCGCCACTGCCACCCAAGACAGCAGAGGAAGCACTGGCCCGTGCCCAGCTGCTTCTAGATTACCCTCCGGCGCCGCACAAGATTGACGACTGGAGAATGACCATTTACAGCCTCATCGGCTTCGCCAACGGCGACAAGCCCAGGCGACCGAGCGCGTCGAAGCCCCGGCAAGGCACCCAGGCATAGGCCGGCGCCGACAAGACCGCTGGGCGTGCCACCTCCGTGCACTCCCAGCCCCGAGGGCCAAGATCGCCGCCCCGCCGGGCCAACCCCGACGCCGACTCCACTGCGTCGTCGGACCCGCGAACTCGCCGTGATCAACGCCACGTTCTCCAAGAACGACAACACGAAGACGCTCGCACCCGCATCGAGCGCAGAAGGGAAGCGCGACATCAATCTGACCAGCGCGCTGGGCCCACTGTCGACATGCATGCGCCAGGGGAACCAGGTGACTTGCCGTACGCGGCAGGTTGCCCTGCGTTCACCCGTGAGCTGCGGCAAGTCTAGTGGCCCAAGACCAAGAACTTCAAGCCCGACGTGCCCGAGAAGTATGATGGCAGGATACATCCGTCGGAGTTCCTCAGCATCTACACCATTGTGGTGCAGGCTGCCGGAGGGCGCGACAAGAAGATCCTTGCCAACTACTTCCCGCTGGTGCTCAAGCCCAACGTCAGATCTTGGCTTATGCACTTGCCAGACGGCTCCATCTCTTCATGGGTGGACCTGTGTCATCAGTTTGTCGGCGCCTTCATAGGCGGCCACAAACCCCATAGCCAGGAAAGCGATCTGCATTTGCTCGTCCAGAAGGAAGGAGAGCCCCTGCGCAAGTACATACAGAGATTCAGTCAGGTGCAGCGCAACATCCCAGACGTCCACCCTGCCGCGGTTATCAGCGCGTTCCATCAGAACGTGCGCAACCGCAGGATGAGGGAGGAGATGGCGATGTGCAAGATTAGAGATGTCAGCAAGCTCTATGCTCTGGCCGACAAGTGTGCACGGGCTGAGGAGGGGAGGAAGATCCCCGGAGAGATCGCGGGAGCAGAAGGATCTGACAGTGAGGATGCCGCCTCGGCAAGGAAGAACCGGAGGCGGAACAACAGGAAGAGAAAGGCTAAGGATGTGCTAGCGATCGAGCATTCCGGCAACGGAGGCGACTCTGACAAGGCCAAAGCCGATGACTCCGGCGAGGCCGTGGTAGCCGCCGACAAGCAGGATGGCTCCGGCAAGCGATATTGCAAGATTCACCGCACCAAGGGCCATGACCTCCAAACCTACAAGAAAGTGGAGCAGATGGCGGAACTACAGAAAGCTGAGTACCAGCGCCGTGATAAGGAGAGAGCCTAAGAAGGTGGCGGAGGATCCGGCAAGAAGCTTCCCGCCCGGGGAGGGCACCGCGGCAAGGCCAAGCCGCGGCAAGGAGACAGGCCTCCCCGTGGCCATGATAAGGATGAAGATGAAGATGAGGATGATGAAATGGAGGAAGATGAGACTGATGACCAAGAGTTTAGAAAGCAACAGAGGTGTTGTGCATCGACGGTGGCGCCTCTTTGCACACCTCGCACCGCCAACTCAAGCAGTGGGTGCGAGAAGTAAACGCAGCAGAACCGTCCGTCGAGTCGCGCAAGCCTCTGAAGTGGTCTGGCACGCCCATCGTCTTCGACGTTGAGGATCACCCCGATCACATCATCGCAATCGGGTGCTTGCCAATGTTGGTCTCACCAACAATCCGCAACCTCAAGGTCACGAAGATGTTGGTTGACGGCGGGGCCGGCCTGAACCTGATTTCCTCCGCAGTGCTCAAGAAACTCCAGATCCCCGACAGCAACCTCGAAGAAACTGGTACATTTCAAGGGATAAATCCAGGAAGGAGCAAGCCGAAGGGGAAGATCACACTGCCAGTGACGTTTGGCAGCGAGCTGAACTTCAGGACAGAGAAAGTCACATTTGATGTTGCTGATATCCCGTTGCCCTACAACGGGATACTAGGCCGTCCTGCGCTTGCCAAGTTCATGGCAGCCTCTCACTACGCCTACAACGTGCTTAAGATGCCTGGTCCGATAAGTGTCATTTCTGTCCAAGGAGACAAGAAGGATGCGCTTATCTGCACCGACAAGATCTACCGGGAAGCAGCAGCCGCAGCAGAGCGCAAGCCACTTGCCGCCGAAGCTCACCGGGGGAAGAAGAAGGCCAAGTCCGGCAAGGATAGCTCTGGCGCCCACTCCGACGAACGCACCTCCCCGGAGTGCTGCCCTGCCGTCGAGGACGCGCCATCGAGCTTTGCCGGCAAGTGCAAGAAGGTAAAGATAACTTCACCAAAGACCAAGTCCGGCAAGGATAGCTCTGGCGCCCACTCCGGCGAACGCACCTCCCCGGAGTGCTGCGCTGCCGTCGAGGACGTGCCATCGAGCTCCGCCAGCAAGTGCAAGAAGGAAAAGATAACTTCACCAAAGACCAAGCCCGGCGAGAACGGCTCTGGTACCTGCTCCGGTAAGCGCACCTCTCCGGAGTGCTGCGCTGCCATCGAGGACGTGCCATCGAGCTCTACCGGCCAGTAGGGCGAAGAGAGTGGTCAGTTTCGAAGTTTTTGAGTCGTACTCCTTGAAAGTCCATACCTTGTACGGAAAACCTGTGCGCAAAGGGAACGAATCGTGGCTAAGTTGCGCCCTTGATCTATTTTGAGTCCACTCAACGATGGAAGCGCGCTGCAACTAGCCCGACGAGTTCTTCCTGCCGGAGGCAACACCGCCGGCGGGCTGCCGATGTTCCGCACTCAGCAAGTGTGTTTGCGCCGGCGGGGTCCCTGAAAGCGTGAGAAAAAAAACGTACAAGGGAGGATATCCGGGGAGGAGTGCGGCCCCGCCGCAGAACAGAAGATGAAAAAGCTAAGTTGCCCAAGTTTGAGTACAGAGCATTTTCAGTTTTAAATCTCTATGTTATATTCCTTGAACGTTCGCCCCTTGTATGGAAAACCCGTGTGCGGAGGGGCCAACTCGTGGTTAAGTTGCGCCCTTGCTTTGTTTTGAGCCCGCTCAACAATAAAAGTGTGCCGCAACTATCCCGACAAGGTTTCTTGCCGGAGACAACACCGCCAGCGGGCTGCTGATGTTCCGCACTCAGCAAGTGTGTTAGCGCTGGCAAGTTTCCTAAAAGCGTAGGGTAGGAACATACAAGGGGAGCAACGGGGTAGAGGAGGTAACATAGCAAGCCTTGCCGTGGGGCGTCCTTTGTATGAGAAACTTGTGCGCGGAGGAGCCGACTCATGGCTAAGTTGAGCCCTTGATTTGTTTTCGAGTCCGCTCAAAGAATGAAAGCGCGCTGCAGCTAAGCCCGACGAGGTTTCTTGCCGGAGGCTACATCGCCAGCAGGCTGCTGATGTTCCGCACTCAGCAAGCGTGTATGCGCCGGCAAGTTCCCTAAAAAGCGTTGAGTATAAACATACCAAGGACGAAACACCGCATTGCGTTGGCCAACGCGAAATTTCGTTACAAAAGTAACTTATCACAATGCCGTCTAAGTTATTTTTGTAACTGGAATAAAAACGCCAAAAAAAAAACAGGAGGACGCACCGGCACCTGGGCCCGGCGAACCGGCGTTGCTGGGGGCTGCGAGTACCAAGGTTCCCTCGCAACTAGCCAGGGTCGCCAGGGGGCTGCGATGCCAGCGGCAAGAACAAAGGAAAAGGGCGCAGGCTCCGGTGTCCCGACAAGCCAGAGTTGCCAGGGGCTGTGATATCAGATAAGTTTTCCATCCCTCTTCATGCATCCTTCTATGGACCGGGGGATGCGAGGCCGTGTCCTTGGACGAGCATGCCTTGTATGGGAAAACCCGTGCGCGGAGGAGCCGAATCGTGGCTAAGTTGCGCCCTTGATTTGTTTTCGAGTCCGCTCAACAAAACAAGTGCGCTGCAACTAGCCCGGCAAGGTTTCTTGCCGGAAACAGCACCGCCAGCGGGCTGCTGATGTTCCACACTCAGCAAGTGTGCTTGTGCCGGCAAGATCCCTCGAAGCGTAGGGTGGAAACATACAAGGCACAGGATCAAGTAAAGGGCGTACCCGGCAAGCATCCCCCTCTTTTCATTAAAAAACATCCCATTCCAATACAAGTCCATAGAGGATGAAAAACATGAAAGAGAGGATTACAAGTTTTAAATGCAGCTAAGGCCCGAAGGCTTACAAACTAAGAAGATAAGATGCCCGTAATCCCTCTCCTGCTTCTCTCTCCAGGAGGTAGGTCAAGGAGGCCCCGGCAAGAGAAGCTTGCCGGGAAGGGCAAAAGGGGCGCCTAGGTGAGCTACGGGCGCCAGAAGACACCAAGAGAACACCCCAGGGGCCGGCCAGGAGCTTGGCGGAGACGGAGGCGCCGGAAGCAGAGCTCGAAGACGGGGTGGCGGGACGTCAGCACACTGTCGAGGGCACCTCGCCCTCGTACTCCGACTTGACGGCCTTACCGCCACCCCTCTTCCTCTTCCGCAGCCTCCCTACGCCAGCCGCCCAAGGAGACGGCCCCGGGGAGTTCAGAAGGCCGGCGACCCGGATGATGGGGTCGCCGGTGGCGCGCGAGGCGACGATCGACGCCTAGACGGACTCGCCGCCGCCTTCGTCGTCGCTGTCGCTCTCCTCCTCGTCACTCTCGCTCGAGGGGGAGTCTTCGCTATCGGAGGAGCTGTCCACGCAGCATCTCGCCCGGGTGTCGGAGTCCCCGAAGACCTTGACGGCGAGAAGGTCGCCCTCCATTAACTTAAAATGGAGGGTAAACCCCGCCGTCAAGCTTTGGATGCGGGCGAATGTCTTCCACCCTCGATCGAAGTACATCACGCCAGGGGCTGGGGATACGACACTAACTCGAGTGCCGCTGATCCCGCAGCCCCTCATGCGCAACTCCAACATCTCGGGCGGGTCCGGTTCCATCGCGTTCACAAATGGAGCCGGAAGCCAGAGGCGGCGACGAGGTGCTCGGCGCAGCTTGATGAAGAACTCCCACGGGTCGTCCCCGGTGTGTACCGCCTCGAGAAGAGGAGCTGCCGGCGGAGGCGAGGGTGGCACACCGCCCCGGCCGCCTCTTCCCCGAGCGCCCCGACCGCGTCCTCGACCTCGTCCGCGGCCTCGCCTCCTCCCTCTCCCCCTCATGGCCGGCTCCGCCACCACAGGTGCGGGATAGGGAGAGGCGCGCTGCCTGGTAGCGACCCTCGCTGCCACCGTTGAAGGACCAGGGTTCCCTCCCTCCATGGCAGAGGGGAGGAAGAGTAGCAGAAGTTGAACCAAAGAGAAGATGAGGAAGTGCGAGATCTTTGCGCTCCCCTTCCGCCCTTTTTAAGGAGCGAAGTGGGGACTCGGCCGCCCCGCTCAGCCAATCGGAGCGCGGGGAGGGCAGAGGAGCGGGGCCGGCCCACCACCTCCGCCTGTGACGGCTCGGTTTCCCACCTTCGCCGCCCACGACCCCACGCGCATGGGAGCCGCGTGGCGAGGAGGCAAAGCCGGGGCGACAGATGAAATGACCTCACCCTGCCCCGTGATCCAAGGGGTGGACGCCCTGAAAATCGCGCGCACCACCCACGCCTCCCACGACGCCGCAATCGACGCGTGCCGTTGCGGGAGGACGCGGTGGACACGGAGCCCGATTATGTGTGGACCCAGGCCGCGCGTGCCCAAGCACCATTTTGGCCCTGGCCCAACAATGCTCGGCACCGTGTATGGCCCAGGCCCGGGGGCTCCTGTCGGTGTACTAAAGTAGGGGTACCTTAGTACCCCGAACTTGTGCACGGGCAGCCGCAGCACCCCGCGGCAAGGCTTGCCGGGCGCCAGCCAAGACCCTCCGTCAATACATACTACTGCCATTCAAGAACAAAGTATCAACTGAGAAGACAAAGGCCCCGACAAGAGGAGCTTGCCGGGAAGGCTAGCCAAGGCGCTCCCAGAAGACTTGTCGCGACGTCCCGCGCGTCCCGGCAAGGCTTGCCGGCACAACAAGAGAAGGGCCGCGGCAAGGCACTCGCCGTGGCAAGGCTGCCACCCAAACTCCAGCGCATCCAGCGACGTGTCACCCCAAGGCCACTCCAGGGGCACGTGGCGAGGTGCCGCACAGCCATGCGGAGCAAGGTGGCAAGCGGAGCTGACAGAGACGCCATCGTGGCAACCGGTGGCGCACCTAACGGTCGTTTCTTTGCACTGTTGGGGCGACCGGACGGGCATTAAATGCCCTTGACCCCTGCCGTCAGAGTTAGGTAGGGGACACTGTTGGTCACTGTTGTACCAACCTGCATTTTTACCTTTTTACCCCCTCTTCCTACGCTGCCACCTGTGGATGCCCCCTTCTGACTATAAAAGGGAGGCCCATGCGCAAGCAGTGCGGGTTCGGTCCATTTGACACACGCAACACCACCATACGCTCGCGCTCTCGAGCAAGATCAAATACAAACACAAAGCAGCAGTAGGGGTTTTATCTCTCCGGAGAGCCCCGAAGCTGGGTAAAAATCGCCCGTCTCCCCCGCGCGCCCGACCTCGATCTGCTCTACGCACGCCCTCCGCTCCCTCGCCAGACTAGAGAAGGGGCCCCCGTGCCCCATAGGTGCTCGTGGCCGCACAGAGTCCTCCCCGACACGACGGTGCTTATCTACACACCTCGCACCGTCAACTCAAACAATGGGTGCAGGAGGTGAACGCAGTAGAGCCATCAGTCGAATCGCGCAAGCCCCTCAAGTGGTCCAGCACGCCCATCGTCTTTGACATTGAGGATCACCCTGATCGCGTCACTGCGGTCGGGTGCTTGCCGATGTTGGTCACCAACCATCCGCAACCTCAAGGTCACAAAGATGTTGGTTGACGGCGGGGCCGGCCTGAATCTCATCTCCTCCGCAGTGCTCAAGAAGCTCCAGATCCCCGACAGCGAGCTCGAAGAAACTGGTACCTTTCAAGGGATAAATCCGGGAAGGAGCAAGCCGAAGGGGAAGATCACGCTGCCAGTAACATTTGGCAGTGAGCTGAATTTCAGGACAAAGAGAGTCACATTCGATGTTGCTGATTTCGCATTGCCATACAATGGGATACTCGGCCGTCCGGCGCTCGCCAAGTTCATGGCAGCCTCTCATTACGCCTACAATGTGCTCAAGATGCCTGGTCCGATAAGTGTCATTTCTGTCCAAGGCGACAAAAAGGATGCACTTATCTGCACCAACAAGATCTACCGGGAGGCAGCAGCCGCAGCGGAGCGCCAGCCACTTGCTGCTGAAGCTCCCCGGGGGAAGAAGAAACCTAAGTCCGGCAAGAGTAGCTCTGATGCCCACTCCGGCAAGCGCACCTCTTCGGAGTGCTGCGCTACCATCGAGGACGCACCATCGAGCTCCACCGGCAAGTACAAGAAGGCAAAGATAGCTTCACCAAAGACCAAGAAGGTGGCCTCCAAGGAGGACAGCACTGGTGGTACCTTCACCATCAGTGCCACGCTTGACCCTAAATAGGAAAGCGCGCTCGTTGCTTTCCTGCGGGCAAATGTCGATGTGTTTGCATGGCAACCATCTGACATCCCCAGTGTTCCCAGGGAAGTAATTGAGCACCACCTTGCCGTCTATCCTCACGCGCGGCCCGTCAAGCAGAGAGTCAGGAAACAAGCGATGGAGCGTCAAGAGTTCATTGCAGAGGAGATCAAGAAATTGGAAGCAGCAGGCCTGGTCCGAGGAGTACTCCATCCAACGTGGTTAGCCAATCCAGTAGTCGTGCGCAAGGCCAACGGGAAGTGGAGGCTTTGTATTGACTTCACCGATGTCAATAAAGCCTGTCCTAGGGATCCATTTCCCTTGTCGTGCATTGACCAGATTGTCGACTCCACAGCAGGATGTGATCTGCTTTCATTCCTTGATGCATACTCAGGATATCATCAGATCTTCATGGCAGAAGAGGATGAAGAGAAAACATCGTTCATTACTCCATGTGGCACGTACTGCTTCGTACGAATGCCTTTCGGACTAAAGAATGCTGGTTCAACATTTGCAAGAGTAGTCAGTCATGCTTTTGAGCCACAGCTGCACAGAAATGTAGAAGCTTACATGGATGACATAGTGGTCAAGAGCAAGGACAAAGAGACTCTGATCCAGGATTTGGACGAGACTTTTGCAAATCTGCGCAAGGTCAACTTCAAGTTGAACCCCGAGAAGTGTGTGTTTGGAGTTCCTTCCGGCAAGCTTCTCGGGTTCTTCGTGTCCCAGAGGGGGATCGAAGCCAATCCCGACAAGATCAAAGCCATTGAGCAGATCGAAGCACCAAAGCGAGTCAAGGACGTGCAAAAGCTTGCCAGCTGCACCGCTACTCTCAGTAGGTTCATCTCTAAGTCTGCTGAGCGCGCCCTGCCATTTTTCAAGATTTTGAAAAAGGCAGGTCCAATGAAATGGACTCCGGAAGCGGAGGCTGCGCTGCAGGACTTGAAGAAATACCTGTCCTCTACTCCAACACTTGTCACACCTAAGCCACAAGAGAAGTTGCTGCTATATCTGGTGGCAACCAATCAAGTGGTTAGTGCTGCGTTAGTTGCAGAGAGGGAAGCGGATAATGAGCAAGCGGCCGCGGCAAGCGAGTCCAGCGACAAGCGGGGGGTGTCTCCGACAAGCTCTGGCGCGGCAAGCCCTGATCCGACAAGTTCTGGCCCCGCCAAGGATGGATCTGCGCAGTTGCCGGAGGAAAAACAGAAGAAGATGGTGCAGCGCCCAGTTTACTTTGTCAGTTCCCTTCTGCAGGGGGCTAGATCAAGGTACTCTGGTGTGCAGAAGTTGCTTTTCGGCCTTCTCATGGCCTCAAGGAAGCTGCGCCATTACTTTCAAGCACATGAGATCACAGTTGTCACTCGCTTTCCGCTGAAGAGGATATTGCAGAATCCAGAAGCAACAGGCAGGATTGTCGAGTGGGCACTGGAATTGTCAAGCTTTGGCCTCAAGTTTGAAAGTACTTCAACCATTCAGAGCCGAGCATTGGCGGAGTTCATAGCGGAATGGACACCAACACCCAATGAGGAAACTCCGGAGAAGAGCATCCCCATCAAGGAAGCAAACAAAGAGTGGATCGTGTACTTTGATGGTGCCATCTCGCTGCAAGGCGCCGGCGCGGGTGTGTTGCTTGTCGCACCCACCGGAGAGCACCTCAAGTACGTAGTCCAAATGCACTTTCCCAAGGAGCAAGCAACAAACAATACTGCTGAGTATGAAGGGTTGCTTGCCGGGCTCAGAATCGCTGCTGAACTTGGGATCAAGAAGCTTATTGTCAGGGGTGACTCGCAGCTTGTCGTCCGCCAAGTGAACAAAGATTACCAGAGTCCGTTGATGGAAGCATACATCGATGAAGTGAGGAAGCTAGAAGAGCATTTTGACGGCCTGCAGATGGAACATGTTCCAAGAGCTCAAAATGACATTGCAGACGGCCTGTCAAAATGTGCCGCACTTAAATTGCCTGTGGAACTAGGGATTTTTGTGCTCAGGCTGACTCAACCATCCGTAACACTATCAACTGGACAAAGCAAAAAGAGAAAGCTGGTCACTGCCGACTACTTTCCGGCAGAGCTTCCCGGAACCGCCGCCAAGAAAGTCCCCAGAACCAACACAGAAAGTGCTGAGGGGCACTCCGATCCGACAAGCCCCAGGGTTTGCTCCGTTGAAGTGGGCGCTCCCGACAAGCCGTGTCCCGACACGCTTGCCGGGGAGCATCACGCTCTGGCAGGATCCCAGATCCTTGCCGTAGAAGCGGATGTTCCCGCAGGAGCATTTGCGCCTTTAGTCCTTGCCGTCGAGCCACAAGCTCCGGCGTGGGCACAGTAGATCATCCATTTCCTGCAAACAGGAGAACTTCCCGAGGAGCAAGAAGCAGCGGAGAAAGTAGCCCGGCAATCGAGTATGTACCAGTTTGTCGATGACATACTGTATAGAAGAAGATTCAACGGAGTGAAATTGAAGTGCATTTCCCGGGAAGAAGGACAAGAGCTGTTGGCGGAGATACATGGAGGCATATGTGGTCACCACATTGGCGCAAGAGCACTTGCCGGCAAGGCTTTTCGGCAAGGCTTCTTCTGGCCGACAGCCCTCCAGGATGCAACTGCACAAGTAACCAAGTGTGAAGCGTGCCAGTTCCATTCCAAGCAGATTCATCAACCAGCTCAAGCTCTCCAAACAATCCCTTTATCCTGGCCATTTTCGGTCTGGGGGCTCGACATCCTCGGCCCCTTTCCCCGAGCTGTCGGGGGCTTTGAACACTTGTACGTTGCAATCGACAAGTTCACAAAGTGGTCGGAAGTGGAACCAGTGAGAAAGGTGACAGCACAGTCAGCCGTCAAGTTCTTCAGGTCGATTGTTTGCCGTTTCGGAATCCCTAACAGGATAATAACCGACAATCGCACACAATTCACGAGCCGCGCCTTCATGCAATACGTCCAAGATCTTGGCACCAAGATCTGCTTCGCTTCTGTTGCTCACCCGAGAAGCAACGGTCAAGCGGAGAGGGCAAACGCTGAAGTACTGCGCGGGCTCAAGACCAGAACTTTCGACAGGCTGCGCAAGTGCAGAAAAAATTGGATTGAGCAGCTGCCAGTGGTTCTTTGGTCAATCAGAACGACACCAAATCGAGCCACTAGCCAGACACCCTTTGCTCTGGTCTACGGAGCAGAGGCAGTTCTCCCCACGGAACTCGTATACGGATCGCCTCGATGCTCGCTTATGATGAGCTTGAGCAAGAGCAGCTGCAGCAAGATGACGCGCTGCTCCTCGAGGAGAATCGTCTTCAGGCTGCTGTGCGAGCTGCTCGCTACCAGCAAGCTTTGCACCTCTACCATAGCCGCAAAGTTAATGCCAGAAGCTTCGAGGAAGGCGACCTTGTTCTTCGGCGTGTTCAGTCCGCCAAGAATTCCAACAAGTTGACGCCGAAGTGGGAAGGCCCTTATCGGGTGAAACGAGTCACTAGGCCCGGCGCTGTCCGCCTTGAGACCGAGGATGGCATTCCGGTGAGCAACTCCTGGAACATAGAACATCTTCGCAAGTTTTACCCATAAGGCACGGTTGCCGGACCCCGTTCCAGCAACCACCTTTTGTACAAGCCTTGCCGCTGTCGCATGTAACCCTTTGTACAAAGACGGGCGCAGCTCCCGTGCGTAAATAAAGTTCGCGTGCCTCGCACATCTTGTCAAGTTTAATGCATCTTCTTTTCTTTTGCATCTATATCTGACACTTTGTGCAGCACACACCCCCGGTAAGCAATAGCGAACCTTAAGGTTCCATATCATTATTTTCTCTTCTTTCTTCTCAAAAAGAAGATTCCTCCGCCCACAAGTTCACCGGGGGGGGGGGGGGAGGAGAAGATAAAGGTGTGGACTAGGCGTCGTTCAAAGGAATCTAACC
Source organism: Triticum timopheevii (assembly GCA_963921465.1). NCBI lineage: Eukaryota > Viridiplantae > Streptophyta > Magnoliopsida > Poales > Poaceae > Triticum > Triticum timopheevii. Next base: position 145,738,492 of record OY997270.1, read on the forward strand.
TTGCCGGGGCGAAGACGACAGAAAAGCTAAGTTGCCAAAGTTTGAGCATAGTCAGTTTTAAATTTTTTAAGTTATATTCCTTGAACGTTCGTGCCTTGTATGGAAAACCTGTGCGCGGAGGAATCGACTCGTGGATAAGTTCCGCCCTTGATTTGTTTTCGAGTCCGCTCAACAATACAAGCGAGCTGCGACTAGCCCCGACAAGGTTTCTTGCCGGAGGCAGTACCGCGAGCGGGCTGCTGATGTTCCGCACTCGGCAAGTGTGCTTGCGCCGGCAAGTTGCCTCAAAGCGTAGGGAAAAAGCATACAAGGGATGCAACAGAGTAAAGGATATAACATAACGAGCGTTGCCCAGAATAAAGTTATATTACAAGAATGACTTATTGTCGCACTGACTAGATTGTTCTCATAACCGAAAATGCAGCGGCAGGAAAAAGGGAGAAGAAGGGTGGCCTAATCCACACGCTCTGTCGGCAGCTTCTTGGTGACGCGGGTGAGGTCGACGCTCGGGTTGCGGAAGAGTATCTTCACCAACACCTTCTCCAGGACCATGGTGCAGATCGCGCGCGACTCGTTGGCCAGCTGCTTCGGGATCCTTTCCCGGAGCTGCCGGAGAGCCGTCACCACATCCTTGAAGAAGAGCGTGAGCTTGGCGCTGGGCTGGAGATTCTCCTCAGTAGAGTACCCGAAGCCCGCCAAGTTCAGCTCCGCCAAATCCTCGTCGATGGACGCGGCAATGTTGACGAGGCCCTCCGTCCAGAGCTCCACCGTGGTCTTGAAGATGTTCTGGGTCTTAGCGGCCCTCGTCAGCAGCTCCTCGTTGCCCGTGAGCTCCTTCCTCAAGTCATCCTCTCGCTTCTTGGCGGCGTCCAGCGTCCCCGCCAAGGTGGCCAACTTCAGCTCCAGATTAGCGCTTGAGTCCTTGGCGGCGTTCAGCTCCTTGATTTTCTCGGCAAGTTGAGCTTGCAGATCGCCATGGGCAAGTGCATCCTTCTCGCGCTCGCGCCGGAGCACGGCAAGCTCTTCATTCTTCTTTCCCATATCCGCCTCCAGCCGTGCCACCCTCTCCTCTAGATCCTTCATGGCGGCCTCGGCGGCCGCGGCTGCGTCCTTTGCCTCCTTGAGCGTCCCGCCAAGCGACTGCGCTCGTGCCTCGAGCTCCTCCTCCTGACTGTCTAGACTGGCTTTCTTCTGTGTCAGCTCACCTTCCCGCCTGGACATCTCCTCGGTGGCGAGCCTCTGCTGCTCCTCGGCTTCAGCCTTCTCCAGGATGAACGCCTCCTTTGCCTCACCAAGCTGCACCCGCTCCTCTGCAATGGATCGGAGGGCCTCCTGGTTGCGGGTCCGGAGCTCTTGCGCGTGCTTTTCTATGTCAACCCCCGCCTACGCGACAAGCGCTTCCCGGGACTCAAGCTTCGCTTGCCGGGCGCGGTAAAGTGACACTAGTTTTCGGAGCAACTGCTCCTCCTCGGACTCACCGCTACTGCTGCCTGGCTTGTCAACCACCGCCAGCCCAGCGGAGGCGAGTACCTCCCCATCGAACTCCTCCCCTTTGACCGGCGCCCTGGAGCTCGACGCCCAGGGAAGCTTGATGTATACGCCCTCGCCGGCCTTCAAATAAGCACCTGGCTGGGGCTCCTCGGAGCCCGATGCCACATCAGCGGCGGAGGGGTCGGCGGTCGGTGCAGCGCCTCGCGCTCCTGCGTCCTCCGGGTCGTCAGTACAAACCGCCGGATCCCTCGCCTGCTCCTGCACCAGCAGTCTTGGCGGCTTCCTCGTCGGCAGGCTCATCAGCGCCGGCCTCTTCCTCGTCGGTAGCGACGTCCCCAGTGTTGCTGCACGCGCCCTCCTCGCCGGTGGCCTCAGTTTCCATCGGGTCCCCAAGAGGAGGATCTAAAGACAGGAAGAGGAAGGAAAAGTCAAGTAGATATCCAAAAGGAAGAGAAAGAAAATCATCAGAACCCAAGGGAAAGTTTCCGACAAGAAGGGTCACCTGTGCTGGGCTCTGTGACCATGGGCTCCACCACTGGGGGCTCATCGGTTCCGCCCCTTGCCGGAGATCCCTTCCTTGCCGGGGAGTGCTCCCATATCGGGGAATCGGCCCTTGGTGGCATAGTCGAAGCCGACGACACCTCCGGGTCGGCCTCCGGTTGCTCCTGGTGGGCTTGTTCTTCTCCTATACAAATGAGTCAATAATCAAGATGTCAGCAAAAGAAGAAGCACCCGTGCGCGCCCCACAATGGGAAGTGAACCAAAGCACTTACGCTGGGGGCTGTGCTGGGGGCTGCCGCAAGGAGAAGGGATCGGGTCCGTCAAGGTGGTCCCGGACGTATCTTCCACCGTCACGGCAGGATCGTCCCCGATGTCGACCACGGGGATCTTGGCCCTCTTCGCCGCCCTCTCAGCCAAAGTCCTGGAAAGGAACGGGAGTTCAGGGAGAAGCGAATTAGATACAAGATAGACAAAAACAAAGAAAGACAAGTGCAGTAAGGAGAAAGCCTTACTCCTCCTCATCCTCCTCCTCCTCCTCCTCTTCATCGTCTTCGGAGCTCAGCGCGGAGAGGTCGAACTCCGGTACCCTCTCGGTGCGGCGCGGCGGAGGAGTAGGCTCCCTCCGGCGCTTGCCGAGGGCCGCGGCAGGATCAGGCGTGGCGGCCCAGGAAGACCCCGCCTCAGTTGCCGGCATAGCTTGGGACCCTCCCGCAGCAACGTTAGTTGCCGCGGTGGAGTGTGTCCCACGGCGCCGCGGCTGCTGGACGGCCTGCTCCTCTGCCAGCTCCCCAACTCGATGGAGACGCCTTCTCGGTCGGAATTGGGGTTGTGCTGGGGGCTCCGCCTGCGGCAAGTTGCTCGAAGACGGCTGGCCGCTCGCGCCCTCGGCGGGCTCGCTCGCTTCGACCTCGGCCTCCCCTTCGCCTTCGACTTCTCCGGCAAGATCTTCCCGGGCGGCGAGGCTTGCCGCCTCAGCTGCGTCCGCCTCCGCCAGCGTGAAGCCAAACTCGCCCGCGGCAGCAGCTGCCGCCGCCTCTTCGGCCCTCCTAGCAATATACGCCATCTCGTTGGCAGTTGTGGCGCGGGTGAGGAGCTTCTGCTCGTCGGAGTTGACTGCCACCTCCGCCAAGTCATCGAAGAATTGCTGCACGACCTCGGCAGCGGGCTCTATCCAATTTGCACTTATCCCGTGCGAGTCGCACTCTGGCATCATTGCGCAGATGCGATCGCGCTGGGAGTTGTTGCACAAGGGGACGACGCCCTGCGGCAACTGGAACCATTCTGGATGGTTGGTGTCATGCTTGAACATCTCCCTCAGCATCCCGTCAAGCTCCAGAACGGTGAAGTTGAAGTTAAGGCCGGGGCGCAGCCTCATGAAATCCGCCGGTCCGCCAAACAGCCAGGCGGGCCTCCCCCTCTCTTGCAGAGGAGCGATGCGACGGCGAAGGAAATCCGCGCCAACTGCCCCTGTGGTGAGTCCGGGATGCCTGAGCCAGAGGATTCGGGTGGTGGCGATCATCAGCTTGGCGTCATCCGGCGACAGAGCGCTCCAGTCGTTGCCACGCACCACCCGAGTCTGGCGCAGCTTGGTGAACGGCGGCGGATTGGCATCACAGATCCAGCACCACTCCGCCCTCCACTCGTCCCACTTGCTGCGGAGCTCACCCGTCAAGTACACCTCCTTCATGCCCGTCCGGGAGACCCAGGCGATTCCGCCAGCCAGTGGCTCCCCTTTCTCGACCGGAGGGGAGAAATAATGATGAAAAAGAGCAACATTGGGGATGATGCCAACAAAGTTCTCGCAGAGGTGAGTGAAAACCGCCATTGTCAGAACGGCGTTGGGGGTGAAATCAAGAAGATGAAACCCGTAGGTGTTCATGATGTCGCAAAAGAAATTGGAAAAGGGAGGGCAGAGCCCGCAATAGAAGAACATAGGGAAGAAATAGTACCCTCTGGGGCACTTTTTCGATTTGGAAGCCTCAGCGGAAAGCATCGGCGTGCGCGGATGCGCCCGCGTCTCCGTCGACCAGAAGAGATAGAACTCCGCCTGCAGCGCCTCCGGCGTGAGCTCGGGGAGGAAAAGCACTCGCTTCTTGCGCAGCGCCTCGAGCTCCAGCGCCTCGGCCGACTTCGCAGCCTTTCCGGTCTTCGGAGCCATGGCGGAAGTAGAGGGGGAAGGCAAAGGCAACGGCGGCGACGACGACAATGGGCGGCGGAGCGCTGCACTCTTTCGACTCAGGAAGCGGAGGGAAACGGCGGGGCTTTCGAAGGAAGGAACTGCAAGTGGCGAAGGTGGGGGAACGGTTCCGTTTCCTCTGCTTATAAATAGGGGATGCGAACGTTACGCATTTCCTGGAGTTAAGTATTGACCACGTTCTCCCCCACGGCGCCGCAATCGACGCGCGCCGTTGCGGGGGAACGCGGTGGATTCGGAGACTGATTTCATGTGGCCCCAGGCCGCGCGTGCCCGTGCCCTGTTTTGGGCCTGGCCCAACAACGCTCGGCACCGTGTATGGCCCAGGCCCGGGGGCTCCTGTCGGTGTACTAAAGTAGGGGTACCTTAGTACCCCGAACTTGGGCACGGACAGTTGCAGCGCCCCGTGGCAAGGCTTGCCGGGCGCCCGCCAAGATCCGCCGCCAAAACCCTTCGTCACTCTTATTCTACTGCCATTCAAGAACAAAGTGTCAACCAAGTAGACAAAGCCCCGGCAAGAGGAGCTTGCCGGGAAGAACAAGGCCCCGGCAAGAAGAGCTTGCCGGGAAGGCCACCCAAGGCGCGTCTAGAAGACTTGCCGCGACGCCCCGCACGTCCCGGCAAGGCCCGACGACCGGCAAGCTTGCCGGCGCGATAAGAGAAGGGCTGCGGCGAAGCACCTGCCGTGGCAAGGCTGCCACCCTAAGCTCCAGCGCATCCAGCGACGTGTCACCCCAGGGCCATCCCAGGAGCACGTGGCAAGGCGCTGTGCAGCCATGCGGTGCGAGGTGGCAAGCGGAGCTGACAAGGAGGCCATCATGGTGAACGGTGGCGCACCTAACGGTCGTTTCCTTGCACTGTTGGGGCGATCGGACGGGCATTAAATGCCTTTGTCCCCTGCCGTCGGAGTTAGGTAGGGCACACTGTTGGACACTGTTGTACCAACCTGCGTTTTACTCTTTTACCCCCTCTTTCTGTGTTGCCACCTGTCGGTGACCCCCTTAGACTATAAAAGGGAGGCCCATGCGCACGTAGAAGGGGTTCGGTCCATTCGACACATCCAGCACCACTATACGCTCGCGCTCTCGAACAGGAACAAATACAACACAAAGCAGCAGTAGGAGTTTTATCTCTCCGGAGAGCGCCGAAGCTGGGTAAAAATCCCGTTTCCCCCGCGCGTTGACCCCGATCTGCTCTGCGTGCGCCCTCCGCTCCCTTGCCGAACCAGAAGGGGCCCCCTGCCCCATAGGTGCTCGCATCCCGCCCGCGACAATATTCTATCTGCATCCTCTGTAGGCGGACCGTCCGCTGTTGTCCCCGCGTTAGCCTCTGCCCTGAGTCCGGCTCTGGAGTCCAGCTGGTGGAGGCGTGGCCGGCAGGCTCTCCGGACACTGTTATATTTTAAAGACGATGATCACGAAGCAAGTTTTTAATCATACCTTTGCGACGGCATCTCAGTCCTGACCCCCTTCGTTTTAAGCCTACCCGGCTTTGATGCCCCTTGTTGGCGAGTTCCCGCGGGTTCGGCGCGGTGCCCCGATGACCTTCCCTACAAAGCGCAATACATGTGCGGTGGGTAAGGCGTAAAGAAGGGATCCTTCTCGGAAGTTAGGACTCCGGTTTTACTTTTTACTTACATGTGATGCAGGGAGTAGGCCAGGATAATCGCCTATGATGGCCACCAAGGCACCATCACAGTTTGCCTGGTAAAATGTCCTATCGACGAGCTCCTCAAATACGTCCGGATCTTCTTCGAGTCCGTGGTCGAGGGCCCGATCAGGGTCCTCTGGCTGTGGAGACGGGCTATGGACCTCCCTCACAGCTTTTCACAGTTCCTGCTATGAATTAAGGTAAATATTTGTGCGGGAATGAATAGAGTTGAGTAAAAGAAAGCGGCTCACCCAGCTTTGGGGGTTATACATGGAAACTCCATCCCGTGGCTTAATGCGGATAAACTCCTCTTCTTCTCCTTTATACAAATCGGATAGTATTTTCGCCAGAGTGGTTGTGGAGTCCGAACCTTTACGGCGGTAGCGGGTGGCATCGTCTTCTCCATTGAAGTGCCACATGGGTTTCCCCCGATACTGGAGTGGCTGCACCCCCCGCATTATGCATATTGACATAACCTAGATTATTGTCAATCCTGATTTGCCCAGCGTTTTTATCCTGCCCATCAGATAAAGGACCTCTCTGTTATCTTCCTCCTGGGGGCTCTGGGGACGTGTAGCGTTTCTTCAGTGGGGCATTGGCAAACTCAGGAAGGCCCATCCGGATAGGGTCCGGAAGGGAGACGTCCTCTATAAAAACCACTCCGAAGGCCAGTCTTCGGATGTCTTCTTCGGAGTGCCGGACAGGTATCCGGTCCTGGCGATGCGCCATATTTTTGCTCCGCCCACTTGATATATTGATCCCTCCTGAGTGCGGGGGACGAGGCAGAATAGCCTCTTCCATAGCTCGAAATGAGCTTCGCAGCCCAGAAATAGCTCACAAAGGGCTACATAACCTGCGATGTGCAGTATGGAGGCAGGAGTGAAGTTATGCAGCTGGAGGCCGTAATACTCCAGGAGCCCACAGAGGAACAGATGGATTGGAAATCCGAGGCCCCTCAGCAAGTAAGGGACAAGGCATACTCGCTCCCCCCTAGATGGGTAGGGGAAACTCTCTGCTTGCTCCCCGCCATCATAAGTGGCTAGTCCGGCTCGGACGGGGACAAGATATGCAGGCGGGAGAAACCTCTGGGTCTGCAACTCCACCAATTGGCCATGGGATATAGAACACTTCTCCCAATCACCTGGCTTAGCTCTACGGGAGCGAGAGGAGGAGCTACGGCGGCCAGCCATGATGGGATGGCTTTTTTCGGGCGCGTTCTGATGGATCCTCGCAGGGGGAAGATGGTGTGATTTGGATCTGAGGATCCCCATCCCTTTAATAGACGATTTACTAACATGGTCTGGGTGGAAAATGTAAAAATGCCTGACTTCAAGCTATCGCCCGACATGTGAAGACTGCCATTATTAAGGTACAGAAGCCGAGGAGTGCAACATTAATGTGAAGCCGGACAGTGCTTGTTACAACAGGTACTCAGGGATTTTGGAGAAGAACCCGCCTTGCAATGCCGAAGACAATCTGCGCGTCGGACTCATCGTCATTGAAGCCTGGTTCAGGGGCTACTGAGGGAGTCCTAGATTAGGGGGTACTCGGACAGCCGAACTATGTACTTGTGCAAGACTGTTGGACTATGAAGGTACAAGATTGAAGACTTCATCCCATGTCCGGGTGGACTCTCCTTTGCATGGAAGGCAAGCTTGGCAATTTGGATATGTAGATCTCCTTCTCTGTAGCCGACTCTATGTAACCCTAGCCCCCTCCGGTGTCTATATAAATCGGAGGGTTTAGTCCGTAGAACAACAACAATCATAATCATAGGCTAGCTTCTAGGGTTTAGCCTCTATGATCTCGAGTTAGATCAACTCTTGTAATACTCATATCATCAACATCAATCAAGTAGGAAGTACGGTATTACCTCCATCAAGAGGGCCCGAACCTGGGTAAACATTGTATCCCCCGCCTCCTGTTACCATTAGCCTTAGACGCACAGTTCGGGACCCTCTACCCGAGATCCGCCGGTTTTGACACCGACAGCTGGGCCTTGGGATCCCACTCCATGCTGCTGTCGGTAGCGGCGGTGGACTCCTTCGGAAGGGGATTTTTTTCCCTTCTTAGGCGACTCGGCCTCCAAGGATGTGGAGGCCGTCCTTTTCTTTCTTCCCCTCGCTGAGGATTGGTTTTCCTCCTCTTCCTCGTCCTCTCCGGAGGAGGAGCGGGCATCGGAGTCTTCGGATATTGTGTCCGAAGTGCCACGGCAACGAAGGCCGCCCCTGGTCTCTTTGTCCTCCTTCTCGGCCTTCTTCTTTGGCGCCTTGTAAGGCGCTAGGACTAGCATCTTCATCAGAAGTGGGCCGGCCGGTTCTTCTGGCAGTGGGGCCGAACAGTAGATCCGCCCCGCCTTCTTCGTCTAGCCCTAAAAGAGTCGTGGAAAACGCATTAAGCATTTCCCTTGGAATATGAAAATAAAACATATGACTTGCCAACGTACAATGACTTACCGAACTTGCAGGACGGGATAGTTGGTACCCGCGGTCCTCGGCTGAGTCTGGCCATGATTTTGCGGACTTGAAAAGCACCTTCCAGATGTCTTTGTGCGAGGAGCCAAAGAACTCTAGCAGGGTCTGGTGCTTGGCCAGGTCAAATTCCCATAAATTACATGTCCTGTGTTGATAAGGAAGAATCCGACGAACTAACATCACCTGGACTACATTGACAAGTTTGGTATTCTTGGCTTCCATATCCTTGACGCGCGTCCGGAGCACCAACAACTCGTCGGGCGAAGACCAGTTCAGGCCCTTCTTGGGCCAGGACGTAAACCACAGGGGAGCACTGGATCGGAATTCGGGAGCTGCGCCCCATTTCGCGTCGCGCGGCTCAGTGACGTAGAACCACTGCTGTTGCCACCCTTTGACGGAATCATTGAAAGTACCTGATGGCCAAGTGACACTGGGCATCTTGCTCACCATGGCGTCTCCGCACTCAGCGTGCTCGCCGCTCACTACCTTGGGCTTCACATTCAAAATCTTCAGCCATAAGATGAAGTGTGGCGAGATGCAGAGAAAGGCCTCGCACACGACGATGAATGTTGAGATGTTGAGGAAGGAATTTGGGATAGATCATGAAAATCGATCCCGTAGTAGTACATGATGCCGCGAACAAATGGGTGGAGGGGAAAACCTAGCCTGCGGATAAAGTGAGGGAGGAATACAACCCTCTCGTGGGGTTCCGGGGTGGGGACGATCTGTCCCGCCGTCGGGAGATGATGGCTGATTTTCTTGGCCAGATACCCAGCCTCCCAAAGCTTTTTGATATCCTTCTCCCGGACGGTAGAGGCCATCCACTTGCCTTATGCTCCGGATCCGGACATTTTTCGGAGGGCCTTTGTGGGTGGAGAAGATGAATGCTTGGGTGCTGGAGCTCGAGTGAGAGAGAATGGATGAGCAGAGAAAGGAGAAGGTGTGGGTGAAAAAGGGGGGTCCTTATCTCCTTATAAAGGCTGCAGGGATCCTGTGCCTCCCCACTTGCCCGGTAAACTCGCTTATTCCCCAAGCGCCGCGTTGATGGCGCGGTTGGGTTACCCATACCTGAATTAATGAGAATCCCGTGATAAGGGGACACGATCTCTGCTTTAACAAGACATGCTAATAAAACTGCCTCGCAAGATGCGCAGTAGCAGGTTGAGAAAAACGGTTCGAATAATGACCGGGCCGCAGCGTGATGTCATGCTGTGAAGAAGTTGTCAGCAGATTAGACTTGTGGGATATCGTGCTCTCTACGGTGGTATGTGGAATTGTTTTTGCAGAACCAGACATGATCCTTGTGTTAAAGATCTTCTATGGAGTATCCGGAAAAGGAACCCGCCTTGCAATGCCGAAGACGATCTACGCGGCGGACTCATCGTCATTGAAGCCTGGTTCAGGGGCTACTGAGGGAATCCTGGATTAGGGGGTCCTCGGACAACCGGACTATGTACTTGTGCCGGACTATTGGACTATGAAGATACAAGATTGAAGACTTCGTCCCATGTCCGGGTGGGACTCTCCTTTGCATGGAAGGCAAGCTTGGCAATTCGGATATGTAGATTTCCTTCTCTGTAACCGACTCTGTGTAACCCTAGCCTCCTCGTGTCTATATAAATCGGAGGGTTTAGTCTGTAGGAGAACAACAATCAGAATCATAGCCTAGCTCCTAGGGTTTAGCCTCTACGATCTCGTGGTAGATCAACTCTTGTAATACTCATATCATCAAGATCAATCAAGCAGGAAGTAGGCTATTACCTCCATAGAGAGGGCCCGAACCTGAGTAAACATTGTGTCCCCTGCCTTCCGTTACCATTAGCCTTAGACGCACAGTTCGGGACCCCCTACCCCAGATCCGCCGGTTTTGACACCGACAACGCCTCATTCTGGTCTTCAGGGAGTTCTCGCCTATTAAGGTAGGCCAAGAAGGGTTGGGTCCATGGGGCACTGAATGCCATGATAAGATGGGCCGACGGTGATATTTCGGTGCCTGAGCCCCTGATGATATCGGTGTGTTCGGAATTTGGGGTTATAATCGGATCCGGAGTTGTGTTGCTGCTCTCCCCTTTCCACACCACGGATGGCTTGAATAGCCTTTCCAGAAAGATGTTATGTGGGACGGGGTTGCATTTGGCGCCGATGCGAGCAAGGACATCCGCCGCTTGATTACTTTCTTGAGACACATGATGAAACTGGAGCCCCTCGAACCGAGCCGACATTTTGAGAATGGCGTTACGGTAAGACGCCATCTTTGGATCTTTGGCATCAAAATCTCCATTTATTTGAGATATTGCGAGGTTTAAATCCCCACGCACTTCCAGGCGTTGTATGCCCATGGAGATAGCCATCCGAAGGCCATGCAATAAGGCCTCGTATTCGGCTGCATTGTTGGAGTTCGTGTATAATATTTGGAGTATGTACTGAACCGTATCTCCAGTGGGGGATGTAGGGACAATGCCGCTCCTATGCCCACCAGCATTTTGGTGCTATCAAAGTGCATGGCCCAGTTGTAATATGTGTCGTACTCTTTAGGGAGTTCGGATTCTGTCCATTCAGTGACGAAGTCGGCCAGTACTTGGGATTTAATGGCCCGCCGTGGTCTGTATGTTATGTCGAATGGGAGGAGCTCAATGGACCACTTGGCAATCCGGCCTGTGGCATCGCGGTTGTTTAATATGTCATTGAGTGGTACTTCGGAGGCCACCATGATTGAGCACTCTTGAAAGTAGTGTCGTAGATTCTGGGATGCCATGAAGACTGCATATGCTATTTTTTTGGTAATGAGGGTACTCAGATTTGCATGGTGTGAGGACGGTGGATACATAGTATACCGGCTTCTGAAGCGGGAATTTGTGTCAGTCCTACTTTCGTTCGATGACGAGCACCGCACTCACGAGTTGGTTTGTTGCTGATATGTATAATAACATGGGTTCCCCGACGTTTGGTGCGGCTAGGACTGGGTTGCTTGCTAAAAGAGCCTTTATTTCTTCCAGTCCGGCCGTTGCTGCATCCGTCCACTCGAAGTGATCGGTGCGTTGGAGAAGGCGATAAAGTGGCAATGCCTTTTCTCCTAATCTGGAGATAAAGTGGCTTAAAGCCGCCACACATCCGGCTAGTTTTTGGACTTGTTTAAGGTCTGTTGGCGTAGCCAACTGTGACAAAGCTCGGATTTTGGCTGGGTTCGCCTCAATTCCTCTATTGGAAACAATGAAACCCAGTAGTTTTCCAGCGGGAACGCCGAAAACACACTTTTCCGGATTGAGCTTGATGTCATATGCACGGAGGTTGTCGAATGTAAGATGCGTATCTTCTATTAATGACTTGACGTGCCTAGTTTTGATGACGACGTCATCTACATATGCTTCAAATGTCTTGCCGATCTGTTTCTCCAGGCATGTTTGAATCATGCATTGGTAGGTGGCGCTGACGTTTTTAAGTCCGAATGGCATAGTGTTGAAGAAAAAAGGCCTGTATGGGGTAATAAATGCTGTTGTGGCTTGATCAGACTCCTTCATCTTGATTTGATGGTATCCGGAGTATTCATCGAGGAAACACAGTGAGTCGTGTCCTGCAGCGGCGTCTATAATCTGATCGATGCAGGGGAGGGGGAAGGGATCCTTAGGGCAGGCCTTGTTGAGGTCTTTGAAATCGACACATAGGTGCCAGGATTTATCCTTCTTTGCTATCATCACCAGGTTTGCTAGCCAGTCCTGGTGTTTTATTTCTCTGATGAATCCGGCCTCGAGTAACTTGGCTAGCTCCTCCCCCATAGCTTGCCGTTTGGGTGTGCCGCAGTGTTTGGTTTACCGGCTTATATCCCTTCAGTATGTTTAGGCTATGTTCAGTCAGCCTGCGTGGGATCCTTGGTGTGACACCCCCGATTCAATCGTACACTAATCATACACGCAAATGTGTACGATCAAGATGAGGGACTCGCGGGAAGATATCACAACACAACTCTAGACACAAATAAAATAATAGAAGCTTTATATTACAAGCAGGGGCCTCGAGGGCTCGAATACATAGCTCGATACACAAGAGTCAGCGGAAGCAACAATATCTGAGTACAGAAATAAGTTAAAACAAGGATGCCTTAAGAAGGCTAGCACAAAAGCAGAACAATCGAAGAGGCAAGGCCTCCTTCCTGGGAACTCCTAAACTACTCCTGGTCATTGGCGGTCTCCACGTAGTAGTATCCGTCAGCGGTGGCATCTGGCTCCAAGGATCCACAATTTGGTTGCATCAACTGGAAAGAAGAAAGAAGGGGGAATAGGGGTAGCAAAGCAACCGTGAGTACTCATCCAAAGTACTCGCAAGGATCAGATCTATACTAAGTATGCATTGGTATCAAATGGAAGGTTTGTATCTGTGGACCGAACTGCAGAATGCCAGAATAGAGGGGAAGGCCTAGCCTAACGAAGACTAGCATCTTCAAGCAGCTCCAAGCATCTTGCAGCATGTAGAAGAGTAAAGAATAGCATTTTAATATTAAACAAGCATGTTGTAACATTAACGCCCACAGATCCTTCCTCGACTCCCTGCGAGAAAGCAATCTCGGAGCCACATATCCATCACATGTCTCAAGTATCCATTTCTCGTTATATAAGATCAGGATACAAGTCTGAACGTCCTTTACCGTGGACACGGTATTCGAATATATATCTTCCCTGCAGGGGTGCACCACATTACCCAACACTTTATTACTCTAGCCAGACACACTTTTCTGGGTCAATGCCCGGCCTCGGAAGATCAACACGTTGCAGCACTACCTAAGCTCAGCAGAGAGGTCCTCGCTGTTCTACATCCTAAGCACTCCATGGTCTTGGGCCCATCGCCCGCAGAACTCCGGGTCGTTGCAAGCAGGGTGGATACCAGGACTGCCTCAGATGGCCAGCACGATCCGACCATGCCGCATTGCTGAACTAGACATCTGACAAAGCTTTGGCTGATACTGCAACGTCGAGGCCCAAAACTATTCTCGCGTGGTGGTTAGTGCGTAAAGGCCGGAGGCCAACTCAGAACAAATACCCAAACCTGTTAGTGCATTGGGGGCTCACAGAGACGAGTGGAGACTCACGATAATGTGACTCTGTCACCCAATCTCGTGGACTTACGGCAAGGGCCCTGACTGCCCGACCGTGCCAGGTGGAAAACTCGCGGGTGCTCTCCGGGCCCGCCCGACCTTCGCATCAACTCGCGGGTACCCCTCAGGGCCGACCCGACTTCAACAATGGTCTCAAGTAAAATCCAGGTAACTGTGTGTCCAAATATCAAGGGGAAAACCAGAGGAACCACCCTCAGTGGATTCCACTCGATGTAATCATCAAACTGAACATAAGAGGAACCACCCTCGAGGTTCACACTTGAGGGGTTGCACGACAGAGTCGTATCAGAAGTGGTTAAGGAGGAATCACCCTCGATGACCACGACCAAATAGCTACACTACAGAGATCTCGTTAGGAGTGATGTATGCGGTACCACCCTCGGCACTCGATAGTATCTCTGCAGAGTTGAGCAACAAAAGGGGCGTGATGTGATGTGAGGTGTCGGGCTCTCATCGTCGATCAGGTTGATTGAGTCGTCGATGATGAAGAAGGGGCAACAAGGACAAGGTGAGGGTCACTGATGGATCACTAACCAACCTATACTAAGCAGTTTAGGATAAGCAGGTAAGGTACAATAGCAGGTACAAAAGCAGGCTATGCATCAGAATAGGAGCAATCAATAACAGTAGCAAAATCTAATGCAAGAAAGAGAGAAAAGAATGGGCTATATCAGGATGATCAAAGGGGGGGCTTGCCTGGAAGCTCCGTTGGAAAGGGGGTCGAAGTGTCGTCAATGACGTAGTCGATCATAGGGGCATCAGCAATGGTCTCGGGGTCTACCAGGGAGAAGAGGGGGAAGAAACAGTAAATACACGCAAACATATGCATAACAAGATAATAGGTGGGGCTAGAGGTGTTCTAACGCAGCGTTAGGCGATACTGGCAAAGGGGGAAAACATCCGGGAAAGTTTTCCCGGTTCTGGACGTTTGTCAGACAAATGAACTGGAGGGGAAAGGTTCGAGGTTTGCTATGCCAGGGACGTGTTGCGGATGAAAGGACCGCGTGTTCGGATTCGACTCGTCGTTTAGAGCAACTTTCAGGTAGAAAACATTTTCATCCGAGCTACGGTTTAATTTCTATGAATTTTCAAAGTTTTAATAATATTCTGGAATTATTAATAAATCGAAAAGAAAGATTAATCGCTAGGTGCACCCAGCTCTGCATACATAGAAGTGTACCAGGGGATGACATGTGGGTCCAAGGGTCCCAGTTGACCAGTCAACGTTTGACTGGTCAACAGGGGTGGGGCCCTCCTGTCATTGACCCATTTAAAACTAACTACAGATCAGGTAGTTAATTAGCAGATTAAGTTAAATAAGCAATCTTTAATTAAGTTAATTATTGATTAACTAAATTATTATATATATATATATAAAGCATTTTTTAAGGGGGCATGGGGCCCCAACGTCAGTGGCCCAGGGGGCCAGCGGGCGTGCAATTAGTGGGCGGAACGAGTGCGGGTGTGGGCGCCCGTGTGCGCCCAAGGCCACCAGGGGGCGGTGACGCCGGTGTGGCAGAGGCCGGCCGCGGCGCGGCCAGTGCTCGGGCCGGGCGGCAGCGGCGCGTGGGGCAGCAAGGCAAGTCGCGGGAGCGAAGCAGCAGGAGGCGGCCGAGGGCACGGGCGGTCTCCGGCGGGTGGGAGAGGACGACGCAAGGCGGTTGCAGGGATTGGCCGGCACATCGGCGCGGCGTATGGCGAGGCAAGGCTCGGTAGAGGCGGCAGAGGGCGACATGGGGCTGGGTGGAGAAGGGGAGCTATTCTCCCCCGTTGCATGGGATCAGGGCGGTGAAGCTCGACGACGACCGTCGATGGAGAGGCGATGGAGCGGTGTCGGCGCGGTGGTGAAGCACAGCGACGGCGGGAGGCGCAGGGAGGCACTGGATCGAGCCCCTCCCCGATCCAGATGAGTGGGAGAGGTCCGGGGAGGAGGACGAGGCGTCGAGCGAGGGGGCAGGCGACCCGAGGCGGCACCGGGCGCCGGCGTCGAGGTGGCTCCGTCGAGCAGCGTCCGACGGTGAGGTCAGGGCGGTTGCCCTGATCTGGATCGATGGGGAGCAGTGGGGGGGTGAGGGAAGCGTGCGGGGAGTGGGGATCGGGCTAGGGTTCCATAGGGGAGTGGGCGGGGGGGGGGGGGGTTAAGGTGGGAGCGAGGTGGGCCGGTCGGGGTGGGCTGGCCGACTGGGCCGACCAGTTGGCTAGCTGGGCCAGTTGGTCCAGCGTGGGGGAGGGTGTTTCTTTTCCTTTTTTGTAAAAAACTTTTTTTCTATTTTATTTAGATTAGGGCATGAAACCACTTTACAGAAAAAAGTTGGTTCATCACGAGTATTAACAAAGAAAATTTGCCACATGATGAACTTTTTATTTTAGATATTTGAAAACTTTTGAGTTGACTTGAATTTGAATTTTGAATTTGAACGGGGTTTGAATCAACACGAGTTTATTAATAGTAACCATGGTGATGTGGCATCATTAGTAGAGTGTTACTGTAGATTAATTATCCGGGCGTCACACCTGGCATATCAGAAGGGTGCCAGGATAAATATCTCCCGGTTTTCGCGTAGGAACGCTCGCAGTGCGGCGTCAACCGTTGGGTCCAGCTGAGCCGTGATGGATGCTGTCTTGTTCGGGTCCGTCGGGTGGACTTGAAATTTGACTATTTCATCTGCTGGTTTAAAGGACGTGGATTTGGGTCACTTGTCCAGGATCACATTGTCCCTATCCACAGTGGAGCGTAGTGCGGTTAACTCTTCGGCCGCGAGGGCTTCAGACAATGCCTCGAGGGCCAGGGCTGCGGTTTTGTTTTCGGCGCGGAGTGCTATGTCTGGATCACTGGAGAGAGTGATAATTCCATTGGGACCGGGAATCTTGAGCTTCATGTACCCATAATGAGGGATAGCTTGGAAGCGTGCAAGTGCATCTCGCCCTAATAAGGCGTGATATCCACTGTTAAACGGGGCCACTTGGAAGGTTATCTCTTCGGACCGATAATTCTCCGGCGTGCCAAATACCACATCGAGTGTGATTTTTCCCGTGCATCACAGCTCCCGACTGGGAATGATTCCCCGGAAGGTCGTGCTACTTTGCTCGATGCGGCTCCTGTCTATTTCCATTTTGTTGAGAGTTTCATCGTAAATGAGGTTTAGTCCGCTGCCGCCATCGATGAGCACTTTGGTAAGTTGAAAGCCGTCCAAGATTGGACTTAGGACCAATGTAGCTTGTGCCTGGACTGTACGGAATTTTGGTTCGTCACTGGCATTGAAAGTTATGGCCGTGTCATCCAAGGGGTTTATTGCTTCGACTTGGCAGAATTCGGCGAGGCTGCAGAGTGCCCTTTTGCGCCTATTGTTTGAGGCGAAAGTCTCGAAGACCATCAATACTCCGAAGTCATCGTCTTCCGGGGGGTGTTGTTTTGCGGTATTTTTGATGAGGAGATCCTCGCCGCTCTTGGCCACCTGCCGGAGTATCCAACATGCTCTAAGGCTATTTTGCATGGCCTATCGAGCCATCCCTCTAGAATGGTTCCGCGCCCTGCAATGGGCTTCAATTTATTTACTATTGGATCAGGCAATGCATGAGGGTGCATCCTTTTTCCCCGGATGAGGGGTTGAGTGGAAACTGGTGGCTCCCAGGGAGCTGCCTGAGTATTCTAGGCGCTTTCCATTGCGCAGTACTTCTGTACTATGGTTGCCAAGTCAGTGAAGTGTAATATGCGACGGCGGTTGATGGCATTGAGGATTCCCTCATCCGTGCGATTATTGCAGAATACAGAGATAGCGTCTCCGTTGCGGCAATCTTTAATCTTGTTTTTAACAAGGAGGAATCTGGCCCAAAAGTGATGGACTATTTCCTCAAACTGCTGTCGTATTTTGCATGAGATCGCGTATATCTGGGAGGGTTGGTGGATTTATGTCACACCCTGATTTTCATGGCACAACACTTAAGTCATTAAATCATGCTAAAATGTGGTTTGACAAAAACTTTTGAGTGTTTTGTCTTTGCTTTGATTGAATGTTTGTCTGCTGTTTGCAAGTGCTCTAAAAATCAAACAAATCTTCCAACTCCTATACTTCATCTCCATGCTCCAAACTCTTGAACCAATGATCATGCCATGTGTATAGGACTTAAAAATAATTTCTTACAAAAATAATTTGGCCAAATAGTATTTTCAAAAATTAGTTTTCCAAAAACCCCTGAATTGAGGTTTGCACTGCAAGTACTTAATTAAGGGCAGCAAAAATCTTTCCAAAAATATATTTGACTCCTATTAGATATAGGATACCCAGAAACCACAAAAATATAATTTTAAAGGTTATTTTCCTATTTTATTTAAAAGCTTTTTCTTAAGGCCAGAAATGGTCTTTAATAGGGAAAAATTATTTTATTGCTTTAAAAATATTTGACAAAAATCAGGGAAACTCAGTGGACATATATTGTCCATATATAAGAGTTTCAAGACATGGTCATGTTCAAAATATTTGTCAAATCCCTCAAAAACCCTTTCTAGATATTTCAAGCTTTTGAAATATTTACAAAGGAAATATTCCCCAAAAATTCCAAGAAAATTCTATCATGTCACATATGACATATTGGGTGGTCTTGCCAAGTACCATGTCTTGGAGAACAAGATAACATCATCAAATCCTCTGAAAACCATTTCTGTCCATTTTGAAGTTTGAGCAACTTTACATTGCCAAACATGTCCAAATATTCTCAAACCTGGTGAACATTCTCCAATGGTCTAATTATTCATCTACACCAAGTGGCACAAGTTGGAGAACAAGTTATATTGATCAAAGTGCCCCAAAACCCTCTCTGACCAGAATCAAATTTGAACTACTTTGTACTACCAACTTTCTCTCCATGACCCCAACTTTTGTGAGCATGATCACATGACTAAATGAGGCCACCACACCAAGTGGTGCATCAAGGAGAAGTGATCTGCTCAACTGGATCTACACAAGTCCATTCCTGCCAATTTTTAGGGTTTGCAAAAGTTGCATTGGCAACTTTGTCCAAATAAGCTCAAAATGGGTGGAAGGCCCTAATTATGTGTGACATCTCACCCAGTGGAGTCTCATGGCAAGTGAAAATTATTTTCTTGCCCAAACCTACATCAAACACCTTCTGGCAGAAAATAAAAATGTATGATTTTCCACTTCCACTAATCTCCATGAGCTGATCTTCTTCCCACAGCCCCATCTGGTCCTCCTCTAACCCCTGCATCTTTCCCTACCCGAGAAGCCATGATTAAGGGGGTGAAAAGCCCATTTTTCTCCTCTGGACAGCCACTTTTCCCTCCCTTTCTCATCTCTCTCTCACTCCTAGCATGTTCCAGGGCATCCAATGCCACTTTCCCATTTGTTTACTCCCCCCTGCAGCCTCCAGACACAAGTGGCCGCGCCCATTCCGAAAAAGGCATGTCATGCCGGCCAAAGACGCGCTCTGGAGCAGGTCAGCGTGCTCCCGACCATTGACACGGCGCTCCCGTCCACCTCGAGCCTCCCCCTCGCGCCAGTCGAGGTGCCTCGGTGTCCACAACACGCTACGCGGTCGGCCCCCTCCTCTCTCCTCCTCCCCGCGCCTCCGCGCTAGCAAACAGAGGCCGCCCGAGCGCGCCAATGGTGCGGCTCACACGCGCGATGCTCTGGCCCTCCCCTGCTCTCTCTCTTCTCTCCCCTAGCTCTGGACCGAATCCAGGAACACCCCAGACACACCGCGACGAGCTCCCGTGGCCCGTAGCGACGAGCACGAGCTCACCGGCGCACGAACCCGCGGTGCACCATCGCCTAGCCATATAAGGCCGCCCGAGGCCTCTCTCTAGAGTCCTTTGGCTCTCTCTCTCTCTCCCGTATGCTCCCCAGACCCATCCATTCCTCCCCTAGTGCCCCCATCCACCTCCATGGCTGGAAATCTTGCCACCGGCCACCGCTCAAATTTGAGCTCTCCGGTGCTCCTCTCACCCTCCTACCTGCACCAGAGCATCACCCACTCCCCCACGGCCCTCTCCCGGACTCCATTTCTTCTTCTCCGTGGCTGCAGCACCGTGCCCCCAACCTCACCGTCAGCCTCGTCCGCCGCGGCCAGTGCCCTGCTCAGCCCGGTGCCTCGGGGAGACTGTGCCACCCACGGGGGGGTGCGGCATGGCCTCCTGAGCGCTCCGGTACACCGGGCATCGCCGGAGGTGGCCCTTACCGCCGGGGAGAGCGCCCGCACCGTCCGGCCTCGCCTCCTCTGTCTCCCGACGCGCCCGCGCGGGAGGTCGGGGATGAACCCAACAGGCGGACCCCGCAGGTCAGCGACCCACCCGGCCGGCCCCACGGATTAAGTGGAAGCGGGTCAACTAGAGTCCGCCTCCCCGCGGCGAAGACGCCCTCGACCTAGTACGCCTTCGACGTGGCCTTTTCTCCCGCGCAGCTACGCAGCTGGGCCGGCCCGTCAGCTATCCCTCGCCCGGAGCGCGCCGCCGCCGCCCAGATCCAGCCCGTTTCGGTAAAACATTGGTCCTTTTCTTTTTCCACTTAACTTCAAAAATCCACAAATAAATCAAATCAACTCCAAATTTGATGATTCAAATTTCTTATGACCCCATAAATCATGAACTTTCACATGGTGCTATTTGCACATTTTTCCCGAAACTTTCTCTTCATAAACATTTATCAAATCCCATTTTTCCATTTCTGTCATAAACTTTAGAAAATCACAGAGGGCTCATATTTGATCCAAATGCCATGATTCAAATTCCTAGATGCATCTAAGTTCATAACTTAGTTTATGAACATTTTTATTAATACTTTCTGTACCCCACAAAATAATGAGCCATTTCTTCATATTTGACAACTTTGCAAATTCATAGGAAAATCATCTCAACTCCAAATCCAGTGAAACCAATTCCTAGATGCTTCTAAAATCACCCTTTGTTAAATGGGTGCCTTTGATCATTTTTCAAAAATATATTTCTGTACACTTCTTGCAAATCCATAAACCCCATGATTCCACCATATCAAAATGTTCAGAAATATCCATTCATCAAATCCAAATGAAACCACTTTGGTCATCCCTAATATGACCAGAGGTATCCCAGAAAAGTCCAACTCATATTTTTAGAGCACTTTTATTTCCTGCCTTGTTGTGTTGCTTATTATGGTTGCTTTCGACGATAGTGAACGAAGTAGACGAAATGCTCGGAGTTGGACTAGAGATATTTGAAGACCTCAAAGACTTTGTTGAAACAGGCAAGCAGCCCTTTGACCATGTCTATGAAACCTTTTTATGCATGCCATATAGCTCTTTATTATTGTTGCATCGGAATCATGATGAGATGGTGAACCACGTGGGTTGGTTGCCTCGGTTACTTCCTCGTTGATACTTGCATTGTGCATGGCCCTACCTTCTTATGAGGGCTATGCCGGTGGGAGTAGATAGGATGCTAAAGTAGTTGCTACGCGAAAAGGGACGGGTTAAGCATGGTGAAGGAGACAAAGCTTTATCAAAAGACTTTTTGAAAACCTCATCGGGTGCCACTTATGCCCGAGGGAGATGATGAGATGGGTAACCACTTGATGACGAAGTGGTGTACCAAGGAAAGTGTGTGTTGTTTTCAAAACGGATTGGTCGGAGTTGCGACCGTTATTCCAACCTTACATGCGCAACCACTCTACTAGACCGATACTAGCTTGGAGCCCGCATTACTAGTGACGGGGGAGAGTTGGTGCTCTCTCTTGGGACGGGGTCGTGCCAGGTAGGGCGGCCATGACCATTTTTATGGGGCACCGGACACACCGTTGGTACCCCGTGCCAGTGGTATGTGATAAGTATGGGAGCGAGGCTCCAAGAAAGTGTTATGTGAAAAGTTGGGCATGGGGGTTACTGCCAATCGAGTGGACTCCATGTTAGTGTCGCCTAGGGAAAGGTAGTGATCGGGTGCTTACCCCGGGTACTTAAGGTATCGCGGGTCGTGGATGACACGGAAGTTCCACGGATCTTGTGGGTAAAGTGTGCAACCTCTGCAGAGTGTAAAACTATTCCTATGGCCGTGTCCATGGTCAAGGACAGTTGGGTAACCGCTCTTGGGCTACGTCCACTTGTTTACAAACCAAGTGTGTGTGATGATAAAAATGACTTGGGTCAAGTCAAAGGACTTGACATGATTGAGATGGGTTGGCGCCCACTCTGTTTATGTTAGATGGGTTGGTGCCCACTCTATATATGTTGATATCTGTAACCTGTCCTCAGGGTTACTTGAATTCTCTTGATGCATGCTTACAAGATGTTGAACATGTCACTGCACTCAAAATTAGCTTTCTGCAAAAATTTACCTATATCATGCATTGTTGTATCTTGAACCAAAACATGGTGTGGGGACCCCGACTCATAAGTCGTGATCACCGAATGCACGTGTACAGTGATCCCAGAGATCAATGCTCACTGAACACACAGAAGCTGAGTAACCAGAGTCTTACATCCATACATACCGTATTACACAAGTAGGACCATTATGGTCAAGTCTTGAGTATATCATCGCAGCGGAAATCTTCGTCGATAACTTGGACCCATGCCATCTGCCTTAACCCTACAGGCATTCTGACTGGGAAGCGTCCTAGCTCGCACGTTCGTCACCGAAGTGTTCTTCATCACATCCTGTTTTTCCATGCCTGGTCAATTAAATAACCAGTGGCAAGCCAATGAGTACTTTGAATGTACTCGCAAGCAACCCATGTCTTGGTTCAAGATACAACAGTGCATGATATAGGTAAATTTTTGCGGAAAGCTAGTTTTGAGTGCAATGACATGTTCAACAACTTGTAAGGCATGCATCAAGAGAATTCAAGTAACCATGAGAATAGGTTACAGATATCAACATAAATAGAGTGGGCACCAACCCATTTAACATAAACAGAATGGGCACCAACCCATCTCAATCATGTCAAGTCCTTTGACTTGACCCAAGTAGTCTTATCAGCTCACACACTTACGGTTGAAAACTCTGGACATAGTTTAAGCAGCACCGGCCAACCGTCCTTGACCGTGGACACGGCTATTCGAATAGTTTTACACTCTGTAGAGGTTGCACACTTTACCCACTAGATCCGGGGAACTTCCGTGTCATCCACGACCCGCGGTACCTCAAGTACCCGGGGTAAGCACCCGATCACTACCTTTCCCTAGACGACACTAACATGGAGTCCACTCGATTGGTAGTAACCCCCGTGCCAAACATTTCACATCATAAAGTTGTGGAGCCTCGCTCCCATATTCATCACATACCACAAGCACGGGGTACCAACGGTGTGCCCGGCGCTGTAAAGACAGACATGGCCGCCCTACCTGGCACGACCCCGTCCCGAGAGAGCGCACCAACAACTCTCCCGTCACTAGTAATCCGGGCTCCGAGCTAGTATCGGTCTAGGTACTCAACAATGCCCTTTCCCATATAAGGGTAGAGTGATCGCGCATGTAAGGTTGGGACAGTCATCAAAGCTTAAATCTAATCCGTTTTCGAAAAGAACACACACTTGCCTCGGTACACCACTTCGTCATCAAGTGGTTACCCATCTCATCATCTCCCTCGGGCATAAGTGGCACCCGATGGGGTTTTCGAAAAGTCTTTTGAAAATATTTTGTCTCCATCACCATGCATAAACCCATCCCTTTTGCGTAGCAACTACTTAGCATCCTATCTACTCCCACCGGCATAACCCTCATAAGAAGGTAGGGCCATGCACAATGCAAGTATCAACGAGAGAATAACGGAGGCAACCAACCCACGTGGTTCACCATCTCACCATGATTCCGAAGCAACAATAATAAGGAGCTATATATGAAATGCATGTAAAGGGGTTTCATAGTCATGGTGAAAGGGCTGCTTGCCTGTTTTACAAAGTCTTCGAGGTCTTCAAACATCTCTGGTCCAACTCCGAGCATTCCGTCTACTTCGTCAACTATTGTCGAAAGCAACCACAATAAGCAAAACAATAAGGCAGGAAATAAAAGTGCTCTAAAAATATGAGTTGGACTTTTCTAGGATACCCCTGGTCATATGAGGGATGACCAAAGTGGTTTCACTGGGATTTGATGAATGGATATCTCTGAACATTTTGATATGGTGGAATCAAGGGGTTTATGGATTTGCAAGAAGTGTACAGAAATATATTTTTGAAAAATGAGCAAAGGTACCCATTTAACAAAGGATGATTTTAGAAGCATCTAGGAATTGGTTTCACTGGATTTGGAGTTGAGATGATTTTCCTATGAATTTGCAAAGTTGACTATATACAAAGAAATAGACCATTAGTTGAGGTGACACAGAAAGTATTAGTAAAAATGTTCAAAAACTAAGTTTTGAACTTAGATGCATCTAGGAATTTGAATCATGGCATTTGGATCAATATTGAGCTCTCTGTGATTTTCTAAAGTTTATCACAGAATTAAGAAAATTGGGATTTGATAATTGTCTGTGAAGAAAACCTTTATGGAAAAATGTGCAAATTGCACCTTGTGATAGATCAGGAATTTATGAACTTATAGAAATTAGAATCATCAAATTTGGAGTTGATTTGGTCTGTTTATGGATTTTTGAAGTCCACTGGGAAAAAGAAAAAGGAAATGGGGGCTTTACCCTTATCGTGCACGCAAGGCGCGAGTTAGGCAACGGGCCGGCCCAGCTACTCGGCCACGCGCACGCCGTCGACGCAGGAGGCGCACTCACGGGAGTACGCCTTCCCCGAGCGAAGGCGGCGACAGGCAGAGCCCATTTCCACTTAACAGAATGGGGCCCACCTGTCAGCGTCTCACTCTCGTTGGCCGACCGACACGCGGGGCCCGCTGGCAGGCTCGTCCCCAACCTCCCGCGCGGGCGCGACGGGAGACAGGGGAGGCGTTCGACGCCCGCTGCCGGCGCTACAGGGCGTCTCCGGCGATGATTCGCCCACCGGCGTGCTCAGGAGGATGAGCCGCATCCATCGGTGTACGGCTCGCTTGCCGAGGAGAGCCATGGCGGCGACGGCCTGGGCGACCACGGAGGAGGCCATCGGCCATCATCGGCTTCGAGCATGCGATGCTCCTGGGGACGAACGGCGGCAAGGGGAGGGCTTGTGGTGGTGACAAGAGGGTGCGGAGCTATCCAGGGGGAAGAGAGAGGGGCCGAGGCCTGCGGATTTGAGCAGCGGCCGGCGGCTCGGCTCCGTCCTAGGAGGGGGATGGAGAGCGCGAGGAGGGGAGTGGGTTGGTTCAGGGGGTTCACGGGAGGGAGAGAGTGGCAAAGTAGGCCAGAGAGGGCTCGGGGAGGCCTTAAATAGATGGGGGCGAGGTGCATAGCGGGACCGTGCGCCGGCGAGGCCGTAGCCGTCGCTAGAGGCCACGAGAGGGCTTGGCTTCGAGTCGGGGGTCTTCCTGGGCGTGGTCTACGGCCAGGGGAAGGGAGAGAAGGAGCGGGGGAGCATCAGGGTAGCGCGCGTGTGAGCATGCCCATTGGAGCTCTCGGGCGGCCGGCGCGCGTGCGAAAGGAGGCAGCAGGAGGGAGAAGGAGGAGGGGGACCAGGCTGTGGCGTGTTGCGGACGTCGAGGAGCATCGACTGGCGCGAGGGGGAGGCTCGAGGTGGTCGGGAGTGCCGTGTCAACGGTCGGGAGCACGCTGACGTGCTCCAGAGCGCGCAAATGGCCGGCACCCGCGGCTTTTCCTCGCGTCCTCACGCGCCCACTTGTGTCTAGTGGCTGCTCAAGGGAGTAAACAATGTGGGAAAGGCATTGGATGCCCTGGGGCTTGCCAGGAGTGAGAGAGAGGCGAGAGAATGGGAGGAAAGCTGCTGTCCAGAGGGGGAAAGTGAGAGTTTCACCTCCAAATAATTGAGCTGTGGAATAGCCATTGCTACTGGACGTGCAAGGGGACTAGGAGGGGCTGTGGTAACAAGTTGAGCTCATGGAGAATAGTGGAAGTGGCCAAAATAAGCATTTTAATTATCTGCCAGAAGGTGTTTGATGGGGGTTTGGGCAAGTAGATGATTTGCATCTGCCATGAGACTCCATAGGGTGAAATTACACATATAATTAGGGCCTTCCACCAATTTGGAGATCATTTGAAGAAAGTTGACAATGCAACTTTGGTAAACCCTAGAAATTAGCAGAAATGAACTTGTGTAGATTTAGTTGAGCAAATCACTTCTCCTTGATGCACCACTTGGTGTGGTGGCCTCATTTGGTCATGTGATCATGCTCACAAAAGTTGCGGTCAAGGAGAGAAAGTTGGTAATGCAAAGTTGTTCAAATTTGGTTCTGGACAGAAAGAGTTTTGGGGTACTTTGATCAAGTTAACTTGCTCTCCAACTTGTGCCATTTGGTCTAGATGAATTATTAGACCATTTGAGCAAGTTCACAAGGTTTGAGAACATTTGGACATGTTTGGCAATGTAAAGTTGCTCAAACTTCAAAATGGACAGAAATGGTCTTGAGAGGATTTGATGATGCTATCTTGTTCTCCAAGTCATGAGACTTCGCAAGATCACCAAATATGTCATATGTGACATGATAGAATTTTCTTGGAATTTTTGGAGAATATTTCCTTTGTAAATATTTCAAAAGCTTGAAATATCCAGGAAGGGTTTTAGAGGGATTTGACCAATATTTTGAACAAGACCATGCGTTGAAACTCTTATATATGGACAATATATGTCCTATGAGTTTTCCTAAATTTTGTCAAATATTTTTGAAGCAATAAAATAATTTTTCCCTATTAAAGACCATTTCTGGCCTTAATAAAAAGCTTTTAAATAAAATAGGAAAATAACTTTTAAAATTATATTTTTGTGGTTTCTTGGTATACTATATCTAATAGGAGTCAAATATATTTTTGGAAAGATTTTTACTGCCCTTAATTAAGTACTTGCAGTGCAAACCTCAATTTAGGGGTTTTTGAAAAACTAATTTTAGAAAATACTTTTTGGCCAAATTATTTTTGCAAGAAATTATTTTTATATCCTATACACGTGGCATGATCATTGGGAAAGGTTTTTGGAGCAAGGAGATGAAGTATAGGAGTTGGAGGATTTATTTGATTTTTAGAGCACTTGCAAACGGCAGTCAAACATTCAATCAAAGCAAAGACAAAACACTCAAAAGTTTTTGTCAAACCACATTTTAGCATGATTTATTGACTTAAGTGTTGTGGCATGAAAATCAGGGTGTGACAGACCTACCCCCCTTACAAGAATCTCGTCCCCGAGATTCCCAGACTAGGCGCGGAAAGGGATACAGAAACTTGGATCTGGGGTAGTCTTCCAGTCTTCATGTTGCTTCTGCTTCCGTTTGGTGCTCCAATGAACTTGAAGTACTTGATGGTGTGGCTTCGCGTATGACGTTCTTCTCGATCCAGGTTTCTAAGGGGTTTCTTGCGGTGGTCATATTGGACTGGAGGTCAATGGCTGGGTGATCGATGTCCTTGTTAGTGATTGGGCTAGTTAGGAAGTCGAAAACACTTCCGGAGTTGTGTCGTGTGGAAAAACTTTGTGCACAGCGGGCGAGTCAGGTGGTAACTCCAGCAGGTAACTGCCTTCTCTTCATCTCGTAGCGATCTCGGAGGGGGTTGTTAAATCTTGGAGTGATCTTGAAGAAGGCTGATGAATCTTGGGGCGAGCTTTCCTTTGACATGGAAGCGATGGGTTCCTTTGAGAGAAGTGGCTTGCAGTTACACCTGGTCTTCGACGCGGATGTCTACTTCTTGATGATGGTGGTTGGTATAGTTCTTCTTCCTGGACATGGCGATCTTCAGATGTTCCCTTGACCAGCTCAGTGATTCTTTTTCCGTCTTCGGGTGGACAAGTAGGTCACCAAAGAAAGATGACAACCAACTTATCCAAGCACTCCATGAAATCTATGGGGTACACAAAGTGGGCTGAGGCATTGGTGGTGGTCTTGGTTGAGTATCGGCCAAGGTCTTGTGATCTAGAACCAAAGCCTGTGGTCATGATCTGACCATGTTATGGCTTGGTAAGGCTTAAGGGTTTCAAGGATTCTAGTGTGCGAGTGAACATTTATCATCTTTATCCTTAAGCACGGTTCCTGAGATGCCAATTGTTCTATCTAGTCCTTTAAACAGATAACCTTATACCACTGAAAGCATCAACTCTTGTAGGTCAGCTTCAATCATCACTCATGCTATTATTATCCTCATGAATCCCAGGGGAAGGTCTGACAAAATCATATATGTCTACAATCCCCAAACTCATATGTATGTGTGGCCACCCCTAAAAATCCATGGGTAGAGCATACAAGCTTCTAAGATGGAATAAAACAGGACAATCCAAGTGCTCATCCTATTCCTCCAAGGTCCATGCTGGCGCATCTCTGTATTAAGGAAACACGTCATATGCCACTCCAAAATCTCGTTTCCTTTTCTATGAATCAACTCCAGCAGCCCATTAACTAGACCAGTCATTACATGATCCAGTAGTTCTTCAAATCCAATCTCCTAGTTTATCGTCCACCGAGAAACATGGTATCATGATCGAGATCATCAGTCTAAATCCAATTTACTCTGAACCATGTAGGTACACCTTACCATCTATATCCAACTAGGATCACCTATTTAAATCCAAATCTCTTGTCCAATGAGGAACCCTATATGTTCCCCCAAGTCATTTACGTAATATCAACTGTCTCCTAACAACATCCCATGGCTAAGTTAAATTCAAATACTTCCAAGAATTCCAGCTTGCGATCATAACTGTCCTATAAATCCAATTTACTCAGGGGTACTGAAAGTTATGCTAATCTAGACTCATGATCCCACCAAGTTCTCCTACCAACATCAAAGCCTCATAATCCACCAAATAGTCTCATATAATTCCTCAAGTCATTGCTATAAACTCATCAGATCATTTCTCCTCTATTCCTATATCCTCTGATTGGTCTTCCCTATGGCATCGTCAGTTTTGGTGCTATCTTAGGATGATAATGTGCTCGTCCACTATGTCCACTAGTTCCATAATGAACCCAGTGATAAGCAAGGTTACGGAGGCTTAACAGGTCCTCTCGCGATTCCGTAGGTTAAGCTTATGGTTAAGGTTTCGAGCTGGGGTATCTCGTGAAGCCTCGAAGGGTCTAGGAATGGGTCTCTAATCTTGAGGGGAAACCACAACTCTAAGGGGTTGCACTTGGTCGAGGAGGTTGTAGCAAAAGTCTTCAGTGCTTGTTGGTCGCCGAAGCAGATTTCTTGGTGCATCTTGTCTTGCTGGTCTTCAGTTGAGGAGAGAGAGACGAGAGGGAAAAGTAGCATAGAGGAGGTGGGATGCCTAAAAGGCGGTTCTATAGTGCTAGTGCAAACAAACAGGTGCTAAAAAGGGGCCAAACACAAACAACAAAATAAGGCAGGTGATATAGTCGCGTACTTGTTGCCCAGGGCAAAAAGTGCGACCTATATCAAAACACAAACAAATAAAAACAAGCAACAAGCAACATGCAATCATGGTTCTATTCGAACTATCACACGGACTCGACTGCGCATAGGGGGTACACGACTCATCCTACCCTAGGGGTTCTCGGACTCCATAGCCGTGCCTTGTGCCTCGTGCAGTCTCCCGGGTTTTCCTCAGGTGCTGCTACGTCTCTTGTAGTTGTTTGATGAAACGGTCTGGGTTGAGCCTGAAGAATCTTCAACAACTTCTCGCCCGTTGAAGTGATGGGGTGAAGGTGGCTCCTCATAACTGGCATTGACTTGGTCTTCTATTGTCTTCTTAATCACAACGATCCCTTTTTGTCTTCTAAGCCGTCGATGGTACCGGGTAGGTAATCCTTTATGCAATGACATTATCAAGGCATAATAGAGATCCATCATGTCGGTTACGTTGATGACAACATCGACACCAAGAGCGGGGGATGAGGAGAACCGTTTCCTGCTCACTATGATGAGGCGGACCAAATGGCTAGGTTCTCATCCATCGGTGGTTGCCGATACAACAACGGTAGTGACATGGTTACTCTATTAGCGATGTATATCATGATCTTGCATATTCTACGCCCTGATCATCGCAGGCTAAGGTTGCATCATCTTGGGGCAGTGTCAAGGGTGTCGCCATCTCCTGGGTCTTCAGGTCCTCATTCCTCGAGGATGTGTCTTCTGCTGGTATCGTCTTGTTGGGATGTCGCCAATCTTGTGTTCGGGAGATGTGGGTGAACGTCTGGCAAGACATCTTCCCCCTAGATTATCCACGAGAATTGCAAGGAATCCAGTGGTCAGGGGCTTAAGGGTTCTGGCGACCAAAGGTTTGAAGGGGAAGAGGATAGCATATCTTAGTTTTTGAAAAACTGAGAAGAGAAGAGAAGTATAGATTGTTTTGAAAACCAGTAGTAGTTTTGGAAATGTTTTTACCCTATCTAACGACCATGCTAACTAAGGCTTCCTACAGTCAGGATGGCTCTGATACCAGCTCTGTGGGGACCCCGACTCATAAGTCATGATCACCGAATGCACGTGTACAGTGATCCCAGAGATCAATGCTCACTGAACACACAGAAGCTGAGTAACCAGAGTCTTACATCCATACATACCGTATTACACAAGTAGGACCATTATGGTCAAGTCTTGAGTATATCATCGCAGCGGAAATCTTCGTCGATAACTTGGACCAATGCCATCTGCCTTAACCCTACAGGCATTCTGACTGGGAAGCATCCTGGCTCGCACGTTCGTCACCGAAGTGTTCTTCATCACATCCTGTTCTTCCATGCCTGGTCAATTAAATAACCAGTGGCAAGCCAATGAGTACTTTGAATGTACTCGCAAGAAACCCATGTCTTGGTTCAAGATACAACAGTGCATGATATAGGTAAATTTTTGCGGAAAGCTAGTTTTGAGTGCAATGACATGTTCAACAACTTGTAAGGCATGCATCAAGAGAATTCAAGTAACCATGAGAACAGGTTACAGATATCAACATAAATAGAGTGGGCACCAACCCATTTAACATAAACAGAATGGGCACCAACCCATCTCAATCATGTCAAGTCCTTTGACTTGACCCAAGTAGTCTTATCAGCTCACACACTTACGGTTGAAAACTCTGGACATAGTTTAAGCAGCACCGGCCAACCGTCCTTGACCGTGGACACGGCTATTCGAATAGTTTTACACTCTGTAGAGGTTGCACACTTTACCCACTAGATCCGGGGAACTTCCGTGTCATCCACGACCCGCGGTACCTCAAGTACCCGGGGTAAGCACCCGATCACTACCTTTCCCTAGACGACACTAACATGGAGTCCACTCGATTGGTAGTAACCCCCGTGCCAAACATTTCACATCATAAAGTTGTGGAGCCTCGCTCCCATATTCATCACATACCACAAGCACGGGGTACCAACGGTGTGCCCGGCGCTGTAAAGATAGACATGGCCGCCCTACCTGGCATGACCCCATCCCGAGAGAGCGCACCAACAACTCTCCCGTCACTAGTAATGCGGGCTCCGAGCTAGTATCGGTCTAGGTACTCAACAATGCCCTTTCCCATATAAGGGTAGAGTGGTCGCGCATGTAAGGTTGGGACAGTCATCAAATCTTAAATCTAATCCGTTTTCGAAAACAACACACACTTGCCTCGGTACACCACTTCGTCATAAGTGGTTACCCATCTCATCATCTCCCTCGGGCATAAGTGGCACCCGATGGGGTTTTCGAGAAGTCTTTTGAAAATATTTTGTCTCCATCACCATGCATAAACCCATCCCTTTTGCGTAGCAACTACTTAGCATCCTATCTACTCCCACCGGCATAACCCTCATAAGAAGGTAGGGCCATGCACAATGCAAGTATCAACGAGAGAATAACGGAGGCAACCAACCCACGTGGTTCGCCATCTCACCATGATTCCGAAGCAACAATAATAAGGAGCTATATATGACATGCATGTAAAGGGGTTTCATAGTCATGGTCAAAGGGCTGCTTGCCTGTTTTACAAAGACTTCGAGGTCTTCAAACATCTCTGGTCCAACTCCGAGCATTCCGTCTACTTCGTCAACTATCGTCGAAAGCAACCACAGTAAGCAAAACAATAAGGCAGGAAATAAAAGTGCTCTAAAAATATGAGTTGGACTTTTCTAGGATACCCCTGGTCATATGAGGGATGACCAAAGTGGTTTCACTGGGATTTGATGAATGGATATCTCTGAACATTTTGATATGGTGGAATCAAGGGGTTTATGGATTTGCAAGAAGTGTACAGAAATATATTTTTGAAAAATGAGCAAAGGCACCCATTTAACAAAGGATGATTTTAGAAGCATCTAGGAATTGGTTTCACTGGATTTGGAGTTGAGATGATTTTCCTATGAATTTGCAAAGTTGACTATATACAAAGAAATAGACCATTAGTTGAGGTGACACAGAAAGTATTAGTAAAAATGTTCAAAAACTAGGAATTTGAATCATGGCATTTGGATCAATATTGAGCTCTCTGTGATTTTCTAAAGTTTATCACAGAATTAAGAAAATTGGGATTTGATAATTGTCTGTGAAGAAAACCTTTATGGGAAAATGTGCAAATTGCACCTTGTGATAGATCAGGAATTTATGAACTTATAGAAATTAGAATCATCAAATTTGGAGTTGATTTGGTCTGTTTATGGATTTTTGAAGTCCACTGGGAAAAAGAAAAAGGAAATGGGGGCTTTACCCTTATCGTGCGTGCAAGGCGCGAGTTAGGCAACGGGCCGGCCCAGCTACTCGGCCACGCGCACGCCGTCGACGTAGGAGGCGCACTCACGGGAGTACGCCTTCCCCGAGCGAAGGCGGCGACAGGCAGAGCCCATTTCCACTTAACAGAATGGGGCCCACCCGTCAGCGTCTCACTCTCGTTGGCCGACCGACACGCGGGGCCCGCTGGCAGGCTCGTCCCCACCCTCCCACGCGGGCGCGACGGGAGACAGGGGAGGCGTTCGACGCCGGCTGCCGGCGCTACAGGGCGTCTCCGGCGATGATCCGCCCACCGGCGTGCTCAGGAGGATGAGCCGCATCCATCGGTGTACGGCTCGCTTGCCGAGGAGAGCCGTGGCGGCGATGGCCTGGGCGACCGCGGAGGAGGCCATCGGCCATCATCGGCTTCGAGCATGCGATGCTCCTGGGGACGAACGGCGGCAAGGGGAGGGCTTGTGGTGGTGACAAGAGGGTGCGGAGCTATCCAGGGGGAAGAGAGAGGGGCCGAGGCCTGCGGATTTGAGCAGCGGCCGGCGGCTCGGCTCCGGCCTAGGAGGGGGATGGAGAGCGCGAGGAGGGGAGTGGGTTGGTTCAGGGGGTTCACAGGAGGGAGAGAGTGGCAAAGGAGGCCAGAGAGGGCTCAGGGAGGCCTTAAATAGATGGGGGTGAGGTGCACAGCGGGACCATGCGCCGGCGAGGCCGTAGCCGTCACTAGAGGCCACGGGAGGGCTTGGCTTCGAGTCGGGGTGAGGGAGTCCTGGACTAGGGGGTGTCCGGACAGCCGGACTATCAATATCCGCCGGACTCCCATACTACAAAGATAGAAGATTGAAGACTCCGGCTCATGTCCGGAAGGTACTTTCCTTGGCGTGGAAAGCAAGCTTGGCGATACGGATATGTAGATCTCCTACCATTGTAACAGACTCTGTGTAACCCTAGCCTCTCCGGTGTCTATATAAACCGGAGGGCCTTAGTCCATAGGACGAACATTACATCTCAACAACCATACCATAGGCTAGCTTCTAGGGTTTAGCCTCCTTGATCTCGTGGTAGATCTACTCTTGTACTACCCATATCATCAATATTAATCAAGCAGGACGTAGGGTATTACCTCCATCGAGAGGGCCTAAACCTGGGTAAAAACATTGTGTCCCTCGTCTCCTGTTACCATCCGCCTAGACGCACAGTTCGGGACCCCCTACCCGAGATCCGCCGGTTTTGACACCAACATTGGTGCTTTCATTGAGAGTTCCTCTGTGTCGTCACCGATAGGCTCGATGGCATCTTCAACCATCAACGCTGTCCAGGGTGAGACTTTTCTCCCCGGACAGAACTTCATATTCGGCGGCTTTGCACTGCAGGCCAATTCTCTTTGCCATCTGGAGCAGATCGAAAGCTACGCCCCTGGCC
Organism: Triticum timopheevii; assembly: GCA_963921465.1. NCBI lineage: Eukaryota > Viridiplantae > Streptophyta > Magnoliopsida > Poales > Poaceae > Triticum > Triticum timopheevii. Next base: position 145,771,998 of record OY997270.1, read on the forward strand.
GTCAGGTCAGATTCGGAAGCCTAAACTTCACGGCCGATGACCGCGGAGACTTGATCTTCGACGGACTCGAGCCACAGCCAAGCGCGCCGCACTACGACGATGGGCATGATCTAGCTCTACCGCCGGGCAGTGCTTTGGTGGCCGCACTCGAACCGGCTCCGGCTACTAGCCCGGAGCCGATTGCCCATGAAGAGGGCCGGTGGATAGACGCCGCCCAGGGGGCTTCAACATCCACGGCGATGGAGCCGAGTACCAATCTTGTCCCCTGCGAGACTCGTGATCCCGAGGCGACGGACTCCGAGCCTCCCGCGCCCCTGCCAATTAAACCGGATTGGGCGCCGGTTATGGAATTCACCGCCGCGGACATCTTTCAGCACTCGCCTTTTGGCGATATCCTGAATTCTCTGAAGCATCTCTCGCTATCAGGAGAATCCTGGCCGAACTATGGCCAGGACGGTTGGAGTTCGGACGACGAAGAAATTCAGAGCCCACCCACCTCCCACTTTGTAGCCACCGTCGAGGATCTAACCGACATGCTAGACTACGACTCCGATGACATCGACGCTATGGACGATGATGCCGGAGACGATAAGGACCCAGCGCCCATAGGGCACTGGAAGGCCACCTCGTCATATGACGTCTACATGGTGGATACCCCAAAAGAAGGGGATGGCGAAAAAGCAGCGGAGGAAGATTCTCTAAAGAAGCAGCCGAAACGCCGGCGTCAGCGGCCCCGCTCTAAATCCCGCCACAACAAGAATGGAGATTCCGGCACGGGAGATAATAACACTCCGGAGAGTGCCGAAGACGATCCCCTCCTGCAAGACTCAGCGCAGGAGGACGCAGAAGCAAGCCCCCGCGACAGGGCGGCAGACGAAGGGGTTGAGGATGATAACTATATGCCTCCCTCCGAAGACGAAGCGAGCCTTAACGATGATGAATTCGTCATACCCGAGGATCCCGTCGAACAAGAGCGCTTCAGGCGCAGGCTCATAGCCATGGCAATTAGCCTAAAGAAAAAGTAGCAACAGCTTCAAGCTGATCAAGATCTGCTAGCCGACCGATGGACCGAGGTCCTCGCAGCCGAAGAGTATAAACTCGAACTCCCCTCCAAAAGTTACCCAAGACGCAAGCTGCTCCCCCGATTAGAGGAGGAAGCATACATACCTTTATCACCAGCGCACGACATGGCTGACCGACCACCCCGCGGTCATGACAGAGAGGCATTCAGACCCCCAGCCAAGACCATACCCCGACATCGATCCAAGAGTACGAAGCCAAAAGGGAACGCGTCGGACTTGCGAGACATCTTGGAGGACAAAGCAAGACAATCCAGATCCATCTATGGATCACGTGGGTGCCCTACGACCCACGACGAATACCGTCGCGCCGGACATAACGCCGGCCGGGCCGAACATAGCAGACAGCGCTCCCTCGAGCTGCATCGCGATATTGCTCAATACAGGGGCGCCGCACACCCGTTATGCTTCACTGATGAAGTAATGGATCATCAGATCCCCGAAGGGTTCAAACCCGTGAATATCGAATCTTACGATGGCACAACAGACCCCGCGGTGTGGATCGAAGATTATCTTCTCCACATCCATATGGCCCGCGGCGACGATCTCCACGCCATCAAATATCTCCCACTCAAGCTTAAAGGACCAGCTCAGCATTGGCTTAACAGCCTGCCCGCAGAGTCGATTGGGTGTTGGGAAGACCTGGAGGCCGCGTTCCTTGATAACTTTCAAGGTACATACGTGCGACCACCAGACGCCGATGACCTAAGCCACATTATTCAGCAGCCAGACGAATCGGCCAGACAATTCTGGACATGGTTCTTGACGAAGAAAAATCAAATTGTCGACTGTCCGGATGCGGAGGCCCTTGCAGCCTTCAAACATAACATCCGGGACGAATGGCTAGCCCGACACCTGGGGCAGGAGAAGCCGAAATCCATGGCAGCCCTCACATCGTTAATGACCCGCTTTTGCACGGGAGAGGATAGCTGGCTAGCCCGCAGCAACAATCTCCGCAAAAATTCTGGCAGTCCGGACACTAAGGACAATCACGGCAGGTCACGTCGAATCAAAAACAAACGCCGTATTAACGGCGACGACAAAGAGGATACGACAGTCAATGCCGGATTCCGAGGATCCAAACCCGGTCAACGGAAGAAGCCATTTAAAAGAACAACTCCGGGCCCGTCCAATCTGGACAGAATACTCGACCGCTCATGCCAGATACATGGCACCCCCGAAAAGCCAGCTAATCACACCAATAGAGATTGTTGGGTGTTCAAGCAGGCTGGCAAGTTAATTGCCGAACATAATGATAAGGGGCTAAATAGAGACGACGAGGAAGAGACCCGGCCACCGAACAACAGAGGACAGAAGGGTTTCCCCCCACAAGTGCGGACAGTGAATATGATTTACGCGACCCATATACCCAAGAGGGAGAGGAAGCGCGCACTACGGGACGTCTGTGCGATGGAGCCAGTCGCCCCGAAGTTCAATCCATGGTCCTCCTGTCCGATCACTTTTGATCGACGAGACCATCCGACCAGCATACGCCATGGCGGATTCGCCGCATTGGTCCTAGACCCAATCGTCGATGGATTTCACCTCACAAGAGTCCTGATGGACGGCGGCAGCAGCCTGAACATGCTTTACCAGGACACAGTGCGCAAAATGGGCATAGACCCATCCAGGATCAAACCTACTAAGACAACCTTTAAAGGTGTCATCCCAGGAGTGGAAGCCAACTGTACAGGCTCTGTCACACTGGAAGTGGTCTTCGGATCCCCGGATAATTTCCGAAGCGAAGAGTTAATCTTCGATATAGTCCCGTTCCGTAGCGGCTATTATACCCTGCTCGGACGAACCGCGTTTGCAAAGTTCAACGCGGTGCCGCATTATGCATACCCAAAGCTCAAGATGCCAGGCCCTCGTGGAGTCATTACGGTCAATGGGAATACGGAACGCTCCCTCCGAACGGAGGAACATACAGCGGCTCTCGCGGCAGAAGTATAGAGCAGCCTTCTACGGCAATTCTCTAGTCCGGCAATTAAAAAGCCGGATGCATCAAAGCGCGCCCGGAGCAACACTAACCAACACCACCTGGCGCGATCAGAGCACGCGTAGCAATGCGGCCCCCACCCTCGCCCGCGCATGATCACAAGAATAACACTCCGCGTACATCATTACGCTTTGGAGATACCATGGGCGCAGGGGAGGGGCTTAACCACAAGGATTAAAGAGTGCGGCTCGACCACACCAGGGGCTCATGCTAGCGCCCCCCTTGGTTTTATTCTTATCTTTTCTTCTTTTTTTTATATACAGGACTCCACTAAACAGAAGCCCTGTCCGACGGCGAACTTGCCGAACTCACGACGTAACAGTCAGGGATCAAAGAAGGCTGCGACGAACACTCAGGTGGTCTCCATTACGAGCACTAAATTCGATTAAATACACCAAGTCTGCAGCTTATCCCCGGAGGGGGACATGTCAAATTAGTCCAAATCCCTTGCTTACCGCACTATTTGTATCAGTCCGCTTTATTAGCAGACCTTCTTTCATAAATAACGCAGCACTTCCTTTTTGCAAGTTCATTACCTTTTCATTGCAATTGCGTTATCTTTTATAAATGTTCATTATATGACATCTTGCACCCGTATACTTTGGTACGGCCGAATACACCAGGGGCTTCTGTTCCCCAGATTATGGTGTGATTAAGTCCGAACACTTTCACAAGTGTGGCACCCCGAACTTATAGCATTATATGAATCAGCTCCGAATCATGTCTTGGGTCAATAGTTGGGTTTGCCCGGCTCCCATGTTTTGGTACCTTACGTTCCGTTCTGTCGGCTAAGGTAGCACTGGGAGAACCACTGCGATTGCGCCCCGGTTGAGCCGGGTTAACGCCTCAGTGGAGAAAGCTAAAACTGACTGGCATGATAAGGCGAGAGACTGGTCGCTGTTCGAGAGGTCTTTTCGGGTCCCTAAAGACTCATGCCGCTTCGAGCGAAGTTCCGGATGATGTTCGACGAAGGCGTGGATAGTGCCCCGGATTCGGTCTTCCGAATACTAGGGGCTTCGCCGAAATTTAAAATTATAGAATTCTATGGCTAAGTGAGAGTGTTCAAGCATTATATGTCCGGTCGCCTTGTTCGTCGTGTTGAGTGCCTCCCTAGATGGACCCAAAGATGGGAACAAGAGTGCTCAAGTTTATCACCGAACACCCCAGCACTCGTGGCTTGGGGGCTGAAGCCAACGACTTGCCATCTCTCAGATTTAACAAACGGCCGCACAAAAGGTAATATTTTAAATTCAACAAAGCGTTGCTCATGGCGCATATAAACGAAGTTTTCAGCGCACAGGATAAACACACAGCGAGTTCACTCAAGGATTACATTAAGGGGGCACTCATCCGCAATATCGCGGGCTCCCTTCAGGACAACTTTATAATATCGCTCCGGCGTGCGGTGCTCCTTGCCCGGCGGCGGCGGATCCGTGAGAAGCTTCTCCGCATCCAGCTTGCCCCATTGCACCTTTATGCGGGCAAGGGCCCGACAAGCGCCTTCAATGCAGGCGGAGCGCTTGATCACATCCAGCCTGGGGCATGCATCCACTAGCCGCCGCACTAGGCCAAAGTAGCTGCCAGGCATGGCCTGCGCAGGCCACAGCCGGACTGTGAGGCCCTTCATGGCCTGCTCAGCTACCTTGTGGAGTTCGACCAGCTGCTTCAGCTGGTCGCTTAGGGGCACCGGATGGCCGGCCTCAGCATACTGAGACCAGAAGACCTTCTCCGTTGAGCTCCCCTCCTCGCCATGATAGAATGCAGCGGCATCAGACGCACTACGTGGCAGATCTGCAAATGCCCCTGGAGAGCTCCGAATTCGGGTAAGTATCCGGTAATTTACATTAACATGCTTGCTCTGCATGAAAAACGCCTTACCCGCCGCTATCTTCTTCATGTCCTCTACTTCCATATGGGCCTTCTGGGCCTCGGCCTTGGCGGACTCGGCCCTATCGAGAGCCGAGGCAAGCTCGGACTCTCGAGTCTTGGAGTCACGCTCCAAACTCTCATGTTTTTCCATGAGAGCCTGCAGCTTTTGCCGAACTTCCACCACCAGCGCCGCTTGCTTTTCTCGCTCAGTCCGTTCTGTGGCCGCATTGCGTTCGGCCATGGACACGGCATCCTTCAGGGCTGCCACCTCGTTAGTGGCCCCTGCATTACATATATTATCCTTGTTAATCTTGTTTGCAACCAAAACCCTTTTCTGTAAGGTACTTATTTGAAGTGGTGTTATTCACCTTCTTTTTCCTTGAGCTGCCTCTTGGCATGGCCGAGCTCTTGATCCGACCTCTCAAGATCTTTCTTCAGCGCCTCGACCTCCGCCGTTAATGCGGCAGAGGTCAACTGCGCAGCCTGCAAACCCATATCGACATATTTTTTAACAACCCTGCGTATATCTTGTTAGATCCTTAGTCCGGCTTTTCTTTCCAAACACCGGACTAAGCATCAGGGGCTACTGTCTATGCGGTATTATATTACATAATTTTAACCTTCTTACCTCAAAGCCTGTTAGAAGGCTGTTGCAGGCTTCGGTCAGCCCGCCCTTGGCGAGCTGGACCTTCTCAATCACCGCACTCATGAGAGTGCGGTGTTCTTCCTCGATGGAAGCGCCTTTAAGCGCCTCCAGCAGGTTGTCCGGCGCCTCCGGTTGGACGGAGGCCGCTGGCGTCACGGTCCTGCCCTTCTTTCGAGGGGGCTGCTTGCCGGACTCTGGAACCGCTACGGGTTCCGGAGTAGAGTCCGGCACAAAGTCCGGGGGGCTGCCTAACGGCGCCTCCGGAGCCTCCTCCTGGCGTGTCCCCCTGTGGGATTCCGCCTCGTCGTCCTCGGCGCGTGGGGTAGAGGCAGTCGGGATGGAATTTACATCCGACGGCGCCAACGACCCGCTCATCGAGTCGGGAAGATCGTCAACGGCCGGACTAAAGGAGCAATGCGGCATTAGAAGGACACTACATGACATACAATATACGGCATATAAATGATCCGGATACTTACGATCCTGCCGGACGCCGGGCCCTTGGAGGCCACTCGTCCTCGCCAACGTTGATGTTGGCGAAACTGTCCGGGGGGATAGTTCTCCCCCTCTTGGACCCTTTGGCCGGCCCGGTTGGGGAGGCCTTCCTCTTCCTCTCTCCCTCCTCCGGGAGAGAGTACTCCTCCTCCTCCTCCTCGTCTTCGGGGGAGGAGTCCTTGTCGCCGTCGTCAGACGCCTGATTGCGGGAACTCTTTCGAGTCCCCGCGGCCACCTTCTTGTCCTTCTTCTCCGGCACCACGTACGGTGCCGGAACTAGCAGCCTTGCTAAGCGGGCATCCACTGGTTCTTCTGGCATGGGAGCCGGGCTGATAAGCAGCTGGGCCTTCTCCATCCAGTCCTGTCAAAGGAAGAGGCAGATTAAAAACCTCACTAGAGTCCATCTAATTACTTTAAGTGTCCCGTAATGGGGTCGAATCACTTACCTCGTCAGTCGGAGACTGCGAGCTGAATCCGCGGTCTTCGGTCGCGGATGCGGGGGCTTCGGCGCCCTTGAACAACACCCTCCAGGCGCCTTCGTACGTTGTGTCGAAGAGCGCGCTTAACATCTGGTGCTGTTCCGGATTAAACTCCCACAGATTAAATGCCCGTTCTTGGCATGGGAGAATCCGCCGGAGGAGCATGACCTGGACCACGTCGACAAGCCAGAGCCTATTGCTCACCAGCTTCTTGATGCAGGCTCGAAGTCCCGTCACCTCCACCGGATCGCCCCACTGCAAGCCCTTCTCTTTCCAGGAGGTGAGCTGCGTAGGGATTCCAGATCTAAATTCGGGGGCCGCCGCCCATGTGGGCTTGCGCGGCTCGGTGATATAGAACCACCCCGATTGCCACCCCTTGACGGGGTCCACGAAGGTCCCTTCTAGCCAAGGGACGTTGGGCAGCTTGCCCAACATGGCGCCTCCGCATTCCGCTTACGTCCCCTTCACAACCTTCGGCTTGACGTTGAAGGTCTTGAGCCACAGGCCGAAGTGGGGCCGGATGCAGAGAAAGGCCTCGCACACGACGATAAACGCCGAGATGTTGAGGACGAAGTTCGGTGCCAAATCATGGAAATCCAGGCCGTAGTAAAACATGAGCCCCCGGACGAATGGATGGAGCGGAAAGCCCAGTCCGCGGAGGAAGTGGGGAAGGAAAACAACCCTCTCATGAGGCCCTGGGGTAGGAATGAGCTGCCCCGCGTCGGGCAGCCGATGCGCGATGTCGCCGGAAAGGTATCCGGCGTCGCGCAGCTTGGTGATGTCCTCCTCCTTGGCGGTGGAGGCCATCCATTTGCCTCCCCCTCCGAACATATTCGGAGAAGGGTCGAGGCGGGATGTGCGAGCTTAGGCGTTGGAGCTTGGGTTCGCAGGGATGGATGAGCAAAGGAGGAAGAAGGCGTAGGTGAGAAGGTAAATCCTTATCCCTTATATATAGGCGGACGAAAATATGCGTCCCTCACCGTCCTGGTAAAACTCGCTTATCTCCCAAGCGCCACCATCAATAGGCGCGGTTGGGTTACCCACGCACGTATTGATGAGAATCCCGGAATAAGGGGAACACGATCTCTGCTTCGACAGGACGTGCCAAGGAAACCGCTTCGCTAAACGTGCTGAGGTGGTATGGTAATTCAAACAAAGGCTTGGTGGCAGTATGATATCACGCCGCATAATACGTCAGCAGATTGGATCAGTATATGTGTTTTATTCTCTCTACGTTGGAATGTGGAATTTATTTTGCAGAGCCGGACACTATCCTGGTGTTCATTATTCTCTCCGAATTATTCAAGGGAGGAACCCGCCTCGCAATGTCGAACATCATGCACGCCGAACTTATCGTCATTGAAGACTGGTTCAGGGGCTACTGAGGGAGTCCTGGAATAGGGGGTGTCCGGACAGCCGGACTATCAATATCCGCCGGACTCCCAGACTACGAAGATAGAAGATTGAAGACTCCGGCTCGTGTCTGGAAGGTACTTTCCTTGGCGTGGAAGGCAAGCTTGGCGATACGGATATGTAGATCTCCTACCATTGTAACCGAATCTGTGTAACCCTAGCCTCTCCGGTGTCTATATAAACCGGAGGGCCTTAGTCCATAGGACGAACATTACATCTCAACAACCATACCATAGGCTAGCTTCTAGGGTTTAGCCTCCTTGATCTCGTGGTAGATCTACTCTTGTACTACCCATATCATCTATATTAATCAAGCAGGACGTAGGGTATTACCTCCATCGAGAGGGCCTGAACCTGGGTAAAAACATTGCGTCCCTCGTCTCCTGTTACCATCCGCCTAGACGCACAGTTCGGGACCCCCTACCCGAGATCCGCCGGTTTTGACACCGACACAGGGGTCTTCCTGGGCGTGGTCTATAGCCAGGGGAAGGGAGAGAAGGAGCGGGGGAGCATCAGGGTAGCGCGCGTGTGAGCATGCCCATTGGAGCTCTCGGGCGGCCGGCGCGCGTGCGAAAGGAGGCAGCAGGAGGGAGAAGGAGGAGGGGGACCAGGCTGTGGCGTGTTGCGGACGTCGAGGAGCATCGACTGGCGCGAGGGGGAGGCTCGAGGTGGTCGGGAGTGCCGTGTCAATGGTCGGGAGCACGCTGACGTGCTCCAGAGCGCGCAAATGGCCGGCACCCACGGCTTTTCCTCGTGTCCTCACGCGCCCACTTGTGTCTAGTGGCTGCTCAGGGGAGTAAACAATGTGGGAAAGGCATTGGATGCCCTGGGGCTTGCCAGGAGTGAGAGAGAGGCGAGAGAATGGGAGGAAAGCTGCTGTCCAGAGGGGGAAAGTGAGGGTTTCACCTCCAAATAATTGAGTTGTGGAATAACCATTGCTACTGGACGTGCAAGGGGACTAGGAGGGGCTGTGGTAACAAGTTGAGCTCATGGAGAATAGTGGAAGTGGCCAAAATAGGCATTTTAATTATCTGCCAGAAGGTGTTTGATGGGGGTTTGGGCAAGTAGATGATTTGCATCTGCCATGAGACTCCATAGGGTGAAATGACACATATAATTAGGGCCTTTCACCAATTTGGAGATCATTTGAAGAAAGTTGACAATGCAACTTTGGTAAACCCTAGAAATTAGCAGAAATGAACTTGTGTAGATTTAGTTGAGCAAATCACTTCTCCTTGATGCACCACTTGGTGTGGTGGCCTCATTTGGTCATATGATCATGCTCACAAAAGTTGGGGTCAAGGAGAGAAAGTTGGTAATGCAAAGTTGTTCAAATTTGGTTCTGGACAGAAAGAGTTTTGGGGTAATTTGATCAAGTTAACTTGCTCTCCAACTTGTGCCATTTGGTCTAGATGAATTATTAGACCATTTGAGCAAGTTCACAAGGTTTGAGAACATTTGGACATGTTTGGCAATGTAAAGTTGCTCAAACTTCAAAATGGACAGAAATGGTTTTGAGAGGATTTGATGATGCTATCTTGTTCTCCAAGTCATGAGACTTGGCAAGATCACCAAATATGTCATATGTGACATGATAGAATTTTCTTCGAATTTTTGGAGAATATTTCCTTTGTAAATATTTCAAAAGCTTGAAATATCCAGGAAGGGTTTTAGAGGGATTTGACCAATATTTTGAACATGACCATGCGTTGAAACTCTTATATATGGACAATATATGTCCTATGAGTTTTCCTAAATTTTGTCAAATATTTTTGAAGCAATAAAATAATTTTTCCCTATTAAAGACCATTTCTGGCCTTAATAAAAAGCTTTTAAATAAAATAGGAAAATAACTTTTAAAATTATATTTTTGTGGTTTCTTGGTATCCTATATCTAATAGGAGTGAAATATATTTTTGGAAAGATTTTTACTGCCCTTAATTAAGTACTTGCAGTGCAAACCTCAATTTAGGGGTTTTTGAAAAACTAATTTTAGAAAATACTTTTTGGCCAAATTATTTTTGCAAGAAATTATTTTTATATCCTAAACACATGGCATGATCATTGGGAAAGGTTTTTGGAGCAAGGAGATGAAGTATAGGAGTTGGAGGATTTATTTGATTTTTAGAGCACTTGCAAACGGCAGTCAAACATTCAATCAAAGCAAAGACAAAACACTCAAAAGTTTTTGTCAAACCACATTTTAGCATGATTTATTGACTTAAGTGTTGTGGCATGAAAATCAGGGAGTGACACATGGGTTGCTTGCGAGTACATTTAAAGTACTCATTGGCTTACCACTGGTTATTTAATTGACCAGGCATGGAAGAACCGAAGTTCGAGGAAGAGTTATTTGGAGACGAACATGCGAACTAGGATGTTTCCCAGTCAGAATGCCTATAGGGTTAAGGGAGATGGCATGGGTTCTACTTATCGACGACGATTTCCGCTGCTTATGTTTTATTTGATGTTCAGCCCTGAAGGCTTTATCAATGTAAGACTTGACCATAATGGTCACAATTTGTGTAAGACGGTATGTATGGATGTAAGACTCTTGTTATTCAGCTTTTGTGTGTTCAGTGAGCATTGATCTCTGGGATCACTGTACACGTGCATTTGGTGATCTCGACTCGTGAGTCGGGGTTCCCACAGAGCTGGTATCAGAGCCATCCTGACTGTAGGAAGCCTTAGTTAGCATGGTCGTTGGTTAGGGTAAAGCTATTTTCAAAACCACTACTAGTTTTCAAAACTATTTATACTTCTCTCCCCTTCTCAGTTCTTCGAAAACTAAGGTATACTTTCCTTATTGGCATCTTCCCCTTCAAAACCTTTGGTCGCTAGAACCCTTATGCCCCTGACCATTGGATTCCTTGTAATCCTCGTGGATAATCTAGAAGGAAGATGCCTTGCCAGACATTCACCCACATCTCCTGAACACAAGATTGGCGACATCACCACAAGACGATACCAACGGAAGATACATCCTCAAGGAATGAGGACCTGAAGACCTAGGAGATGGTGACATCCTTGACACTGCCCCAAGATGATGCAACCTTAGCCTACGATGATCAGGGCATAGGATATGCAAGATCATGATATAAATCGCTAATAGAGTAACCCTGTCACTACCGTTGTTGTATCGGCAACCACCGGTGGATGAGAACCTAGCCATTCGGTCCGCCTCACTATAGTGAGCAGGAAAACGGTTCTCCTCATCCCCCGCTCTTGGTGTCGATGTTGTCATCAACGTAACCGACCTAATGGATCTCTATTATGCCTTGATAATGTCATTGCATAAAGGATTACCTGCCTAGTGCCATTGACGGCTTAGAAAACAAAAGGGGATCGTCGTGATTAAGAGGACAAGAGAAGATCAAGTCAATGCCAGCCACGAGGAGCCACCTTCACCCCATCACCTCATCAGGAGAGAAGTTGTTGAAGATTCTTCAGGCTCAACCCAGATCGTTTCGTCGAACAACTACAAGAGACGTAGCAACACCTGACGAAAACCCAGAAGACTGCACGAGGCACAAGGCACGACTACTGAGTCCGAGAACCCCTAGGGTAGGATGAGTCGTGTACCCCCTATGCGCAGTCAAGTCCGTATGATAGTTCGAATAGAACCATGATTGTGGGTTGCTTGTTTTTATTTGTTTATGTTTTGATATAGGTCGCACTTTTGCCCTAAGCGACAAGTAGGCGACTATATCACCTGCCTTATTTTGTTGTTTGTGTTTGGCCTTTTTGGCACTTGTTTGTTTTCACCTGCACTATAGAACCCCCTTTAGGCATCCCACCTCCTCTATGCTACTTTTCCCTCTCGTCTCTCTCTCCTCAACTGAAGACCAGCAAGACAAGATGCACCAAGGAATCTGCTTCGACAACCAACTAGCAATGAAGACTTTTGTTGCAGCCTCCTCGACCAAGTGAAACCCCGTAGAATTATGTTTAACCCTCAAGACTAGAAACCCATTCCTAGACCCTTCGAGACTTCACGAGATACCCCTGCTCAAAACCTTAACCCTGAGCTTAACCTACGGAATCACAAGAGAACAAGTTAAGCTACAGTAAACCTTGCACAACACTGAGTTCATTATGGAACTAGTGGACATAGTGAACGAGCACGTTATCATCCTAAGATAGCACCAAAACTGACCATGCCATAGGGAGGACCAATTTGAAGATATAGGAATAGAGGGGAAATGACCTGGTGAGTTTATAGCAATGACTTGAGGAATTATATGAGACTATTTGGTGGATTATGAAGCTACCATGTTGGTGATGAACTTGGTGGGATCATGATTATAGAGTAGCATAGCTTTCGTTACCCCTGAGTAAAATTGGATTTATATGACAATCATGATCGCAAGCTTGAATTCTTGGAAGTATTTGGATTTAACTTAGCCATGGGATAATGTTAGGAGACAGTTGATATTACGTAAATGACTTGGGGGAACATGTAGGAATTCTCGTTGGACAAGAGATTTGGATTTAAGTAGCAAATTCTAGTTGAATATAGATGCTGAGTATGTCTACATGGTTCGGAGTAAATTAGATTTAGGCTGATGATCTTGATCGTGATACCATGTTTCTCGGTGGAAAATAAACTAGGAGATTGGATTAATTGTCGGAGTTTATTTAGGCATCTTTGTGAACTTGACCTTGGAGGTTACTTGACCATGATAATGAAAATTGGTGGACTGACTATAGTAAATATAGCTATTTCAAGTATTCGGGGATTATAAGGACTTTAGAAGATCATGTGGAACACCAGCATAGGCGTTGGATTTGTAGAATTAATGGATTATGATTCATAGGAAGGAAACAAGATCTTGGAGTGGCATACGACGTGTTTCCTTAGGATAGAGATGCACTAGTATTGGCCTTGGAAGAATAGGGTGAGCACTTGGATTGTCCTGTTTTAATTCCAGCTTGGAAGCTTGTATGCTCTACCCATGGATTTTTAGGGGTGGCCACACACACATGAGTTTGGGGATCATAGACATATATGATGTTGTTAGACCTCCTCTTGGGAGTCATGAGGATATGAATCACATGAGTGATGATTGGAGTTGACCTATGCAAATGATGCTATCGGTGAAATGATGTGATTTGTTTAAAGGACTAGATAGACTATTGGCATCTCAGAAACCGTGCTTAAAGGTAGGATGATAAATGTCCATTCGCACACTAGAATCCTTGAAACCCTTATGCCCTACCAAGCCACAACACGGTTGGATCATGACCTTGGGTCTTGGCTCTAGATCAATAAGACCTTGACCAATGCTCAACCGTGACCCTCACCAATGCCTCAGCCCACTCTACATACCCCAAATACTTCATAGAGTACTTGGGCAAGTAAATCATCATCCTTACTTGAGGACATGAATGTCCACATGAAGACGGAAGAAGAGTTGATCAGCTGGTTAGGGAACATCCGAAGACCGCCATGTCAAGGAGGAAGAACTATACCAACCATCGTCGTCAAGGAGTGAGCTTCCGCGTTGAAGACCGTGCATATCTGCAAGCCACTCCTCTCAAAGGCAACTACGGCCTCATGAAGGAAACTATGCTACTCATGATCTTGAGCTAGCAGCAGTGGTTCATGCCCTGAAGACATGGCGACATTACCTCTTAGGGAAGCGATGTGAGATATACACGGATCACAAAAGTCTGAAGTATATTTTCACTCAAAGGGAATTGAACACGAGGTAAAGAAGATGGCTAGAGTTGACCAAAGATTATGACCTCAGTGTTCAATACCACCCTGGGAAGGCTAATGTGGTGGCAGATGCATTAAGCAGAAAGGCTTGTTCCTTGAATGCTATGCTTAAGGACAAGCTACCCGCCTTGTATGAAGAACTTGAAAGCTTCGGATTGGAACTGGTTGCACCAGGATTCTTAGCTAACCTTGAAGTCAAGCTGACCCTGATGGATGAGGTTAAAGGAGCTCAGACAGGACACAAGAGTATTGAAGGCATCAAGAGGAAGATCAAGGCGGGCAAAGCCCCCACTTCATTCCTGTCAAGACGACCTACAAGGGGAACCAGTTAGCCAGTCTTTACATCAACCGAATCGTGAGCATTCATGGCGTTCCCAAGGAAATTGTGTCGGATAGAAGAACCCAATTCACCTCAAGGTTCTAGAAGAAGTTCCAGGAGGCCATGGGGACCAAGTTGTCCTTCAGCACTGCTTTCCACCCACAGACCGGAGGTCAGACAGAACAAGTGAATCAGATACTCGAAGACATGCTCCGAGCCTGTGTCTTAGCATATGGAGCTAAGTGGGAAGATTGCCTCCCTTTCTCCGAGTTCTCTTACAACAACAGTTATCAGTCAAGCCTTCAGATGGCACCATTTGAGGTGTTATACGGACGGAAATGCCGCACACCCCTCATTTGGTCAGAAACCGGAGAAGGACTTGTCTTTGGGCCCGATATCCTCCGTGAAGCCGAAGAGCAAGTCCAGCTTGTCCGAGAGTGTTTGAAGACTGCCAAGTCAAGACAAAAGAGCTACGCTGACCCACGTCGTCGAGACATGACCTTCCGAGTTGGAGACCATGTTTATCTCCGGGTCACCCCTCTGAAAGGAACCCAGCGCTTCCATGTCAGAGGAAAGCTCGCCCCAAGATTCATTGGCCTTCTTCGAGACCACTCCAAGATGTAACAACCCCCCCTCTGAGATCACTACGATACGAAGAGAAGACAATTACCAGCTGGAGTTGCCACCTGAGCTACCTGATGTGCACAACGCTTTCCATGCATCCCAACCCCGGAAGTGTTTCCAACTTCCTAGCTAGCCCAAGCACTAATAAGGACATTGACCACCGAGCCACCGACCCCTAGTCCAACGTGACCTAACGCAAGAGACCCCTCAGCAACCTGGATCAACCGAGAGCGTCATACACGAAGCCACACCATCAAGTACTTCAATCTCAATGGAGCACTACACGGAAGTAGAAGCAACATGAGGACTTGAAGACTACCCCAGATCCAAGTTTCTGTATCCCTTTTCGCGCCTAGTCTAGGAATCTCGGGGACGAGATTCTTGTAAGGGGGGTAGGTCTGTCACACCCTGATTTTCATGGCACAACACTTAAGTCATTAAATCATGCTAAAATGTGGTTTGACAAAAACTTTTGAGTGTTTTGTCTTTGCTTTGATTGAATGTTTGTCTGCTGTTTGCAAGTGCTCTAAAAATCAAACAAATCCTCCAACTCCTATACTTCATCTCCTTGCTCCAAACTCTTGAACCAATGATCATGCCATGTGTATAGGACTTAAAAATAATTTCTTACAAAAATAATTTGGCCAAATAGTATTTTCAAAAATTAGTTTTCCAAAAACCCCTGAATTGAGGTTTGCACCGCAAGTACTTAATTAAGGGCAGCAAAAATCTTTCCAAAAATATATTTGACTCCTATTAGATATAGGATACCCAGAAACCATAAAAATATAATTTTAAAGGTTATTTTCCTATTTTATTTAAAAGCTTTTTCTTAAGGCCATAAATGGTCTTTAATAGGGAAAAATTATTTTATTGCTTTAAAAATATTTGACAAAAATCAGGGAAACTCAGTGGACATATATTGTCCATATATAAGAGTTTCAAGACATGGTCATGTTCAAAATATTGGTCAAATCCCTCAAAAACCCTTTCTAGATATTTCAAGCTTTTGAAATATTTACAAAGGAAATATTCCCCAAAAATTCCAAAATAATTCTATCATGTCACATATGACATATTTGGTGGTCTTGCCAAGTACCATGTCTTGGAGAACAAGATAACATCATCAAATCCTCTGAAAACCATTTCTGTCCATTTTGAAGTTTGAGCAACTTTACATTGCCAAACATGTCCAAATATTCTCAAACCTGGTGAACATTCTCCAATGGTCTAATTATTCATCTAGACCAAGTGGCACAAGTTGGAGAACAAGTTATATTGATCAAAGTGCCCCAAAACCCTCTCTGACCCCTTTTGTGAGCATGATCCCATGACTAAATGAGGCCACCACACCAAGTGGTGCATCAAGGAGAAGTGATCTGCTCAACTGGATCTACACAAGTCCATTCCTGCCAATTTTTAGGGTTTGCAAAAGTTGCATTGGCAACTTTGTCCAAATAAGCTCAAAATGGGTGGAAGGCCCTAATTATGTGTGACATCTCACCCAGTGGAGTCTCATGGCAAGTGGAAATTATTTTCTTGCCCAAACCTACATCAAACACCTTATGGCAGAAACTAAAAATGTATGTTTTGTCCACTTCCACTAATCTCCATGAGCTGATCTTTTTCCCACAGCCCCATCTGGTCCTCCTCTAACCCCTGCATCTTTCCCTGCCCGAGAAGCCATGATTGAGGGGGTGAAAAGCCCATTTTTCTCCTCTGGACAGCCACTTTTCCCTCCCTTTCTCATCTCTCTCTCACTCCTAGCATGTTCCAGGGCATCCAATGCCACTTTCCCATTGTTTACTCCCCCCCTGCAGCCTCCAGACACAAGTGGCCGCGCCCATTCCGCAAAAAGGCATGTCATGCCGGCCAAAGACGCGCTCTGGAGCACGTCAGCGTGCTCCCGACCGTTGACACGGCGCTCCCGTCCACCTCGAGCCTCCCCCTCGCGCCAGTCGAGGTGCCTCGGCGTCCGCAACACGCTACACGGTCGGCCCCCTCCTCTCTCCTCCTCCCCGCGCCTCCGCGCTAGCAAACAGAGACCGCCCGAGCGCGCCAATGGTGCGGCTCACACGCGGGATGCTCTGGCCCTCCCCTGCTCTCTCTCTTCTCTCCCCTAGCTTTGGACCGAATCCAGGAACACCCCAGAAACACCGCGACGAGCTCCCGTGGCCCGTAGCGACGAGCACGAGCTCGCCGGCACACGAACCCGCGGTGCACCATCGCCTCGCCATATAAGGCCGCCCGAGGCCTCTCTCTGGAGTCCTTTGGCTCTCTCTCTCTCCCGTACGCTCCCCAGACCCATCCATTCCTCCCCTAGTGCCCCCATCCACCTCCATGTCTGGAAATCTTGCCACTGGCCACCGCTCAAATTTGAGCTCTCCGTTGCTCCTCTCACCCTCCTACCTGCACCAGAGCATCACCCACTCCCCCACGGGCCTCTCCCGGACTCCATTTCTTCTTCTCCGCGGCCGCAGCACCGTGCCCCCAACCTCACCGTCAGCCTCGTCCGCCGCGGCCAGTGCCCTGCTCAGCCCGGTGCCTCGGGGAGACTGTGCCACCCACGGGTGGGTGCGGCATGGCCTCCTGAGCGCTCCGGTACGCCGGGCATCGCCGGAGGTGGCCCGTACCGCCGGGAAGAGCGCCCGCACCGTCCGGCCTCGCCTCCTTTGTCTCCCGACGCGCCCGCGCGGGAGGTCGGGGATGAACCCAACTGGCGGACCCCGCAGGTCAGCGACCCACACGGCTGGCCCCGCGGATTAAGTGGAAGCGGGTCAATATAGAGGGAGAGTTGTTGTATTGCTCCGCTACCACTACTATCTGATGGGTGATCGGCGGAGATTTGATTTCTCTCCGATCGGGTTTAAGCCCGATCCGATCATAGTCTGTAGCGACCCCCAAGGCGGCGACGCGATCCAAGAGTTTATTTAAGGACAATAATTCCGTTGGATCCATCCATTTCGAGTATTCGACGTCGACACAGAGGCGATTTTTGATGACCTGAGAAGTCATCGTCGGCCCAACGGCCGAACGGGCGGTCATGGTAAAGCCGCCTAGCCGAAGGGTTTGGCTTGAGGCTTGGGCTCCTCCGGAGGTGATATTGTCCTTGATCACAAGGCGAGCCATCAATCCTATCTTTGACGTCACAATGGAACTCTTAATGAAAGCACCAATGTCTATGTCAAAACCGGCAGATCTCGGGTAGGGGGTCCCGAACTGTGCGTCTAAGGTCGATGGTAACAGGAGACGGGGGACACGATGTTTACCCAGGATCGGGCCCTCTCTATGGAGGTAATAGCCTACTTCCTGCTTGATTGATCTTGATGAATATGAGTATTACAAGAGTTGATCTACCACGAGATCATAATGGCTAAAACCCAAGAAGTCTAACCTATGTGATTATGATTGCCTCTACGGACTAAGCCCTCCGGTTTATATAGACACAAGAGGGGGCTAGGGTTGTACAAAGTCGGTTACACAGAAAAGGAATCTACATATCCGAATGCCAAGCTTGCCTTCCACGCCAAGGAGAGTCCCATCCGGACATGGGACAAAGTCTTCTATCGTGTACCTTCATAGCCCAACAGTCTGGCCCATGCCAACAGGCCGGCCATCCGAGGACTCATCAATCCAGGACTCCCTCAGGTGTACCATTACCTCTGCCGCTACCTCCAAGCCGCTCGCACCCGCCGCGGGGGCGACTAATCGGCGTGGCACGGACGCCGCGCGCGCCGAATCTGCCAAGCTCAAGACATTGCGGGACTATTGTCGTGCCCGTCGCCTATGCTTCAAGTGCGGCGAGAAGTGGGGGCACGATCATGTCTTCCCCACTTCGGTCCAGCTGCATGTCGTCGAGGAACTTCTTGATATTTTCGGCATCGACAACGTCATCGACATGCAACTGCCATCGCCAGTCATGGCTATTTCACGCTCGGCAGTGTCCGGGGGCGTGTCGGCGAAAGCGTTCCAATTACACGCATGGATCCAGGGCCAAGAGGTGCTCATGCTAGTGGACTCCGGTAGCATCAACTCCTTCATCGACCAGGAGCTCGCGACGAGTCTCTCCGACACTCGACCTCTACAACATGCGTACCGCGTCCCGGTGGCGGATGGGGTTGAGCTCCTCTGTTCTGCTGTGGTTCCTACCTATGAGTGGTGCACCCAGGGGCATGAATTTCGCATAGATCTGAAGGTCCTCACCTTGGGCACATATGACACAATCCTTGGCATGGACTGGCTAGAAGCCCCTAGCCCCATGATAGTGGACTGGCATGCCAAGTCACTGGAGTTCTAGTCCCCATTGGGCAGGGTTTGTCTGCAGGGGCACGAAGCAGAATCATCAACCTGTATGCTCATCAACGCAGTGCAGCTCCAGAGTTTGTGCAAAAACAAGGCAGTCAGACATTGTGCACTTGTGCCCCATCTCTGAAGATCAAACAGAAGGACAGTCAATCCCAGAATGTCTGCAACCCATTTTGGAAGAATTTATCGATGTGTTTGGTGACCCGGAGGGCTTACCACCGAAATGCTCGTATGATCACAGAATACCTCTCCCACCAGGGGCTCAACCTTTTAGCATATGCGCATACCGACACAAGCCCGAGCAAAAAGATGAGATAGAGCGACAAGTTACAAAGCTTTTGAAGTCAGGGGTGATCCAAGTCAGCAACAGTCCGTTTTCGTCTCCACTGATCTTTGTCAAGAAAAAGGACGGTACATGGCGACTTTGCATTGATTACAGACAACTCAATGCTCTCATGTGTGTGGCGAGGTTCCTGGTCCCTATAATTGAGGAGCTGTTGGACGAGCTGCAAGGGGCTCAGTGGTTCTCTAAATTGGATCCGCGTGCAAGCTATCACAAGATACGGAGTGCTAAAGGTGAAAAGTTCAGTACATCGTTCCAAACTCTCTTTGGTCAGTTTGAATTCAAAGTGTTTTCGTTTGGACTTGCGGGTGGTCCAGCAACTTTCAATGGAGCAATATACACAACTCTGGAGCCAGTTAACAGAAAGTGCGAGTTGCTGTTCTTCGATGACATCTTAATCTTCAGCGGACTCACTCTAAACACAACGAGCACCTTCGACAGGTCTTGGCTCTGCTGCATAAGGATCAATGGAAAGTCAAACTGAGCAAGTATGTCAACAACAGCTAACCTACCTGGGCATGTTATCAGTTCCAAAGGAGTACTACAGAACCAAGCAAGATCAAGGCGGTGGCAGAATGGGAAACACCCAGCAATGTGAAAGAGGTCCGTCTGGGACTCACATGCCACTACAGACGTTTTGTCCGGCACTTTGGGATGCTCGCACGCCCTCTTTTGAACCTGCTCAAGAAGGGCACGCCCTTTGTCTGTACTTTCATCATGGAACGGGTTTTTCAGGCATTGAAGAAGCAACTGATCACAACCCCGTTCCTAGCCCTACCAGACTTCTCCCACCAATTCGTCATCGAGACTGACCCCAGCGACAAGGGGGTGGGTTTAGTGCTGCAACAATGTGGCCACCCAATCGCCTTCATGAGCACAACTCTGTGCCCGCGATATCAGGGGATGTCCGCCTACGGGAAGGATGAAGGAAATACACCCTAGAGGCAATAATAATGCTGTTATTTATATTTCCTTATATCATGATAAATGTCTATTATTCATGCTAGAATTGTATTAACCGGAAACTTGATACATGTGTGGATACATGGACAAAACATAGTGTCCCTAGTAAGCCTCTACTAGACTAGCTCGTTAATCAAAGATGATTAAGTTTCCTAACCATGGACATGTGTTGTCATTTGATGAACGGGATCACATCATTAGGAGAATGATGTGATGGACAAGACCCATCCGTTAGCTTAGCATAATGACCGTTATGTTTTATTGCTATTGCTTTCTTCATGACTTATACACATTCCTTGGACTATGAGATTATGCAACTCTCGGATACCGGAGGAAAGTCAGGTGTGCTATCAAACGTCACAATGTAACTGGGTGATTATAAAGATGCTCTACAGGTATCTCCGAAGGTGTTTTGTTGGGTTGGCATAGATTGATATTAGGATTTGTCACTCCGAGTATCAGAGAGGTATCTTTGGGCTCTCTCGGTAATGCACATCATAATAAGCCTTGCTAGCAATGTGACTAATGAGTTATTTGCGGGATGATGCATTACGGAATGAGTAAAGAGACTTGCCGGTAACGATATTGAACTAGGTATGAAGATACCGACGATCGAATCTCGGGCAAGTAACATACCGATGACAAAGGGAATAACATATGTTGTCATTGCTGTTTGACCGATAAAGATCTTCGTAGAATATGTGGGTATCCAGGTTGCACTATAGGTTATTGACCGGAGAGGTGTCTCGGTCATGTCTACATAGTTCTCGAACCCATAGGGTCCGTACGCTTAACGTTTGATGACAATTTGTATTATATGAGTTACATTATTTGGTGACCGAATGTTGTTCAGAGTCCCGGATGTGATCAGGGACATGACGAGGAGTCTCGAAATGGTCGAGAGGTAAAGATTGATATATTGGATGATAGTATTCGGCCATCGAAAGTGTTCCGGATTGTGTCAGGTACATATCGGAGTACCAGGGGGTGGGTTACTCGAACCCCCCGGGGGAAGATATGGGCCATATGGGCCATAAGAGGGAGGCACACCAGCCCACAAAGGGGTGGCGTGCCCCACACAGGGAAGGAGGACGAATTAGACTTGGAGCGGGGGCGGCTGATAACCCACAAGTGTAGGGGATCGCAATAGCTTTCGAGGGTAGAATATTCAACCCAAATTTATTGATTCAACACAAGGGGAGCCAAAGAATATTCTTAAGTATTAGCAGTTGAGTTGTCAATTCAACACACCTAGATAACTTAGTATCTGCAGGAAAGTATTTAGTAGCAAAGTAGTAAGATAGTAATGGTAACAGTGGCAAAAGTGAAGATAGCAGTTTCGTAGTAGTTGTAACAGTAGCAACGGAAAAGTAAATAAGCGAAGCACAATATGTGAAAAGCTCGTAGGCATTGGATCAGTGATGGATAATTATGTCAGATGTGATTCCTCATGTAATAGCTATAACATAGAGTGACACAGAACTAGCTCCAGTTCATCAATGTAATGTAGGCATGTATTCCGAATATAGTCATACGTGCTTATGGAAAAGAACTTGCATGAGATCTTTTGTCCTACCCTCCCAGCGGGGTCCTAGTGGAAACTAAGGGATATTAAGGCCTCCTTTTAATAGAGAACCAGAACAAAGCATTAGCACATAGTGAATACATGAACTCCTCAAACTATGGTCATCACCGAGAAGTATCCCGATTATTGTCATTTCAGGGTTGTCGGATCATAACACATAGTAGGTGACTATAGACTTGCAAGATAGGATCAAGAACTCACATATATTTAGGAAAACATAATAGGTTCAGATCTGAAATCATGGCACTCGGGCCCTAGTAACAAGCATTAAGCATAGCAAAGTCATAGCAACATCAATCTCAAAACATAGTGGATACTAGGGATCAAACCCTAACAAAACTAACTTGATTACATGGTAAATCTCATCCAACCCATCACCGTCCAACAAGCCTATGATGGAATTACTCACGCACGGCGGTGAGCATCATGAAATTGGTGATGGAGGATGGTTGATGATGACGACTGTGATGAATCCACCTCTCTGGAGCCTCGAACGGACTCCAGATCAGCCCTCCCAAGAGAGATTAGGGCTTGGCGGCGGCTCCATATCGTAAAACCTGATGAAACTTTCTCCCTGATTTTTCTCTCCGCGAAACAGAATATATGGAGGTGGAGTTGAGGTCGGTGGAACATCAGCGGGCCCATGAGATAGGGGGGTGCGCCCCACCCTTGTGGATAGGGTGCAGGCCCCCTGGCCTTGATTCTTTCGCCAGTATTTTTTATATTTTCCAAAAGTTATCTCTATTGATTTTCAGGTCATTCCGAGAACTTTTGTTTTCTGCACAATAAACAACACCAAGGTAGTTCTGCTGAAAACAGCGTCTGTCCGGGTTAGTTTCATTCATATCATGCAAGTTAGAGTCCAAAACAAGGGCAAAAGTGTTTGGAAAAGTAGATACGTTGGAGACGTATCAACTCCCCCAAGCTTAAACCTTTGCTTGTCCTCAAGCAATTCAGTTGATAAACTGAAAGTGATAAAGAAAAACTTTTACAAACTCTATTTGCTCTTGTTGTTGTAAATATGTAAAGCCAGCTTTCAAGTTTTCAGCAAAGATTATGAACTAACCATACTCACAATAACACTTAGGTCTCACATTTACTCATATCAATGGCATAATCAGTTAGCGAGCAATAATAATAAAACTCAGATGACAACACTTTCTCAAAACAATCATAATATGATATAACAAGATGGTATCTTGCTAGCCCTTTCTGAGACCGCAAAACATAAATGCAGAGCACCTTTAAAGATCAAGGACTGACTAAACATTGTAATTCATGGTAAAAGAGATCCAGTCAAGTCATACCCAATATAAACCAATAATAATGAATGCAAATGGCAGTGTGCTCTCTAGCGGGTGCTTTTTATGAAGAAGGTGATGACTCAACATAAAAGTAAATAGATAGGCCATTTGCAAAGGGAAGCAGGGATTTGTAGAGGTGCCAGAGCTCGATTTTAAAATAGAGATGAATAACATTTTGAGCGGCATACTTTCACTGTCAACGCAACAACTATAAGATGGCGATATCTTCCATGCTACATACATTATAGGCGGTTCCCAAACAGAATGGTAAAAGTTTATACTCCCCCACCACCAACAAGCATCAATCCATGGCTTGCTCGAAACAATGAGTGCCTCCAACTAACAACAGCCCTGGTGGAGTTTTGTTTAATTATTTTGATTTGCTTTGATCTTTTGGATCATGGGACTGGGCAACCCGATTACCGGCCATTTTCTCGTGAATGAGGAGCGGAGTCAACTCCTCTTGAGAATAACCCACCTAGCATGGAAGATACAGACCGCCGTAGTTGGAACATGAGCTGCTCGAGCTTACAAAACATCATTTAATTTGAAGGTTTGGAGTTTGGCACATACAAATTTACTTGGAACGACAAGTAAATACCGCATATAGGAAGGTATGGTGGACTCATATGGAACAACTTTGGGGTTCATGGAGTTTGGATGCACAAGCAGTATTCCCGCTTAGTACAGGTGAAGGCTAGCAAAAGACTGTGAAGCGACCAACTGAGAGAGCGACAACAGTCATGAACATGCATTAAAATTAATTTACACCAAGTACAAGCATGAGTAGGATATAATCCACCATGAACATAGATATCGTGAAGGCTATGTTGATTTGTTTCAACTACATGCGTGAACATGTGCCAAGTCGAGTCACTCAATTCACTCAAAGGAGGATACCATCCCATCATACCACATCATAATCATTTTAATAGCATGTTGGCACGCAAGGTAAACCATTATAACTCATAGCTAATTAAGCATGGCACAAGCAACTATAATCTCTAAATGTCATTGCAAATATGTTTACTTTATAATAAGCTGAATCAGGAATGATGAACTCATCATATTTACAAAAACAAGAGAGGTCGAGTTCATACCAGCTTTTCTCATCTCAATCAGTCCATCATATGTCGTCATTATTGCCTTTCACTTGCACGACCGGACGGTGTGTATAATAATAATAGTGCACGTTGTCGGTGTACTAAAGTAGGGGTACCTTAGTATCCCGAACTTGTGCACGGGCAGTCGCAGCGTCCCGCGGCAAGGCTTGCCGGGCGTCTGCCAAGATCCTTCGCTATTCCTATTACTGCCATTCAAGAACAAAGTGTCTCAACTGAGAAGACAAGGCCCCGGCAAGAGGAGCTTGCCGGGAAGGACAAGGCCCCGGCAAGAGGAGCTTGCCGGGAAGGCCAACCAAGGCATTTCAAGAGACTTGCCGCGACGCGCCGCGCGTCCCGGCAAAGACCCGGCGAGAGACAAGCTTGTGGGTGCGGCAAGACAACGACCGCGGCAAGGCGCTTGCCGCGGCGAAGCCACCACTCTGCGCCCACGCTCCAGCGCATCCGACGACGTGTTGCCGCAGGATCGTTCCTGGCGCACGTGGCGAGTAGCTGTGCAGCCAAGCAGTGCGAGGTGGCAAGTGGAGATGACGAGAAGGCCATCATGGCGATCGGTGGCGCCCCTAACGGTTGTTTCCTGCACTGTTCGGGCAACCGGACGGGCATTAAATGCCCTTGTCCCCTGCCGTCAGAGTTAGGTAGGGGGCACTGTAGATAGCGGCTGTACCGACCCCCTTTTTTTACTTTTTTACCCCTCTCTGCGTTGCCACCTGTCGGTGACCCCTTTAGCCTATAAAAGGAGGCCCATGCGCACGTAGAAGGGGTTCGACTCATTCGAAACTACAGAACGCTCACGCTCTCGAGCAAGAACACAATACAAACACAAAGCCGCAGTAGGAGTTTTATCTCACCGGAGAGCTCCGAAGCTGGGTAAAATCCCTCGCGTGCTTCGCCTCGATCTGCTCTTCGTGCGCCCTCCGCTCCCTGCCGGACCGAGAAGGGGCCCTGCCCCATAGGTGCTCGTTTCCCACGACATCTTTGGCGCGCCAGGTAGGGGGCGTCGAGGTTGTGCGAACCTAATCCGGTGTTCGCGCATGCTACATCATCATCTTCGTCGACATTCCACCAAATAAGAAGGCTTCGGAGGTGGTTGGTCCGTCTGCGTCGAGCCCACCACCACAGGAGCGAACGGGCGGTGGGGTAGACGCCGGCGGAGGAACGGGCGCCGACGGGGGGACTCACATCGTCACCAGGTCCAAGGACAAGGCCCCGCAAACTTTGGCGTCCGTACATGCGCCGCGCCCCTCTCAGGAGGCGCGGGATCGACAATGCCACGGTGCTCCTAGCACCGTGCTCGCGTTAGAACAAGGCCAAGCTGGCGGATCGCGGGATGCCCAAGGTCAACATACACGCCAGCATGTTGGCACGAGCGCAGCACGGTCGCCTGGACGAGATGTTGCTCCTTCTAACACTGTTAGAAGTTTGAGCATATCACGCTCCTCGCGTCGTCCGCCCCCGCCGCCGAAAACCCCAGAAGAAGCGTTGGCCCGAGCCCAACTGCTACTAGACTACCCTCCAGCGCCGGACAAGATCGACGACTGGAGGATCACCATCCAGAGCTTCATCGGCTTCGCCAACGGTGAGAAGCCCCGACAACCAAGCACTTCCAAGCCGCGGCAAGACGTCCAGGCGCAAGCCGATGGCGACAAGACCGGTGGGGGTGCCACCACCGTGCACTCCCCGCCCCCAAGGCCAAGATCACCGACTCGCCGGGCTAACCTCGACATCGACTCCACCGCGTCGTCGGACCCGCGAGCTCGCCGCGATCAGCGCCAAGTTCTCCAAGAACAACGACACGAAGATGCTCGCACTCGCATCGAGCGTCGAAGAGAAGCGCGGCGTCAGTCAGACCAGCGTGCTGGGCCCACTATCGATATGCATGCGCCAGGGGAACCAGGCAACTTGCCGTACGCGGTAGGTTGCCCTGCGTTCACTCGTGAGCTGCGGCAGGTCCAGTGGCCCAGTACCAAGAACTTCAAGCCAGACGTAACCGACAAGTACGACGGCAGGATACATCTGTAGGAGTTCCTCAACATCTACACCATCGCGGTGCAGGCTGCCGGGGGGCGCGACGAGAAGATCCTCGCCAACTATTTCCCGTTGGTGCTCAAGCCCAATGTCAGATCTTGGCTCATGCACTTGCCGGACAACTCCATCTCCTCATGGGCGGATCTGTGCCATCAGTTTGTCGGCGCCTTCACAGGCGGCCACAAGTCCCATGGCCAAGAAAGCGATCTTCATTTACTCGCCCAGAAGGAAGGAGAACCCCTGCGCAAGTTCATACAGAGATTAAGCCAGGTGCAGCGCAACATCCCAGACGTCCACCCCGCCGCGGTTATCAGCGCGTTCCATCAGAACGTGCATAACCGCATGATGAGGGAGGAGATGGCGATGTGCAAAATAAGCGATGTCAGCGAGCTATATGCTCTAGCTGACAAGTGTGCACGTGCTGAAGAAGGGAGGAAACTCCCCGGAGAGAACGCAGGAGCAGAAGGATCTGACAGTGAGGATGCAGCCCCGGCAAAGAAGAACCGGAGGCGGAATAACAGAAAGAGGAAAGCTAAGGATGTGTTTGTTGTCGAGCAGTCCGACAACGGAGGTGGCGCCGAGAAGGTCAAAGCTGGTGACTCCGGGAAGGCCGTGGTGGCCGCTGACAAGCAGGACGGCTCCGGCAAGCAGTACTGCAAGATCCACCGCACCAAGGGCCATGATCTCCAGGCCTGCAAGAAAGTTGAGCAGCTTGTTGAGCTGCAGAAAGCTGAATACGAGCGGCGTGACAAGGAGAAAGCCCAAGAAGGTGGTGGAGGATCCGGCAAGAAGCATCCCGCCCGGGGAGGGCGCCGCGGCAAGGCTAAGCAGCGGCAAGGAGACAGGCCTCCCCGCGGCCGCGACAAGGATGAAGACGAGGATGAAGACGAAGAGATGGATGAAGATGAGACCGACGAGCAGGAGTTCCAGAAGGCAACAGAGGTTTTATGCATCGACGGCGGTGCTTCTCTGCACACCTCGCATCGCCAGCTCAAACAGTGGGTGCGGGAAGTAAATGCAGCAGAACCGTCAGTTGAATCGCGCAAGCCTCTGAAGTGGTCCAGCACGCCCATCATCTTTGACGTTGAGGATCACCCTGATCGCATAACTGCGGTCGGGTGCTTGCCGATGTTGGTTTCGCCAACAATCCATAACCTCAGGGTCACGAAGATGCTGGTCGACGGCGGGGCCGGCTTGAATCTGATCTCCTCCGCGGTGCTCAAGAAGCTCCAGATCCCCGACAGCGAGCTCGAAGAGACTGGTACCTTTCAAGGAATCAACCCGGGAAGGAGCAAGCCGAAGGGGAAGATTACACTGCCAGTGACATTTGGCAGCGAGCTGAACTTCAGGACAGAGAAGGTCACCTTTGACGTTGCTGATTTCCCATTGCCCTACAATGGGATACTTGGCCGTCCAGCGCTCGCCAAGTTCATGGCAGCCTCTCACTACGCCTACAACGTGCTCAAGATGCCCGGTCCGATAAGTGTCATTTCTGTCCCTGGCGACAAGAAAGATGCACTTATCTGTACCAACAAGATCTACCGGGAAGCAGCAGCCGCAGCAGATTGCAAGACACTTGCCGTTGAAGCTCCCGGGGGGAAGAAGAAGACCAAGTACGGCAAGAGTAGCTCTGATGCCCACTCCGGCAAGCGCACCTCTTCGGAGTGCTGCGCTACCGTCGAGGACGCGCCATCGAGCTCCACTGGCAAATGCAAGAAGGCAAAGACAGCTTCACCAGAGACCAAGAAAGTGGCCGCCAAGGAGGACGGCACTGGTGGTACCTTCACCATCAGTGCCACGCTTGACCCTAAATAGGAAAGCGCGCTCGTTGCTTTCCTGCGGGCGAATGTCGATGTGTTTGCATGGCAACCGTCTGACATCCCCGGTGTTCACAGGAAAGTAATTGAGCACCACCTTGCCGTCTGTCCTCACGCGCGGCCCGTCAAGCAGAGAGTAAGGAAACAAGCAGTGGAGCGACAAGAGTTCATTGCAGAAGAGATCAAGAAGTTGGAAGCAGCAGGCCTTGTCCAAGGAGTACTCCATCCAACATGGTTAGCCAATCCAGTAGTTGTGCGCAAGGCGAACGGGAAGTGGAGGCTTTGTATTGACTTCACTGATGTTAATAAAGCTTGTCCCAAAGATCCATTTCCCTTGTTGCGCATTGACCAGATTGTCGACTCCACGGCAGGATGTGATTTGCTTTCATTTCTTGATGCGTACTCAGGATATCATCAGATCTTCATGGCAGAAGAAGATGAAGAGAAAATTGCATTCATTACTCCACGTGGCACGTACTGCTTTGTACGGATGCCTTTCAGACTAAAGAATGCTGGTTCAACATTTGCAAGGGTAGTCAGTCATGCTTTTGAGCCGCAGTTGCACATAAATGTAGAAGCCTACATGGATGACATAGTGGTCAAGAGCAAGGACAAAGCAACTTTGATCCAATATTTAGACGAGACTTTTGCAAATCTGCGCAAGATCAATCTCAAGTTGAACCCCGAGAAGTGCGTGTTTGGAGTTCCTTCCGACAAGCTTCTCGGGTTCTTTATATCTCAGAGGAGGATTGAAGCCAATCCCGACAAGATCAAGGCCATTGAGCAGATCGAAGCGCCGAAGCACGTCAAGGATGTGCGAAGGCTTGCCGGTTGCGTTGCTGCTCTCAGTAGGTTCATCTCTAAGTCTGCCGAGCGCGCCCTGCCATTTTTCAAAATTTTGAAAAAGGCAGGTCCAATGAAATGGACTCCGAAAGCGGAGGCTGCGCTACAAGACTTGAAGAGATACCTATCCTCCACTCCAGTACTTGTCGCACCTAAGCCACAGGAGAAGTTGCTGCTGTATCTAGCCGCAACCAATCAAGAGGTTAGTGCTGCGTTAGTAGCGGAGAGGGAGGCAGATGATGAGCCAGCAGCCACGGCAAGCGAGTCCAGCGTCAAGAAGGGGGCTTCCCCGACAAGCTCTGGTCCCGGCAAGGATGGATCTGTGCAGCCACAGGAAGAGAAACAGAAGAAGATGGTATAGCGCCCAGTTTATTTTGTCAGTTCCCTTCTGCAGGGGGCTAGATCAAGGTACTCTGGTGTACAGAAGTTGCTTTTCGACCTTCTCAAGGCCTCGAGGAAGCTGCGCCATTATTTTCAAGCACATGAGATCACAGTTGTCACTCGCTTTCTGTTGAAGAGGATATTGCAGAATCCAGAAGCAACAGGCAGGATTGTCGAGTGGGCACTGGAACTGTCGAGCTTTGGCCTCAAGTTTGAAAGTACTTCAACAATACAGAGCCAAGCATTGGCAGAATTCATAGCAGAATGGACGCCAACACCTGATGAAGAAACTCCGGAGACGAGGATCCCCGTCAAGGAAGCAAGCAAAGAATGGGTCATGTACTTTGATGGTGCCTTTTCGCTGCAAGGCGCCGGTGCGGGCGTGTTATTTGTCGTACCCACCGGAGAGCACCTCAAGTACGTGGTCCAGATGCACTTCCCCAAGGAGCAAGCAACAAACAATACTGCAGAGTATGAAGGCTTGCTTGCCGGACTTAGGATCGCGGCAGACCTTGGGATCAAGAAGCTTATTGTCAGGGGTGACTCACAGCTTGTCGTCCGCCAAGTAAACAAAGATTATCAGAGTCCATTGATGGAAGCCTACATTGATGAAGTGAGGAAGTTGGAAGAGCATTTTGACGGCCTGCAGATGGAACATGTTCCAAGAGCTCAGAACGACATTGCGGATGGCCTGTCAAAATGCGCCGCACTCAAGTTGCCTGTGGAACCAGGGATCTTTGTGCTCAAGCTGACTCAACCATCTGTAACACCATCAACTGGATAGAGCAAGAAGAGGAAGTTGATTTCTGGTGACTACTTTCCGGCTAAGCTCCCCGAAGCCGCTGCCAAGAAGGTCCCCAAGATCAACGCCAAGAGTGCTGAGGAGCGGTCTGCTCTGACAAGCCCTACGATTTGTTTCAGTGAAGTAGACGCTCCCGACAAGTTTTGCTCCGGCAAGCTTGCCGGGGGACATCAAGCTCCGGCTGAATCACAGATTCTTGCCGTGGAAGCAGATGTTCCCGCAGCAGCATTTGCGCCTTTAGTCCTTGTCGTCGAGCCTCAAGCTCCGGCATGGGCATAGCAGATCGTCTGTTTCCTCCAAACAGGAGAACTTCCCGAAGAGCAACAAGAAGCGGAGGGAGTAGCCCGGCAATCAAGTATGTATCAGTTTGTCAATGACATACTATACAGAAGAAGATTCAACGGAGTGAAATTGAAGTGTATTCCCTGGGAAGAAGGACAGCAGCTGTTGGCGGAGATACATGGAGGCATATGTGGTCGCCACATTGGCGCAAGAGCACTTGCCGGCAAAGCTTTCCAGCAAGGTTTCTTTTGGCCAACAGCCCTCCAGGATACAACTGCACAAGTAACCAAGTGTGAAGCGTGCCAGTTCCACTCCAAGCAGATACATCAACCAGCTCAAGCTCTCAAGACGATCCCTTTATCCTGGCCATTTTCGGTCCGGGGGCTCGACATCCTCGGCCCCTTTCCCCGAGCTGTCGGGGGCTTTGAATACTTGTACGTGGCAATCGACAAGTTCACAAAGTGGCCGGAAGTGGAAGCAGTGAGGAAGGTGACAGCCCAGTCAGCAGTCAAGTTCTTCAGGTCGATTGTTTGCCGTTTCGGAGTACCTAACAGGATCATCACCGACAATGGCACACAATTCACGAGCCGCACCTTCGTACAGTACGTCCAAGATCTTGGCGCCAAGATCTGCTTCGCTTTTGTTGCTCATCCGAGAAGCAACGGTCAAGCGGAGAGGGAAAATGCTGAAGTGCTGCGCGGGCTCAAGACCAGAACTTTCGACAGGCTGCACAAGTGCGGAAGAAATTGGATCGAGGAGCTGCCGGTGGTTCTTTGGTCGATCAGGACGATGCCAAATCGAGCCACTAGCCAGACACCTTTTGCTCTTGTCTACGGAGCAGAGGCAGTTCTCCCCACGGAACTTGTATATGGATTGCCTCGAGTGCTCGCTTATGATGAGCTTGAGCAAGAGCAGCTGCGGCAAGATGACGCGCTGCTCCTCGAGGAAGATCTTCTTCAGGCTGCTGTACGAGCTGCTCGCTACCAGCAAGCTTTGCGTCGCTACCATAGCCGCAAAGTTAATGCCAGAAACTTCGAGGAAGGCCACCTTGTTCTTCAGCGCGTTCAATCCGCCAAGAATTCCAACAAGTTGACGCCGAAGTGGGAAGGCCCTTATCGGGTAAAGCGAGTCACTAGGCCTGGCGCTGTCCGCCTTGAGACCGAAGATGGCTTTCCGGTGAGCAACTCCTGGAACATAGAGCATCTTCGTAAGTTTTACCCATAAGGTGCGGTTGCCGGAACCCGCTGTCCCGGCAACCACCTTTTGTACAAACCTTGCCGCTGTTGCATGAATACCTTTGTACGAAGCCGGGCGCAGATCCCGTGCATAAATAAAGATCATATGCTCTGCAAAAGTTGTCAAATTTCATGCCTTTTTCTTTTTCGCATGTATAAACTGACACCTTGTGCAGCACTTTCCCCCGGTAAGCAATAACGAGCCTTAAGGCTCCATATCTTTATTTTCTCTTCTTTCTTTCTCTCAAAGAGAAGGTTCCTTCGCCCACAAGTTCACCGGGGGGGAAGGAGAAGATAATGACGTGGACTAGGCGTCGTTCAAAGAAGTATAGCCTTGCCGGGACGCAGACGACATAAAAGCTAAGTTGCCAAAGTTTGAGCACGATCAATTTTAAATTTCTTAAGTTATATTCCTTGAACGACCGTGCTTTGTATGGAAAACCTGTGCGCGGAGGAACCAGATCGTGGCTAGTTGTGCCCTTACTTTGTTTCGAGTCGGCTCAACAATGTAAGTGTGCTGCGACTAGTCCCGACAAGGTTTCTTGCCGGAGGCAACACCGCCAGCAGGCTACTGATGTTCCGCACTTAGCGCTCGCGGCAAGGGTGCCTCCGCCGGCAAGTTCCCTAAAAGCGTAGGGTAAAAACATACAAGGGAGGGAATCAAGTAAAGGAAATAACATAGCAGATACTACCTAGAATAAAGTTATATTACAATAAATAACTTACCACGCTCTAATGAATTGTTCTTATGACGTGTCTGGCAGCGGCAAGAAAAAGGAGGAAGAGGATGGCCTAATCTACACGATCGCCGTCGACCCTTCTGACTTCATTCACCTTGTCCACGATAGGTGCGACAAGGGCTTTGAGCTCCGCAAGATCAGCACCTGCCGGCAGCTTCTTGAGAACGTTGGTGAGGTTGATGGTCGGATTGCGGGAAAGCAACTTCACCAACACCTTCTCCAAGGCTCTGGCATAGATGGCGCGCGACTCGTCAGCCAGCTACTTTGGGATCCTTTCCCGGAGTTGCTGGAGAGCCGTCACCACGCCATTGAAGAACAGAGTAAGCTTGGCGCCGGGCTGGAGGTTCTCGTCGGAGGAGTACCCGAAGCCCGCCAAGTCCAGTTGAGCCAGCTCCTCGTCGATGGTTGCAGCAATGTTGATGAGGCCCTCCGTCCAGAGCTCCACCGTGGCCCTGAAGGTGTTTTGAGTCTCGGCAGCCCTCGTTAGCAGCTCCTCGTTGCCCTTGATCTCTTGCTTCAAGTCCTCCTCCCTCTTCTTGGCGCCGTCTAGCGTCTCCGTCAATGTGGCCAGCTTCAGCTGCAAGTCGGCATTTGAGTCCTTGACGGCGTTTAGTTCCTTGCCCTTGTCGGCGAGTTGGACTTCCAGATCGCCATGAGCAAGGGCATCCTTCTCGCGTTCGCGCTGGAGTGCGGCAAGTTCCTCATTCTTCCCTTTCAGATCAGCCTCCAGCTGCGTCACCTTCACCTCCAATTCCTTCTTGGCGGCCTCGGCAGCTGCGGCCGCATCCTTCGCCTCCTTGAGCGCCCCGCCAAGTGATTGCTCGCGTGCGGCGAGCTCCTCTTCGTAGCTGTCTAGGTTGACTTTCTGCTGTGTCAGTTCACCTTCCCGGGTGGACACCTCCTCAGCGGCAAGCCTCTGTTGCTCCTCAGCTTCTGCCTTCTCAAGGACGAAGGCCTTCCGCGCCTCGACAAGCTGCGCCCTCTCCTCCGCTATGGACCGGAGGGCCTCTTGGTTGCGGCTCTGGAGCTCCTCTGCATGCTTCTCTATGTCAACTCCCGCCTGCGCGACAAGCGCTTCCCGGGACTCCAGTTTCGCTTGCCAGGCACGGTAGAGCGACACCAGTTTCCGGAGCAGTTGCTCCTCCTCGGACTCGCTGCTGCTGCCGCTTGGTGCGTCAACCACTGACAGCCCGGCGGAGGCGAGCACCTCTCCATCAAAAGACTCTCCCTCGATCGGCGCCCTGGAGCTCGACGCCCAGGGAAGATGGATGAAGACACCCTCCCCGGCCTTCAAGTAGGCAACGGGCTGGGGCTCTTCGGAGCCCGGTGCTGCATCAGTGGCGGAGGGGTCGGCGGTCGGTGTAGCGCCATGCGCTCCTCCGCCCTCGGGGTCGTCAGTGCGATCGCTGGACCCCTCGCCAGCTCCTGCACCAGCAGCCTTGGCGGCCTCTTCGCTGGCGGGATCGTCAGCGTCGGCCTTTTCCTCGGCGGCATCGGCATCTTCGGTGTTGCCGCGTGCGTCCTCCTCGCCGGTGGCCTCAGTCTCCATCGGATCTGGTGGAGGGAGATCTGAAGACAGGAAGAGGAAGGAAAAGTCAAGCAAATATCCAAAAAGAAGATCAGAAGAAGAACCCAAGGGAAAGTTTTCGACAAGGAGGGTTACCTGTGCTGGGCTCTGTGACCATGGGCTCCACCATCGAAGGCTCACTGGTTCCGTCCCTTGCCGGGGACCTCTCCCTTGCCGGAGAGCGCTCCCTTGTCGGAGAATCGCCCCTGGGCGGCGTAGTCGAAGCAGACAACACCTCTGGAACGGCTTCTGGTTGCTCCTGATGGGCCCGCTCTGCTCCTACACAAGCAAGTCAGCAATCAAGATATCAGCAAAGAAAAAGCACCCAGGCATGCCCCACAATAGGAAGTGAACAAATACTTACGCTGGGGGCTGTGCTGGGGGCTGCTTCGAGGAGATGGTACCGGGTCCGTCAAGGTGGTCTTGGACGTGTCCTCTGCCATCACAGCAGGATTGTCCTCGATAACAACCATGGGGACCTTGGCCCTCTTCGCCGCTCTCTCGGCCAGAGTCCTGAAATGGAACAAGGATTCAGAGGGAAGCAGATCAGATGCAAGACAAGAAACAACAAAGATTGAAGAAATACAAGTACAACAAGAAGAAAGTCTTACTCCTCCTCCTCTTCTTCCTCCTCGTCGGAGCTCAGCCCGGAGAGGTCGAAGTCTGGTACCCTTTCTGCGCGGTGAGGCGGAGGAGTAGGCTCCCTTGGGCGCTTGCCGGGGGCTGCGGCGGGATCAGGCGTGGCGGCTCGAGAAGACCCCTCCCCAGTTGCCGGCGCAGCATGAGATGCTCACGCGGCAACGGTACTTGCCGCGGTGGAGCGTGTCTCGCGGCGCTGCGGCTGTTGGCCCGTCTGCCGCCCTGCTGTATCTCCGGTCCTGCGAAGGCGCCTCCTTGTTTGAGCTGGGGGCTGCGCTGAGGGCCCCGTCTGCGGCAAGCTGCTTGAGGATGGTTGGCCACTTGCGCCGCCGGCAGGCTCGCTTGCCTCGGCTTCGGGCTCCTCCTCGCCGGCGACCTCCCCGCCAAGGTCCTCTCGGTCGGCAAGGCTTGCCACCTCAGCCGCCTCTGCCTCCTCCAACGTGAAGCCAAACTCGCCCGCGGCGGCAGCTGCCGCCACCTCTTCGGCCCTGGTGGCGATGTACCGCATCTCATCGTCGGTGGTGTCGCAGGTGAGGAGCCTCTGCTCGTCGGCGCGGACTGCTACCTCCACCAAGCTGTCGAAGAATTGTCGCACGACGTCGTCGGCGGGCTCCTTCCAAGTTGGGATAATCCCGTGCGTGTCGCACTCCGGCATCATTGCACGGATGCGATCAAGCTGGGAGTTGTTGCACAGTGGAATGACACCCTGCGGCATCCTGAACCTCTCCGGATGGTTGTCGTCGTGCTTGAATAGCTCCTTGAGCATCCCGTCAAGCTCCAGAATAGTGAAGTTAAAATTGAGGCCTGGGCGCAGCCTCATGATATCTGCCGGGCCTCCGAACAGCCAGGCGGGCCTCCCCCTCTCCTGCAGAGGGGCGATGCGACGGCGAAGGAAGTCCGCGCCAACGGCCCCTACTGTGAGTCCGGCAAGCCTGAGTTGCAGAATCCGGGTGGTGGCGATCTTCAGCTTGGCATCGTCCGCCGCCAGAGCGCTCCAGTCACCGCTGCGCACTACCCGGGTTTGGCGCAAAGTGGTGAAGGGCTGCGGATCTGCGTCGACAATCCAACACCATTCAGCCCTCCACTCGTCCCATTTGCTGCGGAGCTCCCCCTCCAGATACACCTCCTTCTTGCCGACCCTCGAGATCCAGGAGACCCCGCCAGACAAGGGCTCTCCTTTCTCGACCCAGGGAATGAAATAGTGGCGGAAAAGGGCAACGTTGGGGTGGATTCCGACGAAGTTCTCGCAAATATGCGCGAAAACCGCCATTGTCAGAACGGCGTTGGGGGTGAAGTCAAGGAGGTGGAGCCCGTATGTATTCATGATGTCGCAGAAGAAATCGGAGAAGGGCGGGCAGAGCCTGCAATAGAAGAATACTGGAAAGAAATGATACCCTTTTGGCCACCGCTTCAAAGTAGATGCTTCGGCGGAGAGCATCGGTGTGCGCGGATGTGCCCGCGTCTCCGTCGACCAGAAGAGATAGAACTCCTCCCGCAGCGCCTTCGGGGTGAGCTCGGGGGGGAAAAGTGCACGCTCCTTGCGCAGCGCCTCGAGCCGCAGAGCCTCGGTCGACTTCGCATTCTTCCCGATCTTCGGAGCCATGGCGAAGACGGTGGGGAAGCGCGGAGGCGTTGGTGGCGACGGCGGCGACGGGCGGCGGAGCGCTGCTCTCTTTCGGCTTGGGAAGCGGAGGGGAGCAGCGGAGTTTTCTGAGAAAGAAACCGCAAGTAGCGATGGTGGGGGAACGGCCCCTGTTTCCTCTGCTTATAAAGAGGAGAGGCAAACGTTACGCCTTTCTTGATTTAAGAATTGCCAACGATCTCTCCCACGACGCCGCATTTGACGCGTGCCGTTATGTGAGGGCGCGGTGGATACAGAGTTAGATTTGGTGTGGACTCAGGCCGCGTGTGCCCGTGCCCTATTTTGGGCCTGGCCCAACAGTGCTTGGCACCGCGTGTGGCCCAGGCCTAGGGGCTCCTGTCGGTGTACTAAAGTAGGGGTACCTTAGTATCCCGAACTTGTGCACGGGCAGTCGCAGCGTCCCGCGGCAAGGCTTGCCGGGCGTCCGCCAAGATCCTTCGCTATTCCTATTACTGCCATTCAAGAACAAAGTGTCTCAACTGAGAAGACAAGGCCCCGGCAGGAGGAGCTTGCCGGGAAGGACAAGGCCCCGGCAAGAGGAGCTTGCCGGGAAGGCCAACCAAGGCATTTCAAGAGACTTGCCGCGACGCGCCGTGCGTCCCGGCAAAGACCCGACGAGCGACAAGCTTGCGGGTGCGACAAGACAACGACCGCGGCAAGGCGCTTGCCGCGGTGAAGCCACCACTCTGCGCCCATGCTCCAGCGCATCCGACAACGTGTCGCCACAGGATCGTTCCTGGCGCACGTGGCGAGTAGCTGTGCAGCCAAGCGGTGCGAGGTGGCAAGTGGAGATGACGAGAAGGCCATCGTGGCGATCGGTGGCGCCCCTAACGATCGTTTCCTGCACTGTTCGGGCGACCGGATGGGCATTAAATGCCCTTGTCCCCTGCCGTCAGAGTTAGGTAGGGGGCACTGTAGATAGCGGTTGTACCGACCCCCTTTTTTTTACTTTTTTGACCCCTCTCTGCGTTGCCACCTGTCGGTGACCCCTTTAGCCTATAAAAGGAGGCCCATGCGCATATAGAAGGGGTTCGACTCATTCGAAACTAAAGAATGCTCACACTCTCAAGCAAGAACACAATACAAACACAAAGCAGCAGTAGGAGTTTTATCTCTCCGGAGAGCTCCGAAGCTGGGTAAAATACCTCGCGTGCTTCGCCTCGATCTGCTCTTCGTGTGCCCTCCGCTCCCTGCCGGACCGAGAAGGGGCCCTACCCCATAGGTGCTCGTTTCCCACGACACACGTGCATTGGACTAAACTGGAATCTGCAAGCATTCAACTCAAGAGAGAAGACAAAGTAATATGGGCACTAAGTTAAATAAACAATCATGCATATGAGAGCCACTAAACATTTTCAATATGGTCTTGTACTCTCGACCCCCAAAGGAAAGAAAAGAAAATAAAAGTATTTACACTGGAAAGCTCCCAACAAGCAAGAAGAAGAACGAGAAATCTTTTTGGGTTTTCATTTTAATTTCTACTACAAGCATGGAAATTAAACTAACTAATTTTTTTGTTTTTTCTTAAGGTTTATCAAACACACAAGAAGAAAGCTAGAAAAATAAAATTAAACTAGCATGGATAATACAATGAAAGAGTATGAGCACCGACAACTAGAATCGTGTGTGAACATGAATGTAAAGTCGGTGAGAAATACATACTCCCCCAAGCTTAGGCTTTTGGCCTAAGTTGGTCTAATGCCAAGGATAGCCTGGCTGATATCCGTAGTTATAACTTGGGTCGTACTGAGATGCAGCAGCAAATGCATCCTGAGCTGCGGCATGTTGGCGAGCCGCCTCCGCTCTCCCTTCGTGTTCAGCTGCCTCCTCCCTTGTAACAACATATCTTCGTTTTGCCTGGTAATCAAAAAGGAAAGGTGCAGGGAGAGTAACATGGACAGAGCTACGTTTGTCAAAGATTAGTCGATACAGGAGGAATTGTTCATTCCTCAAAATAAAATGATGTTTGACCATCGCGTCATATTCTAAATAAGCAGGAAGCAACTCCATATCCCCCTCTCATGGGGCTATACCAAGATAATTAGAAACACGGGTCGCATAAATCCCTCCAAAGATGGGGCCCTTTCTACGGTTCAGGATTAGCCGTTTAGCAATAACGGCACCCATACTAAAACTATTATCACCAAACAAGGCATGCAATAGAATAATAATATCAGGTACACTGAAGTTTCCACTATTTCCACGACCAATTATGCATCGACTAGCAAACAAGGCTAGCGTAAAACAGGAAAGTGTATGCTAGAGATTCTCGCATCGGAACCCTTCTTTGGATCCCCTACAGTAATGCTGTTCACAAAGCCATCCACATCTTTACGATGTGGTTCATCTAATCTGCCCTCAAAGGGTATTCTACATATCGTGCAAAAATTACATAAAGACATTTCCTTGAATTCATCATATAAATGAAATAATACTGACGGAGGTGACTTCTTAGGATAATAATAAAAGTTTTGCACGAAAGTATTGGTGAGTAAGAGATATTGATTGATCCGGTCGTGGAGGAAGTCGGTGAGGCCTGCATTTTCAATCAAAGAATAAAAGTCTTCATAAATCCCGGCTTCCCTCAAGAAATTATCGCAAGGCCATTCACACGGCCGTACTTCCGCTACGCGAGGAAGATTATACTTGGCCTTTTCCTTCTCTTTAGCTTGTATTTCCTGGGAGCCTTGGCTAGAAGAGCCCCTCAAAAGTCTCCTTATCATTTTCTGAAAATTTATGAATTTTTAGTAACTTCAAAATAAAACTGAATAAAACTAAACAAGATT
Source organism: Triticum timopheevii (assembly GCA_963921465.1). Lineage (NCBI taxonomy): Eukaryota > Viridiplantae > Streptophyta > Magnoliopsida > Poales > Poaceae > Triticum > Triticum timopheevii. The sequence goes on from OY997270.1 coordinate 145,811,026, forward strand.
GGTAGCAACTACTCGTACAAGTGCCTAGAGCCTATATCATGCATTAGAATTACTTGGGACCTCATAAATTTGACATGCAAGCTCAAGAACAGGGTCACCTATGCAGCAAAAATTTGCAATGAATAAAGCACTAGAACAAAAACTAATTGGACCAATGAAGGAGTCACATACCAAGCAACAATCTCCGAAAGCAGTTTTTTGCAATGGAGCTTTCAGCAAGGAGATCGAAAATCGCAACAAAATGAGCTAGAACTCGTGCTTGAGCTAGATGAGGATTTTTTTGGGAAGAAGATGGAGTGTGTGGGTGCAGGAATAAGTGGAGGGGGGCCACCGTGGGCCCACGAGACAGGGGGCGCACCCAGGGGGTGTGGGCGCGCCCTCCACCCTCGTGGCCAGGTGCTAGCCCCCCTGTAGTGTTTTCAGTGCCTAAAATCCTCAAATAATCCATAAAAAATCATACTAAATTTGCAGGGCATTTGGAGCACTTTTATTTTCGGGATATTTTTTATTGCAAGGATAAATCAGAAAAAAGACAGATAATACTATTTTTTCTTTATTTATTCTAAATTACACAAAGTAAAAAGAGGGTACATGTAACGCCCCGGATTCGATGCGCCAGGTGTCTGCCAGTTATTCGCCGTCGTTACCATGTCATTTGCTTGCATGTTGCACTTTGCCATGTCATCTTATGCATTTCATATCATGTCATCATGTGCATCTCATTTTGCATTCGTGTTCATCTCTTGCATCCGAGCATTTTCCTCGTTGACCGTTTTGCAATCCGGCACTCCTATGTCCCCCGGCGTCCCCCTTTTGCCTCTTTTCGTGTGCGGGTATTAAACTTTCTCGGAATGGCCCGAGGTTTGCCAAGCGGCCTTGGTATAGCACTAGTAGACCGCCTGTCAAGTTTCATGCCATTTGGAGGTCGTTTGGTACTCCAACGGTTAACCGGGTAACCGCAAAGCCTCTTTGATCTTGCAGCCCAACACCCCTCCAAAGTGGCCCAAAAATCATCCAAACCCCCTCCATGCTCTCGGTCGTTCGATCACGATCGTGTGGGCGAAAACCGCACCTCATTTGGACTCTCCTAGCTCCCTCTACCTATATATACACCTCCCCCTCCGAAATTCGCGGTGCAAACCCTAGCAGTCTTCCTCCCCGCCGTCACCGGACACGTCCGGCCGCAACCGGACATGTCCGCCCGTCGCCCCCGGCCAATCCCACCTCGCCACATCGCTCCCGCCGCTGTCTCCGCCGTGAGGGCCCGCGCGGCCCAGATCCGGCCCGCGGGGCCCGCGCCGCCGCCCGTCCGGCCCCGCGCCGGCGCCCGCTGCCACCATCGCCGGCGCCACCCGCCGTCCCGCGCTCGCGGTTCTCCCGCGGCGCCCCACGCCCGCCGCCGCGGAGCTCCGCCGCCGCCTCTTTAGTTTAAGAGTATAGAGCAGTTTGGTAGCTCATAAGGCTCATAACCTTGGGGTTGCGGGTTCGATTCCCACTACCGGCTCCATACTCCTTCTTTATGATATATGCATGATATAATATATACATCATGCATTTGTATCTGGATTTTTTGATTTCCTAAAACAGTTTTGGTCTAACAGTTTTTTCTCGGAAGAAGAAAAAAAATAAAAGAAAGAATACAATATGAAAGAAAAGCGTCCATTGTCTAATGGATAGGACAGAGGTCTTCTAAACCTTTGGTATAGGTTCAAATCCTATTGGACGCAATCTTATTTCTATCTATTCTTTAAATAACTATACTAAACTAAAAACAAATTCATAAAATTCTCCGCGAACGTATTGAACAATATAATAGGAAAGTAGGTATTGAGAATATAGGTCGCGTAGTTCAAGTGGGGGATGGGATTGCTCGTATTATAGGTCTTGGTGAAATAATGTCAGGTCTGGAAATAGTTGTTAGTTGTAATAACAAGAAATTTAGTTCACTACTTGTGAAACGTTTAATTATTCGAATGTATCAGCAGAATTTTTTGGATAACTCTGCTCCGCGGTCGCTGGCGCTCGCCGCCACGGCGCCCCGCGTCGCCCCGCCGCCATGCGCCGCCGGCCGGCCGCCACCTCGCCGGCGCCTCCCCGCGTCGCCGCCCGCGCCCCCGTGCGCCTCCCCGACCTCGCCGGCCTCCTGCCCCGCCGCCGGACCCGCCGGCCTCGAGCGCCTCCGGCCTCGCGTCGCCTCCGGCCACCTCTTTCCTCTGCTCCGGCGCCCTGCTCCGGCGAGCCCGTCCCCACCTCGATCCGTGATCCAGATCTGGAGATATGAAGGTTGACCCCCGAAAACGCCCAAGTCCCTGAGTTTTGCATTACCATGCCATGTTCATCGCATCGTATCTCTGCATCCGTAGCTCCGTTTCATGCGTGTAATATGTCAAATTGTTCGTCTCAACGAGTACATCATCTCGTTCCATTGCATCATTTTCATTTGAGCTCATCTTGATGCCCGAAATGCTGTTGGAAGAGTGCATGTTGATCTTAATCTGCTGAAACTGTTAGAACATGCTCATTTGTCATTTTTGCCATGTTTGATGTGTGCATCCTATGAGGTTGATGTCTATGTATTTTGATCTATGCCATTCCATATTTCCAGTGGTGCTACCCATGTATTTTTGTGAGTTGTGTGCTGAGTGCATCGAGCTTGTTAAGTAGGGCACTTGCTGTTGCTGTTTTCCTGACAGATTCTGTTATAATTTGTTGCTATGTAAACCTGCTGCTACAAGTCATTTCGTGCATAATCTGGAGATGTTTACTAAGGATGAGTTGTTATACATGTCTTGATCTATCCATTCATGCCCCTGGTTGCATTTATAGCCTGCTGTAGATTGTCATAATCTTGCTCCAAAGTTTCTAAATAATGTTGCTGTCAACCTGTTAACATGAAGTTCAGTTTTGGCCATGTGCTTTTCTAGTGATCCGTTCATCCTATGAACTTGATCTTGCCATGCTTAGCTTCATAAACATGCCTTCTTACTGTTGTTTGCCTTGCCGTGCCATGTATTGTTCTGTTGTGAGTGTTTCAAGCTCACCAACATGCCTACTTATTATTGTTCCTGCCATGTATGAATCTGTAATATAACTTGCCATGTTTACATGGGTGCCATCATATTTTCTGTGCCCTTTTGGCTCATGGTCAGTAAGGGACTCTTGTTCTATGCATTTAGTAGTATCATGCCATGCCTTTGTTTGTCATGATATGTTCCTGTAACATGTTGTTTGATAGCTCTAAACATAGCAACCTGATGTTATTTCCTGATAAGTCTGAAACTGTTATTATTTGCAATATCTCCATGTCTTTTTGAGCATGATCCATTGATTTCTGGAGATAGCTCAGTGTTCAAGTTTTGTTATGCTTTACCTGTACTTCATGCTCATGCCTTTTGTTCTTATGTTGGGGTGCTGTAGCTTATTGTTTTGATGCTTGCAATATGCCTAGTTGCTGTTATGGACAGATTGTTGCTATGACTTGTATAGAGTGTATGTGTTGAACCGTTGCTCCGTTTTGAGAGTGCTCTATATGAAACTTGCTTGATTTTGCATGTAGCTTCATATTATCATGTTGCATCCTTGTTTTGGTGTGTTTGCTTGATGTTTGGGTGCATTTTGCATCGATGCCATGCTTTACTTGTTTTGCTCATATCTTCTAGGCCGTAGCTCCGAATTAAATGAACTTTATATGTAACTTGACTAGAATTTTGTGTAGATCATCTTGGTGCATCTTAACTTGCTGTTTAACTACTTGAACATAATGTTTATTCAGTTCTGGACCCATTTCGAAATTTGCATATGAGGACTTCCCGGAATTGTTATATGCTGTTTCCGGCCTCATTTTAACTTGCTTTGATGTGTTGTTCTTGTTTGCATCATCTCTTGCCAAGAGTAGCTTCATGTAGCTTTGTCATGCATCATTCTCGTTGTGCATCATGTCTTGTCTATGTGTGGTGTGTTTACCATGTTGTGTGCTTCTTCTCGATAGTTCCCGTTTCATTGCGATCGTGAGGATTCGTTCGTCTACGCTTGGTTCGTCTTTGTGGCTTCATATTCTTCATGGACTCGTTCTTCTTCCTAGCGGGATCTCAGGCAAGATGACCGCTACCCTGGATCTCACTACTATCATTTCTATGCTAGTTGCTTCGTTTTATCGCTATGCTGCGTTACCTATCTTTTGCTCTTCGAGCCTCCCAAATTGCCATGAACCTCTAACCTTTGACACCATTCCTAGCAAACCATTGCTTGGCTATGTTATCATTTTGCTCAGCCCCTCTTATAGCGTTGCTAGTTGAAGGTGAAGTTGAAGATTGCTCCATGGTGGACAGGATTTTGGTTGGGATATCACAATATCTCTTATATTATTAATGCATCTATATACTTGGTAAAGGGTGGAAGGCTCGGCCTTATGCCTGGTGTTTTGTTCCACTCTTGCCGCCCTAGTTTCCGTCATACCGGTGTTATGTTCCCGGATTTTGCGTTCCTTACGCGGTCGGGTGATTTATGGGACCCCCTTGACAGTTCGCTTTGAATAAAACTCCTCCAGCAGGGCCCAACCTTGGTTTTACCATTTGCCTCACCACCACCTACCTTTCCCTTGGGAGTAATTAACCCAAGGGTCATCTTTATTATAGCTCCCCCGGGCCAGTGCTTGTCTAAGTGTTGGTCCGAACTGAGCAGCCTGCGGGGCCACCTCGGGGAAACTCGAAGTCTAGTTTTACTCGTAGCTTGACTTATCCGGTGTTGCCCTGAGAACAAGATATGTGCAGCTCCTATCGGGATTGTCGGCGCATCGGGAGGCTTTGCTGGTCTTGTTTTACCATTGTCGAAATGTCTTGTAAACCGGGATTTCGAGACTGATCGGGTCTTCCTGGGAGAAGGTCTATTCCTTCTTTGATCGCGAGAGCTTGTCATGGGCTAAGTTGGGACACCCCTGTAGGGTATAAACTTTCGAGAGCCGTGCCCACGGTTATTTGGCAGATGGGAATTTGTTAATGTCCGGTTGTAGATAACTTGACACCAGATCCGAATTAAAACGCATCAACCGCGTGTGTAGCCGTGATGGTCTCTTCTCGGTGGAGTCCGGGAAGTGAACACGGTTTCTGGGTTATGTTTGACGTAAGTAGGTGTTCAGGATCACCTCTTGATCATTGCTAGCTTCACGACCGTTCCTTTGCTTCTCTTCTCGCTCTTATTTGCATATGTTAGCCACCATATCATGCTTAGTCGCTGCTGCAACCTCACCACTTTACCCCTTCCTTTCCCATTAAGCTTTGCTAGTCTTGATACCCATGGTAATGGGATTGCTGAGTCCTCGTGGCTCACAGATTACTACAACAACAGTTGCTGGTACAGGTTTTGCGATGATCCTGACGTGAGAGCGATGTTCGCTTGTTTTGGAGTTCTTCTTCTGCTTCTTCTTCGATCAGGGGATAGGTTCCAGGTCGGCAGTCTAGGCTAGCAGGGTGGATATTGTTTGAGTTTCTGTTTATGATTCATCTGTAGTCGGATGTTGTTCTTGTATGTTGTATTGTTATATTCATGTGACATTGTATGTATTGGATGTATCCCCATCTATTATGTAATGTTGATGTAATGATATCCACCTTGCAAAAGCGTTCCAATATGCGGGTCTATCCTTGGTGGGACCTTCGAGTTCCTTTTGGATAGGGTCGCATATTGGGCGTGACAAGTTGGTATCAGAGCCTCGACCGACCCTAGGAGCCCCCTTGATTGATCGTGTAGTTTGGCCGTTGTTGAGTCTAGAAGAAAACTGTTTTCGGAGTCTAGTTATATCGGAGAGTAGGAATTCTTTTACTCCTCCGCCCCTTCGTCGCTCTGGTGAGGAATCTTGACGTAGGTGTTTTGAATTACTCCTCTTCCCTTTCAAATTTTCTTTAGGATCACGCAGTTGGTTTTCTGATCTTTGTTCCTCAGCTCTTTTCATCCGGTGCATTTCTCGTCAAGTTGACTCGAGTCTCTTCATCTCTGAGTTCAATCCTCAGTTGTTTTCTTTTCCCTCCCGCCCACCCTTCTTCCTCTCGGAACCGGAGTCTGTAATCGAGTACCCATCCTACTCGTGTGAAGCCTTTGCTTTCTTTCAACCGGTGTTTTCTCTGCAAGTTATTCATCGGTTCCCCTTCCAAGTTGCCTTTGTTTTCCCGCCCTCCCACACTCTTCTTCCCGGAGCTTGAGTCTGTTTCGAGCATCAATTCCATTCGTACGGAGCCTCTTCAGTCTTTTGTCAATTATTTCAATCAGCGAATTCTCTTTTGTTTGGCATTCTTCATCTCTTTTCTTTTCCGGTGGACCCAATTCAAGTATTCGGTGTTGATCACATTCTTTTCCTTAGTTAAACTGTTATCCTTACTCGTTCTCCTATCGACATTTAATCATTCCGGAGTTCGGAAGAAATCTCAAGAGATTTGTCTGTGTTCGAATTAATTCGAGGTGGTCACCTCATTCAAATATTTCATTGTTCCGGTGCATCATCTATCTGTTCAACATCCCTTTCCAATGGTGTTTTCTCTTCAGTGGGCCCTAACCCACAGGTCTTTTCCCAGGATCTTACCTGACTCTTCTAATTCTCCCGGAGTTATTCTCAAATTATTTTCAAGTGTGATGTAAGAATGGATTTCTTCAGTCACTTGGCTTCTCCAAGATCTCTTTCAAATCATTTCGTTGTTGACTCAACTTCTTCGCCTTTCGTTTCCCCGGAGTGATTTCATAGTCTATCAGATTCCGTGAGCTTTTGATTCCCGTCATTCGCGTCGTTCCTCTCTCTTCTCGAGTTTTCTCGATTCTTTGCTTCTTCTCTTGAGTTCTTGTTTCACCTCATCCCTTTTCCCTTCCGTCTCGGTCCTAAGATCTCGGGACGAGATCTCTTGATAGTGGAGGAGTGTTGTAACGCCCCGGATTCGATGCGCCAGGTGTCTGCCAGTTATTCGCCGTCGTTGCCATGTCATTTGCTTGCATGTTGCACTTTGCCATGTCATCTTATGCATTTCATATCATGTCATCATGTGCATCTCATTTTGCATTCGTGTTCGTCTCTTGCATCCGAGCATTTTCCCCGTTGTCCGTTTTGCAATCCGGCACTCCTATGTCCCCCGGCGTCCCCCTTTTGCCTCTTTTCGTGTGCGGGTATTAAACTTTCTCAGAATGGCCCGAGGTTTGCCAAGCGGCCTTGGTATAGCACAGGTAGACCGCCTGTCAAGTTTCGTGCCATTTGGAGGTCGTTTGGTACTCCAACGGTTAACCAGGTAACCGCAAAGCCTCTTTGATCTTGCAGCCCAACACTCCAAAGTGGCCCAAAACCCATACAAACCCCCTCCATGCTCTCGGTCGTTTGGTCACGATCGTGTGGGCGAAAATCGCACCTCATTTGGACTCTCCTAGCTCCCTCTACCTATATATACACCTCCCCTCCGAAATTCGTGGTGCAAACCCTAGCAGTCTTCCTTCCCGCCGTCACCGGACACGTCCGGCCGCAACCGGACATGTCCGCCCGTCGCCCCCGGCCAATTCCACCTCGCCACGTCGCTCCCGCCGCCGTCTCCGCCGCCAGGGCCCGCGGGGCCTAGATCCGGCCCGCGGGGCCCGCGCCACCGGCCGTCCGGCCCCGCGCCGGCGCCCGCCGCCGCCATCGCCGGCGCCGCCCGCCGTCCCGCGCTCGCCGGTTCTCCCGCGGCCGCGGAGCTCCGCCGCCGCTTTGCTCCGCGGTCGCCGGCGCTCGCCACCACGGCGCCCCGCGCCGCCCCGCCGCCATGCGCCGCCGGCCGGCCGCCACCTCGCCGACGCCTCCCCGCGTCGCCGCCTACGCCCCCGTGCGCCTCCCCGACCTCGCCGGCCTCCTGCCCCGCCGCCGGACCCGCCGACCTCGAGCGCCTCCGGCCTCGCGTCGCCTCCGGCCGCCTCCTTCCTCTGCTCCGGCGGCCTGCTCCGGCGAGCCCAGCCCCACCTCGATCCGCGATCCAGATCTGGAGATATGAAGGTTGACCCCCCCGAAAACGCCTAAGTCCCTGAGTTTTGCATTACCATGCCATGTTCATCGCATCGTATCTCTGCATTCGTAGCTCCGTTTCGTGCGTGTAATATGTCAAATTGTTCGCCCAAACGAGTACATCATCTCGTTCCATTGCATCATTTTCATTTGAGCTCATCTTGATGCCCGAAATGCTGTTGGAAGAGTGCATGTTGATGTTAATCTGCTGAAACTGTTATAACATGCTCATTTGTCATTTTTGCCATGTTTGATGTGTGCATCCTATGAGGTCGATGTCTACATGTGTTTTGATCTATGCCATGCCATCTTTCCAGTGGTGATACCCATGTATTTTTCTGAGTTGTGTGGTGAGTGCATCGAGCTTGTTAAGTAGGGCACTTGCTGTTGCTGTTTTCCTGACAGATTCTGTTATAATTTGTTGGTATGTAAACCTGCTGCTACAAGTCATTTCGTGCATAATCTGGAGATGTTTACTAAGTATGAGTTGTTATATATGTCTTGCTATATCCATTCATGCCCCTGGTTGCATTTATAGCCAGCTGTAGCTTGTTGTAATATTGCTCCAAAGTTGCTAAATAATGTTGATGTCAACCTGTTAACATGAAGTTCAGTTTTGGCCATGTGCTTTTCTAGTGATCCATGCACCCTATGAACTTGATCTTGCCATGCTTAACTTCATAAACATGCCTTCTTACTGTGGTTGCCTTGCCATGCCATGTATTGATCTGTGGTGAGTGGTTCAAGCTCACCAACATGCCTACTTATTGTTGTTCCTGCCATGTACGAATCTGTAATATAACTTGCCATGTTTACATGGGTGCCATCATATTTTCTGTGCCCTTTTGGCTCATGCTCAGTAAGGGACTCTTGTTCTATGCATTTAGTAGTATCATGCCATGCCTTTGTTTGTCATGATATGTTCCTGTAACATGTTGTTTGATAGCTCTAAACATTGCAACCTGATGTTATTTCCTGATAAGTCTGAAACTGTTATTATTTGCAATATCTCCATGTCTTTTGAGCATGATCCATTGATTTCTGGAGATAGCTCAGTGTTCATCTTTTGTTATGCTTTTCCTGTAATTAATGCTCATGCCTTTTGTTCTTATGTTGGGGTGCTGTAGCTTATTGTTTTGATGCTTGCAATATGCCTAGTTGCTGTTATGGACAGATTGTTGCTATGACTTGTATAGAGTGTATGTGTTGAACCGTTGCTCCGTTTTGAGAGTGCTCTATATGAAACTTGCTTGATTTTGCATGTAGCTTCATATTATCATGTTGCATCCTTGTTTTGGTGTGTTTGCTTGATGTTTGGGTGCATTTTGCGTCGATGCCATGCTCTACTTGTTTTGCTCATATCTTCTAGGTCGTAGCTCCGAATTAAAGGAACTTTATATGTAACTTGACTAGAATTTCGTGTAGATCATCTTGGTGCATCTTAACTTGCTGTTTAACTACTTGAACATAATGTTTATTCAGTTCTGGACCCATTTCGAAATTTGCATATGAGGACTTCCCGGAATTGTTATATGCTGTTTCCGGCCTCATTTTAACTTGCTTTGATGTGTTGTTCTTGTTTGCATCATCTCTTGCCATGAGTAGCTTCATGTAGCTTTGTCATGCATCATGCTCATTGTGCATCATGCCTTGTCTATGTGTGGTGTGTTTACCATGTTGTGTGCTTCTTCTCGATAGTTCCCGTTTCGTTGCGATCGTGAGGATTCATTCGTCTACGCTTGGTTCGTCTTCGTGGCTTCATCTTCTTCATGGACTCGTTCTTCTTCCTAGCGGGATCTCAGGCAAGATGACCGCTACCCTGGATCTCACTACTATCATTGCTATGCTAGTTGCTTCGTTCTATCGCTATGCTGCGTTACCTATCTTTTTGCTCTTCAAGCCTCCCAAATTGCCATGAACCTCTAACCTTTGACACCATTCCTAGCAAACCATTGCTTGGCGATGTTACCGTTTTGCTCGGCCCGTCTTATAGCGTTGCTAGTTGCAGGTGAAGTTGAAGATTGCTCCATGGTGGACAGGATTTTGGTTGGGATATCACAATATCTCTTATATTATTAATGCATCTATATACTTGGTAAAGGGTGGAAGGCTCGGCCTTATGCCTCGTGTTTTGTTCCACTCTTGCCGCCCTAGTTTCTGTCATACCGGTGTTATGTTCCCGGATTTTGTGTTCCTTACACGGTCTGGTGATTTATGGACCCCCTTAACAGTTCGCTTTGAATAAAACTCCTCCAGCAGGGCCCAACCTTGGTTTTACCATTTGCCTCACCACCACCTATCTTTCCCTTGGGAGTAATTAACCCAAGGGTCATCTTTATTATAGCCCCCCCGGGCCAGTGCTTGTCTAAGTGTTGGTCCGAACTGAGCAGCCTGCGGGGCCACCTCGGGGAAACTCGAAGTCTGGTTTTACTCGTAGCTTGACTTATCCGGTGTTGCCCTGAGAACGAGATATGTGCAGCTCCTATCGGGATTGTCGGTGCATCGGGCGGCTTTGCTGGTCTTGTTTTACCATTGTCGAAATGTCTTGTAAACCAGGATTCCGAGACTGATCGGGTCTTCCTGGGAGAAGGTCTATTCCTTCGTTGATTGCGAGAGCTTGTCATGGGCTAAGTTGGGACACCCCTGCAGGGTATAAACTTTCGAGAGCCGTGCCCGCGGTTATGTGGCAGATGGGAATTTGTTAATGTCCGGTTGTAGATAACTTGACACCAGATCCGAATTAAAACGCATCAACCGCGTGTGTAGCCATGATGGTCTCTTCTCGGCGGAGTCCGGGAAGTGAACACGGTTTCTGGGTTATGTTTGACGTAAGTATGTGTTCAGGATCACCTCTTGATCATTGCTAGCTTCACGACCGTTCCTTTGCTTCTCTTCTCGCTCTTATTTGCCTATGTTAGCCACCATATCATGCTTAGTCGCTGCTGCAACCTCACCACTTTACCAATTCCTTTCCCATTAAGCTTTGCTAGTCTTGATACCCATGGTAACGGGATTGCTGAGTCCTCGTGGATCACAGATTACTACAACAACAGTTGCAGGTACAGGTTTTGCGATGATCCTGACGTGAGAGCGATGTTCGCTTGTTTTGGAGTTGTTCTTCTGCTTCTTCTTCGATCAGGGGATAGGTTCCAGGTCGGCAGCCTGGGCTAGCAGGGTGGATATTGTTTGAGTTTCTATTTATGATTCATCCGTAGTCGGATGTTGTTCTTGTATGTTGTATTGTTATATTCATGTGACATTGTATGTATTGGATGTATCCCCATCTATTATGTAATGTTGATGTAATGATATCCACCTTGCAAAAGCGTTCCAATACGCGGGTCTATCCTTGGTGGGACCTTCGAGTTCCTTTGGGATAGGGTCGCATATTGGGCGTGACAGTACAGAAGGTTGTGCCTTCTAGTTTCATCCATCTCATGATCATCAAAATGAATCCACTAACAAGGTTGATCAAGTCTTGTTAACAAACTCATTCCAAATAACACGGAACCGGAGAAATTTTGAATAACACTAAGTTACCTCAACGGGGATATGAACATCCCCAACAATTAGAATATCATACTTTTTCTTGACAATAGGACGAGGAAATTCAACACCTCCAATAATGATAGTTGGAATTTTTCCAATAGAATTGATACTATGAACTTGAGGTTGTTTCCTCGGAAAGTGTACCGTATGCTCATTACCATTAACATGAAAAGTGACATTGCCTTTGTTGCAATCAATAACAGCCCCTGCAGTATTCAAAAAGGGTCTACCAAGGATAATTGACATACTATCGTCCTCGGGAATATCAAGAATAACAAAGTCCGTTAAGATAGTGACAACTACAACAGGCACATCCTCACAAATACCGATAGGTATAGCAGTTGATTTATCAGCCATTTGCAAAGATATTTCAGTAGGTGTCAACTTATTCAATTCAAGTCTACGATATAAAGAGAGAGGCATAACACTAACACCAGCCCCAAGATCACATAAAGCAGTTTTAACATAGTTTCTTTTAATGGAGAATGGTATAGTTGGTATCCCTGGATCTCCAAGTTTCTTTGGTATTCCACCCTTAAAAGTATAACTAGCAAGCACGGTGGAAATTTCAGCTTCCAGTATCTTTCTCTTATTTGTAATGATATCCTTCATATATAGCATAAGGATTTAATTTAAGCATATCAGTTAAGCGCATACGTAAAAAGATAGGTCTAATCATTTCAGCAAAGCGCTCAAAATCCTCATCATTCTTTGTCTTGGATGGTTTAGGAGGAAAGGGCATGGGTTTCTGAACCCATGGTTCTCTTTCTCTACCGTGCTTCCTAGCAACAAAATCTCTCTTATCATAACGTTGATTCTTTGATTGTGGGTTATCAAGATCAACAGCAGGTTCAACCTCTACTTCATTATTATTGCTAGGTGGAGCATCAACATGAACATTACCATTAACATTATCACTAGGTTCATGTTCATCACCTGATTGTGTTTCAGCATCAGAAATAGAAATATCATTGGGATTCTCAGGTGTGCCTACAACAGGTTCACTAGAAGCATGCAAAGTCCTATCGTTTTTCTTTTTATTTTTAGAAGAACTAGGTGCCTCGAAATTATTTCTCTGAGAATCTTGCTCGATTCTCTTAGGGTGGCCTTCAGGATACAAAGGTTCCTGAGTCATTCTACCCGTTCTAGTAGCCACTCTAACAGCAAAGTCATGTTTGTTATTTAATTCATCGAGCAAATCACTTTGAGCTTTAAGTACTTGCTCAGCTTGAGTGGTAACCAAAGAAGCATATTTGCTAATGAGTTTAAGTTCACCTTTAACTCTAGCCATATAATCACTCAAGCGTCCTATCTCGAAAGCATTATTCTTTAATTCTCTACCAACATAAGCATTAAGACTTTCTTGTCTAGCCATAAAGTCATCAAATTCATTTAAGCATGGGCTATGAAATTAAGTAGACAAAATTTCAACTTTATCATATCTATAGAGAGAATTTACATTTACTACCTGTGTTGGGTTATCAAGACAATGTGTTTCTTTAACAGGCGGTATATTACGACCATGTATTTCTTCAATAGGAGGTAAATTCTTAACATCTTCAGCTTTAATACCTTTTTCTTTCACTGATTTCTTTGCCTCTTGCATATCTTCAGGACTGAGAAATAGAACACCCCTCTTTTTCTGAGTTGGTTTAGGTATAGGCTTTGGAGTTGGCTCAATTGGCTCAGGAATTGCCTCAAGAATTGGCTCAGGAAGGGTCTAATTATTTTCATTAGTCAACATATTATTCAATTGTAATTCAGCTTGGTCGACCGTTCTTTCCCTGAAAACACAACCAGCACAACTATCCAAGTAGTCCTTGGAAGCATCGGTTAGTCCATTATAAAAGATATCAAGTATTTCATTTTTCTTCACAGGATGATCAGGCAAAGCATTAAGTAATTGGAGAAGCCTCCCCCAAGCTTGTGGGAGACTCTCTTCTTTGATTTGCACAAAATTATATATTTCCAGCAAGGCAGCTTGTTTCTTATGAGCGGGGAAATATTTAGCACAAAAGTAATAAATCATATCCTGGGGACTACGCACACAACCAGGATCAATAGAATTAAACCAAGTCTTAGCATCACCCTTTAATGAGAAGGGAAATATCTTAATGATATAGTAATAGCGAGACTTCTCATCATTAGTAAACAGGGTGGCTATATCACGCAACTTGGTAAGATGTGCCACAACAGTTTCAGATTCAAGGCCATAAAAAGGATCAGATTCAACCAAAGTAATTATTTTAGGATCAACAGAGAATTCATAATCCTTATCAGTAACACAGATAGGTGAAGTAGCAAAAGCGGGGTCAGGTTTTGTTCTAGCATTAAGGGATCGCTGCTTCCATTTGGCTAATAACTTCTTAAGATCATATCTATCTTTGCAAGCAAAACTAGCTCTAGCAGCTTCCTGATCCATAACATAACCCCCAGGAACAATAGGTAATTCATAATCAGGGGGAGAACTTTCATCATCACTATCATCAATAATAGAATCTTCTATAATTTCATTCTCTCTAACCCTAGCAAGTTGTTCATCAAGAAATTCACCTAATGGCAAAGTAGTATCACACACAGAATTAGTTTCATCATAAGTATCATGCATAGCAGAAGCGACATATTAGAATTCATAGCAGTAGCAGGTTTAGGTGTCGCAAGCTTACTCAAAACAGAAGGAGAATCTAGTGCAGAGCTAGATGGAAATTCCTTACCTCCCCTCGTAATTGAGGGAAAAATCTTGGTTCTTTCATCTTTCAAGTTCCTCATAGTGATCAGCAGATATAAATCCCAAGTGACTCAAATAATAGAGCTATGCTCCCCGACAACGGCGCCAGAAATTAGTCTTGATAACCCACAAGTGTAGGGGATCGCAACAGCTTTCGAGGGTAGAATATTCAACCCAAATTTATTGATTCGACACAAGGGGAGCCAAAGAATATTCTTAAGTATTAGCAGTTGAGTTGTCAATTCAACCACACCTGGATAACTTAGTATCTGCGGCAAAGTATTTAGTAGCAAAGTAGTATGATAGTAATGGTAACAGTGGCAAAAGAAAAGATAGCAGTTTTGTAGTAGTTGTAACAGTAGCAACGGAAAAGTAATTAAGCGAAGCACAATATGTGAGAAGCTCGTAGGCATTGGATCAGTGATGGATAATTATGTCGGATGCGATTCCTCATGTAATAGCTATAACATAGGGTGACACAGAACTAGCTCCAGTTCATCAATGTAATGTAGGCATGTATTCCAAATGTAGTCATACGTGCTTATGGAAAAGAACTTGCATGACATCTTTTGTCCTACCCTCCCGTGGCAGCGGGGTCCTAGTGGAAACTAAGGGATATTAAGGCCTCCTTTTAATAGAGAACTGGAACAAAGCATTAGCACATAGTGAATACATGAAATCCTCAAACTATGGTCATCACCGAGAAGTATCCCGATTATTGTCACTTCGGGGTTGTTGGATCATAACACATAATAGGTGACTATAGACTTGCAAAATAGGATCAAGAACTCACATATATTCATGAAAACATAATAGGTTCAGATCTGAAATCATGGCACTCGGGCCCTAGTGACAAGCATTAAGCATAGCAAAGTCATAGCAACATCAATCTCAGAACATAGTGGATACTAGGGATCAAACCCTAACAAAACTAACTTGATTACATGGTAAATCTCATCCAACCCATAACCGTCTAGCAAGCCTACGATGGAATTACTCACGCACGGCGGTGAGCATCATGAAATTGGTGATGGAGGATGGTTGATGATGACGACAGCGAGAAATCCCCCTCTCAGAAGCCCCGAACGGACTCCAGATCAGACCTCCCAAGAGAGATTAGGGCTTGGCAGCGGCTCCGTATCGTAAAACGCGATGAAACTTTCTCTCTGATTTTTTCTCTGCGAAACGGAATATATGGAGTTGGAGTTGAGGTCGGTGGAACATCAGGGGGCCCACGAGACAGGGGGGCGCGCCCCCACCCTCGTGGACAAGGTGTGGGCCCCCTGACCTTGATTATTTCGCCAGTATTTTTTATATTTTCCAAAAGTTATCTCCGTGGATTTTCAGGTCATTCCGAGAACTTTTGTTTTTTGCACAATAAACAACACCATGGCAGTTCTGCTGAAAACAATGTCTGTCCAGGTTAGTTTCATTCAAATCATGCAAGTTAGAGTCCAAAACAAGGGCAAAAGTGTTTGGAAAAGTATATACGTTGGAGACGTATCAGTGGCGCCCCCTTTTCCTTCTTCCCCTCTCTCTCTTTCCCCCTTTCCCCCTCCGGTAAAAGGAAAGGTGGGGCCGAATCCTACTAGAAGACCAAGTAGAACTCCTCCTACTTGGGGCGCACCTAGGGCCGTCCTCCTCCCCCTCCCTCCTTGATATGCATGGGGGGGGGGCTATAACACACATCAATTATTCCAAGCCGTGTGCAGCGCCCTCCTCCATAGTTTACACCTCCGGTCATATTCACGTAGTGCTTCGGCGAAGCCCTGCGCGGATCACTTCACCATCACCATCACCACACCGCCGTGCTGACGAAACTCTCCCCCAACACTTTGTTGGATCAAGAGTTCGAGGGACGTCATCGAGCCGAACGTGTGCAGAACTCGGAAGTGCCGTACGTTTGGTGCTTGATCGGTCGGAACGAGAATAAGTTTGACTACATCAACCATGTTAACAAATGCTTTCGCTTTCGGTCTACGAGGGTACGTGAACTTGTGTGAGCGTAGGAATTTTTTTGAAATTGCATGCTACATTCCCCAATAGTGGCATCCGGGCCAAGTCTATGCGTAGATGATATGCACGAGTAGAACACAAAGAGTTATGGGCAGTGATAGTCATACTGCTTACCACCAATGTCTTATTTTGATTCAGTGGTATTGCTAGATGAAGCGGCCTAGACCAACCTTACACGACCGCATTCATGAGACCGGTTGCATCGACAGACATGCAACTAGTTTTGCATAAAGTTGCCTGGCCGGTGTCTGTTTCTCCAACTTTAGTTGAATTGAATTTGACTGCGGCCGGTCCTTGTTGAAGGTTAAAACAACGAATTTGACGAAACACCGTTGTGATTTTGATGCACAGGTAAGAATGGTTCTTACTAGAAGCCCATAGCAGCAACATAAAACTTGCAACAACAAAGCAGAGGACGTCTAACTTGTTTTTGCAGGGCGTGTTGTGATGTGATATGGTCAAGACATGATGTGATATAAGTTGTTGTATGAGATGATCATGTTTTGTAGAAGTTATCGATAACTGGCAGGAGCCTTATGGTTGTCGCTTTATTGTATGAAATGCAAATGCCATGTAATTGCTTTACTTTATCACTATGCGTTAGCGATAGTTGAAGAAGCAATAGTTGGCGAGACGACAACGACGCTATGATGGAGATCAAGGTGTCAAGTCGGTGATGATGGAAATCATGATGGTGCTTTGGAGATGGAGATCAAAGGCACAAGATGATGATGGCCATATCATGTCACATATTTTGATTGCATGTGATGTTTATCTTTTATGCATCTTATTTCGCTTAGTACAGTGGTAGCACTATAAGATGATCCCTTACTGAAATTTCAAGGTATAAGTGTTCTCCTTGAGTATGCACCATTGCGATTGTTCTTCATGCCGAGACACCACATGATGATCAGGTGTGATAAGCTCTACGTTCACATACAACGTGTGCAAGATAGTTTTGCACATGCGGAATACTCGGGTTAAACTTGATGAGCCTAGCATGTACAGACATGGCCTCGGAACACTGGAGACCGAAAGGTCGAGCATGAATCATATAGTATATATGATCAACATAGAGATGTTCACCATTGAAAACTACTCCATCTCACGTGATGATCGGACAAGGTTTTGTTGATTTGGATCACGTGATCATTTAGATGACTCAAGGGATGTCTATCTAAGTGGGAGTTCTTAAGTAATATGATTAATTGAACTTAATTTACCATGAACTTAGTCCTAATAGTTTTTGCATATCTATGTTTTAGATCAATGGCCCGTGCTACCATTCCCTTGAATTTTAATGCGTTCCTAGATAAAGCTAAGTTGAAAGATGATGGTAGCAACTACACGGAATGGGTCCGTAACTTGAGGATTATACTCATTGCTCCACACAAGAATTATTTCCTTGATGCACCACTAGGTGAAAGGCCTGCTGCAGGAGTAGATGCTGATGTTATGAACGTGTGGCAAGCTCGATCTGATGACTACTCGATAGTTCAGTGTGCAATGCTTTACGTCTTAGAATCGGGACTTCAAAGACGTTTTAAACGTCATGGAGCATTTGAGATGGTCCAAGAGTTGAAGTTAATATTTCAAGCAAATGCCTGAGTTGAGAGATAAGAAGTCTCCAACAAGTTCTACAGCTGCAAGATGGAGGAGAATAGTTCTGTCAGAGAACATGTACTCAGAATATCTAGGTATCATAACCACTTGACTCAGCTGGGAGTTAATCTTCCAGATGACAGTGTTATCGACAGAGTTCTTCAATCATTGCCACCAAGTTATAAAGGCTTCATGATGAACTATAATATGCAAGGGATGCAGAAGGCTATTCCCGAGCTCTTCGCAATGCTCAAAGCTGCGGAGGTAGAAACCAAGAAGGAGCATCAAGTGTTGATGCTTAACAAGACCACTAGTTTCAAGAAAAAGGGCAAAGGTAAGAAGGGGAACTTCAAGAAGAATGGAAAGCAAGTTGCCACTCCCGGGAGAAAGTCCAAGTCTAGACCTAAGCCTGGAACTGAGTGCTTCTATTGCAAAGGGATTGGTTACTGGAAGCGGAACTGCCCCAAGTATTTGGCGGATGAGAAGGATGGCAAAATGAACAATGGTATATTTGATATACATGTTATTGATGTGTACCTTACTAATGCTCGTAGTAGTGCCTGGGTATTTGATACCGGTTCGGTTGCTCATATTTGTAACTCGAAACAGGGACTATGGATTAAATGAAGATTGGCTAAGGACGAGGTGACGATGCGCATCGGGAATGGTTCCAAGGTTGATGCGATCGCCTTCGGCATGCTACCTCTACATCTACCTTTGGGACTAGTTTTAGTCCTGAATAATTGTTATTTGGTGCCAATACTAAGCATGAACATTATCTCTGGATCTTGTTTAATGCGAGACAACTATTCATTTAAATCAAAGAATAATGGTTGTTCTATTTACATGAGTAATATCTTTTATGGTCATGCACCCTTGAAGAGTGGTCTATTTTTGTTGAATCTCGATCATGGTGATATACATATTCATAGTATTGATGCCAAAAAATGCAAAGTTGATAATGATAGTGCAACATATTTGTGGCGCTGCCGTTTTAGGTCATATTGGTGTAAAGCACATGAAGAAACTCCATGCAGATGGACCTTTGGAATCACTAGGTTATGAATCATTTGATGCTTGAGAACAATGCCTCATGGGCAAGATGACTAAAACTCCGTTCTCCGGAACAATGGAGGGAGCTACTGACTTATTGGCTATAATACATACCGATGTATGCGGTCCAATGAGTGTTGAGGCTCGCGGTGGGTATCATTATTTTCTGACCTTCATAGATGATTTGAGCAGATATGGGTATATCTACTTAATGAAACACAAGTCTGAAACATCTGAAAAGTTCAAAGAATTTCAGAGTGAATTGGAGAATGATCGTAACAAGAAAATAAACTTTCTATGATCTGATCGCGGAGGCGAATATTTGAGTTACGAGTTTGGCCTTCATTTAAAAGATTGTGGAATAGTTTCACAACTCACACCACCTAGAACACCATAGCGTAATGGTGTGTCCGAATGTCATAACCGTACTTTATTAGATATGGTGCGATCTATGATGTCTCCTACCGATTTACCACTATCGTTTTGGGGTTATGCATTAGAGACAGCTGCATTCACATTAAATAGGTCACCATCTAAATTCGTTGAGATGACACCGTATGAATTGTGGTTTGGCAAGAAACCTAAGCCATCCTTTCTTAAAGTTTGGGGTTGCGATGCTTATGTGAAAAAGCTTCAACCTGATAAGCTTGAACCCAAATCGGAGAAGTGCATCTTCATAGGATACCCAAAATAAACTATTGGGTACACCTTCTATCACAGATCCGAAGGGAAGATCTTTGTTGCTAAGAATGGATCCTTTCTGGAGAAGGAGTTTCTCTCGAAAGAAGTGAGTGGGAGGAAAGGAGAACTTGGTGAGGTAGTTGTACCTTCTCTCGAATTGGAAAGTAGCTCATCATAAAAAACTGTTCCCATGATGCCTACACCAACTAGTGAGGAAGCTAATGATAATGATCATGAAACTTCAGATCAAGTTACTATCAAACCCCGTAGGTCAACCAGAGCACGCTCCGCACTAGAGTGGTACGGTAATCCTATTTTGGAAGTCATGTTAGTAGACCATGACGTACCTACAAACTATGAGGAAGCGATGATGAGCCCAGATTCTGCGAAATGGCTTAAGGCCAGGAAAACTGAGATGAGATCCATGTATGAGAACAAAGAATGGACTTTGGTTGACTTGACCGATGATCGGCAAGCCATAGAGAATAAATGGATCTTCAAGAAGAAGACTGACGCTAATGGTAATGTTACCGTCTACAAAGTTTGACTTGTTGTGAAAGGTTTTTGATAGGATCAAGGAGTTGACTACGATGAGACCTTCTCACCCGTAGTGATGCTTAAGTCTGTCCGAATCATGTTAGCAATTGACGTATTTTATGATTATGAAATCTGGCAAATGGACGTCAAAACTTTATTCCTTAATGGATTTCTTAAAGAAGAGCTATATATGATACAACCAGAAGGTTTTGTCGATCCTAAAGGTGCTAACAAAGTGTGCAAGCTCCAGTGATCCATTTATGGACTAGTGCAAGCATCTCGGAGTTGGAAGATACGCTTTGATGAGGTGATGAAAGCATATGGTTTTATACAGACTTTTGGAGAAGCCTATATTTACAAGTGAGTGTGAGCTCTGTAGCATTTCTAATATTATATGTGGAGGAGATATCGTTGATTGGAAATGATATAGAATTTCTGGATAGCATAAAAGGATACCTGAATAAGAATTTTTTCAATGAAAGACCTCGGTGAAGCTACTTATATCTTTGGGATCAAGATCTATAGAGATAGATCAAGACGCTTAATTGGACTTTCACAAAGCACATACCTTGATAATGTTTTGAAGAAGTTCAAAATGGATCAGTCAAAGAAAGGGTTCTTGCCTGTGTTACAAGGTGTGAAGTTGAGTCAGACTCAATGCCCGACCACTTCAGAAGATAGAGAGAAAATGAAAGTCATTCCCTATGCCTCTGCAATAGGTTCTATCATGTATGCAATGTTGTGTACCAGACCTAATGTGTGCCTTACTATAAGTCTAGCAGGGAGGTACCAAAGTAATCCAGGAGTGGATCACTTGACAACAGTCAAGAACATCATAAAGTACCTGAAAAGGACTAAGGATATGTTTCTCATCTATGGAGGTTTCAAAGAGCTTGTCGTAAATGGTTACGTCGATGCTACCTTTTTCACTGATTCGAATGACTCTAAGTCAAAAAACGGATACGTATTTTTATTCAATGGTGGAGCTGTCAGTTGGTGTAGTTCCAAGCAAAGCGTCGTGGCGGTATCTACGTGTGAAGCAGAGTACATATCGGCTTCAGAAACAGCGAATGAAGGAGTTTGAATGAAGGAGTACATATCTGATTTAGGTGTAATACCTAGTATATCGGGGCCAATGAAAATCTTTTGTGACAGTACTGGAGCTAATGCCTTGGCGAAGGAATCCATATTTCACAAAAGAACCAAACACATCAAGAGACGCTTCAACTCCATCCGTGATCAAGTCAAGGAGGGAGACATAGAGATTTGCAAAATACATATGAATCTGAATGTGACAGACCCGTTGACTAAGCCTCTTCCACGAGCAAAACATGATCAACAGCAAGACTCCATGGGAGTTAGAATCATTACATTGTAATCCAGATTATTATCTCTAGTGAAAGTGGGAGAGTGAAGGAAATATGCCCTAGAGGCAATAATAAAGTTGTTATTTATATTTCCTTATATCAAGATAAATATCTATTATTCAAGCTAGAATTGTATTAACCGGGAACTTGATACATGTGTGGATACATGGACAAAACACAGTGTCCCTAGTAAGCTTCTACTAGACTAGCTCGTTAATCAAAGATGGTTAAGTTTCCTAACCATAGACATGTGTTGTCATTTGATGAACAGGATCACATCCTTAGTAGAATGATGTGATGGACAAGACCCATCGGTTAGCTTAGCATAATGATTGTTAAGTTTTATTGCTATTGCTTTCTTCATGACTTATACATATACCTTTGACTATGAGATTATGCAACTCCCTGGTACTGGAGGAATGCCTTGTGTGCTATCAAACGTCACAACATAACTGGGTGATTATAAAGATGCTCTACAGGTATCTCCGAAGGTGTTTTGTTGGGTTGGCATAAATCGAGATTAGGATTTGTCATTCTGAGTATCGGAGAGGTATCTCTGGTCCCTCTCGGTAATGCACATCATAATAAGCCTTGCAAGCAATGTGACTAATGAATTATTTGTGGGATGATGCATTATGGAATGAGTAAAGAGACTTGCCGGTAATGAGATTGAACTAGGTATGAACATACCAACGATTGAATCTTGGGCAAGTAACATACCGATGACAAAGGGAATAACGTATGTTGTCATTGCGGTTCGACCGATAAAGATCTTCGTAGAACATGTGGGAGCCAATATGAGCATCCAGGTTCCGCTCTTGGTTATTGACCAGAGAGGTGTCTTGGTCATGTCTACATAGTTCTCGAACCCGTAGGGTCCGCATGCTTAACGTTTGATGACAGTTTGTATTATATGAGTTATGTGATTTGGTGACCGAATGTTGTTCGGAGTCTCGGATGAGATCACGGACATGATGAGAAGTCTCGAAATGGTTGAGAGGTAAAGATTGATATATTGGATGATAGTATTCGGACATCGGAAGTGTTCTGGAATGTATTGGGTACATATGAGAGTACGGGGGGGGGGGGTGGAGATTACCGGAACCCCCAGGGGAAGATATGGGCCATAGGAGGGAGGCACACCAACCCACAAAGGGGTGGCGCACCCCTCATAGGGAAGGAGGCCGAATTGGACTAGGTGAGGGGGTGGCACCCCCCTTTCCTTCTCCCCCCCTCTCTCTTTCCCCCTTTCCTCCTCCGGTAAAAGGAAAGGGGGGCGAATTCTACTAGGATCCCAAGTAGGACTCCTCGTACTTGGGGCGTGACTTGGGCCGGCCTCCTCCCCCTCCCTCCTTTATATACGTGGGGGGGGGGGTGGGCGCCTACAACACACATCAATTATTTCAAGCCATGTGCGGCGCCCCCCCCCCCCCAGTTTACACCTCCGGTCATATTCGTGTAGTGCTTAGGCGAAGCCATGCGCGGATCACTTCACCATCACCGTCACCATGCCGTCGTGCTAACGGAACTCTCCCTCGACACTTGCTGGATCAGGAGTTCGAGGGACATCATTGAGCTGAACGTGTGCAGAACTCGGAGGTGCCGTACGTTTGGTGCTTGATCGGTCAGAACAATAAGAAGTTCGAATACATCAACCGTGTTAACAAACGCTTCCGCTTTTGTTCTACAAGGGTACGTGGACACACTCTCCCCTTCTTGTTGCTATGCATCTCCTAGATAGATCTTGCGTGAGCGTAGGATTTTTTTTGAAATTGCATGCTATGTTCCCCAACAAAGGACTACTTGGCAATCATTGTAGCAGTGGATCAGTGGAGACCTAATCTGCAACATGCCGAGTTCCTTATCTTCACCGACGGGTGGGCGCCTACAACACACATCAATTATTTCAAGCCATGTGCGGCGCCCCCCCCCCAGTTTACACCTCCGGTCATATTCGTGTAGTGCTTAGGCGAAGCCATGCGCGGATCACTTCACCATCACCGTCACCATGCCGTCGTGCTAACGGAACTCTCCCTCGACACTTGCTGGATCAGGAGTTCGATGGACATCATTGAGCTGAACGTGTGCAGAACTCGGAGGTGCCGTACGTTTGGTGCTTGATCGGTCAGAACAATAAGAAATTCGAATACATCAACCGTGTTAACAAACGCTTCCGCTTTTGTTCTACAAGGGTACGTGGACACACTCTCCCCTTCTTGTTGCTATGCATCTCCTAGATAGATCTTGCGTGAGCGTAGGATTTTTTTTGAAATTGCATGCTATGTTCCCCAACAAAGGACTACTTGGCAATCATTGTAGCAGTGGATCAGTGGAGACCTAATCTGCAACATGCCGAGTTCCTTATCTTCACCGACCAGCGCAGTCTAGTGCACTTAGAAGAGCAGCAGTTGGCCACACCATGGCAACAGAAAGCCTTCACGAAGCTCTTGGTGTTGCGATATTGCATCAAGTATAAAAAAGGCTCAGACAATTCTGCTGCTAACCCTCTGTCTCACGCAAGGCCACAGGAGATGCTCCCCACCGTCACTTCCTGTCAGCCAGCTTGGCTGGAGGATGTTGTCAATAGCTATAATTCTAACCCTCAAGCGCCCGAGCAGCTGGCCATTCGTCCCAATCGCAAGAAGAGATTCAGTCTACACCAGGGCATTCTCCGTTTTAGAGACCGCATTTGGCTTGGGGGATCGGCTGCTCTCCAACAGCGCATCATCTCAGCCTTCTACCATAGTGCTCTGGGTGGGAACTTTGGGTTACCGATGACGTACAAGCGTGTGCGTCGGCTATTTGCATGGCCGAAGATGAAGACTCACGTCCAGCAGTGCGTCACTTGTTGCCCAACTTGCCAACATGCCAAACCTGACCGCGCGGCTTCCCTAGGTCTGCTCACACCTCTGCTGATTCCCTCACAGCAGTGGGAACTCGTAACAATGGATTTTATTGATGGCTTACTACAATGTGGTAAGTGCAACTGTCTGCTAGTCTTGGTGGATAAACTGACCCAATTTCCTTACTTTTTACCCTTGGCGCACCCGTACACTGCAGCAAAAGTGGCTCAACTCCACATGTCGTAGATCTACAAGCCACATGGATTCCCTCGTGCCATTGTCTCTGACCACGCCCCGGTGTTCACCAGCCATTTTTGGCGCGAGCTGTTTTAGTATGAAGGCACAAAATTGAGGCTGAGCACTGCTAACCATCCTCAAACAGACGAGCAAACCGAGCAGGTCAGCTAGTGTTTGGAGACTTTCCTTCGCTGCTTTACCTATGCCTGCCCATGGCGCTGGAGTTTCTGGGTTCCTCTCTCCCAGTTCTGATACAACACTTCACCGCACTCGGCTATAGGGATGTTGCCGCTCAAAGCGCTATACGGGCACGAGCCGCGACACTAGGGGCTCACTACAGAAACAACAGTGTCAGTGCTGCCACTCCAGGCATGGCTAGTGGAGCGTCGGGTGATTCAAGACCTCATCCAGCAGCACCTCCATAGAGCTAGGCAGTGCATGAAACATCAAGCTGACAAGAAGCATTCATTCCGGACCTACCAAGTGGGTGATCAGTCCTATTGAAGCTGCAACCATACATTCAGACCTCGGTTGCCCCCGTGCCAATCACAAGCTGTCGTTTAAATTATACGAACCATTTCTTGTTTGCACTGACGACTTGGCAGTGCCTGTGGAGGTCCTCCAAACAAGATGGCACAAACGAAGGGGGACTGTGGTTGAGCAAGTTCAAGTCCGCTGGTCCAATCCCTCGACCATGGGTGTCACCTAGGAAGATAAGGTAGCGCTTCGTGCTTGTTTTCCTCTTGCAGCGGCTTGGGGGCAAGCCGCTGGTCAAGGAGGGGAAGATGGCAGCGTCGTTGACCCGAAGAGCACACCGACAGAACTGGATCCAGCCCACGGTGCACGGCCCAAGCATGTACGCGTGGCCAACCCGCGCATGATGGGCCCGGAGTGGGTGGCAGCGACCCAAGCCCAGGGAACAACTACTTAATTATCACCCTCCAGCGAGCAAACCATCCAGTGGATCAGGCGAACGACCCGGCGGCCACCTATCTCTTTCCCCTTCCTTGCTAAGAACCCTATCTACCACTCTTGCAATTCCTGTGTAATCGACACTACAATTGAGTTGTTTGAGAGATTTCTAGCAAGCTATATGAAATACTAGTTCGCTCCTAACAGTTTCTGTGGCATCTCAACCTATGGACAACTAAGGTAAACCCTGGAGATGGAAACACTATTGCCTTTTGAGGCAGCCCCGTTCGTTGCCTCGCACATGAGCGTTCGGCTTAGACATTGGCAAAAGAGAAGCTTCTTCTTCTCTTTGGCCAGCGCCAGAACGACAGCACCCTCGGACTGAGCTTCTTTGCGATGTGGAAGGAACACCAAGCTTTGGTTCCACCCCCCTCTCTCAAAACTATCTCATACATTCTACTTCTAACACTAACAATATTATAATACTCCCTCTGATTCATATTACCTGTCACTTCGGTATAAATTCTAGTACCACCTAGTCCCAATGCTCATATCTGTGGAAAGGGTTGACATTTTTGAAAACAAAACCAAAAATTTCTTCTTCTTCCTAGACACGCACCAAACGAGCGTCTTGTACTAGAGAGAAAAGGTCAAGATGATGCAAGGTACAAACAAAGGCCAAAGGGACATGAGCACACAACGAAAGCGAGTGAAAAGAGCTCAGAGCCTAACTTTAACAAAGAAAACTCAGAGAATGGAAATAAAAACTATTAGTGATACTATCATAGTTTAAACCTAAAGGAAATATGACCTAGAGGCAATAATAAAGTTGTTATTTTATATTTCCTTATTCATGATAAATGTTTATTATTCATGCTAGAATTGTATTAACCGGAAACTTGATACATGTGTGGATACATGGACAAAACACAGTGTCCCTAGTAAGCCTCTACTAGACTAGCTCGTTAATCAAAGATGGTTAAGTTTCCTAACCATTGACATGTGTTGTCATTTGATGAACGGGATCACATCATTAGGAGAATGATGTGATGGACAAGACCCATCCGTTAGCTTAGCATAATGACCGTTAAGTTTTATTGCTATTGCTTTCTTAATGACTTATACATATTCCTTGGACTATGAGATTATGCAACTCCCGGAGGAATGCCTTGTGTGCTATAAATGTGACAACGTAACTGGGTGATTATAAAGATGCCCTACAGGTATCTCCGAAGGTGTTTGTTGGGTTGGCATAGATCGAGATTAGGATTTGTCACTCCCAGTATCGGAGAGGTATCCCTGGGCCCTCTCGGTAATGCACATCATATGAAGCCTTGCAAGAAATGTGACTAATGAGTTAGTTGCAGGATGATGCACTATGAAACGAGTAAACAGACTTGCCGGCAATGGGATTGAACTAGGTATGAAGATACCGACGATCGAATCTCGGGCAAGTAACATACCGATGACAAAGAGAATAACTATGTTGACATTGCGGTTCGACCAATAAATATCTTCATAGAATATGTGGTAACCAATATGTGCACCCAGGTTTCGCTATTTTTTATTGACCGGAGAGGTGTCTCGGTCATGTCTACATAGTTCTCTAACCCATAGGGTCCGCACGCTTAACGTTCGATGACGATATGTATTATATGAGTTATGTGTTTTGGTTACCGAGGGTTGTTCGGAGTCCCGAATGAGATCACGGACATGACGAGCAGTCTCAAAATGGTCGATAGGTAAAGATTGATATATTGGAAGGTTATATTCGGACACTAGAACGGTTTCAGAAAGGTTCGGATATTTTTTTGAGTACCGGGAGGTTACCGGAACCCCTCGGGGAATTGTTGGGCCTACATGGGCCATAGGAGAGAGAGGAGGCAGCCCACAAGGGTTGGCCGTGCCCCCTCCCATGGGGAGTCCGAATTGGACTAGGGGAGGGGGCATGCCCCCCTTTCCTTCTCCTCTTCCCTCTCCCTGCCCCCTTTTCCCCCGTTCAGAAGAAGGAAAAAGAGGGGGGGGGGGCGAATCCTACTAGGAGTGGAGTCCTAGTAGGACTCCCCCTCCTTGGCGCGCCCTTTGTGGCGGACCTCCTCCCCTCCTCCTTTATATACGGGGGCAGGGGAATCAATTGTTTAGCCGTACGCGGTGCCCCCCTCCACCGTTTACTCCTCCAGTCATATTGTCGTAGTGCTTAGGCGAAGCCCTGCGCGGATCACTTCACCAACACTGTCATCACACCATTGTGCTGACGGAACTCATCAACTCCTTCGTGCCTCTACTGGATCAATAGTTCGAGGGACGTCATCGAGCTGAATGTGTGCAGAACTCGGATGTGCCGTACGATCGGTACTTGATCGGTTGATTCGAGAAGACGTTCGACTACATCAACTGTGTTAAGTTAATGCTTCTGCTTTCAGTCTATGAGGGTACATGGACACACTCTCCCCTCTCGCTGCTATGCATCTCCTAGATAGATCTTGTGTGAACATAGGATTTTTTTGAAATTGCATGCTATGTTTCCCAACAGTGGCATCCGAGCCAAGTCTATGCGTCGATGATATGCACGAGTAGAACACAATGAGTTATGGGTGGTGATCGTCATACTGCTTACCACCAATGTCTTATTTTGATTCGGCGGTATTGTTGGATGAAGCGGCCCGGACCAACCTTACATGACCACGTTCATGAGACCGGTTCCACCGACAGACATGCTACTAGTTTTGCATAAAGGTGGCTGGCGGGTGTCTGTTTCTGCAACTTTAGTTGAATCGAATTTGACTGCGACCGGTCCTTGTGAAGGTTAAAACTACAAACTTGATAAATCACCATTGTGGTTTTTGTGCCATAGGTATGTACGGTTCATGCTAGTAGCCCGTAGCAGCCACGAAAAACTTGCAACAAACAAAGTAGAGGACGTCTAACTTGTTTTTGCAGGGCATGTTGTGATGTGATATGGTCAAGATATGATGTTATATAAAGATTGTTGTATGAGATGATCCTGTTTTGTAAAAGTTATCGGCAACTGGCACGAGCCATATGATTGTCTCTTTATTATATGAAATACAAGAGCTATGTAATTACTTTACTTTATCATTAAGTGGTAGCAATAGTCGTAGAAGCAATGATTGGAGAGACGACCACGACGCTACGATGGAGATCAAGGTGTCAAGCCAGTGACGATGGAGATCGTGACGTTGCTTCGATGAAGGAGATCAAAAGCACAAGATGATGATGGCGATATCATGTCACGTATTTTGATTGCATGTGATGTTTATCTTTTATGCATCTTATTTTGCTTAGTATGGCAGTAGCATTATAAGATGATCCCTTACTAAATTTCAAGGTATAATTATTCTCCCCTAGTATGCACTGTTGCGAAAGTTCTTCGTGCTGAGACACCATGTGATGATCGGGTGTGATAAGCTCTACGTTCAAATACAACGGGTGCAAGCCAGATATGCACACACATAATACTCGGGTTAAACTTGACAAGCCTAGCATATACAGATATGGCCTCGGAAGACTAGAGACCGAAAGGTCGAATGTGAATCATATAGTAGATATGATCAACATAGTGATGTTCACCATTGAAGACTACTCCATCTCACGTGATGATCGGACATGGTTTAGTTGATTTGGATCACATATCATTTAGAAGACTAGAGGGATCTCTATCTAAGTGGGAGTCCTTAATTAATATGATTAATTGAACTTAATTTATCATGAACTTAGTCTGATAGTTTTTTGCATATCTATGTTGTGGATCAATGGCCCGTGCTACCGTTCCATTGAATTTTAATGCATTCCTATAGAAAGCTAAGTTGAAAGACGATGGTAGCAACTACACAGACTGGGTCCATAAGTTGAGGATTATCCTCATTGCCGCACAGAAGAATTATGTCCTTGATGCACCGCTAGGTGTACCACGTGCCCCAACAACTGCAAACATTGTGAATGCCTGACGGTCGTGTGTTGATGACTACTCGCTAGTTCAGTGTGCCATGCTTTACGTCTTAGAGTCGGGACTTCAAAGATGTTTTGAACATCATGGACCATATGAGATGTTCCAGGAGTTGAAGTTAATATTTCAAGAAAATGCCCGAGTTGAGAGATATGAAGTCTCCAACAAGTTCTATAGCTGCAAGATGGAGGAGAACAGTTCTATTAGTGAACACATACTCAACATATCTAGGTACCAGAATCACTTGACTCAGCTGGGAGTTAATCTTCCAGATGATTGTGTCATTGACAGAGTTCTTCAATCACTGCCACCAAGCTACAAAGGCTTTGTGATGAACTAGGATATGCAAGGGATGGAAAAGACTATTCCCGAGCTCTTCGCGATGCTAAAGGCCACGGAGGTAGAAATCAAGAAGGAGCATCAAGTGTTGATGGTTAACAAAACCACTAGTTTCAAGAAGAAGGGCAATGGTAAAAAGAAGGGGAACTTCAAAAAGACTAACAAACAAGTTGTCACTCCCGGGAAGAAACCCAAGTTTGGACCCAAGCCTGAAACTGAGTGCTTCAACTGCAAAGGGACTAGTCACTGGAAGCGGAACTGCCCCAAGTATTTGGCGGATAAGAAGGATGGCAAAGTGAACAAAGGTATATTTAATATACATGTTATTGATGTGTACCTTACTAATTCTCGTAGTAGTGCCTGGTTATTTGATACCGGTTTGGTTGCTCATATTTGTAACTCGAAGCAGGGACTACGGATTAAACGAAGTTTGGCTAAGGACGAGGTGACGATGTGCATCGGAAATGGTTCCAAGGTTGATGTGATCGCCATCGGCATGCTACCTCTGCATCTACCTTTGGGATTAGTTTTAGACCTGAATAGTTGTTATTTGGTGCCAGCGTTGAGAATGAATATTACATCTGGATCTTATTTAGTGCAAGGCAGTTATTCATTTAAATCATAGAATAATGGTTGTTTTATTTATATGAGTAATATCTTTTATGGTCATGCACCCGTGAAGAGTGGTCTATTTTTGTTGAATCTTGATCGTGATGATACACATATTCGTAATATTGATGCCAAAAGATGCAAAGTTGATAATGATAGTGCAACTTATTTGTGGCAGTGCCGTTTGGGTCATATCGGTGTAAAGCGCATGAAGAAACTCCATAAAGATGGACTTTTCGAATCACTTGATTATGAATCATTTGATACTTGCGAACCGTGCCTTATGGGCAAGATGACTAAAACTCCGTTCTCCGGAAAAATGGAACGAGCTAGTGACTTACTGGAAATAATACATACCGATGTATGCAATCCAATGAGTGTTGATGCTCGTGGCGGGTATCTTTATTTTCTGACCTTCACAGATGATTTGAGTAGATATGGGTATATCTACTTAATGAAACACAAGTCTGAAACATTTGAAAAGTTCAAGGAATTTCAGAGTGAAGTGGAGAATCATGTAACAAGAAAATAAAGTTTCTACGATCTTATCATGGAGGAGATTATTTGAGTTACGAGTTTGGCCTTCATTTAAAACAATGTGGAATAGTTTCTCAGCTCACGCCACCTGGAATACCACAGCGTAATGGTGTGTTCGAACATTGTATCCACACTTTATTGGATATGGTGCGATCTATGATGTGTCTTTCCTATTTACCACTATTGTTTTGGGGTTATGCATTAGAGACAACTGCATTCACTTTAAACAGGGCACTGTCAAAGTCCGTTGAGACGATACTGTATGAATTGTGGTTTGGCTACAAACCTAAGCTCTCATTTCTTAAAGTTTGGGGATGCGATGCTTATGTCAAAAGGCTTCAGCCCGATAAGCTCGAACCCAAATCCGAGAAATGTGTCTTCATAGGACACCCTAAGGAAACAATTGGGTACACCTCCTACAACAAGTCTGAAGGCAAGATTTTTGTTGCTAAGAACGGAACCTTCCTAGAGAAGGAGTTTCTCTCAAAAGAAGTTGTCGGATTCCAGGTTCCGCAAAACCTTCATAGGTTTGAACTCTCGGGTGCGTGCGGAGATCTCAACCTACCCAACCTGCCTACTCGCGATTCCTCAAAGCCTAGCGCGTCGAGCCCAAAGGGACAGAGAGACACCGCAGTTTATCCTGGTTCGGGCCACCTTGCAGTGTAATACCCTACTCCAGCATTTTGGTGGATTGCCTGGAGGGGCTGTGGATGAACTAGTACAGTGGATGAACAAGCCTTAGGAGGTGAGGTATTCTTGAGCTCGGGTGATCTGGTGAGGTGGTTGGAGAGAATGGTTCCGATCCCTGTTCTCCGCTTTCCCTCTTTTTTCGACCCCTCTCTATGGTGGTGGCTAAGTCCTATTTATAGTGGCCTTGGTCCTCTTACCAAATGTTGGCGGGAAGGGATCCCACAACGGCTAAATTTGAAGGGGGACGAGAAATATATCCTATCCTGACTAAAGTGGTCTTCGCTTGCGAAAAGCCTCTAGTCGTGACGCTGCGCTAGGCTCGGCGATGAACTCCGTCCTGCCGTCCTGGCGGTCTTGGTCTTGTTGCACCAGAATGGGAACCTTTGGCTGATTCCTCGGGACTCCGCGCCTGCTGCTTGCCTTCATTGTACCAAAGAGGAAACTGGTACTCTGCGCCCGCTGGTGCCCGCTTGGCCTTGGTCATCATGGCTCACGTCAGCTGAGCCTCATGAGTTGCACCTTTCAAAGAAGCCTCTGCCCCTCGGGAGCCAGCCTGAGGAGGCCGATCCACTTGGAGGGCTTGGCGTGTCCGCCTCGCGAGGCTTGGCCCCTCGCGAGGGTCTTTAGTTGGTTGATGCTGAAGCCGGGCCGTACTAGGCCGTTGATGGAGCCACGCAGTGGGCCGCAGGCAGGCAAGTCTGGGTACCCCCGCATCCAGAACACCGACAGTAGCCCCCGGGCCCAAGGCGCACTCGACTTGGCTTCTAGGCGAAGCCAAGGGGCAAGTGTGGAGCACTAAGGGAGTCCCGGATTAAGGGATCCTTGGACGGCTGGCCTGTTGGCATGGGCCGGACTGCTGGGCTGTGAAGATACACGACAGAAGACTTCGTCCTATGTCCGGATGGGACTCTCCTTGGCGTGGGAGGCAAGCTTGGCGTTCGGATATGTAGATTCCTTTTCTCTATAACTGACTTTGTACAACCCTAGCCCCCTCCGATGTCTATATAAACCAGAGGGCTTAGTCCGTAGAGGCAATCATAATCACATAGGCTAGACTTCTAGGGTTTTAGCCATTACGATCTCGTGGTAGATCAACTCTTGTAATACTCATATTCATCAAGATCAATCAAGCAGGATGTAGGGTATTACCTCCATAGAGATGGCTCGAACCTGGGTAAACATCGTGTCCCCCGTCTCCTGCTACCATCGACCTTAGATGCATAGTTCGGGACCCGCTGCCCGAGATCCGCCAGTTTTGACACCGACATTGGTGCTTTCATTGAGGGTTCTGTTGTGACATCGAAGACAGGATTGATGGCTCACCTTGTGATCAAGGACAATATCACCTCCGAAGGAGCCCTAGCCTCAGGCCAAATCCTCCGGCAAGGCAGCTTTACCATGACCGCCCGTTCGGCCGTTGGGCCGACAATGACTTCTCAGGTCATCAAAAATCGCCTCCGTGTCGACGCCGAATACTCCAAACGGATGGATCCGATGGAATTATCGTCCTTAAACGAACTCTTGGATCGCATCGCTGCCTTGGGGGTCACTACAGACTATGATCGGATCGGGCTTAAAGCCGATCAGAGAGAAATCAAATCTCCGCCGATCACCCATCAGATAGCGGTAGTAGAGGAGCAATTCAACAACTCTCCGTCTATATTGAGGACGAACTACGTTTGGATCTCCAAGCTCGACGAGCCGGATACCAGTCCGCAGAAGGACGTGCCCCGGCCTCCTAACCTAGAGTCAGACGGCGGACCTGAAAAATTGGTTGATATACCGAAACTCGAACTGTTAAGCTCGAAAGTTTCTCAAACTCCGGAGCCCAAATCAGGTCAAGGTTTGGATTCAAATCCACCCATCCACCCAGATATACGTGATCTCATGCAAATACGACAGCAGTCTGAGGAAACAATCCATCACTTTTGGGCCAGATTCCTCGTTGTTAAAAACAAGATTAAAGATTGCCGCAATGAAGACGCGATCTTTGTATTCTACAATAATTGCACGGACGAGGGAATCCTCAATGCAATCAACCGTCGTCGCGTATTACACTTTGCTAACTTGGCAACCATAGTATAGAAGTACTGCGCAATGGAAAGTGCCTGGAATACTCAGGCAACTCCTTGAGAGCCACCAGTTTCCACTCAACCCCTCATCCGGGGAAAAAGGATGCACCCTCGTGCGTCGCCCGATCCAATAGTAATGAAATTAAAGCCCATTGCGGGGCGTGGAACCATTCTGGAGGGATGGCTCGATAGGCCATGCAAAATACACACAATGCCGGATACCATACCAACCCACAGCCTTAGAGCATGTTGGATACTCCGGCAGGTGGCCAAGAGTGGCGAGGATCTCCTCATCAAAAATACCGCAGAACAACACCCCCCGGAAGATGATGACTTCGGAGTATTGATGGTCTTCGAGACTTTCGCCTCACACAATAGGCGCAAAAGGGCACTCCGCAGCCTCGCCGAAGTCTGCCAAGTCGCCGCAATAAACACCTGGGATGACACGGCCATAACTTTCAATGCAATTGACGAACCAAAATTCTGTACAGTTCGGGCACCAGCCACATTGGTCCTCAGTATAATCATGGACGGCTTTCGACTTACCAAAGTGCTCATGGACGGCGGCAGTGGACTAAACCTCATTTACGAGGAAACTCTCAACAAAATGGAAATAGACAGGAGCCGCATCGAGCAAAGTAGCACGACCTTCCGGGGAATCATTCCTAGTCGGGAGGCGCGATGCGAGGGAAATATCACACTCGATGTGGTATTTGGCACGCCGGAGAATTATCGGTCTGAAGAGATAACCTTCCAAGTGGCCCCATTTAACAGTGGATATAACGCCTTATTAGGGCAAGATGCATTTGCATGCTTCCAAGCTATCCCTCATTATGGGTACATGAAGCTCAAGATGCCCGGGCCCAATGGAATTATCACTCTCGCCAGTGATCCGGACACAACACTCCGCGCCGAAAGCAAAACCATAGCCCTGGCCCTCAAGGCATTTTCTGAAGCCCTTGTGACTGAAGAGTTAACCACACTATGATCCACTGTGGATAGGGACAACGTGATCCTGGACAAGCGACTCAAATTCACCTCCTTTAAACCAGCAGATGAAATAGTAAAATTTCAAGTCCACCCGGCGGACCCCAACAAGACAACATCCATCGGGGCTCAGCTGCACCCAACGGTTGAAGCCGCACTGCGAGCGTTCCTACGCGAAAACTGGGACATATTCACCTTGCACCCTTATGATATGCCAGGGATCCCACGTAGGCTGGCTGAACTCAACCTAAACATACTAAAGGGATATAAGCCGGTAAAGCAAACAGTGCGGCGCTTTTCCGAACCCAAACGACAAGCTATGGGGGAGGAGCTAGCCAAGTTACTCGAGCCCGGATTCATCAGAGAAATAAAACACCCGGACTGGCTAGCAAACCTGGTGATGGTACCAAAGAAGGATAGATTCTGGCACCTACGTGTCAATTTCAAAGACCTCAACAAGGCCTGCCCTAAGGATCCCTTCCCCCTCCCCCGCATCGATCCGATTATAGATGCCACTGCAGGACACGACTCAATGTGTTTCATCGACGCATACTCCGGATACCATCAAATCAAGATGAAGGAGTCCGATCAAGCCGCACCAGCATTTATTACCCCATACGGGCCTTTTTGCTTCAACACTATGCCCTTCGGACTTAAAAACGCCGGTGCCACCTACCAACGCATGATTCAAACATGCCTGGAGAAACAGATCGGCAAGACAATTGAAGCATATGTAGATGACTTCGTCATCAAAACTAGGCACGTCGAGTCATTAATAGACGATCTGCGTCTTACATTTGACAATCTTTGTGCATATGATATCATGCTCAATCCGGAAAAGTGTGTTTTCGGTGTTGCCGCTTGGAAACTGCTGGGTTTCATTGTTTCCAATAGAGGAATTGAGGCGAACCCAGCCAAAATGCGAGCTTTGTCACAGTTGGCTATGACAATAGACCTTAAACCAGTCCAAAAACTAGCCGGATGTGTGGCTGCTTTAAGCCACTTTATCTCCAGATTAGGAGAAAAAGCATGGCCACTTTATCGCCTTCTCTGATGCACCGATCACTTTGAGTAGACGGATGCGGCAACGGCCGGACTAGAAGAAATAAAGGCTCTTTTAGCAAGCAACCCAATCCTGGCCGCACCAAACATCGGTGAACCCATGTTATTATACATATCAGCAACAAACCAAGTCATGAGTGCGGCGCTCATCGTCGAACGAAAGGAGGATGGACACAAATTCCTGCTTCAGAAGCCGGTATACTATGTATCCACGATCCTCACACCATGCAAATCCGGGTACCCTCATTACCAAAAAATAGCATACGCGGTCTTCATGGCATCCCGGAAGCTACGAAACTACTTTCAAGAGTGCACAATCACGATAGCCTCCGAAGTACCACTCAATGACATATTAAACAACCGCGATGCCACGGGCCAGATTGCCAAGTGGGACATTGAGCTCCTCCCATTCGACATAACATACAGACCGCGCCGGGCCATTAAATCCCAAGTACTGGCCGACTTCGTCGCTGAATGGATAGAAGCCGAACTCCCTAAAGAGTACGACACATATTACAACTGGGTCATGCACTTCGATGGCTCCAAACTGCCGGCGGGCTTAGGAGTGGGCGTTGTCCTTACATCCCCCACTGGAGATACGGTTCAGTACGTACTCCAAATATTATACACGTAATCCAACAATGCAGCTGAATACGAGGCCTTATTGCATGGTCTTCGGATAGCTGTCTCCATGGGCATACAATGCCTGGAAGTGTGCGGGGATTCAAACCTCGCAATATCTCAAATAAATGGAGATTTCAATGCCAAAGATCCAAAGATGGCGGCTTACCGTAACACCGTTCTCAAAATGTCGGCTCGGTTCGAGGGGCTTGAGTTTCATCATGTGGCTCGAGAAAGTAATCAAGCGGCAGATGTCCTTGCTCGCATCAGCGCCAAACGCGACCCCGTCCCACCTAACATCCTTCTGGAAAGGCTGTTCAAGCCATCCGTGGTGTGGCAAGGGGAGAGCAGCAACACTAGTCCGGATCCGATTATAACCCCAGATTCCGAACACACCGATATCATCGGGGGCTCTACCACCAAAATAACACCGTTGGCCCATCTAATCTTGGCAATCATTGCCCCATGGACTGAACCCTTCTTGGCCTACCTTAATAGGAGAGAACTCCCTAAAGACCAGAATGAGGTGCATTGCATTGTCCGGCGCTCTAAAGCCAAAACGTTCACGAAGGAGAACTCTACAAGAAAAGCGCTACCGGAGTACTTCAAAGATGTATCTCCGAGGAAGAAGGGCGGAAACTCTTGGCTGAAATTCATGCTGGCCTCGATGGTCACCACGCCGTGGCTCGGGCCCTTGTAAGCAAGGCCATCCGTACAGGTTTCTATTGGCCGACGGCCTGAGCAGATGCACAGGACCTTGTCCAAAAATGTGTTGGATGCCAAATTTTTGCCAACCAAAGCCATATGCCATCCACCGCTCTACAAACAATCCCCATCACTTGGCCCTTTGCTGTCTGGGGGCTTGATATGGTCAGATCCCTTAAAGGAGGAAGCCATAAGAAAAAACCTGTTGGTCATGGTTGATAAATTCACTAACTGGATAGAGGCCAAACCAGTTAAAACGGCCGAAGCCGGACCGGTGATAGACTTCATATCCGGTATTGTGCACCATTACGGTGTTCCACACAACATCATCACCGATAACGGCTCCAATCTTACAACTGATGAGGTGAAAACCTGGTGTGCTAATCAGGGCATCAAGCTCGAATACGCCTCCGTCTATCACCCGCAAACAAATGGTCAAGTCGAACGAGAAAATGGTCTTATTATGAGCGGCATTAAGCCCAGACTAGTGCGATCGTTTAAAGAATCAGACAAGCACTGGGTAGAGGAGCTCGACTCCGTACTCTGGGGGTTGCGGACCACGCCCAACCGCACTACTGGATATACACCTTTCTTTATGGTGTACGACGCAGAGGCTGTGTGACCCTGCGACATTATTCATGACTCACCTCGAGTGCGCATGTATGAAGAGAGAGATGCCAAGCTTGATCCGCAGGACAGCTTAGATGCCCTGGAGGAGCAGCACGACGTCGCAAAAGCCTGTTCCGCATTTTACCAACAACAGGCCCGCAGATATCAAAGCAGAGAAGTACGGGGCAGGACTTATAATGTTGGCGAACTTGTTCTACGCTTGCCGGAGAAGAAAAAGGACAAACTCAAGCCCAAGTGGGAGGGTCCCTTCATCATTGACGAAGTTCTCACTGGAGAAGCATACCGCCTGCATGATGCATTAGACAATTGCCTTGAGCCAAACCAATGGAACGCGGCTAGACTCCGAAGATTCTATGCCTAGCGCTAAACTCTTTGTTCGTCTCCTTCTCCCTTTTGTTTTCATTATTTATTTATTTTCCCTCTCCTTTCACCTTTTCTTTTTTAGCCTTAAAAGCTCTTGTGCGGCTAAACCGTACACTTACGACGTACGCATCCTCAAATGTGTACGTCCATTATACCTGGGGGCTTCTTGTATAGAAGCTTATTATTATTATTATTTCCTGAGCATTAAGCTCACAACATATGTGTATTTTCCGCGTATGTACCTTTTCTTCGCCATTATATGCATCGATATGACTTAAGTTTTGGCCAAGCTGGGTTATCTGGCTCTTGTGCTTATGCCCTACGTTCCTGTTAGTTTGGCTAGGGCATAAAGGGAGCACCTCTGCGATTGTTACTGCCGTGTCATCCGGATTGGTACCTCAGACTGGGTGAAGCTGAAATCTAGCGTTCTTAAGGGAATATTTGGTCGGTGGACTAAAGATGTTTTTTTACTCATTACACTATGAACCCCCAGATGTTACGTATGCTACGATTTTTCAATCACAGTTCGGACGTGCACATTAACGCATGCTAGCCCAGGGAAAGGAACCCTTAATGGAACTATTCTCTTTGAAGATGTTCCTTACAATCACAATGTAATATAACATAGCTAGCCGGATACTAGTCTGTTTAAGCAACTATGACCCCTATGCCTGGTTTCCACGCATGCCTCAGTCTATAATAACAAGCGGGTACTAGGAAACACTCCACACCTTCGGGTCCAGAGGTCGAAGCAAAAAGGTCCGCCATGACAATCGTTTTACAATCCGGCTAGGGACAAATTTGTCAATTGAAGTACATAGTCACTTGGACTCAAAAACTTCTTCCTCTATGCCATCTAACATGATATCTAGCTTACAATCCTGTTGGGAATAGTTGGCGGCTACTTTTACCTAGTCATATACCAAACTTACGGGAATTTCTTTTCCATCTGACCCTAGAGGTCCGACCCGGGCCATGTGATTGGGATCAAGCTTGGTATACCATGTTTTCACCATGGCCCAGGCCTCTCACGCACCTTCCCGGCAGGCCGATATCTTCCATAATCGGAAGCGCCGCCGCGCTCCCCTGAATAGATGTACAAGCTCCTCCATACTTCCCGAAGGGGAGGCGGATGGCCATAAGGCCTTGGTGACAATTTGCATCACCTACCGAGCTCTCTCGTGCATTTGCGACAGCTCTTTTAGCAGCTCGCCCGAAGATCCGGACATCTCCTCTTCGGGACAGCCGGTCAGCATACCTATCGACATAACTCTGTCAGTACCTTTCCCCGCCAAATTATACGGAGGTAAGTTCGAACACTTACTGAATATGCCGCCGCGCATCCTCTTATTTTCCTTCACAGAGTTAGCCAGCTGGGCCTGCACGTCTTTCAGTTCTTCGCCCAACTGGGTATTGGAATCCTGGAGTTTGTTTTTCTCCTGCTTGACCTGTGTTAGTATGCGTTTGCCCGCGGCCAGTTGCCTTTTGGCTCCTGGCTCACCCGCTTGTGCGTCTTCCGGTGCCTCTCCAGGTTGATCTGACAATTCTGCGATAAGATATGCACCTGCATTAATATTCCTGGTATATAATTATATTTTCTCGATAGAGGGGAACATTACCAGGCACTGCCTCCTTGGATTTCTCCAGTTCGGCGGTAGTAGCAGCTAGCTGGGTCCGACACTTTTCCAGCTCTTGAGAAAACAGGTTGTTCTTCTCGGTGAGCACCTAGTTAAACAATGATCCTTAAATCAGTTGTATCAACTGTTTCAAGTCTCGGGGGCTACTGGTATATAATTACCAGATTTGTACAAAATGTGTACTTACCCGTATATCTTTCAAATATTGGTCTGTGGCTCTGGTAACCCATCTTGAGCAGCTCGGATGTATGCATCAGCCGAGCTGAAGGCGTTGAATGTCTCTCCTAAAAAACCAGGGTCGCGAAGAGCGGCCTGCCGGCGCCGATGATTCATGGCACATTCCACTTCAGAGTTTGTGATGGATACATCATCCAAATCCTCTGCAGAAGGACAATCCGGTGTCACTCCCGTGTCAGCCTCGGTCCTTGTTACATGGTCTGGAATCTGGTTGTTAGAGGCGTGACCAACAGGATCCTTGGACATAGTCCGGCGAACGCTTTTCCTAATAAGACACAATGGACAGTGTCACACTTGGATGTAACAGCCAAGGAGCATATTTCAAAAACCATACCTCTTTGATAGAGGCTCAGCCGTGTTTTCATTTGCCTTCCTCTTTGAAGGCCTTCCCGGCATAGGCGCCGCTCTCTTGTGAGTCGCCTCAGGTGCAGCCTGGCACGCCGAGCGCCTCCCCTTTGGAGCACGAGATAGTGTGTTGGGTGAGGAAGAATGAGGAATTACTTTCGGAGGAGATGTCTCCTGATTACTTACATGTGAGGCTGGGAGAAGACCGGGATAGTCGGCAGTGATGGCCACTTCTGTGCCGTCATGGCTCGCCTGGTAAAACACTCCATCCTCAAGCTCCACGAATATATCCGGATCCTCTTTGAATCCGGGGTCTAGGTCCCGGTTGTGGTCCTCTGGCTGTGGTGTGGGGCTGTGGAGCCCCACCGTGATCTTCCGCAATTCCTGTTACAAATGGACGGATTAATGTTCATGGAAAGTGACTCAGGGAGTAAATTGAGTAGAGTAGAGAAATTGGAACTCACCCAGCTGGGACGATTGTACATGGAAAATCCATCTTGGCTCTTAATGCGCATGAACTCCTCTTTCTCCTCTTTGTATAGTTCAGCCAATATTTTAGCAAAAGCGGCGGGGGTGTCCGGACCCTTCCGACCGCAGCGGGAGGCATCATCTTCCCCATTATAGTGCCACATGGGGAGCCTTCTGTATTGGAGTGGCTGAACCCCTCGTACTATGGAGGTCGCCATTACCTCGACCATTGATAATCCAGACTGGGCGAGTATCTTTATCTTGCTCATCAGTTGACGGACTTCCGCACTATCTTCCTCCCTGGGGCTCCGAGGGCGCAGCTGTGGCGTTTCTTCAATGGAATGCTTGAAAAGTTGGGAAGACCTATTCGGATTGGGTTGGGAAGGGCAACGTCCTGGACATAGAACCATTCGGAAGTCCACTCTTCGGATGCCTTCTTCGGCGTGCCGGACAGGTATCCGGTGAGGGAGTCCTGGATTAGGGGGTATTGGGACAGTCGTACTGTGTAGAACGTCCGGACTATTGAAGAAGATACAAGACTCAAGACTTCAGCCCGTGTCCGGATGGGACTTTCCTTGGCGTGGAAGGCTAGCTTGGCGATCCGGATATTTTATTTCCTTCTTTGTAACCGACTCCATGTAAACCCTAGCCCTCTCCGGTGTCTATATAAACCGGAGAGGTTGGTCCATAGAAGGGCAATTACATTCATACGATCATATGCTAGCTCCTAGGGTTTAGCCTGTTGGAAATATGCCCTAGAGGCAATAATAAAATGGTTATTATTATATTTCCTCGTTCATGATAATTGTCTTTTATTCATGCTATAATTGTGTTATCCGGAAATCTTAATACATGTGTGAATACATAGACCACAACATGTCCCTAGTGAGCCTCTAGTTGATTAGCTCGTTTATCAATAGATGGTCACGGTTTCCTGACCATGGACATTGGATGTCATTGATAATGGGATCACATCATTGGGAGAATGAAGTGACAGACAAGACCCAATCCTAAGCATAGCACAAGATCGTGTAGTTCGTTTGCTAGAGGTTTTCCAATGTCAAGTATCATTTCCTTAGACCATGAGATCGTGTAACTCCCGGATGCCGTATGAGTGCTTTGGGTGTACCAAACGTCACAACGTAACTGGGTGACTATAAAGGTATACTACAAGTATCTCTGAAAGTGTCTGTTGGGTTGACACAGATCGAGACTAGGATTTGTCACTCCGTATGACGGAGAGGTATCTCTGGACCCACTGGGTAATGCATCATCACAATGAGCTCTAAGTGACTAAGTGGTTGGTCACGGGATCATGCATTATGGTACGAGTAAAGTGACTTGCCGGTAACGAGATTGAACGAGGTATTAGGATACCGACGATCGAATCTCGGGCAAGTAACATACCAATTGACAAAGGGAATTGTATACGGGATTACTTGAATCCTCGACATTGTGGTTCATTCGATGAGATCATCGTGGGACATGTGGGAGCCAACATGGGTATCCAGATCCCACTGTTGGTTATTGGTCGGAGAGTAGTCTCGGTCATGTCTGCATGTCTCCCGAACCCGTAGAGTCTACACACTTAAGGTTCAGTGACGCTAGGGTTGTAGAGATACTAGTATGCGGTAATCCGAAAGTTGTTCGGAGTCCCGGATGAGATCCCGGACGTCACGAGGAGTTTCGGAATGGTCCGGAGGTGAAGAATTACATAGAGGAAGTCCAGTTTTGGCCATCGGGAATGTTTCGGGGATCACCGGTATTGTACCGGGACCACCGGAAGGGTTCCGGGGGTCCACCGGGTGGGGCCACCTATCACGGAGGGCCCCATGGGATGAAGTGGGAAGGGGAACCAGTCCCTGGTGGGCTGGTGCGCCCCCCTTGGGCCCCCTGCGCCTAGGGTCGGAAACCCTTGGGGTGGGGGGCAATCCACTTGGCTTGGGGGGAAAGCCACCCCCTTGGCCGCCTCCTTGAGATCCCATCTCTAGGGGGCCGGCCCCCCATTTGGCCCTATATAAAGACGGGGGAGGGAGGGCAGCCGCACCCAAGTCCCTGGCGCCTCCCTCTCCCTCTGCAACACCTCTCCCTCTCGTAGAGCTTGGCGAAGCCCTCCCGAG
This sequence comes from Triticum timopheevii, assembly GCA_963921465.1. Lineage (NCBI taxonomy): Eukaryota > Viridiplantae > Streptophyta > Magnoliopsida > Poales > Poaceae > Triticum > Triticum timopheevii. The sequence continues at coordinate 145,853,942 of OY997270.1, forward strand.
ATCGCTGCTGCTTCCACCACCAAGCCGTCGTGCTGCTGGTGTCCATCAACCTCTCCCTCCCCCTTGCTGGATCAAGAAGGAGGAGACGTCTTCCCCAACCGTACGTGTGTTGAACGCGGAGGTGCCGTCCGTTCGGCACTAGGATCATCGGTGATTTAGATCACGACGAGTACGACTCCCTCAACCCCGTTCTCTTGAACGCTTCCGCGCGATCTACAAGGGTATGTAGATGCACTCCTCTATCTCGTTGCTAGAAGAATCCATAGATTGATCTTGGTGAAGCGTAGAAATCTTTTATTTTCTGCAATGTTCTCCAACACTGGCATCATGAGCTAGGTCTATGCGTAGTTTCTATGCACGAGTAGAACACAAACTTGTTGTGGGCGTAGATGTTGTCAATTTTCTTGCCACTACTAGTCTTATCTTGCTTTGGCGGCATCGTGGGATGAAGTGGCCCGGACCGACCTTACACGTACGCTTACGTGAGACAGGTTCCACCGACTAACATGCACTAGTTGCATAAGGTGGCTAGCGGGTGTCTGTCTCTCCCACTTTAGTTGGAGCGGATTCGATGAAAAGGGTCCTTATGAAGGGTAAATAGAAATTGGCATATCACGTTGTGGTTTTACGTAGGTAAGAAACGTTCTTGCTAGAAACCTATAGAAGCCACGTAAAAACATGCAACAACAATTAGAGGACGTCTAACTTGTTTTTGCAGCATATGCCTTGTGATGTGATATGGACAAAAGGATGTGATGAATGATATATGTGATGTATGAGATTGATCATGTTCTTGTAATAGGAATCACGACTTGCATGTCGATGAGTATGACAACCGGCAGGAGCCATAGGAGTTGTCTTTATTTTTTTGTATGACCTCCGTGTCATTGAATAACGCCACGTAAATTACTTTATTGCTAAATGCGTTAGCCATAGAAGTAGAAGTAATCATTGGCGTGACAACTTCATGAAGACACGATGATGGCGATCATGATGATGGAGATCATGGTGTCATGCCGGTGATGAAGATGATCATGGCGCTTCGAAGATGGAGATCAAAGGAGCAATATGATATTGGCAATATCATGTCACCATTTGATTGCATGTGATGTTTATCATGTTTTGCTTCTTGTTTGCTTAGTACGACAGTAGTAAATAAGATGATCCCTTATAATAATTTCAAGAAAGTGTTCCCCCTAACTGTGCGCCGTTGCGAAAGTTCGTTCTTTCGAAGCACCACATGATGATCGGGTGTGATAGATTCTAATGTTCACAAACAACAGGTGTAAGACAGATTTACACCTGCAAAACACTTAGGTTGACTTGAAGAGCCTAGCATGTACAGACATGGCCTCGGAACACAAGAGACCGAAAGGTCGAACATTAGTTGTATGGAAGATACGATCAACATGGAGATGTTCACCGATGATGACTAGTCCGTCTCACGTTATGATCGGACACGGGCTAGTCGAGTTGGATCATGTATCACTTAGATGACTAGAGGGATGTCTAATCTGAGTGGGAGTTCATTAAATAATTTGATTAGATGAACTTAATTATCATGAACTTAGTCTAAAAACCTTTGCAGAATGTCTTGTAGATCAAATGGCCAATGCTCATGTCAACCTCAACTTCAACGCGTTCCTAGAGAAAACCAAGCTGAAAGATGATGGCAGCAACTATTCAAATTGGGTCCGGAACCTGAGGATCATCCTCATAGCTGCCAAGAAAGCATATGTCCTAGAAGGACCGCTAGGTGAAGCACCCATCCAAGAGAACCAAGACATTATGAACGCTTGGCAGTCACGTGCTGATGATTACTCCCTCGTTCAGTGTGGCATGCTTTACAGCTTAGAACCGGGGCTCCAAAAGCATTTTGAGCAACACGGAGCATATGAGATGTTCGAAGAGCTGAAAATGGTTTTCCAAGCTCAAGCCCAGGTCGAGAGATATGAAGTCTCCGACAAGTTCTACAGTTGTAAGATGGAGGAAAATAGTTCTGTTAGTGAGCACATACTCAAAATGTCTGGGTTGCACAACCGCTTGTCCCAGCTGGAGATTAACCTCCCGAACGAGGCGGTCATTGACAGAATCCTTCAGTCGTTCCCACCTAGCTACAAGAGCTTTGTGATGAACTACAATATGCAGGGGATGGTGAAAACTATTCCTGAAGTATTTTCAATGCTGAAATCAGCAAAGGTAGAAATCAAAAAGGAACATGTTGATGGTCAATAAAACCACTAGTTTCAAGAAAGGCAAGGGTAAGAAGAACTTCAAGAAGGACGACAAGGGAGTTGCCGCGCCCGGTAAGCCAGCTGCCGGGAAGAAGCCAACGAATGGACCCAAGCCTAAGACTGAGTGCTTTTATTGCAAGGGAAAGGGACACTGGAAGCGAAACTGCTCCAAATACTTACCAGACAAGAAGGCCGGCAACACCAAAGATATATGTGATATACATGTAATTGATGTGTACCTCACCAGTACTCGTAGTAGCTCCTGGGTATTTGATACCGGTGCAGTTGCTCATATTTGTAACTCGAAGCAAGAGCTGCAGAATAAGCGGAGACTGGCGAAGGACGAGTTGACGATGTTTGTCGGGAATGGTTCCATGGTCGATGTGATCGCCGTCGGCACGCTATCTCTACATTTACCTACGGGATTAGTTTTAAACCTCAATAATTGTTATTTAGTGCCAGCTTTGAGCATGAACATTGCATCTGGATCTCGTTTAATGCGAGATGGCTACTCATTTAAATCCAAGAATAATGATTGTTCTATTTATATGAGAGATATGTTTTATGGTCATGCCCCGCTGGTCAATGGTTTATTCTTAATGAATCTCGAACGTGATGTTACACATATTCATAGTGTGAATACCAAAAGATGTAAAGTTGATAACGATAGTCCCACATACTTGTGGCACTGCCGCCTTGGTCACATTGGTGTCAAGCGCATGAAGAAGCTCCATGCTGATGGACTTTTGGAGTCTCTTGATTATGAATCGTTTGACACATGCGAACCATGCCTTATGGGAAAAATGACCAAGACTCCGTTCTCCGAAACAATGGAGCGAGCAACCAACTTATTGGAAATCATACATACTGATGTGTGCGGTCCAATGAGCGTTGAGGCTCACGGAGGATATCGTTATGTTCTCACTCTCATTGATGACTTGAGTAGATATGGGTACGTCTACTTAATGAAACACAAGTCTGAAACCTTTGAAAATTTCAAGGAATTTCAGAATGAGGTAGAGAATCAATGTGACCGAAAGATAAAGTTCTTACGATCAGATCGTGGGGGAGAATATTTAAGTCACGAATTTGGTACGCACTTAAGGAAATGTGGAATCGTTTCACAACTCACGCCGCCTGGAACACCTCAGCGTAACGGAGTGTCCGAACATCGTAATCGCACTCTATTGGATATGGTGCGATCTATGATGTCACTCACCGATTTACCGCTATCATTTTGGGGATACGCTCTAGAGACAGCTACATTCACTTTAAATAGGGCACCGTCTAAATCCGTTGAGACGACACCGTATGAATTATGGTTTGGGAAGAAACCTAAGCTGTCGTTTCTAAAAGTTTGGGGATGCGATGCTTATGTCAAGAAACTTCAACCTGAAAAACTCGAACCCAAGTCGAAAAAAGGTGTCTTCATAGGATACCCTAAGGAAACCATTGGGTATACCTTCTACCTAAGATCCGAAGGCAAAATCTTTGTTGCCAAGAACGGATCCTTTCTGGAGAAAGAGTTTCTCTCGAAAGAAGTGAGTGGGAGGAAAGTGGAACTTGATGAAGTACTACCTCTTGAAAGTAGCGCAGCTCAGGAAGATGTTCCGGTGGTGCCTGCACTGACTAGAGAGGAAACTAATGATGATGATCAAGGTACTTCGGATCAAGTTACTACTGAACTTCGTAGGTCCACGAGGACACGTTCCACACCAGAGTGGTATGGCAACCCTGTCCTGGAAATCATGTTGTTAGACAACGGTGAACCTTCGAACTATGAAGAAGCAATGGCGGGCCCAGATTCCAACAAATGGCTTGAAGCCATGCAATCCGAGATAGGATCCATGTATGAAAACAAAGTATGGACTTTGACAGACTTGCCCGATGATCGGCGAGTGATAGAAAACAAATGGATCTTTAAGAAGAAGACAGACGCGGATGGTAATGTTACCATCTATAAAGCTCAACTTGTCGCTAAGGGTTATCGACAAGTTCAAGGGATTGACTATGATGAGACTTTCTCTCTCGTAGGGAAGCTGAAGTCCGTCCAAATCATGTTAGCAATTGCCGCATACTATGATTATGAGATATGGCAAATGGACGTCAAAATGGCATTCCTTAACGGCCATCTTAAGGAAGAACTGTATATGATGCAGCCGGAAGGTTTTGTCGATCCTAAGAATGCTAACATGGTATGCAAGCTCCAGTGCTCCATCTATGGGCTGGTGCAAGCATCTCGGAGTTGGAACATTCTCTTTAATGAAATGATCAAAGCGTTTGGGTTTATGCAGACTTATGGAGAAGCCTGCGTTTACAAGAAAGTGAGTGGGAGCTCTGCAGCATTTCTCATATTATATGTGGATGACATACTTTTGATGGGAAATGATATAGAAATTTTGGACAACATTAAGGCCTACTTGAATAAGTGTTTTTCAATGAAGGACCTTGGAGAAGCTGCTTACATATTAGGCATCAAGATCTATAGTGATAGATCAAGACGCCTCATAGGTCTTTCACAAAGCACATACCTTGATAAGATATTGAAGAAGTTCAATATGGATCAGTCCAAGAAGGGGTTCTTGCCTGTGTTGCAAGGTGTGAAATTGAGCTCAGCTCAATGTCCAACCACGGCAGAAGATAGAGAAAAGATGAGTGTCGTCCCCTGTGCCTCAGCCATAGGTTCTATCATGTATGCCATGACGTGTACCAGACCTGATGTAAACCTTGCCGTAAGTTTGGTAGGAAGGTACCAAAGTAATCCCGGCATGGAACACTGGACAGCGGTCAAGAACATCCTGAAGTACCTGAAAAGGACTAAGGATATGTTTCTCGTATATGGAGGTGATGAAGAGCTCGTTGTAAGGGGTTACATTGACGCTAGCTTCGACACAGATCTGGATGACTCAAAGTCACAAACCGGATACGTGTATATTTTGAATGGTGGGGCAGTAAGCTGGTGCAGTTGCAAGCAAAGTGTCGTGGCGGGATCTACATGTGAAGCGGAGTACATAGCAGCCTCGGAGGCATCGCATGAAGCAATATGGGTGAAGGAGTTCATCACCGACCTAGGAGTCATACCCAATGCGTCGGGGCCGATCACACTCTTCTATGACAACACTGGAGCTATTGCCCTTGCCAAGGAGCCCAGGTTTCACAAGAAGACTAGGCACATCAAGCGTCACATCTACTCCATTGGTGAAAATGTTCAAGATGGATACATATATTTACAAAGTACACACGGATCTGAATGTCGCAGATCCGTTGACTAAACCTCTTCCGTGAGCAAACATGATCAACACAAGAACTCTGTGAGTGTTCGATTCATCACAATGTAACTAGATTATTGACTCTACTGCAAGTGGGAGACTGTTGGAAATATGCCCTAGGGGCAATAATAAAATGGTTATTATTATATTTCCTCGTTCATGATAATTGTCTTTTATTCATGCTATAATTGTGTAATCCGGAAATCGTAATACCTGTGTGAATACATAGACCACAACATGTCCCTAGTGAGCCTCTAGTTGACTAGCTCGTTTATCAATAGATGGTCACGGTTTCCTGACCATGGACATTGGATGTCATTGATAACGGGATCACATCATTGGGAGAATGAAGTGATGGACAAGACCCAATCCTAAGCATAGCACAAGATCGTGTAGTTCGTTTACTAGAGCTTTTCCAATGTCAAGTATCATTTCCTTAGACCATGAGATCGTGTAACTCCCGGATGCCGTAGGAGTGCTTTGGGTGTACCAAACATCACAACGTAACTGGGTGACTATAAAGGTATACTACAGGTATCTCCGAAAGTGTCTGTTGGGTTGACACGGATCGAGACTGGGATTTGTCACTCCGTATGACGGAGAGGTATCTCTGGGACCACTCGGTAATGCATCATCACAATGAGCTATAAGTGACTAAGTAGTTGGTCATGGGATCATGCATTACGGTACGAGTAAAGTGACTTGCCGGTAACAAGATTGAACGAGGTATTAGGATACCGACGATCGAATCTCGGGCAAGTAACGTACCAATTGACAAAGGGAATTGTATACGGGATTACTTGAATCCTCGACATCGTGGTTCATTTGATGAGATCATCGTGGAACATGTGGGAGCCAACATGGGTATCCAGATCCCGCTGTTGGTTATTGGCCGGAGAGTAGTCTCGGTCATGTCTGCATGTCTCCCGAACCCGTAGGGTCTACACACTTAAGGTTTGGTGACGCTAGGGTTGTAGAGATACTAGTATGCGGTAACCCGAAAGTTGTTCGGAGTCGCGGATGAGATGCTGGACGCCACGAGGAGTTTCGGATTGGTCCAGAGGTGAAGAATTATATAGAGGAAGTCCAGTTTTGGCCATTGGGAAAGTTTCGGGGATCACCGGTATTATACCGGGACCACCGGAAGGGTTCCGGGGGTCCACCGGGTGGGGCCACCTATCCCGGAGGGCCCCATGGGCTGAAGTGGGAAGGGGAACCAGTCCCTGGTGGGCTGGTGCACCCCCCTTGGGCCCCCCTGCACCTAGGGTTGGAAACCCTAGGGGTGGGGCGCAATCCACTTGGCTTGGGGGGCAAGCCACCCCCTTGGCCGCCCCCCCTTGAGATCCCATCTCCAGGGGGCCGCCCCCCCATTGGCCCTATATAAAGATTGGGGAAGGGAGGGCAGCCACACCCAAGTCCTTGGCGCCTCCCTCTCCCTCTGCAACACCTCTCCCTCTCGTAGAGCTTGGCGAAGCCCTGCTAAGATCGCTACTGCTTCCACCACCACGCCGTCGTGCTGCTGGATCTCCATCAACCTCTCCCTCCCCCTTGCTAGATCAAGAAGGAGGAGATGTCTTCCCCAATCGTACGTGTGTTGAACGTGGAGGTGCCGTCTGTTCGGCACTAGGATCATCGGTGATTTGGATCACGACGAGTACGACTCCCTCAACCCCGTTCTCTTGAATGCTTCCGCGCGATCTACAAGGGTATGTAGATGCACTCCTCTATCTCGTTGCTAGATGACTCCATAGATTGATCTTGGTGAAGCGTAGAAATTTTTTATTTTCTGCAACGTTCTCCAACATAGCCTCTACGATCTCGTGGTAGATCTACTCTTGTACTGTCACACCCTGCATTTCGTAACATTTCATTTTCATTAATAAAGCATGAAAATTTGGACCAACAAAACCTTTTTGCATTATTTGGCTTTTATTTGAAGTTGGTTTTCTCTCTGTGTTTATTTTCAAGTGCTTCTTGAAGTCAACTACTTTACCCTCTATATTTCATCTCCTTACCCCAACTTCCTGACCAATGACCATGCCATGTGTATAGTGCAATATAGAATTTTCTTACAAAAATAATTTGGCCAGAAAGTATTTTCTAAATTTAGTTTTCCAAAAACCCCTGAATTGAGGTTTGCACTGCAAGTACTTGATTAAGGGCAGCAAAAATCTTCCCAAAAATATATTTGACTCCTATTAGATATAGGATGCCCAGAAACCACAAAAATATAATTTTAAAAGTTATTTTACTATTTTATTTAAAAGCTTTTTCTTCAGGCCAGAAATGGTCTTTAATAGGGAAAAATTATTTTATTGTTTCAAAAATATTTGACAAAATTTAGGGAAACTCATAGGACATATATTGTCCATATATAAGAGTTTCAACACATGGTCATGTTCAAAATATTGGTCAAATCCCTCTAAAACCCTTTCTGGATATTTCAAGATTTTAAAATATTTGCAAAGGAAATATTCTCCCAAAATTCCAGGAAAATTCTATCATGTCACATATGACATATTAGATGATCTTGCCAAGTCCCATGACCTGGAGAACAAGATATCCTCATCAAAACCCCTCAAAACCATTTCTGTCCATTCTGAAGTTTGATCAACTTTACATTGCCAAATGTGTCCAAATGTTCTCAAACTTGGTGAACATGCTCCAATGGTCTAATGATGCATCTAGACCAAATGGCACAGGTTGGAGAAGAGGAAATCTTGGTCAAAGTGCCTCAAAACCCTCTCTGGCCAGAATCAAGTTTGAACTACTTTGTACTACCAACTTCTTCTCCAAGACCCCAACTTTGGTGAGCCTGATCACATGACCAAATAAGGCCACCACACCAAGTGGTGCATCAAGGAGAAATGATCTACTCCACTGGATCTACACAAATCCATTTCTGCCCATTTCTAGGGTTTGCAAGAGTTACATTGGCAACTTTGTCCAAATAAGCTCAAAATGGGTGGAAGGCCCTAATTATATGTCACATTTCGCCCTATGGAGTACCAAGGCCAGTGGAAGTCATTAGCCTATCCAAAACACCATCAAACACCTTCTGGCAGAAAACTAAAATGCCTATTTTTGCCACTTTGACTAATCTCCTTGAGTTCATCTTTTTACCACAACCCCTCCTCGTTCCCCTCTGTCACTTAGATGCTTTTCTACCCGAGGAAGCAATGTGGAAGAAGGGGGAAACCACGTTTGTCCTTTCTGGACAACATTTTCCTCTCTCTCTCACAGCCTCTCTGTCTCCCCTCTGCACTCCAGAGCATCCAAGGCTCTTTCCTAGTTTTGCCCCCACCCACTGTAGCTCCCAGACACGAGTGGACGCGCGCGCGACGCGGGAAAGCCGCGGATGCCGGCCAAAGTCGCGCTCTGGAGCACGTCACTGCGCTCCCGACCGTTGACGCCGCGTCCCCGACCACCTCGTGCTACCCCCGCGCGCCAGTCGATGCCCCTCGGCGTCCGTGACACGCCACCGTGCAGGCCCCCTTGTCTCTCCCTCTCTCTCACCCCCTACAACGCATGCCCGGCGCCGCCCGGCTCGGCCAATGCCCGGCCTCACACGCGCGAGCGCCAGTGACTCCCCCAGCTCTCTCTCCTTCTCCCTGGCGCCCTACTCCATCCCCTCGAACGCCGTGGACAGCTTCATCCCTTCTCCAACGGCCTCCAGAGCCGATCCCGCGGGCGCCCGTAGGCCACGCCTATGGTGAACCGCGGCCAGCCTATATAAGGCAGCCCCGAGTCCCTCTCTTCCTCCCTGTCACTCCTCCACACACCCAATCGACCTCCCGCGCCACTCCTCCCTCTCCAGAACCACCCGAGCTCGAGATCGAGCTCGAGCTCCGCCGCCTCGGCTCGTCGGCGTCCGCGCGGTACAGGCCTTCTCTGCCCCAGCTCTCTTTCGATCTGGAACCGCGAGGCGCCACTGATTCTTTCCCCTCTCTTTCCCCCTTGTTTTGCAGCCGGAAACGGCCGGAGCCACCGACGCCCGAAGCGCCTCCGCCGCGTGACCTCGTCACCGGCGAAGCAGGCCACTCCGGCGACCGTCTCAACCACCACCAGAACCGCGACTCCACCCTGAGTCCAACGGTAGCCCCCGCATCCCTTCCCGTGCCTTGTATCGCTGCCGGCGAGCTCGCCGTCGCCTCTGGCCGGAGGTAGACGACGGCCTCCGTGGGGCCGGCCCGTCAGCCTCACACCCTGACAGGTGGGATGCACCCGTCAGGTTTAAAACGTGCGCACGCGCGCGCACCGATCCGCCGTCGGCTGAAGGCGTATTTCGCCTTTACGCCTTCGACGTGGCGGCCGCGTGGGCTGGTTTCCCCTCTGGGCCTGCTGCTGCCGTGGCCTCTCTGGCCCAGTGGCACAGCGCCGTTTTTCTTTTTCTTTTTCTGTCTTATTTCCAAAAATTCCACAGGACAGAATATTTATCCAAATGAATTGATTCCAATTTCTAAATTCCTAGAATATTGCAACCTATTTAATGGTGCAACTTTCATTCAAATCCAACAACCTTTTCTTCTCTGTAAATATTTAAATGTGATTTTTAGCATTTAATTAAGCCTTTGAAAATCCATATCTCCTATTCTGCTACTCCAGAACCAAAACCAAAAGTTGTCCCCTTCCTAGCTTTCCTCCTAGTATTTTACAAAAATAAGTTGACATTTTTCTGAGCACTTTGACTTTTCTGTTTTTATTATTGTCTTATTTCCCCGTTGCTTTCTTGCGACGTTAGATCCCGTATTTGACGAGGTAGCTGAGGAAGAAGGAGGAGCTGGGCCTGAAGACTTTGAAGATCAAGCCAACCAAGGCAAGCAGCCCTTTGACCTTGTTTATGAAACCTTCTTAAACATGCCATATAGTTCGTTATATTTGTTGCATCGGAATCATGATGAGATGGTGAACCACGTGGTTGGTTGCCTTGATTACATCCCTCGTTGATACTTGCATTGTGCATGGCGCTACCTTCTTATGAGGGTTATGCCGGTGGGAGTAGATAGGATGCAAATGTAGATGCTACGCAAACGGGATGGGTTTGTGCATGGTGGAGGAGGCAAGTGCTTTCAAAAGTCTTTTCGAAAACCCCGTCGGGTGCCACTTATGCCCGAGGGAGATGATGAGATGGGTGACCACTTGATGACGAAGTGGTGTGCCAAGCAAAAGGGTGTGTTGTTTTCAAAACGGATTGGTCGGAGTTGCGACCGTTATTCCAACCTTACATGCGCGACCACTCTACCCTTATATGGGAAAGGGCATTATTGAGTACCTAGACCGATACTAGCTTGGAGCCCGCATTACTAGTGACGGGGGAGAGTTGGTGCTCTCTCTTGGGACGGGGTCGTGCCAGGTAGGGCGGCCATGACTGTTTTCACAGGGCACCGGACACACCGTTGGTACCCCGTGCTTGTGGTATGTGATGAATATGGGAGCGAGGCTCCACAACTTTCTGATGTGAAATGTTGGGCACGGGGATTACTACCAATCGAGTGGACTCCATGTTAGTGTCGTCTAGGGAAAGGTAGTGATCGGGTGCTTACCCCGGGTACTTGAGGTACCGCCGGCCGTGGATGACACGGAAGTTCCCCGGATCTAGTGGGTAAAGTGTGCAACCTCTGCAGAGTGTAAAACTATTCGAATAGCCGTGTCCACGGTCATGGACAGTTGGGTAACCGCTCTTGGGCTATGTCCACTTGTTTTCAAACCCAGTGTGTGTGTGATGATGAAGATGACTTGGGTCAAGTCAAAGGACTTGACACGATTGAGATGGGTTGGTGCCACTCTGTTTATGATAAATGGGTTGGTGCCCATTCTATTTATGTTGATATCTGTGACCAGTTCTCATGGTTACTAGAATTTTCTTGATGCATGCTTTATAGGATGTTGAACATGTCATTGCACTCAAAACTAGCTTTATGCAAAAATTTACCATGTCATGCATTGTTGTACCTTGAACCAAATCATGGGTTGCTTGCGAGTACATTCAAAGTACTCATTGGCTTGCCACTGGTTATTTAATTGACCAGGCATGGAAGAACCGGAGTTCGAAGAAGAGTTCTTTGGAGACGATCATGCGAACTAGGACGTTTCCCAGTCAGAATGCCTGTAGGGTTAAGGCAGATGGCATGGGTTCTACTTATCGACGACGATTTCCGCTGCTATGTTTCATTTGATGTTCAGCCCTTAAGGCTTTATCGATGTAAGACTTGACCATAATGGTCACAATTCGTGTAAGACGGTATGTATGGATGTAAGACTCTTGTTATTCAGCTTCTGTGTGTTCAGTGAGCATTGATCTCTGGGATCACTGTACACGTGCATTCGGTGATCACGACTTATGAGTCGGGGTCCCCACATATACTACCCATATCATCAATATTAATCAAGTAGGAAGTAGGGTTTTACCTCCATCGAGAGGGCCCAAACCTGGGTAAACATCTGTGTCCCTTACTTCTTGTTACCATCAGCCTTGACGCATAGATCGGGACCCCCTACCCGAGATCCGCCGGTTTTGACACCGACATTGGTGCTTTCATTGAGAGTTCCTCTGTGACGTCGCCGTCAGGCTCGATGGCTCCTTCAATCGTCATTAACGACGCTGTCCAGGGTGAGACTTCCCCCCCGGACAGATCTTCATGTTCGGCGGCTTCGCATTGCGGGCCAATTCGCTTGGCCACTTGGAGCAGATCGATAGCTATGTCCCCGGCCATCAAATAAGGTTCGGAAACCTGAACTACACGGCAGATATCCGTGGAGACTTGATCTTCGACGGATTCGGGCCAGTGCTAGAAGTGCCGAACAATCACGATGAGCACGACTTAGACCTGCTGACAGACGTCGCTCAGGATATCGTCCCGTCAGAAGCCTCGGATATAAATCCGGGACAGGTTGCTTCGCCTAAGGACGGAGGGCTGGACCCCACCCAGAGGCCGTACCTTCATCAGCGATGGAGCCGAACACAGGTTTCACCTCTAAGGGAACCTGTGACTCCGGACCCCTCGATTCATATCCAGACGCAGGTTCCAGTCCGCGCGCCCCCGAGCCCGCCGATCCTGGTTGGGCTCCGGTGATGGAATTCACCGCGGCGGACGTTTTTCAGCACTCGCCCTTTGGCGACATGCTGGACTTATTGAAGTCTCTCTCCTTGTCAGGAGACTGGCCAAACTATGTCCGGCTCGAGTGGGAAGCAGACAACGAGGGAATTCGTTGCCCACCCACCACCCACTTCATTGCCACGATCGATGATCTAAACGACGTGCTTGACTTTGACTCTGAAGACATCGACGGTATGGACGACGATGTAGGAGAATCACAGGAGCCACCGCTCACCGGGTGGTTGACGGCCACCTCCTCATATGATATATATATGGTGGACACTCCGAAGGAAACTAATGGCGATGAGGCAACGGAGGACAACCCCTCGGGAAGAAAATCAAAGAATGGGCGTCGTCGGCACCGCTCCAAGCCCCGCCATAGCAACACCGACCCCGGAGGCGAAAATAATCCGGATGGCGCCAAAGAAGAATATGACCCTGATCAGCCTGCCTTTGAGCAGGCCGAACAGGAAGACGAGCAGGTCATCCCAGAAGAACAGGCAACAGACGCATACCCGGAGGAGCACAACTACATGCCCCCTCCGAAGACGAGATCAGCCTCGGCGACGACGAGTTCGGCGTACCTGAGGATCCCGTGGAGCAGGAGTGCTTCAAGCGTAGGCTTATAGCCACTGCAAGGAGCCTGAAGAAGAAGCAAAACCCACTACAAGCTGATCAAGACCTGCTCACAGATACATGGACTGAAGTCCTGGCAGCCGAGGAATATGGACTCGAACGCCAAACGGCTGACCGGCCACCCCATGGACGGGACAAAACGGGATACCAGCCCGCACCCCCACGCCGATACACTACGGCTCGGGGCAACAGGCACGACCTGCAAGATATTCTAGACAATAAAGCATGACAGCCAAGATTGATCTATGGATCGAGGGGGCGCGCCCCAGCGCGCGATGACGACCATCACACCGGATACATCATCAACAAATTCGGTCGGGCCGAACATAGCAACCCAGACCAATCCGACCTGCGTAGCCACATATCCCGGCACAGAGGCGCCGCACACCCCCTCTGCTTCATGGACGAAGTAATGGATCATGAATTCCCAGAAGGGTTCAAACCCGTAAACATCGAATCATAGGATGGCACAACAGACCCCGCAGTATGGATCGAAGATTTCCTTCTCCACATTCACATGGCCCGCGGAGATGATCTACACGCCATCAAGTATCTCCCCCTTAAGCTCAAAGGACCAGCCCGACACTGGTTAAACAGCCTGCTAGCAAATTCCATTGGCAGTGGGGAAAACCTGGAAGATGCATTCCTTGACAACTTCCAGGGCACATATGTGCGACCACTAGACGCTGATGACCTGAGCCACATTACTCAATAGCCCGGAGAGTCAGCCCGGAAATTCTGGACTCGGTTCCTCACTAAAAAGAACCAAATAGTCGACTGTCCGGACGCCGAAGCCCTGGTGGCTTTTAAGCATAATATCCGTGACGAGTGGCTCGCTCGACACCTCGGCCAGGAAAAACCCAAGTCTATGGCTGCTCTCACAACCCTAATGACCCGTTTTTGTGCGAGTGAGGATAGCTGGTTGGCTCGTAGCGGCACCATGCCACATTCCGGCACTTCGTACGGCCGCGATGCTAACGGCAAGCCATGGTGCAATAGACATAAGAGATGGAACAACGGCGACAACACGAAAGACACGGGAGTCAACGCCGGATTCAGCAGACCTAACTCCGGACAGCGGAAAAAGCCGTTCGAAAGAAATAATTAGGGACCGTCCAGTCTGGACCGCATACTAGAACGCTCGTGCCAAATTCATGGCACACCGGACAAACCAGCCAACCACACCAATAGAGACTGCTGGGTGTTCAAACAGGCTGGCAAGATAAACGCCAAAAACAAGGACAAGGGGCTGCACAATGATGATGACGATGAGCCCCGGCGTCCGAATACAGGGGGCAGAAGAAATTTCCCCCCAGGTGAAAATGGTCAATATGATCTACGCCACCCACATCCCCAAGCGGGAACGGAAGCGTGCACTACGGGACGTCTATGCGATGGAGCCACTCGCCCCCAAGTTCAACCCATGGTCAGCTTGTCTGATCACCTTTGACCGTAGGGATCACCCTACCAGCATCCGTCACGGCAGCTCAGCCGCATTGGTCTTAGACCCAATCATCGACGGATTCCACCTCACGTGTGTCCTTATGGACGGCGGCAGCAGCCTGAACCTACTTTATCAGGACACAGTGCGCAAGATTGGCATTGATCCTTCAAGGATCAAGCCCACCAAAACCACCTTTAAAGGTGTTATTCCTGGAGTAGAGGCCCGCTCCACGGGTTCTATAACATTGGAAGTGCTCTTCGGATCCCCAGACAACTTCAGGAGCGAAGAGCTGATCTTCGACATCGTCCCTTTCCGCAGTGGCTACCACGCACTGCTCGGGCGGACCGCATTCGCAAGATTCAATGCGGTGCCACACTACGCATATCTCAAGCTCAAGATGCCGGGACCGCGCGGGTTCATCACTTTCAACGGAAATATGGATCGCTCCCTTCGAACAGAAGAGCATACGGCAGCCCTCGCGGCAGAAGTAGAATGCGGCCTCCTCTGACAAACCAATCCGGCGACAACTTTGAGCACTGTCAAACCAGTTCGGAGCACCCCGCAACAGGATCAACACAAATGTCAAGATCATGATTAGCAGTCCGGCCTCCGCTCAAGCCCCTCCAAAGCAGCATTCGTGCCACGCGTACACAATTATGCACTCAAGATACCTTGGGCGTAGGCGGAGGCGCATCAACGACTCAGTCGATAATGCGGGTAACCACTAAATACCTTCATACTCTTCCCCTTTTACCTGTGAGGACACCACGTTAGTGCAGCATCCTCAGAAGAGCCGAATTGTCAGACTCATATGGAAGAGACACCCAAGGAGGCAACAGACGTTGTGCGCAGAAGGAAATACCCAGGTGGAATCTATTTACGATCATTATACCTACTTCATCTATCTGCACACGGCTTGCCCCTGGATAGGACATGTCAAATAGTCCTATTTTTATCTCTGCCTAATGCATCCATTGTAAACATACGCTTAAATGTATTTTTTGTCAAATGGAGATTATATATAGCGTCAGCTTATTATCCTTATTTGAGTATTTTTCTCTCATAAATGTTTATTTGGTATTACATCCGTACACCTAGGTACGGCCAGTTTGCCAGGGGCTTCTTATGACGCCTCGTAATATGGCAACTAAAAGTCCGAACACTTTCAATAGTGCGGCACCCCGAACTTATAGCACTATATGCATCAGCTCCGAATCATGTCTTGGGTCTACAGTTGGGATAGCCCGGCTCCCTTGTTTTCGTGCCTTACGTTCCGTTATATCGGCTAAGGTAGCGCATGGAGAACTACTACGGTTGTGTCCCGGTTCTTCCGGACGAGCACCTCGGTAGAGAAAGCCGAAAACAGGCCGGCATGATGTGGCGAGAGCTGGTCGCTGTTCGAGAGGTACTAAAATCCTTAAAGATTTTCCGCTTTAGGCGATAAATCGGCTTTGTCCGACCAAGGCATATATAGCGCCCCAATTCGGCCTTCCAGATTCTAGGGGCTTCGCCGAAATTTAAAATTGTAGACTTCTATGGCTATGTGAAAGTTATAAAGCCGCATAGTCCGATTGCCTCGTTCGTTGCGCTGGACACCTCCTTAAGTGACCAAACATTTGGATAAAGAGTGTCCAGGTTTTCCACAAACACCCTAGTGCTAGT
This sequence comes from Triticum timopheevii, assembly GCA_963921465.1. Taxonomy (NCBI): domain Eukaryota; kingdom Viridiplantae; phylum Streptophyta; class Magnoliopsida; order Poales; family Poaceae; genus Triticum; species Triticum timopheevii. Next base: position 145,870,284 of record OY997270.1, read on the forward strand.
CACGTGGGGGTGGAAGCCGACGACAGGCCTACTTTCAGGATTTTATAAACAGCCGCACAGAAGGTAATATTTTAAATAACAAAAGCGCTACATAGCGCAAGTAACTTCGTCCTTAAAATACAAACATGACAGAAGCAAATTCATTCAAAAATGGTGTCCTTGGTACATTCGTCAGCCACGAGACGAGCACCCTTCACAACGCCATCATAGTATAGCTCGGGATGGCAATGCGCCTGCCCTCCGGCGGTTCGTCCTTGACCAGCTTCTCCACATCCATCTTGCTCCAATGCACTTTGACGCGGGCAAGGGCCCGGCGGGCACCCTCGATGCACACGGATCACGTGATCACCTCAAGCCGCGGGCAGGCATCCACCATCTGCTTGATCATGCCAAAGTAGCTACTGGGCACGTGCTCACCAGGCCACATCTGGACTATGAACCCTTTCATAGCCAGTTCGGCCGCCCTGTGGAGTTCGACCAACTGCTTCAGTTGGTCACTCAGAGGCTTCGGGTGTTCGGCCCCAGCATACTTGGACTATAACAGCTTCTTCGTTGAGTTCCCCTCCTGCGCACGGTAGAACTCCGCAGCGTCTGATACGCTGCATGGCAGATCTGCGAATGCCCCTGGAGAGCTGCGAATTCGAGTAAGTAATAGAAACGCCTCCTCCACATGTTTGCTTTGCATAAAGAACTTCTTACCCGCTGCTATCTTCTTGGCCTCCTGGATCTCCTGCTGTGCTTTCTCGGCTTCGGCCTTGGTGTCTTTTAAGCTCATAAGGGCCTTCGCAAGCTTGGCCTCTTTGGCCTTCAGATCATGCTCCACGGACTTGCATTTCTTGCCGAGATCCTGGAGCTCCTGCTGTACCTCACCTACCCTAGCACTTTGCTTTTCACGCTCCTTACATTCCGAGGTCGCCTTGTCTTCGGCCTCGGAGAGCGCCTTCTTCAGGGCCGCCACTTCGGCGGGGGCCCCTGTTACACGGTCACGACACTTAGTTGTTAGACCCACCAATTCTGCCTATCCTTAAATAGATAAGAACGGGAATTACTTACCCTTGTTCTCTTCGAGCTGCCTCTTCATGAGGTCGAGCTCTCCCTGCGCCTGTTGCGGGTCCCGCTTCAGATTGGCAACCTTGGCAGTACGGGCAGCAGCAGCAAGCAGCACAGCCTGCTTATTCAAAATAATACTTATGATTAGACTCCTGCGGATTTTAATTGACCCTCTGCTCGGCTTTTACTGCCGAACGCCAAACAGAGTATCAGGGGCTACTACCTATCGGGTGGTAATTTTGCACATATTTATTACTTACCTCGAAGCCTGTTAGGAGGCTGGTGCAAGCTTCGGTTAGTCCGCTCTTGGCGGATGAAACCTTCCGAATCACCGTACTCATAAGAGTACGGTGCCCTTCATCCAGGGAAGCACCGCAAAGCGCTTCCAGTAGACCGTCCGGTGCTTCATGCGCAACAGAAGTCCGCGACATAGGTGGCTCGCCCTCCTTAGAGAGGGGTCGCCTGCCTAAGTCCGGAACCATCGAAGGTTCCAGCATTGTGTTCGGCTCAGAGCCCGGTTGGCCGTGGCTCTCGTTGACACGATCCACGGGGATCCTGAACACCGCGTGTCCGACGTCTGGGACCCCGCCTCGGGGCGTCTCCAGAGTCACCTCCCCCCGCTCTGGGAGCCTTTGGGACAACACCTATGTGTCATCCGCGGGTTGAGGAGTGGTGGCCGTCGGAAGCGAATTCATCTCCGAATTGCTCAGGGACCCGGAGGAGGATACCTTGGGGTGATCCCTGGCCGGACTGCACATATGTTCAGCATCATAAATACAAAAACTATGAAGTGAAGTCATGATAGAGTGCAAACACTTACGATCGCACTAGGGGCTTCCCCCTAGGCAGCCACCCCTCCTCGCTAAGAGCGGTCGTGGCGGAGTAGTCCGGAAGGGGCCCCTTCCCCTTCTTGGACGACCCAGCCTCCCCTCCTGGGGCGGCTTTTCTCTTCTTCTCCCCCCCGGTGGGGGAAGGTAGGATCTCTTCCTGATCCCCCCCGCCTCCGCGGGAGGAATCCGACTCATCGTCATCGGATGACAGGGGAATGACGGCCCTGCGCCGAGGACCTTTTCCGGCCCCCAGGTCCGCCTGCCCGGACCCCTCATCCTTTCCGGATGGGGCGTCTTCTTCTTCTGCCTCCTCCCCTTCGTGGGAGGAGTCCACCTCGTCGTCCTCGGACAAGTCTTCCGGCACAACCTTTCGTCGGAGACCCTTTCGGATCCCCGGGGCCTTCTTCTCGGCCTTCTTCTCCGGCACCTTGTACGGCACTGGGACCAGCATCTCCGTCAGGAGAACATCTGCTGGGTCTTCTGGCAGCGGAGCCGGGCAGTAAACCTGCTCCGCTGTCTCCACGTAATCCTGAAGTAAATATGCACAACCACTTAAGGCACTCCCGTGAATGTATCGGGAAGAAATGGGTCCGATGTCAGTCTAAGAACTCACCGGCCTAGGAGCCCTTGCGGCGTGAAGCCCGGGGTCCTTGGATTTCGGAGGAGGCACTTTGGAGGCCTTGAACAGCTCCTTCCATGCGCCTTTGTGCGTCATGTCATAGAGCCTCTGGAGCGTCCGGTGCTCGGTCGGGACGAACTCCCACAGATTGACTGCCCGCCTCTGGCAGCGGAAGATTCGGCGAACGAGCATGACCTGGATCACATTGACAAGCTTGATGTTCTTGTCCTTCATGCTTTTGACGCATGTTTGGAGTCGGGCTAGCTCCGCGGAATCGCTCCAGGACAGGCCCTTCCTCTCCCAGGAGGTGAGCCGCATGGGGGCTCCGGATCAGAACTCGGGGGCCGCCGCCCAGTTGGCGCCGCGTGGCTCGGTGATGTAGAACCACCCCGAATGCCGTCCTTTTACGGTCTCCGCAAAGGAGCCGTCGAGCCATGTGACGTTGGGCATTCGGCCCACCATGGCCCCTCCGCACTGCGCCTGTTGGCCTCTTACCAGCTTCGGCTTCACGCAGAAAGTTTGTAGCCATAGGCCGAAGTGAGGTCGGATGCGGAGGAAGGCCTCGCACATGATGATGAACGCTGAGATGTTGAGGACGAAATTCGGGGCTAGATCATGGAAATCTAGCCCGTAGTAGAACATAAGCCCGCGGACGAAGGGATGGAGTGGGAATCCCAGTCCACAGACGAAGTGGGCGACGAATACGACCCTCTCGTGGGGTCCTGGGGTCGGAATTACCTACCCGGCGTCTGGTAGACGGTGCTCTATGTCCGCGACCAAGTATCCGGCTGCCCGAAGATTGGTGATGTGCTTCTCCTTGACGGTGGAAGCCACCCACTTGCTTCCTGCTCCAGACATGTTTAGATGTGCGGGGAAGACTTGGGCTTGGGCGTTGGTGCTCGAGGGGGAAAGAGTGGGGAAAAGGAGGAAGAAGGCATGGGTGAAAATGGGGGAATATTATCCCTTTATAGAGGCGCCGGAAGTAGTGCGCCTCCCCACTTGCCCGTTGGGAATCGCTTGTTTCCCAAGCGCCACGGTTAATGGCACGGTTAGATTACCCACGCCCGTATTGATGAGAATCCCATAATAAGGGGACACGATCTCTGCTTTGACAAGACGTGTCACAGAAACCGCCTGGTGATATGCGTTGTAGCTAGTTGTGGGGAAACGGTTTGAATAGTGATCCGACCGTAATAACATGTCACATCATCAGAAAAAGTTGTCAGCAGATTACATTTGTGAAATTTCACTCTCTCTACGGTGGTATGTGTAGATCATCTTGCGGATCCGCACACAGTCTACGTGTTCGATAACCATTTTGGAGTATTCGGAGGAGGAACCCGCCTTGCAATGCCGAAGACAATACTGTGCGCCGGACTCATCGTCATTGAAGCCTGGTTCAGGGGCTACTGAGGGAGTCCTTGATTAGGGGGTATCCGGACAGCCAGACTATGTACGATGTCTGGACTATTGAAGAAGATACAAGACTCAAGACTTCTGCCCGTGTCCGGATGGGACTTTCCTGGGCGTGGAAGGCAATCTTGGTGATCCGGATATTTTATTTCCTTCTTTGTAACCAACGCCATGTAAACCCTAGCCTTCTCCGGTGTCTATATAAACCAGAGAGGTTGGTCCTTAGAAGGCCGATCACAATGACATTCATACCATCATAGGCTAGCTCCTAGGGTTTAGCCTCTATGATCTCGTGGTAGATCTACTCTTGTACTACCCATATCATCAATATTAATCAAGCAGGAAGTAGGGTTTTACCTCCATCGAGAGGGCCTGAACCTGGGTAAACATCTGCGTCCCTTACTTCTTGTTACCATCAGCCTTGACGCACAGATCGGGACCCCCTACCCGAGATCCGCCGGTTTTGACACCGACATCCGGTCCCAGTGATGCGCCATACCTCGGCTCCGCCCACTTCATATATTGACCCGACTACGAGGGACAAGGCAGAAAAGTTTCCTCCATAATTCAAAATGGGCCTCACAACCCAGGAATATCTCACAAAGAGCGACATAACCTACGATGTGTAGGACGGAGGCAGGAGTAAAATTGTGCAATTGGAGGATGAGGGAGTCCTGGACTAGGGGGTGTCCGGACAGCCGGACTATCATCGTCAGCCGGAATCCAAGACTATGAAGATACAAGATTGAATACTCCGTCCCGTGTCAGGATGGGACTTTCCTTGGCGTGGAAGGCAAGCTTGGTGATACGGATATGTAGATCTCCTACCATTGTGACTGACTCTGTGTAACCCTAGCCCTCTCCGGTGTCCACTCTTGTACTACCCATATCATCAATATCAATCAAGCAGGAGTAGGGTTTTACCTCCATCGAGAGGGCCCGAACCTGGGTAAAAACATCGTGTCCCTTGTCTCCTGTTACCATCCGCCTGACGCACAGTTCGGGACCCCCTACCCGAGATCCGCCGGTTTTGACACCGACATTGGTGCTTTCATTGAGAGTTCTTCTGTGCCCTCACCGATAGGAAGGATGCCTCTTCCCGTCTTTAAAGACGGTATCTTCACCGAAGGAGCCTTGGCCGCCGGCCAAACTATCCGGCTGGGTGGTTTTCTCATGACCGCCTGTTCGGCCACCGCTTCGACGACGACCTCTTAGGTCGTCAAAAGCAATCTTCGCGTCAACTCGGAATTCGCCGAGCAGTTGGATCCAATAGAGCTTTCGTCCGTAAACGAGCTCTTGGATCGTTTCGCCGCCCTGGGAGTCGCTACAGACTACAATCAGATTGGGCTTAAAACCGATATGAGAGAGATTAACTCTCCCCAGGTTACCCACCACGTCGCGGTGGTAGAGGAACAACGCGACGACTCTTCTCCTATATTGAAAACTAGTCATGTCCGTGCTTCCGAACCCTCCATGCCGGACTCCCGCAGGGGGACGGACTTCGATCAAGCACTGAACCTAAAGTCAGGCGTCGGTCCGGACTCGTTGGATGACGTCCAACGATCCAAGCTTCCAAATTCGGAAACTTCTCGGCCCTTGAGCCTCGAGATGGGTAGGGTTCCGGACTTAATTCCACCCACCCACCCAGACATATGCGATCTTTCTCAAATCCGGCAAGAGCCCGCTGAAACAGTACATCATTACTGGGCCAGATTCCTCCTGGTTATGGACAGGATAAAGGACTGCCGAGAGGAAAACGCAATTTCAATTTTCTGCAATAATTGCACGAACGACGCAATCTTGAACGCCGTCAGTCGCCATGAAATTACACGCTTCTCTGACTTGGCATCCATAGTACGAAAGTACTGTGCGATGGAGAGTTTCCGGAAAACCGAAACTAAGTTTTGGGACAATCCGGCCCCGAATATAACCCTAGTCCATAACAAAAGGGTGTAGCACACTCAGGCACCAAGTACAAAAACCAAAAAGCAAAAACCCCATAAAGGGCAAGGAACCGTACTGGAGGGATGGCTCAATGGACCCTGTAAAATTCACAGTACAGAAGGCGCCACCCCAACACATAGCCTTCGAGCATGTTGGATATTGCGGCAGGTGGCCAAAAGTGGCGAGGAGCTTCTAGCCCCGGAAAACCACTCCAACAGTACCAGTACGGTGTCAACAGTCTTCGAGACTTTCGCATCAAATAATGTGCGAAAACGAACAATCCGCAACCTCACCGAAGTCTACCAAGTAGCAACAACAAATCCATGGAGCGACACGGCCATCACCTTCAACGCCAGCGACGAACCTAAATTCCGAACAGCCCGAGCACCAGCCGCATTGGTCCTCAGTCCAATAGTGGACGACTTTCGTCTTACCAAGGTACTCATGGATTCAGCAGCGGACTAAACCTCATCTACGAGGAAACTCTTCAAAAAATGGAAATAGACTGGAGCCGCATTGAGCGAAGCAGCACAACCTTTAGAGGAATAATCCCTAGCCGGGAAGCGCGCTGCACTGGAAAAATCACACTTGATGTGGTGTTCGGCTCGCCGGACAATTACAGGTCCGAAGAAGTCACGTTCCAAGTGGACCCGTTCAGCAGCGGATATCACGCTATATTAGGATGGGAGGCATTCACAATTTTCCAAGCAATACCCCATTACGGGTACATGAAGCTTAAGATGCCTGGGCCTGGCGAAACAATCACTCTCGCTAGTGATCCGGACATAGCACTCTGCGCCGAAAACAAGACAGCTGCATTAGCCCTGGAGGCACTATCCGAAGCCCTAGCGGCAGAAGAACTCACTGCGCTGCGCTCTACAGTGAATAGGGACGATGTGATACTCAATAAGAGATCCAAGTCCACCTCTTTCAAACCAGCGGACGAAATAGTCAAATTCCAGGTCCACCCAACGGACCCAACAAAGACGACCTCCATCGGGGCCTAGTTGAACCCTGATGTAGATGCCGCACTGCGAGAATTCCTTCGGGAAATTGGGACATCTTCGCCTGGCACCCTTCAGATATGCCAGGAATCCCACGCAGATTGGCAGAACACAGCCTAAACATCCTAAAAGGATTCAAGCCAGTCAAACAGGCTCTTCGGCGATTTTCCGAACCCAAAAGATAGGCAATGGGAGAAGAGCCAGCCAAACTACTGGAAGCCGGATTCATCAGAGACATCAAACATCTAGACTGGCTAGCAAACCTGGTGATGGTACCAAAGAAGGACAAATCCTGGTGCCTATGTGTCGATTTTAAAGACCTCAACAAGGCCTACCCAAAGGATCCCTTCCCCCTCCCCCGCATCGACCAAATAATCGATGCTACTGCAGGGCACGATTCATTATGCTTCCTTGACGCATATTCTGGCTACCATCAAATCAAGATGGCGGAAGCGGACCAAGCCGCAACGGCATTTATTACTCCATATGGACCATTCTGCTTCAACACGATGCCCTTCGGACTCAAAAACGCCGGCGCAACATACAGCGCATGATTCAGACATGTCTGGCTACCCAGATCAGCAAAATAGTAGAAACATATGTAGACGACGTAGTCGTCAAAACAAAACACGTCGAAAGTCTAGTAGATGATTTGAGGCTCACATTCGACAACCTCTGAGCATATGACATCAAGCTGAATCCGAAAAAATGCGTTTTCGGCGTACCAGCCGGAAAGCTCCTGGGCTTCATTGTATCCGGTAGAGGAATTGAAGCAAACCCAGCCAAGATCCGAGCTCTATAACAGCTAGACATTCCAAAAGACCTCAAACAAATACAAAAATTGACCGGATGTGTGGCGGCTCTAAGCTGCTTTATCTCCCGTTTGGGAGAAAAGGCATTGCCCCTCTATCGCCTCCTCAGGCGCACCGAACACTTCGAGTGGACGGATGCTGCCACTGCCGGACTCGAAGAAATAAAAGCCATATTGGCAACCAATCCGGTCCTGGCTGTGCCTATCGAACCAATGTTGCTATACATCGCGGCAACACATCAAGTTGTAAGCGCGGTACTCGTCGCCGAACGAGAAACAGAAGGGCACAAATTCCCTCTTCAAAAACCAGTGTACTACGTAACCACTGTCTTAACTCCCTGCAAGTCCCGTTACCCGCACTATCAAAAGATAGCATATGCGGTGTTCATGGCATCCCGGAAGCTCCGACACTACTTTCAAGAGTGTTCGATAACAGTGGCCTCCGAAGTGCCCCTCAACGACATTATAAACATCCATGACGCGACGGGCAGGATTGCAAAATGGGCCATTGAGCTCTTACAATTCGATATAACTTATAAACCTCAGCGATCTATAATGTCGCAAGTCTTGGCTGACTTTGTCGCTGAATGGACCAAAGCCGAACTCCCTAAAGAGTACGGCGCATACTCCAACTGGATTATGCATTTCGACGGCTCCAAAATGTTGGCCGGCTTGGGGGCTAGTGTCGTATTGACGTCCCCGACCGGGGATACAGTCCAATACGTACTTCAGATAAGGTACACAGACTCCAACAACGCAGGCGAATACGAGGCCCTCTTACATGGCCTCCGGATGGCAATCTCCATGGGCATTCAATGCCTAGAGGTGCGCGGGGATTCAAACCTTGCAATATCCCAAGTAAATGGGGACTTTGACGCCAAGGATCCAAAAATGGCAGCCTATCGTAACGCTGTCCTAAAAATGTCAGCTTGGTTCGAAGGACTCGAATTCCACCACGTAGCCCGAGATAATAACCAAGCAGCCAACGTATTGGCACGCATTGGCGCGAAACGCGACGCTGTCCCTCCAAACATCTTCCTGGAACGGCTTTTTAAGCCATCCATACTATGGGAAGAGGAGTCCGGAAATAACAACCCAGAGGCAGCCGCACCACCCAATACAGAACAGTCTGACATAATCGGCGACTCAGCCAACGAAATAACACCTTCAGCCCACGAAATAATGGCAGTAATCGCCCCGTGGACAGAGCCATTCCTAGCCTACTTACTCAGGCAGGAACTTCCCGAAGACCAAAATAAGGCCCGCTGCGTAGTTCGGCGATCTAAAGCCTACAAGGTCCACGAGGGAGAACTCTATAAGAAAAGCATAACCGGAGTCCTTCAACGGTGTATCTCCGAAGAGGAAGGGCGAAACCTTCTGGCTGAAATTCATGCCGGACTAGGCGGACACCATGCCGCAGCTCGGGCCCTTGTAGGCAAGTCATTCCGTACATGATTTTATTGGCCGACGGCCCGGGCAGACGCTAAGGACTTAGTCCAAAGATGCGTCGGTTGTCAGCTCTTTGCTAATCAGAGCCATATGCCACCCACCGCCCTCAAAACTATACCCATTACCTAGCCGTTCGCGGTCTGGGGGCTTGACATGGTTGGACCCCTTAAAGGGGGAACCCACAAGCAAAGGTACCTATTGGTCATGGTGGACAAATTCACCAAATGGATAGAGGCCAAGCCAGTTAAAACGGCAGAGTACAGACCAGTGATAGACTTCATATCCGGGGTCGTACACCATTACGGTGTTCCCCATAGCATCATTACCGATAACGGCACAAACTTCACGGCCGACGAGGTTAAATCATGGTGCAAAAATATGGGCATTAATCTCGATTGCGCTTCAGTCTATCATCCTCAAACCAACGGTCAAGTGGAACGAGCAAATGGTCTAATAATGAGCGGCATCAAACCCAGACTAGTGCAGTCCCTTACGAAATCTGACACGCACTAGGTAGAGAAGCTCGACTCCGTACTCTGGGGGCTGCGGACAACGCCCAACCGTACTACCGGATTCACACCATTTTTTATGGTATACGGCGCAGAGGCAGTTTTGCCCTGCGACATCATTCATGACTCACCTCGAGTGCGCATGTACGAAGAAAGAGAAGCTGAGCTGGATCGGTAGGACAACTTGGACGCATTGGAGGAAGAACGCGACTTCGCCAAGGCTCCTTCCGCATTCTATCAACAACAGGCTCGAAGATATCAAAGCAGAGAAGTACGGGCTAAGACTTACAATGTTGGCGAACTAGTTCTACGCCTGCCAGACAAGAAAAAGGACAAGCTCAAACCCAAATTGGAAGGCCCCTTCATTATTGATCAAGTCCTGACCGGCGGAGCATACCGTCTGTGAAATGCGTCGGACAACCGACTCGAGCCGAACCCATGGAACGCAGCCCGCCTCCGAAGATTCTATGCCTAGCGCCGGACTAAGAGTTCGTCCCCTTCCCCCGTCCAAATTTTTACACCTCAACTGTCTTTTGTTTCTCTTTTTTCTCTCACCCATTTTTCATAAAAGCCCTTAAAGGCCTACTTGCGCATTGTTCGCACACAATTGATGTGCTATCCACACTCATTATACCTGGGGGCTTCTTTACCAGAAGCTTAATTATAAGGGCTTCATGCCCAGCACATGTGTCAAACTTCCACGTGTACCTTTTATTCACCATTATATGCATCGATATGACTTAAGTTTTGGCCAAGCTGGGTTGCCTGGCTCCTGTGCTTACCCTACGTTCCCGATTGTTCGGCTAGGAGGTAAAGGGAGCACCTCTGTGATTGTTACTGCCGGGTCAGCCCGATGTGTACCTCAGACTGGGTGAAGACGAAAGCTAGCGTTCTTAAGGGAATATTCGGTCGGTGACTTCAAAGATGATTTTTTACCTATTTATTTATCTGCCCCTAGATGTTTTCCTACTCTTTTCGCAGTCCGGACATGCACTTTAGGGCATGCCTCCCAGGGAAAGGAACCCTTAACGGAACTATTCTCCCTGGAAGATGTTTCTTACTAACCGTGTAATATAACATAACTAGTTGGGCACTTGTCTGATAAAGCACTAATGACCCCTACACATGGTCTCCATGCATGCCCCGGTTGTTTCTTAACCGAGAGGGTATTCGGACACACTCCGGACTCTAGGGTCCCGAGGTTGAAGCGAAAAGGTCGTCAAAGACAAACGATCTACAATCCGGCTAGAAGGCATTTTATATGTCATTTTAAAATACATTGTCAAATCGACTAACTGTATTCCTCCTCAATCCCGTCTAACAGGCTGTCTAATTTACAGTCCCGTCGGGAATATTTAGCGGCCGACTCTACTTGGCCGTACACTAAACTCACAGGGATCTCCCTCCCATCGGGCCCCACAGGTCCGACCTCGGCCATGTGGTTGGGATCCGCCTTCTTGTACCGCGTCTTCACCATGGCCCAGGCCTCCCTGGCACCTTGGCGGCAGGCCGAAATCTTCCATAAATGGAAGCACTGCCGTGCTCCCTGAAGCTTCTCCGCAAGCTCTCCAAGGCCCTCGGGTAGGGAGATGGACGGCCATAAGGCCTGGACGACGCCGCTCATTGCCTGTCGAACTCGTTCGAGCAGTTGCACCAGCTCGGGAAGTTGATCACCTGTTGATACGGGCATCTCCTCCGTAGGGTGACCTGTGAGCACACCTACAGACATATTTTTATCAATTGACTTCCTCGCCGAACTCTTCTTTTCAAAGGAGTTTGCTCAAGCACTTACTATAGATGCCGCGACGAAGCCGCTGATTCTCCTTCACGGAGCCAGACAGCTCGGCCCGAACACCCTTCAGCTCTTCTCCAAGCTGGGCGTGGGCATCCTGGAGCTTGTTCCTTTCCTGCTGCACCCTCGTCAGCGCCCTCTCGCCGGCTTTCAGCTGGCGCAGTAGTTCTTGCCTGTCCGGATCCTGTCCAGCACCACCTGCAATGTCATTGTCAGACTTACACGCACACCGCACACCGATTATCTTTTTGAAATAATGTGTTACTAGGAGGGGTCTCTGTGTTTCCTCCTGCGGCAGCTAGTGCGGCCTCAAGTTGGGCCTTTCACTCTTGTAGCTCCTGGGACAATCGAGTATTCTTCTCTGTAAGATCCTACATATCAAATGATCCTTAAATCAGTTATTCCAACTACTTTAAGTCTCGGGGGCTACTGGCATAAACAACTATTAAAATCTCTTACCCGTATGTCCTTTACATACTGCTCCGTGGCTCTGGTCAAACCATCTTGAGCAGCACGGAGGTGCGGGTCCCCCGTGTTAAAGGCATTCAACGCCTCGGGGGAGAAGCACGCGTCATGAAAAACTGTCCGGCGGCGCCTATGGTTCATGGCGCTCTCCACCTCAGACCTGGTGGTGGACAGTCTATCGGCATCTTCCGTTGGAGGAGTATCCGGCTCGCGCCTTGCGCTCGCCTCCCCCTCCAGACCAGGCGTTGGAGCCTGGCTAGTAGAAGCTGGGTTGGCAACTCCTACGCCCATAGTCCGGCGGGCACTCTTTCTCCTGCAAAGGTCATGAGTATTCAAACACTTCCTAGGAACTTTGTCCTAAATAACAATCGCGAGCTATACCGTTGCGGCGACGTCTCGATCCGCGCCGCACTCCTCTTCCGCGTGCTAGGCCGGACAGACCCTTGTTGGCCAGCTGCCGTGGCCTCGGCCTCCTGCCCTGAAGGCGCCCTCTGCGAGACACCATGGTACACGGTGGTCAGAAATGCGCAAGGACGGAATAAAGGTGTCAGGACTTCTGTCACAATCACCTGGGGAGCCGGAGATAGACCGGGGTAGTTAGCCGTAATGGCGACTAGAGCATTGTCCATGCTGAGATGATGGAACACCCTGTCGATTAGCTCCACCTTTATGTCCGGATCCTCTTTGGAGGACGGATCAAGGGATATTTCTAGATCCTCGGGTTGTGGAGCCGGGCTATGAATGCTCTCCACAGTCCGGCGCAGATCCTGCGTCAAAACCATAAAGTAAGGTACTTAACTTTGGAAGCGTGGGTCGGATAAATGAACATTCGCTTACCCAGCTTCGAGGGTTGTTCATGGAGAACCCATTCAATGGGCTCGTCTGGAGGAAGTCCTCCTTCTCTCCCTTATACAGGCTGGTCAGAATCTTCACCAAGTCTTCGGCCGATCCCGGCCCTTGGCGGCCATGACGAGTGGCATCATTCTCTCCATTGAAATCCCACATGGGGTGGCCACTGTATTGCAGCGGCTGCACCCCCCGCATGATGCACGTGGCCATGACTCCAATCATGGTCAGTCCGGAATGGGCCAGTAACCTAATCCGGCCCATCAAATAATGGACGCTCTTGTCTTCCTCCAGCTGGGGTGTCGGTGTACTAAAGTAGGGGTACCTTAGTATCCCGAACTTGTGCACGGGCAGTCGCAGCGTCCCGCGGCAAGGCTTGCCTGGCGCCCGCCAAGATCCTCTATAGTTCCTATTGAAGCCATTCAAGAACAAAGTGTTTTAACTGAGAAGACAAGATCCCGGCAAGAGGAGCTTGCCGGGAAGGACAAGGCCCCGGCAAGAGGAGCTTGCCGGGAAGGCCAACCAAGGCATTTCAAGAAACTTGCCGCGACGCGCCGCGCGTCCCGGCAAGACCCGACGAGCGACAAGCTTCCGGGCGCGACAAGACAACGACCGCGGCAAGGTGCTTGCTGCGGCGAAGCCACCACTCTGTGCCCACGCTCCAGCGCATACGTCGACATGTCGTCGCAGGACCGTTCCAGGCGCACGTGGCGAGAAGCTGTGCAGCCAAGCGGTGCGAGGTGGCGAGTGGAGATGACGAGAAGGCCATCGTGGCAAGCGGTGGCACCCCTAACGGTCGCTTTTCTGCACTGTTTGGGCGACGCGGACGGGCATTAAATGCTCTTGTCCCCTGCCGTCAGAGTTAGGTAGGATCCACTGTAGATGGCAGTTGTACCAACCACTCTTTTTACACTTTTACCCCTGCATTCGTTGCCACCTGTCGGTGACCCCTTTAGCCTATAAAAGGAGGCCCATGTGCAACATAGAGGAGGTTCGACTCATTCGAAACCAGAACACTTCCACACTCTCAAGCAAGAACATAATACAACCACAAAGCAGCAGTAGGAGTTTTATCTCTCCGAAGAGCTCCGAAGCTGGGTAAAATCGCTCGTGTGCTCGCCTCGATCCGCTCTTCGTGCGATCCTCCGCTCCCTGCCGGATCGAAAGGGGCCCTGCCCCATAGGTGTTCGTTTCACCCGACATCTTTGGCGCGCCAGGTAGGGGGCGTCGAGGTTGTGTGAACCCGATCCGGCGTTCACACGAGCCAGTTCATCAACATCTTCATCGACATGCCACCGAAGAAGAAGGCTTCGGAGGTGGCTGCTCCGTCCACATCGATCCCGCCGCCACTGGAGCAGACGGGCGGTGGGGTAGACGCCGGCGGAGGAACGGGCGCCAACGGGGGAGCTCACGTTGTTACCAGATCCAAAGACAAGGCCCCGCAAACTTCGGCGTCCGTACACGCACCGCGCCCATCTCAGGAGGCGCGGGACCGACAACGTCATGGTGCTCGCAGCACCATACTCGCGTTAGAACAAGGCCAAGCTGGTGGATCTCGGGGCGTTCAAGACCAGCATGCACTCCAGCATGCCGGCACGAGTGAGGTACGGTCGCCTGGACGGGGTACTGCTCCTTCCAACCCAGTTGGAAGTCCGAGCATATCCCGCTCCTCGCACCGTTCACCGCCGCCACCGAAGATTCCAGAAGAAGCGTTGGCCCGAGCCCAACTGCTCCTGGATTACCCTCCAACGGTGGACAAGATCGACGATTGAAGGGCCACCATTCAGAGCCTCATCGGCTTCGCCAACGGCGACACTCCCCGGCAGCCAAATGTATCGCAGCTGCGGCATGATTGCCGGACGCGAGCCGATGGCGACAAGACCGGCGGAGGTGCAACCACCGTGCATTCCCTGCCCCGAAGGCCAAGATCGCCGACTCGTCGGGCCAACCTCGACACTGACTCCACAGCATCATCAGACCCACGAGCTCGTCGTGATCAGCGCCAAGTTCTTCAAGAACGACAGCAAGAAGATGCTCGCACTCGCATCGAGCATCGAAGAGAGCCGCGGCGTCAGTCAGACCAGTGCGCTGGGCCTGCTGTTGACATGCATGCGCCGGGGGAACCAGGCGACTTGCCGTATGCGGTAGGTTGCCCTGCATTCACCCGTGAGCTGCGGCAAGTCCAGTGGCCCAGCACAAAGAACTTCAAGCTAGATGTACCCGAGAAGTATGATGGCAGTTTGCATCCGTCGGAGTTCCTCAGCATCTACACCATCGCAGTGCAAGCTGCCGGGGGGCGCGACGAGAAGATCCTTGCCAACTACTTCCAGCTGGTACTCAAGCCCAATGTCAGGTCCTGGCTCATGCACTTGCCGGACAACTCCATCTCCTCATGGGCGGATCTGTGCCATCAGTTTGTCGGTGCCTTCACAGGCGGCCACAAGCCCCATGGCCAAGAGAGTGATCTTCATTTGCTCGCCCAAAAGGAAGGAGAACCCCTGCGCAAGTAAATTCAAAGGTTCAGCCAAGTGCAGCACAACATTCCAGATGTCCACCCTGTCGCGGTCATCAGCGCGTTCCATCAGAACGTGCGCAACCGTAGGACGCGGGAGGAGATGGCAATGTGCAAGATCAGAGATGTCAGCGAGCTATACGCCCTGGCCGACAAGTGTGACGTGCTGAAGAAGGGAGGAAACTCCCCGAGGAGAATGCAGCAGCAGGAGGATCTGATAGTGAGGAGGCCGCCCCGGTAAGGAAAAACCGGAGGCGGAACAACAGAAGAAGGAAAGGCAAAGATGTGGTAGTTGTTGAGCAGTCCGGCAACGGAGGTGGTGCCAAGGAAGCAGAACCTGTGGCAGCCGCCGACAAGCAGGGCGGCTCCGACAAGCAATACTGTAAGATCCACCGTACCAAGGGCCATGATCTCCAAAGTTGCAAGAAAGTTGAGCAGCTCGTTGAGCTACAAAAGGCTGAGTATGAGCGACGCGACAAGGAAAAAGCCCAGGAAAGTACTGGTGGGTCCGGCAAGAAGCGTCCCGGCCGGGGAGGGTGCCGCGGCAAGGCCAAGCAGCGGCAAGGAGACAGGCCTCCCCGCGGCCGTGACAAGGATGAAGATGAAGACGACGATGAAGAGATGGAGGATGATGAGGCCGACGAGCAGGATTTTCAGAAAGCAACAGAGGTTCTGTGCGTTGACAGTGGTGCTTCTCTGCATACTTCGCACCGCCAACTCAAGCAGTGGGTGCGTGAAGTTAATGCAGCAGAGCCACCAGTTGAGTCACGCAAGCCCTTGAAGTGGTCCATCACGCCTATCATCTTTGACATTGAGGACCACCCTGATCGCATAACTGCGGTCAGGTGCTTGCCGATGTTGGTTTCACCAACTATCCGCAACCTCGAGGTCACAAAGATGTTAGTTGACGGCGGGGCCGGCTTGAATCTGATCTCCTCCGCGGTACTCAAGAAGCTCCAGATCTCCGACAGTGAGCTCGAAGAGACCGACACATTCCAAGGAATCAATCCGGGAAGGAGCAAGCCGAAGGGGAAGATCACATTGCCAGTGACATTTGGCAGCGAGCTGAACTTCAGAACAGAGAAAGTCACTTTTGACGTCGCTGATTTCCCATTGCCCTACAATGGGATACTCGGCCCTCCAGCGCTCGCCAAGTTCATGGCAGCCTCTCACTATGCCTATAACGTGCTCAAGATGCCAGGTCCGATAAGTGTCATCTCTGTCCCTGGCGACAAGAATGATGCCCTTATCTCCACCAACAAGATTTACCGGGAAGCAGCAGCCGCAGTGGGTCGCAAGACACTTGCCACTGAAGCTCCCGGGGGGAAGAAGAAGACCAAGTCTGGCAAGAGCTCTGATGCCCACTCCGGCAAGCGCACCTCTTTGGAGTGCTGCGCTACCGTCGAGGACGCACCATCGAGCTCCACCGTCAAGTGTAAGAAAACGAAGACAGCTTCACCGGAGACCAAGAAAGTGGCCGCCAAGGAGGACGGCACTGGTGGTACCTTCACCATCAGTGCCACGCTTGACCCTAAATAGGAAAGCGCGCTCGTTGCTTTCCTGCGGGCGAATGTCGATGTGTTTGCATGGCAACCATCTGACATCCCCGGTGTTCCCAGGAAAGTAATTGAGCACCACCTTGCCGTCTGTCCTCACGCGCGGCCCGTCAAGCAGAAAGTTAGAAAGAAAGAAGTGGAACGCCAAGAGTTAATCGCAGAAGAGATCAAGAAGTTGGAAGCAACAGGCCTTGTCAGAGGAGTGCTCCATCCTACGTGGCTAGCCAATCCTGTAGTCGTGCGCAAGGCGAACGGAAAATGGAGGCTTTCTATTGACTTCACTGATGTTAATAAAGCTTGTCCCAAAGATCCATTTCCCTTGCCACGCATTGACCAGATTGTCGACTCCATGGCAGGATGTGATTTGCTTTCATTTCTTGATGCATATTCAGGATATCATCAGATCTTCATGGCAGAAGGGGATGAAGAGAAAACCGCATTCATCACTCCATGTGGCACATACTATTTTGTACGGATGCCCTTCGGTTTGAAGAATGCTGGTTTAACATTTGCAAGGGCAGTTCATGAAGCTTTTGAGCCACAGTTGCACAGAAATGTAGAAGCCTACATGGATGACATAGTGGTCAAGAGCAAGGACAAAGCAACTTTGATCCAAGATTTAGACGAGACTTTTGCAAATCTGCGCAAGATCAATCTCAAGTTGAACCCCGAGAAGTGCGTGTTTGGAGTTCCTTCCGGCAAGCTTCTCGGGTTCTTTATATCTCAGAGGGGGATTGAAGCCAATCCCGACAAGATCAAGGCCATTGAGCAGATCGAAGCACCGAAGCACGTCAAGGATGTGCGAAGGCTTGCCGGTTGCGTTGCTGCTCTCAGGAGGTTCATCTCTAAGTCTGCTGAGCGCGCCCTGCCATTTTTCAAAATTTTGAAAAAGGCAGGTCCAATGAAATGGACTCCGGAAGCGGATGCTGCGCTGCAGGACTTGAAGAGGTACCTGTCCTCCACTCCAATACTTGTCGCACCTAAGCCACAAGAGAAGTTGCTGCTATATTTAGCGGCAACCAATCAAGTGGTTAGTGCTGCGTTAGTAGCGGAGAGGGAGGCAGATAATGAGCCAGCGACCGCGGCAAGCACGTCCAACGACAAGCAGGGGGCTTCCCCGACAAGCTCTGGTCCCGACAAGGATGAATCTGTGCAGTCACAAGAAGAGAAGCAGAAGAAGATGGTGCAGCGCCCAGTTTACTTTGTCAGTTCCCTTCTGCAGGGGGCTAGGTCAAGGTACTCTGGTGTGCAGAAATTTCTTTTCGGCCTTCTCATGGCCTCGAGGAAGCTGCGCCATTACTTTCAAGCACATGAGATCACAGTTGTCACTCGCTTTCCGTTGAAGAGGATATTGCAGAATCCAGAAGCAACAGGTAGGATTGTCGAGTGGGCACTGGAACTGTCAAGCTTTGGCCTTAAGTTTGAGAGTACTTCAACTATCCAGAGCCGAGCATTGGCAGAATTCATAGCAGAATGGACGCCAATGCTTGATGAAGAAATTCCAGAGACGAGCATCCCCGTCAAGGAAGCGAGAAAAGAATGGATCATGTACTTTGATGGTGCCTTCTCGCTGCAAGGCGCCGGTGCAGGCGTGTTACTTGTCGCACCCACCGGAGAGCACCTCAAGTACGTGGTCCAGATGCACTTTCCCAAGGAGCAAGCAACAAACAATACTACAGAGTATGAAGGTTTGCTTGCTGGACTCAGGATCGCGGCAGACCTTGGGATCAAGAAGCTCATTGTCAGGGGTGACTCACAGCTTGTCGTCCGTCAAGTAAACAAAGATTATCAGAGTCCGTTGATGGAAGCTTACATTGATTAAGTGAGAAAGTTGGAAGAGCATTTTGACGGCCTGCAGATGGAGCATGTTCCAAGAGCTCAGAATGACGTTGCCGATGGCCTGTCGAAATATGCTGCATCAAAGTTACCTGTGGAACCAGGGATCTTTGTGCTCAAGCTGACTCAACCATCTGTAACACCATCAACTGGACAGAGCAAGAAGAGGAAGTTGATTTCCGGTGACTACTTTCCGGCAGAGCTCCCCGAAGCCGCCGCCAAGAAGGTCCCCAAGATCAACACCAAGAGTGCTAAGGAGCAGTCTGCTCCGACAAGCCCTAGGGTTTGTTTCGTTGAAGCAGACGCTCCCGACAAGTTTTGCTCCGGCAAGCTTGCCGGGGAACATCAAGCTCCGGCTGAGCCGCAGGTTCTTTCCGTGGAAGCAGATGTTCCCGCAGCAGCATTTGTGCCTTTAGTCCTTGTTGTCGAGCCGCAAGCTCCAGCATGGGCACAACAGATTGTCCGTTTCCTTCAGACAGGAGAACTTCCCGAAGAGCAAGAAGAAGCGGAGAGAGTAGCCCGGCAATCAAGTATGTACCAGTTTGTCGACGACATACTGTAAAGAAGAAGATTCAACGGAGTGAAATTGAAGTGCATTCCCCGGGAAGATGGACAGATGTTGTTGGTGGAGATACATGGAGGCATATGTGGTCACCACATTGGCGCAAGAGCACTTGCCGGCAAAGCATTCCGGCAAGGTTTCTTTTGGCCAACAGCCCACCAGGATGCAACTGCACAAGTAACCAAGTGTGAAGCGTGCCAGTTCCACTCCAAGCAGATACACCAGCCAGCTCAAGCTCTCCAGACGATCCCTTTATCCTGGCCATTTTCGGTCTGGGGGCTCGACATCCTCGGCCCTTTTCCCCGAGCTGTCGGGGGCTTTGAGTTCTTGTACGTTGCAATCGACAAGTTCACAAAGTGGCCGGAAGTGGAAGCAGTGAGGAAGGTGACAGCACAGTCAGCGGTCAAGTTCTTCAGGTCGATTGTTTGCCGTTTCGGAGTCCCTAACAGGATCATCACCGACAACGGCACACAATTCACGAGCCGCACCTTCATGCAGTACGTCCAAGATCTTGGCGCCAAGTTGTGCTTCGCTTCTGTTGCTCACCCGAGAAGCAACGGTCAAGCGGAGAGGGCAAACGCTGAAGTGCTGCGCGGGATCAAGACCAGAACTTTCGACAGGCTGCACAAGTGCGGAAAGAACTGGATTGAGGAGCTGCCGGTGGTTCTTTGGTCGATCAGAACGACGCCAAATCGAGCCACCAGCCAGACACCTTTCGCTCTAGTCTATGGAGCAGAGGCAATTCTCCCCACGGAACTCGTATACGGATCGCCTCGAGTGCTCGCTTATGATGAGCTTGAGCAAGAGCAGCTGCGACAAGATGACGCACTTCTCCTTGAGGAGGATCGTCTTCAGGCTGCTGTATGAGCTGCTCGATACCAGCAAGCTTTGCACGGCTACCATAGCCGCAAAGTTAATGCCAGAAGTCTCAAGGAAGGCGACCTTGTTCTTCGGCGCGTTCAATCCGCCAAGAATTCCAACAAGTTGACGCCGAAGTGGGAAGGCCCTTATCGGGTGAAGCGAGTCACTAGTCCTGGCGCTGTCCGCCTTGAGACCGAGGATGGCTCTCCGGTGAGCAACTCCTGGAACATTGAGCATCTTCGTAAGTTTTACCCATAAGGCGTGGTTGCCGGAACCCGTTCCGGCAACCACCTTTTGTACAAGCCTTGCCGCTGTTGCATGTAACCCTTTGTACAAAGCCGGGCGCAGATCCCGTGCATAAATAAAGAACATATGCTCCGCACATCTTGTCAAATTTCATGCTTTTTTCTTTTTTGCATGTATTATCTGACACTTTGTGCAGCACTTACCCCCGGTAAGCAATAACGAGCCCTAAGGCTCCATACCTTTATTTTCTCTTCTTTCTTTTTCTCAAAAGGAAGGTTCCCTCGCCCACAAGTTCACCGGGGGGGGGGGGAGATAATGGTGTGGACCAGGCGTCGTTCAAGAAAGTATCGCCTTGCCGGGACGCAAACAATAGAAAAGCTAAGTTGCCAAAGTTTGAGCACAATTAATTTTTAAATTTTTTAAAAGTTATCTTCCTTGAACGACCGTGCTTTGTATGGAAAACCTGTGCGCGGAGGAACCAACTCATAGTTAGTTACGCCCTTACTTTGTTTCGAGTCCGCTCAAAAATTTAAGTGTGCAGCGACTAGCTGCGACAAGGTTTCTTGCCGGAGGTAGCAGCGCCAGCAGGCTGCCGATGTTCCGCACTCAGCGCTCGCGGCAAGGGTGCCTGCACCGGCAAGTTCCCTAAAAGCGTAGGGTAAAAACATACAAAGGAAGGAATCGAGTAAAGGAAATAACATAGCAAATACTGCCCAAGATAAAGTTATATTACAAAGATAACTTGCCACACTCTAATGGATTGTTCCCATAACATATCTAGCAGCGGCAAGGAAAGGAAGAAAAGGGCGGCCTAGTCTACGCGATCGCCGTCGACTCTCTTGAATTCATTCACCTTGTCCACAATGGGTGCGACAAGGGCCTTGAGCTCTTCAAGATCAGCACCCGCCGTCGACTCTCTTGAGGACGTGGGTGAGGTTGATGCCTGGGTTGCGGAAGAGCACCTTCTCCAGAACTCTGGCGCAGATCGTGCGCGACTCGTCGGCCAGCTGCTTGGGGATCCTTTCCCGGAGTTGCTGGAGCGCCGTCGCCATGCCCTTGAAGAACAGAGTGAGCTTGGCGCTGGGCTGGAGGTTCTCATCGGAGGAGTACGCGAAACCCTCCAGTTCCAGCTGCGCCAGCTCCTCGTCGATGACTGCGGCGATGTTGACGAGGCCGTCCGTCCAGAGCTCCACGGTATCCCTGAAGGTGTTCTGGGTCTCGGCGGCCCTCGTCAGCAGCGCCTCGTTGGCCTTGAGTTCCTGCTTCAAGTCCTCCTCGTGCTTCTTGGCGCCATCCAGCGTCTCAGTCAGCGTAGCCAACTTCTGTTCGAGATCGGCATTGGCGTCCTTGGCGGCGTTCAGCTCCCTGCCCTTCTCAGAGAGACGACTCTGCAGCTCACCATGGGCAAGGGTGTCCTTCTCGCGCTCGCGCTGGAGCGCGGCAAGCTCTTCATTTTTCTCCTTGATATCAGCCTCTAGTTGCATTACCTTCACCTCCAGCTCCTTCTTGGCGGCCTCGGCAGCTGCAGCAGCATCCTTCACTTCCTTGAGGGCTCCGCCAAATCCTCGCGTGCGGCAAGCTCTTCCTCATAGCTATCCAGATTAACCTTCCGCTGCGTCAGCTCGCCTTCTCGCACGGACATCCCCTCGGCGGCAAGCCGCTGCTGCTCTTCGGCTTCAGCCTTCTCGAGGAGGAAGGCCTTCCGCGCCTCGACAAGCTGCGCCCTCTCCTCCGCAATGGACCGGAGGGCCTCTTGGTTGCGACTCTGGAGCTCCTTCGCGTGCTTCTCAATGTCCACTCCCGCCTGCGCGACAAGTGCTTCCCGGGACTCCAGTTTGGCTTGTCGGGCACGGTAGAGTGATAGCGGCCTCCGCAGCAGTTTTTCCTCCTCAGGCTCGTCGCTGCTGCTGCTTGGCGCGTCGACCATTGCCAACCCGGCGTAGGAAAGCACTTCTCCGTCAAAAACATCTCCTTCAACCGGCGCCCTGGAGCTCGAAGCCCAGGGGAGCTTGATGAAGATACCGTCGCCCGCCTTCAAGTAGGCACCGGGCTGGGGCTCTTCGGAGCCTGGCGCTGCGTCAACGGCGGAGGGATCGGCGGTTGGTGTAGCGCCTTGCGCTCCTGCGGCCCCCGGGTCATCAGTGCGATCACGGACCCATCGCCAGCTCCAGCGCCAGCAGCCTTGGCGGCCTGTTCGTCGCCGGGATCATCAGCGCCGGCCTCTTCTTCGGTGGCGGCAGCATCGTCAGTGTTGTCACGCACGTCCTCCTCGCCAGTGGCCTCGGTCTCCATTGGCTCCGTGGAGGGAGGATCTGAAGACAGGAAGAGGGAGAAAAAGTTAAGTGAATATCCAGAAAGAAGATCAGAAGAAGAAGAACCCAAGGGAAGTTTTCTGACAAGAAGGATTACCTGTGCTGGGCTCTGTAATCATGGGCTCCACCACCGGGGGATCACTGGTCCCGTCCCCTGCCGGAGAACTGCCCCTTGCCAGGGACCTCTCCCTTGCCGGAGAGCACTCCCTTGCCGGTAAATCAACCCTTAGCGGCGTAGTGGAAGCAGATAGCACCTCAGGGGCGGCTTCTGGCTGTTCCTGGTGGGCCTGTTCTGCTCCTAACCAAGCAAACCAACAATCAAGATATCAGCAAGGAAAGAACACCCATGCGCGCCCAACAACAGGAAATAAGACTATGTACTTACGCTGGGGGCTGCGCTAGGGGCTGCTCCAAGGAGTGATTGCCGGGTCCGACACGGTGGTCTCGGACGTGCCCTCTGTCATCACAGCAGGATCGTCCTCGATGACAACCACGGGGACCTTGGCCCTCTTCGCCGCTCTCTGGGCCAGAGTCCTGAAAAAGGAACAAGGTTCAGAAGAAAGCAGATCAGATACAAGACAAGAAACAACAAGAATTGAAGAAAAATAAGCACAACAGAGAAACTTACTCCTCTTCTTCCTCCTCGTCGGAGCTGAGCACGGAGAGGTCGAAGTCTGGTACTCTTTCCGCACGACGAGACGGAGGAGTAGGCTCCCTTGGCCGCTTGGCGGGAGCTGCGGCAGGATCAGAAGCGGCGGCCCGAGAAGACCCCGCTCTAGTTGCCGGCGCGGCATGAGATGCTCCCGCGGCAACGGTGCTTGCCGCGGTAGAACGTGTCCCGCGGCGCGGCGGCTGTTGGCCCGTCTGCCGCCCTGCTATGTCTCCGGTCCTGCGGAGGCGCCTTCTTGGTGGAGCTGGGGGCTGCACTGGGGGCTCCGCTTGCGGCAAGTTGCTTGAAGACGGCTGGCCGCTTGCGCCCTTGGCGGGCTCGCTCGATTCGGCTTCGGGATCTCCCTCGCCAGCAACCTCCCCGACAAGTTCCTCCCGCTCGGCAAGGCTTGCCGCCTCGGCTGCCTCTACCTCCTCCACAGTAAACCCAAATTCGCCCGCGGCGGCGGCCGCCGCCGCTTCTTCCGCCTTGGTGGCAATGCACCGCATCTCGTCATTGGTGGTGTCGCGGGTGAGGAGCCTCTGCTCTTCGGCGTGGACCGCCACCTCCACCAAGCTATCGAAGAACTGCTGCACTACGTCATCGGCGGGCTCCTTCCAAGTTGGAATAATTCCGTGCGAGTCGCACTCCGGCATCATTGCACGGATACGGTCAATTGCGGAGTTGTTGAACAATGGGACGACGCCCTGCGGCAGCTTGAACCACTCGGGATGATTGGGGTCGTGCTTGAACAACTCCTTGAGCGTCCCATCCAACTCCAAGACAGTAAAATTAAAATTGAGGCCCGGGCGCAGCCTCATTATATCCGCCGGACCCCCAAAACAGCCAGGCGGGTCTTCCCCTCTCCTGCAGAGGGGCGATGCGGCGGCAAAGAAAGTCCGCGCCAACAGCACCTACAGTGAGCCCGGCAAGCCTGAGCCGCAAGATCCAGGTGGTGGCGATCTTCAGTCTAGCATCGTCCGCCGCCAGGGCGCTCCAATCGCCGCCGCGCACTACTCGGGCTTGGCGCAAGTTGGTGAATGGCTGCGGGTTCTCATCAACAATCCAACACCACTCCGCTCTCCACTCCTCCCATTTGCTGTGGAGCTCCCCCTCGAGATAGACCTCCTTCATACCGGCTCTCGAGATCCAGGCGATCCCGCCAGCTAAGGGCTCTCCTTTCTCGACCCGGGGCATGAAGTAGTGGCGAAAAAGGGCTACGTTTGGGTGGATTCCGACGAATTTCTCGCAGAGATGTGCGAAAACCGCCATGGTCAGGACGGCATTGGGGGTGAAATCAAGGAGATGAAACCCGTAGGTGTTCACGATGTCACAGAAGAAATCTGAAAAGGGCGGGCAGAGCCCGCAATAGAAGAACAGTGCGAAGAAGGGGTATCCTTTTGGACACCGTTTCGAAGTGGAAGCGGCGGCGGAAAGTACCTGCGTGCGCGGATGCGCCCGCGTCTCCGTCGACCAGAAGAGATAGAACCATTCCCTCAGCTCCTTCACGGAGAGCTCAAAGGGGAAGAGTGCCCGCTCCTTCCGCAGCGCCTCAAGCCGCAGCGCCTCGGCCAACTTCGCACCCTTCCCGGTCTTCGGAGCCATGGCGGAGGCGGTGGGGGAGAGCGAGGGCGTTGGCGGCGATGGTGGCGATGGGGGGTGGAGCGCTGCTCTCTTTCGGCTTTGGGAAGCGGAGGGGAGCGGCGGAGCTTTCTGAGGTTGGAACCGCAAGTGGCGAAGGTGGGGGAACTGCCCCTGTTTCCCCTGCTTATAAAGAGGAGGAGGCGAACGTTACGCCTTTTTCTGAATAAAGAATCACCCACGATCTCTCCCACGATGCCGCATTCGACGCATGCCGTTACGGGAGGGTGCAGTGGATATGGAGTTAGATATGGTGTGGACCCAGGCCGCGTGTGCCCGTGCCCTGTTTTGGGCCTGGCCCAACAACGCTCGGCACCGTGTGTGGCCCAGGCCCGGTGGCTCCTGTCGGTGTACTAAATTAGGGGTACCTTAGTATCCCGAACTTGTGCACGGGCAGTCGCAGCGTCCCGCAGCAAGGCTTGCCGGGCGCCCGCCAAGATCCTCCGTAGTTCCTATTGAAGCCATTCAAGAACAAAGTGTTTTAACTGAGAAGACAAGATCCTGGCAAGAGGAGCTTGCCGGGAAGGACAAGGCCCCGGCAAGAGGAGCTTGCCGGGAAGGCCAACCAAGGCATTTCAAGAAACTTGCCGCGACGCGCCGCGCGTCCCGGCAAGACCAGGCGAGCGACAAGCTTCCGGGCGCAACAAGACAATGACCGCGGCAAGGCGCTTGCCGCGGCGAAGCCACCACTCTGTGCCCATGCTCCAGCGCATCCATCGATGTGTCGTCGCAGCACTGTTCCAGGCGCACGTGGCGAGAAGCTGTGCAGCCAAGCGGTGCGAGGTGGCGAGTGGAGATGACGAGAAGGCCATCGTGGCAAGAGGTGGCGCCCCTAACGGTCGCTTTTCTGCACTGTTTGGGCGACGCGGACGGGCATTAAATGCTCTTTTCCCCTTTCGTCAGAGTTAGGTAGGATCCACTGTAGATGGCAGTTGTACCAACCACTCTTTTTACACTTTTACCCCTGCATGCGTTGCCACCTGTCGGTGACCCCTTTAGCCTATAAAAGGAGGCCCATGTGCAACATAGAGGGGGTTCGACTCATTCGAAACCAGAACACTTCCACGCTCTCAAGCAAGAACATAATACAACCACAAAGCAGCAGTAGGAGTTTTATCTCTCCGGAGAGCTCCGAAGCTGGGTAAAATCGCTCGTGTGCTCGCCTCGATCCGCTCTTCGTGCGATCCTCCGCTCCCTGCCGGACCGAAAGGGGCCCTGCCCCATAGGTGTTCGTTTCACCCGACATGGGGGCTCCGCAGACGCCAACTCGGGCGTTTCTTCAGAGGAGCATTGCTGAACTCCGGGAGGCCGATCTGAACAGGGTCCGGCAACAGAGCGTCTTCTACAAAAAACCATTCGGAAGGCCAGTCTTCAGACGCCTTCTTAGGGGTTCCGGATGGATATCCGGTCCGGCGATGCGCCATATTTCGGCACCGCCCACTTGATATATGGACCCCTCGTGAGAGCGGGGTACGAGGTAAAATAACCTCTTCCACAACGCAAAATGGGGCTCGATGCCCAGAAATAGCTCGCAAAGAGCTACGAAGCCCGCGATATGCAGAATCGAGGCGGGCGTGAGGTGATGGAGCTGGAGTCCGTAGAACTCCAGAAGCCCGCGGAGGAACGGATGTACAGGAAATCCGAGCCCCCTTATCAGATAGGGGACGAAGCATACCCGCTCCCCTTTGTTGGGACTTGGGGTAGCCTGCGCTTTCTTCCCACCTTTGTAGGTGGCCAGCCCGGCTCGAACCGGAACCATAAAGTCCGGAGGAAGATATCCCTCCACTTGGAGCGTCACTAGCTCGTTGTGAGGGACAGAACATCTCCTCCAAACTCCTAGCAGGGGGCTGGGAGTGCGAGAGGAGGAGCCGCATCGACGGTCCATGATGGAATGGATTTTTGGTCAGAGGCGCTCCGATGAGTACTCGCGGAAGGAAGATGGTGTGATTTGGATCTGGATTCTTGCCTCTCTTATAGGCAGATTATTTGCGCAGCTAGGGGGTAAAACATAAAAGATACCCTAGCTTTTCGCATTCGTGCAACGCGTGGAAGAAGGCCATTATTGGGCGTGGAAGCAAAGGAGCGCAAAGTTTACAAAAGAGCCGGACACTATTCGGCAGGTACATGGAACTTAAAGGAGAACCCGCCTTGCAACGCGAAGACTATGTACGCGCTGGACTTATCGTCATTGAAGCCTGGTTCGGGGGCTACTGAGGGAGTCCTGGACTAGGGGGTGTCCGGACAGCCGGACTATCATCGTCAGCCGGACTCCAAGACTATGAAGATACAAGATTGAAGACTCCGTCCCGTGTCCGGATGGGACTTTCCTTGGCGTGGAAGGCAAGCTTGGCGATACGGATATGTAGATCTCCTACCATTGTAACCGACTCTGTAAAACCCTAGCCCTCTCCGGTGTCTATATAAACCGGAGGGTTTTAGTCCGTAGGACAACACAACCATTACAACAATCATACCATAGGCTAGCTTCTAGGTTTTAGCCTCCTTGATCTCGTGGTAGATCCACTCTTGTACTACCCATATCATCAATATCAATCAAGCAGGAGTAGGGTTTTACCTCCATCGAGAGGGCCCAAACCTGGGTAAAAACATCGTGTCCCTTGTCTCCTGTTACCATCCGCCTAGACGCACAGTTCGGGACCCCCTACCCGAGATCCGCCGGTTTTGACACCGACAGAGGCCATAATACTCCAGAAGCCCTCAGAGGAATGGGTGGATTGGAAATCCTACGCCTCTCAACAAGTAGGGAACGAAGCACACTCGCTCCCCCTATATGGATTGGGGAAATTCTCCGCCTGAGCCCCGCAGTTGAAT
Organism: Triticum timopheevii; assembly: GCA_963921465.1. Lineage (NCBI taxonomy): Eukaryota > Viridiplantae > Streptophyta > Magnoliopsida > Poales > Poaceae > Triticum > Triticum timopheevii. The sequence goes on from OY997270.1 coordinate 145,898,023, forward strand.
GAGGCCAATCCTGCTCGAACAAGGACTAGATCCATGGGGGTAAGAAATCCCTGTGTCTGTAGCTTCACTAGCTGGCTATGGGATAAGAAACATTGCTCCCAATTGCCTTTTCTGGGGCCGTGGGGATGGGAGGAAGGGCTGGGAGCGCTAGCCATGTTGGAATGGTTTCTCCTAGCAAGCTCTGAGGATTCTTCTCTTGGTGTGGATTGGATCTAAAGATCCCCATCTCTTTAAATAGACAACTTTCTTACATGGTTAGGGTGGTATGTGCAAAAATACCCCGACCTCTCCTAGTCGCTCAACACATGGAAGCTAAAGTCAGGAAGGTGTGGACGCTAACGAGCGCGTCATTAAATGGAGGGCCGAGTACTGCTCTTTAAGTCAGGTACTTTGGTATATTCGGAGCAGGAACCCGCCTTGCAATGCTGAAGACAATCTACGCGCCGGACACGTGTTTCCTCCGGTGTGTCACGTTACATGTTTGTCACAGTAGGTCATGTTTTCTGTCAAGCATGTAGATCCGTGACGATTTTATGACAGAATCAACATGGTCATACCTGTTCTATTGTAGAAGTGTTCCATGACATTACCAAAATTATCATCACGGAAGTGTCCACTTCCATGACGATAAATCGCGCGCCATAGAAGTTCTTTCGTCAAGGGCGACCGACACTTGGCCGGAGAAACACGTGTTTGCTCACCGTTGTTACAGATGCCATCCACTAATTGGACAGGAGTGGTCTATGATACGTAGACATGTGGCACAGCCCAACAGAGGCCCGTTCCGGTGAAAAGGCCGGCTCAACTGTCGAATATCAGGTTCCGGCAAAACCCTTAAGGTTCGAACTCTGGGGTGCGCACGAAGATCTACTCCCTACCGATCCACGTCCCAACGCCTCGCCGTGAATCTAAACTACACGATGAACAAAACAAGGGACACAAGGTTCATACTGGTTCGGGCCACCGTTGTGGTGTAATACCCTAATCCAGTGTGTGGTGTGGTGGATTGCCTCTAGGGCTGATGATGAATAGTAGAGAGGAAGAACAGCCTCGCGAGAGGTGTTCTTGAGCTGGCGCGGTGTTCTACTAGGGTGGATTCGGTCCCTGTTGGCTGTAGGTGAGATCCCGATTCCCCTTCCCTTCTACTGTTTGGCTATCTCTATTTATAGAGGCCCTGGTCCTCTTCCCAAATATTGAGCGGGAAGGGAGCCAACAACGGCCATTTGAAGGGGACAACTAGTACAAGCTATCCTCACTAAAGTTGGTCTTCGACTACTAAAGGCACTGGTGATGACGCCGGCTTGGGCTCCAAGGTGACCTCCGTCCTGCTGTCCTGCTGGTCTTGGTCTCGTTGAACCCATATGGAAACCTTTTCTTGATGCCTCGGTACTCTGTGCCCGCGCTTGCCCCCTTTGCACCAAAGAGGAAACGAGGACACTGCATTGGCTAGCGCCTGCCTGGCGCCCGCCTGGTCTCGATCATCATGGCTTGCGTCACGAGCACCTCACGAGGTACTCCTTGAATTGATCTCTCCGCCTCCTCGCGAGCCTGCCTGGCGAGGCCGCCCCTGAGGAAGCCTTGCGTCATCCGCCCCGTGAGGCTTGGCCCCTCGCGAGGGTCTTGAACTTGGGTTGGTGTAGACGGGCCATACTGGGCCACTGCTTGAGCCACGCCGCAGGCCGCAGGCAGGCAAGTCTAGCGACCCCCATTCCTAGAACGCCGATAGTATCCCCCGGGCCCAAGGCGCGCTCGGACTTGGCTTAGCAGCGAAGCCAATGGGCAAGTGCAGAGCACCGCGGGCCCCAATAGCCTGCGGCCTTGATCGCCACGTGGCGGTTGATTGGACGTGGGGATCTCCGCTTCCCCATGCTGCCTCGGCAACCGCCCGACTGACAAAAGGCTGGCTTGGGTTAGGCTTACCTTCATTGCTCCCATTCGCCTTGCTTCAGGTACGCTTTCTTGCTCTTGCTCTCTTGCTTCCGAAATCTCCAGATCTTCCTCATTCTTCCTCGTCCAGCAAGCGATGGCGCCCCACAAGGCTGCGGCCGAGGCTCCACCGCTTGGTACTCGCCGACTCTAGATCCCCCCAACATGACGGAGAAGAATCTCGCCTTTACGCGCCTGATGACAGCGGCGCAAGGCAACGAGATGGGGGAGACTGTGCTCCGAACCGGCTCCGCCACGCCGGAGGCTAAGGGGAGCACATTTTACCCCTTCTTCATGAGCACCGTCATCATCGGCCTGGTGCCTCCCTTGTTCGAGTTCTTGTACGCCGTCCTCCACCATTACACATTATAGGCCCTTCATCTCCATCCCGACTCTGTTCTCCTCCTGTCGATTTTCGCCTACTACTGCGAGGCGCACGTCGGGGTGATGCCTTCCGTGGCCTTGCTGCGCCACTTCTTCTCCCTCCGGGTCTCCGGCAGTCATACCTTGCCGTGCGCTAGCTTTGTCGCCTACTCCAAAGACAACACGATCTCGAAGGCCGGGGAAGAGGGTTGATGGCTTCGGGAGCAAGTGGGTCATGCTGGATGCCGGATGCATCCACTCTCGGTTGGTGCTGCCCACGGAGCAGCCCCAGGCTGATGAGGCGTGGTCCCGTGTGAAGCTTGACGACCGACAGGCGAAGCTGGTGCTGATGAAGATGAACGCCAACCGGAGGACGGGCAACATGAAGGCGGGAAAGTTGACTGGGGCCACGCTCCTGAGTAAGTTCCTGGCACAGACCGTTGTGGAGGCTTGGAGGTGCGGACGATGATCTCCGCCAGAACACGGAGGCCCTGGCTGATGAGGATCTGGCTGCAGCTCTCCGCTTCCTAGTTGGAGAGGCCGTGGAAGGTATGGAGGGCTCTCCTATCCCCTTGTTCTTCCACGAAAACTAGCAGCAGGTGGTGGACGCCATGCCTACCTTTCAGGGGAACGGTCTGGTGCCGGAGGTGCCTCCTGAGGGCCAGGAGGCGGCAGCGCCCATGGAGTTGTCTTTAGATGATTCCTGCAGAGGAGAGGAGGAAGACGAGGAAGAAGAGGAGCGCGACTCGGAGGTGACCACTGAGGGGATGATGACCCACAAGTATAGGGGATCTATCGTAGTCCTTTCGAGAAGTAAGAGTGTCGAACCCAACGAGGAGCAGCAGGAAATGATAAGCGGTTTTCGGTAAGGTTTTCTCTACAAGCACTGAAATAGTAGGTGATAGATAGTTTTGTGATAAGATAAGTAGTAACGAGCAAAACTAAATAAAGTAAATAAAGTGCATCAAGGTGGACCAATCCTTTATGTAGCATAGGATAAGCCTGGACAAATTCTAATAATGAAGAAGGAGCTCCCGAGGACACATTGGGAATTATCGTCATGCTAGTTTTCAGCACGTTCATAAGATTCACGTTCGGTACTATGATAATTTGATATGTGGGTGGACCGGCACTTGGGTACTGCCCTAACATGGACAAGCATCCCACTTATGATTAACTCCTATTGCAAGCATTCGCAACTACAAAAAGGAGTATTAAGGTAAACCTAACCACAACATTAAACATATGGGTCCATATCAACCCCTAACGAAGCAACGCATAAACTAGGGTTTAAGCTACTGTCACTCTAGCAACCCATCATCTACTTATTACTTCCCTATGCCTTCCTCTAGGCCCAAATAATGGTGAAGTGGCATGTAGTCGACGTTCACATAACACCACTAGAGGAGAGACAACATAGATCTCATCAAAATATCGAACGAATAACAAATTCACATGACTACCAATAGCAAGACTTCACCCATGTCCTTAGGAACAAATGTAACTACTCACAAAGCATATTCATGTTCATAATCAGAGGGGTAATTATATGCATAAAGGATCTAAACATATGATCTTCCACCAAGTAAACCAAATAGCATCAACTACAAGGAGTAATCAACACTACTAGCAACCCACAAGTACCAATTTGTGGTTTTGATACAAGATTGGATACAAGAGATGAACTAGGGTTTTGAGATGAGATGGTGCTGGTGAAGATGTTGATGGAGATTGACCCCCTCCCGATGAGAGGATCATTGGTGATGACATTGGTGATGATTTCCCCCTCCTGGAGGGAAGTGTCCCCGGCAGAACAGCTCCACCAGAGCCCTAGATTGATTCCGCCAAGGTTCCGCCTCATGGCGGCAGAGTTTCGTCCCATAAGCTTGCCCACGATTTTTTCAGGGGAAAACCCTTCATATAGCAGAGGATGGACGCCAGAGGCCCACCATGGAGCCCAGGAGATAGGGGGCGCGCCCTAGGGGGCGCCCCCTGTATCCTGGACTGGGTGTGGGCCCCCTGGCCTATTTCTTTTGCCCAAAAATTCTTATTAAATCTGAAAAGTTGTTTCGTGGAGTCTCAGATGTTTTGGAGTTGTGCAGAATAGGTTTCCAACATTTGCTCCTTTTTCAGCCAGAATTCCAGCTGTCGGCATCCCCCCTCTTCATGGTAAACCTTGTAAAATAAGGGAGAATAGCCATAAGTATTGAGATATAATGTGTAATAACAGCCCATAATGCAATAAATATTGACATAAAAGCATGATGCAAAATGGACGTATCAACTCCCCCAAGCTTAGACCTCGCTTGTCCTCAAGCGGAAGCCGAAATCGAAAAATATGTCGACATGTTTAGAGACAGAGGTGTCGATAAAAATAAAATACGGCAATGAGGGCATCATGATCATTCTAATAACAGCAACATATATGGATTTTGTCATATGATTTCCTATGTTCAAGTAATGAGCAATTCACAATGTCAAGTATGGTTCAAAAACTTCATTGGGAACTAACAAACTATAATCTCAGTCATTGAAGCAATTGCAATTTATCGTTATATCAGAAAGAGTCAATAATAGAGCTTTTCAGCAAGCTCACATACTCAACTATCTTGTAGTCCCTATAATTGTTAACACTCATGCAATACTTGTGGTTATAGAGTTTCAGCCGGACACTGAGAAAGATAGGGGCTTATTGTGTTGCATCCCAACGTATTCACCTTTAGGTGATGTCAACAATAATAGCCTATGCCAACTTACATCCAATTGGATATATGTATCACGATCTTTCAAACACGAGGATCTTGCCAAAGGATAAAATGAAAAAGGGAAAGGTGAGGATCACCTTGACTCAAGCATAAAGTGAAACATAAAGTAAAAGATGGGCCCTTCGCAGAGGGAAGCAGAGGTTGTCATGTGCGTTTAGGGTTGATGCATAAAATCTTAATGCAAAATAACGTCACTTTATATTGCCCCTTGTATGTGGACCTTTATTATGCAGTCCGTCGGTTTTATTACTTCCACAACAAGTTCGTACAAAGCTTATTTTCTCTGCACTAATAATTCATACATATTTGGAGAGCAATTTTTATTGCTTGCACCGATGGCAACTTACTTGAACGATCTTACTCAATCCATAGGTAGGTATGGTGGACTCTCATGGCAAAACTGGGTTTAAGGATATTTGGAAGCACAAGTAGTATCTCTACTTGGTGCAAGGAATTTGGCTAGCATGAGGGGGAAAGGCAAGCTCAACATGTTTGGAAGGTCAATGACAATATACTTTAACTGAGATGTCGGAAAACATAAACCATTACGTTGTCTTCCTTGTCCAACGTCAACTCTTTTAGCATGTCATACTTAATGAGTGCTTCACAATCATAAGAGATGTCCAAGATAATATATTTATATGTGAACCCCTCTTTCCTTATCACTTCCTATTAATTGCAACGATGACCAAGGCTACATTCATCAACTCTCAACAATTTTTATGCCTCATACTTTCTATGTGTGAAGTTATCACTATCCATAAGATCAATATGAACTTGACTCAACACTAATCTTATTATAGCAACATAGCAAAGCCCTTGACTCAACACTAATCTTATTATAGATAGCACACAGACTCGATTACAAAAAGAGATCACAAAGCAAAACTCAAAACTACTTGATATCAAAAACTTCAACTACTGAAAGATCAAGAGACTACTAAAAGGATCAAACTAAATAAAGTGGTAAACATAGGAGTGTGATGGTGATACGATACCGGGGCATCTCCCCCAAGCTTGGTAGTTGCCAAGGGGAGTGCCCATACCAATGTGATTATTTCTTCGGGGGTGATGGACGTGGTGATGATGATGGTGGATAATCGCACATCGAGCGTAAAAGCTCCTCCAACTTGCAGATAATGCCCTTGAGCCCAGCAATATGATCTTTCAACAAAATATTCTCCTCTGTGAGGTACTTGTTCTGTATGCGGGCTAACTCAATCATCTTGAAAGCTTCAATCTTTGTTGGAGTGAAAAGGTTAGGTAAAGGTTGAGGGATGTCTTCTTCTTTCACCACCGGAGCTTGAGCCTCCATGGCCTTCTTGATCCCTTCATCCTGGTTGATCTTTTCTGGTTCCTCTCTTTTCAACTCTATCTTCAATAGCCAAGCATCCTTGTCTTCGTTGTTGGAGGAGGGAGAAGTCATGGTGCTCTAAATCTGCAAAAGAAACAGCTCGAAACGAAAACAGAGGATATTTGCGTGATACGGTGGTCAAAACATTCGGGAGTATATATAATGAATTTTTACCGACCAAAATATGTAACATACAACAAAACGGAGCCCGGGAGGCACACGAGGTGCCCATGAGACAGGGGGGCACGCCCTACAGGGAGGGGCACGCCCTCCTCTCTTGTGGGAGCCTCGTGTCCCTTTCGGACTACTTCTTTCTTCCTACAATCCTTAAATAATCCAAAACTGATAAAAATTGCCATTAGAGTGGTTTTGGAGTCGGTTTACTTACCGTACCACGTACCTATGCCTTTTCGGAGTCTGGAACGTTCTGGAAAGTGTCTCTTATGTATTCCTCAGGGGTTATGGTTTCAATAATATTAGTTTCAACATTGATAGGATTACCTAAAATATAATGTTTAATTCTTTGACCATTTACCACCCTCGGGTTTGTGCCTTCGAATTTGTTGATTTTTATAGCACCAGAACGATAGACCTCCTCGATAACGTAGGGACCTTCCAATTTTGAGAGAAGTTTTCCTGCAAAAAATCTTAAACGAGAGTTGAACAATAACACATAATCTCCTACGTTAAACTCACGCTTCTGTATCCTCTTATCATGCCAGTGTTTGACTTTTTCTTTGAAAAGGTTGGCATTCTCATATGCCTGGGTTCTCCATTCATCAAGTGAGCTAATATCAAATAACCTTTTCTCACCGGCAAGTTTGAAGTCATAATTGAGTTCTGTAACAACCCAATTCAAGAGGTAAATGACATACTTTTCCATAAACCATCTTATATGGAGAGATACCCATAGGATTTTTGTATGCAGTTCTATAGTCCCATAATGCATCATCAAGTTTTTTGGACCAATTCTTTCTAGATCTATTCACAGTATTTTGCAAAATTAATTTGAGCTCTCTCTTGCTCGACTCTACTTGACCATTAGACTGCGGGTGATAAGGAGATGCGATTCTATGATTGACATCATACTTAGCAAGCATCTTACGGAAAGCACCATGAATAAAGGTGAACCACCATCAGTCATAAGATATCTAGGGACTCCAAACCTCAGAAAAATAACTTCTTTAAGCATTTTAATAGAAGTGTTATGATCAGCAGTACTAGTTGGAATAGCTTCTACCCACTTAGTAACTTAATCAACAACAACTAAAATATGTGTATAACCATTGGAGGCAGGAAAAGGTCCCATATAATCAAATCCCCATACATCAAACGGTTCAATAACAAGAGAATAATTCATAGGCATTTCTTGATGTCTACTAATGTTACCTATTCTTTGACATTCATCACAAGATACGACAAACTTACGAGCATCTTTGAAAAGAGTAGGCCAATAAAAACCAGATTGTAGTACCTTGTGTGCAGTTCTATCTCCAGCGTGGTGTCCTCCATAGGATTCGGAGTGACACTTGCGTAGGATATGTTCCTGTTCATGCTCAGGCACACAACGTCTAATAATACCATCTACTCCTTCTTTGTAAAGGTGTGGATCATCCCAGAAGTAATGTCTTAAATCATAAAAGAACTTTTTCTTTTGCTGGTATGTGAAACTAGGAGGTATATATTTGGCAACAATATAATTAGGATAATCAGCATACCAAGGAGCAGTACGAGAAGCATTGACAACCGCTAATTGTTCATCAGGAAAACTATCATTAATAGGCAGTGGGTCATCAAGAACATTCTCTAGCCTAGACAAGTTGTCTGCAACGGGGTTCTCAGCTCCCTTTCTATCAATAATATGCAAGTCAAATTCTTGGAGCAAGAGAACCCATCTAATGAGTCTAGGCTTAGCATCTTTCTTTTCCATAAGATATTTAATAGCAGCATGATCAGTGTGAATAGTAACTTTGGAATCAACAATATAAGGTCTAAACTTATCACATGCAAACACAACTGCTAAGAATTCTTTTTCAGTAGTAGCATAATTCCTCTGGGCAGTATCAAGAGTCTTGCTAGCATAATGGATAACATTCAATTTCTTATCAACTCTTTGCCCGAAAACAACACCTACAGCATAATCACTAGCATCGCACATAATTTCAAAAGGTAAATTCCAATCAGGTGGCTGAACAATAGGTGCAGTGATCAAAGCCTTCTTAAGTGTTTCAAATGCTTCTACACAATCATCATCAAAGACAAAAGGAATATCTTTTTGCAATAAATTAGTTAGAGGCCTAGAGATTTTAGAAAAGTCTTTAATGAACCTCCTATAAAAACCGGCATGACCAAGGAAACTTCTTATACCTTTTATGTCCTTGGGACATGGCATCTTTTCAATAGCATCAAATTTGGCTTTATCAACTTCAATACCTCTCTCGGAGATCTTGTGCCCCACGACAATGCCTTCATTAACCATAAAGTGACACTTTTCCCAATTCAGGACGAGACTAGTGTCGTCGCATCTCTGCAAAACTCGATCAAGGTTGCTCAAACAATCATCAAAAGAGGATCCATAGACAAAGAAGTCATCCATGAATACCTCACAAATCTTTTCACAAAAATCAGAAAATATAGCCATCATGCATCTTTGAAAGGTAGCAGGTGCATTACATAAACCAAAAGGCATACGTCTATAAGCAAAGGTACCAAAAGGGCAAGTGAAAGTAGTTTTATATTGACCCCCCACTGAGACAGGTATCTGAGAGAAACCAGAATAACCATCTAGGAAGCAAAAATGTGTGTGTTTGGATAGCCTTTCTAGCATTTGATCAATAAAAGGTAAAGGGTAATGATCTTTCTTAGTGGCTTTATTTAACTTCTAGAAATCAATTACCATCCTATAACCTATAATAATTCTTTGCGGAATCAATTCATCTTTATCGTTAGGAAGAACGGTAATACCTCCCTTTTTGGGGACACAATGGACAGGGCTTACCCATTCACTATTAGCAACAGGATAAATAATACCTGCATCAAGGAGTTTTAGTATCTCCTTTCTTACCACTTCCTTCATTTTGGGATTTAATCGTCTTTGAGGATCTCTAACTGGTTTGGCATCTTTTTCCACTGAGATTTTGTGTTGACATAATGTGGGACTAATGCCCTTAAGATCATCCAGAGTATATCCAATAGCAGCTCGGTGCTTCTTCGGAGTTTTCAATAATCTTTCTTCTTCTTTCTCTGAAAGGTTAGCACTAATGATAACATGATATATTTCTTTTTCATCAAGATAAGCATACTTAAGATTATCAGGTAATGGTTTGAGTTCAAACATGGGATCATCCTTGGGTGGAGGGGGATCCCCAAGAATTTCAATGGGAAGGTTATGTTTTAGCATAGGTTCTTGTTTAAGGAACACTTCATCTATTTCTTCCCTTTCCTTCATAAACATATCATTTTCATGGTCTAGCAAATATTGTTCTAACGGATCAGTTGGAGGAATAGCAATGGAAGCAAGACCAATAATTTCATCCTTAATAGATGGTTCCTCTTCACGGTGTTGTCTAAGAAATTTAGAAAAGTTGAACTCATGAGACATATCACCTAGACCAATAGTAACTACATCCTTTTCGCAATCTATCCTAGCATTAACGGTGTTCAAGAAGGGTCTACCAAATATAATGGGACAAAAGCTATCTTGTGGGGAGCCAAGAATAAGAAAATCAGCAGGATATTTAGTTTTCCCACACAAGACTTCAACATCCCTAACAATTCCCATTGGTGAAATAGTATCTCTATTGGCAAGTTTAATTGTGACATGAATATCTTCTAACTCAGCAGGTGCAATATCGTGCTTAATTTATTTGTATAAATCAATAGGCATTGCACAAGCACCAGCACCCATATCACATAAGACATGATAACAATGATCTCCTATTTTAACAGAAATAACAAGCATGCCTACCACATGTCTATGTTTATCTTTAACACAAGGTTTGGCAATTCTAGCAATTTCATCACAGAAATAAATAACATGCCCATCAATATTATCAGACAAGAGATCTTTAACAATCGCAACATTAGGTTCAACTTTGATTTGCTCAGGAGGTGTATAAGTTCTAACATTGCTCTGATGAATAACAGTTGAAGCTTTAGCATGATCTTTTATCCTAACAGGAAAAGAAGGTTTTTCAACATAAGCAGTAGGAATAATAGGATCACTATATGTAATAGTATTCTCTTCGACTGTAATAGGTGCAACTACTTTCACTTCAACAGGAGGATTATATTTGAACCACTTCTCTTTAGGGATATCAACGTGAGTAGCAAAAGTTTCACAAAAAGTAGCTACTATCTCAGAGTCAAGTCCATACTTAGAACTAAATCCACGGAAAGCATCGGTAACAATAAATGATTTAACACAATCAAACTTAGGTGTCATACCTGACTCCTTACCATCGTCGGAACCCCAATCTTCAGAGTTGCATTTAATTCTTTCCAATAAGTCCCATTTGAAATCAATAGTCTTCAGCATATAGGAACCAGCACAGGAAGTATCAAGCAGGTTGCGACTATCAAGAGAAAGCCGAGCATAAAAATTCTGAATAATCATTTCCCGAGAGAGCTCATGATTGGGGCATGAATACAACATTGACTTAAGCCTCCCCCAAGCTTGAGCGATGCTTCCTCCTTCGCGAGGCCAGAAATTATATATGTAATTACGATCACGATGAATATGATGCATAGGATAGAACTTCTGGTGAAATTCCAACTTCAATCGCTTATAATTCCAATATCTCGTATCGTCACACAGCCTATACCATGTTATTGCATATCCCTTCAAAGATAAAGGGAAGAGCTTCCTGTTGACAACATCATCGGGAATACCTGCAAGCTTAAATAATCCACAAACTTCATCCACAAAGATGAGGTGTAAGTCGGGATGCAATGTTCCGTCTCCTGCAAAAGGATTAGCTAGCAGTTTTTCTATCATACCTGAAGGAATCTCAAAGTGAATATTTTCATAAAGTTCAGTAGGTTGAGGAGCATCTCTTTGCTCTTCTGATTGGGGTGAAGATACCCCAAACAATCCCCTCAAAGGATTAGTTTCCATAGTGACAAGAAACAGAAAATTTCAGAACACTATATAAATGTTTCCTTACCAAGTTCCACTCACCAAGAGCGCTACGCTCCCCGGCAACGGCGCCAGAAAAGAGTCTTGATGACCCACAAGTATAGGGGATCTATCGTAGTCCTTTCGATAAGTAAGAGTGTCGAACCCAACGAGGAGCAGAAGGAAATGATAAGCGTTTTTCGGTAAGGTTTTCTCTGCAAGCACTGAAATAGTAGGTGATAGATAGTTTTGTGATAAGATAAATAGTAACGAGCAAAAGTAAATAAAGTAAATAAAGTGCAGCAAGGTGGCCCAATCCTTTATGTAGCAAAGGATAAGCCTGGACAAATTCTAATAATGAAGGAGCTCCCGAGGACACATTGGGAATTATCGTGAAGCTAGTTTTCATCACGTTCATAAGATTCGCGTTCGGTACTTTGATAATTTGATATGTGGGTGGACCAGCACTTGGGTACTGCCCTAACATCGACAAGCATCCCACTTATGATTAACCCTTATTGCAAGCATCCGCAACTACAAAAAGGAGTATTAAGGTAAACCTAACCACAACATTAAACATATGGGTCCATATCAACCCCTAACAAAGCAACGCATAAACTAGGGTTTAAGCTTATGCCACTCTAGGAACCCATCATCTACTTATTACTTCCCTATGCCTTCCTATAGGCCCAAATAATGGTGAAGTGTCATGTAGTCGACGTACACATAACACCACCAGATGAGAGACAACATACATCTCATCAAAATATCGAACGAATACCAAATTCACATGACTACTAATAGCAAGACTCCACCCATGTCCTCAGGAACAAACATAACTACTCACAAAGCATATTCATGTTCATAATTAGAGGGGTAATAATATGCATAAAGGATCTGAACATATCATCTTCCACCAAGTAAACCAAATAGCATCAACTACAAGGAGTAATTAACACTACTAGCAACCCACAAGTACCAATTCCTGGTTTTGATACAAGATTGGATACAAGAGATGAACTAGGGTTTTGAGATGAGATGGTGCTGGTGAAGATGTAGATGGAGATTGACCCCCTCCCGATGAGAGGATCGTTGGTGATGACGTTGGTGATGATTTCCCCCTCTCGGAGGGAAGTGTCCCCGGCAGAACAGCTCCGCCAGAGCCCTAGATTGATTCCGCCAAGGTTCCGCCTCATGGCGGCGGAGTTTCGTCCCGCAAGCTTGCCCACGATTTTTTTCAGGGGAAAACCCTTCATATAGCAGAAGATGGACGCCGGAGGCCCAACAGGGAGCCCAGGAGATAGGGGGCGCGCCCTAGGGGGGCGCCCGTGTCTCCTGGACAGGGTGTGGGCCCCCTGGCCTATTTCTTTTGCCCAAAAATTCTTATTAAATCTGAAAAGTTGTTTCGTGGAGTCTTTGGTCTTTTGGAGTTGTGCAGAATAGGTTTCCAACGTTTGCTCCTTTTTGATCCAGAATTCCAGCTGCCGGCATCCCCCCTCTTCATGGTAAACCTTGTAAAATAAGGGAGAATAGCCATAAGTATTGAGATATAATATGTAATAACAGCCCATAATGCAATAAATATTGACATAAAAGCATGATGCAAAATGGACGGATCAGGGGACAAGGGAGACTTCCCCCTGGCGCAGGGCCAACATCCTCCGCACCCTGCCGGACGACGACGAGGCCGACACCAGGCGAGGGGGAGAGGACCCGCCCATGATCCCGAGGAAGGATAGGTCGGGGTTGATCTCCCGAGGGGCTACCCCTGCCCAGGAGCCGCTCAAAGCTAGCTACAGCCCCTCTGGTGTGCCCTCTTCTACCTCTGGACCTCCTGAGGTTGCGCCCCGGACCAAGAGGTTCTCGGGCTTCAAGCTCGGCAGGAGACCGCCAGAACACGCCACGGTTGACCTGTAAGTACTCGAACTCCGCTTTGCTCTTGTTTTCGCTGTTAGGGCTTAACGTCCTCCATCATCTGGGTAGGCTGCCGCCTGCGACGAAGAAGCTGAAGGGGGACACGGTGGCTCCACTTGGGGCAGGCCATCCGTTGTGGCCGCGCCTTCATCTGTGGGAAGGGGAGGCAGTGGAACTCACACCTCCCCTGCCCGGTCATCCTCCCCAGCCCCCATGGCCCCGCTGGCTCTAGAGCTGCCGGCACATGATGTTGTCGCTGAAGTTGCCAAGACTCAGGAGCTCCTGGTCTCCCAAGCCGTGATCACGCTGCCGTCTTCTCCTCCTAATCCACTGGTTCCTGACTCCTCTGCCTCCTCCGCTGTCTTGGACCGTGCTGCTACTGAGCTAGGCCGGCTGCGAGAAGACCTCCAGGGCACCTGGGGATGATCTCTGGCTGGGTTCATTCCGAGACCTCCGTCCGAGCGGCACTGAGCCAGGCTGCAGCGGCTTCCGAGGAGGAAAAGCAAGACACCACCCAGGCCGTGGCCGCTCATGATGCAGCGCTGAAGGATGCCTTGATCGCCTAGGACCGCTGCAAGGCGCTGGAGGACGAGCTGCGGGGCCTATGCGATGAGCTTGCCAAGGAGGCTCGCGACCGCAAGGCAAAGGAGGAAGAGATGAAGGTTCGGGAGGCCGCCATCGGGGATCGTGACGCCAAGCTGTCCGCTGATCGCAGCTGGCTGAAGACTCTGGAGCAGAAGATGAAGGTGGAGAGGGCCGAGCTGGACGCCAAGGCGAAGGTCTTGGCCGAGGATCGCGTGGCCTTTGCAGATCTTGAGGAGAGATCTCGCAAGGTGCTGAAGTCGCTTTATGATGATGGAATGGAGGAGCCGCTGGCTGGGGCCAAGGACGGCCCCGCCAAGCTCCTTCCCTTCTTGGTCGAAGTGCTTGAGGAAGTCGTGACCGGCATCGGCCCCATGGCCGAGGTTGAAGCTCACGTCCTTTCTTCTGCAGCGCTGACTCGGGTCCTCGTCCACGTCTACCTTCGCGACCCCGGTGCCAACCTTGATGATCTGCTAGAGCCTGTGGACGCCGAGCGCTCCGCCGCTGCCACTGAAGCTGTGAAGGGCCGAGTGGAAGCCCTGCTGGCAAAGTTCCGCGGCTTCGCTACTGCGCCCAAGGCAGGTACCGCTGGTTCCGCGGCCTCGGGAGGTGGAGCTAATAAGCGCAACTACACCACGGAGGCGGGGCTCCTGGTGAATGACGGCGCTACCCAAGGGTGATCTCCTCGTGGCTTCTTTCCTGTTTCAACTCCTACAACATGCACCGTGCCTCGTGGAGGCGTTTAAACTTGTGTTTGGTATCGTGAGGACAATTTATGGTTTTTAATATTTGCTCCTGAATTTGCTTTGAGATTGTGCGGTTTCCTTCCTATTTGCTTTGTGTTCTATGTCGGCAAGGCCCGGCCCCGCCCATACCTCAGCCGCCGTTAGCCCCGACCGGATCACCAGGACGGGACCAAGGAGTGAGGGGCTACATGACAAGTTAGGCTCGTGAGTCGCGATGCTCAGGAGTCCCCCTTGACGCTCAAACAACAAATAGGGAGGGGGTGTAGGAGTAGATCTGTCGTTCTATGTCGGCAGGGCCCGTCCCCGCGCATACCTCAGCTGCCATTAGCCTTGCGGAACTAAGGAGTGAGGGGCTAAGTGACCAGTTAGGATCCTTAGTCGCGATGCTCAGCAGTCCCCCTTGACGCTCAAACTGTCTTCATACCTAGGGGCGCGCGACGACTAGGTCCGAGGGACCTGGCTGGGTGGTGTGTGCTCGGGCGTGACCCGGGCGCAGCCCCCGCGTCCAGCCCCCTCGCGTGGCGCTACCGAGGGGAGGCATTGCAATGAGGCCAGACACTAAGCTCTGGGCTCCCTGAGGTTGATACAGCCGTGGGCTACCCTCAGTTGTTTATCACCAGCGTAGAGCCTAGCGCTTCCGTATGTGTACGGGCATAGCCGCTCCTCGGCAGTGTCGTCAACCAGCGCAGAGCATGGTGCTTCCACTAGTACGTGGGAGGGGGGCCCCCTCTAGGAGGAGCCCCTGGGGCGTGTACAGCCCCGCCCTGACACGTGGCCAGCACGGTAGGGCTAGACGAGGTGTATCTGGGCACTCGTGAGCCAGCACGGGACTCATGAGACCCTACCTCAAGGCGGGTTGCACCTGATCTTGAGCCTTGGGACGCTGAATGTTCCTGCGGGGTTGTTAGATACAAATGCTCTACGTCCTCAGGTCCATGCCCTCGAGCGAGCTCAGGCACCGCTGGTATGCCAGGTCGCGATGTCGTGGACAAGGCCAGGGGGTGAGGGCTGGAGAGCCAGTAAGAGCTCCTGAGTGGAGATGCTCAGTTGCCCCCCCCCCCCCTTTTAACATGCAAGAGATTTGCATGAGGGAGAAAAAGGCCCGTGGTAGGTAGGAGATGATAATCATAGGCAGGTTATGCATGAAAGGCAAATTAGCTTAGATAACTGCAGGAAGGATACATGCCACTGGGTCAGGCCCGAGCGGCTTGGGGATGATGCAGCCCGAGGGGCGCCCCCAGCAAGGTAAACTAAAGACATAGGCAAAAGGGATACATGCCGCAGGGACAGACCCATGCGACCTAGGAATAATGCTGCCCTGAGGGCACTCCCAGCTAAAATGAAACTCGAAAGATGTCACCTGATACCACTATAGAGCGAGTGTTGGAGTAGCTGACGATGCGCGGTGAAGAGGCCGATCCTCACAAGCCACCAGAGCCCTGAGCCTTGGGAGGCTCTGGGGGTCCGTGCGGTTCCTAGAGGACCATCTCCATCTCTGCCAGGACCGTGTGGTGCCTTGCCTCCTGAGATGCCAGAATGCTCCGCAGAAGACGCCGGTGAGCAGCAGCCGCATTCGGCAGGCCAAAAGGCATGCGAACATAGCTGTGCGGCGGATCCTCGCAACGTCACACATGCAAAGGTCAGAGGCGCTCCTGAGACACGACTCGGCTGAGCCTTGGGTAGTCGATGCAGATGCGCATCCCGCCATCCTCGCTTGTATCGGGAGCTACATCGGGCAGGAGGCGATCGCCGCATATGACTCTTGATTCCTGCAGCTCCTGAGTGGCCTTGGTGATGAACTCCTGAGGGTTGGGCCCTCCTTGCCCCATGCCTTCCTGAGGGAAACATGCCATGAAGCAAGCCTCCAAGTGGTGCCCGAGCGCCTCCCTCATGATCTTGGCAAAGTCCGAGGCCCTCCAGGAGAGAGCCCCCGAGCCTTGCCCGAGGAGGGCGCCGGGCGCGCCTTCCTATGCAACGGAGGGAGGCGCCCCTTGCACGGGCGCAGATCCTGGCATGGTGCCTTTGGACATGCCAACCTCCTGAGGCCTTGAGTTGGGCGATGTCTTCTTCTTCTTAGGAACTGCCTCGGGAGGGTTCTCGCTCTTGCTGTCTGGGTCCTCGACTGATGCAGCTTGGAAGGCACGCTCGAGTGAGCACACCGTATACTTCACTTTGCAAGGGACCGTGATGATTCCACCTCTTCCCGGCATCTTGAGGACATTGTAACCATGGTGAGTTACTGCCATGAACTTGGCCAGGGCTGGATACCCGAGGATGGCATTGTATGGCAGGCGGATGTGGGCAACGTCGAAGTCGATGAGCTTGGTACGATAGTTCTTGCGCTGTCCGAAGGTGACAGGGAGGCGAACCTGCCCTATCGGAGTGGTGGAGCCGTCAGTGACTCCTGAGAAAGGCTTTGTTGAACGTCTCGACGGACAGAACATTGAGTCCTGCGCTGCCATCGATGAGGGTCCTGGTAACTTGCACATTGCTGATGACTCGGGAACAAAGCATTGGGAGGACGCCTGCTGTAGCCGCACACTTGAGCTGATCCTCTAAGCTTAACATGATGGCGCACGTGGACCACATGAGAGGGCGCATGGCCTTGAGCTTGGGGAGGACTGCATTCACCTCGCGAGCAAACTGCTTAAAGATGCGCTGAGAGGCTGGGGCCTGGGCACCTCCCAAGATGCAAGCGATAGCACGCGGCTCCTGGAAGCCCCCAGCCCCTCGTCCTGGTGGTGATCATCATTCCTTCTTGGTGGTGGTGGCAGAGGTGGAAGGCCTGCATTGCCCTACGGGTGATCCTCACGAGGATGATCCCTCCAAGCCACCTCTCATGGCTGGTCCTACCAGCGATCCTCGCGAGGGCGGTCACGCCACTCCTGGCGAGGGCCTAGGTCGTCCCATCGTCCTCCACCTCTTCCTCCTCCTCGGCCGTAGCCCGGGTCGTTGCGCTTGGGGCATCGGCCGGTGCGTCCTTCTAGAACGGCTCTGAGCTCCTGGCATTCGTTGGTGTTCTGGGTGTAGAGGTTGTGGTAGGTGAAGAATCGTCTACCCTTGGACGACTCCGGCTAGTCCCTGCCGCACTTCGTGTCTAGTTCTGCTACGAGCACAGCTGCTCCTTTGCGCTTCACGTCCTTCGCCTTGGCCTTCTTTTCTTCTGGGTCAGCAGCTGGAAGCTGAAGGAGGGATAGGCACCCCTCCTCAGCCCTTGCGCACTTGGTCGCTAGGTTGAACAGCTCCTGGGACGTGCACATATCCTCATGGATGGCAAGCTCCTCCTTCATCTTGACGTCGCGGACGCCGTCAGAGAACGCTGAGATGACGGCCTCCTTAGTCACCTTTGGAATCTTGAGGCGTGCGCTGTTGAAGCGCTAGATGTACTTATGCAAGGTCTCTCATGGCTGCTGCGTGATGTGGCGCAGGTCACTCATGACCGGAGGATGGTCGCGAGTGCCCTGGAAGTTGGCGATGAAGCGGGTGCGCATCTCGTCCCAAGAGGAGATCGAGCCGAGAGGCAGGTCAGGAGCCAGGTGCGGGCACCATCCTTGAGCGCCATGGAAAACCAGTTCGCCATGACCTTTTCGTCTCCATTGGCCGCCTCGATGCCCAGCTCGTAGAGCTGCAGGAACTCCGCGGGGTCGGCAGTGCCGTCGTAGCGAGGAGGCAGATCCGGCTTGAACTTGCCCGGCCAGGCGACACTGCGCAGCTCGGTGGTGAAGGCGCGGTAGCCTGCGGTGGCCACCAGAGCCCTTTGCAGACGCGGGGCTTGCTCTTGATGGTTCCAGCGTGCCGCCACCAGGGGCAGCATGGGGTCTTGACGTGCTGGCGCAGGGATGAGGTCATGACGTGCTGGAGCGGGGAGCACGCGAGCGCCTTCCTGGGGCCAAGGGATTTCTTGGTAGTTCCTTTTTGTCGCGCGGGCGCTGAACACGGTGGGTCTCGTCTAGGGGCCACGCGCCTTGGAGCCAGGGTGCCTTCTTGGGAAGGAGGTAGCGGAGGCACCTCCTGAGCTGCATCACCCACGCAGGACAGCGAGCGAGGCAGCGAGAGGGACGGCGCAGGAGAGCCCCCTACGGCGCTGACGAGCTCGATGATGCAAGCGAGCCACTCCTCGTAGAGGTCATCGACGGGGTGGTAGTGCAGGAGCACACGTGCCAGGAGCAACGCGGCATGCACGTCCGTGGGAGCACGACGAGCGTGAGACGACGAACCAGCTGGAGTTAGCGACGGAGTGGCGGTGCGGCCTTCCCGCCGCACCGAGGGGTGCAGTGACGATGCTTGTTGCTCGTTCACCGCCGGACCGGTGGTGGCATTGGTGGCAGGTGACGGGGAACGACGAGGAGGCCCACCGACGGGAGCCGTCTGGGTGACGCGGGCAGCGAGAGAAGCCCGACGCTCGGCGCGAGCTCGGCTTGCATTCGCCATGGATGTGACGAAACGATGGAACGCGGAACAGTAGAAGAAAGATTCCGACGAACCCCTACCTGGCGCGCTAAATGTAGGATATCGGCTTACGGCAAAACCCTTAAGGTTCGAACTCTGGGGTGCGCATGAAGATCTACTCCCTACCGATCCATGTCCCAACGCCTCGCCGTGAATCTAAACTACATGATGAACAACAAAAGGGACACAAGGTTCATACTGGTTTGGGCCACCGTTGTGGTGTAATACACTAGTCCAGTGTGTGGTGTGGTGGATTGCCTCTGCGGCTGATGATGAACAGTACAGAGGAAGAACAGCCTCGCGAGAGGTGTTCTTCAGCTAGCGCGATGTTCTACTTGGGTGGATTCGTTCCTTGTTGGCTCTAGGTGTGATCCCGATGCCCTTTCCCTTCTACTGTGTGGCTATCTCTATTCATAGAGGCCCTGGTCCTCTTCCCAAATATTGAGCGGGAAGGGAGCCAACAACGACCATTTTGAAGGGGGACATCTAGTACAAGCTATCCTCACTAAAGTTGGTCTTCGACTGCCAAAGGCACTGGTGATGACACTATCTTGGGCTCCACGGTGACCTCCATCCTGCCGTCCTGCTGGTCTTGGTCTCGTTGCACCAATATGGAAACATTTGCTTGATGCCTCGGTACTCCGCGCCTGCGCTTGCCCCCTTTGCACCAAAGAGGAAATGAGGACACTGCACCGGCTGGCGCCCGCTGAGGGAGTCCTGGACTAGGGGGTGTCCGGACAGCCGGACTATCGATGTCCGCCGGACTCCCAGACTGCGAAGATAGAAGATTGAAGACTCCGGCTCGTGTCCGGAAGGTACTTTACTTGGCGTGGAAGGCAAGCTTGGCAATACGGATATGTAGATCTCCTACCATTGTAACCGACTCTATGTAACCCTAGCCTCTCCGGTGTCTATATAAACCGGAGGGCCTTAGTCCGTAGGACACAACATTACATCTCAACAATCATACCATAGGCTAGCTTCTAGGGTTTAGCCTCATTGATCTCGTGGTAGATCTACTCTTGTACTACCCATATCATCAATATTAATCAAGCAGGACGTAGGGTATTACCTCCATCGAGAGGGCCTGAACCTGGGTAAAAACATTGTGTCCCTCGTCTCCTGTTACCATCCGCCTAGACACACAGTTCGGGACCCCCTACCCGAGATCCGCCGGTTTTGACACCGACATTGGTGCTTTCATTGAGAGTTCCTCTGTGTCGTCACCGACAGGCCCGATGGCATCTTCAACCTTCAACGCTGTCCAGAGTGAGACTTGTCTCCCCGGACAGATCTTCATATTCGGCGGCTTTGCACTGCGGGCCAACTCTCTTGGCCATCTGGAGCAGATCAAAAGCTACGCCCCTGGCCGTCAGGTCAGATTCGGAAGCCTAAACTTCACGGCCGATGACCGCGGAGTCTTGATCTTCGACGGACTCGAGCCACAGCCAAGCGCGCCGCACTGCAACGATGGGCATGATCTAGCTCTGCCGCCGGACAGTGCTTTGGTGGCCGCACTTGAATCCGCCCCGGCTACTTGCCCGGAGCCGATTGCCCATGACGAGGGTCGGTGGATAGACGCCGCCCCGGGGGCTTCAACATCTACGGGCGATGGAGCCGAATACCGATTTTGTCCCTTGCGAAACTCGTGATCCCGAGACGCCGGACCCCTCGCCGGACTCCGAACCTCCCGCGCCCCCACAAATTAAGCCAGATTGGGCGCCGGTTATGGAATTCACCGCCGCGGACATCTTTCAACACTCGCCTTTTGGTGATATCCTGAATTCCCTGAAGCATCTCTCGCTATCAGGAGAATCCTGGCCGGACAATGGCCAGGACGGTTGGAGTACGGACGATGAAGAAATTCAGAGCCCACCCACCACCCACTTTGTAGCCACTGTCGAGGATCTAACCGACATGCTAGACTACGACTCCGAGGACATCGACGCTATGGACGATGATGCCGGAGACGATCAGGACCCAGCGCCCACGGGACACTGGAAGGCCACCTCGTCATACGACGTCTACATGGTGGATACCCCAAAGGAAGGGGATGGCGAAAAAGCAGCGAAGGAAGATTCTTTGAAGAAGCAGCCTAAACACCGGCGTCAGCGGCGCCGCTCTAAATCCCGCCACAGCAAGAATGGAGAATCCGGCACGGGAGACAATAACACTCCGGAGAGTGCCGAAGACGACCCTCTCCTGCAAGACTCAGCGCAGGAGGACGCAGAAGTAAGCCCTCACGACAGGGCGGCAGACGAAGGGGTTGAGGATGATAACTATATGCCTCCCTCCGAAGACGAAGCGAGCCTCAACGATGATGAATTCGTCATACCCGAGGATCCCGTCGAACAAGAGCGCTTCAGGCGCAGGCTCATAGCCACGGCAAATAGCTTAAAGAAAAAGCAGCAACAGCTTCAAGCTGATCAAGATCTGCTAGCCGATCGATGGACCGAGGTCCTCGCGGCCGAAGAGTATAAACTCGAACTCCCCTCCAAAAGTTACCCAAGACGCAAGCTGCTCCCCCGATTAGAGGAGGAAGCATACATACCATTATCACCAGCGCACGACATGGCTGACCGACCGCCCCGTGGTCGCGACAGAGAGGCATTCAAGGCCCCAGCCAAGACCGTACCCCGACATCGATCCAGGAGTACGAAGCCAAAAGGGAACGCGCCGGACTTGCGAGACATCTTGGAGGACAAAGCAAGGCAATCCAGATCCATCTATGGATCACGTGGGCGCCCTACGACCCACGACGAATACCGTCGCGCCGGACATAACGCCGGCCGGGCCGAACACAGCAGACAGCGCTCCCTCAAGCTGCGTCGCGATATTGCTCAGTACAGGGGCGCCGCACACCCGTTATGCTTCACTGATGAAGTAATGGATCATCAGATTCCCGAAGGGTTCAAACCCGTGAACATCGAATCTTACGATGGCACAACAGACCCCGCAGTGTGGATCGAAGATTATCTCCTCCACATCCATATGGCCCGCGGCGACGATCTGCACACCATCAAATATCTCCCACTCAAGCTTAAAGGACCAGCTCGGCATTGGCTTAACAGCCTGCCCGCATAGTCGATTGGGTGTTGGGAAGACCTAGAGGCCGCGTTCCTTGATAACTTCCAAGGTACATACGTGCGACCACCAGACGCCGATGACCTAATCCACATCATTCAGCAGCCAGACGAATCGGCCAGACAGTTCTGGACACGGTTCTTGACGAAGAAAAATCAAATTGTCGACTGTCCGGATGCGGAGGCCCTCGCAGCCTTCAAACACAACATCCGGGATGAATGGCTAGCCCGGCACCTGGGGCAGGAGAAGCCGAAATCCATGGCAGCCCTCACATCGTTAATGACCCGCTTTTGCGCGGGAGAGGATAGCTAGCTAGCCCGCAGCAATAATCTCCGCAAAAATTCTGGCAGTCCGGACACCAAGGACAATCACGGCAGGTCACGTCGAATCAAAAACAAGCGCCGTACTAACGGCGACGACAAAGAAGATACGGCAGTCAATGCCGGATTCCGAGGCTCCAAACCCGGTCAACGGAAGAAGCCATTTAAAAGAACACCTCCGGGCCCGTCCAATCTGGACAGAATACTCGACCGCTCATGCCAGATACATGGCACCCCCGAAAGGCCAGCTAATCACACCAATAGAGATTGTTGGGTGTTCAGGCAGGCTGGCAAGTTAATTGCCGAACACAATGACAAGGGGCTAAATAGCGACGACGAGGAAGAGACCCGGCCGCCGAACAACTGAGGACAGAAGGGTTTCCCCCCGCAAGTCCGGACGGTGAATATGATTTACGCGACCCATATACCCAAGAGGGAGAGGAAGCGCGCACTACGGGACGTCGACGCGATGGATCCAGTCGCCCCGAAGTTCAATCCATGGTCCTCCTGTCCAATCACTTTTGATCGACGAGACCATCCGACTAGCATACGCCATGGCGGATTCGCCGCATTGGTCCTAGACCCAATCGTCGATGGATTTCACCTCACAAGAGTCCTGATGGACGGCGGCAGCAGCCTGAACCTGCTTTATCAGGACACAGTGCGCAAAATGGGCATAGACCCATCAAGGATCAAACCTACTAAGACAACCTTTAAAGGTGTCATCCCAGGAGTGGAAGCCAACTGTACAGGCTCTGTCACACTGGAAGTGGTCTTCGGATCCCCAGATAATTTCCCAAGCGAAGAGTTAATCTTCGATATAGTCTCGTTCCGTAGCAGCTATCATGCCCTGCTCGGACGTACCGCGTTTGCAAAATTCAACGCGGTGCCGCATTATGCATACCTAAAGCTCAAGATGCCGGGCCCTCGTGGAGTCATTACGGTCAATGGGAATACGGAACGCTCCCTCCGTACGGAGGAACATACAGCGGCTCTCGCGGCAGAAGTACAGAGCAGCCTTCTACGGCAATTCTCTAGTCCGGCAACTAAAAAGCCGGACACATTAAAACGCGCCCGGAGCAACAACAACCAAGACCACCTGGCGCAATCAGAGCACGCGTAGCAATGCGGCCCCAACCCCCGCCCGCGCATGATCACTAGAATAACACTCCGCGTACATCATTACGCTTTGGAGATACCATGGGCGCAGGGGAGGGGCTTAACCACAAGGACCAAAAAGTGCGGCTCGACCACACAAGGGGCTCATGATCGCCCCCCTTGGCTTTGTTTTTTATCTTTTCTTTTTTTTTGCATACACAGGACTCCATTAACCAGAAGCCCTGTCGTCCGGCGAACTTGCCGAATCCACGATACAACAGTCAGGGATTAAAGAAGGCTGCGACGAACACTCAGGTGGTCTCCGTTACGAGCATTAAATTTAATTACATACACCAAGTCTGCAGCTTATCCCTTGAGGGGGACATGTTAATTTAGTCCAAACACCTTGCTTACCGCACTATTTGTATCAGTCCGCTTTATTAGCAGACCTTCTTTCATAAATAACGCAGCACTCCCTTTTGCAAGTTTATTACCTTTTTATGGCAATTGCGTTACCCTTTACAAATGTTCACTATATGACATATTGCACCCGTATACTTTGGTACGGCCGAATACACCAGGGGCTTCTGTTCCCCATATTACGGTGTGATTAAGTCCGAACACTTTCACAAGTGCGGCACCCCGAACTTATAGCATTATATGAATCAGCTCCGAATCATGTCTTGGGTCAATAGTTGCGTTTGCCCGGCTCCTATGTTTTGGTACCTTACGTTCTGTTCCGTCGGCTAAGGTAGCAGTAGGAGAACCACTGCGATTGTGCCCCGGTTGAGCCGGGTTAACGCCTCAGTGGAGAAAGCTAAAACTGACTGGCATGATAAGGCGAGAGACTGGTCGCTGTTCGAGAGGTCTTTTCGGGTCCCTAAAGACTCATGCCGCTTCGAGCGAAGTTCCGGATGATGTCCGACGAAGGCGTGGATAGCGCCCCGGATTCGGTCTTCCGAATACCAGGGGCTTCGCCGAAATTTAAAATTATAGAATTCTATGGCTAAGTGAGAGTGTTCAAGCATTATAAGTCCGGTCGCCTTGTTCGTCGTGTTGAGCGCCTCCCTAGATGGACCCAAAGATGGGAACAAGAGTGCTCAAGTTTATCACCGAACACCCCAGCACTCGTGGCTTGGGGGCTGAAGCCAACGACTTGCCATCTCTCAGATTTAACAAACGGCCGCACAGAAGGTAATATTTTAAATTCAACAAAGCGTTGCTCATGGCGCATATAAACGAAGTTTTCGACGCACAGGATAAACACACAGCGAGTTCACTCAAGGATTACATTAAGGGGGCACTCATCCGCGATATCGCGGGCTCCCTTCAGGACAACTTTATAATATCGCTCCGGCGTACGGTGCTCCTTGCCCGGCGGCGGCGGATCCGTGAGAAGCTTCTCCGCATCCAGCTTGCCCCATTGCACCTTTATGCGGGCAAGGGCTCGACGAGCGCCTTCAATGCAGGCGGAGCGTTTGATCACATCCAGCCTGGGGCATGCATCCGCTAGCCGCCGCACTAGGCCAAAGTAGCTGCCAGGCATGGCCTGCCCAGGCCACAGCCGGACTGTGAGGCCCTTCATGGCCTCCTCAGCTACCTTGTGGAGTTCGACCAGCTGCTTCAGCTGGTCGCTTGGGGGCACCGGATGGCCGGCCTCAACGTACTGAGACCAGAAGACCTTCTCCGTTGAGCTCCCCTCCTCACCACGATAGAACGCAGCGGCATCAGATGCACTACGCGGCAGATCTGCAAATGCCCCTGGAGAGCTCCGAATTCGGGTAAGTATCCGGTAATTTACATTCACATGCTTGCTCTGCATGAAAAACGCCTTACCCGCTGCTATCTTCTTCATGTCCTCTGCCTCCTCACGGGCCCTCTGGGCCTCGGCCTTGGCGGATTTGGCACTTTCGAGTATTGGAGTCACGCTCCAAACTCTCATGCTTTTTCATGAGAGCCTGGAGCTCTTGCCGAACTTCCATCACCAGCGCCGCTTGCTTTTCTCGCTCAGTCCTTTCCGTGGCCGCATTGCGTTCGGCCACGGACACGGCATCCTTCAGGGCGGCCACCTCGTTAGTGGCCCCTGCATTGCACATATTATCCTTGTTAATCTTGTTTGCAACCAAAACCCTTTTCTGTAAGGTGCGCTTTTAAAGTGGTGTTATTCACCTTCTTTTTCCTTGAGCTGCCTCTTGGCATGGCCGAGCTCTTGCTCCGACCGCTCAAGGTCCTTCTTCAGCGCCTCGACCTCCACTGTTAATGCGGCAGAGGTCAACAGCGCAGCCTGCAAACCCATATTGACATATTTTAGAAACCCTGCGTATATCTTGTTAAAGATCCTTAGTCCGGCTTTTCTTTCCGAACACCGGACTAAGCATCAGGGGCTACTGTCTATGCGGTATTATATTACTTAATTTTAACCTTCTTACCTCAAAGCCTGTTAGAAGGCTGTTGTAGGCTTCGGTCAGCCCGCCCTTGGCGAGCTGGACCTTCTCAATCACCGCACTCATAAGAGTGCGGTGTTCTTCCTCGATGGAGGCGCCTTTGAGCGCCTCCAGCAGGTTGTCAGGTGCCTCCGGTTGGACGGAGGCTGCCGGCGTCACAGTCCTGCGCCTCTTTCGAGGGGGCTGCTTGACGGACCCTGGAACCGCTACGGGTTCCGGAGTAGAGTCCGGCACAAAGTCCGGGGGGCTACCTGACGACGCCTCCGGAGCCTCCTCCTGGCACGTCCCCCTGTGGGATTCCGCCTCGTCGTCCTCGGCACGTGGGGTAGAGGCAGTCGGGATGGAATTTACATCCGACGGCGCCAACGACCCGCTCATCGAGTCGGGAAAGTCGTCACCGGCCGGACTAAGGAAACAATGCGGCATTAGAAGGACACTGCGTGACATACTATAATACGACATATGAATGATCCGGATACTTACGATCTTGCCGGACGCCGGGCCCTTGGAGGCCACTCTTCCTCGCCAACACTGATGTTGGCGAAACTGTCCGGGGGGATAGTTCTCCCCCTCTTGGACCCTTCGGCCGCCCCGATTGGGGAGGCCTTCCTCTTCTTCTCTCCCTCCTCCGGGAGAGAGTACTCCTCCTCCTCCTCCTCGTCTTCGGGGGAGGAGTCCTCGTCGTCGTCAGACGCTTGATTGCGGGAACTCTTTCGAGTCCCCGCGGCCACCTTCTTGGCCTTCTTCTCCGGCACCACGTACGGTGCCGGAACCAGCAGCCTTGCTAAATGGGCATTCACTGGTTCTTCTGGCATGGGAGCCGGGCTGATGAGCAGCTCGGCCTTCTCCATCCATTCCTGTCAGAGGAAGAGGCAGATTAAAAACCTCGCTAGAGTCAATCTAATTACTACAAGTGTCCCGTAATGGGGTCCAATCACTTACCCCGTCAGACGGAGACTGCAAGCTGAATCCGCGGTCTTCGGTCGCGGATGCGGGCGCATCAGCGCTCTTGAACAGCACCCTCCAGGCACCTTCGTATGTTGTATCGAAGAGCCCGCTCAGCGTCTGGTGCTGTTCCGGATTAAACTCCCACAGATTAAATGCCCTTTCTTGGCATGGGAGAATCCGCCGGAGGAGCATGACCTGGACCACGTCGACGAGCCGGAGCCCATTGCTCACCAGCTTTTTGATGCAGGCTCGAAGTCCCGTCACCTCCACCGGATCACCCCACTGCAAGCCCTTCTCTTTCCAGGAGGTGAGCTGCGTGGGGATTCCAGATCTAAATTCGGGGGCCGCCGCCCATGTAGGCTCGCGCGGCTCGGTGATATTGAACCACCCCCGACTGCCACCCCTTGACGGAGTCCACGAAGGTCCATTCTAGCCAAGGGACGTTGGGCAGCTTTCCCAACATAGCGCCTCCGCATTCCGCTTGCGTCCCCTTCACGATCTTCGGCTTGACATTGAAGGTCTTGAGCCACAGGCCGAAGTGGGGCCGGATGCAGAGAAAGGCCTCGCACACGACGGTAAACGCCGAGATGTTGAGGACGAAGTTCGGCGCCAGATCGTGGAAATCCAGGCCGTAGTAAAACATGAGCCCCCGGACGAATGGATGGAGTGGAAAGCCCAGTCCGCGGAGGAAGTGGGGAAGGAAAACAACCCTCTCGTGAGGTCCTGGGGTAGGAACGAGCTGCCCCGCGTCGGGCAGCCGATGCGCGATGTTTCCGGAAAGGTATCTGGCGTCGCGCAGCTTGGTGATGTCCTCCTCCTTGGCGGTGGAGGCCATCCACTTGCCTCCCCGTCCGGACATGTTCGGAAAGGGGTCGAGGCGGAATGCGCGAGCTTGAGCGTTGGAGCTTGGGTTCGCAGGGATGGATGAGCAAAGGAGGAAGAATGCGTAGGTGAGAAGGTAAATCCTTATCCCTTATATATAGGCGGACAAAACTATGCGTCCCTCACCGGCCTGGTAAAACTCACTTATCTCCCAAAGCGCCACCATCAATGGCGCGGTTGGGTTACCCACGCACGTATTGATGAGAATCCCGGAATAAGGGGGAACACGATCTCTGCTTCGATAGGACGTGCCAAGGAAACCGCTTCGCTAAACGTGCTGATGTGGTACAGTAACTCAAACAAGGGCTTGGTGCCGGTGTGATGTCATGCCGCATAGTACGTCAGCAGATTGGATCGGTGCATATGTTTTATTCTCTCTACGTTTGGAATGTGGAAATTATTTTGCAGAGCCGGACATTATCCTGGTGTTCATTATCTTCTCCGGATTATTCAAGGGAGGAACCCGCCTTGCAATGCCGAACATTATGCACGCCGGACTTATCGCCATTGAAGACTGGTTCAGGGGCTACTGAGGGAGTCCTGGACTAGGGGGTGTCCGGACAGCCGGACTATCGATGTCCGTCGGACTCCCAGACTGCGAAGATAGAAGATTGAAGACTCCGGCTCGTGTCCGGAAGGTACTTTACTTGGCGTGGAAGGCAAGCTTGGCAATACGGATATGTAGATCTCCTACCATTGTAACCGACTCTGTGTAACCCTAGCCTCTCCGGTATCTATATAAACCAGAGGGCCTTAGTCCGTAGGACACAACATTACATCTCAACAATCATACCATAGGCTAGCTTCTAGGGTTTAGCCTCATTGATCTCGTGGTAGATCTACTCTTGTACTACCCATATCATCAATATTAATCAAGCAGGACGTAGGGTATTACCTCCATCGAGAGGGCCTGAACCTGGGTAAAAACATTGTGTCCCTCGTCTCTTGTTACCATCCGCCTAGACGCACAGTTCGGGACCCCCTACCCGAGATCCGCCGGTTTTGACACCGACACCCGCCTGGTCTCGATTGTCATGGCTTGCGTCACGAGCACCTAGCGAGGTACTCCTTGCATTGATCTCTCCGCCTCCTCGCGAGCCTGCTTGGCGAGGCTGCCCCTGAGTAAGCCTTGCATCGTCCGCCCCGCGAGGCTTAGCCCCTCGGGAGGGTCTTGAACTTGGGTTAGTGTAGACGGGCTGTACTAGGCCACTGCTTGAGCCACGCCGCAGGCCGCAGGCAGGTAAGTCTGGGGACCCCCGTTCCCAGAACACTGACATCAGCTAAAGGCCCACCATGTTTTTTCAGACACTATTGGGTTGGCCCGTTAACAACCTGCCATGTTTTGGGCCAAGTTGAGGCCCATACCAGATCAGGCCCATTCATAGACTGCCATGTTGTGGGCCAAATTACGGCCCATATCGGATCAGGCCCATTAACAGGCCACTATTCTTTTGGGCCCATTCTAAGACATGTTTGTATTTCGACATGTGGTGCATCTGGTACGTTGTTGGCCCTGTTTAACTTTAGGCCATTTAACGGCCCATGCAGACACTGGGCTATTTCTTATCTGAAGTAACTTTAGGCCTCTTAACGCCCGTAGTCTTCGTGGATAAATTTCAGCCCAACTAGCCTACCGCCCTGTTAATGGCCCAGGTAACAGTTGGGCCTAATTACAACCCGCGTTGAATACGGCCTACTTACAGCCCATCTGATAATGTCCCATGACACTTTTAGGCTTATGGCCCGCATAGATACCGGCCAGCTTAAAGCCCATAATTTTATTGGGCCAAATGGGCCCGAGATATATTTTGGCTTTTTAACTGTTCGTCCTATTTGGGGCAAACATGGGCCTTAGGTAGTTTCGGCCTCTATTGGCCCGTGATTTTTTTGGCTCAACAGTAGCCCAATCTAGGTTTTAGCCTATTAAAAGCCCATGGTATTCTCTGGCCCAGCTGACGAGAACTTTACTCGGCCTGTTAAAGGCAGTAAACAACTATAAGGTTTAGACCTGCTAATGTCCCAAGATGATTATAGGCCCACGTTTTGGCCCATATCAGTAACGGGCCAGCCTGAAGACCGACAACACTGAGATCCACTGAACCTTCCGGCCTAAATTATAGCATACCGACCAAGAGTAAACCTAGACTATGCAACAAAGAAACTACAGCATATTACATCCCCTCGGCATCAAAGTTCGCCTCCAGTGATAATAAAGGACAACCAGACAACAGATTACAAAAACTGGGCAGGTCGCCACCAATGGAAGTTAACAGGCGGACAAAATAATAGACAGAACTGATAGCACTTCAACACAGTTCAAGAAAGGTTAGCTCGGCCCAGGAGCTGCAGCGCAAGCAACTTAGCAACCTTATGAGACTACACTTCTTTGGCGCTCATATCCACCAACTTAAGCTGCATAGCATCAATAAACGTCCTATACTTACGGTTAATCTTGCATAGAGATTGGAGTTCCAGTCGTATTTGAGCGGAAGCAGCTTGAATTTCAGACCGAAGAAGTCGAATAAATTCAGGCGGCGACTTCATCGAGCTTGTGTCACTGAGTAAGTTTGACACTACATCAAGATGTTACTTCGTTGTTGTATCCCTACCCTCAGTATGTGTTGCCTTCTCCTCTGGAATATTTGTTAGAGGGACAAACAATCGGTTCGTCTCACTATCATTGTGGCACTTCTTCCTAGCAGCAGTGTTGTCACCCCAAAAGAGAAACAAGTAGGTAGATAACAGGTTTTGCATGTATAAGCATCAAGGTAGTTAATTCATCTCATTTCTTTGTCAGAAATAAAGAGACATGGTTTAAAATAGAATTAACATAATAGGCATTGTTCATAGTTAAGACGGTAGGAAATGGCATTGTGCAGGAGCGGCCAGCTTCACCAGACCACTAGATTACAGATCAAGAACACAAGCATAGATGTAGTTCTAAACAATGTATAAGCATGAATGGTGAGTGTACTGTCAATTTATACCATTTCAGATTGGTAAATAAAGAGACACGACTTAGATAACATTAATATAATATGGCATTATTCATAGTTGAGACATAGCATGATATGACATTGTGCTGTTGTTGGTAGTCTCACCACACCACTGGATTACACATCAAGAACACAAGCATACATATAGTTCTAAAGAAGATAACTTGCTATGTTTAGTTTAACTTACATTGTACGAATAAGGAACTAGATCGTACAACTAAAGACTGAAATTGAGAAGGACAAACTTATGTTTATGTACTTCTACTTTATAAACTTTGAACAAGAAATTTGATGCAGATGACAAAAATAAACAGCATTTGCACTAATAGCTATCCAAATATAAACAACAAAGTTTGAAGGCTCGAGGAGAACAAACTTACATTAGTAGTGAAGACAGGCTCTATAAAGGCCTTATCCATATTGATGGGGGAGAAATTCAAGAAGTTTACCTCACACTCTTCTTCAAGAGTATTGCCTTTATTCTAAATTTTGTTAAGGGTAAATATAGATGTGAAAATATAGGAACGAATGGTGATTTAACTTAAGATGCAGAGTACAAATGTAAATACAGCATACAGGTAGAAGACACTGACAAGAGCAATGTGAAGCCAAACTTCTTCAGCAACATTGGTTTTATTCAATATTTTGGCAAGAGTAAATGTAGATCTGATCTTTAGAAAAATGGAGGACAAGGGAAAATAAGTTGCAAAGTGTACATGAAGAACTAGCTGACAAATATAAGGACAACGGATACTTACAAGAACAATGCAGAACTAATTTTCTTCATAGGCATTGGGTTAATTCTACATTAATTTAAGCATTAATATAGATCTGATAATTTGGAGCGAACAGTGGATAAGCAAGCTATAATGCACAATGATGTCACATAATCCACCAGGTATGAATGTAAGGACAACGATAGGACAATAGGTACTCACAAGAGCAAAGCAGTGACCATCATAGTTGTGATATCCTAGGCGCTGGTTCTATCGCCAATATACGTCAGGTGCTATGTGATTTCTCTGGTAGCACCACCTTTTTCAAGGACTTTTCTTGTACTCCTTCAGGTTCTGCAATCACCCTCTTCCTTTTGGATGTCTGAAAGACAAGAACAACATTTGAATGGAAAAACATGGTATGACGAAAAATGGAATAGGTGTTGATAATGGATGGGCATGGCATCTTCATATATATCATGAGTAAACTAAGCAGATGGTGGTGCAACGAAGCAAAAGAAATGCAAGACACCTTATGCAAGATATGTGCAACAAATAAAACCTTGCCAAATTAGAACAACCACCTTATTGGGTGAACAGGATAGGCCATTTGCCTTTGACTCCTTGAGCTCAGAATAGTCATTAGGATCATATTCTGAATACGAATCAATAGGCTGGGAGCGTGTGGGTTTCATTGCATCCACAATGGACCTCAATCCCTTGATGCCAAGTTTGTTACACATTGAACTGTTCTGCAATATTTTCTGATGTGCGCATTCTTATATTCATTGTGATTACGTACAATATCTGTAAAGCATGAAAACACAAATAGTAGTGAGATTATCTTTGTATTGCAGAGGATATTGTGATATAATAGAGGCTCCCTGTAAACCCTTGTGTGCTATCACTGGATTCTCATGAGAGAGCCCATGTGTGCTGTAATATGGTGAGTATGTCGGATTACGTGTTCCGCAAACCCTTGAAAGGTTCGTACTCTAGGGTGCGTGCAGACATATCAACCTACCCAGCCTGCCTAATTGTGGTCCTCCTAAGCCTAGCGCACCGGGCTCGAAGAGACAAAGAGACACATCAGTTTATCCTGGTTCAGGCCACCTTGCGGTGTAATACCCTACTCCAGTGTTTTGGTGGATTGCCTCGAAGGGATGAGGATGAACTAGTACAGTGGATGAACAGGTCTCAAGAGGTGAGGTGTTCTTGAGCTCAAGAGAGCTGGGGAGGTGGTCGGGTGAGAGTGGATCCGATCCCCCTCTATGGTGGTGGCTATGTCCTATTTATACTAGCCTTGGTCCTCCTCCCAAATGTTGGCGGGAAGGGATCCCACAATGGCTGGATTTGAAAAGGGACAAGTAGTATAGCTTATCTTCACTAAAGTGGTCTTCGCCTGTGAAAAGCCCGTGGTCGTGAAGTTGCGGTGGGCTCGGTGATAACCTACGTCCGGCTGTCCTGGTGGTCTTGGTCTTGTTGCACCAGAACGGAAACCTTTGGCTGATTCCTCGGGACTCCGCGCATGCGGCTTGCCTCCCTTGCACCAAAGAGGAAACTGGTGCTCTGCGCTCGCTGGCGCCCGCCTATCGCCTGTCTGGCCTTGGTCATCATGGCTCACGTCAGCTGCACCTCGTGAGGTGCACCTTGCATAGAACTCTCCGCCCCTTGGGAGCCAGCCTGAAGAGGCCGATCCCCTCAGGGGTCCTGGCGTCATCCGCCTCGCGAGGCTTGGCCCCTTGCGAGGGTCTTGAGTCATTGATGCTAGAGCTAGGCCATACCAGATCGTTGGTGGAGCCATGTGGTGGGCCGCAAGCAGGCAAGTCTTTATACCCCCATATCCAGAACGCCGACAGTAGCCCCCGGGCCCAAGGCGCGCTTGGACTTGGCTTCCAGGCGAAGCCAAAGGGTAAGTGCGGAGCACCGTGGGCCCTAACCGCCTTCGGCCTTGATGACGCATGGCGATTGATGGGACGTGGGCATCTCCACTTCCCCGTGCTGCCTCGACAACTGTTCGACTTGACAGAACGATGCTACATGTAGAAGATTATCATGGCGCGAGGTCGTGGTGGTCGGCGATTGGCCTTCCTTGGCTATAAATGTGGGGGAGGGGAAGAGCCCCCTCGCTCATCTCTCCTTCGTCTTCTTGCCGCCCGCTTCTTCTCGTTCTTCGTCTTGCTTCCATGGCGCCGCCGAGGAGGTTTTCAACGGCCGAAAAGGTGAAGGCTTCCAAGGAGGGACCAGCATCTCCACCTCCCAAGAAAGGCCGCGGCCATCCCCGTAAGCACCCCGCGACCCCCGCAGTGGCCCCCAGGGGGTGCGGGCGCGCATCCCCCAGGGGCGGCGTCTCTCTTGGCGCCCATGATGGTACCTTTTCTTGCGGCCGGGGCCACCGGCTTCGAAGCAACCCCCATGAAGAAGGGAGGCGCGCCGTGATTGTGCGCCCTCCTCGACCGTGCTTCTCCTTGCTGGATGTGCTTCCCGAGTTCTTGGTGTGGTAGGAGATCCCGACCGGCACCCTGCTCCGTCTTCCGTGCTTCTTCTCCGGCGAGCTTCCATCCTCGAGGCTTGATGGTCTCTGGCTGCAGGCTGACGTCCGCTGGAGCAGAGCTTCGTGGGTCGGGACTGAGGTGGCCGCCTCTAGTGGCATGGTCCTGACTCGCGGCTGGCACACGTACACCCACGTGCAAGGCCTGGGCGGATGGTGCACCCTCCACTTCAAGTATAATGGCCTGGCGACCCTCTACGTGAGGGTGTTCAGGGAGGACGGCTACCACGTGGGGTGCTGCCCGAAAGACGACAACGATGACGAGGGTGGCAAAGGTGAGCTTGGCCTTGGCGGTGTGCGCTCCTCTTCTCGCGACGGCAGCTGTTCCTTGGATGAGAGCTCAAGCAGTGGTGGCTACGACCGACCACGACGCCGTCGCGCTCGGGTCGAGGACGGTAGTGGTTCGTCCCGCCGCATCGCTCCAGTGAAGCTGGAGAGGAGCCCGATGTGAACCTGGGGCCGCGGAACCTGGGGCATCGCTCCAGTGAACCTGAGGACGGTAGTGGAGCGTCAGGCCACCTTGAGGTGCTGCTTGAGGACGCGGCGCTAGTGCTGGGTTCGTACATCCTCGTGAAAGTGCAACTATCCCTAGGTGGTTTTGGTAATTCCTAACAACATATAGCTCATTGAGCTAATGCTATTTCAAGATGAATATTTCAGGAAAGCTCAATGATTGGCATGGCATGGATGAGAAAAGTGGACCCCTCAAAATGCTAAGGACAAAAGGATTGGCTCAAGCTCGAAGCTCAAGACTCTACATTTTATATTTTAGTGATCCAAGATCACATTGAGTCTATAGGAAAAGCCAATACTATCAAGGAGGGATGAGGTGTTGCTTAATGGCTTACTTGCTCAAAGTGCTTAGTGATATGCTCCAAAGCCCTCAACTACTTTTGCACTTCCACATATGACCTAAACCAAAAGTCAAACTCGGCCCCACCGATTCTTTCTATCCGGCGCCACTGAGTTCAGGTGTCATAGCCACTGCCACAAACCCTAGGCAAATCGGTCTCACCGATAGGGATCTCGGTCTCACCGAGATGGGATTGTAATCTCTCTGTTTCCCTTCGTAACGTTTCGGTACCACCGAGATGAGCGATCGGTCCCACCGAGATTGCAATGTAAACTCTTTGTTTCCCTTTCGTAACATTTTGGTCTCACCGAAATGAGCGAACCGGTCCCACCGAGTTTACCTGACCAACTCTCTGGTTAGCTTATTACCAAAATCGGGCCCACCGAGTTTGTGTAATCGGTCTCACTGAGATTACGTTGTGCCCTAACCCTAACCATATCGGTCCTACCTAGTTGCATGTCAGTCCCACCGAAAATCCTAACGGTCACTAGATTTGCTGAATTGGTCCGACCGAGTTTCTCAATTCGGTCCCACCGAGATTGGCAAGTTGTGTGTAACGGTTAGATTTTGTGTGGAGGCTATATATGCCCCTCCAGCTCCTGTTCATTCGTGGAGAGAGCCATCAGAACGAACCTACACTTCCAGCATACATTTTCTGAGAGAGAACCACCTACACTTGTGTTGAGACCAAGATATTCCATTCCTACTGTCACGCCCAATATGCGACCCTATCCAAAAGGAACTCGATGGTCCCACCAAGGATAGACCCGCATATTGAAACGCTTTTGCAAGGTGGATATCATTACATCAACATTACATAATAGATGGGGATACATACAAAGAGGCATACAATGCCACACGAATACAACATCATCATACAAGAGATCAACATCCGACTATGGATGATACATAAACAGAAACTCATACAATATCCACCCTGCTAGCCCAGGCTGCCGACCTGGAGCCTAATCCCTGATCGAAGAAGAAGAAGAAAATGAACTTTAGCAAGCAAACATCGCTCTCGCGTCATGATCATCGTATAAGCTGTACCTGCAACTGTTGTTGTAATAATCTATGAGCCACGAGGACTCAGCAATCCCATTACCATGGGTATCATGACTAGAAAAGCTTAATGGGAAAGGAAGGGGTAAAGTGGTGAGGTTGCAGCAGTGGCTAAGCAAGATATGGTGGCTAACATACGCAATAAGAGAGAGAAGAGAGCAAAGGAGCGGTCGTGAAGCTAGCAATGATCAAGAGGTGATCCTGAACACCTACTTACGTCAAACATAACCCAAAAAACGTGTTCACTTCCCGGACTCCCCCGAGAAGAGACCATCACGGCTACACACGCGGTTGATGCGTTTTAATTCGGATCTGGTGTCAAGTTATCTACAACCGGACATTAACAAATTCCCATCTGCCACATAACCGCGGGCACGGCTCTCGAAAGTTTATACCCTGCAGGGGTGTCCCAACTTAGCCCATGAAAAGCTCTCGCGATCAACGAAGGAATAGACCTTCTCCCAGGAAGACCCGATCAGTCTCGGAATCCCGGTTTACAAGACATTTCGACAATGGTAAAACAAGACCAGCAAAGCCTCCCGCTGTGCCGACAAATCCCGATAGGAGCTGCACATATCTCGTTCTCAGGGCACACCAGATGAGCCAGACGTCGGGTTGGCA
This sequence comes from Triticum timopheevii, assembly GCA_963921465.1. Taxonomy (NCBI): domain Eukaryota; kingdom Viridiplantae; phylum Streptophyta; class Magnoliopsida; order Poales; family Poaceae; genus Triticum; species Triticum timopheevii. The sequence continues at coordinate 145,934,813 of OY997270.1, forward strand.
TAGACCCTGGTTGCCCAGGGGGCACCGGACATCGCTCGGTTTGGACCAACACTTAGACAGGCATTGGCCCGGGGGGCTAAAATAAAGATGACCCTCGGGTTGGCCGACCCAAGGGAAAGGTATAGGTGGTGGTGAGGCAAATGGTAAAACCAAGGTTGGGCCTTGCTGGACAAGTTTTATTCAAAGCGAACTGTCAGGGGGGTCCCATAAATCACCCGACCGCGTAAGGAACGCAAAATCCGGGAACATAACACCGGTATGACGGAAACTAGGGCGGCAAGAGTGGAACAAAACACCAGGCATAAGGCCGAGCCTTCCACCCTTTACCAAATATATTGATGCATTAATAATATAAGAGATATTGTGATATCCCAACCAAAATCCTGTCCACCATGGAGAAATCTTCAACTTCACCTGCAACTAGCAACGCTATAAGAGGAGCTGAGCAAAAGCGGTTACATAGCCAAACAGTGGTTTGCATAGGAAAGGTGTCAAAGGTTAGAGGTTCATGGCAATTTGGGATGGCTTGATAAACAGGTGATAGGTAGCGCAGCATAGCGATAGAACGAAACAACTAGCATAGCAATGATAGTAGTGAGATCCAGGGTAGCGGTCATCTTGCAAGCATCAAAACAACAAGCTACAGCATCCCAACATAATAACAAAAGGCATGGGCATGAGGTACAGGTAAAGCATAACAAAACATGAACACTGAGCTATCTCCAGAAATCACTAGAACATGCTCAAAAAGACATGGGAAGATTGCAAATTATAACAGTTTCAGGCTTGGCAGAAATAACATCAGGTTGCAATGTTTAGAGCTATCAAACGACTTGTTACAGGAACATATCATGGCAAACAAAGGCATGGCATGATACTACTAATTGCATAGATCAAAAGTCCCTTACTGACCATGAGCCAAAAAGGATCAGAAGATAAGATGGCACCCATGTAAACATGGCAAGTTATATTAGAGATTCATACATGGCAGGAACAACAATAAGTAGGCATGTTCGTGAGCTTGAATCACTCACCACAGAGCAATACATGGCATGGAAAGGCAACCAACAGTAAGAAGACATGTTTGTGAAGCTATACATGGCAAGAGCAGGGTCATAGGGTGCATGGATCACTAGAAAAGCATATGGCCAAAACTGAACTTCATGTTAACAGGTTGACAGCAACATCATCAAGCAACTTTGGAGCAAGATATGAACAATCTACAGCAAGCTATAAATGCAACCAAGGGCATGAATGGATAGAGCATGACATGTAGATCAAAACATGTTTATAGAACATCTCCAGATTATGCATAGAATGATTAGTAGAAGCATGTCCACATAGCAACAAAATATAACAGAATCTGTCAGGAAAACAGCAACAACAAGTGCCCTACTTAACAAGCTCGATGCACTCAGTACACAACTCACAAAAATATATGGATAGCACCCCTGGAAAGAGGGCATATCATAGATCAATACACATGTAGACATCAACCTCATAGGATACACGCATCAATCATGGCAAAAATGACAAATGAGCAAGTTATAATAGTTTCAGCAGATTAACATCAACATGCACTCTTCCAACAGCATTTAGGGTATCAAGATGAGCTCAAATGAAAATGATGCAATGGGATGAAATGAAGTACTCGTTGAGACGAACAATTTGACATATTATACGCACGAAACGGAGCTACGGATGCAGAGATGCGGCATGACGAACATGGCATGAAAATACTGGAATATTCGGGGACAGAAATATCAGGGGTCAACCTCTTGGCACGGATTCCGAGGCGAGGCGGCTCGCCGGAGTTGCCACCGGAGAGAAGGGAGATGGCGGTCGGCGTGGTCAGGGAGGACGCCGGAGGAGTCGCCGAAGCGCGGGGGAGCCGGATCCACTCGCTCGTCGACCGGATCTGGACGGAGGCGGCAGGGAGCAGGGGCGGCGTCGGCGAGCGCGCTCGGGCGGCGGCCGGCAACCGCGGTGGCGCCGGTCGGGGGCAGCCCGGGGCGGAGCGACCCGGCAGCGCGGCGGCGGGAGGCGGAGGCATGACCGAGGCGCGGGGTCCGCGGGCTGCGGCGGCTAGCGGCCTCGGGGCGCGGCGAGCGGGAGGCCGCGGGGCGGCGCCAGTGTGGTGGAGCTCGCCGGCGGCGAGTGGCATGGTGGAGCGGGTGACGGGAGGAGGCAGCGGCGGCTGCGGGCCCGGCGCGGCCCGGTTCGGCCCAGGGGCGGGCCGGATCTGGGCCCCGGGCGGCGGCGGCGATGTGGGCGCGTGAGGGGCCACGTGGCGCGACGGGGTTGGACGCAGGGCGGTTGGGGCTGACGTGTCACAGTGGGATTGGTCGAGGTGAGGTGTCCGGCGGACATGTCCGGCGCGGGCGGACGCGTCCGGCGGCACGGGGAAGAGGAGGCTAGGGTTTGGACCCGGGATTTCGGAGGGGGAGGCTTATTTATAGGTAGAGGGAGCTAGGAGAGTCCAAATGAGGTGCGGTTTTCGGCCACGCGATCGTGATCGAACGACCGAGAGCATGGAGGGGAGTTTTCTGGGCTTTGGGCCACTTTGGAAGGGGTGTTGGGATGCACACGAAAGAGGCCTTTACGGTTACCCGATTAACCGTTGGAGTATCAAACGACCTCCAAATGGCACGAAACTTGACAGGCGGTCTACCGGTTCTACACCAAGGCCGCTTTCCAAACCTCGGTCCATTCCGAGAAAGTGTAACACCCGCTCACGAAGAGAGGCGAGAAGGGGACGCCGGATGACATAGGAGTGCCTGATTGCAAAACGGACAACGGGGAAAATGCTCGGATGCAAGAGACGAACACGTATGCCAATGCGATGCACATGATGACATGATATGAAATGGATATGATGACATGGCAAAGTGTAACACACAAGCAAATGACATGACAACGACGACGAATAACTGGCGGACACCTGGCGCATCGAATCCGGGGCGTTACACCTACCATATGAATCTTGATCTCTAGCCTTGCCAAGTTACTTTCCACTCAAATCTTCTTTCCACCAAATCCAAATCCTGTGAGAGAGAGTTGAGTGTTGGGGAGACTATCATTTGAAGCACAAGAGCAATGAGTTCATCATCAACACACCATTTGTTACTTCTTGGAGAGTGGTGTCTCCTAGATTGGCTAGGTGTCACTTGGGAGCCTCCGACAAGATTTTGGAGTTGAACCAAGGAGTTTGTAAGAGCAAGGAGATCGCCTACTTCGTGAAGATCTACCGCTAGTGAGGCAAGTCCTTCATGTGCGACGGCCATTGTGGGATAGACAAGGTTGCTTCTTCGTGGACCCTTCATGGGTGGAGCCCTCCGTGGACTCGCGCAGCCGTTACCCTTCGTGGGTTGAAGTCTCCATCAATGTGGATGTACGATAGCACCACCTATCGGAACCATGAAAAAAACAACTGTCTCCAATTGCATTTGAATTCTCCAAACCCTTCCCTCTACATTATTGCAAGTTGCATGCTTTACTTTCCGCTGCTCATATACTCTTTGCATACTTGCTTGAATTGTGTTAAGATTGCTTGACTTGTGCTAAGTTAGCTAAAATCTGCCAAAGACAAAAATTGGGAAAAGGATAAGCTTTTATTTGGTCAAGTTGTCTAATCACCCCCCCCTCTAGACATACTTTCGATCCTACAAGGGGTATCAGAGCTTTGGTCTCCATTTGCTTTCATTTCCATAGCTTTTGGTAGTCATAGCCTTGGTTTCACAACCTAGGAGAGTATGGCGTCTAGCGAGGGAAACTATCACCATAGAGGTCCTTACTTTGATGGTACTAATTTTGCTAGTTGGAAGCATAAGATGAAAATGCTTATTCTTGGACATAACCCTGCCGTTTGGGCTATTGTGTGTATTGGCTTTCAAGGTTAATTCTTTGATGGGAGAGAACCGAACCGTGAAGCTACCGCGGAAGAGTTGAAGATGCTGCAATACAACGCTCAAGCTTGTGATATCCTCTTCAACGGATTATGCCCCGAAGAATTCAACAAAATCAGCCATCTTGATAATGCAAAGGAAATTTGGGATACTTTGATTGATATGCACAAAGGTACCGACTCCATCAAGGAATCCAAGTTGGATGTGCTTCAAATTCAGCTTGACAAGTTTAAAATGAAGGATGGTGAAGGTGTCGCTGAAATGTACTCTAGGCTTGCTCTTATCACAAATGAGATTGCTGGCTTTGGAAGTGAAGAGATGACCAAAAAATTCATCATCAAGAAGATCCTAAGAGCTTTGGACGGAAAATATGATATCGTGTGCACATTGATCCAAATGATGCCCAATTACAAAGATCTCAAGCCAACGGAAGTCATTGGAAGAATTGTTGCTCATGAGATGTCACTCAAGGATAAGGAGGAGCTCCACAACAAGTCAAGTGGTGCTTACAAAGCCTCATGTGAAGCTCCTACATCATCAAGAGAGAAACAAACCTTCAATGAAGAATTGAGCCTAATGGTGAAGAACTTCAACAAGTTCTACAAGAGTAGAAGCAAGGAAAGAAGCTCCAAGTCAAGGTCCTACAATGACAAAAGATCTTCTAGTCGAGAGCGTAATTGCTACAATTGTGGAAGACCCGGACACTATTCCAATGAGTGTACGGCTCCCTACAAAAGAAGAGAAGAATCACCTAAGAGGAGAAGTAGAAGAGAAGAATCACCACCAAGAGAGAGAAGGAGTTGAGATGATCATTATGAACGAAGAACATCCTGGAGAAGCAAGGATTCGGAAAGGAAGGACAAGTCATCAAGGAGCTACACAAAATGAAGACATGAAGCTCATGTTGGTGAATGGGTATCCGGCTTCGACTCCGACAATCACTCCAAGAGAAGCTATCACTCCGACTCTGAATATAATCAAGATGAAGGTGTTGCCGGTCTAGCACTTGTGTCAACCAACTCCTATGGCATATTTGATTCACCAAATGAAGGACTTGGAAGATGCTTCATGGCTAAAGGCCCACAGGTATCACACCCCGAGTATGTTGATTTCAATAGTGATGAAGATGACTTGTTAGGTGATGATGATTTACTTATTGACAACTCTAGTGATGAATACTATGATGAGACGTCAATTAATCATGATAATCAAGATAAAACGAATGACAATGATAAGGAGAAGATTGAGATGCTAACTAAAGAAATAAACACTCTTAAGTTAGCTCATGAAACTATCTTAGAAGATCATCGAGAACTCTTAATGACTCATGAGAAGTTACGCTTTGAAAAGCTCAACCTTGAGCAAGAGCATGAGTTCTTAAAGGCAATCAATGATGATCTTCGTAAGAAAAGATCTTGTTACATTGCCAAGCATTTACTCTTATCTACTTACATGCCTCAAGTCAAGTCTAGTAACAAGAAAAAGAAAGATTCTTCCTCTAGTAGTAACAATAATCATGTTAAATCCAATTTTGTTGCTTCTAGTAGTTCTCTTGATTCCACTAATGACTCTCTTAGCCAAGTTACACTTGAGCAAGAAAATAGCTTATTGAAGCTAGAGAAAGGTGTTTACAAGAGCCTTGTCGGGAGTAAGCAATTCGAGGAAATTGTACGCAAGCAAGGAAGGCAATGGACGAACCAAGGTGTTAGTTTTGAACGAAAGTTCAATGCCATTGGAGTTGAGTGGGAAGAAGATCAATATGCCAAGAAGAAGTTTGTTCCTCAACAAGAGAAGTACGATCCTACTTCCTTCAAAGGGACAGAAGCTCAAGATGATCTTCCACCACAAGACCACAAGCAAAAAGGCAAGGATAAGCTTCAAGAGGAGATTGATGCATTTGAAGAAGCTCCTAAGGCCTTGGTCAAGTGGGTTCCCAATACTACATCAAGTTCTACTCCATCCAGTACAACTACAACTCCAAGTATTCCCATCAAGATGATGTGGATCCCGAAGAAGAAGAACTAGAGAGTTCTTGAGGGTGACTCCGCCAACATATTTCACTCTTATCATTTTGGCAAGAACAAGTTCAATCAACTTCCACATCTTGCACTAGTTCATGGAGTCACAAACCCTCTTGTCGGTAAGACAAGGGACAAGGTAACCTAATGCTTTCATAGACATCATCTTGTGTATGCATCACTCTATGTCTATGGATATCCTTATTTGTTCCTTGTGGGACTAACCCGTGTAGGTATTGAAAGTGCAACTCACTCCAAAGGATTGCTCCGAACGATCTACATCAACATTGAGCATCCACATCTTCAACACCTACATGAAGTCATCATCGACAAAACCCAAGGTTAGTTCATCCCTCTTAAGGGGGGATCTCACATCTAGGGGGAGCTTTACTCTAAGAATTGAGCTAAAGCAACTCTAATGGTGTGAACACAAAAATGCATTATGTAAAAGTGGTAACCCCACTTGAGCTTAAATGATGAGTATGACCTATGATCAAACGTTCTCATTTGACTCCTAAGTCAATATACTCATATACCCCTGTTCAAGAATTCATCCGATTAACCAGTTAACTTGCCGATTAATCTCTACTCGTAGGGTCACCGAGTAGCCTACAAACCGATAAATCATGCGATTAATTGATTAAATGGCCTATTAACTTGCCGATTAGCCGATTAATCCCCTACTCACCAGCCAACCAAGCAGTTACTAGTTAACGATTTCCTCAACAATGTAGATGACCTAGTCATCGCCAATTGCTTGATAGATGCTAGAATTGGTTGTGCATGCTTTGCCACATATTTCATTTGCAATTTTATTGTGTGAGCATGTTGGTTGCATATTTACTCATTCGAGGACATCCACTTGTTGTTTTGATTGTTTGGTTTCTTTTCTTTTGCCAAGTGGATGGACAAGAATGCCTAAGAACCTTCTCTAGCTATCTATGCTTTTCTTGTCTCAAACTCTATTCATGCTACATCACAAAGTTTGATCAAGTCAGATTTGAACCACTCTGTGTGAGGAGCACTCAGAGTCCCCGATTCTTCATAGACTTAAACTTCCAAAACTTCTTTGTGCGTTTCGGTCTGACCGATTCTTCCACTTCGGTCATACCGAGATCACTAAGTCGATCTAGGTTTTCAATCTCGGTGCAACCGATTTGAACTTTTCGGTCACACTGAGTTGCTGTAACTGCTTGCAGTTATGCATCTCGGTACCACCGAGTTGTTCCACTCGGTCACACTGACAGGGACAGGCTTTATATATCCACGGGCCAAAATTTGGAAATTTCTCCGAACTCTTTCGCCCGCGCTCAGCCTGCTCTGCCCCCCTGGGTCTCCGGATCATCCTCCTCGTCGTCAGCTGCCTCCCGCCGCTGGTCTCCGCCGCCGTCAATGGGAATCGTCTCCGCCATTGCCGCCGTAGCAAGTCCATCGCCGAACTAGGGTATGGACTTGATCCTTGTGCTAATCCCACTCCGAATTCCTAGCACATTGTTTTGCCATGTATCTTGCCACGATTGAGATCATCTTATCCAACAAAAACACTCCATAGTTTAGTTGTGAAATGAAAACTTAGGGTGAGGTTTCTGCCAAAACCATCTCGGACCAACCGAGTTTTAGAACTCGGTTCCACCGATTCGGCTAAGGCCATTGCACATGTGATTCTCGGTCTGACCGAGAATTGCAAATCGGTGTGACCGAGTTCAGGACTTTGTGAAACCCTAGCAGTCTCGATGCCACCGAACTGTGACTTGGTCTTACCGAGTTCACTAGTTTAGGTTCCAAAGCTGCTTCGGTATCACCGAGTTTACAAATCGGTAGATCCGAAATGCTTTCTGTCGAAAACTAAAACTAAGTTTTTGACTCATTCTTTTGCAAAAACCTCTGTATTTTGTGCTGCTCATCTACTCTACCTCATCTATATCTATTCACAGGGTCTGCTGTCAGTGTTTGCAACATGTCTGATCAGAGTGACAGTCAGAACAAGTCTAAGGAACAGGTTCAGATGAGTGAGGGCACTAGTCCCACAAGCAGCTATGATGATGGTAGCAGAAGCACACCCAGCAACTTACCCAAGGCAGCCACCAGGGCCAGAAAGAAGAGAACCTCAGAGTCTGAGGATGAAGACTATGTGGCTGTTGAGGATGAGGCCACTTCCAAGAAGAAGGTGCTCAAGAAGGAGTATGGCACAACTGCTGCCAGTAAGCCTGATATGAAGACCAAAGCACCTGCAAGAAGAATCCCCATGTCTAAAGACAGAGCCTCCACTCAAGTACCTTTGGAATCAGAACCCAAAGAGGCTGCTGTAGAAGGGAAGAAGAGGAAGGAAAGGGTCAAGAAGACCATGGCCAGGGTTGTTGGAAAGCCTTCCATGATGGAAGAAGAAGAAGAAGAAGAAGAGGTTGTTGCACCAGCACCTAAAGCTCAAAAGCTTATGGGTGATGCCATCAGGTCAGGGGCTGCTCCATCAAAGCCCAAAGAAGCTCCTAAGGAAGCTGCTCCAAAGCCCAAAGCTGCACCCAAGAGGAATACAAGGAACATTCCTGCTGGAGAGAAGAACAAGGCCCTAGTGGCTAAAGCTGCTATTGAAGAAGAAGATGATGAGGAACATGTCTTGATAAAGTTGAAGCCCAAAATTCCAGATCACAATGATGTTCATCCTGTAGCTGAGGATATGAAGCTGAGGAAGGATGCATGACTTAGATAGTGGAGATTGACTGATACCTATGCAGTCAGGAGGAGAACAGCTGTGGACTACAGGTTCCATACAAAGGAACAGCAGGACTTCTATGAGACAGTGCTGCTTGACAAGAAGCCAATAGTCTGTGATATGTGATGGGTGGACTGGGAGTACATCAGGAAGAATGAAGAGCATTATACAGGAGTGTATGACAGTTTCAATGCTTGTGGAGTGGATGCCTTTGTTGGGCAGAAGCTCACAAAGTGGAATGATGAGCTGATTATACAGTTCTACTCCACAGCTCACTTCTATGAAGATGGAAGGATTGTCTGGATGTCTGAAGGTACTAGGTACCAATCAACAGTTGAAGAATGGGCAAAATTGATCAATTGTCCTAAGGAGAATGAGGATGACTTGGATGTCTATGCCAAGAAGAAGAAGGATCACAACTCCATGGCACATATGTACAGAGAGATCCCAGAAGCTGCTGTTGAGACACACAAGTTTGGATCAGTACATTACCTTAGGTCAGGATTGCCAAAAATCAACTGGATCCTCAGGCACACTCTTTTGCCTAAGTCAGGTGATCACAAGATGATCAGAGGCCATGCTTTCAACCTACTTCACATATTTGATGTGCCTCAAAAGTTCAAGGTCATGAGCCTCATAGTGGAAACTATCAAGAGAACAACTGCTGACTAAAAGAGAAGTTGTGGATATGCCCCACAGATCCAGGAGCTAATCAACTCCAAGATGGGCACTGGCACAGACCTCTTGGACAAGGAACACATTCCCATCTATCTAGATTTTGAGGACAACATAGTGGTTATGGATGAAAATGAACCATCTTCTATGCAAGCACAAGCAAAGAAGGAGAAGGCAAGGACTGAAAAGGCTGCAAAGATGCCAACCATTGATGAGGCATCTCAGTACTTCCTGAAGAGCAAGCAGGATCAGCTTGGCTACTTTATTGCCTCCACTCTGAGGATTGAGAAGGGATTGGCCACCCTGACTCAAAACCAGGAGAGCCTGGAGAGGATCATGGAGCAGAAGTTCTATGACTTAGATGTGAAGGTCACTGAGATATAGTCAGTTGTTGAGCAACTTCAAGATGACATGCAGGAGAGGAAGGGCAAGACTACCAGCGAGAGTGCCCAGGAGTCAGAGATCAGCTGCAGTGCCTGTTCCAGACACCAGAGCAACTTCATCTGCACCAGCCACAGCTTCAGTGCCACCAGCTCTAGCACCTACTCCACCAGCTCCATCTACATCAACAGAAGTCTTTGTCCAAGGAGCCATCTCTACACCACCACCTGAAGACCAAGCCTGAGAGTCGATTTAGTACTATGCATTTTCTGTGAACTTTTTGGTAACTTGTTGCCAAAGGGGGAGAAAAATGTATGGATCATAGGCTTCAAGAGAGAGTGTTGCTTTTGTTCTCTCTTGTTTTGGTGGTTGAACTTTATTTGCTTGTTTGAGATACTCTATGCTTCTATGAGATACTTGGATGATCATGTGTTTGATCATATGCTACCTTAATGCTTGTTGGATGACATTATCCTTTTGTCTCCATATGATCATTCACTTTGCTTGGTGATGAGTGCATGTATTTAATTATTATCATTTTGAGCGCTCCACCAAGATGTATGTGACATGGAAGAGTAACCCATGATCCTAACTCATTGTGCATTTACAGTCCAAAGCAAATCTTAAACTATGCACACATTTAGGGGGAGCTCTTACATTTCACATACTTCTCAAAGTGACAATGTTTTTATTTCTTATTATCATTTGGCGAAGCTTTGATCTATATGTTGTCATCAATTACCAAAAGGGGGGAGATTGAAAGTGCAACTATCCCTAGGTGGTTTTGGTAATGCCTAACAACATATAGCTCATTGAGGTAAAGCTATTTCAAGATGAATATTTCAGGAAAGCTCAATGATTGGCATGGCATGGATGAGAAAAGTGGACCCCTCAAAATGCTAAGGACAAAAGGATTGGCTCAAGCTCAAAGCTCAAGACTCTACATTTTATATTTTAGTGATCCAAGGTCACATTGTGTCTATAGGAAAAGCCAATACTATCAAGGAGGGATGAGGTGTTGCTTAATGGCTTACTTGCTCGAAGTACCTAGTGATATGCTCCAAAGTCCTCAACTACTTTCTCACTTCCACATATGACCTAAACCAAAAGTCAAACTCGGCCCCACCGATTCTTTCTATCCGGCGCAACCGAGTTCACATGTCATAGCCACTGCCACAAACCCTAGGCAAATCGGTCTCATCGATAGGGATCTCGGTCTCACCGAGATGGGATTGTAATCTCTCTGTTTCCCTTCGTAACGTTTCGGTACCACCGAGATGAGCGATCGGTCCCACCGAGATTGCAATTAAACTCTCTGTTTCCCTTTCCTAACATTTCGGTCTCACCGAAATGAGTGAATCGGTCCTACCGAGTTTACCTGACCAACTCTCTGGTTAGCTTATTACCAAAATCGGTCCCACCGAGTTTGTGTAATCGGTCTCACCGAGATTACGTTATGCCCTAACCCTAACCATATCGGTCCTACCGAGTTGCATGTCAGTCCCACGAAAAATCCTAACGGTCACTAGATTTGCTGAATCGGTCCGACCGAGTTTCTCAATTCGGTCCCACCAAGATTGGTAAGTTGTGTGTAACGGTTAGATTTTGTGTGGATGCTATATATACCCCTCCACCTCCTCTTGATTCATGGAGAGAGCCATCAGAACGAACCTACACTTCCAGCACACATTTTCTGAGAGAGAACCACCTACACTTGTGTTGAGACAAAGATATTCCATTCCTACCATATGACTCTTGATCTCTAGCCTTCCCAAGTTGCTTTCCACTCAAATCTTCTTTCCACCAAATCCAAATCCTGTGAGAGAGAGTTGAGTGTTGGGGAGACTATCATTTGAAGCACAAGATCAAGGAGTTCATCATCAACACACCATTTGTTACTTCTTGGAGAGTGGTGTCTCCTAGATTGGCTAGGTGTCACTTGGGAGCCTCCGACAAGATTGTGGAGTTGAACCAAGGAGTTTGTAAGGGCAAGGAGATCGCCTAATTCTTGAAGATCTACCGCTAGTGAGGCAAGTCCTTCGTGGGCGACGGCCATGGTGGGATAGACAAGGTTGCTTCTTCATGGACCCTTCGTGGGTGGAGCCCTCCGTGGACTCGCGCAGCCGTTACCCTTCATGGGCTGAAGTCTCCATCAACGTGGATGTACGATAGCACCACCTATCGGAACCACGACAAAAACATCCGTGTCTCCAATTGCTTTTGAATTCTCCAAACCCTTCTAAGGGAGTCCTAGACTAGGGGGTGTCCGGATAGCCGAACTATCATCTTTGGCCGGACTCCTAGACTATGAAGATACAAGATTGAAGACTTCGTCCCATGTCCAGATGGGACTTTCCTTGGCGTGGAAGGCAAGCTTGGCGATACGGCTATGTAGATCTCCTACCATTGTAACCGACTCTGTGTAACCCTAGCCCTCTCCGGTGTCTATATAAACCGGAGGGTTTTAGTCCGTAGGACGGACAACAATCATACCATAGGCTAGCTTCTAGGGTTTAGCCTCCCTGATCTCGTGGTAGATCTACTCTTGTACTACCCATACCATCAATATTAATCAAGCAGGAGTAGGGTTTTACCTCCATCTAGAGGGCCGGAACCTGGGTAAAAACATCGTGTCCCTTGTCTCCAGTTACCATCCGCCTAGATGCAAAGTTCGGGACCCCCTACCCGAGATCCGTCGGTTTTGACACCGACATTGGTGCTTTCATTAAGAGTTCCTTTGTGTCGTCACCTTTAGGCCCGATGGCTCCTTCGATCATCAACAATGACGCGGTCCAGGGTGAGACTTTTCTCCCCGGACAGATCTTCGTATTCGGTGGCTTTGCACGGCGGGCCAATTCACTTGGCCATCTGGAGCAGATTGAAAGCTACGCCCTTGGCCATTAGGTCAGATTTGGAAGTTTGAACTATACGGCTAATGTCCGCGGAGACTTGATCTTCGACGGGTTCGAGCCACGGCCAAGCGCGCCGCACTGTCACGATGGGCATGATCTAGCTCTGCTGCCGAACAGTGCCCTGGAGGCCGCACAAGTGTCCGCTCCAACCCTTAGCTCGGAGCCGACTGCGCCGATCGAGGACGGGTGGCTGGACACCGCCTCGGGGGCTGCTACCTCTACAGCGATAGAGCCCAATACCATCCCTGTCCTTTGCGAAGCTCGTGACTCCAAGGTGCCGGACTCCTCTCTGGACTCCAAGCCTTCTGCGCCCCTGCCAATCGAATCCGGTTGGGTGCCTGTTATGCAGTTCACTGCCGCGGACATCTTTCAGCACTCACCCTTCGGCGACATCCTGAACACGCTAAAGTCTCTCTCTTTGTCAGGAGAGCCCTGGCCGGACTATGGTCAGGAAGGTTGGGACACAGACGACGAAGAAATTCAACGCCCACCCACCACCCACTTTGTAGCCACTGTCGATGATTTAACCGAAATGCTCGACTTTGACTCCGAAGACATCGACGGTATGGACGACGATGCCGGAGACAACCAAGAACCAGCGCCTACAGGGCACTGGAAGGCCACCTCAACTCACAATGTATATATGGTGGATACACCTAACGGAAGCGATAACGAGGAACAACGGGACGCTGCGAAGGATAATTCCCTCGAAAAGCAGTCAAAACTGCGATGTAAGCACCGCTCAAAGTCCCGCCTCGACAAAGACAGCACCCATACAGACCCAGCCATAGAGCAGGGCGAACCGGTGGATGAAAAACATGCCCTCGAGCAACCATCCGAACAGGATAACTTGGATAAACAATCCGTCCCCGGCGAAGATAACTGTCCGGACGATCTCACGCCGGACACATCGTTGGAGCAGAAGAACCTCCACAAAAGGCTCGTCGCCACTGCATGTAGTCTGAAGAAGCAGAAGCTGAAGCTCAAAACAGGGGAAGACGCACTCAGAATGAGATGGAGCAAAGTACTCAACACCGCAGACAAATACGGCGATAGTCACCAAACAAAGAGCTACCCGAAGCACAAACTACTGCCTGAATTTGATGAGGAGGCCGTAGAGCCCCCACAATCAAAGAACAAAGAGGCCTCCCGGTCGGATAGACGACCACATGGCAAACATAGAGCGGTAGGCGGCGCCGCACACAAGCTGGCACGTGATCCGCATAAGGATCCACACCAAAAGGATGGCCCAGTCAGGTCTATCTATGGGCCAAGAAAGCAAGCTCTAGAAAGCAATGCAACACGTCGAGTATTCGACATCACGGCACACCCAAATACAGGTGTGCCGCACACCCCCTATGTTTCACTGATGAGGTGCTGGATCATGAATTTCCAGCGGGATTCAAGCCCGTAAACATAGAGGCATACGACGGAACAACAGACCCTGGAGTCTGGATTGAGGATTACATCCTGCACATACACATGGCTAGAGGAGATGACCTCCACGCCATAAAATACTTACCCCTCAAGCTCAAAGGGCCAGCCCGGCATTGGCTCAAGAGCCTCCCGAAAAATACCATTGGAAGTTGGGAAGTGATCGAGGATGCGTTTCGGGCAAATTTTCAGGGGACTTATGTCCGCCCTCCGGATGCAGACGATTTAAGTCACATAACTCAACAGCCCGGAGAGTCAGCCCGCAAATTCTAGAACAGGTTCCTCACCAAAAAGAACCAAATAGTGGACTGTCCGAACGCCAAAGCCTTAGCAGCTTTCAAACACAACGTCCGAGACGAATAGCTTGCCAGACACCTTGGCCAAGAAAAGCCGAGAACAATGGCCGCACTAACAAGCCTCATGACCCGCTTTTGCGCAGGAGAGGATAGCTGGCTGGCAAGATGCAGCACCAGCGACCCAAGTACATCCAAGGTCGGGGATGGAAATGGGAAACCACGACGCAACAAGGACCAGCGCCGGACCAAGGGAAATAGTCTGAAGAGCACGACAGTCAACACCAGATTCAAAAGCTCTCGGCAGAACAATAAAAAACTGCCCCTTAAGGACAACAGCGATGAGCTATCCAACCTAAACAAAATCATAGACAAGATATGCCAAATCCACAGTACCCCCGGGAAGCCTGCAAACCATACTCACAGAGATTGTTCGGTCTTCAAACAGTCCGGCCGACTTAACGCCGAACACAAGGGGCTCGACACACCAAGTGAGGACGATGACGAACCCCACAAGCAGAGCACCGGAAAACAAAAGAATTTCCCAAAAGAGGTCAAAATAGTAAACTCACTTCAAGTGACACAAGGGAAAAACAGAGCGGCGCGGACTGAAATACGCGCCGCACGGTCCACCCCAGCGGAGTCCCGACACTGGATGTCAAAACCAATCACCTTCGACCATCAGGATTACTCCGGAAGTACCCGGAACGCAGGATGGACTGCTTTGATATTAGATCCTATAATCGACGGACTATAATTTACACAAGTCCTAATGGACGGCGGCAGTGATCTAAACCTGCTATATCAGGATACAATCCGCAGAATGGGGATAGACCCAACCAAAATTCGCCATAGCAACACTTCCTTTAAAGGAGTGACGCCAGGCCCATATGCCCATTGTACGGGCTCTCTAGTACTAGAAGTTGTGTTTAGCTCATCCGACAACTTCCGTCGCGAAAAGTTAGTCTTCCACATCGCCCCATTTAAAAGTAGCTATCAAGCACTATTGGGACGCGAAGCTTTCGCCCGCTTTAACGCAATATCGCATTACGCATCTCTTACACTTAAAATGCCCGGTCCACGCGACATCATCTCATTAAAGGGAAACTTCGAGTGTTCCTCGAATACGGAAGAATGTGAGATTGCCTTGACAGCCACACACTAATCCGGCTTTGCTGATCAAAGCAACTAAACAGGTCATTCAGACCCCGGACACGGTTAGGCGAGTCCGACATAAATAAACAAGGGGCTTACTAGCCGCGTACCCCCTTACAAGGGGATCCACGCATGTACAACAAGAGACAATAAAGCTCAATTTTATTCATTTTTTGAATCATACTCTGTTTATTTTAAAATACATTTTTCGCACGATCTTTTATTTCCAACTAAGTTCCTCTCTTTTACGGATGAACGCCATGCTATACCCGTCCAGGATACGGCACAACGGAGACACATGCGCAGACGTGCAGCAGGGACCTGTTGCAAGGATTCTTTTCAGATTAAGACCCTGCGTAAGCCTTTTTTACTGTCTCTTGTTGATACACATACCCCAGTTTCTTACTATAACTGAGGAGGAGGCTGGCGTTTTGGCATCGGCCGCGCCAGAAATTTTTGCACGTACCTGGACACTAGGGGCTTAGGACATTGTTCTGCCCGTTTTCATAAAGACCAAATACCTTAGGGAGTGTTCGGCGTCTCGAGACCTTATATGCATCAGCTCCGAATCATGTCTTTGGTCAAATGTTGGGTTTGCCCGGCTCCTGTGTTTTATTGCCTTACGTTCAGCTCGATCAGCTAACGCGGCACTAGGAGAACTACTACGATTGTGCCCCGGTTCGGCCTGGTGAGCACCTCAGTAGAGAAAGCCGAAAACTGACTGTCATGATGTAGCGTGAGACTAGTCAACCACTCGATTACCCACCAGAATGTTTAGAATTCCTCCACATTAATGAAGGACCATTTCCCGGTCAGGCACATACGCGCCCCGAATTCGGAGAGCGCGGTGCCCCTAGGGGCTATATAGTAGCCCCACCATCGAACTCCTATGACTAAGTGAAAGTGATAAAGCATTATAGTCCGGTTACCTAGTTTGCTATGCTATCACCTCCTTCACAGGACCAAGACGTTGGATTAAGTGTGAAAATGCGCTTTTTTGCAAACACCCCTGCACTATGTGCATGGGGGCTGAAGCCGAAGACTGCCATCTTTCAGGTTATATTCACATATACATTAACGTCCGCATAGGAGGTATTTCAATACTTGAACACACAAGTATAAAAAGCCCTTATGTCGTGCGAACGAACACCTATGGGACCGGAGCCCCTTTTGGTCCGGCGGGGGGCGGAGATCGCACGAAGAGCAGATCGAGGCAAAGCACACGAGCGATTTTAGCCCGCTTCGGAGCTCTCCAGAGAGATAATACTCCTACTGCTGCTTTGTGATTTGTATTCTGTTCTTGCTTGAGAGCGTGAGTGTCTTCTAGTTTCGAATGCTTCGAACCCCCTCTACGTTGTGCATGGGCGTCCTTTTATACGCTCAAGGGGTCACCGACAGGTGGCAACGTAGGCGAGGGCAAAAATGTAAAAAGAGTGGTTGGCACAACTACTTGTATAGTGTATCCTACCTAACTCTGACGGCAGGGGACAAAAGCATTAAATGCCCGTCTGCGTCGCCCAAACAGTGCAGAAAAATGACCGTTAGTGGCGCCACCGCTTGCCACGATGGCCATCTTGTCATCTCCGCTTGCCACCTCGCACTGCTAGCTGCACAGCTTCTTGCCACGCGCGCCTGGAAAGGCCCCAGGGCGACACGTTGGTTGATGCGCTGTAGCGTGGGCGCAGAGTGGTAGCTTTGCCGTGGCAAGCGCCTTGCCGCGGTTGTTGTCTTGCCGCGGTTGTTGTCTTGTCGCTCGCCGGGACGCACGGCGCATCGCGACAAGTTCCTTGAAATGCCTTGGTTGGCCTTCCCGGCAAGCTCCTCTTGCCGGGGCCTTGTCCTTCCCGGCAAGCTCCTCTTGCCGGGGCCTTGTCTTCTCAGCTTGAACACTTTGTTCTTGAATGTCTCCAATAGGAACCACAGAGGATCTTGGTGGTCACCCGGCAAGCCTTGCCGCGGGGCGCTGCGACTGCCCGTGCATAAGTTCAGGATACTAAGGTACCCCTACTTTAGTACACCGACAGGAGCCCCCGGGCCTGGGCCACACACGGTGCCGAGCGCTATTGGGCCAGGCCCAAAACAGGGCACGGGCACACGCGGCCTGGGGTACACCGAATCTCACTCTGTATCCACCGCGCCCTCCCTTAACGGCATGCGTCGAATGCGGCATCGTGGGAGAGATCGTGGGTGGTTCTTTATTCGGAAAAAGTGTAACGTTCGCCTCCTCCCTCTTTATAAGCAGGGGAAACAGGGGCAGTTCCCCCACCTTCGCCATTTGCTGTTCCCATCTCAGAAATCTCTGCCGCTCCCCTCCGCTTCCAAAGCCGAAAGAGAGCCGCGCTCCGCCCCCCATCGCCGCCGTCGCCATCAACGCTATCGATCTCCCCCACCACCTCCGGCATGGCTCCGAAAACCGGGAAGGGCGTGAAGTCGGCCGAGGCGTTGCGGCTCGAGGCACTGCGAAAGGAGCGGGCTACCTTCCCCTCCGAGCTCGCCGCGGCGGAGCTGAGGGAGTGGTACTACCTCTTCTGGTCGACGGAGACGCGAGCGCATCCGCGCATGAAGGTACTCTCCACCGCCGCTTCGAAACGGGCTCCAAACGGATACCCCTTCTTCGTGCTGTTCTTCTACTGCGGGCTCTGCCCGCCCTTCTTTGAATTCTTCTGCGACATCATGAACACCTACGGGTTCAACCTCCTTGACTTCACCCCCAACGCCGTTCTGACCATGGCAGTTTTCGCACATCTCTGCGAAAACTTTGTCGGAGTACACCCAAATGTAGCCCTTTTCCGCCACTACTTCATGCCCCGGGTCGAGAGAGGAGAGCCCTTATCCGGTGGGATCGCCTGGATCTCAAGAGCCGGCAAGAAGGAGACGTATCTGGAGGGGGAGCTCCGCAGCAAATGGGAGGAGTGGAGAGCAGAATGGTGCTGGATCGTCGAGGAGAACCCTCAGCCATTCACCACCCTGCGCCAAGCCCCAGTAGTGCGCGACGGCGATTGGAGCGCCCTGGCCGCGGACGACGACAAGCTGAAGATCGCCACCACCCGGATCTTGCGGGTCAGGCTTGCCGGGCTCACTGTAGGCGCCGTAGGCGCAGACTTTCTTCGCCACCGCATCGCCCCCCTGCAAGAGAGGAGGAGACCCGCCTGGGAATTCAGGGGTCCGGCGGACATTATGAGGCTGAGTCCGGGCCTCAACTTCAACTTCACTGTGCTGGAATTGGACGCGATGCTCAAGGAGCTGTTCAAGCACGACCCTCAGCATCCCGAATGGTTCAGGCTGCCGCAGGGTATCGTCCCGTTGTGCAACAATTCCTCGCTGGATCGCATCCGCGCAATGATGCCGCAGTGCGATTCGCATGGAATTGTCCCCACTTGGCAGGAGCCCGCGGATGACGTTGTGTAGCAGTTCTTCGACGGCTTGGTGGAGGTAGCGGTCCGCGCTGACGAGACCGAGGAGGAGATGCAGCGCATCGCCACCACGGCGGAAGAGGCGGCGGCAGCCGCCGCCGCGGGCGAGTTTGGGTTCACCATGGAGGAGGCAGAGGCAGCAGAGGCGGCAAGCCTTGCTGAGCGAGAATGGCTTGACGGCGAAGAAGAGCTTGCCGCGCCTGACCCCGAGTCGAGCGAGGCCGCCGAGGGTGCGAGCGGCCCGCCGTCTCCAGGTAGCTTGCCGCAAACGGAGCCCCCAGCGCAGCCCCCAGCTCCACCAAGAAGGCGTCTCCGCAAGGCCGGGGATGCAGCAGGGCAGCAGACGAGCCAGCAGCCGTCGCGCCGCGCGACGCGCTCCGCCGCGACATGCAATGTTGCCGCGGGAGCGCCTCGCACCGCGGCGGCAACTGGAGCGGGGTCGTCCCGGACTACCGCCGCTGCCCCCGCCAAGCGGCCAAGGGCACCTACTCCTCCGCCTCGGCGCGCCGAAGGTGGGCCTGACTTCGACCTCTCCGCACTCAGCTCCGACGAGGAAGAAGAAGAGTAAGCTTCTTTGTTGTATTTGTAGTTCTTCAATTCTTGTTGTTTTTGTCTTGTATCTGATCTGCTTTACTCTGAACTGATTCCTTTTCGGGACCCTGCCCCAGAGAGCGGCGAAGAGAGCCAAGGCTCTGGTGATTGTCATCGAGGACGAGCCCACCACGACAGCAGGGGGCGCGCCCGAGACCACCTTGCTGGACTCGGCAACTACTCCTCGAAGCAGCCCCCAGTGCAGCCCCCAGCGTAAGTATATGGTTTACTTCTCGCTGTTAGGCGCGCATGGGTGTTCTTTCCTTTGTTGACATCTGACTGTTGGTTTGTATAGGAGCAGAGCAGCCTCACCAGGAGCCTCCGGAGGCCGCCCCTGAGATGCTATCTACTTCAACTACGCTGCCAAGGGAGGATTCCCCGACAAGGGAGCGTTCTCCAGCAAGGGAGAAGTCCCCGGCAAGGGAGGAGTCTCCGGCAAGGGAGGAGTCTCCGGCAAGGGGTAGCACCAGCGATCCCCCGTTGGCGGAGCCCATGACTGTAGATCCCGGCACAGGTAATCCTTCTTGCCTGAAACTTCCCTTGGGTTCTTCTTCTGATTTTCTTTTTGGACATTTGCTTGACTTTTCTCCCTCTTCCGGCCTTCAGATCCACCTTCCACGGAGCCGATGGAGACCGAGGCCACGGGCGAGGAGAACGCGTGCGGCAACACTGACGACGCCGCCGCCACGGAAGAAGAGGCCAGTGCTGATGATCCTGCCAGCAAGGAGGCCGCCAAAGCTGCTGGCGCAGGAGCCGGCGAGGGGTCCGGTGATCGCACTGACGACCCTGAGGCCGCAGGAGTGCAAGGCGCTACGCCGACCGCCGATCCCTCCGCCGCTGATGCAGCGCCAGGCTCCGAAGAGCCCCAGCCCGGCGCCTACTTGAAGGCCGGCGACGGCGTCTTCATCAAGCTCCCCTAGGCTTCAAGCTCCAGGGCGCCGGTTGAAGGAGAGACCTTTGATGGAGAAGTGCTCGCCTCTGCTGGGCTGACACTGGTTGACGCGCCGAGCAGCAGCAGCAGCGAGTCTGAGGAGGAGCAGCTGCTCCGGAAGCTGGTGTCGCTCTACCGCGCTCGACAAGCCAAAGTGGAATCCTGGGAACGCTTGTCGCGCAGGTGGGAGCAGATATTGAGAAGCGCACGGAGGAGCTCCGGGAACGCAATCAGGAAGCTCTCCAGTCCATTGGAGAGGAGCGAGCGCAACTCGTCGAGGCGCGGAAAGCCTTCCTTCTCGAGAAGGCTGAAGCTGAAGAGCAACAGCGGCTTGCCGCCGAGGAGCTGTTTGCGCGGGAGGGTGAGCTGACGCAGCGGAAGGTCAACCTCGATAGCCACGAGGAGGAGCTTGCCGCGCGTGAGCAAACACTTGGCGGGGCTCTCAAGGAAGCAAAGGACGCTGCCGCAGCTGCCGAGGCCGCCAAGAAGGAGCTGGAGACGAAGGTGGTGCAGCTAGAGGCCAATCTCAAGGCGAGGGATGAAGAGCTTGCCGCGCTCCAGCGTGAGCACGAGAAGGACGCCCACGCCCACGGTGAGCTGCAGGGTCGTCTCGTCGAGAAGGGAAAAGAGCTCAGCGCCGCCAAGGACTCCATTGCAGATCTTGAATTGAAGCTGGCCACACTGACCCAGACGCTGGACGACGCCAAGGAGTGGTAGGTGGCCTTGAAGGAGGAGATCAAGGGCAACGAAACACTGCTGACGAGGGCCGCCGAAACCCAGAACACCTTCAGGGAGACGGTGGAGCTCTGGACAGAGGGCCTCGTGAACATCGCTTCAGTCATTGACGAGGAGCTGGTGCAGTTGGGGGTGGAGGATCTCGGGTACTCCTCCGACGAGAACCTCCAACCCAGCACCAAGCTCACTTTGTTCTTCAAGGGCGTGGCGACGGCCCTCCAGCGACTCCGGGAAAGGATCCCAAAGCAGTTGGCTGACGAGTCGCGCACAATCTGCGTGAGGGTTCTGGAAAAGGTGTTGGTGAAGGTGGCCTTCCGCAACCCAGGCCTCAACCTCACCAATGTCCTCAAGAAGCTGCCGGCAGACGCTGATCTGGAAACGCTCAAGGCCCTTGTCGCACCCATTGTGGACAAGGTGAATGAGGTCAGGAGGGTTGATGGTGGCCGCGTAGATTAGGCCGCCCGTTTCCTCCTTTTCTTGTCGCTGCTGATCATGTTGCGAGAACAATTTATTAGAGCCGCGACAAGTTACCTTGTAATATAACTTTATTTTGGGCAGTATTCGCTATGTTATTTCCTCTACTTGATTCCTTCCTTTGTATGTTTTTACCCTACTCTTTTAGGGAACTTGCCGGTGTAGGCACCTTTGCCGCGAGCGCTGAGTGCCGAACGTCAGCAGCCTGCTGGCGGTGCCGCTACCGACAAGTAACCTTGTCGTAACTAGTCGCAGCACACTTAAATTGTTGAGCGGACTCGCAACAAAGTAAGGGCGCAACTAGCTATGAGTTGGTTCCTCCGCGCACAGGTTTTCCATACAAAGCACGGTCTTTCAAGGAAGATAACTTTAAAAAATTTAAAACTAATTGCTCAAACTTTGGCAACTTAGCTTTTTTGTCGTTTGCTTTCCCGGTAAGGCGATACTTGCTTGAAAGTCGCCTGGTCCACACCATTATCTTCTCCTTCCCCCCCCCCCCCCCCCCCGGCAAACTTGGGCGCGAGGGAACCTTTCCCTTTCTTTGAGAAAAAGAAAGAAGAGAAAATAAGGATATGGAGCCTTATGGCTTGTTATTGCTTACCGAGGGTAGGTGTTGTACAAGGTGTTAGATAATACATGCAAAAAATAAAAAGCATGAAATTGACAGGATGTGCGGAGCACATGAGCTTTATTTATGCACGGGGTCTGTGCCCGGCTTTGTACAAAGGGTTACATGCAACAGCGGCAAGGCTTGTACAAAAGGTGGTTGCCAGAACAGGTTCCGGCAACCGCGCCTTACGGGTAAAACTTACGAAGAAGCTCAATGTTCCAGGAGTTGCTCACCGGAAAGCCATCTTCGGTCTCAAGGCGGACAGTGCCAGGCCTTGTGACTCGTTTCACCCGGTAAGGGCCTTCCCACTTCGGCATCAACTTGTTGGAATTCTTGGCGGACTGAACGCGCCGAAGAACAAGGTCGCCTTCCTCGAGACTTCTAGCATTAACTTTGCGGCTATGGTAGCGGCGTAAAGCTTGCTGGTAGCGAGCAGCTCGTACAGCAGCCTGAAGACGGTCTTCCTCAAGGAGCAGCGCGTCATCTTGTCGCAGCTGCTCTTGCTCAAGCTCATCATAAGCGAGCACTCGAGGCGACCCGTATACGAGTTCCGTGGGGAGAACTGCCTCCGCTCCGTAAACTAGAGCGAAAGGTGTCTGGCCAGTGGCTCGATTTGGCGTCGTCCTGATCGACCAAAGAACCACCGGCAGCTCCTCGATCCAGTTCTTTCTGCACTTGTGCATCCTGTCGAAAGTCCTGGTCTTGAGCCCGCGCAGCACTTCAGCATTTGCCCTCTCCGCTTGACCGTTGCTTCTCGGGTGAGCAACAGAAGCGAAGCAGACCTTGGCGCCAAGATCTTGGACGTACTGCATGAAGGTGCGGCTCGTGAATTGCGTGCCGTTGTCGGTGATGATCCTGTTAGGGACTCCGAAATGGCAGACAATCGACCTGAAGAACTTGACTGCTGACTGTGCTGTCACCTTCCTCACTGCTTCCACTTCCGGCTACTTTGTGAACTTGTCGATAGCTACGTACAAGTACTGAAAGCCCCTGACAGCTCGGGGAAAGGGGCCGAGAATATCGAGCGCCCAGACCGAAAATGGCCAGGATAAAGGGATCGTCTAGTGAGCTTGAGTTGGCTGGTGTATCTGCTTGGAATGGAACTGGCATGCTTCACACTTGGTTACTTGTGCAGTCGCATCCTGGAGGGCTGTCGGCCAAAAGAAACCTTGCCAGAACGCCTTGCCGGCAAGTGCTCTTGCGCCAATGTGGTGACCACATACGCCTCCATGTATCTCCGCCAACAGCTCTTGCCCGTCCTCCCGGGGAATACACTTCAATTTCACACCGTTGAGTCTTCTTCTGTACAGTGTGTTATCGACAAACTGGTACATACTTGACTGCCGGGCTACTCTTTCCGCCTTTTCTTGCTCTTCGGGATGTTCTTCTGTCTGAAGGAAATGGACAATCTGCTGCGCCCATGCTAGAGCTTGCGGCTCGACAACAAGGACCAAAGGCACATATGCTGCTGCGGGAACATCCGCTTCTACGGCAAGAACCTGCGGCTCAGCAGGAGCTTGACGTTTCCCGGCAAGCTTGCCGGAGCAAAACTTTTCGGAAGCGTCTGCTTCAACGGAACAAACCCTAAGGCTTGCCGGAGCAGACTGCTCCTCAGCACCCTTGGTGTTGATCTTGGGGACCTTCTTGGCGGCGGCTTCGGGGAGCTCTGCCGGAAAATAGTCACCAGAAATCAACTTCCTCTTTTTGCTCTGTCCAGTTGATGGTGTTACAGACGGTTGAGTGAGTTTGAGCACAAAAATCCCTGGTTCCATGTCACGGCCCTAGAATAATGTTTGTAATTAGTGGCATTGCATCCATGCATCATGTCTAAATTCTGAAAAGTTGAACTCAGGAAATTTGAAAGCCTCCAAAACTCAATTAAAAGAAGGGCAAATAACCCTGAAAAATGCATCCAATGTTTCCAGAGTGCACTTCAATGATGTTTGATATTTTTTCCAAGGGTTCTGACCCAAACCAAAAATATGGAACATTTTTGAGGAATTATTTTGGCCATTTGGATTTAAATCAATAAGTATTTGAGTTGGATTTAATTCTCATATAAAAGAATTATAAGTCCAACAATTCTGAAAATTTGTGAGTGACTTTGAATACTTTGTATCAAGCCACATAAATCTTTTCAGAAGCTACTAAAATGATTTGATTTTTAAATCAAATCAAAACAAACTTCAGGAAATAGAAAACAAAAAGAAATAGGAAAAATCAGAAAGGAGAAGGGAGAAGCTACCTGGGCCTTACCTGGCGGCCCAGCAATCGGCCCAGCCGACTGGCTCTGCCAGTCATCCCCTTCATCCCGCCAGTGTGCATTGTGCGTGGCGCACGCTGAGGAGGCGAGGGCCACCTGCTGCTTTGCGCTGGAGGCTTGTCCTCCTTCCTGACCCCACTTCTGGAGATGCCCAGAGCCCCCTGGACCCCCTCGCTCTCTCCCTCTCCCTTGTTCCCCTCCTCTGTCTCGTTCTCTCACGCACACCCGAACGCGTCGTCGCCACCGCTCGCTGTTGCTGCGTCCACCGGCCACCCCTTGCGCTAAAAGCCATCCCAGAAGCTCCGCCGTCAACCTCTATGTCGTCTCCGTCGAGACACGCGAGCAGATGCGGCCTGCAGCAGCTTCACCGACCTTTCTTCCCCGCCCACGGCCACCGGATGCCGCCGTCCGATTCGCCGTCTCCGCCGCCTCCCCGAGGCCACTGAGCTGATCTACGAACTCCCTGTGAGCTCCCGGTCACCTTCCCCCTTACCCCGTGGTCTATCTCTCTCCGTAGACGCCGATTCGAAGACGACCAAAGCTCGCCGCCGCCATGGCCGACGAGCTCCATGCTCCTGAGCTCGTCTGGTCGCCCGAGCATCACTAGCATGCTCGCCGCGCTCCTGCGAACCTACAACACCCATGGGTTCGCCCTATCGTGCCCTGTAGCGCCATTTTCGCCTTTGCCCGAGCTCTGGCGCCGCTCCGCTTGACGCCGCCGTCGCCTCAGGCCATCTCCGGCAGCCCCGCAGCCACCACCCGATGCGCCTCGTCGCGCTCTAGCCTTAGAGCCCAACCCCGCCTCCTCTCGTCGCCGGAATCGCCGGGACGAGCGACACCGCCGCGTCTGTGTGTCACCGGCGGCTAACTGCCGACGTGGCCATCATTAGATTAGGGACTAATTAACCGTATTAGTTAACACTAGTCACTGACAGTGGGCCCTAGTTTGTTGGTTTACTGGTTAACAAAAATAATTAGGCTAATTAGCAAAACCAGTGGACCCATGCGTCAGCTTTGACCGGGCTGATGTGGACCTTGACTGGCCCCACCTGTGTGTGAGACAAACTGGCACCGGGTCACTGACCAGCGGGCCCAGTTGGTCAGGTTTGACCTGGACCGTGCCCCGTTGACCTTCTGACGTCATGATGATGTTAGGCTGACGCGGTAATCCTCTTCTGGAATTTAAATAAATCTTATATGATTTGTTTAATTCAGAAAATTTCCAAAACTTTGAAAAATCATAGAAATTCAACCGTAACTCCAAATAAGATAAATTATATATGAAAAATGATCAGAAAAATCCAATCTATCCATCTGTACCATTTTCATGCATGATAGAACAACTTATGGCTTCTGTTTAGGACAAATCATATGAATGGCATTTAAATAATCACATGTGGAGTTTGAATTTCAACCTAGGGTTCAAACCAACTCCATTTAACTTGCTGCTAGTTGCATTAGTTCAAATCACATCATATTGCCATGTCACATTCATGCACATATTGTCGCATTGCATTGATTGTGTTCTTCCTTGTTTACCGGTAATTGTCCCCTCTCGATAGACGTGTACCAGCGATGTGATCGATGACACCGATGAAGAACTATACTATCTTCAGAAGTGCCAGGCAAGCAAAACCCCCTTGCTCATTCCGATACAATCCCACTCTCTCGCTCCTGCTCTCTTTTACTGCATTAGGACAACAACGATTCAACTGTTACATGCTGCGGTAGTTGACCCCCTTTCCTCTGCATGACCTGTCATTGCAACAGTAAATAGATGAAACCCACTAGCATGAGTAGGAGTTGTTTGAGCCCTGATGTGCCTACTCATTCATGCTTGTTTGTCATGCCTGCTATTGCTTAGAGTTGTGTCAGGTCTGATTCATCGGGGACGAATTGGAATGTGGTGAACATGTCCTACTGTTGAGAGCTAAGTGTGTGAATACGATTTGGTAAAGGTAGCGGTGAGAGGCCATGTAGGAGTACATGGTGGGTTGTCTCATTGCAGCCGTCCTCAGGAACTGAGTTCTGTGTTTGTGATCCATGAACAGTTACTACCACACATTGGGCTCCGGGCACTCCAAGCTCTCTCGACTTATTGATCAACTTGATCTCTGTCCAGGAGTTGCAACTAGTTTCTGGTGTTTGTAGGTAGTGTTAGTAGTCTACCAGGTGGCACCCGGTACAGGTGGGCTTGGGACAGACTAGGCACAGTGGCACGGTGTACCAAGTGGCACCCGGATGGTGGGCTTGGGAACCCTGCTCACATCGTTTGGGGCCATGAGTGACACCCCGGCCGGATCTCCTTGCGGATGGAACCCGAATAGGCGATAAAACTGGACGAGAGACTTGTGTGGTTAGTCAGGTCGTGGCCGACTCCCTCGCCAGGCTTCCGCTTGAAGGTTGCCGAGATGCATGACGTGTACATGGCGGTAAGTGGCGAGAGCGTGTGTGAAGAAGTACACCCCTGCAGGGTTATCATTATCTATTCGAATAGCCGGATTCCTTGGATATGGAAACATGGACCCCTTGCATAGTTCATAGACAAGTGAAAGTGGATACTCTCAAATACGCAAGATAAGCGTGAATGCTATGGATGGCGTTCTCGTAGGGAGACGGGAGCGGATCCATAGTGGAGTATTGATATGGTGAATAGGTGGACTCGTGTGCGCCACCTCAAAAGAGTTACTTGCAGTCGTAGTTCAGGATAGCCACCGAGTCAAAGCTGGCTTGCTGCAGTTAAACCCCACCATCCCCTTTGTTGATAATGATGCATATGTAGTTAGTTCTGATGTAAGTCTTGCTGGGTACATTTGTACTCATGTTTGCCTATTTTATGTTTTTGCAGAGACTTCCGTCTCACTAGTAGATTCACGTGGACTTCGACGTTTAGCTTGTTACCTCAGCTACGATCTTGTGCCCTCGGCAGGATCTGGTTGATAGTCAGGCTCCTCAGCCTTTTTCATTTGTAGATGTCTGTACTCATACATGTTAAGCTTCCGCTTGTGCTCTGAATTGTATGCTCGGAATGTTGGGTCATGAGACCCATGTTTGTAATATCTCACTCCTCGGAGCCTATTGAATAAATACTTGAGTCGTAGAGTCATGTTGTGATGCCATGTTGTATTGGCACATATCGAGTATATTGTGGGTATATTATTGAAATGCTGGGTATGTGTGCGATCTGACTATCTAGTTGTTTATCCTTAGTAGCCTCTCTTACCGGGAAATGTCTCCTAGTGCTTCCACTGAGCCATGGTAGCTTGCTACTGCTCCGGAACACTTAGGCTGGCCGGCATGTGTCCTTCTTCGTTCCTGTGTCTGTTCCTTCGGGGAAATGTCACGCGATGAATACCGGAGTCCTGTTAGCCCGCTACAGCCTGGTTCACCGGAGTCCTACTAGCCCAGTGCTACAGCCTGGATTCAGTCGCTGATGACCGACACGTTCGATGCTGGGTCATGGATGCCTGTCCCTGTAAGTTTGTGCCACTTTGGGTTTATAACTAGCCATGTCAGCCCGGGCTCCTTATCATATGGATGTTAGCGACACTATCATATACGTGTGCCAAAAGGCGCAAACGGTCCCGGGCAAAGGTAAGGCGACACCCGTGGGGATACCGTGCGTGAGGCCGCAAAGTGATATGAGGTGTTACATGCTAGATCGATGTGGCATTGAGTCGGGGTCCTGACAGTTTTGGTATCAGAGCTTGACTACCTGTAGGATTACCAAGCCAAACTGGTCGAAGTTGAGTCTAGAAATGCTTTAGTTATATGTAGGGGAATTGATTGTGGGATGGGAACGTAAGGCTCTTTTTACTCCTTTACCTCATGCCTTCTGATCTGAGTCATCTTATCTTTCCTACGGGGTTAAGGAACTAGGCCTTCTCTTCTTTCTATCAGGATCACGTGTTACTAATCCATAGACTTATAGGATTGATGGATTTAAGCTTCAGTTCAGTTCCTACTACTTCCGCATGTTAACTGTTGATCTCGAAATCTTGATATTGTGCTTCTGAGTGGCTATGCCACCATTTTTGTAGCATGTCTCAATTTTTTTTGAGCATTTACAGTCATTATGCTGTCCGAATCATCCCAGATTTCTAGACAGTCTGATGCATTTGCAAATCCCTTCTTTCCGTTCCCAATGTCCCTTTGGGCCAGATTAACCACACTAGATAGTGTGTTGAGGTACTTCATTGCCTCGGTATACAGGTTGGAGCTATTGTTATAACCCTAGGTGTCTTTGGGGATCATCTAGTGATCTAGCCATGTTCTGTGTTCCCAGTGTGTTAATTCTGGCCATTATTCTCGAAAGCATCCCGTGATGCCACTTAGTTAGTAGGCATTCTATTACGGGGTTCATGACCCAAGATTCACTCTACTTATCTCGTGTTGATAGTGTTACTCGTACCTTTAGGATATTAGTAACCTTTGCGATAGTCCTCGAGGTCCGTGCTATCTCCTTCCAAATACCATAAACTACTTATGGCAGAAGTTGCTCGTTGAACTGAACGATCACAACCAGAGTGCTCTTGATGAATTCTCGGTTCTATGTTGTGATTCCGCCAGTCCTTCCTCTTCAGCATGGGTTATCTGGAAGAAACCTGTTGAAGTTGGTTCGACATGTTAATCTATGCATCCACAACTCAGAAAAATATATGTTCCTTTGAGTTGTCCCTCTTCAGTCGTATTTCGATCTTCGTCTATCAATTGATAGTCAGGAGTAATTGTGCATTCGTGTTATCGATGCTTATTAATCTTGTGGTCCGTCAAGCCATTCTATTCCGGAATGACTAGGAGAAACAAACTCCAGCACCTCATCCATTTCTTGGACTGGTCAAAGTAGTTGTATTCCGTAGATCAAAAAGCCAATCCAGCTTTTGTTCTGTTCTACCTCGGAGTATTACCCCTTTATGTCAGGATTGTCATAGGAATTGCAGCATCTCTCATGAATTCTTGACGTAGTGATACTCTCTCCATCATTATTCATTTCTCGGTTCCCGTGTTGTTGCAACGGGAACGCCGACAAGTGAATCATGATGTGTGAAATCAATACTCCCAGCAACTCTGTTGCTTGGTAGTTAAAGGACAATAACTTCATTCTTAGTGTGTTGGTTCTTGAATCATCATTCTAAGATATATTGTGCTACCTAGTCCCTATTTCCGGTGCACTCTTCGGTCAGTGAGTTAGGATTGTGCCAATCCCTCACTCTTTTGATCATATCATCTTTCCTTAAAAAGCAAGATTGTTCTTGAGCATAGCAACATATCAGTGGTTCGTGATTTTCCGATTATCTTCCCGGAAGTATCACCAGGTTGTTACCTGACCGCTACGTTGAGCTTGTGATCAAGTTTGTTTCCTATAAACCACCCTTTCTCCAAGCATCTGTGTCGGATACCCTGAGCTAGTTGGTTAAGCTAAACAACAACTTGGAGAGTTGGAAGATATAGCTTGTCCGACTTAGTTCATTCCAAAGGGATATCTTTGTGTGTGTGTTGAAGAAAGATGATATCTTCATTGGTTGATCCTCGTGGTCAATTGTTGGATCTATTGTCTTATCGAAACTTTGATTTCAGTATGGGCTATCATCAAATCAATTCAGAACCAACGATGTTCGTAATGTTGTATTACTCGTGGTTGTTTCCTCGAGCATACACCATTATATCTTTTGGCCTGACCAATACTATCACATTGTTCACATAATAGTGGAAATCCAGTGATATGGAAATTCCGATGAGTTGCTGTTGAGCCCATCAGCAGCATTTAGTCTCCTCCATGATTCATGTTGAACATCAAGCTAGTGTTGGAAACTTTTGTAAGCATTATCTTCATGTTCCATTCATGAAGCATATGTTCGGATGTAAGAAGTGATTTTCTCCAGCTCATGTGCATTTGATGCAAGTTGCTGCCGTGAACTCGAGAAGTCAATGTTGCTTCATCTAGAATCATTCCAAGTCAGTCATGCATGTGCGAAGTGTACATTGGTTTGTGAAACTAGCTACCTTCATTCTATATGTATCCCTAGCACACCAAGCCACTGATTGATTTGTTCAAGGATAAGAAGTTCAAGTGCTAATCCTGAAGGGCCCAGACAGACATGCACAAGACTTCTTATTTTAATGATGGTTGCCGATCAGGACTCGGTAGTGTTTCATTATAAGACTACTATGTGGTCATGCTTGTCTCGGACAACGTGTGCACATGTTGTAGCAGAACCAGCTCATGTTTTGGAGCTTGCTATCATAGTTCATTTCCCGAGAATCTCGCAATGTCATCTCGTCGATTGTGTTGCAAACCTTCATTTTTCTTTCTAGACTTGACGAGTCTGGAATATTCTGACACCAACCAGATCTGAATCTCAGGCAGGTATGATGGTTGTAACGTTCCCAAGAACTGTAATATTGGTCTCTCTGTAACCGGGTAAAATGGATGTCGTGGTGCCCCTTATGGATTTTTGTGCTCCCGAAGTGCGACCTTTTACTTGATGTTCTAGATACCAAACCATTTCAATGAATGGGATACGCTAGCACATCAAGGAGAACATTAGAAGCGGAGTGCTAAATGTCTCTCGGTCGATCATCCAGATTTTGTTTTCTTTGGCCTCACCAAGGTGAAGTATGAGAAGGTGTTATTTTCCTTTGCATCTGCATCTTCCACCGGTATTCATCATGGTAGCACGTTGTGTTGCCAGGATCCTTGACACGGATATTGGTAAAACCTTGATGAATATGGAAATGCTCAAGTTCTTGAGAGCACGCGCAAGCGCTAGGTGTTATCATCGGCACTAACTGGGATTGCTCTCGGATTCCTCGGTTATGCTATAGCTTTTCAAACAGTGGACTCACTCTCTACTGTCGAGCTTCTCCCCAGTTACTAAAAACATCCCTTGTGTTGTTTTCAACAAGGTAATCCACATCATCAATACTAGTCCGAGTATGTCATTCCTTCGAACTCCGCCAAGCGATTGCTGTGATTGCCTTAGGCTGGTATAAAGAGTTTCGATGATCTCTGAATCAAAGGTAATTCTTTTTGCCACTTAAGGGATATTCCTGCGAGTCACCTTCCCTAAGGTGCCTCGTTATGGTATCATGGCAATTCAACTCCTCGCTACGTTGACAACCGATCACCACAATCTTAAGTCTGGAATTGTTGTCTACCTAGCGAGCCCTCGTCATCTGTCTCACTCCATTTCTTCAGATGTATGCTTCGTGTCTCAGCTCGAGAGATGTGTCAATGTCTCATCCCATGAGTTGATCCTGAGTTGTTCTGTCTTTGAGAAGATCGATTCTTCTAGTGTTTTCCTTTCCTCTTCTTGTCATGTTAGTTGGAGTTCTCAGAGGAAGACATCGGGTCAAAGATGTTGATCGATTCAACGTTCTGATGAAGTGCCACCTGGATCGTGAAGATTATGTTAGTTTGCGTTCCCCCTTTATCCTACCCTACGCTTGAATCTCGGGACGAGATTCTTGTTTAGTGGGGGTGAGTTGTCACGGCCCTATAATAATGTTTGTAATTAGTGGCATTGCATCCATGCATCATGTCTAAATTCTGAAAAGTTGAACTGAGGAAGTTTGAAAGCCTCAAAAATTCAATTAAAAGAAGGGCAAATAACCCTGAAAAATGCATCCAATGTTTCCAGAATGCACTTCAATGATGTTTGATATTTTTTCCAAGGGTTCTGACCCAAACAAAAAATATGGAACATTTTTAAGGAATTATTTTGGCCATTTGGATTTAAATCAATAAGTATTTGAGTTGGATTTAATTCTCCTATAAAAGAATTATAAGTCCAACAATTTTGAAAATTTGTGAGTGACTTTGAATACTTTGTATCAAGCCACATAAATCTTTTCAGAAGCTACTAAAATGATTTGATTTTTAAATCAAATCAAAACAAACTTCAGGAAATAGAAAACAAAAAGAAATAGGAAAAATCAGAAAGGAGAAGGGAGAAGCTACCTGGGCCTTACCTGGCGGCCCAGCAATCGGCCCAGCCGACTGGCTCTGCCAGTCATCCCCTTCCTCCCGCCAGTGTGCATTGTGCGTGGCGCACGCAGAGGAGGCGAGGGCCACCTCCTGCTTTGCGCTGGAGGCTTGTCCTCCTTCCTGACCCCACTTCTGGAGATGCCCAGAGCCCCCTGGACCCCCTCGCTCTCTCCCTCTCCCTCGTTCCCCTCCTCTGTCTCGTTCTCTCACGCACACCCAAACTCGTCGTCGCAACCGCTCGCTGTTGCTGCGTCCACCGGCCACCCCTTGCGCTAAAAGCCATCCCAGAAGCTCCGCCGTCGACCTCTATGCTGTCTCCGTCGAGCCACACGAGCAGATGCGGCCTGCAGTAGCTTCCCCGACCTTTCTTCCCCGCCCACGGCCACCGGATGCCGCCGTCCGATTCGCCGTCTCCGCCGCCTCCCCGAGGCCACTGAGCTGATCTACGACCTCCCTGTGAGCTCTCGGTCACCTTCCCCCTTACCCCGTGGTCTATCTCTCTCCGTAGACGCTGATTCGAAGACGACTGAGGCTCGCCGCCGCCATGGCCGACGAGCTCCATGCTCCTGAGCTCCTCCGCTCGCCCGAGCATCACCAGCGTGCTCGCCGCGCTCCTGCGAACCTGCAGCACCCACAGGTTCGCCCTATCGTGCCCTGTAGCGCCATATCCGCCTTTGCCCGAGCTCTGGCGCCGCTCCGCTTGACGCCGCCGTCGCCTCAGGCCATCTCCGGCAGCCCCGCAGCCACCACCCGATGCGCCTCGTCGCGCTGTAGCCTTAGAGCCCAACCCCGCCTCCTCTCGTCGCCGGAGTCGCCGGGACGAGCGACGCCGCCGCGTCTGTGTGTCACCGGCGGCTAACTGCCGACGTGGCCGTCATTAGATTAGGGACTAATTAACCGTATTAGTTAACACTAGTCACTGACAGTGGGCCCTAGTTTGTTGGTTTACTGGTTAACCAAAATAATTAGGCTAATTAGCAAAACCAGTGGACCCATGCGTCAGCTTTGACCGGGCTGACGTGGACCTTGACTGGCCCCACCTGTCTGTGAGACAAACTGGCACCGGGTCACTGACCAGCGGGCCCAGTTGGTCAGGTTTGACCTGGACCGTGCCCCGTTGACCTGCTGACATCATGATGATGTCAGGCTGACGCGGTAATCCTCTTCTGGAATTTAAATAAATCTTAAATGATTTGTTTAATTCAGAAAATTTCCAAAACTTTGAAAAATCATAGAAATTCAACCGTAACTCCAAATAAGATAAATTATATATGAAAAATGATCAGAAAAATCCAATCTATCCATCTGTACCATTTTCATGCATGATAGAACAACTTATGGCTGCTGTTTAGGAGAAATCATATGAATGGCATTTAAATAATCACATGTGGAGTTTGAATTTGAACCTGGGGTTCAAACCAACTCCATTTAACTTGCTGCTAGTTGCATTAGTTCAAATCACATCATATTGCCATGTCACATTCATGCATCATATTGTCGCATTGTATTGATTGTGTTCTTCCTTGTTTGCCGGTAATTGTCCCCTCTCGATAGACGTGTACAGGCGATGTGATCGATGACACCGATGAAGAACTATACTATCTTCAGAAGTGCCAGGCAAGCAAAACCCCCTTGTTCATTCCGATACAATCCAACTCTCTCGCTCCTGCTCTCTTTTACTGCATTAGGACAACAACGATTCAACTGTTACATGCTATGGTAGTTGACCCCCTTTCCTCTGCATGACCTGTCATTGCCACAGTAAATAGATGAAACCCACTAGCATGAGTAGGAGTTGTTTGAGCCCTGATGTGCCTACTCATTCATGCTTGTTTGTCATGCCAGCTATTGCTTAGAGTTGTGTCAGGTCTGATTCATCGGGGATGAATTGGAATGTGGTGAACATGTCGTACTGTTGAGAGCTAAGTGTGTGAATACGGTTTGGTAAAGGTAGCGGTGAGAGGCCATGTAGGAGTACATGGTGGGTTGTCTCATTGCAGCCGTCCTCAGGAACTGAGTTCTGTGTTTGTGATCCATGAACAGTTACTACCACACATTGGGCTCCGGGCACTCCAAGCTCTCTCGACTTATTAATCAACTTGATCTCTGTCCAGGAGTTGCAACTAGTTTCTGGTGTTTCTAGGTAGTGTTAGTAGTCTACCTGGTGGCACCCGGTACAGGTGGGCTTGGGACAGACTAGGCACAGTGGCACGGTGTACCAAGTGGCACCCGGATGGTGGGCTTGGGAACCCTGCTCACATCGTTTGGGGCCGTGAGCGACACCCCGGCCGGATCTCCTTGCGGATGGAACCCGAATAGGCGATAAACCTGGACGAGAGACTTGTGTGGTTAGTCAGGTCGTGGCCGACTCCCTCGCCAGGCTTCCGCTTGAAGGTTGCCGGGATACATGACGTGTACATGGCGGTAAGTGGCGAGGGCGTGTGTGAAGAAGTACACCCCTGCAGGGTTATCATTATCTATTCGAATAGCCGGATTCCTTGGATATGGAAACTTGGACCCCTTGCATAGTTCATAGACAAGTGAAAGTGGATACTCGAGAATACGCAAGATAAGCGTGAGTGCTATGGATGGCATTCTCGTAGGGAGACGGGAGCGGATCCATAGTGGAGTATTGATATGGTGAATATGTGGACTCGTGTGCGCCACCTCAAAAGAGTTACTTGCAGTCGTAGTTCAGGATAGCCATCGAGTCAAAGCTGGCTTGCTGCAGTTAAACCCCACCATCCCCTTTGTTGATAATGATGCATATGTAGTTAGTTCTGATGTAAGTCTTGCTGGGTACATTTTTACTCACGTTTGCCTATTTTACATTTTTGCAGAGACTTCCGTCTCACTAGTAGCTTCACGTGGACTTCGACGTTTAGCTTGTTACCTCAGCTACGATCTTGTGCCCTTGGCAGGATCTGGTAGATAGTCAGGCTCCTCAGCCTTTTTTATTTGTAGATGTCTGTAGTCAGACATGTTAAGCTTTCGCTTGTGCTCTGACTTGTATGCTCTGAATGTTGGGTCATGAGACCCATGTTTGTAATATCTCGCTCCTTGGAGCCTATTGAATAAATACTTGAGTCATAGAGTCATGTTGTGATGCCATGTTGTATTTGCACATATCGAGCATATTGTGTGTATGTTATTGAAATGCTTGGTATGTGTGGGATCTGACTATCTAGTTGTTTATCCTTACTAGCCTCTCTTACAGGGAAATGTCTCCTAGTGCTTCCACTGAGCCATGGTAGCTTGCTACTGCTCCGGAACACTTAGGCTGGCCGGCATGTGTCCTTCTTCGTTCCTGTGTCTGTTCCTTCGGGGAAATGTCACGCGATGAATACCGGAGTCCTGTTAGCCCGCTACAGCCCGGTTCACCGGAGTCCTGCTAGCCCAGTGCTACAGCCTGGATTCACTCGCTGATGACCGACACGTTCGATGTTGGGTCATGGATGCCTGTCCCTGTAAGTTTGTGCCACTTTGGGTTTATAACTAGCCATGTCAGCCCGGGCTCCTTATCATATGGATGCTAGCGACACTATCATATACGTGTGCCAAAAGGCGCAAACGGTCCCGGGCAAAGGTAAGGCGACACCCGTGGGGATACCGTGCGTGAGGCCGCAAAGTGATATGAGGTGTTACATGCTAGATCGATGTGGCATTGAGTCGGGGTCCTGACATTCCACAGGTAACATAAGTGCAGCGCACTTTGACAGGCCATCGACAATGTCATTCTGTGCTCTCGGAACATGTTCCATCTGCAGGCCGTCAAAGTGCTCTTCTAACTTTCCCACTTCGTCAACATAGGCTTCCATCAACAGACTCTGATAGCTCTTGTTCACTTGGCGGACGACAAGCTGCGAGTCACCCCTGACAATGAGCTTCTTGATCCCAAGATCTGCTGCGATCCTGAGACCGGCAAGCAAACCTTCATACTCTGCAGTATTGTTTGTTGCTTGCTCCTTGGGAAAGTGCATCTGGACTACGTACTTGAGGTGCTCTCCGGTGGGCGCGACAAGCAGCACGCTCGCACCGGCGCATTGCAGCGAGAAGGCACCATCAAAGTACATGATCCATTCTTTGCTTGCTTCTTTGACGGGGATGCTCGTTTCTGGAATCTCTTCATCTGGTGTTGGCGTCCACTCTGCTATGAATTCTACCAATGCCCGGCTCTGGATAGTTGAATTGCTCTCAAACTTAAGGCCAAAGCTTGACAGTTCCAGTGCCCACTCGACAATCCTGCCTGTTGCTTCTGGATTCTGCAGTAACCTCTTCAGTGAAAAGTGAGTGACAACTGTGATCTCATGTGCTTGGAAGTAATGTCACAGCTTTCTTGAGGCCATGAGAAGGCCGAAAAGCAACTTCTGCACACCAGAGTACCTTGAACTAGCCCACTGCAGAAGGGAACTGACAAAGTAAACTGGGCGCTACACCATTTTCTTCTGTTTCTCCTCCTGTGCCTGCGCAGATCGATCCTTGTCGGGACCAGAGCTTGTCGGGGAAGCCCCCTGCTTGTCGCTGGATGCATCTGTCGTGGTTGCCGGCTCATCATCCGCCTCCCTCTCTGCTACTAACGCATCACTAACCACTTGATTGGTTGCCGCTAAATACAGCAGCAACTTCTCTTGTGGCTTAGGTGCGACAAGTATCAGAGTGGAGGACAGGTATCTCTTCAAGTCCTGCAGCGCAGCCTCCGCTTCCGGAGTCCATTTCATTGGACCTGCCTTTTTCAAAATTTTGAAAAATGGCAGGGCACGCTCAGCAGACTTAGAGATAAACCTGCTGAGAGCAGCCACGCAATCGGCAAGTCTTCATACATCCTTGACGCGCTTCGGTGCTTCAATCTTCTCAATGGCCTTGATCTTGTTGGGGTTGGCTTCAATTCCCCGCTGAGACACGAAGAACCCGAGAAGCTTGCCGGAGGGGACTCCAAACACACACTTCTCGGGGTTAAGCTTGAGGTTGATCTTGCACAGATTTGCAAAAGTTTCTTCTAAATCTTGTATCAGGGTTGCCTTGTCTTTGCTCTTGACCACTATGTCATCCATGTAGGCTTCCACATTTCTGTGTATCTGTGGCTCAAAAGCTTCGTGAACAACCCTTGCAAATGTTGAACCAGCATTCTTTAGTCCGAAAGGCATCCGTACAAAACAGTATGTGCCACATGGAGTGATGAATGCGGTTTTCTCCTCATCCTCTTCTGCCATGAAGATCTGATGATATCCTGAGTATGCATCAAGAAATGAAAGCAAATCACATCCGGCCGTGGAGTCAACAATCTGTTCAATGCGCGGCAAGGGAAATGGGTCTTTGGGACAGGCTTTATTAACATCAGTAAAGTCGATACAAAGCCTCCATTTCCCGTTTGCCTTGCGCACGACTACATGATTGGCCAGCCACGTGGGATGGAGCACTCCTCTGACAAGGCCTACTGCTTCCAACTTCTTGATTTCTTCTGCTATGAATTCTTGGTGCTCCACTTCTTGTTTCCTGACTTTTTGCTTCACGGGTCGCGCATGAGGACAAACGACAAGATGGTGCTCAATTACTTTCCTGGGAACACCGGGGATGTCAGACGGTTGCCACGCAAACACGTCGACATTCGCCCGCAGGAAAGCAACGAGCACGCTTTCCTATTTAGGGTCGAGCGTGGCACTGATGGTGAAGGTACCACCAGTGCCGTCCTCCTTGGCGGGCACCTTCTTGGTCTCTGGTTGAGCTGCCTTCGTCTTCTTACACTTGCCGGTGGAGCTCGATGGTGCGTCCTCGACGATAGCGCAGCACTCCGAAGAGGTGCGCTTGCCGGAGTGGGCATCAGAGCTCTTGCCGGACTTGGTCTTCTTCTTTCCCCCGGGAGCTTCAGCGACAAGTGTTTTGCGATCGGCTGCGGCTGCTGCTTCCCGGTAAATCTTGTTGGCGCAGATAAGGGCATCCTTCTTGTCGCCAGGGACAGAGATGACACTTACCGGACCCGGCATCTTCAGTACGTTGCATGCATAGTGAGAGGCGGCCATGAACTTGGCGAGTGCTGGACGGCCGAGTATCCCATTGTAAGGCAATGGAAAATCAGCAACGTCAAAAGTGACCCTCTCAGTCCTGAAGTTTAGCTCGCTGCCAAATGTCGCCGGCAACGTGATCTTCCCCTTCGGCTTGCTCCTTCCCGGATTGATTCCTTGGAATGTTCCGGTCTCTTCGAGCTCGCTGTCGGGGATCTGGAGTTTCTGGAGTACCGCGGAATATATTAGGTTCAAGCCGGCCCTGCCGTCAACTAGCATCTTTGTGACTTTAAGGTTGCGGATAGTTGGCGAAACCAACATCAGCAAGCACCCGACTGCGGTTATGCGATCAGGGTGGTCCTCAATATCAAAGATGATAGGCGTGCTGGACCACTTCAGAGGCTTGCGTGACTCAACTGGTGGTTCTGCTGCATTAACTTCCCGCACCCACTGTTTGAGCTGGCGGTGCGAAGTATGCAGAGAAGCACCGCCGTCAATGCACAGGACCTCTGTGGCTTTCTGAAACTCCTGCTCGTCGGCCTCATCATCATCCATCTCTTCATCGTCGTCTTCATCTTCATCCTTGTCGCGGCCGCAGGGAGGTCTGTCTCCTTGCCGCTGCTTGGCCTTGCCGTGGCGTCCTCCCCGGCCGGGACATTTCTTGCCGGATCCCCCAGTACCTTCTCCTTGTCACGTCGCTCGTACTCAGCTTTCTGCTGCTCGACAAGCTGCTCGACCTTCTTGCAGCTCTGGAGATCATGACCCTTGGTGCGGTGGATCTTGCAATACTGCTTGCCGGAGCCGTCCTGCTTGTCGGCGGCCGCCACAGCCTCGCCGGAGCTACCAGCTTTGGCTTTCTCGGCGCCGCCTCCGTTGCCGGACTGCTCAACGACTAACACATCTTTGCCTTTCCTCTTCCTGTTGTTCCGCGGCCGGTTTCTGTTTGCCGGGGCGACATCCTCACTGTCAGACCCTCCTGCTCCTGCGTTCTCTCCGGGGAATCTCCTCCCTTCTTCAGCACGTGCACACTTGTCGGCCAGGGCATATAGCTCACTGACGTCTCTGATCTTGCACATCGCCATCTCCTCCCGCATCCTGCGGTTTTGCACGTTCTGATGGAACGCGCTGATGACCGTGGCAGGGTGGACATCTAGGATGTTGCGCTGCACTTGGCTGAATCTCTGAATATACTTGCGCAAGGGCTCTCCTTCCTTCTGGGCGAGCAGATGAAGATCGCTCTCTTGGCCATGAGGCTTGTGGCCGCCTGTAAAGGCGCCGACAAACTGATGGCATAGATCTGCCCATGAGGATATGGAGTTGTCCGGCAAGTGCATGAGCCAAGATCTGACATTGGGCTTGAGCACCAGCAGGAAGTAGTTGGCAAGGATCTTGTCGTCGCGTCCCCCGACAGCTTGCACCGCGATGGTGTAGATGCTGAGGAACTCCGACGGATGCAACTTGCCGTCGTACTTTTCTGGTACATCTGGCTTGAAGTTCTTCGTACTGGGCCACTGGACTTGCCGCAGCTCACGAGTGAACGCAGGGCAACCTACCGCGTACGGCAAGTCGCCTGGCTCCCCTGGCGCATGCATGTCGACAGCAGGCCCGGCGCGCTGGTCTGATTGACGCCGCGCTTCTCTTCGGCGCTCGATGCGAGTACGAGCATCCTCTTGCTGCCGTTCCTGAAGAACTTGGCACTGATCGCGACGAGCTTGAGGATTAGATAACGCGGTGGAGTCGCTGTCGAGGTTGACACGGCTAGTCGGCGATCTTGGCCTTCGGGGTGGAGAGTGCATGATGGTTGCACCCCCACCAGTTTTGTCGCCATCGGCTCGCGCCTGGGCGTCTTGCCGCGGCTTCGATGTGCTCGGTTGCCGGGGAGTGTCGCTGTTGGTGAAGCCGATGAGACTCTGAATGGTGGCCCTCCAATCGTCGATCTTGTCCGCCGCTGGAGGGTAATCTAGGAGCAGTTGAGCTCGGGCCAACGCTTCTTCTGGAGTGTTGGGTGGCGGTGGCGAACGGTGCGAGGAGCGGGATATGCTCGAAATTCTAACTGTGTTAGAAGGAGCAGCATCTCGTCCAGGCGACCGTGCCGTGCTCGTGCCAGCATGTTGGCGTGCATGCTGGTCTTGAGCATCCCGAGATCCACCAGCTTGGCCTTGGCCCAACAAACGTATGGTACCGCGTGTACCATGACGCTGTCAGTCCCGCGCCTCCTGAGATGGGCGCGGTGCGTGTACAGACGCCGAGGTCTGTGCAGCCTTGTCCTTGGACCTGGCGGCACCATGAGCTCCCTCGTCGGCGCCCGTTCCTCCGCCGGCGTCTACCCCACCACCTGCTTGCTCCAGTGGTGGTGGGTTCGACGCAGACGGAGCAGCCACCTCCGAAGCCTTCTTCTTCGGTGGCATGTCGATGAAGATGACGAAGATCTAGCTCGCGTGAACGCCGGATCAGGTTCACACAACCTCGACGCCCCCTACCTGGCACGCCAAAGATCTCGTGGGAACGAACACCTATGGGACCGGAGCCCCTTTTGGTCCGGCGGGGGGCGGAGATCGCACAAAGAGCAGATCGAGGTGAAGCACACGAGCGATTTTACCCAGCTTCGGAGCTCTCCGGAGAGATAATACTCCTACTGCTGCTTTGTGATTTGTATTCTGTTCTTGCTTGAGAGCGTGAGTGTCTTCTAGTTTCGAATGCTTCGAACCCCCTCTACGTTGCGCATGGGCCTCCTTTTATACGCTCAAGGGGTCACCGACAGGTGGCAACGTAGGCGAGGGCAAAAATGTAAAAACAGTGGTTGGTACAACTACTTGTACAGTGTATCCTACCTAACTCTGACGGCAGGGGACAAAAGCATTAAATGCCCGTCTGCGTCGCCCAAACAGTGCAGAAAAGTGACCGTTAGGGGCGCCACCACTTGCCACGATGGCCATCTTGTCATCTCCGCTTGCCACCTCGAACCGCTAGTTGCACAGCTTCTTGCCACGCGCGCCTGGAAAGGCCCCAGGGCGACACGTTGGTTGATGCGCTAGAGCGTGGACGCAGAGTGGTAGCTTTGCCGCGGCAAGCGCCTTGCCGCGGTTGTTGTCTTGTCGCGTCCGGAAGCTTGTCGCTCGCCGGGCCTTGCCAAGACGCGCGGCGCGTCGCGACAAGTTCCTTGAAATGCCTTGGTTGGCCTTCCCGGCAAGCTCCTCTTGCCGGGGCCTTGTCCTTCCCGGCAAGCTCCTCTTGCCGGGGCCTTGTCTTCTCGGCTTGAACACTTCGTTCTTGAATGGCTCCAATAGGAACCACAGAGGATCTTGGCGGTCACCCGGCAAGCCTTGCCGCGGGGCGCTGCGACTGCCCGTGCACAAGTTCGGGATACTAAGGTACCCCTACTTTGGTACACCGACACCTTATATTATATTGAAACATTGTTTCACAAATCATACATTTCATTAGAACATAATATA
This sequence comes from Triticum timopheevii, assembly GCA_963921465.1. Lineage (NCBI taxonomy): Eukaryota > Viridiplantae > Streptophyta > Magnoliopsida > Poales > Poaceae > Triticum > Triticum timopheevii. Next base: position 145,976,754 of record OY997270.1, read on the forward strand.
CTTCGAGCACTGCGTCTCTATTAAACGAGCGCCCTGCAGGACTTCCTCAAAATAGTGCTCGGCAGGTACTCGGCTTCTGTCTGAATCCAGAGATGTAACGTCGGTGGCCTTCATCTCTGCCCAGTATGTTTTGACACGGGCAAGAGCAATCCATGCACCCTCTATGCATGCTGACCGCTTCATTGCACCAATATGCGGCACCGCACCAAGGAACTGCTGCACCAAGCCAAAATAACTCTTCGGCTCGGGCCTGCTCGGCCACAAATGAGTCACGACATCCTTCATGGCAAGTCCGGACAACCTATTCAGCTCAGCCCATTCGGCCAAACGATCGGTCAATGGAAGCGGACGCTCTGGACTATGGAACTGCAACCAAAAAAGCTCTTCCATTCTATGATCCTTTTGGCCTCGGAAGTGTGCGACCGCGTCTGCGGCATTCGCCGCCAAATCCAGATAAGCATCCTTCACACCCCACAGCTGGCCCAACTGAGCATACTTCGGATCCGTGAACTTCCTCCATAGGAGAAAGGGCTTTCCAGCCGCGATATCCCCGGCTTGACGTAGCTCCTCCTTTATAGCTCTCATCGCAGAGCGGGCATCCTTGGCTTCGGCGGTGGCCTTATTCAGGTCCTCTTGCTTCGCTCGACGTTCTTTTTCAAGAAACTTGCAGCGGTCGGTAGCATTCTTCAACTTCCCGGGCATCTCGGCCATTTCCTCCCTGCTTCGGCAGTGAGCAGCCTGTTCGGCTTTTAGCTCTTCGGCCGCCCTCAAGGCAGCCGCATCACTTTTTCTGGCTTGCTCCTTGACTCGGGCTAGCTCCGCCCGAAGGTTCTCCATAGCAGCGACACCATCTGCATAAAGCATACATGTTGTAAGGCATGGGCGTCAAGCTCCCTTACTAGGTGTCCGCGGAGAAGTTGCATACCTTGTGACTCGTCAAGCCGCTTATTGACAAGCGCGATGTCCGCATCCGCCACGTCAAGTTGCCGCTTCAGTTCGGCAAATTGATCAGTCCGGCTAGCCACCGGACGCTCTGCCGCCTATATAGGACATGCGACATCTTAGAACTGAGATTATGATCCTCGGCGTGCTGTCACTCTCGACAACGTACCGAGTCTTAGGGGCTACTATCTATACATGGCGCATTCTATATGCAAAACTGTCAGAAGATATATCATTTTCACGTACCTCAAACCCCGTCAGTAAACTTCTGACGGCTTCATGCAATCCGTTCTCAGCAGATGAAATCCTTTCAATCACCGTACCCATTAACGCACAGTGATCTTCTGAGATAGACGCTCGCCCGAGCAGATCCTTCAGCTCCTCCGACCGTACACCAGTTGGTGCCGGACCTCCCGGCCCCGCCGGACTTGGGGAAACCCTCCGCGACGACACCTCAGGGTCGTCCGCCCCGCATGACGGTGCGGCAGATGGAGGCGTTTCGCTATCCATCATCTCTGGACGAAGATCCCCCGAAGATGAGCTCTGCTGAGAAGGGCCGAGATCCGAACTACAAGGTAAAACTTCAGTTATCTTCAGAAATAAAAACATGGATGTCCCTTATTACAAGACTCCCCTTTCTACTTACGGCTTGCTGGAGGGCTGATTCCCTTGGGGAAATAGGGCGGCCGGGGCTTCTCCTGGCGCAGGACCCTCTGGTGAAGATTTCTTCCCCCGCTTTGAGGTCTTGGCCTCCGGATCTTCAGAAGCGGTCCTCTTCTCCCCCTGGAGGGAGAGATTCTCGATCCCCCTTTCTTGAAAGCCTCCTTCGTGGAGGTTGTAGCTTCCCTGTTCCCCCCTTTGCCCTCTTCCAAAGGCGCAACCTCGAGCATCTTGGTTAACACAGGATCCGGCGTGGTCGCAGGGAGGGGGGCCGGACACCTTATTAGTTTTGCTTTCGCTATCCACTCCTATTCAAGGGACAGCTCTTTAAAGGGCAAGTTTGTGATAAATGTACGGATAGCGTGTCCGGGCACAGGACTACTTACTTGAGTATCCGGGCGATTGCAGCTCAGACCTGCGTCCTCAGTCAAGTCCGGACACTTCTCTTGTGATCCGAAGAACAGTTTATACATCTCCACAGGCGTCGCGCCCATAAAATGTTGGAGAGCTCGTGGTCCCTCCGGATTAAATTCCCACAGGCGGAGGGGGCGACGTTTGTAGGGCAGAAGGTGCCGAATCAGCATGACCTGCGCCACTACGACTAGGTTGATCTCCCTCTCTTGGAGGTCTCGAATATGGCCCTGCAACAGAGGTACGTCCTTGGACGGCCCCCAGTCAAGCCCTTTGTTGACCCATGATGCCAGCCGCGGTGGAGGACCCGAGCGGAAGGCGGGTGGCGCCACCCATTTGGTGCCCCTGGGAGTGGTGATCTAAAACCACTCCTGTTGCCATAAACCGAGGTCCTCTTGAAAAGAGCCCTCGGGCCATGGAGCGTCAGCACTTTTGTTTATAACAGCCCCTCCGCACTCTGCCTGCTGCCCCTCGATCATCTTCGGCTCCACTTTGATGGTCTTGAGCCACAATCTGAAGGAAGTGAGAGGTAATGCGGAGGAACGCTTCACATACGACAATGAATGATGAGATGTGGAGGATAGACTCCAGATCCAAGTCGTGGAATTCCAGCCCATAATAAAACATGAGCCCCCTCACGAAGGGGTCCGTCGGGAAGCCTAAACTCTGAACGAAGTGAGACACGAACATCACACTCTCACCAGGCTCAGGAGTAGGAATAACCTGCCCTTGGGCAGGCAGCCTATGCGAAATTTGCGGGTTAGATACCTGGCGTCTCTCAGCTTTAGCACGTCTTCTTCCGTGACGGAAGAAGGCATCCACCGGCCTTGCAGGTCGGAGCCGGACATCGTAGAAGGTCCGAAGCGCCAGAATCTGGAGCTTTGGGTGTTGGAACTCGAGGCGAGGGGCGGATTCGATTGAGATTAAAAGAAAGGAGCAGGCCTTGGTCTCGTTATAAAGAGGTTGAATACCAAGAGCCCTCCCCGTGGCCGTTTGGGACTCGCCTTCGATAGAGGGGCGTGCCAACGGGCACGGTTGGGTTACCCACACTCGTATTGATGAGGATCCCAGAATAAGGCGACACGATCTCTGCTTTGACAAGACGTGCCAAGGAAACCGCCTCGCTAAACGCACTGAGGTGGGACAGCAAAAAACAATTCGAATAAAGGCCTGGGCGTGGTGTGATGTCACGCCACGGAATATGTCAGCAGATTGAACTTGTGTAAATGTTATTCTCTCTACGGTGGTATGTGGAATTTATTTCGCAAAGCCGGACAATATCCTTGTGTTCAAAATCTTCTATGAAGTATTCGGAGGAGGAACCCGCCTTGCAATGCCGAAGACAATATGCGTGTCGGACTCGTCGTCATTGAAGCCTGGTTCAGGGGCTACTGAGGGAGTCCTGGACTAGGGGGTGTCCGGATAGCCGAACTATCATATTTGGCCGGGCTCCTAGACTATGGAGATACAAGATTGAAGACTTTGTCCCGTGTCCGGATGGGACTTTCCTTGGTGTCGAAGGCAAGCTTGGCGATATGGATATGTAGATCTCCTACCATTATAACCGACTCTGTGTAACCCTAGCTGTCGGTGTCAAAACCTGCGGATCTCGGGTAGGGGGTCCCGAACTGTGCGTCTAGGCGGATGGTAACAGGAGACAAGGGACACGATGTTTTTACCCAAGTTCGGGCCCTCTCATTGGAGGTAAAACCCTACTCCTGCTTGATTGATATTGATGATATGGGTAGTACAAGAGTGGATCTACCACGAGATCAAGGAGGCTAAACCCTAGAAGCTAGCCTATGGTATGATTGTTGTAATGGTTGGTCGTCCTACGGACTAAAACCCTCCGGTTTATATAGACACCGGAGAGGGCTAGGGTTACACAGAGTCAGTTACAATGGTAGGAGATCTACATATCTGTATTGCCAAGCTTGCCTTCCACGCCAAAGAAAGTCCCATCCGGACACGGGACGAAGTCTTCAATCTTGTATCTTCTTAGTCTTGGAGTCCGGCCGATGATGATAGTTCGGCTATCCGGACACCCCCTAGTCCAGGACTCCCTCAGTAGCCCCCGAACCAGGCTTCAATGACGACGAGTCCAGCGCATATATCGTCTTCGGCGTTGCAAGGCGGGTTCTCCTTCAAATTCCATGTGCCTGCCGAATAGTGTCCGGCACCCTTAAAAATGTTGTGCTTCTTGGCTCCCACGCCCAATAATGGCCCTCTTCCACGCGTCGCACAAATGCGAAAGGCGAGGGTATCTTTTATATTTTATCCCCTAGCTGCGCAAATAACCTGCCTATAAGAGAGGCAGGAATCCAGATCCAAATCACACCATCTTCCTTCCGCGAGTACTCATCAGAGCGCCTCTGACCAAAAATCCATTCCATCATGGACCGTCGACGTGGCTCCTCCTCTCCCGCTCCCAGCCCTCCGCCAGGAGATTGGAGGAGATGTTCTGTTCTGCACAACGAGCTGGTGACGCTCCAAGCGGAGGGATACCTTCCTCCGGCCTTTATGGTCCCGGTCCGAGTCGGGCTGGTGTGGGGACCCCGACTCATGAGTCGTGATCACCGAATGCACGTGTACAGTGATCCCAGAGATCAATGCTCACTGAACACACAGAAGCTGAATAACAAGAGTCTTACATCCATACATACCGTCTTACACAAATTGTGACCATTAAGGTCAAGTCTTACATCGATAAAGCCTTAAGGGCTGAACATCAAATGAAACATAAGCAGTGGAAATCGTCGTCGATAAGTAGAACCCATGCCATCTGCCTTAACCCTACAGGCATTCTGACCGGGAAACGTCCTAGTTCGCATGATCGTCTCCAAAGAACTCTTCTTCGAACTCCGGTTCTTCCATGCCTGGTCAATTAAATAACCAGTGGCAAGCCAATGAGTACTTTGAATGTACTCGCAAGCAACCCATGTTTTGGTTCAAGGTACAACAATGCATGACATAGGTAAATTTTTGCATAAAGCTGGTTTTGAGTGCAATGACATGTTCAACATCCTATAAAGCATGCATCAAGAGAATTCAAGTAACCATGAGAACTGGTCACAGATATCAACATAAATAGAATGGGCACCAACCCATTTACCATAAGCCGAGTGGGCACCAACCCATCTCAATCGTGTCAAGTCCTTGTCTTGACCCAAGTCATTTCCATCATCACACACACTAGGTTGAAAACCCTGGACATAGTTTAAGCAGCATCGCCCAACTGTCCTTGACCGTGGACACGGCTATTCGAATAGTTTTACACTCCTGCAGAGGTTGCACACTTTACCCACTAGATCCGGGGAACTTTCGTGTCAACCACGACCCGCGGTACCTCAAGTACCCGGGGTAAGCACCCGATCACTACCTTTCCCTAGACGACACTAACATGGAGTCCACTCGATTGGCAGTGACCCCCGTGCCCAACATTTCAAATAACATTTTCGTGGAGCCTTGCTCCCATATTCATCACATACCACTGGCACGGGGTACCAACGGTGTGTCCGGTGCCCCATAAAGATGGTCATGGCCGCCCTACCTGGCACGACCCCGTCCCAAGAGAGAGCACCAACTCTCCCCCGACACTAGTGATGCGGGCTCCAAGCTAGTATCGGACTAGGTACTCAATAATGCCCTTTCCCATATAAGGGTAGAGTGGTCGCGCATGTAAGGTTGGGACAGTCATCAAATCTTAAATCTAATCCGTTTTCGAAAACAACACACACTTGCCTCGGTACACCACTTCGTCATCAAGTGGTTACCATCTCATCATCTCCCTCGGGCATGAGTGGCACCCGATGGGGTTTTCAAAAGTCGTTTTGAAAATATTTTGTCTCTATCACCATGCATATTCCCGTCCCTTGTTGCGTAGCACTACTTAGCATCTTATCTATTCCCATCGGCATAACCCTCATAAGAAGGTAGGGCCATGCACAATGCAAGTGTCAACGAGAGAATAACGGAGGCAACCAACCCACGTGGTTTACCACCTCACCATGATTCCGATGCATCAATAATAAAGAGCTAGAAATGACATGCATATAAAGGGGTTTCATAGTCATGGTCAAAGGGTTGCTTGCCTTGGTTGGCTTGATCTTCAAAGTCTTCAGGCCCTGCTCCTCCTTCTTCCTCAGCTACCTCGTCAAATACGGGATCTAACGTCGCAAGAAAACAACGGGAAAATAAGACAATAATAAAAACAGAAAAGTCAAAGTGCTTAGAAAAATCTCAACTTATTTTTGTAAAATACTAGGAGGAAAGCTAGGAAGGGGACAACTTTTGGTTTTGGTTCTGGAGTAGCAGAATAGGAGATATGGATTTTCAAAGGCATATTTAAATGCTAAAAATCACATTTAAATATTTACAGTGAAGAAAAGGTTGTTGGATCAGAGTGAAAGTTGTACCATTAAATAGGTTGCAATATTCTAGGAATTTAGAAATTGGAATCAATTCATTTGGATAAATATTCTGTCCAGTGGAATTTTTGGAAATAAGACAGAAAAAGAAAAAGAAAAACGGCGCTGTGCCACTGGGCCAGAGAGGCCACGGCAGCAGCAGGCCCAGAGGGGAAACCAGCCCACGCGACCACCACGTCGAAGGTGTAAAGGTGAAATACGCCTTCAGCCGACGGCGGATCGGTGCGCGCGCGCACGTTTTAAACCTGACGGGTGGATCCCACCTATCAGGGCGTGAGGCTGACGGGCCGGCCCCACGGCGGCCTTCATCTACCTCCGGCCAGAGGCGACGGCGAGCTCGCCGGCGGCGATACAAGGCACGGGAAGGGATGCGGGGGCTACCGTTGGACTCAGGGTGGAGTCGCAGTTCTGGTGGTGGTGGAGACGGTCGCCGGAGTGGCCTGCTCCGCCGGCGATGAGGTCACGCGGCGGAGGCGCTTCGGGCGTCGGTGGCTCCGGCCATTTCCGGCTGCAAAACAAGGGGGAAAGAGAGGGGAAAGAATCAGTGGCGCCTCGCGGTTCCAGATCGAGAGAGAGCTGGGGCGGAGAAGGCCTGTACTGCGCGGACGCCGACGAGCCGAGGCGGCGGAGCTCGAGCTTGATATCGAGCTCGGGTGGTTCTGGAGAGGAAAGAGTGGTGCGGAAGGTCGATTGGGTGTGTGGAGGAGCGACAGGGAGGAAGAGAGGGACTCGGGGCTGCCTTATATAGGCTGGCCGCGGTTCACCGTAGGCGTGGCCTACGGGCGCCCGCGGGATTGGCTCTGGAGGCTGTTGGAGAAGGAATGGAGCTGTCCACGGCGTTCGTGGGGATGGAGTAGGGCGCCAGGGAGAATGAGAGAGAGCAGGGAGAGGCACTGGCGCTCGCACGTGTGAGGCCGAGCATTGGCCGAGCCGGGCGGCGCTGGGCACGCGTCGCAGGAGGTGAGAGAGAGGGAGAGACAAGGGGGCCTGCACGGTGGCTTGTCACGGACGTCGATGGGCATCGACTGGCGCGCGGGGGTAGCACGAGGTGGTTGGGGACGCGGCGTCAACGGTCGGGAGTGCCGTGACGTGCTCCAGAGCGCGACTTTGGCCGGCATCCGCGGCTTTCCCGCGTCGCGCGCGCGTCCACTTCTGTCTGGGAGCTACAGTGGGTGTGGGCAAAACTAGGAAAGAGCCTTGGATGCTCTGGAGTGCAGAGGGGAGAGAGAGAGGCTGTGAGAGAGAGAGGAAAATGTTGTCCAGAAAGGACAAATGTGGTTCCCCCCTTCTTCCACATTGCTTCCTCGGGTAGAAAAGCATCTAAGTGACAGAGGGGAACGAGGAGGGGTTGTGGTAAAAAGATGAACTCAAGGAGATTAGTGGAAGTGGCAAAAATAGGCATTTTAATTTTCTGCCAGAAGGTGTTTGATGATGTTTTGGATAGGCTAATGACTTCCACTCGCCAAGATACTCCATGGGGTGAAATGTCACATATAATTAGGGCCTTCCACCCATTTTGAGCTTATTTGGACAAAGTTGCCAATTTAACTATTTCAAACCCTAGAAATGGGCAGAAATGGATTTTTGTAGATCCAGTGGAGTAGATCACTTCTCCTTGATGTACCACTTGGTGTGGTAGCCTTATTTGGTCATGTGATCAGGCTCACCAAAGTTGGGGTCTTGGAGAAGAAGTTGGTAGTACAAAGTAGTTCAAACTTGATTCTGGTCAGAGAGGGTTTTGAGGCACTTTGACCAAGATTTCCTCTTCTCCAACCTGTGCCATTTGGTCTAGATGCATCATTAGACCATTGGAGCATGTTCACCAAGTTTGAGAATATTTGGACACATTTGGCAATGTAAGGTTGATCAAACTTCAGAATGGACAGAAATGGTTTTGAGGGGTTTTGATGATGTTATCTTGTTCTCCAAGTCATGAGACTTGGCAAGATCATCCAATATGTCATATGTGACATGATAGAATTTTCCTGGAATTTTTGGAGAATATTCCTTTGTAAATATTTCAAAAGCTTGAAATATCCAGGAAGGGTTTTAGAGGGTTTTGACCAATATTTTGAACATGACCATGTGTTGAAACTCATATATATGGAAAATATATGTCCACTGAGTCTCCCTGATTTTTGTCAAATATTTTTAAAATAATAAAATAATTTTTCCCTATTAAAGACCATTTCTGGCCTTAAGAAAAAGCTTTTAAATAAAATAGTAAAACAACTTTTAAAATTATATTTTTGTGGTTTCTGGGCATCCTATATCTAATAGGAGTCAAATATATTTTTGGAAAGATTTTTGCTGCCATTAATCAAGTACTTGCAGTGCAAACCTCAATTCAGGGGTTTTTGGAAAACTAATTTTAGAAAATACTTTCTGGCCAAATTATTTTTGTAAGAAAATTCTATATTGCACTATACACATGGCATGGTCATTGGACAGGAGCTTGTGGCAAGGAGATGAAATATTGAGGGTAGAGTAGTTGACTTCAAGAAGCACTTGAAAAGAAACACAGAGAGAAAACCAACTCCAAATAAAAGCCAAATAATGCAAAAAGTTTTTGTTGGTCCAAATTTTCATGCTTTATTAATGAAAATGAAATGTTACAAAATGCAGGGTGTGACAGACCTACCCCCCTTACAAGAATCTCGTCCCCAAGATTCCTAAACTAGGCTTTAAAGAGATACGGGAACTCGGATCTAAGGTAGTCTTCACGCTCCCAAGTTGCTTCTGCTTCAGTGTGATTGCTCCATTGGACCTTGAAGTACGTGATGGTGCGGCTTCGAGTGCGTCGCTCAGCCTCATCCAGAATGCAGATGGGCCTCTCACGATAAGTCAAATCAGGTTGAAGATCAATGGCTTGGTGATTGACGTCCTTGTAGAGGTCGGGCTTGTCTGGAACTTGGAGGCACTTTCGGAGTTGTGACACGTGGAACACGTTATGCACATCAGAAAGTTCAGGTGGAAGTTCCAACTGATAAGCCACTTCTCCTCGTCGTTCCATGATCTTGAAGGGGCCAATGTATCTCGGAGCGAGCTTCCCTTTGACATGGAAACGCTGTTCTCCTTTGAGAGGGGTGACCCGGAGATAGACATGGTCTCCAACTCGGAAGTTTATGTCCCTACGACGTGAGTCAGCGTAGCTCTTCTGTCTTGACTTGGCAGACTTCAGACGCTCTCTGATAAGCTGGACTTGCTCTTCGGCTTCACGAAGGATATCCGGCCCAAAGACAAGTCCTTCTCCGGTCTCTGACCAATTGAGAGGTGTACGGCACTTCCGCCCGTATAACACCTCAAACGGTGCCATCTGAAGGCTTGCCTGATAACTGTTGTTGTAAGAGAACTCGGCGAAAGGAAGGCAATCTTCCCACTTAGCTCCATAAGCTAAGACACAGGCTCGGAGCATGTCTTTGAGTATCTGATTCACTCGCTCTGTCTGACCTCCGGTCTGTGGGTGGAAAGCAGTGCTGAAGGACAACTTGGTCCCCATGGCCTCCTGGAATTTCTTCCAAAACCTTGAGGTGAACTGGGTTCCTCGATCTGACACAATCTCCTTGGGAATGCCATGAAGGCTCACGATTCGGTTAATGTAGAGAGTTGCCAGCTGGTTGCCATCATGGGTAGTCTTAACAGGAATGAAATGGGCCACTTTGGTCAAATGATCGACTATGACCCAGATGGAGTCATGTCCCTTGTTTGACCTAGGTAGTCCAGTGATGAAATCCATCCCGACTCTATTCCATTTCCACTCAGGCACCTTGAGGGGTTGCAACAATCCAGCAGGTCGCTGATGTTCAGCTTTGACTCTCTGGCATACGTCACATTTTCCAACATAGGTGGCAATCTCCCTTTTCATCCCGTGCCACCAGAATCTTTCCTTTAGGTCCTGATACATCTTGGTTCCTCCAGGGTGGATGGAATATGGGGTGTCATGAGCTTCTTGCAAGATCAGGTTCTTGAGCTCAACCTTGTTGGGCACGCAGATGCGATTCCCAAACCACACAATTCCTTCCTCATCCTCTGAGAATCCTGAGGCTTTGCCTGCCTTGATCTTCCTCCTGATGCCTTCAATACTCTCATGCCCCTTCTGAGCTTCCTTGATATCATCAATCAAGGTAGGCTTAACTTCGAGGTTGGCCAAGAATCTTGGTGCAACCAGTTCCAACCCGAAGCTTTCAAGTTCTTCATACAAGGCGGGTAGCTAGGGCTTCAACATAGCATTCAAGGAGCAAGCCTTCCTGCTCAACGCATCTGCTACCACATTAGCCTTTCCAGGGTGGTATTGAACACTGAGGTCATAATCCTTTATAAACTCCAGCCATCTTCTCTGCCTCATGTTCAATTCCCTTTGAGTGAAAATATACTTCAGACTTTTGTGATCCGTGTATATCTCACATCGCTTCCCCAAGAGGTAATGTCGCCAAGTCTTCAGGGCATGAACCACTGCTGCTAGCTCAAAGTCATGAGTAGCATAGTTCTCTTCGTGAGGTCGCAGTTGCCTTGAAAGGTAGGCTACGACTCTGTCTTCTTGCATCAGAACACCTCCCAGTCCGGTTCTTGACGCATCACAATATATCACAAACTCCTTGTGTATATCTGGCGTGGCCAGAACTGGGGCGGTGGTCAGCCTCTTCTTCAGCTCCTGGAAGCTCTCTTCGCACTTCGGCGTCCATTCGAACTTCTTGTCCTTCTTCAAGAGCTGAGTCATGGGTCGGGAAATGCTTGAGAATCCTTCAACGAACTTGCGGTAATAACCCGCGAGTCCGAGGAAGCTTCTGACTTCCTTCACATTGCTCGGGGATTGCCATTCAGTCACGGCTTCAATCTTAGCAAGGTCGACTGACAATCCCTCTTGAGTTAAAACATGACCCAGGAATCCAACTTCACGCAGCCAGAATTCACACTTGCTGAACTTGGCATACAATTGGTGCTCTCGAAGCTTGTCTAGGACCATCCTCAAGTGTTGCTCGTGCTCTTCTTCCGACTTCAAGAAGACAAGAATGTCATCAATGAAGACAACGACGAACTTGACCAAATATTCCATGAAGACCTTATTCATGAGGTACATGAAGTAAGCCGGGGCATTGGTCAATCCAAAGGACATGACCGTGCATTCATACAGGCCATATCTGGTTACAAATGCCATCTTCGGAATATCTTGGGGTCTGATCTTCAGTTGGTAGTACCCAGATCTGAGGTCGATCTTGGAGAACACTTTGGCCCCATTGAGTTGATCAAACAGATCTTCAATCTTGGGAAGTGGGTACTTGTTCTTGATTGTAACTTCGTTGAGGGAGCGGTAGTCAATGCATAAGCGGATGGTACCGTCCTTCTTTGCCACAAACAGAACAGGTGATCCCCAAGGGGAGGCACTAGGGCGGATAAATCCCTTCCTCAACTGCTCTTCCAGCTGCTTCTTCAATTCTGCTAACTCCTCTGATCCCATTCTATAAGGCTTCTTATAGATGGGTCCTGCTCCGGGTATGAGCTCGATGATGAACTCAATGTCTCGGTCAGGAGGCATTCCCGGTAGCTCATCAGGAAAAACATCGGGATACTTGCATACTACTGGCACTTGTTCCAATCCAACTTCAGTCAGATAGTTGACTTGGTTGGCTTGAGCAGAGGAGGGGTTGGAGGCAAACTTAACTTCGACTCCTCGGTCATTGGTCATAGTGACAGTCCGGTTGGCGCAATCAATCAAGCCTTGGTGCTTGCTGAGCCAATTCATTCCCAAGATCACATCCAAGCCTTGTGATTTCAGGATGATAAGGTCTGCTAGGAAGTCTACCCCGTTAATGGTAATCCCGACTCCTTTACATCCTATCTTGGCTCTCATCTCTGCTCCGGGGGTTTGTACCACCATAGGGTTATTCAGGGGTGTAGGGGTCATGCCACTTTTTAATGCAAAACTTTGGGTGACAAAAGAATGCGTGGCTCCAGAATCAAACAAAATAGTTGCGGGTGCTGAATTGACAAGGAACGTACCCAGCACGACGTCCGGGTCTTCCTGGGCTTCTTCTGCAGTGATATGATTCACACGACCCCTGCCGTTGTTGGGCAGGTTGCGGGGAGCTTGGTTCCTTGGTGGCATTCCATGGCCTTATCCTGGGTTCTGCGCATTGGGGCGCGGGGCGTCGGGCTTCTTGTTGGGGCAATTCTTGGAGTAGTGCCCTGGCTGTCCACATCCAAAGCAAGTGACTTGGTTGGGGATGACGCCCTTGCCAGCATTGTTATTGGGGTTGTTGTAAGCTGGCCTGGGGTTGGCATACTGCTGAGGTGGGTAGTTGGTGCGGGGTGCAGGAGCTCTTGGTTGCTGATAGGTTGGCTTGACCGGAGCTGGCTGCCACGGACGAGGCTTCTGGTTGCTGGAGCTACCCTTGCTGATCATCTTGCGCTTACGAGTGTCATCCAAGGCACGTCGCTTGTCCTCAAGCATGAGTGCCTTGTTCACCAGATCAGGAAAGGTTGGGCAGTCACACACAACAAGCGAGTACTGCAGAGTCTGGTTAAGGTCTTCCATGAAGCGCTCCCTTTTGGCAGCATCAGTGCTGACATCCTCGGGGGCATACCTTGAGAGAACACTGAACTTCTGCATGTACTCCTTGACCGTGCTACTACCTTGCTTCAGGGCTCGGAACTCACGCTTCTTGATGGCCATGATTCCAGAAGGAATGTGGGCCTTGCGGAATTCTGTCTTGAAGGTATCCCAAGTGATGTCTTGCTCAGCATCCATAGCCTTGAATCCATCCCACCAGGCTCTGGCAGTCCCCCCGAGACAGTGGGCAGCATACGCCACTTTATCACGGTCCTCGGTGCATCCAACTAGAGCCAGCAGATCCTCAATGGTGCGGACCCAGTCGTCTGCATCTAGGGGTTCTGCAGTCTCGATGAAAGTGGGTGGTGCATGCTTCTTGAACTCCACCAGCGTGGAACGTCCATGGCCGTGTCCCGCCGGCTGGCGATTGACAGCTTGAGCAATCATCTGGAGGGCTGCGGTGTTGGCTTGGCGCTCCTCTCGGAAGGCTTGGAGAAGCTGAGCCAAGTCCATGTTCGGAGGAGGTGGTGGTCGTGGAGTCTGTCCTTGGGCTTGGTCCTGGCTGGCTCCTGCCTCAGCAGAACCTCCGTCTTCTTGCGGCTGGGTAGAGGTACCAGTACGGGTTACAACAGGCATCCTGTTGGAGCGGTCAAGGTCTCATGATTGGGAATATAAAATGAGGGAAAGCAGTATAGATGGGATGCCTAGTAAGGGGGTGGTGTGACACAAAATTTAAGTTAACCAAGGCCAGAAGGGCCAAACTCATGCATTAAAACCAAATGGGATATGTAGTCGTTTACAAGTTCCCTGAAGGGAAAGTACGACTCCATCAAAGCAAGTTGAAAGCAAACACAACATAACATGGTTTCATAAGAACCATTACAAGGACTCGACTTCGCAAAAGGGGTACATGACCTATCCTACCATAGGCTACGAGCTAGCCTATCCTAGTCCTGAACGGTGCCTAAGTGGTGGAATGCTCGGTCGGGTATTCTGGCTCCTCTGGGTCTTCCTCCTCATCTTCATCTGTCTTGGTCTCTTCGTCGCTTGAGGAAGTGGGGAGTGGAGGAGCTGAACACGGTGCTGCTTTGCCGGTGGCGTCGTGAAGAGGTTGCGGTACTCCTTTGCCGTCATACGGCGTGGCTGAGGTGATCCCTTGGCATGTGCGACCTGTGGGGGTCGTCCGCCTTGATAAGCTACTGCGGGTTGTCCAGGGGGTGCTCCATCCTTCTTGATCCTGTCCGCCTTCATCTGAACTATGCGGAGGAGTTCCTTGGTCTCGCGGAGTTCCTTCTGAAGCTCCGTCGACTCCGAGGCCAGGTGTTGTGCCAGACTGTCGGCACACAAGCTGAAGTAGGTCTGGAAGCAGAGAGAAAGTCCCTCGTCCAAGGGTGGTGCTGGTGCACTGCTCTCGTCATCACCTTCCTTACGATAAGGCAGGTATCGAGTGGCTGGCTCACTCGCCATCTCCGGCAGGAGATCCCGGAGGCGAGTCAGCGCCTTGAGGGCAGCAGTCTCCACGGCGAGGAGCAGTGTCGCCATCTGGGGTCCCTCAAAGAACCAGCTCGTCGGGGAGTCGTTCGCCCTCACGACTACCTCCACGTGATACTCCTTCTTGGTGCTGTCGACCAAGTGCTCGTGGTAGGAGAAGGTGGGGACTCAAGTGAACTGGCACTTCCTGAGGCTATCCTCAAGAAGCATGGGAAACCCAGTGGTCAGGAAGTCCTCGGGTACGGCGGCCATCTACAAAAGTGGAAGGGGAAGGGTCAATAAAGGGAATGTGACCTATGCTTAGGATACTAACATAATACATAGGTATATGGGTAATCTAGGGGATAGTCTCGCTCTAACTAACGTCCATGCTAACTAAGGCTTCCTACAGTCAGGATGGCTCTGGTACCAGCTCTGTGGGGACCCCGACTCATGAGTCGTGATCACCGAATGCACGTGTACAGTGATCCCAGAGATCAATGCTCACTGAACACACAGAAGCTGAATAACAAGAGTCTTACATCCATACATACCGTCTTACACAAATTGTGACCATTAAGGTCAAGTCTTACATCGATAAAGCCTTAAGGGCTGAACATCAAATGAAACATAAGCAGCGGAAATCGTCGTCGATAAGTAGAACCCATGCCATCTGCCTTAACCCTACAGGCATTCTGACCGGGAAACGTCCTAGCTCGCATGATCGTCTCCAAAGAACTCTTCTTCGAACTCCGGTTCTTCCATGCCTGGTCAATTAAATAACCAGTGGCAAGCCAATGAGTACTTTGAATGTACTCGCAAGCAACCCATGTTTTGGTTCAAGGTACAACAATGCATGACATAGGTAAATTTTTGCATAAAGCTAGTTTTGAGTGCAATGACATGTTCAACATCCTATAAAGCATGCATCAAGAGAATTCAAGTAACCATGAGAACTGGTCACAGATATCAACATAAATAGAATGGGCACCAACCCATTTACCATAAGCCGAGTGGGCACCAACCCATCTCAATCGTGTCAAGTCCTTGTCTTGACCCAAGTCATTTCCATCATCACACACACTAGGTTGAAAACCCTGGACATAGTTTAAGCAGCACCGCCCAACCGTCCTTGACCGTGGACACGGCTATTCGAATAGTTTTACACTCTGCAGAGGTTGCACACTTTACCCACTAGATCCGGGGAACTTCCGTGTCAACCACGACCCGCGGTACCTCAAGTACCCGGGGTAAGCACCCGATCACTACCTTTCCCTAGACGACACTAACATGGAGTCCACTCGATTGGCAGTGACCCCCGTGCCCAACATTTCAAATAACATTTTCGTGGAGCCTTGCTCCCATATTCATCACATACCACTGGCACGGGGTACCAACGGTGTGTCCGGTGCCCCATAAAGATGGTCATGGCCGCCCTACCTGGCACGACCCCGTCCCAAGAGAGAGCACCAACTCTCCCCCATCACTAGTGATGCGGTCTCCAAGCTAGTATCGGACTAGGTACTCAATAATGCCCTTTCCCATATAAGGGTAGAGTGGTCGCGCATGTAAGGTTGGGACAGTCATCAAATCTTAAATCTAATCCGTTTTCGAAAACAACACACACTTGCCTCGGTACACCACTTCGTCATCGAGTGGTTACCATCTCATCATCTCCCTCGGGCACGAGTGGCACCCGATGGGGTTTTCAAAAGTCGTTTTGAAAATATTTTGTCTCTATCACCATGCATATTCCCGTCCCTTGTTGCATAGCACTACTTAGCATCCTATCTATTCCCATCGGCATAACCCTCATAAGAAGGTAGGGCCATGCACAATGCAAGTGTCAACGAGAGAATAACGGAGGCAACCAACCCACGTGGTTCACCACCTCACCATGATTCCGATGCATCAATAATAAAGAGCTATAAATGACATGCATATAAAGGGGTTTCATAGTCATGGTCAAAGGGCTGCTTGCCTTGGTTGGCTTGATCTTCAAAGTCTTCAGGCCCTGCTCCTCCTTCTTCCTCAGCTACCACGTCAAATACGGGATCTAACGTCGCAAGAAAACAACGGGAAAATAAGACAATAATAAAAACAGAAAAGTCAAAGTGCTCAGAAAAATGTCAACTTATTTTTGTAAAATACTAGGAGGAAAGCTAGGAAGGGGACAACTTTTGGTTTTGGTTCTGGAGTAGCAGAATAGGAGATATGGATTTTCAAAGGCATATTTAAATGCTAAAAATCACATTTAAATATTTACAGTGAAGAAAAGGTTGTTGGATCAGAGTGAAAGTTGTACCATTAAATAGGTTGCAATATTCTAGGAATTTAGAAATTGGAATCAATTCATTTGGATAAATATTCTGTCCAGTGGAATTTTTGGAAATAAGACAAAAAAAGAAAAAGAAAAACGGCGCTGTGCCACTGCGCCAGAGAGGCCACGGCAGCAGCAGGCCCAGAGGGGAAACCAGCCCACGCGGCCGCCACGTCGAAGGCGTAAAGGCGAAATACGCCTTCAGCCGACGACGGATCGATGCGCGCGCGCGCGCACGTTTTAAACCTGACGGGTGGATCCCACCAGTCAGGGCGTGAGGCTGACGGGCCGGCCCCACGGCGGCCGTCGTCTACCTCCGGCCAGAGGCGACGGCGAGCTCGCCGGCGGCGATACAAGGCACGGGAAGGGATGCGGGGGCTACCGTTGGACTCAGGGTGGAGTCGCGGTTCTGGTGGTGGTGGAGACGGTCGCCGGAGTGGCCTGCTTCGCCGACGACGAGGTCACGCGGCGGAGGCGCTTCGGGCGTCGGTGACTCCGGCCGTTTCCGGCTACAAAACAAGGGGGAAAGAGAGGGGAAAGAATCAGTGGCGCCTCGCGGTTCCAGATCGAGAGAGAGCTGGGGCGGAGAAGGCCTGTACCGCGCGGACGCCGACGAGCCGAGGCGGCTCGAGCTCGATCTCGAGCTCGGGTGGTTCTGGAGAGGAAAGAGTGGTGCGGAAGGTCGATTGGGTGTGTGGAGGAGCGACAGGGAGGAAGAGAGGGACTCGGGGCTGCCTTATATAGGCTGGCCGCGGTTCACCGTAGGCGTGGCCTACGGGCGCCCGCAGGATCGGCTCTGGAGGCCGTTGGAGAAGGAATGGAGCTGTCCACGGCGTTCGTGGGGATGGAGTAGGGCGCCAGGGAGAAGGAGAGAGAGCAGGGAGAGGCACTGGCGCTCGCGCGTGTGAGGCCGGGCATTGGCCGAGCCGGGCGGCGCTGGGCACGCGTTGCAGGATGTGAGAGAGAGGGAGAGACAAGGGGGCCTGCACGGTGGCTTGTCATGGACGTCGAGGGGCATCGACTGGCGCGCGGGGGTAGCATGAGGTGGTCGGGGACGCGGCGTCAACGGTCGGGAGCGCCGTGACGTGCTCCAGAGCGCGACTTTGGCTGGCATCCGCGGCTTTCCCGCGTCGCGCGCGCGTCCACTTCTGTCTGGGAGCTACAGTGGGTGTGGGCAAAACTAGGAAAGAGCCTTGGATGCTCTGGAGTGCAGAGGGGAGAGAGAGAGGCTGTGAGAGAGAGAGGAAAATGTTGTCCAGAAAGGACAAATTTGGTTCCCCCCTTCTTCCACATTGCTTCCTCGGGTAGAAAAGCATCTAAGTGACAGAGGGGAACGAGGAGGGGTTGTGGTAAAAAGATAAACTCAAGGAGATTAGTGGAAGTGGCAAAAATAGGCATTTTAATTTTCAGCCAGAAGGTGTTTGATGATGTTTTGGATAGGCTAATGACTTCCACTGGCCAAGATACTCCATGGGGTGAAATGTCACATATAATTAGGGCCTTCCACCCATTTTGAGCTTATTTGGACAAAGTTGCCAATGTAACTCTTTCAAACCCTAGAAATGGGCAGAAATGGATTTGTGTAGATCCAGTGGAGTAGATCACTTCTCCTTGATGTACCACTTGGTGTGGTAGCCTTATTTGGTCATGTGATCAGGCTCACCAAAGTTGGGGTCTTGGAGAAGAAGTTGGTAGTACAAAGTAGTTCAAACTTGATTCTGGTCAGAGAGGGTTTTGAGGCACTTTGACCAAGATTTACTCTTCTCCAACCTGTGCCATTTGGTCTAGATGCATCATTAGACCATTGGAGCATGTTCACCAAGTTTGAGAACATTTGGACACATTTGGCAATGTAAAGTTGATCAAACTTCAGAATGGACAGAAATGGTTTTGAGGGGTTTTGATGATGTTATCTTGTTCTCCAAGTCATGAGACTTGGCAAGATCATCCAATATGTCATATGTGACATGATAGAATTTTCCTGGAATTTTTGGAGAATATTCCTTTGTAAATATTTCAAAAGCTTGAAATATCCAGGAAGGGTTTTAGAGGGTTTTGACCAATATTTTGAACATGACCATGTGTTGAAACTCATATATATGGAAAATATATGTCCACTGAGTCTCCCTGATTTTTGTCAAATATTTTTAAAATAATAAAATAATTTTTCCCTATTAAAGACCATTTCTGACCTTAAGAAAAAGCTTTTAAATAAAATAGTAAAACAACTTTTAAAATTATATTTTTGTGGTTTCTGGGCATCCTATATCTAATAGGAGTCAAATATATTTTTGGAAAGATTTTTGCTGCCATTAATCAAGTATTTGCAGTGCAAACCTCAATTCAGGGGTTTTTGGAAAACTAATTTTAGAAAATACTTTCTGGCCAAATTATTTTTGTAAGAAAATTCTATATTGCACTATACACATGGCATGGTCATTGGACAGGAGCTTGGGGCAAGGAGATGAAATATTTAGGGTAGATTAGTTGACTTCAAGAAGCACTTGAAAAGAAACACAGAGAGAAAACCAACTCCAAATAAAAGCCAAATAATGCAAAAAGTTTTTGTTGGTCCAAATTTTCATGCTTTATTAATGAAAATGAAATGTTACAAAATGCAGGGTGTGACAGCTGGCCACTTACAAAGGTGGAAAGCAAGCGGAGGCCACCCCTAGTCCCTCCAAAGGGGAGCGGGTGTGCTTCATCTCTTATCTAATAAGGGGGCTCGGATTTCCTATTCATCCGTTTCTCCGGGGGCTCCTGGAGTTCTACGGACTCCAGCTTCATCACCTCACGCCCGTCTCCATTCTGCACATCGCGGGTTACGTAGCTCTTTGCAAGCTGTTCCTGGGCATCGAGCTCCATTTTGCGCTGTGGAAGAGACTGTTTTGCTTCGTACCCCGTTCTCAAGAGGGGTCAATATATCAAATGGGCGGAGCCGAAATATGGCGCATCGCCAGGACCGGATATCTATCCGGAACCCCAAAGAAGGCATCCGAAGACTGGCCTTCGGAATGGTTTTATGTGGAAGATGCTCCACTGCCGGACCCAGTTCGGATCGGCCTCCGGGAGTTCAACAAGGCTTCTCTGAAGAAGCGCCTACGTTGGCGCCCACGGAGCCCTCAACAGGAGGAAGACAGGAGCGTCCATTACTTGATGGGCCGGATTAGGTTGATGGCCCATTCCGGATTAACCATGATCGGAGTCATGGCCACATGCATCATGCGAGGGGTGCAGCCGCTCCAATATAGGGGCCACCCCATGTGAGATTTCAACGGGGAGAACGACGCCACCCGTCATGGCCGTAAGGGGCCGGGATCGGCCGCGGATCTGGTCAAGATCCTGTCCGGCCTTTACAAGGGGGACAAAGAGGACTTCCTCCAGACGAGCCCATTGAATGGGTTCTCCATGAATAACTCTCGGAGCTGGGTAAGGGGATGTTTACTTATCCGACCCGTGCTTTCAAATTTAAATACCTTACTTTATGGTTTTGATGCATGAATTGCGCCGGAATGTGGAGAGCATACATAGTACGGCTCCACAACCCGAGGATCCGGGAAGATCCCTTGATCCGGCCTCCGAAGAGGATCCGGACATAATGGTGGAGCTAATTGACGGGGTGTTCCACCAACTCAGCATGGACAATGCTCTAGTCGCCATCACGGCTGACTACCCTGGCCTAACTCCGGCTTCCCAGGTAATTATGACCGGAGTCTGACATTATTAATTCATCCTTGCGTATTTCTGACCACCGTATACAATGGTGTCACGCAGGAGGTGCCTTCAAGGCAGGAAGACGAACCCACGGCGACTAACCAACAAGGGTCAGTCCGGCCCAGCAGGCGGAAGAGGAGTGCGGTGCGAATCGAAACGTCACCGCAACGGTATAGCTCGCAACCGTTATTCAGGAAAAGGATTCCCAGGAGGCGTATTAATGCTCGTGACTTTTCCAGGAGAAAGAGCACTCGTCGGACTGTGCCCGGAGAAGTTGCCAACCAAGCCTCCGCCCGCCAGGCTCCAACACCTGGTCCGGAGGGGGAGGCGAGCGCAAGGCGCGAGCCGGATACTCCTCCAGCAGAGGATGCCGACAGGCTGTCCGCCACCAGGTCTGAGGTGGAGAGCGCCATGAATCATAGGCGTCGCCGGACAGTTCTGCGTGACGCGTGCTTCTCCCTAGAGGCGTTGAATGCCTTTAACGCGGGAGACGCGCACCTCCGTGCCGCTCAAGATGGTTTAACCAGAGCCACGGAGCAGTATGTAAAAGACATACGGGTAAGAGATTTTAATAGCTGTATACGGGTAAGACATGCGTGCAAGTAGTTAAAGTAACTGATTTAAGGATCATTTGATATGCAGGATCTTACGGAGAAGAATGCCCAATTGTCCCAGGAGCTTAAAGAGTGCAAAGCCCAACTTGAGGACGCACTAGCTGCCGCAGAAGGAGGCACAGAGACCCTCTCCGGTAACACATTATTTCAAAAAAGATAAGCGGTGTGCGGCGTGCGTATAAATCTGACAATAATATTGCAGATGTTGCCGAACTTGATCCGGACAAGCAACAGCTACTACGCTAGCTGAAGGCCGGCGAGAGGGTGCTTACGAAGGTGCGGCAGGAGAGGAACAAACTCCAAGATGCCCACGCCCAGCTTAGAGAAAAGGTGAAAGGTGTTCGGGCCGAGCTGTCTGGCTCCGTGAAGGAGAATCAGCGGCTTCGTCGCGGCATCTATAGTAAGTGCTTGAGCGAACTCCTTTGAAAAGAAGAGTTCGGCGAGGAAGTCAATTGACAAAAATATGTCTGTAGGTGTGCTCACAGGTCGCCCTGCGGAAGAAATGCCCGGTTCAACAGGTGACCAACTTCCCGAGCTGGTGCAACTGCTCGAACGTGTTCGGCAGGCGATGAGTGGCGTCGGCCAGGCCTTATGGCCATCCCTCTCCCTACCCGAGGGCCTTGGAGAGCTTGCGAGCTTCAGGGAGCGCGGCAGCGCTTCCTTTTATGGAAGATATCGGCCTACCGTCAAGGTGCCAGGGAGGCCTGGGCCATGGTGAAGACGCGGTACAAGAAGGCGGATCCAAACCACATGGCCGAGGTTAGACCTGTGGGGCCCGATGGGAAGGAGATCCCTGCGAGCTTAGTGTACGGCCATGTAGAGTTGGCCGCTAAGTATTCCCAACGGGACTGTAAATTAGACAGCCTGTTAGACGGGATTGACGAGGAGTACAGTCAGTCAATTTGACGATGTATTTAAAATGACATGTTAAATGCCTTCTAGCCGGATTGTAGATCGTTTGTCTTTGCCGACCTTTTCGCTTCAACCTCGGGACACTAGAGTCCGGAGTGTGTCCGTATACCTTCTCGGTTATGAAAAAAACCGGGGCATGCATGGATACTAGGCGTATGGGTCATTAGTGCTTTATCAGACAAGTGCCCAACTAGTTATGTTATATTACATGGTTAGTAAGAAACATCTTCCAGGGAGAATAGTTCCGTTAAGGGTTCCTTTCCCTGGGAGGCATGCCCTAAAGTGCATGTCCGGACTGCGAAAAGAGCAGGAAAACATCTGGGGGCAGATAAATAAATGTGTAAAAAATCATCTTTCAAGTCACCGACCGAATATTCCCTTAAGAACGCTAGCTTTCGGCTTCACCCAGTCTGAGGTACACATCCGGCTGAACCGGCAGTAACAATCGCAGAGGTGCTCCCTTTACCTCCTAGCCGAACAATCGGGAACGTAGGGGTAAGCACAGGAGCCAGGCAACCCAACTTGGCCAAAATTTAAGTCATATCGATGCATATAATGGTGAATAAAAGGTACATGTGGAAGTTTAACACATGTGCTCGGCATGAAGCCCGTATAAGTAAGCTTCTGTTATATAAGCCCCCAGGTATAATGAGTGCGGGTAGCACATCAACTGTGTGCGAACAATGCGCAAATTGGACCTCAAGGGCTTTTATGAAAAAGGTGGAAAAAAGAGAGAAACAAAAGACAGCTGAAGTGTAAAAAGGTGGACGGAGGAAGGAGACGAACTCTTAGTCCGGCGCTAGGCATAGAATCTTCGGAGGCGGGATGCGTTCCATCGGTTCGGCTCGAGTCGGTTGTCCCATGCATTTCGCAGACGGTATGCTCCGCCGGTCAGGACTTGGTCGATGATGAAGGGGCCTTCCCATTTGGGCTTGAGTTTGTCCTTTTTCTTGTCCGGCAGGTGTAGAACTAGTTCGCCAAAATTATAAGTTTTAGCCCGTACTTCTCTGCTTTGATATCTTCGAGCCTGCTGCCGATAGAATGCGGAACGGGCCTTTGCCACATCGCGTTCCTCCTCCAATGCGTGCAAGCTGTCCTGCCGATCCAGCTCAGCTTCTCTTTCTTCGTACATGCGCACTCGAGGTGAGTCATGAATTATGTTGCAGGGCAAAACTGCCTCTGTGCCGTATACCATAAAGAATGGTGTGAATCCGGTAGTACGGTTTGGCGTGGTCCGCAGCCCCCAGAGTACAGAGTCCAGCTCCTCTACCCAGTGCGTGTTAGATTCCGTAAGGGACCGCACTAGTCTGGGCTTGATGCCGCTCATTATCAGACCATTTGCTCGCTCAACTTGATCGTTGGTTTGAGGATGATAGACTGAAGCGTAATCGAGCTTAATGCCCATATTTTTGCACCAGAGTTTGACCTCGTCGGCCGTGAAGTTCATGCCGTTATCGGTAATGATCCTATGGGGGACGCCATAACGGTGTACTACCCCGGATATGAAGTCTATCACTGGTCCGGACTCTGCCGTTTTAACTGGCTTGGCCTCTATCCATTTGGTGAATTTGTCCACCATGACCAATAGGTACTTTTGCTTGTGGGTTCCCCCTTTAAGGGGTCCAACCATGTCAAGCCCCCAGACCACGAACAGCCAGGTAATGGGTATAGTTTTGAGGGCGGTGGGTGGCATATGGCTCTGATTAGCGAAGAGCTGACAACCGACGCATTTTTGGACTAAGTCCTGAGCATCTGCCCGGGCCGTCGGCCAATAAAATCCAGTACAGAAGGCCTTACCTACAAGGGCCCGGGCTGCAGCGTGGTGTCCGCCTAGTCCGGCGTGAATTTCAGCCAGAAGATTTCGCCCTTCCTCTTCGAAGATGCACCTTTGAAGGACTCTGGTTGTGCTTTTCTTATAAAGTTCTCCCTCATGGACCTTGTAGGCTTTAGATCGCCGAACTATGCAGCGGGCCTCATTTTGGTCTTCGGGAAGTTCCTGCCTAATTAAATAGGCTAGGAATGGTTCTGTCCACGGGGCAATTACCGCCATTATTTCGTGGGCTGAAGGTGTTATTTCATTGGCTGAACCGCTGACTATGTCCGATTGTTCTATGTTGGGTGGCGTGGTTGTTTCCGGGTTGTTATTTCCGGACTCCTTTTCCCATAGTACGGATGGCTTAAAGAGCCGTTCCAAGAAGATGTTTGGAGGGACAGCTTCGCGTTTCGGGCCGATGCGTGCCAACACGTCGGCTGCTTGGTTATTATCCCGGGCTACGTGGTGGAACTCGAGTCCTTCGAACCAGGCTGTCATTTTTAGGAAAGCGTTACGATAGGCTGCCATTTTCGGATCCTTGGCGTCAAAGTCTCCATTTACTTGGGATATTGCAAGATTTGAATCCCCGCGCACCTCTAGGCGTTGAATACCCATGGAGATTGCCATCCGGAGACCATGTAGGCGGGCCTCGTATTCGGCTGCATTGTTGGAGTCCGTGTACATTATCTGAAGTACGTATTGGACTGTGTCTCCGGTTGGGGACGTCAGTACGACGCCAGCCCCCAAGCCGGCCAACATTTTGGAGCCGTCGAAATGCATAATCCAATTGGAGTATGCGCCGTACTCTTTAGGGAGTTCGGCTTCGGTCAATTCAGCGACGAAGTCAGCCAAGACATGAGACTTTATAGCTCGCCGAGGTTTATAAGTTATATCGAATGGTAAGAGCTCAATGGCCCATTTTGCAATCCTGCCCGTCGCATCACGGTTGTTCATAATGTCGTTGACGGGCACTTCGGAGGCCACTGTTATCGAACACTCTTGAAAGTAGTGTCGGAGCTTCCGGGATGCCATGAACACCGCGTACGCTATCTTTTGATAATGCGGGTACCGGGACTTGCAGGGAGTTAAGACGGTGGATACGTAGTACACTGGTTTTTGAAGAGGGAATTTATGCCCTTCTGTTTCCTGTTCGATGACGAGTACCGCGCTTACAACTTGATGTGTTGTCGCGATATATAACAACATTGGTTCGCCCAGGTTAGGCGCAGCCAGGACCGGATTTGTTGCCAATATGGCTTTTATTTCTTCGAGTCCGGCAGTGGTAGCATCCGTCCACTCGAAGTGTTTGGTGCGCCTGAGGAGGCGATAGAGGGGCAATGCCTTTTCTCCCAAACGGGAGATGAAGCGGCTTAGAGCCGCCATGCATCCAGTCAATTTTTGTATTTGTTTGAGGTCTTTTGGAATATCCAGTTGTGACAGAGCTCGGATCTTGGCTAGGTTTGCTTCAGTTCCTCTACCGGATACAATGAAGCCCAGGAGCTTTCCGGCTGGTACGCCGAAAATGCATTTTTCCGGATTCAGCTTAATGTCATATGCTTGGAGGTTGTCGAATGTGAGCCTAAAATCGTCTACTAGAGTTTCGATGTGTTTAGTTTTAACGACTACATCGTCTACGTATGCCTCTACTGTTTTGCCGATCTGGGTAGCGAGACATGTCTTAATCATGCGTTGATATGTTGTGCTGGTGTTTTTGAGACCGAAGGGCATCGTGTTGAAGCAGAATGGTCCATATGGAGTAATGAATGCCGTTGCGGCTTGGTCCACTTCCGCCATCTTGATTTGATGGTAGCCGGAGTATGCGTCAAGGAAGCAAAATGAATCGTGCCCTGCAGTAGCATCGATTATTTGGTCGATGCGGGGAAGGGGGAAAGGATCCTTTGGGCAGGCCTTGTTGAGGTCTTTAAAATCAACACATAGGTGCCAGGATTTGTCCTTCTTTGGTACCATTACCAAGTTTGCTAGCCAGTCCGAATGTTTGATGTCTCTGATGAATCCGGCTTCCAGTAGTTTGGCTAGCTCTTCTCCCATTGTCTGTCTTTTGGGTTCGGAAAATCGCCGAAGAGCCTGTTTGACTGGCTTGAATCCTTTTAGGATGTTTAGGCTGTGTTCTGCCAATCTGCATGGGATTCCTGGCATATCTGAAGGGTGCCAGGCAAAGATGTCCCAATTTTCCCGAAGGAATTCTCGTAGTGCGGCATCTACATCAGGGTTCAACTGTGCCCCGATGGAGGCCGTCTTTGTTGGGTCCGTTCGATGGACCTGGAATTTGACTATTTCGTCCGCTGGTTTAAAGGAGGTGGACTTGGATCTCTTATCGAGTGTCACATCATCCCTATTCACTGTAGAGCGCAGCGCAATGAGTTCCTCCGCCGCTAGGGCTTCGGATAGTGCCTCTAGGGCTAATGCGGCTGTCTTGTTTTCGGCGCGGAGTGCTGTGTCTGGATCACTGACGAGAGTGATTATCCCGCTGGGCCCGGGCATCTTAAGCTTCATGTACCCATAATGGGGTATGGCTTGAAAAATTGTGAATGCCCCTCGTCCTAATATAGCGTGATATCCGCTGCTGAACGGGGCCACTTGAAACGTGACCTCCTCGGACCTGTAATTGTCCGGCGAGCCGAACACCACATCAAGTGTGATTTTTCCTGTGCAGCGTGCTTCCCGGCTAGGGATTATTCCTCTAAAGGTTGTGCTGCTTCGCTCTATGCGGCTCCAGTCTATTTCCATTTTTTGAAGAGTTTCCTCGTAGATGAGGTTTAATCCGCTGCCACCATCCATGAGTACCTTGGTAAGATGAAAGCCGTCCACTATTGGACTGAGGACCAGTGCGGCTGGTGCTCGGGCTGTTCGGAATTTAGGTTCGTCGCTGGCGTTGAAGGTGATGGCCGTGTCGCTCCACGGATTTGTTGTTGCTACTTGGTAGACTTCGGCGAGGCTGCGGATTGTTCATTTCCACATATTATTTGATGCGAAAGTCTTGAAGACTGTTGACACCATACTGGTACTGTCGGGGTGGTTTTTCGGGGCTAGAAGCTCTTCGCCACTTTTGGCCACCTGCCGCAGTATCCAACATGCTCGAAGGCTATGTGTTGGAGTGGCGCCTTCTGTACTGTGAATTTTACAGGGTCTGCTGAGCCATCCCTCCAGTACGGTTCCGTGCCCTTTTATGGGGTTTTTGCTTTTTGCTTTTTGTACCTAGTGCCTGAGTATGATGCACCCTTTTGTTTCGGACTAGGGTTGTATTTGGAGCCGGATTGTCCCAAAACTTAGTTTCGGTTTTCCGGAAACTCTCCATCGCACAGTACTTGCGTACTATGGACGCCAGGTCGGCGAATGTGTAATTTCACGACGACTTACGGCATTCAAGATTCCCTTGTCCGTGCAATTATTGCAGAAAATCGAAATTGCGTCTTCCTCACGACAGTCTTTTATCCTGTCCATAACCAGGAGGAATCTGGCCCAGTAATGATGTACTGTTTCAGCGGGCTCTTGCCGGATTTGAGATAGATCGCATATGTTTGGGTGGGTGGGTGGAATTGAGTCTGGAACCCTACCCATCTCGAGGCTTGTCGGTGTACTAAAGTAGGGGTACCTTAGTACCCCGAACTCGTGCACGGGCAGTTGCAGCACCCCGCGGCAAGGCTTGCCGGGCGCCCGCCAAGACGCTCCGTCATTTCCTCTTACTGCCATTCAAGAACAAAGAACCAACTAAGAAGACAAAGGCCCCGGCAAGAGGAGCTTGCCGGGAAGGCCAACCAAGGCGCTCGAGAGGAACTTGCCGCGACGCCCCGTGCGTCCTGGCAAGGCCCGGCGGCCGGCAAGCTTGCCGGCACAACAAGAGAAGGGCCGCGGCAAGGCGCTTGCCGCGGCAAGGCTGCCACCCTACACCCAAATTCCAGCGCATCCAACAACGTGTCACCCCAGGGCCATCCCAGGAGCACGTGGCGAGGCGCTGCGCAGCCATGCGGGGCGAGGTGGCAAGCAGAGCTGACAAAGACGCCACCGTGGCAACCGGTGGCGCACCTAAACGGTCGTTTCCTTGCACTGTTGGGGCGACCGGACGGGCATTAAATGCCCTTGTCCCCTGCCGTCAGAGTTAGGTAGGGGACACTGTTGGTCACTGTTGTACCAACCTGCGTTTTTACCTTTCTACCCCCTCTTCCTACGTCGCCACCTATTGGTGCCCCCTTCAGACTATAAAAGGGAGGCCCATGCGCACGTAGAAGGGGTTGGGTTCGTTCGACACATCCAACACCACCATACGCTCGCGCTATCGAGCAAAAGCAAATACAAACGCAAAGCAGTAGTAGGAGTTTTATCTCTCCGGAGAGCTCCGAAGCTTGGTAAAAATCGCCCGTCTCCCCCGCGCGCCCGACCTCGATCTGCTCTGCTTGCGCCCTCCGCTCCCTTGCCGGACTAGAAGGGGCCCCCTTTACCCCATAGGTGCTCGAGGCCACAGAGACGCCCCGACATCTTTGGCGCGCCAGGTAGGGGGCGCGTCGAGGTCGTGAGCATCTGATCCGGTCTCCGCGCGCGCTACGTCAACGCCTTCATCAACATGCCACCAATGAAGAAGCCTTCGGAGGTGGCCGCTCCGTCTACATCGATTCTACCACCACCGCCGGAGCAAGCGGGCGGTGGAGTGGACGCCGGCGGTGGAGCGGGCGCCGATGGTGGGACTCACGTCATCACCAGGTCCAAAAACAAGGCCCCGCAAGCGTCAAAGACCGTGCGGACGCCGCACCCTTCCCAGGAGGTGCAAGGTCGACAACACCCCGGTGCTCCTGGCACCGTGCTCGCATTGGAGCAAGGCCAAGCTGGTGGGTCGCGGGACGTTCGAGGTCAGCATGCACGCCCGCATGCTGGCGCGAGTGAGGTACGGTCGCCAGGACGGGGTGTTGCTCCTTCCAATCCAGTGGGGAGTCCGAGCACATCCCGCTCCTCGCGCCGCTCGTCGCCACCACCACCCAAGACAGCGGAGGAAGCGCTGGCCCGAGCCTAGCTTCTCTTGGACTACCCTCTGGCGCCACACAAGATTGACGACTGGAGGATGACCATTTACAGCCTCATCAGCTTCGCCAACGGCGACAAACCCCGGCAACC
This sequence comes from Triticum timopheevii, assembly GCA_963921465.1. Classification (NCBI taxonomy): domain Eukaryota; kingdom Viridiplantae; phylum Streptophyta; class Magnoliopsida; order Poales; family Poaceae; genus Triticum; species Triticum timopheevii. Next base: position 146,005,708 of record OY997270.1, read on the forward strand.
GAGCGCATCGAAACCCCGGCAAGGCGCCCAGGCGCAAGCCGACGCCGACAAGACCGCTGGGGGTACTACCTCCGTGCACTCCCAGCCCCGAAGGCCAAGATCGCCGGCTCGCCGGGCCAACCCCGACGCCGACTCCACCGCGTCGTCGGACCCGCGAATCCGCCATGATCAACGCCACGTTCTCGAAGAACGGCGGCACGAAGACGCTCACACTCGCATCAAGCGCAGAAGGGAAGCGCGACGTCAATCTGACCAGTGCGCTGGACCCACTGTCGATATGCATGCACCAGGGGAACCAAGCGACTTTCCATACGCGGCAGGTTGCCCTGCGTTCAACCGTGAGCTGCGATAAGTCCAGTGGCCCAAAACCAAGAACTTCAAGCCCGACGTGCCCGAGAAGTATGATGGCAGGATACATCCATCGGAGTTCCTCAGCATCTACACCATCGCAGTGCAGGCTGCCGGAGGGCGCGACGAGAAGATCCTCGCCAACTACTTCCCGCTGGTGCTCAAGCCCAACGTTAGATCTTGGCTCATGCACTTGCCGGACGGCTCCATCTCTTCATGGGCGGACCTGTGTCATCAGTTTGTCGGCGCCTTCACAGGCGGCCACAAACCCCATGGCCAGGAGAGCGATCTGCATTTGCTCGTCTAGAAGGAGGGAGAGCCCCTGCGCAACATCCCAGACGTCCACCCTGCCGCGGTTATCAGCGTGTTCCACCAGAACGTGCGTAACCGCAGGATGAGGGAGGAGATGGCGATATGCAAGATCAGAGATGTCAGCGAGCTTTATGCTCTGGCCGACAAGTGTCCACGAGCTGAGGAGGGAAGGAAGATCCCCGGAGAGATTGCAGGAGCAGAAGGATCTGACAGTGAGGATGTTGCCCCGGCAAGGAAGAACCGGAGGCGGAACAAGAGGAAAAGAAAGGCTAAGGATGTGCTAGCTGTCGAGCATTCCGGCAACGGAGGCGGCTCCGACAAGGCCAAAGCCGATGACTCCGGCGAGGCTGTGGTCGCCGTCGACAAGCAGGATAGCTCCGGCAAGCGGTATTGCAAGATCCACCGCACCAAGGGCCATGACCTCCAAACCTGCAAGAGAGTTGAGCAGATGGCGGAGCTACAGAAAGCTGAGTACGAGCGCCGCGACAAGGAGAGGGCCCAAGGAGGCGGCGGAGGATCCGGCAAGAAGCTTCCTGCCCGGGGAGGGCACCGCGGCAAGGCCAAGCCGCGGCAAGGAGACAGGCCTCCCCGTGGCCGCGACAAGGACGAAGATGAAGATGAGGATGATGAGATGGAGGAAGATGAGGCTGATGACCAAGAGTTTCAGAAAGCAACGGAGGGTGCCTCTCTGCACACCTCGCACCGCCAACTCAAGCAGTGGGTGCGAGAAGTGAACGGAGCGGAGCCATCCGTCGAGTCGCGCAAGCCTCTGAAGTGGTCCGGCACGCCCATCGTCTTCGATGTTGAGGATCACCCTGATCGCATCACTGCGGTCAGGTGCTTGCCGATGTTGGTCTCACCAACAATCCGCAACCTCAAGGTCACGAAGATGTTGGTTGACGGCGGGGCCGGCCTGAACCTGATTTCCTCCGCAATACTCAAGAAGCTCCAGATCCCCGATAGCGAGCTCGAAGAAACCGATTCCTTTCAAGGAATAAATCTGGGAAGGAGCAAGCCGAAGGGGAAGATCACACTGCCAGTAACGTTTGGCAGCGATCTGAATTTCAGGACAGAGAAAGTCGCATTTGATGTTGCTGATATCCCGTTGCCCTACAATGGGATACTAGGCCGTCCTGCGCTCGACAAGTTCATGGCAGCCTCTCACTACGCCTACAATGTGCTCAAGATGCCTGGTCCGATAAGTGTCATCTCTATCCAAGGTGACAAGAAGGACGCACTTATCTGCACCGACAAGATCTACCGGGAAGCAGCAGCCGCAGCAGAGCGCAAGCCACTTGCCGCTGAAGCTCCCCGGGGGAAGAAGAAGGCTGAGTCCGGCAAGAGCAGCTCTGGCACCCACTCCAGCAAGCGCCCCTCCCCGGAGTGCTGCGCTACCGTTGAGGAGGCACCATCGAGCTCCACCGGCAAGTGCAAGAAGGCAAAGGCAGTTCTACCGAAGACCAAGCCCGGCAAGGACAGCTCTGGCGCCCACTCTGGCAAGCGCACCCCCCTGGAGTGCTGCGCCGCCATCGAGGACTCGCCATCGAGCTCCACCGGCAAGTAGAGCAAAGAGAACAGCCAGCTTCAAAATTTTGAGTCATATTCCTTGAAAGGCCGTACCTTGTATGGGAAAACCTGTGCGCAAAGGGGTCGAATCGTGGCTAAGTTGCGCCCTTGATTCGTTTCGAGTCTGCTCAACGATGAAAGCGCGCCGCAACTAGCCCGACGAGTTTTTCCTGCTGGAGGCAACACCGCCAGCGGGCTGCTGATGTTCCGCACTCAGCAAGCGTGTTTGCACCGGCGGCTTCCCTGAAAGCGTGAGGGTGAAGACGTACAAGGGAGGGAATCAAGGGAGAAGTGCGGCCTTGCCGGAGCATAGAAGACGGAAAAGCTAAGTTGCCCAAGTTTGAGTGCAGAGCACCTTCAGTTTCTTTTTTTAATTTCTACGTTATATTCCTTGAACGTCCGTACCTTGTATGGAAAACCCGTGCGCGGAGGAACCCACTCGTGGTTAAGTTGCGCCCTTGCTTTGTTTCGAGTCCGCTCAACAATGAAAGTGCGCTGCAACTTGCCCGACAAGGTTTCTTGCCGGAGAGAACACCGCCAGCGGGCTGCTGACGTTCCGCACTCAGCAAGTGTGTTAGCGCCGGCAAGTTTCCTAAAAGCGTAGGGTAAAAACATACAAGGGATGTAATGAAGTAGAGGATGTAACGTAGCAAGCCTTGCCGTGGGACATCCTTTGTATGGGAAACTTGTGCGCGGAGGAGCCGAATCGCGGATAAGTTGCACCCTTGATTTGTTTTCGAGTCCGCTCAACAATGAAAGCGCGCTGCAACTAGCCCGGCGAGGTTTCTTGCCGGAGGCAACACCGCCAGCGGGCTGCTGATGTTCCGCACTCAGCAAGCGTGTTTGCACCGGCGGGTTCCCAAAAAGCGTAGAGTATGAACATACAAAGGGTGAAACATAGCATTGCATTACCCAACATGAAGTTACGCCACAAAAAGTAACTTATTGTGGCGTTGTCTAAGTTGTTTTCATGACTGAAATAGCAGCGGCAAGGAAAGAGCAAGAAGGCGCGCTGGCACCTGAGCCCGGCAAACCCACATTGCCGGGGGCTGCGGGCACCAAGGTCCCTCCCTGGCGAACCAGGGTCGCCGGGGGCTGCGATGCCAGCGACAAGAGCAAGAGAAAAGGGCGCAGGCTCCCGTGTCCTGACAAGTCAGCGTCGCCGGGGGCTGTGATGCCAGATAAGTTTCTCATCCCTCATCATGCATCCTCTTATGGACTGGGGAATGCGGAGCCGCGTCCTTGAACGTCCGTGCCTTGTATGGAAAACCTGTGCGCGGAGGACCCAACTCGTGGTTAAGTTGCGCCCTTGCTTTGTTTCGAGTCCGCTCAACAACGAAAGTGCGCTGCAACTAGCCCAACAAGGTTTCTTGCCAGAAACAACACCGCCAGCGGGCTGCCGATGTTCCGCACTCGGCAAGTGTGTTAGCGCCGGCAAGTTCCCTCGAAGCGTAGGGTGGAAACATACAAGGCACAGAATCAAGTAAAGGATATAACCCGGCAAGCATTCCCCTCTTTTTATTAAAAAAAACAACCCGTTCTAGTACAAGTCCATAGAGGATGAAAAACATGAAAGAGAGGATTACAAGTTTTAAATACATCTAAAGGCCCGAAGGCTTACAAATTAAAAAAGAAGATAAGATGCCCGTAATCCCACTCCAGTTTCTCTCTTCAGGAGGTAGGTCAAGGAGGCCCCGGCAAGAGAAGCTTGCCGGGAAGGGCAAAAGGGGCGCCTAGGTGAGCTATGTGTGCCAGAAGACACCAAGAGAACACCCCGGGGGCCGGCCAGGGGCTTGACGGAGATGGAGGCACTGGAAGCAGAGCTCGAAGACGGGGCGGCAGGACGTCAGCACGCTGTCGACGGCACCACGCCCTCGTACTCCGACTTGACGGCCTTGCCGCCGCCCCTCTTCCTCTTCCGAGCCTCCCTACGCCATCCGCCCAAGGAGACGGCCCCGGGGAGTTCAGAAGGCCGGAGACCCGGATGATGCGGTCGCCGGTGGCGCGCGAGGCGATGGCCGATGCCTAGTCGGACCCACCGCCGTCCTCGTCGTCGCTGTCGCTCTCCTCCTCGTCACTTTCGCTCGAGGGGGAGTCTTCGCTATCGGAGGAGCTGTCCACGCAGCATCTCGCCCGGGTGCCGGAGTCCCCGAAGACCTTGACGGCGAGAAGGTCGCCCTCCATTAACTTTAAATGGAGGGTGAACCCTGCCGTCAAGCTGTGGATGCGAGCGAATGTCTTCCACCCTCGACCGAAGTACATCACGCCGGGGGCTGGGGATACGACACTAACTCGCGTGCCGCTGATCCCACAGCCCCTCATGCGCAATTCTAGCATCTCGGGCGGGTCCGGCTCCATCGCGCTCGCAAACGGAGCCGGAAGCCGGAGGCGACGACGAGGTGCCCGGTGCAGCTTGACGAAGAACTCCCAAGGATCGTCCCCGGTATGGACCGCCTCGAGGAGAGGATCTGCCGGCGGAGGCGAGGGTGGCGCACCGCCCCGGCCGCCTCTTCCCCGAGCGCTCCGACCACACCCTCGACCTCGCCCCCTCCCTCTTCCCCTCGTGGCTGGCTCCGCCACCACTGGCGCGGGATAGGGAGAGGCGCGCTGCCTGGTGGCAACCCTTGCCGCCACCGATGAAGGACCGGGGTTCCCTCCCTCCATGGCGGATGAGAGGAAGGGTAGGAGAAGTTGGAGAAAGGAGAAGATGAGGAAGTACGGGATTTTTGTGCTCCCCTTCCGCCCCTTTTTAAGGAGCGAAGTGGGGGCTCGGCCGCCCCGCTCGGCCAATCGGAGCGCGGGGAGAGCAGAGGAACGGGCCAGCCCACCACCTCCGCCCGTGACGGCTCGGTTTCCCACCTTCACCGCCCACGACCCCACGCGCATGGGAGCCGCGTAGCGGGGAGGCGAAGCCGGGGCGACAGATGAAGTGACCTCACCCTGCCCCGTGATCACAGGGGTGGGTGCCTTGAAAATCGCACACACTACCCGCGCCTCTCACGACGCCGCAATCGGCGCGTGCCGTTGCGGGGGGACGCAGTGGGCACGGAGCCCGTTCTTGTGTGGACCCAGGCCGAGCGTGCCCGTGCACTGTTTTGGGCCTGGCCCAACAACGCTTGGCACCGTGTATGGCCCAAGCCCGGGGGCTCCTGTCGGTGTACTAAAGTAGGGGTACCTTAGTACCCCGAACTTGTGCACAGGCAGTTGCAGCACCCCGCGGCAAGGCTTGCCGGGCGCCCGCCAAGACGCTCCGTCATTTCCTCTTACTGCCATTCAAGAACAAAGAACCAACTAAGAAGACAAAGGCCCCGACAAGAGGAGCTTGCAGGTAAGGCCAACCAAGGCGCTCCAGAGGAACTTGCCGCGACGCCCCGTGCGTCCCGGCAAGGCCCGGCGGCCGGCAAGCTTGCCGGCACAACAAGAGAAGGGTCGCGGCAAGGCGCTTGCCGCGGCAAGGCTGCCACCCTACACCCAAATTCCAGCGCATCCAACAACGTGTCACCCCAGGGCCATCCCAGGAGCACGTGGCGAGGCGCTGCGCAGCCATGCGGGGCGAGGTGGCAAGCAGAGCTGACAGAGACGCCATCGTGGCAACCGGTGGCGCACCTAAATGGTCGTTTCCTTGCACTGTTGGGGCGACCGGACGGGCATTAAATGCCCTTGTCCCCTGCCGTCAGAGTTAGGTAGGGGACACTGTTGGTCACTGTTGTACCAACCTGCGTTTTTACCTTTCTACCCCCTCTTCCTACGTCGCCACCTGTTGGTGCCCCCTTCAGACTATAAAAGGGAGGCCCATGCGCACGTAGAAGGGGTTGGGTTCATTTGACACATCCAACACCACCATACGCTCGCGCTATCGAGCAAAAGCAAATAAAACACAAAGCAGCAGTAGGAGTTTTATCTCTCCGGAGAGCTCCGAAGCTGGGTAAAAATCGCCCGTCTCCCCCGCGCGCCCGACCTCGATCTGCTCTGCTTGCGCCCTCCACTCCCTTGCTGGACTAGAAGGGGCCCCCTTTGCCCCATAGGTGCTCGAGGCCACAGAGACGCCCCGACAAGGCTCAAGGGCCGGAAAGTTTCCGAATTTGGAAGGTTGTATTGCTGGACATTGTCCAACGAGTCTGGTTTGATGTCTGACTTTAGGTTCAGTGCTTGATGGACGTCCGTCCCTCCGCGGAAATCCGGCATGGAGGGTTCGGGAGTCCGGACATAACTAGTTTTCAATGTAGAAGAAGAATCGTCGCATTGTTCCTCTACCACAGCAACATGGTGGGTAACCTGGGGAGAGTTAATCTCTGTCAGATCGGTTTTAAGCCCAATCTGATTGTAGTCTGTAGCGACTCCCAGGGTGGCGATGCGATCCAAGAGCTTGTTTACGGACAAGAGCTCTATTGGATCCAGCTACCTGGCGAATTCCGAGTTGACGTGAAGATTGCTTTTGATGACTCGAGAGGTCATCGTCGAAGCGGTGGCCGAATAGGCGGTCATGAGAAAACCACCTAGCCAGATAGTTTGGCCGGTGGCCAGGGCTCCTTTGGCGATGATACTGTCTTTAAAGACGGGAAGAGGCATCCTTCCTGATCGCGACGGCACAGAGGAACTCTCAATGAAAGCACCAATGTCGGTGTCAAAACCGGCGGATCTCGGGTAGGGGGTCCCAAACTGTGCGTCTAGGCGGATGGTAACAGGAGACAAGGGACACGATGTTTTTACCCAGGTTCGGGCCCTCTCGATGGAGGTAAAACCCTACTCCTGCTTGATTGATATTGATGATATGGGTAGTACAAGAGTGGATCTACCACGAGATCAAGGAGGCTAAACCCTAGAAGCTAGCCTATGGTATGATTGTTGTAATGGTTGTTCGTCCTACGGACTAAAACCCTCAGGTTTATATAGACACAAGAGAGGGCTAGGGTTACACAGAGTCGGTTACAATGGTAGGAGATCTACATATCCGTATTGCCAAGCTTGCCTTCCACGCCAAGGAAAGTCCCATCCGGACACGGGAAGAAGTCTTCAATCTTGTATCTTCATAGTCTTGGAGTCCGGCCGATGATGATTGTTCGGCTATCCGGACACCCCCTAGTCCAGGACTCCCTTACTAGCCCTCTCTGGTGTCTATATAAATCGGAGGGTTTTAGTCCGTAGGGCGGACAACAATCATACCATAGGCTAGCTTCTAGGGTTTAGCCTCTCTGATCTCGTGGTAGATCTACTCTTGTACTACCCATATCATCAATCTTAATCAAGCAGGAGTAGTGTTTTACCTCCATCGAGAGGGCCCAAACCTGGGTAAAAACATCGTGTCCCTTGTCTCCTATTACCATCCACCTAGACGCACAGTTCGGGACCGCCTATACCCGAGATCCACCGGTTTTGACACCGACACCTTCCCTTTACATTCTTGCAAGTTGCATGCTTTACTTTCTGCTGCTCATATACTCTTTGCATACTTGCTTGAATTGTGTAAGATTGCTTGACTTGTGCTATGTTAGCTAAAATCTACCATAGACTAAAATTGGGAAAAGGATAAGCTTTTATTTGGTCAAGTAGTCTAATCACCCCCCCCCTCTAGACATACTTTCGATCCTACACCTTGGGTCTTCTTTGTTTAGCCTTTCCTTTCTCCTGTAATTCGAAGAAAAAGATAGTGTACCCCACGGGGGCATGTAATGGACTATGGAAGTTATGCCCTTTATGCCATGCTTGCTATCTTGAGGCTGTGCCATAATGTTTGCGCTCTGAGTAGGCCAGGATGGGAAAACTTAGCTTGTTATGTGTGCAGCAGCTTTCCGCCTCGTGAGGACTTGGCTTCAGGCACCCGACAAGGTCCCCTTTATAGGGAGATGGAGGTCACAGACCTCGGGAGATGCCTCGGGGTCTTGGGAGCCGCCGCGGAACCGCTGTTAGAGGAAAGGAAACCTGACAAGCACCTCATTCCTCCTTACGCGAGCCCCCTGTCATAGATCATCTCTGACTTAATGCATCGCGTTGCATTGCCCGAGGGGCACGTATATAAGGGGTGCTGATGCCTGTGAACTTGATCGAGGACTCCTCACGAGGATGAGGCCGAAGCACTAGGGCAGCGGGGTTCGGTGTGGTGTGCACGCATGAGGGCAGGCCCCAGGTGCACACACCTGCCTAGCCCCCATGCGCGAGGCGTGCGAGGGGGAGTGACGGGAAATTGCCACATCCCTCCCGTCCTTAGGCTAAAAAGAAAATGAGCGGGAGGAGAGGAATTCAACTCGGCGAACCGAGACATGGAAGTACCAAATCCATAGAAAGATTACTAAAAGACCGCAAGCAACTTCAGAAAGCAAATGAACAGCCGCGTCCAGCACCTAATCTAGTCTTCTCACCAGCACGGAGCTAAGTGCTGCCACTAAGACGTGGGAGGGAGCCCCCATGAGGCCCCAGGGTGGCTCTCAGGAAACTCCGGAGCATGTATAACCACTACTAGGGAAAAGGCTAGCAGCAGCGCGGGTTTTCAGGCTAGCAGCAGCGCGGGTGGCCGCGCTACTAATAAGGCGCTACAGCTAACTCATAGTAGTAGCGCGGCCCCAACCCGCGCTACTACTGTTGACGATATCAGCAGTGCTTTTTTGGAACGCGCTGTGAATGCGCTACTATTAACTAGCTGTAGCAGTTTCGTCATCCCTCGCTACTGCTATATCTTTCATCATTTTCCCCCTGCACCATTCCCTTTCAGTTCTCCTTTCACTTTCAGTTCTCCTTTCAGATACTAGATACTAGGTACTGCTAGTAGATATAAAATTCATAAACCATTACTAGGTACGGTAGTACTCCCTTCATTCCAAATTACTCATCGTGGTTTTAGTTCAAACCACGACGAGTAATTTGGAACTAAGGGAGTACTAGATAACAATTTCATGCATAGCCAACATGCATCCTCAAGCAGTACAAGGTCATATCAACGGCCATCATCATATGTAGTTCTAGATGATATCGACGACGATCATCATATGTAGTTCTAGATGATATAGCCACACACACATATGTACGTAGTTTTAGATGATATAGCCACACACACATATGTAGTTCTAGATGATATAGCCAAGCACACATATGTAGTTCTAGATGATATCGAAGACAATCATCATCCTCAAGCCTGGGCGGTTGGTGTTCCTGATAGTAATTAGGATGGCCTGTCCAACACGAAGATTTTTCCCATCGAGGAATTTCTTCCACCCAACCGAGCTTAAGTGTGTGCGACCGTCCATGTGCACGCGGTAAGTACAGGTTGTGACGGAGCCCCTTGCAGTAAGGTGTAGTCCAGCTGAGCCTTCTTCATCAGGCTCGATACCATAACTCACAGATATGCTCTTTGCCAATTTCTGAATAAGAAAAACATATCAATTAATAAGCATGTGATCGAACTCTACACTAAAACATATATATCATCGACTAGATTCCACACAATATACCATATCATTAGACTGTACACTAAGTAATTCACCCTATTAATTTGCATTTGTAAGTATAACATACCATATCATGTCGATCAACCATGGTATTTGTCAAACGGGTCACGAATGGCACCCCGACAAAGTCAGCACGTGGCGGAATTATGTCCCATAGGTTGGACACCTCCTCCTCACTCAGCCTTGTTCTTTGAGCTACTATGGCTTCATGAAGTGGGTCCTCATCATCTTCATCGAGTGGGTCCTCATTATTCATCATCTTCATCATCTTCGTCATCTTCATCATCTTCCACCAGGTTGAGATAAATGAAAGCTAGCTTGGGTCTTTCTGCTCGGAAGTTGAAGCTGATCAACTCACCACCAGTAAGATGCAGGCGAGCGACGAAACGGGCCCATCCATCTCCTCCAATATGCGACATATTGCATCCTTTCTCGACCTCCATAGTGTACGGCCCCCCAGGAGCCTCAAATGTCACAGTGTCTCCTGTCAGCTTGTTGAATTTCAACCTCACATTGCATGGGACGATCTGTGTAAAATAAGCAAAATGACACAATGCAGTAATGCCAACACTAAAAAAAAATAGTTATTACATTTCATCTAATTTCTTACCGCCGCATGACGAAAACTCGGCTGGAAGTAGATGCAGAACAACTTGCCAGTTGCAAGGCTGCTGGCGCATCTTGACTTGCACAGTTGACATAGTGGTGGTGGTGGTGGCGCCATTCTTCCTAAAGCAATATGAGCAAAGGATTACTAAATCAACTAAATCAAAATGTTCCTAAGTCAACTAAATCAACTAGCCTACTAAATCAACTAAATCAAAATGTTCTAAGTCAACTAAATCAACTAGCCTACTAAATCAACTAAATCAAAATGTTCTAAGTCAACTAAATCAACTAGCCTACTAAGTCAACTAAATCAAAATGTTCTAAGTCAACTAAATCAACTAGCCTACTAAATCAACTAAATCAAAATGTTCTAAGTCAACTAAATCAACTAGCCTACTAAGTTAACTAAATTGTATCAACTAAATCAAAATGTTGCATATGAGCAGGAGGGAGAAGGAGGGCGACTCGAGGAGGGAGAAGGAGGGCGACTCGAGGAGGGAGAAGAGAGTAGGATGGAGGAGGAAGGCAGAGCGAGGAGGGGCCGGCTGGCGCGGCCAGTTGAGGGAGGATGGAGGAGGAAGGCAGAGCGAGGAGGGGCCGGCCGGCGCGGCCAGTTGAGGGAGGACGGAGGAGGAAGGTGGAGCGAGGAGGAGCCGGCTAGCGGCGAGTGGAGAGGGAGGACGGAGGAGGAGGCCTGTACCGAGTCCAGCAAGGAGGAGGAGGTGACGGTGCACGGCGCAGACGGAGGAGGGGCGACGGGGGCGCGTGGCGCAGACGGAGGAGAGGGGTGACGGGGGCGCGCGGCGAAGATTTTGAGTGGCTGTGTGTGAGTGGATCCGAAGGGAGGAGATGAGGGAGATGGATGGCTTAGCAGTAGCGCTCTTCAGGAAAACACGCTACTGCTAAGCTATCTAGCAGCAGTGCTTTTCACAGTAAAGCGCTACTGCTATGTGTTAGCATGCAAAAATACACATTGATCATCAACGATCTTTTTGCGTACAATCTAATTTGACAATATGAGTCCTCACCGGTTTAGGAACAGGTGAAGACTCATATTGCAGCCACAAATTCTACACATAGAGTTCAATGAAGATCAAGTGCTTGTCAAAGTGCGAGAAGTAACATATTTAAGGCGGTAGAAACTCTCTTCACGGAGCGAGGTGGGACTAAATTTTTGTAGGAAACTTAGCAGTAGCGCTTATCCGAGAAAAGCGCTGCTACTATGCCACGTAGCAGTAGCACGCATCACACTAACTCATTGCTGCTATAACTAGCCTCGCGGCGGCCTCGTAGGAATTATAGCAGCAGCGCGTCTTCCGGGTGACGCGCTACTGCTATATTTGTCTCAGCAGCGAGTTTCATCCGTACGCGCTACTGCTAGTTAGCAGCAGCGAGTTATTTTGGAGCGCGCTGCTGATAAGATTCTGTGTATAGGCTTTTCCCTAGTAGTGAACCCCACTCATTATTATGTGATAGTGTCACGAGGGGAGACCTTCACAGGCCGGAGGCTTTCTTCAAGGGTAGAACTTTCGAGGTGCTGGATGCTCCAGGAGTTCTGGATGGGGACCCCGTCCTGTGTCTCCAGGTGCATGGCGCCAGGCCTGGAGACACGGGCAATCCTAAAGGGGCCCTCCCACATGGGAGAGAGCTTGTGCAGCCCTTCCCTGGAGAGCGCCCGCCTTAGGACGAGGTCGTCAACCTCTAACGTCCTGGAGCGGACGCTGCGACAGTGATACCGCCGCAGCGCCAGCTGGTACCTTGCCGCTCGGGGCGAGCCTTGACGGCAGCACTCCTCCCCCAGCACGAGATCCATCCCCCAAGTGGCGTCCTGATGCGCCTCGTCGAACGCCAGGACCCATGTGGAGCGATGCTTGACCTCATGTGGGAGAACCGCTTCTGCTCCATAGAGGAGGTAGAATGGAGTCTCTCCCATTGGCTTAGTTGCGGTGGTGCGGATGGACCACATCACGGACTGTAGCTCGTCGAGCCAGCCCCTGCCACATGCCTCGAGCTTCTTCTTGAAGGTTCTTGTCTTGAGGCCCCTCAGGACTTCAGCATTGACTCGCTCGGCTTGGCCGTTGGTCCTGGGGTGTGCCACTGAGGCGTAGCATATCCGTGTTCCAAGGTTAGCACTATATGTTTTGAAAAGGTTGCTAGTGAATTGCGAGCCGTTGTCGGTGATGATGCGGTTAGGAACCCCAAATCGGCTCACGATCCCCTTGATGAACTTGACGGCTGATCCAGCTGGGATGGCGCAAACAGCTTCTACCTCCGCCCATTTGGTGAATGTGTCGATGGCGACGTAGAGGTATTTGTAGCCCCCTGACGCTCAAGGGAACGACCCCAAGTTGTCCAGCCCCCAGACCGTGAACGGCCATGTGAGCGGGATTGTTTGGAGGCCCTGCGCCGGCTGGTGAATTTGCTTGGTGTGGAACTGGCATGATTCACAGGAATGCACCAGCTCTGTTGCGTTGTTGAGCGTAGTGGGCCAGTAGAAGCCGCTGCTGAATGCCTTGCCCACCAGAGTGCGTGATGAGGAATGATGCCCGCAGTCCCCACCATGTATGTCCGCTAGCAGCTCAAGTCCCTGCTCCCTGGAGATGCATCGCAATGAAACTTCATTGGGCCTCTTGCAATATAACTCACCATCCTGGATGTAGTACGCGGTGGCTTGACGAGCCACGTGCTCGGCATCCTCCTCCGTTTCTGGCAAGGCCCCTTGAAGTAGGTACGCCTTGAACTCCTCGGTCCAGCACCCCTCTTGAGACTCGAGCGCAAGCAGCAGGCGGGCCCCTGTGGGACGGCCACATGCTAGGGCGCTAGTCACAGGTGCCTGAGGCAGATCCTCCTGAGGCGGTGCTGGAGCTACGGTGGGGGGAGCCGCAGATGGCTTGAAGAGCCGCTCCTCAAACACCCCCGGCTCCTGGGGGAGCCTTTGGGAGGCTCTCTTGGCGATATCGTCCGCCTCCTTGTTCGTCCCTCACGGCACGTGCTGCAGTTCCAAGCCCAAGAACCGCTTCTCCATCTTCCGTACCTCTTCTAGGTATGCCTCCATGTGCTTGTCCTTGGGTGTGTACTCCTTGTTGGAGAAGTTAACGAGGAGCTGGGAATCGCCCTTGATTGGGAGGCGTTTCACCCCTAGCGCCGCCATGGCCCTGAGACCGGCGAGCAAGCCCTCGAACTACATGATGTTGTTGGAGACCTTCTCGCCCTCCTGGAAATAGAGTTGTACTGCGTAGTAGAGCTTGTCCTTGGTGGGTGAGATGAGGACGGCTCCTGCTCCTGCACCTTGTCATGCGAATGCGTCGTCAAAGTACATGATCCACCCGTCTGGTTCCTCGTCCCCAGGTAAGAGGGAGCGGTCCTCGCTCACCTCGTGGTCGGGGATGTCAGTCCACTCAGCCACGAAGTCAGCGAGGGTCGCACCCTTGATGACCCTGCTGGTGCTGAACTCGAGATGGAACGCCTAAAGCTCGATGTTCCATTCTACAACTTGCCCCGTGGTGTTTGGGCTCCGGAGCACCCTCTCCAGCGGGTATGCCCAAACGACTTTGATGGGGTGGCCTTGTAAGTAGTGGCGCGACTTTCGGGAGGCGACGAGGAGTGCGAGCAAGAGTTTCTGAGGCGTGGGGTAGCGTGCCCGTGCCTCCCTCAGCACCGTGCTGACGAAGTAGACATGGTGCTCGATGAGGGGAGAGGCACCGGTGGATTCTTGTTCTCCTTGAGGACGTGGGCCGTCGGTGGTCTAGCGAGGTCCGTCCTCAGGACCCCGCCCCCCAGCTGTGGTGTTAATCGCAGCCTCGGGAGCGACATCGGCCACTGGGATGGCCGAGGCCCCAGGTGCGCTGTCGTGAGGGTGATGCGCTTCGGTTGGTGGTTGCGCATCCAGCCGAGGGTCCTTGAACAGGTGCTCCTTCCTTAGCGCCACTAGGGCGGCGCTAGCTGAGTGAGGGTGGCTGCCAAATTGAGCACCAAGGGCTCGAGAGGGCGCGGCACCACCATCACTAGTTGGCTGGTCAGGTATCTCTTGAGGTCTTGAAAGGCTGCGTCTGCCTCCGGGGTCCACTCAAATGGCCCCTTCCTTTTCATCAGCTTGTAGAACGGGAGGGCGCGCTCCCCTAGCTTGGAGATGAAGCGCCCCAGCGAGGTTACGCAGCCCGCCAGCTTCTGCATCTCCTTCAGGGTCTGTGGGGGGCTCATGTCTTCTATTGCCTTGGCCTTCACTAGATTGGCCTCGATCCCTCTATGCTACACCAGGAAGCCTAGCGGCTTGCCAGAGGGGACCCCGAATACACACTTCTCAGGATTGATCCAAAGATCCACCTTGCGCAACCTGGCAAACGTCTCCTCCAGATCTGCTATCAGGGTCCCAGCCTCCCGAGATTTCACTACTATGTCAGCAACATAGGCCTCCGCGTTTCTCCCGAGCTGCGTGCCCAGGGCGATATGCATCAGCCGCTGGAAGGTAGCCCCGGCATTGCCCATGCCTAAGGGCATGCAGGTGTAGCAGTACACCCCGCAGGGGGTCAAGAACGCCTACTTCTCCACATCTTGCACGACCATCTTGATCTGGTGGTAGCCTGAGAAGGCATCCAAGAAGCACAATAGGTCGCATTCGATGGTGGAGTCCATGATCTGATCAATGCGAGGAACCGAAATGGGGTCTTGTGGGCAGGCCTTGTTGAGGTTGGTGAAGTCGACACACATGCGCTCCTTCCCTCCTTTTTTGGGGACGACAACGGGGTTTGCCAACCACTCCGGGTATCGTACTTCCCTGATGACCCCTGCGTCCTGCAGCTTGCGGGTTTCTTGGACGATAAATGCTTGCTTCTTTTTGGACTGGTGGCGGGCCTTCTGCTTCATCGGCCGCACGTTTGGGCATACCTTCAGGAGGTGCTCAATTATTCCCTTTGGGACCCCAGCCAGATCTTTGGGCTCCCAAGCGAATATATCCTTGTTGGCGCGCAACAAGTTGACCAACGCTTTCTCCTGGTATTGAGGGAGGCCAGCTCCTATGGTGAAGGTGGCGTTGGTTGTCCCCTCCTCACTTACCAGCACTTTCTTCGTCTCGGCTTGGTCTTGGGAGAACAGTTGCTTCTTCTTAGCCAGCGCTGCTCCCGGAGCCCCAGGACCCCCTTCCTCACAAGGAAGCATGGATGCCGCCGACCTAAAGGCGAGCTTGAGGGCCTCCACCGCGTGTTTGGCGTCCCCTGCTTCCATGAGGACATCGTTGCTTCCTGGCATCTTCATGAGGTTGTAAGCTGGGTGAGTTGCCGCCATGAACTTGGCCAAGGTGGGGTATCCGAGGATGACATTATAGGGCAAGCCAATCCGGGCGATGTCGAAGTCGATGATCTCAGTGCGGTAGTTGTCGCGGGTCCCGAAAGTAACGAGGAGACGGATCCGCCCCAGTGGGCAGGTGAAGCCACCGCCGAACCCAGAGAAGGGCTTGGTGGGGCGAAGCCGGCCAGGAGGCACATGTAGCAGGCCGAATGCCTCTGCGGAGAGCATGTTGAGGCTGATTCTGCTATCGACGAGGGTCCTGGTGACCGCCATGTTGCAGATGGTGGGGGTGCAGAGCATTGGGAGCGCTCCTGCTCCTACCGTGGTCGCTGGATGGTCTTCTGGGCCGAACGAGAGGTTGGCCTTCGGCGCTGCCTAGCTCGGAGGAGCCCCCGACCTCACCTGGGCAATGCTTACTTGCCAGTAGTATTGCTTGATATGCCAATCAGAAGGTGGCGCCTGCGAGCCGCCTAAGAGGGCCACAACGGCAGGAGACGCTGGCGCCGCGAAGTGCGTGATGAAGAGGCTACGCAGCTCCTCCCAAGAGGCCATAGAGGACTCCGGCAGGTGGACCATCCAGGTGCGTGACACGCCTACAAGGGCCATGGGTAGCTAGTTGGCCTTCACCTTGTCATCTCCGCCAGCCGCCCAGATTGCCTCCTCGTACGCCTGGAGGAAGCCAGCCGGGTCCCGCGTGCCATCGTAGCGTCGCAGCAGCTTGGGCCTGAAATTGGGCGGCCATTCCACCCGCCGCAGGGAGGGGGCAATAGGGTGCAGCCCGAGCGCTTCTGCGAAGGCGCGCGTCGGTCAAGTCGATGGAGAAGCGCCCGCCATTGAAGCCGAGGGCGCGATCTGACGGACAGAGCAAAGGATCTCCGATGCACCCCTACCTGGTGTGCCAAATGTCGGATTATGGGTTCCGCAAACCCTTGAAAGGTTTGAACTCTGGGGTGCGTGCGGAGATCTCAACCTACCCAGCCTGCCTACTCGCGATCCTCCTAAGACTAGCGCGCCGGGCTCGAAGATACCAAGAGACACAACACTTTAAACTGGTTCGGGCCACCTTGCGGTGTAATACCCTACTCCAGCGTTTTGGTGGATTGCCTCGAAGGGCTGAGGATGAACTAGTACAGTGGATGAACAGACCTCAGGAGGTGAGGTGTTCTTGAGCACAAGAGAGCTGGTGAGGTGGTCGGGTGAAAGTGGATCCGATCCCCCTCTATGGTGGTGGCCAAGTCCTATTTGGCCTTGGTCCTCTTCCCAAATGATGGCAGGAAGGGATGCCACAATGGCCGGATTTGAAAGGGGACAAGTAGTGCAACTTATCCTGACTAAAGTGGTCTTCGCCTGCAAAAAGCCCCTGGCCGTGACACTGCGGTGGGCTCGATGATGAACTACGTCCTGCCGTCCTGGTGGTCTTGGTCTTGTTGCACTAGAATGGAAACCTTTGGCTGATTGCTCCGGACTCCGCGCCTGCGGCTTGCCTCCCTTGCACCGAAGAGGAAACTGGCGCTCTGCACTCGATGGTGCCCGCCTGGCGCCCGTCTGGCCTTGGTCGTCATGCCTCACGTCAGCTGAGCCTTGTGAGGTGCACCTTGCATAGAACTCTCCACTCCTCGAGAGCCATCCTGAAGAGGCCGATCCCCTCGGGGGTCTTGGCATCGTCCGCCTCGCGAGGCTTTCCCCCTCGCGAGGATCTTGAGTCATTGATGCTAGATCTGGGCCGTACCAGGCCGTCGGTGGAGCCACGTGGTGGGCCGCAGGTAGGCAAGTCTGGATACTCCCATGTCCAGAATGCCGACAGAGTAGATAATATAATCTAACACAACTACACAAAAAATAGGCTCCCTGTTGGGGGCCCCAGATGTAAGGATAGTTGGTAGATGATAGGTTCATAATATACCGTATACAAAGTTTATTGCCAAACCATGATAACGAGAGCGTAGAGCCAGTAGGCAGATCGTAGTGTAGATAATAGGGGTACACCACAACCACCATATATAAATCGGGAAAGGGGAACTGGCTGGAAAACATGGGGTTTTGCCGCTACTAATATGCAGCCTATTGATCACCTAGAGGCCAGCTTTATTCATTTGAAGGCGCACAACTATTACTATCAGTTTAGTCTATCAAAGACCGCGCGGCTCCCACCATTTTCGGGGTATTATGGCAAACCAATTCGAAGTGCGAAATCATTTAGCAAAATCGACCCAATAGAGGTGTCAACTGCAGATGTCCCTACTCCCCTTCCTGACAAGGAGCGTACTGTGCTTCCCATACAGAACACCGCACGGGCCGCCGGCCGAACCACCGGCCCCCACCGTCTGTGTTCCTCCGCCACTCCCACCCCCACCCCCGCCCACCGCGTTGAGTTTTATTCGTTCGGTGAGGCCCCACCACTGCCCCCACAACCATCGTCCCCACCCGAGCCCCTTCGTTCACACCGGCGAACTCCGGCAAGCTCTGAAAAATTGACTGACCCAATTTTGAAATTTAGTCTGGTGTCATTTAACTAGTGTGGAATATAAAAGGGGAAAACCATAAGCATTGCGGGTATAGTGTTGATCGTGCCATGGCAGATCTGAAGGTGCAAACCGAACAAAGGCAACTTCGCAACCAATGTATGCTTTCAACTAGCAAGTAAGTGATGGACAAGAAATCAGAGTAAAGCAGTGGCGATCTATTTTCTTGTTGCGATAAATAAGTTGAGCAGGTATGAAAGAGTACCGCCTATGGTGCGGCGCCGTGTATGCATCTACTGAGAATTTGACGGTGCTGCGGTAGCGATGGCTACCAGTGGCGGGGAAGCAGATCTAGGAGTGTAGACAGTGGCGGCGGGGCGCGGTGGACGAGACGGTCGTAGGAGCGGTGCTGGTAAGGTGGGTGACGGTGGGGATGAAGCGAGAGGACGGGATGCAAGGATCCCGATCCGAAAGCTGTGGATGAGAGAGGTCGATCTCTTGTAATGGACGACGGCGTCGGGGTATCAGCTCCGACATGGTGGAGGAGGACGGCGGTGGATGGGGTGGCGGGCGGAGGAGGCTGGGGTGGAGAGGGTGTTTTGGCGCCCACGGAGTACGAATGGGGAAATGGAGGGAGAGAGGAAGGGGGGAACCATGTCTTCATGGCGCGCTTGTCTCAAATGCGAGGAAATTTACAAACTTAGCCCCTATTTCAAATTTCCTACATCACAACAATATTATTCGGTTGGGGATAGGACGGTAATCTCGGATACACCGAATATTTGCCGATGAGAGTTTGTTTTTGGCGCCCACCGTGTACGAATCGGGGAGGGAGTCGATTTCAGCCGAGGAGACACTGTGTTTTGGCGCTCACCATGTATGAATCCGGGTGAGAGGCGGTTATGTCATGTTTGAGTGAAATTACAAACCTACCCCTATCGAAAGCTATAAAAATCGAGCCGATAGGCTTTGCATGGCAGGGATAGGCAGTAGTTTCCATCTCGCAGATTTTGGTTTCGGGCGGTTATTGCGACTTTCCCCGCTTCGTTCAAATTTTCGCAGAGTGCACGTTTACCGTGCCAACTCAATTCGAATCCCGTTTGTATTCCATTTTTGCTCGGGCAGGATCCATTTTCAATTGGAATAAAATTCTATATACATCATTCTTTATATATACTTTCAAAACCACAGCACCCTTTATACATAGATATGGTTTACAAATGGCATGATCTCAGATTCATAAGGCTATATCCATCTTAATTTGGATTTTCAAATATTTGTGTTCTGATATTATCGATGTCGTGATCCCCAGTTTAAATATTTGAATCCTCTTTAATCCAGATATTCATCTCATATACCTATCACTCATCCTTATATAAGAGTATCTCTCTACACCTATACGTGTTCCTCGTCTCTCGGGTATCTCTCGTGCTACCTGTATGTTGACAATGATCTTTTAGCTTCGTAACACACTGACGGTACTCTCTCCCTCGACCTTCATCACACTATCTCTCTCTAAGTATATCTCACTCCCTGCTATATGTCTCTACTATTCCCCTGTGTGCCACTCGCCCACCCCCTCTCACACAGAGATGTCTTTCGCTCATTAGATATGAGAAGCTACGACTCTTCCTCTTAAATATCTCTTTCTCACACACAAACACAAACTCTGTCTCCCAGGGTCTCAAATCTCTCCACCATTTTCTTGTATGTCGCTCACACACTCTCTCTCTCCCTAGAGATATCTTGCGTTCCCTCATATGTCTTTCTTGCTATCACTCTCGTTGTGAAATATCTTTCTCTCTTGCAGACACAAAACTCTGTCTCTCGGGATCTCATTTCTCTCTGGTATTTGTTTGTATGTGACTCACATGCACCCTCTCTCTCTCTCTCACACCCACACACATAACTCATCCTTCTGATCCACTCGACTCCTCTCTCTAACACACACTAGCTAGCATCTTTGTCTTTCTATTTATTGTTTCTCCATCAACCTTCTTTCTCGCCCTCACTCTTACTTCCTATCACACATGCTGCATATGTTTCTTTCTGCATGCAGTCAAGTGCCCTCTTTTTATCTTTCTCTCACACACACATAACTTCACCCTCTGAACCACCCGTCGGTCATCTCCAACACTCCAACTAGCCGATATTCCTCTAGCTAGCATCTCCATCTGTGTATCTATCTGCAGTTTCTCCGTCAACATTTCTTTCTCGCATGCACTCTTGCTTCCTATCACCCACACTATATATGTCTCTCCATACATGCATTTATAGGTTGATCTCTTTTGCGCAATCGTTGTGTCTCACTCCCTCTGCTCGCCATAGATGCATGCTCCAGCCCATGCCACTATCTCTTAAAGACAAAACACATGCTCAATTGCCAGGCCTTCTTCACTGAACTCTCACATGCATGCATATTGTCATACCGATCCGTCCCTCCCATGTTGTTGATCTTATGACTTATGTCTTCTTTCTTTTATCTCGATCATGTGTGCGCACACACACACACATCCCACGTATACATGTATACCTCTCGCACATGCACGTTCAAGGTCTCTATGTCTCCATACGTAGTTAATTACCTTCAACCCTAATGCCACATCAAATCGTTCTCTTCTTGTGTGCACATAACTTTCACCTGGATGGGTAAAACACACACTCACACTTAACAATCTCCTTCTAGCTACCCCCTCTCACTCTTCCTCTATATCCCTGTCGGGGAAACGAACACCTATGATATCACAAGAATCCCTTCTATGTTCGGTGGGGGGATTAGCTGCACGAAGAGCAGGTCTATCAGTTAGCACACAGGGGTTTTACCCAGGTTCGGGCCGCAAAGATGCGTAATACCCTAGTCCTGCTTGCCTCGATATATGTGTTCTTGAGCTTTTGAACAAGCAATGATGCGAGCACGGTTCAGAAGGCTGAATCCTCTCTCTGTACACCTTGGGACTTGAGGAAGTCCTGGATTAGGGGGTGTCCGGATGGCCGGACTATCACCGTTGGCCGGACTCCTAGACTATGAAGATACAAGATTGAAGACTTTGTCCCGTGTCCGGATGGGACTTTCTTGGCGTGGAAGGCAAGCTTGGCGATACGGATATGTAGATCTCCTACTATTGTAACCGACTCTGTGTAACCCTAGCCCTCTCCGGTGTCTATATAAACCGGAGGGTTTTAGTCCGTAGGACAAACAACAATCATTCCATAGGCTAGCTTCTAGGGTTTAGCCTCTTTGATCTCGTGGTAGATCTACTGTTGTACTACCCATATCATCAATATTAATCAAGCAGGAGTAGGGTTTTACCTCCATCAAGAGGGCCCGAACATGGGTAAAAACATCGTGTCCCTTGTCTCCTGTTACGATCTGCCTAGACGCACAGTTCGGGACCCCCTACCCGAGATCCGCTGGTTTTGACATCGACATTGGTGCTTTCATTGAGAGTTCCTCTGTGTCGTCACCTTTAGGCCCGATGGCTCCTTCGATCATCAACAACGACACGGTCCAGGGTGAGACTTTTCTCCCCGGATAGATCTTCATATTCGGCGGCTTTGCACTGCGGGCCAATTCACTTGGTCATCTGGAGTAGATCGAAAGCTACGCCCCTGGCCATCAGGTTAGATTTGGGAGTTTGAACTACACGGCTGACATCCGCGGAGACTTGATCTTCGACGGATTCGAGCCACAGCCAAGCGCGCCGCACTGTCTCGATGGGTATGATCTAGCTCTGCCGCCGGACAGTACCCTGGAGGCCGCACCAGCGTCTACTCCGACCCCTAGCTCGGAGCCGACTTCGCCGGTCGAGGACGAGTGGCTGGACACTGCCTCGGGGGCTACGATCTCTACGGCAATTGAGCCAAACACCACCCATTTCCTTCGCAAAGCCCGTGACTCCGAGGTACCGGACTCCTCTCCGGACTCCGAACCTCCCGTGCCCCTGCCAATCGAATCCGATTGGGGGCGGGTTATAGGGCACTGGAAGGCCACCTCGTCATACGACATATACATGGTGGACATCCCAAATGATGGGAATGGCAATGGAACAGGGGAGGATGGCCCCCCCCCAAGAAACAGCCCAAGCGCCGGCGTCAGCGGCACCGCTCTAAATCCCGCCACAACAAAAACGGTGATTTCGGCACGGGAGATAATAACACCCCAGACAGTGCCGAAGACAACCCCCTCCAGCAGGATTCAGCACAGGAGGAGCGAGAAGCCAGCCCTCATGATAGAGAGGCAGACAGAGAGGTAGAGGATGATAATTATATGCCTCCCTCCGAAGATGAAGCAAGCCTCGACGATGACGAATTTGTCGTGCCCGAGGATCCCGTCGAACAAGAGCGTTTCAAGCGCAGGCTTATGGCCACGGCAAGCAGCCTCAAGAAAAAGCAGCAGCAGCTTAGAGCTGACCAAGACTTGCTAGCTGACAGATGGACCGAAGTCCTTGCAGCCGAAGAGTACAAACTCGACCGCCCCTCCAAGAGCTACCCAAAACGCAGGCTGCTACCCCAATTAGAGGAGGACGCACCCAAACCTACATCACCAGCGCATGACGCGGCCGACCGGCCACCTCGTGGCCACGACAGAGAGGCCTCTAGGCCCTCCGCTAAAGCCGCACCCCGGCGTTGCTCGAAAAGTACAAAGCCACGGGGAAATGTGCCAGACTTGCGAGACATGTTGGAGGACAAGGAAAGACAAATAAGATCGATCTACGGATCGCGCGGGTGCCCCACGATACGTGATGACAACCGTCACGCCGGATACAGCAATTCCGGCCGGGCCGAACACAGTAGACAAAGCTCATTTGAGCTGGTCGTGATATATCCCAATGCAGAGGCGCCGCACACCCACTATGCTTCACAGACGAAGTAATGGATCATCAAATCCCCGAGAGTTTCAAACCCGTAAACATTGAATCATATGACGGCACAACAGATCCTGCGGTTTGGATCGAGGACTATCTCCTTCACATCCACATGACCCGCGGTGATGATCTACACGCCATCAAATACCTCCCACTCAAGATTAAAGGACCAGCTCGACATTGGCTCAACAGCTTGCCAGCAGAATCAATTGGTTGTTGGGAAGACCTGGAAGCCGCATTCCTTGATAACTTCCCGGGTACATATGTGAGACCACCAGACGCTGATGACCTAAGCCACATAATTCAACAACCAGATGAATCGGCGAGACAATTCTGGACACGGTTCTTAACCAAGAAAAATCAAATCGTGGACTATCCGGATGCAGAGGCCCTTGTAGCCTTCAAACATAACATCCGCGATGAGTGGCTTGCCCGGCACCTAGGATAGGAAAAGCCGAAATCCATGGCAGCCCTCACATCACTCATGACCCGCTTCTGCGCAGGAGAGGACAGCTGGTTAGCTCGCAGTAACAACCTGACCAAAAACCCTGGTAGTTCGGATACCAAGGACAGCAACGGCAGGTCGCGTCGCAAAAAGCACAAGCGCCGCACTAAAGGCGATAATACTGAAGATACGACAGTCAATGCCGGATTCAGAGGCTCTAAACCCGGTCAGCGGAAAAAGCCATTCAAAAGAAATACTCAGGGGCCGTCCAATTTGGACAGAATACTCGATTGCTCGTGCCAAATACATGGCACCCCCGAAAAACCAGCCAACCACACCTACAGGGATTGTTGGGTGTTCAAGCAGGCAGGCAAGATAAATGCCGAAAACAACGACAAGGGGCTGCATAGCGATGATGAGGAGGAGCCCCGGCCGCCGAACAATAGAGGACAGAAGGGCTTTCCCCCACAAGTGCGGACGGTGAACATGATATACGCAACCCACATACCCAAAAGGGAGCGGAAGCGTGCACTGAGGGACGTATACGCGATGGAGCCAGTCGCCCCAAAGTTCAACCCATGGTCCTCCTGCCCGATCACTTTTGATCGAAGGGACCCCCCCACTAGCATCCGCCACGGCGGATTCGCCGCATTGGTTATTGACCCAATCATTGACGGATTTCACCTCACTAGAGTCCTGATGGACGGTGGCAGCAGCCTGAACCTGCTTTACCAGGATACAGTGCGCAAAATGGGCATAGACCCCTCAAGGATCAAACCTACAAAAACAACCTTTAAAGGCGTCATACAAGGTGTAGAGGCCAACTGCACAGGCTCAGTTAAACTCGAAGTGGTCTTCGGATCCCCAGATAACTTCCGAAGCGAGGAATTAATCTTCGACATAGTTTCGTTCCGCAGCGGCTATCACACACTGCTCGGACGAACCGCATTTGCAAAGTTCAATGGGTGCCGCACTAGGCATACCTCTAGCTCAAAATGCCAAGCCCCAAGGAGTAATCACGGTCAATGGAAACACCGAATGCTCTCTCCGAACGGAGGAGCATACGGCAGCCCTCGCGGCGGAAGTACAAACCAGCCTCTTAAGGCAATTCTCGAGTCTGACTACTAAACGTCCGGACACCATCAAGCGCGCCCGGAGTAACCTACAACAAGACCGCCTGGCACGTTCCGAGCACGCTAGCAATGCGGCCCCAACCCCAGCCCTCGCGAAATCGAGAGACCAGTACCACGCGTACATAACTACGCTCTGGAGATACCATGGGAATAGGGGTAGGTGCACAACCACGGCATGCCCGGAGAGCGGCTCAACCGCACCAGGGGCTCCCAATTGTGTCATTCTTTTTTTTTCTTCTTTTTCTCAGGACTCCGTTTTCCGGAAGCCCTGTCCGGTAGTAGAATTGCCGAACTCACGATGCAATAGCCAGGGAAGCAGAAAAACTACGTCGAGTGTCCAGGTGGTCTCAATTACGACCAGTATACCTGTTTTACATACCATCCAGGGGGACATGTTAAATAGTCCCATCCCTTGCTTATCACACTATTTGTATCGTTCTGCTTTCATTGCAGTATTTTTTTAAACAATGCATCGCTTTTTGCCTATTATGGCATTCCTTTTTCTATCTACATATGTTCACTTATGACATGTTGCATCCGTACGCTTTGGTACGGCCAAATACACCAGGGGCTTAAGTACCCCAAAATATGGTGTGATAAGTCTAAACACTTTAACAAGTGCGGCACCCCGAACTTATAGCATTATATGCATCGGCTCCGAATCATGTCTTGGGTCAATAGTTGGGTTTGCCCGGCTCCCATGTTTTGGTACCTTACGTTCCGCTATATCGGCTAAGGTAGCGCTGGGAGAACCACTGTGTCACATCCCTAATTCTGGTCTGACCTAGGCTAGCTTCATGTGTGCATCATGTTTAAATTCAAATGAAACTTGAATTGAGGAATTTTCAAAAGCCTCAAAAAAACCTCTAAAAATAACCAACATTTAAATCTCATCAAATGAGTCCAAGAAAATGTTCCTGATATTCTGTAAAAATATTGGCATGAGGTAAAATGCAAACCAATATTTTTGGAGTGACTGAAACATTTATTTTGGGCCTTTGAATTAATTCAATAACTATTTGCATTGGATATATATTTTATATATAATTAATATATGTCCAATAATTCTGGAACATTTTATGTGGTTTGGTATATTTTAGTTCTAGCCACATAATTATTTTCAGGATTTTATAAAATGGTTTAGTATTTTTACTAAACCAAAACAAAACAGAACAAAATAGAAAAACTGAAACAGAGAAGCAGGAAATAAAAGAGAGAGAGAGAGACTTACCTGGCGCCTACCAAGCCCACCTGGGCCTCACCTGGCCGGCCCAGCTGGCAGCCCAGCCACCGGCCCAGCCCACTAGCCTCCCCCCTGTCGTCTTCCTCACGACAGTAGGACGCCGGGCGTGTGCCCTGTGCGCGCGGCCACGCGCCCCGGCCACCTCCTTCTTGCCGCCTCCCCCTCGACGCCCTGGCCGTCCCTGGTGACGCCACGCACCCCCCTGGACCTTTCTCACTCTCCCGTGCCCATTCCCCTCCTCTCCCTCGCTCTCTCGCGCGACGCCCGAGGACCACCGTCGCCGTCGTTCGCCTTTGCCGTGGCCACCAGCATCCCCATGCCAAGCCAACTAGTCCACGAGCTCCGCCTCATCTGCCTCTTCCTCCTAGACGATTCTCCCGGCCTCGAACGCGCTGCTTCATCGTCACCATCGCCGTTTCCGTCGCCGGCCACCGAAGCTCATCGCCGCCGATTCGGGAGCTACCAGACGTCCCCGACCTCGCCCTCGCGCTCGTTGGACTCGCTATGAGCACCTGCATCTAACCTCCCTAACCCCGATGCCTCTTGCTCGCCGTAGCCGTCGCCCCCTTGCTGCCCGCAGCACGACGCCGGCCGAGCTCACCGTCAACGCAGTTCCGGTGACCATTTGGTCACCCCGGCGACTCCAACATGCTCGTAGCACCCCGTAGAGCAGCCCCAGTGCATCAGTTGGCTCGCTAGCGAGCTGCAACACCGGACCCGCAACTCACCCGAGCTTCGGCCGCCGCCGAGCTCGTCGCCGGCGCCACTCCGGCCACTCCCCGGCCGTGCCACCACCACGGTTGGATGCGGACGAGCGTCCGCATCCCGTAGCTGTGCTCCGCGCGTCAAGCGGCGCTCTATAGGTGAAACCCGCAGCGCACCGCCGCGTCTGGCCTTGCCGGCGGCTAAACGCCGGCGAGTTGACCCTGTTGACTGAGTTGACCAGATGGGCCCAGTTTGACTCTTGGGTCAATGACAGCTGGGGCCCGCCCTACTAACTAACCCAGGATTAGCGCTAACTAGATTTAGTTAGTTTAACTAACTACTGACAGACGGGACCCACTGGTCAGTTTGACCGGACTGTGGCCATTGACCGGTCCCACCTGTCAGTGACCTAAACAGCCCTGTGGCACTGACGTGTGGCCCCCACGCGTCAGGTTTGACCTGGACCGGGTCTGTTGACCTGCTGAGGTCAGCGTGACGTCATGCTGACGCAGATAATCTTTTCTGGATTTATTTTAATTTAGAAATTCCAGAAAATAGTACAAACTTCTAAAATTCATAGAAATTCAACCGTAACTCCAAATGAAATAAATTATATATGAAAAATGATCAGAAAAATCCAATCTATCCATCTGTACCATTTTCATGCATGTTAGAGCAACTTATAGCTGCTGTTTAGCACAAATCATATTAATGGCATTTAAACCTTCACATATGGAGTTTGAATTTGAACCTAGGGTTCAAACCAACTTCATTTAACTTGCTGCTAGTTGCATTAGCTCAATCAATAGCATATTGCCATGACGTTATCATGCATCATATTTGTTGCATTGCATTGATTGTGTTTCTTCTCTGTTTGTCGGTGTTGTTCCCCCTCGATAGACGTTGTATCGACGTTGTGATCGTTGACACTGATGAAGACTCAATGCTATCTTCAGAAGTGCCAGGCAAGCAAAACCCCCTTGTTCATTCTGATACAATCCCACTCTCTCAACCTGCTCTCTTTTAATGCATTAGGACAACAACAATTCATCTGTTAATTGTTGCGGTAGCTGAACCCCTTTATCCTCTGCATGACCTGTCATTGCCACAGTAAATAGATGAAACCCACTAGCATGAGTAGGAGTTGTTTGAGCCCTGTTGTGCCTACTCATTCATGTTTGTTTGTCATGCCTGCTCTTTCTTAGAGTTGAGTCAGGTCTGATTCATCGGGAATGAATCAGAGGTGTGTGAACATGTCCTACTGCGTGTGAGCTAAGTGTGTGAACACGAATTGGTAAAGGTATCGGTGAGAGGCAATGTAGGAGTACATGGTGGGTTGTCTCATTGAAGCCGTCCTCAGGAACTGAGTTCTGTGTTTGTGATCCATGATTCAGCTACTACCATGCATTGGGCCCTGAAATATGACCCCGCTCGACTTCTTATTCACCCTTGTCCTCTGTCCAGGAGTTGCAAGTAGTTTCTGGTGTTTGTAGTATGCTGGAGGCCGTGCGCAGTGCTCACCGTAGGGGTGGGCTGTGATGCGGTAGGCATGTGGCCGGGTAAACCGGGCGCCCGTTTGGTGTCACGGAACCCTGCTCACATCGTTTGGGGCTATGAGCGAAACTTCGGCCGGATCTCCTCATGGATGGAACCCAAATAGGCAATAAACCTGGACTAGAGACTTGAGTGTCTAGGTAGGTCGTGGTCTACACCCACGTCGGCTTTCGCTTGAAGTCTGCCGAGCACATGTCGTGTGCAGACGCTAAGTGGTGGAAACATGTATGAAGAAGTACACCCCTGCAGGGTTAATATGATCTATTCGAATAGCCGTGTCTGCGGTAAAGGACTTCTGTGTTGCCTATAACAGTTCATAGACAAGTGAAAGTGGATACTTTAAAATACGCAAGACAAGCGTGAGTGCTATGGATGGCGTTCTCGTAGGGAGACGGGAGCGGATCCATAGTGGTGTATTGATATGGTGAATATGTGGACTCGTGTGCGCCACCTCAAAAGAGTTACTTGCAGTTGTAGTTTAGGATAGCCACCGAGCCAAAGCTGGCTTGCTGCAGTTAAACCCCACCACCCCCTTTGTTGACAATGATGCATATGTAGTTAGTTCTGATGTAAGTCTTGCTGGGTACATTTGTACTCACGTTTGCCTATTTTATGTTTTTGCAGAGAGACTTCAGTCTCGCTAGTAGTTCCACGTGGACTTCGATGTTTAGCTTGTTACCTCAGCTACGATCTTGTGCCCTCGACAGGATCTGGTAGATAGTCAGGCTTTTAAGCCTTTTTCATTTGTAGATGTCTGTACTCAGACATGTTAGCTTCCGCTTGTGCTTTGACTTGTATGCTCTGAATGTTGGGTCATGAGACCCATGTATGTAATATCTCGCACCTCGGAGCCTAATGAATAAATACTTGAGTCGTAGAGTCATGTTGTGATGCCATGTTGTATTTGCACATATCGAGCATATTGTGTGTATGTTATTGAAATGCTTGGTATGTGTGGGATCTGACTATCTAGTTGTTTATCTTTAGTAGCCTCTCTTACCGGGAAATGTCTCCTAGTGTTTCCACCGAGCCATGGTAGCTTGCTACTGCTCCGGAACACTTAGGCTGGCCGGCATGTGTCCTTCTTCGTTCCTGTGTCTATCCCTTCGGGGAAATGTCACGCGATGAATACCGGAGTCCTGTTAGCCTGCTACAGCCCGGTTTACCGGAGTCCTGCTAGCCCAGTGCTACAGCCTGGATTCACTCGCTGATGACCGACACGTTCGATGCTGGGTCATGGATGCCTATCCCTGTAAGTTTGTGCCACTTTGGGTTTACGACTAGCCATGTCAGCCTGGGCTCCTTATCATATGGATGCTAGTGACACTATCATATACGTGTGCCAAAAGGCGCAAACGGTCCCGGGCAAAGGTAAGGCGACACCCGTGCGAATACCGTGCGTGAGGCCGCAAAGTGATATGAGGTGTTACATGCTAGATCGATGTGGCATTGAGTCGGGGTCCTGATAGCTTTGGTATCAGAGCCTGACTGCCTGTAGGATTACCAAGCCAAACTGGTCGAAGTTGTGTCTAGAAATGCTTTAGTTATGTAAGGGAATTGATTGTGGGATGGAACGTAAGGCTCTTTTTACTCCTTATACCTCATGGCCTTCTGATCTGAGTCATCCTCTTCTCTTCTATGGGGATTAAGAACTAGGCCTTCTCATCTATCTATCAGGATGACGTGTTACTAATCCATAGACTTATAGAATTGTTAGTTTCAAATCTCAGTTCAGTTTTACTACTTCCGTATGTTCATAACTGTTGATCTCGAAACCTTGATATTATGCTTCGGAGTGGCTATGGCACCATTTTGTAGCATGTCTCCAATATTTTGAGCATTTACAGCCGTTATGCTGTCCGAGTCATCCCAGGTTTCTAAATAGTCTGATGCATTTGCAAATCCTTTCTTTTCGTTCCCAATGTCCTTTATGGTCAGAATAAGCACACTAACCGGTGCGTTGAAGTAATTTATTGCCTTAGCATATATGTTGGAGCTATTATTATGACCCTAGGTGTTTTAGGGAGTCATCTAGTAATCTAGCCATGTATTGTGTTCCCAGTGTGTTGATTCTGGCTTTTGTTCTCGAAAGCATCCCGTGATGCCATTTAGTAGTAGGTATTCTATCTCTTGGTTTTGAACCCAAGACTCACTCTACTTACCTCATGTTGATAGTGCTTGCTCGTTCCTTTAGGTTATTAGTAACCTTTGCATTAGTCCTCAAGGTCCGTGGTATTTCCTCCTTCCAAATACTATGAACCACTTATGGCAGAAGTTTGTTGAACCATAAGATCACAACAAGAGTGCTCTCGAAGAGTTCTCCATGCTATATTGTGACTCTTCCAGTTCTACCTTTCTGCATGGGTTATCTGGAAGAAACATGTTGAACTTGGTTCGACATACTAATCTATGCATCCACAACTCAGAAGGTTATATGTTCCTGGAGTTGTTCCTCCTTAGATGTTTTCCGACCATCGTCTATCAATTGATAGTCAGGAGTAATTGTGCATCTGTGTTATCGATGCTTATTATTCTTGTGGTCCGTTAAGCCATTCTATTTCAGAATGACTAGGAGAAACAAACTCCAGTACCTCATCCATATCCAGGATTGGGTCAAAGAAGTTGCGCTCCGCAGATCAAATTGCTAATCTAGCTTTTGCTCTGTTCTACCTTGGAGTATTACCATCTTTATATCAAGAATGTCATGGGAATCGCACACCATCCTATGAACTCTTGATACAGTGATACTTCTTGCCATCATTGTTCATTCCTCGGTTTCCTTGTTATTGTAACCGGAATGCCGACAAGTGAACCGTGATGTGTGAAATCTATACTCCTAGCAACTCCATTGCTTGGTAGTTAAAGGACAATAATTTCACTCTTAGCGTGTTGGTTGTTGAACCATCACCCTAAGATTGATCGTGCCACCTAGTCCATTTTCCCTGGTGCACTCCTCTATCGATGAGTTAGGTTTATTTCAAATCTTTGCTCTATTGATCATGTCGTCTTGCCCTGAAAAGCAAGATTGTTCTCGAGCTTAGTAACATACCGGTGGTTCGTGATTTTCTGATTATCTTCTCAGAAGTATCACCAGGTCGTCACCTGACCGCTATGTTGAGTTCGCGATCAAGTTGGTTTCTTGTAACCACCCCTTCTCCAAGGATCTGTATCGAGTACCCCTGAGCTAGTTGGGTAAGCTGAACAACAACTTGGAGAGTTGGAGGATAAAAGCTTCCTGACTTAGTTCGTGTGAAGGGATATCTTGTGTGTGTGTTGAAGAAAGATGATATCTTCATCAATTGATCCTCGAGACCAGTTGTGGAAACTATTGTCTTGCCAAAAACGTTGATTTGAGTGTGGGCTATTCTCAAATCAAATCAGAACCAACGATGTTCGTAATGTTGTCTTACTCGTGGATTTTCCTTGACCATACACCATTATGTCTTTTGGGTCTGACCAATACTATCACCTTGTTCACATAGTTATGGAATTCCATCTCCATGGGAATCTGGATGAATTGTTGTTGAGCCCATCGACAACACCCTTATCTCCTCCATGATTTTGTTGAACATTAAGCTAGTGTTGGAAACTTTTAAAAGCATTTGTTCATGCTAGCTCATGAAGCATATGCATGGATGGAAGAAGTGGCTTCCTCTAATTCATGTGCATTTGATGCAAGTTGCCGCCGTGAATTCAGTAAAGTCAAGGTTGCCTCCTTGGAATCATCCCAAGTTAGTCACACATGTGCAAAGTATACTATGGTTTGGTAGATTAATTACCTCCACTTCATATGTATTCCGTAGCACACCAAGCCACTGATTGATTTGTTCAAGGTGAAGAAGTTCCTTCTTAAGAGCTAGACTTATGTAAGGATTTCGATATCCTCGATGATGGTTCCCCACCCGAACTCGGTAGTGTTTTATTATAAGACTACTACGTGGTCATGCTTGTCTGGGACAATGTGTTCACATGTTTGTAGCAGAACCAGCTCATGTTTTGGAGCTTGCTATCGTAGTTCATTCCCTGAGGTTCTCGCAACGTCATCTCGTCGATTTGTGTTGCAAACTTTCATTTTTCTTTCTAGACTCGATGAGTCTAGATTATTCTGACACCAACCAGATCTGAATCTCAGGCAGATATGATGGTTGGAACGTTTCCCAAGAATTATAATATTAGTCTCTCTGTAACCGGTAAAGTGGATGTTGTGGCCAACAAACCCAACCGGAAGACCTGTTATTGTAGTCTCTTGATTGAGAAAGTTGGCGACCTCCCCATAAGGACTTTGTAGGATTTACTCCTTAGTTGTTCCTTATGGATTTTTGTGCTCCCAAAGTCCGACCTTTACTTGATGTTCTAGATACCAAACCATATCTATGAATGGGATACGCTAGTACATCAAGGAGAACATTAGAAAGCGGAGTGCTAAATGTCTCTCGGTCGATCATCCAGATTTTGTTCCCTTGGCCCCGCTAAGGTGAAATCTGAGAAGGTTATCTTCCTTTGCATCTGCATCGTCCATCGCTATTCATCATGGTAGTATGTTGTGTTGTCAGCACCCTTGACACGGTTGTTGATAAAACCTTGATGATTGTGGAAATGCTCAAGTTCTTGAGAGCATGCACAAGCACTAAGTATTATCACCAGCACTAACTGGGATTGCTCCTAGTCTTTTCAGTTATGCTATAACCACTCCAACAGTGGAATCACTCTCTACCGCTGAGTTTCTCCCCAGTTACTAGAATCATTCCCAGCACTTGTATTTTGATCCCAACTTGCACTGTCATTGTGCCATCCTATCTTGGGTCCCATCCATTTCCGATGATAAGCAAAATCATCCCTTGTGTTGTCTTCAACAAGGTAGTCCACATCATCCATTCTGGCTCGAGAATGTCATTCTTTCGGACTCCTTCAAATGATCGATTGTGATTTGCCTTAGGCTGGTATAAAGATTTTCAGTGATCTCTAAATCAAAGGTAATTGTTTTTGCCACTTAAGGGGATATTTCTACGAATTGCCTTCCTCTAAGATGTCTCGCTGTGGTATCATGGCAACTCAAACTCTTGCTACGTTGACAACCGTTCACCACCCTCTTAGGTGTGGAATTGTTGTCTACCTAGTGAACCCTCGTCATTTGTTCCACTCCATTCCTCTAGATGTGTGCTTTGTATCTCAGTTTGCGAGATGTTTTTATGACTCACCCCGTGAGCTGATCCTAAGTTGTTTGATCTTCGAGAAGATTGATCCTTCTAGAGTTTTCCCTTTCTACTCATTGTCATGTTGCATGTAGTTCTCAAGCAAGACGTCGAGATCAAGGTGATGCAATGAATCAACATCCTCGAGAAAGACATCTGGATCGTGAAGATCGTGTTAGCTTGTATCCCTCTGCCTTCTTACCTCACGTCTTAAATCTCGGGACGAGATTCTTGTTTAGTGGGGGTGAGTTGTCACATCCCTAATTGTGGTCTGACCTAGGCTAGCTTCATGTGTGCATCATGTTTAAATTCAAATGAAACTTGAATTGAGGAATTTTCAAAAGCCTCAGAAAAACCTCTAAAAATAACCAACATATAAATCTCATCAAATCAGTCCAAGAAAATGTTCCTAATATTCTGTAAAAATATTGGCATGAGGTAAAATGCAAACCAATATTTTTGGAGTGACTGAAACATTTATTTTGGGCCTTTGAATTAATTCAATAACTATTTGCATTGGATATATATTTTATATATAATTAATATATGTCCAATAATTCTGGAACATTTTATGTGGTTTGGTATATTTTAGTTCTAGCCACATAATTATTTTCAGGATTTTATAAAATGGTTTAGTATTTTTACTAAACCAAAACAAAACAGAACAAAATAGAAAAACTAAAACAGAGAAACAGGAAATAAAAGAGAGAGAGAGAGAGAGAGACTTACCTGGCGCCTACCAAGCCCACCTGGGCCTCACCTGGCCGGCCCAGCTGGCAGCCCAGCCACCGGCCCAGCCCACTAGCCTCCCCCCTGTCGTCTTCCTCGCGACAGTAGGACGCCAGGCGTGTGCCCCGTGCGTGCGGCCACGCGCCCCGGCCACCTCCTGCTTGCCGCCTCCCCCTCGACGCCCTGGCCGTCCCTGGTGACGCCACGCACCCCCCCTGGACCTTTCTCACTCTCCCGTGCCCATTCCCCTCCTCTCCCTTGCTCTCTCGCGCGATGCCCGAGGACCACCGCCGCCGTCGTTCGCCTTTGCCGTGGCCACCAGCATCCCCATGCCAAGCCAACTAGTCCACGAGCTCCGCCTCATCTGCCTCTTCCTCCTCGACGATTCTCCCGGCCTCGGACGCGCTGCTTCATCGTCACCATCGCCGTTTCCGTCGCCGGCCACCGAAGCTCATCGCCGCCGATTCGGGAGCTACCGGACGTCCCCGACCTCGCCCTCACGCTCGTTGGACTCGCTGTGAGCACCTGCATCTAACCTCCCTAACCCCGATGCCTCTTGCTCGCCGTAGCCGTCGCCCCCTTGCTGCCCGCAGCACGCCGCCGGCCGAGCTCGCCGTCAACGCAGTTCCGGTGACCATTTGGTCACCCCGGCGACTCCAACATGCTTGTAGCACCCCCTAGAGCAGCTCCAGCGCATCAGTTGGCTTGCTAGCGAGCTGCAACACCGGACCCGCAACTCACCCGAGCTTCGGCCGCCGCCGAGCTCGTCGCTGGCGCCACTCCGGCCACTCTCCGGCCGCGCCACCACTACGGTTGGATGCGGACAAGCGTCCGCATCCCGTAGCTGTGCTCCGCGCGTCAAGCGTCACTCTGTAGGCGAAACCCGCAGCGCACCGCCGCGTCTGGCCTCGCCAGCGGCTAAACGCCGGCGAGTTGACCCTGTTGACTGAGTTGACCAGATGGGCCCAGTTTGACTCTTGGGTCAATGACAGCTGGGGCCCGCCCTGCTAACTAACCCAAGATTAGCGCTAACTAGATTTAGTTAGTTTAACTAACTACTGACACAAGGGACCCACTGGTCAGTTTGACCGGACCGTGGCCGTTGACCGGTCCCACCTGTCAATGAGCTAAACAGCCCTGTGGCACTGACGTGTGGCCCCCACGCATCAGGTTTGACCTGGACCGGGTCTGTTGACCTGCTGAGGTCAGCGTGATGTCATGCTGACGCAGATAATCTTTTCTGGATTTATTTTAATTTAGAAATTCCAGAAAATAGTACAAACTTCTAAAATTCATAGAAATTCAACCGTAACTCCAAATGAAATAAATTGTATATGAAAAATGATCAGAAAAATCCAATCTATCCATCTGTACCATTTTCATGCATGTTAGAACAACTTATAGCTGCTGTTTAGCACAAATCATATTAATGGCATTTAAACCTTCACATATGGAGTTTGAATTTGAACCTAGGGTTCAAACCAACTTCATTTAACTTGCTGCTAGTTGCATTAGCTCAATAAACAGCATATTGCCATGACATTAGCATGCATCATATTTGTTGCATTGCATTGATTGTGTTTCTTCTCTGTTTGTCGGTGTTGTTCCCCCTCGATAGACGTTGTACCGACGTTGTGATCGTTGACACTGATGAAGACTCAATGCTATCTTCAGAAGTGCCAGGCAAGCAAAAACCCCTTGTTCATTCCGATACAATCCCACTCTCTCGCCCTGCTCTCTTTTACTGCATTAGGAAAACAACGATTCATCTGTTAATTGCTGCGGTAGCTGAACCCCTTTATCCTCTGCATGACCTGTCATTGCCACAGTAAATAGATTGAACCCACTAGCATGAGTAGGAGTTGTTTGAGCCCTGTTGTGCCTACTCATTCATGTTTGTTTGTCATGCCTGCTATTGCTTAGAGTTGAGTCAAGTCTGATTCATCGGGAATGAATCAGAGGTGTGTGAACATGTCCTACTGCGTGTGAGCTAAGTTTGTGAACACGATTTGGTAAAGGTATCGGTGAGAGGCCATGTAGGAGTACATGGTGGGTTGTCTCATTGAAGCCGTCCTCAGGAACTGAGTTCTGTATTTGTGATCCATGATTCAGCTACTACCATGCATTGGGCCCTGAAATATGACCCCGCTCGACTTCTTATTCACCCTTGTCCTCTGTCCAGGAGTTGCAAGTAGTTTCTGGTGTTTGTAGTATGCTGGAGGCCGTGCGCAGTGCTGACCGTAGGGGTGGGCTGTGATGCGGTAGGCACGTGGCCGGGTAAACCGAGCGCCCGTTTGGTGTCACGGAACCCTGCTCACATCGTTTGGGGCTGTGAGCAAAACTTCGGCCGGATATCCTCATGGATGGAACCCAAATAGGTGATAAACCTAGACTAGAGACTTGAGTGTCTAGGTAGGTCGTGGTCTACACCCACGTCGGCTTTCACTTGAAGTCTGCCGAGCACATGTCGTGTGCAGACGCTAAGTGGTGGAAACAAGTATGAAGAAGTACACCCCTGCAGGGTTAATATGATCTATTCGAATAGCCGTGTCCGCGGTAAAGGACTTCTGGGTTGCCTATAACAGTTCATAGACAAGTGAAAGTGGATACTTTAAAATACGCAAGATAAGCGTGAGTGCTATGGATGGCGTTCTCGTAGGGAGACGGGAGCAGATCCATAGTGGTGTATTGATATGGTGAATATGTGGACTCGTGTGCGCCACCTCAAAAGAGTTACTTGCAGTCGTAGTTTAGGATAGCCACCGAGTCAAAGCTGGCTTGCTGCAGTTAAACCCCACCACCCCCTTTGTTGATAATGATGCATATGTAGTTAGTTCTGATGTAAGTCTTGCTGGGTACATTTGTACTCACGTTTGCCTATTTTATGTTTTTGCAGAGAGACTTCAGTCTCGCTAGTAGTTCCACGTGGACTTCGACGTTTAGCTTGTTACCTCAGCTACGATCTTGTGCCCTTGGCAGGATCTGGTAGATAGTCAGGCTTCTAAGCCTTTTTCATTTGTAGATGTCTGTACTCAGACATGTTAGCTTCCGCTTGTGCTTTGACTTGTATGCTCTGAATGTTGGGTCATGAGACCCATGTATGTAATATCTCGCTCCTCGGAGCCTAATGAATAAATACTTGAGTCATAGAGTCATTTTGTGATGCCATGTTGTATTTGCACATATCGAGCATATTGTGTGTATGTTATTGAAATGCTTGGTATGTGTGGGATCTGACTATCTAGTTGTTTATCTTTAGTAGCCTCTCTTACCGGGAAATGTCTCCTAGTGTTTCCACCGAGCCATGGTAGCTTGCTACTGCTCTGGAACACTTAGGCTGGCCGGCATGTGTCCTTCTTCGTTCCTGTGTCTGTCCCTTCGGGGAAATGTCACGTGATGAATACCGGAGTCCTGTTAGCCTGCTACAGCCCGGTTTACCGAAGTCCTGCTAGCCCAGTGCTACAGCCTGGATTCACTCGCTGATGACCGACACGTTCGATGCTGGGTCATGGATGCCTGTCCCTGTAAGTTTGTGCCACTTTGGGTTTACGACTAGCCATGTCAGCCCGGGCTCCTTATCATATGGATGCTAGCGACACTATCATATACGTGTGCCAAAAGGCGCAAACGGTCCCGGGCAAAGGTAAGGCGACACCCGTGGGAATACCGTGCGTGAGGCCGCAAAGTGATATGAGGTGTTACATGCTAGATCGATGTGGCATTGAGTCGGGGTCCTGACACACTGCGATTGTGCCCCGGTTGAGCTGGGTTGAGCACCTCAGTGGAGAAAGCTAAAACTGGCCGACATGATAGGGCGAGAGCCGGTCGCTGTTCGAGAGGTTTTTGGAGTCCCTAAAGACTTATGCCGCTTAGAGCGAGGAGTCGGCTTTGTCCGGCCCAGGCGTGGATAGTGCCCCGAATTCGGTCTTGCGAACACTAGGGGCTTCACCGAAATTTAAAATTATAGAATTCTATGGCTAAGTGGGAGTGTTCAAGCATTATAGTCCGGTTGCCTTGTTTGTTGTGTTGAGCGCCTCCCTCGAAGGACCCAAGAATGGGAACAAGAGCGCTCAAGTTTATCCCGAACACCCCAGCACTCGTGGCATGGGGGCTGAAGCCAACGACTTGCCATCTCTCAAATTTGATAAACGGCCGCACAAAAGGTAATATTTTTAAATCAACAAGCGTTGCTTAGCGCATATGAACAAAGTTTTCAGCGCACAGGATAACAACTGCGAGTCTACTCAAAAATTACATCTTTGGAGCACTCACCCGCTATAAGGCGGGCACCCTTCAGGACACCCTTATAGTACATCTCGGGCGTGCGATACTCCTTGCCCGGTGGTGGCGCGTCCGTCACAAGCTTCTCGGAGTCCATCTTGCCCCAGTGCACTTTAGCGCAGGCAAGGGCCCGACGAGCACCTTCAATGCAGATGGAACGCTTGATGGCTTCAATCCATGGACAGGCGTCCACCAGCTGCCGGACCAGACCGAAGTAGCTCCCAGGCATGGTTTCTTTAGGACACGGCCGAACTATGAGGCCCTTCATGGCCTGTTCGGCCACCTTGTGGAGCTCGACCAGCTGCTTCAGCTGGTCGCTCAGGGGCACCGGATGTCCGGCCTCAGCATATTGAGACCAGAACACCTTTTCCGTCGAGCTCCCCTCCTCGGCTCGGTAGAACGCGGCAGCAATGGACACACTACAGGGCAATCTGTGAACGCTCCTGGAGAGCTCCGAATTCGGGTACGTAACAGATAATTCACTTTTACATGCTTGCTTTGCATGAAGAATGCCTTACCCGCCGTTATCCTTTTTATCACCTCAATCTCCTGGAGGGCCTTCTGGGCTTCGGCCTTAGCGGCTTTGGCACTCTCAAGAGCCAAGGCGAGCTCGGACTCTCGAGTCTTCGAGTCACGCTCCAAACTCTCGTGTTTTTCCACGAAAGCCTGGAGCTCTTGCCGCACCTCCGCCACCCGCGCCTGCTGCTTCTCTCGCTCGGTGCACTCCGCGGCCGCACTTTTTTCGGCCTTGAACACCGCCTCCTTCAGGGTCACCACCTCGTTCGTGGCCCCTGCAATACTCACGTTATTCCAGTCATTTTTTGCAGCCAAATCCTTTCTTTAAGGTATTACTTTAATGTATTACTTACCTTCCTTGTCCCCGAGCTACTTCTTGGCACGGCCGAGCTCGTTCTTGGACCGCTCAAGGCTCTGCTTCAATACATTGACCTCCGCAGTCAGTGCGGCAGAGGTCAGCAGCGCAGCCTAGATTCCCATATTGACATGCTTATGTTAGACTCCTGCGTATATCTTTTTAGATCCTCGGTTCGGCTTTTCTTTCTGAAGACCAAACTGAGCATCAGGGGCTTGTCGGCGTTCTGGGAACGGGGGTCCCCAGACTTGCCTGCCTGCGGCCTGCGGCGTGGCTCAAAGGGGGCCGAGCGTGGCCCATCTTCATCAACACAAGCTCAAGACCCTCGCGAGGGGCCAAGCCTCGCGGGGCGGACGACAAGGAGCTTCTTCAGGCACAACCTCATCAGGCTGGATCACGAGGAGGCGGAGAGTTCAAGGCAGGATACCTCGCGAGGTGCCCATGACGCAAGCCATGATGACCAAGGGCGCCAGTCGGGCGCCAGCCCGCGCAGTGTCCTCCTTTCCTCTTTGGTGCAAAGGGAGCAAGCGCAGGTGCAACAAGACGAAGACTAGCCCAACGGCTGGGAGGAAGTTATTGTGGAGCCCAAGCAGGCGTCACCACCAGAGTCTTTGATAGGCGAGGACCAACTTTAGTCAGGATAGGTGTACCCGCTGTTTCCCTTCAAAATGGCCAATTTTTGGCGCCCTTCCCGCTCAATATTTGGGGAGAGGCCCAGGGACTTTGCCTATAAATAGGACTAGCCACCCCCAGGGTAGAGGCATCTGGATCCTCACCAAGAAACCAGTAGATAGAGCGACCGAACTCCTCTTAGCAGTTCGTCGCACCAGCCAAGAACAGACCCTCGCAAGGCTGTTCTTCCTTGTATTGTTCATCATAAGCCCAAGAGGCAATCCACCACACCACACACTAGAGTAGGGTATTACACCACAATGGTGTCCTGAACCAGTATAAACCCCGTGTCTCTTGTGTTGTTTCTTTCGTAGTTTAGATCCTAGCGATTCGGCGAGGAGCAGGTAGATAGAGGGCGAAATCTCCGCGCGCACCCCAGTGTTCGAACCTCAAGGGTCTGCCGGAACCCAAAATCCGACATTTGGCGCGCCAGGTAGGGGTGCGCCGGAATTCGTCTTCCGTCGCCCTGTTCTTCTCCGACCATCGCGTCCATGTAATACGCTCGTCGGGCCCGCGCCGGGCGCCGAGCCGCCCTCGCTTCCCGAGTCGTCAAGATGGCTCCCGTCGGCGGGAGTCCTCGTCGCTCCCCGTCACCTGCCGTCAACGCCGCCACCGGCCCGGCGGGGAACGGGCAGCAAGCATTGTCCCAGCGCCCCCCGTGGCCTCTTGGGAAGAGCCACGCGGCCTCTTCCCCACCCGCCTCATCGCGCTGGCTCCCTTGGTCATCGCGGCCCTCCTGGATGGCTCGCAGGCGCCGCCCTCCAGCCACCACGTCAAGCCATTCGTTCGCCGGGTCGGCGCCGCCTCCACGCTGCAGGGGGCTCCCCCGGGCCGGTCGGAGCCATCGGCCAGGCTAGCCTTCAGCTCTGAGGATCACCCCTCCAACTCGGCATGCTCGCGTGCGCTCCCCATGCTCTGCACGCCCACCATCTGCCAGGTGGCTGTCACCAGGACTCTCATCGACGGCGGCGCGGGCCTCAGCGTGCTCTCATTTGAGGCCTTCAACCTCCTCTGCATACCCCGGGAGCGGCTACAACCCAGCCGGCCTTTCTCGGGCGTCGGAGGCGGGTCGTCCAGCTCCTTGGGACAGATCCGGCTCCCAGTAACTTTCGGCACCTACGACAACTTCCGCACAGAGCTGGTCGATTTCGACATCGCCCCCATCGGCCTCCCCTACAACGCCATCCTCGGCTATCCAGCACTGGCCAAATTCATGGCCGCGACTCACCCAGCATACAACCTCATGAAGATACCCGGGAGCAACGGCGTCCTCACCGTGCCCGGAGACACCGGAGATGCGCTGCGAGTAATCAAGCTCGCCCACAAGACGGCGACAGCGGTGCGGCCCGCCGACACATAAGCCCCCAAGCCCAAGGGGGCTGCACCGACCACGAAGAAGCAGTTGTTCACCCAAGACAAGGCAGAGACCAAGCAGATACCTGTCGACAAGGACGGGTCCACTAACGCCACTTTCACCATAGGCGCCAACCTCGGGCCCGAGCAGGAGGAAGCCCTGGTCAAGTTCCTGCGCGCAAACAAGAAGGTGTTCGCCTGGGAGCCCGATCAGTTGGCAGGGATCCCACGGGGCGTAATCGAGCACCACCTCAACGTGTGCCCCAACGTGCGCCCCGTGATGTAGAAGGCGAGGAGGCAGTCCACTGAAAAGTAGGCCTTCATCGTCCAGGAGACCCGCAAGCTAGAAGCCGCGGGGGTTATCGCGAGGTCCGATATCCAGATTGGTTGGCCAACCCTGTGGTTGTGCCAAAGAAGGGAGGGAAGGAGCGCATGTGTGTCGACTTCACCAACCTCAACAAAGCGTGCCCGCAAGATCCGTTCCCGCTCCCTCGCATCGATCAGATCGTCGATTCCATTGCTGAGTGTGACCTGCTATGCTTCTTGGATGCCTTCTCCGGGTATCACTAGATCAAGATGGCGGTGGAAGACGTGGAGAAGACGGCCTTCCTGACCCCGTGTGGGGTGTACTGCTATACATGCATGCCGTTCGGACTGCGCAACGAGGGGGCAACTTTTCAGCGGCTCATGCACATCACCTTGGGCCCGTAGCTTGGGAAGAATGTGGAGGCTTACGTCGATGACATCGTAGTGAAGTCTTGCAAGGCCAAGACCCTGATACAAGACCTGGAGGAAACCTTTGCGAGTCTCAACGCAGTGAGCCTGCGGCTCAACCCGGAGAAGTGTGTGTTTGGAGTCCCCTCGGCCAAGCTCTTGGGCTTCCTCGTGTCCCACCGAGGCATCGAGGCCAACCCAGAAAAGGTCAAGGCAGTCGAGGACATGAGCCCGCCAAAGACCCTCAGAGAAATGCAGAAGCTCACGGGGCGCGTGACTGCGCTGGGGCACTTCATCTCCAGGTTAGGGGAGCGGGCGCTGCCTTTCTTCCAGCTGATGAAGAAAAAGGGGCCCTTTGAATGGACTGAAGAGGCCGACAAGGCGTTCCAAGATCTCAAGAGATACTTAACCAGCCCTCCGGTGATGGTTGCCCCACACCCTCATGAGCCCTTGGTACTCTACCTCGCCGCCACTCCTTACTCCGCCAGCGCGGCTCTGGTGGCAGTTAGGGAGGAGCATCGAACCAAAGCCACAGCTGCTACCCATATCAAGGCAAGGCAGGACCAAAAAGGAGTCGCGGAGATTGCTGCCACGGCTGAGGAGGATCAGCCGCCGCAGGGGAGCACGCCGGGAACGGAGGAGGCCCCTCCCCCAGGCAACCAGCTTCCAGAGGCCCCATCGCCTCAATAGGCGCCACGGCTTCCGGAAGACGCCACCAGCACCGACGCTCCAAGCCTTGTCGAGCACCTGGTGTACTTCGTCAGCACGGTGTTGCGGGATGCGAGGGCACGGTACCCCATGCCACAGAAGCTCCTCCTCGCGCTACTGGTGGCCTCACGCAAGCTGCGGCACTACTTCCAGGGTCACCCGATCAAGGTTGTCTCAGCATACCCCTTGGAAAGGGTGCTCAGGAGCCCTAACTCGGCCGGAAGGGTCGCCGAGTGGAACATTGAATTGCAAGCATTTCAGCTCGAATTCAGCACAACCAGGGTCATCAAGGGAGCCGCGCTAGCAGATTTCGTGGCTGAATGGACGGAGGCACCAGACCTCAAGGTCGACAAGGACCGATCCCTCTCCCCGGGAAGTGAGGCGCCAGAAGGCTGGGTCATGTACTTCGATGGAGCGTTCTCCAGGCATGGCGCAGGGGCTGGGGCGGTGCTTATATCTCCCACTCAGGACAACCTTTACTACACCGTGCAGCTCTGTTTCCAGTAGGGTGAAAAGGTCTCCAACAATATAGCAGAGTACGAAGGACTAATAGCGGGCTTGAAGGCCGCCGCTGCCCTGGGGGTGAAGCGCCTTACTATCAAGGGCAATTCGCAGCTCCTCATCAATTTCTCCAACAAGGTATACGAGCCAAGAGATGAGCACATGGAGGCCTACCTTGCGGAGGTCCGCAAGATGGAGAAACAGTTCTGGGGGTTGGAGCTACATCATGTGCCCCGCGGCACTAATCAAGAGGCCGACGACATCGCCATACGAGCCTCCAGGCGGTTGCCCCAGGAGCCAGGCGTCTTTGAGGAGCGGCTCTTCAAGCCCTTGGCCCTGCCATCATTATCAAACACAGCACAGCCTCGGGAGGAGCTTCCCCAGCCGCCTGCCTTGGGAGCCCCAGCGTGTGGCCCGGCCTCAGGAGCATGCCTGCTCCTGACGATGGAGCCTCAGGAGGGGTGCTGGATCACAGAGCTCTAGAGCTACTTAACGCAAAGGACCCTGTCGGAGAAGGAGGAGGAAGCAGAGCGTGTGGCGCGGCAAGCTAGATCGTACTGCATCAGGGATGGAGAGCTCTACCGGAAACGACCAAACGATGTGTCCCTGCGTTGCATCACCAGGGAGCAAGGGAAGGAACTGCTGGCAGATATACACGGTGGAGATTGTGGGCATCATTCGTCGTCACGGACCCTCGTCGGCAAGGCGTTCCGCAGCGGCTTCTATTGGCCTACTGCGCTCAATGATGCTGTCGAACTAGTGAAGGCTTGCGAGGCTTGCCAATTCCATGCCAAGCAGATCCATCAGCCGGCAGGAGGTCTGCAAACCATACCCCTCACGTGGCCATTTGCAGTCTGGGGGCTGGATATCCTGGGCCCGTTTCGTCGAGCACCAGGGGGCTATCGCTACCTCTATGTCACCGTGGACAAGTTCACCAAGTGGGCTGAAGTCGAGGCCGTCCGCACCATCCCTGCTCGTTCTGCGGTCAAGTTCATCAAGGGCATCGTGAGCCGGTTCGGGGTGCCGAACCGCATCATTACTGACAACGGTTCGTAGTTCACCAGTAAACTCTTCATAACGTATTGTGCTAACCTTGGAACGCAGATATGCTATGCTTCGGTGGCGCACCCCTGAAGCAACTGCCAGGCCGAGCGGGCCAACGCAGAAGTCCTGAGGGGCCTCAAGACCAGGACGTTCAAGAAGAAACTGGCGGCCTGTGGCAGAGGTTGGCACAACGAGCTTCAGTCCGTGTTGTGGTCCATCCGCACAACTGCGACCAAGCCGACTGGGGAGACCCCCTTCTTCCTGGTCTACGGAGCCGAAGTGGTCCTCCCTCACGAGGTCAGGCGTCGTTCCGCGCGGGTCCTGGCATTCGATGAAACGCAGCAGGACGCCATGCGGGGGATGGACCTCGTGCTGGGGGAGGAGTGTCGTCGAGAAGCCGCGCTGCGGGCGGCAAGGTACCAACAAGCACTGCGGCGATACCACTGCCGCATCATCTGCCCCAGAACTCTTGATG
Organism: Triticum timopheevii; assembly: GCA_963921465.1. NCBI lineage: Eukaryota > Viridiplantae > Streptophyta > Magnoliopsida > Poales > Poaceae > Triticum > Triticum timopheevii. Next base: position 146,050,212 of record OY997270.1, read on the forward strand.
TAGGGGACCTCGTGCTCCGGCGGGTCCTGTCCAGGGAGGGACTGCATAAGCTCTCTCCCATGTGGGAGGGCCCGTTCAAGGTTGTTCACGTTTCCAGGCCCGGCTCAGCGCGCTTGGAGACTCAGGAGGGAGTACCTGTGTCACACCCTGCATTTTGTAACATTTCATTTGCATTATTAAAGCATGAAAATTTGTACCAACAAAAACTTTTGCATTATTTGGCTTTTATTTGGAGTTGGTTTTCTCTATGTGCTTCTTTTCAAGTGCTCTTTAAAGTCAACTACTCCACCTCTGTACTTCATCTCCTTGCCCCAAACTTGTGCCCAATGACCATGCCATGTGTATAGTGCAATATAGAATTTTCTTACAAAACTAATTTGGCCAAAAAGTATTTTCTAAATTTAGTTTTTTCCAAAAACCCCTGAATTGAGGTTTGCACTACAAGTGCTTGATTTGGGTTATGAAAAATATTTCAAAAGGTATATTTGAATCCTATTAGGTGTAGGACTCCCATAAACCACAAAAATATAATTTTAAAAGTTGTTTTACTATTTTATTTAAAAGCTTTTTCTTAAGGCCAGAAATGGTCTTTAATGGGGAAAAATTATTTTATTGTTTTAAAAATATTTGGCAAAAATTAGGGAAACTCAGTGGACATATATTTTCCATATATAAGAGTTTCAACACATGGTCATGTTCAAAATATTGGTCAAATCCCTCAAAAACCCTTTCTGGATATTTCAAGCTTTTGAAATATTTACAAAGGAAATATTCTCCAAAAATTCCAAGAAAATTCTATCATCTCACATATGACATACTTGATGATCTTGACAAGTATCATGCCATGGAGAATAGTATAACCTCATGAAATCCCCTCAAAACCATTTCTGTCCATTTTGGAGTTTGAGCAACTTTACATTGCCAAACATGTCCAAATGTTCTCAAACGTGGTGAACATGCTCTAATGGTCTAATAATGCATCCAGACCAAATGGAACAAGTTGGAGAAGAAGATATCCTGGTCAAAGTGCCTCAAAACCTTCTCTGACCAGAATCAAATTTGAACTACTTTGTACTACCAACTTTTTCTCCATGACCCCAACTTTGGTGAGCCTGATCACATGACCAAATAAGGCCACCACACCAAGTGGTGCATCAAGGAGAAGTGATCTACTCAATTGGATCTACACAAATCCATTTCTGCCAATTTTTAGGGTTTGCAAAAGTTGCATTGGCAACTTTGTCCAAATAAGCTCAAAATGGGTGGAAGGCCCTAATTATATGTGGCATCTCACCCTGTGGAGTCTCATGGCCATTGGAAGTCATTAACTTGCCGAAAACCTCATCAAACACCTTCTCGCGCCAGAACGCCGCCCCGCTCGGCCAATGTTCGCGCCACTCCTGTGGCCCGCGTGCAGCTCGCCCCGCTCCTTCTCTCTCTCCCTGGAACCCTACACCACTCCCACGAACACCCCCGAGCTCTCCATTCCATCTCTAACGGCCACCCGAGCCGATCCCGCGGGCACCCGTAGGCCACGCCTACGGTGGACCTCGGCCAGCCCATATAAGGCAACCCTGAGCCCCTCTTTCGCTCCCTGTTGCTCCCCCACACTCCAAATCGACCTCCCGTACCACCCATTCATCTCCAGAGCCGCCCGAGCTCGAGATCGAGATCGAGCTCCGCCGCCTCGGCTCGTCGGCGTTCGCGCGGTATAGGCCTCCTCCTTCTCCGTTTCTTCTCGATCTGGAACCGCGCGGCCACGCTGACCTTTTCCCCTCTCTTTCCCACTCTTTTTGCAGCCGGGAACGGCCGGATTCATCGACGCCCGAAGCACCTCCGCCGCGTGACCTCGTCGTCGGCAAACCAGGCTGCTCCGGCGACCGTCTCCACCACCCGAACGGCGACTCCGCCCCGAATCCAACGGTACCACCCGCGCACCTTCCCATGCTCTGTATCGCCGCCGGCGAGCTCGTCGTTACCTCTGGCCGGAGGTAGACGACGACGGCTGTGGGGCCAGCCCGTCAGCCTCACGCCCTGACGGGTGGGATCCACCCGTCAGGTTTAAAACGCGCGCGCGCGCACCAGTTCGCCCGTCGGCTGAAGGCGTATTTTGCCTTTACGCCTTCGACGTGGCGTCCCGCGTGGGCTGGTTTCCCCTCTGGGCCTGCTGCCCGTGGACTCTCTGGCCCAGTGGCATAGCGCCACTTTTCTTTTTCTTTTTCTGTCTCCTTTCCAAAAATTCCACAGGGCAAAATATTTGTCCAAATGAAATAATTCCAACTCCTAGAATCACAGAATAATCCCATCTATTTATTGATGTAACTTTCATGCACATCCATTACACCTTTTTGCTCTGTTCAAATTTAAATTTAAATTTGAACAATAAAACGTCTATTTGCAAATCCACAACACTGTTTCCCCAGCTCCAAATTCAAAACCAAGAATTTTCCCCTTCCTAGTTTTCCTCCTAGTATTTTACAAAAATATGTTGACATTTTTCTGAGCACTTTGACTTATCTGTTTTTATTATTGTCTTTTTTTCCTGCTATTTTCTTGCAATGTTTGATCCCGTATTTGACGAGGTAGCTGAAGAAGAAGGAGGAGAAGGGCCTGAAGACTTTGAAGACCAAGCCAACCAAGGCAAGCAGCCCTTTGACCATGTCTTTGAAACCTCTTTATGCATGCCATATAGCTCTTTATTATTGTTGCATCGGAATCATGATGAGATGGTGAACCACGTGGTTTGGTTGCCTCGGTTACTTCCTCGTTGATACTTGCATTGTGCATGGCCCTTCCTTCTTATGAGGGTTATGCCGGTGGGAGTAGATAGGATGCTAAATTAGATGCTACGCAAAAAGGGATGGGTATATGCATGGTGACGGAGACAAAGTATCTTCAAAGGATTTTCGAAAACCCCGTCGGGTGCCACTTATGCCCGAGGGAGATGATGAGATGGGTAACCACTTGATGACGAAGTGGTGTACCGAGGCAAAGGGTGTGTGTTGTTTTCGAAAACAGATTAGATTTAAGATTTGATGACTGTCCCAACCTTACATGCGCAACCACTCTACCCTTATATGGGAAAGGGCATTATTGAGTACCTAGACCGATACTAGCTTGGGGCCCGCATTACTAGTGACGGGAGAGTTGTTGGTGTGCTCTCTCGGGACGGTGTCGTGCCAGGTAGGGCGGCCATGACTGTTTTCACAGGGCACCGGACACACCGTTGGTACCCCGTGCCAGTGGTATGTCATAATTATGGGAGCAAGGCTCCACAAAAGTGTGATGTGAAATGTTGGGCACGGGGGTTACTGCCAATCGAGTGGACTCCATGTTAGTGTCGTCTAGGGAAAGGTAGTGATCGGGTGCTTACCCCGGGTACTTGAGGTATCGCGGGTCGTGGATGACACGGAAGTTCCCCTGATCTTGTGGGTACAGTGTGCAACCTCTGCAGAGTGTAAAACTATTCGAATAGCCGTGTCCACGGTCAAGGATGGTTGGGCGGTGCTTCTTAAACTATGTCCAGAGTTTTGCAACCATGTGTGTGAGCTGATAAAACTACTTGGGTCAAGTCAAAGGACTTGACATGATTGAGCTGGGTTGGTGCCCACTCTATTGATGTTAGATGGGTTGGTGCCCACTTTATTTATGTTGATATCTGTAACCTGTCTTCATGGTTACTTGGAATTCTCTTGATGCATGCCTTACAAAGACGTTGAACATGTCATTGCACTAAAAACTTGCTTTCTGCAAAAGTTTACCTATATCATGCATTGTTGTACCTTGGACAAAAACATGGGTTGCTTGCGAGTACATTCAAAGTACTCATTGGCTTGCCACTGGTTATTTAATTGACCAGGCTTGGAAGAACCAGAGTTCGAAGAAGAGTTCTTTGGAGACGAACATGCGAACTAGGACGTTTCCCAGTCAGAATGCCTGTAGGGTTAAGGCAGATGGCATGGGTTCTACTTATCGACGAAGATTTCCGCTGCTTGTGTTTCATTTGATGTTCAGCCCTTAAGGCTTTATCAATGTAAGATTCGACCATAATGGTCATAATTTGTGTAAGACGGTATGTATGGATGTAAGACTCTTGTTATTCAGCTTCTGTGTGTTCAGTGAGCATTGATCTCTGGGATCACTGTACACGTGCATTCGGTGATCTCGACTTATGAGTCGGGGTCCCCACAACCTGTCTAGAACGCGTGGAACATCCAGCACCTCCGGAGGTTTTACCCCTAAGAAGGCTTAGAGCCTGTGAAGAAGGCAAATGCCTGTGAAGCTCATCTTTTTCGAAAAGGCCCAGAGCCTGTGAAGAAGGCGAATGCCTGTGAAGCTCAACTTTTTTTGAAAAGGCCCAGAGCCTGTGAAGAAGGGGAATGCGTGTGAAGCTCAACTTTTTGGAAAAGGCCCAGAGCCTGTGAAGAAGGCGAATGCCTGTGAAGCTCATCTTTTTGGAAAAGGCCCAGAGCCTATGAAGAAGGCGAATGCCTGTGAAGCTCATCTTCTTGAAAAAGTCCCAGAGCCTGTGAAGAAGGCGAACGCTTGTGAAGCTGTCGCGTTTTGGGAAAGGACTGGAGCCTGTGAAGAGGGCCAATGCCCGTGAAGCTTGCCTCCCCGAAGAAAGGCCCGGAGCCTATGAAGAAGGCCAACGCCTGTGAAGCTCGCCGCCCATGACACTCTCATGTAATAATGAGTTGGGGCTGTACACGCCCCGGAGTCTCAGGGGTGCCGGCCTTAGGCCCTGGGGCTCCCTCCCACGCCCAGTGGCAGCACTTAGCTCCGCGCTGGTGAGAAGACGTCGAAGACTAGACTAGGTGCCGGACGCGGCTTTTTCATTTGCTTTCTGCAGTTGACTAGTTCATTCTCATTTGGAGTTTTATCGAAACTATCGCCGCCTTTTGACTTGTGGTTCTTCGACTTTTTCGCTCTCCTGCCACGATTTCTCTTGCGCGAGGGCTCGCGAGGTGGGAGCCCCGGGCGCCCTCGCGAGTGTTCCTGTCCCTATCGCTCGAGGTTTCACGGCCCGGTTCCGCTACAGGAGCACCCCTCCAGTCCATGCCTCACGGGCACCGTGACACGAATGCAGGGCCTGGGTCGGTCGCCCCCACGGTTGAGGCTGGAGATTACCTACGCACGGGCATGCGACAGAAAGGAACAATACCGAAATAACAGAAACAGTACGATGATTGACGACGATAACCCAAACATGCCCCCACGGGGCCCCACACTGTTGTCTTTTTTGCGCAGGAGAAAAGAAAGTAAAGAACAAAGTAGGCGAAGCTTGCCCTACGCCGGCCCTCAGAGAAGACTCGAGCCGCCTCCGGAGCTCAGGAGGACTCCCTCTCGCGCTTCACCGGGGCGCGACGGCAGGCAAACCCGCCGCCGCCCTCCAAGTAGGCGCGACAGCGTGGAGGCTGACCGCAGCCGCTGCTAGAAGAGTCGCTACCCAAAGAAGAGCTGGTGAAGCTTGAGGAGTCTCGGGCGCCGCCAACCACGCGCGCACTGTCCTCTCCGTCCTCACCGGGGCTGAGTCCCCGACGCGATCGTCGTCTTTAGGGCAGCACCCTGCACGACGACCGTCTTCCCCAAACACCCTCACATAGAGGGTGGCGTCGCCGTCGAACTTGAAGTGTAGAGTGCACCGGCGGCTCAGGCCACGCGTGCGGGAAAATGTCTGCCAGCCGCGGGTCAAGGCCAGGCTCTCGGCTGCGGAGACCTCCAGCGAAGACCACGAGGCCCAGCTGTAGCAGCCATCTGCCTGGAGCCAGAAGCCGTCCAAGGCGCCAGCTGGGAGATCTCCTAGGAGGAAGCGAGGGAGCTGAAGCCGGGCGCTGGTTGGCTCCGCCGCCCACACAATGAACTCCGGCAGTACCTCCGCAATATGGAGGCGTGGCCTCGGGGGCCGCACGGTCGGAGCACACCCCCCGGCCATGGCCAGCCGCTCATCGCCGTGCAGAGGGCCACCTCCGCGACCGCGGGGTGCCGCCGTGGAGGCCACAGGATGTTTGCGAGGGCGGCCTCGACCGCTCTTGGGCGGGGGAGAGGTAGACTCGACCTGGCGGGCCTTTCCTTTTTCTGCAGCCGAGAACTTCCTGGGCGGAGCCATGAAGAATAAGGAGAAGCGAGAGGGGGTAGACTGGAAGGGCGCGCGCCGTTCCGTACTTATAGCCTGCGAAGGCCAACCGTCGACCACCATGATCACAGGTAATCATGACCCGCTTTGCATGCAGGGACTTGTCGAATCCGTGCAGTTGACGAGGCATCAAGGGGAAGAGGAGGCGCCCACGTCCAATCAACCGCCACGCGGCACCCAAGGCCGTAGGCTGTTAGGGCCCACGATGCTTTGCACTTGCCCTTTCGCCCCTCTGCTCGGCCAAGTCCGGGCGTGCTGTGGGCCCGAGGGCTACTGTAGGCGTTCTGGAACGGGGGTCCCCAGACTTGCCTGCCTGCGGCCTGCGGCGTGGCTCAAAGGGGGCCCAGCGCGGCCAATCTTCATCAACACAAGCTCAAGACCCTCGCGAGGGGCCAAGCCTCGTGGGGCGGACGACAAGGAGCTTCTTTAGGCACAGCCTCATCAGGCTGGCTCACGAGGAGGCAGAGAGTTCAAGGAGGGGTACCTCGCGAGGTGCCCATGACACAAGCCATGACGACCAAGGGCGCCAGTCGGGCGCCAGCCCGTGCAGTGTCCTCCTTTCCTCTTTGGTGCAAAGGGAGCAAGCGCAGGAGAGAGCATCAAGCAAAGGCACCCATTTCGGTGCAACAAGACCAAGACCAGCCCATCGGCAGGGAGGAAGTCATTGTGGAGCCCAAGCAGGCGTCACCACAAGAGCCTTTGACAGGCGAGGACCAACTTTAGTCATGATAGGTGTACCCGCTGTTCCCCTTCAAAATGGCCAATTGTTGGCGCCCTCCCCTCTCAATATTTGGGGAGAGGCCCAGGGCCTTTGCCTATAAATAGGACTAGCCACCCCCAGGGTAGAGGCATCTGGATCCTCACCAAGAAACCAGTAGATAGAGCGACCGAATTCCTCTTAGCAGTTCGTCGCACCAGCCAAGAACAGACCCTTGCGAGGCCGTTCTTCCTTGTATTGTTCATCATCAGCCCAAGAGGCAATCCACCACACCACACACTAGAGTAGGGTATTACACCACAATGGTGGCCTGAACCAGTATAAACCCGGTGTCTCTTGTGTTGTTTCTTTCGTAGTTTAGATCCTAGCGATTCGGCGAGGAGCAGGTAGATAGAGGGCGAAATCTCCGCGCGCACCCAAGTGTTCGAACCTCAAGGGTATGCCGGAACCCGAAATCCAACAGGGCTCCTATCTATGCGGTACTATTTTTACATATCTTAATTACATACCTCAAAGCCTGTTAGAAGGCTGGTACAGGCTTCAGTGAGCCCGTTCTTGGCGGACTGAACTTTCTGGATCACCACACTCATAACAGTGCGGTGTTCCTCGTCGATGGAGGCACCATTGAGCGCCTCCAGCAAATTATCCGGTGCCTCCGGCTGGACGAAGGTCACTGGTGTCGCAGTCTCGCCCTTCTTACGAAGGGGCCGCCCGCCGGACTCCGGAACCACTAAAGGTTCCGGTGCGGAGTCCGGCCCAGGGCCAAACTCAGAACCCTCAGATCTGGGTACTACCAACTGAAGATCATACCCCAAGATATTCCGAAGACGGCATTCGTAACAAGATATGGCCTGTATGAATGCACGGTCATGTCTTTTGGATTGACCAATGCCCCAGCTTACTTCATGTATCTCATGAATAAGGTCTTCATGGAATATTTGGACAAGTTTGTCGTTGTCTTCATTGATGACATTCTTGTCTTCTCGAAGTCGGAAGAAGAGCATGAGCAACACTTGAGGATGGTCCTAGACAAGCTTCGAGAGCGCCAACTGTATGCCAAGTTCAGCAAGTGTGAATTCTGGCTGCGTGAAGTTGGATTCCTGGGTCATGTTTTAACTGAAGAGGGATTGTCAGTCGACCCTGCTAAGATTGAAGCCGTGACTGAATGGCAATCCCCGAGCAATGTGAAGGAAGTCAGAAGCTTCCTCGGACTCGCGGGATATTACCGCAAGTTCGTTGAAGGATTCTCAAGCATTGCCCGACCCATGACTCAGCTCTTGAAGAAGGACAAGAAGTTCGAATGGACGCCGAAGTGCGAAGAGAGCTTCCAGGAACTGAAGAAGAGGCTAACCACCGCCCCAGTTCTGGCCACACCAGATATACACAAGGAGTTTGTGATATATTGTGATGCGTTAAGAACCGGACTGGGAGGTGTTCTGATGCAAGAAGGCAGAGTCGTAGCCTACCTTTCAAGGCAACTACGACCTCACGAAGAGAACTATGCTACTCATGACCTTGAGCTAGCAGCAGTGGTTCATGCCCTGAAGACTTGGCGACATTACCTCTTGGGGAAGCGATGTGAGATATACACGGATCACAAAAGTCTGAAGTATATTTTCACTCAAAGGGAATTGAACATGAGGCAGAGAAGATGGCTGGAGTTGATAAAGGATTATGACCTCAGTGTTCAATACCACCCCGAAAAGGCTAATGTGGAAGCAGATGCTTTGAGCAGAAAGGCTTGCTCCTTGAATGCTATGCTTAAGCACAAGCTACCCGCCTTGTATGAAGAACATGAAAGCTTCGGGTTGGAACTGGTTGCACCAGGATTCTTGGCCAACCTCGAAGTTAAGCCTACCTTGATGGATGATATTAAGGAAGCTCAGAACGGGCATGAGAGTATTGAAGGCATCAAGAGGAAGATCAAGGCAGGCAAAGCCTCAGGACTCTCAGAGGATGAGGAAGGAATTGTGTGCTTTGGGAACCGCATCTGCGTGCCCAACAAGGTTGAGCCCAAGAACCTGATCTTGCAAGAAGCTCATGACACCCCATATTCCATCCACCCTGGAGGAACCAAGATGTATCAAGACCTGAAGGAAAGATTCTGGTGGCACGGGATGAAAAGGGAGATTGCCACCTATGTTGCAAAATGTGACGTATGCCAGAGAGTCAAAGCTGAACATCAGCGACCCGCTGGATTGTTGCAACCCCTCAAGGTACCTGAATGGAAGTGGGATAAAGTCGGGATGGACTTCATCACCGGTTTACCCAGGTCAAGCAAGGGACATGGCTCAATATGGGTCATTGTTGACCATTTGACCAAGGTGGCCCACTTCATTCCTGTCAAGACGACCTACAAGGGGAACCAGTTAGCCAGTCTCTACATCAACCAAATTGTGAGCCTTCATGGTGTTCCCAAGGAGATTGTGTCAGATCGAGGAACCCAGTTCACCTCAAGGTTTTGGAAGAAATTCCAGGAGGCCATGGGGACCAAGTTGTCCTTCAGCACTGCTTTCCACCCACAGACCGGAGGTCAGACAGAGGGAGTGAATCAAATACTCGAAGACATGCTCCGAGCCTATGTCTTAGCTTATGGAGCTAAGTGGGAAGATTGCCTTCCTTTCGCCGAGTTCTCTTACAACAACAGTTATCAGGCAAGCCTTCAGATGGCACCATTTGAAGTGTTATACGGGCGGAAGTGCCGTACACCTCTCAATTGGTCAGAGACCGGAGAAGGACTTGTCTTTGGGCCGGATATCCTTCGTGAAGCCGAAGAGCAAGTCCAGCTTGTCAGAGAGCGTCCAAGTCAAGACAGAAGAGCTACGCTGACTCACGTCGTAGGGACATAAACTTCCGAGTTGGAGACCATGTCTATCTCCGGGTCACCCCTCTCAAAGGAGCCCATCGCTTCCATGTCAAAGGAAAGCTCGCTCCGAGATACATTGGCCCCTTCAACATCATGGAACGACGGGGAGAAGTGGCTTATCAGTTGGAACTTCCACCTGAACTTTCTGATGTGCATAACGTGTTCCACGTGTCACAACTCCGAAAGTGTCTCCAGGTTCCCGACAAGCCCGACCTCTACAAGGACGTCAATCACCAAGCCATTGATCTTCAACCTGATTTGACTTATCGTGAGAGACCCATCTGCATTCTGGATGAGGCTGAACGACGCACTCGAAGCCGCACCATCAAGTACTTCAAGGTCCAATGGAGCAATCACACTGAAGCAGAAGCAACTTGGGAGCGTGAAGACTACCTTAGATCCGAGTTCCCGTATCTCTTGAAAGCCTAGTTTAGGAATCTCGGGGATGAGATTCTTGTAAGGGGGTTAGGTCTGTCACACCCTGCATTTTGTAACATTTCATTTTCATTAATAAAGCATGGAAATTTTGGACCAACAAAAACTTTTTGCATTATTTGGCTTTTATTTGAAGTTGGTTTTCTCTCTGTGTTTCTTTTCATGTGCTTCTTGAAGTCAATTACTTTACCCTCTATATTTCATCTCCTTACCCCAAGTTCCTGACCAATGACCATGCCATGTGTATAGTGCAATATAGAATTTTCTTACAAAAATAATTTGGCCAGAAAGTATTTTCTAAATTTAGTTTTCCAAAAACCGCTGAATTGAGGTTTGCACTGCAAGTACTTGATTAAGGGCAGCAAAAATCTTCCCAAAAATATATTTGACTCCTATTAGATATAGGATGCCCAGAAACCACAAAAATATAATTTTAAAAGTTATTTTACTATTTTATTTAAAGCTTTTTCTTAAGGCCAGAAATGGTCTTTAATAGGGAAAAATTATTTTATTGTTTCAAAAATATTTGACAAAATTTAGGGAAACTCATAGGACATATATTGTCCATATATAAGAGTTTCAACACATGGTCATGTTCAAAATATTGGTCAAAACCCTCTAAAACCCTTTCTGGATATTTCAAGATTTTGAAATATTTGCAAAGGAAATATTCTCCAAAAATTCCAGGAAAATTCTATCATGTCACATATGACATATTAGATGATCTTGCCAAGTCCCATGACCTGGAGAACAAGATATCCTCATCAAAACCCCTCAAAACCATTTCTGTCCATTCTGAAGTTTGATCAACTTTACATTGCCAAATGTGTCCAAATGTTCTCAAACTTGGTGAACATGCTCCAATGGTCTAATGATGCATCTAGACCAAATGGCACAGGTTGGAGAAGAGGAAATCTTGGTCAAAGTGCCTCAAAACCCTCTCTGGCCAGAATCAAGTTTGAACTATTTTTGTACTACCAACTTCTTCTCCAAGACCCCAACTTTGGTGAGCCTGATCACATGACCAAATAAGGCCACCACACCAAGTGGTGCATCAAGGAGAAATGATCTACTCCACTGGATCTACACAAATCCATTTCTGCCCATTTCTAGGGTTTGCAAGAGTTACATTGGCAACTTTGTCCAAATAAGCTCAAAATGGGTGGAAGGCCCTAATTATATGTGAAATTTCACCCTATGGAGTACCAAGGCCAGTGGAAGTCATTAGCCTATCCAAAACACCATCAAACACCTTCTGGCAGAAAACTAAAATGCCTATTTTTGCCACTTTCACTAATCTCCTTGAGTTCATCTTTTTACCACAACCCCTCCTCGTTCCCCTCTGTCACTTAGATGCTTTTCTACCCGAGGAAGCAATGTGGAAGAAGGGGGAAACCACGTTTGTCCTTTCTGGACAACATTTTCCTCTCTCTCTCACAGCCTCTCTCTCTCCCCTCTGCACTCCAGAGCATCCAAGGCTCTTTCCTAGTTTTGCCCCCACCCACTGTAGCTCCCAGACACGAGTGGACGCGCGCGGGACGCGGGAAAGCCGCGGATGCCGGCCAAAGTCGCGCTCTGGAGCACGTCACTGCGCTCCCGACCGTTGACGCCGCGTCCCCGACCACCTCGTGCTACCCCCGCGCGCCAGTCGATGCCCCTCGGCGTCCGTGACACGCCACCGTGCAGGCCCCCTTGTCTCTCCCTCTCTCTCACCCCCTGCAACGCATGCCCGGCGCCGCCCGGCTCGGCCAATGCCCGGCCTCACACGCGCGAGCGCCAGTGACTCCCCCAGCTCTCTCTCCTTCTCCCTGGCGCCCTACTCCATCCCCACGAACGCCGTGGACAGCTTCATCCCTTCTCCAACGGCCTCCAAAGCCGATACCGCGGGCGCCCGTAGGCCACGCCTACGGTGAACCGTGGCCAGCCTATATAAGGCAGCCCCGAGTCCCTCTCTTCCTCCCTGTCGCTCCTCCACACACCCAATCGACCTCCCGCGCCACTCCTCCCTCTCCAGAACCACCCGAGCTCAAGATCGTGCTCGAGCTCCGCCGCCTCGGCTCGTTGGCGTCCGTGCGGTACAGGCCTTCTCCGCCCCAGCTCTCTTTCGATCTGGAACCGCGAGGTGCCACTGATTCTTTCCCCTCTCTTTCCTCCTTGTTTTGCAGCCGGAAACGGCCGGAGCCACCGATGCCCGAAGCGCCTCCGCCGCGTGACCTCGTCGCCGGCGAAGCAGGCCACTCCGGCGACCATCTCCACCACCACCAGAACCGCGACTCCACCCTGAGTCCAACGGTAGCCCCTGCATCCCTTCCCGTGCCTTGTATCGCCGCCGGCGAGCTCGCCGTCCCCTCTGGCCGGAGGTAGACGAATGCCGCCGTGGGGCCGGCCCGTCAGCCTCACACCCTGACAGGTGGGATCCACCCATCAGGTTTAAAACGTGCGCACGTGCGCGCACCGATCCGCCGTCGGCTGAAGGCGTATTTCGCCTTTACGCCTTCGACGTGGCGGCCGCGTGGGCTGGTTTCCCCTCTGGGCCTGCTGCTGCCGTGGCCTCTCTGGCCCAGTGGCACAGCGCTGTTTTTCTTTTTCTTTTTCTGTCTTATTTCCAAAAATTCCACAGGACAGAATATTTATCCAAATGAATTGATTCCAATTTCTAAATTCCTAGAATATTGCAACCTATTTAATGGTGCAACTTTCATTCAAATCCAACAACCTTTTCTTCTCTGTAAATATTTAAATGTGATTTTTTGCATTTAATTAAGCCTTTGAAAATCCATATCTCCTATTCTGCTACTCCAGAACCAAAACCAAAAGTTGTTCCCTTCCTAGCTTTCCTCCTAGTATTTTACAAAAATAAGTTGACATTTTTCTGAGCACTTTGACTTTTCTGTTTTTATTATTGTCTTATGTCCCCGTTGTTTTCTTGCGACGTTAGATCTCGTATTTGACGAGGTAGCTGAGGAAGAAGGAGGAGCAGGGCCTGAAGACTTTGAAGATCAAGCCAACCAAGGCAAGCAGCCCATTGACCATGTTTATGAAACCTTCTTAAACATGCCATATAGTTCGTTATATTTGTTGCATCGGAATCATGATGAGATGGTGAACCACGTGGTTGGTTGCCTCGATTACATCCCTCGTTGATACTTGCATTGTGCATGGCCCTACCTTCTTATGAGGGTTATGCCAGTGGAATAGATAGGATGCAAATGTAGATGCTACGCAAACCGGATGGGTTTGTGCATGGTGGAGGAGGCAAGTGCTTTCAAAAGTCTTTTCGAAAACCCCGTCGGGTGCCACTTATGCCCGAGGGAGATGATGAGATGGGTGACCACTTGATGACGAAGTGGTGTGCCAAGCAAAAGGGTGTGTTGTTTTCTAAACGGATTGGTCGGAGTTGCGACCGTTATTCCAACCTTACATGCGCGACCACTCTACCCTTATATGGGAAAGGGCATTATTGAGTACCTAGACCGATACTAGCTTGGAGCCCGCATTACTAGTGACGGGGGAGAGTTGGTGCTCTCTCTTGGGACGGGGTCGTGCCAGGTAGGGCGGCCATGACTGTTTTCACAGGGCACCGGACACACTGTTGGTACCCCGTGCTTGTGGTATGTGATGAATATGGGAGCGAGGCTCCACAACTTTATGATGTGAAATGTTGGGCACGGGGATTACTACCAATCGAGTGGACACCATGTTAGTGTCGTCTAGGGAAAGGTAGTGATCGGGTGCTTACCCCGGGTACTTGAGGTACCGCGGGCGGTGGATGACACGGAAGTTCCCCGGATCTAGTGGGTAAAGTGTGCAACCTCTGCAGAGTGTAAAACTATTCGAATAGCCGTGTCCACGGTCATGGACAGTTGGGTAACCGCTCTTGGGCTACGTCCACTTGTTTTCAAACCCAGTGTGTGTGTGATGATGAAGATGACTTGGGTCAAGTCAAAGGACTTGACACGATTGAGATGGGTTGGTGCCCACTCTGTTTATGATAAATGGGTTGGTGCCCATTCTATTTATGTTGATATCTATGACCAGTTCTCATGGTTACTAGAATTTTCTTGATGCATGCTTTATAGGATGTTGAACATGTCATTGTACTCAAAACTAGCTTTATGCAAAAATTTACCATGTCATGCATTGTTGTACCTTGAACCAAATCATGGGTTGCTTGCGAGTACATTCAAAGTACTCATTGGCTTGCCACTGGTTATTTAGTTAACCAGGCATGGAAGAACCGGAGTTCGAAGAAGAGTTCTTTGGAGACGATCATGCGAACTAGGACGTTTCCCAGTCAGAATGCCTGTAGGGTTAAGGCAGATGGCATGGGTTCTACTTATCAACGACGATTTCCGCTGCTATGTTTCATTTGATGTTCAGCCCTTAAGGCTTTATCGATGTAAGACTTGACCATAATGGTCACAATTCGTGTAAGATGGTATGTATGGATGTAAGACTCTTGTTATTCAGCTTCTGTGTGTTCAGTGAGCATTGATCTCTGGGATCACTATACACGTGCATTCGGTGATCACGACTTATGAGTCGGGGTCCCCACAAGGCCCATGCGCAACCCATGCTCCAGACAAGGCGCGCGACCACGGGGACAAAGAAGGAAGCCGTGGTGGCCAAGAAGGACATGACCGCCGCGGCGCAAAAAACCACGGCTGCTACCTCCTCCTCATCCAAGTGCGCAAGGACTCCATCCCCTTCCCACACGGGCACCATCCCACCGGCTGACTACGACCTTGGGTATTTCAGCCCGAGGAGGAAAAATAGGGCAGAGGAGGAAGACGAGTAAGCACCTCGCACCCTCATCTATCCTTTGATCTTCCATTTTGATTGTCTTGCCTTGACTAGATCTTGTCTTTCATAGCAACATTGGCTCAGCGGGTGGCAAAGAGAGCCAAAGCCTCAACGGGTGACGAGCCCCCGGCAAGGACTCCACGTGCAGCGGGGACGATCTTCATCATCCTAGAGTCCAGCCCCGAGCACAGCCCCCACGCCAGCCCCCAGTGTAAGTTCGTTACTTGTTTCTTGTTGGCGGTGTTGGACCGCGCAACCTTATTGATGATCTTGCTGGGTCCGCAGGAGGAGAGCAACAGCAGGAGGAGCCACTAGCGGCCACCCCCGACGCGCCGCCCCCATCGACTATGCCGATCAGAGGGGTGCCCCCGGCAAGGTGGCGGAGGTGGCAGGCATAGGTGCTGGCGACCCCGTCCCGGCAATGGACGTCGCCGGGGAGGGGGATGCGTCCTCCCTCTTGTCGCAGGTAAGTTACTCGCCTCTGCTCCTTGCCATTGTCGCCTTGATTTCTTTCATTTTCTCTGTCTTGAACTCTTTTCATTTTTGGCCTTGCCTCACTCCCCTTTTTGGCCTCAGATCCTCCCCTGGTAAACCAGGCGGACGTCGACGCCGTGATCGTGGAGACCGCCAAGGATGCCGACCCTGAAGCTACCAACATTGCTGCTGAGGAGGCCGCCAGGGGATCCGTTGAGGAGGCCAGCAAGGGCGCCGTTGAAGAGGCCGCTAACGGGCCTGGCGGGGAGGCTGGCAAGGCCACCACTGGAGAGGCTGCCAAGGGGCCTACTGGAGAGCCGGCAAGGCCGCCACTATGGATGCCGCCAAGGAGCCTACCGGGGAGGTCGGCAAGGATCCTGCTGGGAAGGACATGGCCAACGACCAGCCTTCCTTTTCCTCAGCCTCTGCCCCGAGCAGGTACTTGAAGGTTGATGATGATCTTTTCATCAACATCCTAGGAGCGGCAAGCACCAGAGCGCAAACCGAGGGGGAGGTCTTCGATGAGGAGATCCTCACCGCCGCCGGGCTCCAGGTTGTTGACGAACCGAGCGTCAGCAGTGGTGGTTCTAAAGAGGACCAACTCCTTCAGGCCATGAGCGCCAACTTCCACAAGCTCCAAGCTCTCCATCGGGCTCGCAAGGAGAAGGTAGACTCCAAGATGGCGGCCGTGGACAAGGCCAAGGCGAACTTCCAAGAGCTCATCACTCATATGCAGGGCTGGTTTGCCGAGGCCCGGCAAGATCTGAGAGACACCCAGGACCAGCTGGACGAGCACCGGCGCGAGCTCCTCTTGAAACAAGCCGACATCAAGAAGGCTCAGGAGGAGGTGAAGGTGAAGGCCATCCAGGACGAGTCTGACCAGACACAACACCGCATCTCGCTCGACGCCTAGGGGGAGGACCTGGTTGCTCGCGAAGCAGTGCTTGCCGTCACACTTCATGCCAAGGATGAAGAAATTGAAAAACTCGTCACATAGCAGACTCAAGATCTGATCCAGAAGCACAAAGAGGCACTTGACACCCTGACCCTGGACCATGCCAGCAAGCTGAAAGAGGCTGTCAACCATGTTGAGGCTTTAGAGGTCGCCAGGGTTGAGCTGGCCGGCAAGGTGGAGAAGCTGGAGGTGGACCTGGCTCGACAAGCTGCTCTCCACGCTCAAGGGCAACAGAGAGAAGACTCTCTACGACCTGGCAGAGATGCAAACCACCATATCTAACAAAACTAAGCTTCTCTCCAAGGCCAACGATTCCATTGATGATCTGAAGCTGAAGCTAGAGACCCAGGAGAAGATGCTTTTGGAGTCCCAGGCTCGCGAGCTAACCCTGACCAAGGAGCTCGCGGATGAGCAGCTGCTACTGCCGACCGCTCTCACTTCCCACAACCAGCTCGTGGACAACACGAAACTTTGGACCAGCCGCCTTTTGGACGTCGTGGAGAAGCTCACTGCCCAGCTGTCTGCCATGGGCATGCCAAGTTTCAGGTTCTCCCATGAGGTGAACATGACTGACAGCGCTAGGCTGACTCTGTTCTTCGAGCGTGTCCTCGACGCCCTAAAGTATCTCATCTAATAGGGTGGCCTATCTGGCCGAGGAATCCCGGAAGCTTTGTTGGGGCGCCTTCACCAAGGTACTCACCAAGGTGGCGCACTGGAACCCCAGCGTTGACTTTGCTCAGGCGCTTGATAGCTTGCCAGAGGGCATCGACCGTCAAGCGCTCGAGGAGCGCATCCAGCCCATCATCAGTTGCGTCAGCGGAGTCATGAGGCTGGAGGGCCAGCTCCGGAATTAGCTGCTTCATTTCTTGTTGCCGCTGCGAGTTTGCACCCAAGACAATCAATCTTAAGTTAGAATCGCGGCAACTTTTAATGTAATATAACTCTATTGTTCCTTGAACTGATTGCATGTTATCTTCCTGTTTAGTTCATCCTTGTATGTTCTGCACCCTACGCTTAATTGGATAGGCCTGTCGGCGCGTGCACCCCTTGCCACACGCGCTAGATGGACGGATCCTTAGCAGCCTTCGGAGGGCGTCGATGCCAACAAGTTACCTTGCCGCTCTTGGCGCAGTCACCTGAGCTGTTGAGCGGACTCGAACCAAAACAGGGGCGTTGTTGATTACGGCAAGTTACCCCGCTGTCCTTAGCAGAGAGCAGCACCTGAGCTGTTGAGAGGACTCGAAACAGAACAGGGGCGTTGCCAATCGCGCAGGGTTCCCTTTGCGTGCATGTTCTCCATACAAGGACCGAAACCATCGAGGAAGATAACCTTATAAAAAGAAGAATTACTCATGCTTTGGCATGCCTTAGCTCTTAGTTGTTGTGCGGGTCGCCGTTGCGGCTGCAGATGATGCTGCTCACCTAGCTTCTCGCACCAGGGCGGCGTGGATGATCTTGACCTCCTCCATCACCGGCAACTGCCACGTCACCCGTCCGTGCGGGCACGGGCTGAGCCGTTCCGGACGGGCCGATGTGACACCCCAAAATTTTGACCTTGTTTCATTAATTATAATTTTGCCAGGAAATTAAAACTTTC
The DNA here is from genome assembly GCA_963921465.1 of Triticum timopheevii. Classification (NCBI taxonomy): domain Eukaryota; kingdom Viridiplantae; phylum Streptophyta; class Magnoliopsida; order Poales; family Poaceae; genus Triticum; species Triticum timopheevii. Next base: position 146,068,196 of record OY997270.1, read on the forward strand.
ATTTTCTGGGCTCCCTTTTGATTTTTGAAAAAAAATTTCCTTGCTATTATGGAGTTTTCCCCATAGAGAAGACTTTTCAAATATGTTATTGGACTTGTTTAACCTCTCAAGAAAAACTTTTCTTTTATTAGTAGAACTAATTACACGATTAATTTGCTTGATCTTTATTTTCTTGAAAAATGGTTTTTCAAGGTTATATGGCCATATTTGAACTATAACCATTTGATAAATTCACTTAAAATTCCAACCAAAATTTGGAGATATCATGTGATGTCTCTAAATCACTTTTGTGCAATAACATATTTAATTCATTGCATATTTTGAGCTCTACACCCAATTTTCTTCTCTGGTCCAGAGAGCAATTTTGCACTACAACCCTTTTAAATAATTCTTTCTAGCCTCCACCAAAATTTTGGGATGTCAGTAGGAGCATATTATTCAGCTTTATGCAAAAAACCAGCTATGTTCTTTGAAAAATTTGAGTGAATCAACCTCTTTTCCACTCTGGTTCAACTTGATGATTTGTACAGCAACCACATTTTTAGTTGCTCCTTTATCCATGGTTCCTTTTCCTACCTGTAGACCTCCCTACTAAACCCCTAAGTGCAGGAGCATGCACTTATTGGGTCATTTTTAGTTCAGGAAATGATACCATTCACTCCCTGCCCAGAAGTGTAGTTTTGCAAAACTTGCACTAGAAAGTTTATGCTTTTCACCAACTAACATCACCACCCTCTCTTTCATCCATAGAGACACTGATCTGGAGATTTTGGCCACTCCAAGAAATGCCTAAGTGCCCTTGGCATTTTGTCAAACACCTTTCGGGCATGATCAGTTTTGACATGAGTCCTTGTTTGCACTATGGACTTGATCCCCTGGCAAAACCAGCATGTCAAATAGTTTTGCCTTAGATTATAACCCCACCCTGCTAAATCCCAGCTCCAACCAAGCGCTCTGGAGTGCCATGGCATTTTGCCGAGCATCTGGTACGCGTGCGCTGGGCGCGCCCAGAGCGCGCCAATTGCAGCCGCGCACACGAGCCGCCGCGTCGCGCCCGCTTCACGCCACCTACCCCCGCCCGCCCTGCAGAGCCACGCCACTCGCTTGGATTCTCGCCGCGTCGCGCCAAGAGCCCCGACAGCCTCCTGACCCCCCTGCAGTGTAGCCAGCAAGCCGCTTGGCGGCACGCCCACGGCCGCATCCGCCACCGCCATTGGGCAGCGCCGCCCCGACCACCACAGCGCGCCAGCTCGCCTCCATGGATAGTGGAGCTTTCGTTGGTAGCTCCTGGAGCCGACCAACCACTGCCACGTTGCCCTGCAACTACAGAAGACGGTCGCCGACGCCCTCATCCGCGGCCGCCGCCGAACCGACTCGACTGGCCTTTATAAGGAAGCCCCGAGCTCCCCCGAGCACTCAGGTAGCCTCACGCCGTCTCCCTAGTGCCCCGTTGCCGTCAATTGAAGGGGAGCAAGCCGTCTTCAACCTCTTCGGTCAGCCCGGCCGCCGCCTCGTTTCGGTTCACCCCGGTGCCACCAGGGCCTCTCCCACCTTTCCATCACCACCACTCGGCTCCTCATCGTCTTGCCGAGCCACCCCGACCCCAAACAGCGGCGGAGCATCACCCTAGCCCGAACCCCCAAACCCACCGAAGGTTTCCTCCGCCGCGAAGCTCGCCGCCGGCGATTTCCTCCACCTCCGACGACCCTACGACCACCGGGAGGACCTCCGCTGATCCGCGGATCCATCCCCGCCCTCAGCTCCCCGCGAGGACCCGCCGTCCGCCGGCGACGAACGCCGGAGCCGCGCCTCTGCTCGGGCAGAGGAAGAGGAGAGGGAGGAGACTAGTCAAACATGACTAGTGGCCCCCCCTGGACCCACTGTCAGTGGCCCCTGCGCGGTCCACGCTGGATAAGTGGAGGCGTAAACCCTCAAGTACGCCTCCTCTGCCCGAAGGCGTATTCTGTCCGAAGCATTTTCTTTTATATCTTTATTTTAAAAACAGATTTTGACCAAATGTTTGACTGGCTATATCTTTTAAAATATAACTCCAAATGAATTAATTCTTTTTCCTACCTTTCTCAAATATTGTCTAGTTTATTTAAGATTTATTTGAAAAAATTTCAAAACAACTTTTGGTGTTGTTTTTATTTTGTGTGTTAATTCTTTATATTGCTAAAATAGGATTTTTGAAGAGAGGAGAAACTTTCAAAAGTTTTGAAGTACACCCTGACTTACCACACATTGAAGGCAAGCATTCTGAATCCCGGCATAATATTTTGGTGTGATCGTTGATACATTTTTAACACCACCGCATTTCGAAGGACTCGTCATTTCATGTGATATGATCATATGCATGAGTGCATATTAGTGATTTCCATGCTGTTGGAAATAAACACACTTTTGATGATAATCATCCTCATGTGTCTTGCATGCATGCCAGAAAGGAATCCGGGAAAGCCTCTGCCTTGGGTAGGTGTGAGCTTGTCGCCGGTCTCCGTCGGGACGGGTATGTCCGGTAGGGCATAGTAAGATATAATGAGTGATTGGATTGGTTGAAGTATATTGTTATACATGTTATGCAGGAAACTATAAACCTCCTGAGTCGACCGTAGATCGAGTCTTGTTCCAGCAACCCCCACACTTGTTTCGTGCTACCACTTGTCCCTGCCACAGGTAGGGTACGGTTCAGTAATTTGTCAACCACTTTCTAGCACACACCGTATAGAGGGGCCGGGATGAGGGTACCATGGCCATGGATTAAAGCCAGTCATCCGGTCAGGGGGCATGGGTGTTTCGGTTGTAGTCGAGGGGGTAGCTCCCCCTGTTTTTGCGCGCGGTATAAATTTCCTGATCCCATGCTAATCGAGGTTGTAGCCTCCCCACTTAGAGTTTTGCTTAACGGGTGTTGTGGGTGATTCCAGACACCGGTAAGTTAAGCTGGTGTGTGCAAGTCAGGTGTGTTTTCATTTAAAAGACCGTAAGCGGAATTAGTCCCGATGGACTAAAGGAATCCGTTACTCGTGGGTAAAGAGTACACCCTCTGCAGAGATTAAAACCTATTCGAATAGCTGTGTCCATGGTTAAGGATTACAGTCTGGGACGGGTCAAGTGTCGGTCTTAGTGTCGGTCTTTGGAGGTGAAACTGTTAAACCAGAACTGGAATACTACTGGTGACTTGTGATAATTATGATTATTATTATTGTTGACTAACCCGTGATATTATTGTTATTATCGAGTATCTCTGGGATGGTTCTACCTCCGGGATATTCACTATGATTACTTTTTTAAAGCCCTTTATGCGGTGTCGCTCAGACGCTCGACTGTGGCATTTCTTTTAAAGCCCTTTATGCGGTGTTGCTCAGACGCCCGACTGTGGCATTTCATTTAAAGCCCTTTATGTGGTGTCGCTCAGACGCCCGACTGTGGCATTTCTTTTAGAGCCCTTTATGTGGTGTCGCTAAGACGCCCGACTGTGGCATTGCTTGTTATTTATTTCATAAATTTTAATACTACTATGTTATTGCATTTTCATAAATAACTTGTTTGCATGCATCAGAGTGTTATTTATCTTTTGTGACTGACGTCATGAGCATAAAATATTTTCAGCACATCATTGTTATATTATACCTGTGTTCTTAATGTTTGCGAGTACTTTCAAAGTACTCACTGGCTTGTCCCTGGCTATTGTCTTGGCCAGATTTTCTTGCACGGAGAGGAGCCATGCGATGACAGCCCCGGAACCTAAGCAACGGAGATAGCAGCCTAGCAGAGATAGGAGTTAACCTGGTCAGCTGTTCCTGTGGGAATTGGAGTCCCATAGATACTGATGATCCACAAACCGCTTCCGCCATCAACCACTAGAAACCATTTGTTGTACTCACAGGCCAGAATGGTCTTGTACCACATATTTTGTATTTTGCTTGGAATTTCTGTATCAAGTCGGAGCCTCATCAGCTAACAGTAATCCTGGGGCTGATGAGCACGACGGTCTTTTCTGGAAATTTATTACCCGGAAAACCGGTCGTGACAGCCGATCGCTGCCATCATATTCTTCTTCGGCATCGTGGCGATGAAGCTACTACACTAACTAGTAGACCAGATTCTCACAATTAATGTCCCCTACCTGGCTTGCCAAAGATGTCGGGGAAACGAACATCTATGAGATCACAAGAATCCCTTCTACGTTCGGTGGGGGATTAGCTACACAAAGAGCAGGTCTATCAGTTAGCACACAGTGGTTTTACCTAGGATTAGGCTGCAAAGATTCGTAATACCCTAGTCCTGCTTGTCTGGACATATGTATTCTTGAGCTTTTTAACTAGCTATGATGCAAGCACGGTCCAAAAGTCTGAATCCTCTCTATGTACGCCTTGGGCCTCCTTTTATACGTAAAGGGGTTGCCATAGTGGCACCAGGAGGTGGCAAGCTACAGTGTATGAGCTTATTGCTCGCACTGTAGGACAAACGCATTTAATGCGTTGCCTACGTGCCCTCTTACTTTATCAGGGACGGCAACAGAAGCCATCCCGTCCATCGCTGCTCCTCCTTGCTTCGACACGCGTCCAGGCTGACAAGGCATCTAGCGCCATCCTGGCTAACTAGCTGCTGTGTTGGCACAATGGTAGAGCCTCCACAAAGATCTGCATGCCGCCACATAGGTGCCTGCTTAGTAGGCGCACTGGTCGTCGTACTGGAGTGGTGGTGAGGTGGTGAATCCTTGCCGTGCGCGGGCCTGGCCACGGCCTAGCGATCGTCCCCTGCAAGGCTTCCGTGGGCCATGCATTTGTCCTCGCCAAGCATCTTGCCGGGGGTCTTCGTCTTCTGGTCCAACGTGGACCCATAGGCTATCAATCTTTATGAGGATCTGCATGCTACCGAGCATGCGTTCTCAGATCTTGGTCTTAATGTTGTCAATGGTGTCAGAGCTCTTAGACTCAAGGGTGATGGCTTGCTGGTGCTGCACAGATTGCCCCGGCAAGGGTGTTACCGGGGGAGGTCCAGCTCGCCTTCTGCTCTTTGTTCTTCGAGTGTCTATCTTGGTAGTCTCCGTGTTTTATCTTCCTCTGCCTCACCAAGCCCTGCCGCAGGTGTGGCTGCGATTGCCCGTGCATAGGTAAGGGGTATAGAAGTCCCCATACTTTTTTACACTGATAATCCCCGAAACCAATAAGACCATCCCTTCGTTTAATTCCCGCCTACATGCACCATCTATATATGGTAGCCTTCCTCAGTGTATCTCGAACAAACATGCTCTCTCGATGTCGAATCCTTTCATGCACACACACCTTCTCTTCCCTCTTTACGGGCCTTTTCTCTCTCTCACACCCCATCGTTGGTGGCCTCTGCCATACACATCACCTCTCTATGATGAAGCCACACCCACTTAAATTACATCCGCCACCGAGGATCCTGCATCACACATACACACACACACACACCCCACACACGCACCCACCCACCCACACACACACGCACACACTAAGACTCCATCTCTCTCTCTCTCTCTCTCTCTCTCTCTCTCTCTCTCTCTTTCACACACCCCCACAAACAAAGACTCCATCTCACACACACATGCTCTAGGTGGAGCATTTGTTCCTACCACCCTTCGTCCAACCTTACCCGTATGATAAACAATCACCTTAATTTACTTGTATAACATGGACAAATTCCACTTTACTTTAGTAGTTAGCAAACTTATCATCTCTACTCCTATGAAAAACCGAGTTGGAGATGATGGTGTGCCTGCCATCTTGTAATATAGACCGTCCGATCTATATCTGATGGATAGAAAGCAAACTATGATAATTTTACAAAAGATACCCACACCTCTCTCCACATCCTTATCTCCCACAACCTCATTGCTGAGCAATTAAAAAAGGAAGTCTCTGGAACAATCTAGCATGGTGGATGCTGCCGCCTGCCGGCGCCATCCATCCCCATGCCTCCACCCAGTCCGACCACAAGTCACCACCACGCTCCACTCCTCACCTTATCTCTCATCTTTCATTTTTTCGATGAAATTCTTGAGATACCAGTTTTCCGATAAAATTCTCGAGATATCATTAGTTTTTACACATGGGATTACCCTGCATGGGTTAATAACAACAGGTGTTTTGTAAAACAATGCTTATTGATGTTCTGTGCAATGCACGAGCATCTTGCTTGTAATTATATAACGCAAATCACGAGTAGGAAGTGACATTTTTTTACACAACTACGTTTACATGGCCACGTAAATCACTAGCTAAAGTTTAATACCATTATACTTATATCCCAATGAAAAAGGTTGAGTACATGTCCGAGGAGTAGAGTCGGACACATGCACTCTGTCTCTTAGAATCACACACACCAGTTACGTGACGCGCACTTAAGCAGACACGTAAGTTACAATGTGTGCACCCGCAGGTACACGTGATGGTGCGCATTTATTTAAGCCCGACGGCGAACCCAAACAGTAGCTGCATTCATTCCCCTCCCACTGCCTCTTCTCTGGTCGTCGTCACCCGGTAGCCATGGCCCACCAAAGGTCACGACATACGCCATACTCCCGCCAGAGCGGCGCTTTAATCTGGAAATTTTACTGGTCATGCATGCATCTTTTTGTGCTAGCACTCCTATATAAGGGTTAACCAGTCGCTTCCCGCGGATGTGAGCGGGCAGTGGAAGAGGAAGGAGAAGGGAAGCGGGCTATGGAGTAACATTTTTTACCACAATTTCTTAGGAAACTGAGTGCAATAATTGAGTAGTTTTGCAAACTACCAGTACTACACCTAAAACGGTTCAAAACCAATACTCCCTTGCCAGCGCGCACTGCCCCATGAAACGGTCAGTGTCTTCCTGGAGTGTTAGTGCCGCATTAATGCCCGGTCAGAGCGGAGGTGACCTCTCACTGGCACCAGCTTTGAAGCAGCACGACGTCCGAGAGAGAGCCGCTTCCCGGTGCACGCAACTGCTCCACGTCGAGGCTGGCCATAGTTTGGATGTGTCTCCATCGTGGGGAGCCACACTAACTACGATGATATGGATTGTTCCATCTATGAAGAACATGGGGACTGGAACTACAAGACAGACATGTACCCAGGAGTGGACGTACAAACCTGAGTAATTTAGCACAGTAAGTGAAGTAGAAAGGCACAAGTAGTATGAACATGCGTGGCATATAGGCATTTGTCTCTTACTACGTACCACTAAATGTTGTATGTGCAATGCACGCTGATGTTACGGAGTACGTGCCTAAGTACTCTACTACTACTATATTAATTAAAGACACATATTAGGTTTTATATTTGTTTACGTGTATGCCCCGAGACCTTCCAACTAGATGTGTCTTTCTCTCCGGGTCGCACTTTGTATCGTTCATACCACTAGTACTACTACGTGTGGTCTCTAACCTAGAAGTGGAAGAAGTGGAGACGCTCTACCACGTTGTTCAAGTCCCACTACTTTCGCTAACATGTGGGACATCCAGCAAGTTTGTGTTTGGCACTCCTTCGTAAGAGTCGAAACGCTAGCATTCAACAGAAATAAAAATAAATATAAATCATCAGTGATACTATACCACGCAGTTTCCTTGCTCCTTGATATCGGAAAAAATACTTCCGTTCGCCAACATGCAGGACATCGACCATCCTGGTCCATTTGCCATGCACGCAGAACTCCAAGGGAGAGTCACCCCGGTTGCCGCGCCGTAGTAATAATGACTAATGAGCCGTCAAATCATAGGCCCAACCTTTCCCACTGTGAAGTTGCTCAGACGAAGGAACCGTCATGACTTCATAGAATTCCACTTCTTGAAGAAAACTACTGTACCAGCAGTACTGCTAGCTACAGTAGTTACTCCAGCAGAGGCCTCCTTTCGTTTATAGGATAGGAATTTTATAGGAATATGAAAATCATAGGAAGTGAGATGACATGCATCTAAATTCCTATAGAGAAAGAGATGCCATTTGATTCATAGGATAGGAATTTTTCCATTGAGTCTAGGCTAATGTACTGGTAATTTGCTCTAAAAACTACAGTAGTAACTAGTAGTACTAGTACATGCTCGTACTCTGACACAGACACACACACTAACTACTAGTACTACTACTTCCCACATGCTGGCCAAACGCCGTCGTTCTCCTTCTCGGCTTTGTCGGTGACACCCCACTGTGCTTGGATCTCCGCCGACCACTCTGCAGCAGCGCGTGCGTCCTCTTCTTTCTTGCGGCGGCGAGCCTCTCTTTTCTTGAGTGCTTTCTGACTTTTCTGCTCCCTCTGTGCGGCTTTGGCCGCCTCTTGCTCTGCCGCCCATTCGGCCTTGGCATCTTCAAATTCCGCCCACGTAGGTGTGAGGTCGCGAGCGGCGATGAACTTGGCACGGCAGGATGCCATTGCTTCCCTACCGTTTTTGTGTGCGGTCGTGGGCGGTGAGGAACTCGGCGCGGCGGGATGCCATGGCTTCCTTACCGGTTAGTGTGCGGTGCGGTGGCATGAACGACGCTTGGTGAGAGCTCTGGGGTGGAGTGGCCGGACAACCGTATAGTGCGTTGGTTTGTCAAGAGCTCAAGGACAGAAGATGAAGGAAATTTTGACTCCCCTTCAATCCTGGTCATTTATTACCGAGTAAAATGCATTGGCGGTCATCGAACTTGTCTTGATAGCTCACTTTGATCATTGTATATCAGATATGGTGATTATACGACACTGGCTCAGCGTGTAGCTCTGTATTTGTCTAGTTGACCAGTCAAATAGTCCGCATGCGCCTCATCATCTCGTGCTCTTTATCTATCTATATATGCAGGCCTACCTGTCAGTGGAGAAAGAAATAAAAACCAAAATTAAGCGTATGTGAGGAATCAAACCACGGACTCGTCACTGCAACGCACACTCGTCAGCCAAATGAAAATGAAATACTTCGTGTTAAATGCACAAATGGATTTTTTTATATTATATGTGTGCACACATTAGTGCACACCATCCGTAGAGGCAAGTAGCATGTACGCGTGTAGACACTCACGTTCACGCTGTCAAACCATGCTAATGCATGCACGTCGCCCTCTCAATCAAAGTCCTTCTCATGGCGCAATGCAAACGGCGAGCCCGTCACCCGCGCACCCCGGCGGTGCCTAACATTAGTGTTTAGACTTTTGATGGAGGGCTCTGCGAACGCCGAGCATGTATTCACCTAGCTCAACACCAACGGTCATACTTGGGACTCGGCGCCCTTCTCATGTATATCGTCCATCACAACAACAATCTATAAAACAGCCTAGCTAGAGAGGGTACTATGGTACGGAGTATGTACCATCGTGAGCGACCGATCATAGTGCCACTGGACACGAGTGTGTGTCTGATCGATTCGTCCATTATTCGTAAGTTATGCATGGTTGTGTGGTGTATAATGGTGGTCATCGAAGGCTAGCTGGCGACAAGAGCGGTTGCATGGACGCCTGATTGTCAATACGTGTCGCATACGCTTCAAAGGCTTGTCATCCATGAGTTCACATTTTACCACCACGCCAGCGTCTGACTGCCCTGGCCTACCGAAACCCCTTCCATCGCTAGCGCATGCTTCCCGCCTGAAACGATTACCGTCTCTCCAGAATGTCAATGCCGCTTTCACCGGACTTAATTGCAGGTGTAGTTGGTGTGTCACTGACATGCGGGCCAGATGCCCGTTGGGCCCACATGTCAGTGACCCAACACACCTGCAGTTATGTCACTGAAGCAGCGTCCGCATTCACACCCGACGAACCTACTCTGGTGCCAGCCGTCCATCCGTCTGCCGCGGCTCACTACCGTTCGCCGGCTTTATTAACTTGAGCCCCAGCTCCCAGCATAGCCAAAGACCCACACTCATTCTCCTCCGGTCCCTTCCTTCTGTCGGCACCACTCCAACCATGGACTCTTGGCGCTCCAACGCTCTCTTTGATGTATTGTCGCAGGAGCAGATGAAGGACATCAGCGGCTCCGCGCCGGGCATGCTCCAAAGCTCTCTTGGACGTACTGTCATAGGAGCAGACGAAGGAGATCTCTGGTTCCCCCTCGGCCGCCCTCCACCGCCACGACCACGAAGCTGGCGCGCGTTCGCGGGCGCAGCCGGCAACGAGGAAGAGTAGTACACGGTAGGTCACCGCCACTCTGGTCCCAGGAAGGCCACCGCTCCTCCACTCAGTCGACACCAAGCTTGGTGGGATAAACTTCGGCGGCCGATTAGCCGCTTGACGGCGACGTGGAGGTGGAAATCTTTAGAACCTTGTGCTCCGAGGTGGAGGTTATCGAGGCGGATGAGGAGGAGGCAAAGGCAATGACAGACTCTCTCGGGTTCATGGCCGGACATGGTGGTCAGGCGCCGGCGATCGTTTAGATTAGGTTTATAGTAGGTTTTAGTACAGTTTGTGCAAAATATGTAATGAATTTCGTCTAGTTTGTAGGAATTTTTTTTGAAATGTAATGAATTTCATCTGGTTAATTTGAAATTTTCTTTGTTTGCGCGAATTTTGTCCGGTTAGTTCATATAGTTGTCGAAAGGTATGCAGGCAGCATTGGATGGCATCCATCAGTGTCCTCGGACTAATGCCGGTGTAAATTTGTGGGCCAGCACTGGATATGCCCTAACTATCGTGCTATAATCGCTAATAGTGCTCCATTATTTGGCAAGGAACAATTATCCCTCGATCAAAATCAGATCCGCCGTGTTTCGCACTCCTTCCATGTAAAAGTGTAAAATCTTGCTTACATAAAAATGGAGCAAGTGGACGGCACTGTAGCACGTCATATCACTCAAACTAGCCCGCCTAACGCGCTGGAAAGCACCTCCCTCGTCATTTTGTTCTGGATTTCTATCGATCGATCGCACGAAAATGTTACGCTTTGCAAGTTCACCCTCGACAGTCCGGCTCGCATGCCGCTCACCAGAGGGGACACGCGTTGTCTTGCAATTTCAGTGACATGTGGGACTACAATTGAATAAACCATCGATAGCCGAAATCTAATCGCTCGGCGGGCGTCGGCTAAGAAGAGAGAGACAGGGGAGGGAGAAGAGATCACCCGCCCGCCGTGCACGGACTCCAAGAAATATATGGTGATAATGTGAGGTGGGCCATGTGGGAGTCCGGCCCACTTCCAAGCCCGCTTCTGACCGCCCTGGCCCACCAGAACTCCCCCCCACCTCCCCGTGCGTGCTCCCCCCTCAAACGCCAGCTGCCCGCTTTCATAGAAAGTAGTAGCAATAAAATACTGGGCTATAAGCCCGCTTATGTGGAGGTGAGAGAGGCATTGACAAAGTCAAGGAGTGGGATCTACAAGAGCCTATCTCTACACATGCTCCTAGGTATAAAAAACTAATTCTAAAAAAAGAGGCATAAAAAACAATTGTGTCTAAAAAAATAAAGGTAAAAAACATTTGAGAGGAAGTAGATAGAAAGAAAGTGAGAAAAAGTTGTAACCTTATAGACAAACTTATAGTCAACACTATGGTAGTATTACATGAGGAAGGAGGGAGCGGTACACATTTCAAATTCGGTTGCCGTGATTCACACTGCTCTGTCGTAACAGTGGAGATAATAGGTTTCATCAAAAATAAACAATGAATACTCATTGCTCGTCCTCTATATTGGAAAGAATACTTTCATTCGCCGACATGTGGGACGTCAACCATCCTGGTCCACCTGCCATGCAGAAAATTATCCTGGTCCACCCCGTCGTAGCGCAGGCCCAACGTTTCCCACTGTAAGTTGGTCGGATGAAGGAACCATCATGACTTCGTTGAATTCCGCTTCTTCAAGAAAACTTACTATACCCACAATACTGCTACCACATGTGAAGACTGGACGACACTGTACCACGTCATATCACTGAAACCCACTAGGCCAAACTAGCCCACCTAGGATTTGTACTCCCTCCATTTCAAAGTTAGTAGTACAATGTTGAGTCATCTATTTTGGAACACAGAGAGTACGTCTCTGTACTGCTACGAATTTATGTTGTACGTCTCTGTACTTTTGCTATGATATTCCTACCCTATGAACCAAATGAGGCCTGAATGTATCCGTGTAGACTATTGTCTGATCGATCGCTAAGCCTACAATTTTGGAAGCTTGGGCTATTCGCCAATCGACGACGGATAAGTATAAGTGTACCTCAGCTCATCAGCCCTAACATTTCTCTTTGGTGAGTGTTTTGCAAGTACTATAGCTCGCACAGTAGCTATCCTACTAACACCAAGAATCATCAAACAAGCCATGCTGATATGATAAACAGTTCGAACTTACATCTAAGCATGCCATATATTACATCAACAGCTGGTGAGGATACATCTGTTTCCATAACTCGGAGAGGGTTCGCATGATTCACTATCAAACAAAAGTAGCAAGTACCGCCCACACAAGACAGTGCACTAGCCGTAAGATGGTTTGATAACATGCATCGTTCTGGTAATTAAAGATAGGGAAATGCAAACTACCCTGAAGGATTAGCGTGACCAACTATTTCTTGTCATCGATCTCTCGGGCAATGACCATAGCACGGACAGCGGCATGGCAATCGATCTGTGGGGCGATGTCCGCAGGACTGACTGCGACATCGGAATGGATCTTTGGGGCGATGTCCACAGGATGGACAGCGGCATCAGAATCGATCTCCGGGGCGATGTTAACAGGACGGACCGCGACATCGAAAACGATCTCTGGGGCGTTGTCCACTAGACGGGCCACGACATCGGAATCATCAAGGACGTCCACCGGCACCTGCACAACCCTAACATATTAGCAAGCACATTGCAAATAATCAAAAACCATAACTATGGTAAGGCATTATTTTTTACCTTGTGCAGCTCACTGGGGGATCCCATCCCTCCGGGGGCCATCTTCTCATCCTCGATGGGGGCCATCACCTTGCCAGCGGAATACTGCTTCTCAACAGCGACTATCTCCTCAAACTCATCCTTGAGCCTCCCATAGGTGGCCATTAGAGTTTCTGGGGTAGGCACGGTGAGGCCCTTGCTGTTCTTCCAACTTTCTTTGAGGAGTTTGATGACCCACAAGTATAGGGGATCTATCGTAGTCCTTTTGATAAGTAAGAGTGTCGAACCCAACAAGGAGCAGAAGGAAATGACAAGTTATTTTCAGTAAGGTATTCACTGCAAGCACTGAAATTGTAGGTAACAAATAGTTTTGTGATAAGATAATTTGTAACGCGTAACAAGCAATGAAAGTAAATAAGGTGCAGCAAGGTGGCACAATCCTTTTCGTAGCAAAGGACAAGCCTGGACAAGTTCTTCTAATGAGAAAAGCGCTCCTGAGGACACATGGGAATTATCATCAAGCTAGTTTTCATCACGCTCATATGATTTGCGTTCGTTACTTTGATAATTTGATATGTGGGTGGACCGGTGCTTGGGTACTGCCCTTTCTTGGACAAGCATCCCACTTATGATTAACCCCTGTTGCAAGCATCCACAACTACAAAAGAAGTATTAAGGTAAACCTAACCATAGCATGAAACAAGTGGATCCAAATCAACCCCTTACGAAGAACTTATATACTAGGGTTTAAGCTTCTGTCACTCTAGCAACCCATCATCTACTTATTACTTCCCAATGCCTTCCCCTAGGCCCAAATAATGGTGAAGTGTCATGTAGTTGACGTTCACATAACACCACTAGAGGAGAGACAACATACATCTCATCAAAATATCGAACGAATACCAAATTCACATGAGTACTAATAGCAAGACTTCACCAATGTCCTCAGGAACAAACGTAAATACTCAGAAAGCATATTCATGTTCATAATTAGAGGAGTATTAATATGCATTAAGGATCTGAACATATGATGTTCCACCAAATAAACCAACTAGCATCAACTACAAGGAGTAATCAACACTACTAGCAACCCATAGGTACCAATCTGAGGTTTTGGTACAAAGATTGGATACAAGAGATGAACTAGTGTTTGAGAGGAGATGGTGCTGGTGAAGATGTTGATGGAGATTGACCCCCTCCCGATAAGAGGATCGTTGGTGATGACGATGGTGATGATTTCCCCCTCCCGGAGGGAAGTTTCCCTAGCAAAACAGCTCCGCCGGAACCCTAGATTGGTTCCGCCAAGGTTCCGCCTCGTGGCGGCGGAGTTTCGTCCCGTAAGCTTGCTTATGATTTTTTTCAGGGTAAAAGACTTCATATAGCAGAAGATGGGCACCGGAGGGCTGCCAGGTAGCCCACGAGGCAGGGGGGCGCACCCTGTAGGTGTGGGCGGTGCCCCCCACCCTCGTGGATGGTGGGTGGCCCCCTCAGGTATTTCTTCTACTGAATAATTATTATTAATTCCAAAAATGAGTTTCGTGGAGTTTCAGGACTTTTGGAGCTATGCAGAATAGGTCTCCAATATTTGCTCCTTTTCCAGCCCAGAATCCTAGCTGCCGGCATTCTCCCTCTTCATGTAAACCTTGTAAAATAAGAGAGAATAGCCATAAGTATTGTGACATAACGTGTAATAACAGCCCATAATGCAATAAATATAGATATAAAAGCATGATGCAAAATGGACGTAGCAGAGTTCGTCCCCCAACGTCGTCAACTCTTTGGACAGTGCTTGTTTCTTGGAGTTCTTCATCTCCATGGGTTGGCCCGCCAACATGGTCAACTCATTGGTCGGTGCTCGCTTCCTGGAGATCACTGTCTCTAGTGGGTTGTCCATCGACAACTCCTTGCCTAGTGCTCCAGGATCAAATGAACTGACAAACAAAAAGCAATCGGAAGGAAACCACAATCACAATGAAAACGGAAAAAGAATAGGCTGTGAGAATTGGTTGGTGCTTCGCAAAAAGAAGATTCTCGAAATGAAAATATAGCAGCATCACTGATTCGCCCACCTTTCCTTCGCCGACACAGAAAAAAAATGGCAGAAGTGAGTAGCCTGGAGTCAGGTTTTCTTCAAGAAAGGGGAGAAAGGGCTTCAACGAGCGTTCCAGTGAAATGATGGTTACTTCATCCAGTCCAACTTCGAGGCCACTTTACCACTGCTGGTAAAGGTGTGGGTTTGTGATATGACGGGTCATGACGGCCACAGCGGGGTGACCAGTGAGTCTCAACTGTAGCACCTCGCTATGATTTGGTGGATGGCACACGGGCCCGGATGCTTTGATGTCCCACATGTAGATAGAGCAGCTAGTCATATATAAGTGCTCAATATTGTGCACCACAACCAAGGCGGAGGGGAAAACGAGAGAACTACATAATTAATGCATGAGTTTAATTAGGGTAGTTTTGTAAAGTACGAGATACATTCCTCCAATCACAAAATGCCTTGGTTGATGAGATTTGAGATTTGAGCCCTATAAACCGGAAGGGAGGGAGAACTGCACGTGGTGTAGTCTAGTCACTTGTTGAAATCTCTAGAAAGGAAAATACTCCTTTCTGGTTACAGGGCTATACTAGCAAGTACTAGTACTACAATAGTGGGCTAAAATAGCAAGTTTGTCTCATGCAAGAGCCTGGCTATATGCATGTTCCAAGGCACCGCACCACGCCCCACCCCTACACGAAGACTGCCACACGAGCATTCGCAACTGCCATGTTCGGGTTGCGCTTGGCTCTTCGCCTCTTCGAGAAGACGAACAATGATGTTACTACGACTTCTACAATATCGAATCCACTATTGCATGTCCGTCCACCGCGTGCGGGAGGGATAGCCACCGCGTGCATGGGCGAGGGAGAAGGCGTGTAGTAGTAAAATCAAGCTTCTCCTCATTGTACGAGTTGACGCGACACATCATAGCACTGGCCCCACATGCTTGCCTCTAAACTTGGCTGAAAGACCCGCAGTGTACAATATATTTGCTGCAACCTCTAACATTTACCCCACCACAAATTAAAATATATATTCCTGTCTTGACCAGATGAGCATACAAACTACAATCACCAGGCTGACAGGTAGGGCCAAAAGATTATTTTAATAAAAAAGCTTCAAGACGGCCTCATAGCATGGAGCTGACCCCAACGATTTTAAGCTTATAGGCACGATACACGCTATCCTAAACTACTCTACACATGAAACTGCCACACGAGCATCCGGGCTGCGCTTGGCTCCTCGCCTCTTTGGGAAGTCAAGCAATGGAGTACTACTTAAGTGGAGGAGTACTACAGTATGCTTCTGGCCCTCTGACACTGATTGAATTGCTGCATGTCCATCGCGTGCGGGAGGGAGAGCGTGTAGAGAAAGCTTCTCCGAGTCCCGCCAGCCACCACGCTCATGCACGAGGGAGGGACACAGCTTCATTAACTTACTGCTACTTCCTTTGCATCTATGATAGGTGGGCCCAATAGGTGGGTGGCCCACCTGTCATGCACCCAAAGGCAGGTGCAGTTAAGGCACCGGAGCTCAGTCCGCGAGGGAGAGGGCGTTGTAGTACTCAAACTTCTCTGTCTTGTACGAGTTGATGCGACACATCAAAGCACTGCACTCGATATATTTCAATAATTTGCCTTTACCGATGCATTAATTACTCCCATCGTTCCTAAATATAAGTCTTCTTAGACATTTCAAATGGACTACATCATAAGGATGTATGTAGACATATTTTAGAGTGTAGATTCACTCATTTTGCTTTGTATGTAGTCACTTGTTGCAATATCTAAAAAGACTTATATTTGGAAACGGAGGGAGTACAACGCATGCATTCATGCCGTGACTTTCCTCTTGATACTTGCATGTGTTGATTTGATGCACCTTGCCAAATTTTGAATATAAATTTAACTAACCAAATGTTCATGCATGTCACAAAAAATTACGGGGCTGTTTGGATTGTAACTATGTTTGTCTTATGTTGCCACATTATTTTTTCCACACTTGCCACACTTTCCTAACTTGAGTTTCTCAAATTGTTAGACACACTTTGGCTTGCCTAAGGGAATCTTGCCACACTTTTTGTGTCTATGACATGTGGGGTTCACTGCTAATAAAAAAATTCTTGTCTTAGGTGTGGCTAGAACCAAACACCCACCTAACTTGGTCAAATTTACCTAAGTTGAGGTGTGGCAAAGTGTGGCAATATGTGGCTGGAAACCAAAAAGGCCCTACATCATTGAAAAATATGTTCAAATATGAATCAAACGATATAATTTTTGTTAACATGCTATAACATTTTGTCAGTTAAATCTTTGGTCAAAATTTAGCACCAATTACAAAGGGGCCCAATAAATATTGTACTCTCACATTTTGTTTTAAGGATACTCCCACAACTCCCTACGTTCCCAAATATAAGTCTTTTTAGAGATTCTAACAAGTGAGTACATATGAAGCAAAATGAACGAATCCATACTTTAAAATATGTCTACATACATCTGTATGTTGTAGTCCATTTGAAATGTCTAAAAAGACTTATATTTATGAACGGGGGGAGTAGAAAATATAAATAATAATGCATGTTGGGGCAGCCCACATTTCCGATAATTTTAGCCGTGGGCTTGTTCACAATGTTTTAGAGGGGGTGGTTGTTCATTTAATGGAGGGTCTTGTACCAGACTTGAATGATACAAAGTGCGACCTAGCACACCATAACACCACTTGGAATAAGCGGGTAGCTATCTCAAGAAACAATCAACAACTGAAAAAAAGGCGACCTGGCACGTACACAATTTTAAACGATTGTTTTGATGGAGTGACAAAGGAAAACTACCCCACTACGTATATATAGGCCGGAGCCTCCGCGCTTGCTTGCTAGGGTTGCTCTATTCACACAATCTCATCCTCTCCAGATCTAAACAAGATAGCGGTGGTAACACCGTCTTTCTCCCTTCAAAAAATACTATCTTTCTATCCTCACCGCTATCTCTGGCCGAGCACCGGCGCGGGAGGTCCTCTGATCCCTTGGTCGTTGCCCTAGTGTGGGGGGATCCGGCCTCCCGTTGCCCACCTATCCACATCCCGATGACCTTCAGGTATAGCTTCCTTTGAAACCGCCTTAGCTCTACTTCCCCAGCTTGCTACGTCGCTGCATGTGCATCATTTTCTACCTCTCAACCCCTCTCGATAGGATGGTCCAATGGCACCTATTTTTCTTCTTCTATTGTTAGAGGTAAAGCTACTTCATGGATTCGAATCTTGTACTTGGTTCAAACAAGAAATAGAGTGGGGTGGTGGAATTTAGTATATACACTGGACTTTGTACAAACAAGAAGGAAAGGGGGTGAAAGTAGTATAGACTGGTCATCCAACAGGTCTCTTTGTCGAAAAGGGAAATATAGGGGTAACGTTGTACAAAGTGGTATGACCAGGACTAGATTTGCTATCCACACATAGGAGTAGGTGGCTAGAGTGAACAAAAATGGGACCAACCCAGATATGTTTCTTGGATGTTTGTTTCTCAGGGCAACAAACTCTGATCACCACTTTATGCCCCTGTTTTGGTATATAGTGCTGGACTGCTGGTGCACCCATTGTCCCATGCCCTTATACCAAATATTTAGCTGTTCTTAATCTAATGCCCTTTGTAAAATGAAGCCATGCCACTGTTATAAGCCATGACAAGTTTAGCCAAATGTTTTTGCCTGTAATTGTCTGACACTTTGATTGTTTCCTCTGTAGCTTTTTGTGCAAACATGGATATCCATTTCACCTGGTTGCTATTGTGACCTTTTGGTGCACTGCACAAAACACTTCTTAAAAGAAGTGTCTTTTGTGTTGTTTAACTGGAATGTCAAAATAGAATAGTTGGTTCATTTTGGTGGAACTGCACAAAGGGAGATCTGTGTTCCAATCCTCATCATCCATACATGCACCATAACCTTCCTTTAGGTAAGAATGATATTTAATACATGTGTTCATCTCTATTTTGCGACTGCCTTGAGAAAATAATGCTATTTTTTACTAGTACACTTGTACTCCCTCATTGACAAAACCAATTCTGAAATAGAAGGCCAATCATGTACTTGGTGTCACCAACTGGTGAGGAGAAAGAGAAACAGAGCATGAAGAGGAGGAAGAAGAAGAATAAACAGTGCCAAGGTGATCTTGCTGAAGCCAGAGGCCTCAGTCGAGGCCATTCAAGGGCTCCGGCAACGTCTACCTTACATGTGAGATGATCCTCCAGGGAGCCCTTCGACTTTTGCTGTCTCTCCTGCAAGGTCACTTAATTAATTAGGAGTACTTAAGTACCACTAATTTATTGTTGCCTAATTTTCCTGTCGGAGTTAAACAAATATTTAGTAGCACCCTATCTTGAATCATGTATGTGTGTATATTTGTCTATGGAGGTGAATCATGTGGTGGAGCTGTGGCACCCCGGCTTAGAGCGACCGGTTTACCTTGCATTGCCAGCCCAGAGACCTTGTCTTCTGGCAACACACAACAACATGGTACAGAAAACAACCGCTTTATTCATGCGAGCGGAGCATAGTTCATATTAGAGCAGTTAGCGAGGCCAAGCGGCACACATAGTGCGGCTGAACAATATGTACATTATTTAGTGAACATAAAGGGCCTCGATCATGACAACTACTCGGCAGTGGAACAACGTCGTAGTGGGACTCCATAGCACAAGGACACCGGCGTGGACACGGTCTAGACTCGGACAGCACTCCTTTCCAATGGGACTTTCCAGAAATCTGGCATGACACGCCAGGTCAGTACATTGAATGTACTTGCAAAGCTCACAATAAGCATAAACAAGATGACAGAGAATATCATGATATTTATCCAATTAGACAACAATGCGACCATATATCCAACACACTGTGTATGCTCAACAGTTACTCATTCTCCCGACTTGCTTACCAGATGTGACCAATAAACATGATAGTACCAAAACACACTCGTGATCCTTACGGCGATCACAACCTGACCAACTCGTTGCCCGTGATCCTTACGGCGATCACAACCCGACCAACTCGTGGCCCATGATCCTTACGGCGATCACAACCCGACCAACTCGTGGCCCGTGATCCTTACGGCGATCACAACCCGACCAACTCATGGCCAACTCAACACAATGGCCTCACTGCCATCCTTAGTGCAATTTAGTGTGCATATTTATTAAGTGTTGACCCATGGTGTACCCTACTTTCGAGCATGTCCGTAACCGTGGACTCGGCTATCGATAGATTAAAAACACTCTGCAGAGGTTAGTACACTGTACCCACACTACGGAACCCATGGCCTCGCACTCCCATTCGGGTGGACCAATAGCGTTTCGATGAAACCATTTCATTGTAATGACACTCTCCCGGCCCTTCCCACGCAGACCCCAACGGGCTAGTCCTGGGTGGCCTCGTGTCTACCTCTAGACACCTCGACCACCGTCGTGGCCACTATCTACTCTGGGACCCGGTACCAAAATTAACTTAACAGCGGGATCACAAGGTTATGCTTGCCTACCGGGCCAGGGTATAGCACGCCCATAACCTTCCCTAAATGGAGGCACCGACCAGAGGCACGACAATGACACACATTAAGGCCGTCCCATACCGGCAAATGTGGTTGCACTGGGAAAGACTCATTTCAGCGGCACCATGACCCGATCAACAACATGTTCAAGTTGAATTATTAATCAGGTTCAACTTAATGTAAAAAAATAACCTGTGTCATACTGCCATACTATGCATCACTTAACATATGCATCACATAACCATGCAAATACTGCACCAACCACGCTCCTACGAAGCCATCATCCACTCATGCTACTATTCTGGTTAAAATCTCACTCTACTTATACCAGAACCATTTCTAGCATTAGCATCATTATACATCATGCAAAATAATATTTAAACTACTCATCAAACTCTATGACCATATTATTTATTTATCACTTGCAACTAAGTTCTCCTTATCTTGCCAACAATATTTACTTCAAACATTCTGAAGTTCAAGTATTTTAACATAACAAGCATATAACAGAATATATTTATTATATAACTAATTTAAATGCATCAATATTCATAAGTTTAAGTATGAAAATCATAAATATTGAAGTGGCACCATGAAAATGTCACTGTGGCTTGCCTTAGTACTGGTGATCCTCAAGACAAGCCGGCTCTGCTGAAAATATTCAAAACCACAAAAAGAAAATATCAAGAAACCTTCTGAAAATTGCCAGAAAATATAGACAGCAAGGATAAATCCCATCTTTTGGGTGCTGTTAGATTTTTGGATACAGAACACGATGCAAAAAGAATCACTGCATTTGGACTTGTAGATAAAAAGTTATGGCAATTTGAAGTCTCCTGGAATTTAAATGAATTTGAAATATTAAATAGAGGAGGGGTGACGTCGAAGGCGTAATCTCTCGGGGCGCCACCACTCATACCGCTTTGCGCGCGTAATGAGTGGCTGACTAGCGGGCCCGGCTAGTCAGGCCGGAGCGAGGGGAGAGGGAAACAGAGGAGTGCAGCGCTTCGTTGGAGCTCACGCCAGCGATGAGACTTCTTGGAGGCAAACTAGAGGGAGGGATCAACGGAGAAGGCGATTTGCACCTGCCCGTACCTATAGCGTGGCTAATGGTGACCGGACGATGTCGGGTTGGACCTCTCCAGCGGCGACAGAAGGCGGAGGTTGCCGGAGTTGAAGAAGACGTCGCCTTGGGGCGGCTCCAGGGGCTCTAGCTAGGTGCGTTGGCTTCACAGAGGAGAGGCGGAGGCCCTGGCGGGGTCGCCTTGTCTTGGGAGAGGCCAGAGCTGCGTAACGATCTAGAGGGGATCGCCGGCGAGCTTGGCTCTGGGACGGCAGCCCGTGGCCTACCCGGCCGGGCTGCGGCTTCTAATGGCTCTAGGAGGGAGTGGGAGTGGGTTACGATGCTCCAGTAGGCTGCGGAGGGGGGCTTTTATAGGCGGGGCGGCGAGGAGGGCTCGGGCTCTGCCGAAGGACCCTGTCCCCGGCGCCCGGCGACGAACGGTGCTAGAGAGCGATGGAGAAGGCGAGGGAGGTCATGCAGCCACTGTACGCGGGCGCGGACGAGCACAGGAACGAGGGGGAAAGAGACGAACACAGTGCGCACGCACTGTGCCATTGGCTGGACCATGCCATGCTCGCTGCGGCGAGCTCCGGCGTTAGCGAGCGGTAGGGTGGAGTTATGGAGGTGGAGACGAGGATGGTGGCAAGGGGTGGCACGCTCTGGCCGGCCGAGCAGCAAGCACGCACTCAACAGAGGCGCTAGCGACGTGCAGAGCGCACGTTTGGCATGCCAGCCCGCTCGGACGAATGCGGTCACCGCGTGGACCGTGACTTCGGGCCACCTACGCACCAACAAGGATGTCCGGCGTGTAGTCCTTAGTAAACTGAGGTGTTACCATGGCTCAGTTTGGTTCCAGGTGCAGTAGAAGTAAAACGGTGATGAGATTAAGTTACTGGACAGAAACTTTGGGGAGTTACTGTGGTCAAACCACATGGATTCAAGGGCTGAGCTTTGGGGTTTTACTGTCTCTTACTAAGGTAAATAAGATCAGGGAAAACCAGCTACATTGGAGCTAGTAAAAAGGTAGTTGCTGTAGAAACTACCATTTCAGCCCAGAAGCGATTTTATTTTCTGTAGCCAAAATATTCCAAAGAGTGGTGAAATATTTTTTCTCAGAAATGTGCCCTAGGGTCCAAAGAATAATTGGGATTTTTCTCAGGATTTTTGGGGCAACATAAATTAGGGTTGCTTTGGAGCTCAAGGAATTAGCTAGGTTTTTGGAGGCCAAAATGAATATTTTTCATTTAAGAAAAATATTCCAAGCAATATTGTTGGGTTGGCCAGGGGTGAAATGATGGCTTTGAGGAGGAGAGGGAACACTTGGGTGAAAATGAAGGGGTACCCAAATGGTTAAGTCCAAATGAAATGATTCAAAACTCCAAATCCAAAATCAACTCAGCTGAAAATCAAGCAAAGAAAAGAGGGCAAAAACCAGGCTGTCACAGGAGCAGGGAGGGGATATTATTAGTGTCATGACATAATAGTGCTATTTTTTTGCATGTCTATTTATTGCCATTGGTTCAATGAAGCGATGTTTTGCATATTGTCCATCATGAATTTGATGCTACTGTTAGAGTAATATGCTAATGTTTTTCTACCCTTTCTCACTAAGCTAATGAAGCTTTCACCTTGTTCCTACTTGTGCAAACAAGGATCATGTTGTGCCAATCATACATTTTAGTGGAACTACACAAGACAATACAATGAACTGTATCCCAGCCAGTGCTTTAACTCTGCTGAAAGTTCTTGATAATCTTTCGATATAATATCAGCACTGGTAAACAAGAGTGATTTCAACCATACATTTGAAGTGCACAAAAATATATACTGTTGAGTGATTCCAGTGAGTGCTTTATCATCTCTTATGGTACTACATGAATAAGCTTTTTTGCTCTGGTTGGTACCAGCCTAAGGCTGTCATCCATATTAGTTTGCTGTCATCTCTATTTGTATCGTGCTACTGTCATGAGAAACTCCTTTATCTTTGCATGTTCAAGTTTTGCAACTTATTATACATGGCAATGCTTTGAGTGTTGAGCTAATTGGCACTGATTAAATAAACTAATACCTCTCTTTAAGAAAGACTACTATGTTGCTAACTTTACCCATTAGGATAATGAGGGTGCCTCTATTTGTTAGTGTATGTTTCATCAACTAATCCCACTATTACAGTAATCTCACTCTCTCAATATATGTGCCAACAGGGATGTTCGATTTTGGTGGAACTGCACAAAAACTTGGGTGCTTCTTTGCCTCAATAGCTTCCTTCATGTCCTGTCAGTCGCTAATCCGGGCTTGCTTCCTTCCTTTGCTGTCAGTCGCTTTGCTTATCTCGGCTTCCAGTCAAAGGAAATAGTAATTGATATGCTACCTCACACAGGTTGGTACTAGTCTTTATCCTGATTATTGTTCTTGTCATATGTATTGGTAATTTAGTATTATGCTACTGTTTGCCGATTTTATAAAGGAGTAACTTGGAGCCTGAACTCGCAGGCAAAATCATTACATTGTGTGATTTCAGTAGAACTGCACAAAAAGATCAGATGGACAGATACTTATGCTGCTACTATGTACTCCAAAGTTCACTCAGACAAGCATCAATGTTGACAAGAATAAGTGCCTATATTCATTCGAGTATCAACTGGCATCAACCGGTTGTCAAACTCCAAGTATTAGGAGAGTGAACGCTAAAAATATTGCCTAGTGCATACCCCAGAAAAACACAGTCCAGTCTTTGGTCCGAACTTGTGCCTTTTGGTTATCGGCACATATGGTAGCGAATTGTATGGCATGGAGGCTAAAGATTCTAGACAAGTTGGTTGACATGTATATTCATCTGGCATTTAATCAGTCTGCATGCCAGGGATGCTCCATTTTAGTTGAACTGCACACAAAAATTGGGTGGTTCATTTTCTCAACCGCCTCCTTTCTTGTTTGCAATGTAGAATTTTGGCGAGCTACAGGACCAAGATGAGCCAGTAAAGTAGTTGGATGAAAGTAGTGGCCAAGTTGCTCATACCTCCCTCGGCACGAGGCCACTATTTGAGGATAAACCTAGAAGCAAAGTTCAGATTGTCTGTGCTGCCTCTTATGTACTTGTAAGTTTACTCGTACAAGCATTAATTTTAGCAAGAAGTACCCCTGACTGAACACCATTTACCAGTCTATACCTTAGGTAATTAAAGTTCGTCCATGGATGATATTGGCTGTGATCTCAATCATTTGGTTGCATAAACATACTAAACATGTGTATATCTGAATCTTTTGTGAAATATCTATGAATATTGTCGTGTGATCTATCAATCATTTGGATGCATAGACATGATGAACTTGTGTATATATGAATCTTTTGAGTTGTTGATTGTGAAGGTTGGCTATGAATTTGAATGTGTCCTGTGAACCTGACTTTGATACAAATGTTTACCTTTTCTATTGTACTTGTGTGTGAACTTGTTAGTATGCCTACTGTGGGATTTCTGACGGGTGGGTGTCAACAGCACACCTTCTTCCCGATAAGAATTGCACCTACTTTGTTAGGGTAGCAATGGCGCATCAGCTCTTTTTAATCTTTTTGCTCTGTCTTCCCACCTCCCCCGCTCAACACCTGCCGTAATGTTTTCAGCCTCAAAACAAACATAGTACCGCGTTGTTTTGGGGGCTTGATGAAAAATTGGGTGCTGGTTTCTATAGGTTGGCCCTCCCAACAAATGGGCTGCTGGTCCACCATGGACTGGGAGGCTAAAAATATAAGTTGTATGTTGGAGAGGCAAGTAAAAAAATGCGATCGAGAGCCATCCACTAAATAAAAAAATTGCTCCTGATGCGCTTCCTCAGTCCTGCCGCCGGCCCCCCTCTTTAATCCAATTTGCTCGGGGATCTAGCTGGTATCATTTTTTTCCAGAGGGCGAACAAGTATCAGCTACGCCTAGGTTTGGTTTTTTAACATGTGTCCCCACGACATACGGAGATAGTGGTTTCAAATTATTTTTGAGGTCCATACCGGCCTATGGGCTTTTTCTTAAAGATCGGCAGCCTAATGTACTTTTGTTAATAAAATGCAGATCTCTGTTCTATTTATCTATATATAAGAATAATAATGATGTGTCCAATTTATGTTTTCCCTTCTAACCACATTATATATATTTATATTATTACTATTATCGTATATTTTATAGAGACTTATATATACATTATAAAAACATCCCACATGTTATTAACTTTTAAAAGTAAATGTTTAACAGAAGTTGGCAAGGAAAATCCTGGTTCGTTTTGACTCACAGGCATGGAAAATCTTGGTGATTGCGTACAAAAGCTTGCGAAGATTTTAAGGACCAATGTAATAATAACGCGCTCATTTTTATTTTGAGAAATAACTCGCTAATTTATTAATTTTATATATAAAAAATGTGTGGCTCTAGTTTATTTTTTGATTTAATTTCTCCTTTAACCTAACATTATATATAGAACGAGCCTAGCTAATTCATGTTTTCAAGAAAGTGCAAATGGGCTGGGATTTCTTAGAAAATATAATGGGCCGCATTGACGCGAAATTATTTGTTCACCCAGCCTAGCAAATGGACTGTACATTCTAGAAAACATGGGTTTAATATATCGCACATTATTACAGGCTAACATGTAGGCCAATAGGTCGAAGCCTACGCAGGGCATTGTCAACTTGGTCAACAAATGATTATGACATCCACAACCATTGGATTTATATCTAACGGTCGGCATGCACCTTCAATCTCTCGTCTTGTTCCTCCAGCATCGCCGGGACCGCCTGGTCTAGCCTCCGGCGGCTAGCGGCCCTGCTTAGCACGCATCACTGTGGAGAGGTACACCACCGCCGGCCAGGATATCCCTCCACCCCTCCACACCTCCTGTTGTTCTCCACCGACTTGAGCCCCACGCCGCACCAGAACTAGTTATAACCCTTCTCCTCCTCTCAATCTGCGACTCCACTGCCGAGTCTTCCCATCTCCGGGTCGTTCCCGTCTGGGGCCTCGCCATCGTCCACCGCGTCACTACACTCGGTGCGGCATGGTCAACAAATGAGAGTCATCGGAAGAGGACTGTACATGGAGAGCCTGAAAACTGGGACCCACAAGATCGATGGTCACACACAAGGAAAGTTCCTCCTTATTAAGCTGAAAAAAATGTTTCCTCCCCCTGGCAGCTGGGACCCACCGACTGTATCTTCGCACAGAAGGAAGTGCCTCCTTGTTATGCAAAAAAAATTATTCCTCTCATTGACAGCTTGGACCCGTCAGATTTGGTGGCTGGCTTGTGGGCCAACTAAGAGGACGTGTACGCATGGCTTTGTCAACTTAATCAACAAATGATTCTAGCAGCTCGACCATTGGATGTTAATCCAATAGTCGTGCTCCTTATTCAACCTCTGTTCTTGCTCATGTCTCCCGTGGGCGGCACCGCGGCAGTGCTGTCGTGCACCCGAACCAGTCAAGTTTCCCACTCCTCTCCATCTTCGAATCCACTACCGCGTCTTCCCCATCTCCGGGTCATTCCAGTATGGGGCCTCGCCATCGTCCACTGGCCTTGGTGCGCTTGGCACGGTGTGGCCAACGTAGTCAACAACCAAGAGTCATCGAAACATGCCCATGGACGCATGCATGCAAATGCCTCCTTTTTACCCTGAAAAATAATGTTTTCTCCCCCTGACTGCTGGGACCCACCAGCTACATCTTCGCATGCAAGGAAGTGCGTCCATATTATGGGCAAAAAAATGATTCACCCCCTGACTGCTGGGACTCACCAGCTACATCTTCGCACGCAAGGAAGTGCCTAACAGTCGGGACCCATCTGGTCGAAGCGTACGTAGCATTGTCATTCTGGTCACGAACGTGTACATACATACTGGTCGATCGGTCTGTCAGCAGGCTGCAGTGATGAACCATGGCCGTGCAAGGAAGGAAGGGCACGTGTCATAGTAGAGGCGCGCATGTGTCGTAGTAGAGGCACGCACGTGTCATAGTAGAGGCGCGCACATAGCATATACACGTACGTACGGCAGCCAGGGTGCAAGAAAGTAAATACAGCCACGTATGTACATACGGGTGGGGTCTATAACTCCTACTCGCGCATACATATGGCCAGGGCTCGTGTACATGGCTGGGCCAGAACGGAAAGACTGTGTCATCGTCGTGTTCATGGGGAGGCAACAAAATGCATCGTGTTCATCGGGAAGCAATGGAATGCATCTTGTTCATCGGGAGCCAACCATCTTGGACGGAACAGCCAATGGAAACGAGGCCTGGCATACCGCTGAATGGAGGACAACCTTGTGTTCGACCGGCCATAGTTGAAACGGGTTCCTGTTCATTGGGAGGGGTATGGCGAACCACAAAACGGAGGAAACAGACTTCTGTTGGACCTCCTACGGTCAAAACGGGGTCCTGTTGATCGGGAGGGGTGTGGCGTACCACAAAACAGAGGAAACAGACTTGTGTTGGAGCGCTATGGTCGAAACGGGGGTCCTGTTCATCGGGAGGGGTGTGGCGTACCACAAAACGGGACTCCATGGGATATTGTTCATCTCCACCATCGACCTCCTCCAGCCTCCGCGGGCTACTATTCATCCACCGTCGACCTCCTCCAGCCTCCACCTGCGAATGTTCATCCACGGGCTCCAGTTCATCCAGCCTCCACCGCTCCCCCATCGGCTACTATTCAACCAGCCCTCCACTGGCTACTATTCAACCTTCCCTCCATGGGATCCTATTCATCCATCCCTCCACGGGGTCCTGTTCATCCACGCCCAACCGGGTCGATCGATCGGGTCCTGTTCATCCAGCGGCAACAACACGGGGTCCTATTCATCCAACCCCCCACCGGGAACTGTTCATCCACCCCCCCCCCCCCCAACAACGCTCACTATTCATCCAGAGGCAGCATCGATTGGCTTTATTTAGCAGCCGTAGTGAAGGAATCGCTCGATCGCTCGGGTTTAGTAACGTGTAGCCTGCAGTGCAATCACTCGGGTTCAGTTAGGCGAACGCCTCGCTCGGGCTCAGTTAGATCCCAATGCCTCGCATCCACGTGCGTACGTGTATGAGATAAACGCGTATCGCTCAGCCCCCGACCACCCACCAGAACCGGGAACTCCCCGATATTATCCCCGCCCTCGCTTCTACCATGGTTTTTTCCGTCATGGACGTACCAAAGAATGTCATGCAGCTGCGACTCTGGCCCGCCAAGGATGAAAAGCCCATTTTCTGTCATGATTTTATTGTCATAGAAGTAGGAGCCCACCACATCTATGATGATACCGGGTTTTGTCACAATTATCGTCATAGAAGTGTCATAAGCATGACAGATTTTTTTTCTTTCGGCCCTAAATGTCACGGATGTGTCTTTTTTTGTAGTGTTGGCGTTCACGCGCGGGGCGCAGCACTGTGCGCTTCGAGTTCTTCGGCGAGGCGATGTGTGCCATGAACCAGCTTGGTGGAGAGCTGGCCGACGTTGACACCCGTCTCGAGGCAGAGGACCGCCGGTTGGCACGCGAATGGCACCAGCTGAAGGTCGCCATCAACCTTGGGCGGCTTCGGCACATGTGTCGGCCTCCCTCGCAACTTCTCATGAGGCTTGCACCCGCACCCTAGAGGAGGCCAAAGCCACCAACCGCCATCATGAGGCAGCTGAGGAGCGAGAGCGGGAGCTCCTGTCTTCAAACGCCGCCCTTGAGCAGGAGATCGAGGCGCCGCGTGCCCTTCTGGCCGCATCGTTGGGCGAAGCGCCTCTCGTCAAGGCGGAGCTTCTGAGGCGCCAAGATGACCTGGCATTGGAGGCTATGGAGCATAGCCTGGTGTCGGAGCGGTTGGAGGTGAGGGAGCACCAGGCTGCAGTGGCTGAGGACGCCATCACCGCCCGAGAAGCTCGAGTCTAGCTGGAGGTTGAGGAGAAGGTGGTGAAGGTGCGTGCGGACGTGGCTGACGGGCACCACCTAGAGCTGGAGCTGCTTGATGCGTCTCCAACGTATGTATAATTTTTGATTGTTCCATGCTATTATATTATCTGTTTTGGATGTTTAATGGGCCTTACTATGCACTTTTATATTATTTTTGGGACTAACCTATTAACCGGAGGCCCAGTCCAAATTGCTGTTTTTTTGCCTATTTTAGTGTTATGCAGAAAAGGAATATCAAACGGAATCCAAACGGAATGAAACCTTCGGGAGACTTATTTTTGGAACAAACGTGCTCCAGAGGACTTGGATTGGACGTCAGGAAAGAAGCGAGGAGGCCACGAGGCAGGAGGGCGTGCCTGGGGGGTAGGCGTGCCCTCACCCTCGTGGGCCCCTCGTAGCTCCACTGACCTACTTCTTCCTCCAATATATACTCATATACCCTAAAAACATCCAAGAGCACCACGAAACCCTATTTCCACCGACGCAACCTTCTATACCCGTGAGATCCCATCTTGGGGCCTTTTCCGGCGTTCCGCCGGAGGGGGAATTGATCATGAAGGGCTTCTACATCAATACCATAGCCTCTCTGATGAAGTGTGAGTAGTTTACCTCAGACCTTCGGGTCCATAGTTATTAGCTAGATGGCTTCTTCTCTCTCTTTGGTGATCTATTCAATGTAATTCTTTTTGCGTTGTGTTTGTCGAGATCCGATGAATTGTGGGTTTATGATCAGGATTATCTATGAACAATATTTGAATCTCGTCTGAATTCTTTTATGATTGATTTGTTATCTTTGCAAGTCTCTTCGAATTATCAGTTTGGTTTGGCCTACTAGATTGATCTTTCTTGCAATGGGAGAAGTGCTTAGCTTTGGGTTCAATCTTGCGGTGTCCTTACCCAGTGACAGCAGGAGTTGCAAGGCACGTACTGTATTGTTGCCATTGAGGATAAAAAGATGGGGTTTATATCATATTGCTTGAGTTTATCCCTCTACATCATGGCATCTTTCTTAATGCGTTAGTCTATTCTTATGAACTTAATACTCTAGATGCATGCTCGATAGCGGTCGATGTGTGGAGTAATAGTAGTAGATGCAGGCAGGAGTCGGTCTACTTGTCACGGACTTGATGCCTATATACATGATCATGCCTAGATAATCTCATAATTATTCGCTTTTCTATCAATTGTTCAACATTAATTTGTTCACCCACCGTAATACTTATGCTATCTTGAGAGAAGCCACTAGTGAAACCTATTTCCCTCGGGTCTATCTTTTATCATCTAAGCTTTCAATCTACTTCGATTTGCATCTTTACTTTTTGCATCTATATTATAAAATACCAAAAATAAATTTATCTTATCATACTATCTCTATCAGATCTCACTTTTGCAAGTGGCCGTGAAGGGATTGACAACCCCTTTATTGCGTTGGTTGCGAGTTCCTTGTTTGTTTGTGTAGGTGTGTGGGACTTTTCAGGAGCCTCCTACTGGATTGATACCTTAGTTCTCAAAAACTGAGGGAAATACTTATGCTACTATTGCTGCATCACCCTTTCCTCTTCAAGGAAAACCAACGCAAGCTCAAGACGTATCAAGTCAAGACGGACCAAGTACCCATCACAAACTCATCTCCCTCGCATTTACATTATTTGTCATTTGCCTCTCGTTTTCCTCTCCCCCACTTCACCCTTGCCATTTTATTCACCCTCTCTTTCCCAATCTTCTCCTCTCTTTTTCCTTGCCTTTTTCTGTTTGCTTCTTTGTTGGATTACTTGTTGCCATGGTGCAAGATAATACCAAATTGTGTGATTTCTCCAATACCAATAATAATTATTTCCTTAGTACTCCGATTGCTCCTCTTAATGATGTTGAGTCTTGTGAAATCAATACTGCTTTGCTGAATCTTGTTATGAAAGATCAATTCGCCGGCCTTCCTAGTGAAGATGCCTCTACTCATCTAAACAACTTTTTTGATTTGTGTGATATGCAAAATAAGAAAGATACGGATAATGATATTGCTAAATTGAAGTTTTTTCCGTTTTCACTTAGGATCACGCTAAAGTTTGGTTTTCGTCTTTGCCTAAAAGTAGTATTGATTCCTGGAACAAGTGCAAAGATGCTTTTATCTCTAAGTATTTTCCTCCCGCTAAAATTATCACTCTTAGGAACGATAGTATGAATTTTAAACAACTTGATCATGAGCATGTAAGAATGAAATTGATGATTCGCAATTGCCCTACTCATGGTTTGATTTTATGGATGATCTTACAAAAAATTTATGCCGGTTTGAACTTTGCTTCTAGAAATCTTTTAGATTTGGCCGCGGGAGGCACATTTATGGAAATCACTTTAGGAGATGCTACAAAACTTCTTGATAATATTATGGCTAATTATTCTCAATGGCACACCGAAAGATCTTCTAGTAAAAAAGTGCATGCTATAGAAGAAATTAATGTTTTGAGTGGAAAGATGGATGAAATTATGAAGTTGTTTGCTACTAAAAATACCCGTCTTGATCCCAATGATATGCCTTTGTCTACTTTGATCGAGAATAATAATGAATCTATGGATGTGAATTTTGTTGGTAGAAATAGTTTTGGAAACAATGCTTATAGAGGAAACTTTAATCCTAGACCGTTCCCTAGTAATTCCTCTAATAATTATGGAAATTCCTACAATAATTCTTATGTTAATTCTAATAAGATGCCCTCTGATTTTGAGAATAGTGTGAAAGAATTTATGATCTCTTAGAAGAATTTTAATGCTTTGCTTGAAGAAAAATTGCTCAAAGTTGATGATTTGGCTAGGAACATTGATAGACTTTCGCTTGATGTTGATTCTCTTAAACTTAGATATACTCCTCATAAGCATGATATCAATGAGTCTCTCAAATCCATGAGAATTTCCATTGATGAGTGCAAGGAAAGAACCGCTAGATTGCGTGCTAAGAAAGATTGCTTTGTAAAGGCATGTTCTTCTAGTTTCAATGAAAATAATGATGAAGATCTTAAAGTTATTGATGTGTCTCCTATTAGATCTTTGTTTCGCAATATGAATCTTAATAATGGGACTAGAGATGAGTCAACTTTAGTTAGAAGGCGTCCCAATAATTTGGAGTTTTTAGATCTTGATGCTAAATTTGGTAAAATTGGGATTGGAGAGGTCATGACTTTAAATAGCATTGAACCCACTATCTCGGATTTCAAGGAATTTGATTATGATAATTGTTCTTTAGAAGGTTGTATTTCCTTGTTGCAATCCGTTGTTAATTCTCCTCATGCTTATAGTCAAAATAAAGCTTTTACCAAACATATCGTTGATGCCTTGATGCAATCTTATGATGAAAAACTTAATTTAGAAGTTTCTATACCTAGAAAACTAATGATGAGTGGGAACCTACCATAAAGATTAAAATTAAAGATGATGATTATTTTGCTTTGTGTGATTTGGGTACTAGTGCTTCCACGATTCCGAAAACTTTATGTGATATTCTAGGTTTCCATGATCTTGATGATTGCTCTTTAAATTTACACCTTGCGGATTCCACCATTAAAAAGACAATGGGAAGGATCAATGATGTTCTCATTATTGCAAACAGAAATTTGGTGCCTGTAGATTTTATCGTGTTGATATAGATTGCAATCCTTCTTGCCCTATTATTCTTGGTAGACCTTTCCTTAGAACGATTGGTGCGATTATTGATATGAAGGAAGGGAATATTAGATTCCAATTTTCATTAAGGAAAGGCATGGAGCACATTCCAAGAAAGAAAGTCAAGTTACCTTATGAATCTATCATGCGAGCTACTTATGAATTGAGTGCCAAAGATGGCACTACTTAGATCTATCCTCGCTTTTATGCCTAGCTAGGGGCGTTAAACGATAGGGCTAGTTGGGAGGCAACCCAATTTTATTTGTGTTTTTTTGTTTTTGTTTTGGTTTAGTAATAAAAAGTTTGCATCTACCTTATGTTTAGATGTGTTTTTATGTTTTAACTAGTGTTTGTGCCAAGTAGAACCTATAGGATAACCTATGGTGATAGTTAATTTGATTCTGCTGAAAAACACAAACTTTGCACGCACGAAATTAGTTTTGTTAAATCACACAAAAGTGATTTTGCGTTTACTCTCTTTTGTTCTGATCAATAGACAAATTGTACAGGACTTCCTATTTTGGTAGGATTTTTAGAGTTCCAGAAGTTTGCGTTAGTTACAGATTGCTACAGACTGTTCTGTTTTTGACAGATTCTGTTTTTCGTGTGTTGTTTGCTTATTTTGATGCATCTATGGCTAGTATTAAGTGGTATGAACCATATAAAACTTGGAATACAGTAGGTTTAACACCAAAATAAATAAATAATGAGTTCATTACAGTACCTTATGTGGTGGTTTTGTTTTCTTTCACTAACGGAGCTTATGAGATTTCCTGTTGAGTTTTGTGTTGTGAAGTTTTCATGTTTTGGGTAAAGATTTGATGGACTATGGAATAAGGAGTGGCAAAAGCCTAAGCTTGGGGATGCCCATGGCACCCCAATATATTCAAGAGTAGCCAAAAGCCTAAGCTTGGGGATGCCCCGGGAAGGCATCCCCTCTTTCGTCTTCGTTCATTGGTAACTTTACTTGAAGCTGTATTTTTATTTGCCACATGATATGTGTTTTGCTTGGAGCATCCTGTATGATATTAGTATTTTCTTTTTAGTTTACCACAATCATCCTTGCTGTTCACACCTTTTGGGAAGAAGCTTACATGATTGAAATTTATTAGAATACTCTATGTGCTTCACTTATATCTTTTGAGCTTGATAGTTTTGCTCTAGTGCTTCACTTATATCTTTTAGAGCACGGCGGCGGCTTAATTTTGTAGAAATTGCTAGTCTCTCATGCTTCACTTATATTATTTTGAGAGTCGTTTAGAACAGAATGGTATTTCCTATGGTTATAAAATTGGTCGTAGAGTGGTAGGCATCCAAGTTGGGTATAATAAAAACTATCATAGGAAGTGAATTGGATGCTATGATCAATTTGATACTTGATAATTGTTTTGAGATATGGAGGTAGTGATATTAAAGTCATGCTAGTTGGGTGATTATGATTTTATAGAATGCTTGTGTTGAAGTTAGCAAGTCCCATAGCATGCACATATGTTTAAAGTTGTGTAACAAATTTGAAACATGAAAGTACTTGAATTGTGCATCCTTATGAGTGGCGGTCGGGGACGAGCCATGGTCTTTTCCTACCAATCTATCCCTCTAGGAGAATGCGCGTAGTGCTTGGTTTTTGATGACTTCTAAATTTTTGCAATAAGTATATGAGTTCTTTTGACTAATGTTGAGTCCATGGATTATACGCACTTTTACCTTTCCACCATTGTTAGCCTCTTCGGTACCGTGCATTGCCCTTTCTCACCTTGAGAGTTGGTGCAAACTTCGCCGGTGCATCCAAACCCCGTGATATGATACGCTCTATCACACATAAACCTCCTTATATCTTCCTCAAAACAGCCACCATACCTACCTATTATGGCATTTCCATAGCCATTCCGAGATATATTGCCATGCAACTTTCCACCATTCCGTTTATCATCATGACATACATTACTTTTGTCATATTGCCATTGCATGATCATGTAGTTGACATTGTATTTGTGGCAAACCCACCATGCATAATTTTTCATACATGTCACTCTTGATTCATTGCACCATCCCGGTACACCGTCGGAGGCATTCATATAGAGTCATATCTTGTTCTAGTTTTGAGTTGTAATTCATATGTTGTAATCAATAAAAGTGTGATGATCATCATTATTAGAGCATTGTCCCAAAGAAAAAAAAGAAAAAAAAGAAAGGCCAAAAAAAGGCCAAAGAAAAAAGAAAAAAAAGAAAATAAAAGAAAATAAAAAGGGGCAATGTTACTATCTCTTTTTCCACACTTGTGCTTCAAAGTAGCACCATGTTCTTCATACAGAGAGTCTCATATATTGTGCTTCAAAGTAGCACCATGTTCTTCATATAGAGAGTCTCATATGTTTTCACTTTAATATACTAGTGGGAATTTTTCGTTTTAGAACTTGGCTGGTATATTCCTACGATGGGCTTCCTCAAATGCCCTAGGTCTTCGTGAGCAAGCAAGTTGGATGCACACCCACTAGTTTATTTTGTTGAGATTTCATTCATTTATAGCTCTAGTGCATCCGTTGCATGGCAATCCCTACTCCTCATGTTGACATCAGTTGATGGGCATCTCCATAGCCCGTTGATTATCCTCATCAATGTGAGACCTTCTCTTTTTTGTCTTCTCCACACAATCCCCATCATCATATTCTATTCCACCCATAGTGCTATATCCATGGCTCACGCTTATGTATTGCGTGAAAGTTGAAAAAGTTTGAGATTATTTAAGTACGAAACAATTGCTTGGCTTGTCATCAGGGGTGTAGAATTTGGGAACATTTTTGTGTGACGAAAATGAAGCACAGCCTAACGATATGATTTTGTAGGGATGAACTTTCTTTAGCCTTGTTATTTTGAGAAGACATGATTGCTTTGATTGGTATGCTTGAAGTGTTACTATTTCTTATGTCAATATGAACTTTTATTTTGAATCATTTGGATCTGAACATTCATGCCACAATAAAGAAAATTACATTGAGAATTATGCTAGGTAGCATTCCACATCAAAAATTCTGTTTTTATCATTTACCCTCAAGGACGAGCAGGAATTAAGCTTGGGGATGCTTGATACGTCTCAACGTATCTATAATTTTTGATTGTTCCATGCTATTATATTACCCCTTTTGGATGTTTAATGGGCTTTACTACGGACTTCTATATTATTTTTGGGACTAACCTATTCACGGGAGGCCCATTCCAAATTGCTGTCATTTGCTTATTTTGGTGTTTTGCAGAAAAGGAATATCAAACGGAATCCAAACGGAATGAAACCTTCGGGAGAGTTATTTTTGGAATAAACGTGATCCAAAGGACTCAGAGTGGACGTCAAGGAAGAAGCGAGGAGGCCACGAGGCAGGAGGACGCGCCCAGGGGGGTAGGTGCGCCCCCACCCTCGTGGGCCCCTTACAGCCCCACCGACCTACTTCTTCCTCCTATATATACTCATATACCCTGAAAACATCCAGGAGCACCACGAAACCCTATTTCCACCGACGCAACCTTCTGTACCCGTGAGATCCCATCTTGGGGCCTTTTCTAGCGCACCACCGGAGGGGGAATTGATCACGGAGGGCTTCTACATCAACACCATAGCCTCTCCGATGAAGTGTGAGTTGTTTACCTCAGACCTTCAGGTCCATAGGTATTAGCTAGATGGCTTCTTCTCTCTCTTTGGATCTCAATACAAAGTTCTCCTCGATCTTCTTGGGGATCTATTCGATGTAATTCTTTATACGGTGTGTTTGTCGAGATCCGATGAATTGTGGGTTTATGATCAAGATTATCTATGAACAATATTTGAATCTCCTCTAAATTCCTTTATGTATGATTTGTTATCTTTGCAAGTCTCTTCGAATTATCAGTTTGGTTTGGCCTACTAGATTGATCTTTCTTGCAATGGGAGAAGTGCTTAGCTTTGGGTTCAATCTTGCGGTGTCCTTTCCTAGTGACAGCAGGGGCAGTAAGGCACGTACTGTATTGTTGCCATTGAGGATAAAAAGATGGGGTTTATATCATATTGCTTGAGTTTATCCCTCTACATCACGTCATCTTGCCTAATGCGTTACTCTGTTCTTATGAACTTAATACTCTAGATGCATGCTAGATAGCGGTCGATGTGTGGAGTAATAGTAGTAGATGCAGAATCGTTTCGATCTACTTGTCGCGGACCTCATGCCTATATACATGATCATGCCTAGATATTCTCATAACTATGCACTTTTCTATCAATTGCTCAATAGTAATTTGTTCACCCACCGTAATACTTATGCTATCTTGAGAGAAGCCACTAGTGAAACCTATGGCCCCCGGGTCTATTTTCCATCATAAAAGTTTCCGATCTACTTTATTTTGCAATCTTTACTTTCCAATCTATATCATAAAAAGACCAAAAATATTTATCTTATTATCTCTACAGATCTCACTTTTGCAAGTGGCTGTGAAGGGATTGACAACCCCTCTATCGTGTTGGTTGCAAGGTTGTTATTTGTTTGTGTAGGTACGGGGGATTTGAGTGTAGCCTCCTACTGGATTGATACCTTGGTTCTCAAAAACTGAGGGAAATACATACGCTACTTTGCTGCATCACCCTTTCCTCTTCAAGGGAAAACCAACGCATCCTCTAGCACTCCTCAAAGCCGAGCTTGAGGGCAGGACCACCGCACTGAAGGCAAAGCTGGAATCTGCAGAACGGCGTGAGAATGCCGCCAGGGAGGCTCTAGCTTCTTCCGAATCTGCCTTGGCCTATGCCCGTGCTAAGTTATCCTCCCTTCAGCAGCAAGACAAGGTCACCGCATCCCTTGGGGAAAGGGCTGAGAACGAAGTGAACCGTCGCCTGACACTGCAGCGCGAGCACGGCTCGATGCTCAAGGATCTCCAAGCCAGAGCTAATCGCGCCTTTGGCACCATTTGCGATGAGAGCGCTCCCCATTCGCATGACAACGACTACGCCAGCCACCTGAACTTCTTCATCGACATTGTGACCCGCCTGGAGGATCAGGCCACGAAGGCTCGCAAGCTTGTTGGGGAGAGGAGCCGGGGCCTTCTTGGGCACGGGTTCTCGCGTCTCTTCAGCAACCTCCTTAGCCATGATTCCCACTTGGACTTCAATGTTGTGCTAGGCCCCGTGCCCGCGGCTACCCAGGATAGACTAGCCAGGTGGGTGGATGAACATGTGGACGCCCTGATGGAAGAGTTTTCTCCTGAGGATGACACGGTCGTGCTTGCGGCCGGAGCAAGTGGCACAGGCGGTGATGATGAAGAGAATGGCGGCGACGGCTCGGGTAGTGCAAGCGGCGCGGATGGAGGTGATGAAGAGGGCACACCTAGCTAGGCCCGCACTTCTTTTTGCTTTAACCTGTATGACCAAAACTTGAACGCTTCCTCGTGAGAGCATTTTGAAGGGGGGGCTTGTGATCTATATGATTAAGAAATGCTTTCAAAGTAGCGCCTATGGTGCGACCCTTCAGGTCTGTAGCCTCAGGCATGGTGGTTGTTATGACTTATTTTTGGTTTCACGAGCCTCGTGTGAGCCCTGATGTCGCAGCAATGCTTGTCTCCTCGCGGCGAGCCTACTGTAGGCTCACGAGGGTCCAGTCCTCTCGAGGGGCCTGCTGACCTGTCCCGGAGTGCTTCGCGAGGGACTTCTTCCGGACCACGGCTAGGTACGCGCGTGGTGGCTGCATCCCTGGTCCCCGGGGGGAAGCCTTTGCATGCTCGGGGCTGGCCTGATCATGCTCGACGTGCATGCACCGCACCGCTCGCGAAGCGCTTGGGAGAGGGGCAGCAGACACGAGCCCCGCTCAAAAACACGAAACCAGAAAGCGAGAGAACGACGCAAGACAAGAAAATTTCCCCCCATTTTATCTTTTGATAAACGCATAAGAGCCAACTTCATTCCAGAAAGCCAGCGAATTGGGTACGAAAAGAGAGGCGAAAGCAAACGGCCACGTACGGCGCCTAGCTAGTCTTCAGGTCTTCTCACCAGCACGGAGCTAAGTGCTTCCACTGGGCGTGGGCATAGTCATTGGGGGACAGTGTCGACGGCTAGTGAGGGAGTCCTGGATTAGAGGGTATTCAGACAGCCGGACTATATACATCGTCCGAACTATTGAAGCGTGAAGATACAAGACTCAATACTTCGGCCCGTGTCCGGATGGGACTCTCCTTTGCGTGGAAGACAAGCTTGGCGATCCAGATATTGAGTTTCCTTCCTTGTAACCGACTCCATGTAAATCCTAGCCCCCTCCGGTGTCTATATAAACCGGAGAGGTTGGTCCTTAGAAGGCCGATCACAATTACAATCATACCATCGTAGGCTAGCTTCTAGGGTTTAGCCTCTACGATCTCGTGGTAGATCTACTCTTGTACTACCCATATCTTCAATATTAATCAAGTAGGAAGTAGGGTTTTACCTCCATAGAGAGGGCCCGAACCTGGGTAAACATTGTGTCCCTTGCTTCCTGTTACCATCAGCCCAGACGCACAGATCAGGACTCCCTACCCGAGATCCGCTGGTTTTGACATCGACATTGGTACTTTCATTGAGAGTTCCTCTGTGTCGTCGCTGCAGTGCTTGATGGCGCCTTCAATCATCAACAACACTGTCCAGGGGGAGACTTTTCTCCCCGGATAGATCTTCGTGTTCGGCGGCTTCGCACTACGGGCCAATTCGCTTGGCCATCTGGAGCAGATCGACAGCTATGCCCCTGGCCACCAGGTCAGGTTCTAAAACTTGAACTACACGGTGGATATTCGCAGAGACTTGATGTTCGACGGATTTGGGCCTGCGCCAGGAGCACCGAAAAGTTGCGATGGGCAGGGCTTAGACCTGCTATCGGACGATGCTCGGGATATAACCCCTGCAGTAGCTCGGGATCTAAATCTGGAGCAGGTTGCGTTGCCTAAGGACGGAGGCGTGGACCCCGCCGTGCAGGCCGCACACTCATCGGCGGTGGAGCCGAATACAGGTCTCACCCCTGTGGAAGCCTGTAACCCCAGGCCCCCGGACTCATATCTGTTTGTTGGTTCCGGTCCGCATACCCTCGAGCCAGCCGAGCCAGGCTGGGCTCCGGTAATGGAGTTTACCGCTGCGGACATCTTCCAGCACTCGCCCTTTGGCGACATGCTGAACTCATTAAAGTCTCTTTCTTTGTCAAGAGGCTCTGGGCCGAACTACGTCTGGCTTGAGTGGGAAGCAGACGACGAAGCAATTCTTGCTCACCCACCACCCACTTCATTGCCACGGTCGATGATTTAACCGATGTGCTTGACTTCGACTTCGAAGACATCGACGGTATGGACGACGATGCAGGAGAATTACAGGAGCCACCGCTCACAGGGCGGTGGACGACCACCTCCTCATACGATATATACATGGTGGACACTCCGAAGGAAACCAATGGCGATAAGGCAATGGAGGATAACCCCTCAGGGAGAAACGCAAAGCATGGGCCTCGTCGGCGCCACTCCAAGCCCCGCCACAGCAATACCGGCCCCGAAGAGGAAAGCAATCCGGATGGTGCCGAAGAGGAATACAACCCTGACCAACCCGCCTTCGAGCAGGCCGAACAGGAGGATGAGCAGGTCAACCCAGACGAACAGGCGACTAACGGGTACCCGGAGGAGGACAACCATATGCCCCCCTCCGAAGACGAGATTAGCCTCAGCGACGACGAGTTCGGCGTGCCTGAGGATCCTGTGGAGCAGGAGCGCTTCAAGTGCCGGCTTATTGCTACTGCGAGGAGCCGAAAGAAGAACCAGCATCAACTCCAGGCTGATCAAGACCTGCTCACAGATAGATGGGATGAAGTCCTGGCAGCCGAGGAATACGGACTCGAGCGCCAAACGGCTGACCGGCCACCCCGTGGCCGGGATAAAACGGGATATCAGCCCGAATACCAGCCCGCACCCCCACGCCAATACAATACGTCCCGGGGCAACAGGAAAGTCCTGCAAGATATTCTGGAAAACAAAGGAGGACAGCTAAGATCGATCTACGGATCGCGGGGGCACGCCCTAGCGCGCGATGATGCTCGTCACGCCGGATACATCATCAACAAGTGCGGCCGGGCCGAACACAGCCCAGACCAATTTGAATTGCGTAGCCACATAGCTCGGCACAGAGGCGCCGCACACCGCCTCTGCTTCACTGATGAAGTGATGGATCATGAATTCCCAGAAGGGTTCAAACCCGTAAACATCGAATCATACGATGGCACAAGAAACCCCGCAGTATGGATTGAAGATTTCCTTCTCCACATCCACATGGCCCACGGAGATGATCTACACGCCATCAAGTATCTTCCCCTTAAGCTCAAAGGACCAGCCCGGCACTGCTAAACAGCCTACCAGCAAATTCCATTGGCAGTTGGGAAAACCTGGAAGACGCATTTCTCGGCAACTTCCAGGGCACATATGTGCGACCACTGGACACTGATGACCTGAGCCACATTACTCAACAGCCCTGAGAGTCAGCAAGGAAATTCTGGACTCGGTTCCTAACTAAAAAGAACCAAATAGTCGACCGTCCGGATGCCGAAGCCCTGACGAGTGGCTTTCTCGACACCTCGGCCAGGAAAAACCCAAATCCATGGCAGCTCTCACAACACTAATGACCCACTTTTGTGCGGGCGAGGACAGCTGGTTGGCTCGTAGCGGCACCACGCCACATTCCGGCACTTTGGATGTCCGCGACAACAATGGCAAGCCACGATGCAATAGACATAAGCGACAGAACAACGGCGACAACACCGAAGACACGACAGTCAACGCCGGATTCAGTGGATCCAAATCCGGTCAGCGGAAGAAGTCGTTCAAAAGAAACAATCAAGGACCGTCCAGTCTGGACCGCATACTGGAACGCTCGTGCCAAATGCATGGCACACCAGACAAGCTAGCCGACCACACCAATAGAGACTGCTGGGTGTTCAAATAGGCCGGTAAAATAAACGCTGTAAACAAGGACAAGGGGCTGCACAGCGACGATGACGAGGAGCCCCGGCGTCCGAACACGGGGGGACAAAAGAAATCCCCCCGAGGTGAAAACGGTCAACATGATCTATGCCACTCACATTCCCAAATGGGAACAAAATCGAGCACTACGGGACGTCTATGCGATGGAGCCAGTTACCCCCAAATTTAACCCATGGCCAGCTTGCCCGATCACCTTTGATCATAGGGATCACCCTACCAGCATCCATCACGGCGGCTCAGCCGCATTGGTCATAGACCCAATCATCGACGGATTCCACCTCACGCGAGTCCTTATGGACGGTGGCAGCAGCCTGAACCTGCTTTATCAGGACACAGTGCGCAAAATGGGCACTGACCCTTCAAGGATCAAGCCCACCAAAACCACCTTTAAAGGCGTGATTCCTGGAGTAGAGGCCCGTTGCACGGGCTCTATAACATTGGAAGTGGTCTTCGGATCTCCGGATAACTTCCGAAGCGAAGAGTTAATCTTCAATATCGTCCCTTTCGGCAGTGGTTACCACGCACTGCTCGGACGAACCGCATTTGCTAGATTCAATGCAGTACCACACTACGCATACCTCAAGCTCAAGATGCCAGGACCACACGGGGTCATAACAGTCAACGGGAACATGGACCGCTCTCTCCGAACAGAGGAGCATACTATAGCCCTCGCGGCGGAAGTACAATGCGGCCTACTCCGACAAACCAATCCGGCAACAACAACTTCGAGCACCATCAAGAGAGTCCAAAGCACCCCGCAACAGGATCATCAAGCACACGAAGAACGCGACTAGCAGTCCGGCGTCCGCTCAAGCCCCATCAAAGCAGCATTCGTGCCACGCATACACAATTACGCACTCAAGATACCACGGGCGTAG
The DNA here is from genome assembly GCA_963921465.1 of Triticum timopheevii. Lineage (NCBI taxonomy): Eukaryota > Viridiplantae > Streptophyta > Magnoliopsida > Poales > Poaceae > Triticum > Triticum timopheevii. The sequence goes on from OY997270.1 coordinate 146,111,066, forward strand.
GCGGAGGCACAACAACGACTCAGTCAACAGTGCGGGTAACCGCTACATACCTTCATCAAGATCCCCTTTTATTTTTCAGGACATTGCTTTAGGGCATCCCCTTTAGAAGAGCCGGGTCATCGGACTTATACAGGGGAGAAAACCAAGGAGGCAACAGGCTTCGCGCACAGAAGGAAATACCCAGGTGGGATCTATTTACGATCATTATACCTGTTTTATCTATCTGTACGCGGCCTGCCCCTGGATAGGACATGTCAAATAGTCCTATTTATCTCTGCTTAATGCATTCATTGTAAATATATGCTTAAACTTATTATTCATCAATGGGAGATCATATACAGCCTCAGCTTATTATTCTTATTTGAGCATTTTCTCTTACAAATGTTTCCTTGATATTGCATCCATACACCTTGGTACGGTCCGTTTGCCAGGGGCTTCTTATGGCGCCTCGTACTACGGCAAATAAAGTCCGAACACTTTAAACAGTGCGGCACCCCGAAATTATAGCACTATATGCATCAGCTCCAAATCATGTCTTGGGTCCACAGTTGGGTTAGCCTGGCTCCCTTGTTTTGGTACCTTACGTTTCGTCATATCGGCTAAGGTAGCATAGGGAGAACTACTGCGATTGTGTCCCAATTCTTCCGGATGAGCACCTCAGTAGAGAAAGCCGAAAACTGACCGGCATGATGTGGCGAGAGCTGGTCGCTGTTCGAGAGGTCTTAAAATCCTTAAAGATTTTTCCGCTTTAGGCGATAAATCGGCTTCGTCCGATCTAGGCGTATATAGCGCCCCAATTCGGCCTTCTGGATTCTAGGGGCTTCGCCGAAATTTAAAATTGTAGACTTCTATGGCTAAGTGAAAGTTATAAAGCCGCATAGTCCGATTGCCTTGTTCGCTGCGCCGGATACCTCCTTAAGGGACCAAACATTTGGATAAAGAGTATCCGGGTTTTTCCAGGAACACCTCGGTACTAGTTGCGTGGGGGCGGAAGCCGACGACTGGCGTACTTTAAGTATTTTATAAACAGCCGCACAGAAGGTAATATTTTAAATCAAACAAGTGCTACATAGTACAAGTAACTTCGTCTTTAAATTACAACAGCGGCAGAGGTACATTCAATCAAAGATCTTGTCCTTGGTACATTCATCGGCCAAGAGACGAGCGCCCTTCATAACGCCATCATAGTACTTCTCGGGATGGCGATGCACCTTGCCCTCTGGCGGCCTGTCCTTCACCAGCTTCTCCGCATCCAGCTTGCCCCAATGCACCTTCACGCGGGCAAAGGCCCGGCGGGCACCCTCGATGCAAATGGATCGCTTGATTACTTCAAGCCGCGGACATGCATTCACCATCCGCTTGATCAGGCCAAAGTAGCTAGTGGGCAGGGGCTCACCAGGCCACATTCGGATTTAATTGGCCGACGGCCCAGGCAGATGCTCAGGACTTAGTCCAAAGATGCGTCGGTTGCCAACTCTTTGCTAATCAGAGCCATATGCCACCCACCGCCCTCAAAACTATACCCATTACCTGGCCGTTCGCGGTCTGGGGGCTTGACATGGTTGGACACCTTAAAGAGGGAACCCACAAGAAAAGGTACCTATTGCTCATTGTGGATAAATTCACCAAATGGATAGAGGCCAAGCCAGTTAAAACGGCAGAGTCCGGACCAGTGATAGACTTCGTATCCGGGGTAGTACACCGTTATGCCGTCCCCCATAGCATCATCACCAATAACGGCACGAACTTCACGGCCGATGAGGTTAAATCATGGTGCAAAAATATGGGCATTAAGCCAGATTATGCTTCAGTCTATCATCCTCGAACCAACAGTCAAGTGAAGCGAGCAAATGGTCTAATAATGAGCGGCATCAAACCCAGACTAGTGCAGTCACTTACGAAATCTGACACGCACTGGGTAGAGGAGCTTGACTCCGTACTCTGGGGGCTGCGGACAACGCCCAACCGTACTACCGGATTCACACCAATTTTTATGGTATACGGCGCAGAGGCAGTTCTGCCCTGCGACATCATTCATGACTCACCTCGAGTGCGCATGTACGAAGAAAGAGAAGCCGAGCTGGATCGGCAGGACAGCTTGGACGCATTGGAGGAAGAACACGACGTCGCCAAGGCTCGTTCCGCATTCTATCAGCAGCAGGCTCGAAGATATCAAAGCAGAGAAGTACGGGCCAAGACTTACAACGTTGGTGAACTAGTTCTACGCCTGCCGGACAAGAAAAAGGACAAGCTCAAGCCCAAATGGGAGGGCCCCTTCATTATCGATCAAGTCCTGACCAGCGGAGCGTACCGTCTACGAAATGCGTCGGACAACCGACTCGAGCCGAACCCATGGAATGCAGCCCGCCTCCGAAGATTCTATGCCTAGCGCCCGACTAAGAGTTCGTCCCCTTCCCCCGTCCAAATTTTTACACTTCAGCTGTCTTTTGTTTCTCTTTCTTCTTTCACCCCTTTTTCCTAAAAAGCCCTTAAAGGCCTACTTGCGCATTGTTCGCACACACTTGATGTGCCATCCGCACTCATTATACCTGGGGGCTTCTTTACCAGAAGCTTAATTATAAGGGCTTCATGCCCAGCACATGTGTCAAGCTTCCACATGTACCTTTTATTCACCATTATATGCATCGATATGACTTAAGTTTTGGCCAAGCTGGGTTGCCTGGCTCCTGTGCTTACCCCTACGTTCCCGATTGTTTGGCTAGGAGGTAAAGGGAGCACCTCTGCGATTGTTACTTCCGGGTCAGCCGGATGTGTACCTCAGACTGGGTGAAGCCGAAAGCTAGCGTTCTTAAGGGAATATTCGGTCGGTGACTTGAAAGATGATTTTTTACCCACTTAATTATCTGCCCCTAGATGTTTTTCTGCTCTTTTCGCAGACCGGACATGCACTTTAGGGCATGCCTCCCAGGGAAAGGAACCCTTAACGAAACTATTCTCCCTGGAAGATGTTTCTTACTAACCATGTAATATAACATAACTAGTTGGGCACTTGTCTGATAAAGCACTAATGACCCCTACGCCTGGTCTCCATGCATGCCCCGATTGTTTCTTAACCGAGAAGGTATTCAGACACACTCCGGACTCTAGGGTCCCGAGGTTGAAGCGAAAAGGTCGGCAAAGACAAACGATCTACAATCCGGCTAGAAGGCATTTTACATGTCATTTTAAAATACATTGTCAAATAGACTAACTGTATTCCTCCTCAATCCCGTCTAATAGGCTGTCTAATTTACAGTCCTGTTGGGAAAATTTAGTGGCCAACTCTACTTGGCTGTATATTAAACTCACAGGGATCTCCTTCCCATCGGGCCCCACAGGTCCGTCCTCAGCCATGTGGTTGGGATCCGTCTTCTTGTACCGCGTCTTCACCATGGCCCAGGCCTCCCTGGCACCTTGGCGGCAGGCCGAAATCTTCCATAAACGGAAGCGCTGCTGCACTCCCTGAAGCTTCTCCGCAAGCTCCCCAAGGCCCTCGGGTAGGGAGAGGGCTGGCCATAAAGCCTGGACGACGCTGCTCATTGCCTGCCGAACTCGTTCGAGCAGCTGCAACAGCTCGGGAAGTTGATCACCCATTGATACGGACATCTCCTCCGCAGGGCGACCTGTGAGTATACCTACAGACATATTTTTTCAATTGAGTTCCTCGCCGAACTCTTCTTTTCAAAGGAGTTCGCTCAAGCACTTACTATAGATGCCGCGACGAAGCCGCTGATTCTCCTTAACGGAGCCAGATAGCTCCGCCCGAACACCTTTCAACTCTTCTTTGAGCTGGGCGTGGGCATCCTGGAGCTTGTTCCTTTCCTGCTGCACCTTATTCAGCACCCTCTCGCCGGCCTTCAGCTGGCGCAGTAGTTCTTGCCTGTCCGGATCTTTTCCGGCAGCACCTGCAATGTCATTATTAGACTTGCGCGCACGCCGCACACCACTTATCTTTTTAAATAATGTGTTACCAGGAGGGGTCCCTGTGTTTCCTCCTGCGGCAGCAAGTGCGGCCTCGAGTTGGGCCTTGCACTCTTGCAGCTCCTGAGACAGTTGGGTATTCTTCTCTGTAAGATCCTGCATTTCAAATGATCCTTAAATCAGTTAATATAACTACTTTAAGTCTCAGGGGCTACTGGCATATATAGATATTAAATTCTCTTACTCGTATGTCTTTTACATACTGCTCCGTGGCTCTGGTCAAACCATCTTGAGTAGCACGGAGGTGCGCGTCCCCCACATTAAAGGCATTCAACACCTCAGGGGAGAAGCATGCGTCACGAAAAACTGTCCGGCGGCGCCTGTCGTTCATGGCTCTCTCCACCTCAGACTTGGTGGCGGACAGTCTGTCGGCATCCTCCATTGGAGGAGTATCCGGCTCGCGCCTTGCGCTCGCCTCCCCCTCCAGACCAGGTGCTGGAGCCTGGCTGGTAGAGGTTGGATTGGCAACCTCTACACCCGCAGTCCGGCGGGCGCTTTTTCTTCTACAAAAGTCATGAGCATTCAAACGCTTCCTAGGAACGTTGCTCTAAATAACAAACTGTGAGCTATACCTTTGCAGCGACATTTCAATCCGCGCCGCGCTCCTCTTCCGCCTACTGGGCCGGACTGACCCCTGTTGGTCAACCGCCGCGGGCTCGGCTTCCCGCCTTGGAGGTGCCTCCTGCAAAGCGCCATTGTATACGATGGTCAGAAATGAGCAAGGAAGGAATAATGGTGTCAGGACTTCGGTCAAAATCACCTGGGAAGCCGGATATAGTCCGGGGTAGTCAGCCGTAATGGCGACCAAAGCATTATCCATGCTGAGCTGATGGAACACCCCGTCGATTAGTTCCACCTTTATGTCCGGATCCTCTTCGGAGGCCGGATCCTGGGATCTCTCTGGATCCTCGGGTTGCGGAGCTGGACTAAGCATGCCCTCCACAACCCGACGCAGCTCCTGCGTCGAAAGCATAATATAAGAAACTTAAACTTTGAAAGCATGGGTCGGGCACATAAAGTGTTCGCTTACCCAACGCCGGGGGTTATTCATGGAGAACCCATTCAACGGGTTCGTCTGGAGGAAATCCTCCTTCTCCCCCTTGTACAGGCCGGATAGGATCTTCGCCAGGTCTTCGGCCGAACCCGGCCCTTTGCGGCCGTGACGGGTGGCATCGTCCTCCCCATTGAAATCCCACATAGGGTGGCCCCTGTATTGCAGCGGCTGCACCCCCCGCATAATGCATGTTTCCATGACTCCAGTCATGGTCAACCCGGAATGGGCCAGTAGCCTTATCCGGCCCATCAAATAATGGACGCTCTTGTCTTCCTCCAGTTGGGGGCTCCGTGGGCGCCAGCTAAGGCGTTTCTTCAAAGGAGCATTACTGAACTCTGGGAGGCCAATCCGAACAGGGTCCGGCAGCGAAGCATCTTCTACGTAAAATCATTCTGAGGGCCAGTCTTCGGACACCTTCTTAGGGGTTCCGGATGGATATTCGGTCCCGGCGATGCGCCATATTTCGGCACCGCCCACTTGATATATGGACCCCTCGTGAGAGTGGGGTACAAGGCAAAACAACCTCTTCCACAGCGCAAAATGGGGCTCGACGCCCAGAAACAGCTCGCAAAGAGCTACGTAACCCGCGATATGCAGGATATAGGCGGGCGTGAGGTGATGGAGCTGGAGTCCGTAGAACTCCAGGAGCCCGCGGAGGAACAGATGTATAGGAAATCCGAGCCCCCTTATCAGATAGGGGATGAAGCATACCCGCTCCCCATTGTTGGGATTTGGGGTAGCCTCTGCTTGCTTCCCACCTTGGTAGGTGGCCAGCCCGGCTCGAACCGGGACCATGAAGGCCGGAGGGAGATATCCCTCCACTTGGAGCGTCACCAGCTCGTTGTGTGGGACAGAACATCTCCTCCAATCTCCTGGCAGAGGGCTGGGAGCGCGAGAAGAGGAGCCGCGTCGACGGTCCATGATGGAATGGATTCTTGGTCAGGAGCCCTCCGATGAGATCTGAATTCTTGCCTCTCTTATAGGCAGATTATTTGCATAGTTAGGGGGTAAAACATAAAAGATACCCTGGCTTTTCGCATTCGTGCGACGCGTGGAAGATGGCCATTATTGGGCGTGGAAGCCAAGAAGCGCAACATTGATAAGGAAGCCGGACACTGTTCGGCAGGTACATGGAACTTAAAGGAGAACCCGCTTTGCAACGCCGAAGACTACATGCACGCTGGACTTATCGTCATTGAAGCCTGGTTCGGGGGCTACTGAGGGAGTCCTGGACTAGGGGGTGTCCGGACAGCAGGACTATCATCGTCAGCCGGACTCCAAGACTATGAAGATACAAGATTGAAGACTTCGTCCCATGTCCGGATGGGACTTTCCTTGGCGTGGAAGGCAAGCTTGGCAATACGGATATGTAGATTTCCTACCATTGTAACCGACTTTGTGTAACCCTAGCCCTCTCCGGTGTCTATATAAACCGGAGGGCTTTAGTCCGTAGGACGAACAACCATTACAACAATCATACCATAGGCTAGCTTCTAGGGTTTAGCCTCCTTGATCTCGTGGTAGATCCACTCTTGTACTAACCATATCATCAATATCAATCAAGCAGGAGTAGGGTTTTACCTCCATCGAGAGGGCCCGAACCTGGGTAAAAACACCGTGTCCCTTGTCTCCTGTTACCATCCGCCTAGACGCACAGTTCGGGACCCCCTACCCGAGATCCGCCGGTTTTGACACAGACATTGGTGCTTTCATTGAGAGTTCCTCTGTGTCGTCACCAATAGGCTTGATGGCTTCTTCAATCAACAACAACGCCGTCCAGGGTGAGATTTTTCTCCCCGGACAGATCTTTGTATTCGGCGGCTTCGCACTGCGGGCCAATTCACTTGGCCATCTGGAGCTGATCGAAAGCTACGCCCCTGGCCGTCAGGTCAGATTTGGAAGCCTAAACTTCACGGCGGATATCCGCGGGGACTTGATCTTCGATGGATCCAAGCCCCAGCCGAGCGTGCCGCACTGCCATGATGGGTATGATCTAGCTCTGCCGCCGGACAGTGCTTTGGAGGCCGCACACGAATCCGCTCCGACCCATAGTCCGGAGCCGATTGCGCAGATCGAGGACGGGTGGCTGGACACCGCCTCGGGAGCTGCAACTTCCACGGCGATGGAGCCGAACACTGACCTCGTCCCTTATAAAGCTCGTGACTCCGAGGTGCCGGACTCCCTGCCATACTCCAAACCTCCTGCGCCCCTGCCAATCGAATCCGATTGGGCGCCGATCATGGAGTTCACCGCCGCGGACATCTTTCAGCACTCACCCTTTGGCGACATCCTAAATTCGCTAAAACATCTCTTCTATCCGGAGAGCCCTGGCCGGACTATGGCCAGGATGGTTGGGATGCGGACGACAAAGAAATTCAAAGCCCACCCACCACCCACTTTGTAGCAACTGTCGACGATCTAACCGACATGCTAGACTACGACTCCGAAGACATCGACGGTATGGATGATGATGCCGGAGACGATCAAGAACCAGCGCTCACCGAGCACCGGAAGGCCACCCCAACACATGATGTATATATGGTGGACACCCCAAAAGGAAGCGATAACGAGGACCAAGGAGACGCGGCAAAGGATAATCCCGCCGACAAACAACCAAAACGGCGACGCAGACGCCGCCCTAAGTCCCGCCTCGACAAAAACAGCGCTCCTAATGAACCAGCAATAGAGCAGGGCAAACCAGTGGACGACGAACATGCAACCAAGCAACCGTCCGAACAGGACGAATCGGATAATCAATCCATGCCCGGCGAAACCAACAGTCCAGACGACCTCACGCCGGACACACCACCGGAGAATAAGAGCCTTCACAAAAGACTTGTCACCACTGCAAGAAGTCTGAAGAAGGAAAAACGGAAGCTCAAAACAGCGGAAGACATACTCAGAATGAGGTGGAGCAAAGTGCTCAAAACCGCAGACAAATACGGCAATGGCCATCAAACAAAGAGCTACCCGAAGCGCAAGCTGCTGCCAAAATTTGACGAGGAAGCCATAGAGCCCCCATAGTTAAAAAACAAAGAGGCCGCCTGGCCGGATAGACGGCCAGATGACAGGCCAAAAACGACAAGTGGCGCCGCATACAAGCCAACTCATGATCCCGGGAAAACAGATGGCCCAGCCAGGTCCATTTATGGGCCAAAACAGAGGGCCCCAGGAAGCAACACAGCACTCCAAGTGTTCGAAGACAGCGGCACACCGAAATACAGGGGCGCCACACACCCACCATGTGTCACCAATGAGGTGCTGGATCATGAATTTCCAGCAGGGTTTAAACCCATAAACATAGAGGCTTACGATGGAACAACAGACCCTGGAGTCTGGATAGAGGATTATATACTACACATACACATGGCCAGAGGAGATGATCTCCACGCCATAAAATATCTACCCCTCAAGCTCAAAGGGCCAGCTCGGCATTGGCTCAAAAGCCTCCCAGAAAACACTGTGGGAAGTTGGGAAGAGCTTGAGGACGCGTTTAGAGCAAATTTTCAAGGGACTTATGTCCACCCTCCGGATGCAGACGATCTAAGTCATATAACTCAACAGCCCGGAGAGTCAGCGCGCAAATTCTGGAACAGGTTCCTTACTAAAAAGAACCAAATAGTCGACTGTCCGGACGCTGAAGCCTTAGCAGCTTTTAAACATAACGTCCGAGACGAATGACTCGCCAGACACCTCGGCCAAGAGAAGCCGAGGACAATGGCCGCGCTAACAAGCCTCATGACCCGCTTTTGCACGGGGGAAGACAGCTGGCTAGCAAGACGCAGCACCAGCGACCCGAGTACATCCGAGATCAGAGATGGAAACTGAAAATCACGGTGCCGAAAGGATCAGCGCCAGAATAAAGAAAAAAGCCCAAAGAACACGGCGGTCAACGCCGGATTCAAAAGCTCATGGCCAAACAACAAAACACTGCCTCTTAAGGACAACAGTGATGAGCTATCCAACTTAAACAAAATTTTGGATCGGATATGTCAAATCCACAGTACCTCTGAAAGGCCTGCAACACCCACCGAGATTGTTGGGTTTTCAAACAGTCCAGCCGACTCAACACCGAACACAAGGGGCTCGACGCACCAAGCAAGGATGATGATGAACCCCACCAGCAGAGCAACGGAAAACAGAAGACTTTCCCGCAAGAAGTCCAAGCAGTAAACTCACTTCATGAGATAGTACGGAAAAACAATGCGGCACCCGCTAAGACAGGTGTCGCACGGTCCACCCCAGCGGAACCTCGAGATTGGATGTCAAAACCAATCACCTTTGACCACCTGGATCATTCCAGAAGTGTTCGAAATGCAGGATGGACTGCTCTGATATTGGATCCTATAATCGACGGACTACAATTTACACAAGTCCTGATTGACGGCGGCGGCGATTTAAACCTGCTATATCCGAACACAATCCGCAAATTGGGGATAGACCTTACTAAAATTCGACATAGCCGCACTTCCTTTAAAGGAGTGACGCCAGGCCCTTACACCAAGTGCACAGGCTCCTTATTACTAGAAGTTGTGTTCGGGTGACCGGACAACTTCTGACGCGAAAAGCTAATCTTTCATGTCGCCCCATTCAAAAGTAGCTATCAAGCACTATTGGGACGTGAAGCTTTTGTCCGCTTTAACGCAATACCACATTACGCGTCTCTTACACTTAAAATGCCCGGTCCACGTGGCATCATTTCATTAAGAGTGTCATTCAAAGACCCCGGACACGGCTAGACGAGTCCGGCATAAATAAGCTAGGGGCTCCCTAGCCGCACACCCCTTCACAAGGGGCTGTGCATATAAGCAATAATGAGCTAATATAGACTCAGCTTTATTCATTTATTAATATTTTTTATGCACTTTTTTTGCACGATTTCCTTTCAAACTAAGTTCCTCTCTTTTTACAGATGACCAAACGTGCACACCCGTCCAGGATAACGGCACAACGGAGACACAGGCGCAGACGTGCAGTAGGGACCCGTTGCAAGGATTCTTTTCAGATTAAGACCCTGCGTAAACCTTTTTTACTATCTCTTGTTGCTATAACCAGAGTGGAGACTGACGTTTTGGCATCGGCCGCGTCAGAGGACCTCGCCCGTACCTGGACACTAGGGGCTCAGGGCATTGTTTTGCCCATTATTATAAAGACCGAACACCTTAGGGAGTGTTCGGCGTCTCGAGTTAGGCCTTATATGCATCAGCTCCGAATCATGTCTTTGGTCAAATGTTGGGTTTGCCCGGCTCCTCTGTTTTGCTGCCATACATTCCGTATCATCGGCTAACGCGGCACCAGGAGAACTACTGCGATTGTGCCCCAGTTCGGCTGGGCGAGCACCTCAGTAGAGAAAGCCGGAAACTGACTGTCATGATACAGCGAGAGACTGGTCAACCACTCGATCGAACACCGGAATGTTTAGAATTCCTCCGCTTTGACGAAGGACCGTTTCCCGGTCAGGCACATACGCGCCCCGAATTCGGAGAGCGCGGTGCCCCCAGGGGCTATATCGTAGCCCCACCCTCGAACTCCAATGGCTAAGTGAAAGTGATAAAGCATTATAGTCCGGTTGCCTCGTTTGCTACGGTACCACCTCCTTAACAGGACCGAGACGTCGGATTAAGCGTGAAAATGCGCTATTTTTGCAAACACCCCCGCACCTTGTGCATGGGGGCTGAAGCCGACGACTGCCATCTTTCAGGTTATACATACGTATACATAAACGGCCGCACAGGAGATATTTCAATACTTGAACGCACAAGTACAAGAAGCGCCTACATCATAAACATTGTTTTATAAAATTAAACGTTCATTTGAACGTGACATTTTTCGAGCACTGCGACTCTATTTCACGAGCACCACGCAGAACTTCCCCAAAATAGTGCTCGGCGGGTAACCGGCTATCGTCCGAACCCTGGGTCGCAACAGCGGTGGCATCCATCTCCGTCCAATGTGTCTTCACACGGGCGAGTGCCATCCGTGCACCCTCTATGCAGGCCGACCGCTTCATCGCCTTGATATGCGGCACCGCCCCAAGAAATTGCTACAATAAGCCAAAATAGCTCTTCGGCTTGGGCCTATCCGGCCAGACATGAGCCACGATATCCGTCATGGCAAGTCCGGACAACCTATTCAGCTCAGCCCATTCGGCCAACCGATCGGTCAGCGGAAGTGAACGATCCGGACTATGGAATTGAGAACAAAACAGCTCTTCCGTCTTGTAATCCTTCTGACTTCGGAAGTGCACAACGGCATCTGCCGCACTCGCCGCTAAGTCCATATATGGATCCTCCGGACCCCACAGCTGGCCAAGATGGGCATACTTTGGATCTGTAAACCTGCGGCGCAGCAGAAAATGCTTGCCAGCCACAATGTCTCCGGCCTGGCGCAGCTCCTCCTTTATAGCCCGCATTGCAGAACGGGCATCCTTGGCTTCGGCGGTGGCCTTCCCCAGGTCTTCTCGCTCCGACAGGCGCTCCTTTTCAAGAGCCTCATTGCGGTCGGTAGCATCCTTCAACTTAACGGCCATTTCGGCCATCTCTTCCCTGCTTCGGCAGTGTGCATCCCTTTCGGCTTCTAACTCCTCGGCCGCCCTCGAGGCAGCCGCATCACTCCTTCTGGCTTGCTCCTTGGCTTGAGCAAGTTTTGCCCAAAGGCTCTCCACAGCAGCAGCACCATCTGCGTCAAGCGCAAATATTGTAAGAGGTGGGCTTTGGCTCCCTTAATAGGTGACTGCGAAGAAACAACTTACCTTGCGACTCGTCAAGTTGCTTGTTGATTAGCGCGAAGTCCGCATCCACAACATCGAGTTGCCACTTTAGTTCAGCAACTCCATCAGTCCGGCTAGCCCCCGGACTATCCGCCACCTGCATAGGAAAGGCGACACTCAATACCTGCGATTTTGATCCTCGGCACGCTGTCGCTTTCGACAACCTACCGAGTCTCAGGGGCTACTATCTATACAGGGCGCACTTTATGTGCAAAACTGTCAAAAAGGGGTGTCATTTTTACATACCTCAAATCCCGCCGGCAAACTCCTGACGGCATTACGCAATCCGCTTTCAGCAGACGAAATCCTTCCAATCACCATGCTCATCAATGCACGGTGATCTTCTGAGACGGACGCCCTCTCAAGCAGATCCTTCAGCTCCCCCGGCCGAACACTAGTCTGCGCCAAACTCTTCGGCTCTGCCGGGCTCGGGGATACCCTCCGTGATGACACTTCAGGCTCGTCTACCCCTATCGGACGGTGCAGCGGACGGAGGCGTCTCGCTCTCCACCATCTCCGGACGAAGATCCCCCGAAGATGAGCTCATCTGAGAAGGTCGGAGATCCGAACTACAAGGTAAAAATTCAGTTATCCTCAGAAGCACAAATATGGATGTCTCTTATTACCAAGCTCTCTTTTTTTTTACTTACGGCTCGCTAGAGGGCTGATCCTTTAAGGGAGACTGTGCGGCCGGGGCCTCCCCGGACGCAGGACCCTCTGGTGAAGATTTCTTCCCCCGTTTAGGGGCTTTGGCCTCCGGTTCTTCGGAGGCGGTCCTCTTCACCCCTGGAGGGAGGGACTCTCGATCCCCCCGCTTTCAAGAGCCTCCTTGGACGAGGCAGTAGCTCCTCTATTTTCCCCTTCGCCTTCTTCTGAAGGCGCAACCTCCAGCATCTTGACCAGCACGGGATCCGGCGCGGTCTCTGGGAGGGGGGCCGGACACCGTATCAGCTTTGCTTGCGCTATCCACTCCTGTTGAAGGATAACGGGTTAAAAGGCGAATTGTAGAAAGGCAAACAAACGGTATGTCCGAACACTGAGCTACTTACTTGAGTATCCGGGCGATTGCATCTTAGGCCGGCGTCCTCGGTCAATTCCGGACACACCGCCCGTGATCCGAAGAACAACTCATACATCTCCACGGGTGTCGTACCCATAAAGTGTTGGAGAATCCGTGGTCCCTCTGGATTGAACTCCCATAGCCGGAGAGGACGGTGTTTGCAGGGCAGGAGACGCCTAATCAGCATAACCTGCATCACTACGACCAGATCGACCTCCCTCTCCTGGAGGTCTCGAATCCGGCCCTGCAATAGGGGCACGTCTTTTGACGGCCCCCACTTGAGCCCTTGGTTGACCCACGACATCAACCATCGTGGAGGTCCCGAGCGGAATAAGGGCGGCGGCTTCTGCCTGCTGCCCTTTGGAGCGGTGATATAGAACCACTCCTGTTGCCACAAGCCGAGCTCTTCTTGGAAGGAGCCCTCGGGCCACGGGGCATCGGCCCTCCTGCTTACGGCCGCCCCGCCGCACTCTGCTTGACGCCCCCCGATCATCTTCGGCTCCACATTGAAGGTCTTCAGCCACAGGCCGAAGTGGGGGGTGATGCGGAGGAAGGCTTCGTAGACGACGATAAATGCGGAGATATGGAGGATGGACTCCGGAGCCAAGTCGTGGAATTCCAACCCATAGTAAAACATGAGCCCTCTCACAAAAGGATCCATCGGGAAGCCTAAACCCCGACGGAGGTGGGACACAAAGACGACGTACTCGCTGGGCTCGGGGGTGGGGATGGCCTGCCCTTCGGCGGGCAACCTGTGCGAAATCTCTTAAGACAGGTACTTGGCCTCTCGCAGCTTTAGCACGTCCTCCTCCATGACGGAGGAGGGCATCCACCAGCCCTGAAGGTCGGAGCCGGACATTGTTGAAGGTCCGAAGCGCTCGAATTTGGGGCTCTGGGTGTTGGAACTTGGAGCAAGGAGAAGAATCGATGGAGGATTGAAGAAAAGAAACGAGCGTTGGTCCTATTATAAAGAGGAAGAATACCAAGAGCCGTCTCCGTGACCGTTCGGGACTCGCCTTTGATGGAGGGGGCGTGGCGACGGGCGCGGTTGGGTTACCCACGTTCGTATTGATGAGAATCCCGGAATAAGGGGAACACGATCTCTGCTTCGACAAGACGTGCCAAGGAAACCGCTTCACTAAATGCGCTGAGGCGGTATAATAAAAAACGATTCAAGTAAAGGCTTGGTAGTGGCGTGACGTCATGCCACAGAATACGTTAGCAGATTGAACTTGTGTACATATTATTCTCTCTACGGTGGAGCGTGGAATTTATTTTGCAGAGCCGGACACTATCCGGGTGTTCACAATCTTCTATGAATTATTCGGAGGAGGAACCCGCCTTGCAATGACGAACAATATGCGTGCCGGACTCATCGTCATTGAAGCCTGGTTCAGGGGCTACTGAGGGAGTCCTGGACTAGGGGGTGTCCGGACAGCCGGACTATCATCGTCAGCCGGACTCCAAGACTATGAAGATACAAGATTGAAGACTTCGTCCCGTGTCTGGATGGGACTTTCCTTGGCGTGGAAGGCAAGCTTGGCAATACGGATATGTAGATTTCCTACCATTGTAACCGACTCTGTGTAACCCTAGCCCTCTCCAGTGTCTATATAAACCGGAGGGCTTTAGTCCGTAGGACGAACAACCATTACAACAATCATACCATAGGCTAGCTTCTAGGTTTTAGCCTCCTTGATCTCGTGGTAGAGCCACTCTTGTACTACCCATATCATCAATATCAATCAAGCAGGAGTAGGGTTTTACCTCCATAGAGAGGGCCCGAACCTGGGTAAAAACACCGTGTCCCTTGTCTCCTGTTACCATCCGCCTAGACGCACAGTTTGGGACCCCCTACCCGAGATCCGCCGGTTTTGACACCGACAGCCGCCCTGTGGAGTTCGACCAACTGCTTCAGTTGGTCACTCAGAGGCATTGGGTGTTCGGCCCCAGAATACTGGGACCAGAACAGCTTCTCCGTTGAGCTCCCCTCCTGGGCACGGTAGAACTTTGCGGCATGTGATACGCTGCATGGGAGATCTGCGAATGCCTCTGGAGAGCTCCGAATTCGGGTAAGTAAAAGAAACGCCTCCTCCACATGTTTGCTTTGCATAAAGAATTTCTTACCCGCCACTATCCTTTTGGCCTCCTGGATTTCCTGCTGTGCCTTATCGGCTTCTGCCTTGGCGTCTTTCATATTCACAAGGGCCTTCGCAAGCTCGGCCTCTTTCATCTTCAGATCATGCTCCACGGACTCGAACTTCTTGCCGAGGTTCCAGAGCTCTTGCTGCACCTCACCCACTCTAGCACTTTGCTTTTCGCGCTCCTTGCATTCCAAGGCCGCCTTGTCTTCGGCCTCGGACAACACTTTCTTCAGGGACGCCACTTCGGCGGTGGCCCCTGTTACACAGTCACGACGCTTTGACGTTAGGCTAACCAATTTTGTCTATCCTTAAACACATAAGAGCGGGGAATCACTTACCCTTGTTCTCTTCGAGCTGTCTCTTCGTGAGGTCGAGCTCTCCCTGTGCCTGCTCTAGGTCCCGCTTTAGTTATGCAACCTCGGCTGTCCGGGCAGCAGCGGCCAGTAGCACAGCCTGCTTGTTCACATTCACACTTTGAAAGCACATTTGCTCCTCGGGTGGTTTTGTTAATTAATGACAACATACTTTGTGGTTGGACTAATGCTTTTATCAAGTATGTTTCAGGAAATTCAATCACATTGGCATGGCAAAAGGACTAAAGAGGTGGACCCCTCAAAATGCTAAGGCAAGCATTGGCAAAAGCTCAAGACTCCATTTTTGGTTTAGTGATCCTAGATCACATTGAGTCCATAGGAAAAGCCAATACTATTAAAAGGGGATGAGGTTATGATGATGATCTGGTTGCTCAAGTGCTTAGTGATACATCTCCTAAACTATCAACAACTTTCACTGCCATATACACTCATAAGTAGTCTCGGTCCCACCGATATTCCAAACTCAGTCACACCGAGATGAACCACCTTAGGCATAAGCCAAATCCTAGAAAACTCGGATTTTCCGATTCTGAACTCGGTCTCACCGAAACATGAGTTGCAAAGCTTCTGTAACCTTGTGTCATCAAATCGGTGTCACCGAGATGATGAAGTTGGTCCCACCGAAACTGGCATGCTCTTGTCATTGCACGAATCGGACTAACCGAGATTGTATTTTCGGTCCCACCGAAAATCCCAACGTTCACATTATTTGAACTATCGGTCTCACCGAGTTGTCCACTTCGGTCCCACCGAGATTGCTCAAATGTGTGTAACGGTTGGATTTTGTGTGGAGGCTATTTATACCCCTCCACCCCCTCTTCATTCGTGGAGAGAGCCATCAGAAAGAACTACCACTCCTACCTTACATTTCTGAGAAGAGAACTACCTACCCTTGTGTTGAGATCAAGTTGCTCCACTCCCACCATATGAAGCTTGATCTCTAGCCTTCCCAAGTTGCTTTCCACTCAATCCTTTCTTCCACCACAGCCAAATCAGTGAGGAGAGTTGAGTGTTGGGGAGATTATCATTTGAAGCACAAGAGCAAGGAGTTCATCATCATCTACAACATCTATTACCTTTTGGAGGGTGGTGCCTCCTAGATTGGTTAGGTGTCGCTTGGGAGCCTCCGTCATCGAGATGTGGAGTTGAACCAAGAAGTTTGTAAGGGCAAGGAGATCGCCTACTTCGTGAAGATCTACCCCGAGTAAGGCTAGCCCTCCGTGGGCGTAGGCCATGATGGAATAGACAAGGTTGCTTCTTCGTGGACCCTTCGTGGGTGGAGCCCTCCGTGGACTCTCGCAGCCGTTACCCTCCGTGGGTTGAAATCTCCATCAACGTGGAAGTACGATAGCACCACCTATCGGAACCACGAGAAAAATCACCGCGTCTCCAAATTGCGTTTGATCTTCTCCACTTCTCTTTACTACTTGTGCAATTTACTTTCCGCTGCCCATACTCTAGAATTGCATGTGTAGTGTGCTACTTGACTTGTATGTTATGCAAAATCTGCCAAAATCTGTCCTTGATAAAAGACAGAATTTTTATCTGGTCGAGTAGTCTAATCACCCCCCCTCTAGACACTCTCACCTTCTTCGATCCCTCAATTGGTATCAGAGCCTTGGTCTCCATTGCTTTGGTTTACACACCATTGGAGGAAGATGGACGTGTCTACGTTTGGGAGTGTTATCCATAGAGTGCCTATTCTTAATGGAGTGTCCTATAACTCGTGGAGGATTGAAATGCTTATTATCTTTAAGACATACAATTTGCGCAAATATGTTGAGACCCCCTATGTGCCTCCATTTGACCCCTTGCACCCTACCATGGATGAAGAGCTTGATTTGCTTCGTAACCTTAGGACTGTAAATCTTATCATTAGAGGGTTACCCGATAACTTGCTTAAGCTCGTTACAAACTTTGAGTGCGCCTATGCTATGTGGAAGTTCTTGGAAGAACTTTATCCGGACTACTCTTTGAGAGGTCTTGATGAAATTCTATACAAGACTATTGAATTTGATATAATGCACCCCAATGATCCCAACTTTGATAAATGCTTCTTTGAGCTTCGTGATCTTATGAAAAAGAAGGGTGATCCCAGTCTTATCAATGTTCTAATTAGAAATGCTCTTGTATTGCATTCCGATGATTATTGTCACATTGACAAAACTAATGCAAGTAGTTATCAAATTGACCTAGGTGTTGATGATGAACAATCTATGGGTCAATATGATGATGAGCATGAGCATGATGATGATTACTCTGATTCGGACACCGAGCTAGACATGATCATGAAGAGTCTCAATCTTATGGCAAATCTGAGAGACTACATATCCGGCGGAAAAGAGTGGATTCTTGATAGTGGATGCACCGACCACATGACCGGAGACAAAGACATGTTTCGAGAGCTTGCAAAGAACGATGGTCCACGCAAGTATGTGACTTTTGGAGACAACTCCAAGGGTAAGGTACTTGGCCTTGGTAAGGTGGCCATATCTCATGATAGCTCTATTCAAAATGTCATGCTTGTAGAATCTCTTGGATACAATTTACTTTCCGTGTCTAGATTAGCTGACTTTGGATTCAACGTGCTATTCACCGAAGTAGATTGCCAAGTCTTTCGTCGTGACAATCATAACATGGCGTTTACCGGTATCCGTAGAGGTGATCTATATATTGTTGATTTCACTAAGAAAGCCCAACCTAGAGCTTGCTTCATTGCAAAATCCGCTAAAGGTTGGTTATGGCATAGAAGGCTTGGACATGTTGGTATGCGTAATCTAGACAAGCTGATCAAAGGTGATCATATTCTTGGCGTAAAAGATGTTTTTTTTGACAAAGATAGACTTTGTAGTGCTTGTCAAGCAGGAAAACAAGCAGGTGGAAGTCATCCCGTGAAGAACATCATGACCACAAGGAGACCGCTTGAGCTTCTTCATATGGATCTCTTCGGTCCCAATGCTTACAAAAGCCTTGGTGGCAACTCCTTTGGTCTAGTTATAGTTGATGATTATTCCAGATTTACGTGGGTATTTTTCCTTGATGACAAATCGCAGGTTCAGAGAATCTTCAAAACCTTTGCCAGAAAGGCCCAAAATCAATTTGAGGTGAAGATCAAGAAAGTTCGGAGTGACAATGGAACGGAGTTCAAGAACGCCAATGTAGACTCTTTTCTCGATGAGGAAGGGATTCTACATGAGTTCTCGGCTACATACACTCCTCAACAAAATGGAGTTGTTGAGAGGAAGAACCGAACGCTCATAGAGATGGCGAGAACAATGCTTGATGAATACAAGACACTGAAGCATTTTTGGGATGAAGCGGTTGAGATAGCTTGTCATGCTATCAACAGGCTTTATCTTCACAAGCTCCTCGGCAAGACATCATACGAGCTCCTCACCGGTAACAAACCCCAAGTGGGATACTTTCGTGTCTTTGGTTCGAAATGCTATATCCTTGATAAGCATCGTCGGTCTAAATTTACTCCTAAAACTCATGAAGGCTTTTTTTCTTGGTTATGGATCAAACTCCCACACCTACCGTGTCTACAATAATTTCACCCGAAAGGTTGAAGAGACGGTAGACGTGAAGTTTGATGAATCTAATGGCTCGCAAGTAGAGCAAATGCCTATTGATGTAGGAGACAAGGACCCATCGGAAGCTATCCAAGATTTATCTATTGGAAAGATCCGTCCCATGGAAGTGAAGGAGAGTACCTCATCTACATATGTGGAGCCCCCTACCTCACAGTGAAATGAACCTCAAGGCAACATGGAGGCTTCCACAAGTGGAACTCACCAAGATGAGGAAGTGCAACAAGAAGATCCACCACGACCTCCTTCTCCACCGCCTCAAGACAACACCAACAACAATGAAGGAGAAGAAGTGGAAGATGAAGATGATGAGGAAGCTCAGCCACAACCTCAACAAAAGCTATCCCGAGTCCGAGCAAGAGTCAAGAAAAATCATCCCGTGGAACAAATGATGAACGACATCAACTCCGGGAGAATTACTCGCTCTAAAACTCGCTTAGCTAACTTTTGTGAGCATTACTCATTTATCTCTAGTATTGAACCTATGAAGGTAGAAGAAGCACTTGAAGACCCGGATTGGGTGAACGCTATGCACGAAGAATTACACAACTTCGAGAGGAACAAGGTATGGACTTTGGTGGAGAAGCCCAAGGATGATCAAAACGTCATTGGAACCAAATGGGTGTTTCGGAACAAGAAAGATGAAGATGGACAAGTCATCCGCAACAAGGCTCGTCTCGTAGCTCAAGGTTACACACAAGTCGAAGGTATGGACTATGGTGAGACCTATGCCCCCGTTGCTAGACTTGAGTCCATTCGCATTCTTCTTGCTTGTGCCAATCACCATGATATTACTCTCTATCAAATGGATATCAAAAGTGCTTTCCTAAATGGTGAAATTGAGGAGGAAGTATTTGTGAAACAACCTCCCGGATTTGTGAATCCCAAAAAGCCTAATCATGTTTACAAGTTGCACAAAGCTCTTTATGGTCTTAAACAAGCTCCTAGAGCTTGGTACAAATGCTTGACTAGCTTTCTTCTTGAGAAAGGCTTTGAGATTGGAAAGATAGACTCAACGCTGTTCACGAAAAGGGTTGATGGTGAACTATTTGTGTGCCAAATATATGTTGATGATATTATCTTTGGTTCAACTAACCCTCATTTTAGCGAGAAGTTTGGAAAGCTCATGTCGGAGAAGTATGAGATGTCCATGATGAGTGAACTCAAATTCTTCCTTGGGTTGCAAATCAAGCAATCTAAGGAGGGTACCTTTGTCTCATAAACAAAGTACACCAAGGATCTCTTCAAGAAGTTCAACATGCAAGAAAGCAAAGGTATGAGAACCCCCATGCCTACAAGTGGACATAATGACTTGACAAAAGATGGAGAACCCGTTGATCAAAAGGTTTACCGATCTATGATTGGTTCTCTACTATATCTTTGTGCTTCTCGTCCTGACATAATGTTGAGTGTATGCATGTGTGCTTGATATCAAGCAGCCCCTAAAGAATGTCATCTTAAAGCTGTTAAAAGGATTGTGAGATATTTGATACACACACCAAACTTTGGCATTTGGTATCCTAAGAGGGCCTCTTTCGACCTTGTTGGCTATTCCGACTCGGACTATGCCGGTGACAGGGTTGATAGAAAGTCAACTTCGGGTACGTGTCAATTCCTTGGTCGATCCCTTGTATCTTGGTCCTCCAAGAAACAAAATTCGGTATCATTATCCACTACCGAAGCGGAATATATTGCTGCTGGTTCGTGTTGTGCTCAATTGCTATGGATGACACAAACGCTTAAGGATTATGGGATACATGTGAGACATGTTCCCTTGCTTTGTGACAATGAGAGTGCGATTAAAATTGGACACAATCCCGTGCAACACTCTTGAACGAAACATATTGAAGTTCATCACCATTTCATTCGTGATCACATTGCCAAGGGTGACATCAATCTTAAGCATGTTCGTACTGACAAACAACTCGCTGATATCTTTACAAAACCTCTTGATGAGAAGGTGTTTTGTCGCTTAAGGAGTGAGTTGAACATCATTGATGCCTCAAACTTGGAGTGAGAACTCCATTGATGCATGCAAGGCATGAGCCTACTTGACTAATCCTTGATATTTCTCTTATGATGGTAATCATATGTCTTGGACACATTTGCCTCCTTGTATTGCATCTAACTCCTTGCAGGTACTTGGATGATCTACATTCCACAAGACTACCACACACTCAAATCATGAGTAATCTTGTCATTGACCAAGTATCTAGCCCTTTGGGATGTTGAGTTCAAGGAACAAAATTCCACATATCCTTTTTGACATCTTATACATCTAGTATTTCACTCTTGTCATCTTGGATATCCTTGAGTATTTCCTTGCTTGCCTAACCCATGTAGGAAGATGAACTACACAAGTGGAAATGGCGCTCCAACTTCACATTCAATGAGCACCTACATCAAGTTTACCTACATGAACAAAGCAACAACAAGCCCAAGGTATGTTCTTCACATCTTTAAGGAGCTTTGCTCAAAGTCATGAGTACACACAGCTTCATAAGATGTGATCACATCAAATGCTTAATCGAAAAATGGCAACCCCATTTTGAGCTTAAATGATGAGTATGACCCATGATCAAATGTTCTCATTTGACTCCTAAGTCAATATACTCAAACATAGGTGACCTTGTCGCCGACCCTTTTCTAGATGAAGTACATATGTTTTGGAGTCTTTCTATTTTCTCTTGTGTTCTCTCATTCAGTTTTCTTTTCTATTTTTTCTGTCTTTGTGAATATCCTTCTGGCTCTGATCAATTCCTCGAAAATCATTCACAAATTCATTGCAAATCCTTTGAAACATTCCTCGCAAAATGAGCTGAATTATTTCTGTATTTCCTTGGAATTAAACTCGGCGTCACCGATTTAAATATTTCGGTCTAACCGAAAAGGATCTACCCTAAGTCCCTGACTTTCGGACCCACCGATCCATCTTAATTCGGTGTCACCCATTTATTTCTTTCAGGATATCATCTTCTGCATCTCCACTCAATGATTCTCTATGCATGTTCCTTTTTGCCCTATTGTGATTCTTAAGGATCCCACTTCTTTCTTTCCATCTTCCCTAACCTTCCTAGTTTGCTGTCCTTTTCGGCACTTGATGTCAAAGGGGGAGAAGACTTAGGGGGAGAAGAGAAGATTTAGGGGGACAAGAAGAGCAATCTTACCTTAAGGGGGAGAGAATCACATCAAAGCTTTGCCATGTTTTTCCTTATAAGAGAATTTCTTGCCGTGTTTCACATTGGACATTACAATTGGCGTCATTCTCATTTGGCATCATTCTTTTGATTTTGCTCTTTCCATCAAACCCCTTGATCGTAGAGAACTCAAAGGGAGAGGAATCTTCACAATTGATATCTTATGGAAAGCAAAATCTCTCAGAGTTCATTGAAAATCTTTTAGTTTCGGAGACATGTTTGCTGATTCAAGCTTGTGCTCAATATGAGACACTCATTATACATGTCATCCCTGGCTTGGTACTCTTGATGTTCTTCCAGTTGGTTGAAGAAATACCCTTGTGTTATCTAACCTTGTTTTCCCAAGTTTATCTCTTCAGGTACAATGCCAAGGAACCTCAAGGTAAGTATATGCACTTTGCAGAATGTGCATGATGGTGACTTGCTTGTGAATACTTGTTTGCAAGGAATCACCATGCACATATGCATTATCACTCACTTCTTTTCATCTGCTCTGATGCATGTAGCCAAGCTGCATGTAGCACATCTTGCTTTTCTCTCTTGTGTGCTTGTGGTAGTCCAAAACTGTAATTTATGAAAATCTTGCACACTTGTAGGGGGAGCCTATGTACTACATGTTTGTCAAAGCTTTCGTGATAATTCTGTCTTTCTTTCAATAAGCTTTGATGTCTTGTTTAGTGTGTTGCCATCAATTACCAAAAAGGGGGAGATTGAAAGCACATTTGCTCCTCGGGTGGTTTTGGTAATTAATGACAACATACTTTGTGGTTGGACTAATGCTTTTATCAAGTATGTTTCAGGAAATTCAATAACATTGGCATGGCAAAAGGACTAAAGAGGTGGACCCCTCAAAATGCTAAGGCAAGCATTGGCAAAAGCTCAAGACTCCATTTTTGGTTTAGTGATCCTAGATCACATTGAGTCCATAGGAAAAGCCAATACTATTAAAAGGGGATGAGGTTATGATGATGATCTGGTTGCTCAAGTGCTTAGTGATACATCTCCTAAACTATCAACAACTTTCACTGCCATATACACTCATAAGTAGTCTCGGTCCCACCGATATTCCAAACTCAGTCACACCGAGATGAACCACCTCAGCCATAAGCCAAATCCTAGAAAACTCGGATTTTCCGATTCTGAACTCGGTCTCACCGAAACATGAGTTGCCAAGCTTCTGTAACCTTGTGTCATCAAATCGGTGTCACCAAGATGATGAAGTCGGTCCCACCGAAACTGGCATGCTCTTGTCATTGCACGAATCGGACTAACCGAGATTGTATTTTCGGTCCCACCGAAAATCCCAACGTTCACATTATTTGAACTATCGGTCTCACCGAGTTGTCCACTTCGGTCCCACCGAGATTGCTCAAATGTGTGTAACGGTTGGATTTTGTGTGGAGGCTATTTATACCCCTCCACCCCCTCTTCATTCGTGGAGAGAGCCATCGGAAAGAACTACCACTCCTACCTTACATTTCTGAGAAGAGAACTACCTACCCTTGTGTTGAGATCAAGTTGCTCCACTCCCACCATATGAAGCTTGATCTCTAGCCTTCCCAAGTTGCTTTCCACTCAATCCTTTCTTCCACCACAACCAAATCAGTGAGGAGAGTTGAGTGTTGGGGAGATTATCATTTGAAGCACAAGAGCAAGGAGTTCATCATCATCTACAACATCTATTACCTTTTGGAGGGTGGTGCCTCCTAGATTGGTTAGGTGTCGCTTGGGAGCCTCCGTCATCGAGATGTGGAGTTGAACCAAGAAGTTTGTAAGGGCAAGGAGATCGCCTACTTCGTGAAGATCTACCCCGAGTAAGGCTAGCCCTCCGTGGGCGTAGGCCATGATGGAATAGACAAGGTTGCTTCTTCGTGGACCCTTCGTGGGTGGAGCCCTCCGTGGACTCTCGCAGCCATTACCCTCCGTGGGTTGAAGTCTCCATCAACGTGGAAGTACGATAGCACCACCTATCGGAACCACGAGAAAAATCACCGCATCTCCAAATTGCGTTTGATCTTCTCCACTTCTCTTTACTACTTGTGCAATTTACTTTCCGCTGCCCATACTCTAGAATTGCATGTGTAGTGTGCTACTTGACTTGTATGTTATGCAAAATCTGCCAAAATCTGTCCTTGATAAAAGACAGAATTTTTATCTGGTCGAGTAGTCTAATCACCCCCCCTCTAGACACTCTCACCTTCTTCGATCCCTCACACTTGCTATTAGACTCCTGCGGATTATAATTGACCCTCCGTTTGGCTTTTCTTTCCAAACACCAAACAGAGTATCAGGGGCTACTACCTATCGGGTGGTAATTATCTCTTACCTCAAAGCCTATCAGGAGGCTGGAGCAAGCTTCGGTTAGTCCGCTCTTGGTGGACGAAACCTTCTGAATCACCGCACTCATAAGAGTATGGTGCTCTTCATCCATGGAAGCGCCGTGAAGCGCTTCCAGCAGACAGTCCGGTGCCTCGGGCGCAATCGAAGTCTTCGACACAGACGGCTCGCCCTCCCTAACGAGGGGCTGCCCGCCTGAGTTCGGAACCATTGATGGTTCCGGAATAGTGTTTGGCTAAGAGCCCGGCCTACTGTGGCTCTCACCTACACGATCTGTGGGGACCTTGAACCCCGCATGTCCGACATCTAGGATTCCGCCTTGGGGCGTCTCCAGAATCACCTCCCCCCGCTCTAGGAGCCTTCGGGACAACACCTCCTTGTCATCCGCGGGTTGAGGAGTGGTGGCCATCGGGAGCAAGTTCATCTCTGAATCACTCAGGGATCCGTCCGAAGAAGATACCTCGGGATGAGCCCTGGCCGGACTGCATATATGTTCGGCATTATAAAAACAAAAACTATGAAGTAAAGTCATGATAGAGTGCGGATACTTACGATCGCGCCAGTGGCTTCCCCTGGGCAGCCACTCCTCCTCGCTGTGAGCGGCCGTGGCGGAGTAGTCCGAAAGTGACACCTTTCCCTTCTTGGACGTCCGAGCCTCCCCCTCCGGGGCGGCTTTCCTCTTTTTCTCCTCCCCAGTGCGGGGAGGTAGAGTTTCTTCTTCCTTCCACCCGCCTCTGCGGGAGAAATCTGTCTCGTCGTTGTCAGACGATGTGGGTATGATGGCCTTGCACCGAGGGCCTTTCCCAACCCCCTGGACCGCCTTCTCGGGCCCCTCACCCTCTCCTGGTGGGGTGGTCCCTTCTTCTTCTTCTTCTTCCTCCCCTTTGGGGGAGGAGTGTGCCTCGTCATCTTCGGACGAGGCTTCCGGCACAACCTTATGTCGGAGACCCTTTCGGATGCCCGGGGCCTTCTTTTCGGCCTTCTTCTCCGGCACCTTATAGGGCGCCGGGACTAGCATCTCCGTCAGGAGAGCATCAGTTAGGCTTTCTGGCAGCGGAGCCGGACAGTCAATCTGCTCCCCTGTCTGCACATAATCCTGAACAAATATGCACAATTACTTAAGGCTCCCCCATGAATATATTGGGAAGAACCGAATCCGGTGGTAGCCTGAAAACTCACCTGACTAGGAGGCCGCGCGGCGTGGAGCCCATGGCCCTCGGATGTGGGAGGAGGTACTTCGGAGGCTTTGAACAGCGCCTTCCATGCGTCTTTGTGCGTCATGCCGTAGAGCCTCTGAAGCATCTGGTGTTCGGCTGGGACGAACTCCCACAGATTAAATGCCTGCCTTTGGCACGGGAGAATCCGGCGAACAAGCATGACCTGGATCACGTTGACAAGCTTGATGTTCTTGTCCTTCATGCTCTTGATGCAGGTCTGGAGTCCAGTCAGCTCTATAGATTTGCCCCAGGACAGGCCCTTCGTTTCCCAAGAGGTGAGCCGCATGGGGGTTCCGGATAGGAACTCGGGGGCCGCGCCCAGTTGGCGCCGCGCGGCTCGGTGATGTAGAACCACCCCGATTGCCACCCCTTCACGGTTTCTGCAAAGGAGCCGTCAAGCCAGGTGACGTTAGGCATCTTGCCCACCATGGCCCCTCCGCACTCCGCTTGCTGGCCACTCACGATCTTCGGCTTCACACAGAAGGTTTGCATCCACAAGCCGAAGTGAGGCTTGATGCAGAGGAAGGCCTAGATCATGATAAACGCCGAGATGTTGAGGACAAAATTCGGGGCTAGATCATGGAAATCTAGCCCATAGTAGAACATGAGCCCGCGGACGAAGGGATGAAGTGGAAACCCCAGTCCACGGACAAAGTGGGCGAGAAACACGACCCTCTCGTGGGGTCCCAGGGTCGGGATGACCTGCCCGTCGTCTAGTAGCCGGTGCGCTATGTCCGCGGCCAAGTATCCGGCCGCCCCAACATTTGTGATGTGCTTCTCCTTCATGGTGGAAGCCACCCACTTGCCTCCTCCTCCGGACATGTTTAGCTATGCGGAGAAGACTTGGGCTAGGGCGCTGGAGCTCGAGGGGGCAAGAGTGGGCAAAGGAGGAAGAAGGTGTGGGTAAAAATGGGGAACTCTTATCCCTTTATAGAGCCTACGGAAGCGGTGCACCTCCCCACTTGCCCGTTGGGAATCGCTCACCTCCCAAGCGCCATGATTGATGGCATGGTGGGATTACCCATACCCGTATTGATGAGAATCCCATGATTAGGGGACACGATCTCTGCTTTGACAAGACATGTCAAGGAAACCTCTTCGCAATATGCGATGTGGCTGGTTGTAGGAAAACGGCTAGAATAATGACCCGACCTTGATGACATGTCACGTTGTCTAAAAATTGTCAGCAGATTGCATTTGCGAAATATCATTCACTCCACAGCGATATGTGAAGATCATTTTGCAGATCCGGACACGGTCTACATGTTCGATAATTACTATGGAGTATTCGGAGAAGGAACCCGCCATGCAATGCCGAAGACAAGACTGCGCGCCGGACACATCGTCATTGAAGCCTGGTTCAGGGGCTACTAAGGGAGTCCTGGATTAGGGGGTATCCGGACAGCCGGACTATATACATCGTCCAGACTATTGAAGCGTGAAGATACAAGACTCAAGACTTCGGCCCGTGTCCGGATGGGACTCTCCTTTGCGTGGAAGACAAGCTTGGCGATCTGGATATTAAGTTTCCTTGCTTGTAACCGACTCCATGTAAACCCTAGCCCCCTCCGGTGTCTATATAAACCGGAGAGGTTGGTCCTTAGAAGGCCGATCACAATTACAACCATACCATCATAGGCTAGCTTCTAGGGTTTAGCCTCTACGATCTCGTTGTAGATCTACTCTTGTACTACCCATATCTTCAATATTAATCAAGCAGGAGTAGGGTTTTACCTCCACCGAGAGGGCCCGAACCTGGGTAAAAACATCGTGTCCCTTGTCTCCTGTTACCATCCGCCTAGACGCACAGTTTGGGACCCCCTACCCGAGATCCGCCGGTTTTACCTCCATCGAGAGGGCCCAAACCTGGGTAAACATTGTGTCCCTTGCTTCCTGTTACCATCAGCCCAGACACACAGATCGGGACCCCCTACCCGAGATCCACCGATTCTGACACCGACAGCTAGCATGGAGCATGGTACTTCCACTTGGACGTGTGTGGGAGCCCCCGTGAGGCCCCAAGGCGGCACTCAGGAGACTTCGGGGCGTGTACAGCCCCACTCATTATTACGTGAGAGTGTGACGAGCGGAGAACTTCATAAGCCGGAGCCTTGCTTCATGTCACCCGACGAGGGCTCCGCCCTGCGCCGCCCCCGACCACCGTTGGGGAGTCCGGAAATAAGGACAAGACCAAGGGGCAAAGGGGACACTGGCGGTGCCCTCGGTGACCGTAGGCCCTCCGCTGGGGGGAAGGGCTTGGCGGCACCTTCCCCGGCGGGGGACCTACCTCAGAGCAGCGTCTTGCTCCATGCAGTGTGGGGGAGGCCCTGGCCCCGGGCTCCCCCCATGCCGCTCCCAAGGCCCTTCGTGTTCCTGCGGCTGGGCCGCCGCCCTGGGAGCCCTGGCGGTGGCTGCGCCATGGTTCACCTGCGATCCATGGTTAGCGCAAGCGTGCTCCTGAAGTGTTAGCTGTACCCAGTGGTTGTTGCTATCGAAGATGTTGGTGGAGCCCTACAGAAGCTCGCAAAGAGCCTCGGCTTCATGCACCTCCAGCGCCCAGTCTGGCATGGGGGATCGGCTGGGGCCTTCTCCCAGCACGTACCTCGGGTCCACTATGACGGGCATGTAGGCTTCAGGGCCTGCCACGCCTGAGTTGCTGCTCGGTTGCCTCATGCTTCCACCCTCTTCAGTCGTCATCGGGTCCTGGTAACCGAGGGCCGGTGCCCCAGCGCGGCCAGGGGAGGTTGCTCGGAGTCGCTCTGCCCCGAGGTGGCATGGTCAAAGTAGTGCGGACCATGCTGTGAGGTAGGCCGATGCCGAGAGGCTCTTCAAGAGCCCTGGGAGGGGGCGCGCGGGTCTGGCGAGGGTGAGCGCGCACCCCCGCCACGACTTGTGACATGGTCAGGGTGCAGAATGGTGTTGCGCCCCTGCATGCTACATCCAGCAGCTCCCCAACTCACTCCAGCAGGGCGTCACGACTAGTTTCCGCCAGCCCGCACCTCAGCAGTTCTAGAGCCACGATGACCGCGGCTCGCATGTTCGCCTGCTCCCGGCGAGTGTGTGGTGCTGTTGCCGCGACATAGCTTGATGATCGCCCGGCGGCACGGTTGTGGCATGACTCTAGAGGAGGGGGCTGCGGCCCGCGCCTCCCACGGTCGGCGGCCCCAGGCGGAGCGCAGGCCGTGAGCAGAGCAGAGTGGAGGTCTTCCTCGTTGGCAGGTGTTGTTAAGGAGGCCCGGAAAAACCAGTGTTCAACATGGGCTCTCTGGGAGTCGGCCATGGTGTCAGTGGACTAGCGGCGTACTCGTCAGTGGAAGAGAAGATCCGACGCATCCCTACCTTGCGCGCCAAATGTTGGATTCCGGGTTCCACAAACCCTTGATAGGTTGAAACTCGGGGGTGCGTGCAGAGATATCAACCTACCCAGCCTACCTACTCACGATTCGTCAAAGCCTAGCGTGTTGAGCTCAAAGGGACAGAGAGACACTGATACGTCTCCAATGTATCTATAATTTATGAAGCATTCATGCTATTTTATTATCAGTTTTGAATGTTTATGGGCTTTATTATACACATTTACATTACTTTTGGCACTAACCTATTAACTGGAGGCCCAGCTGTCGGTGTACTAGAGTAGGGGTACCCTAGTATCCCGAACTTGTGCAAGGGCAGTTGCAGCACCCCGTGGCAAGGCTTGCCGGGTGACCACCAAGGTCCTCCGTTGGTTCCTTTCGAGCCATTCAAGAACAAAGTGTTCGAGCCGAGAAGACAATGCCCCGGCAAGAGGAGCTTGCCGGGAAGGTCAAGGCCCCAGCAAGAGGATCTTGCCGGGAAGGCCAACCAAGGCATTTCAAGGAACTTGCCGCAACGCGCCTCGCGTCCCGGCAAGGCCCGGAAAGACAACAACCGCGGCAAGGCGCTTGCCGCGGCAAAGCTACCACTTTGCGCCCGCGCTCCAGCGCATCAACCAACGTGTCGCCCTGAGACCTTCCCAGGCACGCGTGGCAAGAAGCTGTGTAGCTAGCAGTGCGAGGTGGCAAGCGGAGACGACAAGATGGCCATCTTGGCGAGCCGTGGCGCCCCTAACGGTCGCTTTTCTGCACTGTTTGGCGACGCAGACGGGCATTTAATGCTTTTCTCCCCTGCCATCAGGGTTAGGTATGGTGCACTGTTCAAGTAGTTGTACCAACCACATCTTTTACGTTTTTTCCCTCGCCTACGTTGCCACCTGTCAGTGACCCCTTGAGCGTATAAAAGGAGGCCCATGCGCAACGTAGGGGGGGTTCGAAGCATTCGAAACTAGAAAACACTCACACTCCCGAGCGAGAAGGCAATACAATTCACAAAGCAGTAGTAGGAGTATTATCTCTCCGGAGAGCTTCGAAGCTGGGTAAAATCGCTCGTGTGCTTCGCCTCGATCTGCTCTTCATGCGATCTCCGCCCCCCGCCGGACCAAAAGGGGCTCCGGTCCCATAGGTGTTCGTTCCCACGACATCTTTGGCGTGCCAGGTAGGGGGCGTCGAGGTTGTGTGAACCTGATCCGGCGTTCACGCGAGCTAGATCTTCGTCATCTTCATCGACATGCCACCGAAGAAGAAGGCTTCGGAGGTGGCTGCTCCGTCCGCGTCGAACCCACCACCACCAGAGCAAGCAGGTGGTGGGGTAGACGCCGGCGGAGGAACGGGCGCCGACGAGGGAGCTGATGCTGCTGCCAGGTCCAAGGACAAGGCCGCACAAACCTCGGCGTCCGTACATGCACCGCGCCCATCTCAGGAGGCGCGGGACCGACAGCGTCATGGTACACGCGGTACCATACGTTCGTTGGGCCAAGGCCAAGCTGGTGGATCTCGGGATGCTCAAGACCAGCATGCACGCCAACATGCTGGCACGAGCGCGGCACGGTCACCTGGACGAGATGCTGCTCCTTCTAACACAGTTAGAAGTTCGAGCATATCCCGCTCCTCGCACCGTTCGCCACCGCCACCCATGACTCCAGAAGAAGCGTTGGCCCGAGCTGAACTGCTCCTGGATTACCCTCAAACGGCGGACAAGATCGATGATTGGAGGGCCACCATTCAGAGTCTCATCGGCTTCGCCAACGGCGACACTCCCCGGCAACCGAGCACATCAAAGCCGCGGCAAGACGCCCAAGCGCGAGCCGATGGTGACAAAACTGGTGGTGGCGCAACCACCATGCACTCTCCAGCCCGAAGGCCAAGATCGCCGACTCGCCGGGTCAACCTCGACAGCGACTCCACCGCATCGTCGGATCCGCGAGCTCGTCGCGATCAGCGCCAAGTTCTTCAGGAACGGCAGCAAGAAGACACTCGTACTCGCATCAAGCGCCGAAGAGAAGCGCGATGTCAATCAGACCAGCGCGCTGGGCCCGCTGTCGACATGCATGCGGCAGGGGAACCAGGCGACTTGCCGTACGCGGTAGGTTGCCCTGCGTTCACTCGTGAGCTGCGGCAAGTCCAGTGACCCAGCACAAAGAATTTCAAGCCAGACGTACCAGAGAAGTACGACGGCAGGTTGCATCCGTCGGAGTTTCAGCCAAGTACAACGCAACATCCCAGATGTCCACCCCGCCGCGGTCATCAGCGCGTTCCATCAAAACATGCGAAACCGCATGATGTGGGAGGAGATGGCGATGTGGAAGATCAGAGACTTCAGTGAGCTATACGCCCTGGCCGACAAGTGTGCACGTGCTAAGGAAGGGAGGAGACTCCCCGGAGAGAATGCAGGAACAGGAGGATCTGACAGTGAGGATGCTGCCCCGGCAAGGAAAAACCGGCAGCGGAACAACAGAAAGAGGAAAGGCGAAGACGTGCTAGTTGTTGAGCAGTCCGACAACGGAGGTGGCGCCGAGAAAGCCAAAGCTGGTAGCTCCGGCGAGGCTGTGGCGGCCGCCGACAAGAAGGACGCACTACTAGAAAAACCCTACTAATGGCGCACCTAAAATGGCCATTAATGGCGCATCTGTGGTGCGCCATTAATCGCATGCCATTAGTATCTGGTATACTAATGGCGCACCGCGGGTGCGCCATTAGTATAGGCAAGGGTGCGCCATTAGTATGCCTCCCAGGGGCCATGTATACCCAGGTGCTTTGGCATACTAATGGCGCACCACCACTGGATGCGCCATTAGTAACCGCGGCATACTAATGGCGCACTGCCCAGTGATGCGCCATTAGTATGCACTGTCATACTAATGGCGCACTGTCATGTGATGCGCCATTAGTATGAATATTAGGTTTTTTTATTTTTTATTTTCTATTTTTTGCACAGGTTACAAAATGTATAATTTGATAAAATATAGACAGCACACATCAACAACAGATTCATCGAATACAATAGAAGATTAGTCTTTGAATACAATTCATCATAGTAGTCTCCGAATACAATTCATCATATTAGTCTCCGAATTGAAAAGACCGAACAAAGATAGAACATTATATTACAAGTCTCGAGACCGCGAATAGCGAGTTTGTCTTCACATTACAAGTCGATGTCGATCATCTAAACTACCATCACATAGAAGAGAGTTGCGGTCATCACGATGAGCATCATCACGATGAAACTCGTCTTCATCCGGCTCCTCCAACGCTCCCTCCCCTCTCCCGCTAGATAGCGGGCGTATCTAGATTCGGCCTCGGCCCTAGTGGTGTACCCTTTGTAACTGTTACCGCTGAATCGGTGAACCTGTCTCCGACACTCCTCCCAGTCATCGTAAACTCCGGGAACCTTACCCTTGTACACGACATACGTCGGCATCGCTATGCACTAGCCAAAGGAAACGTTAGTAGACAATACATAAGCAATATATAAGTATGCAACAGAACGATCGGAAGAGAAAAGCAAGACATTAATAGCATCGATTACATCTAAGTTGAACGACTCTCGAAACCAAAGAGACATACTACAAGTTCATTAAAGTTTAATTACAACATGAGCCAATTGATGTTTCAGAACTAGACACAGCATCACTGCTTTCGACTCGACTCAAGGGACCGGAGCGTGGATGATGCCGCCGTCTATCGTGGGAGTCATGAAATAACGGTCGTTGTCAGCCTGCATTTGTAGCATTGTGTCGATGTCACTGTTGGACGGTTGATTGTTGAGGTAGAACTGCCCCGAGGTACGAAGGACATCTTGATGGATGATTTCCGCAAACTCCGATTGGATGCGAAAGAATTCTTGTCGGAGGTCTGCGTCCTGGATTGCCGACACGCTCTTTGCCCAATCTTTGAGTTTACTCGGTAGCAGAAGTTGATGATGGTCCTGTACGATCGCCCGCATGTGATGGATGGCGTAGTAGGCACCCTTCTGACCGCCAGGCGGCTGCTTGACGCAGCAGAACGTCGTATTGTGGGAGAACCCATGCTTGCCGTACATACGATTAGGCCTGGTGAAGGTGCCTCCAGATTTGGCGTAGCCGGGGAGAACATCATCAAGAACCTTCTTGACATTTCTGTAGTCTACGTTCGACTGACGGTCCGGGTCGAAATATGTGGCCATGGAATATTTGGGGCTTAGGAGGATGAGCGTGCAACGTGTGTCACTGCAGAAAACACGGAATGTTAAAAGAAAAACGATCTAAATGTAAGTATTCATATGTTACGGGCCGGTTGAGGGGAGGACTTACTCGGAAAAGTAAGGCACGAGGAAGTTATCCTTATCTTAGTTTGCCAGAATGACGCCTTCGAGGTAAGAACTCGCGACATGCCGGTCCCCAGCGCTGCCCAAGATCTTGGCACGCATGTAGAAGGGGTCGACTATCACGATGTCCGGGGTCTTGTCGCGAATGATCCGCATCTCCATACTCAGCGAAAATAGCCCGAACAAAGGTGTAGTGCAGCGGATGAAGGTTCAACATAGCATGGATGTCATCAAAACGCAGGACGATCGTACGCCCGATGGAGTTATCCACAAAGCCCTTGCCCTCTGGCACCTTGGCCGCGAAAACCGGGTATGCCACATCCTTCTCTCTGAGACGCCACTTCTCCAAAGCAAGAACACTGTCATGCAGACTCCGCATAGAACCGGTTGCAGCATTGAGCATATTTGTCGGTAGCATCGCCCCACCCGCCACATTTACCCTCCTCGAGATATCCTGCGGTGAAGGTGGCCCGTCCTGAGCACGGATCGTACTCGGTGCCAGCTGGCTCGCACCCTTCTTAGTCTTTCTTTTGCGTGCCTGCTTCTTCTCCTGTAATGGGACCGAGTTCTGCTCACAGACCGCCTTCTTGAGTGTGTTGGGGCTGATAATATTTCGCACCTCGCCTATCTGAGGCTCGGTGAAGTCGGCAGCTGGAGGCGTCTCCTGAGAGCTGAACGCCAGACGGCGCCTTTTGCAACTTGGCTTCTCCGCGGTACCAGCTAGATCGCACACGTCTTTTGTTGGGTTTGGTTCTTGAGAAGGAGGCCCCATGAAGTCGCCATCGTACCCATGATCGGCAAAGTACTGATCGACGTTGCCAAATGTATCATTGTCGTCGGCGCCGTCGTTCTGATCCTGTGCCATATGCATGTTTGGATCCAGTGGCATAGGGATGTCCGGCACCGTTACGGCGGTCTTGCCATGGGGCCGACTTGGCGCCGGCACGACTGGCGGTGTTGTCTTTGGGGTGGTGTCCCCCGCCCCCAAATGAATCTGGCTCTTCGGCCAAACCAGGGGCCAGCTCAGGCAGGCGCTGAGGGTCATCACGTCTTCATCATCGGCCCTGACGGGTCGAATCGGAGGTAACAAGTCGTCGCAGCCTGGCAGCACCCGAACCGGTTGAACCCTAAACAAGTTGGGTGGCATCTGGGTACCGTGGAATAAGGGGTTGCTCGGTTGAACAATTTTGCCCTTGGCCACATCGACCAACTCGTTGTTCACGAAGTGGAGGAGAGTGCACGGAACGTCGGCGGCGCCCTGCGAAAACATGTAGGGCGTCAGGGATGCCCAGTCAAAGGCAAGGAGATGAAGTCCTCGGCCGAGAGAGGCTTAATTAGTTACCGTGATGATGGCGTCGAGCTCGGCTAATGTCGACGCACCGCCAACGGCGAGCGTGCAGTTGACGGAGGGGCCGCTTGCTGCAGAGGTGCCGGCCGGCGTACACCCGGGTGCATCACGTGTGGGTGCGCCATTAGTACTTTTGCAAAAAAAGGAATAAAAACAATAATAAAAAAATAACTTTAGTGGCGCACCTTCTGGCTGGTGCGCCATTACTAGTTACAACTAGTAATGGCGCACCACCAGCGGATGCGCCATTAGTATGTTTGGACAGGCGCACTAGTTCAAAAAAAATTTGGTACTAATGGCGCACCGTGGGCAGGGTGCGCCATCAGAAGGTGGTGCACCATTAGTATATACTAATGGCGCACCACATGTCTGGTGCGCCATTAGTGTCAATTCCATCTATAGCCCTTTTCCTAGTAGTGACGGCTCCGGCAAGCAGTATTGCAAGATCCACCGCACCAAGGGCCATGATCTCCAGAGTTGCAAGAAGGTTGAGCAGCTTGTCGAGCAGCAGAAAGCTGAGTACGAGCGACGCGACAAGGAGAAGGCCCAAGAAGGTACAGGAGGATCCGGCAAGAAGCGTCCCGGCCAGGGAGGACGCCGCGGCAAGGCCAAGCAGCGGCAAGGAGACAAACCTCCCCGCGGCCGCGACAAGGATGAAGATGAAGACGATGATGAAGAAATGGATGATGATGAGGCCGATGAGCAGGAGTTTCAGAAAGCCACAGAGGTCCTGTGTGTTGATGGCGGTGCTTCTCTGCATACTTCGCACCGCCAGCTCAAACAGTGGGTGCGCGAAGTTAATGCAGCAGAACCACCAGTTGAGTCACGCAAGCCTCTGAAGTGGTCCAACACGCCTATCAACTTTGATATTGAGGACCACCCTGATCGCATAACTACGGTCGGGTGCTTGCCGATGTTGGTTTCACCAACTATCCGCAACCTCAAGGTCACAAAGATGCTAGTTGATGGCGGGGCCGGCTTGAACCTGATCTCTTCCGCGGTACTCCAGAAACTCCAGATCCCCGACAGCGAGCTCGAAGAGACCGGAACATTCCAAGGAATCAATCCAGGAAGGAGCAAGCCGAAGGGGAAGATCACGTTGCCGGTAACATTTGGCAGCGAGCTGAACTTTAGGACTGAGAGGGTCACTTTTGACGTCGCTGATTTTCGATTGCCTTACAATGGGATACTCGGCCGTCCAGCACTCGCCAAATTCATGGCCGCCTCTCACTATGCGTACAACGTACTGAAGATGTCGGGTCCGATAAGTGTCATCTCTGTCCCTGGCGACAAGAAGGATGCTCTTATCTGCACTGACATGATCTATCGGGAAGCAGCAGCCGCAAAACACTTGCCGTTGAAGCTCCCGGGGGAAAGAAGAAGACCAAGTCCGGCAAGAGCTCTGATGCCCACTCCGGCAAGCGCACCTCTTCGGAGTGCTACGCTACCGTCGAGGACGCACCATCGAGCTCCACCGGCAAGAGTAAGAAGGCAAAGGCAGCTCAACCAGAGACCAAGAAGGTGCCCGCCAAGAAGGACGACACTGGTGGTACCTTCACCATCAGTGCCACGCTTGACCCTAAATAGTAAAGCGCGCTCATTGCTTTCCTGCGGGCAAACGTCGACGTGTTTGCGTGGCAACCGTCTGACATCCCCGGTGTTCCCAGGAAAGTAATTGAGCACCATCTTGTCGTCTGTCCTCATGCGCGGCCCATCAAGCAGAAGGTCAGGAAACAAGCAGTAGAGCGCCAAGAATTCATTGCAGAAGAAATCAAGAAGTTGGAAGCAGCAGGCCTTGTCAGAGGAGTGCTCCATCCTATGTGGTTGGCCAATCCTGTAGTCGTGCGCAAGGAAAATGGGAAATGGAGGCTTTGTATCGACTTTACCGATGTTAATAAAGCTTGTCCCAAAGACCCATTTCCCTTGCCGCGTATTGACCAGATTGTTGACTCCACGGCCGGATGTGACCTGCTTTCATTTCTTGACGCATATTCAGGATATCATCAGATCTTCATGGCAGAAGAAGATGAAGAGAAGACCGCATTCATCACTCCATGTGGCACATATTGTTTTGTACGGATGCCTTTCGGTTTGAAGAATGCTGGTTCAACATTTGCAAGGGTAGTCCATGACGCTTTTGAGCCACAGTTGCACAGAAATGTAGAAGCTTACATGGATGACATAGTGGTCAAGAGCAAGGACAAGGCAACCCTGATCCAAGATTTAGATGAAACTTTTGCAAATTTGCGCAAGATCGACCTCAAGCTTAACCCCGAGAAGTGCGTGTTTGGAGTCCCTTCCGGCAAGCTTCTCGGGTTCTTCGTGTCTCAGCGGGGAATTGAGCAGATTGAAGCACCGAAGCGCGTCAAGGATGTACGAAGTCTTGCCGGCTGCGTGGCTGCTCTCAGCAGGTTTATCTCTAAGTCTGCTGAGCGCGCCCTACCATTTTTCAAAATATTGACAAAGGCAGGTCCAATGAAATGGACTCTGGAAGCGGAGGCTGCGCTGCAGGACTTAAAGAGATACCTGTCCTGCACTCCAATACTTGTTGCACCTAAGCCACAAGAGAAGTTGCTTCTATACTTAGAGGCAACCAATCAAGTGGTTAGTGCTGCGTTAGTAGAGGAGAGGGAGGCGGATGATGAGCCAGCGACCGCAGCAGATGCATCCAGCGACAAGCAGGGGGCTTCCCCGACAAGCTCTGGTCCCGACAAGGATTGATCTGCGCAGGCACAGGAGGAGAAACAGAAGAAAATGGTGCAGCGCCCAGTTTACTTTGTCAGTTACCTTCTGCAGGGGGCTAGGTCAAGGTACTCTGGTGTGCAGAAGTTGCTTTTCGTCCTTCTCATGGCCTCGAGAAAGCTGCGCCATAACTTCCAAGCACATAAGATCACAGTTGTCACTCGCTTTCCGCTGAAGAGGATACTGCAAAATCCAGAAGCAACAGGCAGGATTGTCGAGTGGACACTGGAACTGTCAAGCTTTGGCCTTAAGTTTGAGAGCACTTCAACTATCCAGAGCCGGGCATTGGCAGAATTCATAGTAGAGTGGACGCCAACACCAGATGAAGGGATTCCAGAAATGAGCATCCCCGTCAAAGAAGGAAGCAAAGAATGGATCTTGTACTTTGATGGTGCCTTCTCGCTGCAAGGCACCGGTGCGGGCGTGCTGCTTGTCGCGCCCACCGGAGAGCACCTCAAGTACGTAGTCCAGATGCACTTTCCCAAGGAGCAAGCGACAAACAATACTGCAGAGTATGAAGGTTTGCTTGCCGGTCTCAGGATCGCAGCAGACCTTGAGATCAAGAAGCTCATTGTCAGGGGTGACTCACAGCTTGTCGTCCGCCAAGTGAACAAGAGCTATCCGAGTCCATTGATGGAAGCCTATGTTGACGAAGTGAGAAAGTTAGAAGAGCACTTTGATGGCCTGCAGATGGAACATGTTCCGAGAGCTTAGAACGACATTGCTGATGGCTTGTCAAAGTGCGCTGCACTAAAGTTACATGTGGAACCAGGGATCTTTGTGCTCAAACTGACTCAACCGTCTGTAAAACCATCAACTGGACAGAGCAAAAAGAGGAAGTTGATTTCTGGTGACTATTTTCCGGCAGAGCTCCCCAAAGCCGCCGCCAAGAAGGTCCCCAAGATCAACACCAAAGGTGTTGAGGAGCAGTCTGCTCCGACAAGCCTTAGGGCTTGTTCCGTTGAATCAGACGCTCCCGACGAGTGTTGCTCCGGCAAGCTTGCCGGGGAACATCAAGCTCCGGCTGAGCCGCAGGTTCTTGCCGTAGAAGCGGATGTTCCCGCAGCAGCATATGTGCCTTTGGTCCTTGTTGTCGAGCCGCAAGCTCTAGCATGGGCGCAACAGATTGTCCATTTCCTTCAGACAGGAGAGCTTCCCTAAGAGCAAGAAGAAGCGGAAAGAGTAGCCCGGCAGTCAAGTATGTACCAGTTTGTCGATGACATACTGTACAGAAGGAGACCCAACGGCGTGAAATTGAAGTGTATTCCCCGGGAAGACGGACAAGAGCTGTCGGCAGAGATACATGGAGGCATATGTGGTCACCACATTGGCGCAAGAGTACTTGCCGGCAAGGCATTCCGGCAAGGTTTCTTTCGGCCGACATCCCACCAAGATGCAACTGCACAAGTAACCAAGTGTGAAGCGTGCCAGTTCCATTCCAAGCAAATACACCAGCCAGCTCAAGCTCTCCAGACGATCCCTTTATCCTGGCCATTTTCGGTCTGGGGGCTCGATATCCTCGGCCCCTTTCCCCGAGCTGTCGGGGGCTTTGAGTACTTGTACGTTGCAATCGACAAGTTCACAAAGTGGCCGGAAGTGGAAGCAGTGAGGAAGGTGACAGCACAGTCAGCAGTCAAGTTCTTCAGGTCGATTGTTTGCCGTTTCGGGGTACCTAACAGGATCATCACCGACAATGGCACGCAGTTCACGAGCCGCACCTTCATGCAGTACGTCCAAGATCTTGGCGCCAAGGTCTACTTCACTTAGGTTGCTCACCCGAGAAGCAACGGTCAAGCGGAGAGGGCAAATGCTGAAGTGCTGCGCGGGCTCAAGACCAGGATTTTCGACAGGCTGCACAAGTGCAGAAAGAACTGGATCGAGGAGTTGCCGGTGGTTCTTTGGTCGATCAGGACGACGCCAAATCGAGCCACTGGCCAGACACCTTTCGCTCTAGTTTATGGAGCAGAGGCAGTTCTCCCCACGGAACTCGTATACGGGTCGCCTCGAGTGCTCGCTTGTGATGAGCTTAAGCAAGAGCAGCTGCGGCAAGATGACGCGCTGCTCCTTGAGGAAGACCGTCTTCAGGCTGCTGTACGAGCTGCTCGCTACCAGCAAGCTTTGCGCTGCTACCATAGCCGCAAAGTTAATGCCAGAAGTCTCGAGGAAGGCGACCTTGTTCATCGGCGCGTTCATTCCGCCAAGAATCCCAATAAGTTGACGCCGAAGTGGGAAGGCCCTTACTTGGTGAAACGAGTCACTAGGCCCGGCGCTGTCCGCCTTGAGACCGAAGATGGCTTTTCGGTGAGCAACTCCTAGAACATTGAGCATCTTCGTAAGTTTTACCCGTAAGGCGCGGTTGCCGGAACCTGTTCCGGCAACCACCTTTTGTACAAGCCTTGCCGCTGTTGCATGTAACCCTTTGTACAAAGCCGGGCGCAGACCCCGTGCATAAATAAAGCTCATTTGCTCTGCACATCTTGTCAATTTCATGCTTTCTATTTTTTGCATGTATTATCTGACACCCTGTGCAGCACCTACCCCCGGTAAGCAATAACGAGCCATAAGGCTCCATATCTTTATTTTCTCTTCTTTCTTTTTCTCAAGAAAAGGGAAAGGTTCCCTCGCGCACAAGTTTGCCGGGGGGAAGGAGAAGATAAAGGTGTGGACCAGGCGTCGTCCAAGAAAGTCTAGACTTACCAGGAAGCAAATGACATAAAAGCTAAGTTGCCAAAGTTTGAGCAATCAGTTTAAAAAAATTTTAAGTTATCTTCCTTGAACGACCGTGCTTTGTATGGAAAACCTGTGCGCGGAGGAACCAACTCGTAGCTAGTTGCGCCCTTACTTTGTTTCGAGTCCGCTCAACAATTTAAGTGTGCTGCGACTAGTTTCGACAAGGTTTCTTGTCGGTAGCGGCACCGCCAGTAGGCTGCTGATGTTCCGCACTCAGCGCTCGCAGCTAAGGTGCCTGCGCCGGCAAGTTCCCTAAAAGCGTAGGGCAAAAACATACAAAGGAAGGAATCAAGTAAAGGAAATAACATAGCAGTCGATACCCAAAATAAAGTTATATTACAAGGTAACTTGTCGCGGCTCTAATAAATTGTTCTCACAACATGATCAGCAGCAGCAAGAAAAGGAGGAAATGGGCGGCCTAATCTACGCGGCCACCATCAACCCTCCTGACCTCATTCACCTTGTCCACAATGGGCATGACAAGGGCCTTGAGCGCTTCCAGATCAGCATTTCCCGGCAGCTTCTTGAGGACGTTGGTGAGGTTGAGGCCTGGGTTGCGGAAGGCCACCTTCACCAGCACCTTCTCCAGAACTCTCGCGCAGATCGTGCGCGACTCGTCGGCCAGCTGCTTTGGGATCTTCTCTCGAAGCCGCTAGAGAGCCGTCGCCACGCCCTTGAAGAACAAAGTGAGCTTGGCGCTGGGTTGGAGGTTCTCGTCGGAGGAATACCCGAGATCCTCCACCCCCAGCTGCACCAGCTCCTCGTCAATGACTGAAGCAATGTTCATGAGGCCCTCTGTCCAGAGCTCCACCATCTCCCTAAAGGTGTTCTGGGTCTCGGCAGCACTCGCCAGCAGCGCTTCATTACCCTTGATCTCCTCCTTCAAGGCCACCTCGCGCTCCTTGGCGTCGTCGAGCGTCTGGGTCAGTGTGGCCAGCTTCAATTCAAGATCGGCGTTGGAGTCCTTGGCGGCGCTAAGCTCTTTGCCCTTCTTGGCGAGACGGCCCTGTAGCTCGCCATGGGCAAGGGCGTCCTTCTCGCGCTCGCGCTTGAGCGCGGCAAGCTCTTCATCCCTCGCCTTGAGATCGGCCTCTAGCTGTGTTACCTTCGTCTCCAACTCCTTCTTGGCGGCCTCGGCAGCTGCGGCTGCGTCCTTTGCTTCCTTGAGAGCCCCGCCAAATGTCTGCTCCCGCGCGGCAAGCTCCTCCTCGTGGCTGTCCAGATTGACTTTCCGCTGCGCCAGCTCGCCTTCCCTCGCAAACAACTCCTCGGCGGCAAGCCGCTGTTGCTCTTCAGCTTCGGCCTTCTCAAGGAAGCAGGCTTTCCACGCTTCGACGAGCTGCACCCGCTCCTCTGCAATGGATCAGAGGGCTTCCTGATTGCGTTCCCGGAGCTCCTCCACGCGCTTCTCAATATTTTCTCCCGCCTGCGTGACAAGCGCTTCCGGGATTCCACTTTGGCTTGTTGGGCGCGGTAGAGCGATACCAGCTTCCGGAGCAGCTGCTCCTCCTCAGACTCACCGCTGCTGTTGCTCGGCGCGTTAACCAGTGTCAGCCCAGCGGAGGCGAGCACTTCTCCATCACAAGTCTCTCTTTCAACCGGCGCCCTAGAGCTTGAAGCCCAGGGGAGCTTGATGAAGACACCGTCGCCGGCCTTCAAGTAGGCGCCGGGCTGGGGCTCTTCGGAGCCTGGCGTTGCGTCAGCGGCGGAGGGATCGGCGGTCGGCGTAGCGCCTTGCGCTCCTGCGGCCTCAGGGTCGTCAGTGCGATCGCCGGACCCCTCGCCAGCTCCTGCGCGAGCAGCTTTGGCAGCCTCTTCGCCGGCAGGATCATCAGTGCCGGCCTCTTCTTTGGTGGCGGCGGCGTCGTCAGTGTTGCCGCGCGCGTTCTCCTCGCTGGTGGCCTCGGTCTCCATCGGCTCCGTGGAAGGTGGATCTGAAGGCCGGAAGAGGGAGAAAAGTCAAGCAAATATCCAAAAAGAAAATCGGAAGAAGAACCCAAGGGAAGTTTCAAGCAAGGGGATTACCTGTACTGGGATCTACAGTCATGGGCTCCGCCAACGGGGGGTTGCTGGTGCTGCCCCTTGCCGGAGACTCCTCCCTTGCCAGAGATTCCTCCCTTGCCGGGGACTTCTCCCATGCCGGAGAACACTCCCTTGCCGGGGAACCCTCCCTTGGCGGCATAGTCGAAGCAGATAGCATCTCAGGGGCGGCTTCCGGAGGCTCTTGGCGAGGCTGTTCTGCTCCTACACAAACAAACCAAGAGTCAGATATCAGGAAGACATGCGCGCCTAACAGCGGGAACACCCATGCGCGCCTAACAGCGGGAAGTAAATCATATACTTACACTGGGGGCTGCGCTGGGGGCTGCTTCGGGGAGTAGTTGCCGGGTCCGGCAAGGTGGTCTCGGGCGCGCCCCCTGCTGTCGCAGTGGGCTCGTCCTCGATGACAATCACCGGAGCCTTGGCTCTCTTCGCCGCTCTTGGGCCAGGGTCCTGAAAAGGAATCAGTTCAGAGTAAAGCAGATCAGATACAAGACAGAAACAACAAAAATTGAAGAACTATAAGTATAACAGGGAAGCTTACTCTTCTT
This sequence comes from Triticum timopheevii, assembly GCA_963921465.1. Taxonomy (NCBI): domain Eukaryota; kingdom Viridiplantae; phylum Streptophyta; class Magnoliopsida; order Poales; family Poaceae; genus Triticum; species Triticum timopheevii. The sequence continues at coordinate 146,153,859 of OY997270.1, forward strand.
CTTCCTCGTCGGAGCTGAGTGCGGAGAGGTCGAAGTTAGGCCCACCGAGGGAGTCCTGGACTAGGGGGTGTCCGGACAGCCGGACTATCATCATTCGCCGGACTCCAAGACTACGAAGATACAAGATTGAAGACTCCGTCCCGTGTCCGGATGGGACTTTCCTTGGCGTGGAAGGCAAGCTTGGCAATACGGATATGTAGATCTCCTACCATTGTAACCGACTCTGTGTAACCCTAGCCTCCTCCGGTGTCTATATAAACCGGAGGGCTTTAGTCCGTAGGACAACATACATTACAACAATCATACCATAGGCTAGCCTTAGGGTTTAGCCTCCTTGATCTCGAGGTAGATCCACTCTTGTACTACCCATATCATCAATATTAATCAAGCAGGACGTTGGGTTTTACCTCCATCGAGAGGGCCCGAACCTGGGTAAAAACATCGTGTCCCTCGTCTCCTGTTACCATCCGCCTAGACGCACAGTTCGGGACCCCCTACCCGAGATCCGCCGGTTTTGACACCGACATTGGTGCTTTCATTGAGAGTTCCTCTGTGTCGTCACCGATAGGGCGGATGCCTCCACCCATCTTCAAAGACGGTGTTTTCACCGAAGGGGCCTTGGCCGCCGGCCAAACTATCCGGCTAGGTGGTTTTCTTATGACCGCCTGTCCGGCCGCCGCTTCGACAATGACTTCTCAAGTCGTCAGAAGCAATCTTCGCGTCAGCCCGAAAGCTACCGAACAGTTGGATCCAATAGAGCTCTCGCCTGTTAATGAGCTCTTGGATCGTATCGCCGCCCTGGGAGTCGCTACGGACTAGAACCAGATTGGGCTTAAAACCGATCTGAGAGAGATTAACTCTCCCTAGGCCACCCACCACGTTGCAGTGGTAGAGGAGCAATACGGCAACTCTTCGCCTGTATTGAAAACTATTCATGTCCGGATTTCCGAACCCTCCATGCCGGATTTCCGCGGAGGGACGGACTCCGATCGAGCATTGAATTTAAAACCATGCATCACTCCGGACTCGCTGGATCGTGTCCAGCAACCCAAGCTTCCAAATTCGGAAACTCCTCGGCCTTCGAGCCCCAAGATGGGCAGGGATCCGGACTTTAGTCCACCCACCCACCCAGACATATGCGATCTATCTCTAATCCGGCAAGAGCCCGCTGAAACAGTACATCACTACTGGGCTAGATTCCTCCTGGTTATGGACAGGATAAAGGACTGCCGAGAGGAAAACACAATCTCAATTTTCTGCAATAATTGCATAGACAAGGGAATATCGAACGCCATCGATCGTCGCAAAACTACACGTTTCGCCGATCTGGCGTCCATAGTACGAAAGTACTGTGCCATGGAGAGTTTTCGGAAAACCGAAAACCAATTTTGGGATAATCCGGCCCCAACCCCAGTCCGCAATAAAAGGGTGCCTCACACTCGAGCCCTAGAAGCAAAAAAGAAAAAGCAAAAACCCAATAAGGGGCACGGAACCGTACTGGAGGGATGGCTCAATGGACCCTGTAAGCTTCATAGTACAGAGGGAGCCGTCCCAACACATAGCCTTCGAGCATGTTGGATATTACGGCAGGTGGCCAAAAGTGGCGAGGAGGTCCTAGCCCCGGGAAACCACTCCAACAACACCAGTACGGTATCAACAGTCTTCGAGACCTTCGCATCAAACAATATGCGAAAGCGAACAATCCGCGGACTCACCGAAGTTTACCAAGTAGCAACAACAAATCCGGTCCTGGCTACGCCCAATCTGGGCGAACCAATGTTGTTATACATCGCAGCAACGCATCAAGTCGTAAGCGCGGTCCTCGTCGTCGAACGAGAGACAGAAGGGCACAAATTCCCTCTTCAAAAACCAGTGTATTATGTATCCACTGTGTTAACCCCCTGCAAGTCCCGTTACCCGCACTATCAGAAGATAGCATACGTGGTGTTCATGGCGTCCCGGAAGCTCCGGCACTACTTTCAAGAGTGTTCGATAACAGTGGCCTCTGAAGTACCACTCAATGACATTATAAATAACCGCGACGCGACGGGCAGGATTGCAAAATGGGCCATTGAGCTCTTACCATTCGACATAATTTACAAACCTCGGCGGGCTATAAAGTCACAAGTTCTGGCTAACTTTGTCGCCGAATGGACCGAAGCCGAACTCCCTAAAGAGTACGGCGCATACTCCAATTGGACTATGCATTTCGACGGCTCTAAAATGTTGGCCGGACTAGGGGCTGGCGTCGTATTGACGTCCCCAACCGGAGACACAGTCCAGTATGTACTTCAAATAATGTACACGGACTCCAACAATGCAGCCGAATACGAGGCCCTGTTACATGGTCTCCGGATGGCAGTCTCCATGGGCATTCAACGCCTAGAGGTGCGCGGGGATTCAAACCTTGCAATATCCCAAATAAACGGAGACTTCGACGCCAAGGATCCAAAAATGGCAGCATATCGCAACGCTGTCCTAAAAATGTCAGCTCGGTTTGAAGGACTCGAATTCCATCACATAGCCCGAGATAACAACCAAGCGGCCAACGTACTGGCACGCATCGGTGCCAAACGTGATGCTGTCCCTCCAAATATCTTCCTGGAACGGCTTTTCAAGCCATCCATACTATGGGAAGAGGAGCTCGGAAGTGACAAACCGGAAAAAACCGCGCCAATCGGCAATTCAGCCGATGACATAACACCTTCAGCCCACGTCATAATGGTAGTAATCGCCCCGTGGACAGAACCTTTCCTAGCCTACTTGCTTAGGCAGGAACTTCCCGAAGACCAAAACGAGGCCCGCTGCATAGTCCAGCGATCAAAAGCCTACAAGGTCCATGAGGGAGAACTTTATAAGAAAAGTACAACCGGAGTCCTTCAAAGGTGTATCTCCGAAGAGGGAGGGCGAAACCTCCTGGCTGAAATTCATGCTGGACTAGGCGGACACCACGCGGCAGCCCGAGCCCTTGTTGGAAAGGCATTCCGTACAAGATTTTATTGGCCGACGGCCTGGGCAGATGCTCAGGACTTAGTCCAGAAATGCATTGGTTGTCAGCTCTTTGCTAATCAGAGCCACATGCCGCCCACCGCCCTCAAAACTATACCCATTACCTGGCCGTTCGCGGTCTGGGGGCTTGACATGGTTGGACCCCTAAAAGGGGGAACCCACAAGCAAAGATACCTATTGGTCATGGTGGATAAATTCACCAAATGGATAGAGGCCAAACCGGTCAAAACGGCAGAGTCCGGACCAGTGATAGACTTTATATCCGGGGTAGTACACCGCTACGGAGTCCCACATAGCATCATCACCGACAACGGCACGAATTTCACAGCCGACGAGGTTAAGTCATGGTGCAAAAATATGGGCATCAAGCTCGACTACGCTTCAGTCTATCACCCTCAAACCAACGGTCAAGTGGAACGAGCAAATGGTCTAATAATGAGCGGCATTAAGCCCAGACTAGTGCGGTCACTTACTAAATCCGACACGCACTGGGTCGAGGAGCTCGACTCCGTACTCTGGGGGCAGCGGACAACGCCCAACCGTACTACCGGATTCACACCATTTTTTATGGTATACGGCGCAGAGGCAGTCTTGCCCTGTGACATCATTCATGACTCACCTAGAGTGTGCATGTACGAGGAAAGAGAGACCGAGCTCGATCGGCAGGACAGCTTAGACACACTGGAGGAAGAACGCGACGTCGCGAAGGCTCGTTCCGCATTTTATCAGCAGCAGGCCCGAAGATATCAAAGCAGAGAAGTACGGGCCAAGACTTACAACGTTGGTGAACTAGTTCTACGCCTGCCGGACAAGAAAAAGGACAAGCTCAAGCCCAAATGGGAGGGCCCCTTCATTATCGATCAAGTCCTGACCGGCGGAGCATACCGTCTACGAAATGCGTCGGATAACCGACTCGAGCCGAACCCATGGAACGCAGCCCGCCTCCGACGATTCTATGCCTAGCGCCGGACTAAGAGTTCGTCCCCTTCCCCCGTCCAAACTTTTACACTTCGGCTATCTTTTGTTTCCCTTTTCATACCTTTTTATTCAAAAGCCCTTATGGGCCTATTTTCGCATTTTTCGCATACACATGATGTGCCATCTGCACTCATTATTCCTGGGGGCTTCTTTTACAGAAGCTCAATTATAAGGGTTTCATACCCAGCACATGTGTCAAGCTTCCACATGTACCTTTTACTCACCATTATATGCATCGATATGACTTAACTTTTGGCCAAGCTAGGTTGCCTGGCTCCTGTGCTTACCCCTACGTTCTCGATTGTTCGGCTAGGAGGTAAAGGGAGCACCTCTGCGATTGTTACTGCCGGGTCAGCCGGATGTGTACCTCAGACTGGGTGAAGCCGAAAGCTAGCGTTCTTAAGGGAATATTCGGTCAGTGACTTAAAAGATGACTTTTTACCTATTTATTTATCCGCCCCAGATGTTTTTCTGCTTTCTTTGCAGTCCGTACATGCACTTTAGGGCATGCCTCCCAGGGAAAGGAACCCTTAACGGAACTATTCTCCCTTGAAGATGTTTCTTACTAACCATGTAATATAACATAACTAGTTGGGCACTTGTCTAATAAAGCACTAATGACCCCTACGCCTGGTCTCTATGCATACCACGGTTGTTTCTTAACCAAAAAGGTATTCGGACACACTCTGGACTCTAGGGTCCCGAGGTTGAAGCGAAAAGGTCGGCAAAGACAAACGATCTACAATCTGGCTAGAAGGCATTTCACATGTCACTTTAAAGGAAAACATACATTGTCAAATTTACTGATTGTATTCCTCCTCAATCCCGTCTAACAGGCTGTCTAATTTACAGTCTCGTTGGGAAAATTTAGCAGCCAACTCTACCTGGCTGTACGCTAAACTCACAGGGATCTCCTTCCGATCGGGCCCCACCGGTCCAACTTCGGCCATGTGGTTGGGATCTGCCTTCTTGTAACGCGTCTTCACCATGGCCCAAGCCTCCCTGGCACCTTGACGGCAAGCCGAAATCTTCCACAAACGGAAGCGCTGCCGCACTCCTTGAAGCTTCTCCGAAAGCTCCGCAAGGCCCTCGGGTACGGAGAGGGCTGGCCATAACGCCTGGACGACGCCGCTCATTGCCTGCCGAACTCGTTCGAGCAGTTGCAACAGCTCAGGAAGTTAATCACCCGTTGATACGGGCATCTCCTCTACAGGGCGACCTGTGAGTATACCTACAAGACATACTATGTCAATTTGCTTCCTCGCCGAACTCTTATTTTAAAAGGAGTCCGCTCAAGCACTTACTATAAATGCCGCGACGAAGCCGCTGATTCTCCTTAACGGAGCCGGACAGCTCGGCTCGAGCGCCCTTCAGTTCTTCTCCGAGCTTGTTCCTTTCTTGCTGCACCCTATTCAGCGCACTCTCGCCGGCCTTTAGCTGGCGCAGCAGTGCTTGCCTGTCCGGATCTTGTCCGACGGCACCTGCAATGTCATCATTAGACTTGCGCGCACGCCGCATAGGCTTATATTTATTAATAAAAATGTGTTACCAGGAGTGGTCTCTGCGTCTCCTCCTGCGGCAGCAAGTGCGGCCTCGAGTTGGGCCTTGCACCCTTGCAGCTCCTGAGACAGCTAGGCATTCTTCTCGGTAAGAGCCTGCGTTTCAAATGATCCTTAAATCAGTTAACATAACTACTTTAAGTCTCGGGGGCTACTGGTATATATAACCATTAAAATTCCTTTACCTGTATGTCTTTCACATACTGCTCCGTGGCTCTGGTAAAACCATCTTGAGCGGCACGGAGATGCGCATCCCCCGCGTTAAAGGCGTCTAATGCCTCAGGGGAGAAGCACGCTTCACGAAATACTATCCGGCGGCGCCTATGGTTCATGGCGCTCTCCACCTCAGACTTGGTGGCGGACAGTCTGTCGGTATCCTCCGTTGGAGAAGGATCCGGCCCGCATCTTGCGCTTGCCTCCCCCTCCGGGCCGGGCGCTGGAGCCTGGCCGGTGTGGGTTGGTTCAGCAACTTCCGCGCCCGCAGTCCGCCGAGCGCTTTTTCTCCTATAAAGATCATGAGCACTCAGACGCTTCCTAGGAATGTTGCTCTGAAAATTCAAATACGAGCTATACCTTTGCGGCGACGTTTCTGTCTGCACCGCACTCCTTTTCCACCTGTTGGTCCGGACTGACCTCTGTAGGTCAGCCGCCGCGGGCTCGGCTTCCCACCGTGAAGGCGCTTCCTGCAAAATACCATCGTTTGCGAAGGTTAGAAATGGGCAAAGAAGAGATAATGGTGTCCGGACCTCTGTCACAGTCACCTGGGAAGCCGAACACAGTCCGAGGTAGTCCTCCGTAATGGCAACCAAAGCATTGTCCATGCTGAGCTGGTGAAATACCCCGTCGATCAGCTCCACCTCGATGTCCGGATCCTCTTCGGAGGCCGGATATAGGGATCCTTCCGGATCCTCGGGTTGCGGAGCAGGACTTACCATGTCCTCCATAGTCCGGCATAGATCCTGCGCCGAAGACATAATAAGAAGCCTAAACTTCGAATGCATGGGTTGAGCCCTTAAAAGTGTTCGCTTACCCATCCTCTAGGGTTGTTCATGGAAAACCCATTTAAAGGGTTCGTTCGAAGGAAGTCCTCCTTCTCCCCCTTGTACAGACTGGACATGATCTTCACCAGGTCCTCGGTCGAGTCCGGCCCTTTGCGGCCATGACGGGTAGCATCATCTTCCCCATTGAAATCTCACATAGGATGGCCTCTATATTGCAATGGCTGTACCCCCCGCATGATGCATATCACCATGACTCCAATCATGGTCAACCCAGAGTGGGCCAACAATCGTATGCGGCCCATCAAGTAATGGACGCTCTTGTCCTCCTCCAAGCGGGGGCTCCATGGGCGCCAGCTGAGGCGTTTCTTCAAGGGAGCAGCACTAAACTCCGGGAGGCCAATCCGGACTGGGTCTGGCAATGGAGCGTCTCCAATGTAAAACCACTCTGAAGGCCAGTCTTTGGACGCCTTCTTGGGAGTACCGGATGGGTATCCGGTCCCGGCGATGCGCCATATTTTGGCGCCGCCCACTTGATATATGGACCCCTCGTGAGAACGAGGTACGAGGCAGAACAGCCTCTTCCACAATGCAAAATGGGGCTCAATGCCCAGGAACAGCTCGCAAAGAGCTACGCAGCCCGCGATATGCAAGAGAGGCGGGTGTGAGGTGGTGAAGCTGGAGTCCGTAGAACTCCAGGAGCCCGCGGAGGAACGGATGTATTGGGAATCCGAGTCCCCTTATCAGATAGGGGACGAAGCATACTCGCTCCCCCTTATTGGGGCTTGGGGTAGCCTTAGCTTGCCTCCCACCTTGATAAGTGACCATCCCGGCTCGAACCGGGACCATGAAGGCCGGAGGGAGATATCCCCCCGCTTGGAGCTTCACTAGCTCGTTGTGCAGAACAGAGCACCTCCTCCAATCCCCTGGCGATGGGCTGGGAGCGCAAGAAGAGGAGCCGCGTCGACGATCCATGATGGAATGGATTTTTAGATCAAAGGCGCTCTGATGAAGTATTCATGGGAGGAAGATGGTGTGGTTTGGATCTGGATTTTTGCCTCCTTTGTAGGCGGATGGCTCGCACGACTAGGGGGTAAAACGTAAAAGACACCCTGGCTTTTCGCATTCGTGCGACGCGTGGAAAAAGGTCATTATTTGGTGTAGAAGCCGAGGAACACAGTATTTAAGATGAAGCCGGATACTGTTCGGCAGGTACATGGAATTTGAAGAGAGAACACGCCTTGCAACGCCGAAGACTATAAACGTGCTGGACTTATCGTCATTGAAGCCTAGTTCGGGGGCTACTGACGGAGTCCTGGACTAGGGGGTGTCCGGACAGCCGGACTATCATCATCCGCCGGACTCCAAGACTACGAAGATACAAGATTGAAGACTCCGTCCCGTGTCCGGATGGGACTTTCCTTGGTGTGGAAGGCCAACTTGGCGATACGGATACGTAGATCTCCTACCATTGTAACCGACTCTGTGTAACCCTAGCCTCCTCCGGTGTCTATATAAACCGGAGGGCTTTAGTCCGTAGGACAACATACATTACAACAATCATACCATAGGCTAGCCTTAGGGTTTAGCCTCCTTGATCTCGAGGTAGATCCACTCTTGCACTACCCATATCATCAATATTAATCAAGCAGGATGTAGGGTTTTACCTCCATCGAGAGGGCCCGAACCTGGGTAAAAACATCGTGTCCCTCGTCTCCTGTTACGATCCGCCTAGACGCATAGTTCGGGACCCCCTACCCGAGATCCGCCGGTTTTGACACCGACACCCACCTTCGGCGCGGCGAGGCAGAGGAGTAGGTTCCCTTGGCCGCTTGGTGGGGGCAGCGGCGGTGGTCCGGGACGACCCCGCTCCAGTTGCCGCAGCGGCGCGAGGCGCTCCCGCGGCAACAGTACTTGTCACGGCGGAGCGTGTCGCGCGACGCGACGGCTGCTGACCCGTCTGCCGCCCTGCTAAATCCCCGGCCTTGCGGAGACGCCTTCTTGGTGGGGCTGGGGGCTGCTCTGTGGGCTCCGTTTGCGGCAAGCTACCTCGAGACGGCGGGCCGCTCGCACCCTCGGCGGGCTTGCTCGACTCGGCGTCAGGCGCGGCAAGCTCTTCCTCGCCATCAAGCCATTCTCGATCGGCAAGGCTTGCCGCCTCTGCAGCCTCTGCCTCCTCCACGGTGAACCCGAACTCGCCCGCGGCAGCGGCTGCCGCCGCTTCTTCCGCCCTGGTGGCGATGCGCTGCATCTCCTCCTCGGTGGTGTCGTGGGTGAGGCTCCTCTGTTCGTCGGCGTGGACCGCTACCTCCACCAGGCCGTCGAAGAACTGCTGCACAACGTCGTCCGCATGCTCTTGCCAAGTTGGGACAAGACCATGCGAGTCGCACAACAGCATCATTGCACGGATGCGGTCGAGCAAAGAATTGTTGCACAACGGAATGACACCTGCCGGCAACCTGAACCATTCGTGATGCTGAGGGTCGTGCTTGAACAACTCCTTGAGCATCGCATCCAGCTCCAGCATAGTGAAATTGAAGTTGAGGCCCGGGCGCAGCCTTATGATGTCCGCCGGACCCCCGAATTCCCAGGCGGATGTCCTCCTCTCTTGCAGGGGGGCGATGCAGTGGCGAAGAAAATCTGCGCCAACGGCACCTACAGTGAGCCCGACAAGCCTGAGGCGCAAGATCCGGGTGGTGGCGATCTTCAGCTTGTCGTCTTCCGCGGCCAAGCTGCTCCAATCGCCACCGCGCACTACTAGGACTTGGCGCTGGGCGGTAAAGGGCTGCGGGTTCTCCTCGACGATCCAGCACCACTCCGCTCTCCACTCCTCCCATTTGCTGCGAAGCTCCCCCTCCAGATACGCCTCCTTCTTCTCGGCTCTCGAGATCCAGGCGATCCCGCCGAATAAAGGCTCTCCTCTCTCGACCCGAGGCATGAAGTAGTGGAGGAAGAGGGCTACATTTGGGTGTACTCCGACAATGTTTTCGCAGACATGTGCGAAAACTGCCATGGTCAGAACGGCATTGGGGGTGAAATCAAGGAGGTGGAACCCGTAGGTATTCATGATATCGTAGAAGAATTCAGAGAAGGGCGGGCAGAGCCCGTAGTAGAAGAACAGCACGAAGAAGGGGTATCTGTTTGGAGCCCGTTTCAAAGCGGCGGCGGAGAGTACCTTCGTGCGCGGATGCGCTCGCGTCTCCGTCGACCAGAAGAGGTAGTACCGTTCCCTCGGCTCCGCTGCAGCGAGCTCGGAGGGGAAAGTTGCCCGCTCCTTTCACAGCGCCTCAAGACGCAGCGCCTCGGCCGACTTCACGCCCTTCCCGGCTTTCGGAGCCATGGCGGAGGTGGTGGGGGAGATCGACGGCGTTGGTGGCGATGGCGGCGATGGGGGGCGGAGCGCTGCTCTCTTTCGGCTTTGGAAGCGGAGGGGAGCGGCGGAGATTTCTGAGATGAGAACAGCGACTGGTGAGATGGGGGAACTGCCCCTGTTTCCCCCGCTTATAAAGAGGAGGAGGCGAATGTTACACTTTTTCCGAATAAAGAATCACCCATGATCTCTCCCACGACGCCGCATTCGACGCGTGCCGTTAAGGGAGGGCACGGTGGATACGGAGTCAGATCCGGCGTGACCCAGGCCGCATGTGCCCGTGCCCTGTTTTGGGCCTGGCCCAACAGCGCTCGGCACCATGTATGGCCCAGGCCCGGGGGCTCCTGTCGGTGTACTAGAGTAGGGGTACCCTAGTATCCCGACCTTGTGCACGGGCAGTCGCAGCACCCCGCGGCAAGGCTTGCCGGGTGACCGCCAAGGTCCTCCGTTGGTTCCTTTGTAGCCATTCAAGAACAAAGTGTTCAAGCCGAGAAGACAAGGCCCCGGCAAGAGGAGCTTGCCGGGAAGGTCAAGGCCCTGGCAAGAGGAGCTTGCCGGGAAGGCCAACGAAGGCATTTCAAGGAACTTGCCGCAACGCGCCTCGCGTCCCGGCAAGGCCCGTCAAGACAACAACCGAGGCAAGGCGCTTGCCGCGGCAAAGCTACCACTTTGCGCCCGCGCTCCAGCGCATCAACCAAAGTGTCGCCCTGAGACCTTCCCAGGCGCGCGTGGCAAGAAGCTGTGCAGCTAGCGGTGCGAGGTGGCAAGCGGAGACGACAAGATGGCCATCGTGGCGAGCGGTGGCGCCCCTAACGGTCGCTTTTCTGCACTGTTTGGGCGATGCAGACGGGCATTTAATGCTTTTGTCCCCTGCCATCAGGGTTAGGTATGGTGCACTGTACAAGTAGTTGTACCAACCACATCTTTTATGTTTTTGCCCTCGCCTACGTTGCCACCTGTCAGTGACCCCTTGAGCGTATAAAAGGAGGCCCGTGCGCAACGTAGGGGGGATTCGAAGCATTCGAAACTAGAAAACACTCACGCTCCCGAGCGAGAAGGCAATACAATCAGACAAGCAGCAGTAGGAGTATTATCTCTCCGGAGAGCTCCGAAGCTGGGTAAAACCGCTCGCGTGCTTCGCCTTGATCCGCTCTTCGTGCGATCTCCGCCCCCGCCAGACCGAAAGGGGCTCCGGTCCGATAGGTGTTCGTTTCTCACGACACCAGCCCATATTGCTGTTTTATTGCCTGTTTCAGTATTTCGAAGAAAGGGAATATCAAACGGAGTCCAAACGGAATGAAACGTGCGGGATTGTTATTTTTGGAACGAACATGATCCGGGAGACTTGGAGTACAAGCCAGGGAACCTTCGAGGAGGCCAGGAGATAGGAGGGCGCGCCCACCCCTGTGGACGCGCCGCCCTGTCTCGTTGGCCCCTCGAGGCTGCCCCGACCGACTTCTTTCGCCTATATATTCCCACATACCCTAAAACCATCGAATACGAAGATAGATCAGGTGTTCCGCTGCCGCTAGCCTCTGTAGCCACCAAAAACCTCTCAGGAGCCCATTCCGGTGCCCTACCGGAGAGGGAATCCCTCACCGGTGGCCATCTTCATCATTCCGGTGCTCTCCATGATGAGGAGGGAGTTGTTCACCCTCGGGGTTGAGGGTATGTACCAGTAGCTATGTGTTTGATCTCTCTCTCTCTCTCTCTCTCTCTCTCTCTCTCTCGTGTTCTTGACTTCGCACGATCTTGATGTATCGCGAGCTTTGCTATTATAGTTGGAGCTTATGATGTTTCTCCCCCTCTACTCTCCTGTAATGGATTGAGTTTTCCCTTTAAAGTTATCTTATCGGATTGAGTCTTTAAGGATTTGAGAACACTTGATGTATGTCCTGCTATGTTTATTTGTGGTGACAATGGGATATCACGTGATCCACTTGATGTATGTTTTGGTGATCAACTTGCGGGTTCCTCCCATGAACCTATGCATAGGGGTTGGCACACGTTTTCGTCTTGACTCTCCGGTAGAAACTTTGGGGCACTCTTTGAAGTACTTTGTGTTGGTTGAATAGATGAATCTGAGACTGTGTGATGCATATCGTATAATCATGCCCTCGGATACTTGAGGTGACAATGGACTATCTAGGTGACATTAGGGTTTTGGTTGATTTGTGTCTTAAGGTGTTATTCTAGTATGAACTCTATGATAGATTGAACGGAAAGAATAGCTACATGTTATTTTACTACGGACTCTTGAATAGATAGAACAGAAAGGATAACTTTGAGGTGGTTTCGTACCCTACCATAATCTCTTCGTTTGTTCTCCGCTATTAGTGGCTTTGGAGTGACTCTTTGTTGCATATTGAGGGATAGTTATATGGTCCAATTATGTTATTATTGTTGAGAGAACTTGCACTAGTGAAAGAATGAACCCTATGCCTTGTTTCCTACCATTGCAATACCGTTTACGCTCACTTTTACCTCTTGTTACCTTGCTGTTTTCATATTTTCAGATTACAAATACCTATATCTACTATCCATATTGCAGTTGTATCACCATCTCTTCGCCGAACTAGTGCACCTATACAATTTACCATTGTATTGGGTGTGTTGGGGACACAAGAGACTCTTTGTTATTTGGTTGCAGGGTTATTTGAGAGAGACCATCTTCATCCTACGCCTCCCACGGATTGATAAACCTTAGGTCATCCACTTGAGGGAAATTTTCTATTGTCCTAAAAACTTGTGCACTTGCAGACCCAACAACGTCTACTAGAAGAAGGTTGTGTAGTAGACATCAGGCACCATAGTTTACCCTGGTTCGAGCCACCTTGCGTTGTAATACCCTACTCTAGCATTTTGGTGGATTACCTCAGGGGCTATGGATGAACTAGTATAGTGGATGAACAAGCCTCAGGAGGTGAGGTGTTCTTGAGCTCGGGTGAGCTGGTGAGGTGGTTGGAGAGAATGGGTCTGATCCCTGTTCTCCTCTTTCCCTCTTTTCTCGACCGCTCTGTATGGTGGTGGCTAAGTCCTATATATAGTGGCCTTGGTCCTCTTCCCAAATGTTGGCGGGAAGGGATCCCACAACGTCCAGATTTGAAGTGGTACGACAAGTACATCCATCCTGACTAAAGTGGTCTTTGCCTGCGAAAATCCTCTGGTCGTGACACTGCGGTGGGCTCGGCGATGACCTCCGTCCTGCCGTCCTAGCGGTCTTGGTCTTGTTGCTCAGGAATGGAAACCTTTGGCTGATTCCTCGGGACTCCGCGCCTGCTGCTTGCCTCCCTTGCAACAGAGGAAACCGGTACTCTACGCCCGCTGGAGCCCGTCTGGCGCCCGCCTGCCCTTCACTACTAGGGAAAATCCTAGCAGCAGCGCGGGTTTTAGGCCTATTAGTAGCGCGTGCTGGAGCGCTACTGGTACGGCGCTACAGCTAAAGGTTAGCAGTAGCGTGTTGTGGAACGTAGTAATTTCAAAAAAATTCCGACGCACACGCAAGGATCATGGTGATGCATAGCAACGAGAGGGGAGAGTGTTGTCCAGGTACCCTCGTAGACCGAAAGCGGAAGTGTTAGAACAACGCGGTTGATGTAGTCGTACGTCTTCACGATCCGACCAATCCAAGTACCGAACGTACGGCACCTCCGAGTTCAGCACACGTTCAGCTCGATGACGATCCCCGGACTCCGATCTAGCAGGGTGTCGGGGATGAGTTCCGTCAGCACGATGGCGTGGTGACGGTGATGATGTTCTACCAACACAGGGCTTCGCCTAAGCACCGCTACGATATGACCGAGGTGGAATATGGTGGAGGGGGGCACCGCACACGGCTAAGGAACGATCACGAAGATCAACTTGTGTGTTATGGGGTGCCCCCCTGACCCCGTATATAAAGGAGGGAAGGGGGAGGTGCGGCCGGCCCCTAGGGGTGTGCCTGGAGGAGTCCTAATCCCACCGGGAGTAGGACTCCCCCCTCTTGCCTTGTTGGAGAAGGAAGGGGGAAGGAAGAAAGAGGAAAGGGGGCGCCTCCCCCCTTCCTTGTCCTATTCGGACTAGGGGGAGGGGGTGCGTGGCCTGCCCTGGCCGGCCCTCCTCTTTTCCCTTAGGGCCCATGTACGCCCATTAACCCCCCCGGGGGGGGGGGGGTTCCGGTAACCCCCCGGTACTCCGGTAAAATCCCGATTTCACCCGGAATAATTCCGATATCCGAATATAGCCTTCCAATATATAAATCTTTATGTCTCGACCATTTCGAGACTCCTAGTCATGTCTGTGATCACATCCGAGACTCCGAACAACCTTCGGTACATCAAAACTTATAAACTCATAATATAACTGTCATCGTAACGTTAAGCGTGCGGACCCTACGGGTTCGAGAACTATGTAGACATGACCTAGAACTGTTTCTAGTCAATAACCAATAGCGGACCTGGATGCTCATATTGGCTCCTACATATTCTACGAAGATCTTTATCGGTCAAACCGCATAACAACATACATTGTTCCCTTTGTCATCCGTATGTTACTTGCCCGAGATTCAATTGTCGGTATCCAATACCTAGTTCAATCTCGTTACCGGCAAGTCTCTTTACTCGTTATGTAATGCATCATTCTGTAACTAACTCATTAGCTACATTGCTTGCAAGGCTCATAGTGATGTACATTATCGAGAGGGCCCAGAGGTACCTCTCCGACAATCAGAGTGACAAAACCTAATCTCGAAATACGCCAACTCAACATGTACCTTTGGAGACACCTGTAGAGATCCTTTATAATCACCCAGTTACATTGTGACGTTTGGTAGCACACAAAGTGTTCCTTCGGTAAACAGGAGTTGCATAATCTCATAGTTCTAGGAACTTTGTATAAGTCATGAAGAAAGCAATAGCAACATACTAAACGATCAAATGCTAAGCTAACGGAATGGGTCAAGTCAATCACATCATTCTTCTAATGATGTGATCCCGTTAATCAAATGACAACACATGTCTATGGTTAGGAAACACAACCATCTTTGATTAATGAGCTAGTCAAGTAGAGGCATACTAGTGACGTTAAGTTTGTCTATGTATTCACACATGTATTATGTTTCCGGTTAATACAATTCTAGCATGAATAATAAACATTTATCATGATATGAGGAAATAAATAATAACTTTATTATTGCCTCTAGGGCATATTTCATTCAGTCTCCCACTTGCACTAGAGTCAATAATCTAGATTACACAGTAATGATTCTAACACCCATGGAGTCTTGGTGTTGATCATGTTTTGCTCGTGGAAGAGGCTTAGTCAACGGGTCTGCAACATTCAGATCTGTATGTATCTTGCAAATCTCTATGTCTCCCACCTGGACTTGGTCCCGGATGGAATTGAAGCGTCTCTTGATGTGCTTGGTCCTCTTGTGAAATATGGATTCCTTTGCCAAGGCAATTGCACCAGTATTGTCACAGAAGATCTTCATTGGTCCCGATGCACTAGGTATGACACCTAGATCGGAAATGAACTCCTTCATCCAGACTCCTTCATTTGCTGCTTCCGAAGAAGCTATATACTCCGCTTCGCATGTAGATCCCGCCATGATGCTTTGTTTAGAACTGCACCAACTTACAGCTCCACCGTTTAATAAAAACACGTAACCTGTTTGCGATTTAGAATCGTCCGGATCAGTGTCAAAGCTTGCATCAACGTAACCATTTACGACTAGCTCTTTGTCACCTCCATAAATGAGAAACATATCCTTAGTCCTTTTCAGGTATTTCAGGATATTCTTGACCGTTGTCCAGTGTTCCACTCCTGGATTACTTTGGTACCTACCTGCCAAGCTTATTGCTAGGCATACGTCAGGTCTGGTACACAGCATTGCATACATGATAGAGCCTATGGCTGAAGCATAGGGAACATCTTTCATTTCCTCTCTATCTTTTGCTGTGGTTGGGCATTGAGTCTGAATCAACTTCACACCTTGTAACACGGGCAAGAACCCTTTCTTTGCCTGATCCATTTTGAACTTTTTCAAAACTTTATCAAGGTGTGTGCTTTGTGAAAGTCCAATTAAGCGTCTTGATCTATCTATATAGATCTTTATGCCCAATATGTAAGCAGCTTCACCGAGGTCTTTCATTGAAAAACTTTTATTGAAGTATCCCTTTATGCTATCCTAAAATTCTATATCATTTCCAATTAACAATATGTCATCTACATATAATATCAGAAATGCTACAGAGCTCCCACTCACTTTCTTGTAAATACAGGCTTCTCCAAAAGTCTGTATAAATCCATATGCTTTGATCACACTATCAAAACATTTATTCCAACTCCGAGATGCTTGCACCAGTCCATAAATGGAACGCTGGAGCTTGCACACTTTGTTAGCACCTTTTGGATCGACAAAACCTTCCGGTTGCATCATATACAACTCTTCTTCTAGAAATCCATTCAGGAATGTAGTTTTGACATCCATTTGCCAAATTTCATAATCATAAAATGCGGCAATTGCTAACATGATTCGGACAGACTTAAGCATCGCTACGGGTGAGAAAGTCTCATTGTAGTCAACCCCTTGAACTTGTCGAAAACCTTTCGCAACAAGTCGAGCTTTGTAGACAGTTACATTACCATCAGCATCAGTCTTCTTCTTGAAGATCCATTTATTCTCGATGGCTTGCCGATCATCGAGCAAGTCAACCAAAGTCCATACTTTGTTCTCATACATGGATCCCATCTCAGATTGCAAGGCTTCAGGCCATTTTGCGGAATCTGGGCTCATCATCGCTTCCTCATAGTTCGTAGGTTCGCCATGGTCAAGTAACATGACTTCCAGAATAGGATTACCGTACCACTCTGGAGCGGATCCTACTCTGGTAGACCTACGAGGTTCAGTAGTAACTTGATCTGAAGTTTCATGATCAATATCATTAGCTTCCTCACTAATTGGTGTAGTTGTCACAAGAACTGGTTCTTGTGATGAACTACTTTCCAACAAGGGAGTAGGTACAGTTACCTCATCAAGTTCTACTTTCCTCCCACTAACTTCTTTCGAGAGAAACTCCTTCTCTAGAAAGGATCCGAGCAACGAAAATCTTGCCCTCAGATCTGTGATAGAAGGTGTACCCAGTACTCTCTTTTGGGTATCCTATGAAGACACATTTCTCCGATTTGGGTTCGAGCTTATATGGTTGAAGTTTCTTCACATAAGCATCGCAGCCCCAAACTTTAAGAAATGACAACTTTGGTTTCTTGCCACAGTTCATAAGGCGTCGTCTCAACGGATTTTGATGGTGCCCTATTTAACGTGAATGCGGCCGTCTCTAAAGCATAACCCCAAAATGATAGCGGTAAGTTAGTAAGAGACATCATAGATCGCACCATATCTAGTAAAGTACGATTACGACGTTCGGACACACCATTTCGTTGCGGTGTTCCGGGTGGCGTGAGTTGCGAAACTATTCCGCATTGTTTCAAATGTAAACCAAATTCGTAACTCAAATATTCTCCTCCACGATCAGATCATAGAAAATTTATTTTCTTGTTACGATGATTTTCCACTTCACTCTGAAATTCTTTGAACTTTTCAAATGTTTCAGACTTGTGTTTCATCAAGTAGATATACCCATATCTGCTCAAATCATCTGTGAAGGTGAGAAAATAACGATACCCGCCGCGAGCCTCAATATTCATTGGACCACATACATCAGTATGTATGATTTCCAATAAATCAGTTCCTTGCTCCATAGTTCCGGAGAACGGCGTTTTAGTCATCTTGCCCATGAGGCACGGTTCGCAAGTACCAAGTGATTCATAATCAAGTGATTCCAGATGTCCATCAGTATGGAGTTTCTTCATGCGCTTTACACCGATATGACCTAAACGGCAGTGCCACAAATAAGTTGCACTATCATTATCAACTCTGCATCTTTTGGTTTCAACATTATGAATATGTGTATCACTACTATCGAGATTCAATAAAAATAGACCACTCTTCAAGGGTGCATGACCATAAAAGATATTACTCATATAAATAGAACAACCATTATTCTCTGATTTAAATGAATAACCATCTCGCATCAAACAAGATCCAGATATAATGTTCATGCTCAACGCTGGCACCAAATAACAATTATTTAGGTCTAAAACTAATCCCGATGGTAGATGTAGAGGTAGCGTGCCGACCGTGATCACATCGACTTTGGAACCATTTCCCACACGCATCATCACCTTGTCCTTAGCCAATCTTCGCTTAATCCGTAGTCCCTGTTTCGAGTTGCAAATATTAGCAACAGAACCAGTATCAAATACCCAGGTGCTACTGCGAGCATTAGTAAGGTACACATCAATAACATGTATATCACATATACCTTTGTTCACTTTGCCATCCTTCTTATCCCCCAAATACTTGGGGCAGTTCCGCTTCCAGTGTCCAGTTTGCTTGCAGTAAAAGCACTCAGTCTCAGGTTTAGGTCCAGACTTGGGTTTGTTCTCTTGAGCAACAACTTGTTTGCTGTTCTTCTTGAAGTTCCCCTTCTTCTTCCCTTTGCCCTTTTTCTTGAAACTGATGGTCTTATTGACCATCAACACTTGATGCTCCTTCTTGATTTCTACCTCCACAGCCTTTAGCATTACGAAGAGCTCGGGAATAGTCTTGTCCATCCCGTGCATATTATAGTTCATCACGAAGCTCTTGTAGCTTGGTGGCAGTGATTGAAGAATTCTGTCAATGACACTATCATCAGGAAGATTAACTCCCAGTTGAATCAAGTGATTATTATACCCAGACATTTTGAGTATGTGTTCACTGACAGAACTATTCTCCTCCATCTTACAGCTATAGAACTTATTGGAGACTTCATATCTCTCAATCCGGGCATTTGCTTGAAATATTAACTTCAACTCCTGGAACATCTCATATCCTCCATGACATTCAAAACATCGTTGAAGACCCGATTCCAAGCCGTAAAGCATGGCACACTGAACTATCGAGTAGACATCAGCTTTGCTCTGCCAGACGTTCTTAACGTCGTCAGTTGCATCTGCAGCAGGCCTGGCACCCAGCGGTGCTTCCAGGACGTAATTCTTCTATGCAACAATGAGGATAATCCTCAGGTTACGGACCCAGTCCGTGTAGTTGCTACCATCATCTTTCAACTTAGCTTTCTCAAGGAACGCATTAAAATTAAACGGGACAACAGCACGAGCCATCTATCTACAACAAACATAGACAAGCAAAATACTATCAGGTACTAAGTTCATGATAAATTTAAGTTCAATTAATCATATTACTTAAGAACTCCCACTTAGAGAGACATCTCTCTAGTCATCTAAGTGATCACGTGATCCAAATCAACTAAACCATGTCTGATCATCACGTGAGATGGAGTAGTTTCAATGGTGAACATCACTATGTTGATCATATCTACTATATGATTCACGTTCGACCTTTCGGTCTCCTTGTTCCGAGGCCATATCTGTATACGCTAGGCTCGTCAAGTTTAACCTGAGTATTCCGCGTGTGCAACTGTTTTTCACCCGTTGTATTTGAACGTAGAGCCTATCACACCCGATCATCACGTGGTGTCTCAGCATGAAGAACTTTCGCAACGGTGCATACTCAGGGAGAAAACTTCTTGATAATTTAGTAAGAGATCATCTTAAAATGCTACCGTCAATCAAAGCAAGATAAGATGCAAAAAGGATAAATATCACATGCAATCAATATAAGTGATATGATATGGCCATCATCATCTTGTGCTTGTGATCTCCATCTCCGAAGTACCGTCGTGATCACCATCGTCACCGGCGCGACACCTTGATCTCCATCGTAGCATCGTTGTCATTTACGCCATCTATTGCTTCTACGACTATCGCTACCGCTTAGTGATAAAGTAAAGCAATTACAGGGCATTTGCATTTCATACAATAAAGCGACAACCATATGGCTCCTGCCAGTTGCCGATAACTTCGGTTACAAAACATGATCATCTCATACAATAAAATATAGCATCATGTCTTGACCATATCACATCACAACATGCCCTGCAAAAACAAGTTAGACGTCCTCTACTTTGTTGTTGCAAATTTTACGTGGCTGCTACGGGCTGAGCAAGAACTGTTCTTACCTATGCATCAAAACCACAACGATAGTTCGTCAAGTTAGTGTTGTTTTAACCTTCGCAAGGACCGAGCGTAGCCACACTCGGTTCAACTAAAGTGAGAGAGACAAACATCCTCCAATCACCTTTAAGCACGAGTGCTTGTAACGGTAAAACCAGTCTCGCGTAAGCGTACGCGTAATGTCGGTCTGGGCCGATTCATCTCACAATACCGTTGAACCAAAGTATGACATGCTGGTAAACAGTATGACTTGTATCACCCACAACTCACTTGTGTTCTACTCGTGCATATGACATCTACGCATAAAACCTGGCTCGGATGCCACTGTTGGGGAACGTAGTAATTTCAAAAAAATTCCTACGCACACGCAAGGATCATGGTGATGCATAACAACGAGAGGGGAGAGTGTTGTCCACGTACCCTCGTAGACCGAAAGCAGAAGCGTTAGAACAACGCGGTTGATGTAGTCGTATGTCTTCACGATCCGACCGATCCAAGTACCGAACATACGGCACCTCCGAGTTCAGCACACGTTCAGCTCGATGACGATCCCCGGACTCTGATCTAGTAGGGTGTCGGGGATGATTTCCGTTAGCACGACAGTGCGGTGACGGTGATGATGTTCTACCGACGCAGGGCTTCGCCTAAGCACCGCTACGATATGACCAAGGTGGAATATGGTGGAGGGGGGCACCGCACACGGCTAAGGAACGATCACGAAGATCAACTTGTGTGTTAAGGGGTGCCCCCCTGCAACCGTATATAAAGGACGGAGGGGGGAGGTGTGGCTGGCCACTAGGGGTGTGCCTGGAGGAGTCGTACTCCCACCGGCAGCAGGACTCCCCCCTCTTGCCTTGTTGGAGAAGGAAGGGGGAAGGAGGAAAGAGGAAAGGGGGCCCCCCCCTTCCTTGTCCTATTCGGACTAGGGGGGAGGGGGCACGCAGCCTGCCCCTGGCCGGCCCTCCTCTTCTCCCTTAGGGCCCATGTAGGCCCATTAACCTCTGGGGGGGTTCCGGTAACCCCCCGGTACTTCGATAAAATCCCGATTTCACCCGGAATGATTCCGATATCCAAATATAGGCTTCCAATATATCAATCTGTATGTCTCGACCATTTCGAGACTCCTCATCATGTCCGTGATCACATCCGGGACTCCGAACAACCTTCGCTACATCAAAACTTATAAACTCATAATATAACTGTCATCGTAATGTTAAGCGTGCGGACCCTACGGGTTCGAGAACTATGTAGACATGACCTAGAACTGTTTCTGGTCAATAACCAATAGCGGAACCTGGATGCTCATATTGGCTCCTACATATTCTACGAAGATCTTTATCGGTCAAACCGCATAACAACATACGTTGTTCCCTTTGTCATCGGTATGTTACTTGCCCGAGATTCGATCGTCGGTATCCAATACCTAGTTCAATCTCGTTACCGGCAAGTCTCTTTACTCGTTATGTAATGCATCATTCCGTAACTAACTCATTAGCTACATTGCTTGCAAGGCTCATAGTGATGTGCATTACCGAGAGGGCCCAGAGATACCTCTCCGACAATCGGAGTGACAAAACCTAATCTCGAAATACGCCAACTCAACATGTACATCCGGAGACACCTGTAGAGATCCTTTATAATCACCCAGTTACATTGTGACGTTTGGTAGCACACAAAGTGTTCCTCCGATAAACGGGAGTTGCATGATCTCATAGTTGTAGGAACTTTGTATAAGTGATGAAGAAAGCAATAGCAACATACTAAACGATCAAATGCTGAGCTAACGGAATGGGTCAAGTCAATCACATCATTCTTCTAATGATGTGATCCCGTTAATCAAATGACAACACATGTCTATGGTTAGGAAACACAACCATCTTTGATTAATGAGCTAGTCAAGTAGAGGCATACTAGTGACGTTAGGTTTGTCTATGTATTCACACATGTATTATGTTTCCGGTTAATACAACTCTAGCATGAATAATAAACATTTATCATGATATGAGGAAATAAATAATAACTTTATTATTGCCTTTAGGGCATATTTCCTTCATAGCGTGCCTCAACCTACGCTACTGCTATATCGACTTAGTAGTAGCACTTTCCCAGAGGAGCGCTACTGGTAATTAGTAGTAGCGTTTCACCCTGCCCGCGCTACTACTATTATTTCGTATTTTATTTCTTTTTTATTTCATGTTGTATTCATACACCTTTACACAAGTTTTCATACAACAGGAATTTAGAGAGTGTTTTTACATCATAATGAGTTATTACATCATGGGGTGAAAGAACCGTGAACTAGTTTCAAGTGGATGGACATCCACTTGAAACTAATCCGCGGTTCTTTCACCCAATGATATAATAAATATCATCATCATCATCATATCATTAACAACTTATCATCATAATACATCATTGTCATATAACACCTCCTCAAGATCATCGTTTTCATCAGTGAGACATCACATAGCAAATTGGTCACTAGTCGTAATCACAAGTACTCCTCATCATCAACTCTAACACATTGTACCACATAATAAACATATTGTACCTCATAGGACCTACTACATTCTCTTAGGACCTACTATGTTCTCTAAGGTAAAATAGCGAAAAACAAGATAGCCCCTGACTCTCCATTATGGAGAATGGAGATTATCCTGTCTCCAATTCTTGCCTTTCGCTTAATGTTACTTCCAAAAACCTCCTTACGAAACTCCAAACATTTTTTCCATTCTTTGATTAGCATGAGTTCAGCGGTTTTAGAAAACCGATATGCACAGGTGAGATCCGTAGGTTGACCTGGTTGTATGTTCAGAACTGCTAAGCGACCATTCTGGTACATCAGATGAGGCACACATTCCATCGGGATATTTTGTTGAAAAACATAGTAATAACTTCGTAGTTAGCAATGATGTACTAGTTTTAGAAGTATGCAAAAGAATCACGGATTTCATAATAGTAAAAACTCTTACCTAGGTATCTCCATAGAAGTTATCGTGGTTCAACACGTGCACTAGTGGCACGTATTCACCATAATTTGGAGGAGTTCGATAATAGGTATTGTAATTCTCAAGATAAGTAAAAAATGCGATCAGATGACTTTTCTCCTTATAAGTTAATTCGGAGCCATCAGTGTAGTGGGTTTTGTCTACCATCTTCCGCACATTCTTTGAAGAATCAAAATAAGCCATCAATGGAAATAAGTTGTCAACTATTTTGAAATAAACAATATAAATTAGTTAATAACTATGTTTGAGACACTCACATTGTGGCTGAATCGGAAGCGTATCAACAAGGACCTAAATGTCCATATTGTCTTGCTCGATGTCAGGATCACCAAGATCCATGGGGACAATCATACCCTCATAAAAACCATACATTTTGCAAAGTGCTTCCCAATTTTGGCAACCAAAATGGGTTACGCTCTGAGAATTGTACAGATTTACATCAAAATCCATATCATGATGGGTCCTTAGGTGTATTTTCTTTATTTCAAAATTTTCATGGTCTTCAAAACCCATCCTCTCCAAGAAACAGTGTCTTGCATGGCATGGGATAAGCTAGTCGAATTGTAAAAGATGAAAATTAAACGTTGAAATAGTTGAAGTCATGCTTAATTACGAAAAAAACACTTGTTGTCGTTGCATACCATTTCAACATCGAAGGTCTCCTCGAGGTTAATGCTGAAGCGCCGATCTTCGTCCAGCTGAAGGAACCTGTCGCACAGACCTCGATCGTCGTGGCACCAGCTGCACTCCCTCGGGATACTTATGTCATCCAAGTACGACATTTCCTACGTTCATAATTCAAAGATTAAACTTGTACAATTAAATATATGTACTAAAAAACCTAAATTAGATCATTATTTTTTGAGAAAATCCAGGCCACTCGATATTTCCTACATATTCTAGCACAAGTCATGCTAGAATTCACGGAAAAATCCGGCATGACCTTTGCTAAAAAAGGACCTATCGAGTGCCTGAAATTTGCCGGAACAAAAATTAATCAACACTCCGGCAAAACATAGGCCACTCGGAGGTGTAACCTAAACATGACCGGCCACTTGGGCAACCACACATCCTATTTGAGCAACACACGATATAAACTTACTATAAATAGAAAAAACTATTTCTTTCTAAAAATAAAGTAGTTCAACTATATTAATTATCTTACTAAAAATACATTAGTTCTATTAATTCAACTAGTTCAACTAGTTTATTAATTTACTTACTAATCTAGTTCAACTAAAACTAAAGTAGTTCAACTACTTTATTAATTTACTTACAAATTATTTTAAACACTTACTAAAAACAGTAAAAAAAAACTACATTATACAATAGTAAAAAACATCTACTATTAACCATACTGCCCTAGTTAACTAGTACCATCACTACTACTAATTAACATCTACTACTACTAAAAATCATTACCTATGAACCCCAAATTAAAATCTAAAACATCTAGTACTAACTAAGCAGAGAGAAAGGGGGTGGGCGAGGGGTGGGGGCTTACAGAGAGGGGAGAGACGGTGGCAGGGAGGTGCGATACGTCTCCAGCGTATCTATAATTTTTGATTGTTCCATGCTATTATATTACCCCTTTTGGATGTTTATGGGCTTTAGTTTACACATTTATATCATTTTTGGGACTAACCTACTAACCGGAGGCCCAGCCCATATTGTTGTTTTTTTGCCTATTTTAGTATTTCGAAGAAAAGGAATATCAAACGGAGCCCAAACAAAACGAAACCTTTGGGAGCGTGATTTTTGGAAAGAACGTGATCCAGAGGACTTGGAGTGCAAGTCAAGAAGCTTCCGAGGAAGCCACGAGATAGGAGCCCCCCCCCCCCCCTGTAGGGCACGCCCCCTATCTCATGGGCCCCTCGAGCGTCCACCGACCTACTTCTTCCTCCTATATATACCTACGTAC
The DNA here is from genome assembly GCA_963921465.1 of Triticum timopheevii. Classification (NCBI taxonomy): domain Eukaryota; kingdom Viridiplantae; phylum Streptophyta; class Magnoliopsida; order Poales; family Poaceae; genus Triticum; species Triticum timopheevii. Next base: position 146,178,818 of record OY997270.1, read on the forward strand.
CCTGAAAACATCCAGGGGCACCATGAAACACAATTTCCACCGGCGTAACCTTCTGTATCCGCGAGATCTCATCTTGGAGCCTTCGCCGGCACTCTGCCGGAGGGGGAATCAACCACGGAGGGCCTCTACATCAACATCCTTGCCCCTCCGATGAGTTGTGAGTAGTTTACCACAGACCTACAGGTCCATAGTTATTAGCTAGATGGCTTCTTCTCTCTTTTTGGATCTCAATACAATGTTCTCCCCCTCTCTTGTGGAGATCTATTCGATGTAAACTCTTTTTGCGGTGTGTTCGTTGAGATCCGATGAATTGTGGGTTTATGATCAAGTTTATCTATGAATAATATTTGAATCTTCTCTGAATTCTTTTATGTATGATTTAGTTATCTTTGCAAGTCTCTTCGAATTATCAGTTTGGTTTGGCCTACTAGATTGGTTTTTCTTGCCATGGGAGAAGTGCTTAGCTTTGGGTTCAATCTTGCGGTGTCCTTACCCAGGGACAGAAAGGGTTGCAAGGCACATATTGTATTGTGGCCATCGAGGATAACAAGATGGGGTTTATATCATATTGCTTGAGTTTGTCCCTCTACATCATGTCATCTTGCTGAATGCGTTACTCTGTTCTTATGAACTTAATACTCTAGATGCAGGCAGGAGTCGGTAGATGTGTGGAGTAATAGTAGTAGATGCAGGCAGGAGTCGGTCTACTTGTTATGGACGTGATGCCTATATATATGATCATGCCTAGATAATCTCATAACTATGCACTTTTCTATCAATTGCTCGACACTAATTTGTTCACCCACCGTAATACTTATTGTCGGTGTCAAAACCGGCGGATCTCGGGTAGGGGGTCCCGAACTGTGCGTCCAAGCGGATGGTAACAAGAGACGAGGGACACGAGTTTTTACCCAGGTTCGGGCCCTCTCGATGGAGGTAAAACCCTACGTCCTGCTTGATTAATATTGATGATATGGGTAGTACAATAGTGGATCTACCACGAGATCGAGGAGGCTAAACCCTAAAGCTAGCCTATGGTATGATTGTTGTAATGTATGTTGTGTCCTACGGACTAAAGCCCTTCGGTTTATATAGACACCGGAGGAGGCTAGGGTTACACAGAGTCGGTTACAATGGTAGGAGATCTACATATCCGTATTGCCAAGCTTGCCTTCCACGCCAAGGAAAGTCCCATCCGGACACGGGACGGAGTCTTCAATCTTGTATCTTTGTAGTCTTGGAGTCCGGCGGACGATGATAGTCCGGCTGTCCGGACACCCCCTAGTCCAGGACTCCCTCTGTAGCCCCTAAACCAGGCTTCAATGACGATTAGTCCGGCGCGCATAATGTTCGGCATTGCAAGGCGGGTTCCTCCCTTGAATAATCCAGAGAAGATCATGAACACCAGGATAGTGTCCGGCTCTGCAAAATAAATTCCACATTCCACCATAGAGAGAATAAAATGTACACCAGTCCAATCTGCTGACGTATTACGCGGCGTGACATCATGCCACTACCAAGCCTTTGTTTGAATTCTTTCTTACTATACCACCTCATCATGTTTAGCGAAGCAGTTTCCTTGGCACGTCCCGTCGAAGCAGAGATCGTGTTCCCCTTATTCCGGGATTCTCATCAATACGGACGTGGGTAACCCAACCGTGCCATTGATGGTGGCGCTTGGGAGATAAGCGAGTTTTATAAGGCCGGTGGGGGCGCATAGTTTTCGTCCGCCTATATATAAGGGATAAGGATTTACCTTCTCACCTACGCCTCTTCCTCCTTTGCTTATCCATCTCCGTGCACTCAAGCTCCAACGCCCAAGTTCGCGCATCTCGCCTCGACCTTCTCCGAATATGTCCGGAGCGAGAGGCAAATGGTTAGCCTCCACCATTAAGGAATAGCACATCACCAAGCTGCGCAGCGCCGGATACCTTTCCGGCGATATCGCGCATCGGCTGCCCGACGAGGGGCAGCTCATCCCTACCCCTGGGCCCCATGAGAGGGTCGTCTTCCTTCCCCACTTCCTCCGCGGACTGTGCTTTCCACTCCACCCATTCATCCGGGGGATCATGTTTTACTACGGCCTGGATTTCCACGATCTGGCGCCGAACTTCATCCTCAACATCTCGGCGTTTATCGTCGTGTGCGAGGCCTTCCTCTGCATCCGGCCCCACTTCGACCTGTGGCTCAAGACCTTCAACGTCAAGCCGAAGGTTGTGAAGGGCACGCAAGTGGAATGCGGAGGCGCCATGTTGGGTAAGTTGCCGAACGTCCTTTGGCTCGAAGGGGCCTTCGTGGACTCCGTCAAGGGGTGGCAATCGGGGTGGTTCTACATCACCGAGCCGCGCAAGCCCACATGGGCGGCGGCCCTCGAGTTTAGATCTGGCGTCCCCACGCAACTCACCTCCTGGAAAGAGAAGGGCTTGCTGTGGGGCAATCCGAAGGAGGTGACGGGACTCCGAGCCTGCATCCAGAAGCTGGTGAGCAATAAGCTCAGGCTCGTCGACCAGGTCCAAGTCATGCTCATCCGCCGGATTCTCCCATGCCAAGAACAGGCATTCAATCTGTGGGAGTTCAATCCGGAACATCACCAGGCGCTGAGCGGGCTCTTCGATACGACATGCGAAGGCGCCTGGAGGGTGCTGTTTAAGGGCGCCGAAGCCCCCGCATCCACGACGGAAGATCGCGGGTTCCGCTCGCAGCATCCGGCTGACGAGGTAAGTGATTCAACCCCGTTACGGGACACTTGTGGTAATCAAATTGATTCTCAGAGGGTTTCATTCTTTCTTTTCCTTTGACAGGAATGGATGGAGAAGGCCAAGCAGCTCATCAGCCCGGCTCCCATGCCAGAAGACCCAGTGAACGCCCACCTAGCCGGGCTGCTGGTTCCGGCACCGCACGTGGTGCCGGAGAAGAAGGCCAAGAAGGTGGCCGTGGGGACTCAAAAGAGTTCCCGCAATCAGGCGTCCGACGAGGCGGACTCCTCCCCCGAAGACGAGGAGGAGGAGGAGGACTCTCTCCCGGAGGAGGGAGGGAAGAAGAGGAAGGCTTCCCCAATAGGGAAGGCCGAAGGGTCCAAGAGGGGGAGGACTATCCCCCCGGACAGTTTCGCCAACACCACTGTTGGCGAGGATGAGTGGCCTCCAAGGGCCAGGCGTCCGGCAAGATCGTAAGTATCCGGATCCTTGATATGCAATTTCTTTCGTGTCGCGTAATTTCCTTCTAACGCCGCATTATGTCCGTAGTCCGGCTGATGATGATCTCCCCGCTTCATCAAGCGGGTCATTGGCCCCGCCAGATGTGGATTCACTGCCGACTGCCATTACGCCCCGCGCCGGCGAGGACGCCGAGGTGGGATCCTAGAGAGGGACCCATCAGGAGAAGGCTCCGGAGGTGCCGTCAGGCTGCCTCCCGGACTTTGTGTCGGACTCTACATCGGAACCCGCAGTGGTTCCAGAGTCCAGCGGGTGGCCCCTTCGAAAGAAGGGCAAGACCGTGACACCGGCGACCTCCGTCCAACCGGAGGCGCCGGATAACTTGTTGGAGGCGCTTAAAGGCGCTTCCATCGAGGAAGAACACCGCACTACCATGAGTGCGGTGATTCAAAAGGTTCAGCTTGCCAAGAGCGGGCTGACCGAAGCCTGCAGCAGCTTGTTAACAGGCTTTGAGGTAAGAAGTTAAAATTATGTAATGTAATACCGCATAGACAGTAGCCCCTGATGCTCAGTTCGGTGTTCGGAAAGAAAAGCCGGAGTGAGGATCTAACAAGATATACGCAGGGTTGCTTAAAATATGTCAATATGGGTTTGCAGGCTGCGCTGCTGACCTCTGCCGCACTATCGGCGGAGGTTGATGTGTTGAAGAAGGATCTCGAGCGGTCCGAGCAAGAGCTCGGCCATGCCAAGAAGCAGCTCGAGGACAAAGAAGGTGAGTCACACCACTTTGAATAGTTACCTTACGTAAAAGGATTTTGGTTGCAATAAAATTAACAAGGATAATTTGGGTATTGCAGGGGCCACGAACGAGGTGGCAGCCTTGAAGGAGGTTGTGTCCGCGGCCGAACGCAGTGCGGCCACGGAGCGGGCAGAGCGAGAAAAGCAGGAGGCACGTGTGGCGGAAGTACGGCAAGAGCTCCAGGCTCTCATGGAGAAGCATGAGAGTTTGGAGCGTGACTCCAAGACTCGAGAGTCCGAGCTTGCCTCGGCTCTCGAAAGTGGCAATTCCGCCAAGGCCGAGGCCCGTAAGGCCCTTCAGGAGGTTGAAGATGTGAAGAAGATAGCGGCGGGTAAGGCATTTTTCATGCAAAGCAAGCATGTTAATGTAAACTACCTGACACTTACCCGCATTCGGAGCTCTCCAGGGGCGTTTGCAGATCTGCCGCGTAGTGCGTCTGATGCCGCCGCATTCTATCGTGGCGAGGAGGGGAGGTCGACGGAGAAAGTCTTCTGGTCTCAGTATGCTGAGGCCGGACACCCGGTGCCCCCAAGCGACCAGCTGAAGCAGCTGGTCGAACTCCACAAGGTAGCTGAGGAGGCCATGAAGGGCCTTATAGTCCGGCTGTGGCCTGGATAGGCCATGCCTGGGAGCTACTTTGGCCTCGTGCGGCGGCTGGTGGATGCCTGTCCCTGGGTGGAGGTCGTCAAGCGCTCCGCCTGTATTGAAGGTGCTCATCGGGCCCTTGCACGCACTAAGGTGCATTGGGGCAAGTTGGATGCGGAGAAGCTTCTCACGGACCCACCGCCACCAGGCAAGGAGTATCGCAAGCCCGAAATGTATTATAAAACTGTTCTGAAGGGAGCCCGCGATATTGCGGATGAGTGCCCCAGAAATGTAATCTTTGAGTAAACGTGCTAATGTATTATCCTGTGCGCTGAAACTTTTGTTCGTGTGCGCTTTAGGCAACGCTTGTTTAATTTAAAATATTAGCTTCTGTGCGGCCGTATATAAAATCTGAGAGATGGCAAGTCGTTGGCTTCAGCCCCCAAGCCACAAGTGCTAGGGTGTTCAGGATAAACTTGAGCACTCTTGTTCCCATTTTTGGGTCCATCTAGGGAGGCGCTCAACACAACGAACAAGGCAACCGGACTTATAATGCTTGAGCACTCTCACTTAGCCATAGAATTCTATAATTTTAAATTTCGGCGAAGCCCCTGGTATTCGGAAGACCGAATCCGGGGCGCTATCCACGCCTTCATCAGACATGGTCCGGAACTTCGCTCGAAGCGGCGTGAGTCTTTATGGACCCGAAAAGACCTCTCGAACAGCGACCAGTCTCTCGCCTTATCATACCAGTCAGTTTTAGCTTTCTCCACTGAGGCGCTCGCCCGGCTCAACCGGGGCGCAATCGCAGTGGTTCTCCCAGTGCCACCTTAGCCGACGGAATGGAACGTAAGGCACCAAAACGTGGGAGCCGGGCAAACCCAACTATTGACCCAAGACATGATTCGGAGCCGATTCGTATAATGCTATAAGTTCGGGGTGCCGCACTTATGAAAGTGTTCGGACTTATCACACCATAATGTGGGGAACATAAGCCCCTGGTGTATTAGGCAGTACCAAAATATACGGGTGCAAGATGTCATGTAATGAACATATATATATAAAAGGTAATGCAATTGCAGTCGAAAAGTGCTGCATTATTAATTAAAGGAAGTCTGCTATGAGTGCGGACTGATACAAATAGTGCGGCAAGCAAGGGATTTGGACTAAGTAAACATGTCCCCCTCCAGGGGTGAGCTGCGGACTTGGTGTATATAATCGAATTTAATGCTCGTAATTGAGACCACCTGAGAGTTCGTCGCAGCCTTCTTTAGTCCCTGACTGTTGCATCATGAGTTCGGCAGGTTCACTGCCGGACAGGGCTTCTGGTTAACGGAATCTTGTGTACACAAAGAAGAAAATAATAATAAAAAAAGGGGCACACTTGCGAGCCCCTGGTGCGGTCGAACCGCACTCTGGGTCCATTGCGATCGTGCCCCTTCCCCTGCGCCCATGGTATCTCCAAAGCATAATGATGTACGCGGAGGGTTATTCTTGCGATCACGCACTGGCGGGGGTTGGAGCCGCATTGCTACGCGTGCTCTGATTGCGCCAGGTGGTCTTGGTTGGTATTGCTTCGGGCGCGTTTTGCTGTATCCGGCCGTTTAACGGCCGGACTCGAGAATTGCCTTAAGAGGCTACTCTGTACTTCTGCCGCGAGAGCCGCTGTATGTTCCTCCGTTCGGAGGGAGCGTTCCGTATTCCCGTTGACCGTGATGACTCCACGAGGGCCTGACATCTTGAGCTTGAGGTATGCATAATGCGGCACCGCATTGAATTTTGCAAACGTGGTTCGTCCGAGTAGAGCGTGATAGCCGCTGCGAAACGGGACTATGTCGAAGATTAACTCCTCGCTCTGGGAATTGTACGGGGATCCGAAGACCACTTCCAGTGTTACTGAGCCTGTACAGTTGGCTTCCACACCTGGAATGACACCTTTAAAGGTTGTCTTTGTAGGTTTAATCCTTGAGGGGTCTATGCCCATTTTGCGCACTGTATCCTGATAAAGCAGGTTCAGGCTACTACCGCCGTCCATCAGGACTCTCGTGAGGTGAAATCCATCGACGATTGGGTCTAAAACCAATGCGGCAAATCCGCCATGGCGTATGCTGGTCGGATGGTCTCTTCGATCGAAAGTGATCGGACAAGAGGACCATGGATTGAACTTCGGGGCGACTGGCTCCATCGCATAGACGTCCCTTAGTGCGCGTTTCCTCTCCCTCTTGGGTATATGGGTCGCGTAAATCATGTTCACCGTCCGCACTTGTGGGGGAAAACCCATCTGTCCTCTATTGTTCGGCGGTCGGGTCTCCTCCTCGTCGTCGCTGTTTAGCCCCTTGTCATTGTTTTCAGCAATTAACTTGCCTGCTTGCTTAAACACCCAGCAATCTCTATTAGTGTGATTAGCTGGTTTTTCAGGGGTGCCATGTATCTGGCATGAGCGGTCGAGTATTCGGTCCAAATTGGACGGACCCGGAGTGGTTCTTTTGAATGGCTTCTTCCGCTGACCGGGTTTAGAGCCTCGGAATCCGGCGTTGACTGCCGTATCCTCCTTATCGTCGCCGTTAGTGCGGCGTTTGTTTTTGTTTCGACGTGACCTACCGTTGTTGTCCTTAGTATCCGGACTGCCAGAAATTTTATGGAGATTGTTGCTGCGAGCTAGCCAGCTGTCCTCTCCCGCGCAAAAGTGGGTCATTAATGATGTGAGGGCTGCCATGGATTTCGGCTTTTCCTGCCCCAGGTGCCGGGCTAGCCATTCGTCCCGGATGTTATGTTTGAAGGCTGCAAGGGCCTCTGCATCCGGACAATCGACGATTTGGTTTTTCTTTGTCAAGAACCGTGTCCAGAATTGTCTGGCCGATTCGTATGGCTGCTGAATAATGTGGCTTAGGTCATCGGCGTCTCGTGGTCGCACATACGTGCCCTGGAAGTTGTCGAGGAATGCGGCTTCCAGGTCTTCCCAGCACCCAATTGACTCTGCGGGCAAGCTGTTTAGCCAATGTCGAGCTGGTCCTTTAAGCTTGAGCGGGAGATACTTGATGGCATGGAGATCGTCGCCGCGGGCCATATGGATGTGGAGAAGATAATCTTCGATGCAAACCGCGGGGTCTGTTGTTCCATCGTAGGATTCGATGTTTACGGGTTTAAACCCTTCGGGGATTTGATGATCCATTACTTCGTCAGTGAAGCATAGCGGGTGTGCGGCGCCTCTGTATTGAGCGATATCGCGATGCGGCTCGAGAGAGCGCTGTCTGCTGTGTTCGGCCCGGCCGGGGTTATTGTATTCGGCGTGACGGTATTCGTCATGGGTCGTGGGGCGCCCACGTGATCCGTAGATGGATCTAGATTGCCTTGCTTTGTCCTCCAATATGTCTCGCAAGTCTGGCGCGTTCCCTCTTGGCTTCGTACTTTTGGAGCGATGCCGGGGTACGGTCTTGGCTGGGGGCCTGGATGCCTCTCTATCACGACCACGGGGTGGTCGGTCAGCCATATCGTGCGCTGGTGATGGAGGTATGTATGCTTCCTCCTCTAATCGGGGGAGCAGCTTGCGTCTTGGGTAGCTTTTGGAGGGGCGTTCGAGTTTATACTCTTCGGCCGCGAGGACCTCGGTCCATCGATCGGCCAGCAAGTCCTGATCAGCTTGAAGCTGCTGCTGCTTTTTCTTTAGGCTGTTTGCTGTGGCGATAAGCCTGCGCTTGAAACACTCTTGTTCGACGGGGTCCTCAGGTACGACGAATTCGTTATCGTTGAGGCTTGAATCGTCTTCGGAGGGAGGCATATAGTTATGATCCTCAGCATCTTCGTCTGCCGCCCTCTCATGAGGGCTTGCTTCTGCATCCTCCTGTGCTGAGTCTTGCTGGAGGGGATTGTCTTCGGCACTCTCTGGGGTATTATTTTTTCCTGTGCCGGAATCTCCATTCTTGCTGTGGCGGGATTTAGAGCGGCGCCGCTGACGCCGGCGTTTGGGATGCTTCTTTAAAGAGTCTGCCTCCGCTGCTTCTTCGCCGTCCCCGTCTTTTGGGGTGTCCACCATGTATATGTCATATGACGAGGTGGTCTTCCAGTGCCCTGTAGGCGCTGGTTCCTATTCGTCTCCGGCATCGTCGTCCATGGCGCCGATGTCGTCGGAGTCGTAGTCTAGCATGTCGGTGAGATCGTCGACAGTTGTCGTGGGGTTTTGCAGGAGCACGAGCACCTATGGGGCAGGAGGCCCCTTCTGGTCCGGCAAGGGAGCGGAGGGCGCACAAAGAACAGATCAAGGTCGAGCGCGCGGGGGATTTTACCCAGCTTCGGAGCTCTCCGGAGAGATAAAACTCCTACTGCTGCTTTGTGTTTGTATTTGTTCTTGCTTTGAGAGCGTGGGTATGCGGTGGTGCTGGGTGAGTAGAATGAACCCAACCGCAGAACCAAAATTCCGAACCCATTCTACGTGCGCATGGGCCTCCTTTTTATAGTCCAAAGGGGTCACCGACAGGTGGCAGCGTAGAAAGAGGGGTAGAAAGGTAAAAACGCGGGTTGGTACAACTGCTACCAACAGTGTCCCCTACCTAACTCTGACGGCAGGGGACAAGGGCATTTAATGCCCGTTCGGTCGCCCCAACAGTGCAAGGAAGCGACCGTTAGGGGCGCCACCGATCGCCACGATGGCCTCCTTGTCAGCTTCTCTTGCCACCTCGCACCGCATAGCTGCACAGCGCCTCGCCACGTGCTCCTAGGATGGTCCTGGGGTGACACGTCGTTGGATGCGCTGGAGCTTGGGTGCAGAGTGGCAGCCTCGCCGCGGCAAGCGTCTTGCCGCGGCCATTGTCTTGTTGCACCAGCGAGCTTGCCGCCCGCCGGGCCTTGCCGGGACGTGCGGGGCGTCGCGGCAAGTTTCTAGAAGTGCCTTGGTTGGCCTTCCCGGCAAGCTCCTCTTGTCGGGGTCTTTGTCCTTCTCGGCAAGCTCCTCTTGCCGGGGTCTTGTCCTTCCCGGCAAGCTCCTCTTGCCGGGGCCTTGTTTTCTCAGTTAATACTTTGTTCTTGAATGGCAGTAATATGAATGACGGAGGGTCTTGGCGGACGCCCGACAAGCCCTGCCGCGGGGCGCTGCGACTGCCCATGCACTAGTTCGGGGTACTAAGGTACCCCTACTTTAGTACACCGACAGGAGCCCCCGGGCCTGGGCCATACACGGTGCCGAGCGCTGTTGGGCCAGGCCCAAAACAGTGCACGGGCACGCGCGGCCTGGGTCCAAACCGAATCCACTCCGTACCCGCCGCGTCCCCCCGTAACGGCACGCGTCGATTGCGGCGTCGTGGGAGACGTGGGTGGCGTGCGCGATTTTCGAGGCGTCCATCCCCGTGATCACGGGGCGGGGCGAGGTCACCTCAACTGTCGCCTCAGTTCTGTATCCCCGCCACGTGTCTCCCATCCTCTTGGGGTCGTGGGCGGTGGATGTGGAAAACTCGGCCGTCACGAGCGGGGGCAGCGGGTCGGCCCCCACCCCCTGCTCTTCCTTTGCCCTAATTCGCCGAGCGGGGCGGCCGAGCCCCCACCTCGCACCTTTAAGAAGGGCGAGAGGGTAGCACAGAAACCCAAACTTCCTTATCTCCTCCTTCCTTCAGCTTCTGTTCCCCTTTCTCTCATCCGCCATGGAGAAAGGGATCCCTGGTCCTTCATCGGTGGCGGCGAGGGTCGCCGCGAGACAGCGCATCCCTCCCTATCCCTCGCCAGTGGTGGCAAAGCCAGCCACGAGGGGAAGAGGGAGGGGGCGTGGTCGTGGGCGAGGTCGAGGGCGAGGTCGGGGCGCTCGAGGAAGAAGCAGACGGGGCGGCGCGTCAGCTTCGCCCCCGCCGGCGGTTCCTCCCCTCCCGGCGGTTCATACGGGGGACGACCCTTGCGAGTTCTTCGTCAGGCTGCGCCGGGCACCTCGTCGTCGCCTCCGGCTCCCAGCTCCGTTTGCGAGTGCGATGGGGCCGGACCCGCCCGAGACGCTGATATTGCACATGAGGGGCTGTGGGATCAGCGGCACGCGAGTCAGCGTTGTATCCCCAGCCCCTAATGTGATGTATCTTGATCGAGGGTGGAAGACGTTCGCCCGCATCCACAGCTTGACGGCGGGGTTTACCCTCCATTTTAAGTTAATGGAGGGCGACCTCCTCTCCGTCAAGGTCTTTGGGAACTCCGGCACCCGGGCGAGATGCTGCGTGGACAGCTCCTCCGATAGCGAAGACTCCCCCTCGAGCGATAGTGACGAGGAGGAGAGCGACATCGACGACGAGGGTGGCGGGCCCGACTAGGCGTCGGGCGCCGCCTCGTGCGTCACCGGCGACCCCATCATCCGGGTCGCCGGCCCCTTGAACTCCCCGGGGTCGTCTCCTTGGGCGGCTGGCGTAGGGAGGCTGCGGAAGGGGAAGAGGGCCGGCGGCAAGGCCGTCAAGAAGGAGTACGAGGGCGTGGTGCCCTCGACAGCATGTTGACGTCCTGCCGCCCTGTCTTCGAGCTCTGCTTCCGGCGCCGCCATCACCATCCAACCTTCAGACGGCTCCCGGGATGTTCTCTTGGTGTCTTCTGGCACCCGTAGTTCGCCTAGGCGCCCCTTTTGCCCTTCTCGCCTCCTTGACCTACCTCCTGAAAAAGAGGGGTAGGAAAAGGATTACGGGCATCTTATCTTTTTAATTTGCATGCCTTCGGGCCTTAGCTGCATTTAAAAACTTGTAATCCTCTCTTTCATGTTTTTCATCCTCTATGGACTGTACCCGAGTGGGATGTTTTTTAATGAGAAGGTGAAGCTTGCCGTGTTATATCCTTTACTTGATTCTATGCCTTGTATGTTTTTACCCTACGCTTTGAGGGAAACTTGCTAGCGCAAGCACACTTGCTGAGTGTGGAACATCAGCAGCCCGCTGGTGGTGCTGCTTCCGGCAAGAAACCTTGTCGGGGCTAGTTGCAGCGCACTTGTATTGTTGAGCGGACTCGAAAACAAATCAAGGGCGCAACTTAGCCACGAGTCGATTCCTCCGCGCACAGGTTTTTCAAACAAGGCACGGACGTTCAAGGAATATAACTTAGCGTTCCCCAGTCCATAAGAGGATGCATGATGAGGGACGAAAACTTATCTGATATCGCAGCCCCCGGCAACTCTGGCTTGCCGGGGATGAATCTTGGTACTCGCAGCCCCCAGCAACTCTGGCTTGCCGGGACCCAGGTGCCGGCGCACCTTTCTTCTCTTTCCTTGTCGCTGTTATTTTAGTTATGAGAACAACTTAGTCAGTGCCGTAACAAGTTACTTTCGTAATGTAACTTTGTCCCGTGCAGCGCTCGCTATGTTATATCCTTTACTCTGTCACATCCCTTGTATGTTTTTACCCTACGTTTTGAGGGGACTTGTCGGCGCAAACACACTTGCTGAGTCCGGAACATCAGCAGCCCGCTGGCGGTGTTGCCTCCGGCAAGAAACCTTGTCGGGGCTAGTTGCAGCGCGCTTGTATTGTTGAGCGGACTCGAAAACAAATCAAGGGCGCAACTTAGCCACGAGCCGGTTCCTCCGCGCACAGGTTTTCCATAGAAGGCACGGACGTTTCAAGGAGTATAACTTAAAAACTTAAAACTTGGTTATGCTCAAATTTCGGCAACTTAGCTTTTCTGTCTTCTGCGTCCCGGCACGGCTGTACTTCTTTGAACGATGCTCGGTCCACACCTTCATCCTCTCCCTCTCGAAGCTTCTGGCGTCAACTTTGCGGCTATGGTAGCGGCGCAAAGCTTGCTGGTAGCGAGCAGCTCGTACCGCAGCCTGAAGACGATCTACCTCGAGGAGCAGCGCGTCGTCTTGCCGCAGCTGCTCTTGTTCTTAGCTCATCATAAGCGAGCACTCGAGGCAATCCGTATACGAGGGGAGAGGGGCCGTGAAAGTCGAGCCCCCAGACCAAAAATGGTCAGGATAAAGGGATTGTTTGGAGAGCTTGAGCTGGTTGATGAATCTGTTTGGAGTGGAACTGGCACGCTTCACACTTGGTTACTTGTGCAGTTGCATCCTGGAGGGCTGTCGGCCAGAAGAAACCTTGCCGGAAAGCTTTGCCGGCAAGTGCTCTTGTGCCAATGTGGTGACCACATATGCCTCCATGTATCTCCGCCAACAGCTCCTGTCCTTCTTCCCGGGAGATACACTTCAATTTCACTCCGTTGATTCTTCTTCTGTACAGTATGTCATCGACAAACTGGTACATACTTGATTGCCGGGCTACTCTCTCCGCTTCCTCTTGCTCCTCGGGAAGTTCTCCTGTTTGGGGGAAATGGACGATCTGCTGTGCCCATGCCGGAGCTTGCGGCTCGACAACAAGGACTAAAGGCGCAAATGCTGCTGCGGGAACATCTGCTTCTACGGCAAGAATCTGGGATCCTGCCGGAGCATGATGCTCCCCGGCAAGCGTGTCGGGACACAGCTTGTCGGGAGTGTCTGCTTCAACGAAACAAACCCTAGGGCTTGTCGGAGAAGACTGCTCCTCAGCAATTTCTGCGTTGATCCTGGGGACCTTCTTGGCGGCGGCTCCGGGGTGCTCTGCCGGAAAGTAGTCGCCAGTCACCAACTTTCTCTTCTTGCTCTATCCAGTGGCTGGTGTTACAGATGGTTGAGTCAGCTTGAGCACAAAGATTCCTGGTTCCACAGGTAACTTGAGTGCAGCACACTTTAACAGGCCATCTGTAATGTCATTCTGAGTTCTTGGAACGTGTTCCATTTGTAGGCCGTCAAAATGTTCTTCTAGCTTCCTCACTTCATTGATGTATGCTTTCATCAGCGGACTCTGGTAATCTTTGTTAACTTGGCGGACGACAAGCTGTGAATCACCCCTGACAACAAGCTTCTTGATCCCAAGCTCTGCTGCTATTCTGAGTCCGGCAAGCAAGCCTTCATACTCTGCAGTATTGTTTGTTGCTTGCTCGTTGGGAAAGTGCATTTGGATTACGTACTTGAGGTGCTCTCCGGTGGGTGCGACAAGTAGTACGCCCGCACCGGCGCCCTGCAGCGAGAAGGCACCATCGAAGTACATGATCCATTCTTTGCTTGCTTCCTTGACGGGGATGCTCCTCTCCGGAGTTTCTTCATCAGGCGTTGGCGTCCATTCTGCTATGAATTCTGCCAATGCTCGGCTCTGAATAGTTGAAGTACTTTCAAACTTGAGGCTAAAGCTTGACAATTCCAGTGCCCACTCGATAATCCTGCCTGTTGCTTCTGGATTTTGCAGTATCCTCTTCAACGGAAAGCGAGTGACAACTGTGATCTCATGTGCTTGAAAGTAATGGCGCAGCTTCCTCGAGGCCATGAGAAGGCCGAAAAGCAACTTCTGCACGCCAGAATACCTTGATCTAGCCCCCTGCAGGAGGGAGCTGACAAAGTAAACTGGGCGCTGCACCATCTTCTTCTGTTTCTCTTCCGGCAACTGTATAGATCCATCCTTGCCGGAGCTAGAACTTGTCAGGGAAGCCCCCTGTTTGTCGCCGGGCTCGCTTGCCGCGGTTGCTGGCTCGTCATCCGCCTCCCTGTCTGCGACTAACGCAGCACTAACCACTTGATTGGTTGCCGCCATATATAGCAGCAACTTCTCTTGTGGCTTAGGTGCGACAAGTGTTGGAGTGGAGGATAGGTATCTCTTCAGGTCCTGCAGCGCAGACTCCGCTTCCGGTGTCCATTTCATTGGACCTGCTTTTTTCAAAATTTTGAAAAACGGCAGGGCGCGCTCAGCAGACTTAGAGATGAACCTACTGAGAGCTACAACACAGCCGGCAAGTCTTCGCACATCCTTGACGCGCTTCGGTGCTTCGATCTATTCAATGGCTTTGATCTTGTCAGGATTGGCCTCGATCCCCCGCTGGGACACGAAGAACCCGAGAAGCTTGCCGGAAGGAACTCCAAACACGCACTTCTCGGGGTTCAACTTGAGATTGACCTTGCGCAGTTTTGCAAAAGTCTCATCCAAATCTTTGATCAAAGTTGCTCTGTCTCTGCTCTTGACCACTATGTCATCCATGTAAGCCTCTACATTTCTATGCAACTGTGGCTCAAAAGCATGACTGACTACTCTTGCAAATGTTAACCAGCATTCTTTAGTCCAAAAGGCATCCGTACAAAGCAGTACGTGCCACATGGAGTAATGAATGCGGTCTTCTCTTCATACTCTTCTGCCATGAAGATCTGATGATATCCTGAGTATGCATCAAAGAATGAAAGCAGATCACATCCTGCTGTGGAGTCGACAATCTGGTCAATGCGCGGCAGGGGAAATGGATCCTTGGGACAAGCTTTATTAACATCAGTGAAGTCAATACAAAGCCTCCACTTCCCGTTCGCCTTGCGCACGACTACTGGATTGGCTAACCATGTTGGATGGAGTACTCCTCGGACCAGGCCCGCTGCTTCCAACTTCTTGATCTCCTCTACAATGAACTCTTGACGCTCTACTGCTTGTTTTCTGATTCTCTGCTTGACGGGCCGCGCGTGAGGGCAGACGGCAAGGTGGTGCTCAATTACTTCCCTGGGAACACCGGGGATGTCAGATGGTTGCCATGCAAACACATCGACATTCGCCCGCAGGAAAGCAATGAGCGCGCTTTCCTATTTAGGATCAAGTGTGGCACTGATGGTGAAGGTACCACCAGTGCCGTCCTCCTTGGCGGCCACTTTCTTGGTCTCTGGTGAAGCTGTCTTTGCCTTCTTGCACTTGCCGGTGGAGCTCGATGGTGCGTCCTCGACGGTAGCGCAGCACTCCGAAGAGGTGCGCTTGCCGGAGTGGGCATCAAAGCTACTCTTGCCGGACTTGATCTTCTTCTTCTTCCCTCCGGGAGCTTCAGCGGCAAGTGGGTTGTGCTCTGCTGCGGCTGCTGCTTCCCGGTAGATCTTGTCGGTACAGATAAGTGCATCCTTTTTGTCGCCTTGGACAGAAATGACACTTATCGGACCAGGCATCTTGAGCACATTGTAGGCGTAGTGAGAGGCTGCCATGAACTTGGCGAGCGCTGGACGGCCAAGTATCCCATTGTAAGGCAATGGGAAATCAGCAACATCAAACGTGACTCTCTCTATTCTGAAATTCAGCTCGCTGCCAAAAGCCACTGGCAGTGTGATCTTCCCCTTCGGCTTGCTCCTTCCCGGGTTGATTCCTTGAAATGTACCAGTTTCTTCGAGCTCGCTGTCGGGGATCTGGAGCTTCTTGAGTACTACGGAGGAGATCAGACTTAGGCCGGCGCCGCCGTCAACCAACATCTTTGTAACCTTGAGGTTGCGGATGGTTGGCGAAACCAACATCGGCAAGCACCCGACCGCAGTGATGCGATCAGGGTGATCCTCAACATCAAAGACGATGGGCGTGCTGGACCACTTCAGGGGCCTGCGCGATTCGACTGATGGTTCTGCTGCATTTACTTCCCGCACCCACTGCTTGAGTTGGCGGTGCGAGGTGTGCAGAGAAGCACCGCCGTCGACGCACAACACCTCTGTTGCCTTCTGGAACTCCTGCTCGTCAGTCTCATCTTCCTCCATCTCATCATCTTCATCTTCGTCTTCGTCCTTGTCGCGGCCACGGGGAGGTCTGTCTCCTTGCCGCGGCTTGGCCTTGCCGCGCCGCCCTCCCCGGGCGGGAAGCTTCTTGCCGGATCCTCCGCCACCTTCCCAGGCCTTCTCCTTGTCGCGACGCTCATATTCAGCTTTCTGTAGCTCCGCCATCTGCTCAACTTTCTTGCAGGTTTGGAGGTCATGGCCCTTGCTGCGGTGGATCTTGCAATATAGCTTGCCGGAGCCATCCTGCTTGTCGGCGGCCACCACAGCCTCGCCGGAGTCACCAGCTTTGGCCTTGTTGGAGCCGCCTCCGTTGCCGGAATGCTCGACCACTAGCACATCCTTAACCTTTCTCTTTCTGTTATTCCGCCTCCGGTTCTTCCTTGCCGGAGGGGCATCCTCGCTGTCAGATCCTTCTGCTCCTGCATTCTCTCCGGGGATTCTCCTCCCCTCCTTAGCCCGTGCACACTTGTCGGCCATAGCGTATAGCTCGCTGACATCTCTGATCTTGCACATCGCCATCTCCTCCCTCATCCTGCGGTTACGTACATTCTGATGGAACGCACTGATAACCGCGGCAGGGTGAACGTCTGGGATGTTGCGCTGCACCTGGCTGAATCTCTGTATGTACTTGCGCAGTGGTTCTCCTTCTTTCTGGGCTAGCAGATGAAGGTCGCTCTCCTGACCATGGGGCTATTGGCCGCCTGTGAAGGCGCCGACAAACTGATGGCACAGATCCGCCCATGAAGAGATGGAGTTGTCCAACAAGTACATGAGCCAAGATCTGACGTTGGGCTTGAGCACCAGTGGGAAGTAGTTGGCGAGGATCTTCTCGTCATGCCCCCTGGCAGCCTGCACCACGATGGTGTAGACGCCGAGGAACTCCGACGGATGTATCCTGCCATCGTACTTCTCGAGCACGTCTGGCTTGAAGTTCTTGGTACTGGGCCACTGGACTTGCCGTAGCTCACGGGTGAACGTAGGGCAACCTGCCGCGTACGGCAAGTCGCCTGGTTCCCCTGGCGCATGCATATCGACAGTGGGCCCAGCGCGCTGGTCAGATTGACGCCGCGCTTCTCTTCGACGCTCGATGCGGGTGCGAGCGTCTTTGTGTCGTCGTTCCTGGAGAATGTGGCGTTGATCGTGGCGAGCTCGCGGGTCCGACGACGCGGTGGAGTCGGCGTCGAGGTTGTCCCAGCGAGTCGGCGATCTTGGCCTTCGGGGCGGGGAGTGCACGGTGGTGGCACCCCCAGCGGTCTTGTCGCCACCGGCTTCTGCCTGAGCGTCTTGCCGCGGCTTCGACGTGCTCGTTTGCCGGGGCTTGTCGGCATTGGCGAAGCCGATGAGGCTATAAATGGCGGCCCTCTAGTCGTCGATCTTGTCCGACACTGGAGGGTAATCTAGGAGTAGCTGGGCTCGGGCCAGCGCTTCCTCTGGAGTCTTGGGTGGCGGTGGTGAGCGGCGCGAGGTGCGGGACATGCTCAAACTCCTAACAGTGTTAGAAGGAGCAACGTCTCGCCCAGGCGACCGCACCGCGCTCGTGCCAACGTGCTGGCGTGCGTGCTGGCCTTGAACGTCCCGCGACCCACCATCTTGGCCTTGTTCCAACACGAGTATGGTGCTAGGGGCACCGTGGCGTTGTCGATCTTGCACCTCCTGAGAGGGGCGCGGTGGATGTCCAGACGCTGAAGCTTGCGGGGCCTTGTCCTTGGACCTGGTGACGACGTGAGTCCCACCACCAGCGCTTGCTCCTCCGCCGGCGTCCACTCCGCCGCCCGTTTGCTCCGGCGGTGGTAGGACAGTCGCAGACGGAGCGGCCACCTCCAAAGTCTTCTTCTTCGGTGGCATGTCGATGAAGATGTTGATGTAGCGCGCGTAGAGACCGGATCAGGTTCGCACAACCTCGACGCCCCTACCTGGCGCGCCAAAGATGTCGTGGGGTTTTGCGGGAGCACGAGCACCTATGGGGCAGGAGGCCCCTTCTGGTCCAGCAAGGGAGCGGAGGGCGCACAAAGAGCAGATCAAGGTCGAGCGCGCGGGGGATTTTACCCAGCTTCGGAGCTCTCCGGAGAGATAAAACTCCTACTACTGCTTTGTGTTTGTATTTGTTCTTGCTTTGAGAGCGTGGGTATGCGGTGGTGCTGGGTGAGTAGAATGAACCCAACCGCAGAACCAAAATTCCGAACCCATTCTACGTGCGCATGGGCCTCCTTTTTATAGTCCAAAGGGGTCACCGACAGGTGGCAGCGTAGAAAGAGGGGTAGAAAGGTAAAAACGCGGGTTGGTACAACTGCTACCAACAATGTCCCCTACCTAACTCTGACGGCAGGGGACAAGGGCATTTAATGCCCGTTCGGTCGCCCCAACAGTGCAAGGAAGCGACCGTTAGGGGCGCCACCGATCGCCACGATGGCCTCCTTGTCAGCTTCGCTTGCCACCTCGCACCGCATAGCTGCACAGCGCCTCGCCACGTGCTCCTGGGATGGTCCTGGGGTGACACGTCGTTGGATGCGCTGGAGCTTGGGTGCAGAGTGGCAGCCTCGCCGCGGCAAGCGTCTTGCCGCGGCCGTTGTCTTGTTGCACCAGCGAGCTTGCCGCCCGCCGGGCCTTGCCGGGACGCACGGGGCGTCGCGGCAAGTTTCTAGAAGTGCCTTGGTTGGCCTTCCCGGCAAGCTCCTCTTGCCGGGGTCTTGTCCTTCCCAGCAAGCTCCTCTTGTCGGGGCCTTGTTTTCTCAGTTAATAATTTGTTCTTGAATGGCAGTAATATAAATGACGGAGGGTCTTGGCGGACGCCCGGCAAGCCCTGCCGCGGGGCGCTGCGATTGCCCGTGCACAAGTTCGGGGTACTAAGGTACCCCTACTTTAGTACACCGACAACAGTGGCTACAAAGTGGGTGGTGGGTGGGCTCTGAATTTCTTCGTCATCCGTATCCCAACCATCCTGGCCATAGTCCGGCCAGGGCTTTCCTAATACAAGAGATGCTTTAGCGAATTCAGGATGTCGCCAAAAGGCGAGTATTGGAAGATGTCCGCGGCGGTGAATTCCATAACCGGCGCCCGATCTGACTCGATTGGTAGGGGCGTGGGAGGCCTGGAGTCCGGCAAGGAGTCTGGCACCTCGGAATCACGAGTTTCGCGGGGGACAAGATTAGTGTTCGGCTCCATCGCCGTGGAAGTTGGAGCCCCCAAGGCGGCGTCTATCCACCGATCCTTGATCTGGGCGATCGGCTCCGGACTAATGGTCGAAGCAGATTCATGTGCGGCCACCAAGGCACTGTTCGGCGGAAGAGCTAGATCATGCCCATCGTCACAGTGCGGCGCGCCCGGCTGTGGCTCGAGTCCTTCGAAGATCAAGTCTCCGCGGACATCGGCCGTGAAGTTTAGGCTTCCGAATCTGACCTGACGGCCAGGGGCATAGCTTTCGATCTGCTCCAGATGGCCAAGCGAATTGGCCCGCAATGCGAAGCCTCCGAACACGAAGATCTGTCTGGGGAGAAAAGTCTCGCCCAGGACAGCGTCGTTGGTTGTAGATGCCATCAAGCCTATCGGTGACGACACAGAGGAACTCTCAATGAAAGCACCAATGTCGGTGTCAAAACCAGCGGATCTCGGGTAGGGAGTCCCGAACTGTGCGTCCAGGCGGATGGTAACAAGAGACGAGGGACACGAGGTTTTACCCAGGTTCGGGCCCTCTCGATGGAGGTAAAACCCTACGTCCTGCTTGATTAATATTGATGATATGGATAGTACAAGAGTGGATCTACCACGAGATCGAGGAGGCTAAACCCTAAAGCTAGCCTATGGTATGATTGTTGTAATGTATGTTCTATCCTACGGACTAAAGCCCTCCGGTTTATATAGACACCGGAGGAGGCTAGGGTTACACAGAGTCGGTTACAATGGTAGGAGATCTACATATCCGTATTGCCAAGCTTGCCTTCCACGCCAAGGAAAGTCCCATCTGGACACGGGACGGAGTCTTCAATCTTGTATCTTCGTAGTCTTGGAGTCCGGCGGACGATGATAGTCCGGCTGTCCAGACACCCCCTAGTCCAGGACTCCCTCACTTATGCTATCTTGAGAGAAGCGTCTAGTGAAACCTATGCCCCCCGGGTCTATCTCTTATCATATTTGCTTTCAATCTACTTTATTTGCATCTTTATTCTTTGCATCTATATTGTAAAATACCAAAAATATATTTATCTTATCATACTATCTTTATTAGATCTCACTTTCGCAAGTGGCCATGAAGGGATTGACAACCCCTTTATTGTGTTGGTTGCGAGTAATCAGTTTGTTTGTGTAGGTGCGTGGGACTTTTGAGGAGCCTCCTACTGGATTGATACCTTGGTTCTCAAAACTGAGGGAAATACTTACGCTACACTTCCTGCATCACCCTCTCCTCTTCGAGGAAAACCAACGCAAGCTCAAGACATAGCAAGAAGGGTTTCTGGCGCCGTTGCCGGGGAGTTCTTCGCTCAAGTAAAGACATACCAAGTACCCATCACAAACTCATCTCCCTCGCATTTACATTATTTGCTATTTGCCTCTCGTTTTCCTCTCCCCCACTTCACCCTTACTCTTTTATTTGCCCTCTCTTTCCCAATCTCCTCCTCTCTTTTCGGTTGCCCTTTCGTTTGCTCGCTTGGTTGGAATAGATGCTTATTTATTGCTAAACAAAGAACCTAAGATCTATGGATCCTCATCCGCTTGCTAATATTTTTAAGAGATCCAATTATGATGAACACATTGCTAGTGAGTTTTGTGCACTAGATTATCTTTATGAAGTTTTGCTTGAAATTTGTGAATCTGAAAATTGTGATGAAGAAATTTATGAAGAGATTCATGATGGCTCCTTGAATAAAAAGCATGATTGCAATGATTTTACTATAAATTCTCTTGATGTCAATTGTGCTAATAATATGCAAAACCCTATGCTTGGGGATGCTAGTTTTGCTATGTCTACTACTTGTTGCCATGATCATGATTGGGGTGATTCTTCTTATGATCTTGAAAATTTATTTAAGCCCATGATGAATATGAGATTGATAATAGTGTTTGCAATAATTTTGAAAGTGGGTTTGGAAGAGTGTCAACTTTAGATCCCACATATTTGGAGAATGTTCAATCTTATGGTATTTTTGATAAAAGTGGGTTTGGAGAGGTCACGACTTTAGTTAATGTTAATCCCACTATTGTGGAAGAGTGTCAACTTCGCATGCATGTGGATCGTGTTGAAAATATTTTATTTGATAGTTATTTTGTTGAATTTTCTTATGATCCTACATGTAATTATTATGAGAGAGGAAAATATTGTTGTAGAAAGTTTCATGTTACTAAATTACCTCTCTTCATGATGAGATTGCTACCATCTCTTTGTTCTTCCTTGCATATGCTAGTTTTTGCTTGCTTTGATAATTTGTTTGCTTACAAGATGCCTATTCATAGGAAGTATGTTAGACTTAAGTGTGTTTGTCACATGTTTTATGATGCTCTCTTTGTGCTTCAATTCTTGTTTTTAATGTGAGCATCATTAAAATTATCAATGCCTAGCTAAAAGGCTTTAAAGAAAAGCGCTTGTTGGGAGACAACCCAATATTTTTCCTTGCTGTTATTCAATAAATCTTGCATCTACCTTCTGTTTAGATGTGTTTTTATCTTTTAATTAGTGTTTGTGCCAAGTAGAACCTATAGGATAACCTACGATGATAGTTGATTTGATTCTGCTGAAAAACAGAAACTTTGCGCGCACGAATATAATTTTGTTAAATCACAGGAACGTGCTTTTGCGTTGATTCTTTTTTCTGCTGTTCAATAAACAAATTTTACAAGACTTCCTATTTTGGTAGGATGTTCAGAGTTCCAGAAGTTTGCGTTAGCTACAGATTTCTACAGACTATTCTGTTTTTGACAGATTCTGTTTTTCGTGTGCTGTTTGCTTATTTCAATGCATCTATGACTAGTAAATTAGTTTATAAACCATAAGGAAGTTGGAATACAGTAGGTTTAACACCAAACTAAATAAGAATAAGTTCATTGCAGTACCTTATGTGGTGGTTTTGTTTTCTTTCACTAACGGAGCTTATAAGATTTCCTGTTGAGTTTTGTGTTGTGAAGTTTTCAAGTTTTGGGTAAAGCTTTTATGGACTATGGAATAAAGGGTGGCAAGAGCCTAAGCTTGGGGAGGCCCAAGGCACCCCAAGATATTCAATAATAGCCAAAAGCCTAAGCTTGGGGATGCCCCGGGAAGGCATCCCCTCTGTCGTCTTCGTTCATTGGTAACTTTACTTGGAGCTATATTTTTATTTGCCACATGATATGTGTTTTGCTTGGAGCGTCATGTATTATAGTATTCTTTGCTTTTTAGTTTACCACAATCATCCTCGCTTTACACACCTTATGGGAGAAGCCTTTTTGATTAGAATTTGCTAGAATACTCTATGTGCTTCACTTATATCTTTTGAGCTTGATAGTTTTTGCTCTAGTGCTTTACTTATATCTTTTAAAGCACGGTGGTGTCTTAATTTTGAAGAAACTTCTAGTCTCTCATGCTTCACTTATATTATCTTGAGAGTCTTTTATAACAGCATGGTATTTGCTATGGTCATAAAGTTGGTCCTAGAATGATGAGCATCCAAGTTGGGTATAATAAAAACTATCATAGGAAGTGAATTGGATGCTATGATCAATTTGATACTTGATAATTGTTTTGAGATATGGAGGTAGTGATATTAAAGTCAGCTAGTTGGGTGATTATGAATTCAAAGAATGCTTGTGTTGAAGTTAGCAAGTCCCGTAGCATGCACTTATGGTTAAAGTTGTGTAACAAATTTGAAACATGAACTGTACCTGGCTTGTGCATCCTTATGAGTGGTGGTCGTGGACGAGCGATGGTCTTTTCCTACCAATCTATCCCCCTAGGAGCATGCGCGTAGTAATTGATTTTTGATGACTTCTAATTTTTTTCAATAAGTATATGAGTTCTTTCGACTAATGTTGAATCCATGGATTATACGCACTTTTACCTTTCCACCTTTGCTAGCCTCTTCGGTACCGTGCATTGCCCTTACTCACCTTGAGAGTTGGTGCAAACTTCGCCGGTGCATCCAAACCCCGTGATACGATACGCTCTATCACACATAAACCTCCTTATATCTTCCTCAAAACAGCCACCATACCTACCTATTATGGCATTTCCATAGCCATTCCGAGATATATTGCCATGCAACTTTCCACCGTTCCGTTCATCATCATCATGACATACTTTACTTTTGTCATATTGCCATTGCATGATCATGTAGTTGACATCGTATTTGTGGAAAAGCCACCATGCATTATTTTTCATACATGTCACTCTTGATTCATTGCACCATCCCGGTACACCGCCGGAGGCATTCATATAGAGTCATATCTTGTTCTAGTTTCGATTTGTAATTCTTATGTTGTAATCAATAGAAGTGTGATGATCATCATTATTAGAGCATTGCCCAAAAAATAAAAAAAAGAAGAAAGAAAATAAATAAAAAGGGCAATGTTACTATCTCTTTTTCCACACTTGTGCTTCAAAGTAGCACCTTGTTCTTCATGTAGTGAGTCTCATATATTGTGCTTCAAAGTAGCACCATGTTTTTCATATAGTGAGTCTCATAAGTTGTCTTTTTCATACTATTGGGAATTTTTCATTATAGAACTTGGCTTGTATATTCCTACGATGGGCTTCCTCAAATACCCTAGGTCTTCATGAGCAAGCAAGTTGGATGCACACCCACTAGTTTTCTTTTGTTGAGCATTCATTTGTAGCTCTAGTGCATCCGTTGCATGGCAATCCCTACTCCTCATGTTGACATCAATTGATGGGCATCTCCATAGCCCGTAGATTATCCTCGTCAATGTGAGACCTTCTCCTTTTTTTGTCTTCTCCACACAATCCCCATCATCATATTCTATTCCACCCATAGTGCTATATCCATGGCTCACGCTCATGTATTGCGTGAAGGTTCAAAAAGTTTGAGATTATTTAAGTATGAAACAATTGCTTGGCTTGTCATCGGGGGTATAGAAGTTGGGAACATCTTCGTGTGACGAAAATGAAGCATAGCCTAACTATATGATTTTGTAGGGATGAACTTTCTTTTACCATGTTATTTTAAGAAGACATGATTACTTTGATTAATATGCTTGAAATGTTACTATTTCTTTTATCAATATGAACTTTAATTTTATATTCATTTGGATCTGAACATTCATGCCACAGTAAAGAAAATTACATTATGAATTATGCTATGTAGCATTCCACATCAAAAATTCTCTTTTTATCATTTACCTACTCGAGGACGAGCAGGAATTAAGCTTGGGGATGCTTGATACGTGTCCAATGTATCTATAATTTTTTATTGTTCCATGCTATTGTATTACCCCTTTTGGATGTTTATGGGCTTTAGTTTACACATTTATATCATTTCTGGGACTAACCTACTAACCGGAGGCCCAGCCCATATTGGTGTTTTTTTTTGCCTATTTCTGTATTTCGAAGAAAAGGAACATCAAACGGCGTCCAAACGGAATGAAACCTTTGGGAGCGTGATTTTTGGAACGAACGTGATCCAGATGACATGGAGTGCAAGTCAAGAAGCTTCCGAGGAAGCCACGAGATAGGAGGCCGCCCCCCCCCCCTTAGGGCGCGCCCCCTGTCTCGTGGACCCCTCGGGCGTCCACCGACCTACTTCTTCCTCCTATATATTCCTACATATCCCGAAAATATCCAGGGGCACCACGAAACACAATTTCCACCGACGTAACCTTCTGTATCCGCGAGATCTCATCTTGGAGCCTTCTCCTGCACTCTGCCGAAGGGGAAATCAGCCATGGAGGGCCTCTACATCAACATCCTTGCCCGTCCGATGAGTTGTGAGTAGTTTACCATAGACCTACGGGTCCATAGTTATTAGCTAGATGACTTCTTCTCTCGTTTTGGATCTCAATACAATGCTCTCCCCCTCTCTTGTGGAGATCTATTCGATGTAAACTCTTTTTGCGGTGTGTTTGTCGAGATCCGATGAATTGTGGGTTTATGATCAAGTTTATCTATGAATAATATTTGAATCTTCTCTGAATTCTTTTATGTATGATTGAGTTATCTTGGCAAGTCTCTTCGAATTATCAGTTTGGTTTGGCGTACTAGATTGGTTTTTCTTGCCATGGGAGAAGTGCTTAGCTTTGGGTTCAATCTTGCGGTGTCCTTACCCAGTGACAGAAAGGGTTGCAAGGCACGTATTGTATTGTTGCCATCGAGGATAACAAGATGGGGTTTATATCATATTGCTTGAGTTTATCCCTCTACATCATGTCATCTTGCTTAATGCGTTACTCTATTCTTATGAACTTAATACTCTAGATGCAGGCTGGAGTCGGTCGATGTGTGGAGTAATAGTAGTAGATGCAGGGTCTACTTGTTATGGACGTGATGCCTATATACATGATCATGCCTTGATAGTCTCATAACTATGCACTTTTCTATCAATTGCTCGACAGTAATTTGTTCACCCACCGTAATACTTATGCTATCTTAAGAGAAGCCTCTAGTGAAACCTATGGCCCCCGGGTCTATCTCTTATCATATTTTCTTTCAATCTACTTTTATTTTCATCTTTACTTTTTGCATCTATATTATAAAATACCAAAAATATATTTATCTTATCATACTATCTTTATTAGATCTCACTTTCGCAAGTGGTCGTGAAGGGATTGACAACCCCTTTGTTGCGTCGGCTGCGAGTTCTCAGTTTGTTTGTGTAGGTGCGTGGGGCTTTTGAGGAGCCTCCTACTGGATTGATACCTTGGTTCTCAAAACTGAGGGAAATACTTATGCTACACTTGCTGCATCACCCTCTCCTCTTCGAGGAAAACCAACGCAAGCTCAAGAAGTACCAAGGTGCTCAGCGATGGAGAGGTAGGGGCGGCAAGGGCGGGCTCGGGATTGGGAGGTGGCGGTGCTGGGCGGGCTGGGACGGCGGCGGTGAGGTCGAGGGCTGCGACAGTGAGGTCGAGAGCGGCGGCGGGCGGTGGCGGGCGGTGGCGGTGAGGTTGAGGGCGGCCTCGAGCGGCGGCGGTGAGGGCAGGCTCGGGCGGCGGCGATAGAGGAGTAGGGGGATATAGGGGGGGAATGGAGGACTTAGCAAAATTTTGAGCCCACGGGTGGTTAAGTCGAACTGGCAGTAGCGCACTTTAGTAAACACGCTATAGCTAACATAGCAATAGTGCGTTTTACATAAAACGCTACTGATAAGTCTAAGCACGCATAAAAAATTCTGCTACTAAGTACTTTAGCAACAACGAGTTTTGAAGAAAAACGCTGCTACTAAGTACTTTAGTAGTAGCGCGTCCAGGGAAGGGCGCTCCTACTATATCTAGCCTGGAGGCAACGCCGTGGCAATTATAGTAGTAGCGCTTGTTTCACCTAGAGCGCTACTGCTACCGCGTTACTAGTAGCGAGCTTTCTCAAGCTCGCTACTGCTAATTAGTAGTATCGTTTGTTTTTAAACCGTGCTGCTGCTAAGATTCTTTGTATAAGGTTTTCCCTAGTAGTGCTTGGTCGTCATGGCTCACATCAGCTGAGCCTCAATAGGTGCACCTTGCATAGAAGTCTCCGCCCCTCGAGAGCCAGCCTGAGGAGGCCGATCTCCTTGGAGGTCTTGGCGTAATCCGCCTCGCGAGGCTTGGCCCCTCGCAAGGGTCTTGAGTTGCTTGATGCTGAAGCCGGCCATACCAGGCCGTTGATGGAGCCATGCAGTGGGCCGCAGGCAGGCAAGTCTGGGTACACCCGTATCTAGAACACCGACATAAGTGAGTGGGAGGAAAGTAGAACTTGATGAGGTAATTGTACCTGCTCTCAATTTGGAAAGTAGCTCATCCAAGAAATCTGTTCCCGTGATACCTACACCAACAAGAGAGGAAGCTAATGATAAAGATCATGAAACTACAGATCAAGTTGCTACATAACCTTGTAGGTCTGGCAGAGCATGATCCACACCAGAGTGGTACGGTAATCCTATTCTGGAGGTCATGTTACTTGACCATGACGAACCTACGAACTATGAAGAACCTATGATGAGCCCAGATTCTGATAAATGACTTGTGTCGGCATTTTGGGAACGGGGGTCCCCAGACTTGCCTGCCTGCGGCCTGCTGCGTGGCTCAACCAGTGGCCCGGTATGGCTTGTCTTCATCAACCAACGCTCAAGACCATTGCGAGGGGCCAAGCCTCGCGGGGCTGACGACGCAAGGCCTCCTCAGGGGCAGCCTCGCCAGGTAGGCTCGCGAGGAGGCAGAGAGATCAAGGCAGGGGGTACCTCACGAGGTGCCAATGACGCAAGCCATGACGATCAAGACCAGGCGAGCGCCAGGCGGGCGCCGGCCCGCGCAGTGTCCTTGTTTCCTCTTTGGTGCAAAGGGGGAAAATGCAGGCGCGGAGTACCAAGGCATCAGGCAAAGGTTTCCATATCGGTGCAACGAGACCAAGACCCGCAGAGCAGCAGGACGGAGGTCACCGTGGATCCTAGGACGGCGTCATCACCAACACCTTTGGCAGTCAAAGACCACCTTTAGTCAGGGTAGCTTGTACTAGTTGTCCCCTTTCAAAATGGCCGTTGTTGTATCCCTTCCCGCTCAATATTTGGGAAGAGGACCAGGGCCTCTATATATAGGGCTAGCCACCATAGTAGATGTACAAGTTAAGTTGATCTAATCCAGAGACGGATCGATTCCTCCTCAAGCACACCACCACCACAAGAACACCTCTCCTCGCGAGGTTGTTCTTCCTCTATATTGTTCATCATCAGCCCAAGAGGCAATCCACCGCACCACACATTGGATTAGGGTATTACACCACAACGGTGGCCCGAACCAGTATAAACCTTGTGTCTCCTGTCTTGTTCATCAATCTAGCTTAGGGATCGCGACGGGGCTCAGGGTGTGTTTCGGTAGGGAGAAGAGCTTCGTGCGCACCCCAGTGTTTGAACCTTAAGGGTTTTGCCGGAACCCGATATCCGACATTTGGCGCGCCAGGTAGGGGGGCGCCGAAATCCTCTTTCCGTTGATCTGTGTCCCATCGCTTTGTCGCATCCATGGCTGACGCTCGTCGAGCCCGCGCTGAGTGCCGGGCTGCTCTTGCCTCCCGTGTTGCCCAGACGGCTCTCGTCGGTGGGCCTCCTCGTCATTCTCCGTCGCCTTCCGCCAACGCCGCCACCGGCCCGGCGGGGAACGAGCAGCAGGCATCTTCGCTGCATCCCTCTGTGCGGCGGGAAGGCTGCACCGCCACCCCGTCGCTGGCCCCAGCTGGTTCATCATCTCATGCTTGTCGCGCCCCCACGGACGCGCAGGCCGTGTTGCTCCTGGCACGTGAGCTCCTGCACTATCACCCTGTCAACGACCTCTACGAACAATGGCTCGCTCGCATCACCGAGCTCATCAGTGCCGCAGGGGGCTCTCCCGCGCCATCCCTCTCGCTGCCTCGCCCTCCGTCAAGCGTTGGCGACGCGGCTCAGGGAGCGCCTACGCCACCACCGCCCCAAGACGGCGCCCTGGCTCCAAGACGCGCGTCCCTCGGATGTGACCCACCACGTCCAGCGCCCGCGAGACAAGAAAGAAGCTACTAAGAAATTCCTCGACCTCAAGAAGGTGCTCCCGTGCTTCCTGCACCAGCACGACAAGATCGCATCCCTGCACCAGCGCGTCAAGATCCCGTGCTGCCCTGGCGGCAGTGCGCAGGTACCATCAGGAGCAGGCCCCGCATCATCAAAGGGCTCTAGTGGCCACGGCAGGTTGCCGCACCTTCACCACCGAGCTGTGTAGCGTCGCCTGGCCCGGCAAGTTCAAGCCGGACCTGCCTCCACGCTACGACGGCACCGCAGACCCCACGGAGTTCTTGCACCTCTACGAGCTGGGCATCGAGGCGGCCAACGAAGACGAGAAGTTCATGGCAAACTGGTTTCCCATGGCGCTCAAGGATGGTGCCCGCACCTGGCTCCTGAACTTGCCTTCTGGCTCGATCTCTTCCTGGGACAAGATGCGCAGTCGTTTCATCGCCAACTTCCAGGGCACTCGCGATCGCCCTCCAGACACGGGTGACCTACGCCGCATCAAGCAACAGCCCGGGGAGACTCTGCAGAAATACATCCAGCGCTTCAACAGTGCCCACCTCAAGATCCCCAAGGTGACGGACGAGGCCACCATCTCAGCGTTCTCTGATGGCGTCCGCGACATCAAGATGAAGGAGGAGCTTGCTATCCACGAGGAGTTTTTCACATCCCTGGAGCTGTTCAACCTGGCGACCAAGTGCGCAAGAGCTGAGGAGGGACACCTCTCCCTCCTCGAGCTTGCAGCTGCTGACCCAGAAGAGAAGAAGGCCAAGGCCAAGGACGTGAAGCGCAAAGGAGCAGTCGTGCTTGCAGCAGAGCCAGACACGAAGCGCAGGAGCAGCCAGCCAGAGTCGTCCAAGGGCAGCCGACCGTTCTGCGCCTACCACAACCGCCACACCCACAACACCAACGAATTCCAACAGCTCAAGGCCGTTCAAGAAGGACGCTTGGGTCGATGCCCCGAGCGCAACGACCGGGGCTACGGCCGAGGAGGAGGACATGGCGGAGGACGATGGGACGACCGTGGCCCTTGCCAGGAGTGGCATGACCTACCTCGTGAGCACCGCTGGCAGGACCAGCCTCACAAGGGTGCCTGGAGGGATCAGCCTCGCGAGGATCGCCCACAGGGCAACGCAGGCTTTCCTCCTCTGCCTCCGCCGCCAAGAAGGAATGACGACAACCACCAGGACGAGGGGGCTGGGGGCTTCCAGGAGCCACGTTCTATCGCTTGCATCTTGGCGGAGCTCAGGCCCCAGCCTCTCAGCGCATCTTCAAGCAGTTTGCTCGCGAGGTGAACGCAGTCCTCCCAAGGCTCGAGGCCACACGCCCGCTCAGGTGGTCCAAGTGCGCCATCACCTTCAGCTCAGCAGATCAACTCAGGTGTGCGGCTACTACCGGCGTCCTACTGATGCTTTGCTCCCCAGTCATCAACAACGTGCAAGTCACCAGCACCCTCATTGATGCCGGCGCAGGGCTTAAGATCCTGTCCGCCGAGATGTTCGACAACCTTCAAGTGCCATATGATTAGCTCCAGCCAACCAAGCCTTTCTCAGGAGTCACTGACGGTTCCACCACTCCTATAGGGCAGGTCCGCCTCCCTGTCACCTTCGGCCAGCGCAACAACTACCGCACCGAGCTCATCGACTTCGACGTCGCCCACATCCACTTGTCGTACAATGCCATCCTTGAGTATTCAGCCCTGGCCAAGTTCATGGAGGTCACACACCATGGCTACAATGTCCTTAAGATGCCAGGAAGTGGCGAAATCATCACGGTCCCCTGCGAAGAAAGAGATGCGGTGTGCTCCCTCGAGAGCGCCTTCCAAGCTGCCTCAGTCGAGGACCCGAACAGTAGGGGCGAGAATCCTCCAGAGCTAGTCCCCAAGAAGAAGAAAACACCACTCAGCTCAAGGCCACATGAGGTTGGCATTTCAGGAGGTGCCGCGTCTGGATCAGCGCCCGCGCAAGGGGCGCCTCCCTCCATCGCATAGGAAGGCGCGCTCGGCGCCCTCCTCGGGCAGGGCTCGGGGGCTCTCTTCTGGAGGGCCTCAGACTATGCCAAAATAATGAGGGAGGCGCTCGGGCACCACTTGGAGGCGTGCTTCATGGCACATTTCCCTCAAGAGGTTTCGGGGCATGGAGAGCCCAGCATTCAGGAGTTCATCACCAAGACTACTCAAGAGCTTCAGGAAGCAAGAGCCATGTGCGGCGACTGCCGCTTGCCTGGCGTGGCCCCCCATCCAGGCGAGGATGATGGGCTGTGCGTCTGCATCGATGTCCCAGGGCTCAATCGAGCCGCATCTCAGGAGCACCTCTGGCCTTCACGCATGGGACGCTGCGAGGGTCCACCACACAACTACGTTCGCATGCCTTTCGGCCTACCAAATGCGGCCGACATTTTCCAGCACCACCTGCGGAGCATTCTGGCGGCTCAAGAGGCTAGGCACCATGCGGTCCAAGCGGAGATGGAGATGGTCCTCGAGGAACCGCCTGGACCCCTAGAGCCTCTCGAGGCTCAGGGCTCCGGTGCTCGTGAGGGTCGGCCTCTTCACTCCGCATCTTAAGCTACTCCAACACCCACTCTGCAATGGTATCAGGTGACATCTTCTGGGTTCATTTCAGCTAGGAGCGCCCTCAGGGCTTCATCATTCCCAGGCCGCATGGGTCCCTTTTGCTTATTTCTTAAGTTTACCTTGCTAGGGGCGCCCCTCGGGCTGCATCATCCCCAAGCCGCTCAGGCCTGACCCAGTGGCATGTATCCATTCTGCGTTTATCTAAGCTGATTTGCCTTTCATGCTTAACCTGCTTGTGATTATCGCTTGCTCTATTGACACCTACCACTAGAGCCGCTCACACTGGCACGGCGCTTGCGCATGGGTCCGACTTTGCAATGTCGACAAATTTGAGTGGTCGAGCTCTGGCATGCGGCAGCCTCGCAAGCGTCACCTCACAGGCCCTCAGTGCCATCACCTCTCTCTCGGAGCAACAATGGCCGGCCGGCAATCACAATGGCAACCTGTGCTTTCCTTGTCTTGATTTACAGGAACCGCCTGAGGTCTATAGCGGGTGGCGCCACGAGCTCTCTGTCTCTCTCCCACGCGATCCTCCTGCGCGTTAAAAGGTGGGCTCCTGAGCATCGCGACTCAGGAGCTCATATTGGCTCTCCAGCCCTCACTCCCAGGCCTTGTCCATGGCATCGCGACCTGGCATTCCAGTGGCGGCTGAGCTCACTCGAGAGCTGGGACCTGAGGACATAGAGCATGAAGAAGAGTGTGGGGAAGAAAGGGAAAGCTCGCGAGGGTCTAACCCAGCTACATCCCAGCTGCCAATGCACAAGTTTGGTGCAGCGCGAAGGAGCGACTCCATATCACCAAGATAAGTTTCATACCTGAAACAACTAATCGATGCAGCACAGAATCTTCACTTTCCTTCCTTTCTCGCCTTTTGGCGGTTGCTTGCACGCTAAAGGGGACCTCCTGAGCATCGCGCCTTAGGGGCTCTTACTGGACCTCGGGCCGCTCAACTCCTGGCCTTGACCACGGCATCATGACCTGGCATACCAGCGACGGCTGTAGCCTACCTGGGGACCGGGACCTGTCAGCGTAGAGCGCTAAACCCTTGCGAGGTTAGAAAGGGGGAACCAAGCCGGGACAGGACAAGCATTCGCACAATTTCATAATAAGGATCACATCAGCAAAATACATCACGGACCCTTTACAGGCCCCCACGGGGTGTCTCTTTCCGATTCCTCATAGGGAAGAAAAGACGAGAATCGTAAGGAGTCCTAACTACCCGCGCCCCCATGGCCGACGCCATCATCAATAGTGGGCCACGAGAGGACGGCGCCAACTCCATCCAGATCAGCCGCGGCAACGGCCTGATGCTGCCACCTTGCTCCGGGCGCGGCGCGAGCTCGGGCGCGCGTAGCTGTCGCCGCTCGTCTCCGGAGTCATGAAGATCTTGGGAGAGTCGCTGGACTCCCAAGCATCGCTGCTGCTGCAGGAGGAGCCGTTGGGGAAGTGAACGGCAGGCCTAGCCCCTGCCACGTCGATGTCCTAACTGCCTCCTCTAGGGCAGCACTCCAGGCGGAAGCCTTTAGCGTCGAAGACCTTGAAGAGCAACAAGCAGGCGCCATCGTATTCAAAATGAATTACGAGGGCGCCCCCTGTTCGGCTGACCCTGGCGACCTCTCCCC
The DNA here is from genome assembly GCA_963921465.1 of Triticum timopheevii. Lineage (NCBI taxonomy): Eukaryota > Viridiplantae > Streptophyta > Magnoliopsida > Poales > Poaceae > Triticum > Triticum timopheevii. The sequence goes on from OY997270.1 coordinate 146,211,713, forward strand.
AGCCTCGGGTCATGAAGACCTTGCCGAGAGCGACGACTTCAACCTCCGCTCTAGTCGCTGGAGCGCCGCAGTCGGCGTGCTGCAGCCAAAGCTGGAGAGGCTCTCTTGGCAGCATCTCGGAGGCGAAGAATGAAGGGAAGCGAATCCAGGTGCTTGGAGGCATTGCAGCGTGCAGCACGAGCTCGTGAGAGGAGTCCGCGGCGTGGATTCCAGAAGCGATGGCGCGCATCGCCACGGCCCGTCGACCTCGTCTGCAGCGTGGGCGGCGTTGCTCGCTGTCTCTTTCTCCAGGGCCCCTGGCCTGGGCATACCGGGGTAGTGTGTCACACCCTGATTTTCATGCCACAACACTTAAGTCAATAATCATGCTAAAATGTGGTTTGACAAAAACTTTTGAGTGTTTTGTCTTTGCTTTGATTGAATGTTTGTCTGCTGTTTGCAAGTGCTCTAAAAATCAAACAAATCCTCCAACTCCTATACTTCATCTCCTGGATCCAAAACCTTTTCTCAATGATCATGCCATGTGTATAGAGCAATATAGTATTTTCTTACAAAAATAATTTGGCCAAAGAGTATTTTCAAAAATTAGTTTTTCAAAAACCCCTGAATTGAGGTTTGCACTGCAAGTACTTAATTTAGGGCATTAAAAATCTTTATAAAAATATATTTGACTCCTATTAGAAATAGGATACCCAGAAACCACAAAAATATAATTTTAAAAGTTATTTTCCTATTTTATTTAAAAGCTTTTTCTTAAGGCCAGAAATGGTCTTTAATAGGGAAAAATTATTTTATTGTTTCAAAAATATTTGACAAAAATTAGGAAAACTCAGTGGGCATATATTGTCCATATATAAGAGTTTCAACACATGGTCATGTTCAAAATATTGGTCAAATACCTCAAAGACCCTTTCTGAATATTTCATGATTTTGAAATATTTACAAAGGATATATTCTCCAAAAATTCCAAGAAAATTCTATCATGTCACATATGACATATTAGATGATCTTGCCAAGTCTCATGACTTGGAGAACAAGATAACATCATCAAATCCCCTCAAAACCATTTCTGTCCATTTTGAAGTTTGAGCAGCTTTACATTGCCAAACATTTCAAAATATTCTCAAACCTTGTGAACATTCTCAAATGGTCTAATTATACATCTAGAACAAGTGGCACAAGTTGGAGACCAAGTTATATTTATCAAAGTGCCCCAAAACCATTCCTGTCCAGAACCAAATTTGAACAACTCTACATTGGCAACTTTCTCCTTTTGATCTCAACTTTTGTGGACATGTTCAGAGCCTCTAATGATGACACTACACCAAGTGGTGCATCAAGTAGAATAGATTTGCATGACTAAATCTTGGAAAATCCATTTCTGTTCATTTCTAGGGTTCACAAAAGTTGCATTGTCAACTTTCTTAAAATGAGCTCCAAATTGGTGGAAGGCCCTGATTATATGTGTCATTTCACCCTATGGAGTCTCATGGCAGATGAAAGTCATCTACTTGCCCAAACCATCATCTAACACCTTCTGCCACTTTACCAAAATCCCATTTTTGGCCTCCTCCACTAATCTCCATGGACTCTAATTTTTACCACAACCTCTCCTAGTCCCCCTCTAGCACCTGGACGCTTTTATGCCCAAGTAAGAAATGATGGAGGGGGGAAGAACTCCACTTTTCTATTCTGGACAAGCCCCATTTCCACTCTTCTCCTTCCTCTCTCTTCACCCACTGGCCACCCAAAGCATCCAAGGCCAAGATCCCTTCCTTAGCACCCCCCAAATGCTACTGGACATGCAAGGGCATGCCCACAAGCATAGAAAATGGCCTGGACAGCCATATGGGTGCTCTGGAGCGTGCTACAGTGCGCTCCCGCACTGTAGCCGCCCCTGCCAACCGCCTCCGTCCACCTCGGGCCTCCCCGGCGTGTCTCACGAGGCCGCCTCGGCGTTTGGGACACGGCAAGCTGCCGGCCCCCTCCTAAACCTCTCTCCTCTCCCCTCCACGACCTCACCCGAGCGCGTCCGTGGACGCTGCCCATGGTGCACCGCGACCACACCTATTTAATCCAGCCCCCGAGCTCTCAATCGCCTCGTTTGGACCCCTCTCTCTCCCGTGCACCTCCTGGACAGCATCCCCCTCCCTCTCGTGCCCTCCTGCTCTCTCCATGGCCGGAGTGCCGTCGTCGGTCTCCGCCCAAATTCCCGCAAACCAAGCCTCCCCTCTCCTCCTTTGGACACCAATGGAGCCACCGCACGTCGGCGAGGCTCCTCCGCCCTTTAACTCCTCCTCTAGCGCCCCGCAACCCCAGAACCCCTCTCACCCGATGCCACCTTCCACCGCGGGCGAAGCCCTGCTCCCCTCCGGTGACGCAGGCACCCGTGGTTGGGCCTCCCTGGTTCGTCTCTCTCCGCTGAGCACGCCGGTGGCCGGACCTCCGAAAACGATGGTCGGTAGCGCCACCGACCGCCGTCGAACGCTTGATCTGTCTTCCGTCGCGCCCGCGCGGGAGGTAGCGGACGAACCTGCAGCTGGGCCCCGCCTGTCAGCCGGCCAGTGGGCAGGGGCCACTGATGGGTGGGCCATGTCTCGCCCGCTTAAGTGGAGGCGGCATAGGCCGTATTCTGTCTTCGCCACAAGGAGGCGCATTCCGGGAAGGCGCTATCGACGTGGCCCGCAGCACGCGCGTGGCCGTGCAGTTGGGCCATCCCAGTTGCGCCTCGCTGTTAAATCCCACCCAGTGCGCGCTGCCGCCGCTGAAATTTGGCCCATTAGGTAAACCCCTTTGCCTTTTTCTTTTTCTGTGGATTGTAAAATCCATAGATTATTTATTCTAAGTCCAAATTTGATGATTCTAATTTCTGTAAGTTCATAAATTCCTAATCTATCACATGGTGCAATTTGCACATTTTTCCATAAAGATTTTCTTCATAGATAATTATCAAATTCCATATTTTTATTTCTGTCATAAACTTTAGAAAATCACAGAAGGCTCAAAATTGATCCAAATTCCATGATTCAAATTCCTAGGTGCATCTAAGTTCAAAACTTAGTTTTTGAACATTTTTAGTAATACTTTCTGTATCACCTTAACTAATGGTCTATTTCTTTGTATATAGCCAACTTTGCAAATTCATAGGAAAATCATCTCAACTCCAAATCCAGTGAAACCAATTCCTAGATGCTTCTAAAATCATCCTTTGTTGAATGGGTGCCTTTACTCATTTTTCAAAATAATTCTTCTGTACACTTCTTGCAATTCCATAAACCCCTTGATTCCATCCTATCGAAATGTTTAGAAATATCCATAGATCCACTTCCATTGAAACCACTTTGGTCATCCCTCATATGACCAGAGGTACCCCAGAAAAGTCCAACTCATATTTTTAGAGCACTTTTATTTCCTGCCTTGTTGTGTTGCTTATTATGGTTGCTTTCGACGATAGTGGACGAAGTAGACGAAATGCTCGAAGTTGGACCAGAGATATTTGAAGACCTCGAAGACTTTGTTGAAACAGGGAAGCAGCCCTTTGACCATGTCTATGAAATCCTTTTTATGCATGTCATATATAGCTCTTTATTATTGTTGCATCGGAATCATGATGAGATGGTGAACCACGTGGGTTGGTTGCCTCTGTTACTTCCTCGTTGATACTTGCATTGTGCATGGCCCTACCTTCTTATGAGGGTTATGCCGGTGGGAGTAGATAGGATGCTAAAGTAGATGCTACGCAAAAAGGGACGGGTATGTGCATGATGAAGGAAGCAAAGTATTTTTCAAAGGACTTTTCGAAAACCCCGTCAGGTGCCACTTATGCCCGAGGGAGATGATGAGATGGGTGACCACTTGATGACGAAGTGGTGTGCCAAGGAATGTGTGTGTTGTTTTCAAAACGGATTGGTCGGAGTTGCGACCGTTATTCCAACCTTACATGCGCAACCACTCTACCCTTATATGGGAAAGGGCATTGTTGAGTACCTAGACCGATACTAGCTTGGGGCCCGCATTACTAGTGACGGGGGAGAGTTGGTGCTCTCTCTCGGGACGGGGTCATGCTAGGTAGGGCGGCCATGTCTGTGTTTACAGCACCGGGCACACCGTTGGTACCCCGTGCTTGTGGTATGTGATGAATATAGGAGCGAGGCTCCACAACCTTATGATGTGAAATGTTGGGCACGGGGATCACTACCAATCGAGTGGACTCCATGTTAGTGTCGTCTAGGGAAAGGTAGTGATCGGGTGCTTACCCCGGGTACTTGAGGTACCGCGGGTCGTGGCTGACACGGAAGTTCCCCGGATCTTGTGGGTACAGTGTGCAACCTCTGCAGAGTGTAAAACTATTCGAATAGCCGTGTCCACGGTCAAGGACAGTTGGGTAACCGCTCTTGGGCTACGTCCACTTGTTTACAAACCAAGTGTGTGTGTGTTGACAAGGTGACATGGGTCAAGTCAAGGGACTTGACATGATTGAGATGGGTTGTTGCCCACTCTATTTATGTTAGATGGGTTGGTGCCCACTCTATTTATGTTGATATCTGTAACCTGTCCTCATGGTTACTTGAACTCTATTGATGCATGCCTTACAAAGATGTTGAACATGTCATTGCACTCAAAACTAGCTTTCTGCAAAAGTTTACCTATATCATGCTTTGTTGTATCTTGAACCAAAACATGGGTTGCTTGCGAGTACATTCAAAGTACTCATTGGCTTGCCACTGGTTATTTAATTGACCAGGCATGGAAGAACAGGATGTGATGAAGAACACTTCGGTGACGAACATGCGAGCTAGGACGCTTCCCAGTCAGAATGCCTGTAGGGTTAAGGCAGATGGCATGGGTCCAAATTATCGACAAAGATTTCCGCTGCGATGTTGTACTCAAGACTCGACCATAATGGTCCTACTCGTGTAATACGGTATGTATGGATGTAAGACTCTTGTTATTCAGCTTTTGTGTGTTCAGTGAGCATTGATCTCTGGGATCACTGTACACGTGCATTCGGTGATCACGACTTATGAGTCGGGGTCCCCACATAGTGTGAACCCGGAAGGTGGCCGCTCACACCAAGGCCTCGCCATCTCCGGCCTCGCAACCTCGCCACGGCGGCATGGGCCTGCCGTTTCTTCAGCGGGAGCGGGTTAGGTCCCTCCCGTGGGCCTTCCCCTTCTCTTCGGTCGAGAATCTGCGGATCAGTGCCATTGGCTTCGAGAATGGAGGTGGAGCAAGGAAGAAGAAGTAGATGGTGAAAGAAGAGATGGACAACGGGGGCTCTCACCCCTCCGTATTTATAGTCCTAGGGAGGCCAACCGTCGACCTCCACGATCACAGGTAACGATGACTCTTTTGCATGCAGCAGGGACTCGTCAAATCGGGCAGTTGTTGAGGCAGCGTGGGGAAGCGGAGATGTCCACGTCCAATCAAGTCGCCATGCGTTGACCGCGGCCGCAGGCTGTTGGGGCCCGCGGTGCTCCGCACTTACCCTTTGGCTTCGCCGCTATTAAGCTAAGTCCGAGCACGCCTTGGGCCCAGGGGCTACTTTTGGCGTTCTTGGAACAGGGGTCCCTAGACTTGCCTGCCTGCGGCCTGCTGCGTGGCTCAACCAGTGGCCCGGTACGGCCCGTCTTCATCAACCAACGCTCAAGACCCTCGCGAGGGGACAAGCCTCGCGGGGCGGACGATGCAAGGCCTCCTCCGGGGAGGCCTTGCCAGGCAGGCTCGTGAGGAGGTGGAGAGATCAAGGCAGGGGGTACCTCGCGAGGTGCCCATGATGCAAGCCATGACGATCAAGACCAGGCGGGCGCCAGGCGGGTGCCGGCCCGTGAAGTGTCCTTGTTTCCTCTTTGGTGCAAAGGGGGCAAACGCAGGCGCGGAGTGCCGAGGCATCAGGCAAAGGTTTCCATATCGGCGCAACGAGACCAAGACCCGCAGAGCAGCAGAACAGAGGTCACCGTGGAGCCCAGGACGGCGTCATCACCAGCACCTTTGGCAGCCAAAGACCACCTTTAGTCAGGATAGCTTGTACTAGCTTTCCCCTTTCAAAATGGCCATTGTTGGATCCCTTCCCGCTCAATATTTGGGAAGAGGACCAGGGCCTCTATATATAGGCTAGCCACCACAGTAGATGGACAAGTTAAGTTGATCTGATCCAGAGACGGACCGATTCCTCCTCAAGCACACCACCACCACAAGAACACCTCTCCTCGCGAGGCTGTTCTTCCTATGTACTGTTCATCATCAGCCCAAGAGGCAATCCACTGCACCACACACTGGATTAGGGTATTACACCACAACGGTGGCCCAAACCAGTATAAACCTTGTGTCTCTTGTGTTGTTCATCAATCTAGCTTAGGGATCGCGGCGAAGCTGAGGGCGTGTTTTGGTAGGGAGAAGATCTTCGTGCGCACCCCAGTGTTCAAACCTTAAGGGTTTTTGCCGGAACACAATATCCGACAGCTTGAGGCTATGAAATATGAGATAGGATCCATGTATGAGATCAAATCATGGACGTTGGTGGATCTGCCCGATGATCGGTGACCCATAGAGAATAAATGGTCTTCAAGAAGAAGACTGACGCTGATGATAATGTTACTGTCTATAAAGCTTGACTTGTTGCAAAGGGTTTTCGACAAGTTCAAGCAGTTGACTACGATCAGACGTTCTCACCCGAAGTGATGCACAAGTCTGTCCGAATCATGTTAGAAATTGCCGCATTTTATGATTATGAAATCTGGCAAATCGATGTCAAGACTGCATTCCTTAATGGATTTCTTAAAGAAGAGTTGTATACGATGCACCCAGAAGGTTTTGTCGATCCTAAAGGTGCTAACAAAATGTGCAAGCTCCAGCGATCCATTTATGGACTGGTGCAAGCATCTCGGTTGGAATATACACTTTGATGAGGTTATCAAAGCATATGGTTTTATACAGACTTTTGGAGAAGCCTGTATTTACAATAAAGTGAGTGGGAGCTCTATAGCATTTCTAATATTATATGTGGATGACATATTCTTGATTGGAAATGATGTAGAATTTCTGAATAGCATAAAAGGATACTTGAAAAAGAGTTTTTCAATGAAAGACCTCGGTGAAGCTACTTACATATTGGGCATGAAGATCTAGAGAGATAGATCAAGACGGTTGATAGGACTTTCACAAAGCACATACCTTGATAAAGTTTTGAAGAAGTTCAAAATGGATTAGTCAAAGAAAGGGCTATTGCCTGTGTTAAAAGGTGTGAAGTTGAGTCAGACTCAATGCCCGACCACTGTAGAAGATAGAGAGAAAATGGAAGTCATTCCCTATGCCTCAGCCATAGGTTCTATCATGTATGCTATGTTGTGTACTAGACCTGATGTGTGCCTTGGTATAAGTTTAGCAGGTAGATACCAAAGTAATCGAGGAGTGTATCACTGGACAACGGTCAAGAACATCTTGAAGTACCTGAAAAGGACTAGGGATATGTTTCTCGTTTATGGAGGTGACAAAGAGTTTGTCGTAAATGGTTACATCGACGCTAGCTTCGACACTGATCCGGATGACTCTAAGTCACAATCCAGATACGTACCTTTATTGAATGGTGTAGCTGTTAGTTGGTGCAGTTCCAAGCAAAGCATCATGGCGGGATCTACGTGTGAAGCGAAGTACATAGCTGCCTCAGAAGCAACAAATGAAGGAGTCTGGATGAAGGAGTTCATATCCAATCTAGGTGTAATACCTAGTGCATCGGGCCCAATGAAAATCTTTTGTGACAGTACTGGAGCAATTGCCTTGGCGTAGGAATCCAGATTTCACAAAAAGACCAAACACAGCAAGAGACGCTTCAACTCCATCCGATATTTGGTCAAGGAAGGAGACATAGAGATTTGCAAAATACATGCAGATCTGAATGTTGCACACTCGTTGACTAAGCCTCTTCCACGAGAAAAACATGATCAGCACCAAGACTCCCTGGGTGCTAGATTCATTGCAATGTAATCTAGATTATTGACTTTAGTGCAAGTGGGAGACTGAAGGAAATATGCCCTAGAGGTAATATTAAAGTTGTTATTTTAGATTACCTTATTCATGATAAATGTTTATTATTCATGCTAGAATTGTATTAACAGCAAACTTGATACATGTGTGAATACATAGACAAAACAACGTGTCCCTAGTATGCCTCTACTAGACTAGCTCATTGATGAAAGATGGTTAAGTTTCCTAGCCATGGACATGAGCTGTCATTTGATAACGGGATCACATCATTAGTGGAATGATGTGATGGACAAGACTCATCCGTTAGCTTAGCATAATGATCGTACAGTTTTATTGTTGTTGCTTTCTTTGTGTCAAATATATATTCCTATGACTATGAGATTATGCAACTCCTGGACACCGAAGGAATGCCTTGTGTGCTATCAAACGTCACAACATAACTGGGTGATTATAAAGATGCTCTACAGGTATCTCTGAAGGTGTTTGTTGGGTTGGCATAGATCGAGATTAGGATTTGTCACTCCGAGTATCGGAGAAGTATCTCTGGGCCCTCTCGGTAATGCATATCATATGAAGCCTTGCAAGCAATGTGTCTAATGATTTAGTTGTGGGATGATGCACTACGGAACGAGTAAAGAGACTTGCCGGTAATGAGATTGAACTAGGTATGAAGATACCAACAATCGAATCTCGGGCAAGTAACATACCGATGACAAAGGGAATAACTATGTTGACATTGCGGATCGACCGGTAAGGATCTTCGTAGAATATGTGGGAACCAATATGAGCATCCAGGTTTCGCTAATGGTTATTGACCAGAGAGGTGTCTCGATCATGTCTACATAGTTCTCGAACCCATAGGGTCCGCACGCTTAACGTTCGATGACGATAGGTATTATATGAGTTATGCGTTTTGGTGACTGAAGGTTGTCCAGAGTCCCGGATGAGATCACGAACATGACGAGGAGTCTCGAAATGGTCGAGAGGTAAAGATTGATATATTGGAAGGTTATATTCGGACATCGGAATGGTTTCGGAAAGGTTCAGTTATTTTTCGGAGTACCGGGAGGTTACCAGAACCCCCCGTGGAATTGTTGGGCCTACATGGGCCATAGGAGAGAGGGGAGGCAGCCCACGAGGGGTGGCCATGCCCCCTCCCATGGGGAGTCCGAATTGGACTAGGGGAGGGGGCGTGCCCCCCTTTCCTTCTCCTCTTCCCTCTCCCGACCCCCTTTTCCCCCTTCGGAAGAAGGAAAAAGAGAGGGGGGGGGCGAATCCTACTAGGAGTGGAGTCCTAGTAGGACTCCCCCCTCCTTGGTGCACCCCTTGTGGCTAGCCTCCTCTCCTCCTCCTTTATTTACGGGGGCAGGGGGCACCCCAAAGGACATCAATTGTTTAGAAGTGTGCGGTGCCCCCCTCCACTGTTTACTCCTCCGGTAATATTGTTGTAGTGCTTAGGCGAAGCCCTGTGCATATCACTTCACCAACACCGTCATCACGCCGTCGTGCTGATGGAACTCATCGACTCCTTCGTGACTCTACTGGATCAAGAGTTCGAGGGACGCCATCGAGCTGAATGTTTGCAGAACTCGGAGGTGTCGTACATTCGTTACTTGATTGGTTGATTCGAGAAGACGTTCGACTACATCAACCCCATTAAGTTAACACTTCCGCTTTCGGTCTACGAGGGTACGTGGACACACTCTCCCCTCTCGTTGGTATGCATCTCCTAGATAGGTCTTGCGTGAGCATACAATTTTTTTTGAAATTGCATGCTACGTTTCTCAACAAGTCCTTCTATGCACTTCTTAGCAGCAAAATGCCTTCAATGTAACCTAGGCAATTTGAACCAGGTGACAACGCCATTTTGACCATGATCCGTTTCATTCCATAAAAATAAGAAACCTTCCTTCAGTCTTAGAACAATACCAACTTGGCCTCCAGCACCAGTCAAGAAAAAACAGTAAATAACTAGAGCATCTCCAACAGACGCGTGCAGACACGACGCACTAAAAATTTTTACAACGCTAAAATAGCGCTTTTGCACGCCGAACTAGACATTTGCTTCACCAGGCGCCCAAATTTTATAGTGCACCAGCATGCCGCTTCAGTAGGCGCGTTAAAATAGAGCGCGTGCGCCCAGCCGGCGCACAAACAACACATAAAAGATGATCTCAAACATCTAAAATATGCAAATTTCACACAAACAAAATGATCTCAAACATCAATGAGAAACATAGCATAGTTCAAATTCATAGCATTTTTCGCACAAACAAGATGACCACAAGCAAGTTCATGACAGACAAGTTCACACAAACAAATTAAAGATGAACAATCATTCCTCATCTTCTTCCTCCTCGTTTGCCTCTTCCAATTCATCCATTTCTACTTTCGATCCCCCATTGTCTTGTCTGTCCTCTCCTTCATTGGAAAGTCGGATGGTGTTTGCACTATCAACAGCGGCATCATGCGAAGGCATGTGAGGCACACCGGAAGCTCCTATGCCACCCATGCCTCTTGTAGGTGCTCTCATGCCTCTCGTAGGTCCTCCCATGCCTCCCATGAGAGACGCAAAACTCATGCCACCGATGCCACCCACGCCTCCCATAGGTGCTCCCATGGCACCATGCCACCCATGGTAGCTCCCAAGCCTCCCATAGGTTCTCCCATGCCTCCCATGCCACCCATTAAAGATCCCATGCCTCCCATGGAACACAGAAGCTGCCATGCCTCCATTAGGTCCTCGCATGCCTCTCATCAAAGCTCCCATGCCTCCCATAGGTGCTCCCATGCCACCCATGGAAGCTGCCATGCCTCCCATGCCATCCATGTCACCCATGGAAGCTCCCATGCCTCCCATGCCTCCCATGCATATCATTATTTTTTGCATCATGATTTGATCACGACAAAGGTTAATGTACTCCTTTTACCTCTCATCAAGGTTGGATGTGTCCATAAAGAATAAGTACTTCTCCCATTCCAACAATCTTGTTTGCTCCTCCATGGCCAATTTTTTCTCCTCCAATACCACTTTCCTCTCCTCGGTAGCCACCCTCCTCTCCTCGGCCGCTGACTCTTTGCTCCTTTCCACTCTCATCTCCTCGTTTGCTGACTTTCTTGACTTCACAAGAGCCTCTAGAGCACAATTATTCTTCTTTTTCTTCTTCTTCTTCTTCTTCTTCTTCTTCTTCTTCTTTCCTAGTTTCTCTCCTTCTGGTCTTTTTGGCTTCAAGTAGGCAACCGAGTTTGGTGTAGGGCTCCTCTTGCCGCCATCACTTGATGCCTCATTGTCGTCATCATCTAAATCAATAGTTGCATTGTTTTTGTCAGGTTTTTTCCATTTCTATTCATCCTTCAACACCTCGTAGCAATGGGGCAACATAAATGCTCTCCCTTTCTTCACCTTGCCTTTCTTGGTCTTCTCCTCTTGTCCTCGAAACAAGTTTTGTGCAATGTTGAGCTACAAAGAAAAGAACAAGTTATCACTAGAAACACAAAAGATGAAGCATGAACATAGAAGAAATGATGAGCATGGGATGCATGGGAGGCATTGGAAATGACACTCACCCTATCTCTATCATTAGTGCCACTTGAGTGTATCTTGTCAACTGCCGTCATTGCCGCCGCCCACTTTTGAGAATCCTTGTTGATCATCAACCACCGGGACCGAAGAGATCTTTCGGTGCGCTCAATTCCACTCTTGTTGTACATGTCAAAGAACTACTTCATCTGAAGCCAATATGTATCTCTAGTTTGGTCCGTTCCAACGGTGGGATCCATAGACACATTCAACCATGTGTTGCAAAGCAAGACGTCTTCGGCGACGGTGTAGTTGGAAGCCCTTCCTTTTCGTTCATCGATCAAACCCTCACCCTCATCATCCACTTCATATTCGTCTTCATCAACTTCACTGGTTTGAGACAAATTGTTGGAGCCAACACCCATAGTCGCCATATATGCGTCATCATTGAAACTACAAAGTAATATGACAAAGGAAAACTAATCAATCTTTATATGTGAACATTTGTCAACAACAACAAAACAAAAACAAAAATTATACCTTGTGGGAATTTTATCGAGCACTATGTGTGCATCGGCCGCCGGCGTAACAAATTGCGAGGTTTCCGGTGCTTCGGGTAGCGGAGGCACGGCCGGGCTCACTCCTGCCTTCTTCTTTATCGTCGGTATCCTCTTCTTTTGGGACGCCGTCATTGTGGCCGTGGCGGTCGCGGTCGCGGTCGCGGTGGCCTCCATGGTTCGTTTGGAAGCGAAGCTCCATGGCTTCGCGGCGGGCGGCGGCGTGACGCCACCCAGTGCACTCATTCTGGGCGGCATGAAGAGCCCGTGCACGAGGGTGGTATTCGGAGGCGCAGCAGCGCTGCCACCGGTGGCGGAGGTCAAGCCCGCGCTAGGGTTTGTGGCGGCGGCGGAGAGGTCGCGCATGTGTGGAGGGCTTAGGGGGATGTTGGTGCGCCCGTCCATGGCTGGAGGCCATCGGCGGCGTCATGGGGCGGGAGAAAGCGGGTGCGGGCGGAGAGTTCAGCAGCGGTTGCTCACTTCGCGCGTGATTTCTTTCTGTCGCGCGTGCGGCAGCGGACGCCTGAAAAAAGCAGCGCGCGATGCTATTCTGTTCGGTGTGCTGAGTCGTTTTTAGCGCACGCATGATTTTTGCACGTCTACTGGAGATGCCGATTCGGTTGCGCGCGCGCTAAAATTCCATTTTTCAGACGCGCGGCTTATTTAGTGCCTTTGTTGGAGATGCTCTTAGCAGCACAACTAATAAAAGTCATGAACATCAACCAATACCAAATATAGCTCATTGCTTTTCCTCATTGCTGGATTACCCTAACATGAGAATTAAATGATAAATGCATTTGTTCAGCTCCATTAATAATTTAATTTAGGAAAATAGAATAGTTTGTTGTGTGTTGAGCGAAAGTTCTATTCTGTGCCCGAGCACATGCACTCTCAATATCTTTCCCGCCGGTCCTCCCTGAAATCATCAATCCCAAGTGTATAGGGCCAGGTATTGACCATGTATTTATGTTTTCCAACAGGGCCCATGGCCCACATCTGATCAGCAGGCAGCATGCTGCCTTGTTCCATGTTACCAGGGCAAATCCTAAATGGTGCTCTAAGTGCCCATTATAGGGTTACACCGAAATCACTAGTTGAGGAGTACTCGTTACAAAGATCACTCCCACCTCCCAAGTTGCGACAAGTGGCACGCTACATGTGCACCACTTGTCACAACCTGAGACTTTTTCCCTTTTTCGTAAATCTGTTGATTCAAAACATTTTATCTCTTAAACCGCGCGTCCAAATCTTGAACCGTTTTCACCGTTGGATTCCTCGCGACGAGATCTTCAAAACTAGATCCCATGTTGATAGGTTTTGACGAACTTATATTTCATGAAAAAAACCAAACGAAAAAAGGAAATAAAACTGACTCGGGAGCACGGGTTTTTTTTCATTCCGAAAGAGGCACGCCCGTGCCTCTCGCGAAAGCACAACCGTGTCTCTCGCGGAAGCAAAACCATGCCTCTAGTGGGAAAAAACCGAAAACATGTTTTTTTTCATTTCTGATAGGCACGGCCGTGACTCTTGCGAAAGCACAACCGTGCCTCTCGCGGAAGCAAAACCGTGCCTCTCATGGAAGAAAAAAAGACAGAAAATGCGTTTTTTTGTTTCAAAGAGGCGCGTCCGTGACTCTTGCGAAAGCACAACCGTGCCTCTCATGGAAGCAAAACCGTGCCTCTTGCGGAAAAAAAACAGAAAACATGTTTTTTTTCGTTTCGGAGAGTCACGGCCGGAAGCAAAACCGTGCCTCTCGCGAAAGGAAAAAAATAGAAAACACATTTTTTTCTGTTTCCAAGAGGCACGGCCGTGACTCTCGCAAAAGCATAGTCGTGCCTTTCGTGAAAGCAAACCCATGACTCTCGTGAAAGGAAAAAAAGAAAAGGTGTTTTTTACGCAAAAAAATTGAATTTTTTTGACCCAAAAGCTAAGGAAGACCGGTGAAAAACCGAAACATCGAAAAACCCCGGAAAAACCTGTTTAGAAAGCTGAAAACATGTGCGGAAAAATAAAAAAAATAAAATTCAAAGGGAGCGCCCAGAGCGTGACACGTGGCGGACGGCTGAGAGCGCGCCAAGTGGCGCTGATCGTTGGGAGGCTCCCGAAGGAGCGCTCATTAAGTAGATGCTCCTGGGTTACGCGTACAGGGCGCACACCCCTCGTCCATGATGGGCCCAACATATTTTTGTTTTAACCAACTGCAAAAAATTGTAACTGCAATAATCAACTAACCCACTTCACATTATTTGACAAAGTATATATTCTTTCCTCCTTTGTTCCTTATTTCCCATTTGTTCTTTTTTTTTCAAACTAACGAGTTTTTCTTGAAAAATGCTGAACGTTTTGTCATTTTTATGAACCTTTTTTCAAATCCATGAACTTTTTTGAAATCGATTATTTTTTTCAAATTCGATGACCTTTTTCAAAATTGATGAACTTTTCTTCAAATTTGATGAATTTTTTCAATTTCAATGAACTTTTTTAAAAATCGATGAACTTGTTTTCAAATTCGATGAAATTTTTTCAAATTAGTGAACTTTTTCTCAAAATTGATGAACATTTTTTATTTTATTCAAATTCGATGAAATCTTTTTCAAGATCGATGAACTTTATTTTCAAAGTTGATGAACTTTTTTCAAAATCATGAAACCTTTTCAATTTTGTTAAGTTTGTTCAAATTTGTGGACTTCCTTCCAAATTTCATGAATATTATTAAATTTACAATTTTTTTCGATTTTTTCGGATTTTTTAACAGTTGACCAGTCAATCGGCCAACTGTCAACTGAGATCGAGGGAATGAGGCGATGCAGTGAAACGAAGTGACCGATACAAGCGAACAAGGCGATCTAGTGAACAAAGCAACCGACACAACCTAACAAGTTGACCTGGGCCGGCCCAGTTGCGGGCGCGTGGGCGCCCGAACTGGTAACCGACGCTAGAGGCGCCCCTTAGGAGCTCCCCGTTACCAGCAGCTCGGGTGTGGCTCGACGATATGGGCCATGAAAGGGCAGATTCTGGACTAACAGGATAAGGTATTTATAGCCTATCCCTAAAAAAAGGTATTTATTGCCTGCCACCGCTGCACAACCTAGTCTAAAACAAAAAAATCTAGCCAAGTTTGATTTAAGTCCTCCTTTCGGCAGGCATGTTTGGCTATTATAGCCCCATGATATTGTAACTATACCTTGAAACATTACAATTGAATAAACGGGCGCTAATAGGCACCGGCGCGCCGGCCAGGATTTGGGCCGGTCGCACCAATGATGTATGATTAGCCCATTTTAAACCGTACGATCTGTAACTTCTTCACCCCGCTTTGTTAGAAAAACAGAGGAAAAAGCACATCGTTGACTCTGGCCGCCACTGACCTCTGCAATAGCCCACGTTGCCTGTCGCTTGTCGCACGTCTGCCACAGCCTGCATCGCCTGTGGCTCGCCATGGCCATCCACCGGTCGCTGCTGGTCGTCGGCCTCGCCGTAGTCGTCTCATGTCTTCCTCGTTGTATCCACGCATGCAATAACTCCCTCCACCCCCGGTTGCGACTGCCTCACTGACAATGGTAGCACGGTGGGATGGTCGTAGCGCCGGTCGCCGGTCACAACACCCGGGGGACGAGCTCGTGAAAATATTCTCCTTCGGGTTTGCTGGTGGAAACAAAAATGTTCGTCGGTAGTAGCAAAAAATTGTACAGGTTCCAGCAAAAGAAACTCGTCGGTGTCGTGACCCCGTTGCCATGGTAACAAAATTTATCGCCGGTTGTAGCTTTTGCAATTGCTGGTTGTAGCAGAAATTGTAAGAGGTTCCAGCCAAAAAAATCCTGTCTGTGAGGACACCACCATCCTCTTTAATTGCAGCAAAACTAAAAAATTGTTCCAGCAAAAATATCAAGGAGGTTCCAGCAAAATATTCATGTTGAGCCCCTCCTTCACCGCCAAACAACCATCTTCACCTGTTGCAGCAATGTCGAATGATGGTTCCAGCAAAAAACAAAAGTGGCTCCAGCAGTAAATTTGATGTAGCAAAAAAATCATGGCAACAACACAACAACAACTCTTTCTGTTTGTAGCAAAAAGAAACAATGTTCCAGCAAAAAAAGAAGTGGTTCGAACAAAGAAAATTGATGCAGCAAAAAATCCATGGCAGCCACCGCCTTTGCCAGCCACCACCATCGTCGCCGGTTGAAGCGAATCCCCCGGCCTGTCCCCAGAACCGCACCTCATCGGTGCCGCAGGCAACAACCTCCCCCTTCCCTTGTCGCACGCGGTGGTGGGGGCCTCCAAAAATATCGCCATTCGCGGGGAGGCTACAGTAGGATGGACGACAGGCAGGCTGGCATGGGATCGATGGCGGTCATCATCGGCAAGAACTACTCTAGAGGATGCCGCAGGGGAACAAGACGTGCAAGGAGATAAAGGAAAGGACAACGGTGGATGAATGGATATGAGCGATTTGAGGGGATAAGGAAGATAATTAAGCGGTGGTGTGTGGCCCCATTGCCAGTGTGTACGCGGCCGGCCGAGCGTTCAGCCGGCGCATCGACTCTAAACATTTTCCACCGCTGCACGACCTAGTCTAAAAAAACAATCTTCCCTTGCACGCCTCGTCTCCTCCCCTACGAGCGAAATCAATCATCGCGCAAATCATCTCATCCTCTGCAACCCCTTCGAAACCTAATTATAGGCTGCTTCCAGCACTGTCGCACCAAAGTGTAAATACGATAGTATCTCAAACAAATATCAAACCACACAAACCCATGGCTACCGAAAAAAGGAAAAAGGATGCGACCAACACAAACCCATGCCGGGCGCGATACTAGGTTGGTCCTGCTGCCGGGCGCGAGACGAACTCGGTCCTACTGCCGGGCACGAGACGAGTTCGGTGCTGCTGCCGGGCGCGAGACGAGTCCGGTTCTGCAGCATGGGGCGCAAGACGAGCGATGGACCGCACTTGGGAGATGGCCAACTGTCGGTGTCAAAACTGGCAGATCTCGGGTAGGGGGCCCAAGCTATGCGTCTAAGGATCAAAGGTAACAGGGGACCAGGGGACACAATGTTTACCCAGGTTCGGGCCCTCTTAAAGGAGGTAAAACCCTACTCCTGCTTGATTATATTTGAAGATTATGGAGATTACAAGAGTTGATCTACCTCGAGATCATAATGGCTAAACCCTAGATGTCTAACGTATGAATATTTCGATGATGGTAATGATGATAGCCTCTACGGACTAACCCATCCAGTTTATATACATACCGGAGGGGCCTAGGGTTTGTACCAGGCCAGTTCATCAGTTAAGGAAACACCCGGACTCTAATCTTGCCATTTACGTACGGAGAAGTCCCATCCAGACACGGAGAATAATCTTCAGCTTGATCTTGTACGACCCATCCACCCCGGGCCATACTCCTGGGCCGGACACGCGAGGACCCCCGAATCCAGGACTCCCTCAGTAGCCCCCAAACTTGCCTTCAATGACGATGTAGTATGCGGATATAAGTCTTCAGCTTTGCAAGGCGGGTTCTCCACCATACTACAGCTTAACGATAATCTCGCATCGGCTTCCGCGTCCAGTCTTTATGATTCCTTCCTGCCGTCGCCTTGATTTCCACGCGTCTGAGGGAATGAGAATGGTCTGTTACCTTTATATTTTAACACTTTTAGTAGGCACGGGTGGCGCTTATATAACGAGATTAGATCCCCGAAACGCCATCCCACATCGCCCCAAGAGCAACAGAGCAAACCATGAAAAAAGCTCAAACCATGGCTAGTGTCCTGGCTCCTCCTCGCGTCCTCATGGCTCTCAAGAGGGAGATTGGCAAAGTTGTTTTGTATTCCATCTTCAGCTCAATCCTCTCTAGACAAAAGGATATCTTCCCCCTGCGGATCTAGTCTCCATACAGGCAGTATTAACTTCTATGGGCGATGGTGCATTGGCAGAGAATTTCCCCAACCCAAACCAAGGGGAGAGGGTGTACTTCATCTCGTTCCCTCTGAGGGGCGTAGGATTCCTGATCCACCCCTTCCTCAGGGGCATACTGGAATATTATGGAATCCAGCTGCACAACCTCACACCAGGTTCCGTTCTGCATATTTCTGATTTCATCACCCTTTGTGAATTATTTTTAGGATGCGAGGCTCATTTAGAACTATGGAAAAAGTTCTTTTGCCTCGTCCCCTGCCACCAGGGTGGAGGGTCTATATTTGAAGTGGGCGGCAATGAAGTATGGCGCATAGCCAGATTCGGTTACCCAGTCGGGACTCCAAAGAGGGGGTCCGACGAATGGTCTTCAGAATGGTTTTACATTGAGGATGTTCCTCATCCGGACCCTGTTCGCTGCGGGCTTCCTGAATTCTCCAGCGTTCCCTTGAAGAATCTATTCAGCTAGCGCTCCAAGTCCTCCGGACAAGAGGATAGTGCGGAAGTGATGATATTGGTCAGCAAGGTTAGATTATTGACGCACTCCAGACTCTCCATCATTGAAGTCATGGCTATTGCGATAAACCGATGTATCTAGCCTCTTCAGTCCAGAGTGGGTCCTTTATGGAACTACAACAGGGAAGACGACATGTCTCGCTATACGCGAAAGGGTCTGGAAAACCTAGGCGCATTGGCTGCCATGCAGGTGTATTTTTATAAGGGAGAGGAAGAAGACTTCGCCCTTTTAAGTTGCCGGGAAGGTTTCTCCATGTGCAACTCGATCGACTGGGTAAGTTTAGTCATTCAACACCCTTTTTATTATTGGGATGCATTAACCGAATACTCTGGTTGCTTCAAAACAGTCATGGATGAAGGTAGTCGAGAACACCTATTTCCCTCCTCCTCAACCAGAAGACCATGCACGTCATGAAGACCCCAGATTCCATGAGGATCCGGATATATTCGTGGAATTTGAAGACGGAGTTTATTACCAGGAAAGCCTTGACGGCTTGGAAGTAGCTATTATGGCCGATTACCCCGATCTCTACCCATTTGTTATGGTAAGTGTTCGGAAATTGTTTAAAAGAATGAAATTTCAGCTCATAACTTACCCTCTGTACTGGGCCGTGTTTTGCACCCTCATGGTCGGTCAACAAGAAGAAGGATGGCACCCTCAAGGTGTGGTTTTGCGAAGCGAAAGGAAGCCGGGAGCGCCATTGAGCCTGCTCCATCACCAAAAAGGTATATTTCTTGTTTCATACTTGGGCGTAAAGCCAAATTGTCATTTTCATCCTCCATCTATTATCTCAAGAGAGGTATACGGTGAACCATGCCAAAGATCCCAGCAAGCCAAGTCGTAGCCAACGCGATGCCGAATTCGTCAACGAGGATGAGGGTGCATACAGGGGTGGCGCCATGTCATCCACCTCAGGAAGATCCGGATGAACTGTCCGTCACTAACTCCGAGGTGGAGACCGCGATGAATCGCCATCGCTTAAAAGAGACCCTGCATGGCCCAGTCTTTTTGGAGGAAGAGTTTACCGCTCTTAGCACCGTGGCTGCGTATATCCGAGATGCACGGGATGGACTTACGGGAGTTACTCGCCTATTCTCAAAGGATATCCAGGTGAAAATTTATGCAAATTTAATATATATATATATATATATATATATATAAGTAGCCCATGAGACTTAAAGTGGTAGGAACTAACTGATTTGAGGATCGTTTATGACCGGCTGTTCTCCAGGAGAAGAACAACGCATTATCCCAGGAACTCGAGACAAGCCGGATACTGGTAAATGACTGGGGGAAAAGATAAAAAACTGGAAGAGGAAGTGAAGAAGCATGCCGAAGAGATAAAGAGATTAAAGGCTCAAGTCTTGGAGGCACAATAGGAAAACCAAAAGCTGAAAGGCGGCATATTTGGTATGACTTTTGAACCATCTGGAGTATTTATATAATCATATAATACGGAATGTTATAATTCAGTTTCATAAAGGTCTATTGACCGTCTACCAAGAGGAGGAAGTGTCCGGACTTCCAAGTGACGTTCTAAAAGAACTGTCGAAGCTGCACGAGCGTGTCCGGAAAGCCAGGAAGAATATGGACAAAGTTTTATGGCCATCCTATGCCCCTCCAAAAAGTATGGAGGGGTTGGCAGACCTATTCAAGGATGCTCGGCGTCGCTTCGAGTTGTGGATGATGTCTGCATGCCGTGAAGGTGCACAAGAGACATGGGCCATGGTGAAGACATGCTAGACTGGACTGGATCCAAATCATATGGCCCAAGTTGGACCTTAGGGGCCAGACAGGAAGGAAATTCCTGTAAGCTTGGTATATGACCAAGTAATGAGAGCGGCGAAATATTCGCAAGAAGATTGTAAGCTAGATAGCCTTATAGTTGGTGTAGAGAAAGAGTAGGCGTTAGATTCTATGTATCAATGTACTTTATGACCGAACTTATCTCCTACCGAACTTGTAAATATTTTGCCATCGCAGACCTTCGGCTTCCACCTCTGAACTAAAAAGTTGGAGTGTTTCCATATACTATGTTTAGCTAAGAAACGTTTAGTATCTTCGGAAACCAGGCAATCCGGTCATGTTGCTCGAACAAACTAAATATGTTCTGGGAGTTATGTTATATTACTATTTAACGTAAGAAACATCTTCCAAGAAAAATAGTTCCATAAGGGGTTCCTTTCCTTGGGTTGACATGCTAAATGATGCATGCCTAGGCTCGTATTCGAAGTACAGACACCCGATTCCATAGTTGTTCCAAAAAATAGTCCATCATTTATTTGCCAACCAGTTATTCCCTTAAGAACGCTAGCTTTTGCTTCACCCGCCTGAGGTACAAATACGGATAGCTTGGTTGTAACAATCACATAGGTACTCCCTTTACACCCTAGCCGAACAATCGGGAACATAGGGTATAAACACAGGAGCAAGGCAACCCAGCTTGGCAAAAACTTAAGTCATAGAGGTGCATAAAATGGCAAAAGCAACAACCATCATGGGCAAAGGAAGCATATAAGCTTTTAATAATATGCTTTGTTAAAGAAGCCCCATGTATGGTGGGGTGTGTACATCTAATGATGTGTGCCCCAAATAATGCGGTTGATCCGAACATACATTGATAAGGAAAAGGAAAAAAATGAAAAGGGGAGAGAAAAAGGAAAAAACCTAGTTAAAGTGAAACCTAAGGAGGCCGAACTATGCGCAGAATCTTTGGAGCCGGGCAGCGTTCCATGGGTTCGGCTCAAGGCGGTTATCTGCTGCATTGCAAAGGCGATAGGCTCCTCCAGTAAGGACTTCATCTATGATGAAGGGGCCCTCCCATTTGGGTTTGAGCTTGTGCTTTTTCTTTTTCGGGAGGCGTAAAACAAGTTCTCCGACATTGTATGTCTTAGCCCGCACTTCTCTGCTTTGGTAACGCCTGGCATGTTGTTGATAAAATGCAGAATGGGCCTTAGCACCATCACACTCCTCTTCGAGTCCGTCTTGGTCATCCTGCCGATCTAATTCGACTTCTCTCTCGTCGTACATGTGCACTCTAGGCGAGTCATGAATATTGTCGGAGGGCAATATGGCCTCTGCGTCGTACACCATAAAGAAGGGTGTGTGTCCGGTCGTTCGATTGGGCATGGTCCGGAATCCCCAGAGTATGGAATCGAGTTCCTCAACGTAGTGCTTGTCTGATTCTCATAAAGAGTGCACTAGTCTGTCTTAATCCCACTCTTGATCAGACCATTGGCCCTTTGTACTTGGCTGTTTGTTTGAGGGTGGTATACTGATGCATAGTCGAGTATAATGCCCAACTTAGCGCACCAGGTTTTCACTTCATTAGCTGTAAAATTGGAGCCATTATCAGTGATGATACTGTGCGGGACACCATAACGGTGGACTACGCCGGATATAAAGTCAATCACTGGCCCTGCCTCAACTGTTTTTACCAATTTGGCCTCTATCCACTTTAGGGAATTTATCTACCATTCCCAGCAAGTATTTCTTTTTGTGGCTTCCCCCTTTAATGGGTCTAACCATATCAAGCCCCCAGACCACAAAGGGACAACTAATGGGGATTTTTTTCATGCGGTGGCAGGCATGTGACTTTGATTGGCGAAAAGCTGACAGCCCACACAACGTTGGACAAGGGCTTGAGCGTCTGCTTGAGCCGTGGGCTAGGAAAAGCCTGTCCTAGACGCCTTGCGTATGAGGGCTCAAGCTGCGGCGTGATGACCGCCCAGGCCAGCATGTATTTCTGCCAAGAGTTGCCTTCCCTCCTCTTTGGAGATTCACCTTTGGAGGACTTCGATAGTGCTTGTTTTGTACAGTTCACCCTCATGCACTTTGAAGGCTTTAGAGAACCGAACTATGCATCGAGCTTCGTTTTGACCATCGGGAAGCTCCTGCCTATTAAGGTGGGCCAGGAATGGTTTAGTCCAAGGAGCGATAATAACCATGATCTCATGAGTAGAGGGTGTTACCTCGATATCCGGACCCCCGATGGTGTCTGCATTGTGTATGGCAGCTGGGGGTGTGACCAGGTCCGCACTATCTTATCTGCTCTCACCCTGCCATACTACGGATGGCTTAAAGAGCCTTTCCATGAAAGTGTTACGTGGCACAGGGTCGCGCTTAGCACCCATACGAGCGAGGATGTCGGCTGCCTGATTACTGTCTCGAGCGACATGTTGAAAATTGAGTCCTTCAAACCGAGCAGATATTTTTATTATGGTGTTTCGATATGCCATTGTTTTTGGGTCCTTTGCATTGAAATCTCCATTGACCTGGGATATTGCGAGGTTGGAATCACCACACACCTCCAGGGGTTGTATACCCATGGAGACAGCCATGCGAAGACCATACATAAGCGCCTCTTATTCGGCTGCATTATTGGAGTCTATATACATAATTTGTAATACATAGCGTACTGTATCACCGATAGGAGATTTTAAGCTGACACCAGCCCCTAGTCTGGCCAACATTTTGGAGCTGTCGAAGTACATAATCCAATTGGAGTTCGGCTTCCGTCCATTCAGCAACAAAGTCGGCCAACACCTGGGATTTAATAGCCTGTTGTGGCTTGTATACTATTTCGAATAGTAAAAGCTCGATTGCCCATTTGGCTATGCGGCCACTGGTGTCCCTGTTATTTATAATGTCGTTGAGTGGTACTTCAGATGCCACTGTGATCGAACACTCTTGAAAGTAGTGTCACAGTTTACGGGCTGCCATGAAGACTGTGTAGGCTATCTTCTGGTAGTGTGGGTATCGGGATTTGCAAGGTGTAAGGACTTCCAATACATAATAGACTGGTTTTTGGGTGGGGAATTTATGTCCCTCTTCCCCTCGTTCGACGACGAGTACAACACTAACTACTTGGTTAGTTGCTGAGATGTATAATAACATAGGCTCGCCAGCACCTAGGGCAGCTAGGATTGGGTTGCTTGCAAGTAGGGCCTTGATTTCTTCCAATCCGGCTGTTGCAGCATTAGTCCATTCAAATTTATCAGTGTGTCGTAACAGCTTGTAGAGTGGTAATGTTTTTTCTCCTAATTTGGAGATAAAACGGCTTAAGGTCGCAACGCACCCTGCTAGTTTTTGGACTAGCTTTAGGTCTATAGCCAATTGTGACAGAGCTTGGATTTTATCTAGGTTTGCTTCAATTCCTCTATGGGAAACAATAAACCATAGCAATTTTCCGGTTGGTACTCCGAAGACACATATTTCCAGATTAAGCCGTATGTCGTATGTTCGGAGGTTGTCGAAGGTGAGGCGGAGATCGTCCACCAGTGTTTCGACACGCTTTGTCTTGATGACAACGTCGTCCACATATGCTTCGACTGTTTTGCCAATTTGTTTTTCCAAGCAAGTTTGAATCAGACGCTAGTAGGTAGCCCCAGTGTTTTTGAGCCCGAAGGGCATAGTGTTGAAGCAGAAGGGACCATAAGGGGTGATGAACGCGGTTGCGGCCTGATCCGATTCCTTCATCTTAATCTGATGGTATCCAGAATAGGCGTCGAGGAAACACAAAGAATCGTGTCCTACAGCTGCGTCAATGATTTGGTCGATGCGAGGCAATGGGAACGGATCTTTAGGGCAAGCCTTGTTGAGGTCTTTGAAATCGATGCACATGCACCAGGACTTGTCCTTCTTTGGTACCATGACCAAGTTGGCTAACCAATCCGGATGTATAATTTCCCTAATAAACCCAACCTCTAGCAACTTGGCTAGATCTTCTCCCATGGGTTGACGCTTGGGTTTGGAGAATCGTTGTAGTGTCTACTTCACGTGTTTAAATCCCTTGATTATATTGAGACTCTGTCCGGTCAGTCTGCGTGGGATGCCGGGCATGTCTGAAGGGTGCCAGGCTAAAATATCCAAATTCTCTCGCAAGAATGTGCGTAGGGCGGCATCCACTGCTGGATCCAGCTGTGCTCCGATAGATGTTGTTTTGTTAGGGTCCATCGGGTGTACTTGAAATTTAACTATTTCCTCAGCTGGTTTGAAAGAGGTCACTACAAAAAAAAGACACATCCGTGACATTTTGGGCCAAACGAAAAAAATTCTATCAAACATATGACACTTCTATGACGATAATTGTGACAAAACCCGGTATCATCATAGATGTGGTGGGATCCTACTTCTATGACAAAAAATCATGACAGAAAATGGGATTTTCATCCTGGGCGGGCCGGAGACGCAGCTGCATGACATTCTTTGGGCCGTCCATGACGGAAAAAACCGTGGTAGAAGCGAGGGCGAGGAAAATTTCGGGGAGTTCCCGGTTACGATGGGAGATTGGGGGCCGAGCGATGCGCGTTTCTCTCGTACAGGTACGCGCGTGTGTGCGAGGCGTTGGCTCTAACTGAACCCGAGTGAGGCGTTAGGCTCTAACTGAACCCGAGCGATTGCACTGCAGGCTACGCGTTACTAAACCCGAGGGATCGATCGATGGCTGTTAACTGAACCTGACCGAGCGATTCCTTCGCTACTGCTGCTAACTGAAGCGATCGATGCTGCCACTCTGGATGAACAGTGAGTGTTGTGGGGGGAGGGGGGTTGGATGAATAGTGAGCGGTGGCGTTGCCTCTGGATGAACAGGACCCCGTGGTGTGGAGGGCTGGATGAACAGTAGACGGTGGAGGGGTGCCCGTGGAGGTGTGGTTAAACTGTAGCCGGTGGAGTAGCGCGCGGTGGAGGCTGGATGAACAGGGGCCCGTGGAGGCTGGAGGAGGTCGACGGTAGCCCGTGGAGGCTGGAGGAGGTCGACGGCGGAGATGAACAGTATCTCATGGAGTTCCGATTTGCGGTACGCCACACCCCTCCTGATGAATAGGACCCCCATTTCGACCGTAGCGCTCCAACACAAGTCCGGTTCGTCTATTTTGCGGTACGCCACACCCCTCCCGATCAACAGGACCCCTGTTTCGACCGTAGCGCTCCAACACAAGTCCGTTTCGTCCGTTTTGCGGTACGCCACGCCCCTCCCGATCAACAGGACCCCCGTTTCGACCCTAGAAGGTCCGTTTCCTCCGTTTTGCGGTACGCCACACCCCTCCCGATCAACAGGACCCCAATTTCGACCGTAGGAGGTCCGTTTCCTACGTTTTGCGGTACGCGAGATCCCTCCCATGAACAGCATCCCGTTTCGAACGTGGCCGGTCGAACACAAGGCCATTTCCTCCGTTCTACGGTATGCCAGGCCTCATTTCCATCGGCTGTTCCGTCCAAGCCCTCCCGATGAACACGATGACGCATTCTGTTCCGACCCAGCCAGTTGGCTCCCCATGAACATGACAACGATGTTGTTTCTCCGTTCCGAACCAGCCATGTGCATGAGCCCTAGCCGTACGTATGCGCGAGTAGGCGTTCGAGACCCTGCCCGTATGTACACATACGTGGCCGTATTTTCTTTCTTGCACCCTGGCCGTCGTACGTATGTGTACATTGTCGGCGTTCTGGGAACGGGGGTCCCCAGACTTGCCTGCCTGCGGCCTGCGGCGTGGCTCAAAGGAGGCCTAGCACGGCCCATCTTCATCAACGCAAGCTCAAGACCCTCGCGAGGGGCCAAGCCTCGTGGGGTGGACGACAAGGAGATTCCTCAGGCATGGCCTCGTCAGGCTGGCTCATGAGGAGGCGGAGAGTTCAAGGCAGGGTACCTCGCGAGGTGCCCATGACGCAAGCCCTGACGACCAAGGGCGCCAGTCGGGCGCCAGCCCGTGCAGTGTCCTCCTTTCCTCTTTGGTGCAAAGGGAGCAAGCGTAGGCGAGAGCATCAAGCAAAGGCGTCCATTTCGGTGCAACAAGACCAAGACCAGCCCAACGGCCAGAAGGAAGTCGTTGTGGAGCCCGAGCCGGCGTCGACACTAGAGCCTTTGATAGGCGAGGACCAACTTTGGTCAGGATAAGTGTACCCACTGTTCCCCTTCAAAATGGCCAATTGTTGGTGCCCTTCCCGCTCAATATTTGGGAAGAGGCCCAGGGCCTTTGCCTATAAATAGGACTAGCCACCCGCAAGGTAGGGCATCGAGAAAAACAAGGATAGAAAGACACACAGAGAGAGAGAGAGGCGACTGAACTCCCCCTAGCAGTTCATCGCGCCAGCCAAGAACAGACTCTCGCGAGGCTGTTTTCCTTTGTATTGTTCATCATCAAGCCCAAGAGGCAATCCACCACACCACACACTGGAGTAGGGTATTACACCACAATGGTGGCCTGAACCAGTATAAATCTTGAGTATCTTGTGCTGTTCAGTTTGGTAGTTTAGGTCCTAGCGATTCGGCGAGGAGCGAGCTGGTAGAGGGTTGAATCTCCGCGCGCACCCCAGTGTTCGAACCTTAATGGTCTGCCAGACCCGAAATCCGACATTTGGCGCGCCAGGTAGGGGTGTGCTGGGATCTGCCTTCTGCCGCCTCGCGCCCCATCGCATCGTCATCACCATGTCCGACGACCAGGCGGGCAACCCAGATCCTTGGGCGGCCTGGCCCGCCCGCGCAGAGCCGCTCGCCCCGGGCGACCCCATGCCCCAGGCAGCTCGCGGTCCGCAGGGTGCTGCGGGACGTGGGCGACGCGGACAGACCTCGACGGCTCTAACACCGCGGCACACGCGGTCGGCAGCGAGGGCCTCCAACCACGCTGCGGCAACGACGCCGTACACCCGCCGGGAGCAGGCGAACTCAAGGGCCGCGCTCACGGTGGCCCGAGAGCTGCTGCAATGCAGACTGATGGAAGGCGGCGGCGACGTGCTGCTAGAGCGGGTGGCGGAGCTCCTGGGCTTCGCCGCCTCGGGGGCTCACCCCTTCTGCACCCCTCTCCCGCCTCAGGCCCAGGGCGGCCTGCGCGGGGGCCCCACGTGCAACCGCGGGCTCCAAAGCTACTCCAACACCAGCGAAGCCGTCAGCACAGGGCCGGCGGCAGCACCGGCTCCGCTCCCCGTTAGTGAAGAAGGACTCGTCGCGACCCACGGCCCCCGTGGGCCGCCGCGCTACCATCACCAGGCCAGCACGTCAACCGGAGCTGCCTGGCACGCGGAGCCCTACGGCGCAGCCTTTGGGGCGACGACCGCGGAAGAGTACGTGCCCCACATGATGGATCAAGGGAACCCGCGCGAGGGCGAACAAGGCTCGCTCCTCAGCCCAAGCTGGGGGGACGAGGCGCCAGAAGCTGAGCTCTTCCAGGAACCCCGGGACGGCCTCGCCGGCCACACTGGGAGCGACGATTATCGGGTACCACTAATCCCTCAGGAGAAGGCATACACTAATCATGGGTCGCAGGAGGTGCAGGTCGCCACAGCGAGCGGCTGCCCCGCTCCAGCAGTCTCTTACCCCTCAGGAGGAGGGCGTCGGGGGCTGCAGGAGATGGGCCGAGATCCGACATCACCACCGCTGAGTTCGGAGCAAGGCGTTCCCAGGAGGTAGGCCCTCCGCTGGGGAGGTGCCTCAGGGCCTGCCCCTGGCGGAGGACCCGTGGTCGTCGAGGGAACCGCTGGCGACCGCTCTACCCCATCGGCGGCGTCCTGGTTTCCGGTCGTCATTGATGGCACTAGAGTGTGGCACAAGGCGGGGCCCTCGTCTGGCGATATGAAGCAAGGCCGGTACCTGTGAAGAAGGCGGGGCCCTCGTCTGGCGATATGAAGCTCGCTGCCCCGTGACACTCTCATGTAATAACGAGTGGGGCTGTACACGCCCCGGAGTCTCAGGGGTGCCGGCCTCAGGCCCTAGGGCTCCCTCCCACGCCCAGTGGCAGCACTTAGCTCCGCGCAGGTGAGAAGACGTCCAAGACTAGACTAGGTGCCGGACGCGGCCTTTTGTTTGCTCTCGTTGCTTTTCCCTTGGTTGTTGCTTTCCCCCACTGGATTTAAGTTGAACTCGGATTTGAGATTTGCGTGTGTTAGGAAAGGGGTGCTTAGTCTCGTTCGAGCAATCTCTCGCATTTCGGTTACGACCTCACCTCAGCTGCCTCCCCTCGTGAGCCCCTCGCGAGCCGGGTCTGGCCTAGCTTGCGTGCAGCCCAGACTGCCGCTGACGTACCCTCTCATGAGATTTTTTCACTGCAGATCCTATGGATTCGATCAGAAGGCATTCGAGGCACCGCAGCCTCACACAAATTATCTCAGGACCCGCACAGGACGAAGGTAAACTAACTAGCCGGCTCGTCACATGGCCAACCACTTGGCACGGGCCTATGAGCAATGTGGCATTGGCTGAGGCGCTGAAACATTGGTTTTACATGAGGGGCACCCCCTCCCAAAATGCTCTCACAACCATCGGGACAAAAGCCTGAGTTCTATTCATGTAGGATAAGGAAACAGGAACGGCGTGCTGTCAGTCGGATAAATCCCCCAATGCATCCTCAGGAGCGCCGTCCGAGCTATCGCTGGCGTCGCTGGCCTCGCCATCGCCCTCCGTGTTGCCACCAGCAGCGTCAGGGCCGTTCACCACGCCGCCCTCGTTGGCGGCCACGATCACGCCGTCGTTGTCTGAAGCGAAGGCCCTGACGAGGGCGTCCACGTTGTCTTCCACCCAATACGCCAGGTCGTCTCGGACGGCCTGGGGGACTGGGGCGATGGCAGCGTCAAAATCGAAGTGAGGGTCCATGTTCCGGAGATGGCTGAAGACGCGGGAGAAGGCGCGCCCGAGCAATGCTCGACTCCTCTCCTCCACCAACCCGTTGGCACGAACCGACCGTGCCTCCAGCTGCGTCACGATGTCGGTGAAGAACTGCAGGTTGCCGGCGTAGTTAATAGCACGCGGCTCGCCAACGGCCGCCTCGCAGATGTTACCCAAGGCCATGTTGGCCCTCTCTCGAAGCGTGGAGAGCATGGGGGCGTGCTCATGCTCCAAGAGCCGCCGCTGACGCATCTCGTCCGCGTTTTGGCGAGCGACAGCCTCGGCCTCAACCACCTGTCGGCGAAGTAGAAGCACCTCAGCATGGGAAGTAGCTGACTCCCCCTGTGCTGCCTCAAGTGCGACCCGCAAGGCATCGGCCTGCCTCGTTGCTTCCTCCTGTTTGGCCCTGAGGGCCTTGGTCCTACCTTCAGCCTCGGTCCGGACCAACTCTAGCCTCTCCTTGAGCTCGTGCTCGAGATTCAGGCGCGCCGTCGCCACCCGACAACCGACCTCCTCCGCGACACGGGCTTCCCGCGCAGCGACGTCGTCCTCCGCCCGTGTCACCCAGCGCTCCCTCATCTCCAGGCGCTCGTGCTCGCGCGCCTGTCCGGCGGCTTCCAGCGTCAACGCTTCCTCATGCTTCTGGAGCTCCGCGGGGTCGCCGGAGGCCACCTTCATCTCCGCAAGGGCCGCCTCGCGCAGCTCCACCTGCACCTCCAGTGAGCGGCACCGGGCCAAGATTTCCTGTGCCCGCTCCTCCGTGGCCTCTCGCCGCCGGTCAGCTTCCCGAGCTTCTTCAACGGCCTGGGAACGGGCCTCCCGAGAGGCCGCTAGCGATGCCTTGGCCTCCTCATCATCAAGATCGCGCCGACGGTGCACAAGGGCGGCAGCCGCCTCCAGCTCGCGCCTCTCCGCAACCAGCCGAAGGCCCTCAGCCTCAAGGCGTGCGTCCTCATCAGCAAGTTCCTCACCAAGCAGACTCACCGCGTCAGCCGCCCTCTAGAGGAACCCTTGGCGAAGAGCGCGACGCTCCCGGGCGCGCTCGAGTACGTCCTCCGCACCATCATCCGCCCCAAGCAGGCGCCATGGGGCACAGATCAGCACTCCCCCCTCGGGCAGGGGGCTGGGGGCTGGCGCCCTCGAGATGACCGGGCGCGCCCTGCCGAAGGCCCGACCTAAAGCCAGCCCATCTCCAAGTAAAGAGCACCGGGAGTACCCCAGCCAATCGCGGTCCACAGCCAGACGAGAAGCCCACGGCAGGCTGGCTATGCCACGGGAAGGCCCGCGAAGGAAGACCGAGGGGAGCGCAGGGCCAAGTTGCATTTCGGGATGACTCGTCTCACCAACTGGCCTCACCACGAGGGCCCAGCTGCTCGGGATGGTCGAAGACGACGGAAGGGGTGGAGGCGAAGGGGATGGCTCCTCATCCACCCCCGTGAGCTCGAAAGGGAGGGCCCTGCAGGGCAAGGATCAGAACAAGCAACGAAAGAGTCAGGAGCAGGGAAGGGAGAAGGCTTACTCGTCAATGGCATAGTACTTCCTACGCTTTAGCAGGCGGCAAGGGTAGTCGTCGCCCCGGGCCTCCCTCCTCTTCCATAGGGCCTCAAAGTCCACGCGGAAGCGACCCAAGAGTTGAGCGCAGGGGTCCGCTTGCGACGAGGAGGAAGCATCGAGGCGACTCGCGTCGGGGGCGTTCACCTGATGCGCGCTGCTGGTCGCCTCGCCAAGAAGAGCGGCTGGGGCCTCGGGAGCCTCAGCCTCAGGCACTGCGAGCGGCCTCTCGCCACCTTCAACCACGGCAACACGGGCCTCGGGAGTCGCTCCCTCATGAGCGCCGCCCAGTGCTGTCGCCTCGGCGAGGGCACCTTCGACCTCCGGAGGCTCATGCCTCTCTGCACCACCACTTGAGGAAGAGTCGCCCCGGGCGGCTGCGAGGGCAACCACCACCACTGGGTTCTCGTGAGGCCCCTAGAGCCCAGCGGGGCGTGGCCCCCATTCGTCGAAAATGGGCATCTGGCTCACGAAGTTGCCTCTGTTCAAGCAGAGGTATAGTAGGGCCCCCCCTGACAAATGTTGCCGGAGGAAGGATCCCCAGTCAAGACCAAGAGCACCTTCCTCAGAGCTTCAGGTGTCAGGTCCCCTTCCTGGAGCTGCATACGGTCCCTACGACCGTTGTAGGCCCACATTCGATGAGAGTGGCGTTGGAGAGGGGCGATGCGGCATAGCAAGAACTCATTAACCACCTTGGGCGCCGTCACGCCAAGCTTTCTCAGGAACTCGAAGCGGTGCCAGACGAAGGCGAGCCGGGGGCTCACGAGCGTCACTTGGCCCCAGCCTGAGTTGGGGATAGCGGGCGAAGATGGCTCCGTCAGCAGGGGGCTGGGAACCCCTACGTCCACATATAGCCACCGCTCGTGAAACCCAGGCGCGGGCGGAGGAAGACTGAAGTCAATACCGGAAGCCACTGTCTCAGGCGCAGCAATGAAGCTCACGCACCCCGAGCATTGGGTGGGGTCGACAAGGCGCAGAGAGAAGAAGTGGTGCAGTAAGGCAACCGAAGGAAGGATGCCCGTCATTGCCTCGCAAACAAAGGCAAATACCGCAAGAAGGGTGATGGATTCAGGACCCAGATGCATCATATGGATCTGATAATGGGAAAGCACGACATTGAACAAATCAGAGAAGGCGGGAACCAGCCCCGCCCACAGGGCGTCAGCGAAATACCGGACCTCGGTGGGAATCCTGTCAACAGAGAAGCGAGACGCGGGACAGGCCATCGTCCTCCCGCACTCATTGAAGATGGTGGCCAGGGCCGAGCAGACCTTGCCCAGGCCTTCTTAATTGATTATGACCGGCCAATCGACGGCGGGGGCCGCCGCCGACGACGAGCGACGCGGCGACATGGACTTCTTCCCTTTTCCCTTCCTCGGCGGGGCCATGACGACAGGAAGGGGATGGGGGAAGGTTCGGGATTGGATTGGATGCTGGAGCTGGGGTTTGAGAGAAGAAAGGACAGGGAGCGCTCAAGCAGCAGAAAGGGGAACGGCTGTGTGCGGCAGCGAGTCCGCCTAGCAAGGCACGAAATAAGGATGCGTGGGGGAACAGTGCCGCCCACGTCCAATCAACCGCGACGCGGTGCCCAAGACCGCAGGCTGTTAGGGCCCGCGACGCTTCGCACTTGCCCTTTCGCCTCTCTGCTCAGCCAAGTTCGGGCGCGCTGTGGGCCCGGGGGCTACTGTCGGCGTTCTGGGAACAGGGGTCCCCAGACTTGCCTGCCTGCGGCCTACAGCGTGGCTCAAAGGAGGGTCAGCACGGCCCATCTTCATCAACGCAAGCTCAAGACCCTCGTGGGGCGGACGACAAGGAGCTTCCTCAGGCACGGCCTCGTCAGGTTGGCTCATGAGGAGGCGGAGAGTTCAAGGCAGGGTACCTCGCGAGGTGACCATGACGCAAGCCATGACGACCAAGGGTGCCAGTCGGGCGCCAGCCTGCGCAATGTCCTCCTTTCCACTTTGGTGCAAAGGGAGTAAGCGCAGGCGAGAGCATCAAGCAAAGGCGTCCATTTCGGTGCAACAAGACCAAGACCAGCCCAACGGCCAGAAGGAAGTCATTGTCGAGACCGAGCCGGCGTCACCACCAGAGCCTTTGACAGGCGAGGACCAACTTTGGTAAGGATAAGTGTACCCGCTGTTCCCCTTCAAAATGGCCAATTGTTGGCGCCCTTCCCGCTCCATATTTGTGAAGAGGCCCAGGGCCTTTGCCTATAAATAGGACTAGCCACCCGCAAGGTAGGGCATTGAGAAAAACAAGAATAGAAAGACATAGACAGAGAGAGAGAGGCGACTGAACTCCCCCTAGCAGTTCATCGCGCCAGCCAAGAACAGACTCTCGCGAGGCTGTTCTCCTTTGTATTGTTCATCATCAAGCCCAGAGGCAATCCACCACACCACACACTGGAGTAGGGTATTACACCACAATGGTGGCCTGAACCAGTATAAATCTTGTGTCTCTTGTCCTATTCAGTTTGGTAGTTTAGGTCCTAGCGATTCGGTGAGGAGCGAGCCGGCAGAGGGTTGAATCTCCGCGCGCACCCCAGTGTTCGAACCTCAAGGGTCTGCCGGAACCCGAAATCCGACATACATGCTACGTGCGTGCCTCTACAACGACCAGTATGTACATACACGTTCGCGATCAGAATGACAACACTACGTATGCTTCGACCAGGTGGGTCCCGACTGTCAGGCACTTCCTTGCCTGCGAAGATGTAGCTGGTGGGTCCCAGCAGTCAGGGGGGCGAATCATTTTGTTTTTTTGCCCAGACATACTTCCTTGCGTGTGAAGATGTAGCTGGTGGGTCCCAGCAGCCAGGGGGTGAATCGTTTTTTTTTGCCCGGACGCACTTCCTTGCGTGCGAAGGTGTAGCTGGTGGGTCCCAGCAGTCAGGGGGGAAACATTTTTTTTGCAAAATACGGTGGCCCGTCCGGTGGGTCCCCGCTGTCAGGTGGAGGAATAATTATTTTGCGTGTAATAAGGAGGCACTTCCTTGCTGCGTCCGTGGACCCAGTTGTCAGCCTCTCCATGTACAGTCCACGTCCGATGGAAGCCGTTCCTTGACCACGTTGACCATGCCGCGTTGAGAGCACCAGGGTGGTGGACGACAGCGAGGCCTAGGAAGGGGACGACGTGGAGCCGGGGAAGACGCGGCAGTGGATGCCCACGCGTAGAGGAGTATGAGGGTTCACTGGTTCGCTGCGGTGTGAGGCTGTCGTCGCCGCAGAATAACAGGGGGTGTGGGTGAGTAGAGGGATGGCCTGGCCAGCGGTGGGAGTAGTAGGCGGCGGTGAAGCCTCCGCCGTATCGCAGGCGAACACAGGAGGCAGGAGCTCGAGGCACGACTGGCGCTGGTTGGGGCGGCAGGAGTAACAAGACCAGAGGTTGAAGAAGCACTACCGCCTTTGGATGGACATCGTACGGTCACTGGAGCTAGAATCGTGCATATTGACTAAGTTCACAAAGCCCTCCGTCCCCGTCAACTTAGTAGGCCCACAAGTCAGCCCTGCCACTATACTGAGTCCCAGCTAACAGGGGGAGTATTCATTTTTTTGTGCGTAATAAGGAGGCACTTCCTTGCGTGCGAAGATATAGCTGGTGGGTCCGAGCTGTCAGCGGCGGTAACGTTTCTTTGCAAAATACAGAGGCCCTTTCGGTGGGTCCCTGATGTCAGGTGGAGGAATCATTATTTTGCGCGTAATAAGGAGGCATTTCCTTGCGTGCGGGCGTGGACCTAGCTGTCGGTCCACGTATAGTCCACGTCTGATGGAAGCCTTTCCTTGACCACGTTGACCATGCCACGCCGAGAGCACCAGGGCGGTGGAAGACGGCAAGGCCTAGGAAGGGAACGACACGGAGGCTGGGAAGACTCGGCAGTTGTTTCCCATGCGGAGGGGAGTACGACTGTATGAGGGTTTACTGGTTCGTCTGTCGTCGCCAGAGAATAACAGCAGGTGTGGTGAGTAGAGGGATGGCTAGGCCAGCGATGGGAGTACTGTGGGGCCGTGAGGCCTGCGCGGCAACACAGCCGGCCGCGGGGAAGAGGGAGCAGGCATTCCTGCCGGCGCTTGTTTGAGTGGCTGGAGCAGGAAGAGCAGAGATTGAAGAAGCACGACGGCCATTGGATGGACATCCAAAAGTCACTGCTTGTGCGTCAACCTTTTTTAGGAAAGCCTCAAATCTGCGGAAAACAACATACAGGCCATCTGCCATTATTTCTAATAATTTACATCCCATTTGCTAATTGTTAAGGTTTTTTTGGAGCCCATATTCTTTTTGTTAGCATTACAACCCATATTGTGGCCACGGTTAAAAAATTATACAAAATTTTGCATATTTCGGTGCGGTCCGAACTGTGTTTAATCCCGAAATTTTGACTCACATTAAAACTGATTTTAAAAATAAATGTATATCAATATAAAATCCAACAAATTCTCCACGCATAAAAATTAATGTAATTTAAAATCTCGAAATGAAAAAAGATATATGAAACTAATTGCCGGTTTGATGTGTTTTAAAAATGTACATCCCATTTCTCATTACTGATAGGCCATTTTCTCGGCCAGCCGAAAGAAGCTCTCCCCGTCTTGAAAGATTTGCAGCCCAACATGCCTGAAAAAGCGACTTACTTGGCAAATCACAAAAAAACTGGGCTGTGGCCGTGCACCCAGCCGTCAGCCTTTCCAAGTACAGTACTCTTCCGATGGAAGTCGGTCATTGACCACATTGACCACGCCACGCCGAGACCCGAGAGCACCAAGGCGGTGGACGATGACGAGGCCTAGGAAGGGGACGACGCGGAGCTGGGGAAGACACGGCAGTGGATGCCCACACGGAGAGGAGTACAAGGGTTCACTGGTTCGGCTGCGGCGTGAGGCTGCCATCGCCGCAGAATAACAGGGGGTGTGGGTGAGTAGAGGGATGACCTCGGCCAGCGGTGCGAGTAGTAGGGGGCGGTGAGGCCTCCGCAGCATCACAGCCGGCCACGAGAGGCAGGAGCACGCGGCACGACCGGTGCTGCTTTGGGCGGCTGGAGCAAGAAGACCAGAGGTTGAAGAAGCACTATGGCCGTTGGATGGACATCATACGGTCACTGGAGCTAGAATCGTTCATATTGACTAAGTTGACAAAACCCTCCGTCCTCGTGAACTTAGTAGGCCCACAAGTCAGCCACCCACTATGCTGGGTCCCAGCTAGCAGGGGGTATTCATTTTTTTGTGTGTAATAAGGAGGCACTTCCTTGCGTGCGAAGATATAGCTGGTGGGTCCGACCTGTCAGCAGGGGGAATGTTTTTTTCCCAAAATGCAGAAGCCCTTCCCACGTACAGTGCGTAATAAGGAGGAACTTTCCTTGCGTGCGACCATGGACCTCGGGGGTCCTAGCCGTTAGGCTCTCCACGTACAGTCCTCTTCCGATGACTCTCGTATGTTGACCACGCCGCGTCGAGCGCACCGAGGCGATGGACGATGGCGAGGCCCCAGACTTGAACGACCCGGAGATGGGGAAGCCGCGGCAGTGGACTCGCAGATGGAAACGAGTGGGAAACTTGACTGGTTAGGGTGCGGGGTGGCCCTACACTCGACAGAGAATAACAGGAGGTGCGGAGTGGAGGGATGGCCTGGCCGTCGGCGGGGTAGAGTTTCGCTGAGGAGCGCAAAACAACACCGCTGGACGCCGAAGGCTGGAGCAGGCAGTTCCTGCAGTGCTGGGGCAAGAAGATGAGAGATTGAAGAAGAATGCCGGCCGTTGGATGTAAATCTAACGCCTTCTTAGGCTTCGACCTACTGGCCCACATGTCAGCCAGTCCATTTGTTTTTTTAGTCCATTTGGTGGGTTGGGTGAAACAATGATGTAGCATCTATGCAGCCCGTTTAAATCCCATTTGCATTTTTCTTGAAATTCGCGGACTTGCTGGGCTGGGTGAAAATATCATGTTGGGCTAGACGGAGAAATGTTATAAAAACATAAACACATGATTACACGTCTATTACTGCATTGGTTAGTAAAATCTTTGCAATCTTATGTACGCAATCACTAGGAGTTAACTTGCCAAGTTATTTATAAACAATTATTATTATTATTATTATTTTGTAAGAACTTTCAACTTACGAAATAAAATATCATTTTAATTTGATGAGTTAATAGTACGTGGGGTATTATTATTTTTTAGACTAGACGTGGGACAGTTGAGTTTGTTCTAGGGAAACGTACTGGGAGAAAACTCAGTTTACATCGAAAAAGAAAGTGGGAGAATAGATAAAGTACAACATCTAGACCTTCCTGGCACGCTTGATCATGACGCTGCGGTTGTCCGTGTACTCATCGGTTACGGGAAGCAGACATGCCCTCATGTCCAAAATCTGTCTGTACATGCCGTAGCATGCGTATGCGTCCTTGGCCACGTAGGTTATGTAGGCTAGATTCAGAGGTACCTCCCACGTGTTCAGGTCGTCTTCTTTCATGTTGGCGTATCAGGGGTCGATGATGGTCTCAGTGAGGTCAACCATGGAGTCCTTCTCCTGCCAGTTGCTGATGGTCTTGTATTGCTTCTGGATGTCGACAAGCTTGTTGCACCAGATGGCTGAATCGTCGCCTTCTTCCTTCTCTCCACTGTAGCGAAGGTGCAGGCGCTGCCGATGAAACGGGCAAAAGCTCCAGAACATGGTGCGGCCATAGGACTGAGGCGAGGCAGAGCTTCACTGAGTCTGTATCGTTGGTGTACATCACATTCAACTTGGTGCAGCCATAGGACTGAACGGCGAACTCAAAGGGGAACTCCTTGCTGAAGTCCATATCCAGCAGGCTCACCCCTCGAATCGCCATTGGAGTCTCTTCCAGTGAACAAGTGTGTAGGTGGCGGCAGCAGTTCGTTTTTAAGCTCTTGGGGAACTGGATTCAACAGTAAGCTGAGTGTGTACAGGCGACAACAGTTACTACCCCTCCCTCATCCGCTGCACGCCCGGCAGAAGATGCACCCTCGGTGCATTCAAACGCCTCCATTAAGAAACCTACTCCGGCCACACGTCGGTTCACGAGCGGGTCTGTATTGGTACTGTAATAACAGGAGTTAGTGGTCACTTTACTTAAATTTAATTAGCTTTAATAGAAATTTATACTTAAAACAAGCAATGCATTGGCTCATTCTATCAGTGCCACAGGATCAACATGCACAACAATTATAATTATTATTCTCAGGACGCACACGATCAGCACATTTGTCGCACTTTCACAAACATAATACTACCAAGTTTGAACTGTTTGTTATGGTTGTTGTCCTCTGCATCATCATGCCGTGTTTCCCAGCTTGCAAGATTCAGAACCAACAAATAAGATCCAAATAATAAGTACAACAAAGATGCCTACACATCTCATTGATTCCCAGCTTGCAAGATTCAGAACCAACAAATAAGATCCAAATAATAAGTACAACAAAGATGCCTACACATCTCAATGATTCCCAGCTTGCAAGATTCAGAACGAACCCATTAGAGCCTTTTGATAAAGTGAATATCAGGATCAAATCCATCTTGACTAGCCATGTCATACAATTGAAGAACTTGGCGATGACCGTCACAACATCTGTAGTTGAGTATTCCTGTTTGCACAACACAAACAAGGAGACAGGAGAGCATGATTTCGCTTTAATAGCGGCCTCCTTGAACTCAACCTGCAGCTCCACTAGGATGAGGTCTGCCTGGAGTTCCATGATTCAATTCATGCGCCTTTTTCTGCAGTTCACCTGAAATGAAGCAAAGATTGCATCATTCAGCTAGCAAGAAGTACTTGCTCTCGTGAGTTGGCAGGTTCTTCTTTAGTAGTTGCACTAAAATTGAGGAACATTAAGGTTGGCTGTCTGGCTCATGTAAGGTGCAACTATAATTTTCTTATCCTTTTGTGCAGTTCCACTAAAATAAAGTGCCATTGTGGTGATAGTGACGGCTCCATCTTACAAAGGTTAATAAAATGTTGCACGAGATTACCAGCAGAACTTGACGAAGATTTTGGAAACTCCAATCACCATTTTGTGCAGTTCCACCAAAATTGAGAGATGTTGCCCACGTGACATTTTAGTTGAACTGCACAAGACACTCATTCCAAAAAAAGTGTTTTGTGCAGTTCACCAAAAGGTCACAATAGCAACAAGGTGAAATGGATATCCCTATCTGCACAAAAATATAGAAAGTAAATAGTTGTTGGTCAATAAGAATATACGAAACATATACAAAATGAAAAGAAGCATCTTAATTATGTTCATGGCAATCACGCAAGGACAGTAGAAAATTTAAAATGTCAGCAATGCTTCATGTTACCAGAAGCACTACGATCAACAATGAGATTCCTCAAATATGGGATTATTTTAGTGGTGGCATTGCTTGTTTACCAGACACAATAAATCAATAGTAGCTAAACAGTTGGTTTAAGGGCATGGGACCGTGGGGACACCAGGACACTCAGCAGCATAAAGGAGCAACTTATTTATCATACTGGGGAAAACAGCAGGTGTGCCATTTGTAACATAGTTTAATTGCATCTTATCACTGGAGGCATTAGATTAACAATAACACTGGTTAGACATGTCCCTAAGGTAACAGTATGATCGCTTCATTTTACATGCGCCCTTACATTAACAACAGCAAAAGGTTGGTATAAGGACATGCGACAGTGGACGCATCAGCACAATGTACCTACAAGGAGGCATAAAGTGGTGATGCTGAGTTTGTTCATGCTATGTGAGGGCAGCAAATCTAATCCTGGAGATCTTTTACTATGTGAGGGCAGCAAATCTAATCCTGGAGACCTTTTACTATGTGAGGGCAACAAATCTAATCTTGGAGACCTTTTACTATGTGAGGGCAGCAAAGCTAATCCTGAGACCTTTTACTCTGTGAGGGCAGCAAATCTAATCTTGAGACCTTTTACTATGTGAGGGCAGTAAATCTAATCCTGGATACCTTTTACTATGTGAGGGCAGCAAATCTAATCTTGGAGACCTTTTACTATGTGATGGCAGCAAATCTAATCCTGGACATACTGTGTTGACTTGTCCACCAGCCGCCACTTTCTATCCCTTTTTCAACCAATAATAGATCTGTTCCTTATCCAGTTTGTACTGCATTTTCCCATTATTTCCCTTTTCAACCAAGAGACCGGTTGGGTATCCGGTCTCTACTACTTTCACCATATTATTTTCTCTTTGAATCAAGTACTAGAATCATGCTATAACTTTCCCCCCTTTCTTCGTTGTTTGAACAAAGCCCTAGATTCGAATGCATGAAGTAGCTTTACCTCTAATAACAAAGCCCTAGGTGGCTTTGGAAGAGCTGATGGGAGTAGAAAAAGATGCACATGCAGACATGTGGGGAGCTGGGGCAGTAGAGCAAGGCCGCGTTCGAAGAACTTATACCTGAGGGTCACCGGGATGTCGGCGGCGGCAGGTCGGATCTACGAACAATACGACAGGGAGGAAGAAGGGTCGGAGGACCTCTCGAGCCGGCGCTGTGTCGGAGAGAACGGCACGGACAGAGGATTGGGCCTCTCTGGCAGCTGTGGGTTTCCTCCCTCGGCGGTGATGACCGCGTGAACGATGCACCTTTTAGTCCTCTACACACACCGGCCGAAGGGATCCGGCCGGATCTGTGACCAGCGGTGAGCAGAGAGAAAATGTCACTACCGCTATCTTGTTTATATCTGGAGAGGATGAGAGAATGAAGAGAGCAACCCTAGTAAAGCAAGCGCTCAGGCCCCTGCGTCCATATATAGTGGAGTGATTATATTTTTCTCTCCACAACAAGGGTTCAATTTGTGTACATGGCATGAAAGAAAAGAAACTCTCTATTTGAGGTGACTACTGTACGGCTCCGACTTACTACTAGTAGTACTACAGTATTGTTCACTTGTGCTCCCCGCCCCTCCATTCATTGAACAACAACACGGGTGAATAAACATATAGTAAGTACTGTATTTATATAGAATGAACAAGCTCGAACTATTTTCGCGTAGTTAAAAGTTGAGGGCGGGGCTTTTTCCCGGGCAGTACGCGTGGCATTTTTCGGGTAGGCGGTTTGACAGAGAGGCGAGGAGGGTGAGCGAGTGGCGGATTCTCAAACATACTGCTGGAAAGGTCGGGCTGTGCGATTTGACGCCGCGTTACTGCTGGAAAGACTTGTGATATGACCAGTCACTATAGTCATGAATTACTGGCGCTCCGACTGGGGTGATGCCCCCCTTCCGTTCCGCGCTCTAATCTGGTCCATGACACGTCGACCCGGATGCTGGCTCTCCCACATGTTGGAGTAGTAAGAAGGAGCAAAGAATGATGCGGTATATACTAGTACTATACTACTCCCAACATTCCTAAATATAAGTCTTCGGAGAGATTTCACTATGGACCACATCCGGAGAAATATGAGTGAATCTACACATGAAATGCATCTATATACATCCATATGTGGTCCACAGTGAAATATCTACGAAGACTTATATTTAGGAACAGAGGGAGTACTACTCAGGTCGGAGGAGTGTGAACCACGGCAGCCTAGTGAACCAGCAGTGCGAACCACAGCAGGCCAGTGAACCAAGCAGTGCGAACCACGGTAGCCCAGTGAACCAGCAATAGAAAACAATGTGGTGATATGGCCATAAAAAACAATGTGCTACGGTCCACATTGTAGCATGTACAGTAACACTCCTCTTTGTTTGGATCCCTGAATTAGAGCTAGTTTGGGTTGAAATAGCCTCAAATTATCGAAACAAGAGGGGTTAGTTTGAGCTAGTTTGCTCTAATCCAGCTAAAAAACCTAGCCCAGTGGAGAGGTTCTAATTGGGTTAGTCATCCTTGGCCCCACTAAAAGAGAACTAAAAAGATCTCCCCTGCCCGCACCAGATCGCTCCCCCCCCCCTCTCGCATGACTCCTCTCTATTCCCCATAGGGCCGCCCGCCCAAGCGCCACTCGCCCTCTCTCTCCTCCAGCCGCCTTCTCCTTCCGTCCTCCACCGCCCTACTCCGGCCGCCCTCTCCCTCCGGCCTTCGAAGGTCGCCCCGCTCCCCCTTCACTAGATGTTTTTCTCCCTCTGTCGTGCGCGGCGGCGGTGCATCTACCAGGGAGGTCGTGAGAGGGGTGATTTTGTTCGTTCCTTCTCTATCTCACGGCCATATCATTGATCTTGCTTGCTCTAGTGCTAATTCTTATTTGGAAAAGTAGATCCTGATCAAACTTGGTATAGATTTGTGGTGCACGCATGGAATTTTTTGATGCTGCTTTAGGAGGTAATAAATCTTTCTAGAGGCCCAATGATTCAGTTCACCTTTCTAGGTATTTCAATTTCAGGCTTGCATTATTTCTAGAGGCCCAAAGAATCAGTTCACCTTTATAGGTATTTCAGTTTCAGGCTTGCATTATTTCTAGATGCCCAAAGAATCAGTTCACCTTTCTAGCTATTTCAATTTCAGGCTTGCATTAATTCTAGAGGCCCAAAGATCCAGTTCACCTTTCTAGGTATTTCAGTTTCAGGTTTGCATTATTTCTTGAGGCCCAAAGATTCAGTTCACCTTTCTAGGTATTTTAGTTACAGGCTTGCATTATTTCTAGAGGCCCAAAGATTAAGTTCCCAGTCGGCGACAAGCAGCCCTGCTACCCATGCCGGTGTCGACCTCAACTCGCAAGGGCCGGCATCGGAGGGGTTCCCGGGGCTTGGGCTCTACAGAGCCTTCCTCCAGAGCGACGATGGCGAGCTCCTCCCTCGGTGTGTGAGGGGCTCCGGGCTCCCTCCTTATCATGAATGACTTCGGTGATGAGTTAGTTCATGCTTTGTTTCATGAAGTGTTTTTTTATTTTGTGAAGCTTGCTTGACGACTTGTATGTTTAAGTGGGATATCTCATTTGTTTGGACAAAGTAAAAATTATCATGTTTTGCATGCTTGATTTGTGTAGATGGTTCGTTTATGTCAATTGTGAGCGAGAGGAGGCCATAGAAGAGCCGACCACACCAAATCCGGCAGGAAATAGGGTCCAAAGTAGTCAAATGATTGAGAAAGAGCATTTATTGTCAATCTAACCCTGCCATCCATACACCTCTTTGGTTTAGAGTTAGTTCAGGGTTACTCCCTCCATTCCAAAATAGATGACCGAACTTTGTACTAAAATTGGTAAAAAGTTGAGTCATCTATTTTGGAATGGAGGGAGTAGAATCTAACTCTAAGCTCTAACTGAGTTAGATTTCTCCTCGTCTCGGTTCATCGCCATCATACTTTCCCCATTCCTATGTTGTCAGTATCCTACGAATCAAAGAGGCCCTTTTTTTGCGGGAAAATCAAAGAGGCCCTTAGACTGGTTTAGGTCTGGTCATTTTTTGTAAACGTGTTATGTCCAAAATTTAATGAACGTGCTCCGGTTTCCATGAAAATAATCCGGTTTCATGTAGTAATTCATTCATTCATTTATTCTTCTGCAGGCGGTTTGCATGTAATTCGTGAGGTCTGAAATGTAAAGTACCCTGGCATATGCTCCGAGTCGTGCATGCACTATGACCCAGATGCTCTATGTCCCACATGTCGGCGAATGGGAGCACGTGGAAATAGCCTAGGAGTACATATAGGAGGATAAATGTGTGAAAAAATATATACCGTGAAGCGTACCCGCGGTTTGAAAAGGAGACCTA
The DNA here is from genome assembly GCA_963921465.1 of Triticum timopheevii. Classification (NCBI taxonomy): domain Eukaryota; kingdom Viridiplantae; phylum Streptophyta; class Magnoliopsida; order Poales; family Poaceae; genus Triticum; species Triticum timopheevii. Next base: position 146,255,010 of record OY997270.1, read on the forward strand.
AAGTGATGACAGCTATAGGTCACGCACACCCAACTAATGGTACTAGACATACGACTAATTTTTCCCTCAAAAAATAAGAGGCACGAGTGCTCAGTACTCCTATTCTATAAACACGAGTCCCATCTGATAACAACGTACGTGCTACAGCTAGCTCTCCTCCCTCGTTTCTCTCTTCTAATTCTAAACTCGGCCGACGCCCCGTGGGCGGGGTGGGTTTGCTCAACTGCGGCCCCACCTCACAGTGAAAACATTACGACTGGAATAAAAATGCCATATACTCCCTCCGTTCATAAATATAAGCCTTTTTAGATACTATTTCGAATGGAATACATCATACAGATGTATGTAGACATAGTTTAGAGTGTAGATTCACTCATTTTTCTCCGTATGTAGTAGTCACTTGCTGGAATCTTTAGAAAGACTTATATTTGGGAATGGATGGAGTACTATACTTATAAAACATTAAGGCCATGAGGTGATGCAGCGCTGGTTACAAGGGGCAAGAAGAAGAGATGCATCCATCGACGACGTCCACCTCCTCGACTCAGGGCGCCGGCCCATCGAACGGCGCCTAAGTAGCAGCGGCTTTCATGGCCAGGTCGACGTGCTTCTAAACAATAGCGTCCAAAGATTCCAGCCACTGGAAGAAGGCCAACGTCTTTCTGTTCTCGCTTGCCTTGTAGTGGCCTATGTAGACAATTTCCTCATATACGTGGATGTGTAGGTCGACGGTTTCTTGCATGGCGAGGCGCTGCGCGGCGAGCGCGGCCTTGAGGTGCACATTCTTTGTCGCGACCTCCGGCACCTGCAGGGCCACCAGGGCTTGAAAGAGTTCGTCACCATGGAGGCCGATGAGGGTGGCAGGCAATGAGGAGCCTGGGCGCGCGAGCTAGAGCAGTACCGCAAGGTTGTCCGCGCGCTTCTTGACGGCTATGAACTTGTGGATGGAGTTGACCATCATGTCGTCCATGCGAGAGGCGATGCCGGCGTCGGCGAGGGCTACGATTCCTGCGGTCGCCAGCACCATCTGGAAATGCTGCGCGGTGCGGGGCCACAGGCCGGCGCCTTGGATGATTTGGCATAGCCGACTGCCGCTTGCGTCCATCGCCTCCATAGGTGCTTTTGGCTTCTTGTCACTTGGTCTTGGATTGGAGTGAGCAGTGTTGCACAGAGACTTGGGAGTAGATGGATTGGAGTGGTGGGGCGCCTTTATTATATGAGAGTCCAAACTCTGTTGCATTCACATCGTGCTGGCTCTATTCTGCTTCTCCAATTAATTCCCTCTTCATGTAATTGAGGATGCATCATTGACAGTTCAACGTCTCGGGAACCGCTACCCTCTCCCTCCTTGGCATTCAAGCACCTATGGACCCGTCGACGATAAGGTGCCTATGGTGACTTCGTAAATTTCAAGATGATAGTGCCGTGCGTGTGTGCGTACATAGAGGCAGGTGTATGCGCGTGTATATGAGCGCTTGTGTCTGTACTGTGTCAAAAAACGTAAATGCGTGTCAAAAAGAGGCTAGTCAGTATACTCAATATTGTGCACCTCGGAGAGGAAAACGATAGAACTAGTACGTATTTATTTACTGTGCAGATTCACTTATTTTGCTCAATATGTACTCCGCCTCGGTGTAGTCTAGTCACTTGTTGAAATCTTTAGAAGGGAAAATACTCCTTTATGGTTTACAGGGCTATACTAGCAAGTAGTTGTACGTACTAGTACAATACTGGACTCACATAGAAATTTTGTCTCATGCAAGAGCCTGGGTATATGCATGCTCCATTGTTTGCAACTGCAATGTTCGGTTTGCGCTTGGCTCTTCGCCTCTTCGAGAAGACGAACAATGATGTTACTACTACTGCTTCTACAGTGTCGAATCCACTGCTGCATGTCCGTCCACCGCGAGCGGGACGGATAGCTTGTTGTAGAAATACTACTAAGCAAAAGCCTGTCCTCGTTTGCGAGCAACCGCGCGCATGGGCGAGGGAGAAGGCGTGTAGTAAAATCAAGCTTCTCCTCGTTGTACGAGTTAACGCGACACATCATAGCACTGGCCCCACATGCTTGCCTCTAAACTTGGCTGAAAGACCCGCAGTATATAATATATTTGCTGCAACGTCTAACATTTACCCACCACCAAATAAAATATATGTGGTCGTATGCATCATTCTAATGCAGAGGCCGGGGAATCCGCCCTTTTCGAAAAAAACAAATTAAAAAATATATTCCTGTCTTGACCAGATGAGCGTGCAAACTACAATCACAAGGGTGACAGGTAGGGCCAGAAGACTATTTTAATTTTTTTAGAACTTCGAGACGGTCACATAGCATGGAGCCGACCCCAACGATTTTAAGCTTACAGGCATGGTACACGCTATCCTAGACTACTCTACACATGAAACTGCCACACAAGCGTCCGGGCTGCGCTTGGCTCTTCGCCACTTCTGGAAGTTGAACAATGATGGAGTACTACTGCACTGGAGGAGTACTACAGTACGCTTCTGGCCATCTGACACCGATTGAACTGCTACATGTCCACCGCGTGCGGGAGGGAGAGCGTGTAGCGAAAGCTTCTCCTAGTCTTGCCAGCCACCATGCTCATGGGCGAGGGAATGACGCTCCTGCCTTTGCGTGTATGACAGGTGGGCCCGACAGGTGTGTGGCCAACCTGTCATACAGCCAAAGGCAGGTGCAGTTAAGTCCATGAGGGAGAGGATAATCAAACTTCTCGTTGATGTACGAGTTGACGCGACACATCAAAGCACTGCACTCGATATATTTCAATAATTTGCGTTTACCGATGCATTAATTACAACGCTTTCATCATGTCATGACTCTCCTCTTGACACTTGCATGTGTTGATTTAATGCACCTTGAAGTAGTATAAAATATGTGACGGCAAAGCTTTGTAATGCGCCGGCCCAAGTCGAGAGATGGTTGTGCATGAGGAGGGCGAGATCAGGCAGACCGAACAGGACCCGATGATGGAGCTCTCTAAGGTCTCGATGGACCTCACCATGCTCCACTGCCCCTTGTGCCTCTGCCCCTTGACGCCTCCAGTGTATGAGGTTCAAATAAACCTCGTCCATTCGGCTGATTGAGCAAGGTGCAGGTTTTTGATTGATGTGCTATTCGACTGATTTCTACAGTGCAAGGGAGGGCACCTGGCCTGCGCGGACTGCCGCGTCGAGCGCCCCGGGAACCAGCGGTAGTGCCAGAAGTACGAGCGCGGCGGTGGCTTCGACATGCGGAACACGGCGATGGACTCCGTCCTTTCGTCGGTGAGGGTGGAGTGCCTGCACGAAGGTTGTGGGCTCTACGTCACTTACCACTAGCTCGCCGATCATCAGAGCGTGTGTCCGCTCGCGCCCTGCAAATGGCCCGTGCCCGTTTGCGGCTACGAAGGCCCGCCGTCAGCGCTCTACTACCACATCAGCACCGCGCATCCCATTCCCATGCACAGGATCTAGTACGGCAAGGTGCTCCAGCTACAAGTGCCACTATCAGAGACACGGCTCTTGCTGTTCGCGGAGGAGGACGGCCGCGCGTTTTTCTTGGTCGGTGGCATGCTCGACATCGGCGCGCCTATCGCCATGTCGGTCGTCTGCATCAGAGCGGGGGCGTCCCCACTCCCACACTACGTGGCCAAGCTGTGGGTGAACGGCCTGCCGGGGGAGCCCAAAGGCACGACCGACACCGTCAAGGTGAAAATGGAGGTGACAAGCAGCAAGGATCCCAACGACGTCGATGTGCAGGAGCTGACCTTCTTGACAGTTCCGCCCAAGCTGCTGGCCGGGGCTAAGCTGGTGTCCCTCCACATTCAGATTGACAAGCTCACGTCCTAAATGTTTCTACAGTGCCTTCTGTTTATCTTAGTAATATGCTAATATAGGGATTACCTTGGTCTACTTTATCTTAAGAAATGGTGGGTTTTGGTGGCGATGCAGCAATCACTTCGACATCAGATCAGTAATTTCCATCTCTCGAACGGATATTTTATGTCTGTTGGATATAAAGTTCCTTTGGGTAAGAAGTACTACTTGTCATCAAAATGGATAAAAAGAGATTTATGTAGACGTATTTTAGTTCTAGATGCATGACTTTTTATCCATTTTGATGACAATCACTCCCTCCGTTCCACAATACATGCCTTCCATTTGTCAAAATATAGATGTATCTAGACATGTTTTAGTATATAGGTACATCCATGATAGAGCCAATCGGATGGTTGAGAACACTACAATTCGTAGCTAAAAATGCATGTGTGACTCCCAGATGCAGAGGCCGGGGTTCATCATCCTCCTTTTCGAGAAAAAACAGACGCGTGTGTGAGAGGACGAGTGCGTGCGTGCACCTCTTCTCTTCTTGTATAACGTACTAAACTCAGAGTACCGGTTTTGTGGGTTGCATGATGGTGCGTGCGAGAAGTACTGAGAGATAGCCTAGAGCTCGCCATGCGGCTATTCCTGTCGAACGCCCCATTAACCATAAGATATGTATACGACGGTGCCAGCTATTGCACGTACACAGCAGTACTCCCTCCTTTCCGGTTTATAGGGCTTAATTCAAAAATCTCACCAACCAAGATGGTGAGTGGTGGAATATTTTTTGTAGTTTGCAAAAGCACCTAATTAATGCTCTTGTATTTCTCCAAAAATTATGTTTATCAATGCATTAATTGCAATACATGCATGCATAAAGTACATGCATTGGTCAATTTTCTCTTAATACTTGCATGCAATGATTTAGTGCACCTTGGAATCTTAACATGTGTTGGGGAACAACCAAATTGAGCCTTATAAAATGCAAAAACTAAAATTTTGAGATAAGCCCTATAAAACCGGAAAGGAGGGAGTAGAAAAAGAACTACTCCATCTGGGAATAGTGCCGCACTTCGAAACTAGAACCGTCAATAAATTTTGAGCTTGTGTCTCGTCACATTCCAAATTACTCCACGCTATATTGAGTTGCAAACCTGTTCACACCAATCACAACCTAAACGGTTTCCCACTTAGGAGCGTATTAGTATCACTCTATATTGAATTGCAAACCTGTTCACACCGATCACAACCAAAACGGTTTCCCACTTAGGAGCGTATTAGTACTCGGTTATAAATACTAGTATGCTAAGAAGACTGCACATTCCTCCTCACCTCCTCATCCACAAAAACAAACAAGTCATTCAGCATCCTTCCCTTGGGTCTGCCATGGCCAGCTTGAGTTCTGGGTCGAGAGATTGCCACCAGGATGAGGCAAGCATGGAAGTGGAAGCACGAGAGATGTCCCGCCTCGCTGCGAGAGCAGCCGACATGCCCCGCCGCGCGGAAGTAGCAGCACAGAGGTCCCGCCACGCTGCTGAAGCAGAACGGAGGTCCCGCTGCACCGTCAATGCAGTAGACTGGTCCGGCCGCGCCGCGGAAGCAGTAGAGATGTCCCGCCGCGCCGCGGCTGCCTGGGAAAATTTCTCGCGGGTAGGCGACGACTGTTACAGGCGCATGCATGCGATCGTCCATAGCCAGATGGATCAGATCTCCGGCTGGGCAAGGTTGTAGGACGACCTGAAAGCCTTGTTTGAACAGGCTACTGGTGTCATTCGGCCACTAAGGGAGGGAAATGAGAGGCTCCGTGCCGAGCGCAACCTGTTGAGGGAGAAGATCATCCGAAGTGCAGACCAGCAGGAGGAGACCAGTGCCTTGTTGAAGAGGACCGGCGTCATCGTCAAGAAACTTATGGACGAGAATGACATGCTCCACAACGAGCGCCAAAGGCTAGTGGAGCAATCCGTGGATGTTTTCAAGCAGCGTCTTGAGGACACAAAAAAGCTCATCGCCGCTCGCCCCGGAGACTAGTTCCCGCGGCCTGCAACAACGCATCAAGAAAGTAGTTATCAGCAATCCAGATCCTTGTCTTCCTTCTTTTGCCCTTGTGTATTTCGGGCGTAGCCGCATGTGGATTTTTTAATTATCTTTCTAATTATGTAAGACAATTAATCATCCTTATATATTCATCAGTCTTGCTATAAGTCGCAGTACTTGCTATATAGGTCCGTCGGATCTTACATCAAGATCCGTGCTTTCAGATTTTCTTTTTTCTCTCTTAAATCTCAGTCGAGTGAGACATAGCAACGCCATTAAACAGAGGCTCAGGCGCCATTAATGGAGACCTTGCGAGAGAGGTGGACGGCAGATGGAGGTCAAAGGGCTCTCCTCCCGATAAGCATGCGGAGGGGTCTGATCGCACGCCTCTCGTACTCAAATAGCTACCCTGCACGGCGCCTCCTAGCTAATAAAAAATGGGGACACGTGGCGGCACGTAAATGGTACTAGTAAGTAGAACGCCCACGGTTTCAATAATACTTGTGTTTCCGATTGTAACGTCACAGCACTTGTTCAAAAATGACTTTGTTGATTGGTAATGTGTGCGCCTTCGCAAATCGGCCTGCAAAATTACCACAGCATGTTGGTGCCATGTCATGGCACCAAGCCAAGTTTCATTATTTTCATGCGTGTTTTGATTTATAGGAATTAAAAAACTAAGTTTCTCAATGTTTCCAACCCAGCCACAACGCCCAGAATTTTGAATTTCATTCCCATTTCTTGCGTGGAACCTAGAAATTTACCCGAGGACACACATGTGATTTTTCAACCAACTTTGTTGCACTGGAATATGTGCTTGTATTTGAAATTTGAATTATGCAGACAAAGCTTACACGTTCCCTCCTAGAACCACGAGCCTTCTTGAGAGAAGCTCCGATTTGCAAGAAGCTTATACAAAAATTTGTTCCTATTCGGCCAATTTTTTTTACCATGGCATGGTACTACCATGACATGACACCATGCCAAGTTTCATGATTTTAAAACCAAGTTTCTCAATGTTCTCGACCGAGCCACGATGCCCGGATGTTTGAATTTTATTCTCATTTTTTGCATGGGACCTAGAAATTTACCCGAGGACACAAATGTGATTTTTCAACCAACTTTGGTGCACGGGAGCATGTGCTTGTAGTTCAAATTTGAATTATGCACATTAAATGACCAAAAACTCAATTAGGCCATGTTCGGTTAATCCCCTTGCCACAGGGATTGAAGGGGATTGGGGAGGTTTGAGAAGGATTTTGACTTGCAAGGGATTTAATCCCCTTCAATCCCTTTCAAACCTCTTCAAACCCTCCCAAACCGAACAAGGCCTTAATGTGTAGATAAGGCCAAACGAAGCCGGAATAATTCCAAAATTTAACAGGGCACTCATGTAGTTCTATGTTGCCTTTGTAAATAAACTCAAAGGGGATAGCGTATATCGTTTCGCACTCAAAGGTGGCACATTCCCTCTCAGAACCACAAGCCTTCTTGAGAGAAGCTTCGGTTTGCAAGAAGCTTATACCAAAATCTGTTCCTATTCGGCCAATTTTTTTACAACAGCATGGTAGTACCATGACATGACATCCATGCCAAGTTTCGTGATTTTCAGACGTGTTTTGGATTCACAAGAATTTTAAAACCAAGTTTCTCAATGTTCTCGGCCAAGCCACGATGCCCAAATGTTTTAATTTTATTCTCATTTCTTGCATGGGACCTAGAAATTCACCCGAGGACACAAATGTGATTTTTCAACCAACTTCGGTGCACGAGAGCATGTGCTTGTAGTTCAAATTTGACTTATGCACATTAAATGACCAAAAACTCAATTAACGTATGAAAACAACAAACGAACCCGGAATAATTCCAAAATTTGACAGGGCACTAATGTAGTTCTATGTTGCCTTTGTTAAGAAACTCAAGGGGGGGCAGCCTATATCATTTCACACTCAAAGGTGGCACATTCCCTCTTAGAACCACGAGCTTCCAAATCGGCCCAATTTTTTACCACAACATGTTAGTGCCATGACATACACCATGCCAAGTTTCATGATTTCCAGGCAAGTTTTGGATTTACATGAATTTAAAATCTAAGTTTCTTGATGTTCTCGGCCAAGTCATGACGCCCAGATGTTTGAATTTCATTCTCCTTTCTTCCATGGGACCTAGAAATTCAACCAAGGACACACATGTGATTTTTCAACCCACTTTGGTGCACCGGAGCATGTGCATGCAATTCATATTTAGATTATGCACATTAAAAGTCCAGAAACTCAACTAATGTATAAAAAGGCCAAATGAACCCGAAATAATTCCAAAATTTAATAGGGCACTCACATAGTTCTATGTTGCCTCTGTAAATAAAATTAAGAGGGAGGCAGCGTATATCGTTTCACACACTTAGGTGACACGTTCTCTCTCGGGACCACGAGGCTTGTTGAGGGAATCTCCAGTTTTGCAAGAAGCTTATACCAAAACTTGTCCCAATTCAGCCAAAAAATATACATATGAATACAGGGTTTATCTTATCCCGAACATCTCGCTACCTAGACCAATAATGTACTATGATTTGAATTCAATATAAAATGGATACAAATATTTGAATTGGAGAGCGTATGGTACATGTAGTAAATAGTGAAATATAATTACTGTTATATGCATGTTTTTTGTTATCAAGATAATATTTAAATTATTGTATAACTTGACAACAATCATATTCAAATAAGGAAAATTGATTCAAATTTAGTCCATATGGTAGACGACAATATATATGTTCACATGGTGGAGTAAAATGTTCATGTATGATGGAAGATCAAAATGTACGACTACATCAATTATAAACTGCAAGGCCACCTAAAGATATGTTTGAATTCAACATAACGTGGATTCAAAAATTGAAATTCGAGATCATAGCATCTGTAATCATATAAAAAGGGACATTACTCTTTACTTGGTAGAAATTGATTTGTTTTTTTGTTATTGTTGAGGGAAGTGCGAATCGATTTGGTACTGTGCAGGGTAATCTTGTTCTCCCGATTTTTTTTACATTTTTCTTGTAGTTTTTTCAATGGCATCTATAGCAACATAGTAAAAGGGGACATGACTCTCTTGTGTCTTGTATGAATTGTTTTTTTACATGTTAAGTTTGTTCTGCCGAACAAGGAATCTGCACCTTGTTATCCCGAAATTTTCAAGCTCGAGTATCTTTTGTCTCACCTGCTTTGAAACTCCCGCCTCTTCAACCTGCGCCGCGCCATGTTATCCTAAAATTTGGACGCGCGTGGGAACTCCCTCCTCATCCGAAATCGCCCCCGCAGCCCAGACACGCGAAATTCCCCTTCTACCCCTCAGCCGGAAATGAAGCTCCACGTCGCGGTGTCAAAACCAGTGGGGGTACGCTGGTAACTTACCCTACATTTCGGACAAGCGCGTCCCTAAGCTTGGCCCCCCTCCCCCTTCGCCCCCCATTCACACACCAAGGCCGCAAAAACCCGCGAAACCCCAAGCTCCTCCATCGGCCTCCCTACCGCTGCCCAGCCGGAGACTCTTCCCCAACTACGTCATCCACCACAACAGCTCGCCGTCCCTCATCCACCGCACCGGATGAGGATCCGTTGTCGATCTCGTCGTCCCGCCGGATCAGCCGCCCCGTCCTCCACCTCCAAGGAGCTGCCCCGATGTTCGCCTCATCTATCGCGCCACCTCAATCCCCACAGCGCCGTCTTGACCTGCCCCACCGGAACCGCAGCACCCTCACCAATTCCTCCGATGAAGCCGAGGCCAACTCGGCGCCACCAAGGAGGTTCTGCACTCACTGCTGCATTTTATCTTTTATTCGATCTCACGGGGCTGCCGGTGCTCGATACCGAGCAGACATGGCGTGTCTCCATCGACGGTGCCGTCGCCGGCCACATCATCCACAGTGTCTCTCCCCCATGTCGTTGCTTCCTCGGTGGCGACTTCCACAACGGCACTAGCTGCAGCTGCTCCGGCTCTCACTCGTGTTGTGGCTCTGTTCTTGGTATCGGTCGCGCTGCTGCACTGCTCCTGCTTTCGTTCGTGCTGCCGCTCTGCTCTTGCTCTCGCTTGCGCTGCTGCTGCTGCACGACCTCCGGCAACTACAGGAGTTGCTGCTTTAGCACTCGCTCGCGGTGCTACTGCACGACTTGCTCTCTGCTAGTGCGTTCCCTGCTCGAGCGTCTGCTGATTTAGATTAGTGCTTCTCTGCTACTAGTGTTTGAACGCCCTAAACATCTATTGCAATGCTCTGTTACTAGTCCAATCAGTTTTGATAATAAAATTCAATTTCGATTGTGAAGTTCATTTTCTTCAGTTGAGTTTAGAGTGAACAGTACTTGCAGCATCTGTCGGAGCGGCCGTGGCGCGGCTGATGCGTTTTACATCTAGCACTTTTTGGTGATGTATTTTACATCATCTATTGCATATGATGTTAGGGCCCCACTTCAGATTAACGTTGTCTGTCTTGTCATGCTTCAGCCTCGTCGCCGTACACCTTAGCGGAGCTTCTCCAACGATGGAACCGTCCATCACAGCGAAGCAATACCCTCAGCGTCATTTCCAGCGGCCTCGGATCTTCTTCCCTGCCTCCGACAGTCACACCAGCATCATCACCATCCTCCACGTCCAACCCAATGATGCTGAGGTCCACAAGGCTATGCCAAAGAGGTTGTACACTTGTCGCATCAGTTTGTTTCTCCATTCCTGTGTTCTTCCAATTCATGTGAGCCAAACACCCAGGTTGACTAAAATCGTATGTTTCCAAATGCTCTGTTTTGCACGTGCATTCCTATCCTATTCCTGTGTTTTTCCGGTCCCTGCGTTTATAGAATCCTCGAATTCTAAGGAGCCCTTATAGATTTACTTCATTTTCAGATAGGTGTCAAAGAAAACTCTGTGTGTTATGTCCTGCTCCTGCCGTGCTGTCATCCACCCCACCTGAGGTGCACCATCGACAGAAGCGTTCACTATAGCAGAGATCCCCCTTGCAGACTTTCTTTCGCCGCCTCAGATCATCTTCCCCGTTGCCGGCAGCCATGCCAACTGCATTACCATCATCGATTGAGCAGATGAACCTGAGGACTACACAGTTCCGGAAGAGAGGTCGCGGTCTTTTATGTTTGCTTATGTTATACATCGGTTATTATTACCTGCTACTTTATCGTTCAATCTTGAGTTTTGAATTTCCCATGGGTCTCATATCGAGCCAGCAACGAATAGTATCTGTCTACTATCTGGTTCATCTGCGGTCTTCTATGTGGTTCATGTTGGGTGGGCAAAAAACAATAGATGATCCATTGTCTATCTTTTTAAACTGAAGCTATAATCTACCTGCTATCATTAGTTTTGGATCCATCCACTGGTTTGCTACCATCAGTCTTGATTTTTGCATGCACCCCTTAGTCCTTACAAAATCTAACTATTTTTTTATTATGCATGTCAGATATTGTACACAATCGTACTGAACATGTAGAGAAAAAGAGAAGACCGTTGCATGGGAATATAATGTCATGCAGACGCCTCTCCATGGTGGGCGAAGTGCCCCCCTCCTGCATTTCCAGATTGTATTCCAGAGGAAGATAACTATTCAGATGGAGATTCAAAAGGAGCCGACCACGCCTGTTTACCACCTGAGGTGTTTTCTCTAACCTGGCATGCTGATGTTGGTCATATCATGCATATGGCGCCTTGCAATGCTTACATTATACATCTTATATGTCATCAGCTTAGTTTAGATTTGCTTTGTGTGAATGCCACCTGTTTGGTTTCTATATCATACTCCCACCATTCCTAAGTATTTGTCTTTTTTAGAGATTTCAACAAGTGACTACATACGGAACAAAATGAGTGAATCTACACTCTAAAATATGTCTATATACATCGGTATGTGGTAGTCCATTTGAAATCTCTAAAAAGACAAATATTTAGGAACGGAGGGAGTATATGGGAATTATGCAATGCCATCTTCTTTAGACAGGCATCATACATGTGAATCATGCAATGCCATCCTGTTGAGCCAGTCATCGTATATGTGAATTGTATCATGCCATATATTTTTCCATAATGTATTCCATTTGTCAACAATGTTTACACATTCATCTACTCTTCCTGTGCATCATCCATTTGAGTCGGTCATGGGAAAATCTGGGGTGAAAACAAGGTTTTCTGAGCAGTCAGTGCTACCTGTCGATTGATACGTCCATTTTGCATCATGCTTTTATGTCAATATTTATTGCATTATGGGCTGTTATTACACATTATATCTCAATACTTATGGCTATTCTCCCTTATTTTACAAGGTTTACCATGAAGAGGGGGGATACCGGCAGCTGGAATTCTGGCTGAAAAAGGAGCAAACGTTGGAAACCTATTCTGCACAACTCCAAAAGACCTGAGACTCCACGAAATAACTTTTCAAATTTAATAAGAATTTTTGGGCAAAAGAAATAGTCCAGGGGGGCGTGCCTCCTATCTCCTGGGCTCCCTGGTGGACCTCCGGCGTCCATCTTCTGCTATATGAAGGGTTTTCCCCTGGAAAAAATCGTGGGCACGCTTACGGGACGAAACTCCACCGCCACAAGGCGGAACCTTGGCGGAATCAATCTAGGGCTCTGGCGGAGCTGTTCTGCCGGGGACACTTCCCTCCGGGAGGGGGAAATCATCACCAAGGTCATCACCAACGATCCTCTCATCGGGAGGGGGTCAATCTCCATCAACATCTTCACCAGCACCATCTCATCTCAAAACCCTAGTTCATCTCTTGTATCCAATCTTGTATGAAAACCACAAATTGGTACTTGTGGGTTGCTAATAGTGTTGATTACTCCTTGTAGTTGATGCTATTTGGTTTACTTGGTGGAAGATCATATGTTCGGATCCTTTAGGCATATTATTACCCCTCTGATTATGAACTTGAATATGCTTTGTGAGTAGTTACGTTAGTTCCCGAGGACATGGGTGAAGTCTTGCTATTAGTAGTCATGTGAATTTGGTATTCGTTCGATATTTTGATGAGATGTATGTTGTCTCTCCTCTAGTGGTGTTATGTGAACGTCGACTACATGACACTTCACCATTATTTCGACCTAGTGGAAGGCATAGGGAAGTAATAAGTAGCTGATGGGTTGCTAGAGTGACAGAAGCTTAAACCCTAGTTTATGCGTTGCTTCGTTAGGGGTTGATATGGACCCATATGTTTAATGTTGTGGTTAGGTTTACCTTAATTCTCCTTTTTATAGTTGCGGATGCTTGCAATAGGGGTTAATCATAAGTGGGATGCTTGTGCATGTTAGGGCAGTACCCAAGTGCCGGTCCACCCACATATCAAATTATCAAAGTACCGAACGTGAATCTTATGAACGTGGTGAAAACTAGCTCGACGATAATTCCCAATGTGTCCTCGGGAGCTCCTTCTTCATTATTAGAATTTTTCCAGGCTTAACCATTGCTACATAAAGGATTGGGCCACCTTGCTGCACTTTATTTACTTTATTTACTTTTGCTCGTTACTATTTATCTTATCACAAAACTATCTGTCACCTACTATTTCAGTGCTTGCAGAGAAAACCTTACCGAAACCCGCTTATCATTTCCTTCTGCTCCTCGTTGGGTTCGACACTCTTACTTATCGAAAGGACTACAATAGATCCCCTATACTTGTGGGTCATCAAGACTCTTTTCTGGTGCCGTTGCCGGGGAGCGTAGCGCTCTTGGTGAGTGGAACTTGGTAAGGAAACATTTATATAGTGTGCTGAAATTTTCTGTTACTTGTCACTATGGAAACTAATCCTTTGAGGGGCTTGTTTGGGGTATATTCACCCCAACCAGAAGAGAAAATAGATGCTCCTCAACCTACTGAAATTTATGAAAATATTCACTTTGAGATTCCTTCGGGTATGATAGAAATACTGCTAGCTAATCCTTTTGCAGGAGACGGAACATTGCATCCCGACTTACACCTCATCTTTGCGGATGAAGTTTGTGGATTATTTAAGCTTGCAGGTATTCCCGATGATGTTTTCAAAAGGAAGGTCTTCCCTTTATCTTTGAAGGGAGATGCAATAACATGGTATAGGCTATGTGATGATACGAGATATTGGAATTATAAGCGATTGAAGTTGGAATTTCACCAGAAGTTCTATCCTATGCATCTTGTTCATCGTGATCGTAATTACATATATAATTTCTGGCCTCGCGAAGGAGAAAGCATCGCTCAAGCTTGGGGGAGGCTTAAGTCAATGTTGTATTCATGCCCCAATCATGAGCTCTCTCGGGAAATGATTATTCAGAATTTTTATGCTCGACTTTCTCTTGATAATCGCAACCTGCTTGATACTTCCTGTGTTGGTTCCTATATGCTGAAGACTATTGATTTCAAATGGGACTTATTGGAAAGAATTAAACGCAACTCTGAAGATTTGGGTTCCGACGATTGTAAGGAGTCAGGTATGACACCCAAGTTTGATTGTGTTAAATCTTTTATGGATACCGATGCTTTCCAAGGAATTAGCTCTAAGAATGGACTTGACTCTGAGATAGTAGCTACTTTTTGTGAAACTTTTGCTACTCACGTTGATCTCCCTAAATAGAAGTGGTTTAAATATAATCCTCCTATTGAAGTGAAAGTAGTTGCACCTATTACAGTCGAAGAGAAGACTATTACATAAAGTGATCCTATTATTCCTACTGCTTATGTTGAAAAACCTCCTTTTCCTGTTAGGATAAAAGATCATGCTAAAGCTTCAACTGTTGTTCGTAAGAGCAATGTTAGAACTTATACACCTCCTGAGCAAATCAAATTTGAACCTAATGTTGCTATTGTTAAAGATCTCTTGTCTGATAATATTGATGGGTATGTTATTTATTTATGTGATGAAACTGCTAGAATTGCCAAACCTTGTGTTAAAGATAAACATACACCTGTGGTAGGCATGCCTGTTATTTCTGTTAAAATAGGAGATCATTGTTATCATGGCTTATGTGACATGGGTTCTAGTGCTAGTGCAATACCTATTGACTTATACAAAGAAATTAAGCACGATATTGCACCTGCTGAGTTAGAAGATATTGATGTCACAATTAACCTTGCCAATAGAGATACTATTTCACCAATGGGAATTGTTAGGGATGTTGAAGTCTTGTGTGGGAAAACTAAATATCCTGCTGATTTTCTTGTTCTTGGCTCCCCACAAGATAGCTTTTGTCCCATTATATTTGGTAGACCCTTCTTGAACGCCATTAATGCTAGGATAGATTGCGAAAAGGATGTAGTTACTATTGGTCTAGGTGATATGTCTCATGAGTTCAACTTTTCTAAATTTCGTAGACAACACCGTGAAGAGGAACCATCTAGTAAGGATGAAATTATTGGTCTTGCTTCCATTGATGTTCGTCCAATTGATCCGTTAGAACAATATTTGCTAGACCATGAAAATGATATGTTTATGAAGGAAAGGGAAGGAATAGATGAAGTGTTCCTTAAACAAGAACCTATGCTGAAACATAACCTTCCCGTTGAAATTCTTGGGGATCCCCCTCCACCCAAGGGTGATCCCGTGTTTGAACTCAAACCATTACCTGATAATCTTAAGTACGCTTATCCTGATGAAAAAGAAATATATCCTGTTATTATTAGTGCTAACCTTTCAGAGAACAAAGAAGAAAGATTATTGAAAACTCTGAAGAAGCACCGAGCTGCTATTGGATATACTCTGGATGATCTTAAGGGCATTAGTCCCACATTATGTCAACACAAAATCTCAGTGGAAAAAGATGCCCAACCAGTTAGAGATCCTCAAAGACGTTAAATCCCAAAATGAAGGAAGTGGTAAGAAAGGAGATACTAAAACTCCTTGAGGCAGGTATTATTTATCCCGTTGCTGATAGTGAATGGGTAAGCCCTGTCCATTGTGTCCCCAAAAAGGGAGGTTTTACTGTTGTTCCTAATGATAAAGATGAATTGATTCCGCAAAGAATTATTATAGGTTATAGGATGGTAATTGATTTTCATAAGTTAAATAAAGCCACTAAGAAAGGTCATTACCCTTTACCTTTTATTGATCAAATGCTAGAAAGGCTATCCAAACACAAACATTTTTGCTTCCTAGATGGTTATTCTAGTTTCTCTCATATACCTGTTTCAGCGGGGGATCAATCTATAACTACTTTTACTTGCCCTTTTGGTACCTTTGCTTATAGACGTATGCCTTTTGGTTTATGTAATGCACCTACTACCTTTCAAAGATGCATGATGGCTATATTTTCTGATTTTTGTGAAAAGATTTGTGAGGTATTCATGGATGAATTCTGTGTCTGTGGATCCTCTTTTGATGATTGTTTGAGTAACCTTGATCGAGTTTTGGAGAGATGCGAAGACACTAGTCTTGTCCTGAATTGGGAAAAGTGTCACTTTATGGTTAATGAAGGCATTGTCTTGGGGCACAAGATCTCCGAGAGAGGTATTGAAGTTTATAAAGCCAAAGTTGCCATGTCCCAAGGACATAAAAGGTATAAGAAGTTTCCTTGGTCATGCCGGTTTTTATAGGAGGTTCATTAAGGACTTTTCTAAAATCTCTAGGCCTCTGACTAATTTATTGCAAAAAGATATTCCATTTGTCTTTGATTATGATTGTGTAGAAGCATTTGAAACACTTAAGAAGGCTTTGATCACTGCACCTATTGTTCAGCCACCTGATTGGAATTTACCTTTTGAAATTATGTGCGATGCTAGTGATTATGTTGTAGGTGCTGTTTTAGGGAAAAGAGTTGATAAGAAATTGAATGTTATCCATTATGCTAGCAAGAATCTTGATACTGCCCAAAGAAATTATGCTACTACTGAAAAAGAATTCTTAGTAGTTGTGTTTGCATGTGATAAGTTTAGACCTTATATTGTTGATTCCAAAGTTACTATTCACACTGATCATGCTGCTATTAAATATCTTATGGAAAAGAAAGATGCTAAGCCTAGACTCATTAGATGGGTTCTCTTGCTCCAAGAATTTGACTTGCATATTATTGATAGAAAGGGAGCTGAGAACCCTGTTGCAGACAACTTGTCTAGGCTAGAGAATGTTCTTGATGACCCACTGCCTATTAATGATAGTTTTCCCGATGAACAATTAGCATTTGTCAATCCTTCTCGTACTACTCCTTGGTATGTTGATTATGCTAATTATATTGTTGCCAAATATATACCTTCTAGTTTCACATACCAGCAAAAGAAAAAGTTCTTTTATGATTTAATACATTACTTCTGGGATGATCCACACCTTTATAAAGGAGTAGATGGTATTATTAGACGTTGTGTGCCTGAGCATGAACAGGAACAAATCCTACGCAAGTGTCACTCCGAATCCTATGGAGGACACCAAGCTGGAGATAGAACTACACACAAGGTACTACAATCTAGTTTTTATTGGCCTACTCTTTTCAAAGATGCTCGTAAGTTTGTCGTATCTTGTGATGAATGTCAAAGAATAGGTAACATTAGTAGAGGTCAAGAAATGCCTATGAATTATTCTCTTGTTATTGAACCATTTGATGTATGGGGCTTTGATTATATGGGACCTTTTCCTGCCTCCAATGGTTATACACATATTTTAGTTGCTGTTGATTACGTTACTAAGTGGGTAGAAGCTATTCCAACTAGTAGTGCTGATCATAACACTTCTATTAAAATGCTTAAAGAAGTTATTTTTCCGAGGTTCGGAGTCCCTAGATATCTTATGACTGATGGTGGTTCACACTTTATTCATGGTGCTTTCCGTAAGATGCTTGCTAAGTATGATGTCAATCATAGAATCGCATCTCGTTATCACTCGCAGTCTAGTGGTCAAGTAGAGTTGAGCAATAGAGAGCTCAAATTAATTTTGCAAAAGACTGTGAATAGATCTAGAAAGAATTGCTCCAAAAACCTTGATGATGCATTATGGGCCTATAGAACTGCATACAAAAATCCTATGGGTATGTCTCCATATAAGATGGTTTATGGAAAAGCATGTCATTTACCTCTTGAACTTGAACATAAAGCATATTGGGTTGTTAAAGAACTCAATTATGACTTCAAACTTACCGGTGAGAAAAGGTTATTTGATATTAGCTCACTTGATGAATGGAGAACACAAGCATATGAGAATGCCAAGCTTTTCAAAGAAAAAGTCAAACGCTGGCATGATAAGAGGATACAGAAGAGTGAGTTTAACATAGGAGATTATGTCTTATTGTTCAACTCTCGTTCAAGATTTTTTGTAGGAAAACTTCTCTCAAAATGGGAAGGTCCCTACGTTATCGAGGAGGTCTATCATTCTGGCGCTACAAAAATCAACAACTTCGAAGGCACAAACCCGAGGGTGGTAAATGGTCAAAGAATTAAACATTATATTTCAGGTAATCCTATCAATGTTGAAACTAATATTATTGAAACCATGACCCCTAAGGAATACATAAGAGACACTTTCCAAAACGTTCCAGACATCGAAAAGGCATAGGTACGTGGTACGGTAAGTAAACCGACTCCAAAACAACTCTAATGGCAATTTTTATCAGTTTTGGATTATTTAAGGATTTTAGGAAGAAATAAGTAGTCCGAAAGGGACACGAGGCTCCCACAAGAGAGGAGGGCGCCCCCCTGTAGAGCGCGCCCCCTGTCTCGTGGGCACCTCGTGTGCCTCCCGGACTCCGTTTTCTTGTATGTTACGTATTTTGGTCAGTAAAAATTCATTATATATACTCCCGAAGGTTTTGACCACCATATCACGCAAATATCCTCTGTTTTCATTTCGAGCTGCTTCTGTTGCAGATTTAGAGCACCATGACTTCTCCCTCCTCCAACAACAAAGACAATGATGCTTGGCTATTGAAGATAGAGTTTAAAAGAGAGGAACCAGAAGAGATCAACATGGATGAAGGGATCAAGAAGGCCATGGAGGCTCAAGCTCCGGTGGTGAAAGAAGAAGACATCCCTCAACCTTTACCTAACCTTTTCACTCCAACAGAGATTGAAGCTTTCAAGATGATTGAGTTAGCCCGCATACAGAACAAGTACCACACAGAGGAGAATATTTTGTTGAAAGATCATATATCTGGGCTCAAGGGCATTATCCGCAAGTTGGAGGAGCTTTTACGCTTGATGTGCGATTATCCACCGTCATCATCGCCACCTCCATCACCCCCGAAGAAATAATCACATTGGTATGGGCACTCCCCTTGGCAACTGCCAAGCTTGGGGGAGGTGCCCCGGTATCGTATCACCATCACACTCCTATCTTTACCGCTTTATTTACTTCGGTCCTTTTAGTAGTACCTTGATCTTTCAGTAGTTGAAGTTTTTGATATCAAGTAGTTTTGAGTTTTGCTTTGTCATCTCTTTTTGTAATCGAGTCTGTGTGCTCTCTATAATAAAGATTAGTGTTGAGTCAAGGGCTTTGCTATGTTGCTATGATCCTGAGAAAGTAGAGAGAACAAAAGAGTTCATATTGATCTTATGGATAGTGATAACTTCACACATAGAAAGTATGAGGCGTAAAAATTGTTGAGAGTTGATGAACGTAGCCTTGGTCATCGTTGCAATTAATAGGAAGTGATAAGGAAAGAGTGGTTCACATATAAATATATTATCTTGGACATCTTTTATGATTGTGAAGCACTCATTAAGTATGACATGCTAAAAGAGTTGACGTTGGACAAGGAAGACAACGTAATGGTTTATGTTTTCTGACATCTCAGTTATAGTATATTGTCATTGACCTTCCAAAAATGTTGAGATTGCCTTTCCCCCTCATGCCAGCCAAATTCCTTGCACCAAGTAGAGATACTACTTGTGCTTCCAAATATCCTTAAACCCAGTTTTGCCATGAGAGTCCACCATACCTACCTATGGATTGATTAAGATCCTTCAAGTAAGTTGTCATCGGTGCAAGCAATAAAAATTGCTCTCTAAATATGTATGACTTATTAGTGCAGAGAAAATAAGCTTTGTACGAACTTGTTGTGCAAGTAATATAAGCGACGGACTGCATAATAAAGGTCCACATACAAGGGGTAATATAAAGCGATGTTCCTTTGCATTAAGATTTTGTGCATCAACCCTAAACGCACATGACAACCTCTGCTTCCCTCTGTGAAGGGCCCATCTTTTACTTTATGTTTCACTTTATGCTTGAGTCAAGGTGATCCTCATCTTTCCCTTTTTCATTTTAAGCTTTGGCAAGCTCCTCGTGTTTGAAAGATCGTGATGCATATATCCAATTGGATGTAAGTTGGCATAGGCTATTATTGTTGACATCACCTAAAGGTGAATACATTGGGAGGCAACACAATAAGCCCCTATCTTTCTCAGTGTCCGGCTGAAACTCTATAACCACAAGTATTGCGTGAGTGCTAAGAATTATAGGGACTGCAAGATAGTTGAGTATGTGAGCTTGCTGAAAAGCTCTATTATTGACTCTTTCTGATATTACGATATGCAATTGCTTCAATGACTGAGATTATAGTTTGTTAGTTCCCAATGAAGTTTTTGAACCATACTTGACATTGTGAATTGCTTATTACTTGAACATAGGAAATCATATGACAAAATCCATATATGTTGCTGTTATTAGAATGATCATGATGCCCTCATCTCCGTATTTTATTTTTATCGACACCTCTATCTCTAAACATGTGGACATATTTTTCGATTTCGGCCTCCGCTTGAGGACGAGCGAGGTCTAAGCTTGGGGGAGTTGATACGTCCATTTTGCACCATGCTTTTATGTCAATATTTATTGCATTATGGGCTGTTATTACACATTATATCTCAATACTTATGGCTATTCTCCCTTATTTTACAAGGTTTACCATGAAGAGGGGGGATGCTGGCAGCTGGAATTCTGGCTGAAAAAGGAGCAAACGTTGGAAACCTATTCTGCACAACTCCAAAAGACCTGAGACTCCACGAAACAACTTTTCAGATTTAATAAGAATTTTTGGGCAAAAGAAATAGGCCAGGGGGGCCACACCCAGTCCAGTAGACAGGGGGGCGCCCCCCCTAGGGCGCGCCCCCTATCTCCTTGGCTCCCTGGTGGGCCTCAGGCGTCCATCTTCTACTATATGAAGGGTTTTCCCCTGGAAAAAATCGTGGGCAAGCTTATGGGACGAAACTCCGCCGCCACGAGGAGGAACCTTGGCGGAATCAATCTAGGGCTCTAGCACTACAAGAAATATGTCAACTTGTGACCAGCACTATTGGTCACTGAATGGTCACTGTTTTCAATTTGAGACCTTTTTGTGACCAAAAACATAAGGTCAAAAGCTGGCGGTCGTAAACTGACTATAGCGACCTTTCTTCTGGAATGGTCGTAGACGTTTATGACCAAAATACGTATACTGTGGCGTTTTGGTCACTAGCAACCTCCCCAGGCCACGTAGGCATCCAACGTGGCAATCTGATGTGGCACAAGATTCAGCCCGGTCCAATTCGATTTTCTACATGGGCCGAGCCCAACAATTCGGCCTTTTTAATATTTATTTTTCCTATTAATTTTTGCTATCTACATGGGCCAGGCCCAACAATTCAGCCTTTTTATTTCTAGATGCGGCCTTTTACAGCGTATGATCTTTTATTTTTTGCTATTTTATTTTCCATTGTTTTACATTTGTCCCAAATATCATAATATCATACACTGGTCCCACACATCAGAAATTTTAAATGTGCTTTAATTATTTTGATAAGTGGGTCGCATGAGTCATATTTTCATCGCACACATTTTCAAATCACATACATAATTACTATTTCATATGAAACAGAAATTGTAATTCTGAAACATACATGAAATTCACAAAGAGAAGATACATTAAATCACATACATAATTACTATTTCATTCACAAACAGAGAGAAGATACATTAAATTCCCAAATAACCCAGCTATTATTACATAACTTGCTATATAAGAATGTCTTGGAGCTTCTTTGAACATCTTTCGTCTTGAATTTACTCAAAATATCTACCAACAAGAAAACGGAACAGCAAGGATAGGGTGAATAACAACAACAACAACAACAACAACAACAACAACAACAACAACAACAACAACAACAGGGGGCGCTATTTAGTAGTAAGATCAAGTCTGGAATGTAAGAATGCTTTGTTGTGTTGCCAACAATCACCATGTAAGAATGCTTTGTTGTGTTAATACATGCACATGAAGTGAGAGTGGCATTCTGCTCTTACCACAGCAGCACAAGTGAGATGATGCCCGATACGACTTGCTTCTCCACAAGACTCGACCAGCAGCACGCACAGCGACACTGCTTGCTCCCTTTGCCCAGCTCCTTGCTGCGGAGGACAGCTAGGACTCGGATGTGGAGATCCCTGCGCACGGCATATTGTGTCAATGCTTGCAGCAAATAGAAGGACCACACATATCATAGAATTTGCAGCAAGTTCAAAAAGATGTAATAGATAAGCACGGCTGTAATTGATAACTAAAATCTACAACAGCTCAAAGTGGCAGCAGCTAAAACACAATCTCAAAAAAAGCATATAATTGATGTGACATAACAAACTAGACAACCAAGAAATTGATGTGACATAGCTAGTTTTTAGCAATATCCAATGACAAATTGATGTCACATATATGTATCTATCATGCAACAACAAATACAGGACATTCAAAACAGAAATGCACAGGTGTAGCCGATGAGCAGGTAATAGTCCTAATTTAGGTCATGTTATCATATCAGGTATTTCATAAGGACATCTAGGTACATATATAAAAGATCCTCAAATAATCAGTAGACGCCACAATTAGCTCATTCTGGTCATCAGCGAACACATCCCCTGTGTATGTAGACACACACCCAGACAAACTAAGCATTAACTTGTGAGGATTAGAGCAACCTACCTACTACAGTAACTTACAACGATGAGCAAGTGAGTGGGTGATAACTAGTTATCACAACAAATGAAGGAGGATGTGTAGGATATATAATCCGCGAGCTAGGAAAGAAAGCAAGTATGATTATTACATAGTAGTGGTTGAAAAAAACTATTCGTGTCATAGTTTCATCGTACTGGGAGCTTCGCCAGTTGCTTTCTCCTGTCGTAGGAGATCTTGGCCTTCTCCTTCCTCTTTCCCTCCAGCTCCTGAATACCAGGCCAGAGAGTGATGAGAAACGGTATGCACAAACATCATCTCATAATGAAAAAAAACTGGCAATAGCGGATGTACTGTACTGATAACATTAGACTAGAAATAAGAGCCTCAGAGATCTTGGTGGTTAAGATCATCAAGTGGGATAAACCCATTAAGAGTAGCAAATATTTTCATAACATCACAGGCTCTGTTTGGGACGAAGAAAATTAATCAGTTGAAGCAGAGGCGATGTTCGGCATCACTGCATTTTATAGTTCCAAAACAGACAGACAGAGTCAGGAATTGGCAGCAAAGCAAGTATACATATATAGGAATCTCTACTTGGAGCCTAGAGTAAGAAGAACGGCTAGAAGAGCCCAAGAAATTAATTAATCCTGTGTTATTCTTTAACTAGAATGTACGTGCATCATCAACAGAGAGGTGTGAGCTCTGGACTTAATTGGTTGTGAGAATGGACTGGACTGGTATGTTTCAGTCAAGTGATGCAGGATTATCATCATGACAAAACAACAGATACTGTTGCTGAGCGGACGGAATAGCACATGATTCATCAAAACTCAAAAGGTATAATTTTGACTGTATGTATAATACAACCAGAAATCTCAAGCAAGAGGTGTGAGAACCTTACCAGCCATGAATGAAGCCTCATTGTTGAGGAGGTTGGGTCACAAGCCGCTGCAGGAGGCTAATCTTCTTCGAGACCTCCACTCGTGTAGGTGCCGTCGAACATGATGGTCATGGTGTACTTGTGAAGGGCACGCAGAAAATGAATCAGTCCAGTCCAAGCAGAGGCGTGCGATGCAACCGAGGCAGGGATTCCCAAAATGAAAAATTTAAGAGGGAGAGGAAATTCTCAGACCTCACCTCGAGTGCGTGGTGGATTTCGTTGTTGGTGTCGTCGGCCCTCCGATCCATCTATCTCCTCGAAGAAGGGCTGAACCTTGGTGTCGTTGTACGTCCCGAGCAGAGCAGGGGAGCCATCTCCATCCATCTTCATGGCGCCGTGGTGTGGCGGACAAGGAGAGAAGGTGAGGTGTTGGATCTGGGTCCTTGGCGCCGCTGGTGATGGATGTTGGGTGGTCATCGGTGACCATGAGCCATCGCCCAAGAGCGGTACGGGGTCGGTGCGGACGTACCTGGGACGACCTCGCGGATGAAGATGGTGATGTGCGGCGTGGAGGGGGAGGAGTGGTCGAGCGGGACGGTGAAGCGGTAGTCGCGGAGGCTGAGGTCTGGCACCGCGTACCACGGCCCGGCCTGGTGCGGCGCGGGCGCGGCCGCGGCCGTGGCGGCGCTAGCGGCCGGCGAGGACGATGACATGGACATCCTCGTCGGGATCCTGTGGCACGGGAAGCGGAGGCCAGGATGTAGTCGTCCCTGTCGATGAGGATGGAGCGCTCAGGCGTGGCGGATCTGGCCCCATTCCCGTTGGCGAAGTCGGATCTCCCAGTGGTGGCCTCGGCGGAGCAGGGAACCGAGGCGAGGGAGGAGGAGGAGGGAGATGGTGGCGGCGATCTGGAAGGGGAGGGGAGCAGGGAGCTGAGGCTAGGAGGGAGGGAGGAGGATTGGATCTGGCATTGGGAGAGGGGTTCCGGTTGAGGATGGATTGATGGATGTGGGATCTTGCCGGAGGGGAAGGAGGGAGGAGTAGAGCACGGCGATCTTGACGGAGGGGAAGGAGGGAGGGGAAGGATGGATCTGCGAGGGGAGGGGCGGGTGGCGGCGAGGGGAGGGATTTGCGAGCGCTAGGGTTAGCTGAGAGAGCGGAGGGGTGGATGGACGGACGGATCGATGGATGGACAGATGTTTGCCATGGATGGACAGATGTTTTCCATGCCACAGCTGGTTCCACCAATCAGAATTAAGCATTTTTTGTCTTTTCTCTTATAGTTTCTACCCTCTTGTTCAGGAAAACATTTAACCGCTTATAGTTAGTTCAAATAAACCAATATTTTGTACATGTGTGTATTTAGGCATGACAAACAATGTTGATTTGGGAGGTTTTCATTTTCTTTGCTCAAAAAAACCATTTTTCATTTTCTGAGTGACCTACCATATGTTTCTTGCAAAATTGTACCAAATCATTTTTCTAAAATAGTAGGCCATATTTAATGCACATTTGACCAAATGGTTGGGTGTAAAAAGTTTTGATCCACCTCTCGTGAAAAAGACAAATTTTCGCCGATTCAGCTGGAAGCGGGTCAAATTTGAACTGTAGCTGCCTTATAGTTTGCTCTTTATTTTTTCCAAAAATCATTTCTAGGTACATAAGTATCTATTTAATAAGAGAAACACCAAAAAAAATTCCAAGATTCAACCACTAGCTAGGAACGGTCATTCCCGCCGTTTTGACCGCATTTTGAAACGGGCATAAAAATTCAAAAAAAATCGAAAAATTGGGAAACTTCGCATTGTGTCATTATATGTGGCCAAGTTCCCAGGAAAAATAATAAACTTGTAATATGGCAATTATTTTAAAAAAATGTTCTCATAAATGAGCTATCATCCGTGAAGATTCATGGCTTTCAAGCCAAATGATCAATCTTATGTCCACATTTATGGCATAGTTTGTTCAAATGATCTCATATTGTGCACAAGGGTGCATCTTGGAATTCCAAACAATGTTGCCTAAGGGAGTTTTCACTTTCATTGCACAAAAGAGCCATTTTCCATTTTTCAAGTGCCCCAAATGAGGTTTTTTTGTGAAGAACCTACCAAATAATTATTGCAAAATTGGACCAAATAATTTTTCTAAAATACTAGGCCATCTTTAATGCAAAATTGACCAAATGGTTGGGTGTAAAAAGTTTTGATCCACCTCTGGTGAAAAAGACAAATTCCCGCCGATTTAGCTGGCAACGGGTCAAATTTGAACTGCAGCTGCCTCATAGTTTGCTATTTATATTTTCAAAAAATCATTTATAGGTACATAAGTATCTATTTAATCAGAGAAACACCAAAAGTTTTCCAAGATTCAACCACTAGCTAGGAACGGTCATTCCCGCCGTTTTGACCGCATTTTGAAACGGGCATAAAATATTCAAAAAAAACAAAAAATTGGGAAACCTTCGCATTGTGTCATTATATGTGGCCAAGTTCCCAGGAAAAATAATAAACTTGTAATACGGCAATTATTTAAAAAAAGTGTTCTCAGAAATGAGCTGTCATGCGTGAAGATTCATGGCTTTCAAGCCAAATGATCAATCTTATGGCCACATTCATGGAATAGTTTGTTCAAATGATCTCATATTGTGCACAAGGGTGCATCTTGGAATTCCAAACAATGTTGCCTAAGGGAGTTTTCACTTTCATTGCACAAAAGAGCCATTTTCCATTTTTCGAGTGCCCCAAATGAGGGTTTTTTGCGAAGGACCTACCAAATAATTATTGCAAAATTGGACCAAATCATTTTTCTAAAATACTAGGCCATATTTAATGCACAATTGACCAAATGGTTGTGTGTAAAAAGTTTTGATCCACCTCCGGTGAAAAAGACAAATTCCCGCCGATTCAGCTGGAAACATGTCAAATTTGAACTGCAGCTGCCTCATAGTTTACTATTTATTTTTTCCAAAAATCATTTCTAGGTACATAAGTATCTATTTAATCAGGGAAACATCAAAAGTTTTCCAAGATTCAACCACTAGCTAGGAACGGTCAAGCCCGCCATTTTGACCGCATTTTAAAACGGGCATAAAAATTCAAAAAAATCAAAAAATTAGAAAACCTTCGCATTATGTCATTATATGTGACCAAGTTTCCAGGAAAAATAATAAACTTGTAATACGGAAATTATTCTAAAAAAGTGTTCTTAGAAATGAGCTATCATGTGTGAAGATTCATGGCTTTCAAGCCAAATGATCAATCTTATGGCCACATTCATGGCATAGTTTGTTCAAATGACCTCATATCGTGCACAAGGGTGCATCTTGGAATGACAAACAATGTTGCCTAAGGAACTTTTCATTTTCTTTGGACGAAAAATTCATTTTCCATTTTTCGAGTGCCCAAAATGAGTTCTTTTGTGAAGGACCTACCATATATTTGTTGCAAAATTGGACCTAATCATTATAAAATACTAGTCCATATATAATGCACAATTGACAAAATGGTTGGGTGTCAAAAGTTTTCATCCACCTATGGTGAAAAAGACAAATTACCGTCGATTCGGCTGGAAGCGGGTCAAATTTGAACTGCAGGTGCCTCATAGTTTGCTCTTTATTTTTTCCAAAAATCATTTCTAGGTAAATAAGTATCTATTTAATCAGAAATACATGGCTTGATGGCGAGACATCGAGGTTTGGAGGGTGGCCGAGGGCCCCAACTCTAGAGCGCATACGCTCGCATGCCGCCGCGTGGTCACCGCGTGACCGTGGCGTTGCCATGCGTTCTAGGCGGCCTAGGCATGTCTAGTGGGTTGGGCACTCCCCAGGTAGGTGCTAGGAAGAAAATTATAAACTAAGATTCTCAAACATGAATTAGCAGCCAAGTGTTTGATTAGCGGTACGGGAAATGCACATGGCCAATGGGCGTGAGTTTTGGCTGAGGATGATCATATACTAAGAAGAATGTCTATGGGGACCCCGACTCATAAGTCGAGATCACCGAATGCACGTGTACAGTGATCCCAGAGATCAATGCTCACTAAACACACAGAAGCTGAATAACAAGAGTCTTACATCCATACATACTGTCTTACACAAATTGTGACCATTATGGTCAAGTCTTACATTGATAAAGCCTTAAGGGCTGAACATCAAATGAAACGCAAGCAGCAGAAATCGTCGTCGATAAGTAGAACCCATGCCATCTGCCTTAACCCTACAGGCATTCTGACTGGGAAACGTCCTAGTTCGCATGCTCGTCTCCAAAGAACTCTTCTTCAAACTCCGGTTCTTCCATGCCTGGTCAATTAAATAACCAGTGGCAAGCCAATGAGTACTTTGAATGTACTCGCAAGCAACCCATGTTTTGGTTCAAGGTACAACAATGCATGACATAGGTAAATTTTTGCATAAAGCTAGTTTTGAGTGCAATGACATGTTCAACATCCTATAAAGCATGCATCAAGAGAGTTCAAGTAACCATGAGAACTGGTCACAGATATCAACATAAATAGAGTGGGCACCAACCCAACATAAATAGAGTGGGCACCAACCCAACATAAATAGAGTGAGCACCAACCCATCTCCAACATGTCAAGTCCTTCGACTTGACCCAAGTAGTTTCATCATCACACTCACACGGTTGAAAACCCTGGACATAGTTTAAGCAGCACCGCCCAACCGTCCTTGACCGTGGACACGGCTATTCGAATAGTTTTACACTCTGCTGAGGTTGCACACTTTACCCACAAGATTCGGGGAACTTCCGTGTCATCCACGACCCGCGGTACCTCAAGTACCCGGGGTAAGCACCCGATCACTACCTTTCCCTAGACGACACTAACATGGAGTCCACTCGATTGGTAGTAACCCCCGTGCCAAACATTTCACATCATAAAAATTGTGGAGCCTCGCTCCCATATTCATCACATACCACAAGCACGGGGTACCAACGGTGTGTCCGGTGCCCTGTGAAAATAGTCATGGCCGCCCTACCTGGCACGACCCCGTCCCGAGAGAGTGCACCAACACCTCTCCCGTCACTAGTAATGCGGGCTCCAAGCTAGTATCGGTCTAGGTACTCAACAATGCCCTTTCCCATATAAGGGTAGAGTGGTCGCGCATGTAAGGTTGGGACAGTCATCAAATCTTAAATCTAATCCGTTTTCGAAAACAACACACACTTGCCTCGGTACACCACTTCGTCATCAAGTGGTTACCCATCTCATCATCTCCCTCGGGCATAAGTGGCACCCGATGGGGTTTTCAAAAAGTCGTTTGAAAATATTTTGTCTCCATCACCATGCATATCCCCGTCCCTTTTTGCGTAGCACTACTTAGCATCCTATCTACTCCCACCGGCATAACCCTCATAAGAAGGTAGGGCCATGCACAATGCAAGTATCAACGAGAAAATAACGGTGGCAACCAACCCACGTGGTTCACCATCTCACCATGATTCCGATGCAACGATAAT
The DNA here is from genome assembly GCA_963921465.1 of Triticum timopheevii. Taxonomy (NCBI): domain Eukaryota; kingdom Viridiplantae; phylum Streptophyta; class Magnoliopsida; order Poales; family Poaceae; genus Triticum; species Triticum timopheevii. The sequence goes on from OY997270.1 coordinate 146,284,104, forward strand.
AAAGAGCTATATATGACATGCATAAAAAGGGGTTTCATAGTCATGGTCAAAGGGCTGCTTGCCTTGGTTGGCTTGATCTTCAAAGTCTTCAGGCTCTGCTCCTCCTTCTTCCTCAGCTACCTCGTCAAATACGGGATCTAACGTCGCAAGAAAACAACGGGAAAATAAGACAATAATAAAAACAGAAAAGTCAAAGTGCTCAGAAAAATGTCAACTTATTTTTGTAAAATACTAGGAGGAAAGCTCGGAAGGGGACAATTCTTGGTTTTGGTTCTGGAGTAGCAGAATAGGAGATATGGATTTTCAAAGGCATATTTAAATGCTAAAAATCACATTTAAATATTTATAGTGGAGAAAAGGTTGTTGGATTAGAATGAAAGTTGCACCATTAAATAGGTTGCAATATTCTAGGAATTTAGAAATTGGAATTAATTCATTTGGACAAATATTTTGTCCTATGGAATTTTTGGAAAAAATATAGAAAAAGAAAAAGAAAAGTGGCGCTGTGCCACTGGTCTAGAGAGGCCACGGCAGCAGCAGGCCCAGAGGGGAAACCAGCCCACGCGGCCGCCACGTCGAAGCCGTAAAGGCGGAATACGCCTTCAGCCGATGACGGATCGGTGCGCACGCGCGCGCACGTTTTAAACCTGATGGGTGGATCCCACCCGTCAGGGCGTGAGGCTGACGGGCCGGCCCCACGGCCGCCGTCGTCTACCTCCGGCCAGAGGCGACGGCGAGCTCGCCGGCGTCGATACAGGGCACGGGAAGGGACGTCGGTGCTACCGTTGGATTCAGGGTGGAGTCGCCGTTCGGGTGGTGGTGGTGACGGTCGCCGGAGTGGCCTGCTTCACCGGCGACGAGGTCACGTGGCGGAGGCGCTTCGGGCGTCGGTGGCTCCGGCCGTTTCCGGCTCCAAAACAAGGGGGAAAGAGAGGGGAAAGGATCAGTGACGCCTCGCGGTTCCAGATCGAGAGAGAGCTGGGGCGGAGAAGGCCTATACCGCGTGAACGCCGACGAGCCGAGGCGGCGGAGCTCGAGCTCGATCTCGAGCTCGGGCGGCTCTGGAGAGGAGTGGGTGGTGCGGGAGGCCGATTGGGAGTGTGGAGGGGCGACAGGGAGGAAGAGAGAGGCTCGGGGTCGCCTTATATAGGCTGGCCGAGGTCCACCATAGGCATGGCCTACGGGTGCCCGCGGGATTTGCTCGGCTGGCCGTTGGAGGGGGAATGGGGTTGTCCACGGCGTTCGTGGGGGTGGAGTAGGGCGCCAGGGAGAAGGAGAGAGAGCGGGGAGAGACTCTGGCGCTCACGCGTGTGAGGCCGGGCATTGGCCGAGCCGGGCGGCGCTGGGCACGCGTCGCAGGACGTGAGAGAGAGGGAGAGACAAGGGGGCCTGCACGGTGGCGTGTCGCGAACGTCGAGGCACATCGACTGGCACGAGGGGGAGGCACGAGGTGGTCGGGAGGCGCGGTGTCAACGGTCGGCGCTCTGCCAGGCGCTCCAAAGCGCGACTTTGGCCGGCATCCGCGGCTTTCCCGTGTCGAGCGTGCGTCCACTTGTGTCTGGGCTCTATAGTGGGTGTGGGCAAAACTAGGAAGGAGCCTTGGATGCTCTGGAGGGCCGAGGGGAGAGAGGGGCTGTGAGAGAGAGAGGAAACTGCTGTCCAGAGAGGACAAATGTGGTTTCCCCCTTCCTCCTCATTGCTTCCTCGGGCAGAAAAGCATCCACGTTGCAGAGGGAAACGAGGAGGGGTTGTGGTAAAAAGATAGGCTCAAGGAGATTAGTGGAAGGGGCTGGAATTACCATTCTAAAATTCCTCCAGAAGGTGTTTGATGAGGTTTTGGATAAGTTAATGACTTCCACTGGCCAAGATACTCCATGGGGTGAAATGCCACATATAATTAGGGCCTTCCACCCATTTTGAGCTTATTTGGACAAAGTTGCCAATGTAACTCTTGCAAACCCTAGAAATGGGCAGGAATGGATTTGTGTAGATCCAGTGGAGTAGATCACTTCTCCTTGATGCACCACTTGGTGTGGTGGCCTTATTTGGTCATGTGATCAGGCTCACTAAAGTTGGGGTCTTGGAGAAAAAGTTGGTAGTACAAAGTAGTTCAAATTTGATTCTGGTCAGAGAGGGTTTTGAGGCACTTTGACCAAGATTTATTCTTCTCCAACCTGTGCCATTTGGTCTAGATGCATAATTAGACCATTGGAGCATGTTCACAAAGTTTGAGAACATTTGGACATATTTGGCAACGTAAAGTTGCTCAAACTTCAGAATGGACATAAATGGTTTTGAGGGGTTTTGATGATGTTATCTTGTTCTCCAAGTCATAAGACTTGGCACGATCATCTAATATGTCATATGTGACATGATAGAAATTTCTTGGAATTTTTTGAGAATATTTCGTTTGTAAATATTTCAAAAGCTTGAAATATCCAGGAAGGGTTTTTGAGGGATTTGACCAATATTCTGAACATGACCATGTGTTGAAACTCTTATATATGGAAAATATATGTCCACTGAGTTTCCCTGATTTTTGTCAAATATTTTTAAAACAATAAAATATTTTTTTCCTATTAAAGACCATTTCTGGCCTTAAGAAAAAGCTTTTGAATAAAATAGTAAAACAACTTTTAAAATTATATTTTTGTGGTTTCTGGGTATCCTATATCTAATAGGAGTCAAATATATTTTTGGAAAGATTTTTACTGCCCTTAATCAAGTACTTGCAGTGCAAACCTCAATTCAGGGGTTTTTGGAAAACTAAATTTAGAAAATACTTTCTGGCCAAATTATTTTTGTAAGAAAATTCTATATTGCACTATACACATGGCATGGTCATTGGGCAGGAGTTTTGGGGTAAGGAGATGAAATATAGAGGGTGGAGTAGTTGACTTTAAGAAGCACTTGAAAAGAAGCACAGAGAGAAAACCAACTCCAAATAAAAGCCAAATAATGCAATAAGTTTTTTGTTGGTCCAAATTTTCATGCTTTATTAATGAAAATGAAATGTTGCAAAATGCAGGGTGTGACAGACCTACCCCCCTTACAAGAATCTCGTCCCCGAGATTCCTAAGCTAGGCTTTAAAGAGATACGGAAACTCGGATCTAAGGTAGTCTTCACGCTCCCAAGTTGCTTCTGCTTTAGTGTGGTTGCTCCATTGGACCTTGAAGTACTTGATGGTGCGGCTTCGAGTGCGTCGCTCAGCCTCATCCAGAATGCAGATGGGCCTCTCACGGTAAGTCAAAACAGGCTGAAGGTCAATGGCTTGGTGATTGACGTCCTTGTAGAGATCAGGCTTGTCTGGAACTTGGAGACACTTCCGGAGTTGTGACATGTGGAACACATTGTGCACATCAGAAAGTTCAGGTGGAAGTTCCAACTGGTAAGCCACTTCTCCTCGTCGCTCAGTGATCTCGAAGGGGCCAATGTATCTTGGAGCGAGCTTTCCTTTGACATGGAAACGCTGGGCTCCTTTGAGAGGGGTGACCCGAAGATAGACATGGTCTCCAACTCGGAAGTTTATGTCCCTACGACGTGAGTCAGCGTAGCTCTTCTGTCTTGACTTGGCAGACTTCAGACGCTCTCTGACAAGCTGGACTTGCTCTTCGGCTTCACGAAGGATATCAGGCCCAAAGACAAGTCCTTCTCTGGTCTCTGACCAATTGAGGGGTGTGCGGCACTTCCGCCCGTATAACACTTCAAATGGTGCCATCTGAAGGCTTGCCTGATAACTGTTGTTGTAAGAGAACTCGGCGAAAGGGAGGCAGTCTTCCCACTTAGCTCCATAAGCTAAGACACAGGCTCGGAGCATGTCTTCGAGTATCTGATGCACTCGCTCTGTCTGACCTCCGGTCTGTGGGTGGAAAGCAGTGCTGAAGGACAACTTGGTCCCCATGGCCTCCTGGAATTCTTCCAAAACCTTGAGGTGAACTGGGTTCCCCGATCTGACACAATCTCCTTGGGAACACCATGAAGGCTCACGATTCGGTTGATGTAGAGAGTTGCCAGCTGGTTGCCATCATGGGTAGTCTTAACAGGAACGAAATGGGCTACCTTGGTCAAATGATCGACTATGACCCAGATGGAGTCATGTCCCTTGTTTGACCTAGGTAGTCCAGTGATGAAATCCATCCCGACTTTATCCCATTTCCACTCGGGAACCTTGAGTGGTTGGAGTAATCCAGCAGGTCGCTGATGTTCAGCTTTGACTCTCTGGCATACGTCACATTTTGCAACATAGGTGGCAATCTCCCTTTTCATCCCGTGCCACCAAAATCTTTCCTTCAGGTCTTGATACATCTTGGTACCTCCAGGGTGGATGGAATATGGGGTGTCATGAGCTTCTTGCAAGATCAGGTTCTTGAGCTCAACCTTGTTGGGCACGCAGATGCGATTCCCAAACCACACAATTCCTTCCTCATCTTCTGAGAATCCTGAGGCTTTGCCTGCCTTGATCTTCCTCTTGACGCCTTCAATACTCTCATGTCCCTTCTGAGCTTCCTTGATATCATCCATCAAGGTAGGCTTAACTTCGAGGTTGGCCAAGAATCTTGGTGCAACCAATTCCAACCCGAAGCTTTCAAGTTCTTCATACAAGGCGGGTAGCTTGTGCTTTAGCATAGCATTCAAGGAGCAAGCCTTCCTGCTCAATGCATCTGCTACCACATTAGCCTTTCCAGGGTGGTATTGAACACTGAGGTCATAATCCTTTATCAACTCTAGCCATCTTCTCTGCCTCATGTTCAATTCCCTTTGAGTGAAAATATACTTCAGACTTTTGTGATCCGTGTATATCTCACATCGCTTCCCCAAGAGGTAATGTCGCCAAGTCTTCAGGGCATGAACCACTGCTGCTAGCTCAAGGTCATGAGTAGCATAGTTCTCCTCGTGAGGTCGTAGTTGCCTTGAAAGGTAGGCTACGACTCTGCCTTCTTGCATCAGAACACCTCCCAGTCCGGTTCTTGACGCATCACAATATATCACAAACTCCTTGTGTATATCTGGCGTGGCCAGAACTGGGGCGGTGGTCAGCCTCTTCTTCAGGTCCTGGAAGCTCTCTTCGCACTTCGGCGTCCATTCGAACTTCTTGTCCTTCTTCAAGAGCTGAGTCATGGGTCGGGCAATGCTTGAGAATCCTTCAACGAACTTGCGGTAATATCCCGCGAGTCCGAGGAAGCTTCTGACTTCTTCACATTGCTCAGGGATTGCCATTCAGTCACGGCTTCAATCTTAGCAGGGTCGACGGACAATCCCTCTTCAGTTAAAACATGACCCAGGAATTCAACTTCACGCAGCCAGAATTCACACTTGCTGAACTTGGCATACAGTTGGTGCTCTCGAAGCTTGTCTAGGACAATCCTCAAGTGTTGCTCGTGCTCTTCTTCCGACTTCGAGAAGACAAGAATGTCATCAATGAAGACAACGACAAACTTGTCCAAGTACTACATGAAGACCTTATTCATGAGATACATAAAGTAAGCTGGGGCATTGGTCAACCCAAAGGACATGACCGTGCACTCATACAGGCCATATCTGGTTACGAATGCCATCTTCGGAATATCTTGGGGTCTGATTTTCAGTTGGTAGTACCCAGATCTGAGGTCGATCTTGGAGAACACCTTGGCCCCATTGAGTTGATCAAACAGATCTTCAATCTTGGGAAGTGGGTACTTGTTCTTGATTGTAACTTCGTTGAGGGAGCGGTAGTCAATGCACAAGCGGATGGTACCGTCCTTCTTTGCCACAAACAGAATAGGTGATCCCCAAGGGCAGGCACTAAGGCAGATAAATCCCTTTCTCAACTGCTCTTCCAGCTGCTTCTTCAATTATGCTAACTCCTCTGATCCCATTCTATAAGGCTTCTTACAGATGGGTCCTGCTCCGGGTATGAGCTCGATGATGAACTCAATGTCTTGGTCAGGAGGCATTCCTGGTAGTTCATCAGGAAAAACATCGGGATATTCGCAGACTACCGGCACTTGTTCCAATCCAACTTCAGTCAGACAGTTGACTTGGTTGGCTTGAGCAGAGGAGGAGTTGGAGGCAAATTTAACTTCGACTCCTTGGTCATTGGTCATAGTGACAGTTCGGTTGGCGCAATTTATCAAGCCTTGGTGCTTGCTGAGCCAATCCATTCCCAAGATCACGTCCAAGCCTTGTGATTTCAGGATGATAAGGTCTGCTAGGAAGTCTACCCCGTTAATGGTAATCCCGACTCCTTTACATCCTATCTTGGCTCTCATCTCTGCTCCGGGGGTTTGTACCACCATAGGGTTATTCAGGGGTGTAGGGGTCATGCCACTTTTTAATGCAAAACTTTGGGTGACAAAAGAATGCGTGGCTCCAGAATCAAACAAAATAGTTGCGGGTGCTGAATTGACAAGGAACGTACCCAGCACGACGTCCGGGTCTTCCTGGGCTTCTTCTGCAGTGACATGATTCACACGACCCCTGCCGTTGTTGGGCAGGTTGTGGGGAGCTTGTTTCCTTGGTGGCGCTCCACGGCCTTGCCCTGGGTTCTGCGCATTGGGGCGCGGGGCGTCGGGCTTCTTGTTGGGGCAATACTTGGAGTAATGTCCTGGCTGTCCACATCCAAAGCAAGTGACTTGGTTGGGGATGACGCCCTTGCCAGCATTGTTATTGGGGTTGTTGTAAGCTGGCCTGGGGTTGGCATACTGCTGAGGTGGATAGTTGGTGCGGGGTGCAGGAGCTCTTGGTTGCTGATAGGTTGGCTTGACCGGAGCTGGCTGCCATGGACGAGGCTTCTGGTTGCTGGAGCTACCCTTGCTGATCATCTTGCGCTTACGAGTGTCATCCAGAGCATGTCGCTTGTCCTCAAGCATGAGTGCCTTGTTCACCAGATCAGGAAAGGTCGGGTAGTCGCACACAACAAGCGAGTACTGCAGAGTCTGGTTAAGGCCTTCCATGAAGCGCTCCCTTTTGGCAGCATCAGTGCTGACATCCTCGGGGGCATACCTTGAGAGAACACTGAACTTCTGCATGTACTCCTTGACAGTGCTACTACCTTGCTTCAGGGCTCGGAACTCACGCTTCTTGATGGCCATGATTCCAGAAGGAATGTGGGCCTTGCGGAATTCTGTCTTGAAGGTATCCCAAGTGATGTCTTGCTCAGCATGCATAGCCTTGAATCCATCCCACCAAGCTCTGGCAGTCCCCCCGAGACAGTGGGCAGCATATGCCACCTTATCATGGTCCTCAGTGCATCCGACTAGTGCCAGCAGATCCTCAATGGTGCGGACCCAGTCGTCTGCATCCAGGGGTTCAGCAGTCTCGATGAAGGTGGGTGGTGCATGCTTCTTGAACTCCACCAGCGTGGAACGTCCATGGCCGTGTCCCGCCGGCTGGCGATTGACAGCTTGAGCAATCATCTGGAGGGCTGCAGTGCTTGCTTGGCGCTCCTCTAGGAAGGCTTGGAGAAGCTGAGCCATGTCCATGTTTGGAGGAGGTGGTGGTGGTGGAGTCTGTCCTTGGGCTTGGTCCCGGCTGGCTCCTGCCTCAGCAGAACCTCCGGCTTCTTGCGGCTGGGTAGAGGTACCAGTTCGTGTTACAACAGGCATCCTGTTGGAGCGGTCAAGGTCTCATGATTGGGAAAATAATATGAGGGAAAGCAATATAGATGGGATGCCTAGTAAGGGGGTGGTGTGACACAAATTTAAGCTAAACAAGGGCCAGAAGGGCCAAACTCATGCATTCAAACCAAATGGGGAATGTAGTCGTTTACAAGTTCCCGAAGGGAAAGTACGACTTCATCAAAGCAAGTTGAAAGCAAACACAACACAACATGGTTTCATATGAACCATTACAAGGACTCGACTTCGCATAAGGGGTACACGACCTATCCTACCATAGGCTACGGCTAGCCTACCCTAGTCCTGAACGGTGTCTAAGTGGTGCAATGCTCGGTCGGGTATTCTGGCTCCTCTGGGTCTTCCTCCTCTTCTTCATCTGTCTTAGTCTCTTCGTCACTTGAGGGAGTGGGGGAGTGGAGGAGCTGAACACGGCGCTGCTTTGCCGGTGGCGTCGTGAAGAGGTTGCGGTACTCCTTTGCCGTCATACGCCGTGGCTGAGGTGATCCCTTGGCATGTGCGACCTGTGGGGGTCGTCCGCCTCGATAAGCTACTGCGGGCTGTCCAGGGGGTGCTCCATCCTTCTTGATCCTGTCCGCCTTCATCTGAGCTACGCGGAGGAGTTCCTTGGTCTCGTGGAGTTCCTTCCGAAGCTCCGTCGACTCCGAGGCCAGGTGCTGTGCCAGACTGTCGGCACACAAGCTGAAGTAGGTCTGGAAGCGGAGAGAAAGTCCTTCGTCCAAGGGTGGTGCTGGTGCGCTGCTCTCGTCATCACCTTCCTTACGATAAGGCAGGTAACGAGTGGCTGGCTCACTCGCCATCTCTGGCAGGAGATCCCGGAGGCGAGTCAGCGCCTTGAGGGCAGCAGTCTCCACGGCGAGGAGCAGTGTCGCCATCTAGGGTCCCTCAAAGAACCAGCTCGTCGGGGAGTCGTTCGCCCTCACGACTACCTCCACGTGATACTCCTTCTTGGTGCTGTCGACCCAGTGCTCGTGGTAGGAGAAGGTGGGGACTCGAGTGAACTGGCACTTCCTGAGGCTATCCTCAAGAAGCACGGGAAACCCAGTGGTCAGGAAGTCCTCGGGTACGGCGGCCATCTACAAAAGTGGAGGGGAAGGGTTAATAGAGGGAATGTGACCTATGTTTGGGATACTATCATAAAACATAGGTATATGGGTAATCTCGTGGATAGTCTCACTCTAACTAACGTCCATGCTAACTAAGGCTTCCTACAGTCAGGATGGCTCTGATACCAGCTCTGTGGGGACCCCGACTCATAAGTCGAGATCACCGAATGCACGTGTACAGTGATCCCAGAGATCAATGCTCACTAAACACACAGAAGCTGAATAACAAGAGTCTTACATCCATACATACCGTCTTACACAAATTGTGACCATTATGGTCAAGTCTTACATTGATAAAGCCTTAAGGGCTGAACATCAAATGAAACGCAAGCAGCGGGAATCGTCGTCCATAAGTAGAACCCATGCCATCTGCCTTAACCCTACAGGCATTCTGACTGGGAAACGTCCTAGTTCGCATGCTCGTCTCCAAAGAACTATTCTTCGAACTCTGGTTCTTCCATGCCTGGTCAATTAAATAACCAGTGGCAAGCCAATGAGTACTTTGAATGTACTCGCAAGCAACCCATGTTTTGGTTCAAGGTACAACAATGCATGACATAGGTAAATTTTTGCATGAAGCTAGTTTTGAGTGCAATGACATGTTCAACATCCTATAAATCATGCATCAAGAGAGTTCAAGTAACCATGAGAACTGGTCACAGATATCAACATAAATAGAGTGGGCACCAACCCAACATAAATAGAGTGGGCACCAACCCAACATAAATAGAGTGGGCACCAACCCAACATAAATAGAGTGGGCACCAACCCATCTCCAACATGTCAAGTCCTTCGACTTGACCCAAGTAGTTTCATCATCACACTCACACGGTTGAAAACCCTGGACATAGTTTAAGCAGCACCGCCCAACCGTCCTTGACCGTGGACACGGCTATTCGAATAGTTTTACACTCTGCTGAGGTTGCACACTTTACCCACTAGATCCGGGGAACTTCCGTGTCATCCACGACCCGCGGTACCTCAAGTACCCGGGGTAAGCACCCGATCACTACCTTTCCCTAGACGACACTAACATGGAGTCCACTCGATTGGTAGTAACCCCCGTGCCAAACATTTCACATCATAAAAATTGTGGAGCCTCGCTCCCATATTCATCACATACCACAAGCACGGGGTACCAACGGTGTGTCCGGTGCCCTGTGAAAACAGTCATGGCCGCCCTACCTGGCACGACCCCGTCTCGAGAGAGCGCACCAACAACTCTCCCGTCACTAGTAATGCGGGCTCCAAGCTAGTATCGGTCTAGGTACTCAACAATGCCCTTTCCCATATAAGGGTAGAGTGGTCGCGCATGTAAGGTTGGGACAGTCATCAAATCTTAAATCTAATCCGCTTTCGAAAACAACACACACTTGCCTCGGTACACCACTTCGTCATCAAGTGGTTACCCATCTCATCATCTCCCTCGGGCATAAGTGGCACCCGATGGGGTTTTCAAAAAGTCGTTTGAAAATATTTTGTCTCCATCACCATGCATATCCCCGTCCCTTTTTGCGTAGCACTACTTAGCATCCTATCTACTCCCACCGGCATAACCCTCATAAGAAGGTAGGGTCATGCACAATGCAAGTACCAACAAGAAAATAAGGGAGGCAACCAACCCACGTGGTTCACCATCTCACCATGATTCCGATGCAACGATAATAAAGAGCTATATATGACATGCATAAAAACGGGTTTCATAGTCTTGGTCAAAGGGTTGCTTGCCTTGGTTGGCTTGATCTTCAAAGTCTTCAGGCCCTGCTCCTCCTTCTTCCTCAGCTACCTCATCAAATACGGGATCTAACGTCGCAAGAAAACAACGGGAAAATAAGACAATAATAAAAACAGAAAAGTCAAAGTGCTCAGAAAAATGTCAACTTATTTTTGTAAAATACTAGGAGGAAAGCTAGGAAGGGGACAATTCTTGGGTTTGGTTCTGGAGTAGCAGAATAGGAGATATGGATTTTCAAAGGCATATTTAAATGCTAAAAATCACATTTAAATATTTATAGTGGAGAAAAGGTTGTTGGATTAGAATGAAAGTTGCACCATTAAATAGGTTGCAATATTCTAGGAATTTAGAAATTGGAATTAATTCATTTGGACAAATATTTTGTCCTGTGGAATTTTTGGAAAAAAGACAGAAAAAGAAAAAGAAAAGTGGCGCTGTGCCACTGGTCCAGAGAGGCCACGGCAGCAGCAGGCCCAGAGGGGAAACCAGCCCACGCGGCCGCCACGTCGAAGGCGTAAAGGCGGAATACGCCTTCAGCCAACGGCGGATCGGTGCACACGCGCGCGCACGTTTTAAACCTGACGGGTGGATCCCACCCGTCAGGGCGTGAGGCTGACGGGCCGGCCCCACGGCCGCCGTCGTCTACCTCCGGCCAGAGGCGACGGCGAGCTCGCCGGTAGCGATACAGGGCACAGGAAGGGACGTGGGTGCTACCATTGGATTCAGGGTGGAGTCGCCGTTCGGGTGGTGGTGGTGAAGGTCGCCGGAGTGGCCTGCTTCGCCGGCGACGAGGTCACGCAGCGGAGGCGCTTCAGGCGTCGGTGGCTCCGGCCGTTTCCGGCTGCAAAACAAGGGGGAAAGAGAGGGAAAGGATCAGTGACGCCTCGCGGTTCCAGATCGAGAGAGAGCTGGGGCGAAAAAGGCCTATACCGCGTGAACGCCGACGAGCCGAGGCGGCGGAGCTCGAGCTCGATCTCGAGCTCGGGCTGCTCTGGAGAGGAGTGGGTGGTGCGGGAGGCCGATTGGGAGTGTGGAGGGGCGACAGGGAGTAAGAGAGAGGCTCGGGGTCGCCTTATATAGGCTGGCCGAGGTCCACCGTAGGCATGGCCTACGGGTGCCCGCGGGATTTGCTCGGGTGGCCGTTGGAGGGGGAATGGGGTTGTCCACGGCGTTCGTGGGGGTGGAGTAGGGCGCTAGGTAGAAGGAGAGAGAGCGGGGAGAGACTCTGGCGCTCGCGCGTGTGAGGCCGGGCATTGGCCGAGCCAGGCAGCGCTGGGCACGCGTCGCAGGAGGTGAGAGAGAGGGAGAGACAAGGGGGCCTGCACGGTGGCGTGTCGCGGACGTCGAGGCACATCGACTGGCGCGAGGGGGAGGCATGAGGTGGTCGGGAGGCGCGGTGTCAACGGTCGGCGCTCTGCCAGGCGCTCCAGAGCGCGACTTTGGCCGGCATCCGCGGCTTTCCCGCGTCGAGCGCGCGTCCACTTGTGTCTGGGAGCTACAGTGGGTGTGGGCAAAACTAGGAAGGATCCTTGGATGCTCTGGAGGGCCGAGGGGAGAGAGAGGGGCTGTGAGAGAGAGAGGAAACTATTGTCCAGAGAGGACAAATGTGGTTTCCCCCTTCCTCCTCATTGCTTCCTCGGGCAGAAAAGCATCCACGTTGTAGAGGGAAACGAGGAGGGGTTGTGGTAAAAAGATAGGCTCAAGGAGATTAGTGGAAGGGGCTGGAATTACCATTCTAAAATTCCTCCAGAAGGTGTTTGATGAGGTTTTGGATAAGTTAATGACTTCCACTGGCCAAGATACTCCATGGGGTGAAATGCCACATATAATTAGGGCCTTCCACCCATTTTGAGCTTATTTGGACAAAGTTGCCAATGTAACTCTTGCAAACCCTAGAAATGGGCAGGAATGGATTTGTGTAGATCCAGTGAAGTAGATCACTTCTCCTTGATGCACTACTTGGTGTGGTGCCCTTATTTGGTCATGTGATCAGGCTCACCAAAGTTGGGGTCTTGGAGAAAAAGTTGGTAGTACAAAGTAGTTCAAATTTGATTCTGGTCAGAGAGGGTTTTGAGGCACTTTGACCAAGATTTCTTCTTCTCCAACCCATGCCATTTGGTCTAGATGCATAATTAGACCATTGGAGCATGTTCACCAAGTTTGAGAACATTTGGACATATTTGGCAATGTAAAGTTGCTCAAACTTCAAAATGGACAGAAATGGTTTTGAGGGGTTTCGATGATGTTATCTTGTTCTCCAAGTCATGAGACTTGGCAAGATCATCTAATATGTCATATGTGACATGATAGAATTTTCTTGGAATTTTTGGAGAATATTTCCTTTGTAAATATTTCAAAAGGTTGAAATATCCAGGAAGGGTTTTTGAGGGATTTGACCAATATTCTGAACATGACCATGTGTTGAAACTCTTATATATGGAAAATATATGTCCACTGCGTTTCCCTGATTTTTGTCAAATATTTTTAAAACAACAAAAATAATTTTTTCCTATTAAAGACCATTTCTGGCCTTAAGGAAAAGCTTTTGAATAAAATAGTAAAACAACTTTTAAAATTATATTTTTGTGGTTTCTGGGTATCCTATATCTAATAGGAGTCAAATATATTTTTGGAAATATTTTTACTGCCCTTAATCAAGTACTTGCAGTGCAAACCTCAATTCAGGGGTTTTTGGAAAACTAAATTTAGAAAATACTTTCTGGCCAAATTATTTTTGTAAGAAAATTCTATATTGCACTATACACATGGCATGGTCATTGGCAGGAGTTTTGGGGTAAGGAGATGAAATATAGAGGGTGGAGTAGTTGACTTTAAGAAGCACTTGAAAAGAAGCACAGAGAGAAAACCAACTCCAAATAAAAGCCAAATAATGCAAAAAGTTTTTTGTTGGTCCAAATTTTCATGCTTTATTAATGAAAATGAAATGTTACAAAATGCAGGGTGTGACAATGTCTTCACAAATTTTTAGGGAAATCAAGAATATATAAATAACACTTCCTTCACAAAGTGTTGCTCTGAACAGAATATTTTTGAGTTATTTTTGAACTAGGCGAGGAAGTTTTTTGACATATTTGATGAAGATATGATCCAAACAATTTATGAGAATTTTTTGGGAATTTTTGGAATAACAGTAATATAGGTTGCTTCACAACCTAGGGCAAAAATTGACACATGGACATGACACATAGGCAGAACTTATGAGATGGCGCCTAGTCATCACAACCCACCACAATCTACAAGGCTATGACCATCTATATTGGTCGTTAACAACTAGAAATAAGGCAGCAGACCAGCACTATTTGCTTTATGACCATTTCATGTAATGAAATTGTGACCTTTCTGACCAAAATGGTCGCAATGGTTTAGGGTTTGGAGCCCCCCGAACAACTTTTGACCAATTAGTCTCAAATGGTCATAGATCTATGACCAATCCTTCCAGGGTCACTGACAGAAGGTCACTAGTTGACATATTTCTTGTAGTGTGGCGGAGCTGTTCTGTCGGGGACACTTCCCTCCGGGAGGGGAAAATCATCACCAACGTCATCACCAACGATCCTCTCATTCAGGAGGGGGTCAATCTCCATCAACATCTTCACCAGAACCATCTCATCTCAAAACCCTAGTTCATCTCTTGTATCCAATCTTGTATCAAAACCACAAATTGGTACTTGTGGGTTGCTAGTAGTGTTGATTACTCCTTGTAGTTGATGCTATTTGGTTTACTTGGTGGATGATCATATGTTCAGATCCTTTATGCATATTATTACCCCTCTGATTATGAACATGAATATGCTTTGTGAGTAGTTACGTTTGTTCCTGAGGACATGGGTGAAGTCTTGCTATTAGTAGTCATGTGAATTTGGTATTCGTTCGATATTTTGATGAGATGTATGTTGTCTCTCCTCTAGTGGTGTTATGTGAACGTCGACTATATGACACTTCACCATTATTTGGGCCTAGAGGAAGGCATAGGGAAGTAATAAGTAGATGATGGGTTGCTAGAGTGACAGAAGCTTACACCCTAGTTTATGCGTTGCTTCGTTAGGGGTTGATATGGACACATATGTTTAATGTTGTGGTTAGGTTTTCCTTAATACTCCTTTTTGTAGTTGCGGATGCTTGCAATAGGGGTTAATCATAAGTGGGATGCTTGTCCATGTTAGGGCAGTACCCAAGTGCTGGTCCACCCACATATCAAATTATCAAAGTACCGAACGCGAATCTTATGAACGTGATGAAAACTAGCTTGACGATAATTCCCAATGTGTCCTCGGGAGCTCCTTCTTCATTATTAGAATTTATCCAGGCTTATCCTTTGCTACATAAAGGATTGGGCCACCTTGCTGCACTTTATTTACTATATTTACTTTTGCTCGTTACTATTTATCTTATCACAAAACTATCTATCACCTACTATTTCAGTGCTTGCAGAGAAAATCTTACCGAAAACCGCTTATCATTTCCTTCTGCTCCTCGTTGGGTTCGACACTCTTACTTATCGAAAGGACTACGATAGATCCCCTATACTTGTGGGTTATCATCGATGCAGATTTCTTTCTGGTTACGAATAGCTCCTTAGAGGGGGATTCAGACAGATGACCAGTCGTATCCCCCCCGAGGTGCATGCTCTAACTTGGCTAGGTTATATTGCTCATATCAAGCATATGTTGTCTTGCATTGCCATGCCATCTGCTTAGATTAGACATGCTTTGTGTGAATGCCTCCTGTTTGCTTTCTATATCAGATATGTGAATTATGCAATGCCATGTTTTTCATCTAGTTATCATATATGTGAATTATGCACCGCCATGGAGCCAGGCATCATATATGTGAATTATCTCATGCCATCTTTTTTTCATTACGTATTCCATTTGTCGACAATCTATGTATATTGAACTACTCTTCATGTGTATCAGCCATTTGAGCCAGTTATGGAAAAATCTGGAGTGAAAACAAGGTCTTCAGAGCAGGCAATGATACCTGTTGAAGCATATATCTTGATGGTTACAGGGAGCCCCTCAGAGGAGGATTTAGAGACAGATGACCAGTCCTATATCCCACCTGAGGTGTATGCTCTAAGTTGCAATGTTTATATCTCTCATATGATGCATATGGTGTCTTGCAATGCTTAGTTTAGACATCATATGCACAATATTGAATTCTATCTGCTTAGTTTAGAGATCATACATGCGAGTGCCAGCTTTTTAGTATATAAATCAATTATGTTAATTATATCATGCCATCATGTATAGTTAGACAACATGTATGCGAATTATTTCATCCCAACCTATTTTAGAAAGACATCATATAGTTTTGTCATGTCATCCTGTTTAGGTACTCATCATATGTTGAATTATGACATTATATCCTGTTAAGTTATCCATCATATATCTGAAACTGTGTCATGCTATCCTGTTTAGTTAGGCATCATATATGTGAAATTGTGTCATGCTGTCCTGTTTGGTTAGACAACATATATGTGAATTACCACATCTATCTATCATACAATGTCGTACGTTCAATTCTATTTCTTGTTTATCAGCCATTTGAATTGGAGGGGGTGATGGCAGTATCTAAGGGAGCAAAAACCCGTTCTTCACAAAAGATAGCACTACCCGTCGATGCAGATAGAACCATGGTTGTACTGGCCCACAAACTAGCCCCACCACACATAATCGAGACTCTTCCAGATTGTACACTTACACCGTTGGGCAGAGAACAAGCTACAACCCATCTAACCACAACCCCAGCGGATAGTAACCCACTTCTAGTTGACAAAGCACCATGTCCACCATAGAGTACGCCCACACGAGCAGTTTGTAAAGCTACTGTGGTGCCCAAAGCACGAAGACCACCACAGCTAAACCAAACTCCACGTTTAAAGCAGAAGAGCAATTGTTCTCAGGTCAGATTCCGTAGCTATGGTCCATATTCCTTTGCTGTTGCATCACTGTATTTACTGATACCAACTACTTTCAAATTTAAAAGATCCAAAGAAACTCCAATGGCGCAACAGGTATGTTTTAAACCTATTTCTTTAAATGGATTGCTGTTCTAACTTCTTGCTCTCTGTTGATTTCAGTTTAAGTTGTATAAACAGTTATGTTCTCATGTGATGCACATTACAACTGCTGCCAATGATGTTTAGTTTCTCACACTTATATTCTATCTATGTTGCTGTGTCTTAGAAATATATGAGTTGAACTGTGTCTCTATCTTGATTAGGAAACATAAACTAGAATGATATGGACAATACAGTGACCAGTACATAGATATATGTTTGTTTCATGTTGTTATGCTGTCCACCTTACTATTGAACCGGTTTACCAAAATGAGTTTCGTATACTAAAAGCTAAACCTGTGATGTGTCTGCTTGTTTCTCTTGTAGTATGCAAACAGAATATTGGAGAAGAGCACCCCACTATGCAATGGTAGAGAAAGTAATGCAGATAAGGTTCAAGATAGTGAGACAACCCTGTTGATATCCAAGAAAGGTGATAAAAACGATCTTGTAGACAGTGAGAAAACCCCACAGTCCTGCGTTGATGTAGTGTTCGAGTTATTGGCCAGTACCGCTGGCACAAGCTCTTCGAACTCGGTGCCTGAATCACTTCGGCTTCTTCAGTCTCAGCTACAAGCTGAAAAGCATCAGTCAGTTGTGCTGCGGCAAGAAGCCGAAGGACTGAGGAAGTCCCTGCAGAATTCAGATGCGTACTTTCTTCTACAATAGCAAGCGCTGGAGGATTTAAGCACCAAACAAGAGAAAGTTAATAAGCTTGCTAAGAATCTTGCCAGCATTATGGGTACCCAGGATATTGTTTCTTGAACTCTTCTAAAGTGGTTTCAGTTCTAGACTTGTTTTGCTGCGGCGTTTATATGCTACTTTGTTCCCTATATTTGCACTAGTGGCGAACTTTGATGCCCACTGGATGTAATATGTGTAATAGCCGTGATAGCCTAGCATAAGTTGCTTGCTTATTTATTTCCTTGTTGTCTTGTTTATTTGTTTGCTTGTAGTCAGTGCAGTTCTTTTTCCACGGTTTGCTAGTGGCTGCAATAACCTAATTTTTAAAACTAGGCCACAATAACCATGGGCTAATATTTACTGTAGTGACACTGGGCCTCCTATGGGCCGTAGAAACAGTGGGCCTTCTACGGGCCGTAGAAATAGTAGGCCTTCTACGGGCCGTAGAAACAATGGGCCTTCTACGGGTCGTATCATCAATGGGCCTTATACGGGCCGTATGATCGATTGGTCAAACATGGGCCAATAACAGGCCGCATTATGGCCGTAAACGGGCTGAGTTGGAATCATCCGTTCATGGGTCGACCATAACGGGCCATCGTTTATAGGCCGTATTTGATGACGCTATGAAAACGGCCCAATGTATTAATGGACCACAAACGGGCCAACTGTAACCACGGGCTGAATTTGGCCCACAAGCAGAAAATGAAAGTAACGGGCCGTACGTAAACGAATGCTAGAAATGAGCCCAAGAATAAATGCGCTCTGAGAAGGCCGAAAGATAACATGGGCTAGAAACGGCCCAACGGAATAACGGGTCGTTAATGGGTATAAAGTGATACACTGTTCATTACGGGCCAGTTTCACCATGGGCCGTTAATGGGTGTAAAGTGATACACTGTTCATTATGGGCCAGTTTCACCACAGGCCGTTAATAGGCCAAGAGTTACATAGGGCCTCATATGGGCCGAAAGACATCATGGGCCATACACGGGCCAGAAGTGAAAACGGGCTGGAATCATATTGGATGGCCTAGATGACGCTACTGGGCCTAATTCGGATAGGGCATAACGGGCCTTGGGTTAGCGGCCTGTAAATGGGCTAGATGCAAATAGGCCGTTAACAGGCTTTCCATGGGCCGGCCCGCCACCTTTTGACCAAGTCAAACGGGCCGGCCTTTTCACAGGAATGGGCCTCTGTTGGGTCGTGCCACGTGTCGACGTATCGTAGGCGCCTTCTGTCCAATGAGTGGATGACATCTGTCCCAACGATGAGCCGACACGTGTTTGCTCCAGCCAATGATGATTTTACACGTGGAAAATCCCCATTGGTCGGGGCTGTTAACGGGTTATCGGATCCAAAACCCGACACAATAGCTTAACGGCGTTCCGTTACGGTGGATGCCATGTGTCGGTCACCCTTGACGAAAGCACTTCTGTGACGCGCGATTTATCGTCATGGATGTGGACACTTCCATGATGATAGTTTTGGTAATGTCATGGAACACTTCTACGACAACACAGGTATGACTATCTTGATTCTGTCATAAAATCGTCATGGATGTACATGCATGACAGAAAACGCGACCTACTGTGACAAACACATATCACCACGGAAGTGTATTTTTTTGTAGTGGGTGGATTTGAATCTCTTATCGAGGATCACATCATCCCTATCCATCATGGACCGTAGGTTGGTTAATTCTTCCATCGCTAGGGCTTCGGATAGCGCCTCAAGGGCCAAGGATGCGGTTTTGTTTTCGGCACGAAGGGCTTTGTCCGGGTCGCTCAAAATTTTTACGATTCCGTTGGGTCTGGGCATTTTAAGCCTCATATACCCATAATGGGGTATTGCTTGGAAGCGTGAAAAGGCGTCCCATCCCAGGATGGCGTGGTACCCACTGTTGAAGGGGACCACATGAAAGAGCAACTCTTCGGATCTGTAGTTCCCGGGTGCTAAATACCACATCTAGTTTGATTCTCCTAGAGCATCGTGCTTCTTAGCTGGGGATAATGCCTCGAAAGGTGGTATTGCTTTGCTCGATGCGTGATCTATTCATCTGCATTTTGTCGAGCGTGTCTTCATATATAAGGTTAAGCCCACTGCTGCCGTCCATGAGCACTTTGGTGACCCAACAACCGTCCACGATGGGGTAAGTACTAGGGCGGCGGGTGCTTGGACTGACCAAGCCTTTGGTTTGTCTTTGGCCATAAAGGTTATTGCCATGCCGTTCCATGGGCTTAGTGTGGTAACTTGGTGGACTTCGGTGAGGTCGCGGAGCACCCATTTGCACCGATTATTCGAAGAGAAGATCTCGAAGACTGTGAGGATATTAAAGTTGTCCCTCTCTGGAGAGTATTTCTCTAGAGTGGTGGTGAGGATGGCCTCTCCACTTTTTGCTACTTGTAGGAGTACCCAACATGCTCGAAGGCTATGGGTTGGGTCTGTGCGTGGAGTGGCATGTATCGGACAGGGCTTGTCAAGGAGTTCGTCAAGAACGGACCTACGTCATGTGAAGATTTTATTTTTCCTACCCATCAACTGGTGGTCGGGTGACCCGCCAGGCTGTATCCGTTTAGTCCGGGACGCACACTGCTTAAAGGCAGCGTGCTCCAATTGAGTTTTCTGGGCCCTCCATGTGCTTTCCATCCCAGAGAACTTTTGTACTACCTGTGATAGTTCCGTGAAGCTCTATACGTGACGATGGTCGAGGGCATTCAATATTCCCTTGTGGTGCAATTACGATGAAAGACCGAAACCGTGTCATTGTTTGGGCAATCTTTGATCTTATTTTTAACAAGTAGGAATCTGGCCCAAAAGTGGTGGACCGTTTCCTGAGGTTGCTACCACAAATACATCAGGTCATATATGTTTGGGGGACCTGAGTTACTTGGCGAATATTGATTGTGGTGGGTGGGTGGATTAAAATTTGAATCTGGCCCAACACCTATATTTCGAGCTTGAAGGTTCTCCGGGATGACCAGTTTGGGTCCGGGGATATCCAAGGGCTCTCGTGATCCTATATCCAAGTCAGAGTCCAGGAGATGGGAAGTCCCGTCCGAAGGGAGGGTGTCTGGCTCGGTGGATTCGGTGACCCGAACATACTTGGTCCTCAACATAGGGAGGGATGTATCTTTGGTCTGTTCCTCAACGACCACTACGATGTGGGTGATCGACGGGCGATAAATTTCGCTCTGGTCAGGCTTGAGCCCGATCCGATTTCTATTGAGACCCCTAGTGCAGCGTTGCGATCTAGCAATGTGTTCAAGGACAAGACATCTGCTGGATCCATCCTTTCGGAGTACTCAAGGCCGATACGAAGATGGTGTTCAACAGTTGTAGGGGGTGTTGTGGGCTTGACGGCCGTACAGACCCGTACTTTGTAACCGCTGAGCTAGAGTGTCTTCCCAGAAATTAGGCTCCTTCCAGAAGCGATGTTGTCGTTGATGACTGGGAGAGCCACAGATCGCTTTTATAGACAGCATGGCAAAGCTCTCAATGAAAGCACCAATGTCAGTGTCAAAACCATCAGATTTCGGGTAGGGTGGTCCAAGTTGTGCATCTAAGGATCAGTGGTAACAGGGGACTAGGGGACACAATGTTTACCCAGGTGTCGTGGTTCTAAGTCTGACAGTAAGTATAGGGGGTACGAATGAGGAGGCAAGGTCCTAGCTACGGTGAGATTGTACGGAAGTGTTTACGAGTTCAGCCCCCTCTCGGAGGAGGTAAAAGCCCTACGTCTCGGTGCCCTGAGGCGGTCGACTGGCATATGGAGTGTGTGTTACAGGGGGTGTGAACCCTTGTGCCAGAGGAGGGGGGGTGGCTTATATAGATTGCGCTAGGACCCCAGCCATCCCCCATTACAAGGAGTTCAATGTACATAAATAGGGGGTGTTACTTATAACGCCAGCCATAAAGTGCTATTAATGACCTTAAAGACTACAGAGTGAATGCCTGACCATTGCTATCCTGGTCGACTCCTGGTCTTCGATACGTTGAGTGATATCAAGGGGGAGGGGTACCCGAGTGAGGTGACTGGTCGAGTGGATTGCACTCGACGCCTTCAATTGGTGTTCCATGTTGTGTCTTGGGTGTCTTTGCTTCTAGTGTAGTGACCTTGGGTCAGGCGTATAGGTCAGGCCTATGACCCTACCCTAGGTCTGTATCATCATCATCAGTCGATTGAGGTCCGAGTGAAAAGATGTTTGAAGTTGATCTTGCCTTGACTCTTGTGCTTCACAAGTACCCAGGCTGGACTAGAGGCCTACGTTGGAATTTCGGCTTCGTTTCTGTCACCTTGATCAATTCAGTAATTGCCTAGTGGATTTATACCGTCACTCGTCGAGTGTTACTTTTGATGCGGAGTCTGTGGCGTGATTGGTTACGGCGTATCCCAGATCTCATGGGATTCGAAATTTTGGGGAAGCGCGCGAGGCAGAGTGTGCCGTCGTAAGCGGGATGGATGGACAGGAGTGCCTCGATCTCTGCACCACCTTTTTTGCCATGTACCCAGCGCGTGTGTAGCGACCAGACCTCAAACAGTCCGATCTCTGTGCTTCAGTGTCATCCCTGGATCAGTAATGCTGACACGCACAGTACTTGAAGGATTTATAACAGAGTAGCAATCACACACTTATTACATCGAATGTCTCAAAAGAGAACTTATTACAATAAATATGGCTTAAGGCCATCTAATATCGATAATAGCGGAAGGATTGGAAGATAAGTGAGTCCATCAACTCCAACGGCATCACTGAGTATAGAACCACGACCTAAAGGCACCTTACTCGTCATCTGAAAAGTCTGCAACATGAACGTTGCAGCCCGAAACGGTTCAGCACATGGAATATGCTGGCAATGTAACACATAGAGAGTAAAGAAAGATTAAGACTATACTACATGCATATATGGCTGGTGGAAAAGCTCTATGGTTACAGTTTTGCATAAAGCCAATGTTTCCCTACTGCAAAGGAATAAATTTTATTTAACTATCATGGTGATTGTTAAACATTGAGAGTGTAGACACCCTCTCAATCCCAATTAAAAGTAATCATTAACAACCCAACAAATTAAATTAAGTAACATGATGAGATTCACATGATAATCCAAGTACTAGATACTCAAGATGTCGATAACCGGGGACACGACTAACAAGGATTAGTTTATACACTCTACAGAGGTTTGCGCACTTTTCCCCACAAGACTCGATCTCCTCCGTTGGTTTTCTCGCACTACATGGTGTTTGAGAAATGGATGACCGAGACATAGTCTTTCAGAAGCGCTAGCACCTTACGATGGTAGACCGTTACACCTATTTTCCCCTACATCTTCTAGTCTACCACTGCAAGAGTTCGCACGACTTAATCAACTATGCTAGAGCCCATAGTAGCTTGTGGCTACACACGGAAGTTTCTAGCATGAATAATCTCATGATCCCTTTGAGCCTGGGTGGCGGTCCATAAAGAAAAATAGGCAATCGCTGGAATACCCAGGTGCCTCAATCCAGCCAGATGTGTATTAAAGTTGCCACCTTAAATAAACCATTAATTAACAATCTCACATCTGTCATGGATACACTCACCCAATCCACATCTACTAGCATAGCATGGCATAATAAGCAAACGTAGAGTAACTCCCAAGGGTTTGATAATAAATCAGGTAATAGGTACTACCTCATCTACTTCCCAAGACCCACATATTAATCAGATCCTAATCATGCAATTGTGTGAGGATTGATCTAATGCAATAAAACTGGGTAGTAAAGAGGTATGATCAAAGTGTTACTTGCATTGATGATGATCCGTGAAACCTAGAGATTCAAAGTAGCACACGGCGCACTCCGGGTACTCTATCGCAAACAAACAAGCATACAATGAGTACTCATCTGATGCATAGGTAAAACTCGAATAAGAGAACTAACCAGAAAGTTCAACTTAAGAACTCCGGTTTGCAAAAAGAATCAAATCAAACGAAGCAACGAAAGTCAACGGCGAAAGAAACAAGCTTCGTTTTAGTGATCTGGACCTAACTCAAATTTTACAGAAGCAAAAATTTGTTTGAGTTGGTTAAACGGAAAGAGGGTTTCGAGACGAAACTCTAGGCGCTTGAATCACCTAATTCCGATAAACGAGCAAAAAGTTATACTAGAACGAAAATCGAATCAGAAATCGCGATCATAAATAACCGCAGAAAATTCGAGAAAAAGAAAAGCTGACGAACAGACTAACGAATGAACGTTCGTTAACTGAGACTAAACAAAGAATTCGTCCATTAAAACGAACGAACGGGCGAACGCTCGCTAAATAAATAAACCAAAAAAACCAATTTAAAAAAAACAAATCTAGGATTTCTAAAAAAACCGATCGGGTTTTAAAAAAAACCGGTCCACGGCGGCGACGGCGGTTACCTCGGGCTCGGCTCCGGCGGGGCTCTGTCGGGGCGGCGGGATGGCGCGGCTGGCGGGGCCGCGGCGGCTGTTGCTGCGGAGCGGGGGTGGCGGCGGCGGGTATTTAAGAGAGGGGCTGCTTGGGGAAGGGGGCAAGGCGGCGGGGGCAGAGGAGTCTGGCTCGGACTCCATGTCCGGCGGCGGCGCAGCGCGGGGAAGGCGGCGGCGGCGCGGGCCGGCCTGGCCTGGCTGGGCCTTCGGCCTAGTCGGGCGCGGGATTTTTTTTAAAATAATCCCGCCGAGCAGAAAAAAATTCTAGAAAAATAAATAAAAATCTAAAAATGCCAAAACAAATTTTCACCTTCTAAATAAAATATTTAGAACAAAATGAACATTTTCATCGCCCTTAAAATGCAGTTTTGAAAACGTGCAATTTTTCCTAAATTCATATAAAATAGCAAAAACTCCAAAGTAAAACTTATTTGATTTTTTTTATTAAATCCTCGATATTTCTTTATTTTGGGAAAGTCATTTTATTCCCTCTCTCATATTTTTATAATAGAAATAATTCAAGATAAAATAAATAAAATCAAATGATCGTATTTTTTTTAAAATTCGAGAAAACTTAAATATGAAAATAACGAAATCCCCAACTCTCTCCGATTGTCCTTGAGTTGTGTAGAATTTCTATGATCAAACCAAAAGCAAACAAAAATATGATATGCATTGATGATCTAGTGTATAACATTCCAAATTGAAAATTTGGGATGTTACAGCATGACTGTTGCGGGATTTGACAGGATTAACCGGGCCCACGCGTCAGCCACTCGGAAGTGGGTCCTTAAAAGGAGACGGGGCTGAGGCGTCTGCACTGTGCGCATCCATTCTCCCTCTTCCTCCTCTGCTTCTCCATCGCATCTTGCTCCTCTGCTCTCGACGACGCCGCCCCTCTTCCATGGTGAAGGACAAGACAGCGGCGCTGGAACGCGCGAAGAAGGCGATGGGGGCGGCGATATGCAAGAAGATGAACAGGGGAT
Organism: Triticum timopheevii; assembly: GCA_963921465.1. NCBI lineage: Eukaryota > Viridiplantae > Streptophyta > Magnoliopsida > Poales > Poaceae > Triticum > Triticum timopheevii. The sequence goes on from OY997270.1 coordinate 146,308,747, forward strand.
CATCGTCGAGGTCTGCGCTTTCGCTGGGTTGGATCCAGGGCGATTGGATCCGATCTTCGCTACGGCAGGAGGATTTGCAGGAGCTGGCTGACTCTGGTTTGATCATTGACGGGGCTGTGAGGCTGCCGAAGGGGGAAACGGAGCCTCAGTCGTGGCCAGGTGAGTGCGTTCTGCTCGCCACCCATGTCGACGGAGGGCTCTCCCATCCTCCATATTCTTTTTTCCGGGGTTTCTTGAACATCTTCGGAGCTCAGCTCCATCCCTTCTCTCCCAACACCATTACGTACCTCGCCACGTTTGTGTCCATGTGTGAAAATTTCCTGGGTTCTCGACCGCACTGGGTCTTTTCAAGCACGTCTTCACAATCCGCTCTCACTCAGTGAAGAAAGCGAATTCGACTGACAAGAGGACACACGTGATCCAAATGTGCAGGGGTCTGGGGATCCAGAAGAGGAAAAGGAGCGCTTTACCCTTCCTGAGTCGGTCAGGGGCTGGCGGACGACCTGGTTCTACTGCCAGGATATTGCGACTCCCGGTTAGTCGACCGGTCTTCCCCCTTTCTCTTTAGATCGCGCCCAGCAACGTTCTTCTTTGAAAGTGACGGCTATGGAGAGGGTGGAGACGAACATGTTGGTCGAGAGAGTGGTCCAGTTGATCAATCAGGGTGTGACCGGCATGGACTTGTTGGAGGTGTTTCTCATTCGACGCATCCAGCCGCTCCAGGCTCGTGACCACTCGATGTGGATGTACTCTGGAACCAACGACACCGCTCGGGTTCATCCAAAGGAGGCTTCGGCTGAGATGGTGGCCCTGTGGTTGAAGGGCATTACGGGAAACAAGGACAAACCTAGGGGAGCCAGGAGAGTCGACCCATTCAGTGCCAACAACCAACCAGATAAGGTCTGAGCTCTGCTACTGACTGTACTTCAATATGCTTTTGTGACTGTCTCTGAATCCAACTGATATTTGTTTGACTTCTCGTCTTGCACGTTTATACTGAGATGTACTCGGTGCCCAATGGTGAATAAGCTTTGGAGCAAGACTAGGAGGGAGAGAATAGCGCGGAAGAAAGCGGCGACTGGCAATCTCCAGAAGATGACGATGAGGAGGAAAGTGATGAGTCGAACGACAAGGAGATAGTCGACTCACCACCTCACACAGAGCGTCGATCCAAGCTACTGCACGATCCAGCGAGCGGGCATGGCAAGACCATGGCTCCGAGCACTCAAATACAGAAGCGCACTTGGACTTCGACTCCGTAGCCGATGGAGAAGGTCGCCAAGCAGCCCAAGGTGGTCCCCTCGAAGGCTCGGAAGACCCTGCCCAAGATCAAGATGGACGTTCCTGTTGCCTCTGGGTGAGTGTTCTTTATTTCTGTGTTTTCTTCCACCAACTGATACTTCTATTCTGACCGACTGGATTATAAACTTTTCCAGCCCAGCCTTAGCTGCAACTAATATGGACGTTGACAAGGCCCTAGGTGATGAGGAAACTGATGACGCGGCCACCTCCAAAGCCAGTATGCTCTATTCAACTTGAATTTATTCTGCCGATTGGATTGTTGGTCGATTGAACTCCTACAATTGCTTTTTGTTGCAGCTTCACAGGACGTTATTGAGCTTCCGGATGACGAGGAAGAAGCGCCCCTGATAGAGAGAAGGAGGAGGGACAGGGTTACGAGCAGGAAAGCGGCCGAGGGACAGGTGCTCCAGTCGTCATCGGTGCTTGAGGTAGTGGTCTAGTGATCTGAAGATCCAGCTCGGACCAATGTTACTTTTGCCAATCTGTTGTCGACTGATCGTCCATTGGGGTGGACTGTTCAGCCCTCTGCTGCTCCAATACAACTCCACGCATATAACCGTGTGACTGCTCCGGCTGCACTGTCATCATCACTCTTCGCTGCGTACCAGACTCCAGACGACCCACCGAGTGCCGCCAGGGAGGCTCTTCTCCAGGTGAATCTTGTGATGGAGCAGATAAGGTGGTGCGTGAGGCTAGTCAGGTTGCTTACAATGCTAGCACTACTCTGCAAGCCAACGTCAAGGTCAGTTGATTTCTGACTATTGCTTCACTGTCCATATGGTGTTCTTGGATGAGCGTTTTGGAACCTATTATGTGCATCTATCATGGGTCTATGTTCCACATCTGTGGGCATTTTGGGAATGGGGGTCCCCAGACATGCCTGCCTGCGGCCTGCGGCGTGGCTCAAGTGGTGGCCCAGTACGGCCCATCTTCATCAACTCAAGCTCAAGACCCTCGCGAGGGGCCAAGCCTCGCGGGGCGGACGACGAAAGGCTTCCTCAGGAACGGCCTCACCAGGCCAGCTCGCGAGGAGGCGGAGAGATCAAGGCAGGGGTACCTCACGAGGTGCTCACGACACAAGCCATGACGATCGAGGCTAGGCGGGCGCCGGCCTGCTGTCACGCCCAATATGCGATACTATCCTAAAGAGACTCGAAGGTCCCACCAAGGATAGAGCCGCATATTGATAAGCTTTTGCAAGGTGGATATCATTACATCAACATTGCATAATAGATGGGGATACATACAAAAGGCATACAATGCCACACGAATACATCAATACAACGTACATAAGATCACCATCCGACTACGGATGAAACACAAATAGAAGCTCAAATGACATCCACCCTTCTAGCCCAGGCTGTCGACCTAGAACCTATCCCCTGATCGAAGAAGCAGAAGAAGAACTCCAAAACAAGCAAGCATCGCTCTCGCATCAGGATCATCGCATAACCTGTACCTGCAGCTTTGTTGTAGTAATCTATGAGCCACGAGGACTCAGCAATCCCATTACCATGGTATCAAGACTAGCAAAGGTTAAAGGGTATGGAAAGGATAAGTAGTGAGGTTGCAGCAGCGACTAAGCATATATGGTGGCGAACATACGCAAATGAGAGAGGGAAGAGAAACAACGGAACGGACGAGAAGCTAGCAACGATCAAGAGGTGATCCTGAACTCCTACTTACGTCAAACATAACCCAAAACCATGTTCACTTCCCGGACTCCGCCGAAAAGAGACCATCAGGGCTACACACGCGGTTGATGCGTTTTAATTCGAATCTGGTGTCAAGTTCTCTACAACCGGACGTTAACAAATTCCCATCTGCCACATAACCGCGGGCACGGCTCTCAAAAGTTTATACCCTGCAGGGGTGTCCCAACTTAGCCCATCACAAGCTCTCACGGTCAACGAAGCATATTCCTTCTCCCAGGAAGACCCGATCAGTCTCAGAATCCCGGTTTACAAGACATTTCGACAATGGTAAAACAAAACCAGCAAAGCCACCCTATGTGCCGACAATCCCGATAGGAGCTGCATATATCTCGTTCTCAGGGCAACACCGGATGAGACTAGCTACGAGTAAAACCAGCCCTCATGTTTCCCCGAGGTGGCCCCGCAGGCTGCTTGGTTCGGACTAGCACTTAGAGAAGCACTGGCCCAGGAGGGGCTAAAATAAAGATGACCCTCAAGAGCGCGACTCCCAAGGGAAAAATATAGGTGGTGGTGAGGCAAATGGTAAAACCAAGGTTGCGCCTTGCTGGACGAGTTTTATTCAAAGCAAGCTGTCAAGGGGGTCCCATAAATCACCCAACCGCATAAGGAACGCAAAATCAAAAAACATAACACCGGTATGACGGAAACTAGGGAGGCAAGAGTGGAACAAAACACCAGGCATAAGGCCAAGCCTTCCACCCTTTACCAAGTATATAGATGCATTAATTACATAAGAGATATTGTGATATCCCAACATAATCCTGTCCATCATGGAGAAATCTTCAACTTCACCTGCAACTAACAACACTATAAGAGGTGCTGAGCAAAAGCGGGAACATAGCCAAGCAACAGTTTGCTAGGAAGGGTGAAAAGGTTAGAGGCTGACGTGGCAATTTGGGGAGGCTTGATAGACGGCGCTGCAAAGCGATAGAACGAAGTAACTAGCATAGCAATGATAGTAGTGAGATCCAGAGTAACGGTCATCTTGCCTAAAATCTCTCTAGGAAGAAGAACGAGTCCATGAAGAAGATGAAGCCACGAAGACGAACCAAGCGTAGACGAACGAATCCTCACGATCGCAACAAAACGGGAACTATCGAGAACAAGCACACAACATGGTAAACACACCACACATATACATGACATGATTCTCAACCAAGTATGATGCAAGACAAGACTACATGAAGCTACTCATGGCAAGAGATGATGCATACAAGGACAACACATCAAGCAAGTTTAAATGAGGCCGGAAACAACATATAACAATTCCGGTAAGTCATATGCAAATTTCGAAATTGGTCCAGATCTGAATAAACATTATGTTCAATTTGTTAAAGAGCAAGTTAATATGCACCAAGATGATCTACACAAAATTCTAGTCAACTTTCATATAAAGTTCAATTAGTTCGAAGCTACGGCCTAGAAGATATGGGCAAAACAAGTTAAACATGGCATTGATGCAAAATGCATACAAACATCAAGCAAACACTATCAAAACATGGATGCAACATGATAATATGGAACTTCATGTGAAATCAAGCAAGTTTCATATAGAGCACACTCAAAACGGAGCAACGGTTCAACACATACACTCCAAACAAGATATAGCAACAATCTGTCCAAAATAGCAACTAGGCATCTTGCAAGCATCAAAACAATATTCTACAGCACCTCAAAATGAAAACAAAAGGCATGGATATAATTTAAAGGTAAAGCATGACAAAACATGAACACTGAGCTATCTCCATAAATCACTAAAACATGCTCAAAAGGTCATGGCAAGATTGCAAATAATAACAGTTTACAGACTTAGCAGAAATAACATCAGGTTGCAATGTTTAGAGCTATCAACCAACATGTTACAGGAACTTAACATGGCAAACAAAGGAATGGCATGCTAATACAAAAGACAAAGAACAAAATTCCCTTATTGAAGTTATTACAAAGATCAACAGAAAAGATGGTAGCATCCATGCAAACATGGCAAGTGATATGACAGATTCATAATAACAGAACATGGCAGGAGCAACGATAAGTGGGCATGTTGGTGAGCTTGTACCACTCACCACGGAGCAATACATGGCATGACAAGGCGACCAACAGTAAGATGACATATTTATAAAGCTATACATGGCAAGAGCGAGTTCATACGGTTCATGGATCACTAGTTATTGACATGGCAAAACTGAACTTAATGTTAACAGGCTGACAGCAACATTATTTAGCAATGTGAGAGCAAGATTAGAACAAGCTACAACAGGCTATAAATGCAACCAGGGGCCTGGATGGATAGAGCATGACATGTATACCAAAACATCCTTAGTGAACATCTCCAGATTATGCATATAATGACTTGTAGTAGCAGGTTTACATAGCATCATGATATAGCAGATTCAGCCTAGCAAAACAGTAACAGCAAGTACCCTACTTCACGAGCTCGATGCACTCACTTAAAGACTCAAAAAATACATGGATTTCATCACTGTAAGGATGTCATGATGTAGATCAAAACTCATGTAGACATCAAGCTCATAAGATGCACACACAAAATGCAATGAAAAAGATAAAACAGCAAGTTCTGTTAACAGGCAGCAGTTAACATCATATAGCACTCCTGCAATGACCATTTAGGCATCAAGATGAACTCAAACAAGCTTTCCACAATGCAACAAAGTAAAGAGCATCTCACAATGAACATTTTGATATATCATACGGACAAAATGGATATACAAGCAAGAAGTTATGGCATGGCAAACATGGGTACATAATGCAAAAATTACAACACTGAAGAAATCGACCTCGAGGGGGGGAAAGTCAATGGCCGTGGGGTGGCCGGAATCTCGCCGGAGATGACGGTAACGGTGGCCGGAGTCGAGGGAGAGGTCGGGGAGGCCGGGGAAGGGCACGGGATGGCCCTCCGGTCGGATCTCGCTGGATCCGGCACGGGATGGCGAGGAGCGGCGACGGGGCGAGGACCGACGGGGTCGTGGCGGCCATGGAGCTCGGGCTCGCTGGCGCAAGGCGACCCCCCTGGCGGTGCTGCACAGGTAGAGAGAGAGAGAGGGGTGAGAGCAGAGAGGGAGAAGGAGAGGAGATGGGAGGCGGCGACCTGAGAGGCGGCAGCGGGGCGGAGGAGCTTGCTCCGGCGAGCTAGTCGCTGGCGGTGGGAAGCTGCGGGAGGGGAGGCGGCGGAGGGAGCTGGGCAGCTTCGGGTCGTGCGGGCTCGCGGCGGCGGAGGATGGGCCCGGCGCGGCCCGGGTTCGGTCAGGGGCGGGCCGTTTCTGGGCCCCGTGCGGCCCGGCGAGGTGGGGGTTTGGTGAGGCGATTTGGCGTGTGGCTAATGGCTGCGGGGGCGGGGACGGCAGCGCTGGCCCGTGGCAACGCGCCAAGTGGTGGCTGGCGGTTGGGGAGGCGTAGATTTCGAGGAGGGGGCGGCGGTTGTAGGTAGGGGAAGGCTAGGAGGTAGGTGGAGGCGCTAGGTTCATCCAAAAATGGACTAGAGGGTGTTTAAATAGGGTAGGGGCTAGGTTTTGGGGGTTTTGGGAGCGATTCGAACCGTACGATCGTGATCGTGTGGCTCCGGGCAGAGGGGAACTAGGTGGGGTGTGAAGACAGGGCTTGGGCTGAGGGGAGAGAAGAGAAGTGCAACCCGACGGCAGTTTCGGAGACCGAAACGTCCGATGAAGGTACCGGCAGCGGTACCGCTATATGTTTAACGGTTGGGCAGTCAAACAAACTCCGAATGTGATGAAATTTGGCAGGCGGCCTGTCTACACTATAATAAGACTGCTCGAAAAGTTTCAACCCATCCCGAGAATATTTTTATGCCACTTATAAAATAATATTTCGGAGGTGCCGCGGGCACGTGCGAGTGTGTCCGGACTCGGAACGGACAATAGAGAGAACCGGCGGAACCTGAACGGATGCAACTGTTGAAAAATATGCAGATGAAATGCAGATGATGACATGGAAAAATGCAACACGCAAGCAAATGACATGGCAACAATGACGAATAGCTGGAAGACACCTGGTGCATCGGTTCCGGGGCGTTACACCTGCGCAGTGTCCTTCTTTCCTCTTTGGTGCAAAGGGGGCAAGAGCAGGCGTGGAGTATCGAGGCATCAGGCAAAGGTTACCATTTTGGTGTAACGAGACTAAGACCAGCAAAGCGGCAGGATGGAGGTCACCGTGGATCCCAAGACGGCGTCATCGCCAGTGCCTTTGGCAGCCGAAGAGCAACTTTAGTCAGGATAACTTGTAATAGTTGTTCCCCTTCAAAATGGCCGTTGTTGGTGCCCTTCCCGCTCAATATTTGGGAAGAGGACCAGGGCCTCTATATACAGATATACACCACAGTAGAGGGCATCGAGTTCTCATCAGATCCAGAGGCGATCGAACTCACCCAAGTAGTTCACCGCACCAGCCCAAGAACACCTCTCGCGAGGCTGTTCTTCCTTTGTACTGTTCATCATCAGCCCTTGAGGCAATCCACGACACCACACACTGGAGTAGGTATTACACCACAACGGTGGCCCAAACCTGTATAAACCTTGTGTCCCTTGTGTTGCTCATCGCTTAGCTTAGATTCACAATGAGGCGTTGGGACGTGGATCGGAAGGAGGAAGATCTTCGCGTGCACCCCAGAGTTCGAACCTTAAGGGTTTTGCCGGAACCCGATATCCGACATTTGGCGCGCCAGGTAGGGGTGCGCCAGAATCTTTCTTCCGCTGTCGCGCATTCGATCGTTCATCGCATCCATGGCTGACGCTCGGCGAGCTCGCGCCGAGCGTCGGGCTGCTCTCGCCGCCCATGTCGCCCAGACGGCTCCTGTCGGTTGGCCTCCCCGTCGTTCTCTGTCGCCTGCCGCCCACGCCGCCACCGGCCCGGCAGGGAACGAGCAGCAGGCGTCGTGGCTACATCCCTCGGTGCGGCAAGAAGGCCGCACCGCCACTCCATCGCTGACTCCAGCTGGTTCGTCGTCTCACGCCCGTCGCGCTCCCACGGACGCGCATGCTGTGTTCTCCTGGCACGCGAGCTCCTGCACTACTGGCTCGTCGACGACCTCTACAAGGAGTGGCTCGCTCACATCACCGAGCTCGTCAGCGCCGCAGTGGGCTCCCCTGCGCCGTCCCTCTCGCTGCCTCGCCCTCCGTCCTGCGTGGGTGATACAGCTCAGGAGGTGCCTCCGCCACCTCCTCACCAAGAAGGCACCCTGGCTCCGAGGCGCGCGGCCCCTAGACGAGACCCACCGCGTCCAGCGCCCGTGCGACAAGAAAGGAGCTGCCAAGAAATCCCTCGTCCCCAAGAAGGTGCTCGCGTGCTCCCTGCTCCAGCACGTCATGAACACATCCCTGCGCCAGCACGTCAAGATCACGTGCTGCCTCTGGCGGCGGCGTGCGGGAATCCCTAGGAGCAAGCCCCGCATTTGCAAAGGGCTCCTATGGCCGCCGCAGGCTGCCGTGCCTTCACCACCGAGCTGTGCAGTGTCGCCTGGTAGGGCAAGTTCAAGCCGGATCTGCCTCCTTGCTACGACAGCACTGCCGGCCCCGCGGAGTTCCTGCAGCTCTACGAACTGGGCATCGAAGCGGCCAACAGAGACGAGAAGGTCATGGAGTATTGGTTTCCCATGGCGCTCAAAGATGGTGCCCGCACCTGGCTCCTGAACCTGCCTCCCGGCACGATCTCCTCCTGGGACGCGATGCGCACCCGCTTCATCGCCAACTTCCAGGGCACTCGCGACCGTCCTCTAGTCGTGGGTGACCTGCGCTGCATCAAGCAGCAATCTGGAGAGAACCTGCAGAAGTACATCCAGTGCTTCAACAATGCTCACCTCAAGATTCCCAAGGGGACTGAGGAGGCCATCATCTCAGTGTTCTCTCATGGCGTCCGTGACGTCAAGATGAAGGAGGAGCTAGCTATCCATGAGGATCTGTGCACATCTCTGGAGTTGTTCAACCTGGCGACCAAGTGCGCAAGGGCTGAGGAGGGGCGCCTCTCCCTTCTCGAGCTCCCAGCTGCTGACCCAGAAGAGAAGAAAGCCAAGGCCAAGGATGTGAAGCGCAAAGGAGCAGCCGTGCTCGCAGCAGAGCCAGACATGAAGCGCGGCAGGGACCAGCCAGAGTCGTCCAAGGGCAGCCGGTACTGCGTGTACCATGACCTCCACACCCACAACACCAACGAATGCCAAGAGCTCAAGGCCGTGAGAGAAGGACGTATCGGTCGACGCCCCGAGTGCAACGATCGGGGCTATGGCAGAGGAGGAGGAAGAGGTGGAGGATGATGGGACGACCGAGGCCCTCGCCAAGGGTGGCGTGACCAACCTCGCGAGGACCGCTGGCAGGACCAGCCTCGTGAGGGGGCTTGGAGGGATCAACCTCGCGAGGATCTCCCACAGGGCAACGCAGGCCTTCCTCCTCTGCCACCACCGCCAAGAAGGAATGACGACCATCATCAAGACGAGGGGGCTAGGGGCTTCCAGGAGCCGCGTGCTATCGCTTGCATCCTGGGCGGTGCCCAGGCCCCAGCATCTCAGCGCATCTTCAAGTAGTTTTCTCGCGAGGTGAATGCAGTCCTCCCCAAACTCGAGGCCACGCGCCCTCTCAGGTGGTCCACGTGCGCCATCACGTTTTGCTCACTGGATCAGCTCAAGTGTGCGGCTACAACCGGTGTCCTCCCAATGCTTTGTTCCCCAATCATCAGCAATGTGCAAGTTACCAGGACCCTCATCGATGGCGGCGCGGGACTCAATGTTCTATCCGTCGAAACATTCAACAATCTCCAAGTGACATATGATCATCTTCAGCCAACCAAACCTCCCTCAGTAGTTACTGACGGCTCCACCACCCTGATAGGGCAGGTCCGCCTCCCTGTCACCTTTGGACAGCGCAAGAACTACCGTACCGAGCTCATCGACTTTGACGTTGCTCACATTCGCCTTCCATACAATGCCATCCTCGGGTATCCAGCCCTAGCCAAGTTCATGGCAGTGAGTCACCATGGTTACAATGTCCTCAAGATGCCGGGAAGCGGTGGAGTCATCACAGTCCCCTACGAAGGGAAGGATGCGGTGTGCTCTCTCGAGCGTGCCTTCCAAGCTGCTTCAGTTGAGGACCCAGACAACAAGAGTGGGAACCATCCCGAGGCAGTTCCCAAGAAGAAGAAGACATCACCCAGCTCAAGGCCTCAGGAGGCAGGCATCTTCGGAGGCACCGCGCCAGGATATACGCCCGTCCAAGGGGTGCCTCCCTCCATCGCATAGGAAGGCGCGCACGGCGCCCTCGTTGGGCAAGGCTCGGGGGCTCTCTCCTGGAGGGACTCAGACTTTGCCAAGATCACGAGGGAAGCGCTCGGGCACCACTTGGAGGCGTGCTTCGCGGCACGTTCCCCTCAGGAAGGCATAAGGCAAGGAGGGCCCAACCCTCAGGAGTTCATCACCAAGGTCACTCAGGAGCTGTAGGAATCGAGAGTCATGCGCGGCAATAGCCGCTTGCCCGGCGTAGCTCCCCATCCAGATGAGGATGACGGGTTGCGCGTCTGCATCGACTACCCAGGGCTCAACCGAATCGCGTCTCAAGAGCGTTTCTGGCCTTCGTGCGTGGGACGTTGCGAGGGTCCACCTCACAGCTAGGTTTGCATGCCATTCGGCCTGCCGAACGCGGTTGCTGCTCACCAATGCCTGATGAGAAGCATTCTGGAAGCCCAGGTGGGCAGGCACCGCACATTCCTAGCGGAGATGGGATGGACCTCGAGGAGCCGCCCGGACCCCAGAGCCTCCCGAGGGGCTCCAGTGGCTCGTGAGGGTCGGCTTGTTCACCGTGCCTCATCAGCTACTCCAACACCCGCTCTGCAAGGATATTAGGTGACATCTTTTGAGTTTCATTTCAGCTGGGAGCGCCCCCAGGGTTGCATAATTCCCAGGTCGCGTGGGTCCGTCCTCGCGGCATGTATCTGTTTTGCTTGTGTCTTTAGTTCACTTTGCTGGGGGCGCCCCTCGGGCTGCATCATCCCCAAGCCGTTCGGGCCTGACCCAGTGGCGTGTATCTTTCCTTCATCTATCTATGCTGATTTGCTCTTCACGCTTAACTTTCCTATGATTATCATCTCTCGCCCATCACGGCCACTTTTTCTCCCTCAAGCAAACCGCTTGCACGTTAAAAGGGGGGCGCCTGAGCATCGCGACTCAGGAGCTCTTACTGGCACTCCAGCCCTCACCCCTGGCCTTGTCCACGGCATCGCGACCTGGCATACCAGTGGCGGCTGAGCTTGCTCGAGGGCCGGGACCTGAGGACGTAGATCATTTGCATCTAACCAACTTGCAGGAACACTCAGCCGCTCAAGGCTCAAGATCACGCACAACCCGCCTTGAGGTAGGGCCTCGTGAGTCCCGCACTGGCTCACGAGTGCCCAGATACACCTCGTCTAGCCCTACCGTGCCGGCCACGTGTCAGGGCGGGGTTGTACACGCCATAGGGGCTCCTCCCTGAGGGGGCCCCTTCCACGTACCAGTGGAAGCACCATACTCCGCGCTGGCTGACGACACTGCCGAGGAGCGGCTATGCCCGTACACATACGGAAGTGCTATGCTCCGTGCTGGTGATAAACAACTGAGGGGAGCCCAAGGATGTATTAACCTCAGGGAGCCCAGAGCTCAGTGTCTGGCCTCATCGCAACGCCTCCCCTCGAGAGCGCCACGCGAGGGGGCTGGACACGGGGGCTACGCTCGGGTCACACCCGAGCGCATGCCACCCAGCCAGGTCCCTCGGACCTGCACTACCAAAAAATACACTTCCGTGATGATACGTGTTTGTCACAGTAGGTCGAGTCTTTTTTCATGCATGTACATCCATGACGATTTTATGACAAAATCAAGATAGTCATACATGTGCTGTCGTAGAAGTGTTCCATGACATTACCACAATTATCATCACGGAAGTGTCCACCTCCATGACGATAAATCGCGTGTCACAGAAGTGCTTTCGTCAAGGGTGACCGACACGTGGCATCCACCGTATCGGAACTCCGTTAAGCTATCGGGTCGGGTTTTGGATCCGGTAACCCATTAACAGCCCCGACCAATGGGGATTTTCCACGTGTAAAATCATCATTGGCTGGAGGAAACACGTGTCGGCTCACCGTTGCGACACGTGGCACGGCCCAACAGAGGCCCATTCCTGTGAAAAGGTCGGCCCGTTTGACTTGGTCAAAAGGTGCCGGGCCGGCCCACGGAAAGCCTGTTAACGGCATGTTCGCATATAGCCCATTTACAGCCCGCTAACCCAGGGCCCGTTACGCCCTATCCGAATTAGGCCTAGTAGCTTCATCTGGGCCGTCCAATATGATTCCATCCCGTTTTAACTTCCGGCCCATGTGTGGCCCATGACTTCTTTCGGCCCATATGAGGCCCTTTGTAACTCTTGGCCCATTAACGGCCCGTGGTGAAACTAACCCGTAATGAATAGTGTATCACTTTATACCCATTAACGGTCCATTATTCTATTGGGCCGTTTCCATCCCAAGTTATCTTCCGGCCTTCTTGGGCTCATTTGCAGCATTCGGTTACGTACGGCCCGTTACTGTCATTTTCTGCTTGTGGGTCAAATTCAGCCTGTCGTTACAGTCAGCCCGTTTGCGGACCGTTAATACATTGGGCCATTTTCATGTCAAAAAAACAATTTGGGCTGTTTTCATAGAGTTATCAAATACTGTCTATTAACGGCCCGTTATGGTCCAAGAATAGTACGGCCCATGATTGGCGAAATGGTGATACGCCCCGTAGAAGGCCCACGGATCTACGGCCCGTATGAGGCCCATCGATCTACGGCCCGTATGAGGCCCATGGATCTACGGCGCGTAGAAGGCCCGTGGACCCTACGGCGCGATGAAGGCCCATGGACCCTAAGGCCCGTATAGAAGGCCAATGGATCCTACGGCCCGTATAGACGGCCAATGGATCCTACGGCCGGAAGAAGGCCCATGAATCATACGGCCTGCAGGAGGCCCATGGTTACAACAGTCTGTGTGTTGCCATGATTATTTGGGCCTAGTTACCAAAAATAGGCTATTGTGGCCACTAGAAAAACACAGAAAAAGAACTGCAGTGACTACAAGCAAACAACTAAACAAGACAATAAGGAAATAAATAAGCAAGCAATTAACGCTAGCCTATTACCGCTATTACACATATTACATCCACTGGGCATCAAAGTTCACCACCAGTGCAAATATAGGGAACAAAGCAGCATATTACATACACCTGCCTTCAAAATTGGCAACCAGTGCAAATAAACGCGGCAGCAAAACAAGAGCATAACTGAAACAACTTCAGAAGAGCTCAAGAAACATTATCCTGGGTATCCACCATGCTGGCAATAATCTTAGCAAGTTGATTAGCTTTGTCCGGTTTGGCGCTAAAATCCTCCAATGCTTGCTGTTGCACCAGAAAGTATGCATCTGAATGCTCTAGGGACTTCCGCAGTCCTTCCGCTTCTTGTCGCAGCACAACTGATCGATGTCTTTCAGCTTGTATTTCAGACTCAAGAAACTGAACTGATTCAGACAGTGAGTTTGAATAGCTTGTGCAAGCGGTAGTGGCCAATAACTCGAACACTAAACCAAGACAGGACTTTGGGGTTGTCTTGCTGTCTTCAAGATAGTCTTCCTTAGCTGTTTTATCAGCTTTGTTGGAGACCAACAAGGATGTGTCTCTATCCTGAACCTTATTTTCATTACTTCCTTTACCATTGCTTAATAAGGTACTCTTCCCCAATATTCTGTCAGCATTCTAAAAGAAGAAACAAGCAGACACATAACAAGTTTAGCATGTACTAGTATATGAAACTCATTTCGGTGAACCAGTTCATTAGTAAGGTGGATAGGATTAAACTACCAAGTCTTCTATTGCCAAGTACTAGTACATAATAAAAGCATCAAACAAACATATATCTATGTCTTATGGTCACTGCATTGTCTTGCCAAATCAAAATAGAGACACAGTTCAAATCATATCAGTTCAAGACAAAGCAGCAGTGAAAGAATACAAAGCGTGGGAAACTACACGGCACAACAAGATTTCAGATGGGTACCACAGGTCTACATGTACAACAACACTATTGGCTCTGTTGTGATGCTAGTAATGTGCATGATATGAAAGTCAACTGTATACACAATTGAATTTGAAATCAAAAGAGCTATTGATAAGAGCAAACCTGTTAAAGAAACATGTGTGAACATACCTGCTGTGCCATTGGAGTTTCGATTGGATCCTTAAATTTAAAAATAAGTTTGTATGAGTAAATACAGTGATACAAGAGCAAAGCAATCATAGTTAAAAAAGGCGCGCCTAAGCGAGCGCTAAAGCGCGCCTAGGCTCTAGGCGTTGGCAAAACGCATTGCGCATATGTCACACCCTGATTTTCATGGCACAACACTTAAGATGATAAATGATGATAATGTGTGGTTTGACAAAAACTTTTGCATTATTTGACTTTTTATTTTGAGTTGGTTTTCCCTCTGTGTTTTTCAAGTGCTCTTTAAAGTCAACACAACTCCACCTTCTATACTTCATCTCCTTGCCCCAAGATTCTTCCCAATGATCATGCCATGTGTATAGAGCAACATAGTATTTTCTTACAAAAATAATTTGGCCAAATAGTATTTTCAAAAATTAGTTTTTCAAAAACCCCTGAGTTGAGATTTGCACTACAAGTACTTGACTTGGGGTATGAAAAATCATTCAAAAGCTATATTTGAATCCTATTAGATGTAGGACTCCCATAAACCACAAAAATATAATTTTAAAAGTTATTTTCCTATTTATTTAAAAGCTTTTTCTTAAGGCCAGAAATGGTCTTTAATAGGGAAAAATTATTTTATTGTCTTAAAAATATTTGTGAAAATTTAGGGAAACTCAATGGACATATATTGTCCATATATAAGAGTTTCAACACATGGTCATGTTCAAAATATTGGTCAAACCCCTCAAAAACCCTTTCTGGATATTTCAAGCTTTTGAAATATTTACAAAGGAAATATTCTCCAAAAATTCCAAGAAACTTCTATCACGTAACATATGACATGTTTGATGATCTTGACAAGTATCATGTCATGGAGAATAGTATAACCCCATGAAATCCCCTCAAAACCATTTCTGTCCATTTTGAAGTTTGAGCAACTTTACATTGCCAAACATGTCTAAATGTTCTCAAATCTTGTGAACATGCTCAGATGGTCTAATCATTCATCTAGACCAAATGGCACAAGTTGTAGAAAATGTTATATTGATCAAAGTGCTCCAAAACCCTCTCTGACCAGAATCAAATTTGAACAACTTTATACTACGAACTTTCTCTCCTTGACCCCAACTTTGGTGAGCATATTCACATGACCAAATTAGGCCAATACACGAAGTGGTGCATCAAGGAGAAGTGATTTGCTCAACTAGATCTACACAAGTTCATTTCTGCTAATTCCTAGGGTTTAGAAAAGTTGCATTGGCAAATTTGCCCAAATAAGCTCCAAATTGGTGGAAGGCCCTAATTATATGTGTCATTTCACCCTGTGGAGTCTCATGGCAATTCGAAACCTTTTCCTTGCCCAAACCATTATCAAACACCTTCTGCCACTTTTTCAAAAATCACCATTTTGACCACTAACACTATTCTCCTTGAGCTCAACTCTTTACCATAGCTCCTCCTAGACCTCTTCCATCTCCAGTAGCTCTCCCCTGGCTTTTGCTCAACTATTGATGGGTGAAGCACCCTCATTTACCCCTCTGGACAGCAGTTTCTCTCTCTCCCTCAACCTTTCTTCTCTCCTACTGGCTATCCAGGGCATCCAATGCCCCTCCCCACTTCTTTACTTCCCCCTAGAGCCCCCAGACACTAGAGGCCAAGCCCAGAGCGCTAGAAAAATGGCCATGCCAGCCATATGCACGCTCTGGAGCGCGCTACAGTGTGCTCCCGTACTGTAGCTGCCCCCTGCCAACCGCCTCCGGCCACCTCGGGCCTCCCCAGCGTGTCTCACGAGGCTGCCTCGGCGTCTGGGACACGGCACGCTGCAGGCCCCCTCCTGGACCTCTCTCCCCTCCCCTCTGCAGAGCTCACCGAGTGCGTTCGTGGACGCTACCCATGGAGCACCGGTGCCTCACCCATATAAGGCCACCCCGAGCACCACTCTGGCCTCTCCCCGCTCTCCCTCTCCCCTAGGAACCTCCCGGACAAGCTCCCTCTCCCCCTCATGCCCTCTGTCCACCTCCATGGCCGGAGCAGTGCCGCCGGCCTCCGCTTAGATTCGGCCGCCTCAGCTCCTCTTTCTCACCCCTAGCCCCTCCAGCACCCTGATATAACCACCTCCGACCCACCCCGGGATCCCTTACTTCCCATTCTCGCCGTGTCGTCATGCCCATCTTCTCCGTCGCCGGTCTTCGCCATGGCCGATGCTCCGCCCGACTCTGCCGCTCCCTGAGTCCAAAGCGTTCATCTTGGGGCGCGGAGTGGAGCGGGGCATTCTCCCAGACCACCTTCCTGGCCCCGGGTGCAGGGGAGCGGCCAGAACCATCACCGGCGAGCGCGGCGTCCGCCCCTGCCTCTGCCCGTCGGGAGGAAGAAGGAGGAGGCGGGAAGAGAGAGAGATGGCGTGGGGCCCACGTGTCGGCGACCCTATGGACCGGGCCCGCAAGTTTAAGTGGAAACGGTTTCAAAGGAAGCCGTCTTCCCGCGGCGACGACGTACTACGGGAGTACGCCTTCGGCTTCACCACCTCCCTCGCGCAGCTAAGCCACTGGGCTGAGCCCAGTAGGCATCATTTAGCTGGGCTTCGCCCAACGCGCGTTATAAGGTTGATTCCTTTCCTCTTCTTATTCTTTTCCAGAAATATTTTAAGATCCATAAAATATTCATATTAACTCCAAATTTGATGATTCAAATTTCTAGTAGCTCATAAAATCATGATCTATCTCATGGTGCAACTTGCACATTCCAGAAACTTTTTCTTCAGAAACATTTATCAAATCTTGTTTTTCCATTTCTTTGATGAACTTTAGAAAATCACAGAGAACTCATTTTTTATCCAAATTCCATGATTTAAATTCCTAGATGCTTAGAAGTTCAAAACTTAGTTTTTGAACATTTTCCCAGTATTTTCTACGCCACATAAAATATTGGTCCACTTCTCCATATATTGCCAACTTTGCAAATTCATAGGAAAATCATTTGAGCTCCAAATCCAGTGAAACCAACTCCTAGGTGCTTCTAAAAGTATTCCTTGTGAAATGGGTACCTTTTCTCATTTTTCAAAATAATTCTTTTGTACACTTCTTGCAAATCCACAAATCCCTTGATTCCATCATATTGAAATGTTCAGAGATATTCATAGATCAAATCCCAATGAAACCGCTTTGGTCATCCCTCATATGACCAAAGGTATCCTAGAAAAGTCTAACTTACATTTCTAGAGCACTTTTTTTGCCTTGTTGTGTTGCTTATTGTGATTGTTTCCAACGTTAGTTGACGAAGTAGACGGAGTACTTGGAGAAGGACCATAAGATTTCAAGACTCTGATGAACCAGGCAAGCAGCCCTTTGACCATGTCTATGAAACCCTTTCTATGCATGTCATATAGCACTTTTATTGCTTGCATCGGAGACATGATGATGAGGTGAGAACATGGGGTGGTTTGCCACCGATACTTCCTCGTTGATACTTGCATGGTGCATGACCCTACCTCCTTATGAGGGTTATGCCGGTGGGAGTAGATAGGATGCTAAAGTAGATGCTACGTAAAAAGGGATGGGTATATGCATGGTGAAGGAGACAAAGTATTTTCAAAAGACTTTTCGAAAACCCCGTCGGGTGCCACTTATGCCTGAGGGAGATGATGAGATGGGTAATCACTTGACGACGAAGTGGTGTACCGAGGCAAGTGTGTGTTGTTTTCGAAAACGGATTAGATTTAAGATTTGTCGACTGTCCCAACCTTACATGCGCAACCACTCTACCCTTGTATGGGAAAGGGCATTATTGATTATCTAGGCCGATACTAGCTTGGAGCCTGCATTACTAGTGACGGGGGAGAGTTGGTGCTCTCACTCGGGACGGGGTTGTGCCAGGTAGGGCGGCCATGACTGTTTTCATAGGGCACCGGATACACCGTTGTGTCCCCACTCGGATGTTATGATCTCGAGTGAGTCTTGTATGATGTACATCGTGAGGATATGGAACAACGAGTGGACTCCTTGTTAGTGTCGTCTAGGGAAATATAGTGATCGGGTTCTTACCCCGGGTACTTGAGGTATCGCGGGTCGTGGATGACACGGAAGTTCCCCAGATCTTGTGGGTAAAGTGTGCAACCTCTACAGAGTGTAAAACTATTCGAATAGCCGTGTCCACGGTCAAGGACACTTGGGCGGTGCTGCTTAAACTATGTCCAGAGTTTTACAACCGTGTGTGTGAGTTGATAAAACTACTTCGGTCAAGTCAAAGGACTTGACATGATTGAGTTGGGTTGGTGCCCACTCTACTTATGTTGATATCTGTAACCTGTCCTCATGGTTACTTGAATTCTCCTGATGCATGTCTTACAAGTTGTTGAACATGTCATTGCACTCAAAGCTAGCTTTCTGCAAAATTTACCTATGTCATGTATTGTTACATCTTGGATCAAAACAAGGGTTGCTTGCGAGTACATTCAAAGTACTTATTGGCTTGCCACTGGTTATTTAATTGGCCAGGCATGGAAGAGCAGGAGTCCGAAGAAGAGTTCTTTGGAGACGAACATGCAAACTAGGACGTTTCCCAGTCAGAATGCCTGTAGGGTTAAGGCAGATGGCATGGGTTCTACTTATCGACGAAGATTTCTGCTGCTTGTGTTTCATTTGATGTTCAGCCCTTAAGGCTTTATCAATGTAAGACTTGACGATAATGGTCATAATTTGTGTAAGACGGTATGTATGGATGTAAGACTCTTTTTATTCAGCTTCTGTGTGTTCAGTGAGCATTGATCTCTGGGATCACTTTACACGTGCATTCGGTGATCTCGACTTATGAGTCGGGGTCCCCACAGCATAACTATGCTTAATCTATGCATAATTGCGCATAAGCATGCGCTTTGGTCAGTAAAGCTCAAGGCGGTGGCAAAACGCACAATTAACGCCTACCGCTTTTTTGAACTATGATAGCAATGGAATCTTAAATTGGAACAGTTGTTCTTTAGGTTTAGGCACTTTTCTACATGAACAGAGTACAGTAAGACGCAAGAATATAATACTTAAAATAGAAAATGAGCTCATAGACCTTACCACATCTTGGTTCGGGACCAGTACAGAACAAGGCGTTCCCAGTCATCGTCCAGTAAATGTGTCTCGGGAGAACGTAAAGGAATTTGATGAGTTTCTTTGCCGGTGAAGTACGTTTTCTTCAGGTAATTCCGATACTGCCACCAAGCATTCTTGAAGATAGCAGAGGTATTAGCATAGGTTACCTCATCCTGAGTTTCCAAATCGGTCCTTCTCTATAGAGAAAAATGGGAAAATTTGCTGTATTATAACCATCGTGGAGGTTGGATGTATGGGACGAAGCAAAGTAATTGCCATGTATAACATTACTTACACATAACTCCTGGACAAACACCTGCAACTGGCATTTTCCTTCATCTTTAGTATAATATTTCCAAGATGGGAAGATACACACATATGATTTAACAACATCAAATGCAATAGATGCTAAACTATGACTAGCTGGTTGTGCTTCCTCCACAGGAATAGGCGTACTAACTGGTGGAGTTGGGGTTCACCGTGATAGTACTGGCCCTTTGGGCACTGGAGCTGCCTTACTAAATGCTCTTGTTTGGGAGCTCCGTGGTGGAGATGGTGCTGTGTCAATAGGAACTTGGTTACTATCGGCTGGGGTTGGGGTTAGATTGGGTGAAGCTGGTTCCCTCTCCATCGTAGTAGGGGTACAATCTGCGAGAGTTTGGGTTATGTGTGGTAGGGTTGGTTATTGTGCATGTAGAACCGGGGTGCTATCTCCACCAAGAGGTAGCACTATTTTATTTGAAGACCATGTTTTTCGTCTGCTAGATACTGGAATCACCCGCTCCAATTCAAATGGCTGATAAACATGAAACATAGTTGAATGTACAGACATTGTATGAGAGACGGATGCAATAGATAGTGTGGAAAAAAGAGGGCATGAAATAGTTAACATGTATATTGTTTAACTAAAACGGATAGCATGACATAATTTCACATATATGATGTCTATCTAAACTGGATAGCATAGCATAACATAATTCAAAGATATGATGAATAACTAAATAGGATCGCATGACATAATTCACCTACATATTATCTAAGTAATCAGGATCGCATCATTTAATTCACATATGTGATTTATATGCTAAACAGAGGGCATTCGATATGATGTCTGAACTAAGAACATGGTGTTGAATATTGTGTATATGATGTCTAAACTATGCAATGCAAGACACCTTATGCATGATATGAGCAGTATAACCGTGCCAAGTTAGAGCATACACCTCAGTGGGGGAATAGGACTAGTCATCTGTCTCTGAATCCATCTATGAGGAGCTATCGGGACCGAGCAAGAGATCTGCTTCAACAGGTAGCACTGTCTGCTCTGAAGGCCTTGTTTTCACTCCAAATTTTCCATCTCCCACCCAAATGGCTGATTCACAGGAAGAGTAGTTTAATGTACAAACATTATCAACAAATGGAAATGTAATGAAGAAAAGGATGGGCAAGATATCATTCAAATATATGATGACTGGTTAAACAGGATGGCATTGCACATTTCACATATATTATGGCTGGCTAAAAGACATGAGACTGCATAATTCCCATATATGATATAGAAACTAAACAGGTGGCATTACAGAACATGTCTAAACTAAGAAGATGACATATATGATGTCAAAAGTAGGCTCTACAAGGCAACATATGCATGATATGACTAACATCATCATGCCAAGGTAGAGCAAACACCTTGGGGGGTAAATAGGAGTGGTCAGCGGCGTCTGAATCCGCCTCAGAACAGATATCTTCCTCTGGATTACAATCTGGAGAGGGGTGGGGAGGGTTTGCCTTTGAACCCACCATGGAGCGATGACTGCATGACATTTTATTGCCGCGCAAAACTCTTCTCTTTTTCTCTACATGTTCAGCATGACTGTGTACAATATCTGACATGCATACGAAAAAATATGGTGAGATTATGTAAGGAGAGCATGCAGAAATTTAGAGTGATGGTAACAACCAGTGGATGGATCCAAAAATAATGATAGCATGCTGATGATTGCTTTAAATTAATAAAAAGACAGATGATGATTGCTTTACTATTTGTTTCCCACCCAAGATGAACAACATAGGCATACCCTAGGTGAACCAAATATTAGACAGACAGACTATACATTGCTGCCTCGATATGTGCCCCACAACTAATTTAGAACTCAAGTTTGAACATTAATTTGGACTTGACATGGGAGTCCAAGAGCTGAACATGACAATAAAGTAGCAGGTAAGTTTAAGCAATGCATAACATAAGCAGAAACAAAAGAGTGCGACCTCTCTTGTGGACCCGTTTACTCCTCAGGTTCATCTACTGAGTCGATGATGGTCATGCCATAGCGGTAGGTGCCGGCGGTAGGGAAGGAGATCTGAGGCGGCGAAAGACGGTCCGGAGTCGTGATGTTTGGTTTGGTGGATGATTCTGTCGATGGAGCAGCTCAGGTGAGGTGGACGACATCGTGGCAGGAGCAGGACAAACCACACAAAGTTCCCTTCGACATGTACCTGTATCTGAAGTAATTTGGCTTGCATGATTCTTAAAACGCAGGGATAGGAAAAACACCGGATTAGGATAGGAAAATGCACATGGTAAATAGAGCATTTGTAAACACAGGATTTCTGTCAACTTGGGTGTTTGGTTTACAGGAATTGGAAGAGCAGAGGAATGCAAAGAAACATGGCCAAAATAAAGTGAAACCATATGAAAGCGTGTACAGTTAGAATGTTATTCTGGCACTAATGCACTTGGTCTTGTTTTCATGCATAGGATTTTGAAAAATAGGTCCAGGTGGATGTTTTGCTTCATTCCTTTCAACAAAATGCTTGAATAATTGAATAGTAGAGTGCCATTGGAAAATTCCCTATTGCTATGTTTTTCTGTTGAACCAAAATAGCCCTAATGGATTGACGTGAATGTATAGTAATAAGTGATGCAACAAGT
The DNA here is from genome assembly GCA_963921465.1 of Triticum timopheevii. Taxonomy (NCBI): domain Eukaryota; kingdom Viridiplantae; phylum Streptophyta; class Magnoliopsida; order Poales; family Poaceae; genus Triticum; species Triticum timopheevii. The sequence goes on from OY997270.1 coordinate 146,331,002, forward strand.
GTACAACCTCTTTGCCGTAGCTGTGTCAACCTCAGCATCATTGGGTTGGTCGCTGAAGCAGTTGAGGCAGAGGTGGCTATCGAAGGTGTGGAGGAAGATCTGAGGAATCTGTAGACGGCGTCCAGGGCACTGCTCTATTGTGATGGATCATTCTGTCGTTGGAGCAGCTCTGGTGAGCCGTAAGACATCAAGGCTGAAGCAGCACAAGACAGACATCGTCAATCTCAAGTGGGATTCTAATAGCATCTCCAATAGATGATGTAAAATGGATGTAAAATTAACATCACCAAAAACCACCTGACTACAACAGATGAGGTAAAAACTGTTGACTCTGAACGTAACTATCGAAACTGAAATTTACTGTGGAATCTGAATGCTAATGTCGAAACTGAACGCATTGGTAGCAGAGAGGCACTTGACATGTACTTTAGAGAGGGTCTGCAGTTCATCTTCAACCTGCACCCCCCTGAGCCGCCAGCCACCACCGGCCGAACCGCCGGCCCCAACGCCGCCTCGCCGCCCTGAAACAACTTGCCACCACCGCCCTGGCCAACCCTCTAGCCCCCCCTCCCCCACCTTGAACCCTAAGATAGATAGTGGGGTACCTCTCCGCGAGCCCCCGTCCCCGCTGCGGGTGGTTCTTCCTTAACTCTCGCGAGCCCCCCAACCCCTGAAAATCGACTGACCCAAAAGTCAATTCAGTCGACTGAAGTGGGGCTTAATCGGAGCAGAGCAGCAGCACGAGCGAGGGGGAGAGCAGCAGCAGCAGCTGGGCAAGCGAGCGATCGAGCGATAGTCGGAGCAGCAGCAGAAGATCCGGCTGGTATGGACGCCGCCGCCGAAGGGGCCTCGCACTGGGGGAGAGCCGCCGTGGAGATGTCGCCCGCGGCGCCAGCTTCAAGGTAGCCGCTCCATGGGGGTGCGGGATAGAGCACCGTCGGCGCTGGGAGATCGAGTTAAGGAGAAGGTGCGATGCGATGAGTGTACAACCTCTTTGGTGGCGCCGAGTAGGCCTCGGCATCGTCCGAGGAGTCACAGTTCCGGTGGAGCAGGTTAAGGCGGCGCTGTGGGATGGAGCAGCCGTGATAGACGAGGCGATCGTCGGAGTAGCTCCTTGGAGGTGGACGACGGATCCTCATCCAGGAAGGTGGACGAGGGACATCGAGCTATTGCGGTGGACGACAACGTCGGGGAAGAGGCTCCGGCTGGGCAGCAGTGACATGGCGGACGGACGAGGGTGGGGTTTCGCGGCTGGAGCGGAGACGTTATGGCGGCCTGGGATTTCGAATGGCGAAAAGGGGGCGATGGGAGGGGGTGAAGCATGACTTAGGGATGTGCTTGTCCAAAATGTAGGGTGTGTTACAAAAGTACCCCCCCACCGATTTGAACTAGCGGCCATTTCGGCTCAGATGTTAGAAGGGGGATTTTGTGTGTCGGGAATTGGCAGATGGAGGGAGTTTTCGCGCGTGTTGTAATTTCGGGATAGCAAGGTGCGGGTTGTGAAGAAGCCTGTTTTGAGAGCACAATATCTGAATTTTTGGGATATAACAAGATGCGGGTTGAATTTTAGGGACAAGCCTAACGTGTAGTAATATTTTACTTGTACGTACCAAATCAATTCGCACTTCCCTCAACCAAAAAGAAAACGAAAAAATAAAACTATTCACACCACACAAGAGAGAGTCTTGCCCCGTTTTACTATACAAATGCTATTCAAAGCTACTCCCGCCTTCCATCTATATAGGGCCTAATGAGTTTTTCAATGCTAACTTTGACCAAATATTAGAGCAATGATATATGACATGCAACTTACACAAAGCACACCGTTAAATTCGTCTGTGAAAGGTTCTTTCAATGGTATAATTTTCACATTTTGCATGTCATGTACTATTAATCTTGTCAATAGTCAAAGGTGGTCTTAAAAATCTCATTACGCCCTATATAGATGGAAGGAGGGAGTATGAATCCATGTTATGTCCGATTAAATTTTTTCGCTTGCTATATAATGCATGTAACCTACTCATACCAACATTTTAGTGCATTCCAAATGTCTATACTACCGCTGCAATTCGAACTAAATTTGAATTTGTTTCTCTATTTCAATAAGAATCTACAATCATGATTGTTGCCAACTTCAACCATAATTCGTGTATTACCTTAATAACACACCACATGATTACTATAGAGATAGATATGAACTATGTGTACTACATGAACTCGAATTCTATTTTTTGAATACACTTGATGTTGATTCCAAATAATAGTACATTTGATGTACTAACTATATATTCATAATCTAAACCATGTTCCATACGTACACCGTGTTTATCACACAAAGTATAGTGCCCCGCCCCTACATTATGACAAGTATTTAGACCAGAGTTGCAAAAGCGACACATTAGCCCAAATTATAATCAATGTTCTACATTATGATATCTTCTTCAAGTATCCGTATCCACTTTTTTATAATGAATTATGATCTTTGTTCGTCTTTTACACCGTCACGATCCTCTTCTATTTGTAGCTAGCTAGCACTAACTTTCTATCGTGCATGCACACGCCCGTCCCCCTCACGCACCCTTAGCGTCCCCTCCATCGCGCACGTTCATTATTTCTCTTTAGGTCATCCACCAGCGGTGTGTGTAGGCCCCCGGCTCCTTCTTTCTGGCACACACCGGTCGATATACCTCTCTAGCCAAGTGTGCCTACAACAAACACATATATACTTCCCCTCTTCTCTTCTCACCGTCCATGCCCCCATATGACCAATACGATTCCACGCAGGTGCACACTCCCTCCCCTCTTTTCATTTATCACATGCTCGCACACTCCTCCCCCCTCAACATGGTAGGCCTCTCGCACCACCTCCTAGCCACACCCTCTCCCCCTGTCTGCCTCTCCGAACCTTATTTGCTTCTAACACATGCAGGCGTGTATATGAACTGATCTCCCTACATATAGCCAGGTCGACTGTAATTCGTTTTCACTAAGAACCCATACACTTACCTCGCTAGTTATGTCTCTCCTTTTCTCGGACACACGACGGTTGATCTTCCTATGTAGTTATGCATGCTTACCACAACCATATCTTCTCCCATAATCATCCTTGAATACCTCCCATCCCGTTTCTCACACGCACGTGCATAGACAGACAGACATCCCCCGCCCTCTCTTATTGATATTGCACTCATACCCTCCGTTTGTCTAGCAGGCTTCTCCCACCGTTTGTGAGACGCCACTCCACCACCAACCCTCTGACGCTCTACCTTTGTCTTTTTCCCAACCTTATTCCTCTGCTACACATATCCATGGATGCCGATCGATCTCCCTCAATACATATTAGGTCTCTCTCCTTCCCCACACATATACTAGTCGACCGGTCTCTACCCCCCCCCCCCCACCCACAAACACACACCGATAGTCGAACGTTGTAGGTAGGTATCCATGCCACGGAGAAGAACTGCACCTCTGCCCTCTCAAATTCCAGTAGGCCAGCCGCCCTGTATCTTTGACGTGGGCAAACACAAATTCGATGGCACTCTTTATTGATCGCGCAGCCACACACTTCATTCCTGTTTTCAATTCTATCGATATCTCACGTCCATGACTCCGTTTCACACACATTGCATATGTTACGTTTTTCTGATTGAGATATCATCAACACATTGCCTCTGTTCCGCACAAACCATCTCTCTCACACCCACCCACGTACGTACTTGCACCTAAAGAAGAAGTGCATGCAGGACGCACGTACTCACGTCTCGTTCCCGGCCACACCCGCGCGGGTACACGGTGGAGTTCATTTCTGTATGAAAAGGCAGCCCACATGATAATTTGACGCGTGTAGTGGTTATTTACTCGAAGGAGGGTCGGGTACCACGCCTAGAATATAAAACGATTGCCGTGGGGAAAATGGAAAAATGGGTTGGTCTCTCGTCACACCATCTCACACAAGGCCGCCGTGGCCTCTCTCTCAGCGTTGGTCAGTGATCCGGTCGCATCCCGTCCGCCGGCGTAAAGGGAGGATGTGCATCGTCTCTACATTCGACAGCGTTGAGGTAGCTCGTCCCGATCTGCGGTACCCGCCAATCTCTCTGAACAAGCTCCGGCGCGGTAGGGCCTTCCCCACTTGCTCGCTGCCGCAGTATGGGCAGATCCTAGCCGTCGGCGCCCTCCTAGTAACATCCCGATGACCCTCAGGTACAGCTTCCTCCGGCCTTGCTCCACTGCCCATCTTCCCACATTGCTGCATGTGGATCTTCTTTAGTTGTTTGCTTAAATCGTATCTTGGCCGGCGTACTTTCCATCTTGCAATCTCGTCCTCAAACCATGTTTGATAAACCACCATGTGTTATCTTTCCCTTTTTACATGGAACATGCTTCTTTTTTGTCGGTGTATGTGTCTTCAACTCGTGTTATTGGGCAGTAATTGTTTCCTTTTGACCTCCTTTTGCAAACAGGGCTATCCATTTTCACCTCGTTGCTATTGCGACCTTTTGGTGAACTGCACAAATCACTTTTTTGAAGAGTGTTTTGTGCAGTTCCGCAAAAATGTCACACGGGCAACGTTTTTACATTTTCGTGGGACTACGGAAAGGGAGATAGGTTTTGCTATCCTCCTCATCCAACTCCGTGCCTAATCTTATCCAACAAGAAGTTAGTCCTAAAGAGAGATTGTAGAGGTGATCAGCTTCTATTTATGTGTGTTATGTTTCATCATCTAGTTCCACTATTATTATAATCACACTGACTGGATATCTTTGCAAACAGGGATGGTTCGCTCGATTTTAGTGGAGCTGCACAAAATGATCGGATTGTGGTGTCCTTCATACACCTCTTTTTTGGCTACAGAGCTGGGTGAAACTAGCTGCCAAGCAATGAACACTGTGCCAAGGAAATGGAGCCATGCCTACGAACAGCATCGATCAATTATATATTTTTTCTTTATTCGTACACCTTCTCACAACTTTGTCTTTAGTTTTCATGTGAATATTGGCGCTGATCTGCGAACCATTGAGATGAATTAGCCATGGTAGTTTCATTTGTATTTGATGGAATATTGTAACGAGATAATCTCGAGGCAAGACACATGAATCCTAAGTTGAAACCTTTTTTTCCTGTGGGAACCAAAGTTGAAACCTTCATAGCATCACAGTACAATTTCATTAAAATTATGCATACAAATAAACAAATCCTGAAGGATTGATAGCAATGCCAGAAAAAATTCAACTTCGTTTCGCCGGCACGTTGGACATCCTTCATCCGGCTCCACCTGCCATGCAGCAATATTGAGTGCACAACACAACTTCAGGGAAAGAATCACCCCGGTCGTTGTGCCGCAGTAGTAATGACTAGTGAGCAGTCAAATCACAGAGCCCCACCTTCTCCACAGTAAGTTGCTCAGACGAAGCAACCATCATTTCTCTGTTCCTTGAATCTGCTGGTACTCCCATATTCCCACTGTAATAAGTTGCTCGGGTGAATCAACCATCACTATATCCACTCACGTGTGATGACCACATGAGCTATCAATTCAGATTGCATGTTAAAAAAATAAAGGTCGATAACTAATGCGGCAAACTTTCAAAAAAGAACTAATATGGCACCTCGGGCCAACGCGGCCAGATCGCATTTTGCACGAGAAATTACACACCATGTTTCGTTGACATGTGGTCCCGTTCGAACATATCAGTGAGACGACGGCGAGTAGTAGGAGTATTTTTGAATGGACGTGTAGGCCGGGGCGCCTCTTCGTGAACCATGGCAAACTGGCAACTGTCCACCGACTCTTCACCTTTCCCTCTCGATTTGGAAGTGCTGTCGCACGCTCTTCCTCTCCCTCCTCCATTTTCCTTTAGCCCTTCACCCTTTCTTCTGCCATTGTTCGATCGTCTTCTCCATGGAGGGAACAGGCCAGAAACGACCCCGTTATTCTTGGCCCGATCTGAAAGATGACGTGGTGGAGGAACTCATTGATCGGTGCGACGTCATCACCTTGGCTAGCATGGCAGGTTCGTTCAAGCCCATTCTCAACTCAACTAATAACATCATTACAAGGAACCCAAGAGTCAAGGAGCGGTTTGATCTCCCCTATCTTCTTCGCCGTGACCCTGATGACTACTAGCCCGGGGACGACGGAGGCCTCGCCTTGTGCAAGTTGATGCCGCTTGATAATGATGCATATGATGTTAAGATGCCATCGCTTGAGGGCAAGGCCTGGGCATGCGCAAATGGAGATTAGGTTGTTTACATTGGGTCCAACTGCGAGTGGGAACTTGTGAATGTGTACACTCATGACCGGGTTCCACTTCCAACAATCTCAGCAGACTGCCCAAAGGTTGAGCACACCAGTATTGTACACACGTTCAAATACAATCATGGTGACTGTGTTCTACGGAAGATAGCAATTTGTCGAGTTCCCAACCGCTCTTGGAATTACAACAACTATGAAGTTGTTGCTATCTTCGACAAGCTTGTTGCCGTCCTTGGTGGTTTGACTCGATGGATATTGATCAAAAATCAGTTTATGTACACGGATGAGTACTGTGATGCAATAAATTAGAGGGTCTTGTGTTTGCTTCCACCGCTCATGGCACTGTTTTTGCATGGTATCCTCGTTGTTTCGATACGTTTGTCTTCCACCGTAATTATAATTGTTTCATCCACATGCATGCGGGTTAGCAAGTTTCCCTTTACTAATTAACCTTCTTCTTGTGTTTCCAAGATCCTGTGAACATTCCACCACCTATACTTGAAAAAATTTATAACCAAGGGGGAGATGGCGATGGTGATGACAGGAGCATGAGGACGAGCAGAACGTATATACTCAGTGGCGCCCGGCAAATAATTTTGATGGATCACCTCTTCTTGTGTGTATACAACCTACTGATGATGTTACTGTTGAGGGAGCACGTGTTGTCTCCCATGGTCGCACTCTTCGGACCTATTCCAACACCCGTTGCATGGTATTCGGGTGGATACTAGTGTGCTAGCGCCAACACCTTCTCCCTGGTACAGAATTGATAGTCTTGGAGAAAACTCACTATTCCTTCGACAAAACTATCCGATGATGGTGAAAGGCGATCCAACTGCTGTTGACACAACGTTACTAGTACCATTTACGAGAAGCAACTGTGTCTATACCTCGGACACTAGGGTGGTTCCCTACCCTGGTACTGATATAGTAGGCCGCTTCAGCCTGGATGATCAGTCCTGCGTTGGTCTCGAGATCGACAATAGATGGCCCGTCCCAGAGAATCACTTGTGGTTCAAAGCAAGTGTTTCCAACACCGAGGAATGGTTGAGTTGAAGTTCATTTCATTGCTTGTTATTTGTTGTGTGGTGAAAACTTTAGTATTTATAATGTATCCTCGTTGTCGATGTGGGTTGATGACCTGTTGTATATAATAAAATGATATGCCTGTGATAAACTTACTAAATTTATGAATGGCTTTCGAGTTGCTTCTGTAAGTGAGTGGTGCGACGAGGCAAAAAAATATTTTCTGAATACATAATTGTACGTGCATTGCAACAAGTTATCGGATGAGGCCAATCAACAATAGTAGTACACTTTTTGTACTAGTTTCACATGCTTCACGCGTCGTGCAGGTGTTTTTACTGTATCCATATTGTACGTAACCAGCACCTCGAATCCTTGATACTAGTACTATATAGTAAGTAGTAGGAGTAGTAGGGTGGCATGGGCCAGAACAAGCATTCACGTCCAGGAGTACGGCACACGCCACCAGCACGACTTCCATCTGACACCATATTTCTAGGAGTCCGTCCTAGAGCAATCTCTTCAACATCATCGTTGCTCTAACTCAGCCATCGTGCGTAGGGTGAGGTGGGGGTTTGCCGATAGTCGGTTTCCTGAACTGTGGTCTCGCTTGTAAGGCCAACTCCAACGCTCTATCAATATATGGATGTACTCTTCTTCCCAATACAAAAACTTCCATCCATTCTACTCCCTCCATTGCACAATACATGCCTTCTATTTGTCAAAATATATATGAATCTAGACATGTTTTAGTATATAGGTACATCCATTTTTGGACAAATGGAAGTCAAGTATTTTGGAACGGAGGGAGTACACAATAAATTTTTTAAGTTAGCACAACTAGTCTAATCCGAGAGCACAACCGAAGATTTGGTCAGGTTCTTCCTCCTTTTGCCGATACGTGGGACATCCAGCATCCAGGTCATGTCACAAAAGAAAATAGAGTGGTAGTTGAAGCCACGAGATGTGCATCTTGCGTTAAACTGTAAATAGAATCTTACTACTCTTGAGTAACTCCAAAAGCGGCCACCGAAGATCTTTATTGGATTTGTTTTTCATCACCAGCACGTCGAGGTGAAAGATGTGCAGGTTCAGTGGGTCCTCTTTCAATGACATGTGGGGCCGCATGTGAGCAAACAGACGATGGGCTCCGCACGTCCGCTGGCTGGTTGAGAAGAGAGATAGAGGAGGGCTAAGCATGGACTGCAGGAAATTTGTTCTACGTAACCAGCACCTTGATATTCGTGTGTGGTTGTTTCTAGAATAAAAAAGGAGGTACCCCTACTTATGTTACTCCCAATATGCCTAGCCTAAGGTTAGTAGGTGACCTTGCGCTTGGCTCTTCGGCTCTTCCGGAAGTCGATGGTTCTACAGTAGTGCTTCTGGCAATCTGACACCAAATGAACTGCTGCACGTCCACCGCTTGTAAGCAAAAGTCTCTCCTCGTGCTGCGAGCCACCACGCACGCGTTGGCGAGGGAGAAGGCGTAATCAAGCTTCTCGTCATTCTGCGAGTTGACGGGACACGTCAAAGTTATTTACTAGTAGTACGTACTCTCTCCAAAAAAGGGCTCACCATGTCATTGCTACCATCCCGTGCTCCGTCGTTGAGTATGTGCACTATTCATGTGCCATCGAGGAGAAAAAATATTGCGTAGGTGCCATCAAAGTGCACGACTCACTTACGAAAAAAGGTTTCCCCCCGCTTCCCCCCCCCCCCCCCCGCACGACTCACTTACGCACTGCTTATCTGATTATCTCCATTTTCTTGCATGACACGTGCCCCTTGATGCTAGATGTCTCGTGTGTTGGGTAAAGGATGAACAAAGCTCATGTAAAAGAAAAGAGTTGAAGATGTTTTATACTCCCTCCATTCCCAAATATAAGTCTTTCTAGATATTTCAATAAGGGACTACATACGAAACAAAATGAGTGAATCTACACTCTAAAATATGTCTACATACATCCGTATGTTGTAGTCTATTTGAAATGCCTAGAAAGACTTATATTTAGGAACGGAGGGAGTAGTTTATATTGAATTGTTGATAACCACGCAACAAGCCACGCATGTACAGGACGCATGCAGCCACGCACGTACACAAGCCAGTGCACTAACTCCATCCGATCCAACTCATGCACAGACGCGCATAGCATGGAGCACACAACGCATGTACACAAGATGTGCATGCACACACGCTCGGCCGTAGAATGCACGTGAATAACACATGCATGCGCACACACTCGGCTGCATGGAGGCGTGTGCCATCCACGGTGACATCCGGTTCGTCGTGCTACGGCGAAGCTTGCACGCAACGGCGCATACGCATCTCTTGCAGCACCTCTTTGATGTCATTGCTCAACTACTAGTCGGAGACGAAGATGACCGTAGCCTCGGCCTTAGAGCTAGCACCGATGGAAAAACACGCACGCTGCACGCACATGAGCACATACGGAGTGCCCACGACATGGTGGTGGTGCGTCCCCAGTCACCTCTACTCCTTCTATGCACGTTGTCTATCAAGTCGGCTGCATGCTAATGATGATGTCGATGAGATCTTCTAGGCCTCAGATGATGACGAGAAAAATTATGAGACACAAGGTGACGTACACCGTCAAGGTCCATGGTCAAGGCGGTGCTAGTAAGTGCTTAGATGTGCTTAGAGCAAGTACAATAGAGCTGAGTCAGCCGGCTATAAGGAATAAACTAGTATATTTCTACTTAGTTGGAGGAAAGAGAAGAGGAGAGAGAAGGTAAGCGGGCTCTTCGTGAAGAGCCAGCTCTAGCACGTGCTCCTAGGCACTTTGTGAGAACGAAAGGTGGGCCACATAATAAAAAAGTAGTAGTACACTCTTTTGATCTACACTATTGTACATGTTGACTATAAGATGGGCTGTAGATGACATGGCACTGACTTATACTACTAATGCTCTTTAGATGAGGTGCTAAGTGCATTAAATGGCTTAGTAACTCAAGTCTTCAATGCATTGGTGCTTAGTTTATTGGTGCCACATCATATTTATGCCTACGTGGCAGACTTAGCACCTGGCTACTTCTGGGCCCTCCTGACCAAGGGCGTTGTCGCCAACCAGGCACTCACCTCTAGGCTCCGGCAACACCACGCCCGCGCTTGTTGCGCAGAACGCCAACAATATCTACTTGTCCTTTAGTGCCGGACAAATACGCACCAACACACCAATTGCAGGGTCGTACGTACACTAATCAGTGCTTGTTACAGCTTCCCTTTTTTATTTAAACTACACGGTCACTCTTAACCTATCTCGTTTCGATTGGCTTCGCAAGTGGTAAACCAAATGCAACGGAATTACTATACATCAACTGGTAAAACGAGTGCGCACGAGATGTCCGGTGAGCTCAAATCTTTTTTTTTGCGGGAATCTGGTGAGCTCAAATCTGTTACGTGATACTGAAATAGTAGATTTGGTTTCACTAGTCATGTAGTCCAAAGACAAAACATATTTTAGTCACATAATATATCAGGGGTAGAATGGTCTTTTCATGTTAGACTTAACACTATTATGTGGCAAAATTGACGGAAGTGTCATGAAGGGAACAAAATAAAAATTGTGCGTCAAAAAGGGGAAATGATATTTTTTTAGGGCCAAAAAAGGAAGCAAAATTAAGAAAGGGCCAAATAAGGAATTCTCTCCATGATATTTCCCCGTCCGGACCGATCCCAAGTTGGCTTCTCACCTTCTTGGCCCAACAAAAACCCCTCCCCCCTCCAGTGCACGCTTCCTGCCCGGCGCCAGCTGAGCCCGCCGCTCCACATTGATGGCAAGTCAGGGCGAGGCAACCTCTCACTGCTTCCACCGTTGAAGCGGTGCGCCGACCGAGGGCACCGCCCGCTGCACGCCCGGCATTTCAGACTACACAGTGGATAGTAACTTTAGAGCAAGTACTACAATTATATGACATTAGCAGGCTATAAGGATTTAATATAGTATTTGTGCTTAGTTGAAGGAGAGAGAAGAGAAGCGGATTGTAAACGTGTAGCTAGTTGTACTCCAACATACTTTTTGAGACAAAAGGTGGGGCCGTTATTAATGATATTGTATTTATACTAAAGGGACTAACGGACGCCTTAATTACTCCATTTTTTTGAGACAAACATTGGTGGGGCTCTTATTGACTTTTTTGAGCTATTATTGACTTGGACATGGGGTTTGGGGGCCAAAGGCCTACTATTATACTCGCACGACCGACCTGACATGCTCTACCCTAGCCGCCGCTGTATCATATGGTTTCGCACCGTTCCAGATATTAGCGCCGACACGAAATTCTTCTCCAGCCCTCCTTCCGGCGTGCACCGCGAGAAGGGACAGTAGTCCTCCGAACCCCGCCTTTCGTGATCATGTACGAGAGAGGGGCGATCAAGTTTTTGGAGAGCACACTCCTGTGACTGCTGCGAGCGACGACTACCTCAACGACAGCCTTCTTCCCCGACCTCAGTAACCTCTTCATCAACGACATGAGTGACAACATCAACCACATCGGTTCTGCTCCCGCTAAACAGTACTCCCTCCGTTCCTTTATGTAAGGTGTATTATTTTTGGAACGGTGACCAAGGCGCATAAATATAGAGGTGTTAGGACAGAACTACCCTTGGCAAATTTATTTATTATTGGCAAGTAAATCAGTGAGTGCAGGAAAGTATGAGATACATGCAATCGAGAGAGAGATTCTTTCCTTTTTTGCAACAAAGAGAGGTACATGCAATCAGGAGAAAGATACTTTCCTTTTGCTGGAGGGTTAAAAAGCGAATTAGGAGGATTTAGAAGAAATGCACCTTACATTGTGGAATTTTATCAAAAAACAAATACACCTTATATAAAGAAACAGAGGGAGTATGTGATTCTGCCCTCCTGGTTTAGTCCGCGTCATTACTTTGATGTTTGCAATTGTCGTCATGATATATTTACTGCAGATTCAGATTAAATCTCATACTAAATTGCTCATATATTCAACAATCCAATCCAAAAACCTAATTACTGGCAATTTACTCCGAGTGGTTTTGTTGCGCTTTTTAAGCCGCCTACTTTTAAGGGGGTGCAATATAAAAGGTGGCGCACAAGAGCAGTATATTGGTTTCAGATCATGTACTGCTATGACGCCACTAAGGGTAATCCTAAGGGCGATCTTAATCCTACACAGCAGGAAGCTTTTCAGAACATGCATACCCTCTTCAATGCCGCCTTGCTGAGTGTTCTTGACGATTCCATTGTGGATTCATATAGGTCGTTTGACAACGGGAAAGACATGTGGGCTGCGCTCGAGGCCATGTTCGGGCCCTCGGGCACTGGCAACGAGTTGTATGTCATGGAGCAATTCTATGACTACAAGATGACTGATGAGCGCTCTGTTGTTCAGCAGACTCATGAGATACAGTCACTCTCTAAGGAACTTGAGTAATTTTAGTGTGTGTTGCTAGACAAATTTGTTGCTGGGACCATCATTGCCAAGCTTCCACCTTCGTGGAACGATTTTGCTACTTCTCTGAAAAACAAGAGACAAGAGTTTTCTGTTTTGGATCTCATTAGCACTCTTGATTTTGAGGAGAAGGTGAGAGCAAAAGATACACGTGCTTCAGTCGCTGAGGGAGCTTCTAGTGCCCACATGGTACACGAGAAGAACTTCCAGCCCAACCAGCCCCAAAACAACAATAACAAATCTCAGGGGAAAGGCAAGTTTGATGCAAAAAACACGCCGTCACATTCTACCAACTTCAAGAAGAAATGTCATAACGGGAAGGGATACAAACCTCAATTTTGGTAGCACCGCACAAAATTTATATGGCTACATCTACCTGCTGTCAGCTGACCTCAAGGTGCTCCAGGTATTCCTACATTCGTAACTAGGTACAATGACCACCGCAAGATGAAATTAGCTTATTCGTACATTGACTTGCTGAATGCAGTGCAGAACGATCCGGTCATGTGTGGAGGAGCAAACAAGCAGTGCAGCTGAAGGTGGAAATCAACCAAGGACTTATGGAATTATATGTAATCTTCCTCAGGCAGGTCAGTATCCCCTTCATCCAGATGATCGTGTTTTGTCATGCCGAGGTATTGATATGTGCTACTATTTTGCAACACCTTTTAAGTATAGCTACTGTTTTCCTATCTTTTCAGATTCAGGACAACGAATATGATATCAGGGGAACTGCACAATATAGACCCATGTTGAGTCATCTCTATTGCCTCATGTGTTTTCTGCAAATGTGTCAGCATCAATTGCAAGATGAGGCAGCTAGCTAACTGTGGAGTTGCCAACATGCTCAAAGTTCTCGCAATATTGAGAAGAAACAAGCATGCCCAGGAAATTAATGCGTGCGTAGGGAGGCCCTTTGCTCAGAGAAGCATCGGCCGATTTTCTTTATTTCCACACCTTCTCACAGCTTTGTATATTGGTTATAGTATGGTGAATCATTGAGATGCATAGACATGCTGAACTTTTGTTCTTCTGAATGTTAGTTTAATGTGAGTGTCTGCATCCAGTACCGCATCCTCTAATTTGGTGGATGCACACAGAGCAAATAAATCTCCTTAATTTACTCCATAACCACCCTATTAAATAGGCCTAGTAACAAACCAGGCGCATGCAGTGGCCGGCGGGCACATGCATCCTGCATGCATGGCCAGTCAGCCAAGCCCATGCGCCAGCTCCAATGCAGCAACGCAAAAGAAGAGTGCGGTTCTAGGGAAAAAGCGAGTAGTAAGTGCAGCGGGCCTTATAAACACGAACAGCTCGCTCTCCCGCTTCCGTCTCCCCACCCAATTCCCCTCGCTCCCCAATCTTCCTCACTCGTCGACAAAAGCCCGCTCACCTTCCTCCTCACTCGTACAGAAAATGCTTGATCCTCTTCTTCCACTCCTACAGAAATCCCCAGCCCTCCTTCTTCCCCACTCGCACTGCCACTAGGCTCGTCTCTGGCTACTCTGCTCAAACCCATGAGCTCGGCGTGATGCCCACAGGGAAAATGGAGTCGGCTGGCCCCAGCGCCAAGATGTTGAGGCTCCTGCCAGCGGCGATGCCAGTTGTAGATCCTGCACCCTGTAGCGCGGGGAGAAGCGACGAGCCCCCCCCCCCCACCCGGATCCGAGGAACCGGTAGAATCTCCGGTGGACCGCATCAACGATCTCCCAGGCGTCATCCTTGAGGAGATCATCTCGCTTCTCCCTACCAAGGATTGCTGCTGCACACAAGTCCTCTCAACTCAGTGGCGCCCTCTATGGCGCACCGCGCCCCTCAATCTCAACTGTCATCAGATATCTGTCCTTCCTGAATTTGATCTCATCAGAGCCATCGTCTCTTCTCACCAGTAGGGCCCCGTTCAATGCCTCTGTATCCCGACAAGCTACCTGCTGTCCATACCCGACAAGGTGGACGCTTGGCTGACATCCCCTAAATTCGGAAAACTCCAACAGTTTGAGTTCTACCATTACCACGAAAGTTTCATACCACGAACATACCAAGAATTCGTGCCCACACCACCGTTGTCCATCCCACAGTTTTCCTCCTCTCTCCACACTGCCACCTTCGCCCGGTGCCATCTACCAGATGATTTGGTACAAATGCTTCGACTCCCACTGCTAAAAAAACTTCCGCTTGTGGTGGTTTATCTGTCGGAGGCCCCACTGCACAGCATCATCCACTCCAGTTGCCCTATCCTGGAGCGCTTGCTGATTGTTTTGGGAATAGAAATCGATATCAGTTGTCTCCAAATAAAGTCACCTCACCTTAAAAGCGTTGGAATTTGTTTTAAAGGATAGTAGCTCATCATCGAAGATACCCCTTCACTTGAAAGGTTGCTCCTTCATAATTTTTATACACCTTCAGAAATAACTGTCGTCTCTGCACCCAAACTGGAGACCTTGGGTGTAATTCGTGACGCATTTAATAATCACAAGGAGTTGGTGTTTAGCTCCTCACTTTTTCAGGTACCGTATATTATTATCTACACATTTGTAATCATATGCTGCATTTTTCATTTGTGCGCATAAGTTTTATATCATCTTGGAGTACACTTTGGGTACTAATATTATGTTATATGCTCAATGAAGAGTTCATCCATTAATAGCCTATCAATGCTGCTGGATTCTGTCAAGATCATATATATCAGAATGTATAGTTTTGATCCGGCCTAATTATTGGCTTGCTGCGATGCTTTCGATCTCTGGAGAATTTTTACATAGAGGAGATGAGATTTCATGCACATTGAAAGCCCGTATATATTGTACTAGAATTATCTGTTCATCTGTCGTTCTTTCGACATACTCTTTTTTCGGACCTTAACTATTTTCAATCTTCATGTCTACTTAGGCAGAACCACATGGAGAAAAACATATAACCAATCCTTGGTGTAATATGCACAAGGATTTTCTCGGTTCTCATGTCATTTGTTTGAGGATAATAACGATGGGATGATATGCATCCAACCAGGCAAACAGAAGCTTTGTCACATTCTTCCTGTTGAATGCGAGCTTACTATTGTCCATGAGGCTTAATTTTTACAGCAAGAGATTTCTCACGGACGAACATGTTGAACAGCAAAAAAAGAAGTTTCAGGTGGACAAATGGGCTTCTAAACGTGCTCGGCTTCTATTTACAATAAGTTGTAGACATCCTGAAATAACTTTTTTTGCACAGGATGTTGATTTTATGGATCAGACCGATCCATTTGTTTGTGACTGCAAAAAAGAGTGATTGGATTAGATGTTATTGTAATGTTCAATCTGGGTTTTGTCTAAAAATTTGATGAACAATTAATCCTTGGGCTTTTTGTACCATTTGTATGCTTGACTTGCATGTTGTTACCCTCGTACTCCCCTCCACCTGCCACTACACTGCCGCATCTTCCATGGCTGCTATTCGTTCCCGTCCGAGGCCTTGTCGTTGTTCTCCGCCTTGGTTAGCTCGTTGTGCCTGCCGCTGTCTGGCATTGTCAACATGGTCAACAACCAAGAGGAATCAGGAGATGACTATACGTGGAGAGGCCGACGGTAGGGACCCACCAGGGTCATTGCATTTCGCAAGCAGGTGCCTCATTATTACAAGCCAAAAAAATACTTCCTCCTCATTGTTTGACAACTAGGTTCCACGCCATTGTCAATGTAGTCAATAAACGAGAAAATTACACAACGAGCGGATAACCAGGGACCCAGTAGCTTGCCCAGTTGTTTTTCAGTTTTAGAGACGGAGCTCAACAGCGCGCTGTGCGGGGGCTGTGGCCCGTCTAGCCCATGCTTATGCTTTTATTAATCACATGACGAGCCCAGTTGATATATTTTTTCTTTCTGAAATTGGCTAGCCCAGTTCTTTTTTTGGAGAATACCAAAACCGAGGCCTACTTGCTTTTCTCAGCCCTACTGGGCTGCAAATCTTTCAAGACGAGGAGGGATGTAAGTAGTAAGAAATGGGCTTCCCCAGAAAATGGGCTATAAGTTGTAAGAAATGGGCTGTAAATTTTTAAACCAAAGCCAACCGGCAATTGCATTAAAATATCATTTTTCAGGATTTCTCTACTCTCTACTCTTATAAAAACCAAAGCCAACTGGAAATTACATTAAAATATCTTCTTTTCTCCCACAAGATAAACTACTCATACAAATGCATCTTCATGCTCCGTTCAACGAACGGGCATCTTGCTAGTTAAGATTCTAAATTTCATTCATTTTTTTGCGGAGAATTGTTTTTTGAATTTTATTTTTATATAATTTTTTGAAAATTATTTTTAATGTGACTCGAAATTTTGTGATTAAAAGAGTTCGGGCCCCACCGAAATATGCAAATTTTCATTGAATTTTTTAGCAGTGCCTACAATATATGGTCTGTAATGCTAATAAAAAGAATATGGGCTTCAAATATCCTTAAGAATTAGCAAATGGGCTGTAAATTATTGAAAATAATGGCTAATGGGTTGTATGCTGTTTTCCACAGATTTGGAGGCTGACTTTTGGGCCTACTAGGTTGACGATGATGCTGTCCTAAATTTTTTTTTTGACGCGTATGCAAGGCTTTGTCAACTTAGTCAACACATAGCAGTGACTGTTGGATGTCCATCCGACGGCCGCCGTGCTTCTTCAATCTCTGATCTTCCTGCTCCAGCCGCCCAAACCAGCGCCGGCGGGACTGCCTGCTCCCTCCTCCCGTGGCTGGCTGTGCTGCTGCCAGGCCATCCCTCTAACCACCCACAAATCCTGTTATTTTCCGGCGACGTCAGCCTCACCCCGCAGCTGACCAGTCAGCGCTCATTCTCCCCTCAGCGTGGGCATCCGCTGCGGTGGCTTCGCCGGCTCCGGGTGGTTTTCTTCCTGGGCCTCACAAACCAGCGCCGGCGGACGAATGGCTTGACATGGTGACTGGAGGGTGGCTCCTGCGAGCCGCCCAGGAGGGCCGCGACGACCGGGGAGGCCGGCGCGGCGCGATGGGCGAGGAAGGGGCCGCGCAGCTCTTCCCAGGAGGCTGCTGGGGGATGCTGGGACGATGCTTGCTGCTCGCTCCCTGCCGGGCCGGTGGCGGCGTTGACGGCAGGTGACAGGGAATGACGAGGGCGCCCGCCGGGGGGAGTCGTCTGGGCGACACAGGAAGCAAGGGCGGCTTGGCGCCCAGCGTGGGCCCGACGAGCGTCAGGCATGGATGCGATGGTCGAAGAAGAACAGGGCGACGGGAGACGAATTCCGGCGCACCCCTACCTGGCACGCCAAATGTCGGATTTCGGGTTCCGGCAGACCCTTGAAGTTCGAACTCTGGGGTGCGCGCGGAGATTTCGCCCCCTACCTACCTGCTCCTCGCCGGCTCACTGAGATCTAAACTACGAAAGGAACAACACAAGGGACACAGGGTTTATACTGGTTCAGGCCACCATTGTGGTGTAATACCCTACTCCAGTGTGTGGTGTGGTGGATTGCCTCTTGGGCTGATGATGAACAATACAAGGAAGAACAGCCTCGCGAGGGTCTATTCTTGGCTCGTGCGATGAACTGCTAGGAGGAGTTCAGTCGCTCTATCTACTGGTTTCTTGGTGAGGATCCAAATGCTCTATCTCTGCGTGTCCGTGTGTGTCTACCTTGTGGGTGGCTAGTCCTATTTATAGGCAAAGGCCCTGGGCCTCTTCCCAAATATTGAGCGGGAAGGGAGCCAACAATTGGCCATTTTGAAGGGGAACAGCGGGTACACTTATCCTGACTAAAGTTGGTCCTCTCCTGTCAAAGGCTCTGGTGATGACGCCAGCAAGGGCTCCACAATGACTTCCTTCCTGCCATTGGGCTGGTCTTGGCCGTGTTGCACTGAAATGGATGCCTTTGCTTGATGCTTTCGCCTGCGCTTGCTCCCTTTGCACCAAAGAGGGAAGGAGGACACTGTGCGGGCTGGTGCCCGACTGGCGCCCGACTGGCGCCCTTGGTCGTCATGGCTTGCGTCATGGGCACCTCGCGAAGTACCCTGCCTTGAACTCTCCGCCTCCTCGTGAGCCAGCCTGATGAGGCCGTGCCTGAGGAAGCTCCTTGTTGTCCGCCCCGCGAGGCCTGGCCCCTCGCGAGGGTCTTGAGCTCGTGTTGATGAGATGGGCCGTGCTGGCCCCCCTTTGAGCCACGCCGCGGGCCGCTGGAAGGCAAGTCTGGGGACCCCCGTTCCCAGAACGCCGACAGTCATCCTTGTGGATCGGGATGGAGCGTACATTGTATTTGTGGCATAGCTTAGAGGATATTTGTGACTTAGGTGAGTACGGGGTCGCAGCTAAGCCCCCCCGAGTGGGAGGATTGCTCTCCACTCGGGATGTTTTTAACTTAGGCGAATTAGGTTCGCTGCTAAGCCGTTTGCAGTCTGGGGATTGGATATGGTTGGACCCTTCAAAACCGGCGCGAGTGGTTTCACCCATTTGCTTGTAGCGGTCCACAAGTTCACCAAGTGGATCGAAGCCAAGCCCATCAAAAACCTTGGAGCAGGCACTGCCGTCAGTTTCATCAATGAGTTGATATTCAGATATGGAGTTCCTCACAGCATTATCACAGATAACGGCTCCAACTTTGATTCTGATGAGTTCAAGGCGTTCTGCGCATCCCAAGGCACTCGGGTCAACTATGCGTCCGTTGCACACCCGCAGTTGAATGGACAGGCAGAAAGGGTGATTGGTTTGATCCTTCAAGGGTTAAAGCCTCGATTGATGCGCGACCTTAAGCAAGCTTCTGGAGCTTGGGTTACTAAATTGCCGTCCGTCATATGGGGGCTAAGAACAATGCCTAAACAGTCGACTAATCGAACCCCTTTCTTCCTAGTGTATGGCGCTGAGGCTGTGCTTCCGAATGACTTGCTGCACAATGCTCCCCGAGTGGAACTGTTCTCAGAAGCTGAAGCAGAGCAAGCATGTGAAGACGCAGTTGATCTCCTGGAGGAAGAGCGTGAGATGGCTTTGGTTCAGTTGACCATCTATCAGCAAGATCTGCGTCGATTCCACGCTCGCAATGTCAGAAGTCAAGCATTTCAGGAAGGAGACCTAGTGCTCCGAGTGGATCCGAAACGACCTCACAAGCTCGCTCCGGCATGGGATGGTCCCTTCATCATCACCAAGGTGCTTCACAATGGAGCGTACAACCTACAATGTAACCAAGAACATGGACGAGCCATGCGCGTGGAATGCAGAGCTGCTTCATCCTTTCTATACCTAAACATCACTTGACCCGACGAGTTGTAATAAAAGTACTTCAGTTTGTTTCCCAAAGACAAGATTTTTACAGTATCTTAATGACTGGTTCCCCGTAATCACTTGTGCCCAAATCCCCAAGTGGGTAGCTTAGCTGCGAACCTGATTCGCCTAAGTTAAAACATCTCGAGTGGAGAGCAATCCTCCCACTCGGGGGCTTTGCTGCGATCCTGTAATCGCCTAAGATAAAAACATTCCAGGTGGAGAGCAATCCTCCCAGTCGGGAGCTTAGCTAGGAATCTGCTTCGCCTAAGTTAAAAACATTCCGAGTGGAGAGCAATCCTCCCACTCGAGGGCTGATCCGCGAACCTGTAATCGCCTAAGTTGAAAACATTCCGAGTGGAGAGAAATCCTCCCACTCGAAGGCTTAGACGCGACCTCGTAATCGCCTATGTTCAAAACATTCCAAGTGGAGAGCAATCCTCCCACTCGGGGGCATAGTCGCGACCCCGTAATCGCCTAAGTTAAAAACATTCCGAGTGGAGAGCAATCCTCCCACTCGGGGGCTTAGCTGTGACCCCGTATTGCCTAAGTTAAAAACATCCCGAGTGGAGAGCAATCCTCCCACTCGGGGGCTTAGTTGAGACCCCGTAATCGCCTAAGATAAAAACATTCTGAGTGGGAGGATTGTGCCAATCTTCTCTGGATTTGCGTCGATCCCTCGTTCAGAAATGAGAAAACCAAGTAACTTTCCACATGGGAGTCCGAATGTGCATTTTGATGGACTGGGCTTGATATCGTACCTTCTTAAGTTGGCAAAGGTTTCAGCAAGGTTAGTCAGCAGGTCGGAACCTCTGTGTGACTTAACCACTATGTCGTCCATGTATGCTTCCACATTCTGACTGATTTGAGTGAGCAGGCACTTCTGAATCATGTGCATGAATGTGGCACCGGCATTCTTTAGGCCAAAGGGCATAGTAACATAGCAAAAACACCCGAACGGGGTGATGAAAGCCGTCTTTATCTCATCGGGTCCATACAGTCGGATCTGATGGTACCCGGAATAAGCGTCCAGGAAGGACAATCGCTCACATCCCGCAGTTGAGTCGACTATTTGGTCGATGCAGGGCAGAGAAAAATGATCTTTCGGGTAGTCCCGATTAATGTGCTTGAAGTCAATACACATTCGGAGTGATTTATCTTTCTTGGGAACCATCACAACATTGGCGAGCCACTCGGAGTGGTATATCTCGCGGATGAACTCAGCATCCAGGAGTGTCTGGGCGTCTCTGTGGCCTCGAGCACCTATGGGGCAAAGGGGGCCCCTTCTAGTCCGGCAAGGGAGCGGAGGGCGCAAGCAGAGCAGATCGAGGTCGGGCGCGCGGGGGAGACGGGCGATTTTTACCCAGCTTCGGAGCTCTCCGGAGAGATAAAACTCCTACTGCTGCTTTGCGTTTGTATTTGCTTTTGCTCGATAGCGCGAGCGTATGGTGGTGTTGGATGTGTCGAATGAACCGGACCTCTTCTACGTGCGCATGGGCCTCCCTTTTATAGTCTGAAGGGGGCACCAACAGGTGGCGACGTAGGAAGAGGGGGTAGAAAGGTAAAAACGCAGGTTGGTACAACAGTGACCAACAGTGTCCCCTACCTAACTCTGACGGCAGGGGACAATGGCATTTAATGCCCGTCCGGTCGCCCCAACAGTGCAAGGAAACGACCGTTTAGGTGCGCCACCGGTTGCCACGATGGCATCTCTGTCAGCTCTGCTTGCCACCTCGCCCCGCATGGCTGCGCCGCGCCTCGCCACGTGCTCCTGGGATGGCCCTGGGGTGACACGTTGTTGGATGCGCTGGAATTTGGGTGTAGGGAGGCAGCCTTGCCGCGGCAAGCGCCTTGCCGCGGCCCTTCTCTTGTTGTGCCAGCAAGCTTGCCGGCCGCCGGGCCTTGCCGGGACGCACGGGGCGTCGCGGAAAGTTCCTCTGGAGCGCCTTGGTTGGCCTTCCCGGCAAGCTCCTCTTGCCGGGGCCTTTGTCTTCTTAGTCGGTTCTTTGTTCTTGAATGGCAGTAAGAGGAAATGATGGAGCGTCTTGGCGGGCGCCCGGCAAGCCTTGCCGCGGGGTGCTGCAACTGCCCGTGCACAAGTTCGGGGTACTAAGGTACCCCTACTTTAGTACACCGACAGGAGCCCCCGGGCCTGGGCCATACACGGTGCCGAGCGTTGTTGGGCCAGGCCCAAAACAGTACACGGGCACGCGCGGCCTGGGTCCACACAAGAACGGGCTCCGTGCCCACTGCGTCCCCCCGCAACGGCACGCACCGATTGCGGCGTCGTGAGAGGCGTGGGTAGTGTGTGCGATTTTCAAGGCGCCCACCCATGTGATCACGGGGCAGGGTGAGGTCACTTCATCTGTCGCCCCGGCTTCGCCTCCCCGCCACGCGGCTCCCATGCGCGTGGGGTTGTGGGCGGTGAAGGTGGGAAACCGAGCGGTCACGGGCGGAGGTGGTGGGCTGGCCCCGTTCCTCTGCTCTCCCCGCGCTCCGATTGGCCGAGCGGGGCGGCCGAGCCCCCACTTTTCTCCTTAAAAAGGGGCGGAAGGGGAGCGCAAATATCCCGCACTTCCTCATCTTCTCCTTTCTCCAACTTCTGCTACCCTTCCTCTCATCCGCCATGGAGGGAGGGAACCCCGGTCCTTCATCGGTGGCGGCAAGGGTTGCCACCAGGCAGCGCGCCTCTCCCTATGCCGTGGCGGAGCCAGCCACGAGGGGAAGAGGGAGGGGGCGAGGTCGTGGGC
Source organism: Triticum timopheevii (assembly GCA_963921465.1). Taxonomy (NCBI): domain Eukaryota; kingdom Viridiplantae; phylum Streptophyta; class Magnoliopsida; order Poales; family Poaceae; genus Triticum; species Triticum timopheevii. The sequence goes on from OY997270.1 coordinate 146,353,731, forward strand.
GAGGTCGAGGGCGTGGTCGGAGCGCTCGGGGAAGAGGCGGCCGGGGCGGTGCGCCACCCTCGCCTCCGCCGGCAGCTCATCTCCTCGAGGCGGTCCATACCGGGGACGATCCTTGGGAGTTCTTCGTCAAGCTGCGTCGGGCACCTCGTCGTCGCCTCCGGCTTCCGGCTCCGTTTGCGAGCGCGATGGAGCCGGACCCGCCCGAGATGCTGGAATTGCGCATGAGGGGCTGTGGGATCAGCGGCACGCGAGTTAGTGTCGTATCCCCAGCCCCCGGCGTGATGTACTTCGATCGAGGGTGGAAGACATTCGCTCGCATCCACAGCTTGACGGCGGGGTTCACCCTCCATTTTAAGTTAATGGAGGGCGACCTTCTCGCCGTCAAGGTCTTCGGGGACTCCGGCACCCGGGTGAGATGCTGCGTGGACAGCTCCTCCGATAGCGAAGACTCCCCCTCAAGCGAAAGTGATGAGGAGGAGAGCGACAATGACGACGAGGACGGCGGTGGGTCCGACTAGGCGTCGGCCGTCGCCTCGCGCGCCACCGGCAACCCCATCATCCGGGTCGCCGGCCTTCTGAACTCCCTAGGGCCGTCTCCTTGGGCGGCTGGCATAGGGAGGCTGCAGAAGAGGAAGAGGGGTGGCGGCAAGGCCGTCAAGTCGGAGTACGAGGGCGTGGTGCCCTCAACAGCGTGCTGACGTCCTGCCGCCCCGTCTTCGAGCTCTGCTTCCGGTGCCTCCGTCTCCGTCAAGCCCCTGGCCGGCCCCCAGGGTGTTTTCTTGGTGTCTTCTGGCACCCGTAGCTCACCTAGGCGCCCCTTTTGCCCTTCCCGGCAAGCTTCTCTTGCCGGGGCCTCCTTTACCTACCTCCTGAAGAGAGAAACAGGAGAGGGATTACGGGCATCTTATCTTCTTTTCTAATTTGTAAGCCTTCGGGCCTTTAGATGTATTTAAAACTTGTAATCCTCTCTTTCATGTTTTTCATCCTCTATGGACTTGTACTAGAACGGGATGTTTTTTTTAATAAAAAGAGGGGAATGCTTGCCGGGTTATATCCTTTACTTGATTCTGTGCCTTGTATGTTTCCACCCTACGCTTCGAGGGAACTTGTCGGCGCTAACACACTTGCCGAGTGCGGAACATCGGCAGCCCGCTGGCGGTGTTGTTTCCGGCAAGAAACCTTGTCGGGCTAGTTGCAGCGCACTTTCGTTGTTGAGCGGACTCGAAACAAAGCAAGGGCGCAACTTAACCACGAGTTGGGTCCTCCGCGCACAGGTTTTCCATAGAAGGCACGAACGTTCAAGGACGCGGCTCCGCATTCCCCCAGTCCATAAGAGGATGCATGATGAGGGATGAGAAACTTATCTGGCATCACAGCCCCCGGCGATGCTGGCTTGTCGGGACACGGGAGCCTGCGCCCTTTTCTCTTGCTCTTGCCGCTGGCATCGCAGCCCCCGGCGACCCTGGTTCGCCACGGAGGGACCTTGGTGCCCGCAGCCCCCGGCAATGTGGGTTTGCTGGGCTCAGGTGCCGGTGCGCCTTCTTGCTCTTTCCTTGCCGCTGCTATTTCAGTCATGAAAACAACTTAGACAGCGCCGCAATAAGTTACTTTTTGTGGCGTAACTTCATGTTGGGTAATGCAATGCTATGTTTCACCCTTTGTATGTTCATACTCTACGCTTTTAGGGAACCCGCCGGTGCAAACACGCTTGCTGAGTGCGGAACATCAGCAGCCCGCTGGCGGTGTTGCCTCCGGCAAGAAACCTCGCCGGGCTAGTTGCAGCGCGCTTTCATTGTTGAGCGGACTCGAAAACAAATCAAGGGTGCAACTTAGCCGTGATTCGGCTCCTCCGCGCACAAGTTTCGCATACAAAGGATGTCCCACGGCAAGGCTTGCTACGTTGCATCCTCTACTTCATTACATCCCTTGTATGTTTTTACCTTACGCTTTTAGGAAACTTGCCGGCGCTAACACACTTGCTGAGTGCGGAACGTCAGCAGCCCGCTGGCGGTGTTGTCTCCGGCAAGAAACCTTGTCGGGCAAGTTGCAGCGCACTTTCATTGTTGAGCGGACTCGAAACAAAGCAAGGGCGCAACTTAACCACGAGTGGGTTCCTCCGCGCACGGGTTTTCCATACAAGGTACGGACGTTCAAGGAATATAACGTAGAAATTAAAAAAAAGAAACTGAAGGTGCTCTGCACTCAAACTTGGGCAACTTAGCTTTTCCGTCTTCAATGCTCCGGCAAGGCCGCACTTCTCCCTTGATTCCCTCCCTTGTACGTCTTCACCCTCACGCTTTCAGGGAACCCGCCGGTGCAAACACGCTTGCTGAGTGCGGAACATCAGCAGCCCGCTGGCGGTGTTGCCTCCGGTAGGAAAAACTCGTCGGGCTAGTTGCGGCGCGCTTTCGTCGTTGAGCGGACTCGAAACAAATCAAGGGCGCAACTTAGCCACGATTCGACCCCTTTGCGCACAGGTTTTCCCATACAAGGTACGGCCTTTCAAGGAATATGACTCAAAATTTTGAAGCTGGCTGTTCTCTTTGCTCTACTTGTCGGTGGAGCTCGATGGCGCGTCCTCGATGGCGGCGCAGCAGTCCAGGGGGGTGCGCTTGCCAGAGTGGGCGCCAGAGCTGTCCTTGCCGGGCTTGGTCTTTGGTAGAACTGCCTTTGCCTTCTTGCACTTGCCGGTGGAGCTCGATGGTGCCTCCTCAACGGTAGCGCAGCACTCCGGGGAGGGGCTCTTGCCGGAGTGGGTGCCAGAGCTGCTCTTGCCGGACTCAGCCTTCTTCTTCCCCCGGGGAGCTTCAGCGGCAAGTGGCTTGCGCTCTGCTGCGGCTGCTGCTTCCCGGTAGATCTTGTCGGTGCAGATAAGTGCGTCCTTCTTGTCACCTTGGACAGAGATGACACTTATCGGACCAGGCATCTTGAGCACATTGTAGGCGTAGTGAGAGGCTGCCATGAACTTGGCGAGCGCAGGACGGCCTAGTATCCCATTGTAGGGCAACGGGATATCAACAACATCAAATGCGACTTTCTCTGTCCTGAAATTCAGCTCGCTGCCAAACGTTACTGGCAGTGTGATCTTCCCCTTCGGCTTGCTCCTTCCCGGATTTATTCCTTGAAAGGTACCGGTTTCTTCGAGCTCGCTGTCGGGGATCTGGAGCTTCTTGAGTACTTCGGAGGAAATCAGGTTCAGGCCGGCCCCGCCGTCAACCAACATCTTCGTGACCTTGAGGTTGCGGATTGTTGGTGAGACCGACATCGGCAAGCACTCCGCTGCGTTCACTTCTCGCACCCACTGCTTGAGTTGGCGGTGCGAGGTGTGCAGAGAGGCACCGCTGTCGATGCACAACACCTCCGTTGCCTTCTGAAACTCTTGGTCATCAGCCTCATCTTCCTCCATCTCATCATCCTCATCTTCATCTTCGTCCTTGTCGCGGCCACGGGGAGGCCTGTCTCCTTGCCGCGGCTTGGCCTTGCCGCGGTGCCCACCCCGGGCGGGAAGCTTCTTGCCGGATCCTCTGCCGCCTCCTTGGGCCCTCTCCTTGTCGCGGCGCTCGTACTCAGCTTTCTGTAGCTCCGCCATCTGCTCAACTTTCTTGCAGGTTTGGAGGTCATGGCCCTTGGTGCGGTGGATCTTGCAATACCGCTTGCCGGAGCTATCCTGCTTGTCGGCGGCGACCACAGCCTCGCCGGAGTCATTGGCTTTGGCCTTGTCGGAGCCGCCTCCGTTGCCGGAATGCTCGACAGCTAGCACATCCTGAGCCTTTCTTTTCCTGTTGTTCCGCCTCCGGTTCTTCCTTGCCGGGGCAGTATCCTCACTGTCAGATCCTTCTGCTCCTGCAACCTCTCCGAGGATCTTCCTTCCCTCCTCAGCTCGTGCACACTTGTCGGCCAGAGCATAAAGCTCGCTGACATCTCTGATCTTGCACATCGCCATCTCCTCCCTCATCCTGCGGTTACGCACGTTCTGGTGGAACGCGCTGATAACCGCGGCAGGGTGGACGTCTGGAATGTTGCGCTGCACCTGGCTGAATCTCTGTATGTACTTGCGCAGGGGCTCTCCCTCCTTCTGGACGAGCAAATGCATATCGCTCTCCTGGCCATGGGGTTTGTGGCCACCTGTGAAGGCGCCGACAAACTGATGACACAGGTCCGCCCATGAAAAGATGGAGCTGTCCGGCAAGTGCATGAGCCAAGATCTAACGTTGGGCTTGAGCACCAGCGGGAAGTGGTTGGCGAGGATCTTCTCGTCGCGCCCTCCGGCAGCCTGCACCGCGATGGTGTAGATGCTGAGGAACTCCGACGGATGTATCCTGCCATCATACTTCTCGGGCACGTCGGGCTTGAAGTTCTTGGTTTTGGGCCACTGGACTTGCCGCAGCTCACGGGTGAACGCAGGGCAACCTGCCGCGTACGGCAAGTCGCTTGGTTCCCCTGGTGCATGCATATCGACAGTGGGTCCAGCGCGCTAGTCAGATTGACGTCACGCTTCCCTTCTGCGCTCGATGCGAGTGCGAGCGTCTTCGTGCCGCCGTTCTTCGAGAACGTGGCGTTGATCACGGCGGGTTCGCGGGTCCGATGACGCGGTGGAGTCGGCGTCGGGGTTGGCCCGGCGAGCCGGCGATCTTGGCCTTCGGGGCTGGGAGTGCACGGAGGTAGCACCCCCAGCGGTCTTGTCGGCGTCGGCTTGCGCCTGGGCGCCTTGCCAGGGCTTCGATGCGCTCGGTTGCCGGGGTTTGTCGCCATTGGAGAAGCCGATGAGGCTGTAAATGGTCATCCTCCAGTCGTCAATCTTGTGTGGCGCCGGAGGGTAATCCAGAAGCAGCTGGGCTCGGGCCAGCGCTTCCTCTGCTGTCTTGGGTGGTGGTGGCGACGAGCGGCGCGAGGAGCGGGATGTGCTCGGACTCCCCACTAGATTGGAAGGAGCAACACCCCGTCCTGGTGACCGTACCTCACTCGCGCCAGCATGCGGGCGTGCATGCTGACCTCGAACGTCCTGCGACCCACTAGCTTGGCCTTGCTCCAATGCGAGCACGGTGCCAGGAGCACCGGGGCGTTGTCGACCTTGCACCTCCTAGGAAGGGTGCGGCGTCTGCACGGTCGCCGATGCTTGCGGGGCCTTGTTTTTGGACCTGGTGACGACATGAGTCCCACCATCGGTGACCGCTCCTCCGCCGCCGTCCACTGCACCGCCCGCTTGCTCCAGCGGTGGTGGTAGAATCGATGTAGGCGGAGCGGCCACCTCCTAAGGCTTCTTCTTTGGTGTCATGTTGATGAAGGCGTTGACGTAGCGCGCACGGAGACCGGATCAGATGCTCACGACCTCGACGCGCCCCCTACCTGGCGCACCAAAGATGTTGGGGCGTCTCTGTGGCCTCGAGCACCTATGGGGCAAAGGGGGCCCCTTCTAGTCCGGCAAGGGAGCGGAGGGCGCAAGCAGAGCAGATCGAGGTCGGGCGCGCGGGGGAGACGGGCGATTTTTACCCAGCTTCGGAGCTCTCCGGAGAGATAAAACTCCTACTGCTGCTTTGCGTTTGTATTTGCTTTTGCTCGATAGCGCGAGCGTATGGTGGTGTTGGATGTGTCGAATGAACCGAACCTCTTCTACGTGCACATGGGCCTCCCTTTTATAGTCTGAAGGGGGCACCAACAGGTGGCGACGTAGGAAGAGGGGGTAGAAAGGTAAAAATGCAGGTTGGTACAATAGTGACCAACAGTGTCCCCTACCTAACTCTGACGGCAGGGGACAAGGGCATTTAATGCCCGTCCGGTCGCCCCAACAGTGCAAGGAAACGACCGTTTAGGTGCGCCACCGGTTGCCACGATGGCATCTCTGTCAGCTCTGCTTGCCACCTCGCCCCGCATGGCTGCGCAGCGCCTCGCCACGTGCTCCTGGGATGGCCCTGGGGTGACACGTTGTTGGATGCACTGGAATTTGGGTGTAGGGTGGCAGCCTTGCCGCGGCAAGCGCCTTGCCGCGGCCCTTCTCTTGTTGTGCCGGCAAGCTTGCCGGCCGCCGGGCCTTGCCGGGACGCACGGGGCGTCGCGGCAAGTTCCTCTGGAGCGCCTTGGTTGGCCTTCCCGGCAAGCTCCTCTTGTCGGGGCCTTTGTCTTCTTAGTTGGTTCTTTGTTCTTGAATGGCAGTAAGAGGAAATGACGGAGCGTCTTGGCGGGCGCCCGGCAAGCCTTGCCGCGGGGTGCTGCAACTGCCCGTGCACAAGTTCGGGGTACTAAGGTACCCCTAATTTAGTACACCGACAAGGAGCCGTGCCACCTCCTCGCCAATGGCCTTTCTCTTCTCCATGGCGGACTGACGGAGATGCTCCTTAACGGGTTTTACCTTTGGATCGACTCGCAAACGGTGCTCAGCCAGTTCCCTGGGTACACCTGGCATGTCAGATGCCTACCATGCAAAGATGTCCTAGTTCTCACGGAGGAACTGGATGAGCGCTTCTTCCTATTTGCTGTCGAGTGTCGTTGAGATATGGGTCGGTGCATCATTGGTGTCTGTCGGGTGAACATGAACTGACTTGGTCTTCCCAGCCGACTGAAATGCGGACTCTGAGGCAGGCCTCTTAGCACACAACAAGTCAGTCGGATCTATAGTTTTCTTTTACTCTTGAAACTCTACTGCTGCCATTTGCTCATATGCTATCTTTGCACCATCTTGAAGACAGTCTTCTGCTCTTTGATGGTTACCAGAAATCGTTATCATGCCTCTGGGGCCAGGCATCTTCATCTTGAGATATACATAACACGGTCGAGCCATAAAGCTAGCATAAGCAGGTCTGCCCAGAATGGCATGATAAGCACTCTTGAAATCCACAACCTCAAACGTCAACTTTTCCTTGCGGAAATTATTCGCATCGCTGAAAACCACATCAAGAGTGATCTGGCCGAGTGAGTCAGCTTTCTTTCCTGGGATGACTCCATGGAATCGCATGTTGATCTCGCTGAGTTTGGACATCGGAATGCCCATTCCTTTGAGGGCCTCAGCATACAGAATATTTAGACCACTACCACCATCCATCAGAACCTTGGTCCGTCGGGTGCCTCCCACGACTGGGTCGACCACCAGCGCTTGCCGCCCAGGGGTAGCTATGCAAGACGGGTGGTCAGACTGGTCGAATGTAATGGGGGTTTTGGACCACTTCAAATATTTCGGAGTTGCCGGAGCAACCATGTTCACTTCTCTGTTAACGACCTTTAGTCGAATTTTGCTCTCGAGATCGGCAACTCACCAAGGTGTCATTGACATTGGGGTAACCACCATCATCATCCTTATCTTCTTCTTCCTTCTCGGACTCTTTGTCCTTATCACTGGGTTTACTTTCTCAGAAGTTCTGGATTAGGAGTCGACATTGTCGAGTGGTATGCTTTGGGAGAATCAGGTTCCCCTCCTCGCCCTTCTTTGTGTGAATATGATACGGAAAATCCATCACATCATTTCATTCCTGGTCTTTCACTTTCTTAGGGATCCAAGGCCCTTTGGGCTTCCCTTTGAACTATCGTTGATTCAACACTACTGCCTCGGCAAGGCCTGCTACCTCAGCCTTTCGCTTCTGCTTCCGATTGGAATTTCCTCCTTCGGTGTCCTGGGCGACTGTTTTGTTCTTGCCACTCCTGAGTCGGTCCTCCTCTTCACCGTTAGCGTACTTGGTGGAATCTCCATCATCCGAGTCAAGGACATATGTCCAGTCCGAGCGAACTCAGATTGAGCTCTCCTTAGCGAACGCCTTCCTTGAAGGCGCAGACTGCTTGGTGATTAGACACATTCTCCACTGTATGGTGTAGAATGATCCATCTCTGGATATAATCTCTCAAGGTTTCATTCGGTTTTTGCACGCAATGCTGCAACACCGGTTGACCAGTAGGTCTCTTGCAGGTGCTCTCAAATGTCCTGGTGAACACTCGGGCTAACTCATCCCAACTCAAAATGCTTCCAGGGGCCAACTGATTTAGCCAAGCCTGGCAGAACATTCAAGCATCAGAGGGAGGTGCTTCATGGCCACCTCATCGCTGCCGCCACCAATGTGAACAGCCACTCGGTAGTCTTCAAGTCATGTGTCGTGCTTCGATTCTCCTGTGAACTTACTGACGCCAGTGGCCAATCTGAAGTTATGAGGGATCTCAGCGGCTCTGGTGGCTCTTCCGAAACACTCTGGGCTGGAAATGTGGACCCTGCTTCCACTGGGCCTATCTCTGTCCAGCCCTTCTCTGTATGCTCGGTTTCGGTCGACCAAACCCTAAACAAGGACGGACCTTGCGTCGAAGCCGGGCTCTCTGGGGTCGACTGGAACTCTGCGGTCACTTCCATACGGACACCTGTCATCATATCGTCGGGGCACGTATGACCCATCCCTCGGAAGGGGCAAAGGCGCTCGACGGTGGTTGTCGCGGGCGTACTCACGATCGTACTCTCCATGAGCTCTTCCCAAGTGCCGATCCTGGCGGTGATCACGATCTCCACGCCGCAAATGTGACCTAGGACTGTGTGCCGACTGAACCACGACTGGGACACGGCAGAGTTCTGGTCTCCTGCTTCTCGGAGCAGTGCCTGGATTTGCTCCAGGCCTCTTCCAGCCTCTAAACAGGATGGCTGAATGTACTTTGCAATACGCATAGCAGCTGCAAGATTCTGAATCAGTGTGCGGAATACCTGAGTTTCCGGTGGAAACAATTGCCGTGAACATCGACTGGACTCGGGGATCAGTCGACGAGCACGCTCGTCAAGAGAATGTTGGAGATTTTCCAGACGAGTGCGCTTAGCCAGCGTGGCCAGGTGCACTGCCTCCAAGGCTCGGGCCTCGGCGGTTTCCCCTATGATGGCGGTCTGGAGAGCCTCCACGTTGCGGCGATGCAGCTCCTCCCTCTGCTGCAAGCTGAGAGGTTGGGGCTGATATTCTTCATGGTCGAATGATGGGTCGTCGCTTCCGCCGCCGCCGCCGCCTCGACGAAAACCAGGCTGTCAGGACCCCGATCCTAAGTCACACCGATCTAGCATGTAACACGTCATATCACTTTGCGGCCTCACACACGGTATTCCCATGAGTGCCGCCTTACCTGGCCCGGGACCGTTTGCGCCTTTTGGCTCACGTATATGAACGTGTCGCTAGCACCCATATGATAGAGAACCTGGGCCGACATGACTAGTCGTAAACCCAAGGGGGCTCAAACTTACAGGAACAGGCATACATGACCCAGCAACGAACATGTCGATCAACAACGTATGAACCCAAGTCGTAGCAAGCTACAAGGACTTAAAGGAACAATGTGTGACATTTCCCCGAAGGGACAGACACAGGAATGAAGAAGGACACATGCCGGCCAGCCTAAGTGTTCCAGAGCAGTAGCAAGCTACCATGGCTCAGTGGAAGCACTAGGAGACATTTTCCCATAAGAGAGGCTACCAAAAATAAACAACTAGGTTGTCGGATCCCACACATAGCAATACACATTACACGTACGCACAACATGCAAGTATGTGTTGTACAACATGGCATCACAACATAACTCAACAACTCATATAGATAAAGGCTTGGAAGAGCCATCATAGCATTTATTACAAACAGGGGTCACATGACCCAACATTCAGAGCATACAAGCAACAAAAGGAAGCATTACATGTCTCAGTACAGACATCTACAAATGAAAAAGGCCGAAGAGCCTGACTATCTACATCATCCGATCAAGATCGTAGCTGAGGTACAAGCTACTTGTCGAAGTCCTTGTAAACTAGTAAGACCGAAGACTCCGCTGCAAAAACATAAATAAAGCAACGTGACTACAAAGGTACTCAGCAAGACTTACATCAGATCCTAACATACATGCATTTGTATCAAGAAGGTAATGTGGGGTTTAGTTGCAGCAAGCCAGCTTTGACTCGGTGGCTATCCTGTTCTACGACTACGAGAAACTTCTTTGAGGTGAGACAGCGCACACGAGTCCACTAATGACCACCAATAAACTACTATGGATTCATCCCCGTCTCCCTACGACAAGGCCATCCATAGCACTCACACTTGTCTTGAGCATTTTAGAGTATCCACTTCAAGTTGTCTATGTACCACGTAAGCATCCAAGAAGTCCATAATCGCGGACCCGGCTATTCGAATAGATCAGTTAACCCTGCAGGGTGTACTTCTTCACACATGCTCTGGCCACTTACCGCCATGTACACGTCATGTATCTTGATAACCTTCAAGTGGAAGCCTGGCGAGGGTGTCGGCCATGACCTGACTAACCACACAAGTCTCTAGTCTAGGTTTATCACCTATTCGAGTTCTATCCGCAAGGGAGTCCGGCCGAGGTTTCCATTACGGCCCCAAACGATGTGCGCAGGGTTCCCGAGCCCACCATCCGGGTGCCACTCGGTACACCAGGCGACATGTGCCTAGTCTTTCCCAAGCCCACCCTGCCGGGTGCCACTTGGTAGAAAAATAACACTACCTACAAACACCAGAAACTAGTTGCGACTCCTGGGCAGAGATCAAATCGGTTAATAAGTCGAGAGGGGTCGAGTTACCGGAACCCAATGTGTGGTAGTATCGAGTCATTGGACAACATACATAGAACTCAGTGCTTAAGGACGGTTCCAGTGAGACAACCACCATGTACTCCTACATGTCCACTCACCGCTACCTTTACCAAATCAGGTTCACACACTTCACTCCCAGCATCAGAACATAGAGCACTGCACTCCAATTCATTCCCAATGAATCAGACCTGACACACTCTAAGCAATAGCAGGCATGGCATGGTAGGAACACAACATGGCTTCAATAAACTCCTACACATGCTAGTGGGTTCCAACTATTTACTATGGCAATGACAGGTCATGTAGAGGAATGGGTTCAACTACCGCATCATAAAGTAATAGTTGAATCGTTGTTGTCCTAATGCAATAATAGAGAGCGGGAGCGACAGAGTAGGATTCTATCAGAATGAACAAGGGGGTTTTCTTGCCTAGTAGATCAACAGGGGGGCACTTCTTCACAAACAGGTACTCTGGAGCACTCTTCGGAGCAGGACCTATCGAGAAGGAATGGTGTCGACAATCAATACACAAGAATATTCAACAATATCATGCATGCATGATCATGGCAAGTAGATGTGATGTTGTTTGAGCTAATGTAGCGAGCATTCATTTGGTTGGAGTCCATTTGAGCCAAAGGTTCAAATGCAACTTCAAAATAAGCTCTTATAAATGCCATTTTATATTTTCACTTATACAGTAGGTATAAGTTGTTTTGTCATGCATGAAACTAGTACAGATGGATAGATTGAATTTTTCTCATAATTTTTCATAGATAAATTATTTCAATCTGAGCTACGGTTGAATTTCTATGAATTTTTGAAGTTTATAGCAATTTCTGGATTTTCCTGATTTATTTTAAAACCAGAAAAGGATAACTGCGTCAGCACTGCGTCATGCTTGCGTTGGCAAGTCAAAAGCGCTGACTGGGTCAAACCTAACATGTGGGTCCCATGTGTCAGTGATTGTGGCTAATCCTAATTTAAATTAAACCTAAACTGGTTTAGTTAACAGGACTGGCCCCACGCGTTAGTGACCCAGGGTGGTCAAACCTTGGTCACACGGGGTCAAACCCAATCAACCGGGGCTAACCCCACCGGCGACTCGATGCCGGCGAGGCCAGACGCGGCGGTGGGCTGCGGGGTTGCGTCTCCGGCATCCAAACACGCGGCGGAGACCACCTACGTGATGCCCAGCCTCGCGTGCATCCAGTGGGACACGTGGGAGGCCGTGGGGTGGACGGAGGCGACGGCGGCATCGACCTCGCCGGCGGCCGGAGTTTGGCCGAGGAGGAGGTCGAGGCTACGGGCCGCAAAACACATGGCTCTTGCCTCCTATGGCCTCTAAGCAAGCTCACAAGGCCGTTGGGCATGGTGGGGTTGCCAGGGGGTCGCCGGAATGTCGCCGGTGACTAGCTCGAGCGGAGGTGAGCTTCGGCTCGTGCAAACAGGGGCTAGAGGGTGCAGAAGGCCATGGGAGAAGGGGGAGAAGATGTTGGGGCTCTCAGCGGGCTCGCAGGGTTGCTCTGTGTGGCCGGGGACGCGCTAGAGACAACGGGGAGGCGATGGCGATCTACGGCGGCCAGAGGCGAAGCCAATGGTGATGGCACCTCCTCGGGGTGTTCCGGCTTGCGTGACTCGGCGGAGGGTGTCGGTGTCAAAACCGGCGGATCTCGGGTAGGGGGTCCCGATTTGTGCGTCAAGGCTGATGGCAACAGGAAGCAAGGGACACAGATGTTTACCCAGGTTCGGGCCCTCTCGATGGAGGTAAAACCCTACTTCCTCCTTGATTAATATTGAAGATAAGAGTAGTACAAGAGTAGATCTACCACGAGATCGTAGAGGCTAAACCCTAAGAGCTAGCCTATGATGGTATGATTGTAATTGTGATCGGCCTTCTAAGGACCAACCTCTCCGGTTTATATAGACACTGGAGAGGGCTAGGGTTTACATGGAGTCGGTTACAAGAAAGGAAACACAATATCCGGATCGCCAAGCTTGCCTTCCATGCAAAGGAGAGTCCCATCCGGACACGGGCCTAAGTCTTGAGTCTTGTATCTTGACGCTTCAATAGTCCGGACATTGTACACAGTCCGGCTGTTCGGATACCCCCTAATCCAGGACTCCCTCAGTAGCCCCTGAACCAGGCTTCAATGACGATGAGTCCGGCGCGCAGTATTGTCTTCGGCATTGGAAGACGGGTTCCTTTTCCGAATACTCCAAAGTAATTATCGAACACGTCGACCGTGTCCGGATCTGCAAGATGATCTTCACATGGCATAAATTTGATCTGCTAGCAATCTTCGTGCTTCGTGCCCATGCATCATGGCCTGGTCCAACGCGAACCGGCGTTTCTAACCCCACAACGACTCGTGTTACGAGGCGGTTTTATTGGCACGTCCCGTCGAGGCAGAGATCTTGTTCCTCTTATTACAGGATTTTCCATTAATATGGTCGTGTGTGACCCCACGACGGCCGTTGGTATAACTCCGTGTGTTTTTAAATAAGCCTCAAACGGTCACACCGAGGACTCTTGATATTCACCCTCTTTATAAAGGGGTCGAGGGCTACGCCTCTTTTCCACCTTCCTCGCGCCTTTTCGCACCTCAAGTTCTAACACCCGAAACCCAAGCCTCAACACCTCAGATCCTCCAATATGTCTAGATCCATCCCTCAGGGCCGATGGGTGGCCTCCTCGATTCAAAAGGAAGACATTGTGAGGCTTAGGGAGGTCGGATACCTGACCGCCGATATTCAGCACAGGCTTCCTGCTCCAGGGTAGGTCATCCCCACACCGGAGCCTAATGAGTGTGTCGTTTTTGTCCCACACTTCCTCCGCAGCTTGGGCCTCACCCTCGACCCCTTTGTGAGGTGGCACATGTTCTATTATGGGTTGGATTTTCATGATCTGGCTCCAGACGCCATCCTCCATATCTCATCGTTCATTATCGTGTGTGAGGCTTTTCTCCATGTCACCCCACACTTCGGCTTATGGCTTAAGAACTTCAATGTGAAGCCGAAGATGATCGAGGGGCGTCATGCGGAGTGCGGAGGCGACGTAATAAGCAGGAACACCGATGCCCCGTGGCCAGAGGGTTCTTTCCCGGAAGTATCCGATGTATGGCAACGGAGGTGGTTTTATGTCACGGCTCCCAGAGGCACGAAGTGGGTGGCTGCTCCCGATTCCGCTCGGGCCCTCCGTCACAACTAGCGTCTTGGACCGATGGAGGGAGGAATTGGGGGACCGCTGGTGATGTACCAGTACTGGAGAATCGCATCCGGGAGCTTCTTGAGAGTTTCAAGTGATGTTAATCCGACGGATGTTGCCGTGCCAACGCCGGCCTCTCCGAATGTGGGAGTTCGATCCGGAGGGTTCGCGGATTGTCAAGCACTTCTTTGGCTTGAAGCTCGAAGAGATGTGCAAATTATTCTTTGGACAGAAAGTATAGTGTCCGGACACCACCGAGGACGCGGGCCTAAGCTGCAATCGCCTAGATACCCAAGTAAGTAATCTTGACACCGGACACCTTGTTTTGAGTTTGTCATAGTTGTTTATTCTGAAAATCATCCGTGGCAAGGAATGGCTCAGCAAGGCGGAGAGAATCAGGTGTCCGGCGCCACTTCCCGAAGGTTCGCCTGGTCCCACCATGGCCAAGATGCTTGACCGGGTACTCAGTAGGATGCCCTCGGGGAAAGACAAGGGGAAGAACGAAGAAACCGAACTCCACACGCTACGCATCTGAACCGGGGGAATAGTTACCTCCCCTAAGGAGGATAGTCGGGAAAGGGAGGCTAAGGCCTCCTCCCCGCGCGGGAAGAAGAGGGCTGCCTCCGAAGACTTGGAGGCAGAGATGCCCAAACCAGGGAAAAAGACATCCCCAGGGGGCCTTGTCCCGACGGGCACCCTCACCGCATCATGCCCTCCAACGGGCCAGCCCTCCACCGAGCTGTAAGTCAATCTACAATCCGAAGGTATAGTGTTTCTCCTAGATCAATAACCAGGATTCAACCTTTTTGCAGTCCGGCCAGCAGCTCTTCTCAACAGGGTTCGTCTTCGAGGGACCTTCCTCCGGAGATGATGGAGAGCGAGACCCCACCTGCCTCTCCGACTCATGAAGCGGGCGACACCGAGGTGTCGTCACGGAGGAGTTCGGATGTGCCGAAGCCGGAAGCTAATACGTCGGCCGCCCTGAGTCCGGAGCGTTTGGCTCACACGGGGGGCGATGGGAAGGGTCCAGTGCAGTGCAATGTCCGGCCGGACGTACTGACGGGCTTAATGGAGCGAGCTGCACTCTCGGAGGAGCACCGCTCATTAATGAGCGCGGTGCTCAAGAAGATTTCATCCGCTACAAGCGTTTGAATGAAGCATTCACAAGCCTGCTCAGAGGCTTTGAGGTATGTAATGAAGAATACACTATTTCTTTGGCTGTGAAGCATGCGCTAGGTGTGCTCCATATAGATAGTAGCCCCTGAGACTCTGGTTGCCCGCCCTAGGAGGCAAACGGGGGATCATAAACCAATGAGTGTGCTGTAAATATGTGCAGGTGCCTGTGCGTCTGGACGCCGGCCAGTCCGTTGAAGTTGCCGAACTAACGAGGCAAATTGGATCGATTGATGCCGATATCACGCTGGTGAATGAGCAGCTGGACAAATCACAAGGTATGTGTCATGCCTTCCCTTGTATAGGAAAATATGAAGGTGCCATGATATTGATGTAAGATGTTTGGACTGCAGATGGTGCTGCAGCCGTGGAGGTCCTGAGGGTGGAACTTGCTCAAGCCAAGGAACAAGCTCGGGTGAGCAATGCGGCTGCCCTAAAGGAGGTCGAGGGATTGAGGGCCGAACAGGCTGCTCATCGCCGAAGCGAGGAAAAGATAGCCGAAATGGCTATTGAGTTAAAAAATGCTGCTAACCGGTATAAGCTCCTTAAAAAGGAACATGAGAATAATTCGGCCGAACTGAACAAGGCACTGAATGCCACCAAGGAAATTCGGACCGAGCTCAGGGGTGCGCGGGACGAGCTTCAACAGGCCGGTAAAATCGCGGCTGGGGGCTCCTATTTGCTGCAGACGAAATTTTTTGATCCGAAGTATGCTCCCTTGGATGGACGCTGGAGTCCTGCGGACGCATATGCGGATTTGGCGAAGAATACGGATGATGCTGCCGACTTCTTCAAAGATCAAGGTGATAAGGAAGTGGAGAACCTTTTCTGGTCACAATTCCATGCTCCCACTCGCCCGCTGCCGTTAAGTGACAAGATGGCTGCTGTAGCGGAGATTCATAGGCTCTCCGGGCTTGCAATGCGGTCTGTAATAGACCATCTTTGGCCAAAGGGGCCTAAGCCGGACAGTTACTTTGGTTTGGTGCAACAGTTTCTTGGGGCTGTGCCTCGGATCGATGCCATGAGGAGGTCGGCGTGTATAGAGGGTGCACGGATGGCTCTTGCCTGCGTTAAAGCCTATTGGACGGATATGGATGCCGCCATTATAGCGGCCCAGGATCCGGTGGGGGGCCAATATTCGGCCGAGCACTACTTGGCGCATGTCACAGAAGGTGCCCGCCTAATAGAGGCGCAATGCTCCAAGAATGTCTTGTTTGAATGATGAACGAAATCATTGTAAAAACAATGTTTATTTTGATTATGAGGCTATATTTATACTATTTGCCTGAGAATATGATTATGTCCACTGTGCGGCCGTTTATATATATGTATATATAAATATGTAATCCAAAAGTTAGTTGTCGTTAACTTCAGCCCCCACGCATACAATGCGGGGGTGTTCGCGAAAAAATATGCGTAATCACACTTGATCCAACGTCTTGGTCCATTAAGGAGGTGATCGCACATCAAACTAGGCAACCAGACTATATAGCTGTAACATTTTCGCTTAGCTGTTGGAGTCTAATATTGGGGCTACTATCTAGCCCCTGGTACTTTCGCGTGCATCCGAATACGGGCGCGTATGTACATGACAGGGAAATGGCCCTTCGTTAATGCAGAGGAATCCTAAAGATTCCGGTGAGTCATCGAGTGGTTGAACAGTCTCTCGCTACATCATGACAGTCAGTTTTTGGCTTTCTCTACTGAGGTGCTCATCCGGAATAGCCAGGGCACAATTGCAGTAGTTCTCCTTTGGCCACCCTAGCCGATAATAACGGAACGTAAGGCGGCAAACCCAGGAGCCCGATAAACCCAACATTTGACCAAAGACATGATTCGGAGCTGATGCATATAAGGCCTAACTCATGACGCCGAACACTCCCGAAGGTATTCGGACTTTATAATAGATGATGGGCTCAAGAATGCCCATTCATTATAAACCCTGTGTTTCCAGGTACGTGCGTTAATTTGTCGTGGCGAAATGCCAAAAACGGCAGTATCCTCTGTGGGTATGGAACCCATGGGATGGTTAAACAACAAGAGGCAATATGAAAGGTTTACATAGGGGCTTAATCTAAAAAGAAACTTGTTGAACGGGGCCCTGCTGCACGTCTGCGCCTTTGTATCCGTTGTGCCGTATCCTGGAAGGGTATCGCGCGAACGTTGTATGTGGAAAAAGAAAACTCATAAGAGGTTACAACGTTAGTATGCGATGGATAGTAAAAGTGTAAGTTGTTGGCCTGCCGATAATGTTGAGCCAAGTGTGGGGCTTTATTAGGTAGTTATAGCCCCTGGTATCTGCTATAGGATTACATATACGGTGCCCTAGTTCGATCTGGGCTACCGGACTCATCTAACCGTGTCCGTGGTCTTAATGACCGTTCATATTTTTTTTTGATGTTGGAGGTCGCTCATAGTCTGGCCGTGAGGGCCGTCGCGAGTCCCTCTGCGCGCGACGAGCGCTCTGTTATTCCGCTAACGGTGATGACGCCACGTGGACCGTGCATCTTAAGTGTAAGGTAGCCATAGTGTGGCAATGCGCTGAAGCGGGCGAAGGCCGTTCTTCCGAGCACTACGTGATAGTCGCTTTGGAAGGGTGCGGTGATGAAGAGTAGTTCTTCGCTTCTGGAGTTGCCTGGAGAGCCGAATGTTACCTTCAGTATGATGGAGCCCCTGCTGTAGGCTTCGACGCCTGGTATCACACCTTCAAAGGTGGTGTTGCTTTGGCTGATTCTGGATGGGTTTATCCCCATCCTGCGGACAGTGTCCTCGTATATTAAATTGAGACTACTGCCGCCGTCCATGAGGACTCGGGTGAGACGGTATCCGTCGATTATTGGGTCAAGCACCAAGGCCTCTGATCCGCCACGCCGAATACTAGCCCGGCCGTCCAAGTGATCGAAAGTGATCGGATAAGACATCCAGTTGTTAGGTGTGGGTATGATGGGCTCTATATCGTGCACGTCTCTATGCGCGCGTTCGTGCCCTTTCGTGGATGTACGAGTCGCGTGGATCATGTCTACTGTTTTAACCTCTAGCGGGAATTTTTTCTATCCCACAGTGTTCGGCTGGCGAGGTTCATCCTCGTCCTCACTTGGTGTTTCCCTTCCCTTGTGTTCGGCATTTAATTTGTCGGCCTGCTTGAAGACCCAGCACTCTCTGTGCGTGTGGTTTGCAGGTTTGTCAGGGGTGCCATGAATTTGGCATAGTCTGTCCAGGACTCTGTTTAGACCGGACGGTCCCTCTTTATTGCCTTTAGATGGCTTATTTTGTGGAGTAGGTTGAGAGCCCCTGAATCCGGCATTAACCATCGTGTTATCCGGGCTCTCTTCCTTGTTTCAGCGTTTGTTTTTATAACATTGTAGCTTCCCGTTGCCATCCCTTATTTCGGATGTGCTGGGGTCGCTGGTGCCTTTGCGGGCTAGCCAGCTATCTTGGCCCTCGCAAAAGCGGGTCATAAGTCTTGCTAGGGCTGCCATTGTCCTTGGCTTTTCTTGGCCGAGGTGTCTGGCCAGCCACTCATCGTGGATGCTGTGTTTGAATGCCGCTAAGGCTTCGGCATCCGGACAATCGACAATTTGAATCTTCTTAGTGAGGAATCTGTTCGAAAGCTTGTGGGCGGACTCTCCGGGCTGTTGGATTATGTGACTTAAATCGTCATCATCCGGAGGCCGGACATAAGTCCCTTGAAAATTCGCCCTGGAAGTGTCCTCGAGTTCCTCCCAACTCCCAATTGAATTTTCGGGGAGGCTTTTCAACCAGTGTCTAGCTGGTCCCTTTAGTTTGAGGGGAAGGTATTTGATGGCGTGGAGGTCATCCCCACGAGCCATATGTATATGTAGGATAAAGTCCTCAATCCAGACCCCTAGGTATGTCATTCCGTCGTATGCCTCTATGTTCACAGGTTTAAAGCCATGTGGGAATTCATGGTCCAATACCTCTTCGGTAAAGCACAGGGATTGAGCAGCCCCTCTGTATCTGGACGTGCTGTGGCATGCCATCGGCTGTTGTTGTGTTCGGTGTTTATTCCGAACTGGTATTTGATTGTCATAATCGTTTTGATGACCATAGTCCCCATCCGGGGTGTGTCCTTTAGATCCGTAGATGGACCTAGCTGCGTCAGCTTTCTTATCCAGGTGATCACGTAGATCGTGCACATCTTTGGTAGCTGCTTTGTTGTGGTTATGAAGTGGTACGTCTTGCCTCCTGGTCGTGTTACTCTTTGGTGGAACGGCCTCGTCGTCGAATTCTGGCAGTAGCTTGCGTTTTGGGTAGCTCTTTGTATGGCGATCGTCGCCATATCTTTCTTCAGTGTCTAGCACTTTATTCCATCTGCGATTGAGCATTTCCTGTGCGGCTTTAAGCCATTGCTTCTGCTTCTTCAGACTTCTCGCTGTGGCCATAAGCTTTCTATGGAGGTTATCTCATTCCACGAATTCTTCAGGAATGATGAATGTGTCATCATCCGGACTGTCTTCTTGTCCTGGGCTGGTTTGATGAACTCGTCCCTCTGGATCATTGTCTTCGGGCGTCTTCTCCGAACTGTGTTCGGCATGACCTGGTTCGTCCTGCTCCATCGCTGGTTCCGTATGGTCGTTGTTGCCTTCGGGGTTGACCGGAGTATCGATCCTTCAGGCGCTCTTACTGATATTTTTACCGTTGCTGGACTTGGAACGGCGTCTGCACCGTCGCTTTGCCTTTTTCCCGGGGGTTTTATCTTCCGGATTGTCACCGTCGTCCTCCTTGGGCGTATCCACCATGTATATGTCATGTGACGAGGCGAAAGTCCGGCATCCGATAGATTCTGAATCTTCTCCTGCATCGTCGTCCATACCGTCGATGGCTTCAGAGTCGAAGTCAAGCACGTCGGTTAAATCATCAAACGTGGCTATGAAGTGGGTGGTGGGTGGGCAGCGAATCCCGTCGTCGCCTGCTTCCCACTCGAGCCGGACATAGTTCGGCTGAGCACCTCCTGACAAAGAGAGAGACTTTAATGAGTTCAGCATGTCGCAAAAGGGCGAGTGTTGATAGATGTCCGCAGCGGTGAACTCCATTACTGGAGCCCAACCAGGTTCGGCGGGCTCAGGAACGCACGGACTGGATCCTACAACCGGATATGAATCCGGGGATCCGGAGTCGCAGGCATCCTCAGAAGCGAGGCCTGTGTTCGGCTCCACCGCCGATGAGGGTACGGCCTGTGGGGCGGGGTCAATCCCTTCGTCCCTAGGCAACACAGCCTGCTCCGGATTTGAGTCCGGGGCTACTGCAGGGGTGATATCCCGAGCGTTGTCCGACAACAGGTCCAGGCCATGCTCGTCGTGACTGTCCAGTGCTCCTGGCGCGGGCCCGAATCCGTCGGAGGTCAAGTCTCTGTGGATATCCGCCGTGTAGTTCAGGTTTCCGAACCTGATTTGATGGCCAGGGGCGTAGCTGTCGATCTGCTCCAGATGGCCAAGCAAATTGGCCTGCAGTGCGAAGCCGTCGAACACGAAGATCTGTCCGGGGAGGAAAGTCTCACCCTGGACTGTGTCGTTGATGATGATTGAAGGAGCCATCGAGCCTTGCGGCGACATCACAGAGGAACTCTCAATGAAAGCACCAATGTCGGTGTCAAAACCGGTGGATCTCGGGTAGGGGGTCCCGATCTGTGCGTCAAGGCTGATGGTAACAGGAAGCAAGGGACACAGATGTTTACCTAGGTTCGGGCCCTCTCGATGGAGGTAAAACCCTACTTCCTGCTTGATTAATAATGAAGATATGAGTAGTACAAGAGTAGATCTACCACGAGATCGTAGAGGCTAAACCCTAAGAGCTAGCCTATGATGGTATGATTGTAATTGTGATCGGCCTTCTAAGGACCAACCTCTCCAGTTTATATAGACATGGGAGAGGGCTAGGGTTTACATGGAGTCGGTTACAAGAAAGGAAACACAATATCCAGATCGCCAAGCTTGCCTTCCACGCAAATGATAGTCCCATCCGGACACGGGCCGAAGTCTTTAGTCTTGTATCTTCACGCTTCAATAATCCGGACATTGTACACAGTCCGGCTGTCTGGATAACCCCTAATCCAGGACTCCCTCAGAGGGCTTCAGCGCGAGGAGGTGGGGCTCTAGGACACGACTGAGGTGCGAGGGGACGGCAGGGAGCGTGTCGGGAGAGGGCAACAGAGGCGGGGAGGAGGACGGGGGAGAGTGAGAGAGGCCTGGGGGGTCGTGTGGCATCGTCCAGGCGATCCAGGGCGACGAAGAGGACACCAGGCAAGCAGGAAGGAGGTGGCGCGCATGCGCTCGGGCGGCGAGCGCGTGCCCATCGTCCTGCTGGCGCTAAGAGGATGACGACTGGCATCGCCAGTCAGCTTGGCTGGCCTGCTGGGCCACTGGGCCAGGCCAGGCCACACAGTGCCAGGCCGTAGGTAATCTCTCTTTTTGCTCTTTCTTTTCTATTTTCTATTTTCTAACATTTATTTCTTATTTAGTAGAAATACTAAATCAACCTATTTTATTCTGTAAATTTTTCTAGGGAGTAGTTAGACCACTCCAAAGCCCCTCACCAAAATTCAGAAATATTGGATAACATTATATATATATATATATATATATATATTTATCCAACACAAATAATTACTGGATTAATTCCAAATGACCAATATTTTCAGAGAGCAACATGAACATTTTATTGGACCTTTTTGGAGCAATTTTTATCTGGGTCATTTCCAAGCGGACCGCGATGGGAATCGACCATGAGGACTTCCGCCGCGGGGTCACAACTCCCGCTCTCGGAAAAGGTGTCTGCGAAACCAGTCGACTGATCCGCAGGGGAATACGTCGGGCTCGATCGCCACGACTTGGGGGGGTGAACGCCTAACGAGCCACCACGTGCCTCACCCACCGCTTGAGCCGCGAACGACCAGAAAGCTTGCGGCGGCATACAGCATAGTGACATGACGACGCGAGGACCGACTGGTACGGGGTCGACGGCTGCTGAAGGAGAACGCTGCAGGAGCTTGCGCAAAAGTGCGACGAGCCACGAATCAGGAGAGCCTCGACATCGAGTGGGGCCTCCTGGAGCCAGGCGGAGTCGTCGGCGACGAAAGTGAGCGAGCTGAGTCAGAACTCGTGGCCCATGACCAAACCACCGCCGGAAACCATGCTGATGAAGATCGAAGAAAATGCAACCTCGCCGGAAGAAAATGCAACCTCGCCTATGAATATTTCGATGATGGTAATGATGATAGCCTCTACGGACTAACCCCTCCAGTTTATATACATACCGGAGGGGCCTAGGGTTTGTACATGGTCGGTTCATCAGGGAAGGAAACACCCGGACTCTAATCTTGTCGTTTACGTACAGAGAAGTCCCATCCACACACAGAGAATAATCTTCATCTTGATCGTGTACGACCCATCCACCCCGGTGTCGGTGTACTAAAATAGGGGTACCTTAGTACCCCGAACTTGTGCACGGGCAGTCGCAGCGTCCCGCGGCAAGGCTTGCCGGACGCCCGCCAAGACCCTTCGTCATTCCCATTTACTACCATTCAAGAACAAAGTGTTAACTTTGAAGACAAGGCCCCAGCAAGAGGAGCTTGCCGGGAAGGACAAGGCCCCGGCAAGAGAAGCTTGCCGGGAAGAACAAGACCCCGGCAAGAGGAGCTTGCCGGGAAGGCCAACCAAGGCGCTTCAAAAAACTTGCCACGGCGCGCCACGCATCCCGGCAAGACCCGACGAGTGGCAAGCTGGCGGGTGCGACAAGACAGCGACCACGGCAAGGCACTTGCCGCGGCGAGGCCACCACTCTGCGCCCGCGCTCCAGCTCACCCGACGACGTGTCGCCATAGGATCACTCCTGGTGCACGTGGCGTGTAGCTGTGCAGCCTAGCGGTGCGAGGTGGCAAGTGAAGGTGACTAGGAGGCCATCGTGGCGATCGGTGGCGCCCCTAACGGTCGTTTCCTGCACTGTTGGAGCGACCGGACGGGCATTAAATGCTCTTGTCCCCTGCCGTCAGAGTTAGGTAGGGGACACTGTTGATAGTGGTTGTACCAACCCGCGTTTTTACCTTTCTACCCCTCTCTCTGCGTTGCCACCTGTCGGTGACCCCTTTAGACTATAAAAAGGAGGCTCGTGCGCACGTAGAAGGGGTTCGGTCCAGTCCGACTCATTCGAAAACCACAGCATACCCACGCTTTCGAGCAAGAACAAATACAAACACAAAGCAGCAGCAGGAGTTTTATCTCTCCGGAGAGCTCCGAAGCTGGGTAAAAATCCCTCCCCCGCGCGCCCGGCCTCGATCTGCTCTTCGTGCGCCCTCCGCTCCCTGCCGGACTAGAAATGGGGCCCTGCCCCATAGGTGCTCGTCCCTCCAGCCACGACATCTTTGGCGCGCCAGGTAGGGGGCGTCGAGGTTGTGCGAACCTGATCCGGTCTCTGCGCGCTACATCAACATCTTCATCAACATGCCACCGAAGAAGAAGGCTTCGGAGGTGGCCTCTCCGTCCGCGACTATCCTACCGCCACCGGAGCAGACGGGCGGTGGGGTGGACGCCGGCGGAGGAGCGGGCACCGACAGTGGGACTCACGTCGTCACCAGGTCCAAGGACAAAGCCCCGCAAGGTTCAGCGTCTGCACGTCCACCGCTCCCCTCCCAGGAGGTGCAGGATCGACAACACCACGGTGCTCCTAGCATCGTACTCGCGTTGGAACAAGGCCAAGCTGATGGGTCGCGGGACGCTCAAGGCCAGCACGCACGCCAGCACGCTGGCACGAGCGCAGTGTGGTCGCCTGAGCGAGATGCTGCTCCTTCTAACAATGTTAGGAGTTTGAGCATGTCCCGCACCTCGCGTCGCTCGCCACCACTGCCCAAGACTCCAGAGGAAGCGCTGGCCCGAGCCCAGCTGCTTCTAGATTACCCTCCAGCGCCGGACAAGATCGACGACTGGAGGGCCGCCATTTATAGCCTCATTGGCTTCGCCAACGGCGACAAGCCCCAGCAACCAAGCACATCGAAGCCCCGGCAAGACGCCTAGGCGCAAGCCGACGCTGACAAGACCGCTGGGGGTGCCACCACCATGCACTCCCCGCCTCGAAGGCCAAGATCGCCAGCTCGCCGGGCCAACCTCGACACCGACTCCACCGCGTCGTCGGACCCGCGAGCTCGCCGCGATCAGCGCCACGTTCTCCAAGAACGACGACACGAAGACGCTCGTACTCGCATCGAGCGCAGAAGAGAAGCGCGGCGTCAATCCGACCAGCGCGCTGGGCCCACTGTCGATATGCATGCGCCGGGGGAACCAGGCGACTTGCCGTACGCGGTAGGATGCCCTGCGTTCACCCGTGAGCTGCGGCAAGTCCAGTGGCCCAGTACCAAGAACTTCAAACCAGACGTACCCGAGAAGTACGATGGCAGGATACATCCGTCGGAGTTCCTCAGCGTCTACACCATCGCGGTGCAGGCTGCCGGGGGGCGCGACGAGAAGATCCTCACCAACTACTTCCCGCTGGTGCTCAAGCCCAATGTCAGATCTTGGCTCATGCACTTGCCGGACAGCTCCATTTCTTCGTGGGCGGACCTGTGCCATAAGTTTGTCGGCGCATTCACAGGCGGCCACAAGCCCCATGGCCAGGAAAGCGATCTTCATTTGCTTGCCCAGAAGGAAGGAGAATCCCTGCGCAAGTACATACAGAGATTCAGCCAGGTGCAGCGCAACATCCCAGACGTCCACCCTGCCGCGGTTATCAGTGCGTTCCATCAGAACGTGCATAACCGCAGGATGAGGGAGGAGATGGCGATGTGCAAGATCAGAGATGTCAGCGAGCTATACGCTCTGGCCGACAAGTGTGCACGGGCTGAAGAGGGGAGGAAAATCCCCGGAGAGAATACATGAGTAGAAGGATCTGACAGTGAGGATGCCCTTCCGGCAAAGAAGAACCGGAGGAGGAATAACAGAAAGAGAAAGGCTAAGGATGTGCTGGTTGTTGAGCAGTCCGGCAACGGAGGCGGCTCCGACAAGGCCAAAGCTGGCGACTCCGGCGAGGCTGTGGTGGCCGCCGACAAGCAGGACGGCTCCGGCAAGCAGTACTGCAAGATCCATCGCACCAAGGGCCATGACCTCCAAGCATGCAAGAAGGTTGAGCAGATGGCAGAGCTACAGAAAGCTGAATATGAGCATTGCGACAAGGAAAAGGCCCGGGAAGGTGGCAGAGGATCCGGCAAGAAGCTTCCCGCCCGGGGAGGGTGCCGCGGCAAGGCCAAGCAGCGGCAAGGAGACAGACCTCCCCGTGGCTGCGACAAAGATGAAGACGAAGATGAAGATGATGAGATGGAGGAAGATGAGACCGACGAGCAAGAATTTTAGAAGGCGACGGAGGTTTTGTGTGTTGACGGCGGTGCTTCCCTGCACACCTCGCACCGTCAACTCAAACAGTGGGTGCGGGAGGTGAATGCAGCAGAACCATCAGTCGAATCGCGCAAGCCCCTGAAGTGGTCCAGCACGCCCATCGTCTTTGATGTTGAGGATCACCCTGATCGCATCACTGCGGTCGGGTGCTTGCCGATGTTGGTTTCACCAACCATCCGCAACCTCAAGGTCACAAAGATGTTGGTTGACGGCGGGGCTGGCCTAAATCTGATCTCTTCCGCGGTGCTCAACAAGCTCCAGATCCCCGACAGCGAGCTCGAAGAAACTGGTACCTTTCAAGGAATCAACCCGGGAAGGAGCAAGCCGACGGGGAAGATCACACTGCCAGTGACGTTTGGCAGCGAGCTGAATTTCAGGACAGAGAGAGTCACATTTGACGTTGCTGATTTCCCATTACCCTACAATGGGATACTCGGCCGTCCAGCGCTTGCCAAGTTCATGGCAGCCTCTCATTATGCTTACAACGTGCTCAAAATGCCCGGTCCGATAAGTGTTATTTCTGTCCACGGCGACAAGAAAGATGCACTTATCTGCAGCAGAGCGCAACCCACTTGCCGCTGAAGCTCCCGGGGGGAAGAAGAAGAAGACCAAGTCCGGCAAGAGTAGCTCTGATGCCCACTCCGGCAAGCGCACCTCTTCGGAGTGTTGCGCTACCGTCGAGGACGCACCATCGAGCTCCACCAGCAAGTGCAAGAGCGCAAAGACAGCTTCACCAGAGACCAAGAAAGTGGCCTCCAAGGAGGACGGCACTGGTGGTACCTTCACCATCAGTGCCACGCTTGATCCTAAATAGGAAAGCGCGCTTGTTGCTTTCCTGCGAGCGAATGTCGATATGTTTGCATGGCAACCATCTGATATCCCCGGTGTTCCCAGGAAAGTAATTGAGCACCACCTTGTCGTCTGCCCTCACGCGCGGCCCGTCAAGCAGAGAGTCAGGAAACAAGCAATGGAGCGTCAACAGTTCATTGCAGAGGAGATCAAGAAGTTGGAAGCAGCAGGCTTGGTCCGAGGAGTACTCCATCCAATGTGGTTAGCCAATCCAGTAGTCGTGCGCAAAGCAAACGGGAAGTGGAGGCTTTGTATTGACTTCGCTGATGTTAATAAAGCTTGTCCCAAGGATCCATTTCCCTTGCCGCGCATTGACCAAATTGTCGACTCCACAGCAGGATGTGATCTGCTTTCATTCCTTGATGCATACTCAGGCTATCATCAGATCTTCATGGCAGAAGAGGACGAAGAGAAAACCGCATTCATTACTCCATGTGGCACGTACTGTTTTGTACGGACGCCCTTCGGACTAAAGAATGCTGGTTCAACATTTGCAAGAGTAGTCATCCATCCTTTTGAGCCACAGTTGCACAGAAATGTAGAAGCTTACATGGCTGACATAGTGGTCAAGAGCAAGGACAAAGAGACTCTGATCCAAGATTTGGACAAGACTTTTGCAAATCTGCGCAAGATCAATCTCAAGTTGAATCCCGAGAAGTGTGTGTTTGGAGTTCCTTCCGGCAAGCTTCTCGGATTCTTTATATCTCAGCGGGGGATTGAAGCCAACCCCGACAAGATCAAAGCCATCGAGCAGATTGAAGCCCCGAAGCGCGTCAAGGATGTGCGAAGGCTTGATGGCTGCATTGCTGCTCTCAGTAGGTTCATCTCTAAGTCTGCTGAGCGCGCCCTGCCATTTTTCAAAATTTTGAAAAAGCCAGGTCCAATGAAATGGACTCCAGAAGCGGAGGCCGCGCTATAGGACTTGAAGAGATACCTATCCTCCACTCCAACACTTGTCGCATCTAAACCACAAGAGAAGTTGCTGCTATATCTGGCGGCAACCAATCAAGTGGTTAGTGCTGCGTTAGTAGTGGAGAGGGAGGCAGATGATGAGCCAGCAACCGCGGCAAGCGAGTCCGGCGACAAGCAGGGGGCTTCCCCGTCAAGCTCTGGCTCCGGCAAGGATGAATCTGTGCAGCCACAAGAAGAGAAACAGAAGAAGATGGTGCAGCGCCCAGTTTACTTCGTCAGTTCCCTTCTGCAGGGGGCTAGATCAAGGTACTCTGGTGTGCAGAAGTTGCTTTTCGGCCTTCTCATGTCCTCGAGGAAGCTGCGCCATTACTTTCAAGCACATGAGATCACAGTTGTCACTCGCTTTCCGTTGAAGAGGATACTGCAAAATCCAGAAGCAACAGGCAGGATTGTGGAGTGGGCACTAGAACTGTCAAGCTTTGGCCTCAAGTTTGAAAGTACTTCAACTATCCAGAGCCGAGCATTGGCAGAATTCATAGCAGAGTGGACGCCAGCACCTGATGAAGAAATTCCGGAGAAGAGCATCCCCGACAAGGAAGCGAGCAAGGAATGGATCATGTACTTTGATGGTGCCTTCTCGCTGCAAGGCGCCGGTGCGGGCGTACTACTTGTCGCACCCACTGGAGAGCACCTCAAATATGTGGTCCAGATGCACTTTCCCAAGGAGCAAGCAACGAACAATACTGCAGAGTATGAAGGCTTGCTTGCCGGACTCAGAATAGCAGCGGAACTTGGGATCAAGAAGCTTATTGTCAGGGGTGACTCACAGCTTGTCGTCTGCCAAGTTAATAAAGATTATCAAAGTCTGTTGATGGAAGCCTACATTGATGAAGTGAGGAAGCTGGAAGAGCATTTTGACGGCCTGCTGATGGAACATGTTCCGAGAGCTCAGAACGACATTGCAGATGGCCTGTCAAAGTGTGCCGCACTCAAGTTACCTGTGGAACCAGGGATTTTTGTGCTCAAGCTGACTCAACCATCTGTGACACCATCAACTGGAGGTTTACTTAAATAAAACTTAAAAATAGAGTGAATAACCAAGATTTGTTGCCGATACTCTAATAAAAAAGCAGAGCAGGAAGAGAAAGTTGGTTACTGGCGACTACTTTCCGGCAGAGCTCCCTGAAGCCGCCGCCAAGAAGGTCCCCAGGATCAACACAGAAAGTGCTGAGGAGCAGCAGTCTGCTCCGACAAGCCCTAGGGTTTGTTCCGTTAAAGCAGACGCTCCCGACAAGCTGTGTCCCGACACGCTTGCCGGGGAGCATCACGCTCCGGCAGGATCCCAGATTCTTGTCGTAGAAGCAGATGTTCCCGTAGCGGCATTTGCGCCTTTAGTCCTTGTCGTTGAGCCACAAGCTCCGACATGGGCACATCAGATAGTCCATTTCCTTCAAACAGGGGAACTTCCCGAAAAGCAAGAAGAAGCAGAGAAAGTAGCCCGGCAATCAAGTATGTACCAGTTTGTCGATGACATACTGTACAGAAGAAGATTCAACGGAGTGAAATTGAAGTGCATTTCTCGGGAAGAAGGACAAGAGCTGTTGGCAGAGATACACGGAGGCATATGTGGTCACCACATTGGCGCAAGAGCACTTGCCGGCAAAGCTTTCCGGCAAGGTTTCTTTTGGCCGACAGCCCTCCAGGATGCAACTGCACAAGTAACCAAGTGTGAAGTGTGCCAGTTCCACTCCAAACAGATACATCAACCAGCTCAAGCTCTCCAAACAATCCCTTTATCCTGGCCATTTTCGGTCTGGGGGCTCGACATCCTCGGCCCCTTTCCCCGAGCTGTCGGGGGCTTTGAGTACTTGTACGTTGCAATCGACAAGTTCACAAAGTGGCCTGAAGTGGAACCAGTGAGAAAGGTGACAGCACAGTCAGCAGTCAAGTTCTTCAGGTCAATTGTTTGCCGTTTCGGAGTCCCTAACAGGATCATCACCGACAACGGCACACAATTCACGAGCCGCACCTTCATGCAGTACGTCCAAGATCTTGGCGCCAAGATCTGCTTCGCTTCTGTTGCTCACCCGAGAAGCAACGGTCAAGCGGAGAGGGCAAACGCTGAAGTGTTGCGCGGGCACAAGACCAGAACTTTCGACAGGCTGCACAAGTGCGGGAGAAATTGGATCGAGGAGCTGCCAGTGGTTCTTTGGTCGATCAGAACGATGCCAAATCGAGCCACTGGCCAAACACCTTTTGCTCTTGTTTATGGAGCAGAGGCAGTTCTCCCCACGGAACTCGTATACAGATCGCCTCGAGTGCTCGCTTATGATGAGCTTGAGCAAGAGCAGCTGCGGCAAGATGACGCGCTGCTCCTCGAGGAAGATTGTCTTCAGGCTGCTGTACGAGCTGCTCGTTACCAGCAAGCTTTGCGCCACTACCATAGCCGCAAAGTTAATGCCAGAAGCTTCGAGGAAGGCGACCTTGTTCTTCGGCGCGTTCAATCCGCCAAGAATTCCAGCAAGTTGACGCCGAAGTAGGAAGGCCCTTATCGGTAAAACGAGTCACTAGGCCTGGCGCTGTCCGCCTTGAGACCGAAGATGGCATTCCGGTGAGAAACTCCTGGAACATAGAGCATCTTCGTAAGTTTTACCCATAAGGCGCGGTTGCCGGAACCTGCTGTCCCGGCAACCACCTTTTGTACAAGCCTTGCCGCTGTTGCATGTAACCCTTTGTACAAAGCCGGGCACAGATCCCGTGCCTAAATAAAGATCATATGTTCAGCACATATTGTCAAATTGCATGCCTTTTTCTTTTTGTAGCATGTATACACTGACACTTTGTGCAGAACTTGCTCCCGGTAAGCAATAACGAGCCTTAAGGCTCCATAACTTTATTTTCTCTTCTTTCTTTTGCTCAAAAAAGAAGGACCCTCCGCCCACAAGTTCACCGGGGGGGCGAGGAGAGGATAAACATATGGACCAGGCGTCGTTCAAAGAAGCTTAAGACTTGCCGGGACACAAACGACAGAAAAGCTAAGTTGCCAAAGTTTGAGTATGATCAATTTTAAATTTTTAAGTTATATTCCTTGAACGACCGTACCTTGTATGGAAAACCTGTGCGCGGAGGAACCGGTTCGTGGCTAAGTTGCGCCCTTCTTTTGTTTCGAGTCCTCTCAACAATGAAAGAGTGCAGCAACTAGTCCCGACAAGGTTTCTTGCCGGAGGCAACACCGCCAGCAGGCTGCTGATGTTCCGCACTCAGCGCTCGAGGCAAGCGTGTTTGCACCGGCAAGGTCCCTAAAAGCGCAAGGGTAAAAACATACAAGGAATGGAATCGAACAAAGGAAGTAACATAGCAGACAGTACCCAGACCAAAGTTATATTACAATAAATAACTTGTCACGCCCTGATGAGTTATTCCTATGACATATCTAGCAGCGGCAAGGAAAGGGAGAAGAAGGGTGGCCTAATCCACGCGCTCGCCGTCGACCCTCCTGACATCATTGATCTTGTCCACAATGGGTGCGACGATGGCTTTGAGCTCTTCAAGATCGGCACCTGCCGGCAGCTTCTTGAGGACACGGGAGAGGTCAAGGTTCCGGTTGCGGAAGAGTATCTTCACCAACACCTTCTCCAAGACCTTGGCGCAGATCGCGCGCGACTCGTTGGCCAGCTTCTTTGGGATCCTTTCCCGGAGCTGCTGGAGAGCCGTCACCACTCCCTTGAAGAAAAGTGTAAGCTTGGCGCTGGGCTGGAGGTTTTCCTCAGTGGAGTACCCGAAGCCCGCCAAGTCCAGCTCTGCCAGCTCCTCGTCGATGGATGCAGCGATGTTGACGAGGCCCTCCGTCCAGAGCTCCACCGTGGCCTTGAAGGTGTTCTGGGTCTCAGCGGCCCTCGTCAGCAGCTCCTCGTTGCCCTTGAGCTCCTTCTTCAAGTCATCCTCTTGCTTCTTGGCGGCGTCCAGTGTCTCTGTCAAGGTGGCCAGCTTCATCTCCAGATCAGCGCTTGAGTCCTTGGCGGCGTTCAGTTCCTTGGCCTTCTCGGCGAGTTGAGCTTGCAGATCGCCATGGGCAAGTGCGTCCTTCTCGCGCTCGCGCTGGAGTGCGGCGAGCTCTTCATTCTTCTTTCCCATATCTGCCTCCAGCTGCTCCACTTTCTCCTCTAACTCCTTCTTGGCGGCCTCGGCGGCCGCGGCAGCGCCCTTTGCCTCCTTGAGCGCCCCGCCAAGTGACTGCTCTCGTGCGGCGAGCTCCTCCTCGTGGCTGTCCAGACTAGCCTTCTTCTGTGTCAGCTCACCTTCCCGCCTGGACATCTCCTCGGCGGCGAGCCTCTGCTGCTCCTCGGCCTCAGCCTTTTCCAGGATGAACGCCTTCTTCACCTTGTCAAGCTGCACCCTATCCTCCGCAATGGATCGGAGGGCCTCCTGGTTGCAGCTCTTGAGCTCCTCCGCATGCTTCTCTATGTCAACTCCTGCCCGTGCGACAAGCGCTTCCCGGGACTCAAGCTTCGCTTGCCGGGCACGGTAGAGTAACACCAACTTCCGGAGCAGCTGCTCCTCCTCGGACTCGCCACTGCTGCTGCTGGGCGCGTCAACCACTGCCAGCCCAACAGAGGCGAGTACTTCCCCGTCAAACTCTTCGCCTTCAACCGGCGCCCTGGAGCTCGACGCCCAGGGAAGCTTGATGTATACACCCTCGCCGGCCTTCAAGTATGCGCCTGGCTGGGGCTCCTCGGATCCCGGCGCTGCATCAGCGGCGGAGGGGTCGGCGGACGGTGCAGCGCCTTGCGCTCCTGTGCCCTCTGGGTCGTCAGTACGATCGCCGGACCCCTCGCCGGCTCCTGCGCCGGCAGCCTTGGCGGCTTCTTCGTCGGCGGGTTCATCAGCGCCGGCCTCTACCTCGTCAGCAGCGGCACCTTCAGTGTTGCCGCGCGCGTCTTCCTCGCCGGTGGCCTCAGTCTCCATCGGGTCTGCAAGAGGGGGATCTGAGGACGGGGAGAGGAAAGAAAAGTCAAGCAAATATCCAAAAAAAGAAGAAAGAAGATCAGAAGAAGAACCCAAGGGAAGATCTCTGACAAGGAGGGTTACCTGTGCTGGGCTCCGTGACCATGGGCTCCACCACTGGGGGCTCACTGGTTCTGCCCCTTGCCGGGGATCCCTCCCTTGCCGGGGAACGATCCCTTGTCGGGGAATCGCCTCTTGGCGGCGTAGTCGAAGCCGACAGCACCTCCGGAGCGGCCTCTGGTTGCTCCTGGTAGGCTTGTTCTGCTCCTATACAAATGAATCAACCATCAAGATGTCTGCAAAAGAAGAAGCACCCGTGCGCGCCCCACAACAGGAAGTGAACCAAGCACTTACGCTGGGGGCTGTGCTGGGGGCTGCTGCGAGGAGAAGGAACCGGATCCGTCAAGGTGGTCTCGGACGTGTCCTCTGTTGTCACGGTAGGATCGTTCTCGATGTCAACCACGGGGACCTTGGCCCTCTTCGCCGCTCTCTCGGCCAAAGTCCTGAAAAGGAACAAGATTCAGGGAGAAGCAGATCAGATGCAATACAAGAAACAACATCAAAGTAAATCAAGAATAGCGAGAAGAAAGTCTTACTCCTCCTCCTCCTCCTCTTCATCGTCATCGGAGCTCAGCGCGGAGAGGTCGAAGTCCGGCACCCTCTCTGCGCGGCGTGGCAGAGGAGTAGGCTCCCTTCGACATTTGCCGGGAGCTGCGGCAGGATCAGGCGTGGCGGCCCGGGAAGACCCCGCCTCAGTTGACGGCACAGCCTGGGACCCTCCCGTGGGAACGGTACTTGCCGCGGTGGAGCGTGTCCCACGGCGCCTCGGCTGCTAGACCTCCTGTCCTCCTGCCGTATCTGCAACTCCACAAAGGCGCCTTCTTGGTTGAAATTGGGGTTGCGCTGGGGGCTCCGCCTGCGGCAAGATGCTCGAAGACGGCTGGCCACTCGCGCCCTCGGCGGGCTCGCTCGCTCCGGCCTCGGGCTCCCCCTCGCCAACGACCTCTCCGGCAAGGTCCTCCCTGTCGGCAATGCTTGCTGCCTCGGCCGCCTCTGCCTCATCCAGCGTGAAGCCAAACTCACCTACGGCGGCAGCTGCTGCCGCCTCTTCGGCCATGGTGGCGATGTAGCGCATCTCGTTCTCGGTGGTGGCGCGGGTGAGGAGCCTCTGCTCGTCGGAGTTGACTGCTACCTCTGCCAAGCCATCGAAGAATTGCTGCACGACGTCGTCAGCGGGCTCCATCCAAGTTGGGATTATTCCGTGCGAATCGCACTCTGGCATCATTGCGCAGATGCGATCGCGCTGGGAATTGTTGCACAATGGGATGACGCCCTGCGGCAGCCTGAACCACTCTGGATGGTTGGCGTCGTGGTTGAACAACTCCCTCAGCATCCCGTCAAGCTCCAGAACTGTGAAGTTGAAATTGAGGCCCGGGCGCAGCCTCATGATATCCGCCGGGCCGCCAAACTGCCAGGCGGGCCTCCCCCTCTTCTGTAGAGGGGCGATGCGACGGCGAAGGAAATCCGCGCCAACCGCCCCTGCTGTGAGCCCGGCAAGCCTGAGCCGGAGGATTCGGGTGGTGGCAATCTTCAGCTTGGCGTCGTCCAGCGACAGAGCGCCCAGTCGCCGCCGTGAACTACCCGAGCCTGGCGCAGGTTGGTGAATGACTGCGGATTGGCATCACAGATCCAGCACCATTCCACCCTCCACTCATCCCACTTGCTGTGGAGCTCGCCCGTCAGATACACCTCCTTCATGCCGATTCGTGAGGTCCAGGCGACTCCGCCAGACAATGGCTCTCCTTTCTCGGCTCGGGGGGTGAAATAATGGCAAAAAAGAGCGACATTTGGGTGGATGCCAACAAAGTCCTCGCAGAGGTGTGCGAAAACCGCCATTGTCAGAACGGCGTTGGGGGTGAAACCAAGAAGATGAAACCCGTAGGTGTTCATAATGTCGCAGAAGAAATCCGAAAAAGGTGGGCAGAGCCCGCAATAGAAGAACACCGGAAAGAAATAGTACCCTTTTGGGCACCGCTTCGATTTGGAAGCCTCAGCGGAAAGCACCGGCGTGCGCGGATTCGCCCGCGTCTGCGTCGACTAGAAGAGGTAGAACTCCTCCCGCAGCGCCTTCGGGGTGAGCTCGGCGGGGAAAAGCACTCGCTTCTTGCGCAGCGCCTCAAGCCGCAACGCCTCGGCCGACTTCTCGGCCTTGCTGGTTTTCGGGGCCATGGCAGAAGCGGCGGGGGAGCGCGGAAGCGTTGAGGGCGACGGCAACGACGGGCGGCGGAGCGCTGCTCTCTTTCAGCTTGGGAAGCGGAGGGGAGCGGCGGAGCTTTCGGAGGAAGGAACTGCAAATGGCGAAGGTGGGGGAACAGTCCTATTTCCTCTGCTTATAAACAGGGGAGGTGAACGTTACGCATTTCCTGGATTTAAGTATTGCCCACGACCTCTCCCACGACGCCGCGATTGACGCGTGCCGTTACAGGAGGACGCGGTGGATTCGGAGTGGATCTGGTTTAGACCCAGGCCGCGCGCGCCCGTGCCCTATTTTGGGCCTGGCCCAACAGCGCTCGGCACCGTGTATGGCCCAGGCCCGGGGGCTCCTGTCGGTGTACTAAAATAGGGGTACCTTAGTACCCCGAACTTGTGCACGGGCAGTCGCAGCGTCCCACGGCAAGGCTTGCCGGACGCCCGCCAAGACCCTTCGTCATTCCCATTTACTACCATTCAAGAACAAAGTGTTAACTTTGAAGACAAGGCCCCGGCAAGAGGAGCTTGCCGGGAAGGACAAGGCCCCGGCAAGAGAAGCTTGCCGGGAAGAACAAGACCCCGGCAAGAGGAGCTTGCCGGGAAGGCCAACCAAGGCGCTTCAGAAAACTTGCCACGACGCGCCGCACGTCCCGGCAAGACCTGACGAGCGGCAAGCTGGCGGGTGCGACAAGACAGCGACCGCGGCAAGGCACTTGCCGCGGCGAGGCCACCACTCTGCGCCCGCGCTCCAGCTGACCCGACGACGTGTCGCCACAGGATCACTCCTGGTGCACGTGGCGTGTAGCTGTGCAGCCTAGCGGTGCGAGGTGGCAAGTGAAGGTGACTAGGAGGCCATCAGGGCGATCGGTGGCGCCCCTAACGGTCGTTTCCTGCACTGTTGGAGCGACCGGACGGGCATTAAATGCTCTTGTCCCCTGCCGTCAGAGTTAGGTAGGGGACACTGTTGATAGTGGTTGTACCAACCCGCGTTTTTACCTTTCTACCCCTCTCTCTGCGTTGCCACCTGTCGGTGACCCCTTTAGACTATAAAAAGGAGGCCTGTGCGCACGTAGAAGGGGTTCGGTCCAGTCCGACTCATTCGAAAACCACAGCATACCCACGCTTTCGAGCAAGAACAAATACAAACACAAAGCAGCAGTAGGAGTTTTATCTCTCCGGAGAGCTCCGAAGCTGGGTAAAATTCCCTCCCCCGCGCCTGGCCTCGATCTACTCTTCATGTGCCCTCCGCTCCCTGCCGGACCAGAAAAGGGGCCCTGCCCCATAGGTGCTCGTCCCTCCAGCCACGACACCCGGCCCATACTCCTAGGCTGGACACCTGAGCACCCCTGAATCTAGGACTCCCTCACCAACCCTTCGACAAAAGTAATGCCCGGATGACGAGGAGAGAACTTGAAGGCCGACACAAGCCGCCTACAGACGAGCCGACGCCGGAACATGCCAGCCACCGCTGCAACAGACCTTCGAAGCTACCGTGGCACCACCCACGACCGGAGCAACAGCCACACCGGGCCACTGCCCAACCCACGCCATCTGGCGAGCTCCAAGTGTCAGAGTCGCCGGGAAAGCACCTGCGCCACCAGCCGCCATGGCCATCGCCTGCACCAGAGCATGGCACAGGCCCGCCACTAATCATACCCACTGCCATGCCCAGGGAAGCGCATGATGCTCAGATCTCGCCAGCAGCCCTGGCCACCCGCGTCCTCCCCACCACACGTCTGGGCCACCACTATGACACCGGCCCCTGCCAACAACCGTTGTGGACCGTCACTACTCCCTGCCGCCAGACCTCGCAGACGGGTGCGCGGCGCTGCGCAGCCGCCACACCCAGCGAGATGGGGAGGAGAAGAACGAAGGGCGCCCAGGGAGAGGCCCCACCGCCGCCCTCATTGGTTCCCGCTCGGGATTCGCTGGCGAAGCGCCTCCAGCAGTGATGATAAGAGAACAGGAGGGGAGAAGGCCTAGCGGCGCTCGAGGGATTCTCCCCCCGTGTCAACAGAGGATGGCAACGCGGGGCTATTTTCTTTTTCATGACAGATGTGCTTCCCGTTTCTTTGTTGCTTATCCACAATCATATGCAGATGTTACGTAGGTCTATTTAGATCACATCATTTTGAAACACATGAAAATAAGTAAAAATACAGGATTGTGATGTCAAGACATCTCCAAATGTATTGGAAACAAAATCTCAGCAATTGAGATAAACAGCCTTTGGCTACACAACAAGAAAAGTACAAGAATTCTAGAATTTGAGTTTAGGGTTTCCAAAATTCTAGTAGTGCCTAGCATATTCAAGTTCATCAAATTTCTTACGATGCACATATATACGTGCGTCGTCGCTCAAACAGATTATGCTGATGGACCGTCTGCATGTTTGACGCGGGCTCTGAGATTGCAAAAGAGTTTGATAGCAGCCGCCGAACATACTAGTGCCAAGCTCTGAAGGTTTATTGAACATGTCTTCTCACACATGGATCCAGTTCTTGTTTCCTGACTCCATGAATGAATAGAATTTCATATTTATATTTCTGTAACATCAGTAAACAAATCAGTAAATAGGTGGAAGAGCAAGAACAAGAACAATTTGTAGAAAAACAATGGGTGGCCCTATAAAGACCATCACCTACTAGCATACAGAAGCTTCGCTTCATCCACAAACGCATGAACACATCCATACCCAACGTAAATGGGTAAACCAGAAATAGAGCTGCAATGGTTATGAAGTCACCAAATCTAGATTTGGTTTGAAATCCAAGATCCATGTATGAAACAAATCTAAAGCTTCAAATAAGCTAGAACAACATGTGACGATGTGACTTATGGGTCGTTCGATTCAACCAAAACATCTGCTAAAAATATCAAAAGATCTTATTATTAACTTTGTAAGAAAAGCAAATAAAGGGGCTCGTCGTAGCCAAAATTAATAAAAGTATGATATAGTTTTGCATCAGGCCCTCTGCTTCAAATGAACATAAAAAATCATGCTTAATTTGACATGAACAATATGGGAATAAGAGAAAAGTCATGCTACTAATGATTCATTTCATAACAAAAATGATAAGGTGATGGAGATGGCTATGACAGACTGAATGACGAATTCACTTCAAACAGACAACAAAAAACTGCAGGTTCTGCAAATCATGTTTACAAAAAATGTACTCCTAAGCATCCAATTTTTAAATTGCCTCTGCAAATATTCCTTCAAGGAACCAGTATCTTGTGAGCTCACACTTCTACTCACCAGCCTATTTAGCTGCTAAACCAGATTTCTTTTGTTTTGACTAGTACCTAGTTCTGTTCTGTAAAACTTAAAACATCTGCCAAATCTGCAGAACTGTGTTTGTGGTACATTTGTACTCCCTTTGTAAATATAAGATATTTTTAGATCACTAATAGTGATCTAAAAGATCTTTCTAGATCACTACTAGTGATCTAAAAGATCTTATATAAGTTTACAGAGGGAGTACCAATTTCTTCTCCCAAGGATGCAACATTTATTAAATGCAAATTTCCTACTCACTGCCCTAGTAAGCTGCTAATCAAAATTTACAACATAATTGACTACCAATTACTTTCCATTAGTAATGCACTATGGAAGAACAATGAGCTTTTCTTTAATGCCTTTTTAGTTAGGCATGATGATTTCAATGATGCTCACATAGAAGTAAAGAATTGAAACACAAAGAGAGCATCATGAATCACGTGGAAATAATATTTAAGCCTAATCCACTTCCTATGCATAGGGTTTTGTGAGAAAACAATTTATGGGAGCAAGAATCAACTAGCATAGGAAGGCAAAACAAGCATGACTTCAAAACTTTCAACACATAGAGAGGACACTTGATATTATTGATATATGTAAAAGCATATGTTCCTCTCTCATGATAACTTTCAGTAGCATCATGAATGAATTTAATATAGCTATCACATAAAGCATTCTTTCCATGATTCACAAGCATAGAAATTTATTACTCTCCACATAAGCAAATTTATTCTCATCAATAGTAGTGGGAGCAAACTCAACAAAATAACTATCATGAGATACTTGATTGACATAATTAATTTGAGCACTGTAATCACGATGACAAATTTCTCGGATATCATTACTCTTTATAGCATACATATCATCAGAATAATCATCATAGATAGCAACTCTTTTATCATAGTAAATTGAAACCTCTTCCAAAATAATGGAATCATCAATA
Organism: Triticum timopheevii; assembly: GCA_963921465.1. Taxonomy (NCBI): domain Eukaryota; kingdom Viridiplantae; phylum Streptophyta; class Magnoliopsida; order Poales; family Poaceae; genus Triticum; species Triticum timopheevii. The sequence continues at coordinate 146,392,286 of OY997270.1, forward strand.
AATAAAGTCATGATCTCACCAAATCCACTTTCATAATTATTACAATAAGATTCAACACCCTCCAAAATAGTGGGATCATTACTTCCTAGAGTTACACTCTTCCAAACTCACTTTCAACATTGTAATCATCATAAATAGGAGGCATGAATCATCATAACAAATTTGGACATCAAAACATGGGGGACTAAAATATCATCCTCATTAAATATATCATCCACAAGCTTATGACTTGGCATATCATTAGGATCATGGATATTCAAAGAATTCATGCTAGCAACATTGCAATCATGCTCATCATTGAAATTTTTTATTCCAAACATTTTATTGAATTCCTCTTCAGCACAATTTTTCGCTCCATCATTTTCACAGAAGACATTACAGAGATGAATAATATGAGGCAACCTCAATTCCATTTTTGTAGTTTTATTTTATAAGCCAAACTAGTGATAAAACAAGAAACTAAAAGATTCAATTGCAAGATCTAAAGATATATTGTCAAGCACTCACCTCCCTGGCAACGGCGCAAGAAAAGAGCTTGATGTCTACTACATTATTTATTCTTGTAGACTTGTGTTGGGCCTCCAAGTGCAGAGTTTGGTAGGACAGTAGCAATTTTCCCTCAAGTGGATGACCTAAGATTTATCAGTCCGTGGAAGGCATAGGATGAAGATGGTCTCTCTCAAACAACCCTGAACTAAATACAAGAAATCTCTTGTGTCCCCAGCACACCCAATACAATGGAAAATTGTATAGGTGCACTAGTACGGCGAAGAGATGGTGATACAAGTGTAGTATGGATAGAAGATATGGGTTTTTGTAATCTGAAAATAAGACAAGCAAGGTAGCAAGTGATAAAACGGAGCACAAGAGGTATTGCAATGCTTGAAAACAAGGCCTAGGTTTCATACTTTTAGTAGTGCAATCTCTCAATGGTGCTAACATAATTGAATCATATAACAATCCCTCAACGCATGACAAAGAGTCACTCTAGAGTTCTTATCTAGCAGAGAACATAAGATGAAATTGTTGTAGGGTATGAAACCACCTCAAAGTTATCCTTTCCGGTCAATCCTATTGGGCTATTCTATAAGTGTCACAAACAGCCCTAGAGTTTGTACTAAAATAACACCATATGATACACATCAACCAATTCTAATGTCACCTAGATACTCCAATGTCACCACAAGTATGTGTGAGTTGATTATTTGATATGCATCAAACAACTTCAGATTCATAATATTCAATCCAACACAAATAACTTCAAAGAGTTCCCAAGATTTCTATCGGAGAAAGTTGGATGAAAACGTGCATCAACCCCTATGCATAGATTACCCCAAATGTCACCTCGGGAATCCGTGAGTTGGGTGCCAAAACATACATCAAGTGAATCAATATAATACCCCATTGTCACCATGGGTATTCATATGCAAGCCATGCATCAAGTGTACTCAAATCCATAAAAGTATTCAATCCAATAGTAGTGAAACCTAAAAGGTAATAACTCAATTCATCACAAGAAGATACAGAGGGAGAAACACCATATGATCCAACAATCTTAACAAAGCTCGCGGTACATCAAGATCGTGCCAAATCAAGAACACGAGAGAGCGAGAGAGAGAGAGAGAGTGAGAGAGAGAGAGAGATCAAACACATAGCTACTAGTACATACCCTCAGCCCCGAGGGCGAACTACTCCCTCCTCGTCATGGAGACCGTCGGGATGATGAAGATGGCCTCCAGTGATGATTGCACCTATGGCAGGGTGCTAGAACAGGGGTCTAGATGGTATTTCGAAGACACAGAGCCTTTCGGTGGTGGAGTCAACGATCTAGGGTTATTTCTAGGGGTTTCTCTATTTATAGGATTTTTTGGCATCAGTCTCATGTCAAGATAGGCCACAAGGGGCCCACGAGGCACCAGGGCGCGGCCACCGCCCTTGGACGTGCCCTGGTGGCTTGTGGGGCCCTCGTGGCTCTTTTGGTCCACCCACGAAGCTTCTACTGTCTCTTATGTTCCAAAAAAATAGTCAAAAATTTCTGCTGCATTTGGAGAACTTTTATTTCTGCACAAAAAACAACACAAATGGTAGTTCTGCTGAAAACAACATCAGTCCGCGTTAGCTCCATTCAAATCATAAAAAAACCATATAAAATTGTTGTAAACATGGTATGAATACTTCATAAATTATAGATACATTTGAGATGTATCACATTTCAAAATTTAGAACAGTTATTTTTGCATATCTTTGTTTTTAGTCCCTTCCAAAGCAGTTCACCGATGATTACCTCTCAAACCACCTGCATGGTCAAAAGTGTGAGAAAGGTATTCATTAAACACCCATGGTACAATATTTAATTCTTCCTCAAGAGGACGAATGTTGGGCGGGCAATTATCCATAGCCACAGGCCTAAAGTTGCAAGGACATTCAACATCACTGAACGCTCAATATTTGCCTTCCGCTTCTGCAGTTTCCCATATGAGATTCATCTGTCTATTTACCATGTATGATGCTACTTTCCAAAGGTTTTTAATGTTGCATGTGAAAGTTGATGTGGTTGTGTAATGACGTAGCTAGCTATATGCCTATATGGTGTAACATAGTGTTGAAGCTATCAGATGTAATTCAATTATGAAATTCTTGTTGTTGTAATATGGATAAGTATATGGTGTGTTTTATAAGATATATCAATTTGATTACTAAATGGATTATTAGTAGTAGACCAATTAGCCTGCTTATTGGGGTTTTCTATTGCATATGGTTTCTTAGACAACACTGTGGGCGATGAACTCAAACAACCCACACGGTTTCTAGAAAGTAGGCCTGTTGGATCAATGAAGAATCACACACGACTTCAGCGAGAGAACTATTTGCGTTAGGCAAGCTTGCATAAACTTTTCCACATAAAACATCGTGTGTGATATACATATGAATGAAAATGGTTTTTCTGGGATTCACTGTGTGGGATTTACATACGACGGAAATGACTGGGTCTGCATAATTGTCTCTGATGCCTCGCCTGATTGCACATAAGCTCATTTTGCCCAGCGTGTGTGACCGGAGGACCTATCCCCGACAGTCTCTTGGTCGTGTGGGAAGTACCCCCCCTATCGCACACACTGGCAAGGCGACGGTTTAAAACTCCATTGCGGAAAGGGGGTTAAAACCGTTTGTATAGCACGTCTCTAGACCAGTGTATATAGGTTGGAGCCTCAGCGCTTGCTCGCTAGGGTTTGCTCTCTTCAAACTGTTGATATAAACAATACTATGTTGGCCTCTCTCTCTCTCTCTCTCCTCACTTCTGGCCACAGATCCGGATAGATCCCATCCAGTGGGGAAGGGGAGAAGGTGCAGCATCGGTGCTGTCACCATCGGTGAGGGAGGGGAGCCATTGTCGGCCGTTCTCTCTGATCCAGTGCCGGCGAGGGAGATTCAGCCACCCATCGCCGACCTAGACACATCCCGATGCCCCTAAGGTAGAACATACTTTAAAACTAGCCTTGATGTAGTTGCATGTGGATCTTTTTCTATGTCAGCCCCCCATGTACTTAGGCTCGATCGGCTGGTCCAACGCCACCTAAATTTGTACTACTAGATGATACCCCGCACGTTGTTGTGGAAATATTTTGCAAAATATTTCAAAGATATTTAATTTTATGGAATAAGAATATTCCAGAAGTTTGTAAGGGCAAGGAGATCACCTACTTCATGAAGATATACTCGACTGGGGCAAGTCCTTCGTGGACGATGGCCATGGTGGGATAGACAATGTTGCTTCTTCGTGGACCCTTCATAGACTCGCATAGTCGTTACGCTTAGTGGTTGTAAGTCTCCATCTATGTGGATGTACGATAGCACCACCTATCAGAACCACACCAAAAATTATCGTGTCCCCATTGTGTTTTCCTTCTCCAAATCCTTCCCTTTACTTACATGTGCAATGTCCTACTTTCTGCTGCTACACTCTTAGAGTTGAATGTGTAGGGTGTTACTTGACTTGTCATAATTGCTAAAATGTTCCTACAAGTAAAATTGGGAAATGGTTAGGTTTTACTTGGTCAAGCAGAGTAATCACCCCCTCTAGACATACTTTCAATCCTACTGGGTGTGTGGTCGATGTGGCAGTTGTCGCACACCATGGCAATGCAACACATTCTTCTTGAGTTGTTAGTGGAGCTCGTGTTGGTATGCAAATCCCACGTTCTTTAGTCCGAACGAGAAGCTGTCGGCGAGGCCGGGCGCCGAGGTCACGGGATCATAACCTCGCCGTGTGTCCTATGTCGGGCGGATGGTGGACACAATCGGAGGTCGACTTGTGTGTTGGTGATGAAAGCAACACTGCCGATATAGATGGTATGCGTGGGACGAGCCGGTGGGCTGATCTCGATACCACCCATCGGCGATGAACGCCAGGGAGCCTAAGGTTACGTTTTCCCCCAGCAGTAGGCCGCCGGAAGCAGAAAAAGATTTGATCTATGATCGGTGTCCAACCGGCGCTACCCGTGCTTGGCGCACCAACTGACAGAGTGAATTGTCATCAGATCCCTCAGTAGGGGTCCAAGCACACCTAGAAGTTATGGATCAGAGGTCACACGAGGGGTTTATCCAGGTTTGCACCTCCAGAGAGTAATACCCTATGTCCTGATGGTTTTGATGGTTCATAGTGGAGGGATACCTCATGCGAGGGGTTACAATGGTGTTTGAGATTGCTACTGAGAGTTTTCCTATCTGTGGATAGATGATCAGTGCATAACCTTAGACCTCCCTATATATAGGCGGGAGAGGTATATGGTTTTACAAGATAGATCGATCTAGGGCGTTGCCGACCTCTAGTCTTGGGGATCATGAAGGTCGTCCTAGCCTCTTAGGGTTTCCTCCGCATCCTGGGCCTGATGGGCCCCTTGGCCAATGATGCCATGCTCCTGGTCCTTAGCCACACCTGGTACCGGATCCCGTCATGAATGTGAATCAACTAAACATGATGAATGTAACTAGATGAAATTCCCATGTGTCCTCGAGAATGTTTTGCTCTTATAAGAAGTACTTTCAGCTTGTCCTTTGCTAAAAAAGGGTTGGGACACCTTGGTGCACCTTTTTTACTATTGTCACTTGCTACTTGTTATGAATTATCTTGCTACCAAACTATCTGGTGTTACTACTTACAACACTTGCAGAGAATATGCTGAAAATCACTTATCAATTCCTTATGCTCCTCATTGGGCTTGACACTCTTACTTATCGAAAGGACTACAATTGACCCCCCCCCCCCTATACATGTGGGTTATCAAGACCCTTCTGGCGCTGTTGTCGGGGATTGAAGCGCCTTTGGTAAGTAGAATTTGGTAAGGAAACATTTTAATTATGAGCTGAATATTATCTTCACTTGTCACTATGGAAGATAATCCTTTGAGGGGGGTTGTTTGGGGTATCTTCACCTCGACCGAAAGTGGTAAGAACTGCTCCTCAACCTACTGAAAATATTTATTATGAAATCCCTTTGTGTATTATGGAAAAACTGCTTGCTAATCCTTATGCAGGAGATGGAACAATACATCCTGACATGCTCTTAATCATGTACATGAAATATGTGGATTGTTTAAGCTTGTAGGTCTATCCAAGGATAGAGCTAAGAAAAAGTATTCCCTTTATCTTTGGGGGGGAAAGGCATTATCATGGTACTGGCTATTGGATGACACAAGAACATGGATTGGAACCGATTGAAGCTAGGATAAAATCAAAAAAATTATCTTGTGCACTTGGTTCATTGTGATTGAAATTATATATATAAGTTTTGGCCTTGTGAAGTAGGAAGTATCACTCAAGCATGGGCGAGGCTTAACTACATGATGCACACATGCCCCAATCATGAGCTCTCAAGAGAAATGAGTATATAAAACTTTTATTCTCGTCTTTCTCATGAAGATAAAAAATGCTCGATACCTCTTCTGCTGGTTCCTTCATTAATAGAATTATTGAATTCAAATGGGATCTAATTGAAAGAATTAAGTGCAACTTTGAAGATTGGGAAATTGACAAAGGTAATGAGTTAGGTATAAATCTTGAATTTGATTGCGCTAAGTCTTTTATTGAACCAGATGTTTTCCATAAGCTTAGTGCAAAATATGGAATCGACGCTGAGATAGTAGCTACATTCTATGAATGATCTGTTGCTCATGTTGATATCCCTAAGGAGAAGTGGTTTAAATTTCATCCACCCATTTAAGAAATTTGTGAAGAACCCATTGTTGCCAAATCTGAAACAATTGCTTATACTGCTAATCTAGTTGTACCTGCTACTCATATCGAAAAATCTCCTTTCCGTGTTAGGATTAAGAAACATGCTAACGCTACAACTGTGGTTCATAAAAGTAATATTAAAAGACCTAAACCATTTGAAAAAATTAAGGTAGAACCTTCTATTGCAATGGTTAAAGATCTCTTGGTTGATAATATTGATGGCCATGTTATTTATTTCTGTAATGAAGCTACCAGAATTGCTAAACATGTTATCACTGAACAGGATAAATTAGATAAACATAAGCCAGTAGTTGGTATGCCTATTGTTTCTGTTAAGATTGGAGATCATTGCTATCATGGTTTATGTGATATGACTGCTAGTATAAGTGTTATGCCATTTTCTTTGTATCAAGAAGTTATGCATGATATTGCACCTGCTGAGATAGAAGATATTGATGTCACTATTAAGCTTCCAAACAGAGATGCTATTTCACAGCTTGGGATTGTTCAAGATGTTGAAGTCCTGTATGGTAAGATCAAATATCCTACTATTCTCTTAGTATTTGGATCACAACAAGATAATTTTTGCCCCATTATATTTGCTAGACCTTTCTTGAATACTGTTAATGCTGAAATTGATTGTGTTAAAGAAAAGGTTAAGGTCAAGTTTGGTGATGTATCCCATGAATTTAATTTCCCTAACTTTAATCGACAACCTCATGATAGGGAATTATCTAGTAAGGATGATATTATTGGTCTTTCTTCTATTGTTGTGCCTCCCACTGATCCATTAGAACAATATTTGTTAGACAATGAAAATGAAATGCATAGGAATGAAAGTAATGAAACAGATGAAATATTCTTTTGGAAATCACCTATCCTTAAGCATAATTTGGCTGTTGAAACTTTGTGAGACCCCCTTCCACCTAAGAGTGATTCTGTGTTCAAATTAAAGAAACTCCCAAATACATTGAAATATGCTTATTTTGAAGAAAAGAATATATATCTTTTTATTATCGATACTAACCTTCAGTGCATGAAGAAAAGAGATTATTTAAAACCTTGAGGAAGCACCGTGCTACAATTGGATATACTCTCAAAGGAAGGTGGCGTCACTGTTGTTCCTAACGACAAAAACAAACTTATCCCACAGAATTGTAACTGGTTATAGGATGGTAATTGATTTTAGAAAATTAAATAAAGCTACTAGAAAAGGTCATTACCCTTTGCCTTTTACTGATAAAATGCTAGAATGATTGTCTAAACATACACATTTTTTCTTCCTATATGGATATTCTTGTTTCTCTCAAATACATGTGACACAAAGAAGATCAAGAGCAAACTACCTTTACTTGCCCTTATGGAACTTATGCTTATAGACGTATGCCTTTTGGCTTGTGTAATGCACCTGCTACCTTTCAAAGATGTATGACCACTATATTCTCTGATTTCTATGAGAAAATTCTTGAGATATTCATGGATGATTTTTCCATTTACGAAGATTATTTTCATGATTTCTTGAGAAATCTTGACAAAGTATACTTCTCCTTCAAGATAAAAAATTGTTACATATACTCCTCGCTGTTTTGACCTCTGTATGGCAAGTTTATCCTCTATTCTTATTTCGGGTTGTTTTTCTGACACATCTACATCGCCATGTGGTCATTAAGCTCGTCCAAGGACAAGTTCTTTGAGAAGGTCATCAACACCTACTTTCTGGAGGTGATGAAACACCCTCAATCCTTGGAGTTGCTTGAAGGGGTGCTTCAGATCCGGGGCATTCAATGGTCAAAGAAGGAGGGGAGCGAGAAGACCAGGCTTAAGGTGGTTGATGAGTCCAATTTCTGTGATAATTTTACCAAGTATTTTATGCCTAAATGGTAGGCTATGTGGAATTTTACTGCGTTCGCGCACCTCTTTTGGCTGATAATCCTTTAGGCAATGCTTTTTGACCATTTATCATATAATGGAAGAAATTGTTAGAAATGGTAGTGGAATCACATATTTAAAGTGATAATCACCTACCATAAAATAATCAAACAAGAAGGCCAAAGAAGAAATCGCCACCACACCTCCAGTGCAAACGGCGACGTTCCATACGACCACGCTTGCTTGTATGGGCGGTCGTATGGAGTGCTATCGCCGCCATCGGATCAACTATTTCCACCCCGTGAAATCAGATCGTGCATCAGACGCCCAAAGAGACCAGAAACTCATCCAGAAGGCAGAACCCTAGCCTCTAGAGTTTATATAGAGAAGGTATTGGCAAGGATAATAGGGGTATCTTCCTCACCGCGCACAAGGGAGATACAACATCATCACCACTGTCATCATCATCATCCACACCATCATCATCATCCACATCGTTATGATCTGTAACATCAAGAACCCTAGTGGATCATTGTTGGCATGCGAAATCGCCGCACAACACCAGGATATTTGTTGTGCTTTCATGATGACGAATTTATTTCTAGGCAAAGTAACAAAGAATCTCCCGCTTTTCATGAAGGAAGACTGACCATGTTTCAGTGCAAAACAACAAAGATCACTAAACCCTAGGGTTCTAGGACTCGGCAGGAAGTAACAACGGAAAATAGTCATACATGAAAAGTAGTGTTTGTATTGATAGATCGATTGTTGTCTCTCTCAATTGGCCATGGTCTATTTATTAAGGCATGTAGGACTTGGAGTATACACGAGAACTTGTCGTACAAGCGTAGAACTCCAAAACTAAACCGATTAGGACCAATACTTTCCTTGATTCGGTTACCATGTATACCACTTCACGTTTCAAATCAGCCAGCTAACACTACTAGGGAAAAGGCTAGCAGCAGCGCGGGTTTTCAGGCTAGCAGCAGCGCGGGTGGCCGCGCTACTAATAAGGCGCTACAGCTAACTCATAGTAGTAGCGCGGCCCCAACCAGCGCTACTACTGTTGAACGATATCAGCAGCGCTTTTTAGGAACGCGCTACTATTAGCTAGCTGTAGCGATTTCCTCATCCAACGCTACTGCTATCTCTTTCATCATTTTCCATTTCAACTCTCCCTTCAGATGCTAGAAACTAGGTACTATCTTTCATCAAATTCATAAACCATTACTAGGTACGGTAGTACTCCCTTCGTTCCAAATTACTCGGCGTGGTTTTAGTTCAAACCACAACGAGTAATTTGGAACGAAGGGAGTACTAAGATCACAATTTCATGCACAACCAACATGCATCCTCAAGCAGTACATGCATGGTCATATCAACGGCCATCATCATATGTAGTTTTAGATGATATCGACGACGATCATCATATGTAGTTCTAGATGATATAGCCACACACACACATATGTAGTTCTAGATGATATAGCCACACACACATGTAGTTCTAGATGATATCGAAGACAATCATCATCCTCAAGCCTGGGCGGTTGGTGTTCCTGATAGTAATTAGGATAGCCTGTCCAACACGAAGATTCTTGCCATCGAGGAATTTCTTCCACCCAACCGAGCTTAAGTGTGTGCGATCGTCCGTGTCCACGCGGTAAGTACAGGTTGTGACGGAGCCCCTTGCAGTAAGGCGTAGTCCAGCTGAGCCTTCTTCATCAGGCTCGATACCATAACTCACAGATATGCTCTTTGCCAATTTCTGAATAAGAAAAACATATCAATTAATAAGCATGTTATCGAACTCTACACTAAAACATATATATCATCGACTAGATTCCACACAACATATACCATATCATTGGACTGTACACTAAGTAATTCACACTATTAATTTGCATTAGTAAGTATAACATACCATATCATGTCGATCAACCATGCTATTTGTCAAGCGGGTCACGAATGGCACCCCGACAAAGTCAGCACGTGGCGGAATTATGTCCCACAGGTTGGACACCTCCTCCTCACTCAGCCTTGTTCTTTGAGCTACGATGGCTTCATGAAGTGGGTCCTCATCATCTTCATCATCTTCATCATCTTCATCATCTTCGTCATCTTCATCATCTTCCACCAGGTTGAGATAAATGACAGCTAGCTTGGGTCTTTCTGCTCGGAAGTTGAAGCTGATCAACTCACCACCAGAAAGATGCATGCGAGCGACGAAACGGGCCCATCCATCTCCTCCAATCTGCGACATATTGCGTCCTTTCTCGACCTCCATAGTGTACGGCCCCCCAGGAGCCTCAAATGTCACAGTGTCTCCTGTCAGCTTGTTGAATTTCAACCTCACATTGCATGGGACGATCTGTGTAAACTAAGCAAAATGACACAATGCAGTAATGCCAACACTAAAAATAAAATAGTTATTACATTTCATCTAATTTCTTACCGCCGCATGACGAAAACTCGGCTGGAAGTAGATGCCGAACAGCTTGCCAGTTGCAAGGCTGCTGGCGCATCTTGACTTGCACAGTTGACATAGTGGTGGTGGTGGCGGCGCCATTCTTCCTAAAGCAATATGAGCAAAGGATTACTAAATCAACTAAATCAAAATGTTCCTAAGTCAACTAAATCAACTAGCCTACTAAATCAACTAAATCAAAATGTTCTAAGTCAACTAAATTAACTAAATGAATTAGCCTACTAAATCAACTAAATCAAAATGTTCTAAGTCAACTAAATCAACTAACCTACTAAGTCAACTAAATCAAAATATTCTAAGGCAACTAAATCAACTAGCCTACTAAATCAACTAAATCAAAATGTTCTAAGTCAACTAAATTAACTAAATGAATTAGCCTACTAAATCAACTAAATCAGAATGTTCTAAGTCAACTAAATCAACTAACCTACTAAGTCAACTAAATCAAAATATTCTAAGGCAACTAAATCAACTAGCCTACTAAATCAACTAAATCAAAATGTTCTAAGTCAACTAAATTAACTAAATGAATTAGCCTACTAAATCAACTAAATCAAAATGTTCTAAGTCAACTAAATCAACTAACCTACTAAGTCAACTAAATCAAAATATTCTAAGGCAACTAAATCAACTAGCCTACTAAATCAACTAAATCAAAATGTTCTACTAAGTCAACTAAATTATATCAACTAAATCAAAATGTTGCATATGAGCAGGAGGGAGAAGGAGGGCGACTCGAGGAGGGAGAAGAGAGTAGGATGGAGGAGGAAGGCGGAGCGCGGAGGGGCCGGCCGGCGCGGCCAGTTGAGGGAGAACGGAGGAGGAAGGCGGAGCGAGGAGGGGCCGGCCAGCGGCGAGTGGAGAGGGAGGACGGAGGAGGAGGCCGGTACCGAGTCCAGCAAGGAGGAGGAGGTGACGGCGCGCGGCGCAGACGGAGGAGCGGCGACGGGGGCGCGCGGCGCAGACGCGCGGAGGAGAGGGGCGACGGCCGGGGGCGCGCGGCGCAGATAGAATTTGTGGCTGTGTGTGTGAGTGGATCCGAAGGGAGGAGATCAGGGAGATGGATGGCTTAGCAGTAGCGCTCTTCAGCAAAATGCGCTGCTGCTAAGCTATCTAGCAGCAGCGCTTTTCAAGATAAAGCGCTACTGATATATGTCAGCATGCAAAAATACACATTGATCATCAACGATCTTTTTGTGTACAATATGATTCGACAATATGAGTCCTCACCGGTTTAGGAACAGGTGAAGACTCATATTGCAGCCACAAATTCTACACATAGAGTTCAATGAAGATCAAGTGCTTGTCAAAGTGTGGGAAGTAACATATTTAAGGTGGTATAAACTCTCTTCACGGAGCGAGGTGGGACTAAATTTTTGTAGGAAACTTAGCAGTAGCGCTTGTCTGGGAAAGGCGCAGCTACTATGCTAAGTAGCAGTAGCGCGCGTCGTGCTAACACGTTGCTGCTATAACTAGCCTCGCGGCGGCATCGTAGGAATTATAGCAGCAACGCGTCTTTGGGTGGACGCGCTACTGCTATATTTGTATCAGCAGCGAGTTTCTGTGGACCGCGCTACTGCTAGTTAGCAGCAGCGAGTTATTTTGAGGCGCGCTACTGATAAGATTCTGTGTATAGGCTTTTCCCTAGTAGTGTAACCTAGATTAAGCACTCCTTGCCTATGCGAATATATATAAAAAAATTCAGCCACATCACCATCACACTAGATAATATAGTAGCCCAAGTTTTGAGCGTGCGTACAAACACTGGTACTGTAACGTGCTATACAAACGGATTTAACCCCTTTCCACGACGACATTCTGAACTGTCGCTGAGTGAGTGATTGCGATAGGGGGGGGGGGTCCATCCCACATGACCCAAAAATCATCGAGGATAGGCGAGCGGCTACTGACGATCGCTATAGAATAAACATATGAGAAGTCGCCCCAGACCCACATGTTACATCTAGACGTTACATTTCTAATCCGAGAGACATCCCAAACAATTACGCTGCTATATTCGTGTGAAAAAGATGGACATCAACATTTAATCTACCGATATGTTTGCGATCAGTACATGATCGCACACAGTTCAAGAATGTAAAATGTGTGCGGTGCCGCTACTAACGCCAACATGTCCATTTCATAACTGTGTGTGATAGGTATTCCTATCACACATGCACACAGGTTTGAAATGTTTGGTGTATTACCATGAATCGCACACACATATGAGGTGAAACTGTGTGTGTGTCCGTTGGGCATCGTAAACGTTTCATCTCAAAGAACCGTCTTGTCGGTGTACTAAAGTAGGGGTACCTTAGTATCCCGAACTTGTGCACGGGCAGTCGCAGCACTCCGCGGCAAGGCTTGCCGGGTGACCGCCAAGGTCCTCCGTTGGTTCCTTTGGAGCCATTCAAGAACAAAGTGTTTTAAGCTGAGAAGACAAGGCCCCGGCAAGAGGAGCTTGCCGGGAAGGACAAAGCCCCGACAAGAGGAGCTTGTCGGGAAGGCCAACCAAGGCATTTCAAGGAACTTGCCGCGATGCGCCTCGCGTCCCGGCAAGGCCCGGCGAGCGACAAGCTCCCGGACACGACAAGACAACGACCGCGGCAAGGCGCTTGCCGCGGCGAAGCTACCACTTGGCGCCCGCGCTCCAGCGCATCCACCAACGTGTCGCCTCGGGGCCTTTCCAGGCGCGCGTGGCAAGAAGTTGTGAAGCTAGCGGTGCGAGGTGGAAAGCGGAGATGACGAGAAGGCCATCGTGGCAGGCGGTGGCGCCCCTAACGGTCGCTTTTCTGCACTGTTTGGGCGAGGTGGACGGGCATTAAATGCTCTTGTCCCCTGCCATCAGAGTTAGGTAGGGCGCACTGTACAAGTAGCTGTACCAACCACATCTTTTACGCTTTTGCCCTCGCCTACGTTGCCACCTGTCGGTGACCCCTTGAGCGTATAAAAGGAGGCCCATGCGCAACGTAGAGGTGGTTCGACTCATTCGAAACCAGAACACTCCCACGCTCTAGAGCAAGAACATAATACAAACCACAAAGCAGCAGTAGGAGTTTTATCTCTCCGGAGAGCTCCGAAGCTGGGTAAAAATCGCTCGTGTGCTCGCCTCGATCCGCTCTTCGTGTGATCTCCGCTCCCCGCCGGACCGAAAGGGGCCCTGCCCCATAGGTGTTCGTTTCCCACGACACGTCTGTTCTCTATTTTTCATCACACACGATGTTTTCTTTCTAACCGTGTGCACATTATTTTATTCGCTCCTGTATAATTTTATTTTTTCCTGTAATTTACTATTCGAATTGGAAATTTTGAAATATGAAACGTGGAATTCAAATTCTCTACACAATAGTACAACAACCAATCCATAAATAAAATTCTCAGTACAATATGTTCAGTAATTACAGGATTAGACAACAATTAACTATGATGAGCCACAATATTTAGAGGCGGTAAAGGTGAAGAGAGAAGTGTACATCATTTTGGCTACCGATGGTGTTGAAGAAGCGGAATGCCCATAATGTGCCCTCCTTCATGCCATCGGCACGAACAACTTTTCTCCAACCCCTTGTGACGATCGCCTGCCCATCCTTCACAGCCTTCAGGAAGACTTCTAGAGCATTATCATGGTAGCATAAATTATAAACTTTAACCTTGGTTTCCTCCACTCCGGTCATGTAGTTTGCAAGGTAATCATCAGTAAATAGCTTCGAAAACCACTTAAAAGAGAAAAAATTCAGATACTTAGGTCTAAAGAGTAACTAGTTGTGGGTAGGGGGAAAATGCAACACATTACTTACAATACTAAAGTTCACTGTTGTCTTGGACAAAGTGTAAATAAAGAGCTTAATTCCCATCACCCGTTTCTTTCAGCTAACAATCTTCCTTAGTTTCCTCACTTGACGCTTGTTCATGAATATCTCATTGCCCCATATGCAAAAGGGATCGAAGTGTGGATCAGTACCGCTCATATATGTACCTACAAGCAACGAGTAAATGTTAGAAGCTAAACTGAGATTGCACAAATGATGTAAAATATAACTAACTACGTTCCTAAGTACAAGTATTTTTATAGAGTTCAATATGCACTACATACCGATGTATATCGAATTATAGGCATAGTTTAGATTAGAATCTAGATTCACTCATTTTGTTCCGTATGTAGTCTATATTGGAATCTCTAGAAATACTTATATTTAGGAACATATGGTGTATAAGACATGGGATGTAGCTAACATCGACGGCAAACAACAACATCTCCCATTGTAGCCCTATGTAAGTACATGGAAAGCCAATGTTAACTACAACAGGGTTAACATCCACCAAAAATAGCAAATGGTAATAAAACGGCAACATCTGTAGTGATATCTTCATTGCGAAAGAGTAGCAAAGTAGCAAATGGATCGGTTAAAAAATGGATAGAATTGTTTATTGCAATAGACAACCTAGTGTAGCCATTGAAACTGGTACTTATAGAAATGAAATTGTTAGAGTTATACATCGCAAGGCAGGTGCTACGAGAGCAAAGAATGGCCCTGTTGTCTATAAAAAGATAGGGAAAACAGATAAGATGGGCTAGGCATGTTTACTACAACATGCTTAATACATGAATCGTACAAAACATGGCGATTGCAACAGGTAGTGGTAAGATTCAACTAGTGAGTTCATACATGGTAAGTCATGAGGGGTAGTTGCTGGGGCACTTCATATGGACAAGAGCCCGCCCCAAGTTGGTCGCAGTGGAGGCGAGGTGTTCCACCAGGTCGAAGAGTGGATCAGTGACACTGACATGTGTACCTACAAGAAGCAAGTAAATGTTAGAAGCCAAACTGCAATTGCACAAATGATGTAAAATACTATAAGACATAGGAGGCAGCTAACCTCGACGGCAAATAATAGCATTGCCCGTTATGGACTTGCGTAAGTACATGGAAAGGAATGTTAAGTAAAACAGGCTTAGCATCCACTAAAAATAGCAAATGGGCACCATCTCTAGTATATCTTCATTGTGGATAGTAGCACAGTAGCAAAGAGACAAATTAAAAACTGGATACAACTATTAATTGCAACAGGCTTAACAGCATCCTAAGTCATGTTTTGTAAATTTGTAGCCATTGAAATACAACTGTTAAAAAATGGATACAATTGTTAATTGCAACAAGCTTAATAACCATTGAAACTGGTACTGATAAAAATGCAATTGGAAGAGTTAAACATCGCAAGGTAGGTGCTGCCAGAGCAGAGAATGGCCCGGTTGTCTATACATAGGTAGGGAAAATAGCTAAAACATGTTAAGCATGTTTACTACAACATGCTTAATACATCAACCGTACACAACGAAGCCATTAGTTGCAATTGGTATTGGTAAGATTGAACCGGTGAGTTCATACTTGGTAAGTCCTGAGAGGTAGTTGCTGGGGACTTCGTCTTGGCCAAAGCCCGCCCAAAGTCAGCGGCGGGGAAGCTGTTCCTCCAAGTCAAAGCGTGGATCAGTGCCGCTGACATGTGTACCTACAGGCAACTAGTAAATGTTAGAAGTTACTGCACTTGCAAAAATGATGTGAAATACTGTGAGACCTGAGATGCAGCTAACCTCGACGGCAAACAACAACATTGCCCGTTATGACACTGCTTAAGTACATGGACATGCATATTAAGTACAACAGGGTTAGCATCCACCAAAAATAGCAAATGGGCAACATCTCTAGTGATATCCCGAGTCATGTATTGTAAGCTTGTTGCTGGTATTCGTGAAATTGAGCTGAACAGTTAATACTTGAACATCACACAATGTGCAGTACTGTAATAAACAAGGCATGAACATGCTTAATACATCAACCGTACAAAACATAGCCATTACAAGTGGTATTGGTAAGATTGAGCTGGTCCAATTATACCTGGTAAGTCATGGGGGGTAGCCGCTGGGGTACTTTATATGGGCCAGAGCCTGCACCAAGTTGGCGGCGGCGGAGGGTTAACACGCACAGCGTCCATCACGCCATCGACCGCCATCAGCTCCTTGACCTCTACGTGATATGTGGTTGGGCTTGTGTGGCGATGCTCTGGAGGTAGGGACGATGGGGATTTGGAGGCATGAGGATGTTTTGCAGCAATCAGGCCAAGGATGTGATAGAGATTGGTGGGTTACCTGACTAGATTGATGATGCTCGAGCAGAACATAGATGTGGTTGAAGCTGTGGTTGCGGCGGCAGCAGTTTGTGTTGCCGGTAGGGGGAGGGGGCAAATACTAAGGAAATTTGATGGGTGGGGATGTGGTGGGAGGAATAAATTCTGAAATCGCGCGCCTAATGAAAATTTCGTTGTGAAACTTGAAACATCGGCAGGGGAAACACACAACACAGACGAAACGTGTAAAATACTCATGTGCGAGAAAAGAGAAAATTGGCAGATCCCGTCCCCAATAAAATGTACACGTGTAGTTGATTTTTTCGGTCAATGGTACGCTTGCTTTATTAGGAAACATCACACAAGTAACTGACTTATGGATCATTAACGCAGAAAAACGCACACCGGTATGCCATAGAAACCGTGTGTTTTGTGATCTTCTTATAATTCTTATATCTGTCAGCGTCTCCAACCGCACCTTATTTAAAAAACCTCTTTCATTTTATTAGGACTATTCAATGCACATGAACGAGGCAAGGTGACACCTGATGAACAATCATCGGTTTATGAAATGCAATCAAGTGTCAACATGCCTCGCTCGCATAGCCAGATTTGATCCTATGCAGCAAGAGAGAATCTTGGTGCCATCCACCAGTGCGATAATTTAAGCCGGCGTGCAGCCAACTCACGCAGCGAGGTGGGACTAAAAACCAGTTGCGGCTAGCTCTAGTCTTCGGTGGCTGCGGGCAGACATTTCGGGAGTATTTAGGGCCGGGGTGCGCCTACCAAACTTCAGTGAACACATGCTAATCAATGCTCAAATCCCTCAAAGGATGCGCTTACTGAGATTGTACCTTAATAATAGATAGTACCAACTTAAAGTACTACTGGTAATTTGTTCTAAAACTAGTACATATGTAGTACTGGTAGATGCTCGTGATTAATTATACAAACTTACGGGCAACACAAGAGCTAACTACTTCTCACATGCTGGCATCGGGGCATGTTGGCCAAACCCCATCATTCTCCTTCTCGGCCTTGTAGGCGGCAGCCCACCGTGCTTCGATCTCTATCGAGCTCTCCTCAGCACGCGTGCGGCCTCTTCTTTCTTGTGGTGGTGGGATGCTCTTTTCTTGACTGCTTTCTGCCTTTTTCGCTCCTTCTGTGCGGCTTTGGCCGCCTCTAGGTCCACCAACCAATCGGTCATGGTAGCATGAAAGTCCGCCCACGTACTTGTGCGGACGGTGGCGGTGATGAACTCGGTGCGGCGGGATGCCATCACTTCCTTACCATGTGTGCAGTCGCGGGCAGCGAGGAACGCGGCACAGTGGGCTGCCATCACTTCCTTACAAGTTACTATGTGCCGTTGTGCCATGAACGATGCTTGGAGAGAGCTCTGGGATGGTGTGGCCATACATCCATACAGTGAGGTGGTTTTAAAGAGCTCAACGACAAACGACAAAGGAAATTTGGTTTCCCTTACAATCTTGCTCATTCATTATCACACATAGTCCATCTATGTGCCTCCGGAAACAATGTGCGCTGAGCCTATTGTTTGTTGCGTTATGATTGGCCGGAATTGCCACGCGGATTACGCGTGTGCACCATAGGATGCACCGCGATTGAACGGCAATCCATGTGCCTCACATCACACCCATGCAACTGTAGATGGATTGGATTTATATGCGCTAAATGCCTAGAAAATGCACATAATCCCCTAAATATGGTAAATGAGCCCGGGAAAGTGCCAAATTTGAACACGGTGATTTACAGGGTGTATGTTCATCGTAGAAAAAAAACTCAAGGGCAAGAACAAAGAAAATTTGGATTCCCCTTCAATCTTGGTAATTTGCCTCGCGAAAGCATGAAACTTCCTCGGTGATGGTTCGATTTATGAAGGGCCTGCATGACAACATAAGCCAAACCTTCTCAAATCTTTACTTGGGCATGGTGAGGCAATACCATGGCACCATGCCAGACGTCATGTTTTTCAAGCATTTATTTCATTGTTATATAGTTGAAAACCCAATAAACAAATGTTTGTGGTTGACTATTGGCACACCTTTCATCGAAATATCTGCCCACTCCTTGTAAAAGGCATGAGAATTTACTAAATAGCACGAGCATGGTTTTCCAGACCGTTCTTGTGCAACCTTTCATGCACCAATTGTTTGAACTTGAATTATGTGCATTAATGCCTCGAAAATGCAAACACTCCCCTAAATATGGTAAATGAACCTGAAAAAGTGCCAAATTTGAACACGGTGATTTGCAGGGTGTATGTTCATCATAGAAAAACACTCATGGACAAAGGACAAAGTAAATTTGGATTGCCCTTCAATCTTGGTGATTTCCCGCTCGAAACCATGCAACTTCCTCGATGATGGTTCGATTTATGAAAGGCATGCATGACAACATAAGGCAAACATTCTCAAATTTTTACCAGGGCACAATGTGGCCATACCATGGCACCACGCCAGGCGTCGTGTTTTCCAAGCATGTATTTCATTTTTCTATAGTTGATAACCCAGTAAATGACATGTTTGTCATTGACTATTGCCACACATTTCCTTGAAATCTCTGCCCATTCCTTGTAAAAGGCATGAGAATTTACTAAATAGCACGAGCATGGTTTTCCAGACCTTTCTTGTGCACCTATTCATGCACTACTGCAGGATGGTCCAAACACGATAATTGAATTAGAGACCCTTCAATGAAACTGTGTGTGATGCATCAATCACAAACGATGATGTAATAAAACTATCAAAAAAGATGCAAAACATTTGTGATGGCAGCGACATCAAACACGGTTCATATCAGATTTGCATGTGCGATGAGTGCCAAAAGGTTAATCCAGAAGAACTGTTTGTGATGATGCAGAACAATAGAAACGGACAACCAGATGAGGGTGTGTGTGATATACGGCATACAGTTCACTAGGATGAACTGTGTGTGATTAGGCAACACAATGGAAACGGTTCAACTGAACAAGATGTGTGTGATACACGGCAAACAGGCCCGTAATCAGAAATGTGAGCGAAGACCAATAGTAACATAGACGATTGCCGCTAATAAGCCGTGTGATTTGCTCTGTCTACAGAAGAATAACATGTATATATATAACAGAAATAAACATCCAATTACATAAGTGACTATACAGATCATTCGCACACACCTCAATAAACAATAGCATGCATTCTAAAGTAGGAGAAACGATCGTCTAGTCATCTACTTCTTGTGACGCTCCCGCCATTGCTTTGTGGCTCGATCCCTCGTCTAGGGCAGGAACAAGACACTTCCTCATGTCAATGATCCGCATGTACATCTCGTAGCTTGTGTACGCGTCCTTTGCCGCGTACTTGACGTGTTATTCATCCAGTCACTCATGCCAAACACTACGCCAGGCGTTCTTGTCCTTCTTGCTCTCATCCGTCGTCTTCATGTAGTAGGGGTCGATGATGGATGAGGCGAGGTCAACCAGGGAGTTTAGTTTATTGTTGTCGCTGCCCCAGACCTTGTAGTGTTGGATGTTGACAAGATTCGGGCATTTCAAGCCCGAAAACTTGAGCGCTTTTAGATCATTGGTGGTGTCCACCGTAGCAAAACTGTAGTCAGAGTTGTTGATAAACCTGGAGAAACGCTCGCAAGGCCTTGTGTATAGGTGGTAGTGGTAGACGAGGACGTCATGTCGCACACACAACTCGGCGACTGCAACCTCTCTGATTGTGCCCGGCACGACCGATGGTGTACTCGAGGTCGAAGCCGACCACTTGGTACTTATCCTCGGCAAGGAACTTCTCCATAGTTTGGGTGGAGCTCTCCACCGAGACCGGATCATTCGTGTACACCACCAAGAGGGTCTTCCCCCTCACGTGGGTGTCCACTACGTAATGCATGGTGAACTGCCTGTCGTCATCAGCCGCTGGGAGTGCCATTGGAGCCACGGGGAGTGCCATTGGGACCGCTGGATGTCCTCTGTGTATGTGACATTGTGGGTGTACTTATTATGTCGTGTGACGTCAGATATGAAGGTAAATGGCCGCAGGAATAAATGGGGGTCGGGTGGCCTGGATTGTCGGCGCATCCGCATGGCAGTTTTTGCAGCGGGTAACTGCATCGCGCCGCGCCCGGCACAACCGCATGCACATGAACGTGCATGATCATGCACCTGTTGGGTTCTACGGTAGGGTGTGTCGACTGCAAATTAAAATTTCCTACATGCAGAACATCCAGGAACATGCTACGGGAGATGGATCACACATTGTTACCACTAGACGCGCAGTGTTGTGCAGCAGAAGTAGAGTTGAGGCAGCACGTTCCTGGAGTCACCTCGCGTTCCCGGAGTCATCTCCTCCTTGCTGGCCTCCCACGTACCCGATCGGATCCCGCGAACAGGTTCGCCTGAGCGGCTCAAGTGCACTGCCTCTAACGGTATCCGCGCATGCAGGAGGAACGTCGTGCGGCGGACTGCTAGGTCCGATCACACAACCGGCGGCGAGTGGAGGTGGCTTTCGAAACACATGCAAACCCTAGTGATAGCGCCGAAGCAATCAATCGCATGACTGTGCCGCACCTCCACTTTATATAGGCGCCTGTCGCAGGCTCAACACTTGGGCCTGCACGTACCCTAAAGCCCAAAATCTGTTCGGCCGGGATCCGAGTCCGAGTAGGATGATATCTGACTCGTGGAGTCCGATCCGGCCTCGTAGGTTCCTTCCCTTAAGCACGCGACCCCTTAGGTTCAAGTAAGCTTGGTCGCAGGTTGGATCACCTCCGACCTGCTCAGAGTCACAAGGACTGGATGTAATATTAGGCATGGATTGGTCGTATGGAGGGAACATTGACTGCGCCAGTAAGTCGATTATGCTCACCACCCCAGAAGGAAGAAGAATTAAGTATGTATCCCAGCATGTGCCGAAGAGGACTCAAGTGAATTCCTTATCAGGAGTTGTACAGGAGGAAGTACCAGTGGTGAAGGATTTCCCTAACGTATTTCCAGAGGAGTTGCCAGGCATGCCACCGGATAGAGACATTGAGTTTTTGATTGAACTTTTGCCAGGCACTGGGCCAATATCAAAGAGACCGTATTGGATGCCCGCACAAGATTTGGAGGAAATTAAGAAGCAGATTAAGGAGTTACTGGATAAAGGTTATATCCGCCCAAGTTCATCACCTTGGGGATCCCCAGTACTTCTAGTGGAGAAGAAGGATGGATCATTAAGGATGGTTGTTGATTATCGTGCGTTGAATGAAGTGATGATCAAGAACAAGTACCCACTATGATCAATGATTTGTTTAACCAGTTGCAAGGAGCTAAAGTATTTTCCAAGATCGATCTGCTTCTACTGAATATTCGAGAGCGAGATATACCTAAGATAGCTTTTACCACAAGGCACGGGCTATATGAGTATACCGTTATGTCATTTGGTCTGACTAATGCGCCTGCATATTTCATGAACATGATGAACAAGGTGTTTATGGAGTTTTTGGATAAGTTTGTCGTAGTGTTCATTGACGATATATTGGTCTACTCGAAGAATGAAGAGGAGCATAAGGAGCATTTGCATTCGATTCTCGAGAAGCTCAGGCAACATCAGTTATATGCCAAGTTCAGCAAGTGTGAGTTTTGGTTGAAGGAAGTTGGATTCCTCGGACACGTTATATCCGGAGAAGGAATAGCAGTAGATCCCACCAAAGTTATCAATGTGACTAAATGGGTAGGACCCACGTCGGTTGGAGAAATCCAAAGTTTTCTTGGACTCGCGGGGTATTACCAGAGGTTCATTGAGAATTTCTCCAAGATTGCAAAGCCCATGACAGAGTTGTTGAAGGACACCAAGTTCAAAAGGACTGATGAATGTGAGGCTAGTTTTCAGGAGTTGAAGAAGCGTTTGGTTACATCCCTAGTGTTGATTCTTCCAGATCAATGCAAGGATTATCAGGTGTATTGCGACACTTCTCGTCGAGGACTTGGAGCAGTGCTTATGCAGGAGGGAAGAGTTGTTTCTTATGCCTCACGATAGCTTAAACCTCATGAGCAAAATTATGCTACACACGATTTGGAGTTAGCAGCTGTAGTGCATGCGTTGAAGACATGGAGACATTTTCTAATCGGAAACCATTGTGAGGTGTACACGGATCACAAGAGTTTGAAGTACATCTTCACGCAGAAGGAGTTGAATCTTAGGCAAAGGAGATGGTTGGAGCTCATTAAGGCTTATGATATGAAGTTGCACTATCATCCCGGAAAGGCTAATGTAGTAGCCGATGCGTTGAGTCACAAGAGTCATGTTAATAAACTCATGACCGGAGGATTACCCAAGGAGTTAGCAGAGGATTTTCACGAGCTATGTTTGGAAATAGTTCTGAGAGGTTATGTAGCAGCGTTGGAAATTCAGTCTACTTTGATGGATAAGATCAGGGAAGCTCAGAAGACTGACAAGGAGATTGCCGAGATAAAGGAAGGATGACCAAAGGAAAGGCTAAATGATTTCGTGAGGATGAGCACGATACTTTATGGTTTGAGGATTGCGTATATGTGCCTAATGACCCCGAGATCAGGAAGTTGATTCTGCAGGAGGCCCAGGATTCACCATATTCGATTAACCTGGGAAACACTAAGATGTATTTGGATTTGAGGGAAAGTTTCTGGTGGACAGGGATGAGGAAGGATATTGCTAAGTATGTAGTCGTATGTGATGTATTTCAGAGAGTAAAGGCAGAGCATCAGAAACCAGCAGGTTTGCTACAGCCATTGCCGATACCCGAATGGAAGTGGGATAAGCTAGGCCTGGACTTTATCATAGGATTGCCCAGGACTCGTTCAGGCTACGACTCGATATGGATTGTAGTCGATCGGTTGACGAAGCTAGCTCATTTCATCCCAGTGAAGACCACTTACACTAGTGCTAAGTTGGCAAAGATATACATGAACAGGATCGTATGTCTGCATGGAGTTCCGAGGACCATTGTATCAGATAGAGGAACCCAGTTTACCTCAAAGTTTTGGAATCAGTTGCATGAGACTTTGGGTACTAGGCTAGAGTTCAGTACAGCCTTCCATCCACAGGCAGATGGACAGACCGAGAGAGTAAATCAGATTCTGGAGGACATGCTGAGAGCTTGTGTGCTAGATTATGGATCTAGTTGGGATAGAAATTTACCGTATGCAGAGTTCTCTTACAATAACAGTTATCAAGCCAGTTTGAAGAATATGGCCCCTTTTGAAGCCTTGTACGGAAGGAGGTGTAGGACACCGTTGCTATGGGATGAAGTTGGAGACCGTCAGTTGTTTGGACCGGATTTGATTAAGGAGTCTGAAGAAAAGGTTAAGTTGATTCACGATAGACTCAAGGTAGCCCAGTCCAGACAGAAGAGCTATGCGGATTCTAAACACAAGGAGACAGTTTACGAAGTCGGAGATAGAGTATATCTTCGTGTGTCTCCACTTCGAGGAGTTAAGCGTTTTGGAGTTAAGGGAAAATTAGCGCCATGTTTTGTGGGACCATACAATGTTTTGGAGTATAAGGGAGAAGTTGCTTACAAGATGGAATTGCCAGGAGGATTGTCATTTGTTCATGATGTGTTCCACGTTTCCTAGTTAAAGAAGTGCCACACAGAGATGGCCGATATTCCTCTGAGAGATACAGTGCCACTGGAAGCGATTCAGCTGGATAGTGATTTGACCTACGAGGAGAAACCAGTGAAGATTCTCCAGTTTGCTAGCCGAGTCACACGTAGTAAGGTTATCAAGTTTTGCAAAGTTCAGTGGAGCCACCACACCGAGGATGAAGCCACCTGGGAACGAGAGGAAGACCTACGGAAGGACCACCTGCACCTATTTTCTAGCCAACCCGAATCTCGACGGAGAGATTCATCTTAAGGGGGGTAGGTTTGTAACATCCCAAATTTTCAATTTGGAATGTTATACATAGGTCATCATTGCATATCATATTTTATTACATTTTTGGTTGATCCTAGAAATTCTAAGCAACTCAAGGACCAATGGAGAGAGTTGGGTATTTCGTTATCTTCATATTTGAGTTTTCTCAAATTTTGAAAAGAGGATCATTTGGTTTTAATCATTTTTCTCTTCGAATATTTCTAATATGAAAGTAAAAGAGAGGGGATCAAATGACTTCTCCAAATAAAAGAAATACTGGAGAAAAAATATTAAAATCAAATAAGAATTTTATTTGGAATTTTATTGCTATTTTATTTGATTTAGTAAAAAAATGTGTTTCTCAAAATTGCATTAGAGGCCCAAATAAATGTTCACTTTGTCCGCAATATTATTAGAGGACCGTGAAATTTATTTTAGGATTTTTGGACTCCGTTTAGTATTTATTTCATTTGTTTTTCCGCGTCAGGATTATTTAAAAAAAAGTGAACCGACTTAACGGGCCGTGTCCGACCCGGAGACTTTGCCCGACCAGCTTCATAGGCCGCGGCCCAGTCACCGCCGCCCTGAAACCCTAGCGCCACCGCCGCCGCGACGCCGCCGCCCGTCGCCGCCGCCACCCCATCGCTCGTCGCCACCGTCACCCCGTCGCCCCGCCGTCGCCGACACCGCCGGAGCCGCCGACCTCACCGAAGGTATAAGCCACCGCCGCCGTCGTTCGGTTTTAAAAAAAAACAATCGGTTTTTTTCGAAACCCTAGATCTAGTTTTTTTAGATCGGTTCGGTTTTTTCGGTTTAGTTAAATAGTGGACGTTCGTCCGTACGTCGTTGTTCGTCAGTTAGCCACAGACAGTGGACGTTCGTTCGTTAGCCTGTTCCTCTCATTTTTTTCAGGGTTTTTCCGCGATTATTTTCGATCGTGATTTCTGCCCTGATTTTTGTTTTAGTTTATCTTTTCGCTCGTTTATCCAAATCGGGTGAAACAAGCGCCTAGATCTTTGTCTCGAAGCCCTCTTTCTGTTTAACCAACTTGAACAAGATTTTGGTACTGTAAAATTTGACTTTAGTCCAGATTAGTAAATGGATCTTGTTTCTTTCGTAGTGTCTGTTTCGTTGCTCCGTTTGATTTGATTCTTTTTGCAAATCAGAGTTCTTCAATTGAACTTTCGGGTTAGATCTTCTTATTTGAGTTTTTACCCGTGCTTCTTGTTGAGTGCTTATGTATGTTATTATTTGTTTGCGATAGAATACCCAGAGTGCGAAGCGTGCTACTATGAGTCTCTAGGTTTTGTGGATCATCAGCAAGGCAAGTAACACTTTGATCATACCTCTTTATTACACAGTTTTTATGCATTAGTCTCAACCATCAAACATTGCATGGTTAGGATCTGAATAACATGTGGGTTTTGGGAAGTAGATGATGAGTTAGAACCTATTGCCCTTTTATTATCCAACCTTGGGGAGTTACTTCTACGTTATGCTCAGGATTGCTATGCTATGCTCGTAGACGTGGCTTGGGTGAGTGTATCCATGACAGATGTGAGTATTGCTAATTAATGGTTAACTTAAGGTGGCTACTTAAATACACATCTGGGTGGATTGGTTGAGGCACCCTAGAGTACCCAGTGGTTGTCAGGGCACCTGAAGAATCCAGTGTTGTCCTAGGATATCTGTCAGGACCCCGACTCAATGCCATATCGATCTAGCATGTAACACCTCATATCACTTTGCGGCCTCACGCACGGTATCCCCACGGGTGTTGCCTTACCTTTGCCCGGGACCGTTTGCGCCTTTTGGCACACATATATGATAGTGTCGCTAGCATCCATATGATAAGGAGCCCGGGCTAACATGGCTAGTCGTAAACCAAAAGTGGCACAAACTTACAGGAACAGGCATCCATGACCCAGCATCGAACGTGTCGGTCATCAGCGAGTGAATCCAGGCTGTAGCACTGTGCTAGCAGGACTCCGGTGAACCGGGCTGTAGCGGGCTAACAGGTCTCTGGTATTCATCGCGTGACATTTCCCCGAAGGGACAGACACAGGAACGAAGAAGGACACATGCCGGCCAGCCTAAGTGCCCGGAGCAGTAGCAAGCTACCATGGCTCAGTGGAAGCACTAGGAGACATTTCCCGGTAAGAGAGGCTACTAAGGATAAACAACTAGATACTCAGATCCCACACATACCAAGCATTTCAATAACATACACACAATATGCTCGATATGTGCAAATACAACATGGCATCACAACATGACTCTACGACTCAAGTATTTTATTCATTAGGCTCCGAGGAGCGAGATATTACAAACATGGGTCTCATGACCCAGCATTCAGAGCATACAAGTCAAAGCACAAGCGGAAGCTTAACATGTCTGGGTACAGACATCTACAAATGAAAAAGGCTGAGAAGCCTGACTATCTACCAGATCCTGCCGAGGGCACAAGATCGTAGCTGAGGTAACAAGCTAAACGTCGAATTCCATGCGGAACTACTAGTGAGACTAAAGTCTCTCTGCAAACATATAGAATAGGCAAACGTGAGTACAAATGTACCCAGCAAGACTTACATCAGAACTAACTACATATGCATCATTATCAACAAAGGGGATGGTGGGGTTTAACTGCAGCAAGCCAGCTTTGACTCGGTGGCTATCCTGAACTACGATTGCAAGTAACTCTTTGAGGTGGCACACACGAGTCCACATATTCACCATATCAATACACCACTATGGATCCGCTCCCGTCTCCCTACGAGAACGCCATCCATAGCACTCACACTTATCTTGCGCATTTTAGATTATCCACTTTCACTTGTCTATGAACTATGCAAGGGGTCCAAGTTTCCATATCCGAGGAATCCGGCTATTCGAATAGATAATGATAACCCTGCAGGGGTGTACTTCTTCACACACGATCTCGCCACTTACCGCCATGTACACGTCATGTATCTCGGCAACCTTCAAGCGGAAGCCTGGCGAGGGTGTCGGCCACGGCCTACCTAAACGCTCAAGTCTCTCGTCCAGGTTTATCGCCTATTCGGGTTCCATCCGCGAGGAGATCCGGCCGGGGTGTCGCTCACGGCCCCAAACGATGTGTGCAGGGTTCCCAAGCCCACCATCCGGGTGCCACTTTGTACACCAGGCCACTGTGCCTAGTCTGTCCCAAGCCCACCTGTACCGGGTGCCACTTGGTAGACTACTAACACTACCTACAAACACCAGAAACTAGTTGCAACTCCTAGACAGAGAACAAGGGTGATTAAGAAGCCGAGAAGGTCAATTAAGGATCCCAATGTGTGGTAGTAGCTGTTCATGGATCACAAACACAGAACTCAGTTCCTGAGGATGGCTGCAATGAGACAACCCACCATGTACTCCTACATGGCCTCTCACCGCTACCTTTACCAAA
This sequence comes from Triticum timopheevii, assembly GCA_963921465.1. NCBI lineage: Eukaryota > Viridiplantae > Streptophyta > Magnoliopsida > Poales > Poaceae > Triticum > Triticum timopheevii. The sequence continues at coordinate 146,420,309 of OY997270.1, forward strand.
TCGTGTTCACACACTTAGCTCTCAACAGTAGGACATGTTCACACACCTCCGATTCATTCCCGATGAATCAGACCTGACATAACTCTAAGCAATAGCAGGCATGACAACAAGCATGAATGAGTAGGCACATCAGGGCTCAAACAACTCTGGAATGAACAAGGGGGTTTTGCTTGCCTGGCACTTCTGAAGATAGTATAGTTCTTCATCGGTGTCATCGATCTCATCGTCGAACGTCGTCTACTGAGAGGGGATAATCACCGGCAAACAAGGAAGAACACAATCAATGCAATGCACAATATGATGCATGATCATGACATGGCAATATGCTGTGATTTGAGCTAATGCAACTAGCAGCAAGTTAAATGGAGTTGGTTTGAACCCTAGGTTCAAATTCAAACTCCACATGTGATTATTTAAATGCCATTCATATGATTTGTGCTATACAGCTGCTATAAGTTGTTCTAACATGCATGAAAGTGGTACAGATGGATAGATTGGATTTTTCTGATCATTTTTCATATATAATTTATTTGATTTGGAGCTACGGTTGATTTTCTATGAATTTTTGAAGTTTGTGGTATTTTCTGGATTTTTCAGAATAAGAATAAATCCAGAAAATTGCATTACTGCGTCAGCATGACGTCGTTGTGACGTCAGCAGGTCAACAGACCGGGTCCAGGTCAAACCTGACGTGTGGGGTCCACACGTCAGTGACTAACTAACTAACCTAATTAATTAATGTTAAATTACTACTAACTAAAATGTCAGTTGAGTTAATTAGACTTAATTAAAAAAGACTAACCTAGGATTAGCTGGGCCAGGGCCCACTTGTCAGCGACCCAGGGGAGGTCAAACCCCTGGTCAGCCGAGGCTAATACGCCGGCGGCTCGTCGCCGGCTACAGCAGGCGCGGCGGAGGGCTCGGGAATGCGCTACGGGCAGGGGTTTGGCGCGCTGAGGCCACCAGGGCATAGCCCTTGCTCGGCCGCATCGAGGGATGCACGCAGCAGCGGCTCCGGTGGGCTAAATCGATGGCGGCAGCGACTTGCGCGGCGGCCGGAGTTCGGGAGTGCTTGGAATCGGCGTTGTGGTGCACGGTGGGACGAACGGGTGGGCTAGTTTGGCTCCTGGGAGCAGCACGAGCGTGATGACGTGCTCAGGGGCAAGCTGAGCTTGCTCTAGCCACGGTGACGACTTCGCCGGCGGCGTGAAGCTCGCGGCACGGCAGAGAGAGATGCTACGGCGAGCTACATGCCATGGGGATAAGGGGAGACGTTGAAGGAGCTCACTGGGGGGTCGAAGAGCTGCTCCATGGGCTCGGGAAGGCGCTCGGGGCGGCGAATCGACGGGCGGCGATCGTCGGGGCAGAGGACGATGATGAGCTTGATGGCGACGTTCCTGGCCGTTCGGCGCCGTGAGACTTGGTGAATAGGAAGAGGTCGTCGCGGCGGAGCTTATGGACTCATCGGCAGGGCGAGGGGTGGTCGGTGGCCGTGGCTACAGTGAACGGCGGCGACGGGCTCCGTTCGGTCGCGGGAGGGAGAGAGAGCAGAGGAGGAGAGGAGCTTGGGGAGAGAGTGAGAGGGGTCCGAGGGGGCACGTGGCGTCGTCAGGTGCATCGAGGAGGAGCCAGGCAGGCTGGAAGGGAGGAGGTGGAGGCCTCGGGCGCGCTGGCGTCGACACGCCTCTGCCTACTGGCAGAGGTTGAAGACGACCGCTTCGCCCTGGTGGGTTGGGCCTCAGCTACAGTGTTGGGCCAGCTGGGCTTCCAGGTGAGCGCCAGGTAAGCTCTCTCTCTTTCCTATTTGTTCTGTTTCAGTTTTTCTATTTTGTTCTGTTTTGTTTTGGTTTAGTAAAAATACTAAACCATTTTATAAAATCCTGAAAATAATTATGTGGCTAGAACTGAAATATACCAAACCACATAAAATGTTCCAGGATTATTGGACATATATTAATTATATATAAAATATATATCCAATGCAAATAGTTATTGAATTAATTCAAAGGCCCAAAATAAATGTTTCAGTCACTCCAAAAATATTCGTTTGCATTTTACCTCATGCCAATATTTTTTACAGAATAACAGGAACATTTTCTTGGACCCATTTGAAGCAATTTATTTAAGGTTGATCATTTTTAGAAATGATCTGTGAGGCTTGAGAATTTCCCTCAATTCAATTTCACTGGAAATTCAGACATGATGCATGGATGCCACTCACTGATGCAACTAATTACAAAGCAGAATTCTAGGGCTGTGACAACTCACCCCCACTAAACAAGAATCTCGTCCCGAGATTCAAGACGTGAGGTAAGAGGAAAGGGGGGTCACAAAACTATCACAATCTTCATGATCCATTTGCCCTTCTTGAAGATGTTGACTCATTGCTTCAAATCGATCTTGACGTCTTTGCTTTCGAGATCTTCATCAACATGATGACAAGAAGAAAGGGAAAAAAACTCTAGAAGGATCGATCTCCTCGAAGATCGAACAACTTAGGATCAACTCATGGAGTGAGACATTATATCAACTCTTGAACTGGAACTCAAACACATACATCGAGAGAGGTAGATAGTAACAGATGACGAGGGTTCAATTTGGTAAGCACAACGCTTAAGTAAGATGGTGCAAGGTTTCAGAGTAGCGAGGAATAATTGCCATGATTCCGTAATAGGGCACCTTAGAGAAGGTGACTCGTAGAATTATTCCCTCAAGTGGCAAAAAGAATTAATTTGATACATAGGTCATTGGAACTCTTCTCACTAGCCTGAGGCAATTCTCGAGCGATCGTTTGTAGGGGTTTGGTAGAATGGCATACCCAGATTAGAATGGATGATGTGGATTACCTTGTTGAAAACAACACAAGGGATGATTTTGCTTGCGCGTGCTCTCAAGAACCTGAGCATTTCCATATTCATCAAGGTTTTACCAATATCCGTGTCAAGGATCCTGGGAACACAACATACTACCATGATGAATAATGATGGATGATGCAGATGCAAAGGAAGATAACACCTTCTCAGATTTCACCTTAGCGAGGCCAAGGAAACAAAATCTGGATGATCGACCGAGAGACATTTAGCACTCCGCTTCTAATGTCCTCCTTGATGTGCTAGTGTAACCCATTCATAGATATGGTTTGATATCTAGAACATCAAGTAAAAGGTCAGACTTCGGAAACACCAAAAATCATAAGGCACAACTAGGGGGTAAATCCTACGAAGTCCTTATGGGGAGGAGGCCAACTTCTTCAATCAAGATACTACAATAATAGGTCTTCCGGTGGGGTGTGTCGGCCACGACATCCACTTTACCGGTTATCGAGAGACCAATATTATAGTTTTTTGGAAAATGCTCCAACCATCATATCTGCCTGAGATTCAGATCTGGCTGGTGTCAGAATATTCCAGACTCATCAGGTCTAGAAAAATAATATGAAAGTTTGCAACACAAATCGACGAGATGACGTTGCGAGATTCTCGGGAGATGAACTACGATAGCAAGCTCCGAAACATGAGCTGGTTCTGCTACATACATGTGAACACGTTGTCCGAGACAAGCATGACCACATAGTAGTCTTATAATAAAACACTACCGAGTTCAGGTTAGGATACATCATCTAGGGTAACGAAGTCTTGTGCATGACCTAGGATTAGCACAACAACTCCTTTTCCTTGAACAAGTCAATCAGTGGCTTGGCGTGCTAGGGACACATATAGAATGGAGGTAGCGAGCCTGTCAAACCATAGCATACTTCGCACATGCATGAATGACTTGAGATGGTTATAGAGGAGGCAACATTGACTTTCTCGAATTCACGGCGGCAACTTACATCAAATGCACATGAATTAGAGGATGTCACTTCTTTCATCCGAACATATGCTTCATGAGCTAGCATGAAGAAATGCTTTCGAAAGTTTCCAACGCTAACTTAGATGTTCAACATGGATCATGGACAAGATGAAAATGTTGTCAATGGGCTCAACAACAAACCATTCAGGCTTCCAGATAGATGGAATTCCACAATTAAGTGAACACAGTGATAGCATCGGTCAGACCAAAGGATGTAATGGTGTATGCTCGAGGAATCAACCACGAGTAAGACAACATTAGGAACATCGTTGGTTCTGATTTGATTTGAAGATAGCCCATACTCAAATCAAAGTTTGGACAAGACAATAGATCCAATAACTGATCACGAGGACCAATCGATGAAGATACCATCTTTCTTCAACACACATACAAGATATCCCTTTGGAATGAACTGAGTCAGACAAGCTATTATCTTCCAACTCTCCAAGTTGTTGTTTAGCTTAACCAACTAGCTCAGGGTATCCGTCACAGATGCTTGGAGAAAGGGTGGTTTATAGGAAACCAACTTGATCACGAGCTCAACATAGCGGTCAGGTGACAACCTGATACTTTCGGGAAGATACTCGAAAAATCATGAACCACCGGTATGTTACTAAGCTCGAGAACAACCTTGCTTTTCAGGGCAAGAAGATATGATCAAAAGAGCGAGGAATTGACACAATCCTAACTCATTGATCGAAGAGCGCACCAGAAATAAGGACTAGGTAGCACAGTCTATCTTAGAATGATGATTCAAAAACCAACACGCTAAGAGTGAAACTATTGACCATTTACTGCTAAGCAACATAGTTGCTAGAAGTATTGATTTCACACATCACGGTACACATGTCGGCATTCCGGTTACAATAACACGGAAACCGAGGAATGAACAATGATGGCAAGAAGTATTACTGCGTCAAGACTTCACAAGAGCTGGTGCAATTCTCATGAAAATCCTGACATGAAGGGGGTAATACTCCAGGGTAGAACAGAATCAAAGCTGGATTGGCATTTTGATCTGCGGAGTACAATTGCTTTGACCCAATCCTAGATATGGATGAGGTACTGGAGTTTGTTTCTCCTAGTCATTCTGGAATAGACTGGCTTGACGGACCACAAGAGTAATAGGCATCGATGAATGAATGCACGCATACTCTTGACTATCAATTGATAGACGAGGTCAGAAGACAACTAAAATGGGACAACTCAAAAGAACATATGATTTCTGAGTTGTGGATGCATGGATTAGCATGTCGAACCAAGTTCAACATATTTCTTCCGGATAACCCATGCAGAAAAGTAGAACTGGCAGAGTCACAACATAGAATCGAGAACTCATCAAGAGCTCTGGTTGTGATCTTTTGGTTCAAAGAACTTCTGCCATAAATGGTTCATAGTATTTGGAAGAAGGAAATACCACGGACCACGAGGTATAATGCAAAGGTTACTAATATCCTAAAGGAACGAGCAAAGACTATCAACATGAGGTAAGTAGGGCGAGTCTCGGGTTCAAAACCCAGAGGTAGAATACCTACTAACTAAATGGCATCACGGGATGCTTTTTGAGAATGATGGCCAGAATCTTCACACTGGGAACACTAAACATTGCTAGATTACAAGGTGACTCCCTAAAACACCTAGGGTCATAATAACAGCTCCAACATATATGTCAAGGCAATAAATTACCTCAACGCACCGGTTAGTGTGCTTATTCTGACCATATAGGACATCGGGAACGGAAAGAAAGGATTTGCAAATGCATCAGACTATTTAGAAACCTGGGATGACTCGGACAGCATAACGGCTGTAAATGCAAATAAAGTTTGGAGACATACTACAAAAATGGTGGCATAACCACTCAACATCACAATATCAAAGTTCTGAGATCAATAGGTAACATACGGAAGTAGTAGGAACTGAACTGAGGCTTGAATCCAACAATCCTATAAGTCTATGGATTAGTAACACGTCATCCTAATAGACAGATGAGAAGGCCTAGTTCCTTAACCCCGTAGGAAGAGAAGAGGATGACTCAGATCAGAAGGCCATGAGGTATAAGGAGTAAAAAGAGCCTTACGTTCCCATCCCACAATCAAATCCCCTACATATAACTAAAGCATTTCTAGACTCAACTTCGACCAGTTTGGCTTGGTAATCCTACAGGCAGTCAAGCTCTGATACCAAAGCTGTCAGGACCCCGACTCAATGCCACATCGATCTAGCATGTAACACCTCATATCACTTTGCGGCCTCACGCACGGTATCCCCACGGGTGTTGCCTTACCTTTGCCCGGGACCGTTTGCGCCTTTTGGCACACATATATGATAGTGTCGCTAGCATCCATATGATAAGGAGCCCGGGCTGACATGGCTAGTCGTAAACCAAAAGTGGCACAAACTTACAGGGACAGGCATCCATGACCCAGCATCGAACGTGTCGGTCATCAGCGAGTGAATCCAGGCTATAGCACTGGGCTAGCAGGACTCCGGTGAACCGGGCTGTAGCGGGCTAACAGGACTCCGGTATTCATCGCGTGACATTTCCCCGAAGGGACAGACACAGGAACAAAGAAGGACACATGCCGGCTAGCCTAAGTGTCCCGGAGCAGTAGCAAGCTACCATGGCTCAGTGGAAGCACTAGGAGACATTTCCCGGTAAGAGAGGCTACTAAGGATAAACAACTAGATAGTCAGATCCCACACATACCAAGCATTTCAATAACATACACACAATATGCTCGATATGTGCAAATACAACATGGCATCACAACATGACTCTACGACTCAAGTATTTTATTCATTAGGCTCTGAGGAGCGAGATATTACAAACATGGGTCTCATGACCCAGCATTCAGAGCATACAAGTCAAAGCACAAGCGAAAGCTTAACATGTCTGGGTACAGACATCTACAAATGAAAAAGGCTGAGAAGCCTGACTATCTACCAGATCCTGCCGAGGGCAAAAGATCGTAGCTGAGGTAACAAGCTAAACGTCGATGTCCATGCGGAACTACTAGTGAGACTGAAGTCTCTCTGCAAAAACATAAAATAGGCAAACGTGAGTACAAATGTGCCCAGCAAGACTTACATCAGAACTAACTACATATGCATCATTATCAACAAAGGGGATGGTGGGGTTTAACTGCAGCAAGCCAGCTTTGACTCAGTGGCTATCCTGAACTACGATTGCAAGTAACTCTTTGAGGTGGCGCACACGAGTCCACATATTCACCATATCAATACACCACTATGGATCCGCTCCCGTCTCCCTACGAGAACGCCATCCATAGCACTCACACTTATCTTGCGCATTTTAGAGTATCCACTTTCACTTGTCTATGAACTATGCAAGGGGTCCAAGTTTCCATATCCGAGGAATCCGGCTATTCGAATAGATAATGATAACCCTGCAGGGGTGTACTTCTTCACACACGCTCTCGCCACTTACCGCCATGTACACGTCATGTATCTCGGCAACCTTCAAGCGGAAGCCTGGCGAGGGTGTCGGCCACGGCCTACCTAAACGCTCAAGTCTCTCGTCCAGGTTTATCGCCTATTCGGGTTCCATCAGCGAGGAGATCCGGCCGGGGTGTCGCTCACGGCCCCAAACGATGTGTGCAGGGTTCCCAAGCCCACCATCCGGGTGCCACTTTGTACACCAGGCCACTGTGCCTAGTCTGTCCCAAGCCCACCTGTACCGGGTGCCACTTGGTAGACTACTAACACTACCTACAAACACCAGAAACTAGTTGCAACTCCTGGACAGAGAACAAGGGTGATTAAGAAGCCGAGAAGGTCAATTAAGGATCCCAATGTGTGGTAGTAGCTGTTCATGGATCACAAACACAGAACTCAGTTCCTGAGGACGGCTGCAATGAGACAACCCACCATGTACTCCTACATGGCCTCTCACCGCTACCTTTACCAAATCGTGTTCACACACTTAGCTCTCAACAGTAGGACATGTTCACACACCTCCGATTCATTCCCGATGAATCAGACCTGACATAACTCTAAGCAATAGCAGGCATGACAACAAGCATGAATGAGTAGGCACATCAGGGCTCAAACAACTCCTACTCATGCTAGTGGGTTTCATCTATTTACTGTGGCAATGACAGGTCATGCAGAGGATAAAGGGGTTCAACTATCGCAGCAAGTAACAGTTGAAACGTTGTTGTCCTAATGCAGTAAAAGAGAGCAGGAGCGAGAGAGTGGGATTGTATCGAAATGAACAAGGGGGTTTTGCTTGCCTGGCACTTCTGAAGATAGTATAGTTCTTCATCGGTGTCATCGATCTCATCGTCGAACGTCGTGTACTGAGAGGGGATAATCACCGGCAAACAAGGAAGAACACAATCAATGCAATGCACAATATGATGCATGATCATGACATGGCAATATGCTGTGATTTGAGCTAATGCAACTAGCAGCAAGTTAAATGGAGTTGGTTTGAACCCTAGGTTCAAATTCAAACTCCACATGTGATTACTTAAATGACATTCATATGATTTGTGCTATACAGCTGCTATAAGTTGTTCTAACATGCATGAAAATGGTACAGATGGATAGATTGGATTTTCTGATCATTTTTCATATATAATTTATTTGATTTGGAGCTACGGTTGATTTTCTATGAATTTTTGAAGTTTGTGGTATTTTCTGGATTTTTCAGAATAAGAATAAATCCAGAAAATTGCATTACTGCGTCAGCATGACGTCGTTGTGACGTCAGCAGGTCAACAGACCGGGTCCAGGTCAAACCTGACGTGTGGGGTCCACATGTCAGTGACTAACTAACTAACCTAATTAATTAATGTTAAATTACTACTAACTAAAATGTCAGTTGAGTTAATTAGACTTAACTAAAAAAGACTAACCTAGGATTAGCTGGGCCAGGGCCCACTTGTCAGCGACCCAGGGGAGGTCAAACCCCTGGTCAGCCGAGGCTAATACGCCGGCGGCTCGTCGCCGGCTACAGCAGGCGCGGCGGAGGGCTCGGGAATGCGCTACGGGCAGGGGTTTGGCGCGCTGAGGCCACCAGGGCATAGCCCTTGCTCGGCCGCATCGAGGGATGCACGCAGCAGCGGCTCCGGTGGGCTAAATCGACGGCGGTAGCGACTTGCGCAGCGGCCGGAGTTCGGGAGTGCTTGGAATCGGCGTTGTGGTGCACGGTGGGACGAACGGGTGGGCTAGTTTGGCTCCTGGGAGCAGCACGAGCGCGATGACGTGCTCAGGGGCAAGCTGAGCTTGCTCTAGCCACGGTGACGACTTCGCCGGCGGCGTGAAGCTCGCGGCACGGCGGAGAGAGATGCTACGGCGAGCTACATGCCATGGGGATAAGGGGAGACGGTGAAGGAGCTCACTGGGGGGTCGAAGAGCAGCTCCGTGGGCTCGGGAAGGCGCTCGGGGCGGCGAATCGACGGGCGGCGATCGTCGGGGCAGAGGACGATGATGAGCTCGATGGCGACGTTCCTGGCCGTTCGGCGCCGTGTGACTTGGTGAATAGGAAGAGGTCGTCGCGGCGGAGCTTATGGACCCATCGGTAGGGCTCCGTTCGGTCGCGGGAGGGAGAGAGAGCAGAGGAGGAGAGGAGCTTGGGGAGAGAGTGAGAGGGGTCCGAGGGGGCACGTGGCGTCGTCAGGTGCATCGAGGAGGAGCCAGGCAGGCTGGAAGGGAGGAGGTGGAGGCCTCGGGCGCGCTGGCGTCGACACGCCTCTGCCTACTGGCAGAGGTTGAAGACGACCGCTTCGCCCTGGTGGGTTGGGCCTCAGCTACAGCGCTGGGCCAGCTGGGCTTCCAGGTGAGCGCCAGGTAAGCTCTCTCTCTTTCCTATTTGTTCTGTTTTAGTTTTTCTATTTTGTTCTGTTTTGTTTTGGTTTAGTAAAAATACTAAACCATTTTATAAAATCCTGAAAATAATTATGTGGCTAGAACTGAAATATACCAAACCACATAAAATGTTCCAGGATTATTGGACATATATTAATTATATATAAAATATATATCCAATGCAAATAGTTATTGAATTAATTCAAAGGCCCAAAATAAATGTTTCAGTCACTCCAAAAATATTGGTTTGCACTTTACCTCATGCCAATATTTTTTACAGAATAACAGGAACATTTTCTTGGACCCATTTGAAGCAATTTATTTAAGGTTGATCATTTTTAGAAATGATCTGTGAGGCTTGAGAATTTCCCTCAATTCAATTTCATTGGGAATTCAGACATGATGCATGGATGCCACTCACTGATGCAACTAATTAAAAGCAGAATTCTAGGGCTGTGACAATATCCCGGAGTACCCGTGTGATCATCCTACAGTTCGCCACCCAGTCTCAAAGGGATCATAAGATTGTTCATGCTAGAAACTTCTGTGTGGAGCCACAAGCCAATATGGGCTCTGGCATAGTTGAGTAAGTTGCGTGAGCTCTTGAAGAGGTAGACTAGCAGATGTAGTGGGTTGTAGGTGGTACTGTCTACCCGAAGTAAAGAGTTAATGTTTCAGAAAGGCTATGTCTCGATCCTCCGATCATGGATGTGTTCGAGTCTTGTGGGGAAAATTGCGCAAACCTCTGCAGAGTGTATAAACTAATCATGGTTAGCCGTGTCCCTGGTTATGGACATCTTGAGTATCTGGTTCTTGGATTATCATGTTGATCTCATCAATCTAAATTAATTTGATTGGGTTAATTGATGATGTTTAATTGGGATTGAGTTGGAGGAACCTTCTCAATGTTTAAAAACCAGCATGATAGTTAAATAAAATTTTTTCCTTTGTTGTAGGGAAAATTGGCTTTATGCAAAACTGTAACCATAGAGCTTTCCACCAGTCATATATGCATGTGGTGATAGCATTTATTCTATTCATTACTCTATGTGTTACACTGCTAGCATATTCCATGTGCTGACCCGTTTCGGGCTACAATATTTCATGTTGCAAACTTTTCAGACGTCGAGTAAGGTGCCATAGGTCATTGTAGTGCACTCAGCTATGCCGTTGGAGTTATGGACTCACTTTATCTTCCAAGTCTTCCGTTGTTATCATTTTTAGATGGCCTTAAGCCATATTATTGTAATAAGATCTCTTTTGAGACATTCAATGTAATAAGTGTGTGATTGAAACTCTGTTATAAATCCTCAAGTACTGTGTGTGTCGGCATTACCAATCCAAGGATGACACTGATGCACAGAGACTAGACAGTCTGAGGTCTGGTCGCTACACTAGGCCTCGCCGTCGTCCACCACCGTGGTGCTCTCGGTGTGGCGTGGTCAATGTGGTCAACGACCGACTTCCATCAGAAGAGTACTGTACGTGGAGAGGCTGACAGCTGGGTCCATGACAGCCGCAAGGAAATGCCTCCTTATTACGCGGAAAATAATTATTCCTCCACCTGACAGTAGGGACCCACCGGACGGGCCACCGTATTTTGCGAAAAAAAAACGTTTCCCCCCTGACTGCTGGGACCAACCGGACGGGCCACCGTATTTTGGGAAAAAACATTCCCCCCGCTGTCAGCTCGGACCCACCGGAAGTGCCTCCTTATTACGCACAAAAAAAATGAATACTCCCCCTGCTAGCTGGGACCCACCTTGATTGGAGGCTGACTTGTGAGCCTACTAAGTTGACGGGGATGGAGGGCTTTGTCAACTTAGTCAATATGAACGATTCTAGCTCTAGTGACCATACGATGTCCATCCAATGGCCGTAGTGCTTCTTCAACCTCTGGTCTTCTTGCTCCAGCCGCCCAAAGCACCGCCGGGCGTGCCGCATGCTCCTGCCTCCTGTGGCCGGCTGTGCTGCCGCGGAGGCCCCACCGCCCCTACTATTCCCACCGCTGGCCAGGCCCTGCAGCGACGGCGTCCTCACACCGCAGCCGAACCAGTGAACCCTCGTACTCCTCTCTGCGTGGGCTTCCACTGCCACGTCTTCCCCGCCTCCACGTTGTCCCCTTCCTAGGCCTCGCCGTCATCCACCGCCCTGGTGCTCTCCGTGCGGCGTGGTCAACGTGGTCAAGCAACGACTTCCATCAGAAGAGTACTATAAGTGGAGAGGCTGACAGCTGGGTCCACAGCGGCCACAAGGAAGTGCCTCCTTATTATGCGCAAAATAATTATTCCTCCACCTGATACCAGGGACCCACCGGACGGGCCATCGTATTTCACGGAAAAAATGTTTTCCCCCTGAGTGCTGGGACCCACCAGCTACATCTTCGCACGCAAAAAAGTGCGTCCAGGCAAAAATAAAATGATTCGCCCCCCTGACTGCTGGGACCCACCAGCTACATCTTCGCGCGCAAGGAAGTGCCTGACAGTCGGGACCCACCTGGTTGAAGCGTACGTAGCGTTGTCATTCTGGTTGCGAACGTGTATGTACATACTAGTCGATGTAGAGGCGCGCATGTAGCATGTACACGTACGTACAGCGGCCAGGGTGCAAGAAAGAAAATATGGCCACGTACATAAATACGAGCGAGGTCTCGATCGCCTACTAGCTCATACGTATGGCTAGGACTCGTGTACATGGCTGGGTTGGAACGGAGAAACTGCGTTGTCGTCGTGTTCATGGGGAGGCAACGGAATGTGTCATGTTCATCGAGAGGCAACGGAATGCATCGTGTTCATGGAGAGGCAACGGAATGCGTCGTGTTCATCGGGAGGCAATGGATGCGTCATGTTCATCGGGAGGCAACGGAATGCGTCGTGTTCATCGGGAGGCAACGGAATGCATGGGAGCCAACTGGCTTGGACAGAATAGGCGATGGAAACGAGGCCTTGCATACCGCAGAATGAAGGAAACGGCCTTGTGTTCGACCGGCCACGTTCGAAACGGCATCCTGTTCATCGGGAGGGGTCTAGCATACCGTAAAACGGAGGAAACGGACATGTGTTGGACCTCCTATGGTCGAAACGAGGTCCTGTTGATCGAGAGGGGTGTGGCGTACCACAGAACGGAGGAAACGGACTTGTGTTGGAGCGCTACGGTCGAAACAGGGGTACTGTTCATCGGGAGGGGTGTGGTGTACCGCAAAACGGGACTCCACGGGATACTGTTCAGCTCCACCGTCGACCTCCTCCAGCCTCCACGGGCTACTGTTGAGGGGGGGGGGGCAACGAGGGGGGGGGGGGTTGGCTTCAGATAAAGAGTGAGGTGTCTATATTTGAGGGACTTTAGCATAATTGAGATATACATGGTCAATAGTGTGTGCACTCATGGTTGATCAATTTGTTTCATAGTTTGTACTATGAGATAACGATACTTTTGAACATGCGTGATATACCTTGATGTACCAGAATTACAAACCTAAGATTGGAATTTTGGAATTCGACTCCATCAATAGCTTTTGTAATTCATTTAAACGGAGCTACATTTTTAAGCCGGGATTTCGTGATTTCAAATTCATATATCAAACCTAGAGATATACACATACAGGCATGTTCAAACTTTATAAACATCCACTTTATTCATACACATACACATTTTTGTTTTTGTCATCATATTTAGGATAAACACATTTGGAATTTCATTTGAATTGGACCGTATGATGGTATTTGCTTGTAGTAGCTCAATGATCCATATTTGAATTGAATGGACAATCTAAGTTTCGAGTTGGAGACATTGATTTTCAAAACTTGCACTCTTTTTTTGCGTGGAAAACAAAAATAATTCTCGGCCATGATATCATAGTCGGGCGTACAAGAGAAGAATATAATTTCAGGCGCCAAAAGCTTTCCAACTTCCCGCTCACATCAAAATATCTCGCGCACGAAAGTTTAGCCCTGCAATATTCCTGTTTTACCCCTGCCACATGAACGGAAAAGGGCTGCTTTGGTGAATCCATTGTATTCCCCTCTTTGCCCCCAACATTCTTATCTAGAACCCCTCCCCTTCCCCTCCCCGACCCCCCCAACCACGACAAGCTGTTGAATCTAGTCCTCCGCCATAGCGGTGGACCTCACACCCCGCCGGATCTACCTTCCGCACCTTGGAACCCCCAACTGCCAACTCACCACTTCACCGGAGACACTTCAACGACTGGCTTGTCCACCGCTCCAGATCTCCTTGACCGCCATCATGGTCCACTGCACCAGATCTGCTTAACCGGTGCCCTCGTCCAAAACAGTGTAGGCCCTTCACTGACTCCCTCGTCCGCCCCTTCGCTGGCCCTTCATACAAGCCCTTGTCCGCCGCAACGGATCTGCCTCACCGAAAGCACTGTACAACGCGCCCGCCGAAGCCTTCGTCCACTGCGCCGGACCCGCTCCACGGACGCCATTTTCAACTCCACCAGCCCTGTTTTACCGATGCCGCAGCCTCATCAGATTATTTCGATTTGTCCTCTGGTTTTTCTCTTTATCATGCAACTATTCACTTACCACATATGAGCTTTCTTGTATGTCGATAGGCACCGCAACCATAGCACCGGAGCCGGTTCAGCGATGGCGACAGCCGGCCCAAACTCAACCGCAACATGAGCACCATCGACGATCCTTAGCTATCAAGTATGACAACCATACCCATACGCTGCCGAGAATCTGGTACTATTATCCAATGGCCGGCGCCTACGTTCACTTTCTTAGCATAAGCACCGCACCTTTGAATTTCTTCAGGGCATCATTCAGTTTTTCATGAGACGTGTTATTCTGCTTGCACCTATAGGGCCATACTTCTGGCAGTGAACATGTTACATGTGCTAAATAACATACCAGTGCACATATAGTTAATATGCTTTAGTTTTGTCCTGAGTATTACTATACTTCCTAGATATCATTGCCTACTATTTTACTTCCTGAATGCTATATTTATGATAATGGTGTTGTTCTAATGCCACTTGTTGGTTCCATAAGACTGCTTAATGTTCTCTATGCTTAATTACACATCAGCAAACAAGCATGTGGTTCCGCTGCTTTTTGTTCGTTTTACCCTACATTTTCTGATGCTAGCTATTACATCACTGCTCCGAGCCTCTGTTCATTACTTGTTTGTGTGTTCCTGATCTTCTGAAGTTGCATGACTAATTCGATGCTTCTATTAATTACGGAGCTGCCAACCCCATCAAGAAAAATATTTGTTCTTTTGAGGCTGGCACCTCGAACAAGCATAGAAATAGAGGGAAGCAGATATATTGTCATGTATGCACACACCCTTCTTTCATTAGTTTAGATGAACCATTGATGATCAATTCAGACCAATGCATGCAATTAAAATTAATTTTACCTAAATAGAGGGTGCAGAATAAACTACAACAACTAGATTTGCAACCACGGGATGCTGACAATATCATCAAAGAACATTGCAATAGCAGTGAGGCTTTACGGCAACATATGGTAAGCCAGTGTGTTTTAGTACACGTGAAATGTAATGCGAGTGGGCTGCTTTCTTGGCTTGTGCCGTCAACCTGTAATCCTACAGAATTACAAATAGTTCAGTTGTCTGCTTTGCTACATTGCTTGATTCAAATGCTTGTTTGTTGTTACGCTATACCTGAGTTGGCCAATATGTCAGCAGTGCCTACTATACTATCGTAAAGAAATGCATGCCTAGTTCATTTGAGTCCTTAACTTTTCCTCTGAACTTCATCACAAGACTGTCTTCGTAGTTTGTATGAGGCCACACTGTTAAGTGCTTTCTCAGATTATTTCAACTACTTAGATGCCTTGGCAACTTAAATATAGCGGTGCTACACTCCCTTTCAACTAGGGATGTCAATTGGGTCCCGTTTAATCCCGATTAAAGTCCACTGGTGGTGTGATAGTTCAAAAGATTTTTTTGTTTTTTGAGTAAAATGAACTAGGGAGCTAGCAAAAACTAACTAGATGGGACTGGCGGATGTCATTTATTTTCCACTTACATCCCTAGTTTCATCTTACCATTTTAATTTCTTTTCGGCTGATGCTACTTCGAACCATTTAAATATAGCTTGCCATGCTCGGCAATAATTCGTATGTCGTGCACCATGTAAGCTTACTGCTTAGATCATGCGATAACTATCTCTTACTTATGTACAGCGGAAACCTTTCAGGATGCCGTTCACACTAGGACACAATGTACAACCCTAGAATCTATTTGTGGAAGCAGTGTGCCATCCATGTTACCAGATGGTAGCAGTTCAGAGGCAACACCGTTGGAGAGCAGTCTGAGCAGAGATATTATAGTTCTTGAGGCTCTACTAGAGGCAGAAAGAGAAGGTGTGGCTGGAATGAATGAGGTAATCTTTCTCTTGAGGCTGGAAATCATGGAATTAGCGACACACATTATGCAAGCAACCCAAGAATTGGAGGAGTAAGAATGTTGCATTTCAAGACGGAGGAGGTCCTGCTGTTTCTGCTATCTGAAGCCCAGGGTAATCCCAGTTCTTCTTTAGGTACCAGTTGAAATTGTCATTAGATTATTGTACTTGCATGTTGTGTCATGTCTCTGACTGGATTATGTTGTAAGACCCTCTATGTTGTCCATGTGTTGTAATGATCCGAATTTTTTAGGCGAGGTAATCCGCAGTACTTGTATGATTGACATAAGGTGAACTGTTTTTCGTGTGAGCAAATTGTATTGGATGAAATAACTATTTGACTCAAAGTGTATCCAACCTACTGAATTCAAAGATCACAGCATTTCTAAAATATAATCATATATAAAGGTGGAATAAATCTTTGTTGTGGTTTTGAAGAAATAAATAACAAAACGTACACTACTAGGGAAAACCCTAGTAGTAGCGCGGGTTTTGAGGCTAGCAGCAGCGCGGGTGGCCGCACTACTAATAAGGCGCTACAGCTAACTTATAGTAGTAGCGCAGCCCGTACCCGCGCTACTACTATTGACGATATCAGCAGCACTTTTTGTGAACGCGCTACTATTACCTAGATGTAGCGATTTCGCAGTCCCTCGCTACTGCTATATCTTTCATCATTTTCCCCCCGTACCCCTTTCCCTTTCAGTTTCCCTTTCAGATACTAGATACTAGGTACTGCTAGTAGATATCAAATTCATAAACCATTACTGGGTAGTACTCCCTTCGTTCCAAATTACTCGTCATGGTTTTAGTTAAAACCATGACGAGTAATTTGAAACGAAGGGAGTACTAGATAACAATTTCATGCATAGTCAACATGCATCCTCAAGCAGTACAAGGTCATATCAATGACGATCATCATATGTAGTTCTAGATGATATCGACGACGATCATCATATGTAGTTCTTGATGATATAGCCACACACACATATGGAGTTCTAGATGATATAGCCACACACACATACGTAGTTCTAGATGATATCGAAGACAATCATCATCCTCAAGCATGGGCGGTTGGTGTTCCTGATAGTAATTAGGATGGCCTATCCAACACGAAGATTCTTGCCATCGAGGAATTTCTTCCGCCCAACCCAGTTTATGTGTGTGCGACCGTCCGTGTCCACGTGGTAAGTACAGGTTGTGACGGAGCCCCTTGCAGTAAGGCGTAGTCCAGCTGAGCCTTCTTCATCAGGCTCGATACCATAACTCACAGATATGCTCTTTGCCAATTTTTGAATAAGAAAAACATATCAATTAATAAATAGCCTCGCAAATAAGTACATATGGATTATCTACACTATTAATAGTTTCCTTAGATTCTACACTAATAAGCATGTGATCAAACTCTACACTAAAACATATCATCAACTAGATTCCACACAACATACCATATCATTGGACTGTACACTAAGTATTTTATCGGATAATTTGCATTTGTAAGTATAACATACCATATCATGTCGATCAACCATGGTATTTGTCAGTCGGGTCATGAATGGCACCCCGACAAAGTCAGCATGTGGCGGAATTATGTCCCACAGGTTGGACACCTCCTCTTCGCTCAGCCTTGTTCTTTGAGCTACGATGGCTTCATGAAGTGGGTCCTCATCATCTTCATCGAGTGGGTCCTCATTATCTTCATCATCTTCATCATCTTCGTCATCTTCATCATCTTCCACCAGGTTGAGATAAATGACAGCCAGCTTGGATCTTTCTGCTCTGAAGGAGAAGCTGATCAACTCACCACTAGTAAGACGCATGCGGGCGAGGAAACAGGCCCATCCATCTCCTCCAATCTGTGACATATTGCGTCCTTTCTCGACCTCCATAGTGTACGGCCCCCTAGGAGCCTCAAATGTCACAGTGTCTCCTGTTAGCTTGTTGAATTTCAAACTCACATTGCATGGGACGATCTGTGTAAGAAAAGCAAAATGACACAATGTAGTAATGCCAACACTAAAAATAAAATAGTTGTTACATTTCATCTAATTTCTTACCGCCGCATGACGAAAACTCGGCTGGAAGTAGATGCCGAAGAGTTTGCCAGTTGCAAGGCTGCTGGCGCACCTTGACTTGCACAGTCGACATAGTGGTGGTGGTGGTGGCGCCATTTTCCTAAAGCAATATGAGCAAAGGATTAACGATTAGATGACAGGGTACCACCTACCAAAGCATTTCGATGGCACCTATTGCCTAAGATAATTGATTAAAAAAACAAGTGGCAAATTTATCTAAATTGGCACCTACATTTTGCCAAAAAATAACTTATTACAAAAAAACAAAAGCATCTACCTATCCATGTACAGAAAAAATAACAATAAAATGGTGCATACTAAATCAACTAGCATACTAAATCCACTAGCATAAATCAACTAAATGACACAATGTTCTAAATCAACTAAATCAACTAGCCTACTAAATCAACTAAATCAACTAGCCTACTAAATCAACTAAATGAAAATGTTCTAAATCAACTAGTCTACTAAATCAACTGAATCATATCAACTAAATCAAAATATTGCATATAAACTAGCCTACTAAATCAAAATGTAGCAGGGAGGAGGGAGAAGGAGGGGTGACTCGAGGAGGGAGTAGAGAGTATGACGGAGGAGGAAGGCGGAACGAGGAGGGGCCAGCTGGCGGCGAGTGGAGGGAGGACGGAGGAGGAAGGCGGAGCGAGGAGGGGCCGGCCAGCGGCGAGTGGAGGGAGGACGAAGGAGGAGGCCGGTACCGACTCCAGTGAGGAGGATGAGGTGATGGTGGTGCAGATCGGAGGAGGTGCGACGGGGGAGGACCGGCGGTGCGGGGGGTTGAGGGGGAGATCGAGTGAGTGTGTGGATCTGTGGGTTATTGCGACTAGTTAACTTAGCAGCAGCGGTTATTGCGTAAATGCGTTGCTGCTATGACCCATAGAAGTAGCGCTCTTTTTATTAACGCGCTGCCGCTATAACTGGCCTCGTGGCGGCGCTGTGGGAATTTTAGCAGTAGCGCGTCTTTGAGTGTACGCGCTACTAATAAACTTGTTTCAGCAGCGAGTTTTGTCCGCGCGCGCGCTACTGCTACTTAGCAGCAGTGCCTGATTTTAAAGCGCGCTGCTGGTAAGATTCTGTGTATAGGATTTTCCCTAGTAGTGGTAGGATTATCTGTGGATATTCGTAATCGAATACAAATTGGATTTGAATTTAGTTTGCCAGGGCCCAGGGCAAACGTGAATGCTAATTCTCCCAAGTTTTGAACGAAGCGGCTAAACACCCACTATAATTTGTGGGCTGCCCAAAGCAAGTGTTTGCGAGATGGAAATTACTGTCTACCCCTGATACTTGACATCCTTATCGACCGGATTTACACCGTTGTCGATAGGGGTAGACTAGTAACTTCAATCAGACATGACACGACGGCCACTTTGCCCATTCAGACATGGTGGGCGCCAAACGTGGGTGGCAAAACACATTTGATTCAAGCTCATCTGAAAGACATGTGTCTCTCCCACCATTTCCCCATTCATACACGGTGGGTGGCAAAACAAACTTTCCTCGTCCGAAATCGATGTAGGCTAATATTTCAAATAGGGGCAGATGTGTAACTTCCCTCAGACGTGACACAACCGCCCTACCTGTCAGCCCCGTTTATACACCGTGGGTGCCAACCATGGGCGGCAAAACACCCTCTCCTCGCCCGAAATAGTTACCGGCAAATATTTGGGAGATGCGAGATTACCGTCCTATCCCCAACCGATGCGATGTCCAAAATTTTAAACAGGGGATAAGTTCGTAACTTTCCCACATTTCAAAGAAGCGCTTCCCAAAGTTTGAGATCCCCCCTCCCCTCCATTTCCCCATTCATACACCATCGGCGCCACGACAACCTCCCCACTGCGGACAGCCTCCTCCATCCGCCACCCTATCCTCAACCATGTCGGAGCCGCTACCCCTACCCTGTCGTCCACTGCAAGAGATGGACATCTCTCATCCACGGCGCTGGACCAGGATCCTTTCATCTCCTCCTCTCGCTTCATCGGCGCCATCGTCCACCTTGCCGTTGCCGCTCCTATGACTGCCTCGTCCACGGCAACAGGATTTATCCCCCGACCTGGCCGTCTGCCGTCTAAAGTCTTCTTCCCCGCCGCTGACAGCCATCACACCTGCAGCACCCTCAACGTATCAGCAAAGGCCTACACGACGTCGCAAGAGAGGTGGTACTCTCCATATGTTCTTAAGTTATTGATCTCACCCGGAAAATAGATCGTAATTTGTTTACTGTACTTTTCTTGTCAGTACCAAATCGTAGTGGCTAGTTGAAAGCAAACATTGGTTGTGAAGTAGCTTTGTCCTGTTTGCACCTTCAGATCCGCCATGGCACAGGCACTATACTTGTAAAGCTTATGGTTTCCCCCCTTTATATTCACTACCATCATCGTAGGTGCTTCGTGTCATGCTAGCACTGCTCCTCAAGACCTCAACCCAAAGCTTACCTATTGAAATACGAATCTGATATGATGCTCATATCACTAAAACAGAGAACATTTAATTGGTCACCTAATGTTCCTATATTCGTTTCGAAAAGCATGTGCGCCACCCACTGGTCCAGCTAGTTCCACTTTCCTGATTTTTCTCATGATGCTTAGGGTTTTCCCCTTTTATCTACTCTACTATGATCTGTGTATGTGCTTTCTATCGTACTAGCATTACTCCACCCTTCAAGCTAAATAACACAACACTCAAAATTCAAAAGCTTAGTTGTTCAAATATGATTGTGATATGATACTAATATTAGTTAACAGACACATTTAATTGGTTAGCTAAAGGTCCCACTTAAGTTTCCAAATGCACGTCGCGACATATAGAGAGACAGCAGAATTGCATTTCTTTGTCACTTGTTGACTGTACTTTCTTGTCCATACCAAATCTTAGTTGTTATTTCAAAGCAAACATCGGTTGCTAACTACCCTTTGCGCGGTTTGCAGCTTCAGATCTGCCATTCCACTGCCACGGTCAACACTGTACTCATCATGCTTATGGTTTCCCCATTTTATGATGACCACGATCAGCCTACGTGGTTCATGTCGTAATAGCACTGCTCCACCCATCGAGCTAAACAAGCTTAGTTGTACAAATTCATATCTGATATTATGCTGATATTAGTAAAACTGAGAGATGTTTAATTGGTCAGCTAAATGTTCCTACTTTAGTTTCGAAATGCATGTGAGCCACATATGGAGAGACCAGAAAGAATAGTATTTCTCTGTGCGCCCTGGTTCATCATGGGTGGCCAAACGACATTGTATTGAAAGACTTGCAATATCTTCAATCTGCTTGCTCTTCTGCTCTTCTTTAAGATGATCCTCTTCTCTTGCGGTCGACTGGTCAGGTCGAGTTGTTCTCCCTTAGTATATTTTGAATCTGTCAGGTCAGGTCGACTTGTTCTTCTTTACTATATTTTGTAGCTGTCATCTGCAATGTGTCATCACTTCTGGAGCTCTCATATTTTGAGTATTAGGCCACATTATATTAATGCAAACACCAAATTACAGCATGCATGGCATCTCTTAAAAGGATTGCAAAGATAGCACAAAGGGGTTTACAGGGAGGCAGTATTGGATTAGAATCACTTCTGCATTACAAAGATAATCTCACTTGTTTTTATGTTTTCATGCATGTCAGATATTGAAAATTATCAAAATGAATATGAGAATGGGCGCACGAGAGGAATATTGCGGAACAATCCACTAGCTAACAAACTTGGCATGGTGGAGGATGGCCTATCTTATTCACCCATCAAGGTGCTTGCTCTAACTTGGCAAGGTTGTATTGGTCGCACATATTTTGCATCTGACCTCTTGCACTACTTCTACTTTGTTACACCATCTGCTTAGTTTAAGCATCATATATGAGTATATGCCATACCTATCCATTTTCTGTACCTATTCCATGTGCCATCATACTATGTTTTTCCAGTCAAATATTGTTCTTTCATAATAGATGTCCAAAAGGAAGAGGGTGAGTGCAGATCCTCAAGGAGTACAAACTAGGTATTTGGAAAAGGTAGTGATACCTGTTAAATCATATAGATCAGTAGCCACACAAAACACAGGCCCAACTTTACCACACTTTACCCCTACTCCAGTGTCCAAACCCCTATTAGAACTGCTGAGAGCCCAACGTCAGGTATTGTCTATGATATCAATTCAAAATTTGAACTCCTAAATTTCTGCATGTGCCTTACCTTCTCTCTTGTATGAAAACTAATTTCAGATGAATCTCCTTGCTCAAAGGATCATACGTTCTCACAACAATATTGGACTCTGCATTGCTCTTGTCAGTACCTCTCCCCCGTTTGCCTTGTAACGATGTACTTAATTAATTGCTATTTCATTATGTATCATCAGTCTGCACCTGAGCTTCATTATCCTCTGTTTCTTCCAATATTATTTGATCTATATTTACTCTTTGCAAAATGTAGAATAGTGGCAACGCTTATAAAGAATTTTCTTTGGGTAATTTATTGAATTATCCTTCCATCAACACAGAGAAGGGCTTTATCCAGCCCGTGTTAACATGTAATGTAAGTTCATCCTACTCAAGCCTTCAAACTTTGTTCTAGTATAGGTTTGGATAGGCATCATATCCTCCACTTCTGTTTGCTTTGTTGTTTACATCTGATTGGATGTTTGCAACAACTACCAGATTCAAATTGTAGTTGTAAAAACATGTTCCTTATGCAGAATAGATCCATTTATTTGCTTATAAAATTGTGAAACCTGTTATGTGTCTCCTTGTTTCTCTTTCAGAGTCGTATCTCTTATGCCAGGCAGAACTTTAGGGAAGATAGTGAGCCAAACCATCTGGAGAACAACGAGATGACCCCAAGGTCCTGTCTTGATGATGATAGTGAGTTGAAGCTACTCACCAGCAGGTGTGAGACAACCTCTGTGCAGTCGCTGCCTCAATCAGTTCAACTTTTTCAGTCTCAACTTAAAGCGGAAAGGCTTGCTTTAGCTCAGCTCCGACTTGAAGTCAAAGATGTAATGAAGATGTCAGAGGACTACCTTGCGCACCATCATGCCATACAGCTACGGGTGATGCATCTACCGTTGATACAACTGAGGTCTAATCAGCTTGTTCGGCTGTTTGGGGGGTGATATGTCTCCAACGTATCTATAATTTATGAAGCATTCATGCTATTTTATTATCTGTTTTGAATGATTATGGGCTTTATTATACACTTTTATATAACTTTTGGGACTAACCTATTAACCGGAGGCCCAGCCCATATTGTTGTTTCATTGCCTATTTCAGAGTTTCAAAGAAAAGGAATATCAAATGGAGTCCAAACGGAATGAAACCTTTAGGAGCGTGATTTTTGGAAAGGATATGATCCAGGAGACTTGGAGTTCAAGCCATGGAAGGTTAAAGGAAGCTAGGAGATAGGAGGGCACGCCCACCACCTGGGCGCGCCCCTTGTCTCCTGGTCCTCTCAAGCTCCCTCGACCGACTTATTTCACCTATATAAGTCCACGTACCCTAAAAACATTGAAGACGAAGATAGATCGGGAGTTCCGCCGCCGCAAGCCTCTTTAGCCACCAAAAACCTCTCGGGAGACCGTTCCGGCACCCTGCCGGTGGGGGGATCCCTCACCGGTGGCCATCTTCATCATCCCGGCGCTCTCCATGATGAGGAGGGAGTAGTTCACCCTCGGGTCTGAGGGTATGTACTAGTAGCTATGTGTTTGATGTCACTCTCTCTCTCTCTCTCTCGTGTTCTCTCTATGGCACGATCTTGATGTACCGCGAGCTTTGCTATTATAGTTGGATCTTATGATGTTTCTCCCCCCTCTACTCTCTTGTGATAAATTGAGTTTTCCTCTTGATGTTATCTTGTCGGATTGAGTCTTTAATGATTTGAGAACACTTGATGTATGTCTTGCCGTGCT
Organism: Triticum timopheevii; assembly: GCA_963921465.1. Classification (NCBI taxonomy): domain Eukaryota; kingdom Viridiplantae; phylum Streptophyta; class Magnoliopsida; order Poales; family Poaceae; genus Triticum; species Triticum timopheevii. The sequence goes on from OY997270.1 coordinate 146,444,383, forward strand.
TATCTATGGTGACAATGGGATATCACGTGATCAACTTGATGTATGTTTTGGTGATCAACTTGCGGGTTCCGCCGATGAACCTATGCATAAGGGTTGGCACACGTTTTTGTCTTGACTCTCCGATAGAAACTTTGGTGCACTCTTTGAAGTACTTTGTGTTGGTTGAATAGATGAATCTGAGATTGTGTGATGCATATCGTATAATCATACCCACGGATACTTGAGGTGACAATGGAGTATCTATGTGACATTTGGGTTTTGGTTGATTTGTGTCCTAAGGTGTTATTGAAATCACAAGTGCTCCCTAGGTGGTTTTGGTAATTAATGCCAACATATCTCTTGTTGGACTAACACTTTTATCTAGTATATTTCAGATAAGTTCAACAATGGAGTGGCATGGACTAAAGGATGTGGGAACTCCTTCAAGATGCTAAGGACAAAGGATTGGCTCAAGCTTCAAGCTCAAGACTCTTCATTTTACATTTTAGTGATCCAAGATCACATTGAGTCTATAGGAAAAGCCAATACTATCAAGGAGGGATGAGGTGTTGCTTAATGAGCCTCTTGCTTCATGTGCTTTGTGATATTCTCCAAAACCCTCAGCTACTTTCCCACTTCCACAAATGACCTAAACCTAAAGCCAAAATCGGTCACACCGCTTCTTCCTATCCGGCGCCACCGATTCCAAAAGTCATAGCCACTGTCACAAACCCTAAGCAAATCGGTCTTACCGATAGGGATCTCAGTCTCACCGAGATGGGATTGTAATCTCTCTGTGTATGTCCATTATCAAAATCGGTCTCACCGAGTTTGAGAAATCGGTACTACCAAGATTACAATGCAAACCTTCTGGTTGATTCATTACCAAAATCGGTCCCACCGAGTTTGTGTAATCGGTCAAACCGAGTTTGCCTGACCAACTCTCTGGAAAGCTTATTACCAAAATCGGTCTCACCGAGTTTGTGTAATCGGTCTCACCGATATTACGTTATGCCCTAACCCTAACCATATCGGTCTTACCGAGTTGCATTTCGGTCCCACTGAAAACCCTAATGGTCACATTATTTGCTAAATCAGTTTGACCGACTTTAACGATTCGGTCCCACCGAGTTTGGTAGATTTTGTGTAACGGTTAGATTTTGTGTAGAGGCTATATGTCAGGACCCCGACTCAATGCCACATCGATCTAGCATGTAACACCTCATATCACTTTGCGGCCTCACGCGCGGTATTCCCACGGGTGTCGCCTTACCTTTGCCCGGGACCATTTGCGCCTTTTGGCACACGTATATGATAGTGTCGCTAGCATCCATATGATAAGGAGCCTGGGCTGACATGGCTAGTCGTAAACCCAAAGTGGCACAAACCTACAGGGACAGGCATCCATGACCCAACATCGAACGTGTCGGTCATCAGCGAGTGAATCCAGGCTGTAGCACTGGGCTATCAGGACTCCGGTGATCCGGGCTGTAGCGGGCTAACAGGACTCCGGTATTCAGCGCGTGACATTTCCCCGAAGGGACAGACACATGAACGAAGAAGGACACATGCCGGCCAGCCTAAGTGTTCCGGAGCAGTAGCAAGCTACCATGGCTCAGTGGAAGCACAAGGAGACATTTCCCGGTAAGAGAGGCTACTAAGGATAAACAACTAGATAGTCAAATCCCACACATACCAAGCATTTCAGACATACACACAATATGCTCGATATGTGTAAATACAACATGGCATCACAACATAACTCTACGACTCAAGTATTTTATTCAATAGGCTCCGAGGAGCGAGATATTACAAACATAGGTCTCATGACCCAACATTCAGAGCATACAAATCAAAGCACATGCGGAAGCTTAACATCTCTGAGTACAGATATCTACAAATGAAAAAGGCTTAGAAGCCTGACTATCTACCAGATCCTGCCGAGGGCACAAGATCGTAGCTGAGGTATCAAGTTAAACGTCGAAGTCCACGCGGAACTACTAACGAGACTGACGTCTCTCTGCAAAAACATAAAATAGGCAAACGTGAGTACAAATGTACCCAGCAAGACTTACATCAGATCTAGCTACATATGCATCATTATCAACAAAGGGATGGTGGGGTTTAACTGCAGCAAGCCAGCTTTGACCCGGTGGCTATCCTGAACTACGACTGCAAGTAACTCTTTTGAGGTGGCGCACACGAGTCCACATATTCACCATATCAATACACCACTATGGATCCGCTCCCGTCTCCCTACGAGAACGCCATCCATAGCACTCACGCTTACCTTGCGTGTTTTAGGGTATCCACTTTCACTTGTCTATGAAATGTTATAGGCAATCCAGAAGTCCTTTACCGAGGACACGGCTATTCGAATAGTTGATGTTAACCCTGCAGGGGTTTACTTCTTCACACACGCTCTCACCACTTACCGCCGTTTACATGACATGTACTCGGCAACCTTCAAGCGGAAGCCCAACGAGGGTGTCGGCCACGACCTATCTAAACACTCAAGTCTCTAGTCCAGGTTTATCGCCTATTCGGGTTCCATCCGCGAGGAGATCCGGCCGGAGTTTCGCTCACAGCCCCAAATGATGTGTGTAGGGTTACCGAGACACCAAATGGGCGCCCGGTACACCGTGCCACGTGCCTACCGCATCACAGCCCACTCCTTCGGTCAGCGCTGCGCACGGCCTCCAGCATACTACAAACACCAGAAACTACTTGCAACTCCTGGACAGAGGACAAGGGTGATTAAGAAGCCGAGAGGGTCCATTGGTTTCGGGCCCAATGCGTGGTAGTATCTTTTTCATGGATCACAAACACAGAACTCAGTTCCTGAGGACGGCTGCAATGAGACAACCCACCATGTACTCCTACATGGCCTCTCACCGCTACCTTTACCAAATCGTGTTCACACACTTAGCTCACACACAGTAGGACATGTTCACACACCTCTGATTCATCCCGGATGAATCAGACCTGACACAACTCTAGGCAATAGCAGGCATGACAAACAAGCATGAATGAGTAGACACATCAGGTCTCAAACAACTCCTACTCATGCTAGTGGGTTTCATCTATTTACTGTGGCAATGACAGGTCATGCAGAGGATAAGGGGTTCAACTACCGCAGCAAGTAACAGATGAATCGTTGTTGTCCTAATGCAGTAAAAGAGAGAAGAAGCGAGAGAGTGGGATTGTATCGGAATGAACAAGGGGGTTTTTCTTGCCTAGCACTTCCGAAGACAATATAGCTCTTCATCAGTGTCATCGATCTCATCGTCGAAACCACGTCTATCGAGAGGGGACAAATACTGGCAACAGAGAAGAAACACAATTAATGCAATGCACAATATGATGCATGATCATGACATGGTAAAATGAGTGTGTTGGGCTAATGCAACTACAACCAGATGGGTTTGAGCTATTTTGAACGAAGGATTCAAAGTTCAAACACATTTGTGATCTTAAATAGTGCTTTATCATGTTTTGCACTGACTAGCAAGTTAACTTGTTTAAACATGCATGAAACTGGTACAGATGGATAGATTGGATTTTTCTGATCATTTTTCATATATAAATTATTTCATTTGGAGTTACGGTTGAATTACTATGAATTTTAGAAGTTAGCACTATTTTCTGGAATTTCCTGTAAAAAAAATAAATCCAGAAAAGAGTTATTGCATCAGCATGACATAGGTGTGACGTCAGCAGGTCAACTGGGTCGGCCAGGTCAAATCTGACATGTGGGACCCACGTGTCAGTGGTTAGTTAACTAACTAAACAGAGTTAGTTAGTGTTAGGTTAAGCACTAATCTTCGTTAATTAGCATTACACTAACCTAACTGATAATTAGCCAGGGTGGCCCACACGTCAGTGACCCTGGGTCAAACTGGGTCCACCCAGTCAACGGTCAGCGGGGTCAAACCCACCGGCGACTCGACGCCGGCGAGGCCCGAGACGGTGGCGCGGCTCGGAATTTGCCCACGGTCGACCAAATCGACCGCGGTTTGGTCCTGCGCATAGCTAGGGCTCGCGCGCATCTGGTAGGCCAAGCATGAGGAGCTGGGGTGGTCTGAGTTGGCGGCGGCGAGCACGGATGCGGTGGCGGGAGTCCGGGCATTGGTGGGTTAGGCGCTGCGGCTTGCGGGCGAGCGAGCGAGGTGGCTGGGCGGCACCTAATGGGAAGCAGGAGCACGCCGGAGCAACTAGTAGGAGCGGAGGGGCTTGGGGGCACGGAGCTCGCTGGCCATGGCGGACGGCGGCTTCGGGTGCTCGCGGGGCAGTGGCTATGGGGCGAAAACGACGATGTGGTTAAGGGGGAAGAGGATCAGTGGCTCACGGCGAGTGCAGGGAAGTGAACGGCGAGCTCGGGGGAGAACCGGAGCGGTCGGGGCGGCGATGGCGATCTTGGCGGACCGAGGTTGAAGAATACGGCATGGCCGGCGTTCGAGGGCATCCGGCGGGGCGTGGCTCGGTGAGGAGGTTGAGGATGAGGTGACGGAGCTTCTGAGCGCGTCGGAGAGGCGTGGGGTGGCCGGTGGCCATGCTGGTGCTCATCGGCGCACTGCGGCGGCTCTCGGGGTTGCTCGGGGCTGCGAGAGAGCGAGAGCCATAGAAGAGGGAGAGAGCAGAGAGTGAGGGGAGAGGCAGAGGGGGCTGTGGGGACTGTGGGGCGTCTCCAGACGCGTCGAGGGCGCCTCGGTGGCAAGCATGAGGTGGAGCTCGGGCGCGCGCGCTGTCGACACGCCTCTGCTTACTGGCAGAGGTTGAAGACAGCCACTTCAGGCCAGTGGGCTGGGCCGCCAGCTGGAGTTGGGCCAGGTGGGCTCCCAGGTGGGCCTCGGGTAAGTCTCCCTCTCTCTCTTTATTTGTTTCTCTTTTTCTATTTCTCTGTAACTTCTGGGCTTTATTAAAAATACCAGAACGTTCCCAAAAATCCTGAAAATAATTGTGGGCTCTGATTGGAATATTTCCAACAGCCCTCACTTAAGTTTAGAATTAATTGGACATTTAAAATATTATATAGCATTTAATTGTCCAAATTCAAATACGTATGAATTAACTCCAAAATCCAGAAATGTCCTAGAAATGTGTGCATCATTTTTGGAAGAAGTTTTCACCCATTCCAAAATTGATGAACTTTTCTAAAGACCATTTTGGGAAGATGGAAAATATTTAATTTGACCCTAGTTGGATTAACGGGGTGTTGGGGGTTTCTGTCATCCCCATTTCAAGTTTCTGAGAAATCGTAAACATGATGCACACATAAAGGACTAGCCTAGTGCAAACCAGATCTAGGGATGTGACAACTCACCCCTACTAAACAAGAATCTCGTCCCGAGAATCAAGACGTGAGGTAAGAAGGGAGAGGGATACAAGCTAACACGATCTTCACGATCCAGATGTCTTTCTCGAGGATGTTGATTCATTGCATCACCTTGATCTCGACGTCTTGCTTTGATAACTACATCCAACGTGACAACGAGTAGAAAGGGAAAACTCTAGAAGGATCGATCTGCTCGAAGATCAAACAACTTAGGATCAGCTCACGGGGTGAGTCATAAAAACATCTCTCGAGCTGAGACACGAAGCACGCATCTAGAGGAATGAAGTGGAACAGACGACGGAGGTTCACTAGGTAGAAAACAATTCCGCACTTAAGAAGGTGGTAATCGGTTGTCAACGCAGCGAGGAGTTGAGTTGCCATGATACCTCAGCGAGACATCCTGGAGGAGGGTGATTCGTAGATATATCCCCTTAAGTGGCAAAAAGAATTACCTTTGATTCAGAGATCACTAAAACTCTTTATACCAGCCTAAGGCAATTCACAATCGATCATTTGAAGGAGTCCAAAAGAATGACATTCTCGGGCCAGAATGGATGATGTGGATTACCTTGTTGAAAACAACACAAGGGATGATTTTGCTTATCATCAGAAATGGATGGAACCCAAGATAGGATGGCACAATGACGGTGCAAGCTAGGAACAAAACACAAGTGCTGAGAATGATTCTAGTAACTGGGGAGAAACCCAACAGCAGAAAGTGATTCCACTATTGGAATGGTTATAGCATAACCGGGGAAACTGAGAACAATCCCGGTTAGTAACTATGATAGCACCTAATGCTTGTGCGTGCTTTCAGGAACTTGAGCATCTCCATAATCATCAAGGTTTTACTAACATCCGTGTCAAGGGTGCTGACAACACAACATACTACCATGACGAATAGCGATGGACGATGCAGATGCAAAGGAAGATAATACTTTCTCAGATTTCACCTTAGCGAGACCAAGGGGACAAACTCTGGATGATCGACCGAGAGACATTTAGCACTCCGCTTCTAATGTTCTCCTTGATGTACTTGTTACTACGGTCATGCTTAAAGCATCAACATAGCCATCAAGTAGTGGTCGGACTTCGGAATACAAAGGATCCATAAGAACAACTTCTGGAGTAAATCCTACGAAATCCTTATGGAAAGGTGGCCAACTTCCTCAATCAAGATTCTACAATAATAGGTCTTCCGGCTGGGTGTGTTGGCCAGGACATCCACTTTACCAGTTATAGAGAGACCAACATTATAGTTCTTGGAGTACGTTCCAACCATCATATCTGCCTGAGATTCAGATCTGGTTGGTGTCAGGGTATTCCAGACTCATCAAGTCTAGATAGAAAAATGAAAGTTTGCAACGCAATTCGACGAGATGACGTTGCGAGATTCTTGGGGAATGAGCTATGATAGCAAGCTCCAAAACATGAGCTGGTTCTACTACAAACCTGTGAACACGTTATCAAGACAAGCATGACCACGTGGTAGTCTTATAATAAAACACTACCGAGTTCAGGTGGGGAACCATCATCGAGGATATCGGAGTCCTTGTGCACTTATCGATGAACTTCTTATCCTTGAGCAAGTCAATTAGTGGCTTGGTGTGCTATGAACACATATAGAATGGAGGCGGCCAACCTATCAAACCATACAGTACTTCTCACATATGCGTGACTAACTTGGGATGATTCTAGAGGAAGCAAAAACAAGCTTTCTCGAATTCACGGCGGCAACTTACATCAAATGCACGTGAATTAGAGGAAGTCACTCCTTTCATCCGAACATATGCTTCATGAGCTAGCATGAAGAAATGCTTTCAAAAGATTCCAACACTAGTTTAATGCTCAACAAAATCATGGAGAAAATAAAAATGTTGTTGATGGGCTCAACAACAATTCATCCAGGTTTCCATGAAGATGGAGTTCCATAATTATGTGAACAAGTGATAGCATTGGTCAGACCCAAAAGATATGATGGTGTATGCTCAAGGGATCAACCACGAGTAAGAAAACATTACGAATATCGTTGGTTCTAATTTGATTTGATGATAGCCCATACTCAAATCAAAGGTTTGGGGTAAGACAATAGATCCAAATAATTGACCGCGAGGATCAATCGATGAAGAAATCATCCTTCTACAACAAACACACAACCCAAGATATCCCTTTGGAAATGAACTAAGTTAGACAAGCTTTTATCTTCCAACTCTCCAAGTTGTTGTTTAGCTTGACTAACTAGCTCAGGGGTATCCAACACAGATTCTTGGAGAAGGGGTGGTTTACAAGGAAACCAACTTCATCACGAACTCAACATATCGGTCAGGTGACGACCTGGTGATACTTCCGAGAAGATATTCGGAAAATCATGAACCATTGATATGTTACTATGCTCGGGAACAATCTTGCTTTTCAGGGCAAGACGATATGAGCAAAAGAGCGAGGGATTGACACAATCCTAACTCATTGATCGAAGAGCACACCGGGAGATAAGGACTATGTAGCCCAATCAATCTTAGAATGATGATTCAATACTCAACACGCTAAGAATGAGGTTGTTGTTCATTAACTACCAAGCAACGGGGTTGCTAGGAGTATTTATTTCACACACCACGATTCACTTGTCGGCATTCTAGTTATAACAACACGGGGACCGAGGAATGAATAATGGTGGCGAGAAGTATCACTGCGTCAAGAATTCACAAGAGCTAGCGCAATTCTCATGAGAGTCTTAATATAAAGATGGTAATACTCCAAGGTAGAATAGAACAAAAGTTGGATTAGTATTTGATCTGCGAATTACAACTGCTTTGACCCAACCCTGGATATGGATGAGGTACCGGAGTTTGTTTCTCCTAGTCTTTCCAGAATAGAATGGCTTGACGGACCATAAGAGCAATAGGCATCGATAAACGAATGCATGCATACCCTTGACTATCAATTGATAGATGGGGGTCAGAATACAACTAAGGAGGAACAACTCGGGGAACATATAACTTTCTGAGTTGTGGATGCATAGGTTAGTATGTCGAATCAAGTTCAACGGGTTTCTTCCGGATAACCCATGCAGAAAAGTGGAACTGGCAGAGTCGCAATATAGAATGGAGAGCCCATCGAGAGCACCCCGGCTGTGATCTTTTGATCCAACAAACATCTTCCGTAAGTGGTTCATAGTATTTGGAAGAAGGAAATACCACGGACCTCGAGGACTAATGCAAAGGTTACTAATTTCCTAAAGGAACTAGCAAACACTATCAACATGAAATAAGTAGTGTGAATCTCGGGTTCAAGAACCTAGGAATAGAATACTATTAACTAAATGGCATCACGGGATGCTTTCGAGAATAATGGCCAGAATCATCACACTGGGGATACAAAACATGGCTAAATTACTAGATGATCCCCTAGGACACCTAGGGTCATAATAATAATTCCAAAATATATGTCGGGGCAATAGAATACCTCAACTCAGCAATTAGTGTGATTAACCTGGTCCAAAGGAACATAAACACCAGAGGAAAATTATTTGCTAGTGCATCAGATTGTTTAGAAACCTAGGATGACTCGGACAGCATAACGGTTGTAAATGCTCTGAAAAGATTTGAGACATTCACAAGGATTTTCATTGTCACTTAACAACATCATATCAAGGTTCTGGTTCAACTGAGAACATACTAAAAGTAGTAGAAACTGAATTGAGGCTTGAAACTATCAATTCTATAAGTCTATGGATTAGTAACACGTCATCCTAATAGATAGATGAGAAGGCCTAGTTCTTAATCCCCGTAGAAGAGAAGAGGTTGACTCAGATCAGAAGGCCATGAGGTATAAGGAGTAAAAAGAGCCTTACGTTCCCTTCCCCAATCAATTCCCTTACATAACTAAAGCATTTCTAGACACAACTTCGACCGGTTTGGCTTGGTAATCCTACAGGCAGTCAGGCTCTGATACCAAAGCTGTCAGGACCCACACTCAATGTCACATCGATCTAGCATGTAACACCTCATATCACTTTGCAGCCTCACGCACGGTATTCCCACGGGTGTCGCCTTACCTTTGCCCGGGACCGTTTGCGCCTTTTGGCACACGTATATGATAGTGTCGGTAGCATCCATATGATAAGGAGCCCGGGCTGACATGGCTAGTCGTAAACCCAAAGTGGCACAAACCTACAGGGACAGGCATCCATGACCCAGCATCGAACGTGTCGGTCATCAGCGCGTGAATCCAGGCTGTAGCACTGGGCTATCAGGACTCCGGTGAACCGGGCAGTAGCGGGCTAACAGGACTCCGGTATTCATCGCGTGACATTTCCCCGAAGGGACAGACACAGGAACGAAGAAGGACACATGCCGGCCAGCCTAAGTGTTCCGGAGCAGTAGCAAGCTACCATGGCTCAGTGGAAGCACTAGGAGAAAATTCCCGGTAAGAGAGGCTACTAAGGATAAACAACTAGATAGTCAGATCCCACACATACCAAGCATTTCAAACATACACACAATATGCTCAATATGCGTAGATACAACATGGCATCACAACATAACTCTACGACTCAAGTATTTTATTCAATAGGCTCCGAGGAGCGAGATATTACAAACATAGGTCTCATGACCCAACATTCAGAGCATACAAATCAAAGCACATGCAGAAGCTTAACATCTCTGAGTACAGACATCTACAAATGAAAAAGGCTTAGAAGCCTGACTATCTACCAGATCCTGCCGAGGGCACAAGATCGTAGCTGAGGTATCAAGATAAACGTCGAAGTCCACGCGGAACTACTAACGAGACTGACGTCTCTCTGCAAAAACATAAAATAGGCAAACGTGAGTACAAATGTACCCAGCAAGACTTACATCAGATCTAGCTACATATGCATCATTATCAACAAAGGGAAGGTGGAGTTTAACTGCAGCAAGCCAGCTTTGACTCGGTGGCTATCCTGAACTACAACTGCAAGTAACTCTTTTGAGGTGGCGCACACGAGTCCACATATTCACCATATCAATACACCACTATGGATCCGCTCCCGTCTCCCTATGAGAACGCCATCCATAGCACTCATGCTTACCTTGCGTGTTTTAGGGTATCCACTTTCACTTGTCTATGAACTGTTATAGGCAACCCAGAAGTCCTTCACCGTGGACACGGCTATTCGAGTAGATGATGTTAAACCTGCAGGGGTGTACTTCTTCACACACGCACTCACCACTTACCGCCGTTTACACGACATGTACTCGGCAACCTTCAAGCGGAAGCCCAACGAGGGTGTCGGCCACGACCTACCTAAACACTCAAGTCTCTAGTCCAGGTTTATCGCCTATTCGGGTTCCATCCGCGAGGAGATCCGGCCGGAGTTTCGCTCACAGCCCCAAACTATGTGTGCAGGGTTCCCGAGACACCAAACGGGCGCCCGGTACACCGTGCCACGTGCCTACCGCATCACAGCCCACCCCTTCGGTCAGCGTTGCGCACGGCCTCCAGCATACTACAAACACCAGAAACTACTTGCAACTCCTGGACAGAGGACAAGGGTGATTAAGAAGCCGAGAGGGTCCATTGGTTTCGGGCCCAATGCGTGGTAGTATCTGTTTGATGGATCACAAACATAGAACTCAGTTCCTGAGGACGGCTGCAATGAGACAACCCACCATGTACTCCGACATGGCCTCTCACCGCTACCTTTACCAGATCGTGTTCACACACTTAGCTCACACACAGTAGGACATGTTCACACACCTCTGATTCATCCCGGATGAATCAGACCAGACACAACTCTAGGCAATAGCAGGCATGACAAACAAGCATGAATGAGTAGGCACATCAGGGCTCAAACAACTCCTACTCATGCTAGTGGGTTTCATCTATTTATTGTGGCAATGACAGGTCATGCAGAGGATAAGGGGTTCAACTACCGCAGCAAGTAACAGATGAATCGTCGTTGTCCTAATGCAGTAAAAGAGAGCAGGAGCGAGAGAGTGGGATTGTATCGGAATGAACAAGGGGGTTTTGCTTGCCTGGCACTTCCGAAGACAATATAGCTCTTCATCAGTGTCATCGATCTCATCGCCGAAACCACGTCTATCGAGAGGGGCAAATACCGGCAACAGAGAAGAAACACAATTAAGGCAATGCACAATATGATGCATGATCATGACATGGTAAAATGAGTGTGTTGGGCTAATGCAACTACAACCAGATGGGTTTGAGCTATTTTGAACCAAGGATTCAAAGTTCAAACACATTTGTGATCTTAAATAGTGCTTTATCATGTTTTGCACTAAACAGCAAGTTAACTTGTTTAAACATGCATGAAACTGGTACAGATGGATAGATTGGATTTTTTTGATCATTTTTCATATATAAATTATTTCATTTGGGGTGACGGCTGAATTACTATGAATTTTAGAAGTTAGCACTATTTTCTGGAATTTCCTGTAAAAGAATAAATCCAGAAAAGAGTTATTGCGTCAGCATGACATAGGTGTGATGTCAGCAGGTCAACTGGGTCGGCCAGGTCAAATCTGACCTGTGGGACCCACTTGTTAGTGGTTAGTTAACTAACTAAACAGAGTTAGTTAGTGTTAGGTTAAGCACTAATCTACGTTAATTAGCGTTACACTAACCTAACTGTAATTAGCCAGGGTGGCCCACACGTCAGTGACCCTGGGTCAAACTAGGTCCACCCAGTCAACGGTCAGCGGGGTCAAACTCACCGGCGACTCGACGCCGGCGAGGCCCGAGACGGTGGCGCGGCTCGGTATTTGCCCACGGTCGACCAAATCGACCGCGGTTTGGTCCTACGCGTAGCTGGGGCTCGCGCGCATCTGGTAGGCCAAGCGTGAGGAGCTGGGGTGGTCTGAGTTGGCGGCGGCGAGCACGAATGCGGCAGCCGGAGTCCGGGCATCGGTGGGTTAGGCGCTGCGGCTTGCGGGCGAGCGAGCGAGGTGGCTGGGTGGCACCTAATGGGAAGCAGGAGCACGCCGGAGCAACTAGTAGGAGCGGAGGGGCTCGGGGGCACGGAGCTCGCCGGCCATGGCGGACGGCGGCTTCAGGTGCTCGCGAGGCAGTGGCTACGGGGCGAAAACGACGACTTGGTTAAGGGGGAAGAGGATCAGTGGCTCACGGCGAGTGCAGGGAAGTGAACAGCGAGCTCGGGGGAGAACCGGAGCGGTCGAGCGGTGATGGCGATCTCGGCGGACCGAGGTTGAAGAAGACAGCGTGGCCGGCGTTCGAGGGCATCCGGCGGGGCGTGGCTCGGTGAGGAGGTTGAGGACGAGGTGGCGGAGCTTATGGGCGCGTCGGAGAGGCATGTGGTGGCCGGTGGCCGTGCTGGTGCTCGTCGGCGCACTGCGGCGGCTCTTGGGGTTGCTCGGGGCTGCGAGAGAGCGAGAGCCAGAGGAGAGGGACAGAGCAGAGAGTGAGGGGAGAGGCAGAGGGGGTTGTGGGGCGTCTCCAGACGCGTTGAGGGCGCCTCTGTGGCAAGCATCAGGTGGAGCTCGGGCGCGCGCGCTGTCGACACACCTCTGCCTACTGGCAGAGGTTGAAGACAGCTGCTTCAGGCCAGTGGGCTGGGCCGCCAGCTGGAGTTGGGCCAGGTGGGCTGCCAGGTGGGCGTCGGGTAAGTCTCCCTCTCTCTCTCTTTATTTGTTTCTGTTTTTCTATTTCTCTGTAACTTCTGGGCTTTATTAAAAATACCAGAACGTTCCCAAAAATCCTGAAAATAATTGTGGGCTCTGATTGGAATATTTCCAACAGCCCTCACTTAAGTTCAGAATTATTTGGACATTTAAAATATTATATAGCATTTAATTGTCCAAATTCGAATACGTATGAGTTAACTCCAAAATCCAGAAATGTCCTAGAAATGTGTGCATCATTTTTGGAGGAAGTTTTCACCCATTCCAAAATTGATGAACTTTTCTAAAGACCATTCTGGGAAGATGTAAAATATTTAATTTGACCCTAGTTGGATTAAGGGGGTGTTGGGGGTTTCTGTCATCCCCATTTCAAGTTTCTGAGAAATCTTAAACATGATGCACACATAAAGGACTAGCCTAGTGCAAACCAGATCTAGGGATGTGACAACTCACCCCTACTAAACAAGAATCTCATCCCGAGATTCAAGACGTGAGGTAAGAAGGCAGAGGGATACAAGCTAACACGATCTTCACGATCTAGATGTCTTTCTCGAGGATGTTGATTCATTGCATCACCTTGATCTCGACGTCTTGCTTTGATAAGTACATCCAACGTGACAACGAGTAGAAAGGGAAAACTCTAGAAGGATCGATCTTCTCGAAGATCAAACAACTTAGGATCAGCTCACGGGGTGAGTCATAAAAACATCTCTCGAGCTGAGACACGAAGAACACATCTAGAGGAATGAAGTGGAACAGACGACGGAGGTTCACTAGGTAGACAACAATTCCGCACTTAGGAAGGTGGTAATCGGTTGTCAACGCAGCGAGGAGTTGAGTTGCTATGATACCTCAGCGAGACATCCTGGAGGAGGGTGATTTGTAGATATATCCCCTTAAGTGGCAAAAAGAATTACCTTTGATTCAGAGATCCTTGAAACTCTTTATACCAGCCTCAGGCAATCCACAATCGATCATTTGAAGGAGTCCGAAAGAATGACATTCTCGGGCCAGAATGGATGATGTGGATTACCTTGTTGAAAACAACACAAGGGATGATTTTGCTTATCATCGGAAATGGATGGGACCCAAGATAGGATGGCACAATGACGGTGCAAGCTGGGAACAAAACACAAATGCTGAGAATGATTCTAGTAATTGGGGAGAAACCCAATAGCAGAAAGTGATTCCACTATTGGAATGGTTATAGCATAACCGGGGAAACTGAGAACAATCCCGGTTAGTAACTATGATAGCACCTAATGCTTGTGCGTGCTTTCAGGAACTTGAGCATCTCCATAATCATCAAGGTTTTACCAACATCCGTGTCAAGGGTGCTGACAACACAACATACTACCATGACGAATAGCGATGGACGATGCAGATGCAAAGGAAGATAATACTTTCTCAGATTTCACCTTAGCGAGACCAAGGGGACAAACTCTGGATGATCGACCGAGAGACATTTAGCACTCCGATTCTAATGTTCTCCTTGATGTACTGGTTACTACGGTCATGCCTAAAGCATCAACATAGCCATCAAGTAGTGGTCAGACATCGGAATACAAAGGATCCATAAGAACAACTTCTGGAGTAAATCCTACGAAATCCTTATGGAAAGGTGGCCAACTTCCTCAATCAAGATTCTACAATAATAGGTCTTCCGGCTGGGTGTGTTCGCCACGACATCCACTTTACCGGTTACAGAGAGACCAACATTATAGTTCTTGGAGTACGTTCCAACCATCATATCTGCCTGAGATTCAGATCTGGTTGGTGTCAGGGTATTCCAGACTCATCAAGTCTAGATAGAAAAATGAAAGTTTGCAATGCAATTCGACGAGATGACGTTGCGAGATTCTCGGGGAATGAGCTACGATAGCAAGCTCCAAAACATGAGCTGGTTCTGCTACAAACCTGTGAACACGCTATCAAGACAAGCATGACCATGTGGTAGTCTTATAATAAAACACTACCGAGTTCAGGTGGGGAACCATCATCAAGGATATCGGAGTCCTTGTGCACTTATTGATGAACTTCTTATCCTTGAGCAAGTCAATCAGTGGCTTGGTGTGCTAGGAACACATATAGAATGGAGACGGCCAACCTATCAAACCATAGAGTACTTCTCACATATGCATGACTAACTTGGGATGATTCTAGAGGAAGCAAAAACAAGCTTTCTCGAATTCACGGCGGTAGCTTACGTCAAATGCACATGAATTAGAGGAAGTCACTCCTTTCATCCGAACATATGCTTCATGAGCTTGCATGAAGAAATGCTTTCAAAAGTTTCCAACACTAGTTTAATGCTCAACAAAATCATGGAGAAGATAAAAATGTTGTTGATGGGCTCAACAACAATTCATCCAGGTTTCCATGAATATGGAGTTCCATAATTATGTGAACAAGTGATAGCATTGGTCAGACCCAAAAGATATAATGGTGTATGCTCAAGGGATCAACCACGAGTAAGACAACATTACGAATATCGTTGGTTCTGATTTGATTTGATGATAGCCCATACTCAAATCAAAGGTTTGGGGTAAGACAATAGATCCAAACAATTGACAGCGAGGATCAATCGATGAAGAAATCATCCTTCTACAACAAACACACAACCCAAGATATCCCTTTGGAAATGAACTAAGTTAGACAAGCTTTTATCTTCCAACTCTCCAAGTTGTTGTTTAGCTTGACTAACTAGCTCAGGGGTATCCAACACAGATTCTTGGAGAAGGGGTGGTTTACAAGGAAACCAACTTCATCACGAACTCAACATATCTGTCAGGTGACGACCTGGTGATACTTCCAAGAAGATATTCAGAAAATCATGAACCATTGATATGTTACTAAGCTCGGGAACAATCTTGCTTTTCAGGGCAAGACGATATGAGCAAAAGAGCGAGGGATTGACACAATCCTAACTCATTGATCGAAGAGCACACCGGGAGATAAGGACTATGTGTCACACCCTGAATTTTGTAACATTTCATTTTCATTAATAAAGCATGAAAATTTGGACCAACAAAAACTTTTTGCATTATTTGGCTTTTATTGAAGTTGGTTTTCTCTCTGTGTTTCTTTTCAAGTGCTTCTTGAAGTCAACTACTTTACCCTCTATATTTCATCTCCTTACCCCAAGTTCCTGACCAATGACCATGCCATGTGTATAGTTCAATATAGAATTTTCTTACAAAAATAATTTGGCCAGAAAGTATTTTCTAAATTTAGTTTTCCAAAAACTCCTAAATTGAGGTTTGCACTGCAAGTACTTGATTAAGGGCAGCAAAAATCTTCCCAAAAATATATTTGACTCCTATTAGATATAGGATGCCCAGAAACCACAAAAATATAATTTTAAAAGTTATTTTACTATTTTATTTAAAAGCTTTTTCTTAAGGCCAGAAATGGTCTTTAATAGGGAAAAATTATTTTATTGTTTCAAAAATATTTGACAAAATTTAGGGAAACTCATAGGACATATATTGTCCATATATAAGAGTTTCAACACATGGTCATGTTCAAAATATTGGTCAAATCCCTCTAAAACCCTTTCTGGATATTTCAAGAGTTTGAAATATTTGCAAAGGAAATATTCTCCAAAAATTCCAGGAAAATTCTATCATGTCACATATGACATATTAGATGATATTGCCAAGTCCCATGACCTGGAGAACAAGATATCCTCATCAAAACCCCTCAAAACCATTTCTGTCCATTCTGAAATTTGATCAACTTTACATTGCCAAATGTGTCCAAATATTCTCAAACTTGGTGAACATGCTCCAATGGTCTAATGATGCATCTAGACCAAATGGCACAGGTTGGAGAAGAGGAAATCTTGGTCAAAGTGCCTCAAAACCCTCTCTGGCCAGAATCAAGTTTGAACTACTTTGTACTACCAACTTCTTCTCCAAGACCCCAACTTTGGTGAGCCTGATCACATGACCAAATAAGGCCACCACACCAAGTGGTGCATCAAGGAGAAATGATCTACTCCACTAGATCTACACAAATCCATTTCTGCCCATTTCTAGGGTTTGCAAGAGTTACATTGGCAACTTTGTCCAAATAAGCTCAAAATGGGTGGAAGGCCCTAATTATATGTGACATTTCACCCTATGGAGTACCAAGGCCAGTGGAAGTCATTAGCCTATCCAAAACACCATCAAACACCTTCTGGCAGAAAACTAAAATGCCTATTTTTGCCACTTTCACTAATCTCCTTGAGTTCATCTTTTTACCACAACCCCTCCTCGTTCCCCTCTGTCACTTAGATGCTTTTCTACCCGAGGAAGCAATGTGGAAGAAGGGGGAAGCCACGTTTGTCCTTTCTGGACAACATTTTCCTCTCTCTCTCACAGCCTCACTCTCTCCCCTCTGCACTCCAGAGCATCCAAGGCTCTTTCCTAGTTTTGCCCCCACCCACTGTAGCTCCCAGACACGAGTGGACGCGCGCGCGACGCGGGAAAGCCGCGGATGCCGGCCAAAGTCGCGCTCTGGAGCACGTCACTGCGCTCCCGACCATTGACGCCGCGTCCCCGACCACCTCGTGCTACCCCCGCGCACCAGTCGATGCCCCTCGGCGTCCGTGACACGCCACCGTGTAGGCCCCCTTGTCTCTCCCTCTCTCTCACCCCCTGCAACGCATGCCCGGCGCCGCCCGGCTCGGCCAATGCCCGGCCTCACACGCGCGAGCGCCAGTGACTCCCCCAGGTCTCTCTCCTTCTCCCTGGCGCCCTACTCCATCCCCACGAACGCCGTGGACAGCTTCATCCCTTCTCCAACGGCCTCCAGAGCCAATCCCGCGGGCGCCCGTAGGCCACGCCTACGGTGAACCGCGGCCAGCCTATATAAGGCAGCCCCGAGTCCCTCTCTTCCTCCCTGTCGCTCCTCCACACACCCAATCGACCTCCCGTGCCACTCCTCCCTGTCCAGAACCACCCGAGCTCGAGATCGAGCTCGAGCTCCGCCACCTCGGCTCGTCAGCGTCCGCGCGGTACAGGCCTTCTCCGCCCCAGCTCTCTTTCAATCTGGAACCGCGAGGCGCCACTGATTCTTTCCCCTCTCTTTCCCCCTTGTTTTGCAGCCGGAAACGGCCGGAGCCACCAACGTCCGAAGCGCCTCCGCCCCGTGACCTCGTCGCCGGCGAAGCAGGCCACTCCGGCGACTGTCTCCACCACCACCAGAACCGCGACTCCACCCTGAGTCCAACGGTAGCCCCCGCATCCCTTCCCGTGCCTTGTATCGCCGCCGGCGAGCTCGCCGTCGCCTCTGGCCGGAGGTAGACGACGGCCGCCGTGGGGCCGGCCCGTCAGCCTCACACCCTGACAGGTGGGATCCACCCGTCAGGTTTAAAACGTGCGCACGCGCGCGCACCGATCCGCCGTCGGCTGAAGGCGTATTTCGCCTTTACGCCTTCGACGTGGCGGCCGCGTGGGCTGGTTTCCCCTCTAGGCCTGCTGCTGCCGTGGCCTCTCTGGCCCAGTGGCACAGCGCCATTTTTCTTTTTCTTTTTCTGTCTTATTTCCAAAAATTCCACAGGACAGAATATTTATCCAAATGAATTGATTCCAATTTCTAAATTCCTAGAATATTGCAACCTATTTAATGGTGCAACTTTCATTCAAATCCAACAACCTTTTCTTCTCTGTAAATATTTAAATGTGATTTTTAGCATTTAATTAAGCCTTTGAAAATCCATATCTCCTATTCTGCTACTCCAGAACCAAAACCAAAAGTTGTCCCCTTCCTAGCTTTCCTCCTAGTATTTTACAAAAATAAGTTGACATTTTTCTGAGCACTTTGACTTTTCTGTTTTTATTATTGTCTTATTTCCCCGTTGTTTTCTTGCGACGTTAGATCCCGTATTTGACGAGGTAGCTGAGGAAGAAGGAGGAGCAGGGCCTGAAGACTTTGAAGATCAAGCCAACCAAGGCAAGCAGCCCTTTGACCATGTTTATGAAACCTTCTTAAACATGCCATATAGTTCGTTATATTTGTTGCATCGGAATCATGATGAGATGGTGAACCACGTGGTTGGTTGCCTCGATTACATCCCTCGTTGATACTTGCATTGTGCATGGCCCTACCTTCTTATGAGGGTTATGCCGGTGGGAGTAGATAGGATGCAAATGTAGATGCTACACAAACGGGATGGGTTTGTGCATGGTGGAGGAGGCAAGTGCTTTCAAAAGTCTTTTCGAAAACCCCGTCGGGTGCCACTTATGCCCGAGGGAGATGATGAGATGGGTGACCACTTGATGACGAAGTGGTGTGCCAAGCAAAAGGGTGTGTTGTTTTCAAAACGGATTGGTCGGAGTTGCGACCGTTATTCCAACCTTACATGCGTGACCACTCTACCCTTATATGGGAAAGGGCATTATTGAGTACCTAGACCGATACTAGCTTGGAGCCCGCATTACTAGTGACGGGGGAGAGTTGGTGCTCTCTCTTGGGACGGGGTCGTGCCAGGTAGGGCGGCCATGACTGTTTTCATAGGGCACCGGACACACCGTTGGTACCCCGTGCTTGTGGTATGTGATGAATATGGGAGCGAGGCTCCACAACTTTATGATGTGAAATGTTGGGCACGGGGATTACTACCAATCGAGTGGACTCCATGTTAGTGTCGTCTAGGGAAAGGTAGTGATCAGGTGCTTACCCCGGGTACTTGAGGTACCGCGGGCCGTGGATGACACGGAAGTTCCCCGGATCTAGTGGGTAAAGTGTGCAACCTCTGCAGAGTGTAAAACTATTCGAATAGCCGTGTCCACGGTCATGGACAGTTCGGTAACCGCTCTTGGGCTACGTCCACTTGTTTTCAAACCCAGTGTGTGTGTGATGATGAAGATGACTTGGGTCAAGTCAAAGGACTTGACACGATTGAGATGGGTTGGTGCCCACTCTGTTTTTGATAAATGGGTTGGTGCCCATTCTATTTATGTTGATATCTGTGACCAGTTCTCATGGTTTCTAGAATTTTCTTGATGCATGCTTTATAGGATGTTGAACATGTCATTGCACTCAAAACTAGCTTTATGCAAAAATTTACCATGTCATGCATTGTTGTACCTTGAACCAAATCATGGGTTGCTTGCGAGTACATTCAAAGTACTCATTGGCTTGCCACTGGTTATTTAATTGACCAGGCATGGAAGAACCGGAGTTCGAAGAAGAGTTCTTTGGAGACGATCATGCGAACTAGGACGTTTCCCAGTCAGAATGCCTGTAGGGTTAAGGCAGATGGCATGGGTTCTACTTATCGACGACGATTTCCGCTGCTATGTTTCATTTGATGTTCAGCCCTTAAGGCTTTATCGATGTAAGACTTGACCATAATGGTCACAATTCGTGTAAGACGGTATGTATGGATGTAAGACTCTTGTTATTCAGCTTCTGTGTGTTCAGTGAGCATTGATCTCTGGGATCACTGTACACGTGCATTTGGTGATCACGACTTATGAGTCGGGGTCCCCATAGAGCTGGTACCAGAGCCATCCTGACTGTAGGAAGCCTTAGTTAGCATGGACGTTTGTTAGAGCGAGACTATCCCCTAGATTACCCATATACCTATGTTTTATGTTAGTATCCCCAAACATAGGTCACATTCCTTTATTGACCCTTTCCCTTCCACTTTTGTAGATGGCCGCCGTACCCGAGGACTTCCTGACCACTGGGTTTCCCGTGCTTCTTGAGGATAGCCTCAGGAAGTGCCAGTTCACTCGAGTCCCCACCTTCTCCTACCACGAGCACTGGGTCGACAGCACCAAGAAGGAGTATCACGTGGAGGTAGTCGTGAGGGCGAACGACTCCCTGACGAGCTGGTTCTTTGAGGGACCCCAGATGGCGACACTGCTCCTCGCCGTGGAGACTGCTGCCCTCAAGGCGCTGACTCGCCTCCGGGATCTTCTGCCGGAGATGGCGAGTGAGCCAGCCACTCGATACCTGCCTTATCGTAAGGAAGGTGATGACGAGAGTAGCGCACCAGCACCACCCTTGGACGAGGGACTTTCTCTCTATTTCCAGACCTACTTCAGCTTGTGTGCCGACAGTCTGGCACAGCACCTGGCCTCGGAGTCAACGGAGCTTCGGAAGGAACTCCACGAGACCAAGGAGCTCCTCCTCATAGTTCAGATGAAGGAGGACAGGATCAAGAAGGATGGAGCACCCCCTAGACAGTCCGCAGTAGCTTATCGAGGTGGACGACCCCCACAGGTCGCACCTGCCAAGGGATCACCTCAGCCACGCCGTATGACGGCAAAGGAGTACCGCAACCTCTTCACGACGCCACCGGCAAAGCAGCGCCGTGTTCAGCTCCTCCACTCCCCCACTTCCTCAAGCGACGAAGAGACCAAGACAGATGAAGATGAGGAGGAAGACCCAGAGGAGCCAGAATACCCGACCGAGCATTCCACCACCTAGACACCGTTCAGGACTAGGATAGGCTAGCTCGTAGCCTATGGTAGGATAGGTCGTGTACCCCTTTTGCGAAGTCGAGTCCTTGTAATGGTTCTTATGAAACCATGTTATGTTGTGTTTGCTTTCAACTTGCTTTGATGAAGTTGTACTTTCCCTTCAGGGAACTTGTAAACGACTACATTTCCCATTTGGTTTTAATGCATGAGTTTGGCCCTTCTGGCCTTGGTTAACTTAAATTTTGTGTCACACCACCCCCTTACTAGGCATCCCATCTATACTGCTTTCCCTCATTTTATATTCCCAATCATGAGACCTTGACCGCTCCAACAGGATGCCTGTTGTAACACGTACTGGTACCTCTACCCAGCCGCAAGAAGCCGGAGGTTCTGCTGAGGCAGGAGCCAGCCAGGACCAAGCCCAAGGACAGACTCCACCACCACCACCTCCCCCGAGCATGGACTTGGCTCAGCTTCTCCAAGCCTTCCGAGAGGAGCGCCAAGCCAACACTGCAGCCCTCCAGATGATTGCTCAAGCTGTCAATCGCCAGCCGGCGGGACACGGCCATGGACGTTCCACGCTGGTGGAGTTCAAGAAGCATGCACCACCCACCTTCATTGAGACTGCTGAACCCCTGGATGCAGACGACTGGGTCCGCACCATTGAGGATCTGCTGGCACTAGTCGGATGCACTGAGGACCATGATAAAGTGGCGTATGCTGCCCACTGTCTCGGGGGGACTGCCAGAGCTTGGTGGGATGGATTCAAAGCTATGCATGTTGAGCAAGACATCACTTGGGACACCTTCAAGACAGAATTCCGCAAGGCCCACATTCCCTCAGGAATCATGGCCATCAAGAAGCGTGAGTTCCGAGCCCTGAAGCAAGGGAGCAGCACTGTCAAGGAGTACATGCAGAAGTTCAGTGTTCTCTCAAGGTATGCCCCTGAGGATGTCAGCACTGATGCTGCCAAAAGGCAGCGCTTCATGGAAGGCCTTAACCAGACTCTGCAATACTCGCTTGTTGTGTGTGACTGCCCGACTTTTCCTGATCTGGTGAACAAGGCACTCATGCTTGAGGACAAGCGACGTGCCTTGGATGACACTCGTAAGCGCAAGATGATCATCAAGGGTAGCTCCAGCAACCAGAAGCCTCGTCCGTGGCAGCCAGCTCCGGTCAAGCCAACCTATCAGCAACCAAGAGCTCCTGCACCCCGCGCCAACTATCCACCTCAGCAGTATGCCAACCCTAGGCTAGCTTACAACAACCCCAATAACAATGCTGGCAAGGGCGTCATCCCCAACCAAGTCACCTGCTTTGGATGTGGACAGCCAGGGCACTACTCCAAGAATTGCCCCAACAAGAAGCCCGACGCCCCGCGCCCCAATGCGCAGAACTCAGGGCAAGGCCATGGAATGCCACCGAGGAACCAAGCTCCCCGCAACCTGCCCAACAATGGCAGGGGTCGCGTGAATCATGTCACTGCGGAAGAAGCCCAGGAAGACCCGGACGTCGTGCTGGGTACGTTCCTTGTCAATTCAGCACCCGCAACTGTTTTGTTTGATTCTGGAGCCACGCATTCTTTTGTCACCCAAAGTTTTGCATTAAAAAGTGGCATGACCCCTACACCCCTGAATAACCCTATGGTGGTACAAACCCCCGGAGCAGAGATGAGAGCCAAGATAGGATGTAAAGGAGTCGGGATTACCATTAACGGGGTAGGTTTCCTAGCAGACCTTATCATCCTGAAATCACAAGGCTTGGATGTGATCTTGGGAATGGATTGGCTCAGCAAGCACCAAGGCTTGATTGATTGCGCCAACCGGGCTGTCACTATGACCAATGGCCGAGGAGTCGAAGTTAAGTTTGCCTCCAACCCCTCCTCTGCTCAAGCCAACCAAGTCAACTGTCTGACTGAAGTTGGATTGGAACAAGTGCCGGTAGTATGCGAGTATCCCAATGTTTTTCCTGATGAGCTACCAGGAATGCCTCCTGACCGAGATATTGAGTTCATCATCGAGCTCATACCCGGAGCAGGACCCATCTATAAGAAGCCTTATAGAATGGGATCGGAGGAGTTAGCAGAATTGAAGAAAGCAGCTGGAAGAGCAGTTGAGGAAGGGATTTATCCGCCCTAGTGCCTCCCCTTGGGGATCACCTGTTCTGTTTGTGGCAAAGAAGGACGGTACCATCCGCTTATGCATTGACTACCGCTCCCTCAACGAAGTTACAATCAAGAACAAGTACCCACTTCCCAAGATTGAAGATCTGTTTGATCAACTCAATGGGGCCAAGGTGTTCTCCAAGATCGACCTCAGATCTGGGTACTACCAACTGAAGATCAGACCCCAAGATATTCCGAAGACGGCATTCGTAACCAGATATGGCCTGTATGAATGCACGGTCATGTCTTTTGGATTGACCAATGCCCCAGCTTACTTCATGTATCTCATGAATAAGGTCTTCATGGAATATTTGGACAAGTTTGTCGTTGTCTTCATTGATGACATTCTTGTCTTCTCGAAGTCGAAAGAAGAGCACGAGCAACACTTGAGGATGGTCCTAGACAAGCTTCGAGAGCGCCAACTATATGCCAAGTTCAGCAAGTGTGAATTCTGGCTGCGTGAAGTTGGATTCCTGGGTCATGTTTTAACTGAAGAGGGATTGTCAGTCAACCCTGCTAAGATTGAAGCCGTGACTGAATGGCAATCCCCGAGCAATGTGAAGGAAGTCAGAAGCTTCCTCGGACTCGCGGGATATTACCGCAAGTTCGTTGAAGGATTCTCAAGCATTGCCCGACCCATGACTCAGCTCTTGAAGAAGGACAAGAAGTTTGAATGGACGCCGAAGTGCGAAGAGAGCTTCCAGGAACTGAAGAAGAGGCTAACCACCGCCCCAGTTCCTGCCACACCAGATATACACAAGGAGTTTGTGATATATTGTGATGCGTCAAGAACCGGACTGGGAGGTGTTCTGATGCAAGAAGGCAGAGTCGTAGCCTACCTTTCAAGGCAACTACGACCTCACGAAGAGAACTATGCTACTCATGACCTTGAGCTAGCAGCAGTGGTTCATGCCCTGAAGACTTGGCGACATTACCTCTTGGGGAAGCGATGTGAGATATACACGGATCACAAAAGTCTGAAGTATATTTTCACTCAAAGGGAATTGAACATGAGGCAGAGAAGATGGCTGGAGTTGATAAAGGATTATGACCTCAGTGTTCAATACCACCCCGGAAAGGCTAATGTGGTAGCAGATGCTTTGAGCAGAAAGGCTTGCTCCTTGAATGTTATGCTTAAGCACAAGCTACCCGCCTTTTATGAAGAACTTGAAAGCTTCGGGTTGGAACTGGTTGCACCAGGATTCTTGGCCAACCTCGAAGTTAAGCCTACCTTGATGGATGATATTAAGGAAGCTCAGAAGGGACATGAGAGTATTGAAGGCATCAAGAGGAAGATCAAGGCAGGCAAAGCCTCAGGACTCTCAGAGGATGAGGAAGGAATTGTGTGGTTTGGGAACCGCATCTGCGTGCCCAACAAGGTTGAGCTCAAGAACCTGATCTTGCAAGAAGCTCATGACACCCCATATTCCATCCACCCTGGAGGAACCAAGATGTATCAAGACCTGAAGGAAAGATTCTGGTGGCACGGGATGAAAAGGGAGATTGCCACCTATGTTGCAAAATGTGACGTATGCCAGAGAGTCAAAGCTGAACATCAGCGACCCGCTGGATTGTTGCAACCCCTCAAGGTACCTAAATGGAAGTGGGATAAAGTCGGGATGGACTTCATCACCGGTTTACCCAGGTCAAGCAAGGGACATGACTCAATATGGGTCATCGTTGACCATTTGACAAAGGTGGCCCACTTCATTCCTGTCAAGACGACCTACAAGGGGAACCAGTTAGCCAGTCTCTACATCAACCGAATTGTGAGCCTTCATGGTGTTCCCAAGGAGATTGTGTCAAATCGAGGAACCCAGTTCAACTCAAGGTTTTGGAAGAAATTCCAGGAGGCCATGGGGACCAAGTTGTCCTTCAGCACTGCTTTCCACCCACAGACCGGAGGTCAGACGGAGCGAGTGAATCAAATACTCGAAGACATGCTCCGAGCCTTTGTCTTAGCTTATGGAGCTAAGTGGGAAGATTGCCTTCCTTTCACCGAGTTCTCTTACAACAACAGTTATCAGGCAAGCCTTCAGATGGCACCATTTGAAGTGTTATACGGGCGGAAGTGCCGTACACCTCTTAATTGGTCAGAGACCGGAGAAGGACTTGTCTTTGGGCCGGATATCCTTCGTGAAGCCGAAGAGCAAGTCCAGCTTGTCAGAGAGCGTCTGAGGTCTGCCAAGTCAAGACAGAAGAGCTACGCTGACTCACGCCGTAGAGACATAAACTTCCGAGTTGGAGACCATGTCTATCTCCAGGTCACCCCTCTCAAAGGAGCCCAGCGCTTCCATGTCAAAGGAAAGCTCACTCCGAGATACATTGGCCCCTTCAAGATCATGGAACAACGAGGAGAAGTGGCTTATCAGTTGGAACTTCCACCTGAACTTTCTGATGTGCATAACGTGTTCCACGTGTCACAACTCCGAAAGTGTCTCCAGGTTCCCAACAAGTCCGACCTCTACAAGGACGTCAATCACCAAGCCATTGATCTTCAACCTGATTTGACTTATCGTGAGAGACCCATCTGCATTCTGGATGAGGCTGAACGACGCACTCGAAGCCGCACCATCAAGTACTTCAAGGTCCAATGGAGCAATCACACTGAAGCAGAAGCAACTTGGGAGCGTAAAGACTACCTTAGATCCGAGTTCCCGTATCTCTTTAAAGCCTAGTTTAGGAATCTCGGGGACGAGATTCTTGTAAGGGGGGTAGGTCTGTCACACCCTGCATTTTGTAACATTTCATTTTCATTAATAAAGCATGAAAATTTGGACCAACAAAAACTTTTTGCATTATTTGGCTTTTATTTGAATTTGGTTTTCTCTCTGTGTTTCTTTTCAAGTGCTTCTTGAAGTCAACTACTTTACCCTCTATATTTCATCTCCTTACCCCAAGTTCCTGACCAATGACCATGCCATGTGTATAGTGCAATATAGAATTTTCTTACAAAAATAATTTGGCCAGAAAGTATTTTCTAAATTTAGTTTTCCAAAAACCCCTGAATTGAGGTTTGCACTGCAAGTACTTGATTAAGGGCAGCAAAAATCTTCCCAAAAATATATTTGACTCCTATTAGATATAGGATGCCCAGAAACCACAAAAATATAATTTTAAAAGTTATTTTACTATTTTATTTAAAAGCTTTTTCTTAAGGCCAGAAATGGTCTTTAATAGGGAAAAATTATTTTATTGTTTCAAAAATATTTGACAAAATTTAGGGAAACTCATAGGACATATATTGTCCATATATAAGAGTTTCAACACATGGTCATGTTCAAAATATTGGTCAAATCCCTCTAAAACCCTTTCTGGATATTTCAAGATTTTGAAATATTTGCAAAGGAAATATTCTCCAAAAATTCCAGGAAAATTCTATCATGTCACATATGACATATTAGATGATCTTGCCAAGTCCCATGACCTGGAGAACAAGATATCCTCATCAAAACCCCTCAAAACCATTTCTGTCCATTCTGAAGTTTGATCAACTTTACATTGCCAAATGTGTCCAAATATTCTCAAACTTGGTGAACATGCTCCAATGGTCTAATGATGCATCTAGACCAAATGGCACAGGTTGGAGAAGAGGAAATCTTGGTCAAAGTGCCTCAAAACCCACTCTGGCCAGAATCAAGTTTGAACTACTTTGTACTACCAACTTCTTCTCCAAGACCCCAACTTTGGTGAGCCTGATCACATGACCAAATAAGGCCACCACACCAAGTGGTGCATCAAGGAGAAATGATCTACTCCACTGGATCTACACAAATCCATTTCTGCCCATTTCTAGGGTTTGCAAGAGTTACATTGGCAACTTTGTCCAAATAAGCTCAAAATGGGTGGAAGGCCCTAATTATATGTGACATTTCACCCTATGGAGTACCAAGGCCAGTGGAAGTCATTAGCCTATCCAAAACACCATCAAACACCTTCTGGCAGAAAACTAAAATGCCTATTTTTGCCACTTTCACTAATCTCCTTGAGTTCAGCTTTTTACCACAACCCCTCCTCGTTCCCCTCTGTCACTTAGATGCTTTTCTACCCGAGGAAGCAATGTGGAAGAAGGGGGAAACCACGTTTGTCCTTTCTGGACAACATTTTCCTCTCTCTCTCACAACCTCTCTCTCTCCCCTCTGCACTCCAGAGCATCCAAGGCTCTTTCCTAGTTTTGCCCCCACCCACTGTAGCTCCCAGACACGAGTGGACGCGCGCGCGACGCGGGGAAGCCACGGATGCCGGCCAAAGTCGCGCTCTGGAGCACGTCACTGCGCTCCCCACCGTTGACGCCGCGTCCCCGACCACCTCGTGCTACCCCCGCGCGCCAGTCGATGCCCCTCGGCGTCCGTGACACGCCACCGTGCAGGCCCCCTTGTCTCTCCCTCTCTCTCACCCCCTGCAACGCATGCCCGGCGCCGCCCGGCTCGGCCAATGCCCGGCCTCACACGCACGAGCGCCAGTGACTCCCCCAGCTCTCTCTCCTTCTCCCTGGCGCCCTACTCCATCCCCACGAACGCCGTGGACAGCTTCATCCCTTCTCCAACGGCCTCCAGAGCCGATCCCGCGGGCGCCCGTAGGCCATGCCTACGGTGAACCGCGGCCAGCCTATATAAGGCAGCCCCGAGTCCCTCTCTTCCTCCCTTTCGCTCCTCCACACACCCAATCGACCTCCCGCGCCACTCCTCCCTCTCCAGAACCACCCGAGCTCGAGATCGAGCTCGAGCTCCGCCGCCTCGGCTCGTCGGTGTCCGCGCGGTACAGGCCTTCTCCGCCCCAGCTCTCTTTCGATCTGGAACCGCGAGGCGCCACTGATTCTTTCCCCTCTCTTTCCCCCTTGTTTTGCAGCCGGAAACGGCCGGAGCCACCGATGCCCGAAGCGCCTCCGCCACGTGACCTCGTCGCCAGCGAAGCAGGCCACTCCGGCGACCGTCTCCACCACCACCAGAACCGCGACTCCACCCTGAGTCCAAGGGTAGCCCCCGCATCCCTTCCCGTGCCTTGTATCGCCGCCGGCGAGCTTGTCGTCGCCTCTAGCCGGATGTAGACGACGGCCGCCGTGGGGCCGGCCCGTCAGCCTCACACCCTGACAGGTGGGATCCACCTGTCAGGTTTAAAACGTGCGCACGCGCGCGCACCGTTCCGCCGTCGGCTGAAGGCGTATTTCGCCTTTACGCCTTCGACGTGGCGGCCGCGTGGGCTGGTTTCCCCTCTGGGCCTGCTGCTGCCGTGGCCTCTCTGGCCCAGTGGCACAGCGCCGTTTTTCTTTTTCTTTTTCTGTCTTATTTCCAAAAATTCCACAGGACAGAATATTTATCCAAATGAATTGATTCCAATTTCTAAATTCCTAGAATATTGCAACCTATTTAATGGTGCAACTTTCATTCAAATCCAACAACCTTTTCTTCTCTGTAAATATTTAAATGTGATTTTTAGCATTTAATTAAGCCTTTGAAAATCCATATCTCCTATTCTGCTACTCCAGAACCAAAACCAAAAGTTGTCCCCTTCCTAGCTTTCCGCCTAGTATTTTACAAAAATAAGTTGACATTTTTCTAAGCACTTTGACTTTTCTGTTTTTATTATTGTCTTATTTCCCCATTGTTTTCTTGCGACGTTAGATCCCGTATTTGACGAGGTAGCTGAGGAAGAAGGAGGAGCAGGGCCTGAAGACTTTGAAGATCAAGCCAACCAAGGCAAGCAGCCCTTTGACCATGTTTATGAAACCTTCTTAAACATGCCATATAGTTCGTTATATTTGTTGCATCGGAATCATGATGAGATGGTGAACCACGTGGTTGGTTGCCTCGATTACATCCCTCATTGATACTTGCATTGTGCATGGCCCTACCTTCTTATGAGGGTTATGCCGGTGGGAGTAGCTAGGATGCAAGTGTAGATGCTACGCAAACGGGATGGGTTTGTGCATGGTGGAGGAGGCAAGTTCTTTCAAAAGTCTTTTCGAAAACCCCGTCGGGTGCCACTTATGCCCGAGGGAGATGATGAGATGGGTGACCACTTGATGACGAAGTGGTGTGCCAAGCAAAAGGGTGTGTTGTTTTCAAAACGGATTGGTCGGAGTTGCGACCGTTATTCCAACCTTACATGCGCGACCACTCTACCCTTATATGGGAAAGGGCATTATTGAGTACCTAGACCGATACTAGCTTGGAGCCCGCATTACTAGTGACGGGGGAGAGTTGGTGCTCTCTCTTGGGACGGGGTCGTGCCAGGTAGGGCGGCCATGACTGTTTTCACAGGGCACCAGACACACCGTTGGTACCCCGTGCTTGTGGTATGTGATGAATATGGGAGCGAGGCTCCACAACTTTATGATGCGAAATGTTGGGCACGGGGATTACTACCAATCGAGTGGACTCCATGTTAGTGTCGTCTAGGGAAAGGTAGTGATCGGGTGCTTACCCCGGGTACTTGAGGTACCGCGGGCCGTGGATGACACGGAAGTTCCCCGGATCTAGTGGGTAAAGTGTGCAACCTCTGCAGAGCGTAAAACTATTCGAATAGCCGTGTCCACGGTCATGGACAGTTGGGTAACCGCTCTTGGGCTACGTCCACTTGTTTTCAAACCCAGTGTGTGTGTGATGATGAAGATGACTTGGGTCAAGTCAAAGGACTTGACACGATTGAGATGGGTTGGTGCCCACTCTGTTTATGATAAATGGGTTGGTTCCCATTCTATTTATGTTGATATCTGTGACCAGTTCTCATGGTTACTAGAATTTTCTTGATGCATGCTTTATAGGATGTTGAACATGTCATTGCACTCAAAACTAGCTTTATGCAAAAATTTACCATGTCATGCATTGTTGTACCTTGAACCAAATCATGGGTTGCTTGCGAGTACATTCAAATTACTCATTGGCTTGCCACTGGTTATTTAATTGACCAGGCATGGAAGAACCGGAGTTCGAAGAAGAGTTCTTTGGAGACGATCATGTGAACTAGGACGTTTCCCAATCAAAATGCCTGTAGGGTTAAGGCAGATGGCATGGGTTCTACTTATCGACGGCGATTTCCGCTGCTATGTTTCATTTGATGTTCAGCCCTTAAGGCTTTATCGATGTAAGACTTGACCATAATGGTCACAATTCGTGTAAGACGGTATGTATGGATGTAAGACTCTTGTTATTCAGCTTCTGTGTGTTCAGTGAGCATTGATCTCTGGGATCACTGTACACGTGCATTCGGTGATCACGACTTATGAGTCGGGGTCCCCACACTATGTAGCACAATCAATCTTAGAATGATGATTCAATACTCAACACGCTAAGAATGAGGTTGTTGTTCATTAACTACCAAGCAACGGGGTTGCTAGGAGTATTGATTTCACACACCATGATTCACTTGTCGGCATTCCAGTTATAACAACACGGGGACCGAGGAATGAATAATGGTGGCGAGAAGTATCACTGCGTCAAGAATTCTCAAGAGCTAGCGCAATTCTCTTGACGGTCTTAATATAAAGATGGTAATACTCCAAGGTAGAATAGAACAAAAGTTGGATTAGTATTTGATCTGCGAATTACAACTGCTTTGACCCGACCCTGGATATGGATGAGGTACCGGAGTTTGTTTCTCCTAGTCATTCCAGAATAGAAAGGCTTGATGGACCATAAGAGCAATAGGCATCGATAAACGAATGCATGCATACCCTTGACTATCAATTGATAGACGGGGGTCAGAATACAACTAAGGAGGAATAACTCGGGGAACATATAACTTTCTGAGTTGTGGATGCATAGGTTAGTATGTCGAATCAAGTTCAACGGGTTTTTTCCAGATAACCCTTGCAGAAAAGTGGAACTGTCAGAGTCGCAATATAGAATGGAGAGCCCATCAAGAGCACCCCGGTTGTGATCTTTTGATCCAACAAACATCTGCCGTAAGTGGTTCATAGTATTTGGAAGAAGAAAATACCACGGACCTCGAGGACTAATGCAAATGTTACTAATTTTGTAAAGGAACTAGCAAACACTATCAACATGAAACAAGTAGTGTGAATCTCGGGTTCAAGAACCCAGGAATAGAATACAATTAACTAAATGGCATCACGGGATGCTTTCGAGAATAATGGCTAGAATCATCACACTGGGGATACAAAACATGGCTAAATTACTAGATGATCCCCTAGGACACCTAGGGTCGTAATAATAACTCCAACATATATGTCGGGGCAATAGAATACCTCAACTCAGCAATTAGTGTGATTAACCTGGCCCAAAGGAACATAAACACCAGAGGAAAAGGATTTGCAAGTGCATCAGATTGTTTAGAAACCTGGGATGACTCGGACAACATAACGGCTGTAAATGCTCAGAAAAGGTTTGAGACATTCACAAGGATTTGCATAGTCACTTAACAACATCATATCAAGGTTCTGGTTCAACTGAGAACATACTAAAAGTAGTAGAAACTGAATTGAGGCTTGAAACTATCAATTCTATAAGTCTATGGATTAGTAACACGTCATCCTAATAGATTGAT
Source organism: Triticum timopheevii (assembly GCA_963921465.1). Lineage (NCBI taxonomy): Eukaryota > Viridiplantae > Streptophyta > Magnoliopsida > Poales > Poaceae > Triticum > Triticum timopheevii. Next base: position 146,476,426 of record OY997270.1, read on the forward strand.
GAGAAGGCCTAGTTCTTAATCCCCGTAGAAGAGAAGAGGTTGACTCAGATCACAAGGCCATGAGGTATAAGGAGTAAAAAGAGCCTTACGTTCCCTTCCCCAATCAATTCCCTTACATAACTAAAGCATTTCTAGACACAACTTCGACTGGTTTGGCTTGGTAATCCTACAGGCAGTCAGGCTCTGATACCAAAGTTGTCAGGACCCCGACTCAATGCCACATCGATCTAGCATGTAAAACCTTATATCACTTTGCAGCCTCACGCACGGTATTCCCACGGGTGTCGCCTTACCTTTGCCCGGGACCGTTTGCGCCTTTTGGCACACGTATATGATAGTGTCGCTAGCATCCATATGATAAGGAGCCCGGGCTGACATGGCTAGTCGTAAACCCAAAGTGGCACAAACCTACAGGGACAGGCATCCATGACCCAGCATCGAACATGTCGGTCATCAACGAGTGAATCCAGGCTGTAGCACTGGGCTATCAGGACTCCGGTGAATCGGGCTATAGCGGGCTAACAGGACTCCGGTATTCATCGCGTGACATTTCCCCGAAGGGACAGACAAAGGAACGAAGAGGGACACATGCCGGCCAGCCTAAGTGTTCCGGAGTAGTAGCAAGCTACCATGGCTCAGTGGAAGCACTAGGAGACATTTCCCAGTAAGAGAGGCTACTAAGGATAAACAACTAGATAGTCAGATCCCACACATACCAAGCATTTCAAACATACACACAATATGCTCGATATGTGTAAATACAACATGGCATCACAACATAACTCTATGACTCAAGTATTTTATTCAATAGGCTCCGAGGAGCGAGATATTACAAACATAGGTCTCATGACCCAACATTCAGAGCATACAAATCAAAGCACATGCGGAAGCTTAACATGTCTGAGTACAGACATCTACAAATGAAAAAGGCTTAGAAGCCTGACTATCTACAAGATCCTACCGAGGGCACAAGATCGTAGCTGAGGTATCAAGATAAACGTCGAAGTCCACGCGGAACTACTAACGAGATTGACGTCTCTCTGCAAAAACATTAAATAGGCAAACGTGAGTACAAATGTACCCAGCAAGACTTACATCAGATCTAGCTACATATGCATCATTATCAACAAAGGGATGGTGGGGTTTAACTGCAACAAGCCAGCTTTGACTCGGTGGCTATCCTGAACTATGACTGCAAGTAACCCTTTTGAGGTGGCGCACACGAGTCCACATATTCACCATATCAATACACCACTATGGATCCACTCCCGTCTCCCTACGAGAACGCCATCCATAGCACTCACGCTTACCTTGCGTATTTTAGGGTATCCACTTTCACTTGTCTATGAACTGTTATAGGCAACCCAGAAGTCCTTTACCGCGGACACGGCTATTCGAATAGATGATGTTAACCCTGCAGGGGTGTACTTCTTCACACACGCTCTCACCACTTACCGCCGTTTACACGACATGTACTCGGCAACCTTCAAGCGGAAGCCCAACGAGGGTGTCGGCCACGACCTACCTAAACACTCAAGTCTCTAGTCCAGGTTTATCGCCTATTCGGGTTCCATCCGCGAGGAGATCCGGCCGGAGTTTCGCTCACAGCCCCAAACGATGTGTGCAGGGTTCCCGAGACACCAAACGGGCGCATCACAGCCCACCCTCCGATCAGCGATGCGCACAGCCTCCAGCATACTACAAACACCAAAAACTACTTGCAACCCCTGGAAAGAGGACAAGGGTGATTAAGAAGCCGAGAGGGTCCATTGGTTTCGGGCCCAATGCGTGGTAGTATCTGTTTCATGCATCACAAACAGAGAACTCAGTTCCTGAGGACGGCTGCAATGAGACAACCCACCATGTACTCCTACATGGCCTCTCACTGCTACCTTTACCAAATCGTGTTCACACACTTAGCTCACACACAGTAGGACATGTTCACACACCTCTGATTCATCCCGGATGAATCAGACCTGACACAACTCTAGGCAATAGCAGGCATGACAAACAAGCATGAATGAGTAGGCACATCAGGGCTCAAACAACTCGTACTCATACTAGTGGGTTTCATCTATTTACTATGGCAATGACAGGTCATGCAGAGGATAAGGGGTTCAACTACCGCAGCAAGTAACAGATGAATCGTTGTTGTCCTAATGCAGTAAAAGAGAGCAGGAGCGAGAGAGTGGGATTGTATCGGAATGAACAAGGGGGTTTTGCATGCCTGGCACTTCCGAAGACAATATAGCTCTTCATCAGTGTCATCGATCTCATCGTCAAAACCACGTCTATCGAGAGGGGACAAATACCGGCAACAGAGAAGAAACACAATTAATGCAATGCACAATATGATGCATGATCATGACATGGTAAAATGAGTGTGTTGGGCTAATGCAACTACAACCAGATGGGTTTGAGCTATTTTGAACCAAGGATTCAAAGTTCAAACACATTTGTGATCTTAAATAGTGCTTTATCATGTTTTGCACTAAACAGCAAGTTAACTTGTTTAAACATGCATGAAACTGGTACAGATGGATAGATTGGATTTTTCTGATCATTTTTCATATATAAATTATTTCATTTGGAGTTACGGTTGAATTACTATGAATCTTAGAAGTTAGCACTATTTTCTGGAATTTCCTGTAAAAGAATAAATCCAGAAAAGAGTTATTGCGTCAGCATGACATAGGTGTGACGTCAGCAGGTCAACTGGGTCGGCCAGGTCAAATCTGACCTATGGGACCCACGTGTCAGTGGTTAGTTAACTAACTAAACAGAGTTAGTTAGTGTTAGGTTAAGCACTAATCTACGTTAATTAGCGTTACACTAACCTAACTGATAATTAGCCAGGGTGGCCCACACGTCAGTGACCCTGGGTCAAACTGGGTCCACCCAGTCAACGGTCAGCGGGGTCAAACCCACCGGCGACTCGATGCCGGCGAGGCCCGAGACGGTGGCGCGGCTCGGAATTTGCCCACGGTAGACCAAATCGACCGCGGTTTGGTCCTACGCATAACTGGGGCTCCTGCGCATCTGGTAGGCCAAGCGTGAGGAGCTGGGGTAGTCTGAGTTGGCGGTGGCGAGCACGAATGCGGCGGCCGGAATCCGGGCATCGGCGGGTTAGGCGCTGCGGCTTGCGGGCGAGCGAGCGAGGTGGCTGGGCGGCACCTAATGGGAAGCAGGATCACGCCGGAGCAACTAGTAGGAGCGGAGGGGCTTGGGGGCACAGAGCTCGCCGACCATGGCAGACGGCGGCTTCGGGTGCTCGCGGGGCAGTGGCTACGGGGCCAAAATGACGACGTGGTTAAGGGGGAATAGGATCAGTGGCTCACGGCGAGTGCAGGGAACTGAAGGGCGAGCTCAGGGGAGAACCGGAGCGGTCGGGGCAGCGATGGCGATCTCGGCGGACTGAGGTTGAAGAAGACGGCGTGGCCAGCATTCGAGGGCATCCGGCGGGGCGTGGCTCGGTGAGGAGGTTGAGGACGAGGTGGCGGAGCTTCTGGGCACGTCGGAGAGGCGTGGGGTGGCCGGTGGCCGCGCTGGTGCTCGTCGGCGCACTGCGGCGGCTCTCGGGGTTGCTCGGGGCTGCGAGAGAGCGAGAGGCAAAGGAGAGGGAAAGAGCAGAGAGTGAGGGGAGAGGCAGATGGGGCTATGGGGCGTCTCCAGATGCGTCGAGGGCGCCTCGGTGGCAAGCATGAGGTGGAGCTCGGGCGCGCGCGCTGTTGACACGCCTCTTCCTACTGGCAGAGGTTGAAGACAACCGCTTCAGGCCAGTGGGCTGGGCCGCCAGCTGGAGTTCGGCCAGGTGGGCTGCCAGGTGGGCGTCGGGTAAGTCTCCCTCTCTCTCTTTATTTGTTTCTGTTTTTCTATTTCTCTATAACTTCTGGGCTTTATTAAAAATACCAGAACGTTCCCAAAAATCCTGAAAATAATTGTGGGCTCTGATTGGAATATTTCCAACAGCCCTCACTTAAGTTCAGAATTATTTGGACATTTAAAATATTATAAAGCATTTAATTTCCAAATTCAAATGCGTATGAATTAACTCCAAAATCCAGAAATGTCCTAGAAATGTGTGCATCATTTTTGGAAGAAGTTTTCACCCATTCCGAAATTGATGAACTTTTCTAAAGACCATTTTGGGAAGATGGAAAATATTAAATTTGACCCTAGTTGGATTAAGGGGTGTTGGGGGTTTCTGTCATCCCCAATTCAAGTTTCTGAGAAATCTTAAACATGATGCACACATAAAAGGACTAGCCTAGTGCAAACTAGATCTAGTGATGTGACACTATATATACCCTTCCACCTCCTCTTCATTCGTGGAGAGAGCCATCAGAACAAACCTACACTTCCAACTTACATTTTCTGAGAGAGAACTACCTACTCATGTGTTGAGGCCAAGATATTCCATTCCTACCATATGAATCTTGATCTCTAGCCTTCCCCAAGTTGCTTTCCACTCAAATCTTCTTTCCACCAGATCCAAAACCTATGAGAGAGAGTTGAGTGTTGGGGAGACTATCATTTGAAGCACAAGAGCAAGGAGTTCATCATCAACGCACCATTTGTTACTTCTTGGAGAGTGGTGTCTCCTAGATTGGCTAGGTGTCACTTGGGAGCCTCCGACAAGATTGTGGAGTTGAACCAAGGAGTTTGTAAGGGCAAGGAGATCGCCTACTTCATGAATATCTACCGCTAGTGAGGCAAGTCCTTCGTGGGCGATGGCCATGGTGGGATAGACAAGGTTGCTTCTTCGTGGACCCTTCGTGGGTGGAGCCCTCCGTGGACTCGCGCAACCGTTACCCTTCATGGGTTGAAGTTTCAATCAACGTGGATGTACGATAGCACCACCTATCGGAACCACGCCAAAAACATCCGTGTCTCCAATTGCGTTTGAATCCTCCAAACCCTTCCCTTTAATTTCTTGCAAATTACATGCTTTACTTTCCGCTGCTCATATACTCTTTGCATGCTTGCTTGATATGTATTGTGAATGTTAAACTTGTGCCTAATCTCCACATAAACTAAGGAAACTTAAAAACTGCAACTTTGGTACTTAGTGTCTAATCACCCCCCCCTCTAGACACCTCTTCTCAAGGTCCTACAAGTGGTATCAGAGCATTGGTCTCCATTGCTTTGGTTTAATCACCATTTGAGGAAGATGGATGAGTCTACTCTGGGGAGTCTTAGACATAGAGTGCCTATTCTTGATGGAGAGTATTTTCATGAGTGGAAAAATGAGATGCTTGTAATTTTCAATCAATATCATTTTAACAAGTACATTGCTAGCCCTTGTGCACCTTATGTTGATCCTATGCATCCTACCCATGATGAGTCAATTGACATGATTAGGAATCTTAGAACTGCCGAACTTATCATTAGAGGATTGCCTAGAAACTTGATTGGATGTTTGCCTACTTTTAAGTGTGCCTGCACTATATGGAAATTTCATGAGGAACGATTTCCAGATTATTCCTTGAAAAATCTTGATGAAATTCTTCATAAGTCTATTGCTTTGAGTAAGATGAATACTAGTGATCCTATGTTTGGTGATCGTCTATTTGAGCTTACAAACCTTATGCGTGCCAAAGGAAATGTTGGTATTATTAGTGATATTATTTCCGAAGCTATAAAAATTCATAAGCAAGATCATTGTCAAACTCATGAATCACTCTCACTAGGACTTGATCCACCATATGACGATGTTGAACATGGATACTATGATGAGGATGATGAAAGTGACTTCGATCTTGATGATGCAATGAGACACTTTGGTCTTATGGCAAATCTTCTGGGATATATGTCAGGAGGAAAGGAATGGGTTCTTGATAGTGGATGTACCGATCACATGACCGGAGATAAAGACATGTTTCGTGAGCTTGCTGAAAATGATAGTCCTCGAAAGTATGTCACTTTCGGTGACAACTCAAAGGGTAAGGTGGTTGGCCCCGGTAAGGTGGCCATATCACATGATAGCTCCATACAAAATGTCATGCTCATTGAATCTCTTGGATACAACTTACTTTCAATATCTAGACTTGCTGATTTCGGTTTCAATGTCTTATTTACTAAAGTCGATTGCCAAGTGTTCCGTCGAGATAATCATAAAATGGTCTTTACCGGTGTGCGTAGAGGTGATCTATACATTGTTGATTTCACTAAAAAGGCTCAACCTAAAACTTGCTTCATTGCTAAATCCTCAAAAGGTTGGTTATGGCATAGACGACTAGGTCATGTTGGTATGCGAAACCTTGACAAGCTTATTAAAGGAAATCATATCCTTGGAGTTAACGATGTCATATTTGATAAGGATAGACTTTGCAGTGCTTGTCAAGCAGGTAAACAGGCTGGAGGAAGGCATCCCCTGAAGAACATCATGACCACAAGGAGGCCACTCGAGCTACTTCACATGGATCTTTTCGGTCCCAACTCTTACAAGAGTCTCGGTGGAAATTCTTTTGGTCTAGTTATAGTTGATGATCTTTCAAGATTTACGTGGGTGTTCTTTCTCGATGATAAATCGCAGGTCCAAATGATCTTCAAAAACTTCGCTAGGAAGGCCCAAAATAAATTTGAAGTGAAGATCAAGAAGGTTCGCAGCGACAACGGAACAGAGTTCAAGAACGCAAATGTGGACACCTTTGTTGACGAAGAAGGGATTTCACACGAGTTCTCGGCTACGTACACACCTCAACAAAACGGAGTTGTTGAGAGGAAGAACCGGATGCTCATTGAAATGGAGAAAATGATGCTTGATGAGTACAAGACGTTGAAGCACTTTTGGGCAAAAGCGGTTGAGACAGCTTGTCATGCAACAAATTGCTTGTATCTTCACAAGCTACTCGGAAAGACGGCATACGAGCTCCTCACCGGTAACAAACCCCACGTTGGATAATTTCGAGTATTCGGCTCAAAGTGCTACATTCTTGATAAGCATCATCGCTCTAAATTTGCTCCTAAATCTCATGAAGGTTTCCTACTAGGTTATGGCTCAAACTCTCATACTTACCGTGTCTACAACGATTTCACCCGAAAGGTTGAAGAGACGGTAGATGTGGAGTTTGATGAATCTAACGGCTCACAAGTAGAGCAATTGCCAATTGATGTAGGAGACAAAGATCCTTCGGAAGCAATTCAAGACTTGGCTATTGGCAAGGTTCGTCCAACAGAGGTGAAGGAGAGTACGACAACAACCTCCTTCTCCACCACGACAAGAGAACGACAACGCCAACAATGAAGAAGGCCAAGAAGAAGAACAAGATGAAGATGGTGTTCAACGAAGACCCAAATAAAAGCTTTCACGAGTTCGAGCAAGAATTGCTAAAGGTCATCCCGTCGAGCAAATATACAATGACATTCAAACCGGGAGAATCACTCGCTCTAAAACTTGTTTAGCTAACTTTTGTGAAAACTATTCTTTCATCTCTAGCATTGAACCTATGAAGGTTGAAGAAGCATTGGAAGATCCGGATTGGATAAATGCTATGCATGAAGAGCTACACAACTTTGAGAGGAACCAAGTTTGGACATTGGTTGAGAAGCCCGACAACAACCACAACGTCATCGGTACCAAATGGGTGTTTCGCAACAAGCAAGATGAAGATGGACAAGTAGTTCGCAACAAAGCACGTCTCGTCGCCCAAGGCTACACACAAGTCTAAGGTATGGACTATGGTGAGACTTATGCTCCCGTTGCTAGACTTGAGTCCATTCGCATCTTACTTGCCTATGCTAATCATCATGATATCACCTTGTAGCAAATGGACATTGAAAGTGCTTTTCTAAATGGTGAAATAGAGGAGGAAGTTTATGTTAAGAAACCTCCTGGCTTTGTCAATCCTAAGAAACCCAATCATGTTTACAAACTTCACAAAGCTCTTTATAGTCTTAAACAGGCTCCTAGAGCATGGTATAAATGCTTGACCAAGTTCCTTATTGAAAAAGGCTTTGAAATTGGGAAAATTGATTCTACTCTTTTTACTAAAAGGGTTAATGGAGAACTATTTGTGTGCCAAATCTATGTTGATGATATTATATTTGGTTCAACTAACCCTCATTTTAGTGAAAAGTTTGGGAAGCTAATGTCGGAGAAGTTTGAGATGTCTATGATGAGTGAACTCAAATTCTTTCTTGGGTTGCAAATCAAGCAAACTAAGGAAGGTACCTTTGTTTCTCAAACGAAGTACACCAAGGACTTATTCAAGAAGTTCAATATGCAAGAATGCAAAGGTATGTCTACACCCATGCCTACTAGTGTACATCTTGACTTGACCAAAGATAGTGAACCAGTTGATCAAAAGGTTTATCGCTCTATGATTGGTTCATTATTATATCTATGTGCTTCACATCCCGATATCATGTTGTGTGTGCATATGTGCACGATATCAAGCTGCTCCTAAGGAATGTCATCTTAAGGCCATGAAAAGGATAGTGAGATACTTAATCCATACACCAAACTTTGGCATTTGGTATCCTAAGAGGGCCTCTTTCGATCTTGTTGGCTATTCCGACTCGGACTATGCCGGACACAAGGTTGATAGAAAATCTACTTCGGGTACTTGTCAATTTCTTGGTAGATCTCTTGTGTCTTGGTCCTCCAAGAAACAAAACTCGGTATCCTTATCCACTGCCAAAGCTGAATATATTGCCGCTGGTTCATGTTGTGCTCAATTACTTTGGATGACCCAAACTCTTAAAGAATATGGGATATATGTGAGACATGTTCCATTGCTTTGTGACAATGAAAGTTCTATCAAAATTGGTCATAATCCTGTGCAACATTCTCGAACTAAGCATATTGAAGTTTGTCATCATTTCATTCGAGATCATGTTGCTAAGGGTGACATTGATCTTAAGAATGTTCGCACCGAAAAGCAATTAGCGGATATATTCACTAATCCTCTTGATGAGAAAGTGTTTCGCAGGTTAAGAGGAGAATTGAACATCATTGATGCTTCAAACTTGGAGTAGAAACTCCATTGGATACATGCAAGACATGAGCTTATGACTAATCCTTGATATTTCTCTTATGATGAAAATCTTATGTCTTGGATATATTTGCATCTTGCATGTTATCTAACCCATGTAGGTACTTGGTGGAATCAAACTCCATGAGATTGTAATCTATTCACATCTTGAGCAATCTCTACATCACCAAGTCTCTACACTATAGTGGTTGAAGACTAGGAAGCACGAAACCATTCAAACATATCCTTTGACAAATTCTCATGATTGTCATTTTTGGATACACAAGTGCTCTTCCTTGCAAGAACTAACCCGTGTAGGTAGATGGACTTAAATTCCAAGTGGTGCTCCAAATTCTTGATGAGCTACATCAACCTTGAGCAACCCACACAAGTCCAACTACGTTGACAACACCACCAACCAAGGTATGTTATTCCATCTTAGAGAAGCTTTACTCCAAGTAATGAGCTAAAGCAACTCGACAAGATGCGAATACATCAAGATGCTTAAACGAAAAATGGCAACCCCATTTTGAGCTTAAACGATGAGCATGACCTATGATCAAGTGATCTCACTTGGCTCCTAAGTCAATATACTCTAACATAGGTGACCTTGTCGTCGACCATCTCTAGTTGAAGTTATCTTGTGTTCTTTTCTGTGTTTTTGCATTTGTCACATGCATATTTGTTTCCCCTTTCAAAAAAAAACTTCATCTAGATTTATTTCTGTTTGTTTTGCATTTTCTGCATTCAAATTCATTGCACATCTTTCAGTAAATTCCTTGCAAATCTTTGTGAGATCTTACTAGTCTAAGTGAGCTGAGGTGACAAGTGTTTTCTCTGAGATGAACTCGGTTTCACCAATTTGTTATTTTTGGCCCAACCGAATCCTTTCGGTACAACCGAAGCATACCACTCGGTGCCACTGATTTCACATCAGGAAAACAGTTCGCCACATATTCTATGTGTCTTTTGATCCAGCTCCACTCAATGAATCTTGTCCTATACAAGCATCACATTTTTATCATTGCTTTGTGCTGTGTCTCAAGGACCAAACCCATTAGACATATTCTAGAAGACCCTTCTTGGAAATTGATGTCAAAGGGGGATAGAGAGAGCATCAAAGCTTATCATTTGGAAAGAGATCCTTAAGGGGGAGAGAGATCCTCAAGGGGAGAGAGAGATCTCCAGAGGGAGAGAATACTTAAGTAGAAAGTATTTATCAAGGATCCCAGATGCTTGGTGTTCAAGAGGAGAGATGCTCACATGTCTTCTTGAGGGGAGAGACATGTTCATATGATCTGTTGTGTTTATTTGCATTAGCATACATCAGCTCTGATCATCATTCATGTCTTTCAGCTCTGATTTTTTTCAGCTTTGATTTTCTATTCCCTATCTTCTCCCAGTATCCCATGCTAGATTCAGGGGGAGCAAGACATCTAAGGGAAAGAAATCATTTAAATTCATTGCATATCTTTACTCTTGAGGACATGTCTAATCCAATGTGGTACTTAGTACTCACTCTCTACATGTCATCCCAGTCTTGGTATTCTTGTGGTTTCTTCTGTTTGCTCTGGTTAGTAGATGTATCTGTGTTATCTAACCTTGTTTACGCAGGTTCATTTCATCCTAAGCCAACTCAAGACTTCAAGGTAAGTATATGCATCAAAATCATGTGTATGAGGAATTCTTATTGATGTACATATTGTTTGCAAGAAGGACTCATGAGCATGAAGGTATTCTCTTTAATATTCTTTGCTCTGATGCATATGGCCAAGATACATGTAACACATTGCCTGCTCTATCATGTTTATGCTCTCACATGCTTCTATACTCCATATTCACATGATTGCATACATGTAAGGGGAGCCTATGTTTGTTATATGTCTTTCCAAAGCTTTACTTGCTATTCGAATTTATCTAAAGCTTTGATGTATGTTGTCATCAATTACCAAAAAGGGGGAGATTGAAAGCACAAGTGCTCCCTAGGTGGTTTTGGTAATTAATGCCAACATATCTCTTGTTGGACTAACACTTTTATCTAGTATATTTGGTATTTCAGATAAGTTCAACAATGGAGTGGCATGGACTAAAGGATGTGGGAACTCCTTCAAGATGCTAAGGACAAAGGATTGGCTCAAGCTTCAAGCTCAAGACTCTTCATTTTACATTTTAGTGATCCAAGATCACATTGAGTCTATAGGAAAAGCCAATACTATCAAGGAGGGATGAGGTGTAGCTTAATGAGCCTCTTGCTTCATGTGCTTTGTGATATGCTCCAAAACCCTCAGCTACTTTCCCACTTCCACAAATGACCTAAACCTAAAGCCAAAATCGGTCACACCGATTCTTCCTATCCGGCGCCACCGATTCCGAAAGTCATAGCCACTGCCACAAACCCTAAGCAAATCGGTATTACCGATAGGGATCTCAGTCTCACCGAGATGGGATTGTAATCTCTCTGTGTATGTCCATTATCAAAATCGGTCTCACCGAGTTTGAGAAATTGGTACTACCGAGATTACAATGCAAACCTTCTGGTTGACTCACTACCAAAATCGGTCCCACCGAGTTTGCGTAATCGGTCAAACCGAGTTTGCCTGACCAACTCTCTGGAAAGCTTATTACCAAAATCGGTCTCACCGAGTTAGTGTAATCGGTCTTATCGAGATTACATTATGCCCTAACCCTAACCATATCGTTCTTACCAAGTTGCATTTCGGTCCCACCGAAAACCCTAATGGTCACATTATTTGCTAAATCGGCCTGACCGAGTTTAACGATTCGGTCCCACTGAGTTTTGTAGATTGTGTGTAACGGTTAGATTTTGTGTGGAGGCTATATATACCCCTCCACCTCCTCTTCATTCGTGGAGAGAGCCATCAGAACGAACCTACACTTCCAACTTACATTTTCTGAGAGAGAACTACCTACTCATGTGTTGAGGCCAAGATATTCCATTCCTACCATATGAATCATGATCTCTAGCCTTCCCCAAGTTGCTTTCCACTCAAATCTTCTTTCCACCAGATCCAAAACCTATGAGAGAGAGTTGAGTGTTGGGGAGACTATCATTTGAAGCACAAGAGCAAGGAGTTCATCATCAATGCACCATTTGTTACTTCTTGGAGAGTGGTGTCTCCTAGATTGGCTAGGTGTCACTGGGAGCCTCCGACAAGATTGTGGAGTTGAACCAAGGAGTTTGTAAGGGCAAGGAGATCGCCAACTTCGTGAAGATCTACCGCTAGTGAGGCAAGTCCTTCGTGGGCGGCGGCCATGGTGGGATAGACAAGGTTGCTTCTTAGTGGACTCTTCGTGGGTGGAGCCCTCCGTGGACTCGTGCAACCGTTACCCTTCGTGGGTTGAAGTCTCAATCAACATGGATGTACGATAGCACCACCTATCGGAACCACGCCAAAAACATCCGTGTCTCCAATTGCGTTTGAATCCTCCAAACCCTTCCCTTTACTTTCTTGCAAATTGCATGCTTTACTTTCCGCTGCTCATATACTCTTTGCATGCTTGCTTGATATGTATTCTGAATGTTAAACTTGTGCCTAATCTCCACTTAAATTAAGGAAACTTAAAAACTACAACTTTGGTACTTAGTGTCTAATCACCCCCCCCTCTAGACACCTCTTGTCAAGGTCCTACAGTTATTCTAGTATGAATTCTATGATAGATTGAATGGAAAGAATAGCTTCATGTTATTTTATTACAGACTCTTGAATAGATAGAACAGAAAGGATAACTTTGAGGTGGTTTCATACCCTACCATAATCTCTTCGTTTTTTCTCCGCTATTAGTGGCTTTGGAGTGACTCTTTGTTGCATGTTGAGGGATTGTTATATGATCTATCTATGTTATTATTGTTGAGAGAACTTGCACTAGTGAAAGTATGAACCCTATGCCTTGTTTCCTATCATTGCAATACCGTTTATGCTCACTTTTATCATTAATTACCTTGCTATTTTTATATTTTCAGATTACAAAAACCTTTATCTACTATCCATATTACACTTGTATCACCATCTCTTCGCCGAACTAGTGCACCTATACAATTTGCCATTGTATTGGGTGTGTTGGGGACACAAGAGACTCTTTGTTATTTGGTTGCAGGGTTGTTTGAGAGAGACCATCTACATCCTACGCCTCCCACAGATTGATAAACCTTAGGTCATCCACTTGAGGGAAATTTGCTACTGTCCTACAAACCTGTGCACTTGCAGGCCCAACAACGTCTACAAGAAGAAGGTTGTGTAGTAGACATCAAGCTCTTTTCTGGCGCCGTTGCCAGGGAGGTGAGTGCTTGAAGGTATATCTTTAGATCTTGCAATCGAATCTTTTTGTTTCTTGTTTTATCACCAGTTTACTTTATAAAAGAAAAACTACAAAAAAATGGAGTTAAGTTTGTCTCATACGCTTCATCTTTTTAATATCTTTCGTGAGTTTGATGAAAAGGAAAATTGTGCTCAAGTTCTAGAAGAAGAAATCTATAGAATGTTTGATACTAAATCTTTGAATGATGAGCATGATTGCAATGTTGATAGTATGAACTCTTTGAATATCCATAGTACTAATGATGATTGCACTAGTTATGATGAAAATATCTCTTATAAGCATGTCGATTTTTGTGGAGTAGATTGGGTTTGCAAGTATACACCAAATAGGGAAAATAGATATTGCAAGAGGCATAAGTATTTATAAACTAAAGGTTTGCAAGAAAGTCTTGATGATTGTGCCGAAAGATTTAATATTTTTCGTGCTACTTGTGAACATTGCAATGAACATAGTCATTTAAATCTCCAATGCAAATTGTTTCATGATCGACTCGTGTCCGAAAATTGTGATAACTTGATTACCCTTGAGCATCATAAAGAGCTTAGTCTTCTTTTGGGGTATGAAGAAACAAAACGTATAACTGAGGGTATTCCAAAATTTAATCTTGATAGATTTCTTGATTTTGATCTAGAGAAGATTTATATGTTTTGTGCGGTGAATTGCATTGAAAATCCTTATATTGCCAATTACCTAAAGAAAATAAAGCAAATAGAAGATGAAGAATACTAATGAAAGGGAAGAGACTTCCCAATATCCTCCTATTATTTATTATGATGAATCAGGTAACGAAGAGGAGCTTTCTATTCAACCAATCTTGTCAATGAGGAGCTCAAAGAGGAAGGTTGAACCCACACATAATGTGAAGAAAAAAAAAGAAAATAAGGAGCAACAAAGGTAGAAAGGTATCCCTCCCAAATGATGTTGCTCCTACTACTCATTGTGATGATGATAATTGCTATACTATTGGTGCTATCCATATTTTTAATGATGAGAGTGATTATACTTATGATATGAAAGGGCCCAAGCTTGAGGAAGCTATGTTTGATAAGGATGAAATATTTGAGAATATATTTGCTGAAATTAATGTTTGTCCCAAGCTTGGGGATGCTATGTTTAATGAAGATGATATTTTTTGCCTCCCAAGTTTTGATATGCAAAGTTGTTATGATGATAGCATGTCTCTTACCTATGATGATTATATTGATGAAAGTGGGTTTGGAAGAGTGTCAACTTTAGGAAGTAGTGATCCCACTATTTTGGAGGATGTTGAATTTTATTGTGATGAGTACGAAAGTGGATTTGGAAGAGTGTCAACTTTATTTAGTGATTCCACTATCTTGGGAGAGATTTCAATCGATTATGATGAGAACGAAGTTGCTACTTATGATGATTATTGTGATGAAACTTATGCTATAATTAGTAGTGATGATTATATTTATAAAACTTGTCATGATTATGATTACCCTTTTTCTGAACATTACTTTTTTAATGTGGAGACAATTTATAGTATTCGAGTCTCTTATGATACTCTCACTATTCCGAATGAGAATAATTTTGCTTATGTGGAGAGTAGTAAATTTTCTATGCTCGTAGATCATGAAAAGAATGTTTGAGGTGCTGGTTATATTGTTGAATTCATTCATGATGCTACTGAAAATTATTATGAGGGAGGAATTTATGCTTGTAGGAATTGCAATAATATCAAGTTTCCCCTCTATGTGTTGAAAATCTTGAAGCTATGCTTGTTTTACCTTCCTATGCAAATTGATTATTCTTCCCATAAGTTGTTTGCTCACAAAATCCCTATGCATAGGAAGTGGGTTAGACTTCAATGTTCTAGTCATATTCTTCGAGATGCTCCCGTTATATTTCAATTCTTATCTTTTATGTGAGCATCATTGTCATCATCATGCCTAGCTACAAAGGCATTAAAGAAAAAGCGCTTGTTGGGAGACAACCCAATATTTACCCTTACTATTTTTGTGTGTTCATATGATTATGCTACTGTAGTAATCATGTTTTACAGCTTTTGTTTCAATAAAGTGCCAAGTAAGATCTTTAGGATAGCTTACAGTGATAGTTGTGTTGATCCTGCTGAGAATCAAAAACTTTTTCACCCAGTAAATTAGTTTTGTTAATTCACACAAACGTGCTTATGATCTGATTATTTTTTCTCTGGATTTGTACACAAATTTCTTAGGACTTCCTAATGTTGTAGGATTTTTGGTGTTCGAGAAGTATACATTTGATACAGATTACTACAGATAGTTTAGTTTTTGACAGATTCTGTTTTCTATGTGTTGTAAGTGGTGGTTTTATTTTCTTATACTAACGGAGCTTACGAGTTTTCTGTTGAGTTTTGTGTTGTGGAGTTTTCAAATTTTGGGTAAAGATTCGATGGACTATGGAATAAAGAGTGGAAAGAGCCTAAGCTTGGGGATGCCCAAGGCACCCCAAGGTAATTTTCAAGGACAACCAAGAGCCTAAGCTTGGGGATGCCCCGGATGGCATCCCCTCTTTCGTCTTCGTTCATCGGTAACTTTACTTGGAGCTATATTTTTATTCACCACATGATATGTGTTTTTCTTGGAGCGTGATTTTATCTTGTTAGTATTTGCTTTTTGTTATTAAGAATAATGTTTTTCATCTATATTTTCGATAAAAATGTTAAGGATAGCCTTTACCATGCTTATTTTGCTAGTATACATGTTGCTGTTTGAAACTAGAAAGTTTACCGCTGTTGCAAAAATTCCCTAGAAAAGTCATAGAATGGTATAATGTTGAAACTTTTTGAATATTGAGCTATGATAAATCTTCTACAGCGTAGTATTTTTCTCATAATTTTTGGAGTTAGGGAAGTATGATGAATCTTGCATTCTTTACAGACTATACTGTTTTGGCAGATTGCTGTTATGGTTGCATTGTTTGCATATGTTTGCTTGTTTAATGATTCTATTTGAGGATAGGACTATTAAATATGCAGAGGCATTTAGTATGCAATGTTGAATAATAATTTTAATGACTTGCTACAGTAGAAAATGATAAGGTGTTGCATTGGTTTATACTAACCTATCTCACGAGTTCTTGCTGAGTTTGGTGTGGATGAAGCTTTTGATAAAAAAGAAACCATGATATGAGAGGATTTAAGGAGACACAAAAGTTCAAGCTTGGGGATGCCCAAGGCACCCCAAGATAATATTTCAAGAAGTCTCAAGCATCTAAGCTTGGGGATGCCCCGGTAGGCATCCCACCTTTCTTCTTCAACAACTATCGGTTAGTATCGGTTGAACCTAAGTTTTTGCTTCTTCACATGAGTTGTGCTATCCTTGCATTGTCATTTTATTTTGTTTTGCTTGCTATTTGAATACAATACCAAGATCTGAAATTCTTAAATGAGAGAGAGTATTCATTTAGTTACATAATTATTTAGCTACTCATTGATCTTCACTTATATCTTTTTGGAGTAGTTTGTCATTTACTCGTGTGATTCACTTATATCCTATGAGTAAATGGTTGAATGAGTTGAATGTCATAAATCTGAAATTATATATGTCTCATTTGCTTATCCCATGGGGAGTAATGACTTCACATCTAAGAAGTAGAGGTTGTAAATTTATTGAAGGTTAGCAAGCATTGTATTGGTCATTTGAACAATTCATGAAAGAATATTGAAGGAAGAGAGATTTCACATATAAATATACTATCTTAGAAATCTTTTATAATTGTGAGCACTCATTAAGTATGACATGCTAAAGAGTTGATGTTGGTCAAGGAAGACAACGTAATCGGTTATGTTTTCTCACATCTCAGTTAAAGTATATTGTCATGGATCATTCAAACATGTTGAGCTTGCTTTCCCGATCATGCTAGCCAAATTCCTTGCACCAAGTAGAGATACTACTTGTGCTTCCAAATATCCTTAAACCCAGTTTTTGCCATGAGTGTCCACCATACCTACCTATGGATTGAGTAAGATCCTTCAAGTAAGTTGTCATCGGTGCAAGCAATAAAAATTGCTCTCTAAATATGTATGATCTATTAGTGTGAAGAAAATAAGCTTTATACGATCTTGTTATGGAAGCAATAAAAACAACGGACTGCATAATAAAGGTCCATATACAAGTGGCAATATAAAGTGACATTCTTTTGCATTAAGATTTTGTGCATCCAACCATAAAAGTGCATGACAACCTCTGCTTCCCTCTGCGAAGGGCCTATCTTTTACTTTATGCAAGAGTCAAGGTGAACTTCACCTTTCCCTTTTTCATTTTATCCTTTAGCAAGCACCTCGTGTTGGGAAGATCCTGATATATATATATATCCAATTGGATGTAAGTTAGCATGAACTGTTATTGTTGACATCACCCAAAGGTGAATACGTTGGGAGGCAACACTATAAGCCCCTATCTTTCTCAGTGTTTGATTAAAACTCCATAACCATTAGTATTGCGTGAGTGTTAGCAATTGTAGAAGACTATATGATAGTTGAGTATGTGAAGTTTGCTAAGCCAAAGCTCTGACATAGACTCTTCCTGAAAAAAAGATGAATTGCAATTGTTTGATGATTGACAGCATAGTTTGCTAGTTTTCAAGAAAGTTTATGGTCTATGCTTTAACATGTGAATTGCTTGTTGCTTGTTCGTGAGAAGTTTTATGAGATGAACTACTGTTATGACATATAATCATGCTAGAAAAGGTGATTGAAATTATCATTGATCAAACTTGTGCACCTGCTAGCATTCACACTTCATAAATTCTTTCTTTTATCATTTACCTACTCGAGGACGAGTAGGAATTAGGATTGGGGATGCTGATACATCTCCAACGTATCTATAATTTATGAAGCATTCATGCTATTTTATTATCTGTTTTGAATGATTACGGGCTTTATTATACATTTTTATATTACTTTTGGGACTAACCTATTAACAGGAGGCCCAGCCCATATTGCTGTTTTATTGCCTATTTCAGTGTTTCGAAGACAAGGAATATCAAAAGGAGTCCAAACGGAATGAAACCTTCGGGAGCGTGATTTTTGGAAAGGATAATGATCCGCGAAACTTGGAGTTCAAGCCAGGGAAGGTTCGAGGAAGCCAGGAGATAGGAGGGCGCGCCCACCCCCCTGGGCGTGCCCCTATCTCCTGGGCCCCTCGAGGCTCCCCCGACCGACTTCTTTCGCCTATATAAGTCCACATACCCTAAAAACATCAAAGACGAAGATAGATCGGGAGTTCTGCCGCCACAAGCCTATGTAGCCACCAAAAACCTCTTGGGAGCCCGTTCCGGCACCCTGCAGGTGGGGGGATCCCTCCTCGGTGGCCATCTTCATCATCCCGGCGCTATCCATGACGAGGAGGGAGTAGTTCACCCTCGGGGCTGAGGGTATGTACCAGTAGCTATGTGTTTGATCTCTCTCTCTCTCTCTCTCTCTCGTGTTCTCTCTATGGCACGATCTTGATGTACTTCAAGCTTTGCTATTATAGTTGGATCTTATGATGTTTCTCCCCCCTCTACTCTCTGTGATGAGTTGAGTTTTCCTCTTGAAATTATCTTGTCGGATTGAGTCTTTAATGATTTGAGAAAACTTGATGTATGTCTTGTCGTGCTTAGCTATGGTGACAATGGGATATCACGTGATCCACTTGATGTATGTTTTGGTGAACAACTTGCGGGTTCCGCCCATGAACCTATGCATAAGGGTTGGCACACGTTTTCGTCTTCACTCTCTAGAAACTTTGGGGCACTCTTTGAAGTACTTTGTGT
The DNA here is from genome assembly GCA_963921465.1 of Triticum timopheevii. Lineage (NCBI taxonomy): Eukaryota > Viridiplantae > Streptophyta > Magnoliopsida > Poales > Poaceae > Triticum > Triticum timopheevii. Next base: position 146,495,502 of record OY997270.1, read on the forward strand.
TGGTTGAATAGATGAATCTGAGATTGTGTGATGCATATCGTATAATCATACCCACGGATACTTGAGGTGACAATGGAGTATCTAGGTGACATTAGGGTTTTGGTTGATTTGTGTCTTAAGGTGATATTCTAGTATGAACTCTATGATAGATTGAACGGAAAGAATAGCTTCATGTTATTTTACTACGGACTCTTGAGTAGATAGAACAGAAAGGATAACTTTGAGGTGGTTTCGTACCCTACCATAATCTCTTCGTTTGTTCTCCGCTATTAGTGGCTTTGGAGTGACTCTTTGTTGCATGATGAGGGATTGTTATATGATCTATCTATGTTATTATTGTTGAGAGAACTTGCACTAGTGAAAGTATGAACCCTATGCCTTGTTTCCTATCATTGCAATACCATTTACACTCACTTTTATCATTAGTTACCTTGCTGTTTTTATATTTTCAGATTACAAAAAGCTTTATGTACTATCCATATTGCACTTGTATCACCATCTCTTAGCCGAACTAGTGCACCTATACAATTTGCCATTGTATTGGGTGTGTTGGGGACACAAGAGACTCTTTGTTATTTGGTTGCAGGTTTGTTTGAGAGAGACCATCTTCAACCTACGCCTCCCATGGATTGATAAACCTTAGGTCATCTACTTGAGGGAAATTTGCTACTGTCCTACAAACCTATGCACTTGCAGGACAAACAACGTCTACAGGAAGAAGGTTGTGTAGTAGACATCAGGGGGCGACCTAGCCAGGCCTGGTGCCTTCTGAAGTGCTCTCAGTTCTGTATATTCTTTTGTCGGTGCGTTTATTTGCACTGGTGGTGAACTTTGATGCCCAGTGGATGTAATATGTGTAATAGATGTGATAGCCTAGCGTAAGTTTGCTACTTATTTATTTCCTTGTTGTCTTGTTTATTTGTTTGCTTATAGTCAATGCAGTTCTTTTTTCGCGGTTTGCTAGTGGCTGCAATAACCTATTTTTTAAAACTAGGACACAATAACCATGGGCTACATATTTACTATAGTGACACTAGGCCTCGTACGGGCCGTAGGAACAATGGGCCTTCTACGGGCCGTAGAAACAATGGGCCTTCTAGGGCCATAGAAACAATGGGCCTTCTACGGGCCGTATGATCGATTGGCCAAACATGGGCCAATAACAGACCGCATTATGGTCATAAACAGGCTAGAGTTGGAATCGTCCATTCATGGGCTGACCATAATAGGCCATCGTTAATAGGTCGTATTTGATGACGCTATGAAAATGGCCCAACATATTAACGGGCCACAAACGGGCCGACTGTAACCACGGGCTGAATTTGGCCCACAAGTAGAAAATGGCAGTAACGGGTCGTAAGTAACCGAATGCTGGAAATGAGCCCAAGAATAAATGGGCCTTGAGAAGGCCAAAAGATAACATGGGCTGCAAACAGCCCAATAGATTAATGGGCTGTTAACGGGTATAAAGTGATACACCGTTCATTACAGGCCAGTTTCACCATTGATTGTTAATGGGCCAAGAGTTACAAAGGGCCTCATATGGGCCGAAAGACGTCATGGGCCATACATGGGCTGGAACTTAAAATGGGTTGGAATTATATTGGATAGGTCGTAACGGGCCCTGGGTTAGCGGGCTGTAAATGGGCTATATGCGAACAGGCCGTTAACAGGCTTTTCGTGGACCGGCCTACCACCTTTTGACCAAGTCAAACGGGCCAGCCTTTTCACATGAATGGGCCTCTGTTGGGCCGTGCCACGTGTTGATGTATCATAGGCGCCTTCGGTCCAATGAGTGGATGACATCTGTCCCAACGGTGAGCCGACACGTGTTTCCTCCAGCCATGCTGATTTTACACGTGGAAAATCCCCATTGGTCAGGGCTGTTAGCAGGTTATCGGATCCAAAACCGGACCCGATAGCTTAACGGTGTTCCGTTACGGTGGATGCCACATGTCGGTCACCCTTGACGAAAGCACTTCTGTGACGCACGATTTATTTTCATGGAAGTGGACATTTCCGTGATGATAATTTTCGTAATGTCATGGAACACTTCTACGACAGCACAGGTATGAATATCTTGATTCTGTCATAAAATCTTCATGGATGTACGTGCATGACAAAAAACGCGACCTACTGTGACAAACACGTATCATCAGGAAGTGTATTTTTTTGTAGTGGGTGTACCGAGATGTGCAATGAATCAAGAGTGACATGTATGAAAGAATTATGAACGATGGCTTTGCCACAAATACGATGTCAACTACATGATCATGCAAAGCAATATGACAATGATGGAGCATGTCATAATAAACGGAACGGTGGAAATTTGCATGGCAATATATCTTAGACTGGTTATGGAAATACCATAATAGGTAGGTATGGTGGCTGTTTTCAGGAAGTTATATGGTGGGTGTATGGTACCGGCGAAAGTTGCGCGGTACTAGAGAGGCTAGCAATGGTGGAAGGGTGAGAGTGCGTATAATCCATGGACTCAACATTAGTCATAAAGAACTCACATACTTATTGCAAAAATCTACAAGTCATCAAAACAAAGTACTACGCGCATGCTCCAAGGGGAAGGGTTGGTAGGAGTTAACCATCGCGTGATCCCGACATCCACTCATAAGGAAGACAATAAATAAATCATGCTCCGACTTCATCACATAACGGTTCACCATACGAGCATGCTACGGGAATCACAAACTTTAACACAAGTATCTCTCAAATTCACAATTACTCCACTATCATGACTCTAATATTACCATCTTCATATCTCAAAACAATCATAAAGAATCGAACTTCTCATAGTATTCAATGCACTCTATATGAAAGTTTTTATTATATCCCTCTTGGATGCCTATCACTAGTTTTATAACCCAAGCAAATTACCATGTTGTTCTAAAAGACTCTCAAAATAATATAACTGAAGCATGAGAGTTCATCAATTTATTAAAAAAAACCCACCATCGTGCTCTAAAAGATATAAGTGAAGCACTAGAGCAAATGACAAACTACTCCGAAAGATATAAGTGAAGATCCATGAGTAGTCGAATAATTATGTAACTACGTGAAGACTCTCTAAAATTTAACAATTTCAGATCTTGGGATATTATTCAAACAGCAAGTAAAACAAAATAAAATTACATGACACTCCAAGCAAAAGACATATCATGTGGTGAATAAAAATATAGCTCCAAGTAAAGTTACCGATGAACGAAGACGAAAGAGGGGATGCCATCCGGGGCATCCCCAAGCTTAGGCTTTTGGTTGTCATTGAATATTACCTTGGGGTGCCTTGTGCATGCCCAAGCTTAGGCTCTTGCCACTCCTTATTCCATAGTCCATCAAATCTTTACCCAAAACTTTAAAACTTCACAACACAAAACTCAACACAAAACTCGTAAGCTCTGTTAGTATAAGAAAAATAAACACCACTTTAAGGTACTGTAATGAACTCATTCTTTATTTATATTGGTGTTAAACCTACTGTATTCCAACTTTTATATGGTTCATACCCCCCCGATACTACTCATAGACTCATCAAAATAAGCAAACAACACACAAAAAACAGAATCTATTAAAAACAGAACAGTCTGTAGCAAACTGTAACTTTCAAATACTTTTGTAGCTCTAAAAATTCTGAAATAAATTGTTGGACGTGAGTAATTTGTCTATTAATTATCTGCAAAAATAATCAACCTAAAATAATTCTCCAGTAAAAAATTACAGCCAATCTCGTGAGCGCAAAAGTTTTTGTTTTTTACTACAAGATCGCAAAGACTTCACCCAAGTCTTCCCAAAGGTTCTACCTGGCACAAACACTAATTAAAACATAAGACACATCTAACCAGAAGCTAGATGAGTTATTTATTACTAAACAGGAGCAAAATGCAAAGAACAAAATTAAAATTGGGTTGCCTCCCAACAAGCGCTATCGTTTAACACCCCTAGCTAGGCATGATGATGACAATAATGCTCACATGAAAGATAAGAATTGAAATATAACGGGAGCATCATGAAGCATATGACTAACACATTTAAGTCTAACCCACTTCCTATGCATAGGGATTTTGTGAGCAAACAATTCATGGGAGAAAGAATCAACTAGCATAGGAAGGGAAAACAAGCAAAACTTCAAGATTTTAAGCACATAGAGCGAAAACTTGATATTATTGTAATTCCTAAAAGCATATATTCCTCCCTCATAATAATCTTCAATAGCCATATAACCATCACATAAAGCAGTCTTTTCATGATCCCCAAGCATAGAATTTTTATTACTCTCCACATAAGCAAATTTCTTCTCATGAATAGTAGTGGGAGAAAAATAAACAAAATAACTATCATGTGATACTTTATTCACATATCAATATGAGCATTAAAATCATGATGACAAGTTTCATGGATATCATTACTCTTTATAGCATAAATGTCATCACAATAATCATCATAGATAGGATGCATGCTATCATCATAATATATTTTCTCATCAAAACTTGGGGGACTAAAAATATCATCTTCCTCAAACATAGCACCCCAAGCTTGTAGCTTTGCATATCATTAGAATCATGGATGTTCAAGGAATTCATACTAACAACATTGAAATAATGCTCATCATTCAAAGATTTAGTGCCAAACATTTTAATGCATTCTTCTTCTAGCACTTGAGCACAATTTTCCTTTCCATCATTTTCACGAAAGACATTTAAAAGATGAAGCATATGAGGCAACCTCAATTCCATTTTTTTGTAGTTTTCTTTTATAGACTAAACTAGTGATAAAACAAGAAACTAAAAGATTCAATTGCAAGATCTAAAGATATACCTTGAAGCACTAACCTCCCCGACAACAGCGCCAGAAAAGAGCTTAGTTGACGGGGTGTTAGTGCCGCTTACCTAGCCTCCCCGGCAATGGCGCCAGAAAAGAGCTTAGTTGACGGGGTGTTAGTGCCACTTACCTAGCCTCCCCGGCAATGGCGCCAGAAAAGAGCTTGATGTCTACTACACAACCTTATTCTTATAGACGTTGTTGGGCCTCCAAGTGCAGAGGTTTGTAGGATAGTAGCAAATTTCCCTCAAGTGGATGACCTGAGGTTTATCAATCTGTGGGAGGCGTAGGATGAAGATGGTCTCTCTCAAACAACCTTGCAACCAAATAACAAAGAGTATCTTGTGTCCCCAATACACCCAATACAATGGTAAATTGTATAGGTGGACTAGTTCAGCGAAGAGATGGTGATACAAGTGCAATATGGATGGTAGATATAGGTTTTTGTAATCTGAAAAATATAAAGACAGCAAGGTAACTAATGATAAAAGTGAGCACAAACGGTATTGCAATGCTTCGAAACAAGGCCTAGGGTTCGTACTTTCACTAGTGCAAGTTCTCTCAACAAGGATAACATAATTGGATCATATAGTGCAACAAAGAGTCACTCCAAAGTCACTAATAGCGGAGAACAAACGAAGAGATTATTGTAGGGTACGAAACCACCTCAAAGTTATTCTTTCCGATCAATCCATTGGGCTATTCCTATAAGTGTCACAAATAGCCCTAGAGTTCATAGTAAAATAACACCTTAAGATACAAATCAACCAAAACCCTAATGTCACCTAGATACTCCAATGTCACCACAAGTATCCATTGGTTTGATTATATGATATGCATCACACACACTACTAGGAAAAGGGCTATAGATGGAATTGACACTAATGGCGCACCAGACATGTGGTGCGCCATTACTATATACTAATGGCGCACCATGTGTTGGTACGCCATTAGTTTCCAAATACTAATGGCGCACCACATCCCACGGTGCGCCATTAGTAAAAAATTTTTTTTTAATTTTTTCAAAACTAGTAATGGCGCACCAAGGGTGTGGTGCGCCATTACTAGTTTTAACTAGTAATGGCGCACCACACCCACCGTGCGCCATTAGAAGTTTTGGAAAAAGAAGTAAAAAAAAATTATAAAAAAATTATAAAATTTTTGTTAGTAATGGCGCACCGGTGGACAGTGCGCCATTACTAGTTTTAACTAGTAATGGCGCACTGTCCACTGGTGCGCCATTACTAAGTTTTTTTCAAAAAATTTCAAACAAAGTTTCAAAAAAAAATTATATATTTTTTTTCAAAACTAGTAATGGCGCACCGTGGTTGTGGTGCGCCATTACTAGTTTAACTACTAATGGCGCACCACCCCACGGTGCGCCATTAGTAGTTTGGCCAGCTTCCACCGAATGCACCCCCCCCCCTGTGGACCGCCTTTTCAGTTAAAAAAATTAAAAAAAATGATAAAAATGTCAAAAAAATAAAAGAAAATAAGTTTCCCATGTGATATGTGGTCTAGTTGTTGGGAAAATTTACAAATATAAATTTCGACTTTATTTGTAAAATCTCTCTGAAAATTTGTAAAATGGGCATAACTTTTGCATACGAACTCGGATTAAAAAGTTTTATATATGAAAAATCATCTACTCGAAAAGTTACATCCGAATTTAACTGGGGGAACCCCGTTAAACATTTTCAAAATCCCCAAAAACCTAACAGAAAAAAGTTACGGGGCTTTCAAGATCTAGAGGCAAAAAAATTTCAAAATAATTTGTTTTTTATTTTTTTTTCAAAAAATGATATGTAATATGACCCGGAAGTTTGAAATATTTTTCAAAATTTTCATCATAGTCATGAACATGAACAAAGTCCTAGACATCAACAAGGTATAATAGGACTGATATGCTAGATATATCAACAAGTGCTTGTGAAGTGAGCTGTTGCTGGGGTTGGATAGAACTCTGAAGTTAAGTGTGCTTGGGCTGGAGTAGTGTGAGGATGGGTGACCTTTCGGGAAGTTTGACCATGGAGTGCGATTTGACCTGAGATTAAGCATATTGACTCGAGATTAAGCCATAGTGACCTGAGATTAAGAAAAAAACAAAAAAAAATTGGAAATTTTGAAAAAAAAAATTAAAAAAAATTCTGCAAAAAAAATTTGAAAAAAAATTGTTACTAATGGCCCTATGTGGTGCGCCATTAGTATACCAGATACTAATGGCGCACCGTGGGCCATACTTATGGCGCACCAGCGGTGCGCCATTAGAATACCAGATTCTAATGGCGCACCACAGGTGCGCCATTAGAAACAAATTCTAGTGGCGTGATGCTAATGGCGCACCGGTAGTGCGCCATTAGTAGGCAAAACCGGTGCGCCTTTAGAAGGCTTTTTCCTAGTAGTGACAATCTCAGATTCATCTATTCAACCAACACAAAGAACTTCAAAGAGTGCCCCAAAGTTTCTACCGGAGAGTCAAGACGGAAACATGTGCCAACCCCTATGCATAAGTTCACAAGGTCACTGAACCCGCAAGTTGATCACCAAAACATACATCAAGTGAATCACGTGATACCCCATTGTCACCACAAATAAGCACATGCAAGACATACATCAAGTGTTCTCAAATCCTTAAAGACTCAATCCCATAAGATAATTTCAAAGGGAAAAATCAATCCATTACAAGAGAGTAGAGGGGGAGAAACATCATAAGATCCAACTATAATAGCAAAGCTCGCGGTACATTAAGATCATGCCAACTCGAGAACACGAGAGAGAGAGAGAGGGGGGGGGGGAGAGAGAGAGAGATCAAACACATAGCTACTGGTACATACCCTCAGTCCCAAGGGTGAACTACTCCCTCCTCATCATGGAGAGCGCCGGGATGATGAAGATGGCCACCAGTGATGGATTCCCCCTACGACAGGGTGCCGGAACGGGCTCCCGAGAGGTTTTTGGTGGCTACAGAGGCTTCCGGCGGCGGAACTCCCGACCTAGGTTATGTTTCGAGGGTTTCTGTATTTATAGGAGGGTTTGGCGTCGAGAACAAGTAAGGAAGAACCACAGAGTGACCACGAGCACAGGGGCACGCCCTAGGGGGGCGCCCTCCACCCTCATGGGCCCCACAGGACTCGTCTCTGATAACTTTTTGTTCCAGTATTTTTTATATTTTCCAGAAAAAATCTCCATTGATTTTCAGCGCATTCCGAGAACTTTTATTTCTGCACAAAAACAACACCATGGTAGTTCTGCTGAAAACAACATCAGTCCGGGTTAGTTGTGACCATTTCATACCAAAATCGTGTAGAAATATTATAAACATGGCATGAATACATCAAAAATTATAGGTACGTTGGAGACATCAGTCACCTATGCTAGAGTATATTGACTTAGGAGTCAAGTGAAGACACTTGACCATAGGTCATACTCATCTTTTAAGCTCAATGGGGTTGCCATTCTTCGTTTAAGCATGTTGATGTATTCACATCTTGTTGAGTTGCTTTGGCCCATGTCTTGGGGTAAAGCTTCTCTAATATGGAATGACATACCTTGGTGGTGGTGTTGATCTTAATCATGTAGTTGAACTTTTGTTGGGTGCTCAAAGTTGATGTAATTCATCAAGAGTTGGGAGCACCTCTTGTTGTTGAAATTCATCATCCTACATGGGTTAGTATTGCAAGGAAGATCCCTTGTGTATCCAAAATGACAATCATGAAATTTGATACCAATTGAAATTTGATATATGGAGTTTGCCAAAGGATATATTGAAAGGATCCGTGCTTCCTTGTCTACAACCACCATGTTGTAGAGACTTGGAGATGTAGGGATTGCTTAGAATGTGATTGAGTTGCAATCTCATAGAGTTGGGCTTTTCCAAGTACCTACAAGGGTTAGATAGCATGCAAGAGTACAGAATATCCAAGACATATGATCTTCATCATAAGAGAAATATCAAGGATTAGTCATAGAAAGGCTCATGCCTTGCATGCATCCACATGGAGTTTCTACTCCAAGTTTGAGGCATCAATTATGTTCAATTCACCTCTCAAGCAGCAAAATACTTTCGCCAATTGCTTATCGGTACGAACATGCTTAAGTTTGATATCTCCCTTAGCAACATGATCTCATATGAAACGATGACGAACTTCAATATTCTTAGTTCAAGAATGTTGCACGGGATTATGAGCAATATTAATAGCACTCTCATTGTCACAAAGCAATGGAACATGTTTCACATATATCCCATAATCTTTAAGAGTTTGGGTCATCCAAAGTAACTGAGCACAACATGAACCGTCGGCAAGTATTCCGCTTCGGCGGTGGATAAGGATACCGAGTTTTGTTTCTTGGAGGACCAAGACACAAGAGATCTACCAAGAAATTGACAAGTAACTGAAGTGGACTTTCTATCAACCTTGACACCAGCATAGTCCGAGTCGGAGTAGCCAACAAGATCAAAAGAAGACCTTTTAGGATACCAAATGCCAAAATTTGGTGTATGTATTAAGTATTTCACTATCCTTTTTACAGCCTTAAGATGACATTCGTTGGGGGCCGCTTGATATCGTGCACACATGCACACACTTAGCATGATATTAGGACGGGAGGCACACAGATATAACAATGAACCAATCGTAGAGGGGTAAACCTTTTGGTCAACCAGATGACCATCCTTTGTCAAGTCAAGATGTCCACTAGTAGGCATGGGGGTATTCATACCTTTGCATTCTTGCATGTTGAACTTCTTGAATAAGTCCTTGCCAAACTTTGTTTAAGAGATAAAGGTTCCCACCTTAGTTTGTTTGATTTGCAAACAAAGAAAGAACTTGAGTTCACTCATCATGGACATCTCAAACTTCTCCGACATAAGTTGTACAAACTTTTCACTAAAATGAGGGTTAGTTGAACCAAATATGATATAATCAACATAAATTTGGCACACAAATAATTCTCCATTAACCCTTTTAGTAAAGAGTGTGGAATCAATTTTACCAATTTCAAACCCTTTTTCAAGAAGAAACTTAGTCAAGCATTTGTACCAAGCTCTAGGAGCTTGTTTAAGACCATAAAGAGCTTTATGGAGTTTGTAAACATGGTCAAGTTTCTTGGGATTAACAAAGCCGGGATGTTGTTCAACATAAACTTCCTCCTCAATTTCACCATTAAGAAAAGCACTTTTGATGTCCATTCGATATAAGGTAATGTCATGATGATTGGCATAAGCAAGTAAGATGCTAATGGACTCAAGTCTAGCAACAGGGGCATAAGTCTCACCATAGTCCATACCTTCAACTTGAGTGTACCTTGAGCAATGAGACGAGCCTTGTTGCATACAAGTTTTCCATCTTCATCTTGCTTGTTCCGAAACACCCATTTGGTTCCAATGACATTGTGCTTCTCATCGGGCATTTCAACCAACGTCCACACTTGGTTCCTCTCAAAGTTGTGTAGCTCTTCATGCATGGCATTTATCCAATCCAGATCTTCTAATGCTTCTTCAACCTTCATAGGTTCAATGCTAGAAATGAATGAGTAAGGTTCACAAAAGTTAGCCAAACGAGTTTTAGAGCGAGTAATTCTCCCGGTTTGAATGTCATCAAAGATTTGTTCGACGGGATGATCTCTCGAGACTCTTGCTCGAACTCGTGAGAGCTTTTGTTTGTTACGGGGTGGAACATCCTCTTCATTGTCTTGTTCTTCCTCTTGTCTTTCTTCGTTGTTGTTTGCGTTGTTGTTCTCCCGTGGAGGTGGAGAAGGAGGTCATCAAGGTTCATCTCGTTGTACATCCTCATTCTCATCGTATTGATGTGTCCCACTCGTGGATGCCTCCAAGTCAACTTGTGGTTCACCTTGCCATGAAGTTGAGGCTTCCACTTGCACGGATGAGGTACTCTCCTTCAGCTCCGTTGGGAGAATCTTGCCAATAGAAAAGTCTTGGATTGCTTCCGAAGGATCTTTGTCACCTACATCAATTGGCAATTGCTCTACTTGGGAGCCGTTAGATTCATCAAACTTCACATCTACCGTCTCTTCAACCTTTCGGGTGAAATTGTTGTAGACACAGTAAGTGTGAGAGTTTGAGACATAACCGAGTAGGAAACCTTCATGAGATTTAGGAGAAAATTTCGAACGATGATGCTTATCAAGAATGTAGCACTTTGAGCCGAATACCTGAAAGTAACCAACTTGGGGTTTGTCACCGGTGAGAAGCTCGTATGCCGTCTTGCAGAGTAGCTTGTGAAGGTATAGACGATTCGTTGCATGACAAGATGTCTCAACCGCTTCCACCCAAAAGTGTTTTGGCATCTTGTACTCATCAAGCATCGTTCTCACCATTTTGATGAGCGTCCAGCTCTTCCTCTCAACAACTCCATTTTGTTGAGGTGTGTACGTAGCCGAGAACTCATGTGAAATCCCTTCTTCGTCAAGAAAGGTGTCCACATTGGTGTTCTTGAACTCCGTTCCATTGTCGCTGCAAACCTGCTTGACCTTCACTTCAAATTGGTTTTGGGCCTTCCTAGTGAAGTTTTTGAATTCTTTTGGACCTGCTATTTATCATCAATAAATAACACCCACGTATATCTTGAAAAATCATCAACAATGACAAGTCCAAACGAGTTACCACCGAGACTCTTGTAGGCATTGGGACCAAAAAGTTCCATATGAAGTAGCTCGAGCGGTCTCCTCGTGGTCATGATGTTCTTCACGGGGTGGCTTCCTCCAACCTGTTTTCCTGCTTGGCAAGAACTGCAAAGTCTATCCTTGTCAAATATGACATCTTTAACACCAAGGATATGATCACCTTTAATAAGCTTGTCAAGATTTCGCATGCCCACATGTCCTAACTGTCTATGCCACAACTAGCCTTTAGAAGATTTAGCAATTAAGAAAGTTCTAGATTGAGCCTTTTTAGTGAAATCAACAATGTATAGATCACCTCTACGTATGTCGGTAAAGACCATTTTATGATTATCTCTTCGAAACACTTAGCAATCTACTTTAGTAAATAGGACATTGAATCCAAAGTCAGCTAATCTAGATACAGAAAGTAGATTATAGCCAAGAGATTCAACGAGCATAACATTTTGTATGGAGCTGTCATGTGAGATGGCCACCTTACCAAGGCCAACCACCTTACCCTTTGAGTTATCACCAAAAGTGACATACTTTCGAGGGTCATTGTTTTCAGCAAGCTCACGAAACATATCATTATCTCTGGTCATGTGATCGGTACATCCACTATCAAGGACCCATTCCTTTCCTCCAGCCATGTAGCCGCGAAGGTTAGCCATAAGACCAAAGTGTCTCATAGAGTCTTCAAGATCAAGGTCGCTATCATCATCCTCATCATAGTATCCATGTTCAACATCATCTTGCAAATGATCATTTCTTAGACAGAGTGATTCATTAGATATATGATGTTGACAATGTTCATCTCTATGAATTCTAATAGCTTCGAAAATGATATTGCTAATAATTCCAACATCTCCTTTGGCACACATAAGGTCACGAAGCTCAAATGAACAATCTCCAAACTTAGGATTATTGGGATTCATCTTATTCAAAGCAATAGACCATCTAAGTTTTTCAAGGAGTAGTCCTAAAATCGTTCCTCAAGAAATCTCCATATAGTATAAGCATAATCAAGAGTTGGCAAGTGACCAATCAAATTTCTAGGCAAACCTTTAGTGATAAGATTGAGAGTTCTAAGATTGCGAATCATGTCAAGAGACTCATCATGGGTAGGATGCAAGGCATCAACAAGGGGCTCACAAGGAGTAGTAATGTACTTGTTCAAGTGATATTCATGAAAAAAATCCAAGCATCTCATTTTCCCACTCACTAAAGAACTCTTCATCAAGCATAGGCACTCTACGTCTAATACTCCCCAACGTAGACTCGTCCATCTTCCTCCAATGGTGATTAAACCAAAGCAATGGAGACCAAAGCTCTGATACCAATTGAAAGGATCGAGAAAAGGTGTCTAGATGGGGGTGATTAGACCCTCAACAAGCAAAGATAGTTGTTTTAAAGTTTTTCAAGTTGAGGTTGGAAATTAGCACAATTTCAAGCATTCACAATACAATTCAAGCAAGCATGCAAAGAGTATATGAGCAGCGTAAAGTAAAGCATGCAACTTGCAAGAAAGTAAAGGGATGGGATTGGAGTGTGCAAACCCAATTGGAGACACGGAGATTTCTGGCGTGGTTCCGATTGGTGGTACTATTGTACATCCACGTTGGTGGAGACTTCAACCCACGAAGGATAACGGTTGCGCGAGACCATGGAGGGCTCCACCCACGAAGGGTCCACGAAGAAGCAACCTTGTCTATCCCACCATGGCCATCGCCCACGAAGGACTTTCCTCACTTGGGTAGATCTTCACGAAGTAGACGATCTCCTTGCCCTTACAAACTTCTTGGTTCAACTCCACAATCTTGATGGAGGCTCCCAAGTGACACCTAACCAATCTAGGAGACACCACTCTCCAAAAGGTAATAGATGGTGTGTTGATGATGAATTCCTTGCTCTTGTGCTTCTAATGAGTCTCCCCAACACTCAACTCTCTCACACATATTTGGCTATGGTGGAAAGATGATTTGATTGGAAAGCAACTTGGCGAAGGCTAGAGATCAAGATTATTGTGGTTGGAATGTAATGGTCTCAACACATGAGTAGGTGGTTCTCTCTCAGAAAATGAGTAATGGAAGTGTAGGCACGTTCCGATGGCTCTCGTGAATGACACTACAAAAAAAGACACATCCGTGACATTTTGGGCCGAATGAAAAAATAATTTTGTCATACTTATGACACTTCTATGATGATAATTGTGACAAAACCCGGTATCATCATAGATGTGGTGGGCTCCTACTTCTATGACAAAAAATCATGACAGAAAATGGGCTTTTCGTCCTGGGCGGGCCGGAGACGCAGTCGCATGACATTCTTTGGGCCGTCCATGATGGAAAAAACCATGGTAGAAGCGAGGGCGAGGAAAATTTCGGGGAGTTCCCGGTTACGGTGGGTGGTCGGGGGCCGAGCGATACGCGTTTCTCTCGTACACGTACGCGCGTGTGTGCGAGGCGTTGGGCTCTAATTGAACCCGAGTGAGGCGTCGCCTAACTGAACTCGAGCGATTGCACTGTAGGCTACGCGTTACTGAACCCGAGCGATCGAGTGATTCCTTCGCTACTGCTACTAACTGAAGCCGATCGATGCTGCCTCTGGATGAACAGTGAGCATTGCGGGGGGTGGATGAACAGTGAGCGGTGGGGTTGGATGAATAGGACCCTGTGGCATTGCCTCTAGATGAACAGGACCCCGATCGATCGAGCCGGTTGGGGCTGGATGAACAGGACACCGTGGAGGGCTGGATGAACAGGACGACCCCATGGAGGGATGGATGAACAGTAGACAGTGGAGGGGTAGATGAACAGTAGCCCGTGGAGGGGTGGTTGAACAGGTGACCGTGGAGAGGGGTGGTTGAACAGTAGCCGGTGGAGTAGCGCACGGTGGAGGCTGGATGAACAGGAGCCCGTGGATGAACAGTCGCAGGTGGAGGATGGAGGAGATCGATGGTGGATGAACAGTAGCCCGTGGAGGCTGGAGGAGGTCGACGGTGGAGATGAACAGTATCCCGTGGAGTCCCGTTTTGTGGTACGCCACACCCCTCCTGATGAATAGGACCCCTGTTTCGACCGTAGCGCTCCAACACAAGTCCGTTTCGTCCAGTTTGCGGTACGCCACACCCCTCCCGATCAACAGGACCCCATTTCGACCGTAGGAGGTCCAACACAAGTCTATTTCCTCCATTTTGCGGTACGCGAGACCCCTCCCGATGAACAGGATCCCGTTTCGAACATGGTCGGTCGAACACAAGGCCGTTTCCTCCGTTCTGTGGTACACCAGGCCTCGTTTCCATCGCCTGTTCCGTCCAAGCCGGTTGGCTCCCACGCGTTCTGTTGCCTCCCGATGAACACGACGAATTCCATTGCCTCTTGATGAACACGACGCATTCCGTTGCCTCCCCATGAACACGACGATGACACAATTTCTACATTCTGAACCAGCCATGTACACGAGCCCTGGCCGTACGTATGCGCAAGTAGGCGCTCGAGACCCCGCCCGTATGTACGTACGTGGCCGTATTTTCTTTTTTGCACCCTGGCCGTTGTATGTACGTGTACATGCTACGTGCGCGCCTCTACTACGATACGTGCGCGCCTCTACATCGACCAGTATGTACATACATGTTCGCGACCAGAATGACAACGCTATGTATGCTTCGACCAGGTGGGTCCCGACTGTCAGGCACTTCCTTGCGTGCGAAGATGTAGCTGGTGGGTCCCAGCAGTCAGGGGGGCGAATCGTTTTTTTTTTGCTCGGACGCACTTCCTTGCGTGCGAAGATGTAGCTGGTGGGTCCCAGCAGTGAGGGGGGAATGTTTTTTCATGAAATACAGTGGCATGTCTGGTGGGTCCCTGCTGTCAGGTGGAGGTATCATTATTTTCCGCGTAATAAGGAGGCACTTCCCTGTTGCAGCCGTGGACCCAGCTGTCAGCCTCTCCATGTACAGTCCATGTCCGATGGAAGTCGTTCCTTGACCACGTTGATCATGCCGCGCCGAGAGCACCACAGCGGTGGACGACGGCGAGGCCTAGGGAGGGGACGACGCGGAGCCGGGGAAGACGCGGCAGTGGATGCCCATGCAGAGAGGAGTACGAGTGTACACTTGTTTGGCTGCGGTGTGAGGCTGCCATCGCCGCAGAATAACAGGGGGTGTGGGTGAGTAGAGGGATGGCTTGGCCAGCGGTGGGAGTAGTATGGGGGCGGTGAGCCCTCCGCGGCAGCACAGCCGGCCATGGGAGGCAGGAGCAGGCGGCACGACCGGCGCTGCTTTGGGTGGCTGGAGCAAGAAGACTAGAGGTTGAAGAAGCACTATGGCAGTTGGATGGACATCATATGGTCACTGGAATATTGACTAAGTTGACAAGGCCCTCCGTCCCCGTCAACTTAGTAGGTCCACAAGTCAACCACCCACTAAGGTGGGTCCTAGCTAGCAGCGGGGTATTCATTTTTTCTGCGTAATAAGGAGACACTTCATTGCGTGCGAAGATATAGCTGGTGGGTCCGACCTGTCAGCGGGGGGAACGTTTTTTTCGCGAAATACAGAGGCCCTTCCGGTGGGTCCCAGATGTCAGCTGGAGGAATCATTATTTTGCGCGTAATAAGGAGGCATTTCCTTGTGTGCGGCCGTGGACCCAACTGTCATCCTCTCCACGTACAGTCCACGTCCGATGGAAGTCATTCCATGATCATGTTGACCATGCCGCGCCGAGAGCACCCGGGCGGTGGACGAGGGCGAGCCTAGGAAGGGGACGACGCGGAGCCAGGAAAGACGCGACAGTGGATGCCCACGCGGAGAGGAGTATGAGGGTTCACTGGTTCAGCTGCGGTGTTAGGCTGTCGTCACCGCAGGGCCTGGCTAGCAGTGGGAGTAGTAGGGGGCGGTGAGGCCTCAATGGCAGCACAGCCGTCCACTGGAGGTAGGAGCAGGCAGTCTCGCCGGCGCTGGTTTGGGCGGCTGGTGCAAGAAGAGCAGCACTTGAAGAAGCAGCGGGACCGTTCAATTCAAATCCAACGGTTACTGCTGCTACAATCGTTTGTTGACTAAGTTGACAAGCCCTGCATACACGTCAACTTAGTAGGCCCACAGGTCAGCCTCCCAACCGGTGCGCCCCTGATGTCAGTGGGAGGAATCATTTTTTTTGCATAACAAGGAGGCAGTTGATTGCGTGTGGCCAGGCCAGCAAAGGGAGTAGGGTGCGCCGGGGAAGCCTGCGCGGCATCACAGCGGGCCACAAGAGGAGGGAGCAGGCAGTCCCGCCGGTGCTAGTTTAGGCGGCTGGAGCAGGAAGATCAGAGATTGAAGAAGCACGTCCGCCGTTGGATGGACATCCAACAGTCACTACTGCTAGAATCGTGTGTTGACTGACAAAGCCTTGCGTAAACAAGTCAGCCTCAAAATCTGTGGCGTGTACAGCCCATTTTCTACTATTTTTATAATCTTTACTCATTTTCTAATTCATATGGAATTTATTGCAGCCCGTTTTCCATTTTTAGAATTGCTGCCCATTTTCTGGTCAGTACCATGGTTTAAAAAATAACTAAATATGTGCGAAATTTTGAAAATTCGCAAATTGTTGCTGGGGAACAAAATATTTTTAATCCAAAAATTAGTAGCCATACTAAAACAAATTTAAAAATAAATTAGTACTATGTCATGTTAAATCCAATGAAATACTATAAAATATCAATGAAGAACAAAAACAAAAAAAGAAACTAATATCCCATTTGCTATAATTTTTTTGGAATTTACAACCCCTTTGATATTACTTTGAACAGACACTGACCATACTCTTTGGCCAGGTCGGAGTGCATCCCTCCTCGTCTTGAAAGATTTGCAGCCCAGTAAGTCGAAGAAAACAAATACGCCTAGCTTGGGTATTCTTCAAAAAGAAATACTGGGCTACCTACTTTCCCAAAGAAAAACCTGCTAGGCTGGTCATGTTGTTAGACGGGCCACAGAGACCGCACAACCCAGTTTATAGCCTGCTCCTCCGAATTACTACTCAAAAAAAGTTGTGCAATTCTGTCGTTAATTGACTATACGTTAAAAATGATGTGGGTCAGGGATATCGGCAGGGTGGATTAGAGTAAAAACGAGGGGTGCATCTGAGTAGTAAAAGAGGTGCTTGCTTGTGTTCGGGAGTCGACCTGGTGGGTCCGTACTTTCATACTCACAACTACAGTTCTCTCCCGATTCACTATGTTGACAGGGACCGTTTTGAAAAAAAAACTATGTTGACAGGGCCGGACGGCGGCGCCGCGGCGAGCGCACCAAGCGTTATTTATTTATTTACTTATTTATGTTTAGGGGACCATGAGCATGTACCTGGGCCGGATTCATGTGAGAGCCTCCCTTCCATTTAATTATGGGCTCCTCTATTGGGCCTTCATCAGTGGGATGCATGTTATCAACAAGTGGAAAATGTGTTCCGTACGAAAAATAGTATGCGTTACGTACGGTACGGGGCACTAAGGATCGAACCGTGCAACGACTTCCAAAACATTGTGTGTCGTTCTAACAACACATTTATTCAACCAACAGACAAAATATACTACTGATTGTACATTGAAAACAGCAGCAGCAACCAGGGCTGGGGGTGCAACAGAAGCAGTAAGCAGGCCAGAAGGGTGAAGATGCAGCTCTCTCTTCCAAACCAAACATCAGCCATTATTACAAAAGGGCTACCAAAAAAGAACAAGTGTATGCATCAAACTAAATAAAGATCCTACTACACCAAGTGTACGCATCTAACTAACTAGCTCTGTTAGACGTTACTATTTATTAAGCTGTGGAGATTGGCTGATGGCTTGAACCAGATGGGTGCCTGATGGGGGAAACTCTAGCCAGCAGGTCGAAGTCTGATACTTGCGACCCTCTCTCCTACTTTGGGCTGCAGAGTGTGGCGGCACATATCAGGGTATGGTGCATGCAGAGACGCATGGTATGCTGTGTACACACAGTTTTGCCAGATGAACGAAACAGCGATGCCATCATGATCCTTGCTGTTGGTTATCTCCTGGTTAATCGGATAATTCAGTCTGACAAATAGAGATCGTGTACCAAGGCAACTTACCAGCCTCCAGTCAAAAATTCCTGAAGGCCCAAAAAAGCTGGGATCCTGCTCAAAGACCTTGCAGTGATTGTGATTGTATTCCGCAAACAACACGTCAGGTACGTGCGAACGATCATAGTTCGTTCGCTATCGTCTGATCGAGCCAGGAACCACCTGCAACTGCCATGCCGCTTTTCTTTGAAAGGTTCTTGGATTAGGAAGGGTAGGGACACCAGGCGGCCTACAACATCATATCAAGTTGGAGTCAAATAAAAAAGGGCTCTTGGTGTAGTCAATCTTAAGAACAGCATGTTATGAGCATGAATATTTTTTCAGTAAATGTTGACTGTAATATAAGCAAGCCATCATGATATCATAGGAAAGTAACATACTACTGTAACAGTCGATTGTAGCGATGACTGGAGTAGGCCAGCAATACGTCCAACCATAGAAGGAGTCGACAGCGTAAATGAAGCCCTTGTGTTCAATGGCATCAGAGAACCATGGAGGATGTATTATCCTGCGATGGACATGCACATTTATCCACTTACCGCAGTGACCTGTTAGATAGGCGAGACCGCGGTTGAAGAACGCAATTAGCCTGAAGTCTTTGTAATTCACAGATCTTGTGGGCACTTGGCAGATTACAACCTTGAGCAAATCAAACTTGGTATCATGTTGGCTACTGTAAGATTCCGAGTATTCTGGGCCACGGTGCCAAAGCAGTGCAGTGTTAATCGAAGGAAGGGGGATCAATCGTCGGGTGTAGACCTCCACGAGCATCCAGCTGCCGCGACCGTCGATGAGCACCATCCAAGACGTGTTCATGTCGACCCAGTACATACCTGTCGGGGCGCTCTGTGGCCTCGAGCACCTATGGGGCACTGAGGGCCCCTTCTGGTTCGGCAAGGGAGCGGGGGTCGTGCGCAGAGCAGATCGAGGTCGAGCGCGCGGGGGAGATGGGCGATTTTTACCCAGCTTCGGGGCTCTCCGGAGAGATAAAACCCCTACTGCTGCCTTTTTGCTTGTTACTTGATCTTGCTCGACCGTGCGAGCGTATGGTGGTGTCCTGGGTATCGAATGGATCGAACCCCTTCTACGTGCGCATGGGCCTCCCTTTTATACTCTGAAGGGGGGATCCACAGGTGGCAGCGTAGGAAGAGGGGGTAGAAAGGTAAAATTGCGGGTTGGTACAACAGTGCACAACAGTGACCCTACCTAACTCTGACGGCAGGGGACAAGGGCATTAAATGCCCGTCCGGTCGCCCCAACAGTGCAGGAGGAGTGACCGTTAAGTGAGCCACCGGTTGCCACGATGGTGTCTCCGTCAGCTCCGTTCGCCACCTCGCTCCGCATGGCTGCGTAGCGCCCCGCCACGTGCCCTTGGGATGGCCTTGTGATGACACGTCGCTGGGTGCGCTGGAGTGTGGGTGGCAGCCTTGCCGCGGCAAGTGCCTTGCCGCGGCCCTTCTCTTGTTGTGCCGGCAAGCTTGCCGGCCGTCGGGCCTTGCCGGGGCGCGCGGGGCGCCGCGGCAAGTCTTCTGGTGATGCCTCGGTTGGTCTTCCCGGCAAGCTCTTCTTGCCGGGGCCTTCGTTTTCTTGGTTAGTACTTTGTTCTTGAATGGCAGTAATAAGGAACGGTGGAGGGCCTTGGCGGGCGTCCGGCAAGCCTTGCCGGGGGGTGCTGCGACTGCCCGTGCACAAGTTCGGGGTACTAAGGTACCCCTACTTTAGTGCACCGACAGGAGCCCCCGGGCCTGGGCCATACACGGTGCCGAGCGTTGTTGGGCCAGGCCCAAAACAGTGCACAGGCACGCGTGGCCTGGGTCCGCACAAAATCGGGCTCCGTGTCCACCTCGCTCCCCCGCAACAGCACGCGTCGATTGCGGCGTCGTGGGAGACGTGGGTGGCGCTTAATTCCAGAGAATGCGTAACGTTCGCATCCTCTGTTTATAAGCGGAGGGAACAGGGCCGTTCCCCCACTTTCGCCACTTGCGGTTCCTTCCTCCGAAAGCTCCGACACTCTCCTCCGTCTCCTGAATCGAGAAAAAGAAACAACGCTCTGCCGCCCATCGCCGCCGTCGCCGCCGCCGCTTCTGCCTCCCCCCGCTGCCCCCGCCATGGCCCCGAAGGCCGGGAAGGCTACGAAGGCTGCGAAGGCCGAGAAGTCGACCGAGGCACAAGAGCTCGAGGCGCTGCGCAAGAGGCGGTGCTTTTCCCTCCTGAGCTCACCCCGGATGCGCTGCGGTCGGGGTTTTACCTTTTTTGGTCGACGGAGACGCGGGCGCATCCGCACACGCCGGTGCTTTCTGCGGAGGCTTCCAAATCGAAGAAGTGCCCCAGAGGGTACTACTTCTTTCCTGTGTTCTTCTATTGCGGGCTCTGCCCACCTTTTTCTGACTTCTTTTGCGACATTATGAATACCTATGGGTTCCATCTGCTCGATTTCACCCCCAATGTCGTTCTGACAATGGCGGTTTTCGCGCACCTTTGCGAGAACTTCGTCGGTATCCTTCCCAGTGTCGCTCTTTTTTGCCATTATTTTTTCCCTCGGGCTGAGAAAGGGGAGCCACTGGCTGGCGGAATCGCATGGACCTCCCGGATGGGCATGAAGGAGGCGTACTTGCCGGGTGAGCTTCGCAGCAAATGGGGCGAGTGGAGGACGGAGTGGTGTTGGATCTGTGATGCCGATCCGCCGTCGTTCACCAAGCTGCGCAAGACTCGGGTGGTGCGCCGCAATGACTGGAGCGCTCTGTCGCCGGATGATGCCAAGCTGACAATCGCCACCACTCGAATCCTCCGGCTCAGGCACGCCGGACTCACAACAGGGGTGGTCGGCGCGGATTTCCTTCACCATCGCATCGCCCCTTTGCAGGCAAGGGGGAGGCCCGCCTGGCTGTTCAGCGGCCCGGCGGATTTCATGAGGCTGCGCCCGGGCCTCAACTTCAACTTCACAGTCCTGGAGCTGGATGCGATGCTGAGGGAGACGTTCAAACACGACCCCAATCACCCAGAGTGGTTCCAGTTGCCGCAGGGTGTCGTCCCTTTGTGCAACAACTCCCAGCGCAATTGCATCTGTGCGATGATGCCAGAATGCGACTCGCACGGGGTAAGTGCCAACTGGATAGAACCCGCCGCCGAGGTCGTGCAGCAATTCTTTGATGACCTGTCGGAGGCGGCGGTTAAATCTGACGAGCAGAAGCTCCTCACCCGCACCACCACTGCCAGTGAGCTGGCGTACATTGCTAGCAGGGCCGAGGAGGCGGCGGCAGCTGCTGTCGCGGGCGAGTTTGGCTTCACGCTGGCGGAGGCGGAAGCAGCTGAGGCGGCAAGCCTTGCCGCCCATGAAGATCTTGCCGGAGATGGCGATGGCGAAGGGGAGGCCGCTGCCGGGGCGAGCCAGCCCGCCGAGGGTGCGAGTGGCCGGCTATTTTCGAGCAACTTGCCGCCGACGGAGCCCTCGGTGCAGCCCCAGTTTCATCCGAGAAGGCGTCTCCGTCGAGTTGGAGAGCCGGCAGAGGCACAGCCTGATCGGCAGCCGCGGCGCCGCGAGACGTGCTCCACCGTGGCAAACTTCATTGCCGCGGGAGGATCCCAAACCACGCCGGCAACTGAGGCCGGGTCTTCTCGGGCTGCCACGCCTGACCCTGCCGCGTCCCTTGGCAAGCGCCAAAGGGAGCCTACTCTTCCGCCACGCCGCGCAGGGAGGGCACCAGAGTTTGACCTCTCCGCACTGAGCTCTGATGACGACGAAGAGGACGAGGACGAGGAGGAGTAAGGCTTCTTTTGTACTGTACTCGCTTCTTCCTCGATTCTTGCCGCTGTTTGTCTTGTATCTGATCTGTCTCTCTCTCCAAACCCCTGTTCTGTCCCAGGACTTTGGCGGAGAGGGCGGCAAAGAGGGCCAGGGTCCCGGTGGTCGAGGACGATCCGGCTAAGGCGGCGGAAGATACATCTGAGACCACTTTGACGGACCCGGTCCCTTCCCCTCGTAGCAGCTCCCAGCACAGCCCCCAGCGTGAGTGTCTCGATTCACCTCCCGTCGTGGGGCGCGCATGGTCGCTTCTTCTTCTGCCAATATCTTGATTATTGGCTCTTTTGTATACAGGAGAAGAGCAGGCCCACCAGGAGCAGCCGGAGGCCGAAGCGGAGGTGTCGTCGGCCTCGACTATGCCACCGAGGGCCGACTCCCCGATGTGGGAGCCGTCTCCGGCAAGGAAGGGGTCCCCGGCAAGGGATGGGACCGGCGAGCCCCCGGCGGCGAAGCCCGTGATCACAGAGCCCAGCGCAGGTGAGCCTCCTTGTCGGGGATTTTCCCTCGGATCTCGCTGATCTCCCTTTTCCTTCTTCTGGGTATTTGCTTGACTATCTCTTTTCTTCCCTGCCTTCAGATCCTCCCCTTGGGGACCCGATGGAGGCTGAGGTCGCCGGCGAGGAGGACGGCTGCGGCAACACTGAGGATGTCGCTGCCGCCGAAGGAGGGGTCGGTGCGGAGGAGCCCACCGGTGACGGGGCCACCGGGGCCGCTGGCACAGGGGCCGGCGAGGGGTCCGGTGACCGCGCCGACGACCCGGAGGACACAGGGGCGCAGGGTGCCTCCCCGACCGCTGATCCCTCCGCCGCTGATGCGGCGCCGAGCTCCGAGGAGCCCCAGCCCGGCGCGTACTTGAAAGCCGGCGAGGGCATGTATATCAAGCTCCCCTGGGCATCAAGCTCTAGGGCACCAGTTGAAGGAGAGGAATTTGACGGGGAGATACTTGCCTCTGCTGGGCTGGCGGTGGTCGACAGGCCAAGCAGTAGCAGTGGCGAGTCCGAGGAGGAGCAGCTACTCCGAAAGCTGGTGTCACTTTACCGCGTCCGGCAAGCGAAGCTTGAGTCCCGGGAAGCGCTTGTCGCGCAAGCGGGAGTTGACATAGAAAAGCATGCGCAAGAACTCAAGAGCCGCAACCAAGAGGCCATCCGGTCCATTGCCGAGGAGAGGGCGCAGCTGGATGAGGCGAAGAAGGCGTTCATCCTGGAGAAGGCTGAAGCCGAGGAGCAGCAGAGGCTTGCCGCCGAGGAGCTATCCAAGCGGGACGGCGAGCTGATACAAAGGAAGGCGTACTTGGACAGCCATGACGAGGAGCTCGCCGACCGGGAACAGTCACTTGGCGGGGCGCTCAAGGAAGCGAAAGACGTCGCCGCGGCTGCCGAGGCCACCAAGAAGGAGTTGGAGGAAAAAGTGACGCAGCTGGAGGCTGATGCGACGAGGAAGAACGAGGAGCTTGCCGCACTCCAGCGCGATCGTGAGAAGGATGCGCGCGCCCACGGCGATCTGCAAGCCCAACTCTCCGAGAAGATCAAAGAGCTAAACGCCGCCAAGGACTCGAGCGCTGATCTAGAGCTGAAACTGGCCACCTTGACGGAAACGCTGGATGCCTCCAAGAAACGAGAAGATACCCTGAGGAAAGACCTCAAGGACAACGAGGAGCTGTTGACGAGGGCCGCCGAGGCCCAGAACACCCTTAAGACCACGGTGGAGCTCTGGACGGAAGGCCTCGTCAACATCGCCGCACTCATTGACGAGGAGTTGGCGGAGCTGAACTTGACGGGCTTCGGGTATTCTACAGAAGCGAACCTCCAGCCCAGCGCCAAGCTCACGCTTTTCTTCAAGGATGTGGTGATGGCGCTCGGGCAGCTCCGGGAAAGGATCCCGAAGCAGTTGGCCGCCGAGTCGCGCGCGGTCTGCGCTGGGGTCCTGGAGAAGGTGTTGGTGAAGGTCCTCTTCCGCAACCCGGGCATCGACCTCTCCCGCGTCACCAAGAAGCTGCCGGAGGGCGCTGATGTTGAGGAGCTCAAGGCCATCGTCGCACTCATCGTGGACAAAGTGAACGAGGTTAGGAGGGTCGATGGCGAGCGCGTGGATTAGGCTGCTCCTCTTCTCCCTTTTTCTTGCTGCTGCCATTTTGGTTACGGGAACAATTTTAGTTAGCGCCATAATAAGTCATTCTTGTAATATAACTTAATTCTGGATACTGCTTGCCGCGTTATTCCCTTTATTCTATTGCATCCCTTGTATGCTTTTTACCCTACGCGTTGAGGGATCTTGCCGGCGCGAGCACACTCGCTGAGTGCGGAACATCAGCAGCCTATAGTGATGCTGCTTCCGGCAAGAAATCTTGTCGGGACTAGTTGCGGCTCACTCGCATTGTTGAGCGGACTCGGAAACAACGCAAGGGCGCAACTTAGCCGCGAGTCGATTCCTCCGCGCACAGGTTTTCCATACAAGGCACGAACGTTCAAGGGATATAACTTGAGAATTTAAACTTAGCTTTTCTGTCTTCTGCATCCCGGCAAAGCTAGATTCCTTTGAACGACGCCTGGTCCACACTTTTACCTTCTCCCCCTCCCTCCCCCCCCCGGTGAACTTGTGGGCGGAGGAATCTTCTGTCTCTGAGAAGAAAGAAGAGAAAATAATGGTATGGAACCTTCAGGTTCACTATTGCTTACCGGGGGTGAGTGCTGCACAGAGTGTCAGATACCGATGCAAAAGAAGAAAATGCATTAAATTTTGACAAGACGTGCGAAGCACACAAACTTTATTTATGCACGGGGGCTGCGCCCGGCTTTGTACAAAGGGTTACATGCGACAGCGGCAAGGCTTGTACAAAAAGGTGGTTGCCGGATTGGGTCTGGCAACCACGCCTTATGGGTAAAACTTGCGAAGATGCTCTATGTTCCAGGAGTTGCTCACCGGGATGCCGTCTTCGGTCTCAAGGCGGACAGCACCGGGCCTAGTGACTCGTTTCACCCGATAAGGGCCTTCCCACTTCGGCGTCAACTTGTTTGAATTCTTGGCGGATTGAACACGCCGAAGAACAAGGTCGCCTTCCTCGACGCTTCTGGCGTTAACCTTGCGGCTATGATAGCGGCGCAAAGCTTGCTGGTAGCAAGCAGCTCGCACAGCAGCCTGAAGACGATCCTCCTCGAGGAGCAGCGCGTCATCTTGCCGCAGCCGCTCTTGCTCAAGCTCATCATAAGCGAGCACTCGTGGCGATCCGTATATGAGTTCCGTGGGGAGAACTGCCTCTGCTCCGTAGACATGAGCAAAGGGTGCCTGGCCGGTGGCTCGATTTGGCATCGTCCTGATCGACCAAAGAACCACTGGCAGCTGCTCGATCCAATTTCTTCCGCACTTGTGCAGCCTGTCGAAAGTTCTGGTCTTGAGCCCGCGCAGCACTTCAGCGTTCGCCCTCTCCGCTTGACCGTTGCTTCTCGGATGAGCAACAGAAGTGAAGCAGATCTTGGTGCCAAGATCTTGGGCGTACTGCATGAAGGTGTGGCTCGTAAACTGTGTACCATTGTCGGTAATGATCCTGTTAGGGATCCCGAAACGGTAAACAATTGACCTCAAGAACTTGACTGTTGATTGTGCTGTCACCTTTCTCACTGGTTCCACTTCAGGCCACTTTGTGAACTTGTCGACTGCAACGTACAAGTACTCAAAGCCCCCGACAGCTCGGGGAAAAGGGCCGAGGATGTCGTGCCCCCAGACCGAAAATGGCCAAGATAAAGGGATTGTTTGGAGAGCTTGAGCTGGTTGGTGAATCTGTTTGGAGTGGAACTGGCACGCTTCACACTTGGTTACTTGTGCAGTTGCATCCTGGAGGGCTGTCGGCCAGAAGAAACCTTGCCGGAAAGCCTTGTCGACAAGTGCTCTTGCGCCAATGTGGTGACCACATATGCCTCCGTGTATCTCCGCCAACAAACGCCGTCCGTCTTCCCGGGAAATGCACTTCAATTTCACTCCGTTGAATCTTCTTCTGTACAGTGTGTCATCGACAAACTGATACATACTTGATTGCCGGGCTACTCTCTCTGCTTCTTCTTGTTCCTCGGGAAGTTCCCCTGTTTGAAGGAAATGGACGATCTGCTGTGCCCATGCCGGAGCCTGAGGCTCGACGACAAGGACTAAAGGCGCAAACGCTGCTGTGGGAACATCCGCTTCCACGGCAAGGATCTGGGATCCTGCCGAAGCGTGATGCTCCCCGGCAAGCGTGTCGGGACACAGCTTGTTGGGAGCGTCTGCTTCAACGAAACAGGCCCTGGGGCTTGTCGGAGCAGACCGCTCCTCAGCACTTTCTGTGTTGATTCTGGGGACCTTCTTGGCGGCAGCTTCGGGGAGCTCTTCCGGAAAGTAGTCGCCAGTAACCAACTTTCTTTTCTTGCTTTGTCTAGTTGACGGTGTCACAGATGGCTGAGTCGGCTTGAGCACAAAAATCCCTGGTTCCACAGGCAACTTGAGTGCGGCGCACTTTGACAGGCCATCTACGATGTCATTCTGAGCTCTTGGAACATGTTCCATTTGCAGGCCGTCAAAATGCTCTTCTAGCTTTCTCACTTCATCAATGTATGCTTCCATCAATGGACTCTGATAATCTTTGTTAACTTGGCGGACGACGAGCTGCGAGTCACCCCTGACAATAAGCTTCCTGATCCCAAGTTCTGCCGTGATCCTGAGTCCGGCAAGCAAGCCCTCATACTCTGCAGTATTGTTTGTTGCTTGCTCCTTTGGAAAGTGCATCTGGACCACGTATTTGAGGTGCTCTCCGGTGGGTGCAACAAGTAGTACGCCCGCACTGGCGCCTTGCAACGAGAAGGCATCATCAAAGTACATGATCCATTCTTTGTCTGCTTCCTTGACGGGGATGCTCCTTTCCGAAGTTTCTTCATCGGGTGTTGGCGTCCACTCTGCTATAAACTCTGCCAATGCTCGGCTCTGTATAGTTGAGGTACTCTCAAACTTGAGGCCAAAACTTGACAGCTCTAGTGCCCACTCGACAATCCTGCCTGTTGCTTCTGGATTCTGCAGTATCCTCTTCAGCGGAAAGCGAGTGACAACTGTGATTTCATGTGCTTGAAAGTAATGGCGCGGCTTCCTCGAGGCCATGAGGAGGCCGAAAAGCAACTTCTGCACGCCAGAGTACCTTGATCTATCCCCCTGCAGGAGGGAGCTGACAAAGTAAACTGGGCACTGCACCATCTTCTTCTGTTTTCCTTCCGGCAACTGTGCAGATCCGTCCTTGCCGGAGCCAGAACTTGTCGGGGAAGCCCCCTGCTTGTCGCTGGACTCGCTTGCCGCGGTCGCTGACTCATCATCCGCCTCCCTTTCCGCAACTAACGCAGCACTAACCACCTGATTGGTTGCCGCTAGATATAGCAGCAACTTCTCTTGTGGCTTTGGTGTGACAAGTGTCGGAGTGGAGGATAGGTATCTCTTCAAGTCCTGCAGCGCAGCCTCCGCTTCCGGAGTCCATTTCATTGGACCTGCCTTTTTCAAGATTTTGAAAAATGGCAGGGCGTGCTCAGCAGACTTAGAGATGAACCTACTGAGAGCAGCAACACAGCCGGCAAGCCTTCGCACGTCCTTGACGCGCTTTGGTGCTTCAATTTGCTCAATGGCCTTGATCTTGTCGGGGTTGGCTTCAATCCCCCTCTGAGATACAAAGAACCCGAGAAGCTTGCCGGAAGGAACTCTGAACACGCATTTCTCGGGGTTCAACTTGAGATTGACCTTGCGCAGATTTGCAAAAGTCTCGTCCAAATCTTGGATCAGAGTCTCTTTGTCTTTGCTTTTGACCACTATGTCATCCATGTAAGCTTCTACATTTCTGTGCAACTGTGGCTCAAAAGCATGGCTAACTACTCTTGCAAATGTTGAACCAGCATTCTTCAACCCGAAAGGCATCCGTACGAAGCAGTACGTGCCACACGGAGTAATAAATGCGGTTTTTTCCTCATCCTCTTCCGCCATGAAGATCTGATGATATCCCGAGTAAGCATCAAGAAATGAGAGCAGATCACATCCTGCCGTGGAGTCTACAATCTGGTCGATGCGTGGCAAAGGGAATGGATCTTTGGGACAGGCTTTATTGACATCGGTGAAGTCGATGCAAAGCCTCCACTTCCCGTTCGCCTTGCGTACGACTACTGGGTTAGCTAACCATGTTGGATGCAGTACTCATCGGACCAGGCCTGCCGCTTCCAACTTGCTGATCTCCTCTGCTATGAACTCTTGACGCTCTATTGCTTGCTTTCTGACTTTTTGCTTGACGGGCCGCGCGTGAGGGCAGACGGCAAGGTGGTGCTCGATTACTTCCCTGGGAACGCCGGGGATGTCAGATGGTTGCCATGCAAACACATCGACATTCGCCCGTAGGAAAGCAACGAGCGCGCTTTCCTATTTGGGATCAAGCGTGGCACTGATGGTGAAAGTACCACCAGTGCTGTCCTCCTTGGCGGCCACCTTCTTGGTCTTTGGTGAGGTTATTTTTGCCTTTTTGAACTTGCCGGCGGAGCTCGATGGTGCGTCCTCGACGGCAGCGCAGCGCTCCGGGAAGGTGCGCTTGCCGGAGTGGTCACTAGAGCTATTCTTGCCGGACTTGGCTTTCTTCTTCCCCCGGGGAGCTTCATCGGCAAGTGGCTCGCGCTCTGCTGCGGCTGCTGCTTCCCGGTAGATCTTGTCGGCGCAGATGAGTGCATCCCTCTTGTCGCCTTGGACAGAAATGACGCTCATCGGGCCAGGCATCTTGAGCACATTGTATGCGTTGTGAGAGGCCGCCATGAACTTGGCGAGTGCGGGTCGGCCGAGTATCCCGTTGTAGGGTAAGGGGATATCAGCCACGTCAAACATGACCCTCTCAGTCCTGAAGTTCAATTCGCTGCCGAACGTCACCGGCAATGTGATCTTCCCCTTGGGCTGGCTCCTTCCCGGATTTATCCCTTGAAAGGTGCCAGTCTCTTCAAGCTCGCTGTCGGGGATCTGGAGCTTCTTGAGTACTGCGGAGGAAATCAGGTTCAGGCCGGCCCCGCCGTCAACCAGCATCTTCGTGACCTTGAGGTTGCGGATTGTTGGTGAAACCAACACCGGCAAGCACCCGACCGCAGTGACGCGATCAGGGTGGTCCTCAACGTCGAAGACGATGGGCCTGCTGGACCACTTCAGAGGCTTGCGCGCCTCGACGGACGGCTCTGCGGCGTTCACTTCTCGCACCCATTGCTTGAGTTGGCGGTGCGAGGTGTGCAGAGAGGCGCCGCCGTCGATGCACAACACCTCTGTTGCCTTCTGAAACTCCTGGTCATCGGTCTCATCTTCCTCCATCTCATCATTCTCATCTTCATCTTCGTCTTTGTCGCGGCCGCGGGGAGGTCTGTCTCCTTGCCGCGCCTTGGCCTTGCCGCGGAGCCCTCCCCGGGCGGGAAGCTTCTTGCCAGATCCTCCGCCACCTCCTTGGGCTCTCTCCTTATCGCGGCGCTCGTATTCAGCTTTCTGCAGCTCCGCCATCTGCT
The DNA here is from genome assembly GCA_963921465.1 of Triticum timopheevii. Lineage (NCBI taxonomy): Eukaryota > Viridiplantae > Streptophyta > Magnoliopsida > Poales > Poaceae > Triticum > Triticum timopheevii. Next base: position 146,525,342 of record OY997270.1, read on the forward strand.
CCACTTTCTTGCAGGTTTGGAGATCATGGCCCTTGGTACGGTGGATCTTGCAATACCGCTTGCCGGAGCTATCCTGCTTGTCGGCGGCTACCACAGCCTCGCCGGAGTCGTCGGTCTTGGCCTTGTCGGAGCCGCCTCCATTGCCGGAATGCTCAACAGCTAGTACATCCTTAGCCTTTCTCTTCCTATTGTTCCGCCTCCGGTTTTTCCTTGCCGGGGCGGCGTCCTCACTGTCAGATCCTTCTGCTCCGGCAACCTCTCCGGGGATTTTCCTCCCCTCCTCAGCCCGTGCACACTTGTCGGCCAGAGCGTAGAGCTCGCTGACATCTCTGATTTTGCACATCGCCATCTCCTCCCTCATCCTGCGGTTACGCACGTTCTGATGAAACGCGCTAATAACCGCGGCAGGGTGGACGTCTGGGATGTTGCGCTGCACCTGGCTGAATCTTTGTATATACTTGCGCAGGGGCTCCCCCTCCTTCTGGACAAGCAAGTGGAGGTCACTCTCCTGGCCATGAGGCTTGTGGCCACCCGTGAAGGCGCCGACAAACTGATGACACAGGTCCGCCCATGAAGAGATGGAGCCGTCCGGCAAGTGCATGAGCCAAGATCTGACGTTAGGCTTGAGTACCAGCGGGAAGTAATTGGCGAGGATCTTCTCGTCGCGTCCTCCGGCAGCCTGCACCGCGATGGTGTAGATGCTGAGGAACTCCGACGGATGTATCCTGCCATCATACTTCTCGGGCACGTCTGGCTTGAAGTTCTTGGTTTCGGGCCACTGGACTTGCCGCAGCTTGCGGGTGAACGCAGGGCAACCTGCCGCGTACGGCAAGTCGCCTGGTTCCCCGGGTGCGTGCACGTCGACAGCGGGCCCAGCGCGCTGGTCAGATTGACGTCGCGCTTCCCTCCGGCGCTCGATGCGAGTGCGAGCGTCTTCGTGTTGCCGTTCTTGGAGAACGTGGCACTGATCACGGCGAGTTCGCGGGTCCGACGACGCGGTGGAGTCGGCGTCAAGGTTGGTCCGGCGAGCTGGCGATCTTGGCCTTTGGGGCTGGGAGCGCATGGAAGCGGCACCCCCAGCGGTCCTGTCGGCGCCGGCCTGCGCCGGGGCGTCTTGTCGGGGCCTCGACGCGCTCGGTCGCCGGGGTTTGTCACCGTTGGCGAAGCCGATGAGGCTGTATATGGTCATCCTCCAGTCGTCGATCTTGTGCGGCGCCGGAGGGTAGTCTAGAAGCAGCTGGGCTCGGGCCAGCGCTTCCTCTGCTGTCTTGGGTGGCGGTGGCGACGAGCGGCGCGAGGAGCGGGATGTGCTCGGGCTCCCAATCGGATTGGGTGGAGCAACACCTCGTCCGGGCGACCGTACCTCACTCGCGCCAGCATGCGGGCGTGCATGCCGACCTCGAGCGTCCCGCAACCCACCAGCTTGGCCTTGCTCCAACGCGAGCACGGTGCTAAGAGCACCGGGGCGTTGTTGACCTTGCACCTCCTGGGAAGGGTGCGGCGTCTGCACCGTCGCCGATGCTTGCGGGGCCTTGTTCTTGGATCTGGTGACGACGCGAGACCCACCGGCGGCACCCGCTCCTCCGCCGGCGTCCACCTCACCGCCTGCTTGCTCCGGCGGTGGTGGTGGAATTGATGTAGACGGAGCGGCCACCTCCGAAGGCTTCTTCTTCGGTGGCATGTTGACGATGACGCTGATGTAGCGCGCGTGGAGACCGGATCAGATGCTCACGACCTCGACGCCCCCCTACCTGGCGCGCCAAAGATGTCGGGGCGCTCTGTGGCCTCGAGCACCTATGGGGCACTGAGGGCCCCTTCTGGTTCGGCAAGGGAGAGGGGGTCGTGCGCAGAGCAGATCGAGGTCTAGCGCGCGGGGGAGACGGGCGATTTTTACCCAGCTTCGGGGCTCTCCGGAGAGATAAAACCCCTACTGCTGCCTTTTTGCTTGTTATTTGATCTTGCTCGACTGTGCGAGCGTATGGTGGTGTCCTGGGTATCGAATGGATCGAACCCCTTCTACGTGCGCATGGGCCTCCCTTTTATACTCTGAAGGGGGGATCCACAGGTGGCAGCGTAGGAAGAGGGGGTAGAAAGGTAAAATTGCGGGTTGGTACAACAGTGCACAACAGTGACCCTACCTAACTCTGACGGCAGGGGACAAGGGCATTAAATGCCCGTCCGGTCGCCCCAACAGTGCAGGAGGAGTGACCGTTAAGTGAGCCACCGGTTGCCACAATGGTGTCTCTGTCAGCTCCGTTTGCCACCTCGCTCCGCATGGCTGCGTAGCGCCCCGCCACGTGCCCTTGGGATGGCCTTGTGATGACACGTCGCTGGGTGCGCTGGAGTGTGGGTGGCAGCCTTGCCGCGGCAAGTGCCTTGCCGCGGCCCTTCTCTTGTTGTGCCGGCAAGCTTGCCGGCCGTCGGGCCTTGCCGGGGCGCGCGGGGCGCCGCGGCAAGTCTTCTGGTGATGCCTCGGTTGGTCTTCCCGGCAAGCTCTTCTTGCCGGGGCCTTCGTTTTCTTGGTTAGTACTTTGTTCTTGAATGGCAGTAATAAGGAACGGTGGAGGGCCTTGGCGGGCATCCGGCAAGCCTTGCCGGGGGGTGCTGCGACTGCCCGTGCACAAGTTCGGGGTACTAAGGTACCCCTACTTTAGTACACCGACAATACCGTTAATGTAGTTGAGGGTGACGGGGATCGGATCGCAGTCCAGGGGGTTGATGCTCGCCACCCTACGATCTTTATGCTGCGTGACACACCGTTTCTGAAGATCAGGCGGCATCAGCAAGCAAGGAGCTGGCTTAAAAAGCTCCGGCCTGAGGGCTTTGAGTAAACGGTATAGCCCCGATGAGCACGCGGCGAGCGGCATGGTACTGAGATTGTCCACAGGCAAAACAATGAGCTTGATTACCTCTATGGGGAGTGAATTCCAGCCACTCTTTCGGCGGATGCTTCTCGGTTCTGCCATTGTTAGTGCTTGGGTTTCGGACGAGGGGGGAGCTGCCTTAGTGGGGATGGAAGATTGGACGATATTATGTGCGGACAAAGATGGAGAAGCGAATATGTGCTACGGGAAGTGGACAAGTGATGATGACTACAGCATGCCGCTTGACTTACGAGACACATACCAACAGCGTAGGATCATATCGATGCCAGACAACTTGCTTGAGTGATCACAGTACTGGTACCCCCTACAATACCTACTACTATGCCCTAACTTGCTTGAGTAGAGTAGTAGAGTAGGACTTTGCTCTACTACTAGCACCGGAGGAGTAGTATATTCTAATCTAAAATAGTTACAAACTTCAATGCCCAAGCGTGGAACGACTATGAATCGTGCTAACTCCAACTCCCAGCAAACGTTCGCTGGGAGACATGGCAATTGCAAACGCCCGTGACGCAGTTACAGTACGTGTGTGCGGCTTAAAAACAGGCCACCGTCGGATGGAAATCTGACGGTTACGTGGGATTTGCCAAGATTGAGCTCGTGCCGAACAATCGAAGATATCATTACTAAAAAAAGGTTAAAACACCCGGGGCAATAACTTGCACCGGCTGACCACTAACAATGATACTAACATCCCGTCAAAAAACAATGATACTAACATAGTTGTAAAATGGTCAAAGGCCGTGTCTACGTGGTGATTAGAATTATATGCAAAAAAATAGCAAGATGCTCGTTCATTACATGGCACACCATCATCACCAACTCGGTTTTTTCTCTACTCCTACTCCTATAAAAGACTCAGTTGGTGATGATGGAGGCGAGGAGGCGTGTTCAGCCAGGCGTGCAGCGGACGGCGTAGTACTATTTGATTTGTTATAAAAAACAAAGAAGAGTAGTAGGGATAGAGATAAGAGTAGAGATAGAGACTTAGGGAGGAGCACGAGATTGTGGGAGATAAGGATGAATGAGGCAAGGCCTTATCTGTAAATGTGGAGAGAGGTGCGGGTATCTTTTGTAAAATTGTCATAGTTGGCTTTCTATCGTCAGATATAGATCGGACGGTCTATATTACAAGATGGCAGGCACACCATCATCACCAACTCGGTTTTCTATAAGAGTAGAGACTAGGGAGTACTAGTAAGGACACCATCTACTGCCTCGTCTGCTACTCCTGCGCTCCATTCGGCGGCTGCAACGTCCCCTACAGCCACTCCCTCCTGCGCTCCATTCGGCGGGCATTGTTGAAATTTGGTGAGCGCACTCTCGCGACTGCTGGCAGCCACGACTTCACCGACGACGACTTCTTCCCCGACCTCGGCAACCTCTTCCTCAACGACATGGGCGACAACCACAACGCCAACGGTGCTGCTCCCGTTGCATTGTATGTGTTTCTGTCCTTCCTGTTCAAAATTGTGGTAGAATTCATATTTCTACTATGTATCCTACTACTATGCTAGTCCACATGATTAGTTTCATCTCTGTTATAGCCATCATGATTTATTTTGTGCTTATTCGGATTAAATCTCATAGTAACTTGCTCATATATTCAACTAGCGCAACGTCCCCTACAGCCACTCCCATTTCATGGACGGCCTGGTGGATGCCTCCAAGGAGCCCTTCATCTACTGCTATGAGTGCCCGATGCCATTTTGGGGCTCGCCGGTGGACATGGTGCATCACCTCACGGATGCGTGCAACGGTCACTACTGGCCCTTGGCGGAGAACATCAAGTACGAGACATGCTACCCGTTCACCATGCCGGAGTCGCTAGAGGATCACCGCTGCCTGCTAGTCTCGGAGGAGGACGGAAGCGTCTTCCTCTTGATCGTGGGCACCAGCGAGGCCCGCGCAAGCCGCCGCCCCGTCTCTGTAGTGTGGGTCAGGGGCGACGCCGCTGACGCTGACACTGATATGAGGCCGATGTAGGGGTGCGTGCTCAGTGTTACTACCCCTCCGGGTCACATGGACGGCGACACCGGCTACATTGAACGGACTTGGACTCTGCGAAGCTAGGACCTTCCCGCCAATGTGGACATGGAAAACCCATGGTCTTATTTACCCGCCAACGCGATGCAAGGGGACTCCAAGGAGGTTCACCTGGACATATGCATTATCAAGTTAAATGTTGATCATTAGTCTTCGCTCAATGTAATCCGCTGTTTAAGCATGTGGAGACTTCCATGCATGATCTTACTCTATTGGAGTATCACGCTTGAATAAAAGTGTACCCGTTTATGGCTTAGTCTAGAATCTTCCATGTATGAACTTTTACTATAGTACTGGTGAAAGACTTACTATGAACCATTTCTAACATCTCCTCTGCCCCTTCCAAGTCATCCTAATTTAATCCCTCCATCTAGGTGTATAAGGGCATGGTTAATACTTAATAGTATAGCCAACGGTTGACTACAAGAAAATGCCATGTCATCTGTAGCCAACATGTATAACAATCGATACTCAAAAACTAATTCTTAAAGATCATTTCTTGCAAAGCACAATAAGTGTTATTTCTTCACAAGTTTTGGATGCGGGTTGAACAGTTGAACGCTTTTGTTTGCAAAAGATACCTTTTTATCTATTTCACCCGGATGTTTGTGAGCTCTAGAGATGAAATAATATCCGAAGAAACCTATCGATACTCGTTACACATGAGATGACCCCCACATCCTTTGTCAAATAAACAAATCCCCGATCAATGCATTTCACTCTTCCGTGCAACACACAGGCACCTTACTACAATAGATTAGTACGACCAAAAATTGAACTAACATTATATATAGTACGATAAATGTTGATGCATGTCACCTAAAATTATATCATTCAAAACTATGTTCAAATACGAATCCAACGATATAGTTTTTGTTGACATGCACTAACATTTTGTCAGTTAAATCTTCAGTCAAATTCAATGGGGGACTAATAAACCACGACGGATGTAGTACAATTGTAGAGGGCGGTGCTACACGGGAGTCTCACCCTGCTCGTGGCGCGGCAGTAAAGCCGTCATATCACAAAACCCATTCACTGCCAGTAATAAGTGGCGTGGTAAAATAAACGGACAAGCAAACATCACATCCCTCCATCTTTTTTGCATTTAATCTCTCTGCATTTACTTTCTCCGATTCATCTCGCACACTCGATCCCTAGCTACTACTCCTAGTATCCCTAGCTACTACTCCTAGGGCAAGTTCTTTTGGCGGCTTAAAAAATGAGTCGTCTCATCCCCAGCTTTTCCCATAAGACTAGTCACAGTGGAGAGTAACATTAAGGCGCCTCACTCATTTATTTGGGCTTCTAAACTACTACTAGTACTCCCTTCATTTTTATATACAAGGCCACAAACTCAAATTACAGGTACCAAGATAAAAATCAATGTGCGCTTTACAAGTCAATTTATTTTCTCGTTTATCAGGTTAATTAATAGGGTGCATGCACATTAGAAGAAATTGAGTGGCCGTGAGAGAGGAAGTAGATGAGTTTGTCATTATCATCCACTACATGCATGCTAGTAATTAAGCCATGGGTTACTAGTACGAGGAAACATCATTAATATTTGTCTCGATTACTGTTGGTGGCCATGTATAGATGCAAAATGTATTTTTTTATAGTGGCCTTGTATACAAAAATGGAGGGAGTACCTCCGTCCTGCTTTATTCATCACCATTGTAATTTGTGGTAAATTTTTGACCAAAGATTTAACTGATAAAATTTTAGTGCATGTGACATCACAAACATTTCATTAGTTAAATTTATGATCAAAATTTGACACAGATTATAATGGGGACCAATAAACCAGGACGGAGCTAGTAGTAATGGGATTACTACTAATCTAGAAGCCTAAACGAATTGGCCCCTGGTACTCCTACTAGTAGTACTAGTACTCAAGTTGGAATTCTAATTGCACGGCACAACTTGTTAGGCAAAAAATTTGATACAGGGTGTAGGAAGCGGTTTGGGAATTTGCATGCCTTTCCGACCAGTGAGATACTCCGTACAAAGTACGACAGAAAAATAACCACAGAGAAGGAAGCTAAAAGTAAACAATCAAACAAGAATTTTTGCATTTGTTTTGCATTGAATCGTTTCACAAGCTTGACTAGTGTTGTTTTTCTACTTTTACAAAAACCGCATCGTAATGTTAAAACGTGTGTTTGCCCGTACATAAGTAATAGTAGTACTCCCTCCGTCTAGGTGTATAAAGTCTTCCCTCCTTCTTGGTCACGCTGCACAACTAAAGATGACTTATTCACCTGGACAGAGGGAGTAGCACAGTCTGCAAGCATATATAGAGAGAGAGACGTGTAGTACAATAGTATATAGTACTAAAGTTTGTGCTGTATGCACCTACTTACAAAATGCGTACGGATACACAAGGTTTCCAAACTTTCCCTCTTACATACTTAATTAAGGACGCTAATAATTCTCGAACGTCCGGGATTTATCATTTGCGTCCCAAAACTAATGAGATCACCTTACGAAACTAAATTATACTCCTACTAAAAGCCATGGCACTCGCAGGAGCGCTTGTGGCGCGCCGCGAGTGCCCTGGTGCGCGGTCGTTTCCTAGCGCGCCAACATAACGCCTCTTCCTCAGCCTCGCAACTCGCGAGGTGCTGATTGGCAGCTTGCTGACGGGAGAGCGTGATCTCATCGGTGTGGTGATCCGACGCCAGCAGGTACTCCTCCTCGCTGGAAGCGTGCACACATTCCACGTACCGCCAAGCGTAGATGAGGCGCTTGGGCCCGACTGCACTCAGGGCTTTGGCACGGGCGTCCTCCGCCACCCTCACGGCCCTTGCACGAGCCTTCTACCAAAGAGCCAATTGCTTGACTCTCTCGGACGCGACATAGACCTGACAGGCAGCTTGCCCCGCGGCGCGCTTCTCTTCCTCGCCCTTATTCTCCGCCTCTATTTTGGCGTGCTCTGTCGGCAGCAAAGCCTCGCACATGGCGACATCCATTTATTTCCAAAGCTCCTCAAGGCGGGGGGGCTCGGCGGGTGGCGCAGCGTTCTCCTTGTGGCGGGGAGCCGACGTGTCCTCCAATGCGCGTGCTGGCGAGATTGGGAACGCCGACGCGTCCACCTCGACGCGTCACGGCGAGGAGTGGAACACCAACGCGTCCTCCTCGACTAGTGGCGGCGAGGAACGGAATGGTGACACGTGACCGTCCGGGCGGTGCAGTGAGGGGCGCCTATGGCTTGGGAGGGGCGATGCCATGGTGGTTGACGTGAGAGGGAGGGGGAGGAGATGGCGATGAACGTGAGCGTTCTTCCGAATGCCGTGGGAGGCACGGTATTTATAGCGAGCAATGGCACACCTACGTAAGATATGGACTGAGCTGCACTGACTTAACTGCAGGTCCAGTTGCATCACTCACAGGTGGGCCAGACCCTTGTAGGGCCCATATGTCAGTGACCCAATGCACTTGCAGTTAAGTAATTGAAGCAGCGTCCTGGAAGATATGTTGCGTGATTAACGTAACATCTATGTGGGAATATTTGTTGGAGTAAATTGCTGGGGAGGGAAGGGGTGGAAATATTGTTGGTCACAATGGATTGGACGAGCGTGGGGGGAGGAGAGTCATGCATGCAGATTTTTTCCACACGGTGTGGAGTGGTGGGACCGCCGGAGGGAGAATGAGAGTCTGGCAGACATATTGTTTCCACACATGGAGAGGAAAAGATTTGGAGATGAACGGGCTTCCTGCAGGTATGGGGAACGGTGCATAATAAGTCATCTTGCATGCCGGGCTAGGTACAGTCTCAAGTCATTAAAAACATACACGCCCCACATATGTTCATATTTCAAGGTGCACTAAATTATTGCATGCGATGATTAAGGCTGGCCATAATGTTGGTATCTTAGCTGGTATCATGCACACGGGAATAGAAAACATGCTGATGTGGCAAAGAATTATAGAAGAGAGGGGGGTTAGAGTAACTAGTGTTCATGCATGCATTGGTAAACACATTTTTTGTGAAGAACGACATCATTAGTTGAGTACTTTTGCAGACTACAAAAACTATTCCACCGCCTCTATCTTGCTAAGAGTAGGTGAAATTTTTGAATTGAGCCCTTTAAACTAGAAGGGAGGTAGAAGTACTCTAATAGCTAACCTTGTTGTGATAACAAGATAGGACATGGCACGCACCTGGATGGAGGAACTAGTCTGCATTGTGCATTTAAGTTTTGTCTGAAGTCAATGTACCTTTACTTTGACCAAACTTATAGAAAAATGTATAAACATTCACAATGTCAAATCAATATTTTTATACTCATTATAAAACATAGTTCTTATACTCATTATAATCAGTATTGTAGATATTGATATTTTTAGTGTAAATTTGGTCAAACACTTTGCAAACGGTTGACGGGAGTAAAAAGGACCAGAGGGAGTATCAGGCTGGTCATAGTGGGGAGTAATTTAGACTAGTAACATGCATATGTTACTAGTCTATGTTACTACCTCTATAGTGCATAGTATCATAGATTAGTATCATAGGTGGTCTCATTTATTGCCATGCATGACACATAGTAGCATCACATTTATTATGTTACGGTATCTACCTATGTTACTATAACCATCTCTCTCTTCTTTAATTGCCTACCACATAAGCATGTTTGCGAGTTCCAAGTGCATGATACTACTTATGTTACCCCCACTATGGCCAGCCTCATGCATGCGGAGTAGGCAAAAAAATTGCTCATTTATAGCCGGTCGAAGTCTCAAAGGGCGCGACCACGCGAGGAAGGCAAAGGTCGTGGGAGGCGCCATGGTTGACGGAATTAAGTGAAGTTACATCCACGCACCGGCATGGCATGCGAACAGGCAGAAGCTATACCGGCAGGCCTATGATATGGGTCTAGTAGACATGACATCTAGTGGGTCTCGCATAGTTCTCGAGAACTCTTTGGGGGCTTGCGGTCGTTTATCCACCGGGCAAGCCAGCAACCCCACGCCATTCGTACGCCCTAGTCATCCCCGTCTTCTACCTTACAATAGTTTGCTCCCAGTCGTCCCGTCGTTTCACATTAGTTCGCTCCCAGTTTTTTTTTGCGGGGTACAACAGTTCAACTTCTCCTAACCCTCCTCCAAAATCCATGGCCTCCCAAATCTCCATGGTCACCGCTGAGTACCAGGTTAGAGCCATCACCGGCGATGAGTTCATCGTCATCTACACACGTGGATCCGTGACGGTGAAAGCATGGCTATCTCGCTTCCTACGCATGTTCAACAGTTCAACGGATGAGTGGTCGCTGGGCTAGATGTTGAGTACACCACAGTCCTAGAAAGAGAGAAGATTCTAAAGGAGGCAGAGAGGAAGAAGCCCGCCGTGATCCAGGTTTGCATACATAACGTTTGCTTGGTCTACCACATATGCCATGCCGACGTTAAGTGCCAGGATTTTAAAAACTTCCTCAAGGACGAAAGAGTGAAATTCGTTACTGTAGACTTTAGGAATGACAGGGATGTCCTGCGTCGGATAGGTCTCGTTGTAGGCCAGCCCTTCGATCTCCAGAAAGCAAGCCTGGTGTCCTCCTCTCAGCCTTCAATGTTGACCCTGGCATTAGCCATGATTGATCCTTCGTACGCTAAACTGAAGAAACCTCATCACGAGTTTCATCATGCATGGGAGTCGAAGACATTAGATGAAGATCACATCCTGTACCCAGCAATGGATGCCTACCTTTGTTTAAATATCTACAAGGGTTGGATGAAGAAGCAGAGCCCAGTGTCCGGTTCAAGCAAAGAAGCGTCGGTGAATAGGAAGAGGAATAGGGACGAGGACGAAGTTGAGGACGTGGACTCGGACTCAGAGTAGGTGGCAGTGCCGTCGCTCATGCTGGTTCTACTGCAGTGTCAAGCGGACTAGTTGCTTAGTTTATTTTCAAGGGTGTGTTGTGTTGAGGCCCAAGTAGAACTATGTCTATGTTCTTTCTTGTCATTTGAACTCTTTAGTACGTACAGTAGTACTAGTACTATGTCTTACTACTGTTCTTCTTGTAGTTGGTAGTACTGCTCGTATCTTCGTGTTCCTAGTGTACTTAATATGTTCATACTAGTAGTATAATTTGGGTCAGTGGATTTGTGAAAGAAGTTCGACGGAGCGAAGGAAGAAGACGGCTGAAGAGGTGGAATAAGCCCTTCTAGCCATCCATGTTGCATCAAACGGCTCACAAGAGTCGACTGACCCAAATTGCTCCTTTAGATTGCAGGATCCACGTGGCATTCAAGGTCTCGAAGGTATATTCCGCGTCCGCACCCGGTTTGAGGGCTCGACGCGCGCGCGACCGGCTTCCGCCGCGACAGCACCATGCGCGCCTCCTCCGCGCGGGCAGAGACGACAATGACACGCTAGTTCCTCCTGGCCGGCGTGCTGGAGCACGTGCTCATCCTCCTGTTCATATGCTGCGTGCATTGATGATGAGGACATCGATACCATTGTTACACCCACAGCCCCTGCTGCTATACATACTGGACCAATTACTAGAGCTCGCGCACGCCAACTAAATTACCAGGTACTTTCGTTTCTTGGTAATGATTCTAATGTTCATGAGAATATGATGCTGCCTAAATTGGATACATTTGTTTTGCTTACAAATGAAGGGCCTAGCTTGGAGAAGGATGGACATTGGAGCAAGAACAAGCATGGAGATGATGGCATGCGCAAGGGGAACAAGAACGGAGTTACAAGTGATGATTTCAGGACTTTGAAGCCACCATAATGGGTGCATGAAGCCTTGGACGAAATATACAAGATGCCACTTCATAAAGTTCGTCCCGAGGCTATTCTAGGTGCTGCGTCACCTTATTATTGGGCCAGGCCCATGTAATTTCGAAATACATAAGTATATGCTATTTTTTAGAGTCCGTATGTGTGGGGAAACAAGAGATAGGGTTGATTTCGGACCCCTCCACCAAGGGCCACGAAATTCCCCCCCTCTTCCTCCATATATACAGCCCTTAGGGCACCGTTTCGACCTTGGGTTTTGTTTAGATTAAAGTTCGCCATAGCTGCAACTTCGCATACTTTGTTTCTGTTCAACGACCAGACAAAGGCGTCACAGAACCCCACCTTGATCAATAAAGCTTTCATCTTATATTCGCAATATCCAGATTGCAATCTCAGTTTCTTGCTTGTTCTTCGTTTGCTCGCAGGAAACAGACCCTCGTGGTCAGGTTGATCGTGCTCCGGCTTGGTCAATAACCTCTCGGAGTTGGTTTAGCGATTGCTAAGGCGCGACGTCCTCGCACGTTCGTAGTCGGATCGTCAAAGTCGACTTCCACCAAAGCGATATCCATCATCTCGTCGAAAGACGTGACACCTTTGCCTCTATCAAGTGGTATCAGATTTCCAGGTTGCTCGGTGAGATTTTACAGTTTTTCGTAGTTTAGATCGAGTCTGTTCTTCATACCTACAGTCCACGAAAAAGCCACAAAAAAATTAGGGTTAGTTCATCATATCTGAACCAATCTGAGCCTTTGCATAATCTTTTTAGGGTTTTTCTTTGTTGAATTTGCGGTTGCATCGTCGTGTCTAGTTGCTGGTCTTAGCGTCTAGTCTTTTAGAGTTTCGAGTTCTGGTCATAAGTTGTCACGCCGCCACCGCACCATCATCATCGCCCCTGCCATCTACCACCACCGCTTCGAATCTGTATCCATATACCACCACCAATCCGTATCCATATACCACCACCGATCCATATCCATATACTACCACCGCTGCCATATACCACCACCGCTGCCATATACCACCACCATATATCCACCACCAATCCAAGTTCCTTGCAGATTAGGTTTGTTTTCGAGATCCATCTAATTTCTGATTCGTGTTTCCTTGTCTGAGTAGGTTTCGGATTCCAGCAATCTTCTGCCGTCCGTAGAAGATGTTGGTTTCCAAAAAAAGTGTCCGGAAACCACCCTCCGTTTAGGCCCAAAATTTTCCAAAAACGCACTGGACAAAAAAAATTCTAGCTATCCTATTTTTAGGTGTTTCTAAGCGTATTGAGACAGTCGCCATTATAGAAAGTTTTTTTTCACCCGTTTCCAGTTTTTTGGGTCTGGGCAGTCGAAAAAAAAACATTTGGTCGAAAAAATTTCTTGCCTATCCTGTTCTCTTGACTTGGGAAGAGTTTTGAGACACTCGCCATTATAGTGATTTTCGGCAAAAAAAAGGAGCGAAAAAAAAGAGCGCAAAAAAAAGAGTGAAAAAAAATTCAGAGTGTGCTTCTCCCTTGTTTCCGTGCAGCGTCGTGATTTTGTTAGTGTTCTAGGCTCGCGTCTCTAGCATAGTCTAGCCTAAGACCAGCACAGTACCGTCATTGAGCGTTTATTCAACTTTGCATCTCTGAATTGATTATTGCTGACCCTTTTTGCTACCATATTATAAGCCTTCCCAGCTCCACATACATCTACGTCGTGCGTTTGACTCTCCATGGTAATCGCTCTATCCAAGCTTTGAGAGTTTTGACAACAACGGTAGCCGATCACCAGCTACTGCTGGGTAAGAACTGGTAAGAATTTGAGATTTGCTTGAAGGATTTGTGACTCCCCACCACCACCATATTCCAGTAGTCTGTAGGATCATATACTTGTCTGTTTCTATTGCTGCTAACTATGGCAGGAACACACGCCGATGAGATTGACTGGGAGAACATGACGAACAAGGACCTTCATGATAAGTTTCATCAAATGTTGGGTCAACATGTGGAAGACGTGATGGCCAGCTTTGGAAAGGCATTGGAGAGGATGGATGACATTGAGAAGACAATTGACACCAAGTTGGACGCCAAGTTCAATGAATTACTCAAACGTCTCCCACAACCAACGCCGGCTGCACCTATCGCACCTCTGCAACAACAACAACTACAACAACGCCCCCTTCCGAATCAGTATGGACGAGCACGGCGTGTTCCTACTGAGCCAGGACAAAATTCTGGTGCCGCTGCTACTGCGGTTGGTGCTTCTATAGCTCCTGCTGTTACTGCAGAGGTGGAGGAATATTATGAGGATGAGGTTGATCAAAATCAGAACTACGTGTAGCCACCAGCACCACCACCAGCAGGTCGACCTCAGGTATATATTCGCAACGGTAGGCCTGCACTACCACCTCAGGTACGAGATAATGACCATATTCCGAAACTGAAATCGAATATTCCACCATTTGAGGGTAGATATGTTCCTGATATATATCTTACTTGGGAGTTAGAAACTGAACAACGTTTTACATGTTTACAATATCACGAGGAGAGACAGGTTGCTGCTGCTGTTTGTGCTTTCACTAGTTTTGCATGTGTATGGTGGTCTGAACAATGTAGATTATATCCTATTCAAACTACTTGGGCTGCTTTGAAAACTGCTATGCGTACTCGTTGGGTTCCACCATATTATCAACGTGAATTGCTTCAAAAATTGTAGCGTTTAAGACAAGGAAAAAATTCTATAGAAGAATATTATCAGGAATTACAAACTGGCATGATTAGATGTGGTATTGTTGAGGAGAATGAAGCTATGCTTGCACGTTTTATAGGTGGATTAAATAGAGAGATTCAGACCATTCTAGAGTATAAGGAGTATACTAATATCACTCGTTTATTCCATCTTGCTTGTAAAGCTGAACGTGAAGTGCAGGATCGACAAGCATTGGCGCGAACTAACTTTTCTGCAGGTCGACTTTCATCATGGACACCGCGTGCATCCTCTACTTCCACTACACCAGCACCTCCATCAGCTGCTACCTCCAGCCGTGATACAAGAAAGCAGGCACAACCTCCACTATCTGCCAAGAGCGCACCTGTCGGGCCTACACAGAGCTCTTCTTCTTCCATGGCATCAACTGGGCACACAAGTGATATTATTTGTCGTCGTTTTAAGGGAAGAGGTCATTATGCAAGAGAATGCAAATCTCAGCGTGTGATGATTGCTACTGAGGACGGTGGGTATGATTCCGCTAGTGACTATGATGAGGAGACGTTGGCTCTTATTACATGTGAAGAACACGGTGGAGATGATTCTGATCATGAGACGCAATACATGGCTCCTGAAGACGCTGACAGGTATGAATGTTTAGTTGCTCAACGTGTTTTGAGTGTGCAGGTCACACAAGCTGAGAAAAATCAGAGGCACAATTTGTTCCATACCAAGGGAGTTGTGAAGGAACGTTCTGTGCGCGTCATCATAGACGGAGGGAGCTGCAACAACTTGGCTAGCATGGAGATGGTGGAGAAGCTTTCTCTATCCACAAGACCACGTCCACATCCTTACTACATCCAATGGTTCAACAACAGCGGCAAGATTAAGGTAACACGTACTGTTCGTGTGCATTTTAGTATCTCCAGATATGCTGATTATGTTGATTGTGATGTGGTACCTATGCAAGCATGTTCCTTATTACTGGGTAGACCATGGCAATTTGATAAAAATTCTGTACACCATGGTAGAAACAATCAGTATACTCTTGTTCATAAGGATAAAAATATTACTTTGCTTCCTATGACTCCGGATTCTATTTTGAAAGATGATATTAATAGAGCTAATAAAGCAAAACAGGAGAAGAATAAGAGCGAAAATCAGATTGTGGCAAAAGAATTTGAGCAACAAATGAAGCCTAATAATAAACCATCTAGTGTTGCTTCTGAAATAAAATTGAAAAGTGCATGTTTATTTGCCACCAAATCTGATATTGATGAGCTAGATTTCAGCAAATCTGTGTGTTATGCTTTTGTGTGGAAAGAGGCATTATTTTCATTCGAGGACGTGCCTTCCTCTTTGCCTCCTGCTGTCACTAACATTTTGCAGGAGTTCGCTGACGTCTTTCCACAAGACGTGCCACCGGGATTACAGCCTATTCGAGTGATTGAGCATCAGATTGACTTAATTCCCGGTGCTTCATTGCCAAACCGTGCGCCATACCGTACCAATCCAGAGGAGACGAAGGAGATTATGCGTCAAGTACAAGAGCTGCTCGACAATGGTTATATACGCGAATCCCTTAGTCCTTGTGTTGTTCCTATTATTCTAGTGCCGAAAAAGGATGGTACATCACGTATGTGTGTTGATTGTAGGGGCATTAATAATATTACTATTCGTTATCGTCATCCTATTCCTAGGCTAGATGATATGCTTGATGAATTGAGTGGTTCTACAATATTCTCCAAAGTTGATTTGCGTAGTGGATACCATCAAATTCGTATGAAATTGGGAGATGAATGGAAAACAGCATTTAAAACTAAGTTTGGTTTATATGAGTGGTTAGTCATGCCTTTTGGGTTAACTAATGCACCTAGTACTTTCATGAGATTAATGAACGAAGTTTTACGTGCTTTCATTGGATGATTTGTGGTAGTTTACTTTGATGACATATTGATTTATAGCAGATCTTTGGAAGAACATTTGGAACATTTACGTGCTATTTTTATTGCTCTACGTGATGTTTGTTTGGTAACCTTGGGAAGTGCACCTTTTGCATCGACCGAGTGTCTTTTCTTGGTTATGTTGTTACTCCACAGGGAATTGAAGTTGATAAAGCCAAGATTGAAGCTATTGAGAGTTGGCCGCAGCCCAAAACGGTCACACAAGTGAGGAGTTTTCTTGGCCTCGCTGGATTCTATAGGCGTTTTGTGAGAGATTTCAGCACCTTTGCTGCACCTCTCAATGAGCTTACAAAGAAGGATGTGCCTTTTGTTTGGGGTACCGCACAGGAAGAAGCCTTCACGGTATTGAAAGATAAGTTGACACATGCTCCTTTACTCCAACTTCCTAATTTTAATAAGACTTTTGAGCTTGAATGTGATGCTAGTGGAATTGGATTAGGAGGTGTGTTATTACAAGATGGCAAACCTGTTGCATACTTTTCTGAAAAATTGAGTGGGCCTAGTCTGAATTATTCTACTAATGATAAAGAATTATATGCTCTTGTTCGGACTTTAGAAACATGGCAACATTATTTATGGCCCAAAGAATTTGTTAAACATTCTGATCATGAATCTTTGAAACATATTAAAAGTCAAGCTAAACTGAATCGTAGACATGCTAAATGGGTTGAATTCATTGAGACTTTCCCTTATGTCATTAAACACAAGAAGGGTAAAGAAAATGTTATTGCTGATGCATTGTCTCGTCGCTATACTATGCTTTCACAACTTGACTTCAAAATATTTGGTTTGGAGACCATCAAAGATCAATATGTGCATGATGCTGATTTTAAAGATGTATTGCAGAATTGTAAAGAAGGAAGAACATGGAACAAGTTCGTCGCTAATGATGGATTTGTGTTCCGTGCTAACAAGCTATGCATTCCAGCTAGCTCCGTTCATCTTTTGTTGTTGCAGGAGGCGCATGGAAGAGGACTAATGGGACACTTTGGCGTGAAGAAGACGGAGGACGTACTTGCTACACATTTCTTTTGGCCAAAAATGAGACGGGATGTTGAGTGTTTTATTGCTCGCTGCACTACATGTCAAAAAGCTAAGTCACGACTCAATCCTCATGGTTTATATATGCCTTTGCCTGTACCTAGTGTTCCTTGGGAGGATATATCTATGGACTATGTTTTAGGTTTACCTAAAACAAAGAAGGGGAGGGATAGCATATTTGTTGTCGTGGATAGATTCTCGAAAATGGCACACTTTATACCATGTCATAAAAGCGATGATGCTGTTAATGTTGCTGATTTGTTCTTTAGTGAAATTATTCGCTTGCATGGTGTGCCAAATACTATTGTTTCAGATCGTGATACTAAATTTCTTAGCCACTTTTGGAGATGTTTATGGACTAAGTTGGGGACTAAACTGTTTTTTAGTACTACTTGTCACCCCCAAACTGATGGACAAACTGAAATAGTCAATAGAACATTGTCTACTATGCTTAGGGCTGTTTTGAAGAATAATAAGAAAATGTGGGAGGAATGCTTGCCTCATATTGAATTTGCTTATAATCGTTCATTGCATTCTACTACTAAGATGTGCCCTTTTGAAGTTGTGTATGGTTTCCTACCTCGTGCACCTATTGATTTGTTGCCTCTTCCATCTTCGGAGAAGGTTAATTTTGATGCTAAACAACGTGCTGAATTGATTTTAAAAATGCATGAGTTAACTAAGGAAAACATTGAGCGTATGAATGCTAAATATAAACTTGCTGGAGATAAGGGTAGAAAACATGTTGTGTTTGCACCTGGAGATCTTGTTTGGTTACATTTGCGTAAGGATAGATTTCCTGATTTGCGCAAATCAAAGCTAATGCCACGTGCTGATGGTCCCTTTAAGGTGTTGGAGAAAATAAATGATAATGCATATAAACTTGAGCTGCCTGCAGATTTTGGGGTTAGTCCCACTTTTAACATTGCAGATTTGAAGCCTTATTTGGGTGAGGAACATGAACTTCCGTCGAGGACGACTTCATTTCATGAAGGGGGGATGATGAGGACATCGATACCATTGTTACACCCACAGCCCCTGCTGCTATACATACTGGACCAATTACTAGAGCTCGCGCACGCCAACTAAATTACCAGGTACTTTCGTTTCTTGGTAATGATTCTAATGTTCATGAGAATATGATGCTGCCTAAATTGGATACATTTGTTTTGCTTACAAATGAAGGGCCTAGCTTGGAGAAGGATGGACATTGGAGCAAGAACAAGCATGGAGATGATGGCATGCGCAAGGGGAACAAGAACGGAGTTACAAGTGATGATTTCAGGACTTTGAAGCCACCATAATGGGTGCATGAAGCCTTGGACGAAATATACAAGATGCCACTTCATAAAGTTCGTCCCGAGGCTATTCTAGGTGTTGCGTTACCTTATTATTGGGCCAGGCCCATGTAATTTCGAAATACATAAGTATAGGCTATTTTTTAGAGTCCGTATGTGTGGGGAAACAAGAGATAGGGTTGATTTCGGACCCCTCCACCAAGGGCCACGAAATCCCCCCCCCCCTCTTCCTCCATATATACAGCCCTTAGGGCACCGTTTAGACCTTGGGTTTTGTTTAGATTAAAGTTCGCCATAGCTGCAACTTCGCGTACTTCATTTGTGTTCAACGACCAGACAAAGGCGTCACAGAACCCCACCTTGATCAATAAAGCTTTCATCTTATA
This sequence comes from Triticum timopheevii, assembly GCA_963921465.1. Classification (NCBI taxonomy): domain Eukaryota; kingdom Viridiplantae; phylum Streptophyta; class Magnoliopsida; order Poales; family Poaceae; genus Triticum; species Triticum timopheevii. The sequence goes on from OY997270.1 coordinate 146,544,388, forward strand.
TTCGCAATATCCAGATTGCAATCTCAGTTTCTTGCTTGTTCTTCGTTTGCTCGCAAGAAACAGACCCTCGTGGTCAGTTTGATCGTGCTCCGGCATGGTCAATAACCTCTCGGAGTTGGTTTAGCGATTGCTAAGGCGCGACGTCCTCGCACGTTCGTAGTCGGATCGTCAAAGTTGACTTCCACCAAAGCGATATCCATCATCTCATCGAAAGACGGGACACCTTTGCCTCTATCAATTGACGCAGCTCCACCAGCTGCTCGCGTGCTTGGCAGCACGGCGGCATCGCGAGGAGGGACTACAGACGACGTGAGCGGGCGATCCTTCGGCTTCATGGCACAGGGATGGCGGCGACACGGTGATGATGGGCGAGAAATTGTTGGCCGGAGCAGGCGGGCGCCGGCATGCGCAACGGCGGCGGCGGCATATTGATGAGTGCGCGTATGGGAGCTTACTTTAGTTTTATATAGGGTTGGTCAAACTTAAAAGAAAACAGTACTAGTACACGTAAACATTAGACTTAGGAAGCGCTTTTATTAGTTAGTACCACAATAACGATACAGAATCCTGTGTAAGCGCGTGAACCACGGCCGCGCGGTCGATCGAACGGTGCGTCACCGTGTCGCGCTCGAAAGACATCCACCGAACCTTTTTGTGTGTGTGAAAACAATCCCCGAATATTACTCAACTTTTTTTCCAGGAAAAGTTCTTGATGCTACAATATTTCCATATATTTGAATTTAGCTCCAGTTCGTGTTTATTTGGATTTGGATGTTTTAGGTGCGCCCTAGTTTTTTTAATACTAATTTTCTGTGTGTGACTGAGAGAGAACGTGGGTATGTGTCCATATGTTTGTTGTGGCGGAAGGGCAATGTGGAGATGGTGTGCGTGTGATACAGACATTGAGATGTGTGAATGTGCAACTGATCATGCATGGGTGAGACATAGATAGATGCTGATACATTGTGTATACATGAAAGAATGGTCTTTTGGTTTACTTGTGTGTGTGTATGTGTCTGTGTGAGAGAGGAGCATCCATAACACAACAACCATCTCTCTCGATTCGTCTGTCCCTCGCACGATTGCATGTAACACATGCATCAACGCGCACATTTTGACACCCTCACCCGACCCCTGCCCACCTCAAGGCCCGCACAATCTCTTTGTGAATACCCATTTCTCTCCTTAGGTTTGTTTTCTCTCAATATCTAACACACACACACACACACACACACACACACACACCCTCCCCCGAGCACACAATTCATCCCCATCCAAGGTTATATGGTGACCACTCTCGCTTGTGCTTCTTTGCACCCCAACATGCACAACACCGCAATCTTCAAAGAGGGAATCGAGGAGATCGAAGACGGCGACCACACCGCGCTAGAGAGTGTGGGGCCATTTGGAGGCAGGATGATGTGACGACGGCTGACTGACTCCTCCCCCCACCCTCTCTCTCTCTCTCGCACAAAATTACCAATCCCTCTCTCCCCCGCACAAAATTGTCAATCCCTCAACCCACGAGATCCTTCCCCTCTCGTCCATGTTTTTCCAGCTCTCTCATCAAACATGTTGTCTCTTCTCCTTCCACGTATACAGAATTCGGATGCACACGCATCTCACGTATATTACATGTCTCCAGCTTTCTCATGGACCTAACTTCTTTCTCTCTCTTTATCTCTCTATCTCTCTCTCTCTGTGTGTGTGTGTGTGTGTGTCTCGTTAGGTTTGTCTCCTACTCTCTCGTCCACATACATACAATCTTTCCCGCCCTATCTGCTTCATATTTGCAAGAGCTCTCTGCACGTTTCATTCACATATTGGGATATGTTCAAAATGTTGCTTCTATAATGGTTGATGTAGAGTTATGGTTGGTTTTTTTGCATCCTACAAAGTAATTACTATGAAATGCATTTAGATTCTCATTTGACTGGGATTATTTGAGTTTGAGCATGTTGTGAAGTACTATAAACCTTGTATACATCTTGGAATTCGACAATGATTGTAACTATTGAATTGTATAGACCATTACATTCGAAGTCAGTGGCCTAATATATTTATTTCACAATTTCAACAAATGATTAGTTCACTACAAACTAAGAAAACAAATGTGTACTCCCTCCGTTTTTATTTAAGTCCGCATATTAGCATTGGTCAAAGTCAAGTTTTGTAAACTCTCAGAAAGCTTATAACAAAAAATATTAACATATACAATAACAAATAAATACCATTAGATTCATTATTGAATATACTTCCACATCATACATATTTGTTATGGTAAATGTTTATATTTTTCTATAAACTTGGTCAAACTTTAGGAAGTTTGACTTCGGTCAAACCTAATATGCAGAGTTTACTAGTACTACTCGCTAGTTGCTTAGCCGAATCACTCAACACGCTACACGGGGAGTTCAGTGTCACAAAATTTTGAGGTCGGCGGGAAAATCTCCCGCGACCCTGATTCGAGCAGTGGGAAGTTACCATCATAGCCTTCGGAACAGGCCTACGGATGACGCTTGGTAGGGGGCTGTTTTCATCACTTCAGGTTCACCCTACCCAGCCAACCCCACCCCGGCACCCAGAGTAGTACACCTGGATACTCCCCATTTTCTATCCCCACTGCAAAATAGACTTCTCCACGGCACTGCAGCCTTCGTGCTCCTCCCCTTCTACATCGGCACACTCGTCCACCGCAGCGCATCTGCCTCATCGACGACCTCGTAGGCCGCACTAGAGCCGGTCCACCGTCATCGTTGTACATGGAGCCTCTGTAACGCCCCGAGACCGATGCTCCATATGCCTTCTATTTATTTTAGTCCATGTCGTGTGTTTTTATGTTTGTTGCATTATCATAATTGTTTTGCATATTTCATTCCTATATGTTATGCCATGATCATATTGAGTGCCTTGTCATTTTTGCTTCTTGCATCATGTTCATCTTATATTATATTGCATTGCACCATCCTTGCTTTGTTCTATGCTTCATGATGTGATATTCCCTTTGTCATTTTTGTTGCTTTTGCATCATGATCATAGTTGTAGTGTGCTTGTTATCTTGTGAACTCCTTCTCCTCATCTTATCTGTTGTTTCATCTTGCCCTTTCCATCTAAACCATCATCAAGTGCAACACCCCATCTCTAGATTCTTTCTTTCAATTCTCACCCATTTATTCAAGTGGCATTATTTCTGTTCCGTATAATGTTCATTCTTTTCCTACAAATTCTCAACCATGCCTTCAACCTCTCTGCCAAATTTCAGCTCCTTTGAACTTGTTTTGGTTGGGTTCAAAAATGGCTCAAGTTTGAATTTAATTCAAACTTGGATTATTTTTCTACCTCTAAAAAAAATTGCCAAGTCAATTTATTCAAATCCTGCATAAAACCAGGAGTTCGGAGACATGTTCATATCTCTTGTATTCCTTCCCAAAACCCTTGGCCTTTTTCTCTTAAAATCTGTTTGTTTTGTTTATTTGGATAAACAGAAGTTTTAAGAGAAGGAAATGGTTTACCTAGAGCCCAGCCGTGGCCCAGTAATAGCAGCGCAACAGCAGCCCAGCGCCAGCTCCCAGCCTCCTTCACTCACCCTCCCGTGGTAATCCACGCTGGACACCCACACCGGGCCCGCTTGCCAGTCTCCCGTCACCCTCCTTTTTCTTCCACCTCACGCCTCCCCTCTCTCACAGTAACTTTGCAACCGAGGCGAACATGGCCACCGTGGCCACGCGCCCGCACCATCCACACCTTCCAGCCCTCCTATAAGACCACCACGCTCCCTCACCCAAGGTTTACCTCTTCCACCCTTGCTGCCGCCAGCCTCTCCCTTCCCCTGCTCCTTCTTCTTCGTCAGAACAGAGCCCCGAGAGGAGAGAAAGAAATCATCGACATCCATCGTCGCCCCCGCGGCCGGCATACCTCAAGTCTCCTCTCCGGCATGTTCTCCGTCGCCCTGTCGACTTCCTCTACCGATCCGCACCCATAGATGGACGGGATCCTCTACACGGCGACCCCGATGTTCGTCTTCTTCTTCATGGGATAAAGAACACCCCAGCTGATCAGCCAGCTCGGTCGCCGACCGAAGCCCCGCAGGTCACCGCGTGCCGCCTACTTCTCCCTTTTCTTTTTCCCTCTTCCTCCCTGGTTCTTCCTCACGCTGCTCTCTCTATCTCTTGTCCTCACAGCACCATCAGGGACTCCATGGAGTGTTTCCGCCGTCGCCCTGTAGCTCGAGTTTGAGCTTTGCCTCCAGTCGCCTGGGCGATCCGCTGCCTCGACCACGCCCGGGTATGCGCAAGGGCCGCAAGGCCAGTGGCACCCAGCTTCTTCCGCTTCCGCAGCCAGCCAAGTTTCATCATCGCCATGGCTGCTGGCCTCTTTGTTTCCCCGCTGTGAGCAAATTCCTTCGTATCAGCAGCTTCGTTCCTTTCTAGATCCATTCTGGCATGTTGTGGTTATTTTCTCTTGCCACTCCGTTCTAGCACGATCAGGTCAGCTAGCCTATTGGTTACTCGCTTGTGCACACAACCAAGTTGTTTGGGTTCGAGTCCCAGGCGCCTCAATTTTTGCTCTGTTTTTCCTGTTTGCACACACACTCAGCGCTCACTCAGGCCAAGTCCTCCTAGGCCGCTGCAAGTTGCTGCAATCTGTCCCGTGCATATTTTTTTTACGAGTCTGTGTATTTTAGCATTTTTCCAATGCATTGTTATTTACAGAAAATGCCCCTGTTTTTGAATTGTTAATAACTAAATATGCATGCATCCAAATTAAACAAACTATATATGTAAAATGCTTAGAATTTCATCTAGTTTCACATTATGCCACTTTCATCCACGTTTAAAATGTTTAAAATGCTGTTTGTTTAAATTTGCTCAAATGCCATGCTAAAATGATTTATTTCATAACTAAATAACCGTAGCTCGGTTTTAAATGTTCTTTATATGTAAATGGGCTAGAAAAATGCATAGTTTAACATGGTAGCATTATTTGGCATGTTTAACAACTCTAAAATTGTGTATAGGGCAGAACAGTAGCAAATTCAAAATACGCATATGGGGATTTTCCGGAATTGTGGTTTGTTGTTTTCGGTCTCATTTAAACTTGCCTAGATAGGTAGTTTTCATATGCTTCACCCCATGCCATGTTTAATAACATTTAATATTGTTGGGTACAAAACCGAGAGAGAACTAAATAATTGATGTGGTGTTTCGTCAATATGCAACTCGTTGCATATTGAGCTCCCCTTAATTTGTAGTGTTGTTTGTTGCACTTTGCCATGCCATGCTCTTTAAACCGGACATGCATCATACTTGGTTGTGCATCATGCCATGTTTATGCTTGTGTGTTTACCATGTTGTTTGTTTCTTTCCGGTTGTGCTCCTTCTCGTAGTTCCTGTTTTCATTGCGATCGTGAGGATACGTTCGTCTACGCTTGGTTCGTCTTCATGGCTTCATCTTCTTCATGGACTCGTTCTTCTTCCTTGCGGGATTTCGGGCAAGATGACCGTCACCTTGGATCTCGTTACTATCATTGCTATGCTAGTTGCTTCGTTCTATCACTATGTTGCGCTCCCTATCACTTGTCCTTCAAGCCTCCCCAAATTGCCATGTCAGCCTCTAACCTTTTCACCCTTCCTAGCAAATCGTTGTTTGGCTATGTTACCGCTTTTGCTCAGCCCCTCTTATAGCGTTGTTAGTTGTAGGTGAAGTTCAAGATTGCTCCATGGTGGACATGATTATGGTTGGGATATCACAATATCTCTTATTTAATTAATGCATCTATATACTTGGTAAAGGGTGGAAGGCTCGGCCTTATGCCTGGTGTTTTGTTCCACTCTTGCCGCCCTAGTTTCCGTCATACCGGTGTTATGTTCCCGGATTTTGCGTTCCTTACGCGGTTGGGTGATTTATGGGACCCCCTTGACAGTTCGCTTTGAATAAAACTCCTCCAGCAAGGCCCAACCTTGGTTTTACCATTTGCCTCACCACCGCCTATACCTTTCCCTTGGGTCGGCCAACCCGAGGGTCATCTTTATTTTAGCCCCCCCCCCCCCCCCCGGGCCAATGCTTGTCTAAGTGTTGGTCCAAACCGAGCGATGTCCGGCGCCCCCTGGGCAACCAGGGTCTATGCCAACCCAACGTCTTGCTCATCCGGTGTGCCCTGAGAACGAGATATGTGCAGCTCCTATCGGGATTTGTCGGCACAGCAGGCGGTCTTGCTGGTCTTGTTTTACCATTGTCGAAATGTCTTGTAAACCGGGATTCCGAGACTGATTGGGTCTTCCTAGGAGAAGGAATATCCTTCGTTGATCGCGAGAGCTTATCATGGGCTAAGTTGGGACACCCCTGCAGGGTATAAACTGTCAAGAGCCGTGCCCGCGGTTATGTGGCAGATGGGAATTTGTTAATGTCCGGTTGTAGATAACTTGACACCAGATCCAAATTAAAACGCATCAACCGTGTGTGTAGCAGTGATGGTCTCTTTTCGGCGGAGTCCGGGAAGTGAACACGGTTTTGGGTTATGATTGACGTAAGTAGGAGTTCAGGATCACCTCTTGATCATTACTAGTTGACGACCGTTCCGCTTGTTTCTCTTCTCGCTCTCATTTGCGTATGTTAGCCACCATATATGCTTAGTCGCTGCTACAACCTCACCACTTTACCCCTTCCTTACCCTTTAAGTTTTGCTAGTCTTGATACCCATGGTAATGAGATTACTGAGTCCTTGTGGCTCACAGATTACTACAACAATAGTTGCAGGTACAGGTTATGCGATGATCATGACGCGAGAGCGATGCTTGCTTGTTTTGGAGTTCTTCTTCTGCTTCTTGTTCGATCAGGGGATAGGTTCCAGGTCGGCAGCCTGGGCTAGCAGGGTGGATGTCGTTTGAGTTTCTGTTTGCGTTCATCCGTAGTCGGATGTTGCTCTTATGTATTATGATGTTGTATTCATGTGGCATTGTATGCCTTTTGTATGTATCCCCATCTATTATGTAATGTTGATGTAATGATATCCACCTTGCAAAAACGTATCAATATGCGGTTCTATCCTTGGTGGGACCTTCGTGTCTCTTTAGGATAGTATCGCATATTGGGCGTAACAGCCTCTACCCCGGCACCGTCTTCCACGGTCTCGGATATGCTTCCCGGAAGCCAACGCCAAGCACAGAAGCACCACCGTCGTAGACAATGAACTGACTCCCGTTGCCGACCATGACTCACAGAGGCCGCCGCGACCATTGTTCTCCTCCTTGATTGGTAATGTGTGTACTGAATCACTTAGCAGTACATGTGCAGTTCCAATTTTGTTCATACCTACCCTTCAAATTTCCTGGGTGTTATTGTTCCCGTAAAAGTAATTGGTTATAGCCTGCATTGTCCAACTGAATATCAGCTTGTAATTGTGTGTCGCTCCTGTGTCACATTGTGCTTGGGTAGGTTTTTCATCTGCAACCAGTAGTGTGGCTGTCGGTGTCAAAACCGGCAGATCTCGGGTAGGGGGTCCCGAACTGTGCGTCTAGGCGGATGGCAACAGGAGACAAGGGACACAATTTTTTTACCCAGGTTTGGGCCCTCTCGGTGGAGGTAAAACCCTACTCCTGCTTGATTAATATTGATGATATGGGTAGTACAAGAGTAGATCTACCACGAGATCAGAGAGGCTAAACCCTAGAAGCTAGCTATGGTATGATTGTTATTTGTCCTACGGACTAAAACCCTCCGGTTTATATAGACACTGGAGAGGGTTAGGGTTACACAGAGTCGGTTACAATGGTAGGAGATCTACATATCCGTATCGCCAAGCTTGCCTTCTACGCCAAGGAAAGTCCCATCCGGACACGGGACGGAGTCTTCAATCTTGTATCTTCATAGTCTAGGAGTCCGGCCAACGGTGATAGTTCGGCTATCCGGACACCCCCTAGTCCAGGACTCCCTCAGTAGCCCCTGAACCAAGTTTCAATGACGACGAGTCCGGCGCGCATATTGTCTTCGGCATTGCAAGGTGGGTTCCTCCTCCGAATACTTCATAGAAGATTTTGAACACAAGGATAGTGTCCGGCTCTGCAAAATAAGTTCCACATACCACCGTAGAGAGAATAACATTTACACAAGTTCAATCTGCTGACGTATTCCGTGGCGTGACATCACACCACAGCCAAGCTTTTATTCGAATCGTTTTTACTGTTCCACCTCAGCGCGTTTAGCGAAGCGGTTTCCTTGGCACGTCTTGTCAAAGCAGTGATCGTGTCCCCTTATTCCGGGATTCTCATCAATACGGGCGTGGGTAACCCAACCGCGCCATTGATTACGGTGCTTGGGAGATAAGCGAGTTTTACCAGGCTGGTGGGGATGCATAGTTTCGCCCGTCCATATAAGGGGATAAGGATCCACCTTTTTACCTGCGCCTTCTTCCTCCTTTGCTTATCCATTTCCGCGCACTAGAGCTCCAGCGCCCAAGTCCGCACATCTCGCCTCAACCTTCCCCAGCCATGTCCGGAGCGGGAGGCAAGTGGATGGCCTCCTCCGTCATGGAGGGGCACATCAAAAAGTTGAGGAAAGCCGGATACCTGCACAACGACATTGCGCACCGGCTTCCGGACGAGGGGCACCTCGTCCCCACCCCCAGGCCCCATGAGAGGGTGGTGTTCAAGGGCGTCGAGGCTCCCGCATCCGCTACCGAAGATCGCGGATTCAGCTCGCAGCATCAAGCCGGCGAGGTAAGCTATTTTACCCTTTACGGGGCACTTGTTTTTCATAGTTTGACTCTATGCGGGGATCTAAACTCCCTTACCTTTGACAGGCCTGGCAGAAGAAGTCCGGGCTGGTTAACTGTCCGGCTACCTTGCCAGAAGACCCAGCGGACGCACAATTAACGGGGCTGCTGGCTCTGGCGCCTTATGTGGTGCCGGAGAAGAAGGCCAAGAAGAAGGCCACGGGAACCCAAAAGAGTTCCCGGCGTCAGGTGTTATCGGACTCATCGTCTGATGACTCTGAGACGGACTCCTCCCGTGAAGACGAGGAGGAGAAAAAAGAGGCCTCTCCCCCAGCAGGGGGAGAGAAGAAAAGGAAGGCCTCCCCAACGGGGAGGCCAAAGGGTCCAAGAAGGGAAGGACCCTCCCCCCGGACTACTCCACCAACGCCGACGATGATGAAGAGGGGTGGCCACCAAGGACTAAGCCCCTGGCGACTTCGTAAGTGTCCGGATACTAGAATAACTCATGGTGTTTCATTTGTTGCATAGAATCTCTTAACGCCGAATATAACCCTGCAGCCCGCCCAAGGACGGGCTCGATACTTCAATGAGCGGCTCCCTGGAGCCATCGGACGTGGATAGCACTTCACGTCTGGCTGTCTCCTCTCCTTGCGCTGCAGATGATGCTGAGGTGGGGTCCCAAAAGGGGCCCAACCAGGAGGAGGAGGTTTCAGAGGTGCCGCAGGGCAACCTCCCGGACTTTGGGCACGAGGGGAATCAACCCCCAAAGGGTTCTGAGTTCGGCCATGGGCCGGACTCCGCACCGGAACCTTTAGTGGTTCCGGAATCCGGCAGGCAGCTCCTTCGTAAGAAGGGCAGGACTGCGACGCCGGTGACCCCTGTCCAACTGGAGGCGCCGGATAATTTCCTGGAGGCGCTCAAAGGCGCCTCCATCGACGAGGAGCACCGCACTGTTATGAGTGCGGTGATCCAGAAAGTTCAGTCCGCCAAGAGCGGGCTGACTGAAGCCTGTACCAGCCTTCTAACAGGCTTTGAGGTATGTAATTTAAGATATGTAAAAATAGTACCGCATAGACAGTAGCCCCTGATGCTCAGTTTGGTGTTCGGAAAGAAAAGCCGAACTGAGGATCTAAAAAGATATACGCAGGAGTCTAACATAAGCATGTCAATATGGGAATGCAGGCTACGCTGCTGACCTCTGCCACACTGACTGCGGAGGTCAATGTATTGAAGGAGAGCCTCGAGCAGTCCGAGAACGAGCTCGGTCGTGCAAAGAAGCAGCTCGAGGACAGGGAAGGTAAGTAATACCTTATTAAAGTAATACCTTATAGAAAGGATTTGGTTGCAAAAAATGACAGGAATAACGTGAGTATGCAGGGGCCACGAACAAGGTGGCGACCCTGAAGGAAGCGGTGTCCAAGGCCGAAAGCAATGCGGCCGCGGAACGCTCCGAGCGAGAGAAGCAGGAGGCGCAGGTGGCGGAGGTGCGGCAAGAGCTCCAGGCTCTCGTGGAAAAACACGAGAGTTTGGAGCGTGACTCAAAGACTCGAGAGTCTGAGCTTGCCTCGGCTCTTGAGAGTGCCAAAGCCGCGAAGGCCGAAGCCCAGAAGGCCCTCCAGGAGATTGAGGCGATAAAAAAGATAGCGGCGGGTAAGGCATTCTTCATGCAAAGCAAGCATGTAAAAGTGAATTATATGTTGCTTACCCGAATTCGGAGTTCTCCAGGAGCGTTCATAGATCTTCCCTGTAGTGTGTCCGATGCTGCCGCGTTCTACCGAGCCGAGGAGGGGAGCTTGACGGAAAAGGTGTTCTGGTCTCAATATGCTGAGGCCGGACATCCGGTGCCCCTGAGCGACCAGCTGAAGCAGCTGGTCGAGCTCCACAAGGTGGCCGAACAGGCCATGAAAGGCCTCATAGTTTGGCTGTGGCCTAAAGAAGCCATGCCTGGGAGCTACATCAGTCTGGTGCGGCGGCTGGTGGACGCCTGTCCATGGATTGAAGTCATCAAGCATTCCGTCTGCATTGAAGGTGCCCGTCGGGCCCTTGCCCGCGCTAAAGTGCACTGGGGCAAGATGGACGCCGAGAAGCTTGTGACGGACGCGCCACCGCCAGGCAAGGAGTATCGCACGCCGAGATATACTATAAGGGTGTCCTGAAGGGTGCCCGCCTTATAGCGGGTGAGTGCTCCAAATATGTATTTTTTGAGTAGACTCGCATTTGTTATCCTGTGCGCTGAAAACTTTGTTCATATGCGCTAAGCAACGCTTGTTAATTTAAAATATTACCTTCTGTGCGGCCGTTTATCAAATTTGAGGGATGGCAAGTCATTGGCTTCAGCCCCCATGGCACGAGTGCTGGGGTGTTCGGGATAAACTTGAGCACTCTTGTTCCCATTTTTGGGTCCTTCGAGGGAGGCGCTCAACACAACGAACGAGGCAACCGGACTTATAATGCTTGAACACTCCCACTTAGCCATGGAATTCTATAATTTTAAATTTTGGCAAAGCCCCTAGTGTTTGGAAGACCGAATTCGAGGCACTATCCACGCCTGGGCCGGACAAAGCTGGCTCCTCGCTCTAAGCGGCATAAGTCTTTAGGGACTCAAAAAAACCTCTCGAACAGCGACCGGCTCTCGCCCTATCATGACGGTCAGTTTTAGCTGTCTCCACTGAGGTGCTCAACCTAGCTCAACTGGGGCACAATCGCAGTGGTTCTCCCAGCGCTACCTTAGCCGATATAACGGAACGTAAGGTACCAAAACATGGGAGCCGGGCAAACCCAACTATTGACCCAAGACATGATTTGGAGCCGATGCATATAATGCTATAAGTTCGGGGTGCCGCACTTGTGAAAGTGTTCCGACTTATCACACCATATTTTGGGAAACTTAAGCCCCTAGTGTATTTGGCCGTACCAAAGCGTATGGATGCAACATGACATAATTGAACATATATAGATAGAAAAAGGAATGCAATAATAGGCAAAAAGCGATGCATTGTTTATAGAAAATACTGGAATGAAAGCAGAACGATACAAATAGTGCGATAAGCAAGGAATGGGACTATTTAACATGTCCCCCTCCAGGGGTAGGCTGCGGGATGGTATGTAAAACAGGTATACCGCTCGTAATAGAGACCACCTGGACACTCGACGTAGCTTTTCTGCTTCCCTGGCTGTTGCATCGTGAGTTCAGCAATTCTAATGCCGGACAGTGCTTCTGGAAAACGGAGTCCTGCGAATAAGAGAAAAAAAGAATGACACAATTGGGAGCCCCTGGTGCGGTTGAGCCGCTCTCCGGGCATGCCGTGGTCGTGCCCCTACCCCTATGCCCATGGTATCTCCAGAGCGTAGTTATGTACGCGTGGTACTGGTCTTGCGATTACGCGGGGGCTGGGGTTGGGGCCGCATTGCTACGCGTGCTCGGAACGTGCCAGGCGGTCTTGCTGTAGGTTACTCCGGGCGCGCTTGACGGTGTCCGGCTGCTTAACAGCCGGACTCGAGAATTGCCTTAAGAGGCTGCTTTGTACTTCCGCCGCGAGAGCTGCTGTATACTCCTCCGTTCGGAGAGAGCGTTCGGTGTTTCCGTTGACCGTAATGACTCCTCAAGGGCCTGGCATCTTGAGCTTGAGGTATGCGTAGTGCGGCACCGCATTGAACTTTGCAAATGCGGTTCGTCCGAGCAGTGCATGATAGCCGCTGCGGAACGGGACTATGTCGAAGATTAACTCCTCGCTTCGGAAGTTATCCGGGGATCCGAAGACCACTTCAAGTGTAACTGAGCCTGTACAGTTGGCCTCTACACCTGGTATGACGCCTTTGAAGGTCGTCTTTGTGGGTTTAATCCTTGAGGGGTCTATGCCCATCTTGCACACTGTATCCTGATAAGGGAAAATTTTGTTTTTGCCACTCTAGATTTTGCCAATTTTCCTTATGCCACTCTAGATTTTGACATTTCACTTTTGCCACTCTTTGTTTTTGACAATTATCACAATTGCCATTTTGTGGCAAAATCAAAATAATTTTATTTCATTTTTGCCACTCTTAGCTTTTGATAATTATCACAATTGCCACTCTGAAAATTTTGCTTTTGCCACGGGAATGGCAATTGTGATAATTGTCAAAAACTAAGAGTGGCAAAAATGAAATGTCAAAATTTAGAGTGGCATAAGGAAAATTGGCAAAATCTAGAGTGGCAAAAACAAAATTTTCCCTCCTGATAAAGCAGGTTCAGGCTGCTACCGCCGTCCATCAGGACTCTAGTGAGGTGAAATCCGTCGACGATTGGGTCTAGAACCAATGCGGCGAATCCGCCATGGCGGATGCTAGTGGGGTGGTCCCTTCGATCGAAAGTGATCGGGCAAGAGGACCACGGATTGAACTTTGGGGCGACTGGCTCCATCGCGTATACGTCCCTGAGTGCACGCTTCCGCTCCCTTTTGGGTATGTGGGTTGCGTATATCATGTTCACCATCCGCACTTGTGGGGGAAAACCCTTCTGTCCTCTATTGTTTGGTGGCCGGGTCTCCTCCTCGTCATCGCTACGCAGCCCCTTGTCATTGTTTTCGGCAGTTAACTTGCCTGCCTGCTTGAACACCCAACAATCCCTGTTGGTGTGATTGGCTGGCTTTTCGGGGGTGCCGTGTATCTGGCATGAGCGATCGAGTATTCGGTCCAAATTGGACGGGCCCGGAGTATTTCTTTAGAATGGCTTTTTCCTCTAACCGGGCTTAGAGCCTCTGAATCTGGCATTGACTGTCGTATCCTCAGTATTGTCGCCATTAATGCGGCGCTTGTGCTTGTTGCGACGCGACCTGCCGTTGGTGTCCTTGGTATCCGAATTACCAGGGCTCTTGGTCATGTTGTTACTACAAGCTAGCCAGCTATCCTCTCCCGCGCAGAAGCGGGTCATGAGTGTTGTGAGGGCTGCCATGGATTTCGGCTTTTCCTGTCCTAGGTGTCGGGCAAGCCACTCGTCGCGGATGTTGTGTTTGAAGGCTGCAAGGGCCTCTGCATCCGGAAAGTCGACGATTTGATTTTTCTTGGTTAGGAACCGTGTCCAGAATTGTCTGGCCGATTCTTCTGGCTGCTGAATTATGTGGCTTAGGTCATCGGCGTCTGGTGGTCGCACATAAGTGCCCTGGAAGTTGTCGAGGAATGTGGCTTCCAGGTCTTCCCAACAACTGATTGACTCTGCTGGCAAGCTGTTAAGCCAATGTCGCGCTAGTCCTTTAAGCTTGAGTGGGAGGTATTTGATGGCGTATAGATCATCACCGCGGGCCATGTGGATGTGAAGGATATAGTCCTCGATCCAAACCGCAGGATCTGTTGTGCCATCGTATGATTCAATGTTTACGGGTTTGAAACCCTCAGGGATTTGATGATCCATCACTTCGTCTGTGAAGCATAGTGGGTGTGCGGCGCCTCTGTATTGGGCTATATCACGACGCAGCTCAAACGAGCTTTGTCTACTGTGTTCGGCCCGGCCGGAATTGCCATATCCGGCGTGACAGTTATCATCACGTATCGTGGGGCTCCCACGCGATCCGAAGATCGATCTTGTTTGCCTTGCCTTGTCCTCGAGTATATCCCGCAGGTCTGGCGCATTTTCCCGCGCCTTGGTATTTTTTGAGCGGCGCCGGGGTGTGGCTTGAGTGTAGGGCCGAGAGGCCTCTCTGTCGCGGCCACGAGGTGGCTGGTCGGCCGTATTATGCGCTGGTGATGTAGGTTTAGGTGCTTCCTCCTCTAATCGGGGTAGCAGCCTGCGTTTTGGGTAGCTCTTGGAGGGGCGTTCGAGTTCATACTCTTCGGCCGCAAGGACTTCAGTCCACCTGTCGGCTAGCAAGTTTTGGTCAGCTCTAAGCTGTTGCTGCTTTTTCTTGAGGCTGCTTGCCGTGGCCATGAGCCTGCGTTTGAAACTCTCTTGTTCGACGGGATCCTCAGGCACGACAAATTCGTCGTCGTCGAGGCTTGCCTCGTCTTCGGAGGGAGGCATATAATTATCATCCTCTACCTCTCTGTCTACCGCTCTGTCATGAGGGCTGGCTTCTCCATCCTCCTGAGCTGAATCCTGCTGGAGGGGGTTGTCTTCGGCACTGTCTGGGGTGTTATTGTCTCCGGTGCCGGAATCTCCATTTTTGCTATGGCGGGATTTAGAGCGGCGCCGCTGACGCCGGCGCTTAGGATGTTTCTTGGAGGGGTCATCCTCCGCTGGTCCATTGCCATTCTCATCTTTTGGGATGTCCACCATGTAAATGTCGTATGACGAGGTGGCCTTCCAGTGCCCTGTAGGCACTGGTTCTTGGTCGTCTCCTGCATCGTCGTCCATACCGTCGATGTCTTCGGAGTCGAAGTCTAGCATGTCGGTTAAGTCCTCGACAGTGGCTTCGAAGTGGGTGGTGGGTGGGCTTTGAATTTCTTCGTCGTCTGCATCCCAACCATCCTGACCATAATCCGGCCAGGGCTCTCCTGATAAAGAGAGACACATTAGCGAATTTCGGATGTCGCCAAAGGGCGAGTGCTGAAAGATGTCCGCAGCGGTGAACTCCATGATCGGCGCCCAATCGGATTCGATTGGCAAGGGCGCGGAAGGTTCAGAGTTCGGAGAGGAGTTCGGCACCTTGGAGTCACAAGCTTCACAAAGGACAGGGTTGGTATTCGGCTCTATCGTCGTAGAGGTAGCAGCCCCCGAGGCAGTGTCCAGCCACCTGTCCTCGATCGGCGCAGTCGGCTCCGAGCTAAGGGTCGGAGCGGACACTTGTGCGGCCTCCAGGGCACTGTCCGGCAGCAGAGCTAGATCATGCCCATCGTGACAGTGCGGCGTGCTTGGCTGTGGCTCGAACCCGTCAAAGATCAAGTCTCCGCGGACGTCAGCCGTATAGTTCAAATTTCCAAATCTGACCTGATGGCCAGGGGCGTAGCTTTCAATCTGCACCAAATGGCCAAGTGAATTGGCCCGCGGTGCAAAGCCGCCGAATACGAAGATCTGTCCGAGGAGAAAAGTCTCACCCTGGACCGCGTCGTTGTTGATGATTGGAGGAGCCATCGGGCCTAAAGGTGACGACACAGAGGAACTCTCAATGAAAGCACCAATGTCGGTGTCAAAACCGGCGGATCTCGGGTAGGGGGTCCTGAACTGTGCGTCTAGGCGGATGGTAACAGGAGACAAGGGACATGATGTTTTTACCCAGGTTCGGGCCCTCTTGGTGGAGGTAAAACCCTATTCCTGCTTGATTAATATTGATGATATGGGTAGTACAAGAGTAGATCTACCACGATATCAGAGAGGCTAAACCCTAGAAGCTAGCCTATGGTATGATTGTTGTTTGTCCTACGGACTAAAACCCTCCGGTTCATATAGACACTGGAGAGGGTAAGGGTTACACAGAGTCGGTTACAATGGTAGGAGATCTACATATCCGTATCGCCAAGCTTTCCATCCACGCCAAGGAAAGTCCCATCCGGACACGGGACGGAGTCTTCAATCTTGTATCTTCATAGTCTAGGAGTCCGGCCAACGGTGATAGTTCGGCTATCCGGACACCCCCTAGTCCAGGACTCCCTCAGTGGCAAATGATGGAAAGTTTTTTAGAACTAGCAAGATGCCCATGCGTTGCACGCATCAAGATGCATTTGTATGAGTAGTTTATCTTGTGGGAGAAAAGAATGAACGAGGGAAGCCTTATTTGCAAATCTGGAGAGGGGTATGGGTATCTTTTTCCAAAATTCCCATTGTTTTCTTCCTATCTGTTAGATATAAATCGGACGGCCTATATTGCAGGATGGTAGGCACACCATCATCACCAACTCTGTTTTTTATAAGAAAAAAGTATAGAGAAAAAAAAGACAGCAGAGAAGTAGAGATAAATATTAAATATAAAATAAGTATAACAGTAGAGAAGAGAGTAGAGATAGCAGAGATGTCGGGAAAGGATCGCGCGCGGGGGAAAAAGCGGCCGGGCGTGCGCTAGTTTTGGCGCGTGGCGTCCGGCGCGCTTTATAAAATCCAATGCCCCCCCCCCCCCGCCGCTTGTGCCTTGCCACTGCTCTCTCCCTACTCTGTGCCTCGCCACTGCTCTCTCCCCGCTCTTTCTCGCCTCGCCGCTGCCGCGCCACCATGCCGTCGCGTCGCCGGGAAACTTGGGGATACCGCGGCGTCCGCGCGCGCCCCTCCGACGGCTTCTCCACCGAGATCCGGTTCCGCGGGATGCACCTCGGCCTCGGCAATTTTGACACCACCAACGAGGCCACCCACTTGTACGATGTGGTGGTGTGGCTCCTCCGGTGGCCTCATAGAACACTGAACTTCCCCAACGTGCCGACGCGGGAGTGGGCGCAGGAGCTCGCGCCTCTGCCGCGGCTTAGCACCGACAAGGATCGTCGCGACAACCAGAGGCAGGAGAACCATCTCGGTATCACCAAGATGGACGAGGAAGCCATGGTGTGGTGGCACCAATGCTTCCCACAGGACATCATCAACGAGCGCGAGTTCTACGAGCAAAGGAGGGCGGAGAGGGATAAGAGGAGGGCGGAGCGAGCCGCCTATCGCGAGGACAAGCGTAGGCGAAAAGAGGACGCTCAATTCAACATGAGGCTAGGAGCAGCGTCGCCCTAGGAATCCGACGATGATCGGTATCTTCACGCCTACAGTCAAACGTCGGAGGAGGACATCACCGAGGAGGAGGAGGAGTAGTTGAATTATCTATTTTTTTTATCTATCAACGCTGAGAACTGAAAGTGCAAATATCCCTAGGTGGTTTTGGTAATTCATAACAACATATAGCTCATTGAGCTAATGCTATTCCAAGACTATTATTTTAGGAAAGCTCAATGAATGGCATGGCATGGATGATGAAAGTGGATCCCTCAAAGTACGAATGACAAAGGATTGGCTCAAGCTCAAAAGCTCAAGACTCTTCATTTTATATTTTAGTGATCCAAGATCACATTGAGTCTATAGGAAAAGCCAATACTATCAAGGAGGGATGAGGTCTTGCTTAATGAGCCTCTTGCTTCATGTGCTTTGTGATATGCTCCAAAAACCCTCAACTACTTTCTCACATCCACAAATGACCTAAACCTAAAGCCAAAATCGGTCACACCGATTCTTTCTATCCGGCGCCACCGAGTTCAAATGTCATAGCCACTGCCACAAACCCTAGGCAAATCGGTCTTACCGATAGGGATCTCGGTCTCACCGAGATTGTAATCTCTCTGTTTCCCTTCATAACGTTTCGGTCTAACCGAAGTGAGCGATCGGTCCCACCGAGATTGCAATGTAAACTCTCTGTTTCCCTTTTGTAACATTTCGGTCTTACCGAAAAGAGCAAATCGGTCCCACTGAGTTTACCTCACCAACTCTCTGGAAAGCTTATTACCAAAATTGTTCTCACCGAGTTTGTGTAATCGGTCTTACCAAGATTACGTTATGCCCTAACCCTAACCGAATCGGTTCTACCGAGTTGCATGTCAGTCCCATCAAAAATCCTAACGGTCACTAAGTTTACTAAATCGGTCCGACCGAGTCTGTTGACTCGGTCCCACCGAGTTTGGTAAATTGTGTGTAATGGTTAGATTTTGTGTGGAGGCTATATATACCCCTCCACCTCCTCTTCATTCGTGGAGAGAGCCATCAGAACAAACCTACACTTCCAACTCACCATTTCTGAGAGAGAACCACCTACTCATGTGTTGAGGCCAAGATATTCCATTCCTACCATATGAATCTTGATCTCTAGCCTTCCCCAAGTTTCTTTCCACTCAAATCTTCTTTCCACTAGATCCAAATCCTATGAGAGAGAGTTGAGTGTTGGGGAGACTATCATTTGAAGCACAAGAGCAAGGAGTTCATCATCAACGCACCATTTGTTACTTCTTGGAGAGTGGTGTCTCCTAGATTGGCTAGGTGTCACTTGGGAGCCTCCGACAAGATTGTGGAGTTGAACCAAGGAGTTTGTAAGGGCAAGGAGATCGCCTACTTCGTGAAGATCTACCGCTAGTGAGGCAAGTCCTTCGTGGGCGACGACCATGGTGGGATAGACAAGGTTGCTTCTTCGTGGACCCTTCGTGGGTGGAGCCCTCCGTGGACTCGCGCAACCATTACCCTTCGTGGGTTGAAGTCTCCATCAACGTGGATGTACGATAGCACCACCTATCGGAACCACGCCAAAAACATCAGTGTCTCCAATTGCGTTTGAATCCTCCAAACCCTTGCCTTTACTTTCTTGCAAGTTGCATGCTTTAATTTCCGCTGCCTATATACTCTTTGCATGCTTGCTTGAATTGTGTGATGATTGCTTGACTTGTCCTAAGATAGCTAAAATCTGTCAAACTCTAAAATTGGGAAAAGGTTAAGTTTTTATTTGGTCAAGTAGTCTAATCACCCCCCCCCCCTCTAGACATACTTCAAGGTCCTACAAGTGGTATCAGAGCTTTGGTCTCCATTTGCTTTGATTTCCATAGCTTTTGGTGCTCATAGCCTTGGTTTCACAATCTAGGAGAGTATGGCGTCTAGTGAGGGAAATTATCACCGTAGAGGTCCTTACTTTGATGGTACTAATTTTGCTAGTTGGAAGCATAAGATGAAAATGCATATTCTCGGACATAACCCCGCCGTTTGGGAAATTATTCGTATTGGCTTGCAAGGTGAATTCTTTGATGGGAGAGAGCCGAACCGTGAAGCTAATGCGGAAGAATTGAAGATGCTGCAATACAACGCTCAAGCTTGTGATATCATCTTCAACGGATTGTGCCCCAAAGAATTCAACAAAATCAGCCGTCTTGAGAATGCAAAGGAAATTTGGGATACTTTGATTGATATGCATGAAGGTACCGACTCTGTCAAGGAATCCAAGTTGGATGTGCTCCAAAGTCAGCTTGACAAGTTCAAAATGAAGGATGGTGAAGGTGTCGCTGAAATGTACTCTAGGCTTGCACTTATCACAAATGAGATTGCCGGCTTAGGGAGTGAAGAGATGACCGACAAGTTCATCATCAAGAAGATCCTAAGAGCATTGGATGGAAAGTATGATACCGTGTGCACATTGATCCAAATGATGCCAAACTACAAAGATCTCAAGCCAACGGAAGTCATTGGAAGAATTGTTGCTCATGAGATGTCACTTAAGGATAAGGAGGAACTTCACAACAAGTCAAGTGGTGCTTACAAAGCCTCAAGTGAAGCCCCCACATCATCAAGTGAGAAACAAACCTTCAATGAAGAATTGAGCTTAATGGTAAAGAACTTCAACAAATTCTACAAGAGCAGAAGCAAAGAAAGAAGCTCCAAGTTAAGGTCTTACAATGACAAAAGATCTTCTAGTCGAGAGCGTAATCGCTACAATTGTGGGAGACCCGGACACTATTCCAATGAGTGTACGGCACCCTACAAAAGAAGAGAAGATTCTCCAAAAAGAAGAAGCAAAAGAGAAGAATCACCATCGAGAGAGAGGAGGAGTAGAGATGATCGTTATGAACAAAGACCCTCACGGAGAAGCAAGGATTCGGAAAGGAAGGACAAGTCATTAAGGAGCTACACAAAACGAAGACATCAAGCTCATGTTGGTGAATGGGTATCCGGCTCCGACTCCGACAATCACTCCGAGAGAAGCTATCACTCCGACTCCGAATATACTCAAGATGAAGGTGTTGCCGGTCAAGCACTTGTGTCAACCAACTCCTATGACATATTTGATTCACCAAATGAAGGAATTGGAAGATGCTTCATGGCCAAAGGTCCAAAGGTAACACATCCTGAGTATGTCGATTTCGATAGTGATGAAGATGACTTGCTTGTGGATGATGAGTTACTTGTTGACAACTCTAGTGATGAATACTATGATGAAACGTCAATTAATCATGCTAATCAAGATAAAACGAATGACAATGATAAGGAGAAGATTGAGCTTCTAACTAAAGAACTAAACACTCTTAAGTTAGCTCATGAAACTATCTTCAAAGATCATCGAGAACTTTTAAGGGCTCATGAGAAGTTACGCTTTGAAAAGCTCAATCTTGAGCAAGAGCATGAGTTCTTAAAGGCAATTAATGATGATCTCCGTAAGAAAAGTTCTTCTTACATTGCCAAGCATTTACTCTTATCTACTTACATGCCTGAAGTCAAGTCTAGTAACAATTACAAGAAAGATCCTTCCTCTAGTAGTAACAATAACAATGTCAAATCCAATATTGTTGCTTCTAGTAGTTCTCTTGATTCCACTAATGATTCTCTTAGCCAAGTTACACTTGAGCAAGAAAATAGCTTATTGAAGGGAATTATAGAGAAAGGTGTTTACAAGAGCCTTGCCGGGAGTAAGCAATTCGAGGAAATTGTACGCAAGCAAGGAAGGCACCGGAAGAATCAAGGTGTTGGTTTTGAACGAAAGTTCAATGCCAATGGAGTTGAGTGGGAAGAAGATCAATAACCCAAGACAAAGTTTGTTCCTTAACAAGAGAAGTATGATCCTACTTCCTTCAAAGGAACACAAGCACAAGATGATCTTCCACCACAAGACCACAAGAACAAAGGCAAGGACATGCTTCAAGAAGAGATTGATGCATTTGAAGAAGCACCTAAGGCCTCAAGGGAGTCCTGGACTAGGGGGTGTCCGGATAGCCGAACTATCATCTTTGGCCGGACTCCTAGACTATGAAGATACAAGATTGAAGACTCCGTCCCGTGTCCGGATGGGAATTTCCTTGGCGTGGAAGGCAAACTTGGCAATACGGATATGTAGATCTCCTACCATTGTAACCGACTCTCTGTAACCCTAACCCTCTCCGGTGTCTATATAAACCGCAGGGTTTTAGTCCGTAGGACGAACAACAATCATACCATAGGCTAGCTTCTAGGGTTTAGCCTCTCTGATCTCGTGGTAGATCTACTCTTGTACTACCCATATCATCAATATTAATCAAGCAAGAGTAGGGTTTTACCTCCATCGAGAGGGCCCGAAACTGGGTAAAAACATCGTGTCCCTTGTCTCCTGTTACCATCCGCCTAGACGCACAGTTCGGGACCCCCTACCCGAGATCCGCCGGTTTTGACACCGACAAGTGGGTTCCCAAGACTACGTCAAGTTCTACTTCATCAAGTACAACTACAACTCCAAGGATTCCCATGAAGATGATGTGGATCCCGAACAAGAAGAACTAGAGAGTTCTTGAGGGTGACTCCGCCAACATTCTTCACTCACATCATTATGGCAAGAACAAGTGCAATCAACTTCCACACCTTGCACTAGTTCAAGGAGTCACAAACCCTCATGTTGGTAAGGCAAGGGACAAGGTAACCTAATGATTTCATGGACATCATCTTGTGTGTGCATCACTCTATGTCTATGGATATTATTGTTTGTTCCTTGTGGGACTAACCCATGTAGGTAAGTTGAAAGTGCAACTCACTCCAAAGGATTGCTACAAATGATCTACATCAACATTGAGCATCCACATCTTCAACACCTACATGAAGTCATCATCGACAAAACCCAAGGTTAGTTCATCCCTCTAAAAGGGGATCTCACATCTAGGGGGAGCTTAACTCTAAGAATTGAGTTAAAGCAACTCAAATGGTGTGAACACATCAATGCATTATGTAAAAGTGGTAACCCCACTTGAGCTTAAACGATGAGTATGACCTATGATCAAATGTTTTCATTTGACTCCTAAGTCAATATACTCATATATAGATGACCTAGTCATCGCCAATTGTTTGATAGATGCTAGAATTTGTTATGCATGTTTTGCCACATATTTCATTTGCCATTTTATCGTGTGAGCATGTTGGTGCATATTTTACTCATTCAAGGACATCCACTTGTTGTTTTGATTGATTGGCTTCTTTTCTTTTTGCCAAGTGGATGGACAAGAATGCCTAAGAACCTTCTCTAGCTATCTATGCTTTTCTCGTCTCAAACTCTATTCATGCTACATCACAAAATTTGATCAAGTCAGATTCGAACCACTCTGTGTGAGGAGCACTCAGAGTCCCCGATTCGTCATAGACTTAAACTTCCAAAACTTCTTTGTGATTCTCGGTCTGACCGATTTCTCCATTTCGGTCCTACTGAGATCACTAAGTCGATCTAGGTTTTTAATCTCGGTGCAACCGATTTGAACTTTTCGATCACATCGAGTTGCTATAACTGTACACAGTTATGCATCTCGGTGCCACCGAGTTGTTCCACTCGGTCACACCGACAGGGTCGGGCTATATATAGTCATGGGCAAAAATTAGGAAATTTCTCCGAACCTCTTCGCCCGCGCAATAGCTCGCTCTGCCATCAGGGTCTCCTGATCGTCTCCTCATCGCCAGCCACCTCCTGTCGCTGGTCTCCACCGCCGTCAACGGATTTCACCCCCGTCGTTGCCGCCGTAGCGAGTTCATCGCCAAGCTAGGGTATGGACTCGATCACTGTGCTATCCTCGTCCGATTCCTAGCACATTGTGTTCTTAATGATTCTTGCCACGATTGAAACACTCCTATCCAGTCAATGCAATCCTTAGATTAGATGAGATTCAAAATTTTAGGGTTAGGTTTCCGCCGAAACCATCTCGGACCCACCGAGTTGAAAAACTCGGTCCCACCGATTTGGCTAATGCCATTGCACCAGTAACTCTCAGTCTGACTGAGAATTGCTAATCAGTGAGACCGATTTTAGGACTTTGTGAAACCCTAGCAGTCTCGGTGACATCGAACTATGACTCGGTCCGACCGAGTTCATCAGTTTAGTTTCCAAAACTGCTTCGGTATCACCGAGTTTGAAAATCGGTTGATCCGAAATGCTTTCTGTGGAAAACTAAAACTGAATTTTTGAATCATTCTTTTGCAAAAATCTCTGCATTTTGTGATGCTCATCCACTCTATCTCATCTATAACTCTTCACAGGGTCAGCAGTCAGTGTTTGCAGCATGTCAGACCAAAGTGACAGCCAGAACAGGGAAGAGGAGGAGGTTCAGATGAGTGAGGGCACTAGTCCCTCCAGTTACTCAGATGATGGCAGCAGGAGCACCCCAAGCAATCTGCCTAAGGCTGCCACTAGGACAAGGAAGAAGAGAACCTCATATTCTAAAGATGTGGATTATAGAGCAGAAGAGGATGAGGCTACCTCCAAGAAGGTAGTGCTCAAAAAGGAGTATGCCTCAGCACAGAACACTAAACCTGGACTCAATAGGAAAGTTCCTGCCAAGAGGACACCTATGCTGAAGGTCAGAGGATCTACTCAAGTGCCTGAACCCAAAGAGGCACCTGCAAAGAGAGTCACAACTTCCAAACCCAAGAAAGTTCCCACTGGAGAAACCATGAGATTTACCATTGAATCAGAAGATGAAGCTGCTCAGGATAAGAAGAAGAAGAGAGCCAGAACCACTACTGCCCAGGTTCTTGGAAAACCCTCAATGAGGAGAGACTCTGAAGAGGAAGAAGAGGTTACTGCACCAGCACCCAAGGCACAAAAGCTTATGGGTGATGCTATTAGATCAGGGGCTGCAACATCAAAGCCCAAGGAAGCACCCAAAGCTGCCCCCAAGCCCAAGCTTGCATCAAAGAGGAATACCAGGAGTATTCCAGCTGCTGAGAAGAACAAGGCCCCAGTGCCTGATGTTGCTGATGAGGAAGATGAAGAAGGACAAGTTCCGAGGAAGCTCAAGCCCAAGATACTAGACCACAATGATGCCCATCCTGTGGCTGAGGACATGAGGATCAGAAAAGACTCAGGGTTGAGGCTATGGAGGATGACAGATCCATATGCCACAAGGAGAAGGACTGCTGTTGATTACAGGTTCCATACAAAGGAACAGCAGGACTTCTATGAGACAATCTTGTTGGACAAGAAGCCCATAGTGTGTGATATGAGGTGGGTCGACTGGACCTACATGAAAGACAATGAAGAACACTATCCTAGAGTGCAAGGCAGTTTTGTTGCTTGTGGAGTTGCAGATTTTGTTGGGCAAAAGCTCACCAACTGGAATGATGAACTCATTATGCAATTCTACTCCACAGCACACTTCTATCCAGATGGGAGGATAGTTTGGATGTCTGAAGGTACAAGGTACCAGTCAACCATTGAGGAGTGGGCAAAACTGATCAATGCCCCAAAGGAGAGTGAAGATGACTTGGATATCTATGCCAAGAAGAAAATGGACCACAATTCCATGGCACACATGTACAAGGAGATCCCAGACAAAGCTGTTGAGACACATAAGTTTGGGTCAGTCCACTTTCTTCTGTCAGGGCTGCCAACTATCAACTGGATCCTAAGGCACACTCTGTTGCCTAAGTCTGGTGACCACAACATGATTAGAGGGCATGCAATCAACATGTTGCATCTGTTTGATGTGCCACAGAAATTCAAGGTCATCAGCCTTATGGTTGAGACCATTAAGAGGACTGCAGCAGACCAAAAGAGGAGTTGTGGATATGCCCCTCAGATTCAGGAGTTGATTAACTCAAAGATGGGCACAGGCAGATATCTATTGGATAAGGAACATTTTCCTCTCTATCCAGACTTTGAGAACAATCAGGTTGTCATGAATGAGAATGAACAATCATCAGTACAAGCACAAGAGAAGAAGGAGAAGGCAAGGAAAGAGAAGGCTGCTAAGATGCCAACTCAAGAGGAGGCATCTGAGTACTTTTTGAAGAACAAGCAGGAGCAGCTTGGTTACTTGATAGCATCAACTCTGGGGATTGAGAAGGGATTGGCCACCCTCACTCGAAATCAGGAGAGCTTGGAAAGAATCATGGAACTAAAATTCCATGATCTAGATGTCAAAGTAACTAAGATTCAGTCAGTTGTGGAGCAGCTATAGGATGACATGCAGGAGAGGCAGGGCAAGACTACCACTAATGTATTTGCCAGAGTGCCTAGAGCTCAGAGGTCAACTGTTGTGCCTATGAAAGACACCAGAGCCACATCATCTGCACCAGCTACAACTCCTACAGCTCCAGTGCAACCAGCTCCAGCATCAACTCCTCCAGCTCCATCCACTTCAACTAAAGCCTTCGTTCTTGGAGTTATCCGGACACCACCACCTGAAGATCATAGGCTTCGAGAGAGAGTGTGTTGCTTTTGTTCTCTCTTGCTTTGGTTTGGTGGTTAAACTTTGTTTGCTTTTGAGTGCTTGCGATACTATGCTGTTTTGTGAGACATTGATGATTATGTGTTTGATCATAAGCTACACTTATGCATGGTTAATGATATTATCTTATCTTATCCATATGTGATCATTCACTTTGCTTGGTGATGGGTGCATGTATTCAATCTTTATCATTTTGAGCGCTCCACCAAGATGTATGTGACATGGAAGAGTAACCCATGAGCGTAATTCCTTGTGCATTTGCAGTCCAAAGCAAATCTTAAACTATGCACAAATTTAGGGGGAGCTCTTGCTTATCACATACTTCTCAAAGCGACGATGTTGTTCAATCTTATTATCATTTGTTGAAGCTTTGATCTATATGTTGTCATCAATTACCAAAAAGGGGGAGATTGAAAGTGCAACTATCCCTAGGTGGTTTTGGTAATTCATAACAACATATAGCTCATTGAGCTAATGCTATTCCAAGACTATTATTTCAGGAAAGCTCAATGAATGGCATGGCATGGATGATGAAAGTGGATCCCTCAAAGTACTAATTACAAAGGATTGGCTCAAGCTCAAAAGCTCAAGACTCTTCATTTTATATTTTAGTGATCCAAGATCACATTGAGTCTATAGGAAAAGCCAATACTATCAAGGAGGGATGAGGTCTTGCTTAATGAGCCTCTTGCTTCATGTGCTTTGTGATATGCTCCAAAAACCCTCAACTACTTTCTCACATCCACAAATGACCTAAACCTAAAGCCAAAATCGGTCACACCGATTCTTTCTATCCGGCGCCACCGAGTTCAAATGTCATAGCCACTGCCACAAACCCTAGGCAAATCGGTCTTACCGATAGGGATCTCGGTCTCACCGAGATTGTAATCTCTCTGTTTCCCTTCGTAACGTTTCGGTCTAACCGAAGTGAGCGATCGGTCCCACCGAGATTGCAATGTAAACTCTCTGTTTCCCTTTTGTAACATTTCGGTCTCACCGAAAAGAGCAAATCGGTCCCACCGAGTTTACCTGACCAACTCTCTGGAAAGCTTATTACCAAAATTGTTCTCACCGAGTTTGTGTAATCGGTCTTACCAAGATTACGTTATGCCCTAACCCTAACCGAATCGGTTCTACCGAGTTGCATGTCAGTCCCATCAAAAATCCTAACGGTCACTAAGTTTACTAAATCGGTCCGACCGAGTCTGTTGAATCGGTCCCACCAATTTTGGTAAATTGTGTGTAATGGTTAGATTTTGTGTGGAGGCTATATATACCCCTCCACCTCCTCTTCATTCGTGGAGAGAGCCATCTGAACAAACCTACACTTCCAACTTACCATTTCTGAGAGAGAACCACCTACTCATGTGTTGAGGCCAAGATATTCCATTCCTGCCATATGAATCTTGATCTCTAGCCTTCCCCAAGTTGCTTTCCACTCAAATCTACTTTCCACCAGATCCAAATCCTATGAGAGAGAGTTGAGTGTTGGGGAGACTATCATTTGAAGCACAAGAGCAAGGAGTTCATCATCAACGCACCATTTGTTACTTCTTGGAGAGTGGTGTCTCCTAGATTGGCTAGGTGTCACTTGAGAGCCTCCGACAAGATTGTGGAGTTGAACCAAGGAGTTTGTAAGGGCAAGGAGATCGCCTACTTCGCGAAGATCTACCGCTAGTGATGCAAGTCCTTCATGGGCGATGGCCATGGTGGGATAGACAATGTTGCTTCTTCGTGGACCCTTCGTGGGTGGAGCCCTCCATGGACTCGCGCAACCATTACCCTTTGTGGGTTGAAGTCTCCATCAACGTGGATGTACGATTGCACCACCTATCGGAACCATGCCAAAAACATCCGTGTCTCCAATTGCGTTTGAATCCTCCAAACCCTTCCCTTTACTTTCTTGCAAGTTGCATGCTTTAATTTCCGCTGCCTATATACTCTTTGCATGCTTGCTTGAATTGTGTGATGATTGCTTGACTTGTCCTAAGATAGCTAAAATCTACCAAACTCTAAAATTGGGAAAAGGTTAAGTTTTTATTTGGTCAAGTACTCTAATCACCCCCCCCCCCCTCTAGGCATACTTCAAGGTCCTACAAGAACTATCCTCTACTCTCTAGTCTCTCTACTTCTCAATCTCAGCACTGTAAACGCTTTTTTAAAGCGCCGCGCCTTGCGATTCTATTGGAGATGCTCTAAGATGGAAGACGAGTGCTTTAATGTTGCCCACAAGATGCACGAGTATTACTAGTAGTATATTTTTCTTGTCATGTTGAGATATTAAAACCATGAGTGTGAACATGCATAGTAGCAATGAAGGCCAAACACGGGATATTGGGGACATCTTCAAGGAGCGTGGCATGTTAAAGAGGAGCTATACTGAACCTGTAAAACGAGCTTTGGTAAGTAACACCCTTTCAATTACTTTCATTTAGCCTCGTGTTCTTCGATGTGTATATGTTGTAGTTTCTGTTTCTCTTAAGCCTCGTGTTCTTCGATGTGTAATAAGAAGAGTCTTAATTGTCCTAATGCTTTCGTTTTTAGCTTGATGTAGGAAGTGGGTGTTCTCACCTTGTAGTATGTTTTTATATTTTTTTTCCTTTTGAATTCACTTCTCCGAGTTCTGTTTATCTGGCTTCTACTAAATGGATCTGGGTTGCTCTGAGTATTGATCTAAAAAAGAAGTAACTTCATGTCAGGATGCAGTTCCTGCGAGGAGGGAAGTATGGTCAACCTCGAGATCATGTTTCCAAAATGAGGCTGGATTACAGACAAGGTGCCAGTTCCCTAATGATGCTAGATTAGACATAAGGTGCAAATTCCCAGATGATGCCAGATTACAAACAAGCCAGGTGGAGTCATCAGCTGTTCGTGTCCTCGTGGCTCTAGTAAAGGCTGAAAGAAAGCGTGCAGCAGCCCTTTAGAATGTAGCTGAGTTCCTGAAGAAGCAAAAAGATCAATCAGATGCTCTCTTCACCCAAGCCAAAGAAGAGATGGAAGAAGCCAGAAATAAGCTAGCAGAGCAGGCTAGGCGTCTCCTGCTATCTAAAACTGTTGTCAATACAAAATTTCCTTCAGAATAGCTGATTCAAATGTTTATCCAGTCAGCATGCCTATTGTGATGTCCGTGCATCTACTGATGTGGCACAAAATATATTTTTTCGGGTCATGTAATAACAGCAATTAATTTCCAAACAATAACAGACGAAGCATTGGACATGGTATAGTTCACGCGCAAGCCCGACATTCCAAGTTCAACTTCCACATCAAACTCATGTTCACAGATATCTGCACATACATACATAATGTCCACAACCATGATTCACTTCAAAGCCAAAAAAATGTGAGGAGAGTTATAAATAAAGAAAAACCTCTACTACTTCTTGCTACCAGTGCGAGCACAACAAGTCAAGATCATGCATAAATTAATTATATTTTAGTCATTTTTTGTGTTCTAAAATGCCGGCCGGCTCACGGAAGGACGTGTTGCCGGCACACGTGCGGATTCAATGAAGGCAGGCGGGGCAGTCTGAAGCTGGTTGCACACGGCAAGGAGGCGTGCTCAGCCGGGCCTACAGCGAGTGGGGCCCTCTTGGCCGGCGCACCGGTTCAATGCCTGCGCTATGAGAGGTCCCGTCCGTGTCAGAGCAATCACTCCCTCCAGTCCTTTTTTGTTTGGGTATAACAAAATCTCGTTTTCCATTCACATTTTACAAGTAAAATTCGTGGACAAACTTTGAGCCAAAATACGATGGGGACTAGTAAACCAGAATGGAGGTAGTAGTTTTTTTTAATCAAAGAAGGGTTTCCCCCTTCCGATTTTCATTACTGAAAACCAGCATCTAAATCTAAACCATAGTATTTTCCCTAGAACTACCAGGCTCAACATCTCGCAACATTAACCCATACAACCATACGCCAAGGAGGTACGTAGTACTATGAATTCCATTTTCGCTCCATACCAATCGTTCTAAAAACTACTTAGTACTTATAACGCACCATTGAAAATCGGAACTCTTAACCCCGCTAAAAATGATATTTTAAACGTGGCTACTTGATCTGTGGCAACTGGCAAGCCACCGCCTCCAAGTCATTCACCTGTAGTCCCGACCATCAACTCCTACGGATCAAATTATCACGCGAGATGACTATTCCTACAAAGGTGCTCCAGCACGTACCCGGTACCCGCGAATGCAGCAATCGTGCACCTAGGGTTTTAGGGTTTATTTGTTAACATTGCCTTTACGTAACACTTATGTGTGTGAGACAGCGAGAGACCGACTGCGTGCGTGTGCCTCTTCTCTTCGTATATGTACTCCACCATTTGTCTGGTGTCCAAAAAAATATAATAACTACTAGCAATGTGCCAATGCGTTGCCACATGATCAAAGTAGATTAATACATATTCACCGATTTGATAGAAAAAATTTTAGTTTTGAAATACGTATATCACTACAAATATGTTATGTTTCACTCAAAATATATTCCTTTGGCGGTTTTGATGAGATAAGAGAGGAATGTTGTTGGTTTCAAGGTTCGAGAAGTGGTATATGTCTAATTTCTACTCTTACTATCAAGATGCCCGTGCGTTGCACAGAACATCAAGATCTTGTGGGAGAAAAGGATGAACGAGGGAAGGTCTTATCTGCAAATGTGGTCAGCAGTGCGGGTAAATTGCCATAATTTCCTTCCTATCCATCACATATAAATCGGATGACCTACATTGCAGGATGGTAGGCCCACCATCATCACCAACTCTGTTTTTTATCCCGACTCTTATAAAAAGCATTGTCGATGATGATCGTGTGCCTGCCATCCCGCAATATAGGCCGTCTGGTCTATATCTAATGGATAGGAAGGAAACTATGGCAATTTTGCAAAAAGATACACACACCCCTCTCCACATTTGCAAATAAGGCCTTCCCTCGTTCATCCTTTTCCCCCACAAGATAAAATACTCATACAAATGCATCTATGTTCCATGCAACGCATGGCATCTTGCTAGTTGTTGCAAAAAGCCCATGTGTGTGTGAGAGAGAGGGAGAGTGGAGGAGGATGGAGTGCATGTGTGACAAAGACACAAAGAGTGTGTGTGCGAGAGGTATCAGCTTAAAATGAGGCCATAGTGTGTGTGTGCACGATCGAGAGGGCGTGTCTCAAGAAGGGAAGAAAAATATACATAGATACAAGGAGCGGGAGAGAGACATGTATGAGATAGTGGAAGCACGAGTGTGCGGGTGTATAAACCTATCTAGAGGCTAGTCGATAAATGTTTGTGAGAGAAATACGAGTCAGGGTGCGAAAGCGAGAGTTTTGTGTGTGAGAGAGAGAGACGGTAGTCGGGAAGGGGAGTGGAAGCAAGAGTTGTGTGTGTGTGAGAGAGAGAGGGGGGTTGTCTGATCGATAAACAAATGAATAATGTCAGTCTGGGATGGAGACGAAAAGGAGACCGCAACAAATGTTGTGTCTACAGGAGAGAGAGAGAGAGAGAGTAATTTTAGTGGTATGAGTCATATCTAGAGACATATAGGGTGTGTGAAAGAATCCCATAGAGAGAAAGACAAAGTCAAAGACGAGTGGAAATTGTGTGTGTGGCGGTTAAAAAGAAAGCTTAGGTACCGAGTGATACCAGAGAATAGTGGAGACATGAGAGATAATGAAAACTGTGTAATGTATAATGATAGGGAGAGTGTGACACTTCTCAAGGGAGACGTCGAGAGACCATGTTTGCAAGGATAGGAGAAACATGAAGTGAGCGTGCGGGTAAGCTGGAGAAAAGAGAGTGATAGCTACATGAAGGAGCATGCATGTGAGAGAGACGGGAGTGAAAGGAGTGAACATAAAAGGGATTCAAATATTTGAATTCGAGATGATGATACATGTAATCCATACTCGAACCAAAATTGATCTATCAAACATGCATACTCATATGAATTCACGCGCATCAATGTTATTTAATATGTAGATATTACTGATCCTTACATTTTAGTAGAACATAATTTGGTTTAAATTTTTTGAATTAAACCTTAAGATTTTGAGATCATTGTATTTGTAAATCATATTATACATATAAAGGAGCAGAATTCTCTGTTGTGCTTTCGAAAGTATATATAAAAATGATGTATATAGAATTTAATTCCAATTGAAAATGGATCCCGCCCAAAAAAATAGAATACAAACGGGATTTGGCACGGTAAACGTGCACTCTGGAAAATTTGAACGAAGCAGGGAAAGTCACAGTAACCTCCCGAAACCAAAATCTGCGAGATGGAAATTACTACTGCCTATCCATGCCACGCAAAGCCTATCTGCTGGATTTCTATAGGTTTCAATAGGGGTAGGTTTGTAATTTCACCCAAATGTGACATAACCACCTCTCACCCAGATTCATACACGGTGGGCGCCAAAACACAGTGTGTCCTTGGCCGAAATTGACTCCCTCCCCGATAAATACATGGTGGGCGCCAAAAACAAACTCTCGTCGGCAAATATTCGGTGTATGCGAGATTACCATCCTATCCCCAACCGACTAATATTGCTGTGATGTAGGAAATTTGAAACAGGGGCTAACTTTGTAAATTTCCTCGCATTTGAGACAAGTGCGCCCTGAATACATGGTTCCCCCTTCCTCTCTACCTCCCTTTTCCCCATTCATACTCCGTGGGTGCCAAAATACCCTCTCCACCCCAGCCTCCACCGTCCGCCACCCCATCCACCACCGTCCTCCTCCACCATGTCGGAGCTGATACCCCGACGCCGCCGTCCATTACAAGAGATCGACCTCTCTCATCCACGGCTTCGGACTGGGATCCTTGCATCCCGTCCTCTCGCTTCATCCCCGCCGTCGTCCACCTTGCCGGCACCGCTCCTACGACCGTCTCGTCCATCGCACCCCGCCGCCACCATCTACCCTCCTAGATCTGCTTCCACGCTGCCGACAGCCATCGCTACCGTAGCATCGTCAAATTCTCAGCAGATGCATACACGGCGCCGCACCAGAGGCGGTACTCTTTTGTATCTTCTCAACTTATTTATCGCAGCAAAAAAATAGATCGCCACTACTTTACTATGGTTTCTTGTGGGCTCGGGTGGTTGTGGGGGCGGTGGTGGGGCCTCGCCGAACGAAGAAAACTCGACGCGGGTGGGGGCGGGGGTGGGGGTGGGGGTGGCAGAGGAACCCAGGCGGTGGGGGCCGGTGGTCTGGCCGATGGCCCGTGCGGTGTTTTGTATGGGAAGAATCAGAGACGAGGAAGAAGAAGGGTTAGGAGACGTAGGATCTTTATCCAACCGCCTGAAATGGTCGAGAGACAGCTCGGAGTTGCATTCTTAATGCGCTATGGTTCATCATGTGTGGGCACTGCGCAACCAACATTTTATTATCCAAAATCTGCTTGCTCTTCTTTACCATGTTCCTCTTCCGTTCTTCTTTAATATGTACTCTCTCCGTTCCTAAATACAAGTCTTTGTATAGATTCCACCATGGACTACATATGGAGCAAAATGAGTGAATCTACACTCTAAAATGTATCTGGATACATCTGTATGTGATCCATAGTGCAAATCTCTACCAAGACTTATATTTTGGAACGGAGGGAGTATGATAGTAGTACAATATGTTCCTTGTACTGAAGATGAACAGGGACATTTGCGGTGTAGAGTTCTATACGGTCGGTTGTGATGGACACTTTGAGCCTCTTTGATTTGTAGGATTTTTTAAACATAGGAATAGGATTTGTAGTGACCTGCCCACTTGAATCCTATAAGAATAGCAACGAAATGCGGGGTGTTGTGCCGCCTTTGAGAGTTACACTGATATTAACAGTACCGCACCTTCAGTTGAAGAGAACTGGTATCCGAAGCCTTTCTAGCCGTACCGGCAGTACTAGCACATATATTCCAGCAAGTTCCACTTTGTTGATTTTACTCTGCTGCTTACGGTTTTCCCGTTATATCTACACTATGATCTGTGTAGCTCCTTTGTGTCGCACTAGCAGCAGTCCACTCTTGATCTATATTTACTCTTACCATAAGGTTGGATAACACCAATGGTACTGAAGAAGTTTAGTTGTGCATTGCTCTTGGTTGTACCTTTTGCCTGTATCGCTGCACTTACATTTATAGCTACTTGGTTATGTAGCATCACTCTTCATCTTATCTTAAATATTCTCCATTTTTTCGTATATTATCACATCTATATTTACTCTTAACAAAATGTAGAATAAAGGCAATGCTTATGAAGAAGATTTTGTGGTAAACTTCTTGAATTGCGCCCCCCCCCCCCCATCAGCATAGACAAGGGCTTTATAGAGCCTGTCTTCACCAATAATGTAAGTTTGTCCTTCTCAAGCCTTCAAACTTTGTTGTGTATATTTGGTTAGGCATGACTGCAACAGCTGTTTGCTTTTGGTGTTTGCATCAAATTGCATGTTTAAAGTTTATTATGTAGTTCATAAACAAAAGTTTGTCCTTCTCAATTTAAGTTTTCAGTTGTACAACCATGTTTCTTCTTCATGCCATGTAAATTAAACTATACAGAGCAAGTGATGTTCTTTTGCACTGCATGTATGCTTCTGTTCTTCATCTGTAATCTAGTGGTGTGGTGAATCTACCCACTACAGCACAGGTGTCATATTCTGCAATGTCTTGACTATGAACAATGTCATATCATTCTACTATTATTTAAACTGTCTCTTTATTTGCCAATCTGAAATGGGATAAATTGACAGCACACTAACCATTGATACTTAGGAGTTCTTGATCTGTAATCTAGTGGTGTCGTGAAGCTGCCAACTCCTTCACAATGTCATTTCCTACCATGTCTTGACCTGAACAATACCATATTGTGCTAATGCAATTTTAAACTGTGTCACTTTATTCGTCAGTAAGAAATGTGATGAATTGTCAGCACTGATACTTTTATGTGCAAAACCTGTCATCTGTCTTCTTGTTTATCTTTCAGAGTGAGGAAGATATAAGTGTTAAACAAGCGCGGTCTCATCAGCTTGCTCAGCTGCTTGCGCTGCAGCTCCCCAGCAGGGATAAGCTTTCTTGAACTCTATTGAAGTGTTGTCGGTATTGTATATTATTTTGTCAGCGTGTTTATTTGCACTGGTGGCGATCTTTGATGCCCAGTGTATGTAATCTGCTATCTGCTTGTGCTTTATTATCATAGTGGCGAACTTTGATGCCCAGTGGATGTAATATGCCCTAATTTCTTTATTGTATAGTCTATGTATTTTCTTATTCACGATGCTGCAGTTATTTTACTGTACATATATCCTATCTTCGCAGTAAACCGGCCAAATCGTAAAATTACAGTACATAATCGAGCCATCATGCAATCACGATGTATGATCCGCATCATGGGCCCCGTCATCTTGGTCCGTTAAAAGGCCAAAAGTAAACTGGCACACTAGTAGATTCGGGCCTTTAATAGGCCAAGTACCCGCCGGCCCTCTTTTCACAAGAAAACTCAATGGGCTTTTAGGGGGCTGAGAAGTAGGTTGGGCCTGAAACGTGCCGAACAGCTCACGGGCCGGCAGCAGCCCGAAATGGACCCCGGCCCATGATTGTGTGAATCAAATCACGGGCTTTTAACAGGCCATAATTTTCTCGGTCCTTGTTTGGCCCAATCAGATATCGGCTGCGAGCAGGCCGGATGCAAAACGGGTCGTAGTTAGGCCCAACTATATAACAGGCTTTTGATAGGTCGAAATTAATATAGGGCCGAAATGTTAAACGGGCCCTTAATAGGCTGAAACTAATATCAGGCCGAATTACTAAATGGGCCTTTAGCAAGTGGGCCCAAAAGCATAGCGTCCAGTTGACGGGCCGAATCTGATATGGGCCACAATTTAGCCCAAAGTCTCTTAAAGGGTCGGACCTGATTTGGGCCATAATTTGGCCCAAAACGTGGTAGGCTTTTAACGGGCCAGATCTCATATGGGCCTTTATTAGGCCCGGAACGTGGCAGGCCATTAATGGACTGGATCAAATATGGGTCGGCATTTGGCCCAAAACATGGCAACCAGTTAATGGGCTGGCCTACTAGGGTCCCCAAAATCTTGTGGGCCTACAGTTGGGCCGGCCCATTAATGTCGGTGAAATCTCGTGGGCCTTTAGCTGGGTCGGCCCATTATGATCCGCAAAAAATCTTGTGGGCCTTTACCTGGGCCGGCCCATTATGGCACACAAAAATCTTGTGGGACTTTACCTGGGCCGGCCCATTATGGCCCGCAAAATCTTGTGGGCCTTTAGCTGGGTCAGCCCATTATGGTCCGCAAAATCTCGTGGGCCTTTAGCTGGGCCATCCCATTATGGTCCGCAAAATCTTGTGGGCCTTTAGTTGGGCCGACCCAGTTAAACTTTATGGGCTGGTCCACGTGTCAACATATCATAGGCGAGTCTCGCCCATTGGATGAGTGACACCTGTGCCAACGCGGAGCTGGCACGTGTGTCCTCCAGCCAATGATGATTTTGCACGTGGAAAATCCCCATTGGTCCGGGTTGTTAACGGGTTATCGGATCCAAAACCGGACCCAATAGCTTAACGGCGTTCCATTACGGTGGATGCCAAGTGTCGGTCACCCTTGACGAAAGCACTTCTGTGACGCGCGATTTATCATCATGGAAGTGGACACTTCCATGGTGATAATTTTGGTAATGTCATGGAACACTTCTACGACAGCACAGGTATGACTATCTTCATTCTGTCATAAAATCGTCATGGATGTACATGCATGACAAAAACACGTGACCTACTATGACAAACACATATCATCATGGAAGTGTATTTTTTTGTAGTGTGAAGAATGGGTGGAGGGATATATATAGCCTCCACACAAAATCTAGCCGTTACACACAGATTCCCAAACTCGGTGAGACCGAATGGTGAAACTTGGTGTCGGAGTAAATGATCATGGGTAACCTTATCGGCTCCCCCTAGCTCTTCAAAACATCGGGCCGACTGCGCCCCTCAAACATCCAAGACGAAGGGCCGCCTTCCCATGGCCGGCTGGTCCGGTGGCCGGCTGCAGGAAGGCGGCAAAGCTCAGCAAGCTACCCTAGAGTGGGCCGACTCCTAGCAGGCGGCCACCAGAGTGGCCGAACTCTAGCAGGCGGCCCACCCCATGCACCCTCAAAGTCTGCACCCACATAACGGCGACAAGACGGGGCATGGCTACAGTGAAGCCCGCCACCCCCGAATCCCGGAATAGGCGTGGCCACAGTGCATCGTATCGGGCGACCATCCCTCGCCGGCGCGGCACTGTTGCCATGTTAACCATGACATCACCCATGGCAGAGCGACCATGCCCCCATGACCGGCTGTCGGTATGGCATACAGGCGGCGGGCCCCTCCAGCCAGAGAGCCACCAGAAGGCGGCGTGACCAGCCCAGTCAGCATAAGGAGAGGCCGGCTCCCAACAGCCGGCTCACCCTCATCCTGGAAGTTTGTGCACCATTAAGCAGATAAGACGGGGTAAGGCTACAGTGAACACCCGCCAGGCAGCGGCACTATAGCCATGCTTTCCCCGACCAAGCCATCGTCATCAAGAGCGAGGCAACAGTAATGAGCAGCTGACAGGGTCTATAGGTGGTGGGCCCAGCCTGTCGACCTAGAGGCCGGCAGCCGGCAGGACCCACCAATCGGCGGGCCCCAGCGGTCGGCGGAGAAGCCGGCGACCATAGACACTGACGGTCTGGACCCACATCCAGCTGGATTACCATTGTACCCCTAGGGGGTAGGCCTATATAAACCCCCCAGGGCACCCATGCAAAGGGTTGATCCATTAGAACTACACGCACCACCTAGAGAGAAGAGGAGAGCTAGCCTTTCCATTCTTCTTCCTCTAGCCGAACAGCTCAAGGAGCCACTTGTAGCTACTTACTGATTTAGTGATCATGTGGAGACCCCGCAGAGCAGGACTAGGGGTTTTATCTCCTAGGAGAGCCCCAAACCTGGGTAAGATTCGTCGACGTGCATGTCTTCGCCTTATCCCGTTTCCAGGCACCGGCAATGTCTTAGTGACTCCCACTATGATTAGCCATCCTTTGGCATAT
The DNA here is from genome assembly GCA_963921465.1 of Triticum timopheevii. Lineage (NCBI taxonomy): Eukaryota > Viridiplantae > Streptophyta > Magnoliopsida > Poales > Poaceae > Triticum > Triticum timopheevii. The sequence continues at coordinate 146,582,231 of OY997270.1, forward strand.
GTCGCACCTACCACCCAACATTTGGCGCCCACCATGGGGCCAGGTGCACCGTCGTCCGGAGACCTACTCTGGACGGGAACCTTATTCCTTCCCAGCGACCGTAGCCAGCCCGGCACGCCCGATGGCGCTTGCCCCGACGTGCTGCATGGCGTCGACGCCGCCTATGCAACGAGCTGCCTCGCTGATCTTCTCGGTGAGGTCCACCTTTCCGACGAGCCCACGCCAGACGCGGGTGCAACCAAGTCCGAGAGCTTCCTCATCAACCTCCTTGGCAAGCTCGACATCGCCAGCGAGCCCACCTCCAACTTGGAGTTGATCGGCTCCACCGACCCGATGCTCGTCGACTCCGACACGGCATCCCTCGACGCCTTCCCCACCAACTTGGTGGTCATCGACGATCCTCTTCCATGCGCCAACAGCAGCGGCAGCACCGTAACCGAGGTGCTGGTCATCAGCCACGGCGCCTCGGCCGACGCGGACGCCCATGACACTCTGCAGATGGTGATGCGCGATTTGTTTGCACCCATCCCCGCTGATGCCGACGCCGAGACACTGGAGGCCCGCCGCCTTTCCCTCATCGAGAACAGCAAGAAGATAGCCTCCATGAGACGCCTCACCGAGGCCTATCAGCGTAAAGTCGACCACGCCGCCTCCGGCACGCCGGCTGCTAGCGGGCCCAGCCAACTTGGCGCTATCAAGAAGCGCGGCGCGGCCATCGCCAGCATGCTGGGGGGCGACCGCCTAGTCTACACCACACCACTCGAGAACCTACGTGTTGCTCAGGCGGCAGCAGATGAGCTAGAAGGCTTGGACGGTGACGAGCTATGATGCATGACGAGACGCGTCCAGCAGCTCATTGACGCGGCCGCAGATCGGCAAGAAGACGGCGCCCGCGCCGAGAGCCCTCCCCCTCACCGAGAGCATGGCGCGACCTCTCAGACACTGATGACCCACAAGTGTAAGGGATCTATCATAGTCCTTTCAATAAGTAAGAGTGTCGAACCCAACGAGGAGCAGAAGGAAATGATAAGCGGTTTTCAGTAAGGTTTTCTCTGCAAGCACTGAAATTATAGGTAATAGATAGTTTTGTGATAAGATAAATTGTAACGAGTAACAAGTAACTAAAGTAAATAAAGTGCAGCAAGGTGGCCCAATCCTTTATGTAGCAAAGGATAAGCCTGGACAATTTCCTATAATGAGAAAGGAGCTCCCGAGGACACATGGGGATTATCGGCAAGCTAGTTTTCATCACGCTCATATGATTCGCGTTCGGTACTTTGATAATTTGATATGTGGGTAGACCGGTGCTTGGGTACTTCCCTTACTTGGACAAGCATCCCACTTATGATTAAATCCTATTGCAAGCATCCGCAACTACAAAAGAAGTATTAAGGTAAACCTAACCACAACATTAAACATATGGATCCAAATCAGCCCCTAATGAAGCAACGCATAAACTAGGGTTTAAGCTTCTGCCACTCTAGCAACCCATCATCTACTTATTACTTCCCAATGCCTTCCTCTAGTCCCAAATAATGGTGAAGTGTCATGTAGTCGACGTTCACATAACACCACTAGAGGAAAAGACAACATACATCTCATCAAAATATCAAACGAATACCAAATTCACATGACTACTAATAGCAAGACTTCACCCATGTCCTCAGGAACAAACGTAACTACTCACAAAGCATATTCATGTTCATAATCAGAGGAGTAATAATATGCATTAAGGATCTGAACATATGCTCTTCCACCAAGTAAACCAATTAGCATCAACTACAAGGAGTAATCAACACTACTAGCAACCCACAGGTACCAATTTGTGATTTGGATACAAGATTGGATACAAGAGATGAACTAGGGTTTTGAGAGGGGATGGTGCTGGTGAAGATGTTGATGGAGATTGACCCCCTCCCGATGAGAGGATCGTTGGTGATGACGTTGGTGATGATTTCCCCCTCCCGGAGGGAAGTGTCCCCGGCAGAACAGCTCCGCCGGTGCCCTAGATTGGTTCCGCCAAGGTTCCGCCTCGTGGCAGTGAAGTTTCGTCCCGTAAGCTTGCCCACGATTTTTTTCCAGGGTAAAAGCCCTCATATAGGAGAAGATGGACACCGGGGGGCCACAAGGGGGCCCAGGAGATAGGGGCGCGCCCCCACCCTCCTGGCCAGGGTGTGGCCCCCCTGATGTATTTCTTCCGCTCAATAATTCTTATTAATTCCAAAAACAGGTTTCGTGGAGTTTCAGGATTTTTGGAGCAGTGCAGAATAGGTTTCCAATATTTGCTCCTTTTCCATCCAGAATTCCAGCTGCCGGCATTCCCCCTCTTCATGGTAAACCTTGTAAAATAAGAGAGAATAGCCATAAGTATTGAGACATAATGTGTAATAACAGCCCATAATGCAATAAATATTGATATACAAGCATGATGCAAAATGGACGTATCAACTCCCCCAAGCTTAGACCTCGCTTGTCCTCAAGTGGAAGCCGAAATTGAAAAATATGTCCACATGTTTAGAGATAGAGGTGTCGATAAAAATAAAATACGGACATGAGGGCATCATGATCATTCTTATAACAACAACATATATAGATTTTATCTTATGATTTCTTATACTCAAGTAATGATCAATTCACAATGTCAAGTATGGTTCAGAAACTTCATTGAGAACTAACAAAGTATAATCTCAGTCATTGAAGCAATTGCAATTTATCATAACATCAGAAAGAGTCAACAATAGATCTTTTCAGCAAATCCACATACTCAACTATCTTGTAGTCTTCTACAATTGCTAACACTCACGCAATACTTGTCGTTATGGAGTTTCAGCCAGACACTGAGAAAGATAGGGGCTTATTGTGTTGCCTCCCAATGTATTCACCTTTAGGTGATGTCAACAATAATAGCCCATGCTAACTTACATCCAATTGGATATATATATCATGATCTTTCAAACACGAGGAGTTTTCCAAATGATAAAATGAAAAAGGGAAAGGTGAGGATCACCTTGACTCAAGCATAAAGTAAAAACATAAAGAAAAGATAGGCCCTTCGCAGAGGGAAGCAGAGGTTGTCACGTGCGTTTAGGGTTGGATGCACAAAATCTTAGTGCAAAAGAATGTCACTTTATATTGCCCCTTGTATGTGGACCTTTATTATGCAGTCCGTCGCTTTTATTACTTCCACAACAAGATCGTATAAAGCTTATTTTCTCTGCACTAATAAGTCATACGTATTTAGATAACAATTTTTATTGCCTGCAACATGACAACTTACTTGAAGGATCTTACTCAATCCATAGGTAGTTATGGTGGACTCTCATGGCAAAACTGGGTTTAAGGATATTTGGAAGCACAAGTAGTATCTCTACTTGGTGCAAGGAATTTGGCTAGCATGAGGGGGAAAGGCAAGCTCAACATGTTTGGAAGGTCAATGACAATATACTTTAACTGAGATGTGAGAAAACATAAACCATTACGTTGTCTTCCTTTTCCAACGTCAACTCTTTTATTATGTCATACTTAATGAGTGCTCCCAATCATAAAAGATGTCCAAGATAATATATTTGTATGTGAACCTCTCTTTCCTTATCACTTCCTATTAATTGCAACGATGACCAAAACTACGTTTATCAACTCTCAACAACTTTTATGCCTCATACTTTCTATGTGTGAAGTCATCACTAACCATAAGATCAATATGAACTCTTTTATTCTTTCTACTTTCTCAAGATCATAGCAACATAGCAAAGCCCTTGACTCAACACTAATCTTTATTATAGATAGCTCGCGGACTTGAATACATAAAGAGATCACAAAGCAAAACTCAAACTACTTGATATCAAAACTTCAATCTACTAGATCAAGATACTACTAAAATGATAGAACTAAATAAAACGGTAAAGATAGGAGTGTGACGGTGATACGATACCAGGGCACCTCCCCCAAGCTTGGCAGTTGCCAAGGGGAGTGCCCATACTCATGTGATTATGTCCTCGGAGGTGGTGAAGTAGGAGTTGTTGATGATGTAGGCTTGTTGTCCATCTTCCAAGGCATAGGCTCACCATCATAGAAGGATGATCGAGTCTCCGGGATCCTTAAATCTGCAGCCAAACTCATGCTCTTGAATCTATATTCATACTCACAGTTTTGGTTTTGCAGGTCATAGGTCTGGGCTTGGAGGTGCTCGATTTTCTCTTGAAGCTTGAAGATGGTCTCCCCAATGACCTTGGAATCTAGCTTGTGGTTGTTGGTGAACTCCGTGATCATCATATGGTTGGCGTCGAGTCCACGCTCCACCATCCCTTGGCACTTGCAAACTTGCCGCTCCACAGCTTCGAGCTTTGTCTCCACGCTTCCAGTATGCCTTGGTCCCTCCACATCGCAGATGTGCAGCACCCCCTCGCGCATCTCAATGGTTTGAGGGTGTTGCAGCACCTCCGCGAGATAGGGGTTGATAACACTCTCGAAAAACTTGTCCTTGGGAGTGCTTGGAGACGACATGATGCTCTAGATCTGAAACAGAAATAGCTCGAAACGAAAACAGAGGATATTTGCGTGATATGGTGGTCAAAACCTTCGGGAGTTTATATAATGAATTTTTACCGACCAAAATACGTAATGTGCAAGAAAACAGCGTCCGGGAGGCACACGGGGTGTCCACGAGACAGGGGGCGCGCCCTATAAGGGTGGGCGTGCCCTCCACTCTCGTGGAGGCCTCGTGTCCCTCTCGGACTACTTCTTTCTTCCTAAAATTCATAAATACTCCAAAACTGATAAAAATTGCCATTGGAGTTGTTTTGGAGTCGGTTTACTTACCGTACCACATACCTATTCCTTTTCGGAGTCTGGAACGTTCTAGAAAGTGCCCCTTATGTATTCCTCCGGGGTTACGGTTTCAATAATATTAGTTTCAACATTGATAGGATTACCTGAAATATAATGTTTAATTCTTTGACCGTTCACCACCCTCGGACTTGTGCCTTCGAAGTGGTTGGTTTTTATGGCACCAGAATGATAGACCTCCTCGATAACGTAAGGACCTTCCCATTGAGAGAGAAGTTTTCCTGCAAAAAATCTTAAACGAGAGTTGAATAATAACACATAATCTCCTACGTTAAACTCACGCTTTTGTATCCTTTTATCATGCCAGCGTTTGACTTTTTCTTTGAATAACTTGGCATTCTCATATGCTTGGGTTCTACATTCATCGAGTGAGCTAATGTCAAACAACCTCTTCTCACCGGCAAGTTTGAAGTCATAATTGAGCTCTTTAACAGCCCAATATGCTTTATGTTCAAGTTCAAGAGGTAAATGACAAGCTTTTCCATAAACCATCTTATAAGGAGACATTCCCATAGGATTTTTGTATGCAGTTCTATAGGCCCATAATGCATCATCAAGTTTTTTGGACCAATTCTTTCTTGATCTATTCACAATCTTTTGCAAAATTAATTTGAGCTCTCTATTGCTCAACTCTACTTGACCACTAGACTGCGGATGATAAGGAGATGCGATTCTATGATTAACATGATACTTAGCAAGCATCTTACGGAAAGCACCATGAATAAAATGTGAACCACCATCAGTCATAAGATATCTAGGGACTCCAAACCTCGGAAAAATAACTTCTTTAAGCATTTTAATAGAAGTGTTATGACCAGCACTACTAGTTGGAATAGCTTCTACCCACTTAGTAACGTAATCAACAGCAACTAAAATATGTGTGTAACCATTAGAGGCAGGAAAAGGTCCCATATAATCAAAGCCCCAAACATCAAACGGTTCAATAACAAGAGAGTAATTCATAGGCATTTCTTGACATCTACTAATGTTACCTATTCTTTGACATTCATCACAAGATAAGACAAACTTACGAGCATCTTTGAAGAGGGTAGGCCAATAGAAACCAGATTGTAGTACCTTGTGTGTAGTTCTATCTCCAGCGTGGTGTCCTCCATAAGATTTAGAGTGACACTTGCGTAGGATCTGTTCCTGTTCATGCTCAGGCACACAACGTCTAATAACACCATCTACTCCTTCTTTATAAAGGTGTGGGTCATCCAGAAGTAATGTCTTAAATCATAAAAGAACTTTTTCTTTTGCTGGTATGTGAAACTAGGGGGTATAAATTTAGCAACAATGTAATTAGCATAATCAGCATACCAAGGAGCAGTACGAGAAGCATTAATGACCGCTAATTGTTCATCAGTAAAGCTATCATCAATAGGCAGTGGGTCATTAAGAACATTCTCTAGCCTAGATAAGTTGTCTGCAACGAGGTTCTCAGCTCCTTTTCTATCAATAATATGCAAATCAAATTCTTGGAGCAAGAGAAACCATCTAATGAGTCTAGGTTTAGCATCTTTCTTTTCCATAAGATATTTAATAGCAGCATGATCAGTGTGAATAGTAACTTTGGAATCAATAATATAAGGTCTAAACTTATCACATGCAAACACAACTGCTAAGAACTCTTTTTCAGTAGTAGCATAATTTCTCTGGGCAGTATCAAGAGTCTTACTAGCTTACTGGATAACATTCAATTTCTTATCGATTCTTTGCCCTAGAACAGCACCTACAGCATAATCACTATGTGACGCCCTCGATTCAATCGTACACTAATCATACATGCAAATGTGTACGATCAAGATCAGGGACTCACGAGAAGATATCACAACACAACTCTAGACACAAATAAAATAATACAAGCTTTATATTACAAGCCAGGGGCCTCGAGGGCTCGAATACATAGCTCGATGCCCAAGAGTCAGCGGAAGCAACAATATCTGAGTACAGACATAAGTTAAACAAGGATGCCTTAAGAAGGCTAGCACAAAAGCAACCCGATCAAAGAGGCAAGGCCTCCTGCCTGGGACCTCCTAACTACTCCTGGTCTTCGGTGGCCTCCATGTAGTAGTATCCATCGACGGTGGCATCTAGCTCCAAGGATCTGCCATCTGGTTGCATCAACCGGAAAGAAGAAAGAAGGGGGAAAAGGGGTAGCAAAGCAACCGTGAGTACTCATCCAAAGTACTCGCAAGCATCAGATCTATACTAAGTATGCACTGGTATCAAATGGAAGGTTTGTATCTGTGGACTGAACTGCAGAATACCAGAATAGAGGGGGAGGGCCTAGCCTATCGAAGACTAGCATCTTCACGCAGCTCCGAGCATCTTGCAGCATGTAGAAGAGTAAAGAATAGCAGTTTATAATTAACAAGCATGTTGTAACATTAATTCCCAGAGATCCTTCCTCGACTCCCTGTGAGAAAGCAATCCCGGAGCCACATATCTCAAGTATCCATTTGTAGTTGTATAAGATCAGGATATAAGTTTGAACGTCCGTTACCGTGGACACGGCTATTAATAGATAATCTTCCCTGCAGGGGTGCACCACGTTTGCCAACACGCTCGATCACGTTGGCCGGACACACCTTTCTGGGGTCAATGCCCGCCCTCGGAAGATCAACACGTCGCAGCCCGACCTAGGCTCAGCAGAGAGGTCCCCACCGGTCTACATCCTAAGCACTCCGGGGTCTGGGCCCATCGCCCGTTACACTCCGGATCATTGCACGCAGGGCGGGTCCAGGCTCCACCACTACAGGATGGTGCCGGCCCAGCCGTGCCGCACTGCTGAACTGGACGTCTGACAAAGCTTCGGCTGATAATGTGACGTCGAGGCCCATAACTATTCTCACGTGGTGGTTGGTGCGTAAAGGCCAGAGGCCAACTCAGAACAAATACCCAAACCATAGTGTATTATTAGCTTGCAGAGACGAGCAGAGACTCATGATCGAAAGTGACCCCGTCACCCCGTCTCGTGGACTTATGACAAGGGCCTAGAATGCCCGGCCGTGCCACGTAACCATCTTGCGGGTGCTCTCCGGGCCCGCCCGACTTCCACCAAGGTCTCAAGTAAATTCATTGTAACCGTGTGTCCAGACATCAAGGGGAAAACCCGAGGAATCACCCCCGGTGGATTCCACTCAATGTAATCATCAAGGTGAACGTAAGAGGGACCACCCTCGAGGTTCACTCTTGAGGTGTTGAACGACAGAGCCGTACCGAGAATATAGAATGGGCGATATCGGGATGATCAAAGGGGGGGCTTGCCTGGTTGCTTAGACAAGGAGGGTTGTCGTCGACGTAGTCGATCTTAGCGGCATTAGCAGCGGTCCGGGGTCTACTGGAGAGAAGAGGGGGAAGAAACAGTAAATACACGCAAACATAGCATAACAAAACAACAGACAGAGCTAGACGTGTTCTAACACGGTGCTACACGTTACCGGCGAAGGGGGATAACATCCGGGAAAGTTTTCCCGGAGTTAGGCATTTTCGGACAGATAAAATGGAGGGGAAAAGTTGCATGTTCAAGTAGTTAGGGGCATGTGGCAGACGAACGGATCGCGTATTCGGATTCGTCTCGTCGTTCTAAGCAACTTTCATGTACAAAGTATTTTAATCCGAGCTACGGTTTAATTTCTATTAATTTTTAAAGTTTTAAATCATTTTTTAAATTATTATCTATTTAATTCTAACATTATCCAGAATAGTGTAAGATGACATCAGCATGACATCAGCGGTCAAAGTTGACCGTTGACCAGTCAAACTGACGTATGGGTCACGTTCGTCATAGGCTCAGAATAATTAAGCAAGGTTAATTAGTTTTAACTAAAAGATTAGATTAACTAATTTTAATTAGTTTAGTTAAACATAATTAATTAAGTAATTAACTAATTAATTAATTAATTAATAGTTTTATTATATATTTATTTCTTTTTTTACATGAAAGGGGGCGTGGGGCCCCGCTGTCAAGGGCCCATAGGCCATAGCGGGCACGGGTTATCGGGTGGGGGCACGGGCGCGGGGCGTGCGTGCGGCGGCGAAGGCGCAACCCCGGCGCAGCGAGGGGAAGGCGAAGATGGTCGCGGGGCGAGGCGCGGAGGTGGGGCGCAGGCAGCGCGCGGGCCGCAACAGCAGCGGACAGAGCAGCGCCGGCGGGCGCGGGCGCACGCACTGGGTGCGGCCGGCGCGTGGGTCAGGTGGCAACGGCGAGCAACGGACGAGGTCGTGGCACACGGGGTAGAGAGGAGAGGAGGAGGGCGCGGCCCTCACCGGCGTTGGAGAGCAGAGGTGGCGGCGAGGCTCGATGTGGTCCGGCGGGGAGGAGGACGGGGACGGTTCCGCGACGGTGGCGGGGAGGCAGTCCAACGGGGAGGAGATGAGGAGGTCCGGCGACGGCGAGGCCTTCGGACGGTGATGGTGGCGCACGGCGAGGTCCAGCGACGGTGACGAGGTGGCGGGGTGGCGCCGGAATGGGTGTCAGGGACACGGGACCGGGCCCTTGAGCGAGGGTAGGTGCCCATATCAAGCAGGGGAGGGGGCGTGCGGGCTCGATCTAGATGGGATCGACACAGAGAGACCAGGGAGAGATGGGGATCATGGGGGGGAGTGGTGGAGCGTGGAGAGATATTTTCTGGGACTAGGTCACGGGGGAGGGTTAGGTGTAGGCAGGAGGTGGGCTGGCCTGGTGGGTTGAGGCCCAAGGGGGGGCACGGGGCCCTCCTGGCCAGTCGGCCCAGTTGAGAGGGGGGGCTTTTCTCCTTCTTTTTTTTCATTTTTAAAACTATTTTCAAATTTTAGATATTGATTCCTATTTAGTTACCAAAGCATATGAATTTAGTTGAGCTTGAAATTTGGCACAATATTCCAACGCAATATTTTTGGAGTGGCACATAAAGTTTGGAGGCAATTGGATTTAAATAAATAATTATTTATTTTGCAAAGGCCATTTAATTTACCGCTGGACTAAAATTTAACACTCAGGGGCATTTTGAGAATTCAAAAAAAGTTGGTTCCAACATGACAAATATCAAGGGATTATTTGCCACACTTTGAACATTTTATTTTGCATGTTTGAGAAATTTAGATTTGAATTTGAATTTGAAAAATGATTTGGATCAAGCGAGGATTAGCAATAGTAATGTGATGACATGGCACCATTAGTGGGGGATTACTGTAGCTTAATTATCCGGGCGTCACAATTCTCCTCCACTACAAGAAATCTCGTCCCGAGATTTAAGGCGTCGAATAGGGAGGAAGCTATAAGGATGGATGTCTGAAAAGATCGGCATTCGGTAGTTATCTCAAGGAAGAAGAATTTAGAAGCACCAGGAAACGTATCGAGAGTGCTATAAGAAGGTTCAACAAGTTTCAACCAAGTAGGCATCCAGCTGATGCATAAAACAGGTGATGAAGGGGGTTCAAAGCATCGAGAATAAGTATTGCGTCTGATACCAGAATAGATCGCTAGGAAGGTGGCTCGTGATGTACATACGAAGCCAAGTGTGAGGAATAACTTAGGAAACTGGGATGTACATGAGAGTCAGGTTTCGATCCTATGGAACTGTGGGTTATGGGCCCACCATGTGGGTTAAAAACAAGAAGGCATTACATTTTGCACGGTCATGATAGCAAGGCAGGTCAGAGGGCAACCTGTCAGTTATGTTGGCAACAACATTGGTACCAAGGGCGAGGGACGAAGAGAACCATTTTCCTGCTCGTTAAGACGAGGCGGACCAATAGGCAAAGTTCTCGTCCATCGGTGCCTACCGGAATGTCATCAACAATAGTAACAAGGTCTTACTGGCAGAGTTGTACATCGAGGAATTTACATAAGCAGTGAATTATCACTGCTCATATATGCTACGTTACAAGAAAGTTTAAACCAAATAATGGAAAGGAAAGTGTAGACATCGAGTCAGTTATCGGCGTTCTCGAGTGTCTAACAACTCAGAACTTGTAGAAACTTAGAATCAGCGACAATTAATAGTTCACGAAGAACTCATAAGATGCTATGTAGTTCCGTGATATTCTCGAGATACCAGAGGGTAATACTCGAGGGTAGAGCAGAATAGAGGTTGGACAGGTGAAATGATCTACAGTAGACAAGTACTTTAACTTGTCCGAGAAATGGAATCAAAGGAGAACAATATGGTCGGAACCACGGTTGCGAAGGACCAAACATAGATACAAGATGAACATATCACAAGGGGTTTATTATTATAACAAGAAGCTTCCATGATAAGTTCCACATCGGGTCCATGGGCATGAACACCAAGGTTCAAGGTCGACTCCCACTTTTCAATGCATAACTTTCCATTCACTTCTCGTTTTTGATGAAGCCGTAGTGTTGAGATTTTATCTGGCATAACACCAGTAGAGTATGACCCATGGAGGTCTCCGGTTCACACAGATTAGGGAAGGCATAGGTTCAACCCATCAGGGTCATCTTAGAAACATATATCACAAACTTCACGAGTAAATAACTCAAGCTCGGAAGCAGAGTATGGTTGACAAGAGCGGGGAAACATTTTACCAAAGGCATTATGTATCAGGGAAAGAACTCACAAGGTAGTGAAATATGAAGAAAGCTGTCGGATAAAACCCAACAAAGGATCTGGTGGTCCACAAGGGATCTGATGTGAGCATCGATACTCACCCAGAAGAAGAAAGAATACAGGGATATCAAATTATAGAAATAACTGACTAATTCAAAGCTCGAAGGGAAAGGGAATTATGAGTTCCAAAACGGGGGATCAGAAGAAGAGGCTCTGATCAAAGACAAGTAAGTTTGAATAGATATAAACCGACAATCGATCAAGGTTTGATTTGTCGAACACCAGTCATGTCCGGGGTGACGTCTGAGCCGAAGGGAAGAATTATAAATAGGACTAATGATCACGAGCATTCACAAATGAATCAAATTAAATGCTCAAAATTACGATGACAAAGGATGCAAATGAGTATTGCTAGACATATGGAAGTAACCATAATGCAAGCAGGTAAGGAGGAACAAGAGTAATAGGCTCCTGAGGAGTTTCGGAAGATTAAATAGCATTCCAAAGAATTTTGTGAAACACATGAACAACTGTGGACAAACGGATACTCGACAAGCACGAGTAATTATCCGTAGGGGTATTCACGTGGCAAAGAGCTGCAAGGCAGTAGGCACAAGGTATTCTCGGAACAAATAAGGAGAAATTCAAGGTATCTTGTAATAACAAGATCAACGAGGAATGACTGTATGAAAGACAATGTAGGTAGTTACACTTAAGGATTTATCGGTGGTAGGGATCGCAATGGCGAAGGGTACAAGGGACTTGGTAAAACATCGAAGAGTATCTTTAGAGTCTTCTAGTGCACCAAGCAATCATCTGGAGTAAAGGGGCTCTCCGGGAGAAAGTATTTATGAGAACCTAGAGTTATTGTTAGCAAAATCATTTATCCCGAATAGAGGAGAGATCAGATCCCCAGAGTATAGACGAGGAATAAAAGATCCTAATACCACCCAATGGCGACGAGGGCCCATAAGCCACACAGCCATGTTAGTAAAACAGTTTTTCAAAGGCTAGACTCAACTTCGGCCAAGGAGTTGGAAAGGGGGATCCTACAGGCAGTCGGCTCTGATACCAACTTGTGACACCCCCGATTCAATCGTACACTAATCATACACGCAAATGTGTACGATCAAGATCAGGGACTCACGGGAAGATATCACAACACAACTCTAGACACAAATAAAATAATACAAGCTTTATATTACAAGCCAGGGGCCTCGAGGGCTCGAATACATAGCTCGATGCCCAAGAGTCAGCGGAAGCAACAATATCTGAGTACAGACATAAGTTAAACAAGGATGCCTTAAGAAGGCTAGCACAAAAGCAACCCGATCGAAGAGGCAAGGCCTCCTGCCTGGGACCTCCTAACTACTCCTGGTCTTCGGTGGCCTCCATGTAGTAGTATCCATCGACGGTGGCATCTAGCTCCAAGGATCCGCCATCTGGTTGCATCAACCGGAAAGAAGAAAGAAGGGGGAAAAGGGGTAGCAAAGCAACCGTGAGTACTCATCCAAAGTACTCGCAAGCATCAAATCTATACTAAGTATGCACTGGTATCAAATGGAAGGTTTGTATCTGTGGACTGAACTCCGGAATGCCAGAATAGAGGGGGAGGGCCTAGCCTATCGAAGACTAGCATCTTCACGCAGCTCCGAGCATCTTGCAGCATGTAGAAGAGTAAAGAATAGCAGTTTATAATTAACAAGCATGTTGTAACATTAATGCCCAGACATCCTTCCTCGACTCCCTGCGAGAAAGCAATCCCGGAGCCACATATCTCAAGTATCCATTTGTAGTTGTATAAGATCAGGATATAAGTCTGAACGTCCGTTACCGTGGACACGGCTATTAATAGATAATCTTCCCTGCAGGGGTGCACCACGTTTGCCAACACGCTCGATCACGTTGGCCGGACACACCTTTCTGGGGTCAATGCCCGCCCTCGGAAGATCAACACGTCGCAGCCCGACCTAGGCTCAGCAGAGAGGTCCCCGCCGGTCTACATCCTAAGCACTCCGGGGTCTGGGCCCGTCGCCCGTTACACTCCGGATCGTTGCGCGCAGGGCGGGTCCAGGCTCCACCACTACAGGTGTGGGGACCCCGACTCATAAGTCGTGATCACCGAATGCACGTGTACAGTGATCCCAGAGATCAATGCTCACTGAACACACAGAAGCTGAATAACAAGAGTCTTACATCCATACATACCGTATTACACAAGTAGGACCATTATGGTCAAGTCTTGAGTATATCATCGCAGCGGAAATCTTCGTCGATAACTTGGACCCATGCCATCTGCCTTAACCCTACAGGCATTCTGACTGGGAAGCGTCCTAGCTCGCATGTTCGTCATCGAAGTGTTCTTCATCACATCCTGTTCTTCCATGCCTGATCAATTAAATAACCAGTGGCAAGCCAATGAGTACTTTGAATGTACTCGCAAGCAACCCATGTTTTGGTTCACGATACAACAATGCTTGATATAGGTAAATTTTGCAGAAAGCTAGTTTTGAATGCAATGACATGTTCAACAACTTTGTAAGGCATGCATCAAGAGAATTCAAGTAACCATGAGGACAGGTTACAGGTATCAACATAAATAGAGTGGGCACCAACCCATCTTACATAAATAGAGTGGGCACCAACCCATCTAACATAAATAGAGTGGGCACCAACCCATCTAACATAAATAGAGTGGGCACCAACCCATCTCAATCATGTCAAGTCCCTTGACTTGACCCAAGTCATTTTATCAACACACACACTTGGTGTGTAAACAAATGGACGTAGCCCAAGAGCGGTTACCCAACTGTCCTTGACCGTGGAAACGGCTATTCGAATAGTTTTACACTCTGCAGAGGTTGCACACTGTACCCACAATATCCGGGGAACTTCCGTGTCAGCCACGACCCGCGGTACCTCAAGTACTCGGGGTAAGCACCCGATCACTACCTTTCCCTAGACGACACTAACATGGAGTCCACTCGATTGGCAGTAACCCCCGTGCCCAACATTTCACATAACACTTTCATGGAGCCTTGCTCCCATAATTATCACATACCACTGGCACGGGGTACCAACGGTGTGTCCGGTGCCCTGTGAAAACAGTCATGGCCGCCCTACCTGGCACGACCCCGTCCAGAGAGAGAGCACCAACTCTCCCCCGTCACTAGTAATGCGGGCTCCAAGCTAGTATCAACCTAGGTAATCAATAATGCCCTTTCCCATATAAGGGTAGAGTGGTTGCGCATGTAAGGTTGGAATAACGGTCGCAACTTCAACCAATCCGTTTTGAAAACAACACACACTTGCCTCGGTACACCACTTCGTCATCAAGTGGCTACCCATCTCATCATCTCCCCCAGGCATAAGTGGCACCCGGTGGGGTTTTCGAAAAGTCTTGTGAGAATACCTTGTCTCCATCACCATGCATATTCCCGTCCCTTTTTGCATAGCACTACTTTAGCATCCTACCTACTCCCACCGGCATAACCCTCATAAGAAGATAGGGTCATGCACAATGCAAGTATCAATGAGGAATTAACGGTGGCAAACCATCAACGTGGGTACCACCTCATCATGATTCTGATGCAACAATAATAAAGAGCTATATGGCATGCAATAAAAAGGGTTTCATAGACATGGTCAAAGGGCTGCTTGCCTGGTTCATCTGAGTCTTCAAGTCTTCTGGTCCTTCTCCAAGTACTCCGTCTACTTCGTCAACTAACGTCGGAAACAATCATAATAAGCAACACCACAAGGCAAAAATAAAAGTGCTCTATTAATATGAAGTTGACTTTTCTAGGATACCTCTAGTCATATGAGGAATGACCAAAGTGATTTCAATGGAATTGGATAAGTGGATATTTCTAAACATTTTGATATGATGGAATCAAGGGGTTTATGGATTTGCAAGAAGTGTACAGAAATATATTTTTGAAAAATGAGCAAAGGCACCCATTTAACAAAGGATGATTTTAGAAGCACCTAGGAATTGGTTTCACTGGATTTGGAGTTGAGATGATTTTCCTATGAATTTGCAAAGTTGGCTATATACAAAGAAATAGACCATTATTTGAGGTGATACAGAAAGTATTAGTAAAAATGTTCAAAAACTAAGTTTTGAACTTATAGATATCTAGGATTTTGAACCATGAAATTTGGATCAAAAATGGGCTCTCTGTGATTTCCTAAAGTTTATCATAGAAATGGAAAAACAAGGTTTGATAAATGTTTGTGAAGAAAAAGTTCCTGGAAAAATGTGCAAGTTGCACCATGAGATAGATCATGATTTTATGAGCTACTAGAAATTTGAATCATCAAATTTGGAGTCCATCTGAATTTACTAGAGATTTTACAATATTTATAAAAAGAAAAAGGAAGAAAGGGAGTCATCCTTATAAAGTGCACTGGGCGAAGCCCAGCTAAACAGCGCCTACTGGGCTCGGCCCAGTGGCTCAGCCGCGCGAGGGAGTAGGTGACGCTGAAGGCGTACTCAGGTAGTACGTTTACGGCGCGGGAAGACGACTTCCTGCGAAACCGTTTCCACTTAAACTTGCGGGCCCAGTCCACAGGGTCGCCGACACGCGGGTCCCACGCCATCTCTCTCTCTCTCTCTTCCCGCCTCCTCCTTCTTCCTCCAGACGGGCAGAGGTAGGGGCGGACGCCGCGCTTGCCGGTGATGGTTCCGGCCGCTCCCCTGCACCCGAGGCCAGGACGGTGGTCTGGGAGAATGCCCCGCTCCACTCCGCGCCCAAAGATGGTCGCGCTGGAGGAGGGGAGCGGCAAAGTCAGGCGGAGCATCGGCCATGGCGGAGTCCGGCGACGGCGGAGATGGGCACGACGACACGGCGAGAATGGGAAGGAAGGGATCCCGGGGTGGATCGGAGGTGGTTATAGTAGGGCGCTGGAGGGGCTAGGGATGAGAAAGAGGAGCTGTGGCGGCCGAATCTAGGCAGAGGCCGACGGCAGTGCTCCGTCCATGGAGGTGGACAGAGGGCACGAGGGGGAAAGAGGCTTGGTCCAGGAGGTAGCTAGGAGGGAGTGAGTGTGGATGGAGGCGAGCGAGAGGCCTGGGTAGGGGTGTATGTAGGAGGGCGACGAGGTGCACAGCGGGCCATGCGCCGGCAAGCCGTAGCCATCGCTGGAGGCCACGGGAGCTCGTGGGCGCGTGTCTGGGGCATTTGTGAGCGTCGACTACGCCCATGGGGAGAAGAGAGGGAGCGGGAAACGCGGCAAAGCGGGTCCCTGCCATGGCCAGCGACTGGCGCGCTCGGGCGGCGCTCTGTCCGCACGCGAGGAGAGCTGGAGAGGGAGAGAGAGGAGGGGGACGACAGCGTAGCGTGCTGCAGACGTCGAGGTGACCTCGGGGGACACGAGGGGGAGGCCCTAGGTGGCCGGAGGCGGTGGGAAGGGGGCGGCTACAGTGCGGGTGCGCACTGTAGTGCGCTCTGGAGCACGCCAATTGCATGCCAGGGCATGCCTTTGGCTTGTAGGGCGTGGCCACTTGTGTCTAGGGTGTTTAGGGAGGAGTAAACAAAGGGGAGGTGGCCTTGGATGCCCTGGTGAACCAATAGGAGAGGAGAGAGGTTGAGGGAGAGAGAGAAAGAGGCTGTCCTGAGAGAGAAAGTGAGAGTTTCACCACCAAATAATTGAGATGAAATGCAGCCATTGTTACTGGAGGTGGAGGAGGTCTAGGAGGGGCTGTGATAAAAAGTTGAGGTCATGGAGAAGAGTGGAAGTGGTCAAAATGATGATTTTGGAAAAATGGCAGAAGGTGTTTGTTGTTGGTTTGGGCAAGAAAATTAATTCAAATTGCCATGAGAATTACCAGGATAGAATGGCACATAGAAGTAGGGTGTTCCACCAAGTTTGAGCTCATTTGGGCAAACTAGCCAATGTAACTTTGGTAAACCCTAGGAATCAGCAGAAATGGCTTTGCCAAGATTTAGTCATGCAAATCTATTCTCCTTGATTCACCACTTTGTGTAGTGTCATCATTTGAGGATTTGAACATGTCCACAAAAATTCAGATCAAAAGGACACAGTTGGAAATGTAGAGTAGTTCAAGTTTGGTTCTAGACAGGAATGGTTTTTGGGCACGTTGATCAAGTTAACTTGTTCTCCAACTTGTGCCATTTGGTCTAGATGCATTATTAGACCATTTGAGCATGTTCACAAGGTTTGAGAACATTTGGAAATGTTTGGCAATGTAAAGTTGCTCAAACTTCAAAATGGACAGAAATGGTTTTGAGGGGATTTGATGATGTTATCTTGTTCTCCAAGTCATGAGACTTGGCAAGATCACCTAATATGTCATATGTGACATGATAGAATTTTCTTGGAATTTTTGGAGAATATTTCCTTTGTAAATATTTCAAAAGCTTGAAATATCCAGGAAGGGTTTTTGAGGTATTTGACCAATATTTTGAACATGACCATGTGTTGAAACTCTTATATATGGACAATATATGTCCTATGAGTTTCCCTAAATTTTCTCAAATTTTTGTGAAACAACAAAAATATTTTTTTCCTATTAAAGACAATTTCTGTCCTTAAGAAAAGCTTTTAAATAAAATAGGAAAATAACTTTTAAAATTATGTTTTTGTGGTTTCTGGGTATCCTATATCTAATAGGAGTCAAATATATTTTTGGAAAGATTTTTACTGCCCTTAATTAAGTACTTGAAGTGCAAACCTCAATTCAGGGGTTTTGGGAAAACTAATTTTTGAAAATACTATTTGGCCAAATTATTTTTGCAAGAAATTATTTTTATGTCCTATTCACATGGCATGACCATTGGGAAAAGCTTTTGGATCAAGGAGATGAAGTATAGGAGTTGGGGAATTTATTTGATTTTTAGAGCACTTGCAAACAGCAGACAAACATTCAATCAAAGCAAAGACAAAACACTCAAAAGTTTTTGTCAAACCATATTTTAGCATGATTTATTGACTTAAGTGTTGTGGCCTGAAAATCAGGGTGTGACAGACCTACCCCCCTTACAAGAATCTCGTCCCCGAGATTCCCAGACTAGGCGCGGATAGGGATACAGAAACTTGGATCTGGGGTAGTCTTCAAGTCCTCATGTTGCTTCTACTTCCGTGTGGTGCTCCATTGAGCTTGAAGTACTTGATGGTGTGGCCTCGTGTATGATGCTCTTCTTGATCCAGGTTGCTAATGGGTAGCTCGCGGTAGGTTAGCTCGGGCTAGGGGTCGATGGCTCGGTGGTTAATGTCCTTATTAGTGCTCGGGCTAGCTAGGAAGTTGGAAACACTTCCGGGGTTGTGATGTGTGGAAAGCATTGTGCACACCGGGTAACTCAGGTGGCAACTCCAGCTGGTAAATGTCTTCTCTTCGTCTCATAGCGATCTCCGAGGGGGTTGTTAAATCTTGGAGTGATCTCGAAGGGGGCCGATGAATCTTGGTGTGGGTCTCCTTGTCATGGGAATGCTTGGTTCCTTGGAGAGGACTGGCTTGCAGATGCACATGGTCTTTGACGCGGAAGTATACTTCTTGAAGATGGTGGTTGGCGTAGTTCTTCCTCCTAGACATGACGATCTTCAGATGTTCCTTGACCAGCTCAACGATTCTTCTTCCGTCTTCGGGTAGACAAGTATGTCATCAAAGAAAGATGACAGCTAACTTGTCCAAGCACTCCATGAAGCCTATGGGGTACGTAAAGTTGGCTGAGGCATTGGTGGTGGTCATGGTTGAGCATTGGCCAAGTTCTTATTGATCTAGAGCCAAAGCCCAAGGTCAGGATCCGACCATGTTGTGGCTTGGTAGGGCTTAAGGGTTTCAAGGATTCTAGTGTGCGAGTGAACATTTATCATCTTTATCCTTAAGCACGGTTCCTGAGATGCCAATACTTCTACCTAGTCTTCACCTCATATTACCAAAAGAATCATCTCGTATAGGTCAACTCCAATCATCACTCATGTTATTCATATCCGCATGGCTCTCGAGAGGAGGTCTAAAGAAATCCCATATGTCTACGATTCCCAAACTCTTATGTACGGCTACCCCTAAAAATCCATGGGTAGAACATACAAGCTGCTAAGCTTGAGCGTGACACCCCAAGTGCTCATCCTATTCTTCCAAGGTCTAAGATAAAGCACCTCTATCTTAAGGAAACACGTTGTATGCCACTCCAAGATCTTGTTTCCTTCCTATGAATCAACTCCAACAACCCACTAACTACACCAATCACTTACATGATCCGGTAGTTCTACAAATCCAATCTCTATGGTGTTCCTCAAAATCTCCTAAAGTCCTTATAATCCCCAATACTTGAAAGGGCTACCTCTACTATAGTTTGTCCACAGATTCCCATTATTGTGATCTAGTAATACTCCAAGGTCAAGCTCACAAAGACTCCTAAATAAACTCCGACAATTAGTCCAATCTCCTAGTTTATCGTCTACCGAGAAACATGGTATCATGATTGAGATCATCAGTCTAAATCCAATTTACTTCGAACCATGTAGACTTACTCACCACCTATATTCAACTAGGATCACCTATTTAAATCCAAATCTTGTGTCCAACGAGAATTTCCACACTTTCCCCCAAGTCATTATCGTAATATCAACTATCACCTATCAATATCCCCTGCCTAAGACAAATCCAAATACTTCCAAGAATTCTAGCTTGCGAACACGATTATCCTACTAAATCCATTTTACTCAGGGGTAATGAAAGCTATGCTAATCTATACTCATGATCCCACCAAGTTCATCTACCAGCATCAAAGCCTCATAATCCACCAAATAGTCTCATATAATTCCTCAAGTCATTGATATAAACTCATCAAGTCATTTGTCCTCTGTTCCTATATCCCCCAAATCGGTCTTTCCTAGGGCATCGTCAGTTCTGGTGCTACCTTAGGATGGTAATGTGCTCATTCACTGCGTCCACTAGTTCCATAATGAACCCAGTGATAAGCAAGGCTTACTGTAGCTTAACTTGTCCTCTTGTGATTCCGTAGGTTAAGCTCAGGGTTAAGGTTTCGAGCTGGGGTATCTCGTGAAGTCTCGAAGGGTCTAGGAATGGGTCTCTAATCTTGAGGTGTAAACATACGGGGTTGTACTTGGTCGAGGAGGTTGTAGCAAAAGTCTTCAGTGCTTGTTGGTCGCCGAGGTGGAATCCTTGGTGCATATTGTCTTGCTTGTCTTCAGTTGAGGAAAGAGATGAGAGGGAAAATCAGCATAGAGGAGGGGAATGCCTAAAGGGGGTTCTATAGTGCAAGTGCAAACAAACAAGTGCCAAAAAGGCCAAACACAAACAACAAAATAAGGCAGGTGATATAGTTGCGTACTTGTTGCCTAGGGCAAAAAGGGCGACTGATATCAAAACACAAACAAATCAAAACAAGCAACACACAATCATGGTTCTATTCGAACCATCATACGGACTCGATTGCGCATAGGGGGTACACGACTCATCCTACCCTAGGGGTTCTCGGACTCAGTAGTCGTGCCTTGTGCCTCGTGCAGTCTCCCGGGTTTTCCTCAGGTGCTGCTACGTCTCTTGTAGTTGTTTGATGAAACGATCCCGGTTGAGCTTGAAGAGTCTTCAACAACTTCTTGCCTGTTGAAGTGATGGGGTGAAGGTGGCTTCTCATAGCAGGCATTGACTCAGTCTTCTGTTGTCTTCTTAATCACGACGATCCCTTGTTGTCTTCTAAGCCGTCGATGGTACCAGGTAGGTAATCCTTTATGCAATGATATTATCAAGGCGTGATAGGGGTCCACCATGTCGGTTATGTTGGTGACAACATCGACACCAAGAGCGGGGGATGAGGAGAACCATTTTCCTGCTCACTATGGTGAGGCGGACCAAATGGCTAGGTTCTCATCCGTCGGTGGTTGCGGATACAACAACGGTAGTGACAGGGCTACTCTATTAGCGATGTATATCATGATCTTGCATATCCTATACCTTGGTCATCGTAGGCTAAGGTTGCATCATCTTGGGGCAGTGTCAAGGGTGCCACCATCTCCTGGGTCTTCAGGTCCTTATTCCTCGAGGATGTATCTTCTGTTGGTATCGTCTTGTTGTGATGTCGCCAATCTTGTGTTCAGGAGATGTGGGTGAATGTCTGGCAAGGCATCTTCCTTCTAGATTATCCACGAGGATTACAAGGAATCCAGTGGTCAGGGGCATAAGGGTTCTAGCGACCAAAGGTTTTGAAGGGGAAGAGATCAATAAGGAAACTATACCTTAGTTTTTAGAAAAACTGAGAAGGGAAGAGAAGTATAGATAGTTTTGAAAATTAGTAGTAGTTTTGGAAATAGTTTTACCCTAACTAACGACCATGCAAACTAAGGCTTCCTACAGTCAGGATGGCTCTGATACCAGCTCTGTGGCGACCCCGACTCATAAGTCGTGATCACCGAATGCACGTGTACAGTGATCCCAGAGATCAATGCTCATTGAACACACAGAAGCTGAATAACAAGAGTCTTACATCCATACATACCGTATTACACAAGTAGGACCATTATGGTCAAGTCTTGAGTATATCATCGCAGCGGAAATCTTCGTCGATAACTTGGACCCATGCCATCTACCTTAACCCTACAGGCATTCTGACTGGGAAGCGTCCTAGCTCGCATGTTCGTCATCGAAGTGTTCTTCATCACATCCTGTTCTTCCATGCCTGATCAATTAAATAACCAGTGGCAAGCCAATGAGTACTTTGAATGTACTCGCAAGCAACCCATGTTTTGGTTCACGATACAACAATGCTTGATATAGGTAAATTTTGCAGAAAGCTAGTTTTGAATGCAATGACATGTTCAACAACTTTGTAAGGCATGCATCAAGAGAATTCAAGTAACCATGAGGACAGGTTACAGGTATCAACATAAATAGAGTGGGCACCAACCCATCTAACATAAATAGAGTGGGCACCAACCCA
Organism: Triticum timopheevii; assembly: GCA_963921465.1. Taxonomy (NCBI): domain Eukaryota; kingdom Viridiplantae; phylum Streptophyta; class Magnoliopsida; order Poales; family Poaceae; genus Triticum; species Triticum timopheevii. The sequence goes on from OY997270.1 coordinate 146,604,558, forward strand.
TCTAACATAAATAGAGTGGGCACCAACCCATCTAACATAAATAGAGTGGGCACCAACCCATCTCAATCATGTCAAGTCCCTTGACTTGACCCAAGTCATTTTATCAACACACACACTTGGTTTGTAAACAAGTGGACGTAGCCCAAGAGCGGTTACCCAACTATCCTTGACTGTGGACACGGCTATTCGAATAGTTTTACACTCTGCAGAGGTTGCACACTGTACCCACAAGATCCGGGGAACTTCCGTGTCAGCCACGACCCGCGGTACCTCAAGTACCCGGGGTAAGCACCCGATCACTACCTTTCCCTAGACGACACTAACATGGAGTCCACTCGATTGGCAGTAACCCTCGTGCCCAACATTTCACATAACACTTTCATGGAGCCTTGCTCCCATAATTATCACATACCACTGGCACGGGGTACCAACGGTGTGTCCGGTGCCCTCTGAAAACAGTCATGGCCGCCCTACCTGGCACGACCCCGTCCCGAGAGAGAGCACCAACTCTCCCCCGTCACTAGTAATGCGGGCTCCAAGCTAGTATCGACCTAGGTAATCAATAATGCCCTTTCCCATATAAGGGTAAAGTGGTTGCGCATGTAAGGTTGGAATAACGGTCGCAACTTCAACCAATCCGTTTTGAAAACAACACACACTTGCCTCGGTACACCACTTCGTCATCAAGTGGCTACCCATCTCATCATCTCCTCCGGGCATAAGTGGCACCCGGTGGGGTTTTCGAAAAGTCTTTTGAGAATACCTTGTCTCCATAACCATGCATATTCCCATCCCTTTTTGCGTAGCACTACTTTAGCATCCTACCTACTCCCACCGGCATAACCCTCATAAGAAGATAGGGTCATGCACAATGCAAGTATCAATGAGGAATTAACGGTGGCAAACCATCAACGTGGGTACCACCTCATCATGATTCCGATGCAACAATAATAAAGAGCTATATGGCATGCAATAAAAAGGGTTTCATAGACATGGTCAAAGGGCTACTTGCCTGGTTCATCTGAGTCTTCAAGTCTTCTGGTCCTTCTCCAAGTACTCCGTCTACTTCGTCAACTAACGTCGGAAACAATCATAATAAGCAACACCACAAGGCAAAAATAAAACTGCTCTAAAAATATGAAGTTGACTTTTCTAGGATACCTCTAGTCATATGAGGAATGACCAAAGTGATTTCAATGGAATTGGATAAGTGGATATTTCTAAACATTTTGATATGATGGAATTAAGGGGTTTATGGATTTGCAAGAAGTGTACAGAAATATATTTTTGAAAAATGAGCAAAGGCACCCATTTAACAAAGGATGATTTTAGAAGCACCTAGGAATTGGTTTCACTGGATTTGGAATTGAGATGATTTTCCTATGAATTTGCAAAGTTGGCTATATACAAAGAAATAGACCATTATTTGAGGTGATACAGAAAGTATTAGTAAAAATGTTCAAAAACTAAGTTTTGAACTTATAGATATCTAGGATTTTGAACCATGGAATTTGGATCAAAAATGGGCTCTCTGTGATTTCCTAAAGTTTATCATAGAAATGGAAAAACAAGGTTTGATAAATGTTTGTGAAGAAAAAGTTCCTGGAAAAATGTGCAAGTTGCACCATGAGATAGATCATGATTTTATGAGCTACTAGAAATTTGAATCATCAAATTTGGAGTCCATCTGAATTTACTAGAGATTTTACAATATTTATAAAAAGAAAAAGGAAGAAAGGGAGTCAACCTTATAAAGCGCACTGGGCGAAGCCCAGCTAAACAGCGCCTACTGGGCTCGGCCCAGTGGCTCAGCCGCGCGAGGGAGTAGGTGACGCTGAAGGCGTACTCAGGTAGTACGTTTACGGCGCGGGAAGACGACTTCCTGCGAAACCGTTTCCACTTAAACTTGCGGGCCCAGTCCACAGGGTCGCCGACACGCGGGTCCCACGCCATCTCTCTCTCTCTCTTCCCGCCTCCTCCTTCTTCCTCAAGACGAGCAGAGGTAGGGGCGGACGCCGCGCTCGCCGGTGATGGTTCCGGCCGATCCCCTGCACCCGAGGCCAGGACGGTGGTCTGGGAGAATGCCCCGCTCCACTCCGCGCCCAAAGATGGTCGCGCTGGACGAAGGAAGGGATCCCGGGGTGGATCGGAGGTGGTTATAGTAGGGCGCTGGAGAGGCTAGGGATGAGAAAGAGGAGCTGAGGCGGCCGAATCTAGGCGGAGGCCGACGGCAGTGCTCCGTCCATGGAGGTGGACAGAGGGCACGAGGGGGAAAGAGGCTTGGTCCAGGAGATAGCTAGGAGGGAGTGAGTGTGGATGGAGGCGAGCGAGAGGCCTGGGGAGGGGTGTATGTAGGAGGGCGACAAGGTGCACAGCGGGCCATGCACCGGCGAGGCCGTAGCCATCGCTGGAGGCCACGGGAGCTCGTGGGCGCGTGTCTGGGGCATTTGTGGGCGTGGACTACGCCCAGGGGGACAAGAGAGGGAGCGGGAAACGCGGCAAAGCGGGTCCCTGCCGTGGCCAGCGACTGGCGCGCTCGGGCGGCGCTCTGTCCGCACGCGAGGAGAGCCGGAGAGGGAGAGAGAGGAGGGGGACGACAGCGTAGCGTGCTGCAGACGTCGAGGTGACCTCAGGGGACACGAGGGGGAGGCCCTAGGTGGCCGGAGGCGGTTGGAAGGGGGCGGCTACAGTGCGGGTGCGCACTGTAGCGCGCTCTGGAGCACGCCAATTGCATGCCAGGGCATGCCTTTGGCTTGTAGGGCATGGCCACTTGTGTCTAGGGTGTTTAGGGAGGAGTAAACAAAGGGGAGGTGGCCTTGGATGCCCTGGTGAACCACTAGGAGAGGAGAGAGGTTGAGGGAGAGTGTAACGCCCTCGATGCGGCTATATCTCCCACGTGTCGAAGCACGACTTAGAGGCATAACCGCATTGAAAGCGATGTCGCAAGTGAGGTAATCTTCACACAACCCATGTAATACATAAGGGAAAGAGATACATAGTTAGCTTACAATCGCCACTTCACACAATTACATGAATAAAGCATTACATCATCCAGATACAATCAAGGTCCGACTACGGAACCAAAATAAAAGGAGAACCCCAAATGCGACAAAATTTCCCCGATCGACCCCAACTGGGCTCCACTACTGATCAACTAGAACAAAACAACACGAAGGGCAAGATCTTCAACGAGCTCCTCCTTGAGCTTGGTTACGTCACCTGCTCGGTAACATAGGCACCTGCAAACTGGTTTTGGAAGTATCTGGTGAGCCACGAGGACTCAGCAATCCCATTACCATGGGTATCAAGACTAGCAAAGCTTAATGGGAAAGGAAGGGGTAAAGTGGTGAGGTTGCAGCAGCGGCTAAGCAAGTATGGTGGCTAACATACGCAAAAGAGAGCGAGAAGAGAAACAAAGGAATGGTCGTGAAGCTATCAATGATCAAGAGGTGATCCTGAACACCTACTTACGTCAAACATAACCCAGAAACCGTGTTCACTTCCCGGACTCCGCCGAGAAGAGACCATCACGGCTACACACGCGGTTGATGCGTTTTAATTTGGATCAAGTGTCAAGTTGTCTACAACCGGACATTAACAAATTCCCATCTGCCACATAACCGCGGGCACGGCTCTCGAAAGTTTATACCCTGCAGGGGTATCCCAACTTAGCCCATGACAAGCTCTCGCGATCAACGAAGGAATAAACCTTCTCCCAAGACACTCCGATCAGACTCGGTATCCCGGTACATCAAGACATTTTGACAATGGTAAAACAAGACCAGCAAAGCCGCCCGATGCGCCGACAATCCCGATAGGAGCTACACATATCTCGTTCTCAGGGCAACACCGGATAAGCGAAGCGTACAGGTACCGACGTAACCCAAGTTGCCAAGGGATGGTCCCGCACGGTGCTCTAGTTTGGACCAACGCTTAGACAAGCACTGGCCCGGGGGGGCTATAATAAAGATGACCCTCGAGAGGGCGACTCCCAAGGGAAAAGTAGGTGGTGGTGAGGCAAATGGTAAAAGTCAATGTTGGGCCTTGCTGGACAAGTTTTATTCAAAGCGAACTGTCAGGGGGGTCCCATAAATCACCCGACCGCATTAGGAACGCAAAATCCGGGAACATAACACCGGTATGACGGAAACTAGGGCGGCAAGAGTGGAACAAAACACCAGGCATAAGGCCGAGCCTTCCACCCTTTACCAAGTATATAGATGCATTAATAATATAAGAGATATTGTGATATCCCAACATAAACCCTGTCCACCATGGAGAAAATCTTCAACTTCACCTACAACTAGCAACGCTATAAGAGGGGCTGAGCAAAGCGGTAACATAGCCAAACAATGGTTTGCATAGGAAAGGTGTCAAAGGTTAGGGGTTCATGGCAATATGGGATGGCTTGATAAACAGGTAATAGGTAGCGCAGCATAGCGAAAGAACGAGGCAACTAGCATAGCAATGATAGTAGTGAGATCCAGGGTAGCGATCATCTTGCCTGAAATCCCGCAAGGAAGAAGAACGAGTCCATGAAGAAGATGAACGGATGAAGCCGAACCAACCGTACATGAACGAATCCTCACGATCGCAACGAAACAGGAACTAACAAGAAGAAGCACACAACAAGGTAAACACACCACACATGAGCAAGGCATGATGCACAACAAGCATGATGCATGACCAAGCTACATGAAGCTACTCATGGCAAGAGATGATGCAAACAAGAACAACACATCCAGGCAAGTTTAAATGAGGCCGGGAACAACATATAACAATTCCGGTAAGTCCTCATATGCATATTTCGAAATTGGTCCAGAACTGAATAAACCTTATGTTCAAGTTGTTAAACAGCAAGTTAAGATGCACCAAGATGATCTACACGAAATTCTAGTCAAGTTACATATAAAGTTCATTAGATTCGGAGCTACGGCCTAGAAGATACGAGCAAAACAAGTTAAGCATAGCATTGATGCAAAATGCACCCAAACATCAAGCAAACACACCAAAACAAGGATGCAACATGATAATATGAAGCTACATGCAAAAACAAGCAAGTTTCATATAGAGCACACTCAAAACGGAGCAACGGGGCAACACATGCACACTATACAAGTCATAACAACAATCTGTCCATAACAGCAACTAGGCATGTTACAAGCATCAAAACAACAAGCTACAGCACCCCAACATAATAACAGAAGGCATGGGTGTGAAGTACTGGTGAAGCATAACAAAACATGAACACTAAGCTATCTCCAGAAACAACTAGAACATGCTCCAAAACTCATGGAGATATTGCAAATAATAACAGTTTCAGACTTTAGCAGAAATAACATCAGGTTGCAATGTTCAGAGCTATCAAACAACATGTTACAGGAACTTATCATGGCAAACAAAGGCATGGCATGAATCTACTAAAAGCATATATCAAAAGTCCCTTACTGACCATGAGCCAAAAAGGATCAGAAGATAAGATGGCACCCATGTAAACATGGCAAGTTATATTACAGATTTAAACATGGCAGGAACAACAATAAGTAGGCATGTTCGTGAGCTCGAACCACTCACCACAGAGCAACACATGGCATGGCAAGGCACCCAATAGTAAGAAGGCATGTTTATGAAGCTAAGCATGGCAGTTCATAGGGTGCATGGATCACTAGGAAAACACATGGAAACAAGTGAACTTAATGTTAACAGGTTGACATTAACATTTTCAAGCAACTTTGGAGCAAGAAATGAACATGTTCCAGCAGACTATAATTGTAACCAAGGGCATGAATGGATAGAGCATGACATGTAGATCAAAACATGTTTATAGAGCATCTCCAGATTATGCATAGAATGATTAGTGGAAGCATGTTAACATAGCAACAAAATATAACAGAATCTGCCAGGAAAACAGCAACAGCAACTACCCTACTTAACAAGCTCAATGCACTCACTACAAGCATCACAAAAATACATGGTTGACACCCCTGGAAAGATGGCATGTCATAGTTCAACATTCATGTAGAGCTCATACTCATAGGATGCACACATCAATCATGGCAAAAATGAGAAAACAGCAAGTTATAACAGTTTCAGCAGATTAACATCAACATGCACACTTCCAACAGCATTTCGGGCATCAAGATGAGCTCAAATGAAAATGATGCAATGGAATGAAATGAAGTACTCATCGAGACGAACAATTTGACATATTATACACGCAAAACGGAGCTACGGATGCAGAGATGTGATGCAATGAATATGGCATGTTTATGTTGAAAACTTAGGGACTTAGGCGAAAACAAGGTCAACCTCGGGCTGGATCTGGATCAGGATCTCGGCGGCACGGGAACCAATGTTCGCCGGGGCGGGCCGCCGGAGACGAGGGAGAGGCTGGAGGAGGAGGTGGCGGAGGCCGCGGCGCAGGGGAGGCGCGGGTCGAGGCCGCGGGACGCCGGCGGGGCAGTCCGGCGAGGGACGTGGGGCGGTGCTCGGCAGAGGGGCGCCGGGGCGGGGCCGGCGGCGGCGGCCATGGCCAGGCGCCGGCGGCGAGGAGGCGAGCGGGCCGGGCGCGCTTCGGCGACACGGCTAGCGGGCGCGGCGGCGGGAAGCTGCGGGCGGCGGGGCGCGGGGCACGGCGCCCAGGCGGCGGGGAGGCGCGGTGGCGCCGACGGGGGGGGTCGCCGGAGGGCGCGGGGTGGCGGCGACGCCCTCGGGCGGCGGCGGCGGCGATGCGGGCCGAACGGCGACGGGGACGGGCTCGCGCGGGCCTCAGATGGGCTCGGCGGGCCCGCGGCGGCGCGCAGGAGAGAGAGAGGCCGGCGGGACAGGTGGCGCCTCCTGGTTGGCTGCGGTCGGCGGGGTGGACATGTCCGTCGGCGGGCGGACGTGTCCGTCGGCGGGAGGAGGAAGAAGCTAGGGTTTCGGGGGAAAATATCCGCGAATTTCGGGGGGAGGGGTTATTTATAGATTCTGGGAGCTAGGAGAGTCCAAATGAGGAGCGGTTTTCGGCCATGCGATCGTGATCGAACGACCGAGAGCATGGAGGGGAGTTAGATGGGTTTTGGGCCACTTTGGAAGGGGTGTTGGGCTGCAACTCAAAGAGGGCTTCTGCGGTTACCCGGCTAACCGTTGGAGTACCAAACGACCTCCAAATGGCACGAAACTTGACAGGCGGTCTACCGGTGCTATACCAAGGCCACTTGGCAAACCTCGGGCCATTCCGAGAAAGTTTAACACCCGCTCACAACGAAAGGCAAAAGGGGGACGCCGGATGACATAGGAGTGCCGGATTGCAAAACGGACAACGGGGAAAATGCTCGGATGCATGAAACGAACATGTATGCCAATGCGATGCACATGATGACATGATATGAAATGCAGATGATGACATGGCAAAGTGCAACACGCAAGCACATGACATGGCAACGACGATGAATAACTGGCGGACACCTGGCGCATCGGATCCGGGGCGTTACAACACTCCACCACTACGAGAGGATCTCGTCCCGAGATCTAGGATGGCACCGGAGGGAAAAGGAAGAGGAAGAGGAGAGGTAAAACTAAGTTGCTTCTTTGACGAACGAGTGAAAACCATGAACCTTGAGAGGTTGAGCAAAATGAAATGAAGAAAACAACGAAGATGAGCAAAGTTGAAAACACTCCGTTAGAAAAGAGGAGCAAGGGATACAACGAGAACCAAGAGGTTTAGTGATAAGATAGATATTGAAACCACTCCGGTTAAAACTAGATAGAGAAGGAATAAGATTGATATGATTTGGGCAGCACTCCGACTGAAAAAAGAAGGAAAACTTGATAAGATGAAAAGCACTTGAAGAGATGACACAACACTCCGGTTAAATGGATAAGAATGAAAAGAACACGATGCTCACAATTCGAGATGATGAGTGAAAAGAGCAACATCACAATGCCTCCGGAAGAAAGAATAGAAGATAGATCATAGGAATAACAGAATGTAGGAGAAAATGCCAACTTCTGCCACAAATGAGCTTGGAAATCATCCTTGCAAAGAAGAATCGAACAGAGATGTTGGAAAATCAACAACGAGAAGCACAAGCTTGTTGTGGGCTTATGGAAAACATCTCGAGTCTATGAGGTGACAACCGGCCACTAATGCAAACCATTGATTTGATTGAGAGCACCAAAGAGATGAAAGCTTCTTCCACCGAGGTGATAGAGAGACAACTTGGATCATAGATAAACACCACAAATAGCAACATTCCTTAGGAAAGGCTTTAGGTGAAATCTATACCAAGACAACTCCAATGAAAAGATTGACGGATTTAAAATACCTTGTTCTTGACAACATGTGAATCATGAAACATGAAGGAAATTGTCAAGAGTGACATATCACCATCTCAAAAGATAAGGTAGAAAGAATTGCACTTCGGAATGCAAGATGAAGAATGCTTGATCTCCTCAAAACAAAACATGTGTTGAACACCATGTTTATTTTAGAGTATAGCTTGGGGGATCATAACTTCAAGAGAAATCTTGAAGAAAAATTGAAGAATGAAAAGAATCCTTGACAAACCACCATGTTGAGCCTCAATGAAGAACTCCGGTAATAAAAGGATGATAAAAAGAAAGAGAAGTTGAAAACACAAGGTGAAGCCTTGCAAAGATTTAGATGGAGCATCGCGATGAGATAATGCGGAAAAGTTGAAACTCCGGAAAAGAAAAGATGAAGCATCTCGAACCAAGAATGTGATATGATGAACAACTCCGGAAAGAAGAAGTTAATCACTTGGATGAAACAAGAATAAGAATTATGTTATGCATATCCTTCACCAATTTAAATTGATGACAAACAACGGATTTGGCATACTACTTATTCTTCTTGAGGGATTGAAAAGAGATATAGTGCCAACTTGAAGAAGTTATTAATGGGACCACCGGTGGGATTGGAAACAACGAATGAAATGATACGGTAGCAAAGGAAGAGGAATCTCGAACGAACCACCGTAAAAATTGAAAATGAAAGAAGCAAAGGCACAATTAGCTGGGAAGAATTGGAAAATGAATGAAGATACTTGAATGGATTTAGATACCTGATAACGAAGAGATCATGAACTGATCAGAGGGTATTTGAATGACGCACCGATAAGATTTAGAGAACGAGAGTTGAAAGCTGAGAATGAGTAATATACAGAAATGATGGCCTTCAGATGATCGAGAAAGGAAGCAACCCTTGAAATGCGTCGGATGGTAAGAAAAGAATTGTCACAATCGAAAACAATTATGAGGATAGCATGAAGCTAGAACCATGAATAACCGCATTGAAAGCGATGTCGCAAGTGAGGTAATCTTCACACAACCCATGTAATACATAAGGGAAAGAGATACATAGTTAGCTTACAATCGCCACTTCACACAATTACATGAATAAAGCATTACATCATCCAGATACAATCAAGGTCCGACTACGGAACCAAAATAAAAGGAGAACCCCAAATGCGACAAAAGGTCCTCGATCGACCCCAACTGGGCTCCACTACTGATCAACTAGAACAAAACAATACGAAGGGCAAGATCTTCAACGAGCTCCTCCTTGAGCTTGGTTGCATCACCTGCTCGGTAACATAGGCACCTGCAAACTGGTTTTGGAAGTATCTGGTGAGCCACGAGGACTCAGCAATCCCATTACCATGGGTACCAAGACTAGCAAAGCTTAATGGGAAAGGAAGGGGTAAAGTGGTGAGGTTGCAGCAGCGGCTAAGCAAGTATGGTGGCTAACATACGCAAAAGAGAGCGAGAAGAGAAACAAAGGAACGGTCGTGAAGCTATCAATGATCAAGAGGTGATCCTGAACACCTACTTACGTCAAACATAACCCAGAAACCGTGTTCACTTCCCGGACTCCGCCGAGAAGAGACCATCACGGCTACACACGCGGTTGATGCATTTTAATTTGGATCAAGTGTCAAGTTGTCTACAACCGGACATTAACAAATTTCCATCTGCCACATAACCGCGGGCACGGCTCTCGAAAGTTTATACCCTGCAGGGGTATCCCAACTTAGCCCATGACAAGCTCTCGCGATCAACGAAGGAATAAACCTTCTCCCAAGACACTCCGATCAGACTCGGTATCCCGGTACATCAAGACATTTCAACAATGGTAAAACAAGACCAGCAAAGCCGCCCGATGCGCCGACAATCCCGATAGGAGCTGCATGTATCTCGTTCTCAGGGCAACACCGGATAAGCGAAGCGTACAGGTACGGACGTAACCCAAGTTGCCAAGGGATGGTCCCGCACGGTGCTCTAGTTTGGACCAACGCTTAGACAAGCACTGGCCCGGGGGGGCTATAATAAAGATGACCCTCGAGAGGGCGACTCCCAAGGGAAAAGTAGGTGGTGGTGAGGCAAATGGTAAAAGTCAATGTTGGGCCTTGCTGGACAAGTTTTATTCAAAACGAACTGTCAGGGGGGGTCCCATAAATCACCCGACCGCGTTAGGAACGCAAAATCCGGGAACATAACACTGGTATGATGGAAACTAGGGCGGCAAGAGTGGAACAAAACACCAGGCATAAGGCCGAGCCTTCCACCCTTTACCAAGTATATAGATGCATTAATAATATAAGAGATATTGTGATATCCCAACATAAACCCTGTCCACCATGGAGAAAATCTTCAACTTCACCTGCAACTAGCAACGCTATAAGAGGGGCTGAGCAAAGCAGTAACATAGCCAAACAATGGTTTGCATAGGAAAGGTGTCAAAGGTTAGGGGTTCATGGCAATATGGGATGGCTTGATAAACAGGTAATAGGTAGCGCAGCATAGCGAAAGAATGAGGCAACTAGCATAGCAATGATAGTAGTGAGATCCAGGGTAGCGGTCATCTTGCCTGAAATCCCGCAAGGAAGAAGAACGAGTCCATGAAGAAGATGAACGGATGAAGCCGAACCAACCGTACATGAACGAATCCTCACGATCGCAACGAAACAGGAACTAACAAGAAGAAGCACACAACAAGGTAAACACACCACACATGAGCAAGGCATGATGCACAACAAGCATGATGCATGACCAAGCTACATGAAGCTACTCATGGCAAGAGATGATGCAAACAAGAACAACACATCCAGGCAAGTTTAAATGAGGCCGGGAACAACATATAACAATTCCGGTAAGTCCTCATATGCATATTTCGAAATTGGTCCAGAACTGAATAAACCTTATGTTCAAGTTGTTAAACAGCAAGTTAAGATGCACCAAGATGATCTACACGAAATTCTAGTCAAGTTACATATAAAGTTCATTAGATTCGGAGCTACGGCCTAGAAGATACGAGCAAAACAAGTTAAGCATAGCATTGATGCAAAATGCACCCAAACATCAAGCAAACACACCAAAACAAGGATGCAACATGATAATATGAAGCTACATGCAAAAACAAGCAAGTTTCATATAGAGCACACTCAAAACGGAGCAACGGGGCAACACATGCACACTATACAAGTCATAACAACAATCTGTCCATAACAGCAACTAGGCATGTTACAAGCATCAAAACAACAAGCTACAGCACCCCAACATAATAACAGAAGGCATGGGTGTGAAGTACTGGTGAAGCATAACAAAACATGAACACTAAGCTATCTCCAGAAACAACTAGAACATGCTCCAAAACTCATGGAGATATTGCAAATAATAACAGTTTCAGACTTTAGCAGAAATAACATCAGGTTGCAATGTTCAGAGCTATCAAACAACATGTTACAGGAACTTATCATGGCAAACAAAGGCATGGCATGAATCTACTAAAAGCATATATCAAAAGTCCCTTACTGACCATGAGCCAAAAAGGATCAGAAGATAAGATGGCACCCATGTAAACATGGCAAGTTATATTACAGATTTAAACATGGCAGGAACAACAATAAGTAGGCATGTTCGTGAGCTCGAACCACTCACCACAGAGCAACACATGGCATGGCAAGGCACCCAATAGTAAGAAGGCATGTTTATGAAGCTAAGCATGGCAAGAGCAAGTTCATAGGGTGCATGGATCACTAGGAAAACACATGGAAACAAGTGAACTTAATGTTAACAGGTTGACATTAACATTTTCAAGCAACTTTGGAGCAAGAAATGAACATGTTCCAGCAGACTATAATTTTAACCAAGGGCATGAATGGATAGAGCATGACATGTAGATCAAAACATGTTTATAGAGCATCTCCAGATTATGCATAGAATGATTAGTGGAAGCATGTTAACATAGCAACAAAATATAACAGAATCTGCCAGGAAAACAGCAACAGCAACTACCCTACTTAACAAGCTCAATGCACTCACTACAAGCATCACAAAAATACATGGTTGACACCCCTGGAAAGATGGCATGTCATAGTTCAACATTCATGTAGAGCTCATACTCATAGGATGCACACATCAATCATGGCAAAAATGAGAAAACAGCAAGTTATAACAGTTTCAGCAGATTAACATCAACATGCACTCTTCCAACAGCAGTTCGGGCATCAAGATGAGCTCAAATGAATATGATGCAATGGAATGAAATGAAGTACTCATCGAGACGAACAATTTGACATATTATACACGCAAAACGGAGCTACGGATGCAGAGATGTGATGCAATGAATATGGCATGTTTATGTTGAAAACTTAGGGACTTAGGCGAAAACGAGGTCAACCTCGGGCTGGATCTGGATCTGGATCTCGGCGGCACGGGAACCGAGGTTCGCCGGGGCAGGCCGCCGGAGACGAGGGAGAGGCCGGAGGAGGAGGTGGCGGAGGCCGTGGCGTAGGGGAGGCGTGGGTCGAGGCCGCGGGACGCCGGCGGGGCAGTCCGGCGAGGGACGCGGGGCGGCGCTCGGCAGAGGGGCGCCGGGGCGGGGCCGGCGGCGGCGGCCACGGCCAGGCGCCGGCGGCGAGGAGGCGAGCGGGCCGGGCGCGCTTCGGCGACGCGGCTAGCGGGCGCGGCGGCGGGAAGCTGCGGGCGGCGGGGCGCGGGGCACGGCGCCCAGGCGGCGGGGAGGCGCGGCGGCGCCGACGGCGGGGGTCGCCGGAGGGCGCGGGGCGGCGGCAACGCCCTCGGGCGGCGGCAGCGGCGACGCGGGCCGAACGGCGGCGGGGGCGGGCTCGCGCGGGCCTCAGATGGGCTTGGCGGGCCCGCGGCGGCGCGCAGGAGAGATAGAGGCCGGCGGGACAGGTGGCGCCTCCTGGTTGGCTGCGGTCGGCGGGGCGGACATGTCCGTCGGCGGGCGGACGTGTCCGTCGGCGGGAGGAGGAAGAAGCTAGGGTTTCGGGGGAAAATATCCGCGAATTTCGGGGGGAGGGGTTATTTATAGATTCTGGGAGCTAGGAGAGTCCAAATGAGGAGCGGTCTTCGGCCACGCGATCGTGATCGAACGACCGAGAGCATGGAGGGGAGTTAGATGGGTTTTGGGCCACTTTGGAAGGGGTGTTGGGCTGCAACTCAAAGAGGGCTTCTGCGGTTACCCGGCTAACCGTTGGAGTACCAAACGACCTCCAAATGGCACGAAACTTGATAGGCGGTCTACCGGTGCTATACCAAGGCCGCTTGGCAAACCTCGGGCCATTCCGAGAAAGTTTAACACCCGCTCACAACGAAAGGCAAAAGGAGGACGCCGGATGACATAGGAGTGCCGGATTGCAAAACGGACAACGGGGAAAATGCTCGGATGCATGAAATGAACATGTATGCCAATGCGATGCACATGATGACATGATATGAAATGCAGATGATGACATGGCAAAGTGCAACACGCAAGCACATGACATGGCAACGACGACGAATAACTGGCGGACACCGGGCGCATCGGATCCGGGGCGTTACAGAGAGAGAGAAAGAGGTTGTCCTGAGAGAGAAAGTGAGAGTTTCACCACCAAATAATTGAGATGAAATGCAGCCATTGTTACTGGAGGTGGAGGAGGTCTAGGAGGGGCTGTGGTAAAAAGTTGAGGTCATGGAGAAGAGTGGAAGTGGTCAAAATGATGATTTTGGAAAAATGGCAGAAGGTGTTTGTTGTTGGTTTGGGCAAGAAAATTAATTCAAATTGCCATGAGAATTACCAGGATAGAATGGCACATAGAAGTAGGGTGTTCCACCAAGTTTGAGCTCATTTGGACAAACTAGCCAATGTAACTTTGGTAAACCCTAGGAATCAGCAGAAATGGCTTTGCCAAGATTTAGTCATGCAAATCTATTCTCCTTGATTCACCACTTGGTGTAGTGTCATCATTTGAGGATTTGAACATGTCCACAAAAATTCATATCAAAAGGACACACTTGGAAATGTAGAGTTGTTCAAGTTTGGTTCTGGACAGGAAGGGTTTTTGGGCACTTTGATCAAGTTAACTTGTTCTCCAACTTGTGCCATTTGGTCTAGATGCATTATTAGACCATTTGAGGATGTTCACAAGGTTTGAGAACATTTGGAAATGTTTGGCAATGTAAAGTTGCTCAAACTTCAAAATGGACAGAAATGGTTTTGAGGGGATTTGATGATGTTATCTTCTTCTCCAAGTCATGAGACTTGTCAAGATCACCTAATATGTCATATGTGACATGATAGAATTTTCTTGGAATGTTTGGAGAATATTTCCTTTGTAAATATTTCAAAAGCTTGAAATATCCAGGAAGGGTTTTTGAGGGATTTGACCAATATTTTGAACATGACCATGTGTTGAAACTCTTATATATGGACAATATATGTCCTATGAGTTTCCCTAAATTTTGTCAAATTTTTGTGAAACAACAAAAATAATTTTCTCCTATTAAAGACCATTTCTGTCCTTAAGAAAAGCTTTTAAATAAAATAGGAAAATAATTTTTAAAATTATGTTTTTGTTGTTTCTGGGTATCCTATATCTAATAGGAGTCAAATATATTTTTGGAAAGGTTTTTACTGCCCTTAATTAAGTACTTGCAGTGCAAACCTCAATTTAGGGGTTTTGGGAAAACTAATTTTAGAAAATACTATTTGGCCAAATTATTTTTGCAAGAAATTATTTTTATGTCCTATTCACATGGCATGACCATTGGGAAAAGCTTTTGGATCAAGGAGATGAAGTATAGGAGTATCGCAAGCTTAATGGTAACATCAATGTCTTCTAATTCAACGGGTGCAATGTCGTGCATAATTTATTTATATAGATCATAGAGTATCGCACTAGCACTAGCACCCATATCACATAAACCATGATAACAATGATCTCCTATTTTAACAGAAATAACAGGCATGCCTACGACAGGTCTATGTATCTTAGTATCTAGTCTAGCAATATTAGCAGTTTCATCACAGAAATAAATAACATGCCCATCTAGATCATCATCCAAGAGATCTTTAACCATAGCAATACTAGGTTCAACATTGATTTGCTCAGGAGGTGTATAAGTCCTAGTATTACACTTACGAATAACAGTCAAAGTTTTAGCATGATCCTTTATCCTAACAGGAAATGGGGGTTTCTCAACATAAGTAGTAGGAACAATAAGATCACTATAGGTGATAGTCTTTTCTTCAACTGTAATAGGTGCGACTACTTTCACTTCAACAGGAGGATTATATTTAAACCACTTCTCCTTAGGGAGATCAACGTGAGTAGCAAAAGATTCACAGGAAGAAGCTACTATCTCAGAGTCAAGTCCATACTTAGTGCTAAATCCACGAAAAGCATCGGTATCCATAAAAGATTTAACACAATCGAACTTACGTGTCATACCTGACTCCTTACCATCGTCGGAACCCCAATCTTCAGAGTTGTGCTTAATTCTTTCCAATAAGTCCCATTTGAAATCAATAGTCTTCAGCATATCAGAACCAGCACAGGAAGTATCGAGCAGGTTGCGATCATTGAGAGAAAGCCAAGCATAAAAATTTTGAATAACCATTTCCCGGGAGAGCTCATGATTGGGGCATGAATATAACATTGATTTAAGCCTCCCCCAACATTGAGCAATGCTTTCTCCTTCGCGAGGCCAGAAATTATATATGTAATTATGATCACGATGAACAAGATGCATAGGATAAAACTTCTGGTGAAATTCCAACTTCAATCGTTTATAATTCCAAGATCTCGTATCATCACATAGCCCATACCATGTCAATGCATCTCCCTTCAAAGATAAAGGGAAGACCTTCCTTTTGACAACATCATCAGGAATACCTGCAATCTTAAATAATCCACAAACTTCATCCACAAAGATAAGGTGTAAATCGGGATGCAATGTTCCATCTCATGCAAATGGATTAGCTAGCAGTTTCTCTATCATACCCGAAGGAATCTCAAAGTAAATATTTTCAAAAAGTTCAGTAGGTTGAGGAGCAACTCTTTGCTCTTCTAGTCGGGGTGAAGATACCCCGAACAAGCCCCTCAAAGGATTAGTTTCCATAGTGACAAGTAACAGAAAATTTCAGCACACTATATAAATGTTTCCTTACCAAGTTCCACTCACCAAAAGCGCTACACTCCCCAGCAACGGCACCAGAAAAGAGTCTTGATGACCCCCAAGTGTAGGGGATCTATTGTAGTCCTTTCGATAAGTAAGAGTGTCGAACCCAACGAGGAGCAGAAGGAAATGATAAGCGGTTTTCAGTAAGGTTTTCTCTGCAAGCACTGAAATTGTAGGTAATAGATAGTTTTGTGATAAGATAAATTGTAACGAGTAACAAGTAAATAAAGTAAATAAAGTGCAGCAAGGTGGCCCAATCCTTTATGTAGCAAAGGATAAGCCTGGACAATTTCTTATAATTAGAAAGGAGCTCCCGAGGACACATGGGGATTATCGTCAAGCTAGTTTTCATCACGCTCATATGATTCGCGTTCGGTACTTTGATAATTTGATATGTGGGTGGACTGGTGCTTGGGTACTGCCCTTACTTGGACAAGCATCCCACTTATGATTAACCCCTATTGCAAGCATCCGCAACTACAAAGAAGTATTAAGGTAAACCTAACCATAGCATGAAACTAGTGGATCCAAATCAGCCCCTAGCGAAGCAACGCATAAACTAGGGTTTAAGCTTCTGTCACTCTAGCAACCCATCATCTACTTATTACTTCCCAATGCCTTCCTCTAGGCCCAAATAATGGTGAAGTGTCATGTAGTCGACGTTCACATAACACCACTAGAGGAAAATACAACATACATCTCATCAAAATATCGAACGAATACCAAATTCATATGACTACTAATAGCAAATCCTCACCTATGTCCTCAGGAACAAACGTAACTACTCACAAAGCATATTCATGTTCATAATCAGAGGAGTAATAATATGCATTAAGGATCTGAACATATGATCTTCCACCAAGTAAACCAATTAGCATCAACTACAAGGAGTAATCAACACTACTAGCAACCCACAGGTACCAATTTGTGATTTGGATACAAGATTGGATACAAGAGATGAACTAGGGTTTTGAGAGGGGATGGTGCTGGTGAAGATGTTGATGGAGATTGACCCCCTCCCGATGAGAGGATCGTTGGTGATGACGTTGGTGATGATTTCCCCCTCCCGGAGGGAACTGTCCCTGGCAGAACAGCTCCGCTAGAGCCCTAGATTGGTTCCGCCAAGGTTCCGCCTCGTGGCGGCGGAGTTTCGTCCCGTAAGCTTGCCCATGATTTTTTTTCCAGGGTAAAAGCCCTCATATAGCAGAAGATGGACACCGGGGGGCCACCAGGGGGCCCAGGAGACAGGGGCGCACCCAGTAGGGGTGGGCGCACCCCCACCCTCCTGGCCAGGGTGTGGGCCCCCTAATGTATTTCTTCCGCTCAATAATTCTTATTAATTTGAAAAACAGGTTTTGTGGAGTTTCAGGATTTTTGGAGCAGTGCAGAATAGGTTTCCAATGTTTGCTCCTTTTCCAGCCAGAATTCCAGCTGCCGGCATTCCCCCTTTTCATGGTAAACCTTGTAAAATAAGAGAGAATAGCCATAAGTATTGAGATACAATGTGTAATAACAGCCCATAATGCAATAAATATTGATATAAAAGCATGATGCAAAATGGACGTATCAGACACCGACTGCAGGCGGCGCCCGCGAGCGAAAGGATAAGGAGCCGGCTGCTAGCCGCAGTCGGACGCGCTTCACCATCGAGCGCGACGAAGAAGGCCGCCCACGAGCCGTGGAGCGGCGAGGTGATAACCCGCCTCCTCCTCCACCCCGCAGAGAGAGATATCCCTCCCTGTCGCGTGTTGAGCATCCGACGCTCAACGGCCGGCTGGGACGCCGTGAAGTAATCGGCGAGAACGATGCCCACCACCTGATCGACCGCCTGGCGCGATCTCTGGCGCTAGAGGAGGAAGATGATGTTGGTCCGCCTTGTTTCTGCCCCCGCATTCACGACGAGCCCTTTCCCAAAGGGTTCTTGCTCCCAAGAGACACGCCCGAGTACAACGTCTCGGTGAAGCCGAAAGACTGGCTGATAGACTACTCCACTGCGGTCAGCATAGCAAACGGAAACAGGCGCGTTGCCATGAAGTACGTCCCCCTCATGCTTCAAGGCACGGCACACACTTGGCTGGATAGCCTCAGGCCCTACAGCGTCAACAGCTGGCTTGATTTCACGGAAATCTTCATCCGCAACTTCACCAGCACGTACAAGCAGGCGCCCAAGCCCCGCCAACTTTCTGTGTGCGTCCAAGGCCCAACCGAGTCCAGCCGTGACTACCTGACACGCTGGGCCGAGCTCCGCAACTCCTGCGAAGGGGTGCAAGAGGTGCAAGCTATAGAGTACTTCACCGCCGGATGCTGGGAAGGCACCCTTCTCAAGCACCAACTCCTCTGCGACGAGCCAGCCACACTCGACGAGCTGCAGATCATAGCAGACAAGTACGCCACTGCCGACTCCTCAATGAAGTCGGAGCTCTGGGTGGACGCCTCTAGAAAGGTGCTCCCTTCGGCTCCTATAACGCCGGCTGGCGACACCAATCGATGCCCACATCAGAACGACAACAAACGCAAGGCCCCGATGCCGACTTCCACCAGCCGGCAAGTGGCAACAATCGAAGACCAGTAGCCAGAAGGGCAGCCCATACCCAAGCATTAGAAGGGCGGCAAGCCGTCTTGGCAGCCCGCTTTCTCTTATGAGCAAACCCTTGCTGCCCCTTGCAAGTTCCACAATGGCGCGAAGCCATCCAACCACATAACCCGGAAGTGCCATTGGCTCACCCGAATCTCCAAAGGTGAAGGGTTGCTGCCTCCTCCGCCTACTGGCCAGCCGCCTCCGGCTCCTCAGCAGCCGGCGGCCCGCCCAGCAGTCGGAGCCATCCAAGACGAGTTCCCTGAAGAGCATGCGGCCTATCTCGTCTTTACAAGCCAGGCCGACGACAGGCGCAGCCGGCGCAGACAGCACCAAGAAGTCAACACCGTCGCCTCCAAAGTTCCAGAGTTCATGCACTGGTCTAAGAAGCCCGTCAGCTGGAGCCGGGCTGATCACCCAGAGGTGATGCCTTCTCCGGGATCTTACGCCTTGGTGTTGGGTGCTACCTTTGCAACAGAAAGGCAGGTCGCCCGCTTTTCCCGAGTCCTGATTGATGGCAGGAGCAGCATCAACATCCTGTACTGTGACACCATGGAGAAGCTGAACATCAAGATGAAGCAACTCTTGCCCAGTCGGACCATCTTCCATGGCATTGTACCCGGCCTTTCATGCTCACCAATCGGCAAGATCAAGATAGATGTCCTCTTCAGAGACAAAGATCACTTCCATCGTTAAGCAGTTTGGTTTGAGGTGGTGGATCTGGAGAGCCCCTATCACGCTTAGTTGGCCGACCTGCTCTGGCCAAGTTCATGGTTGTGCCCCATTATGCCTACCTCAAGATGAAGATGCAAAGCACCAAGGGCATCATCACCATAGTCGGAGACTACAAGAAATACTCCGCCTGTGCTGTAGCCAGCATTCGATTGGCCGGCTCCCTCATGATTGCTGCTGAGAAGAAGATCCTTGACCGGGTTGTGGCAATGGCCGGCAAGCAGCCAGACCTGTCGCCCGAACCCAAGGAGTCGGAAGCTCAGGGCTCCTTCTAGCCGTCCAAGGAAACAAAGAAGATACCTTTGGACCCGGAGCACCTGGAGAGATTCGCCCTTGTAGGAACAAACCTGGACAGCAAATAGGAAAGCGAGCTCGTCGATTTCCTCCGTGAAAATTGGGATATCTTTGCATGGTCCCCCAAGGACATGCCGGGTGTTCCGACGGATTTCGCCGAGCACAAGCTACATGTCCGAGCAGATGCAAAACCAGTCAAGCAACCCCTCCGCCGACTATCGGAGGAGAAGAGAAGAATTGTTGGAGAAGATATAGCCCGGCTTCTAGTAGCCGGCTTCATTATGGAGGTGTTCTTTCCAGAATGGCTTGCCAACCCAGTCCTTGTAATGAAGAAGAACAAGAAGTGGTGCATGTGTATAGATTATACCAGCCTCAATAAAGCATGCCCCAAAGATCCGTTTGCTTTGCCCCGGATTGATCAAGTGATAGACTCCACAGCCGGATGTGAGTTGTTGAGTTTCTTGGATGCCTACTCGGGATATCATCAGATCAAGTTGGATCTAGCCGACTGCCTGAAGACCGCCCTCATCACACCATTCGGATCCTCCTGCTACCTGACTATGACATTCGGCCTGAGAAATGCCGGTGCCACCTTTCAGCGTTGCATGCAGAAGTGCCTCCTCAAGCAACCCGGCAGAAATGCCCACGTCTATGTAGACGATATTGTGGTGAAGACGGAGAAGCGTGACACCCTGCTGGAGGATCTCAAGGAAATATTTGACAACTTGCGTCATTTTCAGATCAAGCTCAACCCTGAGAAATGCATGTTCGGGGTACCAGCCGGCCAGCTCCTTGGCTTCCCGGTCTCTGAACGCGGTATTGAGTGAAACCCGATGAAAATCAAGGCCATAGAGAGGATGGAGATTCCCACCCGGCTGCAAGACGTCCAGAAGTTCACTAGGTGCCTGGCTTCCCTTAACCGCTTCATCAGACGGCTAGGGGAGAAGGCTCTTCCACTATATCAACTCATGAAGAAAAGCACTCACTTTGAATGGAACGACCAGGCGGATGAAGCCTTTCACCAGTTGAAAAAGATGATGATCATGCCGTCTGTCCTGGCGGCCCCGACTGACAAAGAGCCCATGCTCCTTTACATTGCTGCAACCAGCCGGGTGGTCAGCACTGTCATCATGGTTCAGCACCTAGAAGAAGGCAAAGCACAGCTGGTCCAGAGGCCGGTGTATTATTTGAGCGAAGTACTGTCAACCTCGAAGCAGAACTACCCCCACTACCAGAAGATGTGCTATGGCGTGTACTTTCCCACCAAGAAGCTCAAGCCCTACTTTCAAGAGCACCCCATCACGGTTGTTTGCTGTAACGCCCTGGATCCGATGCGCCAGGTGTCCGCCAGTTATTCGCCGTCGTTGCCATGTCATTTGCTTGCGTGTTGCACTTTGCCATGTCATCATCTACATTTTATCATGTCATCATGTGCATCTCATTTTGCATACGTGTTCGTCTCATGCATCCGAGCATTTTCCCCGTTGTCCGTTTTGCAATCCGGCGCTCCTATGCCCTCCGGCGCCCCCTTTTGGCCTCTTCGCTTGTGCGGGTGTTAAACTTTCTCGGAATGGACCGAGCCTTGCCAAGCGGCCTTGGTATAGCACCGGTAGACCGCCTGTCAAGTTTCGTGCCATTTGGAGGTCGTTTGATACTCCAACGGTTAACCGGGTAACCGCAAAGCCCTCTTTTGTTGCAGCCCAACACCCCTTCCAAAGTGGCCCAAAACCCACCAAACTCCCCTCCATGCTCTCGGTCGTTTGATCACGATCGCGTGGCCGAAAACCGCTCCTCATTTGGACTCTCCTAGCTCCCTCTACCTATAAATATAGCCCCTCCCCCAAAATTCACGGATGATCCCCCCGAAACCCTAGATTTTTCCCCTCCGCGCGCGCCGGACGTGTCCGGACCGGACCGGACACGTCCAGCCGCCGTCCCCCGGCGAATCGTCAAGCGCCACGTGGCTCCCCGCGCCGCCCCGCCGCCGCGGCCCGGCGAGCCCGCAGCGGGCCCGCCCGGCCCGACGCGCGCCGCCGCCCGGTCGCCGCCCGCGGCCTCCCGGTTCCGCGCCGCCGCCGCCGGCTGCCGCCTCCGCCCTGCCGCCGCCCGCCGCCCGAGGGTCTCCGCCGCCGCCAGCGCTCGCCGGCCGCGCCTCCCGCGCGGATCCGCCGCCGCCCCTCTGCCGCCGGGCCACCCCTGCCCGAGTCCGCCGCCGCCTT
This sequence comes from Triticum timopheevii, assembly GCA_963921465.1. Taxonomy (NCBI): domain Eukaryota; kingdom Viridiplantae; phylum Streptophyta; class Magnoliopsida; order Poales; family Poaceae; genus Triticum; species Triticum timopheevii. The sequence continues at coordinate 146,626,848 of OY997270.1, forward strand.
GGCCGGCGTCGCCGCGCCGGACCGCACCGTGCCCCGGCCGCCCCTCGCCGTCCCAACCCTGCACCGGCGTCGCCGGGCCCCAGCGCGACCGGATCCGGTCCGGATCCGCCGTCTCCAGCCTCCCCGGTGTTTCCCCGCCCTTCTCCGGCGAAGATCCGGCGAGCTCCGGCCGTGCTTCGAAGTCCGTGCAGAAACCCGGGGTTGACCCCGAAAACTGCTAAGTCCCTAGGATTTTTACATAAACATGCCATGTTCATCGCTTCACATCTCTGCATCCGTAGCTCCGTTTCGTGCGTATAATATGTCAAATTGTTCGCTTCGACGAGTAGATCATTTCATTCCATTGCATCATTTTCATTTGAGCTCATCTTGATGCCCGAAATGCTGTTGGAAGAGTGCATGTTGATGTTAATCTGCTGAAACTGTTATAACTTGCTCTTTTATCATTTTTGCCATGATTGATGTGTGCATCCTATGAGGTTGAGCTCTACATGAATGTTGATCTATGCCATTCCATCTTTCCAGGGGTGTTAACCATGTATTTTTGTGAGTTGTGTGCTGAGTGTATCAAGCTTACTAAGTAGGGCACTTGCTGTTGCTGTTTTGCTAGGCAGATTCTGTAACTTTGTGATGCCATGTTAACATGCTTCTACTAATCATTCTATGCATAATCTGGAGATGCTCTATAAACATGTTTTGATATACATGTCTTGCTCTATCCATTCATGCCTTTGGTTGCAATTATAGCCTGCTGGAACATGTTGTTATCTTGCTCCAAAGTTGCTTGATAATGTTGCTATCAGCCTGTTAACATTAAGTTCACTTGTTCCCATGTGTTTTCCTAGTGATCCATGCACCCTATGATCTTGCTCTTGCCATGCTTAGCTTCATAAACATGCCTTCTTACTGTTGGTTGCCTTGCCATGCCATGTATTGCTCTGTGGTGAGTGGTTCAAGCTCACCAACATGCCTACTTATTGTTGTTCCTGCCATGTATGAATCTGTAATATAACTTGCCATGTTTACATGGGTGCCATCATATTTTCTATGCCTTTTTGGCTCATGGTCAGTAAGGGACTTTTGATCTATGCTATTAGTAGATTTATGACATGCCTTTGTTTGCCATGATAAGTTCCTGTAACATGTTGTTTGATAGCTCTAAACATTGCAACCTGATGTTACTTCTGCTAAAGTCTGAAACTGTTATTATTTGCAATATCTCCATGTGTTTTGGAGCATGTTCTAGTTGTTTCTGGAGATAGCTCAGTGTTCATGTTTTGTTATGCTTTACCTGTACTTCATGCCCATGCCTTTTGTTATCATGTTGGGGTGTTGTAGCACGTTGTTTTGATGCTTGCAATATGCCTAGTTGCTGTTATGGACAGATTGATGCTATGACTTGTATAGTGTGCATGTGTTGCACCGTTGCTCCGTTTTGAGTGTGCTCTATATGAAACTTGCTTGATTTTGCATGTAGCTTCATATTATCATGTTGCATCCTTGTTTTGGTGTGTTTGCTTGATGTTTGGGTGCATTTTGCATCAATGCCATGTTTAACTTGATTTGCTCATATCTTCTAGGCCGTAGCTCCGAATCTAATGAACTTTATATGTAACTTGACTAGAATTTCGTGTAGATCCTCTTGGTGCTCTTTAACTTGCTGTTTAACAACTTGAACATAAGGTTTATTCAGTTCTGGACCAATTTCGAAATATGCATATGAGGACTTACCGGAATTGCTATATGTTGTTTCCGGCCTTATTTAAACTTGCCTTGATGTGTTGTTCTTGTTTGCATCATCTCTTGCCATGAGTAGCTTCATGTAGCCTTGCCAGGCATCATGCTTGTTGTGCATCATGTCTTGTTCATGTGTGGTGTGTTTACTATTGGGGAACGTAGTAATTTCAAAAAAATTCCTACGCACACACAAGATCATGGTGATGATATAGCAACGAGGGGAGAGTGTTGTCTACGTACCCTCGTAGACCGAAGCGGAAGCGTTGACGCAACATAGAGGAAGTAGTCGTACGTCCTCCCGGTCCGACCGATCCAAGCACCATTACTCCGGCACCTCCGAGTTCTTGACACGCGTACAGCTCGATGACGCACCCTCGATCTCCGATCCAGCAGAGGCGCCGAGGGGGAGTTCCGTCAGCACGACGGCGTGGTGACGATCTTGATGTTCTCCAGTCGCAGGGCTTCGCCTAAGCACCGCTACAATATGACCGAGGTGTAATATCGTGGAGGGGGGCACCGCACACGGCTAAGGAACGATCAATGATCAACTTGTGTGTTCTAGGGTGCCCCCCTACCCTCGTATATAAAGGAGGGAGGGAGGAGGTGGCCGGCCCTAGGGGGGGGCGCGCCATGAGGAGGGGGAAACCTACTCCAAGTAGGTTTCCCTCTCTTTTCCTTATCTTATTTGGAGGGGGAAGGAAGGAGTACTAGTATTAGGAAGTAGTACTAGTAGTAGGAAGGAAGAGAGGGGGAAGGAGAAAGGAAAGGGGGGGACGGCCCCCTCCCCAATTCGGATTGGGCTTGGGGGGGGGCGCCCCCCTCCCTTGCTCCTTCTCTCTTCCTCCTACATGGGCCCAATAAGGCCCATATACCTCCCGGGGGGTTCCGGTAACCTCCCGGAGCTCCAAACTTCTCCGGAACCTTTCCGGTGTCCAAATATATCCGTCCAATATATCAATCTTTATGTCTCGACCATTTCGAGACTCCTCGTCATGTCCGTGATCATATCCGGGACTCCAAACAAACTTCGGTACATCAAAATACATAAACTCATAATATAATTGTCATCGAAACCTTAAGCGTGCGGACCCTACGGTTCGAGAACGATGTAGACATGACTGAGACACGTCTCTGGTCAATAACCAATAGCGGGACCTGGATGCCCATATTGGTTCCTACATATTCTACGAAGATCTTTATCGGTCAAACCGCATAACAACATACGTTGTTCCCTTTGTCATCGGTATGTTACTTGTCCGAGATTCGATCGTCGGTATCCAATACCTAGTTCAATCTCGTTACCGACAAGTCTCTTTACTCGTTCTGTAATACTTCATCTCATAACTAACTCATTAGTTACATGCTTGCAAGGCTTAGGTGATGAGCATTACCGAGAGGGCCCAGAGATACCTCTCCGACAATCGGAGTGACAAAACCTAATCTCGAATTATGCTAACTCAACATGTACCTTCGGAGACACCTGTAGTACTCCTTTATAATCACCCAGTTACGTTGTGACGTTTGGTAGTACCCAAAGTGTTCCTCCGGTAAACCGCAGTTACACAATTATCATAGTTACTGGAACATGTATAAGTCATGAAGGAAGCAATAGCAGAATACTAAACGATCAAGTGCTAAGCTAACGGGATGGGTCATGTCAATCACCTCATTCTCCTAATGATGTGATCCCATTAATCAAATGACAACACATGTCTATGGTTAGGAAACATAACCATCTTTGATTAATGAGCTAGTCAAGTAGAGGCATACTAGTGACTATATGTTTGTCTATGTATTCACACATGTATCATGTTTCCGGTTAATATAATTCTAGCATGAATAATAAACATTTATCATGATATGAGGAAATAAATAATAACTTTATTATTGCCTCTAGGGCATATTTCCTTCAGTCTCCCACTTGCACTAGAGTCAATAATCTAGATTACACAGTAATGATTCTAACACCCATGGAGTCTTGGTGCTGATCATGTTTTGCTCGTGAGAGAGGCTTAGTCAATGGGTCTGCTATATTCAGATCCGTATGTATCTTGCAAATCTCTATGTCTCCCACTTGGACTTGGTCCCGAATGGAATTGAAGCGTCTCTTGATGTGCTTGGTCCTCTTGTGAAATCTGGATTCCTTTGCCAAGGCAATTGCACCAGTATTGTCACAGAAGATCTTCATTGGTCCCGATGCACTAGGTATGACACCTAGATCGGAAATGAACTCCTTCATCCAGACTCCTTCATTTGCTGCTTCTGAAGCAGCTATGTACTCCGCTTCACATGTAGATCCCGCTACGACGCTTTGTTTAGAACTGCACCAACTTACAGCTCCACCGTTTAATATAAACACGTATCCAGTCTGCGATTTAGAATCGTCCGGATCAGTGTCAAAGCTTGCATCGACGTAACCATTTACGACTAGCTCTTTGTCACCTCCATATACGAGAAACATATCCTTAGTCCTTTTCAGGTATTTCAGGATGTTCTTGACCGCTGCCCAGTGATCCACTCCTGGATTACTTTGGTACCTACCTGCCAAGCTTATTGCTAAGCATATGTCAGGTCTGGTACACAGCATTGCATACATGATAGAGCCTATGGCTGAAGCATAGGGAACATCTTTCATTTTCTCTCTATCTTCTGTTGTGGTCGGGCATTGAGTTTGACTCAACTTTACACCTTGTAGCACAGGCAAGAATCCTTTCTTTGCCTGATCCATTTTGAACTTTTTCAAAATTTTGTCAAGGTATGTGCTTTGTGAAAGTCCTATTAAGCGTCTTGATCTATCTCTATAGATCTTGATGCCCAATATGTAAGCAGCTTCACCGAGGTCTTTCATTGAAAAACTTTTATTCAAGTATCCCTTTATGCTATCCAGAAATTCTATATCATTTCCAATTAATAATATGTCATCAACATATAAAACTAGAAATGCTACAGAGCTCCCACTCACTTTCTTGTAAATACAGGCTTCTCCAAAAGTCTGTATAAAACCATATGCTTTGATCACACTGTCAAAGCATTTATTCCAACTCCGAGATGCTTGCACCAGTCCATAAATGGAACGTTGGAGCTTGCACACTTTGTCAGCACCTTTTGGATCAATAAAACCTTCAGGCTGCATCATATACAACTCTTCTTCTAGAAATCCATTCAAGAATGCAGTCTTGACATCCATTTGCCAAATTTCATAATCATGAAATGCAGCAATAGCCAACATGATTCGGACAGACTTAAGCATCGCTACGGGTGAGAAAGTCTCATCATAGTCAACCCCTTGAACTTGTCGAAAACCTTTTGCAACAAGTCGAGCTTTGTAGACAGTAACATTACCATCAGTGTCAGTCTTCTTCTTAAAGATCCATTTATTCTCAATGGCTTGCCGATCATCGGGCAAGTCAACCAAAGTCCATACTTTGTTTTCATACATGGATCCTATCTCAGATTTCATGGCCTCTAGCCATTTTGCGGAATCTGGGCTCATCATCGCTTCCTCATAGTTCGTAGGTTCATCATGGTCAAGTAACATGACTTCCAGAATAGGATTTCCGTACCACTCTGGTGCGGATCTTACTCTGGTAGACCTACGAGGTTCAGTAGAAACTTGATTTGAAGTTTCATGATCAATATCATTAGCTTCCTCACTAATTGGTGTAGTTGTCACAGGAACCGGTTCTTGTGATGAACTACTTTCCAATAAGGGAGTAGATACAGTTATCTCATCAAGTTCTACTTTCCTCCCACTCACTTCTTTCGAGAGAAACTCCTTCTCTAGAAAGGATCCGAATTTAGCAACGAAAATCTTGCCTTCAGATCTGTGATAGAAGGTGTACCCAATAGTCTCCTTTGGGTATACTATGAAGACACATTTCTCCGATTTGGGTTCGAGCTTATCTGGTTGAAGTTTCTTCACATAAGCATCGCAGCCCCAAACTTTGAGAAACGACAACTTTGGTTTCTTGCCAAACCACAGTTCATAAGGCGTCGTCTCAATGGATTTTGATGGTGCCCTATTTAACGTGAATGTGGCCGTCTCTAAAGCATAACCCCAAAACGATAGCGGTAAATCGGTAAGAGACATCATAGATCGCACCATATCAAGTAAAGTACGATTACGACGTTCGGACACACCATTTCGTTGTGGTGTTCCAGGTGGCGTGAGTTGCGAAACTATTCCACATTGTTTCAAATGTAAACCAAACTCGTAACTCAAATATTCTCCTCCACGATCAGATCGTAGAAACTTTATTTTCTTGTTACGATGATTTTCTACTTCACTCTGAAATTCTTTGAACTTTTCAAATGTTTCAGACTTGTGCTTCATCAAGTAGATATACCCATATCTGCTTAAATCATCTGTGAAGGTGAGAAAATAACGATATCCGCCACGAGCCTCAACATTCATCGGACCACATACATCTGTATGTATGATTTCCAACAAATCTGTTGCTCTCTCCATAGATCCGGAGAACGGCGTTTTAGTCATCTTGCCCATGAGGCATGGTTCGCAAGTACCAAGTGATTCATAATCAAGTGATTCCAGAAGTCCATCAGTATGGAGTTTCTTCATGCGTTTTACACCGATATGACCTAAACGGCAGTGCCACAAATATGTTGCACTATCATTATCAACTCTGCATCTTTTGGCTTCAACATTATGAATATGTGTATCACTACTATCGAGATTCAATAAAAATAGACCACTCTTCAAGGGTGCATGACCATAAAAGATATTACTCATATAAATAGAACAACCATTATTCTCTGATTTAAATGAATAACCGTCTCGCATCAAACAAGATCCAAATATAATGTTCATGCTCAACGCAGGCACCAAATAACAATTATTCAGGTCTAAAACTAATCCCGATGGTAAATGTAGAGGTAGCGTGCTGACCGCGATCACATCGACTTTGGAACCATTTCCCACGCGCATCGTCACCTCGTCCTTAGCTAATCTTCGCTTAATCCGTAGTCCCTGTTTCTAGTTGCAAATATTAGCAACAGAACCAGTATCAAATACCCAGGTGCTACTGCGAGCATTAGTAAGGTACACATCAATAACATGTATATCACATATACCTTTGTTCACTTTGCCATCCTTCTTATCCGCCAAATACTTGGGGCAGTTCCGCTTCCAGTGTCCAGTCTGCTTGCAGTAGAAGCACTCAGTTTCAGGCTTAGGTCCAGACTTGGGTTTCTTCTCTTGAGCAGCAACTTGTTTGCCATTCTTTTTGAAGTTCCCCTTCTTCTTCCCTTTGCCCCTTTTCTTGAAACCAGTGGTCTTGTTGACCATCAACACTTGATGCTCCTTTTTGATTTCTACCTCCGCGGCTTTTAGCATCGCGAAGAGCTCGGGAATAGTCTTGTTCATCCCTTGCATATTATAGTTCATCACGAAGCTCTTGTAGCTTGGTGGCAGTGATTGGAGAATTCTGTCAATGACGCTATCATCCGGAAGATTAACTCCCAGTTGAATCAAGTGATTATTATACCCAGACATTTTGAGTATATGCTCACTGACAGAACTGTTCTCCTCCATCTTGCAGCTGTAGAACTTATTGGAGACTTCATATCTCTCAATCCGGGCATTTGCTTGAAATATTAACTTCAACTCTTGGAACATCTCATATGCTCCATGACGTTCAAAACGTCGTTGAAGACCCGGTTCTAAGCCGTAAAGCATGGCACACTGAACTATAGAGTAGTCATCAGCTTTGCTCTGCCAGACGTTCGTAACGTCGTCAGTTGCATCAGCAGCAGGCCTGGCACCCAGCGGTGCTTCCAGGACGTAACTCTTCTGTGCAGCAATGAGGATAATCCTCAGGTTACGGACCCAGTCCGTGTAATTGCTACCATCATCTTTCAACTTTGCTTTCTCAAGGAACGCATTAAAATTCAACGGAACAATAGCACGAGCCATCTATCTACAAACAAACATAGACAAGCAAAATACTATCAGGTACTAAGTTCATGATAAATTTAAGTTCAATTAATCATATTACTAAAGAACTCCCACTTAGACAGACATCTCTCTAGTCATCTAAGTGATTACGTGATCCAAATCAACTAAACCATGTCCGATCATCACGTGAGATGGAGTAGTTTCAATGGTGAACATCTCTATGTTGATCATATCTACTATATGATTCACGCTCGACCTTTCGGTCTCCGTGTTCCGAGGCCATATCTGTATATGCTAGGCTCGTCAAGTATAACCTGAGTATTCCGCGTGTGCAACTGTTTTGCACCCGTTGTATTTGAACGTAGAGCCTATCACACCCGATCATCACGTGGTGTCTCAGCACGAAGAACTTTCGCAACGGTGCATACTCAGGGAGAACACTTCTTGATAATTAGTGAGAGATCATCTTAAAATGCTACCGTCAATCAAAGCAAGATAAGATGCATAAAGGATAAACATCACATGCAATCAATATAAGTGATATGATATGGCCATCATCATCTTGTGCTTGTGATCTCCATCTTCGAAGCACCGTCGTGATCACCATCGTCACCGGCGCGACACCTTGATCTCCATCGTAGCATCATTGTCGTTACGCCATCTATTGCTTCTACGACTATCGCTACCGCTTAGTGATAAAGTAAAGCAATTACAGGGCGTTTGCATTTCATACAATAAAGCGACAACCATATGGCTCCTGCCAGTTGCCGATAACTTCGGTTACAAAACATGATCATCTCATACAATAAAATATAGCATCACGTCTTGGCCATATCACATCACAACATGCCCCTGCAAAAACAAGTTAGACGTCCTCTACTTTGTTGTTGCAAATTTTACGTGGCTGCTACGGGCTTAAGCAAGAACCGATCTCACCTACGCATCAAAACCACAACGATAGTTTGTCAAGTTGATGTTGTTTTAACCTTCGCAAGGACCGGGCGTAGCCACACTCGGTTCAACTAAAGTTGGAGAAACAGACACCCGCTAGTCACCTGTGTGCAAAGCACGGCGGTAAAACCAGTCTCGCGTAAGCGTACGCGTAATGTCGGTCCGGGCCGCTTCATCCAACAATACCGCTGAACCAAAGTATGACATGCTGGTAAGCAGTATGACTTATATCGCCCACAACTCACTTGTGTTCTACTCGTGCAAATAACATAAATCATAAAAACCTAGGCTCGGATGCCACTGTTGGGGAACGTAGTAATTTCAAAAAATTTCCTACGCACACACAAGATCATGGTGATGATATAGCAACGAGGGGAGAGTGTTGTCTACGTACCCTCGTAGACCGAAGCGGAAGCGTTGACGCAACATAGAGGAAGTAGTCGTACGTCCTCCCGGTCCGACCGATCCAAGCACCATTACTCCGGCACCTCCGAGTTCTTGACACGCGTACAGCTCGATGACGCACCCTCGATCTCCGATCCAGCAGAGGCGCCGAGGGGGAGTTCCGTCAGCACGACGGCGTGGTGACGATCTTGATGTTCTCCAGTCGCAGGGCTTCGCCTAAGCACCGCTACAATATGACCGAGGTGTAATATCGTGGAGGGAGGCACCGCACACGGCTAAGGAACGATCAATGATCAACTTGTGTGTTCTAGGGTGCCCCCCTACCCCCGTATATAAAGGAGGGAGGGAGGAGGTGGCCGGCCCTAGGGGGGCGCGCCATGAGGAGGGGGAAACCTGCTCCAAGTAGGTTTCCCTCTCTTTTCCTTATCTTATTTGGAGGGGGAAGGAAGGAGTACTAGTATTAGGAAGTAGTACTAGTAGTAGGAAGGAAGAGAGGGGGGAGGAGAAAGGAAAGGGGGGGCCGGCCCCCTCCCCAATTCGGATTGGGCTTGGGGGGGCGTGCCCCCCTCCCTTGCTCCTTCTCTCTTCCTCCTACATGGGCCCAATAAGGCCCATATACCTCCCGGGGGGTTCCGGTAACCTCCCGGAGCTCCAAACTTCTCCGGAACCTTTCCGGTGTCCAAATATATCCGTCCAATATATCAATCTTTATGTATCGACCATTTCGAGACTCCTCGTCATGTCCGTGATCATATCCGGGACTCCGAACAAACTTCGGTACATCAAAATACATAAACTCATAATATAATTGTCATCGAAACCTTAAGCGTGCGGACCCTACGGTTCGAGAACGATGTAGACATGACTGAGACACGTCTCTGGTCAATAACCAATAGCGGGACCTGGATGCCCATATTGGTTCCTACATATTCTACGAAGATCTTTATCGGTCAAACCGCATAACAACATACGTTGTTCCCTTTGTCATCGGTATGTTACTTGTCCGAGATTCGATCGTCGATATCCAATACCTAGTTCAATCTCGTTACTGACAAGTCTCTTTACTCGTTCTGTAATACTTCATCTCATAACTAACTCATTAGTTACATGCTTGCAAGGCTTAGGTGATGAGCATTACCGAGAGGGCCTAGAGATACCTCTCCGACAATCGGAGTGACAAAACCTAATCTCGAATTATGCTAACTCAACATGTACCTTCGGAGACACCTGTAGTACTCCTTTATAATCACCCAGTTACGTTGTGACGTTTGGTAGTACCCAAAGTGTTCCTCCGGTAAACGGGAGTTACACAATTCTCATAGTTACTGGAACATGTATAAGTCATGAAGGAAGCAATAGCAGAATACTAAACGATCAAGTGCTAAGCTAACGGGATGGGTCATGTCAATCACCTCATTCTCCTAATGATGTGATCCCATTAATCAAATGACAACACATGTCTATGGTTAGGAAACATAACCATCTTTGATTAATGAGCTAGTCAAGTAGAGGCATACTAGTGACTATATGTTTGTCTATGTATTCACACATGTATCATGTTTCCGGTTAATACAATTCTAGCATGAATAATAAACATTTATCATGATATGAGGAAATAAATAATAACTTTATTATTGCCTCTAGGGCATATTTCCTTCATTTACCATGTTGTGTGCTTCTTCTCGATAGTTCCCGTTTCGTTGCGATCGTGAGGATTCGTTCGTCTACGTGTGGTTCGTCTTCGTGGCTTCATATTCTTCATGGACTCGTTCTTCTTCCTTGCGGGATTTCAGGCAAGATGACCGCTACCCTGGATCTCACTACTATCATTGCTATGCTAGTTGCTTCGTTCTATCGCTATGCTGCGTTACCTATCTTTTGCTCATCAAGCCATCCCATATTGCCATGAACCTCTAACCTTTGACACCTTCCCTATGCAAACCTTTGTTTGGCTATGTTACCGCTTTTGCTCAGCCCCTCTTATAGCGTTGCTAGTTGCAGGTGAAGTTGAAGATTGCTCCATGGTGGACAGGATTTATGTTGGGATATCATAATATCTCTTATATTATTAATGCATCTATATATTTGGTAAAGGGTGGAAGGCTCGGCCTTATGCCTGGTGTTTTGTTCCACTCTTGCCGCCCTAGTTTCCGTCATACCGGTGTTATGTTCCCGGATTTTGCGTTCCTAACACGGTCGGGTGATTTATGGGACCCCCCTGACAGTTCGCTTTGAATAAAACTCTTCCAGCAAGGCCCAACATTGGTTTTACCATTTGCCTCACATATTACCTTTTTTCCCTTGGGAGTCGCGCATCCCAAGGGTCATCTTTATTTTAGCCCCCCCCCCCGGGCCAATGCTTGTCTAAGTGTTGGTCCAAACTAGAGCCACTTGCAGCGCCACCTCGGGGAAACTTGAGGGCTGGTTCTAGTTGTACGTAGTGCTCATCCGGTCGTGGCCTGAGACGAGATACGCGCGGCTACTATCAGGATGTCGGCACGCCGGGAGGTCTTGCTGGTCTTGTTTTACCATTGTCGAAATGTCTTATAAACCGGGATTCCGAGACTGATCGGGTCTTCCTGGGAGAAGGTCTATTCCTTCGTTGATCGCGAGAGCTTGTCATGGGCTAAGTTGGGACACCCCTGCAGGGTATAAACTTTCGAGAGCCGTGCCCGCGGTTATGTGGCAGATGGGAATTTGTTAATGTCCGGTTGTAGATAACTTGACACCAGATCCGAATTAAAACACATCAACCGTGTGTGTAGCCGTGATGGTCTCTTCTCGGCGGAGTCCGGGAAGTGAACACGGTTTCTGGGTTATGTTTGACGTAAGTAGGAGTTCAGGATCACCTCTTGATCATTGCTAGTTTCACGACCGTTCCGCTTGCTCTCTCTTCTCGCTCTTATTTGCGTTGGTTAGCCACCATACTTGCTTAGTCGCTGCTGCAACCTCACCACTTTACCCCTTCCTTTCCCATTAAGCTTTGCTAGTCTTGATACCCATGGTAATGGGATTGCTGAGTCCTCGTGGCTCACCAGATACTTCCAAAACCAGTTTGCAGGTGCCTATGTTACCGAGCAGGTGACGCAACCAAGCTCAAGGAGGAGCTCGATGAAGATCTTGCCCTTTTTGTTGTTTCGTTCTAGTTGATCAGTAGTGGAGCCCAGTTGGGGTCGACCGGGGACCTTTCTCGCATTTGGGGTTCTTCTTTTATTTTGGTTCCGTAGTCGGACCTTGATTGTATCTGGATGATGTAATGCTTTATTCATGTATTTGTGTGAAGTGGCGATTGTAAGCCAACTATGTATCTCTTTCCCTTATGTATTACATGGGTTGTGTGAAGATTACCTCACTTGCGACATTGCTTTCAATGCGGTTATGCCTCTAAGTCGTGCTTCGACACGTGGGAGATATAGCCGCATCGAGGGCGTTACATTTGCACTGCCCCGCTTGCCAAGATCATGGGCAGCCAGGATGCATCTGGCCGGGTGGCCAAGTGGGCCATTGCGCTGGCTCCTTACATCATCTTTTACCAGCCTCGCACCACCACCAAGTCCCAAGTGCTGGTCGACTTCCTCGTTAACTGGGCCGAAACCCCGTACGTGCCGCCAGCACCCGATTCCACCCATTGGCGGATGCACTTTGACGGATCCAAGATGCACATTTGTTTGGGAGCCGACATCGTCCTCACCTCTCCCAAAGGCGACAAGCTCAGATAGACATTCCAAATCCATTTTGTCGCCTCCAACAATGTGGCCGAGTATGAGGCACTCATACATGGGCTCCGGCTGGTCAAAGAACTCGGCATCCGTCGGATCCTGTGTTATGGCGACTCGGACTTGGTGGTCCAACAGTCATCTGGTGATTGGGACGCCAAGGATGCGAACATGGCAAGGTACCGCTTCCTCGTTCAGCAACTCAGCGGATATTTTGAAGGGTGCGAGTTCCTTCACGTACCACAGGCCGACAACGAGCAAGAAGATGCCCTGGCACGAATCGGCTCCACCCGACAAGCTATACCAACTGGCGTCTCCCTTCAATGCCTCCTCAAGCCGTCCGTCAAGCCGTCTCCAGAATGAGATTCTATCTTCATACTGCCTGACCCCGATGCAGTCGGATCCGACTTGGGGATGTCAGTAGGCGGCTCGGGGACTTCGGCAGGCGGCTTGGGGACTTCGGCAGGTGGCTCAGGGACTGCTGCAGTCGCACCCGGCCCGGGGACTTCAGAACCCGGCCCGGGGACAGCAGCAGTCGGCCCAGGGACTTCAACGACACAGCAGGCGGTGGCCGACTCCAAGCCAACCACCCTAGTTGCAGTAGCCATGTTGGCAATAGAAGAAGTCGTAGCTCCATCAAGGGCCCAGCCCATCCTCAACTTTCTGGTGAACAGAGAGCTGCTGACTAACAAGATTTCAGCAAGACAAGTTCAACGTCGAGATGGAGCCTACACAATAGTAAACAGAGAGCTCGTTAGGCGCAGCGTGACTGGAGTCTTCCAGCGCTACGTTGAGCCAGAGAAGGGCACTGCAATCCTCAAAGACATCCATCAAGGCGAGTGCGGCCACCACGCGGCCTCAAGATCACTTGTTGCCAAAGCTTTCCGCCATGGTTTCATCTGGCCGGCTGCTTTGGAAGACGCTAAAGAGTTGGTCAAACACTGCAAAGGGTGCCAAGTTTTGAGCTCCAAGCAACACCTGCCGGCTTCTGCACTCAAGACCACACCCCTCACCTGGCCCTTTGCCGTTTGGGGGCTGGACATGGTGGGCCCATTCAAGACGGCACGCGGCGGCATGACACATCTGCTTGTTACCGTAGACAAGTTCACCAAGTGGATTGAAGCAAATCCAATCAAGAAGTTGAATGGGCCGACTGTTGTGACCTTCATCGCAGATATCACCATCCGGTGTGGCATACCACACAGCATCATCACTGCCAACGGCACAAATTTCGCCAAAGGAGCATTGGCCCGTTTTCTGTGCGACGCAGGGCATCCGACTAGACTTAGCGTCCGTTGCCCATCCGCAGTCAAACAACCAAGTCGAGCAAGCAAACGGCCTCATCCTCTCCGGCATCAAACCCCGACTGGTTGAGCCACTGGAGCATTCGGCCGGCTGCTGGCTCGAGGAGCTGTCGGCCGTCCTCTGGAGCCTGCGTACCACGCCGAACAAGTCAACCGGCTTCACTCCCTTCTTCCTTATGTATGGTGCCGAGGCAGTCATCCCAACTGACATCGAGTTTGACTCACTTCGAGTCACCATGTACATGGAAGTAGAGGCGAAAGAAGCATGAGAAGACGATGTCGATCTGCTGGTTGGGCTTCTCGTTCTCCTTTCGGCCACGAAGCCCCACCAGCTTCGGGGACTATTGTTAGAGTAAATGATCATGGGTAGCCTTATCGGCTCTCCCTGCCTCTTCAAAACATCGGGCCGACTGCGCCCCTCAAACATCCAAGACGAAGGGCCGCCTTCCCATGGCCGGCTGGTCCGGTGGCCGGCTACAGGAAGGCGGCAAAGCTCAGCAAGCTACCCCAGAGCGGGCTGAATCCTAGCAGGCGGACACCAGAGTGGTCGACCTCTAGCAGGCGGCCCACCCCATGCACCCTCAAAGTCTGCACCCACATAACGGCGACAAGACGGGGCCACTACAACAAGAACCCCCCATTAGCAACACATCGATGCGTTGTCCTATGTCCCTACATGCGTTGCTAGGGGCTACACCAACTGATTTTTATGCGTTGTCGTTGGTGGCGTTGCTAGAGTCTACGACAACATATATGCATGCATTGGTAAACTGCGTGTAGAAGCGTTGTAAGATAGCAACATATAAAGCTAGTGTGTGACAACGCTTCATATGCGTTGTAAAGGTCATTTAAACGACTAGAAGATTTGGTAGGTCGCATGAACAATTCATGGTATTTCCAGAATTAGTACATCAATGGTGATAGTGCATAGGAGACACAATATAATGAACAAAAATATCTCATATATTAAATCGAATATGTTGCATTACAAAGAACATGATCCAAAGTTTACAAGATGTGGAACTATCTAGTACAAAGAAGTAGCCAATTCTCGACCTTGCATCTTATCAGCCATTCCAAAACATAATGTTTGAAACATTGACCCTGAAAATGACATTCTAATTATCAAAGTAGCATCCTCGTTCTCGATCCTGCAGAACATCTGAGCCATCCATCATCAGTTTATGTTGCAATCTACACTAGCAAAGAAGCAAAGAAATGAGATGAGTAACATACGGTAGAGAAAACCAAGTTAATAGAGCAGTAAAATTTAAAGGAGGATCTCCTTACAAAGGTAGAAGGCCGTGCCATCAGTAGCTCTGTACACATAAAAGGAGAGTACTGGTCTACACCTGACAAATACTTTGATCATTGTTTCCTTATGAACAAACCTGGTACATGTACAAACAGATCCAAGGTTTCAACAATTCAAAAAATACTTCCATGTCCAGAGAAAAATAATGAACACCCGGCTAAATCTGGACGTACTTAAATTTGGTACAGTGATACATGCCGACAAATGTTATTTACCTTAATTTATAGAGATGTGGTCCTAATTAATAATCTGAATACACACAATTTTTCAACATGAGTTTATTAAATAACGTTGCAGATTATGCAACCTATATCTGTGTAATACATAAATTTTGCATCTTGCATCAACTCAAAACTATATAAACTATCATAATATATTTTTAGTGTTCCAGACTATTTTTCTATTAAAAAGACCAAAATCTAGAAGTCTGAATTGCATATAGTTGCAACATCAGTATCGGTAATGTACAGAAATAAAAATAATATAAACTAGCAAAAGGGTCATCACCCTGCTATGAAGTGGAAACAGAAAGACTTCGACACTCAAGATTATCTTTGTAAACTGATGGCATTCTGTTTTTAAACTCCCGGCATCTTCAGTTCTGAATATAAACCACTTAACATAAGAAACTGCATAAACCCAAACATGCTCATTTATTAAATTAATAAAGGTCTATAATTAGGTTAAATCGAGCAACCCAAATCTTTGTTCTGTTTTTAGTTTTAAAATTGAGCAACAAAGTTCTATAATTAGGTTAAATCAAACAAGCATAGGGGAATCATGCAGTGGCCTCCTCTTTCTGCAGAAGCTTCCCCAGCTATATATGTCATGGTCGTTCCCTGAAGATAAATTACCCTTGTCACCACAAAAAAAAAATAGTGTAATACAATCGGCCTGGGGAAAGAAAATAAGATGTGTTTTAATATCACTACACGAATACATACACATGTTGAAAATTACAAACCTCTGAGTGTGGCTCAAATTAAGGAGTATGGAACAAGAGGAATATTATGATGGACTGATGCTTGTGGGGCTTATTCCTTTGGCACGGAGTGTGATAATGAAATAAATAAGGATTCATATAAGACTAATAAGGGGATTTGTTTTCTATTCTCGAAGTAATCATGATGCCATAGATCGATGCTATGGATGACCTGTTCCTCTAGTGTATCGTCCTGTAAGTACAAACTTCATCGAGTGTATCTTCAAGTGTCTTGTAAGCAATGCTCTTTGATGAGATGCTCATAGCTAAGATATCTCTGGGATGATATGACAGCTGATTGAAAAAGTGTGTGATGATCAATTTCCCTTTCTAATCTTTATAATTACTTAACTACTAGCAGCAAGAATATCAAAAACATAATGCATCACAACAAACAACGTTTTAGGAAAAGAGGATGCAAATATTTTCTCGAATTAACACACGGACACAAAACCATGACAGACAACCTAATGCAGATGTTGTGGTACTGATAGGACAGACGGCCCAGAACCGAAGGATGCAGCAAAGATACATGGATGTGTCCCTATGCCAGTCCCTGCGGTGTGGTGGATCAGGTGAGATCGACGGAGGGGATGAGGTAGTGGTAGAGAAAAAAAAAAGAGGGTTCTAGCACGTACGAAGATGTGGTGGCGGAGGCGGCGCGCGACCTCGTAGGTGAACTGGTGCTCCAGCTGGGCGGCATCCTGCTCAGGCAGGCTACCATCTCTATGGCGATGTCGTGACCGGCGTACCGGCCGGAGAAGATGCGGCTGTTCCGCTCAAGACGCGAACCTGGCCCAGATCTGCAACTTTGACAGGTCGGCTCTAAAGAGCTCCTCGCCGCCGCACCGGATCATCGTACCCGGTGTCACCACCAGGTAGTTTGACCAAGAGCCCTCAAACCCTCAAACCCCTAAAAATAACTGCTTTTTTACAGTTTTCGCGGAAAAAACGCCGTAGACTAGAACCTCTAAACCCTCAAACCCGTAAAAAAATTTAGAGGTCCAACCCTCAAATCAGTTTGCAATCCGTAGAAGTAGGGGTTGAGAGGAAATTCGTCGCCCCAACCCGCACTCGCTCGCTCGCTCCTCGCTCGCTCGCTCCGAGCTCGCGCGGGAGCCAACTGCCGGCCTCCTTCTCTGGCCATGGAGGGCACCGCCGCCGCCGCTCCTGCCCCGGCCGCCTCCCCCGCCCCCGCCTCGCCCGCCACGGCCGCCGCGCCCTCCCCGGCCCCCGTCCCCGCCCCGCCCCCGCCCCCCTGGCCCCCGCCCCGGCCCCCGTCCTCGCCCCGCCCCGCCCCCTGGCCCCCGCCCCCGCCCCGACCGTCGCCGATGTTGAGCAGGAGCACGCCGATGTTGGAGGAGTACCAGGCGGTGACGAGCCCCACCGTGAAGAAGCGCCCGTTGGCCGCAGCTCCCGCGCCGCCCGGCGCCGGCGACGCGCCGCCCTTGGGTCGCGGTTGAATTGGTGGTGGGTTTGGGCTCGGAGCGGAGGCGTGTGAGCTTGTGTTTATGGGAATTGGGAGGAGACGGCTCTCTCTGTCGGTGGATGCAGCGAGAACGGACGGGGACGGGCGACTGGTTTTCTCCTTTCCCGATCTTAATTCGTTTCGTTTAGTAGTATTTATAATTACTACTCATAATATTCATATTTATTCGTGTAGTCTTGTGCAATGTTAATTAGGCATATTGCTAATATGTTGCAGTATTAAATGAGGAAAATAATTATACTAATTTCATGTCATCATAACTTGCCATAGAATTAGAGATGCCAAATGCTAGATTTAAAGGTTGGGGTTGAGGCAAAGACTAGAACCCTCAAATCCAACCCTTAAAGCAGTTTACGGGTTGGGTTTGAGGGTTCTAGTATTTGCCCCTGTTTTTCAACCCTTAAAAGTGTCAAAAAGTGGCACTTCTCAACCCTTAAAAGTGCTTTGAGGATTTGAGGGTTTGAGGGTTCTACTAGTAATGCTCTTAGCTATTCGTGGGGAGGTGGGAAAGGTTGAGCCCGCAGCCCACAACACATCTTGTCTCACCGTTGCTACATATGCGTTGTTATATGTATGTTTTTGTTGTAGTGGGCATGGCTACAGTGAAGCCCGCCACCCCCGAATCCCGGAACAGGCGTGGCCACAGTGCATCGTACCGGGTGACCATCCCAGGGGCGGAGCCAGGACAAAAAACTAAAGGGGGCAAAAAGGTATACAATTTTTTTTCTAGAAACATGTACACAAACTAATCGATAGAACATTTAAAGGACCAACCACACAAGCATACATATAGGGTCGAAGAAGCAAAACCATATAATTTCTTATAAGATAATGTCATCACACACATTACTATGACATGTTCAGTGCCAAAATAAAAGTAAACTAACCATTTATGATAGAATAACTTGAGAAATATGGATATGTCGTTCCTTTTCGTTGTTGTGTCCTTGATTTCTAGCTTTCAAGCTGCATGAAAAATAAATCATTTTTAAACATAAAGAGACTGTAAAAATTGATAGATGAAAATAAAAGCTTGAGCATAGTACCTCCTTCAGTTTCATCCCACGATAGTTTTTCGCATGAAAGCGTCTAACTATCACCTCATAGGAATAGTATGCAACATTAGCTTGTCCAGATCAACTATTTCAGGCATACTGCTAGTTGTGTATTTTGCAAAATATCTCTCGGTTAGCTCTCCTAGCAATGTCAAATAGTTAAATGATGATACACAAATTAACGTACAACAAGTTAAAATATTACTATAGTCTGTATATTTTATTCTACTCCCAGCAGAACTGAACCTAGGGTTTGAGGAGTGGTTAACTTATTCATACGAAATTGTTATATGAAGCTAGATTGAATCAACCTAATTACCAACTTGTACGGTTGTACCTTTTA
Source organism: Triticum timopheevii (assembly GCA_963921465.1). Classification (NCBI taxonomy): domain Eukaryota; kingdom Viridiplantae; phylum Streptophyta; class Magnoliopsida; order Poales; family Poaceae; genus Triticum; species Triticum timopheevii. The sequence goes on from OY997270.1 coordinate 146,646,059, forward strand.
AGCATGGAATCAGAATAGACTAATACTTTGAAAATTAAAAGGGAGAGATTAGAACTGAACCTAGGGCTTGATGAGTAGCGCTCGTCTTTTTCAGTTTTTCTCCTTAGGGACGGCAACTTGGCCGGGCGGCCGGCGACTCGGTACGTGCAGAACGGCAGATCGAGGCTGATAGCTGGAGGGGAGGCCGGCGGGCTGTAGGCGCAGCCAGGGGCGGTGCCGGCGGTTTCGTTTCGGCGGTTGTGCGAGAAGCCATGCGAAGGACGAACGATACGGTTTCTTTTCTTTTTGACGAACGCGTCCGTTTCTAGCGACTTGAGCCTGCTGGTATGAATTGCCTCGTGTGATCTCTCGATCTCTCTAACATGGGCTCCTCCGCTGATGCCTTTTTCCCACGCAAGAGAAGCTGGGCTGGGCTTTATAGAACAGAACAGTAAAGAAGTAGCCAGGCTTGTGGGGGCAAATATCCTGGGCTGAGCGGGGGCAAACCACATATCTGAAGCCCTGGTACAGGTGGCCCAAAAAATCGAGTGGGGGCATTCGCCCCCACAACCCTGTACGTGCGTTCGCCCCTGGACCATCCCTCGCCGGCGCGGCACTATTGCCACGTTAACCATGACATCACCCATGGCAGAGCGACCATGCCCCCATGACAGGCTATTAGTACGGCCTGTAGGCGGCAGGCCCCTCCAGCCAGAGAGCCACCAGAAGGCGGCCTAACCAGCCCAGTCGGTATAAGGAGAGGCCGTCTCCCAACAGCCGGCTCACCCTCACCCTGAAAGTTTGTGCACCATTAAGCAGATAAGACGGGGTAAAGCTACAGTGAACGCCCGCCAGGCGGTGGCACTGTAGCCATGCTTGCCCCGACCAAGCCATTGTCATCAAGGGCGAGGCAACAATAATGAGCAGCCGACAGGGCCTATAGGCGGTGGGCCCAGCCTGTCGACCTTGAGGCCGGCAGTCGCCGGGACCCACCAATCGGCGGGCCCCAGCAATCGGTGGAGAAGCCGACGACCATAGACACTAACGGTCTGGACCCACATCCAGTCGGATTACCATTGTACCCCTAGGGGGTAGGCCTATATAAACCCCCCAGGGCACCCATGCAAAGGGTTGATCCATTAGAACTACACACACCACCTAGAGAGAAGAGGAGAGCTAGCTTTGCCATTCTTCTTCCTCTAGCCGAATAGCTCAAGGAGCCACTTGTAGCTACTTACTGATTTAGTGATCGTGCAGAGACCCCGCAAAGCAGTACTAGGTTATCTCCTAGGAGAGCCCCAAACCTGGGTAAGATTCGCCGGCGTGCATGTCTTCGCCTTATCTCGTTTCCAGGCACCAGCGATGTCTTACTGGCTCCCACTATGATTAGCCATCCTTTGGCATATGTCGCACCTACCACCCGACACTCGGTCAGACCGATTCAGGTTAAAATGTTAACGTTAGAGTTCTCGATGGGACCGACAAGGTCAACTCGATGGGACCAATGTGCAAGGGTTAGGGTAAAACCTCAACTTGGTTTGACTGATTACACAAACTCGATGAGACCAATTTTGTTAATAAGCAAACAGAGAATTGGTCAAGCAAACTCGGTGAGACCAATCACATGTGAAAGTGCTAGTTATCGACTAGAGAGGGGTGAATAGGCGATTTTTATGAAAGTCTTCAAAACATGAAAGTTTCGAAGACAAACACGAAAACATCACCTATAAACATGCGGCGGAAGATGAACTACACTAGACAAGCCATAGTCAGACAAGTATGAAGCTAAAGCATAATGACATATAGCAGCTAGGTAGTAGGATCAGGATGGAAGATAGTACGAAGCCAATCAGAACAAGTAGTCACACAGTGAAGTCAAACAGGCATAGCAATCAGGCAATGACTTCACGAAGACTAACAGTAAGTAAGGAGAGTAAGAGATATAACCAGCGCGTTGTGAAGACAATGATTTGTTCGACTAGTTCCAGTTGCTGTGACAACTGTACGTCTGGTTAGGGAGGCTGAGATTGAACTCAGAAGACTGTGTCTTCACCTTATTCCCCTTGAGCTAAAGACACACAGTCCTCGCCCAATCACTCTGGTAAGTCTTCAAGGTAGACTTCCAAACCTTCACAGACTTCGTTCACCGGCAATCCACAATTACTCTTGGATGCTCAGAACGCGACGCCTAACCGGCTGGAGGATTCACAGTCCTCAAGTGTAACAAGTCTTCAGATCACGCGGACAGAAAGACTTCAGTGATGCCAAACACTCTTTAGGCTCTGGGTGTTTTGGGCTTTATCCTCACAAGGATTTCTCTCTCAAACTCTTCGGAGGTGGGTTGCTCTCAACGACAAAAGCCGTGCACTAACTCTGAGCAACCACCAATTTATGGTGTAGGGGGTGGGCTATTTATAGCCACTGGGCAACCCGACCTGATTTGTCCAAAATGACCCTGGGTCACTAAGGAACTAACACGTGTCACAACGGCTAGATTTCAAACACATGCGACAGCTTGACTTGGGCTACAAGTAAAGCTGACTTATCCTACTCTGGATAAGATTTGCTCTCATTGTCTTCGCTCGAAGACATAGGAAATTGGTTGAGCATCACATCAGTCACTCTGACTTTGTTCACTTAGACCCCACTTAATAGTGCGGTGGTTCCTATGACTCAACAAAGAAGAAAAGAAACAACGAAACTACCAAGTCTTCGCGCTTCATAGTCTTCACTCAATGTCTTCTTCTGTCATAGTCTTCAATGTGAATATCTTCACGTACCACCATTATCTTCAATGTCTTCATACATTTTTAGGGGTCATCTCCGGTAGGTAAACCGAATCAAAGAGGGACTACTACCTGTGTTATCCTGCAATTCTCACAAACACATTAGTCCCTCAACCACGTTTGTCGTCAATACTCCAAAACCAAACCAGGGGTGGCACTAGATGCACTTACAACATGAACTCAGTGGGACTGATTTCAGTGATAGGTAACCAGAGAGTTTGCAAGCCCATCTCGGTGAGACCGAGATCCCATCAGTGAGACCGAACTGATTAGGGTTTGCCAGTGGCTATGCCAACTGAACTCGGTGGCGCCGGATAGATCAAATCGGTGGGGCCGAGTTTGACTTTTAGGTTTAGGACATATGTGGAAATGAGAAATGGCTGAGGAGCATATCACTAAGCACTTTGAGCAAGCAAGCCATTAAGCAACACCTCATCCCTTTTTAATAGTATTGGCTTTCCTATGGACTCGATGTGATCTTGGATCACTAAAATGAAAATGTAGAGTCTTGAGCTTGTGCCAATGTTTGTCCTTAGTATCTTGAAAGGGTTCCACATCCTCTTGTCCATGCCACTCCAATGTTGAACTTATCTGAAATATACTAGATATAAACATTAGTCCAACAAGATATATGTTGACATTAATTACCAAAATCACCCAGGAAGCACTTGTGCTTTCAATCATGCACAACATGACCGTGGAGGATGAGCGTGATGACAACATCTATAACCAAGGGTTTGATTTTCAGGGTGAAAATGTTGAGTCTGAGCACCAAGAACCGAAAAACGTTTGAAAAATTTGCCCAATTCCATCGTAAAGTGTGTGATTGACATACTCACATGCAGCTCTAAAATGACTTGGTTGAGCACATGTGGAATCACATTGGCAACCAGTAGATGTATCAGTTCATTTTCTTTCCATCTATTGAAGACAATTTTAATTGGGTTGTAAAACTATTTGTTTATGTTTTTTATGTGGAACTATTTTGTTTGCAAAACTATTTGCAATGTTTTATTTATTGAGAAAGCTATATTCCCGCCGTCCGTATTTTTGCAATAGATCCGGACGATGTCGGAGACCGTTGGATCGTGATCGCCTAGCTATTATTTAGGTAGCGATTTGCACGAGGGACAACTGGGCGTTGACCACGTTTTACTGGGAGGTTGCCGTTTCACATTTAGTGGGAGGTCGCCACGATTTTAGCAGGGGCGTTTAATGGGAGGTTGTCGTGCTGCTGTGCTTTTTGAGCGTTATCCATTTTCTCTCTCGTTGTTGCACTTATTTTTTTAAGCCAAAAAATTACATTGTGAACAGGATTCGAACTCTGGACCAGTACGTGATACAAAGAGGCACTAGCCACTACGCTAGCACAAACTTTGATGCAATTTTTAACTAGTTTTTTAATTTGTACGCTATACAGACAACAAATTTCCTTTGCCATTCAGAGTTGATCCTAGTTGCTAAAAACTAGAGTGAAGGATCCACCTTATCGAGACTTTGTACCTACACAAATGTTGATCCAAACAAAATTATTGAAACATACCCGCGGTAATTTTGATGTAAATCACATGGTAATTTACTTGACGTAGTCACAATTTACATGCAAACACCGAGGTTACTTTGACTCGGGAGAAACTTTTGTTGAACATTTACTTTTTTTATATTTTCGTAAGCAAGCGATGATGCGGATTCGTAAGAAATGATCTTAGATCAAGAAAAACAGTGTTCAATCAATTCTGAAAACATGCTTCAACGTGTACTTGATTTAGGAGGAGCTGAGTAGATTGGGAATGTCCAACGCCCGTCCTCTCCTGCATCAAAATTTTGAAGAGTGGCAAGATGCACCATCTCACAACATAGTTACTATGCGCTATAGTTACCAACCTGGTTATTTGTAGTTATTGGGCTAGATGTATTATAGTTATCAACATGGTTATTTTGTAGTTATCAGGCAATATCTACTATAGTTATCAATATGGTTATTATGCAGTTATCGGGCTAGATGTACTATAGTTATCGTTTTTGTAGGTATAGGGCTACATCTGGTATAATACACCCTCGATAGCTTATGCGTAAATAGCATGATATTTTTACACACCACAGACATGATAATTCATGCACAAACATCATGATAACTTTGACCGGGATAAAAAGTGAAGACATCACCCGATAGCTTCTACGTAATTAGCATGATAATTTACACACCATAAACATGATAACTCATGCGCAAATACCGTGATAATTTTGACCCGAGGAAGGTGTGTTTAAAAACATGACCGATAACTTCCGTCAAATAGCATGGTACTGTATGCACCGTATACGTGATAACTTACGCATAAATACCACGGTAACTTATGGTCCGGGGGTGGTGGGAGGGGATGAAGTTGTTTGAAAACATAACCCCTCCTGATAACTTCCATATAAATATCATGATAATATACGCACCGTAAATCTGATAAATCATGTATAAACACCGTGATAACTTTGATGGCGGGGGAGGCAGTTGTTTGAAAACATACCCTCGATAACTTATGTGTTAATAACATGGTAATATATGAACCGCGGGCATGGTAACTCACGCACAACACCTTGTAACTTTGTCCAGAAAAAAATAATTGTTGAAAATGTACCACGGCAACTCATATGTAAATAGCATGATAATAGACACACATTATAGCTGATAACTTACTTAGCCCGAGCCTAATAACTATTTGCACGAAAAAAGTTGTCAAAACATATCAACATGAGATCTAATTTCGAATGTCTCGTCGCGATAGATATTTTATGTGAACTTCACTTTTCGATTGGACCGACGATTTGGGCTATAAAACATTTTGAAGTTTCGAACAAGAAGAACTAGGATGACATGAAAAAATTCTTCTAATGCATGCACGCATGTGCTTGTGAATAGACGGTTGGAGAAACTTTTTTCATGCCCCGGTAATTTCTGTGTAAACAACATGATAACTTATGCACTATAGGCATGATAACTTGTGTATAACACGTGGTAACTTCTGACCTGAAAAAAAAGTCGTCAAAATATATCAACATGGGATCTAGTTTCGAAGATCTCGTCGCTGCGAATCTTTTTTGTGAAAACAATTTTTCAATCGGAGCGACGGTTTGTGCTACAAAATTTTTTGAATTTTCGCATTGGGAAGAATTTTTGACAACATCATCAATTTTTTTTCTGCATGTATATGATTAGCAGCTGCTAATTAACTACCACGCACAAAAATAAGAAATAAAATGAAGATGCATGCATGCAAGCTAGTAAAGGGAGGAATCATGTTGAACTATTGCTTAAAGTCCGACTGATAGGACGTTAGTCGCGTCCTTTATTTATTTGGTTATCAAAAATATTTTACAATGTGTATAGTAAATATGCTCCAGCGGTCGTGGCGGACCAAATGCGACCTTGCATTGAGCGCACGGTCGGCGCATCTAGAAAAACGGTCGGGTGCCGCCCCATTGTCCTACCCAAATGGACAAATCTGACGTCCGTTTGGAGTCTTGCTTTGGAGTTGAGCTTAGCTCTAACACACGTGAATAGTGCGTGACTTGTACCTTCTGCAACCCCTTGTATATTGTGCATTATGAATTATTCCCAATACGAAGATTTACAAAAACGCATAAACATGAAACCACATTATGCAAACACCATCATCGATTTTTTTTTTTACCTTGAAGCTTCATTCTCCATAATTTCTTTCGAACAGGATACGGCAAGGATCAACTATGACGTGATGGGTTTAAACTTGCCTATAAATAACAGTCCTCTCATTGTCGAACACTGAAAACACTTTTGAAAAAAAAACACCATTCTTTTCCCCACAAAAAAAAAACACCGTTATTTGTCAAGTGCCAAGCTATATAAACCTTGATCGGGTTCGCCTCCGGGTTGTGATTCGCCTTTTTTTTTTCTTTTTGAGAAACATTCTTTTTTTTTTGAGAAATACATTCGGCTTTTCTTTTCTTAAGGAAGGGGTTGTAATTCGATGCGGAAAGTTTTTGTAGTTCGACTAGGCGACCCACTCACCTGCCCAATATAAACAGGGAGGTCAGGTCGGGCCCGCGACCAAGCCCAGCCCATACCGGCAGCCACCACCGTCGTTATCGCTACTGACGCGGCACGAGCCGGCGAATCCGACAAGCCCCCGACTTCTCCTCCCTCGCCGCGAGATCCCGCGTCCATGGCGGTCGGCATCGCGCTCCTGCTCGACCTTGCGGCCCGCGCGCCCCGCTCCTCCGCCTCCCTCCACTCTCACGCCGCCTTCTCCGCCGCTGCCGCCGCCGCCGCCGCGGCAGCCCTGTCCGCCTCCGGCGTACCCCTCTCCGCGCGGCCCTTCTTCGGGTTAGTTCGACCACCCCCCCCCCCCCCCCCCCCCCCCCCCAAACTCCTTAATCTCCTAACTACGAGTGTTTTTGTTATTTCCTACTCACGTGTTTTTTGTATGCGCGTGCGTATGTCGCGATCGAGGTGTTCGGCGCATTGCGCCGGGAGGGTTTTACCAGGGAGATTAGGTTGCGCCCGCACAGTTAGCGCGCGGGTATTTCGGTTCAGTAGTCGCAGGTGCTAAAGCTTGATGTGTTAGCCATTGCTGTTGCTAAAGCTTCTGTCCGGTGTTCAACATCGTCTTTGGATAGCTAGTTGCCAGTGTTTAGGCCTTGGAGGTGAATTCAATTGTTACACTATGAAACTTGATGTTGTGGTCTATTAGTTGGGGTTTTGCTCTTGGTGCGCATGAGGTGTATATGGGTATATAAGTCTCCCTTTTCAGCCAAGTATCAGTAACCATTGGTCCATTCATGTAAATAAACTTTAAAATACTGGACTGTCTCTGTTAGAAGATGTCCCCGCCCTCAAAGATCGTTCACCTCTAGCAACCATGCCATGTAGTGCAACATCATCATACATGTAAAAGGTGTCTGATGATACTGGACTGTTTCTGTTAGAAGATGTCCCCGCCCTCAAAGATCGTTCACCTCTAGCAACCATGCCATGTAGTGCAACATCATAATACATGTAAAAGGTGTGATGCTTCGTTACAGTCGAATTATCCATAACAAGGAACCCCTTTATGGTCATGACTGTAAGATGTAAATTGGATGAGGGGCGGACAAAGGGGGGATACATGACGAAGTACCCAAAAAAAATAAAAAAATTCATGTGAGTTCTGGTGTCACTATCAGAGAGCTGTGTGAATTTATTTTTGATATTAAGTGAAACAGAATGAAGAAAAGTAGCAAGCATGCTGGAACGCGAGCTGGGTTCTTCTCCCACATGCTTTAATCTTCTCATTTATCTTGTTCAGTTAGTTGTTTTCTTTGTGTTGTATGATTCTGCCATAGTAATCACTTTGGGTGAATAGGGGAAGAAGTGGCTGTCATTGAGCTGGAATTTACATCTTAATGCATTTCTTGATGGATTGAACCAACTGAATAATAGGGAAAGTTGTTCTCTTGGTTTAATAATTCATCCGAGTATGCTCGCAGACTCGCAGCTCACAAGTCATGGTTGCTGAATATGGTACGGAATTGGATATAAAGTTGTGGCATTGACTCTACATAACTTTTCATGTGGAAATGTGGGATAAATTGGAAAAGTTTCATTAAACAATATCATTCTGTGGAGTTTGTGATTTTAGTCAAGCTTTTGCTCACTAGCTAGCAAAAGTCATGGTTTTCTACAAATGAATGTGGAATGAATGCTAATAAGATATCTTCACTACTAACTTGGAAGTGAAGACCTGGAAAAAAAACTCTTCACTACCTTATGTGAATGTGCATCACCTATTACTAAGGATGCTGTTTGTTTGCATGCAAGCTGCATTTAGTTTTTTCCTCTGATTCATGCAGTGATGCTTTCCTGGTTCAGTTTTCCAGGATTCACTGTTGCTCATTGTGACGCTGGTGCAACTTATGGATTGAATGATAGTCCTGATCTTGTCAATGATCTTAATGAGAAGATACATGACTCGATTCATGATCTCCAATTACCGATAAAAGAATACCCGTTGGAGCTGAAGCCGCTTTTGTATGCATTTGGCTTTAAGCATTTGAGTATGACGACTATTAGGGCCTTTTTATTATACTATTTACCACTTCTGGAGCCTCGTCCGCCCACTGATGACGATGACGATGACGATCTGCTTCAAGATGATTCAGAGAGACCGCCGGTCGACCTGGTTACTCCCTTTCATAATTCATTGAAGCAAATTGCTCGCGAGGTACATCTTTTCTCTGACACTTTAGTACAGTAGCATGATTCCTGCTCATACAGATATTTTAGTCACAGTGAGTGGCCAGGCACATGCTTGATTTGACTGATTGATCAGATAGGATATGTCAGTATCTTGATTCCAGATGCGTTCACCTTAACCAACCTCCAATGTTGCCTTGCCTCTCAGTCCACGAGAAGCATAAATTCGATCTGTGCAAATTCAGTACTTGCTGGATTTTTTCAATCGCTATACTTGACTTGTTGATTTCGCTTCCTAGTTAGACTATCTTCAAAATAAACTAAATTTGTTCTTTGTATACGTGAAACATAAATATACTTCTAGTATTAATGTTATTTATATAGGGCCTGGAGGATAATAGAGCTAGGCCAAGCAGATGGGACTTCCTGGCCTTATCCTGTAACCCTAATTCAGCTTTGTAGGAAAAACTCCAAATCAGCTGAAACCATTTGGGTGTATTTATGAGTCATAACACTCTTCGAGCTGAAGCTTAAACTTGCTTATATTAGAATTTCAATTTTAAACTGCTTACATTAGAATTTTATAAGCTTGGCCCAGAAGATCATTATTATTTCTCCTATGTAAAGTAAAAGTTACTTGCTTAATCTTCTGTTCTGCATTTCAGATTTCTGTTGTAACAACAAGAAGAGTATTCGAAAGGATTGCGGTTCGTCGTGTTTCACAAAGAACAGCATGGAAGCTTCTCAAAGGTGAATGCTTCTCCGTTTTCTCATGTCTTCTAGCAGCACTCTAGAAGCAGTGGGTGAAAGATATATATCAGACATGGTGTTGAATCACTTAACATGTATGTGCGTATGGCTCGTTGCAACACACGGGTAATTAGCTAGTCTTTCACTAACAAACAAATGCATCACTGTCTACATGGGACTAACAACTTTCCCAGAGATGTAAATAAACCACTTTACACATATGTTGGAATAACTAGAAATCCTAGTGTGATTGTTATTCCAATCGAATAGCTACATTCTTGGAATTATCATTTTGCATAGAAAGGATGTGTTATTTTATTAATTGTAACCATATCATTAGTTTCCTTGCCTTAGTTTTTTTCTCGAGAAACCTTGTTCACCAGATCATTGGCATGTGTCTTATTGCTGCTATTGTCCACAATCACTATTGAATGCTCTATTCAGCTTGCAAATTGCTTATTAGTTTAACTTGTGGTTCAAACTATTAGGCAATTAAAACCACATTAGGAGTCTTAGGACTACACAAGTTACCAAATTTTCCTTTTTACAATCTTGTTCCGCATGCATGTGTGAAGAACTTGTTTCTTAATAACTTGGCAAGATTAGGACTCAGAAAGTAGCTAGCGCATTAGCATTTTATGTTTGGGGCTCAGGGCTCAACAAAAGTAAAGCCTAAGTGCCTAACACAGTTTGTCTAATTAGAGCTTACCTGTGAGCTGAATGTGCCCTGAATGCTGAGTTGGATGATAAGTCATTAAATCCCTATCTCTTTGTGGGTGAGTTGAGCACTCCTCACCGTCGAATAGATTATTTATTTTGACTTCTTGTGCTGGCCCAACATTGTCCAGTCCCTTTGCAGGATGTGCCTCCAAATTTATCTTAGATACGCTTGCTAGCTACATTTTCTGTCATATGCTAGCTTACCAATAAGTTACGCCATGTTCTGTTTGCTTCTGTCTAACACACTAGTCATACGATTATTTTCTTTCGTCTTCTTGTGCACTCATTTGTGATTATCACTTTATCAGCTGTTATAATATAATGCCTTACTATTTACTTCTTTTTCTAAAGATGCTGCAAAATCGTCAAAGAGGAAAGCTATGAGGGGGATGTCAATTCCAGAATACACATACTGTGTTGCCAGAACAACTTTCCGGGGTAAGATTTACCTACAGTATCACTTTTCCTTTTGTAAATTATTATTCAATTATTTTTCTTTGTTCAAACAGCGCATGCATTGGGAGTAGCTGCTACTTGGGTTGTACAATCTGTCGTCCAGGTGTACAAATGTTTTATTCGTCAACCTGATAATGATGACGATTTGTTCGACGAGAAGGAAAAACTCAGATTGTTTGCGAGAAGGATCTATAGTGTAACCATCAAATGTGGTTTCTCTTTGATTTTTGCCTCGATTGGAGCAGGCCTCGGCGTCCTTCTGCATCCAGTACATGGACAATGGATCGGTCAGTTATGGCTTCTTTTCTTTCATCAGTTCAAGTACTAGACTATGCCTTGTTTGCCAGAGCATCTCATTTTGTTTTGGACTGACAATATTCGTTGAAGAGTTTCAATTTCACTTATGTTGGTGATAAAGATATCTTTTGTTTCTTCAAAATCACATAAGTTAATTTTATTTATTCTGCATGAAATTCCTTTTTCATTTTGCGTTGGTAAGTTTGCAGCCTTTTTTATGTTGGAAGTACTTATGTTGCCAAAAGTAAAAAAATGTGTCCTATGTGTTTATTGTGTAATAATGGCTTGAAGCACAGATATTATTTGGTTCATTTCAAATTTTCTCCCCCAAGATATACCAAGGTTCTGTTAGCTCTTCTGTCCATTAGTTTGCTTCGAAAGAAATTAGGACACCACCACCTTGAATCGCTGCAACATGTTAGTATTGGTTCAGTTCAAACTAGTTTGATGCTATTTCTCATATATGGCTTGCAGGTTGTATCCTTGGAGATTTTGCAGGACCAGTTGTTGCTATCCTTATTTTCGAGAAGTTACAGTTCCCGCTAGAAGGTTAAAGACCACCATGTGGTCATCCAACCTTGTGTTTAACCTGCCTGGTTTTCGAAGAATGGCCTTGAGTCTACCCTTTCAGGATCTTCGTTGGGGAGCTCAAAGTTGATGAACTATGCATGGTTAATAGCTTTTCGTGGCACAATGCCTTTGGGTATTGTGTAATGCTTACTTTTGGCACATTTAATAACTAGCTACTGTACTTTGTTGCTGTGCTTCACATTTTGAACTCAAAGGAACATTTTCTGTCCACTGGTTTGCTAAATTTCTACAGTAAGTACTTCGCTGCCCTTGTCGTGAACTGAATCTGGTATATCAAAGGCCCTCTTTGTTTGAGCCACATATATTCCCGAGAATCACTGGCTTTCTGTGACTTCCGATTCCTGAGTATCAGAAGTTCGTTGTTTATTTACCCTACTGTGGACAGCTAAAGGAGTTGTGGAGGTTGTGAAATGTCAGTAACGTCCCCGAGTGTTGAGTGTGATGTTTATATGCAGATTAAAGCACAAGTTAGCTGTTTTGACTTGATAAAGTGAGAATTGGCTAATTTGTTTTCTAGAAATATCAAGATGCTCTTGCATACGAAATGCACCAACCATTAGTTTTAGATATGAAATGTGAAACCATACTTGATACGTCAACAATCCGCTTTGTTTGGATGTATGCATTGAATTGGTTGGAATACCAATTCAACAGGGATATTTTAATGGACATGAATACAAATTCACTTGTTTGGATGTCCTGAATTGGCCTATGGAATCCGGTGAGGTTCCAATACCAAATGATGTTTGGATGATAAACTATGGAATTGCATAGTAACATGAGTACGGAGATAATACCTCTGTTTACAGCCGGTGGTAGTGCACAACCGATGTAGCCTAGAACTATGCCTCTGAGTACCTGTACAAAGCAGGAACTATGCATTTGTGTACGTACAAAGCATTGAATCAATCTCTTTACAAAATTGATCCAAAAAAAAAATCTACAAAACTAAAATACAAGCCCGTCAAAAAAGAAGAAGATACAAGCCAGGAACATCACGACCACACATCTCGTGAACAAACATGCTGCCTACACAGGAGAAACAAAGATAGGCACCTTCCACGAATCGCAAGGCAGGAATCACGGACACCTGTATTTATCTATATAATTGTTCTAGCCATTTCGACAGAATACAATTCTAATCCAAGCATACCCACGTCAGCCACAACCCGTCTGTTTATATAGGCGAGCAGAATAACCCTATGGTAAATAATATGCTACAGTAACTACGCCAAATGAAGTTTAAGAGTAACTGCGTCCATCCGGGCTGTCGAGCAACGACAATTGTGAAAGGAGTGATGTCGGCCGTTGGATGAGCCGCAAAGCGTTATCTGAAGGTGAAGTGCAAACTGAAGAACACACAGCTTATCAGGCATATCTCCCCCCTTGAAAATCGACGTGTCCTCACGGCGGTGCAGCCCTCGAACGCCAGTCCTCCGTGGTGGTTATGAAGAACTCTGGGAACGTGTACTTCACAAAGTCAGCATTCTCACAAGTGGCCTTTGCAGGTGAAAAATTCTCCCATTGAACAAGCCATTGAACCATAGGTAGACTGTTCCTGGGAACTTGCCCCACTTCTAGCACTGCCGCTGGTTATGTTTTAAGTGTGCCATATGCATTTACCACTGGAAGATTTGAGCTAGGAATTGCTTTAGGGCCAATATGCTTCTTCAATTGACTGCACATGAAAGACGGGGGTGTATCTTGACATGTTCTAGGAATTATAGCTTGTATGCAACACTGCCTACTTTGTGAGTGACAACAAAAGGCCCATAGTACTTGTGCTGGAGTTTCAAAGCTCCCCTGGATCCAAAAGCTGTCAGTCTATAAGGCGCCATATTTAGGTAAACCAGATCACCAGGCACAAAAGTACTTTCACTCCTTTTTAGATCAACATATCTCTTCATCCTCTGCTGAGCTTTAAGTAGTTGTTCCTTGATGTTCTTGAGCATAACACTCTTGCTCTCCAACAAGTCATGTGCATCACTGTCAGATGGACCAAGACTGGTCAACCCGCTGATCATAGGGGGTGGAAATCCATAAAGGGCTTGAAAAGGGGACCTCTTTATGTAGAATTGTACCAATATTCGGTCAAAAGTAGCCAAGACAACCATTTCTTTGGTTCAGAAGAAGCCATGCATCGTAGGTAGGTTTCCAAACACTGATTCATCCTTTCAGGTTGACCATCAGTTTGAGGATGGTATGCAGAACTGTATATGAGCTTTGTCTTAAATCCTATAAATATATCTTTCAACACCCGACTTGTCAAAATCATGCCCCTGTCTATAATGAGTTTAGGAGGCCCATGTAACTTCATAATTTTATCTAGGAAAGCTGTTGCTACAAAATGTACTGAATATGGGTGGGACGGTGGCATAAAATGTGCATATTTGGTGAACGTATCCACCGCCACAAGGATTACATCTTTGCCTACAGAAACTGGCAAGCCCTCAATAAAATCCATGGCCACATGCTGCCAGACCATATCAGCAACAAGCAATGGCTCTAATAGCCCTGGTGCTAAACAATGTTCACCTTTAGCCCTCTGACATATGGGACATTGAGCAATGTAATTTTCCACAAACTTTTTGAGACTAGGCCAATAAAATATTGTTTTCCTCTATGATAGGTTGCTCTCATTCTAGAGTGTCCTCCTATAGGAGAATCATGTCTGCATTTAACGACCTTTTCTTCAAGTCCCCTTGAGCTCCCACAATAATTTCGCCCCTGAATCTGAGAATGCCAACATGACAAGTATAATTAGAGGAGCTATTGCCCTCGTTGCGCAGAACTATTCCAGAATGGGCTTGTAATGCTCATCTTTTAGGTAACGTTCATATAATTCCTGAGCCCAAACTGGTACTGCTACAAAGATGGACATCACTTAGTGTACCTTCCTTTCTTGTACTGGATTATAAAGTCAAATTCTAGTAATTTTATCATGAGTTTGTGCTGGATTCCCTCAGTCAATCTCTAATCCGTAATGAACTTCAGAGACTGTTGATCTGTTTTAATAATCAGCTTAGCTCACAAGAAGTAATGCCTCCACTTTTTCAAAGCTTCCACAATAGCTAGTGCTTCCTTTTCATAGGTTGACATAGATACATTTCTTGGACATAATGTTGCACTAAAGTAAGCCAGATCCCTCCCATTCTGCATTAGCGCAGCCCCTATGCCTTTTGCTGAAGCATCTGTTTCTAGGACAAAAGGTGTGTTGAAGTCTGGTAATGCAAGAACTGGAGCAGATGTGAGAGCTTGCTTGACCCGTGCAAATGCCTTGTTCTGAGTAGCTATCCAAACAAGATTGCCCTTCTTAAGCATGTCATGTAAGGTTCTACACATAATGCCATAATTCTGTATGAATCTTCTGTAATAGCCTGCTAAGCCTAGAAAATTTCTTAATTCAAATACATCTTGAGGTGTAGCCCAATCAGCAACTGCTTGCACCTTCTGGATCAGTGGACACCCCTTCTACAGAAAGGACATGGACCAAGTATTCCACTTGTGGTACTACAAAAATACATTTAGATCTTTTGGCAAACAATTGATTTTCTCTGAGGAAAGTGAACATTTTTTGTAAGGCCAGCACATGTTCAGAAATTGAGATACTAGCTACCATGATGTCACCAGAAAACACATACACTCCCTCTGGTTTGAGTGGTCCAAATGTGAAATTCATCACTTCCTGAAATGTGCCAGGTGCAGTAGCCAATCCAAAGGGCATCACTGAGAATTCATAGTGGCCATTATAATCATGCATTCTGATTTGATGATATCCCGACCTCGGATCAAGCTTGGAATATTTTTTGCTCCATGTAATTCATCTAAAAGGTCCTCAATCACTGGGAT
This sequence comes from Triticum timopheevii, assembly GCA_963921465.1. Classification (NCBI taxonomy): domain Eukaryota; kingdom Viridiplantae; phylum Streptophyta; class Magnoliopsida; order Poales; family Poaceae; genus Triticum; species Triticum timopheevii. The sequence continues at coordinate 146,661,689 of OY997270.1, forward strand.
GGAAACTTGTTTTTGATGGTTAGCTCATTGACCTTTATGAAATAAATACAAAATATGGAAGTGGCATCCGTTTTCTTGACCAGAATAGCTGGAGAGGCATAAGGACATGACTTGGTCTGATCAGGTATTTGTCAATTAGATGTTCACTTTCTTTTTCATTTCCTGTTTCTGCAGATGAGGCACTCTATAGGGTCTGATATAAGGTGTATGGAGCTTGGTTTCAAGATAATGGTGTGATCCATTGCTCTTTTTGGTGGTAATGCTACTTGTGATCTGTGTTGGGATTTCCTCGAAGAGGAGAGGATGATGCAGTACAATAGAGATAAGTATTTCCCTCAATTAAGAACCAAGGTTATCAATCTAGTAGGAGAAGCACGCAACACCTCATGAACAACACCTACACACAAAATAAGAAATATTTGCACCCAATGCAAACAAGGGGTTGCAATCCCTTGGCGGTTAATTGCAAGGATCAAATCTCGTAGTGATAGATAGATAAACAAAAACATAAAATAAAAATAAAGGTGAATAAATTGCAGCAAGGTATTTTTGGATTTTTATACATGATTAAAATAGACCCGGGGGCATAGTTTTCACTAGAGGTTTCTCTCTTGAAAATAGCATACGGTGGGTGAACAAATTACTGTTGGACAATTGATAGAAAAGCAAATAATCATGACGATATCCAAGGGAATGATCATGTATAATAGGCATCATGTTCGAAACAAGTAGACCGACTCCTGCCTGCATCTACTACTAGTACTCCACACATCGACCACTATCCAACATGGATATAGAGTATTAAGTTCATAAAGAATGGAGTAACACCTTAAGCAAGATTACATGATGTAGACAAAGTAAACTCAATCAATATGAATAAAACCCATCATTTTACTCTTAATGGAAACAATATAAATACATTTCTTTCCACCTTCTGTCACTGGGATATAGATCACCGCAAGATTGAACCCATCACAAAGCACCTCTCCCATTGCAAGATAAATCTATCTAGTTTGCCAAACCAAATCAATAAATTGGAGAGAAATACAAAGCTATGATAATCATGCATAAAAGAGTTCAGAGAAGACTCAAATAGTATTCATGGATAATCCGATCATAAACCCACAATTCATCGGATCCCCAAACACACCACAAAAAGGGATTACATCGAATAGATCTCCAAGAACATCGAGGCGAACATTGTATTGAAGATCAAAGAGAGAGAAGAAGCCATCGAGCTACTAGCTATGGACCCGTAGGTCTATGGCAAACTACTCACACATCATTAGAAGGACAGCAAGGTTGATGTAGAGCCCCGCCGTGGTCGATTCCCCCTCCAGCAGAGTACCGGAGAAGGCCTCGAGATGGGATCTCACGAAAATAGAAACTTGTGGCGGCGGAAAAAGTATTTCGGGTGGATCTCTGATGTATGGGGAATATTTGGGAATTTATAGAGGCGGAATTAGGTCAAGAGGTGACACGAGGGGCCCACAAGCCTGGGAAGGGGGCGCCTCCGAAGCTTGTCGCTCCCTCGTGGCTCATCAGGTCTTCTCCCGAACCTTCTAGGGTCCCTTCTGGTCTAGAAAAATTAATCCAAAGATTTTTCTCTGTTTGGACTATGTTTGATATTGATTTCCTGAAAAGCCAAAACAAGCAAAAAACAACAACTGGCACTGGGCACTAGGTTAATAGGTTAGCCCCAAAAAATGATATATAATAGCATAATAAGCATCCAAGATTGATACTATAATAGCATGGAACAAAAAAATTATAGATACGTTGGAGACGTATCAAGCATCCCCAAGCTTAATTCCTGCTCGTCCTCGAGTAGGTAAATGATAAAAACAACATTTTTGATGTGGAATGCTACCTATCATATTCATCATGTAATCTCTCTTTTGTGGCATGAATATTAAGATTCTAATGATTCAAAGCAATAGTCCATAATTTGACACAAAGACATAAATACTCAGGCATCCCAACAAACAATCATGTCTTTCAAAATATCAATGCTAAAGAACGTTATCCCTAGAAAATCATATAGCCTTGTCATGCTCCATCTTCTTAAAAGTATAAAGCATGCACTACCAGGTGTTAGCCAAGCCATTGGTTCATACTTTTTAACGCACTTCAACTTTTTAAACCCTCACGCAATACATGAGCGCAAGCCATGGATATAGCACTATGGGTGGAATAGAGTACGGTGGTAGAGATAATATGGAGAAGACAAAAAAAATAAGAAAGTCTCATACCGACGAGGCTAATCAACGGGCTATGGAGATGCCCATCAATTGATGTCAATGCAAGGAGTAGGGATTGCCATGCAAAGATGTACCAAGAGCTATAAGTGTATGAAAGCTCAAAAAGAAAAGTAAGTGGGTGTGCATCCAACTTGCTTGCTCATGAAGACCTCATGCATTTGAGGAAGCCCATCGTTGGAATATACAAGCCAAGTTTTATAATGAAAAATTCCCGCTAGTTATATGAAAGTGAAAGCATAGGAGACTCTTTATATGAAAACCATGGTGCTACTTTGGAACACAAGTGTGGAAAGGATAGTAACATTGCCCCTTCTCTCTTTTTCACTCAATTTTTTTCCTTTTCCTTTTTCTTTTTCTCTCTTTTTTTAATTTTTTTCTTAGGCTCTTTTTGGCCTCTTTTTTTGTTTCGTCCGGAGTCTCATCCCGACTTGTAATAATGATGATGATCATCACACTTCTATTTACTTACAACTCAAAATTACAACTCGATACTAGAACAAAACATGACTCTATATGAATGCCTCTAGCGGTGTACCAGGATGTGCAATGATCTAGCATAACATGTATAGAAAAAATGAATAATGGTGGCTGAGCCACAAATACTATGTCAGCTATATGATCATGCAAAACAATATGACAATGGTAATGTGTGTCATAAAAATAGAATGGTCGAAGGTGCATGGCAATATATCTCGGAATGGCTATGGAAATGCCATAATAGGTAGGTATGGTGGCTGTTTTGAGAAAGATATAAGGAGGCTTATGTGTGATAGAGTGATACGTCTCCATCGTATCTACTTTTCCAAACTCTTTTGCCCTTGTTTTGGACTCTAATTTGCATGATTTGAATGGAACTAACCCGGACTGACACTGTTTACAGAAAAAATGCCATGGTGTTATTTTTGTGCAAAAATAAAAGTTCTCGGAATGACCTGAAACTTCACGGAGATTATTTTTGGAATAGATAAAAAATATTGGCGAAAGAATCAACCAGAGGGGACCCACACCCTGTCCACAAGGGTGGAGGGCGCGCTGGAGGTTTTGAATTTCCTCTCCCTACTATCAAAAAGAAATATGATACTCTTATTGTTGGGTACATGCATATCCCCGTTGAGGTAACCTAGTGTTATTCGAAAATTCTCCGGTTGCATGTCATTCAGAAGAAGTTTGTTAATAAGACTTGATCAACTTTGTTAATGGATTCCTTTTAATGGGCATGAGATGGGTGAATTTAGAAGGCACAACTTTCTGTACCTATCTTTTACTTTCTGTTAATTAGAATAAAGAAAGCAAAAAAAGTATCTTCTGTCTATTTTCTAAATTATCCATGCAATAAAAAATGTCCCGGAAATAAAAGTTCTCCAAATACCCTGAAAGTTTAGTATGATATTTTATAGAATATTTGAGAATGTCTGGCACTGAGAACACACTAGGGGGCCTCACCAGTGGGCCACAAAGGTGGAGGGCTTGCTCAGAGCTCCTTTCACAAAATTGCTTTGGGGGATTGTTCTTCGATATGTAACTCCTCCAATGGTCCAATTAGTTTTTGTTCTAGTGCTCTATTTATTGCAAATTTTTGCTGCCGTGGTGACCTTGTTCTTGAGGTTGCATGTCAAACTTATATGGTCCAAAGTAGTTTTGATGCATGATATAGCCTCTAGGCACTTGTAGGGGTAGTTGCTATCAATCTTGTTGAGTTTGGCTCAGTTTTATTTTGAGTCACTAAAAATTTCAGAATTTTTTCAGAGAAAAGAAAAATGTCTAGGAGAAGGTACCAAGGTGGTTCTTTGAGGAAGCGAGCACCAAGGCTCGCGATACGTGAGCCGGACCTTGAACCACCAAGGAAAGCTCAAGTGTGGCCTTGTGAATGGCCGTCAGATGAATTCATGGTTCATGCAGGCTTCAAGGATGAATTTGATGCGTATGTACGAAATGCTGATCTTTAGGACTTCATATCAGATAAGTGGAAATAATAATATTACCTCACCGATTCCTTTGTGCGAAGGTTTGAATTTTCATCTAAGCGCAATACTCATACTGCTTTATTTGATCTTTGTGATGGATCATATACCATGGACCTTGAAGATTTTAATACTGCTGGCAAAATCCTAGAGTGGGGTATTCATAGTGAGCCTCAAAATCTGAATACAATGATTTCCTTGCTAGCATCACTGTGGGAGAAACTAGAAACATCACACAAGCCTCCATGGGGAGCATTCGTTTCCCTGCCATACATTATTTTGCTCTCTTTATAGGTAGATGCATTAATGGTAAACATGATCATAGCCACCTTTGTGCATCAGATCTTAGTGTCCTCAAGTGTGCAATTTTGGGTGATAAGCGATATAATCTAGGGGCTATTATTGCTAGGAGGTTACACCTTAATGCTAAAGATGGAGATTTATTTGGTGGGATTTATGCAACTCGTTTTGCTAATTATCTTGGAGTGCCCATAAGGGGGAATGACATAGAGTTGCCACCTGCTTTTCTTGATTACAATGCTTTGGTGCACTATCAGTTTCTTGAGAGGAATGAACAGTCCCTCCAGTACCGATTAATCTTTGACAGACGGCGTGCCGTCCATATTACCCTTCCTGCTCCTGCCTTCTTTAACTTTCAGGTAAATGGGAGATATTTTACAACTAGAGAGGAGGCAAACGAGTATGAGAGAACAACGGAGGTTGCTCGCCTCTAGGAGGCAGCTCGCCAAGCGGTAGCTACCGCAGCACAATACGACCCCAACTATGATTTCGGATATCATCCGGGCTAGTGGTGGCCCTAGACCAATTTAGGCCAAAAGCCTAAGCTTGGGGGAGTACGTATTTCTCACCGACATTACATTCATGTTCACACACTCATTTTAGTTGTCGGTGTTCATACTTTTTCATTGTATTATCCATGCTAGTTTATTTTCTTTTTTCTCGCTTTCTTCTTGTGTGTTTGAAAAACTTTAAGAAAAACCAAAAAAATTAGTTGTAATTAGTTTACTTTCCATGCTTTCTTAGTAATAGTATTAAAGAAAACCCAAAAATATTTCTCGTTCTTCTTTTGCTTGTTGGGAGCTTTCCCGTGTAAATAGTTTTTCTCGTTCTTGTTTTACTTCCTTCAGAAAAACAAAAACTCCAAAAACATTTCAGTGTGTTTCTTTGAAATTATTTTCTTTTCTTTGGGGGTCGAGAGGAGAAGACCATGATGAAAATGTTGAGTGGCTCTGATATGCATTAGTGTTGATCTAACAAAGAGCCCATATTACCTTGTCTTCTCCTTTGAATAAATGTTGCAGATTCCAGCTTAGTCCAATGCACGTGCACTATTATTATTATCCACACCATTCACTCGTGCAAGTGAAAGGCAATAATGACGATATATGACGAAATGATTGAGATGAGGAAAAGCTGGTATGAACTCGACCTATCTTGTTTTTGTAAATATGATTAGTTCATCGTTCCTGATTCAGCTTATTATGAATGAAACATGTTTGCAATGACAATTAGAGATTATAGTTACTCATGCCATGCTTAATTAGCTAGGAGTTTATAATGGTTTACCTTGCGTGCCAACATGCAAATTAAAATGGTTGTGATGTAGTATGATAGGATGGTATCCTCCTTTGAATGATTTGAGTGGCTTGACTTGGCACATGTTCACGCATGTAGTTGAAACAAAATCAACATAGGCTCCATGATATTTATGTTCATGGTGATTTATATCCTACTCATGCTTGCACTCAATGTTGGTTAATCTCAATGCATGTTTATGACTGTTGTCGCTCTCTATTTGGTCGCCCCCAGTCTTTTTCTAGCCTTCACTTGTACTAAGCGGGAATACTGCTTGTGCATCCGCTTCCATAAACCCAAAGTTGCTCCATATGAGTCCACCATACGTACCTACATGCGGTATTTACTTGCCGTTCCACGTAAATTTGCATGTGCCAAACTCTAAACCTTCAAGTGATAATCTGTTTTGTATGCCTGAATCGCTCATGTGGTGACTGGGGGATGTCAGTATCTTCCATGCTAGATGGGTTATTCTCACGATGAATGGACTCCGCTAATTATTCATGAGAGAATGGCTGGTAACCGGGATGCCCAGTCCCATGCTCAAATCAAATCAAAATATAATTGCAAACAAAACTCCCCCAGGATTGTTGTTAGTTCGACGGTACCCGTTGTTTCAAACCAGCCATAAAATGTGCTTGTTGGTGGTGGGGGAGTGAGGGAGTCCTGGATTAGGGGGTGTCCGGATAGCCGAACTATCACCTTTGGCCGGACTCCTGGACTATGAAGATACAAGATTGAAGACTTCGTCCCGTGTCCAGATGGGACTTTCCTTGGCGTGGAAGGCAAGCTTGGCGATACGGATATGTAGATCTTCTACCATTATAACCGACTCTGTGTAACCCTAACCCTCTTCGGTGCCTATATAAGCCGGAGGGTTTTAGTCCATAGGACGAACAACAATCATACCATAGGCTAGCTTCTAGGGTTTAGCCTCTCTGATCTCGTGGTAGATCTACTCTTGTACTACCCATATCATCAATATTAATCAAGTAGGAGTAGGGTTTTACCTCCATCGAGAGGGCCCGAACCTGGGTAAATACATCGTGTCCCTTGTCTCCTGTTACCATCCGCCTAGACGCACAGTTCGGGACCCCCTACCCTAGATCCGCCGGTTTTGACACCGACATTGGTGCTTTCATTGAGAGTTCCTCTGTGTCGTCATCTTTAGGCCCGATGGTTCCTCCGATCATCAACAACGATGCGGTCCAGGGTGAGACTTTTCTCCCTGGACAAATCTTCGTATTCGGCGGATTTGCACTGCGGGCCAATTCGCTTGGCCATCTGGAGCAGATTGAAAGCTACGCCGCTGGCCATCAGGTCAGATTTGGAAGTTTGAACTATACGGCTGACGTCCGCGGAGACTTGATCTTCGACGGGTTCGAGCCACAGCCAAGCGCGCCACACTGTCACGATGGGCATGATCTAGCTCTGCTGCCGGACAATGCCTGGAGGCTGCACCAGTGTCTGCTCCGACCCTTAGTTCGGAGCTGACTGCGCCAATCAAGGACGGGCGGCTGGACAACGCCTCGGGGGCTGCAATCTCTACAGCGATTGAGCCGAACACCATCCCTGTCCTTTGCGAAGCTCGTGACTCCAAGGTGCCGGACTCCCCTCCGGACTCCGAACCTTCCGCGCTCCTGCCGATCAAATCCGATCGGGCACCGATCATGGAGTTCACCACCGCGGACATCTTTCAGCACTCGCCCTTTGGCGACATCCTGAATTTACTAAAGTCCCTCTCTTTATCAGGAGAGCCCTGGCCGGATTATGGTCAGCAAGGTTGGGATGCGGACGACGAAGAAATTCAAAGCCCACCCACCACCCACTTCGTAGCCACTGTCGAAAGTTTAAACGACGTGCTCGATTTCGACTCCGAAGACATCGACGGTATGGACGACGATGTAGGAGATAAGAAAGAACCAGCACCTATAAGGCACTGGACAGCCACCTCATCTCACGATGTATACATGGTGGACACACGTAAAGGAAGCGACGACGAGGAACAACAGGACGCCACAAGGGATCATTCCCTCGAAAAGCAGACAAAACGACGACGTAAGCGCCGCTCAAAATCCCGCCTCGACAAAGACAACAGACATACAGACCCAGCCATAGAGCAGGGCAAACCGATGGACGGCGAACATGCTATCGAGCAACCGTCCGAACATGACAATATGGATAAACAATCCATCCCCGGCGAAGATAACAGTCCGGGCGATCTCACGCCGGACAAGTTGCCGGAGCAGAAGAACCTCCACAAAAGGCTCGTTGCCACTGCATGAAGCCTAAAAAAGCAGAAGCGGAAGCTCAAAACAGCGGAAGATGCGCTCAGAATCAGATGGAGCAAAGTACTCAACACCGCAGACAAATACGGCGACAGTCGCCGAACAAAGAGCTACCCGAAGTGAAAACTACTGCCCGAATTTGATGAGGAGGCCGTAGAGCCCCCGCAATCAAAGAACAAGGAGACCACCCGGTCGGATAGACGACCCAATGGCAAGCATAGAGCGGAAAATGGCGCCGCACACAAGCCAGCACGCGATCCGCACACGGATTCGCATCAAAAAGACGGCCCAATTAGATCTATCTACGGACCAAGAAAGCAAGCTCTAGTAAGCAATGCAACACATCAAGTATCCAAATATTACGGTACACCTAAATATAGGGGTGCCACACACCCCCTATGTTTCACCGATGAGGTTCTGGATTATGAATTTCCAGCAGGATTCAAGCCCGTAAACATAGAGGCATACGACGGAACAATAGACCCTGGAGTCTGGATTGAGGATTACATCCTCCACATTCACATGGCTAGAGGAGATGACCTCCACGCCATAAAATACTTACCCCTCAAGCTCAAATGGCCCGCCCGGCATTGGCTCAAAAGCCTCCCCGAAAACACCATTGGAAGTTGGGAAGAGCTCGAGGATGCTTTTCGGGCAAATTTTCAAGGGACCTATGTCCGACCTTCGGATGCAGACGATTTAAGTCACATAACTCAATAACCCGGAGAGTCAGCCTGAAAATTCTGGAACAGATTCCTTACTAAAAAGAACCAAATAGTCGACTGTCCGGACGCCGAAGCCTTAGCAGCTTTCAAACACAACGTCCGAGATGAATGGCTCGCCAGACACCTCGGCCAAGAAAAGCCAAGAACAATGGCCGCATTAACAAGCCTCATGACCCGCTTTTGCGCGGGAGAGGATAGCTGGCTGGCAAGATGTAGTACCAGCGACCCAAGTACATCCGAAGTCAGGGATGGAAACGGGAAACCGCAACGCAGCAAGGACCAGCGCCGGACCAAGGGAAACAACCCAAAGAGCACGGAAGTCAACGCCGGATTCAAAAGCTCTCGGCAGAATCATAAAAAACTGCCCCTTAAGGATAATAGGGACGAGCTATCCAACTTAAACAAAATCTTGGACAAGATATGCCAAATCCACAGTACTCCCGGGAAGCCTGCAAACCATACCCACAGAGATTGTTGGGTCTTCAAGCAGTCCGGCAAACTCAACGCCGAACACAAGGGGCTCGACACACCAAGCGAGGACGATGACGAACCCCACAAGCAGAGCAACGGAAAACAAAAGAATTTCCCACAAGAAGTCAAGACAGTTAACTCACTTCACATGACAAAAGGGAAAAATAGAGTGGCACCCATAGAGGTACGCGCCATATGGCCTATCCCAGAGGAGTCCCGACACTGGTTGTTAAATCCAATCACCTTCGACCATCAGGATTACTCTAGAAGTATCCGGAATGCAGGATGGACTGCCTTGATATTAGACCCAATAATTGGCGGACTCCAATTTACACAAGTCCTAATGGATGGCGGTAGTGATCTAAACCTGCTATACCAGGACACAATCCGCAAAATGGGGATAGACCCAACCAAAATTCGCCATAGCAACACTTCCTTTCAAGGGGTAATGCGAGGCCCATATGCCCATTGTACGGGCTCTCTACTGCTAGAAGTTGTGTTCGGCTCACCCAACAACTTCCGCCGCGAAAAGTTAACCTTCCACCTTGCCCCATTTACAAGTAGCTACCAAGTACTACTGGGACGCGAAGCTTTCGCCCGCTTTAATGCAATACCGCATTATGCATCCCTTACACTTAAAATGCCCAGTCCGCGAGGCATCATCTCCTTAAAGGGAAATATTGAGTGTTCCTCGAGCGCGGAAGATTGTGTGACTGCCTTGACAGCCACACACTAAACCGGCTTCACTAATCAAAGCACCTAAACAGGTCGTCCAGACCCCGGACACGGTTAGAGAGTCCGGCGTAAACATACAAGGGCTTACTAGCCGCATACCCCCGCACAAGGGGCTCCGCGCCTGTACAACAAGAGACAATAAAGCTCAATCTTATTCATTTTTTGAATCGTACTTTGTTTAATATAACGTACATTTTCGCACGATCTTTTTCAACTAAGTTCCTCTCTTTTACAGATGAACACCGTGCTACACCCGTCCAGGATACGACACAACGGAGACACAGGCACAGACGTGCAGTAGGGACCCGTTGCAAGGATTCTTTTCAGATTAAGACCCTGCGTAAACCTTTTTTACTGTCTCTTGTTGATACACATCCCCTGGTTGCTTGCCATAACCAAGGAGGAGGCTGGCGTTTTGGCATGGGCCACGTCAGAATTTTGCGCGTACCTGGACACCAGGGGCTTATTACCAAGGGCGTTGTTCGTCCCATTTTCATAAAGACCGAATACCTTAGGGAGTGTTCAGCGTCTCGAGTTAGGCCTTATATGCATCAGCTCCGAATCATGTCTTTGGTCAAATGTTGGGTTTGCCTGGCTCCTGCGTTTTGCTGCCTTACGTTCCTCTCTATCGGCTAAGGCGGCACCAGGAGAACTACTGCGATTGTGCCCCAGTTCGACCAGGCGAGCACCTCAGTAGAGAAAGCCGAAAACTGACTATCATGATATAGCGTGAGACTGGTCAACCACTCGATGACCCGCCGAAATCTATAGGATTCCTCCGCATTGACGAAGGGCCGTTTCCCGGTCAGGCACATACGTGCCCCGAATTCGGGTGAGCGTGGTGCCCCTAGGGGCTATATAGTAGCCCCACCGTCAAACTCCTATGGCTAAGTGAAAGTGATAAAGCATTATAGTCCGGTTGCCTAGTCTGCTGCGCTACCACCTCCTTTATAGGACCAAGACGTTGGATCAAGTGTGAATATGCGCCTTTTGCAAACACCCCCGCATTATATGCGTGGGGGCTGAAGCCGAAGACTGCCATCTTTCAGGTTATATATACATATACATTAACGGCCGCACAAGAGGTATTTTAATTCTTGAAAGGCACAAGTATAAAAATATTTTATATTCCATCGATACATTGTTTCACAATAATACATGTTATTCGAACATAATATCCTTCGAGCACTACGTCTCTATTAAACGAGCGCCCTGCAGAACTTCCTGAAAATAGTGCTCGACAGGTACTCGGCTTCCGTCCGAATCTTGGGATGCAACATCGGTGGCCTTCATCTCCGCCCAGTATGTCTTGACACGGGCAAGAGCCATCCGCGCACCCTCTATGCATGTCGACCGCCTCATTGCATTGATATGTGGCACCGCACCAAGGAACTGCTGCACCAAGCCAAAATAACTCTTCGGCTCGGGCCTTTTTGGCCACAAAAGACTCACGACATCCTTCATGGCAAGTCCGGATAACCTATTCAGCTCCGCCCATTCGGCCAAGCGATCGGTTAATGGAAGTGGGCACTCTGGATTATTGAACTGCGACCAAAAAACCCTTTCCATTTCGTGATCTTTTTGATCTCGGAAGTGTTCGGCCGCGTCCGCAGCACTTGCCGCCAAGTCCAGATAAGCATCCTCCGCACTCCACAGCCGGTCCAACTGAGCATAATTAGGATCCATGAATTTCCTCCGCAGCAGAAAGGGCTTTCCAGCCGCGATATCTCCGGCCTGACACAACTCTTCCTTCATAGCTCTCATCACAGAGCGAGCATCCCTGGCCTCGGTAGTGGCCTTCTTCAGGTCCTCTTGCACCGCTCGATCTTCTTTTTTCAAGAAGCTTGCAGCGGTCGGCAGCATTCTTCAACTTCACGGCCATCTCGGCCATTTCTTTCTTGCTTCGACAGTGAGCAGCCTGTTCGGCTTTTAGCTCTTCGGTCGCCTTTAAGGCAGCCGCATCACTCTTTTTGGCCTGCTCCCTGGCTCGGGCGAGCTCTGCCGGAAGGTTCTCCATGGTAGCGGCACCATCTGCATCAAGCATACATGTTATAAGGCACGGGCATTAGGCTCCCTTACCAGGTGTCCACGGAGAAATTGCATACCTTGTGACTCATCAAGTCGCCTATTGACAAGCGCGATGTCGGCATCCGCCACGTCAAGTTGCCGCTTTAGTTCGGCAAATTCATCAGTTCGGCTAGCCACCGGACCCTTCGCCACCTGCATAGGAAGGGCGACACATTATACCTGGGAATATGATCCTCGGCGCGCTGTCATTTTTGACAACACACCGAGCCTCAGGGGCTACTATCTACACAGGGCGCATTTTATATGCGGAACTGTCAGAAGGTACATCATTTTGCGTACCTCAAAACCTGTCAGTAAACTTCTGACGGCTTCGTGCAATCCGCTCTCAGCGGATGAAATCCTTTCAATCACCGTACCCATTAACGCACGGTGATCTTCTGAGATAGACGCTCGCCCGAGCAGATCCTCCAGCTCCTCCGACCGTACACCAGGTGGTGCCGGACTCGTCCGATGGCCTTTTTCGAAGGCCGAATGCGAAGGGCTTTGAGGGGAAATACGACCACCTTCCGGCCCCGCCGGACTCGGAGAAACCCTCCGCGACGACACCTCAGGGTCGCCCGCCTCGCAAGATGGTACGGCAGGGGGAGGCGTTTCGCTCTCTATCATCTCCGGACGAAGATCCCCCGAAGATGAGCTCTGATGAGAAGGGCTGAGATCCGAACTACAAGGTAAAACTTCGGTTATCTTCATCAGAAATAGGGCAGGGATATCCTTTATTTTAAAAACTCCCCTTTTTACTTACGGCTTGGTGGAGGGCTGATCCCCTTGGGGGCATAGTGCGCCGAGGCATCTCTCGGCGCTGGACCCTCTGATGAAGATTTCTTCCCCCGCTTTGAGAACATGGTCTCCGGGTCTTCAGAGGCGGTCCTCTTCTTCCCTTGGATGGAGGGATTCTCGATCCCTCCTTTCCTGGCAGCCTCCTTCGCGGAGGCGGTAGCTTCCTTGTTCCCCCCTTCACCTTCGTCCGAAGGCGCAACCTCCAGCATCCTGGTTAACACGGGATCCGGCGTGGTCTCAGGGAGGGGGCCGGACACCTGATTAACTTTGCTTTCGCTATCCACTCCTGTTCAAGGGACAGCTCTTTTGAGGGCGAATTCATGATAAATATGGGGTAGCGTGTCCGGGTACAGGGCTACTTACTTGTGTATCCGGGCGATTGCAGTTCAGACCTGCGTCTTCGGTCAAGTCCAGACACATCGCTTGTGATCCGAAGAAAAGCTTGTACATCTCCACGGGCGTCGCGCCCATAAAATGTTGGAGAGCTCGTGGTCCCTCCGGGTTAAATTCCCACAGGCGGAGGGGGCGACGTTTGCAGGGTAGGGTGCGACGAATCAGCATGGCCTGCGCTACTACGACCAGAGTGATCTCTCTCTCTAGGAGATCTTGAATGCGGCCCTGCAGCAAGGGCACGTCCTTGGACGGCTCCCAGTCAAGTCCTTTATTGACCCATGACGCCAGCCGTGGCAGAGGACCCGAGCGAAAGGCAGGTGGAGCCACCCATTTGGTGCCCCTGGGAGCTGTGATATAAAACCACTCTTGTTGCCATAAGTCGAGCTCCTCTTGAAAAGAGCCCTCGGGCCATGGAGCATCAGCATTCTTGCTTATAACAGCCCCTCCACACTCTGCCTATTGCCCCTTGATCATCTTCGGCTCCACTTTGAAGGTCTTGAGCCACAATCCAAAGTGAGGGGTAATGTGGAGGAAGGCTTTGCATACGACAATGAACGATGAGATGTGGAGGATGGACTCCGGATCCAAGTCATGAAATTCCAACCCATAGTAAAACATGAGCCCCCTCACGAAGGGGTTCGTCGGGAAGCCTAGCCCCCGAAGGAAGTGAGACGCGAACACTACGCTTTGGCCAGGCTTGGGAGTGGGAATAACCTGCCCTTGGGCAGGCAGGCTATGCGAAATTTCACCGGTTAGATACCTGACATCTCTTAGCTTTAGCACGTCTTCTTCCGTAACGGAGGAAGGCATCCACCGACCTTGCAGGTCAGAGCCGGACATCATCGAAGGTCCGAAGCGCCTGAATCTGGAGCTTTGGCTGTTGGAACTCGAGGCAAGGGGCGGATTCGATTGAGATCGAAAGAAAGGAGTGGAGCCTTGATCTCTTTATAAAGAGGTTGAATACCAAGAGCCTTCCCCGTGACCGTTTGGGACTCGCCTTCGATAGAGGAGACGTACCAACGGGCACGACTGGGTTACCCACGCCCGTATTAATGAGTATCCCGGAATAAGGGGACATGATCTCTGCTTTGACAAGACGTGCCAAGGAAACCGCCTCGCTAAACGCGCTGAGGTGGAACAGTAAAAACGATTCGAATAAAGGCTTGGCCGTGGTGTGATGCCATGCCACGGAATACGTCAGTAGATTGAAGTTGTGTAAATATTATTCTCTCTATGGTGGTATGTGGAACTTATTTTGCAGAGCCGGACACTATCCTTGTGTTCAAAATCTTCTATGAAGTATTCAGAGGAGGAACCCGCCTTGCAATGCCGAAGACAATATGCGCGCCGGACTCGTCGTCATTGAAGCCTGGTTCAGGGGCTACTGAGGGAGTCCTGGATTAGGGGGTGTCCAGATAGCCGAACTATCACCTTTGGCCGGACTCCTGGACTATGAAGATACAAGATTGAAGACTTCGTCCCGTGTCCGGATGGGACTTTCCTTGGCGTGGAAGGCAAGCTTGGCGATACGGATATGTAGATCTCTTACCATTGTAACCGACTCTGTGTAACCCTAACCCTCTTTGGTGCCTATATAAGCCGGAGGGTTTTAGTCCGTAGGACGAACAACAATCATACCATAGGCTAGCTTCTAGGGTTTAGCCTCTCTGATCTCGTGGTAGATCTACTCTTGCACTACCCATACCATCAATATTAATCAAGCAGGAGTAGGGTTTTACCTCCATCGAGAGGGCCCGAACCTGGGTAAAAACATCATGTCCCTTGTCTCCTGTTACCATCTGCCTAGACGCACAGTTCGGGACCCCCTACCCGAGATCCGCCGGTTTTGACACCGACAGGGAGTAAAAACTTTACCATTCTTTTTGGGAACCGCCTATAATGTATCTAGTATAGAAGATACCGAGATCTCTTGTTTTTTATGTTGACAATGAAAGCATACTGCTGAAAATATTATTTATCTCTATTTTAAATCTCGAGCTCTGACACCTCTGTGAATCCCTGCTTCCCTCTGCGAAGGGCCTATCTATTTAGTTTTATTGCTGAGTCATCATCCTCTTATAAAAAGCACCAGTTAGAGAGCACCACTGTTGTTTGTATGCATTATTATTAACTGATATTGAGTATGAATGTGACTGGATCTATTTTACCATGAATTACAATGTATAGTCAGTCCTTGGTCTTCAGGGGTGCTCTGCATTTATGTTTTGCAGTCTCAGAAAGGGCTAGCGAGATACCATCTTGTTATATCATATCATGACTATTTTGAGAAAGTGTTGTCATCCAAGATTTATTATTATTGCTCGCTAGTTGATTACGCCATTGATATGAGTAAATGGGAGACCTAAATGTTATTGTGAATATGGTTAGTTCATAATCTTTGCTGAAAACTTGAATGCTAGCTTTACATATTTGCAACAAGAAGATCAAACAGAGTTTGTAAAAGTTTTTTTATCACTTTCAGTTTGTCAACTGAATTGCTTGAGGACAAGCAATGGGTTAAGCTTGGGGGAGTTGATACGTCTCCATCGTATCTACTTTTCCAAACTCTTTTGCCCTTGTTTTGGACTCTAATTTGCATGATTTGAATGGAACTAACCCGGACTGACGTTGTTTTCAGCAGAATTGCCATGGTGTTATTTTTGTGCAGAAATAAAAGTTCTCGGAATGACCTGAAACTTCACGGAGTTTATTTTTGGAACAAATAAAAAATATTGGTGAAAGAATCAACCAGAGGGGACCCACACCCTATCCACAAGGGTGGAGGGCGCGCCCTCCTATCTTGTGGGTCCCACGAAGCTCCACTGACCTCAACTCCAACTCCATATATTCACGTTCGGGGAGAAAAAAAATCAGAGAGAAGTATTCATCGTGTTTTACGATATGGAGCCGCCGCTGCCTCTTGTTCTTCCTCGAGAGGGCAGATCTGGAGTCCGTTTTGGGCTCCGGAGAGGAGAAATCATTGCCGTCTTCATCATCAACCATCCTCCATCACCAATTTCATGATGCTCACTGCTGTGCGTGAGTAATTCCATCGTAGGCTGCTGGACGGTGATGGGTTGGATGAGATTTACCATGTAATCGAGTTAGTTTTGTTAGGGTTTGACCCCTAGTATCCACTATGTTCTAAGATTGATGTTGCTATGACTTTGCTATGCCTAATGCTTGTCACTAGGGCCCGAGTGACATGATTTTAGATGTGAACCTATTATGTTTTCATGAATATATTTGTGTTCTTGATTCTATCTTGCAAGTTATAGTCACCTACTACGTGTTATGATCCGGCAACCCCGGAGTGACAATAGTTGGGACACTTCCCGGTGATGACCGTAGTTTGAGGAGTTCATGTATTCACTAAGTGTTAATGCTTTGGTCCGGTACACTATTAAAAGGAGGCCTTAATATCCCTTAGTTTCCAATAGGATCCCGCTGCCATGGGACGGTAGGACAAAAGATGTCATGCAAGTTCTTTTCCATAAGCATGTATGACTATATTTGGAATACATGCCTACATTATATTGATGAATTGGAGCTGGTTCTGTGTCACCCTATGTTATAACTGTTGCATGATGAATGCCATCTGACATAATTATCCATCATTGATCCATTTCCTACGAGCTTGTTTCATATTGATCTTTGCTTCGTTACTTTTCCGTTGCCACTGTTATGATTACTACAAAACTTCTACTGTTACTTTTGCCACCGTTACCGTTACTTCCATATTACTTTGCTATTAAATACTTTGCTGCACATATTAAGTCTTTCAGGTGTGGTTGAATTGACAACTCAGCTGCTAATACTTGAGAATATTCTCTGGCTCCCCTTGTGTCGAATCAGTAAATTTGGGTTGAATACTCTACCCTCGAAAACTGTTGCGATCCCCTATACTTGTGGGTTATCAAGATAGAGCGTATCATATCATGGGGTTTGGATGCACCGGCGAAGTTTGCACCACATCTCAAGGTGAGAAAGGGCAATGCACGGTGCCGAAGAGGCTAGGAAATGGCAGAAAGTTGAGAGTGTGTATAATCCATGGGTAGTCTTCAAGAACTCACATACTTATTGAAAAAGTTTATTAGCCCTCAAAGCAAAGTAGTACTACGCATGCCCCTAGGGGGGAGGTTGGTAGGAGTTAACCATCGTGCGCCCCCGACCTTCACGCAAATGAAGACACTCACTAATCTGGTGTCCTTGACCATGATTAAGATTCTGTCTGGACATTAATCTGTTTTGGCGAAAGCTGTCCAAAATTTGCGGTTTCCCGCCCAAGTCAGGACCTTGATCTTTTATGATGGTTGCCACGTGCAATCCACCAACTGCCATCAAATCATGTCCGTTGAATCGCCATAGTCTCTGAATTGAGGCTGTTCGATCGGATTCACTGCATGCGGTTATTTCCATTCGCATATAAAAACCGCTCCGCCCCCTTTTTCCATTTCACTTCTCTCTCTCCTCGCATCCACTCCTTCGAAACATTCATCACATCACTCCTCCTTGAGCTCGACGCCGATGACCCCTTCGCCGCTTAACTGCTGGAAAGAGGTCACTGGAGTCTTTCTTCGCTGCCACGGGCCAACTTCTTCCCCGCGCCGGCGTAGCTGCTGCATTCCATGGAGCTAGGGTACGTGCAGTTTGAACTCTGGCCTCCGTCCTTCATTTTGAGTTCGTCCACGGTTAATTTCACCGATTTTTCTACATATCTTAATCTTACCCTTACTAGTGCGAATGTGATTTGTAGTTGTTCCTCGCATCCAAAATATTTCAGATCTAGGGTTTATGTTATGTCTCGCACGAATGGAATGCTCTGTACGCTAACTAGTATATTCTTTGGACCTACTAGCTCGTCCTATATATTTCTTTCATTCGAAACATATCTCAAAGTCTGCATCTAGTTCTTCCTCAAAATGTTTTCATTCGGAAAATTATCTGCTCTGAGCATTTGTAATCCTGTCCCCATTTTCCCTCGAATCAATTCTCATTCACAGGATTATGCAATCTGTTGAAGATTCTGCTGGACCTTTGAGCATGGCTGATGATGAAGAGGCCAATCATGGGCACAACAAATGTGTCAAAGGCTCCAAATGCCAAGGGCCCAACGGTAGGCCCATCCACAAGCAAAAGAAAGACACTCAAACAAAACCCAGATGAGCAAGAAGAAAATGCTTCGAAGAAAAGGAAAGGTGGCAGGGAACCCTTCACATATTCAGTTCAATATATCTCTCATTATAACTATAACACCGTTCTAGGAGAAACAACTCAAGAAAAGAGAAGGTGTATGCAAAATATTCGACTTCACTGGGTATGCAAGTGGTTTAACTATGAAATGATTCATCCTCGGTACGTGAAGAACTTTGCCTTCCATCCTCCATGGGGTGACTGTCGTGAAATTGGCCTTGTCCGTGCAATTGACCACAGGAAAGACCGCCACCACCACTGGATGCTCATGAGTCATTTCTCAAGACTCTCGAATCCTATCCCAATGAACAGGCCAAGCGCCTAAAGAATGCTGAAAAGAGAGCAAAGAAGGCCAAAAAAGAACGAGCCCGTGAAGAAGAAAATCGTCTGCTCAAAGATGAGGTTGAAAATAAAAAGGATGAAGGAAAATCTGAATGGCGCTCAAAGCGTAAACATGATCCTAGCTCTGCTGCCTTGGAGAAAAAAGCGAACTGAAGAAGAGGCCGGCCGCACCAGTTGATAGAAATGACGGAAGTGAATTCTATGATCAAGATGATCCTCCTCTAACTAGAGAAGAAGTTGACGCAACTCTCTTCGAACAAGTGAATATCACTACTTCCACCATACTGCCTGATCTTCGAGCTCGTGCAGTCCCAATAGCACCTCCAAAGAAGATCACATTGAAGAGAAAAACACCTCATACCACTGTCACTATGGTGGATCATATGAATACAACCCCTCATCCTGAGGCGATTGATATCCAAGATTTGGCTGTTGATGCTCCAGTAAGCACATATCAGCTAGGAGAGAAAATTCCTAAGCCCAAAGTGAAGAAATCACAGCTCCTTCTACTGAGCAAAGTGCTTCATGAGCTGATATTCAGAAAGAAAAGACCGCTAAATTTGCTCCCACTTTGACTCAGCCATTGGCTTCTATGCCTCAAACCGAGAAAATCCAGTGCTAACTGCTCCTGTTGTACAGACTGATGACCCACATTATTTTGATCAAGTGTTCATTATGGAGCAACTTGACAAATTTGTGGAAAACTTATTCGATGGAGAAGTAGCATCTTTGCTGATCCCTCCTGAAGTTGTTACTCAAGCTTGTACTCTGGTTCATGAAATGAGAGAAGATTTTGTTGAGGTCAATAACCTCACTGCCTAGCTTAATGATCTTGACAACAGTATGAAGGCTGCAAAATCCAAATTTGTCATCAAGCAACTTGAAGAATCAAATATGGATGTAAATAAAGCTTTGACAATCCTTCGAAACAGAAGATTGGGATTCCATTCAGACTTGGATCATATTGTTCGAAAGATCCGCCTTGATCATCAAGCTCAAGCCACTGGCTACAATGATCTTGTCAAAGGGCATATTGATCAATTTGCTCAGCCAAAGCAGAAGAAGAAAAAGAAGAAGAATAAAATTGCGAAGAAGAATGCTCCTCCTCCTCCTCCTACGAAGGAATAATCTCCAGAAGTTGTGCCACAAAAGGAAAACTCACCGGAGCCTGTCACTCCCTCACCAGTTCATGAGCCAGTTACAGATGCTCCAACAACGCCAAGGCCAACTGAACCAGTGCCTGTGGTGTTTCCTGCTCATGAAGCAAATCCTTCTCATCCAAATGTATCAGAAGAATGTGAAATTCATCATTCCGAGCATCAAGCCTCTACAGCTTGTGTCGAACTAAATAAATCGGTCCCTCTCTCTGTACCTCAACCGTCTGCCGAAGAACATCCCCATCAGTCCCCAGTGCCTGATAAAGCTTCAATGCCTGATAAAGTGTCTGCTCCCTCTCCACTGTGAATTTCACTCGACACTACAAAAAGAACTTCAGATGTTGATCCTTCTACAGTGAAATATGTTTCTGCCATCATTCAGACTCTGTAGTTTATGGCGATGAAGTGACTTCCGTTGAAGATGAGCTCAAATATCCTTATCCTCGCGAACAACTGCATTTATTCTCTATAGGCGTTGGCGTCAAAGGGCCACTTTTATAATAGGAACTCATCCTCTTTTCTTTCAAGAGAGTCCATACAACAAGCCTTGCACCTCTGAATCTCCTCGGTTCTGTACTCAAGAACAGGCTATATTTTACTCTCGAATCCTATATGATAGGTGCAAGATATTTCCTCATGAGTACCCGTACATCGCTGCTATGAAGAACATTGGCTGCTTTAATCAATCCTACAAGATATCAAAGATTTTGGCCTCACAAATGTCTTTGCATTTCAGCATCCATGGAACGAAGAAATAATACTTCAATTCTATGCCACACTGTACATCTCTGGTGATGATTCCAATAGCACCAAGTCGATCATGGAATGGATGACCGAAGGGAAATGTATAAAATGTTCTGCAATAGACTTTGTATCACACTTTCAGTTCCCTCGGTTCGAGCATGGCAAGACTGAAATTTGAGTACACAACATTGATGCCATTTCTGATGAAGATCTCCATTTCACCATGGACCAAGAGAAAATTTGTGACTACAATGGTCCTCCCTTGATCGAGCATTTGACCTTTGATAATCAGACTCTGTACCACATGCTCACTTATACCATTTGTCCTCTGACCGGGATGAGTTCTGAGAATGTTATATCTAATATTATTCACAACACCATTCATGCTATCTCCCAAGGATATATCTTTGATGTCGAAGACATGTTTCTGCGTATATTGATGGACTCTGCTCAGCATCCAAAAACCATCAAAGTTTTTGCACCTTGGATTCAGAAAGTGGTTGATTATATAATGCACATTGAATATTTGGCAAAAGTCAGTCACAAAAGCTTCATTCCTCCTGTACGTGATACACTGCGAGTCATGGAAGATTTTTCTTTGGGCAAAGAACCAGTTTCAAGCCCTCCAAATTATCACAATACATTCAATGTGCCATGACTACCTCAGCATGACAGACAACCAACTACTCAACCTCCTTCACACCTTGAAGTGAGTTTGCATACTCAACAGCTGCTATTGCAGCATATGGCTAAGGATCACCGAGAGAAAGAACATCTGGCTGCCAAACTGAAGGCCATCAATAATTGAACGAAAGTTGTGCACATGATTACGACTAAAAATAAGAAGCGCCTATGGAAATTGCTTCGAAAGTTCTTCTCCAAGAAACAACTGAGTAACTCTGATCTTAAAGAACTCTATGAGTATATTGATCAAGGCTTCTTCGCCGAAGGCTTTCAAGATCATATCACTCCACCTCTGCCAGCTTGTGAGCCAACAACTGATTTACTTCGGTTTCAGCTGCGCAAGTTTCTCGAGGAATCAGAAGCTACCTCACCAACCGAGAAACCAGCTGAAGCAAATGTGCTGTCTCGCAAGAATCAACAAGCTAATCCCAATGTGCCTTCATCTTCTCAACCTCAAGCTAGTCTCGAAGGAACATCTGCTCCTGCTGACGATGAAGATATTCCAGCCACCTCTGACTCAGAAACCTCTTCGACTAGTTCTTCTGGAGACGCCTCAGAGTGAATCAAGTTCACCTCCTTTGCACTCATGTTCTTCGTCACCTTTTTGACACTAGTTGACAAAAAGGGGGAGAATTACATCGAGTTTTGATAGATTTGCTCTTATAGATTTGGTCTCTGTGCTTATTTGATCTGGTGTTATGAGACTTTTGAGCTTTATGCCTTAAAGACTATTTGTGCTTTGATGTAAAACGTTTGTGCTGTAATATGAATAACCCCACCTGCTGCACTAGTTCTCTCGAAGCATTTGTTTTGCAGGTGGAATTATTATCAGAAGTTATAAATGATTGCACTACGATCTTGATGGATTATCTCATCAGTGCAAATCATTATCTCGAATGATTGAAATCTCCTCTTTAAACTTCAATGAAGTGTAGAAAATTTTGTCTCATATCTATTACCCTGGATACATCTAGGGGGAGTATATTTCATCATCGAGCCAAGTAACGCAAATTCACTCTTGTTCCATTTACATTTCACTTATGTATCTTCACTTTGATGATTATCTGTTTTGTCAACAACCATCCAAAAAAGGGGAGATTGTTGGTGCAATGATAGGCCCCTTATGTTTTGGAGTTTGTTGACATAAATAGTATGGGACTTATGTGTTTGCTAGTGCACATAGAGTAACAGGTCCCTGAGATGTTGAGGAGTTTGATGCAAACGACGAAGATAATCTCCCTGCATTGCAGTGAAGGTTATCACCAAAGATGATGCTAACAAGAGTGACCCCTAGAAATTGATGAAGTGAAGCAATTGGTTCGGTGTGTGTGTTTGAAGAAAATGAGTGCATGCGAGGAGAATGAAGACGAAGTGAAGACATAGCATTTGTTTCGTTGTTCTTCTTATTTTTATTGAGTCATAGGACCACCGTACTATTAAGAGGGGTGTAGCGTTTGAAACTTTGATTATCTAATGCTAAACCCAAATCCTACAAAAGTTGTGAGAGAAATCTCTTTGTGTTTTGAGAAAATACTTGCTAGCAAGAGACTAAGATCTTCTTCATTGCGAGAGATTTGTCTCAGACCGAGGAGTTAGCATTACTTGTTCCTCAAGTAATGTTACCGTTGCTCCAAAAATCTGACCGTTATGAACATGTCGTTTGTCCATTGGCTAGACCGCGTGTCCAAAATGTTTATTTCCCACCTGGGAAGGCTACGGCTATAAATAGCCACCCCGCGCCGGCTTTGTCCGGTGGCTGCTTCGTTTGATTCTGAGAAGATTATTGAGCAACCCACTCTCTGAGCGATTTGAGTTTAAAATCCATCGAGAAACCCCTAGAGCCAAAGAATTAGATGGTGGTTCAGCATCACTCGAATCTAAGTCTAGTATGCTCCACCTATTACTCTTGAGAGCCGCAAACTCTCTAGATGGTTAGGTGTCGATTTCTTCGGAGACCAAGAGTGATTGTGGTTCTCGAAGAAGAAGTCTGTAAAGGTTCATAGATCACCTTCAAGTATCTACCATGAGTAATCGGCATTGGTTAACGAATCGATTGTCGAGGAGAATAGGGTGAAGAGAGTTTATCTTCCGTGTTAAGTCACAACCCCTCCAACCAGACGTAGTCCTTGTGCAGAAGGACCAATTAGTCGAACAAATTCCCTGTCGCCATACAGCACCACTGGTTATCTCTGTTACTCATGTTTCCATTTGATATGTTTTCCATCATGTGATTTGTTTCGAAGTGTGTTTAGTTTCCATTCGGTGCTTAGTTTTAGCTTGCTATAGTTTTGTTTTCTTTCGTTTTCGCTGCTGGGTTCTGAGAGTTTTGAGTTTTTCGAAGAAAATTTAAAACTCCCATTCACCCCTCTCCGGTAGACATTTTGTTCCTACAACCTTGTGTGCTATCAAACATCACTTCATAACTAGGTGATCATAAAGATGCTCTACAGGTATCTGCGAAGGTGCCTGTTGGGTTGGCGTGGATAGAGACTGGGATTTGTCACTCCCTATGACGGAGAGATATATCTGGGCCTTCTCGTTAATACAACATAGTAAAGAGCTTACAAGCAATGTGGAAAATGATTTAGTCATGAGATCTAGTATTACGGAACGAGTAAAGCGACTTGTCGGTAACTAGATTGAACTAGGTATGGAGATACCGACGATTCAATCTCGGGCAAGTAACATATCACCAGAAAAAGGGAATTGCATACTAGATTAATCGAATCCTTGACATCATGGTTCAACCATAAAAGTTCTTCGTGGAATATGTAGGAACCAATACGGGCATCTAGGTTCCTCTATTGGTTATTGACCGGAGAGGTGTCTCGGTCATGTAAACATGATTCTCGAACCCGTAGGGTCTGCACGCTTAACTTTCATCACGCTAGTGTAATATTGGGATATGCATGTTGGTGATCAAATGTTGTTCGGAGTTTTGGATGAGATCCCAAATGTCACGAGGAGCTCCGGAATGGTCCGGAGGTAAAGATTTATATATGGAAAGTTGCTTTCAGGGTTCCAGTAATAGTTTTAGTTTTTTTTGGTATTGTATCGGGAAGCTTCCAGAAGGTTGCAGAAACCTCCGGAGGAGTCCGAATGTCCACAATGGGTTCCACCATGTCCCAAGGGCTAGCATGGGCTAAGGGTAGGCCCCTTGGTCTTATTGGGCCAGGTGCACAAGTCCCTTAAGGCCCATGTGGCTTGGGAGAGGTGGAAAGTCCACCTGTGTATGGAAAAGGAGGGAATTGGACTAGGAGTCCAACTCCTCCCACTTGGTGCACCCCTAGGGCTTGGAGGGCGGGCGACCACGCCCCTCCACCTATATATAGAGGGGAGGGGGCATCCCCAAGAGGGTACACAAGCCATTGCCCCCACTCTCTTATTACTTCATAACTCCCCCGTCTTCGTTGTTTCGGTAGTGCTCAGCGTAGCCCTGCCGGAATCACTTCACCACCATCATCGTCACACTGTTGTGCTGCCAGCGATCCCATATACTTCTCCACCCTCACTTGCTGGATCAAGGAGGAGGAGACGTCATCGATCCGTACGTGTGCTGAACACAGATGTGCCGTTCGTTCGGTGCTTTATCGGTTTGGATCGCAATTGGATCATGACGAGTACGACTACATCAACCGCATGATATACGCTTCCTCTTAATGGTCTACGAGGGTATGTAGACACACTCTCCCCTCTCGTTGCCATGTTTCTCCTAGATAGATCTTGGGTGTTCGTAGGAATTTTTTTGATTTTCATGCTTCGTTCCCCAACAGTGGCATCATGAGCTAGGTCTATGCGTAGATGTATATGCACGAGTAGAACACAAAGAGTTGTGGGCGTTGATGCTTCAATTGCTTACCTCTCTTGTCTTATTTGGATTCAACGGTATTGTGGGATGAAGCGGCTCGGACCAACTTTATAGGTCCTCGCACATGAGACCGGTTCCACTGACTGACATGCAAATTATTTTGCATGAGGTGGCTAGCGGGTATCTGTCTCTCCTACTTTAGTTGAACCTAATTTGACGAAGGCGGTCCTTGTAGAAGGTTAAATGTCAACTTGATTTTCACCATTTTGGTTTTGCGTAGATAAGAACGGTTCTTATAGTTTGCCCTAGCAGCCACGTAAAAATTGCAAGAACAAAGTAGAGGACATCTAACTTGTTTTTGCAGGGCATGTTCTGATGTGATATAGCCAAAACGTGATGTGCTATATGTTGATGTATGAGATGACCATGTCTTGTAATAGGTTCACAACTTGCATGTAGATGAGTACGACAATGGGCAGGAGGCATAGGGTTGTCTTTAATTTCTTGTATGACCTGCGTGTCAATCATTAAACTCCATGTAATTGCTTTACTTCATTGCTATGCGCTAGCAATAGTTGTAGAAGCAATAGTTGGTGGAGACAACCACGATGACAACACAATGATGGAGATCATGGTGTCATGCCGGTGACAATGGAGATCATGCCGGTGCTTTGGAGATGGAGATCAAAAGAACAAGATGAGAATGGCCATATTGTGTCACATATATTGATTGCATGTGATGTTTATCTTTTTATGCATCTTATTTTGCTTAGGATGAGGGTAGCATTATAAGATGATCCCTTCACTTAACTTCAAGAAATTGTGTTCTCCCTAAGTACGCACCGTTGCAAAAGTTCATCGTTTCTAAGCACCTCGTAATGATCGGGTGTGATAGACTCTACGTTCGCATACAATGGGTGTAAGCCAGTTTTACACATGCAGAATACTTGGGTTAAACTTAACGAGCCTAGCATGTACATGCATAGCCTCGGAACACAGGAGACCGAAAGGTCGAACATGAGTTATATAGTAGATATGATCAACAAGGAGATGTTCACCATTGATGAATACCCCGTCTCACATGATGATAGGACATGGGTTAGTTGATTTGGATCATGTTTTACTTAGACAACTTGAGGGATGTTGATTTAAGTAAGAGTTCATTAGTAATTAGATTAACTAAAGTAATTATCATGAACTTAGTCTTATTTGTCTTTGCAAAATTTGTGTTGTAGATCAATGGCCCGCATTGTAATTCCCCTGAATTTTAATGCATTCCTAGAGAAAGCTAAGTTGAATCATGATGAATAGTCAAATTTTTTTTGAATCATGATGGAAGCAACTATGCGGACTGGGTCCGTAACTTGAGGATTATCCTCATTGCTGCACAGAAGGCTTATGTCCTAGATGCACCGCTAGGTGTCACACCTCCTCATTGCTACACAGAAGGCTTATGTCCTAGATGCATCGTTTGTGGATGTTGTGAACATCTAGAAGGCACCTTATGATGACTACTTGATATTTCAGTGCGCCCTTTACGGCTTAGAGTCGGTGCTCCAAAGATGTTTTGAGCACCATGGAGCATATGCGATGTTCCAGGAGTTGAAATTGGTATTTTAAGCTCATTCCCGGGTTGAGAGGTATGACACCTCCGACAAGTTCTTTAGCTGCAGGATGGAGGAGAACATTGCTGTTAGTGAGCATATACTCAGAATGTCTAGGTGTCAAAACCGCTTGAATCAGTTGACAGTTAATCTTCCAGATGAAAAAGTCATTGACAGAATTCTCCAATCACAGCCACCAAGCTATAAAAGCTTTGTCATGAACTATAATATGCAAGGGATGGAGAAAATGATGCCTGAGCTCTTCGTGATGCTTAAGGTCATGGAGGTAGTAATCAAGAAGGAGCATCAAGTGTTAATGGCTAGAAAGACCACTAGTTTCAAGAAAGGCAAGGGAAAGAAAGGGAACTTCAAAAAGAATGGCAAGACAGTTGCTACTCCCATGAAGAAACCCAAGGCTAGACCCAAACCTGAGACTAAGTGCTTCTACTGCAAGGGGAATAGTCACTGGAAGCGGAACTGCCCAAGTACTTGGCAGATAAGAAGGCTGGCAACGTTAACAAAGGTATATTTGATATCACTACAAAAAAATACACTTCCGTGATGATACGTGTTTGTCACAGTAGGTCGCGTTTTTTGTCATGCATGTACATCCATGACGATTTTATGACATAATCAAGATAGTCATACCTATGCTGTCGTAGAAGTGTTCCATGACATTACCAAAATTATCATCACGGAAGTGTCCACTTCCATGACGATAAATCGTGCGTCACAGAAGTGCTTTCGTCAAGGGTGACCGACACGTGGCATCCATCGTAACGGAACACCGTTAAGCTATCGGGTCCGGTTTTGGATCCGATAACCCATTAACAGCCCGGACCAATGGGGATTTTCCACATGTAAAATCATCATTGGCCGCAGGAAACACGTGTTGCCTCACCGTTGGGACAGATGTTGTCCACTCATTGGACAGGAGGCACCTATGATAGGTCGACATGTGGCATGGACCAACAGTGGCCCATTCCGATGAAAAAGGCCGGCACAGTAAAAATTAGCAGGCCGGCCCATATAAGGCCTACTTGTGTCAGGTCCATTTAAGCCCACGGCCCATACGAGATGTGCCAATTCGGCCCGTCAATGACCCATTAAAGATTTGACACCATTGCAGCCCATCGTCAGTTCGAGCCCGTTAACAACCCGCTATATATTTGGGCTCAATATCGACCCAATGAGATTTCGGCCTGTTAACGTCCCATTTAATGGATGGGCCAATTTTCAGGATGTACATCTTTCGGCCTTTTAGCGACCCATTTAAATGTTGGGCTAATTTCCGGCCCGGTGTGTCTTTCAGCCTGTTGACGACCCATAAATCTGATGGGCCATTTGTAGTCAGACCTGAGTTTCGGCCTTTTAGCGGCCCATTTAAGTGTTGGGCCACTTTCTGGCCTGGTGTAACTTTCAGCCTGTTGACGGCCCATAAATCAGTTGGGCCATTTGTAGTCGGACCTGAGTTTTGGCCTTTTAGCGACCCATTTAAGTGTTGGGCCAATTCCCGGCCCTGTGTGCCTTTCGGCCTGTTAACAGACCATAAATGAGTTGGGCCATTTGTAGTCGGACCTTAATTTTGACCTTTTAACGGCCCATGCCCTTCATGGTCCAATACCAGCCCGGTTTCTCTTTTGGCCCTTTAAAGGCCCACAACACAGTTGGGCCATTTACAATACAACCTGACTTTCGGCCTCTTAGCGGCCCATGCCCTTCATGGTCCAGTACAAGCCCGCTGTCTCTTTCGGCCTGCTAAAGGCCTACAGTATAGTTGGGCCATATGTAGCCCAAACTTAGTAACGGCCTGTTAACAGCCCATGAAATAAATTGGGGCCACCTGTTGCCCACTTCGATGTCGGCCTGTTAACGACCCGGGAGGTAAGAGGGCCGACCATTAACTTTCGGCCTAGTAACGGCCCATTAACTTAATGGGCCCACTAAAGTTCGTACATGTCTTTAGGCCAAATTAGATAATTTGAGCCCATTACGATGAGCAATTATGCACAGGACCAAAACCGATCAAGCAAAGGTACAACATACAGGGAATAACGTTGCACATCCAGCATATATTACAGGAAATTACATCCACTGGGCAATCAAATATTGATGCCAGTGCAAATAAATGAGCAAAACCTAACCATCTACAATGTCACAATCTGCAACCTCAGCACAGATGACGCCCATAAGCATGTGGGCAAGTTCTTGCTGCTTTGCTACACTGTCTCTGAAAACATTGATCAGTTGTTGTGTTGCACGACTCTGCACCTCTGATTCATCCACCATTTCCATCATTGCTTCAGCCATTAATTGGTTCACAAACATACATTTATTCCGTTGCATTCGAGACAGAGGATACTGAACAGATTTAGATGGCAATTTTGGCAGGCTTGTATTGTTGATAGTGGAGAGTGTCTCGACCACTGCATCATAACATAAATTAGGACGGGAACCAAACAGATTAATCATGAGTTATTGCCATATTACCTGGCCTAGATTTACTGGAAAGAAACAATGGGGTTGCCTTGCTATTTTCAGAGTTTGTCTTCTTATCTTCAGCAGCCTGCACAAAATTAACACACTAGCATTGCTATCATTGGCCAAGTCAGATAATAGGAAAGCAACATTGACACAACAAACGTTTTGTTGGGGAACGTAGCAGAAATTCAAAATTTTCCTACGAGTCACCAAGATCTATCTATGGAGAAACCAACAACGAGGGGAAGGAGAGTGCATCTACATACCCTTGTAGATCGCTAAGAGGAAGCATTCAAGAGAACGGGGTTGAAGGAGTCGTACTCGTCGTGATCCAAATCACCGGAGATCCTAGTGCCGAACGGACGGCACCTCCGCGTTCAACACACGTACAACCCGGTGACGTCTCTCATGCCTTGATCTAGCAAGGAGAGAGGGAGAGGTTGAGGAAGACTCCATCCAGCAGCAGCACAATGGCCTGGTGGTGATGGAGGAGCGTGGCAATCCTGCAGGGCTTCACCAAGCACCGCGGGAGAGGAGGAGTACTTGGGAGAGGGGGAGGGCTGCGCCAGGGGAAGCGTAGAGCTCCCATGCGCCTCCCCACTATATATAGGGGTGGAGGGGGCTGGTTTCTTGCCCTCCAAGTGCATTGGGGCGTTGGGAAAGGTGGGAGGAAAGAAATTCCATCATTTCCTTCCCCACCGATTGTTATCCCCCTTTTTTAGGGATCTTGATCTTATCCCTTCGGGATATGATCTTATTCCTTCTAATGGGGGATCTTGGTGCGCCTTGACCAGGGGTGTGGGGCCTTGACCCCAGTACCCACGTTCATGTGGGTCCCCCATGCAGGTGGGCCCCACTCTAGAACCTTCTAGAACCTTCCCGGTACAATACCGAAAAATCCCGAACATTTTCCGGTGGCCAAAATAGGACTTCCCATATATAAATCTTTACCTCCGGACCATTCCGAAACTCCTCGTGACGTCCGGGATCTCATCCGAGACTCTGAACAACATTCGGTAACCACATACAAACTTCCTTTATAACCCTAGCGTCATCGAACCTTAAGTGTGTAGACCCTACAGGTTCGGGAACCATGCAGACATGACCGAGACGTTCTCCGGTCAATAACCAACAGCGGGATCTGGATACCCATGTTGGCTCCCACATGTTCCACGATGATCTCATCGGATGAACCACGATGTCAAGGACTCAATCAATCCCGTATACAATTCCCTTTGTCTAGCGGTATTGTACTTTCCCGAGATTCGATCGTCGGTATACCGATACCTTGTTCAATCTTGTTACCGGCAAGTCTCTTTACTCGTTCTGTAACACATCATCCCGTGATCAACCCCTTGGTCACATTGTGCACATTATGATGATGTCCAACGAGTGGGCCCAGAGATACCTCTCCGTTTACACGGAGTGACAAATCCCAGTCTCGATTCGTGCCAACCCAATAGATACTTTCGGAGATACCTGTAGTGCACTTTTATAGCCACCTAGTTACGTTGTGACGTTTGGTACATCCAAAGCATTCCTACGGTATCCGGGAGTTGCACAATCTCATGGTCTAAGGAAATGATACTTGACATAGAAAAGCTTTAGCATACGAACTACGATCTTTGTGCTAGGCTTAGGATTGGGTCTTGTCCATCACATCATTCTGCTAATGATGTGATCCTGTTATGAACGACATCTAATGTGCATGGTCAGGAAATTGTAACCATCTGTTGATCAACGAGCTAGTCAACTAGAGGATCACTAGGGACATGGTGTTGTGTATGTACCCACACATGTATCTGAGTTTCCTATCAATACAATTATAGCATGGGTAATAAACGATTATCATGAACAAGGAAATATAATAATAACTAATTTATTATTGCCTCTAGGGCATATTTCCAACACGTTTCGGAAACTAGCCTACACCAAATTAACACAATATGGCACAGCTATCATCAGCCAGGTAAGGTAATACGAAAGCAACATTGACACAATGAATGAATGGGCAACCAGAGAAGCACTACAATTCAGTAATGTGCGTCATATGAGATAGTACATTCATGCAGCTCAGTATGCAAAACTACCAGGCAGTTTTCCTTACAAAAATCAACATTGGCGCCTTTAACATTTTGCTACAACTAATTTTAGATCAGATAAAGGTTAGATTCATGCCGATTAACAAAATACATGCTGATGTAAAAATATAGTGATATACAACAGGTACTTACATCAGCATTGGAGCACAGAGAATTCCCGCAAGATATTTTCCTCGAATACGATCCCAATGGAGGAAGTCTTCTATCGTTTAACCTTATTTTCTAAAAGCGAGATGGGTAAGAAACATGTAGAAAATATGATCAGAATGCTATAAAATTTCATGATGCGAGGATACGCACACGCTTCTTAGAATGGAGTTGACATATTTTTGCTGGACTGGAGCGGACTAGTTCTTTGGCCACTGGAATCTGCTTATTATCAATGGGAGTTGGGTTTCTCTGTGCTGGAGCAGTATCTATGAAAAATGGAGTTGGTTTATTATCTCCTGGCGTTTGGATCTTTTGCAAAGACCTGGTTTGTAACCCTTCAGATTCTAACATAGCCGTCTTCCCCTTGCATGCCTTATATAGAAGAATGGTGATTCAGTTATAAAATAGGCTACAGCAGAGATGGAATAGGTACTGAAGAATAGAAAGGCATGACATATTGACATGTATTCCCTCCATCCGGAAATAAATGGATGGGTCTAGGCGTATTTCAGTTCTAGATACATCCATTTCTGCGACATGTAATCCGGACGGAGGGAGTATGATGTAAGAGCTAGGGATACGACAGGACAACACCATAAAAAACACTAAAAAACCCACTGCAGAACCAAAGTATTCAAACCCACTGATATGAGATAGTACACTCATGCATCTCAGGATGCAAAACTACCAGGCAGTTTTCCTTACAAAAATCAACATTGTGGCCTTTAATCATACATTTTGCTACAACTAAATTTAGATCAAATAAAGGTTGGATTCACGCCGATTAACAAAATACATGCTGATGTAAAAATATAGTGATATACAACAGGTACTTACATCTACATTGGAGCACAGAGAATTCCTGCAAGAATCTTTCCTCATAAACGATACCATTGCAGAAATTCTTCTATCTGTTAAGCTTATTTTCTAAGAGAGATGGGTAGGAAACATGTAGAAAATATGATCAGCATGCTATAAAATTTCATGATGCAAGGATATGCACACGCTTCTTAGAATGGAGTTGACATATTTTTGCTGGACTGGAGCGGACTAGTTCTTTGGCCACTGGAATCTACTTATTATCAGTAGGAGTTGGGTTTCTCTGTGCTGGAGCAGTATCTATAAAAACTGGAGTTGGTTTATTACCTCCTGGCGTTTGGATCTTTTGCAAAGGCCTTGTTTGTAACCCTTCAGATTCTAACGTAGTCGTCTTCCCCTTGCATGCCTTGTATAGAAGAATGGTGCTTTAATTATAAAACATGCGGCAGCAGAGAGATGGAATAGGTACTGAAGAATAGAAATGCATGACATATTGACATGTATTACCTATCCGGAAAAAAATGGATGGGTCTAGGCGTATTTCAGTTCTAGATACATCCATTTTTATCCATTTCAGCAACATGTAATCCGGACGGAGGGAGTATGGTGTAAGAGCTAGGGATACGACAGGACAACACAGCAAAAAAACACTAGTTGAATATAAAATTGTATGCTAGCGGAATACGTACAGAAATAACTAAGGCAACATACACGTGTATGATTGGGAAACTAAGATGGCATTGCAACAGAGCACTAGAACAGCACTTCAATGTAAAAAACATGGTATGGTAGACAGATGAAGTACATACTCATGAATAATAATGCATAAGATATTCAGAAGCATGATGTCCAAATTAAGCAGATGGCATTGCGATAGAGTAGAATGACAATACTTGAATTTGAAAACATGTTATCATGAATGGAATAGGTACTGAAAAACAGGAAGGCATGACATATTTACATGCATGATCAGCATGCTAAGCACATGGCATTGGAACAGAGTAGATACACTCTAGGACATTATATGCATGTTGTACCCATATCACAGGCCAAGTTAGAGCAAGGACCTTGTGGGGTGAAGAGGATTCATCATCTTTCTGCAAGTCTTCTGAAGAACTGCCTTTACATGTTCCATCATATTGGGTATCATTGACATCAAATTTATTGGCCTTTACATTGCTCCGTGAGGTTCTTGTGGATATATCCTTGTGTGCAATTATATCTGACATGCATGGAAGACAACTAGTAGTTAGATTTATGTAATGAGTGCCTGTAGGAGACGACATAAATATTAGGACTGGGGTTAACTAGCAGCAACAGGTCTCATAAACTAAAGGGAGAACACAGATGAAAACTATAGAATATGTATCGTTTGTACTCGAGATTAACTAGATGGCACACAAAAGTATTAAAGAACAACATAGGTAATACTAGAAGTGGTATAATACTATAATCACCAGCCTGTGGGATAGCATTGGCTGATGGATGAAAACTATGAAACAATCGTTACCTAAAGAACAAGTATCTTAGCTGAACTATGGAACATCATTAACTCCTGAACAAGGCCCGTAAGAGATCAGCATGAATATACAGTGAAATGTGATGATCTATTTTCCATGCTTAGATGAATAACAAAGCCATAAATGTTGCACACAAGTAAGATGAGGGTACAACCTATCTAGCTGCCATCCATAGGAGTGAGCATCATGTGCTGACTTGTCGATGGCCCTGCAGTTGTTGTGGCTGTCCATGTCGGGCACGCGCATTCGATGCAGGGAACTATTGAGTGGGGACTATAGCTCCCTTCTGGTGTATGCTTGCCTTGTTGGAGAAACTGCGGTGAGTCGGAAGACGGTGTGTCTGAAGATGCATATAACGCATAATGTTAAGAACAACATATCTCTTTGATCTGAAGAAATACACTAAGAGATCAACAGCAAGGTACAAGAGTGGTCACACGTCTGTTGACTGAAGACTAAACTGGGGTCACACGATTTTATTTTATTTTGGTACTGTCGGATCTACGCCGGATGGCTTGATGGCCGTCTTGTGCCTCCTGGCTGACACTATTCGGAATCTTCCCCGAAGAGCCAGCGACCAACGGCAGAGCAGCCTGCCTCCGCCATCCATGGCCCCGGCCAAAACCCCGATCCCCGCCCCAACGCACTGCTGTGGTTGCGCCGCCCTCGGGCCAATCCACAAAGACTCCCCGTCATCCAGATCTGGCGACGACAGTACCTTCAACTCACGCAACTCTAAAAGATAGCCATATAAGCGCTGCTTCCACGGCGAACTTGCGGCCCCGCACCCTTACGTTAGACACCAGCCAACCGACAACCTAGGAGCTCCGCCGCCTCGAGGGGTGCTGCTTCCCATTGGGAATCGATTGGCCCAGAATAAAAATTCAGACAACTGACGCCTAAATAAAGTGATTTGAGATGAGGTGCGACCTATCTGGCGGCATGGTGAAGTAGGCAGGTCTAGCTGCCGAGTCGGTGAGGCCGGCGCGGTTGCGGTGGCGACCGACGGCAGGGAAAGAGCGATGTCGCGATGGTCGATGGCTACGGGGAAACAGCGCCAGGACTCTGGACGGATCCGAAGTTGGAGCCGCTCTGGCGCCGTGAACAATGGCGGGGGTGAATCGGCTCCGGTACGGTTCACGCGGCTGTCATCGAGGCAGCACCAGCAGCACGGAGTACGAGGCACACGGCCCAGTGCACGACGGCAAATGGACTGCGTCTCTGGCATTAGGGAGGAGGGCGGCTATGAAATTGGTGCGTTGGGGGGCGCCATGGAGGTGGGGCTGAGGTTTCGCGGCTCGGGAGAAGGGAGCTTCCCCGGGAGAAGGTGATTTGGCGCCCACGAGGTATGAATGGGGGCGTGCAGGGGGGGGGGGGATTGGGAGGGGAGTGGAACCATGTCTTACAGACGCATTTGTCTGAAATGTGAGGGGGAGTTATAGTTCTACCCTTGCCTATAGGTTTCTCGGCTTGGGTCTGTGTACTGAGGGTCGGGGATAGTAGAGTAACTTTGCTTCTCCCAAAATAGTGGGCGGGAGCGACTTCGGGCGAGGAGGGCGTGTTTTGAACTATAGTGGGCACGAGCGGTTTCGGGCGAGGAGAGCGTGTTTTGAAATAGTGGGCGCGAGCTATTTCGGGCGAGGAGAGCGTGTTTTGCCAACCATGGTTTATGAATTATTCGGCACATGTCATTTCGGTCGAGGAGAAGGCACGCTTGGATGAAGTTACGAACCTACCCTCGATGTACAATGGGCCAATTGATGTGTGTCCCACATAGGACGGTAATTTTGCATCTCCCATTTATTTTCTTGGGCGAATTCCACCGAGGAGAGAGGATGTTTAACAGTTCATTCAAATTTTGGGAGAACGAGCATCCATGTCTACCTTACCAAGTAGATTCGAATCAAATTTTGAAATATTAGCTTGCCACTTCTTTTTTAGATGGAGAGATGATGTTCGGGAGTAATGTGTTTTTACATGCTCGTTGCTAGTGATTTACTATATGACAAATAGTTGACCCACTCAAAAACGCGAATCAAACCTAAAAGGAAATATCTCGATTCAATGAAATAGCTTGTTCAGTAGGTCAAAATAGTGAACTAAATCCAAAATTGAACACCTCAATCGAGTAGCATGTTGTATAGTATTATAGTACTCCATGAACATGTTGAAAGTCAAATTAATGAACTTGTTTGATATAAGCATATATCCGTTCATGTGTGGATTGCAGACAACATGTTCTCCAATTTAAATATTTGAATGCAAGTTTATATCGAAACATGGTTTATATCAGTCTTTGATGCATAAAACGCGACCTCCCCCTCTCCCGGACTCCTGTTCTCTCTCTCTCTCTCTCTCTCTCTCTCTCTCTCTCTCTCTCTCTCGCCGCAATCTTCAATTCTGTTGCACGCATCCGACACAAAAACCTTGTTGGTCCCTCTCCCTTTCTCTCCATCTCTCTCTCTCTCTCTCTCTCTCTCTCTCTCTCTCTCTTTGTGTGTGTGTGTGTGGAGGAGGGGTCTTTCTAGTTCGCATGCATATATACACCATCTACAGGTCTCTCTCGCACACTATGTATGATACTCTAGCTAGTCCAAGCTAGATATCTTGGGTGCACTCATCGTACGCACACAAATTCCTTGGCCTTTGCCCGTAACTCTCTCACGCACCACTTTGTCGTCTCGGAGCTCTTCCCCCCTCTCTCAAACTCTCCATCCACCTGGGTCACACATACACATGCATATCTCACTCGCACTCGATAGGACCATCTAAAACTCTATCTCTCTCCCTCGTTCTCTCTCCATCTCACACGCACACACACACACAATCTCATGCCCAACTAGCCAAGTATGATGGTCTGTCACTCAATTGTAGGCACACGCAGTCCCCCCTATATGTATATGACTAGCTAATCTTAGTCTCCATCACAAACATGTGCATGGTCTATCTTGATTTCTCTCGGGGCATCTTTCTATCGCGCACGCACTCCCTCGATCTCCCACCCATATAGTCCCCTCATGATCTCCAGGGGATCTCTCTATCACAAACACAACCTCTCTCCCTCCCCATGCGTCCATGACATCCATGTGTCCCTCTCGACCTTTGTTCCTTGTTGGCCAGACCTCTATTGGACATGTGCTACAGGGGTGTCTCTCTCTGTTGCAAACAATCACACACTAGCTATCTTCGTGTATCTCCTCGCCTCGCTTTTCCATCTCAGAGATGCATGCGTGATATGTTCGCATAAGAAACGAAAAAACACACACTCTCTCTAATTTATCGTTTGTTGTCACTTTCTCTTTCACACACATACTCTTTTTGCACACTTACTCATTCTCCTTCACACGCACTTGATCTGTCTCGACTGAGGCACTCTCCTCGGTCCATAGCATATAGATTTATTGAAAAGTCAAACATCACAAAGTTTGACCATGTACGTGGAGAAAAAGAATTACATCTAGTACGACAAACATATACCATTAGATTCACCATGAGATGTAGTTTTGTATGATGTATCTTTAGTATTGTAGATATAAATAACATTTGCGTAAACCTGATTAAAGTTTCCAAAGTTTGACTTCTCTGCATTATCGAGCGGATGGAATATCTCTTTCCCCCTCTCAGCTATCTGACTCACCACTTAGCCTTATCGGGGCTCCTCAATCTCTCTCAAACTTTATTGGTTGGTTCGTGACATGACCCTCATGCCTTGATGGCCAGTACTGCCTGGTGTGGATGTGAGATGTAAAATATTTCTGCCTGGCCAGGCTTGTGTGGTGCTGAAGCGTTTGGTTCATGCCTGGGCCACACAAAGCATCAACGTCCCATCAATCTATTCATGCATCAATTATTTAATGCTAATATACATCCATGTTGCTGTTAGCCTCGTGCCCGCACGACCAGGCACGGCCAGGCATTCAAAATCGGTCGCCTGGGCCAGGCTACTTGCAGTGTCTGGAGTTCAGCCAGGCTAATTAAAGTGCAAGGGAACCCATGCCAGGCGGGCTTTCTTTTTCACAGGGTAGCAACCAAACAAGCATGCATGAAATCCAGCCACAACCCTAGGCCAGGCAAAAGATGCTCAAGGACGCAAGCCAAACTGACCTTATATCTCCCTGGTTCACACATACACATGTCTCGCTCGCGCTATACATATAGACCCATCCAACACTCTCCGCCCTTGTTCTCTCTCCATGCATGTGACACGCACCCCCCTAAGTACCATAATCCCTCACTCCATCATAGGTGCAAGCACTCCCCCCTCCTAAGTATGATTATCTCTTACTAGCCATCAGGAACACACGTATTGTCTCCTTCCATCCATACGTCTATCTCGATATCTCTCGAGGTATCTTCTATCGCGCACACACCTTGCCACTCGATCTCCCACCCATGTAGTCCCATCACGGTCTCCAGGGGATCTCTCTATGACAAACATACACTCTCTCCTCCCCATGTCTGCATTTTCTCCGTACGTCTCTCTCGACCTCTCTCCCTTGTTTGTCAGACCCATCTTGGCCACGTGCTAGGGGTCTTGCTCTCTCGGTTCCAAACAACCACACACTATCTCCTCACCTTGCCTCCATTGTCGAAGATGCATGTGTGATATGTTTGCATAAGACACGCACGCTTTTTCTCTACTTTTATCGTGTGTTGTCCATGTCTCTTTCACACACGCACACACACTTTTTTCACTCACTCTCTCTCTCTCTCTCTCTCTCTCTCTCTGTCTCTCTCTCTCTAGTTAGGGACTCTGTCACGTCCATAAGCATATGGATGTTTTGAAAAGTCAAACCTCAAAAAAGTTTAACCAGGTATATGTGGAGAAAAACATTTACATCTGGAACGATCATTAGATTCATCACAACATGTACTTACTTCATACTATCATTTATATTTGGTATTGTAGATATAAGTAATTTCTTTATAAATTTGGTCAAAGTTTCAAAAGTTTGACTTAAAAAAATGTTGGAACTACATTATCAAACGGAGGGAGTAGCTCTTTCTCTCTCTCTCTCTGCTATCTCTCACGGGCCTCCCCTCTCACTCGAACTCTCTATACCGACGGATTATACGCTCACTGTGTCAGCGTATAGCTCCGTATATTGTTTAGTTGACCGATCAACCAATCCACACTGCCTTGTCAGCTCGTGTTCTGTATCTTCGTGTGCTGGCCCATGCGGCAGTGGGTGAAAATAAGTAAACTAGAGGACCATCTGACACGCGGTGAAGTAAACAAAGTTGAAACCACTCTGGGTAGCACCCCGCACGCTAGTAAATTGAGGGAGTATTGAGGACAAACTTCTTGCACGTGAAGGACGCACTCACGCACAATTCACCACCGCGCGGCGGCATGCACAGAAGGATGCACTCGCGCACACCCAGCACACAACACACACCAACACACGTGTACACCGGTGTCGCCGCCAGTTGAGATGGACGGTGAGGCAGCCAAAAAGCGGAGGCGGCTCGAGCCGAAACTGCATCCGACGAGCCTGGACTTCATCAGCAGCCTCCCCGACGACATGCTGCTTGTCATCATCGGCCTCCTCCCCACCAAATCTGTCGTGCGGACCGCCCTACTCTCCCGGCTTGGCGCCTCCTCTGGCGCTGCGTCCCTCTCAACCTCACCGTCGACAGCTGCCTCTACGACGGGGATTGCAGACGCATGGCCGCAGTCTCCAAGATCCTTTCATCGCACCCTGGGCCAGCCAGACGCCTTGACATTCGCATGTTCAGTACCAGCTGCAAGGTCCAACCCAAGTTCGACGAGTGGTTCTTATCCCCCTCCCTAGATCAGCTCGAGGAGCTCAGCTTTGAAGCTAGACGATGTCGCTCTCTGCTGCCGTCCGCGCTCCGCCTCACGCCAACGCTGCACCGTGCCAGCTTCAGCTCCTGCTATCTTCCCCAGATTAATGTCGCGCCCGCCCTTCTTCTCCCTCAACTCAAGCAGCTCGGCCTCTTCGACGTTGTCATCTCGAAGAAGGCTATGGAGCACCTGCTCCGCAGCTGTACTGTGCTCGAGTACCTTCGTCTTGAGCAGATCCACGGGTTCATTAGCTTCCACATCGCCTCGACGAATCTATGATGGATTTATGTGTCTTGCTGGCCCCGCAACAAGACATCAATTGGGAAAAGATCACTCCAGCTGTTCCACATTATGGTCATTGAGAATGCGCCTTTCCTTGAGAGATTGCTTGTATCTGATCTAGAAGGTCCAACAAAATTCAGGGTCATTGACGCGCCGAAATTGACAGCATTGGTGTACTCGTCTGCCAAATTCTCCGAACTCTTTATTGGATCCGTAATCGTTCAGGTACATCACTCATCTTCTTCTCCCTCTTCTTGAAATTCACATTTTTAAATTTCTTCTTGATGTATTTACGACCATGTTCTAGAAAATTATTCCCACAAGCTAGACCCAGTCCATGCGCACAGTGAAGATCTTAGCACTAAAATCTATCGGCCCCAATCTGGATCAATCCTTACATGCTTTCTGTGCATGGAGAAGCTACTCATCGAGGTGAAACTTCTTTCCTATAAGTAAATGGTAATCACAACGTAGCTCAATTTTTTCGTAATTTTCCCAAATTACGATGACAAGTGTAGTGTTCAAAACTGCATCTACGCACTGCACCGAAAGAAATGTTTTTAGTATTTTTTCTCACGTGATCACCTGCATTGTTTTTATGCTATACTACTATAGTAGCCTAGGCTAGTCATAGTTGAAAGTAACTTAGACTACTCCAGTAACTCTATGGTTTCCCTAAGAGCAAGTACTACCTCCGTCCTGGTTTACTCTTCCAATTTTGTAGTATCAAAATTTGACCATAGATTTAACTGACAAAATGTTAATGCATGTCACTAAGAACTATATCGTTGGATTCGTATTTGAAAATAATTTCAATTGGTGTAATTTTTAGTGACATGCATTAGCGTTTTATTAGGTAAATCTATGGTCAAAATTTTATACGAAATACGAGGTAGTATTCCCTCCGTCCCAAAATTGTTGTCTTACATTTGTTTAGATACGGATGTATCTAACACTAAAATGTAACTAGATACATCCGTATTTAGAAAAATTTAAGACAAGAATTTTGGGACGGAGGGAGTACAAAAGTGGGCTATGTAGTCCAAAACATGTGCCAAATTCACTTGTGATGCATTTGGCATCGATGCCCCTCCATTGCTCACCTGGTGCCCCAATCTGGATCACCTACTTTGCTCCGGTGCCAAATTAACTCACGCAATGTGAAAACACTGCGTGGGAGAGAGAGAGAGGACTAAGGCAATAAAAAAACACTTGTTTGGGAGAGTGAGAGGCTGGTGTAGTTGGTTTGATTGATTTGTTTATACATGTGGGTCTGTGTGCACAGCGGTGCCAACTCTCTCACATCGCGAGAGCGGTGCCAAAATCTTTTGATTTGACATCGACGCATATTATGTGGCATACTTTTGCGAAATATGGCATCGGCCACATAGTGGAAGGCAACAAATGCCCAATCTCTTCACGTGCTCCTAGTTAAATGAGAGGAAACAGAAAGAGAGAGAGAGTGAAAAAATATCACTAGCCAGCCAACCCTATCGTATGAGCGAATGATATTGGTACCTCTTGATGACACGGCAATCTTATACAGCCAGCTGCTCTAATATGTTCTCTTCTTTTGCAGATAAAAAAGACCCGAAAGTGAAAAATGTGCTGCACTATAACAATCTCATCGAATGCCTTGATCTCCATCTTACAGAAATTGATTTGATCGACTACCGAGGCAGCACATCTGAGATTAAATTGGCCAGGTTCTTTGTTCTAGAGGCAAGTGTGCTCAAGGTAATGAGGTTTGGCATTCTCTAGCGCAACAATGAATGGCGTGCTGATCACCGCAAGCGTCTAAGCCTAAATGACAAAGTCTCCGCAGAAGCTGAATTTGTTTTTGAAACATCAAGTGTCCAGAGACTCAAAAACTTATTTGCCCATTAGTGACTTGTCAGGGCGGTGGATTTTAGTTTGTACGATAATGCTGCATCCACCTAAAGTAACAAAAGTTCTTATGTAAACTTCCTAGTAATTCCCTCTTCGTAGGTGCAGCATTACTCCTAACATTTGTAATATCAGTTTGAAACTTGTAATATTGCCTTGTCCTATTCCTGCGTTTTCAAAATCCTGCAAATCAAATAGGCCCTGAGTTGGTGATGATGTTGTGCCTCCCATCTTTCACCAATAGCCGTTGGATCTAGATCTGACACATACAAACCAAGCTTCTCCATTTTTGGAAAAAGATGCCCGCACTTGTTCCCTATTTACAAAAAACTCCTTGTCTCTCACAATCAGCCTTATCTCCTCCCCACCACATCTAGAAGGCCGTGGAAAAATCTGGCGCGATGGCCATTGCCGGCGCCGTCCACCCCCAATCTTGGTGTTCCGTGCAATGCACGAGCATCTACGCACGGGAAATTATGTCGAACATGGCTAGTTGTAAGCAGGCTAGCTCTACAGCCATGATGATAGTGACTGCAGACGGTGAGGCTGACTATGGTATGCCGAACACGGCACCTATACTCAGGTGTCATCTCCGGCGCAGGGTCTTGTCACTTCACTGTGAGGAGCAGCACGTAATAATTTGACCAACGGGTAGTACAGTGCTAGTACTCCTACTGCTACATTGGTAGTACTACTACTAGTACTAGTAGCACCACCGTCTGGATTTAGGAGTACTACCACGTCCATCTGGATTTTAGTATTTGACTAGCAATATCTAGTAATGCATGTCATAAAAAATGTACTACTCCCTCTATTAATAAATACATGGTGTTTTATTCCTATCGGCGAGAGAACTTAATGTTTTTTTGCTAACTAGAGTACTAATAGGATTACATGCAATGAACTAAACACTGCATGTCATGTTTGGTAGTCTCAAGTCATTGAAAGCATGCACGACCCACATCTCTCATTGGTTGATATGTCACGAAATAAGAAACAAGGAGGGAGTTAATGCACCGTGCCTAAGTGTTTTGGGATTATTTGGTTTTCGTAAGGTGACTTACACAACATTTTTGTTTACATGCATTAACATTTTATTAGTTAAATCAAAGGTCAAAACTTGGCGCAAAATGCAAAGGGGACCAATAAACCAGTAAACATAAAACTTCTCTTGTTTGGCCCCAACTAGAGTTCTGGTGAGATGACTATACTTCACCGGCACGGAGGGGGACACAACTTCATTGACTTACGGCAACTGCCTTTGGGTGAATGACACGTGGGCCCAGGGGGTGGCTGGCCCACCTATCATACAACCAAAGGCAGGTGCAGTAGAGGGCCGAGGAGTAGTACGAAA
Source organism: Triticum timopheevii (assembly GCA_963921465.1). Taxonomy (NCBI): domain Eukaryota; kingdom Viridiplantae; phylum Streptophyta; class Magnoliopsida; order Poales; family Poaceae; genus Triticum; species Triticum timopheevii. Next base: position 146,704,920 of record OY997270.1, read on the forward strand.
TCCTACGCACCTACGCATGCTAACCAAGGGCAAGAGTGATCACTCGAATCGCAAGATCAGTTGACTAGAAGCTAAGCTAGACCCATGGAGGCGATGAGCGCGAGCATTAGCCGGCTGTGCCAGATGGTCCACGATGCTGGCCTGCGGCCCGGCACCGAGGAATGTCTCCAGGTAGTATTGCTTGAGGCCGCCAGGGCGAGGGGCCGCTTGGACGACAACTTCGTCTCCTTGTTCGACGGGGTCCTCGTCGGTTTCCTCGACAAGTTCACCATCGTCAAGAAGCTCGCATACGACTTTGACGCAAGCTGTCGGTGTTCTGGGAACGAGGGTCCCTAGACTTGCTTGCCTGCGGCCTGTGGCGTGGCTCAAGTGGTGGCCCAGTACGGCCCGTCTTCATCAGCACAAGACTCAAGACCCTCGCGAGGGGCCAAGCCTCATGGGGTGGACGACGCAAGGCTTCCTCAGGGACGGCCTCGCAGGGCAGGCTCGCAAGGAGGCGGAGTGATCAAGGCAGGATACCTCGCGAGGTGCTCTGTCACGCCCAATATGCGACCCTATCCCAAAGGAACTCGAAGATCCCACCAAGGATAGACCCGCATATTGAAACGCTTTTGCAAGGTGGATATCATTACATCAACATTACATAATAGATGGGGATACATAGATAAGGCATACAATGCCACACGAATACAACATCATCTTACATAAGAGCACCATCCGACTACGGATGAAACATAAACAGAAACTCAAACGACATCCACCCTGCTAGCCCAGGCTGCCACCTGGAACCTATCCCCTGATCAAAGAAGAAGCAGAAGAAGAACTCCAAAATAAGCAAACATCGCTCTCGCGTCAAGATCATCGCATAACCTGTACCTGCAACTATTGTTGTAGTAATCTGTGAGCCACGAGGACTCAGCAATCCCATTACCATGGGTATCAAGACTAGCAAAGCTTAATGGGAAAGGAAGGGTACGGTGGTGAGGTTGCAGCAGCGACTAAGCATATATGGTGGCTAACATACGCAAATAAGAGCGAGAAGAGAGCAAACAGAACGGTCGTGAACTAGCAATGATCAAGAAGTGATCCTGAACTCCTACTTACGTCAAACATAACCCAAAACCATGTTCACTTCCCAGACTCTGCCGAAAAGAGACCATCACGGCTACACACGCGGTTGATGCGTTTTAATTCGAATCTGGTGTCAAGTTATCTACAACCGGACATTAACAAATTCCCATCTGCCACATAACCGCGGGCACTGCTTTCGAAAGATAATACCCTGCAGGGGTGTCCCAACTTAGCCCATGATAAGCTCTCGCGATCAACGAAGGATATACCTTCTCCCAGGAAGACCCGATCAGTCTCGGAATCCCGGTTTACAAGACATTTTGACAATGGTAAAACAAGACCAGCAAAGCCGCCCGATGTGCCGACAAATCCCGATAGGAGCTGCACATATCTCGTTCTCAGGGCACACCGGATGAGCCAGACGTCGGGTTGGCATAGACCCTAGTTGCCCAGGGGGCGCAGGACATCACTCAGGTTGGACCAACACTCGAAGGAGCACTGACCCGGGGGGTTAAAATAAAGATGACCCTCGGGCTCCGGAAACCCAAGGGAAAAAAGGGCTAGGTGAGGCAAATGGTAAAACCAAGATTGGGCCTTGCTGGAGGAGTTTTATTCAAAGCGAACTGTCAAGGGGGTCCCATAAATCACCCGACCGCGTTAGGAACGCAAAATCCAGGAACATAACACCGGTATGACGGAAACTAGGGCGGTAAGAGTGGAACAAAACACCAGGCATAAGGCCGAGCTTTCCACCCTTTACCAAATATATAGATGCATTAATTAAATAAGAGATATTGTGATATCCCAACATAATCCTGTCCATCATGGGGCAATCTTCAACTTCACCTGCAACTAACAATGCTATAAGAGGGGCTGAGCAAAAGCGGTAACATAGCCAAACCACGGTTTGCTAGGAGGGGTGAAAAGGTTAGGGGCTGACATGGCAATTTGGGAGGCTTGATCAACAAGAGATAGGTAGCGCAGCAAAGCGATAGAACGAAGCAACTAGCATAGCAATGATAGTAGTGAGATCCAGGGTAGCGGTCATCTTGCCTGAAATCCCGCTAGGAAGAAGAACGAGTCCATGAAGAAGACGAACGGGCGAAGTCGAACGAATCCTCACAATCGCAACATTACCGGAACTAAGAAGCAACACCGGAAAGAAACAAACACCATGGTAAATGCACAAGCATAAACATGGCATGATGCACAAACAAGTATGATGCATGTACGGTTTAATGAGGCAGGGCATGGCAAAGTGCAACAAACAATACTACAAGTTAAGTGGAGCTCAATATGCAACGAGTTGCATATTGACAAAACACCACATTCGAGTTTTTTAGTTCGCTCTCGTTTAGGTACTCAACAATATTAAATGTTGCTAAACATGGCAAGAGGTGAGGCATAAGTAAACTAACTATTTAGGCAAATTTAAATGAGGCCGGAACAACAAACAACAATTCCGGAAAATCCTCATGTCCATATTTCGAATTTGCTACTGTTCTGACCTAAACACAATTTTAATGATGTTAAACAGCAAAATAAAGTGGACCATGTTAAACTAGGCATTTTTCCACCCCATTTACATATAAAGTTTATTAAAATCGGAGCTACGGTTAATTAGTTATGAAATAAATCATTTTAACATGGTATTATGCAAAACAAATGCAAACAGCAGTTTAAACATGTTTAACATGGATGAAAACTGCATATTATGAAAGTACATGAAAAACTGAGCATCTTACATATATAGTTTATTTAATTCTGATGCATGGTTAGTGAATTATTAAATGCATGAAGATGAGGGTCTTTTCTGTAAATCTGTAACCTCCTGGATAATAGCTAAATTCGCGGAACTAAAAAAAAACATGTCGGGCCGAATCTGGTGGGCGAAAGCTAACATGTGGTGCGCTAGGGCGAGGGATAGGCTGGAGGCTCACCATGGGCCGAGGCCCGGCTGGAAGCAGAAGAGGCCGACTAGGCTTGGTGGAGAGGGAGGCCTGGAGGGGCACGCTGGGCCTGGGGAAGAGGCGGCTTGGCAGGCCCGCACGAGCATCAAGCGGGGCGCGGTCAACGCAGGAGGGCGGCTTCGTGGTCGTCTCGTTCATTCGTCAGGGAAAAACAGTGGCAGCAGCAGGTAAAGCAGGGGAGCAGCGGCGGCGCGCGAGCCGGCAAGGAACTCCGGCGACGGGTGGCTGACGGCGACGCGAGCATCGGGAACGGGCAGATCCGGGTGAGGGGGTCTCGGATCCGGCGGCGCAAGGGAGCTCGGTGGCGTCGTCAGTTCCCTGTGAAGAAAAACAGGGAGGGAGCATTCAGTGAGAGAGAGAGATCAGAGAAGGAGAAGAAAGCAAGGTGAGGGCAGGCGCGGCTTTGGTCGACCTGCTGCTGGTCGGGGCGACGAGGGATGGCGAGGAAGCGGCTTGGGATGGCGACGATGGGGAAGGGGAGCAGCGCGGCTGCGGGCAGGAGCTGAGCACGAGCGGGCGGCAAGGACGAAGCAGAGGCGACCCGAGATGGCAGGTTTCCAGGGCGGCGCGGCTCCATCTCCAGGACAGGCGGCCATGGTTTGTTTCCTGTGAAGAGAAGCAAGAGAGATGAGAGATTCTGAGAGAGCGTTGCCGGCGAGCAAGAAGAAAGTAGAGGGGAGGATGGAGAGGAAGGGCACGGTCCTTCTAGAGGTGGTCGCCGGCGGTGTGGTTCGCCGGGGCGGCGGGTCGCGAGGAGGAGGAGCGCTCGGGCATCTCCCGTGCGGTGGCTTGGGTGGAGGAGACAAAGGGAGCAAGGCCGTGGCCTCGATCCAACCTGGATCAAGCGCCGGCTGGCTATGGGAGAGCTCGAGGTCGAGCATGCGGCTGCGCGTGGGAGGCTAGGAATGGAGCGGCGCGGAGAACAAGGGAGGTGGTCGGAGGGCGAGAGAGGATCTGGATTTGGCTCTGGTTGGTGGATTTTGGATCGGGAGCGATCCCAAGGAATAGAGAAGTGGCGGCGGGGAGGATTTGATGGATGGATGGGACAGGCCTAAGGGCTATCCGGTCCCTCCGATCGTAATTGGGTGGTCAAGAAAAATAGGCTAGAGAAACCAAATGAGAAAACGGAGATGTTTTATAGACGTTTGGGGATGATCCGGATCCATCGGAAACGACAGACTGGTTCGGGTTCGGGGCAGGTTTCGGACGCACGCGAGGGGTCTGAGAGAGGTCGACAAAGACAAAGGTCTGACAATTGGACAGTTGGTCAACAGAGGCAAAGAGTGAATCGGCAACTACGAACGGTAACGAGTTTTATGAAAACATGCAGATGCAATGCGCATGATGCTATGAGATGAAATGCAAGACATGAACAAAATGCAAAACAAACGACAAAAACCCAACCACGAAGGAAATATCATAACACATCTCCGGAAAAGTCAAGAGTTGGAGTTACAAATATGGAAAGTTGTATCCGGGGCGTTACAACACTCCACCACTACGAGAGGATCTCGTCCCGAGATCTAGGATGGCACCGGAGGGAAAAGGAAGAGGAGTGGTAAAACAAAGTTGCTTCTTTGACGAACGAGTGAAACCACGAACCTTGAGAGGTTGAGCAATTTAAGAGAAATAGCACAACAGAGATGAACGAGATTGCAAAGAATCCGTTAGAAAATAGGTACAAGGAGTATTACGAGAACTTGAAGGTTGAAAGACATGGAAAAAAGAGCTTCACGAACGAAAAGAATATGACCACCTCATGACAATGAGATAGCCAAGGAACAAGAATGACAGAATTTGGACAGCACTCCGGTAGAGAAGGGGGCAAAACTTGATAAGATGAAAGAACTTGAATTAGAACACAACACTCCGGTTAAATGGATAAGAAAGAGAATAACATGATCTTGACAAAACAAGATGATGGGTCAACGAGAGCAATATCACAATGCCTCCGGAAGAAATGAAAGAATGGAATGGAATGAATGGAGAGAAACAAGATCTTAAAAGAGCACGCTTACAAGAAATGCTAGAACGGAGTTGTTGGAAAACCAACAACGAAACGAATAAGCTTGTAGTGGGCTTATGGAAAACATCCCAAGACTAAGAGGTGAAATTCTGCCACTAACAAAAAACAATTGCTTGTTTGGGGTCAAAGAAGAGATGAAAACTTCTTCCACCAGGAGGATAAAGAGCAACCTTGGATCATGCATAATCACCACAAATAGCAACAACCCTTAAGGAAAGGCTTTAGGTGAAATCTTTACCAAGGTAACTCCAATGGAGGGATTAATGGATTTAAAATACCTCATCCTTGACAACATGTGAATCGCGAAACCTGAATGGAAATTGCCAAGAAAGATATAACACCACCTCAAAAGCTAAGGTAGAAGAATTGCACTTCGAAATGCAAGAAGAAGAATACTTGAACGCCTCAAAACAAAACATGTGTTGAGCACCATGTTTAATTTTGAGTATACCTTGGCAGGTCATAACTTCGAGAGAAATCTTGAAGAACAATTGACGAATGAAAAGAATCCTTGATGAACCACCATGTAGAGCCTCCATGAAGAACTCCGGTAATAAAAGGATGGTAAAAAGAAAGGGAAGTTGAAAACACAAGGTGAAGCCTTGCCATGATTTAGATGGAGCTTCGCGATGATATACCCGAGAGAACTTGGAACTCCGAAAAGAAAAGATGATCTTAGAACCGAGAATTTATTCCTCAAGAACAAACTCCAAAGGAAACAATTAATCACTTGGATGAAACAATAATAAGAATTACGTTATGCCTATCCTTCACCAATTTAAATTGATGACAAGCAACGGATTTGGCATACTACTTATTCTCATAGAAAGGATTAAGAGGGATATAGCGTAAACTTCAGAAGGTATTGATGGAACCACCGGTGGGATTTTGGAACAACGAATGAATTGATATGATAACAAAGGAAGTGAAATCTTGAACGAACCACCATAAAAATTGGAAATGAAAGTAGCAAAGGCACAATTCACTAGGAAGAATTGGAAAACAAATGAAGATACTTGAAGGGATTTAGATACATGAGAACGAAGAGGCCATGAACTGATTAGAGGGTATTTGACCGATGCACCGATAAGATTTGGAGAACGATAGCTACACAATGAGAATGAAGAATTATGACATGATGGCCTTCGGAGGAAAGAAATGGAAACAACTCATGAAATGCTCCGGATGGGTGAAAATAATTCTCACAATCGGAAACAATTATGAGAGGATGGCATCAAGCTTGAACTACGCATCTTTGGAAGAATGGGTAAGGATTTAAGAGGAACTCTTCTTCGGTCTTCAAAATCCAAGAATGACAAGGAGAAACACCACCAAATTGTTGAGGCACTCCAGAAGGATTAAAAGAGGAAAGATTTAGCCAAAGATGAAAAGAATTTGAAAACGACCTTGGAGAAGGCATGTGACTGATGAAAATTCATTCTTACGTCAAACTTGGAAATGAATTTGAGAATCGCTCCTGATAATTCGAAGAGTTAGATAAGATCCTGGGAAAAGACCTGTGGGTTAGGGCCCACTCAAAAGAAAACACCGTTGAAAATGATTTTAAAGAGAGATTGCACCGGTTGAATTAAATGGCTTGAATGAGATAACAATCCCCAAATAGCTTGAACGGATTAAGAATGGAAACACAAATCTTCTGAGATATCTTGAGCACTCCGAATAGGAATAGAGAGAGGTGAACAATTAAGAGGTGCACCGACATGGGAAAACATTTGAAACGAGGAAAGGGATATGATCAACACTGAAAGCTTGAATTAAATCCACCGGAAAAGAATACGAGAATGAAGAATGATGAACTCAAAGCTCCGTTAGCATCTTCATGAGAGATCACCGGATCAGAACATTGATTGAAAAGAGTGGAGTGACTTCACATGAATAAATGGATACTTGATTAAAATAAATGAGTCCTTGAAGAAAAGGGTGGGAGGGTGGGGAAAAACAAAGACAACTTGGGATGAACGAAACAAACACCGTTGAGAAAACTTAGAATTGATCTTGCGGATGGGGAGAATGATGGGATCATCTCGAAGAGAAGTGCACCGTTTGGAAAAGAATTAACATGACGACCTTGATGGTCAAGAAGGATTAGTATTCACATAGCAATATGAGAACACCGTTTAATAATGGTATGGATTCAACATTTAACTTCGAAGCAACTCGAATACCACAAATAAAACAAAACAAAGGATTTGGCTTGCAGAATAAGCCAGAACAAATACATATGATAGAGATTTACCCAATCCCATATCATGCATCTGTCGGAAAGATATTCTAGGAGCTACTTGAATTCCCACCTATAAAACTCCCGAAACTTTCTGGTTATGCAATCTGGTGTTGGGGATACAGGGGAAGCAATATATCTCACCCAAACTAACAATCCCTACATCCAGCTGTATCCATCCGTCAACACATAACCAAGAAAACTCCGGAAATCGTGTACCTCAACCTTCGAAAAGCATCCGTTATACGAGCTATGGCAATACTCCTGAACTCCCCAGTACTGGGTGACGTCGAGGTTATCTCACCAACAACTGCATAAAAGGGATTTTCGATGTCGGCAAAACTTAGGTATTCCAGAACTGCAACGATAAAATTATGATGACAACACCTCGGAGCTCAACTCCCCGGGACACTGCCACAACCCCTAAATGTCAGGAGGCACCAAGAACAATGTTCTCATCATAAGAATATCGGAACGATCCCAAGATACTCGCGAGATCCTAAAAATTTTTTGTGAAAAATTGAGGAGAGGAAAGACAAAACATCTACGTCAGGAGGCCTCACCAGAGCGACGAAGGGGGCTGAGGAGTAAAAATAATCCTACTCTCCAATATATATAATCCTAAGACTCAAAATATTTTTCTTCTAGACTCAACGACGGCCAACAATCAAGGGGGCTCCTATGGTCGGTCGAGGCTCTGATACCAACTTGTCACGCCCAATATGCGACCCTATCCCAAAGGAACTCGAAGGTCCCACCAAGGATAGACCCGCATATTGAAACACTTTTGCAAGGTGGATATCATTACATCAACATTACATAATAGATGGGGATACATAGATAAGGCATACAATGCCACATGAATACAACATCATCTTACATAAGAGCACCATCCGACTACGGATGAAACATAAACAGAAACTCAAACGACATCCACCCTGCTAGCCCAGGCTGCCGACCTGGAACCTATCCCTGATCGAAGAAGAAGCAGAAGAAGAACTCCAAAATAAGCAAACATCACTCTCGCGTCAAGATCATCGCATAACCTGTACCTGCAACTATTGTTCTAGTAATTTGTGAGCCACGAGGACTCAGCAATCCCATTACCATGGGTATCAAGACTAGCAAAGCTTAATGGGAAAGGAAGGGTACGGTGGTGAGGTTGCAGCACCGACTAAGCATATATGGTGGCTAACATACGCAAATAAGAGCGAGAAGAGAGCAAACAGAACGGTCGTGAACTAGCAATGATCAAGAAGTGATCCTGAACTCCTGCTTACGTCAAACATAACCCAAAACCATGTTCACTTCCCAGACTCTGCCGAAAAGAGACCATCACGGCTACACACGCGGTTGATGCGTTTTAATTCGAATCTGGTGTCAAGTTATCTACAACCGGACATTAACAAATTCCCATCTGCCACATAACCGCGGGCACGGCTTTCGAAAGATAATACCCTGCAGGGGTGTCCCAACTTAGCCCATGATAAGCTCTCGCGATCAACGAAGGATATACCTTCTCCCAGGAAGACCCGATCAGTCTCGGAATCCCGGTTTACAAGACATTCTGACAATGGTAAAACAAGACCAGCAAAGCCGCCCGATGTGCCGACAAATCCCGATAGGAGCTGCACATATCTCGTTCTCAGGGCACACCGGATGAGCCAGACGTCGGGTTGGCATAGACCCTAGTTGCCCAGGGGGCGCCGGACATCGCTCAGGTTGGACCAACACTCGAAGGAGCACTGGCCCGGGGGGGGGGGGTGTTAAAATAAAGATGACCCTCGGGCTCCGGAAACCCAAGGGAAAAAAGGGCTAGGTGAGGCAAATGGTAAAACCAAGGTTGGGCCTTGCTGGAGGATTTTTATTCAAAGCGAACTGTCAAGGGGATCCCATAAATCACCCGACCGCGTTAGGAATGCAAAATCCGGGAATATAACACCGGTATGACGGAAACTAGGGCGGCAAGAGTGGAACAAAACACCAGGCATAAGGCCGAGCCTTCCACCCTTTACCAAATATATAGATGCATTAGTTAAATAAGAGATATTGTGATATCCCAACATAATCTTGTCCATCATGGGGAAATCTTCAACTTCACCTGCAACTAACAATGCTATAAGAGGGGCTGAGCAAAAGCGGTAACACAGCCAAACCACGGTTTGCTAGGAGGGGTGAAAAGGTTAGGGGCTGACATGGCAATTTGGGAGGCTTGATCAACAAGAGATAGGTAGCGCAGCAAAGCGATAGAACGAAGCAACTAGCATAGCAATGATAGTAGTGAGATCCAGGGTAGCGGTCATCTTGCCTGAAATCCCGCTAGGAAGAAGAACGAGTCCATGAAGAAGACGAACGGGCGTAGTCGAACGAATCCTCAGAATCGCAACATTACCGGAACTAAGAAGCAACACTGGAAAGAAACAAACAACATGGTAAATGCACAAGCATAAACATGGCATGATGCACAAACAAGTATGATGCATGTCCGGTTTAATGAGGCAGGGCATGGCAAAGTGCAACAAACAATACTACAAGTTAAGTGGAGCTCAATATGCAACGAGTTGCATATTGACAAAACACCACATTCGAGTTTTTTAGTTCGCTCTCGTTTAGGTACTCAACAATATTAAATGTTGTTCAACATGTCAAGAGGTGAGTCATAAGTAAACTAACTATTTAGGCAAATTTAAATGAGGCCGGAACAACAAACAACAATTCCGGAAAATCCTCATGTCCATATTTCGAATTTGCTACTGTTCTGCCCTAAACACAATTTTAATGTTGTTAAACAGCAAAATAAAGTGGTCCATGTTAAACTAGGCATTTGTCCACCCCATTTACATATAAAGTTTATTAAAATCGGAGCTACGGTTAATTAGTTATGAAATAAATCATTTTAACATGGTATTATGCAAAACAAATGCAAACAGCAGTTTAAACATGTTTAACATGGATGAAAACTGCATATTATGAAAGTACATGAAAAACTGAGCATCTTACATATATAGTTTATTTAATTCTGATGCATGGTTAGTGAATTATTAAATGCATGAAGATGAGGGTCTTTTCTGTAAATCTGTAACCACCTGGATAATAGCTAAATTCGCGGAACTGAAAAAAAACATGTCGGGCCGAATCTGGTGGGTGCAAGCTAACATGTGGTGCGCTGGGGCGAGGGATAGATTGGAGGCTCACCATGGGCCGAGGCCCGGCTGGAAGCAGAAGAGGCCGGCTGGGCTTGGTGGAGAGGGAGGTCTGCAGGGGCACGCTGGGCCTGGGGAAGAGGCGGCTTGGCAGGCCCACACGAGCATCGAGCGGGGCGCGGTCAACGCAGGAGGGCGGCTACGTGGTCGTCTCGTTCGTTCGTCAGGGAAAAACAGCGGCAGCAGCAGGTAAAGCAGGGGAGCAGCGGCGGCGCGCGAGCCGGCAAGGAACTCCGGCGACGGGTGGCTGACGGCGACGCGAGCATCGGGAATGGGCAGATCCAGGTGAGGGGGTCTCTGATCCGGCGGCGCAAGGGAGCTCGGTGGCGTCGTCAGTTCCCTGTGAAGAAAAACAGGGAGGGAGCATTCAGCGAGAGAGAGAGATCAGAGAAGGAGAAGAAAGCAAGGTGAGGGCAGGCGCGGCTTCGGTCGACCTTCTGCTGGTCGGGGCGACGAGGGATGGCAAGGAAGCGGCTTGGGATGGCGACGATGGGGAAGGGGAGCAGCGCGGCTGCCGGCAGGAGCTGAGCACGAGCGGGCGGCGAGGACGAAGCAGAGGCGACCCGAGATGGCAGGTTTCCAGGGCGGCGCGTCTCCATCTCCAGGACAGGCGGCCATGGTTTGTTTCCTGTGAAGAGAAGCGAGAGAGATGAGAGATTCTGAGAGAGCGTTGCCGGCAAGCAAGAAGAAAGCAGAGGGGAGGATGGAGAGGAAGGGCACGGTCCTGCTAGAGGTGGTCGCCAGCGGTGTGGTTCGCCGGGGCAGCGGGTCGCGAGGAGGAGGAGCGCTCGGGCATCTCCCGTGCGGTGGCTTGGGCGGAGGAGACAAAGGGAGCAAGGTCGTGGCCTCGATCCAACCTGGATCAAGCGCCGGCTGGCTACGGGAGAGCTTGAGGTCGGGCATGCGGCTGCGCGTGGGAGGCTAGGAATGGAGCGGCGCGGAGAACAAGGGAGGTGGTCGGAGGGCGAGAGAGGATCTGGATTTGGCTCTGGTTGGTGGATTTTGGATCGGGAGCGATCCCAAGGAAGAGAGAAGTGGCGGCGGGGAGGATTTGATGGATGGATGGGACAGGCCTAGGGTTTCATCTGCATATATATATGTAGCAAGTGGTTTATCCTAGGGCTATCCGGTCCCTCCGATCATAATCGGGTGGTCAAGAAAAATATGCTAGAGAAACCAAATGAGAAAACGGAGATGTTTTATAGACGTTTGGGGATGATCCGGATCCATCGGAAACGACAGGCCGGTTCGGGTTCGGGGCAGGTTTCGGACGCACGCGAGGGGTCTGAGAGAGGTCGACGAAGACAAAGGTCTGACAATTGGACAGTTGGTCAACAGAGGCAAAGAGAGAATCGGCAACTACGAACGGTAACGAGTTTTATGAAAACATGCAGATGTAATGCGCATGATGCTATGAGATGAAATGCAAGACATGAACAAAATGCAAAACAAACGAAAAAAACCCAACCACGAAGGAAATATCATAACACATCTCCGGAAAAGGCAAGAGTTGGAGTTACAAATATGGAAAGTTGTATCCGGGGCGTTACATGCTCGTGACGCAAGCCATGACGATCGAGACCAGGCGGGCGCCGGCCTGCGCAGTGTCCTTGTTTCCTCTTTGGTGCAAAGGGGGCAAGCTCAGACGTGGAGTACCAAGGCATCAGGCAAAGGTTGCCGTTTCAGTTCAACGAGACCAAGACCAGTGGAGCGGCAGTATGCAGGTCACCGTGGAGCCCAAGTCGGCGTCATCGCTAGTACTAGGTGTTCCCCTTTGAAATGGCCGTTGTTGGTGCCCTTCCCGCTCATTATTTGGGAAGAGGCCCAGGGCCTCTATAAATAGAGCTAGCCACCACAGAGTACGGGGATCGGATCCAGATTTTGGGAAGACTAGAGAGAGAGAGGCGATCGAACTCACCCAAGTAGTTCATCGCACCAGCTCAAGAACACCTCTTGCGAGGCTGTTCTCCCTTTGTACTGTTCATCATCAGCCCCTGAGGCAATCCACCACACCATACACTGGAGTAGGGTATTACACCACAATGGTGACCCGAACCAGTATAAATCTCGTGTCCCTTGCGTTGTTCATCGTTTTCAGCTTAGATCTCACGAGGCGATCGAACATAGATAGGTAGGGGAGAGATCTTCGTGCGCACCCCAGTGTTCGAACCTTAAGGGTCTATCGGAACCCAACATCCGACATTTGGCGCGCCAGGTAGGGGTGCGCCGGAATCCTTCTTCCGTTGGTCGTGTTCGATCTTCCGTCGTGTCCATGGCTGACGCTCGCCGGGCTCGCGCCGAGCGTTGGGCTGCTCTCGCCGCTCGCGTCGCCCAGACAGCGCCCATTGGCGGGTGCCCCCGTCGTTCCCCGTCGTCTGCCGCCAATGCCGCCATCGGCCCGGCGGGGAACGAGCAGCAGGCCTCGTCTCTGCATCCTTCGATGCGGTGGGAAGGCCGCACCGCCACCCCGTCGCTGACTCCAGCCGGTTCGTCGTCCCACGCCCGTCGCGCCCCCACGGACGTGCACGCCGCGTTTCTCCTGGCGCGTGAGCTCCTGCACTACCATCCCGTCGACGACCTCTACGAGGACTGGCTTGCTCGCATCACCGAGCTCGTCAGCGCTGCAGGGGGCTCTCCTATACCGTCCCTCTCGCTGCCCCGCAGACCAGGAGGTGCCTCCGCCTCCTCCTCCCCAAGAAGGCGCCCTAGCTCCAAGGCGCGCGGCCCCAGGACGAGATCCACCGCGTCCGGCGCCCGCGCGACAAGAAAGGAGCTGCCAAGAAATCCCTCGCCCCCAAGAAGGTGCTCGCATGCTCCCGGCACTGGTGCGCCATGACCGCATCCTGCGCCACCATGTCAAGACCCCGCGCTGCTCCAAGCAACGGCGCGTGGGAATTTCCAGGAGCAAGCCCAACATTAGCAAAGGGCTCGGGTGGCCACCGCAGGCTGCCGCGCCTTCACCCCCGAGCTACGCAGTGTCGCCTGGCTAGGCAAGTTCAAGCCTAATCTGCCTCCTCGCTACGACGGCACCCCGCGGAGTTCCTACATCTCTACAAGCTGGGTATCGAAGCCGCCAACGGGGACGAAAAGGTCATGGCGAACTGGTTTCCCATGGCACTCAAGGATGGTGCCCGCACCTGGCTCCTGAACCTGGCTCCTGGCACGATCTCTTCCTGGGACGAGATGCGCACCCGCTTCATCGCCAACTTCCAGGGCACTCGCGACCGTCCACCGGCCGTGGGTGACCTGCACCGCATCAAGCAGTAGCCTGGAGAGACCTTGCAGAAGTACATCTAGCGCTTCAACAACGCTCGCCTCAAGATTCCCAGGGTAACTGAGGAGGCCATTATCTCTGTGTTCTCTGATGGTGTTCGCGATGTCAAGATGAAGGAGGACCTGGAAATCCATGAAGATCTGTGTACGTCACTGGAGTTGTTCAACCTGGCGACCAAGTACGCAAGGGCTGAGGAGGGATGCCTCTCCCTTCTCGAGCTCCCAGCAGCAGACCCAGAAGAGAAGAAAGCCAAGGCCAAGGATGTGAAGCGCAAGGGAGCAGCTGTGCTCACAGCAGAGCCAGACACCAAGCACGACAGGGACTAGCCAGAGTCGTCCAAGGGCAGCCGATAATGTGTGTACCATGATCTCCACACCCATAAAACCAACGGATGCCAAGAGCTCAGGGCCGTACGAGAAGGCCGCGTCGGACGATGCCCCGAGCGCAATGATCGGGGCTACGGCCGAGGCGGAGCAAGAGGTGGAGGACGGTGGGACGACCGTGGTCCTCGCCAAGGGTTGCGTGACCGACCTTGCGAGGACCGCTGGCAGGACCAACCTCACGAGGGAGCTTGGAGAGATCAGCCTCGCGAGGACCGCCCGCAGGGAAACGCAGGCCTTCCTCCTCTGCCGCCACCACCACCAAGAAGGAGTGAAGACCATCATCAGGATGAGGGGGCCAGGGCTTCTAGGAGCCACGTGCAATCGCTTGCATCTTGGGCGGCGCCCAGGCCCCAGCCTCACAGTGCATCTTCAAGCAGTTTGCTCGTGAGGTGAATGCAATCCTCCCCAAGCTTGAGGCCACGCGCCCTCTCAGGTGGTCCGCATGTGCCATCACGTTCAGCTCAGCGAATCAGCTCAAGTGAGCGGCAACGGCCGGTGTCCTCCCAATGCTTTGTACCCCAGTCATCAGCAATGTGCAAGTCACCAGGACCCTCATCGATTGCGGAGCAGGACTCAACGTTCTGTCCGTCGAGACGTTCAACAATCTCCAAGTGCCATATGATCAGCTTCAGCCAACCAAGCCCTTCTCAGGAGTCACTGATGGTTCCACTATCCCGATAGGGCAGGTCCGCTTTCCTGTCACCTTTGGACAGCACAACAACTAACGCACCAAGCTCATTAACTTCGACGTCGCCCACATTCGCCTGCCGTACAATGCCATCCTCGGGTATCCTGCCCTGGCCAAGTTCATGGCAATGACTCACCATGGCTACAACGTCCTCAAGATGCCAGGAAGCGGCGGGGTCATCACGGTCCCCTGTGAAGAGATGGATGTGGTGTGCTCCCTCGAGCGCACCTTCTAGGCCGCGTCGATCTAGGACCCGGACAGCAAGAGTGGAAACCTCCCGGGAGTAGCTCCCAAGAAGAAGAAGACATCACCTGGTTCAAGGCCTCAGGAGGCAGGCACCTTCGGAGGCGCTGCGTCTGGACATGCGCCCGTCCAAGGGGCGCCACCCTCCATCGCATAGGAAGGCACGCCCGGCGCCCTCCTCGGGCAGGGCTCGGGGGCTCTCTCCTGGGGAGCCACCAACTTTGCCAAGGTCACGAGGGAGGCGCTTGGGCACAACTTGGAGGAGTGCTTCACGACACGCTTCCCTCAGGAAGGCGTAAGGAAAGAAGGACCCAACCCTCAGGAGTTCATCACCAAGGCCGCTCAGGAGTTGGAGGAATCGAGATTCATGCGTGGCAACCGTCGTCTGCCCAGCGTAGCTCCCCATCCAGGCGAGGATGGCGGGCTGCGCGTCTGCATCGACTACCCAGGGCTCAATCGAGTCGCTTCTCAGGAGTTCTTCTGGCCTTCGCGCGTGGGGCGTTGCGCGGGCCCACCACACAACTTCGTTCGCATGCCCTTCGGCTTGCCGAACGCGGCTGCAGCCCACCAATGCCTGATGAGGAGCATTCTAGAGGCTCAGCATCGTGCGCTCATGGAGGAGATGGAGATGGACCTCGTCGGGCCGCCCGGACCTCCTGAGCGTCCCAAGGTTCCGAGTCCCGAGGGCTCGTGAGGATAGGCTCCTTCACCCCGCATCGTCAGCTACTCCGACACTCGCTCTGCAACAGTATCAGGTGACTTCTTTTGACTTTTCATTTTAGCTGGGAGCGCCCTTAGGGCTGCATCATTCCCAGGTCATGTGGGTCCGTCCCTGCGGCTTCTATCCGTTTTGCTTATGCCTTCTGCTTACCTTGTTGGGGGCGCCCCTCAGGCTGCATTAACCCCAAGCCGCTCGGGCCTGACCCAGTGGCGTTTGCTTTCTCCGCATCTATCTAAGTGGATTTGCTCCTTCATGCTTAACCTACTCATGATTATCGTCTGCTGCCTACCGCGGACCTCTCCACTCTCATGTTCTCATGTAAAGCACTTGCACGTTAAAAGGGGGGTGCCTGAGCATCGCGACTCATGGGCTCTTACTGGCTCTCTAGCCCTCACCCCCTAGCCTTGACCCACGGCATCGCGACCTGTCATACCAGCGGCGGCTAAGCTTGCTCGAGGGCCGGGACCTGAGGATGTAGAGCATTTGCATTCTAACCACCTTGCAGAAACATACCACTGACAAAGGCCCAGAGCCAGGCGCAACCCGCCTCGAGGTAGGGCCTCGTGAGTCCCGCGCTGGCTCACGGGTGCACAGATACACCTCTCCTAGCCCTACCGTGCCGGCCACGTGTCAGGGTGGGGTTGTACACGCCCCGGGGGCTCTTCCCGGAGGGGAGCCCCCCTCCCACACACCAGTGGAAGCACCATGCTCCACGCTGGCTGACGACACTGCCGAGGAGCGGCTATGCCCGTACACATACGGAAGCACTATGCTCCGCGCTGGTGATAAACAACTGAGGGCAGCCCACAGCTGTATCAACCTCAGGGAGCCCAGAGCTCAGTTTCTGGCACCATCGCAAAGCCTCCCCCAGGGAGTGCCGCGCAAGGGGGCTGGACATGGGGGCTGCGCCCGGGCCACGCCCGAGCACATGCCACCCAGCCAGGTTCCTCGGACCTGGTCATCGCGCGCCCCTCCCCGTGCGGAGCCAAGGTATGAAGACTCGTTTGAGCGTCAAGGGGGACTCCTGAGCATCACGACTCAGGAGCCTAACTGGTCACGTAGCCCCTCACTCATTAGTTCCAGAAGGCTAACGGCGGTTGAGGTATGCGCGGGGTCAGGCCCTGCCGACGTAGAACGACAAATCCTCTCCTTCACCCCCTCCCTATTTGATGTTCGCACATCAAGGGGGACTCCTGAGCATCGCAACTCAGGAGCCTAACTTGTCACGTAGCCCCTCACTCCTTAGTCCCGTCCTGGTGATCCGGTCAGGGCTAACGGTGGCTGAGGCATGCGCAGGGCCGGGCTCTGCCGACGTAGAACACAAGCAAATAGGAAAGAAATCACAAAATCTAGCAAATCCAGAAGCAAATATTGCAGACCAAGAATTGTTCTCACAATACCAGACACGAATTTAAATGCCTCCACGAGGCATGGTGCATGTTGCAGGAATCAAAGCAGGGAAAAGGCTGCGAGAGTATCACCCCTGGGCCGCGCCACCGCTCGTGCTAGAGTCGCACTTGGCAGCCCCACCTCCTGGGGTTGCGGGGCCGGCAACACCTCGCTTGGGCGCGGTGTTGAAGGCGTGGAACTTCGACAGCAAGGCCTCCGCTCGACCCTTGATGACTTCAGCAGCAGCGGCGGAGCGCTTGGCGTCCACGGGCTCCAGCAGGTCATCGAGGTTGGCGTTGGGGTTGCCGAGGTAGACATGACTGAGGATCCGCGTCAGCGCTGCGGAGGAGAGGACGCGAGCCTTGACTTCAGCCATGGGGCCGATGCCGATCACGACCTCCTCAAGCGCCTCGACGAGGAAGGGAACTAGCTTAGCGGGGCCTTCCTTGGCTCCGGCCAGTGGCTTCTCAAGGCCCCCGTCGTAGAGCGTTTTCAGCGCTACGCGGGCCCTCTCCTTGTAGAGCGCGAAGGCCATGCGGTCTTCGGCCAGGATCTTCGCCTTGCCATCCAGTTCGACCCTCTCCACCTTCAGCGCCTGCTCTAGCGTCTTCAGCCGGTCACGGTCTGCTGACAGTTCGGCGTCGCGCTCCTTGACAGCAGCCTGCCGAGCTTTCATCTCCTCCTCCTTCACCTGATGGTCACGAATCTCCTTGGCGAGCTCATCATGCAGCCCTTGCAATTCGCCCTCTAGCGTCTTGTAGTGGCCCTTGGTGGTAGAGGCATCCTTCAACGCCTCGTCACGAGCGGCCATGGCCTGGGAGGTGGCTTGCTTCCCCTCCTCGAAAGCCGCCACAGCCTGGCTCAGCGCCGCTCGGATGGAGGCGTCAGAGCTAGCCTAGCTGGAGACTAACTCCAGGCGCCCGGCCACCAGGCGGGGGTCCGCGCTCCGGAGATCCTCCCACAGCTGGCTCAGTTCGTCGACAGCATGGTCCAAGGCGGCAGAGGAAGCAGATGAGACGGGAGCCGGTGGAGTAGGTGGAGAAGACGGCAACGTAATCAAAACCTGGGAGGCAGTGACCTCCTGAGTCTTGGCAACCTCGGTGACAGCGTCAAGCATGGGTGCCTCCAGAGTCAACGGGGCCACGGGGGCTGACTCCTCGCCGGAGTGTTCCTACTGGCCTCGCGAAGATGATCGGGTGGGGGACGCGGCCACGGCTGGCGAGCCTGTTTCAGGCGGGGTCACCGTGCCTCCCTTCAGCCTCTTCGCTGCGGGTAGCAACCTACCCAATGGAAGATGTCAGGCTTTGACGGCAAAAAGGCAGGGGCGAGGCAAAGTTCAGATACTTACTTGTTGACCACCGCGGGATCCCATGGACTCCGGCCAAGCTTGAAGCCCGAAAGCCTCTTGCGAGGCTCAGCCTCGGGAGGCCCAGCCGCAGAAGAAGGTGCACTTGAAGAGATGAAGTTGGCCCCGGCCGATGCGCGGGCTGGTGAAGCCCCTCGGGAGCTCAGCTTGGACCTGTCCTTCCTCGGGACCAAGGGCGTGTCCTTCCCTCCCCGCCTGGCGTCGGCCTCATCGTCGTCAGGCATGGAGCGGAGGGTGCTCGCCCTACGTCGAGGAGAAGTCACCCCCGTCCCCTCGAAGGTTGCCTTCGAGTCACGCTCCTCGTCCTCGTCGCTATCTCCCTCCTCTTCTCCGCTGGATTCACCGGAGGACAGGTACACCATCGCCGTTGCCGCCTGACCCTCAGGGTCCTCCGCCGGCACCAGGCTGACACCGTCAAAGGTGGGCATGGTGTCCACCACCGGCTCCCAGTCGTCACGAAGGAACAAAGGGATAGGAGCATCCACCGGGCCCGCCACTTCCTCCCCAACCAAGCAGCGGAGAGCCGTGGTCAGATCCTCGTCGCTCAGGGCGTCCAAGCTCAGGCAGAGGACGAAATCCGCGTCCGCAAGCCTCCACAGTGGGTGCGAGTGTGCCTGAAGAGGGGCCACCCAGTGCGATAGAAACTCCCTCAGGAGCGAGGCCCCGGTCAGCTTCGCCGCCCTCAGACTGCCCAGCCTCAGGTCGGCGTTCATCTTCTCCAACACCCACTTCGCCCACCGGTCATCGAGCTTCGCGTGGGACCACGCCTCAGCGGCCTCAGGCTGCTTTGTCGGCAGCTCCAGCAGGGGGTCGCGACACCTGGCATCCACCATGACTCACTTGCTCCGGAAGCCCTCGGCCCTCTTCCCGGCCTTTGAGATAGCGTTTGACTTGGAGTACGCGAAAAAACTCGCGCACGCCGAGATATTGCCGCCAGAGACCCGGAGGGAGAAGAAGTGGCGTAGCAAGGCCACAGTGGGAGCCACCCCGACGTGCACCTCGCAGTAGTAGGCGAAGATCAACAAGAGGAGGATGGAGTTGGGGTGGATGTGCAGAGCATGCAACTGATACTGGCAAAGGATGGCAAGGAAGAACTCAAAGAAGGGAGGAACCAGACCAGCGATGACGAAGTTCATGAAGAGGGGATAGAAGGTGCTCCCCTTGTCCTCCGGCTGGGCGGAGCCAAGACGGAGCGCTATCTCCCCCATCTCGTTGATCTGCGACGCCACCATCCGGCGCGTGAGGGCGAGATTCTTCTCCGTCACATTGGGAGAGACCAGAGCCGGTGAGTACCAGGCCGATGCAGCCCCTGCCGGAGTCTTGCGGGGGGCCATAGTTCGCCGGAGGAGAAAGAATGCGGCAGATCTGGAGATTTTGGAGGCAGGTAGGCGGAGAGCAAGGAAGGGGATCTGAAGCAAGAAGAACGAGGGTAATGAGGTAAGGCTAACCCAGAGCCAGCCTTTTGTTAGTCAAGTAGTTGCCGAGGCAGCATGGGGAAGCGGAGATGCCCACGTCCAATCAACCACCACGTGGCGCCCAAGGCCGCAGGCTGATGGGGCCCACGGTGCTCCGCACTTGCCCCTTCGCTTCTCTGCTAAGCCAAGTCCGAGTGCGCCTTGGGTCAGGGGGCTACTGTCGGCATTCTGGGAACGGGGGCCCCCAGACTTGCCTGCCTGCGGCCTGCGGCGTGGCTCAAGTGGTGGCCCAGTACGGCCCGTCTTCATCAGCACAAGACTCAAGACCCTCGCGATAGGCCAAGCCTCGCGGGGTGGACGACGCAAGGCTTCCTCAGGGATGGCCTCACCGGGCAGGCTGGCGAGGGGGCGGAGAGATCAAGGCAGGATACGTCACGAGGTGCTAGTGATGCAAGCCATGACGATCGAGATCAGGCGGGTGCCAGGCGCGCGCCGTCCTGCGTAGTGTCCTTATTTCCTCTTTGGTGCAAAGGGGGCAAGCACAGACGTGGAGTACCGAGGCATCAGGCAAAGGTTGCCATTTCAGTGCAACGAGACCAAGACCAGCGGAGCGGCAGTATGGTGGTAACCGTGGAGCCCAAGACGGCGTCATCGCTAGTGCTTTTGGCAGCTGAAGACCAACTTTAGTCAGGATAGCTTGTACTAGATGTTCCCCTTTGAAATGGCCATTGTTGGCGCTCTTCCTGTTCAATATTTGGGAAGAGGCCCAGGGCCTCTATAAATAGAGCTAGCCACCACAGAGTAGGGGGATCGGATCCAGATTTTGGGAAGACTAGAGAGAGAGAGAGAGAGAGAGAGAGGCGATCGAACTCACCCAAGTAGTTCATCGCACCGGCTCAAGAACACCTCTCGCGAGGCTGTTCTCCCTTTGTGTTGTTCATCATCAGCCCCTGAGGCAATCCACCACACCACACACTGGAGTAGGGTATTACACCACAACGGTTGCCCGAACCAGTATAAATCTCGTGTCCCTTGCATTGTTCATCGTTTTCAGCTTAGATCTCATGAGGCGATCGGACGTAGATAGGTAGGGGAGAGATCTTCGTGCGCACCCCAGTGTTCGAACCTTAAGGGTCTGCCGGAACCCAACATCCGACATAATCCTTCAGCCGATGGACCCACGCTCTGTGATGCCCGCCACCCTCAACGGCCACTATGGTGACAACCTCTTCGACGCACTGGTGGCCCTGCGACTGCCCGCCGTCGCGCCGGAGAATGTCCACCTCGAGGTCGCGCTTGCCGTGCAGCGCCTCACGCAGCAAGACACCATCGACATAATCACCCACGTCTACGCGCAAATCGTCCACAAGGACTACTACATGCAAGAGGAGGACGACAGGACGCTGGCCTTCTTGGACCGCAGGGCAACCTTGGACGGCATTGTTCAGAAGCACGTTGAGCTCTCCGCCAATGCCGCTTCTCCTCACACGTCGGTTGGTGACCTGGCGCACTAGGGCGTGAGGATGTCGTTGATGGATCCGTATGTATTTTTATCTTTCCGTCAAATCCATGTAGTAGTATATGATACTACAATAATTATCTTACCTTTCGCATCAACTTCATAATTTTCTTACATACTCCATGCATGAATGGCGCCAGAACCAAACTTCTCATTACTCTAGGCAAAATCGTTATTTTCTATCTATCGGTCGCGCCATGGAGCAGAACCAAATTTTACAAGTTACGAGTTCAAAAGGAAAAGCCTGCCGTGTTTGCGTCGCACCCCCACACGGTTGGTCCGGCATGCCGCTCAAGCGGGAATGCGTGCGGTGTTGCATTTTCACCTACAAGTGGGACCGCAGTTGAGCAAACCGACTATCGGCAAACCCCCACCCCACCCACCGCGCACTGGCTGAGAAAACAGGAGGGAGAAGAGATGGCTGTAGCATGGACTCCAAGAAAATTGGTGTCGGATGGGACTTGTGTGGGTGGCGTGTGCCGTATTGCTAGACGTGAATGCTAGTTATGGCCCATGCCACCCCACTATATCGAGCCTATATCGAGGTACGTAGAAAAAAATTCCTACAGTCCGTGCTCAGCCCTCCTCTATCTCTCTTCTCAGCCAGCCAGCGGACGCGCGGAGCCCATCGTCTGTTTGCTCACATGCGGTCCCACATGTCAGTGAAAACGCAAGAGGACCCACTGAACCTGCACATCTTTCACCTCGACATGCTGGTGATGAAAAACAAATCCAATAAAGATCTTCAGTGGCCGCTTTTGGAGTTACTCAAGAGTAGTAAGATTCTATTTACAGTTTAACCCAAGATGCACATCTCGTGGCTTCAACTACTACTCTGTTTTCTTTCATGACAAGACCTGAATGTTGGATGTCCCACGTGTCGGCAAAAGGAGGAAGAACCCGACCAAATCTTCGGTTGTGCTCTCGGATTAGACTAGTTGTGCTAACTTAAAATTTTTATTGCGTACTCCCTCCGTTCCAAAATACTTGACTTCCATTTGTCCAAAAATGGATGTACCTAAATACTAAAACATGTCTAGATACACATATATTTTGACAAATAGAAGGCATGTATTGTGCAACGGAGGGAGTAGAATGGATGCAAGTTTTTGTATTGGGAAGAAGAGTACATCCATAGATTGATAGAGCGCAATTTAGTAGATGTTCTATCACTTTTAGCTAGCATAGAGGCTAGAGATGAGATTAGTGCACTTGTTGATACTCCTACTAGAATAGAGGCTAGACATGAGACTAGATGCGAGGAAGCAACGTCTACTTCTTTACACTCGAAGAAGAAAGAAGCACGCAAGATCGAGCCTCCGCAGATCAACAATGAATGCATCGAGAAGGCACTAATCCAACTTACATGAGTAGTAAAATGTGTTCTTGTGGCTCTTGTTTTCTTTGGTCTTGCTTTTCTAGTCAAAATTATCGTTGGAGTTCGTGCAAAACGGAGGTCCGTTTGGGGTCGTGCGTTGGAGTTGGCCTTACAAGTGGGACCACAGTTAAGGAAACCGACTATCGGCAAACCCCCACCTCTCTCGCCACGCGATGGCTGAAGCTAGAGAAACGACGAGGTTTAAGAGATTGCTCTAGCATGGACTCTAAGAAATAATATGGTGTTAGATGGATGTCGTGGTGGTGGCGTGTGCCGTACTCCTGGACGTGAATGCTTGTTCTGGCCCATGCCACCCTACTACTCTTACTACTTACTATATACTACTAGTATCGAGTATTCGAGGTGCTGGTTACATACAGCGAACACATTAACATATGGCTACAGTAAAAACACCCGCCCGACGCGTGAAGCATGTGAAGCTAGTACAAATAGTGTACTACTATTGTTGATTGGCCTCATCAAATAACCTGTTGCAATGCACGTACAATTATGTATTCGGGAAATATTTTTTTGCCTCGTCGCACCACTCACTCAGAGAAGCGACTCGAAAGCCATTCATAGATTTAGTAAGTTCATCACAGGCATATCATTTTATTATATACAACAGGTCATCAACCCACATCGACAGCGGGGATACATTATAAATACTAAAGTTTTCACGACACAACAAATAACAAGCAATGAAATGAACTTCAACTCAACCGTTCCTCGGCGTTGGAAACACTTGCTCTGAACCACAAGTGATTCTCTAGGATGGGCCATCCATTGTCGATCTGGAGACCAACGCAGGACTGATCATCCAGGCTGAAGCGGCCTACTATATCAGTACCAGGGTAGGGAACCACCCAAATGTCCGAGGTATAGACACAGTTGCTTATCATAAATGGTAGTAACATTGTGTCAACAGCAGTTGGATCGCCTTTCACCATCATTGGATAGCTTTGTCCAAGGAAGAGCGAGTTTTCTCCAAGACTATCAATTCTATACCAGGGAGAAGGAGTTGGCGCTAGCACACTAGTATCCATCCCGAATACCATGCAACGGGTGTTGGAATAGGTCCGGAGAGTGCGACCAATGGAGACTACACCTACTTCCTTAGTATCAGTGTGATGTATACACACAAGAAGAGGTGATCCATCGGAATTAGTTGCCAGGCGCCACAGATTATATGGGCGCTGCTCGTCCTCATGCTCGTGATCATCACCATCGTCATCTCCCCCTTGGTTATAAAATTTTTCAAGTATAGGTGGTGGAATGTTCGCAGGACCTTGGAAACACAAGAAGAAGGTTAATTAGTAAAGGGAAACTTGCTAACCCGCATGCATGTGGATGAAACAATTATAATTAGGGTGGAAGACAAATGTACCGAAATCATAAGGATTCAATGCAAAAACAGTGCCACGAGTGGTGGCAGCAAACACAAGGCCCTCGAATTGAATTGCATCACAATACTCATCTGTGTATAGAAACTAATTTTTGAGCAATATCCATCCAGTCAAACCACGAAGGACGGCAACAAGCTTGTCGAAGATAGCAACAACTTCATTGTTGTTGTAATTCCAAGAGCGGTTGGGAACTCGACAAATTGCTATCTTCCCTAGAAGACAGTCACCATGATCGTATTTGAACGTGCGTACAATACCGGTGTGCTCAACCTCTGGGCAGTATGCTAAGATTTTTGGAAGTGGAACCTGGTCACGAGTGTACACATTCACAAGTTCCCACTCGCAGTTGGACCCAATGTAAACTACCCAATCTCCATTTGCGCCTGCCCAAGCCTGGCCCTCAAGCGATGGCATCTTAACATCATAGGTATCATTATCACGCAGCATCAACTTGCACAGGGCGAGGCCTCCGTCGTGCCGGCGCCAGTCATCAGGGTCACGACAAAGAAGATAGGGGAGATCAAACCGCTCCTTGACACTTGGGTTCCTTGTAATGATGTTATTAGTTGAGTCGAGAATGGGCTTGAACAAACCTGCCATGCTAGCTGAGGTGATGACGTTGCACTGATCAATGACTTCCTCCACCACGTCATCTTTCAGATTGGGGCAAGAATAACGGGGTCGTTTCTGGCCTGTTCCCTCCATGGAGAAGACAGTCGAACAATGGCAGAAGAAAGGGTGAAGGGCTGAAGGAAAATGGGGGAGGGAGAGGAAGAGCGTGCGTCAGCAGTTCCAAATCGAGAGGGAAAGGTGAAGAGTCGATGGACGGTTGCCAGTTTGCCACGGTTCACGAAGAGGCGCCCCGGAGTACACGTCCATTCGGAAATACTACTACTCGCCGTCGTCTCACTGATATGTTGGAACGGGACCACATGTCAATGAAACATGGTGTGTAATTTCTCGTGCAAAATGCGATCTGGCCGCGTTGGCCTGAGGTGCCGCATTAGTTATCGACCTTTATTTTTTTAATGGCGTGCCGTTCAGTTTTGAAGCACGACTAACTGGTACTGTACACAAAGAAAATATAAACTACTCTACCACTACTCCACCTCAAGTACTAGTAGTATAAAAAAGATATATAGGCTGGAGCTTCAGCGCTTTCTTGCTAAGGGCTGCCCACTTGCTTCTCACACTACCACCCTCTCTCCAGATCTAAAAAGATGGCCCCTCTCTCCCTCCTCACTGGTGGTCACAGATCCGCCGGGGAAGAAAAGGACATGCAGCATTGACGCACTCATCGTCGGCGAGCAAGGTCATGCACTGACGACAAGGCCGTCCTCTCAGACCTAGCGCCCGCGCGGGATGGCCTCCATCCCCAAGCTCGCCGTCGTAGTATGTGCGGAGGACAATGACCACGAGCGAAGCCACTTCCCGCCGACCCTCAGGTATGCTACCTCTTTTCAAACCATACCCTTGTTCTATTACCCCATCTGCTACGTCGTTGCATGTGGATCTTTTTCCACTCCACCATCTTCCCAATTTGCTATCCTCTACTCTACCGGCCATGCAGACGAAACCATAATTTGTACTATTAAAGGAAACCCTACTTCATGTAGACTAATCCATGTCTGGGTTGAATAAGGAAAGGAAGGGAGACTGTACTGTCCAAGAGAGTAGGCATCGAACCCGCATCTAGGTTGAAAAGGGGAAAATCAGTAGCTAAGGAACGAGTCTCGTGTCTCTTGGTTGAAGAAGGGTAGAAAGGCATGACAACGCAATAGAGAATGACCAGGTCGATCGGTTTTTTGTCCTCGCGTAGGAAAAAGGTGGCTAAAGAGAACAAAAATGGGACGTAATCCACATATGCTGCCTGGATATTTGTTGCTTTGGGCAACCATACCTCCCTCACCACTCTGCGTCCGTGGAGGTACATCGTACTGGTGCGCCCACTGTCTGAATGGGCCTCCCATGCTCTTATTGCCACTTCTTTTGCTGTTAGTATAGCGCCAGCAGTCAAGTCAAGCAATGCTACTGCTAAAGTGACGCCACATTTAACTAATGTCGCTCTCAGTCTAATGCCACCAATAAATTTAAGCAATGCCATTTAATGTCACTGGATTATTTCAGGGTTAGGTGTTGATTGTGGTTGTATTAAAGATTTTTCAACTGGCATTCTAATGTTGTTGCACAACCAGTATACCAACGATGAAACTTGTTACTACCTTCAGATTTTTGCACTGTTAATGCTTATACATTACATACCTCACTTTCATGAGATAAGTTAATTTTTCTGTATAGTGTCATCTAAATGCCAAGGCGCTGATGTCATTTTATTTTGGTTAAACTGCACAGACAATTATGAAGACAAGAGGAAAGGTCAAGAGTGGGCACCTCCTCCTCCGGCTGTTCTCTTGATTCGTTCGATCAAGTTTTTATGTTTGATCGATTATCAAGATTGGGATAGCAATTTTTAAGGCCCCCCCCCCCGAGTTCAAAATGATATTTACCTTGGAGGTACATGGTTAGCAAATTTCTATACTATCATTAGTTAATAATGCTAGTTACTTTCAAACTTTTGTATTTGGTTTAATGCTCATGCACAGCTAGTATACCAATGTTGAAACTTGTTACCTTTACATTTTGTATTGTTAATTCTTATAGAAACCTTCCAGTGCTATAGTTTATTGAAATCTGTTCAGTAAAACCATTGTACTGTACCCTGTAATAAACTAACTACTCCACTGTTGCACTATCCACTGGATTAGTGTATATTTGTAGTATTCAAATGGTGTTGCATTAGCGTATGGACATAAATAAAGTGTGGCAAGCTTTCCCAGATATGTGCTCAAGCAAACTACTACCTATTTTTCTAAATACTAGACGTTTGGGTACTTTAAATTGAACCACGAAAACGTCTTATATTAAGGAACAAAGGGTGTAGAGTTCACTCAAAGTATCCCCGTAAAGCTAGTCACACCTTTGTTAAAATTAATGTTCATTATGTTATCGGAGGAGGTCTGTATGTTTGTCTCTAATGCCTGTCGACTACATACCTGACATCATGATGTAATGTTAAGTCATTTCCTTTTGTACAGTGTCACTGAATTGTCAAGGCGGTGATGGCATTTTATTTTAGTAGAACTGCACAAAATTTGCTTAAAAGAAGAGGAAAGGTCAGGAATGGCTCAATTTTTCAGAAAAAACTATGTATGCCTTCCTGACATCAGCCGCTATTGCTTTATTTATTCCTTCAAATAGGTTATTAGAAATAGTCTTGCTACCTTTTCCCATTAAGAAATTGGAATGCTTATATTTGTGAGTCTATGCTTCAACTAGTGCCACATTTATAGTAATCACACTTTCAATATCTATGCAAACAGGGATGCTCGATTTTAGTGGAACTGCACAAAAGGTCCAACTCGTTCAATATTAGGAGCATGTTTTTTCCAAACCTTTATATCCAATTGGTGGCACTATGAGCTATTCATTACGAAGGTACATGGTTTGCTACTATCTTGCTACTCTTTTTGTACTGTCATTAGATAGTAATACTAGTGGTTTGCATGTGAATTTATTGGCAGGGTGGACCTACATTGGAGGTGCAGGACAGGATTCAATGATTGAATGCTCAATTTCGGTTGTATCGATTTCACCTCTTCCATCACTGCGAACATGGATATCCTTGGTCTGATAAAGAATAGGCGCTATATTTCTGCTCTGAACCAGCAAATCAATTCAGTATGAAATTGTCCAGGGCAAAACATAACTGTATCAGATTGTCCAGTGCAGAACATGACAAATGCTAAGCGGAAGAGACATGTTTAAACCGAAAATACATGGTTTGGTATATGGTTACTAGCTGCTTCATATTTGTGCAGACAGAGATATCTGCCCGTTGCTATTTGGCAAACAAACAAAATGTCCGCAATTTTGGTTGAACTGCACAAGAGAATAGTATAGTCACTACATGCAGTGCCATTTGAAAATAGACACAGAAAGATTGGATAGTCACTTCATGGACTGCAGAAAAGTAGTACTCTACTATTTATTGGCCAACACTAGGTGCTTCATTGCTTTGGTCTGATTATACAATGGGCATCATTTTTCCAAAGTTAAAGTTTGTATTCCGAAAATAGTCTCGCGGTGTGATCGAGAGAAGACCAAATCATATTGCAGTGGATGTTCCTCCATCATGTGTGGTTCATTCTCATGGTTCCAGCTGTTGGTGAAACCACTTACGTTTGCAAGAGGAATTGTAGACTTCACAAACAAATTTGTCTTTCAGTCTATACTGAATGTTGGCCAAGAGAAGCATCCATGTTAGTAGGAAGAACGGATGTTTTTTCTAAATCTTTGCTTTTGGAGCTACATATTTGTATATGATCTGTGAATCATTGAGATGCATTAACATGTTGATCTTATGTATGGGAATCGTACTAGTTAGTTTTAGTTGCGATGCAAGATCCAAAGCGGCTGATCTTTGCTTTTGGAGCTACATATTTGTATATGATCTGTGAATCATTGAGATGCATTAACAGTTACTTATTTCTGTTCGCTCAGTGTTTACAAGTTAGTGATCAATCACTAGCTAGCCTACAAATGTGCTACTGGCAGTTTTATTTGCGATGCAAGATGCGAAGTGGCAGTTTTTTGAATAAAGATGCCTACCTCTGAAGAAACTGACAAGCTACACTATCGATCCTACATGGATAAAAATGCCTACCGCTGAAGAAATTGACAAGCTACACTATCGATCCTACACGGATAAATAGCAGATCACGCACGTACTACCTCCTTTCAATTCAAGAAACGACCTACTCGATCCTACACGAATAAATAGTGGATCACAGACGTACTAGTACCTCATTTCCGGTTTGCAGGGCTTAATTCAAACATCTCACCAACCAAGTACTCCCTCCGTCCGGGTTTATTAGTCCCGTGAGCAAAGCAGCAAGACCATGGCATGGCAATAATTAACGGCATGCAGAAGTTTAAGCCTAATTAATTCCAGCGATTTAAGTGGCTGCATGCGCGCCCTCGTCTGCGACTCGTTGCATGCTGCTCCGCGTACTGTCTGCGAGCGATTCTGAGTGCCTGCATGCAGCCGGACGTAATTAAGGAAGCTAACTGATGCGAAAAAAGATGCGCTTTAACTGTTGCGGGCTTTTTAAATCTGTGGAATCATTATTGACAAGGAGGGAGATGATTCGAGTGCACTCGTTTGACCGCCATGCCGGCGTGCGACCCAGACGGGATGGGACGACACAGTCATAATTTCAGTTTCTCTAGTTTTCCACGGCAAGCTGGCGCCCTAAGCCATTATGCATTGAATTTCGATGACCGTCACGCTACCTTCCGCCTATAAGTACTGTTTCCCGGCCTTCTCCGGTGGCACCATGACCCAACTCGCCATATCCTCATAAGACCCCACCGGCCCGACGTCGCTGGCCACGTCCGCCATGCCCCCGCCCGTCCGTGGTAGGAGACGCCAGAGGTGGTCACCGTAGGAAGTAGTGTTCGGTTTTTCACCGGAAGGTAGACGGAGGGAGGAGGCATTCTATCTATCTTTAGATGGCAATCCGGAGATCGAGGAGTTGTTGGAGCGCAACCGCATGGCGGAGGGGTAGGAGTTGTTGGAGCGCGACCGCCTGACAGAGGAGCAGCATATCACCGATTTGCGCCGCCAGCGGGGCATGGAGCAGCAGCGCACCGACGCTCTGAGTCGCACGCAGAGCACCCGCAACTGGGCCGACTACGTGGAGGCCGGCGCCCGGCAAATAGCCCTGGAGGCTGTCGGGCACGCACGCTTTCGCGATGCCGATTTTTACTACCAGCTCATCAAGTGGGTTTCTCGCTTAGAAGCCGAAGCTTCGATGGACCACACCGGCATGGAAAGGGCCAATGCGTGCGAGCAACATGTCCTATCTCACCTCTTGCAAGTCCGAGGCGAGGCGCAGGACGCAGGTGCCGGCGTTTAGCGTGTACCACAGATGGCGGCCGGCATCGTCTAGTTAGCTAAGAGTAAGTTAGTACTTGTAGGCTACTAGAGTATTAGTGGGAGTAGATAATTAACTTGGCTATGATGGTTGTCAACGTGGAAGTTCAGTACTCTATATGTGGATCAGACCTATTACTTTGCTTTGAATGTTGAACTTTCAGTTTGAACGTATGGAATGGGCTATTATTTTTTTAAATGGGTTGTATTTGTCCTCCACGGGTTTAGAGGCTGACTTGTGGGCTTGGCAAGTTGACGCGTATACAATCAGGAGATGAGTGTACATGGAGAGTATGACAGCAGGGACCCACCAAGGTCATGGCAGTACGCAAGCAAGTGCCTCCTTATTTCAAGCCAATAAAAAATGGCTCCTCCTAGTGGATTTCAGACATCTGGGTCCCATGCCATTGTCAACGTAGTCAATAAACGAGAGAATTGCACAACGAGCTGCTGACACCAGGGACCCAGCAGCTCGCCCAGTTATTTTTGTTTTGGGTTAATTTGATAAATGCCACTCCCAATCTGGTGTATCCGAGAAATGCCACTGCAATTTCCGAACTTTGAAAATGCCATTTCATGCCATTTCTAGTGGCATTTTTCGAAGTCTAGGGTGGCGTTTTTCAAAGTTTGCAAACTGCAGTGGCGTTTTTCAAAGTTTGCAAAAATTGCAGTGGCATTTTTCAAAGTTTGGAAATTGCAGTGGCATTTTTATGAATCGCCATAATTGGAGTGGCATTTATCTAATTTGTTTTTGAGACGGAAGCAGGGTGTCAACTGGGCTGTGCAGGACACTCTGGCCTGTCTAGACAGCCTTTTCTTTTATGTTTACCACAGACCAGCCCAGTAGTTTTTTTTCTTTCTGAAAATGGCTAGCCCAGTTTTTTTGTGATTTGTCAAGTAAGTCGCTTTATCAGGCCTGTTGGGCTGCAAATCTTTCAAGACGAGGAGAGCTTCATTCGGCTGGCCGAGAAAATGGCCTATCAGTAATGAGAAACGGGCTGTACATTTTTAAAACACATCAAACCGACAATTAGTTTCAAATATCTTTTTTTCATTTCGAGATTCTAAATTGCATTGATTTTTATGCGTGGACAATTTATTGGATTTATATTGATATACATTTATTTTTAAAATTAGTCTGAATGTGACTCGAAATTTCGGGATTAAAAACAGTTCACACCGCACCGACATATGCAAAATTTCGTATAATTTTTTAACCGTGGCCACTATATGGGCTGTAATGCTAACAAAAAGAATATGGGCTCCAAAAAACCCCGTAAGAATTAGCTAATGGGCTGTAAATTATTTGAAACAATGGCAGATGGCCTGTATGCTATTTTCCACAAATTTGAGGCTTTCCACAGATGGCATGTATACTGTTCGATGTCCATACAACGGCCGTCATGCTTCTTCAATCTCTGCTCTTCCTGCTCCAGCCGCTCAAACAAGCGTCGGCGGGACTGTCTACTCCCTCCTCCCCGCGGCTGGCTGTGCTGCCGTGCAGGCCTCACCGCCCCTTCATACTCCCATCGCTGGCCTAGCCATCCCTCTACTCACCCACAGTCCCACACCTGCTGTTATTCTCCGGCGATGGCAGACGAACCAGTAAACCCTCGTACAGTCGTACTCCCCTCCGTGTGGGAAACAACTGCCGAGTCTTCCCTGCCTCCGTGTCGTTCCCTTCCTAGGCCTCGCCGTCGTCCACCGCCCTGGTGCTCTCGGCGTGGCGTGGTCAACGTGGTCAATCACCGACATGCATCTGAAGTGGACTGTACATGGACAGGCCGACAACTGGGTCCACGGCCGCACGCAAGGTAATGCCTCCTTATTACACGCAAAATAATGATTCCTCCACCTGACATCTAGGACCCACCGAAAGGGCCTCTGTATTTCGTGAAAAAAACATTACCGCCGCTGACAGCTCGGACCCACCAGTTATATCTTCGCACACAAGGAAGTGCCTCCTTATTACGCACAAAAAATGAATACTCCCCTGCTAGCTGGGACCCAGTATACCTTCTACCACAGATCAGAGGGCAATATCTTTGTTGCCAAGAATGGGTCCTTTCTAGAGAAGGAGCTCTCTCGAAAGAAGTGAGTGGGAGGAAAGTAGAACTTGATGAGGTAACTGTACCTTCTCTCGAATTGGAAGGTAGCACATCACAGAAAGCAGTTCCCATGATGCCTACACCAACCGAAGAGGAAACTAATGATGATGATCATGAAACTTCGGATCAAGTTACTATTGAACTTCGTTGGTTGACTAGGGTATGTTCCACACGAAGTGGTAGGGTAATTCAGTCCTAGAAATCATGTTATTAGAGAACGTCGAACCTACGAACTATGAAGAAGCTATGATGAGCCCAGATTCTGACAAATGGCTTCAGGCCTTGAAATCCGAGATAGGATCCATGTATGAGAACAAAGTATGGACTTTGGTGGACTTGCCCGATGGTCGGCAAGCCGTTGAGAATAAATGAATCTTTAAGAAGACGAGAGACGCTGATGGTAATGTCATTGTCTATAAAGTTCGACTTGTCGCAAAGGTTTTCCGCAAGTTCAAGGGGTTGACTACGATGAGACTTTCTCGCCCGTAGTGATGCTTAAGTATGTTAGAATTATGTTAGCTATTGCCGCATTTTATGATTATGCATGAGATCTAGCAAATGGATGTCAAAACGGCATTCCTTAATGGGTTTCTTAAGGAAGAGTTGTATATGATGCAACCAGAAGCTTTTGTCGATCCTAAGGACACTAACAAAGTATGCAAGATCCAGTGATCCATCTATGGACTGGTGCAAGCATCTCGGAGTTGGAATACTCGCTTTGGTGAGGTCATCAAAGATTTTGGTTTTATACAAACTTATGGAGAAGCTTGTATTTACAAGAAAGTGAGTGGGAGCGCTATGACATTTATATGTGGATGACATATTGTTGATTGGAAATGACATAGAATTTCTGGAAATCATAAAAGGATATTTGAATAAGAGTTTTTCAATGAAATACCTAGGTGAAGCTCCTTACATATTGGGCATCAAAATCCATAGAGATAGATCAAGACGCTTAATAGGACTTTCACAAAGCACATACCTTGACAAAGTTTCGAACAAGTTCAAAATGGACCAGTCAAAGAAAGGGTTCTGGCCTAGATTGCAAGGTGTGAAGTTGACTAAGACTCAAATCCCGACCATGGCAGAAGAAATAGAAAGGATGAAAGTCATTCCCTATGCCTCAGCCATAGGATTTATGATGTATGCCATGCTATGTACCAGACCTGATGTGTACCTTGCCATAAGTCTGGCAGGGAGGTACCAAAGTGATCTAGGAGTAGATCACTAGACATCGGTCAAGAACATCCTGAAGTACCTGAAAAGGACTAAGGATATGTTTCTCGTTCATGGAGGTGACTAAGATCTCGTCATAAAGGGTTATGTCGATGCTAGCTTCGACATAGATCTGGATGACTCTAAGTCCGAAACCGGATACGTATTTATATTGAATCGTGGAGCGATCAGTTGGTGCAGTTCTAAGCACAACGTTGTGATGGTACATGTGAAGTGGAGTATATAGTTGCTTCAGAAGCAACGCAAGAAGGAGTCTGGATGTAGGAGTCATATCTGATCTGGGTGTAATAATACCTAGTGCATCAGATCCAATGACTATCTTTTGTGACAACACTGGAGCTCTTGCCATTGCCAAGGAGCCCAGGTTTCACAAGAGAACCAAGCACATCAAGTGCCGCTTCAACTCCATTTGTAATTATGTTAAGGATGGAGACATAGAACTTTGCAAAGTACATACAAATCTGAATGTGACAGACCCATTGACTAAACCTCTTCCACGGGAAAAACATGATCAGCACCAAGACTCCATGGGTGTTAGATTCATAACTATGTATACTAGATTAATGACTGTAGTACAAGTGGGAGACTGTTGGAAATATGCCCTAGAGGCAATAATACATTGGTTATTATCACATTTCCTTGTTCATAATAAAGGTTTCTTATTCATGCTAGAATTGTATTGACCGGAAACTTAAATACAAGTGTGAATACATAAACAAATACTATGTCCCTATTGAGCCTCTACTAGACTAGCTCGCTGATAAAAGATGGCTAAGGTTTCCTAACCATAGACATTAGTTGTCATTTGATACCGGGATCACATCATTAGGAGAATGATGTGATGGACATGACCCAACCGTAAGCTTAGCATTCGATCATATCACTTGAGTTTATTGCTATAGCTTTCTTCATGTCAAGTATCTATTCCTAAGACATGAGATCATGCAACTCCTGGACACTGGAGGAATACTTTGTGTGCTATCAAATGTCACTCCGTAACTGGGAGATCATAAAGATGATCTATAGGTATCTCCAAAGGTATACTAGTGCAGGATACTGCTAACACGATACTATGATCAGAGACCCTTTGAGAAACTGTGTGTGATGCAATAATCGCAAATGGAGGTGTAAGAGAACCGTAAAAAATGTGCAAAACGTTTGCGATGACGAATGCATCAAACACTGTTCAGATTTTAGTTGCGTGTGTGATGCAGGGCATATGGTTCAGTTCAATTAACTGTTTGCGATGAGGAGTAACAAAAGAAACGGACAGCTATATGAAGGTGTGTGCGACACACAACGTACGATTCACTAGGATGAGCTGTTTGTGATTAGGCAACACAAAAGAAACGGTTAGCCAGATCAAGGTGTGTGCGATATACGACATGCGGTTCATGCGGATGAACTGTTTGTGTTGAGACAAGAGAACATAAATGGTTCAATATAACAAGATGTGTGTGATACGCGGCAAACAGGTCCGTAATCAGAAATGTGTGCGAAGACTGATAATAACACAAATGATTGCTGCTAATAAGATGTGTGTGTGTTGTGATTAACCAAATATATTACATGCATGATTAACCAAATTAACAACATATATATTACATGCATGATTAACCAAATTAAACATCCAATTACATAGGTGGCTACTACAACTATGGCATTTGCACACACCAAAGTAAACTATTACATGCATAATTTCATAGGTGGCTACTACACACATGACACTTCCACACACCAATAAAGTAAACTATATATTACATGCATGATTAACTAGCATGTCAGTGTACTAAAGTAGGGGTACCTTAGTACCCCGAACTTGGGCACGGGCAGTTGCAGCGCCCCGCGACAAGGCTTGCCGGGCGTCTGCCAAGACCCTTCGTTATTCCTATTACTACCATTCAAGAACAAAGTGTTAACTTTGAATACAAGGCCCCGGCAAGAGGAGCTTGCCGGGAAGGACAAGGCCCCGGCAAGAGAAGCTTGCCGGGAAGAACAAGACCCCGGCAAGAGGAGCTTGCCGGCAAGGCCAACCAAGGCGCTTCAGAAAACTTGCCACGACGCGCCGCGCGTCCCGGCAAGACCCAATGAGCGGCAAGCTGGCGGGTGCGACAGGACAGCGACCGCGGCAAGGCACTTGCCGCGGCGAGGCCACCACTCTACGCCCGCGCTCCAGCTCACCCGACGACGTGTCGCCATAGGATCACTCCTGGTGCACGTGGCGTGTAGCTGTGCAGCCTAGCGGTGCGAGGTGGCGAGTGAAGGTGACTAGGAGGCCATCGTGGCGATCGGTGGCGCCCCTAACGGTCGTTTCCTGCACTGTTGGAGCGACCGGACGGGCATTAAATGCTCTTGTCCCCTACCGTCAGAGTTAGGTAGGGGACGCTGTAGATAGCAGTTGTACCAACCCGCGTTTTTACCTTTCTACCCCTCTCTCTGCGTTGCCACCTGTCGGTGACCCCTTTAGACTATAAAAAGGAGGCCCGTGCGCACGTAGAAGGGGTTCGGTCCAGTCCGACTCATTCGAAAACCACAGCATACCCACGCTTTCACGCAAGAACAAATACAAACACAAAGCAACAGTAGGAGTTTTATCTCTCCGGAGAGCTCCGAAGCTGGGTAAAAATCCCTCCCCCGCGCGCCCGGCCTCGATCTGCTCTTCGTGCGCCCTCCGCTCCCTGCCGGACCAGAAAAGGGGCCCTGCCCCATAGGTGCTCGTCCCTCCAGCCACGACATCTTTGGCGTGCCAGGTAGGGGGCGTCAAGGTTGTGCGAACCTGATCCGGTCTCCGCGCGCGCTACATCAACTTCTTCATCGACATGCCACCGAAGAAGAAGGCTTTGGAGGTGGCCACTCCGTTCGCGACTATCCTACCGCCACCGGAGAGACGGGCGGTGGGGTGGACGCCGGCGGAGGAGCGGGCGCCGACGGTGGGACTCACGTTGTCACCAGGTCCAAGGACAAGGCCCCGCAAGGTTCAGCGTCTGCACGTCCACCGCTCCCCTCCCAGGAGGTGCAGGATCGACAACACCACGGTGCTCCTAGCACCGTACTCGCGTTGGAACAAGGCCAAGCTGGTGGGTCGCGGGACGCTCAAGGCCAGCACGCACGCCAGCACGCTGGCACGAGCGCAGTGCGGTCGCCTGAGCGAGATGCTGCTCCTTCTAACACTGTTAGGAGTTTTAGCATGTCCCGCACCTCGCGTCGCTCACCACCGCCGCCCAAAACTCCAGAGGAAGCGCTGGCCCGAGCCCAGCTACTTCTAGACTACCCTCCAGCGCCGGACAAGATTGACGACTGGAGGGCCGCCATTTATAGCCTCATTGGCTTCGCCAACGGCGACAAGCCCCGGCAACCGAGCACATCGAAGCCCCGGCAAGACGCCCAGGCGCAAGCCGACGCCGACAAGACCGGCGGGGGTGCCACCACCGTGCACTCCCCGCCCCGAAGGCCAAGATCGCCGACTCGCCGGGCCAACCTCGACACCGACTCCACCACGTCGTCGGACCCGCGAGCTCGCCGCGATCAGTGCCAAGTTCTCCAAGAGCAACGACACGAAGACGCTCGCACTCGCATCGAGGCAGAAGAGAAGCGCGACGTCAATCTGACCAGCGCGCTGGGCCCACTGTCGATATGCATGCGCCAGGGGAACCAGGCGACTTGACGTACGCGGTAGGATGCCCTGCGTTCACCCGTGAGCTGCGGCAAGTACAGTGGCCCAGTACCAAGAACTTCAAACCAGACGTACCCGAGAAGTACGATGGCAGGATACATCCGTCGGAGTTCCTCAGCGTCTACACCATCGCGGTGCAGGCTGCCGAGGGGCGCAACGAGAAGATCCTCGCCAACTACTTCCCGCTGGTGCTCAAGCCCAACGTCAGATCTTGGCTCATGCACTTGCCGGACAACTCCATCTCTTCGTGGGCGGACCTGTGCCATCAGTTTGTCGGCGCCTTCATAGGCGGCCACAAGCCTCATGGCCAGGAGAGAGATCTTCATTTGCTTGCCCAGAAGGAAGGAGAACCCCTGCGCAAGTACATACAGAGATTCAGCCAGGTGCAGCGCAACATCCCAGACGTCCACCCTGCCGCAGTTATCAGCGCGTTCCATCAGAACGTGCGTAACCGCAAGATGAGGGACGAGATGGCGATGTGCAAGATCAGAGATGTCAGCGAGCTATACGCTCTGGCCGACAAGTGTGCACGGGCTGAAGAGGGGAGGAAAATCCCTGGAGAGAATACAGGAGTAGAAGGATCTGACAGTGAGGATGCCCTTTCGGCAAAGAAGAACCGGAGGAGGAATAACAGAAAGAGAAAGGCTAAGGATGTGCTGGTTGTTGAGCAGTCCGGCAACGGAGGCGGCTCCGACAAGGCCAAAGCTGGCGACTCCGGCGAGGCCGTGGTGGCCGCCGACAAGCAGGACGGCTCCGGCAAGCAGTACTGCAAGATCCATCGCACCAAGGGCCATGACCTCCAAGCATGCAACAAGGTTGAGCAGATGGCAGAGCTACAGAAAGCTGCATATGAGCGTCGCGACAAGGAAAAAGTCCCGGGAAGGTGGCGGAGGATCCGGCAAGAAGCTTCCCGCCCGGGGAGGGCGCCGCGGCAAGGCCAAGCAGCGGCAAGGAGACAGACCTCCCCGTGGCCGCGACAAGGACGAAGACGAAGATGAGGATGATGAG
Organism: Triticum timopheevii; assembly: GCA_963921465.1. Taxonomy (NCBI): domain Eukaryota; kingdom Viridiplantae; phylum Streptophyta; class Magnoliopsida; order Poales; family Poaceae; genus Triticum; species Triticum timopheevii. The sequence continues at coordinate 146,743,234 of OY997270.1, forward strand.
ATGGATGAGGATGAGGCCGACGACCAAGAGTTTCAGAAGGCAACGGAGGTTTTGTGCGTTGATGGCGGTGCTTCTCTGCACACCTCGCACCGTCAACTCAAACAATGGGTGCGGGAGGTGAATGCAGCAGATCCATCAGTCGAATCGCGCAAGCCCCTGAAGTGGTCCAACACGCCCATCGTATTTGATGTTGAGGATCACCCTGATCGCATCACTGTGGTCCGGTGCTTGCCGATGTTGGTTTCACCAACCATCCGCAACCTCAAGGTCAGAAAGATGTTGGTTGACGGTGGGGCCGGCCTAAATCTGATCTCTTTCGCGGTGCTCAACAAGCTCCAGATCCCCGACAGCGAGCTCGAAGAAACTGGTACCTTTCAAGGAATCAACCCGGGAAGGAGCAAGCCGAAGGGGAAGATCACACTGCCAGTGACGTTTGGCAGCGAGTTGAATTTCAGGACAGAGAGAGTCACATTTGACGTTGCTGATTTCCCATTACCATACAATGGGATACTCGGCCGTCCAGCGCTTGCCAAGTTCATGGCAGCCTCTCATTATGCTTACAACGTGCTCAAAATGCCCGGTCCGATAAGTGTTATTTTTGTCCACGGCGACAAGAAAGTTGCACTTATCTGCACCGACAAGATCTACCGGGAAGCAGCAGCTACAGCAGAGCGCAACCCACTTGCCGTGGAAGCTACCGGGGGGGAAGAAGAAGAAGACCAAGTCCGGCAAGAGTAGCTCTGATGCCCACTCCGGCAAGCGCACCTCTTCGGAGTGCTGCGCTACCGTCGAGGACGCACCATCGAGCTCCACCGGCAAGTGCAAGAGGGCAAAGACAGCTTCACCAGAGACCAAGAAAGTGGCCGCCAAGGAGGACGGCACTGGTGGTACCTTCACCATCAGTGCCACGCTTGATCCTAAATAGGAAAGCGCGCTCGTTGCTTTCCTGTGGGCGAATGTCAATGTGTTTGCATGGCAACCATCTGATATCCCCGGTGTTCCCAGGAAAGTAATTGAGCACCACCTTGCTGTCTGCCCTCACGCGCGGCCCGTCAAGCAGAAAGTCAGGAAACAAGCAATGGAGCGTCAAGAGTTCATTGCAGAGGAGATCAAGAAGTTGGAAGCAGCAGGCTTGGTCCGAGGAGTACTCCATCCAACGTGGTTAGAAAATCCAGTAGTCGTGCGCAAAGCAAACGGGAAGTGGAGGCTTTGTATTGACTTCACTGATGTTAATAAAGCTTGTCCCAAGGATCCATTTCCCTTGCTGCGCATTGACCAAATTGTCGACTCCACAGCAAGATGTGATCTGCTTTCATTCCTTGATGCATACTTAGGCTATCATCAGATCTTCATGGCAGAAGAGGATGAAGAGAAAACCGCATTCATTACTCCATGTGGCATGTACTGTTTTGTAGGGATGCCCTTCGGACTAAAGAATGCTGGTTCAACATTTGCAAGAGTAGTCAGCCATGCTTTTGAGCCACAGTTGCACAGAAATGTAGAAGCTTACATGGATGACATAGTGGTCAAGAGCAAGGACAAAGAGACTCTGATCCAAGATTTGGACGAGACTTTTGCAAATCTGCGCAAGAACAATCTCAAGTTGAATCCCGAGAAGTGTGTGTTTGGAGTTCCTTCCGGCAAGCTTCTCGGATTCTTTATATCTCAGCGGGGGATTGAAGCCAACCCGACAAGATCAAAGCCATCGAGCAGATTGAAGCCCCGAAGCGCGTCAAGGATGTGCGAAGGCTTGCCGGCTGTGTTGCTGCTCTCAGTAGGTTCATCTCTAAGTCTGCTGAGCGCGCCCTGCCATTTTTCAAAATTTTGAAAAAAGGCAGGTCCGATGAAATGGACTCCGGAAGCGGAGGCCGCGCTACAGGACTTGAAGAGATACCTATCCTCCACTCCAACACTTGTCGCACCTAAACCACAAGAGAAGTTGCTGCTATATCTGGCGGCAACCAATCAAATGGTTAGTGCTGCATTAGTAGCGGAGAGGGAGGCAGATGATGAGTCAGCAACCGCGGCAAGCGAGTCCAGCGACAAGCAGGGGGCTTCCCCGACAAGTTCTGGCTCCGACAAGGATAGATCTGTGCAGCCGCAAGAAGAGAAAGTTCGTTACTGGCGACTATTTTCCGGCAGAGCTCCCTGAAGCCACCGCCAAGAAGGTCCCCAGGATCAACACAGAAAATGCTGAGGAGCAGTCTGCTCCGACAAGCCCTAGGGTTTGTTTCGTTGAAGCAGACGCTCCCGACAAGCTATGTCCAGACACGCTTGCCGGGGAGCATCACGCTCCGGCAGGATCCCAGATTCTTGCCATAGAAGCGGATGTTCCCGCAGCAGTATTTGCGCCTTTAGTCCTCGTTGTCGGAGCTTGATAACGATGTGGACTAGGTGTCATTCAAAGAAGCATAGCCTTGCCGGAACACAGAAGACGGAAAAGCTAAGTTGCTAGAGATTGAGCACAGTCAGTTTTTAAATTTTTAAGTTATACTCCTTGAACAACCGTGCCTTGTATGGAAAACCTGTGCGCGGAGGAATCAACTCGTGGCTAACTTGCGCCCTTACATTGTTTCGAGTCCGCTCAACAATAAAAGTGTGCTGCAACTAGCCCCGACGAGGTTTCTTGCCGGAGCCAACACCGCCAGCAGGCTGCTGATGTTTCACACTCAGCAAGCGTGTTAGCGCCGGTGTCAGGACCCTGACTCAATGCCACATCGATCTAGCATGTAACACCTCATATCACTTTGCAGCCTCACGCACGGTATTCCCACGGTTGTCGTCTTACCTTTGCCCAGGACCGTTTGCGCCTTTTGGCACACGTATATGATAGTGTCGCTAGCATCCATATGATAAGGAGCCTGGGCTGACATGGCTAGTCGTAAACCCAAAGTGGCACAGACTTACAGGGACAGGCATCCATGACCCAGCATCGAACGTGTCGGTCATCAGCGAGTGAGTTCCGGGCTGTAGCACTGGGCTAGCAGGACTCCGGTGAACCGGGCTGTAGCGGGCTAACAGGACTCCGGTATTCATCGCGTGACATTTCCCCGAAGGGACAGACACAGGAACGAAGAAGGACACATGCCGGCCAGCCTAAGTGTTCCGGAGCAGTAGCAAGCTACCATGGCTCGGTGGAAACACTAGGAGACATTTCCCAGTAAGAGAGGCTACTAAGGAAAAACAACTAGATAGTCAGATCCCACACATACCAAGCATTTCATTAACATACACACAATATGCTCGATATGTGCAAATACAACATGGCATCACATCATGACTCTACGACTCAAGTATTTATTCATTAGGTTCCGAGGAGCGAGATATTACAAGCAGGGGTCTCATGACCCAACATTCAGAGCATACAAATCAAAGCACATGCGGAAGCTAGTATGTCTGAGTACAGACATCTACAAATGGAAAAGGCTTAGAAGCCTGACTATCTACCAGATCCTGCCGAGGGCACAAGATCGTAGCTGAGGTAACAAGCTAAACGTCGAAGTCCACGTGGAACTACTAGCGAGACTGAAGTCTCTCTGCAAAAACATAAAATAGGCAAACGTGAGTACAAATGTACTTAGCAAGACTTACATCAGAACTAACTACGTATGCATCATTATCAATAAAGGGGATGGTGGGGTTTAACTGCAGCAAGCCAGCTTTGACTCGGTGGCTATCCTGAACTACGACTGCAAGTAACTCTTTTGAGGTGGCGCACACGAGTCCACATATTCACCATATCAATACACCACTATGGATCCGCTCCTGTCTCCCTACGAGAACGCCATCCATAGCACTCACGCTTATCTTGCGTATTTTAGAGTATCCACTTTCACTTGTCTATGAACTGTACAGGCAACCCAGAAGTCCTTTTCCGCGGACACGGCTATTCGAATAGATGATGTTAACCCTGCAGGGGTGTACTTCTTCACACACGCTCTCACCACTTACCGCCGTTTACACGACATGTACTCGGCAACCTTCAAGCGGAAGCCCAACGAGGGTGTCGGCCACGACCTACCTAAACACTCAAGTCCCTAGTCCAGGTTTATCGCCTATTCGGGTTCCATCCATGAGGAGATCCGGCCGAAGTTTCGCTCACAGCCCCAAACGATGTGAACAGGGTTCCGTGACACCAAACGGGCGCCCGGTTTACCCGGCCACGTGCCTACCGCATCACAGCCCACCCCTACGGTCAGCGCTGCGCACGGCCTCCAGCATACTACAAACACCAGAAACTACTTGCAACTCCTGGACAGAGGACAAGGGTGATTAAGAAGCCGAGAGGGTCCATTGGTTTCGGGCCCAATGCGTGGTAGTAGCTGAATCATGGATCACAAACACAGAACTCAGTTCCTGAGGACGGCTGCAATGAGACAACCCACCATGTACTCCTACATGGCCTCTCACCGCTACCTTTACCAAATCGTGTTCACACACTTAGCTCACACACAGTAGGACATGTTCACGCACCTCTGATTCATCCTCGATGAATCCGACCCGGCTCAACTCTAAGCAGTAGCAGGCATGACAAACAAGCATGAATGAGTAGGCACAACAGGGCTCAAACAACTCCTACTCATGCTAGTGGGTTTCATCTATTTACTGTGGAATGACAGGTCATGCAAAGGATAAAGGGGTTCAGCTACCGCAGCAAGTAACAGATGAATCGTTGTTGTCCTAATGCAGTAAAATAGAGCAGGAGCGAGAGAGTGGGATTGTATCGGAATGAACAAGGGGGTTTTGCTTGCCTGGCACTTCTGAAGATAACATTGAGTCTTCATCAGTGTCAACGATCACATCGTCGGTACCACGTCTATCAAGAGGGGACAGTTACCGACAAATAAAGAGGGACACAATCAATGCAATGCAACAAATATGATGCATGCTATGACATGGCAATATGAATGTGTTTTGGGCTAATGCACCTAGCTATGATTTAAATGAAGTTGGTTTGAATACAAGATTCAAATTTCAACTCCATATATGATTATTTAAATGCCCTTTATTTGTTTTGTCCAAAACAGAGGACAAACATTGTTCAAACATGCATGAAAATGGTACAGATGGATTCCTTGAATTTTTCTGATAATTTTTCATATATAATTTATTTCATTTGGAGTTACGGTTGAATTTCTATGAATTTTAGAAGTTTTGGTTATTTTCTGGAATTTCCTGAATTATTTTAAATCCAGAAAACAATTACTGCGTCAGCATTACAGAGGCATGACGTCAGCGAGTCAACCGGGCTGCCCCGGGTCAAACCTGACCAGTGGGGTCCACTGGTCAGTGACTGGGGCTGGTTAGTGTCAATGGCAGGTGGGGCCGGGTCAACAGACACGTCAGCAGGTCAATACTGACGTGTGGGGTCGGTCAACGTCCATGTCAGCGTGGTCAAAACTGACGGGTGGGGCCCATGTGGTTAGTTAAACTAAACAGAAAATAACCTAAGATTAATTAAGGCGTGGGGCCCAGTGCCAGTGAGAGAGGGAGTTAGTTAGTGGCATCATTAGCGGCTAATTAACCGTGCCACGTCAGCATCGCCGGAGCTCAACGCCGGCGACCTGGAAACGCGGCGGAGACGCACCGGGGTGGCTCGGTTTTCGCCTACAGTGCACCGTTCAGTGCGCCCTTTGGCCCTACGGAGAGCTGGCGCGATGGCGCGTCGGATGGTCATGGTCTCCAGGCCTGGGGTGGCCGGAGTCGACGGCGGCGAGCTCGGTTGCGGCCGCCGGAGTTCGGGTGCCAATGGAAACAGTGACACCGTGCACGGGGGGATCAACGGGTAGCACCTACGCGTTCTGCAGGCTCTCACAAAGTCAACGGGCATATGAACGGGGCCCATTGGCCACCGGAGCCTCGTCGGCGACAAGCTCGTGCGGCGGCGTGCTTCGGGCGTCATGGAAAAACGGCGCTAGAGTGAGCGCTAGGCCACGGGGTTAGGGGAAACGATGGTGCAGCTCACAGTGATTACGATGATGGGTTCGGCTTGCTTGGGGATGTCCTGTGGCCGGCGAATCAACGACGGCGGTGGTCGACTCCCGAGGATGAGGACGACGGCGATGGCGAGGCTGAGGGGCTCCCGGGGCTTGTTTTGTTCTTCTCGTCGACGTGCAGAGCCGCGGCGGAGCCTAGGGATACAGTGGGGAGGTCAGGCGAGCTCGGTGGGCGCGGCAGCGGCGAGCGGCGGCGACGGTGGCGGTCGGGTGTGCTCAGGGGAGAGAGCCAGGGGAGGGGAGAGAGAGCAGCGAGTGAGGGAGAGGGGACAAGGGCTTCGGGTGTCTCCGTGGCGCTGGTAGAAGGGTCGGGGAGGGGGTGAAGCAGGCAGGGAGGAGGCCACGGTGACGGCAGCGCTCGCCACTCAGCTGCTTTGGGGCGAGGGGAGGAAGACGACAGGGGGGGTGGCCTCTGGGCTGGGCCAGCTCCTAGGCTGCACAGTGCTGGGCCTGTGGGCTTTAGGTAAGTGCCAGGTACTAACTCTCTCTCTCTCTCTTCCTGTTTTTTTCTATTTTTCTGCAGGTTTGTGGTTTTATTAAAAATACTAAAACAATCCCAAAAATCATGCAACTGCTCATAACCACTGTTAGAAATATATCCTACAGTAAACATTTCAGTTTGGGATTATTTGAGCATTTAAAATATTTTATAGTATTTAAATGCCCAAATGCAAATAAGTAATGATTTAATTCAAACATCCAGAATGGCCTAAAAATATGTGCATCATTTTTGGCAGAGGTTTTCACCTTTACCAGAAATCATGAACATTTCCAGAGGTCATTTTGGGTTTATTGAAAAAGATTTTATTTTGATCCTAGTTGAATTCATTAGCTGCTAGGGTTTATCAGCCCCCATTTCAAGTTTCATAAAATTTAAACATGATGCATGGATGCTAAAGCTAAAACAAGCAAGGCCTAAACTGGGGATGTGACAACTCACCCCCACTAAAACAAGAATCTCGTCCCGAGATTCAAGCGTAGGGTAAGATAAAAGGGAAACACAAACTAAAATAATCTTCACGATCCAGGTTGCATTTCAAATGAACGTTGATTCAATCACCATCTTTGTCTCGTCGTGATGCTCTGAGAACCCCAACTAACATGACAATGAGAGGAAAAGGAAACTCTAAAAGAATCGATCTTCTCGGAGATCAAACAGCTTAGGATCAGCTCACGGGGTGAGTCATAAAAACATCTCGCAAGCTGAGGTACAAAGCACACGTCTAGAGGAATGGAGTGGAACAGATGACGAGGGTTCACTAGGTAGACAACAATTCCACACCTAAGAGGGTGGTGAACGGTTGTCAACGTAGCGAGAGTTTGAGTTGCCATGATACCACAGCGAGACATTTTAGAGGAAGGCAATTCGTCGAGGGTTTCAAGTAGCAAGGATAAACTGCCATGATTCCATAACGGGGCACCTTGGGAGAGGAGACTCGTAGAGATATCCCCTTAAGTGGCAAAAAGAATTACCTTTGATTCAGAGATCATTGAAACTCTTTATACCAGCCTAAGGAAAATCTCGAGCGATCGTTTGGAGGGGTTCGGTAGAATGGCATACTCGAACCAGAATGGATGATGTGGATTACCTTGTTGAAGACAATGTCATAGATGATTTTGCTTACCACCGGAAATGGAAGGGACCCATGGTAGAATGGCACATTGGCGGTGCAAGCTGGGAACAAAATGCAAATGCTAGGAATGATTCTGGTAACTGGGGAAGAACCCAACAATAGAGAGTGAGTCCACTATTTGAAAAGTTATAGCATAATCAAGGAGACTGAGGGCAATCCAGTTAGTGCCGAGGATAACACCTAGCGCTTGTGCGTGCTCTCAAGAACTTGAGCATTTCCATAATCATCAAGGTTCTACCAACATCCATGTCAAGGATCCTGGCAACACAACATACTACCATGATGAACAACGATGGATAATGCAGATGCAAAGGAAGATAACACCTTCTCAGATTTCACCTTAGCGGGGCCAAGGGAACAAAATCTGGATGATCGACCGAGAGACATTTAGCACTCCGCTTCTAATGTTCTCCTTGATGTGCTGGTGCAACCCATTAATTAAAAAGGTTTGGTACCCAGAACATCAAGTAAAGGTCGAACTTCGGGAGCACAAAAATCATAAGGCACACAAGTAGGGAATAATTCCTACGAAGCCCTTATGGAGAGGTGGCCAACTTCTTCAATCAAGATACTACAATAATAAGTCTTCCGGCGGGGTGTGTTGGCCATGACATCCACTTTACCGGTTATGAGACCAATATTATAGTTCTTGGGAAATGTTCCAACCATCATATTTGCCTGAGATTCAGATCTGGTTAATGTCAGGATATTCCAGACTCATCGAGTCTAGGAAGAAAAAGATAGTTTGCAACACAAATCGACGAGATGACGTTGCGAGATTCTCGGGAAATGAGCTACGATAGTAAGCTCCAAAACATGAGCTGGTTCTGCTACAAACATGCGAACACGTTGTCCCAGACAACATTATCCCATGGTAGTCTTATAATAAAACACTACCGAGTTCAGGTGGGGAACCATTAACGAGGATAGCGAAGTCCTAACATAAGTCATATGATTAGCTCTTATGAAGGAACTTCTTCTCCTTGACCAAATCAATCAGTGGCTTGGTGTGCTCGGGACGCGTATGGAATGAAGGTTGCAAGTCTCCAGACCATAGAATACTTCGCACGTGTGCATGACTGACTTGGGATGATTCTAGAGAAGGTAAAATAAGACTTCTCAATCTCATGGCAGCAACTTGCATCAAATGCACATGAATTAGAGGGACTCACTTCTTTCGTCCAAACATAGGCTTCATGAGCTAGCATGAACAAATGCTTTAAAAAGTTTCCAACACTAGCTTAATGTTCAACAAAATTATGGAGAAGACAAGGATGTTGTCGATGGGCTCAACAACAATTCATCAAGATTCCCATGAAGATGGAATTCCATAATTATGTGAACAAGTGATAGCATTGGTCAGACCTAAAAGATATAATGGTGTATGCTCGAGGAAAATCCACGAGTAAGACAACATTACGAACATCGTTGGTTCTGATTTGATTTGAGAATAGCCCACACTCAAATCAAAGTTTTGGCAAGACAATAGATCCAACAACTGGTCTCGAGGATCAATTGATGAGGATATCATCTTTCTTCAACATACATACAAGATATCCCCTAAAATGAACTAAGTCGGACAAGCTTTTATCTTCCAACTCTCCAAGTTGTTGTTTAGCTTAACCAACTAGCTCAGGGGTATGCAACACAGATTCTTGGAGAAGGGGTGGTTTATATGAAAACCAACTTGATCACGAACTCAACACAGCGGTCAGGTGACAACCTGGTGATACCTCCGAGAAGATATTCGGAAAATCACGAACCACCGATATGTTACTAAGCTCGAGAACAATCTTGCTTTTCAGGGCAAGACGATATGATCAAATAAGCAAGGGACTTAACAAAATCCTAACTCATCAATCGAGGAGTGCACCAGAATAAGGACTAGGTAGCACGATCAATCCTAGGATGATGATTCAATAATCAGCACGCTAAGAATGAAGTTATCGTCCATTTAACTACCAAGCAACGGAGTTGCTAGCAGTATTGATTTCACACACCACGATTCACTTGTTGGCATTCCGGTTACAATAACACGGAAACCCAGGAATGAACAATGATGGCGAGGAGTATTACTACATAAAGAATTCATAGGATGGAGTGCAATTCCCATGATATTCTCGATATAAAGATGGTATTACTCCAAGGTAGAACAGAACAAAAGCTGGATTAGTATTTGATCTGTGGAGTACGACTGCTTTGACCCAATCCTGGAAATGGACAAGGTACTGGAGTTTGTTTCTCCAAGTCATTCCGGAATAGAATGGCTTGACGGACCACAAGAATAATAGGCACCGATGAACGAATGCACACATACTCTTGACTATCAATTGACAGACGAGGGTCAGGACACAACTAAAGAGAACAACTCAAAGGAACATATAACTTTCTGAGTTGTGGATGCATAGATTAGTATGTCGAACCAAGTTCAACATGTTTCTTCCAGATAATCCATGCAGAGAGGTAGGTTTGTCAGAATCGTGATATAGAAGGGGAACTCATCGAGAGCACTCTTGTTGTGGTCTTTTGGTTCCCGAACTTCTGCCGTAATGGTTCATGGTATTGGAAGAAGGATAAACCATGAACCTTGGGGACTAATGCAAAGGTTACTAATTTCCTAAAGGAACTAGCAAACACTATCAACTTGAGGTAAATGGGGTGAATCTCGGGTTCAAAACCCCGGAATGGAATACCTACTAACTAATAACATCACGGGATGCTTTCGAGAATGATGGCCAGAATCATCACACTGGGATACAAATCATGGCTAGATTACTAGATGATCCCCTAAGACACCTAGGGTCATAATAATAATTCCAACATATACGTTAAGGCAACAGAGTACCTCAACTCACCGATTAGTGTGGTTAATCTGGCCCAAAGGGACATCGGAACGGGAGGAAGGGAGTTTGCAAATGCATCAGACTATTTAGAGACCTGGGATGACTCGGACAGCATAACGGCTGTAAATGCTCAAAAGATTGGAGACATACAACAAAAATGGTGGCATAGCCACTCCGAAGCACAATATCAAGGTTTCGAGATCAACAGTTATGAACATACGGAAGTAGTAAAACTGAACTGAGATTTGAAACTAACAATTCTATAAGTCTATGGATTAGTAACACGTCATCCTGATAGATAGATGAGAAGGCCTAGTTCTTAATCCCCGTAGAAGAGAAGAGGTTGACTCAGATCAGAAGGCCATGAGGTATAAGAAGTAAAAAGAGCCTTACGTTCCCATCCCACAATCAATTCCCTTACATAACTAAAGCATTTCTAGACACAACTTCGACCAGTTTGGCTTGGTAATCCTACAGGCAGTCAAGCTCTGATACCAAAGCTGTCAGGACCCCGACTCAATGCCACATCGATCTAGCATGTAACACCTCATATCACTTTGCGGCCTCATGCACGGTATTCCCACGGTTGTCGTCTTACCTTTGCCCGGGACCGTTTGCGCCTTTTGGCACACGTATATGATAGTGTCGCTAGCATCCATATGATAAGGAGCCTGGGCTGACATGGCTAGTCGTAAACCCAAAGTGGCACAGACTTACAGGGACAGGCATCCATGACCCAGCATCGAACGTGTCGGTCATCAGCGAGTGAGTTCCGGGCTGTAGCACTGGGCTAGCAGGACTCCGGTGAACCGGGCTGTAGCGGGCTAACAGGACTCCGGTATTCATCGCGTGACATTTCCCCGAAGGGACAGACAAAGGAACGAAGAAGGACACATGCCGGCCAGCCTAAGTGTTCCGGAGCAGTAGCAAGCTACCATGGCTCGGTGGAAACACTAGGAGACATTTCCCGGTAAGAGAGGCTACTAAGGAAAAACAACTAGATAGTCAGATCCCACACATACCAAGCATTTCATTAACATACACACAATATGCTCGATATGTGCAAATACAACATGGCATCACATCATGACTCTACGACTCAAGTATTTATTCATTAGGTTCCGAGGAGCGAGATATTACAAGCAGGGGTCTCATGACCCAACATTCAGAGCATACAAATCAAAGCACATGCGGAAGCTAGTATGTCTGAGTACAGACATCTACAAATGGAAAAGGCTTAGAAGCCTGACTATCTACCAGATCCTGCCGAGGGCACAAGATCGTAGCTGAGGTAACAAGCTAAACGTCGAAGTCCACGTGGAACTACTAGCGAGACTGAAGTCTCTCTGCAAAAACATAAAATAGGCAAACGTGAGTACAAATGTACTTAGCAAGACTTACATCAGAACTAACTACGTATGCATCATTATCAATAAAGGGGATGGTGGGGTTTAACTGCAGCAAGCCAGCTTTGACTCGGTGGCTATCCTGAACTACGACTGCAAGTAACTCTTTTGAGGTGGCGCACACGAGTCCACATATTCACCATATCAATACACCACTATGGATCCGCTCCTGTCTCCCTACGAGAACGCCATCCATAGCACTCACGCTTATCTTGCGTATTTTAGAGTATCCACTTTCACTTGTCTATGAACTGTACAGGCAACCCAGAAGTCCTTTTCCGCGGACACGGCTATTCGAATAGATGATGTTAACCCTGCAGGGGTGTACTTCTTCACACACGCTCTCACCACTTACCGCCGTTTACACGACATGTACTCGGCAACCTTCAAGCGGAAGCCCAACGAGGGTGTCGGCCACGACCTACCTAAACACTCAAGTCCCTAGTCCAGGTTTATCGCCTATTCGGGTTCCATCCATGAGGAGATCCGGCCGAAGTTTCGCTCACAGCCCCAAACGATGTGAACAGGGTTCCGTGACACCAAACGGGCGCCCGGTTTACCCGGCCACGTGCCTACCGCATCACAGCCCACCCCTACGGTCAGCGCTGCGCACGGCCTCCAGCATACTACAAACACCAGAAACTACTTGCAACTCCTGGACAGAGGACAAGGGTGATTAAGAAGCCGAGAGGGTCCATTGGTTTCGGGCCCAATGCGTGGTAGTAGCTGAATCATGGATCACAAACACAGAACTCAGTTCCTGAGGACGGCTGCAATGAGACAACCCACCATGTACTCCTACATGGCCTCTCACCGCTACCTTTACCAAATCGTGTTCACACACTTAGCTCACACACAGTAGGACATGTTCACGCACCTCTGATTCATCCTCGATGAATCCGACCCGGCTCAACTCTAAGCAGTAGCAGGCATGACAAACAAGCATGAATGAGTAGGCACAACAGGGCTCAAACAACTCCTACTCATGCTAGTGGGTTTCATCTATTTACTGTGGAATGACAGGTCATGCAAAGGATAAAGGGGTTCAGCTACCGCAGCAAGTAACAGATGAATCGTTGTTGTCCTAATGCAGTAAAATAGAGCAGGAGCGAGAGAGTGGGATTGTATCGGAATGAACAAGGGGGTTTTGCTTGCCTGGCACTTCTGAAGATAACATTGAGTCTTCATCAGTGTCAACGATCACATCGTCGGTACCACGTCTATCAAGAGGGGACAGTTACCGACAAATAAAGAGGGACACAATCAATGCAATGCAACAAATATGATGCATGCTATGACATGGCAATATGAATGTGTTTTGGGCTAATGCACCTAGCTATGATTTAAATGAAGTTGGTTTGAATACAAGATTCAAATTTCAACTCCATATATGATTATTTAAATGCCCTTTATTTGTTTTGTCCAAAACAGAGGACAAACATTGTTCAAACATGCATGAAAATGGTACAGATGGATTCCTTGAATTTTTCTGATAATTTTTCATATATAATTTATTTCATTTGGAGTTACGGTTGAATTTCTATGAATTTTAGAAGTTTTGGTTATTTTCTGGAATTTCCTGAATTATTTTAAATCCAGAAAACAATTACTGCGTCAGCATTACAGAGGCATGACGTCAGCGAGTCAACCGGGCTGCCCCGGGTCAAACCTGACCAGTGGGGTCCACTGGTCAGTGACTGGGGCTGGTTAGTGTCAATGGCAGGTGGGGCCGGGTCAACAGACACGTCAGCAGGTCAATACTGACGTGTGGGGTCGGTCAACGTCCATGTCAGCGTGGTCAAAACTGACGGGTGGGGCCCATGTGGTTAGTTAAACTAAACAGAAAATAACCTAAGATTAATTAAGGCGTGGGGCCCAGTGCCAGTGAGAGAGGGAGTTAGTTAGTGGCATCATTAGCGGCTAATTAACCGTGCCACGTCAGCATCGCCGGAGCTCAACGCCGGCGACCTGGAAACGCGGCGGAGACGCACCGGGGTGGCTCGGTTTTCGCCTACAGTGCACCGTTCAGTGCGCCCTTTGGCCCTACGGAGAGCTGGCGCGATGGCGCGTCGGATGGTCATGGTCTCCAGGCCTGGGGTGGCCGGAGTCGACGGCGGCGAGCTCGGTTGCGGCCGCCGGAGTTCGGGTGCCAATGGAAACAGTGACACCGTGCACGGGGGGATCAACGGGTAGCACCTACGCGTTCTGCAGGCTCTCACAAAGTCAACGGGCATATGAACGGGGCCCATTGGCCACCGGAGCCTCGTCGGCGACAAGCTCGTGCGGCGGCGTGCTTCGGGCGTCATGGAAAAACGGCGCTAGAGTGAGCGCTAGGCCACGGGGTTAGGGGAAACGATGGTGCAGCTCACAGTGATTACGATGATGGGTTCGGCTTGCTTGGGGATGTCCTGTGGCCGGCGAATCAACGACGGCGGTGGTCGACTCCCGAGGATGAGGACGACGGCGATGGCGAGGCTGAGGGGCTCCCGGGGCTTGTTTTGTTCTTCTCGTCGACGTGCAGAGCCGCGGCGGAGCCTAGGGATACAGTGGGGAGGTCAGGCGAGCTCGGTGGGCGCGGCAGCGGCGAGCGGCGGCGACGGTGGCGGTCGGGTGTGCTCAGGGGAGAGAGCCAGGGGAGGGGAGAGAGAGCAGCGAGTGAGGGAGAGGGGACAAGGGCTTCGGGTGTCTCCGTGGCGCTGGTAGAAGGGTCGGGGAGGGGGTGAAGCAGGCAGGGAGGAGGCCACGGTGACGGCAGCGCTCGCCACTCAGCTGCTTTGGGGCGAGGGGAGGAAGACGACAGGGGGGGTGGCCTCTGGGCTGGGCCAGCTCCTAGGCTGCACAGTGCTGGGCCTGTGGGCTTTAGGTAAGTGCCAGGTACTAACTCTCTCTCTCTCTTCCTGTTTTTTTCTATTTTTCTGCAGGTTTGTGGTTTTATTAAAAATACTAAAACAATCCCAAAAATCATGCAACTGCTCATAACCACTGTTAGAAATATATCCTACAGTAAACATTTCAGTTTGGGATTATTTGAGCATTTAAAATATTTTATAGTATTTAAATGCCCAAATGCAAATAAGTAATGATTTAATTCAAACATCCAGAATGGCCTAAAAATATGTGCATCATTTTTGGCAGAGGTTTTCACCTTTACCAGAAATCATGAACATTTCCAGAGGTCATTTTGGGTTTATTGAAAAAGATTTTATTTTGATCCTAGTTGAATTCATTAGCTGCTAGGGTTTATCAGCCCCCATTTCAAGTTTCATAAAATTTAAACATGATGCATGGATGCTAAAGCTAAAACAAGCAAGGCCTAAACTGGGGATGTGACAACTCACCCCCACTAAAACAAGAATCTCGTCCCGAGATTCAAGCGTAGGGTAAGATAAAAGGGAAACACAAACTAAAATAATCTTCACGATCCAGGTTGCATTTCAAATGAACGTTGATTCAATCACCATCTTTGTCTCGTCGTGATGCTCTGAGAACCCCAACTAACATGACAATGAGAGGAAAAGGAAACTCTAAAAGAATCGATCTTCTCGGAGATCAAACAGCTTAGGATCAGCTCACGGGGTGAGTCATAAAAACATCTCGCAAGCTGAGGTACAAAGCACACGTCTAGAGGAATGGAGTGGAACAGATGACGAGGGTTCACTAGGTAGACAACAATTCCACACCTAAGAGGGTGGTGAACGGTTGTCAACGTAGCGAGAGTTTGAGTTGCCATGATACCACAGCGAGACATTTTAGAGGAAGGCAATTCGTCGAGGGTTTCAAGTAGCAAGGATAAACTGCCATGATTCCATAACGGGGCACCTTGGGAGAGGAGACTCGTAGAGATATCCCCTTAAGTGGCAAAAAGAATTACCTTTGATTCAGAGATCATTGAAACTCTTTATACCAGCCTAAGGAAAATCTCGAGCGATCGTTTGGAGGGGTTCGGTAGAATGGCATACTCGAACCAGAATGGATGATGTGGATTACCTTGTTGAAGACAATGTCATAGATGATTTTGCTTACCACCGGAAATGGAAGGGACCCATGGTAGAATGGCACATTGGCGGTGCAAGCTGGGAACAAAATGCAAATGCTAGGAATGATTCTGGTAACTGGGGAAGAACCCAACAATAGAGAGTGAGTCCACTATTTGAAAAGTTATAGCATAATCAAGGAGACTGAGGGCAATCCAGTTAGTGCCGAGGATAACACCTAGCGCTTGTGCGTGCTCTCAAGAACTTGAGCATTTCCATAATCATCAAGGTTCTACCAACATCCATGTCAAGGATCCTGGCAACACAACATACTACCATGATGAACAACGATGGATAATGCAGATGCAAAGGAAGATAACACCTTCTCAGATTTCACCTTAGCGGGGCCAAGGGAACAAAATCTGGATGATCGACCGAGAGACATTTAGCACTCCGCTTCTAATGTTCTCCTTGATGTGCTGGTGCAACCCATTAATTAAAAAGGTTTGGTACCCAGAACATCAAGTAAAGGTCGAACTTCGGGAGCACAAAAATCATAAGGCACACAAGTAGGGAATAATTCCTACGAAGCCCTTATGGAGAGGTGGCCAACTTCTTCAATCAAGATACTACAATAATAAGTCTTCCGGCGGGGTGTGTTGGCCATGACATCCACTTTACCGGTTATGAGACCAATATTATAGTTCTTGGGAAATGTTCCAACCATCATATTTGCCTGAGATTCAGATCTGGTTAATGTCAGGATATTCCAGACTCATCGAGTCTAGGAAGAAAAAGATAGTTTGCAACACAAATCGACGAGATGACGTTGCGAGATTCTCGGGAAATGAGCTACGATAGTAAGCTCCAAAACATGAGCTGGTTCTGCTACAAACATGCGAACACGTTGTCCCAGACAACATTATCCCATGGTAGTCTTATAATAAAACACTACCGAGTTCAGGTGGGGAACCATTAACGAGGATAGCGAAGTCCTAACATAAGTCATATGATTAGCTCTTATGAAGGAACTTCTTCTCCTTGACCAAATCAATCAGTGGCTTGGTGTGCTCGGGACGCGTATGGAATGAAGGTTGCAAGTCTCCAGACCATAGAATACTTCGCACGTGTGCATGACTGACTTGGGATGATTCTAGAGAAGGTAAAATAAGACTTCTCAATCTCATGGCAGCAACTTGCATCAAATGCACATGAATTAGAGGGACTCACTTCTTTCGTCCAAACATAGGCTTCATGAGCTAGCATGAACAAATGCTTTAAAAAGTTTCCAACACTAGCTTAATGTTCAACAAAATTATGGAGAAGACAAGGATGTTGTTGATGGGCTCAACAACAATTCATCAAGATTCCCATGAAGATGGAATTCCATAATTATGTGAACAAGTGATAGCATTGGTCAGACCTAAAAGATATAATGGTGTATGCTCGAGGAAAATCCACGAGTAAGACAACATTACGAACATCGTTGGTTCTGATTTGATTTGAGAATAGCCCACACTCAAATCAAAGTTTTGGCAAGACAATAGATCCAACAACTGGTCTCGAGGATCAATTGATGAGGATATCATCTTTCTTCAACATACATACAAGATATCCCCTAAAATGAACTAAGTCGGACAAGCTTTTATCTTCCAACTCTCCAAGTTGTTGTTTAGCTTAACCAACTAGCTCAGGGGTATGCAACACAGATTCTTGGAGAAGGGGTGGTTTATATGAAAACCAACTTGATCACGAACTCAACACAGCGGTCAGGTGACAACCTGGTGATACCTCCGAGAAGATATTCGGAAAATCACGAACCACCGATATGTTACTAAGCTCGAGAACAATCTTGCTTTTCAGGGCAAGACGATATGATCAAATAAGCAAGGGACTTAACAAAATCCTAACTCATCAATCGAGGAGTGCACCAGAATAAGGACTAGGTAGCACGATCAATCCTAGGATGATGATTCAATAATCAGCACGCTAAGAATGAAGTTATCGTCCATTTAACTACCAAGCAACGGAGTTGCTAGCAGTATTGATTTCACACACCACGATTCACTTGTCGGCATTCCGGTTACAATAACACGGAAACCCAGGAATGAACAATGATGGCGAGGAGTATTACTACATAAAGAATTCATAGGATGGAGTGCAATTCCCATGATATTCTCGATATAAAGATGGTATTACTCCAAGGTAGAACAGAACAAAAGCTGGATTAGTATTTGATCTGTGGAGTACGACTGCTTTGACCCAATCCTGGAAATGGACAAGGTACTGGAGTTTGTTTCTCCAAGTCATTCCGGAATAGAATGGCTTGACGGACCACAAGAATAATAGGCACCGATGAACGAATGCACACATACTCTTGACTATCAATTGACAGACGAGGGTCAGGACACAACTAAAGAGAACAACTCAAAGGAACATATAACTTTCTGAGTTGTGGATGCATAGATTAGTATGTCGAACCAAGTTCAACATGTTTCTTCCAGATAATCCATGCAGAGAGGTAGGTTTGTCAGAATCGTGATATAGAAGGGGAACTCATCGAGAGCACTCTTGTTGTGGTCTTTTGGTTCCCGAACTTCTGCCGTAATGGTTCATGGTATTGGAAGAAGGATAAACCATGAACCTTGGGGACTAATGCAAAGGTTACTAATTTCCTAAAGGAACTAGCAAACACTATCAACTTGAGGTAAATGGGGTGAATCTCGGGTTCAAAACCCCGGAATGGAATACCTACTAACTAATAACATCACGGGATGCTTTCGAGAATGATGGCCAGAATCATCACACTGGGATACAAATCATGGCTAGATTACTAGATGATCCCCTAAGACACCTAGGGTCATAATAATAATTCCAACATATACGTTAAGGCAACAGAGTACCTCAACTCACCGATTAGTGTGGTTAATCTGGCCCAAAGGGACATCGGAACGGGAGGAAGGGAGTTTGCAAATGCATCAGACTATTTAGAGACCTGGGATGACTCGGACAGCATAACGGCTGTAAATGCTCAAAAGATTGGAGACATACAACAAAAATGGTGGCATAGCCACTCCGAAGCACAATATCAAGGTTTCGAGATCAACAGTTATGAACATACGGAAGTAGTAAAACTGAACTGAGATTTGAAACTAACAATTCTATAAGTCTATGGATTAGTAACACGTCATCCTGATAGATAGATGAGAAGGCCTAGTTCTTAATCCCCGTAGAAGAGAAGAGGTTGACTCAGATCAGAAGGCCATGAGGTATAAGAAGTAAAAAGAGCCTTACGTTCCCATCCCACAATCAATTCCCTTACATAACTAAAGCATTTCTAGACACAACTTCGACCAGTTTGGCTTGGTAATCCTACAGGCAGTCAAGCTCTGATACCAAAGCTGTCAGGACCCCGACTCAATGCCACATCGATCTAGCATGTAACACCTCATATCACTTTGCGGCCTCATGCACGGTATTCCCACGGTTGTCGTCTTACCTTTGCCCGGGACCGTTTGCGCCTTTTGGCACACGTATATGATAGTGTCGCTAGCATCCATATGATAAGGAGCCTGGGCTGACATGGCTAGTCGTAAACCCAAAGTGGCACAGACTTACAGGGACAGGCATCCATGACCCAGCATCGAACGTGTCGGTCATCAGCGAGTGAGTTCCGGGCTGTAGCACTGGGCTAGCAGGACTCCGGTGAACCGGGCTGTAGCGGGCTAACAGGACTCCGGTATTCATCGCGTGACATTTCCCCGAAGGGACAGACAAAGGAACGAAGAAGGACACATGCCGGCCAGCCTAAGTGTTCCGGAGCAGTAGCAAGCTACCATGGCTCGGTGGAAACACTAGGAGACATTTCCCGGTAAGAGAGGCTACTAAGGAAAAACAACTAGATAGTCAGATCCCACACATACCAAGCATTTCATTAACATACACACAATATGCTCGATATGTGCAAATACAACATGGCATCACATCATGACTCTACGACTCAAGTATTTATTCATTAGGTTCCGAGGAGCGAGATATTACAAGCAGGGGTCTCATGACCCAACATTCAGAGCATACAAATCAAAGCACATGCGGAAGCTAGTATGTCTGAGTACAGACATCTACAAATGGAAAAGGCTTAGAAGCCTGACTATCTACCAGATCCTGCCGAGGGCACAAGATCGTAGCTGAGGTAACAAGCTAAACGTCGAAGTCCACGTGGAACTACTAGCGAGACTGAAGTCTCTCTGCAAAAACATAAAATAGGCAAACGTGAGTACAAATGTACTTAGCAAGACTTACATCAGAACTAACTACGTATGCATCATTATCAATAAAGGGGATGGTGGGGTTTAACTGCAGCAAGCCAGCTTTGACTCGGTGGCTATCCTGAACTACGACTGCAAGTAACTCTTTTGAGGTGGCGCACACGAGTCCACATATTCACCATATCAATACACCACTATGGATCCGCTCCTGTCTCCCTACGAGAACGCCATCCATAGCACTCACGCTTATCTTGCGTATTTTAGAGTATCCACTTTCACTTGTCTATGAACTGTACAGGCAACCCAGAAGTCCTTTTCCGCGGACACGGCTATTCGAATAGATGATGTTAACCCTGCAGGGGTGTACTTCTTCACACACGCTCTCACCACTTACCGCCGTTTACACGACATGTACTCGGCAACCTTCAAGCGGAAGCCCAACGAGGGTGTCGGCCACGACCTACCTAAACACTCAAGTCCCTAGTCCAGGTTTATCGCCTATTCGGGTTCCATCCATGAGGAGATCCGGCCGAAGTTTCGCTCACAGCCCCAAACGATGTGAACAGGGTTCCGTGACACCAAACGGGCGCCCGGTTTACCCGGCCACGTGCCTACCGCATCACAGCCCACCCCTACGGTCAGCGCTGCGCACGGCCTCCAGCATACTACAAACACCAGAAACTACTTGCAACTCCTGGACAGAGGACAAGGGTGATTAAGAAGCCGAGAGGGTCCATTGGTTTCGGGCCCAATGCGTGGTAGTAGCTGAATCATGGATCACAAACACAGAACTCAGTTCCTGAGGACGGCTGCAATGAGACAACCCACCATGTACTCCTACATGGCCTCTCACCGCTACCTTTACCAAATCGTGTTCACACACTTAGCTCACACACAGTAGGACATGTTCACGCACCTCTGATTCATCCTCGATGAATCCGACCCGGCTCAACTCTAAGCAGTAGCAGGCATGACAAACAAGCATGAATGAGTAGGCACAACAGGGCTCAAACAACTCCTACTCATGCTAGTGGGTTTCATCTATTTACTGTGGAATGACAGGTCATGCAAAGGATAAAGGGGTTCAGCTACCGCAGCAAGTAACAGATGAATCGTTGTTGTCCTAATGCAGTAAAATAGAGCAGGAGCGAGAGAGTGGGATTGTATCGGAATGAACAAGGGGGTTTTGCTTGCCTGGCACTTCTGAAGATAACATTGAGTCTTCATCAGTGTCAACGATCACATCGTCGGTACCACGTCTATCAAGAGGGGACAGTTACCGACAAATAAAGAGGGACACAATCAATGCAATGCAACAAATATGATGCATGCTATGACATGGCAATATGAATGTGTTTTGGGCTAATGCACCTAGCTATGATTTAAATGAAGTTGGTTTGAATACAAGATTCAAATTTCAACTCCATATATGATTATTTAAATGCCCTTTATTTGTTTTGTCCAAAACAGAGGACAAACATTGTTCAAACATGCATGAAAATGGTACAGATGGATTCCTTGAATTTTTCTGATAATTTTTCATATATAATTTATTTCATTTGGAGTTACGGTTGAATTTCTATGAATTTTAGAAGTTTTGGTTATTTTCTGGAATTTCCTGAATTATTTTAAATCCAGAAAACAATTACTGCGTCAGCATTACAGAGGCATGACGTCAGCGAGTCAACCGGGCTGCCCCGGGTCAAACCTGACCAGTGGGGTCCACTGGTCAGTGACTGGGGCTGGTTAGTGTCAATGGCAGGTGGGGCCGGGTCAACAGACACGTCAGCAGGTCAATACTGACGTGTGGGGTCGGTCAACGTCCATGTCAGCGTGGTCAAAACTGACGGGTGGGGCCCATGTGGTTAGTTAAACTAAACAGAAAATAACCTAAGATTAATTAAGGCGTGGGGCCCAGTGCCAGTGAGAGAGGGAGTTAGTTAGTGGCATCATTAGCGGCTAATTAACCGTGCCACGTCAGCATCGCCGGAGCTCAACGCCGGCGACCTGGAAACGCGGCGGAGACGCACCGGGGTGGCTCGGTTTTCGCCTACAGTGCACCGTTCAGTGCGCCCTTTGGCCCTACGGAGAGCTAGCGCGATGGCGCGTCGGATGGTCATGGTCTCCAGGCCTGGGGTGGCCGGAGTCGACGGCGGCGAGCTCGGTTGCGGCCGCCGGAGTTCGGGTGCCAATGGAAACGGCGACACCGTGCACGGGGGGATCAACGGGTAGCACCTACGCGTTCTGCAGGCTCTCACAAAGTCAACGGGCATATGAACGGGGCCGATTGGCCACCGGAGCCTCGTCGGCGACAAGCTCGTGCGGCGGCGTGCTTCGGGCGTCATGGAAAAATGGCGCTAGAGCGAGCGCTAGGCCACGGGGTTAGGGGGAAACGATGGTGCAGCTCACAGTGATTACGATGATGGGTTCGGCTTGCTTGGGGATGTCCTGTGGCCGGCGAATCGACGAAGGCGGTGGTCGGCTCCCGAGGATGAGGACGACGGCGATGGCGAGGCTGAGGGGCTCCCGGGGCTTGTTTTGTTCTTCTCGTCGACGTGCAGAGCCGCGGCGGAGCCTAGGGATACAGTGGGGAGGTCAGGCGAGCTCGGTGGGCGCGGCAGCGGCGAGCGGCGGCGACGGTGGCGGTCGGGTGTGCTCAGGGGAGAGAGCTAGGGGAGGGGAGAGAGAGCAGCGAGTGAGGGAGAGGGGACAAGGGCTTCAGGTGTCTCCGTGGCGCTGGTAGAAGGGTCGGGGAGGGGGTGAAGCAGGCAGGGAGGAGGCCACGGTGACGGCAGCGCTCGCCACTCAGCTGCTTTGGGGCGAGGGGAGGAAGACAACAGGGGGGGTGGCCTCTGGGCTGGGCCAGCTCCTAGGCTGCACAGTGCTGGGCCTGTGGGCTTTAGGTAAGCGCCAGGTACTAACTCTCTCTCTCTCTTCCTGTTTTTTCTATTTTTCTGCAGGTTTGTGGTTTTATTAAAAATACTAAAACAATCCCAAAAATCATGCAACTGCTCATAACCACTGTTAGAAATATATCCTACAGTAAACATTTCAGTTTGGGATTATTTGAGCATTTAAAATATTTTATAGTATTTAAATGCCCAAATGCAAATAAGTAATGATTTAATTCAAACATCCAGAATGGCCTAAAAATATGTGCATCATTTTTGGCAGAGGTTTTCACCTTTACCAGAAATCATGAACATTTCCAGAGGTCATTTTGGGTTTATTGAAAAAGATTTTATTTTGATCCTAGTTGAATTCATTAGCTGCTAGGGTTTATCAGCCCCCATTTCAAGTTTCATAAAATTTAAACATGATGCATGGATGCTAAAGCTAAAACAAGCAAGGCCTGAACTGGGGATGTGACAGCCGGCAAGTTCCCTAAAAGCGTAGGGTAAAGACATACAAGGAATGGAACTGAGTAAAGGACATAACATAGCTAGCATTGCCCAGGACAAAGTTATATTACAGTAAATAACTTGCCGCGCTCTAAGAGATTGTTCCTATGACACGTCTAGCAGCGGCGAGAACAAGGAAAGGAGAAGAAGGGCACACCAGCGCCTGGGCCTCGGCAAGCCAGTATTGCTGGGGGCTGCGAGTACCAAGATTCATCCCCGGCAAGCCAGAGTTGCCGGGGGCTGCGATATCAGATAAGTTTTTCGTCCCTCATCATGCATCCTCTTATGGACTGGGGAACGCGAAGTTATATTCCTTGAACGACCGTCCCTTGTATGGGAAACCTGTGCGCGGAGGAACCGGCTCGTGGCTAAGTTGCGCCCTTACTTTGTTTCGAGTCCGCTCAACAATGAAAGCGCGCTGCGACTAGCCCGACAAGGTTTCTGGCCGGAGGTAACACCGCCAGCAGGCTGCTGAAGTTCCGCACTCAGCGCTCGCGGCAAGGGTGTTTGCACCGGCAAGTTCCCTAGAAGCGTAAGGGCAAAAACATACGTGGGATGGAATCAAGTGAAGGATATAACATAGCAAGCTTCCCTTTTTCATTAAAAAACATCCCACACAGATACAGTCCATAGAGGATGAAAAACATGAAAGAGAGGATTACAAGTTTTAGATGCAGCTAAGGCCCGAAGGCTTACAAACTAAAAAGATAAGATGCCCGTAATCCCTTTCCTGTCCCTATCTTCAGGAGGTAGGTCAAGGAGGCGAAAAGGACAAAAGGGGCGCCTAGGCGAGTTACGGGTGCCAGAAGACACCAAGAGAACATCCCGGGGGCTGTCCGAAGGCTGGACGGTGATGGCGGCGCCGGAAGCGGGTCTCGAAGACGGGGCGGCAGGACGTCAGCACGCCGTCGAGGGCACTACGCCCTCGTACTCTGACTTGACGGCCTTGTCGCCAGCCCTCTTCCCCTTCCGCAGCCTCCCTACGCCAGCCGCCCAAGGAGACGACCCCGGGGAGTTCAAGGAGCCGGCGACGCGGATGATGGGGTCGCTGGTGACGCACGAGGCGGCACCCGACACCTAGTCGGGCCCGCCATCCCGCCGCCCGTTACCCTCGTCGTCGCTGTCGCTCTCCTCCTCGTCACTCTCGCTCGAGGGGGAGTCTTCGCTATCGGAGGAGCTGTCCACGCAGCACTTCGCCCGAGTGCCGGAGTCCCCGAAGACCTTGACGGAGAGGAGGTCGCCCTCCATTAACTTAAAATGGAGGGTAAACCCCGCCGTCAAGCTGTGGATGCGGGCGAACGTCTTCCACCCACGATCAAGATACATCACATTAGGGGCTGGGAATACAACGCGGACTCGCGTGCCGCTGATTCCACAGCCCCTCATGTGCAATCTCAGCGTCTCGGGCGGATCCGACTCTATCGCGCTCGCAAATAGAGCTGGAAGCCGGAGGCGACGACGAGGCGCCCGGCGCAGCTTGACGAAGAACTCGCAAGGGTCGTCCCCTGTGTGGACCGCCGCGGGGAGAGGAACCGCCGGCGGAGGCGGAGATGGTGCGCCGCCACGCCCGCCTCTTCCTCGAGCGCCTCGACCTCGTCCTCGACCTCGTCCACGACCTCGCCCCCTCCCTCTTCCCCTTGTGGCTGGCTCTGCCACCACGAGCGCGGGATAGGGAGGGGCGCGCTGCCTGGCAGCGACCCTCGCCGCCACCGATGAAGGGCCGGGGTTCCCTCCCTCCATGGCAAATGAGAGGAAGGGGAGCAGAAGCTGAAGAAAGGAGGAGATGAGAGAGTGCAGGCTTCTGCGCTCCCCTTCCACTCTTTTTAAGGAGCGAGGTGGGGGGCTCGGCCGCCCCGCTCAGCCAATCAAGGCACGAGAAGAGCAGGGAATCGGGGCCTACCCGCTGCCTCCGCTCGCGACGACCCAGTTTCCCACTTCCACCGTCCGTGACCCCAAGCGCATGGGAGCCGCGTGGCGAGGATGCAGAGCCGAGGCGACGGATGAGGTGACCTCGCCCTGCCCCGTGATCACGGGGGGTGGGCGCCTCGAAAATCACGCACGCCACCCACGTCTCCCACGACGCCGCGATTGACGCGTGCCGTTACGAGAGGACGCGGTGGATTCGGAGTGGATCTGGTTTGGACCCAGGCCGCGCATGCCCGTGCCCTGTTTTGGGCCTGGCCCAACAGCGCTCGGCACCGTGTATGGCCCAGGCCCGGGGGCTCCTGTCGGTGTACTAAAGTAGGGGTACCTTAGTACCCCGAACTTGGGCACGGGCAGTTGCAGCGCCCCGCGGCAAGGCTTGCCGGGCGTCCGCCAAGACCCTTCGTTATTCCTATTACTACCATTCAAGAACAAAGTGTTAACTTTGAAGACAAGGCCCCGACAAGAGGAGCTTGCCGGGAAGGACAAGGCCCCGGCAAGAGAAGCTTGCCGGGAAGAACAAGACCCCGGCAAGAGGAGCTTGCCGGGAAGGCCAACCAAGGCGCTTCAGAAAACTTGCCACGACGCGCCGCGCGTCCTGGCAAGACCCGACGAGCGGCAAGCTGGCGGGTGCGACAAGACAGCGACCGCGGCAAGGCACTTGCCGCGGCGAGGCCACCACTCTGCGCCCGCGCTCCAGCTCACCCGACGACGTGTCGCCACAGGATCACTCCTGGTGCACGTGGCGTGTAGCTGTGCAGCCTAGCGGTGCGAGGTGGCGAGCGAAGGTGACTAGGAGGCCATCGTGGCGATCGGTGGCGCCCCTAATGGTCGTTTCCTGCACTGTTGGAGCGACCGGACGGGCATTAAATGCTCTTGTCCCCTACCGTCAGAGTTAGGTAGGGGACGCTGTAGATAGCAGTTGTACCAACCCGCGTTTTTACCTTTCTACCCCTCTCTCTGCGTTGCCACCTGTCGGTGACCCCTTTAGACTATAAAAAGGAGGCCCGTGCGCACGTAGAAGGGGTTCAGTCCAGTCCGACTCATTCGAAAACCACAGCATACCCACGCTTTCGAGCAAGAACAAATACAAACACAAAGCAGCAGTAGTAGTTTTATCTCTCCGGAGAGCTCCGAAGCTGGGTAAAAATCCCTCCCCCGCGCACCCGGCCTCGATCTGCTCTTCGTGCGCCCTCCGCTCCCTGCCGGACCAGAAAAGGGGCCCTGCCCCATAGGTGCTCGTCCCTCCAGCCACGACATAGCATAAACGATCATCTGATCATCATCTACTTCTTGTGACGCTTCCTCTGCTTGTGGGCTCGATCCGGGCTCGTCGATTTGGGTAACGAGGCACTTCCTCATGTCAACGATCCGCCTGTGCATCTCGTAGCATGTGTAGACGCTCTTGGCCGCGAACTTGAGGTAAGGTTCATTGAGTCGCCGCATCCAGGCCCTGTGCCAGGATACGGGATTTGCTCTCTGGGCATCCTGCTTCATCTTTTCATAGTAGGGGTCGATGATAGCTGAGGCGAGTTCGACCAGGGAGTCCTTCTTCGTGCTGCCCCAGACGCTGTAGTGGTCACGGATTTCAACAAGGTTCTGGTAGGCCAAGCCCGTATCACTGAGCGCTTTTGCATCGTCGGTGGTTTCCACCATGGCGAACTTGTAGTCGGTGCTGTTGACAAACCTGTTGAAATGGTCGCAAGGCTCTCTGGCCATACTAGATGAGGACATGATGGCGCACGCACAACTGGGCAATGACAACCTTCTGATCTATGCCGGGACTATCGATGGTGCAATGGAGGTCAATGCCAACCACCGTGTACTTGTCTCCAGCAAGAAACTGCTCAACGGTGTTGATGTATTCATCCACCATGACCGGTTCGATGGTGTACACCACTGAGAGATCCGTCTCCCTCGCGTGAGTCTCCACTTTATGCTTGCCGAACTCCATTGGAGCGCCGCTAGACATCCCCTCTCTATGTGCCGTCGTGGGTGTGCTTGTTGTGTTGTGGGGAGCGATTGAAAGGTTGAAGATACTAAGGTTATAATGGCCGTGGGAATTAAAGGGGAAGCCAGACGGCCTGGAATATCGATCGACATGCCCTAATGGCAGTTCAAATTCGCAGCGCGTAACTCCATCGTGCCGCACGTAACTGCATCGCGTGGCAACGCGCGCGGCGCAACCGCATGCATATGGGGCCCCGACGTGATCGTGCGCAGGCCCAACCGCTAGCAGAGCGCGCGCTGGGGGACACGAGCAGAGCGCTCCGCGGTCACCTCAACAGTGAGCAACCATTAATATGCATATAGCAGTTGAACACGCAAGGAAAAGCTGTCCACAACCCGATCGCACTGACGGATGCGAGCAGAGCGCGTCGCGGCGCCTAACGGCGAGCACAGCTTGGTGCGGCGCCTAACGGCAAGCATAGCTTGCCGAGGGATGCGAGCAGAGGCCGGCGCCGTGTGTGTTGTGGGAAAATGCTTGCTAGTATATAATCTCAAATTTAACCAACAAAATGATAATGCATGTTACAAAAATTATATAACTGGAAACTATGTTCAAATACGAATCCAACGATATAATCTTTGGTGACATGCAATCGTATTTTATTAATTAAATCCTACTTATAAACCAGGATGGGCGTATAGTAGTTAACTAAATCGCAAATGTTTTTTTATTAAACGTATGTGTATGTGTCCTTTCGTCCTTCTCTCGCACGTCTTGTCACCACACTGCCGCAGACGGTTCGAGCGCAAGCTTGAGGAACGCGTGGGGGCGTTCTTTTGGCCAAACGGTGCTGAGCCCGTTCCCGTGCAACCACACAGGTTCCCGCGCAAGCTTCTTGCCTCACTCAGTGAAATCCTCCAAAATCCCAATGCTTATCAGCCTACTATATAAACCCTCACGGCCAGTGAGTCCTGCATCGCATTTCCCCCTCTCTCCCTATAGCTTATCTCGTATGCGTCTCCCAAAATCGGCAATGGCACTGGACCGTCGTTGTTGCTAAGCCACTCCATCATCATCAGAGCACAGCTCAGCAGGTAGGCTACACTGCGGTGGCGGCACAGTCCCCACCGTAGTGTAGTGTGCGCGACGTCCCAGTTGGGTGTGCGCGGAACACACACCACACACTCGGCCACCGGTGCCCATCGACAGCCGTTGCCGGCCGCCGTTGCCACCACAGCTCCGCCGAAAGCCAGGGCCGTCACCCGCTCTGCTGCCGTGGCCATCACCCGCTCCGCCGCCATGGCCGCCACCCCATCATCGTCCGTCGTGGATGCTAGCCCACCGTCGACCACCGGGATCATCACCCGCTCCGCCACCACCGCCCGCAGGAGGGAGACAGAGGTGGAGGCCCGCACGTGTGGCAACGACCTTGCGCGCTACATCGAGTTCCTGTGGGAGGAGGAGGAGCGCCTCGTCGAGCATGCAAAGAGCCTTACCGCCACCGTGGCTGTGGCACACGTCGACGCAGAGGCGAGGAATCAGGAGATCTATGAGGAGAACCACCGCTTCGAGAGGGGTCGTCTGGAGCAGCAGAGGGTGTTTGAGGTGAGCGTCGCTGAAGATGCAGCAGCGGCAGGCACCGTATTGAAGTTATCCAGCTCGTCGGTAGCTCCTGCTCCTCTTCCTCTTACTGAGCGTGCTCGGCAGAGGAGAGGCTGCCGGAAGTAGTACAAAGCCCCTCCGTAGTAGTAGTATTTAGGGGCTATTTTATTCAGTTCATCTGACTATAGATGTGGTGGAACTGTACAACGTACTTAAAATTACCTAGTATATATAGTTGAACTAGCTATTTCAGTACGTGGTTGGCAACAATTGGGGAAGTTGAACTGTTTGTATAAACTAAGCACGACTGCTTAATCTATGAATGAAATCTATGCTTAATTACTGAATTTTAGTTGCAAAAATTAGATAGTGCTAGTGTTTTTTAGATGCATATTTTGACAAATCGCAGTGTTACATGGATTGACAAATGGCAATGTTACTAGATTAGTAAATGTTAATCTTTCCAGTTTGATAAATGGCAATATACCCAATATGACAGATGCAGATCTTACCAAATTGTCTATACGTAGTTGCACACGGGTCATCCGAAAAACTGTTTGCATTGAAGGGAGGTAGAAATCCTGCTTGCCAATTTTTCTCTTGCATACTTTATTCAATCTGAACCATTTGCGTTGAAGAGATGCACAAATCCTACGCAGCGATTTTTCCCTTGGCTTACTGCGGAAGACCATAGCTCTCACTTTGCATACAGGTGTTCTATCTAAAACATTTGCGATGAAGAGCTGCACAAATCCTGCTCGGCACATTTTCCCTGGGCTTATTGGGGAAGCTGTCAGTGTACATACGGGTGTTCTATCTACAATGTTTGCGATGTTGAGTGGCAGCTAGTTCTTTCAAAATGCCTTTGTTGATTGTTATTCGAGTGCGCCTTCTCTCAAAATGGACACGAAAATTACCACAGCATGTCGGGTGCCATTCCATGATAGCATGCCAAGTTTCATGAATTTCAGACAAGTTTTGGATTTACTAGAATTTAAAAACAAAGTATCTCAACGTTTTGCCGGCAATCAATAGTGCTGGTGTTTGAAATTCATTCCCATTTCTTACATGGGACCTAAGCATGCACCCAAAGAAATAGATTTGATTTTTCAACCAATTTATATGCACTGGAGCATGTGCATGTAGTTCAAATTTGAATTATGCACATAAAATGCATAGAAAACCCAGTTAATATAAAAAAATGTCCAAACGAACCCCGAAAAATTCCAAAATTGAACACAACACTCCTGTTGTTCTATGTTGACACTAGAATTTTTTTGAAAGAAATAAGAAGCAACGGTTATCATTTCGTCCCCAAAGGTGGCACGTTCCCTACGGAAACCATCAAGCTTGTTGTGAGAAGCTCTAGTTTGTGAGAAGCTTATATCCAAACCTGCCCCAAATGGTACAAAACTTTTACCATGGCATGTCAGGTGCCATTCCATGATAGCATGCCAGGTTTCATGAATTTTAGATGAGTTTTGGATTTACTAGAATTTGAAAACCAGGTATCTCAATGTTTGCGGCCGAGTGATGGTGGTAGGGTGTTTGACATTCATTCCCATTTCTTGCATGGGAGCTAAGTATGCAACCAAGGACACATATTTGAATTTTTAACCAATTTATATGCATTAGAGCATGTGCATGTAGGTCAAATTTGAATTATGCACATAAATGCATTGCAAACTCAATTAATGCATAAGAAATGTGCTAACGAACCCCAAAAATTCCAAAATTTTACACAACACTCATGTTGTTCTATGTTGACACTAGAGAAAAAATTTAAATCAAGAAGAGGCAACAACTATCGTTTCGTCCATAGAGGCTTGTTGTGAGAAGCTCTGGTTTGTGAGAAGCTTATACCCAAACCTGCCCCAAATGGGATAAAAAATTTACGACGGCATGTTGATGCCGCTCCATGATAGCATGGCATGTTTCGTGAATTACAGACGAGTTTTGGATTTACTAGAATTTAAAAATCAGGTATCTCAATGTTTGTGGCGGAGTGACGGTGGCAGGGTGTTTGACATTCATTCCCATTTCTTGCTTGGGACCTAAGCATGCAACCAAGGAGACATATTTGAATTTTCAACCAATTTATATGCATTAGAGCATGTGCATTGAAAGGTCAATTAATGCATAAATTTGAATTATATGCATTAGAGCATGTGCATTGAACACTCAAATTTGAATTATGCACATAAATGCATTGAAAGGTCAATTAATGCATAAAAATGTTCAAACGAACCCCAAAAATTCCAAAATTTAACACAACACTCCTGTTGCTCTATGTTGCCACTAGAGCAGAACTTGAAATCAAGAAGAGGCAACGGATACTGTTTCATCCAGAAAGGTGAAGCGTTCCCTACCATAACCATGAGGCTTGTTGCGAAAAGCTCTGGTTTGTGAGAAGCTTATACCCCAACCTGCCCCAAATGGGACAATATTTTTGCCACTGCATGTTGCTGCCGTTCCATGATAGCATGTCAAGTTTCATTAATTTTGGACGAGTTTTCAATTTACTAGAATTTTAAAACCATGTATCTCAATGTTAGCGGTCGAGCGACAGTGGCAAAGGTGTTTCACATTCATTCCCATTTCTTGCATGGGACCGAAGGTTGCAACCAAGGACACACATTTGATTTTTCAACCCGTTTATATGCAATGGAGCATGTGTATGTAGTTCAAATTTGAATTATGGACATGAATGCATAGAAAACTTAGTTAATGTATAAAAATGTCCACGCGAACACCGAAATATCCCCAAAAATTGCAAACACTCATGTTGTTCTATGTTGACACGAGAAATTTTTTGAAAGTAAGAAGATGCAACAAATATCGTTTCGTCCCCCAAGGTGTGTGTTCCCTACTGAAACCATCATGCTTGTTGTGAGACAAGCTCTGGTTTGTGAGAAGCTTATACCATAACCTGGACCAAATGGGACAATGTTCTTTTATCCCAGCATCTTGATGCCGTTCAATGATAGCATGCCAAGGTTCATGAATTTTAGACGAGTTTCATATTTACTAGAATTACAAAAGCAAGCACCTCAACATTTGCCGGAGAGCCACTGTGCCATGGTGTTTGAAATTCATCCCCATTTCTTGAATGGGACGTAAGCATCAACCCATGGACACATATATAATTTTACAACCCATTTTGGTGCACCGGAGCATGTGCATGGTGTTTAATTTTGAATTGTGCACCTGAAATGCCTAGAAAACCAAGTTACCGTATAAAAATGTCCAAAGGAACCCTGAATAATTCCAATTTTTTTGACGACACACCTATAGTTGCATGTTCACTACAGATAGAAGTTCTAGCAATTCAAACACCATCCTTTGCAGTTGTGACCCCATTATGTAATTCAAATCAAGATGAAAAATCAAGTAGATCCCACACAGTTTATTATCATCAACCATGTGAGATGCAGTACAAAATATCCTGGAGCACCGTTGGTGTATAGTATGCCTATGGCTTACGCGAGAAGGTTCGTCAGCTAGAGTCCACAGCCGGCGTGTCAAGCACGCTAGCTCGCTCCCCAAATATCATTTCACTGTTCAATCGTCGTCGGTGAAAGATGGGGACGTGGACCCACGTCCCGAGGGCAAATTTGGTGGCCCACTCCAGCGAGAGCGCGGCCGCAGCTGCCAGGCGCGTGCTAACAAGCTTCATGAGGGCGACCGAAATCTACGACCGGGCAGCCAACACAGCCCAAACGGCCGTTGTTGCTTCTCAGGCGGCAACAGCAACATCTGCCTCGGGGATAGCAACTGGCGAGAGCGGCACAACAACTGTCTGTTCCATAGTGGCGGCCTTAGCCCTGATGGATGCCGCCCAGGACCATGTCGAGGCCGCCCACGCCCAGCTCGTGGCGGTCACCGCACAAATCGAAAGATGCTTCTCTGACAATGGTCGGCAACCCACGACCAAAGAGTTGGCTATTGTTGAGAGTGTTCGAGCAGCCATCCGTTCCTGCGTGGCATACCTTGCCACGACGGAGCGCGTCAAAGCCCATATGGTGACCGCCCACACCTAGCTCGTGGCGGTCTTTTCCAAAGAGATGGCGGACGCGGATGGCGAGATGCTTGCCGAGTATGGTGTGATGGATGCCATGGATCCCCTTCCTTAGTTGACCATCGTGCGCGAGCTCGACATGGAGGAGGCGGCGAAGATCGACGAGCACCAGCCATAGTAGTACTCTTTGTTTTGTTTAATTAAGAGCGCGGGTCTTTAATTTGTTAGAGTAATTTTTAGGCCAGCCAGCTCTGTTTAATTGTTGAATTTGCTCGATTAAGAAGTGTGGGTGTGTTCTAGTCTCCTTTGTGTACCCAAATTATGCAATGACGTGGATGAGCACTTTAACTAGGGAAATTGGAACCAAAATTTTTGACGTTCAAACTCATCGCACACGGGTTTAGCTATCTGAATCGTTTGTGATGTTCACATATCGTACACAGTTCAGAATAAGGGACCGTGTCTGATGACACTTTGTGCGCCAATTTTTTCGCTGAAGCGATTCCAAATTTTTTGCTTCTGAGGAAATATCTACCTCCCCGCCCCCCTTACCAAAAGCCACATTTCCCCTGTTTCAGCCTTCCTTTCCAAGTTGAAACCTTCACTCCTTGCTTGCAGCACCGCCCCCTCGCCGGCGAACCTCCTTCACGCTACCCGGCCTCGCCTATCCAGGCAGGTAATCCACACCCGACCCCCATCCTCCTCCTTCCACATCCCACATGCCCCGACCGCCGGCGTGGGCGCGACAGCTTCCACCCAAATCACCAACCCCTCCACCAAATAAGCGCCGCCCTAAGCCATGGTGCACACAGTATAGCCAGGATCTTAAGGAGCATTTGGCAACGGAGAAGCAAATCGCGGCCGCACGCGCGAATGAGGTCGTGATGGCTGCCATTCGTGCCGACCCCCAGATCTTGGAGGAGCACCTTGCCATTTGCTAGCTACGCCAGTTAAGCATGCTCAGTTTACCCGTTGCATGTGCTGCTCCTGCCTTTCCTTAACAAATTCTAGTGAATTGTGCTATCTACTTTTACCATGCAATCTGTTGCTCTAGTGTATACAATACTGGAATCAGCTTCTTTGTCGTCCGCCATGGCGGATGGCAAAGGCATACAAGGCGGACGGCAAAGACCTTTGCCGTCCGTCAGCTGACGGCAACATGTCCGGCTGAATGGGCTACGGCAAAGGCTTCTTTGCCGTCAGCTGGCGGACGACAAAGATGAAACGATCTTTGCCGTCAGCCGGCTGACGGCAACGGTCCTGGACGGCACACATGACAACGTCCGGCCGTTAGGGGGCTAACGGTGAGCTTTGCCGTCAGCTGGCGGAAGACAAAGTAACCAAATAGGACAGCCCCAGGTTGAACAGGGAGCTGCCATGTGGCATCTTTGCCGTCCGCTGGCTGATGGCAAAATGCTTTGCCATCCGCTGGCGGACGGCAAAGATCCTTTATAGCCCCAATTTTTCTTAAATTCATTCAATATGAACACACAAGTTTCAACACACAAATTTCACAAAAGACATATCCAACACACAAGTTTCATCATATATACATACATAACCAACACGTACATAGTTCCATCCATACATATTACAAAAGTTTCACATTGTTCATCCAACACTGTTATTGTGACGCCCCAAGACCGACGCTCCAGGCGGCTCCCATGTTTTTCGTTGTTGCCGTGTGATTTATTTGTTTGTTGCATTCATCATCGCATCATTCGCATTGCATTGGCATCGTTTTTCATAAAACGTGCATCCGTTGTTAGTTGCCGCTTCTCCCTCGCCTCCGTTGACGTTTCTCAGACCAACCGTTCTTTTGTTGTCTGACCGTTTGACCCTCTCTGCACAACCACCCCCCCTCTTGAGCGTGTCCGAAACCTCCCCTGAACCCGAACCGGTCTGTCATTACCGTTGGGACCGGATCATCCCCAAACGTCTACAAAATATCTCCGTTTTCTTTGTTTGGTCTTCCTAGCATATTTTTCTGGAACCGTCCGATTTAATCGGAGGGACCAAATACCCCTACCCAAGAATCCCTTACTATATATATCAGTCCAACCCTAGATTCTAGGGGCTTGTCCCATCCACCAAATCCCCTCACCCGCCGCCGCCAGTCCTCTTCCTCATCGGGATCCTCCCGATCCAAAAAAATCCCCTCGCAGCCAGCCTGAGCTCCACCTTGTTTTCCCCACCAGACCAATCCATCCCAGCCATCCCGATCCCCACGAAGATCCTCCTCGCCTCCTACCCGAGCGCTCCTCCCTGTGCGCTTCCTCTGATTCCCGAGGCCGAGCCGGCCCGTGCCCGCAACCCTCGCGAGCGCCGCGAGCTCTTCTGCCTGAGCCGGCGACCAACCCGTAGGCCGTGCCCTCCGGCTACCCCGCCGTCGGCAAGCACGACCAGGCCAGGATTCCCTCGCCCTCTCCCTTGACCGTCTCTCTTTTCCTCTCTGTCTCTAATCTCTCTGCTCCCTCTCTGCCGCCATGGACAGGGACCGACGCCATGGACGCCCGTGCTCTACCTCGAGTCCACCACCGCTGCTGTTTCGCGTCAGATCCGGCCGGGGACCGCTGGATCTCGCCATCCCCGCCATCCACGCGCCGCCGGAGGCCACCTCCCCGCCAAGTTCGCCTCTGCCGCTCCCCCTGCTACCTCCAGGCGCCGCCCGCAGTCTCCCCGGCATCGAATGAGCGACCGCGGCTGCCCCGTTGGCGTTGACCCGTTCCCGCACGCGCCTGGGCCGCATCCCGTGGCCAGTCACGCCAAGTCCCTGCGTCGCCGTCCTTGCACCCGCCGGCCTCCCTGCTTCTGCTCCCTGAGACCGCCGCCGCTTCTTTCTGTGCGAGAGCAGGACGAGCAGGACGGCCCCGCCCTACTTTGCGTCCGTCGAGATCCGACGCTGGCCCGCCGTCTTCGACCTCCCTCTGCGTGGCCACAAGCTCACGCGCCGCCGGCGTCCTCGCCAAGACCTGCCGCTGCTGCGCCTTGTTTCGTGTGAAGCCACTGCGCCAAGCCCTGCCTGCTTCGCCTCCTGTCTTCGAGTGCAGGACGACGAGCGTGGGCCTCGTCCAGCCTCGCCATCTCCAGCGCCCCGCTTGGGCCTCCTCTCCAAGGCCTCAGCCCGATGTGAGTGCCAGTCGCCTGCTTCGCTCGCAGCCCAGCTGGCTCTGGCCCAGCCAGCATTCACCACCACCGACGGGGCCATGGCCCATGGTGAGCAGCGCCCAGCCCCTCTTCTGTGCATGTTGGGCCAGCTAGTTTCGGCCCATGTATTTTTTTCCATGCGCTGCGAATTTTGTCATTTAACCAGAGATTGCCTGTTTTACAGAAAAACCCCTAAGCATCATGCATGTAATAATTAATTAACCGTGCATCGGATTAAAACAAATTATATATGTAAAATGCTTAGAATATTGTGTAGATTAATAATATGCCATTTTCATCCATGTTCAAAATATTTAAAATGTTGTTTGTTTAAATTTGCTCAAATGCCATGTTAAAATGATTTAATTCATAACTAAACAACCGTAGCTCGATTTTAAATAAACTTTATATGTAAATGGGGTGGAAAAATGCCTAGATTAACATGGTCCACTTTATTTTCCTGTTTAACAACTTTAAAATATGTTTTAGGGCAGAACTGTAGCAAATTCATAAATTGCATATGAGGTTTTTCCGGAAATGTTGTTTGTTGTTCCGGCCTCATTTAAACTTGCCTAAATAGTTAGTTTACTTTTGCTTCACCCCTTGCCATGTTTAACAACATTTAACATTGTTGTGTACCTAAAAGAGAGCGAACTAAATAACTCGGATGTGGTGTTTCGTCAATATGCAACTCGTTGCATATTGAGCTCCACTTAACTTGTAGCATTGTTTGTTGCACTTTGCCATGCCATGCCTCATTAAACCGGACATGCATCATACTTGTTTGTGCATCATGCCATGTTTATGCTTGTGTGTTTACCATGTTGTTTGTTTCTTTCCGGTGTTGCTTCTTAGTCCCGGTAATGTTGCGATTGTGAGGATTCGTTCGACTGCGAACGTTTGTCTTCTTCATGGACTCGTTCTTCTTCCTAGCGGGATTTCAGGCAAGATGACCGCTACCCTGGATCTCACTACTATCATTGCTATGCTAGTTGCTTCGTTCTATCGCTATGCTGCGTTACCTATCTTTTGCTCATCAAGCCTCCCAAATTGCCATGAACCTCTAACCTTTGACACCATTCCTAGCAAACCATTGTTTGGCTATGTTACCGCTTTGCTCAGCCCCTCTTATAGCGTTGCTAGTTGCAAGTGAAGTTGAAGATTGCTCCATGGTGGACAGGATTTTGGTTGGGATATCACAATATCTCTTATATTATTAATGCATCTATATATTTGGTAAAGGGTGGAAGGCTCGGCCTTATGCCTGGTGTTTTGTTCCACTCTTGCCGCCCTAGTTTCCGTCATACCGGTGTTATGTTCCCGGATTTTGCGTTCCTAACGCGGTCGGGTGATTTATGGGACCCCCCCTGACAGTTCGCTTTGAATAAAACTTGTCCAGCAAGGCCCAACCTTGGTTTTACCATTTACCTCACCACCACCTATCCCTTTCCCTTGGGTCGGCCAACCCGAGGGTCATCTTTATTTTAGCCCCCCCGGGCCAGTGCTTGTCTAAGTGCTGGTCCAAACCGAGCGATGTCCGGCGCCCCCTGGGCAACCAGGGTCTCTGCCAACCCGACGTCTTGCTCATCCGGTGTGCCCTGAGAACGAGATATGTGCAGCTCCTATCGGGATTTGTCGGCACAGCGGGAGGCTTTGCTGGTCTTGTTTTACGACTGTCGAAATGTCTTGTAAACCGGGATTCCGAGACTGATCGGGTCTTCCTGGGAGAAGGTCTATTCCGTCGTTGATCGCGAGAGCTTGTCATGGGCTATGTTGGGACACCCCTGCAGGGTATAAACTTTCGAGAGCTGTGCCCGCGGTTATGTGGCAGATGGGAATTTGTTAATGTCCGGTTGTAGAAAACCCGAAGTTGACCTTAATTAAAATACACCAACCATGTGTGTAACCGTGATGGTCTCTTTCCGGCGGAGTCCGGGAAGTGAACACGGTGTTGGAGTTATGCTTGACGTAGGTTGCTATAGGATCACTTCTTGATCATACTTTTATCGACCGTGCTTCGCCTTCTCTTCTCGCTCTCATTTGCGTATGTTAGCCACCATATATGCTAGTCGCTTGCTGCAGCTCCACCTCATGCCTTTACCTTACCCATAAGCTTAAATAGTCTTGATCTCGCGGGTGTGAGATTGCTGAGTCCTCGTGGCTCACAGATACTTCCAAAACCAGTTTGTAGGTGCCGATGAAACCGTGCAGGTGACGCATCCGAGCTCAAGGAGGAGCTCGATGAAGATCTTGCCCTTTGTGTTGTTTCGTTCTAGTTGATCAGTAGTGGAGCCCAGTTGGGGTCGATCGGGGACCTTTGTCGCATTTGGGGTTCTTCTTTTATTTTGGTTCCGTAGTCGGACCTTGATTGTATCTGTATGATGTAATGCTTTACTCATGTAATTGTGTGAAGTGGCGATTGTAAGCCAACTATGTATCTTTTTCCCTTATGTATTACATGGGTTGTGTGAAGATTACCTCACTTGTGACATTGCTTTCAATGCGGTTATGCCTCTAAGTCGTGCTTCGACACGTGGGAGATATAGCCGCATCGAGGGCATTACAAGTTGGTAATCAGAGCCTTCCCCGACCTTAGGAGCCCCACTGCTTGATCGTTTTTAGCGGCCGAGTTGTGTCTAGAAAAATGTTTTGAGTCATTTAGTATTATATATATCGGAGAGTTAGGAATTCTTTTTACTCCTCAGTCCCTTCGTCGCTCTGGTGAGGTCTCCTGACGTAGAGTTTTGACTCTTCTCTTCTCAAATTTCACTAAATTTTTTTTAGGATCACGCAGGTATCTTGGAATCGTTCCACTGGTTTTATGATGAGAACATTGTCTTGGTGCCTCCTGTCAGGGGTTTAGTGGAAGTGTCCCAGGGAGTTGAGCTCTGAGGTGTTGTCATCATAATTTTATCATTGCAGTTCTGGAATACCTGAGTTTAGTACGCCGACATCGAAAATCTCTTTTATGCAGCTGTTGGTGAGATAACCCCGATAACCCAGTACTGAGGTGAGTACGGGAGTATTGCCATGACTTGTATAACGGATGCTTTTCGAAGGTTGAGGTAGACAATTTCCGAAGGTTTCTTGGTTATGTGTTGATGGATGGATACAGCTGGATGTAGGGATTGTTAGTTTGGGTGAGATATATTGCTTCCCCTGTATCCCCAACACCAGGTTGCATAACCAGAAAGTTTCGGGAGTTTATAGGTGGGAATTCAAGTAGCTCCTAGAATATCTTTCCGACAGATGCATGATATGGGATTGGGTAAATCTCTATCATATGTATTTGTTCCGGCTTATTTCGCAAGCCAAATCCTTTGTTTTGTTTTATTTGTGGTATTCGAGTTGCTTCAATGTCAAATGTTGAATCCATACCTTTCCTAAACGGTGTTCTCATATTGCTATGTGAATACTAATCCTTTTGATCATTGATTTTGTCATGTCAACTCCTTTCCAACCGGTGTGCTTCTCTTCAAGTGGATCCCATCATTTTTCCCATCCGCAAGATCAAATCTAAGTTTTCTCAACGGTGTTTGTTTCATCCGTCCCAAGTTGCCTTTGTTTTCCCGCCCTCCCACCCTTTTTATTCAAGGACACAGATTTTTTTTAATCAAGTATCCATTTATTCATGTGAAGTCTCTTCACTCTTTTCAATCAATGTTCTTATCCGGTGATTTCCCATGAAGATGCTCACGAGCTTCAAGTTCATCATCCTTCGTTTTTTTAATTGTCCGGTGGATCCATATCAAGCTTTTGATATTCACCATTTCCCTTTCCTTGTTTCAAATGCTTTTTAATACCGGTGCACCTCTTAATCTTTCACTTCTCGCTATTTGTTATTCCGGAGTGCTCAAGATATCTCGAAGATTCGTGTTTCCACTCTGCATTCATTCAAGCTCTTTCGAGATTGGTATCTCATTCAAGTCATTTAATTCAACCGGTGCAACATCTCTTTTAAATCTTTTCAACGGTGTTCTCTTTTGAGTGGGCCCTAACCCACAGGTCTTTTCCCAGGATCTTACCTGACTCTTCTATTTTCCCAGAGCTATTCCAAATTCTTTTCAGAGTTTGACGTAAGAATGAATTTCATCAGTCAGATGCCATCTCCAAGATCGCTTTCACATTCTTTTCATCTTTGGCTCAACCTTTTTTTATTTTAATCCTTCCGGAGTGTCTCAACAATTCATGGTGGTGTTTCTCGTCGTCATTCTCGAATTTTGAAGACCGAAGAAGAGTTCCTCTTAAATCCTTACCCGTTCTTCCATATTCATGGTTCTAGCTTCATGCTATCCTCATAATTGTTTTCGATTGTGAGAATTCTTTTCAACCATCTGACGCATTTGAAGGGTTGCTTCCTTTCTCGATCATCTGAAAGCCATCATTTCTGAATATTACTCATTCTCAGCTTTCAACTCTCGTTCTCGAATTCTTCCGGTGCATCATTCAAATAACCTCTAAAGAGTTCGTGGCCTCTTCGCTCTCATGTATCTAAATCCCTTCAAGTATCTTCATTCGATTTCCAATTCTTCCAGGTGAATCGTGCCTTTGCTACGTTCATTTTCATTTCTTATGGTGGTTCGTTCAAGATTTCGCTTCCATTGTTATCATATCAGTTCATTCATTGTTTCCAAATCCCACCGGTGGTTCCATCAATACCTTCTCAAGTTTACGCTATATCCCTCTTAATCCTTTCTACGAGAATAAGTAATATGCAAAATCCATTGCTTGCCATCAATTTAATTTGATGAAGGATAAGCATACAATAAATCTTATTCTTATTTCCGCGAGGTGATTCAATTCTTTTCTTCCGGAGATTATTCATGATGAATAAATTCTTGATTACAAGTGATTCATCTTTCTTTCCGGAGTTAGTCATCATATCACATTCTCGGTTCGAGAGGCTTCATCTTTCTTTTTCCGGAGTTCCAAGTTTTCTGCATTATCCCATCGCGAAGCTTCATCTTATCACTGCAAAGGTTCACCTTGTGTTTTCAACTTCTCTTTCTTTGTATCATCCTTTTATTACCGAAGTTCTTCATTGAGGCTCTACATGGTGGTTCGTCAAGGATTCTTTTCATTCTTCAATTGTTCTTCAAGATTTCGCTCGAAGTTATGATCCGCCAAGCTATACTCAAAATTAAACAGGGTGCCCAACACATGTTTTGTTTTGAGGAGCTCAAGTATTCTTCATCTTGCATTCCAAAGTGCAATTCTTTCTACCTTATCTTTTGAGGTGGTGTTATGTCACTCTTGACAATTCCCTTCATGTTTCATGATTCATATTTTTGTCAAAAGTGAGGTATTTTAAATCCATCAGTCTCTTCATTGGAGTTATCTTGGGTTATATTTCACCTAAAGCTTTCCCTAAGGATTGTTGCTATTTATGGTGCTTATAAATGACCCAAGTTCTTCATTTGTCCTCCCGGTGAAATAAGTTTCTCGTCTCCTTGTTGATATCAATCCAATCATTTGTTTCTGTTGGTGGCAGAAGCTCACCTCATAATTTTGAGATGTTTTCATAAGCCCGCCACAAGCTTATTCTTTTTGTTGCTGGTTTTCCAACAACTCCGTTATAACCTTCTTGGAAGGGTGCTTTCCGAGCCCATTTGTGGCAGAAGTTTGCATTTTCTCCTACATTCTGTTATTCCAGTGATCTATCTTCTATTCTTTTGTTCCAGAGGCATTGTGATGTTACTCTCTTCGACCCATCATCTCATTTTGTAAATATCATGTAATTTTCCTTGCTTATCCATTTAGCCGGAGTGTCGTGTTTTCATTCGAGTTCTCTCAGCTTATCAAGTTTTGCCTCCCTTCTCAACCGGAGTGCGGTTTGTAATGTTTCTTACCCCTTGTGCCATTCTTTCAATTCCGGAGGCAGTGTGTTGTTGATTTCATCAAGTATCCTCTCATCTTGTCAAGTTCATGTTCAATTCCTTCCATGTTCAACCGGAGTGCTGCCCGAATTCTTCCCCTCTCATCTTGTTTTAACCGGAGTGGTTTCGAATTCTATCTTGTCCATTAAACTCTTGATTCATGTCTTTGCAACCTTAAAGTTCCCATAATGTTCCTTGTTCCTTTTTTTTTCTAACGGATTGTTTGCAATCTCATTCATCTGTGTTGTACTCTTTCTTTTAAATTGCTCAACCTCTCAAGGTTCGTGGTTTCACTCGTTCGTCAAAGAAGCAACTTAGTTTTACCTCTTCTCTTCCTCTTCCGTTTTCCCTTCGGTGCCATCCTAGATCTCGGGACGAGATCCTCTCGTAGTGGTGGAGTGTTGTGACGCCCCAAGACCGACGCTCCAGGCGGCTCCCATGCTTTTCGTTGTTGCCGTGTGATTTATTTATTTGTTGCATTCATCATCGCATCATTCGCATTGCATCGGCATCGTTTTTCATAAAACGTGCATCCGTTGTTAGTTGCCGCTTCTCCCTCGCCTCCGTTGACGTTTCTCAGACCAACCGTTCTTTTGTTGTCTGACCGTTTGACCCTCTCTGCACAACCACCC
Source organism: Triticum timopheevii (assembly GCA_963921465.1). Taxonomy (NCBI): domain Eukaryota; kingdom Viridiplantae; phylum Streptophyta; class Magnoliopsida; order Poales; family Poaceae; genus Triticum; species Triticum timopheevii. The sequence continues at coordinate 146,785,905 of OY997270.1, forward strand.
CCCCCTCTTGAGCGTGTCCGAAACCTCCCCTGAACCCGAACCGGTCTGTCATTACCGTTGGGACCGGATCATCCCCAAACGTCTACAAAATATCTCTGTTTTCTTTGTTTGGTCTTCCTAGCATATTTTTCCGGAACCGTCCGATTTAATCGGAGGGACCAAATACCCCTACCCAAGAATCCCTTACTATATATATCAGTCCAACCCTAGATTCTAGGGGCTTGTCCCATCCACCAAATCCCCTCACCCGCCACCGCCAGTCCTCTTCCTCATCGGGATCCTCCCGATCCAAAAAAATCCCCTCGCAGCCAGCCCGAGCTCCACCTTGTTTTCCCCACCAGACCAATCCATCCCAGCCATCCCGATCCCCACGAAGATCCTCCTCGCCTCCTGCCCGAGCGCTCCTCCCTGTGCGCTTCCTCTGATTCCCGAGGCTGAGGACCTCTTTGGATTGAAGGATTTTCATAGGAATATTGGAGGATTCCAATTCATTGGATTTTTTCCTAAAGAAGCCCTTTGGATCAAAGGAACCACACCTCCAAAATTCCTATGGATGCATTCCTACACCTCAATCCTATAGGAATTTCAACATCCACTATAACCTCTTTTTTACACTGATTCGCGTAGGATCGAGGCACTTTTCCTGTGTTTTTCCTGTGTTCCATCCAAATGACCATTCTTGTAGTTTTCCTCTATTTTGTAATCCTCTGTTTTGCACCTACAATCCCGTCAAATTCCTGTGTTTTTTGAATTCCTTTGTTTTTTAATCCTGTGATCCAAAGAAGCCCTGAGCCGGCCCGTGCCCGCAACCCTCGCGAGTGCCGCGAGCTCTTCTGCCTGAGCCGGCGACCAACCCGTAGGCCGTGCCCTCCGGCTACCCCGCCGTCGGCAAGCACGACCAGGCCAGGATTCCCTCGCCCTCTCCCTTGACCGTCTCTCTTTTCCTCTCTGTCTCTAATCTCTCTGCTCCCTCTCTGCCGCCATGGACAGGGACCGACGCCATGGACGCCCGTGCTCTACCTCGAGTCCACCACCGCTGCTGTTTCGCGTCAGATCCGGCCGGGGACCGCCGGATCTCGCCGTCCCCGCCATCCACGCGCCGCCGGAGGCCACCTCCCCGCCAAGTTCGCCTCTGCCGCTCCCCCTGCTACCTCCAGGCGCCGCCCGCAGTCTCCCCGGCATCGAACGAGCGACCACGGCTGCCCCGTTGGCGTTGACCCGTTCCCGCACGCGCCTGGGCCGCATCCCGCGGCCAGTCACGCCAAGTCCCTGCGTCGCCGTCCTTGCACCCGCCGGCCTCCCTGCTTCTGCTCCCTGAGACCGCCGCCGCTTCTTTCTGTGCGAGAGGAGGACGAGCAGGACGGCCCCGCCCTGCTTCGCGTCAGTCGAGATCCGACGCTGGCCCGCCGTCTTCGAGCTCCCTCTGCGTGGCCGCAAGCTCGCGCGCCGCTGGCGTCCTCGCCAAGACCTGCCGCTGCTGTGCCTTGTTTCGTCTGAAGCCACTGCGCCAAGCCCTGCCTGCTTCGCCTCCTGTCTTCGAGCGCAGGACGACGAGCGTGGGCCTCGTCCAGCCTCGCCATCTCCAGCGCCCCGCTTGGGCCTCCTCTCCAAGGCCTCAGCCCGATGTGAGCGCCACTCGCCTGCTTCGCTCGCAGCCCAGCTGGCTCTGGCCCAGCCAGCATTCACCACCACCGACGGGGCCATGGCCCATGGTGAGCAGCGCCCAGCCCCTCTTCTGTGCATGTTGGGCCAGCTAGTTTCGGCCCATGTATTTTTTTCCATGCGCTTCGAATTTTGTCATTTAACCAGAGATTGCCTGTTTTACAGAAAAACCCCTAAGCATCATGCATGTAATAATTAATTAACCGTGCATCGGATTAAAACAAATTATATATGTAAAATGCTTAGAATATTGTGTAGATTAATAATATGCCATTTTCATCCATGTTCAAAATATTTAAAATGTTGTTTGTTTAAATTTGCTCAAATGCCATGTTAAAATGATTTAATTCATAACTAAACAACCGTAGCTCGGTTTTAAATAAACTTTATATGTAAATGGGGTGGAAAAATGCCTAGATTAACATGGTCCACTTTATTTTCCTGTTTAACAACTTTAAAATATGTTTTAGGGCAGAACAGTAGCAAATTCATAAATTGCATATGAGGTTTTTCCGGAAATGTTGTTTGTTATTCCGGCCTCATTTAAACTTGCCTAAATAGTTAGTTTACTTTTGCTTCACCCCTTGCCATGTTTAACAACATTTAACATTGTTGTGTACCTAAAAGAGAGCGAACTAAATAACTCGGATGTGGTGTTTCGTCAATATGCAACTCGTTGCATATTGAGCTCCACTTAACTTGTAGCATTGTTTGTTGCACTTTGCCATGCCATGCCTCATTAAACCGGACATGCATCATACTTGTTTGTGCATCATGCCATGTTTATGCTTGTGTGTTTACCATGTTGTTTGTTTCTTTCCGGTGTTGCTTCTTAGTCCCGGTAATGTTGCGATTGTGAGGATTCGTTCGACTGCGTCCGTTTGTCTTCTTCATGGACTCGTTCTTCTTCCTAGCGGGATTTCAGGCAAGATAACCGCTACCCTGGATCTCACAACTATCATTGCTATGCTAGTCGCTTCGTTCTATCGCTATGCTGCGTTACCTATCTTTTGCTCATCAAGCCTCCCAAATTGCCATGAACCTCTAACCTTTGACACCATTCCTAGCAAACCATTGTTTGGCTATGTTACCGCTTTGCTCAGCCCCTCTTATAGCGTTGCTAGTTGCAGGTGAAGTTGAAGATTGCTCCATGGTGGACAGGATTTTGGTTGGGATATCACAATATCTCTTATATTATTAATGCATCTATATATTTGGTAAAGGGTGGAAGGCTCGGCCTTATGCCTGGTGTTTCGTTCCACTCTTGCCGCCCTAGTTTCCGTCATACCGGTGTTATGTTCCCGGATTTTGCGTTTCTAACACGGTCGGGTGATTTATGGGACCCCCCTGACAGTTCGCTTTGAATAAAACTTGTCCAGCAAGGCCCAACCTTGGTTTTACCATTTGCCTCACCACCACCTATCCCTTTCCGTTGGGTCGGCCAACCCGAGGGTCATCTTTATTTTAGCCCCCCCGGGCCAGTGCTTGTCTAAATGCTGGTCCAAACCGAGCGATGTCCGGCGCCCCCTGGGCAACCAGGGTCTCTGCCAACCCGACGTCTTGCTCATCCGGTGTGCCCTGAGAACGAGATATGTGCAGCTCCTATCGGGATTTGTCGGCATAGCGGGAGGCTTTGCTGGTCTTGTTTTACCATTGTCAAAATGTCTTGTAAACCGGGATTCCGAGACTGATCGGGTCTTCCTGGGAGAAGGTCTATTCGTTCGTTGATCGCGAGAGCTTGTCATGGGCTAAGTTGGGACACCCCTGCAGGGTATAAACTTTCGAGAGCCGTGCCCGCGGTTATGTGGCAGATGGGAATTTGTTAATGTCCGGTTGTAGAAAACCCGAAGTTGACCTTAATTAAAATACACCAACCGTGTGTGTAACCGTGATGGTCTCTTTCCGGCGGAGTCCGGGAAGTGAACACGGTGTTGGAGTTATGCTTGACATAGGTTGCTATAGGATCACTTCTTGATCATACTTTTATCGACCGTGCTTTGCCTTCTCTTCTCGCTCTCATTTGCGTATGTTAGCCACCATATATGCTAGTCGCTTGCTGCAGCTCCACCTCATGCCTTTACCTTACCCATAAGCTTAAATAGTCTTGATCTCGCGGGTGTGAGATTGCTGAGTCCTCGTGGCTCACAGATACTTCCAAAACCAGTTTGTAGGTGCCGATGAAACCGTGCAGGTGACGCATCCGAGCTCAAGGAGGAGCTCGATGAAGATCTTGCCCTTTGTGTTGTTTCGTTCTAGTTGATCAGTAGTGGAGCTCAGTTGGGGTCGATTGGGGACCTTTGTCGCATTTGGGGTTCTTCTTTTATTTTGGTTCCATAGTCGGACCTTGATTGTATCTGTATGATGTAATGCTTTACTCATGTAATTGTGTGAAGTGACGATTGTAAGCCAACTATGTATCTTTTTCCCTTATGTATTACATGGATTGTGTGAAGATTACCTCACTTGCGACATTGCTTTCAATGCGGTTATGCCTCTAAGTCGTGCTTCGACACGTGGGAGATATAGCCGCATCGTGGGCGTTACAGTTATCCATCCATCCATGCAAGTTCATCGATACAAAATAAAAGCAGAAAGGGAAAAGAAGCACTCCATCCATGCAAACTTTCATGAATTAAATGAGATCTACAAAATGGGAAACAAGAAAGTTAGAACAAGAAGAAGAACATGAAGAAGAAGGAAATGAAGAAGACTGGAATAAGAAGTAAGCATATGCTTAGGTAAGATGGAGCTAACCTAGCCAATTATGCCATCTTTGAGTGAACTAAGCATATTATGCCATCTTGGTCATTTTGGAACTAACCTAGGTAAACTAGGTCATTTTGGAGCTAACCTAGGTAAACTAGGTCATTTTGGAGCTAACCTAGCTAAAATGGATCATATTGGAGCTAACCTAGGTAAACAAGGTCATTTTGGAGCTAACCTAGGTAAACTTGGTCATTTTCGAGCTAACTTAGGTAAACTAGGTCATTTTGGAGCTAACCTAGCTAAAATGGATCATATTGGAGCTAACCTAGGTAAACTAGGTCATTTTGGAGCTAACCTAGGTAAACTTGATCATTTTGGAGCTAACCTAGGTAAACTAGGTCATTTTCGAGCTAACCTAGCTAAGATGGATCATATTGGAGCTAACCTAGGTAAACTTGATCATTTTGGAGCTAACCTAGCTGAAATGGATCATATTGGAGCTAACCTAGGTAAACTTGATCATTTTGGAGCTAACCTAGCTAAAATGGGTCATATTGGAGCTAACCTAGGTAAACTTGGTCATTTTGGAGCTAACCTAGGTAAAGTAGGTCATTTTGGATCTAACCTAGCTAAAATGGATCAAATTGGAGCTAACCTAGATAAACTTGGTCATTTTGGAGCTAACCTATGTAAAATGGATCATATTGGAGCTAACCTAGGTTAAATGGGTCATTTTGGAGCTAACTTAACTAATTATGGCATTTTTGAGTTAACTAAGCGTAATTATGCCATTTTTACACAAGTAAGCCAAGTGTATATGTCATTATTGTGCAAACCTAGGAAACTAAGCATATTAGAGATAATTTAGCGTATTAGAGCTAACATATGTAATTTCGGAGGAAACAAAGCTAAGTATATATAGATCATTCTGGAGATTTGACATACCTGACATAGTTCACTCCTCATTATTCTTCTCCTTCTCCTTCCTCATCCTGATGTGCAAAGAGCGGCGAGGCGGTGGAGGCAGTGGGGCGTAGTCTTCTACCACAATTGGCATGGTCATGTCGCCCGGCTATGTGATTGCCGGCGCCACCACCATCGCGAGGTCATTGTCAGGCACCACCACCATCGCTAGGCCATCTTCAGGCAACACCATCGCTAGGTCATCCTCAGCCACCACCATCTCTTGCCCATCATCAGCCACCACCTGAAAGTAGTGTTCGTCAGTATCATGCATCAATGAGTTCTGAAGAGCAAATTTTATTCCATTTTCTTGTGGGTTTGACTTGACAAGGCAAAATCAAGAAAGAGGAAGGAAAAGAGTAAGGACGACGATGATGGTGGTCCTCTGCAGCAACGTAAACGGAGCATCTGTACTGATTCTCCTTGTACTGATAGTGCATTAGAAGGAGTCGGTGGGAAATGACACCTATGGGATCACAGGAATCCCTACTACGGTTGCGGGGCGCGGGGATTGTGAGAAGAGCCGAACTAGTAGACAACACAAAGGGGATTTACCCAGGTTCGGGCTACAAAGATGCGTAAAACCCTATGATCCTGCTTTGGTGGATGTATTTAGTGTTCTTGAGCTTTTGGACTAGCTCTAGGTGTTGTGAGGTTCGAAAGAGCCGAATCCCTCTACAGGGTGCCATGGGCTCCTTTTATAGGCGAAAGGGGCTGCCACAGTGGCACTAGGAGGTGGAAAGCGCTACAGCGTTGTGAGCTTATCGCTAGTATTACAGGACAAAGTGCAATTAATGCGAGGCTTAGGTGTCCCTTTACTTCATCGGGCGCGGGAGCGAGGTCCGTCCCGTCCGTCGCCGCTCCTCCTTGCTTCGACACGCACCCTGGCCAACGGTACATGCGGTGCCATGTAGGCAGGCAGGCAGCTGAGGTGGCGCGGTGGTGGAGCCTCCACGAAGGGCTGCAAGTTGCCACGCAGGTGCCTGCCTAGCTGGTTGGGTTGGTAGCTGCATGCGAACGGCGACGGAGACTTGGCTGGCACGGGCCTAGCGGTGGCCCTGTGATACGTCTCCGTCGTATCTATAATTTTTGATTGTTCCATGCCAATATTATTCAACTTTTATATACTTTTTATACTATTTTTTGGGACTAACATATTGATCCAGTGCCCAGTGCCAGTTCCTGTCTGTTACATGTTTTTTGTTTCGCAGAAACCCAATTTCAAACGGAGTCCAAACGGGATAAAAACGGACGGAGATTCATTTTGGAATATTTATGATTTTTGGGAAGTAAAATCAACGTGAAATAGTGTCCAGGGTGGCCACGAGACAGGGGGGCGCCCCCTCCCCCCTGGGCGCGGCCTCGGCTCTTTGTGGGCCACCCATAAGGCGGTTGACGCTCTTCTTTTGGCGCAAGAAAGCTAATTTTATGAGAAAGATCTGGGCGAAAGATTCACCCCAATCGGAGTTACGGATCTCCGGATATTTAAGAAACGGTGAAGGGGTAGAACCAGGGAACGCAGAAACAGAGAGATAGATCCAATCTTGGAGGGGCTCTCTCCCCTCCCAAGCCATGGGAGCCAAGGACCAGAGGGGAAACCCTTCTCCCATCTAGGGAGGAGGTCAAGGAAGAAGAAGAAGAAGGGGGGCTCTCTCCCCCTTGCTTCCGGTGGCGCCGGAACGCCGCCGGGGCCATCATCATCACCGCGATCTTCACCAACACCTCCGCTATCTTCACCAACATCTCCATCACCTTACCCCATCTATATTCAGCGGTCCACTCTCCCACAACCCGCTGTACCCTCTATTTGAACATGGTGCTTTATGCTTCATATTATTTTCCAATGATGTGTTGCCATCCTATGATGTCTGAGTAGATTTTTGTTGTCCTATCGGTGATTGATGAATTGCTATGATTGGTTTGAGTTGCATGTTTTATTATTGGTGCTGTCCTATTGTGCCCTCCGTGTCATGCAAGCGTGAGGGGTTCCCGCTGTAGGGTTTGCAATATGTTTATGATTTGCTTATGGTGGGTTGCGTGAGTGACTGAAACACAAACCCGAGTAAGTAGATTGTTTGCGTATGGGATAAAAGGGGACTTGATGCTTTAATGGTATGGTTGGGTTTTACATTAATGAATCTTTAGTAGTTGCGGATGCTTGCTAGAGTTCCAATCATAAGTGCATATGATCCAAGTAGAGAAAGTATGTTATCTTATGCCTCTCCCTCAAATAGAATTGCAATAGTGATTACCGGTATAGTAACATAGTTAATTGCTTAGGGGAAATTTCACAACTCCTACCACCACTTCTCCACACTCACTATATTTACTTTATTGCATATTTATCTAAACAGCCCCTACTTTTTATTTACGTGTTCTTTATTATCTTGCAAACCTATCCAACAACACCTACACAGTACTTCTAGTTTCATACTTGTTCTAGGTAAAGCGAACGTCAAGCGTGCGTAGAGTCGTATCTGTGGCCGATAGGACTTGAGAGAGTATTTGTTCTACTTTTAGCTCCTCGTTGGGTTCGACACTCTTACTTATCGAAAGAGGCTACAACTATCTCGTATACTTGAGGGTTATCACCTTGCTGGCGCGCTTGGCGTGGGCCTTGCCGGGTGGCCTGGCAAGGGTCTTGCTGTGGCGTGCTGGCGTCCCCAGCAAGGATCCTGCCGGGGGTCTTGTGGGTTCCTTCGGTGAGTATCTTGGTGAGGATCATTGCCTTCCTATCCTCATTTGATCTTGACTATTCTTTGTCTTCACAAAGATTTGCATGCCACCACGGAGGTGCTTCCCGAGCCCTGTCCCAATGCGTTTGTCTAGCGTTGGTGGGCTTAAAGGTGGCTCGCTCGGCTGGTGGGGGCGAGCTCCCTCGGCAAGGGTCTTGCCGGGGCCCCGGAGGCTGCCTCGGCAAGGGTCCTTGACGGGGAAACCTGCTTCGTCCATCCGATCTTTGTGGCCTTGGTCCTTGTCGTTGCTTCGTTTGCCTTGTGCCTTCGGCTTCTCTCCGGCTTCCCTTTCCTACCCGGTTATGTGTGGCCGTGGCAGGTGGCTCTGACTGCCCGTGCACAAGTAAAGGGGTCAAAACGAGAGCCCCTACTTTTGTACACCGACAGGAGCCCCTGGGCATGGGCCATACATAAGCGCAGCATGTTGTTGGGCCAGGCCCAGAACGGTGCGCGGGCAGTTGGGGCGGATTTTACCGCGGTCACTGCTCCATCCGCTGCGCTTCCCCACGACCCGTGTTGAACGCGCGATGTGGGGGTTGTGTGCACATGCGTGACATGGGAGGCATGCGTGGGATACCGTCCGCACGCATGCGTCGCATCGCAGTTAATGGGAAAGGAGGCGGCCCGCGTCTTCCCCATAGAAAGGAATAACCGCGGGCGTGCTGCTCACTTCTCGAGGCTCCTGTGCCTTCCTCCAATCTTAGAACCGCCGCCCCCTTTCTTCCTCCTTCTCGAGCCTCTCTGCCTTCACCCATCGCCGCAGTGCTTCTGCCACCCCCTACTCTTTCGCTTCCCGCGGTCGCCACGGCGCCTAAGTCCACCAAGAGCAAGGGAGCGGCGAAGGACATCATGGTGTCGAAGCAGCCGGAGAGCGAGCTGGTGGCGCGACGGGCGCAGTCCGCCTACTTCCCTTTGATGGTTGGCGTGCCCGAGCTCCGGGAGATGTTCAAGGACCTGTGGGGAGTGAAGATGGGGGAGAGAAGACGGGGCATCCCTCCACGCATGTCGTCCCTACCAGCGCCGGGCCTTCCCCAAATCGGTACCCCTTCTTCGTCGACTATTTCTCCTGCGGGCTCTGTCCCCCCTTTTCTTATTTCTTCAAGGACATCATGCACACCTACGGCTTCCGTCTCCTGGATTTCACCCCGAATGCCGTGGCATGCATGGACCTCTTCCCCCATCTCTGCGAGGGCTTCGTCGGGGTGCACCCCAGCATGGCGCTCTTCCGCCATTACTTCTCCCCTCGGAATCAAAAAGGAGGCACCATTGCAAGTTGCATCACCTGGATCCCGAGGGCCAAGGGGGCGTACCCGTACGGCGCCATGAAGGAGAGGTGGGAAGAATGGCGGGGCCGGTGGTGCTGGATTGAGGAGGAGGACTCGCCAGCATTCTGCGAGGTTCGCCCGAAGCTGCCAGTCCACGGCGGCGATTGGGGCGACGTCGATGCCGACGACGCTAAGCTGACGGTCACCACCACCAGGATTCTCCGACTCACCCAGGCCAGGCTCACCCTCGAAATGATAGGGGCGGACTTCATCCGCCGCCGGATTGCCCCTCTCCACGACAAGGGGAGGCCGGCCTGGCTCTTTGTGAACGTCGCCGACATCATGAGGCTCCACCCCGGCCTCGACAACAACCTGACGGTGCTGAGGCACGCCCACCTTTGCCAACGGATCTTCCAGCTCGAGGTCGATGACGAGGGCGAGGTCGAGCGGTCCGGCAAGCTTGCCGGGGCAACCGCGAAGGCCGGCAAGGTCGACAAGGAGCCCATTTTCAAGCTGCCGGCGGGAGTGGTCCCGCTGAGCAACAACTCTCGCCGGAACAAGATCATCGCCATGATGTCACTCTTCAACGCGCATGGCCTTGACCAGAACTGGGTTGAGCCGGATGGGCTCGTGGTGCAGGAGTTCTTCGACACCTTGCATGAGGTGTACATCACTGCCGAGCCGCGGCTTATCCAGGATACTTCTTCGTCGGAGCTGGACTATATCGCCGCCAGGGTGGAGGAGGCGAGGCTTGCCGAGGAGGAGGCAAAGCTCGTCAAGGAGGCTGGCAGCACCGGCGGCGTGGTGGACAAGGCCGCGGCGGAGGCGGAGGAGGGGGAGCGCTGGGGAGGCCAGCTGCGCCGACACCGGGGCTCTCCTCGTTGAAGACACTGCCGACGGATCGTCAGAGGAGGAGGGCGAGGGGGCGAAGACCGCGACCGTCGATCCTCTGATCGCCGGAAAAGGCTGGGTCCTGTGGCGGGCCATCTCCGGCGAGACGGTCCGCCTCGACCGGGCTGTGCAGCTGCAGCAGGCCCAGGAGGCACCCGTGGGCCAGACGAGGGCGGTGGCGATGAAGAAAACGGCGAAAGCCATGGCGTCGAAGAAGAAGACATATGCTTCTTCATCGTCCAAACGCGCCCGTACGCCATCGCCTCCCCCCTCACCGGCAAACATCGGTGCGGGGATTACGTTTGACTTCGGGCCCCTTAGCCCGAAGAGAGACCTCGGGCCTCTCAGTACGGGGAGAAAAAGGAAAGCAACTGAGGAGGAGGAGGAAGAGAACGAAGAGTAAGCTTCTGCTTTCCTCCCGCATTCCTTACACTTCCCTTGATGGCGTTGCTCACTTGTCTTCATCTTGTAGGGATGTGGAGACGCTGGCCCAGAGGATAAAGTGGTCCAGGATTTCGGCGAGTGGCCAGCCCCCGGCAGGCACCTCCAGTACGCCACTGGTGGTGTCGACAAGCCCGGACAGCAGCCCCCAGCCCGGCCCCCAATGTGAGTCCACCATCCACCCTCTATCAACGTGCATCATGCGCAATGCTTCAGTGTTAACCGTGTCGTGGATGCAGGAGAGGAGCAGCACCAAAGGGAGCCACAGAGGGCTTCTCCGATCGTGCCACCTCCGTCAACTACACCGCCCCGAGGGGCGTCCTCGGCAAGGGCACCAAGCACCGAAGTCGTGCACATGGAGGAGGGGGAGGAGAACACAGACGCCGGTGGCTTTGCTTCGACGCCAAACCTTGGCGGAGAAGGGGCTTCCGCCTCTCGGCCCGGCATCGGTAAGACACTCGCTCTCCACTTTTACTTGTGTTCTTTCTTTTCTCTTCTCCTTACTGGCTTTCGATCTTGGCTCCGCCCTGCCTCCTTCTTGGCTCCAGACCCCTCCACAGAGGACGTCGACACCACCATCAAGGACATCACCGCGGATGCCGCGGCGGAGGTGGAGAAGATTGCTGCCGAGCAGAGCGCCAGGGGCGCCGACGAGGATGCCGCCAAGGGGCCCGCCGAGGAGCTCGGCAAGGGGCCTGTTGGGAAGGCCGACAAGGCTGCTGCCGAGGAGGTGGCGTTTAATGACCTGCCCTCTTCCTCCACCGCCTCCGGCCCCGGCAGGTACCTGAGGGTAAGTGACAACCTCTTCATCCACATCCTTGGCGCGTCGAGGACCAGGGCTCCCTTTGAAGGACAGGTGTTCGACGAGGAGGCACTTGCCACCACCGGGCTCGAGGTCGTCGATGAGCCGAGCCTTGGTGGCGTCGGCTCCCAGGAGGAGCAGCTGCTCCAGGCCATGGGTGCTAGCTTCCGGAAGCTCCAAGCGCTCCACTGCGCCTGCTTGGACAAGGCCAAGTCCAGGGCGGCGGTGGTGGAGAAGATGGAGGAGGACTTTGGAGGGCGCGTCGCCAAGGCGCAAGACTGGTTCCGCCAGGCCTAGGACGAACTGAAGGCTGCCCAGGGTGAGCTCGCCAACTGTGAGGTGGAGCTCGCCCAGAAGCTGGCCGACGTCGAGGAGGCCTAGGAGACGGCGAAGAAGTTGGCCGATGAAGACGAAGCCGCCCGGGCCCATCACGAGGCCGCGCTGAAAACCCAAGAAGAGGACATTGCCGTGCACGAGGAGAAGCTTGCCGCCACGCTCTGTGGCAAGGACGAAGAGGTGGCAAGCTCGTCCTGCAGCGGACCCAAGAGCTGGAACGGAGGCATCAGGAAGCACTCAACGCCCACGCTCAGGCTCACGCCGGCAGGGTGAAGGAGCTGGAGGGGCAAGCTCTCAAGCTGGCCCAGGAGAAGCATACGCTCAACGGCGCTCTGACGGTGGCGCAGGGCGAGGTCATCAGGAAGTCCTGAGAACTCTCCGAAGCCAAAACCTCCATCAACGACCTAAAGTTGAAGCTGGGAACTCTCGAGAAGACGCTGTCGGAGGCTAGAACCCGGGAGGGGATCCTGACCAAGGAGCTGGCGACGGAGAAGCAGCGGCGGATAAACGAGACCGCCAACCTCGAGGACCACATGGAAGGAGAGAAGCGTTGGCTCGAACGTCTTGCCGTCGTTGCAAATTCGGCCGCTGATCAGCTGGCCCTTATGGGGATGCCGGAGATGAGCTACGCCCCTGAGGCAAACCTGAGCCCCAACACCAACCTGACCATATATTTTGAGAAGGTCGTCGGCGCCCTAAAGCGGCTTCACTCCAACCGGGCGGCCTCCCTGGCCGAGGAGTCCCGGATACTCTGTCGGGGGACCATGACCAGGGTGCTCACCAAGATTGCGCACTGGCACCCAGACCTCGACTTCGGAGCTGTGCTGAAGAGCTTGCCGGAGGATGCCGACATCACGGCGCTCAATGAGCATATCCAGCCCATCCTCGGCCGCATCGACAAAATCAAGAGGTTGGAGGGCCAGCGCCGGGACTAGGCATCCCGTTCTCCGTTGCCGCTGCAGGTTCATGACCAAGACAATGCTATCTTTGGTTAGAACCACGGCGGCAATTTGTGTAATATAACTCTGCAGTGCCCCTGAAACTATGCATGTTATTTTCCTGTTCGATTTTCCTTTGTATGTGCACCCTAGGTCGACCGGGTAAGCTTGCCAGCACGTAAACCCAAGGCGGCGCTCTGAGGATGCATCCTCATTAGCCTGCCGGGTGTGCTTGTTGCCGGGCGAAGCACCTTGCCGCCCTTGGCACGACCGCTCGATCTGTCAAGCTTGACTCGAGTCAGAACCGAGAGCGTTGCCGATGGCGAAAGGTTACCCTGCCGCTCTCGACGGGGCCGCTTGAACTGTTGAGCAGACTCGAAATAGAACAAGGGCGTTACCGATCGCAGGAGGGCCCTTCTGCATACAGGCTCTTCATACATAAGCCGAACCGTCGAGGATAATAACCTTATATTCAAAGAGAAAAACTTAGAATTTAGCATGACTTAGCTCACCCATCGCCGCCTCGGCATCCTTCAAGCCAACGGGCAGCGCCGCCTTCTTGGATGCCTTTTCTGCTGGAGCTGTGGCGGTGATGAACTGCTAGGCTTACCACTGGACCCGATTCTCACCATTACGCGCCCCCTACCTGGCGCGCCAAAGATTTCAGTGGGAAACGACACCTATGGGATCACTGGAATCCCTACTACGGTTGCGGGGCGCGGGGATCGTGAGAAGAGCAGGACTAGTAGACAACACAAAGGGGATTTACCCAGGTTCGGGCCACAAAGATGTGTAAAACCCTATGATCCTGCTTTGGTGGATGTATGTAGTGTTCTTGAGCTCTTGAACTAGCTCTAGGTGCTGCGAGGTTCGAAAGAGCCGAATCCCTCTTCAGGGTGCCATGGGCCTCCTTTTATAGGCGAAAGGGGCTGCTACAGTGACACCAGGAGGTGGAAAGCGCTACAGCGCTGTGAGGTTATCGCTAGTATTACAGGACAAAGCGCATTTAATGCGAGGCTTAGGTGTCCCTTTACTTTATCGGGGGCTGGAGCGAGGCCCGTCCCGTCCGTCGCTGGTCCTCCTCGCTTTGACACGCGCCCTGGCCAGCGGTGCATGCGGTGCCATGTAGGCAGGCAGGCAGCTGAGGTGCCGCGGTGGTGGGGCCTCCACGAAGGGCTGTATGTTGCCATGCAGGTGCCTGCCCAGCTGGTTGGGTTGGCAGCTGCATGCAAACGGCAGAGGAGACTTGGCTGGCGCGGGCCTGGCGGTAGCCCTGCTAGCGCGCTTGGTGAGGACCATGCCGGGTGGCCCGGCATGGGTTTTGCCGGGTGGCCCAGCAAGGGTCTTGCCATGGCGCGGTGGCGTCCCCGGAAAGGATCTTGCCGGGGGTCTTGTGGGTTCCTTCGGTGAGGATCTTGGTGAGGATCGTTGCCTTCCTATCCTCATTTGATCTTGACTATTCTTTGTCTTCACAAAGATCTGCATGCCACCACGGAGGTGCCTCCCAAGCCTTGTCCCAATGTGGTTGTCTAGTGTTGGTGGGCTCAAAGGTGGCTTGCTCGGCTAGTGGGGGCGAGCTCCGCCGGCATGGGTCTTGCCGGGGCCGCTGAGGCTGCCCCGGCAAGGGTCCTTGCCGGGGAAACCTGCTTCGTCCATCCGATCTTTGTGGCCTTGGTCCTTGTCATTGCTTTGTTTGCCTTGTGCCTTCGGATTCTCTTCGGCTTCCCTTTCCTGCCCTGTTATGCGTGCTCGTGGCAGGTGGCTCTGACTGCCCGTGCACAAGTAAAGGGGGCAAAAGGAGAGCCCCCTCTTTTGTACACTGACACAAGGTCCAAGTCTCCGCTCCCCTACTCCACCATCCAAGGTGCTTGCTCTAACTTGGCAGTGTGATATCTGGTTTCATGTTGCATATGGTTTCTAGCTCGTATTGCTCCTAATTAGTGTAAACTGCATCTGCTTAGCTTACACATGATACATGTGAATGTGACATGCTTTCCTGTTTTTGGTACATACTATATCTGTCTATCACACCATGTTCTTACATGAAACTACTCTTCTTGTGTATCCTGCATCAGTCACTTATGATGGGACACCTTTAAGTTGGCAGTGTGATATTGGTTTGCATCTTGAATATAATTTCTAGCATGTATTGCTTCTAGTTTGATGAATGCCACCTATGACAAGACAGTTTTAACTTGGCAGAGTGATATTGATTACACCTTCCATATGGTGTCTTGCAGTGTTTCTAATTTGTTGAAGTGCCTTCTTCTTAGTTACCACATCCAAGGTGTGAATATTTCAAGCCGTCCATTTTTTCGTACATATTCCATCCTCGTATCATGACTTTGCCTTTCATCAGAGTAGTGTTCGTTAGTATCGTGCATGAATGAGTTCTGAAGAGCGAATGATATTCCTTTTTCTTGTCGGTATGACCTCACAATGAAAAATCAATAAAGCTGAAGGAAATTGGTAAGGCATTGGATGATGGTGGTCTTTCCGAGCAACTGAAACAGAGGTTCTATACAAATTCTACTCAGCCATCCTCCCAACAAGATTCGCAAGACAACACAAGGCTAGACAATCAACGTAGCTGTGTAGATGATGAGCACATCTCCCCTACTCCAACATCACAGGTGCTTGCTCTAACTTGGCACTATTATATGTGGTTGCATGTTGCATATGATGTCTAGCTTGTATTGCTTCTAACTTTGTTGAATTGCATTTGCTTACTTTACACATAATGCCTGTGAATATGGAATGTGTTCCTGTTTCTACATCAGACTACTATTCTTGCATATCCCGCATCAGTCACTTATGATAAGGCACCTTTAAGTCGGCACTATGATATTGGTTGTGTCTTGCATATGATTTCTAGCATGTACTGCTTCTAATTTGTTGAAACGCCATACAGTTTGAACTTGGCAGAGTGATATTGGTTGCATCTTTCATATGATGTCTAGCTTGCAGTGCTTCTAATTTTTGAAAAGCCTTCTGCTTAGTTACCACATCATAGGTGTGAATATGTCACACCATCCTGTTTTTCATACATATTCCATCCTCGCATCATGTGGTTGCCTTTCATCCGATTAGTGTTTGTCAGTATCATGCATGAATGAGTTCTGAAGAGCAAATTTTATTCCTTTATCTTATCGGTATGACTTCACAATGCAAAATCATTACAGCTGAAGGAAATTAGTCCGACAGTGGATGATGGTGGTCCTTCGGAGCTACTCAAATAGGGGGTCTCTATAGATTCTACTCTGCCATCCTCCCAACAAGATTCGCAAGACAACACATGGCTGGACAGTCAACGTAGCTGTGTAGATGATGAACACATCTCCCCTACTCCACCATCACAGGTTCTTGCTCTAACTTGGCACTATTATATGTGGTTGCATGTTGCGTAAGATGTCTAGCTTGTATTGCTTCTAACTTGAATTGCATCTGCTTACTTTAAACATAATGCCTATGAATATGACACGTGTTCCTGTTTCTAGAACATACGTGTACATGATGAGCACATCTCCCCTACTCCACCATCACAGGTGGTTTCTCTTACTTGGAACTGTTATATGTGGTTGCGTTTTCCGTACGATGTCTAGTTTGTATTGCTTCTGATTATGTTGAATTACATCTGCGTAGCTTACAACTTATACCTGCAACAATCACTTACCCATAAGACACATTTAACTTGGGACTGTGATGTAGGTTGCATCTTGCATTGTCTTCTAGCTTGTACTGCTTCTAATTTCTTGAAATGGCACTTACGACGAGACACTTTTTACCTGATAGAGTGATATTGGTTGCATGTTCATATGGTGCCTAGCTTTCATTTCTTCTAATATTGTTGAAATGCCTTCTGCTAACTGTTTTTCATACATATTACATCCTCCTATCATGCGCTTGCCTTACATCAAAGTAGTGTTCGTCTGTATCATGCATCAACAAGTTATGCAGAGCTAATTTCATTCATCTTCTTGTGGTTTTGACTTCATAAGGCAATATCAGAAAATAGGAAGGAAAAGAGTAAGTTATGGGATGTTGGTGGTCCTCCGCACCGACGCAAACAGAGACTCTCTAGATTTGCCACTGCTACTGCTAATGAAGTTGAAGTCCCAAGTCTACATGATGAGTTCATCTCCCATACTCCACCATCGCAGGTGCTTGCTCTAAGTTGACAGTGTGATAATTGGTTTCATGTTGCATATGTTGTCTAGCCTGTATTTCTTCTATTTTGATTAAATTGCACCTGCTGAGTTTATACGTTATACATGTGCATATGACATGGCTTTCCGTGTCTAGAATACACTGCATCTATCTATCATACCATGTTCTTACATCAAAGTACTGCTGTTGTGTATCCCACATCTTTCATATGGTGTCTAGCTTGCATTACTTCTATTTTCTTGAAAATCCTTCTGCTTAGTTTGCACATCGTAGCTGTGAATATGTCATGTCGTCCTGTTTTTCTTACATATTCCACCCTCATACGGTTGTCTTACATCAAAGTATTGCTTGTCTGTATCATGCATCAATGAGTTCCGAAGAGTGATTTTATTCTTTTGTGTTGTGGGTACAGCTTGACATGGCAAAGTCAAAAAAGAGCAAGGAAAATAATATAGTAGGGAGTGCTGTTACTCGTCGGGTGAAACGGAAAAGGATCTGCCATCGAGATTCTGCTGGTACTTATAGTGCAGTAGAAGGTCCAAGTCCACCGGCTAAATCTACAAACACAGTATCACCTGCTCCTCCAGCTACAGCATCCGCTTCAACTGTACCAGCATCTCAACCAGTTACTCGTTCGTTTGCTCCGGAACTGGCCAGTTCCCAAGCTGCCTTCACACCTAACACTACTTCCGAAGCACTGCTGCACAACAGGACTTGGCAAGATCAGATAAACCTCATGAGCATCAACAACAAGACACTTTCCATATTCGTTGTTGAACTAGCACCACGGCGCAAGCGGAAACAAACATCAGGGATAATTCTTGACAGATTAACAAAATCTAAAGGAGGAAGAATGGAGATCCATTTTGAGGCAGGTTTAAAAAGGCCACGTGATGCCACAGAGTCAGCCAAGTTAGTATCAGAGGAAGCCGTTGCCGTTAGGTGTCATGCACGTATCCTCCCAACGTGGATCCAGTACAGGAATGAGAAAGACAATACCCAGCTTAACACGTTCTTTGACCATTTATCCGTAAGTAATGTTATTCATCACAATTAGTAATATTGTCTTGCTCTGTCCCATACTTTCTAGCTTCCTCCTAATAAGACTCACATTCTTTTTTCAACAGATGAGGTTCAAGTTGGATCCGAAAGATGATGCAACTAAACAAGCATGCACTCATGTTTTTCAGTCTGCTCTGCGATAGTATCAGTACCACCTTAGAAAATCTCACTTTGAAGGCAAGGCTAACAATGAAATCACCCAAACATCTCCAGTGGAATATATTACAGATGAAGACTGGACAACCCTCGTTAAACACTGGTCTGATCCAGAGTATCAGGTAGGCTATATGTATTTGATCAGACCACATATTGAACTCGTATTTATGTATGTGCCTTACAAGTGTATCTTCTTCTAGGCTAACTGTTTGAATAACAAAACCAACCGTTCTAAAGTGAAATTCCAACAGACAACAGGATCTCGTAGCTATATTGCACACTGCGAGGCTCTTGTAAATAGCTGCTACTTCCTCCTTTTTTGTGCCATATTATCGTATCTATATTGACTTGTTCCAAATACAGAGGAAAGCCCGTGCGGACCAAAAAGAACCTGAACCGAATGCAGTGCAAATTTTCAAGAATTGCCACACCAGCAAGATGAAGGGCATCAGCACACCTGTTCAAGCCGCTGTTTTAAGTCCTTACTCCTCCTGCGTTGTACTGATTGGTACTGTGATGTGTTCATTTAACTACATGGTTTGCAGCCAATGTCACTTACTCTGTTCACTTTTACACACAGTTGTCTTAACGTATCATTTCACCTTACATGGTTTAAAAGAGATGAAGGATATTCTTTTGGTCTTGATCTATAATCTAGTTGTTATGTTCACGTGCGCACACAATGATAAAATAGCATGTTTGTTTTATATCTATTTTCCCGTGATATGAATGATTTCATACTATGTTCATCCTACTTTAAACCATGTCTCTTTATCCTTAGATGTCAACGAATGTGAGGAAATAGACAATACAGTAGGCATGCTACATGGACATATGTTCCGAAAGTGATTTTATTATGTAGTTGGCACTACAATACATGCTAATGTATTATAGTAGTTCATCAAAATAAGTTATGTATAAACGTTGAACCTACTTTGTTTGTTTTTATCTCATTAGTAACTTGTCTGGTACACTAATCTACAAGTTCAAACTTTCAGGAGGCTATGGAACAAATGATTGAACAGCCACAACCACCTGAAGGTGACAAGGCTACTACAGGCACAATGTCACCTCTTGCTGCAGTGCGTCAGTATCTCTCCGCTAACAGTCCAAAAAGCACCTTCCGGCGTAATTCTAGGTTGGTTGTCAAGGTAACCTCGTCCAAATCGCCTACCGAACAAAATCTTCCTGCTAGACAGAGTGATATATCTGTGCTCCAGACACAAGTCCAATCCCTAATGGACGTTGTTTTGGAAACAAGAATAGTGGTTGAGAAATGTCGTCAAGATATGAATGGTTTTGAAACTAGACTACCAGACATTCGCTTGGTTGTTCAAGAGCAATGGCGGAAAAAAGGTGGAGATCGTGCTGCTCCATCAGATTCTACAGCCTAAAACATTAGCACTCAGGACAAATGATCTGTTCTTCTATACATCTGATGGTGCTTTTATCTAGAAGGACTGTAAACTTTATGCCAACAGGCCTTTTGTTGTATGGTTGGAATTTATTTTGTTGTGATATAACATTTATGATGCTGCCACAGGGTGCTGTAATTACGACGCTATTTTTGTATAGTGTAGGTTTATCTTAGTAATGTATTCAGCCGAAAGCTTCGTAGGGGCCCAACATGCCAACATTCGTCGGGCCCATTCCAATTGGGCTAAAAATGGTTACGGGCCGAAATTGGCATGTAGCCCACTAAAAATATCTGGGCCTAAATCAGCATAAGCTTTCATATTTTTCTGGTAAGCCTCTGCCCATAGTGGGCCTTTAACAGGCCTAAACATAATTTGGGCCCTCAGTAAAAATAGGCCATTTACAAGTGTAAATATCTCGAGCGCATAAAAAACATGGGCCTTTAATAGACCAAAAGTGAGATTGGGCCCTGATTGTGCCAAATAACACACTGGACTTAGCAGGCCGAAATGGTGGCCCATTCACGATGCGGATCTTTGATAGGCCGAAATTTGGACGGGCCGTAAATGCGCCGACCTAATACACTGGCCTTTAACAGGCCGGAACTTCGGTCGGGCTAGATTATCGTCATTTTTATATGGGTCGTTAATGGGCCTGATATGACGTTGGGCCACATATGGCCCATGGTTAACGTCCGGTGTTAATAGGCCAAAAATGATAACAGGCCGAAAGTGGCCCAAATCTATAGTGGGCCTCTAACAGGCCGAATGTCAAACATGGCCGAATATGACCCAAATCCTTCACGGTCGTTTATGGGCCGAAAGTTTTGATGTTCTGTAAATGGGCCCAAATGAAGCCGGACCTTTAATAGGCGGAAATACACCGCGCCGTAATTCGGCCCAATTACTTAGCGGACTGTTAACGGGCCAGAAGTGACCATGGGCCGCGTTGACGACTAGTTTAGGACAGGCCGTTGACGGGCCGATTTGACAGAGAATGTTGGACCTTTAGCTGGGCCGGCCCATTATGGTCTGCAGAATCTTGTGGGCCTTTAGCTGGGCCGGCCCATTGTGGTCTTCAAAATCTTGTGGGCCTTTACCTAGGCCGGCCCATTATGGTCTGTAAAATCGTGTGAGCCTTTAGCTGGGCCGTCCCATTCTGGTCCACTAAATTTTTTGGGCCTTTAGCTGGGCCGGCCCATTATGGTCCGCTAAATCTTATGGACCTTCTGTTGGGCTGGCCCATTTAAACTTTGTGGGCCACTTTTGGGCAGGTCCACGTGTCAGCATATCATAGGCCCATTTCAACCGTTGGATGAGTGACACCTGTGCCAACGCGGAGCTGACGCGTGGATCCGTCAGCCAATGAGAATTTTACACATGGACAATCGGCATTGGTCGTGGTTGTTAACGGGTTATCGGATCCAAAATCCGACCCGATAGCTTAACGGCATTCCGTTACGGTGGATGCCATGTGTCAGTCACCCTTGACGATAGCACTTCTGTGACGCGCGATTTATCGTCATGGAAGTGGACACTTCCGTGATGATAATTTTGGTAATGTCATGGAACACTTCTACGATAGTGTAGGACCTTGAGAAGAGGTGTCTAGAGGGGGGTGATTAGACACTAAGTATCAAAGTTGCAGTTTTTAACTTCTTTAAGTTTAAGTGGAGTTTAGGCACAAGTTTAACAATCACAACACATAGCAAGCAAGCATGCAAAGAGTATATGAGCAGCGGAAAGTAAAGCATGCAACTTGCAAAAATGTAAAGGGAAGGGTTTTGGAGGATTCAAACGCAATTGGAGTCACAGATGTTTTTGGCGTGGTTCCGATAGGTGGTGCTATCGTACATCCACGTTGATGGAGACTTCAACCCACGAAGGGTAATGATTGTGCGAGTCCACGGAGGGCTCCACCCACGAAGGGTCCACGAAGAAGCAACCTTGTCTATTCCACCATGGCCGTCGCCCACGAAGGACTTGCCTCACTAGCGGTAGATCTTCACGAAGTAGGCAATCTCCTTGCCCTTACAAACACCTTGGTTCAACTCCACAATCTCGTCGGAGGCTCCCAAGTGACACCTAGCCAATCTAGGAGACACCACTCTCCAAGAAGTAACAAATGGTGCATTGATGATGAACTCCTTCCTCTTCTGCTTCAAATGATAGTCTCCCCAACACTCAACTCTCTCTCATAGGATTTGGATCTGGTGGAAAGAAGATTTGAGAGGAAAGCAACTTGGGGAAGGCTAGAGATCAAGATTCATATGGTAGGAATGGAATATCCTGGCCTCAACACATGAGTAGGTAGTTCTCTCTCAGAAAATGTATGCTGGAAGTGTAGGTTTGTTCTGATGGCTCTCTCCACGAATGAAGAGGAGGTGGAGGGGTATATATAGCCTCCACACAAAATCTAACCGTTACACACAATTTACCAAACTCGATGGGACCAATTCAACAGACTTGGTCGGACCGATTTAGTAAACCTAGTTATTGTTAGGATTTTCGGTAGGACCGACATGCAACTCGGTAAGACCGATATGGTTAGGGTTAGGGCATAACGTAATCTCGGTGAGACCGATTACACAAACTCGGTGGGACTGATTTTGGTAATAAGCTTTCCAGAGAGTTGGTCAGGCAAACTCGGTTGGACCGATTACGCAAACTCGGTAGGACCGATTTTGGTAATGAGTCAACCAGGAAGTTTGCATTGTAATCTTGGTAGTACCGATTGCTCAAACTCGGTTAGACCGATTTTGGTAATGGACGTACACAGAGAGATCACAATCCCACATCGGTGAGACTGAGATCCCTATCAGTGAGACCGATTTGCCTAGGGTTTGTGGCAGTGGATATGACATCGGAACTCGGTGGCGCCGGATAGAAAGAATCGGTATGGCCGAGTTTGACTTTAGGTTTAGGTCATATGTGTGGAAATGGGAAAGTAGTTGAGGGTTTTGGAGCATATCACTAAGCACTGTGGAGCAAGAAACTCATTAAGCAACACCTCATCCCTTCTTGATAGTATTGGCTTTTCCTATAGACTCAATGTGATCTTGGATCACTAAAATAAGAAATGAAGAGTCTTGAGCTTGAAGCTTGAGCCA
This sequence comes from Triticum timopheevii, assembly GCA_963921465.1. Taxonomy (NCBI): domain Eukaryota; kingdom Viridiplantae; phylum Streptophyta; class Magnoliopsida; order Poales; family Poaceae; genus Triticum; species Triticum timopheevii. The sequence continues at coordinate 146,808,554 of OY997270.1, forward strand.
ATCCTTTGTCCTTAGCATCTTGAAGGAGTTCCCACATCCTTTAGTCCATGCCACTCCATTGTTGAACTTATCTGAAACATACTAGATAAAAGTGTTAGTCCAACAAGAGATATGTTGACATTAATTACCAAAACCACCTAGGGAGCACTTGTGCTTTCAATCTCCCCCTTTTTGGTAATTGATGACAACATACATCAAAGCTTTAGATAAAGATATAAAGAATAGCAAGTAAAGCTTTGGAAAGACATGTAACAAGCATAGGCTCCCCCTACATGTATGCAATCATGTGAATATGGAATATACAAGCATGTGAGAGCATAACCATGATAGAACAGGCAATGTGTTACATGTATCTTGGCCATATGCATCAGAGCAAAGAATATTAAGGAAAATACCTTCATGCCCATGAGTCCTTCTTGCAAACAGTATGTACATCAGCAAGATGTCCTCATACACATGATTGTGATGCATATACTTACCTTGTAGTCTTGAGTTGGCTTAGGATGGAATGAAACTGCGTAAACAAGGTTAGATAACACAGGTACATCTACTAGCCAGAGCAAACAGAAGAAACCACAAGAATACAAAGACTGGGATGACATGTAGAGAGTGAGTACTAAGTACCACATTGGATTAGACATGTCCCCAAGAGTAAGGATATGCAATGAATTTAACTGATTTCTTTCCCTTATATGTCTTGCTCCCCCTGAAACTAGCATGGGATACTGGGAGAAGATAGGGAACAGAAAATCAGAGCTGAAAGATATAAATGAACAGAGCTAATGCAAGCTAATGCAAATAAGCACATATTAACATGTCTTTCCCTTCAATAAGACATGTGGCATCTCTCCTCTTGAACACCAAGCATCTGGGATCCTTGAGAAATACTTTCTACTTGAGTATTCTCTCCCCCTGGAGATCTCTTTCTCTGATGTGATCTCTCTAAGTGATAAGTGTGATAAGCTTTGCTGTGATCTCTCTCTCCCCCTTTGACATCAATTTCCAAGAAGGGTTTGATCCTTGAGACACAGTACAAAGCATTGATATAAATGTGATGCTTGTAGAGGACAAGATTCATTGAGTGGAGCTAGATCAGAAGAAACACAAAATAAGTGGCAAACTGTTTTTCCTGTTGTGAAATCGGCGGCAAGGAGTGGTATGCTTCGGTTGTACCGAAAGGATTCGGTTGGACCGAGAACAAAAAATCGGTGAAACCAAGTTCATCACAGAGAAAACACTTGTCACCTCAGCTCACTAGACTAGTAAGATCTCACAAAGATTTGCAAGGAATTTGCTGAATGATATGCAATGAATTGGATGCAGAAAATGCAGAGAATACAGAAAGAAGTCTAGATGAAGTTCTATTTTTTTTGAAAGGGGAAACGAATATGCATGAGACAAATGCAAAAACACAGAAAAGAACACAAGAGAACTTCATCTAGAGATGGTCGGCGACAAGGACACCTATGTTAGAGTATATTGACTTAGGAGTCAAGTGAGATCACTTGATCATAGGTCATACTCATAGGTCAAGTGAGAACTTAGGGGTTGCCATTTTTCGTTTAAGCATCTTGATGTATTCACATCTTGTCGAGTTGCTTTAGCTCATGACTTGGAGTAAAGCTTCTCTAAGATGGAATAACATACCTTGGTTGGTGGTGTTGTCCATGTAGTTGAACTTGTGTGGGTTGCTCAAGGTTGATGTAGCTCATCAAGAGTTGGGAGCACCACTTGTAATTTGAGTCCATCTACCTACATGGGTGAGTTCTTGCACGGAAGAGCACTTGTGTATCCAAAAATGACAATCATGAAGCTCAACATAGAATTTGTCAAAGGATATGTTTGAATGGTTCCGTACTTCCTTGTCTCCAACCACCATAGTGTGGAGACTTGGTGATGTAGAGATTGCTCAAGATGTGAGTAGATTACAATCTCATGGAATTTGATTCAACCAAGTACCTACATGGGTTAGATAACATGCAAGATGCAAATATATCCAAGACATAAGATTTTCATCACAAGAGAAATATCAAGGATTAGTCATAAGCTCATGTCTTGCATGTATCCAATGGAGTTTCTACTCCAAGTTTGAAGCATCAATGATGTTCAATTCTCCTCTTAACCTGCAAAACACTTTCTCATCAAGAGGTTTAGTGAATATATCCGCTAATTGCTTTTCGGTGCGAACATGCTTAAGATTAATGTCACCCTTAGCAACATGATCTCGAATGAAATGATGACGAACTTCAATATGCTTAGTTCGAGAATGTTGTACAGGATTATGACCAATTTTGATAGCACTGTCATTGTCACAAAGCAATGGAACATGTTTCACATATATCCCATAATCTTTATGAGTTTGGGTCATCCAAAGTAATTGAGCACAACATGAACCAGCGGCAATGTATTCTGCTTCGGAGATGGATAAGGATACCGAGTTTTGTTTATTGGAGAACCAAGACACAAGAGATCTACCAAGAATTTGACAAGTACCCAAAGTGGACTTTCTATCAACCTTGTCCCCGGCATAGTCCGAGTTGGAGTAGCCAAAGAGATCGAAAGGGGCCCTCTTAGGATACCAACTGCCAAAATTTGGTGTATGGATTAAGTATCTCACTATCCTTTTCACGGCCTTAAGATGACATTCTTTACGAGCAGCTTGATATCGTGCACACATGCACACATTTAGCATGATATCGGGACGTGAAGCACATAGATATAACAATGAACCAATCATAGAGCGATAAACCTTTTGATCAACCGGTTCACCATCTTTGGTCAAGTCAAGATGTGCACTACTAGGCATGGGTGTAGTCATACCTTTGCATTCTTGCATATTAAACTTCTTGAATAAGTCCTTGGTGTACTTCGTTTGAGAAACAAAGGTACCTTCCTTAGTTTGCTTGATTTGCAACCCAAGAAAGAATTTGAGTTCACTCATCATAGACATCTCAAACTTCTCCGACATTAGCTTCCCAAACTTTTCACTAAAATGAGGGTTAGTTGAACCAAATATAATATCATCAACATAGATTTGGCACACAAATAGTTCTCCATTAACCCTTTTAGTAAAAAGTGTGGAATCAATTTTCCCAAATTCAAAGCCTTTTTCAATAAGGAACTTGGTCAAGCATTTATACCATGCTCTAGGAGCTTGTTTAAAACCATAAAGAGCTTGTGAAGTTTGTAAACATGATTGGGTTTCTTAGGATTGACAAAGCCGGGAGGTTGCTTAACATAAACTTCCTCCTCTATTTCACCATTTAGAAAGGCACTTTTAATGTCCATTTGCTACAAGGTGATATCATGATGATTAGCATAGGCAAGTAAGATGCGAATGGACTCAAGTCTAGCAAAGGGAGCGTAAGTCTCACCATAGTACATACCTTCAACTTGTGTGTAGCCTTGGGTGACGAGACGTGCTTTGTTGCGTACTACTTGTCCATCTTCATCTTGCTTGTTGCGAAACTCCCATTTGGTACCGATGATGTTGTGGTTGTTGTCGGGCTTCTCAACCAATGTCCAAACTTGGTTCCTCTCAAAGTTGTGTAGCTCTTCATGCATAGCATTTATCCAATCTGGATCTTCCAATGCTTCTTCGACCTTCATAGGTTCAATGCTAGAGATGAAAGAATAGTTTTCACAAAAGTTAGCTAAACAAGTTTTAGAGCGAGTGATTCTCCCGGTTTAAATATCATTGTAGATTTGCTCGACGGGATGGTCTTTAGCAATTCATGCTCGTACTTGTGAAAGCTTTTGCTTGGTTCTTGGTTGAACTTCTTCTTCATCTTGTTCTTCTTCTTCGCCTTCTTCATTGTTGGCATTGTCGTTCTCTTGTCGTGGTGGAGAAGGAGGTTGTTGACGTTCATCTTGTTGCACTTCCTTGTTTTCTTCCTCTTGGTGTGTCCCACTTGTGGATGCTTCTGTATCAACTCTTGGTCGACCTTGTCGTGAAGTAGAAGCTTCCACTTGGACAGACGAGGTACTCTCCTTCACCTCCGTTGGACGGACCTTGCCAATAGGCAAGTCTTGGATTGCTTCCGAAGGATCTTTGTCTCCTACATCAATTGGCAATTTCTCTACTTGCGAGCCGTTAGATTCATCAAACTTCACATCTACCGTCTCTTCAACCTTTCGGGTGAAATTGTTGTAGACATGGTAAGTGTGAGAGTTTGAGCCATAACCTAGTAGGAAACCTTCATGAGACTTAGGAGCAAATTTAGAACGACGATGCTTGTCAAGAATGTAGCACTTTGAATCAAATACTCGAAAGTGTCCAACTTGGGGTTTGTTACCGGTGAGGAGCTCGTATGCTGTCTTGCCGAGTAGCTTGTGAAGATACAAGCGATTTGTTGCATGACAAGCTGTCTCAACCGCTTCTTCCCAAAAGTACTTCGGCGTCTTGTACTCATCAAGCATCGTTCTCGCCATTTCGATGAGCGTCCGGTTCTTCCTCTCAACAACTCCATTTTGTTGAGGTGTGTACGTAGCCGAGAACTCGTGTGAAATCCCTTCTTCGTCAAGAAAGGTGTCCACATTTGCGTTTCTGAACTCCGTTCCGTTGTCGCTGTGAACCTTCTTGATCTTCACTTCAAATTGATTTTGGGCCTTCCTAGCGAAGTTTTTGAAGATCGTTTGGACCTGCGATTTATCATCGAGAAAGAACACCCACGTAAATCTTGAAAAATCATCAACTATAACTAGACCAAAAGAATTTCCACCGAGACTCTTGTAAGAGTTGGGACCAAAAAGATCCGTGTGAAGTAGCTCGTGTGGCCTCCTTGTGGTCATGATGTTCTTCACCGGATGCCTTCCTCCAACCTGTTTACCTGCCTGACAAGCGCTGCAAAGTCTATCCTTATCAAATATGACATCGTTAACACCAAGGATATGATGTCCTTTAATAATCTTGTCAAGGTTTCGCATACCAACATGACCTAATCATCTATGCCATAACCAACCTTTTGAGGATTTAGCAATGAAGCAAGTTTTAGGTTGAGCCTTTTTAGTGAAATCAACAATGTATAGATCACCTCTACACACACCGGTAAAGACCATTTTACGATTGTCTCGATGAAACACTTGGCAATCTACTTCAGTAAATAGGACATTGAAACCGAAATCAGCAAGTCTAGATACTGAAAGTAAGTTGTATCCAAGAGATTCAACGAGCATGACATTCTGAATGGAGCTATCATGTGATATGGACACCTTACCGAGGCCAACCACCTTACCCTTTGAGTTGTCACCGAAAGTGACATACTTTCGAGGACCATCATTTTCAGCAAGCTCACGAAACATGTCTTTATCTCCGGTCATGTGATTGGTACATCCACTATCAAGAACCCATTCCTTTCCTCCTAACATATATCCCCGAGGATTTGCCATAAGACCAAAATGTCTCATTGCATCATCAAGATCGAAGTCACTATCATCATCCTCATCATGGTATCCATGTTCAACATTGTCATGTGGTGGATCAAGTCCTAGAGAGGGTAATTCGTTAGAGTGAGTTTGATAATGATCTTGCTTATGAATTCTTATAGCTTCGGAAATAATATCACTAATAATTCCAACATCTCCTTTGGAACGCATAAGGTTTGTAAGTTCAAATAGAAAATCACCAAACATAGGAGCACTAGTATTCATCTTACTCAAGGCAATAGACTTATGGAGAATTTTATCTAGATTTTTCAAGGAATAATTTGGAAAGCGTTCCTCAAGAAATTTCCATATAGTGTAGGCACACTCAAGAGTAGGCAAACATCCAATCAAGTTTCTAGGCAATCCTCTAATGATAAGTTCGGCAGTTCTAAGATTCCTAATCATATCAATTGACTCATCAAGGGTAGGATGCATAGGGTCAACATGAGGTGCACAAGGGCTAGCAATGTACTTGTTCAAATGATATTGATTGAAAATTACAAGCATCTCATTTTTTCACTCATGAAAATACTCTCCATCAAGAATAGGCACTCTATGTCTAAGACTCCCCAAAGTAGACTCATCCATCTTCCTCCAATGGTGATTAAACCAAGGTAACGGAAACCAATCCTCTGAAACCAATCCTCCAAGAGGTGTCTAGAGGGGGGTGATTAGACACTAAGTATCAAAGTTGCAGTTTTTAACTTCTTTAAGTTTAAGTGGAGTTTAGGCATAAGTTTAACATTCACAACACATAGCAAGCAAGCATGCAAAGAGTATATGAGCAGCGGAAAGTAAAGCATGCAACTTGCAAGAATGTAAAGGGAAGGGTTTTGGTGGATTCAAACGCAATTGGAGACACGAATGTTTTTGGCGTGGTTCCGATAGGTGGTGCTATCGTACATCCACGTTGATGGAGACTTCAACCTACGAAGGATAACGGTGCGCCAGTCCACGGAGGGCTCCACCCACGAAGGGTCCACGAAGAAGCAACCTTGTCTATTCCACCATGGCTGTCGCCCACGAAGGACTTGCCTCACTAGCTGTAGATCTTCACGAAGTAGGCGATCTCCTTGCCCTTACAGACTCCTTGGTTCAACTCCACAATCCTGTCGGAGGCTCCCAAGTGACACCTAGCCAATCTAGGAGACACCACTCTCCAAGAAGTAACAAATGGTGCGTTGATGATGAACTCCTTGCTCTTGTGCTTCAAATGATAGTCTCCCCAACACTCAACTCTCTCTCATAGGATTTGGATCTCGTGGAAAGAAGATTTGAGTGGAAAGCAACTTGGGGAAGGCTAGAGATCAAGATTCATATGGTAGGAATGGAATATCTTGGCCTCAACACATGAGTAGGTAGTTCTCTCTCAGAAAATGTATGCTGGAAGTGTAGGTTTGTTCTGATGGCTCTCTCCGCGAATGAAGAGGAGGTGGAGGGGTATATATAGCCTCCACACAAAATCTAACAGTTACACACAATTTACCAAACTCGGTGGGACCGATTCAACAGACTCGGTCGGACCGATTTAGTAAACCTAGTTATCGTTAGGATTTTTGGTGGGACCGACATGCAACTCGGTAAGACCGATATGGTTAGGGTTAGGGCATAACGTAATCTCGGTGAGACTGATTACACAAACTCGGTGGGACCGATTTTGGTAATAAGCTTTCTAGAGAGTTGGTCAGGCAAACTCGGTTGGACCAATTACGCAAACTCGGTAGGACCGATTTTGGTAATGAGTCAACCATGAAGTTTGCATTGTAATCTCGGTAGTACCGATTGCTCAAACTTGGTTAGACCGATTTTGGTAATGTACATACACAGAGAGATTACAATCCCATCTCGGTGAGACCGAGATCCCTATCGGTGAGACCGATTTGCCTAGGGTTTGTGGCAGTGGATATGACATCTGAACTCGGTGGCGCCGGATAGAAAGAATCGGTATGGCTGAGTTTGACTTTAGGTTTACACTACTAGGGAAAAGCCTATACACAGAATCTTATCAGCAGGGCGCTTTAAAATAAGGTGCTACTGCTAATTAGCAGTAGCGTGCTCAGGAGTAACTCACTGCTGAAACAAATATAGCAGTAGCGCTCCCGCTCAAAGAAGCGCTACTGCTATAATTCCCACGAGGCCGCCGCGAGGCTAGTTATAGCAGCAACGCGTTATAACGACGGGCGCTACTGCTACGTAGCATAGTAGCAGCGCATTTCTGAAATAAGCGCTACTGCTAAGTTTACTACAAAAAATTAGTCCCACCTCGCTCCGTGAAGAGAGTTTCTACCACCTTAAATATTTTACTTCTCAAACTTTGACAAGCACTTGGTCTTCATTGAACTCTATGTGTAGAATTTGTGGCTGCAATATGAGTCTTCACCTGTTCCTAAACCGGTGAGGACTCATGTTGACAAATCAGATTGTACACAAAAAGATCTTTGATGATTAATGTATTTTTGATATATTGAACAAAGTCTATTTTTACATGCTAACACATAGCAGTAGCACTTTATTGTGAAAGGCGCTGCTGCTAGATAGCTTAGCAGTACCGTCTTTTCCTATAGCGCGCTACTGCTAAGCCATTCATCTCCCACCCCCATCTCCTCTATCCGATCCACTCACACAGTCACACACTCACTGGATCTCCTCTCAATCCCCCGCGCCGGTCCAACCCTGTCGCCCCTCCTCCGTCTGCGCCGCCGTCACCTCCTCCTACTTGCTGGACTCGGTACCGGCCTCCTCCTCCGTCCTCCCTCTCCACTCGCCGCTGGCCGGCCCCTTCTCGCTCTGCCTTACTCCTGCGTCCTCCCTCCACTGGCGGCGCTGGCCAACCCCTCCTCGCTCCGCCTTCCTCCTCCATCCTACTCTCTTCTCCCTCCTCGAGTCGCCCCTCCTTCTCCCTCCCGCCCGCTACATTTTGATTTAGTAGGCTAGTGCATATGCAACATTTTGATTTAGTTGATATGATTTAGTTGATTTAGTAGGCTAGTTGATTTAGCTGACTTAGAACATTTTGATTTAGTTGATTTAGTAGGCTAGTTCATTTAGTTGATTTAATTGACTTAGAACATTTTGATTTAGTTGATTTAGTAGGCTAGTTCATTTAGTTGATTTAGAACATTTTGATTTAGTTGATTTAGTAGGCTAGTTGATTTAGTTGATTTAGAACATTTTGATTTAGTTGATTTAGTAGGCTAGTTGATTTAGTTGACTTAGAACATTTTGATTTAGTTGATTTAGTAGGCTAGTTCATATGCAACATTTTGATTTAGTTGATATGATTTAGTTGATTTAGTAGGCTAGTTGATTTAGTTGACTTATAACATTTTGATTTAGTTGATTTAGTAGGCTAGTTCATTTAGTTGATTTAGAACTTTTTGATTTAGTTGATTTAGTAGGCTAGTTGATTTAGTTGACTTACAACATTTTGATTTACTTGATCGTTAATCCTTTGCTCATATTGCTTTAGGAAAAATGGCGCTACCACCACCACCACTATGTCGACTGTGCAAGTCAAGATGTGCCAGCAGCCTTGCAACTGGCAAGTTGTTCGGCATCTACTTCCAGTCGAGTTTTTGTCATGCGGCGGTAAGAAATTAGATGAAATGTAATAGCTATTTTATTTTTAGTGTTGGCATTACTGGATTGTGTCATTTTGCTTATTTTACACAGATCGTCCCATGCAATGTGAGGTTGAAATTCAACAAGATGACAGGAGACACTGTGACATTTGAGGCTCCTGGGGGGCCGTACACTATGGAGGTCGAGAAAGGACGCAATATGTCGCAGATTGGAGTAGATGGATGGGCCCGTTTCGTCGCTCGCATGTGTCTTACTAGTGGTAAGTTGATCAGCTTCTCCTTCCGAGCAGAAAGACCCAAGCTAGCTGTCATTTATCTCAACCTGGTGGAAGATGATGAAGATGACGAAGATGATGAAGATGATGAAGATAATGAGGACCCACTCGATGAAGCTGATGATGACCCACTTCATGAAGCCATCGTAGCTCAAAGAACAAGGCTGAGTGAGGAGGAGGTGTCCAACCTGTGGGTCATAATTCCGCCACGTGCTGACTTTGTCGGGGTGCCATTCGTGACCCGCTTGACAAATACCATGGTTGATCGACATGATATGGTATGTTATACTTACAAATGCAAATTATCTGATGTATTACTTAGTGTACAGTCCAATGATATGGTATGTTGTGTGGAATCTAGTCAATGATATGTTTTAGTGTAGAATCTAAGGAAATTATTAATAGTGTAGATAATCCATATGTACTTATTTGCGAGGCTATTTATCAATTGATATGTTTTTCTTATTTAGAAATTGGCAAAGAGCATATCTATGAGTTATGTCGGATTTCGGGTTCCGGCAGACCCTTGAGGTTCGAACACTGGGGTGCGCACGGAGATTTAACCCTCTACCGGCTTGCTCCTCGCCGAATCGCTAGGATCTAAACTACCAAACAGAACAACACAAAAGACACAGGATTTATACTGGTTCAGGCCACCATTGTGGTGTAATACCCTACTCCAGTGTGTGGTGTGGTGGATTGCCTCTTCGGCTGATGATGAACAATACAAGGAAGAACAGCCTCGGAAGGGTCTGTTCTTGGCTGGTGCTACTTAGTTCTGGCTCTTGGATTCTCGATCAGGTCTCGCTCCCTCTACCCCGGGGGTGGCTAGTCCTATTTATAGGCAAAGGCCCTGGGCCTCTTCCCAAATATTGAGCGGGAAGGGTGCCAACAATCGGCCATTTTGAAGGGGAACATCCGGTACACTTATCCTGACTAAAGTGGGTCCTCACCTGTCAAAGGCTCTGGGGGTGACGCTTGCTTGGGCTCCACAATGACTTCCTTCCGGCCATTGGGCTGGTCTTGGTCTTGTTGCACCGAAACAGATGCCTTTGCTTGATGCTCTCGCCTGCGCTTGCTCCCTTTGCACCAAAGAGGAAAGGAGGACACTGCGCGGGCTGGCGCCCGACTGGCGCCCTTGGTCGTCATGGCTTGCGTTACGGGCACCTCGCAAGGTACCCCGCCTTGAACTCTCCGCCTCCTCATGAGCCAGCCTAACGAGGCCGTGCCTGAGGAGGCTCCTTGTCGTCCGCCCCGCGAGGCTTGGCCTCTCGCGAGGGTCTTGAGCTTGTGTTGATGAAGATGGGCTGTGTTGGGCCTCCTTTGAGCCACGCCGCAGGCCGCAGGCAGGCAAGTCTGGGGACCCCCGTTCCCAAAACAACGACAGTAGTCCCCGGGCCCACGGGGCACCCGGACTTCGCCGAGCAGAGAGGCGAAAGGGCAAGTGCGAAGCGTCGCGGGCCCTAACAGCCTACGACCTTGGGCGTCGCGTGGCGGTTGATTGGATGTGGGCGCCTCTGCGCGAGTTGGTAAAGGAGAAGCACCTGTCCCTTGCCTCCCTTGCTTTCTCCAGTTGCTGCTCAGATCCCCTTTCTTGCGCCTCTCCTCCCCGCCCACGAAATCTTCAGATCTACTTCGTTTGTGTGCCCACATGGTGCCTCGCCAAGCCCCGGTCGGAGCTTGGTACTCGTCTGCCTTGGACTCACCGAATGTGTCGGAGGCGAGCCTTGCTCAGGTGCGCCAGATGGCGGCAGCGCAGGGCATCGACGGGGCGAAGGTGTTCAAGGCCGGGTCTGCCGTCCCTGAAGGCCAAGGGAGCACCTTCTATCCGCTCTTCGTGAGCGCCATTGTAGCCGGTGTGGTGCCTCCCTTTTCTGAGTTCTTCTTCTCTGTCCTCCGCAACTATAACATTCAAGCTCTGCACCTCCATCCCAACTCCATCCTTCTTCTGGCAATCTTCGCCTACTATTGTGAGGCTCACGTAGGGGTGAAACCCTCAGTGGCCTTGCTGCGCCACTACTTCTCCCTCCGGACCTCCCGTGGTTCCGTCTCTGCGTGCGCGAGCTTCGTCGCGTACGGCGGCTCCATCGCCATTTCGAACCCTGGGAAAAGGATTGAGGGCTTCAGGAGCAAGTGGGTCTTGGTGGATGCTGGGCGCATCCACCCTCGGCTGACCCTGCCCACGGGGCACCCCGCGAGCTCTGACGACTGGTCCCGAGTGGAGCTTGTGGATCCCCGCGCGAAGCCGGTGTTGGAGAAGATGGACCCGGATCTGAGGCCGGCCAGCGTGGCGGCGGCGAAGCTGACCGGTGCATCGCTGCTGAGGGAATTCCTGGAGCACCAGCTGGTTCCGCTTCGTTAGTACTCACTTCCGATGTGGAGGCCTCACCCGAGCCCGCCGGTCTTGGCCGATGAGGATCTGGCTGCGGTCCTTCAGTCCTTGGTTGGGGGCGACCTGGCGAGGCTGGAGGGCGCTCCTACGCCCCTGTTCCTCCGCGAGGACTGGGAGCAAGTAGTGGGGTCCATGCCCGTCTTCAACGGGGATGGGCCCGTGCCCGTGGAGGCTCCAGAGGACCTGGTGGACGTGTCTTCCGGCGACTCCAGCGAAGAGAAGGAAGAAAGGGAACGGGAAGAGGGGGCTGACTCTGAGGCGGAGTCAAGGGCTCCCCCCCTTCGGCGCAGGTCCCGCGCTCTCCGCCTCTCTCTGAGTGACGATGACGAGGATGATGATGAGCATGGCGGCGGGAGCCTGCCTCCGATCCCGAAGAAGGACCGGACCGGGCTGATCCCCCGCGGATCTGCCCCAGCCCCGAGGCGATCCACAGGTGCACCTCCTGCTCCCGCACTCCTTGAAGCTGATCATAGCAGCCGGCTCTCGGGCTTTAAGTACGGCCGGAGGCTGCTTGAGCCCGCAAGCGATGACCTGTAGGTGCTTGATTCCTGTCTTGGTTATTGTTTTGTTGCTGAGGCTTGACGCTCGTGTCTCCCGGCTAGGCTGATGCCCGCGGCAAAGAAGTCGAAGGGAGCTCCTGAGGTCCCATCCGTGGCAGCGCCTCTACCCGAGAAAGAAGGTGACTGCGACGCACGGGCCTCCCCTGCCCGGGCGTCCTCGCGAGGCCGGGCTGAGCCTGCTGGGGCGAGCTCAGCCCCCATGGCCCAGGCGACTCCCGAGGTGCCCTTACCTGATGCTGCCTCCACAGCCGTCGTGGCGCAGCTGGTTCCGCCTCAGGATACCGTGGTTACGCTGCCGTCTTCTCCTCCTACTCCATCGACTGCTGCTTCTCCGACAACTGTTCTAGATCGCACCATTGCCGGACTGGACCGTCTGCGGCAGGATCTTCTAGGCGCCGACCCTCGTCTAGTGGCCGGGCGCTTGGAGCTGGCTTCTGGATGGATTCGCTCCGACGCTTCGATACGGGCGGCGCTGGTCCAGGCCTCGACGACTTGCGATGAGGAGAAGCAGGCCATCCTTGGGGCGAAGGTTGCCCGCGAGGCTGCCTTGGGGAAGGTAGCTAGTGCTAGAGGTCGCTGCGAGGTGCTGGAGAGCGAGCTAAAGGGCCTGCAGAACCAGCTTGCCGAGGAGGCCCGCCTTCGCAAAGAGCAGGAGGAAAGCATGAAGGCTCGCGAGGCGGCCGTCAAGGACCTCGACGCCAAGCTCAAGAGGTGCCGTGGCCGCCTAGGCGCGCTGGAGCAAGAGCTGGAGGCGAGGAAGGTTGAGCTGGATGACAAGGCTCGGGTTCTCGTCGAGGATCGCGTGGCCTTCGCAGATATGGAGGAGAAAGCTCATACTTCATTGAAGACGCTTTATGATAGCGGCCTTGAGAGCCCGCTGGCCGGCGAGGAGGATGGACCCGCCAAGCTGCTTCCCTTCCTGGTTCGCGCCTTTGAAGATGTCACCCTTGGCCTTGGCCCTACGGTCGAGGCCGAGGCACGCGTCTTGTCTTCCGCAGCGCTGACGCGGGTCTTCACCCACATCTATCTTCGTGACCCCAACATTGACCTCGACAGCCTGCTGGAGCCAGCAAGCGGCGAGCGTGCCGCTACCGCTACTGAGGCCGTGAAGGGTCGTGCGGAGGCCCTGCTGGGGAAGTTCCGGGCCTTCAGCACCAAGCCGATGCGGAGGGCTGCCAACCCTGCTGCTCCACAAGGCGAACCTGCTCCGCGCAGCTCCACCGCCGGCAAGTGACTCCATCGTGGCTCCCGTCCTGCTTTTAATTCCTGCGCATGTACCATGCCTCAGGGAGGCGTAAAAACTTGTGTTTGGTGCTGTGATAACAGTATGGACTGTAATTTTTGCTTTTGAATTCCCTGAAATCTGCACTATTCCTTCCTACTTGCTTATGTTCTACGCCGACAGAGCCCGGGCCCGCGCATACCTCAGCCGCCATTGGCCCCGATCGGAAACCAGGATGGGACCAAGGAGTGAGGGGCTACGTGACAAGTTAGGCTCCTGAGTCGCGATGCTCAGGAGTCCCCCTTGGCGCTCAAACAGCAAGTAAGGAGGTGAGATGTGGGTGGATCTGCCATTCTATGTCTGCAGAGCCCGGCCCCGTGCATACCTCAACCGCCGTTAGCCTTTCGGAACTAAGGAGTGAGGGGCTACGTGACCAGTTAGGCTCCTGAGTCGCGATGCTTGGGAGTTCCCCCTGACGCTCAAACGGCCTTTGTACCTTGGCTCCGCTCGGGGAGGGACGTGCGACGAACCAGGCCCGGGGGGCCTGGCCAGGTGGCGTGCGTCTGGGCGTGACCCAGGCGCAGCCCCCGTGCCCAGCCCCTTCGCGCGACACTCCCGAGGCGAGGCATTGCGATGAGGCCAGACACTGAGCTCCGGGCTGCCTGAGGTTGATGCGGCCCGGGGGCCACCCTCAGTTGTTTATCACCAACGCGGAGCATAGCGCTTCCGTATGCGTACGGGCATAGCCGCTCCTCGGCAGTGTCGTCAGCCAGCGCGGAGCATGGTGCTTCCACTGGTGCGTGGGAGGGAGCTCCCCTCCGGGAGGAGCCCCCGGGGCGTATACAACCCCACCCTGACACGTGGCTGGCACGGTAGGGCTTGACGAGGTGTATCTGGACACCCGTGGGCCAGTGCGGGACTCACGGGGCCCTACCTCAAGGCGGGTTGCGCCTGGCTCTGGGCCTTATCTTGGAGTGTGTTCCTGCAAATTTGGCCAGATGCCGGTGCTCTACGTCTTCCGGTCCCGGCTCTCGAGCTGGTTTCAGTCGTCTCTGGATGCCAGGTCGCGATGCCATGGACAAGACCAGAGGGTGAGGGCCGGAGAGCTGGTAGGAGCCCGGAGTCGCGATGCTCAGGCACCCCCTTTAACGCGCAAGCTGGGTTAGATGTCGAAACTCTACGTCCTCGGGTCCCGGTTCTCGAGCTGGTCTTAGCCGTCGCTAGCTTGCCAGGTCGCGATACCATGGACAAGACCAGAGGGTGAGGGCCGGAGAGCCGGTAGGAGCCCTGAGTCGCGATGCTCAGGCACCCCCCCTTTAACGCGCAAGCTGGGTTAGATGTCGAAACTCTATGTCCTCGGGTCCCGGTTCTCGAGCTGGTCTCAGCCGTCGCTGGCTTGCCAGGTCGCGATGCCATGGACAAGACCAGAGGGTGAGGGCTGGAGAGCCGGTAGGAGCCCTGAGTCGCGATGCTCAGGCACCCCCCCTTTAACGCCCAAGATTCCGACACCTAGGAGGAAAAGGCACCAAATAGCAAGCATGATGGGTCGAAAGCATACCCTAAGGTAAACGCAAGAAGGGTACACGCCGTTGGGTCAGGCCCGAGCGACTTGGGGATGATGAAGCCCGAGGGGCGCCCCCAATAAGGTAAGCCAAGAACATGAAATAAAAGGGATACACGCCGTAGGGACGGACCCACGCGGCCTGGGAATAATGCGGCCCTGAGGGCGCTCCCAGCCGAAAATGAAACTTGAAAGATGTCACCTGATGATGTTGGGGACGAAGGGGTGTCGGTGTAGCAGACTCAGCGGGCTGTGGGAGCCGATCCTCACGAGCCCCCAGGCCTAGGGGCCTCAGGAGGCTCCGGAGGCGCTGGCGGCTCCTCGCGGGCCATCTCCATCTCCACCAGGGCTGCGGAACGCCTGACTTCTCGAGCCTCCAGGATGGCCCTCATGAGGCGCTGGTGCGCAGCAGCTGCGTTCGGCAAGCCATAAGGCATGCGCACGTAGCTGTGGGCGGACCCTCGCAGCGTCCCACTCGCGAGGGCCAGAGGCACTCCTGAGACGCGGCTCGGTTGAGCCCCGGTACGTCGATGCAGACGCGCAGCCCACCATCCAGGGAGCACACTGCGTCTCTCTCTTCGCAGGGCACCGTGATGACCCCACCACTTCCTGGCATCTTGAGGACGTTGTAGCCGTGGTGGGTTACGGCCATGAACTTGGCCAGCGCCGGGTACCCGAGGATGGCGTTGTATGGCAGGCAAATGTGGGCGACGTCGAACTCGATGAGCTCGGTGCATTAGTTGTCGCGTGCCCCGAAGGTGACAGGAAGGCGGACCTGCCCAATCGGGACCGTGGAGCCGTTGGTGACTTCGGAGAAAGGCTTGGTTGGCTGAAGCTGGATGTAGGGCACTTGGAGATTGTTGAACGTTTCCACGGACAGGACGTTGAGCCCTGCCCCGCCGTCGATGAGGGTCCTGGTGACTAGCATGTTGCTGATGATTGGGGAACAAAGCATCGGGAGGACTCCGGTTGTGGCCGCGCACTTGAGCTGATCTCCTGAACTGAAAGTGATGGCGCATGCCGACCAACTGATAGGGCACGTGGCCTCAAGCTTGGGGAGGACTGCATTCACTTCGCGGGCGAACTGCTTGAAGATGTGTTGAGAGGCTGGGGCTTGAGCTCCACCCAGGATGCAGGCGATTGCACGCGGTTCCTGGAAGCCCCCAGCCCGGTCTTCATTTCTCCTTGGCTGCGGCGGCAGCGGAGGGAGGCCCGCGTTCCCTTGCGGGCGATCCTCGCGAGGCTGATCCCTCCAGCCTCCTTCGCGAGGCGGGTCCTGCCAGCGATCCTCGCGAGGTTGGTCACGCCACCCTTGGCGTGGGCCGCGGTCTTCCCAACGTCCCGCGTTCCTTCCTCCTCCTCGGCCGTAGCCCCAGTCGCTGTGGTCGGGACGTCTGCCGACCCTTCCTTCACGCACGGCCCGGAGCTCTTGGCATTCATTGGTGTTGTGGGTGTGGAGGTCGTGGTACACGCAGTACCGGCTGCCCTTGGAGGATTCGGGCTGATCTCTGCCCCGCTTGGTGTCTGGCTCGGCCGCGAGTACGGTAGCCCCCTTGCGCTTCACGTCCTTGGTCTTGGGCTTCTTCTCTTCTGGGTCCGCGGCAGGCAGCTCGAGGAGGGAGAGGCGTCCCTCCTCAGCCCTGGCGCACTTGGTCGCCAAGTTGAACAGCTCCAAGGAGGTGCACAGGTCTTCATGCATCACCAGCTCCTCCTTCATCCTGACGTCGCGCACACCGTCGGAGAAGGCTAAGATGATGGCCTCCTCCGTCACCTTGGGGATCTTGAGGTGCGCGTTGTTGAAGCGCTGGATGTACTTCTATAGGGTTTCCCCTAGTTGCTGCTTGATACGGCGCATGTCGCTCATGGCGGGTTGCCGGTCACGAGTACCCTGGAAGTTGGCGATGAAGCGGGTGCGCATCTCGTCCTAGGAGGAGATCGTGCCTGGAGCCAGGTTCAGGAGCCAGGTGTGGGCCCCGTCCGTGAGCTCCATGGGAAACCAGTTTGCCATGACTTTTTCGTCTCCGTTGGCAGCCTCGATGCCCAACTCATAAAGCTGGAGGAACTCTGCAGGGTCAGCTGTGCCATCATAGTGAGGAGGCAGGTCTGGCTTGAACTTGCCGAGCCACGCGACGCTGCGGAGCTCGGAGGTGAAGGCGCGGCAGCCCGTTGTGGCCACAGGAGGCCTGGGGCGACTAAGAGCTTGGTCCTGCGGGTCCCCATGAGCCACGGCTGGAGGCAGCGCAGGGTCTTGACGTGCTGCAGCAGGGAGCGCTTGGGCAGCTTCTCGAGGGCGAGGGACTTCTTGGCAGCTCTGCTCTTGCCGCGCTGGCGCATGACGGAACGGGTTCCGCCCAGGGGCCGCGCGCCTTGGGGCCAGGGCGCCCTCTTGAGGAGGAGGCGGCTGAGGCGCCCCAGGAGCTTCATTGCCCGCGCAGGGCGGGGCGCGGTGCAGCGAGAAGGATGGCGTGGGGGAGCCCCCAGCGGCGCGGACGAGCTCGGCGACTCGATTGAGCCACTCTTCATAGACGTTGTCGATGGACGGTAGCGTAGGAGCTCGTTTGCCGTGATGAGCGCGGCTCGGGCCTCCATAGCCGCGTGGGGCACGCGCGACGAAGAACCAGCGGGGGTGAGCGAGGGTGTGGCAGTGCGGTCGTCCCGCCTCATGGATGGATGCTGGGACGATGCATGCTGTTCGTTCCCCGCCGGGCCGGTGGCGGTGTTGACGGCAGGTGACGGGGAATGACGACGGCGCCCGCCAACGGGAGCCGTCTGGGCGACATGGGAAGCGAGGGCTGCTCGGTGCTCGGCGCAAGCACGACGAGCGTCAGACATGGATGCGACAGGCGGAGAAGAACGAGACGACGGAAGGCTAATTCCAGCGCACCCCTACCTGGTGTGCCAAATGTCGGATTTCGGGTTCCGGCAGACCCTTGATGTTCGAACACTGGAGTGCGCGCGGAGATTAAACCCTCTACCGGCTTGCTCCTCGCCGAATCGCTAGGATCTAAACTACCAAACAGAACAACACAAGAGACACAAGATTTATACTGGTTCGGGCCACCATTGTGGTGTAATACCCTACTCAAGTGTGTGGTGTGGTGGATTGCCTCTTGGGCTGATGATGAACAATTCAAGGAAGAACAACCTCGGGAGGGTCTGTTCTTGGCTGGTGCTACTTGGTTCTGGCTCTTGGATTCTCGATCAGGTCTCGCTCCCTCTACCCCGGGGGTGGCTAGTCCTATTTATAGGCAAAGGCCCTGGGCCTCTTCCCAAATATTGAGCGGGAAGGGCGCCAACAATCGGCCATTTTGAAAGGGAACATCCGATACACTTATCCTGACTAAAGTTGGTCCTCGCCTGTCAAAGGCTCTGGTGGTGACGCCTGCTTGGGCTCCACAATGACTTCCTTCCAGCCGTTGGGCTGGTCTTGGTCTTGTTGCACCGAAACGGATGCCTTTGCTTGATGCTCTCGCCTGCGCTTGCTCCCTTTGCACCAAAGAGGAAAGGAGGACACTGCGCGGGCTAGCGCCCGACTGGCGCCCTTGGTCGTCATGGCTTGCATCACGGGCACCTCGCGAGGTACCCTGCCTTGAACTCTCCGCCTCCTCGTGAGCCAGCCTGATGAGGCCATGCCTGAGGAGGCTCCTTGTCGTCCGCCCCGCGAGGCTTGGCCCCTCGCGAGGGTCTTGAGCTTGTGTTGATGAAGATGGGTTGTGCTGGGCCTCCTTTGAGCCACGCCGCAGGCCGCAGGCAGGCAAGTCTGGGGACCCCCATTCCCAGAACGCCGACAAGTTATGGTATCGAGCCTGATGAAGAAGGCTCAGTTGGACTATGCCTTACTTCAAGGGGCTCCATCACAACCTGTACTTACCGCGTGGACACAGACGGTCACACACACTTAAACTCGGTTGGGTCGAAGAAATTCCTCGATGGCAAGAATCTTCGTGTTGGACAGGCCATCCTAATTACTATCAGGAACACCAACCGCCCAGGCTTGAGGATGATGATTGTCTTCGATATCATCTAGAACTACATATGTGTGTGTGGCTATATCATCTAGAACTACATATGTGTGTGTGGCTATATCATCTAGAACTACATATGATGATCGTCGTCGATATCATCTAGAACTACATATGATGATGGCCGTTGATATGACCTTGTACTGCTTGAGGATGCATGTTGACTATGCATGAAATTGCTATCTAGTACTTCCTTCGTTCCAAATTACTCGTCGTGGTTTGAACTAAAACCACGACGAGTAATTTCGAACGAAGGGAGTACTACCTAGTAATGGTTATGAATTTGATATCTACTAGCAGTACCTAGTATCTAGTATCTGAAAGGGAAACTGAAAGGGAAAGGGGTACTGCGAAAATGATGAAAGATATAGCAGTAGCCAGGGATGGCGAAATCGCTACAGCTAGGTAATAGTAGCGCATTCTTAAAAAGCGCTGGTGATATCGTCAATAGTAGTAGCGCGGGTAAGGGCCGCGCTACTACTATGAGTTAGCTGTAGCGCCTTATTAGTAGCGCGGCCACCCGCGCTGCTGCTAGCCACAAAACCCGCGCTACTACTAGGGTTTTCCCTAGTAGTGTTAGGTCATATGTGTGGAAGTGGGAAAGTAGTTGAGGGTTTTGGAGCATATCACTAAGCACTGTGGAGCAAGAAACTCATTAAGCAACACCTCATCCCTTCTTGGTAGTATTGGCTTTTCCTATAGACTCAATGTGATCTTGGATCACTAAAATATAAAATGAAGAGTCTTAAGCTTGAAGCTTGAGCCAATCCTTTGTCTTTAGCATCTTGAAGGAGTTCCCACATCCTTTAGTCCATGCCACACCATTGTTGAACTTATCTGAAACATACTTGATAAAAGTGTTAGTCCAACAAGAGATATGTTGACATTAATTACCAAAACCACCTAGGGAGCACTTGTGCTTTCAGACAGCACAGGTATGACTATCTTGATTCTGTCATAAAATCTTCATGGATGTACATGCATGACAGAAAACGCAACTTACTATGACGAACATGTATCGTCACGGAAGTGTATTTTTTGTAGTGTTGGGGAGGACTGCGTTCACCTCGCGAGAAAACTGCTTGAAGATGCGCTGAGAGGCTAGGGCCTGGGCACCGCCCAGGAAGCAAGCGATAGCACGTGGCTCGTAGGAGCCCCCAGCCCCTTCGTCCTAGTGGTGGTCGTCGTTCCTCCTTGGCGGTGGTGGCAGAGGAGGAAGGCCTGTGTTGCCCTGAGGGCAGTCCTCATGAGGCTGATCCCTCCAAGCCCCCTCGTGAGGCTGGTCTTGCCAACGATCCTTGCGAGGGCGGTCACGCCACTCATGGCGAGGGCCTCGGTCATCCCATCATCCTCCACCTCTTCCTCCTCCTCGGCCGTAGCCCCGGTCGTTGCGGTCGGGGGCGTCAACCCATGCGTCCTTCTCGAATGGCCCTGAGCTCCTAGCATTCGTTTGTGTTGTGGGTGTAGAGGTCATGGTAGGCGCAGTATCGGCTACCCTTGGACGACTCTGGCTGGTCCCTGCCGCGCTTCGTGTCTGGCTCTGCCACGAGCATGGCTGCTCCCTTGTGCTTCACGTCCTTGGCCTTGGCTTTCTTCTCTTCTGGGTCAGCAGCTGGAAGCTCGAGAAGGGAGAGGTGCCCCTCCTCAGCCCTTGCGCACTTGGTCGCCAGGTTGAACAACTCCAAAGACGTGAATAGATCCTCGTGGATAGCTAGCTCCTCCTTCATCTTGACATCGCAAACGCCGTCAGAGAACGCCGAGATGATGGCCTCCTCAGTCACCTTGGGAATCTTGAGATGAGCACTGTTGAAGCGCTCGATGTACTTCTGCAAGGTTTCTCCGGGTTGCTGCTTGATGCCGCGGAGGTCACCCACGACTGGAGGACGGTCACGAGTGCCCTGGAAGTTGGCGATGAACTGGGTGCACATCTCGTCCCAAGAGGAGATCGAGCCAGGAGGCAGGTTCAGGAGCCATGTGCGGGCACCATCCTTGAGCGCCATGACCTTTCCGTTGGCCGCGTCGATGCCCATCTCGTAGAGCTGCAGGAACTCAGCTGGGTTGGCAGTGCCGTCGTAACGAGGAGGCAGATCCTACTTGAACTTGCCCGGCCAGGCGACACTTCGTAGCTCGATGGTGAAGGCGCGGCAGCCTGCAGTGGCCACCATAGCCCTTTGCAGACGCGGGGCTTGCTCTTGGAGATTCCCACGTGCCGCCGCCAGGGGCAGAGCGGGGTCTTGACGTGCTGGCGCAGGGATGCGGTCTTGGCGTGCTGGAGCGGGGAGCACGCGAGCGCCTTCCTGAGACCGAGGGATCTCTTGACAGCTCGTTTCTTGTTGCGCGGGCGCTGGACGTGGTGGGTGTCGTCCAGGGTCCGCGTGCCTTGGAGCAAGGGCACCTTCCTGGGGAGGAGGTGGCGGAGGCACCTCCTGAGCTGCATCACCCACGCAGGATGGAGGGCGAGGCAGCGAGAGGGACGACGTAGGAGAGCCCACTGTAGCGCTGACGAGCTCGGTGATGCGAGCAAGCCACTCCTTGTAGAGATCGTCGACGGGGCAGTAGTGTAGGAGCTCACGTGCCAGGAGCAATGCGGTCTACGCGTCCATGGGAGCGCGACGAGCGTGAGACAACGAAACAGCTGGAGTTAGCGACGGAGTGGCCGTGCGGACTTCCCGTTGCACCGAGGGATGCAGCGATGATGCTTGCTGCTCGTTCCCTGCCGGGCCGGTGGCGGCGTTTGCGGCAGGCGACGGGGAACGACGAGGAGGCCCACCGACGGGAGCCGTCTGAGCGACGTGAGCAGCGAGAGTAGCCGGACGCTTGGCGCGAGCTCAGCGAGCGTCTGCCATGGATGCAACGATCGATGGAACGTGGGACAGCGGTAAAAAGATTTTGGCGCACCCCTACCTGGCGCACCTAATGTCGGATATCGGGTTCAGGCAAAACCCTTAAGGTTCGGACTCTGGGGTGCGCGCGAAGATCTACTTCCTACCAATCCACATCCCAACACCTCGCTGTGAATCTAAGCTACACGATGAACAACACAAGGGACACACGGTTTATACTAGTTCGGGCCACCGTTGTGGTGTAATACCCTACTCTAGTTTGTGGTGTGGTGGATTGCCTCGGGGGCTGATGATGAATAGTACAGAGGAAGAACAACCTCGCGAGGGGTGTTCTTGAGTTGGTGTGGTGTTCTACTTGGGTGTATTCGATCGTCTCTGGATGATATGCTCTCTACTATGGTGGCTATCTCTATTTATAGAGGCCCTGGTCCTCTTCCCAAATATTGAGCAGGAAGGGAGCCAACAACGGCCATTTTGAAGGGGAACAACTAGTACAAGTTATCCTGACTAAAGTTGGTCTTCGACTGCCAAAGGCACTGACGATGACGCCGTCTTGGGCTCCACGGTGACCACCGTCCTGTGGCTCTGCTAGTCTTGGTCTCGTTGCACCGAAATGGTAATCTTTGCTTGATACCTTCGTACTCCACGCCTGCCCTTGCCCCCTTTGCACCAAAGAGGAAATGAGGACACTACACTGGCTGGCGCCCGCCTGGTCTTGATCGTCATGGCTTGCGTCATGAGCACCTCGCGAGGTACCCCTGCGTTGATCTCTCCGCCTCCTCGTGAGCCTGCCTGGTGAGGCCTTCCCTGAGGAAGCCCTGCGTCGTCCGCCCCGCGAGGCTTGGCCCCTCGCGAGGGTCTTGTGCTTGGGTTGATGTAGACGGGCCATACTGGGCCACTGCTTGAGCCATGCCGCAGGCCGCAGGCAGGTAAGTCTGGAAGGGATTATAATATGGATGCAGCAATATGGACCTACACTAAGGATATGGTTGATAGAAGGCACTGGCACATGGATGATGGTGTTACTTGTAGGCTCTGCCCCCTTCAAGTGAGAGAAACCAGAGACCATCTATTTTTCAACTGCAATTTCAGTGTCAGAGTTTGGAATTATTTGCAGATTGATTGGTTGGCTGGAAATTCAATGTCTGAATTAGTCATCCAGGCAAGGAGAAGTTTTGATAAGCCCTTTTTCACTGAAGTAGTGTTTATTGCCTGCTGGAATATCTGGATCATCAGAAATGCCAAGGTGTTCAGAGGTGAGAGGGCAAGTTTCAATAAATGGAGAGGAGCTTTCAAGCATGACTTATCTCTGATGCAGCATAGAATCAAATCTGTTTACAAGGATGACTTGCTCAAGTGGATTTCTTTCCTGCCACCTTAAGTTTTAGCCTTCTCTTTATTTTGTTTTCTTCCTTACTTTCGGTTACCTCTTGTAATCATGTTGTTGTAACTGTTGTCTGGCTTTAATAAAGTTTTGATATGCTGTGGGGGTTTTGCCCCACAGTTCACAGTCAAAAAAAAATGGTATCAATAATGCATCTATTCCAAGGAGTAATGCCTACGTAAAAATTGCGAAGAAGAACGGAAGTAGAAAGCTTCCTAGTAGATCTATTTTGAGCATTGCAAATTCTATGCCAAGCATCTTTTAGATTTTCTTCCTCCCTTTGCTTAAAATTAAGAATTTCATGTTCGGGAATAATAACGAGGATAGGAGGACTAGCCATAGCGACAAGCAATCCAACACACAATCAAACAAAAAGGTAAGCGAAAGAGCGAGGAGATTGGGAAAGACAGGGCAAATAAAACGGCTAAGGTGAAGTGGGGGAGAGGAAAACGAGAGACAAATGGCAAATAATGTAAATGCGAGGGAGATGAGTTTGTGATGGGTACTTGGTATGTCTTGACTTGAGTGAAGACCTCCCCGGCAACGGCGCCAGAAATCCTTGTTGCTACGTCTTGAGCTTGCGTTGGTTTTCCTTTAAAAGGAAAGGGTGATGCAGCAATAGTAGCATAAGTATTTCCCTCAGTTTTTGAGAATCAAGGTATCAGTCCAGTAGGAGGTTCCTCAAAAGTCCCATGCACCTACACAAACAAACAAGAACTCGCAACCAACGCAATAAAGGGGTTGTCAATCCCTTCAAGGCCACTTGCGAAAGTGAGATCTAATAGAGATAATATGATAGATAAATATTTTTGGTATTTTATGATATAGATTGGAAAAGTAAAAGATGCAAATATAAGTAGATTGAAAGCTTATATGATAAGAGATAGACCCGGGGACCATAGGTTTCACTAGTGGCTTCTCTGAAGATAGCGTAAGTATTACAGTGGGTGAACAAATTACTGTCGAGCAATTGATAGAAAAGTCAATAATTATGAGATTATCTAGGCATGATCATGTATATAGGCATCACGTCCGTGACAAGTAGACCGACTCCTGCCTGCATCTACTACTATTACCCCACACATCAACCGCTATCCAGCATGCATCTACAGTATTAAGTTCATAAAGAACAGAGTAATGCATTAAGAAAGATGACATGATGTAGAGGGATAAACTCATGCAATATCATATAAACCCCATCTTTTTATCCTCGATGGCAACACTACAATACGTGCCTTGCTTCCCCAGCTATAACTGGGAAAGGACAGCGCAAGAATGAACCCAAAGCTAAGCACTTCTCCCATTGCAAGAAATATCAATCTAGTAGGCCAAACCAAACTGATAATTCGAAGAGACTTGCAAAGATAACTTAATCACACATAAAAGAGTTCAGAGGAGATTCAAATATTTCTCATAGATAAACTGGATCATAAACCCACAATCCATCGGATCTCGACAAACACACCGCAAAAAGAGTTACATCGAATAAATCTCCAAGAAGATCGAGGTGAACATGGTATTCAGATTCAAAGAGAGAGAAGAAGCCATCTAGCTAATAACTATGGACCCGAAGGTCTGTGGTAAACTACTCACAACTCATCGGAGAGGCCCTGGAGTTGATGTAGAGGCCCTCCGTGATTGATTCCCCCTCTGGCGGAGCACAAGCGAAGGCAGCAAGATGGGATCTTGGGGATATAGAAGGTTACGGCGGTGGAAATAGTTTTTCGTGGTCGCTTCTGATGTTTTCGGGGTACATGGGTGTATATAGAAGGAAGAAGTAGGTCGGTGGACGCCCGAGGGGCCCACGAGGGTGGGGGGCGCGCCCAGCCCTAGGCGGCGCGCCGGGCAACCTCTTGGCCGCCTCCCTTGTTTCTTTACATCCACTCCAAGTCCTCTGGATCACGTTCGTTCCAAAAAGATCCGTCCCGAAGGTTTCATTCCGTTTGGACTCCGTTTGATATTCCTTTTCTTCGAAACACTGAAATAGGCAAAAAAAACAGCAATTCGGGCTGGGCCTCCGGTTAGTAGGTTAGTCCCAAAAATGATATAAATGTGTAAAATAAAGCCCAGAAACATCGAAAACGTGTAATATAATAACAAGGAACAATCAAAAATTATAGATACATTGGAGACGTATCACCACGCAGGTGCTTGCTTAGTTGGCCTCGAATCTGCATGCCGCCACGCAGGTGTCTGCCTAGTTGGCAAGCTGGTCGTCGCGCTGGAACGCCAGTGAGGCGACGAAACCTGGTCGGGTGCGAGCAAGGGTCTTGCCGGGGCCTCGCTGTCGTCCCTAGCAAGGGTCTTGCCGGGGGCCCTCGCAGTCATCCCCGGCAAGGGCCTTGCCCAGGGTCTTCGTTCTCTGGCTTCCACGTACACTTGCAGGCCACTAGTCTTTACAAAGATCTGCATGCTAGTACAACGCGGCCCCCTGAGTCTTGGCCTTGACGTCGTCGATGATGTCAGAGCTCTCAGCCTCAGGGGTGATGGCTTTGCTGGTGCTTCGCAAGCTGCCCCGGCAAGGCTCTTGCCGGGGCTATGTAGGCCGCCCCGGCAAGGGTGTTTCCAGGGGAGGTCCAGCTAGTCTTCCGCTCTTTATTCATTGGCTTGAATGTTGTCTTGGTAGTCTTATATTCTGTCTTCTACTAACTTGCCAAGCCTTGCCGCAGGTGTGGCTACGACTGTCCATGCACAAGTAAGGGGTACTGAAAGTCCCATATTTTTGTACACCGACAAGAGCCCCCGGGCCTGGGCCACATATAAGCGCGCAACATTGTTGAGCGAAGCCCAGAATAGTGCGCAGGCACACGTGGCAGGGATTAACTACCACAATCTTCTTGTCAGTGGCGCTTCCCCACGACCCGCATTGAGTGCGTGACGTGGGGGTCGTGCGTGGAACGGTCGCAGCACACCTACGACGCCTCATAGTGAATAGTAAAGAGGCGGCCCGCGCCTTCCCCATAAAAAGAGGAATCCACAGGGACACTACTCATTTACCCTTCTTTCCTTTCCCAATCTAGGAACCGTCGTTCCCCTCTTCTTCCTCGAGCCCAAACTAGAGCACTCGCCTCCGCTCGCTGCCACCGCGCTTCCATTTCTCTTGATTCCTCGCCCCCCTCTCAGCCTCCATGGCGCACAAGGCAAGCAAAGGTAAGGGAGTGGTCAAGCCCGCCGAGGGGAAGGAGGTGCCAGAGAGCGAGCTGGTGAGGCTGCGGAAGAAACACGCCATCTTCACTTCCGATCAACGCGCTCACGCTCAGGGACCGATTCAAGTGCCTGTGGGGGAGAGAGACGTAGGGGCATCCCACCATGACCGTCATCCCCCCTCCCTTTGCCAAGACTGGTCCAGATAAATATCATTCCTTCGTTGATTACTTCTACTCCGGGCTCTGCCCCCCTTTCTCAGATTTCTTCAATGAAATGATGCACACCTACGGATTCCACCTTCTGGACTTCACGCCGAACACCGTGGCATGCATGGCCCTCTTCGCCCACCTTTGCGAGGGCTTTGCCGGGGTACATCCCAACACGGCGCTCTTCCGTCATTACTTCGTCCCTCGCATCCAGCAAGGGGATGCCATCTCTAGCTGCATCACTGTAACGCCCCGGATTCAACGCTCCAGGTGTCTGCCAGCTATTCGCCGTCGTTGCCATGTCATGTGCTTGCGTGTTGAACTTTGCCATGTCATCATATGCTTTTCATATCATGTCATCATGTGCATTTCATTTTGCATACATGTTCGTCTCATGCATCCGAGCATTTTCCCCGTTGCCTGTTTTGCAATCCGGCACTCCTATGTCCTCCGGCGTCTCCCTCTTCTCTCTTCTCTTGTGCGGGTATTAAACTTTCTTGGAATGGCCCGAGGTTTGCCAAGCGGCCTTGGTATAGCACCGGTAGACCGCCTGTCAAGTTTCGTGCCATTTGGAGGTCGTTTGATACTCCAACGGTTAACCGGGTAACCGCAAAAGCCCTCTTTGAGTTGCAGCCCAACACCCCTTCCGAAGTGGCCCAAAACCCACCAAACTCCCCTCCATGCTCTCGGTCGTTCGATCACGATCGCGTGGCCGAAAACCGCTCCTCATTTGGACTCTCCTAGCTCCCTCTACCTATATATATGTGAACCCCTCCGGATTTTCGCGCAGTCCAAACCCTAATTTCCCCTCCGCGCCGCGCCGGACATGTCCGACCGGCGCCGGACACGTCCGCCAGCCGCCCCGCGGCCAATCCCCGCGCGCCACGTGGCAACCGCCGCCGCCCCGCGCCGCCGACCCACTCGGCCCGCTCCGGCCCCCGCGGCCCATCCGCCGCCGCCGCGCCCGCTTCCCCGCCGCCGGCCGCCGCGCCACCCCGGCGCCGCCCCGCCACCTCGCCGCTGGCCGCCGCGCCAACCCGGCGCTGCCCCGCCACCTCGCCGCCAGCCTGGGCCGCCGCCGCCGCGCATCGGCCCCGCTTCCACCGCAGAGCGCCGCCGCCGCCTCGCCTCCTCACCGCGCCAACCCTCGCCGGCGCGGCCCTGCCACTTCGCCGGTCGCCCCGCGCCCCGCCGCCCTCGGCCTCCCCTGCCGCCGCCGCAGCCCTGTCGCCGGCCGGATCCGGCAAGGGGCCGGCCAGATCCGGTGGCCCCGGCCTTCCCCGAGCTCCGGCCACCTCCTCCCGCACCTCCGGCGCCATCTCCGACGAGATCCAGCGTGCCTCGAAGTCCGTGCCACGAACCCGAGGTTGACCCCCCCGAATGCCTAAGTCCCCAGATTCAGTTATTTTCATGCCATATTCATTGCATCACATCTCTGTATTCGTAGCTCCGTTTCGTGCATATAATATGTCAAATTGTTCGTCTCGACGAGTACTTCATTTCATTCCATTGCATCATTTTCATTTGAGCTCATCTTGATGCCCGAAATGCTGTTGGAAGAGTGCATGTTGATGTTAATCTGCTGAAACTGTTATAACTTGCTGTTTTATCATTTTTGCCATGATTAATGTGTGCATCCTATGAGGTTGAGCTCTACATGAATGTTGAACTATGCCATGCCATCTTTCCAAGGGTGTTAACCATGTATTTTTGTGAGTTGTGTGCTGAGTGTATCAAGCTTGTAAAGTAGGGTAGTTGCTGTTGCTGTTTTCCTGACAGATTCTGTTATATTTTTATTGCTATGTTAACATGCTTCTACTAATCATTCTATGCATAATCTGGAGATGCTCTATAAACATGTTTTGAACTACATGTCATGCTCTATCCATTCATGCCCTTGGTTGCAATTATAGCCTGCTGGAACATGTTGTAATCTTGCTCTAAAGTTGCTTGAAAATGTTGTTGTCAGCCTGTTAACATTAAGTTCACTTGTTCCCTTGTTTGATAGCTCTAAACATTGCAACCTGATGTTATTTCTGCTAAAGCCTGAAACTGTTATTATTTGCAATATCTCCATGTCTTCTTGAGCATCTTCTAGTTGTTTCTGGAGATAGCTCAGTGTTCATGTTTTGTTATGCTTTACGTGTACTTCATGCCCATGCCTTTTGTTATTATGTTGGGTGCTGTAGCATATTGTTTTGATGCTTGCAATATGCCTAGTTGCTGTTTTGGACAGATTGTTGCTATGACTTGTATGGAGTGTATGTGTTGCACCGTTGCTCCGTTTTGAGTGTGTTCTATATGAAACTTGCTTGATTTTGCATGTAGCTTCATATTATCATGTTGCATCCTTGTTTTGGTGTGTTTGCTTGATGTTTGTATGCATTTTGCATCAATGCCATGCTTAACTTGTTTTGCTCATATCTTCTAGGCCGTAGCTCCGAATCTAATGAACTTTATATGTAACTTGACTAGAATTTCGTATAGTTCATCTTGGTGCATCTTAACTTGCTGTTTAACAACTTGAACATAAGGTTTATTCAGTTCTGGACCAATTTCGAAATTTGCATATGAGGACTTACCGGAATTGTTATATGTTGTTCCCGGCCTCATTTAAACTTGCCTTGATGTGTTGTTCTTGTTTGCATCATCTCTTTCCATGAGTATCTTCATGTAGCATTGTCATGCATCATGCTTGTTGTGCATCATGTCTTGTCCATGTGTGGTGTGCTTACTTTGTTGTGTGCTTCTTCTCGATAGTTCCCGTTTCGTTGCGATCGTGAGGATTCGTTCGTCTACGTGTGGTTCGTCTTCGTGGTTTCGTCTTCTTCATGGACTCGTTCTTATTCCTTGCGGGATTTCAGGCAAGATGACCGCTACCCTGGATCTCACTACTATCATTGCTATGCTAGTTGCTCCGTTCTATCACTATGCTGCGCTACCTATTACCTGTTTATCAAGCCATCCCATATTGCCATGAACCTCTAACCTTTGACACCTTTCCTATGCAAACCACTGTTTGGCTATGTTACCGCTTTTGCTCAGCCCCTCTTATAGGGTTGCTAGTTGCAGGTGAAGTTGAAGATTTCTCCATGGTGGACAGGATTTTGGTTGGGATATCACAATATCTCTTATATTATTAATGCATCTATATACTTGGTAAAGGGTGGAAGGCTCGGCCTTATGCCTGGTGTTTTGTTCCACTCTTGCCGCCCTAGTTTCCGTCATACCGGTGTTATGTTCCCGGATTTTGCGTTCCTTACGCGGTCGGGTGATTTATGGGACCCCCCTGACAGTTCGCTTTGAATAAAACTTGTCCAGCAAGGCCCAACATTGACTTTTACCATTTGCCTCACCACCACCTACCTTTTCCCTTGGGAGTCGCTCTCTCGAGGGTCATCTTTATTTTAGCCCCCCCGGGCCAGTGCTTGTCTAAGTGCTGGTCCAAACCGAGCGATGTCCGGCGCCCCCTGGGCAACCAGGGTCTATGCCAACCCGACGTCTGGCTCATCCAGTGTGCCCTGAGAACGAGATATGTGCAGCTCCTATCGGGATTTGTCGGCACAGCGGGAGGCTTTGCTGGTCTTGTTTTACGATTATCGAAATGTCTTGATGTACTGGGATTCCGAGACTGATCGGGTCTTCCTGGGTGAAGGTCTATTCCTTCGATGATCGCGAGAGCTTGTCATGGGCTAAGTTGGGACACCCCTGCAGGGTATAAACTTTCGAGAGCCGTGCCCGCAGTTATGTGGCAGATGGGAATTTGTTAATGTCCGGTTGTAGACAACTTGACACTTGATCCGAAATAAAATGCATCAACCGCGTGTGTAGCCGTGATGGTCTCTTCTCGGCGGAGTCCGGGAAGTGAACACGGTTTCTGTGTTATGTTTGACGTAAGTAGGTGTTCAGGATCACCTCTTGATCATTGCTAGCTTCACGTCCGTTCCACTTGTTCTCTTCTCGCTCTTATTTGCGTTGGTTAGCCACCATACTTGCTTAGTCGCTGCTACAACCTCACCACTTTACCCCTTCCTTTCCCATTAAGCTTTGCTAGTCTTGATACCCATGGTAATGGGATTACTGAGTCCTCGTGGCTCACCAGATACTTCCAAAACCAGTTTGCAGGTGACGCAACCAAGCTCAAGGAGGAGCTCGTTGAAGATCTTGCCCTTTGTGTTGTTTCGTTCTAGTTGATCAGTAGTGGAGCCCAGTTGGGGTCGATCGGGGACCTTTGTCGCATTTGAGGTTCTTCTTTTATTTTGGTTCCGTAGTCGGACCATGATTGTATCTGGATGATGTAATGCTTTATTCATGTAATTGTGTGAAGTGGCGATTGTAAGCCAACTATGTTTCTCTTTCCCTTATGTATTACATGGGTTGTGCGAAGATTACCTCACTTGTGACATTGCTTTCAATGCGGTTATGCCTCTAAGTCGTGCTTCGACACGTGGGAGATATAGCCGCATCGAGGGCGTTACAAGTTGGTAATCAGAGCCTTCCCCGACCTTAGGAGCCCCACTGCTTGATCGTTTTTAGCGGCCGAGTTGTGTCTAGAAAAATGTTTTGAGTCATTTAGGATTATATATATCGGAGAGTTAGGAATTCTTTTTACTCCCCAGTCTCTTCATCGCTCTGGTAAGGCATCCTGACGTAGAGTTTTGACTCTTCTCTTCTCAAATTTTACTAATTTTTTTTAGGATCACGCGGGTATCTTGGAATCGTTCCGATGGTTTTATGATGAGAACATTGTCTTGTGCCTCCTGTCAGGGGTTTAGTGGAAGTGTCCCGGGTAGTTGAGCTCTGAGGTGTTGTCGTCATAATTTTATCGTTGCAGTTCTGGAATACCTGAGTTTAGTACGCCGACATCGAAAATCTCTTTTATGCAGTTGTTGGTGAGATAACCCCGCTAACCCAGTACTGAGATGAGTACGGGAGTATTGCCATGACTCGTATAACGGATGCTTTTCAAAGTTTGAGGTACACGATTTCCGAAGGTTTCTTGGTTATGTGTTGACGGATGGATACAGCTTGGATGTAGGTATTGTTAGTTTGGGTGAGATATATTGCTTCCCCTGTATCCCCAACACCAGATTGCATAACCAGAAAGTTTCGGGAGTTTTATAGGTGGGAATTCAAGTAGCTCCTAGAATATCTTTTCTACAGATGCATGATATGGGATTGGGTAAATCTCTATCATATGTATTTGTTCGGGCTTATTCTGCAAGCCAAATCCTTTGTTTTGTTTTATTTGTGGTATTCGAGTTGCTTCAAAGTCAAATGTTGAATCCATACCTTTCCTAAACGGTGTTCTCATATTGCTATGTGAATACTAATCCTTTTTGATCATTGAGGTTGTCATGTTAATTCTTTTCCAACCGGTGTTCTTCTCTTCATGTGGATCCGATCATTTTCAACATCCGCAAGATCAATTCTAAGTTTTCTCAACGGTGTTTGTTTCGTTCATCCCAAGTTGTCTTTGTTTTTCCCCACCCTCCCACCCTTTTCTTCAAGGACTCATTTATTTTAATCAAGCATCCATTTATTCATGTGAAGTCTCTTCATTCTTTTCTTTCAATGTTCTTATTCGGTGATTTCCCATGAAGATGCTTAACAGTTTCAAGTTCATCATCCTTCGTTCTTTTTCTTCTCCAGTGGATCCAATTCAAGCTGTCAGTGTTGATCATATTCCTTTCCTCGTGTCTAATGTTTTCTCATGCCGGTGCAACTCTTAATCATTCACTTCTTCCTATTCATTTGTTCTGGAGTGCTGAAGATATCTCACAAGACTTGCGTTTCCATTCTCAATCCCTTCAAGATATTTCGAGATTGGTATCTCATTCAAGTCATTTAATTCAACCGGTGCAACATCTCTTTTTAATCTTTTCAACGGTGTTCTTTTGAGTGGGCCCTAACCCACATGTCTTTTCCCAGGATCTTACCTGACTCTTCTAATTATTCCAGAGCTATCCTAAATTCTTCTCCAAGTTTGACGTAAGAATGAGTTATCATCAGTCAAATGCTTTTCTCCAAGATCTTTCAAATTCTTTTCATAGTTGGCTCAACCTCTTCGCTTTTGATTCTTCCGGTGTGCCTCAATAATTCTTGGTGATGCTTCTCGTTGTCATTCTCATCATTTGAAGACCGAAGAAAGAGTTTCTCTTTAATCTTGCTCTATTCTCTTCAAGATTCATGGTTCTAGCTTCATGCTATCCTCATAATTGTATTGATTGTGAGAATTCTTTTCTTACCACCCGGGGCATTTCATGAGTTGTTTCCATTTCTTTCCTCCGAAGGCCATCATGTCTTAAGTCTTCATTCTCAGCGTGTAGCTATCGTTCTCCAAATCTTACCGGTGATTCGTTCGAATATCCTCTAATCAGTTCTTGATCTCTTTGTTCTCATGTATCTAGTTTGTCTCAAGCACCTTCGATCATTTTCAATTCTTACGGTGGTTCGTGCAAGATTTCACTTCCTTCGTTATCATATCAAATATTCGTCATTTCCAAATCCCACCGGTGGTTCCATCGATACCTTCTCAAGTTTGCGCTATATCTCTCTTAATCCTTTCTACGAGAATAAGTGGTATGCCAAATCCGTTGCTTGTCATCAATTTAAATTGGTGAAGGATAGGCATAACGTAATTCTTATTACTGTTTCATCCAAGAGATTAATTGTTTCCTTTGGAGTTTGTTCTTCAGGAATAAATTCTCGGTTCTAAGATCATCTTTTCTTTTCGGAGTTCCAAGTTCTCTCGGTTATATCATCGCGAAGCTCCATCTAAATCATTGCAAGGCTTCACCTTGTGTTTTCAACTTCTCTTTCTTTCTATCACCCTTTTGTTTACCAAAGTTCTTCATGGAGGCTCTACATGGTGCTTCGTCAAGGATTCTTTTCATTCTTCAATTGTTCTTCAAGATTTCTCTTAAAGTTATGACCCGCCAAGCTATACTCAAAATTAAACATGGTGCTCAACACATGTTTTGTTTTGAGGCGTTCAAGTATTCTTCTTCTTGCATTTCGGAGTGCAATTCTTTCTACATTATCTTTTGAGGTGGTGTTATGTCACTCTTGACAATTTCCTTCATGTTTCATGATTCATATTGTTGTCAAGAATGAGGCATTTTAAATCCATCAATCCCTTTGTTGGAGTTATCTTGGGTCATATTTCACCTAAAACCTTCCCTAAGGAATGTTGCTATTTGTGGTGCTTGTCAATGATCCAAGTTATCTCTTTATCATCTTGGTGAAGCAGTTTCATATTTTCATTGATCTCAAGCAAGCAATTGATTTTGATAGTGGCAGAATTTCACCTCAAGTTTTGAGATGTTTACATAAGACCATATCAAGCTTATTCTTTTCGTTGTTGGTTTTTCCAACAATTCCATTCTAACCTTCTTGCAAGGATGCTTTCCAAGTTCACTTGTGGCAAAAGTTGTCATTTTCTTCTCCATCCCTTTATCCCAACGATCTAACTTCTATTCTTTCGTTACGGAGGCATTGTGATGTTGTGCTCTTCACTCATCATCTCGAATTGTGAGCATCGTGTTCCTTTCATTCTTATCCATTTAACCGGAGTGTTGTGTCATCTCTTCAAGTGCTTTTCATCTTATCAAGTTTTCCTTCTTCTTTCAGTCGGAGTGCTGCCCAAATTATATCAATCTTATTCCTTCTCTATTTAGTTTTAACCGGAGTGGTTTGAATATCTATCTTATCACTAAACCTCTTGGTTCTCGTTGTATCCCTTGCTCCTCTTTTCTAACGGAGTGTTTTCAACTTTGCTCATCTTCATTGTTTTCTTCATCTCATTTTGCTCAACCTCTCAAGGTTCATGGTTTTCACTCGTTTGTCAAAGAAGCAACTTAGTTTACCTTTTCTCTTCCTCTTCCGTTTTCCCTCCGGTGCCATCCTAGATCTCGGGACGAGATCCTCTCGTAGTGGTGGAGTGTTGTAACGCCCCGGATTCGATGCTCCAGGTGTCTGCCAGCTATTCGCCGTCGTTGCCATGTCATGTGCTTGAGTGTTGCACTTTGCCATGTCATCATATGCTTTTCATATCATGTCATCATGTGCATTTCATTTTGCATACATGTTCGTCTCATGCATCCGAGCATTTTCCCCGTTGTCCGTTTTGCAATCCGGCACTCCTATGTCCTCCGGCGTCTCCCTCTTCTATCTTCTCTTGTGCGGGTACTAAACTTTCTTGGAATGGCCCGAGGTTTGCCAAGCGGCCTTGGTATAGCACCGGTAGACCGCCTGTCAAGTTTCGTGCCATTTGGAGGTCGTTTGATACTCCAACGGTTAACCGGGTAACCGCAAAAGCCCTCTTTGAGTTGCAGCCCAACACCCCTTCCAAAGTGGCCCAAAACCCACCAAACTCCCCTCCATGCTCTCGGTCATTCGATCATGATCGCGTGGCCGAAAACCGCTCCTCATTTGGACTCTCCTAGCTCCCTCTACCTATATATATGTGAACCCCTCCGGATTTTCGCGCAGTCCAAACCCTAATTTCCCCTCCGCGCCGCGCCGGACATGTCTGACCGGCGCCGGACACGTCCGCCAGCCGCCCCGCGGCCAATCCCCGCGCGCCACGTGGCAACCGCCGCCGCCCCGCGCCGCCGACTCACTCGGCCCGCTCCGGCCCCCGCGGCCCATCCGCCGCCGCCGCGCCCGCTTCCCCGCCGCCGGCCGCCGCGCCACCCCGGCGCCGCCCCGCCACCTCGCCGCCGGCCGCCGCGCCACCCCGCCACCTCGCCGCCAGCCTGGGCCGCCGCCGCCGCCGCGCATCGGCCCTGCTTCCACCGCAGAGCGCCGCCGCCGCCTCGCCTCCTCACCGCGCCAACCCTCGCCGGCGCGGCCCTGCCACTTCGCCGGCCGCCCCGCGCCCCGCCGCCCTCGGCCTCCCCTGCCGCCGCCGCAGCCCCGTCGCCGGCCGGATCCGGCAAGGGGCCGGCCAGATCCGGTGGCCCCGGCCTTCCCCGAGCTCCGGCCACCTCCTCCCGCACCTCCGGCGCCATCTCCGGCGAGATCCAGCGTGCCTCGAAGTCCGTGCCACGAACCCGAGGTTGACCCCCCCCGAATGCCTGTCCCCAGATTCAGTTATTTTCATGCCATATTCATTGCATCACATCTCTGCATCCGTAGCTCCGTTTCGTGCGTATAATATGTCAAATTGTTCGTCTCGACGAGTACTTCATTTCATTCCATTGCATCATTTTCATTTGAGCTCATCTTGATGCCCGAAATGCTGTTGGAAGAGTGCATGTTGATGTTAATCTGCTGAAACTGTTATAACTTGTTGTTTTATCATTTTTGCCATGATTAATGTGTGCATCCTATGAGGTTGAGCTCTACATGAATGTTAAACTATGCCATGCCATCTTTCCAGGGGTGTTAACCATGTATTTTTGTGAGTTGTGTGCTGAGTGTATCAAGCTTGTAAAGTAGGGTAGTTGCTGTTGCTGTTTTCCTGACAGATTTTGTTATATTTTGTTGCTATGTTAACATGCTTCTACTAATCATTCTATGCATAATCTGGAGATGCTCTATAAACATGTTTTGAACTACATGTCATGCTCTATCCATTCATGCCCTTGGTTGCAATTATAGCCTGCTGGAACATGTTGTAATCTTGCTCTAAAGTTGCTTGAAAATGTTGTTGTCAGCCTGTTAACATTAAGTTCACTTGTTCCCATGTGTTTTCCTAGTGATCCATGTATCCTATGAACTTGCTCTTGCCATGCTTAGCTTCATAAACATGCCTTCTTACTGTTGGTTGCCTTGCCATGCCATGTATTGCTCTGTGGTGAGTGGTTCAAGCTCACCAACATGCCTACTTATTGTTGTTCCTGCCATGTTTAAATCTGTAATATAACTTGCCATGTTTACATGGGTGCCATCATATTTTCCGTGCCTTTTTGGCTTATGGTCAGTAAGGGTCTTTTGATATATGCTATTAGTAGATTCATGCCATGCCTTTGTATGCCATGATATGTTCCTGTAACATGTTGTTTGATAGCTCTAAACATTGCAACCTGATGTTATTTCTGGTAAAGCCTGAAACTGTTATTATTTGCAATATCTCCATGTCTTTTTGAGCATGTTCTAGTTGTTTCTGGAGATAGCTCAGTGTTCATGTTTTGTTATTCTTTACGTGTACTTCATGCCCATGCCTTTTGTTATTATGTTGGGGTGCTCTAGCATATTGTTTTGATGCTTGCAATATGCCTAGTTGCTGTTTTGGACAGATTGTTGCTATGACTTGTATGGAGTGTATGTGTTGCACCGTTGCTCCGTTTTGAGTGTGTTCTATATGAAACTTGCTTGATTTTGCATGTAGCTTCATATTATCATGTTGCATCCTTGTTTTGGTGTGTTTGCTTGATGTTTGTATGCATTTTGCATCAATGCCATGCTTAACTTGTTTTGCTCATATCTTCTAGGCCGTAGCTCCGAATCTAATGAACTTTATATGTAACTTGACTAGAATTTCGTATAGTTCATCTTGGTGCATCTTAACTTGCTGTTTAACAACTTGAACATAAGGTTTATTCAGTTCTGGACCAATTTCGAAATTTGCATATGAGGACTTACCGGAATTGTTATATGTTGTTCCCGGCCTCATTTAAACTTGCCTTGATGTGTTGTTCTTGTTTGCATCATCTCTTGCCATGAGTATCTTCATGTAGCATTGTCATGCATCATGCTTGTTGTGCATCATGTCTTGTCCATGTGTGGTGTGCTTACTTTGTTGTGTGCTTCTTCTCGATAGTTCCCGTTTTGTTGCGATCGTGAGGATTCGTTCGTCTACGTGTGGTTCGTCTTCGTGGTTTCGTCTTCTTCATGGACTCGTTCTTCTTCCTTGCGGGATTTCAGGCAAGATGACCGCTACCCTGGATCTCACTACTATCATTGCTATGCTAGTTGCTCCGTTCTATCGCTATGTTGCGCTACCTATTACCTGTTTATCAAGCCATCCCATATTGCCATGATCCTCTAACCTTTGACACCTTTCCTATGCAAACCATTGTTTGGCTATGTTACCGCTTTTGCACAGCCCCTCTTATAGGGTTGCTAGTTGCAGGTGAAGTTGAAGATTTCTCCATGGTGGACAGGATTTTGGTTGGGATATCACAATATCTCTTATATTATTAATGCATCTATATACTTGGTAAAGGGTGGAAGGCTCGGCCTTATGCGTGGTGTTTTGTTCCACTCTTGCCGCCCTAGTTTCCGTCATACCGGTGTTATGTTCCCTGATTTTGCGTTCCTTACGCGGTCGGGTGATTTATGGGACCCCCCTGACAGTTCGCTTTGAATAAAACTTGTCCAGCAAGGCCCAACATTGACTTTTACCATTTGCCTCACCACCACCTACCTTTTCCCTTGGGAGTCGCTCTCTCGAGGGTCATCTTTATTTTAGCCCCCCCGGGCCAGTGCTTGTCTAAGTGCTGGTCCAAACTGAGCGATGTCCGGCGCCCCCTGGGCAACCAGGGTCTATGCCAACCCGACGTCTGGCTCATCCGGTGTGCCCTGAGAACGAGATATGTGCAGCTCCTATCGGGATTTGTCGGCACAACGGGAGGCTTTGCTGGTCTTGTTTTACCATTGTCGAAATGTCTTGATGTATCGGGATTCCGAGACTGATCGGGTCTTCCTGGGTGAAGGTCTATTCCTTCGATGATCGCGAGAGCTTGTCATGGGCTAAGTTGGGACACCCCTGCAGGGTATAAACTTTCGAGAGCCGTGCCCGCGGTTATGTGGCAGATGGGAATTTGTTAATGTCCGGTTGTAGACAACTTGACACTTGATCCGAAATAAAACGCATCAACCGCGTGTGTAGCCGTGATGGTCTCTTCTCGGCGGAGTCCGGGAAGTGAACACGGTTTCTGTGTTATGTTTGACGTAAGTAGGTGTTCAGGATCACCTCTTGATCATTGCTAGCTTCACGTCCGTTCCGCTTGTTCTCTTCTCGCTCTTATTTGCGTTGGTTAGCCACCATACTTGCTTAGTAGCTGCTGCAACCTCACCACTTTACCCCTTCCTTTCCCATTAAGCTTTGCTAGTCTTGATACCCATGGTAATGGGATTGCTGAGTCCTCGTGGCTCACCAGATACTTCCAAAACCAGTTTGCAGGTGACGCAACCAAGCTCAAGGAGGAGCTCGTTGAAGATCTTGCCCTTTGTGTTGTTTCATTCTAGTTGATCAGTAGTGGAGCCCAGTTGGGGTCGATCGGGGACCTTTGTCGCATTTGAGGTTCTTCTTTTATTTTGGTTCCGTAGTCGGACCATGATTGTATCTGGATGATGTAATGCTTTATTCATGTAATTGTGTGAAGTGGCGATTGTAAGCCAACTATGTATCTCTTTCCCTTATGTATTACATGGGTTGTGCGAAGATTACCTCACTTGTGACATTGCTTTCAATGCGGTTATGCCTCTAAGTCGTGCTTCGACACGTGGGAGATATAGCCGCATCGAGGGCGTTACAATCACTTGGATCCCAAGGGCTTTGAGCAAGGGCGCGTACCCGGAGGGTTTCCAGAATGAGAAGTGGGAAGAATGGCGGGGCCGGTGGTGCTGGATCATAGAGAAGGAGACACGGGAGTTCTGCCAGGTCCGGCAGAAGCCGTCGACTCGTGCCAAGTACTGGGGCGACCTCGACGTCAACGACAAGAAGCTTATGGTTTCCACCACCAGAATCCAACGCGTCACATCAGCCGGGCTCACGCTGGAGATGGTTGGGGCTGACTTCATCCGCCGCCGCATTGCTCCTCTGCACAATAAGGGGCGGCCAGCCTGGGACTTCAAGCATGGGGCAGATATCATGAGGCTTTGCCCCAGCCTGAATTACAACTTCATGGTAATGCAGCACACGTCCCTCTGCCAGAAGCTTTTTCAGCTCAAGGTTAACATGGCCAGGAATGCCGAGAAGACCGGCAAGGCCGCTAAGACTAGCAAGGCTAACAATCCATTCAAGTTACCAGCGGGGGTGGTCCCGTTGAGCAACAATTCTTGCCTGACTTCCATCATTTCCATGATGCCAGTGTTCAATGCGCATGGCCTTGATCCATCCTGGGATGAGCAAGAAGCAGTGCTGGTGCAGGGTTTCTTCGTCAACTTGTCGGAGAAAACCTTCCGTGCCGAGCTGCTACTCATCTGCCCCACCGCTGAAGAATAGATGGCGTAAATTGCCACCAGGGTGGAGGAGGCCGCGCTTGCCGACGAGGCCAGCAGCCTTGGCACTATGGAGGACAAGGACGAGGAGGCCGATGAGGAGAAGAAGATTACTAAGTGTACGGGGTCTACCGAGGAGCACAACGGCACCGGCGCCGGGGTTCCCCTTGCGGAAGAGGTGGTCGAGGAGTTAGCCGAGGAGGCGACTGATGCAGACGGCCCTTCAGCCCCAAAGAAGAAACGTTTCCTGCGGCGGGCCATCTCCGGCGAGCCAGTCCGGCCGGCAAGGTCATGCAGCGGCAAGAAGCGCAGGCGCCACCCGTGCGCCAGACGAGGCGCGCGGCTGCGGCAGTAGCGAAGGAAGCTACGGCAGCAAAGAAACTTGCGACCGCTGCCTTCTCCTCGGCCAAATGGTCCAGGACTTCATCTCCTCCTCCTCCCGTTGCGGACATCATCCTGGTGGCCGATTTTGACCTCGAGTCCTTTAGCCCAAAAAGGAAGAGAAGGTCAGAAGGGGAAGATAGGTAAGCATCTTCCGTCCTTATTCATTCCCTGATCCTCCAACTAGGTTATCTTATCTTGACTTGATCTTGTCCTCACAGTGATAAGAGACATTGGCTCAGCGGATGGCGAAGAGAGCCAAGGCCTCGACGGGCGACGAGCCCCCGGCAAGCACTTCACGTGTGCCGGGGATGGTCGTGATCAACCCGGACACCAACCCTCAACACAGCCCCCGTCCTAGCCCGTAGTGTGAGTCTATTACTCATTTCCCGTTGGCGGGCGTCGGAATGTGTATCTTCAGTGCTGACCTTCCTGGGTTCGTAGGAGGAGAGCAGCAACAGGAGGATCCGCTGAGGGCCACCCCCGACATGCCGCCCCCGTCGACCAAGCCACCTAGAGGGGGGTCCCCGGCAAGGGCATCCACCACCGAGCCCACACGCATGGAGGAAGAGGCGCTGAGCACAGGCGCCAGTGGCTCTCTCCCAGCAACGAGCGTTGCCGGGGAGGGAACCACTTCTCCTCAGCTCGTCACAGGTAAGCCGCTTGCCTCTCGTCCCTTGCTATCTTTGCCATGCGACTTTCTTTCTTTTTTTCTGTTATGAGCTATGATTTTGGCTCTGCCCCATTCTCCTTTTTGGTTTCCATACCCCCTTGATAACCACAAGTATAGGGGATCGCAACAGTTTGCGAGGGTAGAGTATTCAACCCAAATTTATTGATTCGACACAAGGGGAGCCAAAGAATATTCTCAAGTATTAGCAGTCAAGTTGTCAATTCAACCACACCTGAAAGACTTAATATCTGCAGCAAAATATTTAGTAGCAAAGTAGTATGGAAGTAACGGTAAAGGTGGAAAAAGTAACAGTAGCAGTTTTGCAATAATTGTAACAGCGGCAACGGTAAAGTAACTAAGCAAAGATCAATATGTGAAAAGCTCGTAGGCACTGGATCAATGATGGATAAGTGTGTCGGATGTGATTCCTCATGCAACAATTACAACATAGGGTGACACTAAACTAGCTCCAGTTCATCAATGTAATGTAGGCATGTATTTCGAATATAGTCATACGTGCTTATGGAAAAGAACTTGAATGACATCTTTTGTCCTACACTCCTGTGGCAGCGGGGTCCTATTGGAAACTAAGGGATATTAAGGCCTTCTTTTAATAGAGTACCGGACCAAAGCATTAACACTTGGTGAATACATGAACTCCTCAAACTACGGTCATCACCGGGAGTAGTCCCGATTATTGTCACTTCGGGGTTGCCGGATCATAACACATAGTAGGTGACTATTGACTTGCAAGATAGGATCAAGAACTCACATATATTCATGAAAACATAATAGGTTCAGATCTGAAATCATGCCACTCGGGCCCTAGTGACAAGCATTAAGCATAGCAAAGTCATAGCAACATCAATCTTTGAACATAATGGATACTAGGGATCAAACCCTGACAAAACTAACTCGATTACATGGTAAATCTCATCAAACCCATCACCGTCCAGCAAGCCTACGATGGAATTACTCACGCACGGCGGTGAGCATCATGAAATTGGCGATGGAGGATGGTTGATGATGACGACGGTGACGGATTCCCCTCTCCGGAGCCCCGAATGGACTCCAGATCAGCCCTCCCGAGAGAGATTAGGGCTTGGCGGTGGCTCCGTATCGTAAAAAGCGATGAATCCTTCTCTCTGATTTTATTCTCCCCGAACGCGAATATATGGAGTTGGAGTTGAGGTCGGTGCAGCCTCAGGGGGGCCACGAGATAGGGGGCGCCCCCACCCTCGTGGACAGGATGTGGGCCCCCTGGTCTTGATTATTTCGCCATTATTTTTTATTAATTACAAAAATATTCTCCGTGAAGTTTCAGGTCATTCCGAGAACTTTTATTTCTGCACAAAAATAACACCATGGCAATTCTGCTGAAAACAGCGTCAGTCCGGGTTAGTTCCATTCAAATCATGCAAGTTAGAATCCAAAACAAGGGCAAAAGTGTTTGGAAAAGTATATACGATGGAGACGTATCAACTCCCCCAAGCTTAAACCTTTGCTTGTCCTCAAGCAATTCAGTTGACAAACTGAAAGTGATAAAGAAAAACTTATACAAACTCTGTCTTCTCTTGTTGTTGCAAATATGTAAAGCCAACATTCAAGTTTTTAGCAAAGATTATGAACCAACCACATTCACAATAACATCTAGGTCTCATATTTACTCATATCAATGGCATAATCAACTAGCGAGTAATAATAATAAATATCAGATGACAACACTTTCTCAAAACAATTATAATATAAAATAACAAGATGGTATCTCGCTAGCCCTTTATGAGACCGCAAAACTTAAATGTAGAGCACCTCTGAAGATCAAGGACTGACTGGACATTGTATTCATGGTAAAAGAGATCGAGTCATAGTTATACTCAATATAAATTAATAGTAATGCATGCAAATGACAGCGGTGCTCTCCAACTGGTGCTTTTTAATAAGAGGATGATGACTCAACATACAAGTAAATAGATAGGCCCTTTATAGAGAGAAGCAGGGATTTGCAGAGGTGCCAGATCTCGAGTTTTGAAATGGAGATAAGTAATATTTTGGGTGGCATACTTTCATTGTCAACATAACAACCAACATATCTCGATATCTTTGATGCTACACACATTATAGGAGGTTCCCAAACAAAATGGTAAAGTTTATACTCCCCACCACCAACAAGCATCAATCCATGGCTTAACGAAACAACGGGTGCATCCAATTAACAACAATCCCTGGGGAGTTTTGTTTGCAATTATTTTGATTTGAGCATGGGACTAGGCATCCCGGTTACCGACCATTTTCTCATGAGTGAGAAGCGGAGTCCACTCCTCGTGAGAATAACCCACCTAGCATGGAAGATATAGACAACCCTAGTTGATACATGAGCTGTTCGAGCATACAAAATAGAATTTCATTTGAAGGCTTGGAGTTTGGCACATACAAATTTACTAGGAACGGCAGGTAAATACCGCATATAGGAAGGTATGGTGGACTCATATGGAATAACTTTGGGATTTCTGGAAGTGGATGCACAAGCAGTATTCCCGCTTAGTACAAGTGAAGGCTAGAAAGAGACTGGGATCAGTCATGAACATGCATTAAAATGAATCAACACTTAGTGCAAGCATGAGTAGGATATTAATCACCATGAACATAAATATCCTGGAGGCTATGTTGATTTTGTTTCAACTACATGCGTGAACATGTGCCCAGTCAAGCCACTTGAATCGTTCAAAGGAGGATACCACCCTATCATACCACATCAGAACCATTTTAATAGCATGTTGGCATGCAAGGTAAACCATTATAAACTCCTAGCTAATTAAGCATGGCATGAGCAACTATAATCTCTAATTGTCATTGCAAACATGTTTCATTCATAATAGGCTAAATCAGGAACGATGAACTAATCATATTTACAAAAACAAGATAGTTTGAGTTCATACCAGCTTCTCTCATCTCAATCAGTCCATCATATATCATCATTATTTCCTTTCACTCGCACGACCGAACGGTGTGGATAATAATAGTAGTGCACGTGCATTGGACTAAGCTGGAATCTGCAAGCATTTAATACAAGGGAGAAGACAAGCTAATATGGGCTCTTGGTTAAATCAACAATAATGCATATGAGAGCCACTCAACATTTTCATCATGGTCTTCTCCACTCGACCCCCAAAGAAAAGAAAAGAAATAAAACTATTTACACGAGAAAGCTCCCAACAAGCAAAAGAAGAATGAGAAATCTTTTTGGGTTTTCTTTTAATTACTACTACTACAAGCATGGAGAGTAAACTAGCTAATTTTTTGTTTTTCTTAAGGTTTTTCAAACACATAATAAGAAGGCTTAGAAAAGAAAATAAACTAGCATGGATGGTACAATGAAAAGTATGAGCACCGACAACTAGAATAAGTGTGTGAACATGAATGTAATGTTGGTGAGAAATACGTACTCCCCCAAGCTTAGGCTTTTAGCCAAAGTTGGTCTATGCCCACGGATCAAAGTGACCCTCTCTGGTGTGCTAAGGAGGGTCTTCATGGTGCCATTGGTTGGCAATCTCCTCCGGATCCCACTGATAAACAGACTGTCGATAAGGGTCAAGTTGTGGCTCCGGCTCATCCTCTGGAGCAGGTGTCGCGCTCAAGTATGCATGAATGTCCTCCGGCAAAATGAGGTACTTGCCTGAAAATATGTTAAACAAAGAGGGCGCAGGCAAGGTAATAATCTCACAATAATTTTTTATCAAATATCAACTTATACTTAAGTAGTTTCTTCTTATTTTTAACAATAAAATCATGTGCTACCATACTCTTATAATCTAGAAAAACAGAGGGTAGCATCTTTTCTTCTTTCTCATAATGCCTAATAGGTATATTAAAGTGTTCAGCAAGGCGCGAAGCAAAGATGCCACCGAAGATGGGGCCCTTTGTACGGTTCAGACTTAATTGCTTAGCAATGACAGCTCCTAAACTGAAAGTTGTATCACGAAACAAAGCATGGCACAAAATAACAATATCAGGTGCACTAAGATTTCCACTGTTCCCGCGACCAATTAAACATATACTAGCAAATATTGCAAAATAAATG
Source organism: Triticum timopheevii (assembly GCA_963921465.1). Lineage (NCBI taxonomy): Eukaryota > Viridiplantae > Streptophyta > Magnoliopsida > Poales > Poaceae > Triticum > Triticum timopheevii. The sequence goes on from OY997270.1 coordinate 146,853,476, forward strand.
TAGAAGAGTAAAATGTATGCTAGTAATTCTTGCACCTGAAACTTTCCTCGTTTCCCCTACAGCAATCATATCAATAAACCCCTCCACATCATTAGAGTGTGGTTCCTCTATGCTGCCCTCAAAGGGTATCTTGCAGACCCAACAAAAATCATAAAATGACATCTCCTTAACATCATCATATAAATTAAACTCCACTAAAGGTGGTGATTTCCTAGCATGAAAGTAAAAAAAATGCACGTAAATATTACTGAGTAGGAGATACTGTTCGCGTTGGTCGTGGAGGAAGTCGGTGAAGCCTGCATTCTCCGCCAAATGATAAAAATCATCATGAATCCCGGCTGCCTTCAAGAACTCATCACAAGGCCATTCACACGGCTGAACCTCCGCAGTACGAGGGAGATTATATTTGGGCTTCTTATTTTCCTCACTTTCCTTATCTTTCGAGCTTCAGCTTGAAGAGCCCCTCAAGAATCTCTTCATCATTTTCTTTCTCTAAAAATTCCTGAAAATTTTTAATGTCTCGAAATAGAAGTGAACTAAACTCAACAAAATTGATAGCAACTACTCATACAAGTGCCTAGAGGCTATATCACGCATTAGAACTACTTTTGACCATATAAATTTGACATGCAAGGTCAAGAACAGGGTCACCTTAGCAGCAGAAATTTGCAATAAATAAAGCACTAGAACAAAAACTAATTGGACCATTGGAGGAGGCACATGCTGAAGAACAATCCCCCAAAACTGTTTCGTGAATGAAGCTTTGAGCAAGGAGATCGAAAATCGCAGCAAAACGAGCTAGAACACGAGTTTGAGTTGTGTGGTGAAGGTCAGAAGGGGAAGACAGGTGGAGGGGCGCGCCCTGGAGGAAGACGAAGTGTGTGGGTGCAGGAATAAGTGGAGGGGGCCACGTGGGGCCCATGAGGCAGGGGGCGCGCCCTGGACCCTCATGGCCAGGTGGTGTGGCCCCCTGATGTGTTCTTAGTGGCAAATATTCTTAAATATTCTATAAAAAAATCATATTTCATTTACATGACATTTGGAGAACTTGTATTTTTGGGGTATTTTTTATTGCAAGGATAAATCAGAAATCAGACAGAAAAATACTACTTTTGCTTTATTTAATCTAAATAACAAAAAGTAAAAGGAGGGTATAGAGAGTTCTGCTTTCTAACATCATCCATCTCATGCTCATCAAAAGGAATCCACTAACAAGGTTGATCAAGTCTTAACAAATTCATTCCGAATCGCATGAAACCAGAAATCTCCTAATAGCACTAATTTACCTCAATGGGGATATGCATGTCCCCAACAATAAGAATATCTTATTTCTTCTTGACAGTAGGAAGAGGAAATTCAAAACCTCCAATAGTAATCGTTGAAATTTTTCCAATACAATTGATACTGTGGACTTGAGGTTGTTTCCTCGGAAAGTGTACCATATGCTCATTACCATTAACATGAAAAGTGACACTGCCTTTGTTGCAGTCAATAACAGCCCCTGCAGTATTCAAAAAGGGTCTACCAAGGATAATTGACATACTATCATCCTCGGGAACATCAAGAATAACAAAGTCCGTTAAAATAGTAACATTTACAACACTACAAATCAATACACTTCCGTGATGATACGTGTTTGTCACAGTAGGTCGCGTTTTTTGTCATGCATGTACATCCATGACGATTTTATGACAGAATCAAGATAGTCATACCTGTGCTGTCGTAGTTGTGTTCCATGACATTACCAAAATTATCATCACGGAAGTGTCCACTTCCATGACGATAAATTGCGCGTCACAGAACTGCTTTCGCCATGGGTGACCGACACGTGGCATCCACCATAACGAAACGCTGTTAAGCTATCGGGTCCGGTTTTGGATCCGATAACCTGTTAAGAGCCCTGACCAATGGGGATTTTCCACATGTAAAATCATCATTGGCTGGAGGAAACATGTGTCGGCTCACCGTTGGGACAGATGTCATCCACTCATTGGACCGAAGGCGCCTATGATACAGCAACACGTGGCACAACCCAATGAAGGCCCATTCCTATGAAAAGGCCGGCCCGTTTGACTTGGTCAAAAGGTGGTGGGCCAGCCCATGGAAAGCCTGTTAACGGCCTGTTCGCATATAGCCCATTTACAGCCTGCTAACCAAGGGCCCGTTACGACCTCTCCGACTTAGGCCCAGTAGCGTCATCTGGGCTGTCCAATATGATTCAAGACCGTTTTAACTTCCGGCCCATGTGTGGCCCATGACTTCTTCCGGCCCATATGAGGCCCTTTGTAACTCTTGGCCTATTAACGGTCTGTGGTGAAACTGGCTCGTAATGAACAGTGTATCACTTTATACTAATTAATGGCCCGTTATTCCATTGGGTCGTTTCCAGCCCAAGTTATCTTTCGGCCTTCTCAGGGCCCATTGATTCTTGGGCTCATTTGCAGCGTTTGGTTCCATACGGCTCGTTACTGTCATTTCCAGCTTGTGGGCCAAATTCAGCCCATCGTTACAGTTGGGCCGTTAATTCGTTGGGCCGTTTTCATGTCAAATAAAACTCGTTGGGCTGTTTTCATAGAGTTATCAAATACGGCCTATTAACGGCCCGTTATGGTCCACGAATAGTACGGCCCATGATTGGCGAAATGATGATACGGCCCGTGTGAGGCCAATGGATCGTACGACCCATAGAAGGCCCATGGATCGTGCGGCCCATAGAAGGCCCAAGGACTCTACGGCCCATAGAAGGCCCATGGACCCTAAGGCCCGTATAGAAGGCCAATGGATCCTATGGCATGTATGGAAGGCCAATGGATCCTACGGCCCGAAGAAGGCCCACGGATCATACGGCCCGCAGGAGGCCCATGGTTACAGTAGTCTGTGTGTTGCCATGATTATTTTGGCCTAGTTACCAAAAATAGGCTATTGTGGCCACTAGAAAAACATAGAAAAAGAACTGCAGTGACTACAAGCAAACAACTAAACAAGACAATAAGCAAGCAATTAACGCTACCCTATTATCGCTATTACACATATTACATCCACTGGGCATCATAGTTGGCCACCAGTGCAAATATAGGGAACAAAGCAGCATATTACAGACACTGGCCGTCAAAATTGGCCACCAGTGCAAATAAACGCGGCAGAAAAACAAGAGCATAACTGAAACAACTTCAGAAGAGCTCAAGAAACATTATCCTGGGTATCCACCACACGGCAGCAAAGCAGCATATTAGCTTTGTCCTGTTTGGCGCTAAAATCCTCCAACGCTTGTTGTTGCACCAGAAAGTATGCATCTAAATGCTCCAGGGACTTCCGCAGTCCTTCCGCTTCTTGTCGCAGCACAACTGATCGATGTCTTTCAGGTTGTAGTTGAGATTCAAGAAACCGAACTGATTCAGACAGTGAGTTTGAATAGCTTGTGCAAGCGGTAGTGGCCAGTAACTCGAACACTAAACCAAGATAGGACTTTGGGGTTGTCTCGCTGTCTTCAAGCTAGTCTTCTTTAGCTGTTTTATCAGCTTTGTTGGAGACCAACAAGGATGTGTCACTATCCTGAACCTTATCTGCATTACTTCCTTTACCATTGCTTAATAAGGCACTCTTTCCCAATATTCTGTCAGCATTCTAAAAGAAGAATCAAGCAGACACATAACAAGTTTAGCATGTACTAGTATACGAAACTCATTTCGGTGAACCAGTTCATTAGTAAGGTGGACGGGATTAAACTACCAAGTCTTCTATTGCCAAGTACTAGTACATAATAAAAGCATCAAAAAAACATATTTCTATGTCCTATGGTCACTTCATTGTCTTGCTAAATCAAAATAGAGACACGGTTCAAATCATATCAGTTCAAGACAAAGCAGCAGTGAAAGAATACAAAGCTTGGGAAACTACACGGCACAACAAGATTTCAGATGGGTACCACGGGTCTACATGTACAACAACACTATTGGCTCTGTTGTGATGCTAGTAATGTGCATGATATGAAAGTCAACTGTATACACAATTGAAATTGAAATCAACAAAGCTATTGATAAGAGCAAACCTGTTAAAGAAACATGCGTGAACATACCTGCTGTGCCATTGGAGTTTCGATTGGATCCTTCAATTTAAAAATAAGTTTGTATGAGTAAATACAGTGATACAAGAGCAAAGCAATCATAGTTAAAAAAGGCATGCCTAAGCAAGCGCTTAAGCGCGCCTAGGCTCTAGGAGTTCGCAAAACGCATTGCGCATAACTATGCTTAATCTGTGCATAACTACGCATAAGCATGCGCTTTGGTCAGTAAAGCGCAAGGCTGTGGCAAAACGCACAATTAACGCCTAGTGCTTTTTTGAACTATGATAGCAATGGAATCTTAAATTAGAACAGTTGTTCTTCAGGTTTAGGCAGTTGTTCTACATGAACAGAGTACAATAAGACGCAATAATATAATACTTAAAAATAGAAAATGAGCTCATAGACCTTACCACATTCTTGGTTCGGGACCAGTACAGAACAAGGCATTCCCAGTCATCGTCCAGTAAATGTGTCTCAGGAGAACGTAAGCGAATTTGATGAGTTTCTTTGCTGGTGAAGTACGTTTTCTTCAGGTAATTCCGATACTGCCACCAAGCATTCTTGAAGAGAGCAGAGGTATTAGCACAGGTTACCTCATCCCGAGTTTCCAAATCGGTCCTTCTCTATAGAGAAAAATGGGAAAATTTGTTGTATTATAACCATCGTGGAGGTAGGATGTATGGGACAAAGCAAAGTAATTGCCATGAATAACATTACTTACACATAACTTGTGGACAAACACCTGCAACTGGCATTTTCCTTCATCTTCAGTATAATATTTCCAAGATGGGAAGATACACACATACAATTGAACAACATCAAATGCAATAGATGCTAAACTACGACTAGCTGGTTGTGCTTCCTCCAGAGGAATAGGCGTACTAACTGGTGGAGTTGGGGTTCGCCGTGATAGTACTGGCCCTTTGGGCACTGGAGCTGCCTTACTAACTGCTCTTGTTTGGGAGCTCTATGGTGGAGATGGTGCTGTGTCAACAGGAACTGGGTTACTATTGGCTGGGGTTGGGGTTAGATTGGGTGAAGCTAGTTCTCTATCCATCGCAGTAGTGGTACAATCTGCGGGAGTTTGGGTTATGTGTGGTAGGGCTGGTTCTTGTGCATGTACAACCGGGGAGCTATCTTCACCAAGAGGTAGCACTATTTTATTTGAAGACCGTGTTTTTAGTCCGCTAGATACTGGCATCACCCGCTCCAATTTAAATGGCTGATAAACAGGAAACATAGTTGAATGTACAGACATTGTATTAGAGACAAATGCAATAGATAGTGTGGAAAAAAGAGGGCATAAAATAGTTGACATGTATATTGTTTAACTAAAATGGATAGCATGACATAATTTCACATATATGATGTCTATCTAAACTGGATAGCATAGCATAACATAATTCAAAGATATGATGAATAACTAAATAGGATTGCATGACATAATTCACCTACATGTTATCTAAGTAATCAGGATCGCATCATTTAATTCACATATGTGATTTATATGCTAAACAGAGGGCATTCGATATGATGTCTGAACTAAGAACATGGTGTTGAATATTGTGTATATGATGTCTAAACTATGTAATGCAAGACACCATATGCATGATATGAGCAGTATAACCGTGCCAAGTTAGAGCATACACCTCGGTGGGGGAATAGGACTGGTCATCTATCTCTGAATCCATCTTTGAGGAGCTATCGGGACCCAACAAGAGATCTGCTTCGATAGGTAGCACTGTCTGCTCTGAAGGCCTTGTTTTCACTCCAGATTTTCCATCTCCCACCCAAATGGCTGATTCACAGGAAGAGTAGTTTAATGTACAAACATTGTCGACAAATGGAAATGTAATGAAGAAAAGGATGGGAAAGATATCATTCAAATATATGATGCCTGGTTAAACAGGATGGTATTGCACATTTCACATATATTATGGCTGGCTAAAAGACATGAGACTACATAATTCCCGTATATGATATAGAAACTAAACAGGTGGCATTACAAAACAAGTCTAAACTAAGCAGATGACATATATGACATCAAAAGTAGGCACTGCAAGGCAACATATGCATGATATGACTAACATCATCATGCCAAGGTAGAGCAAACACCTTGGGGGGGTAAATAGGAGTGATTAGTGGCGTCTGAATCTGCCTCAGAACAGATATCTTCCTCGGGATTATAATCTGCGCAAAACTCTTATCTTTTTCTCTACATGTTCAGCATGACTGTGTTCAATATCTGACATGCATACGAAAAAATATGTGAGATTATGTAAGGAGAGCATGCAGAAATTTAGAGTGATGGTAACAACCATTGGATGGATCCAAAAATAATGATAGCAGGCTGATGATTGCTTTAAATTAATAAAAATACAGATGATGATTGCTTTACTATTTGTTTCCCACCCAAGATGAACAACATAGGCATACCCTAGGTGAGCCAGATATTAGACAGACATACTATTCATTGCTGCCTCGATATGTGCCCCACAACTAATTTAGAACTCAAGTTTGAACATTAATTTGGACCTAACTTGGAGTCCAAGAGGTGAACAGCACAATAAAGTAGGAGGTAACTTTAAGCAATGTATAACATAAGCAGAAACAAAAGAGTGCGACCTCTCTTGGGGACCCGTGTACTCCTCAGGTTCATCTGCTAAGTCGAGGATGGTGATCTCATTGCGGTGGGTGCCGACGGCAGGGAAGGAGATTTGAGGCGGCGAAAGACGGTCAGGAGTCGTGATGTCTGGTTTGGTGGATGCTTCTGTCGATGGAGCAGCTCAGGTGAGGTGGACGATGTCGCGGCAGGAGCAGGACAAACCACACAAAGTTCCCTTCGACACCTACCTGTAACTGAAGTAATTCCGTAAGGGCTCATTTGGCTTGCATGATTCTAAAAACGCAAGGATAGGAAAAACACCGGAATAGGATAGGGATGCACATGGTAAGCAGAGCATTTGTAAACATAGGATTTCTGTCAACTTGGGTGTTTGGTTTACAGGAATTGGAAGAGCAGAGGAATGCAAAGAAACATGGCCAAAATAAAGTGAAACCATATGAAAGCATGTACAGTTAGAATGTTATTCTGCCACTAATGCACTTGCTCTTGTTTTCATGCATAGGATTTTGAAAAGTAGGTCCAGGTGGATGTTTTGCTTCATTCCTTTCAACAAAATGCATGAATAATTAAATAGTAGAGTGCCATTGGAAAATACCCTATTGCTATGTTTTTCCGTTGAACCAAAATAGCCCTAATGGATCTACATGAATGTATAGTAATAAGTGATGCAACAAGTGTACAACCTCTTTGCCGTAGCCGTGTAGACCTCAGCATCATTGGTTGGTCGCTAAAGCAGTTGAGGCAGAGGTGGCTGTCGGAGGTGTGGAGGAAGATCTGAGGAATCTGTAGACGGCGTCTAGGGCACTGCTCTGTTGTGATGGATCGTTCTGTCGTTGGAGCAACTCCGGTGAGCCGTAAGACGTCAAGGCTGAAGCAGCACAAGACAGACATCATGAATCTCAAGTATGATTCTAATAGCATCTCCAATAGATGATGTAAAATAGATGTAAAATTTACATCACCAAAAACCACCTGACTACAACAGATGAGGTAAAAGCTGTTGCCTCTGAACTTAACTGTCGAAACTAAAATTTACTATGGAATCTGAATGCTACTGTCGAAACTGAAAGGAATGGTAGCAGAGAGGCACTTGACATATAGTTTAGGAAGGGCCTGCAGTTCATCTTCAACGTGCACCCCCTGAGCCGCCAGCCACCACCGGCCAAACCGTCAGACCCAGCGCTGCCTCGCCACCCAGAAACAATTCCCCACCGCCGCCCCAGCCAACCCTCTAGGCCCCCCGCCACCACACCCTGAACCCTAATATAGATAGTGGGGTACCTCTTCAGCGAGCCCCCGTCCCCGCTGTGAGTGGTTCTTCCTTAACTGTGGCGAGCCCCCCAACCCCTGAAAGTCGACGGACCCAAAAGTCGATTCAATCAACTGAAGTGTGGCTAAATCGGAGCAAAATAGCAGCACGAGTGAGGGGGAGAGAAGCAACAACAGCACGAGCAAGCGGCGAGAGCCGGAGCAGCAGCAGCTAGGCAAGAGAGCGATCAAGCGAGAGCCCGAGCAGTAGCAGCGGCAGCAGCGTGAGCGAGCGAGCGAGAGCCGGAGCAGCAGCAGCAAATCCAGCTAGTATGGACGCCACCGCCGAAGGGGCCTCGCACTGGGGGAGAGCCGCCATGGAGATATCGCACGCGGCGCCGGCTTCAAGGTAGCCGCTCCTTGGGGGTGTGGGATGGAGCATCGTCGATGCCGGGAGGTCGAGTTAAGGAGAAGGTGCATTGCGATGAGTGTACAACCTCTTTGGTGGCGCCGAGTAGGCCTCGGCTTCATCCGAGGAGTCGGTGAGGATGCTGCGGTTCTGGTGGAGCGGGTTAAGGCGGCGCTGTGGGGATGAAGCAGCCACGATAGACGAGGCGATCATCGGAGTAGCTCCTTGGAGGTGGAGGACGGGGCTGCTGAACCGGTGGGACGATGATATGGACGACGGATCCTCATCCCGGGAGGTGTACGAGGGAGGAGGGTTGGGTTTCGCGGCTGGAGCGGAGAGGTTATGGCGGCCTGGGATTTTTGAATGGCGAAAAGGGGCAATGGGAGTGGGTGAACCATGACTTAGGGACGCGCTTGTCCAAAATGTAGGGTGTGTTACAAAAGTACCCCCAACCGATTTGAAATAGCGGCCCTTTCGGCTCAGGGTTAGAAGGGGGATTTCGCCTGCCGGGATTTGGCAGCTGGAGGGAGTTTTCGCTCGCGTTGTAATTTCGGGATAGCAAGGCGCGGGTTGTGAAGGCGCCAGTTTTGGGAGCATGATATCTGAATTTTTGGGATATAACAAGACACGGGTTGAATTTTAGGGACAAACCTAACGTGTAGTAATATTGTACTTGTACGTGCCAAATCAATTCGAACTTCCCTCAACCAAAAAGAAAACGAAAAAAACAAAACTATTCACACCACACAAAGAGAAAGTCTTGCCCCGTTTTACTATACAAATGCTATTCAGAGCTACTCCCTCCTTCCATCTATATAGGGCCTAATGCGTTTTTCACTGCTAATTTTGACCAAATGTTAGAGCAATAATATATGACATGCAACTTACACAAAGCACACCATTAAATTCGTCTGTGAAAGGTTCTTTCATTGATATAATTTTCACATTGTGCATGTCATGTACTATTAATCTTGTGAATAGTCAAAGGCGGTCTTAGAAAACCATTACGCCCTATATAGATGGAAGGAGGGAGTATGAATCCATGTTATGTCCAATAATATTTTTTCTCTTGTTGTATAATGCATGTAACCTACTCATACCAACATTTTAGTGCATTCCAAATGTCTATACTGCCGCTGCAATTCGAAACAAATTTGAATTCCTTTCTCTATTTCAATAAGAATCTACAATAATGATTGTTTCCAACTTCAACCATCATTCGTGTATTACCTTAATAACACACCACATGATTAATATAGAGATAGATATGAACTATGTGTACTACATGAAATCGAATTCTGTATTTTGAATACACTTGATGTTGATTCAAAATAATAGTACATTTGATGTACTAACTATATATTCATAATCTAAACCATGTTCCATACGTACACCATGTTTATCACACAAAGTATAGTGCCCCGCCCCCTACATTATGACAAGTATTTAGACCTGAGTTGCAAAAGCCACACATTAGCCCAAATTATAGTCAATGTTCTACATTATGATATCTTCTTCAAGTATCCGTATCCACTTTTTTATGATGAATTATGATCTTTGTTCATCTTTTACACCTTCATGATCCTCTTCTATTTGTAGCTAGCTAGCGCTAAATAACTTTCTATCGTGCATGCACACACCCGCCCCCCTCTCACCCACCCTTAGCGTCCCCTCCATTGCGCACGTTCATTATTTCGCTTTCGGTCGTCCACCCGCGGTGTGTGTAGGCCCCTGGCTCCTTCTTTCCGGCACACACCGGTCGATATACCTCTCTAGCCAAGTGTGCCTACAACAAACACATATATACTTCCCCTCTTCTCTTCTTATCGTCCATGCCCCCCTATCTCATATACGGTTCCACGCAGATGCACACTCCCGCCCCTCTTTTCATTGATCACATACTCGCACAGTCCTCCCCCTTGACATGGTTGGCCTCTCGCACCACCTCCTAGCCACACCCCTCTCCCCCTGTCTGTCCCTCCGGACCTTATTTGCTTCTAACACATGAAGGTGTGTATATGAACTAATCTCCCTACATATAGCCAGGTCAACTATAATTAGTTTTCCCCAAGCACCAATACACCTACCTCGCTAGTTATGTCTCTCCCTTTCTCTGACACACGACGGTTGATCTTTCTATGTAGTTACGTATGCTTACCACAACCATATCTTCTCCCCATCATCCTTGCATACCTCCCGACCCGTCTCTCACATGCACGTGCATAGACAGACAGACATCCCCCGCCCTCTCTTATTGATATTGCACTCATACCCTCCGTTTGTCTAGCAGGCCTCTCCTACCATTTGTGAGACGCCACTCCACCACCAACCCTTCGATGCTCTACCTTTGTCTTTCTCCCGACCTTATTCCTCTGCTACACATATCCATGGATGTCCATCGATCTCCCTCAATACATAGCTAGGTCTCTCTCCTTCCCCACACATATACTAGTCGATCAGTCTCTGCCCCCTCCCCCCCCCCCACCACACACCGATAGTCGAACATTGTAGGTAGATATCCATGCCATGGAGAAAAACTGCACCTCTGCCCTCTCAAATTCTAGTAGGCCAGCCTCCCTATATCTTTGACGTGGGAAAACACAAATTCGATGGCACTCTTTATTGATCGCGCAACCACAAACTTCATCCATGTTTTCAATTCTACCGATATGTCACGTCCATGACTCCGTTTCACACACATTGCATATGTTACGTTTTTCTGTTTGAGATATCATCAACACATTGCCTCTGTTTCGCACAAACCATCTCTCTCACACCCACCCACGTACGTACCTGCACCTAAGAAGAAGTGCACGCAGGACACACGTACTTACGTCTCGTTCCAGGCCACACCCGCGCGGGTACACGGTGGAGTTCGTTTCTATACGAAAAGGTACCCACGTGATAATTTAAAGGAGGGTCGGGTACCATGCCTAGACGGAACAAAGTTCGACTTGACGCGTTAGTATTAAATAAAGTTATATATTCCTCAATGGCACGTACAGAATATAAACCGATTGCCGTGGGGAAAATGGAAAAATGGGTTTGTCTCTCGTCACACCATCTCACACAAGGCGGGTGTGGCCTCTCTCTCTCAGCATTGGTCAGTTATCCAGCCGCATCCCGTCCGCCGGCGGAAAGGGAGGATGTGCATCGTCTCTTTGTTCCATGGCGTTGAGGCAGCACATCCCGATCTGTAGTACCCACCGTTCTCTCTGACCAAGCTCCGACACGGTAGGGCCTTCGCTACTTGCTCGCTGCCGTAGTATGGGCAGATCCCGGCCACCGGCGCCCTCCTAGTAACATCACGACGACCCTCAGGTACAGCTTCCTCCGGCCTTGCTCCACTGCCCATCTTCCCACGTTGTTGCATGTGGATCTTCTTTAGTTGTTTGCTTAAATCGTATCTCGGCCGGCGTACTTTCCATCTTGCAATCTTGTCCTCAAACCATTTTTGATAAACCACCATGTGCTATATTTCCCTTATTACATGGAATATGCTTCTTTTTTGTCGGCGTATGTGTCTTCAACTCGTGTTATTGGGCAGTAATTGTTTCCTTTCGACCTCCTTTTGCAAACAGGGCTATCCATTTTCACCTCGTTGCTATTGCGACCTTTTGGTGAACTACACAAATCACTTTTTTCTTAAGAGTGTTTTGTGCAGTTCTGCCAAAATGTCATACCGGCAATGTTTTTACATTTATGTGTGACTGCAGAAAGGGAGAATGGTTATGCTATCCTCCTCATCCGACTCCGTGCCTAATCTTCTCCAACAAGAAGTTAGTCCTAAAGAGAGATCGTAGAGGTGATTGGCTTCTATTTATGTGTGTTATGTTTCATCATCTAGTTCCACTATTATTGTAATCACACTAACTGGATATCTTTGCAAACATGGATGGTCCGCTCGATTTTTGTGGAGCTGCACAAAATGATCGGATTGTGGTGTCCTCCATACACCTGTTTTTTGGCTACAGAGCTGGGTGAAACTAGCTGCCAAGCAATGAACACTGTGCCAAGGAAATGGAGCCATGCCTACGAACAACATCGATCAATTTTATTTTTTTCTTTATTTGTACACCTTCTCACAACTTTGTCTTCAGTTGTGATGTGAATATTGGTGCTGATCGGCGAACCATTGAGATGCATTAGCCATGGTAGCCATGGTAGTTTCATTTGTATTTGATGGAATGTTGTGACGAAATAATCTCGAGGCAAGACACATGCATCCTAAGTTGAAACCTTTTTTTCCTGCGGGAACCAAAGTTGAAACCTTCATAGCATCACAGTACAATTTCATTAAAATTATGCGTACAGATAAACAAATCCTGAAGGATTGATAGCAATGCCAGAAACAATTCAACTTCATTTCGCCGACATGTTGGACATCCTTCATCCGGCTCCACCTGCCATGCAGCAATATTGAGTGCACAGCACAATTTCATGGAAAGATTCACCCCGGTCGTTGCGCTGCAGTAGTAATGACTAGTGAGCAGTTAAATCACAGAGCCCCACCTTCGCCAAGTAAGTTGCTCGGACGAAGCAACCATCATTTCTTTGTTCCTTGAATCCGCTGGTACTCCCATATTCCCACAGTAATAAGTTGATCGGGCGAATCAACCATCACTATATCCGCTCATGTGTGATGACCATAGGAGCTACCCATTCGGATTGTATGTTAAAAAAAATAAAGGTCGATAACTAATGCGGCAAACTTTCAAAAAAAACTAATGCGGCACCTCGGGCCAACGAAGCCAGATCGCATTTTACACGAGAAATTACACACCATGTTTCATTGACATGTGGTCCCGTTCCAACATGTAAGTGAGACGACAACGAGTCCTTTTCTACTAGTATTTTCGAACGGACGTGTAGGTCGGGGCGCCTCTTCGTGTACCGTGGCAATCTGGCAACGGTCCACCGACTCTTCACTTTTCCATCTCGATTTGGAACTGCTATCGCACGCTCTTCCTCCCTCCTCCATTTGCCTTCACCCTTCCTTCAGCTATTGTTCGATCATCTCCATGGAGGGAACAGGCCGAAAACGACCCCGTTATTCTTGCCCCGATTTGAAAGATGACGTGGTGGAGGAACTCATTGGTCGGTGCGACGTCATCACCTCGGCTAGCATGGCAGGTTCGTTCAAGACCATTCTCGACTCAACTAATAACATCATTACAGGGAAACCAAGGGTCAAGGAGCGGTTTGATCTCCCCTACTCCCTTCATTTCAGTTTACAAGTCCTACGCATATACCTAGGTTGCCAATTTTATCATCATAATATAAATTATATAACACAAAAATTAGACCATTTGAAAATAGACCATCTGAAATTTATATTGATATATTTTTTGTAATATATGGCTTGTATTAGGTTGGTCAAATTGACAACTTAGGGATGCACGCACACCCTGTAAACTGAGAGAGAGCAAGTACCTTCTTCATCGTGACCCTGAGGACTGGCACGGGGATGACGGAGGCCTCGCCTTGTGCAAGTTGATGCCGCTTGATAATGATATGTATGATGTTAAGATGCCATCGCTTGAGGGCAAGGATTGGGCAGGCACAAATGGAGATTGGGTTGTTTATATTGGGTACAACTGCGAGTGGGAACTTGTGAATGTGTACACTCGTCATCGGATTCCACTTCGAAAAATCTCAGCAGACTGCCCAGAGGTTGAGCGCACCAGTATTGTACGCACGTTCATATATGATCATGGTGACTGTCTTCTATGGAAGATAGCAACTTGTCTAGTTCCCAACCGCTCTTGGAATTACAAGAACAATGAAGTTGTTGCTATCTTTGACAAGCTTGTTGCCGTCCTTTGTGGTTCGACTCGATGGATATTGCTCAAAAATCAGTTTCTATACACGGATGTGTACTGTGATGCAATTCAATATGAGGGTCTTGTGTTTGGTTCCACCACTCATGGCACTGTTTTTACATGGGATCCTCGTAGTTTCGGTACGTTTGTCTTCAACCATAATTATAATTGTTTCATCCAAATACATGCGTGTTAGCAAGTTTCCCTTTACTAATTAACCTTCTTATTGTGTTTCCAAGGTCCTATGAACATTCCACCACCTATACTTGAAAATTTTTATAACCAAGGGGGAGATGACGATGGTGATGATCACAAGCATGAGGACGAGCAGAACTTATATACTCAGTGGCGCCTGGCAACTAATTCTGATGGATCACCTCTTCTTGTCTGTATACAATGCACTAAGTTTGTTACTACTGAGGGAGCACGTGTTGTCTCCCATGGTTGCACTCTCCGGACCTATTCCAACACTCATTGCATGGTATTCGGGATGGATACTAGTGTGCTAGCGCCAACACCTTCTCCCTAGTACAGAATTGATAGTCTTGGAGAAAACTCGCTCTTCCTTGGACAAAACTATCCGATGATGGTGAAAGGCGATCCAACTATTGTTGACACAACGTTACTAGTACCATTTATGAGAAGCAACTGTATCTATACCTCGGACATTTGGGTGGTTCCCTACCCTGGTACTAATATAGTAGGCCGCTTCATCCTGGATGATCAGTCCTGCGTTGGTCTCGAGATTGACAATAGATGGCCCGTCCCAGAGAATCACTTGTGGTTCAAAGCAAGCGTTTCCAATGCCGAGGAATGGTTGAGTTGAAGTTCATTTCATTGCTTGTTATTTGTTGTGTGATGAAAACTTTAGTATTTATAATGTATCCTCGTTGTCGATGTGGGTTGATGACCTATTGTATGTAATAAAATGATATGCCTGTGATAAACTTACTAAATTTAAGAATGGCTTTCGAGTTGTTTCTCTAAGTGAGTGGTGCGACAAGGAAAAAATATATTTTCCGAATACATAATTGTACGTGCATTGCAACAGGTTATCGGATGAGGGTAATCAACAATAGTAGTACACTACTTGTACTAGCTTCACATGCTTCGCGCATCGGGCGGGTGTTTTTACTGTAGCCATATGTTAATGTGTTCTCTGCATGTAACCAGCACCTCGAATCCTCGATACTACTAGTAGGAGTACTATATAAGTAGTAGGAGTAGTAGGGTGGCATGGGCCAGAACAAGCATTCACGTCTAGGAGTACGGCACACACCACTAGCACGACATCCATCTGACACCATATTTCTTGGAGGCCGTGCTAGAGCAATCTCTTCAACCTCGTCATTTCTCTAACTCAGCCATCACGCGTCGGGCGAGGTGGGGGTTTGCCGATAGTCGGTTTCCTCAATTGCGGTCGCACTTGTAAGGCCAACTCCAATGCACGACCCCAAATGGACCTCCGTTTCGCATGAACTTGAACGATAATTTTGACTATAAAAGCAAGACCAAACAAAACAAGAACCACAAAAATATATTTTAGAAGATAATTTTTTCATCACCAGCACGTCGAGGTGAAATATGTGAAGGTTCAGTTGGTCCTCTTGTACTTACAATAAGTTCAGAGGTGAAAGATGGTTCTATAGTAGAACCATCGAGGTTAGTAGGTGACATTGCGCTTGGCACTTCGCCTCTTCCGGAAGTCGATGGTTCTACAGTAGTACTTCTGGCAATCTGACACCAAATGAACTGTTGCACGTCCACCGCTTGTAAGCAAAAGTCTATCCTCGTGCTGTGAGCCACCACGCATGTGTTGGCGAGGGAGAAGGCGCAATCAAGTTTCTTGTCGTTCTGTGAGTTGACAGGACACATCAAAGTTATTTAGTACGTACTCTCTCCAAAAAAGGGCTGACCATGTCATTGCTACAATCCCGTGCTCCATCGTTGAGTATGTGCACTATTCACGTGCCATCAAGGAGAAAAAATATTGTGTAGGTGCCAGCGAAGTGCACGACTCACTTACGCACTGCTTATCTGATTATCTCCATTTTCTTGCATGACACGTGCACCTTGATGCTAGATATCTCGCGTGTTGGGAAAGGATGAACAAAGCTCACGTAAAAGAAAATAGTTGAAGAGCATAGATCCCCGACGACCGAGAAGGAGCAAGGAACCTCGCGGTGGAGAGTTGATGTCTACTACACAACCTTCTTCTTGTAGACGTTGTTGGGCCTGCAAGTGCATAGGTTTGTAGGACAGTAGCAAATTTCCCTCAAGTGGATGACCTAAGGTTTATCAATCCGTGGGAGGCGTAGGATGAAGATGGTCTCTTCAAACAACCCTGCAACCAAATAACAAAGAGTCTCTTGTTTCCCCGACACACCCAATACAATGGTAAATTGTATAGGTGCACTAGTTCGGTGAAGAGATGGTGATACAAGTGCAATATGGATAGTAGATAAAGGTTTTTGTAATCTGAAATTATAAAAACAGCAAGGTAACTAATGATAAAAGTGAGCGTAAACGGTATTGCAATGGTAGAAACAAGACATAGGGTTCATACTTTCACTAGTGCAAGTTCTCTCAACAATAATAACATAGATAGATCATATAACAATCCCTCAACATGCAACAAAGAGTCACTCCAAAGACACTAATAGCGGAGAACAAATGAAGAGATTATGGTAGGGTACGAAACCACCTCAAAGTTATCCTTTCTGTTCTATCTATTCAAGAGTCCGTAGTAAAATATCATGAAGCTATTCTTTCCATTCAATCTACCATAGAGTTCATACTAGAATAACACCTTAAGACACAAATCAACCAAAACCCTAATGTCGCCTAGATACTCCATTGTCACCTCAAGTATCCGTGGGCATGATTATATGATATGCATCACACAATCTCAGATTCATCCAACCAACATAAAAGTACTTCAAAGAGTGCCCCAAAGTTTCTACCGGAGAGTCAAGAACGTGTGCCAACCCCTATGCATAGGTTCCCAAGTGTCATGAAACCCTCAAGTTGATCACCAAAACATACATCAAGTGGATCACGTTAATATCCCATTGTCACCACAGATAAGCACGGCAAGACATACATCAAGTGTTCTCAAATCCTTAAAGACTCAATCCGATAAGATAACTTCAAGAGGAAAACTCAATTCATCACAAGAGACTAGAGGGGGGGAGAAACATCATAGGATCCAACTATAATAGCAAAGCTCGCGATACATCAAGATCGTGCCATAGAGAGAACACGAGAGAGAGAGAGAGATCAAACACATAGCTACTGGTACATACCCTCAGCCCCGAGGGTGAACTACTCCCTCCTCGTCACGGAGAGCGCCGGGATGATTAAGATGTCCAACGGTGATGGGTTCCCCCTCCGGCAGGGTGCCGGAATGGGCTCCCGAGAGGTTTTGGTGGCTACATAGGCTTGCAGCGGCGGAACTCCCGATCTATCTTCGTCTTCAATGGTTTTAGGGTATATGGGAATATATAGGCGAAAGAAGTCGGTCGGGGGAGCCTCGAGGGGGCCACGAGACAGGGGGCACGCCCTCCTATCTCCTGGCCTCCTCGAAGCATCCCTGGCTTGAACTCCAAGTCTCCTGGATCATGTTCGTTCCAAAAATCACGCTCCCGAAGGTTTCATTCTGTTTGGACTCCGTTTGATATTCCTTTTCTTCGAAATACTGAAACAGGCAATAAAACAGCAATATGGGCTGGGCCTCCGGTTAATAGGTTAGTCTTAAAAGTAATATAAAAGTCTATAATAAAGCCCATAATCATTCAAAACAGATAATAATATAGCATGAATGCTTCATAAATTATAGATACGTTGGAGACGTATCAGCATCCCAAGCTTAATTCCTTCTCGTCCTCGAGTAGGTAAATGATAAAAGAAAGAATTTATGAAGTGTGAATGCTAGAAGGTGCACAAGTTTGACAATGATAATTTCAATCAGTTTTTCTAGCATGATTATATGTCATAACAGTAGTTCATCTCACAAGACTTCTCACGAACAAGCAACAAGCAATTCACATGCTAAAGCATAGACCATAAACTTTCTTGAAAACTAGCAAACTTCATTCTCAGTCATAAAATAATTACAATTCATCTTATTTTCAGGAAGGGTCTATGTCAGAGCTTTGATTTAGCAAACTCCACATATTCAACTATCATATAGTCTTCTACAATTGCTAACACTCATGCAATACTAATGGTTATGGAGTTTCAATCGGACACTGAGAAAGATAGGGGCTTATAGTGTTGCCTCCCAACATATTCACCTTTGGGTGATGTCAACAATAATAGTTCATGCTAACTTACATCCAATTGGATATATATATATCAGGATCTTTCCAACACGAGGTGCTAGCCAAAGGATAAAATGAAAAAGGGAAAGGTGAAGATCACCTTGACTCTTGCATAAAGTAAAAGACATAAAGTAAAAGATAGGCCCTTCGCAGAGGGAAGCAGAGGTTGTCATGCGCTTTTATGGTTGGATGCACAAAATCTTAGTGCAAAAGAACGTCACTTTATATTGTCACTTGTATATGGACCTTTATTATGCAGTCCGTCGCTTTTATTGATTCCCTAACAAGATCGTATAAAGCTTATTTTCTTCACACTAATAGATCATACATATTTAGAGAGCAATTTTTATTGCTTGCACTGATGACAACTTACTTGAAGGATCTTACTCAATCCATAGGTAGGTATGGTGGACTCTCATGGCAAAACTGGGTTTAAGGATATTTGGAAGCACAAGTAGTATCTCTACTTGGTGCAAGGAATTTGGCTAGCATGAGGGGGAAAGGCAAGCTCAAGATGTTTTGAATGATCCTTGACAATATACTTTAACTGAGATGTGAGAAAACATAACCCGGTACGTTGTCTTCCTTGTCCAACATTAACTCTTTAGCATGTCATACTTAATGAGTGCCCACAATTATAAAATATGTCTAAGATAGTATATTTATATGTGAAATCTCTCTTCCTTCAATATTCTTTTATGAATTGTTCAAATGACCAATACAAAGCTTGCTAACCTTCAATAAATTTACAACCTCTACTTCTTAGATGTGAAGTCATTACTCCCCATGGGATAAGCAAATGAGACATATATAATTTCAGATTTATGACATTCAACTCGTCCAACCATTTACTCATAGGATATAAGTGAAGCACATGAGTAAATGACAAACTACTCCAAAAAGATATAAGTGAAGATCCATGAGTCGCTAAATAATTATGCAACTATCTGAAGACTCTCTCTCATTTAAGAATTTCAGATCTTGGTATTGTATTCAAACAGCAAGCAAAACAAAATAAAATGACATTGCAAGGATAGCACAACTCATGTGAAGAAGCAAAAACTTAGGTTGAACCGATACTAACCGATAGTTGTTGAAGGAGAAAGGTGGGATGCCTAACGGGGCATCCCCAAGCTTAGATGCTTGAGACTTCTTGAAATATTATTTTGGGGTGCTTTGGGAATCCCCAAGCTTGATCTTTTGTTTCTCCTTAATCCCTCTCATATCATGGTTTCTCTATTTCTAAAAAACTTCATCCACATAAAAATCAACAAGAACTCGTGAGATAAGTTAGTATAAACCAATGCAAAACATTATCATTTTCGACTGTAACAAATCACTAAAATTATTATTCAACATTGCATACTAAATGCATCTGCATATTTAATAAGCCTATCCTCAAATAGAATCATTAAACAAGCAAACATATGCAAACAATGCAAACATAACAGGAATCTGCCAAAACAGTATAGTCTGTAAAGAAGGCAAGATTCATCATACTTCTCTAACTCCAAAAATTATGAGAAAAATAGTACGCTGTAGAAGATTTATGAGAGCTCAATATGCAAAAAGTTTCAACATTATACCATTCTCTGACTTTTCTAGGGAACTTTTGCAACAGCAGTAAACTTTCTGTTTTCAAACAGCAACATGTATACTAGCCAAATAAGCATGGTAAAGGCTATCCTTGACATTTTTATTGAAAATAAAGATGAAAAACATTATTCTAAATAACAGCAAGCAAATACTAACAAAAAAAATGACGCTCCAAGCAAAACACATATCATGTGGTGAATAAAAATATAGCTCCAAGTAAAGTTACCGATGAACGAAGACGAAAGAGGGGATGCCATCTGGGGCATCCCCAAGCTTAGGCTCTTGGTTGTCCTTGAATATTACCTTGGGGTGCCTTGGGCATCCCCAAGCTTAGGATCTTGCCACTCCTTATTGCATAGTCCATCGAATCTTTACCCAAAACTTGAAAACTCCACAACACAAAACTCAACAGAAAACTCGTAAGCTTTGTTAGTATAAGAAAATAAAACCACAACTTAGGTACTGTAATGAACTCATTCTAAATTCATATTGGTGTAATATCTACTGTATTACAACTTCTCTATGGTTCATACCACTTAATACTAGCCATAGATGCATCAAAATAAGCAAACAACACATGAAAAACAGAATCTGTCAAAAACACAACAGTCTGTAGTAATCTGTATCAAACGTATAATTCTGGAACTCCAAAAATCCTACAAAATTAGGACGGCCTGAGAAATTTATGTACAAATCCATAGAAAAAATAACCAGATCAAAATCACGTTTCTGTGAATTAACAAAACTAATTTACAGGGTGCAAAAGTTTCTGATTTTCAGCAGGATCAACACAACTATCACCGTAAGCTATCCTAAAGGTCTTACTTGGCACTTCATTGAAACAAAAGCTATAAAACATGATTACTACAGTAGCATAATTATCATGTGGACACACAAAAATAGTAAGGGTAAATATTGGGTTGTCTCCCAACAAGCGCTTTTCTTTAATGCCTTTTTAGCTAGGCATGATGATGACAATGATGCTCACATAAAAGATAGAAATTGAAACATAACAGGAGCATCATGAAGAATATGACTAGCACATTTAACCCTAACCCACTTCCTATTCATAGAGATTTTGTGAGGAAACAACTTATTGGAACAATAATCAACTAGCATAGGAAGGCAAAACCAGCATAACTTCAAAACTTTCAACACATAGGGAGGAAACTTGACATTATTGCAATTCCTACAAGCATATATTCCTCCCTTATAATAATTTTTAGAAGCATCATGAATGAATTCCGCAATATAACCAGCACCTAAAGCATTCTTTTCATGATCTACAAGCATAGAAAATTTACTACTCTCCACATAAGCAAATTTCTTCTAATGAATAGTAGTGGGAGCAAACTCAACAAAATAATTATCATGTGAGGCACAATCCAATTGAAAACCAAAATCATGATGACAAGTTTCATGGTTATCATTACTCTTAATAGCGTACAAGTCATCACAATAATCATCATAGATAGCAACTTTGTTCTCATAATCAATTGAAACCTCTTCCAAAATAGTGGAATCATCACTAAATAAAGTTGACACTCTTCCAAATCCACTTTCATAAATATAATCATCATAAATAGGAGGCATGCTTTCATCATAATAAATTTTCTCATCAAAACTTGGGGGACAAAAAATATCACCTTCATCAAACATAGCATCCCCAAGATTGTGGCTTTGCATATCATTAGCATCATGGATATTATAGGAATTCATACTAACAACATTGCAATCATGCTCATCATTCACATATTTCGTGCGAAGCATTCTATGTAATTCTTCTTCTAGCACTTGAGCACAATTTTCCTTTTCATCATACTCACAAAAGATATTAAAAAGATGAAGCGTATGAGACAAACTCAAATCCATTTTTTGTAGCTTTCTTTTATAAACTAAACTAGTGATAAACAAGAAACAAAAAGATTCGATTGGAAGATCTAAAGATATACCTTCAAGCACTCATCTCCCCGGCAATGACGCCAGAAAAGAGCTTGATGTCTACTACACATCCTTCTTCTTGTAGACGTTGTTGGGCCTGCAAGTGCACAGGTTTGTAGGACAGTAGGAAATTTCCCTAAAGTGGATGACCTAAGGTTTATCAATCCGTGGGAGGCGTAGGATGAGGATGGTCTCTCTCAAACAACCCTGCAACCAAATAACAAACAGTCTCTTGTGTCCCCAACACACCCAATACAATGGTAAATTGTATAGGTGCACTAGTTCGGCGAAGAGATGTCGATACAAGTGGCAATATGGATAGTAGATAATGGTTTTTGTAAGCTGAAATTATAAAAACAGCAAGGTAACTAATGATAAAAGTGAGCGTAAACGGTATTGCAATGGTAGGAAACAAGGCATAGGGTTCATACTTTCACTAGTGCAAGTTCTCTCAACAATAATAACATAGATAGATCATATAACAATCCCTCAACATGAAACAAAGAGTCAATCCAAAGCCACTAATAGCGGAGAACAAACGAAGAGATTATGGTAGGGTACGAAACCACCTCAAAGTTATCATTTCTGTTCTATCTATTCAAGAGTCCGTAGTAAAATAACATCAAGATATTCTTTCCGTTCAATCTATCATAGAGTTCATACTAGAATAACACCTTAAGACACAAATCAACCAAAACCCTAATGTCACCTAGATACTCCATTGTCACCTCAAGTATCCGTGGGCATGATTATATGATATGCATCACACAATCTCTGATTCATCTATTCAACCAACACAAAGTACTTCAAAGATTGCCCCAAAGTTTCTACCGGAGAGTCAAGACGAAAATGTCTGCCAACCCCTATTCATAAGTTCATGGGCGGAACCCACAAGTTGATCACCAAAACATACATCTAGTGGATCATGTGAATATCCCATTGTCACCACAGATAAGCATGGCAAGACATACATCAAGTGTTCTCAAATCCTTAAAGACTCAATCCGATAAGATAACTTCAAGAGGAAAACTCAATTCATCACAAGAGAGTAGAGGGGGGGAGAAACATCATAAGATCCAACTATAATAACAAAGCTCGCGATACATCACTACAAAAAAAGACACATCCGTGACATTTTGGGCTGAACGAAATGTTTTTCTGTCATACATATGACAGTTCTATGACGATAATTGCGACAAAACCCGGTATCATCATCGATGTGGTGGGCTCCTACTTCTATGACAAAAAATCATGACAGAAAATGGGCTTTTCATCCTGGGCGGGCCGGAGACGCAGTTGCATGACATTCTTTGGGCCGTCCATGACGGAAAAAACCGTGGTAGAAGCGAGGTGGAGGAAAATTTCGGGGAGTTGTCGGTTACGGTGGGAGGTCGGGGGCCGAGCGATGCACGTTTCTCTCGTACATGTACGCGCGTGTGTGCGAGGCGTTGTCTCTAACTGAACCCGAGCGAGGCGTTGGGCTATAACTGAACCCGAGCGATTGCACTGCAGGCTACGCATTACTGAACCCGAGCGATCGATCGATGACTGTTAACTGAACCCGATCGAGCGATTCCTTCGCTACTGCTGCTAACTGAAGCCGATCGATTGGATGAACAGTAAGCATTGCGGGGGGGGGGGGGGGGTGGATGAATAGTGAGCGGTGGCGTTGCCTCTAGATGAACAGGACCCCGTGGTGTGGAGGGCTGGATGAATACTAGACGGTGGAGGCATGGCCATGGAGGGGTGGTTGAACAGGACCCCGTGGTGTGGAGGGCTAGATGAATAGTAGATGGTGGAGGGGTGCCCGTGGAGGGGTGGTTGAACAGTAGCCGGTGGAGTAGCGCGCGGTGGAGGATGGATGAACAGGAGCCCGTGGAGGCAGGAGGAGGTCGACGGTAGCCCGTGGAGGCTGGAGGAGGTCGACGGTGGAGATGAACAGTATCTCGTGGAGTCCCGTTTTGCGGTACGCCACACCCCTCCCGATCAACAGGACCCCCGTTTCGACCATAGGAGGTCCGTTTCGTCCGTTTTGCGGTACGCCACACCCCTCTCGATCAACAGGACCCCCGTTTCAACCGTAGGAGGTCAGTTTCCTCCGTTTTGCGGTACACCACACCCCTCCCGATCAACAGGACCCTCGTTTCGACCGTAAGAGGTCCATTTCCTCCGTTGTGCGGTACGCCAGGCCCCTCCCGATCAACAGGATCCTGTTTCGGACGTGGCCGGTCGAACACAAGGCCGTTTCCTCCGTTGTGCGGTACGCCAGGCCTCGTTTCGTTCGCCTGTTCCATCCAAGCCCTCCCGATGAACACGAGCATGCATTCCGTTCCGACCTAGCCGGTTGGCTCCCCATGAACACGATGACGATGTTGTTTCTCTATTCCGACCCAGCCATGTACGTATGCGCGAGTAGGCATTCGAGACCCTGCCCGTATGTACGTACATGGCCGTATTTTCTTTTGCACCCTCACAATTGTACGTACGTGTACATGCTACTTGTGCGCCTCTACTACGACACGTGCGCGCCTCTACATCGACCAGTATGTACGTACACGTTCGCGACCAGAATGACAACACTACGTACGCTTCCACCAGGTGGGTCCCGACTGTCAGGCACTTCCTTGCCTGCGAAGATGTAGCTGGTGGGTCCCAGCAGTCAGGGGGGCAAATCGTTTTGTTTTTTTTCCTGGACACACTTCATTGCGTGCGAAGATGTAGCTAGTGGGTCCCAGCAGTCAGGGGGGCGAATTGTTTTTTTTGCCCGGACGCACTTTCCTAAGTGCGAAGGTGTAGCTGGTGGGTCCCAGCAGTCAGGAGGGAAACGTTTTCTTCGCGAAATACGGTGGCCCGTCCGGTGGGTCCCTGCTGTCACGTGGAGGAATCATTATTTTCCGCGTAATAAGGAGGCACTTCCTTGCTGCGGCCGTGGACCCAGCTGTTAGCCTCTCCACGTACAGTCCACGTCCGATGGAAGTCGTTCCTTGACCATGTTGACCACGCCGCGCCGATAGCACCAGGGCGGTTGACGACGGCGAGGCCTAGGAATGGAACGACGCGGAGCCGTTGAAGACGCGGCAGTGGATGCCCACGCGGAGAGGAGTATGAGTATTCACTCGTTCGACTGCGGTGTGAGCCTGCCGTCGCCGCAAGACCTAGCCAGCGGTGGGAATAGTAGGGGGCGGTGAGGCCTCCGCAGCAGCACAGCCGGCCACGGGAGGCAGGAGCAGGCGGCATGATCGGCGCTGCTTTGGGCGGCTGGAGCAAGAAGACGAGAGGTTGAAGAAGCACTACGGCCGTTGGATGGACATCGTACGGTCACTAGAGCTAGAATCGTTCATATTGACTAAGTTGACAAAGCCCTTCGTCCCCGTCAACTTAGTAGGCCCACAAGTCAGCCTCCCACCAAGGTGGGTCCCAGCTAGAAGGGGGAGTATTCATTTTTGGTGCGTAATAAAGAGGCACTTCCGGTGGGTCTGAGCCTCCGAAACGGTGCGCCCTAGATGTCAGGGGGAGGAATCATTTTTCGGGCGGCCGAAGCTAAGAATATCCGAGATTGAAGAAGAAGCACGACATCCGTTGGATGGACATCCAATGGCCACTACTACTAGAACCGTGTGTTGACTATAATAAGTTGACAAAACCTTGCATACGCGTCAACTTACTTTTTTAGGGGACGCGTCACTTAGTAGGCCCACAAGTGTTTGGCAGAGAACTTATAGCCCATTTGCATTTTGTAAGAATGTACATCCCATTTTTGAATTCTAATGGAATTTACAACAACCCATTTACAGTTTGTTAAAAGTACAGCCCATTTTCTAGCTAGGACAACAATTAATAATTTCAACCAATCGTTGAAGACAGAATTCAATAAAATTTTCCACATTTTGATGGGATCCAAAATATTTTATCCCAAAATTTCTAGTCAGATTAAATATAAATTTGTATTACATAAAAATCCAACGAAACATTGCGCGTGCAACAATGAAAATTTAAGATTTTCAAAATCCATATATAATATTTTATGAACTAATTTCGTGTTTGGTGCTTTTTTTTATAGTTACAGCCCAGTTTTTATAATTACATCCCATTTATTATTTTTAAAGCCCATTTTCCTGTAAAGCCTAATGCATCCCTCCTAGGAAAGATTTGCAGCCCAGCGGGGCGGAGAATAACAAGTTGACCTTGCCTGGGTATTCCTCAAAAAGACGTATAGCTGGGCTAGCCATTTTCATCTTGAAAAAATTATTATCTGGGCTGGATATCTGGCCTGGGCTAGACGGGCCACAGCCTGCCTAGTTAATACCCTGCTCTCCTCTGAACAACAACGAAATCATCGGCAAGAAAAACTCTGCTGTGCTCAAGCCTCAAAAACACAAATACTGCTCGAGCTGCTTGGTCCCAGCTGTCGGCCGCACCTTGTGCAATTCTCTCGTTTATATTGACTACATAGGTTGATAATGGTGTGGGACCGTGATGTCAGGAACCCAGGAGAAAGCAAAAAAAATATAGTTGTACATAATAAGGAGGCACTTGCGTACGTACGACTATGGCCCTAGTGGGTCCCTAGTGTCATCCAGTCAAAATAAAGTCATCTCCTGAATCCTCATGTTCGTTGACCATGTTAACAATGCTCGACGCCATGGCGAGCACAACAACTCGAAGGACAACGGAGAGGGCCTCGCGGGCCCTACGGAGGTCTGATACAGCGCCCGCTGCTCATTCAGGAAGCCAGGATCATCGGACACCTATGAGAACCTTCGAGAAACTGAGACAACATGAAACGGTAAGGCCGCGCTTGGGAGCTCTGGTTTATTTCAAACCTGTATTAACATACAAGTGTAATTTATTCGTCATCGGAAACAACGCGTAAAATACAGGCATAATGAAACCGAGGGCCTGAGGTCTGTAAGTAAAACCGGCAGGTTACGCGTGTAATTTGAGAGACCAGTGTATATTTTACGAGCAGTGCTATATGGACGACATTACCAGACGATACATGCACGACGTGCGTATCATGCCATCCATGGGCAAGGCTGAAACAGCAGCTAACGACTGGATTAGCAATCGTTCGAGTGTCGTTCAGCGTTTTTATCGTGTCTGAAGTACTTCGATATTTTACTAGTCGAAATCGACCAACCAAGCGCCTTCGCCCGAGACCATCTGCTTTAATTTACAAGCGTCAATTTTACAAGCGGTTTTGGTTGGAAAACGGTGATCCAATCACGACCTAATATCATGAGTTGGTCGGAAGATCATATGGTTTCACGTCTAACCTACCCGACATGTCGTATAGGCTATGAATGAAACATCAGACAATGAACTTCTTACGCACGGAAA
Source organism: Triticum timopheevii (assembly GCA_963921465.1). Classification (NCBI taxonomy): domain Eukaryota; kingdom Viridiplantae; phylum Streptophyta; class Magnoliopsida; order Poales; family Poaceae; genus Triticum; species Triticum timopheevii. The sequence continues at coordinate 146,880,843 of OY997270.1, forward strand.
CAACATAAGAGGATGATCTTCTTAACAAGCAAATCACTGGCATTAGATCGACATGCAAAACAATACGAAGCATTATTCTCAGGAGGCACGGTGAACAGCTCGTGATGCCGCACGCCACAACATTCCAAGCTCAACTTTGCAATCAAACACAAGGCCTGGCATTACATAGACAATATTCAGAACAAACTCTTAACACAGGAATATCTCAGCAGAGTAACTATTTACTTCTAAACTGAACACAGGAATAGGAAAAAACACTCGACGCTGCTCACAGCAAGGGCGTCCCACTCAAAAATATCAAATGCATGTCTTATGGCTGATACGTCTCCAACGTATCTATAATTATTGATTTCTCCATGCTACTTTATCTACTGTTTTAGGCAATATTGGGCTTTATTATCCACTTCTATATTATTTTTGGGACTAACCTATTAACTGGAGGCCCAGCCCAGGTTTGCTATTTTATGCCTATTTCAGTGTTTCGAGAAAAAGGAATATCAGACGGAGTCAAAACGGAACGAAATCAACTGGAGAAGTTATTTTTGGAAGGAAGGCAACCCAAAGAACTTGGAGTGCACGTCAGGGGAGATACGGGCTGCCCACGAGGGTGGGGGGCGCGCCCACCCACCCTGGGCGCGCCCCGTGCCTCGTGGGGCCCCCGTAGCTCCACCGACGTACCCCCTACACCCATATATACTCTTGTACCCTAAAACTTCCAGAACAGAAGATAGATCTGGAGTTCCGCCGCCGCAAGCCTTTGTAGCCACGAAAAATAAATCGGCACCCTGTTCCGGCACCCTGCCGGAGGGGGATCCCATCACCGGTGGCCATCTTCATCATCCCGGCGCTATCCATGACGAGGAGGGAGTAGTTCACCCTCGGGGTTGAGGGTATGTACCAGTAGCTATGTGTTTGATCTCTCTCTCTATCTCTCTCTCTCTCTCTCTCTCTCTCTCTCTCTCTCTCTCTCGTGTTCTCTCTCGTGTTCCATCTATGGCACGATCTTGATGTATCCCGAGCATTGCTATTGTAGTTGGATCTTATGATGTTTCTCCCCCTCTACTCTCTTGTGATGAATTGAGTTTCCCATTTTGAAGTTATCTTATTGGATTGAATCTTTTATGAACACTTGATGTCTGTCTTGCGTGGGATAACCGTGGTGACAATGGGTTATTCTATTGATCCACTTGATTCATGTTTTGGTGATCAACTTGCGGGTTTTGTGACACTTGGGAACCTATGCATAGGGGTTGGCACACGTTCTTGACTCTCCGGTAGAAACTTTGGGGCACTCTTTGAAGTACTTTTATGTTGGTTGGATGAATCTGAGATTGTGTGATGCATATCATATAATCATGCCCACGGATACTTGAGATGACAATGGAGTATCTAGGTGACATTATGGTTTTGCTTGATTTGTATCTTAAGGTGTTATTCTAGTACGAACTCTTTTATAGATCGATCCGAAAGAATAGCTTTGTGGTGGTTTCGTACCCGACCATAATCTCTACGTTTGTTCTCCTCTATTAGTTTCTTTGGAGTGACTCTTTGTTGCATGTTGAGGGATTGTCATATGTTCTATCTATGTTATTATTGTTGAGAGAACTTACACTAGTGAAAGTATGAACCCTAGGCCTTGTTTCCTATCATTGCAATACCGTTTACGCTCACTTTTACCGCTTGTTACCTTGCTGTTTTTATTATTTCAGATTACAAAAACCTATATCTACTATCTATTTTGCACTTGTATCACCATCTCTTCTCCGAACTAGTGCACCTATACAATTTGCCATTGTGTTGGGTGTGTTGGGGACACAAGATACTTTTTGTTATTTGCTTGCAGGGTTGCTTGAGAGAGACCATCTTCATCCTACGCCTCCTACAGATTGATAAACCTTAGGTCATCCACTTGAGGGAAATTTGGTACTGTCCTACAAACCTGTGCACTTGCAGGCCCAACAACATATACAAGAAGAAGGTTGTGTAGTAGACATCAAGCTCTTTTCTGGCACCGTTGTCGGGGAGGTTAGCAGTTGAAGGTATATCTTTAGATCTTGCAATTGAATATTTTTGTTTCTTGTTTTAGCACTAGTCTAGTTTATAAAAGAAAAATTACAAAAAAATGGAGTTGAGTTTGTCTCATACGCTTCACCTTTTTAATATCTTTCATGAGTATGATGGAAAGGATAATTGTGCTCAAGTGCTAGAAGAAGAAATCTATAGAATGTTTGGAACTAAATATGTGAATGATGAGCATGATTGCAATGTTGTTAGTATAAACTCCTTGAATATCCATGATGCTAATGATATGCAAAGCCTAAAGCTTGGGGAAGCTATGTTTGATGAAGATGATATTTTTTTGTCCCCCAAGCTTTGAAGAACAAATTTACTATGATGAAAGCATGCCTTCTATCTATGATGATTATTGTGATGATACGTATGCCATAAAGAAGAATTTTTCTTATGTGGAGAGTAATAAAATTTCTATGCTTGTAGATCATGAAAAGAATGCTTTAGGTGCTGGTTATATTGTTGAATTCATTCATGATGCTACTAAAATTATTATGAGGGAGGAACATATGCTTGTAGGAATTGCAATAATGTCAAGTTTCCTCTCTATGTGCTTAAAATCTTGAAGCTAAGCTTGTTTTACCTTCCTATGCAAGATGATTCTTGTTCCCATAAGTTGTAAGTTCACAAAATCCCTATGCATAGGAAGTGGGTTAGACTTAAATGTGCTAGTCATATGCTTCATGATGCTCCCGTTATGTTTCAATTCTTATCTTTTATGTGAGCATCATTGTCATCATCATGCCTAGCTAAAAGGCATTAAAGAAAAGCGCTTGTTGGGAGACAACCCAATATTTATCCTTACTGTTTTTGTGTGTCCACATGATTATGATACTGTAGTAATAATTTTTTATAGCTTTTGTTTCAATAAAATGCCAAGTAGAACCTTTGGGAAGACTTGGGTGAAGTTTATGTGATCTTGCTGTGAAAAACAGAAACTTTAGCGCTCACGAGATTAGCTGCCATTTTTTACTGGACAGTGCTTTTAGGTTGATTCTTTTTGCAGATGATTAATAGACAAATTTCTCAGGTCCATCAGTTTATTTAATAATTTTTGGGGTTCCAGAACTATACGTTTTATATAGATTACTACAGACTGTTCTGTTTTCGACAGATTCTGTTTTCTATGTGTTGTTTGCTTATTTTGATGAATCTATGAGTAGTATCGGAGGGTATGAACCATAGATAAGTTGGATTACAGTATATATTACACCAATATGAATTTAAAATGAGTTCATTACAGTACCTAAGTGGTGGTTTTATTTTCTTATACTAACGGAGCTTACGAGTTTTGTTTTGAGTTTTGTGTGGTTGAAGTTTTCAAGTTTTGGGTAACGATTCGATGGACAATGGAATAAGGAGTGGAAAGAGCCTAAGCTTGGGGATGCCCAAGGCACCCCAAGGTAATATTCAAGGACAAACAAGCAACTAAGCTTGGGGATGCCCCGGAAGGCATCCCCTCTTTCGTCTTCATTCATCGGTAACTTTACTTGGAGCTATATTTTTATTCGCCACATGATATGTGTTTTGCTTGGAGCGTCAATTTATTTTGTTAGTTTTTGCTTGCTTTTAGTTAGAATTGTGTTTTGCCTTTTTAGTTTCAATAAAAAAGTCAAGGATAGCCTTTGCCATGCTTATTTTGCTAGTTTGCATGTTGCTGTTTGAAAACAGAAAGTGTACCGCTGTTGCAAAAATTCCCTAGAAAAGTCAGAGCATGGTATAACGTTGAATATTTTTGCATATTGAGCTCTGATAAATTTATTACAGTGGGAATTTTAGTTCATAATTTTTCGTGTCAGGGAAGTATTGATACTCTTGCATTCTTTACAGACTATACTGTTTTGGCAGATTGCTGTTATGGTTGCATTGTTTGCGTATGTTTGCTTGTTTAATGATTCTATTTGAGGATAGGAGTATTAAATATACAGAGGCATTTAGTATGAAATGTTGAATAATAATTTAAGTGGTTTTCTACAGTATAATATGATAAGGTTTTGCATTGGTTTATACTAACCTATCTCATGAGTTCTTGTTGAGTTTGTTGTGAATGAAGCTTTTGATAAAAAGAGAAACCATGATATGAGAGGAATTAAGGAGACACAAAACCTCAAGCTTGGGGATGACCAAGGCACCCCAAGATAATATTTCAAGAAGTCTCAAGCATCTAAGCTTGGGGATGCCCTGGTAGGCATCCCACCTTTCTTCTTCAACAACTATCAGTTAGTATCGGTTGAGCCTAAGTTTTTGCTTCTTCACATGAGTTGTGCTATCCTTGCAATGTTTTCTTTAGCTTTGCTTGATGTTTGAATAAAGTATCAAGATCTGAAATTCTTTAATGAGAGAGAGTCTTCTCATAGTTACATAATTATTTAGCTACTCATTGATCTTCACTTATATCTTTCAGAGTAGTTTGCCATTTGCTCTAGTGCATCACTTATATCTTTTAGAGCATGGTGGTAGTTTTATTTTGATGAAATAGATGAACTCTCATGCTTCACTTATATTATTTTGAGAGTCATTAATAGTATGGTAGTTTGCTTAATATTAATATACTTGGTATTCAAGATATGTGAAACTTTCTTTTGAGTGTGTTGAATACTAAGATAAGTTTGATCCTTGATAATTGTTTTGAGATATGGAGGTGATAATATCAAAGTCATGCTAGTTGAGTAATTGTGAATTTGAGAAATTCTTGTGTTGAAGTTTGCAAGTCCCGTAGTATGCACGTATGGTTAAAGTTGTGTAACAAATTTGAAACATGAAGTGTACCTGGCTTGTGCATCCTTATGAGTGGCGGTCCGGGACGAGCGATGGTGTTTTCCTACCAATCTATCCCCCTAGGAGCATGCGTGTAATACTTGGTTTTTGATGACTTCCAAATTCTTGCAATAAGGATATGAGTTTTTTTGACTAATGTTGATTCCATGGATTATACACACTCTCACCTTTCCACCTTTGATAGCCTCTTCGGTACCGTGCATTGCCCTTTCTCACCTTGAGAGTTGGTGCAAACTTCGCCGGTGCATCCAAATCCCGTGATATGATACGCTCTATCACACATAAACCTCCCTATATCTTCCTCAAAACAGCCACCATACCTACCTATCATGGCATTTCCATAGCCATTCCGAGATATATTGCCATGCAACTTCCATCATCATATTTGTTGATGCTGGAACGCGTCACACGAACACGTCGATGTGTACCCGCGGCACCGAGGGAGATGCTCCGCAACTCACACCGCGGGAGGCCGACTTCCAGCGCGATACGCAAGACAGCAAGCCGGCGCTTTTGGGACCCGAAGCCCCACACGCCCGGGAGGGACCCCGTCTGGGCGCGCGGCGGCTATGGGCTGCCCTAGGTCGACCTCATCGCCCCTAGGGCCTCGAGGTTCGCCGCCCTGCAATGAAGAAGAACGAACGAAGAACGAGGAAGAAGAAGAACTAGGGTTAAGGAGAAACGATAAAAGATAAAAAGTGGTAGATTGATTGATCGATTGTGTGTTGTTCAATCGGCTGTCATCCCTTGGTTATATAAGAGGCGGCTGGACTTCCCGTGCAAGGAAAAGGATCGGATTCACGTCCAAAACCCTAGTCAAATTCGGATTGGTTTTGTCTGAACTTTCCAAAACTGTTCGGTTTAAACTGGCTGCACCTTGCGGGTCTTTTTTGTGGTCGTAAACGATCTCGGATGGAAACGAGCCCAAATGCAATCTTAACCGTTTCGACGAGACGAACAACTTTTATGTTGAACGTTTTTTGATCAGAGGTCATCTTGAGGGTCAAATCGGTCACGCAAAACAGGCTATCCCTCGCGCTACCCATCAGACAGGGTGTCTGGTGGGGCGCGCCAGTTTTTGCCTCCTGACAGGGCTGTATTCCGATGGCTCTAACTTTTGCATACGAACTCGGATTGGAACGTTTTTTATATCCAAATCGATCGTTTCGACGAGGCGAAGACAATCCGTGTAGATAATTTTTCCATTTGATCTCGTCTTGGGGGCTTAATCAGCCAAACTGTACTCTGAATATAAGATCTTAGTATTTTGAGCATAGTTTCGGCCTTCGAGATGAAATCGGACTGCGATGACCCAAACTTCAAAGATGTTCATATCGACAATACGGAACTCTTTCATGAAGATCACTTCTCCATTTGAGGCCATCTTAAATAAGTATTTGACCGTGCCAAAATCTGGTGTCAACACATGCCCCCCTGTTTTTCGGCAAAGTTTGTGTGCCGAAAAATAACTTCCGCATAGCTTGTTCTAAGGACGATGTCAACACTCCATCGACCATTTTGCATGTTCTTAGGACGACAAGTATATATCGGCCATTGCTTGTTTGAACCTCTTGATGCAAACTTGGGTGAAAACTTCTCAGCTTCTATAACAATCCGGTGATAAGGTTCCATAGATCAAAACCATCCTCCGAACCATATTGTTCACCCTTTCTCTAGGATTTTGCAGATAATCAAGAATTAACTTCCTCCAATCCTTACTTCGCCTACATAAAAGTTTCATTAGTGGCCGAAGCGGTGGGCTTCGATTCAGCCTTACCTATGTTGACAAGACCTAGCATCGGCTATTGATAGAAATGCAATACACCATGGTTAACATAGTAGCCGGACGCTTGCTGTGCCAACTCTTTCGAATCGTCATGCCTAGATATATGAACAATTTCAAAGCAACCCAAGGTAAATCTTGCATCTAGACATACCAAAGATAAACTATAAGTGATCTGTCAAAACATTGATAACCCTTGGATATTTGTTGTACTACTTATAACGATTCAGTGAAAGCCTTAATCTGTATAGCACCTATAGCAACAAAAAGCTCCAAACGAAATAAATTTCATATTGGCTTTGAATATTGTGTAAAAATATTTTAAGTGGCATAAGGCTTGTTTTGGTCTCCAATTGAACTAATGACGATGTTAGGATACTACACCGGCATGCTTTGACATATTCTTAGGGCAATAGATAAATATCAGCCATTAACATGAGGTCCATGTAGAATTCACCCACCAAAGTATGTATAGCCGAAATAAACAAATAAAATAGGAATAAAATATTTTGGCCCCTTTGTATTAGCAACAGTGTAACTAACCAAATGTATAGTAATTTGGTAATACTCTCTCATGATATAGAAAATTATGTTGCATCCATGGATCAAAATAAATCAATGGAGGGTAATTGATCATACCTAGGGATGAATTCCACGGCAAAGGCATCAACGACATGGTTGAAGAAAATGGATGATGTGCTAACCGAAGATTTTGATGTTGCGATGCGCACCTTCGGCTTAATTGCTTGTTGCTTTCATTATTTTCCTTCTTCACTTTTATTGTACTTGTTGCAACAGAAGCATGCACAGCATTTTTGTGTTGATTGATCTTCTTGGGAACCCATGCCATGTTCTTCTTTTTCATCTCTTGTGCACTAAGATTTTGTAGTTTTTCTTTTGCCAATATGATAAACCGAGTGGGCATCTCGGCTATGATTTTGTTTCAACCAATGGCAACTCTTTTTGGGCCTTGTGCACCCTCAACTTCTTTTCTTCAGATTTGGCATTCTGATTTTTATCAGTTGATTGCTTCACTTCTCTGCCTTTTGTAGACAATGTCAACACTTCAATTGGCTCTTTGTTATTTGAGATCAAATCTGAAGCAACACACTTACGACCATCTCTTTTCACGCGGTAAACTTGCTTTACCATCTCTTTCTTCTTTCTTGAGCTCTGGACCAATTCCTTATGATTGAAACGGTCTTTGACGCGTGATTGTTCAAATGTTGATCTCCTTGGAGCTGCATAGTATTGGTGAGATGGTCTAAAATAAGATGGAGAATGTACCCTTGTATCATAGCTGTCTCATGATGAATATGTATCTATATGAGCATAGGGAGGTATCCACGGTATTGGCATCGACGGCCCAAAATAAGGATATGAATATGTTGCATTAAAATTATCACTTTGCCAATACCGATCCTTATATTTGAGCCTTGGGGGTGATCTTGGTTTCTTTGCATGATTTGGCAGATAAGCATTTTTCTCTTCACTCTTCTTTTGATATTTATCCAATAGTTCAGCAAAGGTGATTTTTGATCTCTTACACTTGCGCTTATTCCGGCCTTTGTTTTCTTTTGGTTTGCTTTCATCGATCTTTAGATTTGCTTGCTTCCCCCCAGTCCTTGGCGTCTCCATTGTAGCTTCGATGGAATTTTCGCCCTCAAGATTATGCTCGTTATGCTCTTCAATAACTTCTTTACTTGAAAGCTTGATCCCATCACCTGCAGCTTTTACATTCTTTTTAAATGGATCGGCTTGAAGCAGCCGATGTAAAAACTTTTTGCCATCGGGACCAATCGGAATAGACTGGTCATCTCTTGGTGTTTCAACAAACTTCAATTGTCCTTTTTCAATGGCCGATTTAACTATTTGATGAAACATGTTGCAATCCTCAAAATTATGCTTGGACGAATCATGCAACTTACAATACATTCGTCCTTGGATTGATGGCTTAACATGGTGATCAAGAATTGTAATGTAATTATTTTTCAGCAACAAATCAAATATTTTATCACACATGCTTGAATTGAAAGTATACTTCTTGTTTCCTAGCCGATCTTGCTGTTTGAACGGCTTTGGAGATAAGCAAACGAATGGTTCAGATTTGGAATCTCCCCATTCGGTTATGCATTGTGTTTTCCACTCTATCTCCGATGTCTTTGGATATGATATTATATTAGCATCGGTTTTCTCAATAGAATTTAACCTTGGCTTTAAATTTCTGAAACGAAATATTTAGAACATACATGTCTCAGTTGAGACCAAGTGTAAGCCAAGTAAGAAATAAGCAAAGCTACCCAACTAGATATGAACTTTAGAGAAAGCAACGGGAAAAGCTTTGGCTGTAACAATAAGTCATTATCGGTCTTCATAAATGGTGCAATGGGTTGACCGATATGTTCCATAACAATTTTACTGCTAACAAGTAAATTACCCTTCCTCATTGGTCTTTCAAAATTACTTATGAGAATATTTCTTATAGATGCATCAATAATGAAGTTGCAACCAAATCTGAAAATAGGTAAATTACTCGCTATGCATACCTCTTCAAATATGCTGCGAGAGCATGATAGTGGTGCCATTTGAAGAACATCTTGCTCCGTCTTTGGATGGCTCCCCAACACCTTGTCATCATCTTTTTCTTGAATCCGTGCATCATTGATTTGAAGATTTTTTTCAGCCGAACTTTGTTCCGCTACTTGTTCTTGTCCGTGAAGCTTGTCAATTTCTACGGCACGGAACTCATAGGGCAGGAAGTAGGTTCCATTAACTTCAGAAAAATCAAGCACCGTTGTTTTCCTATGCTTGCCATGCCCTTTCTCAATAATGCTTGCCTCGTTGGATTTGATGGATTCAGAATATATACTACTTGATTTGGCTTTTTCAACCGAAGCACTTTCATGTTCCGAATCATCCTTCTTTTCATTGATAGTACCAATTGGCAATGCTTCTTTTATCTGAGCCAATTCTTTTTCTATTTGTTTCTGACGGCGAGCGGCAAAATTAGCTTTAAGCTTTTTCTCAATTTCATCCCACTCCGGATATGATTGCCCCCCAATGCTTTTAGATTCTCTCGGCAATGACACACGGGTGTTGCCGAAATTTTGCAATTGTGTAGGGGGTATATAATATGATGTAGTACTAGGTGAAGGCATATGCAGTGTTGTAAGACCATACTTTTGCTCGCCAATTTTATCAATTGGCAAATATTCATCTTCTTGCAAAACTCTAGCTTTTATTGCGGCATAATCAGGAAATAGCCCCTTTTCATGTTGTTCAAGGCAAAAATCACTAATTCTCTTATTTTGGGCTAAACTCTTCAATGCAGCCACCACTACCTCATCTTCTACAATGTTGGGCACAACCGCTCCTGTAAAATTTACATTCATTCGGCTATAACCAGGAAGGTGTGAAGCCGAATTATGAGCATCTATAGTTGTGTATGGGGCCGAAGAATTACTAACATGAGGTGTATCATATGACGGTTGAGAGTAACTGGCCAAATAGCCATTAGTAGCATGGCCAATTCTCTCATTCATCGGCATGGTTGGATTACTATATTGCACAATAGCTGCGGATGAATAAAAGGGTGAAACACTTTCTTGTATGGCATTGGAAATTCTAACTTGGGGTGTTTCAAATTGATTAATCGAACTCATCATGTTGCTCATCGGCATATGAATTTGTGGGGTTGCCGATGCATGGGAGTTGGGATACATATGTTGCATGTTGCTAAATTTATAAGAATTTGAAACATGAAGATTGTTTTGCATCGGCCCTTGCTCATAATTAGATGCATGATTAATAAAACTAGGGCTAACTGATACATTATGCTCAATAGGTGATCCAGCAACAACATATGGATTATTTGCATCTACAAAGGGGAATTGGGTATTCATATTACCTTTGTATATTGCAGCAACTTGATGACGATCTCTTCATAGCAAGAACGGGCTGGAGACCGTTCAAAGCTTCGTCCCCAGCGGAGTCGCCAAAAAGTGTGTTGACGCTGGAACGCGTAACACGAACACATCGATGTGTACCCGCGGCACCGAGGGAGATGCTCCGCAACTCACACCGCGGGAGGCCGACTTCCAGCGCGATACGCAAGACAGCAAGCCGGCGCTTTTGGGACCCGAAACCCCACACGCCCGGGAGGGACCCCGTCTGGGCGCGCGGCGGCTATGGGCTGCCCTAGGTCGACCTGATCACCCCTAGGGCCTCAAGGTTCGCCCCCCTGCAATGAAGAAGAACAAACGAAGAACTTAGGAAGAAGAAGAACTAGGGTTAAGGAGAAAAGATAAAAGATAAAAAGTGGTAGATTGAGTGATCGATTGTGTGTTGTTCAATCGGCCGTCACCCCTTGGGTATATAAGAGGCGGCTGGACTTCCCGGGCAAGGAAAAAGCTTGGATTCACGTCCAAAACCCTAGTCAAATTCGGATTGGTTTTGTCCGAACTTTCCAAAACTGTTCGGTTTAAACTAGCTGCACCTTGCGGGTCTTTTTTGTGGTGGTAAACAATCTCGGATGGAAACGAGCCCAAAAGCAATTTTGACCTTTTCAACGAGTCGAACAACTTTTATGCTGAACGTTTTTTGATCAGAGGTCATCTTGAGGGTCAAATCGGTCGCGCAAAACAGGCTATCCCTCGCACTACCCATCAGACAGGGTGTCTGGTGGGGCGCGCCAGTTTTTGCCTGTATTCCGTTGGCTCTAACTTTTGCATACGAACTCGGATTGGAACAATTTTTATATCAAAATCGACCATTTCGACGAGACAAAGACAATCCTTGTAAATAATTTTTCCATTTGAGTTCGTCTTGGGGGCTTAATAAGACAAACTGTACTCTGAATATAAGATCTTAGTACTTTCAGCATAGTTTCGGCCTTCGAGATGAAATCGGACTGCGATGACCCAAAGTTCAAAGATGTTCATATCGACAATACAGAACTCTTTTATGAAGATCACTTTTCCATTTGAGGCCATCTTAAATAAGTATTTGACCGTGCCAAAATCTGGTGTCAACAATATTCATGACATACATTACTTTTGTCATATTGCCATTGCATGATCATGTAGTTGACATCGTATTTGTGGAAAACCCACCATGCATTATTTTTCATACATGTCACTCTTGATTCATTGCACCATCCCGATACACCGCCGGAGGCATTCATATAGAGTCATATTTTGTTCTAAGTTTCGAGTTGTAATCCTTATGTTGTAATCAATAGAAGTGTGATGATCATCATTATTAGAGCATTGCCCAAAAAAAGAGAAAGGCCAAAAAAAGGAAAAGAAAAGCCCAAAAAAAGAAAGGCAAAAAAAAGGAAGGCCCAAAAAAATAAAAATAAAAAGGGCAATGCTACTATCTCTTTTTCCACACTTGTGCTTCAAAGTAGCACCTTGTTCTTCATGTAGTGAGTCTCATATATTGTGCTTCAAAGTAGCACCTTGTTCTTCATGTAGTGAGTCTCATAAGTTATCTTTTTATACTAGTGGGAATTTTTCATTATAGAACTTGGCTTGTATATTCCTACAATGGGCTTCCTCAAAATGCCCTAGGTCTTCATGAGCAAGCAAGTTGGATGCACACCCACTAGTTTTCTTTTGTTGAGCATTCATAGCTCTAGTGCATCCGTTGCATGGCAATCCCTACTCCTTGCATTAACATCAATCGATGGGCATCTCCATAGCTCATTGATTAGCCTCGTTGATGTGAGACTTTCTCCTTTTTTTGTATTCTCCACACAATCCCCATCATCACATTCTATTCCACCCATAGTGCTATATCCATGGCACACGCTCATGTATTGCGTGAAGGTTGAAAAAGTTTGAGATTATTTAAGTATGAAACAATTGCTTGGCTTGTCATCGGGGGTATAGAAGTTGGGAACATCTTTGTGTGACGAAAATGAAGCATATCCTAACTATATGATTTTGTAGGGATGAACTTTCTTTTGCCATGTTATTTTGAGAAGACATGATTGCTTTGATTAGTATGCTTGAAGTGTTATTATTTTTGTGTCAATATGAACTTTTGTCTTTAATATTTCGGATCTGAATATTCATATCACAATTAAGAAGATTTACATTGAAATTATGCCAAAGTATCACTCCGCATCAAAAATTCTTTTTTACCATTTACCTACTCGAGGACGAGCAGGAATTAAGCTTCGGGATGCTTGATACGTCTCCAACGTATCTATAATATTGATTGCTCCATGCTACTTTATCTATTGTTTTAGGCAATATTGGGCTTTATTATCCACTTTTATATTATTTTTGGGACTAACCTATTAACCGGAGGCCCAGCCCAGATTTGCTGTTTTATGCCTATTTCAGTGTTTCGAGAAAAAGGAATATCAGACGGAGTCAAAACGGAACGAAATCAACTGGAGAAGTTATTTTTGGAAGGAAAGCAACCCAGGGAACTTGGAGTGCATGTCAGGGGAGATACGGGCTGCCCACGACGGTGGGGGGCGCGCCCACCCCCCTGGGCGCGCCCCCTACCTCGTGGGGCCCCCGTAGCTCCACCGACGTACCCCCTGCACCCATATATACTCCTGTACCCTAAAACTTCCAGAACAGAAGATCGATCGGGAGTTTCGCCGCCGCAAGCCTCTAGAGCCACCAAAAACCAATCGGGGCCCTGTTCCGGCACCCTGCCGGAGGGGGATCCCATCACCGATGGCCATCTTCATCATCCCAGCGCTATCCATGACGTGGAGGGAGTAGTTCACCCTCGGGGCTGAGGGTATGTACCAGTAGCTATGTGTTTGATCTCTCTCTCTCGTGTTCCATCTATGGCGCGATCTTGATGTATCCCGAGCTTTGCTATTGTAGTTGGATCTTATGATGTTTCTCCCCCTCTACTCTCTTGTGATGAATTGAGTTTCCCCTTTTGAAGTTATCTTATTGGATTGAGTATTTTATGAACACTTGATGTATGTCTTGCGTGGGATAACCGTGGTGACAATGGGTTATTCTATTGATCCACTTGATGTATGTTTTGGTGATCAACTTGCGGGTTTCGTGACACTTGGGAACCTATGCATAGGGGTTGGCACACGTTCTTGACTCTCCGGTAGAAACTTTGGGGCACTCTTTGAAGTACTTTTATGTTGGTTGGATGAATCTGAGATTGTGTGATGCATATCGTATAATCATGCCCGCGGATACTTGAGGTGACAATGGAGTATCTAGGTGACCTTAGGGTTTTAGTTGATTTGTATCTTAAGGTGTTATTCTAGTACAAACTCTTTTATAGATCGATCCGAAAGAATAGCTTTGTGGTGGTTTCGTATCCGACCATAATCTCTACGTTTGTTCTCCGCTATTAGTGTCTTTGGAGTGACTCTTTGTTGCATGTTAAGGGATTGTCATATGTTCTATCTATGTTATTATTGTTGAGAGAACTTACACTAGTGAAAGTATGAACCCTAGGCCTTGTTTCCTATCATTGCAATACTGTTTACGCTCACTTTTACCGCTTGTTACCTTGTTGTTTTTATTATTTCAGATTACAAAAACCTATATCTACTATCTATTTTGCACTTGTATCACCATCTCTTCGCCGAACTAGTGCACCTATACAATTTGCCATTGTATTGGATGTGTTGGGGACACAATAGACTTTTTGTTATTTGGTTGCAGGGTTGCTTGAGAGAGACCATCTTCATCCTACGCCTCCTACGGATTGATAAACCTTAGGTCATCCACTTGAGGGAAATTTGCTACTCTCCTACAAACCTGTGCACTTGCAGGCCCAACAACGTCTACAGGAAGAAGGTTGTGTAGTAGACATCAATGGCTAACATCGATGAGCAAAGTTTGACAAGGTTTTCCAATTCCAATATATTAAACTAACGTCTTATTGCTTTCATCAATGATTAAACTTTGACAAGCTTTTCCCATTCAAAATATGTAATGCCTACGATCGTGTCCTGTCGTAGCTTCTTGTACTTGTTTGGGCACTTTTTGCCCAGGGCACTCCACGTGTTGTTAAATTGGCAATGGTCTCTACAGACTAGTCATGTCACCGGTGTCTAATAATACTCTGTAAAGCTTCTCGGTCATTCCTTCTGCAATGTACCACAAACAGTAACTGCTTCTTTCTACAAAGTGGAACGACCAACTAGACCCAGTAACGCAGCAGTTTGCCTTGGACACATTGGCTCCTTTTGTGCAGTTCAACTAAAATCGAAGTCGGAATAAAACCGAGCTTTAATTTTAATATCCCTGTAAGCAACAATAGGTATAGGGGAAACAATTTCTGAGAAATATAGGTTGATGACTTGTCTTAATGGGAAACAAAGCAGGAGAGTAGCAATTCTCCATCAGTGTGATTCATTCATATTGACTGAGACATTATCTTAACAATGCCTTGTTTAACATGTATAAAGAACAACAAAGCAGAAAAGTACCATTCCTAACAATACCTTAAAGAGACATTATCTTAAGAATACCTTGGTTAAACATGTAGAAAGAACTACAAAGCAGGATAGTACCAATCCTAACAAGTGTTGCAGTTTTGAACTAAGATTCAGTAGTTAATTAATTCTGAGAGTGGCATTGCTTAATTTTACCAGCATCATTAGATTAACGAAAAGCATAAACAGTTCCAGGGGAGAGTGGGCGCAACAACAATATGTGCTTCCATCTACTTATAAAGGGCGTGATGCAGAGTTTGTTGTAACAAAGCAACAAGCATCATGTCTGGGTTGGTCCCATTTTTGTTCACTACTTAATGGGAAAAAAGACAGCAATACAATAGCTTCAATTCAACATTTATTTAAAACAGTACCAATACAAGTAGCACAACATCTCAAAGCACACTGCACAATCATGTGGATGAAGGCATGTACTGACCTTTCATGAGAACACCAGGATAAAATACGAATCTGCCAACACGAATAGGAAATCCAACCTCGTTTTGTGTAGTTGCACTGAAATCAAACAAAGTGTTTCGCGTAGCGAAGCAAAATGTCGCAATATCAACAAGTTGAATAGATATCCCTGTTTAAACAGAGGCAAAAAAGGAATCAATTACTGGCTAATAACGGAGGATGAAACATGCGGCCACAAAAATGCTAATCCCGCCAATCCCTAACAAGTGTTGCAATTTTGAAATAAGATTCAGTAGTTAATTCTGAGAGTGGCATCAATTACTGTCTTATAAAGGGGGTGATGTTGAATTTGTTGTAACAAAGCAACAAGCATCATGTCTGGGTTGGTCCCATTTTTGTTCACTACTTAATGGGAAAAGACAGCAATATAATAGCTTCAATTCAACATTTATTTAGAACAGTACCAAAACAAGTAGCACAACATCTCAAAGCACACTGCACATCATGTGGTTGAGACCAAGATTTGAAACAACTCGCCACGAAGACTGGAAACAAATCTCGATCTCCTTTTGTGCGGTGCCACCAAAATTAAGCAAAGTCACCTGTGTGACATTCAAGTTGAACTGCACAAAACACTCTTAAAACATAAGTGTTTCGAGTAGCGAAGCAAAATGTCGCAATAGCAACAAGTTGAATCGATACCCCTGTTTTAACAGAGGCAAAAAAGGAAACAATTACTTGCCGATAAAGGAGGATGAAACAAACGTTGCCAAAAAGAAGCATCTAACTTATCTTGGATGGAAAACAAAGTAGGATAGTAGCATTTCTAAGACGGTTGCATTGATTCATATTAACAGAGACATTCTCTTGAAACAACATTCGTTAAAAAATGTAATTTACTTTTAATGGTGGCATTGCTTCAATTTTCCGACGGCATTCTTAGATTAACAACAGCAAAATAGTTGTATGGGACATGCTAGCACCATGTGCGTCCACACGTATAAATGGGTGATGCAGAGTATGTAGCCAAGCAGCATATCTGTGTTGGTCCCATATTTGTTCTCTTTGAACATTTTTCCTATGTGAGGGCAGCAAATCTAGTCCTGCACAAACTACCCGACCGCCCCAGTTTCTTTCCCTTTTCAACAAAGAGATCAGTTCCTCACAAATGTGTGTACTGGGTTACCCCCTTTTTCCCTTTTCGACCAACAAAGCGGCTGGATAGCCAGTCTATACTAATTTTCCTCCCTCCTTTCCTTGTTGAACTACGTCCTAGATTCATGCTCCACCCCACCGCACATTTCTTTCCTCTTTGAACCAAGACCTAGATTCGACTACAGATCAAAAAAGATCCACATGCAGCTAGAGCAACGATGGTTTCCAAGAAACTTATACCTTAGGGTCGTCGGGATGTGGCAAGGCATGCGGCGGGAGGCCGGATCTGCCCACACTATGTACGGCAGCAAGGATGAAGGGGTCGGTGGCCCTCCCTCACAGCCGCTGGGTGAAAGAAAACACCACAGCCGGCAGTGGATTGCCTCCCTCACTGAAGGCGATAGAGTTAATGCTGCACCTCCTCCCCTTCCCGGTGCGACGGGATACGAACGCCTCCTTCACCATCTATGAGGGGGAGAGAGAGACAAGAGGCCAACGCAGTCTTGTTTAGATCTGGTGAAGAGAGGGTGGGAGACTGTGAATATAGCAAACCCTAGCAAATGAACGCTGAGCCTCCAGCGTGTAACATATATGTATTGCGGCGAGCGTGTGGAGAGTGCAAACCCTAGCGAATAAGCGCCGAGGCTCCCGCTTATATACACTAATGTAGTATGGACTGAGCTCCGGTGCCTTCATTGCATCTGCTTTTGGCTGTATGACAGGTGAGCCAGCCACATTTTGGGCCCACCAGTCATTATCCCAAAGGCAGGTGCACTAAGTCAATGAAGTTGCGTCCATATAGTACTCTCGTGTGTATACGACTAATATATAGTGGAGTGGTTTTCTTATTCTCTCCATAACAATCGTTTTAAATTGTGTAAGTGCGAAACGAAACTATTTATTTAATGTACAGTGAAGAAAACTAGTACTACTTCCGAGGAACTAACGATCCACGCCCACGCGTCCTGGTCGCACTTCCTGTCCTTCACGTGTGGTACACTACCCTCCCTTAAGTGAACAACCACACATGCACCAAATTATCGGAAACATGTGAGAGTGTGTACAAATAAAGAATTTTAATTTCAATTATTGGAAAGGTTTGAGAGTATTACAAAGTTTGACTTCAGTCAAATCTAATATGCGGAGTAAATAAAAATGGAGGGCTACTACGTCCATCTGGGTTTTTAGTCCATACCATTTTTTAAATCAAAGTTACTAGCTGGACAAATAAAATTATAGGGGAGCTGGAGACAAAGTTGTGAGAAGGCTTAGAAATCAATACAAAAATTATGCTCTTAGTACCAACGTCGATCCTTCTTCGAGGAAACATTTGGTTCATAGCCAATTGTGTGATAAAATTGCACCAACGTGAAAGACGACTTCGTCTCCAACGCAACCAAGGTGAACTGACGAAGGATATCATCTTTATGCGTAACAAGCAAAGAGCACTGATAGAAGACAGCTTGTTTTTCATTGAAAATCGATCAGCTTCACCAGCCGACGCAACCATGAGGCGCCACCATGAGCATCGATCGGTCATCGTGGTGATGCATCATCCATTTGGCATCAAGTTTGGGTGAGGCACCTATGAAGTTTGACAAATCCTTACTATGCTCTGTTTCTTCTCAGTAATCAAGCTCGAGGAAGGAAGAACCACATGGCAGAGGACAGTGAGGCGCAACAACAATGGCCCTCCAATTTTGTGTAGTTCCACTAAAATTGAGGAAGACATGCCCGGGTATGGAGACACGCATCGCTGTTTCCAAAAATATAAAGAAGCATTAGCAACGACATCTCAATTATCAATAAGAATTAATAAAAAGTACACCAACAAACAGAAGCATCATAATTATATCTTGATGGGAACTAAACCAGGATACCCGAGAAAAAAAGCATTTCTTCATTTAACCAGTGATAATACTACCACCATATGGACAATGACCGCACAACCATCATGTACTTTTTGTCGAAACAACATGTATACCTCCACCGAGGCATAAATCAAGACAACTTTTCGAGTGGCATTTCCTCTATAATAGTACTAGTAGGTGATGTTGGACCAGTTGACGAACCCTAGCTACTATGCATGGGGAGCTGGGGAGTAGTCGCATAGAAGAAAACCCACACGCAGCGACCTAGGGAGCTAGACCAGTACAAGAAGTTAGACCTCAGGTGGGCGAGATGTCGTTTAGGCGGGCGGGCGGGATCTGCCCACACGACGGCAGCGAACAAGGGCGCGGAGGATCTTCGTCTGCGTCAGCGCCAGCTCCGAGAGGATGGTGCGCATCAGCTCCCTCCGTTGCTGACGACGACAACGTCAACGATGCACCTCCTCACCTCCCACAGCGGACGGGATTCGGCCAGATCTGTGACCACCAGTGAGGAGAGAGATAGAATGGACACTATCATCTTGTTTTTATATGGAGAGGGTGAGAGGGCGAGACGCGAGAAACTCTATCAAACAAGAGGCTATAATGGAGTAAAAAAAATCTCTCCATATTAGTGGTTTTAAATAGAATATGCGCGTTCCCGGAAAAAAGAAACGAAAACTAGTGGACAATTTTTTACGGGTCTGTCTAGGACACATCTAGATGTGACATAGTTATGTCACATCTAAGTTGATGTCCACTCTGTTTGTGGTCTATTTTTTTGTCCTAGTTTATTTTGTTTCTTGTTGCTACATTATATACTTGTGGGATCTTAGATGTGATATCCTTAAATAACATCTAGATGTGAATTAGACAAACTAATTTCTAACGTACCAAGAAAGAAAACTCGATCAAAAACACGCCCCCGCTTCCAGGTCGCGAGAGTCATCGCGCACACACACATAGACATAGACATGCATATTCATGTTTACGTAAAATTCCATTTCCATCTCCATCTCCAATCATATTTGTCCAACTGGCTCATTATTTACGTTGTTAATTATATACGCAGCAATATTAACGTACAACATCTCCTGTTTCCGCACGTCCGGACCGCTGCCATGGCCGGTCCTGACCAACCCGAACCCTCTTCATCACACGCGCGTGCTTCCCGCCCGAAACAGTCAGTGCCGCATTCATGCCCGGCCAGAGCGGACGTGACCTCTCACTGGCGCCGACATTGAAGCGGCGCGTCGGCCGAGAGAGCGTCGCCCGTGCCGCTTCCGGGTGCACGCGGCTGCTCCGCGTTCAAAGGTCACAATAGCCGGCTACAACATGCATGTAAAAATTTCTTGGGAGTCCGTGCTACAGCTAGTTGTCCTCCCCCAACTCGTCAATCTCTTCTGGTAGTGCTAGTAGTACTCAATGACGCGATCCATCGACAAGCAGGCGAGAAAGTTATCATATATTCGGTTTGCGGTGAGTGGCATGCCGAGCGACCATGTGGGGTTGAGCCATGGAGGAGGGTGAGACATGAACACAACAGACGTGATTTAAATGTTGGTTTTGCTCGATGGCGTGATCCAACAAAACGAAACGTTGGTTTCTCTCCGTTTCCATTTTTCTCCAGAAAAACGGAACTTTCCACTCCATTTTCATTCCTATTCCAAGGTTGCCCCGTTACAACATTCCATCAAATACAAAGGAAAACTAACACGCATGCTGATGCATCTAAATGATTCACAGATCATAGCCAATATTTACTTCACAACTAAAGAAAAAAGTTGTGAGAGCGTGTACGAAAGAAAAACTACTGATGGGGTCACTACGACTTAAACCCTAAACCCTAGACATGATTTAATTCCCTGGCCAGGTAGAACCTGTCGAAGGAAAGACGGATGGCACCCTCGGATCATACGATGCTTTTGTGTAGTTCCACTAAAATCAACCTGAGCATCCCTGATGGCAAAGATATTGAAGAAGTGTGATTAGAATAATAGTACTGGCACTAGTTCATGAGACATAAACTCATCACAAGTAGAAGCCGGTAGAAGTAGAGAAAGATCGACATGAGATGGAGCTACGGCAGTGGAGGAAGCCAGCTCCAAAAGGAAGATGGACTACCTGGGACGTCGGGCTATAGCTAGAAGGGCGGTTGGGACGCGACATCGGCCCATACCGCGGTGACCCCCGATTGGGACGCACCGACTGTGGGTTTTCTCCCTCACCGATGTCGACCGCGTCTACGCAGAACATTGTTCCCTTCCCCCAGCTGCGGGATCAGGCCCGTTGTTCTATGCTTGTGAAGAGAGCAACCTTAGCAAGCAGGCTTATAGCTTAGGCTCCTGCTAGTGTATATATAGTGGTTTTCTTTTTCTCTCCATATCAACCATTTTATATTGCGTACGTGTCATTCAAGAGTCAAATGATGGTTGCTTCTTCCGACTAACTTACTATGTGATTTGACTGCTCATTAGTGGCCCCTACACGTACTCCCCCTACATGTATGCAACAGTCACACGTACACATGGACACAAAAACGCGCGCGACACCCTAATGCATGCATGTCTGAGCACACGACGGAACACACACGGTCACGCTAAGTGCTCAACCTACACGTGCATGCACACACATACTCAGTCAGGGTGAGCTAGTGACCGTATAAACACCGGAAAATATATATATTGAGCACAATGAGCGTATTATGATGTCCACTGACCGTATTTTTACAAATATACAGTGACAAATAGTGTATTTATCTCGTTTGAAATTAAGCCATATTAACCGGAGAGGAGGCAGTATGGACTAGCATTACTTTGGCCTTGTTTGGATACTCTAACTTAGTTAGAGGTTAGAGTTTGATTCTAACCCTGAACTAACCGTGAACTAACTCTAGCCAAAGAGGTGTTTAGATGACATGGTTAGATGGAGCGCGGATACGGCGAGGCGCCTTCACGGGCGTTGCGAGAGGGAGGGACGAAGAGGACAAGAAGCTTCGAGGAAGTGGCGAGGGATTTGCTGCGGTGAGAGCGAGAGAAAATGTGTTTTTAGTGCTCCAGAGAAGGACTAACCCAAATAAGCATCTCTTGGGTGGGTTAGATTTTTTGGATGGGTTAGATGCTTCTAACCCAAACTAATCCTCCTGTTTGGATACTTTTGGGTTAGTTGAGTACAAACTAACCCAAACTAACTCTAACCCATGGATCCAAACAGGGCCTTTGCTGTGTCCTGTCAACTTGCCGAACGAGGAGAAGGTTGCAGGACGGGAGAAGCTTGCGTGCGGTGGCTCGCAAGACATAGAGAAACTTTTGACTAATGCAAGCTTTCCCTCGCTCAGGCGGTGGACGTGCAACAGTTAACTCGGTGTTAGATTGCCAGAAGCATACACTATACTACTGGTGCTACTATTGTTCGACTTCCTGAATATGCGAACAGCGAAGCGCAAAGTTTACTAGTACTAGTACTACTACTATAGTCTATAAAGGTACGTACTATACTAGTACTAGGAACCGGATGGAGGAGCGTGTGCACTCTTATTATAATTTTGAAATGTGATAAATAAATCTTCAACACATTTGGTTCTCTTCGAGGGTTCTCGCATGTGATAATGGAAGTTGATTGCATGGAACACTCGCCACAATTCTCGCTTAATTCTGGCCCATATCCTGTTACAAATAGTAGCGCTCGGTAATATTTCCTCTTTTTTTGTTATTTAGCATGTAAACAGGTCAGCAAACCTTGCGGCGCATCTTCGTGCAAACTGTGCTTGCTGCACGTTGAATGTGGCCGAGAGCTGGCTTGATGAAACACCTCGCTTACTACTTCTTTTTTTGCGTGGTACCTCGCTTCCTAGTGACCAGTGTCTTGGCTGATCGTCCTAAGAATGCTTATATATGAATAAAGCTCTCTCAATTACCCACAAAAAAGATTAAGCCATATTAACCCGAAAGGAGGGAGTATGGACTAGCACTACTTTTTGCTGTGTCCCGTCAACTCGTAGAACGAGGAGAAGCTTGCAGGACAAGGTGAAGCTTGCTTACGCCTTTTGACTAATGCAACCTACCCTCGGTGGACATGCATCAGTCCATTCGGTGTCAGATTGTCAGAGGCATACACTGTAGTACCCAACATGCGGAGTACCATCATTGTTCGACTTCACGAAGAGGCGAAGAGCCAAGCACAGTAGTACAAGTAGTACTACTACTAGAACCGCATGGTGGAGCATCTGTACTCTTTTTTTTATCTCTGATAAAGTACACGTTTATTACGGAGAAGGGCGGAAAACGGCAGCCCAACATGTAATGAATGATATAACCATGCTCGAATATATCTTGGCCTCCATGCGAGCTCGTCTGTGTGTTCTCGCTCCTCGTCTCTCTCAAGGAATGGCGGGTTGGCTCTTTGCCATCAATTGAGATCGGTTTGCTCACACTCCTGTCCCACATGTCAGTGATATGCCAAGAGGAGGTGCGTTGACCGACTGGCCATACGCGTACTTGGTTTTGCACCTTCATACTACTCCTCCCTCCATCACAGTTTACAGGGTGCGCTTCATTATGATGCATTTCTCTCAATGCATTTCCACCACTAGAGAGACTTTAGACGCGTTTGGTTTAATGCTCAATTAATTAGGGCGTGGTAACCACAATCAAGTCCACAATTTTCTCTCCGTGTACTCTATACTACTACGGAGTGGAGTAAGTGCATGCATGTGTGTACCCGGGGTGGAAGGACTGCATGCATGTGTGTACACGTTATTCCCTCTAGTAATAGACGTCATGCTATAACTACCAATGCTATTTTTCGGGCCGATCGCTAGTCGCTTTGGTCCCACAGATCTTTTTTCTTTTTTCTAAAGCGCGCTGTATAAACAGTGACAGATGGAGTAGTATGAGCGGATTCAAAGAAGAGCGTATTGATGGTTGCTTCTTCAGAGCAACTTACAGTGGGAAAGGTGGGGCTTACGATTTGACTGCTCATTACTCACTATTAATGCGGCGCAATGACCGGACTGAGTCTCCCATGCGGTTGTGCACTACCCCCTCGGTTCTTAAATATACTCCGGAGTATATTTGTCTTTCTAGAGATTTCAATGAGTGACTACTCAAATATTTGTCTTTTTAGAGATTTCAAATGGACTGGCACATACGGATGTATATACATATTTTAGAGTGTAGATTCACTCATTTTGCTCCGTATGTAGTCACTTGTTGAAATCTCCAGAAAGACGAATAGAATATTTAGGAACGGAGGGAGTACACATACGAAGGAAAATGAGTGAATCTACACTCTAAAATATGCCTGTTTGAAATTTGTAAAAAGACAAATATTTAGGAACGAAGGAGTAAAATTTTGTGCATGGCACATGGACCCGGATGATGAAGAGGCGTCTGGCAATGCTATCAAGCTTCCATCATTTGTTTACATAATTGACGTACTATACAAATAATTTTCCAGCGAGACATGAAATTGTACAATGGTGTGAGCTTTCAGCTTTTGTTTCGTGTTCTAGCCATCGATGCTCTCTCGGAAACAATAAAAAACTAACTTCCTTGCTAATGCATGTCAATTATTAGCAGATCAGAGCTAATAATTACATCACAACTGAAGACAGAGTTGTGAGAAGGTGTTAAATTAAAATTGATCCATGCTTTCATTGGCAGCAACGTCCCTCCAGCTCTGTCTAAATCAACAAGGCATGTTGGGAAAAAAGTAGCTGTCTGGAGCATGCAAGATTCCGATAATTTTGTGCAGTTCCACTAAAATAGAGCTGAACGTCCCTGTTCCAAAGATATTAAGTGTGATTACGATAATAGAGGACTGTTGATGAAAAAATAAACACATTGATAGAAGCCGGTCACCTTTGCAGTCTCTCTTAAGACTAACTAGTTGGAGAAGATTAGGCTCAGAGTTGGATGAGGAGGATAGAGCAAAACCAATCTCCCTTTGTGCAGTTGCACTGAAATGTAGAGACGTTGCCCATGTGACATTTTAGTACAACTGCACAAAACACTCTTAAGAAAGAAGTGATTTGTGCAGTTCAACAAAAGGTCGCAATAGCAACGAGGTGAAATGGAAAACCCTGTTTGCAAAAAAGAGGTAGAAAGGAAACAATTACTGATCAATAATAGTTGATGACACATGCGACGACAAAAAGGAAGCATATTCCTTGCCCTAAGGGAAGATAACAACACGGTTGTGTTTGTCTAAAACGGTGTGAGGACGAGAATGCAATATGGAAAGTACGCTGGACGAGCTACATTTTCGGCAAAGAACTATGGAAGACCCACATGCAGCGACGTGGGAAGACGGGCAGTGGAGCAAGGCCGGAGGGGATACCTGGAGGTCGTCGGGATGTAACTAGGTGATTGGCACCGGGCGGAATCTGCGAGTAGGTGGCGTAGGCCCTGCCGCGCCGGAGCTTGCTCAGAGAGAACGACATGTACCGCAGATCGGGACGTGCTGCCTCGGCACCGTCGAATGGAGAAACGATGCACTTCCTCCCTTTCCCCCGGCGGACGGGATGCGGTTGGATCAGTGACCAACGGTGAGAGAGAGAGAGAGGCCACCGCACTCCATTTCCCCCGGCGGACAGGATGCGGCCGGATCAGTGGCCAACGGTGAGAGAGAGAGAGAGGCCACCGCAGCCTTGTGTGAGATACTTTGAAGAGCGACAAACCAGGCACGCAAGGCTGCATTGTATATAGTGAGCGGACTACCTTTTTCTCCATAAAAATCATTTTATATTCTGTGTACGTGCCATCGAGCGCTATAACTTTATTTAAAAATAACGCGGCAACGCGTCAAGTTTAACTTTGTTTCGTGCAGGCGTGGTACATGACCTCCCTTGGTAAACAACTGCTACAGGCATTAAAATTAGCACGTGGGCTTCCATTTCGTAAAGAAATGAGCTCCACCGTGTACCCGTGCGGGTGTGGCTGGGCACGAAGCATGAGTACGTGCACGGTGCACCTATTCTCTTCTTGTATACGTACACCACCTACGTGGGGTTGTGTGAGAGAGATACAAACCTAGAGAGATATAGTATGTGGGTTCTTGAGAGTTTTTTGGGGGGGTCAATCAAAAAATGTAACATATGCAATGTGTGTGAAATAGAGTCCTGGATATAACATATATATAGAGGGGGCGATCCACGAGAAGAGAGTGGAGGTATCATCGGCTTGAGGTGTCCATAGAATCGAAAAGAGGGATGATGTGTGTGTGTGTGCGCGCGCGATCGATAAAGAGTGCCATCGAATTTGTGTGCACCCACATCAAAGATATAGAGTGGCTGGCCTACTGGAACGTGAGAGGGGACATGTGCAGTTTGTCTCTGTGGCATGGATACCTACCTGCAGAGCTCGACTATCGGTGTGTGGTGGGGGAAGAGGGAGACCCAATTAACTATAGAGGTACAATGGCTGGTATATGTGTGGAGGAGGAGAGAGGCCTACCTCATGTATTAAGGAGATCGATCTGCCTTATGTATTAAGGGAGATTGATCGGCATCCATGCATATGTGCAGGAGAGGAATAAGGTTGGGAGAGAGACAGAGCTAGAGTGTTGGAGGGGGTGGTAGTGGAGTTGCCTCTAACAAATGGTGGGATAGGCTGGCTAGACAAACAGAGGGCACGCCCGCAATATCAATAAGAGAGGAGATGGCTGCTTGTCGTCTGTGCACGTGCGTGTGAGAGACGGGTCAGGAGGCATGCACGAATGATGAGGGGGGACGATGTGGCTGTGGTAAGAAGACATAACTACATAGGAAGATCAATCGCCCTTCATTAGAGAAAGGAGAGACATAACTTGTGAAAAACGTATATGTTGGGAGATCGATCGGTATAGATGCATGTGTGTGTTAGAAGCAAATGAGGCACGAGGAGAAGGATAGAGAGAGAGGGATGCATGTAGGAGGTGGTACGAGAGGCATACTATATCGAGCGGGGACGAGTGTGCGAGTACGAGAATGATGAAAAGAGTGGTGGGAGTGAGGCATGGACGGTGACAAGAGAAGAGGGGAAGCTTGTGTTTGTGCTAGGCACACCTGGCTAGAGAGGCATATCGATCGATGTGTGCCGTAAAGAAGGAGCTGGGGGGCCTACACACACCATGGGTGAACGACCTAAAGTGAAAAGACAAATTTGCGCGATGGAGCTAGAGAATGCTGAGGGATTGTGAGAGGGATGCGGGCGCGTGCATGCACAAGAGAAAGTTAGCGCTAGCTACAAAGATAAGAGGGTTGTGTGGGTGTAAAAGACGAATAGAGATCATATATACTTCATTATAAAAAGCGAATTCGGATATTTGAAGAATTTATCATAGTGTTTTAAACCGACGCATGTGTGAATATATATAACGGTGATACACATGGTGTGTTTATGAACATGTTATACTACATTTAATATATTTTATCTCTACTCTTATAAAAAAACGGAGTTGATGATGATGGTGTGCCTGCCATCCTGCATTATAGGCCGTCCGATTTATATCTGACGGATAGCAAGGAAACTATGATGGTTGAAGTTGGCAACAATCATGATTGTAGATTCTTATTGAAATAGAGAAACAAATTCAAATTTAGTTCGAATTGCAGCAGTAGTATAGACATTTGGAATGCACTAATATGTTGGTATGAGTAGGTTACATGCATTACACAGCAAGCGAAAAAATTTAATCGGACATAACATGGATTCATACTCCCTCCTTCCATCTATATAGGGCATAATGAGATTTTTAAGACCGCCTTTGACTATTGACAAGATTAATAGTACATGACATGCACAATGTGAAAATTATATCATTGAAAGAACATTTCACAGACGAAGTTAACGGTGTGCTTTGTGTAAGTTGCATGTCATATATCATTGCTCTAATATTTGGTCAAAGTTAGCATCAAAAAACGCATTAGGCCCTATATAGATGGAAGGAGGGAGTAGCTTTGCATAGCATTTGTATAGTAAAACGGGGCAAGACTCTCTCTTTGTGTGGTGTGAATAGTTTTATTTTTTTCATTTTCTTTTTGGTTGAGGGAAGTGCGAATTGATTTGGTACGTACAAGTACAATATTACTACACGTTAGGCTTGTCCCTAAAATTCAACCCGCGCCTTGTTATATCCTGAAAATTCAGATATCGTGCTCCCAAAACTGGCACCTTCACACCCCACGCCTTGCTATCCCGAAATTACAATGCCCGCGAAAACTCCCTCCAGCTCCCAAATCCCGACAGGCTAAATCCCCCTTCTAACCCTGAGCCAAAAGGGCCGCTAGTTCAAATCGGTGAGGGGTACTTTTGTAACACACCCTACATTTTGGACAAGCGTGTCCCGAAGTCATGCTTCACCCCCTCCCATCGCCCCCTTTTCGCCATTCGAAATCCCAGGCCACCATAACCTCTCCGCTCCAGCCGTGAAACCCCACCCTCCTCCGTCCGCCACGTCACCTCTACCCAGCCGGAGCCTCTTCCCCGACGATGTCGTCCACCGTAACAGCTCGACGTCCCTCGTCCACCCCCTCAGATGAGGATCCGTCATCCATCTCACCGTCCCGCCGGTTCAGTCTCCCCGTCCTCCACCTCCAAGGAGCTGCTCCGACGATCGCCTCGTCTATCGCGGCTGCTCTATCCCCACAGCGCCGCCTTAACCTGCTCCACCGGAACCGCAGTATCCTCACCAACTCCTCGGACGAAGCCGAGGCCTACTCGGCGCCACCAAAGAGGTTGTACACTCATCGCATCACACCTTCTCCTTAACTCGACCTCCCGGCGCCGACGGTGCTCCATCTCGCACCCCCATGGAGCGGCTACCTTAAAGCCAGCTCTGTGGGCGACATCTCCACGGCGGCTCTCCACCAGTACGAGGCCCCTTCGGCGGCGGCGGCCATACCAACCGGATCTGCTGCTGCTGCTCCGGCTCTCGCTCGCTCGCTCGCGCTGCTGCTGCTCCGGCTCTCGCTCGCTCGCCCAGCTGCTGCTGCCACTCTTCCCCTCGCTCCTGCTGCTGCTCTGCTCCGATTAAGCCACACTTCAGTCGACTGAATTGACTTTTAGATCTGTCGATTTTCAGGGGTTGGGGGGGCTCGCCGGAGTTAAGGAAGAACCACCCGCAGCGGGGACGGGGGCTTGCCGGAGAGGTACCCCACTATCTATCTTAGGGTTCAGGGTGGGGGGCGGGGGGCCTAGAGGGCTGACCGGGGCGGCGGTGGCGAGTTGTTTCGGGCCGGTGAGGCGGCACTGGGGCCGGCGGTTCGGCCGGTGGTGGCAGGCGGCTCAGGGGAGTGCAGGTTGAAGATGAACTGCAGGCCCTCCCTAAGCTACATGTCAAGTGCCTCTCTGCTACCATTGCGTTCAGTTTCGACAGTAGCATTCAGATTCCACAGTAAATTTCAGTTTCGACAGTTAAGTTCAGAGTCAACAGTTTTTACCTCATCTGTTGTAGTCAGGTGGTTTTTGGTGATGTTAATTTTACATCCATTTTACATCATCTATTGGAGATGCTATTAGAATCCCACTTGAGATTGACGATGTTTATCTTGTGCTGCTTCAGCCTTGACGTCTTACGGCTCACCGGAGCTGCTCCAATGACAGAACGATCCCTCACAACAGAGCAGTGCCCTGGAGGCCGTCTACAGATTCCTCAAATCTTCCTTCACACCTCCGACAACCACCTCTGCCTCAACTACTTCTGTGACCAACCCAATGATGCTGAGGCCGACACGGCTACGGCAAAGAGGTTGTACACTTGTTGCATCACTTATTACTATACATTCACGTCGATCCATTAGGGCTATTTTGGTTCAACGGAAAAAAGTCGATCCACTGGTTTTTACTATGACTCTAAATTTCTGCATGCTCTCCTTACATAATCTCACCATATTTTTTTCGTATGCATGTCAGATATTGTACACAGTCATGCTGAACATGTAGAGAAAAAGAGAAGAGTTTTGCGCGGCAATACAATGTCATGCAGACATCGCTCCATTGTGGGTTCAATGGCAGACCCTCCCCACCCCTCTCTAGATTGTAATCCGGAGGAAGATATTTGTTCTGAGGCGGATTCAGATGCCGCTGACCACTACTATTTACCCCCCAAGGTGTTTTCTCTACCTTGGCATGATGATGTTAGTCATATCATGCATATGTTGCCTTGTAGTGCCTACTTTTGACATCATATATGTCATCTGCTTAGTTTAGACATGTTCTGTAATGCCACCTGTTTAGTTTCTATATCATATATGGGAATTATGTAGTCTCATGTCTTTTAGCCAGCCATAATATATGTGAAATGTGCAATGCCATCCTGTTTAACCAGGCATCATATATTTGAATGATATCTTGCCCATCCTTTTCTTCATTACATTTCCATTTTTCGACAATGTTTGTACATTAAACTACTCTTCCTTTGAATCAGCCATTTGGGTGGGACATGGAAAAATCTGGAGTGAAAACAAGGCCTTCAGAGCAGACAATGCTACCAGTCGAAGCAGATCTCTTGTTGGGTCCCGATAGCTCCTCAGAGACGGATTCAGAGACAGATGACCAGTCCTATTCCCCCACTGAGGTGTATGCTCTAACTTGGCATGGTTATACTGCTCATATCATGCATACGGTGTCTTGCATTGCATAGTTTAGACATCATATACACAATATTCATCACCATGTTCTTAGTTCAGACATCATATCGATGGCGCTCTGTTTAGCATATAAATCACATATGTGGATTAAATGATGCGATCCTGATTACTTAGATAAAATATAGGTGAATTATGTCATTTGATCCTGTGTAGTTATTCATCATATCTTTGAATTATGTTATGCTATGCTATCTAGTTTAGATAGACATCATATATGTGAAATTATGTTATGCTATCCGTTTTAGTTAAACAATATACATGTCAACTATTTCATGCCCTCTTTTTTCCACACTATCTATTGCATCTGTCTCTCATACAATGTCTGTACATTCAACTATATTTCCTGTTTATCAGCCATTTGAATTGGAGCGGGTGATGCCAGTATCTAGCGGAATAAAAACACGGTCTTCAAATAAAACAGTGCTACCTCTTGGTGGAGATAGCACCCTAGTTGTACATGCACAAGAACCAGCCCTACCACACATAACCCAAACTCTCGCGGATTGTACCCCTACTACAATGGACAGAGAGCCAGCTTCACCCAATCTAACCCCAACCCCCGCCGATAGTAACCCAAATCCTGTTGACACAACACCATCTCCACCATGGAGCTCCCAAACAAGAGCAGTTAGTAAGGCAGCTCCAGTGCCCAAAGGGCCAGTACTATCACGGCAAACCCCAACTCCATCAGTTAGTAAGCCTATTCCTGTGGAGGAAGCACAACCAGCCAGTCGTAGTTTAGCATCTATCGCATTTGATGTTGTTAAATCGTATGTGCGTATCTTCCCATCTTGGAAATATTATACTGAAGATGAAGGAAAATGCCAGTGGAAGGTGTTTGTCCAGGAGTTATGTGTAAGTAATGTTATTCATGGCAATTACTTTGCTTCTTCCCATACATCCTACCTCCACGATGGTTATAATACAACAAATTTTCCCATTTTTCTCTATAGAGAAGGACCGATTTGGAAACTCAGGATGAGGTAACCTGTGCTAATACCTTTGCTATCTTCAAGAATGCTTGGTGGCAGTATCGGAATTACCTGAAGAAAACGTACTTCACCGGCAAAGAAACTCATCAAATTCCCTTACGTTCTCCTGAGACACATTTACAGGACGATAACTCGGAACGCCTTGTTCTGTACTGGTCCCGAACCAAGAATTTGGTAAGGTCTATGAGCTCATTTTCTATTTTTAAGTATTTTATTCTTGCGTCTTATTGTACTGTGTTCATGTAGAACAAGTGCCTAAACCTGAAGAACATCTGTTCTAATTTAAGATTCCATTGCTATCATAGTTCAAAAAAGCGCTAGGCATTAATTGTGCGTTTTGCCACCTCCTTGCGCTTTACTGACCAAAACGCATGCTTATGCGCACTTATGCATAGATTATGCGTAGTTATGCGCAATGCGTTTTGCCAACGCCTAGAGCCTAGGCGCGCTTAAGCGCTCGCTTAGGCACGCCTTTTTTAACTATGATTGCTTTGCTCTTGTATCACTGTATTTACTCATACAAACTTATTTTTAAATTGAAGGATCCAATCGAAACTCCAATGGCACAGCAGGTATGTTCACGCATGTTTCTTTAGCAGGTTTGCTCTTATCAATAGCTCTGTTGATTTCAATTTCAATTGTGTATACAGTTGACTTTCATATCATGCACATTACTAGCATCACAACAGAGCCAATAGTGTTGTTGTACATGTAGACCCGTGGTACCCATCTGAAATCTTATTGTGCCGTGTAGTTTCCCACGCTTTGTGTTCTTTCACTACTGCTTTGTCTTGAACTGATATGATTTGAACCGTGTCTCTATTTTGATTTGGCAAGACAATGAAGTGACCATAGGACATAGATATATGTTTGTTTGATGCTTTTATTATGTACTAGTACTTGGCAATAGAAGACTTGGTAGTTTAATCCTGTCCACCTTACTAATGAACTCGTTCACCGAAATGAGTTTCATATACTAGTACATGCTAAACTTGTTATGTGTCTGCTTGTTTCTTCTTTTAGAATGCTGACAGAATATTGGGGAAGAGTGCCTTATTAAGCAATGGTAAAGGAATTAATGCAGATAAGGTTCAGGATAGTGACACATCCTTGTTGGTCTCCAACAAAGCTGATAAAACAGCTAAGGAAGACTATCTTGAAGACAGCGAGACAATCCCAAAGTCCTGTCTTGGTTTAGTGTTCGAGTTACTGGTCACTACTACTTGCACAAGCTATTTAAACTCACTGTCTGAATCAGTTCGGTTTCTTGAGTCTCAACTACAAGCTGAAAGACATCGATCAGCTATGCTACGACAAGAAGCGGAAGGACTGCGGAAGTCCCTGGAGCATTCAGATGCATACTTTCTGGTGCAACAACAAGCGTTGGAGGATTTTAGCGCCAAACAGGACAAAGCTAATCAGCTTGCTAAGCTTATTGCCAGCATGGTGGATACCCAGGATAACGTTTCTTGAGCTCTTCTGAAGTTGTTTCATTTATGCTCTTTTTTTGCTGCCGCGTTTATTTGCACTGGTGGCCAATTTTGACGGCCAGTGTATGTGATACGCTGCTTTGTTCCCTATATTTGCACTAGTGGTGAACATTGATGCCCAGTGGATGTAATATGTGTAATAGTGGTAATAGGCTAGCCTTAATTGCTTGCTTATTTATTTCCTTATTGTCTTGTTTAGTTGTTTGCTGTAGTCACTGCAGTTCTTTTTCTGTGTTTTTCTAGTGGCCACAATAGCCTATTTTTGTTAACTAGGCCAAAATAATCATGGCAACACATGGACTGTTGTACCAATGGGCCTCTTGCAGGCCGTATGATCCATGGGCCTTCGTCCGGCCATAGGACCATTGGCCTTCTATACGGGCCGTAGGATCCATCGGCCTTCTATACGGGCCTTAGGGTCCATGCGCCTTCTACGGGCCGTATGGTCCATGGGCCTTCTACGGGCCGTATGATCCATGGGCCTTCTACAGGCAGTACTATCCATGGCCTCATACGGGACGTAGGATCCATGGGCCTTCTAC
Source organism: Triticum timopheevii (assembly GCA_963921465.1). Taxonomy (NCBI): domain Eukaryota; kingdom Viridiplantae; phylum Streptophyta; class Magnoliopsida; order Poales; family Poaceae; genus Triticum; species Triticum timopheevii. The sequence goes on from OY997270.1 coordinate 146,914,004, forward strand.
GGGGCGTATCATCATTTCGCCAATCATGGGCCGTACTAGTCATGGACCATAACGGGCCGTTAATAGGCCGTATTTGATAACTCTATGAAAATAGCCCAACGGGTTTTTTTGACATGAAAACGGCCCAACATATTAATGGTCCGCAAACGGGCCGACTGTAACGACGGGCTGAATTTGGCCCACAAGCAGAAAATGACAGTAACGGGCCGTATGTAACCGAATGCTGCAAATGAGCCCAAGAATCAATGGGCCCTGAGAAGGCTGAAAGATAACTTGGGCTGGAAACAGCCCAATGTAATAACAGGCCGTTAATGGGTATAAAGTGATACACTGTTCATTATAGGCCAGTTTCACCAGGGGCCGTTAATGGGCCAAGAGTTACAAAGGTCCTCTTATGGGCCGAAAGAAGTCATGGGCCACACATGGGCCGGAAGTTAAAACGGGTTGAATCATATTGGATGGCCCAAATGATGCTAATGGGCCTAATTAGGATAGGGCGTTGTCGGATTTCGGGTTCTGGCAGCCCCTTGAGGTTCGAACACTGGGGTGCGCTCGGAGATTTCGCCCTCTACCTACTTGCTCCTCGCCGAATCGCTAGGATCTAAACTACAAAAGAAACAACACAAGAGACACAAGGTTTATACTGGTTCAGGCCACCATTGTGGTGTAATACCCTACTCCAGTGTGTGGTGTGGTGGATTGCCTCTTGGGCTTATGATGAACAATACAAGGAAGAACAGCCTCGCGAGGGTCTGTTCTTGGCTGGTGCGATGAACTGCTAGGAGGAGTTCAGTCGCTCTCTCTCTCTCTCTCTCTCTCTCTCTCTCTCTCTCTCTCTCTCTATATATATATATATATATATATATATATATATATTCTAGATGTATGCCAGATACTCGATCCAGCCCCCTCTACCCTGGGAGTGGCTAGTCCTATTTATAGGCAAAGGCCCTGGGCCTCTCCCCAAATATTGAGCGGGAAGGGCGCCAACAATTGGCCATTTTGAAGGGGAACAGCGGTACACTTATCCTGACTAAAGTTGGTCCTCGCCTGTCAAAGGCTCTGGTGGTGACGCCTGCTTGGGCTCCACGATGACTTCCTCCCTACCGTTGGGCTGGTCTTGGTCTTGTTGCACCAAAATGGATGCCTTTGCTTGATGCTCTTGCCTGCGCTTGCTCCCTTTGCACCAAAGAGGAAAGGAGGACACTGCGCGGGCTGGCGCCCGACTGGCGCCCTTGGTCGTCATGGCTTATGTCATGGGCACCTTGCGAGGTACCCCGCCTTGAACTCTCCGCCTCCTCGTGAGCCAGCCTGATGAGGCCGTGCCTGGGGAAGCTCCTTGTCGTCCGCTGCGCGAGGTTTGTGTTGATGAGGATGGGCCGCGCTGGGCCCCCGTTGAGCCACGCCGCAGGCTGCAGGTAGGCAAGTCTGGGGACCCCCATTCTCAGAACGCCGACAGTAGCCCCCGGGCCTAAGGCGCGCCTGGACTTGGCCGAGCGGAGAGGCGAAAGGGCAAGTGCGAAGCGTCGCGGGCCCTAATAGCCTGCGGCCTTGGGCGCCGCGTGGCAGTTGATTGGACGTGGGCGTCTCCACCTCCCCACGACGCCTCGGCAACTGCACGGATTCGACAAGTCCCTACATGCAAAGCGGATCATGATTACCTGCGATTGTGGAGGTCGCCGGTTGCCTTTGCCGGCTATAAGTACGGAACGGCGCGCGCCCTTCCAGTCTATCTCTCCTCGCTTCTCCTTCTTCCTGGTCCTTGCTCCATCTTGCTGCAATGGCTCCAATCCGCCGATTCTCCGTGCGGCAGAGAAGGGAAAGGCTCCCCAAGAGGATCCTGACCCGCTTCCGCCGAAGAAACGGCTTGCCCTCTACCATCGGGGTGAGGGCACCCGCCAGGAAGTGCCGAGGCCCTGGTGTGAGCGGCCACCACCCGGGTTCCCACTTCCCTTGTACGCCCCTATCAAGGGCTCTGAAGGAGCCGACGCCGAACGCCACAGACGGCGCCGCCGTCGGCGCCGGCAGGTCACGAAGGTGTGCGTCTTTCCCCCTGGAGTCCACGCCGAAGGCTCCTCCCGAGAGCTCGTGCTTCACGCCGCCACGCCTCCTAAGTCTTGGATTCGCCTTCCCCCTTTCTTCGCCTCCGTCATCCCGCAGGGGGAACCCCTGGGGCTTTGGCTGCAGCATGCCGGCTGCAGCACCCTTGTAACCGGAGCAGAGGTCGCGGTCGTCGCCCTGGGCGAGGTCTTCATGACTCGAGGCTGGGGCGAGATCGCCCGGGTTTGCGGGACAAGGGGCGCCCTCGTGATCCATCTAGTGTACGAAGGTGCTTCGGTGATGTACTTCAAGGTCTTCGATGCGGAGGGTCGCCGGCTGGAGTGCTGCCCCGGGAGAGGCGGTTGGGACCCTGCTGCGGCGAGACAGAGGCCGGCCAACCGCTCCCTTGGCAGCTCCTCAGGCGGTGGAGGCGCCGGAGGATCCAGCGACTCCGCCGAGCTCTTCATGACCCCGGAGACGAGCAACGACAGCTACGAGCCCCCGAGCCTGCACCGCTCCTGGAGCAGGGCGGGCTCGTCAGGCCGTCGCCACCCCTGATCTTGATGGGGTTGGCGCCGGTGCTGGGCGGCCCACTTTTGATGATGGCGTCTGCCGTGATGGTCGCTGTAGTTAGGACTCCTTAGGATTCACATATTTTGTTCCTGCGAGGAACCAAGAATATACCCCGTGGGGGCTTGTAAGATGTTTGTAGCTTCGTTTGTCAATATGATCCTCATTGTGAAGCAGTGCGAGATGCTTATTCCGTCTTAGCTTAGTTTCTTCCTTTCCGTCTTAGCAGTGCGAGATGCTTATCCCAGTCCCAAGGCGGCTTCAGCCGTCGCTGGTATGCTAGGTCACGATGTCGTGGTCAAGGCCAGGAGGTGAGCGGCCCGAGGTCCGGTAAGAGCCCCTGAGTCGCGATGCTCAGGAGGTCCCCCTTAGCGCTCAAGCAGCCATCATTCGGTGAGAAAGGATAGCGACGTTGCTAACACGGGATTCCATTAGGTGTGGGGATGGTGCCGCGATAGCTAGTGTTCCCGGAGACTGACTTATCTCGATGGTCAGGAAACGCTTCCTGGTGTGGCGCTAGGTCCGTGCCTTGGCCGGCGAGGGGTTGCTTGGCGAGGTCCTCGCGTGCTTCTCCCCTCTCGCCTTCACTGCCCTTTCTGCTCTACGTCCTTGGGTCCCGGCCCTCGAGCGAGTCTCAGCCGTCGCTGGTATGCCAGGTCGCGATGCCGTGGACAAGGCCAGAGGGTGAGGGCTGGAGAGCCAGTAGGAGCCCTGAGTCGCGATGCTCAGGTATCCCCCTTTAATGTGCAAGCGGTTTGCGCGGACGGGAGTGAAGAAGACACCGTGAGGGCCTCGCCTGACGATGCTCCTTGGAGGGACCCTGCAGGCTCATCACAGAAGGGACGAGAGTTCGCCGTGACAATCAACAGTTAGCCGTTAGTTGCTTTGGAGAGGCGACGAGGCACGAAAGGCCTGGCGAGGTGTGTTGGGGCACCCGTGAGCCAGCGCGGGACTCACGGGCCCTACCCCAAGGTGGGTTGCGCCTGGCACTGGGCCTTATCTTGGAGTGTGTTCCTGCAAATTTGGCTATATGCCGGTGCTCTACGTCCTCGGGTCCCGGCACTCGAGCTGGTCTCAGCCATCGCTGGTATGCCAAGTTGCGATGCCATGGAAAAGACCAGAGGGTGAGGGTTGGAGAGCCGGTAGGAGCCCTGAGTCGCGATGCTCAGGTACCCCCCTTTAACGTGCAAGCTTGCGACATCCAGGAAGAAAAGGTGCCACGGACAGGCACCAAATAACAAGCATGATGGGTCGAAAGCATGGCCCTAAGATAAACGCAAGAGGGGTACACGCCGCTGGGTCTGACCCGAGCGACTTGGGGATGATGCAGCCCGAGAGGCGCCCCCAATAAAGTAAGCTAAGAACATGAAATAAAAGGGATACACGCCGCAGGGACGGACCCACGCGGCCTGGGAATAATGCGGCCCTGAGGGCGCTCCCAGCTGGAAATGAAACTTGAAAGATGTCACCTGATGATGTTGGGGACGAAGGGGTGTTGGTGTAGCAGACTCGGTAGGCTGCGGGAGCCAATCCTCACGAGCCCCCAGGCTTAGGGGCCTCAGGAGGCTCTGGAGGCGCAGGTGGCTCCTCGCGGACCATCTTCATCTCCACCAGGGCTGCGGAACGCCTGACCTCTTGAGCCTCCAAGATGGCCCTCATGAGGCGTTGGTACGCGGCAGCCACGTTCGGCAAGCCATAAGGCATGCGAACGTAGCTATGGGGCGGACCCTCGCAGTGTCCCACTTGCGAGGGCCAGAGGTGCTCCTGAGACACGGCTCAGTTGAGCCCTGGTATGTCGATGTAGACGCGCAGCCCACCATCCTCACCTGGATGGGGGGCCACAGCGAGTAGACGGCGGCTGCCTCTCATGACTCTTGACCCCTGTAGCTCCTGAATGGCCTTGTTGACGAACTCCTGAGGGTTTGGCCCTTCTTGCCTTGCTCCTTCTTGAGAGAAACGTGCTTCGAAACATGCCTCCACGTGGTGCCCAAGTGCCTCTCTCGTGACCTTGGCGAGGTCGGCGGCCCTCCAGGGGAGAGCCCCCGAGCCCTGCCTGAGGAGGGCGCTGGGCGCGCTTCCCTATGCGATGGAAGGAGGTTCCCCTGAGCAGGCGCGGGCCCTAAGGGGCCTGCCTCCTGAGGGGCCGGGCTGGATGATGTCTTCTTCTTCTTGGGGCGGCCTCGGGAAGCCTTCTGCTTCCGCGATCCGGGTCTTCCAGTGATGCGGCCTGAAAGGCTCGCTCCAGGGAGCACACTGCGTCTCTCTCTTCGCAGGGCACCATGATGACTTCGCCACTTCATGGCATCTTGAGGACTTTGTAGCCATGGTGGGTTACGGCCATGAACTTGGCCAGTGCTGGGTACCCGAGGATGGCGTTGTACGGCAGGCGAATGTGGGCGACGTCAAAGTCGATGAGCTTGGTGCGGTAGTTGTCGCGTGGCCCGAAGGTGACAGGGAGGCGGACCTGCCCAATCGGGACCATGGAGCCGTCGGTGACTCCCGAGAAAGGCTTCGTTGGCTGAAGCTGATTGTAGGCTACTTGGAGATTGTTGAACATTTCCACGGACAGGACGTTGAGCCCTGCCTCGCCATCGATGAGGGTCCTGGTGACCAGCACGTTGCTGATGATTGGGGAGCAAAGCATCGGGAGGACTCCGGCCGTGGCCGCGCACTTGAGCTGATCCGCTGAGCTGAACGTGATGGCGCACACCGACCACCTGAGAGGGTGCATGGCCTCGAGCTTGGGGAGGACTACATTCACTTCGCGGGCGAACTACTTGAAGATGCGCTGAGAGGCTGGGGCTTGGGCTCCGCCCAGGACGCAAGCGATCGCACGTGGTTCCTGGAAGCCCCCAGCCCCCTCGTCCTGATGACGGTCTTCATTTCTTCTTGGGTGCGGCGGCAGCAGAGGGAGGCCTGCATTACCTTGCGGGCGATCCTCGTGAGGCTGATCTCTCCAGCCTCCCTCGCGAGACGGGTCCTGCCAGCGATCCTCGCGAGGTTGGTCGCGCCACCCTTGGCAAGGGCCGCGGTCTTCCCAGCGTCTTGCGTTCCTTTCTCCTCCTCGGCCGTAGCTCCGGTCGCTGCGGTCGGGATGGCGGACGACCCTTCCTTCACGGACGGCCCGGAGCTCTTGGCATTCATTGGTGTTGTGGGTGTGGAGGTCGTGGTACACGCAGTACCGACTGCCTTTGGAGGGTTCGGGCTGATCTCTGCCCCGCTTGCTGTCTGGCTCTGCCCCGAGCACGGCAGCACCCTTGCGCTTCACGTCCTTAGCCTTGGGCTTCTTCTCTTCTGGGTCTGCAGCAGGCAGCTCGAGGAGGGAGAGGCGCCCCTCCTCAGCCCTGGCGCACTTGGTCGCCATGTTGAAAAGCTCCAAGGAGGTGCACAGGTCTTCATGCATCGCCAGCTCCTCCTTCATCTTGACGTCGCGCACGTCGTCGAAGAAAGCTGAGATGATGGCCTCCTCGGTCACCTTGGGGATCTTGACGTGCGCGTTGTTGAAGCGCTGGATGTACTTCTGCAGGGTTTCCCCTGGTTGCTGCTTGATACGGCGCATGTCGCTCACGGTGGGTGGCCGGTCGCGAGTACCCTGGAAATTGGCGATGAAGCGGGTGCGCATCTCGTGCCAGGATGAGATTGTGCCTGGAGCCAGATTCAGGAGCCAGGTGCGGGCCCCGTCCTTGAGCGCCATGCGAAACCAGTTCACCATGACCTTCTCGTCTACGTTGGCGGCCTCGATGCCCAGCTCGTAGAGCTGGAGGAACTCTGCAGGGTCAGCCGTGCCGTCGTGGCGAGGAGGCAGGTCTGGCTTGAACTTGCCGGGCCACGCGACGCTGCGTAGCTCGGTGGTGAAGGCCGCTGTGGCCACGGGAGGCCTTGGGCGACAAAGAGCTTGGTCCTGCGGGTCCCCATGCGCTGCAGCTGGGAGCAGCGCGGGGTCTTGACGTGCTGGAGCAGGGAGAGCTCGGGCAGCTTCTCGAGGGCGAGGGACTTCTTGGCAGCTCTGCTCGTGCCGCGCTGGCGCCTGACGGAGCGGGTTCCGCTCAGGGGCCGCGCGCCTTGGGGCCAGGGCGCCTTCTCGAGGGGGAGGCGGCTGAGGCACCCCAGGAGCTTCATTGCCAGCGCAGGGCAGGGCGCGGTGCAACGAGAAGGACGGCGCGGGGAAGCCCCCAGCGGCGCGGACGAGCTCGGCGACTCGGTCGAGCCACTCTTCATAGACGTCATCGATTGGGTGGTAGCGCAGGAGCTCGTTTGCCGCGATGAGCGCAGCTCGAGCCTCCATGGCCGCCCGGGGCGCGTGGGACGAAGAACCAGCAGGGGTGAGCGAGGGTGTAGTAGTGCGGCCGTCTCACCTCATGGATGGATGCTGGGACGATGCTTGCTGCTCGTTCCCCACCGGGCCGGTGGCGGCGTTGACGGCAGGTGACATGGAGCGACGAGGGCGCCCACTGATGGGAGCCGTCTGGGTGACGCGGGAAGCGAGGGCGGCTCGGCGCTCGACGCGAGCCCGACGAGCGTCAGACATGGATGCGATGGTCGGAGAAGAACAAGATGACGCAAGGCGAATTCCGGTGCACCCCTACGTGGCGCGCCAAATGTCGGATTTCGGGTTCCGGCAGACTCTTGAGGTTCGAACATTGGGGTGCGCGCGGAGATTTCGCCCTCTACCTACTTGCTCCTCGCCGAATCGCTAGGATCTAAACTACAAAAGAAACAACACAAGATACACAGGGTTTATACTGGTTCGGGCCACCATTGTGGTGTAATACCCTACTCCAGTGTGTGGTGTGGTGGATTTCCTCTTGGGCTGATGATGAAGAATACAAGGAAGAACAACCTCGCGAGGGTCTGTTCTTGGCTGGTGCGATGAACTGCTAGGAGGAGTTCAGTCGCTCTCTCTCTCTCTCTCTCTCTCTATTCTAGATGTATGCCAGATACTCGATCCAGCCCCCTCTACCCTGGGGGTGGCTAGTCTTATTTATAGGCAAAGGCCCTGGGCCTCTCCCCAAATATTGAGCAGGAAGGGCACCAACAATTGGCCGTTTTGAAGGGGAACAGCGGGTACACTTATCCTGACTAAAGTTTGTCCTCGCCTGTCAAAGGCTCTAGTGGTGACGCCTGCTTGGGCTCCACGATGACTTCCTCCCTGCCGTTGGGCTGGTCTTGGTCTTGTTGCACCGAAATGGATGCCTTTGCTTGATGCTCTCGCCTGCACTTTCTCCCTTTGCACAACAGAGGAAATGAGGACACTGCGCGGGCTGGCGCCCGACTGGCGCCCTTGGTCATCATGGCTTGCGTCATGGGCACCTCGCGAGGTACCCCGCCTTGAACTCTCCACCTCCTCGTGAGCCAGCCTGATGAGGCCATGCCTGGGGAAGCTCCTTGTCGTCCGCCCCGCGAGGCTTGGCCCCTCGCGAGGGTCTTAAGCTTGTGTTGTTGAGGATGGGCCGCGCTAGCCCCCTTTGAGCCACGCCGCAGGCCGCAGGCAGGCAAGTCTGGGGACCCCCGTTCCCAGAACGCCGACAGGCGTAACGGACCCTGGGTTAGCGGGATGTAAATGGGCTAAATGCGAAAAGGCCGTTAATAGGTTTTCCGTGGGCCGGGCCGCCACCTTTTGACCAAGTCGAACGGGCCGGCCTTTTCACAGGAATGGGCCTCTGTTGGGCCGTGCCACGTGTCTCCGTATCATAGGCGAGTTTGGTCCAATGAACGGATGACATCTGTCCCAACGGTGAGCCAACACGTGTTTCCTCCGGCCAATGATGATTTTACACGTGGAAAATCCCCATTGGTCGGGGCTGTTAACGGGTTATCGGATCCAAAACCAGACCCGATAGCTTAACAGCGTTCCATTACGGTGGATGCCACGTGTCGGTCACCCTTGATGAAAGCACTTCTGTGACATGCGATTTATCGTAATGGAAGTGGACACTTCTGTGATGATAATTTTGGTAATGTCATAGAACACTTCTACGACAGCACAGGTATGACTATCTTGATTCTGTCATAAATTTTTCATGGATGTACATGCATGACAAAAATCGCGACCTACTGTGACAAACATGTATCATCACGAAAGTGTATTTTTTGTAGTGCATCAAGATCGTTCCATAGGGAGAACACGAGAGAGAGAGAGAGAGAGAGAGAGAGAGAGATCAAACACATAGCTACTGGTACATACCCTCAGCCCCGCGGTTGAACTACTCCCTCCTCATCATGGAGAGCGCCGGGATGATGAAGATGGCCACCGGTGATGGGTTCCCCCTCCGGCAGGGTGCCGGAACGGGCTCCCGAGATGTTTTTGGTGGCTACAGAGGCTTGCGGCGGCGGAACTCCCGATCTATCTTTGTCTTCGATGGTTTTAGGGTATATAGGAATATATAGGTGAAAGAAGTCAGTCGGGGGAGCCTCGAGGGTCCCACGAGAAAGGGGGCACGCCCTCCTCTCTCCTGGCCTCCTCGAAGCTTCCCTGGCTTGAACACCAAGTCTCCTGGATCATGTTCGTTCCAAAAATCACACTCCCGAAGGTTTCATTCCGTTTGGACTCTGTTTGATATTCCTTTTATTCGAAATACTGAAACAGGCAATAAAACAGCAATATGAGCTGGGCCTCCGGTTAATAGGTTAGTCCAAAAATTAATATAAAAGTATATAATAATGCGCGTAATCATTCAAAACAGATAATAATATAGCATGAATGCTTCATAAATTATAGATACGATGGAGACGTATCAAGCGTATGCAAGGAACCTTGCTCGTTTTCCCCTCTTTTTGCCGCCTTCCCACCTATAAACAAATAAAAGAACATGAACTCTTCGGTAACCACTAGAAACGGTACATCAGGATGCTAAGTTGAAGATGTTTTATACTCCCTCCGTTCCCAAATATAAGTCTTTTTAGAGATTTCAATAAGGGACTACATACGAAGCAAAATGAGTGAATCTACACTTTGAAATATGTCTACATACATCTGTATGTTGTAGTCTATTTGAAATAGCTAGAAAGACTTATATTTAGGAACGGAGGGAGTAGTTTATATTGATAACCACGCAACAAGCCACACATGTACAGGACGCATGCAGCCATGCATGTACACAAGCCAACACACTAACTCCATCTTATCCAACTCATGCACATACGCGCACAGCATGGAGCACACAACGCACGTACACAACACGTGCATGCACACACGCTCAGCCATAGAATGCACGTGAATAACACATGCAAGCGCCCACACTCGGCTGCATGGAGGCGTGCGCCATCTGCGGCGACGTCTGGTTCATCGTGCTACGGCGAAGCTCGCACGCAACGGCGCCTACGCATCTCTTGCAGCACCTCTTTGTTGTCGTTGCCCAACGACTAGTTGGAGATGAAGATGACCGCAGCCTCGGCCTTAGAGCTAGCACCGATGGAAAAACACGCACGCTGCATGCACACGAGCATGTACGGAGTGCCCACAATGTGATGCGTCCCCAGTCGCCTCTACTCCTTCTGCGCACGTTGTCTATCAAGGCGGCTGCATGCTAATGATGATGTGGGTTAGATCTTCTAGGACTCAGATGATGATGAGGAAAATTATGAGACACAAGGTGACGTACACCATCAAGGTCCACGGTCAAGGGGGTGCTAGTAAGTGCTTAGATGTGCTTAGATGAGGTGCTAAGTGCATTACATGGATTAGTAACTCAAGTCTTCAATGCATAGGTGCTTAGTTTATTGGTGCCACATCATATTTTATGCCTACGTGGCAGGCTTAGAAGCTATACATGGTGGAGCACTGGGAGAGGCCAAGGCTGGTCACAGTGGGGAGTAACTTATACTGTAACATATTACTATGTTACTCTAAACATCTCTCTAAACCGGAAAGGAGGGAGTAGTAACATAGACTAGTGTCATATGAAGAGTATGGGAGCACATGATATTTCCCAGTCCGGACCGATCCCAAGTTGGCTACTGGCCTTCTTGGCCCAACAAAAACCCCTCCCCCCTCTCGCGCGCTTCCCGCCCGGCGCCAGCTGAGCCCGCCACTTCACATTGATGGCAAGTCAGGGCGATGCGACCTCTCACTGCTTCCACCGTTGAAGAGGCGCACCGACCGAGGGCACCGCCCGCTGTATGCCCGGCATTTCAGACTACACAGTGGAGAGTAACTTTAGAGCAAGTACTAGAATTAGATGACATAAGCAGGCTATAAGGATTTACATACTAGTATTTGTGCTTAGTTGAAGGAGAGAGAAGAGGAGAGAGAAGAGAAGTGGATTGTAAACATGTAGCCGGTTGTACTCCAACATACTTTGTGAGACAAAAGGTGGGGCCATTATTAATGATATAGTATTTATACTTCCTCCGTTTCAGTATACAAGTCCTACGTGTATACCTAGGTTGCCAATTTTATCATCATAATATAAATTATATAACACAAAAATTAGACCATTTGAAAATAGACCATCTGAAATTTATATTGATATAATTTTTGTAATATATGGCTTGTATTAGGTTGGTCAATTTGACAACTTAGGGATGCACGCACGCCCTGTAAACTAAGAGAGAGGAAGTACTAAAGGGACTAACGGACGCCTTAATTACTCCGTTTTTTTGAGACAAACCTTGGTGGGGCTATTATTGACTTGGACGTGGGGTTTTTGGGCCAAAGGCCTACTATTATACTCGCACGACCGACCTGACATGCTCTACCCTAGCCGCCGCTGTATCATATGGTTTCGCACCGTTCCAGATCTTAGCGCCGCCACGCAATTCTTCTCCAGCCCTCCTTCCAGCGTGCACCGCGAGAAGGGACAACAGTCCTCCGAACCCCGCCTTTCGTGATCCTGTACGGGAGAGGGGCGATCAGGTTTTTGGGGAGCACACTCCTATGACTGCTGCCAGCGATGACTTCCTCAACGACAGCCTTCTTCCCCGACCTCGGTAACCTCTTCATCAACGACATGCGTGACAACATTGGTTACTTTGATGTTGTCACTCATGTCATTGATGAAGAGGTTACCGAGGTCGGGGAAGAAGGTTGTCGTTGAGGAAGTCATCGCTGGTAGCAGTCGTAGGAGTGTGCTCCCCAAAAACCTGATCGCCACTCTCCCGTACAGGATCACGAAAGGCGGGGTTCGGAGGACTGCTGTCCCTTCTCGCGGTGCACGCCGGAAGAGGGCTGGAGAAAAATTGCATGGCAGCGCTAAGATCTGGAATGCTGCGAAACCATATGATACAACGGCGGCTAGGGTAGAGCATGTCAGGTCGGTCTGGCGAGTATAATAGTAGGCCTTTGGCCCCCAAACCCCATGTCCAAGTCAATAATAGCTCAAAAAAAGTCAATAATAGCCCCACCAAGGTTTGTCTAAAAAAACAGAGTAATTAAGGCGTCCGTTAGTCCCTTTAGTATAAATACAATATCATTAACAATGGCCCCACCTTTTGTCTCACAAAGTATGTTGGAGTACAACCGGCTACACATTTACAATCCGCTTCTCTTCTCTCTCCTTGAAATAAGCACAAATACTATATTTAAATTCTTATCGCTTGCTTATGTCATCTAATTGTATTACTTGCTATAAAAGTTACTACCCACTGTGTAGTCTGAAATGCCGGGCGTGCAGCGGGCGGTGCCCTCGATTGGCGCGCCGCTTCAACGGCGGAAGCAGTGAGAGGTTGCGTCGCCTTGACTTGTGATCAATGTGGAGCTGCGGGCTCAGCTGGCACCGGGCGAGAAGCGCGCGCGGGAGGGGGGGAGGGGTTTTTGTTGGGCCAAGAAGGTGAGAAGCCAACTTGGGATCGGTCCGGACGGGGAAATATCATGTGCTCCCATACTCTGCATATGACACTAGTCTATGTTACTAATCCCTCCTTTCCGGTTTATAGAGATGTTTAGAGTAACATAGTAATATGTTACAGTACAAGTTACTCCCCACTATGACCAGCCTTGGCCTCTCGAAGTGCTCCACCAAGTATAGCTGCTAAGCCTGCCACGTAGGCATAAAATATGATGTGGCACCAATAAACTAAGCACCTATGAATTGAAGACTTGAGTTACTAAGCCATTTAATGCACTTAGCACCTCATCTAAAGAGCATTAATAGTATAGCCAGCTGCTGTCTATAAGCGAGTGCCATGTCATCTACAGCCCATCTTATAGTCAACATGTACAATAGTAGATCAAAAGAGTGTACTACTACTTTTTTGTTCTGTGGCCCACCTTTCATTCTCACAAAGTGCCTAGGAGCACGTGCTACAGCTGGCTCTTCACGAAGAGCCCGCTTTCCTTCTCTCTCCTCTTCTCTTTCCTCCATCTAAGGAGAAATATACTATAGTTTATTCCTTATAGCCCGCTGACTCAGCTCTATTGTACTTGCTCTAAGCACATCTAAGCACTTACTAGCACCCCTTTGACCGTGGACCTTGATGGTGAACGTCACCTTATATCTCATAATGTTCCTCGTCATCATCTGAGTCCTAGAAGATCTCACCCACATCATCATTAGCATGCAGCCGCCTTAATAGACAACATGCGTAGAAGGAATAGAGGCGACTGGGGACGCACCACCACCACGTCGTGGGCACTCCTTATGTGCTCGTATGAGTGCAGCGTGCGTGTTTTTCCAGCGGTGCTAGCTCTAAGGCCGAGGCTGCGGTCGTCTTCGTCTCCGACTAGTAGTTGAGCAACGACGGCAAAGAGGTGCTGCAAGAGATGCGTATGCGCCGTTGCATGCGAGCTTCGTCGTAGCACGACGAACCGGACACCATCGCGGATGGCGCATGCCTCCATGCAGCCGAGTGTGTGCGCATGCATGTGTTATTCACGTGCATTCTGCGGCCGAGCGTGTGTGCATGCACGTCTTGTGTACGTGCGTTGTGTGCTCCATGCTGTGCACGTATGTGCATGAGTTGGATCGGATGGAGTTAGTGCATTGGCTTGTGTACATGCGTGGCTGCATGCGTCCTGTACATGCGTGGCTTGTTGCGTGGTTATTAGTAATTCAATATAAACTACTCCCTTCGTTCCTAAATATAAGTCTTTCTAGCCATCTTGTAGCGACCCGACCCGAATGAGTCAAGTCTCTGTGCTTACGTGTCATCCCTGGATCGGTATGCTGACACACACAGTACTCGAGGATTTATAACAGAGGTAAATCACATGTATAAACTAGCGTAAATACTATTACCTCAATCCAAATAGCGGAAGCAACAAGGTTGTGGATTCCCATCAACACCAACGGCAAAGTTGAGTATAGGAAATCGTAACCCTAACGTATCACTTACCCGTCGTAAGATCCTGCAACATGAGATGTTGCAGCCACAAAGGGTCAGTACATTGAATGTACTGGCAAATTCACACCATAGAGCAATGATGAATAAAGGCTATCACTACATGCATATTTGGCTGGTGGAGGCTCTATGGTTATAATGTTTTTGCGAAAAGCCAATTTTTCCCTACTGCAAAGGAATAAATTTATTTAACTATCATGGTGGTTGTTAAACATTGAGAATGGTTGACAACATTCTCAATCCCAATTAAAAGTACTCATTACCAACCCAACAAATTTAATTTAGGTAACATGATGAGATTCACAGGAAAATCCAAGTACTAGATACTCAAGATTGTCCAAAACCGGGGACACGGCTAACCATGATTAGTTTGTACACTCTGCAGAGGTTTGCGCACTTTTCCCCACATGACTCGATCTCCTCCGTTTGGTTTCTCGCACTACATGGTGTTTGAGAAACGGATGACCGAGACATAGTCTTTCAGAAGCGCTTGCACCTTACGTAGAGGGTAGACCGTACCAACCTACATCCCCTACATCTGCTAGTCTACCCAGTAAGTGTTCACACAACTTAGTCAACTATGCTAGAGCCCATAATAGCATGTGGCTGCACACGGAAGTTTCTTGTTCGAATAATCTCATGATCCCTTTGAGCCTTGGTGGCGGTCCGAAGAAAAACAGGCAAGTCCTGGAAACCCAGGTGCCTAGACAGGCAAATCCTGGAGTAACCAGGTGCCTCAATCCACCCAGATGTGTGTTTAAGTTGCCACCTTAAATAGACCATTAATTAACAATCTCACATCTGTCATGGAAATTCACTCACCTAATCCACGTCTACTAGCATGGCATAATAAGCAAACATAGAAGTAACTCCCAAGGGTCTGAAAATAAAACAGGTAATAGGTGCTACCTCAATCTACTTCCCAAAAACCACAATTTAATTTAGATCCTAATCATGCAATTGTTTGAGGATTGAAACTAATGCATAAAAACTGGGTAATAAGGAAGTATGATCAAAGTGTGAACTTTCCTGCAATGTTGATGGAGATGATTCGCACTCAAAACTATTGATAGTTCTACTCGTCACACTCCAGTCAATCTATCGCGATCAAGCAATGGTAACCACACATAAGCCATCACTCAAAAGATCGGAAAGAACGAAGAAGCCGATTCGGAAAACATCAAAACCAAGCAAATAACTCTTGCAACATAAAACAATTTCTAACAATACCAAAATTATGTGAATTTGGCCTTATCAGAAAGTCTAGGTCAAGTGCTTCGCTTTGCAAAAAGAATTACTCAAATCGGAGTTATAAATTTCAAGTTATGATCAAACGAAGTTCAAACACAAACTATTTGAAATTCAAATTTTAAAACTTTCAAAAACATGTTTAAGTTGTTTTACTGGATAGAGGGGATCATAACAAAGAGGTGGGCATTGGTTTCGTCGGATTTGGATAAACAAGTAGAAAGATGTGGTCGTTTGAAAACCAGGGGCTAATTTGTAAAATAAAACCTAGTGAATAGGTCCCTGGCAAAAGCTAAAAAGAAAAAAGAAAAAATACTAAACAACGAACGTTCGTTACCGAAGGCTAACTAATGAAACCATTCGCTGCAAAACCCAAACTAATGAACACTCGCAAAATAAACTAAACTAAATAATAAACTGTTTTTTAAAGAAAAACCGAAGTAACCTAACCCAAAAAGATAAACCGAACCGGGCTTTTGCAGTTTTTTACCGGCTCGGTGAAATAGACTGACGGCGGATCTGGTGACGGCAGCGTTCTCCAGCGAGGCGGGGCAGCGGCTCCGGTGGTCCTCCGGCGACGGGTGTCGGCGGCAGGGCGAGGCGCCGGCGACGACAGTAGGCGGCGCGGAAGCGACGGAGAGCGGCAGCGGCGTCGGGACGGTGAGGAAGAGGCGGCGGCGGCGGATCTCGTCGGGCGGCGGGGGTTGGCAAGACGCGGCGGCGCGGCGAGATGCGGGAGAGGCGGCGGCGCGATCAGAGAGAGAGGGCCCGGGGCGGCGCCCTTTATAGGAGGGGAGGGGAGGCGCTGGCGTGGGGAAGGGGGCGTCCGGAGGCGGGCGGCGCTCGGACTCCGGCGAGTCCGAGTCACGCATGGGAGGAGGAGGAGGCGGCGCTGACGGGCCGGCTGGGCCTTCGGCCCAGTTCGGTCCGGAGAGGGAGTTTTTTTAAACAAAATTTCAGAGAACTAAATAATAAAAAACAAAATAACTAAAAACATTATAGGCATATAATATATCAATATTTTCAGAAAAAGATTTCCTACGAGATGAACATTGCTACTAATAATTCAAACAGTGCTACTGACCTATTTAAAACCCAATAAAATCATTTTGAAAATACCAAAATGGTTTCAAATTTATTTCTCTCCAATTTTCTGATGTAGGGAATCATGTTACCCTATTTTCCATATATTTTATTTTTGGAGAAAAATAATTTGAATAAAACTCAATAACTCCAAATTGAAAATAAATTCAAAAGAACTTTGAATTTAATTCTTTGAAACTCCCAACTCATATTTCATATGTTTTGAAGAAGTCATTTTATCTTCGCTCGTGAAAATCATTGAGTTGCATAAAGTTCCTGGGTTGGAAATATTTTCCAAATGAAATTCAAATATTTTCAACACCCCTTGTCATTTAAATAAATGGAAGAAGTCATGTCATCTTCTCTCCAGGGTTTTGTGGTGAAAAGAATTTGAATTCACGGAGATCAGAAAAAGAAAATGAAAGTTTGGGAAAGTCCTTTTATTCCCTCTCATTTAACTGTCAAAAAGTTTCGAAATTCACTCAATTTCACACCATAAATCAAACAAACAATCAATCTATCTATTTATTATAACATTCCAAAATTTAGAATTTTGGGATGTTACAAACCTACCAGCCTTAAAATGAATCTCGTCCTCGAGATTCGGAGAGGCTAGAAAGAAATAGGTTAGGGTAGGGGGTCTTCTCAAAATCCATCGATCATCTCCAGAGGTCTGGGGTGCTACCACCCTTAGAAGCGTGGTTACGGTTCCATCAAAACTCATATACTCCATCCTTAATCCTTACAGTTTCGGTCTTCTCAGATCTTCGGGATAATTCCTTCTCTGGGTTCTTCTGATAGTGGCTTAAATTTTCCTCAATACTTCTGTCCTTTCATCTTGGTATGGTTATTCTGAGACTGGGTCTTCTTAGCCGATGGGTCCGGCACCAATGCTAAGCAACTATCGATATCTCATGGTGGTCAACCATTTATGGTTTCTCCTGCAGGAAATGGGTCTGGGCTGAACCTCACCATATGACCTACGTTTGGCAACAACTGCCTTGTACAAGGGAAAAAAATACTTATACCATTCTAAGGTTTAAACAAGGTTTTGATCGTCGTCTCTCTACTATAGGTAAGTCACTCAGATTTACCATCCCATATAGCAAGGCGAACAATAAGAGTAAGTCGGTATGGTGATCAATCCATCCCGCACCCAAATCATTACCTTGTACATGGTTTAGCGAATCTCGCATTCTAACACTCGGTCATCCTCACAAGCATTACAGAATTTCTCTTGTCGACGAACCAAGTTTGGATAAATCCATTGATTCTGCAAGCCAAACAAACATCTATCGTTCCTTAACAACTCTCAGGTTTGCGTAAACTCCTATAGAATCGTCGGTCAATAAAATCATAACTTCTTCCAGGGTTTTTCCTTCAGTAAAGAGTGTGCTTGCTTCTTGGCAGGTCCTGGGGCCTGTGGTTTATGGCCCATCTCATCACTTGTAGTCCTTGAACTCATCCTCTGGGAAACTGATCGTTATTCCAACATTCAACTTCCTAGTATTCTTAAATCCATCCAATTGTATTGTCTTCCTTCCTTCTATTGGCACCAAACTAGGACATGATTACTCAGACTCATCATGGAATTTCTATTGATCCATATTTCCAACATACCTCCTTTATATCCAATAGTAATTCATCTCTTCATCCTCGTGGGATGTCCCACACATCAAGATAAAAACTTACTTATGAAGTCCATACTCCACTTTGTGGAACATCATTATCCTTTCCAGGATCAAGCGTCCTTACAGGGGAAATATTGGCCATCTCTGCATGGCACTTCTTCAACTGGGAAACGTGAAACACATCATGAACTCCTGACAGTCCTTTGGGTGACTCCAACTTGTTGGACACTTCTCCCATACGCTCCAAACTTGGTATGGTCCTACAAATCTCAGGGCTAACTTTCCCATAACTCCAGATAGTTTAACTCCTTGCAGAGGGGACACAAGAAGACATGCTCTATATCCAATTTCATAGACTCCCTCCTTGCGTTTTTGAGTCTGCACAACTCTTTTGCCTGGACTGAGCTACATTCAGTCTATCTCGAAGCAACTTAACATTCTCTTCTGAATCCTTGATCACTTTTGATCCAACAACTGACGGTCTCCAACTTCATCCCACATCAATGGTGTCGGGCTCCTTCTCCCATACAACGCTTCAAAAGGGGTCATCTTCACTGGCTTGGTAACTATTGTTGTATGAGAACTCCGGGTAAGGTAGATTATCATCCCTACTAGATCCATAATCTAGCGCACATGTTCTCAACATGTTCTCCAGAATCTGATTGACTCTCTCGGTCTATCCATCTGTCTGCGGATGAAAGGCTGTACTGAACTCTAGCCTAGTACCCAAAGTCTGGTGCAACTGATTCCAAAACTTTGAGGTAAACCGTGT
The DNA here is from genome assembly GCA_963921465.1 of Triticum timopheevii. Taxonomy (NCBI): domain Eukaryota; kingdom Viridiplantae; phylum Streptophyta; class Magnoliopsida; order Poales; family Poaceae; genus Triticum; species Triticum timopheevii. The sequence goes on from OY997270.1 coordinate 146,932,625, forward strand.
TCCTCTATCGATTGTCCTCGGAACTCCATGCAGACATACATCCTGGTCAAATATATCTTGGCCAACTTCGCACTTGTATAGGTGGTTTTTCACTGGGTTAAAGTGAGCCACTTTGGTCAAGCGAATCAACTACTACCCAGATAGAATCATATCTCGATCAGGTTTTGGGAAATCCGGTAATGAAATCCATGCCAGGCTTATCCCACTTCTATTCGGGTATCGGCATAGGCTGTAGTAATCCTGCTGGCTTCTGATGCTCTGCTTTTACTCTCTCTGGCATACATCACCTATGACTACATACTCCGCAATATCCTTCTTCATACCAGTCCACTAGAAACACTCCTTCAAATCCAAATACATCTTGGTGTTTCCAGGGTGAATCGAGTATGGTGAGTATAAGCGTCTTGAAGTATTTACTTCCTGATCTTGGCATTATTGAGCACATATACACGGTCCTCGAACCATAAGGTGTCATGCTCATCCTTACGAAAACCTTTGGCCTTTCCTTTACTCATCCTCTCTTTTATCTCAGCAATCTCTTTGTCATACTTCTGAGCTTCACGAATCTTTCCCAACAATGTAGACTGAACTTCCATTGCTGCATCAAAACCTTCGGGAACAATCTCCAACCGAAGTTCCATGAAAATCCTCGACTAACTCCTTTGGTAATCCTCCGCTTATGAGGGTATTCGTCCTTGTTTTCTTTATGGTTGTGTCCTATTTCTCCACAAAGCTTGTATGCACAAGATTTCTTCATATCCTTTCCATAAGGCTTCAATTTCTGGGACACAAACCGAGACATTAGCAAAGTCAACTTATATTCTCCCCAAGTGGTTACTCCTTGCCATCCATTGATGGTTTGGTACATCCGCCACCAAGTAGCAGCACCTCTTTTCAAAGCACGGAAGAGCATGCTGGGCATATCCTTTCTGACTATAGGGTTATTCTCCATTTGATCCTCCATGTTCTGAATCCATTGGTCCATCTCCAATTGACTCATCGGTCCAGACAATACAAGCTCATCTCCATTCATCCTCTATTGAGTCCATGGGTTTTGGGGTGGGATAGGAGAGATCGAGAGGGAATACACATAATACAAACAATAGTTTTGAAAAGACAGGTTTTATTGAGGCTGTCGGAAAAACATCAAACAAATGACAGCTCACAATCATCGCATCTAACGTAGGTATATAATAGGGGTTTGGGCTTCTAATGGTCAATAAATCTTCAAAGTCATCAAACTCTTCAAGTCTTGGTCATGTCTCCGATGGCTCCTTCTGATCATGCTTGTCCTTTCTCAAGTTCTTTTGCCAGACCCTCTCTGTTGACGCGAATTCTCTCATGACATCCTTAAATATTTCTGGGGTTGCATTCCAAAATTTTGGGTTTCAACATCCTTGGTACGAACCATGTCCTTCTATCCTTCAGCTCCTGACGAATCTCCTGTATCTCGAGGTTTTGCTCCTCCAGCTTGGCTACTCTCATCTTCAGGGTCCTGAGTTCTTCATGAAATACTTCCTTGTCAAAATACTGTTTCTGGTAGGTCCATCTTAACTTCTTGATGTAACACTCCAGATCCTGGTGATACACCAGCTAAGGTTAAAACTGCATCCTTTGCTTACAAATGCTCCATCATCCTTCTACCATAAAATCCTTCCATGCATCTGCATGCTTAACTCAGCCCGGTGATAATAGTATAAGCGGGCAATAACATCATGGATAACCGTGTTTATGCCCATGTTACTGCCATGAGCTATCATTCCATAATTGATATCTCCTGCCTTGGGGCTTTCTTGACAAAACTTTGAATTCTAATGCTCCATGTTCTAGTCTTTCTCCGATACACCTTGATCTCGGGTATTGACAACTTCCATAGTCCGTCACGTGCCATAAGTGTAGCCTTCCTTGGTCATACCAAATCTGGAAATTCTTCGTATTCTCCTACTCTTCGAAATCTTTATCCGTCATAGTTTCCATCATTATAATGCTCGGTAAAATCCTCTTCATTCCGAAGTGGTCTTAGTTGTCCGATATCTGGTCCTTCTTGGAGTGGTCTCATCAGTCGAATCTTCGAGGGGTCAAAAGGGGAAAGGGGTATGGTCTCACTAAAAGGGAATATTTGAATAAGCTCAGAAGAGAAGAGAGGTAAAAGATTCTTTTGCAAAGAAAGTTGTAGAGAAAATCTTTCCTATGGGCTTGCCAGTTTATAGGGTCACGTCCTACAGTCAACATGTGCTCTGATACCATCTTGTAGTGACCCGACCCGAATGAGTCAAGTCTCTGTGCTTACGTGTCATCCCTGGATCGGTATGCTGACACACACAGTACTCGAGGATTTATAACAGAGGTAAATCACATGTATAAAGTAGCGTAAATACTATTACCTCAATCCAAATAGCGGAAGCAACAAGGTTGTGGATTCCCATCAACACCAACGGCAAAGTTGACTATAGGAAATCGAAACCCTAACGTATCACTTACTCGTCGTAAGATCCTGCAACATGAGACGTTGCAGCCACAAAGGGTCAGTACATTGAATGTACTGGAAAATTCACACCATAGAGAAATGATGAATAAAGGCTATCACTACATGCATATTTGGCTGGGGGAGGCTCAATGGTTATAATGTTTTTGCGAAAAGCCAATTTTTCCCTATTGCAAAGGAATACATTTATTTAACTAGCATGGTGGTTGTTAAACATTGAGAATGGTTGACAGCATTCTCAATCCCAATTAAAAGTACTCATTAACAACCCAACAATATTAATTTAGGTAAGATGATGAGATTCACAGTAAAATCCAAGTACTAGATACTCAAGATTGTCCATAACCGGGGACACGGCTAACCATGATTAGTTTGTACACTCTGCAGAGGTTTGCGCACTTTTCCCCACATGACTCGATCTCCTCCGTTTGGTTTCTCGCACTACATGGTGTTTGAGAAACGGATGACCGAGACATAGTCTTTCAGAAGCGCTTGCACCTTACGTAGAGGGTAGACCGTACCAACCTACATCCCCTACATCTGCTAGTCTACCCAATAAGAGTTCGCACAACTTAGTAAACTATGCTAGAGCCCATAATAGCATGTGGTTCACACGGATGTTTCTAGTTTGAATAATCTCATGATCCCTTTGAGCCTGGGTGGCGGTCCGAAGAAAAACAGGCAAGTCCTGGAAACCCAGGTGCCTAGACAGGCAAGTCCTGGAGTAACCAGGTGCCTCAATCCACCCAGATGTGTGTTTAAGTTGCCACCTTAAATAAACCATTAATTAACAATCTCACATCTGTCATGGAAATTCACTGACCCAATCCACGTCTACTAGCATGGCATAATAAGAAAACGTAGAAGTAACTCCCAAGGGTTTGAAAATAAAACAGGTAATAGGTGCTACCTCAATCTACTTCCCAAAACCCACAATTTAATTCAGATCCTAATCATGCAATTGTTTGAGGATTGAAACTAATGCATAAAAACTGGGTAATAAGGAAGTATGATCAAAGTGTGAACTTGCCTGCAATGTTGATGAAGATGATTCGCACTCAAAACTCTTGATAGTTCTACTCGTCACACTCCGGTCAATCTATCGCGATCTAGCAATGGTAACCACACATAAGCAATCACTCAAAAGATCGGAAAGAACGAAGAAGACGATTCGGAGAACATCAAAACCAAGCAAATAACTCTTGCAACATAAAACAATTTCTAACAGTACCTAAATTATGTGAATTTGGCCTTATCAGAAAGTCTAGGTCAAGTGCTTTGCTTTGCAAAAAGAATTACTCAAATCGGAGTTATAAAATTCAAGTTATGATCAAACGAAGTCCAAACACAAACTATTTGAAATTCAAATTTTAAAACCTTCAAAAACATGTTTAAGTTGTTTTACTGGATAGAGGGGATCATAACAAAGAGGTGGGCGTTGGTTTCGTTGGATTTGGATAAACAAGTAGAAAGATGTGGTCGTTTGAAAACCAGGGGCTAATCTGTAAAATAAAACCTAGCGAATAGGTCCCTGGCAGAAAGCTAAAAAGAAAAAAGAAAAAAATACTAAACAACGAACGTTTGTTACCGAACACTAACTAATGAAACCATTCGCTGCAAAACCCAAACTAATGAACACTCGCAAAATAAACTAAACTAAATAATAAACCGTTTTTTTTAAAGAAAAACCGAAGTAACCTAACCCAAAAAGATAAACCGAACCGGGCTTTTGCGGTTTTTTACCGGCTCGGTGAAATAGACCGATGGCGGATCTGGTGATGGCGGCGTTCTCCGGCGAGGCGGGGCAGCGGCTCCGGTGGTCTTCCGGCGACGGGCGTCGGCGGCAGGGCAAGGCGTCCGGCGACGGCAGTAGGCGGCGCGGAGGCGGCGAAGAGCGGCAGCGGCGTCGGGGCGGTGAGGAAGAGGCGGCGGCGGCAGATCTCGTCGGGCGGCGGCGGTTGGCGAGACGCGGCGGCGCGGCGAGATGCGGGAGAGGCGGCGGCGCGATCAGAAAGAGAGGGCCCGGGGCGGCGCCCTTTATAGGAGGAGAGGGGAGGCGCTGGCGTGGGAAAGGGGGCGGCCGGAGGCTGGCGGCGCTCGGACTCCGGCGAGTCCAGGTCGGTCCAGAGAGGGAGTTTTTTTAAACAAAATTTCAAAGAACTAAATAATAAAAAACAAAATAACTAAAAACATTATATAGGCATATAATATTTCAATATTTTCAGAAAAAGATTTCCTACGAGATGAACATTATTCTAGCTTCAAATAAAATACAAAAAAATTCTAATAATTGAAACAGTGCTACTGACCTATTTAAAACCCAATAAAATCATTTTGAAAATACCAAAATGGTTTCAAATTTATTTCTCTCCAATTTTCTGATGTAGGGAATCATGTTACCCTATTTTCCATATATTTTATTTTTGGAGAAAAATAATTTGAATAAAACTCAATAACTCCAAATTGAAAATAAATCCAAAAGAACTTTGAATTTAATTCTTTGAAACTCCCAACTCATATTTCATATGTTTTGAAGAAGTCATTTTATCTTCGCTCGTGAAAATCATTGAGTTGCATAAAGTTCCTGGGTTGGAAATATTTTCCAAATGAAATTCAAATATTTTCAACACCCCTTGTCATTTAAATAAATGGAAGAAGTCATATCATCTTCTCTCCAGGGTTTTGTGGTGACAAGAATTTGAATTCACGGAGATCAGAAAAAGAAAATGAAAGTTTGGGAAAGTCCTTTTATTCCCTCTCATTTAACTTTCAAAAAGTTTCAAAATTCACTCAATTTCACACCATCAATCAAACAAACAATCAATCTATCTATTTATTATAACATTCCAAAATTTAGAATTTTGGGATGTTACACATTTCAAATAGACTACAACATACGGATGTATGTAGACATATTTTAGAGTGTAGATTCACTCATTTTGTTTCGTATGTAGTCCCTTATTGAAATATCTAAAAAGACTTATATTTGGGAACGGAGGGAGTATAAAACATCTTCAACTTAGCATCTTGATGTACCGTTTCTGGTGGTTAGCGAAAAGTTCATGTTCTTTTAGTTGTTTATAGGTGGGCAGGCGGCAAAAAACAGGGGAAAACGCGCTAGGTTCCTTGCAGACGCTCCACCGCGAAGTTCCTTGCTCCGCCTTGGTCGTCGGGAATCTATGCTCTTCAACTCTTTTCTTTTATGTGAGCTTTGTTCATCCTTTTCCCAACACGCGAGACAGCTAGCATCAAGGTGCACGTGTCATGCAAGAAAATGGAGATAATCAGATAAGTAGTGTGTAAGTGAGTTATGCAGGGGGGGGAAGCGGGAGGAAACCCCTTTTCGTAAGTGAGTCGTGCACTTCGGTGACACCTATGCAATATTTTTTCTCCTCGATGGCACGTGAATAGTGCACGTACTCAACGACGGAGCATGGGATGGTAGCAATGACATGGTCAGCCCTTTTTTGGAAAGAGTACATACTACTAGTAAATAACTTTGATGTGTTCCGTCAACTCGCAGAATGACGAGAAGCTTCATTTCGCCTTCTCCCTCGCCAACGCGTACGCGGTAGCTCGCAGCACAAGGAGAAACTTTTGCTTACAAGTGGTGGACGTGCAGCAGTTCATTTGGCGTCAGATTGCCAGAAGCACTGTTGTAGAACCATCGACTTCCGGAAGAGGTGAAGAGCCAAGTGCAAGGTCACCTACTAACCTTAGCCTAGGCGTAGTGGGAGTAACATAAGTAGCGGTACCTCCTTTTTTTATTCTAGAAACAACCACACGTGAATATCAAGGTGTTGGTTGCGTAGAACAAATTTCCTGCAGTCTGTGCTCAGCCCTCCTCTATCTCTCTTCTCAGCCAGCCAGCGGACGCGCGGAGCCCATCGTCTGTTTGCTCACATGCGGCCCCACATGTCAGTGAAAACGCAAGAGGACCCACTGAACCTGCATATCTTTCACCTCGACGTGCTGGTGATGAAAAACAAATCCAATAAAGATCTTCGGTAGCTGCTTTTGGAGTTACTCAAGAGTAGTAAGATTCTATTTACAGTTTAACCCAAGATGCACATATCGTGGCTTCAACTACCACTCAATTTTCTTTCATGACACGACCTGGATGCTGGATGTCCCATGTGTCGGCAAAAGGAGGAAGAACCCGACCAAATCTTCGGTTGTGCTCTCGGATTAGACTAGTTGTGCTAACTTCAATTTTTTATTGTGTACTCCCTCTTTTCCAAAATACTTGGCTTCCATTTGTCCAAAAATGGATGTACCTATATACTAAAACATGTCTAGATACATATATATTTTGACAAATAGAAGGCATGTTGTTAACCCCCCTGACGGCCCCGCCCCACCTACCAACGAGGAAAGGACTCGGCCCAGCCGCACCCGTCGCTGCAACCCACGCTATTGTGGCCCAGAGTGGCTCAACCGGCCCGGTCTATCTACTTCCACTACTTAAGCTACACTACCTCTCCTTTCTCCGTTATCCAGTGGATCAGGAACCCGGCGGCGGCAGGAACCCTAGTTCGTCTAGATCGATCCATTCTTGTAATCGAACCTGTACCAGACTATATTGCCAGTGAGAAATATCCTATCGATCGCCACCCTTGCTTGCTCCAAACATCTGGTATCAGTCGCCACAACACCTCCACCCTTCCGCCCGATCTGGCTCATCTCATCGAAACTCGAGGGATCCACCACGGTCGTTTTCTCGTCGAAGCCATGGATCCGTCTGCGAAGGCCTACATCGACAAGCTCACTGCAACGATGGAGGCCAACACCGCGGTCACTGTCCGCCTCGATGATCTCGTCGCGTGGCGGCCGGATCTGGAGCGCCGCGTCTCCGATCTGGGCGACGCGGTCACCGCTCTCCAACAGGCGCGCCCGCTTCCCTCCACCGACACCAACAGGAGCGCGCCACCCCTTCCCACTACGGCGCCACCGCCCGTGCTGCCCACCAACAGCGTGGGCCTGGAGGGAGGCGATGAGGACGCCCCTCAAGGGTCTAAAGACCACGGCAAATTCCATCTGCATCGGGGGAGGCCGGCGGTGTCGTTCCAGACGCCGCCGCCCCTCCCGGCCAACGGTCGGATCGAAATCCTACCTTCTCCTTTTGTGCATGCTAGTCAGATGCTTGCGGGTTTGGGACAAGCCCGTCCTTCCATTTCGTTCCCACAATTCACGGGCGAGAACCCGAACATGTGGAAAACGATGTGCGAGCAATATGTTTCCATGTTTGGCATTCATAAAACCTTTTGGGTTCCCATGGCTGTCCTCAACTTATCTGGGGCCGCGGCCATTTGGTTACAGTCAGTCCAAAAGATGCTCAATAGCTTCGATTGGGAATCCTTCTCTGCTCTGTTAACTACACCATTTGGTCGCGATAGACATCAATTGCTCATTCGGCAGTTTTATACCATTAAACAAACATCCATTGTAGCTGATTTTATCGAACGATTTGAATTGATCATTAATCATTTGAGCTCTTATTCGGACTCTATTCACCAATTTTACTTCCTCACCCGTTTTGTGGAAGGATTGCGAGCGGACATTCGAGCGGTGGTCATGGTTCAGCGATCGCCCGATCTGGACACGGCCTGTGCCTTGGCGCTGCTCCAGGAGGAGGTGGCCGACAACGCGTGTGCGGATGTGCTTCGTCCCGCACCTACGCGCCTTCCAGACGCGCCACCGAAGCTCACCGTGCCACTTCCTCTGCCTCTTCTGCCGGCACGTGCGACACCGCCAGCTCCAGCCGCGGATCGCCGCGGCACAGACACCGCACGAGCCGACTCAGCCAAGCTCAAGGCACTGCGCGACTACCGCAGAGCGCATGGGCTGTGCTTTAAGTGCGGCGAGCGGTTGGGACCCGACCACACCTGCCCGACGTCAGTCCAGCTCCACGTCGTCGAGGAACTTCTGGAACTCTTCGGCATCGACGCAACATCCACACCACCGCAACCGGAAACCACTCAAGATGAAGTAGTCATGGCCATCTCCAAGCCGGCCCTGATGGGGGGCGTATCGAGCAAGGCGTTCCAATTATGAGCATGGATCCAGGGATGTGAGGTCCTGATGCTAGTGGACTCCGGCAGCACCACGTCCTTCATCAACGAGCGCCTGGATGCGGCCATCCAAGGAGTCCAACCCCTCCCACGTGCATACCAGGTGCGCGTCGCTGATGGGGGAGCACTCGCCTGCTCTACCAGTGTGCCATAGTGCCAATGGTGCACCCAGGGGCACCAGTTCATGACGAATATGAAGGTGCTGGCGCTCGGGATGTACGACGCCATCTTGGGCATGGACTGGCTCAAGGAGCACGGTCCCATGACCGTGGAATGGCGTGCGAAACTCATCGAAATTCTGTCGACCCCGGGGCCAATTCGTCTCCAAGGGCACGCGGCTACTTCCTCAACTTGCTCCGTCATCAATGCGCTCCAACATCAACAACTCTGCAACACGAATGCCATCACGCACATGGCGCTGATCTATGCGACGACCAGCGAGGGCAGCAACAACACCACTTCCCCAGAGATTCAAGTTGTTTTGGAGGAATTCTCGGATGTATTCAAAGAACCAGAAAGGTTACCGCCTCGCTGCGACTGTGATCACAAGATTACTCTCATACCAGGGGCCCAACCAGTGAATATCCCACCCTACCGGCACAAGCCAGAGCACAAGAAGGAGATCGATGCTCAGGTGGAGGAGCTTCTCCGCAAGGGCGTTATCCAAAAAAGCAGCAGTCCCTTCTATTCGTCAGCCATCCTCGTCAAGAAGAAGGACGGGACTTGGAGGCTCTGTATCGACTACAGACACCTCAATGCCATCACTTACATCGCCAAGTATCCCGTGCCTATCATCGAAGAGTTGTTGGACGAGCTGCACGGTGCAGCCTGGTTCTCCAAACTGGATCTGCACTCAGGCTATCACCAGATCCGCTTGGCAGAAGGGGAAGAGTACAAGACCGCGTTCCAGACACATTCAGGCCACTACAAGTTCTTGGTGGTTTCTTTCGGGCTAGCGGGTGGGCCGACCATGTTCAACGGAGCTCTGACAACCACTCTGAAACCAGTCGATCGCAAGTGTGTGCTCCTCTTCTTCGACGACATCCTCGTGTTCAGCAAGACTCTGAGAGACCACATCAACCACCTGCGACAAGTGCAGCAGCTTTTGCGCCGCGATCAATAGCACGTGAAGATGTCGAAGTGCGAGTTCGGCCAGCACAGCCTATCATACCTGGGACACGTCATCAGCGATCGGGGAGTGTCCACGGAACCAACCAAGATACAAGCAGTATCCAACTGGACGACTGTCAGCGTTTTGGGAATGGGGGTCCCTAGACTTGCCTGCCTGCGGCCTGCGGCATGGCTCAAAGGAGGCCCAGCACAGCCCATCTTCATCAACACAGGCTCAAGACCCTCGCGAGGGGCCGAACCTCGCGGGGCGGACGACAAGGAGCTTCCTCAGGCACGGCCTCGTCAGGCTGGCTCATGAGGAGGCGGAGAGTTCAAGGCGGGGTACCTCGCGAGGTGCCCATGACGCAAGCCATGACGACCAAGGGCGCCAGTCGGGCGCCAGCCCGCGCAGTGTCCTCCTTTCCTCTTTGGTGCAAAGAGAGCAAGAGCAGGCGAGAGCATCAAGCAAAGGCGTCCATTTCGGTGCAACAAGACCAAGACCAGCCCAACAGCCAGAAGGAAGTCATTGTGGAGCCCGAGCCAGCGTCACCACCAGAGCCATTGATAGGCGAGGACCAACTTTAGTCAGGATAAGTGTACCTGCTGTTCCCCTTCAAAATGGCCAATTGTTGGCGCCCTTCCCGCTCAATATTTGGGAAGAGGCCCAGGGCCTTTGCCTATAAATAGGACTAGCCATCCCAGGGTAGAGGCATCTGGACCTGACCTAGCAATCGGGATCCTCACGAAGAAACCAGTAGATAGAGCGATTGAACTCCCCCTAGCAGTTCATCGCGCCAGCCAAGAACAGACCCTCGCGAGGCTGTTCTTCCTTTGTATTGTTACTCATCCGCCCAAGAGGCAATCCACCACACCAAACACTGGAGTAGGGTATTACACCACAATGGTGGCCTGAACCAGTATAAATGTTGTGTCTCTTGTGTTGTTCAGTTTGGTAGTTTAGGTCCTAGCGATTCGGCGAGGAGCGAGCCGGTAGAGGTTTGAATCTCTGCGTGCACCCCAGTGTTGGAACCTCAAGGGTCTGCCAGAACCCGAAATCCAACATTTGGCGCGCCAGGTAGGGGTGCGCCGGAATCTGCCTTCCGTCGTCTCGTTCTTCCCTGACCACCGCAACCATGTCTGACGCTCGTCGGGCTCGCACCGAGCGCCGAGCCGCCCTCGCCTCCCATGTCGCCAGATGGCTCCCGTCGGCGGGCGCCCTCATCGTTCCTTGTCACCTGCCGTCAACGCCGCCACCGGCCCGGCGGGGAACAAGCAGCAAGCATCGTCCCAGCATCCGTCCATGAGGCGGGACGGCCGCACTGCCACGCCCTCGCTCACCCCCGCTGGTTCTTCGTCACGCGCGCCCCGTGCTGCCATGGAGGCCTGAGCTGCGCTCATCGCGGCAAACGAGCTCCTGCGCTACCGCCCCATAGACGACGTCTACGGAGAGTGGCTCGACCGAGTCGCCGAGCTCGTCCGCGCCGCAGGAGGCGCCCCCGCGCCGTCCTTCTCGCTGCACCGCACCCCGCCCTATGCGGGCAATGAAGCTCCTGGGGCTCCTCAGCCGTCTCCTCCTCCAGAAGGCGCCCTGGCCCCAAGGCGCGCGGCCCTTGGGCGGAACCCGCTCCGTCAGGCGCCAGCGCAGCAAGAGCAGAGCTACCAAGAAGTCCCTCGCCCTCGAGAAGCTGACTGAGCGCTCCCTGCTCCGGCACGTCAAGACCCTGCGCTGCCCCCAGCCGTGGCGCATGGGGACCCGCAGGACCAAGCTCTCCGTCGCCCAAGGCCCCCTGTGGCCACGGCGGGCTGCCGCTCCTTCACCTCCGAGCTGCGTAGTGTCGCGTGGCCTAGCAAGTTCAAGCCAGACCTGCCTCCTCGCTACGACGGCACGGCTGACCCTGCGGCGTTCCTCCAACTCTACGAGTTGGGCATCGAGGCTGCCAACGGTGACGAAAAGGTCATGGCGAATTGGTTTCCCATGGCACTCAAGGACGGAGCCCGCACCTGGCTCCTGAATCTGGCCCCAGGCACGATCTCCTCCTGGGACGAGATGCGCATCCGCTTCATCGCCAACTTCCAGGGTACTCGTGACCGGCCACCCGTCGTGAGAGACATGCGCCGTATCAAGCAGCAACCAGGGGAAACCCTGCAGAAGTACATCCAGCACTTCAACAACGCGCGCCTCAAGATCCCCAGGGTAACGGAGGAGGCCATCATCTCTGCCTTCTCCGACGGTGTGCGCGATGTCAAGATGAAGGAGAAGCTGGTGATGCATGAAGACCTGTGCACCTCCTTGGAGCTGTTCAACTTGGCGACCAAGTGTGCCAGGGCTGAGGAGGGGCGCCTCTCCCTCCTCGAGCTGCCTGCCGCGGACCCCGAAGAGAAGAAGCCCAAGGCCAAGGACGTGAATCGCAAGGGGGCTGCCTTACTCGTGGTCGAGCCAGACACCAAGCAGGGCAGAGATCAGCCCGAATCCTCCAAGGGCAGTCGGTACTGCGTGTACCACGACCTCCACACCCACAGCACAAATGAATGCATAGAGCTCCGGGCCGTGCGTGAGGGAAGGGTCGGCAGATGCCCCGACCGCAGCGACCGGGGCTACGGCAGAGGAGGAGGAAGGAATGCAGGACGCTGGGAAGACCGCGGCCCGCGCCAAGGGTGGCGCGACCAACCTCGCGAGGATCGCTGGCAGGACCCGCCTCGCGAGGGAGGCTGGAGGGATCAGCCTCGCAAGGATCGCCCGCAAGGGAACGCAGGCCTCCCTCCGCTGCCGCCGCAGCCAAGGAGAAATGAAGACCGTCATCAAGACGAGGGGGCTGGGGGCTTCCAGGAACCACGCGCAATCGCCTGCATCCTGGGCGGAGCTCAAGCCCCAGCCTCTCGGCGCATCTTCAAGCAGTTCTCCCGTGAAGTGAATGCAGTCCTCCCCAAGCTCGAGGCCACGCGCCCTCTCAGGTGGTCGGCATTCGCCATCACGTTCAGCTCAGCGGATCAGCTCAAGTGCGCGGCCACAGCCGGAGTCCTCCCGATGCTTTGTTCCCCAATCATCAGCAACGTGCTGGTCACCAGGACCCTCATCGACGGCGGGGCAGGGCTCAATGTCATGTCCGTGGAAACGTTCAACAATCTCCAAGTGCCCTACAGTCAACTTCAGCCAACCAAGCCCTTCTCCGGAGTCACCGACGGCTCCACGGTCCCGATCGGGCAGGTCCGCCTTCCTGTCACCTTCGGGGCACGCGACAACTACCGCACCGAGCTCATCGACTTCGACGTCGCCAACATTTGCCTGCCATACAACGTCCTCAAGATGCCAGGAAGCGGCGGGGTCATCAGGGTGCCCTGCGAAGAGAGGGATGCAGTGTGCTCCCTGGAGCGAGCCTTTCAGGCCGCATCACTGGAAGACCCAGACCGCAGCAGCAGGAGGCCTCCTGAGGCCGCACCCAAGAAGAAGAAGACATCGTCCGGCCCGACCCCTCAGGAGGCAGGCCCCTCAGGGCCCGCGACTGCTCAGGGGGAGCCTCCTTCCATCTCATAGGGAAGCGCGCCCGGCGCCCTCCTCAGGCAGGGCTCGGGGGCTCTCCCCTGGAGGGCCAGCGACCTCGCTAAGGTCACGAGGGAGGCGCTTGCGCACCACGTGGAGGCGTGCTTCGAAGCACGTTTCCCTCAAGAAGGAGCAAGGCAAGGAGGGCCAAACCCTCAGGAGTTCGTCAGCAAGGCCATTCAGGACTTACAGGACTCAAGGGTCATGAGAGGCAGCAGCCGCCTACCCGCTGTGGCCCCCCATCCAGGCAAGGATGGTGGGCTGCGCGTCTGCATCGACATACCAGGGCTCAACCGAGCCGCGTCTCAAGAGCGCCTCTGGCCCTCGCGAGTGGGACGTTGCGAGGGTCCGCCCCACAGCTACGTGCACATGCCTTACGGCCTGCCGAACGCGGCTGTTGCGCACCAGCGTCTCATGAGGGCCATCTTGGAGGCTCAAGAGGTCAGGCGTACCGCAGCCCTGGCGGAGATGGAGATGGCCCGCGAGGAGCTGCCAGCACCTCCGGAGCCTCCAGAGGCCCCTGGGCCTGGGGGCTCGTGAGGATCGGCTCCCGCAGCCCACCGAGTCTGCTACACCAACACCCCTTCGTCCCCAACATCATCAGGTGACATCTTTTAAGTTTCGTTTCTGGCTGGGAGCACCTTCAGGGCCGCATTATTCCCAAGTCGCGTGGGTCTGTCCCTGCGGCATGTATCCCTTTTATTTCATATCCTTAGCTTATCTTATTGGGGGCGCCCCATGGGCTGCATCATCCCCAAGCCGCTCGGGCCTGTCCCAGCGGCATGTATCCTTCTTGCGTTTATCTTAGGGCTATGCTTTCGATCCACCTTGCTTGTTATTTGGTGCCTTTTTCTCCTGGGTGTCGGAATCTTGCACGTTAAAGGGGGGTGCCTGAGCATCGCGACTCAGGGCTCCTACTGGCTCTCCGGCCCTCACCCTCTGGTCTTGTCCATGGCATCGCGACCTGGCATGCCAGCAACGGCTGAGACCAGCCCGAGAGCCGGGACCCGAGGACGTAGAGTTTCATCATCTAACCCAGCTTGCACGTTAAAGGGGGGGTGCCATTTGAAAAATCTTTTCCGAAATGGCTCCCTCTCCCACCCCCACCCCCTCCACGGCGATCTCCACCACCTCCGGCGATCTCCACCCCTAGCCACCAAATTTTAGTTTCTCTCCAATAGATCTCTCCGGTGTCTTGAGATCTACTCGTTCATACCCATCTTTCATGGGTTCCAATGATGGTTCAACCCTTGGCTTGGACTTCTCCAAGGGTTTGGTTTTTGCTGAGAAGGTTTTTCAATCAACAGGATTTTCGGTGCATCCCATGGAAGACTCGGAGATCTTCACCATGGTGGTCTCTTTTGGACGTCATTCCTTCCGTTTGAATGAAGATTCGGTGGCGGCAGCTCTTGAGGTAGCATTTGGCGGCTCGGGCATTGATCTTATGGTTTTCTTGATCAAGGATAAGGTATTTCGCTTTCAGGTATCTTGCAAGGCTGTCGCCATGATCATTATTAGTCTTCGATCTTTTCCTTGTGATCATTTCAAATGTTACTTTCATCTTTGGAGTAACGGTGGCCCGAATTGGAGTCGTGAGTTTAGGATCTGGAATTTGGAATGTGATGCCGAATGGATCCTCGTTAGTCCTTCTAAGCGGCGTGCAGCTCTTGGGGTTCTAGCCATTCATTCTAGGCCATCAAAATCCTCATTCAAATCCTCTAATTCGGTTGGCAAGAAATTATCTTTTGCGGTCTTTCAAAATTATAATGCATGTCGAGGTTATCGGTATCCGGCTACAGAAAATTGTATTCAAACTACTGAAGACGCTGGTTATTCTATCCCGCCACATGAGAGAGTTGTCATTCATCCCGTGCCGCCGGTGAGCCTTCGGTGGACGTCGACGAGGCCATCTATCTCGTTTGGTACGGTTCAAGATCTCCTGCAGTTATCTGATCGCTCGCCGACTATCTTGGGCGGGAATTCGGGTTCTTTGAATGTGGACGTGCCAACACGTGCCACGGGCCATGGGCTGCTCTCTGTTGGGTCTGACCGGGATGGCCCAACTACTTCTGCGAATAATTTGGATATTCCTTCTTCTCAGCAAGCAAGGGATGATTTTGAGGATTTAATTTCTAATATGGTTGATGAGGTTCTCACGTGTCAAAAGTGTTTGAGGAAGGGACACTTTGCGGCCGCTTGCACGTCCAAGTTGTGGTGCATTTCCTACCTTAGGACGGGTCACATCAGGAAGGATTGCAACAAATTTGCATAGGTTTTGGGGCTTGTTTGGCAACCCAAATCCACTAATGCTACGACTTCCGAGGCGCGCTGCGTGAATATCTCTCTGACAACGCTTTTACCAAACTTGGACCTCCCTTCCATTTCCGCATTAACTCCCTCATCCAGTTCCATCAGCCCTGGCCCCAAGACTCCCTCTGCCTCGCCCCCTGAAACCCCTCCTCCGCCGTTGCACTCGCCGTCGTTGGAGGCCGAGCCCTCGGTTCCGATGGCGAACTTTCATCTGGATCCTCAGCTTTACGTCCCCGCGGGCCACCATGTCATCGACGGAGGTGAAGATCGCCTTCCAAGAACCTTCGTCTCGCCACATACCCCAATTGTGCACCGCCATGAGGAGTTTATGCTTGCTGAGGTAATGCCTATCCCCCAGCCAGATGAGATAGGTGCTGCTAGAGAGGCTATAGTTCAGTGGTTGCAAGATCATGGAGTTTTAGTCAGATCGGCTCAGCCATGGATTCGCTCTGTGGGGCTTTTTGAGCTTCGCGATGCTGCTGTCCGTTTCCATCTGCTGCAGCTCCCGCCGCAGCCATTGGGCAATGATCGCTTTGTGCGCTTTATGAAGCATGACGAGGGAGAAAATTTCCGCGGTGTTCAGGGTTTCCGTCAGGGCCTTCTTATGTTCCTGGGCATTCCTTTGGATCTTCGCAATTCAGAGTGTATCAGGGCTGCTGCCAACACTTTCGACAAATTTCATCATTGGGTTAGCGAGGATCCTTACTTGGTCAGGTCTCTGGTGTTTGCTTCCTTCCCTGAAGACATTCTGGTGCCACGTGATGTGGTGTTTATGGATTTTGCACCCTATGGAGGTGCAAGAGTTTCTTGGACTGCTCCCCTATATATCTTGGGGGCCAACTTTGCTGAGCAGATGCCGCAAGATGAGGATTGGATGCCCATCAATGGCAATCCGCACCCGGTGCCTGGTGTTCCATTCCCTGAGATGCCCCCTTTCAACTTACGTGCTTTCCCTGCTTTGGGATGGAACGCAGTGCCTCCACCTGCTCCGGTGGTCAATGAGATTGCTGATGATAACTGGGGAAACTGGGATGACGATGTAGCCCCTGAACCTGTGCAGGACCAGGAGTCCATGGTGGTAGATTTATCTGCACAGCCAAGCTCGGCTGCTGATGCAAATGTGCCACCTGTTGTAGTTCTTGATGATGAGCAGCCTGAGGCCCCTGTTCCTCCTCCATTCAATGAGGAGTTTGCTCCTGATCAGTGGGCCATTGTGGTCTATCAGCCTCCTGTGATTAGGGAGGAATTTGTTATGCCTTCTGTGCCTTATGGGCCTCCTCTACCTCCTGAATTGATTTGGAGAAGATCTTTTGAAACTATGCTACAAGCTCCTATGGTGTTTTCTGTCCCCAAGCCAGTATCAATGCGGCCTCTGTCGCCTGTTGTTCTATCTAAGCGAAGCTGGGATTTCGCTTTCTCTGATATGGATTTGCCTCGTCTCACTTGGAAGGATCAGGAAGTGGCCAGGCCGGTTGCTAGAGCACTGTTTGTTGATTCTGCACCTGATCAGGCGGTTCCTCCTGTGTCTACTGCTCCTCCTGTGTCTGTGGTGACTGCAAGAAGGCCCGACAACCTTTGGCGCCAACACCAATTGTTGATACTGCCGTCAGACGTTGCACTAGGAGTTCTGTCAAGCGGGGTGGTTTCAAGCCCGTTTTCCATGAGCTTGCTATACAGCCCAAGAAGAAGAAGCCCAGAGCGAAGCCCTTCATGGCCCATGAGTCTGAAGAGCAGGCTTCTGAAGAAATCCCCCCGGCGACACCGATTGCGCGGCTTCAGGAAATAGGGAGAGAGTTGGAAATTGATGCCACTCTTCTCTCTGTGGATGCACTTATTGTGGACCCACTTGCTTTTGCCTCCGTCGATCCTGATGTTTAGCCTGCTTCTGGACTTTTGGGTGTGGCAGGCCCCTAAGTTGGCTGCTTTTATGCTTTATGTCTGTCAGTTATGTCATGAACTTTATTATGTCTGTGTGGTGGGTCAGACTTTGTTCTGTTATTTTGGACATGTGACATTGTGTGTCATATGGGTTATGCTTCCTAGTATATGTTTTAATGAGTAATTCATGTAGAAACTGGTGTTGTGCTGTAATGCTAGAGGTTTGAACTCTGAAGCTAGGCAGCGAGCTGTCAGACAGAAAATTGAGGAAAGTCAATGCTCTATAGCCTGCTTGCAAGAAACAAAATGCTCATCTTTTGATTCCAGATCAATCAAAAGTTTCTGCCCTAAGAGATTTGACTCTTTTGCATGCTCCCCTTCAATAGGGGCTTCTGGTGGTATTCTTGTGGTTTGGAATTCAAATGTTTTTATTGGAAATCTAATTGAAGTTCAGCAATTTGCTGTTGTGATTAAGTTTACCTCCAGGCAGAATAATGAAAGTTGGACCTTGGTTGTTGTTTATGGTCCATGCCAGGGGGAAGCAAGGGACAATTTTATAACCTGGCTATATAATCTCTGTATCCCCATTGATGAGCACTGGTTATTGCTTGGTGACTTCAATTTCCTTAGGTCAGTGGACAATAGAAAATTACTTGGGGGGACATAAATGATATGTTCATCTTTAATGAGGTTATTGGACATTTGGGACTTCTTGAATTGTCAATTAAAGGTAGATCATACACTTGGTCCAATATGCAGGACATCCCTCTTATGGAGCAGTTGAAAGTGCGTTATATCGACTAGAGGGGGGGTGAATAGGCGATTTTTATGAATTCTTCACTGAGGAATTTGCTGGTGAGGAAATTCCTTAGCGAAGAACTACTTGCAGCGGAATAAGTACTCAGAAGTAAGCATAACAGGATACAAACATAGTCATCATGATGAAATGAAGACTGGCACAGAGTACAGAAAGCGTAAACACAGGATAACAAGATGAAGACAAACAGATTGAAGAAATTGAACTGAGGAATTTGTGAAAGTCTTCAGTCAAAGTCTTCAAGCACAGATATGAACAACATACAACACAGTAATGAGGAAATGAAAGAGTTGAGGAAATAGAACCAGTTAGTTGGTGAAGACAATGATTTGGTAAACCAGTTCCAACTGCTGTCTCAGTTGTACGTCTGGTTGGAGCGGCTGAGTATTTAAACTCGAGGACACGCAGTCCCGGACACCCAGTCTCTGAGCCGCAACTCAGGACACCCAGTCCTCACCGTATTCTCCTTGAACTAATACCACACAGGCCTCATCCAATCACTCGTGGTTAGTCTTCAGGTGACTGCCAAACCTTCACAGACTTGGTCACTCGGCGATCCACAATTCCTCTTGGATGCTCTAGACCTTGACGCCTAACCGTCTGGAAGAAGCACAGTCTTCAAAGGTAACAAGTGTCGGATCCACGCAGGGTCAATTTCTTCAGTGATGCTCAATCACTTTGGGTTTGTGGGGGTTTGGTTTTGGGATTTTCCTCACTTGATGATGTTCGCTCAAAGTCCTCGGAGGATGGGTTGCTCTCAGATGACAGGTGACAAGTTCTCTCGGAGCAGCCAACCAACTAGTGGTTGTAGGGGGCGGCTATTTATATCCTAGGGAGCAGCCCGACATGATAAGACATAAATGCCCTTCAATGATATGACCGTTAGGTGGATAAGATATTTTGGACAGCCGGCGCGCAGCACAGCAACGGTCGGAAATTTGACTCTCAAATTCCTCAGGGCTATCATGTTCCTCACTGTGTAGGCAATTTGCACTGGCGAATTCCAAACTCCTCAGTTAGAGCAAAGTCCTCAGTGACCAGAAGAATTGCGTCTCTGTCACTGAAGAAATTGACTGAACTGTATGAGATTTCCAATGGCTTCACTCGAAGGGATTGGTAGGTGTAGGATTTTGAGTTGAGCATCACATGGAAATTTTTCCTTAGTATTTCCTCGACCCCCTTTAACAGTACGGTGTTTCCTATGACTCAAGAAAGAGAAAATGAAACTACGAAAACAAAAGTCTTCACGCTTCATGTTCCTCGAATGAATACCAGGTCTTCAAGGTCACACCAATTTCTTCACTTTCAAAGTCTTCAGAAAGTCTTCAGAATATCAAAGTCTTCAGTCGAAGAACTTCATTTTTAGGGGTCGACTTTTTCTGTAAATATCAAACTCCTCATAGACTTATAGACCTGTGTACACTCACAAACGCATCAGTCACTTAACCTATAAGTCTTCAATACACCAAAATCACTAAGGGGCACTAGATGCACTTACAATCTCCCCCTTTTTGGTGATTGATGACAACATAGGTTAAGTTTTCAACGGGGATAAACATATGAAGTGTAAATACTGATTTTGAGGAATTTGATTGCAAGATATAGAAGAACTCCCCCTGAATATGTGCATAGTGAGGAATTTGCTTTTGAGGCAATGCACATTTGAAGAATTGAATCATGGAGATCTCCCCCTATATCTTGTAATTCATACACGCATTTGATATATAATATGAAGAATTTGAAATGCATGATGAAATATGGTGCCTGATGAGATTCAGCATGTGTGCAATAATATTAACGAGGAATAAGCATGCAGAATAACACATCAAATGTATCAGAGCACAGTGCATCAAAGTCAGAGCACAATGCACCGTTCAAAAGTATCAGGGCACCATCGGATTTAAGATTACAACTCGATCCAATAAAAGGTTTTGGAAGAACGAGAGTTGTAACTTAACAAAACGCCCATAATATAAACCCGCTTGAAGACTAACTCAGATTTCTCCCCCTTTGTCATCAAATGACCAAAAGGATCGAAACTGAGGACTAACGCCCCTGAAGAATTTCAAGTCAATGGAGGAGCGCCAGCGTTGTCGGGGTTGTTCATTGAAGTAGGGCCTGCCGCAGTGTCGTCCAAATCTTCATGCTCATCAGTTTCACGTGATGAAGAATAAGAACTTGTCCACCAGATCAGGAACTTTGACTCTCTTGAATTTCTTCGGAGGTGGTGCAGACCAGTCAAATGCTTCCTGGAGACCCATAGTCTTCAATTCTTCCGCGGAATATACATGAGTGAGAACATCCTAGGTGCGGTTGAGGGTTTCATGAAGGTGATACTGATTTTTCTTCACTGCATTATGGGTTGAGGTCATGTTGTGAAGAATTGCAGCAAACTGACGCTTCACCCGTTTGTGATTGCGATCAACCTTCTGATGAAGACTGAGGAGTAACTCACGGTCAGTCATCACCCTGGGTGCTGTTGCTTGAGGCTTTTGCTTGGCTGATGTATTTGCGGCAGTGTCATGTGTTGCAGAATCATCATTGGTGGAGTAAGATGTAGCTAGACGGAATTGACCATCCAATGGACGAGTGCCTTCATCGATCACAGCAGCTGCCTTGCCCTTATCATCAGATGATGAAACTGGTCGCTTGAGGACTTCAATGGGCGGCAAGTAGCTACCATGGTTCAGAGTGTCAGCCTTGTAATTCAGTGAAGATCTTTCCCTTATGAATCTCATAATCCAAGGCGCATAGGGCTTCAGCTCAAAAGGTGACATAGCAACATTAGCCAGAGTCCTCATGAAGAAATCATGGAAGTTGACGGGAACGCCATGAATGATGTTGAAAAGCATGTTCTTCATGATGCCAATGACATCTTCATCATTTGAGTCGTGGCCTTTGATAGGACTCATTGTCTCCGTCAGGATGCGATAGACAGTCCGAGGCACATAAAGTAATTCCTTGACGAGGAATTTGGTTCGTGGGGCTTGCCCTGGCTTCAAAGGCTTCATGAGCACTTGCATATAATGATCTGTCAGTTCACGGTCATTGTAGATGCAACGTGCACTGGCATGGGGAGGATCAAGAGGAAGGACACGAAGCAATTCAGTTGTTGGTGCCTTATAGTGAGTGTTTTCGGTCATCCAATCCAGCACCCATGAATTGACATCTTCACCATCTCCGGTGATATGCAAAGTGGCATAGAACTGAAGAATGAGTTCTTCATTCCAATCACAGATATCAGTGCAGAAGTTCAGTAGTCCTGCATCGTGAATAACTCGGAGGACCGGCTCGAAGCACGGCAGAGATTCCATATCCACATGAGGAATATGTTCATGATCGAAGATTTTGTCCTTGTCAAAGAGCACTGAGGAATAGAAGTTGGCTTGAGTAGCAGTCCAGAAACGTCTCTTCCTTATGCGAGCAGAGTCATATGGATTGTAATCAGTGAAGAACACATGCTCAGAAAAGAAGTCTTCAGCCTTGAATTTTTGCTTGCTAGAGAACGGATTCTTCGGTTTGGGCAGAGGAGTGTCAGTGATTTGCAGCAGAACCTCAGGAATAACGATCTCAGGTGCTTCAGGATGAGGAATTTCTGGTTCCTCTTCTTGTGCAGTTTGGGGATCAGCAGCAGCAGGTTCTTCAGCCCTAGCGGCTGGAATTTCTTCATGAACAGACGATGTGGGATGAGTTTCTTCAGAGCCCATTTGAACAGTTGTAGCCGGGGACTGAGGAATTTGTTGAATAGGAGTGAAGAGAGGAGTATTGGGATGCTGACTTTCCCAAAAGTCATCGTTCATCACTGGTGTAGTGCATCCAATATCCACATCTTCATCTTCTTTTTCAATTTCCTCAACACCAGCCTCTTCAGCTGTGAACTGAGGCATAGGTGAGGAAACGACTGGCGTTGAAGGGAATGTTTCCACTTCAATTTCTTCATCAAGCTGCTCTGAGGTAGCAACAGAATGATTTTCTTCATCAGATCCGCTTGGGATCTTGTAGTCTTCTCCATAAGGAACAATTTCCTTGGATGACATGGAGGAAATCGGAATGGCATCAATAGGATTTTCAAGCGAGCTGGTCATTGGCTTCATTTTCTTCACGGCCGAAGAATTTGACGCAGCTGATGCCTTCCTTTTCTTCACTGCAGCTCGCTCTGCAGCCTTGGTCTTCTTCACTTCATAAGCAGAAGGAAGAATTGGAGTTGGTGTTGGCGCAGGAGGAGCTGAGGATTGTGGTTCATGTTCTTCAGGCGCAACTGGTGCAGTTGCCCTGATCCCTTCAGTTTCTTCAGGCGCACCACTAGTGGATGCCCTGGGAATTTCTTCAGCGGTTGGAATGGAGTCATCAGCCCTGGAACTTGTATTCTCATCAGCAGGCTGAAAGTCATCAGCAGTGCTGGCATGTTCTTCAGCAGGCTGAGCAGAGTCTGCAGCCTGAGGATTTTCTTGTTGCGATGGGGCTGCAACAGTTGTCATTTTCTTCGTCAAATTGACGAATCTCACTTTGGCTCCTTGCCAATCAGCATTGTATGCATCGAAATCTTTGCTGAGGGCTTGGATCTCAGATTGAGCCTTGAGAAGTTCTTCAGGTGTCAGTCTGACAACGTTCTTCTTTAGAAGCTTCTCCTTTCTTGCTTGAGCTCTTTTTATCTCACGAGCCTTTTCAAACTTCCATTTCTCTTGAGAGATGAAACGGGTCAGCATATGACTTTGACCAGGAGTCAGAGGCAGATCAGGCATTGGAGTGTTTGGATCCTTATGCCATAAGTTAATGTAGTCGAGGATCTTCTTCGGATCCAGAAGCAGGGGCACAGGTGTTCCTTTGGCTCTGGCGGCCTTTGCTTGTCTGTCTCTGATGATTTCTGCAAGTTCTTCATTAGAAGATTCGTCATTAGAGGGCACTTGGAAAGCAACCTGTTTCTTTCTTGGACTTGGCCGAGGACCGCGTCCAGCTGTTGCTTTTGTCTTCAGCAGAGTGGGGCCTGATGAGGACATTGGTGCAGCTGAGGAACTCGCTGAGACACCAGAAGCAATTGAGAAACCCTGAGTCCTTTGACATGTAGCCAGATGCACAGGAGTTGAGGACTTGGAGGGAGCTACTGAGGACTTTGGTGGAGCAGTAGTAGTCTGAGGAATTTGCCGTGAGGGCGCGGCTGAGGAACTTGGCCATGAGGGCGCTGATGGTGAAGCACTTGGCTTGCGAGCATGCTTCTTCGGCATTGATTTCCTCGGCTTGACCGAGGTCTCAGCGGCAGCAGCAGCAGCAGAATCCTCATTGAATTTCCTCACTGCCTCCTTGGCTTGTCTTGCCAATTTTGCTTGGCGCCTAGCCCATTCTTCAGGAAAGTTTTCCCACTTTTGATGCTAGTGGGATCAGCGACTTGGCCAGGTGCCAATGGAGCTCTTGGGCATGGAGGATTTAAGGCGAATTTCTTCATGTACTTTGGAGTAACATATCGATATTCCCTCCATTCTCGTGCCCATCTTCGTTCAATCCTCTGAATGCGCACTTTGCGCTGATTCTTGTTTTCTTTGCCAAACATGGCTTCGTCAGGTGTGCAATAATCCTTGTATATTTCATCAGGGATCTCGAAAGCAGTCATGACCTCCGGTTTCTTTCCTCCTTTCTGCGGTCTCTTTCCTTCAGCCATTTTCTTCAGATGAGGAATTTGCACAATTGAACACTCTGAAGAAGTATGCAGTTTTTCTTCGAGGAACGCTGCAAATGAGTTAAGTTGATGAGAACCTAGTGATTCAGCAGCGGACATGAGTACCTGTGAACGGACTGTAGGTGCGAGGAATTTGGAGAGGTCATATGCGTTCTCAGAAGATTTTTCGAAAAGACAAGTTTTGAGGAATTTGACCAGTTGAGCCTTGAGGAATTTCACTAAGCGTTCTTGTCTTAGGTTCCAGAGTTGTACAGATTGAAAATCCGCACAATTGAGGAATCTTGAAGAAATGAGTGCTTAGAGAGATGGATCAAGAGCATACAGTGTGTGATGTGTTCATATGTGAAGATTTGAAGAATAAAACACCTTTGAAGATTTTCAGAAAAGTTTGAGAATCAAAGCGAGTAATAAAAGTGACTTTTAATTACCCGAACTGAAGAACATGACGAACAGAGATGAACAGCGATGAAGTTCGTCAAGTTAGATCTCCCACGCCCTAACTTGGCAGAGGGAGACGGCTACGGCGGCGGCGGAGTGAAGATTTCCGCAGCCGGCACGAGTACGACGGCGACGAGGTCGAGGCAGTGAAGCTCTTTCTCACCGGCGGCGATGGAGTATCAGCGGCGCTAGGGTTTGAGGAGAGCTCGAGCGAGAGATAGCGACCGAGCGGAGTAAATGAAGTAAGGAAGGGGAGAGGGGTATTTATAGCCATGGTAAAAACTGTTCGCCCGAAGATTTTGGGACGAACATGCCCCTGCCCTTTCTTTTTCACGCGACATGTGTCACCCACGTACTATGCAGATGAGATCGTGTAAGATCGTGGGTGAATATAATAATGCATCATGGGATGCGGAACGGTTTGAGCGGTAAAACCGAAAATCTGGATAAGATTTGTTTTAAAGTTTCGTTCGCAATTTCTTCAGCTGACAAGGACACAGTGAAGACTTTGAACGAGTTTCAATCAGAACGCACATGAAGAATCTGTGAATAGATTGAGTTGAGTGTAGCATAGAGGGGGGAAGGGTCCGATCACATTCACTTAGCAGAAATCACAACTTGAAGAAATAGCAATAAGTGAATGATGTAGAGGACATAAACTCATATATATATATATATATATATATATATATATATATATATATATATATATAGCCAATGAAGAAAAACGACGGAAACAGTGAAGATTTTGCAAAGTTGAAGAATTTGAAAAACTGAAGAATTTCAAATATGAGGAAAAACTCAAATTGAAGATTTTCAACTTTTTGTGGTGGCGTGACCCACCGTATAAGAATGATGATTTCAGACACCGCGTACAATTGTCGTAGGGTTCTGAGAATCAAATTCTTCATTAATTTCTTCACACTTAGAGTGTTATTCTTCATTGATTGAAGAAAAACGTTTCTTCATGTGTTGCACATCTAAGTCATCAATTCTGCATAAGGGTTAGGATGTGTGTCCTTTTCAAAGAACATTCGAAGATTCTAAGATATTTAGCTCACACCGCAACTTGCTAAATCTCTTCTCGTCCAAGGGCTTAGTGAAGATATCAGCTAGTTGTTCTTCAGTCTTCACATGCTCGATGGAGATGTCGCCCTTCAACACATGATCACGAAGAAAATGATGACGAATCTGGATGTGCTTTGTCTTCGAGTGCTGAACTGGGTTGTGAGCAATCTTGATGGCACTCTCATTGTCGCAGAGGAGAGGCACATTCTTCACGTTGACGCCATAGTCCTTGAGGGTTTGCTTCATCCAAAGCAGTTGAGCACAGCATGAGCCAGCAGCAATGTATTCAACTTCAGTAGTAGACAGTGATACGCAGTTCAGTTTCTTCGAGGACCAACAGACCAAAGATCGTCCGAGGAAATGACAAGTGCCAGATGTTGACTTGCGGTCCACACGATCACCAGCATAGTCAGAGTCAGAATATCCAATGAGATCAAAAGCAGAGCCCTTGGGGTACCATAATCCTAGTGTTGGTGTGCGAGCTAGATATCGAAGAATATGCTTCACAGCCTTATGGTGTGATTCCTTCGGTGCAGCTTGAAATCGGGCACACATGCAAACACTAAGCATTATATCTGGCCTAGATGCACATAAGTACAATAAGGAACCAATCATGGAGCGGTATACCTTGTGATCGAAGTCAATACCATTTTCATCAGTGCATAGATGGCCATTTGTGGGCATATGAATTTTGACGCCTTTACAATCTTGCATGCCGAATTTCCTCAGTACATCTTTGAGGTATTTCTCCTGAGATATGAATATGCCATTGCGCTGCTGACGAATTTGAAGACCTAAGAAGAATTTCAACTCTCCCATCATAGACATTTGATATTCTTCACTCATCATATAGGCAAATTCATCACTATAACGTTGGTCAGTACAGCCAAAGATAATATCATCAACATATATTTGGCACACAAACAGTTCACCATCATATGATTTAGTAAAAAGAGTAGGGTCGAGTGAACCGGGTGTGAAGCCATTCTTCACGAAGAATTCCTTCAATGTATCATACCACGCCCGAGGGGCTTGCTTGAGGCCATAGAGAGCCTTATTGAGTCTGAAGACTTTGTCAGGATTCTTGGGATCTTCAAAACCTGGGGGTTGAGCAACATATACTTCTTCCTCAAGCTTACCATTGAGGAATGCACTTTTCACATCCATTTGATATAAGATGATATCATGATGGTTAGCGTAAGCAAGTAATATGCGAATAGCCTCAAGTCTAGCAACAGGTGCAAAAGTTTCATCGAAATCAATTCCTTCAACCTGTGTGTAGCCTTGAGCCACTAGTCGTGCCTTATTCCTCACCACAAGGCCATTTTCATCTTACTTGTTGTGGTAGATCCACTTTGTGCCAATGATATTATGCTTGCGAGGATCTGGGCGATTGACCAATTCCCAGACATTGTTCAGCTCGAACTGATGTAATTCTTCTTGCATAGCCTGAATCCACTCCGGCTCCAGAAATGCTTCATCTACCTTAGTGGGCTCTGTGATAGAGACAAAAGCATAGTGCCCACAAAAGTTAGATAAATGTGATGCTTTTGAGCGTGTGAGAGGACCTAGTGCGCTAATGTCATCGATGATCTTCTCCACTTGCACTTCTTTTGCAACGCGTGGATGAGTTGGTTGTCGCTGAGGATTTTGATCAGCATTTTCTTCAGCACCATTTTCCTCATCATGTTCTTCAGGTGCATCAGCTCGACGTTCCTCATGAACAGGAATGAATTCTTCAGCAGATTCTTCAGTCGGAATGACATCCTCAGTTGCCTTGAGCTTGATAGCATCTTCAGGTGCTAGTTCATCTAACACAGAAGGTAGGTGCTCTCTTTGCGAGCCATTAGTTTCATCGAACCGCACATCTACAGTGTCAACAATCTTGTGAAGAACAATGTTGAAGACTCTGTAGGTGTGCGAGTCCTTTCCGTAACCAAGCATAAAACCTTCATGTGCTTTCGGTGCAAATTTAGAGTTGTGGTGAGGATCTCTAATCCAACATTTAGCACCGAAGACTTTGAAATAACTCACATTGGGTTTCTTGTCAGTGAGGAGTTCATAGGCAGTCTTCTTGAAGAATTTGTGAAGATATACTCTGTTGATGATGTGGCAAGCAGTATCAATTGCATCAATCCAAAAACGCTGAGGCGTTTTGTATTCATCAAGCATAGTGCGAGCCATCTCAACAAGAGTTCTGTTCTTGCGCTCCACGACGCCATTCTGCTGAGGAGTATAGGGAGCAGATAACTCATAAGTAATACCAAGTTCATCAAGATATGCATCAAGACCGGAATTCTTGAACTCAGTTCCATTGTCACTTTTGATATGCTTGATCTTCACACCAAAGTTGGTTGAAGCCCTCGAGGAAAATCGTTTGAAGACTTCCTGCACTTCATGTTTGTAAGTAACAATGTGTACCCATGTATATCGAGAATAATCATCAACAATGACAAAACCATATAGAGATGCATCATTAGTGACTGCTGAGTAATGATTACGTCCGAAGAGGTCCATGTGAAGCAATTCGAATGGACGGGTAGTGGTCATGATAGTCTTCGCTGGATGCTTGGCCTTGGTCATTTTTCCAGCTTCACATGCTCCGCATAAGTGATCCTTGAGGAATTTGACATTCTCAATGCCAATGACATGCTTCTTCTTCGCAAGCGTGTTCAAATTCCTCATGCCTGCATGACCAAGTCGTCGATGCCATAGCCAGCCTTCTGAAGCTTTTGCAAGTAGACATACGGCTGGTTGTGGTCCTGTAGAGAAATCAACAATATACAGATCTCCTCTCCTAAAGCCTTCGAAGACTTTGGAATTGTCAGCTTCCATAATCACAACACTACGATATTTGCCGAAGACAACAACCATATCAAGATCACAAAGCGTTGAGACTGACATGAGATTGTATCCTAAGGACTCAACAAGCATGACTTTGTCCATGTGCTTATCCTTAGAGATAGCAACCTTACCAAGACCCAATACCTGACTTTTGCCTTTGTTAGCAAAGATGATATGCTTCAGAGGTGATGGTGATAAGGGAGCATCCATCAATAGATTCTTGTCACCAGTCATGTGATTTGTACATCCACTATCGAGGACCCATTCAGTGGTTTTGGGTTGATCATCCTGCAGCTGAATTAGTGTAACTTACAATCTCATATGCTTCATCAGTGAAGAATATGATATCAAGTTCATCAGATGAATTTCATCAAGCAGTAAACAGATATAGCAGTATGAGGACGTGTGAAATGAAAGTTCATTTCATCATGATTTGCCTGCGTCCTTTCAGGCATTTTTGTTAGGTCCCCAGCAAATTCTTCAGACGTTAAAGCACGTCTGGAGACCTGACCCTGCATAAGAGATTAGTTCTTTTTCTTCACCACCCACATCTGGAGGGGTGGCAAAGAGTTCATCATTCTGCGAGCACCATATGAGAAAGGTGGCAAAGATGCCAAGCCATTTCGTTTCACATAAGAGGGGTTAGGGTAAGCATATGAATAAGCAGAGTAATTCTTCGAGGACTTATGAACATAATGGTTTGAAGAATAATGCACATATTCATATCCCATAGCTCTACCCTACGAGACAGAGTTGTTAGCACGATGACAATCATATGAGAACTTTGATCCAGTTGAGGAATTTGATCCATGTGAAGAATTTGGTCCATATGAGGACTTGGATCCATATGAAGAGTTTGGTCCATATGAAGAATTTGATCTGGGGTTCCTATTCTTCACAGGTGGTGCCATGAGGACATTCACCTGAAGACTTTCAACATAACTTTTGGTAACCCAGATTTTCTTAATAGGGGAACCGTTCCTGCAGTTAGTGCCAACATATCTAGCAAATACTTCACCATTCTGATTTTTGAACAGTTTATAGTTGGAGTCAAATGACTCATCAGAAGAATGAGGAGATTCACATGTAAAGCCAGATAAGTTAGATGGATCAACTGGAGGTCCCTTTGCAGCAACCCATGAGGTTTTGGGGTACTGCTCAGGCTTCCAATATGTTCCATCAGCATTGAGTTTCCTCTCAAAGGCAATACCCTCTTTCCTAGGGTTTCTGTTGAGGATCTGCTTTTTGAGCACATCACAAAGTGTCTGATGCCCTTTGAGGCTTTTGTACATGCCTGTCATGTACAGTTCCTTCAGCCCTGCATTGTCAGTGATGCTAGCAATGTCCTCAGATGAGGAATTAGTGATAGCAGAGGCAGATGAAGGATTTGTAACAGTTGAAGCATTTGAACATTCAGGTGAAGAATTAGCAGATTCACGTTGAATGCACTTTAAGCATGGGGGAACAAATTCTTCCTGAGAAGCGTTGATTTGTTGAGCTAGTAATGAATCACGCTCCTTCTGAAGATCTTCATAACACACTCTTAGCTTTTCAAGATCTTCCTTTCTTTGAAGAGATTCAAGAGAAAGCTTCTCGTGATCTTGCTTTTCTTGAAGAAATTCATAAGAAAGTTTCTCATGATCGGACAAGAGAGCGTTATGATGACCTTAAAGGTTATCAAACCTAGACTGAAGTCTCTGAAGATTTTCAGTTAGGGCTTTAGTGCGATCCATTTCTTCACCCAACATATCGTCACTTTTATCTAGCATGTTTTGAACCTTTTCAAGAGCCCGTTGTTGTTTCACAGCAATCTTAGCAAGTTTAGAGTAGCTGGGCTTGAGATCCTTATCAGATTCATTTTCACTAGATTCAGAGGAGTTGTATTTGAGTACCTTAGCACCTTTCGCCATGAAGCAATAGGTGGGAGCGTAGCCATCATTATCTTCATCAGGCTTGTCGGTGGAGTCAGTTTCTTCAGTGTTGAAGATGGACTTGCTGACGAAGGCAGTAGCAACGGCCAGACTCGCCACACTAGACTTAGATTCTTCAGACACCTCCTCTTCATCATTTTCCTCAGATTCAGCTTCAGAGTCCATTTCCTTGCCAATGAATGCCCGAGCCTTCTTGGAGCTGCTCTTCTTGTGAGATGAAGACTTCGAGGATTTTGATGACGAAGATTTTTACGATTTCTTCTTCTTCTTCTTCGCATCATCAGAACTGTAATCCTTGTATTTCTTCTTCTTCATTTCCTTTTCCCACTGAGGACAATCTTGAATGTAGTGACCAGGCTTCTTGCATTTGTGGCAAAGCCTTCTCTTATAGTCATTGGATGAGGAATCATTGCCTCTTGAGGATTTTCCAAAACGACCACGTCTTGTGAACTTCTGGAATTTCTTCACAAGCAGTGCAAGATCCTGGCTCAGTTCTTCAGGGTCACCAAGGCTACTACCAGAATCCTCATATTCAGAGTCAGACACAGCCTTGGCCTTCAGGGCACGTGGTTTGCCATAGTTTGAACCATAGAGATCTCTCTTTTCAGCAAGCTGGAACTCGTGAGTGTTTAGCCTTTCGAGGATATCAGCAGGATCAAGCGACTTGTAGTCAGCACGTTCTTGTATCATCAGTCCCAGAGTATCAAATGAGGAATCAAGCGATCTCAACAGTTTCTTTGCAACTTCATGATCAGTAATGTCAGTGGCACCGAGGGCTTGAAGCTCATTTGAGATGTCAGTGAGGCGATCAAAGGTTTGTTGGACATTCTCATTGTCGAGTCTTTTGAAGCGGTTGAAGAGATTCCGAAGAACATCGACTCGAGAGTCACGCTGAGTTGAAACTCCTTCATTTACTTTGGACAGCCTATCCCAGATAAGCTTAGCAGTTTCCAAAGCACTCACTCTTCCATACTGTCCTTTGCTCAGATGGCCACATATGATATTCTTCGCTTGAGAATCGAGTTGTCTGAATCTCTTCACATCGGTAGCGTTCAGTGAGGGAGTGACAGAGGGGACACCATTTTCCACAACATACTAGAGATCGTTATCAATTGCCTCAAGATGCATTCGCATCTTGTTCTTCTAGTAGGGGTAGTCCGTTCCATCAAAGGTAGGACACCCAGCCGAGACCTTGATCATACCTGCGGTCGGCATAACTAAAACTCCAGGCGGTTAAACCAAAATCACACAGAACAAGGGAGTACCTTGCTCTGATACCAATTGAAAGTGCGTTATATCGACTAGAGGGGGGTGAATAGGCGATTTTTATGAATTCTTCACTGAGGAATTTGCTGGTGAGGAAATTCCTTAGCAAAGAACTACTTGCAGCAGAATAAGTACTCAGAAGTAAGCATAACAGGGTACAAACATAGTCATCATGATGAAATGAAGACTGGCACAGAGTACAGAAAGCGTAAACACAGGATAACAAGATGAAGACAAACAGATTGAAGAAATTGAACTGAGGAATTTGTGAAAGTCTTCAGTCAAAGTCTTCAAGCACAGATATGAACAACATACAACACAGTAATGAGGAAATGAAAGAGTTGAGGAAATAGAACCAGTTAGTTGGTGAAGACAATGATTTGGTAAACCAGTTCCATCTGCTGTCTCAGTTGTACGTCTGGTTGGAGCGGCTGAGTATTTAAACTCGAGGACACGCAGTCCCGGACACCCAGTCACTGAGCCGCAACTCAGGACACCCAGTCCTCACCGTATTCTCCTTGAACTAAGACCACGCAGGCCTCGTCCAATCACTCGTGGTAAGTCTTCAGGTGACTTCCAAACCTTCACAGACTTGGTCACTCGGCGATCCACAATTCCTCTTGGATGCTCTAGACCTTGACGCCTAACCATCTGGAAGAAGCACAGTCTTCAAAGGTAACAAGCGTCGGATCCACGCAGGATCAATTTCTTCAGTGATGCTCAATCACTTTGGGTTTGTGGGGGTTTGGTTTTGGGATTTTCCTCACTTGATGATTTTCGCTCAAAGTCCTCGGAGGATGGGTTGCTCTCAGATGACAAGTGTCAAGTTCTCTCAGAGAAGCCAACCAACTAGTGGTTGTAGGGGGCGGCTATTTATAGCCTAGGGAGCAGCCCGACATGATAAGACATAAATGCCCTTCAATGATATGACCGTTAGGTGGATAAGATATTTTGGACAGCCGGCGCGTAGCATAGCAACGGTCGGAAATTTGACTCTCAAATTCCTCAGGGCTATCATGTTCCTCACTGTGTAGGCAATTCGCACTGGCGAATTCCTAACTCCTTAGTTAGAGCAAAGTCCTCAGTGACCAGAAGAACTGTGTCTCTGTCACTGAAGAAATTTACTGAACTGTATGAGATTTCCAATGGCTTCACTCGAAGGGATTGGTAGGTGTAGGATTTTGAGTTGAGCATCACATGGAAATTTTTCCTTAGTATTTCCTCGACCCCCTTTAACAGTACGGTGTTTCCTATGACTCAAGAAAGAGAAAATGAAACTACGAAAACAAAAGTCTTCACGCTTCATGTTCCTCGAATGAATACCAGGTCTTCAAGGTCACACCAATTTCTTCACTTTCAAAGTCTTCAGAAAGTCTTCAGAATATCAAAGTCTTCAGTCGAAGGACTTCATTTTTAGGGGTCGACTTTTTCTGTAAATATCAAACTCCTCATAGACTTATAGACCTGTGTACACTCACAAACGCATCAGTCACTTAACCTATAAGTCTTCAATACACCAAAATCACTAAGGGGCACTAGATGCACTTACAGCAGTTAGACTGGTTCTTCACCTCAGTAGATTGGATCTCTGACTATCCAATGACTGAAGTATTGCCTCTGGCCAGGATAGCCTCTGACCATGTCCCTTGTTTAGTTTCAATCAAGACAACCATACCAAAATCAAATCTTTTTAGGTTTGAAAACTATTTGTTGGAACTTGAGGGCTTTATGGATTGTGTGGAATCATCTTGGCTAACCCCATCTAGGAAGACTCACATTACTGCTAAGATTGCTGACAAGTTTAAGCATCTAAGAATGTGCCTTAAGAGATGGCAAATGAATGTTTCCAAGTTAAATTTGTTGATTACCAAGTGTAATCATGTGGTCTTCCTTTTAGATGAGTTGGAGGAATGGAGGCCCCTGTTTAGACAGGAGTTCAATTTCAGAAAAATTGTAAAGGTTCATTTGGAAAAGCTTTTGCACCTGCACTGCATGTACTGGAAAAAGAGATGCACTATCAGGTATACTAAGGTTGGGGGTGAGAAAACCAAGTTTTTTCATGCCATGGCCACTGAGAGGCACAGGAGAAATTCAATTGCTAGTCATAAATTACCTGATGGCTCTGTGGTCTCTGAAAATGATCAAATGGCTGGAATTATTTGGAGCTGTTTCAAGAACAAAATGGGCACTTCCAGAGGGATTGTAATGGGTTTTGATTTAGCATCTCTAATAACTCCAGTGGTTGGCCTGGATGTGCTTACTAAACCCTTTGAAAAAGAGGAAATGGATGATGTGGTCAAGTACATGCCTGTGGATAAAGCACCTGGACCTGATGGTTTTAATGGTCTATTCTTCAAAAGGTGTTGGCACATCATATCAAGTGACTTTTATGATCTGGCTCATGCTTTTCATGAGGGGACTGCAGTGCTGGATAACATTAATAGTTCTTTCATTACTCTGATACCCAAGAAACTATCACCCGAGGAAGTGGGGGACTATAGGCCCATTTCTCTCACAAGCATGGGTCTGAAATTCCATTCTAAGATGGCTGCCAATAGGTTTCAGAGGATAATTATGAAATGCATTCATAAGAATCAGTATGGTTTCATTAAGAGCAGAACAATTCAGGACTGCATTGGTTGGACCTTTGAGTATCTGCATCAATGCCATCAGTCAAAGAGGCCAATTGTCATCCTCAAATTGGACTTTGAGAAGGCTTTTGACTCTGTTGAGCATGAAGATATCTTCCAAATCCTAAGACACAAAGGTTTTAATGAAAAGTGGATCCTATGGATGAAGCAGCTCCTTGCCACTGGTACCTCTTCTGTCCTCCTGAATGGTGTGCCTGGGAGGAAGTTTATTTGCAAAAAAGGAGTTAGACAGGGGGACCCTGTTTCTCCTCTTCTCTTTGTGATAGCTGCTGATCTTCTGCAAACAGTGATTAATGATATATTCAGCAAGGGGATCCTAAAGCTACCTATTCCCTGCCATGATCAAGACTACCCTATCATTCAATATGCTGATGATACTCTGATCATCCTCCCTGCTGATAGGCAACAACTTTTAGCACTGAAGGAGATGTTGTTGGTGTTCTCTCAGTCCACAGGTCTTGATGTCAACTACCATAAATCTTTCATCATTCCTATAAATGTTGAAAATGCAGTCATGACTGAGCTTGCTTTTGCTTTTGGATGTCAAATTGGAAAGATGCCTTTTACTTACCATGGTTTGCCTGTGGGTACTACACGGCCGAAGATGGTGGACTTTATGCCTCTTGTGGATTGTATGGAGAGGAGAATGACTGCCAGCTCCTCCTTCCTTAATCAAGGTGAGAGACTGCAGTTCTTAAATTCTACTTTGTCTTCCATGCCAATCTTCTTTATGGGCAGCCTGGTTGTTCCTGCTGGAATCCTCAAGCAGCTGGAAAGAATTCAAAGGCAATGTCTGTGGAGAAAAAATAGGCTCCATCTCTTGCTGCTTGGAATTTGATTTGTAGACCAAAAAACAAGGGTGGTCTTGGTATTTTGAACCTGGGTGTTCAAAATGTGGCTTTGCTTCTCAAGCATGCTAGTAACTTTCTCAACAGGAAAGACCTCCCTTGGGTGTCCTTAATTTGGGACTCATATTATCATGATGGCATGCCCCAGGGAACAACTTCTTGTGGCTCTTTTTGGTGGAAGGATATTTGCAAGGTCTTGCAGAATTTTAGGGACTGCTCCTGGGTGCAGGTCAATGCTGGGGACACTGCTCTTTTTTGGTCTGATAACTGGAATCTTGGCAATGAAGTTTCTACCTTGCAGTCTAGATTCCCAAGATTATTCTCTTTTGCCAGGCATCCATGGATTTCTGTTAAGGACATCTTCAATTCAATAGACTTGTACCAACACTTTCACCTACCTTTGTCTTCTCAAGCTTTTGATGAGTTAAACTTGATAAGAAATATGCTGGCCTCCCATACCAGAGATGACACTTGTAAGGATTTATGGTTATGGCAGGGCTCTTCAAAGGCTTACAAACCTAAGCTGTTCTATGGTCATGTTTTTCAGAATGAAACATTCAACCACTTGCTGTGCTGGATCTGGAAATCCTCTTGCACTATCAAGATCAAGGTTTTTGCATGGATGCTCATCATGGACAGACTAAACACTAAGGATATGGTTGATAGAAGGCACTGGCACATGGATGATGGTGTTTCTTGTAGGCTATGCCCCCTACAAGTGAGAGAAACCAGAGACCATCTCTTCTTTAACTGCAATTTTAGTGTCAGAGTTTGGAATTATTTGCAGATTGATTGGTCGGCTGGAACTTCAATGTCTGTCCTAGTCATCCAGGCAAGGAGAAGTTTTGATAAGCCATTTTTCACTGAAGTAGTATTTATTGCCTGCTGGAATATCTGGATCATCAGAAATGCCAAAGTGTTCAGAGGTGAGAGGGCAAGTTTTAACAAAGGGAGAGGTACTTTTAGGCATGACATAACTCTGATGCAGCATAGAATCAAGTCTGGATACAAGGATGAGTTACTCAAGTGGATTTCTTTCTTGACACCTTAAATTTTTGCCTTTTCTTTATTTTGTTTTTCTCCTTTCCTTTCGGTTACCTCTTGTAATCATGTTGTTGTAACTGCTGTCTGGCTTTAATAAAGTTTTGATATGCTGTGGGGGTTTTACCCCACAGTTCACAGTAAAAAAAGGGGGGGTGCCTGAGCATCGCGACTCAGGGCTCCTACCGGCTCTCCGGCCCTCACCCTCTGGTCTTGTCCATGGCATCGCGACCTGGCATGCCAGCGACGGCTGAGACCAGCCCGAGAGCCGGGACCCGAGGAGGTAGAGTTTCAACATCTAACCAAGCTTGCGCGTTAAAGGGGGGTTGCCTGAGCATCGCGACTCAGGGCTCCTACCGGCTCTCCGGCCCTCACCCTCTAGTCTTGTCCATGGCATCGCGACCTGGCATGCCAGCGACGGCTGAGACTAGCCCGAGAGCCGGGACCCAAGGACGTAGAGTTTCAATATCTAACCCAGCTTGCGCGTTAAAGGGGGGTGCCTGAGCATCGCGACTCAGGGCTGCTACCGGCACTCAGGCCCTCACCCTCTGGTCTTGTCCATGGCATCACGACCTGGCATGCCAGCGATGGCTGAGACCAGCCCGAGAGCCGGGACCTGAAGATGTAGAGCACCGGCATCTGGCCAAACTTGCAGGAACACACTCCAAGATAAGTCCCGGAGCCAGGCACAACCCGCCTTGAGGTAGGGCCCCATGAGTCCCGCGCTGGCTCGCGGGTGCCCAGATACACCTTGCCAAGCCCTACCGTGCCGGCCATGTGTCAGGGTGGGGCTGTATACGCCCCGGGGGCTCCTCCCGGAGGGGAGCCCCCTCCCACGTACAAGTGGAAGCACCATGCTCCGCGCTGGCTGACGACACTACCAAGGAGCGGCTATGCCCGTACGCATACGGAAGCGCTATGCTCCGCGATGGTGATAAACAACTGAGGGTGCCCTCCGGGCCACATCAACCTCAGGGAGCCCGGAGCTCAGTGTCTGGCCTTGTCGCAACGCCTCCCCTCGGGAGTGTCGCGCGAAGGGGCTGGGCATGGGGGCTATGCCTGGGTCACGCCCAGACACACGCCACCTTGCCAGGCCCCCACGGGCCTGGTTCGTCGCACGTCCCTCCCCGAGCGGACCCAAGGTACGAAGGCTGTTTGAGCGTCAAGGGGGACTCTTGAGCATCGCGACTCAGGAGCCTAACTGGTCACGTAGCCCCTCACTCCTTAGTTCCGAATGGCTAACGGCGGTTGAGGTATGTGCGGGGCCGGGCCCTACAGACGTAGAACGGCAGATCCACCCACACCTCACCTCCCTACTTGCTGTTCGAGCGCCAAGGGGGACTCCTGAGCATCGCGACTCAGGAGCCTAACTTGTCACGTAGCCCCTCACTCCTTGGTCCCATCCTGGTTTCCGGTCGGGGCCAATGGCAGCTGAGGTATGCGCGGGGCCGGGCTCTGCCGGCATAGAACATAAGCAAGTAGGAAGGAATAATGCAAATTTCAGGGAATTCAAAAGCAAATATTACAGTCCATGCTGTCATCACAGCATCAAACATAAGTTTTAACGCCTCCCCGAGGCATGGTACATGCGCAGGAATTAAAAGTAGGACGGGAGCCACGACGGAGTCACTTGCCGGCGGGGGAGCTGCGCGGAGCAGGTTCGCCTTGTGGAGCAGCAGGGCTAGCAGCGCTC
The DNA here is from genome assembly GCA_963921465.1 of Triticum timopheevii. NCBI lineage: Eukaryota > Viridiplantae > Streptophyta > Magnoliopsida > Poales > Poaceae > Triticum > Triticum timopheevii. The sequence goes on from OY997270.1 coordinate 146,970,285, forward strand.
CGCTTCGGCCTGGTACTGAAGGCCCGGAACTTCCCCAGCAGGGCCTTCGCACGACCCTTCATGGCATCAGCAGCGGCAGCGGCACGCTCGCCGCTCACTGGCTCCAGCAGGCTGTCGAGGTCGATGTTGGGGTCACGAAGATAGATGTGGGTGAAGACCCGCGTCAGCGCTGCAGAAGACAAGACACGCGCCTCGGCCTCGGCCGTAGGGCCAAGGCCAAGGGTGACGTCCTGAAGGGCGCGAACCAGGAAGGGAAGCAGCTTGGCGGCGCCATCCTCCTCGCCGGCCAGCGGGCTCTCAAGGCCGCTGTCATAAAGTGTCTTCAGCGAAGTGCGAGCCTTCTCTTCCATATCCGCGAAGGCCACGCGATCCTTGGCGAGAACCCGGGCCTTGCCGTCTAGCTCAACCTTCCTCGCCTCCATCTCTTGCTCCAGCACGCCTAGGCGGCCACGGTGCCTCTTGAGCTTGGCCTCCAGGTCCTTGACGGCCGCCTCACGAGCCTTCATGTTTTCCTCCTGCTCTTGGCGAAGGCGGGTCTCCTTGGCAAGCTGATTCTGCAGGCCCTTCAGCTCGCTCTCCAGCGTCTCATAGTGACCTTGGACACTAACTGCCTCCCCCAGGGCAGCATCGCGGGCAACCTTCGCCTCATGGACGGCCTATTTCTCCTCGTCGCAAGCCGTCGAGGCCTAGACCAGCGCCGCCCGTATCGAAGCATCGGAGCGAATCCAGCCAGAAGCCAGCTCCAAGTGCCCGGCCACTAGACGAGGGTCGGCGCCCAGAAGATCCTGCCGCAGACGGTCCAGTCCGGCAATGGCGCGATCCAGAACAGTATTCGGGGAAGCAACAGTCGATGGAGTAGGAGGAGAAGACGGCAGCGTGACCACAGTACCTTAAGGCGGAACCAGCTGCGCCACAGTGGAGGCAGCGTCAAGCAAAGGCACCTCGGGAGTCGCCTGGGTCAAGGGGGCTGAGCTCGCCCCAGCAGGCTCAGCCTGGCCTCGTGAGGACGCCCGGGTAGGAGAGGCCTGCGCGTCACGATCACCTTCTTTCTCGGGCAGAGGCACTACCACGGATGGGACCTCAGGAGCTCCCTTCGGCTTCTTTGCCGCGGGCGCCAGCCTGGCCGAAGGATATGGGCATCAAGTCTCGGCGACAGAACAAAAATCAAGACGGGAAGCAGGCACTTACAGGTCGTCGCTGGTGGACTCGAGCAGCCTCCGGCAGTACTTAAAGCCTGAGAGCCGGTTGCAAGGGTCAGCTTCAAGGGGCTCGGGAGCAGGAGGCGCGCCTGCGGATCGCCCCGGGGCCGGGGCAGACCCGCGGGGGACTAGCCCAGTCTGGTCCTTCTTCAGGATTGGAGGCAGGCTCCCGCCCCCTGCTCATCCTCATCCTCGTCGTCATCACTCTGGGGGAGGCGGAGAGTGTGGGACCTGCGCCGAAGGGGAGGAGCCCTTGACTCCTCCTCTGAGTCAACCCCCTCTTCCTGCTCCCCTTCTTCTTTCTCTTCGCTGGAGTCATCGGAGGACACGTCCACCAGGTCCTCTGGAGCCTCGACGGGCATGGGCCCGTCCCCATTGAAGACAGGCATGGACCCCACTACCTGCTCCCAATCCTCGCGAAGGAACAGGGGTGTAGGAGCGCCCTCCGGCCTCGCCGCGTCGCCCCCAACCAAGGACTGGAGGACCGCAGCCAGATCCTCGTCGGCCAAGACCATGGGGCTCGGGTGAGGCCTCCACATCGGAAGCGAGTACTGACGGAGCGGAGCCAGCTGATGCTCTAGGAACTCCCTCAGCAGCGACGCACCAGACAGCTTCGCCACCGCCACGCTGGCCGGCCTCAGATCTGTGTCCATCTTCTCCAACACCAGCTTCGCGCGGGGATCCAGAAGCTCCACTCGGGACCAGTCGTCAGAGCTCGCGGGGTGCTCCGTGGGCAGGACCAGCCGAGGGTGGACGTGCCCAGCATCCACCAAGACCCATTTGCTCCTGAAGCCCTCAATCCTCTTCTCAGGGTTCGAAATGGCGATGGAGCCGCCGTACGCGAGAAGCTCGCGCACGCGGAGGCGGAACCACGGGAGGTCCGGAGGGAGAAGTAGTGGCGTAGCATGGCCACCGAGGGTTTCACCCCTACGTGAGCCTCACAATAGTAGGCGAAGATCGCCAAAAGAAGGACGGAGTTGGGATGTAGGTGCAGAGCTTGAATATTGAAGTGGCGGAAGACAGAGAAGAAGAACTCGGAAAAGGGAGGCACCAGACCGGCGACGATGGCGCTCACAAAGAGCGGATAGAAGGTGCTCCCTCGGCCTTCAGGGACGGTGGAGCCAGCCTTGAACGCTTTCGCCCTATCAATGCCCTGCGCCTCCGCCATCTGGCGCACCCAGGCAAGGCTCGCCTCTTACACATTTGGCGAGTCCTAGGTAGGCGAGTACCAAGCTCCGGCCGGGGCTTGGCGAGGCGCCATGCCTGGCTAGGGCGCGCAGATGGAGTAGATCTGAAGATTTCGGAAGCAGGAAGGAGGTGCGAGAGAAAGGGGATCTAAGCAGCAACTGGAGGAACTAAAGGAGGCAAGGGAGATGCCGCTCCTTTATCAACTCGCGTGGTTGCAGAGGCGCCCACGTCCAATCAACTGCCACGCGGCGCCCAAGACCGCAGGCTGTTAGGGCCCGCGACGCTTCGCACTTGCCCTTTAGCCTCTCTGCTCAGCCAATTTCGGGCGCGCCATGGGCTCGGGGGCTACTGTCGGCGTTCTAGGAACGGGGGTCCCCAGACTTGCCTGCCTGCGGCCTGCAGCGTGGCTCAAAGGAGGCCCAACACAGCCCATCTTCATCAACACAGGCTCAAGACCCTCGCGAGGGGCCGAGCCTCACGAGGCGGACGACAAGGAGCTTCCTCAGGCACGGCCTCGTCAGGCTGGCTCATGAGGAGGCAGAGAGTTCAAGGCGGGGTACCTCGCGAGGTGCCCATGACGCAAGCCATGACAACCAAGGGCGCCAGTCGGGCGCCAGCCCGCGCAGTGTCCTCCTTTCCTCTTTGTGCAAAGGGAGCAAGTGCAGGCGAGAGCATCAAACAAAGGCGTCCATTCCGGTGCAACAAGACCAAGACCTGCCCAACGGCCAAAAGGAAGTCATTGTGGAGCCCGAGCTGGCGTCACCACCAGAGCCTTTGACAGGCGAGGACCAACTTTAGTCAGGATAAGTGTACCCGCTGTTCCCCTTCAAAATGGCCAATTGTTGGCGGCCTTCCCACTCAATATTTGGGAAGAGGCCCAGGGCCTTTGCCTATAAATAGGACTAGCCACCCCGAGGGTAGAGGCATCTGGACTTGACCTAGCAATCAGGATCCTCACCAAGAAACCAGTAGATAGAGGCTGTTCTTCCTTTGTATTGTTCCTCATCCGCCCAAGAGGCAATCCACCACACCACACACTGGAGTAGGGTATTACACCACAATGGTGGCCTGAACCAGTATAAATCTTGTGTCTCTTGTGCTGTTCAGTTTTCTAGTTTAGGTCCTAGCGATTCGGCGAGGAGCGAGCCAGTAGAGGGTTGAATGTCCGCGTGCACCCCAGTGTTCGAACCTCAAGGGTCTGCCGGAACCCGAAATCCGACAACGACCCCAACTGATGTCAAGGCAGTCCGCAGTTTCTTGGGGCTAGCTGGGTACTATCGAAGATTCGTCTAGAACTTTGGAGTCATAGCCCGGCCGCTGTTCAATCTTCTGAAGAAAGGAGCACCGTTCGTTTGGACACCAGCCACAGATACAGCATTCCGGCTCCTCAAGCAGCATCTGATCGAAGCGCCAGTGCTGGCACTCCCCAACTTCGCCAAACCATTCGTGATCGAGACTGACGCATGCGACAAAGGGATCGGGGCGATACTGTAGCAGGATGGCCACCCTATCGCTTATATGAGCAAAGCCTTGAGTCCCCGATACCAAGGGCTCTCAACCTACGAGAAGGAATACTTGGCAGTGATTGTGGCCGTAGACCAGTGGCGTCCCTACCTCCAGCATGCCAAGTTCACCATCCAGACTGATTAGCGCAGTTTGACGCACCTGACAGAGCAGAGGCTATCAACGCCATGGCAACAAAGAGCCTTTACGAAACTGCTGGGACTCCGTTACGTCATCAAGTACAAGAAAGGAGCCGAGAACACGGCAGCAGATGCATTGTCCAGAGCGAAGGCAACTGAAGTCCTGCACACCATCAGTGTGTGCCAACCAGCGTGGCTCGAAGACATTGTCAACAGCTACAACACCAACCCATAGGCGCAAAGACTCTTGGAGCAGTTGGCTGTTCGAGAGGATCCAAAAGGGCGATTTCAGTTACAGAATGGCCTGCTCCGCTTTCGTGGACGCATCTGGCTGGGAGGAACCATAGCGATGCAGCAGCGCATCATCTCAGCTTTCCACGACAGCCCAATGGGGGGCCACTCCGGATTCCCAGTGACCTATCGCCGCATCCTCAGGCTGTTTGCCTGGCCCAAGATGAAAGCGCATGTGCAGCAGTATGTGCGGTGTTGCCAGGTGTGTCAGCAGGACAAGCCAGACCGCGCTGCGTCGCCAAGACTGTTAATGCCATTGCCAATTCCCAAAGAATCATGGGATCTCATCACCATGGACTTCGTGGACGGATTGCCACAATCGGGTCAGCACAACTGTTTGCTTGTGGTGGTCGACAAGAGGACTCGGTTTGCTCATTTCCTTCCCCTGGCGCACCCTTATACAGCATCTAAAGTGGCTAACATCTACATGCAACAACTATACAAGCTGCACGGTTTCCCTGGAGCTATCGTATGTGACCGCGACCCAGTTTTCACCAGCCACTTTTGGCAGGAGCTGTTTAAGTATGCAGGTACAGAATTGTGCATGAGCACAGCGAACCATCCGCAGACTGACGGCCAAACCGAGCGGGTCAACCAATGCATTGAGACGTACCTCCGCTGCTTCGTTCAAGCGTGCTCGAAGTGCTGGAGTTTTTGGGTACCTCTGGCGCAGTTCTGGTACAACTCCTCACACCACTTAGCCATCGGAATGACGCCATTCAAGGCCATGTTTGGGAGAGAGCCAAGGCACTGGGGAATCACTGCATCTACATCATCGTCGGTGCCAGCGCTGCAAACCTGGCTTGAAGAACGAGAAGTTATGCAAGATCTCATCCAACAGCAACTCCACCGCGTGCGCCAGATCATGCAGGACCAGGCGAACAAGAAGCGATCCTTTCACCAGTTCCAGGTCGGCGATAAAGTCTTCCTCAAATTGCAGCCTTACATCCAAATCTCAGTGGCTCCTCGGACAAACCACAAGCTCAGCTACAAGTACTACGGCCGTTCAAGATCATCCGCAAGGTCAATGATGTCGCCTACAAACTGCAACTTCCTCCTCATGCAATAGTACACCCAGTCTTCCATGTTTTGCAGCTTCGGCAAGCTCTGTTACTAGGCACCACCGCATCCACAACTCTGCCGTCCGAAGCAGGCGACACGGCGATCCCGATCAAGATCCTCCAAACAAGATGGCGCAAGAAGAACGAGACCATGATCGAGCAAGTCCAAGTCCAATGATCGGCAGGCGCAGCACTCGACACCACCTGGGAGGACAAGCAGGCGCTTCAAGCTAGCTTCCCTCATGCGGAGGCTTGGGGGCAAGCCACGTCTCAAGGAGGAGGGGATGTTGACCCCCCTGACGGCCCGACCCCACCTACCAACGAGGCAAGGACTCGGCCCAGCCGCACCCGTTGCTGCAACCCACGCTACTGTGGCCCAGAGTGGCTCAACCGGCCCGGTCCATCTGCTTCCACTACTTAAGCTACACTGCCTCTCCTTTCTCCGTTATCCAGTGGATCAGGAACCCGGCGGCGGCAGGAACCCTAGTTCGTCTAGATCGATCCATTCTTGTAATCGAACCTGTACTAGACTATATTGCCAGTGAGAAATATCCTGTCGATCGCCACCCTTGCTTGCTCCTAACACATGTATTGTGCAACGGAGGGAGTAGAATGGCTGCAAGTTTTTGTATTGGGAAGAAGAGTACATCCATATATTGATAGAGCATTGGAGTTGGCCTGTCACATCCCTGGTTCTGGCCTGCTCTGGGTTAGCTAGTCTTGTGTTGCATCATGTTTAAATTTCTATTAAATTTGAAATGGGGATTGCTCAAACCCTAGCACCAGATCAAATCAACTAGGTTCAAATAAAAGTATTCTCAATAAACCCAAAATGCCCTTCAGAAAATTTCATCATTTTTGGATTAGTCTAGAACCTCTCCCAAAAATGGTGCACATTTTTCGAGGCCATTCTGGATTTTTGAATTAAATCATATGGTATTTGCATTTGGGCATTTAATTGCTAATAATATTTCAAATGCTCAAATAATCACAAACTGAAATGTTTGCTGTTGGAAATATTCCAAACAGTGACATTGAGCAGTTTCATGATTTTTGGAAATGCCCTGGCATTTTTAATAAAGCCAAACACAAGTACAGAAAATAGAAAAACAGAAAAAATTAAAAAAGAGCAGAAGACCTACCTGGCGCTTACCTGTCCAGCCCGGCCAGCCCAGCTGGCAGCCCACCTGTGCGGCCCAGCCCACCAACGCCACCGTCCTCAAGCTCCTGCCAGGAGGACGCGCGCGTGTGGTCGCCGCGCACAGGCACGCGCCCGTGCCACCTCCTGCCTGCTAGCTTGCAAGGCGCCGTGGACAGACCCGCGAGAGCCGTCTGGATCGCTCCGACCGCCCCGCCACTCTCCCCCTCGTCTCCCTCTCACCCTCTCCACCATGGCCGAGACGCCGCGAGCTCGCTGCCGCCATAGCCGCAACCACCGCCTCCCCCTCGTCCCTTCGACATGGCCAAGAGCTTCGTATCGACGCCCTCGTCTTCTACACCAAGTCACGTGACGCGGGACGCACTGCATCACCGCCTTCTTCATCGTCTTCAAGCTCCGGCCCTCGAGATCGCCGGCGACCCCGCGCTCGCCTCGCAGCCTCCCCGAGTCCACTGACCACCCCTGCAGACTCGACGTGAGATCCTCTTCGTTTCCCCTCCATCCTTTCACTCGATTTCGTGCCATATCCATCGTCCCCACCAACCCGAGCGCCGCCGCCCGCCATGGACGTCGGGAATGGCCTTGCCGTGTCCTTGCGATCGAACCCATGCACCTCGAGTCCTCCTAGAGCGCCCGAGATCCCGCCGCGCTCCTCAACTCACTTGCTAACGCGCAGCAGCCCTCGCGCCGAGCAGCCGTAGCTCCGGCCGCCGCCTCGCTCGCCGCCGTCGCCAAGTCCGACCTCCCCAGCACGAACGGATGCCACGGTACGACGCGCGCACACACCAGCTACGCGTAGAGCCCCTCAGTCGCCGATTTGGTCGCCGGAGGAGCGTTTCCGACGCCCTCCGCCGTCGCTGGCGTCGCCGGCGACGAGCCGCGGGTCAACTCCGGCGAGTTTGACCCGGGTTTGACCGCACTTTGACCCACTGACACTTTTAGTTAGGATTAAATTAGCACTAACCCCCCTGTTAATTAGTCTAGCCACTGACTAGTGGGTCCCAGCGTCAGGTTTGACCTGGTCGACGCCTGTTGACCTGCTGAGGTCAGCATGACCTAGTGCTGACGCAATAAATCATTTTCTGGTTTTAAAATAAATCAGGAAATTCCAGAAAATGCTTAAAACTTCTAAAATTCATAGTAATTCATCCGTAACTCCAAATGAAGTAAATTATATATGAAAAATGATCAGAAAAATACAATCTATCCATATGTACTGCTTTCATGCATGTTAGAACAACTTATAGTTGCTGAATTGGGCAAAACAAATAATGGCATTTGAATATCCACATATGGAGTTTGAATTTGAACCTAGGGTTCAAACCAACTTCATTTAACCTGTTGCTAGTTGCATTAGCTCAAAACACAGCATATTGCCATGTCATGACCATGCATCATATTGTGCATTGCATTGATTGTGTTCTTCCTTGTTTTTCGGTGTTTGTCCCCTCTTAGTAGACGTGGTTTCGACGATGAGATCGATGACACCGATGAAGAGCTATACTATCTTCGGAAGTGCCAGGCAAGCAAAACCCCCTTGTTCATTCCGATACAATCCCACTCTCTCGCTCCTGCTCTCTTTTACTGCATTAGGACAACAACGATTCATATGTTACTTGCTGCGGTAGCTGAACCCCTTTATCCTCTGCATGACCTGTCATTGCCACAGTAAATAGATGAAACCCACTAGCATGAGTAGGAGTTGTTTGAGCCCTGAGTGCCTACTCATTCATGCTTGTTTGTCATGCCTGCTATTGCTTAGAGTTGTGTCAGGTCTGATTCATCGGGAATGAATTGGAGGTGTGTGAACATGTCCTACTGTTGAGAGCTAAGTGTGTGAACACGATTTGGTAAAGGTAGCGGTGAGAGGCCATGTAGGAGTACATGGTGGGTAGTCTCATTGCAGCCGTCCTCAGGAACTGAGTTCTGTGTTTGTGATCCATGAACAGCTACTACCACACATTGGGATCCTTAATTGACCCTCTCGGCTTCTTAATCACCCTTGTTCTCTGTCCAGGAGTTGCAACTAGTTTCTGGTGTTTGTAGGTAGTGTTAGTAGTCTACCAAGTGGCACCCGGTACAGGTGGGCTTGGGACAGACTAGGCACAATGGCCTGGTGTACCAAGTGGCACCCGGATGGTGGGCTTGGGAACCCTGCACACATCGTTTGGGGCCGTGAGTGACACCCCGGCTGGATCTCCTTGCGGATGGAACCCGAATAGGCGATAAACCTGGACGAGAGACTTGAGTGTTTAGGTAGGCCGTGGCCGACTCCCTCGCCTGGCTTCCGCTTGAAGGTTGCCGAGGTACATGACGTGTACAGGGCGATAAGTGGTGAGAGCGTGTGTGAAGAAGTACACCCCTGCAGGGTTATCATTATCTATTCGAATAGCCGGATTCCTCGAATATGGAAACTTGGACCCCTTGCATAGTTCATAGACAAGTGAAAGTGGATACTTTAAAATGCGCAAGATAAGCGTGAGTGCTATGGATGGCGTTCTCGTAGGGAGACGGGAGCGGATCCATAGTGGTGTATTGATATGGTGAATATGTGGACTCGTGTGCGCCACCTCAAAAGAGTTACTTGCAGCCGTAGTTCAGGTTAGCCACCGAGTCAAAGCTGGCTTGCTGTAGTTAAACTCCACCACCCCCTTTGTTGATACCGATGCATATGTAGATAGTTCTGATGTAAGTCTTGCTGGGTACATTTGTACTCACGTTTGCCTATTTTATGTTTTTGCAGAGAGACTTCAGTCTCACTAGTAGTTCCGCGTGGACTTCGACATTTAGCTTGTTACCTCAGCTACGATCTTGTGTCCTCGGCAGGATCTGGTAGTTAGTCAGGCTTCCCAGCCTTTTTCATTTGTAGATGTCTGTACCCAGACATGTTAAGCTTCCGCTTGTGCTTTGACTTGTATGCTCTGAGTGTTGGGTCATGAGACCCATGTTTGTAATATCTCGCTCCTCGGAGCCTATTGAATAAAATACTTGAGTTGTAGAGTCATGTTGTGATGCCATGTTGTATTTGCACATATCGAGCATATTGTTTGTATGTTATTGAAATGCTTGGTATGTGTGGGATCTGACTATCTAGTTGTTTATCCTTAGTAGCCTCTCTTACCGGGAAATGTCTCCTAGTGCTTCCACTGAGCCATGGTAGCTTGCTACTGCTCCGGAACACTTAGGCTGGCCGGCATGTGTCCTTCTTCGTTCCTGTGTCTGTCCCTTCGGGGAAAAGTCACGCGATGAATACCGGAGTCCTGTTAGCCCGCTACAGCCCGGTTCACCGGAGTCCTGCTAGCCCAGTGCTACAGCCTGGATTCACTCGCTGATGACCGACACGTTCGATGTTGGGTCATGGATGCCTGTCCCTGTAAGTTTGTGCCACTTTGGGTTTACGACTAGCCATGTTAGCCCGGGCTCCTTATCATATGGATGCTAGCGACACTATCATATACGTGTGCCAAAAGGCGCAAACGGTCCCGGGCAAAGGTAAGGCGACACCCGTGGGGATACCGTGCGTGAGGCCGCAAAGTGATATGAGGTGTTACATGCTAGATCGATGTGGCATTGAGTCGGGGTCCTGACATGGCCTTACAAGTGGGACCGCAGTTGAGGAAACCGACTATCGGCAAACCCCCACCTCGCCCGCCGCGTGATGGCTGAGTTAGAGAAACGATGAGGTTGAAGAGATTGCTCTAGCACAGACTCCAAGAAATATGGTGTTAGATGGAAGTCGTGCTGGTGGCGTGTGTCGTACTCCTAGACGTGAATGCTTGTTCTGGCCCATGCCACCCTATTACTCCTACTACTTACTATATAGTACTAGTATCAAGGATTCGAGGTGCTAGTTACGTAAAATATGGCTACAGTAAAAACACCCGCACGACGCGCGAAGCATGTGAAGATAGTACAAATAGTGTACTACTATTGTTGATTGGCCTCATCCGATAACCTGTTGCAATGCACGTACAATTATGTATTCAGAAAATATTTTTTTGCCTCGTCGCACCACTCACTCGCAGAAGCAACTCGAAAGCCATTCATAAATTTAGTAAGTTTATCACATGAATATCATTTTATTACATACAACAGGTCATCAACCCAAATCGACAACGAGGATACATTATAAATACAAAAAATTTCACCACACAACAAATAACAAACAATGAAATGAACTTCAACTCAACCATTCCTCGGCGTTGGAAACGCTTACTTTGAACCACAAGTGATTCTCTGGGACGGGCCATCTATTGTCTATCTCGAGACCAACGCAGGACTGATCATCCAAGCTGAAGCGGCCTACTATATCAGTACCAGGGTAGGGAACCACGCTAATGTCCAAGGTATAGACACAATTGCTTCTCATAAATGGTGCTAGCAACGTTGTGTCAACAGCAGTTGGATCGCCTTTCACCATCATCGGATAGTTTTGTCCAAGGAAGAACGAGTTTTCTCTACGACTATCAATTCTGTACCAGGGAGAAGGTGTTGGCTCTAGCACACTAGTATCCATCCCGAATACCATGCAACAGGTGTTGGAATAGGTCCGGAGAGTGCGACCATGGGAGACTACACCTGCTTCCTTAGCAGTAACATCATCAGTGGGCTGTATACACACGAGAAGAGGTGATCCATCAGAATTAGTTTCCAAGTGCCAAAGAGTATATGGGCGCTACTCATCCTCATGCTCGTGATCATCACTATCGTCATCTCCCCCTTGGTTATAAAATTTTTCAAGTATAGGTGGTGGAATGTTCATAGGACCTTGGAAACACAAGAAGAAGGTTAATTAGTAAAGGGAAACTTGCTAACCCGCATGCATGTGGATGAAACAATTATAATTACGGTGGAAGACAAACGTACCGAAATCATAACGATTCCACGCAAAAAAGTGCCACGAGTGGTGGCAGCAAACACAAGGCCCTCGTATTGAATTGCATCACAGTACTCATGCGTGTACAGAAACTGATTTTTGAGCAATATCCATCGACTCAAACCACCAAGGACAGCAACAAGCTTGTCGAAGATAGCAACAACTTCATAGTTGTTGTAATTCCAAGAGCGGTTGGGAACTCGACAAAATGCTATCTTCCGTAGAAGACAGTCACCATGATAGTATTTGAACGTGCGTACAATGTCGGTGTGCTCAACCTCTAGGCAGTCTGCTGAGATTTTTGGAAGTGGAACACGGTCACGAGTGTACACATTCACAAGTTCCCACTCGCAGTTGGACCCAATGTAAACAACCCAATCTCCATTTGTGCCTGCCCAAGCCTTGCCCTCAAGCAATGGCATCTTAACATCATATGTATCATTATCAAGCGGCATCAACTTGCATAGGGCGAGGCCTCTGTCGTGACGGCGCCAGTCATCAGAGTCACAGCGAAGAAGATAGGGGGGATCAAACCGCTCCTTGACTCTTGGGTTCCTTGTAATGATGTTATTAGTTGAGTCGAGAATGGGCTTGAACGAACCTGCCATGCTAGCCGAGGTGATGACGTCGCACCGATCAATGAGTTCCTCCACCATGTCATCTTTTAGATCGGGGCAAGAATAACGGGGTCGTTTCCTCCTGTTCCCTCCATGGAGAAGACGACCGGACAATGGCAGAAGAAAGGGTGAAGGGCTGAAGGAAAATGGAGGAGGGAGAGGAAGAGCGTGCGACAGCAGTTCCAAATCGAGAGGGAAAGGCGAAGAGTCGGTGGACGGTTGCCAGTGTGCCACGGTTCATGAAGCGGCGCCCCGGCCTACACGTCGGTTCAGAAATACTCCTACTACTCGCCGTCGTCTCACTAATATGTTGGAACAGGACCACATGTCAACGAAACATGGTGTGTAATTTCTCGTGCAAAATGCAATCTGGCTGCGTTGGCCCGAGGTGCCACATTAGTTTGTTTTTTGAAAGTTTGCCGCATTAGTTATCGACCTTTATTTTTTTAACATGCAATCTGAATGGATAGCTCCTGTAGTCATCACACGTGAGCGGATATAGTGATGGTTGATTCGCCCGAGCAACTTATTTCTATGGGAATATGGGAGTACCAGCGGATTCAAGGAACAGAGAAATGATGGTTGCTTCGTCCGAGCAACTTACTGTGGTGAAGGTGGGGCTCTGTGATTTGACTGCTCACTAGTAATTACTACTGCGGCGCAACGACCGGGGTGAATCTTTCCCTGAAGTTGTGTTATTGCTGCATGGCAGGTGGAGCCGGATGAAGGATGTCCAACATGTCGGCGAAACGAAGTTGAATGGTTTCTGGCATTGCTATCAATCCTTCAGGATTTGTTTATATGTACGCATTATTTTGATGAAATTGTACTGTGATGCTATGAAGGTTCCACCTTTCGTTCCCGCAGGAAAAAAAGGTTTCAACTTAGCATTCATGTGTCTTGCCTCGGGATTATCTCGTTAGAACATTCCATCAAATACAAATGAAACTAACATGGCTAATGCATCTCAATGGTTCGCAGATCAGCGCCAATATTCACATCACAACTGAAGAAAGAGTTGTGAGAAGGTGTACAAATAAAGAAAAAAAATATAATTGATCGATGCTGTTCGTAGGCATGGCTCCGTTTCCTTGGCACAGTGTTCATTGCTTGGCAGCTAGTTTCACCCAGCTCTGTAGCCAAAAAAGAGGTGTATGAAGGACACCACATCCGATCATTTTGTGCAGCTCCACTAAAATCTGGCGGACCATCCCTGTTTGCAAAGATATCTAGTCAGTGTGATTACAATAATAGTGGAACTAGATGATGAAACATAACACATATAAATAGAAGCCAATCACCTCTACGATCTCTCCCTAGGACTAACTTCTTGTTGGAGAAGATTAGGCACGGAGTTGTATGAGGAGGATAGCAAAACCAATCTCCCTTTCCGTAGTCCCACAGAAATGTAAAAACGTTGCCCGTGTGACATTTTGGCGGAACTGCACAAAACACTCTTCAGAAAAGTGATTTGTGCAGTTCACCAAAAGGTCGCAATAGCAACGAGGTGAAAATGGATAGCCCTGTTTGCAAAAGGAGGTCGAAAGGAAACAATTACTGCCCAATAACACGACTTGAAGACACATACGCCGACAAAAAAGAAGCATGTTCCATGTAAAAAGGGAAAGATAGCACATGGTGGTTTATCAAAAATGGTGTGAGGACAAGATTGCAAGATGGAAAGTACGCCGGCCGAGATACGATTTAAGCAAACAACTAAAGAAGATACACATGCAGCAGTGTGGGAATATGGGCAGTGGAGCAAGGCCGGAGGAAGCTGTACCTGAGGGTCATCGGGATGTTACTAGGAGGACGCCGGCTGCCGAGATCTGCCCATACTGCGGCAGCGAGCAAGTGGCGAAGGCCCTACCGCGCCGGAGCTTGGTCAGAGAGAACGGCGGGTACCGCAGATCGGGACGAGATGCCTCAACGCCGTCGAATGGAGAGACGATGCACATCCTCCCCTTCCGCCGACGAACGGGATGCGGCCGGATCACTGACCAATGCTGAGAGAGAGAGAGAGAGGCCACAGCGGCCTTGTGTGAGATGGTGTGACGAGAGACAAACCCATTTTTCCATTTTCCCCACGGCAGTCGTTTTATATTCTAGGCGTGGTACCCGACCCTCCTTCGAGTAAACAACCGCTACACTCGTCAAATTATCACGTGGGCTACCTTTTCGTATAGAAACGAACTCCACCGTGTACCCGCGCGGGTGTGGCCGGGAACGACGTGAGTACGTGCGTCCTGCGTGCACTTCTTCTTTAGGTGTAGGTACGTACGTGGGTGGGTGTGAGAGAGATGGTTTGTGCGAAACAGAGGCAATGTGTTGATGATATCTCAATCAGAAAAACGTAACATATGCAATGTGTGTGAAACGGAGTCATGGACGTGAGATATCGATAGAATTGAAAACAGGGATGAAGTGTGTGGCTGCGCGATCGATAAAGAGTGCCATCGAATTTGTGTTTGCCCATGTCAAAGATACAGGACGGCTGGCCTATTGGAACTTGAAAGGGCAGAGGTGCGTTCTTCTCCGTCGCATGGGTACCTACCTACAACGTTCGACGATCGGTGTGTGTGTGGGGGGGGGGGGTAGAGACCGGTCGACTAGTATATGTGTGGGGAAGGAGAGAGACCTAGCTATGTATTGAGGGAGATCGAACGACATCCCTGGATATGTGTAGCAGAGGAATAAGGTTGGGAAAAATACAAAGGTAGAGCGTCGGAGAGTTGGTGGTGGAGTGGCGTCTCACAAATGGTGGGAGAGGCCTGCTAGACAAACGGAGGGTGTGAGTGCAATATCAATAAGAGAGGGCGGGGGATGTCTGTCTGTCTATGCACGTGCGTGTGAGAGACGGGTCGGGAGGTATTCAAGGATGATGAGGGGAGAAGATATGGTTGTGGTAAGCATGCGTAACTACATAGGAAGATCAAGCGTCATAACTAGCGAGGTAAGTGTATCGGTGCTTGGTGAAAACGAATTATAGTCGACCTGGCTATATGTAGGGAGATAAGTTCATATACGTGCCTGCATGTGTTAGAAGAAAATAAGGTCTGGAGAGGCAGACAGGGGGAGAGGGTGTGGCTAGGAGGTGGTGCGAGAGGCCTACCATGTCAAGGGGGAGGAGTGTGCAAGCATGTGATTAATGAAAAGAGGGGCGGGAGTGCGCACCTTCGTGGAATCGTATTGGACATATGGGGGCATGGACGTTGAGAAGAGAAGAGGGGAAGTATATATGTGTTTGTTGCAGGCACACTTGGCTAGAGAGGTATATCGACCGGTGTGTGCCAGAAAGAAGGAGCCGGGGGCCTACACAAACCGCTGGTGGACGACCTAAAGAGAAATAATGAACGTGCGTGATGGAGGGGACGCTAAGGGTGTGTGAGGGGGGCGGGCGTGTGCATGCATGATAGAAAGTTAGCGCTAGCTAGCTACAAATAGAAGAAGATCGTGAAGGTGTAAAAGATGAACAAAGATCATAATTCATTATAAAAAAGTGGATACGGATACTTGAAGAAGATATCATAATGTAGAACATTGATTATAATTTGGGCTAATGTGTAGCTTTTGCAACTCAGGTCTAAATACTTGTCATAATGTAGGGGGCGGGGCACTATACTTTGTGTGATAAACACGGTGTACGTATGGAACATGGTTTAGATTATGAATATATAGTTAGTACATCAAATGTACTATTATCTGGAATCAACATCAAGTGTATTCAAAAAATAGAATTCGAGTTCATGTAGGACACATAGTTCATATCTATCTCTATAGTAATCATGTGGTGTGTTATTAAGGTAATAAATGATGGTTGAAGTTGGCAAAAATCATGATTGTAGATTCTTATTGAAATAGAGAAACGAATTCAAATTTAGTTCGAATTGCAGCGGTAGTATAGACATTTGGAATGCACTAAAATGTTGGTATGAGTAGGTTACATGCATTATATAGCAAGTGAAAAAATTTAATCGGACATAACATGGATTCATACTCTCTCCTTCCATCTATATAGGGCGTAATGACATTTTTAAGACCGCCTTTGACTATTGACAAGATTAATAGTACATGACATGCACAATGTGAAAATTTATCATTGAAAGAACCTTTCACAGACGAATTTAATGGTGTGCTTTGTGTAAGTTGCATGTCATATATCATTGCTCTAATATTTGGTCAATGTTAGCATCGAAAAACACATTAGGCCCTATATAGATGGAAGAAGGGAGTAGCTTTGAATAGCATTTGTATAGTAAAATGGGGCAAGACTCTCTCTTTGTGTGGTGTGAATAGTTTTATTTTTTCGTTTTCTTTTTGGTTGAGGGAAGTGCAAATTGATTTGGTACGTACAAGTACAATATTACTACACGTTAGGCTTGTCCCTAAAATTCAACCCGCGTCTTGTTATATCCCGAAAATTCAGATATCGTGCTCCCAAAACTGGCGCCTTCACAACCCGCGCCTTGCTATCCCGAAATTACAACGCGCGCGAAAACTCCCAGCTGCCAAATCCCGACACGCGAAATCCCCCTTCTAACCCTGAGCCAAAAGGGCCACTAGTTCAAATCGGTGGGGGGTACTTTTGTAACACACCCTACATTTTGGACAAGCGCGTCCCTAAGTCATGCTTCACCCCCTCCCATCGCCCCCTTTTCGTCATTCGAAATCCCAGGCCGCCATAACCTCTCCGCTCCAGTCACGAAACCCCACCCTCCTCCATCCGCCACGTCACTGCTGCCTAGCCGGAGCCTCTTCCCCGATGACGTCGTCCACCACAACAGCTCGACGTCCCTCGTCCACCTCCCCGGATGAGGATCCGTCGTCCATCTCGCCGTCCCGCCGGTTCAGCCGCCCCGTCCTTCACCTCCAAGGTGCTGCTCCGACGATTGCCTCGTCTATCCCGGCTGCTCCATCCCCATAGTGTCGCCTTAAACTGCTCCACCGGAACCGCAGCATCCTCACCGACTCCTCGGACGAAGCCAAGGCCTACTCGGTGCCACCAAAGAGGTTGTACACTCATCGCATCGCACCTTCTCCTTAACTCGACCTCCCGGCGCCGACGGTGCTCCATCCTGCACCCCCATGGAGCAACTACCTTGAAGCCGACTCTGCGGGCGACATCTCCACGGCGGCTCTCACCCAGTGCGAGGCCCCTTCGGTGGCAGCGTCCATACCAGTCGGATCTGCTGTTGCTGCTCTGGCTCTCGCTCGCTCGCTCGTGCTGCTGCTGCTGCTCCGGCTCTCGCTCGATCGCTCGCTCGCCCAGCTGCTGCTGCTGCTCTCCCCCTCGCTTGTGCTGCTGCTCTACTCCGATTAAGCCACACTTCAGTCGATTGAATCGTCTTTTGGATCAGTTAATTTTCAGGGGTTGGGGGGGGGGCTCGCCGGAGTTAAGGAAGAACCACCCATAGTGGGGACGGGGGCTCGCCGGAGAGGTACCCCACTATCTATCTTAGGGTTCAGGGTGGGGGGCGGGGGGCCTAGAGGGCTGGCCAGGGTGGCGGTGGCGAGTTGTTTCGGGGCGGCGAGGCGGCACTGGGGCCGGCGGTTCGGCCGGTGGTGGCTGGCGGCTCAGGGGGGTGCAGGTTGAAGATGAACTGCAGGCCCTCTTTGAACTACCTGTCAAGTGCCTCTCTGCTACCATTGCATTCAGTTTCGATAGTAGCATTCAGATTCCACAGTAAATTTCAGTTTCAACTGTTAAGTTCACAGTCAATAGGTTTTACCTCATCTGTTGTAGTCAGGTGGTTTTTGGTGATGTTAATTTTACATCCGTTTTACATCATCTATTGGAGATGCTATTAGAATCCCACTTGAGATTGACGATGTCTGTCTTGTGCTGCTTCAGCCTTGACGTCTTACGGCTCACCGGAGCTGCTCCAATGACAGAACGATCCATCACAACAGAGCAGTGCCCTGGACACCGTCTACAGATTCCTCAGATCTTCCTCCACACCTCCGACAGCCACCTCTGCCTCAACTGCTTCAGCGACCAACCCAATGATGCTGAGGTCGACACGGCTACGGCAAAGAGGTTGTACACTTGTTGCATCACTTATTACTATACATTCACGTTAATCCATTAGGGCTATTTAGGTTCAATGGAAAAACATAGCAATAGGGAATTTTCCAATGGCACTCTGGTATTCAATTATTCATGCATTTTGTTGAAAGGAATGAAGCAAAACATCCACCTAGACCTACTTTTCAAAATCCTATGCATGAAAACAAGACCAAGTGCATTAGTTCAAGAATAACATTCTAACTGTACACGCTTTCATATGGTTTCACTTTATTTTGGCCATGTTTCTTTGCATTCCTCTCCTCTTCCAATTCCTTTAAACCAAACACCCAAGTTGACAGAAATCATGTGTTTAAAAATGCTCTGTTTACCATGTGCATTTTCCTATCCTATTCAGGTGTTTTTCCTATCCCTGCGTTTTTCCTATCCTATTCAGGTGTAAGCCAAATGAGCCCTTACAGAATTACTTCAGTTACACGTATGTGTCGAAGGGAACTTTGTGTGGTTTGTCTTGCTCCTGCCGTGACGTCGTCCACCTCACTTGAGTTGCTCCATCGATAGAAGCATCCACTAAACCAGACATCACGACTCCTGACCGTCTTTCGCCTCCTCAGATCTCCTTCCCTGCCGCCGGCACCCACCGCAATGGCATCACCATCATCGACTCAGCAGATGAACCTGAGGAGTACACGGGTCCACAAGAGAGGTCACACTCTTTTGTTTCTGCTTATGTTATGCGTTGCTTAAACTTACCTGCTACCTTATCGTCTTGTTCAGCTCTTGGACTCCCAAGTCAGGTCCAAATTAATGTTCAAACTTGATTTCTAAATTAGTTGTGGGGCAAATATCGAGGCAGCAATGAATAGTATGTCTGTCTAATATCAGGTTCACCTAGGGTATGCCCATGTTGTTCATCTTGGGTGGGAAACAAATAGTAAAGCAATCATCATCTATCTTTTCATTAGTTTAAAGCAATCATCAGTCTGGTATCATTATTTTTGGATCCATCCACTGGTTGTTACCATCACTCTAAATTTCTCCATGCTCTCCTTACATAATCTCACCATATTTTTTTGTATGCATGTCAGATATTGTACACAGTCATGCTGAACATGTAGAGAAAAAGAGAAGAGTTTTGCGCGGCAATACAATGTCATGCAGACATCGCTACATGGTGGGTTCAATGGCAAACCCTCCCAACCCCTCTCCAGATTGTAATCCAGAGGAAGATATCTGTTCTGAGGCGGATTCAGACGCCGCTGACCACTCCTATTTACCCCCCAAGGTGTTTGCTCTACCTTGGCATGATGATGTTAGTCATATCATGCATATGTTGCCTTGCAGTGCCTACTTTTGACGTCATATATGTCATCTGCTTAGTTTAGACATGTTCTGTAATGCCACCAATTTAGTTTCTATATCATATATGGGAATTATGCAGTCTCATGTCTTTTAGCCAGCCATAATATATGTGAAATGTGCAATGCCATCCTATTTAACCAGGCATCATATATTTGAATGATATCTTGCCCATCCTTTTCTTCATTACATTTCCATTTGTCGACAATGTTTGTACATTAAACTACTCTTCCTCTGAATCAGCCATTTGGGTGGGAGATGGAAAAATCTGGAGTGAAAAGAAGGCCTTCAGAGCAAATAGTGCTACCTATCGAAGCAGATCTCTTGTTGGGTCCTGATAGCTCCTCAGAGATGGATTCAGAGACAGATGACCAGTCCTATTCCCCCACTGAGGTGTATGCTCTAACTTGGCACGGTTATACTGCTCATATCATGCATACGGTGTCTTGCATTGCATAGTTTAGACATCATATACACAATATTCAACACCATGTTCTTAGTTCAGACATCATATCGAATGCCCTCTGTTTAGCATATAAATCACATATGTGAATTAAATGATGTGATCGTGATTAATTAGATAACATGTACGTGAATTATGTCATGCGATCCTATTTAGTTATTCATCATATCTTTGAATTATGTTATGCTATGCTATCCAGTTTAGATAGACATCATATATGTGAAATTATGTCATGCTATCCATTTTAGTTAAACAATATACATGTAAACTATTTCATGCCCTCTTTTTTCCACACTATCTATTGCATCTGTCTCTCATACAATGTCTGTACATTCAACTATGTTTCCTGTTTATCAGCCATCTGAATTGGAGCGGGTGATGCCAGTATCTAGCGGAATAAAAACACGGTCTTCAAATAAAACAGTGCTACCTCTTGGTGGAGATAACACCCCGGTTGTACATGCACAAGAACCAGCCCTACCACACATAACCCAAACTCTCGCAGATTGTACCCCTACTGCGATGGACAGAGAACCAGCTTCACCCAATCTGACCCCAACCCCAGCCGATAGTAACCCAGTTCCTGTTGACACAGCACCATCTCCACCACAGAGCTCCCAAACAAGAGCAGTTAGTAAGGAAGCTCCAGTGCCCAAAGGGCCAGTAATATCACGGCGAACCCAACTCCACCAGTTAGTACGCCTATTCCTGTGGAGGAAGCACAACCAGCTAGTCGTAGTTTATCATCTATCGCATTTGATGTTGTTAAATCGTATGTGCGTATCTTCCCATCTTGGAAATATTATACTGAAGATGAAGGAAAATGCCAGTTGCAGGTGTTTGTCCAGGAGTTATGTGTAAGTAATGTTATTCATGGCAATTACTTTGCTCCGTCTCATACATCCTACCTCCATGATGGTTATAATACAACAGATTTTCCCATTTTTCTCTATAGAGAAGGACCGATTTGGAAACTCATGATGAGGTAAACTGTGCTAATACCTCTGCTATCTTCAAGAATGCTTGGTGGCAGTATTGGAATTACCTGAAGAAAACATACTTCACCGGCAAAGAAACTCATCAAATTCCGTTACGTTCTCCTGAGACACATTTACTGGACAATGACTGGGAACGCCTTGTTCTGTACTGGTCCCGAACCAAGAATGTGGTAAGGTCTATGAGCTCATTTTCTATTTTTAAGTATTATATTCTTGCATCTTACTGTACTTCATTCATGTAGAACAAGTGCCTAAACCTAAAGAACAAATGTTCTAATTTAAGATTGAATTGCTATCATAGTTCAAAAAAGCGCTAGGCGTTAATTGTGTGTTTTGCCACCGCCTTGCGCTTTACTGACCAAAGCGCATGCTTATGCGCAGTTATGCACAGATTAAGCGTAGTTATGCGCAATGCGTTTTGCCAACGCCTAGAGCCTAGACGCGCTTAAGCGCTCGCTTAGGCACGCCTTTTTTAACTATGATTGCTTTGCTCTTGTATCACTCTATTTACTGATACAAACTTATTTTTAAATTGAAGGATCCAATCGAAACTCCAATGGCATAGCAGGTATGTTCATGCATGTTTCAATTGTGTATAAAGTTGACTTTCATATCATGCACATTACTAGCATCAACAGAGCCAATAGTGTTGTTGTACATGTAGACCTGTGGTACCCATCCGAAATCTTGTTGTGCCGTGTAGTTTCCCACGCTTTGTATTCTTTCACTGCTACTTTGTCTTGAACTGATATGATTTGAACCTTGTCTCTATTTTGATTTGGCTAGACAATGTAGTGACCATAAGACATACATATATGTTTGTTTGATGCTTTCATTATGTACTAGTACTTTGAAATAGAAGACTTGGTAGTTTAATCTTGTCCACCTTACAAATGAACTGGTTCACCGAAATGAGTTTCACATACTAGTACATGCTAAACTTGTTATGTGTCTGCTTGTTTCTTCTTTTAGAATGCTGACAGAATATT
This sequence comes from Triticum timopheevii, assembly GCA_963921465.1. Lineage (NCBI taxonomy): Eukaryota > Viridiplantae > Streptophyta > Magnoliopsida > Poales > Poaceae > Triticum > Triticum timopheevii. The sequence goes on from OY997270.1 coordinate 146,992,153, forward strand.
GGGGAAGAGTGCCTTATTAAGCATTGGTAAAGGAAGTAATGCAGATAAGGTTCAGGATAGCGAAACATCCTTGTTGGTCTCCAACAAACTGATAAAATAGCTAAGGAAGACTATCTTGAAGACAGCGAGACAACCCCAAAGTCCTATCTTGGTTTAGTGTTCGAGTTACTGGCCACTACTGCTTGCACAAGCTATTCAAACTCACTGTCTGAATCAGTTCGGTTTCTTGAGTCTCAACTACAAGCTGAAAGACATCGATCAACTGTTCTGCGACAAGAAGCGGAAGGACTGCGGAAGTCCCTGGAGCATTCAGATGCATACTTTCTCGTGCAACAACAAGCGTTGGATGATTTTAGCGCCAAACAGGACAAAGCTAATAAGCTTGCTAAGCTTATTGCTAGCATGGTGGATACCCAGGATAACGTTTCTTGAGCTCTTCTGAAGTTGTTTCAGTTATGCTCTTGTTTTGCTGCGGCGTTTATTTGCACTGGTGGCCAATTTTGACGGCCAGTGTATGTAATATGCTGCTTTGTTCCCTATATTTGCACTGGTGGCGAACTTTGATGCCCAGTGGATGTAATATGTGTAATAGCGGTAATAGGCTAGCGTTAATTGCTTGCTTATTTATTTCCTTATTGTCTTGTTTAGTCACTGCAGTTCTTTTTCTGTGTTTTTCTAGTGGCCACAATAGCCTATTTTTGGTAACTAGGCCAAAATAATCATGGCAACACACGGAGTGTTGTAACCATGGGCCTCCTGCAGGCCGTATGATCCATGGGCCTTCTTCCAGTCGTAGGATCCATTGGCCTTCTATACGGGCCATAGGATCCATTGGCCTTCTATACGGGCCTTAGGGTCCATGGGCCTCCTACGGGCCGTAGGGTCCATGGGCCTTCTACGGGCCGTATGACCCGTGGGCATTCTACAGGCCATAGATCCATGGGCCTCATACGGGTCATAGATCCATGGGCCTTCTACCGGGCATATCATCATTTCGCCAATCATGGGTCGTACAATTCGTGGACCATAACGGGTCGTTACTAGACCGTATTTGATAACTCTATGAAAATAGCCCAGCGGGTTTTTTTGACATGAAAACGGCCCAACGTATTAACGGTCCACAAACGGGCTGACTGTAACGACGGGCTGAATTTGGCCCACAAGCAGAAAATGACAGTAATGGGCCATATGTAACCGAATGCTGCAAATGAGCCCAAGAATCAATGGGCCCTGAGATGGCCGAAAGATAACTTGGGCTGGAAACGGCCCTATAGAATAACGGGTCATTAATGGGTATAAAGTGATACACTGTTCATTACAGGCCAGTCTCACCACGGGCCGTTAATGGGCCAAGAGTTACAAAGGGCCTCATATGGGCCGAAAGAAGTCATGGGCCACACATGGGCCGGAAGTTAAAACGGGCTGGAATCATATTGGACGGCCCAGATGACGCTACTGGGCTAATTCGGATACGGTGTAACGGTCCCTGGGTTAGCGGGCTGTAAATGGGCTATATGCGAACAGGCCGTTAACAGGCTTTCCATGGGCCGGCCCGTCACCTTTTGACCAAGTCAAACGGGCCGGCCTTTTCACAGGAATGGGCCTCTGTTGGGTTGTGCCATGTGTCGTCGTATCATAGGCGCCTTCGGTCCAATGAGCGGATGACATCTGTCCCAACGGTGAGCCGACACGTGTTTCCTCCAGCCAATGATGATTTTACACGTGGAAAATCCCCATTGGTCAGGGCTGTTAACGGGTTATCGGATCCAAAACCCGACCCGATAGCTTAACGATGTTCCGTTATGGTGGATGCCACGTGTTGGTTGCCCTTGACGAAAGCACTTCTGTGACGCGTGATTTATCGTCATGGAAGTGGACACTTCCGTGATGATAATTTTGGTAATGTCATGGAACACTTCTACGATAGCAAATGTATGACTATCTTGATTCTGTCATAAAATCGTCGTGGATGTACATGCATGACAAAAAACGCGACCTACTGTGACAAACACGTATCATCACGGAAGTGTATTTCTTTGTAGTGTATCGTACATCCACGTTGATGGTGACTTCAACCCACGAAGGGTAACGGTTGCGCGAGTCCATGGAGGGCTCCACCCACGAAGGGTCCACGAAGTAGCAACCTTGTCTATCCCACCATGGCCATCGCCCACGAAGGACTTGCCTCACTAGCGGTAGATCTTCACGAAGTAGGCGATCTCCTTGCCCTTACAAACTCCTTGGTTCAACTCCACAATCTTGTCGAAGGCTCCCAAGTGACACCTAGCCAATCTAGGAGACACCAGTCTCCAAGAAGTAACAAATGGTGTGTTGGTGATGAACTCCTTGCTCTTGTGCTTCAAATGATAGTCTCCCCAACACTCAACTCTCTCTCACAGGATTTGGATTTGGTGGAAAGAAGATTTGAGTGGAAAGCAACTTTGGGAAGGCTAGAGATCAAGATTCATATGGTAGGAATGGAATATCTTGGTCTCAACACATGAGTAGGTGGTTCTCTCTCAAAAAATGTATGCTGGAAGCGTAGGTTCGTTCTGATGGCTCTCTCCACGAATGAAGAGTGAGTGGAGGGGTATATATAGCCTCCACACAAAATCTAACCATTACACACAACTTGCCAATCTCGGTGGGACCGAATTAATAAACTCGGTCGGACCGATTCAGCAAATCTAGTGAACGTTAGGATTTTCGGTGGGACCGACATGCAACTCGTTAGGACCGATATGGTTAGGGTTAGGGCATAACATAATCTTGGTGAGACCGATTACTCAAACTCGGTGGGACCGATTTTGGTAATAAGCTAACTGGAGAGTTGGTCAGGCAAACTCGGCGAGACCGATTTTGGTAATATGCTAACCGGAGAGTTTGCATTGTAATCTCGGTAGTACCAATTGCTCAAACACGGTTAGACTGACTTTGGTAATGGACATACACAGAGAGATTACAATCCCATCTCAGTGAGACTGAAATCCCTATCGGTGTAACCGATTTGCCTAGCATTTTGTGGCAGTTGCTAAGACATGTGAACTCGGTGGCGCCTGATAGAAAGAGTCGGTAGGGCCGAGGTAGACTTTTTGGTTTAGGACATTTGTGGATGTGAGAAAGTAGTTGAGGGTTTTGGAGCATATCACTAAGCACTATGAAGCAAGAACCTCATTAAGCAACACCTCATCCCTCATTGATAGTATTGGCTTTTCCTATAGACTCAATGTGATCCTGGATCACTAAAATATAAAATGTAGAGTCTTGAGCTTTGAGCTTGAGCCAATCCTTTGTCCTTAGCATCTTGAAGGGGTTCCACATCCTTTAGTCCATGCCACTCCATTGTTGGACTTGTCTGAAACATACTAGGTAAAAGTCTTAGTCCAACAAGAGATATGTTGACATTAATTACCAAAATCACCCAGGTAGCACTTGTGCTTTCAAATGCTTCTGCATCCCGACACGCTACTTGCTGTCCATACCCGGCAAGGCGGACGCTTGGCTGACATCCCCTGAATTCGGAAAACTCCAGCAGTTTGAATTGTACCATTACCACAAAATTTTCATACCACGAACACACCAAGAATTCGTGCTCACACCACCGTTGTCCATCTCGCGGTTTTCCTCCTCTCTCCACACCGCCACCTTCGCCTGGTGCCGTCTACCACACAATCTGGTACAAATGCTTCGACTCCCACTTCTAAAAATCTTTAGCTTGTGGTGGTTTATCTATCGGAGGCCTCACTGCACAACATCATCCACTCCAGTTGCCCTTCCCTCGAGTGCTTGCTTATTGTTTTGGGAATAGAAATCCGTAGCAGTTATCTCCAAATAAAGTCGCCACACCTTAAAAGCATTGGAATTTGTTTTGAAGGACAGCAGCTCATCATTGAAGATGCCCCTTCACTTGAAAGGTTGCTCCTTCATAATTGTTATACACCTTCACAAATAACTGTCATCTCTGCGCCCAAACTGGAGACCTGGGGTGTAATTCGTGACCCGTTTAATAATCACAAGGAGTTGGTGTTTGGCTCCTCACTTTTTCAGGTACCGTACATTATCATCTTCACATTTGTAATCATATGCTGGATTTTCCATTTGTGCGCATAAGTTTTATATCATCTTGGAGTACACTTTGGGTACTAATATTATGTTATATGCTCAATGAAGAGTTCGTCCATTGATAGCCTATCAATGCTGCTGGATTCTGTCAAGATCATATATATCAGAATGTATAGTTTTGATCTGGTCATAATTATTGGTTTGCTGCAATACTTTCGATCTCTGCAAAATTTATACATAGAGATGATGATTTCATGCACATTGAAAGACCGTATATATTGTACTAGAATTAACTGTTCAGCTGTCATTCTTTTGACATACTCTTTTTTCAGACCTTAACCGTTTTCAATCTTCATGTCTACTTAGGCAGAACCACATGGAGAAAAACATATAACCAATCGGTGGCATAATAAGCACAAGGATTTTCTTAGTTCTCATGACATTCGTTTGAGGACAATAACGATGGAACGATATGCATCCAACCAGGCAAATAGAAGCTTTTTCACATTCTTCCTATTGAATGCGAGGTTAATATTGTCCATGAGGCTTAATTTTTACCGCAAGAGGTTTCTCACGGATGGACATGTTGAACAGCAAAAAAAGAAGTTTCAGGTGGACAAATGGGCTTCTAAACATGCTCGGCTTCTATTTACAACAAGTTGTAGTCATCCTGAAATAATTTTTTTTGCACAGGAAGTTGATTTTATGGATCAGACCGATCCATTTGTTTGCGACTGCAAAAAAGATTCGTTGGGTTAGATGCTACTGTCATGTTCAATCTGGGTTTTGTCTAAAAATTTGATGAACAATTAATCCTTGGGCTTTTTGTACCATTTGTATGCTTGAGTTGCATGTTGTTGCCCTCGTACTCCCGTCCACCTGTGACTACACTGCCGCATCTTCCACGACTGCTGTTCGTTCCCGTCCGAGGCCTCGCCGTCGTTCTCTGCCTTGGTTTGCTCATTGTGCCCGCCGCCATCTGGCGTTGTCAACATGGTCAACAACCAAGAGGAATCAGGGGATGACTGTACGTGGAGAGGTTGACAGTAGGGACCCACCATGGTCATTGCATTTCACAAGCAGGTGCCTCATTATTACAAGCCAAAAAAATAATTCCTCCTAATTGTTTGACAACTAGGTCCCACGCCATTGTCAATGTAGTCAATAAACGAGAAAATTACACAATGAGTGGATAACACCAGGGACCCAGCAGCTCGCCCAGTTGTTTTTAGTTTCAGAGACGGAGCTCAACTGCGTGCTATGCAGGGGTTGTGCCCGTCTAGCCCACGCTTACGCTTTTATTAAGCACATGACGAGCCCAGTTGATATATATTTTCTTTCTAAAATTGGCTAGCCTAGTTCTTTTTTTGGAGAATACCAAAACCGAGGCCTACTTGCTTTTCTCAGCCCTGTTGGGCTGCAAATCTTTCAAGACGAGGAGGGATGTAAGTAGTACGAAAAGGGCTTCCCTAGAAAATGGGCTATAAGTTGTAAGAAATGGGCTGTAAATTTTTAAACAAAAGCCAACCGGCAATTGCATTAAAATATCATTTTTTTAGGATTTCTCTACTCTCTACTCTTATAAAAACCAAAGCCAGCTGGCAATTACATTAAAATATCATCTTTTCTCCCACAAGATAAACTACTCATACAAATGCATCTTCATGTTCCGTGCAACGAACGGGCATCTTGCTAGTTAAGATTCTAAATTTCATTCAGTTTTTTGGGGAAGAATTGTTTTTTGAATTTTATTTTGATATAATTTTATGAAATTAATTTTTAACGTGACTCGAAATTTCATGATTAAAAGAGTTCGGACCCCACCGAAATATGCAAAATTTCGTTGAATTTTTTAGCAGTGCCCAGAATATATGGTCTGTAATGCTAATAAAAAGATGGGCTTCAAATATCCTTAAGAATTCGCAAATGGGTTGTAAATTATTGAAAATAGTGGCTAATGGGTTGTATGCTGTCTTCCACGGATTTGGAGGCTGACTACTGGGCCTACTAGGTTGACGATGACGCTGTCCGAATTTTTTTTAACACGTACGCAAGGCTTTGTCAACTTAGTCAACACACAACAGTGACTGTTGGATGTCCATCCAACGGCCGCCATGCTTCTTAAGTCTCTGATCTTCCTGTTCCAGCAGCCCTAACCAACGCCGGCGGGACTGCCTGCTCCCTCCTCCCGTGGCTGGCTGTGCTGCCGCCAGGCCATCCCTCTAACCACCCACACATCCTGTTATTTTCCGGCAACGTCAGCCGCAACCAACTAGTGAGCGCTCGTACTCCCCTCAGCGTGGGAATCCGCTGCGGTGGCTTCGCTGGCTCCGGTTGGTTCTCTTCCTGGGCCTTGCCCTCATCCACCGTGTTTGTGCTCTCGGCGCGGCAAGGTCAACATGGTCAACAAACAACAGCCATCGGAAGAGGCTGACAGTAAGGGCCCACATAGGGAAGTGCCTCCTTATTACGCGCAAAATAATGATTCCTCCACCTGATAGCTGGGACCCACCGGAAGGGCCTCTGTATTTCGCAAAAAAAACTTTCCCCCCGCTGTCAGCTCGGACCAACCGGAAGTGCCTCCTTATTACGCACAAAAAAATGAATACTCCCCCTGCTAGCTGGGACTCACCTTGGTGGGAGGATGACTTGTGGGCCTACTAAGTTGACGGGGATGGAGGGCTTTGTCAACTTAGTCAATACGAACGATTCTAGCTCCAGTGACTGTACGATGTCCATCCAACGGCCATAGTGCTTCTTCAACCTCTGGTCTTCGTGCTCCAGCCGCCCAAAGCAGCGCCGGTCGTGTCGAATGCTCCGGCCTCCGGTGGCCGGCTATGATGCCGTGGAGGCCTCACCGCCCTCTACTACTCCCACCGCTAGCCAGGCCATCCCTCTACTCACCGACACCCCATGTAATTCTGCGGCGACGGCAGCCTCACACCGTAGCCAAACCAGTGAACCCTCATACTCCTCTTCACGTGGGCATCCACTGCAGCGTCTTCCCCAGCTCCGCGTCATCCCCTTCCTAGGCCTCACCGTCGTCCACCGCCGTGGTGCTCTCGGCGCGGCATGGTCAATGTGGTCAATGACCGACTTCCATCGGAAGAGAACTGTACGTGGAGAGGCTGACAGCTGGGTCCACGGCAGCCGCAAGGAAGTGCCTCCTTATTACGCGCAAAATAATTATTCCTCCACCTGACAGCAGGGTCCCACCGGACGGGCCATCGTATTTCGCGAGAGAATGATTTTCCCCCTAACTGCTAGGACCCACCAGCTACATCTTCGCATGCAAGGAAGTGCGCCTGTGTCAGGACCGGTTTTCCAATAAAACATTTATTGAGAAACCATCCTTTATATAAGACTAGTATAGGAAAATCTTCCTTACTGGTAGATAAATCCTTGTTACAGAAATCCAGAAGTACCAAATATTATACAAGGTTGAGCGGAGGCTGCTCAACAATTTATTACAAGCACGCCAATACTATACATAAAGGCAGATATGACAAAAGGGTAGGGTGGCATAACTACAGACTCGTAATAAAAGTGGTGGTGGATATGTCACGGTGATGTGGGTGACAGGACTCCTAATCTTACAGCTCATCGAGCACCGGAGTGAGGCTCGATGATTTTATTCGGGTAGCGGAATCGTATATGATACAAGTGACCAATTACAGGATCGCACGGGACTGACTGGGACTCCTCTAGGCGTCGGACTCGCTATCGTACTCTTCATCCATAAGATCGCCTTCATCAACATCTGGCCAAATCAACAAGCCAGGTGAGTACTTTGAATGTACTCACAAGACAGTTTGGACATAAGATATAAAAAATTCAAACATGATGCACATGAGCAGATTAGTAATGCACACTCAGATAATAAATTTGCACTGCATGTAAAATGAAAAGGAAGTCGGGCGGTAGTCCTCCCAAAATCCTAATAAAATAGTTGAAGACCGATCGGGTGTCTGAAGCGACGCCTCGAAAGGTAAAAAGAAATTTAACATGCCGAAGTCGGGCATCAGGGTGACACCGCATAAGGGCTTATATTGAATGTAAATGACAGAACGTGCCTCAGTCGGACGTCTAAGCGACATCTCGAAAAGGGCTTATAATGAAAGTAAATAACATGGATGCCATACTCGGACGTCTGAGCGACATCTCATAAAGGGCTTATATCGAAAGTAAATAACAAGAGTGCCACAGTCGGACGTCTGAGCGACATCACATAAAGGGCTTATATCGAAAGTAAATAACAAGAGTGCCACAGTTGGACGTCTGAGCGACATCTCATAAAGGGCTTATATCAAAAGTAAATAACAAGAGTGCCACAGTCGGACGTCTGAGTGACATCACATAAAGGGCTTATATCGAAAGTAAATAACAAGAGTGCCACAGTCGGACGTCTGAGCAACATCACATAAAGGGCTTATATTTCATCATTCGAATTCAAGGAGTTCATGAAATTAAATCATTTCAAGGAAATACACAGTACATAATAATAAACGGGTTAGTCCATCCACAAGAATAACATTCAGTCGGGTTTACCACTCATGTTCATTCACCGGAGATTGTCACTGAAACTGACACTGAGACTGTCAATGAGACGGATGTTGAGACTGACACTGGTACTGACATAGATATGTTGATCACAGTCCTTGGCCATAGATACGGTTACTCGAATGGTTTTGACTCTATAGAGTTTGTACTCTTTAACCACAGCCAACGGATTTCAGTAGTCACAAAGGACTAGTTCCGTTTACGGTATTTTAGAGGAAACGCATCTAACTAGTACACACCCATTCCACATCCCATTGCCAGGGATCACCCTAGGCAACGTTCAAGAAAAACTTTAAGACGGGGAGGCCACAACCTCGAATAGCATGGGATCAAATTTATATCACGCGCTCTAAGGGGTTCCCCCTCTCGGTCCCAACCGGAAACACCCATGCCCCCTGACCGGATGACAGGCTTTAATCCAGGGCCATGGAACCCTCATCATGGCCCCTCTATTTGGTGTGTACAGGGAAAGAGGTTTGCAACTGACTAGACCGCATTCCTTGCAGAAGACATGTGGCAGCACAAAAGAAAAGGCGAACGGGAACGTGTCTTGATCCACATTGAAAACTGGAGTTAAACGGTTGGCATAAGACTGGCATGCTTCAACAGTACCAGCTTGCAACCTATCATGCCACCACATGATCAGGTTATCTCACCATCATATAAACTCATCGAATTTTGAAGCTCACTTGTAGCTTGCTTTGCATGCGATATAACATTCACTAATGCTTGCATGAACATGCCATGAGAAAAACTACTCAGGTAAACATGCAAGACACTCATCATATCAAAGGTTCAAACATGCTTGGCTGGTTCGGAGTAGTCGGAGTCTAGCTCGGCGAAGTTTGCGGTTCCGTCACCTCCTCCGGTATCTACGGTATAAAGAAATCGCATACTAACATAAATACCATGTGTGCATAAAACTTGTTCCAAATACTTTTCAGATAAATATGATAAAAAACTAGACAGAAAAATAAAGATGACAGAAAAAGAATCAATTCAAAATCATCTTCTGTTTAAAAGTTATTAAGGTTTTAGTCCAGGGACTCATCTGTAATGAAACAGAAAGTTTCCAGGGGTTAGTTTATAAAAAAGACAGAAAACATCTCAGTTAGAAAACGTATTTTGCCCAAAGACGTTTTCAGAAAATGGTTCGAAAAGGAGAAAAAGCTGACGAGGGGGTCCCACTCGTCAGGTTTGAATTTCAAAACAGAGCACACCGGCGCCCGAGGGCTGCGGTGGTTGCCGGCGTCGATCAACGGCGAGGAAGGGGGAGTGGATGGTACCTACAGACACACGGTGTTCTCCCGTATCAGTGGGTGGTGGAGTTGGTCGCCGGCGAGCACCACGTCGACGGCGGCCTTCACTCCGGCAGACGGCGGTTCGGGCGAGGATGGTTCTCTACGAAGGGAGCTGCAACCTTCAAATTGAGGCGCGGGTTAGGCTAGGTAGTGGACCATGAGGTTGCTGACGCGGTTTGGGAGGCGAAGCTGCTCTCACCAGAGAGGATCTTGCCGGAGCCCGAAGCGGATCAGGGCGGCCGAAGTCGGGGAAGAAGGCCTCCCCGAGGTCTCCCTAGTAGCTAGGCGTGGCTCTGTTGAGGTGGAGGAGTGGTTCTGGGTCGAGGGCGATCTCGAGGCCTCCATTTATAGCCGGCCCGAGGCGGTTGCCGTGATCGGGATTACTTCGGTGGTGATTATGGTGAGGCAGTGGTCAAACGGGTGGTTTAGGGGTCGGGGCAGCTGCGGATTGGATCACTGGCTTCATCCCATAGCTAAACTTGGCCATACTTGGGCGACCCTCCAAGCCCTCGACAGAACGGCTCAAGGGATCGTCGGTGGTAGAGGGCGCGCTCTGCGCCTCTCAGGCCACGACGATGGTGCTGCAGCACGCACGGGCAAGCGGACAGCCATGCGGAGGCTTCTGGTGGCTTGGGCGGTGATGGACGGCGCCGACAGGTAGAGCTGACCCCTGTTGGCTGCCACGGGTGGTTCTGCCACCACGGAAGACGCCGGCGTTGGCGGGACACGTCGCCACCGACGCTCGCACCCGTCCAAACAACCCTGCGGCGCACTGGATAACGAGAAGGAGCAGGGAGCAAGGTGCCAACATGCACACTGGTGAGATTGACGCCGCGGCTCTGAAGAAACGACATTGACGACAGACTGAATCACAGAACTTTCTGAATTTTACAGAAACAGTGCAAGCCAGGTGTTCGACAAAATGTTTTTCGCATGTGGAAAATTTTTCTGGAGTTGGGGCTTGGTGAGGTGGTCTCTTGATGCATCTAGAGGCTGCCTGATTTTTCTCAGATTTTTAGGAGAAGAAAAATAATGAATTTCACCAAAAATGGCAAATCTGGTTCAAACTTGCAGCAAGCAAATTTTGTAATTTTTTAATTGTGCACCAGTGGATCTTGATGGATCTAGGTTGAGGGTACTAGGGACTAGTCATAGGAGTTTATTTGGGACCAAAGCTCAAAAGGAATCTGGTAGTTCCTTTGTAAGTTACCAAGGTCCAAAATAAATGACAGAAATTTTTTGAGGATAAAATAATTATAATAAAAATAAAAAATGGGTTGAAACTTGCTGGAGTTGGGATATTTGACTTGACCCAAAGTAGGGGGTGGGTTTTGGAAGAAAATTTTCAACCTAGGTCATGGCAAGAGAAATTTTTTTAATGGGGAAGAATCAATCCATAAGTCATAGGGATATATTTTTAAAAAAAATAAAAGAAATATTAAGAAAACCCAAGATTCTCTGTGTTGACTCAACACATGTTGAAAAACCCTCAAGACCAAAATCAAATAAAAAGGATTTCAGAAGAAGAGTCCTTCTAAAAAAATTAAACAACCTTCTTTAAAACAAATAAAGATTTTAATAAAAACCAAACCAGAATTTTTGTAGTGTTACAACACCTACCCCCTTAGGCCGAGATTTCAGCTGATCCTCAAATAGGTGTGGGTACTCTGTCCGAAGAAAATCCTCTCTTTCCCATGTTGCTTCTTCCTAGGTGTGATTGCTCCACTGAACTTTGAAAAACTTAATTGTTTTCTGACGGGTTCTCCTTTCAGACTCCTCCAGTATTTTTATTGGAAGTTCCCTGTAGTTGAGGTCTGGTTGCACGTCAATGTCCTCATGAGATACATGCTTCTCTGGGTTGCTTACACATTTCCTTAACTATGAGACATGGAACATGTCGTGGACGTCTGACAGCTCTTCGGGTAGGTCTAGCTGGTAGGCTATTGTGCCTCTTCGTGCAACTACACAGAAGGGTCCGATAAATCTTGGTTCTAGCTTTCCTTTAACTTTGAACCATTGCAGGCCCCTCATAGGTGATACTCGTAGGTACACATATTCACCGGGTTCAAAGGTTACATCCCGATGTTTTCGATCATAATAACTCTTTTGTCGGCTTTGAGCTGTCTTGAGTCGGTCCCTGATTAGCCTAACTTTCTCCTCAGCTTCCTTGAGCATGTCTGGGCCGAAGATACGATTGTCTCCTGTTTCTGACCAATTTAATGGAGTACGACATCTCCGCCCGTACAAGGCTTCAAAAGGTGCCATTTGTAGGCTGGCTTGGTAACTGTTGTTGTATGCGAACTCGGCATATGGCAAGCTTTCTTCCCAGTTGGTTCCATAGGTGAGAACACATGCACTCTAGAATTTGGTTCACGCGTTCAGTTTGTCCATCAGTCTGGGTGGTATGTTGTACTGAATACTAGTTGAGTTCCCTGAGCTTGTTGTAATTGATCCCAAAATCTAGAGATGAATTGAGTGCCTCTGTCGGATATTATAGTCTTTGGGATTCCATGCAGACAAACTATATGGGAGAGATAAAGTTTGGCAAGCTTCTAAGTGGTGTGGGTCGTCTTTACTGGAATGAAATGTGCCACCTTAGTTAATCTATCTGTGATGCCCCATATGGCATCATATCCGTATCGTGACTGAGGTAGTCCGACAATAAAATCCATTCCAATTTCATCCCATTCCCACTCAGGTATCTTGTTCGGCTGTAATAGTCCTGCTGGTTTTTGGTGCTCGGCTTTAATGCCCTGACATGAATCACAACATGCAATGAATGTGGCTATATCCCTTTTCATACCATGCCACCAAAAATTTTCTTGAATGTCCTTGTACATTTTGGTCCCTCCAGGATGGATTGAATATGGAGCGGTGTGGCCTTCGGCTAGAATTTGCTGCTTGAGGTCTTCTATATTTGGTACGCAAAGTCTGTCTCCGTACCATAATATTCCCTTATCGTCTATGATGAATGCTGAGGCCTTGCCCAAACTCACTTTTCTTTTTATGCCTTCGATGCTGGGGTGTCCACGCTGAGCCTCCTTTATCTGTTCCATTAGGGTAGGCTGTATTTCCAAATTTGACACGTTGCCCTCAATGACCATCACCAAGTTGAGTTTGGCGAACTCCTGCTGAAATTCAGGTCTCGAGTTTGGTAGACTGTTGTTTCCCGAGCTGGGGTTCCGACTAAGAGCATCTGCCACTACATTCGCCTTTCCTGGATGGTAGTGAATGCCAACATCATAATCTTTCACTAATTCCAACCATGCGCAGTTGTCGTAAATTGAGTTCTGGTTGCGTGAAAATATATTTAAGGCTTTTATGGTCAGTATATATTTCACAACGATTTCCAAGCAAAAAGTGCCTCCACTCCTTGAGTGCATGAATGACTGCTGCCAACTCCAAGTCATGAGTAGGATAATTTTCTTCATGCTTTCGTAGTTGCCTGGAAGCATATGCGACTACTTTGCCTTCTTGCATTAATACGCATCCAAGGCCCTTCTAGGATGCATCACAATAGACTTCAAAACTTTTGTGTATGTCTGGCACAACCAATACTGGTGTTGTTGTTAACTTCCTTTTGAGTTCTTGGAAACTTTTCTCGCAAGCTTCAGTCCATACAAATTTCTTATCCTTCTTGAGTTACTGTGTCATTGGTTTTGCTATGGTGGAGAACCCATCAATAAACCTTCGGTAATATCCTGCCATTCCCAAGAAACTTCGCACATCTGTTACGTTGGCTGGTGGTTTCCACCCAAGTAAGACCTTGACTTTTTCTGGGTCTACGGCAACACCTTCTTGGGTCAATACATGGCCTAGAAAACCAACCTGTCTTAACCAAAATTCACATTTGCTGAATTTGGCGTATAATTGGTGTTTCCTTAATTCTCCCAGTACAATCCTGAGATGTTCAGCATGCTCTTCTGGTGTCTTGGAGTATACCAGAATATCATCAATGAACACCACAACAAACTTGTCCATAAATTTCATAAACACTTTGTTCATGAGGTGGACAAAATATGCGGGGGCGTTTGTCAGTCCAAATGGCATTACTGTAAATTCATATAGTCCGTATCTGGAGGTGAATGCTATCTTGGGGATATCTTCTGTCCCTACTTTTAATTGATGATACCCTGACCTTAAATCATTTTTTGAGAAAACCTTGGCTTCTGCGAGCTGGTCAAATAAATCATTTATCCGTGGCATCGGGTATTTGTTTTTGATGGTGACCATGTTGAGTGCTCGATAGTTTATACATAATCTCAGTGTACCATCCTTTTTCTTTGCAAATAATAGTGGTGAACCCCAAGGTGAGGTGTTAGCCCGTATAAATCCTTTGTCCAGTAATTCTTTTATTTGCTTCTTTAATTCCACCAAATCGGATGGTGCCATTCTATAGGGTTTCTTGTAAATGGGGGTGGTTCTAGGTGCTAGTTCAATGATGAACTCTATTTCCCGGTCTGGTGGCATGCCTGGTAGTTCTTCGGGAAATACGTCAGGGAACTCACACACCACTGGAACTTTTCTTAATTCTGAAACGTCCACCTTGTTCAACCTTGGTTACCGTGACATTGGTCTTTCTTGAGTTGCAATCTTTATCGTCTTCCCGTGATGATGGGTAAGAATTACAGTCCGATTGTAGAAGTCGATAAATCCCTTGTTGGTGGTTAACCAGTCCATTCCTAGGATAACATCCAGTCCCTTATTTTTCAATACAATGAGGTTTTCCTGAAACTTTAGTCCCTCAAACTCAATAACCACACCTTGGCAGTAACTCTGAGTGATTTGCTTAATCCCGGGGGACTTGATGATCATGGATTTTTCCAAGGGAAGCATCGAAAAATCATGTTGCAAAGAAAATTTCTTTGAAATGAACGAGTGAGAAGCTCCAGAATCAAACAAAACCGTGGCAGGTATTGTGTTGACAGGGAACATACCGAGTACGATATCCGGGGCATTCTGTGCTTCCTCCTTGGTCACATGGTTCAAGTGACCCTTCTTGTGATTGTTATTGGGGTTGAAGTTGTTACGCTTGGGTGTTGAATTATTTCCGTTGTTGTTTGGCTTGGGGGCTGAGTTTCTTGGCTTTGGGCACTGTTTGGCATAGTGTCCTTCCTCTCCACAAGCGTAGCAAGTAAAACCTGGGTGATATGTAAAGTCCTTCTCCCTTGCATGAATTTTTTTTGTTTGGGCGTGGAATATTGGTCGTGGACTTGTTTGCTCCATTCTTCTGAAAATCAGTCTTGTTCCGGTTGTTGCGAGCATGAGTAGTCTTGTCCCTTTTGCGCTTGCGAAAATCCTCCAAGCTGTGGCGCTCATTTTCCAATGTAATAGCTTTATCCACAAGTGTTTTGAAGTCCGGAAAGGTGTGTATGACTAGCTAGCATTTAAGTGCTGGTGCCAGACCGTCCAGAAATTTTTCCATCTTTTTATTTTCAGTCATGTGCTCTTCGTAGGCATAACGAGATAATTGAGTAAACTGACTATGGTACTCAATCACTGTCATGCTCCTCTGCTTGAGGTCATCAAACTCTCTTTTCTTGATCTTCATAATGCTTTTGGGAATGTGCGCCCCACGAAAACCTTCTTTAAATTCTTCCCAAGTGATGTCATTTTCATTGGGGTGCATGTGTAGGAAATTCTCCCACCATGATGCAGCTGCTCTAGTGAGGTAGTGAGGTGCATATAGTACCTTCTCACGGTCTAAACATTGTGCAATAATTAATTTCCTTTCAATGTCTCGAAGCCAATCATCGGCCTCAAGTGGTCTATCAGTGTGGGAGAACGCTGGGGGACGTGTCTTTTGTAGCTCAGACAACTTGGAAGGCTGCTGATATGTTTCACGGTGATTTCCCATATTGATAACATGGTTCATCATTTCTTGATGCTGCTGCTGGCTTTGCTCATAAAGGCGGCATACTTGAGAAAATGCTGCTTCACTGCCTTGCTGACTTGACTGCCTCTGTGTGAAATTGTTACTTGTCTAGGTCCCATAATTTTCTTCCGGTGGACTTGGCATGGAATGAGTCCAGGGATGAGGCATTTTCCACTCTGGGGTATTTTTGCAAAATTCATGAGAAAAACTGAGTGGTAAAAATAAATAATTTTGCAAAGGCGGAATTTTTAAAGACTCCAAGATTTTTCAAGAAAATATTCGATTGCGCATGGAGATAAACTGCTCAGTACCATATCTTACATGCGAGTCGTAATTATACAATACATCACTTAGGATGTGCGTACACATTCCTGACATGTTATTTAGGCTAGTGCACTTCTCCAGTTCCTACATGATGCGCACACAAACTACTTCTCACCATACCTATATACATATAAACATATCATACAAGCTGGTACATCGCACGGCTGCTAGGCGCACTAAGTCAGAGATGGTAAGAACTTCCCTCGGCCTGCCGAGGGTAAGACCCAGTGATGCTGGAGACTCAACCTCCTCCTCACTATTAGGCTCCAGGCGCGAAGTGCTGAGTTGAGGAGCTGGTGCGGGCGCGACAGGTGGTGCAGTACTGACTGGAGTACACTACTAGGGAAAAGCCTATACACAGAATCTTATCAGCAGCGTGCCTCAAAATAACTCGCTGCTGCTAACTAGCAGTAGCACGGACAACTGAAACTCGCTGCTGAGACAAATATAGCAGTAGCGCGCCCAGCCGAAGACGCGCTGCTGCTATAATTCCTACGAGGCCGCCGCGAGGCTAGTTATAGCAGCAACGCGTTAATACGATGCGCGCTACTGCTACGTAGCATAGTAGAAGCACATTTCCCCCACAAGCGCTACTGCTAAGTTTCCTACAAAAATTTAGTCCCACCTCGCTCCGTGAAGAGAGTTTCTACCACCTTAAATATGTTACTTCTCACACTTTGACAAGCACTTGATCTTCATTGAACTCTATGTGTAGAATTTGTGGCTGCAATATGAGTCTTCACCTGTTCCTAAACCGGTGAGGAGACATATTGTCGAATCAGATTGTACACAAAAAGATCGTTGATGATCAATGTGTATTTTTGCATGCTGACATATAGCAGTAGCACTTTATCGTGAAAAGAGCTGCTGCTAGATATATTAGCAGTAGCGCGTTTTGGTGAAGAGCGCTACTGCTAAGCCATCAATCTCCCTGATCTCCTCCCTTCGGATCCACTCACACACAGCCACTCAAATTCTGCGTTGCACGCCCCTGTCGCCCCTCTCCTCCGCGCGTCTGCGCTGTGCGCCCCCATCGCCGCTCCTCCGTCTGCGCCGCGCGCCGTCACCTCCTCCTCCTTGCTGGACTCGGTACCGGCCTCCTCCTCCGTCCTCCCTCTCCACTCGCCGCTGGCCGGCCCCTCCTCGCTCCGCCTTCCTCCTCCGTCCTCCCTCAACTGGCCGCGCCGGCTGGCCCCTCCGCGCTCCGCCTTCCTCCTCCATCCTACTCTCTTCTCCCTCCTCGAGTCGCCCTCCTTCTCCCTCCTGCTCATATGCAACATTTTGATTTAGTTGATATAATTTAGTTGACTTAGTAGGCTAGTTGATTTAGTTGACTTAGAACATTTTGATTTAGTTGATTTAGTAGGCTAGTTGATTTAGTTGACTTAGAACATTTTGATTTAGTTGATTTAGTAGGCTAGTTCATTTAGTTAATTTAGTTGACTTAGAACATTTTGATCTAGTTGATTTAGTAGGCTAGTTGATTTAGTTGCCTTGGAATATTTTGATTTAGTTGACTTAGTAGGTTAGTTGATTTAGTTGACTTAGAACATTTTGGTTTAGTTGATTTAGTAGGCTAATTCATTTAGTTAATTTAGTT
Source organism: Triticum timopheevii (assembly GCA_963921465.1). NCBI lineage: Eukaryota > Viridiplantae > Streptophyta > Magnoliopsida > Poales > Poaceae > Triticum > Triticum timopheevii. Next base: position 147,009,875 of record OY997270.1, read on the forward strand.
GACTTAGAACATTTTGATTTAGTTGATTTAGTAGGCTAGTTGATTTAGTTGCCTTAGAATATTTTGATTTAGTTGACTTAGTAGGTTAGTTGATTTAGTTGACTTAGAACATTCTGATTTAGTTGATTTAGTAGGCTAATTCATTTAGTTAATTTAGTTGACTTAGAACATTTTGATTTAGTTGATTTAGTAGGCTAGTTGATTTAGTTGCCTTAGAATATTTTGATTTAGTTGACTTAGTAGGTTAGTTGATTTAGTTGACTTAGAACATTTTGATTTAGTTGATTTAGTAGGCTAATTCATTTAGTTAATTTAGTTGACTTAGAACATTTTGATTTAGTTGATTTAGTAGGCTAGTTGATTTAGTTGACTTAGGAACATTTTGATTTAGTTGATTTAGTAATCCTTTGCTCATATTGCTTTAGGAAGAATGGCGCCGCCACCACCACCACTATGTCAACTGTGCAAGTCAAGATGCGCCAGCAGCCTTGCAACTGGCAAGCTGTTCGGCATCTACTTCCAGCCGAGTTTTCGTCATGCGGCGGTAAGAAATTAGATGAAATGTAATAACTATTTTATTTTTAGTGTTGGCATTACTGCATTGTGTCATTTTGCTTAGTTTACACAGATCGTCCCATGCAATGTGAGGTTGAAATTCAACAAGCTGACAGGAGACACTGTGACATTTGAGGCTCCTGGGGGGCCGTACACTATGGAGGTCGAGAAAGGACGCAATATGTCGCAGATTGGAGGAGATGGATGGGCCCGTTTCGTCGCTCGCATGCATCTTTCTGGTGGTGAGTTGATCAGCTTCAACTTCCGAGCAGAAAGACCCAAGCTAGCTGTCATTTATCTCAACCTGGTGGAAGATGATGAAGATGACGAAGATGATGAAGATGATGAAGATAATGAGGACCCACTCGATGAAGATGATGAGGACCCACTTCATGAAGCCATCGTAGCTCAAAGAACAAGGCTGAGTGAGGAGGAGGTGTCCAACCTGTGGGACATAATTCCGCCACGTGCTGACTTTGTCGGGGTGCCATTCGTGACCCGCTTGACAAATACCATGGTTGATCGACATGATATGGTATGTTATACTTACAAATGCAAATTAATAGTGTGAATTACTTAGTGTACAGTCCAATGATATGGTATGTTGTGTGGAATCTAATCGATGATATTTATGTTTTAGTGTAGAGTTCGATCACATGCATGCTTATTAATTGATATGTTTTTCTTATTCAGAAATTGGCAAAGAGCATATCTGTGAGTTATGGTATCGAGCCTGATGAAGAAGGCTCAGCTGGACTATGCCTTACTGGAAGGGGCTCCGTCACTACCTGTACTTACCGCATGGACACGGACGGTCGCACACACTTAAGCTCGGTTGGGTGGAAGAAATTCCTCGATGGCAAGAATCTTTGTGTTGGACAGGCCATCCTAATTACTATCAGGAACACCAACCGCCTAGGCTTGAGGATGATGATTGTCTTCGATATCATCTAGAACTACATATGTGTGTGTGGCTATATCATCTAGAACTACATATGTGTGTGTGGCTATATCATCTAGCTAGAACTACATATGTGTGTGTGGCTACACCATCTAGAACTACATATGATGATCGTCGTCGATATCATCTAGAACTACATATGATGATGGCCGTTGATATGACCATGTACTGCTTGAGGATGCATGTTGGCTATGCATGAAATTGTTATCTTAGTCCCTTCGTTCCAAAAACCACGACGAGTAATTTGGAACGAAGGGAGTACTACCGTACCTAGTAATGGTTTATGAATTTGATATGTACTAGTAGTACCTAGTATCTAGCATCTAGCATCTGAAAGGAGAACTGGAAGGGAAAATGATGAAAGATATAGCAGTAGCGTGGGATGAAGAAATCGCTACAGCTAGTTAATAGTAGCGCATTCCTAAAAAGCGCTGCTGATATCGTTCAACAGTAGTAGCGCTGGTTGGGGCCGCGCTACTACTATGAGTTAGCTGTAGTGCCTTATTAGTAGCGCGGCCACCCGCGCTGCTGCTAGCCTGAAAACCCGCGCTGCTGCTAGCCTTTTCCCTAGTAGTGGTAGGAGCAATGCCTTGGTCAAACTCCTCAGTGGTAGGCAGGCGGCGAGCGGTGGAGAAGATGGCAGGTGTATAGGATGCTGCGGACGAGACATAAGTCAGTGGTGGTGTTGTATGGAGGAGCTCCCTCCTGTTGGCGGAACAGCCTTGCACGAAGTCCATACGAGCAGCCACAAGGTCATCCACGAGGTTATCAAAAGCTGCCTCAAGAGCTTTGAGGTACTCAACCAACATTTCAATAGCCTCATCCCTCTCTCAACCAGGGCAAGCGAATGCATAGTGACAAGTGTATGGCACGTGGCAGGGGAGGTAGCGGTAGCGACGAGCCTTCATCGAAGGAAGAGCATCCCGGAGACGAGCTATCGCCTCACGGGCAGCCATCTGCATAGCATGCCTCTCCGTAGGCATGGCCCTTCCCACAAATCGGAAGCGGCGTGACTCAGAACATCCTCCCTTAAATTGCACCACGGCCTGGTGCATAGACACGCTGTCGCTAATCTTGTGCTGGTAGAGTGTGAACTCCGGACGAGCCGATGGCCAGATCGAGACTTTGGTGATGGAGACGAGAATCTTGATAAATCCCTCAGGTACATTGGTGAACGCTTGTGACTCACAGTCACTGCCCACCATCTACAAAAGTAGACAAAAATTCCGAATAGTCAAATCATAAATTTATGATGACCAACAGAAATTGCTACATTTGCCAAATATTAAAATAGCACCGATTACGCTAATAACCGATTAGCGATCGCACCTAGTGGCTTCCTTTATATAAGACTAGTATAGGAAAATCTTCCTTGCTGGTAGACAAATCCTTGATACAGAAATCCAAAAGTACCAAATATTATACAAGGTTGAGCTGAGGCTACTCAACAATTTATTACAAGCACGCCAATATTATACATAAAGGCGGATATGACACAAGGGTAGGGTGGCATAACTACTGACTCATAATAAAAGTGGTGGTGGATATGTCACAGTGAAGTGGGTGACATGACTCCTAATCTTACAGCTCATCGAGCGGCGGAGTGAGGCTTGATGGTTTTATTCGGGTAGCGGAAGCCTATATGATACAAGTGACCAATTCCAGGATCGCACGAGACTGACTGGACTCCTCTAGGCGTCAGACTCGCTATCGTACTCTTCATCCATAAGATCGCCTTCGTCAACATCTGGCCAAATCAACAAGCCAGGTGAGTACTTTGAATGTACTCGCAAGACAGTTTGGACACAATATATAACAAATGAAAACATGATGCACATCAGCAGATTAGTAATGCACAGTCAGATAATAAATTTGCACTGCATGTAAAATAAAAGGAAGTTGGGCGGTAGTCCTCCCGAAATCCCAATAAAATAGCTGAAGACCGATCGGGTGTCTGAAGCGACGCCTCGAAAGGTAAAAAGAAATTTAACATGCCGCAGTCGGGCGTCAGGGCGACACCGCATAAGGGCTTATATTGAATGGAAATGACAGAACATGCCTCAGTCGGACATCTAAGCGACATCTCGAAAAGGGCTTATAATGAAAGTAAATAACAGGGATGCCACAGTCGGATGTCTGAGCGACATCTCATAAAGGGCTTATATTGAAAGTAAATAACAAGAGTGCCACAGTCGGACGTCTGAGCGACATCACATAAAGGGCTTATATCGAAAGTAAATAACAAGAGTGCCATAGTCGGACGTCTGAGCTACATCTCATAAAGGGCTTATATCGAAAGTAAATAACAAGAGTGCCACAGTCGGACGTCTGAGCGACATCACATAAAGGGCTTATATCGAAAGTAAATAACAAGAGTGCCACAGTCGGACGTCTGAACGACATCACATAAAGGGCTTATATTTCATCATTCGAATTCAAGCAGTTCATGAAATTAAATCATTCCAAGGAAATACACAGTACATAATAATAAATGGGTTAGTCCATCCACAGGAATAACATTCAGCCGGGTTTACCACTCATGTTCATTCACCGGAGATTGTCACTGAAACTGACACTGAGACTGTCGATGAGACGGACGTTGAGACTGACACTGGTACTGACATAGATATGTTGATCACAGTCCTTGGCCATAGATACGGTTACTCGAATGGTTTTGACTCTGCAGAGTTTGTACTCTTTAACCACAACCAACGGATTTCAGTAGTCACAAAGGACTAGTTCCGTTTACGGTATTTTAAAAGAAACGCATCTAAATAGTACACACCCATTCCACATCCCGTTGGCAGGGATCACTGTGACACCCCAAAATTTTGACCTTGTTTTATTAATTAAAATTTTGCCAGGAAACTAAAACTTTTATTTTCTGGGCTCCCTTTTTGATTTTTCTGAACCTTCTTTTCTCCCTTGCTACTATGGAGTTTTCCCCATGCAGAAAACTTTTCAAATATGTTATTGGACTTGTTTAACCTCTCAAGAAAAAACTTTTCTTTTATTAGTAGAACTAATTACATAATTAATTTGCTTGATCTTTATTTTCTTGAAAAATGGTTTTTCAAGGTTATATGGCCATATTTGAACTATAACCATTTGATAGATTTATCTAAAAATCCAACCAAAATTTGGAGATATCATGTGATGTCTCTAAATCACGTTTGTGCAATAATATATTTAATTCATTGCATATTTTGAGCTCTACACCCAATTTTCTTCTCTGGTCCAGAGAGCAATTTTGCACTACAACCCTTTTAAATAATTCTTTCTAGCCTCCACCAAAATTATGGGATGTCAGTAGGAGCATATTATTCAGCTTTATGCAAAAACCCAGCTATGTTCTTTGAAAATTTGAGTGAATCATCCTCATTTCCATTCTAGTCCAACTTAAGGTTTTGTACTACAACTATATTTTAACTTGCTCCTTTTGCTGTGATTCTTTTTCCTACTTGTAGTACACCTTACCAAACCCTTAAGTCCAAGAGCATGAACCCATTGGGAGAATTTTTGTCCATGCAGAGATGCCATTTGTCTCCTGTCCAGAATGGAGTTTTTGCAAAACTTGCACTAACAAGTTTCTGCATTTGCCAAACCAACCTTACCACTCTCTCTTGCATCTAAGGAGACACTGATCTGGAGGATTTGGCCACTCCAAGAAATGCCTAAGTGCCCTTAGCATTTTGTCAAACACCTTTCGGGCATGATCAGCTTTGACATAAGTCTTTGGTTGCACTGTGGACTTGAGCTCCCGACCAATCCACCATGTCCCTTAGATCCATTACTAACCCTAGACTAGAACTGTTTGTTGCCAGCCTCAATCGTGGCCCCTAGACTGCCCTGGCATTTCATCGAACATGTTCCGGGCGTGCTCTGGGCGTGCCCAGAGCGTGCGTTTGGCACCCGCGAACACCCGAGTCGCCGCGTCACGCCCCGCACTCACCCCAGCCCGTGACCAACCGCAGCCGGCACGCCGTGTCCCCTTGCGCGCAGCATGCTCCCCCACTACCCGCAACGCGCCAAGCAGAGCCTCGCCGCGTCCCCGACAAGCCGAGAACTAGCCGCCACGGCCGCCCGACAGCCTCTGCTCCGTTCGGCGCCGCCCAAGCCACCTCGGCTCGCCACCTGGCCCCTTGAACAGCTCAAGCTCATCCTCCACCTTGTCCGCAAGCCCTCGTCGCCGCCATGTCGCCCTGCAGCACAGCACGGCAGTCGCCGACGTTCTTATCTTCGGCCATCGTCGGAACCGCCCCCGATCGCTATATAAGGACCCCCCGAGCTCACCAGACCCTCAGGCAACCTCCCACACTCCCTCACCGATCCGCCCGTAGGAGTAGAAAGACCAGAGAGGTCGTCTTCCTCATCTCCGGCAACCACGGCCGCCGCCACTGCCTCGTTCACTCCGGCGCCACCAGGACCTCCCCCTCTCCGTTCTCTTCACCAAGAACTCCCTCTTTCTCCCGTGAACCATTCCCCCTACTCAATTTTGTTCGGGAGCCATCGCCGCCACAAAATCACTCCGTCACCGAAGCTCCCTCCGCCGCGGAGCTCGCCACCGACGAACCCCTCCGTCCCCGCCGGCCAGTCGACCACCGGGAGGACCGCCTAGGAGAGGTGGATCCATCCCTGGCCTCGGATGCCCTCGAGGAGCCTCCATTCGCCGGCGACGATCGCCGGAGCCCCCGCCTCTGTTCGGCCAGAGGAGGAAGGAGGCGGGGGAGACCGGTCAAACCTGACCAGTGGGCCCTCTGGACCCACTGTCAGCGACCCACCCCGCCGCCACGTGTTTAAGTGAAGGCGTACAACCCCCCAGTACGTTTTTCCTACACCGAAAACGTATTTCGTCTGAAGCGTTTTCTGTTATAGTTTTTTTTTAAAACAGATTTTGACCACATCTTTGACTGGCTTTATCTTTTTAAATATAACTCCAAATGAATTAATTCTTTTTCCTACCTCTCTCAAAAAATGTCTAGTTTATTTTAAGATTTATTTGAAAAAATTTCAAAACAACTTTTGGTGCTGTTTTTATTTTGTGTGTTAATTCTTTTATATTGCTAAAATAGGATTTTTGAAGAGAGGAGAAATGTTTCAAGTTTTGGAGTGCACCCTGCCTTTCCACACATTGAAGGCAAGCATTCTGAACCCCGGCATAATATTTTTGTGTGTTCGATGACACGTTTATAACATCACCTCACTTTGGAGAAGATTGTTATTTCATGTGATATGATCGTATGCATGGGTGCATATTAGTGATTTCCATGCTGTTGGAAATGGACACACTTGTGATGATAATCATCCTCATGTGCCTTGCATGCATACCGGAAGGAATCCGGGAAAACCTCTGCCTGGGGTAGGCATGAGTTTGTCGTCGGTCTCCGTCGGGACGGTTATGTCCGGTATGGCATGGTAAGGTATAATGAGCGGTGACTCTGTTGGTGGAGATATATATTCGTATGCTGATCACGCAGGGAATACTTAAACCTCCTGAGTCGACCATAGATCGAGTCTTGTTCCGGTAACCCCCACACCTGTTTCGTACTACCACTTGTCCCTGCCATAGGTAGGGTACGGTTCAGTAAGTTGTCAACCCCTTTCTAGCACACACCGTACAGAGGGGCCGGGATGAGGGTACCATGACCATGGATTAAAGCCAGGAATGAGGGTACCATGACCATGGATTAAAGCCTGTCATCCGGTCAGGGGGCATGGGTGTTTCCGGTTGGGACCGAGAGGGGGGCACCCCTTAGAGCGCGCGATATAAATTTGATCCCATGCTACGCGAGGTTGTACCCTCCCCACTTAGAGTTGGCTTGACAGGTGTCATGGGTGATTCCAGACACGTGTGAGTTAAGCTGGTGTGTGCAAGTTAGGTGTGTTTTCAACAAAAAGGCCGTAGACGGAATTAGCCCCGATGGACTAAAGAAATCCGTTACTCGTGGGTAAAGAGTACACCCTCTGCAGAGATTAAACCTATTCGAATAGCCGTGTCCATGGTTAAGGACTACAGTCTGGGATGGGTCAAGTGTCGGTCTTAGTGTCAGTCTTCGGAGGTGAAACTGTTAACCAGAACTGGAACTACTACTTGTGAAACTGTTAACCAGAAATGGAACTACTACTTGTGACTTGTGATAATTATGATTATTATTATTGTTGACTAACCGTGATATTATTGTTATTACCGAGTATCTCTGGGATGGTTCTACCTCCGGGATATTCACTATGATTATTTATTTTAAAGCCCTTTATGTGGTGTCGCTCAGACGCCCGACTGTGGCATTTCTTTTAAAGCCCTTTATGTGGTGTCGCTCAGACGCCCGACTGTGGCATTTCTTTTAAAGCCCTTTATGTGGTGTCGCTCAGACGCCCGACTGTGGCATTTCTTTTAAAGCCCTTTATGTGGTGTCGCTCAGACGCCCGACTATGGCATTTCTTTTAAAGCCCTTTATGTGGTGTCGCTCAGACGCCCGACTATGGCATTTCTTTTAAAGCCCTTTATGTGGTGTCGCTCAGACGCCCGACTGTGGCATTCCTTTTAAAGCCCTTTATGTGGTGTCTCTAAGACGCCCGACTATGGCATTGCTTGTTATTTACTTCATAAATTTTAACACTACTATGTTATTGCATTTTTATAAATAACTTGCTTGCACGCATCAGAGATTATTTATCTTTTGTGACTGACGTCATGAGCATAAAATATTTTAAGCACATCATCGTTATATTATACCTGTGTTCATAATGTTTGCGATTACATTCAAAGTACTCACTGGCTTTTCCCTGGCTATTGTCTTGGCCAGATTTTCTTGCACGGAGAGGAGCGACGCGATGACAGCCCCGGAACCTAAGCAATGGAGATAGTAGCCTCGCGAAGATAGGAGTTAACCTGGTCAGCTATTCCTGTGGGAATTGGAGCCCCATAGACACTGATGATCCACAAACCGCTTCCGCCATCAACCACTAGAAACCATTTGTTGTACTCACAGGCCAGAATGGTCTTGTACTGCATATTTTGTATTTTTTTGCTTGGAATTTCTGTATCAAGTTGGAGCCTCATCAGCTAACAGTGATCCTGGGGCTGATGAGCACGGCAGTCTTTTCTGGGAATTTATTACCCGGAAAACCGGTCGTGACAGACTTGGTATCAGAGCCAGGCTGACCATTGGCTAATCCTATCTTAGCCAGGTCGAAAAACCTAGGAAAACCAACCCACCAGACCCTAACCAAAAACCCCAGCCAAGCTTCCCGTGCAAGATAGCCACACAGAGACCCCGACACTTTTGGCAGTCGGTGCCCAACCTATCAGCCTAGCCTGTCGGTCGCGCGCCAATAATCTGTCTTATTCGCAAGCGTGCGAGGGAAGGCTTCGTTCCCTCTTTCTATAAAAAGGGCACGCTAGCCTCAACACAGCACAGCCCCGGCCATCAACCAAAATACCTTGATGACCCCAGAAGTACTTCGTCGTCTTTGGGGAGCACACTCCAACGGGATTGTGGCCAACAATCCCCACGATGGTCATCATCACTGCCCCGAGCCTGCAGCCCCTCAACCCTCTCCAGCTATTTCCGACGGTGAAAACCGTGGAGAAACCTTGGCATCCGCGAAGCAAGCCCGCTTAGATATGAACGAGGTAGATTAAAATCGCTCAAATGATACCGAACCTTTGAATGACCTCGCCTTGCAATCTTGTGACCCTGTGTCACCATAATTAGATGACGTCTGCTTGTGCACTCCTGTTTTTAATAGTAGCCATGCATGAGTATGTTGATGTACGATTGCATTTTTTTTATCCCGGGCGTAGCTGCCAACCTCGACGACGCAAGGTTGTGCTATGAATAAATCTTTTGGTTCCAGCTCACAGGAAAGATATTTTCAAAACAACTCCTAACAAATCTCGAGGACGAGATTTTCTTTTAAGGGGGGTAGTGTTGTGACACCCCAAAATTTTGACCTTGTTTTATTAATTAAAATTTTGCCAGGAAACTAAAACTTTTATTTTCTGGGCTCCCTTTTTGATTCTTTTGAACCTTCTTTTCTCCCTTGCTACTATGGAGTTTTCCCCATGCAGAAAACTTTTCAAATATGTTATTGGACTTGTTTAACCTCTCAAGAAAAAACTTTTCTTTTATTAGTAGAACTAATTACATAATTAATTTGCTTAATCTTTATTTTCTTGAAAAATGGTTTTTCAAGGTTATATGGCCATATTTGAACTATAACCATTTGATAGATTTATCTAAAAATCCAACCAAAATTTGGAGATATCATGTGATGTCTCTAAATCACTTTTGTGCAATAATATATTTAATTCATTGCATATTTTGAGCTCTACACCCAATTTTCTTCTCTGGTCCAGAGAGCAATTTTGCACTACAACCATTTTAAATAATTCTTTCTAGCCTCCACCAAAATTATGGGATGTCAGTAGGAGCATATTATTCAGCTTTATGCAAAAACCCAGCTATGTTCTTTGAAAATTTGAGTGAATCATCCTCATTTCCATTCTGGTCCAACTTAAGGTTTTGTACTACAACTATATTTTAACTTGCTCCTTTTGCTGTGATTCTTTTTCCTACTTGTAGTACACCTTACCAAACCCTTAAGTCCAAGAGCATGAACCCATTGGGAGAATTTTTGTCCATGCAGAGATGCCATTTGTCTCCTGTCCAGAATGGAGTTTTTGCAAAACTTGCACTAACAAGTTTCTGCATTTGCCAAACCAACCTTACCACTCTCTCTTGCATCTAAGGAGACACTGATCTGGAGGATTTGGCCACTCCAAGAAATGCCTAAGTGCCCTTAGCATTTTGTCAAACACCTTTCAGGCATGATCAGCTTTGACATAAGTCTTTGGTTGCACTGTGGACTTGAGCTCCCGACCAATCCACCATGTCCCTTAGATCCATTACTAACCCTAGACTAGAACTTTTTGTTGCCAGCCTCAACCGTGGCCTCTAGACTGCCCTGGCATTTCATCGAACATGTTCCGGGCGTGCTCTGGGCGTGCCCAGAGCATGCGTTTGGCACCCGCGAACACCCGAGTCGCCGCGTCACGCCCCGCACTCACCCCAGCCCGTGACCGACCGCAGCCGGCACGCCGTGTCCCCTTGCGCGCAGCATGCTCCCCCACTCCTCGCAACGCGCCAAGCAGAGCCTCGCCGCGTCCCCGACAAGCCGAGAACTAGCCGCCACGGCCGCCCGACAGCCTCTGCTCCGTTCGGCGCCGCCCAAGCCACCTCGGCTCTCCACCTGGCCCCTTGAACAGCTCAAGCTCATCCTCCACCTTGTCCGCAAGCCCTCGTCGCCCCCACGTCGCCCTGCAGCACAGCACGGCGGTCGCGACGTTCTTATCTTCGGCCATCGTCGGAACCGCCCCCGATCGCTATATAAGGACCCCCCGAGCTCACCAGACCCTCAGGCAACCTCCCACACTCCCTCACCGATTCGCCCGTAGCAGTAGAAAGACCAGAGAGGTCGTCTTCCTCATCTCCGGCAACCACGGCCGCCGCCACTGCCTCGTTCACTCCGGCGCCACCAGGACCTCCCCCTCTCCGTTCTCTTCACCAAGAACTCCCTCTTTCTCCCGTGAACCATTCCCCCTACTCAATTTTGTTCGGGAGCCATCGCCGCCACAAAATCACTCCGTCACCGAAGCTCCCTCCGCCGCGGAGCTCGCCGCCGATGAACCCCTCCGTCCCCGCCGGCCAGTCGACCACCGGGAGGACCGCCTAGGAGAGGTGGATCCATCCCTGGCCTCGGATGCCCTCGAGGAGCCTCCATTCGCCGGCGACGATCGCCGGAGCCCCCGCCTCTGTTCGGCCAGAGGAGGAAGGAGGCGGGGGAGACCGGTCAATCCTGATCAGTGGGCCCTCTGGACCCACTGTCAGTGACCCACCCCGCCGCCACGTGTTTAAGTGAAGGCGTACAACCCCCCAGTACGTTTTTCCTACACCGAAAACGTATTTCGTCTGAAGCGTTTTCTGTTATAGTTTTTTTTTTAAAAAAACAGATTTTGACCACATCTTTGACTGGCTTTATCTTTTTAAATATAACTCCAAATGAATTAATTCTTTTTCCTACCTCTCTCAAAAAATGTCTAGTTTATTTTAAGATTTATTTGAAAAAATTTCAGAACAACTTTTGGTGCTGTTTTCATTTTGTGTGTTAATTCTTTTATATTGCTAAAATAGGATTTTTGAAGAGAGGAGAAATGTTTCAAGTTTTGGAGTGCACCCTGCCTTTCCACACATTGAAGGCAAGCATTCTGAACCCCGGCATAATATTTTTGTGTGTTCGATGACACGTTTATAACATCACCTCACTTTGGAGAAGATTTTTATTTCATGTGATATGATCATATGCATGGGTGCATATTAGTGATTTCCATGCTGTTGGAAATGGACACACTTGTGATGATAATCATCCTCATGTGCCTTGCATGCATACCGGAAGGAATCCCGGAAAACCTCTGCCTGGGGTAGGCATGAGTTTGTCGTCGGTCTCCGTCGGGACGGTTATGTCCGGTATGGCATGGTAAGGTATAATGAGCGGTGACTCTGTTGGTGGAGATATATATTCGTATGCTGATCATGTAGGGAATACTTAAACCTCCTGAGTCGACCATAGATCGAGTCTTGTTCCGGTAACCCCCACACTTGTTTCGTACTACCACTTGTCCCTGCCATAGGTAGGGTACGGTTCAGTAAGTTGTCAACCCCTTTCTAGCACACACCGTACAGAGGGGCCGGGATGAGGGTACCATGACCATGGATTAAAGCCAGGAATGAGGGTACCATGACCATGGATTAAAGCCAGTCATCCGGTCAGGGGGCATGGGTGTTTTCGGTTGGGACCGAGAGGGGGGCACCCCTTAGAGCGCGCGATATAAATTTGATCCCATGCTACGCGAGGTTGTAGCCTCCCCACTTAGAGTTGGCTTGACAGGTGTCATGGGTGATTCCAGACACGTGTGAGTTAAGCTGGTGTGTGCAAGTTAGGTGTGTTTTCAACAAAAAGGCCGTAGACGGAATTAGCCCCGATGGACTAAAGAAATCCGTTACTCGTGGGTAAAGAGTACACCCTCTGCAGAGATTAAACCTATTCGAATAGCCGTGTCCATGGTTAAGGACTACAGTCTGGGATGGGTCAAGTGTCGGTCTTAGTGTCGGTCTTCGGAGGTGAAACTGTTAACCAGAACTGGAACTACTACTTGTGAAACTGTTAACCAGAACTGGAACTACTACTTGTGACTTGTGATAATTATGATTATTATTATTGTTGACTAACCGTGATATTATTGTTATTACCGAGTATCTCTGGGATGGTTCTACCTCCGGGATATTCACTATGATTATTTATTTTAAAGCCCTTTATGTGGTGTCGCTCAGACGCCCGACTGTGGCATTTCTTTTAAAGCCCTTTATGTGGTGTCGCTCAGACGCCCGACTGTGGCATTTCTTTTAAAGCCCTTTATGTGGTGTCGCTCAGATGCCCGACTGTGGCATTTCTTTTAAAGCCCTTTATGTGGTGTCGCTTAGACGCCCGACTGTGGCATTTCTTTTAAAGCCCTTTATGTGCTGTCGCTCAGACGCCCGACTATGGCATTTCTTTTAAAGCCCTTTATGTGGTGTCGCTCAGACGCCCGACTGTGGCATTCCTTTTAAAGCCCTTTATGTGGTGTCGCTAAGATGCCCGACTATGGCATTGCTTGTTATTTACTTCATAAATTTTAACACTACTATGTTATTGCATTTTTATAAATAACTTGCTTGCACGCATCAGAGATTATTTATCTTTTGTGACTGACGTCATGAGCATAAAATATTTTCAGCACATCATCGTTATATTATACCTGTGTTCATAATGTTTGCGAGTACATTCAAAGTACTCACTGGCTTGTCCCTGGCTATTGTCTTGGCCAGATTTTCTTGCACGGAGAGGAGCGACGCGATGACAGCCCCGGAACCTAAGCAATGGAGATAGTAGCCTTGCGAAGATAGGAGTTAACCTGGTCAGCTGTTCCTGTGGGAATTGGAGCCCCATAGACACCGATGATCCACAAACCGCTTCCGCCATCAACCACTAGAAACCATTTGTTGTACTCACAGGCCAGAATGGTCTTGTACTGCATATTTTGTATTTTTTTGCTTGGAATTTCTGTATCAAGTTGGAGCCTCATCAGCTAACAGTAATCCTGGGGCTGATGAGCACGACGGTCTTTTTTGGGAATTTATTACCCGGAAAACCGGTCGTGACAATCACCCTAGGCAACGTTCAATAAAAACTTTAAGACGGGGAGGCCACAACCTCGAATAGCATGGGATCAAATTTATATCACGTGCTCTAAGGGGTGCCCCCTATCGGTTCCAACCGGAAACACCCATGCCCCCTGACCGGATGACGGGCTTTAATCCAGGCCATGGAACCCTCATCACGGCCCCTCTATTTGGTGTGTACAGGGAAAGAGGTTTGCAACTGACTAGACCACATTCTTTGCAGAAGACATGTGGCAGCACAAAAGAAAAGGCGAACGGGAATGTGTCTTGATCCACGTTGAAAACTGGAGTTAAACGGTTGGCGTAAGACTGGCATGCTTCAACAATACCAACTTGCAACCTATCATTCCACCACATGATCAGGTTATCTCACCATCATATAACCTCATCGAATTTTGAAGCTCACTTGTAGCTTGCTTTGCATGCGATAAAACATTCACTAATGCTTACATGAACATACCATGAGAAAAAACTACTCAAGTAAACATGCGAGACACTCATCATATCAAAGGTTCAAACATGCTTGCCTGGTTCGGAGTAGTCGGAGTCTAGCTCGGCGAAGTTTGTGGTTCTGTCACCTCCTCCGGTATCTACGGTATAAAGAAATCGCATACTAACGTACATACCGTGTGTGCATAAAACTTGTTCCAAATAATTTTCAGGTAAATATGATAAAAAACTAGACAGAAAAATAAAGATGACAGAAAAAGAATCAATTCAAAATCATCTTCTGTTTAAAAGTTATTAAGGTTTTAGTCCAGGGACTCAATTGTAATGAAACAGAAAGTTTCCAGGGGTTAATTTATAAAAAAGACAGAAAACGTCTCAGTTAGAAAACGTATTTTTCCCGAAGGCGTTTTCCGAAAACGGTTCGAAAAGGAGAAAAAGCTGACGAGGGGGACCCACCCGTCAGGTTTGAATTTCAAAACAGAGCACATCGGCGCCCGAGGGCTGCGGTGGTCGCCGGCGTCGGTCCACGGCGAGGTAGGGGGAGTGGATGGTACCTACGGACTCACGGTGCTCTCCCGTGTTTGTGGGTGGTGGAGTTGGTCGTCGGGGAGCACCATGTCAACGGCGGCCTTCACTCCGGCGTACGGCGGTTCGAGCGAGGATAGTTCTCTCCGAAGGGAGCTGCAACCTTCAAATTGAGGCGCGGGATAGGCTAGGTAGTGGACCATGAGTTTGCTGACGCGGTTTGGGAGGTGGAGGTGCTCTCACCAGAGAGGATCTTGCCGGAGCCCGAAGCGGATCAGGGCGGCCGGAGTTGGGGAAGAAGGCCTCCCCGAGGTCTCCCTAGTAGCTAGGCGTGGCTCTGGTGAGGTGGAGGAGTGGTTCTGGGTCGAGGGCGACCTCGAGGCCTCCATTTATAGCCGGCCCGAGGCGGTTGCCGTGATCGGGATTACTCCGGTGGTGATTACGGCGTGGCAGTGGTCGAACGGGGGGTTTAGGGGTCAGGTCAGCGGCGGATTGGATCACTGGCTTCATCCCATAGCAAAACTTGGCCAGACATGGGCGACACTCCAAGCCCTCGACGGAACGGCTCGCGGGCTCGTCGGCGGCAGAGGGCGCGCTCTGCGCATCTCAGGCCACGGCGATGGTGCTGCAGCACGCACAGGCAAGCAGACAGCCACGCGGAGGCTTCTGGTGGCTTGGGCGGTGCTGGATGGCGCCGACAGGCAGGGCTGGCCCCTGTTGGCCGCCATGGGTGGTTCTGCCACCGCGGAAGACCCGGCGTTGGCGGGACACGTCGCAACCGACGCTTGCGCCCGTCCAAACGACCGTGCGGTGCACTGGATAAGGAGAAGGAGCAGGGAGCAAGGCGCCAACGTGCACACTGGTGAGATTGACGTCGCGGCTCTGAAGAAACGACACTGACGACAGACTGAATCACAGAACTTTCTGAATTTTACAGAAACAGTGCACGCCAGGTGTTCGACGAAATGTTTTTGGCATGTGGAAAATTTTTCTGGAGTTGGGGCTTGGTGAGGTGGTCTCTTGATGCATCTAGAGGCTGCCTGATTTTTCTCAGATTTTTAGGAGAAGAAAATAATGAATTTCACCAGAAATGGCAAATCTGGTTCAAACTTGCAGCAAGAAAATTTTGAAAATTTTGAATTGTGCACCAGTGGATCTTGATGGATCTAGGTTGAGGTTACTAGGGACCGGTCAGAGGAGTTTATTTGGGACCAAAACTCAAAAGGAATCTGGTAGTTCCTTTGTAGGTCACCAAGGTCCAAAATAAATGACAGAAATTGTTTTGAGGATAAATAATTAGAATAAAAATAAAAAATGGCTTGAAACTTGCTGGAGTTGGGATATTTGACTTGACCCAAAGTAGGGGGTGGGTTTTGGAAGAAAATTTTCAACCTAGGTCATGGCAAAAGAAAATTTTTGAATGGGGAAGAATCAATCCATAAGTCACAGGGATATTTTATTTAAAAAAAAGAAATATTAAGAAAACCCAAGATTCTCTGTGTTGACTCAACACATGTAGAAAAACCCTCAAGACCAAAATCAATATTGGGAAGGAATCATAAAAAAATTATTTGTCATAAAAAGAATTTGAGAAGAAGAGTCCTTCTAAAAAAAATTAAACAACCTTCTTTAAATCAAATAAAGATTTTAATAAAAACTAAACCAAAATTTTTGAAGTGTTACAGCCTAGGCAACAAAAAAACGATTTGGCCCCATGACTGCTGGGACCCACCAGCTACATCTTCGCACACAAGGAAGTGCCTGACAGTCGGGACCCACCTAGTCGAAGCATACGTAGCGTTGTCATTCTGGTCGTGAACGTGTACGTACATATATACATGTCGATGTAGAGGCGCGCACGTGTTGTAGTAGAGGCGCGCACATAGCATGTACACGTACGTACAACGGCCAGGGTGCAAGAAACAAAATACGGCAAAGTATGTACATACGGTCGGGGTATCGAACGCCTACTCGCGCATACGTACGGCCAGGGCTCGTGTACATGGCTGGGCGGAGAAACTGCATCGTTGTTGTGTTCATGGGGAGGCATCGGAATGCGTCGTGTTCATCGGGAGGCAACGGAATGTGTCATGTTCATCGGGAGGCAACGGAACGCGTGGGAGCCAACCGGCTTGGACGAAACAGGCAATGGAAACGAGGCCTGGCGTACGGCACAACGGAGGAAACGTCCTTGTGTTCGACCGACCACGTTTGAAATAGGATCTTGTTCATTGGGAGGGGTCTGGCGTACCACAAAACGGAGGAAACAGACTTCTGTTGGACCTCCTATGGTCGAAACGGGGTCCTGTTGATCGGGAGGGTGTGGCATACCGCAGAACGGACGAAACTGACTTGTCTTGGAGCGCTACGGTAGAAACGGGGGTCCTGTTTATCGGGAGGGGTGTGGCGTACCGCAAAATGGGACTCCACGGGATACTGTTCAACCACCCGTCCACGGTCTACTGTTCATCCACCCCTCCAACATCTACTGTTCATCTAGCCCTCCACGGGGTCCTGTTCATCCAGCCCCAACCGGCTCAATCGATTGGGGTCCTGTACATCCAGAGGCAACGCCATGGGGTCCTATTCAACCACCCCCACCGCTCACTGTTCATCCAACAGCCCCCCCCCCCCTCCCCGCAACACTCACTGTTCATCTAGAGGCAGCATCGATCGGCTTCAGTTAGCAGCAGTAGCGAAGGAATCGCTAGATTGGGTTTAGTTAACAGCCATCGATCAATCGCTCGGGTTCAGTAACACGTAGCCTGCAGTGCAATCGCTCGGGTTCAGTTAAAGCCCAACGCCTCGCTCGGGTTCAATTAGATCCAACACCTCGCACACACGCGTGTATGTGTATGAGAGAAACGCACATCGCTCGGCCCACAACCACCCACCATAACCGGGAACTCGCCGAAATTTTCCTCGCCCTCGCTTCTACCACGGTTTTTTCCGTCATGGACGGCCCAAAGAATGTCATGCAGTTGCGTCTCCGGCACGCCCAGGATGAAAAGTCCATTTTTTGTCATGATTTTTTGTCATAGAAGTAGGAGCCCACCACATCTATGATGATACCGGGTTTGTCACAATTATCGGCATAGAAGTGTCATAAGTATGACAGAAAAAAAAATCGTTCGACCCAAAATGTCAGGGATGTGTCTTTTTTTTGTAGTGCAACCACAACAGGCACATCCTCACAAATACCGACAGGTATAGCAGTTGATTTATCGGCCATTTGCAAAGATATTTCAGTAGGTGTCAAGTTATTCAAATCAAGTCCACGATATAAAGAGACAGGCATATCATTTTTAACATAGTTTCACTTAATGAAGCATGGTATAGTTGGTACTCCTGGATCTCTTACTTTCTTTGGTATTCCATCTTTAAAAGTACTAGATGACCCGTTGCGCCAATGGCGCAAAGGCCGAGTGTAAGCAAGGTATTGTAAGAGTGTGCACTAAAATATTTTGTGACAATACATGTTTTCTAAGACGAAAAAAGCTAATCCAAACCAAGAGTTATTTGCAAACAAAATTTTAAAATAGTTTGACACGTCTAAGTCATACTCCATGCTATATCTCCGAGTCGTGTGTTATTTACAAACTCTTGTGAAAGATTAATGAATTTCAGAATTTCATATCACCAGCTTATAGTTCAAACCCAAACTCGAGGCATATTTGAAACCAAATCTGGAAAAGGGCAGTCAAATACTCCTGAAAAGTCTTGGACATTTTCACAAAGTTATAGTATATAAGTAGTAGTATATGTGAAAATTTCCAAGATATTTCTGACAAGTTTTGAGCAATGAAATTAATCCTGACCAGTTGCGCCAATGGCGCAAAGGGTGGGAGCAAACCAAGCTTTCAAACCATGCAAGTAAGAATATTTAGAAACCAATCATAAAATACTTGAAGCATAAGAAAGTAAATATCTAGGTATGATGTTCATATACAGTCACTATTCATACATAATATTGTATACTACAATGCATGGTCGGTTTATAGGCCAAAAGAAAGGCATGAGATCAGTTCATGATAAGTAAAACTACATACGCAGAAATGCATCATATAAATAGCTCTGGTCATTCATCTTATGTTAACTAAGTTATGCAGTCATTTACATCAGGTAGAGTCATCGCTACATGTGCCATTGGTATGAAAAATGACCTCAACATCTAAGCAACTCTTCCTGGTGGGTGTGTTTGGTGGGTTGTCATTGACAAAAGCAGAAATGCCTTCCATATCATAGTTGAGTACCCGATAATACTTCTTTGTTTTTTGTCTATTATCTCTGTTACATAACTATTATCTCCAAAAGGCACCACCAAAAGACTCACACCTGTTGAAATGATGCAACGTGAGACAAGAAACAGGACATCATAAATAAAGTGAGTAATAACCTTTCTTCATAAGAGATATAAAAAAGGAAGTCAGCAAAGAATAAGTAGACAACAAGTGATGTTTGATAGACCAAGCCATACCAATATCATAATATCATAGAACCATAATGGTTGCATTTAACTAACATGATGTTGCCTATTTCTATTGTTTGGCTGAACTATAACAAAAGGAAAAGCATAATTATTTTCCCAATGCAAACCGATAGATAAATCATGGTAACCAGTTCTGGTTAGATCCAACAAACCACATGCTGAAAAACAGACACAAAAGAATTTCTTAGAAAGGTGAGTAGAAGATGGAATCTATATACATGAGGTTACTGATTTAATTCCTGCCCTTCTTGCCTGTCAACTGTGGGAGTGTGCAGGCAAGGACGACTCGTTGCTGATTTTTGTACATGATGAGAAAAAAGATGCAAATGTTTAGCTACATGAGACATGCTTATGGAAAAGTACTATTGATTCAGCTGTACCTCTTCTTTTTTGTCACTATGTCAGTCAGCAGCAAATCACTATTTTGTTCAGTGCCAGTTGACAGCATATACAATGAAACAAAAGGTGAGACGTTGGTTGGTAGCCGAGCAATCACTTCGGTATTACCCAGAGAAAGGCAAATGACCTTTATCATGTTTTTTTCCATCTAGCTTCTCCTTAAAGAGACCCCGGACATTTGGGTCAGCAAGACAGCACCACATAATCTTGGAGTAGTAGATGTAGTGCCAAGCATGTACTCTAAAAATTCTGGTACATACAATCGAATGCATAAATCTATTAATTTGGCCACTGATAATATTTATACCATTAACAATGTACACTACTCACTGCTTTAAATGAAAATAGATGAAATGGCACTCTGATATGCAGCTGAAAATATATTACTCCCTCTGATCCATAATAAGCATCGTAGTTTTGAACTAAGTTAGTTCAACTTATTTCAAACCCGCGACACTTATTACGGATCGGAGGGAGTATGAAATTATGAATAAGTAGCAGGTCTCTGGAACTACAAATGAAAGATCATGCATATTATTAAAAGCGAACTTGGAAATATGGATTCCATGGTCACATTAGCAGAAAAACTACATATGAATGTTAAACATGAAAAACATAGATCTTGTTCCCTTTTCAACATACCATAAATGTGTGTGGTGTCCTAAAAACCTCTATATCTCCAATTAGGCGATACCTTACTACAGATATACCAAGGAAATATTACACACTCTATTAGAATGATTTGAAGAAATTGACAAGCTCGTAAAACTTAAATGCCAACATACATTCCTTTAATTAATATTCAAAGTGAGAATTATTAGATATAGAGAGAGAACTATTAATCTGAGAGTTACCGTTTATTGGTTTGTAAGAAACAATATACAACATCGGAATCTTCTCCATGTAGAAATCATCAACTAACTCCGTTGGCAAACATAGGGGTCAATGGAAGAACTTCTATAAAGCTCCTATAAACAATCAATGTGAATTGTATGTAGTGAACGCAAGCTTGCTGCAGGGTGCCTCTTTAGGTGATGCATACCCTAGCTGATTCTCCTAGGCTCCCTAGAATATATAATTTGGTGAAGAGTAGTGCAGAACGATAGACCCGAAAAAAAAATTTCTTGATGAAACATTACGGATCAAGCCGGTCTATTGAGGCTTTCTGTTAAATTCATCAGACCATGGAACAAAGGGATGTAGCGTCGTAGGGTTATTTGCCGGCGGTGTGCAGCAGGGTTGACGGGAGATGAACTCGAATTGGGTTGGAGTGTGAACTGCGTGCCACCAGTACTACATAATTCCTCCACAAATCAGCCTCAACTAAGGATGGTGGCTTCCTGAATAATTTGCTAAAAACAGAATTGAACATGAGACAACCGTAATCACCATATTCTCAATACATTTATAAATAATGATTCAAATGTTGATGCAAGAACACTGGACCAGAAAGAGGCCAAAGTATGCATTCAAATTCAGTAGTTCCATGAAGATTCGGAACTGGCCCTTTCATATCTCCTCGCAGCTAGTGCATCTCTTATCTGAGGCAAAGAGAGGATGCCAGACACTCAAACAGAGCACAACAAAAATGGTACAACCATGGAATAGGAGGAACACATTGTAGGCCTGGATGGGGAGAAAATTTGGCGCGGATAGTGATGAAGACATGCTTCCAAAATATAAGTTGGAGGAGACAGGGCTCATACCACACACATTGTCTTCAGCGTCCGCAATGCAGGGACATGGCCATCTCAAGATCAATCGACGGGCGACTTCCTTGTCTACTGCCACCACAAGGCAAGGCTCAACGTCCACTCTAGATCAAGCAAAAGTCACCTTCCACATTTTGAAGACCATGACAGCATGGCAGTACTCTCCGAAGCAACAAACATAAGTTACATATCATGGTGCATACAAAAGTCAAAGAAATTCAAATTCTGTCATAACAGTAGATTCAGGACTTCACAGTATAACATATATATTGGTAGGCTTGAAATTACTACACAAACCAGAGAAAAAATAGGAAGATCTACATCACTTATTTTAGCATGTCAGGATTATAAGCTGCAAATGTATGTTCTTGAGCATCAGTTGTCGACTAAGCATACCAGGCCTAAAGAACACATATTCACAAAAATCAATTGCCTTTAGAGGAGAACTCTCCTTGTTGTTCCCATATAAGTTCTCTGGTTTAAGGTCCCGGTGGATGACAGCTTTTCTATGGAACATCTGTCACACTTTAATGGCAAGAATACATCTCTGATGTCACAAAATAATTCCATCATGCAAGAACCTAAGATGTGAACACATGATGAAATGACTAAAGGAAAACAAAAAAAACTTGCTTCCACCATGAATCGCTGAATTTCCAAGTAGCTCTGCTCACCAATTTATACATAGAAAGAAATAGTGGTACCTTGTAAATTTGTACAACCTATCAACAACAGAGTTGTGAATTAATCTCTTTGTCTTGATGCACTCACACCAGGCTCAGTATCACGGATATCTTCTCTTGAACCATCATAAGTAGTGTGGCCATTGTTGAAGTATGACCAGTTATATTCTCTTTGC
Organism: Triticum timopheevii; assembly: GCA_963921465.1. NCBI lineage: Eukaryota > Viridiplantae > Streptophyta > Magnoliopsida > Poales > Poaceae > Triticum > Triticum timopheevii. The sequence goes on from OY997270.1 coordinate 147,032,103, forward strand.
GTCTCCCTATATTTTTTATTCGGCTGCCCATTGTCGTGGCTGCACTTCTCACGTCAGATTTTAGCAATGGCGCCCTTGCGAAACACAAGCAAATTTGAATGAAAAGAAAATGATATTAAGAGCAACAGAGTGGTAATTTTGCAAATCCAAGGATTTCGTCACGCATCAGACCTTTATAACAACTATTCCGTTAATTAGCACAGAGGCATGAAATGTACTATCACACTGGTGCAATTGAGGAAAATTAAAACAACAACAATCTAGGTATATGGATTTAACTCTTAGCCAAAACAATATGCATTTAGATTTAACTACACATGTATTCATTGTAGCTATCCTTTAATCAGATTGTTTAAGAGACTTATTCAAACTATTAACAAAGAATCCGGCGAAGTATCACAAAACACAGGAGATGATATACAAATGAAGATACATACCAGCATGTTTAGCAAAAATATAAAACAAAGGCAGAGAAGACACCTTTGTATCATTCAGTGTAAGCTAGAAGAGCACTTTGGATAACACTCAATGAGCTAGATAGGTAGTAGCCCCAATATAAAGGGATATTCAAAGATAAATGACAAATTGGGGAACAACATCCTGCACTATGATTGTTTTCATGAGGAGATCATAGAGATAAAATGAATTGTCATTTCATAATCACATGGCAATTTCTTGAGTTAACTTCACATTTGCCTTAAAAGGTTATATAAATAGTCATACTAAGAAACTTTAAGGGTGGTGGAAATCGACTCAAACATAAGGAGATTTCAGTTGTATGCCCAATATATGCTTCCAAATAAATAATCTAAAAATCATCTTCTATGACTATTTCGAAACAAAGGCACCTCAGGAAGCATGTAGTCAAACTAAATAGTAAATAAGGTACCATTTCCCCCCTGAAAAAAGACCATGGCACAACAAGTTTCTGTGGCAGCACATGCGGCACAGATGGCGAGGAGGGACACAGGGAGGGAGGTGTTCTTCCCCTCCGCCTCGACCGGCGGCCCCCGACCTGTTGGCGCCGCCTCATCCTCGCAGTGCCGCTCTTCTTCTTCCTCTCAACTCTCTCTTCTCTCGTATATGGTTTCTCACAAGAACACTCTCATGAACACACACGTACACACACGCCCAAGGAAGAAACCAGCACCGGCTTTGCCGAGAGCTCTCCTCCTTGGTGACACAAACGCTACATTTTTCCACAGCCCTCCCGGCCTCCTTGTTCTATTACGCAATGCAAACTATATATACACAGTGCCACCTAAAATCACGCCACTACTTTGACCCACTAACTACCTAGCTAGCATGCACACACGCGCACCACTCCTGCCATGCATGCATACACCACAGCCTGCCACACACATTGGCTTGATCCGGTTATTCCTCCGCTAGCTAACTGCATGCTTAAGTCCAACCCGAGTATCTGCAGATAACTAACTGGAAGCTCACGCGGCGCTGCCACAACTAAGTACGCATGCTTCCACTGCGTATTTATCTGCTACGCTACCTAGGCGCTTAGACTCCACGGAGCACCCATACATGCTGCTAACTTACTCAAAAAGAAGAAATGATCTAAACCTAGCACTAATAACAAGACTAGTTCCAACACGACCCGTCAGCTCAATCGTGTTTGAACTTGTGGCGGATCTGAAACTAAGCTCAATCAAGTTGGAGAAAGCAATAGATGAGCTACTTATACTTGATAAACAATTAGTGCTGCTTAACTACAGAAAGCAGAAGTAACAATATTAGATGGACTGACATAGTACTGAACGTCAACAACTGAAAAAAAGAAACAATGGAGAGAGAATCTTACATCCTCAACAGCAATTCCGAAATGACCAAAACCAGATCCAATACCGTCAGTTCTGCTAGTAAGCGGATTCGCGTGTTAATTCAATAGAAAACATATAGTCTCTGGAAGACAAAGAGATGTCATGGGTGTTTTGACATTTGAAGCTTACAGTAAGTGAGCTCTACACAAAATGTGAGTCCTCTGGTCCGTACCCAAGAAAGGCATTGGTGTACCTCTCCCCGGGATGTCCTTTTTCTGCAACTGCTTCATTTCTAAGAACTCCGTACATAAAACCTAGAGGACAGCAAGCTCAACCAAATTGACAAAACGTAGTGCTCAAGGCAAATTCATCGTCAACAAGGGACGGGATCAGCGTACTATTTCGTCAGTTGCTTTATCCAGAACATGAAGGGGGCTCTCAAGATGCTCTGCATATTATCAACCATCAAATCGAATATTGTGCAACTCAATCCGTTGGATTGACAGGTTCTTCAACAATTTCATAGAGGCGAACAAGCAGATATAGATCATACCTTCTTAGAAATGAGATTGTTTTCTCTGAATTTGGTCCTAATATTACATGATGGCGGACACTACAGGCCAGCAAGAAAATTGATGAACGACTTGGTATACAGTGTCTAGTCAAGTGCCTCAAATATTCTTACGGCAAACGGTCAAAACAAACGGTTTACCTGATTGAGCAGAATTTCATTAAATTCCAAAAACTCAAATAGTCAGCAACGTGTCATTGGAACAAAATCCTGCGAGATAGAAATAGAAGTGGAACCACAATAAGAACAAATTAGCTCATGAACAAATCATCAAACAGGATAGGGCAAATATGTGAAAACAAAGTACAAAGAAAAAAGAAGACACAAAGAGAGAGGAGCACCTCGGCAAGATTCTGGAGGACTTCTTCACTCATGCTCCTTTAGCTGACGCACTGGCATGCAGTTGCCGCTGCCAGATTGGGTATGGGGACGACGACGACGTGCAGTGGATGACCACTCCTCCACTCCAGCAGCATGCCACCGCCTGGTCCTCCTCCTCCTCCTCACGCATCTTCCCCTCCCTCTCCTCGCTCACCTCATGCCACACGACCAGCACGCTGGCACCGACGGGGAGAGGGGTGGGGACGACTAGGAGAGGGGAGGAGCCGACGGTCGTGGCCTCCTCCTCCTCACGCGTCTATCCTCTCCCTCTCCTCGCTCTCCGCACGCCGCAACCCACGCACTCGCACCGACGGGGAGAGGAGAGGACCCGGCGGCGACAAGAGGGGATGAGGGTAGAGGGGGGAGGAGGAGGCTAGGAGGTAGGATTCAGCACGGGGCAAAGGAGAGCGGTGGCGGCGGCGGCAGGCGGATCTGGCATGGGGCAGAGGGGAGGGGCGGCGGCGGCAAGGGGGCTCGGGGGGACGTGGGTTAGATCGCTCTCGCGCGGGGGCGGGCAACGGCTAGGGTTTCTCCATTGCAGCGGGTAAGTTTTATACACCTGTACTTGCATGGATGTGAAATTACTAAAATACCCTTAGCAGGGCACAAAATTTACAAGCGGTGGCAGTAGCGATTTAGGGGCGATGTGGCTAGCTTAGTCCTGCCTAGGAGTTCTTCAGGGTTTATATGTTCAATAATTAGCAAGCATGGTGGAAATTTCAGCTTCCGATATCTTTCTTTTATTTGTAACAATATCTTTCATGTACTTAGCATAAGGATTCATTTTAAGCATATCAGTCAAACGCATACGCAGAAAGATAGGTCTAATCATTTCAGCAAAGCGCACAAAATCCTCATCATCCTTTTTCTTGGATGGTTTAGGAGGAAAAGGCATGGGCTTCTGAACCCATGGTTCTCTTTCTTTACCGTGTCTCCTAGCAACCAAGTCTCTCTTATCATAACGTTGATTCTTTGATTGTGGGTTATCAAGATCAACAACAGGTTCAACCTCTACATCATTATTATTGCTAGGTTGAGCATCAACATGAACATCATCATTAACATCATCACTGGGTTCATGTTCATTACCAGATTGTGTTTCAGCATCAGAAATAGAAATATCATTGTGATTCTCAGGTGTGTCAACAACAGGTTCACCAGAAGAATGCAAAGTCCTATCATTGTTCTTCTTCTTCTTTTTAGAAGGAATAGGTGCATCAACATTATTTCTCTAAGAATCTTGCTCAATTCTCTTATGATGGCCCTCTGGATACAAAGGTTCCTGAGTCATTCTACCACCTCTAGTCACAACTCTAAAAACACTATCATTTTTTTTGTTATTTAATTCATTGAGAAAATCATTTTGTGCTTTAAGCACTTGTTCTGCTTGAATGGTAACCATGGAAGCATGTTTACTAATAAGTTTAAGTTCACCTTTAACTCTAGACATATAATCACTCAAGTGTTCAATCATATAAGCATTGCGTTTCAATTGTCTACCAACATAAACATTGAAGTTTTCTTGTTTAACAATAAAATTATCAAACTACTCAAAGCATTGACTAGCAGACTTATAAAGAGGAATAGCACCTTCATCAAATCTATAGAGAGAATTTACCTTTACTACCTATGTCGGGTTATCAAGACCATGTATTTCTTCAATAGGCGGTAAATTCTTAACATCTTCAGCTTTAATACCCTTTTCATTCATAGATTTCTTTGCCTCTTGCATATCTTCAGGACCGAGAAATAGAATACCCCTTTTCTACGAAGTTGGCTTAGGAGTTGGTTCAGGAAGTCTCCAATTGTTTTCATTAGTCAACATATTATTAAATAACAATTCAGCTTGATCAACAGTTCTTTCCCTGAAAACACAACCAGCACAACTATCCAGGTGGTCTCTCGAAGCATCGGTTAGTCCATTATAAAAGATATCAAGTATTTATTTTTTCTTGAGAGGATGATCTAGCAAGGAATTAAGTAATTGGAGAAGCCTCCCCCAAGCTTGTGGGAGACTCTATTCTTCAATTTGCACAAAATTATATATTTCCCTTAAAGCAGCTTGTTTCTTATGAGCGGGGAAATATTTAGCAGAAAAGTGATAAATCATATCTTGAGGACTACACACACAACCAGGATCAAGAGAATTAAACCATGTTTTAGCACCACCCTTTAATGAGAATGGAAATAACTTAAGGATATAGTAGTAACGAATTTTTTCCTATTGACTTAAGGATAATTGAAGAAATTACCGAAGATACTGTGCCACCTGCTGGTTCTGATGACCCTATTATACCCATTGTAGAATATGGGAGGGACTATGCTGTCACTTTGGAAACTGACATATCCCCATCTTGCCTGACTGTGCCACCAATGCATTCCTCGCCTATTATCACTTCTGCCACTGTGATTCGTTCACCACCTTCCCTCCTGAATGCCATTGAACCTATCCATATGAGCTCTGAATTTTCTGAAGACTGCAATACTTCAGAACACACCTTGTCATAAACTGCAGACTCAGAGAACAAGTCTACTGTCAGTACCTCTGCAGAGAACACTTCAAATGAGCCGGGACTGGTTCCTTAGGACAGGAAGAAGATGGGCCTGGAATATGATGTGTCCACGCTGCGATGCAGTACTCGTGCGAATAAATACGATGGTTTCAAAGCCCCCTCCATGGCGGAAACACGGGTTAGTAAGAGCAAAGTGAAGGCGCGTGTCGTGCCTGAAGCCTCAAATGCCCCCAACACAACCTCAGCACACCAGATGGCGGTGCCCCCTCCAACTCCTATCGCCGTGCTCCAGGCTGTGGGCACGACTCGCTGCGGCATTCCGCTTGAGGATCTCTCCACCGACAAGCTTATGGCGGACCAGGAGGGATCTTCTTCGTCATCTTTGGCCTGAAGCAGCTTTTCATGCTGCCCAAACAGCAGTGGAACGTGCTTGTTTGGAACGTGCGCGGAATAAATTCAGAGAAAAAACTACTTGCTCTTAGAAATGCTATCGTCACTAGTGGGTGCAATGTGCTTTGCTTGCAAGAAACCAAACGCATGCATTTTGATCTGCCTTATATTAAAACTTTCTGTCCTAAGAAATTTGATAAGTTCTGTTATGTGCCCTCTCGAGGAGCCTCTGGTGGTCTTCTTACTATTTGGGTTGGCTCTGTGTTTGATGGTGCTGTTTGCTTCTCTGATTTTTTTGCCCTGGGTATTACCTTCACTTCCAAACAGTCTGGCAATATTTGGCATTTATATAACATCTATGGGCCCTGTCAGAGAGATGATCGCCTCACTTTCACAAACTGGCTATATGACCTAGTGATCCCTGACACTCAAGACTGACTACTTGTGGGTGATTACAACTTCATTAGGTCATCAGATAATAGAAACAAACCCGGTGCAAATGTAAATGACATCCTTCTATTCAATGACATCATTCGAGCACAGGCCCTAGTTGAGATACCCCTGAAAGGCCGGTTATACACCTGGAGTAATATGCAGGACGACCCACTCCATGAACAACTAGACTGTTTTTTCTCTTCAAGCCATTGGACCCATACTTTCCCTAATACTACTGCCCTGGCTTTAGGTAAGCCCACCTCTGATCACTCGCCCTGTGTTGTCCAAATTGAAACAACCATACCCAAGAGCAGAATCTTCAGGTTTGAAATTTTTTGGACCAACCACTCCAACTTCTTTGAGGTGGTTGCATCTTCTTGGGAGAAACCTAGCCATGCTAAAAATGCAGCTGCTGTTATCTGTAAAAAACTGAAAACCCTTCGATATGACCTTAAGTCCTGGAGTAAAGGCATCTCCAAACTGTCCATCCTAATCCAAAACTGCAACCAGGCTCTGCAAGAGCTAGATGGGTTGGAGGATCTGCAGCCTCTCACTCGACCAGAAGCCAACTTCGGACACATTGTCAAAGATCGCCTCCTTAAACTACTGCAGTTTCAGAATCAATATTGGCGGAAAAGATGCACTATTAGGTACATCAAGTTTGGATTTGAGAACACCAAACTATTCCATGCTCTTGCCACTGAGAGATATCGCAAAAATTCCATTGCCACTCTCAAACTCTCAGACGGATCAATAGTTGCTGACCACAATGCTAAAGAAGATGCACTGTTCCATGAATATAAGCACCGACTAGGTCAGACACAGCCATCTCAAATGAAGTTCAAGCTTGCTGCAATCATCAAATGAGTGGATGGTTTGGAAATCCTGTCAGCCCCCTTTACTCATTCAGAGATTGATGCAGTTGTTCGAACCATGCCCAATGACAGAGCACCTGGCCCTGATGGCTTCAACGGGCATTTCTTGAAATCTTGCTGGCATATCATCAAACACGACTTTTACAAGCTATGTGATGAATTCTACAATGGCACTCTTGACTTGACAAGCATCAACTCAGGATACATTACTCTCATTCCAAAAAATAACTCCTCCGAGACAGTGAATGACTACAGGCCAGTCGCTTTGCTTAATTGTTGCCTAAAACTCATAACGAAAATTTTGGAGAACAGGTTACAACAATTCATTCTGAAAATAATCCACAGGAACCAGTATGGATTTATTCATACCAGAACCATTCAAGACTGCCTTGCGTGGGCATTTGAATATATATTCCAATGTCAACAGTCCACTGAACCGATCATCTTGCTTAAGCTAGACTTTGCTAAGGCATTTGACACGGTTAATCACGCTGCTATGCTAGACATCATGTAACATATGGGTTTCGATGATCGTTGGCTGAATTGGGTCAGATGCATTTTTGACTCTGGCACCTCCTCTGTTTTGCTTAATGGTGTTCCGGGCCGTCAGTTTGTCTGCCTTGCGGGTGTCAGACAAGGTGACCCATTCTCCCCGTTGATTTTTGGGTTGGCGGCTGACCTTCTGCAAGCTGCGGTTAACGATGCTTTTCGCCAGCAGAAAATCCAGTTACCAATTCCGGCTAGGGGCTCCACTGATTACCATGCCATCCAATACGCCGATGACACTATACTCCTAATGCCAGCTTGCCCCCAGCAAGTCATGAACATGAAACTTCTCCTCACGGACTATGCTGAATCCATTGGGCTTAAATTGAACTTCAGTAAATCTCTACTAATTCCCATTAATGTGGACGAGGCCTTAGCAAACCACCTTGCTCAGCTTTGGCAATGCACCATTGGCACTATGCCTTCTACTTATCTAGGCTTGCCAATGGGGACTACGAAGCCCTCCATGGTTGACCTAATGCCCTTTGTGGAGCGTACTGAACGCAAATTATCGTCCACTCTTTACATGCTGGACCAGGGGAGCAAGTTGACTCTTCTCAACTCTCTTATCACATCCATGCTGATATACCCAATGTGCACATTGAAGTTTCCACCCAAGCTAATTGAACACCTGGATAAGATACGTAGAAGATGCTTGTGGCGCAAGCAAACTGACCATGGCGAAATTGTCAACTCTTTGGCTGCTTGGGACCTCGTCTGTCGTCCAAAAACCCATGGTGGTCTTGGCATCATCAACATCAAAACACAGAACATTGCTCTCCTGCTGAAGTTTCTTCACAATTTCTACAACAGAAAAGATGTCCCCTGGGTTAACTTGATCTGGGCAACGTACTACAATAACAAAGTGTCGCATGCCATGGAGCCATGTGGCTCCTTCTGGTGGCGCGATGTCATGAACCTGTCTGACATATATCGTGGGATATCTACGGTGCATATTGGCGATGGGACAACTGCCCTTTTTTGGAAGGATTTAAGGATGGGACACATAACTCAAGATGCATTCCCGAGGGCCTTTTCATTCACTAAATTGGAGGATGCATCGGTTGCAAGCTTTCTGGCAATCAATAACGAGCAGTCTGGTTTTCATCTTCCCCTCTCTGTTCAAGCGCGAGAAGAACTCCGGCACCTTCAGGAATTTAGTGCTGACACGGAGCCTGACGTCGCCACAACGGATGTTTGGACCTACACATGGGGAACACACTATACCTCAGCAAAGTACTACAAGTTCTTCTTTCGAAATGTCATAGCTGATGATGCCTTCTCTTCGATATGGAAATCCAAATGCACGATGAAAATAAAGATCTTCACCTGGCTACTTCTGGCCGACAGAGTTAAGACTAGAAACATGCTGAAGAGGCGACACTATCATGTGGGAGATGATGCCAACTGTTCATTATGTACCCAGCAAGAGGAAGAAACGGTTGAGCACTTATTCTTCAGGTGCCCTTTAAGTCAACAACGTTGGGATACTCTAGGCATCACATGGTCGAATGTTGGCAACAGACTTGCTCTTATCCATGAAGGGCGTCGTGCCTGGCAAACACACATGTTCATGGAAATCTTCATGTTGTCTGCTTGGAGCATTTGGAAGGAACGCAATGGCCTAATATTTAGGGGGGTCCCACACACCCTTACCTCATGGAGAGCGCGCCTTAGAGTTGACCTAGCCCTTCTATGCCATAGGGTTAAGCCCTCCTTGGCTGAGTTCATTTCTTTGTTCTTAGACACTACATTGTAACTCTCATCTCACTTCATCTTCTTCCTAAGATCCAAACCCCCACACCCATGTGGTATGTGGTGACTCTGATCCTAGGAATCATGAGCAATTGCTTATGAACCCCCCATGTAACTGTTCCTGATTAATATATGTCAGTAGGATCCTCTCCTACTGTCTTTGATTGTTCAAAAAAAAACGAATTTTTTCCTCGTGAGGGAATAGGGTGGCTGTATCATTCAATTTAGTAAGATGTGGCACAACAGTTTTAGATTCATAGCCATAAAAAGGATAAAATTCAACCAAAGTAATTATCTAAGGATCCACAGAGAAATCATAATCCTTATCAGTAATACAGATAGGTGAAGTAGCAAAAGCAGGGTCATATTACATTCTAGCATTCAGAGATTTTTCTTTCAGATTAACTAATAATTTCTTAAGATCATATCTATCATTGCAAGCAAGAAAATCTCTACCAGTTTCTTCATCCATAACATAACCCTCAGGCACAACAAGCTATTCATATCTAGGGGAGAATCTTCATCATCACTTTCATCAGTATTATCAGTTTCGATAATTTCCTTCTCTCTAGCCCTAGCAAGTTGTTCATCAAGAAATTCACCTAATGGCACAGTATTATCAAGCATAGAAGTAGTTTCATCATAAGCATCACGCATAGCAAAAGTGGCATCATCAATAACATGTGACATATCAGAATTAATAGCAGAAGCAGGTTTAGGTGTCACAAGTTTACTCGAAATAGAAGGAGAATCAAGTGCAGAGCTAGATGGCAGTTCCTTACCTCCCCTCGTAGTTGAGGGATAAATCTTGGTTTTCTCATCTTTCAAGTTCCTCATAGCGATCAGCAGATATAAATCCCAAGTGACTCAAAGAATAGAGCTATGCTCCGCGGCAACGGCGCCAGAAAATAGTCTTGATAACCCACAAGTATAGGGGATCGCAATAGTTTTCGAGGGTAGAGTATTCAACCCAAATTTATTGATTCGACACAAGGGGAGCCAAAGAATATTCTCTAGTATTAGCAGTTGAATTGTCAATTCAACCACACCTGAAATACTTAATATCTGCAGCAAAGTATTTAGTAGTAAAGTAGTATGGAAGTAACGGTAATGGTGGAAAAAGTAACAGTAGCAGTTTTGTAATAATTGTAACAGCGGCAACGGTAAAGCAACTAAGCAAAGATCAGTAGTGAAAAGCTCATAGGCATTGGATCATTGATGGATAATTATGTCGGATGTGATTCCTCATGCAACAGTTATAACATAGGGTGACACAGAACTAGCTCCAGTTCATCAATATAATGTTGTCATGTATTCCGAATATAGTCATACGTGCTTATGGAAATGAACTTGCATGACATCTTTTGTCCTACCCTCCCGTGGCAGCGGGGTCCTATTGGAAACTAAGGCATATTAAGGCCTCCTTTTAATAGAGTGCAGGACCAAAGCATTAACACTTGGTGAATACATGAACTCCTCAAACTACGGTCATCACCGGGAGTAGTCCCGATTATTGTCACTTCGGGGTTGCCCGATCATAACACACAGTAGTTGACTATTGACTTGCAAGATAGGATCAAGAACTCACATATATTCATGAAAACATAATAGGTTCGGATCTGAAATCATGGCACTCGGGTCCTAGTGACAAGCATTAAGCATAGCAAAGTCATAGCAACATCAATCTTAGAAAATAATGGATACTTGGGATCAAACCCTAACAAAACTAACTCAATTACATGGTAAATCTCATCCAACCCATCACCGTCCAGCAAGCCTGCGATGGAAATACTCACGCACGGCGGTGAGCATCATGAAATTGGTGATGGTGGATGGTTGATGATGACGACAGCGACGGATTCCCCACTTCGGAGCCCCGAACGGACTCTAGATCAGCCCTCCTGAGAGAGATTAGGGCTTGGCAGCGGCTCCATATCATACAACACGATGAATCCTTCTCTTTCATTTTTTCTCCCCGAACGTGAATATATGGAGTTGGAGTTGAGGTCGGTGGAGCCTCAGGGGGCCCACGAGATAGGGGGGTGCGCCTAGGGGGGCAGGCGCACCCCCTACCCTCGTGGACAGGGTGTGAACCCCCTGGTCTTGATTCTTTCGCTTTTTTATTAATTCCAAAAATATTCTCCGTGAAGTTTCAGGTCATTCCGAGAACTTTTATTTCTGCATAAAAATAACACCATGGCAATTCTGCTGAAAACAACATCAATCCGGGTTAGTTCCATTCAAATCATGCAAGTTAGAGTCCAAAACAAGGGCGAAAGTGTTTGGAAAAGTATATACGATAGAGATGTATCACCCCTCTCGACGGACCAGACGAACGTCGACGCTATGATTGAGGAGGCTGCCAAGGATGCCGAAGCTTAGGCCACCAAAGTTGCTATCGAGGAAACTGCCAAGGCTGCTACCGAGGCAACCGTCAGGGTTGCTGCCAAGGAGGCCGCCAAGGGGTCTGCCGGGGAAGCCGTCAAGGAAACCAACGACCATACTGACGGCAACATTGCCGTAGGAGGTCCTAGCGCTGCACCGGTCCCAGAGCCCTCAGCTGTTGGGGAGGAGGTGGTCGACGACCAACCCTCATCCTCTACAGCCCCCACCCCGAGCAAGTACTTGAAGGTGGGCGACGATCTGTTCGTCAGCATCCGAGGGACGGCAAGCACAGGAGCGCTAGCCGAAGGTGAGGTGTTTGACGATGAGGTCCTCGCCGCTGCTGGGCTCCAAGTTGTCAATTAACCGAGCGCTAGCAGCAAGACCAGCTCCTCCAGGCCATGAGCACCAATTTCCAGAAGCTTCAGGCTCTCTACCATGCCCTCAAGGATAAAGCAGACTCCAGGATGGCGGCCGTGGACAAGGCAGAAACAAACTTCCAGGAGTGTGTTGCTCAGATGCAAGTCTAGTTCGCCGAGGCTCAGCAGGATCTGAAGGCCACCCAGGACTAGCTAGGCGAGTGCTAGCAAGAGCTCCTTCTAAAGCAGGCTGACATTGAGAAGGCCCAAGAGGTGGCCAAGGCATAGGCCGCCAATGATGAAGCTGACCAGAGGCAGCGCCAAGTTCTGCTGGACGCCCAAGAAGAAGATTTGGTTGCCTGTGAAGGGGCGCTTGCCGCCAAGCTCTGCATCAAGGACGAAGTGGTTGAAAAAGCTTGTCGCGCAGCGGACCCAGGAGCTGAAGGAGGAGGACAAAGATGCACTTGATGCCCTGGCCCTGGATCATGCCGACAAGCTAAAGGAGGCCGTCAACGGCGTTGAGGCCGCAGAGGCTGCCAAGAATGAGCTGGCCAGCAAGGCGGAGAAGGTGGAGCTAGAGCTAGAGGAGCTGAAGAAAGAGATCTTGACACTGAAGAAGGACAGGAACATGACTATCCACACCTTGGCGGATTTGCAGGTCACCATCTCCAACAAGACCAAGCTACTCTCCGAGGCCAACGACTCCATCGGTGATCTGAAGCCGGACACCTTGGAGGCGACACTCGTAGAGACCAGGGCCCGCGAAAAGGTCCTGATCAAGCACCTCACCGATGAGAAACAGCTGTTGCAGAGTGCTTCCGCCACCCACAACGACTACCTTGACGGCACGAAGCTATGGACCAGTTGCCTTGTCGACGTTACGGAGAGGCTCACCACGCAGCTTTCTATCATGGGCATGTCAAACTTCAGGTTCTCCCATGAAGAGAGGATGAGAGAGAGTGCCAGGCTGACCATATTCTTCGAGGGCGTCCTCGACACCCTAGGGCTCCTCCATTCCAATCGAGCGACTTATCTGGCCAATGAGGCCCGAAAGCTTTGCTGGGGCGCCCTGATCAAGGTTCTCACCAAGGTGGTGCATTGGAACCCCAGCGTTGACTTCGCCAACGCGCTTGAGAGATTGCCGGAGGATGCGGACCTCAAGGCACTCGAAGAACGTATTGAGCCCATCATCAGCTGTGTTGACTGAGTCAAGAGGTTCGTAGGCCAGCACCTGGATTAGCCACTCCATTTCTCATTGCCGCTGCGAATTCGTGCCCAAGATGATTTTATCTTAATTTAGAACCGCGGCAACCACTGATGTAATATAACTTGCTGTGCTTTGAAGTCAACACATGTTATCTTCCTGTTTGATCTCTCTTTGTATGTACTACACCCTACGCTTAGTGGAATAGGCTTGTCGGCGTGCAAACCCTTGCTGTGAGCGCTTTGAGAAATGGATCCTTAGCAGCCTGCTGGGGGTGTCGCTGCCGGCAAGACACCCTGCCATTCTTAGTGTAGCCACCTGAGCTGTTGAGCGCACACGAAACAGAACAAGGGTGCTAGTAGTTGTGGCAGGGTTCCATTGCGTGCAGGTTTTCCATACAAGAACTGAAACCATTCAAGGGAAATAACCTTACAAAAAGGAAAACACTTAAGGTTTGGCCTGACTTAGCTTTTCGTTACTGCGCGGATCATCATCGTGGCTACAGACGACACTGCTCACCCGGCTTCTGGTATCAGGATGGCGTGGATGATCCTGATCTCCACCGCCACCAGCGTCTGCCACATCGCTCGTTCGCGCTGGCAACGGTAGACCGGCTCCAGACGAACTGATCGTCGTGATCGTCTTCATCTTCGGAGCCATGGCGATATGGAAACTGACGTACTCACTACTAGACCAGATTTGCACAACTTATGCGCCCCTACCTGGCATGCCAAAGATGTCGGGGAATGGGCACCTATGGGATCACAAGGATCCCTTCTACGGTTGGCGAGGAGAGAGTTGAACAAAGAGCAGGTCTGGTGATCAGCACGAGGGTCTTTTACCCAATTTCGGGCCGCTAAGGAGCGTAAAACCCTAGTCTTGCTTTGGGTGTGTATTTAGTGTTCTTGAGTTCTTAGAGTAGCTGCCATGCATGCCTTGTCCAAAAAGTCCGAATCCTCATCCAGTACACCTCGGGCCTCATTTTATATGTCAAAGGGGTCACCACAATGGCACACAGGAGGTGTAAAGTAGCTACGGTGTACAAGCTTATCGCTGACATCGTAGTACAAACGCATTTTATGTGCTTCCCACATGCCCTCCAACTTTATCGGGGACGGCAACAGAACCCATCCCATCCGTCGCCGCCCCACTCCATCTTGACACGCGTCCAGTCTGACAAGGCATGCAGTGCCGCACTGGCTGGCTAGCTGCTGTGCTAGCGCAGTGGCAGGACCTTCACGAAGATCTGCATGCCACCATGTAGGTGCTTGCTTAGTTGGCCTAGAATCTGCATGCCCCCACGCAGGTGTCTACCTAGTTGGCAAGTTGGTCATCACGCTGGAACGCTAGTGAGGCGACAAAACCATGTCAGGTGCGGGCCTAGCGGTGGCCCCGCAATTGTCCCCGACAAGGGTCTTGCCGGGGCCTCTCTATCGTCCCCGACAAAGTCTTGCCGGGGGCCCTCGCAGTCATCCCCAGCAAGGGCCTTGCCGGGGGTCTTCGTTCTATGTCTTTCATGTAGACTTGCAGTCGACCAGTCTTTACAAAGATCTGCATGCTACTACGCATGCCCCCCCCCCCGAGTCTTGGCCTTGACATTGTCGATGATGTCAGATCTCTCAGCCTCAGGGGTGATGGCTTTTCTGGTGCTTTGCAAGCTGCCCCGGCAAGGCTCTTGCCGGGGCTACGTAGGCCGCCCCGGCAAGGGTGTTGCCGGGGAAGGTCCAGCTAGTCTTCTACTCTTTATTCACTAGATTGAATGTTGTCTTGGTAGTCTTGTAGTCTGTCTTCTACTGCCCTACTAAGCCTTGTCGCAGGTGTGGCTACAACTGTGCATGCATAAGTAAGGGGTATAGAAAGGCCCATACTTTTGTACACCGATAGGGATCCGACTATGTATGGCTATGTAGTGTCTTAAATATAAATGCGCTTGAGTACGCTTAATGACGGTTGAACTATGTACTAATGGTTGAACTATGCTTGTGCATGCTTATTCTCTATGTCTGATTATGTTTAATCTATGTTTACTTATGTCTGAATATGGATATGGATGCAATCGGTTCGGTTGATGGAATCTACCTCCGCCTTGGTTTATTGGTCCCCTTAGTATTTTGTGTTAAATTTTGACCAAAGATTTAACTGACAAAATGTTAGTGCAGGTCAGCAAAAATTATATCGTTGGATGCGTATTTGAACATAGTGTTCAGTGATATACTTTTTGGTGACATGCATAAACATTTGTTAGTTAAATATTTGGTCAAAATTTGACACAAATTACAAAGGGGCCAATAAACTAGGTCGGAGGTAGTTCGACAATCACACACAGTTCCCAAAACTGGAACCATGTGCAATGACTTTCATTTTCCCTGTTATGTCCATTGCACACTGCTGGCTCTAGCAAACCGTTGCCTCCGAAACTCTTTGTGGGACAGAAAACCCTCAACCCAATTCAAAAAATAAAAATGAAAACCATCACCATCCCGACGTCACAAAAACCCTCACCCCGCCCAGCACCCTCTCCGGTCCCCATTCACACCTGCACAAGCTCCTCCGTGACTCTGCCTAGCACTGCCTATCGCCACCGCAACCACTTAGCTCGCCGCCTGTCGCTGCCGCCAGGCTGCCGGCAAACCCCAACGAATTTCGCCACTTCCGCTACCGTGAATTCATTTTTATTCGAGCTGATTTGAGGATTTTCTTTCATTCATAGACTGTACAGTGCGCAGATACATCAGGACTTTGCGGCCTCAGCCAGACATCCATGAAGTTCCATCTCACCGTACCAGATGACTTGAGGATGCGCGCGGTATGTTCAATCTCACCCTTAATCATTTGGCATGGCCTACTTTCCTATACATATACTAAATATTGCTACATTTGGATAAAAGGTGCCACATGCAGCATACACGTCAATGGTTTTTTTTCCTCTTCTTTCTATATTAGGCAAATTAATGATGTATGGTTCTTTTGATTACTCTCATATTTCAATGAAATCACGGTTACCCTATCCGTTTAATTATATATTTTTGTCCTTTGATTTCAACTGTTGTATGGTTCTTTCAATTTCTGCCATATTTGCATGTTACAATATTCTTTAATAATCCTACCTTTTTCTGCAACACATCCCTTGCTATGCAACATAATCTGTAGTACACAATCTTGCCCTTTACATAAATCAAGACTGCAGGGATGTCATACTGAACACAAACCATGGATTTATGATCGTTACTACTGTAAGACTTGATGAACGTGGTGACTCCTATTTTGGCACTGGCCTTTGGAAAGAAATTTCTAAATTTTATGTATTAAAAGTTGGCACTAAAATTGCACTGCACATAAAAGAGCATGGTCATGAGATATATGCTATCTTCCCTAACGGTATCATCCGTCCAGACTTTGTTCAAAGTAAGTGTTCTTTTCAAGTATCTGCATGTTAAGTTACCCAACAATATCAAAGGCATTGTGTAGCATTTAAGCAACCAGTTGTTATTGCATTTTCTTACTCTATTTCTTCCTACTAACGTCTAGTTACCAATACACTTTTCTATTGCCATGTTTTAACTAAATATTCCCTATACTCCCACTTCTATCAGAAAGCGCCGCTAACAAGGAGACTCCGAAGGTGGAGAACGGGGCTGTCAACAAGCGGAGGCGGGTCGAGCAAGAACTGCAAGCGACTCCAGCAGGCCTAGACATCATCTGCAGCCTTCCTGATGATAATCATCTCCCTCCTCCCAATCAAATATGGGGCGCATACAACCGTCCTTTCTCGGCGGTGGGCCCCCTATGGATCCACCCCTCTTGACCTCATCAACACCCACGAGCTCTGCCACGGCAATCACAAAATCGTGGATGCGTTCTCCCATATCCTCAGCAGTCACCATGGCCCAACAAGAGGCCTTAGCAAGGGCAAGTTTCGTTCCGATGGCAAGGACCAAGCCAAGCTTGATGAGTGGTTCGATCCCCCTCCCTAGATCAACTCGAGAACCTCACTTTTGATGATGGGCATATGCGCTTGCTGCCAACATCCGAGCTCCGCCTCGCACCCATGCTGCGCGTCGCCAAGTTCAGGAACTACCATTCCCCCCACCCCCTTAATGATGCGCCTGCTCTTATTCTACCACGACTGAAGCACCTCGAGCTCGTCGTCGTCTGCCTCCCCGACGGTGACATGGAGCGCCTACTCCGTGGCTGTACTGCACTCGAGTACCTTCGTCTTTAGGCGTTCAATGGGTTGAGTAGCTTTCACATCACCTCCATGACTCTCTGTACTATTTGTGTGTGTGCTGCTGGTGCTGTAAGAAGATATCACAAAATGTGTACCACGGTATGGTCATTGAGGACACACCTTCGCTCGAGAGATTACTTGTAGTTGATCAATGTCATTTCTGGGCCGAAATTGACAGTTCTGGGCTACTTGTTTGACAAATACTGCGAACTTGTTATCGGATCCACATCCATTCAAGTACAACAACCGCCTTCTACCTCTCCTTCTAGAAATTAACATTATTTCTAATTTTGAAGATGTATGTTCTCCTGTCATCTAGAAAATGATTCCGACAAGCTTGACCCTGAAACTGCACGTAGTGAAGGTCTTGACACCAGAATCTATCGGCCCCAACCGAGACCAAGTTGCCAGTTTCCTGAGATGCTTTCCGTGCCTAGAGAAGCTATATATCGAGGTTCTTTTCTTGTTAAATGTTAACCATAAGGGAGTTCAATTTTGACACTTTTTTTCCAAGTTTACAATGACAATGTACTACGATTTCTAAAGGATTTTTGGAGGCTTTCAGTACATACATGCCCCCTCCCCATATTGGTTGCTTGATCCATATGGTTACAATCCATAAGCATTTCTCCTTTGGATTCATCTGTATTAGTTTTCTAAGGGAACTTTTCATCCACTCCAACCTCTTGTGAAGAAGGCTACATTTTTCTAGATTGTAATCAAATGCCCGTGTTAATCATGTCGGATTGAAGATGGCACGTTAGTGCATTTTACAAATCTTGCAAACCAAATAGGCCTGTAGTAGTGTTCAAAACTGCATGTAGGCACTAACACGTTTTCTTCTTTTGCAGATAATATTAGGGGCAGTGGTGGATAATGTGATACAATATAACAATCCCATCGAATGCCTAGATATGCATCTCTCAGAAATTACGTTGAACTCCTACTGAGGGACCTTACCGGACGTTATATTCTCTAGGTTCTTTGTTGTCAGAACAAGGGTGCTGAAGGTAATGAGGTTTTCCCTACATTTATTTCACAAAAATGAATGGTTTGTTGATCAGCGTCGGCGGTTGCGGCAGAATGGAATAGGCTCCAAAAAAGCTGAATTTCATTTTGGAACTTCGGATGACAGAGTAATCGAAAGTCATCGTGTCAACCCCATACATGACTTCTCAATGGCTGGCCCCCTTGCAAAAATTATGAGGTTTGGAAACCAGCCTTACAACTGGTAATATTAGTTTGAACCTCTCTTATATCCATGTTCAATGGATCAACGCGGGCGTTTGCAGCTGATGAGCTGAATTTCATTTCTAATGTCAGTTTGAACCTTGTAATCCTCGAGTTTGAGCCATATAACTCTGGAATTTGAACCTTGTAATATTTCGAGCTTTTGTGGTACAATCGTTGAAATGACCTCGTATGGGACTCGTATATTGGTAGCACTATTTTGACCTTAATATGTAATGGACTTAGATTTTATTAACCATTCTCAAATATGTTTACCTTGTCGATCTCACAACACACGATCTGTATAGCTAACTCAGTTGCGATCTTCGACATTATTGCACATCATTGGTTTCTTCAACCGTGTGCCCTATAGAGTGCAGATATAATTATCACACTCGAGTGTACATCGTCACCCTTGTGTGTAACTTTGACCTCATCACGCACGGGTAAACTTATGACCAAAGTCATTCCACACACTTCGGTTTTATAAACCTTTTTGCCTATAAACGCCCAGTATTTGCCCCTCTTCTAGCCGACGTGTGGCCAAACTTGCCGGGCGGGAAGCTTGCATGGTAAACTGCGTGGTTGCATGGGAACAGACTCACCAATGATACATTTGGCGCCTCTTCGAGCCCATGCGTGGTCAAATGAAACGTGTGCAGGTTTTCAAGTGTGCACTGGAATCCTCTGCTATGAAAGCGGTGACAAGATGTCACAATTATAGGCCAGTCGGCCCCTATTTATTATGGTGGCCATTTAACCCTTGTGTCTCTTCCATCTTCCGATTGCGCCCGACTATTGCAAGAAGCACACCCACCACGACAAATTCTTAGAGGGTATTCTACGCAGCTCCAATGGTGCTCCAAGCGGCTACCGATGATGAGCTGCAGTTCACCATGCATGCCATGCTGAACACCCGCAGAATGTTCGTGGAGCTCTCGGTGGTGTACACCAACAACCCGGTCTGGGTGGAGCACTCCATCGACATCATGGAGTTGTTGCTTGCAGAAGAGAAGCACAAGGTGGTCAGGTTCGACCTCAAGTACACTCGCGCTTGTGCCGGATCTCATCCCAAGGTCGCCATCGCCCAGATGTGCATGCGCAATCACGTCCTCATCTACCACTACTGCCTGGCCGCAAGGCCTTTCGAGCTTTTCGCCAGGTTTGTCAACAACCCCCACTACATGTTCTCTTGATGGACATCACTAACGATGTAAAGGTGCTCAAGAATTTGGCATCGCCTACTAGAATCTTGTCGACATCCAGGGCTAATACAAGATCTGGACAACAACAAGCATTAGAAGGACTCACTGGTTCAACTCGCCGAGGCCATCATCGACCCCTACTACAGAGACATGAAGGATTCCTACAACAAGGACAAGCGTGACTGGCACTCGGACAGGATGGAGAAACTCGACAAAGCTCACGTCGTGTAAGTGGCCAAGGAGGCATACACAAACATTTTGCATCTTTTTTGACGGGGTTTTACATCACTGTTTGCGATTAATGCATCACACACATTTTCATCAAAGGGTCTCTGATCGTAGTGTCGCGTTAGCAGCATGCTGCAGTAATGGCACCTCTTCCATTGCAAGAAAAATCAATCTAGTTGGCCTAACTAAACCAATGTTTCGGAAAAGAAATACGAGGCTATAACAATCATGCATATAGGAGATCAAAGAAGACTCAAATAATATTCATAGATACATCTGATCATAAACTCGCAATTCATCAGAACCCAACAAACACACGGCAAAAAGTCATTACATCAAAGAGATCTCCAACAACATCGAGGAGAACATTGTATTGAGAATCAAAAAGAGAGAAAAAGCATTTTAGCTACTGCCTACGGACCCGTAAGTTTTTGGTAAACTACTCACGCATCATTAGAGGAGCACCAATGAGGATGATGAACCCCTCCGTGATCGTGTTCCCCTCCGGCAAGGTACCGAAAAAGGGCTGTAGATTGGCTCTCGTGGTTCTGGAACTTGCAGCAGCTGGAATTGTGTTTTGTCGACTCCCCTAGGGTTTCTGGAATATTTGGGAATTTATAGAGTTGAGAGGCAGTGGAAAGGACTCCCGTGGGCCCCACCACCCACCTGGGCATGCTAGAGGCCTCTAGCGTGCCCTGGTGAGTTGTGGGTCTCACATGCCTGCCCTATGGTACTTCCTTGGCTCCCAAGTTGTCTTCTGGTCCAAAAAAAATCTCCAAAAGGTTTCGTGGCATTTGGACTTGGTTTGGTACTAATATTTTGCGTAGTAGAAAACAAGCAAAAATAGCAACTGGCACTAGGCACTATGTCATAGGTTAGTCCCAAAAAATGATATAAAATTACTATAAAATGAATGTAAAACATCCAAGAATGATAATATAACAACATGGAGGAATAAAAAATTATAGATACGCTGGATACGTATCAACATCCCAAAGCATAATCCCTGCTCGTCCTCGGGTAGGTAAATGATAAAAATAGAATTTTTGATGTGGAATGTTGCCCAACATGTTCATCACATATTCTTTTCTTTTGTAGCATGGACATTTGGACTTTTAGATGGTTCAAAGCAATAGTCTATATTTTACATGAAGACTTTAATACTCAATCATAACAACAAGCGACCATGTCTTTCAAAATATCAATACTAAAGAAAGTTTTTGAGAGGCATGCTTTTCCCGTCAACGAAAACGATCGAGTAATTCCCAATACTTTCCATGCTAGATACATCATAGGCAGTTCCCAAACATAAAATAAAGTTTATTCCTTTTTCCGCCATTCTTTCAAAATCCATGGCTAGCCGTATCCACGGGTGCCTTCCATATCAACACTTTCTAGGAATTTATTATTTGACAACATAAAGTAAATTTCTTTCTCATTTCGGGACTAAGCATCCCTACTACTTCCACACTCTAATGCAATGACAAGTGAATAAACACTCATCTTAAGAATAACACATATAGCATGGAAAACTATTGGCCACCCCCTTCCACTTCATGATTGGTACGGGCACACAAAAAGGAAATTCATTTTGAAATTAGAGATGGCACATACAAATTTACTTCGAACGACATGAAAATACCGCATATAGGTAGGTATGGTGGACTCATATGGCATAAGTGGGTTTAAGGATTTTGGATGCACAAGTAGTATTCCCACTTAGTGCAAGGAAATGCTAGCAAAAAGATTGAGAAGCAACCAACCAAGAAACAAAAATTCTCATAAACGAGCATTAAGCATAACTAACACCGAATAATGCACCACAAGTAGGATGTAATTTCATTACATAACTATGTACTTTCATGCTTGCATAGGCAATCGTAAACCTTAACATAAATATTCTTACTAAAGCATAATTACTCACCAACATGACTCACATATTACTATCATCATATCTCAAAACT
Organism: Triticum timopheevii; assembly: GCA_963921465.1. NCBI lineage: Eukaryota > Viridiplantae > Streptophyta > Magnoliopsida > Poales > Poaceae > Triticum > Triticum timopheevii. Next base: position 147,054,144 of record OY997270.1, read on the forward strand.
ATTAAAGAGGATCAAGTTTATTTTTCCTAGTGATCTTCATGGAAGTTTTTATTATATCCCTCTTGAATATCTATCACTTTGGGGCTAAATTCATATACTACCGTTGCTTATAACGAGCTCAAATAAATTTTAGTGATGAACATGAGCATAACAATTTTCATCTCTCCAAATAATATAAGTGAAGCATGAGAGAATTTCTTGAAAAATTTACTAACTCTCAAATTAATCTAAGTGAAGCATGAGAGTATTTCAAGCACCACCGTGCTAAAAAAGATATAAGTGAAGCACTAGAGGAATTCCAAAGCTCAAAAAAATTAAGTGAAGCACATAGATAAATTCTAACAAGTCATAGCATCATTATGGGTCTCTCAAATAGGTGTCTTCAGGAAGGATGATTGCAACAAACTAAAAAGAAAAACAAGAAATGACTCATATAATAAAAGACACTCCAAGCAAAAGTAATGATATGTGACGAATAAAAATATAGCTCCAAGTAAATTACCGATGGTTGTTAGAAGAAAGAGGGGATGCCTTACGAGGCATTCCCAAGCTCAGTTGCTTGGTTCTCCTTGAAAATTAACTTGAGGTGCCATGGTGAAAGTGCAACTAATACCTGGGTGGCTTTGGAAATTCTTAACAACATATAGTTCATTGAACTAATGCTCTTTCAAGATGATCATTTCAGAAAGTACAATGATTGGCATGGCATGGAATAGAGATGTGGAGCCCTCAAAATGCTAAGGACACATATTGGCAACAAGCTCAAGACTCTACATTTTTCATTTAAGTAATCCAAGATCACATTGAGTCCATAGGAAAGCCAATACTATTAAAAGGGGATGAGGTGTTGCTTAATGGCTTACTTGCTCAAAGTGCTTAGTGATATGCTCCAAAATCCCTCAACTACTTTCTCATTTCCACATATGTCCTAAACCTAAAAGTCAAATTCGGCCCCACCGATTTGATCTATCCGGCGCCACCGAGTTTCATTTGACATAGCCACAGCCACAAACCCTAGTTACTTCGGTCTCACCGATAGCTATCTCGGTCTCACCGAGATGGGGTTGCAAACTCACTGTTTCCTTTTTGTAACATTTCGGTCCAACCGAGATGAGCGAATCGGTCCCACCGAGTCTGCAATGCAAACTCACTGTTTCCCTTTTGTAACACTTCGGTCTCACCGAAGTGAGCGGATTGGTCCCACCGATTTTGCTTGACCAACTCTCTATGTGCCTTTTGCTGAAATCGGTCCCACCGAGTTTATGTAAACGGTCACAATGAGATTATGTTATGCCCTAATCCTAGCATATCATTCCCACCGAGATGACTATGTCGGTCCCACCGAAAAGCCTAATGTTCTTATTTTGACTTGAATCGGTCTGATCGAGTCTCACCATTCGGTCCCACCATGTTTGGGAATCTGTGTGTAACAGTTAGACTTTGTGTGGAGTCTATATATACCCCTCCACCCATTCTTCATTCGTGGAGAGATCCATCAGAACATGCCTACACTTCAATCATTCATTTTCTGAGAGAGAACCACCTACTCATGTGTTGAGACCAAGACATTCCATTCCAACCAAATGAATCTTGATCTCTAGCCTTCCCAAGTTGCTTTCCACTCAATCATCTTTCCACCATAGCCAAATTTGTGATAGAGAGTTGATGTTGGGGAGACTATCATTTGAAGCACAAGAGCAAGGAGTTCATCATCAATACACTATCTATTACCTTTTGGAGATTGGTGTCTCCTAGATTGGTTGGTATCACTTGTGATCCTCCGTCAAGATTGTGCAGTTGAACCAAGGAGTTTGTAAGGGAAAGGAGATCGCCTACTTCGTGAAGATCTATCCTAGTGAGGCAAGTCCTTCGTGGGCGATGGCCATGGTGGGATAGACAAGGTTGCTTCTTCGTGGACCCTCTGTGGGTGGAGCCTCCGTGGACTCACGCAACCATTACCCTTCGTGGGTTGAAGTCTCCATCAACGTGGATGTACGATAGCACCACCTGAACCACGCCAAAAATCTCCGTGTCAACATTGCGGTTGCTCCCTCCAAACTCCTCCCATTTACTTTCTTGCAAGTTGCACGCTTTACTTCTGCTGCTCATATACTCTTTGCATGTTTGCTTGAATTGTGTTAAGATTGCTTGACTTGTGCTAAGTTGCTAAAATCTTCCAAGAACTAAAATTGGGAAAGGCTAAATTTTTATTTGGTCAAGTAGTCTAATCACCCCCCCCTCTAGACCTACTTTCGATCCAACAAGTGGTATTAGAGCTTTGGTCACCATCTGCCTTGATTTCCATAGCTTTGGTGACCATAGCCTTGGTTTCACAACCTAGGTGAGTATGGCGTCTAGCGAGGGAAATTACCATCGTAGAGGTCCTTACTTTGATGGTACTAATTTTGCTAGTTGGAAACATAAGATGAAAATGCATATTCTTGGACATAACCCGTCTGTTTGGGCTATTGTATGTATTAGTTTGCAAGGTGAATTCTTCAATGAGAGAGAACCAAATCGTGAAGCTACCGCAAAAGAATTGAAGATGTTGCAATACAATGCTCAAGCTTGCGATATCCTCTTGAACGGATTGTGCCCCAAAGAATTCAACAAAATCAACCGTCCTGAGAATGTAAAGGAAATTTGGGATACTTTGATTGATATGCACGAAGGTACCGACTCCGTCAAGGAATCCAAGTTGGATGTGCTTCAAAGTCAACTTGACAAGTTCAAAATGAAAGATGGTGAAGGTGTCACTGAAATGTACTCTAGGATTGCTCTTATCACAAATGAGATTGCCGGCTTAGGAAGTGAAAAGATGACCGACAAATTCATCATCAAGAAGATCTTGATAGCCATGGATGGAAAATATGATACCATGTGCACTTTGATCCAAATGATGCCAAACTAGAAAGATCTCAAGCCAACCGAAGTCATTGGAAGAATTGTTCCTAATGAGATGTCACTCAAGGATAAAGAAGAGCTTCACAACAAGTCTAGTGGTGCTTACAAAGCCTCATGTCATGCTCCTACATCATCAAATGAGAAACAAGCCTTCAATGAAGAATTGAGCTTAGTGATGAAGAACTTCAACAAATTCTACAAGAGTAGAAGCAAGGAAAGAAGTTCCAAGTCAAGGTCCTACAATGACAAAAGATCTTCTAGTCATGAGCGAAATTGCTACAATTGTGGAAGACCCAGACAGTACTCCAATGATTGTACGGCTCCCTACAAAAGAATAGAAGACTCGCCTAAAAGGAGAAGCAAAAGGGAATAATCACCTCCAAGAGAGAGAAGGAGTAGAGATGATCTCTATGAACGAAGAACCTCTCAAAGAAGCAAGGATTCAGAAAGGAAGGACAAGTAATCAAGGAGCTACCCAAAATGAAGACATCAAGCTCATGTTGGTGAATGGGTATCCGACTCCGACTATGACCATCACTCTGAGAGAAGTTATCACTCCGACACCGAATATACTCAAGATGAAGGTGTTGCCGGTCTAGCACTTGTGTCAACCAACTCCTATGACATATTTGATTCACCAAATGAAGGGATTGGGAGATGCTTCATGGCTAAAGGCCCCAATGTAACACACCCCGAGTATGTTGATTTCAATAGTGATGAAGATGACATGCTAGGTGATGATGACTTACTTGTTGACAACTCTAGTGATGAATACTATGATGAAAATGCTATTAATCATGCTAATCAAGATGAAATGAATGGCAATAATAAGAAGGAGATTGAGCATCAAACTAGAGAACTAAACACTCTTAAGTTATCTCATGAAACTACTTTAGAAGATCATCGAGAACTTTTAAAAACTCGTGAGAAGTTATGCTCCAGGAAGCTCAATATTGAGCAAGAACATGGGTTCTTAAAAACCATCAATGATGATCTCCCGAAGAAAAGTTCTTTTTACATTGCCAAGCGTCTACTGTTGTCTAATTACATGCCACAAGTAAAGTCTAGCAACAAGAACAAGAAATATTTTTCTTCTAGTAGCAACAATAATCATGTTAAATCAAATATTGTTGCTCTAGTAGTTCTCTTGATTCCACTAATGATTCTCTTAGCCAAGTTACACTTGAGCAAGAAAATAGCTTATTGAAGGAAATTATAGAGAAAGGTGTTTACAAGAGCCTTGTTGGAAGTAAGCAATTTGAGGAAATTGTATGGACGCAAGGAAGGCACCGGAAGAATCAAGGTGTTGGTTTTGAACGAAAGTTCAATGCCAATGGAGTTGAGTGGGAAGAAGATCAATACCCCAAGACGAAGTTTGGTCCTCAACAAGAGAAGTATGATCCTACTTCCTTCAAGGGGACACGAGCTCAAGATGATCTTCCACCACAAGACCACAAGCTAAAAGGCAAGGACAAGCTTCAGTAGGAGAATAATGCATTTGAAGATGCTCCAAAGGCCTTGGTCAAGTGGGTTCCCAAGACTACATCAAGTTCTACTTCATCAAGTACATCTACAACTCCATGGATTCCCATCAAGATGATGTGGATCCCAAAGAAGAAGAACTAGAGAGTTCTTGAGGGTGACTTCGCCAACATACTTCCCTCATATTCATTTTGGCAAGGACAAGTGCAAACAACTTCCACATCTTGCACTAGTTCAAGGAGTCAAAAACCCTCTTGTTGGTAATACAAGGGACAAGGTAACCTAATGCTTTCATGGACATCATCATGTGTGTGCTTCACTTTATGTCTATGGATATCCTTGTTTGTTCCTTGTGGGACTAACCCATGTAGGTACTAAAAGTGCAACTCACTCCAATGGATTGCTTCAAATGATCTACTTCAACAATGAGAATCCACATCTTCAACATCTACATGAAGTCATCATCGACTAAACCCAAGGTTAGTTCATCCCTCTTAGGGGGGTATCACATCTAGGGGGAGCTTTACTCTAAGAATTGAGCTAAAGCAATTCTAATGGTGTGAACACAACAATGCTTTATGTCAAAGTGGTAACCCCACTTGTGCTTAAACAATTAGTATGACCTATGATCAAATGTTCTTATTTGACTCCTAAGACAATATACTATCATATAGATGACCTAGTCATCACCAATTACTTGATATATGCTAGAGTGATTGAGCATGCTTTGCCACATATTTCATTTGCCATTTTATTGTGCGAGCATGTTGGTTGCATATTTTTCTCATTTGAGGACATCCATTTGTTGCTTTATTTGTTTGGTTCTTCTTTTGCCAAATGGATGGACAAGAATGCCTAAGAACTCCCTCTAGCTATCTATGCTTTTATCTTCTCAAACTCTCTTCATGCTACATCACAAAGTTTGATCTAAGTGAAATTCGAACCCTTTGTGTGAGGAGCACTCGGAGTCCCAATTTTTCATAGACTTAAAACTTACAAAACCTCTCTGTGTATTTTGGTCTGACCGACTCGTCCATTTCGGTCACACCGAGTTCACTGGGTTGATCAACTTTTCAATGTTGGTGCAACCGATTAGAACTTTTCGGTCTCACCGAGTTGCAGTAACCGCTTGCGATTTTGCATCTCGGTGCCACCGAGTTGTTCAACTCGGTCACACCGACAGTGCCAGGATATATATACCGACGAGTCAAATTTTGGAAATCTCTGCAAAACCTCTTTGCCCGCGTGTCCTACTCTGCCGCCTCGGGTCTCCGGATCATCTCCTCGTCGCCAGCGACCTCCTGCCTTTGGTCTTCGCCGCCGTCAACGGAAATCCTCCCCTTCGTTGAAGCCGTAGCGAGCTCATAGCCAAGCTAGGGTATGAGCTCAACCTTGTGCTTTCATTTAACTCTGATTCCTAGCACAAAGGCAATGCCATGTTTCTTTCCAAATATGAGATTGATCTATCCACAGAAATCATCCTTAATATTAGATTTGATTTGAAAATTTAGGGTTAGGTTTCTGCCGGACTCATCTCGGACCGACCGAATTGTAGAAATCGGTCTCACCGATTTAGCTTAGGCCAGTGCACATGTGATTTTCGGTCTGACCGAAAGTTACAAATCGGTGTGATTGATATCAGGAATTTGTGAAACCATAGCAAACTCGGAGTCACCAAATTGTGTCTCAGTCTGACCGATTTCACATGTTTAGGCTCCAAAGTTGCTTCGGTGTCACTTAGTTTTACAAATCGGTAGCTCCGAAATGCTTCCTGTAGAAAACTAAAACTAAGTTTTTGACTCATTCTTTTTGCAAAAACTCTGCACTTTGTGATGCTCATCTACAACTATTCACAGGGTTAGCTCTCAGTTTGCTATGCAGAATGTCTGATCAAAGTGATAGTCAGAACAAGTCAAAGGAGCAGATGGACTTGAGTGAGGGCACTAGTCCCTCAGGAAGCTATGATGAAGGTAGCAGGAGCACACCAAGCAACCTGCCTAAGGCAGCAACTAGGCAGAGAAACAAAAAACTTCAGACTCTGAGGATGAAGACTTTGAGATTGAAGACGTCAGCTAAAAGAAGAAGGTGCTAAAGAAGGAATATGCTGATGCTGCTTCTACCAAGCCAGGACAGCACAAGAAAGCACCTACAAGGAGAGTGCCTATGTCTAAGGCTAGGGGATCAACTCAAGAGACCATGATATTCACACTTGAGCAAAGAACAGGTGAAGAAGGAAATCAGAGTGTCAGGAAAACCACTGCTAGAGTGCTTGGAAATCCATCCATGAGGAGGGACTCTGCTAGTGAGGAGGAAGAGGAAGAAGAGGTTGTTGCCCAAGCACCACCCTCTAAGTCACATAATCTAATGGGGGATGCCATCAAGTCTGGGGCTGCTCCTTCAAAGCCCAAGACAGCCCCCAAAGCTCCAGCCCAAGCCTCCTAGACAGCTCCAAAGAGAAGCACCAGGAATATACCAGCTGCAGAAAAGAACAAGGCTCCAGTGCCTGAAGTTGAGGAAGAAGATGCTGAAGCCCAAGTGCTTAGGAAGATCAAACCAAAAATTCCTGACCATGATGAAAATCATCCAGTGGTTGAGAATATGCAGGAAAGGAAAGATGCAGGTCTCAGATTGTGGAGACAAGCTGATCCATATGCAGTGAGGAGAAAGACAGCTATGGACTACAGATTCCACACCAAAGAACAACAAGATTTCTATGAAACAATTCTGCTTGACAAGAATCCCATTGTTAGTGATATGAAGTGGGTTGATTGGAAATACATTGATGCTAATGAAGATCAGTTTCCAGGAGTGCATGAAATCTTCAAGCCAATGGAGTTGACAAGTTTGTGGGTCAGAAGTTGACCAAGATTTCTATGAAACAGTTCTGCGAGGTTCGCCAGAAGCCGCCGGTCCACGGCGGCGATTGGGCCGACGTCGACGCCGACGACGCGAAGCTCATGATTGCCAGGGGGTGTCCGGATAGCCGGACTATGACCATTGGCCAGACTCCTGGACTATGAAGATACAAGATTGAACACTTCGTCCCGTGTCCGGATGGGACTTTCCTTGGCGTGGAAGGCAAGCTTGGTGATACGGATATGTAGATGTCCTACCATTGTAACCGACTCTGTGTAACCCTAACCCTCTTTGGTGCCTATATAAACCGAAGAGTTTTAGTCCACAGGATGAAAAACACTCATACCATAGGCTAGCTTCTAGGGTTTAGCCTCTCTGATCTCGTGGTAGATCTACTCTTGTCCTACCCATATCATCAATATTAATCAAGCAGGAGTAGGGTTTTACCTCCATCGAGAGGGCCCGAACCTGGGTAAAAACATCATGTCCCTTGTTTCCTGTTACCATCCGCCTAGACGCACAGTTCAGGACCCCCTACCCGAGATCCGCCGGTTTTGACACTGACATTGGTGCTTTCATTGAGAGTTCCTCTGTGTCGTCGCCGTCAGGAAGGATGCCTCATTCCGTCTTTAAAGACGGCACTGTTGCTAAAAGAGCTCTGGCTATTGGCCAAACTCTCCGGCTAGGCGGTTTCCTTATGACCGCCAGTTCGGCCGCCGCGTCGACGATGACTTCTCGGGTCATCGAAAGCAATCTTCACGTTAACTCGGAACTCGCCGAGCAGTTAGATCCGATGGAGCTCTCTTCCTTAAACGAGCTCTTGGATCGCATCGCCGCCCTGGGAGTGTCGGTGTACTAAAGTAGGGGTACCTTAGTACCCCGAACTTGTGCACGGGCAGTTGCAGCGCCCTGCGGCAAGGCTTGCCAGGCGTCCGCCAAGACCCTTCGCCATTCCTATTACTACCATTCAAGAACAAAGTGTTAACTTTGAAGACAAGGCCCCGGCAAGAGGAGCTTGCCGGGAAGGACAAGGCCCCGGCAAGAGAAGCTTGCCGGAAAGAACAAGACCCCGGCAAGAGGAGCTTGCCGGGAAGGCCAACCAAGGCACTTCAGAAAACTTGCCACGACGCGCCGCGCGTCCCGGCAAGATCCGACGAGCGGCAAGCTTGCGGGTGCGACAAGACAGCGGCCGCGGCAAGGCACTTGCCGCGGCGAGGCCACCACTCTGCGCCCACGCTCCAGCTCACCTGACGACGTGTCGCCACAGGATCACTCCTGGTGCACGTGGCGTGCAGCTGTGCAGCCTAGCGGTGCGAGGTGGCGAGCGAAGGTGACTAGGAGGCCATCATGGCGATCGGTGGCGCCCCTAGCGGTCGTTTCCTGCACTGTTGGAGCGACCGGACGGGCATTAAATGCTCTTGTCCCCTGCCGTCAGAGTTAGGTAGGGGACACTGTTGATAGTAGTTGTACCAACCCGCGTTTTTACCTTTCTACCCATCTCTCTACGTTGCCACCTGTCGGTGACCCCTTTAGACTATAAAAAGGAGGCCCGTGCGCACATAGAAGGGGTTCGGTCAGTTCGACTCACTCAAGACCACAACTTGCCCACGCTTTCGAGCAAGAACGGAATACAAACACAAAGCAGCAGTAGGAGTTTTATCTCTCCGGAGAGCTACGAAGCTGGGTAAAACCCCCCTGCGCGTTTGGCCTCGATCTGCTCTTCGTGCGCCCTCCGCTCCCTGCCGGACCAGAAAAGGGGCCCTGCCCCATAGGTGCTCGTTCCCCACGACATCTTTGGCGCGCCAGGTTGGGGGGCGTCGAGTTTGTGCGAACCTGATCCGGTCTCCGCGCGCGCTACATCAACATCTTCATCGACATGCCACCGAAGAAGAAGGCTTCGGAGGTAGCCGCTCCGTCTGCGACTGTCCTACCGCCACCGGAGCAAGCGGGCGGTGGGGCGGACGCCGGCGGAGGAGCGGGCGCTGGCGGTGGGACTCACATCGTCACCATGTCCAAGGACAAGGCCCCGCAAGGTTCAGCGTCTGCACATCCACCGCACCCCTCCCAGGAGGTGCAGGATCGACAACGCCACGGTGCTCCTAGCACCGTGCTCGCGTTGGAACAAGGCCAAGATGGTGGGTCGCGGGACGTTCAAGGCCAACATGCACGCCAGCACGCTGGCACGAGCGCAGTGCGGTCGCCTGGGCCAAATGCTGCTCCTTCTAACACTGTTAGGAGTTTGAGCATGTCCCGCACCTCGCGTCGCTCGCCACCGCCGCCCAAGACTCCAGAGGAAGCGCTGGCCCGAGCCCAGCTGCTTCTAGATTACCCTCCAGCGCCGGACAAGATCGACGACTGGAGGGCCGCCATTTATAGCCTCATTGGCTTCGCCAACGGCGACAAGCCCCGGCAACCGAGCACATCGAAGCCCCGGCAAGACGCCCAGGCACAAGCCGACGCTGACAAGACTGCTGGGGGTGCCACCACCATGCACTCCCCTCCCCGAAGGCCAAGATCGCCGATTCGCCGGGCCAACCTCGACACCGACTCCACCGCGTTGTCGGACCCGCGAGCTCGCCGCGATCAACGCCGCGTTCTCCAAGAACGACGACACGAAGACGCTCGTACTCGCATCGAGCGCAGAAGAGAAGCGCGGCGTCAATCTGACCAGCGCGCTGGGCCCATTGTCGATATGCATGCGCCAGGGGAACCAGGCGACTTGCCGTACGCGGTAGGTTGCCCTGCATTCACTCGTGAGCTGTGGCAAGTCCAGTGGCCCAGCACCAAGAACTTCAAGCCAGACGTACCCGAGAAGTACGATGGCAGGATACATCCGTCAGAGTTCCTCAGCGTCTACACCATCGCGGTGCAGGCTGCCGGGGGGCGCGATGAGAAGATCCTCGCCAACTACTTCCCGCTGGTGCTCAAGCCCAACGTCAGATCTTGGCTCATGCACTTGCCGGACAGCTCCATTTCTTCGTGGGCGGACCTGTGCCATCAGTTTGTCGGCGCATTCACAGGCGGCCACAAGCCCCATGGCCAGGAAAGCGATCTTCATTTGCTTGCCCAGAAGGAAGGAGAATCCCTGCGCAAGTACATACAGAGATTCAGCCAGGTGCAGCGCAACATCCCAGACGTCCACCCTACCGCGGTTATCAGCGCGTTCCATCAGAACGTGCGTAACCGCAGGATGAGGGAGGATATGGCGATGTGCAAGATCAGAGATGTCAGCGAGCTATATGCTCTGGCTGACAAGTGTGCACGTGCTGAAGAGGGGAGGAAACTCCCCGGAGAGAATGTAGGAGCAGAAGGATCTGACAGTGAGGACGCCCCTCCGGCAAAAAGGAAACGGAGGCAGAATAACAGAAAGAGAAAGGCTAAGGATGTGCTAGTTGTTGAGCAGTCCGGCAACGGAGGCGGCTCCGACAAGGCCAAGGCTGGTGACTCCGGCGAGGCTGTGGTAGCCGCCGACAAGCAGGACGGCTCCGGCAAGCAGTACTGCAAGATCCATCGCACCAAGGGCCATGACCTCCAAGCATGCAAGAAGGTTGAGCAGATGGCAAAGCTACAGAAAGCTGAATATGAGCGTCGTGACAAGGAGAAGGCCCGGGAAGGTGGCGGAGGATCCGACAAGAAGCTTCCCGCCCGGGGAGGGCGCCGCGGCAAGCCCAAGCAGCGGCAAGGAGATAGACCTCCCCGTGGCCGCGACAAGGACGAAGAAGAAGATGAGGATGATGAGATGGACGAAGATGAGGCCGACGACCAAGAGTTTCAGAAGGCGACGGAGGTTTTGTGCGTTGACGGCGGTGCTTCTCTGCACACCTCGCACCGTCAACTCAAACAGTGGGTGCGGGAGGTGAATGCAGCAGAACCATCAGTCGAATCGCGCAAGCCCCTGAAGTGGTCCAGCACGCCCATCGTCTTTGATGTTGAGGATCACCCTGATCGCATCACTGCGGTCGGGTGCTTGCCGATGTTGGTTTCGCCAACCATCCGCAACCTCAAGGTCACGAAGATGTTGGTTGACGGTGGGGCCGGCCTGAATCTGATCTCTCCCGCAGTGCTCAAGAAGCTTCAGATCCCCGACAGCGAACTCGAAGAGACTGGTACCTTTCAAGGGATCGACCCGGGAAGGAGCAAGCCAAAGGGGAAGATTACACTGCCGATGACGTTTGGCAGCGAGCTAAATTTCAGAACAGAGAGAGTCACATTTGATGTTGCTGATTTCCCATTGGCCTACAATGGGATACTCGGCCGTCCAGCGCTTGCCAAGTTCATGGCAGCCTCTCATTATGCTTACAACGTGCCCAAGATGCCCGGTCCGATAAGTGTTATTTCTGTCCACAGCGACAAGAAAGATGCACTTATCTGTACCGACAAGATCTACCGGGAAGCAGCAGCCGCAGCAGAGCACAAACCACTTGTCGCTGAAGCTCCCGGGGGGAAGAAGAAGAAAACCAAGTCCGGCAAGAGTAGCTCTGTTGCCCACTCCGGCAAGCGCACCTCTTCGGAGTGCTGTGCTACCGTCGAGGACGCACCATCGAGCTCCACCGGCAAGTGCAAGAAGGCGAAGACAGCTGCACCAGAGACCAAGAAAGTGGCCGCCAAGGAGGACGGCACTGGTGGTACCTTCACCATCAGTGCCACGCTTGATCCTAAATAGGAAAGCGCGCTCGTTGCTTTCCTGTGGGCGAATGTCGATGTGTTTGCATGGCAACCATCTGACATCCCCGGTGTTCCCAGGAAAGTAATTGAGCACCACTTTGCCGTCTGCCCTCACACGCGGCCCGTCAAGCAGAGAGTCAGGAAACAAGTGATGGAACGCCAAGAGTTCATTGCAGAAGAGATCAGGAAGTTGGAAGCAGCAGGCCTTGTCCGAGGAGTACTCCATCCAACGTGGTTAGCTAATCCAGTTGTCGTGCGCAAGGCGAACGGGAAATGGAGGCTTTGTATTGACTTCACTGATGTTAATAAAGCTTGTCCCAAGGATCCATTTCCCTTGCCGCGCATTGACCAGATTGTTGACTCCACAGCAGGATGTGATCTGCTTTCATTCCTTGATGCATACTCAGGGTATCATCAGATCTTCATGGCAGAGGAGGATGAAGAGAAAACCGCATTCATTACTCCATGTGGCACGTACTGTTTTGTACGGATGCCCTTCGGACTAAAGAATGCTGGTTCAACATTTGCAAGAGTAGTCAGCCATGCTTTTGAGCCATAGTTGCACAGAAATGTACAAGCTTACATGGATGACATAGTGGTCAAGAGCAAGGACAAAGAGACTCTAATCCAAGATTTGGACGAGACTTTTGCAAATCTGCGCAAGATCAATCTCAAGTTGAATCCCGAGAAGTGCGTGTTTGGAGTCCCTTCCGGCAAGCTTCTCGGATTCTTTGTATCTCAGCAAGGGAACGAAGCCAATCCCGACAAGATCAAGGCCATCGAGCAGATTGAAGCCCCGAAGCGCGTCAAGGATGTGCGAAGGCTTGCCGGCTGCGTTGCTGCTCTCAGTAGGTTCATCTCTAAGTCTGCTGAGCGCGCCCTGCCATTTTTCAAAATTTTGAAAAAGGCAGGTCCAATGAAATGGACTCCGGAAGCGGAGGCCGCGCTACAGGACTTAAAGAGATACCTATCCTCCACTCCAACACTTGTCGCACCTAAACCACAAGAGAAGTTGCTGCTATATCTGGCGGCAACCAATCAAGTGGTTAGTGCTGTGTTAGTAGCGGAGAGGGAGGCAGATGATGAGCCAGCAACCGCGGCAAGCGAGTCCAGCGACAAGCAGGGGGCTTCCCCGACAAGTTCTGGCTCCGGCAAGGATGGATCTGTACAGTTGCCGGAAGAAAAACAGAAGAAGGTGGTGCAGCACCCAGTTTACTTCGTCAGTTCCCTTCTGCAAGGGGCTAGATCAAGGTACTCTGGTGTGCAGAAGTTGCTTTTTGGCCTTCTCATGGCCTCGAGGAAACTGCGCCATTACTTTCAAGCGCATGAGATCACAGTTGTCACTCGCTTTCCGTTGAAGAGGATACTGCAAAATCCAGAAGCAACAGGCATGATTGTCGAGTGGGCACTAGAACTGTCAAGCTTTGGCCTTAAGTTCGAAAGTACTTCAACTATCCAGAGCCGAGCATTGGCAGAATTCATAGCAGAGTGGACGCCAACACCTGATGAAGAAATTCCGGAGAAGAGCATCCCCGACAAGGAAGCGAGCAAGGAATGGATCATGTACTTTGATGGTGCCTTCTCGCTGCAAGGCGCCGGTGCGGGCGTGCTACTTGTTGCACCCACTGGAGAGCACCTCAAGTACGTGGTCCAAATGCACTTTCCCAAGGAGCAAGCAACAAACAATACTGCAGAGTATGAAGGCTTGCTTGTCGGACTCAGAATCGCGGCAGAACTTGGGATCAAGAAGCTTATTGTCAGGGGTGACTCACAGCTTGTCGTCCGCCAAGTTAATAAAGATTATCAAAGTCCGTTGATGGAAGCCTACATTGATGAAGTGAGGAAGCTGGAAGAGCATTTTGACGGCCTGCAGACGGAGCATGTTCCAAGAGCTCAGAACGACATTGCAGATGGCCTGTCGAAGTGTGCCGCACTCAAGTTAGCTGTGGAACCAGGAATTTTTGTGCTCAAGCTGACTCAACCATCTGTGACACCATCAACTGGACAGAGCAAGAAGAGAAAGTTGGTTACTGGCGACTACTTTCCGGCAGAGCTCCCTGAAGCCGCCGCCAAGAAGGTCCCCAGGATCAACACAGAAAGGGCTGAGGAGCAGTCTGCTCCGACAAGCCCTAGGGTTTGTTTCGTTGAAGCAGACGCTCCCAGCAAGCTGTGTCCCGACACGCTTGCCGGGGAGCATCACGCTCCGGCAGGATCCCAGACTCTTGCCGTAGAAGCGGATGTTCCCGCAGCAGCATGTGCGCCTTCAGTCCTTGTTGTCGAGCCACAAGCTCCGACATGGGCACAGCAGATAGTCCATTTCCTTCAAACAGGAGAACTTCCCGAAGAGCAAGAAGAAGCAGAGAAAGTAGCCCGGCAATCGAGTATGTATCAGTTTGTCGATGACATACTATACAAAAAAAGATTCAATGGAGTGAAATTGAAGTGCATTTCCCGGGAAGAGGGACAAGAGCTGTTGGCGGAGATACATGGAGGCATATGTGGTCACCACATTGGCGCAACAGCACTTGCTGGCAAGGCCTTCCGGCAAGGTTTCTTCTGGCCGACAGCCCTCCAGGATGCAACTGCACAAGTAACCAGGTGTGAAGCGTGCCAGTTCCACTCCAAGCAAATACATCAGCCAGCTCAAGCTCTCCAAACAATCCCTTTATCCTAGCCATTTTCGGTCTGGGGGCTCAACATTCTCGGCCCCTTTCCCCGAGCTGTCGGGGGCTTCGAGTTCTTGTACGTAGCAATCAACAAGTTCACGAAGTGGCCAGAGGTGGAAGCAGTGAGGAAGGTGACAGCACAATCAGCAGTCAAGTTCTTCAGGTCAATTGTTTGCCGTTTCGAGGTCCCTAATAGGATCATCACCGACAACGGCACACAATTCACGAGCCGCACCTTCATGCAGTATGTCCAAGATCTTAGCGCCAAGATCTGCTTCGCTTCTGTTGCTCACCCGAGAAGCAACGGTCAAGCAGAGAGGGCAAACGCTGAAGTGCTGCGCGGGCTCAAGACCAGAACTTTCGACAGGCTGCACAAGTGCGGGAAAAATTGGATCGAGGAGCTGCCAGTGATTCTTTGGTCGATCAGAACGACGCCAAATCGAGCCACTGGCCAGACACCTTTTGCTTTTGTTTATGGAGCAGAGGCAGTTCTCCCCACGGAACTCGTATACGGATCGCCTCGAGTGCTCGCTTATGATGAGTTTGAGCAAGAGCAACTGCGACAAGATGACGCGCTGCTCCTCGAGGAAGATCGTCTTCAGGCTGCTGTACGAGCTGCTCGTTACTAGCAAACTTTGCGCCGCTATCATAGCCGGAAAGTTAATGCCAGAAGCTTCGAGGAAGGCGACCTTGTTCTTCGGCGTGTTCAATCCGCCAAGAATTCCAACAAGTTGACGCCGAAGTGGGAAGGCCCTTATCGGGTAAAACGAGTCACTAGGCCTGGCGCTGTCCGCCTTGAGACCGAAGATGGCATTCCGGTGAGCAACTCCTGGAACATAGAGCATCTTCGTAAGTTTTACCCATAAGGAGCGGTTACCGGAACCTGCTGTCCCGGCAACCACCTTTTGTACAAGCCTTGCCGCTGTTGCATGTAACCCTTTGTACAAAGCCGAGCGCAGATCCCGTGCATAAATAAAGATCATATGCTCAGCACATATTGTCAAATTGCATGCCTTTTTCTTTTGTAGCATGTATACACTTACACTTTGTGCAGAACTTGCTCCCGGTAAGCAATAACGAGCCTTAAGGCTCCATAACTTTATTTTCTCTTCTTTCTTTTGCTCAAAAAGAAGGTTCCTCCGCCCACAAGTTCACCGGGGGGGGGGGGGGAGAGGAGAGGATAAACATATGGACCAGGCATCATTCAAAGAAGCATAGCCTTGCTGGAACGCAGAAGACAGAAAAGCTAAGTTGCCAAAGTTTGAGCACAGTCAGTTTTTAAATTTTTAAGTTATACTCCTTGAACGACCGTGCCTTGTATGGAAAACCTGTGCGCGGAGGAATCAACTCGTGACTAAGTTGCACCCTTACTTTGTTTCGAGTCCGCTCAACAATAAAAGCGCGCTGCAACTAGCCCCGACGAGATTTCTTGTCGGAGGCAACACCGCCAGTAGGCTGCTGATGTTCCGCACTCAGCGCTCGCGGCAAGCGTGTTAGCGCCGGCAAGTTCCCTAAAAGCGTAAGGGTAAAAACATACAAGGGATGGAATCAAGTAAAGGAGATAACATAACAAGCAGTACCCAGGATAAAGTTATATTACAATAAATAGCTTGCCGCGCTTTGATGAGTTATTCCTATGACATATTTAGCAGCGGCAAGGAAAGGGAGAAGAAGGGTGGCCTAATCCGCGCGCTCGCCGTCGACCCTCCTGACATCATTGATCTTGTCCACAATGGGTGCAACGATGGCTTTGAGCTCTTCAAGATCGGCACCTGCCGGCAGCTTCTTGAGGACGCGAGAGAGGTCGAGGTTCGGGTTGTGGAAGAGTATCTTCACCAACACCTTCTCCAAGACCTTGGTGTAGATCGCGCGCGACTCGTTGGCCAGCTTCTTTGGGATCCTTTCCCGGAGCTGCTGGAGAGCCATCACCACACCCTTGAAGAAAAGCGTAAGCTTGGCGCTGGGCTGGAGGTTTTCCTCAGTGGAGTACCCGAAGCCCGCCAAGTCCAACTCCGCCAGCTCCTCATCGATGGATGCAGCAATGTTGACGAGGCCCTCCGTCCAGAGCTCCACCGTGGCCTTGAAGGTGTTCTGGGTCTCAGCGGCCCTCGTTAGCAGCTCCTCGTTGCCCTTGAGCTCCTTCTTCAAGTCATCCTCTCGCTTCTTGGCGGCGTCCAGTGTCTCCGTCAAGGTGGCCAGTTTCATCTCCAGATCAGCGCTTGAGTCCTTGGCGGCGTTCAGTTCCTTGGCCTTCTCGGCGAGTTGAGCTTGCAGATCCCCATGGGCAAGTGCGTCCTTTTCGCGTTCGCGCTGGAGTGCGGCAAGCTCTTCATTCTTCTTTCCCATATCTGCCTCCAGCTTCGCCACTTTCTCCTCTAACTCCTTGGCGGCCTCGGTGGCGCGGCAGCATCCTTTGCCTCCTTGAGTGCCCCGCCAAGTGATTGTTCCCGTGCGGCGAGCTCCTCCTCATGGCTGTCCAGACTAGCCTTCTTCTGTGTCAGCTCACCTTCCCGCCTGGACATCTCTCGGCGGCGAGCCTCTGCTACTCCTCGGCTTCAGCCTTCTCCAGGATGAACGCCTTCTTTGCCTCGTCAAGTTGCGCCCTCTCCTCCGCAATGGATCGGAGGGCCTCCTGGTTGCGGCTCTTGAGCTCCTCCGCATGCTTCTCTATGTCAACTCCTGCCCGCACGACAAGCGCTTCCCGGGACTCAAGCTTCGCTTGCCGGGCACGATAGAGTGACACCAACTTCCGGAGCAACTGCTCCTCCTCAGACTCGCGACTGCTGCTGCTGGGCACGTCAACCACTGCCAGCCCAGCAGAGGCGAGTACTTCCCCGTAAAACTCCTCTCCTTCGACCTGTGCCCTGGAGCTCGACGCTCAGGGAAGCTTGATGTATACGCCCGCGCCGGCCTTCAAGTAAGCGCCTGGCCGGGGCTCCTCGGAGCCCGGCGCTGCCTCAGCGGCGGAGGGATCGGCGGTCGGTGCAGCGCCTTGCGCTCCTGTGTACTCCGGGTCGTCAATACGATCGCCGGATCCCTCGCCAGCTCCTGCGCCAGCAGCCTTGGCGGCTTCTTCGCCGGCGGGTTCATCAGCGCCGGCCTCTTCCTCATCAGTAGCGGCATCCCCAGTGTTGCCGCGTACGCCTTCCTCGCCGGTGGCCTCAGTTTCCATCGGGTCCACAAGAGGGGGATATGAAGACAGGAAGAGGAAGGAAAAGTCAAGCAAATATCCAAAAAAAGAAAAAAAGAAAAAGAAGAAGAGTCCGAGGGAAGGTTTCCGACAAGGAGGGTTACCTGTGCTGGGCTCCGTGACCATGGGCTCCACCACTGGAGGCTCACTGGTTCCGCCCCTTGCCGGGGACCCCTCCCTTGCCGGGGAGCGTCCCCTCGTCGGAGAGTCGCCCCTTGGCGGCGTAGTCGAAGCCGACAGCACCTCCGGGCCGGCCTCTGGTTGCTCCTGGTGGGCTTGATCTGCTCCTATACAAATGAATCAACAGTCAAGATGTCAGCAAAAGAAGAAGCACCCATGCGTGCCCCACAACAGGAAGTGAACCAAACACTTACGCTGGGGGCTGTGTTGGGGGCTGCTGCGAGGAGAAGGAACCGGATCCGTCAAGGTGGTCTCGGACGTGTCCTCTGCTGTCACGGCAGGATCATCCTCGATGTCAACCACGGGGACCTTGGCCCTCTTCGCCGCTCTCTCGGCCAGAGTCCTGAAAAGGAACAAGATTCAGGGAGAAGCAGATCAGATGCAAGACAAGAAACAACATCAAAGAAAATCAAGAACAGCGAGAAGAAAGTCTTACTCCTCCTCCTCCTCTTCATCATCATCGGAGGAGCTCAGCGCGGAGAGGTCGAAGTCCGGTACCCTCTCTGCGCGGTGTGGCAGAGGAGTAGGCTCCCTTCGACGTTTGCCGGGAGCTGCGGCAGGATCAGGCGTGGCGGCCCGGGAAGACCCCGCCTCGGCTGACGGCACAGCCTGGGACCCTCCTGCGACAATGGTACTTGCCGCGGTGGAGCGTGTCCCACGGCACCTCGGCTGCTGGACTGCCTGCCCTCCTGTTGTATCTCCACCTCGACGGAGGCGCCTTCTTGGTTGGAATTGGGGCTGCGCTGGGGGCTACGCCTGCGGCAAGCTGCTCGAAGACGGCTGGCCACTCGCGCCCTCGGCGGGCTCGCTTGCTCCGGCCTCGGGCTCCCCCTCGCCAACGACCTCTCTGGCAAGGTCCTCCCTGTCGGCAATGCTTGCCGCCTCGGCCGCCTCTGCCTCTTCCAGCGTGAAGCCAAACTCACCTGCGGCGGCAGCTGCTGCCGCCTCTTCGGCCCTGGTGGCGATGTAGCGCATCTCGTTCTCGGTGGTAGCGCGGGTGAGGAGCCTCTGCTCGTCGGAGTTGACTGCTACCTCCGCCAAGCCATCGAAGAATTGCTGCATGACGTCGTCGGGGGGCTCCATCCAAGTTGGGATTATCCCGTGCGAATCGCACTCTGGCATCATCGCGCAGATGCGATCGCGCTGGGAGTTGTTGCACAATGGGATGACGCCCTGCGGCAGCTTGAACCACTCTGGATGGTTGGCGTCGTGCTTGAACAGCTCCCTCAGCATCCCGTCAAGCTCCAGAACTGTGAAATTGAAATTGAGGCCCGGGCGCAGCCTCATGATATCTGCCGGGCCGCCAAACTGCCAGGCGGGCCTCCCCCTCTTTTGCAGAGGGACGATGCGACGGCGAAGGAAATCCGCGCCGACCGCCCCTGCTGTGAGCCCGGCATGCCTGAGCCGGAGGATTCGGGTGGTGGCAATCTTCAGTTTAGCGTCGTCCGGCGACAGAGCGCCCCAGTCGCCGCCGCAAACTACCCGAGCCTGGTGAGGGAGTCCTGGACTAGGGGGTGTCCGGATAGCCGGACTATCATTATCCGCCGGACTCCAAGACTACGAAGATAGAAGATTGAAGACTCCGGCTCATGTCCGGAAGGTACTTTCCTTGGCGTGGAAGGCAAGCTTGGCAATACGAATATGTAGATCTCCTACCATTGTAACCGACTCTGTGTAACCCTAGCCCTCTCCGGTGTCTATATAAACCGGAGGGCTTTAGTCCGTAGGACAACATACATCACAACAATCATACCATAGGCTAGCTTCTAGGGTTTAGCCTCCTTGATCTCGTGGTAGATCTACTCTTGTACTACCCATATCATCAATATTAATCAAGCAGGACGTAGGGTTTTACCTCCATCGAGAGGGCCCGAACCTGGGTAAAACATTGTGTCCCTTGTCTCCTGTTACCATCCGCCTAGACGCACAGTTCGGGACCCCCTACCCGAGATCCGCCGGTTTTAACACCGACATAGGTGCTTTCATTGAGAGTTCCTCTGTGCCGTCACCGATAGGCTTGATGGCATCTTCAACCAACGACGCTGTCTAGGGTGAGACTTTTCTCCCCGGACAGATCTTCGTATTCGGCGGCTTCGCACTGCGGGCCAATTCACTTGACCATCTGGAGTAGATCGAAAGCTACGCCCCTGGCCGTTACGTCAGATTCGGAAGCTTAAACTTCACGGCCGATGTCCGCGGAGACTTGATCTTCGACGGACTCGAGCCACAGCCAAGCGCGCCGCACTGTGACGATGGGCACGATCTAGCTCTGCCGCCGGACAGTGCCTTGGTGGCCGCACACGGATCCGCTTCGGCCATTAGCCCGGAGCCGATCGCCCACATCGAGGGATGGTGGATAGACGCCGCCCCGGGGGCTTCAACGTACACGGCGATGGAGCCGAATACTGATCTTGTCCCCTGTGAAACCCGTGATTCCGAGGCGCCGGACTCCTCGCCGGACTCCGAACCTCCCGCGCCCCTACCAATCGATCCGGATTGGGCGCCGGTTATGGAATTCACCGCCGCGGACATTTTCCAACACTCGCCTTTTGGCGATATCCTGAATTCACTGAAGCATCTCTCGCTATCAGGAGAATCCTGGCCGGACTATGGCCAGGAAGGTTGGAGTTCGGATGACGAAGAAATTCAGAGCCCACCCACCACCCACTTTGTAGCCAATGTCGAGGATCTAACCGACATGCTAGACTATGACTCCGACGACATCGACGCTATGGACGACGATGCCGGAGACGAACAGGAACCAGCGCCTACAGGGCACTGGAAGACCACCTCGTCATACGACATATACATGGTGGACACCCCAAAAGATGGGGATGGCGAAGAAGCAGCGGAGGCAGATTCTCTAAAGAAGCAGCCCAAACACCGTCGTCAGCGGCGCCGCTCTAAATCCCGCCACAGCAAGAATGGAGATTCCGGCACGGGAGATAATAAGACTCCGGAGAGTGCCGAAGACAATCCCCTCCAGCAAGACTCAGCGCAGGAGGATGCAGAAGCAAGCCCCCACGAGAGGGCGGCAGACGAAGGGGTTGAGGATGATAACTATATGCCTCCCTCCGAAGACGAAGCAAGCCTCAACGATGATGAATTCGTCGTACCTGAGGATCCCGTCGAACAAGAGCGCTTCAAGCGTAGGCTCATAGCCACAGCAAACAACCTAAAGAAAAAGCAGCAACAGCTCCAAGCTGATCAAGATCTGCTGGCCGATCGATGGACCGAGGTCCTCGCGGCCGAAGAGTATAAACTCAAATGCCCCTCCAAAAGTTACCCAAGACGCAAGCTGCTCCCCCGATTAGAGGAGGAAGCATACATACCTTCATCACCAGCGCACGACATGGCTGACCGACCACCCCGTGGTCGTGACAGAGAGGCATCCAGGCCCCTAGCCAAGACCGTACCCCGGCATCGCTCCAAAAGTACGAAGCCAAGAGGGAACGCACCGGACTTGCAAGACATATTGGAGGACAAGGCAAGGCAATCCAGATCCATCTACGGATCACGTGGGCGCCCTACGACCCACGACGAATACCGTCGCGCCAGATACAATAACCCCGGCCGGGCCAAACATAGCAGACAGCGCTCTCTCGAGCTGCGTCGTGATATTGCCCAATACAGGGGCGCCGCACACCCTCTATGCTTCACTGACGAAGTAATGGATCATCAGATCCTCGAAGGGTTTAAACCCATAAACATCGAATCCTACGATGGCACAACAGACCCCGCGGTTTGGATCGAAGACTATCTTCTCCATATTCATATGGCCCGCGGTGATGACCTCCATGCCATCAAGTATGTCACACTCAAGCTTAAAGGACCAGCTAGGCATTGGCTAAACAGCTTGCCTGCAGAGTCAATTGGGTGCTGGGAAGACCTGGAAGCCGCATTCCTCGACAACTTCCAGGGCACGTATGTGCGACCACCAGACGCCGATGACCTAAGCCACATTATTCAACAGCCAGACGAATCGGCCAGACAATTCTGGACACGGTTCTTGACAAAGAAAAACCAAATCATCGACTGTCCGGATGCAGAGGCCCTTGCAGCCTTCAAACATAACATCCGGGATGAATGGCTAGCCCGGCACCTGGGACAGGAAAAGCCGAAATCCATGGCAACCCTCACATCGCTAATGACCCGCTTTTGCGCGGGAGAGGACAGCTGGCTAGCCCGCGGCAACAACCTCCGCAAAAATTCTGGCAGTCCGGATACCAAGGACAACAACGGCAGGTCACGTCGAAACAAAAACAAGCGCCGCATTAACGGCGACGATAAGGAGGATACGGCAGTCAATGCCGGATTCCGAGGCTCTAAACCCGGTCAGCAGAAGAAGCCATTCAAAAGAACCACTCCGGGTCCGTCCAATCTGGACCGAATACTCGACCGCTTATGCCAGATACATGGCACCTCTGAAAAGCCAGCTAACCACACCAATAGAGATTGCTGGGTGTTCAAGCAGGCCGGCAAGTTAATTGCCGAAAACAATGACAAGGGGCTAAACAGCGACGACGAGGAAGAGACCCGACCGCCGAACAACAGAGGACAGAAGGGTTTCCCCCCACAAGTGCGGACGGTGAATATGATATACGCGACCCACATACCCAAGAGGGAGAGGAAACGCGCACTCAGGGACGTCTATGCGATGGAGCCAGTCGCCCCAAAGTTCAATCCATGGTCCTCTTGTCCGATCACTTTCGATCGAAGAGACCATCCGACCAGCATACGCCATGGCGGATTCACCGCATTGGTCTTAGACCCAATCGTCGATGGATTTCACCTCACAAGAGTCCTGATGGACGGCGGCAGTAGCCTGAACCTGCTTTATCAGGATACAGTGCGCAAAATGGGCATAGACCCATCAAGGATTAAACCTACAAAGACAACCTTTAAAGGTGTCATCCCAGGAGTAGAAGCCAATTGTACAGGCTCAGTCACACTGGAAGTGGTCTTCGGATCCCCGGATAATTTCCGGAGTGAAGAGTTAATCTTCGACATAGTCCCGTTTCGCAGCGGCTATCACGCTCTGCTCGGACGAACCGCGTTTGCAAAATTCAACGCGGTGCCGCATTATGCATACCTAAAGCTCAAGATGCCAGGCCCTCGTGGAGTCATCACGGTCAATGGGAATACGGAACGCTCCCTCAAAACGGAGGAACATACAGCGACTCTCGTGGCAGAAGTACAGAGCAGCCTCTTAAGGCAATTCTCAAGTCCGGCAGCTAAAAGGCCGGACACAGCAAAGCGCGCCCGGAGCAATGACAACCAAGACCACCTGGCGCGATTAGAGCATGCGTAGCAATGCGGCCCCAACCCTCGCCCGCGCATGATCGCAAGAATAACACTCCACGTACATCATTACGCTTTGGAGATACCATGGGCGCAGGGAAAGGGGCACGATCACAATGGACCCAGAGTGCGGCTCGACCACACCAGGGGCTCACAAGTGTGCCCCCCTTATTTTTTACTTTATTTTTCTTCTTCTTTTATGTACACAGGACTCTGTTAACCAGAAGCCCTGTCCGATGGCGAACCTGCCGAACTCATGATGCAATAGTCAGGGACTAAAGAAGGCCACAACGAACTCTCAGGTGGTCTCAGTTACGAGCATTAATTTCGATTATATACACCAAGTCTGCAGCTCATCCCTGGAGGGGGACATGTTTATTTAGTCCAAATCCCTTGCTTACCGCACTATTTGTATCAGTCCGCTCTACCAGCAGACTTTCTTTCATAAAACAACGCAGCACTTCTTTATTGCAATTGCATTACCTTTTATATATATGTTCATTACATGACATCTTGCACCCGTATATTTTGGTACGGCCGAATACGCCAGGGGCTTCTGTTCCCCAATTTTTGGTGTGATAAAGTCCGAACACTTTCACAAGTGCGGCACCCCGAACTTATAGCATTATATGAATCGGCTCCAAATCATGTCTTGGGTCAATAGTTGGGTTTGCCCGGCTCCCACGTTTTGGTGCCTTACGTTCCATTCTGTCGGCTAAGGTGGCACTGGGAGAACCACTGCGATTGCGCCCCGGTTGAGTCGGGTTAACGCCTCAGTGGAGAAAGCTAAAACTGACTGGCATGATAAGGCGAGAGACTGGTCGCTGTTCGAGAGGTTTTTTCGGGTCCTTAAAGACTCACGCCACTTCGAGCGAAGTTCCGGATAATGTCCGATGAAGGCGTGGATAGCGCCCCGGATTCGGTCTTCCGAATACCAGGGGCTTCGCCGAAATTTAAAATTATAGAATTCTATGGCTAAGTGAGAGTGTTCAAGCATTATAAGTCCGGTTGCCTTGTTCGTTGTGTTGAGCGCCTCCCTCGATGGACCCAACAATGGGAACAAGAGTGCTCATGTTTATCCCGAACACCCAGCACTCGCGGCTTGGGGGCTAAAGCCAACGACTTGCCATCTCTCAGATTTTATAAACGGCCGCACAGAAGGTAATATTTTAAATTAAACAAGCGTTGCTCATGGCGCATATGAACGAAGTTTTCAGCGCACAGGATAAATACACAGCGAGTTCACTCAAAGATTACATCTCGGGGGCACTCATCTGCAATATCGCAGGCTCCCTTCAGGACAACTTTATAATACCGCTCCAGCGTGCGATGCTCCTTGCCTGGCGGCGGCGGATCCGTGAGAAGCTTCTCCGCATCCAGTTTGCCCCATTGCACCTTTATGCGGGCAAGGGCCCGACGAGCGCCTTCAATACAGGCGGAGCGCTTGACTACATCCAGCCTGGGGCATGCATCCACCAGCCGCCGCATGAGGCCAAAGTAGCTCCCAGGCATGGCCTATCCAGGCCACAGCCGGACTATGAGACCCTTCATGGCCTCCTCAGCTACCTTGTGGAGTTCGACCAGCTGCTTCAGCTGGTCGCTTGGGGGCACCGGATGGCCGGCCTCAGCGTACTGAGACCAGAAGACCATCTCCGTCGAGCTCCCCTCCTTGCCACGATAGTATGCAGCGGCATCAGACGCACTACGCGGCAGATCTGCAAACGCCCCTGGAGAGCTCCGAATTCGGGTAAGTATCCGGTAATTCACATTAACATGCCTGCTTTGCATGAAAAACGCCTTGCCCGCAGCTATCTTCTTTATGTCCTCGACCTCCTGAAGGGCCTTCTGGGCCTCGGCCTTGGCGGACTTGGCACTTTCTAGAGCCGAGGCAAGCTCGGACTCTTGAGTCTTGGAGTCACGCTCCAAACTCTCATGTTTTTCCATGAGAGCTTGGAGCTCTTGCCGAACTTCCGCCACCCGTGCCTCTTGCTTCTCTCGCTCAGCCCGTTCCGCGGCCGCACTGCGTTTGGCCGCGGACACAACATCCTTCAGGGCTGCCACCTCGTTAGTGGCCCCTGCAATACGCATATTATCCTTGTTAATTTTATTTGCAACCAAACCCCTTTTCTGTAAGGTACTTATTCAAAGAGGTGTTACCCACCTTCTTTTTCCTCGAGCTGCCTCTTGGCATGGCCGAGCTCTTGCTCGGACCGCTCGAGATCCTTCTTCATCACTTCGACCTCCGCCGTTAATGCGGCAGAGGTCAGCAGCACAGCCTGCAAACCCATATTGACATATTTTAGGCAACCCTGTGTATATCTTGTTAGATCCTCAGTCTGGCTTTTCTTTCCGAACACCGAACTAAGCATTAGGGGCTACTGTCTATGCGGTATTACATTACATAATTTTAACTTCTTACCTCAAAGCCTGTTAGAAGGCTGCTGCAGGCTTCGGTCAGCCCGCTTTTAGCGAGCTGAACCTTCTAAATCACCGCACTCATGATAGTGCGGTGTTCTTCCTCGATGGAAGCGCCTTTAAGCGCCTCCAACAGGTTATCCGGCGCCTCCGGATGGACGGAGGCCGCCGGCGTTGCAGTCCTGCCCTTCTTTCGAAGGGGCCGCTCGCCGGACTCTGGAACCACTGCGGGTTCCGATGTAGAGTCCGGCACGAAGTCCGGGAGGCTGCCTGATGGCACCTCTCGAGCCTCCTCCTGATGGGTCCCTCTTTGGGATCCCACCTCGGCGTCCTCGTCGGCGCGTGGGGTAGACGCAGTCGGGATGGAATTTACATCCGACGAGGCCGACGACCCGCTCATCGAGTCGGGGAGATCGTCACCAGCCGGACTACGGGCAGAATGCGGCATTAGAAGGATACAACATGACATAAAATATACGGCATATAAATGATCCGAATACTTACGATCCTGCTGGACGCCTGGCCCTTGGAGGCCACTCATCCTCGCCGACGTCGATGTTGGCGAAACTGTCCGGGGGGATAGTTCTCCCCCTCTTGGACCCTTCGGCCTACCCGATTGGGGAAGCCTTCCTCTTCTTCTCTCCCTCCTCTGGGAGAGAATACTCCTCCTCCTCGTCTTCGGGGGAGGAGTCCTCGTCGTCGTCAGACGCCTGATTACGGGAACTCTTTCGAGTCCCCGTGGCCACCTTCTTGGCCTTCTTCTCCGGCACCACGTGCGGTGCCGGAACCAGCAGCCCTGTTAAGTGGGCGTTCACTGGGTCTTCTGGCATGGGAGCCGGGCTGATAAGCAGCTTGGCCTTCTCCATCCATTCATGTCAAAGGAAGTGGCAGAATGAAATCCCACTAAAAGCTAATTTAATTATCACAAGTGTCCCGTAATGGGGTTGAAGCACTTACCGCATCAGTTGGACACTGCGCGCTGAATCCGTGATCTTCCGTCTCGGATGCGGGGGCTTCGGCGCACTTGAACAGCACCCTCCAGGCGCCTTCGTATGTTGTATCGAAGAGCCCGCTTAGCGCCTGGTGCTGTTCCGGATTGAACTCCCACAAATTGAATGCCCGTTCTTGGCATGGGAGAATCCGCCGCAGGAGCATGACTTGGACCACGTTGACAAGCCGGAGCCTATTGCTCACCATCTTCTTGATGCAGGCTCGGAGTCCCGTCACCTCCACCAGATTGCCCCACTGCAAGCCCTTCTCTTTCCAGGAGGTGAGCTGCGTGGGGATTCCAGATCTAAACTCGGGGGCCGCCGCCCATGTGGGCTTGCGCGGCTCGGTGATGTAGAACCACCCCGATTGCCACCCCTTGACGGAGTCCACGAAAGTCCCTTCTAGCCAAGGGACATTGGGCAATTTGCCCAACATGGCGCCTCCGCATTCCGCTTGCGTGCCCTTTACAACCTTCGGCTTGACGTTGAAGGTCTTGAGCCACAGGCCGAAGTGGGGCCGGATGCAGAGGAAAGCCTCGCACACGACGATAAACGTCGAGATATTGAGGATGAATTTCGACGCCAGATCGTGGAAATCCAGGCCGTAGTAAAACATGAGCCCCCGGACAAATGGATGGAGCGGAAAGCCCAGTCCGCGGAGGAAGTGGGGGAGGAAGACGACCCTCTCATGAGGCTCACGGGTGGGGATGAGCTGCGCCTCGTCGGGCAGCCGATGCGCGATACCGCTGGAAAGGTATCTGGCGTCGCGCAGCTTGGTGATGTCCTCCTCCTTGGCGGTGGAGGCTAACCATTTACCTCCCACTCCGGACATATTCGGAGAAGGTCGAGGCGAGACGCGCAAGCTTGGGCGTTGGAGCTTGAGTGCGCGGAGATGGATAAGCAAAGGAGGAAGAAGGCGTAGGTGAGAAGGTTAATCCTTATCCCTTATATATAGGCGGACAAAACTATGCGTCCCCCACCGGCCTGGTAAAACTCGCTTATCTCCCAAGCGCCACCATCGTTGGTGCGGTTGGGTTACCCACGTCCGTATTGATGAGGATCCCGGAATAAGGGGAACATGATCTCTGCTTTGACAGGACATGCCAAGGAAACCGCTTCGCTAATCGTGCTGAGGTGGTATAGTAAAAAACGATTCAAACAAAGGCTTGGTTGCGGTGTGATGTCACGCCGCATAATACGTCAGCAGATTGAGCTAGTGTATATATTTTTCTCTCTACGGTGGAATGTGGAAATTATTTTTGTAGAGCCGGACACTATCCTGGTGTTCATGATCTTCTCTGGATTATTCGAGGGAGGAACCCGCCTTGCAATGCCGAACATTATGCACGCCGGACTTATCGTCATTGAAGACTGGTTCAGGGGCTACTGAGGGAGTCCTGGACTAGGGGGTGTCCGGATAGCCGGACTATCATTATCCGCCGGACTCCAAGAGTACGAAGATAGAAGATTGAAGACTCCGGCTCGTGTCCGGAAGGTACTTTCCTTGGCGTGGAAGGCAAGCTTGGCAATACGGATATGTAGATCTCCTACCATTGTAACCGACTCTGTGTAACCCTAGCCCTCTCCGGTGTCTATATAAACCGGAGGGCTTTAGTCCGTAGGACAACATACATCAGAACAATCATACCATAGGCTAGCTTCTAGGGTTTAGACTCCTTGATCTCGTGGTAGATCTACTCTTGTACTACCCATATCATCAATATTAATCAAGCAGGACGTAGGGTTTTACCTCCATCGAGAGGGCCCGAACCTGGGTAAAACATTGTGTCCCTTGTCTCCTGTTACCATCCGCCTAGACGCACAGTTCGGGACCCCCTACCCGAGATCCGCCGGTTTTGACACCGACACCTGGCGCAGGTTGGTGAATGACTGCGGATTGGCATCACAGTTCCAGCACCATTCCGCCCTCCACTCATCCCATTTGCTGCGGAGCTCGCCCGTCAGATACACCTCCTTCATGCCGATTCGTGAGGTCCAGGCGACTCCGCCAGACAATGGCTCTCCTTTCTCGGCTCGGGGGGGTGAAATAATGGCGAAAAAGAGCGACATTTGGGTGGATACCAACAAAGTTCTCGCAGAGGTGTGCGAAAACCGCCATTGTCAGGATGGCGTTGGGGGTGAAATCAAGAAGATGAAACCCGTAGGTGTTCATAATGTCGCAGAAGAAATCCGAAAAAGGTGGGCAGAGCCCGCAATAGAAGAACACCGGAAAGAAATAGTACCCTTTTGGGCACCGCTTCGATTTGGAAGCCTCAGCAGAAAGCACCGGCGTGCGCGGATGCGCCCGCGTCTGCGTCGACCAGAAGAGATAGAACTCCTCCCGCAACGCCTTCGAGGTGAGCTTGGCGGGGAAAAGCACTCGCTTCTTGCGCAGCGCCTCGAGCCGCAATGCCTTGGCCGACTTCTCGGCCTTGCTGGTCTTCGGAGCCATGGCGGAAGTGGCGGGGGAGCGCGGAAGCGTTGAGGACGACGGCAGCGACGGGCGGCGGAGCGCTGCTCTCTTTCGGCTAGGGAAGCAAAGGGGAGCGGCGGAGCTTTCGGAGGAAGGAACTGCAAGTGGCGAAGGTGGGGGAACGGCCCTGTTCCCTCTGCTTATAAACAGGGGAGGTGAACGTTATGCATTTCCTGGATTTAAGTATTGCCCACGACCTCTCCCACGACGCCGCGATTGACGCGTGCCGTTACGAGAGGATGCGGTGGATTCGGAGTGGA
Source organism: Triticum timopheevii (assembly GCA_963921465.1). Classification (NCBI taxonomy): domain Eukaryota; kingdom Viridiplantae; phylum Streptophyta; class Magnoliopsida; order Poales; family Poaceae; genus Triticum; species Triticum timopheevii. The sequence goes on from OY997270.1 coordinate 147,083,525, forward strand.
TCTGGTCTGGACTCAGGCCGCGCGTGCCCGTGCCATGTTTTGGGCCTGGCCCAACAACGCTCGGCACCGTGTATGGCCCAGGCCCGGGGGCTCGTGTCGGTGTACTAAAGTAGGGGTACCTTAGTACCCCGAACTTGTGCACGGGCAGTTGCAGCGCCCCGCGGCAAGGCTTGCCGGGCGTCCGCCAAGACCCTTCGCCATTCCTATTACTACCATTCAAGAACAAAGTGTTAACTTTGAAGACAAGGCCCCGGCAAGAGGAGCTTGCTGGGAAGGACAAGGCCCCAGCAAGAGAAGCTTGCCGGGAAGAACAAGACCCCGGCAAGAGGAGCTTGCCGGGAAGGCCAACCAAGGCGCTTCAGAAAACTTGCCACGACGCGCCGCGCATCCCGGCAAGACCCGACGAGCGGCAAGCTTGTGGGTGCGACAAGACAGCGGCCGCGGCAAGGCACTTGCCGCGGCGAGGCCACCACTCTGCGCCCACGCTCCAGCTCACCCGACGACGTGTCGCCACAGGATCACTCCTGGTGCACGTGGCATGCAGCTGTGCAGCCTAGCGGTGCGAGGTGGCGAGCAAAGGTGACTAGGAGGCCATCGTGGCGATCGGTGGCACCCCTAACGGTCGTTTCCTGCACTGTTGGAGCGACCGGACGGGCATTAAATGCTCTTGTCCCCTGCCGTCAGAGTTAGGTAGGGGACACTGTTGATAGTAGTTGTACCAACCCGCGTTTTTACCTTTCTACCGATCTTTCTGCGTTGCCACCTGTCGGTGACCCCTTTAGACTATAAAAAGGAGGCCCGTGCGCACGTGGAAGGGGTTCAGTCAGTTCGACTCACTCAAGACCACAACTTGCCCACGCTTTCGAGCAAGAACGGAATACAAACACAAAGCAGCAGTAGGAGTTTTATCTCTCCGGAGAGCTCCGAAGCTGGGTAACCCCCCCCCCCCGCGCGTTTGGCCTCGATCTGCTCTTCGTGCGCCCTCCGCTCCCTGCCAGACCAGAAAAGGGGCCCTGCCCCATAGGTGCTCGTCCCCCACGACATGGAGTCACTACAGACTACGATCAGATTGGGCCTAAACCCGATCCGAGAGAGATTAACTCTCCCCAGGTTACCCACCACGTTTCTGTGGTAGAGGAACAATACGACGACCCTTCTTCTATCTTAATGACTAGCTATGTCCGGATTGCCGATCCCTCCATGCCGGATTCTCCCGGAGGGGAGGACATTACTCTAGCCCTGAACCTAAAGTCAGGCAGCGGGCTAGATCCATTGGACAACATCCAAGAACCCAAGCTTCCATGTTCGGAAACTACTTGGCCCCTGAGTCTTGAAGTGGACAGGGTTCCGAATTTAATTCCACCCGCCCACCCAAACATAAGCGATCTATCCCAAATCCGGCAACAGCCCGCAGAAACAGTACACCATTACTGGGCCAGATACCTCCTGGTTATGAACAGGATAAAGGACTGCCGCGAGGAGGACGCAAATTCATTCTTCTGCAATAATTGCACGGACAAGGGAATCCTCAACGCCGTAAGTCGTCGTGAAATTACACGCTTCGCTGACTTGGCGTCCATAGTACGAAAGTACTATGTGATGGAAAGCGGCTGGAAAACCGAAATCAAATTTTCGGACAATCCGGCCCTGAATACAACCCCAGTCCGAAATAAAACGGCGCATTATCGCCATGCACCTGGGTTAAACACCAAAAGCAAACACCCTCTATAGGGCATCGAACCGTACTGGAAGGATGGCTCAATGGAACCTGCAAAATTCATAGTACAGAGGGTGCCACTCCAACTCATAGCCTTAGAGCATGTTGGATACTACGGCAGGTGGCCAAAAGTGGCGAAGAGCTTCTAACTCCAGAGCACCAGCCTAAGGATACCAGTACGGTATTAGGAGTCTTCGAGACTTTCGCATCAAATAATATGCGGAGACGAACACTCCGCAGCCTTGCCGAAGTCTACCAAGTAGCAACAATAAACCCATGGAGTGACACGGCTATTACCTTTAATGCCAGTGACGAACCTCGATTCCGAACAGCCCGAGCACCAGCCGCATTGGTCCTCAGTCCAATAGTTGATGGCTTTCGCCTTACCAAGGTACTCATGGATGGTGGCAATGGATTGAACCTCATTTACGAGGAAACCCTCCGAAAAATGGAAATAGACTGGAGCCGCATTGAGCGAAGTAGCACAACCTTTAGAGGAATAATCCCCAGTCAAGAAGCATGCCAAGGATGCGGAAAATGGCAGCTTATTGCAACGCCGTCCTAAAAATGTCAGCTCGGTTTGAGGGGCTCGAATTTCACCATATAGCCCGGGATAACAACTAGGCAGCAGACGTATTAGCACGCATTGGTGCAAAGCGCGATGATGTCCCTCCCAACATCTTCCTAGTGAGGCTGTTCAAGCCATCCGTACTATGGGAGGGGGAATCCGGAAATAACAACCCGGACCCAACCGCACTGCCCGACACCGAACATTCTGACACAATTAGCGGTTCTGCCAATGAAGTAACATCCTCAGCCCACGTAATAATGGCAGTCATTTCCCCATGGACGGAACCATTCCTAGCCTACCTAACCAGGCAGGAATTTCCCAAGGACCAAAACGAGGCCCGCTGCATAGTGCGACGATCTAAAGCCTATAAGGTCCATGAGGGAGAGCTTTACAAAAAAAGCACAACCGGAGTCCTTCAAAGGTGTATCTTCGAAGAGGAAGGGCGGAATCTTCTGGCTGAAATTCATGCCGGACTCGGCGGGCACCACGCTGCAGCCCGTGCCCTTGTAGGCAAGGCCTTCCATACAGGATTTTATTGGCCGACGCCCCGGGCAGATGTTCAGGACTTAGTCCAACGATGTGTCGGTTGCCAGCTCTTTGCTAATCAAAGCCACGTGCCACCCACCGCCCTCAAAACAATACCCATAACCTGGCCCTTCGCGGTCTGGGGGCTTGACATGGTTGGACCCATTAAAGGAGGAACCCACAAGCAAAAATACCTACTGGTCATGGTGGATAAATTCACCAAATGGATAGAGGCCAAACCTGTTAAGACGGCCGAATCCGAACCGGTGATAGACTTCATATCAGGGGTCGTACACCGTTACGGCGTCCCCCATAGCATCATCACTGATAACGGCACAAACTTTACGGCCGACGAGGTCAAACTCTGGTGCAAAAACATGGGCATCAAGCTCGACTATGCTTCAATCTATCACCCTCAAACTAATGGTCAAGTCGAGCGAGCAAATGGTCTAATCATGAGCAGCATCAAACCCAGATTAGTGCAGTCCCTCAAGGAATCTAACACGCACTGGGTAGAGGACCTCAACTCCGTACTCTGGGGGCTGCGGACCACTCCGAATCGCACCACCATATTTACAGCATTCTTTATGGTATATGGCGCAGAGGCAGTTCTGCCCCGCGACATAATTCATGACTCACCTCGCGTGCGCATGTACGAAGAAAGAGAAGCCGAGCTCGATCGGTAGGACAATTTGGATGCATTGGAGGAGGAGCGTGATGTGGCAAAAGCACGTTCCACATTCTATCAACAGCAAGCTCGAAGATATCAAAGCAGAGAAGTACGGGCCAAAACTTACAACATTGGCGAGTTAGTTCTATGCCTGCCGGACAAGAAAAAGGACAAACTAAAGCCCAAATGGGAAGGTCCCTATATCATCGACCAAGTCCTGACCGGTGGAGCGTACCGTCTGTGAGATGCATCGGATAACCGACTCGAGCCGAACCCATGGAACGCAGCCCGTCTCCGAAGATTCTACGCCTAGCGCCAGATTCTGAGTTCGTATCCTTCCTCCGTCTATATTTTACATATTAGCTGTCTTTTGTTTCTCTCCTTCTCCCTCCTTTTCTATTACAGCCTTTGAAATCTTGTTTGCGCATTGTTCGCACACACTTGACGCGCTATTCGCGCTCATTATACCTGGGGGCTTCTTTACCAGAAGCTTATTTATACGGGCTTCATGCCCAACACATGTGTCACACTTCCGCATGTACCTTTTATTCACCATTATATGCATCGATATGACTTAAGTTTTGGCCAAGCTGGGTTGCCTGGCTCCTGTGCTTACCCCTACGTTCCCGATTGTTCGGCTAGGTGGTAAAGGGAGCACCTCTACGATTGTTACTGCTGGGTCAGCCAGATGTGTACCTCAGACTGGGTGAAGCCGAAAGCTAGCGTTCTTAAGGGAATATTCGGTCGGTGAACAAAAAGACGATTTAATACCTATTTTTCTGCCCCCAGATGTTCTTCTGCTTTTTTCGCAGTCCGGACATGCACTTTAGGGCATGCCTCCCAGGGAAAGGAACCCCTAACGAAACTATTCTCCCTGGAAGATGTTTCTTACTAACCATGTAATATAACATAACTAGTTGGGCACTTGTCTGATAAAGCACTAATGACCCCTACGCCTGGTCTCCACGCATGCCCCAGTTCTTATATAACCGCGAGGGTATTCGGACACACTCCGGACTATTGGGTCCCGAGGTTGAAGCAAAAAGGTCCGCGATGACAAACGATCGACAATGGCTAGAAGGCATTTTTCATGTCATCTTAAATTACATAGTCAATTTGACTGATTGTATTCCTCTTCAATGCCATCTAATAGGTTGTCTAGTTTACAGTCCTGCAGGGAATACTTTGCGGCCAACTCTACTTGGCCGTACACTAAGTTCACAGGGATCTCCTTCCCATCGGGCCCCACAAGTCCGACCTTGGCCATGTGGTTTGGGTCAGCCTTCGTGTACCGCATCTTCACCATGGCCCAGGCCTCCCTGGCGCCTTGACGGCAGGCCGATATCTTCTATAATCGAAAGCGCCACCGCGCTCCCTGAAGCCTCTCTGCAAGCTCTCCAAGGCCTTCGGGAAGGGAGACAGATGGCCACAAGGCCTGGGCGACGTCTTTCATCACCTGCCGAACTCGTTTGTGCAGTTGCAAGAGCTCGGGAAGAAGGTCACCCGTAGAACCGTGCATTTCCTCAGCAGGACGGCCTGTGAGCATACCTACAGACATAACTCTGTTAGTCGACTTCCTTGCCAAACACTTTTTCAAAGTTCGTTCAAGCACTTACTGAAAATGCCGCGTCGAAGCCGCCGATTCTCCTTAACGGAGTTAGAAAGCTGGGCACGAACATCCTTTAGTTCCTCACCCAGCTGGGTGTTGGCATCTTGGAGATTATTTTTCTCTTGCCTCACCCTTGTAAGCACATTCTTGCCGGCCTTTAACCGGCGCATGAGTTGTTGCTTGTCCGGATCTATCCCGGCGCCATCTGCAATATTATTGTCAGACTTATACACACGCCACACTTCACAATTTAATTGTCTTTTGAAGCATATATTATAAGAGGGGTCTCTTTGGCTTCCCCCGCTGCGGCTAGTGCGGCCTCAAGTTGGGCTTTGCACTCCTCCAGCTCCCGGGACAGTTGGGTATTCTTTTCTGAAAGATCCTGCACAATAAATTATCCTTAAATCAGTTATTCTAACTATTCAAGTCTCGGGGGCTACTGGCATATATAACTGTCAAATTTTCTCACCCGTATGTCTTTTACATACTGCTCCGTGGCTCTGGCTAGACCGGTTTGAGCAGCACGGAGGTGCACATCTCCCAAATTAAAGGCATCCAATGCCTCTGGGGAGAAACATGTGTCACGAAGAACTGTCCGGCGACGCCTGTGATTCATGGCACTCTCCACCTCGGAATTGGTGGCAGACAACCTGTCGGCATCCTTTGTTGGAGGAGCGTCCGACGCACGCCTTGTGTTCGCCTCCGCTTCTGGACCTGGCTTTGGAGCCTGGCGAGTGGAAAATTGATTGGCAACCTCTCCGGATACAGTCCGGCGCTCTTCTTCCTGAAAAAGCACAAGCATTAGTATGTCTCCCGGGAATAAAGCCCGGGAGTAAGGTGGCACGCAATACTGTTGCGCTGGAGTTTCGATCGGGACCGCACTTCTTTTTAGCCTGCTGGGCCGTGCCGCCTCTTGTTGGCTAGCCGCCGCGGGCTCGGCCTTCTGCCTCAAGGGCGCCCCCTGCGAAACGCTACCGGTATACGGTGATCAAAAATAAGCATGGATCAGTCATTTTCAAAGTATTGGGACTTCGGTCTCAGTTACCTGCGAGGCGGGAAGTATTCCGGGGTAATCGGCCGTAATGGCGACCAAGGCATTATCGATGCTCAGTTGGTGAAATACTCCATCGATCAGCTCCACTGATATGTCCGGATCTTCTTGGGAGGCTGGATCGAGGAACCGTTCTGGATCCTCGGGTTGTGAAGGCAGGCTGTGTATATCCTTTACGGCCCGGCGCAGTTCCTACGCCGAAATCACAAAATGAGATACTTGACTTTGGGAGTATGGATCGGATAGGCAAAAATAAATGTCCGCTTACCCAGCTTGGAGGATTGTTCATAGAAAATCCGCCATGCGGATTGACGCGGAGAAATTCCTCCTCTTCTTCCTTGTACAATGCGGACAGGATCTTCATAAGATCAGCGACCGATCCCGGCCCCTTACGGCCGCAGCGGGTGGCATCATCCTCCCCGTTGAAATCCCACATGGGGTGGCCTCTATACTGGAGCAGCTACACCCCCCGCATAATGCATGTGGCCATGACACCGATCATGGTCAGTCCGGAATGAGCTAACAGCCTAATTCGGCTCATCAGGTAAAGGACGTCCTTGTCATTTTCCTTCTGAGGGCTCCGTGGACGCCAGCTTAGGCGTTTCTTCAAAGGAGCGTTATTGAACTCAGGGAGGCCGACCCGAACTGGGTCCGGCAGGGGGACATCTTCTATATAAAACCATTCCGAAGGCCAGTCTTCGGACGCCTTCTTCAGGGTTCCGGATAGATATCCGGTCCCGGCGATGCGCCATAGTTTGGCTCCACCCACTTGATATATTGACCCCTCTGGGGAACGGGGAACAAGGCAGAACAGCTTCTTCCACAGCGCAAAATGAGCCTCAATGCCCAAAAACAGCACGCAAAGGGCCACGAAGCCTGCGATATGCAAAACGGAGGCAGGCGTAAGGTTGTGCAACTGGAGGCCGTATAACTCCAGGAGCCCCCGGAGAAACGGATGAATTAGAAATCTGAGCCCTCTTATCAAATAAGTGACAAGGCATACCCATTATCCTTTGGAGGGGCTGGGGACGCTCTCTGCTTGCTTTCCGCCCTTATAGGTGGCGAGTCCGGCTCGAACCGGAACCATGAAGGCTGGGGGAAGAAATCCCTTGGTTTGGAGCGTCACTAACTCGCTGTATGGGACGGAGCATCTCTCCCAATCTCCAGGCCGAGGGCTGGGAGGGCGAGAGGAGGAGACGCATCGACTGTCCATGGTGGAATGGATTTATGTCAGATGCGCTCTGATGAATGCTCGCGAAGGGAGGATGGTGTGATTCGGATCTAGATCCTCGTCTCTTTTATAGGCAGCTCATTTGTGTAGTTAGGGGGTAAATGTAAAAATACCCTGGCTTTTCGCATTCGTTCAACACATGGAAGATGGCCATTATTGGGCGTGGAAGCCGAGGAGCGCAATATTAACAGGAAGCTGGACGCTATTCAACAAGTATACAGGATTTGGAGAAGAACCCACCTTGCAATGCCAAAGACAATCTACGCGCCGGACACATCGCCATTGAAGCCTGGTTAGGGGGCTACTGAGGGAGTCCCGGATTAGGGGGTGTCCGGATAGCCGGACTATGACCATTGGTCGGACTCCTAGACTAGGAAGATACAATATTGAAGACTTCGTCCCGTGTCAGGATGGGACTTTCCTTAGTGTGGAAGACAAGCTTGGCGATACGAATATGTAGATCCCCTACCATTGTAACCGACTCTGTGTAACCCTAACCCTCTTCGGTGCCTATATAAACCGGAGGGTTTTAGTCCATAGGATGAACAACAATCATACCATAGTCTAGGTTCTAGGGTTTAGCCTCTCTGATCTCGTGGTAGATCTACTCTTGTACTACCCATATCATCAATATTAATCAAGCAGGAGTAGGGTTTTACCTCCATCGAGAGGGCCCGACCTGGGGTAAAAACATCGTGTCCCTTGTCTCCTGTTACCATCCGCCTAGACGCACAGTTCGGGACCCCCTACCCGAGATCCGCCGGTTTTGACACCGACAGCCACCACAAGGATTCTCCGACTCACCCAGGCCGAGATCACCCTCGATATGATTGGGGTGGACTTCATCCGCCGTCGGATTGCCCCTCTGCATGACAAGGGGAGGCCGGCCTGGCTCTACGTGAACGCCGCCGACATCATGAGGCTCCGTCCCGGCCTCGACAACAACCTGACGGTGCTGCGGCACGCCAATTTTTGCCAGCGATCTTCCAGCTCGAGGTTGATGACGCGGGCGAGGTCGAGTAGTCCGGGAAGCTTGCCAGGGCCGCCGTGAAGGCTGGCAAGGTCGACAAGGAGCATGTCTTCAAGCTGCCGGTGGGGGTCGTCCCGCTGAGCAACAACTCTCGTCAGAACGAGATCATCGCGATGATGCCGCTCTTCAACGCGCATGTCCTCGACCCGAACTGGGTCGAGGGGGACGAGCTCATGGTGCAGAAGTTCTTCGACACTCTGCACAAGATAAACATCACCGACGAGCCACGGCTCATCCAGGACACCTCCCCGGTGAAGCTGGAATATATTGCCGCTAGGTTGGAGGAGGCGAGGCTTGCCGAGGAGGAGGCAAAGCTCGTCAAGGAGGCCGGCAGCACCGACGGCGTGGTGGACAAGGCCGCGGCAGAGGCGGAGGAGGTGGAGCTTGCCCGGTTGGCAGCAACCGCTGGGGAGACCAGCGTTGTCGACACCGGGGCTCCCTTCGTCGATGATGCCGCCGACGGGTCGTCAGAGGAGGAGGGCGAGGAGGAGAGGACCACAACCGCCAATCCTCCGATCACCGGAAAGAGGTGGGTCCTGCAGCGGGCCACCTCCGGCAAGCTGGTCCGCCTCAAATAGGCTGTGCAGCTGCGCCCAACCCAGGAAGCGCCCATGCGCCAGACGAGGGCGGTGGCGATGAAGAAAACAGCGAAAGCCGTGGCGTCGAAGAAGAGGACACCTGCTTCTTCGTCGTCCAAGCGCGCCCGGATGCCATCGCCTCCCCCCTTGCTGGCAAATATCGGTGTGGGGATTGGGGGTGACTTGTTTGACTTCGGGCCTCTCATCCTGGAGAGAGAACTCGGGCCTCTCAGCCCGGAGCGGAAGAGGAAATCAACGGAGGAGGAGGAGGAAGAGAACGAAGAGTAAGCCTCTGCTTTCCTCCCTCATTCCTTACACTCCCCCCACCCCGATGGCGTTGCTTACTTGTCTTCATCTTGCAGGGATGTGGAGACGCTGGCCCAGAGGATCAAGAGGGCCAGGATTTCGGCGAGTGGTCAGCCCCCAGCAGGCACCTCCAGTACGCCACTGGTGGTGTCGAGCAGCCCGAACAGCAGCCCCCAGCCCAGCCCCCAGCATAAGTCCACCACCCATCCCTTACCCACGTGCGCAATGCACGACGCTTTGGTACTGACCCTGCCGCGGAGGTAGGAGGGGAGCAACACCAAGGGGAGGCGCAAAGGGCTTCTCCCATTGTGCCGCCCCCGTCGACCACGCCGCCCCAAGGGGCATCCCCGTCAAGGGCACCAAGCGCCGAGGCCATGCATCCGGAGGAGGAGGGGCAGAACATAGGCGCTGGTGGCTTCACCTCGACGCCAGACCTTGGCGGAGAAGGGAATCCTGCCTCACAGCCCGACACGGGTAAGCCACTCGCTGTCCACTTCTGCTTGCATTTCCCCCCTTTTTTTTCCTTGTTGACTTTTGATCTTGGCTCCGCCCTCTCTATTTCTTGGCGTCCAGACCCCTCCTCAGAGGACGTCGACACCACCATCAAGGACGTCACCGCAGATGCCGCGGCAGAGGAGGAGAAGATTGCTGCCGAGGAGAGCGCCAGGGGCGCCGCCGAGGACGCCGCCAAGGGGCCTACCGAGGGAGCCGGCAAGGCTACGGCCGAGGAGGTGGCGTTTGACGACTTGCCCTCCTCCTCCGCGGGCTCTGACTCCGGCTGGTACCGAAGGGTGAGTGACGACCTATTTGTTCATCTCCTTGGCGGGTCGAGCACCAGGGCCACCTTTGAGGGAGAGGTGTACGACGAGGAGGTGCTCGTCGCAGCCGGGCTTGAGGTCGTTGACGAGCCCGATGTTGGTGGAGCCGGCTCCCAGGAGGAGCAGCTGCTCCAGGACATGGGGGCCAGCTTTCGGAAGCTTCAGGCGCACCACCGCGCCCGTCTGGAGAAGGCCAAGTCCAGGACAGAGATGGTGGAAAAGGCGGAGGCGGACTTCGAAGGGCACGTCGCTGAGGCGCAAGACTGGTTCCTCCAGGCTCAGGTCGAGCTGAAGGCCGCCCAGGGCGAGCTGGCCAACCGTGAGGTGGAGCTCGCCCTAAAGCTGGCCGACATCGAGAAGGCCTAGGAGACGGTGAAGAGGCTGGCCGATGAAGCCAAAGCCGTCTGGTCCCAGCATGAGGCCACCCTGAAGACCCAGGAGGAGGACCTTGCCGAGCGCGTGGAGAAGCTTGCCGCCACGCTCCGCAGCAAGGACGAAGAGGTGGACAGGCTCGTCCTGCAGCGGACACAAGAGCTAGAGCGGAGGCATTAGGAGGTGCTCAACACCCAGGCTCAGGCCCATGCCGGCAGGGTGAAGGAGCTGGAGGAGCAGGCTCTGAAGCTGGCCCAGGAGAAGCACACGCTCAACGGTGCTCTGACGGTGGCGCGGGGCGAGGTCATCAGCAAGTCTGGAGAGCTCTCCAAGGCCAACATCTCCATCAAGGATCTCAAGCTGAAGCTGGGAGAGCTTGAGGAGACGCTGTCGGGGGCCTTGACCCGGGAGGGGCTCCTGACCAAGGAGCTGGAGACGGAGACGCAGTTGCTGAGGAACGAGACCGCCAACCTCAATGACTACAAAGCGGGCGAGAAACGCTGGCTCGGGCGCCTTTCCGCCATTGCAAACTCTGTCGCTGATCAGCTGGCCATTATTGGGATGCCGGAGATGGTGTATGCCCCTGAAGCGAGCCTGAGCCCCAACGCCAACCTGACCATATACTTCGAGAAGGTCGTCGGCGCCCTGAAGCGGCTTCACTCCAACCAGGCGGCCTCCCTGGCCGAGGAATCCCGGATACTCTGCCGGAGGACCATGACCAGGGTGCTCACCAAGATCGTGCACTGGCACCCTGACCTCGACTTTGGAGCCGTGCTGAAGAGCTTGCTGGAGGATGCCGACATCGTGGTGCTCAATGAGCGTATCCAGCCCATCCTCAGCCGCATCGACAAAATCAAGAGGGTGGAGGGCCAGCGCCGGGACTAGGCATCCCGTTCTTCGTTGCTATTGCAGGTTCATGACCAAGACAATGCTATCTTTAGTTAGAACCGCGACGGCAATTTGTGTAATATAACTCTGTGATGCCCCTAAAACTATGCATGTTATTTTCCTGCTCGATTTTTCTTTGTAAGTCCACCCCATGTCAACTGGGTAAGCTTCCCGGCATGTAAACCCAGGGCGGCGCTTTGAGGACGGATCCTCATTAGCTTGCCGGGTGTGCTTGTTGACGGGCAAAGCACCTTACCGCCCTATGTGCGGCCGCTCGATCTATCGAGCTTGACTCGAGTTAGAACCCACAGTGTTGCTGATGGCGAAAGGCTACCCTGCCGCTCCCGACGCGGCCGCTTGAGCTGTTGAGTGGACTCAAAACAGAACAAGGGCTTTGCCGATCGCTGGAGGGGCCCTCTGCGTACAGTCTCTCCGTACAAAGGCCGAACCGTCGAGGATAATAACCTTATATTTAAGGAGAAACCTCAAAATTAAGCATGACTTAGCTCTCTCGCCGCCGCCTCGGTGTCCTTCATGCCAACGGGTAGTGTTGCCTTCCCCGCAGGAGCCGTGGTGATGGAGAACCGCTAGGTCGACTGCTAGGCCAGATCCTCATGATTGTGCCCCCAACCTAGCGCCAAAGATGTCGGTGGGAAACCACACCTATGGGATCACTGGAATCCCCTCTACGGTTGCGGGGCGCGGGGACCGTGAGGAGAGCGGGACTAACAAATGACACAAAGGGGATTTACCCAGGTTCGGGCCGCAAAGATGCGTAAAACCCTACGATCCTGCTTTGGAGGATGTATTAGTGTTCTTGAGCTCTTGAACTAGCTCTAGGTGCTGTGCGGTTTCAAAGAGTCGAATCCTTTATTTGTGTGCCATGGGCATCCTTTTATAGGCGAAAGGGGCTGCCACGGTGGCACACAGGAGGTGGAAAGTGCTACAGCGTTGCGAGTTTATCGCTAGTATTACAGGACAAGACACATTTAATGCGAGGCTTAGGTGTCCCTTCGCTTTATCGGGGACGGGGGCAAGGCCCGTCCCGTCCGTTGCCGCTCCCCTTTGCTTCGACACGCGCCCTGGCCAGCGATGCATGCGGTGCCATGTAGGCAGGTAGGCAGCTGAGGTGGCGCGGTGGTGGAGCCTCCTCGAAGAGCTGCATGTTGCCACGTAGGTGCCTGCCCAGCTGGCTGGGTCGGCAGCTACATGCGAACGGCGGCGAAGACTTGGCTTGCTCGGACCTAGCAGTGGCCCTGCCGGTGCGCTTGGCGAGGGCCTTGTCGGGTGGCCCGGCAAGGGTCTTGCTGTGGCGTACTGGCTTCCCCGGCAAGGATCTTGTCGGGGGTCTCGTGGGTTTCTTCGGTGAGGATGGTTGCCTTCCTATCCTCACTTGATCTTGATTATTCTCTGTCTTCACAAAGATCTGCATGCCACCACGGAGGTGCCTCCCGAGCCCTATCCCAATGCTTTTGTCGAGGGCTGGTGGGCCCAAGGGTGGCTCACTTCAGTTGGCGTGGGCGGCTTCGTCCATCTGATCTTTGTGGCCTTGGTCCTTGTCGTTGCTTTGTTTTCCTTGTGGCTTTGGCTTCTCTCTGGCTTCCCTTTCCTGTCCTTTTATTTGTCGCCGTGGCGGGAGGCTCTGACTGCCCGTGCACAAGTAGAGGGGTCAAAAGCAGAGCCCCTACTTTTGTACACCGACAGATGGGACTCGTGTTGATAGATAGGAATACTGAGCACTCGTACCTCTTTTTTTGAGGGAAAAAGTAGTCGTATGTCTAGTACCACTAGTTTGGTGCGTGCGACCTGTAGCCGTCATCACTTTAGGTCTCCTATTCGAACCGCAGTTATGCTTCACAGTACATATTTTTTCACGCATTTATCCTCCTATATGTACTCCTAGGCTATTTCCACGTGCTCCCATTCGCAGACATGTGGGACATAGAGCATCTGGGTCGTAGTGCATGCACGACTCGGAGCATATGCTAGGGTACTTTACATTTCAGACCTCACAAATTACATGCAAACTCCCCGCAGAAGAATAAATAAATAAATGAATTACTACATGAAACCGGATTATTTTCGTAGAAACCGGAGCACGTTCATTAAATTTTTGACATAACACATTTATAAAAAATGACCAGACCTAAACTAGTCTAAGGGACTCTTTGATTTTTCCCGCATAAAAAGGGCCTCTTTGATTCGCAGGATATTGAAAACACAGGAATGGGGAATGTATGATGGCGATGAACCGAGACGAGGAGAACTCTAACTCAGTTAGAGGTTAGAGTTAGATTGTAACCCTGAAATAACACTAAACCAAAGAGGTGTATGAATGGCAGGGTTAGATTCACAATAAATGCTCTTTCTCAATCATTTGACTACTTTGGACCCTATTTCCTGCCGGATTTGGTGTGGCCGGCTCTTGTGTGGCCTCCTCCCACACACAATTGACATAAACGAACCATCTTTACAAATTAAGCATGCAAAACATGATAATTTTTAATTTGTCCATACAAATGAGATAATCTCACTTAAACATACAAGTCGTCAATCAAGCTTCACAAAAAAACACTCCATGAAAAAAAGCATGAGCTAACTCACCACGGAAGTAATTCATGATAGGGAGGGAGCCCGGAGCCCCTCACGCACCGAGGGAGGAGCTCGCCTTCATCGCTCTGGGGGAAGGCTCTATAGAGCCCAAGCCTCGGGAACCCCTCTGATGCCAGCCCTTGCGAGTTGAGGTCGACACCGACATGGGTAGCGGGGCCGCTTGCCGCCGACTGGGACCTTAATCTTTGGGCCTCTAGAAATAATTTAAGCCTGAAACTAAAATACCTAGAAAGGTGAACTAAATCGTTGGGCCTCTAGAAATAATGCAATCCTGAAACTGAAATACCTATAGAGGTGAACTGAGTCTTTGGACCTCTAGAACTAATGCAAGCCTGAAACAGAAATACCTAGAAACGTGAACTGAATCTTTGTGCCTCTAGAAAGATTTATTACCTCATCAAGTAGCATCAAACAATTCCATGCGTGCACCACAAATCTATATCAAGTTTGATCAGGATCTACTTTTCCAAATCAGAATTAGCGCTAGAGCGAGCAAGATCAATGATATGGCTGTGAGACAGAGAAGGAACGAACAAACTCACCCCTTTCGCGACTTCCCTGGTAGATGTGCCGCCGCCGCGCACGACAGAGGGAGAAAAACGATCGGTGAAGGGGGAGAGGGGCGACCTTCAAAGGCCGGAGGGAGAGGGCGGCCGGAGTAGGGCAGCGGAGGCTGGAAGGAGAGGGCGGCTGGAGGAGAGAGAGGGCAAGCGGCACTTGGGCGGGTGGCCCTATGGGTAACAGAGAGGAGTCGTGCGAGAGGGGGGGAGCGATCTGGTGCGGGCAGGGGAGATTTTTTAGTTCTCTTTTAGTGGGCCCTAGGATAACTAACCCAATTAGAACCTCTCCACCAGGCTAGTTTTTTAGCTGGGTTCGCTACAAAAAAAGACACATCGGTGACATTTTGGGTCGAACGATTTTTTTTTCTGTCATACATATGACACTTCTATGACGATAATTGTGACAAAACCCGGTATCATCATAGATGTGGTGGGCTCCTACTTCTATGACAAAAAATCATGACAGAAAATGGACTTTTCATCCTGGGCGGTCCGGAGACACAGCTGCATGACATTCTTTGGACCGTCCATGATGGAAAAAACCGTGGTAGAAGCGAGGGCGAGGAAAATTTCGGGGAGTTCCCGGTTACGGTGGGCGGTCGGGGGCCTAGCGATGCACGTTTCTCTCGTACACGTACGGGCGTGTGTGCGAGGCGTTGGCCCTAACTGAACCCGAGCGAGGCGTTGGGATCTAACTGAACCCGAGCGATTTCACTGCAGGCTACGCGTTACTGAACCCGAGCTATCGATCGATGGCTGTTAACTGAACCCGATCGAGCGATTCTTTCACTACTGCTGCTAACTGAAGCCGATAGATTGGATGAACAATGAGCGTTGCGGGGGGGGGGGGGGGGGGGGGTGGATGAACAGTGAGTGGTGGGGGTGGATGGAGGACCCCGTGGCGGTGCCTCTGGATGAACAGGACGACCCTGTGGAGGGCTGGATGAATAGTAGATGGTGAAGGGGTGCCTGTGGAGGGGTGGTTGAACAGTAGCTAGTGGAGTAGCTCGCGGTGGAGGCTGGATGAACAGGAGCCCGTGGAGGCTGGAGGAGGTCGACGGTGGAGATGAACAGTATCCCGTGGAGTCCCGTTTTGCGGTACGCCACACCCCTCCCGATTAACAGGACCCCCGTTTCGACCGTAGCGCTCCAACACAAGTCCGTTTCGGCCGTTTTGCGGTACACCACACCCCTCCCGATGAACAGGACCCACGTTTCGACCATAGCACTCCAACACAAGTCCGTTTCGTCCGTTTTGCGGTACGCCACACCCCTCCCGATCAACAGGATCTCGTTTCGAAGGTGGCCGGTCAACCACAAGGCCATTTCCTCTATTCTGAGGTACACCAGGCCTCATTTCCATCGCCTTTTCCGTCCAAGCCCTCCCGATGAACACGACGATGCATTCCGTTTCGACCCAGCCGGTTGGCTCCCACGCGTTCCGTTGCCTCCCGATGAACACGACGCTTTTCGTTGCCTCCCCATGAACATCAGGCATTCCGTTGCCTCCCCATGAACACGACGACGACGTTGTTTCTCCGTTTCGACCCAGCCATGTACACGAGCCCTGGCCGTATGTATGCACGAGTAGGCGTTCGAGACCCCGCCCGTATGTACGTACGTGGCCGTATTTTCTTTCTTGCACCAAGGCCGTTGTACGTATGTGTACATGCTACATGTGTGCCTCTACTACGATACGTGCGCGCCTCTACTACAACATGTGCGCGCCTCTACATCCACCAGTATGTACGTACACGTTCACGACCAGAATGACAACGCTACGTACGCTTCGACCAGGTGAGTCCTGACTGTCAGGCACTTCCTTGCGTGCGAAAATTTAGCTGGTGGGTCCCAGCTGTCAGGGGGGCACTTCCTTGCATGCGAAGATGTAGTTGGTGGGTCCCAACAGTCAGGGGCGAATCTTTTTTTCCAGATATACTTCCTTGCGTGTGAACATGTAGCTGGTGGGTCCCAACAGTCAGGGGGCGAATCATTTTTTTTGCCCGAACGCACTTCCTTGCGTGCGAAGGTGTAGCTGGTGGGTCCTAGCAGTTGTCGGATTTCGGGTTCCGGCAGACCCTTGAGGTTAAAAATCTGGGGTGCGCACAAAGATCTTTCCCCTACCAACTCGCGTCTCGAAGCCTCGCAAGGAATCTAGGCTAGAAAGATGAACACACAAGGGACACGGGGTTTATACTGGTTCAGGCCACCATTGTGGTGTAATACCATACTCCAGTGTGTGGTGTGGTGGATTGCCTCAGGGGCTGATGATGAACAATACAAAGGGAGAACAGCCTCGCGAGGGGCTGTTCTTGGGCTGGTGTGATGAATTGTTTGGGTGAGTTCAGTTGCCTCTCTCTCTCTCTAGTCTACCCAAAACCTCGATGCCTACTCTGTGGTGGCTAGCTCTATTTATAGAGGGAAGCCCTCGGCCTCTTCCCAAATAATGAGCGGGAAGGGCTCCACCAATTGGCCATTTTGAAGGGGAACATCTAGTACACTTGTCCTGACTAAAGTTGGTCTTCGACTGCCAAAGAATCTGACGGTGACGCCGTCCTGGGCTCCACGGTGACCTTCATCCTACCGTTCTGCTGGTCTTGGTCTTGTTGCTCAGAAACAGTAACCTTTGCCTGATGCCTTGGCCCGTGCTTGCCGCCTTTGCACCGAAGGGGAAACAAGGACACTGCACAGGCCGGTGCCCGCCTGGCGCCTGCCTGGTCTCAATCGTCATGGCTTGCGTCACGGGCACCTTGCGAGGTACCCTGCCTTGATCTCTCCACCTCCTCAAGAGCCCGCCTGATGAGGCTGCTCCTGAGGAATCTTCCTGTCGCCCGCCCCACGAGGCTTGGCCCCTCGCGAGGGTCTTGAGCTTGAGCTGATGAAGGTGGGCTGCACTGGGCCACCGCTTGAGCCACGCCGCAGGCCGCAGGCAGGCAAGTCTGGGGACTCCCGTTCCCAGAATGCCGACAACAGTCAGGGGGGTGAATCGTTTGTTTTTTTGCCCGGACGCACTTCCTTGCGTGCAAAGATGTAGCTGGTGGGTCCCAGCAGTCAGCGGGAAACATTTTTTTGTGAAATACAGTGGCCTGTCCGGTGGGTCCCAGCTGCCAGGTGGAGGAATCATTATTTTCCGCGTAATAAGGAGGCACTTCCTTGCTGCGGTTGGGGACCCAGCTGTCAGCCTCTCCATGTACAGTCCACGTCCGATGGAAGTTGTTCCTTGACCACGTTGACCACGCCGCGCTGAGAGCACCACGACGGTGGACGACGGCGAGGCCTAGGAAGGGGACGACACGGAGCAGGGGAAGACATGGCAGTGGAAGCCCGCACGGAGAGGAGTACGAGGGTTCACTGGTTCGGCTACGGTGTGAGGCTACCATCACCGCAGGGCCTGGCCAGCGGTGGGAGTAGTAGGGGGTGGTGAGGCCTCCGCGGCAGCATAGCCGGCCACGGGAGGCAGGAGCATGCGGCATGACCGGCGTTGCTTTGGGTAGCTGGAGCGAGAAGACCAGAGGTTGAAGAAGCACTACGGCCGTTGGATGGACATCGTACGGTCACTGGAGCTAGAATCGTTCATATTGACTAAGTTGACAAAGCCCTCCGTCCCAGTCAACTTAGTTGGCCCACAAGTAATCCTCCCACTATGGTGGGTCCCAGCTAGCAGGGGGGTATTCATTTTTTGTGCGTAATAAGGAGGCACTTCCTTGCGTGCGAAGATATAGCTGGTGGGTCCGACATGTCAGCGGGGGGAACATTTTTTTCACGAAATACAGAGGCCCTTCCGGTGGGTCACAGCTGTCAGGTGCAGGAATCATTATTTTGCGCGTAATAAGGAGGGATTTTCTAGTGTGCGGACATGGACCCAGTCAGCCTCTCCACGTACAGTCCACGCCCGATGGATGTTGTTCGTTGACCATGTTTACCAGGCCGCACCGAGAGCACCATGGCGGTGGCCGACGGCGCGGCCTAGGAAGGGAACGACACGGAGCCGGGGAAGACTCGGCAATGGTTGCCCATGCGGTGGGGAGTACGAGGGTTTACTGGTCCGGCCGCCGTCGCCGGAAAATAACAGGAGGTGTGTGTGAGTAGAGGAATGGCCTGGCTAGCAATGAAGTAGGGTGGGGCGGTGCCGCCTGTGCGGCAGCACAGCCGGCCACGGGAGGCGGGAGCAGGTAGTCCTACCGGAGCTGGTTTGGGCAGCTGGAGCGAGATGAGATATTGAAGAAGCAGCACGGCCGTTGGATTAACATCCAACGGTCACTGCTGCTAGAATCGTTTGTGGACTAAGTTGACAAAGCCGAAGTACATGTCAACCTAGTAGACCCACAAGTCAGCCTCCAAATCTGTCCCAAACAGCATACAACCCGAAATTTCGAGCCAGATTCAAATTAATTTTAAATCTAAATATACCTTAATTTAAATTCAATGAAATTTTACCCGCACAAAAACAATGAAATTTAAAATATCAAAATCCAAAAGAAAACAATATTTTGGAACTAATTGCCTATTTGTTGTATTTTTTCATTTTACAGCCCATTTATTATTACTTATAGCCCATTTCTTATTACTTATAGCCCATTTCTTATTACTGATAGCCCATTTTCTGGGCAAAATGCATCCCTCATCGTCTTGAAAGATTTTCGGCCCAACAGGGCGTAGAAAAGCAAGTAGGCCTATGTTGGTTATTCTGCAAAAAACAAAATAGCTGGCTAGCCATTTTCAGAAAGGAAAAAAACAAACTAGGTTGGTCATGTGCTAAAGATATGAAATAAAAGCCTGGGCTAGAGGGGCCATGGGTCCCGCACAACCCATTTGATACCCTTCTCCATCCCGAAAAAACAAAATTACCGCGCGCGCTGCTGGGTCCCTACTGTCATCCTCACCATGTGTAGGCATCTCCTTATTCCTTTTGGTTGTTGACCATGTTGACAACACCGGAGGGCGGCGCCACGGCGAGTGAACCAAGGCGGAGGATAATGGTGAGGCCTTCGACGGGAACGAACAGGAGCCGGGGAAGATGCGCAGAGTTTTAGGGTGCGATGTGGCCACGATGCGTGCGCGGCAGCACAGCCAGCCGTGGGAGGCGGGAGCAGGCGGACCCGCCGGCGCTGGTTTGGCTTTGGCGGCTCGAGGAAGAAGAGACTAAAGAAACGCGACAAACGTTGAATGTCAATCCAACGGTCAAGGTTGGCACAATCGTTTGTTGACTAAGCAGACACCAAGTAGCATACTTTTTATATATAGGAAGAAAACTGCGAGGAAAATGCGTTCGTCTGCCGTCCTCCTCACAAGGAACGTTCGCCACATAAGTGACTAGCACCCTTGGTTTTCAACCGAGAGGTCTTGGGTTCGAGTCCCAGGAACTCTCAATTTTGTCCTCCTTCCTTCCTCGCAAAAAAAGGGAAAGAAAATCAAAGACTTTGGAAGGCGTACAAAACAAGCTAGTGTACCAGTAAAGAAACGTTGCCGAGTTTTAGAAAAAAGAGAGACGTGCTCCTGTAGCTGGTTCGAATCAAAACCTAGACTATGACTATATATGGTGCTATGCTACTCTGCATGTAATGAAACTAACATATCCAACGTTCGCTTCTCCTCTTCTCCACTTATTCTACCTAGCATCAGAAGCTCTAACCGCAGCAACCATTTCCGCTGGCTGCTCGTCCACCTGCTCTTCAGCAGGCAACAACCAGATATGCGCCAAGTCGCCACCCGTACCATCGCCTATGGGTCCGATCACACCCCGCCGGCACGTTCACCACAGCCGATTGCTCTTTGCAACCCGCTGCCATTGGTGTGATGCCACTGCTGCAAATCATGCAGAGTCATCTGTCGGGTCTCAACCACAATCCTCAACCCTAGCCGAGTCTTCTACAAATGCCTGAATCATGGGGTAATAATATGTTTAAGTGTTGTTTTGCTGCTTTCAGTTGCTGATTTTTTAATAGTTTGGTTGATGATCTTCCAATTTGATTCATGTAGAAAAGGGAAGATTCATGTGATTTGTATTTCTGGGAAGTTGCTGATGTGGGGGAATGCAACTACGCTGATTATTTGGTTAGCCGAGGAATCCCAATACTAGTAGGTTGGGGTGTTGGACAAGTAACTGAAGGAATAACAGAAGAGGAAGATGCAGAGCAGAGGGTTGAAGATGCAGTTCCTCTGATCATGGCCAAGCAACAGCTACTGAACGACCTTGACAGCAATAAGGAGATGAAAGAGCTTGTGAAGATAATGGGCAAAATCAATGTGCTCTGTAGGATGATTGTCTCTTTTTTTGAAGTGTATGTAGCACTCGTGATGTATTCAGTGGCTATGACATGAGCACTTTGCTGAAACTAGTAATGAATGAAACCTGTGTAGAAGGCTGGGTGTAGTGTTGTGAACATCTAATGATTTCTATTAACGGAAATCAGGGGATATCCCCTTTTGCTCATAAATAAATAAATAGCAGAGGCCCTGTCGGGTCAGCTTTGTTCTCATTCTAAGACGTCGAGCAAATTGCAGTCCAACAGCAAACTATGTCATCAAATTCAAGTTTCACAGCCAAATATGAGTACAACTAAACAACAATGTCATCATGTTTTAGTTGTCATACAATCACCAAACACAAAACAGCATACATAATTAGTGATGTTCTCACAGAAAAATACTAAACAACATGTTCATAAGGTTTCAGTTGTCATAGCAGACACAATTTCACATAGTAGATAAAAAACGTCTTCTGACATGCAAATATGACAAAATCAATGTAATCATCATCCGCAGCAGCAGCGTCAACATCTTTGCCATGTGTATCAGTCTGAATCGTAATTCTCCACGGTGTAATCTTCTTCTTCGTCCTCAATGTCCTCGAACGTTGGCTTCTTGTTGATCAACTCTTGTATGTCCACAGCACGACAGGCAATCTTTTCACTGTCGTCATTGACGTGATGGTTCTCAAAGATATTTGGAACATCTGTGTTATCTTGTACATCAAGAGCAGTGTAAGCATCATCTTGTTGTGCAACTTCATTAAACGAACTCCTCTGCTCAAACATTTGCCGTACTCTCCAGTCATTGCTACGTGCAAATGTATCTTCCAAGAAAAATATCTGTGTTGCTTGATTTGCCAAAATAAAAGGCTCATTGGTCTGGCACGCCGCCTTGACATTGATGGATTTGAAATAATCATTAGCTCTGGGTTTTGCGATCCTAGAAAACAGGTTATACCAATGACAGCACAACAGAACCACACACCAATGATCCTCGAAACTGGAGATATGCTGCAACTGAACAATGTCTGTTATGTTAGCATACATTTCAGTTGTCTCTTTGTCATACGTATCCATGCTCATGATGGCACTGTTTTGTGTCTTCCTGCCTTTGTCTCGTTCAAGGGTGTTGTAGCGCACATCTCCAACAACGCAAGATTCATAATGTCTTACCCGAGTATCAGGACCCATTGCTACTGAGTAAAGGGCATCATCAACTACCTGCCCATCCCCTTGCATCTTCTTAACCTATGGTTAGAAAAAAGACAAGCTGATCATCTTATATACTCAATATATTAAAAAACTGACAGTGCAATTCAAAAGCTTACATGGTTCTTGAACCATTTCGCAAATCCTGCCATAACCAGTTTGTCAATGTTTCTTGGATTTTGCAACAGTAACTCCTTTTTGTAGATGCTGCACAACATAGTGATCGCGTCAAATATCTAAATATATAAGAATGTGCTGCAAGTTTAGTAGATTATGATGTATAACCTGCAGTACTGCACTTACTTGATATAAGGTAGTATCTCAGGACAGTTATTCAACACATACCAAACCATTTTGTCCAAATCTTTAGGTTTGTCCTCTTGTCGACTCTTCCCTGTAACTTGAACAGAATAATCGAAAACATTGAGCCCGGGATTGTCTTCACCCACCTCTTTGCTAAGCTGATCAGCTGTTTCAATGTATTTTGAGCAGAATGTCAACGCTTCTGTAGCAATATAGGCCTTTACAATGGAACCCTCGGGTCTAGCTCTATTCCTAACACAGCCCTTGAAAGTGCCTAGCCGCCTTTCAATAGGGTACATCCAGCCATACGGTACTGGACCTCTAAGTAGTGCCTCATCAGGTAGTTGAATAGCCAAATGCACCATCAGATCAAAGAAGGCTGGAGGATATATCTTCTGAAGGTCGCATAGGATAATTGGTATCTTGTCTCTAAGACGCTGCAAAGCATCTATCCTGATATTTCTACTGCGGAGTTCCCTAAAGAATTGTCCCAACTCTGCAACTGCTCTGTACAAGTCAGGGCGGCCCAATCCTCTAAGGATAACAGGTAAAACCCTTTGAAGTAGGACGTGGCAGTCATGAGTTTTCAACCCTTGTACCTTGTTTCCATCTGCACTGACGCTCCTTTCAGGGTTGGAAGCAAATCCATGTGGGAATCTCACATGTGACAGGACCTCGCAGAATTCTTTCCTTTTTACCTTGTCCAAGACGTACACAGCTGGTGCCATATCCCATGGTTTACCTTCATCTTGCACCTGCAAATCCTTTCTGATACCTAGGTGTGTCAAATCAATCCTAGATTTTTAAGGTATCTTTCGTCTTGCCTTCAATATTAAGAAGTGTGCCGATAATGCTGTCACATATAATTTTCTCGATGTGCATCACATCAAGATTATGCCCCAGATCCAAATCTTTCCAATACCCCAAGTCCCACAAAGTGGACTTGCGGGTAAAGAATAATCTTTCTTCTGCCCTGCCATGCTTCCTTTTCCTGCTACCATTACCAGGATGGTTTCCTGGTGTAATATGACTGACCTTCTCTAATTCCACTTGCAACTCATCGGCGGTGAACCTCTTTGGCGCATCATGGTTTTCATGCTTTGCATTGAACACATGTCTTCGGTATTTTCTAGGATGCGGCTTGTCCTTGGCGAGGAAACAACGGTGTCCAATGTAACAGATCTTGCTAAGTATTGCGTATCACAGCGGATTCCTATCACAGTGAACACATGCATTGTAACCATGTGCCGTTCGCCCTGACATAGTGCCCAAAGTCAGATAATCATGGATGCACCAAATTATAACAGCACGCAGAAAGAAATCAGCTGGTGGGCTGCTATATAGGTCTCGAGTGAGAACACCCCTCCATAGCTGTTGAAGTTCCTCCACAAGAGGCTCCATGAACAAATCAAAATCCTTTCCAGGACTTTTTGGACCTGGGATGAGCAAGGCCATCATGTAGTTTGATTCTTTGGTGCAGACATTTAGAGGCATGTTGTAAGGGATAACAAGCACTAGCCACATGCTATATGTGGCGCTCTGGTGGCCAAATGGGTTAAATCCATCTAAAGCTAAGCCAAGTCTATTGTTTCTCGGGTCAGTAGCAAACTTTTTGTGTTTATCATTGAAGCTTTTCCACTCACTACCATGAGATGGATGGCTCATTACATTCTGATATCCGTACTCCTGGTTCCTAGAATGCCACAGTACATCCTCTCTTGTTTCAGCATCATGAAACAACCTCTGCAATCTTGGTGTAATTGGAAAATGTCTCAAAACATTATGAGGAATCCTCTTCACAGCATTTCGGGCATTCACTTAAGTTGGCATAATCCTTCCGGAACAGAACACAATTATTCTTATAAACATGGATCATATCATATCCAATTCTAACTGCATGAAGGTAATTCTTCATTTTACTATAGGTGTGTGGCAGCTCAGATGCATCTGGGAAAGATTTGCGGAAAGCAGCCAACATCGCATCGAATGATTTGTTGGTCATCCGCTCAGATGTCTTCACCTCAAGAAAGATGACCATAGCTGAGAATACTGACAACTTATTTCCTGGGGTGACATCCACGTTGCATTGTTCCAACATGCGGGCCCACCATTTTTCTTCTGCAGGTGAAAGTTCACGGAATGCACAAGCATTTCATAGCATTGTTTCAATTTTGGTCAAACTCACTGGCTCCGACACCACCAATTCCTCCTCCTCTTCCACCTAAGCATCAGGAAGATCAAGATGGTGATCTGCTGCTTCCACGTAGTCAATAACATTGATGTTGACAGTTTCACCATGATGAACCCACCTAGTATATGTGACCGACATCCCATACAAGTGTAGATGATTTTGCATAGTTGACTGGGGTCTTGTAACTGAATTCATACAACTGCTACACGGGCAGAGAACATATGATTTCGGACCACCGTACTCAAGTATGATAAAGTTCATGAAGTTTGCAACCCCCTCAACATATGCAGCAGAGAATCTTCGAGCAGAAGTTATCCAAGTCGTGTCCAGCTGTTGACATACAAATTAGTTCTTCTACTAGATATTACAGGAAAAACATATATGCTTTTTTATGAAGTCCAGAAAAAAATACCTAGGACGATGTCTAAAGCTATGGAAAGATATTTGGACGCGCAGATCTAAGTAATGAAATATATGTAAAGCTAATTCAGCAAACAGATTTGAGTGCTAAATTATGGCAGGCTGTTTCAGCAGTCAATGAGGCCGAGCACACAACCATTGAACTATCGAAGGCCATCGCAGTAACAAAGATCGAGTATAAAACAGTGTAGAGCTATTTCACCTAACAGATTGGCTACTAGACCATGGCAATCAACGTCACAATAAATATATGGCAGGATATTTTAGCAACTAATCGGCCTTGGCATGCCATCTCAGCTAAGCAGATTGATTGCAGAACAGGGCAAGGAAGCTTCTTAAGCAGAGCATATTGACAGTAAACTACTTCGGCAAACAGTGAGATTAACAGCGTCTATCAGCTAACATTCAGCGCTACACCGACATAAACGGGGCCTCAGTCTAGAATGCGCGTATCGTGGGAGAAGCTGACCGCCGTGTGTCTCCACACGAACGTCGCCAGCGGTGGCAGCGCCGACCGCTGTGCGCCTCCACAAGAACGTAGCCAGAGGTGGCGTCGCGGCTAGAGGACGGTAGTCTATGAGAGTGTACTGTGGGAGCGAGAGGATCGCCGTGCATCCCCTCGACGAACTGCGGTGCCGACGTATTGGTGCGGTGGGTAGGGCGGCTTTGGTGGAGCGAATTAAGTGGAGGGGGATGGGGGGGGGGGCAGGGGGGTTTGAGGAATATTATTGGCTACTTGGCCGAAGGGTGGTTGAATCGGATTTGGCGCATGGTTGGTTTCTCCAAGTGCAGTCCCACGTGTCAGTGAAGAGGCAAGCCAAAGTGCGTTCCGTTTGCGTGAGCCGTGTGCAGGACCGAACGTGTGTGGGGTGCAATACGACCGCGACACGAGTGCTGTGAGTGTACCGCCTTTTTTCCTTTTAAACTAGGTGCTTCTCCCCCTCAAAAAAAGTTTTGTTGCTTCGCGCGATCCATCGATACTACTTACTAGTAATCCAGTAATCCCGACTATAACGGTGTGGCCGGGTCTTTTCCCACACGATATGCTGGGAGGCTGGCTTAGTTGGGTTTTTTAGGACAAGTAATGCTACACCTACGTAATCCCAGTTACGTAATTAACGTAATGTGAAACGTGTGAGCTGTTGATTGTAGATTGGGGGGAGGGAGTGGCCCACCATCATGAAAATCAGGGGAGGAGAGAGAGAGAGGCAATTATGTTAACCCTTTCGTAGGTTCCCGTAGATGTAGAAAGATGTGAAATGCATGAATGTGTAGTGGACGTACTATTGGAGTGCCTAAGATAAATTGTGTATGTATAGACCCTATGTGTTTATTTTACTTCGCATGTTAGATTTGTCTCGGTTCAATAAAAAGTAGAGTTTGTGATGATGGTGTGCCTGTCATCCTGCAATATAGGCCGTCCGATCTATATCTAACGGATAGGAAGGAAACTATGACAATTTACCCACACTCCTCTCCACATTTGCAAATAAGGCTTTCCCTCGTTCATCCTTTTCTCCCACAAGATCTTGATCTGCCGTGCAACGCACGGGCATCTTGCTAGTACACCTACAATATGTATATTATTGTGAAAGTTCATATACACCGGCCGAGATTAATGCAAACACGGCATATTTTCATTACATTTCGAACTTTTATAGGACAGAAAAATAAAAGAAACCCGACCCTAAACCTATTCTACGGCGGCGACCGATGTCCTCCATCTGCGATCTCTATGTACGGGGGCGGGGTTCAAGACCCGTGAAGTGAAGGTGCGGTCTCCAGTGAGGAAGAGTAGAACACGGGATACGGACCGGCCAGTTGGCACACCATGCCCTGCCGCCTCCCATGTCTTACTCATCCTTGAGTCCCCGACCTCGGCGGTACCGGACATTGGACGGCGGCAAGTAGCACGCGTGGCTGACGGTGCTCCCGTCATCGGTCGCCAGCGTGGCCACCGCTTGTGCGGTCGCATCCACGTCCGGCTACGCCGCTATTGCGTCGCGAGAGGCGACTTGAGCGAGGGCGGTGACCTCGTGCTTCATCCCCGAAGATAAGCTCTCCCACAGAGCATTCGCACTTGTGGTCATGGAGGATGTGGTGCCAGGTAGGAGGACGATGCACTATGGTGTGGAGGTTAGCTGGGCGTTGCCACTTTAAGTTGCGCATTCCGGTGATGCCAAGCATCTGGGTGCGTCATTAAGTTGTCAGAGTTGGTTCCTCGGGCACCGAGCCTCTTAACGACGACATACGAACAGATGGCATGGATGCAAGTAGCTAGCGCCAGCTAGGAATGCACCGCGTGACGGTGCGAGGGACGAGGGTTTTGGTGTGCCAGGGTAGTCAGCTGCGGTCGTGGCAACGTTGGAGATGCCCTTTGCTCACATGCGATCCCCACATGTCATTGAAAAAGCAAGACGACCCGGCATGGTCTCAGGTCCTGAGGATGCAGTTGGCTGCACTACACCATTTCGCGGACGCGTCGCTGCGCCCCGTGCATCCTCGACGAGCCAGGTGTTGGGGTGTGTTTGGATTGTGGCCGAAGTGCACCTTACCAAAATTTTGGTCATGACCCAAAGATTGGTCTTTGCTTGGATGGTTGCCATTTTTTGGCATGCCAATGAACTCTAGCCAACTGTAGTTCATCTTGCCAATGTCGGCCAAATCATGGGCAACCAATACCTCAACCAAAATTTTGGCTACCCATTGCTTTGAGGGGGCAACCTTGGGAACAAACCAAATATATTGTTGGTCATGCCACACCACTAACGCCACCCTCGGCACACTGAAACCGACCGTGTCTAGCAACGATATGAGTGTGTCGCTCACCGCGGTCGCCGTACCCAAAGGCGGTGCTGGAGCTACGCCCCAACGACCCACATGAATGGTTGTCGGTGGCGAGGAGGTCATGGGCCAGCTCCTCCATTGGACTATTCTGTGCTACGTCGTCCCGACGGATGTGCCCCACATGTCGGTTTCCCTGTTTTCCCGGCCACATTCAAGCATTAGTGCTCCGCGTTGTGCATTAGGCCTTTCACTATGTAGGCCAGGCAAGACAACTTATTGTTTATTTGAGCCGTCCTCTCCAACCCTCTTCTCCATCGATCATGTCACCCTCCAGTCGAGTCCATCCTCCCGCATGCCTCATTTGAACATTCCGCCGAGTATACCCACCCTAGTCCTCTTTCAATCAATCTCCGAACCCTGAGATGAAATCGAGAGAGAACGAGTGGGGGCATGTGATACCTAAGGCGGATTCAAAATTTTGAACCGGTGATCATAGCATCCGCAAATCATATATAAAGGGTATTCAATGTTCGTTTCATTTTTATACGTACAATATACTCCTTCCTATCCTTTCTAGTTTACATATAAGTTTTATGTGTAGTCAAACTATCTCTACTTTGATCAAAAAGGTATCAACATTCAACAACACGCCCAATCAATATTGTTAGATTCGTACGTACTCCTAGATTTGTACTCGAGATGGTTTACAATTTGTTTTCAACCACGTGAATGTGCTTGTTCTCGCGCATGCTCTTCCTACTAGGATTTTGCCACGTATAGCCAGTCCAATAGTAACTTTTTAAAGCTCCCTGTCCAATAGTACACGTGGAGTACTGACAACATCTGTACTCCCTCCTTACATTTATATAGGGCCTATGTGGAGGAGAGAGATGTGAAAAAGTAAGGGGAGTGAGCTCTCATTCAAGAGCCTTAGCTATATACTCATTCCTAGTTAAGTACTAGTACAATAAATATGAAGAAAGAGATAGAGAGGAGATGGAAAAAAGTACTAATACAATAGCCAACCTTATATATTTTTTTGCGGGAAATAGCCAACCTTATAGCCCACACTACCATATGAGTGCATATAATAGATGATGGATATAGATGACATGGCAGTCCCTCATAGCCATCGACTGGCTATATTATTAACCATGCTCTAATGCGTTTTTAAAACGCATTTGACTATTGACAAGATTAATACTACATGAGAAAATTATATCATTGGAAACTCCTTTCACATACAAATTTCACCATATGCTTTGTGTAAGTTGCATGTCATATATTATTACTCTAACATTTGGTCAAAGTTAGCCTTGAAAAATGCATTAGGCCCTGTATAGTAAATGGAAGGAGGGAGTAGTAGTGGAAGTTGATCCTCTGACGTAGGTATCCCTGCCTTACCCTCCCTTTCGGTCACTTATTGGCGGACCCCATGCTTGCTAGGCCCCACATGTAAGTTACTCAATGGGTTCAGCCACGTCAGGGGATCCTCATTCGTAGTATACTCCCTCTGTTTTTATTTAGTCCGCATAAAACGGATGGAGTGGTAGTATTATAAATGGCGCAGGCGGGGGAGGGGGAGGGACGTCGGTTTGCTCTCAACTACGGTCCCACAAGCGAGGGAAAATGCAAGACGAAGCGCGTTCCATTCGGTGAGCGACATGGACGGTCCAGCGTGCCGGGTTGCAAGGCGAATGCGACAAGAGCGATGTACAGTCAAAACCAATTGACCAGTCGTCACCGGAACCACTATTCACACCAGAACCTTCGCTGCTCGGCCTACGCCAGCCACTGCCCTAAAACCACACCTAATCTCCAGCCCATTCCCCCACCTTTGGATCCCCTAGCCCGCATCAAGCGTCCCCTAGTTTGCCGGAAAGCCATGGTGCGCCGCAAGATCACTTACTACAAGATGCTAACGCCGGAGCGCAGTGCAGAAATCGCGGCAGCGGTCGGCGCCACAGACCTCCGTTCCCAAGCTTGCTTTGCGGCGGGCCAATCCCCGAGTTCTCTAGAGCCAAGCTACGAGGAGGAGGAAGCCGATCCAATGTTCATGGAAGTGGCCGTGGCGCAGAAGGCCCCCGATGGGTATGAGACAGTGGACGTCGACTTTGTGCCGGCGTCTAAGTCCCCCATGGTGTAGGCGGACCATGGTTCATCATGGCGATACGGAAGGAGGACCGGGAGGCAGAGGCTCAACTCGACACGTAGCTTGCGCATGCCGCTGCCATCGAGGCTCTCCTGCAGGCGGAACCGGATGTCGTGGATGTGAACCGGGCGGTGGAGGCTCAACTAGAGGCGGAGCGCGCTGATGCCATTGTCATCGAGGCCCTCCTACAGGAGGAACTGGACGTCCTGGACTTGAACCGGGCGACAGAGGCTCGACTCAATGCAGAGCGCGCGGATGCCGCTCTCATCGACGCCCTCCTGCAGGCGGAACCGGACGTCCTGGACTTGAACCGGGCGGCGGAGGCTCGACTCGACGGAGAGCGCACGGATGCCGCTGCCATCGATGCCCTCCTGCGGGCGGAACCGGACGTCCTCGACTTGAACCGGGCTGGGCTCTCGTCCGTGCCGAGCGCCCGCACGCTCCGCTTGAATGAGTAGCTGGAGGACGAGGACAACCACGGTGCGGAGACACACGTCAGCAGCTACGGTTGGTTCGCGCCGGCAGCCAAAGGCGACGAGGCCGTCTCTTGCCGCGAGTAGTGATAGTTTTTCTTGATGTTGTTGTTTTTATGGATCTTTTGCTGTGTAAAAACATATATTTGTTATGCAAGTCGCCTGACTTGGGTCAGTCTACCATTTCAGGCGGTTGGATGAATATCCTATGTCTCCTAACCCTTCTTTCCTTCTTCCTCACCTCTTCTTCTTCCCCAACAGACCAGCACACGGGCCATACGGATACTCCCCAACATGCGGTTGGACAAACATACTCTATGAACGAAAATTATGTGTTAGCGATAGGATGGCTGAGTTTGGTTTGTTCACATGCGATAGCACGTGTCAGTGAGGGTGCATTCCCTTGGTTGGGTTTGCGACGTGCATGAGCGACTATGTGAGGGTGCGGTGCGACCGCGGCGTGCAGGAGTGACCATGTGAGGTTGCGGTGCGACCGCGACAGCAGTGCGCAAGTGTACCTCCTTCTCATTTTGAAAATTTTAGGGAAGCTTGGCAAAAATGTGTGGCGAAGTTCTTCAATGCAAGGCCTAGACCCAAACCGGATAAGTACGTACGTACTAGGAGTACTAGTGTTAAAAAAGAAAGGCGTGGTTTTCCTTCGCGGGATTTAATCGATAAAAATCCTCATTTCACGTGTCAATTAATGCGCATTTTTTTCTCCAAAGACCAAAGAGCTAACCATCTCACTCCTCATCGCTTGATTAATGCAGCGCCATCCAAACCAACCTTCTCACTTCTGCAAGCATGTAGGGGATATTAATGTCCTTGGTTGCTAGTACTCCCTCCGTCCGGAAATACTCGTCGGATGAATGGATGTATCTAGATGTATTTTAGTTCTATATACATTCACTTTTATGCATTTCTCCGACAAGTATTTCCAGACAGAGGGAGTACGAGGCAAACCCCATCAATTTTGCCACGATTAGTGTTAGTAGCCCTTTGCAAATTGTAATTTTGATATACTAACCTTGTGTACAAAAAAATGGAGGTAGTAACTATATTTGACTTCCTTCCCCATTGCGGTGACGTGGACGATATCTTTTTTTTGTGGTTTCGCGAAGTGCGTTCGACGGAGAACACCATTGAGGGAGACCATGGTAAGTCATTCGCAAGTGCCGCCTGCAAGCCGAGAAAACCGCCTTATTTGCATCCAGGAAGTCTGTTGAACCAAAAGACTAGTACTACTAGGAGTACACAATAGCGTAGTCCGTCCAGCTTAGTGCGGTCAGATGGTTTCTCGAAGAAGACCATGGAGAAGCGGAGTCAGCGAAGAGTGAAATGATGGTTGCTTTGTCCGTGCTTTTGTGATTTGATGCCTCACTACTTTGTGATTTGTGATAGAAGGGACAGGGGAGTAGACTCTGTGCTCTATACTATACTACATGTGTCCAAGCATGGGAGAAAGAGGGGAGATGTTGCATTTTTCTATTCCTTCAATCAATCAATCAATGATGGAGCTTCGGTTCCATCTTTTTGGCTTTGGAAACACTGTCCAGAATGGTTCCCACGATGCCAAAAGCTATTTTCACATTTGGCTACACATTGTGGATGCCCTTAACCGTACCACTTGGTTTTGCTCCTGTGTGCTATCTATACAAATCTCAATTATATTGATCTAAAAAATTATAGAATCAAGATTAGTAAAAAGGAGGTGATTTTGCCGCGCGGATGGCGGGGAGGTTTCTTATTTTCAGAGGATGTTGTCCTGGCGGTTTGCTAACATGTGGTCCCATGTGTCAGTGCTTTACCAAGCCGATCCACGTCCCACATGAGGCAGAAGAACGGCAGAAGCAACACGTGGTTAAGTTTAAGAAGATGAGGGAGAAGCGGATTCAGCAACGGGTGAAATGATGGTTGCTTCGTCCCTCCAACTTCTTTTTTTAGCATTATTACTTCGTCCCTCCAACTTAACTGCGGGAAAGGTGCAACTTTGTGATCTCACGCCTCATTGCTCATTACTACGCCGGCGCCATGACTGGATTGCTTCACCCCGGCTGCTCTGCACTATATTCCGGTATGGCACGTGGAGCCGGTAGATTGTTGTCCCACATGTCGTCGAAAGGGACTAGAAGATTTATGAAAGCGAGCGCTCCACTCTTACGATGGAGGAGTACATGACATGACGGCCCAGTGAACTGTCACTTGTACTGTATAGTACTATAGTTTTGCTGTTTCGCATGATCCATTGATACAAACCGGTTTAAACAGGAAAGGGCGGGATCTTTCCTGCGCGGTAGATGATACTGGCCATACATTTCAAAGGCAATTTTAATGTATGCAAACTGAACAATTATAAGTAACAATATGATATCTAGTAAAACTAAAAACACATATGATTTATTGTGTTAGAGTGTAGAAGTAGTGTTGTATGGCATGGTTGTTAGATTTAACATGCGAGAACGTGTAGAGATGTATTTATGGAGGGCCTACAGAGAGAAAAGCGTAATCCGGTCACCGAACTTCAGAATAAGCTGATTACGGTCACTATATACGTTTTGCGGTGATTATACGGTCACTTGCTCACGGTTCAACATCGGATTGTAGTACGTTGACCGGCCAAATAGTCTGCGTGGTGCCATGTTCACTAGTTAAATTGACCACGTTCCTTGTGGGTCCCACCTGTCAGTTCGCATAGGGAAAAGGTCAGATAAACACAAATTTACGCAGGCGCGACAAGACTCCAAGCCATGCGCGGGAATCACCTAGTTGTGTATGTGTCTGTCAGGGCCTGTTGTGGGCGCATGCACGTGTAGGTTGAGCACTTGAGCGTGAGAGTGTGTGTTTGTCGTGTGGTGTCCTGGTGTGTACATGCATGTGTGCGTCTGTGCGTGTGAGTGTTGCGTGTGTGCCTGGCTGCGTGTGTATGTGTGAGTGTTGCGTGCGTGCGTGGGTGCATGTGTTTGTGTGAGTGTTGCGTAGTTCGTGTGCATGCGTGTGTGTGTGTATAATCACCACACCAGCTCCTGTGTGTTAAAACAGATGGCTCATCATACCAATACAAGGCCACCTTGTCTGCTGTGCCCGCGATCATGACTTTGAACCACCGTCCAAATATTTTTTTTGTCATTTGTTTTCATTCTTACTAGCAAGATGCCCGTGTGTTGCATGTAACATCAAGATGCATTTGTATGACTAGTTTATCTTGTCAGAGAAAAGGATGAATGAGGGAACGCCTTATTTGCAAATGTGGAGAGGTGTGTGGGTACCATTTTGCAAAATTGCCATAGTTTCTTTCCTATCCGTCAGATATAAATCGGACGGCCTATATTGCAGGATGGCAGGCACACCATCATCACCAACTCTGTTTTTATAAGAGTGTATTTTATGTATTTTATAACAGTGTAGTTGTAGAGTAGATACAAGTCGACAGGTGGGCACGATGGTAGTGAGATAATGTGATGCAACACTGGAGGTGCCACGTGGAGCGTTTAACTGGTCAACTAGTCATGTCATGAGCAAATACAGAGTTGTACGCTGAGCCCATGACTGTATAATAACCACTAAACATAAATGGTGACCATAATGAGTGGATTCTGAAGTCCAATGTACGTATCGTGCTTTCGCTTCAAATACAATGATCGTCATTGCATATATCGCGAGAGAAGGATGAAACATGCGTGAATTTTCTGGGGCCTTACTTTTAGAGGACCTGGAGATAGTTTTGTGTGCATACGTGAAAGGGGCGTACAGGGGGGTATGCGATGGAGAGAGAGATGCTCTTCGTTTCTCTTTATTATGACTAACTTTGTATATAGTATAAAAATATACAAATTCACAGTGTGGAATAAATATCATTGTGGGCACCATGCAATGCAAATTAGCGTTCGTACTCCTCCATATAACTTTGTAATGTTGTATATATGTAGAAACTCTATTATAATTTTTTGGCCACACTTTATTCAAAAGGAATGTTGTATGTGAAATAAACGTGAAGAGAGGGCTTTTTAGATCAATGGGGTACGTGATGTAACATGTGTGAATGTGTAGTTGATGCATTTGGCGGGGCCTAGAGAGGTATGTGTGTGTATTACGTATTTGAGAGAGGCATGGAAAGTGGGGCCGAGGGGGGGCGTGGGAGAGATAGCACGAGAAATGAGAGTGGTCTAGAGAGAGAGAGACGAATATGACATCACAACGAGAGATTCCATTCCCTTGAGTGTGTATATGCAAGGGGGGAGGGAATAGATGCACCAGGAGAATTTTTTTTTGTGTGTGGTGTTTGTGTTGGTATGTGTGGGTGCGAGAAGATAATGAGACGTGGTGGCAAAGGGTGTGTCACCGCGTGAGGTCCGGTGGGTCGAGGTGAGGCCCTTCGTTCGGTTCCGTCCTACGCCACATTGGTCGTCCCGTGACACATTTAGGAAGACCCATGGATTGTGAAGGACTCTGTGTCCACTGACAAAGCCGGCTATGTCGGTGTACTAAAGTAGGGGTACCTTAGTACCCCGAACTTGGGCACGGACAGTCACAGCGCCCCGCGGCAAGGCTTGCCGGGCGTCCGCCAAGACCCTCCGCCATTCCTATTTTTACTACCATTCAAGAACAAAGTGACTTTGCTAGAGGTAAGGCTTTTCAGCTTGGCATGCGCCAAAAGTTTGGTCATCCGGTGGTTTTCTCTCCTGGTTTTCGCCAACGTGAGTTCAAGCTTGTAGTCTCTTTTGGTCGTGCGTGCTTTCGCCTGGATTGTCACACTGTGAGCATTGTGTTACACTCTTGTTTTGGTGGATACCCTCAAGGCTTTAGGGTTAAGTATCTCAGGGACCGTTCGTTTCAGTTTTCGGTTGCCTCAAAGTCTGTGGGATTTGAGCTCTACAACAGTGGTCGTATTTCTGAGAGGGATTTTGAATTGGTTTTTAGCCTCTGGGGAGAAGGTGGTCCTAATTGGCGTCGTGAGGAGCGTCTGTTCTATCAAGAGGAGCAAAATTCATGGTCTTTGGTTACCAAAGGGCCTCCACGTTCTTCCTCCCAAAGCAGCTCCGGCGATCGCCGGAGGGAGTTCGACCACCGTGTCTCAGTATTCCAACGGCTGGCGGGGTTACCGGACCCCTCCCCGGATTTACAGGTCAATACTATTGATGAAGGGCGCATTGAGTGCAATATTACACCTCCGATCAATGATGGCGTGGTTCAGGGGGTTGAGGGCGCGAACTCTAGATCTTCAAATTCGGCCATTACTTGTTACTGTTGTGGCAACTTGGGCCACATGGCTTGGGCCTGTCCTGAGCCGCGTCTGACCGGCCTCTGGCCGTTTTTTTGGGTAGCTTCTTTTCCCACCCCCCCATCTGAGGCCTGGGCCCCTGGGGTGGTGGAAGACTGGTTTTTGGCCGTTGGCCCAGCCCAGCCGGCGTTTCGAGCTTCCTCTTTTAGACAGCTCTGTGACGGCATGTTCCCTAATTTTCAGCCAAGATTCCCTCTTGCCTCTTCGTCTCCTCCCCTGCCATCCACTGTTCAACCTCGGGCTCGTCTTTCTTCCCCATTGCAGTATTCAGAGCATTTGGCCGGCGTAGAGCCAACCATGGCAAACATTCCGTTCGATCCTCAGCCATTTGTTCCCCATGGTTTCAATATTCTCAATGTTGAAGGCCGTAATGGTGTGTCCAGGGTGGTTCTCCCCCACCATCAAAAGCGACACGAAGACTGGGCCATCGTCACCATTGAGCCGCTTCCGGATGAGGTACTTTTTCCAAATGTGCAAGAAGTTCTTGATGAGTTCTTTGCGGATGTTCAGCAAGTACAAATAAGAGAAATGCAGCGCTGTCCTCTGGGGGAAGCTTATGTGCGATTTGTCAATCCAAGAGACAGAGATAGGTTAGTGCTGCAGAGCCCTCACCAGTTTGGAGATGTTTTCCTCACTTTCCATAACCATGATAATGGCTGCAACTGCCGAAGAACACAGTTTAATAGAACAGTTTGGCTGCTCTTGCTTGCGGTCCCGTTTGATTTTCGCAATTCTGAAGATATTGCCAGGGCCATCAGTCATTTTGGGCGCCTTGTTTCTTGGGAGAACAACCCTCTTCATATGGGTAGGGTCATTGCAAAAGCTAAAGTTAGAGATCTTGAATCCATCCCTAAAAGTGTTAGGTGGTCTGAAGGTGAAGTTCTAGATGAAGATACTTGGTCCTCTTCAGTGGAAATTCTTCTACAACAGTTGATGGGTGGGGCCCCTGCCGATGAGGATCAAATCCCACCTGCCAATATTGACCCTCACCCTCTACCAGGACAAAACAATGCTTTCCCTGGTTTTCATATTAATCCTCAGCCTATTCAGCAAGATGACATGGATGCAGAGGAGGGCCACTGGGCTCTGCAGCCCCCAGTTGGTAATAATTTTGTACCTCAAGATGATTTTGATTTCCTGGAAGGTGTTCATCAAGAAGAAATTGCTTGGGCTGATGGGGAAGAGCTCCCACCACCCTTGGAGGGCCACAGCAGCATCACTACAACTGTATCCTTGTCTGAAGGTTTGTCTTCACATGCAAGTGAGGAAGTAAATCAACTACCACCTATGTTGCAGATACAGGGCAATGGCCTTGAACTTTTGATGCAAGATTACCAAGAGGAGGAGCAGGATATTCATGCCATCCCAGCTCCTCAGGCTCCTCTTGCTTTGCCTATTCCTCAGGAAGTTTTACTGCCAGCAATTCCTGAAGTGGTCCCTCAGATTCAGCCAGTCTTGGAGGAAGTGTTCAAACCTTCTGAGCCTGTTATTGGTAACAGTACTATTGTCCCTCAGGATCTGGCTGTGGACCCTGGCAGCGGCTCTCATACTGGTAAAGAGCCAGTAGGCCATGGCAAGGACCCTGGTCAGTTCACAGCTGTGGATTTGGTTGGGGAAGCAGGAGCTACCTCTCATTCAGTGAACCCACTGCTTCTGGGTCCTGCTGAGGCTGAAAATGATAGCAACAAAGAGGAAGGACTAGTAATTTGGAAGGAGCATTTTGCTCAAAATCCTTTGGAGGGTGTGCCTTCTCTTTCTATTCAAGTACCACAGGATACAAACAAGGAAAATGAAGGAGATTCATCCAACCAGCAGGACTTGGACTCCTTGGCTCTTCTTCAACCTTTTGGGGCTGAAAATTCAAAGAAAAGAAGAGGAGGAAAGACACCTCTTGTAGAAACAGAGGTAAGGATGAGTGATAGGATAAAAAAAGACAATGCTGGGTTTAAAAGAGGTTCTTGCTCTAATAATAAGTGTCTGCCTTGTAATGCTGCTCCACCAGTTGTTCAAAAATCAGTGGTTAAGAATCTCACATCCTCATTTTGCAAGGTTGCTGATCATGAGTTGGAAGGGAAGCTCTCTAAGAAACCTAAGAGAAGGATGGGAGAGGACTTGGTTGGGGTGATCCCACCAAAGGAGGACAAGCAGGACAACCCC
Organism: Triticum timopheevii; assembly: GCA_963921465.1. Lineage (NCBI taxonomy): Eukaryota > Viridiplantae > Streptophyta > Magnoliopsida > Poales > Poaceae > Triticum > Triticum timopheevii. The sequence continues at coordinate 147,121,285 of OY997270.1, forward strand.
AACAGTGTTTAGATGTCCACATTAAATGATCTTATGAAATAGAGGGAGGGGTTTTATGTTTTGGACTGTATGAATGTTCCTGTTGGTTGTACTTGCACCCTATGGACCCCCTGGACTTCCTGTACTAGCTCATGTTCTTCTGCCAGTGCATTTTACTTCTATATCTCCATAAGGGTACTTTCATGTCTTGATGTGCTGTGGTTGATGTGGTTACTGTACTTTCTTACTCTGCTGTTTGGTTGGACTGAATTCCTTGGGTTCTGGCCAAGTGCTGGTGCTTGGTCCCTGGATGTGCTCATATACTGTTTCCATGAATAGTCAAAACAGAAGCTGGAATATACTTAACTGGAACATTAGAGGAATAAACTCACCTGAGAAATGGCTTGCTATAGGGCAGAAAATTGAGGAAAGTGACTGTGCCATCCTGTGTCTTCAACAAACCAAGAGGGAGCATTTTGATGCTGCTTACATTAAGAACTTTTGTCCCAACAGGCTTAATAAATTTGCCTTCCTGCCTTCAATTGGAGCTTCTGGAGGTCTTCTAATCACATGGAATGGTTCTCTGTTTGAGGGAGAGGTCATCTTCCACAATAGATACTCTCTCTCAATTAGTTTCACTAGTCTTTTGTGCAATCAATCCTGGGTCCTAACCAACATTTATGGGCCATGTGAGCAAGCAGAAAAAATGGAGTTTATTAATTGGTTTTCCAACATTCATATGCTAATAGACACAAATTGGATTCTAGTTGGTGATTTCAACTTTATCAGGGATCCTTCTGACAGAAATAGGCCTGGTGGGGATGTAAATGAAATGCTTCTTTTCAATGAGGCTATCAGCAATCTGGGTTTAATTGAGCTCCCTCTCCATGGGAGAAAGTACAGTTGGAGTAACATGCAACAGAGTCCTCTGCTGGAAAAGTTGGATTGGTTCTTCACATCTGCCTCTTGGATGACCACTTATCCTGATACAGTTGCAATGCCTCTTTCTAGACCTATTTCAGATCATCTTCCATGTGTTATCAAAATTGGGACTTCAATCCCAAAAGCAAGGGTCTTCAGATTTGAAAATTACTGGTTAAAGCACTCTGACTTTAAAGAGGTTGTTACTGCAGCTTGGAATATTCCTGTGGGTAATCTTGATGCAGCAAAAAGCATTAATGCAAAGTTCAAAAATCTTAGAAGGGCTCTAAAACTTTGGGCCAAGAACCTGTCTTGCCTAAAATCCAAAATTGCTGCCATTAATGAGGTTATCTTCTTGTTTGACTTATTTGAGGAATTCAGAGATTTGGGAGATTTTGAGTGGAATTGCAGGGTTATCCTAAAGGAACAATTGCTATTGCTTCTGAAGAACCAAAAAATCTATTGGAAACAGAGAGGTAAAATCAAAGGAGTTAAGTTTGGTGATGAAAACACCAAATTTTTTCATACAAAGGCTTCTATAAATCATAGGCATAATTACATTGCCATGCTTAAAAATGAGGATCAAGTGGAAATCACAGACCATGCAGGTAAAGCTGCACTGCTGTGGAATGCTTTCAAGACCAGATTAGGGAGGTCAGAGCAAACCACCATGCACTTTCATTTGCCTTCACTTCTACAACATCAAGCCACTCCTTCAGACTTTGAGCAGCTGGAAGTCCCTTTCACTGAGGAAGAAATCAATGATGTTGTTAAACAATTGCCCACTGATAAGTCTCCTGGTCCAGATGGATTTAACAATGAGTTTTTTAAGAGCTGCTGGGATATTATAAAGCCTGATGTCACTAAACTGATACATGAGTTCTATGCTGGACAAATTTCTCTTGAGAGCATCAACTCCTCCTTCATAACTCTAGTTCCCAAGAGGCCTTCTCCCAGTACTGCTAATGATTTCAGACCCATATCTCTGCTCAATTGCTGCCTCAAGCTCATTACCAAATTGCTTGCCAACAGGTTACAGAAGGTGATCCTCAAAATGGTGCATTTAAAGCAGTATGGTTTCCTTAAGGAAAGAGCTATTCATGACTGTCTTGGTTGGGCTTATGAGTACCTTCATCAATGCCATAACTCTAAGGAGGAAATTGTTGTGCTAAAGTTAGATTTTGAAAAAGCATTTGACCTCATTGAGCATTCTACAATTATTGATATCCTTAGAGCAAAGGGTTTTGGAGAAAGATGGGTTGGATGGATTAAAATGCTGTTTACCTCTGCTTCATCACAAGTGTTACTTAATGGCATTCCTGGGAAAAAGTTTTATTGCCTAAGAGGAGTGAGACAAGGGGATCCTCTCTCTCCCCTTCTTTTTGTGTTGGCTGCTGACTTACTTCAATCAATCATGAACAAGGCAATGAACTTGGGCCTTCTCATTCCTCCTCTGCAAGTTCAGTCATGTCTAGACTTCCCCATAGTACAATATGCAGATGATACCCTGATTCTCATGCAAGCTGATGCCCCACAACTACATAGTCTTAAAGCACTTCTTCACACATTTGCAGATGCTACTGGGTTAAAGGTGAATTACAGCAAATCCAATCTCATACCAATCAATGTGAGTGATGAAAAATGGAAATTTTGACTGGTACTTTGAACTGTTTAAAAGGATCATTTCCCATCAATTATCTGGGCATGCCTTTAGGGCTTCAAAAGCCAACAGTAGAGCAGTGTTTGCCTTTAGTAAGAAGAATTGCAAAGAAACTAGTGGGCTTATCTTCTTTTATGACTCTTGCTGGAAGGTTACTGCTGGTCAAATCAGTGCTAAGTTCTCTTATTATTTACTTCATGGGCTGTCTTGATGTTCCTATAACTATCAAAAACCAGGTTAACAAATATTTGAGACACTGTCTTTGGAGGGGACTAGATTTGGAGGATCACAGACCAGCTTTGGTAGCTTGGTCCACTGTTTGCAGGCCTAAAAACCAGGGAGGCCTTGGAGTTATGAACATCTTTGTACAAAACCAAGCCCTTCTGCTCAAGAACCTACACAAGTTCTACAATAGAGAAAACGTTCCTTGGGTAAATCTCATTTGGGAAGCTTACTATAACAATGGCAACCTACCAGGACAAAAGTGGGAGGGGTCTTTCTGGTGGAAATGTAACCTCAGGCTCATTGATAGTTACAAATCCATGGCAAGATGTACAATTGGGGATGGTAAATCTGCTCTGTTTTGGTCTGATCTCTGGCACACTTCTTGTCTGAATCAATTATTCCCTCATCTTTACTCATTTGTCAGAGATCAGAACCTCTCAGTCAAATCTGTGCTTATGTTTGAATACTTGGAAGATTTATTTCACCTACCTTTGACCCAGGAGGCTTTTTTGGAATTTGAAATAATGGAAGAAATCTGTGACAACCTCAAAAGATCTGATTCAAATGAACACTTGGATACATGGAGTTATATGTGCAGAAATAGCACCTTCTCAGTGGCCAAAGCATACAAAATTTTGATAGGTGTTAAAATTGTCCCAGCCCAATTCAATTGGATTTGGAAATGTTCCGCCCAGCCAAAGCACAAGGTTTTCTTTTGGAGGCTTCTTCATGATAGGCTCAATACCAGGAATCTGCTAAGAAGGAAATCTTTTCACCTTGAAAACTATAATTGTGCTACACTCAATTGCCAGCAGGAAGAAACTCTCCAGCACCTCTTCTGGACCTGCCCTTTTGCTTCTACTTGTTGGGATATTCTCTGCCCTAACAGACAAAGGAACCTCACTATCATGGAAGCCATCCCAGATTTAAGGAACAACATACCCCAACCTTTTTTCATGGAGATCATTATCATTGCATCTTGGGCCATTTGGATAGTCAGGAATGATAAGATCTTCAATAGCATTCCAACCAGCATTGATAGATGGAAGTTCATTTTCCTCACAGAAATGCACCTTCTCAAATTCAGAATTAAGGAGAAGTTTTCAGTTTCTTTCTGTTCCTGGTTGGACACACTTGTCCTGTAGCTCTTGGAGCTTTTAGTTATTTTTTTTAGTTTTCTTCTTCTATTCTATTAGTTTTAGTTTCTAGTTTTTTAGTTTTTCTTTTGTTAAGGGCTTCTCTCAAGCCTTCTATGATTAATACAAATAAAAATTGCAGTGGGGTATTGCCCTACCGTGTACAGTCAAAAAAAGTGTTAACTTTGAAGACAAGGCCCCGGCAAGAAGAGCTTGCCGGGAAGGACAAGGCCCCGGCAAGAACAGCTTACCGGGAAGAACAAGACCCCGGCAAGAGGAGTTTGCCGGGAAGACCAACCAAGGCGCTTCAGAAAACTTGCCACGACGCGCCGCGCGTCCCGGCAAGACCCGACGAGCGGCAAGCTTGCGGGCGCGACAATACAGCGACCGCGGCAAGGCACTTGCCGCGGCGAGGCCACCACTCTGCACCCACGCTCCAGCTCACCCGACGACGTGTCGCCACAGGATCATTCCTGGTGCATGTGGCGTGTAGCTGTGTAGCCTAGCAGTGCGAGGTGGCGAGTGAAGGTGACTAGGAGGCCATCGTGGCGATCGGTGGCGCCCCTAACGGTCGTTTCCTGCACTGTTGGAGCGGCAGGACGGGCATTAAATGCCCTTGTCCCCTGCCGTCAGAGTTAGGTAGGGGGCACTGTAGATAGCAGTTGTACCAACCCACGTTTTTACCTTTCTACCCCTCTCTCTCTGCGTTGCCACCTGTCGGTGACCCCTTTAGACTATAAAAAGGAGGCCCGTGCGCACGTAGAGGGGGTTCGGTCAGTTCGACTCACTCAAGACCACAACTTGCCCACGCTTTCAAGCAAGAACAGAATACAAACACAAAGCAGCAGTAGGAGTTTTATCTCTCCGGAGAGCTCCGAAGCTGGGTAAAAACCCCCTCTGTGTGCTCGACCTCGATCTGCTCTTCGTGCGCCCTTCGCTCCCTGCCGGACCAGAAAAAGGGGCCCTGCCCCATAGGTGCTCGTTCAACCACGACAGGCTAGGATTTGTAACCCTTGGTTCTCGGACTAAGGTAACCCCTTTATCTTTGATATTACTATTCATCCAACCAAACTTTAAGGGGCATCCTCCAGAATGCTCTGCTAGAATCATACTTATCGATTAGGAAGAGAGGTGTGAGACAATGCGTGAGAGACAGGCCTAAAGATAATGTGCGTACATGAGACACGTAGGCAGGTCCATGTATATAGAAAGGGTCGATGGGGATTGTGCGTGTGTATGTTTGCGAGAGGAAGAGTGCTTGTGATAAAGGTTAGTGAAAACAGTTGTAAATGGTTACGAGAGGGAGGGAGGGTTATATCTAGAGCATGTGTGCGAGAAAGACACCTCGGGAGAGAGAGTGTGAGCATGTGTGAGAGACCACCGGTGGAGAGTGAAACTACACGTGAAAGACTATTGTACACATTGATTGAAGATATAAATTGTATCCAAATATTAGGATGGGATCATGATATTTGCAATTAGCGTAAGGAGCAGTCATTGATCCATCAGACATCTAGATTCTATCGAATTTGAGCATGTCTATGTTTTTATTCGACACAATTGATCCACATAGTTAGTATTTTGAACTCCAGACAATGCATCGCTTTAGCAATCGAATATAAACGTGAGTATAGTTCATGTTGTGTGTGTAAAGCACATTATACATACGAAAGTCACACAATGAACATTATAAATAGCTACCTATGAACTAGAATACATTTGAATTCAACTTAAGGTGGTTTAAAAAAAATCAAATTCAACATGAAGTCCATTCAATTATTTGAATTTGATATCATGGCATTTGTAAACCATACCTAAATTATGGGGGCACCAATCTTTGCTGATTTTGTACATAATAGCATATGTAGTCGTGTACAAAATAGATTCAAATTTAGCTCCACAATTCCAAAATAATCATAGTTATAAGATTTTCAAGTGTCAAAATTTCAAAAAGTAGCGGATAATTTAATGAGGTTTTCAAACATACAAGGTCAAATATAACGTTGTCTACTTAGGTCAATCCTCATAGTTCAAGAGTACTCTAAACGTGAATGCTTGTGTTTCAAAATTATGAACGAAGCGCCAAAAGAGCCTCTACTCGCCCGAAACCGCGTGAGACCCATGTTTCGTAGTGCAAGGAAATTACTTTTCTAATAACTCCGACCCGTGAAACCTACCGGTCCGACGTCCAAAGGTCTAAACCGTGGTAGGTTTGTAGCTTCATCTAGACGCCACACAACCACCTCCGAAAAACATTCATACATAATGGCCGCCTAAGCACACATGCGCGCGACTGAAATCGCTCCCGTCCACTATTTCGGACACCTGGGATTACCATCCTACCCTTGACCCGCAGTAGGTCCGAAATTTCAGAGGGGGGCAAAGTTTGTACTTTCCCCAAATTTCAAACAAGCGCGGCCCATCTTCTGTTCAAAAAATCCAAAAACAAGCGCGTCCCAGACCGAAACATGGTTACCCCCCACCCGTCCGATTCCCCATTCGTACTCCATGGACGCCAAAACTACCTCTCCACCAGCCGCGGAACCCCGGCGTCCTCCATCCGCCACCCCATCCCACCCATCAACTGCCGCCCTCCTCCATCACGCCGGAGCCGATACCCCGATGTTGTCGTCCACCGCAACCTCAACCGCAACGCCCTCCACGGCTAGTAGTTGAAGCCGAGGCCGAGCCGTCCGTACCCGAGCCAGTTCAACCACGCCGTCCTGCACCTCACCGCTGCCGCTCCAACTTCGCGACCCTCCACCGCACCAGAGTTGTTCCTGCTATGCCGTCCTTCGCCGCCTCGGATCTGCTTCCCCTCCGCCGACATACGGCCACGGCAACAAAGTCAACAATTTGGCCATGGGTTCGTCCAAGCCTACACCCTCCAGAACATCGGTTTCCTCGGTAAAAAAAAGAAGATCGGCGCGACATGTGGAGGTGACCACACCGACAACCTAAATCCCTTATTCATGCAAATCTTATGTCTCTGCTTGCGGGGTATTCATCCCACAAAAGACACTAGTTGACCGCTTCTTCTTGATACTAGATGTTCCTAGTAACTCGCGATGCACAAGGTTTCTCCTCATATACTATTTCACCTTAGCTAGAGGTCCGTCGCCCCCCTGAATTTCAATTTCTGGCCAGTTGATTCCCAATTAACGAAAGCCTTCCCCGGCGTAACAGGCACTAGTACGCATATTACGCCGGGGAAGCAGCGCCTTGCTGTTTATCTTAGGGGTGTGTGCAGCTTAGAGCTACTGGCGCCCGATCTGGAGGTCGGCCGGGATTAAAGGGATGGCCTGGTGGCGCTGCCAAGCACGGTGATGGTGTGAGGTCGAGGGGAGGGCGGGGCGGCGGAAGAAGGGGTCTGGGCCGGTGGTCGCTGGCTGTTCGAGAAAGATCGTCAACAGTGACTGGCGGGAGGTAGACGAAAGCCATCTGCCCGTTCCTTATAGATCGGACGGTTCATTAAAAAATCGACTGACCTATTTATTTTCAGTCGACTGTTATCTTAGATATGACCACATGTTGTGGTGTGTTGGAGGAGTACCTGCATTTCATGTGTTCATATATTACAAAATCATAAGGAGTACAATCTAATTTTGTTTGCCATGCAATGTTGTAGAGCTATCATATGTCTCCTGTCATTTATTTTCCAGCCACCTGCTATCTTCTACTTTTACAGTGCACTAGTTCTGCACACACTTCACTCATACCCTCACTATTATGTTTTGATGCAAGGGTATTTCAGAGTCTATCGAAAGAGAAGCAAAAAATATAAGAGAGAAGTTGAACCAGCTTTCTTCGCAGTTAGGCACGACACGTTATAGCGCTATAAAGGGTGCAGTGTCAGCAGATGGAAACGGTTAACGTAGCTCTGGAGTTGATGACCTCACTCGCAATGAACCACCATCCCAGGTGCTTGCTTGAACTTCGCGGTGTCATATGTGGTTGCATGTTCCATATGGTGTCTAGCTTGTATTAGAAAGGCCGAAGTCAGTCTTTGGGGTTATTTGGTTCTAGGCCTAGCATTGCCACACTTTGCCACATATTTTTGCCAAGCTTGCATGAGGTTAGTTCATCAAAATGAAATCCACAAGTTGGCAAGCCTAAGGGAATCTTGCCACATTTTTTGTGTGTATGCCATGTGGGGTCCAAGTGTGGCTTGCCTAAGGTGTGTCTTGAACCAAACACTCACCTAAGTTAGTCAAACTTGCCTAGCTTTATGTGTGGCAACATTTGGCAAACTTAGTCACAAACCAAACAGCCCCAAGATAAGGAAAGATATTTTTGTACACGAACCACCATCCCGTGAGCACCAGAAGACAAATAGCTAGTCAGGGCACTGGCCGAGCCAGTGACAAGCCCAACAAAGATAGGAATCACCTGGAAGCCAACTAAAAAGCCGCGATGGTGGCGAAGCAGCCCGCCTCCCACCAGGCTCTCAGGTCCTAGATGATCATGCTCACCACTCCAGCCGGATGTCTAGCTTGTATTGCTTCCAATTTGGTTAAATTGCATCTGCTTAGCTTACACATTATACCTTTGAATATGACATGCCTTTCTGTTTTTGGTACAAACTAGTACATCTGTGTGTTAACCATGTTCTTACATCAAACTAATGTTCTTGTGCATCCCTCATCAATCACTTATGATGAGGCAGGCAGGCAAGGGGACTACTCCTCATTTAAAGAATGCAGCGTCAGCCTCCTGACATGATTCTCAAGAAACAGAAATGCTAGATGAAGATAGTGAACGTAGCTCTGTAGTTGATTACAACATTTACCCTACACTAGCATCGCAGGTACTTGCTCTAACTTGGTAGCGTGATATGTGGTTGCATGTTGCATATGGTGTCTAGATTGTAATTCTTCCAATCTGGTTAAACTGCATGTGCTAGTCTGCTTAGCTTATACATTATACTTGTTAATGTGACATGCCTTCCTGTATTTAGTACATAGTACATCAGTCTATTAAATATGTCCTTACATAAAACTATTGTTTTTTTGTATCCCGCATCAATCAATATGACGAGACACCTTTACTATATGCAGTGCGATATTAGTTGCATCTTTCATATGATTTATAGCATGCGATGCTTCTAATTTGTTGAAATTCCATTTATGATGGGACACTTTTAACTTGGCAGAGTCATATTAGTTGCATCTTTCATGTGGTGTCTAGCTTGCATTGCTTCTTATTTGTTGGAATGGTTTCTGCTTAGTTTACACAACAGTTGTGAACATGCCATGTCGTCCTATTTTTCGTACATATTCCATCCTGGTATCATGTGTTTGCCTTACATCAAAGTAGTGATTGTCAGTATCATGCATGAATGAGTTCTGAAGAGAGAATTTTATTTCTTTTTCTTTTTCATGCATGAATGCAGAAGGAAGTTAGCAAGGCAGCGGATAAAGGTGCTCCTTCCGAACGAAGGGCCTCTACAGTTTCTACTCATCCACAACCCCCAAGATGATTTCCAAGACAATACATGCATAGACACTCAACAAAGCTGTGTTTATGATGAGCACTGTCGGATTTTGGGTTCCGGCAGACCCTTGAGGTTCGAACTCTGGGGTGCGCGCGGAGATTTCGCCCCCTACCTACCTGCTCATCGCCGGCTCGCTGAGATCTAAACTACGAAAGGAACAACACAAGGGACACAGGGTTTATACTGGTTCAGGCCACCATTGTGGTGTAATTCCCTACTCCAGTGTGTGGTGTGGTGGATTGCCTCTTGGGCTGATGATGAACAATACAAGGAAGAACAGCCTCGCGAGGGTCTGTTCTTGGCTCGTGCGATGAACTGCTAGGAGGAGTTCAGTCGCTCTATCTACTGGTTTCTTGGTGAGGATCCAGATGCCTCTATCTCTGCGTGTCCGTGTGTGTCTACCTTGTGGGTGCTAGTCCTATTTATAGGCAAAGGCCCTGGGCCTCTTCCCAAATATTGAGCGGGAAGGGCGCCAACAATTGGCCATTTTGAAGGGGAACATCGGGTACACTTATCCTGACTAAAGTTGGTCCTCGCCTGTCAAAGGCTCTGGTGGTGACGCCAGCTTGGGCTCCACAATGACTTCCTTCCTGTCGTTGGGCTGGTCTTGGTCGTGTTGCACCGAAATGGATGCCTTTGCTTGATGCTTTCGCCTGCGCTTGCTCCCTTTGCACCAAAGAGGGAAGGAGGACACTGCACGGGCTGGCGCCCGACTGGCGCCCTTTGTCGTCATGGCTTGCGTCATGGGCACCTCGCGAGGTACCCCACCTTGAACTCTCCGCCTCCTCGTGAGACAGCCTGATGAGGCCGTGCCTGAGGAAGGTCCTTGTCGTCCGCCTCGCGAGGCCTGGCCCCTCGCGAGGGTCTTGAGCTCGTTTTGATGAGATGGGCCGTGCTGGCCCCCCTTTGAGCCACGCCGCGGGCCGCAGGAAGGCAAGTCTGGGGCCCCCAGTTCCCAGAACACCGACAGTAGCCCCCGGGCCCAAGGCGCGCCCGAACTTGGCCGAGCAGAGAGGAGAAAGGGGAAGTGCAAAGCGCCGCGAGCCCTAACAGCCTGCAGCCTTGGGCCCCCCGTGGCGGTTGATTGGACATGGGCATATCCACTTCCCCACAACGCCTCAGCAACTGCGCGGATTCGACAAGTCCTTGCATGCAAAACGAGTCATGATTACCTGCGATCGTGGAGGTCGGCGGTTGGCCTCCTCTGGCTTTAAATACGGCACGCCGCTTGCCCTTCCAGTTCATCCCCTCTTGCTTCTCCTTCTTCTTCATGGCTCCGCCAAGGAGGTTCTCGGCTGCAGAGAAAGGGAAGGCCCGCCAGGTTGAGCCTGCCTCTGCCCCGCCCAAGCGCGGTCGAGGCCGCCCTCGCAAACACCCTGTGGCCTCCACGACGGCTCCCCCGGTCGTGGAGGTGACTTCCCGCGCGGTGATGGGCGGCTAGCCGCGGCAGGGGGGCATGCTTCGGCCGTGCGTCCCCCTATGTCGCGCTTCCATGCTGCAGAGGTGCTGCTGGAGTTCGTCATGTGGGCGGCGGAGCCGGCTAGCGCCCGGCTTCAGCTCCCTCGCTTCCTCCTTGGTGAGCTCCTGGCTGGCGCCCCGGGCGGCCTCTGGCTCCAGGCAGATGACTGCTGCAGCCGGGCCTCGTGGGCTTCGCTGGAGGTCTCCACGGCCGGGAGCTTGGCCTTGACCCGCGGCTGGCAGACGTTTGCCCGTGCGCGTGGCCTGAGCCGTCGGTGCACCCTGCACTTCAAGTTCGACGGTGATTCCACCCTCTATGTGAGGGTGTTTGGGGAAGATGGTCGCCGCGCAGGGTGCTGCCCTGAAGACGACGACCGCGGCCGGGGACCCAGCCTCGGTGAGGACGGAGAGGATAGCACGCGCGTGGTTGGTGGCGCCTAGGGTTCCTCAAGCTTCACTGGTTCTTTTTCGGGCAGCGATTCTTCTAGCAGCGGCGGCGGTCGGCCTCCACGTCGTCGTGCTTGCTTGGAGGGTGGTAGCGGGTCTGCCCGCCGTCGCGCCTCGGTGAAGCACGAGAGGGAGTCCGCCTCAGCTCCGTAGGCGGGTCGAGTCTTCCCTGAGGGCCGGTGTAGGGCGAGCTTCGCCTGATTTGTCCTTTTTTCTTTCCTTTTTCCTGCGCAAAAAGACAGTAGTGTGGGGCCCCGTGGGGGCGTGTTTGGGCTACCGTTGCTAATCATCATATTGTTTCTGTTATTTTGGTATTGTTCCTTCCGGCTGCACGCCCGCGCGTAGGTAATTTCCAGCCTCAGCCATGGGGGCAACCAACCCAGGTCCCGTATTCGTGTCGCAGTGCCCGTGAGGCACGGACTGGAGGGGTGCTCCTGCAGTGGACCTGGGTTGGAAAACCTTGAACGATAAGGACAAAAACACTCGCGAGGGCACTCGGGTTGCACCCTCGCGAGACCTTGCGCAAGAGAAATCAAGGCAGGAGGGCGAAAAGTCGAAGAGCCATAAGTCAAAAAACAGCGATGGTTTCAATAAAACTTCAAACGAGAATAAACTAGCCAACTACAGAAAGCAAATGAAAAAGCCGCGTCTGCCACCTAGTCTAGTCTTTGACGTCTTCTCACCAGCGCGGAGCTAAGTGCTGCCACTGGGCGTGGGAGGGAGCCCTAGGGCCTGAGGCCGGCGCTCCTGAGACTCCGGGGCGTGTACAGCCCCAACTCATTATTACGTGAGAGTGTCACGGGCGGCGAGCTTCACGGGCATTGGCCTTCTTCAAAGGCTCCACTCCTTTCTTGGGGGAAGCACGCTTCACGGGCATTGGCCCTCTTCACAGGCTCTGGGCCTTTTCTGAATAGCGACAGCTTCACAGGCATTCGCCTTCTTCACAGGCTCTGGGCCTTTTCCAAAAAGATGATCTTCACAGGCATTCGCCTTCTTCACACGCTCTGGGCCTTTTCCAAAAAGATCATCTTCACAGGCTCCGGGCCTTTTCCAAAAAGATGGTCTTCACAAGCATTCGCCTTCTTCATAGGCTCTGGGCCTTTTCCAAAAAGATGATCTTCACAGGCATTCGCCTTCTTCACAGGCTCTGGGCCTTTTCCAAAAAGATGGTCTTCATAGGCATTCGCCTTCTTCACAGGCTCTGGGACTTTTAAGGGTAAAACCTCCGGAGGTGCTGGATGTTCCACGCATTCTGGACTGGCACCCCCTCCTAAGTCTCCAAGCGCGCAGAGCCAGGCCTGGAAACATGAACAACCTTGAACGGGCCCTCCCACATGGGAGAGAGCTTATGCAGTCCCTCCCTGGAGAGAACCCGCCTGAGCACGAGGTCCCCTACCTCAAGAGTTCTGGGGCGGATGTTGCGGCAGTGGTATCGCCGCAGAGCTTGTTGGTATCTCGCCGCTCGCAACGCGGCTTCTCGGGGACGCTCCTTCCCCAGCACGAGGTCCATCCCCCGCATGGCGTCCTGCTGCGTCTCGTCGAACGCCAGGACCCATGTGGAATGACGTTTGACCTCGTGAGGGAGGACCGCTTCGGCTCCATAGACCAGGAAGAAAGGGGTCTCTCTAGTTGGCTTGGTCGCGGTCGTGCGGACGGACCACAACATGGACTGAAGCTCATCATACCAACCTCTGCCACAGGCCTCCAGCTTCTTCTTGAATGTTCTGGTCTTGAGGCCCATTAGGACCTCCGCGTTGGCCCGCTCGGCCTGGCCGTTGCTTCGGGGGTGCGCCACTGAAGCGTAGCATATCTGCGTTCCAAGGTTAGCACAATATGTTTTGAAGAGGTTACTGGTTAATTGCGAACCGTTGTCGGTGATGATGCGGTTCGGCACCCCGAACCGGCTCACGATGCCCTTGATGAACTTGACCACTGAACCCGCAGGGATGGTGCGGACGGCCTCCACTTCGGCCCACTTGGTGAACTTGTCTACGGTGACGTAGAGGTAGCGATAGCCCCCTGGCGCCCGAGGGAACGGGCCCAGGAGATCCAGCCCCCAGACCGTGAATGGCCACGAGAGGGGTATAGTTTGCAGACCTCCTGCCGGCTGATGGATCTGCTTGGCATGGAATTGGCAGGCTTCGCAAGCCTATACTAGTTCGACAGTGTCACTGAGCGCAATAGGCCAATAGAAGCCGCTGCGGAATGCCTTGCCCACGAGGGTCCGTGATGACAAGTGGTGCCCACAGTCTCCACCGTGTATATCCGCCAGCAGCTCTTTCCCTTGCTCCCTGGATATGCAACGCAGGGATACATCATTTGGTCGCTTCCGATAGAGTTCTCCATCCCTGATACAGTACACTATGGCTTGCCGCGCCACACGCTCTGCTTCCTCCTCCTTCTCCGGCAGGGTCCCTTGCGTCAAGTAACTCCGGAGCTCCGTGACCCAGCACCCCTCCTGAGGCTCCATCGTCAGGAGCAGGCGCACTCCTGAGGCTGGACCACAGACCGGAGCTCCCGAGGCAGGTGGCTGGGGGAGCTCCTCCCGAGGCTGCGCCGTGTTTGATGGTGATGGCATGGCCGAGGGCTTGAAGAGCCGCTCCTCGAAGACGCCAGGCTCCTGAGGTAACTGCCTGGATGCTCGTTTGGCAATGTCATCGGCCTCCTGATTGGTGCCATGGGGCACATGCTGCAACTCCAACCCCCAGAACTTTTTTTCCATCCTGCGGACCTCCGCAAGGTAGGCTTCCATGTGCTCATCTCTTGGCTCGTACACTTTGTTGGAGAAATTGACGAGGAGCTGAGAATCGCCCTTGATGGTAAGGCGCTTTACCCCTAGGGCAGCCGCGGCCTTCAAGCTTGCTATCAGGCCTTCATACTCCGCTATGTTATTGGAGACCTTTTCGCCTTGCTGGAAACGGAGCTGCACAGCGTAGTAGAGCTTGTCCTGAGTGGGAGATATGAGCACCGTGCCCGCCCCGGCGCCATGCCTGGAGAACGCCCAGTCGAAGTACATGACCCAGCCTTCTGGCGCCTCACTTCCTGGGGAGAGGGATCGATCCTCGTCGGCCTTGAGGCCTGGAGCCTCCGTCCATTCGGCCATGAAATCTGCTAGCGCGGCCCCCTTGATGACTCTGGTCATGCTGAATTCGAGCTGAAACGCTTGCAGTTCGATGTTCCACTCGGCGACCCTTCCGGCTGAGTTAGGGCTCCTGAGCACCCTTTCCAAGGGGTACGCTGAGACAACCTTGATAGGGTGCCCCTGAAAGTAGTGTCGTAGCTTGCGCGAGGCCACCAGTAGCACGAGGAGGAGTTTCTGAGGCATGGGGTACCGTTCCCTCGCATCCCGTAACACCGTGCTGACGAAGTATGCTGGGTGCTCGACGAGGCTTGGGGCGTCGGTGCTGGTGGCGTCCTCTAGAGGCCGTGGCGCCTCCTGAGGCGGTGGAGCCTCCAGAAGCTGGTTGCCTGGGGGAAGGGCCTCTTCCATTCCCAGTGCGCTCCCCTGCTATGGCTGATCCTTCTTAGCCGTGGTAGCGATCTCTGTGAGTCCTTCTTGGTCCTGCTTTGCCTTGACACGGGTAGCTGCCGCGGGCTTGGTCCGACGCTCCTCTCTAACCGCCACCAGGGCAGCGCTGGCGGAGTAGGGAGTGGCGGCAAGGTAGAGCACCAAGGGCTCTTGAGGGCGTGGGGCCACCATCACCGGAGGGCTGGTCAGGTATCACTTGAGATCTTGGAACGCCTTGTCGGTCTCTTCAGTCCATTCGAAGGGCCCCTTTTTCTTCATCAGCTGGAAGAAAGGCAGCACTCGCTCCCCTAACCTGGAGATGAAGCGCCCTAGCACAGTCACGCGCCCAGTGAGCTTCTGCATCTCTCTGAGGGTCTTTGGCGGACTCATGTCCTCGACCGCCTTGACCTTTTCTGGGTTGGCCTCGATGCCTCGGTGGGACACGAGGAAGCCCAAGAGCTTGCCCGAGGGGACTCCAAACATGCACTTCTCCGGGTTGAGCCGCAGGCTCACTGTGTTGAGGCTCGTGAAGGTTTCCTCCAGGTCTTGTATCAGGGTCTTGGCCTCACGAGACTTCACCACAATGTCGTCGATGTAAGCTTCCACATTCTTCCCGAGTTGCGGGCCCAAGGTGATGTGCGTGAGCCACTGAAAGGTTGCCCCCGCATTGCACAGTCCGAACGGCATGCATGTATAGCATTACACCCCGCACGGGGTCAGGAAGGCCGTCTTCTCCATGTCTTCCACCGCCATCTTTTCTGGTGATACCCGGAGAAGGCATCGAAGAAGCTTAACAGGTCGCACTCAGCGGTGGAATCGACGATCTGATCGATGCAAGGGAGCGGGAACGGATCTTACGGGCATGCTTTGTTGAGGTTGGTGAAGTCGACACACATGCGCTCCTTCCTTCCCTTCTTTGGCACAACCACAGGGTTGGCCAACCAATCTGCATATCGGACCTCGCGAATAACCCCCGCAGCTTCTAGCCCGCGGGTCTCCTGGACGATGAAGGCCTGCTTTTCAGTGGACTGCCGCCTCGCTTTCTGCTTCACGGGGCGCACGTTGGGGAACACGTTGAGGTGGTGTTCGATCACGCCTCTTGGGATCCCTGCCAACTGATTGGGCTCCCAGGCGAATACCTTCTTGTTTGCGCGCATGAACTTAACCAGGGCGTCCTCCTGCTCGGGCTCGAGGTTGGCGCCTATAGTGAAAGTGGCGCCAGTGGACCTGTCTTCGTCGACAGGTATTTGCTTGGTCTCTACCTTGTCTTGGGTGAACAACTGTTTCTTCTTGGTTGGCGCAGCCCCCTTGGGCTTGGGGGTCCCCGCGTCGGCGGGTTGTGCTGATGCCGCCGTCTTGAAGGCGAGCCTGAGCGCTCGCAGCGCATCCCCGGTGTCCCTAGGCACGGTGAGGACACCGCTACTCCCGGGCATCTTCATGAGGTTGTACGCCGAGTGAGTCGCGGCCATGAATTGGGCCAGTGCTGGGTAGCCGAGGATGGCGTTGTAGGGGAGGCCGATGGGGGCGATATCGAAATCGACCAGCTTCGTGCGGAAATTGTCGTAGGTGCCGAAAGTTACTGGGAGACGGATCTGTCCCAAGGAGCGGGATGACCCGCCCCCGACCCCGAGAAGGGCCGGCTGGACCGCAGCCGCTCCCGGGGTATGCGGAGGAGGTTGAAGGCCTCGACTAAGAGCACGCTGAGGCCCACGCCGCCGTCGATGAGGGTCTTGGTGACGGACACCTGGCAGATGGTGGGGGTGCATAGCATGGGGAGCGCACCCGAGCAGGCCGAGTTGGGGGGATGGTCCTCTGAGCTGAAGGCCAGACCGGCCTGTGGCTCCGACCGAACCGGGGAAGCCCCCTGCCGCATGGAGGCCGCGTCGACCCGGCAGACGAATGGCTTGACGTGGTGACTAGAGGGCGGCGCCTGCGAGCCGCCCAGGAGGGCCGCGACGACTGGGGAGGCCGGTGCGGCACGATGGGCGAGGAAGGGGCCGCGCAGCTCTTCCCAGGAGGCCGCTGGGGGATGCTGGGATGATGCTTGCTGCTTGCTCCCCGCCGGGCCGGTGGCGGCGTTGACGGCAGGTGACGGTGAACGACGAGGGCGCCCGCCGGCAGGAGTCGTCTGGGCGACACAGGAAGCGAGGGCGGCTCGGCACCCAGTGCGGGCCCGACGAGCGTCAGGCATGGATGCGATGGTCGGAGAAGAACATGGCGACGGGAGACGAATTCCGGCGCACCCCTACCTGGCACGCCAAATGTCGGATTTTGGGTTCCGGCAGACCCTTGAGGTTCGAACTGTGGGGTGCGTACAGAGATTTCGCCCCCTACCTACCTGCTCCTCGCCGGCTCGCTGAGATCTAAACTACAAAAGGAACAACACAAGGGACACAGGGTTTATACTGGTTCAGGCCACCATTGTGGTGTAATACCCTACTCCAGTGTGTGGTGTGGTGGATTTCCTCATGGGCACCTCATGAGGTACCCCGCCTTGACCTCTCCGCCTCCTCGTGAGCCAGCCTGATGAGGCCGTGCCTGAGGAAGCTCCTTATCGTCCGCCCCGCGAGGCCTGGCCCCTCGCGAGGGTCTTGAGCTCGTGTTGATGAGATGGGCCGTGCCCTTTGAGCCACGCCGCGGGCCGCAGGCAGGCAAGTCTGGGGACCCCCATTCCCAGAACGCCGACAAGCACGTCTCCCCTACACTACTAGGGAAAAGCCTATACGCAGAATCATATCAGTAGCGTGCTTTAAAATAAGGCGCTGGTGCTAATTAGCAGTAGCATGCTCAGGAGTAACTCGCTGCTGAACCAAATATAGCAGTAGCGCACCCGCTCAAAGACGCGCTACTGCTATAATTCCCACGAGGCCGCCGCGAGGCTAGTTATAGCAGCAACGCGTTATAACGACAGGCACTACTGCTACGTAGCATAGTAGCAGCGCATTTCTCAAATAAGCGCTACTGCTAAGTTTACTACAAAAATTTAGTCCCACCTCACTCCGTGAAGAGGGTTTCTACCACCTTAAATATGTTACTTCTCAAACTTTGACAAGCACTTGGTCTTCATTGAACTCTTTGTGTAGAATTTGTGGCTGCAATATGATTCTTCACCTGTTCCTAAACCGGTGAGGACTCATATTGACAAATCAGATTGTACACAACAAAATCGTTGATGATCAATGTATTTTTGATATATTGAACAAAGTCTACTTTTACATGCTGACACATAGCAGTAGCACTTTATTGTGAAAGGTGCTGCTGCTAGATAGCTTAGCAGTAGCGTCTTTTCCTACAGCACGCTACTGCTAAGCCATTCATCTCCCACCCCCATCTCCTCTATCCGATCCACTCACACAGTCACACACTCACTTGTCTCCTCTCAATCCCCCACACCAGTCCACCCCCGTCGCCCCTCCTTCGTCTAAGCTGCCATCACCTCCTACTCCTTGCTGGACTCAGTACCGGCCTCCTCCTCCGTCCTCCCTCTCCACTCGCCGCTGGCCAGCCCCTCCTCGCTCCGCCTTCCTCCTCCGTCCTCCCTCCACTGGCCGCGTCGGCCGGCCCCTCCTCGCTCTGCCTTCCTCCTCCATCCTACTCTCTTCTCCCTCCTCGAGTCGCCCCTCCTTCTCCCTCCTGCCTGCTACATTTTGATTTAGTAGGCTAGTTCATATGCAACATTTTGATTTAGTTGATATGATTTAGTAGGCTAGTTCATTTAGTTGATTTAGTTGACTTAGAACATTTTGATTTAGTTGATTTAGTAGGTTAGTTCATTTAGTTGATTTAGAACATTTTGATTTAGTTGATTTAGTAGGCTAGTTGACTTAGTTGATTTAGAACATTTTCATTTAGTTGATTTAGTAGGCTAGTTGATTTAGTTGACTTAGAACATTTTGATTTAGTTGATTTAGTAGGCTAGTTCATATGCAACATTTTGGTTTAGTTGATATGATTTAGTTGATTTAGTAGGCTAGTTGATTTAGTTGACTTAGAACATTTTGATTTAGTTGATTTAGTAGGCTAGTTGATTTAGTTGACTTAGAACATTTTGATTTAGTTGATTTAGTAGGCTAGTTGATTTAGTTGACGTAGAACATTTTGATTTAGTTGATCGTTAATCCTTTGCTCATATTGCTTTAGGAAAAATGGCGCCACCACCACCACCACTATGTCGACTATGCAAGTCAAGATGCGCCAGCAGCCTTGCAACTGGCAAGCTATTCGGCACCTATTTCCAGCCGAGTTTTCGTCATGCGGCGGTAAGAAATTAGATGAAATGTAATAACTATTTTATTTTTAGTCTTGGCATTACTGCATTGTGTCATTTTGCTTATTTTGCACAGATCGTCCCATGCAATGTGAGGTTGAAATTCAACAAGCTGACAGGAGACACTGTGACATTTGAGGCTCTTGGGGGGCCGTAAACTATGGAGGTCGAGAAAGGACGCAATATGTCGCAGATTGGAGGAGATGGATGGGCCCGTTTCGTCGCTCGCATGCGTCTTACTGGTGGTGAGTTGATCAGCTTCTCCTTCCGAGCAGAAAGACCCAAGCTAGCTGTCATTTATCTCAGCCTGGTGGAAGATGATGAAGATGACGAAGATGATGAAGATGATGAAGATAAAGAGGACCCACTCGATGAAGATGATGAGGACCCACTTCATGAAGCCATCATAGCTCAAAGAACAAGGCTGAGTGAGGAGGAGGTGTCCAACCTGTGGGACATAATTCCGCCACGTGCTGACTTTGTCGGGGTGCCATTCGTGACCCGCTTGACAAATACCATGGTTGATCGACATGATATGGTATGTTATACTTACAAATGCAAATTATTTGATGAATTACTTAGTGTACAGTCCAATGATATGGTATGTTGTGTGGAATCTAGTCGATGATATATTTTAGTGTAGAGTTCGATGACATGCTTATTAGTGTAGAATCTAAGGAAACTATTAATAGTGTAGATAATCCATATGTACTTATTTGCAAGGCTATTTATTAATTGATATGTTTTTCTTATTTAGAAATTGGCAAAGAGCATATCTGTGAGTTATGGTATCGAGCCTGATGAAGAAGCCTCAGCTGGACTACGCCTTACTGCAAGGGGCTCCGTCACAACCTGTACTTACCGCGTGGACATGGACGGTCGCACACACTTAAACTCGGTTGGGTGGAAGAAATTCCTCGATGGCAAGAATCTTCGTGTTGGATAGGCCATCCTAATTACTATCAGGAACACCAACCGCCTAGGCTTGAGGATGATGATTGTCTTCGATATCATCTAGAAATACATATGTGTGTGTGGCTATATCATCCAGAACTACATATGATGATCGTCGTCGATATCATATAGAACTACATATGATGATGGCCGTTGATATGACCTTGTACTGCTTGAGGATGCATGTTGACTATGCATGAAATTGTTATCTAGTACTCCCTTCGTTCCAAATTACTCGTCGTGGTTTGAACTAGAACCACAAGAGTAATTTGGAACGAAGGGAGTACTACCTAATAATGGTTTATGAATTTGATATCTACTAGCAGTACCTAGTATCTAGTATCCCAAAGGGAAACTGAAAGGGAAAGGGGTACTGGGAAAATGATGCAAGATATAGCAGTAGCGAGGGATGGTGAAATCGCTACAGCTAGGTAATAGTAGCGCCTCCTTATAAAGTGCTGCTGATATCGTCAACAGTAGTAGCGCGGGTAAGGGCCGCGCTACTACTATGAGTTAGCTGTAGCGCCTTATTAGTAGCGCGGCCACCCACGCTGCTGCTAGCCTCAAAACCCGCGCTACTACTAGGGTTTTCCCTAGTAGTGCTAGTGCACCATCACCGATGCTCCCTCTAACTTGGCACTGTTATATGTGGTTGCATATTACATTCGATGTCTAGCTTGTACTGCTTCTAATTTTGTTGAATTCCATCTGCTTACTTTACACATTATACTTGAATAAGACACGTTTTCCTGTTTCTAGGACATACAATTTCTGTCTATCACACCATGATCTTACATCAAATTACTACTGTTGTGTAACCTGCAACAATCACTTATCATAAGACACGTTTGACTTCGGAGTGTGATATAGGTTACATCTCGCATTCTTTTCTAGCTTGTACTACTAATTTCTTGAAATGGCACTTATGACGAGACAGTTTTAACTTGGTAGAATGATATTCGTTGCATCTTTCATATGTTGTCTAGCTTTCATTGCTCTAATTTGTTGAAATGCCTTCTCCTTAGTTTACACATCATAAGCTGTGAATATGCAATGGCACTAATGACGAAAGAGCTCTAACATGGTAGTGTGATGTTGTTTGCATCTTGCATATGATTTATTTCTTGTACTGCTTCACATTTGTTTAAACGCCATTTATGATGAGACACTGTTAACTTGGCAGAGCGATATTTGTAGCATCTTTCATATGGTGTCTACCTTCCATTGCATTGCTTCTAATTTGGTGAAATGTCTTCTTCTTAGTTTACACATCATAGTTCTTGTTATCTCTTCCGTCCTGTTTTCCATACATATTACATCCTCCTATCATGTGGTTGTCTAACATCAAAGTTCAGTTCGTCTGCATCACGCATCAATTTGTTCTGAAGAACTAAATTATTATTCATGTTTCTTGTCTGCTTGACATAACATGGCACAGAGAAAGAGGAGGAAACACAGAATGGCAGGAAATGTGAAGCGGATGAATCCTGCAGATTCTGCTGGTACTGATGGTGCAATAGAAGGTCAAAGTCCAGCGGAAAATTCTACAAACATGGCATCCCATGCTACACGAGCTGCAAAAAAAGCCAAACAGAAACAAATAGCTGCCACCAAACAAGCAGAGACAGCCCTAGTTCTTGCAACACCTACCACAGTACTACCAGCTGCACGACTTACTCGTGCGTCAACTGAGCTAGCAGCATCTTCCCAAGCTCCCTTGCCACCTGACACTACTTCCCAAGCACTCTTGACACAAGACGAGTTGGCAATATCATATGAACCTTGAGAGCTTCAACAGCAAGAAGGTAGTTGCCGGAGTCAAGTTACAGTTGCATGCTTCTTTATATGTAGTCTCACAGTTTGATGTACACTAACACTTCCTATGTTCGTTGTTGGACTAGCACCTAGGTGCATGAGGAAACAAACATCAGGGATAATTGTGAGGACCGGATTTTCAGGATATCAATTTCCCAAAAATGGTCCTTGTGCTCACTAGCCCCAGGATTACTGTTAGCTGGCGAGGCACCAACTTGATACAGAAACTCCAAGCAAAATACATAATATGTAGTACAAGACCATTCTGGCCTATGAGTACAACAATTGATTTCTAGTGGCTGATGGCGGAAGTGGTTTGTGGTTCATCTGCGACTATGGGACTCCATTTCCCACAGGAACAGCTGACCTGGATAACTCCTATCTCCACGAGGCTGCTATAGCCACTGCTTAGGTTCCGGGGTTGTCATCGCAACGCTCCTCTCCATGCAAGAATCTGGCCAAGACAATAGCCAGGGACAAGCCAGTGAGTACTTTGAATGTACTCGCAAACATTATGAACACGGGTATAATATAACAAACGGTAATCATGCTCTGAAATATTCTATGATCACAACGTCAGTCATAAAATAAAATCCCTGATGCATGCAAGCAGGTTATTTATATACAACATGAATATGCAATAACAGAGTAGAAATAAAATGCACCAATCGGGTGTCTGAAGCGACGCCTCAAAAGGATAATAATTTAAAGCATGCCTCAGTCGGCCGTCTGAGCGACACCACATAAAGGGCTTATAAATAATAGAAATAACAAGCATGTCACAGTCGAGCGTCTCAGCGACACCACATAAAGGGCTTATAAAGTAAATAAATAACAAGCATGCCACAGTCGGGCGTCTCAGCGACACCACATAAAGGGCTTATAAATAATTTAATCACAGTGAATATCCAGGAGGTAGAACCGTCCCAGGGATACTCAATAATTCAAATAATGTAAATGGTTAGTCCATAATAATAATAATCATAATCATCATAAGTCACAAGTTATGATCCATGTTTTGGTTTAGCAGTTTCTCCTCCGAAGACCGACACTATGACCGACACTTGACCCATCCCAGACTGTAGTCCTTAATCATGGACACGACTATTCGAATAGATATAACCTCTACAGAGGGGGTACTCTTTACCCACGAGTAACAGATTCCTTTAGTCCATCGGGACTAATTCCATCTACAGTCTTTTAATTGAAAACACACCTGACCCGCACACACCAGCTTAACTTACCGGTGTCTGGAATCACCCACGACACCTGTCAAGCAAAACTCTAAGTGGGGAGGCTACAACCTCGATTAGCATGGGATCAAAATTTATACCGCGCGCTACTAAGGGGTGCCCCCCTCTCGGTCCCAACCGGAAACACCCATGCCACTGGACCAGGTGGCCTGCCTACCGGATGCAGCCGGTATCTTCCACCATGGCCTCTCTGTATGGTGTGTGCCAAGAAAGGGGTTGACAACTTACTGAACTGTACCCTACCTGCGGTAGGGACAAGTGGTAGTACGAAACAAGTATGGGGGTTACTCGAACAAGACTCGATCTATGGTCGACCCAAGAGGTTTAAGTATTCCCTGTATGCTTAGCATAGCAAAAATATTTCAAACAACAGACAGAATCACCACTCATCATACCCCGTCATGCCTTACCAGACACAATCGTCTCGACAAGCTCGTGTCTACCCAAGACAGAGACTTTCCTGGTTTCCTTCCGGTAGGCAGGAAAGGCATACGAGGATGATTACTATCACAAGCATATCCATTTCCAATAGCAAAGAATCTTCATTATGCACTCATGCGTATGATCGTATCATCACATAAATAATGAATGCTCCATGTCAAGGTGTTGTTGTTATCGTATCAAACAACACACAAAAATATTATGCCAGGGTTTGGAATGCTTTCCTTCAAATTGTGGAGAGGCAGGGTGCATTCCAAAACTTTTGAAAGTTTTCTTCTCTCTCCAAAAATCCTATTTAAAAATTTGAATTAATACGTAGTTTCAGAACAGTACAAAAAAGTTGTCTGAATTTTTTCCGAATAAATCTGAAAATAAACTAGACAGAATTTGAGAGAGGTAGGAAAAAGAATCAACTCATTTGGAGTTATATTAAAAAAGTTATAGCCAGTCAAAGTTTAGTCAAATTCTGTTTTTAAAATAAACTGAAAAAGGGAAAAACGTTTTGAATAAAACAAAATGGAGGAGGCGTACTTCTGGAAGGACCGGCTCATGGTCACTGACAGTGGGTCCCTTGGGCCCACTGGTCAGGTTTGACCAGTTGCCCCTGCCTCCCTCCTCCTCTGTCCGAGCAGAGGCGGGGCTCCAGCGATCGACGCCGGCGAACGGCGGCTCCCCGCGGGGTTCTGAGGGTGTGGATGGATTTGCTAGTCCAGGGCGGTCCTCCCGTTGGTCGCTAGGTTGACGGGGGTGGAGGGAGTCACCGGCGGCAAGCTCTGCGGCGGACGGCGGCCTCGGGAGAATTGGGGCTTTGGGCTACGGTGGTTCCCGAGCTAGTTTGAGGGGTTGGGTGGCTCCGCACGATCAAGGGGAGTAGGGTGGTGGTGCTGGATGGACGGGGGAGGGCCTACTCGCGACGAACGTGACCGGAGTGCGGAGGTGACTGAACTAATCGGATACGAGGAAGAAGGCTTCCCGCCGTAGCTTGCTGGCCATGGGGACTTTGGAGGAGTGGCTTGAGGTCGACTGAGGGTCCGGACGAGCTCGGGGTTCCTTTTATAGGCGGCCGAGCTCGGTTCCGCGGCGGCCATGGATAAGCTCGACGGCGAACCGCCGTTCTGTTGTAGCAGGGCGACGTGGTGGCGACGGGCGCTAGTGGACGAGCTTGCGGTTGAGCTTGCGCTGCTCCAGAGGGCAGCTAGCGAGCGAGGGTGGCTCGGGCGGCGCCGTCCAGGGCAGGAGCCTGCTGTGGGTGGCCGCTAGTTGCCACGGCAGACCTGACGGCGGTGCTGTGGGGCTCCAGGGATGGCTCTGCGGTGAGGGAGGGGTCGGGGCGCGCTGGCTGTGAGTGGGGAAGGGCCAGAACGAGCGCGGGGAGGCGGCAGTGAGACGTGGCGGCTCGATGCACGCGCGTGCAAAACGTGCGCTCTAGGCACGCCCAGAGCACGCACGCTACGTGTTCGGCAAAATGCCACGGCTTGCCAGAGGGCTCCAAATCACATGAGCTATAGCAGGTTGGGGCTATAGAGTATGGTAGAGCCATTAGACATGCTGGTTAGGCAAAGCAAGCAGGTCCAATGTGCAAACCAGAAACTATGTCAAAACTGACCATGCACACAAGGTGCTTGACAGAATGCCCAGGGCATCTAGGCAACTCTTGGGGTGGCCAAAATCTCCAGATCCTAGTCTGTTTAGATGAAAAAGAGGGTGGCTAGGTTAGTTTGTCAAAAACAAAAACTTGTTAGTGCAAGTTTTTGAGAAAACCAATTCTGGACAGAAGGAAAATGGCATAGTTTCATGGACCAAAAATACTCCAATGGGTCCATTCTCCTGGACTTAAGGGTTTTGTAGGGTGGTCTATAAGCAGGAAAAAGAATCATCGGTAAAAGGGCAAGTTAAAATATGCTTGTCGTAGAAATGTCAAACTGGACCAGGGTGCAAAAGAGGATGTTTTGCTCAAATCATTCAAAGAACAC
This sequence comes from Triticum timopheevii, assembly GCA_963921465.1. Lineage (NCBI taxonomy): Eukaryota > Viridiplantae > Streptophyta > Magnoliopsida > Poales > Poaceae > Triticum > Triticum timopheevii. The sequence goes on from OY997270.1 coordinate 147,146,816, forward strand.
CAGTGGATTTTTGCACAAAGTTGAATTATATACTCCTACTGACATCCCCTAATTTTGGTGGAAGTTTTAAAAGAATATTTAAATAGGTTGTAGTGCAAAAGTGCAATCTGGACCAGATTTGAAAACTTGGTGTAGAGCTCAAAATCTTCAAATGCTAAAAGATCTTTTTGCATAAAAGTGATTTAGGGACATCATATGTCATCCCCAAATTTTGGTGGGATTTTTAAATAAATTTATCAAAGGGTTGTAGTGCAAAAGAGGCTCTAAACCTGGTGAAAATCATTTTTAAAAGAAATAAAGCTCAGGGAAAATAATCATATAAATAATTCTTCTGATAAAAGAAATGTTTCAAGAGAGGGTATACAAGCACAACAACATTTTTGAAAAGTTTTTACTTGGGGCAAAAACTCCACAATGTCAAAGAAAAGAAAGGTTCTGAAATCAAAAAGATAAATCCAGAAAAATAAAAATTTAATTTCCTGGCAAAATTTTAATAAAAAAATCATGGTTAAATTTTTGGGGTGTTACAATAAGGCTCGATAGGTTAACTAAATCTAGAGGAGAAAGAATGGAGATCCGTTTTGAGGCAGGTTTAAAAAGGCCACGTGATGCTACAGAGACAGCCAAGTTAGTATCAGAGGCAGCGGTTGCCGTTAGGTGTCATGTACGTATCCTCCCAACATGGATTCAGTACAAGAATGACAAACACGAAACCCAGATCAACACCTTCCTTGACCATTTATCAGTAAGTATGGTTATGTATGGAAACTAGTAATATCGTTTTGCTCTATCCCATACTTTCTAGGTTGCTGATAATGAGACTCCAATAATTTTCAATAGATGAGGTTCAAGTTGGATAGCCAAGATGATGCAACCAGACAAGTCTGCTCTGCGACAGTATCGATATAACTTGAGGAAAACTCACTTTGACAAGGCTAACAGTGAACTTTCCCAAACATCTCCAGTGGAAAATATATCGGATGAAGACTGGAGGGACCTTGTTAAACACTGGTCTGATCCGAAGTATCATGTTCATTATATATATGTGATCAGATCTCATGTTGAATTCCTATTTACGCATGTGCCACACAAATCTATCTTCTTGTAGGTGAACTGTTCAAAGAACAAGGCCAACCGTACGAAAGTGAAATTCCAACAGACGACAGGATCTCGTAGCTATATTGCACATTGCGAGGCTCTTGTAATAAGCTGCTCTTTCACACTTTTCGCTGTAGCATATTATCAGATCTATATTGACTTGTTCAAAATGCAGAGGAAAGCCCGCAAGGACCAAAAAGTACCTGAACCAAATGATGTGGAAATCTTGAAGGACTGTCACACCAGCAAGAAGAAGGGCATGACTACACCAGTCAAAGATGATGTTGTAAGTCCTTAATCCTCATGCCTTTTAACTACTACTTACTTTGACTTGTGCCTTGAACTTCATGGTTTGCAGCTAATGTCTATTACTGTTTTCAATTTTATACACAATTGTCTTAGCGTATCATTGCACCTTACAAGGTTTGAAAGAGAGGAGTGATGTTCCTTTGATCTTGACTCGTAATCTAGTTTCGTGCTGGACTTGCCCACACAACGTTACAATTGCCTGTTTGTCTGTTCTCAGTTGTTTTGTGATATGGATGATGTCATACTATGCTTACCGTATTATAAACTTCGTCTCTTTATCCTTAGCCCTCAATACAATGTGAACAAATAGACAATACATTAGCGATGGTACATGGTCATATGTTTGGAACCTGGTTTTATTATGTACTTTGCAATAAAATAAAACTAATATTTTACATGGGTTCACTAGAATAAGTTCTGTATATAGAAAAAAGCTATTTTCTTTGATTTTGCTGCCTCCTTAATATCTTCTATTCTGGTACTACCAATGTAAAACCTCAACTTTTCAGCGAGCTATGGAAAAAATTGTGGAACCGCCACCTTCTGAAGTTGGCGAGGCAACTATAACCACAATGTCAGCTCTTGCTGTAGTGGGTCAGTACCCGTCCACTAACAGTGCCAAAAGCACGTTCCTGCGTAATATTGGGTTGGTTGTTAAGGCAATATCGTCCAAACTGCCTCATGATCAAGATATGCAATCTCAAAGCAATGTTGTATCTGCGCTCCAGACACGAGTCCATTCCCTAACAGAGACCCTTTGTGAAACAAGGAGAGACATTGTTCGATGTCGTCAAGATATGCATGGTTTTGAAACCAGACTATCAGACATTTGCTATGTTGTTCAGGATCCTAGGGGAAATGAAGGCGAGGGTTATGGTGCTCCATCGGACAATACAACATGAAAACGTAATAGTCAGGACAAATGAATTGAGCTTCTGAACTTTTGGTGATGCATTTATCTGCTAGTCTGTTAAGTTTTCTGCCAACCTTCCTTTTGTTATATAGTTTTAATTTGTTTTGGTGCGATACAAAATCTATTCTTAACGAGCAGCCACCGGCTGAAGAAAACTGCAAGCATTTCAATAAGAGAGGCTACTAAGGATAAAAAACTAGATAGTCAGATCCCACACATACCAAGCATTTCAATAACATACACACAATATGCTCGATATTTGCAAATACAACATGGCATCACAACATGACTCTACAACTCAAGTATTTTATTCATTAGGCTTCGAGGAGCGAGATATTACAAACATGGGTCTCATGACCCAACATTCAGAGCATACAAGTCAAGCACAAGCGGAAGCTTAACATGTCTGAGTACAGACATCTACAAATGAAAAAAGGCTGAGAAGCTTGACTATCTACCAGATCCTGCCGAGGGCACAAGATCGTAGCTGAGGTAACAAGCTAAACATCAAAGTCCAAGTGGAACTACTAGCGAGACTGAAGTCTCTCTGCAAAACATAAAATAGGTAAACGTGAGTACAAATGTACCCAGCAAGACTTACATCAGAACTAACTACATATGCATCATTATCAACAAAGGGGATGGTGGGGTTTAACTGCAGCAAGCCAGCTTTAACTCGGTGGCTATCCTAAACTACGACTGCAAGTAACTCTTTTGAGGTGGCGCGCACGAGTCCACATATTCACCATATCAATACACCACTATGGATCCGCTCCCGTCTCCCTACGAGAACGCCATCCATAGCACTCACGCTTATCTTGCGTATTTTAGAGTATCCACTTTCACTTGTCTATGAACTGTTATAGGAAACCCAGAAGTCCTTTACCGTAGACACGGCTATTCGAATAGATGATGTAAACCCTGCAGGGGTGTACTTCTTCATACATGTTTCCACCACTTAGCGTCTGCACACGACATGTGCTCCGCAGACTTCAAGCGAAAGCCGACGTGGGTGTAGACCACGACCTACCTAAACACTCAAGTCTCTAGTCCAGGTTTATTGCTTATTTGGGTTCCATCCGCGAGGAGATCCGGCCAGAGTTTTGCTCACAGCCCCAAACGATGTGTGCAGGGTTCCCGAGACACCAAACGGGCACCCGGTACACCGTGCCACGTGCCTACCGCATCAAAGCCCACCCCTTCGGTCAGCGCTGCGCACGGCCTCCAACATACTACAAACACCAGAAACTACTTTGCAACTCCTGGACAGAGGACAAGGCTGATTAAGAAGTCGAGTGGGGTCATATTTCAGGGCCCAATGCATGGTAGTAGCTGAATCATGGATCACAAACACAGAACTCAATTCCTGAGGACGGCTTCAATGAGACAACCCACCATGTACTCCTACATGGCCTCTCACCGATACCTTTACCAAATCGTGTTCACACACTTAGCTCACAAACAGCAGGACATGTTCACACACCCCTGATTCATTCCCGATGAATCAGACCTGACTCAACTCTAAGCAGTAGCAGGCATGACAACAAACATGAATGAGTAGGCACAACAGGGCTCAAATAACTCCTACTCATGCTAGTGGGTTTCATTTATTTACTGTGGCAATGACAGGTCATGCAAAGGATAAAGGGGTTCAGCTACTGCAACAAGTAACAGATGAATCGTCGTTGTCCTAATGCAGTAAAAGAGAGCAGGAGCGAGAGAGTGGGATTGTATCGGAATGAACAAGGGGGTTTGGCTTGCCTGGCACTTCTGAAGATAATATAGTTCTTCATCGGTGTCATCGAACTCGTCATCGGACCCACGTCTATCGAGAGGGGACAAACACCGACAACTTAGAAAGAACACAATCAATGCAATGCCACAATATGATGCATGGTCATGACATGGCAATATGCTGTGATTTGAGCTAATGCACCTAGCTATGATTTAAATGAAGTTGGTTTGAATACATGATTCAAATTCCAACTCCTTATATGATTATTTAAATGCCCTTTATTTTTTTTGTCCAAAACAGAGGACAAACATTGTTCAAACATCCATTAAAATGGTACAGATGGATTCCTTGAATTTTTCTGATAATTTTTCATATATAATTTGTTTGATTTGGAGTCACGGTTGAATTACTATGATTTTTAGAAGTTTGTACTATTTTCTGGAATTTCGTGTATAAGAATAATTCTAGTAATTGAATTAATGCGTCAGCATTGCGTCAGGGTGACGTCAGCAGGTCAAAGGCGCCAGCCCAGGTCAAACCTGACGGCTGGGATCCACATGTCAGTGTAACAACTAACTAACAGAGTTAGTTAGCGTTAGGTTAGCACTAACCTAGGTTAATTAGAGCCTGGGCCCACTTGTCAGTGAGTCAACTAATTAACTAAGTTAATTAGTGCTAATTAAGCTCACACCTAAACTAAATAGGGGCATGGCCCATGCGTCAATGACCCTAGGGGGTCAAACCCTAGGTCAAACGAGTCAACCTCGCCGGACTTGGTCCACGGCTCGTCGCCGGTGAAACCCGAGATGGCAGAGGGGTGTCGGAATTTGCCCACGGTGGACCAAATCGACCGCGGTTTGGTCCTAAGCATAGCTGGGGCTCGCGCGCATCTGGCAGGCCAAGTGGGAGGAGTTGGGGTGGTCTGAGTCGACGGCGGCGAGCACGAATGCGGCGGCTGGAGTTCGGACGGGGTTGGGTTTGACGCTACGGTGCACGGGAGGAGGAGCTTTTGGTGGCTACAGGCTCCTGGTGCTGCGTTGAGCACAACGGTGAGCTTGGCTTCAAGCCACTGTGGCTCTAGCCACGACGGCGCCATGGCCGGCGGCGGGGAGCTTTCGGGTGCGGTGGAAACGGCTGCTACGGAGGGAAATAGAGCATGGGGAGAGAGGGGTTCGGCAGAGGAGCTCACGGCGAGGTCGATGAGTAGCTCAGCGTGCTCGGGGGAGGTCGGACGGTGTTGGAGCATCTCTGGTGATCTCGGAGCCGAAGGTTGAAGACAACGGCGTCGGCGTCACTGCAGGGCGCATCCGCTCGTGTGGCTTGGCGGGGGCGGTGTAGAGGTCAGCGGTGGAGCTTCTGGACCTGGCGTCTGGGCGAGGGAGGGCTGGTGGCTGCGGCTATGGTGAACGGCAGCGACGGCGCGTTCGGGTGGCTATGCGCGAGAGAAATTGGAAGGGGGACGCAATGGGAGGGAGTGAGGGGCAGTCGGGGATGCTGCGTGGCGTGCGCGGAGGCATCCAGGGCGGCGGGGACGCAGGCAGGCAGGGAGCTCGCGTGGCGCGCGGAGCGCACGCGTGCGTCGGGCACGCGTCCTGTCCGACTGGCGAGAGGACAACGACGACTGGCACAGGCCAATGGGCTGGGCCGTGCTGGGCTAGGCCAGGTGAGCGCCAGGTAAAACTCTCTCTCTCTCTGCTTTCTGTTTCTGTTTTTCTACTATTCTGTAGTCTTTAGGGTTTTATTTAAAATACTTAAACCGATCCAAAAATCATGAAACTAATCGTGGCTACTGTTTAGAATATATCCAACAGTAAACATTTTAGTTTATGATTATTTGAGCATTTAAAATATTTTATAGTATTTAAATGCCCAAATGAAAATACCATATGATTTAATTCAGAGCCCAAATATGACATGGAAAAAGGTGCAACACCTCTCGTTATTGTTTCTAGCATTTTCCAGAAATGATGGACATTTTTGAAAGCCATTTGGAATTCACTGAAAATATTTTAGTTGAACCTAGTGAATTCCTTTGATGCTAGGGTTTAAGCAATCCCCATTTCAAGTTCATTCAAAAGTTAAACATGATGCACACATGAAGGGCTAGCCTACTGCATACCAGGACTAGGGATGTGACAATGTGGTGGTAAGAAATTATATGAAATGTAACAACTATTTTATTTTTAGTGTTGGCATTACTGCATTGTGTCATTTCTCTTTTTTACACAGATCGTCCCATGCAATGTGAGCTTGAAATTCAACAAGCTGACAGGAGACACTGTGACATCTGAGGCTCCTGGGGGGCCGTACACTATGGAGGTCGAGAAAGGACGAAATATTTCGCAGATTAGACAAGATGGATGGGCCCGTTTTGTCGCCCGCATGCGTCTTACTGGTGGTGAGTTGATAAGCTTCTCCTTCGGAGCACAAAGACCCAAGCTGGCTGTCATTTATATCAACTTGGTGGAAGATGATGAAGATGAAGAAGATGATGAAGATAATGAGGACCCACTCGATGAAGATGATGAGGACCCACTTCATGAAGCCATCGTAGCTCAAAGAATGAGGCCGAGCGAGGAGGAGGTGTCAAACCTATGGGACATAATTCCGCCACGTGCTCACCTTGTCGGGGTGCCATTCGTGACCCGCCTAACAAGTACCATGGTTGATCGACATGATATGGTATGTTATACTTACAAATGCAAATTATCCGATGATATGCTTAGTGTAGAGTCCAATGATATGGTATGTTGTGTGGAATCTAGTCGATGATATGCTTTAGTGTAGAGTTCAATCACATGCTTATTAGTGTAGAATCTAAGGAACTATTAATAGTGTAGATAATCCATATATACTTATTTGCAAGAGTATGTGCGAGGCTATTTATTCATTGATGTGTTTTCTTATTCAGAAATTAGCAAAGAGCCTATCTGTGAGTTATGGTATCGAGCCTGATGAAGAAGGCTCAGCTGGACTATGCCTTACCGCAAGGGGCTCCGTCACAACCTGTACTTACCGCGTGGACATGGACGGTCGCCCACAATTAAACTCAGTTGGGTGGAAGAAATTCCTCGATGACAAGAATCTTCGTGTTGGACAGGCCATCCAAATTACTATCAGGAACACGAACCGCCCAAGCTTGAGGATGATGATCGTCTTCGATATCATCTAGAACTGCATATGTGTGTATGGTTATATCATCGAGAACTACATATGATGATTGTGGTCGATATCATCTAGAACTACATATGATGATCATGGTCGATATCATCTAGAACTACATATGATGATAATCGTCGATATCATCTAGAACTACATATGATGATCGTCGTCGATATGACCTTGTACTGCTTGAGGATTCAAGTTGACTATACATGAAATTGTTATCTACTACTCCCTTTGTTCCAAACTACTCGTTGTGGTTTGAACTAAAACCACGACAGAGTAATTTGAAACGAAGGGAGTACTAGTATACGGTAGTACCTAATATCTGGAAATTGCGTTTTATTGAAACCAAAACGAAACAGGGTAGGAAGTGGGGGAAAATGATGAAAGATATAGCAGTAGCGAGGGGCTAGGAAAGTGCTACAACTAACTAATAGTAGCACGTTCATGAAAAGTGCTGCTATAGTCAACAGTTGTAGCGCGGGTGCTGACTGCGCTACTACAGACAGTTAGCTATAGTGCCGTAGTAGTAGTGCGGCCGCCCGCGCTACTGATAGCATCAAAACCCGTGCTACTACTAGGGTTTTCCCTAGTAGTGGTGGGGGTGCGCTCGTGCCCCTTGGGAACCACCGCCGGCGTTGCGGTGGACTTCCGGGTATGGCCGTGGCCCCTCTTGGGGCGGTGGCGAGCATGGTCCCTCCTATGGGGCTTTCCCCTTCTTGGCGGCAGAGAACCTCCTCACCGGAACGATGGCTATCGAGGTGGCGGCTTGGAGTGGGGAGGCAAGAAGATGAAGATAGGCTGGGGGTGGCCTCGCCATCTTATAGGCAAACAGAGGCTAACCAGCGCCACTCTGCATTCCGAGCCATGATGGCCCTGCGGAGTGCACCAGTCTTTCGTCACCCTGGGCAGTTGTCGATGCGACATGGGGAAGTGGAGGAGCCTGCATCCCGTCGTGTGCCACACGTCGAGCCTGGCCCGCAGGTGATTGCGGCCCGCGTCGTTTTGCTCTTGCCCCTTGGCTTCGCCTCGAAACCAGCTCGAGCGCGCCTTGGGCCCGGGGGCTATTGTCAGTGTTCTCGGATCGGGGGTACCAGACTTCTCTGCCTAAAGCCCAACACACGGGCTCATCGACGACCTGGTATGGCCCGGTAGCATGGCCTCTAGGACAAGACCCTCACGAGGTCCCCCGGCCCCGCGAGGTGGACGACGCCAACACCTTCAGAGGAGCAGCTCCCCGAGCCTGCCTCCCAAGGGGCGGAGAACTCTATGAGAGCCTCTCGCCTGATGAGTCTGTGATGACGTGAGCCATGACGACTAAGGCCAGGCGGGCGCCAGCAGCCGTAAAGGGGACAATTTCCTCTTCGGTGCGAAGGGAGCAAGGGTAGGCGCAGGTTCCCGAGGAAGGCCCCAAAGCTTTCTATTTTGGTGCAACGAGACCAAGATGTAGGATCGAAAGTATGTCTAGAGGGGGTGATTATACTACTTGACCAAATAAAAACTTAACCTTTTTCCCAATTTTAGTTCTTGGCAGATTTTAGCAACTTAGCAGAAGTGAAGCAATCTTAATACGATTCAAGCAAGCATGCAAAGAGTATATGACCAGCGGAAAGTAAAGCATGCAACTTGCAAGAAAGTAAAGGGACGGGATTGGAGTGTGCAAACACAATTGGAGACGTAGATGTTTTTGGCGTGGTTCTGATAGGTTGTGCTATCGTACATCCACGTTGATGGAGACTTCAACCCACGAAGGGTAACGGTTGCGCGAGTGCACGAAGGGCTCCACCCACGAAGGGTCCACGAAGAAGCAACCTTGTCTATCCCACCATGGCCATCGCCCACGAAGGACTTGCCTCACTAGGGTAGATCTTCACGACGTAGGCGATCTCCTTTCCCTTACAAACTCCTTGGTTCAACTCCACAATCTTGACGGAGGCTCCCAAGTGACACCTAACCAATCTAGGAGACACCACTCTCCAAAAGGTAATGGATGGTGTGTTGTTGATGAACTCCTTGCTCTTGTGCTTCAAATCATAGTCTCCCCAACACTCAACTCTCTCTCTCTCATAAGATTGGATTTGGTGTAAAGATGATTTGAGTGGAAAGCAACTTGGGGAAGGCTAGAGATCAAGATTCATATGGTTGGATTGGAATATCTTGGTCTCAACACATGAGTAGGTGGTTCTCTCTCGGAAAATGAATGCTGGAAGTGTAGGCACGTTCTGACGGCTTCCCCATGAATGAGGAGAGGGTGGAGGGGTATATATAGCCTCCACAAAAAATCTAAAAGTTACACACAATTCACCAAACTCGGTGCGACCGAATCAGAAAACTCGGTCAGACCGATTTAGTTCATAAAGTGGCCGTTAGGCATTTCGGTGGGACCGACACGTCAACTCGGTGGGACAGCTATCATTAGGGTTAGGGCATAACATAATCTCGGTTTGACCGACTACACAAACTCGGTAGGACCAACTTTGGTAATAAGCAAACCAGGGAGTTGGTCAGGCAAACTCGGTGGCACCGATTCGCTCGTCTCAGTGGGACCGAAACGTTACGGAAAGGAAACATGAAGTTTGCATTGTAGACTCGGTGGGACCGATCGCTCATCTTGGTTAGACCGAAATGTTACGAAGGGAAACAGGGAGTTTGCAATCCCATCTCGGTGAGACCGAGATCCCTATCGGCTAGACCGAAGTGACTAGAGTTTCTGGCAGTGGCTATGTTAAGTGAACTCGGTGGCGCCGGATGGATCAAATTGGTGGGGCCGAGTTTGACTTTTGGTTTGGGACATATGTGGATATGAGAAAGTGCTTGAGGGCTTTGGAGCATATCACTAAGCATTTTGAGCAAGCAAGCCATTAAGCAACACCTCATCCCCTTTTAATAGTATTGGCTTTCCTATAGACTCAATATGATCTTGGATCACTGAAATATATAATGTAGAGTCTTGAACCTTAGAGCTTGAGCCAATCCTTTGTGCTTAGCATTTTGAGGGGTCCATAATCCTAATCCATGCCATGCCAATCATTGAACTTTCCTGAAATATTCATCTTGAAATAGCATTAGTTCAATGAGCTATATGTTGTTAATCATTACCAAAACCACCCAGGGATAGTTGCACTTTCAATCTCCCCCTTTTTTGGTAATTGATGACAACATATAGATCAAAGCTTCGATAAATGATAATAAGATTGGAATACATCATCGTTTTGAGAAGTATGTGATAAGCAAGATCTCCCCTTAAATTTGTTCATTATTTTAAAACTTGCTTTGGACTGCAAATGCACAATCTGTTAGGATCATGGGTCACTCTTCCATGTCACATACATCTTGGTGGAGTGCTCAAAATGATAACAATTGAAAACATGCACTCATCACCAAGCAAAGTGAATGATCATAAATGGATATAAGGGATAATATCATTCAAGCACACGTTAAAGTAGCATATGATCAACCACTTGATCATCCAAGTATCTCACAAAAGGACATAATGTATCAAGCAAACACACATCACTACTCGAAAAAGGCCTGTTAGTGGCACACCTATTTTTGCCGTTAATGGAGCACTATAGGTGCGCCACTATTATCACGCCATTAGTCATTGTTAGTAATGGTGCACATTTGGTTCTCCATTACTATGCCTAGAGGTCCGCCATTACTATCTGACTTAGTAATGGCGCACCACATAGAAGTGCACCATTACTAACAAATTTTTATCAATTTTTTTTTGAGAATTTTGTTTTTCAATTTTTTTTGTTTTTTCATAATCTCGGGTCACTATGGCTTAATCTTAGGTCAATGTGCTTAATCTCAAGTCAAATTGCACTCCGTGGTCAAACTTCATGAAAGGTCACCCATCCTCACACTACTCCAACCCAAGCACGCTTAACTTCAGAGTTCTATCCAACCCCAGCACCAGCTCACTTAACAGGCACTTTGTTGATGTCTAGGACTTTGTTCATGTTCATGAGTGTGATGAAATTTTGAAAAAATATTTCAAACTTCCGTTCATATTATGTATCATATTTTGAACATTTTTTCCAAAAAAAAATCAAAACTAATTTTTTTCTGTTGCTAGTGGCGCACCTAGCAGATGGTGCGCCGCTACTAAGTTTGATTTTTTTTCATTTTTCCCTCCTCTAGATCTTAAAAACCACGTATCTTTTATTCTGTTAGGTTTTGGGGGATTCTAAAAATCTTCAACGGAGTTCCCCCGATTGTATTCGGATGTAACTTTTCGAGTAGATGATTTTTCATATAAATTTTTTTTAATCTGAGTTCGTATGCAAAAGTTATGCCCATTTTACTTAATTCCAGAGAGATTTTGCAAATAAAGTCGAAATTCATGTTTGTAAATTTTCCCAACAACTAGACCACATATCACATGGGAAACTTATTTTCTTTTATTTTTTTTGACATTTCCATCATTTTCTTTTATTTTTTTTAAATTGAAAAGGCGGTCCATAGGGGGGGGGGGCATTTGAACAGGTCAAAGTTAGTAATGGCGCACCTTCACAAAGTGCGCCATTACTATGTGTATGACTGGGTCAAACCTTGGTCAAACATAGTAATGGCGCACCTATGCAAAGTGCGCCATTACCAAGTTTGACCAAGGTTTGACCCAGTCATACACATAGTAATGGCGCACTTTGTATAGGTGCGCCATTACTAAGTCTTAGTAATGGCACACCTATACAAAGTGCGCCATTACTATGTGTATGACTTGGTCAAACCTTGGTCTTAGTAATGGCGCACCTATACAAATTGCGCCATTACTATGTGTATGAATGGGTCAAACCTTGGTCAAACTTAGTAATGGCGCACTTTTCATCAGGTGCGCCATTAGTAATATGGCCATTAATGGCGCACCTATAACTGGTGCGCCACTGCTATATAGCAGTGGCGCACCACATACATGGTGCGTCGTTAATGTCCATATTAGCTATAGCCGTTTTCCTAGTAGTGCATTAAAGTTCAACACAATAAAGTGCAAGAGAGATAAAAAGCAATAGTCTCTATCTCTCGAAGAATATGATCTATACATATTTCTCCCCTTTGGCAACAAGTTACCAAAAAGTTCAAATATGCATAGTGTGTCTCTCAGGCTTGGTCTCCATGAGGTGGTGTAGTGATGACTCCCAGGACGAAGGCTTCTGTTGATGTAGCTAGAGCTGGTGGAGTGGCTGCTGGAGGTGGCACTGAAAGCTATGGCTGCTGGTGCAGATATGGTTGCTCTAGTATCAGGAACAGGCACTAGATAAGAGCTCTGACTTCGTGGCACATGCACTCGCTGAAAAACATCTGTTGTTGTCTTTCCTTTCTTCTCCTCTGCTTCCTCCTGGAACTGCTCTACTTCTGACTGAATCTCAGTTACTTTGACATCTAGATCATAGAACTTTTGCTCAATGATTCTCTCCAAACTCTCCTGATTTTGAGTCAGGGTGGCCAAGCCCTTCTCAATCCTCAAGGTGGATTGGATCAGAAATCCAAGTTGATCTTGTTTGCTCTTTAGGAACACCTGATATGCGTCTTGTGCACTTGGCATCTTTGCAGCTTTCTCTTCCCTTGCCTTTGCTCTCTTCTCATGTGCTTGCACTGATGAAGGATCATTCTCATCCATGACCACAGTGTTATCCTCAAAGTCCAGCTTGAGAGGTAAGTGTTCCTTGTCCAACAAATAAGTGCCTGTGCCCATCTTTGAGTTGATGAGCACTCGAATTTGTGGAGCATACCCACAAGACCTCTTCGGATCTGCGGATGTCCTCTTGATTGTTTCCACAATCAGACTCATCACTTTGAACTTCTGAGGAACATCAAAAATGTGCAGAAAGTTGATGGAATGTCCTTTTATCATTCAATGATCTCCAGACTTGGGCAAAAGAGTATGCCTCAGGATGGTGTTGATTGTAGCCAGACTAGACAACAGAAACTTCACTGAGCCCAACTTATGAGTTTCCAGGGCATCATCAGGAATTTCTTTGTACATACTTTCCATTGAGTTGTGGTCTTTCTTATTCTTGGCATACACACCCAAGTCATCCTCATGAGCTGCTGGGGCATTTATCAAATTGGCCCATTCATCAACAGTTGATTGGTACCTAGTACCTTCAGACATCCATACAATCCTACCATCTGGATAGAAGTGAGCAGTGGAATAGAATTGCATGATCAGCTCATCATTCCACTTAGTGAGCTTCTGCACAATAAACTTGTCCACTCCACAAGCCTTGAAGCTATCATAGACACCTAGGAAATGCTCTTCATTCTCCCTGATGTATGTCTAGTCAACCCATCTCATGTCACCGACAATTGGTTCTTGTCAAGCAGAATGGTCTGATAAAAGTCTTGTTGTTCCTTAGTGCGGAACCTATAGTCCACAGCAGTTCTCCTTCTCACAACATAGGGGTCACTTTTCCTCCAAATTTCAGACCTGCATCCTTCCTAATGCTCATGTCCTCTGCCACCGGATGTGTGTCATTGTGGTCTGGGATCTTTGGTTTGAGCTTTCTCAGCACTTGGGCTTCAGCTTCTTCTTCTTCAGCTTCAGGCACTTCGGCCTTGTTCTTCTCCTCAGTAGGAATGTTTCTTGTGCTTCTCTTGGGTGCAGACATGGTGGCTGGAGCAGCACCTTTGGGAGCAGGTTTGGGCTTAGAAGCAGCCCCTAACTTTATTGCATCTCCCATAAGCTTTTGTGCCTTAGGTGCTGGAGCAGCATCCTCTTCCTCTTCATCTTCATCATCAGATGGATCTCTCACCATAGTTGAATTTCCAAGAACCTTAGCTGTAGTGGTTCTAGCCATCTTCTTCTTCTTGTCATCACCAGCTGCCTCTCCTTCATCAGATTCAATTGTGAATTTCATAGTTTGTCCTGTGGCAACCTTTCTTGGTTTGGATATTGGGATTCTCCTAGCTGGTGCCTTCTTGTTCATGCCTTGCTTAGTAGATGCAGCATTGACAAACTCCTTCTTCACCACTTTCCTCTTTGAGATGGCCTCATCCTCAGCTGCAACATAATCTTCATCTTCATAATCTGAGGTTCTCTTCTTCCTTGTTCTACTGGCTGCCTTGGGCAAGTTACTAGGTGTGCTCCTGCTGCCCTCATCATAGCTGCTTGAGGGACTAGTTGTCGGCATTCTGGGAACGGGGGTCCCCAGACTTGCCTGCCGGCGGCCTGCAGCGTGGCTCGCCAGTGGCCTAGTATGGCCCGTCTTCATCAACCAAAGTTCAAGACCCTCGCGGGCAGACGACACAAGGCCTCCTCAGGGGCGGCCTCACCAGGCAGGCTCGCGAGTATGCAGAGAGATCAAGGCAAGGAGTACCTCGCGAGGTGCTCACGACACAATCCATGACGATCAAGACCAGGCGGGCGCCAGGCAGGCGCCAGCCTGTGCAGTGTCCTCGTTTCCTCTTTGGTGCAAATCGGCAAGCGCAGGTGCAGAGTACCGAGGCATCAAGCAAAGGTTTCCATATTAGTGCAACGAGACCAAGACCAGCAGGATGGTAGGGCGGAGGTCACCATGGAGCCCAAGACGGCGTCACCACCAGTGCCTTTGGCAGTCGAACACCACCTTTAGTCAGGATTGCTTGTACTAGTCCTTTCAAAATGGCCATTGTTGGCTCCCTTCCCGCTCAATATTTGGGAAGAGGACTAGGGCCTCTATAAATAGGGCTAGCCACCACAGTAGAAGGCATCTGGATCTCATCTGGAGCCAACAGAGATGGAGCAATTCCTCGCCAAGCTCACCAGCACAAGAACACCTCTCCTTGCGAGGTTGTTCTTCCTCTATACTGTTCATCATCAGCCCAAGAGGCAATCCACCACACCACACATTGGATTAGGGTATTACACCACAACGGTGGCCCGAACCAGTATAAACCTCATGTCTCTTGTGTTGTTCATCGTGCTAGCTTAGAATCACGGCGAGGTTTTGGGTGTGTTTTGGTAGGGAGAAGATCTTCATGCGCACCCCAGAGTTCGAATGTTAAGGGTTTTGCCGGAACCCGATATTCGACATTTGGCGGTCCAGGTAGGGGTGCACCAAAATCTTCTTCCCATTGATCTGTGTTCCACTGTTTCGTCGCATCCATGTCTGGCGAGCCGATGACCAATGTCGATCGTTGGGCGGCATGGCCAGCCCATGCCGCGCCGCCTGCCCAAGGAGACCTCAACCCCGCGGCTCAGGCAGCCCGCGCTCCGCAGAACTCTACGGGACGCGGACGACGCGATCAAGCACCGCCTGCCCTCACTCTGCGGCAGGTGCGATCGGCCGCGAGGGCCTCAAACCACACCACAGCCATGGCGCCGCACACCCGACAGGAACAAGCGAACATGAGGGCCGCACTCACTGTGGCCCGAGAGCTGCTGCGGTGCAGGTTGCAGGAGAGCGGCCGAGACGTGCTGCTGGAGCGCGTTGCTGAGCTCCTGGATGCCGCAGCTTCGGGGGCACCTCCTTTCTACATCCATCTTCCACCCCAGGTCCCGGGCGGATCATGCGGCAGTCCCATCCGCGCCTATGCGCCCTCAGGCGCACCCCAAGGCTTCATCAACACCAGCTCAACCATCAGCGCCGGGCGTCAAGCTGCACCGGCACCACCCCCGGTGAGCGAGGGCATGCGCATCACCGCCTACAGCACGGATGGGCCGCCGCCCTATCACCCCCAAGACGGCGTGCTGGGCCAAGCCGCATGGAACGTGGGGCACTATGGCAAAGTCTTTGGGGCGGCAACCTCGGAGGCTTACGTGCCCCACATGGTGGATCGGGAATACGCACTGGAAGACGACCATGGCTCGTTTCTCGGGCCAGGCTGGGAGGAAGAGACTCCATAAGCCGAGCCTTTTCAGGAGCCTCAAGGAAGCCTCACCAATCGCGCTAGCGGCAGCAGCTATCGGGTACCGCTAATTCCTTAGGAGCAAGCTTATGCTAACCATGGGTCGCAGGAAGTTCAGGTCACTGCAGCGGAAGGCTGCCCCAGCTCGGCAGCCTCCCTTCCGCCAGGAGGAGTGCATTGGGGGCTGCAGGAGAGGGGCCGGGAGCCAGGCCCCTCCCACGGCACACCGAGCAAGGTGTTTCCCGGAGGTAGGCCCTCTGCCGGGGAGGTACTGCAAAGCCTGCCCCCGGCAGAGGACCCGTGGTCATTGGGGGAACCGCCGACGTCCCCTTTGCCCCATTAGCGTCGTCCTTGGTCTCCGGCCACTGTCAATGGTGGTCGAGGGTGGCGCAAGGCGGGCCCCTCATCTGGCGATATGAAGCAAGGCCGGTACCTGTGAAGAAGGCCCATTGCATGTGAAGCTCGCCGCTCGTGACACTCTCACGTAATAAAGAGTTGGGGCTGTACACGCCCCGGAGTCTCCAGAGAGCCGCCCTCAGGCCTCGGGGGCTCCCTCCCATGCCCAGTGGCAGCACTTAGCACCGCGCTGGTGAGAAGACGTCGGAAGTATAGACTAGGTGCCAGACGCGGCCTTTTGCTTTTTGCCCCCTTTTTGTGGTCGAGCTTCCTTGCTTCGGATTTATGTTGAAATTGAATTTGCGTTTGCGTATGCGGGGAGGGGTGTCTTGTCTCGTTCGTGTGTTCTCTTGTATTCTGGTTTCTGCCCTGGTTCGGAGTTCGCACTAGCTGCCTCCCCCTCGCGAGCCTCTCGCGGGCGGGGCTGGGCTAAGCGCACGCGTGCATGCCGTCCCGCGGCCAGCACTCGCTCTCGCCAGGCTCCCACCACATGGTCAGCAGGTCCCCCAGAGGACCCTCAAAGGATCACGGCCTCGCAAGCCTACTCAAGGCTTGCCCGGGCTAAAGGTAAACCACAGCAGCTAACTCATCGCAGGGCCTCTAACATCATGCAGGCGTGCATTCGGCGTCTCTCCTAAAACATGTTGACAATAATCTTTTTTACATGAGGGGCTTCCCCTCCCAAAATGCTCTTACAACCTTCAGGGCCACACCCGAGCTTTTTGTGTGCAGGATAAACAGCAGGGAGACACATGATCAGTCAGACATATCGGTCACCGCATCCTCTTGGTCGCCTCCAGAGGCATCACTAGCGCCGTTGTTGCTGTCATTGGCACCACAATCGCCATCATTGGCGTCACTTCACTGCCATTCACCACATCAACTTCATCCACGGCAACTATCACCCCGTCATTGTCAGAAGAAAAGGCCCTAACGAGTGCATCCACATTGGCCTCCACCCACCTCGCCAAGTCGCCCCGGATGGTCTCGGGCAATGGGGCGATGATGGCGTCGAAGTAGGAGTGGGGATCTACATTCTGAAGATGGCAGAAGACGCGGGAGAATGCACGACCAAGCAGGCTGCGGCTCCTCTCCTCGACAAGCTGGCGAGCCCTCTTAGAGCGGTTCTCCAGGTGCGTCACCACATCAGTGAAGAATTGGAGATGGCCGGCATAGTTGGTCACGTGAGGATGCAGAGCATCCGCATCACAGATATTACCGGTCGTGTTGGCCCTGTTCCTGAGCTCTTGAGGCATGGGGCCGTGCATGTGCTCCAGCGTCTGTCGTTGAAGAATTTCTTCTTTGTTCTGCCGTGCAACGGACTCGGCATCATCGACCTGCTGTTGAAGAAGATGCAGCTCGGCACGGACGGAGGCCAACTCAGTCTGCGCCAAGACTAGGGCATCTGTTGCGGCCTCTGCACGTTGCCCCGTTTCAGTCAGCTTGGACCTGAGGGCGGCAGTTTTGCCCGCAGCCTCGACGTCAATTAGCTCCAGCCTCTGCTTGTACCTGCGCTCAAGATCCGTGCGAGCTTCCGCCATGCGGCGGTCGACCTCCTCCTAGATTCGAGCCTCGCGTGCGCCAACCTCGTCCTCTGCCTGGGTAACCTGGCGCTCCCTCGTCTCCAACCCCTCAAGATCAAGATTGCGCTTAGCGGCTTCCAACGTCAGCACCTCCTCACGCCTCCAGAGCTCCTCCTCCTCGACAGGCGTCCCCTTCGGTGATGCAAGGGCGGCCTGATGCAGCTCCACCTGCTGCTCCCACTACAAAAAAATACACTTCCGTGATGATACGTGTTTGTCACAGTAGGTCACGTTTTTTGTCATGCATGTACATCCATGACGATTTTATGACAGAACCAAGATAGTCATACATGTGCTGTTGTAGAAGTGTTCCATGACATTACCAAAATTATCATCACGGAAGTGTCCACTTCCGTGACGATAAATCGCGCGTCAGAGAAGTGCTTTCCTCAAGGGTGACCGACACATGGCATCCACCGTAACGGAACACCGTTAAGCTATCGGGTCGGGTTTTGGATCCAATAACCCGTTAACAGCCCCGACCAATGGGGATTTTCCATGTGTAAAATCATCATTGGCTGGTGGAAACACGTGTCGGCTTACCGTTGGGACAGATGTCATCCGCTCATCGGACCGAAGGCGCCTATGATACATCGACACGTGGCACGTCCCAACAGAGGTCCATTCCTGTGAAAAGGTCAGCCCGTTAGACTTGGTCAAAAGGTGGCGGGCCGGCCCACGGAAAGCCTGTTTACGGCCTGTTTGCATATAGCCCATTTACAGCCCGCTAACCCAGGGCCCGTTATGCCCTATCCGAATTAGGCCCAATAGCGTCATCTCGGCCGTCCAATATGATTCCAGCCCGTTTTAACTTCCGGCCCAGGTGTGGCCCATGACTATTTTTGGCCCATATGAGGCCCTGTGTAACTCTTGGCCCATTAACGGCCCGTGGTGAAACTGGCCCATAATGAACAGTGTATCACTTTATACCCATTAACGGCCTGTTATTCTATTGGGCCATTTCCAGCCCAAGTTATCTTTCGGCCTTCTCAGGGCCCATTGATTCTTGGGCTCATTTGCAGCATTCGGTTACATACGGCCCATTACTGTCATTTTCTGCTTGTGGGCCAAATTCAGCCCGTCGTTACAGTCGGCCCATTTGTGGACTGTTAATACGTTGGGAGGTTTTCATGTCAAAAAAACCCATTGGGCTGTTTTCATAGAAATATCAAATACGGTCTATTAACGGCCCGTTATGGTCCATGAATTGTACGACCCATGATTGGCGAAATGATGATACACCCCGTAGAAGGCCCATGGATCTACGGCCCGTATGAGGCCCATGGATCTACGGCCGTAGAAGGCCCATGGGTCGTACGGCCCGTAGAAGGCCCATGGACCCTACGGCCCGTAGAAGGCCCATGGACCCTAAGGCCCGTATAGAAGGCCAATGGATCCTATGGCCGGAAGAAGGCCCATGGATCATACGGCCTGCAGGAGGCCCATGGTTACAACAGTCCGTGTGTTTCCATGATTATTTTGGCCTAGTTACCAAAAATAGGCTATTGTGTCCACTAGAAAAACACAGAAAAAGAACTGCAGTGACTACAAGCAAACAACTAAACAAGACAATAAGGAAATAAATAAGCAAGCAATTAATGCTAGCCTATTACCGCTATTACACATATTACATCCACTGGGCATCAAAGTTCGCCACCAGTGCAAATATAGGGAACAAAGCAGCATATTACATACATTGGCCGTCAAAATTGGCCACCAGTGCAAATAAACGCGGCAGCAAAACAAGAGCATAACTGAAACAACTTCAGAAGAGCTCAAGAAACATTATCCTGGGTATCCATCATGCTGGCAATAAGCTTAGCAAGCTGATTAGCTTTTTCCTGTTTGGCGCTAAAATCCTCCAACGCTTGCTGTTGCACCAGAAAGTATGCATCTGAATGCTCGAGGGACTTCCGCAGTCCTTCCGCTTCTTGTCGCAGCACAGCTGATCGATGTCTTTCAGCTTGTAGTTGAGACTCAAGAAACCGAACTAATTCAGACAGTGAGTTTCAATAGCTTGTGCAAGCGGTAGTGGCCAATAACTCGAACACTAAACCAAGACAGGACTTTGGGGTTGTCTCGCTGTCTTCAAGATAGTCTTCCTTAGCTGTTTTATCAGCTTTGTTGGAGACCAACAAGGATGAGTCACAATCCTGAACCTTATCTACATTACTTCCTTTACCATTGCTTAATAAGGCACTCTTCCCCAATATTCTGTCAGCATTCTAAAAGAAGAAACAAGCAAACACATAACAAATTTAGCATGTACTAGTATATGAAACTCATTTCGGTGAACCAGTTCATTAGTAAGGTGGACAGGATTAAACTACCAAGTCTTCTATTGCCAAGTACTAGTACATAATAAAAGCATCAAACAAACATATATCTATGTTCTATGGTCACTGCATTGTCTTGCCAAATCAAAATAGAGACACGATTCAAATCATATCAGTTCAAGACAAAGCAGAAGTGAAAGAATACAAAGCGTGGGAAACTACATGGCACAACAAGATTTCGGATGGTTACCACAGGTCTACATGTACAACAACACTATTGGCTCTATTGTGATGCTAGTAATGTGCATGATATGAAAGTCAACTGCATACACAATTGAAATTGAAATCAAATGAGTTATTGATAAGAGCAAACCTGTTAAAGAAACATGCGAGAACATACCTGCTATGCCATTGGAGTTTCGATTGGATCCTTCAATTTAAAAATAAGTTTGTATCAGTAAATACAGTGATACAAGAGCAAAGTAATCATAGTTAAAAAAGACGCGCTTAAGCGAGTGCTTAGGCGCGCCTAGGCTCTAGGCGTTGGCAAAACGCATTGCGCATAACTACGCTTAATCTGTGCATAACTGCGCATAAGCATGCGCTTTGGTCAGTAAAGCGCAAGGCGGTGGCAAAAAGCACAATTAACGCCTAGCGCTCTTTTGAACTATGATAGCAATGGAATCTTAAATTAGAATAGTTGTTCTTCAGGTTTAGGCATTTGTTCTACATGAACAGAGTACAGTAAGATGCAAGAATATAATACTTAAAAATAGAAAATGAGCTCATAGACCTTACCACATTCTTGGTTCGGGACCAGTACAGAACAAGGCGTTCCCAGTCATTGTCCAGTAAATGTCTCTCAGGAGAACGTAAGGGAATTTGATGAGTTTCTTTGCTGGTGAAGTACGTTTTCTTCAGGTAATTCCGATACTGCCACCAAGCATTCTTGAAGATAGCAGAGGTATTAGCACAGGGTACCTCATCCTGAGTTTCCAAATCGGTCCTTCTCTATAGAGAAAAATGGGAAAATTTGTTGTATTATAACCATCATGGAGGTAGGATGTATGGGATGAAGCAAAGTGATTGCCATGAATAACATTACTTACACATAACTCCTGAACAAACACCTACAACTGGCATTTTCCTTCATCTTCAGTATAATATTTCCAAGATGCGAAGATACGTACATACGATTTAACAACATCAAATGTGATAGATGATAAACTACGACTAGCCAGTTGTGCTTCCTCCACAGGAATAGGCGTACTAACTGGTGGAGTTGGGGTTCGCCGTGATAGTACTGGCCCTTTGGGCACTGGAGCTGCCTTACTAACTGCTCTTGTTTGGGAGCTCTGTGGTGGAGATTGTGCTGTGTCAACAGGAACTGGGTTACTATCGGCTGGAGTTTGGGTTAGATTGGGTGAAGCTGGTTCTCTGTCCATCGCAGTAGGGGTACAATCTGCGAGAGTTAGGGTTATGTGTGGTAGGGCTGGTTCTTGTGCATGTACAACCGGGGTGCTATCTCCACCAAGAGGTAGCACTGTTTTATTTGAAGACTGTGTGTTTATTCCGCTAGATACTGGCATCACCCGCTCCAATTCAAATGGCTGATAAACAGGAAACATAGTTGAGTGTACTAACATTGTATGAGAGACAGATGCAATAGATAGTGTGGAAAAAAGAGGGCATGAAATAGTTGATATGTATATTGTTTAACTAAAACGGATAGCATGACATAATTTCACATATCTGATGTCTATCTAAACTGGATAGCATAGCATAACATAATTCAAAGATATGATGAATAACTAAACAGGATTGCATGACGTAATTCACCTACATGTTATCTAAGTAATCAGGATCGCATCATTTAATTCACATATGTGATTTATATGCTAAACAGAGGGCATTCGATATGACGTCTGAACTAAGAACATGGTGTTGAATATTGTGTATATGATGTTTAAACTATGCAATGCAAGACACCGTATGCATGATATGAGCAGTATAATCGTGCCAAGTTAGAGCATACATCTCAGTGGGGGAATAGGACTGGTCATCTGTCTCTGAATCCATCTCTGAGGAGCTATCGGGACCCAACAAGAGAGCTGCTTCGACAAGTAGCACTTTCTGCTCTGAAGGCCTTGTTTTCACTCCAGATTTTTCCATCTCCCACCCAAATGGATGATTCACAGGAAGAGTAGTTTAATGTACAAACATTGTCGACAAATGGAAATGTAATGAAGAAAAGGATGGGAAAGATATCTTTCAAATATATGATGCCTGGTTAAACAGGATGGCATTGCACATTTAACAAATATTATGGCTGGCTAAAAGACATGAGACTGCATAATTCCCATATATGATATAGAAACTAAACAGGTGGCATTACAGAACATGTCTAAACTAAGCAGATGACATATATGATGTCAAAAGTAGGCAGTGCAAGGCAACATATGCATGATATGACTAACATCATCATGCCAAAGTAGAGAAAACACCTTGGGGGGTAAATAGGAGTGGTCAGCGGCGTCTGAATCCGCCTCAGAACAGATATCTTCCTTTGGATTAAAATCTGGAGAGGGGTGGGGAGGGTTTGCCATTGAACCCACCATGGAGCGATGTCTGCATGACATTGTATTGCCGCGCAAAACTCTTCTCTTTTTCTCTACATGTTCAGCATGACTGTGTACAATATCTGACATGCATACGAAAAAATATGGTGAGAGTATGTAAGGAGAGCATGCAGAAATTTAGAGTGATGGTAACAACCAGTGGATGGATCTAAAAATAATGATAGCAGGCTGATGATTGCTTTAAATTAATAAAAAGACAGATGATGATTGCTTTACTATTTGTTTCCCACCCAAGATGAACAACATAGGCATACCCTAGGTGAACCAGATATTAGACAGACATACTATTCATTGCTGCCTCGATATGTGCCCCACAACTAATTTAGAACTCAAGTTTGAACATTAATTTGGACCTGACTTGGGAGTCCAAGAGCTGAACAGGACGATAAAGTAGCAGGTAAGTTTAAGCAATGCATAACATAAGCAGAAACAAAAGAGTGCGACCTCTCTTGTGGACCCATGTACTCCTTAGGTTCATCTGCTGAGTCGATGATGGTGATGCCGCTGCAGTGGGTGCCGGCGGTAGGGAAGGAGATCTGAGGCGGTGAAAGATGGTCAGGAGTTGTGATGTCTGGTTTGGTGGATGCTTCCATCGATGGAGCAGCACAGGTGAGGTGGACGACGTCGCGGCAGGAGCAGGACAAACCACACAAAGTTCCCTTCGACACGTACCTGTAACTGACGTAATTCTGTAAGGGCTCATTTGGCTTGCATGATTCTTAAAAAGCAAGGATAGGAAAAACACCGGAATAGGATAGGAAAATGCACATGGTAAACAGAGCATTTGTAAACACAGGATTTCTGTCAACTTGGGTGTTTGGATTACAGGAATTGGAAGAGCAGAGGAATGCAAAGAAACATGGCCAAATTAAGAGAAACCATATGAAAGCGTGTACAGTTAGAATGTTATTCTGGCACTAATGCACTTGGTCTTGTTTTCGTGCATAGGATTTTGAAAAGTAGGTCCTGGTGGATGTTTTGCTTCATTCCTTTCGACAAAACGCATGAATAATTGAATAGTATAGTGCCATTAGAAAATTCCCTATTGCTATGTTTTTCCGTAGAACCAAAATAGCCCTAATGGATCGACATGAATGTATAGTAATAATTGATGCAACAATTGTACAACCTATTTGCCGTAGTCGTGTTGACCTCAGCATCATTGGGTTGGTCGCTGAAGCAGTTGAGGCAGAGGTGGTTGTCAGAGGTGTGGAGGAAGATCTGAGGAATCTATAGACGGCTTCCAGGGCACTGCTCTGTTGTGATGGATCGTTTTGTTGTTGGAGTAGCTCCGGTGAGCCGTAAGACGTCAAGGCTAAAGCAGCCAAGATAGCCATCGTCTATCTCAAGTGGGATTCTAATAGCATCCCAAATAGATGATGTAAAATGGATGTAAAATTAACATCACCAAAAACCACCTGACTAAAACAGATTAGGTAAAAACTATTGACTCTAAACTTCACTATCGAAACTGAAATTTACTGTGGAATCTGAATGCTACTGTCGAAACTGAATGCAATGGTAGCAGAGAGGCACTTGACATGTAGTTTAGGGAGGGCCTGCAGTTCATCTTCAACCTGCACCCCCCTGAGCCGCCTGCCACCACCAGCTGAACCGCCGGCCCCAGCGCCGCCTTGCCGCCCCGAAACAACTCGCCACCGCCGCCCCTGCCAACCCTCTAGGCCCCCTGCCCCCTGTCGGTGTCAAAACTGAAGGATCTCGGGTAGGGGGTCCCGATCTGTGCGTCAAGGCTGATGGTAACAGGAAGCAAGGGACACAGATGTTTACCCAGGTTCGGGCCCTGTCGATGGAGGTAAAACCCTACTTCCTACTTGATTAATATTGAAGATATGGGTAGTACAAGAGTAGATCTACCACGATATCATAGAGGCTAAACCCTAAGAGCTAGCCTATGATGGTATGATTGTAATTGTGATCGGCCTTCTGAGGACCAACCTCTTCGGTTTATATAGACACCGGATAGGGCTAGGGTTTACATGGAGTCGGTTACAAGAAAGGAAACACAATATCTAGATCGCCAAGCTTGCCTTCCACGCCAAGGATGTCGGATTTCGGGTTCCGGCAGACCCTTGAGGTTCGAACACTGGGGTGCGCGCGGAGATTTCGCCCTCTACCTACCTGCTCCTCGCCAAATCGATAGGATCTAAACTACGAAAGAAACAACACAAGAGACACAGGGTTTATACTGGTTCAGGCCACCATTGTGGTGTAAAACCCTACTCCAGTGTGTGGTGTGGTGGATTGCCTCTTGGGCTGATGATGAACAATACAAGGAAGAACAGCCTCGCGAGGGTCTGTTCTTGGCTGGTGCGATGAACTGCTTGGAGGAGTTCAGTCACTCTCTCTCTCTCTCGATTCTAGATGTATGCCAGATACTCGATCCAGCCCCCTCTACCCTGGGGGTGGCTAGTCATATTTATAGGCAAAGGCCCTGGGCCTCTTCCCAAATATTGAGTAGGAAGGGCGCCAACAATTGGCCATTTTGAAGGGGAACAGCGGGTACACTTATCCTGACTGAAGTTGGTCCTCGCCTGTCAAAGGCTCTGGTGGTGACGCCTGCTTGGGCTCCACAATGACTTCCTTCCTGCCATTGGGCTGGTCTTGGTCTTGTTGCACCGAAATGGATGCCTTTGCTTGGTGCTCTTGCCTGCGCTTGCTCCCTTTGCACCAAAGAGGAAAGGAGGACACTGCACGGGCTGGCGCCCGACTGACGCCCTTGGTCGTCATGGCTTGCGTCATGGGCACCTCGCGAGGTACCCCTCCTTGAACTCTCCACCTCCTTGTGAGCCAGCCTGATGAGGTCGTGCCTGAGGAAGATCCTTGTCGTCTGCCCCGCGAGGCTTGGCCCCTCGCGAGGGTCTTGAGCTTGTGTTGATGAAGATGGGCCGCGCTGGGCCCCCTTTGAGCCACGCCGCAGGCCGCAGGCAGGCAAGTCTGGGGACCCCCGTTCCCAGAACGCCGACAGTAGCCCCCATGCCCAAGGCGCGCTCAGACTTGGCCGAACAGAGAGGCGAAAGGGCAAGTGCGAAGCATCGCGGGCCCTAACATCCTGCGGCCTTGGGCGCCGCATGGCGGTTGATTGGACGTGGGCGTCTCTGCTTTCCCGCGACGTCTCCGCAACTGCACAGATTCGACAAGTCCCTGCATGCAAAGCGGGTCATGATTACTTGCGATCGTGGAGGTCGACGGTTGGCCTTCGCCGGCTATAAGTACGGAACAGCGCGCGCCCTTCCAGTCTATCCCCTCTTGCTTCTCCTTCTTATTCATGGCTCCACCAAGGAAGTTCTCGGCCACAGAAAAAGGAAAGGCTCACCAGGACGAGTCTGCCCTCGCAAACACCCTGTGGCCTCCATGGCGGATCCCCGCGGTCGCGGAGGTGGCTTCTCGCGTGGTGACGGGCAGCTGGCCGTGGCCGGGGGGCGTGCTTCGGCCGTGCGACCCCCTAGGTTGCGCTTCCACTCTACGGAGGTGCTACCGGAGTTCGTTGTGTGGGCGGTGGAGCCGACCAGCGCCCGGCTCCAGCTCCCTCGCTTCCTCCTATGTTAGCTCCCGGCTAGCGCCCCGGGTGGCCTCTGGCTCTAGGCAGATGGCTGTTGCAGCCGGGCCTCGTGGGCTTCGCTGGAGGTCTCCGCAGCCGGGAGCCTAGCCTTGACCCGCGGCTGGCAGACGTTTGCCCGCGCGCGTGGCCTGAGCCGTCGGTGCACCCTGCACTTCAAGTTTGACGGCGACGCCACCCTCTATGTGAGGGTGTTTGGGAAGATGGTCGCCACGCAGGGTGTTGCCTTGAAGACGACGACCGTGGCCGGGGACCCAGCCCCGGCGAGGACAGAGAGGATAGCGCGCGTGTGGTTGGCGGCGCCCAGGGTTCCTCAAGCTTCCCTGGTTCTTCTTCGGGCAGCGACTCTTCTAGCAGCGGCTGCGTTCAGCCTCCACGACGTCGTGCCTGCTTGGAGGGCGGCAGTGTGTCTGCCCGCTGTCGCCCCCCGGTGAAGCGCGAGAGGGAGTCTGCCTGAGCTTCGGAGGCGGCTCGAGTCTTCCCTGCGGGCCGGCGTAGGGCGAGCTTCGCCTAATTTGTTCTTTCTTTTCTTGTCTCCTGCGCAAAAAAGACAGCAGTGTGGGGCCCCGTGGGGGCGTGTTTGGGTTACCGTCGTTAATTATCGTGTTGTTCCCGTTATTTTGGTATTGTTCTCTCTGGCCGCACGTCCGTCCATAGGTAATCCCCTGCCTCAGCCGTGGGGGCAACCGACCCAGGCCCTGTATTCGTGTCGCGATGCCCGTGAGGCACGGACTGGTGGGGTGCTCCTGTAGTGAACCTGGGTTGTGAAACCTTGAACGATGAGGGAAGAGAAGCACTCGCGAGGGAGTTAGGGCTGCTCCCTCGTGAGACCTCGCGCGAGGGAAATCGAGGTAGGAGGGCGAAAAGTCGACGAGCCACAACTCAAAGGCAACAGCTTTAATAAAACTCCAAATAAGAGCGAACAAGCCAACTGTAGAAAGCAAATGAAAAAGCCGCGTCCGGCACCTAATCTAGTCTTCGATGTCTTCTCACCAGCGCAGAGCTAAGTGCTGCCACTGGGCATGGGAGGGAGCCCTAGGGCCTGAGGCCAGCACTCCTGAGACTCCAGGGCGTGTACAGCCCCAACTCATTATTACGTGAGAGTGTCACGGGCGGCGAGCTTCACAGGCATTGGCCTTCTTCACAGGCTCCGGGCCTTTCTTGGGAGAAACAAGCTTCACGGGCATTGGCCCTCTTCACAGGCTCCGGGCCTTTTCCAAAACGCATCAGCTTCACAGGCGTTCGCCTTCTTCACAGGCCCTGGGCCTTTTCCAAAACGCATCAGCTTCACAGGCATTCGCCTTCTTCACAGGCTCTGGGCCTTTTCCAAAAAGATGAGCTTCATAGGCATTCGCCTTCTTCACAGGCTCTGGGCCTTTTCCAAAAAGATGAGCTTCACAGGCATTCGCCTTCTTCACAGGCTCTGGGCCTTTTCCAAAAAGATGAGCTTCATAGGCATTCGCCTTCTTCACAGGCTCTGGGCCTTTTTAGGGGTAAAACCTCCGGAGGTGCTGGATGTTCCACGCGTTCTGGATAGGTACTCCCTCCTGAGTCTCCAAGCGCGTGGGGCCGGGCCTGGAAACATGAACAACCTTGAACGGGCCCTCCCACATGGGAGAGAGCTTATGCAGTCCCTCCCTGGAGAGAACCCGCCGGAGCACGAGGTCCCCTACCTCAAGAGTTCTGGGGCGGATGTTGCGGCAGTGGTATCGCCGTAGTGCTTGTTGGTACCTTGCCGCTCGCAGCGCGGCTTCTCGACGACACTCCTCCCCCAGCACGAGGTCCATCCCCCGCATGGCGTCCTGCTGCGTCTCATCAAACGCCAGGACCCGCGCGGAACGACGCCTGACCTCGTGAGGGAGGACCGCTTCGGCTCCATAGACCAGGAAGAAGGGGGTCTCCCCAGTCGGCTTGGTCACGGTTGTGCGGACGGACCACAACACAGACTGAAGCTCATCGTACCAACCTCTGCCGCAAGCCTCCAGTTTCTTCTTGAATGTTCTGGTCTTGAGGCCCCTCAGGACTTCTGCGTTGGCCCGCTCGGCCTGGCCGTTGCTTCGGGGGTGCGCCACCGAAGCGTAGCATATCTGCGTTCCAAGGTTAGCACAATATGTTTTGAAGAGGTTACTGGTGAACTGCGAACTGTTGTCAGTGATGATGCGGTTCGGCACCCCGAACCGGCTCACGATGCCCTTGATGAACTTGACCGCAGAACCAGCAGGGATGGTGTGGACGGCCTCGACTTCAGCCCACTTGGTGAACTTGTCCACGGCAACGTAGAGGTAGGGATAGCCCCCTGGCGCCCTAGGAAACGGGCCCAGGATATCCAGCCCCCAGACTGCGAACAACCACGTGAGGGGTATGGTTTGCAGACCTCCTGCCAGCTGAAGGATCTGCTTGGCATGGAATTGGCAAGCCTCGCAAGCCTTCACTAGTTCGACAGCGTCATTGAGCGCAGTAGTCCAATAGAACCGCTGCGGAACGCCTTGCCGACGAGGGTCCGTGACGACGAATGATGCCCATAGTCTCCACCATGTATATCTGCCAGCAGTTCCTTCTCTTGCTCCTTGGTGATGCAGCGCAGGGACACATCGTTTGGTCGTTTCCGGTAGAGCTCTCCATCCCTGATGCAGTACGCTGTAGCTTGCCGCGCCACACGCTCTGCTTCCTCCTCCTTCTCTGGCAGGGTCCCTTGTGTTAAGTAGCTCCGAAGCTCTGTGATCCAGCACCCCTCCTGAGGCTCCATCGTCAGGACCATGCGTGCTCCTGAGGCTGGGCCATAGGCTGGGGCTCCCGAGGCAGGTGGCTGGGGAAGCTCCACCCGAGGCTGTGTTGTGTTCGATAATGATGGCAGGGACGAGGGCTTGAAGAGCCGTTCCTCGAAGACGCCCGGCTCCTGGGGCAACCGCCTGGAGGCTCGTTTGGCGATGTCGTCGGCCTCTTGATTAGTGCCGTGAGGCACATGCTGTCGCTCCAACCCCCAGAACTGCTTCTCCATCCTGCGGACCTCTGCAAGGTAGGCTTCCATGTGCTTGTCTCTTGGCTCGTATACCTTGTTGGAGAAATTGATGAGGAGCTGCGAATCGCCCTTGATAGTAAGGCGCTTCACCCCTAGGGCAGCGGCGGCCTTCAAGCCCGCTATGAGTCCTTCGTACTCCGCTATATTGTTGGAGACCTTTTCACCTTGCTGGAAACAGAGCTGCACGACATAGTAAAGCTTGTCCTGAGTGGGAGATATGAGCACCGCCCCAGCCCCAGCGCCATGCCTGGAGAACACCCCGTCGAAGTACATGACCCAGCCTTCTGGCGCCTCGCTTCCCGAGGAGAGGGTTCGATCCTCGTCGGCCTTGAGGTCCGGTGCCTCCGTCCATTCGGCCACGAAATCTGCTAGCACGGCTCCCTTGATGACCCTGGTCGTGTTGAATTCGAGCTGAAATGCTTGCAGTTCAATGTTCCACTCAGCGACCCTTCCGGCTGAGTTAGGGCTCCTGAGCACCCTTTCCAAGGGGTATGCTGAGACAACCTTGATCGGGTGACCCTGGAAGTAGTGCCGCAGCTTGTGCGAGGCCACCAGTAGCACGAGGAGGAGCTTCTGTGGCATGGGGTACCGTGCCCTCGCATCCCGCAACACCGTGCTGACGAAGTACACTGGGTACTCGACGAGGCTTGGAGCATCGGTGCTGGTGGCGTCCTCTGGAGGCCGTGGCGCCTCCTGAGGTGATGGAGCCTCCGGAAGCTGGTTGCCTGGGGGAGGGGCCTCCTCCGTTCCCGGCACGCTCCCCTGCGGCGGCTGATCCTCCTCACTCGTGGTAGCGATCTCTGCGAGTCCTTCTTGGTCCTGCTTTGCCTTGACACGGGTAGCCGCCGTGGCTTTGGTCCGACGCTCCTCCCTAACCGCCACCAGAGCCGCGCTGGCGGAGTAAGGAGTGGCGGCTAGGTAGAGTACCAAGGGCTCTTGAGGGCGTGGGGCCACCATCACCGGAGGGCTGGTTAGGTATCTCTTGAGATCTTGGAACGCCTTGTCGGCCTCTTCAGTCCATTCAAAGGGCCCCTTTTTCTTCATCAGCTGGAAGAAAGGCAGCGCTCGCTCCCCTAACCTGGAGATGAAGCGCCGGCAGTCACGCACCCCATGAGCTTCTGCATTTCTCTGAGGGTCTTTGGTGGGCTCATGTCCTCGACTGCCTTGACCTTTTCTGGGTTGGCCTCAATGCCTCGGTGGGACACGAGGAAGCCCAAGAGCTTGCCCGAGGGGACTCCAAACACACACTTCTCCGGGTTGAGCCGCAGGCTCACTGCGTTGAGGTTTGCGAAGGTTTCCTCCAGGTCTTGTATCAGGGTCTTGGCCTCGCGAGACTTCACTACAATGTCGTCGACGTAAGCCTCCACATTCTTCCCGAGTTGCCGGCCCAAGGTGATGTGCATGAGCCGCTGAAAGGTTGGCCCCGCGTTGCGCAGTCCGAACGGCATGGATGTATAGCAGTACACCCCACACGGGGTCAGGAAGGCCGTCTTCTCCACGTCTTCCACCGCCATCTTGATCTGGTGATACCCGGAGAAGGCATCCAAGAAGCATAACAGGTCACACTCAGCGGTGGAATCAATGATCTGATCGATGCGTGGGAGCGGGAACGGATCTTGCGGGCATGCTTTGTTGAGGTTGGTGAAGTCGACACACATGCGCTCCTTCCCTCCCTTCTTTGGCACAACCACAGGGTTGGCCAACCAATCTGGATATCGGACCTCGCGAATAACCCCCGCGGCATCTAGCTTGCGAGTCTCCTAGAAGATGAAGGCCTGCTTTTCAGTGGACTGCCGCCTCGCCTTCTGCTTCATGGGGCGCACGTTGGGGCACACGTTGAGGTGGTGCTCGATTACGCCCTGTAGGGCCCCTGCCAACTGATCGGGCTCCCAGGCGAACACCTTCTTGTTTGCGTGCAGGAACTTGACCAGGGCTTCCTCCTGTTCGGGCCTGAGGTTGGCGCCTATGTGAAGGTAGCGCTATTGGGCCCGTCCTCGTCAACAGGTATCTACTTGGTCTCCGCCTTGTCTTGGGTGAACAACTGTTTCTTTTTGGTCGGTGCAGCCCCCTTGGGCTCAGGAGTCCCCGCGTTGGCGGGCTGTGCCGACGCTGCCATCTTGAAGGCGAGCCTGAGTGCTCGCAGCGCATCCTGAGTATCCCCAGGCACGGTGAGGACACCGCAACTCCCGGGCATCTTCATAAGGTTGTACGCCGGGTGAGTCGCGGCCATGAACCTGGCCAGTGCTGGATAGCTGAGGACGGCGTTGTAGGGGAGGCCGATGGGGGCGATATCAAAATCGACATGCTCCGTGCAGAAATTGTCGTAGGTGCCGAAAGTCACTGGGAGCCAGATCTGTCCCAAGGAGCTGGATGACCCGCCCCCGACGCCCGAGAAGGGCCGGCTGAGTTGCAGCCGCTCCCGGGGTATGCAGAGGAGGTTGAAGGCTTCGACTAAGAGCACGCTGAGGCCTGCTCCGCCGTTGATGAGAGTCCTGGTGACAGCCACCTGGCAGATGGTGGGGTTGCACAACATGGGGAGTGCACCCGAGCTGGCCGGGTGATCCTCCAAGCCGAAGGCCAGCCTCGCCTATGGCTCCGACCGGTCCGGGGGAGCCCCCTGCCGCGTGGAGACGGCGCCGACCCGGCGGACGAACGGCTTGACGTGGTGACTGGAGGGCGGCACCTGTGAGCCGCCCAGGAGGGCCGCGACGACCAGGGAGGCCGGCGCGGCGTGATGGGCGAGGAAGAGGCCGCGCAGCTCTCCCCAAGAGGCCACGGGGGAATGCTTGGATGATGCTTGCTGCTCGTTCCCCGCTGGGCCGGTGGCGGCTTTGACGGCAGGTGACGGGGAACGACGAGGGCGCCCGCCGACAGGATCCATCCGAGCGACACGGGAGGCGACGGTGCCTCGGCGCCCGGCGCGGGCCCGAGGAGCGTCAAACATGGATGCGATGATCAGAGAAGAACAGGACGACGGAAGGAGAATTCCGGCGCACCCCTACCTGTCGCGCCAAATGTCGGATTTCGGGTTCCGGCAGACCCTTGAGGTTCGAACACTGGGGTGCGCGCAGACCCTCGCCCTCTACCTACCTGCTCCTCGCCGAATCGCTAGGATCTAAACTACGAAAGAAACAACACAAGAGACACAGGGTTTATACTGGTTCAGGCCACCATTGTGGTGTAAAACCCTACTCCAGTGTGTGGTGTGGTGGATTGCCTCTTGGGCTGATGATGAACAATACAAGAAAGAACAGCCTCGCGAGGGTCTGTTCTTGGCTGGTGCGATGAACTGCTAGGAGGAGTTCAGTCGCTCTCTCTCTCTCGATTCTAGATGTATGCCAGATACTCGATCCAGCCCCCTCTACCCTAGGGGTGGCTAGTCCTATTTATAGGCAAAGGCCCTGGGCCTCTTCCCAAATATTGAGCGGGAAGGGCGCCAACAATTGGCCATTTTGAAGGGGAACAGCGGGTACACTTATCCTGACTAAAGTTGGTCCTCGCCTGTCAAAGGCTCTGGTGGTGACGCCTGCTTGGGCTCCACAATGACTTCCTCCCTGCCGTTGGGATGGTCTTGGTCTTGTTGCACCGAAATGGATGCCTTTGCTTGATGCTCTCGCCTACGCTTGCTCCCTTTGCACCAAATAGGAAAGGAGGACACTGCGTGGGCTGGCGCCCGACTGGCGCCCTTGGTCGTCATGGCTTGCGTCATGGGAAGCTCACGAGGTACCCCGCCTTGAACTCTTTGCCTCCTCGTGAGCCAGCCTGATGAGGCCCTGCCTGAGGAAGCTCCTTGTCGTCCGCCCCACGAGGCTTGGCCCCTCGCGAGGGTCTTGAGCTTGTGTTGATGAAGATGGGCCGCGCTAGGCCCCCTTTGAGCCACTCCGCAGGCCGCAGGCAAGCAAGTCTGGGGACCCCCGTTCCCAGAACTCCGACAAAGGAGAGTCCCATCCGGACACGGGCCGAAGTCTTGAGTCTTGTATCTTCACGCTTCAATAGTCTGGACGTTGTACACAGTTTGGCTGTCCGGATACCCCCTAATCCTGGACTCCCTCAGTAGCCCCTGAACCAGGCTTCAATGACGATGAGTCCGGCGCATAGTATTGTCTTCGACATTGCAAGGCGGGCCTCCAATCAATGTTGTGCTCCTCGACTTTAGTGTCTCAATAATGACCATCTCCATGTGTCGAGCGAATGCGAAGAGTCAAGGCATTTTTATATTTGCCACCTTCAATCCTCCGGGCTGACTGTCTATTTGAAGGGACGGGGATTCTCAGATCCACACCTCACTCTCCCTCCCTGAGCTAGCATCTAACAAGAGCGCTCCGCAAAAAACCATTCCAACATGGCCGGCCGTCGCAGCTCTTCTGCTCGCCCTCCTCGTTCCAAGTCAGGGGATTGGGGAGAGTGTTCAGTTCCTCATAGCCGTTTGATAGAGTTACAAACACAAGGGTTTATCCCACCGGCATTCATGGTCCCTGTCCGAGCCGGAATAGCCACTTACGATGGAGGGGAACAAGCGGAGGGATCTCCAAATCCATCTCCCGAGGAGCTTATATGCCTCATCCCGCATCTGCTGAGGGGCGTCGGGTTTCTCGTCCACCCATTTCTTCGCGGGCTCCTGGAGTTCTACGGTCTCCAGTTGCACAACCTCACCCCTACCTCCATTCTGCATATAGCATGGTACGTCGCCCTTTGCGAGCAGTTTTTAGGTTGCGAACCACATTTCGGATTATGGAGGAAGCTGTTCTGCCTTGTCCCACGCACCTAGGGAGAATCCCTATGTCAAGTGGGCGGGGCCGAAGTCTGGCGCATTGCCGAGACCGCATACCTGTCCGGCACTGCTAAGAAGTCACCAGAAAACTGGCCTTCAGAGTGATTTTACATTGATGACGTTCCCCTTCAGGATCCAGTCCGGACAGGTCTCCCCAAGTTCAGTAACGCCCCGCCGAGGGCATGCCTAAGGTGGCGCCCCCGGGGCCCTCAAGAAGAGGATACGAGGGAAATACACTTCCTTATGAGCAGGATAAAGTTACTAGCCAAATCCGGACTGACGATAGTCGAGGTCATGGCAATATGCATAAGGATAGGAGTGCAACCGCTTCAATATCTGGGGAAGCCCATGTGGCACTTCAATGGGGAAGACGAAGCCACCCCCTGCGGCCGTAAGGGTCCGGACTCCGCCACTGGTTTGGCAAGGATTTTATCTGATTTATACAAAGGGGAAGAGGAGGAATTCCTTCGCATTAAAACGCGGGACGAATTCTTTATGTACAACCCCCAGAGTGGGTAAGTCGTCATTCCTTTCCCTGTTTTACTTATTTAGCGTTATTCTGCTAAGATTGCCTGCATCGATGTTTCCAAGCAGGAACTGAGCAGGGCTGTAGAAGGAATCTTCAGCCCCTCCCCGCAGCCAGAGGACCCCAGAAGGGCCCTGGATCCCGGACTAAAAGAAGATCCAGATATTACCGTGGAGCTTGTCAACGGGGTATTTTATCAAGCGAGCTGGGATGGTGCTTCAGTGGCCATTACGACTGACTATCCCAGACTGCTCCCTGTGTCCCGTGTAAGCCGAACTAAAAACCCTATCCTCCGAAGAGGGATCCCCTCAGGTATTATGATTTAACCTTGAGGCGTCGTGCTGTATGTAGAGACGATGACCGGAGCGCGGGGTCGAGCCCCTAGGGACTCGTCGACCACAGGCGTCTGGAACGGGCATGCTCAAGAGGAAGGCAGTGAGTGTTGACACACCGCTGCAGAGGTAAACTAATAACCCGTGGTGCGATTATAGTATTTGAAATATGACAGCGCCCTTTGTGTCTGGCAGGAAGAGGAGCAGCCCGACTACAACCGGGGATACCGCCAATCAAGCCTCCACCAGCCGGGTTCCAGAACCGTTTCGAGGGCGGAGGCGGACACGGGGCCAGTACCGCATAACTCTCCCATAGAGGATGCGGATATGTGTTTGGCCACAAACTCCGAAGTGGAGAGCGCCATGAATCACCGGCGCCATAGGGCCGTGCTTTGGAACAATATCTTTTCCGAAGAGGCTTTTAATGCCTTCAATTCGGCAAACGCATATGTTCGAGCTGCTCAAGACGGGCTGGCCCAAGCGACGAACCAATATACAAAAGATATACAGGTAAGAAATTTTGATAAGTATGTATAGTAGTAGCCCCTTTGACATGAAATAGTTGGAACAACTGTATGAAGGATCAATTTATGCACAAGTTTTTGTGGATAAGAATGAACAATTTTCTCGGGAGCTGGAGGAATGCAAGGCCCAGCTGAGGGACATGGTTGCCGAGTTGGAGGAGTCCCAGTAGGCCTCATCTGGTAACATTTGTCTTAATTGTATGAAGATGCACCAGTTAGTAAATGGCTGGTATGACTAGTCTAACAGAAAATTCTGTAGACAATCCTGGGGTGAATCCGGAAGGTGTAACGGATGACGACTCGCATCTTAAAAGGCAGCTAAAGGCTGGAGAGCGCATCCTTACGCAAGTTAAGCAAGAGAAGAACAATCTTCAAGATGCAAATATTCGGCTGGACGTGGAATTAAAAGACTTCCGCGCTCAACTGGCGGACTCCGTGAAGGAGAACAAAAGGCTTCGACGCGACATTTATGGTGAGTGCCCAGACGAACTGTATGATAGTTCGGCGAGGAAGTATATTGAAATAATTTTGCTTGCAGGAATGTTAATGGGTCGCCCTGAAGAGGAGATGCCCTCATCTGCAAGTGATTTACTGCAAGACCTCTCGCAACTGCATGAGCGAGCTCGGCAAGTGATGCAGGGTGTTGCTCAGGCCTTGTGGCCATCAAGCTTATTGCCGAACGGCATGGGGGAGCTTGTGCATATGCTTCAAGGAGAACGGCGGCGCTTCCGTCTGTGGAAGATGTCGGCTTGCTGGCAAGGTGCAAGAGAAGCCTGGGCAATTGTGAAGATGCGCTACACCAAGATGGACCCGAACCATATGGCCGAAGTGGGACCGGCGGGGCCCAATGGGCAGGAAATTCCCGTACATCTGGTATATGACCAGTTAGCGTTATCCACTAAGTATTCTCAACAGGATTGTAAGCTAGATAGCCTGTTGGATGGTATAGAGGAGGAATATAGTCAATCCAAGTGACCGTGTAACTGAATGGGCGTAAGTAGCCCCTAACCAGATTAAAATCGTTTGTCATGGCGGACCTTTTCGCTTCAGCCCCCAGATCCTACAGTCCGGGGTGTGTCCGAATACCCGCTCAGTTATAAAAAACCGGGGTATGTGTGGAGACCAGGCGTAGGGGTCATAAGTGCTTGAACAGACAAGTACCCAACTAGTTATGTTATATTACATGGATAGTAAGAAACATCTTCCAGGGAGAATAGTTCCGTTAGGGGGTCCTTTCCCTGAGTATGCATGCGGCAATGTGCATGTCTGGACTGTGAATGATGGCGCAGGATACAAGACTTCTCGGGGATTTATGTTGTAATAAACGAATAAGTCTTTTGTTCACCGATCGAATATTCTCTTAAGGAAACTAGCTTTCGGCTTCACCCAGTTTGAGGTACACAGCCGGCTGAACCGGCAGTAACAATCACAGAGGTGTTCCCCTTTTGCCCTAGCCGAATTAACGGGAACATAGGGCATAAACACAAGAGCCAGGCAACCCATCTTGGCCACATCTTAAGTCATATCGATGCATATAATGGTGAGGAAAAGGCACATATGGAAAAAGGACGCATATGTGATGGGTAAAAAGCCATTTAAAGTAATTATTTTTAGCTTCCGAATAGGATGCCCCCAGGTATAGCTTACACACATAGTACGGCTGGAGTGATCCGGGTGTCCGCACCATTTTAAGTACTTTGTGTGAAGAGAAAAAAGGGCGAGAAAGGGAAAGTGGGGTGGAGCATAAGTAAAAGGAGGGAGTAAGGAGACAAACACTGAGTTTGGCGTTAGGCGTAGAATCTCCAGAGTCTGGCCGCGTTCCATGGGTTCGGCTCGAGTCTGTTATCGGATGCATTACGTAAGCGGTACGCTCCTCCGGTGAGAACTTTGTCAATGATGAAGGGACCCTCCCACTTGGGTTTGAGCTTGTCCTTCTTTTTCTCTGTTAGGCGTAGAACGAGCTCGCCAATATTGCAAGTTTTGGCCCGCACTTCTCTGCTTTGATATCGTCGAGCCTGCTGCTGATAGAAAGCGGAATGGGCTTTTGCGACATCGCGCTCCTCCTCCAGGGCATCCAAGTTATCCTGCCGATCTAACTCGGCTTCCTTCTCTTCGTTCATGCATATGCGTGGCGAAACATGTATTATGTCACAGGGTAGTACTGCTATCGGCGTTCTTGGAACGGGGGTCCCCAGACTTGCCTGCCTGCGGCGTGGCTCAAAGGGGGCCCAGCGCGGCCCATCTTCATCAACACAAGCTAAAGACCCTCGCGAGGGGCCAAGCCTCGCGGTGCAGATGACAAGGAGCTTCTTCAGGCACAGCCTCATTAGGCTGGCTCACGAGGAGGCGGAGAGTTCAAGGCGAGGTACCTCGCGAGGTGCCCATGACGCAAGCCATGACGACCAAGGGCGCTAGTCGGGCGCTAGCCCGCGCAGTGTCCTCCTTTCCTCTTTGGTGCAAAGGGAGCAAGCGCACGTGAGAGCATCAAGCAAAGGCACCCATTTTGGTGCAACAAGACCAAGACCAGCCCAACGGCA
The DNA here is from genome assembly GCA_963921465.1 of Triticum timopheevii. Classification (NCBI taxonomy): domain Eukaryota; kingdom Viridiplantae; phylum Streptophyta; class Magnoliopsida; order Poales; family Poaceae; genus Triticum; species Triticum timopheevii. The sequence continues at coordinate 147,185,048 of OY997270.1, forward strand.
GGGAGGAAGTCATTGTGGAGCCCAAGCAGGCATCACCACCAGAGCCTTTGACAGGCGAGGACCAACTTTAGTCAGGATAGGTGTACCCGTTGTTCCCCTTCAAAATGGCCAATTGTTGGCGCCCTTCCCGCTCAATATTTGGGGAAAGGCCCAGGGCCTTTGCCAATAAATAGAACTAGCCACCCCCAGGGTAGAGGCATCTGGATCCTCACCAAGAAACCAGTAGATAGAGGGACCGAACTCCTCTTAGCAGTTCATTGCACCAGCCAAGAACAGACCCTCGCGAGGCTGTTCTTCCTTATGTTGTTCATCATTAGCCCAAGAGGCAATCCACCACACCACACACTAGAGTAGGGTATTACACCACAATGGTGGCCTGAACCAGTATAAACCCCGTGTCTCTTGTGTTGTTTCTTTCGTAGTTTAGATCCTAGCGATTCGGCGAGGAGCAGGTAGATAGAGGGCGAAATCTCCGCGCGCACCCCTGTGTTCGAACCTCAAGGGTCTGCCGGAACCCAAAATCTGACATTTGGCACGCCAGGTAGGTGTGCGCCGGAATTCGTTCCCCGTCGCCCTATTCTTCTCCGACCATCGCATCCATGTCAGACGCTCGTCGGGCCCGTGCCGAGCGCCGAGCCACCCTCGCTTCCCGCGTCGCCTAGATGGCTCCCGTCGGTGGGCGCCCCCGTTGTTCCCTGTCGCCTGCCATCAACGCCGCCACCGGCCCGGCAGGGACCGAGCAGCAAGCATCATCCCAGCACCCATCCATGAGGCGAGACGGCCGCACTGCTACACCCTCGCTCACCCCTGCTGGTTCTTCGCCCCGCGCGCCCCGCGCGGCCATGGAGGCTCGAGCTGCGCTCATCGCGGCAAACGAGCTCCTGCACTACCGCCCAATCGACGACGTCTACAAAGAGTGGCTCGACCGAGTCACCGAGCTCGTCCGCGCCGCTGGGGGCTCCCCCGCGCCGTCCTTCTCGTTGCACCGCGCCCGGCCCTGCGCGGGCAATGAAGCTCCTGGGGCGCCTCAGCCGCCTCCCCCTTGAGAAGGCGCCCTGGCCCCAAGGCGCGCGGCCCATGAGCGGAACCCGCTCCGTCAGGCGCCAGCGCGACACGAGTAGAGCTGCGAAGAAGTCCCTCACCCTCGAGAAGCTGCCCGAGCGCTCCCTGCTCCAGCACATCAAGACCCCGCGCTGCTCCCAGCTGCAGTGCATGGGGACCCGCAGGACCAAGCTCTTCGTCGCCCAAGGCCTCCCGTGGCCACAGCAGGCTGCCGTGCCTTCACCACCGAGCTACGCAGCGTCGCGTGGCCCGGCAAGTTCAAGCCAGACCTGCCTCCTCGTACGATGGAACGGCTGACCCTGCAGAGTTCCTCCAGCTCTACGAGCTGGGCATCGAGGCCGCCAACGGAGACGAGAAGGTCATGGCGAACTGGTTTCCCATGGCGCTCAAGGACGGGGCCTGCACCTGGATCCTGAATCTGGCTCCAGGCACGATCTCCTCCTGGGACGAGATGCGCACCCGCTTCATCGCCAACTTCCAGGGTACTCGCGACCGGCCACACGCCATGAGCGACATGTGCCGTATCAAGCAGAAACCAGGGGAAACCCTGCAGAAGTACATCCAGCGCTTCAACAACGCGCGCCTCAACATCCCCAAGGTGATCGAGGAGGCCATCATCTTAGCCTTCTCCAACGGCGGGCGCGACGTCAAGATGAAGGAGGAGCTGGCGATGCATGAAGACCTTTGCACCTCCTTGGAGTTGTTCAACTTGGCGACCAAGTGCGCCAGGGCTAAGGAGGGGAGCCTCTCCCTCCTCGAGCTGCCTGCCGTAGACCCAGAAGAGAAGAAGCCCAAGGCAAAGGACGTGAAGCGCAAGGGGGCTGCCGTGCTCGCGACAGAGCCAGACACCAAGCGGGGCAGAGATCAGCCCGAACCCTCCAAAGGCAGTCGATACTGCGTGTACCACGACCTCCACACCCACAACACCAATGAATGCCAAGAGCTTCGGGCCGTGCGTGAAGGAAGGGTCGGCCGCCATCCCGACCGCGGCGACCGGAGCTACGGCCGAGGAGGAGGAAGGAACGCAGGACGCTGGGAAGACCGTGGCCCTCGCCAAGGGTGGCGCGACCAACCTCGCGAGGATCGCTGGCAGGACCCGCCTCGCGAGGGAGGCTGGAGAGATCAGCCTCGCGAGGATCGCCGCAAGGTAACGCAGGCCTCCCTCCGCTGCCACCACAGCCAAGAAGAAATCAAGACCGTCATCAGGACGAGGGGGCTGGGGGCTTCCAGGAACCACGTGCGATCGCTTGCATCCTGGGCGGAGCCCAAGCTCTAGCCTCTCAGCGCATCTTCAAGCAGTTCGCCCGCGAAGTGAATGCAGTCCTCCCCAAGATCGAGGCCACGCGCCCTCTTAGGTGGTCGGCGTGCGCCATCACGTTCAGCTCCGCGGATCAGCTCAAGTGCGCGGCCACGGCCAGAGTCCTCCCTATGCATTGCTCCCCAATCATCAGCAACGTGCTGGTCACCAGGACCCTCATCGATGGCGGGGCAGGGCTCAACGTCCTGTCCGTGGAAATGTTCAACAATCTCCAAGTACCCTACAATCAACTTCAGCCAACCAAGCCTTTCTCCGGAGTCACCGACGGCTCCACGGTCCCGATTGGGCAGGTCCGCCTCCCTATCACCTTCTTGGCACGCGACAACTACTGCACCGAGCTCATCGACTTCGACGTCGCCCACATTCGCCTGCCGTACAACGCCATCCTGGGGTACCCAGCGCTGGCCAAGTTCATGGCCGTAACCCACCATGGCTACAACGTTCTCAAGATGATAGGAAGTGGCGGAGTCATCACGGTGCCCTGCGAAGAGAGAGACGCAGTGTGCTCCCTGGAGCGAGCCTTTCAGGCCGCATCACTGGAAGACCCAGATCGCGGAAGCAGGAGGCGTCCTGAGGCCACCCCCAAGAAGAAGAAGACATCATCCTGCCCGGCCCCTCGGGAGGCAGGCCCCTAAGGGCATGCGCCTGCTCAGGGGGAACCTTCTTCCATCGCAGGGAAGCGCGCCCGGCGCCCTCCTCAGGCAGGGCTCGGGGGCTCTCCCCTGGAGGGCCGCCAACCTTGCCAAGGTCACGAGAGAGGCGCTTGGGCACCACGTGGAGGCGTGTTTCGAAGCATGTTTCCCTCAAGAAGGAGCAAGGCAAGAAGGGCCAAACCCTCAGGAGTTCGTCAGTAAGGCCATTCAGGAGCTACAGGGGTCAAGAGTCATGAGAGGCAGCCGCCGCCTACCCGCTGTGGCCCCCCATCCAGGCGAGGATGGTGGGCTGCGCATCTGCATCGACATACCAGGGCTCAACCGAGCCGCATCTCAGGAGCGCCTCTGGCCCTCGCAAGGGGGACGCTGCGAGGGTCCGCCCGCAGCTACGTTCGCATGCCTTATGGCTTGCCAAACGCGGCTGCCGTGTACCAGCGCCTCATGAGTGCCATCCTGGAGGCTCAAGAGGTCAGGCGCACCGCAGCCCTGGCGGAGATGGAGATGGTCCGCGAGGAGCCACCAGCTCCTCCGGGGCCTCCCGAGGCCCCTGGGCCTGGGGGCTCGTGAGAATCGGCTCCAGCAGCCCACCGAGTTTGCTACACTGACACCCCTTCGTCCCCAACATCATCAGGTGACATCTTTCAAGTTTCATTTCCAGCTAGGAGCGCCCTCAGGAACGCATTATTCCCAGGCCGCGTGGGTCCGTCCCTGCGGGGTGTATCCCTTTTATTTCATGTTCTTAGCTTACTTTATTGGGGGCGCCCCTCGGGCTGCATCATCCCCAAGCCGCTCGGGTCAGACCCAGCGGCGTGTGCCCCTCTTGCGTTTATCTTAGGGCCATGCTTTCGACCAATCATGCTTGTTATTCGGTGCCTGTCCGTAGCACCTTTTCTTCTTGGATGTTGCAAGCTTGAGCGTTAAAGGGGGGGTGCCTGAGCATCGTGACTCAGGGCTCCTACTGGCTCTCCAGGCCTCACCCTCTGGTCTTGTCCATGGCATCGCGACCTGGCATGCCAGCGACGGCTGAGACCAGCTCGAGGGCCGGGACCCGAGGACATAGAGTTTCGACATCTAACCAAGCTTGTGCGTTAAAGGGGGGGTGCCTGAGCATCGCGACTCAGGGCTCCTACCGGCTCTCCAGCCCTCACCCTTTGGTCTTGTCCATGGCATCGCGACCTGGCATGCCAGCGATGGCTGAGACCAGCTCGAGGGCCGGGACCCGAGGACGTAGTGTTTCGACATCTAACCCAGCTTGCGTGTTAAAGGGGGGGGGGTGCCTGAGCATCACGACTCAGGGCTCCTACCGGCTCTCCACCCCTCACCCTCTGGTCTTGTCCATGGCATCGCGACCTGGCATGCCAGCGGCGGCTGAGACCAGCTCGAGAGCTGGGACCCGAGGACGTAGAGCACCGGCATCTAGCCAAATTTGCAGGAACACACTCCAAGATAAGGCCCAGAGCTAGGCACAACCCGCCTTGAGGTAGGGCCCCGTGAGTCCCGCGCTGGCTCACGGCTGCCCAGATACACCTCGTCAAGCCCTACCGTGCCAGCCACGTGTCAGGGCGGGGCTGTATACGCCCCGGGGGCTCCTCCCGGAGGGGAGCCCCCTCCCACGCACCAGTGGAAGCACCATGCTCCGCACTGGCTGACGACACTGCCGAGGAGCGTCTATGCCCATACACATACGGAAGCGCTATGCTCCGCGCTAGTGATAAACAACTGAGCATGCCCCCCGGGCCGCATCAACCTCAGGGAGCCCAGAGGTCAGTGTCTAGCCTCATCGCAACGCCTCCCATCAGGAGTGCCGCGCGAGGGGCCTGGGCACGGGGGCTATGCCTGGGTTACGCCCAGAGGCACGCCACCCAGCCAGGCCCCTCGAGCCTGGTTCGTCGCACGTCCCTCCCCGAGCGGAGCCAAGGTACGAAGGCCGTTTGAGCGTCAAGGGGGACTCCTGAGCATCGCGACTCAGGAGCCTAACTAGTCACGTAGCCCCTCACTCCTTAGTTCCGAAAGGCTAACGGCGGTTGAGGTATGCGCGGAGCCGGGCTCTGCAGATGTAGAACGGTAGATCCACCCGCATCTCACCTCCCTACTTGTTGTTCGAGCGCCAAGGGGGACTCCTGAGCATCGCGACTCCATCTCCGCAAAGGCCACACGATCCTCGGCAAGGACCCGTGCCTTGTCGTCCAGCTCAACCTTCCTTGCCTCCAGCTCTTGCTCCAGCGCGCCCAGGCGGTCACGACGCTTCTTGAGCTTGGCATCCCGGTCCTTGACGGCCGCCTCGCGAGCCTTCATGCTTTCCTCCTACTCTTGGCGAAGGCTGGTCTCCTCGGCGAGCTGGTCTTGCAGGCCCTTCAGCTCACTCTCCAATGCCTCGCAGCGACCTCGGACGTTAGCCGCCTCCCCCAAGGCGGCGTCGCGGGCAACCTTCACCCCAAGGACGGCCTGCTTCTCCTCGTCACAAGCCGTCAAGGCCTGGACCAGCGCCGCCCGAATTGAAGCATCGGATCGAATCCAGCCAGAAGCTAGCTCCAAGCGCCCGGCCACTAGACGAGGGTCAGCGCCCAGAAGATCCTGCCGCAGACGGTCCAGTTCGGCAACAGCGCGATCCAGAACAGTGGCCGAGGAAGTAGCAGTCGGAGGAGTAGGAGGAGAAGACGGCAGCGTGATCACGGTATCCTGAGGTGGCACCTGCCGCGCCACGACGGCTATGGTGGCAGCATCAGGCAAGGGCACCTCGGGAGTCGCTTGGGCCATGGGGGCCGGGCTCGCCCCAGCCGGCTCAGCCAGGCCTCGCGAAGACTCACGGGTAGGAGAGGCTCGTGCGTGATGGTCACCTTCTTTCACGGGCAGAGGCGCTGCCACAGATGGAACCTCAGGAGCTCCCTTCGACTTCTTTGCCGCGGGCGCCAGCAGCCGGGAGATACGAGCGTCAAGCCTCGGCAACAAAACAATAAACAAGACATGAATCCAGCACTTACAGGTCATCGCTTGCGGGCTCGAGCAGCCTCCGGCCGTACTTGAAGCCCGAAAGCCGGCTACAAGGGTCAGCCTCAAGGAGCTCGGGAGTAGGAGACGCGCCTACGGATCGCTTCGGGGCTGGGGCAGACCCGCAAGGATCAGCCCGGTTCGGTCCTTCTTCGGGATCGGGGGAAGGCTCCCGCCGCCCCGCTCGCCATCATCCTCGTCGTCATCAGTCAGGGAGAGGCCGAGAGTGCGGGACCTGTGCCGTAGGGGGGGGGGAGCCCTCGACTCTGCCTCGGAGTCAGCCCCCTCTTCCCGCTCCTCTCCTTCCTTCTCTTCGATGGGGTCGCCGGAGGACACATCCACCAGGTCCTCAGGAGCCTCCGCGGGGACGGGCCCGTCCCCATTGAAGGCGGGCATGGACCCACTAACTGCTCCCAGTCCTCGTGGAGGAACAGGGGCGTGGGAGCGCCCTCCAACCTCGCCACGTCGCCCCCAACCAGAGACTGGAGAACCATAGCCAGATCCTCATCGGCCAAGACTGCGGGGCTCGGGTGGGGCCTCCACATCGGAAGTGATTACTGACAAAGCGGAGCCAGCTGGTGCTCCAAGAACTCCCTCAGCAGCGATGCACCAGTCAGCTTTGCCGCTGCCATGCTGGCCGGCCTCAGATCTGCATCCATCTTCTCCAACACCGGCTTCGCACGGGGATCCACAAGCTCCGCTCGGGACCAGTCGTCGGAGCTCGCGGGGTGCTCCGTGGGCAGGATCAGACGAGGGTGGATGCGCCCAGCATCCACCAAAAACCCATTTGCTCATGAAGCCCTCAATCCTTTTCCCATGGTTCGAAATGGCGATGGAGCTGCCGTACGCGACAAAGCTCGCACACGCAGAGACGGAACCACGACAAGTCCGGAGGGAGAAGTAGCGGTGCAGCAAGGCCACTGAGGGCTTCACCCCTACGTGAGCCTCACAATAATAGGCGAAGATTTCCAGAAGAAGGACAGAGTTGGGATGGAGGTGCAGAGCTTGAAGGTTATAGTGGCGGAGGACAGAGAAGAGGAACTCAGAAAAGGGAGGCACCAGACCGGCGACAATGGCTCTCACGAAGAGCGGATAGAAGGTGCTTCCTTGGCCTTCAGGGAGGGCAGAGCCGGCCTTGAACACCTTCGCCCCATTGATGCCCTGCGCCGCCGCCATCTGGCGCACCCGGGCAAGGCTCGCATCCGACACGTTCGGCGAGTCCAAGGCGGACGAGTACCAAGCTCCGGCCGGGGCTTGGCGAGGCGCCATGTCTGACTAGGGCGCACGGACGGAGTAGATCTGAAGATTTCCGAGGCGGGGAGGAGAGGCGCAAGAAAGGGGATCTGAGCAGCAACTGGAGGAAGCAAAGAAGGCAAGGGACAGATGCCGCTCCTTTATCAACTCGCGCGGTTGCAGAGGCGCCCATGTCCAATCAACCGCCACGCGGCGCCCAAGGTTGCAGGCTGTTAGGGCCCGCGACGCTTCACACTTGCCCTTTCGTCTCTCTGCTCAGCCAAGTCCGGGCGCTCCGTGAGCCCGGGGGCTACTGTCGGTGTTCTGGGAACGGGGGTCCCCAGACTTGCCTGCCTGCGTCCTGCGGCGTGGCTCAAAGGGGGCCCAGTGCGGCCCATCTTCATCAACACAAGCTCAAGACCCTCACGAGGGGCCAAGCCTCGCAGGGCGGATGACAAGGAGCTTCTTCAGGCACAGCCTCATCAGGCTGGCTCACGAGGAGGCGGAGAGTTCAAGGCGGGGTACCTCGCGAGGTGCCCATGATGCAAGCCATGATGACCAAGGGCGCCAGTCGGGCACGAGCCCGCGCAGTGTCCTCCTTTCCTCTTTGGTGCAAAGGGAGCAAACGCAGGCGAGAGCATCAAACAAAGGCACCCATTTTGGTGCAACAAGACCAAGACCAGCCCACCGGCAGGGAGGAAGTCATTGTGGATCCCAAGCAGGCGTCACCACCAGAGCCTTTGACAGGCGAGGACCAACTTTAGTCAGGATAGGTGTACCCGCTGTTCCCCTTCAAAATGGCCAATTCTTGGCGACCTTCCCGCTCAATATTTGGGGAGAGGCCCAAGGACTTTGCCTATAAATAGGACTAGCCACCCCCAGGGTAGAGGCATCTGGATCCTCACCAAGAAACAAGTAGATAGAGCGACCGAACTCCTCTTAGCAGTTCGTCGCACCAGCCAAGAACAGACCCTCGCAAGGCTGTTCTTCCTTGTATTGTTCATCATCAGCCCAAGAGGCAATCCACCACACCACACACTGGAGTAGGGTATTACACCACAATGGTGGCCTGGACCAGTATAAACCCCATGTCTCTTGTGTTGTTTCGTTCGTAGTTTAGATCCTAGCGATTCGGCGAGGAGCAGGTAGATAGAGGGTGAAATATCCGCGGGAACCCTAGTGTTCGAACCTCAAGGATCTGCCGGAACCCGAAATCCGATAACAGCCTCCGTGCCGTATACCATAAAAAATGGTGTATATCCGGTAGTGCGATTCGGCGTGGTCCGCAACCCCCAGAGTATAGAGTCGAGCTCTTCGACCCAGTGCGTATCCAACTCTGTCAAGGATCACACTAGTCTGGGTTTGATGCCGCTCATGATGAGACCATTTGCCCGCTCTACCTGGCCGTTTGTTTACGGATGGTAGACAGAAGCGTAATCGAGCTTAATGCCCATTTTTCCGCACCAAGTTTTCACTTCATCGACTGTGAAATTTGAGCCATTGTCAGTGATGATGTTGTGGGGGACACCGTAGCGGTGTACGATCCCGGATATGAAGTCTATTACTAGTCCGGATTCGGCCATTTTGACTGGTTTGGCTTCTATCCATTTGGTGAACTTGTCCACCATGACCAATAAGTATTTTTTCTTATGGCTTCCCCCTTTAAGGGGTCCGACCATATCCAGCCCCCAGACCGCGAAGGGCCAACTTATGGGGATTGTTTGCAGAGCGGTATGGGGCATATGACTCTGGTTGGTGAAGAGCTGGCAACCGACGCAATGTTGGACAAGTTCCTGTGCGTCTGCTCGGGCCGTCGGCCAATAGAAACCTGTATGAAAGGCTTTGCTGACTAGTGCTCGAGCCACGGCGTGGTGCCCGCCCAGTCCGGCATGGATTTCAGCCAAGAGCTGCCACCCTTCCTCTTCAGAGATGCATCTTTGGAGCACTCCGGTAGCACTTTTCTTGTAGAGTTACCCTTCGTGGACTTTGTAAGCTTCAGAACGCTGGACTATGCAGCGTGCTTCATTTTGGTCTTCGGGGAGCTCCTGCCTAATTAGGTAGGCCAAGAAAGGCTCAGTCCACGGGGCGATTACGGCCATGATTTCGTGGGCTGAAGATGTTATTTCGGTGGCAGAGCCTCCGATTGTGTCTGATGGTTCACAATCTGGGGGTGTGTTCGGATCCGTGCTAGTATTGCCGGACTCCCCTTCCCATACTACGGATGGCTTGAACAAACTTTCCAAGAACATGTTAGGTGGGACAGGATCGCGTTTAGCACCGATGCGGGCCATGACGTCCGCCGCTTGATTGTTTTCTCGAGCCACATGGTGGAATTCGAGCCCCTCTAACCGAGCTGACATTTTGAGGACGGCATTAAGGTAGGCCGCCATTTTCGGATCCTTGGCATCAAAGTCCCCGTTTATTTGTGATATGGCGAGGTTCGAATCCCCACGCACTTCCAGGCGTTGAATGCCCATAGAGACTGCCATCCGAAGACCATGCAACAGAGCCTCGTATTCGGCTGTGTTGTTGGAGTCTGTGTATAATATTTGGAGGACGTACTGGACCGTGTCACTAGTGGGAGATGTCAAGACTACACCTGCTCCCAATCCAGCCAGCATCTTAGAGCCGTCGAAGTGCATGAACTAGTTGGAGTACGCGCCGTACTCTTTAGGGAGTTCGGCTTCCGTCCATTCGGCGACAAAGTCAGCCAGTACTTGCGACTTGATAGCCCGCCGTGGTTTATATATTATGTCGAATGGGAGGAGCTCGATAGCCCATTTGGCAATCCGGCCCGTAGCGGTTATTTATTATGTCGATACTTCGGAGGCCACTGTAATCGAACACTCTTGAAAGTAGTGTCACAGCTTCCGGGATGCCATGAAGACCGCGTATGCTATTTTTTGATAGTGTGGGTATCGGGATTTGCATGGGGTGAGGACCATGGATACGTAATAAACCGGTATTTGGAGCGGGAATTTGCATCCGTTAACCTCTCGTTCAACGATGAGCACTGTAGTTACCACTTGATGTGTTGCGGCTATGTACATTAGCATAGGCGCGCCGATATTTGGTGCTGTTAGGACTGGATTACTGGCCAGTAAGGTCTTTATTTCATCGATTCCGGCCACGGCTGCATCCGTCCATACAAAGTGTTCGGTGCGCTGAAGGAGGCGATAAAGAGGCAGTGCCTTTTCTCCTAACCTGGAGATAAAGCGGCTCAAAGCGGTCACGCATCCAGCTAGCTTCTGGATGTGCTTGAGGTCTATTGGTATAGCCAACTGTGACAGAGCTCGGATTTTTTCCGGATTCGCCTCAATTCCTCTATTGGAAACAATGAAGTCCAGCAGTTTCCCCGAGGGGACGCCGAAGACGCATTTTTCCGGATTCAACTTAATGTCGTATGCCCGGAGGTTATCGAATGTAAGCCTCAAGTCATCTATTAGGGTTTCGACGTGTCTAGTTTTTATGACCACGTCGTCCACATATGCTTCCACCGTTTTGCCGATTTGTTTTTCCAGGCATGTTTGAATCATGCGTTGATAGGTTGTGCCGGCATTCTTGAGCCTGAAGGGCATAGTGTTGAAGCAGAAAGGGCCATATGGTGTTATAAAAGCTATTGCAGCTTGGTCAGACTCTGCCATCTTTATTTGATGGAATCCAGGGTATGCGTCAAGAAAACACAGCGAGTCATGTCCAGCTACTGCATCGATGATTTGATCGATGCGTGGGAGGGGAAAGGGATCCTTGGGGCAAGCCTTGTCGAGGTCTTTGAAGTCGACGCATAGGCGCCATGATTTGTCCTTCTTTGGTACCATTACCAAATTTTCCAGCCAATCCGGATGTTTAATATCCCTGATGAATCCGGCCTCGAGCAGCTTGGCCAACTCCTCCCCCATTGCTTGTCGTTTGGGCTCTGAGAATCGCCTTAGGGTCTGCTGACTTGTTTATATCCTTTTAGAATATTGAGGCTATGTTCGGCCAATCTGCACGGGATGCCCGGCATGTCCGGTGGGTGCCAGGTGAAAATGTCCCAATTCTCGCGTAAGAAATCTCGAAGTGCGGCGTCCATCGCGGGGCTCAACTGTGTCCCGATGGAAGCTGTCTTCGTGGGGTCCGTTGGATGGACTTGGAATTTGACTATCTCGTCTGTAGGTTTAAATGAGGTGGACTTGGGTCAGTTGTCGAGTATCACGTCGTCCCTGTCCATGGTGGACCGCAGTGTTGTTAACTCTTCGGCCGCTAGGGCTTCGGATAATCCCTCCAGGGCTAGTGTTGCGTTTTTATTTTCGGCGCGAAGTGGGACGTCCGGATCACTGGCTAGAGTGATGATTCCATTGGGTCTGGGCATTTTGAGCTTCATGTACCCGTAATGGGGTACAACGTGAAAGCTTGTAAATGCATCCCGCCCTAGAAGGGCGTGGTATCCACTGTTAAAGGGAGCCACTTGGAATGTGATTTCTTCGGACCTATAATTCTCCGGGGTGCCGAATACCACATCGAGTGTGATTTTTCCCGTACACCGCGCTTCCCGAGTAGGGATAATTCCCCTGAAGGTTGTGCTGCTTTGTTCAATGCGGCTTTTATCAATTTCCATCTTGCTGAGCATTTCTTCATAAATCAGATTTAATCCGCCTCCGCCATCCATGAGTACTTTGGTGAGCCGAAAGCCATCTACGACCGGGCTAAGGACCAGAGCGGCTGGTGCCCGGACAGTCTGGAATCGACGTTCATCACTGGCATTAAAAGTTATAGCAGTGTCATTCCAGGGGTTTATTTTTGCCACATGGCAAATTTTAGCGGAGCTTCGATGGGCTAGCTTGCGCCTATTATTCGAGGCAAAATTCTCGAAGACTGTTAGTACCGTATTGTGTTCGTTGGCAGGATGTTGTTCCGCTTTATGGCTTGCAAGAAGATCCTCGCCACTTTTTGCCACCTGTCGGAGTATCCAGCATGCCCTAAGGCTATGAGTTGGTATTATATCCGGAGTACTGTGGAGCTTACATGGCCCGTCGAGCCATTCTTCCAATACGGTTCCCCGCCCTGGGGTGGGCTTTGGTTTCTTGGGGATTGGATGAGCCGACTTACAAGAGTTCGCCCGTTTAGTTCGGACAAAGGTCTTGGTGAGAGCAGTACTATCCCAAAATTCTGTTTGGTTTTCCAAGCGCTTTCCATTGCACAGTACTTCCGTACTATGATTGCCAAATCCGCAAAGTGTACTATGTCACGGCGGTTTATAGCATTGAGGAGTCCTTCATCCGTGCAGTTTTTGCAGAAGAGTGAGACCACGTTCTCCTCGCGGCTGTCCCTGACCTTGTTAAGTGCAAGGAGGAATCTGGCCCAGTAGTGATGCATGGTTTCCTGGGACTCTTTCCTGATGCGGGAGAGATGGTTTAAGTCCAGGTAGGTGTTGTTGGCTGAATCCGGATTCTGATCCGATCTAACACCCAGGGGTGTGGGAGGCCCCGAGCCTGATAGCTCGGGATCCGGAGTGTCGCCCAATTTCTTCAGCCCGATGCCCGATTCTAAGTCCGGGACCTGGGTCACATCTTCCTTTGAGCAAGTATTCAGCTCAGGGAGTTCTATGATCCGGACATAATTCGTCCTCAAAGTCGAGGGACGGTCTGTGTGAGGTTCTTCCACTACCGCTATCTCACGGGTGGCCGGCGGGGATCTAATGTCCCTTTGGTCGGGTTTAAGCCCGATCCGGTCGTAGTCCGCAGCGACTCCCAGAGCGTCAATGCGATCCAAGAGCTCGTTGAGGGTGGAGAGCTCCATCGGATCCATATGTTTGGCGAGTTCCGAACTGACGCAAAGGTTATGATTGATGACCTGAGAGGCCATCGTTGGTGCTACCGCCGATTGGGCGGCCATGATAAAGCCGCCGAGTCGGAGAGTCTGGCCTAAAGCCAGAGCACCCTCCGAGGTAATGTCGTCCTTGACGACGAGACGAGCCATCAAGCCTTGCGGTGGCGACACAGTGGAACTCTCAATGATAGCACCAATGTCGGTGTCAAAACCGGCGGATCTCGGGTAGAGGGTCCCGATCTATGCGTCAAGGCTGATGGTAATAGGAAGCAAGGGACATAGATGTTTACCCAGGTTCGGGCCCTCTCGATGGAGGTAAAACCCTACTTCCTGCTTGATTAATATTCAAGATATGGGTAGTACAAGAGTAGATCTACCACGAGATCGTAGAGAATAAACCCTAAGAGCTAGCCTATGATGGTATGATTGTAATTGTGATCGGCCTTCTAAGGACCAACCTCTCCGGTTTATATAGACACCGGAGAGGGATAGGGTTTACATGGAGTCAGTTACAAGAAAGGAAACACAATATCCAGATCGCCAAGCTTGCCTTCCACGCCAAGGAGAGTCCCATCCGGACACGGGCCGAAGTCTTGAGTCTTGTATCCTCACGCTTCAATAGTCCAGACATTGTACACAGTCTGGCTGTCCGGATACCCCCTAATCCAAGACTCCCTCACCCCCACCCTGAACCCTAAGATAGATAGTGGGGTACCTCTCCGGCGAGCCCCCGTCCCCGCTGCGGGTGGTTCTTCCTCAACTCCGGCGAGCCCCCCAACCGCTGAAAATCGATTGACCCAAAAGTCGATTCAGTCGACTGAAGTGTGGCTTAATCGAAGGAGAGCAGCAGCATGAGCGAGGGGGAGAGTAGCAGCAGCACCTGGGCGAGTGAGCGATCGAGCGAGAGCCGGAGCAGCAGCTGCTGCGCGAGCGAGAGCCGGAGCAGGAGCAGCAGATCCGGCTGGTATGGACGCCGCCGCAGATGGGGCCTCGCACTGGGGGAGAGCCCCCGTGGAGATGTCGCCCGCGGTGCCGGCTTCAAGGTAGCTGCTCCATGGGGGTGCGGGATGGAGCACCGTCGGCGCCGGGAGGTCGAGTTAAGGAGAAGGTGCGATGCGATGAGTGTACAACCTCTTTGGTGGCGCCGAGTAGGCCTCGGCTTCGTCCGAGGAGTCGGTGAGGATGCTGCGGTTCCGGTGGAGCAGGTTAAGGTGGCGCTGTGGGGATGGAGCAGCCGCGATAGACGAGGTGATCGTCGGAGCAGCTCCTTGGAGGTGGAGGACGGGGCGGCTGAACCGGCGGGACGGCGAGATGGACGACGGATCCTCATCCAGGGAGGTGGACGAGGGACGTCGAGCTGTTGTGGTGGACGACGTCATTGGGGAAGAGGCTCCGGTTGGGCAGCAGTGACGTGGCGGATGGAGGAGGGTGGGGTTTCACGGTTGGAGCGGAGATGTTATGGCATCCTGGGATTTAGAATTGCGAAAAGGGGGTGATGGGAGGGGGTGAAGCATGACTTAGGGACACACTTGTCCAAAATGTAGGGTGTGTTACAAAAGTACCCCCCACCGATTTGAGCTGCGTCCCTTTCGGCTCTAGGTTAGAAGGGGGATTTCCCGTGTCGGGATTTGGCAGCTGGAGGGAGTTTTCGCGTGCGTTGTAATTTCGGGATAGCAAGGCGCGGGTTGTGAAGGCGCCAGTTCTGGGAGCACGATATCTGAATTTTCGGGATATAACAGGACGCGGGTTGAATTTTAGGGACAAGCCTAACGTGTAGTAATATTGTACTTGTATGTACCAAATCAATTCGCACTTCCCTCAACCAAAAAGAAAACAAAAAAAATAAAACTATTCACACCACACAAAGAGAGAGTCTTGCCCCGTTGTACTATACAAATGCTATTCAAAGCTACTCCCTCCTTCCATCTATATAGGGCCTAAAGCGTTTTTCGATGCTAACTTTGACCAAATATTAGAGCAATGATATATGACATGTAGCTTACACAAAACACACCGTTAACTTCGTCTGTGAAAGGTTCTTTCAATGATATAATTTTCACATGTACTATTAATCTTGTCAATATTCAAAGGCGGTCTTAAAAATCTCATTACGGCCTATATAGATGGAAGGAGGGAGTATGAATCCACGTTATGTCCGATTAAATTTTTTCGCTTGCTGTATATTGCATGTAACCTACACATACCAACATTTTAATGCATTCCAAATGTCTATACTACCGCTACAATTCAAACTAAATTTGAATTCGTTTCTCTATTTCAATAAGAATCTACAATCATGATTGTTGCCAACTTCAACCATCATTCGTGTATTACGTTAATAACACACCACATGATTACTATAGAGATAGATATGAACTATGTGTACTACATGAACTCGATTTCTATTTTTTGAATACACTTGATGTTGATTCCAAATAATAGTACATTTGATGTACTAACTATATATTCATAATCTAAACCATTTTCCATACGTACACCGTGTTTATCACACAAAGTATAGTGCCCCGCCCCTACATTATGACAAGTATTTAGACCTGAGTTGCAAAAGCCACACATTAGCCCAAATTATAATCAATGTTCTAGATTATGATATCTTCTTCAATTATCTCTATCCACTTTTTTATAATGAATTATGATCTTTGTTCGTCTTTTACACCTTCACGATCCTCTTCTATTTGTAGCTAGCTAGCGCTAACTTTCTATCGTGCATGCACATGCCCGCCCCCCTCACACACCCTTAGCGTCCCCTCCATCGCGCACGTTCATTATTACTCTTTAGGTCGTCCACCAGCGGTGTGTGTAGGCCCTCGACTCCTTCTTTCTGGCACACACCGGTCGATATACCTCTCTAGCCAAGTGTGCCTACAACAAACACATATATACTTCCCCTCTTCTCTTCTCACCGTCCATGCCCCCGTATGTCCAATACGATTCCACGCAGGTGCACACTCCCGCCCATCTTTTCATTAATCACATGCTCACACACTCTTCCCCCCTCGACATGGTAGGCCTCTCGCACCTCCTCCTAGCCACACCCTCTCCCCCTGTCTGCCTCTCCGGACCTTATTTGGTTCTAACACATGCAGGCATGTATATGAACTGATCTCCCTACATATAGCCAGGTCGACTATAATTCGTTTTCACCAAGCACCGATACACTTACCTCGCTAGTTATGTCTCTCCTTTTCTCGGAAACACGACGGTTGATCTTCCTATGTAGTTACGCATGCTTACCACAACCATATCTTCTCCCCTGATCATCCTTGAATACCTCCCGACCCGTCTCTCACACGCACGTGCATAGACAGACAGACATCCCCCGCCCTCTCTTATTGATATTGCACTCATACCCTCCGTTTGTCTAGCAGGCCTCTCCCACCATTTGTGAGACACCACTCCACCACCAACCCTCCGACACTCTACCTTTGTCTTTTTCCCAACCTTATTCCTCTCCTACACATATCCATGGATGTCGATCGATCCCCCTCAATACATAGCTAGGTCTCTCTCCTTCCCCACACATATACTAGTCCATCGGTCTCTACCCCCCCCCCCACACACACACCGATAGTCGAACATTGTAGGTAGGTATCCATGCCACGGAGAAGAACTGCACCTCTGCCCTCTCAAATTCCAGTAGGCCAGCCGTGCTCTATCTTTGACGTGGGCAAACACAAATTTGATGGCACTCCTTATTGCTCGGGCATCCACACACTTATCGATATCTCACGTCCATGACTCCGTTTCACACACATTGCATATGTTACGTTTTTCTGATTGAGATATCATCAACACATCGCCTCTGTTTCGCACAAACCATCTCTCTCACACCCACCCACGTACGTATCTGCACCTAAAGAAGAAGTGCACGCAGGACGCATGTACTGACGTCTCATTCTCGGCCACACCCGCGCGGGTACACGGTGGAGTTTGTTTCTGTACAAAAAGACAGCCCACGTGATAATTTGATGCGTCTAGCAGTTGTTTACTCGAAGGAGGGTCGGGTACCACGCCTAGAATATAAAACAATTGCTGTGGGGAAAATGGAAAAATGGGTTTGTCTCTCGTCACACCATCTCACACAAGGCCGCCGTGGCCTCTCTCTCTCAGCGGCTGTCAGTGATCCGGCCGCATCCCGTCTGCCGGCGGAAAGGGAGGATGTGCATCGTCTCTCCGTTCGACGGTGTTTAGTCAGCTCGTCACAATCTGCGGTACCCGCCGTTCTCTCTGACCAAGCTCCGGCGCGGTAGGTCCTTCGCCACTTGCTCGGTGCCGCAGTATGGGCCGATCCTGGCCGCCAGCGCCCTCCTAGTAACATCCCGACGAACCTCAGGTACAACTTCCTCCGGCCTTGCTCCACTGCCCATCTTCCCACATTGCTGCATGTGGATCTTCTTTAGTTGTTTGCTTCAATCGTATCTCAGCCGGCGTACTTTCCATCTTGCAATCTCGTCCTCAAACCATTTTTGATAAACCACCACATGCTATCTTTCCCTTTTTACATGGTACATGCTTCTTTTTTGTCGGCGGATGTGTCTTCAACTCGTGTTATTGGGCAGTAATTGTTTCCTTTTGACCTCCTTTTGCAAGCAGGACTATCCATTTTCTCCTCATTGCTATTGCGACCTTTTGGTGAACTGCGCAAATCACTTTTCTGAAGAGTGTTTTGTGCAGTTCCACCAAAATGTCACACGGGCAATGTTTTTACATTTCTGTGGGACTGCGGAAAGGGAGATTGGTTTTGCTATCCTCCTCATCGAACTTCGTGCCTAATCTTCTCCAACAAGAAGTAGTCCTAAAGAGAGATCGTAGAGGTGATCGGCTTCTATTTATGTGTGTTATGTTTCATCATATAGTTCCACTATTATTGTAATCACACTGACTGGATATCTTTGCAAACAGGTATGGTCCGCCCGATTTTAGTGGAGCTGCACAAAATGATCGGATTGTGGTGTCGTTCATACACCTCTTTTTTGGCTACAGAGCTGGGTGAAACTAGCTGCCAAGCAATGAACACTGTGCCAAGGAAATGGAGCCATGCCTACGAACATCATCAATCAATTATATTTTTTTCTTTATTTGTACACCTTCTCACAACTTTTATCTTCAGTTGTGATGTGAATATTGGCGCAGATCTGCGAACCATTGAGATGCATTAGCCATGGTAGTTTCATTTGTATTTGATGGAATGTTGTAACGAGATAATCTCGAGGCAAGACACATGAATCCTAAGTTGAAACCTTTTTCATAAAAATTATGCATACATATAAACAAATCCTGGAGGATTGATAGCAATGCCAGAAACAATTCAACTTCATTTCGCCGACATGTTGGACATCCTTCATCCGGCTCCACCTGCCATGCAGCAATATTGAGTGCACAACACAACTTCAGGGAAAGATTCACCCTGGTCGTTGCGCCGCAGTAGTACTGACTAGTGAGCAGTCAAATCACAGAGCCCCACCTTCGCCACAGTAAGTTGCTCGGACGAAGCAACCATCATTTCTCTGCTCCTTGAATCCGCTGGTACTCCCATATTCCCACAGTAATAAGTTGCTCGGGCAAATCAACCATCACTATATCCGCTCATGTGTGATGACCACAGGAGCTATCCATTCAGATTGCATGTTAAAAAAATAAAGGTCGACAACTAATGCGGCAAACTTTCAAAAAAAAAAAACTAATGCGGCACCTCGGGCCAACGCGGCCAGATTGCATTTTGCACGAGAAATCACACACCATGTTTCATTGACATGTGGTCCCGTTCCAACGTACTAGTGAGACGACGACGAGTATGTAATGCCCCGAGACCGACGCTCCAGATGCCTTCCTTGTATTCCGGGTTTCGTCGTGTGATTTATTTGTTTGATGCATTCATCATTGCATCATTTGCATTGCATCATGTCATCATGCAACCCTTTTTAAAACTTACCTAAATAAATTGCATAGATCGTTGATCTATTTAAATCGAGGGATATTCACATGGTGATTTCTCTTTAAAACATATTCAAAGACTCCTACTATTATTAGGGAGCTATATTAAATATTCCACTAATTCGGAATCACCCATAAACACACCTACAAAATAATTTTGTTCCTTTTCTGCTTCAAGTTTGGTCTCCAACCTTGCCATGTATTCTTTTATCATATTCCGGAGCTCCACCAAAAATCCAAACATTTTGGACCTTCCCAAACCTCACTTCCTATTCAAATCATTTGAATTTAAATCAAATGAGTTTGAATTTAAACTTTCGGTCATGCCCACTTCCATTTTTCTTGGAGCAAGCGCATTTTTGCGAGTCCGGGAAAATAAACCCGTTGCCCAAATTCTTGTCCACTCATTTCTTTTCTCTCCCTTTTCTTTCTTTTCTTTTTCTGTTTTTGTGAGAGATTTGAAGAGGTGAGAAAGAGAGAGATAGATGCCAGCAACAACAGCCGACCAGGCATCTGGCCTTTTTCCCTCTCTACGGTCTGGCCCAAGGCCCACCTAAACCCTTACTAACCCTCTCCTCCTCTCGCGTTGCCACCCACACACAGAGAGGAGCGAGATCCCCTCGCGCCCGGTCCCCAACGCCTGGAGGCCTCCTCCCGTGCCTCACCACCCCCTCGCGCCGTCCAGCGACCGCCGCTGCCTCCGTCGTCCCCTGGCCAAGCTGCTGCCAGTATCCGGCGCCGCCCTCTGCCTCCTCCTCGTCGCCCCATGCCTCCCCGAGAGCCACCTCGGCCTCGAGTAGCGCCGCCCCTCCGTCGTCCGCTTCCGGCGTCTCCGACCCTCCTTTGCATCGACCTCCCCTGCGCCAAGCCCCACCACCGGCCTGCTACCTCGCCTCCCCAACCCGAGCTGGCCCGGATCCGGCCATCCTCGACACCTTGGGTCGCTAACCATGGACGCCTCTGCTCCATCATCGGACGGCTGCTTCTCCGCGCGCCTCTGTTCATCGTCGTTGTCACCACAAGCCCGGTGATCGCTTCCTGCCGTTGACCACCACCATCGCCTCCTTGCTGCTGCCTTGCTTCTGCGTCGTTCGCAAGTCCCGCTGGAGGCCACACGCGAGCCCGTGTTGACTTCCCTTGCTCCACCACCATCAGCGCCTGGCAGCACCTTCTCTGTCCGTGACTCGTGCTACTGCTGCTCGCCTTGCCGCTGCCATGGCCTCCCACTTGTAGCCCCTCGCCAAGCATGCTACGTGATGCTGCCCCTTTTGTTGTTGCCAAGGCTACTGAATCCAGGGACACAAGACCGCCTTGGTGGATTCCTTTTGATATGTACCACGACAACCGTCGAGACCGCCAAGTTCCACTACTGATGAACGTTTTGGAATCACCAAGTCAGACTGCAACGCGAAGACCATGTACAACTACTAACATCCGTGGATTTCACCAAGTACCTCTACCGACGACCTGAACATCTACGGTATATGTACGACTTCGAACCGTGTACCACGACGACCCGCCAAGACCCTGAACAACTACCGTCGCCGTGTACCACTACTTCCACTACGACCGTCGCGAGAACGACTACTTCCACTACCGTCGCCATGTGAACAACTACTTCCCACGACGACCCGTGAACGACTACTTCCACTACAAACTCGACCCGCTCCGAAAAAGCACGCTTCAAAGGTATAACCCCGAGACGACGTCCATGGACCGAATGCATGTGTTGAATGAGATGCACCCTATGTTTGCACCGTGCCCATTTGCTTCATGCACGTCCCTCCTCGTTTGCCATGCCGCCATCCCGTGGGAACCCGGTAACGTGGAGCACCCCACCATCTTGCATGACTCGCTCACGCTCACTTCCTTTTGCACCAGTATCTCCGTGAGCTACCGGAACCGATATGTTGCCGTGGCATCATTTTCGGATTCGTTGCCGTGGCACCCGTTTTGTTCCGCCATGGTGACCAAATGCTTCATAACATGCTCGTGTCAACATTTTCATAAAAATTGCATATAACTTGTATATGTCATCCGCATCATGATAACAACATTTAAAATGTTTAAACTTGTTGTTGCATTAAATTGCTAAATGCATATGGGGATTTTCCGGAATTGTCGTTTGTTGCTTTCGACCTCATTTAAACTTGCCTAAATAGTTAGTTTATTTATGCTTCACCTCTTGCCATGTTTAATAACATTTAATATTGTTGAGTAGCTTATAACTAGAGAGAACTAAATAATTGATGTGGTGTTTCGTCAATATGCAACTCGTGCATATTGAGCTCCACTTAACTTGTAGTGTTGTTTGTGCTTTGCCATGCCATGCCTCATTAAACCGGACATGCATCATACTTGATTGTGCTTCATGCCATGTTTATGTGATGGTTGTTTACTATGTTGTTTGTTTCTTTCCGGGTTGCTTCTCTCATTAGCTTCGGTTTCGTTCCGGAGTTGTGAGGATCTGTTCGACTTCGTCCGTTTGTCTTCTTCATGGACTCGTTCTTCTTCCTAGCGGGATCTCAGGCAAGATGACCATACCCTCGAAATCACTTCTATCTTTGCTTGCTAGATGCTTGCTCTTTTGCTATGCCTATGCTACGATGCCTACCACTTGCTATATCATGCCTCCCATGTTGCCATGTCAAGCCTCTAACCATCCTTTCCTAGCAAACCGTTGTTTGGCTATGTCACCGCTTTGCTCGGCCCCTCTTATAGCGTTGTTAGTTGCAGGTGAAGATGAAGTTTGTTCCTTGTTGGAACATGGAGATGTTGTTCCTTGTTGGAACATGTTTACTTGTTGGGATATCACAATATCTCTTATTTAATTAATGCACCTATATACCTGGTAAAGGGTGGAAGGCTCGGCCTTATTCCTGGTGTTTTGTTCCACTCTTGCCGCCCTAGTTTCTGTCATACCGGTGTTATGTTCCCGGATTTTGCGTTCCTAACGCGGTTGGGTGATTTATGGGACCCCCTTGACAGTTCGCTTTGAATAAGACTCCTCCAGCAAGGCCCAACCTTGGTTTTACCATTTGACTACCTACCACATATACCCTTTCCCTTGGATTCTGCAGACTCAAGGGTCATCTTTATTTTAGCCCCCCCGGGCCAGTGCTCCTTCGAGTGTTGGTCCGAAACGGGCAGACTGCGGGGCCACCACGAGGCAACTCGAGGGCTGGTTTTACTCATAGGCTGACCTATCCGGTGTGCCCTGAGAACGAGGTACGTGCGACTCCTATCGGGATTTGTCGGCACATCCGGGCGGCTTTGCTGGTCTTGTTTTATTACTGTCGAAATGTCTTGTAGTCCGGGATTCCGAGACTGATCGGGTCTTCCCGGTAGAAGGAATATCCTTCGTTGATCGCGAGAGCTTCTAATGGGCTAAGTTGGGACACCCCTGCAGGGTATTATCTTTCGAAAGTCGTGCCCGCGGTTATGAGGCAGATGGGAATTTGTTAATGTCCAGTTGTAGAAAACCCGAAGTTGACCTTAATTAAAATACATCAACCGCGTGTGTAACCGTGATGGTCTCTTCTCGGCGGAGTCCGGGAAGTGAACACGGTGTTGGAGTTATGTTTGACGTAAGTAGTTTCAGGATCACTTCTTGATCGCTACTAGCTTCACGACCGTGCCTTGCTTCTCTTCTCGCTCTCTTTTGCGATTGTAGCCACCATATATGCTAGTCGCTTGCTGCAGCTCCACCTCATTACCCCATCCTTCCTATAAGCTTAAATAGTCTTGATCTCGCGGGTGTGAGATTGCTGAGTCCTCGTGACTCACAGATACTTCCAAAACCAGTTTGCAGGTGCCGATGAAACCGTGCAGGTGACGCATCTGAGCTCAAGGAGGAGCTCGATGAAGATCTTGTTCATTGTGTTGTTTCGTTTCAGTTGACGTAGTGGAGCCCAGTTGGGACGATCGGGGATCTGTGTAGCATTTGGGGTAGTCTTCTTTTATTTTGGTTCCATAGTCGGACCTTGATTGTATCTGTATGATGTAATGCTTTACTCATGTATTTTGTGAAGTGGCGATTGTAAGCCAACTATGTATCTCTTTCCCTTATGTATTACATGGGTTGTGTGAAGATTACCTCACTTGCGACATTGCTTTCAATGCGGTTATGCCTCTAAGTCGTGCTTCGACACGTGGGAGATATAGCCGCATCGAGGGCGTTACAAGTTGGTAATCCGAGCCTTCCCCGACTTTAGGAGCCCCACTGCTTGATCGTTTTTTGCGGCCGAGTTGTGTCTAGAAAAATGTTTTGAGTCATTTAGGATTATATATATCGGAGAGTTAGGAATTCTTTTTACTCCTCAGCCCCTTCGTCGCTCTGGTGAGGACTCCTGACGTAGAGTTTTGACTCTTCTCTTCTCAAATTTCACTAAATTTTTTTTAGGATCATGCGGGTATCTTGGAATCGTTCCGATGGTTTCATGATGAGAACATTGTCTTGGTTCCTCCTGTCAGGGGTTTAGTGGAAATGTCCCGGGGAGTTGAGCTCTGAGGTGTTGTCGCCATATTTTTATCGTTGCAGTTCTGGAATACCTGAGTTTAGTACGCCGACATCGAAAATCTCTTTTATGCAGTTCGTTGGTGAGATAACCTCGACGCCACCCAGTACTGGGGCGGGAGTTCGGGAGTATCGCCATAACTTGTATAACGAATGCTTTTCAAAGGTTGAGGTAGATGATTTGTGAAGGTTTCTTGGTTATGTGTTGAAGGATGGATACAACTGGATGTAGGATTTGCTAGTTTTGGGTGAGATATTATGCTTCCCCTGTATCCCCAACACCTGATTGCATAACCGGAAAATTTCGAGAGTTTCATAGGTGGGAATTCAAGTAGCTCTTAGGATATCTTTCCGACGGATGTATGATATGAAATTGGGGTTCGACGTCTAGTGGTCCGCCTATTCACGGTTGGTTTTACAGTGGTCTCGTTGTGTCTTAAAGAGTCCTTGGCTATGCCGACTCGGGGACGCTTCGTATGTCATGTGCACTGCCTTGTACATGATGGTGCTATACGATCGAGCCCGTGTAGGCCCCACCATGAAAACTTCGGACGAAATCTCTATCATATGTTTGTTCCGGCTTATTCTGCAAGCCAGTCCTTTGTTTTTTGTTTTGAGTTGTGGTATTCGAGTTGCTTCAATGTCAAGTGTTGATTACATACCTTTCCGAAATGGTGTTCTCATACTCCGATGTGAATACCAATCCTTCTCGACAATCGAGATTGTCATGTCAATCCTTTTCAACCGGCGTGTTTCTCTTCAAGTGGATCCGATCACTTCAACATCAGCAAGACCAATTATCATTTCTTCTCAACGGTGTTTGTTTCATCCGTCTCCAAGTTGCCTTTGTTTTTTCCCGCCCACCTGTCGTGGGAAACGAACACCTATGGGGCAGGGCCCCTTCTGGTCCGGCAAGGGAGCGGAGGGCGCACGCAGAGCAGATCGACACGAAAGCACGCGGGGGATTTTACCCAGCTTCGGAGCTCTCCGGAGAGATAAAACTCCTACTGCTGCTTTGTGTTTCTATTCTGTTCTTGCTCGAGAGTGTATGTGTGTTGTAGTTCGAATGAGTCCAACCCCTTCTACGTGCGCATGGGCCTCCTTTTTATAGTCTAAAGGGGTCACCGACAGGTGGCAGCGTAGAAGGAGGGGTAAAAAAGTAAAAACGCAGGTTGGTACAACCACTATCAATAGTGCCCCCTACCTAACTCTGACGGTAGGGGACAAGGGCATTTAATGCCCGTCCGGTCGCCCCAATAGTGTAGGAAGCGACCGTTAGGGGCGCCACCGATCGCCACGATGGCCTCCTTGTCAGCTCCATGCGCCACCTCGCACCGCTTGGCTGCACAGCTACCCGCCACGTACACCAGGAGCAATCCTGTGGCGACACGTTGTCGGGTGAGCTGGAGCGTGGGCGCAGAGTGGTGGCTTCGCCGCGGCAAGTGCCTTGCCGCGGTCTCTGTCTTGTCGCACCCGCAAGCTTGCCGCTCGTCGGGTCTTGCCGGGACGCGCGGTGCGTCGCGGCAAGTTTTCTGAAGCGCCTTGGTTGGCCTTCCCGGCAAGCTCCTCTTGCCGGGGCCTTGTCCTTCACGGCAAGCTTCTCTTGCCGGGGCCTTGTCTTCTCGGTTTACACTTTGTTCTTGAATGGCAGTAATGGAAATGACGAAGGATCTTGGCGGACGCCCGGCAAGCCTTGCCGCGGTGCGCTGCGACTGCCCATGCACAAGTTCGGGGTACTAAGGTACCCCTACTTTAGTACGCCGACACCACCCACCCTTTTTCCTCAAGGACTAAGATTTCTTTACCAAGTATCCTTTTATTTTTGTGAAGTTTCTCCATTCTTTTCCGTCAATGTTCTTACCCGGTGGTTCTCAAGAAGATGCTCTACTAGTTCGTCATTCCTCATTCCTTTCTCTTCTCCGGTGGATTCAAGTCAAGTTTTGTTGATCATACATTTTTCCTCATTTCAATGTCTTCTCATACCGGTGCACCTCATTATCATTCTACTTCTCGCTATTTGTTATTCCGGAGTGCTCAAGATATCTCGAAGATTCGTGTTTCCACTCTGCATTCGTTCAAGCTCTTTCGAGATTGGAATCTCATTCAAGTCATTTAATTCAACCGGTGAAACATGTCTTTTAAATCTTTTCAACAGTGTTCTTTTGAGTGGGCCCTAACCCACAGGTCTTTTCCCAGGATCTTACCTATCTCTTCTATTTTCCTAGAGCTATCCTAAATTCTTCTCCAAGTTTGACGTAAGAATGAGTTATCATTAGTCAAATGCTTTTCTCCAAGATCTTTCAAATTCTTTTCATAGTTGGCTCAACCTCTTCGCTTTCGATTCTTCCAGTGTGTCTCAATAATTCTTGGTGGTGTTTCTCGTTGTCATTCTCATCATTTGAAGACCGAAGAAGAGTTTCTCTTTAATCTTGCTCTTTTCTCTTCAAGATTCATGGTGCTAGCTTGTTGCCATCCTCTCATAATTGTTTTCGATTGTGAGAATCTTTTTCACCCATCCGGAGCATTTTAGGAGTCTTTTCAGTTTCATTCTTTGAAGCCCATCATCTCAGTATTATTCATTCAAGCTTTCAGCTCTCGTTCTCCAAATCATACCGGTGCGTCATTCAAGTATTCTCTAATCAGCTCGTGATCTATTCGTTCATTTGTATCTAAATACCCTCAAGTATCTTCATTCATTTTGCAATTCTTCCCGGTGATTTGTGCATTTGCTACGTTCAATTTCAATTCTTACGGTGGTTCGTTCAAGAGTTCTCTTTCTTTGTTATCATATCAATTCATTCGTTCTTTCCAAATCCTACCGGTGGTTCGTTGAAGACCTTCTCAAGTTTACGCCATATCTCTCTTAATCCTTTCTACGAGAATAAGTAGTATGCCAAATCCGTTGCTTGTCATCAATTTAAATTGGTGAAGGATACGCATAACATAATTCTTGTTCTTGTTTCATCCAAGTGATTAATTCCTTCTTTCGTAGTTTGTTCATGATGAATAAATTCTCGGTTTCAGTTGTTTCATCTTTTCTTTTCCCGGAGTTCCAAGCTCTCATCATCACGAAGATCCATCTAAATCATTGCAAGGCTTCACCTTGTGTTTTCAACTTCTCTTTCTTTCTATCACCCTTTTGTTTACCGGAGTTCTTCATGGAGGCTCTACATGGTGCTTCGTCAAGGATTCTTTTCATTCTTCAATTGTTCATCAAGATTTCTCTCGAAGTTAAGATCCGTCAAGCCATACTTCAAAATAAACATGGTGCTCAACACATGTTTTGTTTTGAGGAGTTCAAGCATTCTTCATCTTGCATTCCGAAGTGCAATTCTTTCGACCTTATCTTTTCAGGTGGTGTTATGTCATTTTGACAGTTTCATTCATGTTTCATGATTCACATGTTGTCAAGAATGAGGTATTTTAAATCCATCAATCTCTTCGTTGGATTTATCTTGTGTCATGTTTTCACCTAAAGCCTTCCCTAAGGAATGTTGCTATTTTGGTGCTTATTAATGACCCAATTTATCTCTTTTCCATCTTGATGGAACAAGCTTTCATCTCTTCGTTAATCTCAAGCAAGCAATTGTTTCCGTTAGTGGCCGGTTGTCACCTCATAATGTTGAGATGTTTCCATAAGCCCACTACAAACTTATTCTTTTCGTTGTTGGTCTTCCAACAACTCTACTCTAACCTTCTTGCAAGGTTTCCTTCCAAATTCAATTGTGGTAGAAGTTGTCATTTTCTTCTCAGTCCCTTTATCCCAACGGTCTAGTTTCTATTCTTTCGTTCTGGAGGCATTGTGATGTTGTGCTCTTTAATCATCATCTTGTTTTGTCAGGATCATGTTCTTTTCATGCTTATCCATTTAACCGTAGTGTCGTGTCTTTTTCTTTCAAGTTCTTTTTCATCTTATCAAGTCTTGCATCTCTTTTCAACCGGAGTGTTGTCCGATTTTGATCTTCCTTGTTCCTTGTTTATCTCGTTTCAACCAGAGTGATTTCAATTCCTTCTTGTCCATTGTATTCGTCATTCATAGATTTGCAACCTTCAAGTCCTCGTAATGTTCCTTGTTCCTCTTTTCTAACGGATTGTTTGCAATCTCGTTCATCTCTGTTGTACTCTTTCTTTTAAATTGCTCAACCTCTCAAGGTTCATGGTTTCACTCGTTGGTCAAAGAAGCAACTTAGCTTTACCTCTTCTCTTTCTCTTCCGTTTCTCTCCGGTGCCATCCAAGATCTCGGGACGAGATCCTCTTGTAGTGGTGGAGTGTTGTAACGCCCCGAGACCGACGCTCCAGATGCCTTCCTTGTATTCCGGGTTTCGTCATGTGATTTATTTGTTTGATGCATTCATCATTGCATCATGTCATCATGCAAGCCTTTTTAAAACTTACCTAAATAAATTGCATAGATCGTTGATCTATTTAAATCGAGGGATATTCACATGGTGATTTCTCTTCAAAACATATTCAAAGACTCCTACTATTATTAGGGAGCTATATTAAATATTCCACTAATTCGGAATCACCCATAAACACACCTGCAAAATAATTTCGTTCCTTTTCTGCTTCAAGTTTGGTCTCCAACCTTGCCATGTATTCTTTTATCATATTCCGGAGCTCCACCAAAAATCCAAACATTTTGGACCTTCCCAAACCTCACTTCCTATTCAAATCATTTGAATTTAAATCAAATGAGTTTGAATTTAAACTTTCGGTCATGCCCACTTCCATTTTTCTAGGAGCAAGCGCATTTTTGCGAGTCTGGGAAAATAATCCCCTTGCCCAAATTCTTGTCCACTCATTTCTTTTCTCTCCCTTTTCTTTCTTTTCTTTTTTTGTTTTTGTGAGAGATTTGAAGAGGTGAGAAAGAGAGAGATAGATGCCAGCAACAACAGCCGACCAGGCATCTGGCCTTTTTCCCTCTCTACGGTCTGGCCCAAGGCCCACCTAAACCCTTCCTAACCCTAGGCCCCGACCCTCTCCATCGATCTCCCCCTCTCGTTCCCGTGCCGCCGCCACACGCACACGCATCGCACCAGGGAGAGGATCCCCACGCTCCTCCCTCCTCTCGCTCGTCTCCCTCTCCTCCCCTCGCGTTGCCACCCACACACAGAGAGGAGCGAGATCCCCTCGCGCCCGGTCCCCAACGCCTGGAGGCCTCCTCCCGTGCCTCACCACCCCCTCGCGCTATCCAGTGACCGCCGCTGCCTCCGTCGTCCCCTGGCCAAGCTGCTGCCATGTTCCAGTGCCGCCCTCTGCCTCCTCCTCGTCGCCCCACGCCTCCCCGAGAGCCACCTCCGCCTCGAGTAGCGCCGCCCCTCCGTCGTCCGCTTCCGGCGTCTCCGACCCTCCTCTGCATCGACCTCCCCTGCACCAAGCCCCGCCACCGGCCTGCTACCTCGCCTCCCCAACCCGAGCTGGCCCGGATCCGGCCATCTTCGACACCTTGGGTCGCTGGCCATGGACGCCTCTGCTCCACCGTCGGACGGCTGCTTCTCCGCGCGCCTCTGTTCGTCATCGTTGTCACCACAAGCCCGGTGATCGCTTCCTGCCGCTGACCACCACCATCGCCTCCTTGCTGCTGCCTTGCTTCTGCGTCGTTCGCAAGTCCCGCTAGAGGCCACACGCGAGCCCGCGTTGACTTTCCTTGCTCCACCACCATCAGCGCCCGGCAGCACCTTCTCTGTCCGTGACTCGTGCTGCTGCTGCTCGCCTTGCCGCTGCCATGGCCTCCCACTTGTAGCCCCTCGCCAAGCATGCTACGTGATGCTGCCCCTTTTGTTATTGCCAAGGCCACTGAATCCAGGGACACAAGACCGCCTTGGTGGATTCCTTTCGACAAGTACCACGACGACCGTCGAGACCGCCAAATTCCACTACCGATGAACGTTTTGGAATCACCAAGTCAGACTACAATGCGAAGACCATGTACAACTACTGACATCCATGGATTTCACCAAGTACCTCTACCGACGACCTGGACATCTACGGTATATGTACGACTTCGAACCGTGTACCACGACGAACATGTACGGCTACACGACGACCCGCCAAGACCCTGAACAACTACCGTCGCCGTGTACCACTACTTCCACTACGACCGTCGCGAGAACGACTACTTCCACTACCGTCGCCATGTGAACAACTACTTCCCACGACGACCTGTGAATGACTACTTCCACTACAAACTCGACCCGCTCCGAAAAAGCACGCTTCAAAGGTATAACCCCGAGACGACGTCCGTGGACCGAATGCATGTGTTGAATGAGATGCACCCTATGTTTGCACCGTGCCTGTTTGCTTCATGCACGTCCCTCCTCGTTTGCCATGCCGCCGTCCCATGGGAACCCGGTAACCGGGAGCACCCCACCATCTTGCATGACTCGCTCACGCTCACTTCCTTTTGCACCGGTATCTCCGTGAGCTACCGGAACCGAAATGTTACCGTGGCATCATTTTCGGATTCGTTGCCGTGGCACCCGTTTTGTTCCGCCATGGTGACCAAATGCTTCATAACATGCTCGTGTCAACATTTTCATAAAAATTGCATATAACTTGTATATGTCATCCGCATCATGATAACAACATTTAAAATGTTTAAACTTGTTGTTGCATTAAATTGCTAAATACATATGGGGATTTTCCGGAATTGTCGTTTGTTGCTTTCGGCCTACATTTAAACTTGCCTAAATAGTTAGTTTATTTATGCTTCACCTCTTGCCATGTTTAATAACATTTAATATTGTTGAGTAGCTTATAACTAGAGAGAACTAAATAATTGATGTGGTGTTTCGTCAATATGCAACTCGTGCATATTGAGCTCCACTTAACTTGTAGTGTTGTTTGTGCTTTGCCATGCCATGCCTCATTAAACCGGACATGCATCATACTTGATTGTGCTTCATGCCATGTTTATGTGATGGTTATTTACTATGTTGTTTGTTTCTTTCCGGGTTGCTTCTCTCGTTAGCTTCGGTTTCGTTCCGGAGTTGTGAGGATCCGTTCGACTTCGTCCGTTTGTCTTCTTCATGGACTCATTCTTCTTCCTAGCGGGATCTCAGGCAAGATGACCATACCCTCGAAATCACTTCTATCTTTGCTTGCTAGATGCTCGCTCTTTTGCTATGCCTATGCTACGATGCCTACCACTTGCTATATCATGCCTCCCATGTTGCCATGTCAAGCCTCTAACCATCGTTTCCTAGCAAACCGTTGTTTGGCTATGTTACCGCTTTGCTCAGCCCCTCTTATAGCGTTGTTAGTTGCAGGTGAAGATGAAGTTTGTTCCTTGTTGGAACATGGAGATGTTGTTCCTTGTTGGAACATGTTTACTTGTTGGGATATCACAATATCTCTTATTTAATTAATGCACCTATATACTTGGTAAAGGGTGGAAGGCTCGGCCTTATGCCTGGTGTTTTGTTCCACTCTTGCCGCCCTAGTTTCCGTCATATCGGTGTTATGTTCCCGGATTTTGCGTTCCTAACGCGGTTGGGTGATTTATGGGACCCCCTTGATAGTTCGCTTTGAATAAGACTCCTCCAGCAAGGCCCAACCTTGGTTTTACCATTTGACTACCTACCACATATACCCCTTCCCTTGGGTTCTGCAGACTCAAGGGTCATCTTTATTTAAACGCCCCCCGGGCCAGTGCTCCTTCGAGTGTTGGTCCGAAACGGGCAGACTGCGGGGCCACCACGGGGCAACTCGAGGGCTGGTTTTACTCGTAGGCTGACCTATCCGGTGTGCCTTGAGAACGAGCTACGTGCGACTCCTATCGGGATTTGTCGGCACATCCGGGCGGCTTTGCTGGTCTTGTTTTATTACTGTCAAAATGTCTTGTAGTCCGAGATTCCGAGACTAATCGGGTCTTCCCGGTAGAAGGAATATCCTTCGTTGATCGCGAGAGCTTATAATGGGCTAAGTTGGGACACCCCTGTAGGGTATTATCTTTCGAAAGTCGTGCCCGCGGTTATGAGGCAGATGGGAATTTGTTAATGTCCGGTTGTAGAAAACCCGAAGTTGACCTTAATTAAAATACATCAACCGTGTGTGTAACCGTGATGGTCTCTTCTCGGCGGTGTCCGGGAAGTGAACACGGTGTTGGAGTTATGTTTGACGTAAGTAGTTTCAGGATCACTTCTTGATCGCTACTAGCTTCACGATCGTGCCTTGCTTCTCTTCTCTCTCTCTTTTGCGATTGTCGCCACCATATATGCTAGTCGCTTGCTGCAGCTCCACCTCATTACCCCATCCTTCCTATAAGCTTAACTAGTCTTGATCTCGCGGGTGTGAGATTGCTGAGTCCTCGTGACTCACAGATACTTCCAAAACCGGTTTGCAGGTGCCGATGAAACCGTGCAGGTGACGCACCTGAGCTCAAGGAGGAGCTCGATGAAGATCTTGTTCATTGTGTTGTTTCGTTTCAGTTGATCAGTAGTGGAGCCCAGTTGGGATGATCGGGGATCTGTGTAGCATTTGGGGTAGTCTTCTTTTATTTTGGTTCCATAGTCGGACCTTGATTGTATCTGTATGATGTAATGCTTTACTCATGTATTGTGTGAAGTGGCGATTGTAAGCCAACTATGTATCTCTTTCCCTTATGTATTACATGGGTTGTGTGAAGATTACCTCACTTACGACATTGCTTTCAATGCGGTTATGCCTCTAAGTCGTGCTTCGACACGTGGGAGATATAGCCGCATCGAGGGCGTTACAGAGTAGTAGGAGTATTTCCAAACAGATGTGTAGGCTGGGGCGCCCCTTTGTGAACTGTGGCAAACTGGCAACCGTCCATCGACTCTTCGCCTTTCCCTCTCGATTTGGAACTGCTGTCGCACGCTCTTCCTCTCCCTCCTCCATTTTCCTTCAGCCCTTCACCCTTTCTTCTGCCATTGTTCAATCGTCTTCTCCATTGAGGGAACAGGACGGAAACGACACTCTTATTCTTGCCCCGATCTGAAAGATGACGTGGTGGAGGAACTCATTGATCAGTGCGACGTCCTCACCTCAGCTAGCATGGCAGGTTCGTTCAAGCCCATTCTCGACTCAACTAATAACATCATTACAAGGAACCCAAGAGTCAAGGAGCGGTTTGATCTCCCCTATCTTCTTGGCCGTGACCCTGATGACTTGCGCCGTCACGACGGAGGCTTCGCCCTGTGCAAGTTGATGCCGCTTGATAATGATACGTATGATGTTAAGATGCCATCGCTTGAGGGCAAGGCTTGGGCAGGCGCAAATGGAGATTAGGTTGTTTACATTGGGTCCAACTGCGAGTGGGAACTTGTGAATGTGTACACTCGTGACCGGGTTCCACTTCCAAAAATCTCAGCAGACTACCCAGAGGTTGAGCACACCGGTATTGTACGCACGTTCAAATACAATCATGGTGACTGTCTTCTACGGAAGATATCAATTTCTCGAGTTCCCAACCGCTCTTGGAATTACAAAAACTATGAAGTTGTTGCTATCTTCGACAAGCTTGTTGCCGTCCTTGCTTGTTTGACTCGATGGACATTGCTCAAAAATCAGTTTCTGTACACGCATGAGTACTGTGATGAAATTCAATACGAGGGCCTTGTGTTTGGTGCCACCACTCGTGGCACGGTTTTTGCATGGAATCGTTATGATTTCGGTACATTTGTCTTCCACCGTAATTATAATTTTTTCAACCACATGCCTGCGGGTTAGCAAGTTTCCCTTTACTAGTTAACCTTCTTCTTGTGTTTCCAAGGTCCTGTGAACATTCCACCACCTATACTTGAAAATTTTTATAACCAAGGGGAAGATGACGATGGTGATTATCACGAGCATGAGGACGAGCAGCGCCCATATATTCTTTGGCGCCTGGCAACTAATTCTGATGGATCACCTCTTCTCGTGTGTATACAGCCCACTGATGATGTTACTGCTAAGGAAGCAGGTGTAGTCTCCCATGGTCGCACTCTCTAGACCTATTCCAACACCCATTGCATGGTATTTGGGATGGATACTAGTGTGCTAGCGCCAACACCTTCTCCCTGGTACAGAATTGATAGTCTTGGAGAAAACTCACTCTTCCTTGGACAAAACTATCCGATGATGGTGAAATGCGATCCAACTGCTGTTGACACAACGTTACTAGCACCATTTATGAGAAGCAACTGTGTCTATACCTTGGACATTAGCGTGGTTACCTACCCTGGTATGAATATAGTAGGCCGCTTCAGGCTGGATGATCAGTCCTGCGTTGGTCTCGAGATCAACAATAGATGCCCCGTCCGAGAGAATCACTTGTGGTTCAAAGCAAGCGTTTCCAACGCCGAGGAATGGTTGAGTTGAAGCTCATTTCATTGCTTGTTATTTGTTGTGTGGTGAAAACTTTAGTATTTATAATGTATCCTCGTTGTCGATGTGGGTTGATGACCTGTTGTATGTAATAAAATGATATGCCTGTGATAAACTTAATAAATTTATGAATGGCTTTCGAGTTGCTTCTGTGAGTGAGTGGTGCGACGAGGCAAAAAATTATTTTCCGAATACATAATTGTACGTCCATTTTAACAGGTTATCAGATGAGGCCAATCAACAATAGTAGTACACTATTTGTACTAGCTTCACATGCTTCGTGTGTCATGCGGGTGTTTTTACTGTAGCCATATTGTACGTAACCAGCACCTCGAATCCTCGATACTAGTACTATATAGTAAGTAGTAGGAGTAGTAGGGTGGCATGGGCCAGAACAAGCATTCACGTCCAGGAGTACGACACACGCCACTAGCACGACTTCCATCTGACACCATATTTCTTGGAGTCCGTGCTAGAGCAATCTCTTCAACCTCATCGTTTCTCTAACTCAGCCATCGCGCGGCGGGCGAGGTGGGGGTTTGCCGATAGTCGGTTTCCTCAACTGCGGTCCCACTTGTAAGGCCAACTCCAACGCTCTATCAATATATGGATGTACTCTTCTTCCCAATACAAAAACTTGCATCCATTCTACTCCCTCCGTTGCACAATACATGCCTTCTATTTGTAAAAATATATATGTATCTAGACATGTTTTAGTATATAGGTACATCCATGTTTGGACAAATGGAAGTCAAGTATATTGGAACGGAGGGAGTACACAATAAATTTTTTAAGTTAGCACAACTAGTCTAATCCGAGAGCACAACCGAAGATTTGGTCGGGTTGTTCCTCCTTTTGCTGACACGTGGGACATCCTGCATCTAGGTCGTGTCATGAAAGAATATAGAGTGGTAGTTGAAGCCATGAGATGTGCATCTTGGGTTAAACTGTAAATAGAATCTTACTACTCTTGAGTAACTCCAAAAGCGGCCACCGAAGATCTTTATTGGATTTGTTTTTCATCGCTAGCATATCGAGGTGAAAGATGTGCAGGTTCAGTCGGTCCTCTTGCGTTTTCACTGACATGTGGGGCCGCATGTGAGCAAACAGACGATGGGCTCCACGCGTCCGCTGGCTGGCTGAGAAGAGAGATAGAGGAGGGCTGAGCACGGACTGCAGGAAATTTGTTCTACATAACCAACACCTTATATTCACGTGTGGTTGTTTCTAGAATAAAAAAAAGGAGGTACCCCTACTTATGTTACTCCCACTACGCCTAGCCTAAGGTTAGTAGGTGACCTTGCGCTTGGCTCTTCGCCTCTTCCGGAAGTCGATGGTTCTACAGTAGTGCTTCTGGCAATCTGACACCAAATGAACTGCTGCACGTTCATCGCTTGTAAGCAAAAGTTTCTCCTTGTGCTGCGAGCAACCGCACACGCGTTGGCGAGGGAGAAGGTGTAATCAAGCTTCTCGTCGTTCTGCGAGTTGACGGGACACATCAAAGTTATTTACTAGTAGTACGCACTCTCTCCAAAAAAGGGCTGACCATGTCATTGCTACAATCACGTGCTCCGTCGTTGAGTACATGCACTATTCACGTGCCATCGAGGAGAAAAAATATTGCGTAGGTGCCATCGAAGTGCACGACTCACTTACGAAAAAGGGTTTCCCCCCGCTTTCCCCCCGCACGACTCACTTACGCACTGCTTATCTGATTATCTCCATTTTCTTGCATGAAACGTGCACCTTGATGCTAGATGTCTCGCGTGTTGGGAAAAGGATGAACAAAGCTCACGTAAAAGAAAAGAGTTGAAGAGCATAGATTCCCGAAGACCGGGGAGGAGCAAGGAACCTCGCGGTGGAGCGTCTGCAAGGAACCTTGCACGTTTCCCCTGTTTTTTGCAGCCTGCCCACCTATAAACAACTAAAAGAACATGAACTTTTCGCTAACCACTAGAAACGGTACATCAGGATGCTAAGTTGAAGATGTTTTATACTCCCTCCATTCCCAAATATAAGTCTTTTTAGGTATTTCAAAAAGGGACTACATACGAAACAAAATGAGTGAATCTACACTCTAAAATATGACTGCATACATCCATATGTTGTAGTTTATTTGAAATGGCTAGAAAGACTTATATTTAGGAACGGACGGAGTAGTTTATATTGAATTATTGATAACCACGCAACAAGCCGCACATATACAGGACGCATGCAGCCACGCATGTACACAAGCCAACACACTAACTCCACCCAATCCAACTCATGCACATACACGCATAGCATGGAGCACAGAACGCACGTACACAAGATGTGCATGGACACACGCTCGGCCGCAGAATGCACGTGAAATAACACATGCATGCGCACACACTCGGCTGCATGGAGGCGTGCACCACCCACGACGACATCCGGTTCGTCGTGCTACTGCGATGCTCACACGCAACGGCGCATACGCATCTCTTGTAGCAGCTCTTTGCCGTTGTTGCTCAACTACTAGTCAGAGACGAAGACGACCACAACCTCGGCCTTAGAGCTAGCACCGATGGAAAAACACGCACGATGCACGCACACGAGCACATACCGAGTGCCCACGACGTGCTAGTGGTGCGTCCCCAGTCGCCTCTACTCCTTCTGCGTATGTTGTCTATCAAGGCGGCTGCATGCTAATGATGATGTGGGTGTGATCTTCTAGGACTGTGATGATGATGAGGAAAATTATGAGACACAAGGTGACGTACACCGTCAAGGTCCACGGTCAAGGGGGTGCTAGCAAGTGGTTAGCTGTGCTTAGAGCAAGTACAATAGAGCTTAGTCAGCGGGCTATGAGGAATAAACTATAGTATATTTCTGCTTAGTTGGAGGAAAGAGAAGAGGAGAGAGAAGGTAAGCGGGCTCTTTGTGAAGAGCCAGCTCTATCACGTGCTCCTAGGCACTTTGTGAGAATGAAAGGTGGGCCACAGAACAAAAAAGTAGTAGTACACTCTTTTGATCTACTATTGTACATGTTGACTATAAGATGGGCTGTAGATGACATGGCACTGGCTTATAGCCAGCAGCTGGCAATACTATTAATGCTCTTTAGATGAGGTGCTAAGTGCATTAAATGGCTTAGTAACTCAAGTCTTCAATGCATAGGTGCTTAGTTTATTGGTGCCACATCATATTTTATGCCTACGTGGCAGGCTTAGCAGCTATACCTGGTGGAGCACTGGGAGAGGCCAAGGCTGGTCATAGTGGGGAGTAATTTGTACTGTAACATATTACTATGTTACTCTAAACAACTCTATAAACCGGAAAGGAGGGAGTAGTAACATAGACTAGTGTCATATGCAGAGTATGGGAGCACATGATATTTCCCCGTCCGGGCTGATCCCAAGTTGGCTTCTCACCTTCTTGGCCCAATAAAAACCCCTCCCCCCTCCCGCGCGCGCTTCTCGCCCGACGCCAGCTGAGCCCGCCGCTCCACATTGATGGCAAGTCAGGGCGACGCGACCTCTCACTGCTTCCGCCGTTGAAGCGGCGCGCTGACCGAGGGCACCGCCCGCTGCACTCCTGATATTTCAGACTACACAGTGGATAGTAACTTTTAGAGCAAGTACTACAATTAGATGACATAAGAAGGCTATAAGGATTTAAATATACTAGTATTTGTGCTTTGTTGAAGGAGAGAGAAGAGGAGATAGAAGAGAAGCGGATTGTAAACATGTAGCCGGTTGTACTCCAACATACTTTGTGAGACAAAGGAGGGGCCATTATTAATGATATTGTATTTATACTAAAGGGACTAATGGACGCCTTAATTACTCCATTTTTTTTGAGACAAACCTTGGTGGGGCTATTATTGACTTCTTTTGAGCTATTATTGACTTGGACGTGGGGTTTGGGGGCCAAAGGCCTACTATTATATTCGCACAACCGACCTGACATGCTCTACCCTAGCCGCCGCTGTATCATATGGTTTCGCACCGTTCCAGATCTTAGCGCCGTCACGGAATTCTTCTCCAGCCCTCCTTCCGGCGTGCACCGCAAGAAGGGACAACAGTCCTCCGAACCCCGCCTTTCGTGATCCTGTATGGGAGAGGGGCGATCAGGTTTTTGGGGAGCACACTCCTGTCACTGCTGCCAGCGATGACTTCCTCAACGACAGCCTTCTTCCCCGACCTCTGTAACCTCTTCATCAACGACATGAGTGACAACATCAACCAGATTGGTTCTGCTCCCGCTGTACAATATGTGATTCTGTCTTCCTGGTTTAGTCCGCATCATTACTTAGATGTTTGCAATTGTCATCATGATCGGTTGACTGCTGATTCGGATTAAATCTCATACTAAATTGCTCATATATTCAACAATCCAATCCAAAAAGCTGATCACAGGAAATTTACTCCGAGTGGTTTTGCTGCGCTTTTGAAGCCGCCTACTTTTAAGGGTGTGCAATATAAAAGGTGGCGCACAAGAGCAGTATATTGGTTTCAGATCACGTACTGCTATGACGCCACTAAGGGTAAGCCTGAGGGCGATCTTAATCCTACACAGCAGGAAGCTTTTCAGAATATGGATACCCTCTTCAAAGCCGCCCTCCTGAGTGTTCTTGGCGATTCCATTGTGGATTCATATATGTTGTTTGACAGCGGCAAAGACATGTGGGCGAAGCTCGAGGCCATGTTTGGGCCCTCGGGCGCTAGCAACGAGTTGTACGTCATGGAGCAACTTTGTGACTACAAGATGACTGATGAGCGCTCTGTTGTTCAACAGACTCATGAGATACAGTCACTCTCTAAGGAAATTGAGTACTTTAAGTGTGTGTTGCCGTACAAATTTGTTGCTGGGACCATCATTGCCAAGCTTCCACCTTCGTGGAATGATTTTGCTACTTCTCTGAAAAACAAGAGACATGAGTTTTCTGTTTTGGATCTCATTAGCACTCTTGATTTTGAGGAGAAGGCAAGAGCAAAAGACACACATGCTCGGGTCGCCGATGGAGCTTCTAGTGCCCACATGGTACACGAGAAGAACTTCCAGCCCAACCAGCCCCAAAACAACAAGAACAAATCTCAGGGGAAAGGCAAGTTTGATGCAAAGAACAAGCCGTCACATTCTACCAACTTCAAGAAGAATTCTCATAACGGGAAGGAATACAAACCTCAATTTTGGTAGCACCACACAAAATTTATATGGCTGCATCTACCTGCTATCAGCTAACCTCATGGTGCTCCAAGTATTCCTACATTCGTAACTAGGTACAATGACCACCGCAAGATGAAATTAGCTTATTCGTACGTTGACTTGCTGAATGCAGTGCGGAACGATCCTGTCATGTGTGGAGGAGCAAACAAGCAGTGCAGCCGAAGGTGGAAATCAACCAAGGACTTATGAAATTATATGTAATCTTCCTTAGGCAGGTTAGTATCCCCTTCATCCAGATGATCATGTTTTGTCATGCCGAGCTATTGATATGTGCTACTGTTTTGCAACACCGTTTAAGTATATCTACTGTTTTCCTATCTTTTCATATTCAGGACAATGAATATGATATCAGGGGAACTGCACAATATGGACCCATGTTGAGTCATCTCTATTACCTCATGTGTTTGCTGCAAATATGTCAGCATCAATTGCAAGATGAGGCAGCTAGCTAGCTGTGGAGTTGCCAACATGCTCAAAGTGCTCGCAACATTGAGAAGAAACAAGCATGCCCAGGAAATTAATGCGTGCGCAGGGAGGCCCTTTGCTCAGAGAAGCATCGACCAATTTTCTTTATTTCCACACCTTCTCATAGCTTTGTATATTGGTTATAGTATGGTGCATCATTGAGATGCATAGACATGCCGAACTTTTGTTCTTCTGAATGTTAGTTTAATGTGAGTGTCTGCATCCAGTACCGCATCCTCTAATTTGGTGGATGCACACAAAGAAAATAAATCTCCTTAATTTACTCCATAACCACCCTATTAAATAGGCCTAGTAAAAAACCAGGCGCATGCAGTGGCCGGTGGGCACATGCATCCTGCATGCAGGGCCAGTCAGCCAAGCCCATGCGCCAGCTTCAATGCAGCAATGCAAAAGAACAGAGCGGTTCTTGGGAAAAAGCGAGTAGTTAGTGCAGCGGGCCTTATAAACACGAAAAGCTCGCTCTCCCGCTTCGGTCTCGCCACCCAATTCCCCCCGCTCCCCAATCTTCCTCACTCGTCCAGAAAACCCCGCTCACCTTCTTCCTCACTCGTACAGGAGATGCCTGCTCCTCCTCTTCCACTCCTATATAAATCCCCAGCCCTCCTTCTTCCCCACTCGCACTGCTACTAGGCTGGTCTCTGGCTACTCTACTCAAACCCGTGAGCTCGGCACGACGCCCACAAGGAAAATGGAGTTGGCTGGCCCCAGCGCCAAGAAGATGTGGCTCCCGCCAGCGGCGACGCCGGTTGTATATTCCGCACCCGGTAGCGCAGGGAGAAGCGGCGAGCCCCCCCCCCCCCCCCGCCCACCCGGATCTGAGGAACCGGTAGAATCTCCGGTGGACCGCATCAGCAATCTCCCGGGCGTCATCCTTGAGGAGATCATCTCGCTTCTCCCCACCAAGGATTGCTGCCACACACAAGTCCTCTCAACTCGGTGGCGCCCTCTATGGCGCACCGCGCCCCTCAATCTCGACTCTCGTCAGATATCTGTCCTTCCTGATTTGATCTCATCAGAGCCATCGTCTCTTCTCACCAGCAGGGCCCCGTTCAATGCCTCTGCATCCCGACAAGCTACCTGTTGTCCATACCCGACAAGGTGGACGCTTGGCTGACATCCCCTGAAGTCGGAAAACTCCAGCAGTTTGAGTTCTACCATTACCACGAAAGTTTCATCCCACGAACATACCAAGAATTCGTTCCCACACCACCATTGTCCATCTCGCGGTTTTCCTCCTCTCTCCACACCGCCACCTTCGCCTGGTGCCATCTACCAGACGATCTGGTACAAATGCTTCGACTCACACTACTAAAAAAACTTTCGCTTGTGGTGGTTTATCTGTTGGAGGCCTCACTGCATAGCATCATCCACTCCAGTTGCCCTGCCCTGGAGCGCTTGCTGATTGTTTTGGGAATAGAAATCTGTTTCAGTTGTCTCCAAATAAAGTCGCCTTACCTTAAAAGCATTGGAATTTGTTTTAAAGGACAACAGCTTATCATCGAAGATGCCCCTTCACTTGGAAGGTTGCTCCTTCATAATTGTTATACACCTTTGGAAATAACTGTCGTTTCTGCGCCCAAACTGGAGACCTTGGCTGTAACTCGTGACCCGTTTAATAATCACAAGGAGTTGGTGTTTGGCTCCTCACTTTTTTAGGTACCGTATATTATCATCTACACATTTGTAATCATATGCTGCATTTTTCATTTGTGCGCATAAGTTTTATATCTTCTTGGAGTTCACTTTGGGTACTAATATTATGTTATATGCTCAATGAAGAGTTCGTCCATTGATAGCCTATCAATGCTGCTGGATTCTGTCAAGATCATATATATCAGTATATATAGTTTTGATCTGGACATAATTATTGGCTTGCTGCGATGCTTTCGATCTCTGGAGAATTTATACATAGAGGTGATGATTTCATGCACATTGAAAGCTCGTATATATTGTACTAGAATTAACTGTTCAGTTGTCGTTCTTTCGAGATACTCTTTTTTCAGACCTTAACTGTTTTCAATCTTCATGTCTACTTAGGGAGAACCACATGAAGAAAAACATATAACCAATCGTTGGCGTAATAAGCACAAGGAATTTCTCAGTTCTCATGACATTCGTTTGAGGACAATAACGATGGCACGATATGCATCCAACCAGGCAAACAGAAGCTTTGTCACATTCTTCCTGTTGAACGCGAGGTTACTATTGTCCATGAGGCTTAATTTTTACGGCAAGAGATTTCTCATGGACGAACATGTTGAACAGCAAAAAAAGAAGTTTCAGGTGGACAAATGGGCTTCTAAACGTGCGGGGGCTGTGGCCCGTCTAGCCCATGCTTATGCCTTTATTAAGCACATGACGAGCCCAGTTGATATATTTTTTCTTTCTAAAATTGGCTAGCCCAGTTCTTTTTTTTTGGACAATACCAAAACCGAGGC
Organism: Triticum timopheevii; assembly: GCA_963921465.1. NCBI lineage: Eukaryota > Viridiplantae > Streptophyta > Magnoliopsida > Poales > Poaceae > Triticum > Triticum timopheevii. The sequence continues at coordinate 147,227,028 of OY997270.1, forward strand.
CTACTCGCTTTTCTCAACCCTACTGGGTTGCAAATCTTTCAGGACGAGGAGGGATAAGAAATGGGCTTCCCCAGAAAACGGGTTATAATTTGTCAGAAATGGGCTGTAAATTTTTAAACCAAAGCCAACCGGCAATTGCATTAAAATATCATTTTTTTCAGGATTTCTCTACTCTCTACTCTTATAAAGACCAAAGCCAACTGGCAATTACATTAAAATATCATCTTTTCTCCCACAAGATAAACTACTCATACAAATGCATCTTCATGTTCCGTGCAACGAACGGGCGTCTTGCTAGTTAAGATTCTAAATTTCATTCATTTTTTTGCGGAGAATTGTTTTTTGATATAATTTTTTGAAAACTATTTTTAACGTGACTCAAAATTTCGTGATTAAAAGAGTTCGGACCCCACCAAAATATGCAAAATTTTATTGAATTTTTTAGCAGTGCCTAGAATATATGGTCTGTAATGCTAATAAAAAGAATATGGGCTTCGAATATCCTTAAGAATTAGAAAATGGGCTGTAAATTATTGAAAATAATGGCTAATGGGCTGTATGTTGTTTTCCATAGATTTGGAGGCTGAATTCTGGGCCTACTAGGTTGACGATGACACTGTCCTAAATTTTTTTTCACGCGTACGCAAGGCTTTGTCAACTTAGTCAACACACAGCAGTGACTATTGGATGTCCATCCAACGGCCGCGTGCTTCTTCAATCTCTGATCTTCCTGCTCTAGCCGCCCAAACTAGCGCCGGCGGGACTGCCTGGTCCCTCCTCTCATGGCTGGCTGTGCTGCCGCAAGGCCATCCCTCTAACCACCCACACATCCTGTTATTTTCCGGCGACGTCCGTCTCACCCCGCAACCGACCAGTCAGCGCTCGTTCTCCCCTCAGCGCGGGCATCCGCTGCGGTGGCTTTGCCGGCTCCGGGTGGTTCTCTTCCTCGGCCTCTCCCTCGTCCACCGCGTTTGTGCTCTCGGCGCGGCGAGGTTAACATGGTCAACAAACAACAGTCATCGGAAGAGGATGATAGTAGGGGCCCACACAGGAAAATGCCTCGTTATTACGCGTAAAATAATGATTCCTCCACCTGATAGCTGGGACCCACGGAAAGGGTCTCTGTATTTCGCGAAAAAACGTTCCCCCCGTTGTCAGCTCGGGCCCACCGGAAATGCCTCGTTATTACGCACAAAAAATTGAATACTCCCCCTGCTAGTTGGGACTCACCTTGGTGGGAGGCTGACTTGTGGGCCTACTAAGTTTACGGGGACGGAGGGCTTTGTCAACTTAGTCAATATGAACGACTCTAGCTCTATTGACCGTACGATGTCCATCCAACGGCCGTAGTGCTTCTTCAACCTCTGGTCTTCGTGCTCCAGCCGCCCAAAGCAGCGCCGGTCGTGCCGCGTGCTCCTGCCTCCCATGGCCGGCTATGATGCCGCGGAGGCCTCACCGCCCCCTACTACTCCCACCGCTGGCCAGGCCATCCCTCTACTCACCCACACCCCCTATTATTCTGCGGCGACGGCAGCCTCACCCTCGTACTCCTCTTCGCGTGGGCATCCACTGCTGCGTCTTCCCCGGCTCTGCATCGTCCCCTTCCTAGGCCTAACTGTCGTCCACCGCCGTGGTGCTCTCGGCGCGGCATGGTCATTGTGGTCAACGACCGACTTCCATCGGAAGAGTACTGTGCGTGGAGAGGCTGACATCTGGGTCCACGGCAGCCGCAAGGAAGTGCCGCAAGGAAATGCTTATTCCTCCACCTGACAGCTAGGACCCACCGGATGGGCCACCGTATTTCGTGAACAAAAACGTTTCCCCCTGACTGCTGGGACCCACCAGCTACACCTTCGCACACAAGGAAGTGCGTCCGGGCGAAAAAATGATTCGCCCCCTGACTGTTGGGACCCACCAGCTACATCTTCGCACGCAAGGAAATACGTCCGGGTAAAAAAACGATTCGCCCCCCTGACTGCTGGGACCCACAAGCTACATCTTCGCAGGCAAGGAAGTGCCTGACAGTCGAGACCCATCTGGTCGAACCGTAAGTAGCATTGTCATTCTGGTCGCGAACGTGTACGTACATATATACTGGTCGATGTAGAGGCACGCACGTGTCATAGTAGAGGCGCGTACATGTCATAGTAGAGGTGCGCACGTAGCATGTACACGTACGTACATCGGCCAGGGTGCAAGAAAGAAAATATGGCCACGTATGTGTACATACGGGCGGGGTCTTGAACGCCTACTCGAGCATGGATACATGGCTGGGTCGGCGTGGAGAAACAGCATCGTCGTCGTGTTCATGGGGAGCCAACCGGCTAGGTCGGAACGGAATGCATGGTCGTGTTCATCGGGAGGGCTTGGATGGAACAGGCGATGGAAACAAGGCCTGACGTACCGCAAAACGGAGGAAACGGACCTCCTATGTTCGGAACGGGGTCCTATTGATCGGGAGGGGTGTGACGTACCGCAAAACGGAGGAAATAAACCTCCTACGGTCGAAATGGGGGTCCTGTTGATCGGGAGGGGTGTGGTGTACCGCAAAACGGACGAAGCGGACCTCCTACGATCGAAACGGGGTCCTATTGCTCGGGAGGGGTGTGGCGTACCGCAAAACAGAGGAAATGGACTTGTGTTGGAGTGCTACAGTCGAAACAGGGGTCCTGTTCATCGGGAGGGGAGTGGCGTACCGCAAAACGGGACTCCACAGGATACTATTCATCTCCACCGTCGACCTCCTCCAGCCTCCACGGGCTACCGTCGACCTCATCCAGCCTCCACGGGCTCCTGTTCATCCAGCCTCCACCGCGCGCTACTCCACCGGCTACTGTTCAACCACCCCTCCACGGGCACCCCTCCACCGTCTACTGTTCATCCAACCCTCCACACCACGGGGTCCTGTTCAACCACCCCTCCACGGCCACCCCTCCACTGTCTACTGTTCATCCAGCCCTCCACACACCTGGGTCCTGTTCATCCAGAGGCAACGCCACCACTCACTGTTCATCAAACCCCCCCCCCCCCCCCCCGCAGCGCTCATTGTTCATCCAATATATCGGCTTCAGTTAGCAGCTGTAGCAAAGGAATCGCTCGATCGGGTTTAGTTAACAGCCATCGATCGATAGCTCGGGTTAAGTAACGCGTAGCCTGCAGTGCAATCGCTCGGGTTTAGTTAGAGCCCAACGCCTCGCTCGGGTTCAGTTAGAGCCAACGCCTCACACACATGCGCGTACGTGTACGAGAGAAACGCGCATCACTCGGCCCCCGACCTCCCACCGTAACCGGCAACTCCCCGAAATTTTCCTCCCCCTCGCTTCTACCACGGTTTTTTCTGTCATGGACGGCCCAAAGAATGTTATGCAGCTGCGTCTCCGGCCTGCCCAGGGCGAAAAGCCCATTTTCTGTCATGATTTTTTGTCATAGAAGTAGGAGCCCACCACATCTATGATGATACCGGGTTTTGTCACAATTATCGTCATAGAAGTGTCATATGTATGACCAAAAAAAAATCATTCGGCCCAAAATGTCACGGATGTGTCTTTTTTTGTAGTGTCCAGGGAAGCGCTCCAGGCTTGGAGCTCCCACGTGCACTCCTCCGCGATCTCGCGTCGGTGGTCTGCTTCCCGAGCCTCCTCTATAGCTCGGGAGAAAGCCTTTCACGAGGCCGCGAGGGATGCTTTGGCCTTTGCGTTGTCGAGCTCGCGCTGATGACGCGCGAGGTTGACTACCACCTTCAGCTTTCACCGCTCCTCAATCAGCCGCAGGCATTCACCTTCAAGAAACGCGTCCATGTCCGTGAGCTCTCCACCAAGCTGGCCCATCGCATCCATCACCTTCCGGAGGAACTCTTGGCGAACGACACTCTGCTCCCGCGCTCTCCTAAGCACGTCGTCAATGTCGTCCTCCGCCGCCGGCACTGGCGGCGAGCCCTGAAGCAGTTCGCCCCCTCTCGACAGGGCGCTGGGGGCGGGCGACCCCACGGTCGCCAGACGGGCTCCGCAAGGGACCCGGACTGGCGCAGGTCCATCCCCCGAAGAAGATCCAAGGATCAACTTCAAACATTCACCATCCACGATCAGAGGAGGAGCCCTAGGCAGGCTGGTCACGCCCCAGGCGAGTTCGCAAAGAAAAGGCGGCAAGGGCACAGGCTCAAGGCACCCTGTGGGCCGACATACTTCTCCATCCGAACTCACGCCAGGGGCAGCACGCAAAGCTTGGGACGCTCAAGGCCAGCGATGGAGGCGAGGCCAGAGGAAGTTGCTTCTTGGGAGACTCCGCAGGTTTGGCAGGAGGGATCCTGAAGGGCCACAGTCAGGAAAGGGAGCTGGGATTGAGGAATTACAAGAATGAGGTACTTACTCATCTATGGCGAAATACTTTCTATGCTTCAACGGTCGGAAGGGGCACCCACTCCCACTCGAAGACTCCTTTCTCTTGCGGAGGGCGGCAAAGTCCACGAGGAACCAAACCAGGCGCTCGACATGCGGGCCGGCGCGAGGCGCGGATGGAGAAGCACCCAAGCAGCCAACCTCAGGGATGCCAAGCTAGGAGGAGCGATCAGGCACCACTTCCTGATGGCCTACCGAGGCCTCGGGGGCTCCGGCCTCGGGAGCCGCGGGTCGCATCCCCCCATCGACGACCGCCTCAGGGTGGGCTTCACAAGCTCCAGAGGATGATGCCTCCGGAGCCCCGTGCGACATCAGCACCATGACACTAGAGCGTCCAGCCTCAAGAAATGCTTGCCTCCCTACACCCGCTCCTGAGGCAAGATCGGTGTTGGTGATGGGGAAGGGAGACACGGCGACAGGATTCTCGCGAGGACCGGCAAGGCCAGCTGGTCCCAACCCCCATTCGTCGAAGTGAGGCATCCGTCTCGTGAACTCAGCCCCGCCCGAGCAGAGATACAGGAGGCTGCCCCGCGCCAGATATCGCCCGGCGAGGGGTCGCCAGTCAAGACCTCAAGCACCTTCTTCAGCATTTTGGGTGCCAGCTCCGTCTCCTGGAGCTTCATGCGATTCTGGTATCCAGTCAGGGTCCACATCGGTCGGGAGTAGCCCTGGAGAGGAGCCATGCGACACTGGAGGAACTCCTTCACCACCTGGGGCGCAGTCTAGCCGAGCTCTCTCAACCTCCCCAGTCGGCGCCAAACAAAGGAGAGCCGGGGGCTCATGGGTCTCTCGTGGTCTCAGCCCAAATTGGGGACAACAGGCAACGTCGGAGGCGAGAGCAGGGGGCTGGTCATTCCGACATCCACGTACAGCCACCGCATCCGAAACACACCCGTGGAAGGCGGGAGGCCGAAATCGATCCCCGAGGCGGCTGTCTCTGCCACGTCGTGGAAGCTCATGCACCCCGAGCATTGCAAGGGGTCAGTCAGACGCAAATAAAAGAAGTGGTGCAAGAGGGCAATGGAGGGAGAAATGCCCACCAGGGCTTCGCAAACAAAGACGAAGACAGCAAGAAGGGTAACAGATTGAGGATCAAGATGCATCATATGGATCTGATTGTGGGAGAGCACCGCATTGAAGTAGGCAGAGAAAGGGGGAACCAGACCAGCCCACAGGGCATCGATGAAGAATCGAACCTCCGTGACGGTCCTGTCGATGGAGGCGTGGGATGCAGGCCAAGCCATCGTCTTTCTGCACTCATTGAAGCTGGAGGCGAGCACGGAGCGGACCTTGCCCAAGGCTTCCAGATTGAGCACCAACGACCGGCCGACGGCGGGCTCGATTGCTGGAGGCGAACTGGACGAGGTCAGGGGCTTCTTCCCTTTCTCCTTGCTAGTTGGCACCATGACAATGGTGGGAGCAGAGTTCAAATCAGATTGGAGGCGGAAATAGAGGCTCGAGGAAGAAACGGGAATAGGAAGCGCGCGGGCAGCAAAGGGGGAATAACTGTGTGTCACACCCTGCATTTTGTAACATTTAACTTGCATTATTAAAGCATGAAAATTTGGACCAACAAAAACTTTTGCACTATTTGGCTTTTATTTGGAGTTGGTTTTTCTCTTTGTGCTTCTTTTCAAGTGCTCCTTAAAGTCAACTACTCCACCTTCTATATTTCATCTCCTTGCACCAAACTTCTGTCCAATGACCATGCCATGTGTATAGTGCAATATAGAATTTTCTTACAAAAATAATTTGGCCAAAAAGTATTTTCTAAATTTAGTTTTCCAAAAACCCCTGAATTGAGGTTTGCACTGCAAGTACTTGATTTGGGCTATGAAAAATATTTCAAAAGGTATTTGAATCCTATTAGATGTAGGACTCCCATAAACCACAAAAATATAATTTTAAAAGTTATTTTACCATTTTATTTAAAAGCTTTTTCTTAAGGCCAGAAATGGTCTTTAATAGGGAAACATTATTTTATTGTTTAAAAAATATTTGACAAAATTTAGGGAAACTTAGTGGACATATATTTTCCATATATAAAAGTTTCAACACATGGTCATGTTCAAAATATTGGTCAAATCCCTCAAAAACCCTTTCTGGATATTTCAAGCTTTTGAAATATTTACAAAGGAAATATTCTCCAAAAATTCCAAGAAAATTCTATCATGTCACATATGACATACTTGATGATCCTGACAAGTATCATGTCATGGAGAATAGTTTAACCCCATGAAATCCCCTCAAGACCATTTCTGTCCACTTTGAAGTTCGAGCAACTTTACATTGCCAAACATGTCCAAATATTCTCAAACTTGGTGCACATGCTCCAATGGTCTAATAATGCATCTAGACCAAATGGAACAGGTTGGAGAAGAAGATATCTTGATCAAAGTGCCTCAAAACCCTCTCTGACCAGAATCAAATTTGAACTACTTTGTACTACCAACTTTTTCTCCATGACCCCAACTTTTGTGAGACTGATCACATGACTAAATAAGGCCACCACACCAAGTGGTGCATCAAGGAGAAGTGATCTACTCAACTGGATCCACACAAGTCCATTCCTGCCCATTTTTAGGGTTTGCAAAAGTTGCATTGGAATTTTTTGTCCAACTAAGCTCAAAATGGGTGGAAGGCCCTAATTATGTATGACATCTCACCCAGTGGAGTCTCATGGCAAGTGGAAATTATTAACTTGCCCAAACCATCATCAAACACCTTCTAGCAGAATGTTGAAATGCCAATTCCAGCCTCTTGCACTAATCTCCTTGAGCCCATCTTTTTACCACAACCCCTCCTCGTTCCCCTCTGCAACTTGGATGCTTTTCTGCCCGAGGAAGCAATGATGAGGGAGGGGGAAACCCCATTTGTCTTCTCTGGACAACAACTTCTCCCCTCTCTCTCAGCCTCCTTCTCTCCCCTCAGCCCTCCAGAGCATCCAAGGCTCACTCCCACTTTTTCCCACACCCCCTGCAGCCTCCAGACACTAGTGGACGCGCGCGGACGCGGAAAGCCGCGGATGCCGGCCAAAGTCGCGCTCTGGAGCGCCCGGCAGGACACCGACCGTTGACGCCGCGTCTCCCGACCACCTCGAGCTTCCCCCGCGCGCCAGTCGATGCCCCTCGACGTCCGCTCCACGCCAGCAGGCCGCCCACTTGCTCCCGCGCCCTCCTCTCTCTCCGGCATCTCGCGCCAGAGCGCCCCCCGCTCGGCCAATGCTCGCGCCACTCCTGTGGCCCGCGTGCAGCTCGCCCCGCTCCTCCTCTCTCTCCCTGGCACCCTACACCACTCCCACGAACACCCCCGAGCCCTCCATTCCCTCTCCAACGGCAACCCGAGCCGATTCCGCGGGCACCCGTAGGCCACGCCTACGGTGGACCTCGACCAGCCTATATAAGACGACCCCGAGCCCCTCCTTCACTCTCTGTCGCTTCCGCACACTCCTAATCCACGTCCCGTACCACCCATTCATCTCCAGAGCCGCCCGAGATCGAGATCGAGCTCGAGCTCCGCCGCCTCGGCTCATCGGCGTTCGCGCGGTACAGGCCTCCACCGCCCCTGTTCTTTCTCGATCTGGAACCGCAAGGCATCGCTGACCTTTTCCCCTCTCTTCCCCACTCGTTTTGCAGCCGGAAACGGCCAGATCCATCGACGCCCAAAGCACCACCGCCGCGTGACCTCGTCGCCGGCGAACCAGGCTGCTCCGGCTACCGTCTCCACCACCACCCGAACGGCGACACCTCCCCGAGTCCAACGTACCCCCCGCGCACCTCCCCGTGCTCTGTATCGCTGCCGGTGAGCTCGTCATCGCCTCTGGACGGAGGTAGATGACGACGGCCGTGGGGCCAGCCCGTCAGTCTCACGCCCTGACGGGTGGGATCCACCCGTCAGGTTTAAAACGCGCGCGCGCGCACCGGTTCGCCCGTCGGCTGAAGGCGTATTTCGCCTTTACGCCTTCGATGTGGCGGCCCGCGTGGGCTGGTTTCCCCTCTGGGCCTGCTGCCCGTGGCCTCTCTGGCCCAGTGGCACAGCGCCACTTTTCTTTTTCTTTTTCTGTCTCCTTTCCAAAAATTCCACAGGGCAAAATATTTGTCCAAATGAAATATTTCCAACTCCTAAAATCTCAGAATAATCCCACCTATTTATTGATATATCTTTCATGCACATCCATTACACTTTTCTGCTCTGTTCAAATTTAAATTCAAATTTGAACCATAAAACCTCTGTTTGAAAATCCACAACTCTGTTGCCCTAGCTCCAAATCCAAAACCAAGAATTTTCCCCTTCCTAGTTTTCCTCCTAGTATTTTACAAAAATAAGTTGACATTTTTCTGAGCACTTTGACTTTTCTGTTTTTATTATTGTCTTATTTTCCCGTTATTTTCTTGCAACGTTAGATCCCGTATTTGACGAGGTAGCTGAAGAAGAAGGAGGAGAAGGGCTTGAAGACTTTGAAGACCAAGCCAACCAAGGCATGCAGCCCTTTGACCATGTCTATGAAACCCTTTTTATCCATGTCATATAGTTCTTTATTATTGTTGCATCGGGATCATGATGAGATGGTGAACCACGTGGGTTGGTTGCCTCTGCTACTTCCTCGTTGATACCTGCATTGTGCATGGCCCTACCTTCTTATGAGGGTTATGCCGGTGGGAGTAGATAGGATGCTAAAGTAGTGCTATGCGAGAATATGCATGGGAAGGAGGCAAAGTATTTTCAAAGGACTTTTCAAAAACCCCGTCGGGTGCCACTTATGCCCGAGGGAGATGATGAGATGGGTGAACACTTGATGACGAAGTGGTGTACCGAGGAAAGTGTGTGTTGATTTCAAAACGGATTGGTCGAAGTTGCGACCGTTATTCCAACCTTACATGCGCAACCACTCTACCCTTATATGGGAAAGGGCATTATTGAGTACCTAGACCGATACTAGCTTGGAGCCCGCATTACTAGTGACGGGGGAGAGTTGGTGCTCTCTCTCGGGACGGGGTCGTGCCAGGTAGGGCGACCAAGAACATTTTTATGGGGCACCGGACACACCGTTGGTACCCCGTGCCAGTGGTATGTGATAAATATGGGAGCAAGGCTCCACGAAAATGCTATGTGAAATGTTGGGCACGGGGGTCACTACCAATCGAGTGGACTCCATGTTAGTGTCATCTAGGGAAAGGTAGTGATCGGGTGCTTACCCCGGGTACTTAAGGTATCGCGGGTCATGGATGACACGGAAGTTCCCCGGACCTTGTGGGTAAAGTGTGCAACCTCTGCAGAGTGTAAAACTATTCGAATAGCCGTGTCCACGGTCAAGGACAATTGGGTAACCGCTCTTGGGCTACGTCCACTTGTTTACAAACCAAGTGTGTGTGTTGATAAAAATGACTTGGGTCAAGTCAAGGGACTTGACGTGATTGAGATGGGTTGGTGCCCACTCTATTTATGTTAGATGGGTTGGTGCCCACTCTATTTATGTTGATATCTGTAACCTATCCTCATGGTTACCTGAATTCTCTTAATGCATGCCTTACAAAGATGTTGAACATGTCATTGCACTCAAAACTAGCTTTCTGCAAAAATTTACCTATATCATGCATTGTTGTACCTTGAACCAAAACATGGGTTGCTTGCGAGTACATTCAAAGTACTCATTGGCTTGCCACTGGTTATTTAATTGACCAGGCATGGAAGAACCGGAGTTTGAAGAAGAGTTCTTTGGAGACGAACATGCGAACTAGGATGCTTCCCAGTCAGAATGCCTGTAGGGTTAAGGTAGATGGCATGGGTTCTACTTATCGACGAAGATTTCCGCTGCTTGTGTTTCATTTGATGTTCAGCCCTTAAGGCTTTATCAATGTAAGACTCGACCATAATGGTCACAATTTGTGTAAGACGGTATGTATGGATGTAAGACTCTTGTTATTCAGCTTCTGTGTGTTCAGTGAGCATTGATCTCTGGGATCACTGTACACGTGCATTCGGTGATCTTGACTTATGAGTCGGGGTCCCCACAGAGCTGGTATCAGAGCCATCCTGACTGTAGGAAGCCTTAGTTAGCATGGACGTTAGTTAGAGTGAGACTATCCACGAAATTACCTGTATACCTATGCTTTCTGATAGTACCCCAAACATAGGTCACTTTCCCTCTATTGACCCTTCCCCTTCCACTTTTGTAGATGGCCGTCGTAACCGAGGACTTCCTGACCACCGGATTTCCCGTGCTTCCTGAGGATAGCCTCAGGAAGTGCCAGTTCACTCGAGCCCCCACCTTCTCCTACCACGAGCACTAGATCAACAGCACCAAGAAGGAGTATCACGTGGAGGTAGTCGTGAGGGCGAACGACTCCCCGACGAGCTGGTTCTTTGAGGGACCCCAGATGGCAACACTGCTCCTCGCCATGAAGACTGCTGCCCTCAAGGCGCTGACCCGCCTCCGGGACCTCCTGCCAGAGATGGCAAGTGAGCCAGCCACTCGTTACCTGCCTTATCGGAAGGAAGGTGATGACGAGAGCAGCGCACCAGCCCCACCCTTGGACGAAGGACTTTCTCTCCGCTTCCAGACCTACTTCAGCTTGTGTGCCGATAGCCTGGCACAGCACCTGGCCTCGGAGTCGATGGAGCTTCGGAAGGAACTCCACGAGACCAAGGAACTCCTCCGCCTAGCTCAGATGAAGGCGGACAGGATCAAGAAGGATGGAGCACCCCCTGGACAGCCCGTTGTAGCCTATCGAGGCGGGCGACCCCCACGGGTCACGCATACCAAGGGATCATCTCAGCCACGCCGTATGATGGCGAAGGAGTATCGCAACCTCTTCACGACGCCACCGGCGAAGCAGCGCCGTGTTCAGCTCCGCCACTCCCCCACTCCCTCAAGTGACGAAGAGACTAAGACAGATGAAGATGAGGAGGAAGACCTAGAGGAGCCAGAATACCCGACCGAGCATTCCACCACTTAGACACCGTTTAGGACTAGGATAGGCCAGTCAGTAACCCTATGGTAGGATAGGTTGTGTACCCTTATGCGAAGTCGAGTCCTTGTAATGGTTCATATGAAACCATGTTGTGTTGTGTTTGCTTTCAACTTGCCTTGATTAAGTCGTACTTTCCCTTCGGGAACTTGTAAACGACTACATTCCCCCATTTGGTTTTAATGCATGAGTTTGGCCCTTCTGGCCCTGGTTTAACTTAAAATTGTGTCACACCCACCCCCTTACTAGGCGTCCCATCTATATTGCTTTCCCTCATTTTATTTTCCCAATCATGAGACCTTGACCGCTCCAACAGGATGCCTGTTGTAACGCGTACTGGTACCTCTACCCAGCAGCAAGAAGCCGGAGGTTCTGCGGAAGCAGGAGTCAGCCAGGACCAAGCCCAAGGACAGACTCCACCACCGCCACCTCCTACAAACATGGACATGGCTCAGCTTCTCCAAGCGTTCCGAGAGGAGCGCCAAGCCAACACTGCAGCCCTCCAGATGATTGCTCAAGCTGTCAATCGCCAGCCGGTGGGACACGGCCATGGACGTTCCACGTTGGTGGAGTTCAAGAAGCATGCACCACCCACCTTCATCGAGACTGCTGAACCCCTGGATGGAGACGACTAGGTCCGCACCATTGAGGATCTGTTGGCACTAGTCGGATGCACTGAGGACCGTGAGAAGGTGGCATATGCTGCCCATTGTCTCGGGGGAACTGCCAGAGCTTGGTGGGATGGATTCAAGGCCATGCATGCTGAGCAAGACATCACTTGGGATAACTTCAAGGCAGAATTCCGCAAGGCCCACATTCCTTCTGGAATCATGGCCATCAAGAAGCGTGAGTTCCAAGCCCTGAAGCAAGGTAGTAGCACTGTCAAGGAGTACATGCAGAAGTTCAGTGTTCTCTCAAGGTATGCCCATGAGGATGTCAGCACTGATGCTGCCAAAAAGGAGCGCTTCATGGAAGGCCTTAACTAGACTCTGCAGTACTCGCTTGTTGTGTGTGACTGCCCGACCTTTCCTGATCTGGTGAACAAGGCACTCATGCTTGAGGACAAGCGACGTGCTTTGGATGACACTCGTAAGCGCAAGATGATCAACAAGGGTAGCTCCAGCAACCAGAAGCCTCGTCCGTGGCAGCCAGCTCCGGTCAAGCCAACCTATCAGCAGCCAAGAGCTCCTGCACCCCGCACCAACTATCCACCTCAGCAGTATGCCAACCCCAGGCCAGCTTACAACAACCCCAATAACAATGCTGGCAAGAGCATCATCCCCAACCAAGTCACTTGCTTTGGATGTGGACAGCCAGGACATTACTCCAAGAGTTGCCCCAACAAGAAGCCCGACGCCCCGCGCCCCAATGCGCAGAACCCAGGGCAAGGCCGAGGAATGCCACCAAGGAACCAAGCTCCCCGCAACCTGCCCAACAATGGCAAGGGTCGCGTGAATCATGTCACTGCAGAAGAAGCCCAGGAAGACCCGGACGTCGTGCTAGGTACGTTCCTTGTCAATTCAGCACCTGCAACTGTCTTGTTTGATTCTGGAGCCACGCATTCATTTGTCACCCAAAAGTTTGCATTAAAAAGTGGCATGACCCCTACACCCCTGAAAAACCCTATGGCGGTACAAACCCCCGGAGCAGAGATGAGAGCCAAGATAGGATGTAAAGGAGTCGGGATTTTCATTAATGGGGTAGACTTCCTAGCAGACCTTATCGTCTTAGGATCACAAGGCTTGGATGTGATCTTAGGAATGAATTGGCTCATCAAGCACCAAGGCTTGATAGATTGCACCAACCGGACTGTCACTGTGACCAATGACTGAGGAGTCAAAGTTAAATTTGCCTCCAACCCCTCCTCTACTCAAGCCAACCAAGTCAACTGTCTGACTGAAGTTGGATTGGAGCAAGTGCCGGTAGTATGTGAATACCCGATGTTTTTCCTGATGAGCTACCGGGAATGCCTCCTGACCGAGACATTGAGTTCGTCATCGAGCTCATACCTGGAGCAGGACCCATCTATAATAAGCCTTATAGAATGGGATCGGAGGAGTTAGCAGAATTGAAGAAGCAACTGGAAGAGCAGCTGAGGAAGGGATTTATCCGCCCTAGTGCCTCCCCTTGGGGATCACCTGTTCTGTTTGTGGCAAAGAAGGACGGTACCATCCGCTTGTGCATTGACTACCGCTCCCTCAATGAAGTTACAATCAAGAACAAGTACCCACTTCCCAAGATTGAAGACCTGTTTGATCAACTCAATGGGGCCAAGGTGTTCTCCAAGATCGACCTCAGATCTGGGTACTACCAGCTGAAAATCAGACCCCAAGATATTCCGAAGACGGCATTTGTAACCAGATATGGCCTGTATGAGTGCACGGTCATGTCCTTTGGATTGACCAATGCCCCGGCTTCATGTATCTCATGAATAAGGTCTTCATGGAATATTTGGACAAGTTTGTCATTGTCTTCATTGATGACATTCTTGTCTTCTCGAGGACGGAAGAAGAGCACGAGCAACACTTGAGGATGGTCCTAGACAAGCTTCGAGAGCACCAATTGTATGCCAAGTTCAGCAAGTGTGAATTCTGGCTGCGTGAAGTTGGATTCTTGGGTCATGTTTTAACTGAAGAAGGATTGTCAGTCGATCCCGCTAAGATTGAAGCCGTGACTGAATGGCAATCCCCAAGCAATGTGAAGGAAGTCAGAAGCTTCCTCGGACTCGCGGGATATTACCGCAAGTTCGTTGAAGGATTCTCAAGCATTGCCTGACCCATGACTCAGCTCTTGAAGAAGGACAAGAAGTTTGAATGGATGCCGAAGTGCGAAGAGAGCTTCCAGGAGCTGAAGAAGAGACTGACCATCGCCCCAGTTCTGGCCACACTAGATATACACAAGGAGTTTGTGATATATTGTGATGCGTCAAGAACCGTACTGGGAGGTGTTCTAATGCAAGAAGGCAGAGTCGTAGCTTACCTTTCAAGGCAACTACAGCCTCATGAAGAGAACTATGCTACTCATGATCTTGAGTTAGCAGCAGTGGTTCATGCGCTGAAGACATGGCGACATTACCTCTTAGGGAAGCGATGTGAGATATACACGGATCACAAAAGTCTGAAGAATATTTTCACTCAAAGGGAATTGAACATGAGGCAGAGAAGATGGCTAGAGTTGATAAAATATTATGACCTCAGTGTTCAATACCACCCTGGAAAGGCTAATGTGGTAGCAGATGCATTAAGCAGGAAGGCTTGTTCCTTGAATGCTATGCTTAAGGACAAGCTACCCGCCTTGTATGAAGAACTTGAAAGCTTCGGGTTGGAATTGGTTGCACCAGGATTCTTGGCCAACCTCGAGGTTAGGCCTACCTTGATGGATGATATTAAGGAAGCTCAGAAGGGGCACGAGAGTATTGAAGGCATCAAGAGGAAGATCAAGGCGGGCAAAGCCCCAAGGTTCGCAGAAGATGAGCAAGGAGTTGTGTGGTTTGGGAATCGCATTTGCGTACCCAACAAGATTGAGCTCAAGAATCTGATCTTGCAAGAAGCTCACGACACCCCGTATTCCATCCATCCTGGAGGAACCAAGATGTATCAAGACCTGAAGGAAAGATTCTGGTGGCACGGGATGAAAAGGGAGATTGCCACCTATGTTGCAAAGTGTGACGTATGCCAGAGAGTCAAAGCTGAACATCAGCGACCCGCTGGATTGTTGCAACCCCTCAAGGTGCCTGAATGGAAGTGGGACAAAGTCGGGATGGACTTCATCACCAGTTTACCCAGGTCAAGCAAGGGACATGACTCCATATGGGTCATTGTTGACCATTTGACCAAGGTGGCCCACTTCATTCTTGTCAAGACGACCTACAAGGGGAACCAGTTAGCCAGTCTCTACATCAACCGAATCGTGAGCCTTCATGGTGTTCCCAAGGAGATTGTGTCAGATCGAGGAACCCAATTCACCTCAAGGTTCTGGAAGAAGTTCCAGGAGGCCATGGGGACCAAGTTGTCCTTCAGCACTGCTTTCCACCCACAGACCGGAGGTCAGACAGAACGAGTAAATCAGATACTCGAGGACATGCTCCGAGCCTATGTCTTAGCTTATGGAGCTAAGTGGGAAGACTGCCTCCCTTTCGCCAAGTTCTCTTACAACAACAGTTATTAGTCAAGCCTTCAGATGGCACCATTTGAGGTGTTATACGGACGGAAATGCCGCACACCCCTCAATTGGTCAGAAACCGGAGAAGGACTTGTCTCTGGGCCTGACATCCTTCGTGAAGCAGAAGAGCAAGTCCAACTTGTCAGAGAGCGTTTGAAGACTGCCAAGTCAAGACAAAAGAGCTACGCTGACTCACGTCGTCGAGACATGGCCTTCCGGGTTGGAGACCATGTTTATCTCCGGGTCACCCCTCTCAAAGGAACCCAGCGCTTCCATGTCAAAGGAAAGCTCGCCCCAAGATACATCAGCCCCTTCAAGATCACTGAACGACGAGGAGAAGTGGCTTACCAGTTGGAACTTCCACCTAAACTATCCGATGTGCACAACGTGTTCCACGTGTCACAACTCTGGAAGTGTCTCCAAGTTCCAGACAAGCCTGATCTTTACAAGGACGTCAATCACCAAGCCATTGACCTTCAGCCTGATTTGACTTACCGTGATAGGCCCATCCGCATTCTGGATGAGGCTGAGCGACACACTCGAAGCCGCACCATCAAGTACCTCAAGGTCCAATGGAGCAACCACACTGAAGCAGAAGCAACTTGGGAGCGTGAAGACTACCTTAGATCCGAGTTTCCGTATCTCTTTAAAGCCTAGTTTAGGAATCTCGGGGACGAGATTCTTGTAAAAGGGGTAGGTCTGTCACACCCTGCATTTTGTAACATTTAACTTGCATTATTAAAGCATGAAAATTTGGACCAACAAAAACTTTTGCACTATTTGGATTTTATTTGGAGTTGGTTTTTCTCTCTGTGCTTCTTTTTAAGTGCTCCTTAAAGTCAACTACTCCACCTTCTATATTTCATCTCCTTGCCCCAAACTTCTGCCCAATGACCATGCCATGTGTATAGTGCAATATAGAATTTTCTTACAAAAATAATTTGGCCAAAAAGTATTTTCTAAATTTAGTTTTCCAAAAACCCCTAAATTGAGGTTTGCACTGCAAGTACTTGATTTGGGCTATGAAAAATATTTCAAAAGGTATATTTGAATCCTATTAGATGTAGGACTCCCATAAACCACAAAAATATAATTTTAAAAGTTATTTTACCATTTTATTTAAAAGCTTTTTCTTAAGGCCAAAAATGGTCTTTAATAGGGAAAAATTATTTTATTGTTTTAAAAATATTTGACAAAAAATTAGGGAAACTCAGTGGACATATATTTTCCATATATAGGAGTTTCAACACATGGTCATGTTTCAAATATTGGTCAAATCCCTCAAAAACCCTTTCTGGATATTTCAAGCTTTTGAAATATTTACAAAGGAAATATTCTCCAAAAATTCCAAGAAAATTCTATCATGTCACATATGACATACTTGATGATCCTGACAAGTATCATGTCATGGAGAATAGTATAACCCCATGAAATCCCCTCAAAACCATTTCTGTCCACTTTGAAGTTTGAGCAACTTTACATTCCCAAACATGTCCAAATATTCTCAAACTTGGTGCACATGCTCCAATGGTCTAATAATGCATCTAGACCAAATGCACAGGTTGGAGAAGAAGATATCTTGATCAAAGTGCCTCAAAACCCTCTCTGACCAGAATCAAATTTGAACTACTTTGTACTACCAACTTTTTCTCCATGACCCCAACTTTTGTGAGACTGATCACATGACTAAATAAGGCCACCACACCAAGTGGTGCATCAAGGAGAAGTGATCTACTCAACTAGATCTACACAAGTCCATTCCTGCCCATTTTTAGGGTTTGCAAAAGTTGCATTGGCAATTTTGTCCAAATAAGCTCAAAATGGGTGGAAGGCCCTAATTATGTGTGACATCTCACCCAATTGAGTCTCATGGGAAGTGGAAATTATTAACTTGCCCAAACCATCATCAAACACCTTCTAGCAGAATGTTGAAATGGCAATTCCAGCCTCTTGCACTAATCTCCTTGAGCCCATCTTTTTACCACAACCCCTCCTCGTTCCCCTCTGCAATTTGGATGCTTTTCTGCCCAAGGAAGCAATGATGATGGAGGGGGAATCCCCATTTGTCTTCTCTGGACAGCAGCTTCTCCCCTCTCTCTCAGCCTCCTTCTCTCCCCTCAGCCCTCCAGAGCATCCAAGGCTCACTCCCACTTTTGCCCACACCCCCTGCAGCCTCCAGACACTAGTGGACGCGCGCGGACGCGGGAAAGCCGCGGATGCCAGCCAAAGTCGCGCTCTGGAGTGCCCGGCAGGACACCGACCGTTGACGCCGCGTCTCCCGACCACCTCGAGCTTCCCCCGCGCGCCAGTCGATGCCCCTCGACGTCCGCTCCATGCTAGCAGGCCGCCCACTTGCTCCTGCGCCCTCCTCTCTCTCCTGCAGCTCACGCCAGAGCACCGCCCCGCTCGGCCAATGCTCGCACCACTCCTGTGGCCCGCGTGCAGCTCGCCCCGCTCCTCCTCTCTCTCCCTGGCACCCTACACCACTCCCACGAACACCCCCGAGCCCTCCATTCCCTCTCCAACGGCAACCCGAGCCGATTCCGCGGGCACCCGTAGGCCACGCCTACGGTGGACCTCGGCCAGCCTATATAAGACGACCCTAAGCCCCACCTTCACTCCCTGTCGCTTCCCCACACTCCTAATCCACCTCCCGTACCACCCATTCATCTCCAGAGCCGCCCGAGCTCAAGATTGAGCTCGAGCTCCGCCGCCTCGGCTCGTCAGCGTTCGCGCGGTACAGGCCTCCTCCGCCCCTGTTCTTTCTCGATCTAGAACCGCAAGGCATCACTGACCTTTTCCCCTCTCTTCCCCACTCGTTTTGCAGCCGGAAACGGCCGGATCCATCGACGCCCGAAGCACCTCCGCCGCGTGACCTCGTCGCCGGCGAACTAGGCTGCTCCGGCGACCGTCTCCACCACCACCCGAATGGCGACACCTCCCCGAGTCCAACGGTACCACCCGCGCACCTCCCCGTGCTCTGTATCGCCACCGGCGAGCTCGTCGTCGCCTCTGGACGGAGGTAGACGATGACGACAATGGGGCCAGCCCATCAGCCTCACGCCATGATGGGTGGGATCCACCCGTCAGGTTTAAAACGCACACGCGCGCGCGCACCGGTTCGCCCATCGGCTGAAGGCGTATTTCGCCTTTACACCTTCGACGTGGCGGCCCGCTTGGGCTGGTTTCCCCTCTGGGCATGCTGCCCGTGGCCTCTCTGGCCCAGTGGCACAGCGCCACTTTTCTTTTTCTTTTTCTGTCTCCTTTCCAAAAATTCCACAGGGCAAAATATTTGTCCAAATGAAATATTTCCAACTCCTAAAATCTCAGAATAATCCCACCTATTTATTGATATATCTTTCATGCACATCCATTACACTTTTCTGCTCTGTTCAAATTTAAATTCAAATTTGAACCATAAAACCTCTGTTTGAAAATCCACAACTCTGTTGCCCTAGCTCCAAATCCAAAACCAAGAATTTTCCCCTTCCTAGTTTTCTTCCTAGTATTTTACAAAAATAAGTTGACATTTTTCTGAGCACTTTGACTTTTCTGTTTTTATTATTGTCTTATTTTCCTGTTATTTTCTTGCAACGTTAGATCCCGTATTTGACGAGGTAGCTGAAGAAGAAGGAGGAGAAGGGCTTGAAGACTTTGAAGACCAAGCCAACCAAGGCAAGCAGCCCTTTGACCATGTCTATGAAACCCTTTTTATCCATGTCATATAGTTCTTTATTATTGTTGCATCGGGATCATGATGAGATGGTGAACCACGTGGGTTGGTTGCCTCTGCTACTTCCTCGTTGATACCTGCATTGTGCATGGCCCTACCTTCTTATGAGGGTTATGCCGGTGGGAGTAGATAGGATGCTAAAGTAGTGCTACGCGGGAATATGCATGGGAAGGAGGCAAAGTATTTTCAAAGGACTTTTCGAAACCCCGTCGGGTGCCACTTATGCCCGAGGGAGATGATGAGATGGGTGACCACTTGATGACGAAGTGGTGTACTGAGGAAAGTGTGTGTTGATTTCAAAACAGATTGGTCGAAGTTGCGACCGTTATTCCAACCTTACATGCGCAACCACTCTACCCTTATATGCGAAAGGGCATTATTGAGTACCTAGACCGATACTAGCTTGGAGCCCGCATTACTAGTGACGGGGTAGAGTTGGTGCTCTCTCTCGGGACGGGGTCGTGCCAGGTAGGGCGACCAAGAACATTTTTATGGGGCACCGGACACACCGTTGGTACCCCGTGCCAGTGGTATGTGATAAATATGGGAGCAAGGCTCCACGAAAATGCTATGTGAAATGTTGGGCACGGGGGTCACTGCCAATCGAGTGGACTCCATGTTAGTGTCGTCTAGGGAAAGGTAGTGATCGGGTGCTTACCCCGGGTACTTAAGGTATCGCGGGTCGTGGATGACACGGAAGTTCCCCGGATCTTGTGGGTAAAGTGTGCAACCTCTGCAGAGTGTAAAACTATTCGAATAGCCGTGTCCATGGTCAAGGACAGTTGGGTAACCGCTCTTGGGCTACGTCCACTTTTTTACAAACCAAGTGTGTGCGTTGATAAAAATGACTTGGGTCAAGTCAAGGGACTTGACATGATTGAGATGGGTTGGTGCCCACTCTATTTATGTTAGATGGGTTGGTGCCTACTCTATTTATGTTGATATCTGTAACCTATCCTCATGGTTACCTGAATTCTCTTGATGCATGCCTTACAAAGATGTTGAACATGTCATTGCACTCAAAACTAGCTATCTGCAAAAATTTACCTATATCATGCATTGTTGTACCTTGAACCAAAACATGGGTTGCTTGCGAGTACATTCAAAGTATTCATTGTCTTGCCACTGGTTATTTAATTGACCAGGCATGGAAGAACCGGAGTTCGAAGAAGAGTTCTTTGGAGACGAACATGCGAACTAGGACGTTTCCCAGTCAGAATGCCTGTAGGGTTAAGGCAGATGGCATGGGTTCTACTTATCGACGAAGATTTCCGCTGCTTGTGTTTCATTTGATGTTCAGCCCTTAAGGCTTTAGCAATGTAAGACTCGACCATAATGGTCACAATTTGTGTAAGACGGTATGTATGGATGTAAGACTCTTGTTATTCAGCTTCTATGTGTTCAGTGAGCATTGATCTCTGGGATTACTATACACGTGCATTCAGTGATCTCGACTTATGAGTCGGGGTCCCCACACTGTGTAAGGCTTCGCGGCCTCCTAGCCAAGCGGATATTGGGGGAGCGTGGGGAAGCGGAGACACCCACGTCCAATCAATTGCCATGCGTCGACCAAGGCCGCAGGCTGTTGGGGCCCGCGGCGCTCCGCACTTGCCCTTTGGCTTCGCTGCTAAGCCAAGTCCGATAACGCCTTGGGCCCGGGGGCTACTGTCAGCATTCTGGGAACGGGGGTTCCCAGACTTTCCTACCTGTGGCCTGCAGCGTGGCTCGCCAGTGGCCCAGTACATCTCATCTTCATCAACCCAAGTTCAAGACCCTTGCGAGGGGCCAAGCCTCGCGGGGCGGACGACACAAGGCCTCCTTAGGGGCGGCTCACCAGTCAGGCTCGCGAGGAGGCGGAGAGATCAAGGCAAGGGGTACCTCACTAGGTGCTCATGATGCAAGCCATGAGGATCCAGACCAGGCGGGCGCCAGCCTGCGCAGTGTCCTAGTTTCCTCTTTGGTGCAAAGGGGGCAAGCACAGGCACGGAGTACCGAGGCATCAAGCAAAGGTTTCCATATCAGTGCAACAAGACGAAGACCAGCAGACGGCAGGACGGAGGTCACCATGGAGCGCAAGACGGCGTCACCACCAGTGCCTTTGGCAGTCGAAGACCACCTTTAGTCAGGATAGCTTGTACTAGTTGTACCCTTTCAAAATGGCCGTTGTTGGCTCCCTTCCCGCTCAATATTTGGGAAGATGACTAGGGCCTCTATAAATAGGGCTAGCCACCACAGTAGAAGGCATCTGGATCTCATCTGGAGCCAACAGAGATGGAGCAATTCCTCTCCAAGCTCACCACCACAAGAACACCTCTCCTCGCGAGGTTGTTCTTCCTCTGTACTGTTCATCATCATCCCAAGAGGCAATCCACCACACCACACACTGGATTGGGGTATTACACCACAACGGTGGACCGAACCAGTATAAGCATCGTGTCTCTTATGTTGTTCATCGTGCTAGCTTAGAATCGCAGTGAGGTTTTGGGTGTGTTTTGGTGTCACATCCCTAGTTCTGGCCTGGCCTATGCTAGCTTCCATGTGTGAATCATGTTTAAGTTCAAATGAAATTTGAAGTGAGGAATTTTCAAAATCCTCAGAAGACCTCTAAAAATAACCAACATTTAAATCTCTTCAAATGAGTCCAAAGAAATGTTTCTGTTACTCTGTGGAAATATTGGTAAGAGGTAAAATTCAAACCAATATTTTTGGAATCACAGAATTATTTATTTGGGCCTTTGAGTTAATTCAATAACTATTTGCATTGGATATATATATTATATATAATTAATATATGTCCAATAATTCTGGAACATTTTATGTGGTTTGGTATATTTTGGTTCTAGCCACATAATTATTTTCAGGATTTTATAAAATGGTTTAGTATTTTTACTAAACCAAAACAAAACAGAATAATAGAAAACAGAAATAGGAAAAGCAAGAGAGAGCAGAAGGACTACCTGGCGCTCACCTCTCAACCCACCTGGCCCAGCACTGTGGCTGAGGCCTGGCCCAGCCCACCACCGCCGCTTCTCCCCCTGTCGTCTTCCTCCCCCTCGCCCCGAAGCTGCTCGGTGGCGCGCGCAGGCCACGCGCCCCGGCCACCTCCTCCCTCCCAGCCTGCTTGGCTCCTCCTCGACGCCCCGGTGACGCCACGCGCCTCCCAGACCCCCTCTCACTTCTCCCTCGCTCTCTGGACCTCCCTCCCCCTCGCTCCTCTGCTTCCCCCCCCCCCCCCCCATGACCGAGAGCCGCCGCCGACGTCGCTCACAACCACCATGGCCACCGGCCACCCCTCGCCCTGTCGATAAGCCCAGAAGAACCGCCATCGTCTCCTGCATCGTCTACGCCAGCCTGTTCGACTGCGGGAGCCCTGCATCGCCGCCCACGCCGTCTCCCTCATCCCCGGTGCCCGGAGATCGCCGCCGTAAATTCGCCGTCGCAGAAGCTTCCCCGAGCTCGCCGACCCCTCCGTTCGATCCACTGTGAGCCCCTCTTCCTCTTCCCCCTTCTCTCAAGCTCGCGCTCATTCCCTAGCTTCTTTCTCCACCGTGGCCGAGAGCTTCTCGCCGCCGGCCATGGCGTGGCCGTGGCCACAGCCACCGAAGCTCGTTTCCGAGCCCACCGTCGTGCTCAGTGCAACCCCAGGAGGTCGTAACACCCCTCTTTGCCTCCTGTCGTGCTCCCTAACCCCGAAACCCAGTTCACCCAAAAGCCGGCGCCGCCGTGAGCTTCATTCCGGTGATCTCCGGCAACCCCAGCTCGCCCCGGTTGCACCGTTGGATGCGCGGGATCGCCAGCTTTCCGTAGAGCCCAACGGCGCCTCGAATGGTTCCCTGTATCGCAATCCCGAGCCGCCCCGCCGTTTCTGTCGTCGCCGGCGACAAGTCGCCGGCAGGGTTGACCTGATCGACCTGGGGTTTGACCCCCCAGGGTCGCTGACTAGTGGGGCCAGGCCCTGCTAACTTTAGTTAAATATTGACTAAACCTAATTAGCCACTAACACTGACCAGTGGGCCCCGACCCCCCCTAATCTTTTAATTAAGTAGATAACCCTCTGTTAACTAACTGTGACACTGACATATGGGTCCCATAGGTCAGATTTTACCTGGACAACACCGTTGACTTGCTGACATCACTATGAGGTCATGCTGACGCAATAATTCCTTTCTGGAATTTAAATAAATCTTAAATAATTTATTATTTTCAGAAAAATGCCCTAAACTTCAATAAATCATAGAAAATCAACCGTAAGTCAGAATGAAATAATTTATATATGAAAAATTATCAAAAAAATTCAAGGAATCCATCTGTACCATTTTCATGCATGTTAGAACAACTTATAGCTGCTGATTAGCAAAAATCATATAAAGGGCATTTGAATAATCACACATGAAATTTGAATTTGAATCTTGGATTCAAACCAACTTCATTTAACTTGGTTGCTAGTTGCATTAGCTCAATCAACAGCATATTGCCATGACATTATCATGCATCATATTGTTGCATTGCATTGATTGTGTCCCTCTTTATTTGCCGGTAACTGTCCCCTCTCGATAGACGTGGTTTCGACGACGAGTTCGATGACACCGATGAAGAACTATATTATCTTCAGAAGTGCCAGGCAAGCAAAACCCCCTTGTTCATTCCGATACAATCCCACTCTCTCGCTCCTGCTCTCTTTTACTGCATTAGGACAACAACGATTCAACTATTACTTGCTGCGGTAGCTGAACCCCTTTATCCTTTGCATGACCTGTCATTCCACAGTAAATAGATGAAACCCACTAGCATGAGTAGGAGTTGTTTGAGCCCTGTTGTGCCTACTCATTAATGCTTGTTTGTCATGCCTGCTACTGCTTAGAGTTGAGTCAGGTCTGATTCATCGGGGGTGAATCAGGTGTGTGTGAACATGTCCTACTGTGTGTGAGCTAAGTGTGTGAACACGATTTGGTAAAGGTAGCGGTGAGAGGCCATGTAGGAGTACATGGTGGGTTGTCTCATTGCAGCCGTCCTCAGGAACTGAGTTCTGTGTTTGTGATCCATGATTCAGCTACTACCACGCATTGGGCCCGAAACCAATGGACCCTCTCGGCTTCATAATCACCCTTGTCCTCTGTCCAGGAGTTGCAAGTAGTTTCTGGTGTTTGTAGTATGCTGGAGGCCGTGCGCAGCGCTGACCGTAGGGGTGGGCTGTGATGCGGTAGGCACGTGGCCGGGTAAACCGGGCGCCCGTTTGGTGTCACGGAACCCTGTTCACATCGTTTGGGGCTGTGAGCGAAACTTCGGCCGGATCTCCTCATGGATGGAACCCAAATAGGCGATAAACCTGGACTAGGGACTTGAGTGTTTAGGTAGGTCGTGGCCGACACCCACGTTGGGCTTCCGCTTGAAGGTTGCCGAGTACATGTCGTGTAAACGGCGGTAAGTGGTGAGAGCGTGTGTGAAGAAGTACACCCCTGCAGGGTTAACATTATCTATTCGAATAGCCGTGTCCGCGGAAAAGGACTTCTGGGTTGCCTATAACAGTTCATAGACAAGTGAAAGTGGATACTCTAAAATACGCAAGATAAGTGTGAGTGCTATGGATGGCGTTCTCGTAGGGAGACGGGAGCGGATCCATAGTGGTGTATTAATATGGTGAATATGTGGACTCGTGTGCGCCACCTCAAAGAGTTACTTGCAGTCGTAGTTCAGGATAGCCACCGAGTCAAAGCTGGCTTGCTGCAGTTAAACCCCACCATCCCCTTGTTGATAATGATGCATATGTAGTTAGTTCTGATGTAAGTCTTGCTGGGTACATTTGTACTCACGTTTGCCTATTTTATGTTTTTGCAGAGAGACTTCAGTCTCGCTAGTAGTTCCACGTGGACTTCGACGTTTAGCTTGATACCTCAGCTACGATCTTGTGCCCTCGGCAGGATCTGGTAGATAGTCAGGCTTCTAAGCCTTTTTCATTTGTAGATGTCTGTACCCAGACATGTTAAGTTTCCGCTTGTGCTTTGATTTGTATGCTCTGAATGTTGGGTCATGAGACCCCTGTTGTAATATCTCACTCCTCGGAGCCTAATGAATAAATACTTGAGTCGTAGAGTCATGTTGTGATGCCATGTTGTATTTGCACATATCGAGCATATTGTATGTATGTTATTGAAATGCTTGGTATGTGTGGGATCTGACTATCTAGTTGTTTATCTTTAGTAGCCTCTCTTACCGAGAAATGTCTCCTAGTGTTTCCACCGAGCCATGGTAGCTTGCTACTGCTCCGGAACACTTAGGCTGGCCGGCATGTGTCCTTCTTCGTTCCTGTGTCTGTCCCTTCGGGGAAATGTCACGCGTTGAGTACCGGAGTCCTGTTAGCCCGCTACAGCCCGGTTCACCGGAGTCCTGCTAGCCCAGTGCTACAGCCCGGAACTTACTCGCTGATGACCGACACATTCGATGTTGGGTCATGGATGCCTGTCCCTGTAAGTCTGTGCCACTTTGGGTTTACGACTAGCCATGTCAGCCCGGTCTCCTTATCATATGGATGCTAGCGCCACTATCATATACGTGTGCCAAAAGGCGCAAACGGTCCCGGGCAAAGGTAAGGCGACACCCGTGGGAATACCGTGCGTGAGGCCGCAAAGTGATATGAGGTGTTACAGGCTAGATCGATGTGACATTGAGTCGGGGTCCTGACATTTGGTAGGGAGAAGATCTTTGTGCGCACCCCAGAGTTCGAACATTAAGGGTTTTGCCAGAACCCGATATCCGACACTAGTGCCCTCACTCATATGCTCTTGCTGTTCAGATCTGTTCTGGCTATCACTCTGGTCAGACATCTTGGCAGGCAAACTGACAGCAGACCCTGTGAATAGATGAGGTAAAGTAGATGAGCATCGCAAAGTACAGAGGTTTTGCAAAACAAATGAGTCAAAAACTTTGTTTTAGTTCTCTACAGTAATGATCTCGGAGCTACCGAATTGACAAATTCGGTGATTCTGAAGCAACACTTGGAACCTAAACTAGTGAACTCGGTCAGACCGAGTCACAGTTCGATGGACACGAGATTGCTAGGGTTTCACAGAGTATTGAACTTGGTCACACCGATTTGCAGTTTTTGGTCAGACCGAAAACGCATGTGCAATGGCCTAAGCCAAATCGGTGAGACCGATTTCTACGATTTGGTCGGTCTGAGATGAGTTATGCGGAGAGCTAACCCTAAAAAATTTCGAATCAAACTAAGCCTAAGGAAGATTTAGCTGGATAGATGATTTCATTCGTGGCAAGAATCATGGCATTGTCCTCGTGCTAGGAATCAGAGTTAAAAGGAAAGCACAAGGGGTTGAACACATACCCTAGTTCGGCGGGCGTTTGCTACAGCGGCAACGGCAGAACAGATTCCGTCGACGGCTGCAGAACCCAGCGGCGGGAGGTCGCTGGTGGCGAGGAGGCGATCCGGAGACCCGAGGAGGGAAAGCAGGACACGCGCGGGCAGAGGGGTTTTGAATTTTTTTCCAAAATCTCACCCGTGGGTATTTATATCCCGACCCTATCGGTGTGACCGAGTGGAACAACTCGGTGGCACCGAGATTGCAGAATCGCAAGCGGTTGCTGCAACTCGGTGTGACCGAAGTGTTCAAATCGGTTGCACCGAGATGAAACCCTAGATCAACTTAGTGAACTTAGTTTGACCGAAATGTTTGACTCGGTCAGACTGTCGTGGGGGACGAGCACCTATGGAGCAGGGCCCCTTTTCTGGTCCGGCAGGGAGCAGAGGGCGCACGAAGAGCAGATCGAGGCCAAACGCGCGCGGGGGGGGGGGGGGGGGGGTTTACCCAGCTTCGGAGCTCTCCGGAGAGATAAAACTCCTACTGCTGCTTTGTGTTTGTATTCCTTTCTTGCTCGAAAGCGTGGGCAAGTTGTGGTCTTGAGTGAGTCGAACTGACCGAACCCCTTCTACGTGCGCACGGGCCTCCTTTTTATAGTCTAAAGGGGTCACCGATAGGTGGCAACGCAGAGAGATGGGTAGAAAGGTAAAAACGCGGGTTGGTACAACTACTATCAACAGTGTCCCCTACCTAACTCTGATGGCAGGGGACAAGAGCATTTAATGCCCGTCCGGTCGCTCCAATAGTGCAGGAAATGACCGTTAGGGGCGCCACCGATCGCCACGATGGCCTCCTAGTCACCTTCGCTCGCCACCTCGCACCGCTAGGCTGCACAGCTGCACGCCACGTGCACCAGGAGTGATCCTGTGGCGACACGTCGTCGGGTGAGCTGGAGCGTGGGCGCAGAGTGGTGGCCTCGCCGCGGCAAGTGCCTTGCCGCGGCCGCTGTCTTGTCGCACCCGCAAGCTTGCCGCTCGTCGGGTCTTGCCGGGACGCGCGGCGCGTCGTGGCAAGTTTTCTGAAGCGCCTTGGCTGGCCTTCCCGGCAAGCTCCTCTTGCCGGGGTCTTGTTCTTCCCGGCAAGCTTCTCTTGCCGGGGCCTTGTCCTTCCCGGCAAGCTCCTCTTGCCGGGGCCTTGTCTTCAAAGTTAACACTTTGTTCTTGAATGGTAGTAATAGGAATGGCGAAGGGTCTTGGCGGACGCCCGGCAAGCCTTGCCGCGGGCCGCTGCGACTGCCCGTGCCCAAGTTCGAGGTACTAAGGTACCCCTACTTTAGTACACCGACACAGACCGAAATGCACAAAGAGGTTTTGGAATTTTAAGTCTATGACGAATCGGGGACACCGAGTGCTCCTCACACAGAGTGGTTCGAAACTGACTTGATCAAACTTTGTGATGTAGCATGAATAGAGTTTGAGATGAGAAAATCATATATACCTAGGGAAGGTTCTTAGGCATTCTTGTCCATCCACTTGTCTAAAGAAAAAAAAAGCCAAACAATCAAAACAACAAGCGGATGTCCTCGAATGTGTAAAATATGCAACCAACATGCTCACAAAATAAAATGGCAAGTGAAATATGTGGCAAAGCATGCACAATCAATCTAGCATCTATCAAGCAATTTGCGATGCCTAGGTCATCTATATATGAGTATATTGACTTAGGAGTCAAATGAGAACATTTGATCATAGGTCATACTCATCGTTTAAGACCAAGTGGGGATACCACTTTTACATAAAGCATTGTTGTGTTCACACCATTAGAGTTGCTTTAGCTCAATTCTTAGATTAAAGCTCCCCCTAGATGTGATATCCCCCCTAAGATGGATGAACTAACCTTGGGTCTTCTCGATGATAACTTCATGTAGGTGTTGAAGATGTGGATGCTTAATGTTGATGTAGATCTTTCGGAGCTATCCATTGGAGTGATTTGCACTTTCAATACCTGCACGGGTTAGTCCCACAAGGAACAAACAAGGATATCCATAGACATAGAGTGAAGCACGCACAAGATGATGTCCATGAAAGCATTAGGTTACCTTGTCCCTTGTCCTACCAACAAGAGGGTTTGTGACTCCTTGAACCAGTGCAAGATGTGGAAGGTTTTTGCACTTGTTCTTGCCAAAATAATATGAGTGAAGCATGTTGGCGGAGTCACCCTCAATAACTCTCTAGTTCCTCTTATTTAGGATCCACATCATCTTGATGGGAATCCTTGGGGTTGTAGTCGTACTTGATGAAGTAGAACTTGATGTAGTCTTGGGAACCCACTTAACCAAGGCCTTCAGAGCTTCTTCAAATGCATCAATGTCCTCTCGAAGCTTGTCCTTTCCTTTTTGCTTGTGGTCTTGTGGTGGAAGATCATCTTGAGCTTGTGTCCCTTGAAAAGAAGTAGGATCATACTTCTCTAGTTGAGGAACAAACTTTGTCTTGGGGTATTGATCTTCTTCCCCCTCAACTCCATTGGCATTGAACTTTCATTCAAAACAAACACCTTGATTCTTCCAGTCCTTCCTTGCTTGATGATGACCCACAAGTATAGGGGATCTATCTAGTCCTTCCGATAAGTAAGAGTGTCGAACCCAACGAGGAGCAGAAGGAAATGACAAGCGGTTTTCAGTAAGGTATTCTCTACATGCACTAAAATTGTAGGTAACAGATAGTTTTGTGATAAGATAATTTGTAATGGGTAACAAGCAATGAAAGTAAATAAACTGCAGCAAGGTGGCCCATTCCTTTTTGTAGCAAAGGACAAGCCTGAACAATTTCTTATAATGAGAAAAGCGCTCCCGAGGACACATGGGAATTATCGTCAAGCTAGTTTTCATCACGCTCATATGATTCGCGTTCGGTACTTTGATAATTTGATATGTGGGTGGACCGGTGCTTGGGTACTGCCCATTCTTGGACATGCATCCCACTTATGATTAACACCTATTGCAAGGATCCGCAACTACAAAAGAAGTATTAAGGTAAACCTAACCATAGCATGAAACTAGTGGATCCAAATCAACCCCTTACGAAGCAACGCATAAACAAGGGTTTAAGCTTCTATCACTCTAGCAACCCATCATCTACTTACTACTTCCCAATGCCTTCCTCTAGGCCCAAATAATGGTGAAGTGTCATGTAGTCAACGTTCGCATAACACCACTAGAGGAGAGACAACATACATCTCAGCAAAATATCGAACGAATACCAAATTCACATGACTACTAATATCAAGACTTCACCCATCACTACTGGAATCTGGCACTTTGCCATCTGCCATGGCAGATGGCAAAGGCATGGTCGGCGGATGGCAAAGGCTTTGCCATCTGCCAGCAGATGGCAAACAGTTTGTCTGAACCCCTACCGGTAAAGGCTTCTTTGCCGACTGCTGGCTGATGGCAAAGAGCCTGTGCCTTTGCCATCAGCTGGCAGATGGCAAAGCCTCTTAACGGGGTTAGCCCCGTTAGAAGGCTAATGGCATACTTGGAGAGGCAGAGGTGGGCGTCGGGGTGGTGGGCATGAGCGCGTCGGGGCCCCTGGCGCTGCCGGGGCCGGCGGTGGGGGTGGTGTTGGCGCTGGTGGCGTAGGAGGAGGAGGCCGCCGGCGAAACGAGCGTGGCGGTGGAGGAGCCCGTGGAGGGCGGGCCGGCGTCCAGGTCGTCCAGCGTCCGTGGCACGTAGACGCATAGGTTGAGCCCCAGCGACTGGGCGGGGAGCGACGGGCTCGGCGACAGGGTGGCGGGGGAGGGCCGGCGACGGGGCGGGGGAGTGAGGCGGCCGGCGACACGGCGGGGGAGCGACAGGGTGGCGGCGGGCGAGCCTAGAGCGCCATTGACGGGCTGTTCGGGGTGTGTGGATGAGATGCGAACCTGTGTTTTTTTACCTGGACTGGTTTGGAGAGAGGGAGGGGATAACCCCACAATTTTTTTTACCTGGAAAAAAAATAACCCCATCTCTTTGCCATCTGCTAGCAGATGGCAAAGAGGTGGGGCTGGTACGCCGTTAGCCTCTTGACGGCCACAGGATTTGCCAACCTCTTTGCCATCTGCTGGCACATGGCAAAGTTTATTTGCCATCCACTAGCAGATGGCAAATAATTGGCTGATGGCAACCATGTTCTTTGCCGTCTGTCAGTTCTTCGCCATCTGTTTTTTATAAGCAGATGGCAAAGACGTTCTTTGCCATCAGCTGGCAGATGGCAAAGAGCTGGCTAATGGCAAATACCCTGTTTCCAGAAGTGCATATCCTCAAGAACAAACGTAACTATTCACAAAGCATATTCATGTTCATGATCAGAGGAGTACTAATATGCATTAAGGATCTGAACATATGATCTTCCACCAAGTAAACCAATTAGCATCAACTACAAGGAGTAATCAACACTACTTGCAACCCACAGGTACCAAATCGTGGTATTGATACAAGATTGGATACAAGAGATGAACTAGGGTTTTGAGAGGAGATGGTGCTGATGAAGATGTTGATGGAGATTGACCCCCTCCCGATGAGAGGATTGTTAGTGATGATGATGGTGATCATTTCCCCCTCCCGGAGGGAAGTTTCCCTGGTAGAACAGCTCCGCCGGAGCCCTAGATTGGTTCCGCCAAGGTTTCGCCTCATGGCGGCAAAGTTTCGTCCCGTAAGCTTGCTTATGATTTTTTCCAGGGTAAAAGCCTTCATATAGCAGAAGATGGGCACCGGAGGGCCAACAGGGGGCCCACGAGACAAGGGGGTGCGCCCAGTAGGGGGGGCGCCCCCACCCTCATGGCCAGGGTGTGGGCCCCCTCTTGTACTTTCTTTGCTCAATAATTCTTATTAATTCCAGAAATGACTTTCGTGGAGTTTCAAGACTTTTGGAGCTATGCAGAATAGGTTTCCAATATTTGCTCCTTTTCTAGCCTAGAATCCCGGCTGCCGGCATTCTCCCTCTTCATGATAAACCTCGTAAAACAAGAGAGAATAGGCATAAGTATTGTGACATAATGTGTAATAACAGCCCATAATGCAATAAGTATCGATGTAAAAGCATGATGCAAAATGGACGTATCAACTCCCCCAAGCTTAGACCTCGCTTGTCCTCAAGCGGAAGCCGAAATCGAAAAATATATCCACATGTTTAGAGATAGAGGTGTCGATAAAAATAAAATACGGACATGAGGCCATCATGATCATTCTTATAACAGCTACATATACAGATTTTCTCATATGATTTCTTATCCTCAAGTAACAATCTATTCACAATGTCAAGTATGGTTCAGAAACTTCATTGAGAACTAACAAACTATAATCTCAGTCATTGAAGCAATTGAAATTTATCATAACATCGGAAAGAGTCATGAATAGAGCCTTTCAGCAGGTCCACATACTCAACTATCATATAGTCTTCTACAATTGCTAACACTCATGCAATACTTATGGTTATGGAGTTTTAATCGCACACTGAGAAAGATAAGGGCTTATAATTTCGCCTCCCAACGTATTCACCTTTGGGTGATGTCAACAATAATAGTTCATGCTAACTTACATCCAATTGGATATATATATATATATCAGGATATTTCCAACACGAGGTGCTTGCCAAAGGATAAAATGAAAAAGGGAAAGGTGAAGATCACCTTGACTCTTGCATAAAGTAAAAGACATAAACTTAAAGATAGGCCCTTCGCAGAGGGAAGTAGAGGTTGTCATGTGCTTTTTGGGTTGGATGCACAAAATCTTAATGCAAAAGAATGTCACTTTATATTGCCACTTGTGATATGAACCTTTATTATGCAGTCCGTTGCTTTTATTACTTCCATATCACACGATCGTACAAAGCTTTTTTTCTTCGCACTAATAAGTCATACCTATTTAGAGAGCAATTTTTATTGCTTGCAACATGACAACTTACTTGAAGGATCTTACTCAATCCATAGGTATGTATGGTGGACTCTCATGGCAAAACTGGGTTTAAGGATATTTGGAAGCACAAGTAGTATCTCTACTTGGTGCAAGGAAGTTTGACTGGCATGATGGGGAAAGGCAAGCTCAACATGTTTGAACAATCAATGACAATATACTTTAACTGAGATGTGAGAAAACTCTTTAGCATGTCATACTTTAATTAGTGCTCACAATTATAAAATATGTCCAAGATAGTATATTTATATGTGAAAACTTCTCTTTCTTTATTACTTCCTATTAATTGCAATGATGACCAAAACTATGTTTGTCAACTTTCAACAACTTTTAAGTCTCATACTCTTTATATGTGAAGTCATTACTATCCATAAGATCAATATGAACTCTTTTATTCTTTTTATTCTTTCTATTTTCTCAAGATCATAGCAAGATAGCAAAGCCCTTGACTCAACACTAATCTTTATTATATAGATCACATACTCGATTACATAGACATAACACAAAGCAAAACTCAAAACTACTTCATACCAAAACTTTATTCTACTAGATCAAGATATTACTAAAAGGATCGAACTAAGTAAAACGGTAAAGATAGGAGTGTGATGGTGATACGATACCGGGGAACCTCCCCCAAGCTTGGCAGTTGCCAAGGGGAGTGCCCATACCCATGTGATTATGTCCTCGGAGGTGGTGAAGATGGTGATGATGATGGTGGATAATCGCACATTGAGCGTAAAAGCTCCTCCAACTTGCGGATAATGCCCTTGAGTACGACGATATGATCCTTCAACAAAATATTTTCCTGTGTGAGATACTTGTTTTGTATACGAGCTAACTCAATCATCTTGAAAGCTTCCATCTCAGTTGGGGTAAAGAGGTTAGGTAGAGGTTGAGGGATGTCTTCTTCTTCCACCGCCGAAGCTTGGTCTTCCATGGCCTTCTTGATCCCTTCATCCTTGTTGATCTCCTCTGGTTCTTCTCTTTTCAGCTCTATCTTCAATAGCCAAGCATCCTTGTCTTCATTGTTGAAGGAGGGTGACGTCATGATGCTCTAAATCTGTTAGAAAGACAGCTCGAAACGAAAACAGAAGATTTTTGCGTGATATGGTGGTCAAAACCTTCGGGAGATTATATATTTAATTTTTACCAACCAGAAGATGTAACGTGCAAGAAAACGAAGTCCGGGGGGCACACGAGGTGCCCACGAGACAGGGGCGTGCCCAGTATGGGTGGGCACGCCCTCCACCCTCGTGGAGGCCTCGTGTCCTTCCCGGATTACTTCTTGCTTCCCAAAATTCTTAAATATTCCAAAACGGAGAAAAATTGCCATTAGAATTGTTTTCGAGTCGGTTTACTTACTGTACCACATACCTATTCCTTTTCGGAGTCTGAAACATTCTGGAAAGTGTCCCTTATGTATTCCTCTGGGGTTACGGTTTCAATAATATTGGTTTCAACATTTATAGGATTACCTGAGATATAATTTTTGATTCTTTGACCGTTCACCACCCTCAGACTTGTGCCTTCGAAGTTTTTGATTTTTATGGCACCGGAACGATAGACCTCCTCGATAACGTAAGGACCTTCCCATTTAGAGAGAAGTTTTCTTGCAAAAAATCTTAAACGAGAGTTGAACAGCAACACATAATCACCTACGTTAAACTCACGCTTTTGTATCCTTTTGTCATGCCATCTTTTAACTTTTTCTTTGAACAGCTTGGCATTCTCATGGGCTTGGCTTCTCCATTCATCAAGTGAGCTAATATCAAATAACCTCTTCTCACCGGCAAGTTTGAAGTCATATTTGAGCTCTTTAATAACCCAATATGCCTTATGTTCAAATTCGAGAGGTAAGTGACATGCTTTTCCATAAACCATCTTATACGGAGACATACCCATAGGATTTTTATATGCAGTTCTATAGGCCCATAATGCATCATCAAGTTTATTGGACCAATTCTTCCTAGATCTATTGACAGTCTTTTGCAAAATTAATTTGAGTTCTCTATTACTCAACTCTACTTAACCGCTAGAGTGTGGGTGATAAGGAGATGCAATTCTATGATTAACATCATACTTAGCAAGCATTTTATAAAAGGCACCATGAATAAGATGTGAACCACCATCAGTCATGAGATATCTAGGGACTCCAAACCTCGGAAAAATAACTTCTTTAGGCATCTTAATAGAGGTTTTATGATCAGCACTACTAGTTGGAATAGCTTCTACCCACTTAGTAACGTAATCAACAACAACTAAAATATGGGTATATCCATTAGAGGCAGGAAAAGGTCCCATATAATCAAAGCCCCAAACATCAAATGGTTCAATAACAAGAGAATAGTTCATAGGCATTTCTTGACGTCTACCAATATTACCAATTCTTTAACATTCATCACAAGACAAGACAAACTTACGGGCATCTTTGAAGAGAGTAGGCCAATAAAAACTGGATTGCAATACCTTATGTGCAGTTCTATCTCCAGCGTGGTGTCCTCCATATGGTTCGGAGTGACACTTGTGTAGGATCTGTTCCTGTTCATGCTCAGTTACACAATGTCTAATAACACCATCTACTCCTTCTTTATAAAGATGTGGGTCATCCTAGAAGTAATGTCTTAAATCATAAAAGAACATTTTCTTTTGCTGGTACATGAAACTAGGTGGTATAAATTTAGCAACAATGTAATTAGAATAATCAGCATACCATGGAGCAGTACGAGAAGCATTAATGACTGCTAATTGTTCATCAGGAAAGCTATCAGCAATAGGTAGTGGGTCATCAAGAACATTCTCTAACCTGTACAAGTTTTCTGCAACGGGGTTCTCAGCTCCCTTTCTATCAATAATATGCAAATCAAATTCTTGGAGCAAGAGAAACCATCTAATAAGTCTAGGTTTAGCATCTTTCTTTTCCATAAGATATTTAATAACAACATGATCAGTGTGAATAGTTACTTTATAATCAACAATATAAGGTCTGAACTTATCACATGCAAATACAACCGCTAAGAATTCTTTTTCAGTAGTAGCATAATTTCTCTAGGCAGTATCAAGAGTTTTACTAGCATACTGGATAACATTTAATTTCTTATCAACTCTTTGCCCTAGAACAACACCTACAACATAATCACTAGCATCACACATAATTTCAAAGGGTAAATTCCAATTAGGTGGCTGAACAATAGGTGCAGTGATGAAAGCTTTCTTAAGTATTTCAAATGCTTCTACACATTCATCATCAAAGACAAAAGGAATATCTTTTTGCAATAAATTAGTCAGAGGCCTAGAGATTTTAGAAAAGTCCTTAATGAACCTTCTATAAAAATCGGCATGACCAAGGAAACTTCTTATACCTTTAATGTCCTTGGGACATGGCATCTTTTCAATAGCATCAACTTTAGCATTATCAACTTCAATACCTCTTTCAGAAATTTATGCCCGAAGACAATGCCTTCATTAACCATAAAGTGGCACTTTTCCCAATTCAAGACAAGACTAGTGTCTTCACATCTCTGCAAAACTCGATCAAGGTTGCTCAAGCAATCATCAAAAGAGGATCCATAAACGGAGAAGTTATCCATGAATACCTCACAAATCTTTTCACAAAAGTCAGAGAATATAGCCATCATACATCTTTGAAAGGTAGCAGGTGCATTACATAAACCAAAAAGCATATGTCTATAAGTAAAAGTACCGAAAGGGCAAGTAAAAGTAGTTTTTGATTGATCCTCCGCTGACATAGGTATTTGAGAGAAACTAGAATAACCATCTAGAAAGCATAAATGTGTGTGTTTGGATAGTCTTTCTAGCATTTGATCAATAAAAGGTAAAGGGAAATGATCTTTCTTAGTAGCTTTATTTAATTTCTGGAAATCAATTACCATCCTATAACCTGTAATAATTCTTTGCGGAATCAATTCATCTTTATCATTAGGAACAACAGTAATACCTCCCTTCTTAGGGACGCAATGGATAGGACTTACCCAATCACTATCAGCAACGGGATAAATTATACCTGCCTCAAGGAGCTTTAGTATCTCCTTTCTTACCACTTCTTTCATCTTAGGATTTAACCGTCGTTGAGGATCTCTAACTGGTTTGGAGCCTTCGTCCAATTTAATTTTATGTTGGCATAGAGTGGGACTAATGCCCTTAATATCATCCAGAGTATATCCAATAGCAGCATAGTGCTTCTTCAGAGTTTTCAACAATCTTTCCTCTTCTTGCTCTGAAAGGTTAGCACTAATAATAACAGGATATATCTTCTTTTCGTCAAGATAAGCATATTTAAGATTATTAGGTAAAGGTTTGAGCTCGAACACGGGATTACCCTTGGGTGGAGGAGGATCCCCTAGGATTTCAACAGGCAAGTTGTGTTTCAGAATAGGACCCTGTTGAAGGAATACTTCATCTATTTCCCTTCTTTCATTCATAAACATATCATTTTCATGGTCTAGCAAATATTGTTGTAACGGATCAGTAGGAGGCATGACAATAGAAGCAAGACCAATAATTTCTTCCTTACTAGGCAATTCTTTTTCACGGGGTTGTCTACGGAACTTAGCAAAATATAAATCATGTTTCATATCCCCTGTCAGGACCCCGACTCAATGCTACATCGATCTAGCATGTACACCTCATATCACTTTGCGGCCTCACACACGGTATCCCCACGGGTGTCGCCTTACCTTTGCCCGGGACCGTTTGCGCCTTTTGGCACACGTATATGATAGTGTCGCTAGCATCCATATGATAAGGAGCCCGGGCTGACATGGCTAGTCGTAAACCCAAATTGGCACAAACTTACAGGGACAGGCATCCATGACCCAGCATCGAACGTGTCGGTCATCAGCGAGTGAATCCAGGCTGTAGCACTGGGCTAGCAGGACTCCGGTGAACCGGGCTGTAGCGGGCTAACAGGACTCCGGTATTCATCGCGTGACATTTCCCCGAAGGGACAGACACAGGAACGAAGAAGGACACATGCCGGCCAGCCTAAGTGTTCTGGAGCAGTAGCAAGCTACCATGGCTCAGTGAAACACTAGGAGACATTTCCCGGTAAGAGAGGCTACTAAAGATAAACAACTAGATAGTCAGATCTCACACATACCAAGCATATCAAACATACACACAATATGCTCGATATGTGTAATTACAACATGGCATCACAACATAACTCTACGACTCAAGTATGTTTTTATTAGGCTCCGAGGAGCGAGATATTACAAACAGAGTCTCACGACCCAACATTCAGAGCATACAAGTCAAGCACAAGCGGAAGCTTATCATGTCTGAGTACAGACATCTACAAATGAAAAGGCTTAGAAGCCTGACTATCTACTAGATCCTGCCGAGGGCACAAGATCGTAGCTGAGGTAACAAGCTAAACGTCGAAGTCCAAGCAGATCTACTAGCGAGACTGAAGTCTCTCTGCAAAAACATAAAATAGGCAAACGTGAGTACAAATGTACCCAGCAAGACTTACATCAGAACTAACTACATATGCATCATTATCAACAAAGGGGTAGTGGGGTTTTACTGCAGCAAGCCAGCTTGACTCGGTGGCTATCCTGAACTACGACTGCAAGTAACTCTTTTGAGGTGGCGCACACGAGTCCACATATTCACCATATCAATACACCACTATGGATCCGCTCCCGTCTCCCTACGAGAACGCCATCCATAGCACTCACACTTATCTTGCGTATTTTAATGTATCCACTTTCACTTGTCTATGAACTGTACAAGGGGTCCAAGTTTCCATATCCAAGGAATCCGGCTATTCGAATAGATAATGATAACCCTGCAGGGGTGTACTTCTTCACACGCGCTCTCGCCACTTATCGCCCTATACACGTCATGTACCTCGGCAACCTTCAAGCGGAAGCCGGGCGAGGGAGTCGGCCACGACCTGACTAACCACACAAGTCTCTCGTCCAGGTTTATCGCCTATTCGGGTTCCATCCGCAAGGAGATCCGGCCGGGGTGTCGCTCACGGCCCCAAACAATGTGAGCAGGGTTCCCAAACCCACCATCCGGGTGCCACTTGGTACACCGTGCCACTGTGCCTAGTCTGTCCCAAGCCCACTTGTACCGGGTGCCACTTGGTAGACTACTAACACTACCTACAAACACCAGAAACTAGTTGCAACTCCTGGACAGAGATCAAGTTGATTAATAAGTCGAGAGAGCTTGGAGTGCCCGGAGCCAAATGTGTGGTAGTAACTGTTCATGGATCACAAACATAGAACTCAGTTCCTGAGGATGGCTGCAATGAGACAACCCACCATGTACTCCTACATGGCCTCTCACCGCTACCTTTACCAAATCGTGTTCACACACTTAGCTCTCAACAGTAGGACATGTTTACACACCTTCGATTCATTCCCGATGAATCAGACCTGACTCAACTCTAAGCAATAGCAGGCATGACAAACAAGCATGAATGAGTAGGCACATCAGGGCTCAAACAACTCCTACTCATGCTAGTGGGTTTCATCTATTTACTGTGGCAATGACAAGTCATGCAGAGGATAAAGGGGTTCAACTACCGCAGCAAATAACAGTTGTATCGTTGTTGTCCTAATGCAGTAAAATAGAGCAGGAGCGAGAGAGTGGGATTGTATCGGAATGAACAAGGGGGTTCTGCTTGCCTGGCACTTCTGAACATAGTATAGTTCTTCATCGGTGTCATCGATCTCATCGTCGGTATCACGTCTGTCGAGAGGGAACAAACACCGGCAAACAAGGAAGAACACAATCAATGCAATGCACAATATGATGCATGATCATGACATGGCAATATGCTGTGATTTGAGATAATGCAACTAGCAACAGATTAAATGAAGTTGGTTTGAATACAAGATTCAAATTCAAACTCCATATGTGATTAATCAAATGCCATTTAATTGATTTGACCTAAACAGTGAACAAAAGTTGTTCTAACATGCATGAAAATGGTCCAGATGGATAGATTGGATTTTTCTGGTCATTTTTCATATATAATTTATTTCATTTGGAGTTACGGTTGAATTACTATGAATTTTAGAAGTTTATACTATTTTCTGGAATTTTCTGAATTATTTTAAATCTAGAAAATGATTATCTGCGTCATCATTGCGTCATGCTGACCTCAGCAGGTCAACAGACCTGGTCCAGGTCAAACCTGGCAAGTGGGTCCCACGGGTTAGTGCCACGGTGCTAGCAAGGGTCACTGACATGTGGACCCAGTCAATGGCCACGTCAGCATGGTCAATGCTGACGCGTGGGGCCACTTTGTTGATTAGTTAATACTAAGCAGAAACTAATCTAAGTTTAATTAGGCCATGGGGCCCTGCTGTCAGTGTCACTAGGTGTTGACTAAGTGCGTCATTAGCCCTACTTAATCTGCCACGTCACCCTCGCTGGAGTTACGCCGGCGGCGACCAAAACGCGGCGGAGGCGCACTGGAATGGCTCGGTTTTCGCCTACAGGAGGTTGTTTGGGCCGCGGGCGGTCCCGTTGGAAAGCTGGCACTCGGCCGCATCCAACGGAGGTGGAGGGAGGCCCTAGGGTTGCCGGGGTTGGGCTCGGCGATGAGGTCAAGCGGCGGCGGGGCTCGGGTTCCATGAGCGCAGTTGCTGCGGTGCGTTAGCGAGTGGGATGCGGTGCTGGGCGGACTCCACGTGGCTCTGGGAGCACGCGGGACTCGATGGGTCGAGCAACAGATCACAGCAGCTAGGTTCCCGGCGGCCATGGCGAACGGCGGCACTCGGCCATGGTGGGAAAGCTAGTTAGGGGAGGAAATAGATACGGGGAAGAGAGGGGTTCGGACCAGGAGCTCACGGCGGGTCGACGGGTAGGCTCAGCGGCTCGGGGGAGGTGCTGACGACGGAGAATCGAGGACGGCGTCCGTCGGATGCAAAGGGCGATGGCGAGCTCGAGGACGACGTAATGGGGCTCCCTGCGTCATTTGACTCAGCGATGAGGAAGAGGGCGTCATGGCAGACCCCGGGGATAGCTCGGAGAGGCGAGGAGGTGGCTGTGGCCGTGGTGGTTTCGGACGGCGGCAACGGACGCGTTCGGTCCGGGCAAGAGAGAGGGAGCAGAGGTGAGAATGAGCGCGAGAGAGAGTGAGAGCGGTCGAGGGGAGCGCATGGCATCGTGGAGGCGTCCAGGCCCTCGTCGGCAAGCAGGACGTGGCGTGCGATGGCCGTGCGCGCGTCGGGCACGCGCCCTCCGTCCTCCTGGCAAAAGGAGGAAGACGACAGGGATGGCTGCGATGGCGGGCTGGGCTGGCTTTGCCCAGCTGGGCTGCTACAGTGCCAGGCCAGGTGGGCCTTGCCAGGTAAGTTCCTTTCTTTTTATTAATTCATGTTTTCTATTATTTCTGTAATTTTAGGGCTTTATTAAAAATGTTAGGGATTTTCCAAAAATCTTGAAACTAACCATGACTACTGTTTGGAATATATCCAACAGTAAACATTTTAGATTATGATTATTTGAGCATTTAAAATATTTAGTAGCATTTAAATGCCCAAATGCAAATACTATAAGATTTAATTCAGAGCTCAAATATGTCATGGAAAAATGTGCAACACCTCTGGTTATTGCTTCTAGCATGTTCCAGAAATGATGAACATTTTTGAAAGCCATTTGGATTCACTGAAATTATTTTAGTTGAACCTAGTGAATTCCTTTGATGCTAGGGTTTGAAACAATCCCCATTTCAAATTTAAGAGAAATTTAAACATGATGCACACATGAAGCTAGCCTAGTGCAAAGCCAGAAGCTAGGGATGTGACAACTCGCCCCCACTAAACAAGAATCTCATCCCGAGATTCAAGACGTGAGGTAAGAAGACAGAGGGACACAAGCTAACATGATCTTCACGATCTAGGTTGCACTGCATAAGAACCTTGATTCGATCATCATCTTTTCTCGACGTCTTGCTCTGAGAACTTCAACTAACATGACAACGAGAGGGAAAGAAAGACTCTAGAAGAATCAATCTTCTCGAAGACCGAACAACTCAGGATCAACTCATGGGGTGAGATATAAAACATCTCTTGAGCCGAGACACGAATCACACGTCTAGAGGAATGGAGTGGAACAGATGATGGAGGTTCAATTTGGTAGGCAACAATTCCATGCTTGAGGAGATGGTGAATGGTTTCAGGATAGCGATGAAATAATTGCCATGATTCCATAACGGGGCACCTTAGAGAAGGTGACTCGTAGAAATATCCCCTTAAGTGGCAAAAAGAATTACCTTTGATTCAGAGATCATTGAAACTCTTTATACCAACCTAAGGCAATTCTCGAGTGACCATTTGGAGGGGTTCTGTAGAATGGCATACCCAGATTAGAATGGATGATGTGGATTACCTTGTTGAAAACAACACAAGGGATGATTTTAGTAACTGGGGAGAAGCTCAACAGTAGAGAGTGAGTCCACTGTTTGAAAAGTTATAGCATAACCGAGGAAACTGAGAGCAATCCCAGTTAGTGCCGATGATAACACCTAGCACTTGTGCATGCTCTCAAGAACTTGAGCATTTCCATATTCATCAAGGTTTTACCAACATCCGTGTCAAGGATCCTAGCAACACAACGTTCTACCATGATGAACAGCGATGGACGATGCAGATGCAAAGGAAGATAACACCTTCTCAGATTTCACCTTAGCGAGGCCAAGGCATCAAAATCTGGATGATCGACCGAGAGACATTTAGAACTCCGCTTCTAATGTTCTCCTTGATGTACTAGCGTATCCCATTCATAGATATGGTTTGGTATCTAGAACATCAAGTAAAGGTCGGACTTCGGGAGCACAAAAATCCATAAGGGACAACTAAGGAGTAAATCCTGCAAAATTCCTATGGGGAGGTGGCCAACTTCCTCAATCAATATACTACAATAATAGGTCTTCCAGTTGGGTGTGTTGGCCACGACATCCACTTACCGGTTACGGAGAGGCCAATATTATAGTTCTTGGGAAAAGGTCCAACCATCATATCTGCCTGAGATTCAGATCTGGTTGGTGTTAGAATATTCTAGACTCATCAGGTCTAGAGAAAAAAAAGAAAGTTTGCAACACAAATCGACGAGATGGCGTTGCAGGATTCTTGGGAGATGAACTATGATAGTAAGCTCCAAAACATGAGATGGTTCTGCTACAACATGTGAACACGCTGTCCCGGACAAGTATGCCCACATAGTAGTCTTATGATAAAATACTACCGAGTTCAGGCTAGGATCCATCATCTAGGGTAACGAAGTCTTGTGCATGACCTAGGATTAGCACAACAACTCCCTTTCCTTGAACCAAATCAATCAGTGGCTTGGTGTGCTAGGGACACATATAGAATGGAGGTAGCGAGCCTATCAAACCATAGCATACTTCGCACATGCATGACTGACTTGGGATGGTTCCAGAGGAAGAAAAACAATCCTTCTCAGATCCACGACAGCAACTTACATCAAGTGCACGTGAATTAGAGAGAGTCGCTCCTTTCATCCAAGCATATGCTTCATGAACGGGACATGAAGACATTGAGTATAAAGTTTCCAACACTAGCTTAATGTTCAACAAAATCATGGAGGAGATAAGGATGTTGTCAATGGGCTCAAAAACAATTCATCCAGGTTCGCATGGAGATGGAATTCCATAACTATGTGATCAAGGTGATAGTATTGGTCAGACCCAAAAGACATAATGGTGTATGCTCGAGGAAAATCCACAAGTAAGACAACATTACGAACATCGTTGGTTCTGATTTGATTTGAGAATAGCCCACACTCAAATCAAAGTTTTGGCAAGACAATAGCTCCAACAACTGGCCTCGAGGATCAATTGATGAGGATATCATCTTTCTTCAACACACACACAAGATATCCCTTAACATGAACTAGCCAGGTAGCTTTTATCTCCCAACTCTCCAAGTTGTTGTTTAGCTTGACCAACTAGCTCAGGGGTATCCCACACAGATTCTTGGAGAAGGGGTGGTTTACAAGAAACCAACTTGATCACGAGCTCAACATAACAGTCAGGTGACGACCTGGTGATACTTCCGAGAAGATATTCGGAAAATCACGAACCACCGATATGTTATTAAGCTCAAGAACAACCTTGCTTATGATCAAATGAGTGAGGACTTAACAAAATCCTAACTCATCAATTGAGGAGTGCACCAGGAATGTGGACTAGGTAGCATGATCAACCTTAGGGTGATGATTCAATAATCAACTCGCTAAGGATGAGGTTATTGTCCATTTAACTACCAAGCAATGGAGTTGCTAGGAGTATTGATTTCACACACCACGATTCACTTGTCGGCATTCCGGTTATAATAACACGGAAACCGAGAAATTATCAATGATGATAAGAAGTATTACTGCGTCAAGAATTCATAAGATGGTGTGCAATTCCCATGATATTCCTGATATAAAGATGGTAATACTTCAAGGTAGAACAGACCAGAAGCTGGATTGGCATTTTGATCTGCGGAATACAATTGCATTGACCCAATCCTAGATATGGATGAGGTTCTAGAGTTTGTTTCTCCTATTCATTCTAAAATAGAATGGCTTGGCGGACCACAAGGGTAATAGGCATCGACGAACGAATGCACGCATACTCTTGACTATCAATTGATAGACGAGGGTCGGAAACAACTAAGATGGGACAACTCAAAAGAACATATGATTTTCTGAGTTGTGAATGCATGGACTAGCATGTCGA
The DNA here is from genome assembly GCA_963921465.1 of Triticum timopheevii. Taxonomy (NCBI): domain Eukaryota; kingdom Viridiplantae; phylum Streptophyta; class Magnoliopsida; order Poales; family Poaceae; genus Triticum; species Triticum timopheevii. The sequence continues at coordinate 147,271,269 of OY997270.1, forward strand.
ACCAAGTTCAACAGGTTTCTTCCGGATAACCCATGCAGAAGGTAGAACTGGCAGATTCATATTATAGAATGGAGAACTCATCAAGAGCACTCTGGTTGTGATCTTTTGGTTCAAAAGAACTCCTGCCAAGAATGGTTCATGGTATTTGGAAGAACGATATACCACGGACCTCGAGGACTATCACAAAGGTTACTAATATCCTAAAGGAACTAGCAACACTATCAACACGAGGTAAGTAGGGAAGTCTCGGGTTCAAGAACCCAGGAGTAGAATACCTACTACTAAGTGGCATCACAGGATGCTTTCAAGAATGATGGCCAGAATCATCACACTGGGAACACAAAACATGGCTAGATTACCTGGCGATCCTCTAAGACACCTAGGGTCATAATACTAGCTCCAACATATATGTCGAGGCAATAGAGTACCTCAACTCACCGATTAGTGTGCTTAATCTGGCTCAAAAGGACATCAGGAACGGGAGGAAGGGATTCGCAAATGCATCAGACTGTTTAGAGACCTGGGATTACTCGTACAGCATAACGGCTGTAAATGCTCAAAAGAATTTTAGACATGCTACAAAAATGGTGGCATAACCACTCAGAAGCACCATATCAAGGTTTCGAGATCAACAGTTGACATACGGAAGTAGTAGGAACTGAACTGAAGCTTAGAACCATCAATCCTATAGGTCTACGGATTAGTAACACGTGATCCTAATAGAGAGAAGAGAAAGCCTAGTTCCTTAACCCCGTAGGAAAGATATGATGACTCGGATCAGAAGGGCATGAGGTAAAGGAGTAAAAATAGCCTTACGTTCCCATCCCACAATCAATTCCCCTACATATAATTAAAGCATTTCTAGACTCAACTTCGACCAGTTTGGCTTGGTAATCCTACAGGTAGTCAAGCTCTGATACCAAAGCTGTCAGGACCCCGACTCAATGCCACATCAATCTAGCATGTAACACCTCATATCACTTTGCGGCCTCACGCACGGTATCCCCACGGGTGTCGCCTTACCTTTGCCCGGGACCGTTTGTGCCTTTTGGCACACGTATATGATAGTGTCATTAGCATCCATATGCTAAGGAGCCGGGGCTGACATGGCTAGTCATAAACCCAAAGTGGCACAAACTTACAGGGACAGGCATCCATGACCCAGCATCGATCGTGTCGGTCATCAGCGAGTGAATCCAGGCTGTAGCACTGGGCTAGCAGGACTCCGGTGAACCAGGCTGTAGCGGGCTAACAGGACTCCGGTATTCATCGCGTGACATTTCCCCGAAGGGACAGACACAGGAACGAAGAAGGACACATGCCGGCCAGCCTAAGTGTTCCGGAGCAGTAGCAAGCTACCATGGCTCATTGAAACACTAGGAGACATTTCCCGGTAAGAGAGGCTACTAAAGATAAACAACTAGATAGTCAGATCTCACACATACCAAGCATTTCAAACATACACACAATATGCTCGATATGTGTAATTACAACATGGCATCACAACATAACTCTACGACTCAAGTATGTATTTATTAGGCTCCGAGGAGCGAGATATTACAAACAGAGTCTCACGACCCAACATTCAGAGCATACAAGTCAAGCACAAGTGGAAGCTTATCACGTCTGAGTACAGACATCTACAAATGAAAAGGCTTAGAAGCCTGACTATCTACTAGATCCTGCCGAGGGCACAAGATCGTAGCTGAGGTAACAAGCTAAACGTCGAAGTCCAAGCGGAACTACTAGCGAGACTGAAGTCTCTCTGCAAAAACATAAAATAGGCAAACGTGAGTACAAATGTACCCAGCAAGACTTACATCAGAACTAACTACATATGCATCATTATCAACAAAAGGGTAGTGGGGTTTAACTGCAGCAAGCCAGCTTGACTCGGTTGCTATCCTGAACTACGACTGCAAGTAACTCTTTTGAGGTGGCGCACACGAGTCCACATATTCACAATATCAATACACCACTATGGATCTGCTCCCGTCTCCCTACGAGAACGCCATCCATAGCACTCACACTTATCTTGCGTATTTTAGAGTATCCACTTTCACTTGTCTATGAACTGTACAAGGGGTCCATGTTTCCATATCCGAGGAATCCGGCTATTCGAATAGATAATGATAACCCTGCAGGGGTGTACTTCTTCACACACGCTCTCGCCACTTATCGCCCTGTACACGTCATGTACCTCGGCAACCTTCAAGCGGAAGCCGGGCGAGGGAGTCGGCCACGACCTGACTAACCACACAAGTCTCTCGTCCAGGTTTATCGCCTATTCGGGTTCCATCCGCAAGGAGATCCGGCCGGGGTGTCGCTCACGGCCCCAAACGATGTGAGCAGGGTTCCCAAGCCCACCATCCGAGTGCCACTTGGTACACCGTGCCACTGTGCCTAGTCTGTCCCAAGCCCACTTGTACTGGGTGCCACTTGGTAGACTACTAACACTACCTACAAACACCAGAAACTAGTTGCAACTCCTGGACAGAGATCAAGTTGATTAATAAGTCGAGAGAGCTTGGAGTGCCCGGAGCCCAATGTGTGGTAGTAACTGTTCATGGATCACAAACACAGAACTCAGTTCCTGAGGACGGCTGCAATGAGACAACCCACCATGTACTCCTACATGGCCTCTCACCGGTACCTTTACCAAATCGTGTTCACACACTTAGCTCTCAACAGTAGGACATGTTTACACACCTTCGATTCATTCCCGATGAATCAGACCTGACTCAACTCTAAGCAATAGCAGGCATGACAAACAAGCATGAATGAGTAGGCACATCAGGGCTCAAACAACTCCAACTGATGCTAGTGGGTTTCATCTATTTACTGTGGCAATGACAGGTCATGCAGAGGATAAAGGGGTTCAACTACCGCAGCAAATAACAGTTGTATCGTTGTTGTCCTAATGCAGTAAAATAGAGCAGGAGCGAGAGAGTGGGATTGTATCGGAATGAACAAGGGGTTTTTGCTTGCCTGGCACTTCTGAAGATAGTATAGCTCTTCATCGGTGTCATCGATCTCATCGTCGGTATCACATCTGTCGAGAGGGAACAAACACCGGCAAACAAGGAAGAACACAATCAATGCAATGCACAATATGATGCATGATCATGACATGGCAATATGCTGTGATTTGAGATAATGCAACTAGCAACAGATTAAATGAAGTTGGTTTGAATACATGATTCAAATTCAAACTCCATATGTGATTAATCAAATGCCATTTAATTGATTTGACCTATACAGTGAACAAAAGTTGTTCTAACATGCATTAAAATTGTCCAGATGGATAGATTGTATTTTTCTGGTCATTTTTCATATATAATTTATTTCATTTGGAGTTACGGTTGAATTACTATGAATTTTAGAAGTTTATACTATTTTCTGGAATTTTCTGAATTATTTTAAATCCAGCAAATGATTATCTGCGTCATCATTGCGTCATGCTGACCTTAGCAGGTCAACAGACCCGGTCCAGGTCAAACCTGGCAAGTGGGTCCCACGGGTCAGTGCCACGGTGCTAGCAAGGGTCACTGACATGTGGACCCAGTCAATGGCCTCGTCAGCATGGTCAATGCTGACGCGTGGGGCCACTTTGTTGATTAGTTAATACTAAGCAGAAACTAATCTAAGTTTAATTAGGCCATGGGGCCCTGCTGTCAGTGTCACTAGGTGTTGACTAAGTGCGTCATTAGCCCTAATTAATCTGCCACGTCACCCTCGCTGGAGTTACGCCGGCGGCGACCAAAACGCGGCGGAGGCGCACTGGAATGGCTCGGTTTTCGCCTACAGGAGGTTGTTTGGGCCGCGGGCGGTCCCGTTGAAAGCTGGCACTCGGCCGCATCCAACGGAGGTGGAGGGAGGCCCTGGGGTTGCCGGGGTTGGGCTCGGCGATGAGGTCAAGCGGCGGCGGGGCTCGGGTTCCATGAGCGCAGTTGCTGCGGTGCGTTAGCGAGCGGGATGAGGTGCTGGGCGGACTCCACATGGCTCCGGGAGCACGCGGGACTCGATGGGTCGAGCAACAGATCACAGCAGCTAGGTTCCCGGCGGCCATGGCGGACGGCGGCGCTCAGCCATGGTGGGAAAGCTAGTTAGGGGACGAAATAGATACGGGGAAGAGAGGGGTTCAGACCAGGAGCTCACGGCGGGTCGACGGGTAGGCTCAGTGGCTCGGGGGAGGTGCTGACGACGGAGAATCAAGGATGGCGTCCGTCGGATGCAGAGGGCGATGGCGAGCTCGAGGACGACGTCATGGGGCTCCCTGCGTCATGTGACTCGGCGATGAGGAAGAGGGCGTCATGGCAGACCCCGGGGATAGCTCGGAGAGGCGAGGAGGTGGCTGTGGCCGTGGTGGTCTCGGACTGCGGCAACGGACGCGTTTGGTCCGGGCGAGAGAGAGGGAGCAGAGGTGAGAATGAGCACGAGAGAGAGTGAGAGCGGTCGAGGGGAGCACGTGGCATCGTGGAGGCGTCCAGGCCCTCGTCGGCAAGCAGGAGGTGGCGTGCGATGGCCGTGCGCGCGTCGGGCATGCGCCCTCCGTCCTCCTGGCAAAAGGAGGAAGACGACAGGGATGGCTGCGATGGCAGGCTGGGCTGACTTTGCCCAGCTGGGCTGCTACAGTGCCAGGCTAGGTGGGCCTTGCCAGGTAAGTTCCTTTCTTTTTATTAATTCATGTTTTCTATTATTTCTGTAATTTTAGGGCTTTATTAAAAATGTCAGGGAATTTCCAAAAATCATGAAACTAACCATGACTATTGTTTGGAATATATCCAACAGTAAACATTTTAGTTTATGATTATTTTAGCATTTAAAATATTTATTTGCATTTAAATGCCCAAATGCAAATACTATAAGATTTAATTCAGAGCCCAAATATGTCATGGAAAAATGTGCAACACCTCTGGTTATTGCTTCTAGCATTTTCCAGAAATGATGAACATTTTTGAAAGCCATTTGGATTCACTGAAATTATTTTAGTTGAACCTAGTGAATTCCTTTGATGCTAGGGTTTGAAACAATCCCCATTTCAAATTTAAGAGAAATTTAAACATGATGCACACATGAAGCTAGCCTAGTGCAAAGCCAGAAGCTAGGGATGTGACATCCCCCAAGCCAATTGTAACAACATCCTTTTCACAATCAATCTTAGCATTAACAGTATTCAAGAAGGGTCTGCCAAATATAATGGGACAAAAGTCATCTTGTGGAGAACCAGGAACAAGAAAATCCGCAGGATATTTAACTTTCCCACACAAGACATCAACATCTCTAACAATCCCAAAGGGTGTAATAGTATCCCTATTGGCAAGCTTAATTGTAACATCAATATCTTCCAACTCATCGGGTGCAATATCATGCATAATTTCTTCATACAAGGAAAAAGGTATTGCACTAGCACTAGCACCCATATCACATAAGCCATGATAACAATGATCTCCTATTTTAACAGAAATAACAGGCATGCCCACAACAGGTCTATGTAACTTAGCATCGGGTCTAGCAATATTAGCAGTTTCACCATAGAAGTAAATAACATGCCCATCTATATTATCATCCAAGAGATCTTTAACCATAGCAATACTAGGTTCGACTTTAATTTGCTCAGGAGGTGTATATGTTCTAGTATTACTCTTACAAACAACAGTTGAAGCTTTAGCATGATCCTTTATTCTAACAGGAAAAGGTGGTTTCTCAACATAAGTAGTAGGAACAATAGGATCATTATAAGTGATAGTGTTTTCTTCAACTGTAATAGGTGCAACTACTTTTACTTCAGTGGGAGGATTGTATTTAAACCACTTCTCCTTAGGGAGATCAACGTGAGCAGCAAAAGATTCACAAAAAGAAGCTACTATCTAAGATTCAAGTCCATATTTAGCGCTAAACCCACGAAAAGCATCAGTATCCATAAAAGATTTAACACAATCAAACTTAGGTGTCATACCTGACTCCTTACCATCGTCGGAACCCCAATCTTCATAGTTGCGTTTAATTCTTTCTAGTAAATCCCACTTGAATTCAGTAGTCTTCAGCATATAAGAACCAGCACAGGAAGTATCAAGCATGGTGCGATCGTTGAGAGAAAGCAGATCATAAATTTTTTGAATAATCATTTCTCTTGAGAGCTCATGATTGGGCATGAATATAACATTGACTTAAGCCTCCCCCAAGCTTGAGCAATGCTTTCTCCTTCGCGAGGCCAGAAATTATATATGTAATTACGATCACGATGAACAAGATGCATAGGATAGAACTTCTGGTGAAATTCCAACTTCAGTTGTTTATAGTTCCAAGATCCCGTATCATCACATAGCCTATACCATGTCAATGCGTCTCCCTTCAAAGATAAAGGAAAGACCTTCCTCTTAACAACATCATAGGGTATACCTGCAAGCTTAAATAATCCACAAACTTCATCCACAAAGATAAGTTGTAAAATGGGATGGAATGTTCCATCTCCTGCAAAGGGATTAGCTAGCAGTTTCTCTATCATACCCGAAGGAATCTCAAAGTAAACATTTTCAGTAGGTTCAGTAGGTTGAGGAGCAACTCTTTGCTCTACTGGTCGGGGCGAAGATGCCCTAACAAGCCCCTCAAAGGATTAGTTTCCATAGTAACAAGTGACAGTAAATTTCAGCACACTATATAAATATTTCCTTACCAAGTTCCACTCACCAAAGGCGCTTCACTCCTCGGCAACGGTGCCAGAAAAGAGTCTTGATGACCCACAAGTATAGGGGATCTATCGTAGTCCTTTCGATAAGTAAGAGTATCGAACCCAACAAGGAGCAGAAGGAAATGACAAGCGGTTTTCAATAAGGTGTTCTCTGCAAGCATTGAAATTGTAGGTAACAAATAGTTTTGTGATAAGATAATTTGTAACGGGCAACAAGAAATGAAAGTAAATAAAGTGCAGCAAGGTGGCCCAATCCTTTTTGTAGTAAAGGACAAGCCTGGAAAATTTCTTATAATGAGAAAAGCGCTCCCGAGGACACATGGGAATTATCGTCAAGCTAGTTTTCATCACGCTCATATGATTCGCCTTCAGTACTTTGATAATTTGATATGTGGGTGGACCGGTGGATGGGTACTGCCCTTTCTTGTACAAGCATCCCACTTATGATTAACCCCTATTGCAAGCATCCGCAACTACAAAAGAAGTATTAAGGTAAACCTAACCATAGCATGAAACTAGTGGATCCAAATTAGCCCCTTACGAAGAAACGCATAAACTAGGGTTTAAGCTACTTTCACTTTAGCAACCCATCATCTACTTATTACTTTCCAATGCCTTCCTCTAGGCCCAAATAATTGTGAAGTGTCATGTAGTCGACGTTCACATAACACCACTAGAGGAGAGACGACATACATCTAATAAAATATCGAACGAATACCAAATTCACATGACTACTAATAGCATGACTTTACCCATGTCCTCAGGAACAAACGTAACTACTCACAAAGCATATTCATGTTCATGATCAAAGGAGTATTAATATGCATTAAGATCTGAACATATGATCTTCCACCAAGTAAACCAATTAGCATCAACTACAAGGAGTAATCAACACTACTAGCAACCCACAGGTACCAATTTGTGGTTTTGATACAAGATTGGATACAAGAGATGAACTAGGGTTTTGAGAGGAGATGGTGCTGATGAAGATGTCGATGGAGATTGACCCCCTTCCGATGAGAGGATTGTTCGTGACGACAATGGTGATGATTTCCCCCTCCCGGAGGGAAGTTTCCCTGGCACAACAGCTCCGCTAGTGCCCTAGATTAGTTCTGCCAAGGTTCCGCCTCTTGGCAACCGAGTTTCGCCCCGTAAGCTTGCTTATGATTTTCAGGGTAAAAGCCTTCATATAGCAGAAGATGGGCACCGGAGGGCCAACAGGGGGCCCACGAGACAGGGGGCGCGCCCAGTAGGAGGCCCCCCACCCTCGTGGCCAGGGTGTGGGCCCCCTCTGGTACTTTCTTTGCTCAATAATTCTTATTACTTCCAAAAATGACTTTCGTGGAGTTTCAGGACTTTTGGAGCTGTGCAGAATAGGTTTCCAACATTTGCTCCTTTTCAAGCCCAGAATCCCGGCTGCCGGTATTCTCCCTCTTCATGATAAACCTTGTAAAATAAGAGAGAATAGCCATAAGTATTTTGTCATAATGTGTAATAACAACCCATAATGCAATAAATATCAATATAAAAGCATGATGCAAAATGGACGTATCACTTGCGTACAATTTCCTCAAATTGCTTACTTCCGGCAAGGCTCTTGTAAACACCTTTCTCTATAATTCCCTTCAATAAGCTATTTTCTTGCTCAAGTGTAACTTGGCTAACAAAATCATTAGTGGAATCAAGAGAACTACTAGAAGCAACAATATTGGATTTAGCATGATTATTGTTACTACTAGAAGAAGAATCTTTCTTACTTTTGTTGCTAGATTTTACTTGTGGCATGTAAGTAGATAAGAGTAAACGCTTGGCAATGTAAGAAGAACTTTTCTTGCGAAGATCATCATTGATTGCCTTTAAGAACTCATGCTCTTGCTCAAGGTTGAGCTTTTCAAAGCGTAACTTCTCATGAGTCTTTAAAAGTTCTCGACGATCTTCCAAGGTAATTTCATGAGCCAACTTAAGAGTGTTAGTTCTTTAGTTAGACGCTCAATCTTCTCCTTATCATTGTCATTCGTTTTATCTTAATTAGCATGATTAATTGGTGTTTCATCATAGTATTCATCACTAGAGTTTTCAACAAGTAAATCATCATCACCTAACAAATCATCTTCATCACTATTGAAATCAAAATACTCGGGGTGTGATACCTTTGGGCCTTTAGCCATGAAGAATTTTCCAATTCCTTCATTTGGTGAGTCAAATATGCCATAGGAGTTGGGTGACACAAGTTCTAGGCTGGCAACACCTTCATCTTGAGTATATTCGGAGTCGGAGTGATAACTTCTCTCGGAGTGATGGTCGGAGTCGGAGCCGGATACCCATTCACCAACATGAGCTTGATGTCTTTGCTTTGTGTAGCTCTTTGATGATTTGTCCTTCCTTTCTGAATCCTTGCTTCTCCGGGAGGTTCTTCGTTCATAACGATCATCTCTAATCTTCTCTTCTACTTCTTCTTTTAGGTGAATCTTGTCTTCTTTTATAGGGAGCCGTACACTCATTGGACTAGTGTCCGGGTCTTCCACAATTGTAGCAATTACGTTCACGACTTAAAGATCATTTGTCATTGTAGGACCTTGACTTGGAACTTCTTTCCTTGCTTCTACTCTTGTAGAACTTGTTGAATTTTTTCACCATTAGGCTCAATTCCTCAGTGAAGGTTTGTTTCTCACTTGAAGATGTAGGAGCATCACATGAGGCTTTGTAAGCACCACTTGACTTGTTGTGAATCTCTTCCTTATCCTTGAGTGACATCTCATGAGCAACAATTCTTCCAATGACTTCCGACGGCTTGAGATCTTTGTAGCTGGGCATCATTTGGATCAATGTTCACACAGTATCCTATTTTCCATCCAAGGCTTTTAGGATCTTCTTGATAATTAATATATCGGTCATCTCTTCACTTCCTAAGCTGGCAATCTCATTCGTGATGAGAGCAAGCCTAGAGTACATTTCAGCGACACCTTCACCATCCTTCATTTTGAACTTGTCAAGTTAACTTTGAAGCACATCCAATTTGGATTCTTTGACGAAGTCGGTACCTTTGTGAATATCAATGAAAGTATCGCAAATTTCCTTTGCATTCTTAAGGCGGCCGATTTTGTTGAATTCTTCGAGGGCAATCCGTTGAAGAGGATATCACAAGCTTGAGTGTTGTATTGCAGCATCTTCAACTCTTCTGTGGTAGCTTCACGGTTCGGTTCTCTCCCATCGAATAATTCACCTTGCAATCCAATACACACAATAGCCCAAATGGCGGGGTTATGTCCGAGAATATGCATTTTCATCTTATGCATCCAACTAGCAAAATTAGTACCATCAAAGTAAGGACCTCTACGGTGGTAATTTCCCTCGCTAGACGCCATACTCTCCTAGGTTGTGAAACCAAGGCTATGATCACCAAAGTCTATGGAAATCAAGGCAAATCGAGACCAAAGCTCTGATACCAATTGTAGGATCGAAAGTATGTCTAGAGGGAGGCTGATTAGACTACTTAACCAAATAAAAACTTAACCTTTTCCGAATTTTAGTTCTTGGCAGATTTTAGCAAGTTAGCACAAGTCAAGCAATCTTAATACGATTCAAGCAAGCATGCAAAGAGTATATGAGCAACGGAAAGTAAAGCATGCAACTTGCAAGAATGTAAAGGGATGGGATTGGAGTGTGCAAATGCAATTGGAGACACAGATGTTTTTGGCGCAGTTCCGGTAGGTGGTGCTATCGTACATCCACGTTGATGGAGACTTCAACCCACAAAGGGTAACGGTTGCGCGATTCCACGGAGGGCTCCACCCACGAAGGGTCCACGAAGAAGCAACCTTGTCTATCCCACCAAGGTCATCGCCCATGAAGCACTTGCCTCACTAGGGTAGATCTTCACGAAGTAGGTGATCTCCTTTCCCTTACAAACTCCTTGGTTCAACTCCACAATCTTGATGGACGCTCCCAAGTGACATCTAACCAATCTAGGAGACACCACTCTCCAAAAGGTAATAGATGGTGTGTTGTTGTTGAACTCCTTGCTCTTGTGCTTCAAATGATAGTCTCCCCAATAGTTTTTTTTGAAGGTTAAACAGTAGGAAAGACTCCTACTGCAAAATATATTAAAACATCTCACATGTTTACAAGGAGATGGGGGGTGGAGAGGATGATCTACAACAGAGTTACATTATACAAGTGTAGGTCAGGAGGAGCTAAGCTACGACTGTAAGGCTATAGAGGTTAGGCTACAGTGACAAGGAAGTCAGTGATCAGGTGTTTCTTGTGCTTAGGCAACCTGTGTACAATGTTTGAGAAATCTGTCACAAATCTGGCCTTCCAAGATGAGAGGGAGGGGGTCACCCTCCTAAAGTAGTTGTTATTTCGTTCTTTCCGGAGACTCCACGCGGCCACCAGGAAAATGTCCATGATCAGTTTCTGTCGATGCCTAGACTGGAGGTGGGTCATCATATCCAGTCGGTTGCCAGCGGCCGGCAAACTAATTTTAAGCTTATCACAGCATTGCTTATTGAACGTGCAACGGAAGAAAAGATACTCCACTATTTCTTCCACATGGACCCCACAGAGAAGACAATCCAGATTAGTCCCGATATTATAATGCCTTCGTTTTAACATATTACGTGTATTAAGGCGATCAATCAGGAGGAAACATCCAAACACTTTGATCTTAGGCACACATTTGGCTTTCCACAACAAACGAAAGGTAGCATGGGCAAGGACCTCCCGAAAGAAGAACTTGTAATAATCCGAGGTCTTAAAGAGCTGCGCCCCCACGTGCAAATCCAGATATCTTTTTCCTCAGTCAGAGTGATGGAGCTGACATCCTCCTGGAGCGTGCGAAGCTCTGCATGGGCCTGTATAGAGAGAGGAAGATGAAACGCCTCTCTCACATCGAGAGTCGTGATCATTGTGTGGACCGATGCATCTTCTAGGGTGGTGTAAGAGAACGTGCGTGGGAAGGTTTCCTCAAGAATATGATGGTTCCAGTCATCTTTCCAAAACAAAGTCGTCCGACCATCGTTGATCAAAACTTTTGTGACCCAACGATAGGTTGGCATGAGTTTGATAAGTTCGCGCCACCAGAAAGATCCACATGGGGCCGAAGCATGCGGGATCATACCAGAGTAGTAGGTGTCCTAGACAAGTTTCACCCAGGGTATATCCAGTCGGTTGTAGAACTTGTGGAGCATTTTGAGCAACATCGCATCATTTTGAACCTTAAGATTAAGCACCCCCAATCCTCCCTGCTTTTTGGGTGACAGACCATATCCCAAGCAGCCAGCGGGTTAGATTTATCACCAGACTCGGTTTTCTTTCTCCAGAGCCCATGCCTTCCGATCTTATCAAGTTGCTCAACGATTTTAGGTGGAAGGCGGAGAACCCACATGGGGTAAATGGCTAGTGGGGTAACTAGGGAGTTCATGAGAGCCAGTTTTCCAGCATACTACATGAGAGACATGGCCGCCGTGATCCTGCCTTCCGCTTTGCACACCCAGGGTGTCAAGTCCAGTAGCGATGGTTTCATGGTTCCCAGAGGGAGGCCGAGGTACGTGAATGGCATGTCAGCCGTGATACAACCAAAGATAGCGGCCAGCTCCGTGCATTTGTCTTGTAGAGTACTAATGGCAATCATCGTACACTTATGAAAGTTGATGTGCAGGCCAACCGAGGTAGCATAATCAGTAAGAATTTTCTTCATGGTTTCCGCTTGGGAGAGACAGGTCGGCATGACAATAATGGTGTCGTCAGTGTATTGTATCACCGGAAAGTCGGCCGCATTAATGGATGGGATGGGCAGTTGCAAGCGGTTATCATGTAGGGCCTCATTAATAGCTGTTTGAAGTAAATCCGCAGCAAGAACAAAAATGAGAGGGGAAAGAGGGTCCCCCTGCCTCACCCCGCATTTGCACCAATAATGTTTACCAGGCACCCCGTTGAGCAGCACAGAAGATTTCCCTGAAGATGATAGGCTCATGATCCAGGATAACCATTTATCATTGAACCCCATGTTCCTCATGATCTGGATGATGGCATCATGCTAAACAGTATCGAACACCTTGGCAAAGTCTAGTTTGAGGAGGATAATTTCACGTTTTGAGGCTTGACATTGGTGTATATATTCAAAAGCCCAGGCAAGGCAGTCATGAATGGATCTCCCTTTCAAAAAAACCATATTGATTTTTGTGCACAATATTTAGGATCACCTTTTGAAGCCGATTAGCTAAGATCTTAGTGATGAGCTTGAGACAGCAATTGAGCAGTGTAATGGGTCGGAAGTCATTGATAGTTTTAGGGGCCCTGGTTTTAGGTATGAGCATGATGTACCCATAATTTTGACTTTCGAGGTTTAGGGTGCCACTGTGGAACTCATCACAAAGTCGATAAAAATCTTCTTTAATTATGAACCAACATGCTTTTAGGAATGCACCATTAAAGCCATCAGGACCCAGAGCACGGTTCGGAGGCATATCTTTGACGACATCATCGATCTCTTTATGCGTGAAGGGGACAGTCAGGCTATCAAAGTCCACTTGCGAGCGAAGCATGCTGGAAAGGTTAAACCTCATTCATGGCTTGCTCGTAGTACCCATACACTTTTTGAAGGCCTCAAACAAGACCGATTCCTTGCTTGAGTGGTCATCCACGAAAGTTCCATCGTCAGTTTTCAGAGTAGAGATGCAATTTTTTCTATATCTTTCCGTAGCCACTGCTTGAATTTTTTTTGAATTTTCATCGCCAAATTTGATCCATCGAATAGTGCATCATTTTTCCAGTAATCTTTTGGATATCTGAAGAGCTGAAGAAGGTGAACGCGTAAAATGCGCTGGAAGTTCCCCTCGGGTATGGTCAGGTCACGCTTGTCTGCAATATGATCCAACTCCAGGAGTGTTTTATTGGTATTCTCAATTGCAATTTTTAACCTAGAAATACTCTTGCTCCAGACGGTGAGATCATGCCTGAGGTTTTTAAGTTTCTGACAGAGGCTGGCAGCTGTATTATTATGTTTGCCATGACGAATGGATTTATTCCAAGCGGTGTGCACGACGTCAAAGAAACCAGGGTGTGAAATCCAATATGTTTCAAAACGAAACAGCTTACACTTGGGGATGGTAGTCTGAATGACGACGTTGCAAGGTGTATGGTTAGAGATTTGCTTACGGAGCGGGTTTACCAGAGTATTTGGGAATGAGGTAGTCCAGTTAAGCATCGTGAAGAACCAGTCCAGCTGTTCTAGAAGAGGGTTTTGTTGCATGTTGGACCATGTGTAGCGTCTACCCTTAATGGGTAGTTCGGTCAGGTTCTACTCTCTGATGAAATCATTGAACGTAAACATATCAGAAACATCCCCCCAGGTTTGTTGCGGTTTTCTGGCGAACTGATGAAGTTAAAATCGCCAAGGATAAGCCAATCCTCAGAGGAAGGTATATTAACATTGAAGAGCCAATCAGTGAATGAAGCCCGTGCCTCACCTTGGCAGGGGCCATAGATATTAATCAGCTTCCAACGATGAGGGGATTGCCGTGAGGAAAATTCAACCCCGAGAGCAAATTGTTTAGTTAAGAAGACGGTGCCATCAAAACCACTACTGCACCATATCGTAATGATGCCACCGGAGGCCCCAGCCGCAGGAACAAACACAAAAGAATCAAAATGTCGTGGGCAAAGCATTCTAAGCGTACTAGTGTCAAAAGTCTGCATTTTGGATTCCTGAATACAAATAACCATGCAGCCTAACGAGTTGATCGCGTTCGAGAGAGCTTAATGTTTATCGGGCGAGTTCAAGCCACGTACATTCCAACAAAGTACGTTCCAAGTTTGCAAAAGGACCATAGCAAATGAAAGTAAATAACTTAGGTGGACTTGGAAGTCGAGCCGCCATTCTTGTCGGAGTGGAGCTCATCAGTAGGAATAGTGCAAAGATGCGTACCAATGTTCTGCATCGTGCTCACAGGAGTGGGAGGGGCACCATTTCATTGCTATCCACATTGTTGACAGAAGGAGCAGCCTCCGCTTGAGCACAGGAGAGAGCAAAAGGCAGCACGCGGGGCTCCACTTTGGACTTGGTGATCCGCCTTTCAGAGTGCAGGTTAGTGCACAAACCATCATACTTATTGGACCGGGTGCTGCTCCTGAGGGAAGAAGTATCAATGGGGGCCTGGCTCTTGCCTTTGCGAAGCGAAGAAGTCATTGGATCAGTGCTGCAGTTGCCCGAGAGATCAGCATCAGCGGGCAGGTTGGGTGCAAGTGCAATATCACTGAGAGACTCTGACGAAGGCAGCATGGCATCCATCTCAGCAAAAACGCTGGGAGCAGGGAGAGCGAGCATCTCCAAATGTGGCCGAGTAGTCTCAATACAATCATCCTGATCTGAAGTGGGAGGAGGCATAGTGAGATCACCGGGAGGCAAATTAGAGCTCTCTTGATCCAGAATGGGGGGGCTAAAGACCGCCAAGGTAGAATTGGCAGTAGGAGCAGACTCAGTCTGCAGAGGAGAGAGCTCAACACTGTCAGGCAGTTCCTGAAGAAGCACAGTGGAGGCAGGTGCCACAGTCTGATGGACAGAGACAAACTGTTGACGGATTTCGGGTTCCGGCAGACCCTTTAAGTTCGAACTCTGTGGTGCGCACGAAGAACTTTCCGCTAAAAACTCGCGTCTTGAAGCTTCGCAAGGAATTTAGGCTAGAAAGAAGAACACACAAGGGACACGAGATTTATACTGGTTCAGGCCACCATTGTGGTGTAATACCCTACTCTAGTGTGTGGTGTGGTGGATTGCCTCAGGGGCTGAATATGAACAATAGAAGGGGGGAACAGCCTCGCGAGGGGCTATTCTTGAGCTGGTGCGATGAACTTCTTGGGTGAGTTCAGTCGCTTCTCTCTAGTCTATGTGCAATCTGGATCTCCATCCCTCTCTACTGTGGTGGTTGGTCCTATTTATAGAGGGAGGCCCTAGGCCTCTTCCCAAATGATGAGCGGGAAGGGCGTCAACAATCGGCCATTTCGAAGGGGAACATCTAGTACACTTATCTTGACTAAAGTTGGTCTTCGACTGCCAAAGACTCTGGCGGTGACGCCGTCCTGGGCTCCACGATGACTTCCATCCTGCCGCTCTGCTGGTCTTGGTCTTGTTGCACCAAAACGGTAGCCTTCACCTGATGCCTTGGCCTGTGCTTGCCCCTTTGCACCAAAGGGGAAATAAGGACACTGCACAGGCCGGCCCCCGCCTAGCGCCCGCCTGGTCTCGATCCTCATGGCTTGCGTCACGGGCTCCTCGCGAGGTGCCCTGCCTTGATCTCTCCTCCTCCTCGCGAGCCTGCCTAATGAGGCTGCTCCTGAGGAAGCTTCCTGTCGTCCGCCCCGTGAGGCTTGGCCCCTCACGAGGGTCTTGAGCTTGAGCTTATGAAGCTGGGCTGCACTGGGCCCCCACTGGAGCCACGCTGCAGGCCGCAGGCAGGCAAGTCTGGGGACCCCCGTTCCCAGAACGCCGACAGTAGCCCCCGGGCCCAAGGCGCGCCCAGACTTGGCTTAGTAGAGAAGCAAAGGGGCAAGTGAGAAGCGCCGCGGGCCCCAATAGCCTGCAGCCTTGGGCGCCGCGTGGAGATTGATTTGACGTGGGCGTATCCGCTTCCCCATGACGCATCGGCAACCGCATGAGTTGATGAGTCCCTGCATGCAAAAATGGGTCATGATTATCTGCGATAGTGGAGGCCAGCGGTTGGCCTTCTCCGGCTATAAGTACGGAACGGCGTGAGCCCCTTCAGTCCATTCCTTCCTGCTACTCCTTTCTCTCCATCCCGGCTACTCGCCGTCCCCATGGCTCCGCCGAAGAGGTTCTCGATCGTGGAGAAGGGAAAGGCTCGTCAGGAAGGGCCTAACTCTCCTCCGACCAAGCACGGCCGAGGCCGCCCTCGCAAGCATCCTGCGGCCCCCGTAGTGGCTTCTCGTGGTCGTGGAGGCGGTCCCCTACGCGGCGATGAGCGCCCGGTTGCCGATGGGAGGCACGGCGTGGCTGCGCGACCCCCCAGGCCGCGCTTCCGCTCGGCGGAGGTGCTGCCGGAGTTCGTCGTGTGGTCCGCAGACCCGACCAGCACCTGGCTCTAGCTCCCCCGCTTCTTTGTAGGTGAACTTCCGGCCGGCGCTCTGGGCGGCCTCTGGCTTCAGGCGGACGGTTGCTGCAATAGGGCCTCCTGGGTTTCGCTGGAGGTCTTCATCGCCGGGAATGCGGCCCTGACCCACGGCTGGCAAACGTTTGCTCGCGCACGTGGCCTGAGCCGGCGGTGCACCCTGCACTTCAAGTTCGACGGTGATGCCACCCTCTACGTGAGGGTGTTCGGGGAAGACGGTCGCCGCGCTGGGTGCTGCCCCGAAGACGATGACCGCGGCCGTGTGCCCAGCCCCGGTGTTGATCAGGATGAATATGGCGCCACACGCGTGGGCAGCGGCACTCGGGGCGCGCCAAGCTTCGGCGACTCTTCCTCAGACAGCAGCTCCTCCAGCGGTGGCCGCGACCAGCCCCCCACACCGTCGCGCCCGCCTGGGGGATGGTAGCGGGTCAGTCCGCCATCGCGCCCCGGTGAAGCGAGAGGTGGGATCTGACTGAGCTCCGGAGGTAGTACGAGCCCTCGCCGCGAGTTGGTGCCGAGCAAGTCGTGCCTATTTTGTTTTTCTTCCTTCCCTACGCAAAAAAGAAAGTAGTATAGGGCCCCACGAGGGCGTGTTGAACTGTTGCTGTTAATTATCATGTTGTTTCCGCTATTTCTCTGCTATGTTTCCGTGCCGCGTGCCCGTGTGCGGGAATTATTTAGCTTGGGGAGGCTTGTCGCGGTCTTCGCCTCCCGAGGCTGAGGCCTCGCCGTGCGCTTCATGTCCTCGTGTAGCTTTCGGTCTCGGTTGTGGGGGCAACCGACCCAGGTCCTGTGCTCGTGTCACGATGCCCATGGGGCACGAACTGGGAGGGGTGCTCCCGCAGCGGACTCGGATGGGAAAGCTTCAAACGACCGAGGCAGAAAACACTCGTGAGGGTGCCCACGTACCTCCCTCGTGAGACTTGTGCGAGAGAAAATGAGGCAAGTAAGTGAAAAATACAAAGAGTCACAAGCTAGAGACGGAAACAACTCCAATAAAACTTCAAATAGGAATGAACAAGCCAATTGCAGAAAGCAAATGAAAAAGCCGCGTCCGGCACCTAATCTAGTCTTCGACGTCTTCTCACCAGCGCGGAGCTAAGTGCTGCCACTAGGCGTGGGCGGGGGCCCCCGATTCCCGAGGGCAGCACTCCGGAGACTCCGGGGCATGTACAGCCCCACTCATTATTACGTGAGAGTGTCACGGGCTGCGAGCTTCACAGGCACCGGGCCTTTTCCAAAATGCGGCAGCTTCACAGGCACCGGGCCTTTTCCAAAATGCGGCAGCTTCACAGGCATTGGCCTTCTTCACTGGCATCGGGCCTTTTCCATAGGCACTGGGCCTCGCTCAGGGGTAGAACCTTCGGAGATGTTGAATGTTCCATGCGTTCTGGATGGGTACCCCCTCCTGGGTCTCCAAGCGCGCGGAGCCGGGCCTGGAAACATGAACAACCTTGAATGGGCCCTCCCACATGGGAGAGAGCTTGTGCAACCCCTCCTTGTAGAGGACCCGTCTGAGCACGAGGTCCCCTACCTCAAGAGTTCTGGGGCGGATGTTGCGGCAGTGGTATCATCGCAGCGCCTGTTGATACCTTGCCGCTCGCAGCGCAGCCTCTCAATAGCGTTCCTCCCCCAGCACGAGATTCGTCCCCCGCATGGCGTCCTGCTGCGTCTCGTCGAACGCCAGGACCCATGCGGAACGACGCGTGACCTCGTGAGGGAGGACGGCCTCAGCTCCATAGACGAGGAAGAACGGGGTCTCGCCAGTCGGCTTGGCCGCGGTCGTGCGGATAGACCACAGCACAGACTGGAGCTCATTGTACCAGCCCCTGCCGTAGGCCTCCAGCTTCTTCTTGAAGGTCCTGGTTTTGAGGCCCCTCAGGACCTCCGTATTGGCTCGCTCGGCCTGGCCGTTGCTCCGGGGGTGTGCTACCGAAGCGTAGCATATCTACATTCCAAGGTTAGCATAGTACATTTTGAAGAGATTACTGATGAATTGCGAACTGTTGTCGGTGATGATGCAGTTAGGCACCCCAAATCGGCTCACGAGGCCCTTGATGAACTTGAGTGCGGAGCCTGCTGGGATGGTGCGGACAGCTTCCACCTCAGCCACTTGGTGAACTTGTCCACGGCGACGTAGAGGTAGCGATAGCCCCCTGGCGCCCGAGGGAACATGCCCAGAATGTCCAGCCCCCAAACTGCGAACGGCCATGAGAGGGGTATAGTCTGCAGACCCCCCTCCGGCTAATGGATCTGCTTGGCGTGGAATTGGCAGGCCTCACAAGCCTTCACCAGCTCAACGGCGTCACTAAGTGCTGTGGGCCAGTAGAATGCCTTGCCAACGAGGGTTCGTGATGATGACTGGTGCCCACAGTCTCCACTGTGTATGTCTGCTAACAGCTCCTTCCCATTCTCTCTAGAAATGCAATGTAGGGACACGTCATTTGGTCACCTCCGGTAGAGCTCTCCATCCTTGATACAGTAGGCCGTGGCCTGCCGCGCCACACGCTCCGCGTCCTCCTCCTTCTCCGGCAGGGTCCCTTGCATCAAGTAGCTCTTAAGCTCTGTGATCCAACATCCTTCCTGAGGCTCCAGCGCCAGGAGCAGGCGTGCCCCTGAGGCTGGGCCGCAGGCCGGGGCTCCCGAGGCAGGCGACCGAGGGAGCTCCTCCCTAGGTTGCGCCGTGCTTCATAGTGATGGTGCCACTGAGGGTTTGAAGAGTCGCTCCTTGAAGACGCCAGGCTCCTGAGGCAGCCACTTGGATGCCCTCTTGGCGATGTCATCAGCCTCTTGATTGGTGCCGCGAGGCACATGCTGCAACTCCAGCCTCCAGAACTATTTCTCCATCCTGCGAACCTCCGTGAGGTAGGCTTCCATGTGCTCGTCCTTCGGCTCATATATTTTGTTGGAGAAGTTGACGAGGAGTTGCGAATCGCCCTTGATGATGAGGAGCTTTACCCCCAAGGCGACTGCGGCTTTAAAGCCTGCTATCAAGGCCTTCGTACTCTGCTATGTTGTTGGAGGCTTTTCTCCATGCTGGAAATAGAGTTGTACGGCGTAGTAGAGCTTGTCCTGAGTTGGAGATACGAGCACTGCGCCAGCCCCCGCGCCATGTCGGGAGAATGCCCCGTCGAAGTACATGACCCAGCCGTCCGGTGCCTCGCTTCACGGGGAAAGTGATCGGTCCTCACCTGCCTCGAGGCCTAGTGACTCTGCCCATTCTGCTACGAAATCTACAAGTGCGGCTCCCTTGATGATTCTGGTCGTGCTGAATTCTTGCTGAAACGCTCGTAGTTCGATGTTCCATTCAGCAACTCTTCCAGCTGAGTTGGGGCTCCTGAGTACCCTTTCCAAGGTGTATTTTGAGACGACCTTGATGGGATGGCCTTGGAAGTAGTGTCGCAGCTTGCGTGAGGCTACCAATAGCGCGATGAGGAGTTTTTGAGGCATGGGGTACCGCACCATGATGACGAAGTACACGGGTGCTCGACGAAGTTGAGGATGCTGGCGCAGCTTGCGTCCTCCGAAGGTTGAGGCGCCTCCTGAGACGACGGAGCCCCCAACGCTTGGTCGCTTGGAGAGGCCTCTTCTGCTCCATGTGCGCTCCCCTACTATGGATGATCCCTTTCTGCTGCGGTCGCGGTCTTCGTGAGGCTTTCTTGGCTTCCCTTTGCTTCGGCCCGGACGGTTGCTGCGGCCTTGGTCCGACGCTCCTCTCTAACTGCCACCAGGGCTGCGCTGGCAGAGTAGGGGGTGGCCGCAAGGTAGAGCACCAGGGGCTCCTGTGGACGCGGAGCCACCATTATTGGAGGGCTGGTAAGGTACCTCTTGAGATCTTGGAATGCCTTGTCGGCCTCTTCAGTCCATTCGAAGGGGCCCTTCTTCTTAATCAGCCAGCTTGGAGATGAAGCGTCCTAGCGCGGTTACATGCCCGGTGAGCTTCTGCATTTCTCTAAGGGTCTTCGGCGGGCTCATGTCTTTGACTGCTTTGACCTTCTCCGTGTTGGCCTCGATGCTCCTGTAGGACACAAGGAAACCCGGGAGCTTGCCCGAGGGGACTCCAAACACACACTTCTCCGGGTTGAGCCACAGGTCCACTTCATGGAGGCTCACAAAGGTTTCTTCCAAGTCCTGTATCAGGGTTTTTGCCTCCCGAGACTTCACCACAATGTCATCGACGTAAGCTTCAGCGTTCCTCCCGAGTTACCGGCCCAAGGCGATGTGCATCAGCCGCTGAAAGGTCGCGCCCGCGTTGCGCAACCCAAATGCAGTACACTCCACACGGGGTCAAGAAAGCCGTTTTTTCCACGTCTTCTACCGCCATCTTGATCTGGTGACAGCCCGAGAAGGCATCCAGGAAGCACAACAGGTCACACTCAGCGGTGGAGTCTACGATCTGGTCGATGCGAGGGAGCGGAAATGGATCCTACGGGCAGGCTTTGTTGAGGTTGGTGAAGTCGACACACATGAGTTCATTTCCTCCCTTTTTCGGCGCGACGACGGGGTTAGCCAACCCATCTGGGTAGCGGACCTCGCGAATAACCCCTGCTGCCTCTAGCTTGCAGGTCTCTTGGACGATGAAAGCTTGTTTCTATGTGGACTGCCGCCTCGCCTTCTGCTTCACGGGACGCACATTGGGGCACACGTCGAGGTGATGCTCAATCACACCCCTCAGAACCCCTGCTAGCTGATTAGGTTCCCATGCGAACACCTTCTTGTTCGCGCGCAGGAACTTCACCAAGGCCTCCTCCTGCTCGGGTTCGAGGTTGGCACCTATGGTGAAGGTGGCGTCAGTGGATCCATCCTCGTCGACCGGTACCGTCTTGGTTTCCTCCTTGTCTTGGGTGAATAGCTGCTTCTTCTTAGCCGGCGCAGCCCCCTTGGGCTCGAGGGCATCAATGCTGGCGGGCTGCGCCACCGCGGCCGTCTTGAAAGCAAGCTTGAGCACCTGGAGTGCATCCCTTGTGTCTCCTGACACGGTAAGGACGCCGCTGCTCCCGGGCATCTTCATGAGGTTGTACGCCGGGTGTGTTGCTACCATGAACTGGGCCAAGGTCGGGTAGCCGAGGATGGCGTTGTAGGGGAGGCCGATGGGGGCGATGTCAAAGTCGATCAGCTCTGTGCGAAAGTTGTCGTAGGTGCCGAAGGACACCGGGAGGCGGATCTGTCCCAAGGAGGCGGTGGAACCAACTCCGACGCCCGAGAAAGGCCTCCTGGGCTGAAGCCGCTCTAGTGGCACGTGGAGGAGGCTGAAGGCCTCCACTGAGAGTATGTTGAGGCCGGCACCATCGTCGATGAGGGTCCTGGTGACGGCCACTTGGCAGATGGTGGGGGTGCATAGGATCGGGAGCGCACCCGAACCGGCGTGGTTGGAGGGGTGATCGTCCGAGTTGAAGGTCAGATCGGCCTCGGGTGCCACCCAGCCCGGGGGGATTCTCAGGCTTGGAGGCGGTGCCGATGTGGCGGGTGAACGGCTTGACGTGGCGGCTCGAAGGTGGTGCCTGTGAGCCGCCCAGGAGAGCTGCGACGACTGGGGGCACTGGCGCTGCGTAATGGGCAAGGAAGAGGTCGCGCAGCTCCCCCCAGGAGGTCACAGAAACCGTCGGTAGCTGGATCAGCCACATGCGCGGAACGCCAACAAGGGCCATGGGAAACTAGTTGGCCATCACCCTGCCGTCGCCCCAGCCTTGAGGACGGCCTCCTCGTACGCCAGACGGAAAACCAGCGGATCCGTTGCGCCGTTGTAGCGCGGCGGCATCTCTGGCTTGAACTTGCGCGGCCACTGCACCTGTCGCAAGGCGGGGGCCAAGGCTCGGAGCCCTCTGGCCCTAATGCCAGCATCGGCTGCCGGAACGGGCAGCGCGTTGTCCGCCATGAGGGCGAAACGCGATGTCGGTGGAGAGCGGGTCGTTGGAAGGGAGAACTTCGGCGCACCCCTACCTGGCGCGCCAAATGTCAGATTTTGGGTTCCGGCAGACCCTTGAGGTTCGAACTCTGGGGTGCACACGAAGATCTTTCCCCTACCAACTCGCGTCTCAAAGCTTCGCAAGGAATCTAGGCCAGAAAGAAGAACACACAAGGGACACGAGATTTATACTGGTTCAGGCCACCATTGTGGTGTAATACTCTACTCCAGTGTGTGGTGTGGTGGATTGCCTCAGGGGCTGATGATGAACAATACAAGAGGGGAACAGCCTCGCGAGGGGCTGTTCTTGAGCTGGTGCGATGAACTGCTTGGGTGAGTTAAGTCGCTTCTCTCTAGTGTATGCGCAATCTGGATCTCCGTCCCTCTCTACTGTGGTGGCTGGTCCTATTTATAGAGGGAGGCCCTGGGCCTCTTCCCAAATAATGAGCGGGAAGGGCGCAACAATCGGCCATTTCGAAGGGGAACATCTAGTACACTTATCCTGACTAAAGTTGGTCTTCGACTGCCAAAGACTCAGGCGGTGACGCCGTCCTAGGCTCCATGATGACTTCCATCCTGCCGCTCTGCTGGTCTTGGTCTTGTTGCACCGAAATGGTAGCCTTTGTCTGATGCCTTGGCCTGTGCTTGCCCCCTTTGCACCAAAGGGGAAATAAGGACACTGCGTAGGCCGGCGCCCGCCTGGTCTCGATCGTCATGGCTTGCGTCACGGGCTCCTCTCGAGGTGCCCTGCCTTGATCTCTCCGCCTCCTCGTGAGCCTGCTTGATGAGGCTGCTCCTGAGGAAGCTTCCTGTCGTCCGCCCTGCGAGGCTTGGCCCCTCGCGAGTGTCTTGAGCTTGAGCTGATGAAGCTGGGCCACGCCGCAGGCCGCAAGCAGGCAAGTCTGGGGACCCCCGTTCCCAGAACGCTGACAACTGCATTCCATTTTCACCCACAGAAACCTGAACTTCAGCTCGAAAATGGTCATGTCTCATCCCATATCCTTGAGCCCATGGCCCCATGGTGTCCAGAAGAGGGCGCATAGCAAGATAAATGGAGGCATTGAGTTGCTGCCTCGGGATGGGATCAGCTAGCAGAAGATTCATGAGGTTAGATCCTTGAGTTGAAAGATCGAAACTCAGACCCTAACGATGAACATCCACAGTGACTGTCAAAACCTCATTGGCAGAAGATTGAATATCAGGCTCATCTTGGACAGCAACTAGATCATCCATAATTAGCAATGCCAAGACAGAGTCAGCAGTGCTGTCGTCAGAAATCGTGACAGAGTCATTCCATGCATCTGCAGCATTATCAGAGATGATATTCTCAGGAGTGATGCCAGCATCAAAAGTAAGACCTTGCGCAGATAAACAAGCCTGAAAGTTCATGAGGTGTGGAGGCATGGCCACCAGAGGAGCAGGCGGGGCAGGCGGAGCTGGATCCGCAGGCCATTCTCCCCAACCACTGTTATCCTGAGCTAGAGCGGGTGCAGCGTTCTGAACTAACCAATTGTGAACCTGCTGCTGATCGAGCTGCTCCGTAGTAAGGTCGGTGCCAAACTGTGCTTGAGGGTTGCCATCCAGAGGCGGTGGTTCCTCACCAGCCGGTGGAACCTCCGGGAGCAGCCCGTTCCAGTCATTACTACGCAGGATTGTAACTTGGACAGTCCAACAATCACGGGCTCCTCCCAATTGGCAAACCACAAAGCTCTTCGGTACCAGACGAAGATGAATAACCTGAACTTTGAGAAGCATGAAGCGTCGGTCCTGTCTAGGATTATACCAGGAGATCAAAAACCGAAGCCCCCAAGAGATTTGTTGATGTAGTAGTCAGTCTGGTAGTCTTATGGAAATCCAAAATACATCAACCATATGGCCAGCCCAAAGGTGGTTGAGCGGCGATTCAGAGCCTCATTGTGTGGCACAAACGTGATAAGTAAATCCTCTTCTTCAAGCTCTAGGGGGTAGCCACATCAGTGTCACGCATGAACGAATCTACGAAGCCATAAATCCCAATACCTAAAGGGTGGTCGCTGACCTCAGTAGTGAACAGTTGCAATTCTTGCAACAATCTAGTGATGGCATGGCGGATGGCTGCCCGGCGATGGAGAGGCACGTACTGAGTGGTCTCGGCGATGGCGAGATATTCATGGCTAAGAGGCGGAATCTGCCCGACCACCATGCCGCTGCGGACGATGCGATTAGCCGGGCCCGGCTCGACGGCGAACCCCAGCGGCAGGAATGGCACAGGGTTAAGCGGGTAGTTGGCCATTGGAGTCACCAAGGAGGGTGGCAGCAAGGTTGGCAGCAATGGTGAAAGGACAGGACTGGGTGGTGGCGTAGGTGGTGTGGCAATCGAGGGTAGAGTGGAATGCAGAGCGTGAGGGGTAGGAAAGGAAGAAAGTTTCCTTTTGGGAATCCATCGCCAGCCTTCTCTTCTTCTCCTGTGAAAGCAGGATCGACCCACGTGACCATAGACCCACATGCAGTGCATCGGACGGCTGTAGTAGCATGAGGCTGCTGTCGAGAAATAAGCTTAGGAGGGAAAGGCGAATCGGAGGAATCAGATTGTTTCTACTTATTTCCAAGATTTTGAAAGCCTGGATTAGGCAGCTACTTTATCAAAGGGCAATGAATCGCCTTGTGATCAGGAGCCAAACATTTAAAACAAATAATCCGAGCATGGCAAATAATCTTTTGATGCCCCCATTGAAGGCAGCGGCCGCACAGATTAGCCCAGTGAGTAGAAAGCTTAGAAATGTCTTGCTCCGAGCAGCAGGCCTGGGCCAAGTCCATCTTATGTTGGGCCGAAAGAATAGGTAGCCAGGGCGAAAATGGAGGTGCATATTTGAACGCCGAGGCCAGAAAACATTGGGGCAAAGGAGGGTAATCGTGTCGGAGGGCGTATTTAAAGCGTCCTAACAACTGATAGGAAGGTGACACCGATTCCTCCGATTCCGCTTGCCGTTGATACTGAGTGATTAAATGTGTCGGGCTAACAGCGGTCGTGACAGGCTCCATGACATTAATGCCCGAATGGATGTTACCAAAATTGAGGGAAGACTTCCCATGAGCATGCGGTTGAACATTTGCCAAGGATGAAGAAGCTTCATCATGATGAGAATTGGAGAAAGCGATCAGTGACAAAGGAACCAAATTAATCTTACCCAACTCCTGTAAAGAGGAGGGGTGTAAAGATGCTCCTTCTTGAAATGAACCCAAATTGGACTTAATCGCAATAGGCTTCCTAGAAGAAATATCCTTCAGTTCCTCATCCACATGCCACGAAGAATTGAAATGAGAAAACCGAGCAAAATGACCATTGAAAAGGTGAAAGTGACAAACAAAGTCTAGCCATATGCGATCCTTGAGCCGATATATGAAATGACCAACTTTATTCTCGGCCACAGAGAAGCGAAACAATCTTTCATTGATCTTAGAAACCTTAAAACCTTTGTGATGACCTCCAATGCAACATTGAAGGGCTACTCCCACCGAATCTTCAGAGAGAGGGAAGGAGGCCGAAGAGAAGTAGACCACCAAGAAGAACTCCTTGGTAGGGCGAGAAGGAGAGAAATGGACCGTTTCTCCAAACCGTCGACGTACTTGATCGGCAACCGCAAGGCCAGGATTGAAATCCCAGTGTAGGAGACCATCCATGGCGAAGATCAGATGCTAGATCCATGGTGTGGAGCAGGTGGGAGGGAGGAGGAGGAGGAGGTGGAGGAGGGAGCCATGCTTGCTTAGTTTGTTGGAATGGTTTCTGTCTCATAGGGGATTTGGTTGGAAAGCAACTTGGGGAAGGCTAGAGATCAAGATTCATATGGTTGGATTGGAATATCTTGGCCTCAACACATGAGTAGGTGGTTCTCTCTCAGAAAATGAATGCTGGAAGTATAGGCACGTTTCTGGTGGCTTCCCCCACGAATGAGGAGAGGGTGGAGGGGTATATATAGCCTCCACAAAAAATCTAACTGTTACACATAATTCACCAAACTCGGTGGGACCGAATCAGAAAACTCGGTCGGACCGATTTAGTTCATAATGTGACCGTTAGGCATTTTGGTGGGACCGACACGTCAACTCGGTGGGACCGATATCATTAAGGTTAGGGCATAACGTAATCTTGGTTTGACCGATTGCACAAACTCGGTGGGACCGACTTTGGTATTAAGCAAACCAGGGAGTTGGTCAGGCAAATTCGATGGGACTGATTTGCTCGTCTCGGTGGGACCAAAATGTTATGAAAAGGAAATAGGGAGTTTGCATTGCAAACTCGGTGGGACCGATGGCTCATCTCGGTTAGACCGAAACGTTACAAAGGGAAACAGGGAGTTTGCAATCCCACCTCGGTGAGACCAAGATCCCTATCGGCTAGACCAAAGTGACTAGGGTTTTTGGCAGTGGCTATGTCAAGTGAACTCGGTGGCGCCGGATGGATCAAATCGGTGTGGCCGAGTTTGACTTTTGGCTTGGGACATATCTGGATATGAGAAAGTGGTTGAGGGCTTTGGAGCATATCACTAAGCATTTTGAGCAAGCAAGCCATTAAGCAACACCTCATCCCCTTTAAATAGTATTGGCTTTCCTATAGACTCACTGTGATCTAGGATCACTGAAATACAAAATGTAGAGTCTTGAACTTTAGAGCTTCGGCCAATCCTTTTTCCTTAGCATTCTGAGGGGTCCACAATCCTAATCCATGCCATGCCAATCATTGAACTTTCCTGAAATATTCATCTTGAAATAGCATTAGTTCAATGAGCTATATGTTGTTAATCATTACTAAAACCACCCAGGGATAGTTGCACTTTAACAAGACCACGAGCTCGGCAAGACGGATGTCATAGCCAAACCCACAGTTGTGTCATGGCCAGAAGCTTTGCAGGCCAAGACCACCTTTCGACAGGATAAGATGTATTCCTTGTCCCCTTTGAAAATTCGCCATTGTGGGATCCCTTCTCGCCTAAGCTATGCAGGAAGAGGACCAAGGCCACTATAAATATGGGCTAGCCACCACCGTAGAAGGGATCCGACACCAGACTAATTCATCCTCACTACTTCAGCCCAAACGAGGCTGCTCTTCCACTGTACTAGTTCATCCTCCACCTCCTCGTGAGGCCAATTCACCAAAAGCAGGAGTAGGGTTTTACACCGCAAGGTGTCCCAAACCTAGGTAAATCTCTATGTTCATCTTCTTCCCCACTCGCACGAATTTGACGAGGCTAGGCCATGGGGTGGTGAGCTTGAGGATAGAGTTGGTTGGGATCTTCGCACAAACCCCGAGGTACGAACCTTCTTGGGTCTATGGAGCCCCGAACCCGACAAATGCTATAATAATCATGCATATAATAGATCAAAGAAGACTCAAATAATATTCATAGATAGATCTGATCATAAACTCACATTTCATCGGATCCCAACAAACACACCGCAAAAAGTCATTACATCAAATAGATGTCCAGAACATCGAGGAGAACATTTTATTGAGAATCAAAAAGAGAGAAAAGGCCATCTAGATACTGCCTACGGACCCATAGGTCTGTGGTAAGCTAGTTACACATCATTGGAGGAGCACAAATGAGGATGATGAAACCTCTGTGACCGTGTTCCCCTCCGGCAAGGTGCCGGAAAAGGGTTCTAGATTGGATCTCATGGTTCTGGAACTTGCGGTGGACGGAATTGTGTTTCCTCAACTCCCCTAGGGTTTATGGAATATTTGGGAAATTATAGAGTTGAGAGGCGGTGAAAAGGACTCCCATGGGCCTCACCACCCACCTAGGCATGCCAGGGGCCTCTGGCACGCCCTGGTGGGTTGTGGGCCCCACGGGCTTCCCCTATAGCACTTCCTTGACTCCCAAGTTGTCTTCTGGTCTAACAAAAAATCTCCAAAAAGTTTCGTGGCATTTGGACTTTGTTTGGTACTGATATTCTGGGAAGTAAAAAGAAAAAAAAACAACAACTAGCACTAGGCTCTATGTCAATAGGTTAGTCCCGAAAAATGATATAAAATTGCTTTAAAATGAATGTAAACCATCCAAGAATGATAATATAACAGCATGGAACAATAAAAAACTATAGATACATTGGAGACGTATCACTGCCCGAAGACGATCATCCTCGAGGAGCACGACATTGTCATGTCGGAGCTGCTCTTGCTCTACTTCGTCATAGGCAAGTACTCGAGGTGACCCATATATGAGTTCTGTGGGTAGCACCACTTCTGCACTATAGACTAGGGAGAAGGGTGTTTGGCCAGTAGCCCGATTTAGCGTCGTTCTGAGCGACCAAAGAACCACCGGCAACTCCTCAATCCAGCGCCTCCTGCAATTGTGTACCCTGTCAAATGTTCTTGTCTTGAGACCGGGCAACACTTCAGCATTTGTCCTTTCTGCTTGGCCGATGCTCCTTGGGCGAGCAACGGAGGCGAAGCTTACACTATTGCAGGATGCTGCTAACGCGACACTACAATCAGAGACCCTTCGATGAAACTATGTGTGATGCAATAATCACAAACAGTGATGTAAAAAACTTGTCAAAAAAGATGCGAAACGTTTGCGATGACGGATGCATCAAACACGGTTCAAAATTTAGTTACGTGTGCGATGAGGGGCATATGGTTCAGTTCAATGAACTATTTGCAATGAAGCAGAAGAATAGAAATGGGCAGCCAGATGAAGGTGTGTGCGATATACGGCATACGGTTCACTTGGATGAATTGTTTGTGATTAGGCGGAACAAAAAAACGGTCAGCCAGATCAAGGTGTGTGCGATAGAGGGCAAACAGTTCACTCAGATGAACTATTTGCATTGATCCAAGATAACAGAAATGGTTCAATTTAACAAGATGTGTGTGATACGCGGCAAACAGGTATGTAATCAGAAATGTGTGCAAAGACCGATAATAACACAGACGATTGCTGTTAATAAGACGTGTGTGTTGTGCGTTGGGATTGCATACAGAACAGCAACAACATATATATATATATATATATATATATATATATATATATATATATATATATATATATATATATATATATATATATATATATATATATATATATACTAGCAAAAGGGCCCGTGCGTTGCAACGGGACATACTTTTTTATAGCATAAGATCAATTGTGTTAAATGCAATACATGTGCTTCACTACGGAGCAAATGACAATTGCCATGAATTACGATTGATCGGGTCGAGTAACTGGATCACGGGACAATTCAACTCAGTTAAGCCTTACACTTAAAATGAGCGTCTTGTGATGGAAAAAAAGGCAAGGAAGACCTGAAAAGGCAAGGAATGCATTCAACGTCATAGAGCATATCTGATTCCTTTTTGTGGTATGGGTTCCTTATTCATCATAGTCATAGGCCTGAAACAATCTATTCATTATTCACCATGAATCTGCAGCTTAATTAATTATATATGAGCTAAATATGATATTAGTTCCATATGAACTAATACATTGTGAAGAAAGAAATCATGTCCAAATATTAAACAACGGGGCAGTTTTCTTGTATTTCAGCTTGTACGTGACAAGAAACAAATGAGATTGATCCTTGAATGAAAAATTGGGAATAATCTATGCCAAGAGTACTTGATTGTGTACACTTATTAGTACACTTGCCTTGATTGTGTTCCTGAATTAGCACAAGAGATACAGATGCAGCATGCATTTGTCAATAATGCATTTAAACCATAGTGTACTGCCACCTAAGTAAATCTTGCTGGTTGATCACATGACCCGACAGAAAAATAGACAATCAAGACGCAAGATGTACCTGAACGACCAAATGATCGGCCTTGGTGCTCCCCGATTCGTTCGTGTAGTCAAGCTGCTGAGCCAAGACCCATGACCAGTCACAAGCCGCAATTGTCCAGGAGCCGCGGTCATATCCAGTAGCGAGGTGGCAATATCTACGCGTCATGAATGATCAATGGTGTTGGTATTTTGTCCTATGACATCGGAATTCTGGGAGCCGTCATCGACGCTTGTTGGATGGGGGCGTCATGGCGCGAGGAGTCGGCATCAGCAAACTATCAGCGAGGTGCCTATACCAAGATTGCCTTCTTTGCGGGACTTATACGAAGATTACTGACCACTGGAATCAAAGTATTGTTTCCTACTTTGTATTTAAATCTATATAAAACCTAAGCTTTTTTTTTTGGAATTCCTAAGCTTTTGCACATGAATCATATCACTTATACTTATCATCATGAATTTCCACTAAATGAATGAAGCCAATGGTTAGTACGTATGACTACCCAGAAAAAAATCCGTTAGAGAATTTAAACCAGAGAAGCGAGTGGTTCCAAGTCTAGGATTCGATGGGACAGCCTCTTCCAGTTCCATGTTTTTTATTTGTTTCGTACACCTGTACATATTGCCTGCAACTTATTGTGGGTGTTCATCATGGCAATAATTTGTACTTAGAGATGAGAGGCATGCTGTCAGGCTCAAAACGTTTTGATGGAAGTGGTAAATACTCTGATTTTGACAAAAGAAGATGCCATTCGCGTCTGCTGCCTTCAAACACCAATCTGAATTTAAGCATATCTACGGTTTGATCTGCAACATACATACGTACGGCCGTTCAGCACTAATTCCCCTAGCCTCTCAGTCGCAACCTCCATACTCGTCCTCAGGTCTCCTCATCATTTAACGCTCGCCGTCGCCATCCCTATCTCTGCCGTGTTCCCTTCACCGTTTGCCTCTAAACTCGCGACGGCCGAAGTGCCAGAAGCCTTCTTAGCGGTGGCTGCCAGGGCCGTGTTCTCATTGCCATCCTGCCGTGTCACTTGACCAGGAAAGACGGGCGCGCTCGGTCGTGGTTGTGCCTAACGCACGTTGTTTGAGCATGACCAAGGCGGTGCCGACAGTGTTCATGACAAACTGGGTTCGTGCCGGCACGGTCTGCCGGTGTGCTAGTAGCATAGTACATCACCATCCTACAGTGCCCTCCACCCCCAGGGATGCTACAATACGATCAAGAGCTCATCGTGGAGCCTATCTTCGCCGGCGGTGATTGCCATCCGGGCCAGGGAGTTGGGCAGGGAAGCAGGAGCTTTACAGGGACTTGCTGCAAGGGTCAAAAAGGCTTGGCGGTGCTGGGGCCTCGACGGCCTCTCAGTGTCGATTTCTTCGGACAAGCCCTGCGGTGCTCCGAACACAGAGGATCAACGCCGTCTGCACCCGGCCAATCTCAATTCCTCAATTTTTTCGTATATTCGATTCGATTTGTTCTCAAGGTGCCATGTAAGGAGGAATTTAATGTCTGTGTCACCGACGGGAAGCCGAGCGCGCCTGGCGCCACTGATCGCTCCTGACGGCGCCGTTGGCCGCCATGTGATTCGCTTTGGTGGCCGCCTCTGTCTTCGACGATCACGAGTCCAGGGCTGTAGCATCCGTCGTCCCGCACGCACCGTCGAATGGCCTCGTATTTGTTCGTTCTTCGAACAGTAGCACCTCTTCTCATCCACGTTTTCTAAAGCGATATTCAGCTTCCATCTAGCGCTCGTCGACGCCGCCATGGCGGTCACCATGACTACCTCGACCTGATCGTCTTCTGCATGCGCCTCATGTCCGGCCAAGCTTCCAGCACCGTTCGTGGACGCCCCCGCGGTGGCCACCATGGCCATGTTGGCATTGATCCTTGTCTGTCGGTGCTTCCTCCTAGGCCGTCTCCAGCTTTAGGTTGATGAGATCCTGCTAAATTAACCGGGAGCGTCGAGATTTTTGCCTTCCTGTCGTTTTCTTTCCAACTAATATATTACGTGGCTCTTGGGCGTGTGAGTATTGGACAGTTGGACACCATTGGCCTGGGATTCTTTTACTCGTTTTCGTGGACGAGGTTCCCCTGGTCTCTTTGACCGAAATCTCGGGAGGACTACTTGAAAAAATAGACGACACCCTCGCAGCTCAAAGCCAGAGTCCGGATCGTTTTTGTAGGCTTTTTTTTATATTTGCTAGAGGAACAGGGTACGAATTGCCTTTCTTATTTGTTTGAGAAAGTTACAGTAAGAGTCTTGATCGTGAGGGTACAGGGAGGCACGAACGGCAGAAAGAAGCGATGGGCCGGCTTCGTCTATACTAACGGATGGACGGACGAAGAATGACAAAAATTAGGGAGTAAGCAATTAGTACCACCTCGCGTATACGTTTATTTATAAACTGAAAGCGTAAATTCACGGAAAGAAGCGTATTGTGACGATGAACCCACGGAGTTAATCTGTGCTTTATTATTAGGGAAAGATATATATATATATATATATATATATATATATATATATATATATATATATATATATATATATATATATATATATAGAGAGAGAGAGAGAGAGAGAGAGAGAGAGAGAGAGATGCATAACCAAATTAAACATCCAATTACATAGATGGCTACTAGGAGCCGCCCATCCTCGCCGGTTGCGGCGTCGCCGGAGAAAGATGGAGCACCTGCGTCACATCGGGTGCAGGCCCGGGGCGTTCGAATCCGGCCATGGCATGGGCCCCTGCCGCGTCCTCGGGTCACGCCGCCGGTAGCCCTTGCATCGTTCCTGCCGGCGTCGACGTCATCTTCGGCCGAGGTTCAGGCGCCGGGATCGCCGCCTCCTGCTGTTGATGCTCGCGTAACGGCAGCCAAGGAAGTCGCGACCATCACGGGCGTTCAAACAAGGCAACCGCTGCCAGGTGGTCCATCTTTGCAGGTGAATCCTGGTCGTCCGCTGCTCTAGGCCGATCTCAACCGTAGACCGGGTGTGGTAAGATGCTGGGCACGACTTGCGAAAC
This sequence comes from Triticum timopheevii, assembly GCA_963921465.1. NCBI lineage: Eukaryota > Viridiplantae > Streptophyta > Magnoliopsida > Poales > Poaceae > Triticum > Triticum timopheevii. Next base: position 147,304,779 of record OY997270.1, read on the forward strand.
CTAATCGCTCATTCGTCTCGCCTGCGTCTATCTCGCACTGTTCCTACGCCGACGCGCTGCGCATCTCCCCGTCGTCTGCGATGGCTGGGGTGCCGCCGCTCCCTCCGAGGTCTGGGCTTGCCTCCACTGCATCAGCAACGCCGAACTCCATCGGCGCCTCGACCTCGTCTGCTCCGACAGATCAGACTGGTACGCCTTCAGCCGGGTTTGGTCCGGCCGCTGGACCTCCTAGGTTTGGCGCTCCGGCCAGGCAGCAGCCCTTCCCAACTGGCCCGGTCAATGCGGTTGTTCAACAAGCCCCCTGCCTAGGCTCGGGCCCCTTTCAGCTTGCTCCTACGAATATGAGCGGGCAGGGGTTCGCTTTTGGTACAGGTCTGTCAAACACAGGAGGAAATAATAAGAGGAAGAAGAAGGGGCGTCAGCTTGATGTTCCTAGAGGGCCAACACTTCAGGCGCCCACCGTTAATGCGAACTTCGCAGTCTCCCATGGCATGGCGCCCATGAATGATTCCGGCAGCACGGTTGCCGCTCAACAGGAGGGGGCTGGTGTCAATGTGCCGAAAGCTAAGAAAGAAAAGATGTACTGTTTCAAATGCCGGTCCAATGATCATCTGTCCAAGGACTGTTCTGTGGTGCACTATTGCTACATCTGCAACAATTTCAAGCACGCTCTATTCCGTTGTCCCGTTCTGAAGCAGCCCCGGCCCTCGGCATTGTTTTGTGGACAGGGTTCTAATGCTACAATGTTCATTCAGATCCCAGAGCATGTGTGCAAAGACGTGGACACTTCTCCATCGGCGTCGCCAACTGCCTTGGTCTCGGTCTCCGGCGGGGAGCTACCTGCAGCAGTTCTTGAAGCTGAGATTGCTAGAATCGTTCGGACCCAGACTCAATGGAAGTGGGAGGCTATTCCGCATGGCAAGGACGCCTTTTTGGTGTCATTCCCCTCCTTTGACGATCTCCACCGAATGGCTGACCTAGAGGTTCAAGTCAAGTCGCACGGCGTTGAGATTTCTTTCAAAGAATGGAAAGTTGAAGATGTCCCATCTTATGTTTCTCTAGAGACTGTATGGGTTCATGTTTACGGCGTTCCTCACTCTCTACGACACTTTCTCGGACTTTGGGCTGTTGGATCGGTCATCGGAGCCACTCAAGATGTTAACCTGTATGCCTTGTGTCGTCATGGTATCATTCGCATTCAGGTTGCGGTTCGCTCTTTGGATATTTTCACCCACAATAATAACTTGGGAGGGGAATCTACGACTGCGGAAGCGTTTTTCAAGCTGGATGGGTATAACTTTTGCTATGAGGTTGAAAAGGAAGACTACATTCCGGATGCGGATTTTATACCTCAAATCTGGAAGAAACATGATGATAGCTCGGACAAAGGTCATGAACGTGATGATGAACTTAATGGGGATGATGCTAGCAAGAAAGCAAAGAAAGTTAGCTCAGGGGGTGTGAATCCGCCTCCAACCTCGAGTTCGAGCACTCCAGTACCTATGATGACTGCATCCCTCGCCGCGCCGTTGTCCGAGCTGCCGCATACTACAGGATCCTCGAACATGGACGGCGAGTTTGTTGCAGGTTACACTTCGCCGTCGTTGTTGCCGGTGCCGCCTCCGGTCTCGACATCTATCAACTTAGGCTCAACTGTGCCTCCGACGGAACGTACATCGCACCAGGTTCAGCAACAGCAGGCGCTACCTGTGCTTATGGCACCGCAGGTGCCTGCCGTGAACGTGCATGGATTGAGGGTGCAACTACAGGCAAAGGGGCAGAGACATGCTTACGCACGGTTCCTTGCATGGATGCATCAGCTAGCATGTGCTCACCTGTGGAGTTGCGTGGCTCTGGCCAACCGAAGCTGCAGGTAGCCGCTGGCGCTGAACTGGGTACTTCACCTGTCACTATCGATGGACGCCCAGTTCAGCCTATGCCTGCCCAGTCCAAGGTTACGCCTACTCATGTGTCGTCGACAATGCAATAGAGCGCGCCTCTCTGTCCTCTGGCTACTGCGGTTCAACTTGGTCCAGCCATGGGGCACAGCAAGGAGATCCCGGCACCCGTTGCTGATGTACCACCGGGGCCTGGGACTGCTGAACCGTTGGGATCGCCTCGGTCTGCTCCAACGCCGCCACCAACGCGCCGTTCTACTCCGACCAATGTGAAGACTACTCCCATCCGGCATAGCGACCGTCACTTCTCCTCTGCTGACGGGTCCTTGATCACGGACGAGAACTCTCTCACGAAGGCGATGCGGCGTCAGGCGGAGCGTAATCTGGACTCACCGATAGGTACACCTTGCAATAAATCATTTCTTTCTTTTTCTGGTACTCGTATTTGTTCTAGTTTAAATAACGTCGGAATTACAATTGGAAAGAATAATAATGATGTGCGTATGTCGGTGGGGGCGCTAAAACACATGGAGATCGACTGATTAAAGGTTTCTCCTAAGTGTTCAAGCCCCCTGCCGTACCCTGAAACTGAGGAGGAGGAATCGGCGGCCACATATGATGGTCCGCTTCTCTCCCACTTGGTTGGTGCGGTAACTGAGGTTGGATTAGATGATGCACGACCAGGGTCCATGTTTTGTGACTTCACTGCGTCTTCGCGTAAGTCTAAATCTCATTCCTCAAAAAAGAAACAAAAATCGTCCAAAAAGGCGAAGATATCCAACCCAACCCGAGTTTCCACATGAGAGGCATGTTTTGGAATAGCAGAGGTCTTTCAGACTTGGCTAAACATAAACACGTCAGTGATTGTGTGCGAGACCACGGGCTGGATTTTGTTGCAATTTCCGAGGCAGGTAAATGTGACTTCCGTACACATGTCTTTGACCACCTATCTGGTGGTTTTGACTACACATGGCATTGTTTACCACCACGTGGAAGGTCCGGAGGAATCTTACTTGGGATACAGACAACAACCATGGAATTGTTATCTTTTTCGGTTGGTGAATTTCACATCAAATTCCATCTCCGAAACAGAGCTGATAATTTTACATGGAGTCTAGTCGCGGTCTATGGGGCTGCCCAAGATGAGAATAAATCCGCTTTCTTGCGGGAATTGGTGAACCTGGCTAAGGATAATCCACACCCAATGCTTATTGGAGGCAACTTTAATATCCTTAGGTACCAGGAAGAGAAAAATAACGATCGTTTTGACACTCACTGGCCTATCTTATTCAACGCTGTAATTGACAGTTTGAATCTTCGGGAAGCCAGTATGTCGGGGCGACAATTCACTTGGGCCAATAATCGTCCGGTGCCGACATACGAGAAACTCGATCGGATACTCATGGATACCGAATGGGAACTAAAATTCCCTCTGGCAACATTGCATGCCCTAGAGCGTATTGAGACACTTTCGGACCATGCACCCATCATTCTTGAGTCTAACTCTGCTAGTCCTCCCAATGCTCGCCGCCCATTCAAATTCGAATTGGGATGGTAACAGCGTGATGGCTTTGCAAATATGGTTAAGAATGTATGGGAGAGGCCCGCCGTTGGTCGCACACCAATTCAGAGATGGAACTTCAAAATTCGAGCCGCAAGGCAGTTCCTGACTGGATGGGCGAAACACACCAGTGGCATATATAAAAAAGAAAAGCAGCGTCTTTCCACTATTATTGATGACCTCGACAAAATCGCAGAGACTCGCACTTTGTCTCAACATGAGATTGACATAAAAAATCAATCCAATGAGCAAATGGCACATCTATTGCGAGAAGAGGAACTCAAGTGGTATCGAAGATCCGGCGCCCAATTCATTCTCGAGGGAGATAGCAATACACGTTATTTCCAATTGGTTGCCAATGGGCGACACCGGAAAAAGTGTATTTTTAGCCTCGAACAGGATGAGGGACGGATCGAAGGCCAGGAAGAGCTTAAGCGTTATATAACAAAATACTACAAGTCTCTATTTGGGGCTCCAGATGAAGGGAACTTCAGTCTCGATGAGACCCGAATAGATGATATTCCACAAGTCACGATTGAAGAGAATGATATCCTGACGGCACCTTTCTCTGAAGAGGAGGTGAGAGCTGCGGTGTTTCAAATGGAACATAATAAAGCTCTAGGACCTGATGGCTTCCCCGCAGAGTTCTATCAGAATTTCTGGAATGTCATCAAGACCGACCTAACGGAGTTGTTCAATTATCTTCATGCCGACCAACTTGACCTATCGAGGCTAAATTTTGGAGAGATTGTTTTGTTGCCCAAGACAAAGGAGGCTGTACGGATCCAACAATACAGACCGATATGCCTCCTTAATGTCAGCTTCAAAATATTCACCAAAGTAGCGACTAATAGGCTCAATGTGGTTGCTGACCATGTTGTTCGGCCATCCCAAACGGCTTTCATGCAAGGAAGAAATATACTCGATGGAGTAGTTATCCTTCACGAGACCGTTCACGAGATGCACCGGAAGAACATGAGTGGGGTAGTATTGAAAATTGACTTTGAAAAGGCATATGATAAAGTCAAGTGGTCATTTCTACAGCAGACCCTGAGAATGAAAGGCTTCTCCGATAAATGGTGTGATTGGATCCAAAATTTCGTTACTGGAGGCAGTGTGGCTATCAAAGTCAATGATGACGTAGGCCATTACTTCCAGACGAAAAAAGGATTACGTCAAGGTGACTCACTGTCTCCAATGTTATTTAACATTGTCGCTGACATGTTGGCTACTTTGATTGAACGCGCCAAACAGGATGGTCAAATTGCAGGAGTAGTGCCACATCTTGTTGATGGAGGACTCTCTATCTTGCAATATGCCGATGATACGATTCTTTTTATGGAACATGACCTTGATAAGGCGAGAAATCTGAAACTTCTGCTTTCAGCTTTTGAGCAAATGTCAGGCTTGAAAATCAACTTCCATAAAAGTGAATTGTTCTGTTTTGGAGAAGCCAAGGAGACTGCTGCACAATATGCTGACTTGTTTGGATGTGCACAAGGCCAATTCCCGATTAAATATTTGGGAATTCCGATTCATTATCGGCGTCTCACTAATGCGGAGTGGAAACATGTTGAAGAACGATTGGAGAAACGGTTGAGCAGTTGGAAAGGAAAATTGCTCTCCATTGGAGGACGACTAGTTTTGATCAATTATGTCCTCACCAACATGGTTCTCTACATGCTCTCATTTTTCCAACTACCCAAAGGGGTTCTGCAAAGACTGGATTACTTCAGATCCCTTTTTTTGGCAAGGAGACTATGAAAAGAAAAAGTATAGACTAACCAAATGGAGCATCGTTTGCCGACCAAAAGACCAAGGAGGCTTAGGTGTTCACAACCTCCAGGTCAAGAATGATGCCTTACTCAGTAAATGGTTGTTCAAGCTTCTTACTGAGGATGGTGTTTGGCAAACTATGCTACGCAACAAGTATTTAGGCCAAAAGGCGTTATCCCAGGCTTATTGGAAGCCCGGTGACTCGCATTTTTGGGCTGGTCTGATGGCGGTAAAGAAACATCTTTTCCGTTTCGGATCCTTCGCGATAAAGGACGGCTCGGAGATACGCTTCTGGGAGGACAAGTGGCTAGGAAATACCACTCTCCGAGAACAGTACCCAGCCTTGTACCGCATTGTACGCGATAAGAACGATACTCTTGCGCATGTGATGACCACTCCTCCGCCAGATATATCATTTCGGAGGGATTTGGTTGGGCCCCGTCTTGTGTCATGGCAACATCTTCTATCCCGTTTGGATTCGATTAACTTGACACAAGGCCGGGATGTCTTTTGCTGGAATCTTACTACATCTGGGTCCTTCACAGTTGACTCTATGTATTGTGCACTATCGCACACAGAGATTCCAGTGGCCAATAATAAACAAATCTGGAAATCGAAGATGCCACTAAAAGTTAAGATTTTCATGTGGTATCTTCGGAGAGGAGTTGTGCTAACTAAAGACAACCTCGCTCGACGCAACTGGAAAGGAAGCAAGAAATGTAGTTTTTGTACTCATGACGAGACAATCAAACATCTCTTCTTTCAATGCAAGTTTGCGCGTTCTACATGGTCAGTTATCCAAATAGCGTCAAATTTGTATCCACCAACAAGTGTTACCAATATATATGGTCACTGGCTTGATGGAATACCAAATACTTTTAGTACGCTAATACCGGTGGGAGCGTCTGCCTTACTATGGTCGCTCTGGCTATGTAGAAATGATTGTGTTTTTAATGACAAAATCTCTTCTCCTATGCAGGTTATTTACCGTTGTACGCACTGGCTTTGTATGTGGTCTACTCTGCACCGAATGGAGTACCAATCGCTGTTCAAGGCGGTGTGTATGCGGTTGGAGCGGGTGGCCAGGGAGGTTTTTACCCAACATGGGTGGCAGCATAATCTCTGAATCGATCCACCTTCTCCGTCGACATAGGCATAGTTTCGGCCCCATATGGCTTTACTGTTGCCACTTTGTCGTTTTTATATTTTTTTTTGCCAGACTGTTTTTTTGATGGTTGTGTGCATCTTAGCTATGCAGAGGCCGGGTGTCGCTCTTTATGTTTTGTATTCGCTCGATGCTACATTTTGAGTTAATAAAAGCGCCCTTTATCAAAAAGATGGCTACTACACACATGACATTTCCACACACCCAAGTCAACTATATATTACATGCATAATTAACTAGGACAAAAAATCATCTGATCATCATCTACTTCTTGTGAAGCTTGCCGCTACTGCTCTGTTTGTGGCTCGATTCGGCCTCGTCGATTCGGTAACGAGGCACTTCCTCATGTCAACGATCCGCCTGTGCATCTCGTAGCATGTCTACACGCTCTTGGCCGTGAACCAAAGGTGAGGTTCATCCAGGCCTCCTGCTAGGATACGGGATGTGTTCTGTTTGCATCCTGCTGCATCTTTTCATTGTATGGTTTGATGATGGCTGAGGCGAGTTCAACCAGGGAGTCCTTCGTGCTGCCCCAGACCCTGTAGTGCTCACGGATTTCGACAAGGTTCTTGCAGGCCAAGCCCGTAACCCTGAGCGCTTTGTCGGTGGTTTCCACCATAGTGAACTTGTAGTCGGTGTTGTTGACAAACCTGGCGAAACGGTCGCAAGGCTCTGTGGCCATGTAGTAGTGGTACATGAGGACATGATGGCATACTCACAACTTGGCGACGGCAACCTTCTGATCTTTGCTGCGATGACCAGCGGTGTACAGGAGGTCGATGCCGACCACCTTGTACTTGTCTCCAGCAAGCAACTGCTCCATGGCGTTAATGTAGTCGTCCACCATGGCCGGGTCTTTGGTGTACACCACTGAGAGATCCGTCTCCCTCATGTGGGTCTCCACTTTATGCTCACCGAACTCCATTGGAGCGCCGCTAGATATCCTCTCTGTATGTGTCGTTGTGGGTGTGGTTGTTGTGCTGTGGGGAGAGACCGCGAGGTTGAAGAGACTAAGGTTATAATGGCCACGTGAATTAATGGAGAAGCTGGACGGCCTGGAATATCAGCACCCCCGGATGGCAGTTCTAAATTGCAGCGCATAACTCCATCGTGCCACACGTAACTGCATCGTGGCGACGCATGCGGCGCAACTGCATGCATATGGGGGCCCCAACTTGATCGTGCGCAGGCCCCAACCGCTGGCTGAGCACACGCGCAGGGACGCGAGCAAAGCTCTTCGCGGTCGCCTCAATGGCGTGCAACCATATATATGTATAAAGTAGTTGAACACACAAGGAAAAGCTGTCCACAAGTCGAGCGCGTGGAGGTACGCGAGTAGAGCACACCGACGGACTCGAGCAAAGCACGCCGCGACATCTAATGGTGAGCAGAGCGCACCGAGGGACGCGAGCAGAGGCCGACACAGTGATACCTAGCAAAATAAGATGAACTGTGCGAGCGATGTCAGAGACATCAAGCACAAATCAGATTCGATTTGCATGTGCGATACATGGCATACAGTTGATCCACCCGATCTGTTTGTGAAGGAATAAGCCGTGTGTGTTGTGGGCAAACGCTTGCTGGTATACAACCGTCTGCGACTGATGAATTCATGACCGACGGTTCCCTGGTGTGGTCCGTGTGAGATGTGATATGCTCTATCTACAGAACATCAACATATATACTTATAAGAACAACATTGCATCACCAAATTAAGCACACAATTACATAATTGACTACACACATAACATTTCCACACACCAAAGTAAGCAATTACATGCATAATAAACTAGGAAAAACGAGCATCTAATTATCTACATCTTGTTGCGATGACGTTTGCCATTGCTCTGCTTCCGGGTGGATCCCTGGTCATGAATTGTTAATAAAATCTAACTCTATTGCATATTAAGGTCAAAATAGTACTACCAATCTACGAGTCTCATACGATGCCAATTCAGTGATTGTACCACAAAAGCCCGAAATATTACAAGATTCAAATTCCAGAGTTACATGGCTCAAATTCGAGGATTACACGGTTGAAACTGATATTGGAAATGAAATCCAGCTCATTCAGCTACAAACGCCCGTGCTGATCAGCTAAACATGGATATAAGAGAGGTTCAAACTAATAATACCAATAGTAAGGACGGTTTCGAGACCTCATCATTTCTGCAAAGGGGTCAGCCGCTGACAAGTCATGTGTGGGGTTGACACAATGATGTCCAATTACTCTGTCCTATGCAGATCCAATACGAAGTTTAGCTTTTTTGGAGCCTCTTCCATTCTGTAGTAGCTGCCGGCTCTGATGAACAAACCATTCATATGTTCTATGTGAGTGCATGTTCAACCTCATTACCTTCAGCACCCTTGCTTTGGCAACAAAGAACCTGGCAAATATAATCTCTGGTAAGGTCCCTCGGTAGGAGTTCAAAGTAATTTTTGAGAGATGCGGCTCTAGGCATTTGATGTGATTGTCGTCATATTGTATCATATTATCCATCACCGGGCCTATTATTATCGTCAAAAGAATAGAACGTGTTAGTGCCGACATGCAGTTTTGAACACTACTATTGGCCTATTTGGTTTGCAGGATTTGTAAAATGCACCAACGTGCCATCTTTGATCTGACATGATTAACATGGGCATTTGATTACAATCTAGAAAAATGTAGCCTTCTACACAAGAGATTGGATTGGATGAAAAATTCCCTAAGAAAACTAGTACAGATGAATCCAAAGGTGAAATGCTTATGGAATGTAACCATATGAATCAACCAACCAATATGGGGTGGGGGTGTATGTCCTCAAATTGTCCAAAATTCCTTCAGAAATCATAGTACATTGTCATTGTAAACTTGGGAAAAGGTGCAAAAATGTGAAGTCCCTTATGGTTAACATTTAACAGGAAAGGAACATCACCTCGATATACATCTTCTTCAGGCACGGAAAGCGTCTCAGGAAACTGACAACTTGGTCCAGGTTGGGGCCGATAGATTCTAGTGCCAAGACCTTCACTATGCGCAGAATCTGGGTAAAGCTTTTATGCATGATAGACGAACATACATCTTCAAAACTAGAAATAATGTTGATATCAAGAAGGAGAGGTAGAAGGCGGCTGTTGTACCTGAAAGTAGGAGTATTTGATAGATGAGTAGCCCACTGTCCATTTTGGCGCAGAAATGACATTGATTCTAGTTAGACCTGGTTGATCAACTACAAGTAATCTCTCAAGTGATGGTGTGTCCTCAGTGACCATATTGTGGTCCACCTTTTGTGATCTCTCTTCGCAGCACCAGCAACACACATAAATAGTCCGAAGAGTCCTGGAGGTGATGTGGAAGCTACTTGACCAATTCATCACCTGAAGACGAAGGAACTTGAGTGCAGTACAGCCGCGGAGCAGGCGTTCCATGTCATCCTTTGGGATGCAGACGGCGACGAGCTTGAGGTTCTTCAGTCATGGTAGAAAAAGAGCAGGCGCCTCATTAAGGGGGGATGGTGGTTCATGAACTTGGTGAGGCGCAGCGTGGGTGCGAAGTGGACCACAGACGTTGGCAGGGAGCGCACATGCCCATAATTAAGGGGGGGGGGACCACTCGTCAAGCTTGGCTCGGTCCTTGCCATTGGAATGGAACTTGCCCGTGATAAGGCCTCTGATGGGGCAATGGTGACTGCTGAGTATCTCGAAGAGCGCATCCAAGATTTTGAGATAGCCATGGGAGAGCTCGTGGGCGTCGAGGAGGTCGAGAGGGGTGGAGAGCCATAGGGGGCGCTACCACCGGGAAAGGGCGGTTGTCCTTGCCCCATATTTGGTTGGGAGGTGGGATATGATGAGTGTCAACATATCATCGGGGGAGGCTGCAGATGAAGTCCAGGCCTGCTGGAGTTGCTTGTGGTTCTTTCTTGACCCGCTCCTCTTGTTGGAAGCCTTGTTCTCCACCTCGTCGGCGGCGACGGAAACCTCTATCTCCATACTCACATCGTGCTCTGGTGCTTCAGCAGCCCTGCCGTTGCCGCTCCCTCCGATGGGGCGCTTCGGCGGCATCCTCATACACTCACGGCTTTGAGGACAGAGAGCGGCGTCGAGGATGCGGGCAAAGAGAGGATTGTGTGTGTGGCAAGGATGGGTGTCGGTGTACAAAAGTATGGGCTTTTCTGTACCCCTTTCTTGTGCACGGGCAGTCGTAGCCACGCCCGGGGCAATGCTTGGTAGGGCAGTAGAAGGCAAGATACAAGACTACCAAGACAACATTCGAGCTAGTAAACAAAGACCAGAAGACTAGCTGGACTTCCCCCGGCAACATCCTTGTCGGGGCGGCCTGTGTAGCCCCGGCAAGACCCTTGCCGAGGCAGCCTGCGAAGCACCATCAAGGTCATCACCCTTGAGGCTGAGAACTTTGACACCATCGACAACGTCAAGGCCAAGACTCGGGGGCGCGTGCATAGTAGCATGCAGATCTTCATGAAGACTGGTAGCCTGCCAGTCTACATGGAGACCAAAGAGCGAAGAACCCCGGCAAGACCCTTGCCGGGGACGACTGCGAGGCCCCCGGCAAGACCATTGCTGGGGACAATTACGGGGCTATAGCTAGGCCCACACCTGACAAGGCTTTGCCACCTCATGGCCATTCCAGTGCGACGATCAGCTTGACGACTAGGCAGACGCCTGCGTGGCGGCATGCAGATCTTCGTGAAGGCTCTGCCACCGTGCCAGCGCAGCTGCTAGCCAGTCAGCCTGGCGCTGCATGCCTCATTAGCCTGGATGCATGTCAAATCGGGGTGAGGCAGCGACGGATGGGACAGGTTCTGTTGCCATCCCCTATAAAGTATAAGGGCACATAGGCAGCGCATTTAATGCGTTTGTCCTATGATACCAGGGATAAACTTGGACACTTTAGATACTTTCCACCTCATGTGTGCCACTGTGGCGACCTCTTTGACGTATAAAAGGAGGCCCGAGGCATATTGAGGAAGGATTCGGACTTTTTGAACTGGGCATGCACCGCAGCTAGTCTAAGAACTCAAGAACACAAAATATACACCAAAAAGCAGGACTAGGGTTTTACGCATCATTGCGGCCCGAACCTGGGTAAAATTTCCCCGTGATGATCACTAGACCTGCTCTTTGCGTAGCTCTCTCCCCGCCAACCGTAGAAGGGATCCTCATGATCCCATAGGAGTCATTTCCCTGACATCTTTGGCGCGCCAAGTAGGGGCTGGAAGATGTGAAAATCTGGTCTGGTTGTTAGTACGTCAGTTTCTTCATCACCGCGGCTCCGAAGAAGAAGACGATCACGGCGATCAGTTCGTCTGTAGCCGGTCTGCCCATGCCAGCACGAATGGGCAACGTGGCAGACGCTGGTGGCAATGAAGAGCAAGATCATCCACGCCACCCTGATACCAGAAGCCAGGCGAGCGGCGTTCTCCGTAGCGGCGACGACGACCCACCCGCTGATGTATCCGAGGACACCCCTGTGCTGCCCACGGGCGTTGCAGGGACCTCCAAGGGTAGGAAGATGACCCTGCCAACGCAGGCACCATGGCCCACCCAGGTCGTGTGCGATGAATAACGCCTCGACATTGGTGACCCCGGGCGTCATCGCGGCAAGAATGCTCAGCATCATTCTCAAGATGTGTAGGGCTGACATGCACGCCATGATGCTGGTGAAAAAGGTGCGTGGCCACGGAACCGTGACGGAACTCCTTCTAAGATAGTTAGAAGTCCGATATCCTCCCGTTCCTTGCGCTTGTCACTAGCACCAACGCGAGCAGAAGCGTTGGCACGAGCGTAGCTACTCCTCGACTTTCCTCCTGCTGTAGAGAAGCAATAAGACTGGAGGGCTGCTATCCAAAGCCTTATTGGGCACGCCAACCGGGACGACCACCAGGAGGCAAGTCCCTCGCGGCGCCACTGAGCCGGTGCGCGTTGACAGTGGAAGGGGTGGAGGCGCTACAACCACAGTGCACTCCCCACTGTCGCGGCAGTGGCGGTCGCCGGCTCGTCGGGTTGACGCCAGTGATAACGTGTCCACGGCGTCGTATGATCCACGAGCACTTCGCAACCAACGTCAGGTTCTTCGTGAATGGCTCAAGGAGGTTTCCTGGACCACCATCGAGCGACTATGGGAGGCGTGCCACCAATCTGATAGGCGTGCTAGGCCCACTGCGTACAGGCCTGCATCGGAGGATGTTGATGACTTGCCCTATGCAATAACCTGTCTAGCGTTTACCCGTGAGCAATGGCAGTTCAAGTGGCCCACCACCCGCACGTTCAGACCAGAGGTCCCGAAAAGTACGATGGCAATACTCATCCGTCTGAGTTCCTGAGCATTTACACCATCACGATGCAAGCCACAGGAGCTTGAGACGACAAGGTGCTCCCCAACTATTTCCTGTTGGTGCTCAAGCCCAACGTCAGGTCATGGTTGATGCACCTGCCAGTAGATTCCATTTCCTCTTGGTCGGATCTGTGCCACAAGTTTTTTGGTGCCTTTACTGGCGGCCACATAGCTCCTGGCCAGGCAAGTGATTTGCATGTGATCCCTCAGAGGGACAGCGAATGCTTGCACAAGTACATACAAAGGTTCAGCCTTGTGCAGTACAACACCCCCGATGTTCATCCCGCCGCTCTCATCAGCGCGTTCCATCAGAACGTGCGCAACTGTAAGATGCGTGAAGAGTTGGCGATGAACAAGGTTACGGATGTTTCCGAGCTTTATGTTCTGGCTGATAGGTGTGCCCGAGCTAAAGAATGGAGGAAGTACCCCAGTGAGGATGCCGACGCGGGAAGTGGCTCTGAAGATGAGGATGTCATCGCCCCGGTGAAGAAAGGCCGAGGATGCAATAGGAATCGTAAATGCAAGACTGTGCTTGCTGTCAAGGAATCCGGCGACCCCAGCACTGCCCAAAAGGCCAAGGTTGAGAACCCCGGCAAGGAGATTGCCGGGTGCGACACCTGCCAAACGTTGGCGGCTGCCGGCAAGCCAGAGGACTCCAACAAGCAATATTGCAAGATTCACCGCACCAAGGGCCACGACCTCCAAAACCGTCGTCAAGTTGAGCAGCTGATGGAGAAGCAGAGGGCTGAGTACGAGAAATGGGACAAAGAGAAGGGACAAGATGGCACTGAGGGATCCGGCAAGAAGTGTGGCGCTCGAGGGGGACGCCGTGACATGGATAAGAAACAAGAGAGGCCTGCTCGAGGCCGTCACAAGAAATAGGGAGATGACGATCATGACGATGATGACGAGTCGACTGAGCACGAGTTTCAGAAGGCAACTAAAGTCATGTGTGTTGATGGAGGTTGTGACACCCCAAAATTTTAACTTTGTTTTATTAATTAAAATTTTGCCAGGAAACTTAAACTTTTATTTTCTGGATTTCCTTTTGATTTCAGAACCATTCTTTTCTTTATTATTATGGAGTTTTTACCCCAAGTGAAAACTTTTCAATCATTATTGGACATATTTACCCTCTCAAATAAAACAATTCTTTTATCAGTGGGATTATTTATATAATTATTTTTCCCTGAGCTTTAATTCTCACAAAGGGTTTTTCATAAGTTTTAGGGTTCCATTTGCACGGCAACCATTTGATAAATTCATTTAAAAATCTCACCAAAATTTGGGGATGACATATGATGTCCCTAAATCACTTTTATGCAAAAATATTCCTTAGCCATTTGGAGATTTTGAGTTTTACCACAAGTTTTTAAATCTGGTCCAGTTGCACTTTTGCACTACAACCTATTTAAATATTTCTTTTAATAGGAGTGTATTATTCATCTTTATGCAAAACCCCAGTTATGTCCTTTGAAAAATTTGAGTGAATCAACCTCATTTCCATTCTGGTTGTAACGCCCCGGATTCGATGCGCCAGTTGTCTGCCAGTTATTCGCCGTCTTTGCCATGTAATTTGCTTGCGTGTTGCACTTTGTCATGTCATCATCTGCATTTCATATCATGTCATCATGTGCATTGCATTCGCATACATGTTCGTCTCATGCATCCGAGCATTTTCCCCGTTGTCCGTTTTGCAATCCGGCGCTCCTATGTCCTCCGACGTCCCCTTCTTCTCTCCTGTTGTGAGCGGGTGTTAAACATTCTCGGAATGGCCCGAGGTTTTCCAAGCGGCCTTGGTATAGCACCGGAAGACCGCCTGTCAAGTTTCCTGCCATTTGGAGGTCGTTTGATACTCCAACGGTTAACCGGGTAACCGTAAAAGCCTCTTTTGTGTGCAGCCCAACACCCCTTCCAAACTGGCCCAAAACCCATCCTAACCCCCTCCATGCTCTCGGTCGTTCGATCACGATCGCGTGGCCGAAAACCGCTCCTCATTTGGACTCTCCTAGCTCCCTCTACCTATAAATAGGTCCTTCCCCTCCATTTTCGCGGATGTTTTTCCCCCCGAAACCCTAGATCTCCTCCCTCTCCGCGCCGGACACGTCCGCCCTGGCCGGACGCGTCCGCCCTGGCCGGACGCGTCCGCCGCCGCGTTTTCGCCCAATCGGAGGCCGCCGCGTGTCCCTCTCCCACCGTCGTCCGCGCCGCCGGCCCGCGTCGGGCCCGCGTGGCCCGCCCGCCGCCGCCGCGCGCCCGCGGTTGCCCGCGCCTCAGCCCCACGCCGCCGCTCGCCGGCGCGCCCGCACCTCCGCCGCCGCCTCCAGTCGCCTCCTGCGCCGCCGCGGCCTCGTCCCCACCGCCGGCGCACCTCCACCTCGCCGCCGACGGGCTCCGCTCGCCTCGCCGCCCTCCTGCCTCGTGCCTCCCGCCGCCTCCGCCGTCTTCTTTGCGCTCGTCGCCGCGCCGCCGCCAGAGCTCCCGTCGCCGCCCGGTCTCTCCACCACCGGGAACGGATCCGGCCGGACCCGATCCGCTCGGATCTGGCCGGGGCCCTTCCCGCCTCGCCGTGCCTCGCCGGTGTCTCGCCGGAGGCCGCGCCGCCGCTCCCCGTCCGGGGCGGATCGGGAGGTGCCCCGACCCCGTCGTCGCCTGCGTGGGCCCCGGCCCAGCAGCGCCAGGCCGCCGGCCCAGCTTCCCGGCCTGCCAACCCTCCCGCCAACCTGGGCCGAGCCCACTAGGTGAGAAGGACACCTAATCCTCGCCCTGGGCGTCATTTAGCTTTTGGCGCTCGTCCGTTTTTTTTTCAGAAACGCCCAAGTCCTAAAATTATTGCATAATCATGCCATGTTCATCATGCTGTATCTCTACATCCGTAGCACCATTTCGTGCGTATAATATGTCAAATTGTTCGCCTTGACGAGTACTTCATTTCATTCCATTGCATCATTTTCATTTGAGCTCATCTTGTTGTCCGAAATGCTGTTGGAAGAGTGCATGTTGATGTTAATCTGCTGAAACTGTTATAACTTGCTCATTTATCATTTTTGCCATGATTGATGTGTGCATCCTATGAGGTTGATGTCTATATGTGTTTTGATCTATGCTATGCCATCTTTTCAGTGGTGCCAACCATGTATTTTTGTGAGTTGTGTGTTGAGTGCATCAAGCTTGTTAAGTAGGGTAGTTGCTGTTGCTGTTTTTCTTGACAGATTCTGTTATATTCTGTTGCTATCTAAACATGCTTCTACTAATCATTCTATGCATAATCTGGAGATGTTCTATAAACATGTTTTGATCTACATGTCTTGCTCTATCCATTCATGCCCTTGGTTGCAATTATAGCCTCCTGTAGCTTGTTGTAAGCTTGCTCCAAATTTGCTTGACAATGTTGCTATCAGTCTGTTAACATTAAGTTCACTAGTTCCCATGTGTTTTGCTAGTGTTCCATGCACCCTATGACCTTGCTATTGCCATGCTTAGCTTCATAAACATGTCTTCTTACTGTTGGTTGCCTTGCCATGCCATGTATTGCTCTGTGGTGAGTTGTTCAAGCTCACCAACATGCCTACTTATTGTTGTTCCTGCCATGTATGAATCTATAATATAACTTGCCATGTTTACATGGGTGCCATCATATTTTCCGTGCCCTTTTGGCTCATGGTTAGTAAGGGACTGTTGTTCTATGCATTTAGTAGTATCATGCCATGCCTTTGTTTGCCATTATAAGTTGCTGTAACATGTTGTTTGATAGCTCTAAACATTGCAACCTGATATTATTTCTGCAAAGTCTGAAACTGTTATTATTTGCAATCTTCCCATGTCTTTTTGAGCATGTTCTAGTTGTTTCTGGAGATAGCTCAGTGTTCATGTTTTGTTATGCTTTACCTATACTTCATGCTCATGCCTTTTGTTATTATGTTGGGGTGCTGTAGCATATTGTTTTGAGGCTTGCAATATGCCTAGTTGCTGTTATGGACAGATTGTTGCTATGACTTGTATAGAGTGTATGTGTTGCACCGTTGCTCCGTTTTAAGTGTGCTCTATATGAAACTTGCTTGTTTTTGCATGTAGTTTCATATTATCATGTTGCATCCATGTTTTGAGGTGTTTGCTTGATGTTTGTATGCATTTTGCATCAATGCCATGCTTAACTTGTTTTGCTCATATCTTCTAGGCCGTAGCTCCGAATCTAATGAACTTTATATGTAACTTGACTAGAATTTCGTGTAGATCATCTTGGTGCATCTTAACTTGCTGTTTAATGACTTGAACTTAAGGTTTATTCAGTTCTGGACCAAATTCGAAACTTGCATATGAGGACTTACCGGATTTGTTATATGTTGTTTCCGGCCTCATTTAAACTTGCCTTGATGTGTTGTTCTTGTTTGCATCATCTCTTGCCATGAGTAGCTTCATGTAGCTTTGTCATGCATCATGCTTGTTGTGCATCATGCCTTGTCCATGTGTGGTGTGTTTACTATGTTGTGTGCTTCTTCTCGATAGTTCCCGTTTCGTTGCGAGCGTGAGGATTCGTTCGTCTACGCTTGGTTCGTCTTCGTGGCTTCATCTTCTTCATGGACTCGTTCTTCTTCCTTGCGGGATTTCAGGCAAGATGACCGCTACCTTGGATCTCACTACTATCATTGCTATGCTAGTTGCTTCGTTCTATCGCTATGCTGCGTTACCTATCATTTGCTCTTCAAGCCTCCCCAAATTGCCATGAACCTCTAACCTTTGACACCATTCCTAGCAAACCATTGTTTGGCTATGTTACCGCTTTGCTCAGCCCCTCTTATAGCGTTGCTAGTTGCAGGTGAAGTTGAAGATTGCTCCATGGTGGACAGGGTCATATTGGGATATCACAATATCTCTTATATTATTAATGCATCTATATATTTGGTAAAGGGTGGAAGGCTCGGCCTTATGCCTGGTGTTTTGTTCCACTCTTGCCGCCCTAGTTTTCATCATACCGGTGTTATGTTCCCGGATTTTGCGTTCCTAACGCGGTCGGGTGATTTATGGGACCCCCCTGACAGTTCGCTTTGAATAAAACTTGTCCAGCAAGGCCCAACCTTGGTTTTACCATTTGCCTCACCACCACCTACCTTTCCCTTTGGAGTAATTAACCCAAGGGTCATCTTCATTTTAGCCCCCCCGGGGCCAGTGCTTGTCTAAGTGCTGGTCTGAACCGAGTAGACCGCGGGGCCCCCTCGGGGAAACTCGAGGTCTAGTTTTACTCGTAGGATGTCTCATCCGGTGTTGCCCTGAGAACGAGATATGTGCAGCTCCTATCGGGATTGTCGGCGCATCGGGCGACTTTGCTGGTCTTGTTTTACCATTGTCGAAATGTCTTGTAAACCGGGATTCCGAGACTGATCGGGTCTTCCTGGGAGAAGGTCTATTCCTTCGTTGATCGTGAGAGCTTGTCATGGGCTAAGTTGGGACACCCCTGCAGGGTATAAACTTTCGAGAGCCGTGCCCGCGGTTATGTGGCAGATGGGAATTCGTTAATGTCCGGTTGTAGATAACTTGACACCAGATCCGAATTAAAACGCATCAACCGTGTGTGTAGCCGTGATGGTCTCTTCTCGGCGGAGTCCGGGAAGTGAACACGGTTTCTGTGTTATGTTTGACGTAAGTAGGTGTTCAGGATCACCTCTTGATTATTACTAGTTGACGACCGTTCCTTTGTTCCTCTTCTCGCTCTCATTTGCGTATGTTAGCCACGATATCTTGCTTAGCCGCTGCTGCAACCTCACCACTTTACCCCTTCCTTTCCCATTTAAGCTTTGCTAGTCTTGATACCCATGGTAATGGGATTGCTGAGTCCTTGTGGCTCATAGATTACTACAACAACAGTTACAGGTACAGTTTATGCGATGATCATGACGTGAGAGCGATGTTTGCTTGTTTTGGAGTTCTGCTTCTGCTTCTTCTTCGATCAGGGGATAGGTTCCAGGTCGGCAGCCTGGGCTAGCATGGTGGATGTCGTTTGAGCTTCTGTTTGTGTTTCATCCGAAGTCGGATATTGATCTTATGTATGTTGTCATGTTGTATTCGTGTGGCATTGTATGCCTTATGTATGTATCCCCATCTATTTATGCAATGTTGATGTAATGATATCCACCTTGCAAAAGCGTTCCAATATGCGGGTCTATCCTTGGTGGGACCTTCGAGTTCCTTTTGGACAGGGTCACATATTGGGCGTGACACTGGTCCAGCATTGTGATTTGTACAACAACCATATTTTAACGTGCCCTGTTAGCTGTGATTATTTTTCCTACTTATAGACCAACATGCCAAACCCTTAAGTCCGAAAGAGTGGAACCATTGGAGGATTTTAAGTTCTTGCAATCATGCCTTTTTCTTTCTGTCCAAAACTGAAGATTTGCAAAGTTTGCACTAACAAGTTTCTGTTTTTGACAAATTAACATTACCACCCTCTCTATCATCTAAAGAGACTAGGATCTGGAGATTTTGGCCACCCCAAGAGTTGCCTAAATGCACTTAGCATTCTGTCGAACACCTTGTGTGCATGGCCAGTTTTGGCATGGTTTTTAGTTAGCATTGTAAGCTCGGTCCCCTGACCTAACCACCATGTCCCTTGATCTCCCTACTAGCTCTAACATAGTCATGTTATTTGCCAGCCTCGCTCAAGCAATCTAGGCTAACCTGGCATTCTGTCAAGCACGTCTCGTGCGTGCTCTGGGCGCGTCCAGGACGCGCGTTTTGCACGTGCGGGCACCGAGCCGCCGCGTCGCACGTCCGCCTCCCCGCACCCGCTCTAGCCTCTCCCCACTCACAGCCAGCACGCCCGCCCCCTCCCTCGCCGCAGAGCCGCCCCTGGTGCCTACAGCGCCGCCGTCAGGTCGGCCACGGCGTCTAGCGAGTGGCCACAGTGGGCTCCTGCCCCGGACGGCGCCGCCCGAGCCACTAGCGCTCGCCAGCTGCCCCCTGGAGCAGCTCAAGCTCATCCGCAAGCTTGTCCGCAAGCGCTCGTTGCTGCCACGTCCCCCTGCTGCTACAGAATGGCGGTCGCCGGTGATCTTATCCCTGGTCGCCGCGGAACCACCATTGCTCGCCTATTTAAGGTGCCCCCGAGCTCGTCCAGGCCCTTGAGCAACTCATACCACCTCTCTCACTCCCTCACTGATCCTCCCGTAGTAGCAGTAAGAACAGAAATGGTCATCTTCTTCTTCTCCGGCAACCACGACCGCCGCCTCTGTCTCGTTCATTCCAACCCCACCAGGGCCTCCCCCTCTCCACTCTCTTCAACAACAGCATCCTGCAGCACCCACGAATCCATCCCCATGCTCGATTTTAATCAGGACTCGCCGCAGGCGAAAGCCCCATCTCACCCGACGTCGCCATCCGCCGGGAAGCTTGTCGCCGGTGACTCCGTCCACGTCGGCAACCATGGTGGGTACCCACGGGTTCGCCTTGACCACCCGAGCACACCCATGTGCTCAGATCCCCGAGGGATGCCTCCGTTCGTCGGCAAGCCTCGCCGGAGCTCCGCCTCTGTTCGGTCGGAGGAGACGGCGCGCGCGTGGACTAGTCAAACCTGACCAGTGGGCCACCCCGGACCCACTGTCAGTGACTCACGCCGGTCCACGCTGGATAAGTGAAGGCGTAATCACAAAGTACGTGTTCGACGTGTACCTATTCGAAACGTTTTCTTTTCTTTTTCTGTTTTATTTAAAAACCAGAAATTTGACTAAACTTTGACTAGCTATATCTTTTTAAATAAAACTCCAAATGAGTTGATTCTTTTCCCTACCTCTCTCAAATTTAGTCTAGTTTAATTTAAGATTTATTTGAAAATTTTCCAAGCAACTTTTTGTACTGTTTTAAAGTATGTGTTATTTGAATATTTTTGAAAATAGGAATTTGGAGGGGAGATTATAACTTTCAAAAGTTTTGGAGTGCACCTCACCCCTCCACAACTTGAAGGCAAGCATTCTGAACCCTGGCATAATATTTGTGTGTGTTGGTTGACACGATTATAACACCGCCTTAATACGGAGAACTTGTTATTTTATGTGGTGACACAATCATTTGCATGAATGCATATTGGAGATTTCCTTGCTGTTGGAAATGGATATACTTGGGGTGGTAATCGTCCTCGTATGCCTTGCATGCATGCCGGAAAAGAACCCGGGAAAACTTCTGCCTTGGTTAGGCATGAGCTTGTCTCCGGTTTCCGTCGGGACGGTTATGTTCGGTATGGCATAGTGAGGTATAATGAGTGGTGATTTTGTTGGTTGAAATATATATTGGTTACACGTATCATGCAAGGAATTTTTTTAAACCTCATGAGTCGACTGTAGATCGAGTCTTCTTCCAGTAACCCCCATACTTGTTTCGTACTGCCACTTGTCCCTGCAGCAGGTAGGGTATGGTTCAGTAAGTTGTCAACCCCTTTCTAGCACACACCGTACAGAGAGGCCACGGTGGAAGATACCGACTGCAGCCAGTAGGCAGGCCACCTGGTCCGGGGGCATGGGTGTTTCCGGTTGGCACCGAGAAGGGGGCACCCCTTAGAGCGCGCGATATAAATTTTATCCCATGGTACGCGAGGTTGTAGCCTGCCCACTTAGAGTTTTACTTGACAGGTGTCGTGGGTGATTCCAGACATCGGTAAGTTAAGATGGTGTGTGCAAGTCAGGTGTGTTTTCAATTAAAAGACCATAGAAGGAATTAGTCCCGATGGACTAAAGGAAACCGTTACTCGTGGGTAAAGAGTACACCCTCTGCAGAGATTATATCTATTCAAATAGCCGTGTCCATGGTTAAGGACTACAGTCTGGGATGGGTCAAGTGTCGGTCTTAGTGTCGGTCTTCGGAGGAGAAACTACTAAGTCAGAACATTGATTATGACCGGTGACACATGATGATTATGATTATTATTATTATGGACTAACCCCTTTATATTATTTGAAGTATTGAGTATCCCTGGGACGGTTCTACCTCCTGGATATTCACTATGATTGTTTTCCTTATAAGCCCTTTATGTGGTGTCGCTGAGATGCCCGACTATGGAATGCTTGTTATTTATTTACTTTATAAGCCCTTTATGTGGTGTCGCACAGATGCACGACTGTGGCATGCTTGTTATTTATTTACCTTATAAGCCCTTTATGTGGTGTCGCTTAGACGCCCGACTGAGGCATGCTTCATATCACGATCCTTTCGAGGCGTCGCTTCAGACACCCGATCGGTGCATGTTATTTCTACTCCATTATTGCATATTCATGTTGCATATAAATAACCTGCTTGCAGGCATCAGGGATTTTATTTTATGACTGACATTGTGATCATAGAATAATTCAGAGCATGATTATCGTTTGTTATATTATACCCGTGTTCATAATGTTTGCGAGTACATTCAAAGTACTCACTGGCTCGTCCCTGGCTATTGTCTTGGCCAGATTTCTTGCATGGAGAGGAGCATTGCGATGACAGCCCCGGAAACTAAGCAACGGTGATAGCAACCTCGCGAAGATAGGTGTTAACCTTGTCAGCTGTTCCTGTGGGAAATGGAGTCCCATAGAAAGTGATGACCCACAAACCGCTTCCGCCATCAACCACGAGAAACCATTTGTTGTATTCATAGGCTAGAATGGCCTTGTACTACATATTTTTTATCTTGCTTGGAATTTCTGTATCAAGTTGGTGCCTCATCAGCTATCAGTAATCCTGGGGCTGGTGAGCACAAGGGCCATTTTCTGGAAATTAATATCCCGAAAATCCAGTCTTGACAGAGGTGCATCATTGCATTCTTCCCACCATCAACTTAAACAGTGGGCGTGTGAGATCAATGCAAAGTAGCCCATGATCGATGCCCAGAAGCCACTGAAATGGTCCAACACTCCTATCATTTTTGACGCCGAGGATCACCCTGACCACACAACTGTGGTCGGGTGTTTGCCCTTGTTGGTTTCACAAACAATCCGCAACCACAAAGTGACAAAAATGCTAGTTCATGGTGGGGCTGGTCTGAACTTGATCTCGCACAACGTGATCAAGAGGTTGCAGATCCCTAATGAAGATCTCGAAGAAAAAGGTATGTTCCAATGGATCAATCCAAGGAGAAGCTAGCCCAAAGGAAAGGTCACACTACCAGTTACGTTTGGTGGCGACCTGAACTACAGGAAAGAGAGGATCGTTTTTTATGTCGCCGAGATCCCGTCGCCATACAACAGGACCCTTGGCCGTCCCAGCACTGGCCAAGTTCATGGTGGCGTCACACTACGCATACAACAAGCTTAAGATGCCCAGCCCAATGAGCATCATCACTGTCGGCTGTGACAAGAGGGATGTGCTCATCTATGTCAACCAACTCTACCAAGAGGCAGTCGCAGCATCTGCCGCCAAGACACTTGCTCCTGCCGCTGAGAAGAAGACCAGCAAGGCCTCGGTCGCCGGCAAGACCTCAACCGCCGGCAAGACTTCTGGCCCCGGCAAGGAATCCTACACCCACTCCGGCAAACGCTCCTCCTTGGAGTACTGCAGTCCTGTTGAGGACGTGCCAGAGAGATCTGATACGTCTCCAACGTATCTACTTTTCCAAACACTTTTGCCCTTATTTTGGACTCTGACTTGCATGATTTGAATGAAACTAACCTGAACTGACGCTATTTTCAGCAGAACTGCCATGGTGTTGTTTATTGTGCAGAAAACAAAAGTTCTCAGAATGACCTGAAAATCCACGGAGATAACTTTTGGAAAATATAAAAAATACTGGCGAAAGAATCAAGGCCAAGGGGCCCACGCCCTGTCCACGAGGGTGGGGGGCGCGCCCCCTGTCTCGTGGGCCCCTGATGCTCCACCGACCTCAACTCCAACTATATATATTCCGTTTCACGGAGAAAAAAATCAGAGAGAAAGTTTCATCGTGTTTTACGATATGGAGCCGCCGCCAAGCCCTAATCTCTCTCGGGAGGGCTGATCTGGAGTCCATTTGGGGCTCCGGAGAGGAGGATTCGTTGCCGTCGTCATCATCAACCATCCACCATCACCAATTTCATGATGCTCACCGCCGTGCGTAATTCCATCGTAGGCTTGCTAGACGGTGACGGGTTGGATGAGATTTACCATGTAATCAAGTTAGTTTTGTTAGGGTTTGATCCCTAGTATCCAGTATGTTCTGAGATTGATGTTAATATGACTTTGCTATGCTTAATGCTTGTCACTAGGGCCCGAGTGCTATGATTTCATATCTGAACCTATTATGTTTTCATGAATATATTTGAGTTCTTGATCCTATCTTGCAAGTCTATAGTCACCTATTATGTGTTATGATCCGACAACCCCGAAGTGACAATAATCAGGATACTTCTCGATGATGACCGTAGTTTGAGGAGTTCATGTATTCACTATGTGCTCAAGCTTTGTTCCGGTTCTCTATTAAAAGGAGGCCTTAATATCCTTTAGTTTCCACTAGGACCCAGCTGCCACGGGAGGGTAGGACAAAAGATGTCATGCAAGTTCTTTTCCATAAGCATGTATGACTATATTCTGAATACATGCCTACATTACATTGATGAACTGGAGCTAGTTCTGTGTCACCCTATGTTATAGCTATTACATGAGGAATCGCATCCGACATAATTATCCATCACTTATCCAATGCCTATGAGATTTTCACATATTGAGCTTCGCTTATTTACTTTTCCGTTGCTACTGTTACAACTACTACAAAACTGCTATCTTTACTTTTGCTACTTTTACCATTACTATCATACTACTTTGCTGCTAAATACTTTGCTGCAGATACTAACTTATCCAGGTGTGGTTGAATTGACAACTCAACTGCTAATACTTCGAATCAATAAATTTGGGCTGAATACTCTACCCTCGAAAGCTGTTGCGATCCCCTACACTTGTGGGTTATCAAGACTAATTTCTGGCGCCATTGCCGGGGAGCATAACTCTATTCTTTGAGTCACTTGGGATTTCTATCTACTGATCACTATGAGGAACTGGAAAGACGAAAGAACTAAGATTTTTCCCTCAACTACGAGGGGAGGTAAGGAACTGCCATCTAGCTCTGTACTAGATTCTCCTTCCATTTTGAGTAAGCTTGCGACACTTAAACCTGCTACTGCTATGCATTTTGATATGTCGCATGTTATTGATGATGCCATTTCTGCTATGCATGATACTTATGACGAAACTAATTTTGTGCATGATACTACTTTTCCATTAGGTGAATTTCTTGATGAACAACTTGCTAGGGTTAGAGAGAATGAAATTATTAATGATGAAATTATTGATGATAGTGATGATGAAGGTTCTCCCCCTAATTATAAATTGCCTGTTGTTCCTGAGGGTTATGTTATGGATGAGAAGCTGCTAGAGCTATTTTTGTTTGAAAAGATAGATATGATCTTAAGAAGTTATTAGCTAAATGGAAGCAGCAATCTCTTAATGCTAGAATGAAACCTGCCCACTTTTGCTACTTCACCTATCTGTGTTACTGATAAGGATTATGAATTCTCTGTTGATCCTGAGATTATTACTTTGGTTGAATCCGATCCTTTTTATGGCTATGAATCCGAAACTGTTGTGGCACATCTTACCAAGTTAAATGATATAGCCACCCTGTTTACTAGTGATGAGAAGTCTCATTATTATTATATCCTAAGATATTTCCGTTCTCATTAAAGGGTGATGCTAAAACTTGTTTAATTCCCTTGATCCTGGTTGTGTGCGTAGTCCCCAGGTTATGATTTATTACTTCTCTGCTAAATATTTACCTGCTCATAAGAAACAAGCTGCCTTGCGGGAAATATATAATTTTGTGCAAATCAAAGAAGAGAGTCTGCCACCAGCTTGGGGGAGGATTCTCTGATTACTTAATGCTTTGCCTGATCATCCTTTAAAAAAATGAAATACTTGATATCTTTTATAATGGACTAACCGATGCTTCCAAGGACTACTTGGATAGTTGTGCTGGTTGTGTTTTCAAGGAAAGAATAGTCGACCAAGCTGAATTACTATTGAATAATATGTTGACTAATGAAAATAATTGCACTCTTCCCGAGCCAATTCCTGAGCTAATTCCTGAGCCAATTGAGCCAACTCCTGAGCCTATTCCTAAACCAACTCCGAAAAAGAGGGGTGTTCTATTTCTCGGTCCTGAAGATATGCAAGAGGCAAAGAAATAAATGAAAGAAAAAGGTATAAAAGCTGAAGATGCTAAGAATTGACCTCCTATTGAAGAAATACATGGTCTTAATATACCGCCTGTTGAAGAAACACATTGTCTTGATAACCCGACACAGGTAGTAAAGGTAAATTCTCTCTATTGATATGATAAGGT
Source organism: Triticum timopheevii (assembly GCA_963921465.1). Lineage (NCBI taxonomy): Eukaryota > Viridiplantae > Streptophyta > Magnoliopsida > Poales > Poaceae > Triticum > Triticum timopheevii. The sequence goes on from OY997270.1 coordinate 147,330,846, forward strand.
TTAAATCCCTTCTACTAAATTTCATAGCCAGTGCTTAGATGAATTTGATGACTTTATGACTAGACAAGAAAGTTTTAATGCTTATGTTGCTAGAGAATTAAAGAATAATGCTTTCGAGATAGGAGGCTTGAGTGATTATATGGCTAGAGTTAAAGGTGAACTTAAACTCATTAGCAAATATGCTTCTATGGTTACCACTCAAGATGAGCAAGTACTTAAAGCTCAAAGTGATTTGCTTGATGAATTAAATAATAAACATGATTTTTCTGTTAGAGTGGCTACTTGAACTGGTAGAATGACTCAGGAACCTTTGTATCCTGAAGGTCACCCTAATAGAATCGAGCAAGATTCTCAGAGAAATAATTTAGAGGCACCTAGTTCTCCTAAAAAGAAGAAAAAGAAAAATTATAGGACTTTGCATGCTTCTAGTGAACCTGTTATAGACACACCTGAGAATCCCAATAATATTTATCTTTCCGATGCTGAGACAAAATCAGGTGATGAACATGAACCTGGTGATAATGTTAATGATAATGTTCATGTTGATGCTCAACCTAGCAATACTAATATTGTAGAGATTGAACCTATTGTTGATCTTGATAACCCACAATCAAAGAATTAACGTTATGATAAGAGAGACTTTGCTACTAGGAAGCACGTACGGTAGAGAAAGAGAACCATGGGTTCAGAAACCCATTCCTTTTCCTCCTAAACCATCCAAGACAAAGGATGATGAGAATTTTGAGCGCTTTGCTGAAATGATTAGACATATCTTCTTACGTGTGCGCTTAACAGATATGCTTAAATTAAATCCTTATGCTAAATATATGAAGGATATCATTAAAAATAAAAGAAAGATACCGGAAGCCGAAATTTTCACCATGCTTGCTAATTGTACTTTTAAGGGTGGAATACCAAAGAAACTTGGAGATCCATGGGTACCAACTATACCATGCTCCATTAAAAGAAATTATGTTAAAACTGCTTTATGTGATCTTGGAGCCGGTGTGAGTGTTATGCCTCTCTCTTTATATCGTAGACTTGTATTGAATAAGTTGACACCTACTGAATATCTTTGCAAATGGCTGATAAATCAACTACTATACATGTCGGCATTTGTGAGGATGTGCCTGTTGTGGTTGCAAATGTAACTATCTTAACGGACCTTGTTATTCTTGATATTCCTGAGGACGATAGTATGTCGATTATCCTTGGTAGACCCTTTTTGAATACTGCAGGGGCTGTTATTGATTGCAACAAAGGCAATGTCACTTTTCATGTTAATGGTAATGAGCATATGGTACACTTTCCGAGGAAACAACCTCAAGTTCATAGCATCAATTCCATTGGAAAAGTTCCAACTATCATTATTGGAGGTTTTGAATTTCCTCTTCCTACTGTTAAGAAAAAATATGATATTCTTATTGTTTGGGATGTTCATATCCCCGTTGAGGTAACCTAGTGTTATTTGAAATTTCTCCGGTTCCATGTTATTCAGAATGAGCTTGTTAACAAGACTTGATCAACCTTGTTAGTGGATTCATTTTGATGATCATGAGATGGATGAAACTAGAAGGCAGAACCTTCTGTACCCTCTTTTTATTTTCTGTTATTTAGAATAAATAAAGCAAAAATAGTATTATCTATCCGTTTTCTGAATTATCCGTACAATAAAAAAATATCCCGAAAATAGAAGTGCTCCAAATGCCCTGCAAATTTAGTATGATTTTTTGTAGAATATTTGAGGATTTTAGGCACTGAAAACACTGTAGGGGGGGAAGCACCTGGCCACGAGGGTGGAGGGCGCGCCCACATCCCCTGGACGCGCCCCTGTCTAGTGGGCCCATGGTGGCCCCCCTCCACTTATTCCTGCACCCACACACTCCATCTTCCTCCCCAAAAAATCCCCATCCAGCTCAAGCACGAGTTCTAGCTCATTTTGCTACGATTTTCGATCTCCTTGCTCAAAGCTTCATTCACAAAACTGCTTTCGGAGATTGTTGTTTGGTATGTGACTCCTCCATTGGGCCAATTAGTTTTTGTTCTAGTGCTTTATTCATTGCAAAATTTTGCTGCATAGGTGACTCTGTTCTTGAGCTCGCATGTCAAATTTATGAGGTCCCAAGTAATTCTAATGCATGATATACGCTCTAGGCACTTGTAGGAGTAGTTGCTACCAATCTTGTTTAGTTTTTTTCACTTTTATTTTGAAGTTACTAAAAATTTCAGAAATTTTCCAGAAAAAGAAATGTCCAGGAGAATGTGCCAAGGTGGTTCCTCAACAAAGAGAGGACCTAGGAGTGCTATGTGCAAGCGAGACGATGAACCACCAAGGGAAGCAAAAATGCGGGCTTGCCAATGGCTGTCAGAGGATTTTCTGGTCAATGCAGGCATTAAGGATGAATTTGACGCGTATGTGCGTAACGCCGAGCTTGAGGACTTCATACAGGATAAGTGTCCTCAGTACTACCAATTGACTGATTCATTCATGCGAAGGTTCAAATATACATCTTCACGTAATTCTCAGAATGTCCTATTTGATATTTATGGTCAATCTTATACTATGGACCTAGAAGATTTCACAACTGCTTGCAAACTCCCGTAGTGGGGCAATGTTCATGAACCCCATAGATCTAAATATAAAGACTTTCTCACTAGTATTACTGTGGGAGAATCTAGGGATATAGCACAAGCTACCATAGGGAGCATTCACTTTCCTGCTATACATTATTTTGCTCTCTTCATTGGTAGATGCATTAACGGTAAGATGAAGCATGACACATGTGTGTCCCTGATCTTTGTGTCCTCAAGAGTGCTGTGTTAGGTAATAAAGATTACAACTTGGGGGCAATAGTTGCACGTAGGTTGCATAATAATGGTATATCTAGAGATTTATTTGGAGGTATTTATGCGAGACGTTTTGCTAATTATCTTGGTATATCCCCACGTGAGGAGGATATAGAGTTGCCTCCTGCTTATTTAGATTATGACATGATGGTCAAACATCGTTTTCTTTTGAGGAATGAACAATTCCTCCAGTATTGACTAATCTTTGACAGACGTCGCGCTGTCCATGTAACTCTCCCTGCTCCTTCCCTTTTTGATTATCAGGCAAAACAAAGATATGTTGTTACTAGGGAGGAGGCAGCCGAACATGGGAGGAGAACGGATGCAGCTCGCCAACATGCAGCAGCTCAGGAGGCATTGGCTGCTGCATCCTAGTACGACCCTGGTTATAACTTCGAATGTTATCCAGGCTACCCTTGGCAATAGACCAACTTAGGCCAAAAGCCTAAGCTTGGGGGAGTACGTATTTCTCACCGACTTTACATTCATGTTCACACACTATTCTAGTTGTCGGTGCTCATACTCTTTCATTGTATTATCCATCCTAGTTTAATTTTCTTTTTCTAGCTTTCTTCTTGTGTGTTTGATAAACCTTAAGAAAACCAAAAGAAATAGTTAGTTTAATTTCCATGCTTGTAGTAGTAATTAAAAAGAAAACCCAGAAAGATTTCTCGTTCTTCTTTTACTTGTTGGGAGCTTTCCCATGTAAATAGTTTTATTTCTTTTCTTTCCTTTGGGGGTCAAGAGTAGAAGACCATAATGAAAATGTTTAGTGGCTGTCATATGCATGAGTGTTGATTTAACTTAGAGCCCATATTACCTTGTCTTCTCTCTTGCTGTGAATGCTTGCAGATTCCAGCTTAGTCCAATGCACGTGCACTATTGTTATTATACACACCGTTCAGTCATGCAAGTGAAAGGCAATAATGACAATATGTGATGGACTGATTGAGCTGAGAGAAGCTGGTATGAACTCGACCACTTTTGTTTTTGTAAATATGATAAGTTCATCATTCCTGATTCAGCCTATTATGAGTAAACATGTTTGCAATGACATTTAGAGATTATAGTTGCTTGTGCCATGCTTAATTAGCTATGAGTTGATGTGGTATGATGGGATGGTATCCTCCTTTGAATGAATTGAGTGACCGACTTGGCACATGTTCACACATGTAGTTGAAACAAATCAACACAGCCTTCATGATATTTATGTTCATGGTAGATTATATCCTACTCATGCTTGCACTTGGTGTAAATTAATTTTAATGCATGTTCATGACTGTTGTCGCACTCTCAGTTGGTCGCTTCCCAGTCTTTTTCTAGCCTCCACCTGTACTAAGCGGGAATACTGCTTGTGCATCAAAACTCCATAAACTCCAAAGTTATTCCATATGAGTCCACCATACCTTCCTATATGCGGTATCTATCTGCCGTTCCAAGTAAATTTGTATGTGCCAAACTCCAAACCTTCAAATGAAATTCTGCTTTGTATGCTCGAGCAGCTCATGTTTCAACTACGGCTGTCTGTATCTTCCATGCTAGGTGGGTTATTCTCAAGGGGAGTGAACTCCGCTCCTCATTCACGAGAAAATGGCTGGTAACCGGGATGCCCAGTCCCATGATCAAAAAGATCAAAGCAAATCAAAATAATTAAACAAAACTCCCCCAGGGCTGTTGTTAGTTGGAGGCACTCGTTGTTTCGAGCAAGCCATGGATTGATGCTTCTTGGTGGAGGGGAGTATAAACATTTACCATTCTATTTGGGAACCGCCTATAATGTATGTAGCATGGAAGATATTGTCATCTCATAGTTGTTGCGTTGACAGTGAAAGCATGCCCCTCAAAATGTTATTCATCTGTATTTTAAAATCGAGCTCTGGCACCTCTACAAATCCCTACTTCCCTCTGCGAAGGGCCTATCTATTTACTTTTATGTTGAGTCATCACCCTCTTAATAAAATGCACCCGCTGGAGAGCACACTGGCATTTGCATTTATTGCTATTAGTTTATATTAAGTATGACTTGACTGGATCTCTTTTACCACGAATTACAATGTTTAGTCAGTCCTTGATCTTTAAAGGTGCTCTGCATTTATGTTTTGCGGTCTCAGAAAGGGCTAGCGAGATACCATTTTGTTATATCATATTATGATTGTTTTGAGAAAGTGTTGTCATCCGAGTTTTATTATTATTGCTCGCTAGCTGATTATGCCATTGATACGAGTAAACATGAGACCTAAGTGTTATTGTGAATATGGTTAGTTCATAATCTTTGCTGAAAACTTGAATGCTGGCTTTACATATTTACAACAACAAGAGCAAATAGAGTTTGTAAAAGTTTTTCTTTATCACTTTCAGTTTATCAACTGAATTGCTTGAGGACAAGCAAAGGTTCAAGCTTGGGGGGAGTTGATACGTCTCCAACATATCTACTTTTCCAAACACTTTTGCCCTTGTTCTGGACTCTAACTTGCATGATTTGAATGAAACTAACCCGGACTGACGCTATTTTCAGCAAAACTGCCATGGTGTTGTTTATTGTGCAGAAAACAAAAGTTCTCGGAATGACCTGAAAATCCACGGAGATAACATTTTCAAAATATAAAAAATAATTGCGAAAGAATCAAGGCCAGGGGGCCCACACCCTGTACACGAGGGTGGGGGTGCACCCCCTCCCCCTAGGCGCGCCCCCTGTCTCGTGGGGCCCCTGATGCTCCACCGACCTCAACTCCAACTCTATATATTCCGTTTCATGGAGAAAAAAATCAGAGAGAAAGTTTCATTGCCTTTTACAATACGGAGCCGCCGCCAAGCCCTAATCTCTCTCGGGAGGGCTGATCTGGAGTCCGTTCGGGCCTCCGAAGAGGGGGATTCGTCGCCATCATCATCATCAACCATCCTGCATCACCAATTTCATGATGCTCACCGCCGTGCGTGAGTAATTCCATCGTAGGCTTGCTGGACGGTGATGGGTTGGATGAGATTTACCATGTAATCAAGTTAGTTTTGTTAGGGTTTGATCCCTAGTTTCCACTATGTTCTGAGATTGATGTTGCTATGACTTTGCTATGCTTAATTCTTGTCACTAGGGCCCGAGTGCCATGATTTCAGATCCGAACCTATTATGTTTTCATGAATATATGTGAGTTCTTGATCCTATCTTGCAAGTCTATAGTCACCTATTATGTGTTATGATCCGACAACCCTGAAGTGAGAATAATCGGGATACTTCTCGGTGATGACCGTAGTTTGAGGAGTTCATGTATTCACTATGTGATAATGCTTTGTTCCGGTTCTGTATTAAAAGGAGGCCTTAATATCCCTTAGTTTCCACTAGGACCCCGCTGCCACGGGAGGGTAGGACAAAAGATGTCATGCAAGTTCTTTTCCATAAGCACGTATGACTATATTCGGAATACATGCCTACATTACATTGATGAACTGGAGCTAGTTTTGTGTCACCCTATGTTATAGCTATTACATGAGGAATCGCATCCGACATAATTATCCATCACTGATCCAATGCTACTGTTACAACTACTACAAAACTGCTATCTTTACTTTTGCCACTGTTACCGTTACTATCCTACTACTTTGCTACTAAACACTTTGCTGTAGATACTAAGTTATCCAGGTGTGGTTGAATTGACAACTCAACTGCTAATACTTAAGAATATTCTTTGGCTCCCTTGTGTCGAATCAATAAATTTGGGTTGAATACTCTACCCTCGAAAGCTGTTGCGATCCCCTACTTGTGGGTTATCAAGCTCCACCAGCAAGAGCAAGAGATCCAAGGCAGCACCACCGGAAACCAAGAGGGTACCCATCAAGGAAGATCATAGAGGTGGACCTGTTACCATAAGCTCCACCCTTGACAGCAAATACGAAAGCGCGCTCGTCGCCTTCCTGCGGGCGAATGTCGATGTGTTTGGATGGCAAACATCTGACATCCCCGGCGTTCCCAGGGAGGTGATTGAGCACCACCTTGCTATTTGTCCTCATGTGCGGCCCGTTAAGCAGAAGGTCGGGAAGTAAGCTTTGGAGCAGCAAGAGTTCATTATTGAGGAGATTAGGAAGTTGGAAGCGCAGGCCTAGTCTGTGGAGTGCTCCACCCAACATGGTTGGCCAACCCAATGGTGGTGTGCAAGGCAAATGGGAAATGGAGGTTGTGTATTAACTATATGGATATCAATAAAGCCTGTCCAAAGTATCCTTTCCCTTTGCCATGCTAAGGGAGTCCTGGACTAGGGGGTGTCCGGATAGCCAAACTATCATCTTTGGTCGGACTCCAAGACTATGAAGATACAAGATTGAAGACTCCGTCCCGTGTCCGGATGGGACTTTCCTTGGCGTGGAAGGCAAGCTTGGCAATACGGATATGTAGATCTCCTACCATTGTAACCGACTCTGTGTAACCCTAGCCCTCTTCGGTGTCTATATAAACCGGAGGGTTTTAGTCCGTAGGATGAACAACAATCATACCATATGCTAGTTTCTAGGGTTTAGCCTCATTGATCTCGTGGTAGATCTACTTTTGTACTACCCATATCATCAATATTAATCAAGCAGGAGTAGGGTTTTACCTCCACCGAGAGGGCCCGAACCTAGGTAAAAACATCGTGTCCCTTGTCTCCTGTTACCATCCACCTAGACGCACAGTTCGGGACCCCCTACCCGAGATTCGCCAGTTTTGACACTGACATTGGTGCTTTCATTGAGAGTTCCTCGGTGCCGTCGCCATTAGGAAGGATGCCTCGTCCCATCTTTAAAGACGGCACCGTTGCTAAAGGAGCTTTGGCCATCGGCCAAACTCTCCGACTAGGCGGTTTTCTTATGACCGCCTGTTCGGCCGCCGCGCCAACGATGACTTCTCGGGTCATCGAAAGCAATCTTCACGTTAGCTCAGAACTTGCCGAGCAGCTAGATCCGATGGAGCTCTCCTCCTTAAACGAGCTCTTGGATCGCATCACTGCCCTGGGAGTCGCTACAGACTAAGATCAGATTGGGCCTAAAACCGATCTGAGAGAGATCAACTCTCCCCAGGCTACCCACCATGTTGCTGTGGTAGAGGAATAGTACGGCGACCCTTCTTTTATATTAAGGACTAGCCATGTTCGGATTGTCAACCCCTCCATGCCGGATTCCCGCGGAGGGACGAACGTCGATCAAGTCCTGAACCTAAAGTCAGTCAGTGGGCTGGATTCATTGGACAATATCCAAACACCCAAGCTTCCAAGTTCGGAAACTTTTCGGCCCTTGAGTCTTAGATTGGACGGGGTCCCGAACTTCATTCCACCCGCCCACCCAAACATAAGCAATCTATCCCGAATCCGGCAAGAGCCCGCTGAAACAGTACACCATTACTGGGCCAGATTCCTCCTGGTTATGGACAAGATAAAGGACTGCCACGAGGAAGACGCATTTTCACTTTTCTGCAATAATTGCACAGACAAGGGAGTCCTAAACGCCATAAGTCGTCGTGAAATTACACGCTTCGCCAACTTGGCGTCCATAGTACGAAAGTACTGTGCGATGGAGAGCGCCTGGAAAACCGAAACCAAATTTTGGGATAATCCGGCCCCGAATACAACCCTAGTCCGAAATCAGAGGGTGCATCACCACCAGGCACCTGGGTTAAATACCAAAAATCAAAAAACCCCTAAAGGGCACAGAACCGCACTGGAGGGATGGCTCAATGGACCCTGAAAAATTCATAGTACAGAGGGCGCACTCCAACTCATAGCCTTCGAGCATGTTGGATACTACGGCAGGTGGCCAAAAGTGGCGAAGAGCTTCTAGCCCCAGAGAACCATCCTAGCAACACCAGTACGGTATTAACAGTCTTCGAGACTTTCGCATCAAATAATATGCGGAAACGAACACTCCGTACCCTTGCCGAAGTCTACCAAGTAGCAACAATAAATCCATGGAGTGACACGGCTATTACCTTTAACGCCAATGACGAACCTAAATTCCGAACAGCCCAAGCACCAGCCGCACTGGTCCTCAGTCCGATAGTGGACGGCTTTCTCCTTACCAAGGTACTCATGAATGGAGGCAGCAGATTAAACCTCATTTACGAGGAAACCCTTCGAAAAATGGAAATAGACTGGAGCCGCATTGAGCGAAGCAGCACAACTTTTAGAGGAATAATCCCTAGTCGGGAAGCACGCTGCACAGGAAAAATTACACTGGATGTGGTATTCGGCTCGCCGGACAATTACAGGTCCGAGGAGGACACGTTCCAAGTGGCCTCGTTCAGCAGCGGATATCATGCTTTATTAGGGCGAGAGGCATTCATAATTTTTCAAGCTATACCCCATTACGGGTACATGAAGCTCAAAATGCCCGGGCTCAACGGAATCATCACTCTTGCCAGTGATCCGGACATAGCACTCCGCGCCGAAAATAAGACAGCCGCACTAGCCCTCGAGGCACTATCCGAAGCCCTAGCGGCCGAGGAACTCACTGCGCTGCACTCCACGGTGAACAGGGACGATGTGATACTCGACAAGAGATCCAAGTCCACCTCTTTTAAGCCAGCAGACGAAATAGTCAAATTCCAAGTCCATCGAACGGACCCTACAAAGACGACATCCATTGGGGCACAGTTAAACCCCGACGTAGACGCCGCACTACGAGAATTCCTACTGGAAAATAGGGACGTTTTTGCCTGGCACCCTTCAGACATGCCACGAATCCCACGCCGGCTGGCCGAGCACAGCCTAAACATCCTAAAAGGATTCAAGCTAGTCAGACAGGCTCTTCGGCGATTCTCCGAACCCAAGAGACAGGCAATGGGAGAGGAGCTAGCCAAATTATTGGAAGCCGGATTCATCAGAGATATAAATCATCCAGACTGGCTAGCAAACCTGGTGATGGTACCAAAGAAAGATAAATCCTGGCACCTATGTGTCGACTTCAAGGACCTTAACAAGGCTTGCCCAAAGGATCCCTTCCCCCTCCCCCGCATCGATCAAATTATCGATGCTACCACTGGGCATGATTCATTGTGCTTCCTCGAAGCATACTCCGGCTACCACCAAATCAAGATGGAGGAACCAGACCAAGCCGCAACGGCATTCATCACTCCATACGGCCCATTCTGCTTCAACACAATGCCCTTCAGGCTCAAAAACACCGGCACAACATATCAGCACATGATTCAGACATGTCTGGCAAACCAGATTGGCAAAATAGTGGAGGCATACATAGATGATGTGGTCGTCAAATCCAAGCATGTTGAAACTCTAATAGACGACTTGAGACTCACATTCGACAATCTCCGAACATACGACATTAAGCTGAATCCGGAAAAATGCGTCTTCGGCGTACCAACCGGAAAGCTCTTGGGCTTCATTGTATCCGGTAGAGGAATTGAAGCAAACCCAGCCAAGATCTGAGCGCTGTCACAATTGGATATCCCAAAAGACCTCAAACAAATTCAAAAATTGACAGGATGCGTGGCGGCTCAAAGCCGCTTTATCTCCCGTTTGGGTGAAAAGGCATTACCCCTTTATCGCCTCCTCTGGCGCACCGAACACTTCGAGTGGACGGATGCCGCCACGGCCGGACTCGAAGAAATAAAAGCCATATTGGCAACAAATCCGGTCCTAGCCGCGCCTAATATGGGCGAACCAATGTTATTACATATCGTGGCAAGACATCAAGTTGTAAGCGCAGTGCTCGTCGTCGAACGAGAAACGGACGGACACTAGTTCCCCCTTCAAAAACCAGTTTACTACGTGTCCACTGTCCTAACTCCATGCAAGTCCCGGTATCCACATTATCAAAAGATAGCGTACGCGGTGTTCATGGCATCTCGGAAGCTGCGACACTACTTTCAAGAGTGTTCGATAATAGTAGCCTCTGAAGTACCTCTGAATGATATTATAAACAACCGCGATGCAACTGGCCGGATTGCAAAATGGGCCATTGAGCTCCTCTCATTTGACATAACCTATAAACCACGGTGAGCTATCAAGTCGCATGTTTTGGCTGACTTCGTCGCCGAATGGGCTGAAGCCGAACTCCCTAAAGAGTATGGCGCATATTCCAATTGGATCATGCACTTCGACGGCTCCAAAATGTTGGCCAGCGTGGGGGCTGGCGTCGTCCTGACATCCCCAACCGGAGACACAGTCCAATACATACTCCAGATAATCTACACGGACTCCAACAACGAAGCCGAATACGAGGCCCTTCTACATGGCCTCCGGATGGCGGTCTCCATGGGTATTAAACGCCTAGAGGTGCGTGGGGATTCAAACCTCGCAATATCCCAAATAAATGGAGACTTCGACGCCAAGGATCCGAAAATGGCAGCTTACTGCAACGCCGTCCTAAAAATGTCAGCTCGGTTTGAAGGTCTCGAAGTTCACCATATGGCCCGGGATAATAACCAGGCGGCGGACGTATTGGCACGCATCGGCGCAAAACGCGATGCCGTCCCTCCCAACATCTTCCTGGAACGGCTTTTCAAGCCATCCGTACTATGGGAAGGGGAGTCCCGAAACAACAATCCGGACCCAACCACACCGCCCAACACCGAACATTCTGACACAATCGGTGGCTCTGCCAATGAAATAACACATTCAGCCCACGAAATAATGGCAGTCATTGTCTCGAAACAAAATGAGGCCCGCTGCATAGTACGGCGATCTAAAGCCTATAAGGTCCATGATGGAGAGCTTTATAAGAAAAGCACAACCGGAGTCCTTCAAAGGTGTATCTCCGAAGAGGAAGGGTGAAATCTTCTGGCTGAAATCCATGCCGGACTCGGTGGGAACCACGCCGCAGCCCGGGCCCTTGTAGCCAAGGCCTTCCGTACAGGATTTTATTGGCCGACGGCCTGGGCAGATGCTCAGGACTTAGTCCAATGATGCGTCGGTTGCCAGCTCTTTGCTAATCAAAGCCACATGCCACCCACCGCCCTCAAAACTATACCCATCACCTGGCCGTTCACGGTCTGGGGGCTTGACATGGTTGGACCCCTTAAAGGAGGAACACACAAGCAAAAATACCTATTGGTAATGGTGGATAAATTCACCAAATGGATAGAGGCCAAGCCAGTTAATACGGCCGAATCCGGACCCGTGATAGACTTCATATCAGGGGTAGTACACCGTTACGGCGTCCCCCATAGCATCATCACTGATAATGGCACGAACTTCACGGCCGATGAGGTTAAACTATGGTGCAAAAACATGGGCATCAAGCTCGACTACGCTTCAGTCTATCACCCTCAAACTAACGGTCAAGTCGAGTGAGCAAATGGTCTAATCATGAGCAGCATTAAACCCAGACTAGTGCGGTCCTTCAAGGAATTGAAAACGCAATGGGTAGAGGAGCTCGACTCTGTACTCTGGGGGCTGCGGACCACGCCGAATCGCACCACCGGATTCACACCATTTTTTATGGTATACGACGCAGAGACAGTTTTGCCCTGCGACATAATTCATGACTCACCTCGCGTGCGCATGTACAAGGAAAGAGAAGCCGAGTTGGATCGGCAGGATAGTTTGGACGCCTTAGAGGAGGAGCGCGGCGTGGCAAAAGCTCGTTCCGCATTCTATGAACAGCAGGCTCGAAGATATCAAAGCAGAGAAGTGCGGGCCAAAGCTTACAATGTTGGCGAACTAGTTCTACGCCTGACGAACAAGAAAAAGGACAAACTCAAGCCCAAATGGGAAGGTCCCTTTATCATCGATCAAGTCTTTACCGGCGGAGCGTACCGTCTGCGAAACGCATCGGATAACCGACTCGAGCCGAATCCATGGAACGCAGCCCGTCTCCTTCCTCCGTCTACATTTTATACTTTAGTTGTCTTTTTATTTCTCTACTTCCCCCTCCTTTTTCTTAAAGCCTTTGGAGGCTTTTCTGTGCATTGTTCGCACACACTTGACGTGCTACTCGTGCTCATTATACCTGGGGGCTTCTTTAACAGAAGCCTATTGATACGGGCCTTATGCCCAACACATGCGTCAAACTTCTGCATGTACCTTTTATTCGCCATTATATGTATCGATATGACTTAAGTTTTGGCCAAGCTGGGTTGCCTGGCTCCTGTGCTTACCCCTACATTCCCGATTATTCAGCTAGGTGGTAAAGGGAGCACCTCTGCGATTGTTACTGCCAGGTCAGCTGTGTACCTCAGACTGGGTGAAGCCAAAAGCTAGTGTCCTTAAGGGAATATTCGGTCGGTGAACTAAAAGACGATTTCTTACCTATTCATTTATCTGCCCCCAGATGCTTTTCTGCTTTTTTCGCAGTCCGGACATGCACTTTACGGCATGCCTCCCAGGGAAAGGAACCCCCAACGGAACTATTCTCCCTGGAATATGTTTCTTACTAACCATGTAATATAACATAACTAGTTGGGCACTTGTCTGATAAAGCATTAATGACCCCTACACCTGGTCTCCACGCATGCCCCGGTTCTTACATAGCCGCGAGGGTATTCGGACACACTCCGAACTGTCGGGTCCCGAGGTTGAAGCGAAAAGGTCCGCTACGACAAACGATCTACAATCCGGCTAGAAGGCATTTTACATGTCATTTTAAATTACATAGTCAAATTGACTGATCGTATTCCTCTTCAATACCATCTAACAGGCTGTCTAGTTTACAGTCCCGCTGGGAATACTTTGCGGCCAACTCTACTTGGCCGTATACTAAGCTCACAGGGATCTCCTTCCCATCGGGCCCCACAGGTTCGACCTCGGCCATGTGGTTTGGGTCAGCCTTCGTATACCGCGTCTTCACCATGGCCCAGGCCTCCCTGGCGCCTTGACGGCAGGCCAATATCTTCCATAGCCGGAAGCGGGCGTGCTCCCTAAAGCTTCTCTGCAAGCTCTCCAAGGCCTTCGGGTAGGGAGGTGGATGGCCACAAGGCCTGGGCGACGCCTCTCATCGCCTGCCGAACTCATTCATGCAGTTGCAGCAGCTCGGGAAGAAGGTCACCCGTTGAACCGGGCATTTCCTCTACAGGATGACCTGTGAGCATACCTACAGACATATTTCTGTTAGTCGACTTCCTCGCCGAACTCTTTTTTAAGGTTCGCTCAAGCACTTACTATAAATGCCGCGACGAAGCCGCCGATTCTCCTTAACGGAGTCAGACAGCTGGGCTCGAATATCTTTTAGTTCCTCACCCAGCTGGGTGTTGGCATCTTGGAGGTTATTTTTCTCTTGCCGCACCCTTGTAAGCACTTTCTCGCCGGCTTTTAACCGGCACAGGAGCTGTTGCATTTCCGGATCTAGTCTGGCGCCATCTGCAAAATTATTGTCAGACTTATACACACGCCGCATTTAGCTAATTACTTCTCTTTAGAAGCATATGTTACCAGAGGGGGTCTCTGTGGCTTCCCCTGCCGCGGCTAGCGTGGCCTCGAGTTGGGCCTTGCACTCTTGAAGCTCCTGGGACAGTTGGGTATTCTTTGCTGTAAGATCCTGCATAACAAATGATCCTTAAATCAGTTATTCTAACTATTTTAAGTCTCGGGGGCTACTAGCATATATAACTTTCAAAATTCCTCACCCGTATGTCTTTCACATACTGCTCCGTGGCTCTGGCTAGACCATCTTGAGCGGCACGGAGGTGCGCATCTCCCGAATTAAAGGCACTCAATGCCTCAGGGGAGAAACACGCGTCACGAAGAACTGTCCGGCGGCGCCTGTGATTCATGGCGCTCTCCACCTCAGATCGGGTGGCGGACAACCTATCGACATCCTCCGTTGGAGGAGCATCCAACGCGCGCCTTGTGTTAGCCTCCCCCTCCGGACCTGGCGTTGGAGCCTGGCTGGCGGAGGCTCGATTGGCAACCTCTCTGGACACAGTCTGGCGAGCGCTCTTTTTCCTAAAAAGGTCACGAACGGTAGTACGCCTTCCAGGAATATTTCCTTGAAACACGATGGAGCGCCATACCATTGCGGCGACGTCTCGATCCGCACCGCACTTCTTTTCCGCCTGCAGGGCCGAGCTGCCCCTTGTTGGACAGCCGCCACGGGCTCGACTTCCCTCCTTAAAGTTCCTCCTGCGGAACACCATTGGTATGCAGTAATCAGAAATAAGCACAGATGGATCATGGTATAAAAACTTCGGTCACGGTTACCTGGGAAGCTGGAAATATTCCGGGGTAGTCAGCCGTAATGGCAACCAAAGCATTGTCGATGCTAAGTTGGTGGAACACCCCATCAATCAGCTCCAGCTTTATATCTGGATCCTCTACGGAGGCCGGATTGAGGGACCATTCTGGATCCTCGGGTTGTGGAGGCGGGCTGTGTACATCCTCTACAGCCCGGCGCAGTTCCCACGTCGAAATCACAAAATGAGATACTTAACCATGGGAGTGGGGATCGGACAGGCAAAAAAGAAGTGTCCGCTTACCCAGCTTCGAGGATTGTTCATAAAAAATCCACTCAGTGGACTAACATGGAGAAAATCCTCCTTCTCTCCTTTGTACAGGCCGGACAAAATCTTCACCAGATCGGCGACCGATCCCGGCCCCTTACGGCCGTGGCGGGTGGCATCATCCTCCCCGTTGAAATCCCACATGGGGTGGCCCCTATACTGGAGCGGCTGCACCCCTCGCATAATGCATGTGGCCATGAGTCTGATCACTGTCAATCCGGAATGAGCCAATAATCTTATTCAGCCCATCAGGTAAAGGACGTCCCTGTCATTCTCCCGTTGAGGGCTCCGTGGATGCCAACTTAGGCGTTTCTTCAGAGGAGCATTACTGAACTCCGGGAGGCCGATCCGAATTGGGTCTGGTAGCAGGGAATCCTCTATATAAAACCATTCCGAAGGCCAGTCTTCGGACGCCTTCTTCGGGGTTCCGGATAGATATCCGGTCCCGGCGATGCGCCATAGTTCGGCTCCACCTACTTGATATATTGACCCCTCATGAGAACGGGGTACAAGGCAGAATAATCTCTTCCACGGCGCAAAATGAGCCTCGACGCCCAAGAACAGCTCGTAAAGGGCCACGAAGCCCGCGATGTGCAGAATGGAGGCAGGCGTAAGGTGGTGCAGCTAGAGGCCGTAGAACTCCAGGAGCCCCCGGAGAAACGGATGTATTGGAAATCCAAGTCCTCTTATTAGATAAGAGACAAAGCATACCCGCTCTCCTTTGGAGGGATTGGGGACGCTCTCGGCCTGCTTTCCGCCCTTGTAGGTGGCGAGTCCGGCTCGAACCGTGACCATGAAGGCCGGGGGAAGAAATCCCTTGGTTTGAAGCATCGCTAGCTCGCTGTGCGGGACCGAGCATCTCTCCCAATCTCCAGGATGAGGGCTGGGAGTGCGAGAGGAGGAGCCGCGTCGACTATCCATGATGGAATGGATTTTTTGTCAGAGGCGCTCCGATGAAAGTTCGTGGAGGGAGGATGGTGTGATTCAGATCTAGATCCCCGTCCCTTTTATAGGCGGCTCATTTGCGCAGCTAGGGGGGAAAGTGTAAAAATACCCTGGCTTTTCGCATTCGTTGGACACGTGGAAGATGGCCATTATTGGGCGTGGAAGCCAAGGAGCACAGCATTTATAAGAAGCCAGACACTATTCGACAGGTACATGGAATTTGGAGAAGAACCCGCCTCGCAATGCCCAAGACAATCTACACGCCGGACTCATCGTCATTGAAGCTTGGTCCGGGGGCTACTGAGGGAGTCCTAGACTAGGGGGTGTCCGGATAGCCGAACTATCATCTTTGGCCGGACTCCAAGACTATGAAGATACAAGATTGAAGACTCCGTCCGGTGTCCGCATGGGACTTTCCTTGGCATGGAAGGCAAGCTTGGCAATACGGATATGGAGATCTCCTACCATTGTAACCGACTCTGTGTAACCCTAGCCCTCTCCGGTGTCTATATAAACCGAAGGGCTTTAGTCCGTAGGACGAACAACAATCATACCATAGGCTAGCTTCTAGGGTTTAGCCTCATTGATCTCGTGGTATATCTACTCTGTACTACCCATATCATCAATATTAATCAAGCAGGAGTAGGGTTTTACCTCCACCGAGATGGCCCGAACCTGGGTAAAAGCATCGTGTCCCTTGTCTCCTGTTACCATCCGCCTAGACGCACAGTTCGGGACCCCCTACCCGAGATCCGCCGGTTTTGACACCGACACACACATTGACTAGATAGTGGACTCCACTGCTGGGTGCGACCTGCTGTCGTTCCTCGGCGCCTACTCAGGATACCACCAAATCTTCATGAAGAAGGAAGATGAAGAAAAGGTCGCATTCATCACCCCATGTGGTACGTACAGTTTTGTACGAATGCCTTTCGTGTTGAAAAGCGCTAGTTCAACGTTCGCCCGAGCGGTCCAAATTGGTTTTGAGCCCCAACTACTTAGAAATATGGAAGCTTATATGGAAGATATAGTGGTCAAAACAAAGAACAAGGCTATGCTAATGCAAGGTCTGGAGGAAACATTTGCAAATTTGTGCAAGATCAACCTCAAGCTCAACCCTGAGAAGTGTGTGTTTGGCGTCCCGTCCGGCAAACTTCTTGGGTTCTTTGCGTCTCAATGTAGATTCGAAGCAAATCTTGACAAGATCAAAGCAATTGAGCAGATTGAGGCGCCGAAATGAGTCAAGGATGTCTGTAGGCTTGCTAGCTGCGTTGCTGCCCTGAGTAGGTTCATCTCTAAATCTCTAAAAAAGGTGGGTCCAATGAAATGGACTCTGGAAGCAGAGGCAACGCTTCAAGATTTGAAGAGGTAGCTCTCTTCTACGCCAATACTAGTCGTGCCTAAACCGCAAGAGTCGTTGCTGCTATATCTAGCGGCAACGAATCAAGTGGTCAGTGCTGCGCTAGTGGATCAGAGAGAAGTTGAGGAAGAAGCAACGATAGTGGCGAGTGAGGGAGTCCTGGACTAGGGGGTGTCCGGATAGCCGAACTATCATCATTGGCCGGACTCCAAGACTAGGAAAATACAAGATTGAAGACTTCGTCCCATGTCGGGATGGGACTTTCCTTGGCGTGGAAGGCAAGCTTGGCAATACGGATATGTAGATCTCCTACCATTGTAACCGACTCTGTGTAACCCTAGCCCTCTCTGGTGTCTATATAAACCGGAGGGTTTTAGTCTGTAGGACGAACAACAATCATACCATAGGCTAGCTTCTAGGGTTTAGCCTCCTTGATCTCGTGGTAGATCTACTCTTGTACTACACATATCATCAATATCAATCAAGCAGGAGTAGGGTTTTACCTCCATCGAGAGGGCCCGAACCTGGGTAAAAACATCGTGTCCCTTGTCTCCTGTTACCATCCGCCTAGACGCATAGTTCGGGACCCCCTAACCGAGATCCGCCGGTTTTGACACCGACATTGGTGCTTTCATTGAGAGTTCCTCTATGTCGTCACCCATAGGCCCGATGGCTCCTTCGATCATCAACAACGACGCGGTCCAGGGTGAGACTTCTCTCCCCAGACAAATCTTTGTATTCGGCGGCTTTGCACTATTGGCCAATTCGCTTGGCCATCTGGAGCAGATCGAAAGCTACGCCCCTGGCCATCAGGTCAGATTTGGAATTTTGAAC
This sequence comes from Triticum timopheevii, assembly GCA_963921465.1. Lineage (NCBI taxonomy): Eukaryota > Viridiplantae > Streptophyta > Magnoliopsida > Poales > Poaceae > Triticum > Triticum timopheevii. The sequence goes on from OY997270.1 coordinate 147,349,244, forward strand.
TATACGGCCGACATCCACGGAGACTGGATCTTCGACGGATTCGGCCACAGCCGAGCGCGCCACACTGTCACGATGGGCATGATCTAGCTCTGCTGCCGGACAGTGCCGTGGAGGCCGCACAAGAGTCCGCTCCGACCCTTAACCCAGAGCTGACTGCGCCGATCGAGGATAGGTGGCTAGACACCGCCTTGTGGGCTGCTACCTCTATGGAGATGGAGCCGAATACCGACCCTGTCCCTTGTGAAGCTCGTGACTCCGAGGTGCCGGACTCCTCGCCGGACTCCGAACCTCCCGCGCCCCTTCCAATCGAATCCGATTGTGCACCGATCATGGAGATCACCGCTGCAGACATCTTTCAGCACTCGCCTTTTGGCGACATCCTGAATTTGTTAAAGTGCCTCTCTTTATCAGGAGAGCCCTGGCCAGATTATGGCCAGGACGGTTGGGATACGGACGACGAAGAAATTCAAAACCCACCCACCACCCACTTCGTAGCCACTGTCGATGACTTAACCGACATGCTAGATTTCGACTCCGAAGATATCGACGGTATGGACGATGATGCCGGAGACAACCAAGAACCAGCGCCCACCGGGCACTAGAAAGCCACCTCAACTCACGATGTATATATGGTGGATACACCTAAGGTAAGCGATAACGAGGAACAATGGGACGTTGCGAAGGATAATTCCCCCCGAAAAACAGCCGAAACGGCGGCACAAGCGCCGCCCAAAGTCCCGCCTCGACAACGAGAGCACCCATACAGACCCAGCCATAGAGCAGGGCGAACTAGTGGATGACGAACATGCCCCCAAGCAACAATCCGAACAGGATGAATCGGATAAGCAACCTATCCCCGGCGAAAACAACAGTCCGGACGATCTCACGCCGGACACATCATCAGAGCAGAAGAACCTTCACAAAAGGCTCGTCGCCACTGCACGAAGTTTGAAGAAGCAGAAGCGGAAGCTCAAAACAGCGGAAGACGTACTCAGAATGAGATGGAGCAAAGTACTCAAGACCGCAGACAAATACGGTGATAGTCACCAAGCAAAGAGCTACCCAAAGCGCAAGTTGTTGCCCGAATTTCACGAGGAGGCCGTTGAGCCCCCACAATCAAAAAACAAAGAGGCTGCCCGGTCGGATAGACGACGACATGACAAACAAAGAGCGGTAATTGGCGCCGCACACAAACCGGCACGTGATCCACATAAGGATCCTTGCAAAAAGGATGGCCCGGTCAGGTCCATCTATGGGCCAAGAAAGCAAGCTCCAGAAAACAACACAACACGTCGAGTATTTGAAAATCACGGCATACCCAAATACAGGGGCGCCGCACACCCCCTATGTTTCACCGATGAGGTGCTGGATCAAGAATTTCCAGCGGGATTCAAGCCCGTAAATATAGAGGCATACGACAGAACAACAGACTCCGGAGTCTAGATTGAGGATTACATCCTGCACATACATATGGCTAGAGGAGATGACCTCCACACCATAAAATACTTACCCCTCAAACTCAAAGGGCCAGCCCGGCATTGGCTCAAAAGCCTCCCAGAAAATACCATTGGAAGTTGGGAAGAGCTCGAGGACGCGTATCGGGTAAATTTTCAGGGGACTTATGTCCGCCCTTCGGATGCAGACGATTTAAGTCACATAACTCAACAGCCCGGAGAGTCAGCCCGCAAATTCTGGAACAGGTTTCTCACCAAAAAGAACCAAATAGTCGACTGTCCGGACGCCAAAGCATTAGCAGCCTTCAAACATAACGTCCGAGATGAATGGCTCGCCAGACACCTCGGCCAGGAAAAGCCAAGAACAATGGCTGCACTAACAAGCCTCATGACCCGCTTTTGCGCGGGAGAGGATAGCTGGCTGGTAAGATGCAGCACCAGTGACCCAAGTACATCCAAGGTCAGGGATGGAAATGGGAAACCACGACGGAGAAAGGACCAGCGCCAGACTAAGGGAAATGACCCAAAGAGCATGGCAGTCAACGCCGGATTCAAAAGCTCTCGGCAGAACAACTAAACACTGCCTCTCAAGGACAATAGCGACGAGCTATCTAACCTAAACAAAATCTTGGACAAGATATGCCAAATTCACAGCACCTCCGGGAAGCCTGCAAACCATACCCACAGAGATTGTTGGGTTTTCAAGCAGTCCGGCCGAATTAACACCGAACACAAGGGGCTCGACACACCAAGTGAGGACGATGACGAACCCCACAAGCAGAGCACAGGAAAACAAAAGAATTTCCCACAAGAGGTCAAAACAGTAAATTCACTTCAAGTGATAACAGGGAAAAATAGAGCGGCACCCACTAAAGTACGCGCCGCACGGTCTACCCCAACAGAGTCCCAACACTGGTTGTCAAAACCAATCACCTTCGACCATCAGGATTACTCCGAAAGTATCCGGAACGCAGGATGGACTGCTTTGATATTAGATCCTATAATCGACGGACTGCAATTTACACAAGTCCTAATGGACGGCGGCAGTGATCTAAACCTGTTATACAAGGACATAATCCGCAGAATGGGAATAGACCCAACCAAAATTCGCCATAGCAACACTTCCTTTAAAGGAGTGACGCCAGGCCCATATGCCAATTGCACGGGCTCTCTACTACTGGAAGTTGTGTTTGGTTCATCGGACAACTTCCGTCACGAAAAGTTAATCTTCCACATCGCCCCATTTAAAAGTAGCTATCAAGCACTATTGGGACATGAAGCTTTCGCCCGCTTTAACGCAATACCGCATTACGCGTCTCTTACACTTAAAATGCCCGGTCCACGCGGCATCATCTCATTAAAGGGAAACTTCGAATGTTCCCCGACTACGGAAGAACGTGAGACTGCCTTGACAGCCACACACTAATCCGGCTTTGCTGGTCAAAGCCCCTAAACAGGTCATTCAGACCCCGGACACGGTTAGGCGAGTCCGGTATAAATAAACAAGGGGCTCACTAGCCGCGTACCCCTTTACAAGGGGCTCCACGCATGCACAAAAAGAGACAATAAAGCTCAAATTCTATTCATTCGTTGAACCATACTTTGTTTATTTCAAAATACATCTTTCGCACGAACTCTTTTCCCAACTAAGTTCTTCTCTTTTGCAGATGAACACCGTGCTACACCCGTCCAGGATACGGCACAACGGAGACACAGGCGCAGACGTGCAGTAGGGACCTAATGCAAGGATTCTTTTCAGATTAAGACCCTGCGTAAACCTTTTTTACTGTCTCCTGTTGATACACATCCCCCGGTTTTTTTCTATAACCTAGGAGGAATCCGGCGTTTTGGCATCGGCCGCGCCAGAAATTTTTGTGCGTACCTGGACACTAGGGGCTTAGGGCATTGTTCTGCCTGTTTTTCATAAAGACCGAATACCTTAGGGAGTGTTCGGTGTCTCGAGTTAGGCCTTATATGCATCAGCTCCGAATCATGTCTTTGGTCAAATGTTGGGTTTGCCCGGCTCCTGTGTTTTGCTGCCTTACGTTCCGCTCTATCGGCTAACGCGGCACCAGGAGAACTACTGCGATTGTGCCCCGGTTTGGCCTGGTGAGCACCTCAGTAGAGAAAGCCGAAAACTGACTGTCATGATATAGCGAGAGACTGGTCAACCACTCAATCGACCACTGGAATGTTTAGAATTCCTCCGCTTTGACGAAGGACTGTTTCCCGGTCAGGCACATACGCGCCCCGTATTCGGAGAGCGCGATGCCCCTAGGGGCTACATAGTAGCCCCACCATCGAACTCCTATGGCTAAGTGAAAGTGATAAAGCATTATAGTCCGGTTGCCTAGTTTGCTACGCTATCACCTCCTTCACAGGACCAAGACGTTGGATTAAGTGTGAAAATGCGCTTTTTTGCAAACATCCCCGCACTATGTGCGTGGGGGCTGAAGCCGAAGACTGCCATCTTTCAGGTTATATATACATATACATTAACGGCCGCACAGGAGGTATTTCAATACTTGAACGCACAAGTATAAAAAGCCCTTATATTATATATTTGAAACATGGTTTCGCAAATCATACATGTCACTTGAACGTAACATTTTTCGAGCACTGCGACTCTATTAAACGAGCGCCCTGCAGGACTTCCTCAAAATAGTGCTCGGCTGGTAATCGGCTTCTGTCCGAATTCCGGGATGCAACGTCGGTGGCCTCCATCTCTGCCTAGTATGTTTTGACACGGGCGAGAGACATCTGTGCAACCTCTATGCATGCCGACCGCTTCATCGCCTTGATATGCGGCACCGCATCAACGTACTGCTGCACCAAGCCAAAATAACTCTTCGGCTCGGGCCTTTTCGGCCACAGATGAGCCACAACATCCTTCATGGCAAGTCCGGACAACCAATTCAGCTCAGCCCACTCAGCCAACCGATCGGTCAATGGAAATGGACGCTCCGGACTATGGAATTGAGACCAAAAAAGCTCTTCCATTCCGTGATCCTTTTGGCCTCGGAAGTGTGCGACTGCGTCTGCCGCACTCGCCGCCAAATTCAGATAAGCATCCTCCACACCCCACAACTGGCCCAACTGAGCATACTTCGGATCCGTGAAATTCCTACGCAGCAGAAAGGGCTTTCCAGCCGCAATATCCCCGGCTTGACGTAGCTCCTCCTTTATAGCTCTCATCACAGAGCGGGCATCCTTGGCTTCGGCGGTGGCCCTCTTTAGGTCCTCTTGCTCTGCTCGGCGTTCTCCTTCGAGAAACTCATAGCGGTCGGTAGCATCCTTCAGCTTCACGGCCATTTAGGCCATTTCCTCCCTCCTTCGACAGTGAGCAGCCTATTCGGCTTTTAGCTCGTCGGCCGCCTTCAAGGCAGCCGCATTACTTTTTCTGGCTTGCTCCTTGGCTCGGGCAAGCTCTGCCCGAAGGTCCTCCATAGCAGCGGCGCCATCTGCATTAAGCATACATGTTGTAAGGCACGGGCGTCAAGCTCCCTTACAAGGTGTCCGTAGAGAAGCTACATACCTTGTGACTCGTCAAGTCATTTATTGACCAGCGCGATATCCGCATCCGCAACGTCAAGTTGCCGCTTCAGTTCGACAACTCTATCAGTCCGGCTGGCCACCGAACATTCCGCCACCTGAATAGGAAGGGCGACATCTTATAACTGAGATTATGATCCTCTGCACGTTGTCACTTTTGACAACGTACCGAGTCTCAGGGGCTACTATCTATACAGGGCGCATTCTATGTGCAAAACTGTCAAAAGGTATATCATTTTCACGTACCTCAAACCCCGTCAGTAAACTTCTGACGGCCTCATGCAACCCGCTCTCAGCGGATGAAATCCTTTCAATCACCATACTCATCAACGTACGGTGATCTTCTGAGATAGACGCCCGCCCGAGCAGATCCTTCAGCTCCTCCGGCCGTACACCAGTTGGTGCCGAACTCTCTGGCCCCACTAGACTCGGGGAGACCCTCCGTGACGACACCTCAGGGTCGTCCGCCCCGCCTGACGGTGCGGCAGATGGAGGCATTTCACTCTCCATCATCTTCGGGCGAAGATCCCCCGAAGATGAGCTCTGCTGAGAAGGGCTAAGATCCGAACTACAAGGTAAAACTTCGGTTATCTTCAGAAATAAAAACAGGGATGTCCCTTATTACAAAACTCCCCTTTCTACTTACGGCTCACTGGAGGGCTGATTCCCTTGGGGAAATTGTGCGGCCGGGCCTTCTCCTGGCGCAGGGCCCTCTGGTGAAGATTTCTTCCTCCGCTTTGAGGCCTTGGCCTCCGGATCTTCAGAAGCGGTCCTCTTTTCCCCCCTGGAGGGAGGGATTCTCGATCCCCCCTTTCTTGAGAGCCTCCTTAGCGGAGGTGGTAGTTTTCCTATTTTCCCCTTCGCCCTCTTCCGAAGGCGCAGCCTCCAGCATCCTGATTAACACAGGATCCGGCGTGGTCTCAGGGAGGGGGGCCGGACACCCTATCAGCTTTGCTTTTGCTATCCACTCCTGTTCCAGGGATAGCTGGTTAAAGTGCAAGTTTATGATAAATGTATGGACAGCGTGTCCGGGCACAGGACTACTTACTTGAGTATCCGGGCGATTGCAGCTTAGGCCTGCGTCCTCGGTCAAGTCCGGACACATCTCTTGTGATCCACAGAATAGTTTATACATCTCCACGGGCGTCGCACCCATGAAGTGTTGGAGAGCTCGCGGTCCCTCCGGATTAAATTCCCACAGGCGGAGGGGGCGACATTTGCAGGGCAGAAGGCGCCAAATCAGCATGACCTGCGCCACTACAACCAGATTGATCTCCCTCTCTTGGAGGTCTCAAATACGGCCCTGCAATAAAGGCACATTCTTGGGCGGCCCCCAGTCAAGCCCTTTGTTGACCCATGAAGCCAGCCGTTGTGGAGGGCCCGAGCGAAAGACAGGCGGCGCCAGCCATCTGGTGCCCCTGGGAGCGGTGATGTAGAACCAATCTTGTTGCCACAAGCCGAGCTCCTTTTGAAAACAGCCCTCGAGCCACTGAGCATCAGCTCTCTTGCTTATAACTGCCCCTCCGCACTCTACCTGCCGCTCCTCGATCACCTTCGGCTCCACGTTGAAGGTCTTAAGCCACAATCCGAAGTGAGGAGTGGTGTGGAGGAAGGCTTCGCATACAACAATGAATGATGAGATATGGAGGATGGACTCCAGATCCAAGTCATGCAATTCCAGCCCATAATAAAACATGAGCCCCCTCACGAAGGGATCCATTGGGAAGCCTAAACCCCGACGGAAGTGAGGCACGAACACCACGCTCTTACCGGGCTCAGGAGTGGGAATGACTTTCCCTGGGGTGGGCAGCCTATGCGAAATTTCGCCGGTTAGATACCTGGCGTCTCTCAGCTTTATCACATCTTCTTCCGTGACGGAAGAGGGCATCCACCGGCCCTGTAGGTCGGAGCCGGACATTGTCGAGGGTCCGAAGCGCCTGAATCTGGAGCCTTGGGTGTTGGAACTCGGGGCGAGGGGCGGATTCGATTGAAGATTGAAGAAAAAGAACAGGCCTTGGTCTCGTTATAAAGGGGTTGAATACCAAGAGCCGTCCCTGTAACCGTTTGGGACTCGCCTTCGATGGAGGGGGCGTGCCAATGGGCGCGGTTGGGTTACCCACGTCCGTATTGATGGGAATCCTGGAATAAGGGGACACGATCTCTGCTTTGACAAGATGTGCCAAGGAAACCGCTTCGCTAAACGCGCTGAGGTGGAATAATAAAAACGATTCGAGTAAAGGCTTGGCAGAGACGGACACTATCCTAGCACGTCTTGTAGGTTGAACTTGTGTGAATATTATTCTCTCTACGGTGGAGTGTGGAATTTATTTTGCAGAGACGGACACTATCCTGGTGTTCAAAATCTTCTATGAATTATTCGGAGGAGGAACCCGCCTTGCAATGCCGAAGACAATATGCGCGCCGGACTCGTCGTCATTGAAGCCTGGTTCAGGGGCTACTGAGGGAGTCCTGGACTAGGGGTGTCCGGATAGCCGAACTATCATCATTGGCCGGACTCCAAGACTATGAAGATACAAGATTGAAGACTTCGTCCCATGTCCGGATGGGACTTTCCTTGGCGTGGAAGGCAAGTTTGGCAATACGGATATGTAGATCTCCTACCATTGTAACCGACTCTGTGTAACCCTAGCCCTCTCCGGTGTCTATATAAACTGGAGGGTTTTAGTCCGTAGGACAAACAACAATCATACCATAGGCTAGCTTCTAGGGTTTAGCCTCCTTGATCTCGTGGTAGATCTACTCTTGTACTACCCATATCATCAATATCAATCAAGCAGGAGTAGGGTTTTACCTCCATCAAGAGGGCCCGAACCTGGGTAAAAACATCGTGTCCCTTGTCTCCTGTTACCATCCTCCTAGACGCATAGTTCGGGACTCCCTACCCGAGATCCGCCGGTTTTGACACCGACAGCGAGGCCATCAGATGATGAGCCGGGGCCTTCTTCGGCAAGGCCTGATGCTGAAAACGCAGGGACCCCCGGCAGAGCCCGGTCCCGACGGGACAGGATCTGCGCAAGCAAGTGAATTGAAGCAAAATAAGAAGGTGATGCATCACCCGGTCTATTTTGTTAGCTCCCTCTTGCAGGGGGGCTAGATCAGGATATTCTGTTATGAACAAGCTTCTTTTCGGCCTTCTTATGGCCTTGAGAAAGCTGCGTCAGTATTTCCAAGCACGGGAGATCATTGTTGTCACTCGCATCCCGTTGCAACGGATCTTGCACAACAAAGATACAACCGGGAGGATTGTGGAGTGGGCATTGGAACTGTCAAGCTTTGGTCTCAAGTTTGAAAGCACTTTGACAATCAAGAGTAGAGCCTTGGCAGAGTTCATAGCGGAGTCGACCTCGACGCCTGACGAAGAAGTTCAAGAGACCACTCTTCCCGGCAAGGAAAGAAGCTGCGATTGGGTTATGTACGTTGATGGGGCTTTCTTGCTGCAAGGTGCTGGTGTCAGCGTGCTACTCGACGCGCTCACCAGAGAGCGCCTCAATTACATAGTCTAGATGCACTTTCCCTGGGAAAAATCAACAAACAACATTGCAGAGTACGAGGGACTGCTTGCTGGTCTCAGGATCGCAGCAGACCTCAGAATCGGGAAGCTCATCATCAGAGATGATTCGCAGCTTGTCATCAAGCAAGTTAACAAAGATTATCAGAGCCTATTGATGGAGGCCTATGTAGCTGAAGTGAGGAAGTTGGAAGAGCATTTTGATGGTATACATGCAGAGCATGTTCCTCGAGCAAATACCAGCATTGCCGATGACTTGTCAAAACGTGCTGCCCTCAAGTTGCCTGTGGAACCAAGTACCTTTGTGCTTCAATTAACTCAACCATCCGTTGAACCATCGCCAGGGCAGAATAAGCGAAGGAAGGAAGGAAGGCAGGCCCCGGCAAGTACTTTCCTGCTGAGCTCCCAGGAGCCACCGACAAGGAAGCTGCCGGGGACCCCAAGCTTGCCGGGGAGCTGCAGGCTCCGGCAGGGCCTCAAGCCCTTGTCATAGAGAAAGCTGTGTTGGGGAACGTTGCAGAAAATTAAAAAATTTCCTACGGTTTCACCAAGATCCATCTATGAGTTCATCTAAGCAACGAGTCTAGGGAGAGAGTTTGCATCTACATACCACTTGTAGATTGCGTGCGGAAGCTTGCAAGGTGATGATGTAGTCGTACTCGACGTGATTCGAATCACCGATGACCAAGTGCTGAACGGACAGCACCTCCGCGTTCAACACACGTACGGTACGGGTGACGTATCCTCCGTCTTGATCTAGCAAGGAGGAAGGAGAGGTTGAGGAAGACAGCTCCATCGGCAGCACGACGGCGTGGTGATGGTGGAGAAGCAGTACTCCGACAGGGCTTCGCCGAGCACACAACGGAGGAGGAGAGGTGTTGGGGAGGGGAGGGCTGCGCCTTGGCTTGTGGTGTGGCTGCCCTCCCCTCACCCCTCTATTTATAGGGGAAGGGAGAAGGGGGCCGGCCCCTCTAGATCCATCTAGAGGGGGGGCGGCGGCCAAGGGGAGGGGGGACTTGCCCCCCAAGCAAGGGGGGGCGCCCCCTCTAGGGTTCCCCCCTCAACCCTAGGCGCAAGGGCCCAGGGGAGGGGCTGCGCCAAGCCCACCAGGGGCTGGCTAACCCCCCACACAGCCCAAGTGGCCCCCCCGGGAGGGGTGGCCCCTCCCGGTGGACCCCCGGAACCCTTCCGGTGGCCTCGGTACAATATCGGTATGCCCCCGAAACTTTCCGGTGTCCTTTTAACAACTTTCCATATATAAATCTTTACCTACGGACCCTTCCGGAACTCCTCGTGACGTCTGGGATCTCATCCAGGACTCCGAACAACATTCGGTAGTCACATACTAGTCTTCCTAATAACCCTAGCGTCACCGAACCTTAAGTGTGTAGACCCTGCGGGTTCGGGAGACAGGCAGACATGACCGAGACGACTCTCGGGCAATAACCAACAGCGGGGTCTGGATACCCATGTTGGCTCCCACATGCTCCTCGATGATTTCATCGGTTGAACCACGATGTCAAGGATTCGATCAAACCCTGTATGCAATTCCCTTTGTCAATCGGTACGTTACTTGCCCGAGACTTGATCGTCGGTATCCTAATACCTTGTTCAGTATCGTTACCGGCAAGTCACTTTACTCGTACCGTAATGCATGATCCCGTGGCCAACACCTTGGTCACCTTGAGCTCATTATGATGATGCATTACCGAGTGGGCCCAGAGATACCTCTCCGTCATACGGAGTGACAAATCCCAGTCTCGATCCGTGTCAACCCAACAGATACTTTTGGAGATACCTGTAATGCACCTTTATAGTCACCCAGTTACGTTGTGACGTTTGATACACCCAAGGCACTCCTACGGTATCCGGGAGTTACACGATCTCATGGTCGAAGGAAGAGATACTTGACATTGGTAAAGCTCTAGCAAATTTACTACACGATCTTTTATGCTATGCTTAGTATTGGGTCTTGTCCATCACATCATTCTCCTAATGATGTGATCCCGTTATCAACGACATCCAATGTCCATAGTCAGGAAACCATGACTATCTGTTGATCACAACGAGCTAGTCAACTAGAGGCTCACTAGGGACATATTGTGGTCTAAGTGTTCACACGTGTATTACGATTTCCGGATAATACAGTTATAGCATGAACAAAAGACAATTATCATGAACAATGAAATATAATAATACTTTTATTATTGCCTCTAGGGCATATTTCCAACAGTCTCCCACTTGCACTAGAGTCACCAATCTAGTTACATTGTGATGAATCGAACACCCATAGAGTTCTGGTGTTGATCATGTTTTGCACGCGAGTGAGGTTTAGTCAACGGATCTGCGACATTCAGATCCGTGTGCACTTTGCAAATCTCTATGTCTCCATCTTGAACATTTTCACGGATGGAGTTGAAACGACGCTTGATGTGCCTGGTCTTCTTGTGAAACCTGGGCTCCTTGGCAAGGGCAATAGCTCCAGTGTTGTCACAGAAGAGTTTGATCGGCCCCGACGCATTGGGTATGACTCCTAGGTCGGTGATGAACTCCTTCACCCAAATCGCTTCATGCGCTGCCTCTGGGGCTGCCATGTACTCCGCTTCACACGTAGATCCTGCCACGACGCTCTGCTTGCAGCTGCACCAGCTTACTGCTCCACCATTCAACATATACACGTATCCGGTATGTGACTTAGAGTCATCCAGATCTGAGTCGAAGCTAGCGTCGACGTAACCCTTTACGACGAGCTCTTCGTCTCCTCCATAAATGAGAAACATGTCCTTTGTCCTTTTCAGGTACTTCAGGATATTCTTGACCGCTGTCCAGTGTTCCTTGCCGGGATTACTTTGGTATCTTGCAACCAAACTTACGGCAAGGTTTACATCGGGTGTGGTACACAGCATGGCATACATAATAGATCCTATGGCTGAAGCATAGGGGATGACACTCATCTCTTCTTTATCTTTTGTCGTGGTTGGTGACTGAGCCGAGCTCAATCTCACACCTTGTAACATAGGCAAGAACCCCTTCTTGGACTGATCCATTTTGAACCTCTTCAAAATCTTATCAAGGTATGTGCTTTGTGAAAGACCTATGAGGCATCTCGATCTATCTCTATAGATCTTGATGCCTAATATATAAGCAGCTTCTCCAAGGTCCTTCATTGAAAAGCACTTATTCAAGTAGGCCTTAATGCTGTCCAGAAGTTCTATATTATTTCCCATCAAGAGTATGTCATCTACATATAATATGAGAAATGCTACAGAGCTCCCACTCACTTTCTTGTAAACGCAGGCTTCTCCATAAGTCTGCATAAACCCAAACACTTTGATCATCTCATCAAAGCGAATGTTCCAACTCCGAGATGCTCGCACCAGTCCATAAATGGATCGCTGGAGCTTGCATACTTTTTTAGCGTTCTTAGGATCGACAAAACCTTCCGGCTGCATCATATACAGCTCTTCCTTAAGATGTCCGTTAAGGAATGCCGTTTTGACGTCCATCTGCCATATCTCATAATCATAGTATGCGGCAATTGCTAACATGATTCGGACGGACTTCAGCTTCGCTACGGGAGAGAATGTCTCGTCGTAGTCAATCCCTTGAACTTGTCGATAACCCTTAGCGACAAGTCGAGCCTTATAGATGGTAACATTACCATCCGCGTCCGTCTTCTTCTTAAAAATCCATTTGTTTTCTATCGCTCGCCGATCATCGGGCAAGTTTGTCAAAGTCCATACTTTGTTTTCATACATGGATTCTATCTCGGATTTCATAGCCTCAAGCCATTTGTTGGAATCTGGGCCCGCCATCGCTTCTTCATAGTTCGAAGGTTCATTGTTGTCTAACAACATGATTTCCAGGACAGGGTTGCCGTACCACTCTGGTGCGGAACGTGTCCTCGTGGACCTACGAAGTTCAGTAGTAACTTGATCCGAAGTACCTTGATCATCATCATTGTTTTCCTCTTCTGTTGGTGTGGGCATCACAGGAACGGTTTCCTGCGCTGCACTACTTTCCCGTTCGAGAGGTAGTACTTCATCGAGTTCTACTTTCCTCCCACTTACTTCTTTCGAGAGAAACTCTTTTTCCAGAAAGCATCCGTTCTTGGCAACAAAGATCTTGCCTTCGGATCTTAAGTAGAAGGTATACCCGACAGTTTCCTTAGGGTATCCTATGAATACGCATTTTTCCGACTTGGGTTCGAGCTTTTCAGGTTGAAGTTTCTTGACATAAGCATCGCATCCCCAAACTTTTAGAAACGACAGCTTAGGTCTCTTCCCAAACCATAATTCATACGGTGTCGTCTCAACGGATTTTAGACGGTGCCCTATTTAAAGTGAATGTAGCTGTCTCTAGAGCGTATCCCCAAAATGATAGCGGTAAATCGGTAAGAGACATCATAGACCGCACCATATCCAAGAAAGTGCGATTACGACGTTCGGACACACCGTTTCGCTGAGGTGTTCTAGGCGGCGTGAGTTGTGAAACGATTCCACATTTCCTTAAGTGTGTGCCAAATTCGTGACTTAAATATTCTCCTCCACGATCTGATCGTAGGAACTTTATCTTTCGGTCACGTTGATTCTCTACCTCACTCTGAAATTCCTTGAACTTTTCAAAGGTCTCAGACTTGTGTTTCATTAAGTAGACATACCCATATCTACTTAAGTCATCAGTGAGAGTGAGAACATAACGATATCCTCCGCGAGCCTCAACGCTCATTGGACCGCACACATCGGTATGTATGATTTCCAACAAGTTGGTTGCTCGTTCCATTGTTCCGGAGAACGGAGTCTTGGTCATTTTGCCTAAGAGGCATGGTTCGCATGTGTCAAACGATTCATAATCAAGAGACTCTAAAAGTCCATCAGCATGGAGCTTCTTCATGCGCTTGACACCAATGTGACCAAGGCGGCAGTGCCACAAGTATGTGGGACTATCGTTATCAACTTTACATCTTTTCACATCCACACTATGAACATGTGTAATATTACGCTCGAGATTCATTAAGAATAAACCATTGACCATCGGAGCATGACCATAAAACATATCTCTCATATAAATCGAACAACCATTATTCTCAGACTTAAATGAGTAGCCATCTCGTATTAAACGAGATCCAGATACAATTTTCATGCTCAAACATGGCACTAAATAACAATTATTAAGGTTCAAAACTAATCCCGTAGGTAAATGTAGAGGTAGCGTGCCGACGGCGATCACATCGACTCTGGAACCATTCCCGACGCGCATCGTCACCTCGTCCTTCGCCAGTCTCCGTTTATTCCGCAGCTCCTGCTGTGAGTTACAAATATGAGCAACGGCACCGGTATCAAATACCCAGGAGTTACTACGAGTACTGGTAAGGTACACATCAATTACATGTATATCAAATATACCTTTGGTGTTGCCGGCCTTCTTATCCGCTAAGTATTTGGGGCAGTTCCGCTTCCAGTGACCTTTCCCCTTGCAATAAAAGCACTCAGTCTCAGGCTTGGGTCCATTCTTTGACTTCTTCCCGGCAACTGGCTTACCGGGCGCGGCAACATCTTTGCCGTCCTTCTTGAAGTTCTTCTTACCCTTGCCCTTCTTGAACTTAGTGGTCTTATTGACCATCAACACTTGATGTTCTTTCTTGATTTCAGCCTCTGCTAACTTCAGCATCGAGAACACTTCAGGAATGGTCTTTACCATCCCCTGCATGTTGTAGTTCATCACAAAGCTCTTGTAGCTTGGTGGGAGCGACTGGAGGATTCTGTCAATGACCGCCTCATCTGGGAGGTTAATGTTCAGCTGGGTCATACGGTTGTGCAACCCAGACATCTTTAGGATGTGCTCACTGACAGAACTGTTTTCCTCTATCTTACAACTGTAGAACTTGTCAAAGACATCATATCTCTCGACCCGGGCATGAGCTTGGAAAACTAGTTTCAGCTCTTCGAACATCTCATATGCTCCGTGATGCTCAAAACGCTTTTGGAGCCCCGGTTCTAAGTTGTAAAGCATGCCGCACTGAACGAGGGAGTAATCATCAGCACGAGCTTGCCAAGCGTTCATAACGTCTTGGTTCTCTGGGACGGGAGCGTCACCTAGCGGTCCTTCTAGGACATATTGCTTCCTGGCAGCTATGAGGATGATCCTCAGGTTCCGGACCCAGTCCGTATAGTTGCTGCCATCATCTTTCAGCTTGGTTTTCTCTAGGAATGCATTGAAGTTCATGTTGACATTAGCGTTGGCCATTGATCTACAAGACATATTTGCAAAGGTTTTAGACTAAGTTCATCATAATAAAGTTCTAATCAAATTATGAACTCGCACTTAGATTAGACATCCCTCTAGTCATCTAAGTGTTACACGATCCGAGTCGACTAGCCCATGTCCGATCATCACGTGAGACGGATTAGTCATCGTCGGTGAACATCTTCATGTTGATCGTATCTTCCATATGACTCGTGTTCGACCTTTTGGTCTCCGTGTTCCGAGGCCATGTCTGCACATGCTAGGCTCGTCAAGTTAACCCTAAGTGTTTTCGCTGTGTAAAACTGTCTTACACCCGTTGTATGTGAACGTAAGAATCCATCACACCCGATCATCACGTGGTGCTTAGAAGCGACGAACTGTAGCAACGGTGGACAGTTAGGGGAGAACACTTCTTGAAATTTTGTAAGGGATCATCTTATTTACTACCGTCGTCCTAAGTAAACAAGATGCATAAACATAATAAACATCACATGCAATTATATAGTTGTGACATGATATGGCCAATATCATAAAGCTCCATTGATCTCCATCTTCGGGGCTCCATGATCATCTTGTCACCGGCTTGACACCATGATCTCCATCATCATGATCTCCATCATCGTGTCTTCATGAAGTTGTCACGCCAACGACTACTTCTACTTCTATGACTAACGCGTTTAGCAATGAAGTAAAGTAGTTTACATGGCGTTCTTCAATGACACGCAGGTCATACAAAAAATAAAGACAACTCCTATGGCTCCTGCCGGTTGTCATACTCATCGACATGCAAGTCGTGAATTCTATTACAAGAACATGATCTCATACATCACAATTCATCATTCATCACAACTTCTGGCCATATCACATCACATGATCAATCGCTGCAAAAACAAGTTAGACGTCCTCTAATTGTTGTTACATCTTTTACGTGGCTGTGATTGGGTTCTAGCAAGAACGTTTTCTTACCTACGAATAACCACAACGTGATTTTGTCAACTTCTATTTACCCTTCATAAGGGCCCTGTTCATCGAATCCGCTCCAACTAAAGTGGGAGAGACAGACACCCGCCAGCCACCTCATGCAACTAGTGCATGTCAATCGGTGGAACCGGTCTCACGTAAGCGTACGTGTAAGGTTGGTCCGGGCCGCTTCATCCCACAATACCGTTGAAGCAAGAAAAGACTAGTAGAGGCAAGTAAGTTGACAAGATCCACGCCCACAACAAATTGTGTTCCACTCGTGCATTAGAGAACTACGCATAGACCTAGCTCTGATACCACTGTTGGGGAACGTTGCAGAAAATCAAAATTTTTCCTATGGTTTCACCAAGATCCATCTATGAGTTCATCTAAGCAACAAGTCTAGGGAGAGAGTTTGCATCTACATACCACTAGTAGATCGCGTGCGGAAGCTTGCAAGGTGATGATGTAGTCGTACTCGACGTGATTCGAATCACCGATGACCAAGTGCTGAACGGACAGCACCTCCGCGTTCAACACACGTACGGTACGGGTGACGTCTCCTCCGTGTTGATCCAGCAAGGAGGAAGGAGAGGTTGAGGAAGACAGCTCCACCGGCAGCACGACGGCATGGTGATGGTGGAGAAGCAGTACTCCGACAGGGCTTCGCCAAGCACACAACGGAGGAGGAGAGGTGTTGGGGAGGGGAGGGCTGCGCCTTGGCTTGTGGTGTGGCTGCCCTCCCCTCACCCCTCTATTTATAGGGGAAGGGAGAAGGGGGCCGGCCCCTCTAGATCCATCTAGAGGGGGGGCGGCGGCCAAGGGGAGGGGGGACTTGCCCCCCAAGCAAGGGGGGGGGGCGCCCCCTCTAGGGTTCCCCCCTCAACCCTAGGCGCAAGGGCCCAGGGGAGGGGGTGCGCCAAGCCCACCAGGGGCTGGCTAACCCCCCACGCAGCCCAAGTGGCCCCCCTGAGAGGGGTGGCCCCTCCCGGTGGACCCCCGGAACCCTTCCGGTGGCCTCGGTACAATACCGGTATGCCCCCGAAACTTTCCGGTGTCCTTTTAACAACTTCCCATATATAAATCTTTACCTCCGGACCCTTCCGGAACTCCTCGTGACATCCGGGATCTCATCCGGGACTCCGAACAACATTCGGTAGTCACATACTAGTCTTCCTAATAACCCTAGCATCACCGAACCTTAAGTGTGTAGACCCTACGGGTTCGGGAGACACGCAGACATGACCGAGACGACTCTCGGGCAATAACCAACAGCGGGGTCTGGATACCCATGTTGGCTCCCACATGCTCCTCGATAATTTCATCGGTTGAACCACGATGTCGAGGATTCGATCAAACCCTGTATGCAATTCCCTTTGTCAATCGGTACGTTACTTGCCCGAGACTCGATCGTCGGTATCCCAATACCTTGTTCAGTCTCGTTACCGGCAAGTCACTTTACTCGTACCGTAATGCATGATCCCGTGGCCAACACCTTGGTCACCTTGAGCTCATTATGATGATGCATTACTGAGTGGGCCCAGAGATACCTCTCCGTCATACGGAGTGACAAATCCCAGTCTCGATCCGTGTCAACCCAACAGATACTTTTGGAGATACCTGTAATGCACCTTTATAGTCACCCAGTTACGTTGTGACGTTTGATACACCCAAGGCACTCCTACGGTATCCGGGAGTTACACGATCTCATGGTCGAAGGAAGAGATACTTGACATTGGTAAAGCTCTAGCAAACGAAATACACGATCTTTTATGCTGTGCTTAGTATTGGGTCTTGTCCATCACATCATTCTCCTAATGATGTGATCCCGTTATCAACGACATCCAATGTCCATAGTCAGGAAACCATGACTATCTGTTGATCACAACGAGCTAGTCAACTAGAGGCTCACTAGGGACATATTGTGGTCTAAGTGTTCACACGTTGTCGGGGCGGACTCTGTGCGCCACGAGCACCTATGGGGCACGGGGGCCCCTTCTCTAGTCCGGCGAGGGAGCGGAGGGCATGCGCAGAGCAGATAGGGGTCGGGCGCGCGGGGGAGACGGGCGATTTTTACCCAGCTTCGGGGCTCTCCGGAGAGATAAAACCCCTACTGCTGCTTTGTGTTTGTATTTGATCTTGCTCGAGAGCGCGAGCGTATGGTGGTGTTGCGTGTGTCGAATGGACCGAACCCCTCCTGCTTGCGCATGGGCCTCCCTTTTATAGTCAGAAGGGGGCATCCACAGGTGGCAGCATAGGAAGAGGGGGTAAAAAGGTAAAAACGCAGGTTGGTACAACAGTGACCAACAGTGTCCCCTACCTAACTCTGACGGCAGGGGTCAAGGGCATTTAATGCCCGTCCGGTCGCCCCAACAGAGCAAAGAAACGACCGTTAGGTGAGCCACCGGTTGCCACGATGGCGTCTCTGTCAGCTCCGCTTGCCACCTTGCTCCGCATGGCTGTGCGGCGCCTCGCCACGTGCCCCTGGAGTGGCCTTGGGGTGACACGTCGCTGGATGCGCTGGAGTTTGGGTGGAAGCCTTGCCGCGGCGAGTGCCTTTCCGCGGCCCTTCTCTTCTTGTGCCGGCAAGCTTGCCGGCCGCCGAGCCTTGCCGGGACGCGCGGGACGTCGCGGCAAGTCTTCTGGGAGCGCCTTGGCTAGCCTTCCCGGCAAGCTCCTCTTGCCGGGGCCTTTGTCTTCTCAGTTGATACTTTGTTCTTGAATGGCAGTAGTATGTATTGACGAAGGGTCTTGGCGGGCGCCCGGCAAGCCTTGCCGCGGGGTGCTGCGGCTGCTCGTGCACAAGTTCGGGGTACTAAGGTACCCCTACTTTAGTGCACCGACAGGAGCCCCCGGGCCTGGGCCATACACGGTGCCGAGCGTTGTTGGGCCAGGCCCAAAACGGTGCTCAGGCACGCGCGGCCTGGGTCCACACATAATCGGACTCCGTGTCCACCGCGTCCTCCCGCAACGGCACGCGTCGATTGCGGCGTCGTGGGAGAGAACATGGTCAATACTTAATTTCAAGGAAATGCGTAACGTTCGCATCCCCCGTTTATAAGCAGAGGAAACGGGGCCGTTCCCCCACTTCTGCCACTTGCAGTTCCTTCCTCCGAAAGCTCCGCCGTTCTCCTCCGTCTCCTGAATCGAGAGGAAAACAGCGCTCCACCGCCCGTCGTCACCGTCGCTTTCGCCTCCCCCCGCCGTCTCCTCCATGGCTCCGAAGGCTGGGAAGGCTACGAAGGCCGCGAAGGCTGCGAAGGCCGCAAAATCGGCCGAGGCGTTGGAGCTCGAGGCGCTGCGCAAGAAGCAGGTGCTTTTCCCCCCCGAGCTCACTCCGGAGGCGTTGCGGGCAGAGTTTTACCTCTTCTGGTCGACGGAAACGCGGGCGCATCCGCGCACGCCGGTGCTTTCCGCGGAGGCCTCCAAATCGAAGAAGTGCCCCAAAGGGTACTACTTCTTCCCTGTGTTCTTCTATTGCGGGCTCTGCCCACCTTTTTCTGATTTCTTTTGCGACATCATGAACACCTACGGGTTTCATCTGCTTGATTTCATCCCCAACGCCGTTCTGACCATTGCGGTTTTCGCACACCTCTGCGAGAACTTCGTTGGTATCCTCCCCAATGTGGCCCTTTTTCGTCACTATTTCTCTCCTTGGGCCGAGAAAGGGGAGCCACTGGCTGGTGGAATCGCCTGGACCTCCCGGATGGGCATGAAGGAGGTGTACTTGTCGGGCGAACTCCGCAGCAAGTGGGACGAGTGGAGGGCGGAGTGGTGCTGGATCTGTCATGCCAATCCGCCGTCGTTCACTAAGCTGCGCAAGACTCGGGTGGTGCGTGGCAACGACTGGAATGCTCTGTCGTCGGATGACGCCAAGCTGACGATCGCCACTACCCGAATCCTCCGGCTCAGGCATGCCGGACTTACAACAGGGGCGGTTGGCGCGGATTTTCTTCGTCGCCGTATCGCCCCTCTGCAGGCGAGGGGGAGGCCCGCCTGGCAGTTCAGTGGCCCGACAGATTTCATGAGGCTACGCCCAGGCCTCAACTTCAACTTCACGGTCATGGAGCTTGGCGCGATGCTGAGGGAGATGTTCAAGCATGACCCCAATCATCCAGAGTGGTTCCAGTTGGCGCAGGGCGTCGTCCCCTTGTGCAATAATTCCCAGCGCGATCGTATCTGCGCAATGATGCCAGAGTGCGACTCGCATGGGATAAGTGCAAACTGGATAGAGCCTGCTGCCGAGGTTGTGCAGCAATTCTTCGATGACTTGTCAGAGGTGGCAGTCAATTCCGACGAGCAGAAACTCCTCACCCGCGCCACCACTGCCAATGAGCTAGCGTATATCGCTAGCAGGGCCGAAGAGGCGGCGGCAGCCGCCGCAGCGGGCGAGTTTGGCTTCACGTTGGCGGAGGCGGATGCAGCTGCGGCGGCAAGCCTTGCCGCCCGGGAAGAACTTGCCGGAGAAGGCGATGGCGAAGGGGAGGCCGAGGCCGGGACGGGCGAGCCCGTCGAGGGCACGAGCGGCCAGCCGTCTTCGAGCAATTTGCCTCAGGCGGAGCCCACAGCGCAGCCCCAATTACGACCAAGAAGGCGCCTCCGTCGAGTCGGAGAGCTGGCAGAGGAGCAGGCCATCCAGCAGCCGTGGCGCCGTGGGACACGTTCCGCCGCGGCAAGTACGGTTGCCGCGGGAGGGTCCCAGGCTGCGCCGGCAACTGAGGCGGGGTCTTCCCGGGCTGCCACGCCTGATCCTGCCGCAGCTCGCGGCAAGCGCCGGAGGGAGCCTACTCCTCCGCCGCGTCACGCCGAGAGGGTACTAGAGTTCGACCTCTCCGCGCTGAGCTCCGACGACGATGAGGAGGAGGAGGAGGAAGAGGACGAGGAGGAGTATGGCTTCCTCCTTTCTGCACTCGTTCTTCTTCGTTGTTGCTTATCTCGTATCCAACTTTGCTTTTTCCTGGACTTCTGTTTCTTTTCAGGACTTTGGCCGAGAGGGCGGCGAAGAGAGCCAGGATCCCCGTGGTCGACATCGGGGACGATCCTGCCGTGACGACGGAAGGCACGTCCGAGACCACCTTGACAGACCCGATCCCTTCTCCTCGCCGCAGCCCCAGCGCAGCCCCCAGCGTAAGTGCCGTGGTTCGCTTCCCTTTGTGGGGTGCGCGTGAGTGCTTCTCCTTCTGCTGACATTTGGGTGATTGGCTCGTTTGTACACAGGAGCAGAACAGGCCCACCAGGAGCAGTCGGAGGCCGACCCGGAGGTGTCGTCGGCTTCGACTATGCCACCAAGGGCCGATTCCCCGCTATGGGAGCCCTCTCCGGCAAGGAAAGGATCTCCGGCAAGGGGTGGAACCAGTGAGCCCCCGGTGACGGGGCCCACGATCGCAGAGCCCAGCACAGGTGACCCTCCTCGTCAGGGATTCTCCCTTTTCTTTCTTTTGGGTATTTGCCTGACTTTCCCTTCCTCTCCCTGCCTTCAGATCCTCCCCTTGGGGACCCGATGGAAGCTGAGGCCACCGGCGAGGAGGACGGGCGCGGCAATACTGGTGATGCCACCGCTGACGAGGAAGAGGCCGGCGTGGAGGAGCCCGCCGGCGAAGAGGCCACCAAGGCCGCTGGCACAGGAGCGCGAGGCGCTGCATCGACTGCCGGCCCATCCGCCGCTGACGCAGTGCTGGGCTCCGAGGAGCCCCAGCCCGGCGCTTACCTGAAAGCCGGCGAGGGCGTGTATATCAAGCTCCCCTGGGCATCGAGCTCCACGGCGCCGGTTGAAGGGGAGGAATTCGACGGGGAGGTACTTGCCTCCGCTGGGCTGGCGGTGGTTGACAGGCCAAGAAGCAGCAGTGGCGAGTCCGAGGAGGAGCAGCTGCTCCGGAAGCTGGTGTCACTCTACCATGCCCGGCAAGCGAGGCTTGAGTCTCGGGAAGCGCTTGTCGCGCAGGCGGGAGTTGATATAGAGAAACATGCGCAAGAGCTCAAGAGCCGCAACCTGGAGGCCCCTCCGGTCCATCGCCGAGGAGAGGGCGCAGCTCGATGAGGTGAAGAAGGCGTTCATCCTGGAGAAGGCTGAAGCCGAGGAGCAGCAGAGGCTCGCCGCCGAGGAATTGTCCAAGCGGGATGGTGAGCTAGGAAGGCGTACTTGGACAGCCATGACGAGGAGCTCGCCGTCCGGGAACAATCACTTGGCGGGGCACTCAAGGAGGCGAAGGACGCCGCTGCGGCGGCCGAGGCCGCCAGGAAGGAGTTAGAGGAGAAGGTGACGCGGCTGGAGGCGGACATGACAAGGAAAAACGACGAACTTGCCGCACTCCAGCGCGAGCGTGAAAAAGATGCGCGCGCCCATGGCGATATGCAAGCCCAGCTCATCGAGAAGGCCAAGGAGCTGAACGGCGCCAAGGACTCGAATGCCGACCTGGAGCTAAAGCTGTCCACTTTGGCGGGGACGCTGGACGCCGCCAAGAAGCGGGAGGACGACTTGAGGAAAGAGCTCAAGGACAACGTGGAGTTGCTGACGAGGGCCGCCGAGGCTCAGAACACTTTCAAGACCACGGTGGAGCTCTGGACGGAGGGCCTCGTCAACATCGCCGCGCTCATCGATGAGGAGCTGGCGGAGCTGAACTTGACGGGCTTCGGGTACTCTGCCGAGGAGAATCTCCAGCCCAGCGCCAAGCTCACGCTCTTCTTCAAGGACGTGGTGACGGCTCTCCGGCAGCTCCGGGAGAGGATCCCGAAGCAGCTGGCCGATGAGTCGCGCGCGGTCTGTGCCGGGGTCCTGGAGAAGGTGTTGGTGAAGGTCCTCTTCCGCAACCCGGGCATCGACCTCTCCCGCGTCACCAAGAACCTGCCGGAGAACGCCGACCTTGAGGAGCTCAAGGCCATCGTCGCGCCCATCGTGGACAAGGTGAACGAGGTCAGGAGGGTCGACGGCGGGTGCGCGGATTAGGCGGCCCTTCTTCTCCCTTCTCCTTGCTGTTGCTGTTTTGGTTATGAGAACAATTTAGTCAATGCCACAATAAGTCATTCTTGTAATATAACTTTATTCTAGGTACTGCTTGCCACGTTATTCCCTTTACTTTGTTGTGTCCTTTGTATGCTTTTACCCTACGTTTTGAGGGACCTTGCCGGCGCAAGCACACTTGCTGAGTGCGGAACGTCAGCAGCCCGCTGGCGGTGCTGCCTCCGGCAAGAAATCTTGTCGGGACTAGTTGCAGCTCGCTTGCATTGTTGAGCGGGCTCGGAAACAAAGCAAGGGCGCAACTTAGTCGCGAGTCGATTCCTCCGCGCACAGGTTTTCCATACAAGGCACGAACGTTCAAGGGATATAACTTGAAAAATTTAAAAACGACTAGGCTCAAACTTTGGCTACTTATCTTTTCTGTTTTCTTCGCCCCGGCAAGGCTAGATTCCTTTGAACGGAGCCCGGTCCAGACTTTTATCTCCTCCTCCCCCCCCCCCCCGGTGAACTTGTGGGCGGAGGTATCTTCCTTTTTTGAGAAGAAAGAAGAGAAAATAATGATATAGGATCTTAAGTTTCTTTATTGCTTACCGGGGGTAAGTGCTGCACAAAGTGTCAGATATATATGCAAAAGAGAAAAAATGCACCGAATTTGACAAGGCGTGCAGGGCACATAAACTTTATTTACGCACGGGGGCTGCGCCCGGCTTTGTACAAAGTGTTACATGCGACAGCGGCAAGGCTTGTACAAAAGGTGGTTGTCGGAACGGGTCCGGCAACCGCGCCTCATGGGTAAAACTTGCGAAGATGTTCTATGTTCCAGGAATTGCTCACCGGAATGCCATCTTCGGTCTCAAGGCGGACAGCGCCGGGCCTAGTGACTCATTTTACCCGATAAGGGCCCTCCCACTTTGGCGTCAACTTGTTTGAATTCTTGGCGGATTGAATGCGCCGAAGAACAAGGTCGCCTTCCTCGAAGCTTCTGGCGTTAACCTTGCGGCTATGATAGCAGCGCAAGGCTTGCTGGTAGCGAGCAGCTCGCACAGCAGCCTGAAGACGATCCTCCTCGAGGAGCAGCGCGTCATCTTGACGCAGCTGCTCTTGCTCAAGCTCATCATAAGCGAGCACTCGTGGCGATCCGTATACGAGTTCCGTGGGGAGAACTGCCTCTGCTCCATAGACAAGAGCAAAAGGTGTCTGGCCAGTGGCTCGATTTGGTGTCGTCCTGATCGACCAGAGAACCACCGGCAACTGCTCGATCCAATTCTTTCCGCACTTATGCAGCCTGTCGAAAGTTCTGGTCTTGAGCCCGCGCAGCACTTCAGCGTTCGCCCTCTCCGCTTGACCGTTGCTTCTTGGGTGAGCAACAGAAGCGAAGCAGATCTTGGTGCCAAGATCTTGGACGTACTGCATGAAGGTGTGGCTCGTAAATTGCGTGCCATTGTCGGTGATGATCCTGTTAGGGATCCCGAAACGGCAGACAATCGACCTAAAGAACTTGACTGCTGATTGTGCTGTTACCTTCCTCACTGGTTCCACTTCAGGCCACTTTGTGAACTTGTCGATTGCAATGTACAAGTACTCAAAGCCCCCGACAACTCGGGGGAAGGGGCCGAGGATGTCGAGCCCCCAGACCGTAAATGGCCAGGACAAAGGGATTGTTTGGAGAGCTTGAGCTGGTTGATGAATCTGTTTGGAATGGAACTGGCACGCTTCACACTTGGTTACTTGTGCAGTTGCATCCTGGAGGGCTGTCGGCCAGAAGAAACCTTGCCGAATAAGCTTTACCAGCAAGTGCTCTTGCGCCAATGTGGTGACCACATATGCCTCCATGTATCTCCGCCAACAGCTGCCGCCCATCTTCCCGGGAAATGCACTTCAATTTCACCCCGTTGAATCTTCTTCTGTACAGTATGTCATCGACAAACTAGTACATACTTGATTGCCGGGCTACTCTTTCCGCTTCTTCTTGTTCCTCGGGAAGTTCCCCTGTTTGAAGGAAGTGGACGATCTGTTGTGCCCATGCCGGAGCCTGAGGGTCGACGACAAGGACTAAAGGCGCAAATGCTACTGCGGGAACATCCGCTTCCACGACAAGGATCTGGGATCCTGCCGGAGTGTGATCCTCCCCGGCAAGCGTGTCGGGACACAGCTTGTCGGGAGCATCTACTTCAGCGAAACAGGCCCTAGTGCTCGCCGGAGCAGATCCCTCCTCAGCACTTTCTGTGTTGATCCTGGGGACCTTCTTGGCGGCGGCTTCGGGGAGTTCTGCCGGAAAGTAGTCGCCAGTAACCAACTTTCTTTTCTTGCTCTGTCTAGTTGATGGTGTCACAGATGGCTGAATCAGCTTGAGCACAAAAATCCCTGGTTCCACAGGCAATTTGAGTGCGGCGCACTTTGACAGGCAATCCGCAATGTCATTCTGAGCTCTTGGAACATGTTCCATCTGCAGGCCGTCAAAATGCTCTTCTAGCTTTCTCACTTCATCAATGTATGCCTCCATCAATGGACTCTGATAATCTTTGTTAACTTGGCGGACGACAAGCTGTGAGTCACCCCTGACAATAAGCTTCCTGATCCCAAGTTCTGTCGCGATCCTGAGTCCGGCAAGCAAGCCCTCATATTATGCAGTATTGTTTGTTGCTTGCTCCTTGGGAAAGTGCATCTGGACCACGTATTTGAGGTGCTCTCCGGTGGGTGCGACAAGTAGTACGCCCGCACCGGCGCCTTGCAGCGAGAAGGCACCATCAAAGTACATGATCCATTCTTTGCCGGCTTCCTTGACGGGGATGCTCCTCTCCGAAGTTTCTTCATCGGGTGTTGGCGTCCATTCTGCTATAAATTCTACCAATGCTCGGCTCTGAATTGTTGAAGTACTTTCAAACTTGAGGCCAAAGCTTGACAACTCTAGTGCCCACTCGACAATCCTGCCCGTTGCTTCCGGGTTCTGCAATATCCTCTTCAACGGAAAGCGAGTGACCACTGTGATCTCATGTGCTTGAAAGTAATGGCGCAGCTTCCTCGAGGCCATGAGGAGGCCGAAAAGAAACTTCTGCACACCAGAGTACCTTGATCTGGCCCCATGTAGAAGGGAACTGACAAAGTAAACTGGGCGCTGCACCATCTTCTTCTGTTTTTCTTCTCGTGGCTGCGCAGACCCATCCTTGCCGGAACCAGAACTTGCCGGATCGGGGCTTGTCGGGCCAGAGCTTGTCGGGGAAGCCCCCTGCTTGTCGTTGGACTCGCTTGCCGCGGCTACTGGCTCATCATCTGCCTCCCTCTCCGCCACTAACGCAGCACTAACCACTTGATTGGTTGCCGCCAGATATAGCAGTAACTTCTCTTGTGGCTTAGGTGCGACAAGTGTTGGAGTGGAGGACAAATATTTCTTCAAGTATTGCAGCGCAGCCTCCGCTTCCGGAGTCCACTTCATTGGACCCGCCTTTTTCAAGATTTTGAAAAACGGCAGGGCACGTTCAGCAGACTTGGAAATGAACCTGCTGAGGGCCGCAACGCAGCCGGCAAGCCTCCATACGTCCTTGACTCGCTTGGGTGCTTCGATTTGCTCGATGGCCTTGATCTTGTCGGGATTGGCTTCAATCCCCCTCTGTGACACAAAGAATCCGAGAAGCTTGCCGGAAGGAACTCCGAACACGCACTTCTCGGGATTCAACTTGAGGTTGATCTTGGGCAGGTTTGTGAAGGTCTCGTCCAAATCTTGGATCAAAGTCTCTTTGTCCTTGCTTTTGACTACTATGTCATCCATGTAAGCTTCTACATTTCTGTGCAACTGTGGCTCAAAAGCATGGCTGACTACTCTTGCAAATGTAGAACCAGCATTTTTTAACCCGAAAGGCATCCGTACGAAGTAGTACGTGCCACATGGAGTAATGAATGCGGTTTTCTCCTCATCCTCTTCTGCCATGAAGATCTGATGATATCCTGAGTAAGCATCGAGGAAAGAGAGCAGGTCACATCCGGCCGTGGAGTCTACAATCTGGTCAATGCGCGGCAAAGGGAATGGATCCTTGGGGCAGGCTTTATTAACATCAGTGAAGTCGATGCAAAGCCTCCACTTCCCGTTTGCCTGGCGCACGACTACTGGATTGGCTAGCCACGTCGGATGCAGTACTCCTCGGACCAGGCCTGCTGCTTCCAACTCCTGATCTCGTCTGCTATGAATTCTTGACGCTCTACTGCTTGCTTTCTGACTCTTTGCTTGACGGGCCGCGCGTGAGGGCAGACGGCAAGGTGGTGCTCGATTACTTCCCTGGGAACACCGGGGATGTCGGATGGCTGCCATGCAAACACATCGACATTCGCCCGCAGGATAGCAATGAGCGCGCTTTCCTATTTAGGATCAAGCGTGGCACTGATGGTGAAGGTACCACCAGTGTCGTCCTCCTTGGCGGCCACCTTCTTGGTCTTTGGTGAGGTTATCTTTGCCTTCTTGCACTTGCCGGC
Organism: Triticum timopheevii; assembly: GCA_963921465.1. NCBI lineage: Eukaryota > Viridiplantae > Streptophyta > Magnoliopsida > Poales > Poaceae > Triticum > Triticum timopheevii. The sequence continues at coordinate 147,376,404 of OY997270.1, forward strand.
GGAGCTCGATGGCGCGTCCTCGACGGCAGCGCAGCACTCCGGGGAGGTGCGTTCGCCGGAGTGGGCGCCAGAGCTATCCTTGCCGGACTTGGCCTTCTTCTTCCCCCGGGGAGCTTCGGCGGCAAGTGGCTTGCGCTCTGCCACGGCTGCTGCTTCCCGGTAGATCTTGTCGGTGCAGATAAGCGCATCCTTCTTGTCTCCTTGGACAGAAATGACACTTATCGGACCAGGTATCTTAAGCACGTTGTAGGCGTAGTGAGAGGCTGCCATCAACTTGGCGAGCACAGGACGGCCTAGTATCCCGTTGTAGGGCAACGGGATATCAGCAACATCAAATGTGACTTTCTCTGTCCTGAAGTTCAGCTCGCTGCCAAATGTCACTGGCAGTGTGATCTTCCCCTTCGGCTTGCTCCTTCCCGGATTTATCCCTTGAAATGTACCAGTTTCTTCGAGCTCGCTGTCGGGGATCTGGAGTTTCTTGAGCACTGCGGAGGAAATCAGGTTCAGGCCGGCCCCGCCGTCAACCAACATCTTCGTGACCTTGAGGTTGCGGATTGTTGGTGAGACCAACATCGGCAAGCACCCGACCGCGGTGATGCGATCGGGGTGATCCTCAACGTCGAAAACGATGGGCGTGCCAGACCACTTCAGAGGCTTGCGCGACTCAACGGACGGTTCTGCTGCATTTACTTCTCGCACCCACTGCTTGAGTTGGCGGTGCGAGGTGTGCAGAGAGGCGCCGCCGTCGATGCACAACACCTCTGTTGCTTTCTGAAAATCTTGGTCATCAGTCTCATCTTCCTCCATTTCATCATCCTCATCTTCATCTTCATCCTTATCGCGGCCACGGGGAGGCCTGTCTCCTTGCCGCGGCTTGGCCTTGCCGCGATGCCCTCCCCGGGCGGGAAACTTCTTGCCGGATCCTCCGCCACCTCCCTGGGCTCTCTCCTTATCGCGGCGCTCGTACTCAGCTTTCTGTAGTTCCGCCATCTGCTCCACTTTCTTGCAGGTTTGGAGGTCATGGCCCTTGGAGCGGTGAATCTTGCAATATCGCTTGCCGGAGCCATCCTGCTTGTCGGCGGCTACCACGGCCTCGCCGGAGTCATCGGCTTTGGCCTTGTTAGAGCCGCCTCCGTTGCCGGAATGCTCGATCGCTAGCACATCCTTAGCCTTTCTCTTCCTGTTGTTCCGCCTCCGGTTCTTCCTTGCCGGGGCGGCATCCTCACTGTCAGATCCTTCTGCTCCCGCGATCTCTCCGGGGATCTTCCTCCCCTCCTCAGCCCGTGCACACTTGTCGGCCAGAGCATAGAGCTCGCTGACATCTCTAATCTTGCACATCACCATCTCCTCCCTCATCCTGCGGTTGTGCACGTTCTGATGGAACGCGCTGATAACTGCGGCAGGGTGGACGTCTGGGATGTTGCGCTGCACCTGACTGAATCTCTGTATGTACTTGCGTAGGGGCTCTCCTTCCTTCTGGACGAGCAAATGCAGATCGCTTTCCTGGCCATGGGGTTTGTGGCCGCCTGTGAAGGCGCCGACAAACTGATGACACAGGTCCGCCCATGAAGAGATGGAGCCGTCCGGCAAGTGCATAAGCCAAGATCTGACGTTGGGCTTGAGCACCAGCGAGAAGTAGTTGGCAAGGATCTTCTCGTCGCGCCCTCCGGCAGCCTGCACCGCAATGGTGTAGATGCTAAGGAACTCCGACGGATGTATCCTGCCATCATACTTCTCGGGCACGTCGGGCTTGAAGTTCTTGGTCTTGGGCCACTGGACTTGCCGCAGCTCACAGGTGAACGCAGAGCAACCTGCCGCGTACGGCAAGTCGCCTGGTTCCCCTGGCACATGCATGTCGACAGTGGGCCCAGCGTGCTGGTCAGATTGACGTCGCGCTTCCCTTCTGCGCTCAATGCGGGTGCGAGCGTCTTCGTGTTGTCGTTCTTGGAGAACGTGGCGTTGATCACGGCGAGTTCGCGGGTCCGACGACGCAGTGGAGTCGGCGTCGGGGTTGGCCCGGCGGGGCGGCGATCTTGGCCCTCGAGGCTGGGAGTGCATGGAGGTGGCACCCCCAGCGGTCTTGTCGGGGCCGGCCTGTGCCTGGGTGCCTTGCCGGGGCTTCGACGCGCTCGGTCGCCTGGGCTTGTTGCCGTTGGCGAAGCCGATGAGGCTGTAAATGGTCATTCTCCAGTCGTCAATCTTGTGCGGCGCCGGAGGGTAATCTAGAAGCAGCTGGAATCAGGCCAGCACTTCCTCTGTTGTCTTGGGTGGCGGTGGCGACGAGCGGCGCGAGGAGCGGGATGTGCTCGGACTCCCAACTGGATTGGGAGGAGCAACACCCCGCCCGGGCGACCGTACCTCACTTGCGCCAGCATGCCGGCGTGCATGCTGGCCTCGAACATCCCGCGACCCACCAGCTTGGCCTTGCTCCAATGCAAGCACGGTGTTAGGAGCACCGGGGCGTTGTTGACCTTGCACCTCCTGGGAAGGGTGCGGCGTCTGCACGGTCGCCGACGCTTGCGGGGCCTTGTTCTTGGATCTGGTGACGACGTGCGTCCCACCGTCGGCGCCCGTTCCTCCGCCGGCGTCCACTCCACCGCCCGCTTGCTCCGGCGGGGGTGGTAGAATCGATGTAGACGGAGCGGCCATCTCCGAAGGCTTCTTCTTTGGTGGCATGTTGATGAAGGCGTTGATGTAGCGCGCGCGGAGACCGGATCAGATGCTCACGACCTCGACGAAGCCCCTACCTGGCGCGCCATAGATGTCGGGGCGGACTATGTGCGGCCACGAGCACCTATGGGGCACGGGGGCCCCTTCTCTAGTCCGGCGAGGGAGCGGAGGGCGTGCGCAGAGCAGATCGAGGTCGGGCGCGCGGGGGAGACGGGCGATTTTTACCCAGCTTCGGGGCTCTCCGGAGAGATAAAACCCCTACTGCTGCTTTGTGTTTGTATTTGATCTTGCTCGAGAGCGCGAGCGTATGGTGGTGTTGCGTGTGTCGAATGGACCGAACCCCTCCTGCTTGCGCATGGGCCTCCGTTTTATACTCAGAAGGGGGCATCCACAGGTGGCAGCGTAGGAAGAGGGGATAAAAAGGTAAAAACGCAGGTTGGTACAACAGTGACCAACAGTGTCCCCTACCTAACTCTGACGGCAGGGGTCAAGGGCATTTAATGCACGTCCGGTCGCCCCAACAGTGCAAAGAAACGACCGTTAGGTGAGCCACCGGTTGCCACGATGGCGTCTCTGTCAGCTCCACTTGCCACCTTGCTCCGCATGGCTGTGCGGCGCCTCGCCACGTGCCCCTGGAATGTGTAACGCCCTCGATGCGGCTATATCTCCCACGTGTCGAAGCACGACTTAGAGGCATAACCGCATTGAAAGCAATGTCGCAAGTGAGGTAATCTTCACACAACCCGTGTAATACATAAGGGAAAAGATACATAGTTGGCTTACAATCGCCACTTCACACAATTACATGAATAAAGCATTACATCATCCAGATACAATCAAGGTCCGACTAAGGAACCAAAATAAAAGAAGGACCCCAAATGCGACAAAAGGTCCTCGATCGACCCCAACTGGGCTCCACTACTGATCAACTAGAGCGAAACAACACAAAGGGCAAGATCTTCATCGAGCTCCTCCTCGAGCTTGGTTGCGTTACCTGCTCGGTAACATAGGCACCTGCAAACTGGTTTTGGAAGTATCTGGTGAGCCACGAGGACTCAGCAATCCCATTACCATGGGTATCAAGACTAGCAAAGCTTAATGGGAAAGGAAGGGGTAAAGTGGTGAGGTTGGAGCAGCAACTAAGCATTATATGGTGGCTAACATACGCAAATGAGAGCGAGAAGAGAAACAAGTGGAACGGTCATGAAGCTAGCAATGATCAAGAGGTGATCCTAAACACCTACTTACGTCAAACATAACCCAGAAACCGTGTTCACTTCCCGGACTCCGCCGAGAAGAGACCATCACGGCTACACACTCGGTTGATGCATTTTATTTCGGATCTGGTGTCAAGTTATCTACAACCGGACATTACCAAATTCCCATCTGCCACATAACCGCGGGCACGGCTCTCGAAAGTTTATACCCTGCAGGGGTGTCCCAACTTAGCCCATGACAAGTTCTCGCGATCATCGAAGGAATAGACCTTCACCCAGGACACTCCGATCAGGCTCGGTATCCCGGTACATCAAGACATTTCGACAATGGTAAAACAAGACCAGCAAAGCCGCCCGATGCGCCGACAATCCCGATAGGAGCTGCACATATCTCGTTCTTAGGGCAACACCGGATAGGTCAGCCTACGAGTAAAACCAGCCCTCGAGTTGCCCCGAGGTGGCCCCGCAGTCTGCCCGGTTCGGACCAACACTTAGACAAGCACTGGCCTGGGGGGGGCTAAAATAAAGATGACCCTTGGGTTAATTACTCCCAAGGGAAAGGTAGGTGGTGGTGAGGCAAATGGTAAAAGTCAATGTTGGGCCTTCCTGGACAAGTTTTATTCAAAGCGAACTGTCAGAGGGGTCCCATAAATCACCTGACCACGTTAGGAACGCAAAATCCGGGAACATAACACCGGTATGACGGAAACTAGGGCGGCAAGAGTGGAACAAAACACCAGGCATAAGGCCGAGCCTTCCACCCTTTACCAAGTATATAGATGCATTAATAATATAAGAGATATTGTGATATCCCAACCAAAATCCTGTCCACCATGGAGAAATCTTCAACTTCACCTGCAACTAGCAACGCTATAAGAGGGGCTGAGCAAAAGCGGTAACATGGCCAAACAACGGTTTGCATAGGAAAGGTGTCAAAGGTTAGAGGTTCATGGCAATTTGGGATGGCTTGACAAACAGGTAATAGGTAGCGCAGCATAGCGAAAGAACGAGGCAACTAGCATAGTAATGATAGTAGTGAGATCCAGGGTAGCGGTCATCTTGCCTGAAATCCCGCAAGGAAGAAGAATGAGTCCATGAAGAAGACAAACGGGAGTAGTCGAACGAATCCTCGCAACTCCGGAACGAAACCGAAGCTAACGAGAGAAGCAACCCGGAAAGAAGCAAACAACATAGTAAACAACCATCGCATAATCATGGCATGATGCACAACCAAGTATGATGCATGTCCGGTTTAATGAGGCATGGCATGGCAAAGTGCAACCAACAACACTACAAATTAAGTGGAGCTCAATATGCAACGAGTTGCATATTGACGGAACACCACATTCAAGTATTTAGTTCTCTCTTGTTTAAGCTACCCAACAATATCAAATGTTGATTAACATGGCAAGGGGTGAAGCATAACAAAACTACCTAACTAGGCAAGTTTAAATGAGGCCGGAATAACAAACAACAATTCCGGAAAATCCCCATGTGCATATTTCGAATTTGCTACTGTTCTGCCCTAAACACAATTTTAATGTTGTTAAACAGGAAAATAAAGTGCACCATGTTAAACTAGGCATTTTTCCACCCCATTTACATATAAAGTTTATTAAAAACCGAGCTACGGTTATTTAGTGATGAAATAAATCATTTTAGCATGACATTTGAGCAAATTTAAACAAACAGCATTTTAAACATTTTAAACATGGATGAAAGTGGCATATTATGAAACTAGATGAAAAACTAAGCATTTTTCATATATAAAGTTTTTACATATGATGCACGGTTGTGGAGTTATTAAATGCATGAAGATGGAGGGCCAATCTATAAAACTGGTAAATCCTAGGATAATACTAAAATCACAGCGCAGGAAAAAAAATAACACGGGCCAAAACTGATGGATCTGGGCTGCTCACCACGGGCTGAGGCCCAGGTCGTTGAGGTGGTAGGGGAAGCAGGCCGGCTGGCTTGAGGGCGGTGCGGGCAGGCCGCGGAGGGGGCTGGGCCCTCCTGGCGCTGGCTGGGCCTTGCTGGACCGCGGGCCCACGAGGCGGCCGGTCAACGGCGAGCGGGAACGAGCCCGCTCCCGAGAGGGACGACGACAGCGGCGGATCGCGGTGCCGCTCCGGCGAGCGCGGGACGAGGCGGGGTCGACCGGATCCAGGAGAGGAGGCGCTGCCGACGGCGGATCCGGACACGGCGGCGGCGGCGCTGCGGGCGAGGACGGGGCGGCGGCGACGCGGGGCCAGCGCCGGTGGGGAGGAACGACAGCGCGCGGGCGAGGCGAGGTGGCACGGCGGCGACGGCGAGTTGGCGGGGCGGCGCCGGCGTGGTGGAGCTCGCCGGCGGCGAGCGGCGAGGACGGCGGGGTCGACGACCGGCGAGGAGGCGGCGGCCGGCGGGAAGGCCGACGGCGCGGAGGCGGGCGCCTGCGGGCTGCGGCGGCGGCGTGCGGGCCCCGCGGGCCAGCCGCGGGCCTGGCGGTGCGGAGGAGGCCGGAGTGGCCAAGTGGCTCACCCCGATTGGTGCGGGCTGCGGCGGCGGTTTCGTCCGGCGGGCGCGGACACGTCCGGCGGGCGAGAGGAGGAGAAATTAGGGTTTCGGGGGGATTCATCCGCGAATTTGGAAGGGGAGGGTCTATTTATAGGTAGAGGGAGCTAGGAGAGTCCAAATGAGGTGCGGTTTTCGGCCACGCGATCGTGATCGAACGACCGAGAGCATTGAGGGGAGTTTTCTGGGCTTTGGGCCACTTTGGAAGGGGTGTTGGGCTGCAACAAAAGAGGCTTTTACGGTTACCCGGTTATCCGTTGGAGTATCAAACGACCTCCAAATGGCACGAAACTTGACAGGTGGTCTACCGGTGCTATACCAAGGCCGCTTGGCAAACCCCGGGCCATTCCGAGAAGGTTTAACACCCGCTCACAACAGGAGAGAAGAAGGGGACGCCAGGGGACATAGGAGTGCCGGATTGCAAAACGGACAACGGGGAAAAGGCTCGGATGCATGAGACGAACATGTATGCCAAATGAAATGCACATGATGACATGATATGAAACGCAGATGATGACATGGCAAAGTGCGACACGCAAGCACATGACATGGCAATGACGGCGAATAACTGGCGGACACCTGGCGCATCGAATCCGGGGCATTACAGAGTGGCCTTGGGGTGACACGTCGCTGGATGCGCTGGAGTTTGGGTGGCAGCCTTGCCGCGGCGAGTGCCCTGCCGCGGCCCTTCTCTTGTTGTGCCGGCAAGCTTGCCGGCCGCCGAGCCTTGCCGGGATGCGCGGGACGTCGCGGCAAGTCTTCTGGGAGCGCCTTGGCTAGCCTTCCCGGCAAGCTCCTCTTGCCGGGGCCTGACGGAGGGTCTTGGCGGGCGCCCGGCAAGCCTTGCCGCGGGGTGCTGCGGCTGCCCGTGCACAAGTTCGGGGTACTAAGGTACCCCTACTTTAGTACACCGACACACGTGTATTACGATTTCCGGATAATACAGTTATAGCATGAACAAAAGACAATTATCATGAACAATGAAATATAATCATACTTTTATTATTGCCTCTAGGGCATATTTCCAACAAGCTGCCCCCAAGGTAGAAGACATCCCTCTAGTCCTTGCCGTCGAGCCTCAGGTTCCGGCATGGGCACAGCATACCATTCGATTCCTCCAAACAGGGAAATCCCTGAGGAACAGGAAGAAGCAGAAAAGGTATCCCGTTGGTCCAGCATGTACCAATTTGTGGACGATGTAATATACCAAAGGAGACTGGACGACATGAAATTGAAGTGCATAACTCAGGAGGACGGACTGGAGTTGTTTGCAGAGATACACGGAGGCATATGTGGCTCCCACATAGGGTCAAGAGCCCTTGCCGTTAAAGCATTCCGAGAGGGTTTCTTTTGGCCCACCGCTCTCTAGGATGCAACTGCAAGTAAGCAAGTGTGAAGTGTGCCATTTCCATTCAAAGAAGCTTCATCAACCAGCTCAAGTTCTTCAGACAATCCCTTTCTCCTCGCCATTTTGGGTTTGGGGCTCGACATACTGGACCCTTTTCCCCGTGTTGTCGGGGGCTTTGAGTACTTGTACGTGGCAATCTACAAGTTCACAAAGTGGCCAGAGGTGGAGCCAATGAGAAAGGTGGCAGCACAGTCAGCTGTCAAGTTCTTCAAGGAACTAGTCTGCTGTTTTCGTGTGCCGAACAGAGTCATCACCGACAATGGCATGCAGTTCACGAGTCGCACCTTCATGCATTATATCCAAGACCTCGGTAGCAAAGTTTGTTTTGCTTCTGTTGCTCACCCCAGAAGCAATGGCCAGGCTAAATGGGCAAATGCTGAAGTGTTGCGAGGCCTCAAAACCAGAACTTTCGACAGGCTACACAAGTGCGGAAGTCGCTAGATTGATGAGTTGCCAACGGTTCTTTGGTCAATCGGAACGACACCAAATCAAGCCACTAGCTAGACACCTTTTGCCCTTGTATACGAGGCAGAAGCAGTTCTCCACACATAACTCATATACGGGTCACCTCGAGTGCTCGCTTATGATAAGCTTGAGCAAGAGCAGTTGCACCAAGATGATGCTACATTCCTTGAGGAAGATCATCTTCAGGCTGGTGTGCGAGCCGCTCGCTACCAGAAATCCTTACGCCGCTACCATAGCAGTAGGGTTCATGCCCGAAGCCTTGAAGAAGGCAACTGAAAGTGCTAGTATCGACTAGAGGGGGGGGGTGAATAGGCGATTTTTACGAAAGACTTCAATACATGATAGTTTTGAAGACAAACAGCAGAAATGACCTATTTGATATGCAGCGGAAGATAAACTACAATAAGCAAACCATAGTCATGTATGCAATGATGTAAAAGTACAAGACTAATAGCAACTAAGTAGTAAGGATCAGGATGGAAGATAGTACGAAGCCAATCAACAGTAGTGGTCAAGCAATGAAGTCAAACAGGTACGACAGATAGACAGTGACTTCACGAAGACAAACTTAAGTAAAGGAAGGGAGAGGATAGAACCGGTCACTTGTTGAAGATACAGGATTTGTTGGACCAGTTCCAGTTGCTGTGACAACTGTATGTCTGGTTAGGGAGGCTAAGATTCAACTCAGAAGACCGTGTCTTCACCTAGTTCCCCTTGAGCTAAGGACACACAGTCCTCGCCCAATCACTCTGGTAAGTCTTCAAGGTAGACTTCCAAACCTTCACAGAATTCGTTCACCAGCGATCCACAATGACTCTTGGATGCTCAGAACACGATGCCTAACCGGCTGGAGGATTCACAGTCCTCAAGTGTAATAAGTCTTTAGGTCACACAGATAGAAAGACTTCAGTGATGCCTAACACTCTTTGGCTCTGGGTGTTTGGGCTTGATCCTCGCAAGGATTTCTCTCTCTCAAAGGCTTCGAGGTGGGTTGCTCTCAAACGACAAAAGCCGTGCACTAACTCTGAGCAGCCACCAATTTATGGTGTAGGGGGTGGGCTATTTATAGCCACCGGGCAACCCGACCTGATATGTCCGAAATGACCCTGGGTCACTAAGGAACTGACACGTGTTCCAACGATCAGATTTCAAACACACACGGCAACTTTACTTGGGCTACAAGCAAAGCTGACTCATCCAGCTCTGGATAAGATTTGCTCTCATTGTCTTCGCTCGAAGACATAGGATTTGGGTTGAGCATCACTTCAGTCATTCTGACTTAGTTCACTTGGACCCCACTTAACAGTACGGTGGTTCTTATGACTCAACAAAGAAGAAAAGGAAACAACAAAACCACATAGTCTTCGCGCTCCATAGTCTTCACAGAATGTCTTCTTATGTCATAGTCTTCAATATGAATATCTTCACATACCACCATTGTCTTCAATGTCTTCATATATTTTTAGGGGTCATCTCCGGTAGGTAAACCGAATCAATGAGGGACATTACTTGCGTTATCCTGCAATTCTCACAAACGCATTAGTCCCTCAACCAACTTTGTCGTCAATACTCCAAAACCAACTAGGGGTGGCACTAGATGCACTTACAATCTCCCCCTTTTTGGTGATTGATGACAAACCGGTTGAAGTTTTCAACGGGGATAAAGTATGTGAAATTGTAAAGGATAGGGTATTGTCTTCATAAGAGGCAAGGGCTCCCCCTGAAGATGTGCATATAAGTAATTTGCTTTTGGAATGCAAATGCACATGGTAGGTTGTACTTGTGGAGATCCTCTTCAACTTATGAAGACAATTCATTATGCATGAAATGATATAGCAAGTAGAATGACATGCATAATGAAAAATGGATGTCTACAGATTGATCTAAGTGCGGAAGTTATCATTGCACATGCGGAATTTATCATCGCATCACAGTAAAGCAAATAAGTAGCAGACGACCATCGAGTTTAAGTGTTACAACTCAAAGAACCAAATGTTTCAAAAGCAAGAGTTGTAAGCATGAGGCAAAATATAAAGCAACCGCCCATGTGAACCCGCTTGAAGACTAACAACTCATATGCTTCTCCCCGTTTTGTCAGTAATGACTGAGGGAGTCCTGGACTAGGGGGTGTCCGGACAGCCGGACTATCATCGTCCGCCGGACTCCAAGACTACGAAGATACAAGATTGAAGACTCCGTCCTGTGTCCGGATGGGACTTTCCTTGGCGTGGAAGGCAAGTTTGGCGATACGGATATGTAGATCTCCTACCATTGTAACCGACTCTGTGTAACCCTAGCCCTCTCCGGTGTCTATATAAACTGGAGGGCTTTAGTCCGTACAACATAACCTCCATTACAACAATCATACCATAGGCTAGCTTTTAGGGTTTAGCCTCCTTGATCTCGTGGTAGATCCCCTCTTGTACTACCCACATCATCAATATTAATCAAGCAGGACGTAGGGTTTTACCTCCATCAAGAGGGCCCGAACCTGGGTAAAACATCGTGTCCCTTGTCTCCTGTTACCATCCGCCTAGACGCACAGTTCGGGACCCCCTACCCGAGATCCGCCGGTTTTGACACCGACATTGGTGCTTTCATTGAGAGTTCCTCTGTGCCGTCGCTAATAGGAAGGATGCATCCTCCCGTCCTCAAGGACGGTATTTTCGCCAAAGGGGCTTTGGCCGCCGGCCAAACTATCCGGCTAGGTGGTTTTCTTATGACCGCCTGTCCGGCCACTGCTTCGACAATGACTTCTCAAGTCGTCAAAAGCAATGTTCACGTTAGCTCGGAATTTGCCGAGAAGCTAGATCCAATAGAGCTCTCGTCTGTCAACGAGCTCTTGGATCGCATCGCCGCCCTGGGAGTCGCTACGGACTACAATCAGATTGGGCTTAAAAACGATCTAAGAGAGATTAACTCTCCCCAGGTCACCCACCACGTCGCAGTGGTAGAGAAACAATGCGGCGACTCTTCTCCTATATTGAAAACTAGTCATGTCCGGGCTCCCGAACCCACCATGCCGGATTTCCGCGGAGGGACGGACTTCGATCGAGCACTGAACTTAAAATCAGGCATCGTTCCGGACTCGTTGGACAACGTCCAGCAATCCAAGCTCCCAAATTTGGAAACTTCCTGGCCTTCGAGCCTCGAGATGGGCAGGGTTCCGGACTTAATTCCACCCACCCGCCCAGACATATGCGACCTATCTCTAATCCGGCAAGAGCCCGCCGAAACAGTACATCACTACTGGGCCAGATTCCTCCTGGTTATGGACAGGATAAAGGACTGCCGAGAGGAAAACGCAATCTCAATTTTTTGCAATAATTGCACGGACGAGGGAATCTTGAATGCCGTCAGCCGTCGTGAAATTACACGCTTCGCCGACCTGGCGTCCATAGTACGAAAGTACTGTGCGATGGAGAATTCCCGGAAAACCGAAAATAAATTTTGGGACAATCCGGCCCCGAATACAACCCTTGTCCGCAACAAAAGGGTGCATTACACTCAGGCACCTGACACAAAAACCAAAAAGCAAAAACCCCATAGAGGGCACGGACCCGTACTGGAGGGATGGCTTAGCGGACCCTGTAAAATTCACAGTACAGAAGGCGCTGTCCCAACTCATAGCCTACGAGCATGTTGGATATTACGGCAGGTGGCCAAAAGTGGCGAGGAGCTTCTAGCCCCGGAAAACCACTCCAACAATACCGGTACGGTATCAACAGTCTTCGAGACTTTTGCATCAAATAATATGCGAAAACGAACAATCCGCAGCCTCGCCGAAGTCTACCAAGTAGCAACAACAAATCCATGGAGCGACACAGCCATCACCTTCAACGCCAGCGACGAACCTAAATTCCGAACAGCCTGAGCACAAGCCGCGCTGGTACTTAGTCCAATAGTGGATGGCTTTCGACTTACAAAGGTCCTCATAGGATGGCGGCAGCGGATTAAACGTCATCTACGAGGAAACTCTTCAAAAAATGGAAATAGACTGGAGCCGTATTGAGCGAAGCGGCACAACCTTCAGAGGAATAATCCCTAGCCGGGAAGCGCGCTGCACCAGAAAAATCACACTCGATGTGCTGTTCGGCTCGCCGGACAATTACAGATCTGAAGAAGTCACGTTCCAAGTGGCCCCGTTCAACAGCGGATATCACGCTATATTAGGACGAGAGGCATTCACAATTTTTCAAGCCGTACCCCATTACGGGTACACGAAGCTCAAAATGCCCGGGCCCGGCGGAATAATCACTCTGGTTAGTGATCCAGACATAGCACTCCGCGCCGAAAACAAGACAGCCGCATTAGCCCTGGAGGCACTATCCGAAGCCCTAGCGGCAGAAGAACTCACCGCGCTGCGCTCTACGGCGAATAGGGATGATGTGATACTCGATAAGAGATCCAAGTCCACTTCCTTTAAACCAGCGGACGAAATAGTAAAATTCCAGGTCCATCCAACGGACCCAACAAAAACGGCCTCCATCGGGGCACAATTGAACCCCGATGTAGACGCCGCACTGCGAGAATTCCTTCGGGAAAATTGGGACATTTTCGCTTGGCACCACTCGGATATGCCCGGAATCCCACGCAGATTGGCAGAACACAGCCTAAACATCCTAAAAGGATTCAAGCCAGTCAAATAGGCGCTTCGATGATTTTCCGAACCCAAAAGACAGGCAATGGGAGAAGAGCTAGCCAAACTATTGGAAGCCGGATTCATCAGAGATATCAAACATCCGGATTGGCTAGCAAACCTGGTAATGGTACCAAAGAAGGACAAATCCTGGCGCCTACGCGTCGATTTCAAAGACCTCAACAAGGCTTGCCCAAAGGATCCCTTCCCCCTCCCCCGCATCGACCAAATAATCGACGCTACTGTAGGGCACGATTCATTGTGCTTCCTCGACGCATACTCTGGCTACCATCAAATCAAGATGGCGGAAGCAGACCAAGCCGCAACAGCATTCATCACTCCATATGGACCATTCTGCTTCAACACGATGCCCTTCGGACTTAAAAACGCCGGCGCAACATATCAGCGCATGATTCAAACATGTCTGGCCACCCAGATCGGCAAAACAGTTGAGGCATACGTAGACGATGTAGTCGTCAAAACCAAACACGTCGAAACTCTAGTAGACGACTTGAGGCTCACATTCGACAACCTCAGAGCATATGACATCAAGCTGAATCCGGAAAAATGCGTCTTCGGCGTACCAGCCAGAAAGCTACTGGGCTTCATTGTATCCGGTAGAGGAATTGAAGCAAACCCAGCCAAGATCTGAGCTCTGTCATAGCTGGATATCCCAAAAGACCTCAAGCAAATACAAAAATTGACTGGATGCGTGGCGGCTCTAAGCCGCTTTATCTCCCGTCTAGGAGAAAAGGCATTGCCCCTCTATCGCCTCCTTAGGCGCACCGAACACTTCGAGTGGACGGATGCTGCCACTGCCGGACTCGAAGAAATAAAAGCCATATTGGCAACAAATCAGGTCCTGGTTGCGCCCAACCTGGGCGAACCAATGTTGTTATACATCGCAGCAACACATCAAGTTGTAAGCACGGTACTCATCGTCGAACGAGAGACAGAAGGGCATAAATTCCCTCCTCAAAAACCAGTGTACTACGCATCCACTGTGTTAACCCCCTGCAAGTCCCGTTACCTGCACTATCAAAAGATAACGTATGCGGTGTTCATGGCATCCCGGAAGCTTCGACACTACTTTCAAGAGTGTTCGATAATAGTGGCCTCCGAAGTACCACTTAATGACATTATAAACAACCGCGACGCAACGGGCAGGATTGCAAAGTGGGCCATTGAGCTCTTACCATTCGATATAACTTACAAACCTCGGCGAGCTATAAAGTCACAAGTTTTGGCTGACTTTGTCGCTGAATGGACCGAAGCCGAACTCCCTAAAGAGTACGGCGCATACTCCAATTGGAATATGCACTTCGACGACTCTAAAATGTTGGCCGGACTGGGGGCTGGCGTCGTATTGACGTCCCCGACCGGGGACACAGTCCAATACGTACTTCAAATAATGTACACGGACTCCAACAATGCAGTCGAATACGAGGCCCTTTTACATGGTCTCCGGATGGCAATCTCCATGGGCATTCAACGCCTAGAGGTGCGCGGGGATTCAAACCTTGCAGTATCCCAAATAAATGGAGACTTTGACGCCAAGGATCCGAAAATGGCAGCATATCACAACGCTGTCCTAAAAATGTCAGCTCGGTTTGAAGGACTCGAATTCCATCACGTAGCCCGAGATAATAACTAAGCAGCCGACGTACTGGCACGCATCGGCGCAAAACGTGACGCTGTCCCTCCAAACATCTTCCTCGAACGGCTCTTCAAGCCATCCGTACTATGGGAAGAGGAGTCCGGAAATGACAAACCGGAAAAAACCGTGCCAACCGGCGATTCAGCCGATGACACAACACCTTCAGCCCCACGACATAATGGCAGTAATCGCCCCGTGGACAGAACCATTCCTAGCCTACTTGCTTAGGCAGGAACTTCCCAAAGACCAAAATGAGGCCCGCTGCATAGTCCGGCGATCTAAAGCCTACAAGGTCCATGAGGGAGAACTTTATAAGAAAAGCACAACCGGAGTCCTTCAAAGGTGTATCTCCGAAGAGGAAGGGCGAAACCTCCTGGCTGAAATTCATGCTGGACTAGGCGGACACCACGCAGCAGCTCGGGCCCTTGTAGGAAAGGCATTCCGTACATGATTTTATTGGCCGACGGCCCGGGCACATGCTCAGGACTTAGTCCAAAGATGCGTCAGTTGTCAGCTTTTTGCTAATCAGAGCCATATGCCACAACTGAGCGTGCCGCACTATCACGATGGGCATGATTTAGCTCTGCCGCCGGACAGTGCCCTGGAAGTCGCACATGAGTCTGCTCCGACCCCTAAATCGAAGCCGATCGCGCAGATCGACGATAGGTGCCTGGACACCACCTCGGGAGCTGCAATCTCTACGGCGATGGAGCCGAATACTGACCTTGTCCCTCGTAAAGCTCGTGACTCTGAGGTGCCGGACTCCTTGCCGGACTCCGAACCTCCTGCGCCCCTACCAATCGAATCCGATTGGGCGCCGATCATAGAGTTCACCGCTACAGACATCTGTCAGCACTCGCCCTTTGGCGACATTCTAAATTCGCTAAAGCATCTCTCGCTATCCGGAGAGCCCTGGCCGGATTATGGCCAGGATGGTTGGGATGCGGACGACGAAGAAATTCAAAGCCCACCCACCACCCACTTTGTAGCCACTGTCAACGATCTAACAGACATGCTAGACTATGACTCCGAAGACATCGACGGCATGGACGACGATGCCGAGACGATCAAGAACCAGCGCCCACAGGACACTGGAAGACCACCCCAACACATGATGTATATATGGTGGATAACCCAAAAGGAAGGGATAACGAGGACCAACGGGGCGCGGCAAAAGATAATCCCGCCGATAAACAACCAAAACAGCGACGCAGACGCCGCCCTAAGTCCCGCCTCGACAACAACAGCGCTCCTAATGACCCAGCAATAGAGCAGGGCAAACTAGTGGACGACGAACATGCAGCCAAGCAACCCTTCGAACAGGACAAGTCGGATAACCAATCCATGCCCGGCGAAACCAACAGTCCAGACGACCTCACACCAGACACACCACCGGTGAATAAGAGCCTTTGGAAAAGACTCGTCGCCACTGCAAGAAGTTTGAAGAAGGAAAAACGGAAGCTTAAAACAGCAGAAGACATACTCAGAATGAGGTGGAGCAAAGTGCTCAAAACCGCAGACAAATACGACAATGGCCATCAATCAAAGAGCTACCCGAAGCGCAAGCTGCTGCCAGAATTTGACGAGGAAGCCATAGAGCCCTCGCAGTCAAAAAATAAAGAGGCCGCCTGGCCGGATAGACGGCCAGATGATAGGCCAAAATCTGCAAGTGGCGCCGCACACAAGCCGACTCATGACCCTGGAAAAATAGATGGCCCAGCCAGGTCCATTTACGGGCCAAAAAAGAGGGCCCCAGGAAGCAACACAACACGTCAAGTGTTCGAAGACAACGGTACACCCAAATACAGGGGCGCCGCACACCCACTATGTTTCACCAATGAGGTGCTGGATCATGAATTCCCAGCAGGGTTTAAACCCATAAACATAGAGGCTTACGACGGAACAACAGACCCTGGAGTCTGGATAGAGGATTATATACTACACATACACATGGCTAGAGGAGATGATCTCCACGCCATAAAATATTTACCCCTCAAGCTCAAAGGTCCAGCCCGTCATTGGCTCAAAAGCCTCCCAGAAAACACTATTGGAAGTTGGGAAGAGCTTGAGGACGCGTTTAGAGCAAATTTTCAAGGGACTTATGTCCGCCCTCCGGATGCAGACGATCTAAGTCATATAACTCAACAGCCCGGAGAGTCAGCGCGCAAATTCTGGAACAGGTTTCTTACTAAAAAGAACCAAATAGTCGACTGTCCGGACGCCGAAGCCTTAGCAGCTTTTAAACACAACGTCTGAGACGAATGGCTCGCCAGACACCTCGGCCAAGAGAAGCCGAGGACAATGTCCGCGCTAACAAGCCTCATGAACCGCTTTTGCGCGGGGGAAGATAGCTGCCTAGCAAGATGCAGCACCAGCGAACCAAGTACATCCGAGATTAGAGATGGAAACGGAAAATCACGGCGCAGAAAAGAACAGCGCCGGAATAAAGAGAAAAGCCCAAAGAATACGGCGGTCAACGCCGGATTCAAAAGATTGTTGGGTTTTCAAATAGTCCGGCCGACTAAACGCCGAACACAAGGGGCTCGACGCATCAAGCGAAGACAATGACAAAGCCCACCAGCAGAGCACCGGAAAACAAAAGACTTTCCCACAAGAAGTCAATGCAGTAAACTCACTTCATGTGATAATACGGAAAAACAATGCGACACCCGCTGAGACGGGTCTCGCATGGTCCACCCCAGCGGAGCCTCGAGATTGGATGTCAAAACCAATCACTTTTGACCACCTGGACTATTCCAGAAGCGCTCGGAATGCAGGATGGACTGCTTTGATATTGGATCCTACGATCAACGGACTACAATTTACACAAGTCCTGATGGACGGAGGCAGCGATTTAAACCACCATATCCAAACACAATCCGCAAGTTGGGGATAGACCTTACTAAAATTCGACATAGCCGCACTTCCTTTAAAGGAGTGACACCAGGCACTTACGCCAAGTGCACAGGCTCCTTATTACTAGAAGTTGTGTTCGGGTCACCGAACAACTTCCGACGCGAAAAACTAATCTTTCATGTCGTCCCATTCAAAAGTAGCTATCAAGCACTATTGGGACGTGAAGCTTTTGTCCGCTTCAACGCTATACCACATTACGCGTCTCTTACACTTAAAATGCCCGGTCCACGTGGCATCATTTCATTACGAGGGTAACTTAAAGACCCCAGACACGGCTAGACAAGTCCGGCATAAATAAGCTAGGGGCTCCCTAGCCGCACACCCCCTCACAAGGGGCTGTGCGTACAAGCAAAAATGAGCTAATATAGACTCCGCTTTACTTATTTATTAATATTTTTCATATACTTTTTTCGCATGATTTACTTTCAAACTAAGTTCCGCTCTTTTTACAGATGAACAACGTGCACACCCGTCCAGGATAACGGCACAACGGAGACACAGGCGCAGACGTGCAGTAGGGACCCGTCGCAAGGATTCTTTTCAGATTAAGACCCTGCGTAAACCTTTTTTACTGTCTCTTGTTGCTATAATCCCCTGGTTTTTCATTATAACCGGAGTGGAGCCTGACGTTTTGGCATCGGCCGCATCAAAGGACCCTGTCGTACCTGGACACTAGGGGCTTAGGGCATTGTTCTACCCATCATCATAAAGACCGAACACCTCAGGGAGTGTTCGGCGTCTCGAGTTAGGCCTTATATGCATCAGCTCCGAATCATGTCTTTGGTCAAATGTTGGGTTTGCCCGGCTCCTGTGTTTTGCTGCCTTACGTTCCGTATCATCGGCTAACGCGGCACCAGGAGAACTACTACGATTGTGCCCCAGTTCGGCTGGGCGAGCACCTCAGTAGAGAAAGCCGAAAACTGACTGTCATGATACAGTGAGAGACTGGTCAACCACTCGATCGACCACCGGAATGTTTAGAATTCCTCCGCTTTGACGAAGGACCGTTTCCCGGTCAGGCACACACGCGCCCCGAATACGGAGGGTGCGGTGCCCCCAGGGGCTATATCGTAGCTCCACCCTCGAACTCCAATGGCTAAGTGAAAGTGTTAAAGCGTCATAGTCCGGTTGCCTTGTTTGCTACGCTACCACCTCCTCAACAGGACCGAGACGTCAGATTAAGTGTGACAATGTGCTATTTTTGCGAACACCCCCACACCTTGTGCGTGGGGGCTAAAGCCGAGGAATGCCATCTTTCAGGTTATACACATGTATACATAAACGGCCGCATAGGAGATATTTCAATACTTGGAACACACAAGTATAAAAAGCGATTACATCATAACCATTGTTTTACAAAATACAACGTTCACTTGAACGTGACATTTTTCGAGCACTGCGGCTCTATTACACGAGCGCCACGCATAACTTCCCCAAAATAGTGCTCGGCGGGTAACCGGCTTTCGTTCGAACCCTGGGTTGCTACAGTGGCGGCATCCATCTCTGTCCAATGTGTCTTCACACGGGCAAGGGCCATCCGCGCACCCTCTATGCATGCCGACCGCTTCATCTCCTTGATATGCAGCACCGCCCCAAGAAATTGCTGCAATAAGCCAAAATAGCTCGTCGCCTTGGGCCTCTCTGGCCAAACATGAGCCACGATATCCGTCATGGCAAGTCCGGACAACCTGTTCAGCTCAGCCCATTCAGCCAACCGATCGGTCAGCGGAAGTGAACGATCCGGAGTATGGAATTGAGATGAAAACAGCTCTTCCATCTTGTGATCCTTCTCACTCCGGAAGTGCACAACGGCATCTGCCGCACTTGCCGCTAAGTCCATATATGGATCCTCCGGACCCCACAACTGGCCAAGTTGGGCATAATTTGGATCCGTAAACCTGCGGTGCAGCAGAAAAGGCTTGCCAGCCACAATGTCTCCGGCTTGACGCAGCTCCTCCTTCATAGCACGCATTGCAGAACGGGCATCCTTGGCCTCAGCGGTGGCCTTTCCCAGGTCTTCTCGCTCCGATAGGCGCTCCTTTTCAAGAGCCTCATTGCGGTCGGTAGCATCCTTCAATTTAACGGCCAGTTCGGCCATCTCTTCCCTGCTTCGGCAGTGTGCAGCCCTTTAGGCTTCTAACTCTTCGGCCGCCCTCGAGGCAGCCGCATCACTCCTTCTGGCTTGCTCCTTGGCTTGAGCAAGTTCTGCCCGAAGGCCCTCCACAGCAGCAGCACCATCTGCGTCAAGCATAAATATTATAAGAGGTGGGCTTTGGCTCCCTTATAGGTGACTGCGGCGAAACAATTTACCTTGCGACTCGTCAAGTCGCTTGTTGACTAGCGCGATGTCTGCATCCGCAACATCGAGTTGCCGCATTAATTCAGCAACTCCATCAGTCCGGCTAGCCCTCGGACTATTTGCCACCTGCATAGGAAAGGCGACATTCAATACCTGCGATTTTGATCCTCGGCACGCTGTCCCTTTCGACAACCTACCGAGTCTCAGGGGCTACTATCTATACAGGGCGCACTTTTATGTGCAAAACTGTCAAAAAGGCGCGTCATTTTTACGTACCTCAAACCCCGCCAGCAAACTCCTAACGGCATTATGCAATCCGCTTTCGGCGGACGAAATCCTTCCAATCACCACGCTCATCAATACACGGTGATCTTCTGAGACGGACGCCCTCTCAAGCAGATCCTTCAGCTCCCCCGGCCGAATACTAGTCGGCGCCGAACTCTTCGGCTCTGCCGGACTCGGGGACACCCTCTGTGACGACACTTCAGGCTCGTCCGCCTTATCCGACGGCGCAGCAGACGGAGGCGTCTCGCTCTCCATCATCCCCGGACGAAGATCCCCCGAAGACGAGCTCATCTGAGAAGGTCGCAGATCTGAACGACAAGGTAAAAATTTGGGTTATCCTGAGAAGCACAAATAGGGATGTTTTGTTATTAATGAACTCCCCTTCTCCTACTCACGGCTCGCTGGAGGGCTGATCCTTTAGAGAAGATTGTACGCCCGGGACCTCCCCGGACGCAGGACCCTCCGGTGAAGATTTCTTCCCCCACTTAGGGGCGTTGGCCTCTGGGTCTTCGGAGGCGGTCCTCTTCTCCCCCTGGAGGGAGGGATTCTCGATCCCCCCTTCCTCAAGCGCCCCCTTGGGCGAGGTGGTAGCTCCTCTATTCCCCCCTTCGTCTTCTTCTGAAGGCGCGACCTCCAACATTCTGACCAGCACGGGCTCCGGCGCGGTCTCTGGGAGCGGGGCCGGACACCTTATCAGCTTTGCTTGCGCTATCCACTCCTGTTGGAGGATAACGCGTTAAGAAGCGAATTATAAAAAGCAAACAAACGGTACGTCTGAACACTGAGCTACTTACCCGAGTATCCGGGCGATTGCAGCTTAGGCCGACATCCTCGGTCAATTCCGGACACATCGCCTGTGATCCGAAGAACAACTTGTACATCTCCACGGGTGTCGTACCCATGAAGTGTTGGAGAATCCTTGGTCCCTCCGAATTGAACTCCCATAACCGGAGAGGACGGCGTTTGCAGGGCAGGAGACGCCTAATTAGCATAACCTGCATCACCATGACCAGATCGATCTCCCTCGCCTGGAGGTCTCGAATCCGGCCCTGCAATAGGGGCACGTCTTTTGACGGCACCCAATTGAGCCCTTGGTTGACCCACGACATCAACCGTCGTGGAGGTTCTGAGAGGAATGGGGGCGGCGGCTTCTGCCTGCTGCCCTTCGGAGTGGTGATATAGAACCACTCCCGCTGCCACAAGCCCAGCTCCTCTTGGAAGGAGCCCTCGGGCCACGGGGCATCGGCCCTCCTTCTTACGGCCGCCCCGCTGCACTCTGCTTGACGCCCCCCGATCATCTTCGGCTCCACATTGAAGGTCTTCAGCCACAGGCCAAAGTGGGGAGTGACGCGGAGGAAGGCTTCGCAGACAACAATAAACGCGGAAATATGGAGGATGGACTCCCGGGCCAAGTCATGGAAATCCAGCCCATAGTAGAACATGAGCCCTCTCACAAAAGGATCCGTCGGGAAGCCTAAACCCCGACGGAGGTGGGATACAAAGACGACATACTCACCGGGCTCAGGGGTGGGGATGGCCTGCCCTTCGGCGGTCAGCCTGTGCGAAACCTCGTACGACAGGTACTTGGCCTCACGCAGCTTTAGCACGTCCTCCTCCGTGATGGAGGAGGGCATCCACCGGCCCTGAAGGTCGGAGCCGGACATTGTTGAAGGTCCGAAGCGCTCGAATCTAGGGCTCTGAGTGTTTGGAACTTGGAGCAAGGAGAGGATTCGATGGAAGATTGAAAAGAAGAAACGAGCCTTGGTCCTATTATAAAGAGGGAGAATACCAAGAGCTATCTCTGTGACCGTTCGGGATTTGCATTCGATAGAGGAGGCGTGGCGATGGGCGCGGTTGGGTTACCCACGCCCGTATTGATGAGAATCCCGAAATAAGGGGAACACGATCTCTGCTTCGACAAGACGTGCCAAGGAAACCGCTTCGCTAAACGCGCTGAGGCGGTATAATAAAAAACGATTCAAGTAAAGGCTTGGTAGTGGTGTGACGTCACGCCGCAGAATACGTCAGCAGATTGAACTTGTGTACATTTTATTCTCTCTACGGGGGAATGTAGAATTTATTTTGCAGAGCCGGACACTATCCTGGTGTTCACAATCTTCTCTGGATTATTCAAAGGAGGAACCCGCCTTGCAATGCCGAACATTATGCGCGCCGGACTCATCGTCATTGAAGCCAGGTTCAGGGGATACTGAGGGACTCCTGGACTAGGGGGTGTCCGGACAGCCGGACTATCATCGTCCGTCGGACTCCAAGACTACGAAGATACAAGATTGAAGACTCCTTCCCGTGTCCGAATGGGACTTTCCTTGGCGTGGAAGGCAAGCTTGGCGATACGGATATGTAGATCTCCTACCATTTTAACCGACTCTGTGTAACCCTAGCCCTCTCTGGTGTCTATATAAACCGGAGGGCTTTAGTCCGTAGGACATAACCTCCATTATGACAGTCATACCATAGGCTAGATTTTAGGGTTTAGCCTCCTTGATCTCGTGGTAGATCCACTCTTGTACTACCCATATCATCAATATTAATCGAGCAGGACGTAGGGTTTTACCTCCTTCAAGAGGGCCCGAACCTGGGTAAAACATTGTGTCCCTTGTCTCCTGTTACCATCCGCCTAGACGCATAGTTCGGGACCCCCTACCCGAGTTCCGCCGATTTTGACACCGACATTGGTGCTTTCATTGAGAGTTCCTCTGTGCCGTCGCCGATAGGAAGGATGCCTCCACCCGTATTCAAGGACGGTATTTTCGCCAAAGGGGCCTTGGCCGCCGGCCAAACTATCCGGCTAGGTGGTTTTCTTATGACCGCCTGTCCGACCACTGCTTCAACAATGACTTCTCAAGTCGTCGAAAGCAATCTTCGCGTCAGCTCAGAATCTGCCAAGCAGCTGGATCCAATAGAGCTCTCGTCTGTCAACGAGCTCTTGGATCGCATCGCCGCCCTGGGAGTCACTACAGACTACAATCAGATTGGGCTTAAAACCGATCTGAGAGAGATTAACTCTCCCCAGGTCACCCACCACGTCGCAGTGGTAGAGGAACAATGCGGCGACTCTTCTCCTATATTGAAAACTAGTCATGTCCGGGCTCCCGAACCCTCCATGCCGGATTTCTGCGGAGGGATGGACTTCGATCGAGCACTGAACTTAAAATCATGCATCGTTCCGGACTCATTGGACCACGTCCAGCAATCCAAGCTTCCAAATTTGGAAACTTCCCGTCCTTCGAGCCTCGAGATGGGCAGGGTTCCGGACTTAATTCCACCCACCCGCCCAGACATATGCGATCTATCTCTAATCCGGCAAGAGCCCGCTGAAACAGTACATCACTATTGGGCCAGATTCCTCCTGGTCATGGACAGGATAAAGGACTGCCGAGAGGAAAATGCAATCTCAATTTTTTGCAATAATTGCACATATAAGGGAATCTTGAACGCCGTCAGCCGTCATAAAATTACACGCTTCGCCGACCTGGCGTCCATAGTACGAAAGTACTGTGCGATGGAGAGTTTCCGGAAAACCGAAAATAAGTTTTGGGACAATCCGGCCCCAACCCTAGTCCGCAACAAAAGGGTGCATTACACTCAGGCACCAGATACAAAAACCAAAAAGCAAAAACCCCATAGAGGGCACGGAACTGTACTAGAGGGATGGCTTTAGCGGACCCTGTAAAATTCATAGTACAGAAGGCGCTGTCCCTACACATAGCCTTCGAGCATGTTGGATATTACGGCAGGTGGCCAAAAGTGGCGAGGAGCTTCTAGCCCCGGAAAACCACTCCAACAATACCAGTACGGTATCAACAGTCTTCGACACTTTCGCATCAAACAATATGCGAAAACGAACAATCCGCAGCCTCGCCGAAGTCTACCAAGTAGCAACAACAAATCCATGGAGCGACACAGCTGTTACCTTCAACACCAGCGACGAACCTAAATTCCGAACAGCCCGAGCACTAGCCGCACTGGTACTTAGTCCAATAGTGAACGGCTTTCGACTTACAAAGGTCCTCATGGATGGCGGCAGCGGATTAAACCTCATCTACGAGGAAACTCTTCAAAAAATGGAAATAGACTGGAGCCGTATTGAGCGAAGTAGCACAACCTTCAGAGGAATAATCCCTAGCCGGGAAGCACGCTGCACCGGAAAAATCACACTCGATATGGTGTTCGGCTCGCCGGACAATTACAGATCCGAAGAAGTCACGTTCCAAGTGGCCCCGATCAACAGCGGATATCACGCTATATTAGGACGAGAGGCATTCACAATTTTTCCAGCAGTACCCCATTACGGGTACATGAAGCTCAAAATGCCTAGGCCCGGCGGAATAATCACTCTCGTTAGTGATCTGAACATAGCACTCCATGCCGAAAACTAGACAGCCGCATTAGCCCTGGAGGCACTATCCGAAGCCCTAGCGGCAGAAGAACTCACCGCGCTACGCTCTACGGTGAATAGGGATGATGTCATACTTGATAAGAGATCCAAGTCCACCTCCTTTAAACCAGCAGATGAAATAGTAAAATTCCAGGTCCATCCAACGGACCCAACAAAGACGGCCTCCATCGGGGACAATTGAACCCTGATGTAGACGCCGCACTGCGAGAATTCCTTCGGGAAAATTGGGACATTTTCGCCTGGCACCCCTCGAATAAGCCCGGAATCCCACGCAGATTGGCAGAACACGGCCTAAACGTCCTAAAAGGATTCAAGCCAGTCAAACAGGCTCTTCGACGATTTTCCGAACCCAAAAGACAGTCAATGGGAGAAGAGCTAGCCAAACTATTGGAAGCCGGATTCATCAGAGATATCAAACATCCGGACTGGCTAGCAAACCTGGTAATGGTATCAAAGAAGGACAAATCCTGGCGCCTATGTGTCGATTTTAAAGACCTCAACAAGGCCTGCCCAAAGGATCCCTTCCCCCTCCCCCGCATCGACCAAATAATTGATGCTACTGCAGGGCACGATTCATTGTGCTTCCTCGACGCATACTCTGGATACCATCAAATCAAGATGGCGGAAGCATACCAAGCCGCAACGGCATTCATCACTCCATATGGACAATTCTACTTCAACACGATGCCCTTCGGACTTAAAAACGCCGGCGCAACATATCAGCGCATGATTCAAACATGTCTGGCCACCCAGATCGGTAAAACAATTGAGGCATACGTAGACGACGTAGTCGTCAAAACCAAACACGTCAAAACTCTAGTAGACGACTTGAGGCTCACATTCGACAACCTCAGAGCATATGACATCAAGCTGAATCCGAAAAAATGCGTTTTCGGCGTACCAGCCGGAAAGCTACTAGGCTTCATTGTATCCGGTAGAGGAATTGAAGAAAACCCAGCGAAGATCCGAGCTCTGTCATAGCTAGATATCCCAAAAGACCTCAAGCAAATACAAAAGTTGACTGGATGCGTGGCGGCTCTAAGCCGCTTTATCTCTCATTTAGGAGAAAAGGCATTGCCCCTCTATCGCCTCCTTAGGCGCACCGAACACTTCGAGTGGACGGATGCTGCCACTGCCGGACTCGAAGAAATAAAAGCCATATTGGCAACCAATCCGGTCCTGGCTGTGCCCAACCTGGGCGAACCAATGTCGTTATACATCGCAGCAACACATCAAGTTGTAAGCGCGGTACTCGTCGTCGAACGAGAGACAGAAGGGCATAAATTCCGTCTTCAAAAACCAGTGTACTACGTGTCCACTGTGTTAACCCCCTGCAAGTCCCGTTACCTGCACTATCAAAAGATAGCGTATGCGGTGTTCATGGCATCCCGGAAGCTCCGACACTACTTTCAAGAGTGTTCGATAACAGTGGCCTCCGAAGTACCACACAATGACATTATAAACAACCGCGACGCAACAGGCAGGATTGCAAAATGGGCCATTGAGCTCTTACCATTCGATATAACTTACAAACCTCGGCGAGCTGTAAAGTCACAAGTTTTGGCTGACTTTGTCGCCGAATGGACCGAAGTCGAACTCCCTAAAGAGTACGGTGCATTCCAATTGGATTATGCACTTCGACGGCTCTAAAATGTTGGCCGGACTGGGGGCTGGCGTCGTATTGACGTCCCCCACCGGGGACACAGTCCAATACGTACTTCAAATAATGTACACGGACTCCAACAACGCAGCCGAATACGAGGCCCTTTTACATGGTCTCCGGATGGCAATCTCCATGGGCATTCAACGCCTAGAGGTGCGCGGGGATTCAAACCTTGCAATATCCCAAATAAATGGAGACTTTCACACCAAGGATCCGAAAATGGCAGCATATCGCAATGCTGTCCTAAAAATGTCAGCTCGGTTTGAAGGACTCGAATTCCATCACATAGCCCGAGATAATAACCAAGCAGCCGACGTACTGGCACGCATCGGTGCGAAACGTGACGCTGTCCCTCCAAACATCTTCCTGGAACGGCTCTTCAAGCCATTCGTACTATGGGAAGAGGCGTCCGGAAACGACAAACCGGAAAAAACCGCGCCAACCGGCGATTCAGCCGATGACACAACACCTTCAACCCACGCCATAATGGCAATAATCGCCCCGTGGACAGAACCATTCCTAGCCTACTTGCTTAGGCAGGAACTTCCCGAAGACCAAAATGAGGCCCGCTGCATTGTCTGGCGATCTAAAGCCTACAAGGTCCATGAGGGAGAACTTTATAAGAAAAGCACAACCGGAGTCCTTCAAAGGTGTATCTCCGAAGAGGAAGGGCGAAACCTCCTGGCTGAAATTCATGCCGGACTAGGCGGACAGCACGCAGCAGCTCGGGCCCTTGTAGGAATGTCACACCCTGATTTTCATGGCACAACACTTAAGTCAATAATCATGCTAAAATGTGGTTTGACAAAAACTTTTGAGTGTTTTGTCTTTGCTTTGATTGAATGTTTGACTGCTGTTTGCAAGTGCTCTAAAAATCAAATAAATCCTCCAACTTCTATACTTCATCTCCTTGATCCAAAACCTTTTCCCAATGATCATGCCATGTGTATAGAGCAATATAGTATTTTCTTACAAAAATAATTTGGCCAAAAAGTATTTTCAAAAATTAGTTTTCCAAAAACCCCTGAATTGAGATTTGCACTGCTAGTACTTAAGTAAGGGCAGTAAAAATCTTTCCAAAAATATATTTGACTCCTATTAGATATAGGATACCCAGAAACCACAAAAATATATTTTTTAAAGCTATTTTCCTATTTTATTTAAAAGCTTTTTCTGAAGGCCAGAAATGGTCTTTAATAGGGAAAAATTATTTTATTGTTTTAAAAATATTTGACAAAAATCAGGGAAACTCAGTGGACATATATTTTCCATATAAATGAGTTTAAACACATGGTCATGTTCAAAATATTGGTCAAATCCCTCAAAAACCCTTTCTAGATATTTCAAGCTTTTGAAATATTTACAAAGGAAATATTCCCAAAAAAATTCCAAGAAAATTCTATCATGTCACATATGACATATTAGATGATCTTGCCAAGTCTCATGACTTGGAGAACAAGATAACATCATCAAATCCCCTCAAAACCATTTCTGTCCATTTTGAAGTTTGAGCAACTTTACATTCCCAAACATTTCCAAATATTCTCAAACCTTGTGAACATTCTCAAATGGTCTAATTATTCATCTAGACCAAGAGGCACAAGTTGGAGAACAAGTTATATTTATCAAAGTGCCCCAAAACTCTCTGACCAGAATCAAATTTGAACAACTCTACATTACCAACTTTCTCTCCTTGATTCCAACTTTTGTGAGAATGATCACATGACCAAATGAGGCCACTACACCAAGTGGTGCATCAAGGAGAATTGATTTGCATGACTAAATCTTGGTAAAGCCATTTCTGCCAATTTCTAGGGTTTACCAAAGTCACATTGGCAACCTTTCCCAAATGAGCTCAAAATGGGTGGAAGGCCCTAATTATATGTGCCATTGCATCCTGTGGAGCCTCATGACAAATGGAAATCATCTTCTTGCCCAAACCAACATCAAACACCTTCTGGCAGAATCTCAAAATTCATGTTTTATCCCCTTCCACTAATCTCCATGACTTCTCCTTTTTACCACAGCCCCTCCTAGTCCCCCTCTACCTCTGGTGTGCTTCCCTGCCCGAGAGGAAATGATGGAGGGGGGCAGAGGCCCATTTTTCTTCTCTGGACAGCCACTTTTCCCTCCCCTTCTCATCTCTCTCTCACTCCTGGCAGGTCCCAGAGCATCCAATGCCACCTTCCCCCTTGTTTATTCCCTCTGCATGCCTTTGACACTAGTGGACACGCGAGTGCGCGCGCAAAAGCCGCGGATGCCGGCCAAAGACGCGCTCTGGAGCACGTCATCGCGCTCCCGACCGTTGACGCCGCGTCCCCCGACCACCTCGAGCCTCCCCCTCGCGCCAGTCGAGGTCCTCGACGTCCGCAACACGACAGCCGTGCAGTCCCCTCTCTCTCCCTCTCTCTCTCACCCCCTGTTGCTCGTGCCCGACGCCGCCCAGCTCGGCCAATGCTCGGCCTCGCACGCGCGAGAACCAGAGCCTCGCCCTGCTCTCTCTCTTCTCCTCCCTAGCTCTGGACCGAACCTAGGAATGCCCTAGACACGGTGCATCACCATCCCGAGGCCCGTAGCGATGAGCACAAGCTCGCCGGCGTATGAGCCCATGGTGGGCCGAGGCCTTCGCTATATAAAGCCGTCCCAGGCCTTCCTCTGGATCCCTTTCGTCCTCTCTCACTCCCAGTGACCCCTGGACCAACCCGCTCCCCTCCTCGTGCCCTCCATCCACCGCAATGGCCGGAGCTCCGCCTCCAGCCCCTGGCTAAATTCGGGCTATCCCGAGCCTCCCTCCTCTACGTAGCCACTCCAGCGCCCTATCATCACCACCACTGAGTCACCCCAAGCTCCAGTTCCTCCTCCCCGCGTCTGCCTCGCCGTGCTGAATCTCGCCGTCAGCCTCCTCCGCCATGGATGATGGGGCGCTCACCTCAGACCGCCCCCGCGCCCGTGGAGTACCTCGGATGATGTGTCGCACTCCCCCGAGCACGCCGGTGTGCCGGGCGCCCGCGGAGGTGGTCGGTGCCGCCGGGGAGAGCGCCTGCGCCGATCAGCCTCGCCTCTGCGTTTCACCGTCGCGCCGCGCGGGAGGTTGAGGGCGACCTGCCGCTGGGTCCCGCGCGCCAGCGACCCAGTGGGCGGGCCCGCCCGTTTAAGTTGAAGCGGCTTCGCTTGTTTCCGCCTCCCCCGCTCCGCTGACGTATTCCCAAAGGGCGCCATCGACGTCGCCTGAGCGCCTGGTGCGGCCGAGCCACTGGGCCGGCCCACAGTCTATCTGCCGCCCAGTGCGCAGGACAAGGTTAAGCCCTTTTTCTTATTTTTTTCTTTTTCCAGTCAACTTCAAAAATCCACAAATAAATCAAATCAAGTCCAAATTTGATGATTCTAATTTCTATAAGTTCATAAATTCCTGATCTATCACATGGTGCAATTTGCACATTTTTCCATAAAGATTTTCTTTGCAAACAATTATCAAATCCCATATTTCCATTTCTGTCATAAATTTAGAAAATCACAGAAGGCTCAAACTTGCTCCAAATGCCATGGTTCCACTTCCTAGACGAATCTAAGTTCATAACCTAGTTTATGAACATTTTTCTTGATACTTTCTATACCACATAAATTATTGAGCCATTTCTTCATATTTATCAACTTTGCAAATTCGTAGGAAATTCATTTGAACTCCAAATCCAGTGAAACCAATTCCTAGATGCTTCTAAAATCATCCTTTGTTAAATGGGTGCCTTTGCTCATTTTTCAAAATAATTCTTCTGTACACTTCTTGCAATTCCATAAACCCCTTGATTCCATCCTATCGAAATGTTTAGAAATATCCATAGATCCACTTCCATTGAAACCACTTTGGTCATCCCTCATATGACCAGAGGTATCCTAGAAAAGTCCAACTCATATTTTTTAGAGCACTTTTATTTCCTGCCTTGTTGTGTTGCTTATTATGGTTGCTTTCGAAGATAGTGGACGAAGTAGACGAAATGCTCGGAGTTGGACTAGAGATATTTGAAGACCTCGAAGACTTTGTTGAAACAGGCAAGCAGCCCTTTGACCATGTCTATGAAACCTTTTATGCATGCCATAAAGCTCTTTATTATTGTTGCATCGGAATCATGATGAGATGGTGAACCACGTGGGTTGGTTGCCTCGGTTACTTCCTCGTTGATACTTGCATTGTGCATGGCCCTACCTTCTTATGAGGGTTATGCCGGTGGGAGTAGATAGGATGCTAAAGTAGATGCTACGCAAAAGGGATGGGTATATGCATGGGGAAGGAGACAAAGTGATTTCAAAAGTCTTTTCGAAAACCCCGTCGGGTGCCACTTATGCCCGATGGAGATGATGAGATGGGTAACCACTTGATGACGAAGTGGTGTACCGAGGCAAGTGTGTGTGTTGTTTTCGAAAACGGATTGGTCGAAGTTGCGACCGTTATTCCAACCTTACATGCGCAACCACTCTACCCTTATATGGGAAAGGGCATTATTGAGTACCTAGGTCAATACTAGCTTGGAGCCCGCATTACTAGTGACGGGGGAGAGTTGGTGCTCTCTCTCGGGACGGGGTCGTGCAGGTAGGGCGGCCATGACTGTTTTCACAGGGCACCGGACACACCGTTGGTACCCCGTGCCAGTGGTATGTGATAATTATGGGAGCAAGGCTCCATGAAAGTGTTATGTGAAATGTTGGGCACGGGGGTTACTGCCGATCGAGTGGACTCCATGTTAGTGTCGTCTAGGGAAAGGTAGTGATCGGGTGCTTACCCCGGGTACTTGAGGTACCGCGGGTCGTGGCTGACACGGAAGTTCCCCGGATCTTGTGGGTACAGTGTGCAACCTCTGCATAGTGTAAAACTATTCGAATAGCCGTGTCCACGGTCAAGGACAGTTGGGTAACCGTTCTTGGGCTACGTCCACTTGTTTACAAACCAAGTGTGTGTGTTGATAAAATGACTTGGGTCAAGTCAAGGGACTTGACATGATTGAGATGGGTTGGTGCCCACTCTATTTATGTTAGATGGGTTGGTGCCCACTCTATTTATGTTGATATCTATAACCTGTCCTCTTGGTTACTGGAATTCTCTTGATGCATGCCTTACAAAGTTGTTGAACATGTCATTGCATTCAAAACTAGCTTTCTGCAAAATTTACCTATATCAAGCATTGTTGTATCTTGAACCAAAACATGGGTTGCTTGTGAGTACATTCAAACGTACTCACTGGCTTGTCCCTGGCTATTTACTTGGCCAGGCTTGAAAGAACAGGATATGATGAAGAATACTTCGGCGACGAGCATGCGAGCTAGGACGCTTCCCAGTCAGAATGCCTGTAGGGTTAAGGCAGATGGCATGGGTCCAAGTTATCGACGAAGATTTCTGCTGCGATGATATACTCAAGACTTGACCATAATTGTCCTACTTGTGTAAAACGGTATGTATGGATGTAAGACTCTTGTTATTCATCTTCTGTGTGTTCAGTGAGCATTGATCTCTGGGATCACTGTACACGTGCATTCGGTGATCACGACTTATGAGTCGGGGTCCCCACAGAGCTGGTATCAGAGCCATCCTGACTGTAGGAAGCCTTAGTTAGCATGGTCGTTAGTTAGGGTAAAACTATTTTCAAAACTACTACTAGTTTTCAAAACTATCTATACTTCTCTTCCCCTTCAGAGTTTTTCGAAAACTAGGGTATACTTTCCTTATTAACCCCTTCCCCTTCAAAACCTTTGGTCGCTAGAACCCTTATGCCCCTGACCACTGGATTCCTTGTAATCCTCGTGGATGATCTATAAGGAAGATGCCTTGCCAGACATTCACCCACATCTCCTGAACACAAGATTGGCGACATCACAACGAGACGATACCAACATAAGATTCATCCTCGAGGAATGAGGACCTGAAGACCCAGGAGATGGTGACACCCTTGACACTGCCCCAAGATGATGCAACCTTAGCCTACGATGATTAGGACATAGGATATGCAAGATCATGATATACATCACTAGTAGAGTAACCCTGTCACTACCGTTGTTGTATCGGCAACCACCGGTGGATGAGAACCTCGCCATTTGGTCCGCCTCACCATAGTGAGCAGGAAAACGGTTCTCCTCATCCCCCGCTCTTGGTGTCGATGTTGTCATCAACATGATGGACCTCTATTATGCCTTGTTAATGTCATTGCATAAAGGATTACCTACCTGGTACCATCAACGGCTTAGAAGACAAAAAGGGATCGTCGTGATTAAGAAGACAATAGAAGACCAAGTCAATGCCAGTTATGAGGAGCCACCTTCACCCCATCACTTCAACAGGCAAGAAGTTGTTGAAGACTCTTCAAGCTCAACTGGGATCGTTTCACCAAACAACTACAAGAGACGTAGCAGCACCTGAGGAAACCCGGGAGACTGCACGAGGCACAAGGCACGACTATGGAGTCCGAGAACCCCTAGGGTAGGATGAGTCGTCCCCCTATGCGCAGTCAAGTCCGTATGATGGTTCGAGTAGAACCATGATTGTGTGTTGCTTGTTTTTATTTGTTGTGTTTTGATATCAGTCGCCCTTTTTGCCCTAGGCAACAAGTACGCAACTATATCACCTGCCTTATTTTTTTATTTGTGTTTGGCCTTTTTGGCACCTGTTTGTTTGCACTTGCACTATAGAACCCCCTTTAGGCATTCCCCTCCTCTACGCTACTTTTCCCTCTCATCTCTTTCCTCAACTGGAGACAAGCAAGACAATATGCACCAAGGATTCCACCTCGGCGACCAACAAGCACTGAAGACTTTTGCTACAACCTCCTCGACCAAGTACAACCCCGTATGTTCACACCTCAAGACTAGAACCCTATTCCTAGACCCTTCAAGACTTCACAAGATACCCAGCTTGAAACCTTAACCATGTGCTTAACCCATAGAATTGCAAGAGAACCTGTTAAGCCTCCGTAACCTTGCTTGTCACTGGGTTCATTATGGAACTAGTGGACATAGTGAATGAGCACATTATCTTCCTAAGATAGCACCAAAACTGACGATGCCATAGGGAGGACCAATCTGAGGATATAGGAATAGAGGACAAATGACTTGGTGAGTTTATAGCAATGACTTGAGGAATTATATGAGACTATTTGGTGGATTATGAGGCTACCATGTTGGTGATGAACTTGGTGGGATCATGATTATAGAGTAGCATAGTTTTCGTTACCCCCTGAGTAAAATTGGATTTATATGATAATCATGATCGCAAGCTTGAATTCTTGGAAGTATTTGGATTTAACTTAGCCATGGGATATTGTTAGGAGACAGTTGATATTACGTAAATGACTTGGGGGAACATGTAGGAATTCTCGTTGGACAAGAGATTTGGATTTAAGTAGCAGATTCTAGTTGAATATAGATGCTGAGTATGTCTACATGGTTCGGAGTAAATTAGATTTAGGCTGATGATCTTGATCGTGATACCATGTTTCTCGGTGGAAAATAAACTAGGAGATTGGATTAATTGTCGGAGTTTATTTAGGCATCTTTGTGAACTTGACCTCGGAGGTTACTTGACCATGATAATGAAAATTGGTGGACTGACTATAATAAATATAGCTCTTTCAAGTATTTGGGGATTATAAGGACTTTAGAAGATCATGTGGAACACCAGCATATGCGTTGGATTTGTAGAATTAATGGATTATGATTCATAGGAAGGAAACAAGATCTTGGAGTGGCATACGACGTGTTTCCTTAGGATAGAGATGCACTAGTATGGGCCTTGGAAGAATAGGTTGAGCACTTGGATTGTCCTGTTTTAATTCCAGCTTGGAAGCTTGTATGCTCTACCCATGGATTTTTAGGGGTGGCCACACACACATGAGTTTGGGGATCATAGACATATATGATGTTGTTAGACCTCCTCTTGGGAGCCATGAGGATATGAATCACATGAGTGATGATTGGAGTTGACCTATGCAAATGATGCTATCGGTGAAATGATGTGATTTGTTTAAAGGACTAGATAGACTATTGGCATCTCAGAAACCGTGCTTAAAGGTAGGATGATAAATGTCCATTCGCACACTAGAATCCTTGAAACCCTTATGCCCTACCAAGCCACAACACGGTTGGATCATGACCTTGGGTCTTGTCTCTAGATCAATAAGACCTTGACCAATGCTCAACCGTGACCCTCACCAATGCCTCAGCCCACTCTACGTACCCCAAATACTTCATAGAGTACTTGGGCAAGTAAATCATCATCCTTACTTGAGGACATGAATGTCCACATGAAGACGGAAAAAGAGTTGATCAGCTGGTTAGGGAACATCCGAAGACCGCCATGTCAAGGAGGAAGAACTATACCAACCATCGTCGTCAAGGAGTGATCTTCCGCGTTGAAGACCGTGCATATCTGCAAGCCACTCCTCTCAAAGGCAACTACGGCCTCATGAAGGAAACTATGCTACTCATGATCTTGAGCTAGCAGCAGTGGTTCATGCCCTGAAGACATGGCGACATTACCTCTTAGGGAAGCGATGTGAGATATACACGGATCACAAAAGTCTGAAGTATATTTTCACTCAAAGGGAATTGAACACGAGGCAAAGAAGATGGCTAGAGTTGATCAAAGATTATGACCTTAGTGTTCAATACCACCCTGGGAAGGCTAATGTGGTGGCAAATGCATTAAGCAAAAACGCTTGTTCCTTGAATGCTATGCTTAAGGACAAGCTACCCGCCTTGTATGAAGAACAAGAAAGCTTTGGGTTGGAACTGGTTGCACCAGGATTCTTAGCTAACCTTGAAGTCAAGCCGACCCTAATGGGTGAGGTTAAAGGAGCTCAGACGGGACACGAGAGTATTGAAGGCATCAAGAGGAAGATCAAGGCGGGCAAAGCCCCCACTTCATTCCTGTCAAGACGACCTACAAGGGGAACCAGTTAGCCAGTCTTTACATCAACCGAATCGTGAGCATTCATGGCGTTCCCAAGGAAATTGTGTCAGATAGAGGGACCCAATTCACCTCAAGGCTCTGGAAGAAGTTCCAGGAGGCCATGGGGACCAAGTTGTCCTTCAGCACTGCTTTCCACCCACAGACCGGAGGTCAGATAGAACGAGGGAATCAGACACACGAAGACATGCTCCGGGCCTGTGTCTTAGCATATGGAGCTAAGTGGGAAGATTGCCTCCCTTTCGCCGAGTTCTCTTACAACAACTGTTATCAGTCAAGCCTTCAGATGACACCATTTGAGGTGTTATACGGATGAAAATGCCGCACACCCCTCAATTGGTCAGAAACCGGAGAAGGACTTGTCTTTGGGCCCGATATCCTCTGCGAAGTCGAAGAGCAAGTCCAGCTTGTCAGAGAGCATTTGAAGACTGCCAAGTCAAGACAAAAGAGCTACGCTGACTCACGTCGTCGAGACATGACCTTCCGGGTTGGAGACCATGTTTATCTCTGGGTCACCCCTCTCAGAGGAGCCCAGCGCTTCCATGTCAAAGGAAAGCTCGCCCCAAGATTCATCGGCCTTCTTCAAGATCACTCCAAGATTTAACAACCCCCTCTGAGATCACTACGAGACGAAGAGAAGACAATACCAGCTGGAGTTGCCACCTAAGTTACCTGGGTGCACAATGCTTTCCATGCATCACAACCCCCGGAAGTGTTTTCAACTTCCTAGCTAGCCCGAGCACTGATAAGGACACTAACCACCAAGCCATCGACCCCTAGCCCAATCTAACCTACCGCGAGCTACCCATTAGCAACCTGGATCAAGAAGAGCGTCATGCACGAAGCCACATCATCAAGTACTTCAAGCTCAATGGAGCACTACACGGAAGCAGAAGCAACATGAAGACTTGAAGACTACCCCAGATCCAAGTTTATGTATTCCTTTCCGCGCCTAGTCTGGGAATCTCGGGGACGAGATTCTTGTAAGGGGGGTAGGTCTGTCACACCCTGATTTTCATGGCACAACACTTAAGTCAATAATCATGCTAAAATGTGGTTTGACAAAAACTTTTGAGTGTTTTGTCTTTGCTTTGATTGAATGTTTGACTGTTGTTTGCAAGTGCTCTAAAAATCAAATAAATCCTCCAACTTCTATACTTCATCTCCTTGATCCAAAACCTTTTCCCAATGATCATGCCATGTGTATAGAGCAATATAGTATTTTCTTACAAAAATAATTTGGCCAAAAAGTATTTTCAAAAATTAGTTTTCCAAAAACCCCTGAATTGAGATTTGCACTACAAGTACTTAATTAGGGGCAGTAAAAATCTTTCCAAAAATATATTGGACTCCTATTAGATATAGGATACAAAGAAACCACAAAAACATAATTTTTAAAGCTATTTTCCTATTTTATTTGAAATCTTTTTCTTAAGGCCAGAAATGGTCTTTAATAGGGAAAAATTATTTTATTGTTTTAAAATTATTTGACAAAAATCAGGGAAACTCAGTGGACATATATTGTCCATATAAAGGAGTTTCAACACATGGTCATGTTCAAAATATTGGTCAAATCCCTCAAAAACCCTTTCTAGATATTTCAAGCTTTTGAAATATTTACAAAGGAAATATTCCCCAAAAAAATTCCAAGAAAATTCTATCATGTCACATATGACATATTAGATGATCTTGCCAAGTCTCATGACTTGGAGAACAAGATAACATCATCAAATCCCCTCAAAACCATTTCTGTCCATTTTGAAGTTTGAGCAACTTTACATTGCCAAACATTTCCAAATATTCTCAAACCTTGTGAACATTCTCAAATGGTCTAATTATTCATCTAGACCAAGAGGCACAAGTTGGAGAACAAGTTATATTTATCAAAGTGCCCCAAAACCCTCTCTGACCAGAATCAAATTTGAACAACTCTACATTACCAACTTTCTCTCCTTGATTCCAACTTTTGTGAGAATGATCACATGACCAAATGAGGCCACTACACCAAGTGGTGCATCAAGGAGAATTGATTTGCATGACTAAATCTTGGTAAAGCCATTTCTGCCAATTTCTAGGGTTTACCAAAGTCACATTGGCAACCTTTCCCAAATGAGCTCAAAATGGGTGAAAGGCCCTAATTATATGTGCCATTGCATCCTGTGGAGCCTCATGACAAATGGAAATCATCTTCTTGCCCAAACCAATATCAAACACCTTCTGGCAGAATCTCAAAATTCATGTTTTATCCCCTTCCACTAATCTCCATGACTTCTCCTTTTTACCACAGCCCGTCCTAGTCCCCCTCTACCTCTGGTGTGCTTCCCTGCCCGAGAGGAAATGATGGAGGGGGGCAGAGGCCCATTTTTCTTCTCTGGACAGCCACTTTTCCCTCCCCTTCTCATCTCTCTCTCACTCCTGGCAGGTCCGAGAGCATCCAATGCCACCTTCCCCCTTGTTTATTCCCTTTGCATGCCTTTGACACTAGTGGACACGCGAGTGCGCGCGCAAAAGCCGCGGATGCCGGCCGAAGACGCGCTCTGGAGCACGTCATCGCACTCCCGACCGTTGACGCCGCGTCCCCCGACCACCTCGAGCCTCCCCCTCGCGCCAGTCGAGGTCCTCGACGTCCGCAACACGACAGCCGTGCAGTCCCCTCTCTCTCCCTCTCTCTCTCACCCCCTGCTGCTCGTGCCCGACGCCGCCCGGCTCGGCCAATGCTCGGCCTCGCACGCGTGAGAACCAGAGCTTCGCCCTGCTCTCTCTCTTCTCCTCCCTAGCTCTGGACCGAACCCAGGAACGCCCTAGACACGGTGCATCACCATCCCGAGGCCCGTAGCGACGAGCACGAGCTCGTCGGCGTATGAGCCCACGGTGGGCCGAGGCCTTCGCTATATAAAGCCGTCCCAGGCCTTCCTCTGGATCCCTTTCGTCCTCTCTCACTCCTAGTGACCCCTGGACCAACCCGCTCCCCTCCTCGTGCCCTCCATCCACCGCAATGGCCGGAGCTCCGCCGCCAGCCCCTGGCTAAATTCGGGCTATCCCGAGCCTCCCTCCTCTACCTAGCCACTCCAGCGCCCTATCATCACCACCACTGAGTCACCCCAAGCTCCAGTTCCTCCTCCCCGTGTCTGCCTCGCCGTGCTGAATCTCGCTGTCAGCCTCCTTCGCCATGGATGATGGGGCGCTCACCTCAGACCGCCCCCACGCCCGTGGAGTACCTCGGAGGATGCGTCGCACTCCCCCGAGCACGCCGGTGTGCCGGGCGCCCGCGGAGGTGGTCGGTGCCGCCGGGGAGAGCGCCTACGCCGATCAGCCTCGCCTCTGCGTTTCACCGTCGCGCCGCGCGGGAGGTTGAGGGCGACCTGCCGCTGGGTCCCGCGCGCCAGCGACCCAGTGGGCGGGCCCGCCCGTTTATGTGGAAGCGGCTTCGCTTGTTTCCGCCTCCCCCGCTCCGCTGACGTATTCCCAAAGGGCGCCATCGACGTCGCCTGAGCGCCTGGTGCGGCTGAGCCACTGGGCCGGCACACAGTCTATCTGCCGCCCAGTGCGCAGGATAAGGTTAAGCCCTTTTTCTTATTTTTTTTCTTTTTCCAGTCAACTTCAAAAATCCACAAATAAATCAAATCAAGTCCAAATTTGATGATTCTAATTTCTATAAGTTCATAAATTCCTGATCTATCACATGGTGCAATTTGCACATTTTTCCATAAAGATTTTCTTCGCAAACAATTATCAAATCCCATATTTCCATTTCTGTCATAAATTTAGAAAATCACAGAAGGCTCAAACTTGCTCCAAATGCCATGGTTCCACTTCCTAGACGAATCTAAGTTCATAACCTAGTTTATGAACATTTTTCTTGATACTTTCTGTACCACATAAATTATTGAGCCATTTCTTCATATTTATCAACTTTGCAAATTCGTAGGAAATTCATTTGAACTCCAAATCCAGTGAAACCAATTCCTAGATGCTTCTAAAATCATCCTTTGTTAAATGGGTGCCTTTGCTCATTTTTCAAAATAATTCTTCTGTACACTTCTTGCAATTCCATAAACCCCTTGATTCCATCCTATCGAAATGTTTAGAAATATCCATAGATCCACTTCCATTGAAACCACTTTGGTCATCCCTCATATGACCAGAGGTATCCCAGAAAAGTCCAACTCATATTTTTTAGAGCACTTTTATTTCCTGCCTTGTTGTGTTGCTTATTATGGTTGCTTTCGAAGATAGTGGACGAAGTAGACAAAATGCTCGGAGTTGGACCAGAGATATTTGAAGACCTCGAAGACTTTGTTGAAACAGGCAAGCAGCCCTTTGACCATGTCTATGAAACCTTTTATGCATGCCATAAAGGTCTTTATTATTGTTGCATCGGAATCATGATGAGATGGTGAACCATGTGGGTTGGTTGCCTCGGTTACTTCCTCGTTGATACTTGCATTGTGCATGGCCCTACCTTCTTATGAGGGTTATGCCGGTGGGAGTAGATAGGATGCTAAAGTAGATGCTACGCAAAAGGGATGGGTATATGCATGGGGAAGGAGACAAAGTGATTTCAAAAGTCTTTTTGAAAACCCCGTCGGGTGCCACTTATGCCCGAGGGAGATGATGAGATGGGTAACCACTTGATGACGAAGTGGTGTACCGAGGCAAGTGTGTGTGTTGTTTTCGAAAACGGATTGGTCGAAGTTGCGACCGTTATTCCAACCTTACATGCGCAACCACTCTACCCTTATATGGGAAAGGGCATTATTGAGTACCTAGGTCAATACTAGCTTGGAGCCCGCATTACTAGTGACGGAGGAGAGTTGGTGCTCTTTCTCGGGACGGGGTCGTGCCAGGTAGGGCGGCCATGACTGTTTTCACAGGGCACCGGACACACCGTTAGTACCCCGTGCCAGTGGTATGTGATAATTATGGGAGCAAGGCTCCATGAAAGTGTTATGTGAAATGTTGGGCACGGGGGTTACTGCCAATCGAGTGGACTCCATGTTAGTGTCGTCTAGGGAAAGGTAATGATCGGGTGCTTACCCCGGGTACTTGAGGTACCGCGGGTCGTGGCTGACACGGAAGTTCCCCGGATCTTGTGGGTACAGTGTGCAACCTCTGCATAGTGTAAAACTATTCGAATAGCCGTGTCCACGGTCAAGGACAGTTGGGTAACCGTTCTTGGGCTACGTCCACTTGTTTACAAACCAAGTGTGTGTGTTGATAAAATGACTTGGGTCAAGTCAAGGGACTTGACATGATTGAGATGGGTTGGTGCCCACTCTATTTATGTTAGATGGGTTGGTGCCCACTCTATTTATGTTGATATCTGTAACCTGTCCTCATGGTTACTGGAATTCTCTTGATGCATGCCTTACAAAGTTGTTGAACATGTCATTGCATTCAAAACTAGCTTTCTGCAAAATTTACCTATATCAAGCATTGTTGTATCTTGAACCAAAACATGGGTTGCTTGCGAGTACGTTCAAACATACTCACTGGCTTGTCCCTGGCTATTTACTTGGCCAGGCTTGAAAGAACAGGATATGATGAAGAATACTTCGGCGACGAGCATGCGAGCTAGGACGCTTCCCAGTCAGAATGCCTGTAGGGTTAAGGCAGATGGCATGGGTCCAAGTTATCGACGAAGATTTCCGCTGCGATGATATACTCAAGACTTGACCATAATGGTCCTACTTGTGTAAAATGGTATGTATGGATGTAAGACTCTTGTTATTCAGCTTCTGTGTGTTCAGTGAGCATTGATCTCTGGGATCACTGTACACGTGCATTCGGCGATCACGACTTATGAGTCGGGGTCCCCACAAGGAAAGGCATTCCGTACAGGATTTTATTGGCCGACGGCCCGGGCAGATGCTCAGGACTTAGTCCAAAGATGCGTCGGTTGTCAGCTCTTTGCTAATCAAAGCCATATACCACCCACCGCCCTCAAAACTATACCCATTACCTGGCCGTTCGCGGTCTGGGGGCTTGACATGGTTGTACCCCTTAAAGGGGGAACCCACAAGCAAAGATACCTATTGGTCATGGTGGAAAAACTCACCAAATTGATAGAGGCCAAACCAGTCAAAACGGCAGAGTCCGGACCAGTGATATACTTTATCTCAGGGGTATTACACTGTTTTGGTGTCCCCCACAGCATCATCACCGATAACTGCACGAATTTTACGGCCGACGAGGTTAAATCATGGTGCAAAAACATGCGCATTAAGCTCGATTACGCTTCAGTCTATCATCCTCAAACCAACGGTCAAGTGGAACGAGCAAATGGTCTAATAATGAGCGGCATTAAACCCAGACTAGTGCGGTCACTTACGAATCTAACACACACTGGGT
This sequence comes from Triticum timopheevii, assembly GCA_963921465.1. Classification (NCBI taxonomy): domain Eukaryota; kingdom Viridiplantae; phylum Streptophyta; class Magnoliopsida; order Poales; family Poaceae; genus Triticum; species Triticum timopheevii. The sequence continues at coordinate 147,417,897 of OY997270.1, forward strand.
AGAGGAGCTCGACCGTACTACCAGATTCACTCCATTGTTTATGGTATACGGCACAGAGGCAGTTCTGCCCTGCGACATTATTCATGACTCACCTCGAGTGCGCATGTATGAAGAAAGAGAAGCCGAGCTGGATCGGCAGGACAGCTTGGACGCATTAGAGGAAGAACGTGATGTCGCCAAGGCTCGCTCCGCATTCTATCAGCAGCAAGCTCGAAGGTATCAAAGCAAAGAAGTACGGGCCAAGACTTACAACGTTGGCGAACTCGTTCTACGCCTGCCGGACAAGAAAAAGGACAAGCTCAAGCCCAAATGGGAGGGCCCCTTCATTATAGATCAAGTCCTGACCGGCGGAGCGTATCGTCTACGAAACGCATCGGACAACCGACTCGAGCCGAACCCATGGAACGCAGCCCGCCTTCGAAGATTCTATGCCTAGCGCTGGACTAAGAGTTCGTCCCCTTCCCCCGTCCAAATTTTTACACTTCAGTCGTCTTTTGTTTCTCTTTCTTCTCTTAACCCTTCTACTAAAAAGCCCTTAGGGGCCTACTTGCGCATTATTCGCATACACTTGATGTGCCATCCACACTCATTATACCTGGGGGCTTCTTTACCAGAAGCTTAATTATAAGGGCTTCATGCCCAGCACATGTGTCAAGCTTCCACATGTACCTTTTATTCACCATTATATGCATCGATATGACTTAAGTTTTGGCCAAGCTGGGTTGCCTGGCTCCTGTGCTTACCCCTACGTTCCCGATTGTTTGGCTAGGAGGTAAAGGGAGCACCTCTGCGATTGTTACTGCCGGGTCAGCCGGATGTGTACCTCAGACTGGGTGAAGCCGAAAGCTAGCGTTCTTAAGGGAATATTCGGTCGGTGACTTGAAAGATGATTTTTTTACCTACTTATTTATCGGCCCCCAGATGTTTTTATGCTTTTTTCGCAGTCCGGACATGCACCTTAGGGCATGCCTCCCAGGGAAAGGAACCCTTAACGGAAGTATTCTCCCTGGAAGATGTTTCTTACTAACCATGTAATATAACATAACTAGTTGGGCACTTGTCTGATAAAGCACTAATGACCCCTACGCCTGGTCTCCATGCATACCCCGGTTGTTTCTTAACCGAGAAAGTATTCGGACACACTCCGGACTCTAGGGTCCCGAGGTTGAAGCGAAAAGGTCGCCAAAGACAAACGATCTACAATCCGGCTAGAAGGCATTTCACATGTCATTTTAAAAATACATTGTCAAATCTACTGACTGTATTCCTCCTCAATCCCGTCTAACATGCTGTCTAATTTACAGTCCTGTTGGGAAAATTTAGCGGCCAACTCTACTTGGCCATATACTAAACTCACAGGGATCTCCTTCCCATCGGGCCCCACAGGTCCGACCTCGGCCATGTGGTTGGGATCTGCCTTCTTGTACCGCGTCTTCACCATGGCCCAAGCCTCCCTAGCACCTTGGCGGCAGGCCAACATCTTCCACAAATGGAAGCGCTGCCGCATTCCCTGAAGCTTCTCCGTAAGCTCCCCAAGGCCTTCGGGCAGGGAAAGGGCCGGCCATAAAGCCTGAACGGCGCCGCTCATCGCCTGCCGAACTCGTTCGAGCAGCTGCAACAGCTCGGGAAGTTGATCACCCGTCGATACGGGAATCTCCTCTGCAGGGCGACCTGTGAGTATACCTACAGACATATTTTGTCAATTGACTTCCTCGCCGAACTCTTCTTTTCAAAGGAGTTCGCTTAAGCACTTACTATAGATGCCGCAACGAAGCCGCTGATTCTCCTTAACGGAGCCAGGCAGCTCGGCCCGAACACCTTTCAGCTCTTCCCCGAGATGGGCGTGGGCATCCTAGAGCTTGTTCCTTTCTTGCTGCACCCTATTCAGCACCCTCTCACCGGCCTTCAGCTGGCGTAGTAATTCTTGCCTGTCCGAATCTTGTCCGGCAGCACCTGCAATGTCATTATTAGACTTGCGCGCACGCCGCACAACACTTATATTTTTCAAAAAAACGTGTTACCAGGAGGGGTCTCTGTGTTTCCTCCTGCGGCAGCAAGGCGGCCTCAAGCTGGGTCTTGCACTCTTGCAGCTCCTGAGACAGTTGGGTATTCTTCTCAGTAAGATCCTGCGTTTCAAATGATCCTTAAATCAGTTAACATAACTACTTTAAGTCCCGGGGGCTACTGGCATATATAACTATTAATTTCTCTTACCCGTATGTCTTTTACATATTGCTCCGTGGCTCTGGTGAAACCATCTTGAGCAGCACGGAGGTGCGCGTCCCCCGCGTTAAAGGCATTCAACGCCTCAGGGGAGAAGCACGCGTCACGAAATACTATCCGGCGGCGCCTATGGTTCATGGCGCTCTCCACCTCAGACTTGGTGGCGGACAGTCTGTCGGCATCTTCCGTTGGAGGAGTGTCCGGCTCGCGCCTTGCGCTCGCCTCCCCCTCCAGACCAGGTGCTGGAGCCTGGCTGGTAGAGGTTGGATTGGCAACCTCCACGCCCGCAGTTCGGCGGGCGCTTTTTCTCCTACAAAAGTCATGAGCACTCAAACGCTTCCTAGGGACGTTGCTCCGAATAATGAACTGTGAGCTATACCTTTGCAGCAACGTTTCAGTCTGTGTCGCGCTCCTCTACCACCTACTGGTACGGACTGGCCTTTGCTGGTCAGCCGCCGCGGGCTCGGCTTCCAGCCTCGGAGGCGCTTCCTGCAAAACACCATCATATGCGAAGGTCAGAGATGAGCGAGGAAGAAACAATGGTGTCGGGACTTCGGTCACAATCACCTGGGAAGCCGGATATAATCCGGGGTAGTCAGCCGTAATGGCGACTAAAGAATTATCCATGCTGAGCTGGTGGAACACCCCGTCGATTAGCTCCAACTTTATGTCCGGATCCTCTTCGGAGGCCGGATCCTGGGATCTCTCTGGATCCTCAGGTTGCGGAGCTGGACTTACCATGTCCTCCACGATCCGACGCAGTTCCTGCGTCGAAGACATAATATAAGAAGCTTAAACTTTGAAAACATGGGTCGGGCCCTTAAAGTGTTCGCTTACCCAACGCCGAGGGTTATTCATGGAGAACCCGTTCAATGGGTTCGTCTGGAGAAAGTCCTCCTTCTCCCCCTTGTACAGGCCGGACAGGATCGTCACCAGATCCTCGGACGAATCCGGTCCTTTGTGGCCATGGCGGGTGGCGTCGTCTTCCCCGTTGAAATCCCACATGGGGTGGCCCCTGTACTGTAGTGGCTGCACCCCCCGCGTAATGCATGTTGCCATGACTCCGATCATGGCCAGCCCGGAGTGGGCCAGTAATCTTATTCGGCCCATCAGATAATGGACGCTCTTGTCTTCCTCCAGTTCGGGGCTCCGCGGGCGCCAACTAAGGCGTTTCTTCAGAGGAGCAGTGCTGAACTCCGGGAGGCCGATCCGAACAGGGTCCGGTAGCGGAGCGTCTTCTATGTAAAACCATTCCGAAGGCCAGTCTTCGGACGCCTTCTTAGTGGTTCCGGATGGATATCCGGTCCCGGCAATGCGCCATATTTCGGCGCCGCCAACTTGGTATGTGGACCCCTCGTAAGAACGGGGTACGAGGCAGAACAGCCTCTTCGACAATGCAAAATGGGGCTCGATGCCCAGAAATAGCTCGCAAAAAGCTACGTAACCCGCGATATGCAGGATAGAGGCGGGCGTAAGGTGATGGAGCTGGAGTCCGTAGAACTCCAGGAGCCCGCGGAGGAACGGATGTATAGGAAATCCGAGTCCCCTTATCAGATAGGGGACGAAGCATACCCGCTCCCCTTTGTTGGGACTTGGGGTAGCCTCCGCTTGCTTCCCACCTTGGTAGGTGGCCAACCTGGCTCGAACTGGGACCATGAAGGCTGGGGGGAGATATCCCTTTGCTTGAAGCACCGCCAGCTCGTTGTGCGGGACGGAACATCTCCTCCAATCTCCTGGCAGAGGGCTGGGAGCGCGAGAAGAGGAGACGCATCGACGGTCCATGGTGGAATGGATTTTTGGTCAGAGGCGCTCCGATGAGTACTCGCGGAAGGAAGATGGTGTGATTTGGATCGGATTCTTGCCTCTCTTATAGGCAGATTATTTGTGCAGCTAGGGGGTAAAACGTTAAAGATACCCTGGCTTTTCGCATTCGTGCGACGCGTGGAAGAAAGCCATTATTGGGCGTGGAAGCCAAGAAGTGCAACATTGATAAGGAAGCCGGACACTGTTCGGCAGGTACATGGAACTTGAAGGAGAACCCGCCATGCAACGCCGAAGACTATATACGCGCTGGATTTATCGTCATTGAAGCCTGGTTCGGGGGTTACTGAGGGAGTCCTGGACTAGGGGGTGTCCGGACAGCCGGACTATCATCGTCCGCCGGACTCCAAGACTACGAAGATACAAGATTGAAGACACCGTCCTGTGTCCGGATGGAGCTTGCCTTGGCGTGGAAGGCAAGCTTGGCGATACGGATATGTAGATCTCCTACCATTGTAACCGACTCTATGTAACCCTAGCCCTCTCCGGTGTCTATATAAACCGGAGGGCTTTAGTCCGTAGGACATAACCTCCATTACGACAATCATACCATAGGCTAGCTTTTAGGGTTTAGCCTCCTTGATCTCGTGGTAGATCCACTCTTGTACTACCCATATCATCAATATTAATCGAGCAGGACGTAGGGTTTTACCTCCATCAAGAGGGCCTGAACCTGGGTAAAACATCGTGCCCTTGTCTCCTGTTACCATCCGCTTAGATGCACAGTTCGGGACCCCCTACCCGAGATCCGCCGGTTTTGACACCGACAACGGTTATGTCCGGTATGGCATAGTGAGGTATAATGAGTGGTGATTTTGTTGGTTGAAATATATATTGGTTACACATATCATGCAGGGAATTTTTTTAAACCTCATGAGTCGACCGTAGATCGAGTCTTGTTCCAGTAACCCCCATACTTGTTTCGTACTGCCACTTGTCCCTGCAGCAGGTAGGGTATGGTTCAGTAAGTTGTCAACCCCTTTCTAGCACACACCGTACGGAGAGGCCACGGTGGAAGATACCGACTGCAGCCGGTAGGCAGGCCACCTGGTCCGAGGGCATGGGTGTTTCAGGTTGGCACCGAGAGGGGGGCACCCCTTAGAGCGCGCGATATAAATTTGATCCCATGGTACACGAGGTTGTAGCCTCCCCACTTAGAGTTTTGCTTGACACGTGTCGTGGGTGATTCCAGACACTGGTAAGTTCAGATGGTGTGTGCAAGTCATGTGTGTTTTCAATTAAAAGACCATAGACGGAATTAGTCCCGATGGACTAAAGGAATCCGTTACTCGTGGGTAAAGAGTACACCCTCTGTAGAGATTATATCTATTCAAATAGCCGTGTCCATGGTTAAGGACTACAGTCTGGGATGGGTCAAGTGTCGGTGTTAGTGTCGGTCTTCGGAGGAGAAACTACTAAGTCAAAACATTGATTATGACCAGTGACATATGATGATTATGATTATTATTATTATGGACTAACCCCTTTATATTATTTGAAGTATTGAGTATCCCTGGGACGGTTCTACCTCCTGGATATTCACTATGATTGTTTTCCTTATAAGCCCTTTATGTGGTGTCGCTGAGATGCCCGACTATGGAATGCTTGTTTTTATTTACTTTATAAGCCCTTTATGTGGTGTCGCACAGATGCACGACTGTGGCATGCTTGTTATTTATTTACCTTATAAGCCCTTTATGTGGTGTCGCTTAGATGCCCGACTGAGGCATGCTTCATATCATGATCCTTTCGAGGCATCGCTTCAGACACCCGATCGGTGCATGTTATTTCTACTCCATTATTGCATATTCATATTGCATATAAATAACCTGCTTGCAGGCATCAGGGATTTTATTTTATGACTGACATTGTGATCATAGAATAATTCAGAGCATGATTATCGTTTGTTATATTATACCCATGTTCATAATGTTTGCGAGTACATTCAAAGTACTCACTGGCTCGTCCCCGGCTATTGTCTTGGCCAGATTTCTTGCATGGAGAGGAGCATTGCGATGACAGCCCCGGAAACTAAGCAACGATGATAGCAGCCTTGCAAAGATAGGTGTTAACCTTGTCAGTGGTTCCTGTGGGAAATGGAGTCCCATAGAAAGTGATGACCCACAAACTGCTTCCGCAATCAACCACGAGAAACCATTTGTTGTATTCATAGGCCAAAATGGCCTTGTACTACATATTTTTTATCTTGCTTGGAATTTCTGTACCAAGTTGGTGCGTCATCAGCTATCAGTAATCCTGGGGCTGGTGAGCAGAAGGGCCATTTTCTAGAAATTAATATCCCGAAAATCCGGTCTTGACAGAGGTGCATCATTGCATTCTTCCCACCATCAACTTAAACAGTGGGCGTGTGAGATCAATGCAAAGTAGCCCATGATCGATGCCCAGAAGCCACTGAAATGGTCCAACACTCCTATCATTTTTGACGCTGAGGATCACCCTGACCACACAACTGTGGTCGGGTGTTTGCCCTTGTTGGTTTCACAAACAATCCGCAACCACAAAGTGACAAAAATGCTAGTTGGCGGTGGGGCTGGTCTGAACTTGATCTCGCACAACGTGATCAAGAGGTTGCAGATCCCTAATGAAGATCTCGAAGAAAAAGGTATGTTCCAATGGATCAATCCAGGGAGAAGCCAGCCCAAAGGAAAGGTCACACTACCAGTTACGTTTGGTGGCGACCTGAACTACAGGAAAGAGAGGATCGTTTTTTATGTCGCAGAGATCCCGTTGCCATATAACATGACCCTTGGCCGTCCCAGCACTGGCCAAGTTCATGGTGGCATCACACTACGTGTACAACAAGCTTAAGATGCCCAGCCCAATGAGCATCATCACTGTCGGCTGTGACAAGAGGGATGCGCTCATCTATGTCAACCAACTCTACCAAGAGGCAGTCGTAGCATCTGCCGCCAAGACACTTGCTCCTGGCGCTAAGAAGAAGACCGGCAAGGCCTCGGTTGACGGCAAGACCTCAACCACCGGCAAGACTTCTGGCCCCGGCAAGGAATCCTACACCCACTCCGGCAAACGCTCCTCCTTGGAGTACTGCAGTCCTGTTGAGGACGTGCCAGAGAGATCTGATACGTCTCCAACGTATCTACTTTTCCAAACACTTTTGCCCTTATTTTGGACTCTGACTTGCATGATTTGAATGAAACTAACCCGAACTGACGCTATTTTCAGCAGAACTGCCATGGTGTTGTTTATTGTGCAGAAAACAAAAGTTCTCGGAATGACCTGAAATCCACGGAGATGACTTTTGGAAAATATAAAAAATACTGGCGAAAGAATCAAGGCCAAGGGGCCCACACCCTGTCCACGAGGGTGGGGGGCGCACCCCCCTATCTCGTGGGCCCCCTGATGCTCCACCGACCTCAACTCCAACTATATATATTCTGTTTCGCGGAGAAAAAAATCAGAGAGAAAGTTTCATCGTGTTTTATGATACGGAGCCGCCGCCAAGCCCTAATCTCTCTCGGGAGGGCTGATCTGGAGTCCATTTGGGGCTCCGGAGAGGAGGATTTGTTGCCGTCGTCATCATCAACCATCCACCATCACCAATTTCATGATGCTCACCGCCGTGTGTAATTCCATCGTAGGCTTGCTAGACGGTGAGGGGTTGGATGAGATTTACCATGTAATCAAGTTAGTTTTGTTAGGGTTTGATCCCTAGTATCCACTATGTTCTGAGATTGATGTTGATATGACTTTGCTATGCTTAATGCTTGTCACTAGGGCCCGAGTGCTATGATTTCATATCTGAACCTATTATGTTTTCATGAATACATTTGAGTTCTTGATCCTATCTTGCAAGTCTATAGTCACCTATTATGTGTTATGATCCGACAACCCCGAAGTGATAATAATTAGGATACTTCTCGATGATGACCTTAGTTTGAGGAGTTCATGTATTCACTATGTGCTCATGCTTTGTTCCGGTTCTCTATTAAAAGGAGGCCTTAATATCCTTTAGTTTCCACTAGGACCCAGCTGCCACGGGAGGGTAGGACAAAAGATGTCATGCAAGTTCTTTTCCATAAGCATGTATGACTATATTCTGAATACATGCCTACATTACATTGATGAACTGGAGCTAGTTCTGTGTCAGCCTATGTTATAGCTATTACATGAGGAATCGCATCCGACATATTGAGCTTCGCATATTGAGCTTCGCTTATTGAGCTTCACCCTATGTTATCCATCACTGATCCAATGCCTACGAGCTTTTCGCATATTCAGCTTCGCTTATTTACTTTTCCGTTACTACTGTTACAACTACTACAAAACTTCTATCTTTACTTTTGCTACTTTTACCATTACTATCATACTACTTTGCTGTTAAATACTTTGTTGCAGATACTAAGTTATCTAGGTGTGGTTGAATTGACAACTCAACTGCTAATACTTAAGAATATTCTTTGGCTCCCCTTGTGTCGAATCAATAAATTTGGGCTGAATACTCTACCCTCGAAAGCTGTTGCGATCCCCTACACTTGTGGGTTATCAAGACTAATTTCTGGCACCATTGTCAGGGAGCATAGCTCTATTCTTTGAGTCACTTGGGATTTCTATCTGCCGATCACTATGAGGAACTGGAAAGATGAAAGAACTAAGATTTTTCCCTCAACTACGAGGGGAGGTAAGGAACTGCCATCTAGCTCTGCACTAGATTCTCCTTCCATTTTGAGTAAGCTTGCGACACTTAAACCTGCTACTGCTATGCATTCTGATATGTTGCATGTTATTGATGATGACATTTCTGCTATGCATGATACTTATGACGAAACTACTTTTGTGCGTGACACTACTTTGCCATTAGGTGAATTTCTTGATGAACAACTTGCTAGGGTTAGAGAGAATGAAATTATTAATGATGAAATTATTGATGATAGTGATGATGAAGGTTCTCCCCCTAATTATAAATTGCCTGTTGTTCCTGAGGGTTACGTTATGGATGAGAAGCTGCTAGAGCTATTTTTGCTTGAAAAGATAGATATGATCTTAAGAAGTTATTAGCTAAATGGAAGCAGCAATCTCTTAATGCTAGAATGAAACCTACCCCGCTTTTTCTACTTCACATATCTGTGTTACTGATAAGGATTATGAATTCTCTGTTGATCCTGAGATTATTACTTTGGTTGAATCCAATCCTTTTTATGGTTATGAATCCGAAACTGTTGTGGCACATCTTACCAAGTTAAATGATATAGCCACCCTGTTTACTAATGATGAGAAGTCTCATTATTATTATATCCTTAAGATATTTCCGTTCTCATTAAAGGGTGATGCTAAAAATTGTTTAATTCCCTTGATCCTGGTTGTGTGCGTAGTCCCCAGGTTATGATTTATTACTTCTCTACTAAATATTTACCTGCTCATAAGAAACAAGCTGCCTTGCGGGAAATATATAATTTTGTGCAAATCAAAGAAGAGAGTCTGCCACCAGCTTGGGGGAGGCTTCTCCGATTACTTAATGCTTTGCCTGATCATCCTTTTAAAAAATGAAATACTTGATATCTTTTATAATGGACTAACCGATGCTTCCAAGGACTACTTGGATAGTTGTGCTGGTTGTGTTTTCAAGGAAAGAATAGTCGACCAAGCTGAATTACTATTGAATAATACGTTGACTAATGAAAATAATTGGACTCTTCCTGAGCCAATTCCTGAGCTAATTCCTGAGCCAATTGAGCCAACTCCTGAGCCTAGTCCTAAACCAACTCCGAAAAAGAGGGGTGTTCTATTTCTCGGTCCTGAAGATATGCAAGAGGCAAAGAAATAAATGAAAGAAAAAGGTATAAAAGCTGAAGATGTTAAGAATTTACCTCCTATTGAAGAAATACATGGTCTTAATATACCACCTGTTGAAGAAACACATTGTCTTGATAACCCGACACAGGTAGTAAAGGTAAATTCTCTCTATAGATATGATAAGGTTGAAATCCCTTCTACTAAATTTCATAGCGAGTGCTTAGATGAATTTGATGACTTTATGACTAGACAAGAAAGTTTTAATGCTTATGTTGCTAGAGAATTAAAGAATAATGCTTTCGAGATAGGAGGCTTGAGTGATTATATGGCTAGAGTTAAAGGTGAACTTAAACTCATTAGCAAATATGCTTCTATGGTTACCACTCAAGCTGAGCAAGTACTTAAAGCTCAAAGTGATTTGCTTGATGAATTAAATAATAAACATGATTTTTCTGTTAGAGTAGCTACTTGAACTGGTAGAATGACTCAGGAACCTTTGTATCCTGAATGTCACCCTAAGAGAATCGAGCAAGATTCTCAGAGAAATAATTTAGAGGCACCTAGTTCTCCTAAAAAGAAGAAAAAGAAAAATTATAGGACTTTGCATGCTTCTAGTGAACCTGTTATAGACACACCTGAGAATCCCAATAATATTTCTCTTTCCGATGCTGAGACAAAATCAGGTGATGAAAATGAACCTGGTGATAATGTTAATGATAATGTTCATGTTGATGCTCAACCTAGCAATACTAATATTGTAGAGATTGAACCTGTTGTTGATCTTGATAACCCACAATCAAAGAATCAACGTTATGATAAGAGAGACTTTGCTGCTAGGAAGCACGGTAGAGAAAGAGAACCATGGGTTCAGAAACCCATGCCTTTTCCTCCTAAACCATCGAAGACAAAGGATGATGATAATTTTGAGCGCTTTGCTGAAATTATTAGACATATCTTCTTACGTGTGCGCTTAACAGATATGCTTAAATTAAATCCTTATGCTAAATATATGAAGGATATCATTACAAATAAAAGAAAGATATTGGAAGCTAAAATTTCCACCATGCTTGCTAATTGTACTTTTAAGGGTGGAATACCAAAGAAACTTGGAGATCCATGGGTACCAACTATACCATGCTCCATTAAAAGAAATTATGTTAAAACTGCTTTATGTGATCTTGGAGCCGGTGTGAGTGTTATGCCTCTCTCTTTATATCGTAGACTTGTATTGAATAAGTTGACACCTACTGAATATCTTTGCAAATGGCTGATAAATCAACTACTATACATGTCGGCATTTGTGAGGATGTGCCTGTTGTGGTTGCAAATGTCACTATCTTAATGGACTTTGTTATTCTTGATATTCCTGAGGACGATAGTATGTCGATTATCCTTGGTAGACCCTTTTTGAATACTGCAGGGGCTGTTATTGATTGCAACAAAGGCAATGTCACTTTTCATGTTAATGGTAATGAGAATATGGTACACTTTCCGAGGAAACAACCTCAAGTTCATAGCATCAATTCCATTGGAAAAGTTCCAACTATCATTATTGGAGGTTTTGAATTTCCTCTTCCTACTGTTAAGAAAAAATATGATATTCTTATTGTTTGGGATGTTCGTATCCCCGTTGAGGTAACCTAGTGTTATTTGAAATTTCTCTGGTTCCATGTTATTCAGAATGAGCTTGTTAACAAGACTTGATCAACCTTGTTAGTGGATTCATTTTGATGATCATGAGATGGATGAAACTAGAAGGCACAACCTTCTGTACCCTCTTTTTATTTTCTGTTATTTAGAATAAATAAAGCAAAAATAGTATTATCTGTCCGTTTTCTGAATTATCCATACAATAAAAAAATATCTCGAAAATAGAAGTGCTCCAAATGCCCTGCAAATTTAGTATGATTTTTTATAGAATATTTGAGGATTTTAGGCACTAAGAACACTGCAGGGGGGCAAGCACCTGGCCACGAGGGTGGAGGGCGCGCCCACATCCCCTGGACGTGCCCCCTGTCTCGTGGGCCCATGGTGGCCCCCCTCCACTTATTCCTGCACCCACACACTCCATCTACCTCCCCAAAAAATCCCCATCTAGCTCAAGCACGAGTTCTAGCTCATTTTGCTGCGATTTTCGATCTCCTTGCTCAAAGCTTCATTCACAAAACTACTTTGGGAGATTGTTGTTTGGTATGTGACTCCTCCATTGGGCCAATTAGTTTTTGTTCTAGTGCTTTATTCATTGCAAATTTTTGCTGCATAGGTGACTCTGTTCTTGAGCTTGCATGTCAAATTTATGAGGTCCCAAGTAATTTTAATGCATGATATACGCTCTAGGCACTTGTCGGAGTAGTTGCTACCAATCTTGTTTAGTTTGTTTCACTTTTATTTTGAAGTTACTAAAAATTTCAGAAATTTTCCAGAAAAAGAAATATGTCCAGGAGAATGTACCAAGGTGGTTCCTCAACAAAGAGAGGACCTAGGCGTGCTATGTGCAAGAAAGACGATGAACCACCAAGGGAAGCAAAAATGCGGGCTTGCGAATGGCTGTCAGAGGATTTTCTGGTCAATGCAGGCATTAAGGATGAATTTGACGCGTATGTGCGTAACGCCGAGCTTGACGACTTCATACAAGATAAGTGTCCTCAGTACTACCAATTGACTGATTCATTCATGAGAAGGTTTAAATATACATCTTCACGTAATTCTCAGAATGTCCTATTTGATATTTATGGTCAATCTTATACTATGGACCTAGAAGATTTCACAACTACTTGCAAACTCCTGTAGTGGGGCAATGTTCATGAACCCCACAGATCTAAATATAAAGACTTTCTCACTAGTATTAGTGTGGGAGAATCTAGGGATATAGCACAAGCTACCATAGGGAGCATTCACTTTCCTGCTATACATTATTTTGCTCTCTTCATTGGTAGATGCATTAACAGTAAGATGAAGCATGACACATGTGTGTCCCTGATCTTTGTGTCCTCAAGAGTGCTGTGTTAGGTAATAGAGATTACAACTTGGGGGCAATAGTTACACGTAGGTTGCATAATAATGGTATATCTGGAGATTTATTTGGAGGGATTTATGCGAGACGTGTTGCTAATTATCTTGGTATATCCCCACGTGAGGAGGATATAGAGTTGCCTCCTGCTTATTTAGATTATGACATGATGGTCAAACATCGTTTTCTTTTGAGGAATGAACAATTCCTCCAATATTGACTAATCTTTGACAGACGTCGCGCTGTGCATGTTACTCTCCCTGCTCCTTCCCTTTTTGATTATCAGGCAAAACAAAGATATGTTGTTACTAGGGAGGAGGCAGCCGAACATGAGAGGAGAACGGATGCATCTCGCCAACATGCAGCAGCTCAGGAGGCATTGCCTGCTGCATCCTAGTACGACCCTGGTTATAACTTCGAATATCATCCAGACTACCCTTGGCAATAGACCAACTTAGGCCAAAAGCCTAATCTTGGGGGAGTACGTATTTCTCACCGACTTTACATTCATGTTGACACACTATTATAGTTGTCGGTGCTCATACTCTTTCATTGTATTATCCATGCTAGTTTAGTTTTCCTTTTCTAGCTTTCTTCTTGTGTGTTTGATAAACCTTAAGAAAACCAAAAAAAATAGTTAGTTTAATTTCCATGCTTGTAGTAGTAATTAAAAAGAAAACCCAGAAAGATTTCTCGTTCTTCTTTTACTTGTTGGGAACTTTCCCGTGTAAATAGTTTTATTTCTTTTCTTTCCTTTGGGGGTCAAGAGTAGAAGACCATAATGAAAATGTTTAGTGGCTCTCATATGCATGAGTGTTGATTTAACTTAGAGCCCATATTACCTTGTCTTCTCTCTTGCTGTGAATGCTTGCAGATTCCAGCTTAGTCCAATGCACGTGCACTATTATTTTTATACACACCGTTCAGTCATGCAAGTGAAAGGCAATAATGACGATGTATGATGGACTGATTGAGCTGAGAGAAGCTGGTATGAACTCGACCACTTTTGTTTTTGTAAATATGATGAGTTCATCGTTCCTGATTCAGCCTATTATGAGTAAACATGTTTGCAATGACATTTAGAGATTATAGTTGCTTGTGCCATGCTTAATTAGCTATGAGTTGATGTGGTATGATGGGATGGTATCCTCCTTTGAATGAATTGAGTGACCCGACTTGGCACATGCTCACGCATGTAGTTGAAACAAATCAACATAGCCTTCATGATATTTATGTTCATGGTAGATTATATCCTACTCATGCTTGCACTTGGTGTAAATTAATTTTAATGCATGTTCATGACTGTTGTCGCGCTCTCAGTTGGTCGCTTCCCAGTCTTTTGCTAGCCTCCACCTGTACTAAGCGGGAATACTGCTTGTGCATCCAAACTCCATAAACTCCAAAGTTATTCCATATGAGTCCACCATACCTTCCTATATGCGGTATCTATCTTCCGTTCCAAGTAAATTTGTATGTGCCAAACTCCAAACCTTCAAATGAAATTCTGCTTTGTATGCTCGAGCAGCTCATGTTTCAACTACGGCTGTCTGTATCTTCCATGCTAGGTGGGTTATTCTCAAGGGGAGTGGACTCCGCTCCTCATTCACGAGAAAATGGCTGGTAACCGGGATGCCCAGTCCCATGATCAAAAAGATCAAAGCAAATCAAAATAATTAAACAAAACTCCCCCAGGACTGTTGTTAGTTGGAGGCACTCGTTGTTTCGAGCAAGCCATGGATTGATGCTTCTTGGTGGAGGGGAGTATAAACTTTTACCATTCTATTTGGGAACCGCCTATAATGTATGTAGCATGGAAGATATTGCCATCTCATAGTTGTTGCGTTGACAGTGAAAGCATGCCGCTCAAAATGTTATTCATCTCTATTTTAAAATTGATCTCTGGCACCTCTACAAATCCCTGCTTCCCTCTACGAAGGGCCTATCTATTTAATTTTATGTTGAGTCATCACCCTCTTAATAAAATGCACCCACTGGAGAGCACACTGGCATTTGCATTCATTGCTATTAGTTTATATTAAGTATGACTTGACTGGATCTCTTTTACCACGAATTACAATGTTTAGTCAGTCCTTGATCTTTAAAGGTGCTCTTCATTTATGTTTTGCGGTCTCAGAAAGGGCTAGCGAGATACCATTTTGTTATATCATATTATGATTTTTTTGAGAAAGTGTTGTCATCCGAGTTTTATTATTATTGCTCGCTAGCTGATTATGCCATTGATATGAGTCAACATGAGACCTAAGTGTTATTGTGAATATGGTTAGTTCATAATCTTTGCTAAAAACTTGAATGCTGGCTTTACATATTTACAACAACAAGAGCAAACAGAGTTTGTAAAAGTTTTTCTTTATCACTTTCAGTTTATCAACTGAATTGCTTGAGGACAAGCAAAGGTTTAAGCTTGGGGGGAGTTTATACGTCTCCAACGTATCTACTTTTCCAAACACTTTTGCCCTTGTTCTGGACTCTAACT
This sequence comes from Triticum timopheevii, assembly GCA_963921465.1. NCBI lineage: Eukaryota > Viridiplantae > Streptophyta > Magnoliopsida > Poales > Poaceae > Triticum > Triticum timopheevii. The sequence continues at coordinate 147,433,217 of OY997270.1, forward strand.
TGCATGATTTGAATGAAACTAACCCGGATTGACGCTATTTTCAGCAAAATTGCCATGGTGTTGTTTATTGTGCAGAAAACAAAAGTTCTCGGAATGACCTGAAAATCCACGGAGATAACATTTGGAAAATATAAAAAATAATGGTGAAAGAACCAAGGCCAGGGGGCCCACACCCTGTACACGAGGGTGGGGGTGCACCCCCTCCCCCTAGGCATGCCCCCTATCTCGTGGGCCCCCTGATGCTCCACCGACCTCAACTCCAACTCTACATATTCCGTTTCATGGAGAAAAAAATCAGAGAGAAAGTTTCATCGCGTTTTACCATACGGAGCCGCCGCCAAGCCCTAATCTCTCTCGGGAGGGCTGATCTGGAGTCCGTTCGGGCCTCCGAAGAGGGGGATTCGTCGCCATCATCATCATCAACCATCCTCCATCACCAATTTCATGATGCTCACCGCCGTGCGTGAGTAATTCCATCGTAGGCTTGCTGGACGGTGATGGGTTGGATGAGATTTACCATGTAATCAAGTTAGTTTTGTTAGGGTTTGATCCCTAGTTTCCACTATGTTCTGAGATTGATGTTGCTATGACTTTGCTATGCTTAATGCTTGTCACTAGGGCCCGAGTGCCATAATTTCATATCCGAACCTATTATGTTTTCATGAATATATGTGAGTTGTTGATCCTATCTTGCAAGTCTATAGTCACCTATTATGTGTTATGATCCGACAACCCCGAAGTGAGAATAATCGGGATACTTCTCGGTGATGACCGTAGTTTGAGGAGTTCATGTATTCACTATGTGCTAATGCTTTGTTCCGGTTCTCTATTAAAAGGAGGCCTTAATATCCCATAGTTTGCACTAGGACCCCGCTGCCACAGGAGGGTAGGACAAAAGATGTCATGCAAGTTCTTTTCCATAAGCACGTATGACTATATTCGGAATACATGCCTACATTACATTGATGAACTGGAGCTAGTTCTGTGTCACCCTATGTTATAGCTATTACATGAGGAATCGCATCCGACATAATTATCCATCACTGATCCAATGCTACTGTTACAACTACTACAAAACTGCTATCTTTACTTTTGCCACTGTTACCGTTACTATCCTACTACTTTGCTACTAAACACTTTGCTGCAGATACTAAGTTATCCAGGTGTGGTTGAATTGACAACTCAACTGCTAATACTTAAGAATATTCTTTGGCTCCCTTGTGTCGAATCAATAAATTTGGGTTGAATACTCTACCCTTGAAAGCTCTTGCGATCCCCTACTTGTGGGTTATCAAGCTCCACCAGCAAGAGCAAGAGATCCAAGGCAGAACCACCGGAAACCCAGAGGGTACCCGTCAAGGAAGATCGCAGAGGTGGAGCTTTTACCATAAGCTCCACCCTTGACAGCAAATACGAAAGCGCGCTCGTCGCCTTCCTGCGGGCGAATGTCGATGTGTTTGGATGGCAAGCATCTGACATCCCCGGCGTTCCCAGGGTGGTGATTGAGCACCACCTTGCTATTTGTCCTCATGTGCGGCCGTTAAGCAGAAGGTCGGGAAGTAAGCTTTGGAGCAGCAAGAGTTCATTATTGAGGAGATTAGGAAGTTGGAAGCGCAGGCCTAGTCAGTGGAGTGCTCCACCCAACATGGTTGGCCAACCCAATGGTGGTGTGCAAGGCAAATGGGAAATGGAGGTTGTGTATTAACTATACGGATATCAATAAAGCCTGTCCAAAGTATCCTTTCCCTTTGCCATGCTGAGGGAGTCCTGGACTAGGGGGTGTCTGGATAGCCGAACTATCATCTTTGGCCGGACTCCAAGACTATGAAGATACAAGATTGAAGACTCCGTCCCGTGTCCGGATGGGACTTTCCTTGGCATGGAAGGCAAGCTTGGCAATACAGATATGTAGATCTCCTACCATTGTAACCGACTCTGTGTAACCCTAGCCCTCTCCGGTGTCTATATAAACCGGAGGGTTTTAGTCCGTAGGACGAACAACAATCATACCATAGGCTAGCTTCTAGGGTTTAGCCTCATTGATCTCGTGGTAGATCTACTCTTGTACTACCCATATCACCAATATTAATCAAGCAGGAGTAGGGTTTTACCTCCACCGAGAGGGCCCGAACCTAGGTAAAATCATCGTGTCCCTTGTCTCCTGTTACCATCCGCCTGGACGCACAGTTCGGGACCCCCTACCCGAGATTCGCCGGTTTTGACACCGATGTTGGTGCTTTCATTGAGAGTTCCTCTGTGCCGTCGCCATTAGGAAGGATGCCTCATCCCGTCTTTAAAGACGGCACCGTTGCTAAAGGAGCTTTGGCCATCGGCCAAACTCTCCGACTAGGCGGTTTTCTTATGACCGCCTGTTCAGCCGCCGCGCCAACGATGACTTCTCGGGTCATCGAAAGCAATCTTCACGTTAGCTCGGAACTTTCCGAGCAGCTAGATCCGATGGAGCTCTCCTCCTTAAACGATCTCTTGGATCGCATCACCGCCCTAGGAGTCGCTACAGACTAAGATCAGATTGGGCCTAAAACCAATCTGAGAGAGATCAACTCTCCCCAGGCAACCCACCATGTTGCTGTGGTAGAGGAACAGTACGGCGACCCTTCTTCTATATTAAGGACTAGCCATGTCCGGATTGCCGACCCCACCATGCCGGATTCCCGCGGAGGGACGAACATCGATCAAGTCCTGAACCTAAAGTCAAGCAGCGAGCTGGATTCATTGGACAATATCCAAAAACCCAAGCTTCCAAGTTCGGAAACTTTTCGGCCCTTGAGTCTTAGATTGGACGGGGTCCCGAACTTTATTCCACCCGCCCACCTAAACATAAGCGATCTATCCCGAATCCGGCAAGAGCCCGCTGAAACAGTACACCATTACTGGGCCAGATTCCTCCTGGTTATGGACAGGATAAAGGACTGCCGCGAGGAAGACGTATTTTCACTTTTCTGCAATAATTGCACAGACAAGGGAATCCTAAACGCCATAAGTCATCGTGAAATTACACGCTTCGCCGACTTGGCGTCCATAGTATGAAAGTACTGTGCGATGGAGAGCGCCTGGAAAACCGAAACCAAATTTTGGGATAATCCGGCTGCGAATACAACCCTAGTCCGAAATCAGAGGGCGCATCACCACCAGGCACCTGAGTTAAATACCAAAAAGCAAAAACCCCCTAAAGGGCACGGAACCGTACTGGAGGGATGGCTCAATGGACCCTGCAAAATTCATAGTACAGAGGGCGCCACTCCAACTCATAGCCTTCGAGCATGTTGGATACTACGGCAGGTGGCCAAAAGTGGCAAAGAGCTTCTAGCCCCAGAGAACCATCCCAGCAACACCAGTACGGTATTAACAGTCTTCGAGACTTTCGCATCAAATAATATGCGGAAACGAACACTCCGCAGCCTAGCCGAAGTCTACCAAGTAGCAACAATAAATCCATGGAGTGACACGACTATTACCTTTAACGCCAGTGACGAACCTAAATTCCGAACAGCCCGAGCACCAGCCGCACTGGTCCTCAGTCCGATAGTGGACGGCTTTCTCCTTACCAAGGTACTCAAGAATGGCGGTAGCAGATTAAACCTCATTTACGAGGAAACCCTTCGAAAAATGGAAATAGACTGGAGCCGCATTGAGCGAAGCAGCACGACCTTTAGAGGAATAATCCCTAGTAGGGAAGAACGCTGCATAGGAAAAATTACACTGGATGTGGTGTTCTGCTCGCCAGACAATTAGAGGTCCGAGGAGGTAACGTTCCAAGTGGCCTCGTTCAGCAGCGGATATCATGCTTTATTAGGGCGAGAGGCATTCACAATTTTTCAAGCTATACCCCATTACGGGTACATGAAGCTCAAAGTGCCCGGGCCCAACAGAATCATCACTCTTGCCAGTGATCCGGACATAGCACTCCGCACCGAAAATAAGACAGCCGCACTAGCCCTCGAGGCACTATCCGAATCCCTAGCGGCCGAGGAACTCACTGCGCTGCACTCCACGGTGAACAGGGACGATGTGATACTCGACAAGAGATCCAAGTCCACCTCTTTTAAGCCAGCAGACGAAATAGTCAAATTCCAAGTCCATCGAACGGACCCTACAAAGACGGCATCCATTGGGGCACAGTTAAACCCCGACGTAGACGCCGCACTACGAGAATTCCTACGGGAAAATTGGGACGTTTTTGCCTGGCACCCTTCAGACATGCCACGAATCCCACGCCGGCTGGCCGAGCACAGCCTAAACATCCTAAAAGGATTCAAGCTAGTCAAACAGGCTCTTCGGCGATTCTCCGAACCCAAGAGACAGGCAATGGGAGAGGAGCTAGCCAAACTATTGGAAGCCGGATTCATCAGAGATATAAAACATCCGGACTGGCTAGCAAACCTGGTGATGGTACCAAAGAAAGATAAATCCTGGCGCCTATGTGTCGACTTCAAGGACCTTAACAAGGCTTGCCCAAAGGATCCCTTCCCCCTCCCCCGCATCGATCAAATTATCGATGCTACCGCTGTGCACGATTCATTGTGCTTCCTCGAAGCATACTCCGGCTACCACCAAATCAAGATGGCGGAACCAGACCAAGCCGCAACGGCATTCATCACTCCATACGGCCCATTCTGCTTCAACACAATGCCCTTCGGGCTCAAAAACGCCGGCGCAACATATCAGCGCATGATTCAGACATGTCTGGCAAACCAGATCGGCAAAACAGTGGAGGCATACGTAGATGATGTGGTCGTCAAATGCAAGCATGTTGAAGCTCTAATAGACGACTTGAGACTCACATTCGACAATCTTCGAACATACGACATTAAGCTGAATCCGGAAAAATGCGTCTTCGGCGTACCAGCCGGAAAGCTCTTGGACTTCATTTTATCCGGTAGAGGAATTGAAGCAAACCCAGCCAAGATCTGAGCTCTGTCACAATTGGATATCCCAAAAGACCTCAAACAAATTCAAAAATTGAAAGGATGCGTGGCGGCTCTAAGCCGCTTTATCTCCCGATTGGGTGAAAAGGCATTACCCCTTTATCGCCTCCTCTGGCGCACCGAACACTTTGAGTGGACGGATGCCGCCACGGCCGGACTCGAAGAAATAAAAGCCATATTGGCAACAAATCCGATCCTGGCCACGCCCAATATGGGAGAACCAATGTTATTATATATCAAGTTGTAAGCGCAGTGCTCGTCCTCGAATGAGAAACAGACGGACACTAGTTCACCCTTCAAAAACCAGTTTACTACGTGTCCACTATCCTAACTCCATGCAAGTCCCGGTATCCACATTATCAAAAGTAGCGTACGCGGTGTTCATGGCATCTCGGAAGCTGCGACACTACTTTCAAGAGTGTTCGATAAGAGTAGCCTCTGAAGTACCTCTGAATGATATTATAAACAACCGCGACGCAACTGGCTGGAATGTAAAATGGGCCATTGAGCTCCTCTCATTTGACATAACCTATAAACCATGGCGAGCTATCAAGTCGCAAGTTTTGGCTGACTTCGTCGCCAAATGGACTGAAGCCGAACTCCCTAAAGAGTACGACGCATATTCCAATTGGATCATGCACTTCGACGGCTCCAAAATGTTGGCCGGCCTAGGGGCTGGCCTCGTCCTGACATCCCCAACCGGAGACACAGTCCAATACATACTCCAGATAATGTACACGGACTCCAACAACGCAGCCGAATACAAGGCCCTTCTACATGGCCTCCGGATGGCGGTCTCCATGGGTATTAAACGCCTAGAGGTGCGCGGGGATTCAAACCTCGCAATATCCCAAATAAATGGAGACTTCGACGCCAAGGATCCGAAAATGGCAGCTTACTGCAACGCCGTCCTAAAAATGTCAGCTCGGTTTGAAGGTCTCGAAGTTCACCATATAGCCCGGGATAATAACCAGGCGGCGGACGTATTGGCACGCATCGGCGCAAAACGCGATGCCGTCCCTCCAAACATCTTCCTGGAACGGCTTTTCAAGCCATCCATACTATGGGAAGGGGAGTCCCGAAACAACAATCCGGACCCAACCACACCGCCCAACACCGAACATTCTGACATAATCGGTGGCTCTGCCAATGAAATAACACATTCAGCCCACGAAATAATAGCAGTCATTGCCCCGTGGACGGAACCATTCCTAGCCTACTTAACTAGGCAGGAACTTCCTGAGGACCAAAACGAGGCCCACTGCATAGTACGGCGATCTAAAGCCTATAAGGTCCATGAGGGAGAGCTTTATAAGAAAAGCACAACCGGAGTCCTTCAAAGGTGTATCTCCGAAGAGGAAGGGTGAAATCTTCTGGCTGAAATCCATGCCGGACTCGGTGGGCACCACGGCGCAGCCCGGGCGCTTGTAGCCAAGGCCTTCCGTACAGGATTTTATTGGCTGACGGCCCGGGCAGATGCTCAGGACTTAGTCCAACGATGTGTCGGTTGCCAGCTCTTTGCTAATCAAAGCCACATGCCACCCACCGCCCTCAAAACTATACCCATCACCTGGCCGTTTGCGGTCTGGGGGCTTGACATGGTTGGACCCCTTAAAGGAGGAACACACAAGCAAAAATACCTATTGGTAATGGTGGATAAATTCACCAAATGGATAGAGGCCAAGCCAGTTAATACGGTCGAATCCGTACCCGTGATAGACTTCATATCAGGGGTAGTACACCATTACGGCGTCCCCCATAGCATCATCACTGATAATGGCACGAACTTCACGGCCGACGAGGTTAAACTCTGGTGCAAAAACATGGGCATCAAGCTCGACTACGCTTCAGTCTATCACCCTCAAACTAACGGTCAAGTCGAGTGATCAAGTGGTCTAATCATGAGCGGCATTAAACCCAGACTAGTGTGGTCCCTCAAGGAATTGAAAACGCACTGGGTAGAGGAGCTCGACTCCATACTCTGGGGGCTGCGGACCACGCCGAATCGCACCACCGGATTCACACCATTTTTTATGGTATACGGCGCAGAGACAGTTTTGCCCTGCGACATAATTCATGACTCACCTCGCGTGCGCATGTACAAAGAAAGAGAAGCCGAGTTGGATCGGCAGGACAGTTTGGACACCTTAGAGGAGGAGCGCGACGTGGCAAAAGCTCGTTCCATATTCTATCAACAGCAGGCTCGAAGATATCAAAGCAGAGAAGTGCGGGCCAAAGCTTACAATGTTGGCGAACTAGTTCTATGCCTGCCGAACAAGAAAAAGGACAAACTCAAGCCCAAATGGGAAGGTCCCTTTATCATCGATCAAGTCTTGACCGGTGGAGCGTACCGTCTGCGAAACGCATCGGATAACCGACTCGAGCCGAATCCATGGAACGCAGCCCGTCTCCTTTCTCCGTCTACATTTTATACTTTAGCTGTCTTTTTATTTCTCTCCTTCCCCCTCCTTTTTCTTAAAGCCTTTGGAGGCTTGTCTGCGCATTGTTCGCACACACTTGACGTGCTACTCATGCTCATTATACCTAGGAGCTTCTTTAACAGAAGCCTATTGATACGAGCCTTATGCCCAACACATGCGTCAAACTTCTGCAGGTACCTTTTATTCGCCATTATATGCATCGATATGACTTAAGTTTTGGCCAAGCTGGGTTGCCTGGCTCCTGTGCTTACCCCTACGTTCCCGATTATTCGGCTAGGTGGTAAAGGGAGCACCTCTGCGGTTGTTACTGCCAGGTCAGCTGTGTACCTCAGACTGGGTGAAGCCGAAAGCTAGTGTTCTTAAGGAAATATTCGGTCGGTGAACTAAAAGACGATTTCTTACATATTCATTTATCTGCCCCCAGATGCTTTTCTCCTTTTTTCGCAGTCCGGACATGCACTTTACGGCATGCCTCCCAGGGAAAGGAACCCCTAACGGATCTATTCTCCCTGGAAGATGTTTCTTACTAACCATGTAATATAACATAACTAGTTGGGCACTTGTCTGATAAAGCATTAATGACCCCTACGCCTGGTATCCACGCATGCCCCAGTTCTTACATAGCCGCGAGGGTATTCGGACACACTCCGAACTGTCAGGTCCCGAGGTTGAAGCGAAAAGGTCCGCTACGACAAACGATCTACAATCCGGCTAGAAGGCATTTTACATGTCATTTTAAATTACATAGTCAAATTGACTGATCGTATTCCTCTTCAATACCATCTAACAGGCTGTCTAGTTTACAGTCCCGCTGGGAATACTTTGGGGCCAACTCTACTTGGCCGTATACTAAGCTCACAGGGATCTCCTTCCCATCGGGCCCCACAGGTCTGACCTCGGCCATGTGGTTTGGGTCAGCCTTCGTATACCGCGTCTGCACCATGGCCCAGGCCTCCCTGGCGCCTTGACGGCAGGCCGATATTTTCTATAGCCGGAAGCGGGCGTGCTCCCTGAAGCTTCTCTGCAAGCTCTCCAAGGCCTTCGGTAGGGAGATGGATGGCCACAAGGCCTGGGCAACGCCTCTCATCGCCTGCCGAACTCGTTCGTGCAGTTGCAGCAGCTCGGGAAGAAGGTCACCTGTTGAACCGGGCATTTCCTCTACAGGACGACCTGTGAGCATACCTACAGACATATTTCTGTTAGTCGACTTCCTCGCCGAACTCTTTTTTAAGGTTCGCTCAAGCACTTACTATAAATGCCGCGACGAAGCCGCCGATTCTCCTTAACGGAGTCAGACAGCTGGGCTCGAATATCTTTTAGTTCCTCGCCCAGTTGGGTGTTGGCATCTTGGAGGTTATTTTTCTCTTGCCGCACCCTTGTAAGCACTTTCTCGCCAGCTTTTAACCGGCGCAGGAGCTGTTGCTTGTCCGGATCTAGTCCGGCGCCATCTGCAAAATTATTGTCAGACTTATACACACGCCGCATTTAGCTAATTACTTCTCTTTAGAAGCATATGTTACCAGAGGGGGTCTCTGTGGCTTCCCCTGCCGCGGCTAGCGCGGCCTCAAGTTGGGCCTTGCACTCTTGAAGCTCCTGGGACAGTTGGGTATTCTTTGATGTAAGATCCTGCATAACAAATGATCATTAAATCAGTTATTCTAACTATTTTAAGTCTCGGGGGCTACTGGCATATATAACTTTCAAAATTCCTCACCCGTATGTCTTTCACATACTGCTCCGTGGCTCTGGCTAGACCATCTTGAGCGGCACGGAGGTGCGCATCTCCCAAATTAAAGGCACTCAATGCCTCTGGGGAGAAACACGCGTCACGAAGAACTGTCCGGCGGCGCCTGTGATTCATGGCGCTCTCCACCTCAGATCGGGTGGCGGACAACCTATCGGCATCCTCCGTTGGAGGAGCATCCAACGCGCGCCTTGTGTTAGCCTCCCCCTCCGGACCTGGCGTTGGAGCCTCGCTGGCGGAGGCTCGATTGGCAACCTCTCTGGACACAGTCCGGCGAGCGCTCTTTTTCCTGAAAAGGTCACGAACGTTAGTACGCCTTCCAGGAATATTTCCTTGAAACACGGTGGAGCGCCATACCGTTGCGGCGACGTCTCGATCCGCACCGCACTTCTTTTCCGCCTGCTGGGCCAAGCTGCCCCTTGTTGGACAACCGCCGCGGGCTCGGCTTCCCTCCTTAAAGTTCCTCCTGCGGAACACCATTGGTATGCGGTGATCAGAAATAAGCACGGATGGATCATGGTATAAAGACTTCGATCACAGTTACCTGGGAAGCTGGAAATATTCCGGGTTAGTCAGCCGTAATGGTGACCAAAGAATTGTCGATGCTAAGTTGGTGGAACACCCCATCAATCAGCTCCACCTTTATATCCGGATCCTCTTCGGAGGCCGGATCGAGGGACCATTCTAGATCCTCGGGTTGTGGAGGCGGGCTGTGTACATCCTCTACAGCCCGACGCAGTTCCCGCGTCGAAATCACAAAATGAGATACTTAACCATGGGAGTGGGGATCGGATAGGAAAAAAAGAAGTGTCCGCTTACCCAGCTTCGAGGATTGTTCATAAAAAATCCGCTCAGTGGACTAACATGGAGAAAATCCTCCTTTTCTCCTTTGTACAGGCCGGACAAAATCTTCACCAGATCGGCGACTGATCCCGGCCCCTTACGGCTGTGGAAGGTGGCATCATCCTCCCCGTTGAAATCCCACATGGGGTGGCCCCTATACTGGAGCGGCTGCACCCCCCGCATAATGCATGTGGCCACGAGTCCAATCATGGTCAATCCGGAATGAGCCAATAATCTTATTCGGCCCATCAGGTAAAGGACGTCCCTGTCATTCTCCCGTTGAGGGCTCCATGGACGCCAACTTAGGCGTTTCTTCAGAGGAGCATTACTGAGCTCCGGGAGGCCGATCCGAATTGGGTCTCGTAGCAGGGCATCCTCTATATAAAACCATTCCGAAGGCCAGTCTTTGGACGCCTTCTTCGGGGTTCCGGATAGATATTCGGTCCCGGCGATGCGACATAGTACGGCTCCACCTACTTGATATATTGACCCCTCATGAGAACGGGGTACAAGGCAGAATAATCTCTTCCACAGCGCAAAATGAGCCTCGACGCCCAAGAACAGCTCGCAAAGGGCCACGAAGCCCGCGATGTGCAGAATGGAGGCAGGCGTAAGGTGGTGCAGCTGGAGGCCGTAGAACTCCAGGAGCCCCCGGAGAAACGGATGTATTGGAAATCCAAGTCCTCTTATTAGATAAGAGACAAAGCATACCCGCTCTCCTTTGGAGGGATTGGGGAGGCTCTCCGCCTGCTTTCCGCCCTTGTAGGTGGCGAGTCCGGCTCGAACCGGGACCATGAAGGCCGGGGGAAGAAATCCCTTGGTTTGAAGCGTCGCTAGCTCGCTGTGCGGGACCGAGCATCTCTCCCAATCTCCAGGCTGAGGGCTGGGAGCGCGAGAGGAGGAGCCGCGTCGACTATCCATGATGGAATGGATTTTTTGTCAGAGGCGCTCCGATGAAAGCTCGCGGAGGGAGGATTGTGTGATTCGGATCTAGATCCCCGTCCCTTTTATAGGCGGCTCATTTGCGCAGCTAGGGGGGAAAGTGTAAAAATACCCTGGCTTTTCTCATTCGTTCGACACTTGGAAGATGGCCATTATTGGGCGTGGAAGCCAAGGAGCACAGCATTTATAAGAAGCCAGACACTATTCGACAGGTACATGGAATTTGGAGAAGAACCCGCCTCGCAATGCCCAAGACAATCTACACGCCGGACTCATCGTCATTCAAGCCTGGTCCGGGGGCTACTGAGAGAGTCCTAGACTAGGGGTTGTCCGGATAGCCGAACTATCATCTTTGGCCGGACTCCAAGACTATGAAGATACAAGATTGAAGACTTCGTCCCATGTCCGCATGGGACTTTCCTTGGCATGGAAGGCAAGCTTGGCAATACGGATATGGAGATCTCCTACCGTTGTAACCGACTTTGTGTAACCCTAGCCCTCTCCAGTGTCTATATAAACCGGAGGGTTTTAGTCCGTAGGACGAACAACAATCATACCATAGGCTAGCTTCTAGGGTTTAGCCTCATTGATCTCGTGGTAGATCTACTCTGTACTACCCAATCATCAATATTAATCAAGCAGGAGTAGGGTTTTACCTCCACCAAGATGGCCCAAACCTGGGTAAAAACATCGTGTCCCTTGTCTCCTGTTACCATCCGCCTATACGCATAGTTCGGGACTACCTACCCGAGATCCGCCGGTTTTGACACCGACACACGCATTGACCAGATAGTGGACTCCACTGCTGGGTGCGACCTGCTGTCGTTCCTCGATGCCTACTCAGGATACCACCAAATCTTCATGAAGAAGGAAGATGAAGAAAAGGTCGCATTCATCACCCCATGTGGTACGTACAGTTTTGTATGAATGCCTTTCGGGTTGAAAAGCGCTAGTTCAACGTTCGCCCGAGCAGTCCAAATTGGTTTTGAGCCCCAACTACTTAGAAATATGGAAGCTTATATGGAAGATATAGTGGTCAAAACCAAGAACAAGGCTATGCTCATGCAAGATCTGGAGGAAACATTTGCAAATTTGTGCAAGATCAACCTCAAGCACAACCCTGAGAAGTGTGTGTTCGGCGTCCCGTCCGGCAAACTTCTTGGGTTCTTTGCATCTCAATGTGGAATCGAAGCAAATCCTGGCAAGATCAAAGCAATTGAGCAGATTGAGGCGCCGAAATGAGTCAAAGATGTCCGTAGGCTTGCTAGCTGCGTTGCTGCCCTGAGTAGGTTCATCTCTAAATCTCTGAAAAAGGTGGGTCCAATGTAATGGACTCTGGAAGCAGAGGCAACACTGCAAGATTTGAAGAGGTACCTCTCTTCTATGCCAATACTAGTCGTGCCTAAACCGCAAGAGTCGTTGCTGCTATATCTAGCGGCAACGAATCAAGTGGTCAGTGCTGAGCTAGTGGATCAGAGAGAAGTTGAGGAAGAAGCAACGGTAGTGGCGATTGAGGGAGTCCTGGACTAGGGGGTGTCCGGATAGCCGAACTATCATCATTGGCCGGACTCCAAGACTATGAAAATACAAGATTGAAGACTTCGTCCCGTGTCCGGATGGGACTTTCCTTGGCGTGGAAGGCAATCTTGGCAATACGGATATGTAGATCTCCTACCATTGTAACCGACTCTGTGTAACCCTAGCCCTCTCCGGTGTCTATATAAACCGGAGGGTTTTAGTCCATAGGACGAACAACAATCATACCATAGGCTAGCTCCTAGGGTTTAGCCTCCTTGATCTCGTGGTAGATCTACTCTTGTACTACCCATATCATCAATATCAATCAAGTAGGAGTAGGGTTTTACCTCCATCGAGAGGGCCCGAACCTGGGTAAAAACATCGTGTCCCTTGTCTCATGTTACCATCCGCCTAAACGCATAGTTCGGGACCCCCTAAGAGAGATCCGCCGGTTTTGACACCGACATTGGTGCTTTCATTGAGAGTTCCTCTGTGTCGTCACCCATAGGCCCGATGGCTCCTTCGATCATCAACAACGACACGGTCCAGGGTGAGACTTTTCTCCTCGAACAGATCTTTGTATTCGGCGGCTTTGCACTGCGGGCCAATTCGCTTGGCCATCTGGAGCAGATCGAAAGCTACGCCCCTGGCCATCAGGTCAGATTTGGAATTTTGAACTATACGGCCGACATCCGCAGAGACTGGATCTTCGATGGATTCGAGCCACAGCCGAGCGCGCCGCACTGTCACGATGGGCATGATCTAGCTCTGCTGCCAGACAGTGCCCTGGGGGCCGCACAAGAGTCCGCTCCGACCCTTAACCCGGAGCTGACTGCGCCGATCGAGGATAGGTGGCTAGACACCGCCTCGAGGGCTGCTACCTCTACGGCGATGGAGCCGAATACCGACCCTGTCCCTTGTGAAGCTCGTGACTCCGAGGTGTCGGACTCCTTGCCGGACTCCGAACCTCCCGCGCCCCTTCCAATCGAATCCGATTGGGCACCGATCATGGAGTTCACCGCTGCGGACATCTTTCAGCACTCGCCTTTTGGCGACATCCTGAATTCGTTAAAGTGCCTCTCTTTATCAGGAGAGCCCTGGCTGGATTATGGCCAGGACGGTTGGGATACGGACGACGAAGAAATTCAAAACCCACCCACCACCCACTTCATAGCCACTGTCGATGACTTAACCGACATGCTAGATTTCAACTCCGAAGATATCGACGGTATGGATGACGATGCCGGAGACAACCAAGAACCAGCGCCCACCGGGCACTAGAAAGCCACCTCAACTCACGATGTATATATGGTGGATACACCTAAGGGAAGCGATAACGAGGAACAACGGGATGTTGCGAAGGATAATTCCCCCGAAAAACAACCGAAACGGCGACGCAAGCACCGCCCAAAGTCCCGCCTCGACAACGACAGCACCCATACAGACCCAGCCATAGAGCAGGGCGAACTAGTGGACGACGAACATGCCCCCAAGCAACAATCCGAACAGGATGAATCGGATAAGAAACCTATCCCCGGCGAAAACAACAGTCCGGACGATCTCACGCCGGACACATCGTCAGAGCAGAAGAACCTTCACAAAAGGATCGTCGCCACTGCACGAAGTTTGAAGAAGCAGAAGCGGAAGCTCAAAACAGCGGAAGACGTACTCAGAATGAGATGGAGCAAAGTACTCAAGACTGCAGACAAATACGGTGATAGTCACCAAGCAAAGAGCTACCCGAAGCGCAAGCTGTTGCCCGAATTTGACGAGGAGGCCGTAGAGCCCCCACAATCAAAAAACAAAGAGGCTGCCCAGTCGGATAGACGATGACATGACAAACAAAGAGCGGTAATCGGCGCCGCACACAAACCAGCACGTGATCCACATAAGGATCCTTGCAAAAAGGATGGCCCAGTCAGGTCCATCTATGGGCCAAGAAAGCAAGCTCCAGAAAACAACACAACACGTCGAGTATTTGAAAATCACGGCATACCCAAATACAGGGGCGCCGCACACCCCCTATGTTTCACCGATGAGGTGCTGGATCATGAATTTCCAGCGGGATTTAAGCCCGTAAATATAGAGGCATACGACGGAACAACAGACCCTGGAGTCTGGATTGAGGATTACATCCTGCACATACATATAGCTAGAGGAGATGACCTCCACGCCATAAAATACTTACCCCTCAAACTCAAAGGGCCAGCCCGACATTGGCTCAAAAGCCTCCCAGAAAATACCATTGGAAGTTGGGAAGAGCTCGAGGACGCGTTTCGGGCAAATTTTCAGGGGACTTATGTCCGCCCTTCGGATGCAGACGATTTAAGTCACATAACTCAACAGCCCGGAGAGTCAGCCCGCAAATTCTGGAACAGGTTCCTCACCAAAAAGAACAAAATAGTCGACTGTCCGGACGCCGAAGCATTAGCAGCCTTCAAACATAACGTCCGAGATGAATGGCTCGCAGGACACCTTGGCCAGGAAAAGCCAAGAACAATGGCCGCACTAACAAGCCTCATGACCCGCTTTTGTGCGGGAGAGGATAGCTGGCTGACAAGATGCAGCACCAGCGACCCAAGTACATCCAAGGTCAGGGATGGAAATGGGAAACCAAGACGCAGAAAGGACCAGCGCCAGACTAAGGGAAATAACCCAAAGAGCACGGCAGTCAACGCCGGATTCAAAAGCTCTCGGCAGAACAACTAAACACTGCCTCTCAAGGACAATAGCGACGCGCTATCTAACCTAAACAAAATCTTGGACAAGATATGCCAAATTCACAGCACCTCCAGGAAGCCTGCAAACCATACCCACAGAGATTGTTGGGTTTTCAAGCAGTCCGGCCGACTTAACACCGAACACAAGGTGCTCGACACACCAAGTGAGGACGATGACGAACCCCACAAGCAGAGCACCGGAAAACAAAAGAATTTCCCACAAGAGGTTAAAACAGTAAATTCACTTCAAGTGATAACAGGGAAAAATTGAGCGGCACCCACTAAAGTACGCGCCGCACGGTCTACCCCAACAGAGTCCCAACACTGGTTGTCAAAACCAATCACCTTTGACCATCAGGATTACTCCAAAAGTATCCGGAACGCAAGATGGACTGCTTTGATATTAGATCCTATAATCGACGGACTGCAATTTACACAAGTCCTAATGGACGGCGGCAGTGATCTAAACCTGTTATACAAGGACACAATCCGCAGAATGGGAATAGACCCAATCAAAATTCGCCATAGCAACACTTCCTTTAAAGGAGTGACGCCAGGCCCATATGCCAATTGCACGGGCTCTCTACTACTGGAAGTTGTGTTTGGTTCATCGGAGAACTTCCGTCACGAAAAGTTAATCTTCCACATCGCCCCATTTAAAAGTAGCTATCAAGCACTATTGGGACGTGAAGCTTTCACCCACTTTAACGCAATACCGCATTACGCGTCTCTTACACTTAAAATGCCCGGTCCACGCGGCATCATCTCATTAAAGGGAAACATCAAATGTTCCCCGACTACGGAAGAACGTGACACTGCCTTGAAAGCCACACACTAATCCGGCTTTGCTGGTCAAAGCCCCTAAACAGGTCATTCAGACCCCGGACTCGGTTAGGCGAGTCCAGTATAAATAAACAAGGGGCTCACTAGCCGCGTACCCCTTTACAAGGGGCTCCACGCATGCACAAAAAGAGACAATAAAGCTCAAATTATATTCATTCGTTGAACCATAATTTGTTTATTTCAAAATACATCTTTCGCACGAACTCTTTTCCCAACTAAGTTCTTCTCTTTTGCAGATGAACACCATGCTACACCCGTCCAGGATACGGCACAACGGAGACACAGGCGCAGACGTGCAGTAGGGACCTGATGCAAGGATTCTTTTCAGATTAAGACCCTGCGTAAACCTTTTTTACTGTCTCTTGTTGATACACATCCCCCGGTTTTTTGCTATAACCAAGGAGAAATCCGGCATTTTGGCATCGGCCGCGCCAGAAATTTTTGCGCGTACCTGGACACTAGGGGCTTAGGGCATTGTTCTTCCCGTTTTTCATAAAGACCGAATACCTTAGGGAGTGTTCGGCGTCTCCAGTTAGGCCTTTGGTCAAATGTTGGGTTTGCCCGGCTCCTGTGTTTTTCTGCCTTACGTTCCGCTCTATCGGCTAACGCGGCACCAGGAGAACTGCTGCGATTGTGCCCCGGTTTGGCCTGGTGAGCACCTCAGTAGAGAAAGCCGAAAACTGACTGTCATGATATAGCGAGAGACTGGTCAACCACTCGATCGACCACTGGAATGTTTAGAATTCCTCCGCTTTGACGAAGGACTGTTTCCCGGTTAGGCACATACGCGCCCCGAATTCGGAGAGCGCGGTGCCCCTAGGGTCTATATAGTAGCCCCAGTATCGAACTCCTATGGCTAAGTGAAAGTGATAAAGCATTATAGTCCAGTTGCCTAGTTTGCTATGCTATCACCTCCTTCACTGGACCAAGACGTTGGATTAAGTGTGAAAATGCGCTTTTTTGCAAACACCCTCACACTATGTGCGTGGGGGCTGAAGCCGAAGACTGCCATCTTTCAGGTTATATATAGATATACATTAACGGCCGCACAGGAGGTATTTCAATACTTGAACGCACAAGTATAAAAAGCCCTTATATTATATATTTGAAACATGGTTTCGCAAATCATACATGTCACTTGAACATAACGTTTTTCGAGCACTTCGACTCTATTAAGCGAGCGCCCTGCAGGACTTCCTCAAAATAGTGCTCGGCTGGTAATCGGCTTCTGTCCGAATTCCGGGATGCAACATCGGTGGCCTCCGTCTCTGCCCAGTATGTTTTGACACGGGCGAGAGCCATCTGTGCACCCTCTATGCATGCTGACCGCTTCATCGCCTTGATATGCGGCACCGCATCAAGGTACTGCTGCACCAAGCAAAAATAACTCTTCGTCTCGGGCCTTTTCGGCCACAGATGAGCCACAACATCCTTCATGGCAAATCCGGACAACCAATTCAGCTCAGCCCACTTAGCCAACCGATCGGTCAATGGAAGTGGACGCTCCGGACTATGGAATTGAGACCAAAAAAGCTCTTCCATTCCGTGATCCTTTTGGCCTCGGAAGTGTGCGACTGCGTCTGCCGCACTCGCCGCCAAATTCAGATAAGCATCCTCCGCACCCCACAACTGGCCCAACTGAGCATACTTCGGATCTATGAAATTCCTACGCAGCAGAAAGGGCTTTCCAGCCGCAATATCCCCGGCCTGACGTAGCTCCTCCTTTATAGCTCTCATCACGGAGCGGGCATCCTTGGCTTTGGCGGTGGCCTTCTTCAGGTCCTCTTTCTCCGCTCGGCGTTCTCCTTCAAGAAACTCATAGCGGTCGGTAGCATCCGTCAGCTTCACGGCCATTTCGGCCATTTCCTCCCTGCTTCGGCAATGAGCAGCCTATTCGGCTTTTAGCTTGTTGGCCGCCTTCAAGGCAGCCGCATTACTTTTTCTGGCTTGCTCCTTGGCTCGGGCAAGCTCTGCCCAAAGGTCCACCATAGCAGCGGCGCCATCTGCATTAAGCATACATGTTGTAAGGCACAGGCGTCAAGCTCCCTTACAAGGTGTCCGCAGAGAAGCCACATACCTTGTGTCTCGTCAAGTCGTTTATTGACCAGCGCGATATCCGCATCTGCAACGTCAAGTTGCCGCTTTAGTTCGGCAACTCTATCAATCCGGCTGGCCACCGAACGTTCTTCCACCTGAATAGGAAGGGTGACATCTTATAACTGAGATTATGATCCTCGGCACGTTGTCGCTTTTGACAACGTACCGAGTCTCAGGGGCTACTATCTATACAGGGCGCATTCTATGTGCAAAACTGTCAAAAGGTATATCATTTTCACGTACCTCAAACCCCGTCAGTAAACTTCTGACGGCCTCATGCAACCCGCTCTCAGCGGATGAAATCCTTTCAATCACCGTACTCATCAACGTACGGTGATCTTCTGAGATAGACGCCCACCCGAGCAGATCCTTCAGCTCCTCTGGCCGTACACCAGTTGGTGCCGAACTCTCCGGCCCCGCTGGACTCGGGGAGACCCTCTGCGACGACACCTCAGGGTCGTCCGCCCCGCCTGACGGTGCGGCAGATGGAGGCATTTCACTCTCCATCATCTTCGGGCGAAGATCCCCCGAAGATGAGCTCTGCTGAGAAGGGCTAAGATCCGAACTACAAGGTAAAACTTCGGTTATCTTCAGAAATAAAAACAGGGATGTCCCTTATTACAAAACTCCCTTTCTACTTACGGCTCGCTGGAGGGCTGATTCCCTTGGGGAAACTGTGCGGCCGGGCCTTCTCCTGGCGCAGGGCCCTCTGGTGAAGATTTCTTCCCCCGCTTTGAGGCCTTGGCCTCCGGACCTTCAGAAGCGGTCCTCTTTTCCCCCCTGGAGGGAGGGATTCTCGATCCCCCCTTTCTTGAGAGCCTCCATAGCGGAGGTGGTAGTTTTCCTATTTTCCCCTTCGCCCTCTTCCGAAGGCGCAGCCTCCGGCATCCTGATTAACACAGGATCCGGCGTGGTCTCAGGGAGGGGGGCCGGACACCGTATCAGCTTTGCTTTTGCTATCCACTCCTGTTCAAGGGATAGCTGGTTAAAGTGCAGGTTTATGATAAATGTATGGACAGCGTGTCTGGGCACAGGACTACTTACTTGAGTATCCGGGCGATTGCAGCTTAGGCCTGCGTCCTCGGTCAAGTCCAGACACATCTCTTGTGATCCGAAGAACATTTTATACATCTCCACGGGCGTCGCACCCATGAAGTGTTGGAGAGCTCGCGGTCCCTCCGGATTAAATTCCCACAGGCGGAGTGGGCGACATTTGCAGGGCAGAAGGCGCCAAATCAGCATGACCTGCGCCACTACAACCAGATTGATCTCCCTCTCTTGGAGGTCTCGAATACGGCCCTGCAATAATAGCACATTCTTGGGCGGCCCCCAGTCAAGCCCTTTGTTGACCCATGACGCCAGCCGTTGTGGAGGGCCCGAGCGAAAGACAGGCGGCGCCACCCATCTGGTGCCCCTGGGAGCGGTGATGTAGAACCACTCCTGTTGCCAGAAGCCGAGCTCCTTTTGAAAACAGCCCTCGGGCCACGGAGCATCAGCTCTCTTGCTTATAACTGCCCCTCCGCACTCTGCCTGCCGCTCCTCGATCACCTTCGGCTCCACGTTGAAGGTCTTGAGCCACAATCCGAAGTGAGGAGTGGTGTGGAGGAAGGCTTCGCATACAACAATGAATGATGAGATATGGAGGATGGACTCCGGATCCAAGTCATGGAATTCCAGCCCATAATAAAACATGAGCCCCCTCACGAGGGGATCCATCGGGAAGCCTAAACCCCGACGGAAGTGAGGCACGAACACCACGCTCTTACCGGGCTCGGGAGTGGGAATGACTTTCCCTCGGGCGGGCAGCCTATGTGAAATTTCACCGGTTAAATACCTGGCATCTCTCAGCTTTATCACATCTTCTTCCGTGACGGAAGAGGGCATCCACCGGCCCTGTAGGTCGGAGCCGGACATTGTCGAAGGTCCGAAGCGCCTGAATCTGGAGCCTTGGGTGTTGGAACTCGGGGCGAGGGGCGGATTCGATTGAAGATTGAAGAAAAAGAACAGGCCTTGGTCTCGTTATAAAGGGGTTGAATACCAAGAGCCGTCCCTGTAACCGTTTGGGACTCGCCTTCGATGGAGGGGGCGTGCCAACGGGCGCGGTTGGGTTACCCATGTCCGTATTGATGGGAATCCCGGAATAAGGGGACACGATCTCTGCTTTGACAAGACGTGCCAAGGAAACCGCTTCGCTAAACGCGCTGAGGTGGAATAATAAAAACGATTCGAGTAAAGGCTTGGCAGAGACGGACACCATCCTGGCACGTCTTGTAGCTTGAACTTGTGTGAATATTATTCTCTCTACGGTGGAGTGTGGAATTTATTTTGCAGAGACGGACACTATCCTGGTGTTCAAAATCTTCTATGAATTATTCGGAGGAGGAACCCGCCTTGCAATGCCGAAGACAATATGTGCGCCGGACTCGTCGTCATTGAAGCCTGGTTCAGGGGCTACTAAGGGAGTCCTGGACTAGGGGGTGTCCGGATAGCCGAACTATCATCATTGGCCGGACTCCAAGACTATGAAGAAACAAGATTGAAGACTTCGTCCCGTGTCCGGATGGGACTTTCCTTGGTGTGGAAGGCAAGCTTGGCAATACGGATATGTAGATCTCCTACCATTGTAACCGACTCTGTGTAACCCTAGCCCTCTCCGGTGTCTATATAAACTGGAGGGTTTTAGTCCGTAGGACAAACAACAATCATACCATAGGCTAGCTTCTAGGGTTTAGCATCCTTGATCTCGTGGTAGATCTACTCTTGTACTACCCATATCATCAATATCAATCAAGCAGGAGTAGGGTTTTACCTCCATCGAGAGGGCCCGAACCTGGGTAAAAACATCGTGTCCCTTGTCTCCTGTTACCATCCTCCTAGATGCACAGTTCGGGACCCCTTACCCGAGATCCGCCGGTTTTGACACCGACAGCGAGGTCATCAGATGATGAGCCGGGGCCTTCTTCGGCAAGGCCTGATGCCGGAAAAGCAGGGACCCCCGGCAGAGCCCGGTCCCGACAGGACAGGATCTGCGCAAGCAAGTGAATTGAAGCAAAATAAGAAGGTGATGGATCACCCGGTCTATTTTGTCAGCTCCCTCTTGTAGGGGGGCTAGATCAGGATATTCTGTTATGAACAAGCTTCTTTTCGGCCTTCTTATGGCCTTGAGAAAGCTGCGTCAGTATTTCCAACCACAGGAGATCACCGTTGTCACTCGCCTCCCGTTGCAACGGATCTTGCACAACAAAGATGCAACCGGGAGGATTGTGGAGTGGGCATTGGAACTGTCAAGCTTTGGTCTCAAGTTTGAAAGCACTTTGATAATCAAGAGTAGAGGCTTGGCAGAGTTCATAGCGGAGTCGACCTCGACGCCTGACGAAGAAGTTCAAGAGACCACTCTTCCCGGCAAGGAAACAAGCTGCGATTGGGTTATGTACGTTGATGGGGCTTTCTCGCTGCAAGGTGCTGGTGTCGGCGTGCTACTCGACGCGCTCACCGGAGAGCGCCTCAAGTACATAGTCTAGATGCACTTTCCCCGGGAAAAATCAACAAACAACATTGCAGAGTACGAGGGACTGCTTGCTGGTCTTAGGATCGCAGCAGACCTCAGAATTGGGAAGCTCATCATCAGAGATGATTCGCAGCTTGTCATCAAGCAAGTTAACAAAGATTATCAGAGCCCATTGATGGAGGCCTATGTAGTTGAAGTGAGGATGTTGGAAGAGCGTTTTGATGGTATACATGCAGAGCACGTTCCTCGAGCAAATACCAGCATTGCCGATGACTTGTCAAAACGCGCTGCCCTCAAGTTGCCTGTGGAACCAGGTACCTTTGTGCTTCAATTAACTCAACTATCCGTTGAACCATCGCCAGGGCAGAATAAGCGAAGGAAGGCAGGCCCCGGCAAGTACTTTCCTGCTGAGCTCCCAGGAGCCACCGACAAGGAAGCTGTCGGGGACCCCAAGCTTGCCGGGGAGCAGCAGGCTCAGGCAGGGCTTCAAGCCCTTGTCATAGAGAAAGCTGCCCCCATGGTAGAAGACATCCCTCTAGTCCTTGTCGTCGAGCCTCAGGTTCCGGCATGGGCACAGCATACCAGTCGGTTCCTCCAAACAGGGAACTCCCTGAGGAACAGGAAGAAGCAGAAAAGGTATCTCGTTGGTCCAGCATGTACCAATTTGTGGACGATGTAATATACCAAAGGAGACTGGACGACATGAAATTGAAGTGCATAACTCAGGAGGACGGGCTGGAGCTGTTTGCAGAGATACACGGAGGCATAGGGTTAAGAGCCCTTGCAGTTAAAGCATTCCGAGAGGGTTTCTTTTGGCCCACTACTCTCTAGGATGCAACTGCAAGTAACCAAGTGTGAAGTGTGCCAGTTCCATTCAAAAAAGCTTCATCAACCAGCTCAAGTTCTTCAGACAATCCCTTTCTCCTGGCCATTTTTGGTTTGGGGGCTCGACATACTGGACCCTTTTCCCCGTGTTGTCGGGGGCTTTGAGTACTTGTACGTGGCAATCTACAAGTTCACAAAGTGGCCAGAGGTGGAGCCAATGAGAAAGGTGGCAGCATAGTCAGCTGTCAAGTTCTTCAAGGGACTAGTCTGCTATTTTCGTGTGCCGAACAGAGTCATCACCGACAACGGCATGCAGTTCACGAGTCGCACCTTCATGCATTATATCCAAGACCTCGGTAGCAAAGTTTGTTTTGCTTCTGTTGCTCACCCCAGAAGCAATGGCCAGGCTAAATGGGCAAATGCTGAAGTGTTGCGAGGCCTCAAAACGAGAACTTTCGACAGGCTACACAAGTGCGGAAGTCGCTGGATTGATGAGTTGCCAACGGTTCTTTGGTCAATCAGAACGACACCAAATCAAGCCACTAGCTAGACACCTTTTGCCCTTGTATACAAGGCAGAAGCAGTTCTCCACACAGAACTCATATACGGGTCACCTCGAGTGCTCTCTTATGATAAGCTTGAGCAAGAGCGGTTGCACCAAGATGATGCTACGTTCCTTGAGGAAGATCGTCTTCAGGCTGGTGTGCGAGCCGCTCGCTACCAGAAATCCTTGCGCCGCTACCATAGCCGTAGGGTTCATGCTCGAAGCCTTGAAGAAGTCAACTAAAAGTGCTAGTATCGACTAGAGGGGGGGGTGAATAGGCGATTTTTACGAAAGTCTTCAATACATGATAGTTTTGAAGACAAACAGCAGAAATGACCTATTTGATATGCAGCGGAACATAAACTACAATAAGCAAACCATAGTCATGTATGCAATGATGTAAAAGTATAGGACTAATAGCAACTAAGTAGTAAGGATCAGGATGGAAGATAGTACGAAGCCAATCAACAGTAGTGGTCAAGCAATGAATTCAAACAGGTACGACAGATAGACAGTGACTTCATGAAGACAAACTTAAGTAAAGGAAGGGAGAGGATAGAACCGGTCACTTGTTGAAGATACAGGATTTGTTGGACCAGTTCCAGTTGCTGTGACAACTGTACGTCTGGTTAGGGAGGCTGAGATTCAACTCAGAAGACCATGTCTTCACCTTGTTCCCCTTGAGCTAAGGACACACAGTCCTCGCCCAATCACTCTGGTAAGTCTTCAAGGTAGACTTCCAAACCTTCACAGAATTCGTTCACCGGCGATCCACAATGACTCTTGGATGCTCAGAACGCGATGCCTAACCGGCTGGAGGATTCACAGTCCTCAAGTGTATTAAGTCTTCAGGTCATACAGACAGAAACACTTCAGTGATGCCTAATACTCTTTGGCTCTGGGTGTTTGGGCTTGATCCTCGCAAGGATTTCTCTCTCTCAAAGGCTTCGAGGTGGGTTGCTCTCAAATGACAAAAGCTGTGCACTAACTCTGAGCAGCCACCAATTTATGGTGTAGGGGGTGGGCTATTTATAGCCACCGGGCAACCCGACCTGATATGTCCGAAATGACCCTGGGTCACTAAGGAACTGACACGTGTTCCAATGGTCAGATTTCAAACACACATGGCAACTTTACTTGGGCTACAAGCAAAGCTGACTCATCCAGCTCTGGATAAGATTTGCTCTCATTGTCTTCGCTTGAAGACATAGGATTTGGGTTGAGCATCACTTCAGTCATTCTGATTTAGTTCACTTGGACCCCACTTAACAGTACGGTGGTCCCTATGACTCAACAAAGAAGAAAAGGAAACAACAAAATCACATAGTCTTCGCGCTCCATAGTCTTCACAGAATGTCTTCTTATGTCATAGTCTTCAATATGAATATCTTCACATACCACCATTGTCTTCAATGTCTTCATATATTTTTAGGGGTCATCTCCTGTAGGTAAACCGAATCAATGAGGGACACTACTTGTGTTATCCTGCAATTCTCACAAACGCATTAGTCCCTCAACCAACTTTGTCGTCAATACTCCAAAACCAACTAGGGGTGGCACTAGATGCACTTACAATCTCCCCCTTTTTGGTGATTGATGACAAACCGGTTGAAGTTTTCAACGGGGATAAAGTATGTGAAATTGTAAAGGCTAGGGTATTGTCTTCATAAGAGGCAAGGGCTCCCCCTGAAGATGTGCATATAAGTAATTTGCTTTTGGAATGCAAATGCACATGGCAGGTTGTACTTGTGGAGATCCTCTTCAACTTATGAAGACAATTCATTATGCATGAAATGATATAGCAAGGAGAATGACATGCATAATGAAAAATGGACGTCTACAGAATGATCTAAGTGCGGAAGTTATCATCGCACATGCGGAATTTATCATCGCATCACAGTAAAGCAAATAAGTAGCAGACGACCATCGAGTTTAAGTGTTACAACCCAAAGAACCAAATGTTTCAAAAGCAAGAGTTGTAAGCACGAGGCAAAATATAAAGCAATCGCCCATGTGAACCCGCTTGAAGACTAACAACTCATATGCTTCTCCCCCTTTTGTCAGTAATGACTGAGGGAGTCCTGGACTAGGGGGTGTCCGGACAGCTGGACTATCATCGTCCGCCGGACTCCAAGACTACGAAGATACAAGATTGAAGACTCCGTCCCGTGTCCGGATGGGACTTTCCTTGGCGTGGAAGGCAAGCTTGGCGATACAGATATGTAGATCTCCTACCATTGTAACTGACTCTGTGTAACCCTAGCCCTCTCCGGTGTCTATATAAACCGGAGGGCTTTAGTCCGTAGAACATAACCTCCATTACAACAATCATACCATAGGCTAGCTTTTAGGGTTTAGCCTCCTTGATCTCTTGGTAGATCCACTCTTGTACTACCCATATCATCAATATTAATCAAGCAGGACGTAGGATTTTACCTCCATCAAGAGGGCCCAAACCTGGGTAAAACATCGTGTCCCTTGTCTCCTGTTACCATCCGCCTAGACGCACAGTTCGGGACTCCCTACCCGAGATCCGCCGGTTTTGACACAGACATTGGTGCTTTCATTGAGAGTTCCTCTGTGCCATCGCCAATAGGAAGGATGCCTCCGCCCGTCTTCAAGGACGGTATTTTCGCCAAAGGGGCCTTGGCCGCCGGCCAAACTATCCGGCTAGGTGGTTTTCTTATGATCGCCTGTCCGGCCACTGCTTCGACAATGACTTCTCAAGTCGTCAAAAGCAATATTCACGTTAGCTCGGAATTTGCCGAGCAGCTGGATCCAATAGAGCTCTCATCTGTCAACGAGCTCTTGGATCGCATCGCCACCCTGGGAGTCGCTACGGACTACAATCAGATTGGGCTTAAGACCAATCTGAGAGAGATTAACTCTCCCCAGATCACCCACCACGTCGCAGTGGTAGAGGAACAATGCGGCGACTCTTCTCCTATATTGAAAACTAGTCATGTCCGGGCTACCGAACCCTCCATGCCGGATTTCCATGGAGGGACGGACTTCAATCGAGCACTGAACTTAAAATCAGGCATCGTTCCAGACTCGTTGGACAACGTCCAGCAATCCAAGCTCCCAAATTTGGAAACTTCCTGGCCTTCGAGCCTCGAGATGGGCAGGGTTCCGGACTTAATTCCACCCACCCGCCCAGACATATGCGATCTATCTCTAATCCGGTGAGAGCCCGCCGAAACAGTACATCACTACTGGGCCAGATTCCTCCTGGTTATGGACAGGATAAAGGACTGCCGAGAGGAAAACGCAATCTCAAATTTTTGCAATAATTGCATGGACAAGGGAATCTTGAATGCTGTCAGCCGTCGTGAAATTACACGCTTCGCCGACCTGGCGTCCATAGTATGAAAGTACTGTGTGATGGAGAATTCCCGGAAAACCGAAAATAAATTTTGGGACAATCCAGCCCTGAATACAACCCTAGTCCGCAACAAAAGGGTGCATTAGACTCAGGCACCTGACACAAAAACCAAAAAGCAAAAACCCCGTAGAGGGCACGGAACCGTACTGGAGGGATGGCTTAGCGGACCTTGTAAAATTCACAGTACAGAAGGCGATGTCCCAACTCATAGCCTTCGAGCATGTTGGATATTACGGCAGGTGGCCAAAAGGGGCGAGGAGCTTCTAGCCCCGGAAAACCACTCCAACAATACTGGTACGGTATCAACAGTCTTCGAGACTTTTGCATCAAATAATATGCGAAAACGAACAATCCGCAGCCTCGCCGAAGTCTACCAAGTAGCAACAACAAATCCATGGAGCGACACAGCCATCACCTTCAACGCTAGCGACGAACCTAAATTCCGAACAGCCCGAGCACCAGCCGCACTGGTACTTAGTCCAATAGTGGACGGCTTTCGACTTACAAAGGTCCTCATGGATGGCGGCAGCAGATTAAACCTCATCTACGAGGAAACTCTTCAAAAAATGGAAATAGACTGGAGCCGTATTGAGCGAAGCAGCACAACCTTCAGAGGAATAATCCCTAGCCGGGAAGCACGCTACACCGGAAAAATCACACTCGATGTGGTGTTCGGCTCGCCGGACAATTACAGATCTGAAGGAGTCACGTTCCAAGTGGCCCCGTTCAACAGCGGATATCACGCTATATTAGGACGAGAGGCATTCACAATTTTTCAAGCCGTACCCCATTACGGGTACATGGAGCTCAAAATGCCCGGGCCCGGCGGAATAATCACTCTCGTTAGTGATCCGGACATAGCACTCCGCGCCGAAAACAAGACAGCCGCATTAGCCCTGGAGGCACTATCCGAAGCCCTAGCGGCAGAAGAACTCACCGCGCTACGCTCTACGGTGAATAGGGACGATGTGATACTCGATAAGAGATCCAAGTCCACTTCCTTTAAACCAGCGGACGAAATAGTAAAATTCCAGGTTCATCCAACGGACCCAACAAAAACGGCCTCCATCAGGGCACAATTGAACCCTGATGTAGACGCCGCACTGCGAGAATTCCTTCGGGAAAATTGGGACATTTTTGCCTGGCACCCCTCGGATATGCCCGGAATCCCACGCAGATTGGCAGAACACAGCCTAAACATCCTAAAAGGATTCAAGCCAGTCAAATAGGCTCTTCGACGATTTTCCAAACCCAAAAGACAGGCAATGGGAGAAGAGCTAGCCAAACTATTGGAAGCCGGATTCATCAGAGATATCAAACATCCGGATTGGCTAGCAAACCTGGTAATGGTACCAAAGAAGGACAAATCTAGGCGCCTATGCGTCGATTTCAAAGACCTCAATAAGGCTTGCCCAAAGGATCCCTTCCCCCTCCCCCGCATCGACCAAATAATCGATGCTACTGCAGGGCACGATTCATTGTGCTTCCTCGACGCATACTCTGGCTACCAGAAAATCAAGATGGCGGAACCAGACCAAGCCGCAACGGCATTCATCACTCCATATGGACCATTCTGCTTCAACACGATGCCCTTCGGACTTAAAAATGCCGGCGCAACATATTAGCGCATGATTCAAACATGTCTGGCCACCCAAATCGGCAAAACAGTTGAGGCATACGTAGACGACGTAGTCGTCAAAACCAAACACGTCGAAACTCTAGTAGACGACTTGAGGCTCACATTCGACAACCTCAGAGCATATGACATCAAGCTGAATCCGGAAAAATGCGTTTTCGGTGTACCCGCCGGAAAGCTACTGGGCTTCATTGTATCCGGTAGAGGAATTGAAGCAAACCCAGCCAAGATCCGAGCTCTGTCACAGCTGGATATCCCAAAAGTCCTCAAGCAAATACAAAAATTGACTGGATGCGTGGCGGCTCTAAGCCGCTTTATCTCCCGTCTAGGAGAAAAGGCATTGCCCCTCTATCGCCTCCTTAGGCGCACCGAACACTTCGAGTGGACGGATGCTGCCACTGCCGGACTTGAAGAAATAAAAGCCATATTGGCAACAAATCCGGTCCTGTCTGCGCCCAACCTGGGCGAACCAATGTTGTTATACATCGCAGCAACAATCAAGTTGTAAGCGCGGTACTCGTCGTCGAACGAGAGACAGAAGGGCATAAATTCCCTCTTCAAAAACCAGTGTACTATGTATCCACTGTGTTAACCCCCTGCAAGTCCCGTTACCCGCACTATCAAAAGATGGCGTGTGCGGTGTTCATGGCATCCCAGAAGCTCCGACACTACTTTCAAGAGTGTTCGATAACAGTGGCCTCCGAAGTACCACTTAATGACATTATAAACAACCACGATGCAACGGGCAGGATTGCAAAATGGGCCATTGAGCTCTTACCATTCGATATAACTTACAAACCTCGGCGAGCTATAAAGTCACAAGTTTTGGCTGACTTTGTCGCTGAATGGACTGAAGCCGAACTCCCTAAAGAGTATGGCGCATACTCCAATTGGACTATGCACTTCGACGGCTCTAAAATGTTGGCCGGACTGGGGGCTGGCGTCGTATTGACGTCCCCGACCGGGGACACAGTCCAATACGTACTTCAAATAATGGACACGGACTCCAACAACGCAGCCGAATACGAGGCCCTTTTACATGGTCTCCGGATGGCAATCTCCATGGGCATTCAACGCCTAGAGGTGCGCGGGGATTCAAACCTTGCAATATCCCAAATAAATGGAGACTTTGACGCCAAGGATCCGAAAATGGCAGCATATCGCAACGCTGTCCTAAAAATGTCAGCTCAGTTTAAAGGACTCGAATTCCATCACGTAACCCAAGATAATAACCAAGCAGCCGATGTACTGGCACGCATCGGCGCAAAACGTGACGATGTCCCTCCAAACATCTTCCTCGAACGGCTCTTCAAGCCATCCGTACTATGGGAAGAGGAGTCCGGAAATGACAAACCGGAAAAAAACGCGCCAACCGGCGATTCAGCCAATGACACAACACCTTCAGCCCACGACATAATGGCAGTAATCGCCCCGTGGACAGAACCATTCCTAGCCTACTTGCTTAGGTAGGAACTTCCCGAAGACCAAAATGAGGCTCGCTGCATAGTCCGGCGATCTAAAGCCTACAAGGTCCATGAGGGAGAACTTTATAAGAAAAGCACAACTGGAGTCCTTCAAAGGTGTATCTCCGAAGAGGAAGGGCGAAATCTCCTGGCTGAAATTCATGCTGGACTAGGCGGACACCACGCAGCAGCTCGGGCCCTTGTAGGAAAGGCATTCCGTATAGGATTTTATTGGCCGACGGCCCGGGCAGATGCTCAGGACTTAGTCCAAAGATGCGTCGGTTGTCAGCTCTTTGCTAATCAGAGCCATATGCCACCCACCGCCCTCAAAACTATACCCATTACCTGGCCGTTTGCGGTCTGGGGGCTTGACATGGTTGGACCCCTTAAAGGGGGAACCCACAAGCAAAGGTACATATTGGTCAAGGTAGACAAATTCACCAAATGGATAGAGGCCAAACCAGTCAAAACGGCAGAGTCCGGACCAGTGATAGACTTTATCTCCGGGGTAGTACACCGTTTTGGTGTCCCCCACAACATCATCACCGATAACGGCACGAATTTTACGGCCGAGGAGGTTAGATCATGGTGCAAAAATATGGGCATTAAGCTCGATTACGCTTCAGTCTATCATCCTCAAACCAACGGTCAAGTGGAACGAGCAAATGGTCTAATAATGAGCGGCATCAAACCCAGACTAGTGTGGTCACTTACGAAATCTGACACGCACTGGGTAGAGGAGCTCGACTCCGTACTCTGGGGGCTGCGCACAACGCCCAACCGTACTACCGGATTCACACCATTTTTTATGGTATACGGCGCAGAGGCAGTTCTGCCCTGCGACATCATTCATGACTCACCTCGAGTGCGCATGTACGAAGAAAGAGAAGCCGAGCTGGATCGGCAGGACAGCTTGGACGCATTGGAGGAAGAACGCGACGTCGCCAAGGCTCGCTCCGCATTCTATCAGCAGCAGGCTCGAAGATATCAAAGCAGAGAAGTACGGGCCAAGACTTACAACATTGGCGAACTAGTTCTACGCCTGCCGGACAAGAAAAAGGACAAGATCAAGCCCAAATGGGAGGGCCCCTTCATTATTGATCAAGTCCTGACCGGCGGAGCGTACCGTCTACGAAATGCATCGGACAACCGACTCGAGCCGAACCCATGGAACGCAGCCCGCCTCCGAAGATTCTATGCCTAGCGCTGGACTAAGAGTTCGTCCCCTTCCCCCGTCCAAATTTTTACACTTCAGTTGTCTTTTGTTTCTCTTTCTTCTCTTAACCCTTATCCTAAAAAGCCATTAAGGGCCTGCTTGCGCATTGTTCGCTCATACTTGATGTGCCATCCGCACTCATTATACCTGGGGGGCTTCTTTACCAGAAGCTTAATTATAAGGGCTTCATGCCCAGCACATGTGTCAAGCTTCCACATGTACCTTTTATTCACCATTATATGCATCGATATGACTTAATTTTTGGCCATGCTGGGTTGCCTGGCTCCTGTGCTTACCCCTACGTTCCCGATTGTTCGGCTAGGAGGTAAAGGGAGCACCTCTGCGATTGTTACTGTCGGGTCAGCCGGATGTGTACCTCAGACTGGGTGAAGCCGAAAGCTAGCGTTCTTAAGGGAATATTCGGTCAGTGACTTGAAAGATGATTTTTTACCTACTTATTTATCTGCTCCCAGATGTTTTTCTGCATTTTTAGCAGTTCGGACATGCACTTTAGGGCATGCCTCCAAGGGAAAGGAACCCTTAACGGAACTATTCTCCCTGGAAGATGTTTCTTACTAACAGTGTAATATAACATAACTAGTTGGGCACTTGTCGGATAAAGCACTAATGACCCCTACGCCTGGTCTCCATGCATACCCCGGTTGTTTCTTAACCGAGAAGGTATTCGGACACACTGCGGACTCTAGGGTCCCGAGGTTGAAGCGAAAAGGTCGGCAAAGACAAACGATCTACAATCCGGCTAGAAGGCATTTCACATGTCATTTTAAAATACATTGTTAAATCTACTGACTGTATTCCTCCTCAATCCCGTCTAACAGGCTGTCTAATTTACAGTCCCGTTGGGAAAATTTAGCAGCCAACTCTACTTGGCTGTATACTAAACTCACAGGGATCTCCTTCCCATCGGGCCCCATAGGTCCGACCTCGGCCATGTGGTTGGGATCCGCCTTCTTGTACCGCGTTTTCACCATGGCCCAAGCCTCCCTGGCACCTTGGCGGCAGGCCGAAATCTTCCACAAACGAAATCGCTGCCGCACTCCCTGAAGCTTCTCCGCAAGCTCCCCAAGGCCTTCGGGTAGGGAGAGGGCTGGCCATAAAGCCTGGACGACGCTGCTCATTGCCTGCCGAACTCGTTCGAGCAGCTGCAACAGCTCGGGAAGTTGATCACCCGTCGATACGGGCATCTCCTCCGCGGGGCGACCTGTGAGTATACCTACAAGACATATTTTGTCAACTGACTTCCTCGCCGAACTCTTCTTTTCAAAGGAGTCCGCTCAAGCACTTACTATAGATGCCGCGACGAAGCCGCTGATTCTCCTTAACGGAGCCGGACAGCTCGGCCCGAACGCCTTTCAGCTCTTCTCCAAGCTGGGCGTGGGCATCTTGGAGCTTGTACCTTTCCTGCTGCACTCTATTCAGCACCCTCTCGCCAGCCTTCAGCTGGCGCAGTAGTTCCTGCCTGTCCGGATCTTGTCCGGTAGCACCTGCAATGTCATTATTAGACTTGCGCGCACGCCGCACAGCGCTTATATTTTTTTTAAAAAAAATTGTTACCAGGAGGGGCCTCCGTGTTTCCTCCTGCGGCATCAAGTGCGGCCTCAAGTTGGGCCTTGCACTCTTGCAGCTCCTGAGACAGTTGGGTATTCTTCTCGGTAAGATCCTGCATTTCAAATGATCCTTAAATCAGTTAATATAACTACTTTAAGTCTCGGGGGCTACTGGCATATATAACTATTAAATTCTCTTACCCGTATGTCTTTTACATACTGCTCCGTGGCTCTGGTAAACCATCTTGAGCAGCACGGAGGTGCGCGTCCCCCGCATTAAAGGCATTCAACTCCTCAGGGAGAAGCACGCTTCACAAAATACTGTCCGGCGGCGCCTGTGGTTCATGGCGCTCTCCACCTCAGACTTGGTGGCGGACAGTCTGTCGGCATCCTCCGTTGGAGGAGTATCCGGCCCGCGCCTTGCGCTTGCCTCCCCCTCCAGACCGGGTGCTGGAGCCTGGCTGGTAGAGGTCGGATTGGCAACCTCTACGCCCGCTGTCCGGCGGGCGCTTTTTCTCCTACAAAGGTCATGAGCACTGAAACGCTTCCTAGGGACGTTGCTTGGAATAATGAACTGTGAGCTATACCTTTGCGGCGACGTTTCAGTCCGCGCAGCGCTCCTCTTCCGCCTGCTAGTCCGGACTGGCCTTCGTTGGTCAGCCACCGCGGGCTCGGCTTCCCGCCCCGGAGGCGCTTCCTGCAAAACACCATCGTATGCGAAGGTCAGAGGTGAGCGAGGAAGAAACAATGGTGTCAGGACTTTGGTCACAATCACCTGGGAAGCCGGATATAATCCGGGGTAGTCAGCCGTAATGGCGACTAAGGTATTATCCATGCTGAGCTGGTGGAACACCCGTTGATTAGCTCCACCTTTATGTCCGGATCCTCTTCGGAGGCCGGATACTGGGATCTCTCTGGATCCTCGGGTTGCGGAGCTGGACTTAGCATGTCCTCCACGATCCGACGCAGTTCCTGCGTCGAAGACATAATATAAGAAGCTTAAACTTTGAAAACATGGGTCGGGCCCTTAAAGTGTTCGCTTACCCAACGCTGAGGGTTATTCATGGAGAACCCATTCAACGGGTTCGTCTGGAGAAAGTCCTCCTTCTCCCCCTTGTACAAGCCGGATAGGATCGTCACCAGATCCTCGTCCGAATCCGGTCCTTTGCGGCCATGACGGGTGGCGTCGTCTTCCCCGTTGAAATCCCACATGGGGTGGCCCCTGTATTGCAGTGGCTGCACCCCCCGCGTAATGCATGTTGCCATGACTCCAATCATGGTCAACCCGGAATGGGCCAGTAATCTTATTCGGCCCATCAGATAATGGACGCTCTTGTCTTCCTCCAGTTGGGGGCACCGCGGGCGCCAACTAAGGCGTTTCTTCAGAGGAGCAGTACTGAACTCTGGGAGGCCGATCCGAATAGGGTCCGGCAGCGTAGCGTCTTCTATGTAAAACCATTCCGAAGGCAAGTCTTCGGACGCCTTATTAGGGGTTTCGGATGGATATCCGGTCCCGACAATGCGCCATATTTCGGCGCCGCCCACTTAATATATGGACCCCTCATGAGAATGGGGTACGAGGCAGAACAACCTCTTCCATAGTGAAAAATGGGGCTCGATGCCCAGAAATAGCTTGCAAAGAGCTATGTAACCCGTGTTATGCAGGATAGAGGCGGGCGTAAGCTGATGGAGCTGGAGTCCATAGAACTCCAGGAGCCCGCGGACGAACGGATGTATAGGAAATCCGAGTCCCCTTATCAGATAGGGGACGAAGCATACCCGCTCCCCTTTGGTGGGACTCAGGGTAGCCTCCGCTTGCTTCCCACCTTGGTAGGTGGCCAACCCAGCTCGAACCGGGACCATGAAGGCCGGAGGGAGATATCCCTCTGCTTGAAGCGCCACCAGCTCGTTGTGTGGGACGGAACATCTCCTCCAATCTCCTGGCAGAGGGCTGGGAGCGCGAGAAGAGGAGCCGCGTCGACGGTCCATGATGGAATGGGTTTTTGGTCAGAGGCGCTCCGATGAGTACTCGCGGAAGGAAGATGGTGTGATTTGGATCTGGATTCTTGCCTCTCTTATAGGCAGATTATTTGTGCAGCTAGGGGGTAAAACATTAAAGATACCCTGGCTTTTCGCATTCGTGCGACGCGTGGAAGAAAGCCATTATTGGGCATGGAAGCCAAGAAGCACAACATTGATAAGGAAGCCGGACACTGTTCGACAGGTAAATGGAACTTAAAGGAGAACCCGCCTTGCAACGCCGACGACTATATACGCGCTGGATTTATCGTCATTGAAGCCTGGTTCGGGGGCTACTGAGGGAGTCCTGGACTAGGGGGTGTCCGGACAGCCGGACTATCATCGTCCGCCGGACTCCAAGACTACGAAGATACAAGATTGAAGACTCCGTCCCGTGTCCGGATGGGACTTTCCTTGGCGTGGAAGGCAATCTTGGCAATACGGATATGTAGATCTCCTACCATTGTAAC
Organism: Triticum timopheevii; assembly: GCA_963921465.1. Taxonomy (NCBI): domain Eukaryota; kingdom Viridiplantae; phylum Streptophyta; class Magnoliopsida; order Poales; family Poaceae; genus Triticum; species Triticum timopheevii. The sequence continues at coordinate 147,467,945 of OY997270.1, forward strand.
CGACTCTGTGTAACCCTAGCCCTCTCCGGTGTCTATATAAACCAGAGGGCTTTAGTCCATAGAACATAACCTCCATTACAACAATCATACCATAGGCTAGCTTTTAGGGTTTAGCCTCCTTGATCTCGTGGTAGATCCACTCTTGTACTACCCATATCATCAATATTAATCAAGCAGGACGTAGGGTTTTACCTCCATCAAGAGGGCCCGAACCTGGGTAAAACATCGTGTCCCTTGTCTCCTGTTACCATCCGCCTAGACGCACAGTTCGGGACCCCCTACCCGAGATCCGCCGGTTTTGACACCGACAATGACCAAAAAGGTTTGACGACATAGAGCATCTACTCGTCCTCATGAGTAGGTGAAGCAGCAGGGTTGTCGTTGTTGGTTGGCTGTGCAGACGTACTTGGTGCAGTATCGATGTGTGCAGAGGTGGGAGGTGGTGAAGTAGCATCATCTTCATCATCGATCACTCTGGCATTCACAGTAGCCGCGGAGGAAGAATAGTCAGAGTCTTCAAGGGATGGTGTTCGACGTAGGATAGCAGTCCGTGGAGGAGTGGAGTCAAATTGGAATCTTTCAGCGAAGCCATCATCTTGAAGATCTGCTTCAGCACTAAGCAGTGTCAAACTCTTCCATGATCGCCGACAAGTCTTGTGAACAACAAATGCATTCTTGGTGGCAAGATTTCGAATGCGATTGACATCCACCAAGAGGCTTTGCATCTGTCTCTTGAGCCAATAGTGATGGTTATCTTGTTTCTGATGAAGTGCCACAAGAAGTTCTCGGTCATTGAGAACACGAGAGCGCTTCTTAGGCCTTCGGGCAATGGTGCTTTCAGTGGCTTCAGTTTGCACACGATGAGCCAGACGAGTATTTCCAGCCATTGGATAGATACGTGTTACTGCTTGGACGCCTTCGATGGGTTGAGTGAAGCTTTGGTGCTCGACATTCTGAAGACAAAGAGGCTTTTTGGCAGGGTCAGAGTATATGGCTTTAACTGACATATCAACCTCTGGTAAAAAGATCAGATGATTGCGAGCAGAGGGCTGATAATTGATAGAGGAGTGTCTCTTGATGAGGCGCATGACCCATGGAGCATAGAACTTCAGACCAAAAAGGTTAGATCCAGACGCAGCAAGTTGCCTGATGAAGAATTCTTGGGAATTGAAGCTGATGCCATTGAGGATGTAAAAGACCAATGTCTTCATGGCTCCTTAAAGCTTTGCAGCTGATGAATGTCCTTTGATAGGCCATAGAGTTCGCCTGATGATATGATATATGGTGCGAGGCAGATACTCAAGGTCATCAACAAAGAACTCCATTGGATATTAAGCGTCAGATGGCAAAGGCTTCATCATGCTTAACATCTGGCTCATATTGGGTTCAGGCTTATGGAAGATGCTCTCCAGTGCATTTCGATGTAGTTGACAGTCAGGTTCATAGAGCTCTCCGGGAGTGGGTAGGCCAGTAAGCTAATGACATCAAGAGCTTTGGCTTCATGATGAATATTTCCAGTCATCCAATCGAGAACCCATGTCTTGATGTCTCTGTTGTAGCCGTGAATGTGGAAGGTAGCATAGAATTGAAGCAAAAGCTCTTCATTCCAGTGTTCTTTGTCTGTCACAAAGCTGAGCAGACCGGCATCACGAAAACAGTCAAGTGCTTCTTCTAAGCATGGGAGTCCAGCAATGGCTTCAGTTTCGAGGCACATATGAGGGAAAATGTGCCATTGATCATACAAAACGCAGGAGTAATAGCTTATCTGCTGATAACACCAGAACCGATCAGATGATATCCTTGGCTTTGAGTAGGGGTTCTTGGCGCTGTCAAAGAAGGTATTGTGGCTTTTGAAGCCATTTGCATTGAAGGACCCTAGAGAGTTTGCAGTACCTGGGAACCTTGGCAGTCTTGGCTTTGGTTTCTGGACCTGAGGCCTATGCTCAACATGATAATCAAATTGAGGTCCAGAGGCAGTAGGCGGAGGTACCAGAATGGGCCATCCGACAGTGGTTAGCTGACCATGATTGTATGCTTGCTCAATTGTATGGGGCCTTGGTGGCGGAACAGGAGGAGTGGCAGCAACTAAGGCTTCAAGCTGCATAACAGGTGCTTTGGGAGCAGTTACCTCATTAGCTTCAGGCACACTGGTTGGTGCAAGCTCCACATTAGCTTCAGCCATGACTACGTCATTGGCTTCACTTGCGTTGGTAGTGGCAGCTTCAGGATTTTCAACCTCCACTTGACGAGCTGGAGGGTCGGGCACTGGTGCGTTCACATCAGCAACAGCTTCTACAATCACTGGGGGAGTGGGGACACGTACGTCTTCTTGTCTTTCATCGGCTGATGCAGCCTGATTGTCTTCAGCAGCTTGGGCTTCAGACACAGAGACATTCACAGTTGGAGTGGCTTCAAGAAACACTTGACGTGCAACAAGTTGGTGATGCACTTCTCCTTTTGGAACGCTCGCGAGAGGGACTTGAGGCCTTTGTCCTTTGCGAAGCCTGCGAAATGCTGGCGACGCCTTTGGAGATGGAGTTGGCTGGGCCTCAAAGTCTTCTTCTTCTACTTGCACGGGTGGTGTAACTTGTTGTTGTTGGGGAGTACTTGGGGAGTCGTGTTGCTCTGGGTGATCAGCCCACGATGCATCCTGAGCAGTCGGCGTCAGAGGACGACCAATGCTGATGAGTTCGCTGTTCGTGAGAACAGGCGATGATACCATGTTGTGTTCGATCTGAGGAAGAACTTCATCATCTTCAACATTGTCATCTTGACCAATGCCTTCAGCAGCGGTGGGTTCAGCTGCTGGAATATCTTCAGCTTCATGGGCCTCTGTGGTAGCAGGCTCATGAACTATCATCCGTCGTTCTTGATGTTCAAACGCAGGGCGAACTACTGAGATGGGTTCAACAACCAAGGGCTCTGTGGGAGCAGCCCTATTCTTCTTGGTCTTGCGCTTCTTCTTGGAGGGAGCGGCATCCGAGGCTTCAGTATTCTTCCTCTTTCTGGCTTCATCCTCGGCAGCCTTGTCTTCTTCTACTCTGAAGCGGTTGAAAGGACCTTTGGCTTCGAGCCAGTCATGCTACTTGGGAAGACAATGCGAGGGGCTTCTTGACTTGAAGGTGCAGGCTGGGCAGTAGAGAGTTTCTTCTTTGCAGCCATCCTAGGGTCAATGCCAGGACGACCAAGAGACTTTCGCTTCTCCGCCTCATTGTAGGCAAGCACGCATTTGTCAGCCAAACTCTTCATGCGCTCGCGAGAGCCCTGAGCTTCTTGGCGCTTCTTGAGAAAGGCTTCTTTAAGCTCATGCAGCGTGACCTTGAAGTTTCTGACATCTTGCACACTGAGCTTCGCCACATGCTTCTTGAACTGAGCCTTTTCATAATCAATTTTGTTCTTCAGCTCAATGATGCACTGAGCAAGAGCTAGCTCTGAAGCAATGGCGCCATTGAAAGAGACGCTGAGGTCGATGGGAAGCTGCAGATCTTCAAAGCTGAGATTTGGTGTGTCAAACCACTCATCAATGAAGTTATGGATGATTGCCACATCAAAGAGAGGCAAGTTGTTGAAGATCTCTGCTTCTTCCTTGCTCTTGATCAGTTGCTCAAGGGCATCATCTGCAAGATCTTCATCGCTGGACAGATCAATGGGTTCTTCACGCAGAATGGCTGCAGGAGTCAAGGTTTGATCAGTATGCCTGACAATTTGCTTTTTATTTTCCGTCCTCTTGGAGATACGTGATTGATCTTCAGACTGCACACTGTCTTTAGGAGGTGCAGTGGCCAGTGGCTTCGCACGTGAAGCTTTTGGAGGTGCTGATCTAGAAGCCTTTGGCTTCTTTTGCTTCTGCGGCTTTGGAGGAGGAGCTGGGGCTTCATCAGTGTCAGCGTCATTATCAGAATGATCTACTTTGGCACCATGGACCAAGATGTAGGTGATGAGGCCATCAAGGTTGGAGAAGGGGCCGATGACATTGGGTTCTGCATCACGTGAGCCGTCAGTACGGGGAGCAGAGGGACCAGGGTTGAAGTCTAATCCCAATGACTTCTTGTTTTCCTTGGCCGAAGCCTTGGCGGGCTGAAAGTTGCGCTTGAAGAGAGTATCATCACGACACCAGAGTAATGATGAGGGATCGGCGTTTTTAGGCTGAGGTCCACGGACCATGCAGGGATAGAAGCCTTGTGCAATAGCTTCAGCTCTGTTCTTGGGTTGAAGCCCTCGATAGAGAATATCACCCCAAGGACTCTTGATAGCATTCTTCTCTACATATTCCTTGGTCATGAACTTGTACTTGAACCATTCTTCAGCCCAATAGCGTCGAATCCATTGGATTCGTGTCTTGCGCTGATGATAATTCTCTTCGGGATTTGTCTTGTAGAGCTCTGCTAGGTCATCAGGCAGATCTTTGGATGTTCCCTCTCAGTGCTGTCTGCCACCCTTCCTTACTGATTTTTCTGCAGCCATGAACTTCAAACCGAATGGCTTCAATACGTTCACAGGCTTCAGAGACTTACGCTTGCTAGTCAAGCAGGAACTGGCTTTGGGAGAGTTAATGTGATGCTGTAAGTATTCTGCAAACGAATGCAGATTATGAGAACGAAGAGATTCTCCCACGGACATGTACCTGTGACAGCATTAGAGATGCGAGGGAAGGGGAAGAGGTCATATGCATTCTCAGAAGATTTTGAAGATAAATTAGTTTGAAGACATTGACCTTATGATGCGAAGACATTCACTTATATGGGGTGAGTTGGTTCCAGATTTGTATGAATCCGTGAGTAAGTACAAGTGAGGAGTCAAACTAGATATGTAATTGAAGTGAATAGACTAGGCAGTATGAGATGCAGACAGAATAGATCTAACACTGTGTAGGCAGAAACCACTTTCGGTAAATAGGATGAATCTTGAAGATCAAAAAGGTGGTAAAAATAGAGTTATAATTATCGCACGAAGAACTGCTATATGGGATGAATAGGAGACCGAGCAGTTCGGTCCACCGTGCCCTAACTTGGCGACCAAGGACACCTACGGTGACGGCGGAGAGGACGATGTCCGCGGCCGGCGTGAGGACGGCGTCGGAGAAGTCGTGACAGCTAAGCGCTTCATCGCCGGCGTAGTCGAGACCTAGCGGTGGCGCTAGGGTTTTGACGAGGTGGAGAGGTGGAAGAAGGATTTCTTTACCGCAGGGGACAAGTATTTATAAGGAGGTGTGCGGCACAGCGCAATTATGCTGGTGCCCCTGGCGGTTCACATCTGAGGGGCACGTGGCAAGCATGCAACATACTCCGAGTTGTCCCACGTTCCAACGCCCGCCAGGCATGTCGGATAGTTGTTCCGGCTTCTCCAGATTTCAACAATAAAGATGAGTTATTTAAAACAGACTTAATGTTTGTCTCCATGCCTTCTGCTGACTAGGATGCAGAGAAGACATTCGACAGTTTCAATAGAATGCATATGATTTGGACAGATAGAGTTTGAGATTGAAAGCTTAGAGAGGTTAGGGTCCGATCACATTCACTTAGTTCAAAAGATTCAATTTGAAGACATAGCTAAGTGAATGCTGTAGAGGATAGAACACTAGTATATATGTATATCAGTAGGGAATCCAATCATCATAGTGAAGAGAATCATGAAGATAAATTGAAACTGAAGACAAACCAAATGTGAAGTCATTGCAAAATAACGCCATGAGTGAAACACTTCAAACAGAGAAATTTGGTGGTGGCGTTACCCACCGTACAGGAAGTATTAGACCCAGACGCGGCGCACAATTATCGTGGCGCTCCGAAGTCAAATTCCATGTTAATGTATTCACACTCAGAATGTAAGTCTTCATTGATTGAAGATATACAGTACTTCGTGTGTTGCACATCTAAGTCATCAACATGCATAAGTGTTATGATGTGTGCCTGATCACAGGACATTAGAGGATTCCAAGATATTTAGCTTACATCGTAACTTGCAAAACCTTTTCTCATCCAAGGGCTTTGTGAAGATATCTGCCAGTTGCTCTTCAGTGTTGACGTGAATGATGTCGATATCTTTCTTCATGACATGATCTCTGAGAAAGTGATGACGAATTTCAATGTGCTTTGTCTTCGAGTGTTGGACTGGATTGTTGGCTATCTTGATGGCATTTTCGTTGTCGCAGAAGAGAGGTACTTGTTTCAGATTGATGACATAGTCCTTGAGAGTTTGCTTCATCCATAGAAGCTGAGCGCAACAAGATCCAGCAGCAATGTATTCAGATTCAGCAGTTGAGAGTGATACACAATTCTGCTTATTTGAAGACCAACAGACAAGTGATCGACCCAAAAAGTGACATGTGCCAGATCTAGACTTGCGATCCACCTTGTCACCAGCATAATCAGCATCCGAGAATCCAACCAAATCAAATTTGATCCCTTGGGATACCATAATCCGAGTGTTGGGGTGTAAGCTAAATATCGAAGAATTCGCTTCACAGCTAAGTGATGCGATTCCTTTGGTGCCGCTTGGAATCGAGCACACATGCAAACACTAAGCATAATATCTGGCCTAGATGCACATAGATAAAGTAAAGAACTAATCATGGAGCGGTATACCTTTTGATCGAACTCTTTACCATTGTTGTCGAGACCAAGATGGTGTTTGGCTGGCATTGGCGTCGTGTAACCTTTGCAGTCTTCCATTCCAAACTTCTTCAGACAATCTTTGAGGTATTTTTCTTGAGATATGAAGATGCCATTCCTTTGCTGATGAATTTGAAGACCAAGGAAGAACTTCAGCTCACCCATCATGGACATCTGATATTGCTCTTGCATCATGTACCCAAACTCATCACTATACTTCTGGTTGGTGTAGCCGAAGATTATGTCATCCACATATATTTGGCACACAAACAGTTCACCATCATATGTCTTCGTGAAGAGTGTGGGATCGAGAGATCCAGGTTTGAAGCCTTTGCTCTTCAGGAAGTCTTTGATCGTATCATACCATGCGCGAGGAGCTTGTTTGAGGCCATACAATGCTTTGTTTAGTTTGTACACCATATCAGGATGTTTTGGATCTTCAAAGCCAGGTGGTTGAGCTACATATACTTCTTCTTCAATCTTGCCGTTAAGAAATGCACTCTTCACATCCATTTGATATATCAAGATGTTGTGATGATTAGCGTAGGCTAGCAGTATGCGAATAGCTTCAAGCCTAGCCACAGGAGCAAATGTTTCATCGAAGTCAATTCCTTCTACATGAGTATATCCTTGAGCCACAAGACGTGCTTTGTTTCTGACGACTTGACCATGCTCATCTTGCTTGTTTCGATATATCCATTTTGTTCCAATAATGTTATGCTTGCGAGGGTCATGTCGCTTGACAAGTTCCCAAACATTGTTTAGCTTGAACTGTTGAAGTTCTTCTTGCATAGCTTGAATCCATTCAGGTTCCATAAAAGCTTCAGCAACTTTCTTGGGTTCTGATATTGACACAAATGAAAAGTGCCCACAAAAGTTTGCTAACTGTGTTGCTCTTCAGCGAGTGAGTGGACCAGGCGCATTGATGCTGTCAATTATCTTCTCAATTTGTACTTCATTTGCAACACGAGGATGAATCGGACGAAGACTTTGCTCTTGCTGATCATCGTCATCATTGGGAGGATTGTCTTCGGTCTGAGCATTGTCTTCAGTTTGGTTTGGTGTAGAAATGATAAGTTACTCTTCAGGCTGTGCTTCAGAAGGCATGATTTCACCAGTTCCCATCAGCTTGATAGATTCGCTTGGCGGAGCTTCATCTAGTGTACTTGGCAGGAGTTCTCGTTGCGAACCATTGGTTTCATCAAATCTCACATCCACAGTTTCGACAATTTTGTAGAGATAGAGGTTGAAGACTCTGTAGGAGTGTGAGTCCTTTCCATAGCCAAGCATGAAGCCTTCGTGGGCCTTAGGTGCAAATTTTGACTTGTGATGTGGGTCCTTGATCCAACACCTAGCTCCAAATACTCTGAAGTAACTGACATTTGGCTTCTTGCCAGTAAGGAGCTCATAAGATGTTTTGTTCAGAAGCTTATGGATGTAGACACGATTGATGATGTGACATGCTGTATCAATAGCTTCAGGCCAGAACTTTCTTGGTGTCTTGTATTCATCGAGCATTGTTCGAGCCATCTCAATGAGGGTTCTGTTCTTGCGTTCAACGATGCCATTTTGCTTAGGTGTGTATGGAGCAGAGAACTCATGAGTGATCCCCATTGTATCCAGATAAAGATCAAGTCCGGTGTTCTTAAATTCAGTGCCATTATCACTTCTGATATGCTTGATCTTCACACCATAATTGTTCATTGCTCAATTGGCGAAGCGTCTGAAGACATCTTGCACTTTAGTCTTGTAGAGAATTATATGAACCCATGTGTATCTTGAATAGTCATCAACAATGACGAAGCCATAGAGACAAGAAGTTGTTGTGAGGGTGGAGTAGTGAGTAGGTCCAAATATGTCCATGTGCAACAGCTCGAAGGGTTGAGATGTTGTCATGATTGTCTTCGAGGGGTGCTTTGCCCTAGTCATTTTTCCAGCTTCGCAGGCACCACACAAATGATCCTTCTTGAACTTGACATCCTCGATGCCTATGACATGCTTCTTCTTGACGAGTGAGTGTAAGTTCCTCATGCCAGCATGCCCCAGCCTTCGATGCCAGAGCCAGCACTCTGAAGCTTTTGTGAGAAGACATACGGCAAGCTGTGGACCTGCTGAGAAATCTACCATGTATAGATCATCTTTCCGATACCCTTCAAAGACTAGAGACTTGTCAGATTCCATTAGTACAAGGCAGCGATATTTTCCGAATAGCACAATCATGTTCAAGTCACAAAGCATTGAGACGGACATTAAGCTGAAACCAAGGGATTCAACAAGCATCACTTTATCCATGTGTTGATCCTTTGAGATTGCAACTCTACCTAGACACAATACCTTGCTTTTACCAGTGTCAACAAATGTGATGTGACTCTTGTCGGATGGACGTAAGGTTGAGTCCATGAGAAGACTTCGATCACCAGTCATATGATTTGTGCATCCGCTGTCCATAATCCATTCTGAAACTTTTGGTGATGTACCCTAGAGTGCAGTTAGGAGGATAGGCTTCACAAGAGTGTTGTGAAGCATAAGCATTTGACACATATAGGATTGTCACAGCTTAGATCAAGGTTAGGACACATAGTATGACTAATAAGTGATTCAGATGTGACATGTATAGTAAGACATTTTATCATGCGTCCTTAATGTGTTTTAGGTCCCCAGCAATAGTATCGGACGCCTTTGATTGCTGGCTAGAGACCTTACCCTGCAAAAGAAGGTTAATTCTTCTTCGCCACCCACATTTTCAGGGGTGGCTTAGAAGCAATGAGTCTAAGCGCAGCATCTGAGAATTTTGGCTTTGGAGCCCTAGCAAATAGCCTTGCAGGAGATGAATGATACTCATATGAATAAGTAGAAAAGTTCTTAGTTCTATGAACATAGCGGTTCGAAGACACACGCTCATATTCATAAGTCTGAGTATGATTACCCTGCAAAACATTGGCGTTAGGGTGACTCAAGTGAGTCCTATATCTGTATGAAGCCTTTGGGCCATATGAAGCTATAGGTCCGGGGTTTGTCTTCTTCCTTGGTGGTGTCATGACAACATTCACAGGAAGATTCTCAATGTACTGCTTAGGTACCTAGATCTTCTTCATAGGTGGTCCATTCCTGCAGTTAGTACCAATATACCTGGCAAACACTTCACCATTTTGATTCTTGAACAGCTTATAGTTTGCATCAAAGGATTCATCAATGATAATAGGATTAGCACCGGTAAAGCCAGATAAAGTGGATGGATCTACTGAAGGTTCCTTTGCAGCAACCCATGTGGTTTTGGGGTACTGCTCAGGCTTCCAGTATGAGCCATCAACATTCATTTTCCTCTCGAACCCAACACCCTCCTTCCTAGGGTTTCGGTTCAGAATCTTCTTTTTGAGGACATCGCAAAGTGTCTGATGCCCTTTTAGACTCTTATGCATCCCTGTTTCAAGCAATGTCTTCAACATAGAATTTTCATCAGAAATAGTAGTGGTATCCTCCGCAGAGGGGTTAGTTACCACATCATTACGTGAAGACAATGAAACAGTAGCAGCAGTGGAACATTCAGCAACAGATGTAGCGTTATCACGCTCAATGCATTTTAGACATGGTGGTTCGAATCCATCGTGAGCAGGACTGATCTGTTGAGCGTGAAGTGACTCATTCTCTTTTTGAAAATCTTCATGAGCCGCTCTCAATTTCTCAAGCTCTTGCTTCCTTTGAAGATAATCATAGGAGAGCTTTTCATAAGTGGTTGAGAGCGTTTCATGACGACTTTCAAGTTCTTGGTACTTAGCATGAAGATTCTTTATATCTTCAACTAAGGACTGTGAACGTGTCATTTCCACGTCCAACAGGTCATCGCTTTTGTCTAACAGTTTTTGAGTATGTTCCATAGCCTTTTGTTGTTCAGTTGCAATTTTAGCAAGTGTTTTGTAGCTAGGTTTGGATTCACAATCAGAGTCATCTTCACTTGATGTTTGAAAGTAAGCATCACGTGATTTTACCTTGGCACCATGTGCCATGAAGCAGTAGGTGGAAGTAGGATCATCTTCATCATCAGCTTCAACGTTGGTATGGATGTCATTGTCTTCGGTGTTGAAGATGGACTTGGCAACATAGGCTGTGGCTAGAGCCAGACTTGCACCGCCAAGGTCGGACTCCTCTCCAGACTCCACTTCCACCTCCTAAGAAGAAGACTCCTCCTCTGAATCCATTTCCTTGCCAACAAAAGCACGAGCCTTGCCTGATGAGCTCTTCTTATGAGATGAAGACCTTGACGAGGGCTTGGAAGAATACTTTGAAGATTTCTTCTTCTTGTTGTCATCAGAATCATATTCCTTGCTCTTCTTCTTCTTCTTCTCATTGTCCCACTTTGGACACTCAGAGATATATTGTCCAGGTTTCTTGCACTTGTGACACATTCTCTTCTTGTGGTCATGAGTGTAAGCTTCATCATTTCATGAGCTGGATCGTGAAGACTTTCTGAAGCCTTTCTTCTTGGTGAACTTCTGGAACTTCTTCACAAGCATAGCAAGTTCCTTTCCAATGTCTTCAGGATCATCAGAACTGTAGTCAGATTCTTCTTCAGATGAGGAAACAACTTTTGCCTTCAAAGCGCGAGTTCGGCCATAGTTCGGACCATAGATATCTCTTTTCTAAGAAAGCTAGAACTCATGTGTGTTGAGCCTCTCAAGTATATCAGACGGATCGAGCGTCTTGAAATCATGACGTTCTTGTATCATGAGGGCAAGGGTGTCAAAGGAGCTGTCAAGTGATCTTAGTAGCGTCTTGACGATTTCATGCTTGGTAATCTCAGTTGCGCCGAGAGCTTGAAGCTCATTTGTGATGTCAGTGAGGCGATCGAATGTGAGCTGGACATTTTCATTGTCATTTCTCTTGAAACGGTTGAAGAGGTTGCAAAGAACACTGATTCTTTGATCTCTCTGGGTTGAGATGCCTTCGTTGACCTTGGATAGCCAGTCCCAGACTAGCTTCGACGTTTCTAGAGCACTCACACGGCCATACTGTCCTTTGGTCAGATGACCACAGATGATGTTCTTTGCAGTAGAATCCAGTTGAATGAACTTCTTGACATCAGCAGGGGTGACACCTTCACCAGTTTTGGGAATGCTGTTCTTGACGACATACCAGAGGTCGACATCAATGGCTTCAAGATGCATACGCATGTTATTCTTCCAGTAGGGATATTCAGTTCCATCGAACACGGGGCAAGCAGCGGAGACCTTGATTATCCCTGCAGTCGACATAGCTAAAACTCCAGGTGGTTAAACTGAATCACGCAGAACAAGGGAGTACCTTGCTCTGATACCAATTGAAAGTGCTAGTATCGACTTGTCACGCCCAATATGCGACCCTATCCAAAAGGAACTCGAAGGTCCCACTAAGGATAGACCCGCATATTGAAACGCTTTTGCAAGGTGGATATCATTACATCAACATTACATAATAGATAGGGATACATACAAGACATACAATGTCACATGAATACAACAATACAACATACAAGAACAACATCCGACTACGGATGAATCATAAACAGAAACTCAAACAATATCCACCCTGCTAGCCCAGGCCGCCGACCTGGAACCTATCCCCTGATCGAAGAAGAAGCAGAAGAAGAACTCAAAGCAAGCAAGCATCGCTCTCGCGTCAAGATCATCGCATAAACCTGTACCTGCAACTGTTGTTGTAGTAATCTGTGAGCCACGAGGACTCAGCAATCCCATTACCATGGGTATCAAGACTAGCTAAGCATACTATGGGAAAGGAAGGGGTAAAGTGGTGAGGTTGCAGCAGCAACTAAGCATACTATGGTGGCTAACATACGCAAATGAGAGCGCGAAGAGAAACAAAGGAACGGTCGTGAAGCTAGCAATGATCAAGAGGTGATCCTGAACACCTACTTACGTCAATCATAACACAGAAACCATGTTCACTTCCCGGACTCCACCGAGAAGAGACCATCACGGCTACACACGCGGTTGATGCGTTTTAATTCGGATCTGGTGTCAAGTTATCTACAACCGGACATTAACAAATTCCCATCTGCCACATAACTGCGGGCACGGCTCTCGAAAGTTTATACCCTGCAGGGGTGTCCCAACTTAGCCCATGACAAGCTCTCGCGATCAACGAAGGAATAGACCTTCTCCCAGGAAGACCCGATCAGTCTCGGAATCTCGGTTTACAAGACATTTCGACAATGGTAAAACAAGACCAGCAAAGCCGCCCGATGCGCCGACAATCCCGATAGGAGCTGCACATATCTCGTTCTCAGGGCAACACTGGATAGGTGAGCCTACGAGTAAAACCAGACCTCGAGTTGCCCCGAGGGGGCCCCGCAGTCTGCCCGGTTCAGACCAGCACTTAGACAAGCACTGGCTCGGGGGGGCTAAAATAAAGATGACCCTCGAGAGAGCGACTCCCAAGGGAAAAGTAGGTGGTGGTGAGGCAAATGGTAAAACCAAGGTTGGGCCTTGCTGGACAAGTTTTATTCAAAGCGAACTGTCAGGGGGGTCCCATAAATCACCCGACCGCGTTAGGAACGCAAAATCCGGGAACATAACACCGGTATGACGGAAACTAGGGTGGCAAGAGTGGAACAAAACACCAGGCATAAGGCCGAGCCTTCCACCCTTTACCAAGTATATAGATGCATTAATAATATAAGAGATATTGTGATATCCCAACATAAACCCTGTCCACCATGGAGAAATCTTCAACTTCACCTGCAGCTAGCAACGCTATAAGAGGGGCTGAGCAAAGCGGTAACATAGCCAAACAATGGTTTGCTAGGAATGGTGTCAAAGGTTAGAGGTTCATGGCAATATGGGATGGCTTGATAAACAGGTAATAGGTAGCGCAGCATAGCGATAGAACGAAGCAACTAGCATAGCAATGATAGTAGTGAGATCCAGGGTAGCGGTCATCTTGCCTGAAATCCCGCTAGGAAGAAGAACGAGTCCATGAAGGAGACGAACGGATGAAGCCGAACCACCCGTAGACGAACGAATCCTCACGATCGCAACGAAACAGGAACTAACAAGAAGAAGCACACAACATAGGTAAACACACCACACATGAACAAGGCATGATGCACAACAAGCATGATGCATGACCAAGCTATATGAAGCTACTCATGGCAAGAGATGATGCAAACAAGAACAACACATCAAGGCAAGTTTAAATGAGGCCGGAAACAACATATAACAATTCCGGTAAGTCCTCATATGCAAATTTCGAAATTGGTCCAGAACTGAATAAACCTTATTTTCAATTTGTTAAACAGCAAGTTAAGATGCACCAAGATGATCTACACGAGATTCTAGTCAAGTTACATATAAAGTTCATTAGATTCGGAGCTACGGCCTAGAAGATATGAGCAAATCAAGTTAAGCATGGCATTGATGCAAAATGCACTCAAATATCAAGCAAACACACCAAAACAAGGATGCAACACGGTAATATGAAGCTACATGCAAAATCAAGCAAGTTTCATATAGAGCACGCTCAAAACGGAGCAACGGTCCAACACATGCACACTATACAAGTCATAAAAACAATCTGTCCATAACAGCAACTAGGCATATTGCAAGCATCAAAACAATAAGCTACAGCACCCCAACATAATAACAAAAGGCATGGGCATGAAGTACTGGTAAAGCATAACAAAACATGAACACTGAGCTATCTCCAGAAATCACTAGAACATGCTCCAAAACACATGGTAAGATTGCAAATAATAACAGTTTCAGACTTTAGCAGAAATAACATCAGGTTGCAATGTTTAGAGCAAGCAAAAGACATGTTACAGGAACATATCATGGCAAACAAAGGCATGACATGATACTACTAAATGCATAGAACAACAGTCCCTTACTGACCAAGAGTCAAAAAGGACCAGAAAATATGATGGCACCCATGTAAACATGGCAAGTTATATTACAGATTCAAACATGGCAGGAACAACAATAAGTAGGCATGTTGGTGAGCTTGAACCACTCACCACAGAGCAATACATGGCATGGCAAGGCAACCAACAGTAAGAAGGCATGTTTATGAAGCTAAGCATGGCAAGGGCAAGGTCATAGGGTGCATGGATCACTAGCAAAACACATGGGAACTAGTGAACTTAATGTTAACAGGTTGACAGCAACATTTTCAAGCAACTTTGGAGCAAGATAACAACATGATACAGAAGTTTATAAGTGCAACCAAGGGCATGAATGGATAGAGCATGACATGTAGATCAAAACATGTTTATAGAGCATCTCGAGATTATGCATAGAATGATTAGTAGAAGCATGTTAACATAGCAACAAAATATAACAGAATCTGCCAGGAAAACAGCAACAGCAACTACCCTACTTAGCAAGCTTGATGCACCCAACACACAACTCACAAAAATACATGGATGGCACCCCTGGAAAGATGGCATATCATAGACAACATACATGTAGAGCTCAACTTCATAGGATGCACACATCAATCATGGCAAAAATGACAAAACAGTAAGTTATAACAGTTTCAGCAGATTAACATCAACAAGCACTCTTCCAATAGCATTTCAGGCATCAAGATGAGCTCAAATGAAAATGACGCTATGGAATAAAATGAAGAACTCATCGAGGCGAACAATTTGACATATTATACGCACGAAACGGAGCTACGGATGCAGATATACGGCATGATGAACATGGCATGATAATGCTGAAAATCTGGGACTTAGACGAAAATATACCCTCCGAAAAGTCAACGCGGGACAACGGGATCCGGGATGGAGGGAACCAGGGAGGCTCAGGGCGTTTGGATGGCGGGCCTGGTGGATCTCATCCCGATCCTGGGCCTCGCCGGAGTTGGCCGGGGAGGTGGCCGGAGACGGCGAGATCCGGCCGGCCGGCACAGGATCCGGGCGGCGCGGGCGGCGGGGAGGTCCGAGGGCGACCGGGGCGGCGAGGTCTGGCCACCAGAGGCGATGGCGGCGGTGCAGAGCGATGGGAGGCGACGGGGCGGCGAGCTCGGCCGGCGGCGGGGGTCGCCGGCGAGGCGCGCGAGGAGGCGGCGGAGGACGGGCGACGGCGGACGCCCGGGCGGTGGCGGCGGAGGCCGCGGGCGGAGGCCGACGCGGCGGCGGGACCAAGGCCCGGCGAGGCGCGGTCGGGCAGCGGAGGTCGCCGACGGCGAGGGCGCCGGCGGCGGGGTCGGTACGGAGGCGGCGCGGGAGGAGCGGCGGCGGCGGGCGCGCGGGCCGGGCGGCGGCGGGCGCGCGGGCCGGGCAGGCCCCGCACGGGCCTCGTGGGCCGCGGCGGCGGGACGGAGGCGGCGGGACAGGTGGCGCGCGCGGGTTGGCTGCGGGCGGCGGCGGGGTGACGTGGCGCAAGCGGATTGGCTGGGGTGAGGTGGAGGCTGGACATGTCCGGCGCGGGCGAACGCGTCCGGCGGCGCGGGGAAGAGGAGACTAGGGTTTGGACCCGGAATTTGGACGGGGAGGACCTATTTATAGGTAGAGGGAGCTAGGAGATTCCAAATGAGGAGCGGTTTTCGGCCACGCGATCGTGATCGAACGACCGAGAGCATGGAGGGGAGTTAGATGGGTTTTGGGCTACTTTGGAAGGGGTGTTGGGCTGCAACAAAAGAGGCCTTTGCGGTTACCCGGTTAACCGTTGGAGTATCAAACGACCTCCAAATGGCACGAAACTTGACAGGCGGTCTATCGGTGCTATACCAAGGCCGCTAGGAAAACCTCGAGCCATTCCGAGAAAGTTTAACATCCGCTCACAACAAGAGACAAAAGGGGGGACGCCGGAGGACATAGGAGTGCCGGATTGCAAAACGGACAACGGGGAAAATGCTCGGATGCATGAGACGAACACGTATGCCAATGCGATGCACATGAAGACATGATATGAAATGCATATGATGACATGGCAAAATGCAACACGCAAGCAAATGACATGGCAACAACGGCGAATAGCTGGAAGACATCTGGCGCAACGAATCTGGGGCGTTACAACACTCCTCCACTAACAAGAGATCTCGTCCCGAGATCTTAGGACCGAGAGGGAAGGGAAAGGGATGAGGTGAAACAAGAACTCAAGAGAAGAAGCAAAGAATCGAGAGCACTCGAGAAGAAGAGAGGAACGACGAGAATGATGAGAAACACCACCAAAATTACTGAGATACTCCGGAAGAATGAAAAACTGAAAAGGTTGAGCTGACGATGAAATGATTTGAAATCGATCTCGGAAAAGGCATGTGACTGATGGAATTCATTCTTACGTCACACTTGAAAGAATTATGAATGACTCCGGGGGAATCAGAAGAGTCAGGTAAGATCCTGGAAAAAGACCTGTGGGTTAGGGCCCACTGAAGAGATAACACCGTTGGAAAGGGTTGTTGAACAGATAGTTGATGCACCGGAACAATGAAATATTTGAATGAGGTGACAAACTCGAATTAATTGGAACACAGACAAATCTCCTGAGATGTCTTGAACTCCGAAAGGATTGAATGGCGAGAGGCGAACGAGCAGGGAAAACACTTGAGCCGAGGAAAAAGAATATGATCAACCCGAAAAAACTTGAATTGAGTCCACCAGAAAAGAAAAAGAGATGAAGAATGTCCACCGCGACGAGAATTCACCGGTTGAAATGATTGATGGAAGACTGAAAGGTTCCACACGAATGAAATAGATGGTCAAAAAAGACTGAAGCTCCGGGAAGAAGAGGATGGGAGGGCGGAAAAACAAAGGCTACTTGAAAAAGGGAACCGACGAATATCTTGAAGAGAAAACACCGGTTGAAATCATTGAGGAAAGAAAGCACATACTTCGCACGAGTAGGAAGGATACTCGATTGCGGACTCCGGTTCCGAGGAGAAAAAGGGGAGGGCGGGTGGGAAAAGAAAACAACTGAGGATTGAACTCAAAGATGAAGAGACTCGAGTCAACATGACGAGAATTGCACCGGATAAAAGAGGAGGGATAACGAACGAAAACTAACCACGAGATCCTAAAGAAAAAAATTTGAAGGGGAAGAGGAGTAATTCAAAACACCTACGTCAAGATTCCTCACCAGAGCGACGAAGGGGCTGAGGAGTAAAAAGAATTCCTACTCTCCGATATAACTAGACTCCGAAAACAGTTTTCTTCTAGACTCAACAGTGGCCAAACTACACGATCAATCAAGGGGGGCTCCTAGGGTCGGTCGAGGCTCTGATACCAACTTGTCACGCCCAATATGCGACCCTATCCAAAAGGAACTCGAAGGTCCCACTAAGGATAGACCCGCATATTGAAACGCTTTTGCAAGGTGGATATCATTACATCAACATTACATAATAGATAGGGATACATACAAGACATACAATGTCACATGAATACAACAATACAACATACAAGAACAACATCCGACTACGGATGAATCATAAACATAAACTCAAACAATATCCACCCTGCTAGCCCAGGCTGCCGACCTGGAACCTATCCCCTGATCGAAGAAGAAGCAGAAGAAGAACTCAAAGCAAGCAAGCATCGCTCTCGCGTCAAGATCATCGCATAAACCTGTACCTGCAACTGTTGTTGTAGTAATCTGTGAGCCACGAGGACTCAGCAATCCCATTACCATTGGTATCAAGACTAGCAAAGCTCAATGGGAAAGGAAGGGGTAAAGTGGTGAGGTTGCAGCAGCAACTAAGCATAGTATGGTGGCTAACATATGCAAATGAGAGCGAGAAGAGAAACAAAGGAACGGTCGTGAAGCTAGCAATGATCAAGAGGTGATCCTGAACACCTACTTACGTCAATCATAACACAGAAACCATGTTCACTTCCCGGACTCCACCGAGAAGAGACCATCACGCCTACACACGCGGTTGATGCGTTTTAATTCGGATCTGGTGTCAAGTTATCTACAACCGGACATTAACAAATTCCCATCTGCCACATAACTGCGGGCACGGCTCTCGAAAGTTTATACCCTGCAGGGGTGTCCCAACTTAGCCCATGACAAGCTCTCGCGATCAACGAAGGAATAGACCTTCTCCCAGGAAGACCCGATCAGTCTCGGAATCTCGGTTTACAAGACATTTCGACAATGGTAAAACAAGACCAGCAAAGCCGCCCGATGCGCCGACAATCCCGATAGGAGCTGCACATATCTCGTTCTCAGGGCAACACTGGATAGGTGAGCCTACGAGTAAAACCAGACCTCGAGTTGCCCCGAGGGGGCCCCGCAGTCTGCCCGGTTCAGACCAGCACTTAGACAAGCACTGGCTCGGGGGGGCTAAAATAAAGATGACCCTCGAGAGAGCGACTCCCAAGGGAAAAGTAGGTGGTGGTGAGGCAAATGGTAAAACCAAGGTTGGGCCTTGCTGGACAAGTTTTATTCAAAGCGAACTGTCAGGGGGGTCCCATAAATCACCCGACCGCGTTAGGAACGCAAAATCCGGGAACATAACACCGGTATGAAGGAAACTAGGGCGGCAAGAGTGGAACAAAACACCAGGCATAAGGCCGAGCCTTCCACCCTTTACCAAGTATATAGATGCATTAATAATATAAGAGATATTGTGATATCCCAACATAAACCCTGTCCACCATGGAGAAATCTTCAACTTCAGCTGCAGCTAGCAACGCTATAAGAGGGGCTGAGCAAAGCGGTAACATAGCCAAACAATGGTTTGCTAGGAATGGTGTCAAAGGTTAGAGGTTCATGGCAATATGGGATGGCTTGATAAACAGGCGCAGCATAGCGATAGAACGAAGCAACTAGCATAGCAATGATAGTAGTGATATCCAGGGTAGCGGTCATCTTGCCTGAAATCCCGCTAGGAAGAAGAACGAGTCCATGAAGAAGACGAATGGATGAAGCCGAACCACCCGTAGACGAACGAATCCTCACGATCGCAACGAAAGAGGAACTAACAAGAAGAAGCACACAACATAGGTAAACACACCACACATGAACAAGGCATGATGCACAACAAGCATGATGCATGACCAAGCTATATGAAGCTACTCATGGCAAGAGATGATGCAAACAAGAACAACACATCAAGGCAAGTTTAAATGAGGCCGGAAACAACATATAACAATTCCGGTAAGTCCTCATATGCAAATTTCGAAATTGGTCCAGAACTGAATAAACCTTATGTTCAAGTTGTTAAACAGCAAGTTAAGATGCACCAAGATGATCTACACGAGATTCTAGTCAAGTTACATATAAAGTTCATTAGATTCGGAGCTACGGCCTAGAAGATATGAGCAAATCAAGTTAAGCATGGCATTGATGCAAAATGCACTCAAACATCAAGGAAACACACCAAAACAAGGATGCAACATGGTAATATGAAGCTACATGCAAAATCAAGCAAGTTTCATATAGAGCACGCTCAAAACGGAGCAACGGTCCAACACATGCACACTATACAAGTCATAACAACAATCTGTCCATAACAGCAACTAGGCATATTGCAAGCATCAAAACAATAAGCTACAGCACCCCAACATAATAACAAAAGGCATGGGCATAAAGTACTGGTAAAGCATAACAAAACATGAATACTGAGCTATCTCCAGAAATCACTAGAACATGCTCCAAAACACATGGTAAGATTGCAAATAATAACAGTTTCAGACTTTAGCAGAAATAACATCAGGTTGCAATGTTTGGAGCAAGCAAAAGACATGTTACAGGAACATATCATGGCAAACAAAGGCATGTCATGATACTACTAAATGCATAGAACAACAGTCCTTACTGACCAAGAGTCAAAAAGGATCAGAAAATATGATGGCACCCATGTAAACATGGCAAGTTATATTACAGATTCAAACATGGCAGGAACAACAATAAGTAGGCATGTTGGTGAGCTTGAACCACTCACCACAGAGCAATACATGGCATGGAAAGGCAATCAACAGTAAGAAGGCATGTTTGTGAAGCTAAGAATGGCAAGAGCAAGGTCATAGGGTGCATGGATCACTAGCAAAGCACATGGGAACTAGTGAACTTAATGTTAACAGGTTGACAGCAACATTTTCAAGCAACTTTGGAGCAAGATAACAACATGATACAGCAGGTTATAATTGCAACCAAGGGCATGAATGGATAGAGAATGACATGCAGATCAAAACATGTTTATAGAGCATATCCAGATTATGCATAGAATGATTACTAGAAGCATGTTAACATAGCAACGAAATATAACAGAATCTGCCAGGAAAACAGCAACAGCAACTACCCTACTTAGCAAGCTTGATGCACCCAACACACAACTCACAAAAATACATGGATGGCACCCCTGGAAAGATGGCATATCATAGATCAACATACATGTAGAGCTCAACCTCATAGGATGCACACATCAATCATGGCAAAAATGACAAAACAGCAAGTTATAACAGTTTCAGCAGATTAACATCAACAAGCACTCTTCCAACAGCATTTCAGGCATCAAGATTAGCTCAAATGAAAATGACGCATTGGAATGAAATGAAGTACTCATCGAGGCGAACAATTTGACATATTATGCGCACGAAACGGAGCTACGGATGCAGATATACGGCATGATGAACATGGCATGATAATGCTGAAAATCTGGGCCTTGGACGAAAATATACCCTCTGAAAAGTCAACGCGGAATGGCGGGATCCAGGACGGAGGGATCCAGGGAGGTTCGGGGCGTTTGGATGGCGGGCCTGGTGGATCTCATCCCGATCCCGGGCCTCGCCGGAGTTGGCCGGGGAGGTGGCCGGAGACGGCGAGATCCGGCCGGCCGGCACCGGATCCCGGGCGGCGCGGGCGGCGGGAAGGTCCGAGGGCGACCGGGGCGGCGAGGTCCGGCCAACGGAGGCGATGGCGGCGGTGCAGAGCGGTGGGAGGCGACGGGGCGGCGAGCTCGGCCGGCGCCGGGGGTCGCCGGCGAGGCGCGCGAGGAGGCGGCGGAGGACGGGCGACGGCGGACGCACGGGCGGTGGCGGCGGAGGCCGCGGGCGGAGGCCGACGCGGTGGCGGGACCGAGGCCCGGCGAGGCGCGGTCGGGCAGCGGAGGTCGCCGGCGGCGGGGTCGGTACGGAGGCGACACGGGAGGAGCGGTGGCGGCGGGCGTGCGGGCCGGGCGGGCCCCGCACGGGCCTCGCGGGCCGCGGCGGCGGGACGGAGGCGGCGGGACAGGTGGCGCGCGCAGGTTGGCTGCGGGCGGCGGCGGGGTGACGTGGCGCAAGCGGATTGGCTGGGGTGAGGTGGAGGCTGGACATGTCCGGCGCGGGCGGACGCGTCCGGCGGCGCGGGGAAGAGGAGACTAGGGTTTGGACCCGGAATTTGGACGGGGAGGACCTATTTATAGGTAGAGGGAGCTAGGAGAGTCCAAATGAGGAGCGGTTTTCGGCCACGCGATCGTGATCGAACGACCGAGAGCATGGAGGGGAGTTAGATGGGTTTTGGGCCACTTTGGAAGGGGTGTTGGGCTGCAACAAAAGAGGCCTTTGCGGTCACCCGGTTAACCGTTGGAGTATCAAACGACCTCCAAATGGCACGAAACTTGACAGGCGGTCTACCGGTGCTATACCAAGGCCGCTTGGCAAACCTCGGGCCATTCCGAGAAAGTTTAACACCCGCTCACAATAAGAGACAAAAGGGGGGACGCCGGAGGACATAGGAGTGCCGGATTGCAAAACGGACAACGGGGAAAATGCTCGGATGCATGAGACGAACACGTATGCCAATGCGATGCACATGACGACATGATATGAAATGCATATGATGACATGGAAAAATGCAACACGCAAGCAAATGACATGGCAACGACGGCGAATAGCTGGAAGACATCTGGCGCAACGAATCCGGGGCGTTACACGACTAGAGGGGGGGGTTGAATAGGCGATATTTACGTAAGTCTTCAATACATGATAGTTTTGAAGACAAACAGCAGAAATGACCTATTTGATATGCAGCGGAACATAAACTACAATAAGCAAACCATAGTCATGTATGCAATGATGTAAAAGTATAGGACTAATAGCAACTAAGTAGTAAGGATCAGGATGGAAGATAGTACGAAGCCAATCAATAGTAGTGGTCAAGCAATGAACTCAAACAGGTACGACAGATAGACAGTGACTTCACGAAGACAAACTTAAGTAAAGGAAGGGAGAGGATAGAACTGGTCACTTGTTGAAGACACAGGATTTGTTGGACCAGTTCCAGTTGCTGTGACAACTGTACGTCTGGTTAGGGAGGCTGAGATTCAACTCAGAAGACCGTGTCTTCACCTTGTTCCCCTTGAGCTAAGGACACACAGTCCTCGCCCAATCACTGTGGTAAGCCTTCAAGGTAGACTTCCAAACCTTCATAGACTTCGTTCACCGGCGATCCACAATGACTCTTGGATGCTCAGAACGCGACTCCTAACCGGCTGGAGGATTCATAGTCCTCAAGTGTAATAAGTCTTCAGGTCACACAGACAGAATGACTTCAGTGATGCCTAACACTCTTTGGCTCTGGGTGTTTGGGCTTGATCCTCGCAAGGATTTCTCTCTCTCAAAGGCTTCGAGGTGGGTTGCTCTCAAACGACAAAAGCCGTGCACTAACTCTGAGCAGCCACCAATTTATGGTGTAGGGGGTGGGCTATTTATAGCCACTGGGCAACCCGACCTGATATGTCCGAAATGACCCTGGGTCACTAAGGAACTGACACGTGTTCCAACGGTCAGATTTCAAACACACACGGCAACTTTACTTGGGCTACAAGCAAAGCTGACTCATCCAGCTCTGGATAAGATTTGCTCTCATTGTCTTTGCTCGAAGACATAGGATTTGGGTTGAGCATCACTTCAGTCATTCTGACTTAGTTCATTTGGACCCCACTTAACGGTACGGTGGTTCCTATGACTCAACAAAGAAGAAAAGGAAACAACGAAACCACACAGTCTTCGCGCTCCATAGTCTTCACAGAATGTCTTCTTATGTCATAGTCTTCAATATGAATATCTTCACATACCACCATTGTCTTCAATGTCTTCATATATTTTTAGGGGTCATCTCCGGTAGGTAAACCGAATCAATGAGGGACACTACTTGCATTATCCTGCAATTCTCACAAACACATTAGTCCCTCAACCAACTTTGTCGTCAATACTCCAAAACCAACTAGGGGTGGCACAAGATGCACTTACAGCAACCTTGTTCTTCGGTGTATTAAATCTGCCAAGAGTTCATACAAGTTGATGCCAAAGTGTGAATGCCCTCATCGGGTAATACGAGTCACCAGGCCCGGTGTAGTCCACCTGGAGACCGAAGATGGTATTCCGGTGAGCAACTCCTAGATTATCGAGCATCTTCGCAAGTTTTACCCATAAGGCGCGGTTGCCGGGAGCCCCGGCAACCCCCTTTTGAACTAGCCTTGCCGAAAGGCATGTATCCCTATGTACAAAGACAGGCACAGACCGTGTGCACAGTCAAAAACTTTTAGTATGTACAGTTTCCTGCTGATTTCCATGTTTATGTTTATACCTATATGCATGCTTGTCCAGGATATTGTACTGCCTTTGATTCCAGCAGATACTGACGGACCGCCAAGGTTCCATGCTCCTATCCTCTCTTCTTTCAAGCCACAGTAGAGACGCTCGGTTCCGCCGTTCCTGTCATGGACTTGGCTCCGGCAAGAAGTTGAGAAGATTGCCCGGCACAGCGATCCCTAGCAAACGAAATAGATAAAGTTCACCTCTTGTCCATTCATGTTCGTAACTTGTGACTTGTGCATCAGAAAACCTTGCCGCTCTTTTTAAACTTAGGTGCTCTCATCTCTGGCCCGAACGTTGCTTCGGTCAGAATGATCGCAGTAGCCTTTGGTAAAAAGGGATTGGCAGGGGGCTGGACCCTTTGTCTGTAACCCGGTAGATGTGAATCTCCGGCAGGCACAGAGGGCCCCAGCAAGATAGCTTGCCGGGAAAACTCGTTTATTTGCATTAAAGAGGCTTTTCGCCTCTGCATGGACATGTACATGCATGGGTTCCCGGCAGGGCTCATCTTTTTCATTAACATGTTGATACAAGTACGAATGTTATAGAACGTATGCATGGACTTGAGAGAATACATTATCTAGAAAATTAAGATTTGGCAAGTGCCTATAAGTTGAAAAAAAAGATAAGTGCCCTGTAATCCCCGTTCTTGCCCCTTTCCTCCCAGATACGGCAGGTGAAGGCAAAGAAGATACGGGGGAGGGACGCATCGATAGAGAGCATGGCAGATGAGGGAGTCCTAGATTCAGGGGTCCTCAAATGTCTGGCCTAGGAGTTTGGGCTGGATTGCATGGGCCGTACAAAATCACGTCGAAGATTATCTACCATGTCTGGATGGGACTTCTCAACACGTGGATGACAAGAATAGAGTCTGGAGGTTTCCTTCCCTGATAAACCGACTTTGTACAATCCATAGACCCCCTCCGGTGTGTATATAAACTGGAGGGGTTAGTTCGTAGAGGACAAGTTTTACCATCATCGGAATCCTCATAGGCTAGACATCTAGGGTTAGCATTCACCATCTCGAGGTAGATTAACTCTTGTAATCTTCATACTCGACAACCATAATCAAGCAGGAGTAGAGTTTTACCTCCATTCAGAGGGCCCGAACCTGGGTAAACATTGTGTCCCCTAGCCTCCTGTTACCATTGATCCTTAGCCTCATAGCTTGGGCCCCCCTACCCGAGATCCACTAGTTTTGACACCGACATTGGTGCTTTCATTGAGAGCTCCGTTGTGCTGTCTACTAAAAGCGATCCATGGCTCGCCTAGTCATCAACGACAACATCACTTCCGGAGGATGCCTGCCTTTAGGGCAGACCCTCCAAATCGGTGGTTTTACCGAGAGGGCACGCGCAACCATCGAGCCGGCAACCCCTCTCACGGCTGCCGGACACCGTCCTCACATTAGCCCCAAGTACTCTGAAAAATTGGATCCGGCAGATATTTCGTCTTTAAACGAACTGCTAGACCACATCGCTTCCCTGGGGGTCTCAATGGACTATGATCGGATCGGGCTTAGGCCCGACCAGAGGGAAATTAGTCACCCACTGGTCACCCACTTTGTGGCGATAGTCGAGGAAGCGGCCACCGACGACTCCCCCCCAATATTGAGGACCAAGTATGTTCAGGTCCCCGAAGACCCTGAGCCGGATACCTCCCCTTCGGAAGGGACTTTACTCCCGCCGGACACTGGTTCAACGACAGGGTTGCAAGAGCTTTCGCGCTCAGCCAGACCCGAACTGGTTACTGTGGAAGCCACGCCAGCTCCGAACACGGACGTGGGACAAGATCTAAAATTGAATCCACCCAGCCACCACAATCTATAGTTGTAACGCCCTCGATGCGGCTATATCTCCCACGTGTCGAAGCACGACTTAGAGGCATAACCGCATTGAAAGCAATGTCGCAAGTGAGGTAATCTTCACACAACCCATCTAGTACATAAGGGAAAGGGATACATAGTTGGCTTACAATCGCCACTTCACACAATTACATGAATAAAGCATTACATCATCCAGATACAATCAAGGTCCGACTACGGAACCAAAATAAAAGAAGAACCCCAAATGCGACAAAGGTCCCCGATCGACCCCAACTGGGCTCCACTACTGATCAACTAGAACGAAACAACACAAAGGGAAAGATCTTCATCTAGCTCCTCCTTGAGCTTGGTTGCGTCACCTGCTCGGTAACATAGGCACCTGCAAACTGGTTTTGGAAGTATCTGTGTGCCACGGGGACTCAGCAATCTCGCACCCGTGAGATCAAGACTATTTAAGCTTATGGGTAAGGTAAAGGCATGAGGTGGAGCTGCAGCAAGCGACTAGCATATATGGTGGCTAACATACGCAAATGAGAGCGAGAAGAGAAGGCAAAGCACGGTCGATAAAAGTATGATCAAGAAGTGATCCTATAGCAACCTGCGTCAAGCATAACTCCAACACCGTATTCACTTCCCGGACTCCGCCGGAAAGAGACCATCACGGTTACACACACGGTTGATGTATTATAATTAAGGTCAACTTCGGGTTTTCTACAACCGGACATTAACAAATTCCCATCTGCCACATAACCGCGGGCACGGCTCTCGAAAGTTTATACCCTGCAGGGGTGTCCCAACTTAACCCATGACAAGCTCTCGCGATCAACGAAGGAATAGACCTTCACCCGAGACACTCCGATCAGACTCGGTATCCTGGTACATCAAGACATTTCGACAATGGTAAAACAAGACCAGCAAAGCCGCCCGATGCGCCGACAAATCCCGATAGGAGCTGCACATATCTCGTTCTCAGGGCACACCGGATGAGCAAAACCTCGGGTTGGCATAGACCCTGGTTGCCCAGGGGGCGCCGGACATCGCTCGGTTTGGACCAGCACTTAGACAAGCACTGGCCCGGGGGGCTAAAATAAAGATGACCCTCGGGTTGGCCGACCCAAGGGAAAGGGATAGGTGGTGGTGAGGCAAATGGTAAAACCAAGGTTGGGCCTTGCTGGACAAGTTTTATTTAAAGCGAACTGTCAGGGGGGTCCCATAAATCACCCGACCGCGTAAGGAACGCAAAATCCGGGAACATAACACCGGTATGACGGAAACTAGGGCGGCAAGAGTGGAACAAAACACCAGGCATAAGGCCGAGCCTTCCACCCTTTACCAAATATATAGATGCATTAATAATATAAGAGATATTGTGATATCCCAACAAGTAAACATGTTCCAACAAGGAACAACATCTCCATGTTCCAACAAGGAACAAACTTGAATCTTCACCTGCAACTAACAACGCTATAAGAGGGGCTGAGCAAAGCGGTAACATAGCCAATCAACGGTTTGCTAGGACATGGTGGGTTAGAGGTTTGACATGGCAATTTGGGAGGCTGACAAGCAAAGGGTAGGCATCATAGCATTGGCATAGCAAAAGAGCGAGCAAACTAGCATAGCAAAGATAGTAGTGATTTCGAGGGTATGATCATCTTGCCTGAGATCCCGCTAGGAAGAAGAACGAGTCCATGAAGAAGACAAACGGACGTAGTCGAACGAATCCTCACAACTCCGGAACGAAACTGAAGCTAACGAGAGAAGCAACCCAGAAAGAAACAAACAACATAGTAAACAACCATCACATAAACATGGCATGAAGCACAATCAAGTATGATGCATGTCCGGATTAATGACGCATGGCATGGCAATATGCACAAACAAAACTACAAGTTAAATGGAGCCCAATATGCAACGAGTTGCATATTGACAAAACACCACATCAATTATTTAGTTCTCTCTCGTTAAGGCTACTCATCAATATTAAATGTTGTTAAACATGGCAAAGGGTGAAGCAAGAGTAAACTAACTATTTAGGCAAGTTTAAATGACGCCGGAAACACAAACAACACTTCCGGAAAATCCCCATGTTATTAGCAATTTAATGCAACAACAATTTTAAGCATTTAAATGTTGTTATCATGATGCGGATGACATGCACAAGTTTTATGCAATTTTTATGAAAATGTTAACATGAGCATGATAAGGAGCATTTGTCGCCATGGCGGAAGGAAAAAGGTGCCACGGCGGCGAAACAAAAATGGTGCCACGGCAACCTATCCGAAAATGATGCCACGGCAACATATCGGTTCCGGTAGCTCATGGAGATACCGGTGCAAAAGGAAGCGGAATGAGCGTCTCATGAAAGGATGGTGGGGTGATCCCGAATTCCGGGTTACCACGGGACGGCGGCAAACGAGGAACGTGCAAAGACAAATCGATCACGGTGCAACACGGGCATCTCATACAACACATGCATTTGGTCCACGGTTGATCGTCTCGGGGTTATACCTTCGAAGCATGCATTTCGGGGCGGTTCAATATCGTTGAGAGAAGTAGACGTTCTCGGGTCGTAGTGGAAGTAGTCGTTCTCGCGGCGGCGGTAGTGGATGTAGTTGTTCTCGGACATCGTGGAAGTAGTCGTTCGCGGCGACGGTAGAGGTACTCGCGATCTTGGCGACGGTAGTGGTACTTGACGCATCACCGGGTGTAGTCGTACATGGGGGTCTTGACGAATCCGAAGGGGTACTTGACGGGTCCGGTCTTGGCGATTCAGTTTTCCGTAGTGTCCTAGTACTTGATGCTTGGGATTGATTTCAGGGTTGCATGCGTCCACGGCAACACAGCATAGATGCAAAGAGGCAGCGACTTGGCGCGATTCCGGTGGTCGAACAAGGCAGGGGCAGCTCGGTCACGCGCGTTGCGGGCGGCAGAGGACGAAGCAGAGGAGCAGCAGCGCGAGGGAAGGCAGCGAGCCAGGCGAGTAGCAGCCTCAGCGGCGGATCTCCATGGGAGGCGTAGCCATGCGCGGCTGCTTGAGCTCCTCAGGCAAAGAAGAAGCCGACGGGGCAGGAGGCGCGGCGAGGTCATCGCTGTTGCTTGTCGGGGCAGCGGGAGGAGGGGCTCGGAAGCCCTACGACGGCGGCCGGGCCGGGCGGCAGAAGCAGGAGGCTGGCAGCACGCGGCTACGGGGAGGCGCGAGGCCATGGCGGCGGAAGGAGGAACCAGGTCGGACCCGGAGATGGGTGGCCTCGGCGACGGGTACTCATCGGGGCAGGGAGGTGCAGCGCGTCAAGGCAGGAGCGACGGGAGCCGGCGCTGACGAGGCTGCGGCGCAAAGGAGATGGGGGTCGGGCGAGTGATGGGACGGGCGCAATGCGGGTGTAGATGGCGGCGGCACGGGAACGAGGGGGAGAAGAAAGGGCGAGGTGGAGGCGCACAGGAGGGGAAGGAGGAGATCGAGGAGAGGGGCGATGGGATCTGGTGCGGCGCTGAGGGAGGACGAGGATGGGGTTCGAGGGAGAGATAGAATCGGGGGAACAGGCTAGGGTTCTCAGCGGAGGCGGCTGGGCCTAGGCTTTAGCAAAAGAAGCGGGCTGGGGAGAAGGAAGGAAGAGGCCAGCCCAGTTGGAGATTGTTGAACTTATCTCCACTGTTCAGAAAAGAAAAAGATGGAGAGGAAAAGGAAGAGAAAGAAAATATTTGAGGGTTCAAATATTTTCTAATTGAGCTGAAAAATTAACAAGTAGCCACTTGGCATATTGCCAAAGTGCCACAACTTGAAATGGGCCATGCGGAGAAAAGATCATGGATGCAAAATAGTTTAGAAACGAGAGGGATTTATAATGCAAGTTTGTTGCGGTGGCTTCCAAATAAATGGAATATTTTATTATAGCTCCCTAATATTGGGAGGATATGTTTTAAAGAGAATCACCATGTGAATTCCCTCGATTTAAAAGGATCAAAAATCCATACAATTTATTTAGTTGAGTTTTTAAAAAAAAAATTAAATGACATGTTGGCATGATGACATGATGCAATGCAAAAATAAAAGAGCAAGCACAAAAGAAACACACGATGAAACCCGGAATAGCTGGAAGTCTTCTGGAGCATCGGTCTCGGGGCGTTACAACACTCCACCACTACGAGAGGATCTCGTCCCGAGATCTAGAATGGCACCGGAGGGAAAACGGAAGAGAAAAAGAAAGGTAAAACTAAGTTGCTTCTTTGACCAACAAGTGAAACCATGAACCTTGAGAGGTTGAGCAATTTAAAAGAAAGAGTACAACAGAGATGAACGAGATCGCAAACAATCCGTTAGAAAAGAGGAACAAGGAACATTACGAGGACTTGAAGGTTGCAAAGCTATGAATGACAAGTACAATGGACAAGAAGGAATTGAAATCACTCTGGTTGAAACGAGATAAACAAGGAACAAGGAAGATCAAAATCGGACAGCACTCCGGTTGAACGTGGAAGGAATTGAACATGAACTTGAGAAGATGGAATGATACTTGATGAAATCAACTACACACTGCCTCCAGAACTATTGAAAGAATGGCACAAGGGGTAAGAAGGATTTCAGACAGCACTAAGGTTGAAAAGAGAGGCAAAACTTGATAAGATGAAAGAACTTGAAAGAGGACACGACTCTCCGGTTAAATGGATAAGCACGAAAAGAACACGATCCTCACAATCGAGATGATGAGTGAAAAGAGCAACATCACAATGCCTCCGTAAGAAAGAATAGAAGTAGATCATTGGAATAAAGGGACGGAGAAGAAAATGACAACTTCTACCACAATTGAATTTGGAAGGCATCCTTGCAAGAAGGTTAGAATAGAGTTGTTGGAAGACCAACAACGAAAAGAATAAGTTTGTAGTGGGCTTATGGAAACATCTCAACATTATGAGGTGACAACCGGCCACTAACGGAAACAATTGCTTGCTTGAGACTAACGAAGAGATGAAATCTTGTTCCATCAAGATGGAAAAGAGATAACTTGGGTCATTAATAAGCACCAAAATAGCAACATTCCTTAGGGAAGGCTTTAGGTGAAATCTATACCAAGATAACTCCAACGAAGAGATTGATGGATTTAAAAATAACTCACTCTTAACAACATGTGAATCATGGAACATGAACTCAAATTATCAAGAATGACATAATACCACCTCCAAAATATGGTAGAAAGAATTGCACTCCGGATTACCATATGAAGAAAGCTTGAGCTCCTTAGGAAAGAATCTCGATGAAAACTTTGATAAGGGAATTAAATCCTTGATGAACCATCATGTAGAACCTCCATGAAGAACTCCGGTAAACAAAAGGGTGATAGAAAGAAAGAGAAGTTGAAAACACAAGGTGAAGCCTTGCAATGATTTAGATGGATCTTCGTGATGATGAGAGCTTGGAACTCCGGGAAAAGAAAAGATGAAACAACTGAAACCGAGAATTTATTCATCATGAACAAACTCCGAAAGAAGGAATTAATCACTTGGATGAAACAAGAACAAGAATTATGTTATGCGTATCCTTCACCAATTTAAATTGTTGACAAGCAACGGATTTGGCATACTACATATCCTCGTAGAAAGGATTAAGAGAGATATGGCGTAAACTTGACAAGGTCTTCAACGAACCACCGGTAGGATTGGAACAACAAATGAATTGATATGATGAACAAGGAAGAGAGATCTTCAAAGAACCACCGTAAGAATTGAAAATTAAAGTAGCAAAGGCACAATTCACCGGGAATAATTGAAAAATGAATGAAGATACTCGAGGCGATTTAAATACATGACAACAAAGACATCGTGAACCGATTAGAGGATATTTGAACGATGCACCGGAAGAATTTGAGAACGAGAGCTGAAAGCTGAGAATGAATAATTCTGAGATGATTAGCTCTGGAGAATGAAACTGAAAAGACTCCTAAAATGCTCCGGATGGGTGAAAAAATATTCTCACAATCGAAAACAATTATGAGAGGATGGCAACAAGCTAGCACCATGAATCTTGAAGAGAATAGAGCAAGATTAAAGAGAAACTCTTCTTCGGTCTTCAAATGATGAGAATGACAACGAGAAACACCACCAAGAATTATTGAGGCACACCGGAAGAATCAAAAGCGAAGAGGTTGAGCCAACTATGAAAAGAATTTGAAAGATCTTGGAGAAAAGCATTTGACTGATGATAACTCATTCTTACGTCAAACTTGGAGAAGAATTTAGGATAGCTCTGGGAAAATAGAAGAGTCAGGTAAGATCCTGGGAAAAGACCTGTGGGTTAGGGCCCACTCAAAAGAACACCGTTGAACAATTGCTTGAAATAGAGATTGCACCGGTAGAATTAAATAGCTTGAATGAGAGAAAAACCTTGAAGTAACTCGAACGGATTAAGAATGGAAACACAAATCTTCTGAGATATCTTCAACACTCTGGAACAAATGAATAGCAAGAGGTGAGTGATTGAGAGGTGCACCGGCATGAGAAAGCATTTGACACGAGGAAAAGAATATTATCAACACTGAAAGCTTGAATTGGATCCACCAGAGAAGAAACAATAATGAAGGATGATGAACTAGTAGAACATCTTCTTGAGAACCACCGGGTAAGAACATTGACGGAAAAGAATGGAGAAACTTCACAAAATAAAAGGATACTTGGTAAAGAAATCTTAGTCCTTGAAGAAAAAGGGTGGGAGGGCGGGAAAACAAAGACAACTTGGGACGGATGAAACAAACACCATTGAGAAAACTTAGAAATGATCTTACGGATGGGGAGAATGATGGGATCATCTCGAAGAGAAGCACACCGGTTGGAAAGGAGTTGACATGACAAAATCAATGATCAAAAGGATTAGTATTCACATAGCAATATGAGAACACCGTTTAGGAAAGGTATGGATTCAACCTTTGACATTGAAGCAACTCGAATACCACAACTCAAAACAAAAACAAAGGATTGGCTTGCAGAATAAGCCGGAACAAACACATATGATAGAGATTTACCCAATCCCATATCATGCATCTGTCGGAAAGAGATTCTAGGAGCTACTTGAATTCCCACCTATAAAACTCCCGAAATTTTCCGGTTATGCAATCAGGTGTTGGGGATACAGGGGAAGCATAATATCTCACCCAAAACTAGCAAATCCTACATCCAGTTGTATCCATTCGTCAACACATAACCAAGAAACCTTCGGAAATCGTGTACCTCAACCTTCGAAAAGCATCCGTTATACGAGTCATGGCAATACTCCCGTACTCACCTCAGTACTGGGTTAACGGGGTTATCTCACCAACGAACTGCATAAAAGAGATTTTCGATGTCGGCGTACTAAACTCAGGTATTCCAGAACTGCAACGATAAAATTATGACGACAACACCTCAGAGCTCAACTCCCCGGGACACTTCCACTAAAAAAAAACCCCTGCTGATGGGAGGCACCAAGACAATGTTGTCATCATAAAACCATCGGAATGATTCTAAGATACCCGCGTGATCCTAAAAAAAAATTTAGTGAAATTTGAGAAGAGAAGAGTAAAACTCTATGTCAGGATACCTCACCAGAGCGACGAAGGGACTGAGGAGTAAAAAGAATTCCTAACTCTCCGATATATATAATCCTAAATGACTCAAAACATTTTTTTCTAGACACAACTCGGCCGCTAAAAACAATCAAGCAGTGGGGCTCCTAAGGTCGGCGAAGGCTCTGATTACCAACTTGTAACACCCTCGATGCGGCTATATCTCCCACGTGTCGAAGCACGACTTAGAGGCATAACCGCATTGAAAGCAATGTCGCAAGTGAGGTAATCTTCACACAACCCATGTAGTACATAAGGGAAAAGGATACATAGTTGGCTTACAATCGCCACTTCACACAATTACATGAATAAAGCATTACATCATCCAAATACAATCAAGGTCCGACTACGGAACCAAAATAAAAGAAGAACCCCAAATGCGACAAAGTTCCCCGATCGACCCCAACTGGGCTCCACTACTGATCAACTAGAACGAAACAACACAAAGGGAAAGATCTTCATCTAGCTCCTCCTTGAGCTTGGTTGCGTCACCTGCTCGGTAACATAGGCACCTGCAAACTGGTTTTGGAAGTATCTGTGAGCCACGGGGACTCAGCAATCTCGCACCCGCGAGATCAAGACTATTTAAGCTTATGGGCAAGGTAAAGGCATGAGGTGGAGCTGCAGCAAGCGACTAGCATATATGGTGGCTAACATACGCAAATGAGAGCGAGAAGAGAAGGCAAAGCGCGGTCGATAAAAGTATGATCAAGAAGTGATCCTATAGCAACCTGCGTCAAGCATAACTCCAACACCGTGTTCACTTCCCGGACTCCGCCGGAAAGAGACCATCACGGTTACACACATGGTTGATGTATTATAATTAAGGTCAACTTTTGGTTTTCTACAACCGGACATTAACAAATTCCCATCTGCCACATAACCGCGGGCACGGCTCTCGAAAGTTTATACCCTGCAGGGGTGTCCCAACTTAGCCCATGACAAGCCCTCGCGATCAATGAAGGAATAGACCTTCACCCGAGACACTCCGATCAGACTCGGTATCCCGGTACATCAAGACATTTCGACAATGGTAAAACAAGACCAGCAAAGCCGCCCGATGCGCCGACAAATCCCGATAGGATCTGCACATATCTCGTTCTCAGGGCACACCGGATGAGCAAGACGTCGGGTTGGCATAGACCCTGGTTGCCCAGGGGGCGCCGGACATCGCTCGGTTTGGACCAGCACTTAGACAAGCACTGGCCCGGGGGGGCTAAAATAAAGATGACCCTCGGGTTGGCCGACCCAAGGGAAAGGGATAGGTGGTGGTGAGGCAAATGGTAAAACCAAGGTTGGGCCTTGCTAGACAAGTTTTATTCAAAGCGAACTGTCAGGGGGGTCCCATAAATCACCCGACCACGTAAGGAACGCAAAATCCGGGAACATAACACCGGTATGACGAAAACTAGGGCGGCAAGAGTGGAACAAAACACCAGGCATAAGGCCGAGCCTTCCACCCTTTACCAAATATATAGATGCATTAATAATATAAGAGATATTGTGATATCCCAACAAGTAAACATGTTCCAACAAGGAACAACATCTGTTCCAACAAGGAACAAACTTCAACCTTCACCTGCAACTAACAACGCTATAAGAGGGGCTGAGCAAAGCGGTAACATAGCCAATCAACGGTTTGCTAGGACATGGTGGGTTAGAGGTTTGACATGGCAATTTGGGAGGCTGACAAGCAAAGGGTAGGCATCGTAGCATTGGCATAGCAAAAGAGCGAGCAAACTAGCATAGCAAAGATAGTAGTGATTTCGAGGGTATGATCATCTTGCCTGAGATCCCGCTAGGAAGAAGAACGAGTCCATGAAGAAGACAAACGGACGTAGTCGAACGAATCCTCACAACTCCGGAACGAAACCGAAGCTAACGAGAGAAGCAACCCGGAAAGAAACAAACAACATAGTAAACAACCATCACATAAACATGGCATGAAGCACAATCAAGTATGATGCATGTCCGGATTAATGAGGCATGGCATGGCAATATGCACAAACAAAACTAGAAGTTAAATGGAGCCCAATATGCAACGAGTTGCATATTGACAAAACACCACATCAATTATTTAGTTCTCTCTCGTTAAGGCTACTCATCAATATTAAATGTTGTTAAACATGGCAAAGGGTGAAGCAAGAGTAAACTAACTATTTAGGCAAGTTTAAATGAGGCCGGAAACACAAACAACACTTCCGGAAAATCCCCATGTTATTAGCAATTTAATGCAACGAGAATTTTAAGCATTTAAATGTTGTTATCATGATGCGGATGACATGCACAAGTTTTATGCAATTTTTATGAAAACGTTAACATGAGCATGATAAGGAGCATTTGTCGCCATGGCGGAAGGAAAAAGGTGCCACGGCGGCGAAACAAAAATGGTGCCACGGCAACCTATCCGAAAATGATGCCACGGCAACATAGCGGTTCCGGTAGCTCATGGAGATACCGGTGCAAAAGGAAGCGGCATGAGCGTCTCATGAAAGGATGGTGGGGTGATCCCGAATTCCGGGTTCCCACGGGACGGCGGCAAACGAGGAACGTGCAAAGACAAATCGATCACGGTGCAACACGGGCATCTCATACAACACATGCATTTGGTCCACGGTTGATCGTCTCGGGGTTATACCTTCGAAGCATGCATTTCGGGGCGGTTCAATATCGTTGAGGGAAGTAGACGTTCTCGGGTCGTAGTGGAAGTAGTCATTCTCGCGGCGGCGGTTGTGGATGTAGTTGTTCTCGGACATCGTGGAAGTAGTCGTTCGCGGCGACGGTAGAGGTACTCGCGATCCTGGCGACGGTAGTGGTACTTGACGCATCACCGGGTGTAGTCGTACATGGGGGTCTTGACGAATCCGAAGGGGTACTTGACGGGTCCGGTCTTGGCGATTCAGTTTTCCGTAGTGTCCTAGTACTTGATGCTTGGGATTGATTTCAGGGTTGCATGCGTCCACGGCAACACAGCGTAGATGCAAAGAGGCAGCGACTTGGCGCGATTCCGGTGGTCGAACAAGGCAGGGGCAGCTCGGTCACGCGCGTTGCGGGTGGCAGAGGACGAAGCAGAGGAGCAGCAGCGCGAGGGAAGGCAGCGAGCCAGGCGAGTAGCAGCCTCAGCGGCGGATCTCCATGGGAGGCGTAGCCATGCGCGGCTGCTGGAGCTCCTCAGGCAAAGAAGAAGCCGACGGGGCAGGAGGCGCGGCGAGGTCATCGCTGTTGCTTGTCGGGGCAGCGGGAGGAGGGGCTCGGAAGCCCTACGACGGCGGTCGGGCCGGGCGGCAGAGGCAGGAGGCTGGCAGCACGCGGCGACGGGGAGGCACGAGGCCATGGCGGCGGAAGGAGGAACCAGGTCAGACCCGGAGATGGGTGGCCTCGGCGACGGGGACTCGTCGGGGCAGGGAGGTGCAGCGCGTCAAGGCAGGGGCGACGGGAGCCGGCGCTGACGAGGCTGGGGCGCAGAGGAGATGGGGGTCGGGTGAGTGATGGGACGGGCACAATGCGGGTGTAGATGGCGGCGGCACGGGAACGAGGGGGAGAAGAAAGGGCGAGGTGGAGGCGCACAGGAGGGGAAGGAGGAGATCGAGGAGAGGGGCGATGGGATCTGGTGCGGCGCTGAGGGAGGACGAGGACGGGGTTCGAGGGAGAGATAGAATCGGGGGAACAGGCTAGGGTTCTCAGCGGAGGCGGCTGGGCCTAGGCTTTAGCAAAAGAAGCGGGCTGGGGAGAAGGAAGGAAGAGGCCGGCCCAGTTCGACGTTGTTGAACTTATCTCCACTGTTCAGAAAAGAAAAAGATGGAGAGGAAAAGGAAGAGAAAGAAAATATTTGAGGGTTCAAATATTTTCTAATTGAGCTGAAAAATTAACAAGTAGCCACTTGGCATATCGCCAAAGTGCCACAACTTGAAATGGGCCATGCGGAGAAAAGATCATGGATGCAAAATAGTTTAGAAACGAGAGGGATTTATAATGCAAGTTTGTTGCGGTGGCTTCCAAATAAATGGAATATTTTATTATAGCTCCCTAATATTGGGAGGATATGTTTTAAAGAGAATCACCATGTGAATTCCCTCGATTTAAAAGGATCAAAAATCCATACAATTTATTTAGTTGAGTTTTAAAAAAAAAATAAATGACATGATGGCATGATGACATGATGCAATGCAAAAATAAAAGAGCAAGCACAAAAGAAACACACGATGAAACCCGGAATAGCTGGAAGTCTTCTGGAGCATCGGTCTCGGGGCGTTACAACACTCCACCACTACGAGAGGATCTCGTCCCAAGATCTAGAATGGCACCGGAGGGAAAACGGAAGAGAAAAAGAAAGGTAAAACTAAGTTGCTTCTTTGACCAACGAGTGAAACCATGAACCTTGAGAGGTTGAGCAATTTAAAAGAAAGAGTACAACAGAGATGAACGAGATCGCAAACAATCCGTTAGAAAAGAGGAACAAGGAACATTACGAGGACTTGAAGGTTGCAAAGCTATGAATGACAAGTACAATGGACAAGAAGGAATTGAAATCACTCTGGTTGAAACGAGATAAACAAGGAACAAGGAAGATCAAAATCGGACAGCACTCCGGTTGAACATGGAAGGAATTGAACATGAACTTGAGAAGATGGAATGATACTTGATGAAATCAACTACACACTGCCTCCAGAACTATTGAAAGAATGGCACAAGGGGTAAGAAGGATTTCAGACAGCACTAAGGTTGAAAAGAGAGGCAAAACTTGATAAGATGAAAGAACTTGAGAGAGGACACGACTCTCCGGTTAAATGGATAAGCACGAAAAGAACACGATCCTCACAATCGAGATGATGAGTGAAAAGAGCAACATCACAATGCCTCCGTAAGAAAGAATAGAAGTAGATCATTGGAATAAAGGGACGGAGAAGAAAATGACAACTTCTACCACAATTGAATTTGGAAGGCATCCTTGCAAGAAGGTTAGAATAGAGTTGTTGGAAGACCAACAACGAAAAGAATAAGTTTGTAGTGGGCTTATGGAAACATCTCAACATTATGAGGTGACAACCGGCCACTAACGGAAACAATTGCTTGCTTGAGACTAACGAAGAGATGAAATCTTGTTCCATCAAGATGGAAAAGAGATAACTTGGGTCATTAATAAGCACCAAAATAGCAACATTCCTTAGGGAAGGCTTTAGGTGAAATCTATACCAAGATAACTCCAACGAAGAGATTGATGGATTTAAAAATAACTCATTCTTAACAACATGTGAATCATGGAACATGAACTCAAATTATCAAGAATGACATAATACCACCTCCAAAATATGGTAGAAAGAATTGCACTCCGGATTACCATATGAAGAAAGCTTGAGCTCCTTAGGAAAGAATCTCGATGAAAACTTTGATAAGGGAATTAAATCCTTGATGAACCATCATGTAGAACCTCCATGAAGAACTCCGGTAAACAAAAGGGTGATAGAAAGAAAGAGAAGTTGAAAACACAAGGTGAAGCCTTGCAATGATTTAGATGGATCTTCGTGATGATGAGAGCTTGGAACTCCGGGAAAAGAAAAGATGAAACAACTGAAACCGAGAATTTATTCATCATGAACAAACTCCGAAAGAAGGAATTAATCACTTGGATGAAACAAGAACAAGAATTATGTTATGCGTATCCTTCACCAATTTAAATTGTTGACAAGCAACGGATTTGGCATACTACATATCCTCGTAGAAAGGATTAAGAGAGATATGGCGTAAACTTGACAAGGTCTTCAACGAACCACCGGTAGGATAGGAACAACAAATGAATTGATATGATGAACAAGGAAGAGAGATCTTGAAAGAACCACCATAAGAATTGAAAATTAAAGTAGCAAAGGCACAATTCACCGGGAATAATTGAAAAATGAATGAAGATACTCGAGGGGATTTAAATACATGACAACAAAGAGATCGTGAACCGATTAGAGGATATTTGAACGATGCACCAGAAGAATTTGAGAATGAGAGCTGAAAGCTGAGAATGAATAATTCTGAGATGATTAGCTCCGGAGAATGAAACTGAAAAGACTCCTAAAATGCTCCGGATGGGTGAAAAAAGATTCTAACAATCGAAAACAATTATGAGAGGATGGCAACAAGCTAGCACCATGAATCTTGAAGAGAATAGAGCAAGATTAAAGAGAAACTCTTCTTCGGTCTTCAAATGATGAGAATGACAACGAGAAACACCACCAAGAATTATTGAGGCACACCGGAAGAATCAAAAGCGAAGAGGTTGAGCCAACTATGAAAAGAATTTGAAAGATCTTGGAGAAAAGCATTTGACTGATGATAACTCATTCTCACGTCAAACTTGAGAAGAATTTGGGATAGCTCTGGGAAAATAGAAGAGTCAGGTAAGATCCTGGGAAAAGAACTGTGGGCTAGGGCCCACTCAAAAGAACACCGTTGAACAATTGCTTGAAATAGAGATTGCACCGGTAGAATTAAATAGCTTGAATGAGAGAAAAACCTTGAAGTAACTCGAACGGATTAAGAATGGAAACACAAATCTTCTGAGATATCTTCAACACTCTGGAACAAATGAATAGCAAGAGGTGAGTGATTGAGAGGTGCACCGGCGTGAGAAAGCATTTGACACAAGGAAAAGAATATTATCAACACTGAAAGCTTGAATTGGATCCAACAGAGAAGAAACAATAATGAAGGATGATGAACTAGTAGAACATCTTCTTGAGAACCACCGGGTAAGAACATTGACGGAAAAGAATGGAGAAACTTCACAAAATAAAAGGATACTTGGTAAAGAAATCTTAGTCCTTGAAGAAAAAGGGTGGGAGGGCGGGAAAACAAAGACAACTTGGGACGGATGAAACAAACACCGTTGAGAAAACTTAGAAATGATCTTGCGGATGGGGAGAATGATGGGATCATCTCGAAGAGAAGCACACCGGTTGGAAAGGAGTTGACATGACAAAATCAATGATCAAAAGGATTAGTATTCACATAGCAATATGAGAACACCGTTTAGGAAAGGTATGGATTCAACCTTTGACATTGAAGCAACTCGAATACCACAACTCAAAACAAAAACAAAGGATTGGCTTGCAGAATAAGCCAGAACAAACACATATGATAGAGATTTACCCAATCCCATATCATGCATTTGTCGGAAAGAGATTCTAGGAGCTACTTGAATTCCCACCTATAAAACTCCCGAAATTTTCCGGTTATGCAATCAGGTGTTGGGGATACAGGGGAAGCATAATATCTCACCCAAAACTAGCAAATCCTACATCCAGCTGTATCCATCCGTCAACACATAACCAAGAAACCTTCGGAAATCGTGTACCTCAACCTTCGAAAAGCATCCGTTATACGAGTCATGGCAATACTCCCGTACTCACCTCAGTACTGGGTTAACGGGGTTATCTCACCAACGAACTGCATAAAAGAGATTTTCGATGTCCGCGTACTAAACTCAGGTATTCCAGAACTGCAACGATAAAATTATGACGACAACACCTCAGAGCTCAACTCCCCGGGACACTTCCACTAAAAAAAAAACCCCTGCTGACGGGAGGCACCAAGACAATGTTGTCATCATAAAACCATCGGAACGATTCTAAGATACCCGCGTGATCCTAAAAAAAATTTAGTGAAATTTGAGAAGAGAAGAGTC
The DNA here is from genome assembly GCA_963921465.1 of Triticum timopheevii. Lineage (NCBI taxonomy): Eukaryota > Viridiplantae > Streptophyta > Magnoliopsida > Poales > Poaceae > Triticum > Triticum timopheevii. The sequence goes on from OY997270.1 coordinate 147,509,163, forward strand.
AAAACTCTACGTCAGGATACCTCACCAGAGCGACGAAGGGACTGAGGAGTAAAAAGAATTCCTAACTCTCCGATATATATAATCCTAAATGACTCAAAACATGGTTTTCTAGACACAACTCGGCCGCTAAAAACAATCAAGCAGTGGGGCTCCTAAGGTCGGGGAAGGCTCCGATTACCAACTTGTAACGCCCTCGATGCGGCTATATCTCCCACGTGTCGAAGCACGACTTAGAGGCATAACCGCATTGAAAGCAATGTCGCAAGTGAGGTAATCTTCACACAACCCATGTAGTACATAAGGGAAAGGGATACATAGTTGGCTTACAATCGCCACTTCACACAATTACATGAATAAAGCATTACATCATCCAAATACAATCAAGGTCCGACTACGGAACCAAAATAAAAGAAGAACCCCAAATGTGACAAAGGTCCCCGATCGACCCCAACTGGGCTCCACTACTGATCAACTAGAACGAAACAACACAAAGGGAAAGATCTTCATCTAGCTCCTCCTTGAGCTTGGTTGCGTCACCTGCTCGGTAACATAGGCACCTGCAAACTGGTTTTGGAAGTATCTGTGAGCCACGGGGACTCAGCAATCTCGCACCCGCGAGATCAAGACTATTTAAGCTTATGGGTAAGGTAAAGGCATGAGGTGGAGCTGCAACAAGCGACTAGCATATATGGTGGCTAACATACGCAAATGAGAGCGAGAAGAGAAGGCAAAGCACGGTCGATAAAAGTATGATCAAGAAGTGATCGTATAGCAACCTGCGTCAAGCATAACTCCAACACCGTGTTCACTTCCCGGACTCCGCCGGAAAGAGACCATCACGGTTACACACACGGTTGATGTATTATAATTAAGGTCAACTTTGGGTTTTCTACAACCGGACATTAACAAATTCCCATCTGCCACATAACCGCGGGCACGGCTCTCGAAAGTTTATACCCTGCAGGGGTGTCCCAACTTAGCCCATGACAAGCTCTCACGATCAATGAAGGAATAGACCTTCACCCGAGACACTCCGATCAGACTCGGTATCCCGGTACATCAAGACATTTCGACAATGGTAAAACAAGACCAGCAAAGCCGCCCGATGCGCCAACAAATCCCGATAGGATCTGCACATATCTCGTTCTCAAGGCACACCGGATGAGCAAGACGTCGGGTTGGCATAGACCCTGGTTGCCCAGGGGGCGCCGGACATCGCTCGGTTTGGACCAGCACTTAGACAAGCACTGGCCCGGGGGGGCTAAAATAAAGATGACCCTCGGGTTGGCCGACCCAAGGGAAAGGGATAGGTGGTGGTGAGGCAAATGGTAAAACCAAGGTTGGGCCTTGCTGGACAAGTTTTATTCAAAGCGAACTGTCAGGGGGGTCCCATAAATCACCCGACCGCGTAAGGTACGCAAAATCCGGGAACATAACACCGGTATGACGGAAACTAGGGCGGCAAGAGTGGAACAAAACACCAAGCATAAGGCCGAGCCTTCCACCCTTTACCAAATATATAGATGCATTAATAATATAAGAGATATTGTGATCTCCCAACAAGTAAACATGTTCCAACAAGGAACAACATCTCCATGTTCCAACAAGGAACAAACTTCAACCTTCACCTGCAACTAACAACGCTATAAGAGGGGCTGAGCAAAGCGGTAACATAGCCAATCAACGGTTTGCTAGGACATGGTGGGTTAGAGGTTTGACATGGCAATTTGGGAGGCTGACAAGCAAAGGGTAGGCATCGTAGCATTGGCATAGCAAAAGAGCGAGCAAACTAGCATAGCAAAGATAGTAGTGATTTCGAGGGTATGATCATCTTGCCTGAGATCCCGCTAGGAAGAAGAACGAGTCCATGAAGAAGACAAACGGACGTAGTCGAACGAATCCTCACAACTCCGGAACGAAACCGAAGCTAACGAGAGAAGCAACCCGGAAAGAAACAAACAACATAGTAAACAACCATCACATAAACATGGCATGAAGCACAATCAAGTATGATGCATGTCCGGATTAATGAGGCATGGCATGGCAATATGCACAAACAAAACTACAAGTTAAATGGAGCCCAATATGCAACGAGTTGCATATTGACAAAACACCACATCAATTATTTAGTTCTCTCTCGTTAAGGCTACTCATCAATATTAAATGTTGTTAAACATGGAAAAGGGTGAAGCAAGAGTAAACTAACTATTTAGGCAAGTTTAAATGAGGCCGGAAACACAAACAACACTTCCGGAAAATCCCCATGTTATTAGCAATTTAATGCAACAACAATTTTAAGCATTTAAATGTTGTTATCATGATGCAGATGACATGCACAAGTTTTATGCAATTTTTATGAAAACGTTAACATGAGCATGATAAGGAGCATTTGTCGCCATGGCGGAAGGAAAAAGGTGCCACGGCGGCGAAACAAAAATGGTGCCACGGCAACCTATCCGAAAATGATGCCACGGCAACATATCGGTTCCGGTAGCTCATGGAGATACCAGTGCAAAAGGAAGCAGCATGAGCGTCTCATGAAAGGATGGTGGGGTGATCCCGAATTCCGGGTTCCCACAGGACGGCGGCAAACGAGGAACGTGCAAAGACAAATCGATCACGGTGCAACACGGGCATCTCATACAACACATGCATTTGGTCCACGGTTGATCGTCTCGGGGTTATACCTTCGAAGCGTGCATTTCGGGGCGGTTCAATATCGTTGAGGGAAGTAGACGTTCTCGGGTCGTAGTGGAAGTAGTCGTTCTCGCGGTGGCGGTAGTGGATGTAGTTGTTCTCGGACATCGTGGAAGTAGTCGTTCGCGGCGACGGTAGAGGTACTCGCGATCTTGGCGACGGTAGTGGTACTTGACGCATCACCGGGTGTAGTCGTACATGGGGGTCTTGACGAATCCGAAGGGGTACTTGACGGGTCCGGTCTTGGCGATTCAGTTTTCCGTAGTGTCCTAGTACTTGATGCTTGGGATTGATTTCAGGGTTGCATGCGTCCACGGCAACACAGCGTAGATGCAAAGAGGCAGCGACTTGGCGCGATTCCGGTGGTCGAACAAGGCAGGGGCAGCTCGGTCACGCGCGTTGCGAGCGGCAGAGGACGAAGCAGAGGAGCAGCAGCGCGAGGGAAGGCAGCGAGCTAGGCGAGTAGCAGCCTCAGCGGTGGATCTCCATGGGAGGCGTAGCCATGCGCGGCTGCTGGAGCTCCTCAGGCAAAGAAGAAGCCGACGGGGCAGGAGGCGCGGCGAGGTCATCACTGTTGCTTGTCGGGGCAGCGGGAGGACGGGCTCGGAAGCCCTACGACAGCGGCCGGGCCGAGCGGCAGAGGCAGGAGGCTGGCAGCACGCGGCGACGGGGAGGCGCGAGGCCATGGCGGCGGAAGGAGGAACCAGGTCGGACCCGGAGATGGGTGGCCTCGGCGACGGGGACTCGTCGGGGCAGGGAGGTGCAGCGCGTCAAGGCAGGGGCGACGGGAGCCGGCGCTGACGAGGCTGCGGCGCAGAGGAGATGGGGGTCGGGCGAGTGATGGGACGGGCGCGATGCGGGTGTAGATGGCGGCGGCACGGGAACGAGGGGGAGAAGAAAGGGCGAGGTGGAGGCGCACAGGAGGGGAAGGAGGAGATCGAGGAGAGGGGCGATGGGATCGGGTGCGGCGCTGAGGGAGGACGAGGACGGGGTTCAAGGGAGAGATAGAATCGGGGGAACAGGCTAGGGTTCTCAGCGGAGGTGGCTGGGCCTAGGCTTTAGCAAAAGAAGCGGGCCGGGGAGAAGGAAGGAAGAGGCCGGCCCAGTTGGAGATTGTTGAACTTATCTCCACTGTTCAGAAAAGAAAAAGATGGAGAAGAAAAGGAAGAGAAAGAAAATATTTGAGGGTTCAAATATTTTCTAATTGAGCTGAAAAATTAACAAGTAGCCACTTGGCATATTGCCAAAGTGCCACAACTTGAAATGGGCCATGCGGAGAAAAGATCATGGATGCAAAATAGTTTAGAAACGAGAGGGATTTATAATGCAAGTTTGTTGCGGTGGCTTCCAAATAAATGGAATATTTTATTATAGCTCCCTAATATTGGGAGGATATGTTTTAAAGAGAATCACCATGTGAATTCCCTCGATTTAAAAGGATCAAAAATCCATACAATTTATTTAGTTGAGTTTTTTTAAAAAAAAATTAAATGACATGATGGCATGATGACATGATGCAATGCAAAAATAAAAGAGCAAGAACAAAAGAAACACACGATGAAACCCGGAATAGCTGGAAGTCTTCTGGAGCATCGGTCTCGGGGCGTTACAATAGTCTCCAAGCAACCCAGGTCCTCCAGATATATATGACCTGATGTGTGTGAGGCAGCAGCCCCAGGAAACGGTCCACCACTTTTGGGCCTGATTCCTGCTTGTTAAAAAACAAGATCATGGAATGTTCGAACGATGACGCAGTTTTGGTCTTCCACCGTTAACTTCACAGATGAAGGGATATTGAATGCCCTCAACCGCCGCCACATACAGAGCTTCACAGAGTTATCGCATGTAGTACAAAAAATACTGTGCGTTGGAAAGCATATGGAGGGCCCAGAAAACTCAACTAGAGCCCGTTAACTCGACGCAGAGTGCGGCCCAGGCTAAAAGAATATACCCCGGCGGGTCACCCGACCATCGGGCTACGGGTAGGAAGAACAAGCCCTTAATGGGACATAGGTCCATTCTTGACGAACTCTTGGACAAACCCTGCCCGATCCATACTAGTCGGCACACAATCCCAACCCATAACCTCCAGGCATGCTGGGTACTCCGACAGGTAGCAAAAAGTGGAGAGTCAATCCTCACCAGAACCCCAGAAGGATATTCACCGGAGAAGGACAACTTCAACGTCCTGACATTCTTCAAGACTTTCTCCTCTAACAACCGGCGTAAATGGGCGCTCCGCGTCCTCGCCGAAGGCCATCAAGTTGCTGAACTGAGCCCATGGAACGACACAGCAATAACCTTTACGGCTGAAGACGAACCAAAGGCACAGTCCGTCCAAGCACCTGCCACCCTAGTGCTAAACCCCATTGTTGATGGTTTCCGTCTTAGCAAAGTACTCATGGATGGCGATAGTGGACTTAACCTCATTTATGAGGACACGCTCGATAAGATGCAGATGGATCGATCACGCATCAAGCAAAGTAACACCACCTTTCGAGGTATTATCCCCAGTCGAGAGGCACACTACTCGGGAAAAATCAAACTGGACGTGGTGTTCAGCACACCTGAGAACTAGAGATCCGAAGAGTTGCTCCACGTGGCCCCCTTTAACAGTGGGTACCACGCTATCCTCGGCCGGGACGCCTTCTCACGCTTTCAAGCCATACCCCATTACGGGTACATGAAGCTCAAAATGCCCGGCCCTAATGGAATCATTACAATCTCAGGCGACCCGGACAAAGCCCTCCGTGCCGAAAAAAAGATCGCATCCTTGGCCCTGGAGGCACTGTCTGAAGCCCTAGCGGCAGAAGAATTAACCACCCTACGAGCTACGGTGGACAGGGACGACGTGATCCTTGATAAGAGATCCAAGTTCACCTCTTTCAAACCAGCCGAAGAAATAGTAAAATTCCAAGTGCACCCGGCGGACTCCAATAAAATAGCATCCATCGGGGCACAACTTAATCCGGCAGTGGACGCCGCCCTACATGCATTCTTGTGAGAGAATTGGGATATCTTCACATGGCATCCTTCAGATATGCCCGGCATCCCACGCAGTCTAGCCGAACACGGTCAATATAATCAAGGGATTCAAACTTGTGAAGAAGACACTACGCAGATTCTCCGAACCCAAACATCAATCCATGGGAGAAGAGCTATCCAAGTTACTAGAGGCTGGGTTCATTAGGGAAATCAAACATCTGGATTGGTTAGCCAATCTGGTCATGGTCCCTAAAAAGGACAGATCATGGGGCCTGTGTGTCGACTTCAAAGACCTCAACAAGGCCTGCCCCAAGGATCCTTTCCCATTGCCCCGCATTGACCAAACTATCGACGCAACTGTAGGACACGATTCGTTGTGTTTCCTCGATGCCTATTCCGGATATCATCAAGTTACGATCGGACCAGGATGCAACTGCATTCTTCACCCCTTACGGTCCCTTCTGCTTCAATACCATGCCCTTCGGACATAAAAATGCCGAGGCCACCTACCAGCGCATGGTTCAAACATGCTTGTAAAAGCAAATAGGAAAAATAGTCGAAGAATACGTGGACGATGTGGTCATTAAAACAAAACACGTCGAGTCACTGGTGGATGACCTTCGCCTCACCTTTGGCAATCTCCAAACATACGACACCTGGCTTAATTCGAAAACTTGCTAGGGTTCATTGTTTCCCATATTTATTGAGGAAAATCCATCAAAAATCCGAGCTCTATCACAACTGGTCACGCCAACAGATCTAAAGCAGGTCCAGAACTTAGCTGGGTGTGTAGCGGCTTTAAGCCGATTAATGTCCAAATTAGGAGAAAAAGCATTGCCATTTTACAAGCTACTGCGCCATACTGATAAGTTCAAGTGGAAGGACGCAACCACAACCGGATTGGAAGAAATAAAAGCCCTTCTTGCAAGCAACCCAATCTTGGCCGCACCTGGCATTGGAAAGCCTATGTTATTATACATTTCGTCAACTAACCATGTAGTAAGATCCGTCCTCATCATCGATCGAGGGGAGAAGGGACATAAATTCCCCCACACAAAAACCTGTTTACTATGTATCGGAGGTCCTTACACCTTGAAAATTCCGATACCTGCACAATCAGAAGATAGCCTACACAGTCCTTATGGCATCTCGCAAACTTCAACACTACTTTCAAGAGTGTTCGGTCACAGTGGCATCCGAGGTGCCATTGAATGACATCATTAATAATAGGGACGCCACTGGCCGCATAGCAAAGTGGGCCATCGAGCTATTACCGTTTCAAATAATATACAAGCCACGTCGGGCTATTAAATCTCAGGTGTTGACCGACTTTATAGCCGAGTGGACAGAAGCCAAACTCTTTAAAGAGTACAGCTCCGATTCTAATTGGGTCATGTACTTCGATGGCTCCAAAATGCTGGCCAGACTGGGGGATGGTGTAATCCTCACATACCCCAGTGGGGACACAGTCCGCTATGTATTGCAAATCATGTACACAGACTCCAATAATGCAGCCGAATACGAGGCGCTACTGCACGGTCTTCCTATTGCTGTCTCCACGGGCATACAACGCTTGGAGGTGCGTGGAGATTCGAACCTCACAATTTCACAGGTCAACAGAGAGTTTGATGCGAAGGACCCAAAAATGATGGCACACCGAAACACCATATTGAAAATGTCATCTTGGTTCGACGGACTCAATTTCCATCATGTCGCCGAGAAAGTAATCAGGAAACCGACATCCTTGCTTGTATGGGCGCTAAACGTGACCACGTGCCACCCAACACTTTCGTGGAGCGGCTCTTTAGGCCATCTATGGTGTAGCAGGGTGAGAGCAGCAAAGGCAACACAGACCTGATCGCACCACCAATCGCCGAACACAACGCGGACAACGTCGGGGGTTCGGATATCAAGATAACACACTCCGCTCATGAGATCATGGCCGTTATTGCTCCTTGGACAGAACCTTACTTGGCCTACCTTAATAGGCAAGAGCTCCCCGACGATCAAAACGAAGCGTGATGCATAGTTCGGCGCTCCAAAGCCTTCGAAATACATGAAGGCGAACTATATAAAAGGAGTACAACTGGAGTCCTTCAAAGGTGTATCTCCGAAGAGGAAGGAAGGAATCTCTTGGCAGAGATACATGCCGGTCTTGGCGGTCATCACACTGCAGCCCGCGCTCTTGTAAGCAAGGCATTCCGGACAGGCCTTTTCTGGCCCACGGCTCGAGCTGACGCTCAAGACCTTGTCCAACATTGTGTGGGTTGTCACCTCTTCGCCAATCAGAGCAACATGCCTCCCACTACATTAAGAACAATCCCCATTACGTGGCCCTTTGTGGTCTCGAAGCTGGACATGGTCGGACCCCTTAAAGGGGGAAGCCACAAAAAGAAATACTGACTGGTCATGGTGGATAAATTGAGTAAATGGATAGAAGTCAAATCAGTCAAAAGAGCTGAGGCCGGATCAGTGATTGATTTTATATCAGCCGTAGTCCAGCATTATGGTATCCCACACGGTATCATCACTGATAATGGCTCTAACTTCACAGCTGATGAGGTGAAAACCTGTTGCGCTAAGTTGGGCATTAAACTCGACTATGCATTCGTATACCACCCCCAAACGAACGGCCAAGTCGAATGGGCCAATGGTCTGATCATGAGTGGTATCAAACCCATACTAGTGAGCTCTTTACAAGAATCAGATAAGCACTGGGTTGAGGAACTCGATTCCATACTCTGGGGACTCTGGACCATGCCCAATCGAACGACCAGATACACACCCTTCTTTATGGTGTACGACACAGAGGTCGTATTACCCTGTGATGTTATTCATGACTCACCTAGATTGCGCATGTACGAACAGAAAGAAGTCAAACTTGATCGGCAGGACGACCTGGATGGACTTGAAGAGGAGCGCGATATAGCCAAGGCCCATTCCGCATTCTATCAACAACAGGCCAGACGTTACCAAAGCAGAGAAGTGTAGGCCAAAACATACAACGTTGGAGAACTTGTTCTACGCATCCCGGAGAAGAAAAAGGATAAGCTCCAACCCAAATGGGAGGGCCCCTTCATTATTGATGATGTCCTTATTAGAGGAGCCTATCGCATTCGCAATGCGGAGGATAATCGCCTTGAGCCGAACCCATGGAATGCTGCCCGGCTCCGAAGATTTTACGCATAAATTCGGCCTCCTTCAGCCTAGTTTAAAACTACGTTTTTTCTGCTTTCTCTTTTCTATTCACCCTTTTTACCTTTCTCTCCTTATAATTTGTGTTCGGATAAACTGCATTGTTGGGAGTACGCATCTTTAAATGTATACATCCCACCATACATGGGGGCTTCAATTAAAAGAAGCTTTTTATTACAAAACTCATAAGATTCTTGTGTCCGTGCTATCTATTGTTTTTGCCATTTTATGCACCTCTATGACTTCAGTTTTTGCCAAGCTGGGTTGCCTTGCTCCTGTGCTTATACCCTACATTCTGGATTGTTCAGCTAGGGTGTAAAGGGAGCACCTCTGCGATTGCTACACTACTAGAAAAAAGACTGTTAGTGGCGCACCAGTTTTTGCTATTAATGGCGCACTATAGGTGCGCCATCACTATGCCTAGAAGTGCGCCATTACTATCTGACTTAGTAATGGTGCACCACTAACAATTGTTTTTCAAAAAATTCAGAATTTTTTTTACAAATGTTTTTTTCAAAAAAATTCAAATTTTTTTTCGATTTTTTCTTAATCTCGGGTCACTATGGCCTAATCTTGGCTCAATATGCTTAATCTCAAGTCAAATCGCACTCCGTGGTCCAACTTCCCGGAAGGTCACCCATCCTCTCACTACTCCAGCCCCAGCATGCTTAACTTCTGAGTTCTATCCAACCCCAGCACCAGCTCATTTAACAGGCACTTGTTGATATATCTATCATATCAATCCTATTAAACCTTGTTGATGTCTAGGACTTTGTTCATGTTCATGAGTGTGATGAAATTTTGAAAAAATATTTCAAACTTCTCGGTCATATTAAGTATCATATTTTGAACAATTTTCGCAAAAAAATCGAAAGCAAATTTTTTTCTGTTACTAGTGGCGCACCTAACAAATGTTGCGCCATTACTATGTTTGAAATTTTTTCCATTTTCCCCCCTCTAGATCTTAAAAGCCCCGTATCTTTTATTCTGTTAGGTTTTTGGGGATTCTAAAAATCTTCAACGGGGTTCCCCCGGTTGAATTCGGATGTAACTTTTCGAGTAGATGATTTTTCATATAAAAACTTTTTAATCCGAGTTCGTATGCAAAAGTTATGCCCATTTTACTAAAATCCAGAGTGATTTTGCAAATAAAGTTGAAATTCATATTTGTAAATTTTCCCAACTAGACCACAGATCACATGGGAAACTTATTTTCTTTTATTTTTTTGACATTTCCATCATTTTCTTTTATTTTTTTAAAAACTGAAAAGGCGGTCCATAGGGGGGTGCATTTGGTGAAATTTTCGGCCACCTAGAAAGTTAGTAATGGCGCACCTTCACAAAGTGCGCCATTACTATGTGTATGACTTGGTCAAACCTTGGTCAAAGGTAGTAATGGCGCACTTTGTATAGGTGTGCCATTACTAAGTTTGACCAAGGTTTGACCCAGTCATACACATAGTAATGGCGCAGTTTGTATAGGTGCGCCAGTACTAAGTTGACATAGTAATGGTGCACCTACACAAAGTGCGCCATAACTATGTGTATGACTGGGTCAAACCCTGGTCAAAGTTAGTAATGGCGCACTTTTCACCTGGTGCGCCATTACTGTTTTGGTTACTAATGGCGCACCTACACATGGTGCGCCATTACTATTTAGTAATGGCGCACCACATGTATAGTGCGCCATTAGTGTCCATATTGGCTATAGTTGTTTTTCTAGTAGTGTTACAACCGGGTCATCCGGCGCTGTACCTTAGACGGGTGAAGCCGAAAGCCAATGTTCTTAAGAGAATAATTGGGAGGCACATATTCAACAGGATGTTTTCGGAATAATGCATAAAAGTGGTTATCTGTACTTCAGATGCAAGCCTAGCCAAAGAAAAGGAACCCCTAATGGAACTATTTTTCTTGGAAGATGTTTCTTACGTTAAAAAGTAATATAACATAACTCCGCGGACCACAGTTTGTCTGTTCGAGCAATATGACCGGATTGCCTGGTTTTCGATAATGCCAAATGTTTACTAGTCAAAAGCAGAGTATGTGGAAACACTCCAACTTTTTGGTTTGGAGGTGGAAGCCGAAGGTCTGCGATGACAAAACTTTCACACAATTTGGCAGGACATAAGTTTGGTCATAAAGTACATGGGTACATCAAATCGAACGCTCACTCCCTTTCTACGCCATCTAGTAGGCTATCTAATTGACAATCCTGTTGCAAAAAATGTCACCGCTATCATCACTTGGTCGTATACCAAGCTTACGGTTATTTCCTTCTCGTCGGGTCCCCGTGGTCCAACTCTATCCATATGGTTTGGGTCAAGACCGGTATAGCGTGTCTTCACCATGGCCCATGCCTCTCAAGCGCCTTCACGGCAGGCCGATGTCTTCCACAGCTCGACGCCGGGCACCCTTGAATAGATCAGCCAACCCCTCCATACTTTCTGGAGGGACGTCCGAAGGCCAGAAGGCTTTGGCCATATTCTTCATCGCCTTTTGAGCATGCTTGTGCAGCTTGGTCAGCTCCTTTAGAATGTCGCTCTAAAGAACTGTCATTTCCTCATCAGGGCGCTTGGTCAACATACCTGCATTAACTGAACTATCATATTCCGCATTATTTGATTCTATCAATAATCCGGACGATTCGCAAGACATACGAATATGCTGCCCTTCAATTTCTGGTTTTCTTGTTGTGCCTCTAAGAGTTGAGACTTCAAGCTCTTTTATCTCTTTGTCCTGTTTCTTTACTTCTTCCTATAGTTTTTTATCATTGCCATAGTACACTGTGGCACTCTTTATTTCTTCAAGCTCCCGGATCAGTGCGTTGTTCTTCTCCTTGAGAACCTGTGGTCATCAAAGGATCCTTAAATCGGTTTTGTTCAACCGCTTTAAGTCTCAGGGGCTACTATTACTATTTATCCATGAAGTTCCTGAAATTTTTTACCTGCATATCCTTTGAGAACATGCGAGCGACCCTGGTGAGTCCGTCCCGGACAGCTTGGACATATGCACCTACACTGCTTAATGTGTTAAACTCCGGCTCCGTTAAGGCATGGGTGTGTAAGGCTTCTTTTAAGTGACGATGGTTCATCGCACTCTCAACTTCGGAGTTGGTCATGGACATTTCATCCGGATCTCCGTGAGACAAGCGAGTTTGTGCTGCATCAGCATGTGCCCTCGCCCCAATTGGTATCTCCGGTGCCAGGTCAGCCGCAGCTCGGCTGACTGGGACCTTACCCACGGTGTGCCATATAACCCTCCTGCGATGATAGAGGGAGGATTTGAATGATGGTTCGACTTCAGGACGGAATATTTACAAAGAAGTATATACCTTTTCGATGGTGGGGCAGGTTCAGTAGTGTTGTCGGGCTCCTTGCATTTTGCACGACCATTCAGCGAAGATGCTAACCTTTTGTGGGTCTCCCTCCCTTGGGTGCGGCTCGCTGAGCATTGATGCTATGAAACATGGCCCAATGTGGAGGATAAGGAGACAAGTGGGAGTATCCCTCTTCTTCGAGAATACAATTCCCGAACATTTACCTTCACGAAGGGATAGAGGTCAGCCATAATGGCCACCTCCGAGCTATCAAGGCTCGCCTAATAGTAGACTCCATCTACGAATTCTAGAAATATGTCCGGATCCTCATGGATTCCGGGGTCTTCATTGCAATCATGATCTTCTAGTTGAGGGGCAGGGCAGTTAATGTTCTCGACAATCTGCCTCCATGACTGTTCAAAACATAAATAGCCAGGATATCCGGTCAATGCATCCCTATGAGTAAAAGAGCATTGGGCGGTTAAAATACTTACCCATTCAATAGGAGTGTACATGGAGTAGGCTTCTCAGCAATTTACACGCATGAAGTCTTCTTCTTCACCTTTATAAAGGCCGGCCAGAGCTCCTGCTAATGCGGCTTGGCCATCCGGACCCTTTCTCCTATAGCGGGATGCGTCATTCTCCCTGTTGTAGTTCCATAGGGGAGTTACTCGGGATTGAAGTGGTTGGATGCATCTCTTTATCGTGATAGCCACAACTTCTACTATGTTGAGTCCTGAATGGGTCAATATCTTAATCTTGTTTACCAAAATCATAACCTCTGCACTGTCTTCTTGGGCGGAGGATTTGGGACGCCAGCTGTATAGCTTCTTCAAGGGGTCCTAGAAAATTTTGGCAGTCCGTGGCGAATAGGGTCCAGAAGGGGTACATCATCAATATAGAACCATTCCAAAGACCATTCGGCAGATCCTTTCTTTGGAGTCCCGACGGGGTAGCTGGATCTGGCTATACGCCATACTTCGGCACCGTCCACTTCAAAAATAGATGGCGGGGGACAAGGCAGAAGAACCTTTTCCATAGTACGAAGTGAGCATCGCAACCCAAAAACAATTCGCAAAGGGCGACGGAGTAGGAGATATGTAAAATGGATCCTGGCGTGAGGTTGTGCAGTTGGATCCTGTAGTGCTCCAGTAAACCTCTGAGGAAGGGGTGGATTGGGAATCTCACGCCCCTCAAAAGGAATGAGGTGAAGCACACCCTCTCTCCTTGGTTGGGATTGGGGAAATTCTCCGCCAATGCATTGACACCTATAGTGGTTAATCCCGCCCGTATGGAGACTAGATCTGGGGGAGATGTCCTTGCATTTGGAGTCAACTGAGCTGGAGGTGAGATATGGAGCAAATCTACCAGTTCCCCTCTTAAGGGCCATGAGGATGCGAGGAGGAACCAGGGGCGCTCGCCATGATCTGTTTTTTGTGGCTTGCTCTGTTGCTTGTGGTGGGATGTGAGATGACGACTTAGAGATATTGCCTCGCTTTATAGCCGCGGTTTGTGCCTGCCGGGAATATTAAATACAAGGATAACAGACCATTCACATTCACTCGGACGCGTGGAAATCGAGGCGACGATAGGGAGGAATCATAAAGACTAGACACGGAAGCCGATGCCAAACTGTCTTTAATACGGAGTACGATGAAGAACCTGCCTTGTAAAGCCGAAGACTTACATCTACTTACTACATCGACATTGAAGCGAAGTTCGAGGGCTACCGAGGGAGTCCTGGATTCAGGGGTACACAGATGCCCGACCTAGGAGTTTGGGCCGGATTGCATGGGCCGTACAGAATCAAGTCCAAGATCATCTACCGTGTCCGGATGGGACTTCTCCACACGTGGACGGCAAGAATAGAGTCCGGGGGTTTCCTTCCCTGATAAACCGACTTTGTACAATCCATAGACCCCCTCCGGTGTGTATATAAACTGGAGGGGTTAGTCCGTAGAGGCCAACTTTTACCATCATCGGAATCCTCTTAGGCTAGAAATCTAGGGTTAGCCTTCACGATCTCGAGGTAGATCAACTCTTGTAATCTTCATACACGACAATCATAATCAAGTAGGAGTAGGGTTTTACCTCCATTGAGAGGGCCTGAACCTGGGTAAACATCGTGTCCCTGGACTCTTGTTACCATTGATCCTTAGACGCATAGCTTGGGCCCCCTACCCGAGATCCACCGGTTTTGACACCGACAGTAGAGGTGACCCCTCGACCACCGATACCAGAGCCAGCAGGACACCTCCCCTGGCAAGGTATGTTGCCAGGGAAGGGGGTGGTGCAGATGATGGTGCTGCCACCGATGGCCAGCCAGAGTCGGAGTCGGCGACCTCCCGCCCGCTACGTCGTCGTCGTTGTCGCTGTCCTCCTCGTCACTGTCACTCGAGGAGGAGCTTTCTTCTTCGGTGGAGCTCTAAGAGGATTCCCGAGCACCCAAAGACCTTGAAGAGAGTAGGCCGTTCTCCATCAGTTTGAACTGGAGAACGTACCCCTCCGACAAGCTATGGGCGCGGGCAAAGGTTTTCCACCCATGCCGGAGATAAATGACATGAGGGGCGGGGAAGTCGACGTCGACCCACATGTTGCCGTTCCCGCAGCCCCTCATGTGCAGCCTCAAGGCCTCCGGCGGGTCGAGCTCCATTACCTGAGCGAACGGGGTAGGGAGGTGGAGATGACCGCACACAGGCTTGCACAGCCTGATGAACAACTCGCGGGGCTGGTCTCTGACATGGCCCTCCATTGGAGGAGGGGCCGCCAGCGGAGGCATAGTTGGTGCGCCGCCCCGTCCTCCTCTTACCCGAGCACCAAGGCAACCTCGGCCTCACCCCCTTCCTCTCCCTCTCACGGTGGGCTCCACCGCCATGGACTCTAGAGGAGGGGGGACACGCTGTCCAGCAGAAGCCCTCGTCGCCGCCATTGAAGCACCAGCACGCCCTCTCACCATGGCGAGTGGAAGAAGGATATCAAGTAGAAGGGGGAGGAAGGAGGTGAGTACGGAAAGGCACCGTCCCTCTCCCTTTTTATAGAAGGGCAAGGCCGGGGCCTGGCCTCCTAACCCAAGGGCGGCCGCCCCGCTGGACCAATGCGGCCTCCAGATGCGCGGGGAATCAGGACCAACCCGCTGCCCGAATCAGCGACGCTCGGTTTCCCGCCTCGATGTTAATGCCCGTGCCCTTTGTATCCACCACCTACCCTTTCTAAGGCATGGGGGACATGTGGCGAGCGAGCCAGAAGCAAGAAGACAAGTGGAACAACCGTTTTTCACCCCGTGATCATGGGGTGTGGGCGCCATACAACCCACGACCCAAGCCCACGTTGTAAATGAGCAGCGCCCCTGCGGCTTCCTCTTTTTTTTGGGGAAGGCGCGGGCCGCCTCTTTACAGGTCGGCGTGAGGTGATGCAGGCATGCTGCGACCAGTCCACGCACGACCCCCACGTCACGCACTCCATGCGGATCATGAGAAGCGCAACTGACGAGAATTTTAGTGCAGTTAAATCTTTGCCACGTATGCTCGCGCACTGCTTTGGGCCTGGCCCAACTACGCTTTGCGCTTATGTGTAGCCCAGGCCCGGGGGCTCCTGTCGGTGTACAAAAGTATGGACTTTTCCATACCCCTTACTTGTGCACGGGCAGTCGTAGCCACGCCCACGGCAAGGCTTGGCAGGGCAGTAGAAGGCGAGATACAAGACTAACAAGACAACATTCGAGCTAGTAAACAAAGACCAAAAGACTAGTTGTACTTCCCCTGGAAACATCCTTGCCGGAGCGGCTTGCGTAGCCCGAGCGAGACCATTTCCGGGGCAGCCTGCGAAGCACCAGCAAGTTTATCACCCTTGAGGCTGAGAGCTTTGACACCATCGACAACATGAAGGCCAAGACTCGGGGGTGCATGCATAGTAGCATGCAGATCTTTGCGAAGACTAGTGGCCTGACAGTCTACATGGAGACCAAAGAGTGGAGACTCCCGGCAAGACCCTTGTTGGGGTTGACTGCGAAGCCCCCGGCAAGACCCTTGCTGGGGACAATTGTGGGGCCACAGCCAGGCCCTCACCTGACAAGGTTTCGCCACCTCACGGCCATTCCTGTGTGATGATCAGCTTGCCAACTACGTAGACGCCTGTGTGGTGGCACGCAGATCTTTGTGGAGGCTCTGCCACCATGCCAGCGCAGCGGCTAGCCGGCCAGCCTGGTGTTGCATGCCTCGTCAGCCTGGGCGCGTGTCGGAGCGGGGTGAGGCAGCGACGGACGGGACGGGATCTATTGCCGTCCCCGATAAAGTAGAAGGGCACGTAGGCAGCACATTTAATGCATTTTTCCTATCATGCCAGGGATAAACTTGAACACTGTAGATACTTTCCACCTCCTGTGTGCCACTGTGGCGACCCCTTTGACGTATAAAAGGAGGCTCGAGGCATACTGAGGAAGGATTCGGACTTTTTGGACAGGGCATGCACCCCAGCTAGTCTAAGAACTCAAGAACACGAAATATACACCAAAAAAGCAGGACTAGGGTTTTACACATCATTGCGGCCTGAACCTGGGTAAAATTCCCCCGTGCTGATCACTAGACCTGCTCTTTGCGCAACTCTCTCCCCGCCAACCGTAGAAGGGATCCTCATGATCCCGTAGGTGTCGTTTCCCCGACAATGTTGGTGCCGGCTTTCAGTACTGAGAGTGGCGTCGAGGATGCGGGTGGGGAGAGAGGATTGTGTGTGTGGCGAGGATGGGGGGTGCGGCCCCTTGGGTGCACCATTAATACAGACCAGTGGGAGCGAGGCGGACGGCGGTCAAAGGCGTCTCACTTCCCGGTGAGCCTGCGCGGCAGACTTCTGCCATTCCTATACCATCATTTCATGGAGCAAGGCGGGTGGCTGTCCAAATCAATTCTCAAGATCTGGCTATGAATTATTAGCACGCACGCTAACCCTAGTCGAATTATTAGCAAAAAATCATTTGTATAGAACAAACAATTAATCACTAACCATAGATACCATTCAAACAATCAATACACTACACAGATCTAATGAATCTTACTCTGATTTCATGGACTTGGTGAACATAGCCAAGGGTTTCTGTTCCCAACAAGGGGGGGGGGGGGGGTCTAACTTGTTTTTTGTCGGAGTCGATGTCGTTGCCAGAGTAGCTGTGGACCTCCGACTCCGGCTGGGGAGGCACGACGACGGTGACGAATTCATGGTCGCGCTGCTGCCCACGTGAGACCTCGTCAGTGGCGACAGCAACCTCTGTGCCTAGCTTCATGCGTTGCGCGGGTGCTTCACGAGCCCCGGTGTCGCCACTCCCACCGATGGTGCGCTTCGGAAAAATCCTGTTACACTCCATGCGGCGGTGAAAACTATGGACGGGGTGTGCGGCCACCTATTATGACCAGCGGATTGGGCGCGCCATTAATATGGAGTTGTGGGAGCGAGGTGGGCGGCAGTCAAAGGGCTAGCTCACCTCCCGGTGAGCCTGCGCAGCGGACTGCTGGCACGCCTACCGTCATTTTACACAGCTACTAGCACGCCCCATGGTGAGTGCATAGCGAACATGCGCATGCTTCGGCTTCCCAGTCTGCCTGCTAGCATGCATCTCGTCAACTCAAGAATGCTCGTACGGCACACGAGACGCGTGCGCGACACGTCTTATATTGATTTTTCCTTTTTGATGATTAATTTTGCTGCTCTATTGCTTAACCGAAGCACGGCACTTTCATTGTTGGTCTAACGCACATGGTTCGAATAAAGAGTTCGTTTGCGATATTGGTTGATAATTATTTATAATTTCCTGTATGTAAGAATATTATATCAAAACTTGTCTCAAATCTGAAGAAAAAATCACAGTCTATTGGTGTCCATATGACACCACGATAAGTTTCATGAATTTCAACTTAGTTTTGGATTTATTGGATTTTAAAATCAGGATTCTAGATGTTAGAAATTTTAACTTAGTTTTGGATTTATTGGACTAAACATGCACCCAGGGACATGTACACATATGATTTTGCAATCCATTTTCATGTACTATCACGGGTCTCATGTAGAACCAATTTGATTTTTGCACAAATCCCTCAATCAATGTATAAAAAACAGAAAGATGGTATCTATTTTTTTCAATTTTCAACAATAAACTCCTTTGTTCGCATGTTCACTGCAGAAAAGTTTGACATGCATCTTTGGGCCATATGCACGCGGCGGTCCTAGGACTCACTCGCGTGGGCCCACGTGGTCGCCATCCAGCACTATGACACGCAATGAGAGAGGTTAGTTTGACCAAAAAGGATGGTCATTTTTTGGTTTTTGTTATACGTATGGTAGGAGCATATATATATAGTACGCATTGAAGAGGGTGGCCGAGGGAAATACTACGCGTCATATAAGACACTCACTCGCTTGTGATGCTTCCATCCGTGGGCCCGCGAGGTTGTCCTCCATCACTTTGACCCAGCAAGGAGATTTCTTTTTGGGTTGTGTTGCGGTAGGAGTATATAGTAGGCCTCGAAGAGGGGAGGATGCGGCCGGGGCAGCACATATATATTGCACACACATCACGAATCGATCTCGCTCTGTGTGGGGACTTTTCATTTTCTGGGGCAGGTGCCACAAAGAAGTTGTGCATATTGGGTATTAAAAACATCACCAACACACTGAGCCACGTGCAGACGATGGTTGTCACTCATTCACCTGCGACTCTTCCCTCCATGGTCTTGCGAGGTCGTCATCAATATAATATATGACACAACAAGAAAGGTAATTTGACGAATAGGGAGGATTATTTTTGGGTTGTGTTACGGTATGTAGGAGTATATTATGCGTCAAAGAGGGGAGGGGCAGCATATATATACTACGTGTCATGAACCTCGGTTCATGTGGGGGACTTAAAGGTTTCCGAGGTAGGTGCCACATCAAACTTCTGCATATATTTTAGGTATTCAAACATCACAACCACACATCTCCATACATGTGTTTGGCCCACAAGCAAGCGATCACAGTTGTCCTCTAGCACTCACTCACGGGGTTATCGACGAGATGCTTCGTCCATCTATGTGTGCCTTGTTGGTCAATCAATTCGACCGACAGCGATAGAGGCTAATTTGACTTATAATTAGGAGGGGATCAAATTTTAGTTCATCTTATACGGTTCGGTACATGCAACTATACTTCACACGCATGTGTACGCACGAATCCCTCCCACTGGGTCGAAGTGGGGGGAGGGGGGCGAGCATGCGATGCATCATGAACCAGATCTGTGTGGGGACTGTGCATTTTTCGATGCGTGCATGCGTTGCTTTCGGTATTCAAACATATATGCATGCATCATGCATGTCCATACATATGTTTGGGGCACATACATGCAGTGGTTGTCTTTGGACACTCTCGCTCGCTTGGTTATCATCGATGGCCTATGTATTCGTGGGCCCACATGGACGTCCATCACTTCAACCAACAAAGCGAGAGAGGTTACTCGGGTGGATTCTTCTTCTCTTGGTTCGCGTTACCCTATAGTCGTACGTCGATCATGGTGAGATTCGTGACCTAAGTTCAAGAGCTTGCATACACATGAATCCCTATATATATATAGTATACTACGCGTCATGAACCCTCGCTCCGTGTGGGAACTTTTTGAAGGGAATATGCCCTAGAGGCAATAATAAAGTTGTCATTTATATTTCCTTATATCACGGTAAATGTTTATTATTCATGCTAGAATTGTATTAACCGAAAACTTAGTACATGTGTGAATACATAGACAAAAGAAACTATCCGTAGCATGCATCTACTTGACTAGCTCGTTAATCAAAGATGGTTATGTTTCCTGACCATAGACATGCGTTGTCATTTGATGAACGGGGTCACATCATTAGAGAATGATGTGATGGACAAGACCCATCGTTAGCTTAGCATAATGACCGATAAGTTTTATTGCTATTGCTTTCTTCATGACTTATACATGTTCCTCTGACTATGATATTATGCAACTCCCGAATACCGAACGAACACCTTGTGTGCTATCAAACATCATAATGTAACTGCGTGATTATAAAGATGCTCTACAGGTGTCTCCGAAGGTGTTTGTTGGGTTGGCATAGATGGAGATTAGGATTTGTCACTCCGTGTATCGGAGAGGTATCTATGGGCCCTCTCGGTAATGCTCATCACTATAAGCCTTGCAAGCACTGTGACTAATGAGTTAGTTATGGGATGAAGCATTACGGAACGAGTAAAGTGACTTGCCAATAACGAGATTTAACTAGGTATGAAGATACTGACAATCGAATCTTGGGCAAGTAACATACCGATGACAAAGGGAACAACGTATGTTGTTGTGCAGTTTGACTGATAAAGATCTTCATAGAATATGTAGGAGCCAATATGAGCATCCAGGTTCCGCTATTGGTTATTGATCAGAGATGTTTCTCGATCACGTCTACATAGTTCTCGAACCAGTAGTGTCCGCACGCTTAACATTCGATGACGATTTGTATTATGAGTTGTGTGTTTTGGTGACCAAAGTTTGTTCAGAGTCCCGGATGAGATCATGGACATGACGAGGAGTCTTGAAATGGTTGAGAGGTAAAGACTGTTATATCGGAAGGTGGTATTCGGACACCGAAAGGGTTCCGGAGTGTATCGGGTACAAACCGAAGTACCGGGAGGGTTACCGGAACCCCCTGGTGGAAGATATGGGCCATATGGGCCATGGGATGGAGGCTAACAAGCCCAAAAGGGGCTAGTATGCCCCCCACAAGGGAGGAAGCCGAATTGGACTAGGGAAAGGGGGCGCCACCCCCTTGCCTTCCCCTACTCCATCTCCTTCCCCCTTTCCACCTCCATAGGAAAGAGAAAAAGAGGGGGTCGAATCCTACTAGGAGAGGAGTCCTAGTAAGCCCCCCTCCCTTGGCACGCCCCTGGTGGCCGGCCTCCTCCTCCCTCCTTTATATACGGGGGCAGGGGGGGACCCCAAAGGCACAACATTGTCTTTGCCGTGTGCGGTGCCCCCCCTCCACCGTTTACTCCTCCGATAGTATCATCGTAATGCTTAGGCAAAGCCCTGCGCGGATCACATCATCAACACCGTCACACGCCGTGATGCAGACGAAACTCTCCCTCGACCCTCTGCTGGATCAAGAGTTCGAGGGGCCTCATCGAGCTGAATGTGTGCTGAACTTGGAGGTGTCGTACGTTCGGTACTTGGATCAGTTAGACCGTGAGGACGTTTGACTACATCAACCACGTTAACTAGCGCTTCTACTTTTGGTCTACGAGGGTACGTGGATACATTCTCCCCCTCTCGTTGCTATGCATCTCCTAGATAGATCTTGTGTTATTGTAGGAATTTTTTTAAATTGCATGCTACGTTTCCCAACAGTGGCATCCGAGCCAGGTCTATGCGTAGATGATATGCACGAGTAGAACACAAAGAGTTGTGGGCGATAATATTCATATTGCTTACCACCAACGTCTTACATTTATTTGGCGGTATTGTTGGATGAAGCGTCCCAGACCGACATTACACGACCGCATTCGTAAATTGGTTCTACCGACGTGCTTTCCACACAGGTGGCTGACGGGTGTCTGTTTCTCCAACTTTAGTTGAATCGAATTTGACTACGGCTGGTCCTTGTTGAAGGTTAAAAAAACATTTTTGACAAAAAATCATTGTGGTTTTGATGCGTAGGTAAGAACGGTTCTTGCTAGAAGCCCGTAGCAGCCACGTAAAACTTGCAACAACGAAGTAGAGGATGTCTAACTTGTTTTGCAGGGCTTGTTATGATGTGGTATGGTCAAGACATGATGTGATATAAATTGTTGTATGAGATGATCATGTTTTGTAACAGAGTTATCAGCCCCTGGAACGAGCCATATGGTTGTCGCCTTATTGTATGAAATGCAATCGCCATGTAATTGCTTTACTTTATCACTAAGCGGTAGCGATAGTCGTAGAAGCAATAGTTGGCGAGACGACAATGATGCTACGATGGAGATCAAGGTGTTAACCCGGTGACAATGGAGATCATGATGGTGCTTTGGAGATGGAGATCAAAGGCACAAGATGATGATGGCCATATCATATCACATATTTTGATTGCATGTGATGTTTATCCTTTATGCATCTTATTTTGCTTAGTACGGCGGTAGCATTATAAGATGATCCCTCACTGAATTTCAAGGTATAAGTGTTCTCCCTGAATATGCACCGTTTCTATAGTTTGTCGTGCCGAGACACCATGTGATGATCGGGTGTGATAAGCTCTACGTTCACGTACAACGGGTGCAAGCCAGTTTTGCACGTGCAGAATACTCGGGTTAAACTTGACGAGCCTAGCATATGCAGATATGGCCTCGGAACACTGCGACCGAAAGGTCGAACATGAATCATATAGTAGATATGATCAACAAAGAGATGTTCACCATTGAAAACTACTCCATCTCACGTGATGACCGGACATGGTTTAGTTGATATGGATCACGTGATCATTTAGATGACTAGAGGGATGTCTATCTAAGTGGGAGTTCTTTAGCAATATGATTAATTGAGCTTTAGTTTATCATAAACTTAGTCTTGATAGTATTTGCAAATTATGTGTAGATCAATAGCTCACGTTGTAGCTTCCCTATGTTTTTTGATATGTTCCTATAGAAAACTAAGTTGAAAGATGATAGTATCAATGATGCGGACAGGGTTCGTAATCTAAGGTTTATCCTCATTGCTACACAGAAGAATTATGTCCTTGATGCACCGCTAGGTGATTGACCTATTGCAGGAGCAGATGCAGACGTTATGAACATTTGGCTAGCTGAATATGATGACTACTTGATAGTTTAGTGCACCATGCTTTACAACTTAGAAACGGGACTTCAAAAATGTTTTGAAACGCCATGGAGCATATGAGATGTTCCAAGAACTAAAATTGGTATTTCATACTCATGCCCGTGTCGATAGGTATGAGACCTCTGACAAGTACTTCCCCTAAAATGATGGAGGAGAATAGCTCACCTAGTGAGCATGTGCTCAAAATGTCTGGGTACTACAATCGCTTGCATCAAGTGCGAGTTAATCTTCCAGATAAGATAGTGATTGATAGAGTTCTCTAGTCACTATCAGCAAGTTACTGGAACTTCGTGATGAACTATAATATGCAAGGGGTGACAAAAGCAATTCCCAAGCTCTTCATGATGCTGAAACCAACGAAGGTTGAAATCTAGAAAAAGCATCAAGTGTTGATGATTGATCACTAGTTTCAAGAAAAGGGCAAAGAGAAAGAAAGGGAACTTCAAGAAGAATGGCAAGCAAGTTATCACTCCCGTGAAGAAGCCCAAAGCTAGACCTAAGCCTGCACTAAGTTCTTCTACTACAAAGGAAATGGTCGCTGGAAGCGGAGTTACCCCAAATATTTGGTGGATAAGAAGGATGGAAATGTGAACAAAGGTATATTTGATATTTTTACATGTTATTGATGTGTACCTTACTAGTGGTCATAGTAACCCCTGGGTATTTTATACTTGTTCAGTTGCTAAGATTAGTAACTCGAAACATGAGTTGTAGAATAAATAGAGACTAGTTGAGGGTGAAGTGACCATGTATGTTGGAAGTGGTTCCAAGATTGATACGATCATCATCGCACACCCCCTATACTTCCGGGATTAGAGTTGAACCTAAATAAATGTTATTTGGTGTTTGCATTAAAGCATGAATATGATTAGATCATGTTTATTGAAATACAGTTATTCATTTAAGACAGAGAATAATTGTTATTCTATTTACATGAATAAAACCTTCTATGGTCATACACCCAATGTTGATGGTTTATTGAATGTTGATCGTAATGATACACATATTCATAATATTGATGCCAAAAGATGCAAAGTTGATAATGATAGTGCAACATACTTGTGGCACTGCCGTTTAGGTCATATTGTTGTAAAGCGCATGAAGAAACTCCATGCTGATGGGCTTTTGGAATTACTTGATTATGAATCATTTGATACTTGTGAACTGTGCCTTATGGGTAAGATGACTAAAACTCCGTTCTCTGGAACAACATAACGAGCTAATGACTTACTGGAAATAATACATACCGATGTATGTGGTCCGATGAATGTTGAGGCTCGGGGTAGGTATCATTATTTCATGACCTTCATAGATGATTTGAGTAGATATGGGTATATCTACTTAATGAAACACAAGTCCGAAACATTTGAAAACTTCAA
Organism: Triticum timopheevii; assembly: GCA_963921465.1. NCBI lineage: Eukaryota > Viridiplantae > Streptophyta > Magnoliopsida > Poales > Poaceae > Triticum > Triticum timopheevii. The sequence goes on from OY997270.1 coordinate 147,533,578, forward strand.
AGAATTTCATAGTGAAGTGGAGAATCATTGTAACAAGAAAATAAAGTTTCTACTATCTGATTGTGGAGGTGAATATTTGAGTTACAAGTTTGGCCTTCATTTAAAACAATGTGGAATAGTTTCACAGCTCACACCACCTGGAACACCACGGCGTAACGGTGTGTCAGAACGTCGTAACCATACTTTATTACATATGGTGCGATCTATGATGTCTCTTACCGATTTACCACTATCGTTTTGGGATTATGAATTAGAGACAGTTGCATTCACGTTAAATAGGGCACCGTCAAAATCCATTGAGATGACACCATATGAACTGCGGTTTGGCAACAAACCTAAGATGTCATTTCTTAATGTTTGGGTCTGCGATGCTTATGTGAAAAAGCTTCAACCAGATAAGCTCGAGCCCAAATCAGAGAAACGTGTCTTCATAGGATACCCAAAAGAAACTGTTGGGTACACCTTCTATCACAGATCCGAAGGCAAGATATTCGTTGCAAAGAATGGATCCTTTCTGGAGAAGGAGTTCCTCTCAAAAGAAGTGAGAGGGAGGAAAGTAGAACTTGATGAGGTAATTGTACCTTCTCCCGAATTGGAAAGTAGTTCATCACAGAAATCAGTTCCAGTGATTCCTACACCAATTAGTGAAGAAGCTAATGATGATGATCATAAAACTTCAGATCAAGTTACTACCGAACCTCATAGGTCAACCAGAGTACGGTCCGCACTAGGGTGGTACGGTAATCCTATTCTAGAAGTCATGTTACTAGACCATGGTTAACCTACAAACTATGAGGAAGCGATGATGAGCCTAGATTCTGCTAAATGGCTTGAGGCCATGAAATCTGAGATGTGATCCATGTATGAGAACAAAGTGTGGACTTTGGTGGACTTGCCTGATGATCGGTAAGCCATAGAAAATAAATGGATCTTCAAGAGGAAAACGAATGCTGATAGTAGTGTTACTATCTACAAAGCTCGACTTGTCATAAAAGGTTTTCGACAAGTTCAAGGTGTTGACTACAATGTTTCTCAACTGTAGCGATTCTTAAATCCGTCTGAATCATGTTAGCGATTTCCATATTTTATGAAATTTGGCAAATGGATGTCAAAACTGCATTCCTTAAATGGATATTTCTTAAAGAAGAGTTGTATATGATGCAATCAGCAGGTTTTGTCAATCCTAAAGGTACTAACAAGGTGTGCAAGCTCCAGCAATCCATCTATGGACTGGTGCAAGCATCTCAGAGTTGGAATATATGCTCTGATGAGTTGATCAAAGCATATAGTTTTATACAGACTTGCGGTGAAGCTTGTTTTTACAAGAAAGTGAGTGGGAGCACTACAGCCTTTCTAATAAGTATATGTGAATGCCATATTGTTGATCGGAAATGATGTAGAATTTTCTGAAAAGCATAAAGGAGAGTTTGGAAGGAGATTTTCAAATAAAGACCACAGTGAAGCAGCTTACATATTGGGCATCAAGATCTATAGAGATAGGTCAAGACACTTGATAAGATCTTTCAATTAGTACATACCTTGACAAGATTTTGAAAGAGTTCAAAATGGATCAGTCAAAGGAGTTCTTGCCTATATTACGAGGTGTAAAGTTGAGTAGGACTCAAAGCCCAACCACGGAAGAAGATTGATAGAGAATGAAAGTCATTCCCTATGCCTCAGTCATAGGTTAAATAAAGTATGTCATGCTATGTAACAGACCAGTTGTGTGCCTTGCTATGAGTTTGGCAAGGGGGTACAATGGTTAGCCAGGAGTAGATCATTGTATAGCGGTCAAAGTTATCCTTAGTTACCTAAGAGGACTAAGGAAGTATTTCTCGGTTATGGAGGTGATAAAGAGTTCATCATAAAGAGTTAGATCGATGTAAGATTTACCCCAATCCAGATGACTCTGAGTCTCAATCGGGATACATATTGAAAGTGTGAGCAATTAGCTAGAGTAGCTACATGCAGAGCATAGTAGACATAGAAGATTTGCAAAACACATACGACTCTGAATTTAGCAAACCCGTTGACTAAACTTCTCTCACAAGCAAAATGTGATCACACCTTAGTACTCTTTGGGTGTTATTCACATAGCGATGTGAACTAGATTATTGACTCTAGTAAACCCTTTGATTGTTGGTCACATGCCGATGTGAACTATGGGTGTTAATCACATACAGATGTGAAATGTTGGTGTTAAATCACATGGCGAGGTGAACTAGATTATTGACTCTAGTGCAAGTGGGAGACTAAAGGAACTATGCCCTAGAGGCAATAATAAAGTTGTTATTTATACTTCCTTATATGATAATAAATGTTTATTATTCATGCTAGAATTGTATTTACCGGAAACTTACTACATGTGTGAATACATAGACAAAATAAAGTGTCCCTGGTATGCCTCTACTTGACTAGCTCGTTAATCAAAGATGGTTATGTTTCCTGACCATAGACATGTGTTGTCATTTGATGAACGGGATCAAATCATTAGAGAATGATGTGATGGACAAGACCCATCCATTAGCTTAGCATAATGATCGATAAGTTTTATTGCTATTGCTTTCTTCATGACTTATACATGTTCCTTTGACTATGAGATTATGCAACTCCCGAATACCGGAGGAACACCTTGTGTGCTATAAAACGTCACAATGTAACTGGGTGATTATAAAGATGCTCTACAGGTGTCTCCAAAGGTGTTTGTTGGGTTGGCATAGATCAAGATTAGGATTTGTCACTCCGTGTATCAGAGATGTATCTCTGGGCCCTCTCGATAATGCTCATCATTATAAGCCTTGCAAGCAATGTGACTAATGAGTTAGTTGCGTGATGAAGCATTACGGAACGAGTAAAGAGAATTGCCAATAATGAGATTGAACTTGGTATGAAGATACCGACGATCGAATCTCGGGCAAGTAACATACCGATGACAAAGGGAACAACGTATGCTGTTGTGCGGTTTGACCGATAAAGAACTTCGTAGAATATGTAGGATCCAATATGAGCATCCAGGTTCCTCTATAGGTTATTGATCGGAGATGTGTCTCGATCATGTCTGCATAGTTCTCAAACCCATAGGGTCCGCGTGTTTAACGTTCGATGATGATTTGTATTATCAGTTATGTGTTTCGGTGACCGAAGGTTGTTCGGAGTCTCGGATAAGATCACGGACATGACGAAGAGTCTCAAAATGGTCGAGAGGTAAATATTTATATATTGGAGGTGGTATTCGGACACTAGAAGGGTTCCGGAGTGTATCGGGTAGAAACTGGAGTACCGGAAGGGTTACCGGAACCCCCCGGTGGAAGATATGTGCCATATGGGCCATGGGAGGGAGGCTAACCAACCCACAAGGGGCTGGTGCGCCCCCCACAAGGGAGAACGCCGAATTGGACAAGGGAAACGGGGCGCCACCCCCCTTTCCTTCTCCTACTTCATCTCCTTCCCCCTTTCCACCTCCGTAAGAAGGGAAAAAAGAGGGGGGGGGGGTGATGTCTACTACACAACCTTCTTCTTGTAGACGTTGTTGGGCCTCCAAGTGCAGAGGTTTGTAGGACAGTAGCAAATTTCCCTCAAGTGGCTGACCTAAGGTTTATCAACACGTGGGAGGTGTAGGATGAAGATGGTCTCTCTCAAGCAACCTTGCAACCAAATAACAAAGAGTCTCTTGTGTCTCCAACACACCCAATACAATGGTAAATTGTATAGGTGCACTAGTTGGGCGAAGAGATGGTGATACAAGTGCAATATGGCTGGCATATATAGGTATTTGTAATCTGAAAATATAAAAACAGCAAGGTAACTAATGATAAAAGTGGCGTAAACGGTATTGCAATGTTAGGAAACAAGGCCTAGGGTTCATACTTTCACTAGTGCAAGTTCTCTCAACAATAATAACATAGCCGGATCATATAACTATCCCTCAACATGCAACAAAGAGTCACTCCAAAGTCACTAATAGCGGAGAACAAACGAAGAGATTATGGTAGGGTACGAAACCACCTCAAAGTTATCCTTTCTGCTTGATCTATTCAAGAGTCCGTAGTAAAATAACATGAAGCTATTCTTTCCGTTCGATCTATCATAGAGTTCGTACTAGAATAACACCTTAAGATACAAATCAAAAAAAACCCAATGTCACCTAGATAGTCCAATGTCACCTCAAGTATCCATGGGCATGATTATATGATATGCATCACACAATCTCAGATTCATCTATTCAACCAACACAAAGTACTTCAAAGAGTGCCCCAAAGTTTCTACCGGAGAGTCAAGACGAAAACGTGTGCCAATCCCTATGCATAAGTTTATTTAACCTGCAAGTTGATCACCAAAACATACATCAAGTAGATCACGTGAATATCCCATTGTCACCACAGATAAGCACGGCAAGACATACATCAAGTGTTCTCAAATCCTTAAAGACTCAATCCGATAAGATAACTTCAAAGGGAAAACTTAATCCATTACAAGAGAATAGAGGGGGAGAAACATCATAAGAACCAACTATAATAGCAAAGCTCGCGATACATCAAGATCGTACCACCTCAAGAACATGAGAGAGAGAGAGATCAAACACATAGCTACTGGTACATACCCTCAGCCCCGAGGGTGAACTACTCCCACCTCGTCATGGAGAGCGCCGGGATGATGAAGATGGCCACCGGTGAGGGATCCCCCCCTCCGGCAGGGTGCCGGAACAGGGTCCCGATTGGTTTTTGGTGGCTACAGAGGCTTGCGGTGGCAGAACTCCCGATCTATCTTGCTCCCCGATGTTTTGAGGGTATATGGACATATATAGGAGAAAGAAGTAGGTCGGTGGATGCTCGAGGGGCCCACGAGGGTGGGTGGCGCGCCAACCCCCAGGGGGCGCGCCGGGCACCTTCGTGGCCGCCTCCTCTATTGCTTGATGTCCACTCCAAGTCCTGTGCATTGCGTTTGTTCCTAAAAGATCGCTTCTGAAGGTTTCATTCTGTTTGGACTCCGTTTGATATTCCTTTTCTTCGAAACACTGAAATAGGCAAAAAGCAGCAATTTGGGATGGGCCTCCGGTTAGTAGGTTAGTCCCAAAAATGTTGTAAAAGTGTAAAGTAAAGCCCATAAACATCCAAAATGGCTAATATAATAGCATGGAACAATCAAAAATTATAGATACGTTGGAGACGTATCAAGCATCCCCAAGCTTAATTCCTGCTCGTCCTCGAGTAGGTAAATGATAAAAACAGAATTTTTGATGTGGAATGCTACCTAGCATAATTCTCAATGTAATTTTCTTTATTGTGGCATGAATGTTCAGAACCAAATGATTCAAAATAAAAGTTCATATTGACATTAGAAATAGTAATAGTTCAAGCATACTAATCAAAGTAATCATGTCTTCTCAAAATAACATGGCTAAAGAAAGTTTATCCCTACAAACTCATATAGTTTGGTGATGCTCCATTTTCGTCACACAAGAATGCACTCATCTTGCACACCCCCGATGACAAGCCAAGCAATTTTTTCATACTTTAGTAATCTCAAACTTTTTTCAACTTTCACACAATACATGAGCATGAGCCATGGATATAGCACTATGGGTGGAATAGAATATGATGATGGAGGTTGTGTGAAGAAGACAAAAAAGGAGAAAGTCTCATGTTAATGAGGCTAATGAACGGGCTATGGAGATGCCCATCAATTGATGTCAACATGAGGAGTAGGGATTGCCATGCAACGGATGCACTAGAGCTATAAATGTATGAAAGCTCAACAAAAGAAACTAAGTGGGTGTGCATCCAACTTTCTTGCTCACGAAGACCTAGGGCATTTTGAGGAAGCCCATCGTAGGAATATACAAGCAAAGTTCTATAATGAAAAATTCCCACTAGTATATGAAAGTGACAACATATGAGACTCTCTACATGAAGAACATGGTGCTACTTTGAAGCACAAGTGTGGAAAAGTATAGTAACATTACCCCTTTTTTATTTTCTTTTTATATTATTTACTTCTTTTTTTCTTTTTTTTCTTTTTGGGTCTTTTTTTTTGGTCTTTCTCTTTTTTTATTTGGGGACAATGCTCTAATAATGATGATCATCACACTTCTATTTATTTACAACTCATGAATTACAACTCAAAAACTAGAACAAGATATGACTCTATATGAATGCCTCCGGCAGTGTACCGGGATGGGCAATGAATCAAGAGTGACATGTATAAAAATTTATGCATGGTGGCTTTGCCACAAATACGATGTCAACTACATGATCATGCAAGGCAATATGACAATGATGATGCGTGTCATGATGATGAACGGAACGGTGGAAAGTTGCATGGCAATATATCTCGGAATGGCTATGGAAATGCCATAATAGGTGGGTATGGTGGCTGTTTTGAGGAAGATATAAAGAGGTTTATGTGTGATAGAGCGTATCGTATCACGGGGTTTTGATGCACCGGCGAAGTTTGCACCAACTCTCAAGGTGAGAAAGGGCAATGCATGGTACCGAAGAGGCTAGCAATGATGGAAGGGTAAGAGTGCGTATAATCCATGGACTCAACATTAGTCATAAAGAACTCATATACTTATTGCAAAAATCTACAAGTCATCAAAAACCAAGCACTACACGCATGCTCCTAGGGGGATAGATTGGTAGGAAAAGACCATCGCTCGTCCCCGACTGCCACTCATAAGGATGACAATCTAAGAACACTTCATATTTCAAATTTGTTACACAACGGTTACCATACGTGCATGCTACGGGACTTGCCAACTTCAACACAAGCATTCTTTAAATTCACAATTAACCAACTAGCATGACTCCAATATCACCACCTCCATATCTCAAAACAATTATCAAGCATCAAATTGATCATAGCATCCAATTCACTTCCTATGATAGTTTTTATTATACCCAACTTGGATGCCCATCATTCTAGGACCAATTTTATGACCATAGAAAATAACATGCTGTTCTAAAAGACTCTCAAAATAATATAAGTGAAGCATGAGAGATCAATAATTTCTACAAAATAAATCAACCTCCGTGCTCTAAAAGATATAAGTGAAGCACTAGAGCAAATGACAAACTACTACGAAAGATATAAGTGAAGATCAATGAGTAGACAAATAATTCCGCAACTAGGTGAAGATTCTCTAACATTTAAGAATTTCAGATCTTGGTATCTTATTCAAACAGCAAGCAAAACAAAATAAAATAAAATGACGCTTCAAGCAAAACACATATCATGTGGTGAATAAAAATATAGCTCCAAGTAAAGTTACCGATGAACGAAGACGAAAGAGGGGATGCCTTCCGGTGCATCCCCAAGCTTAGGCTCTTGGTTGTCCTTGAATATTACCTTGGGGTGCCTTGGGCATCCCCAAGCTTAGGCTCTTGCCACTCCTTATTCCATAGTCCATCGAATCTTTACACAAAACATGAAAACTTCACAACACAAAACTCAACAGAAAACTCGTAAGCTCCGTTAGTATAAGAAAACAAATCACCACTTAGGTACTGTTGTGAACTCATTCTAAATTCATATTGGTGTAATATCTACTGTATTCCAACTTCTCTATGGTTCATACCCTCCGATACTACTCATAGATTCATCAAAATAAGCAAACAACACATAGAAAACAGAATCTGTCAAAAACAGAACAGTCTGTAGCAATCTGTGTCAAACGTATACTCTCGAACTCCAAAACTCCTACCAAATTAGGAAAAGCTGAGAAATTTGTGTGCTAACCCAGATCATAAGGAATCAGTTCAAAAGCACGTTTTTGTGAATTATCAAAACTAATTTACTGGGTGCAAAAATTTCTGATTTTCAGCAGGATCAACACAACTATCATTGTAAGCTATCCTAAAGGTCTTACTTGCCACTTTATTGAAATAAAAGCTATAAAGCATGATTACTACAGTAGCATAATCATGTGAACACACAAAAACAGTAAAGGTAAATATTGGGTTGTCTCCCAACAAGCGCTTTTCTTTAATGCCTTTCTAGCAAGGCATGATGATGACAATGGTGCTCACATAAAAGATAAGAATTGAAACATAACGGGAGCATCATGAAGCATATGACTAACACATTTAAGTCTAAACCACTTCCTATGGGGATTTTGTGAGCAAACAACTTATGGTGACAATAATCAACTAGCATAGGAAGGCAAAACAAGCATAGCTTCAAGATTTTCAACACATAGAGAGGAAACTTGACATTATTGCAATTCCTACAAGCATATGTTCCTCCCTCATAATAATTTTCAGTAGCATCATGAATGAATTCAACAATATAAGCAGCACCTAAAGAATTTTTTTCATGATCTACAAGCATAGAATTTTTATTACTCTCCACATAAGAAAAATTCTTCTCATTCGGAATAGTGGGAGTATCATAAGAGACTCGAATACTATAAATTGTTTCCACATTAAAAGAGTAATGTTCAGAAAAAGGGTAATCATAATCATGACAAGTTTTATAAATATAATCATCACTACTTTTTATAGAATAATTTTCATCACAATAATCATCATAAGTAGCAACTTTGTTCTCATCATAATCGATTGAAACCTCTTCCAAGATAGTGGAATCATCACTAAATAAAGTCATGACCTCTCCAAATCCACTTTAATATTCATCACAATAAGATTCAACATCCTCCAAAATAGTGGGATCACTACTTCCTAAAGTTGACACTCTTCCAAACTCACTTTAATCAATATAATCATAAGTAGGAGGCATGCTATCATCATAACAACTTTGCATATCAAAACTTGGGAGGCTAAAAATACCATCTTTATTAAACGTAGCATCCCTAAGCTTGGGACAAACATTAATTGTAGCAAATATATTCTCAAATATGTCATCCTCATCAAACATAGCTTCCCCAAGCTTGGGCCTTTTCATATCATAAGCATAATCACTCTCATCACTAATAGAATGGATAGCACCAACAGTGTCGTGGAATTGTCACGTCAAATGTCCTAGTGAAAGAACTTAGTCGTGGAGCCATTGCAACTAGTAAGCTTGAAGGGGTTAATCAGGACAAGAGACACGAGAAGTTTTATACTAGTTCGGCCCCTTACGATGAAGGTAAAAGCCTACGTCTAGTTGGGATTGGGATTATTGGTGTCTCGATAACCAGGGAGCAAATAGCTTGACCTAGCTCTCGAGTTGTTATTTCGTGTCCTGAACCGCTGTCGGGTCGTCCCTTTATATACTGAGGTTGACGCCCAGCGGCTCTATAGAGTCCCGGCCGGCTTATAGACTGTATCCGGCTCGGTCTCTTAATATTTCTTGCCTTACAGTACAAGTTACATGAATAAGGCGGTTTAACACTACGCGCCTTAAGTCACCTCTAGGCCTTTGGGCCTTTACTAAACCGCCGTCTTCAAGCTTGAGCTTGGGTCATCAAGAATGCTTATAGGTATAACCTGGCTCCTTCTGGCGGGTCATACCTAATAGTTATATCCCCAACATTAGGCCCCAGGCTGATTTGAACTGGTTCATGTCAGTATTCAATACTTAAGAAAAAAATCCTCTGCTCCTTACTTTAAGAAAGTTCGTGTAACCCTCCATGACATCACCCTTCAGATTTGTGGTAACCCGCCATGACGTCACCTATCATAAATGTGTGCTTTGTCCAACATATCCTAACGGATCTCTGTCTTAATGGCCATCCGAAAATCGAGGCGCCCTTGTAGCTAGATAAATTTATTTTTCGGCCTCCTCGTTTTTCGTGCCCACTTAACAGGTTTTCCTTATAAATAGCCCCGACTAGGCCGTTTTTCCATTCTCCATTCGCATCTTCTTCCTCTCGCCCCATCTGCCACTGGAGCTCCGCCGCCGTCGCCACTGCACCCTTCGTTCTCGTCGAGCTTTGGCCGCTGCATCACCCTGACTTTGACCAGAGAACGGCAGTGCTTCTCCTCCGCAGACCCCCGCAGTAAGTGTTTCCCTTTCCGCGTCGTAGATCTGCATTAGGGTTATCGTGTTCTTCTGCACAGACATAGTTCATCCGAGCTCTTGCCCTTTTTCCTTGCCACGGTGTCTCCTGATCCAAAGAACCCCATGAATCTGATGCGGTTCATGCTCCGCATTCATTTTGATTAGCAATGGACCTCCTTTCCTTGCAAGAAAACCTCACCGTAGCATATGAACTTCTCTGCATCCTGTTTTTTGGTCTAGTAATTATTCTTTTCTGAACCTTTGTTTGATCCAAAATAATTACTGCAAACTATGAAACTTGTTTGTCCTACACTTAGGAAAAATCCATAACTTGTTAGATTTGCCAGTCACGGCGGCTCTGAATGCCGGATTAACGAAGTAATACTAACGGCTCTAAAAACCCATGGCGGGTTAAGTAACCCGGAAGTAACTATCCTCATACCATTAGGCCCCTTCATAAGTCGCCATACTATATTCCACTAACATTTTTATCTTGTCCAGCTTAAATTTGAACCGGCCCTGTTATTTTGTCTTTAGGCTTTCAAACATAATGGCGCCCAAGGCACCTACCTCTTGCAACTGGGTGAAATCTATTGTCACTGACAACACATTGGATGACTTCGTGAAAACCGGTTATCTGCCAAAGAAAGAAGTCATGCCTTACCGTGCTCCTAACCCGGATGAAGAAATCCCTCAACCCAAAGATGGAGAGATGGTTGTCTTTACAGAACATATGAACCGGGGTTTTACTCCTCCCGGTTCAAAAAATTTCAGAGACGTGCTGAAATTTTTTGACCTTCACCCACAAGACATTGGACCCAATTCCGTGTCTAACATCTGCAATTTCCAAGTATTCAGTGAAGTTTATCTTGGCAAAGAACCCAATCTACTTCTTTTCAGAGAGCTGTTCTACTTGAACCGCCAGACAGAATGTGCCAGTGGTCAGAGTTTGGAACTTGGTGGCATTTCAATTCAGCACCGCAGAGATGCGATTTTCCCCTATGCCAACCCGCCAAGCCATCCAAAAGATTGGAACATTATGTGGTTCTACTGCAAGGATACCTCCCCGGCTGACGAGAATCCTCTGCCCGGCTTTCGCGCCCTTCATCTTGACACTAATCATCATTTGCCCGACAAGATTACTGCCGCAGAACGCAGATCCCTCTCTCCTACTCTTGCCAAGATCAAAGCTCTATTGGGGAACGGGTTGACGGGCATTGACCTGGTTTGAGTCTGGCTTGCCTGGCGAGTTATCCCATTGAGCCACCGTACTGTCTTAATGTGTGAATATACTGGCGCCAAGAATGACCCCCTGCGCCATAGCCCTGATGATTTACCCGCTCATGTTGTTGATGACATGACCAAATCTCTTATCACTGAGAGTCTGGCGGATTATGGCAGAGTGGGTCTAGCCCCGTTCTGCAAAGATAACCCGGCTCCAAAGGTAAACACCCGTATAAAATGTTTATCTTATTCTCTTAATTCTTCACCCATACTCATAATGTACTTAATCCCTGCAGGCAGGTGATAAATTTTGGAAAGTTAAATATGATCATGAAGCGGCCAAGAAAGCCAGGAAAGAAAAGAAAGCCACCAGGAAAGAAGCTTCCAAAAGGAAGGGCAAGAGAGCTACTGCTTCCGACTTGCTTCGGCTGGCAGATTCTTCTGAATCAGAGGTAGCCCTTGACTTCCTTGGCTTATTTTTTAATCATCTTATTGACATTGATCATCAGCAGGAGGACACTAGAACAAGCCGTAGCAAGGCTGACGAGGTAACTATCCTTTCCTCCGACTCCGAGCCTTTGCCAAGACAGAAAATCCGCAGAGTGACCCGTAAAGTAAGATTTTCTCATCCTCTAGCTCATCACGATCCTCAATTTCATTTGAAGCGGCAAATTCATGAGAGTCGGAGGCAGACCCGGACCAGCAAGGATGCGGAGCTCTCCTCTGGCTTACCAAATACTCCAAAGAAATGCCAAAATGAGGTTACCTCTATTTTAACTAAGTTTTACCCCTTGGCCGGTCTCTTTCGTCAACCACTCAATCCCTCTGACTCCGATTATCAGGATACTTCCCCTTCCTCCGGCGAGACATTGCAGTCCAATCTGCCGACTTTTAAGACCGTACCAGGGTACAATAAGCCACTCACTTTTGTAGCTATTGTAATCTTCTTACTTCTATATTAATCTTTTTATTTGAATGTAGTGGTCAAGCTAAACCTAGCAAGAGAGTTAGAAAGAATAAGCCGACTGAAGGAAGAGTCACCGCTGATGAGCCAGCTCTTGAAACAACCGTGCCGGAGTTAAGCACTCATGAACCGCCACTTGAACCAGCACAGGATGTGTCACCTCCTACTGACCTGCCCACTGACCAAGGTGCTGTCGACTCAAAAAATCCCAAACCTCCAAGCCCAACCCGGACAGCTGATCCTTTCAATGCTGATGTTGAGATCACCGGAACAGGCCATGCTGACCCGGGGAGGCCAACCGTGCTGGCCAAATGCCCTGCCAAGGAAGAACTTTTGGACCAGCGCCGAGTCAAGATGGATGTCACCAATTATGCTAATATGAGTATTGGAGATGTCTTCTCTGGCTATATGAGTCAAGTGCACAACAGCCGGAACCTCAAGATTGACATGGTGAAGCAGATGCACCATAAAATCGAGGCACAACCCGTTTTCTCTTGTTCATTATCCTTCAGTATGTTAGCCCCCAAGTCTGCTGCTTAAGATACTTATGTTGTAGACTTAGAAACAAATTTGACAACATAAATAAAGAATAAGCTTCCAGCTTACCATGTAGTCCCCAAGGGCCGGCTTAACCAATATGGTTGAACCGGCTCTTAGTAGAAAAATTCGTATGGGTCTTTGAATAGCAATATGCATTAGCCCCCAAGTGCCAAGTTTTATTGCTTGCAAAAAGCTTGGGACTTACTCATACGAATCACCATATAATGAAACGTCATAGAAAAGAAAAAACTATGTAAGACATTAGCCCCCAAGTGCCAAGTATTATTGCTGGCAAAGTGCTTGGGACTTTAACACTACATAAACAACTTACTTGATTTTATACTTACACAGGCTACCACGAGTCAACTCGAGTCTGAGGTGACCAATCTGAAGAGCCGCATTGAATTCCAAGAGTCAGAACTTGAGAAAGCCAACAATAAGTTCAAATTCAGTATTTCTGAACAGGAGAAACTAAAGAAAGATTTTGACACTGAAAAAAAAGCCTGGGTGGATGAAAAAACCGCATTGATAAGCCGAGCTGAAAAAGCAGAAGCGGCTTTGGAGTAAGTCACCGGAGAATTGTCTGGGTTAAAATGCCATATTTCATAAATGGTCGCAGCCATCTTTGGTAAAACGCCAGAAATTAACTCTTCTGAGTATGCTTTGTACAGGCCCAGAAGCTCAAATTTGAACCACAACATGCTGACAAAGCTGAAAGCTGTGTATACCTTGGTGGAACAATTGTACACCGGGTCACAACGTACACTTGCTTCAGTGGCCTTATCCAATGAGATGCCAACCCGCCTAACACGGATCTTGAGCAAGCTTTCAGTCCTTCCGCAACGGATCAATGAACGGAGACGGTCAGCTGCAAGAGCCGGAGCAGTAAATGCTTTAAGCCGGGCTAAGTCCTGGCTTCCTGAACTAGACCCGGAGGATATCACCATTGGTTACCCAAGTCTGAAGGAAGACGGCACGCCGTTTGAGGATGCAGATTTTCTTGCCTGGGTCAAAGAGGTGCGCCCCGTGGCGACTCTGATAGCTACTGAAGTAGATCTTACCAAGTACCAGGCGGGTTATGATGAACAGAATCGAAGAATTCTGACACCTGAATATGACGTGACCAGTCTGATTCCCCCAATTCGTAAGCATACATTTGCTCCTGAAGTTGACCCGGCCGGTCTTGTTGATGATGAAGCAGAATTTGAAGCCTTAAACAACATTGACTGGTCATCATCAACCTTCCAGGAAAAGGAGCAGAGCGCAAGCGTGGAGAGGGCTAATCCGGACACTTCCGGCCAATCCTGAAGGTGAACCTGTCATGGCGGCTCATTACCTGGTGTAAAAAACAATGCAAACTATTTGGACTTAATGAGTCCTGTAATAGGGTAGAGATAACTCTGTTGTGGACATGCCATCGTGCATGTTTTGATGCTTAACATTCTTAAGTCGCCTTGCTGTATTCGTGCACACAGTTGATCATTTTTGAAAAACTGTCCTTCAAATAAACTGCTAGGTAGGTAAGAAAGGTTATCAAAATAATCATAGATCATCTGGTTGATAGAAACACAACTATGATAAAATTTCACAACTTGCACCACCGGTTTATATGACCCGGCCGGTAAGGATGAAGATCCAATGTTTGGATACGCGGAAAGTACAACGATGCTTATGGGTCGGCGACTCATCAGTCGATATTGAACCGGGCTACAGACATCATATTTATAGTCGTAAGCCTTAGGAAAAATCTTAAGTCAAATAATGGGGCTTCCAAAGAGAACTTAAACCAAAAAGAGAAGTAACAATGGCAAGGCTACTGATTTGAATACGATCAGTGAACCATCCCAGAGGGGTTTAAACTAGGATTCGAATACGATCATGTAGCCCCCAATGGCTTTGGCATTGCGCCGATCAAGAGGGTACCGATAGCTGTGTTCTCTTTGGTTCGAATACGACCTATGTTTGAACAGGAAGCCCCGTAATGACCTTGAGAGTTTTTTAACGACTCAATTCGAATACGATCAAAGTCGGTTCCCAAATGGAGTTAAGCTATGATTCGAATACGATCAAGAAGCCCCTAAGTGAGCTCGGCAGTGTGCCAATCAAAAGGGTATCGACAGCTATGTTCTCTTTGGTTCGAATACGACCTATGTTTGAACTGGAAGCCCCCTAGTGATCATAATTTTTAACAGCTAGATTCGAATACGATCTTAAGCCGGATCAGAATGGGCTGAGCCGGATCAAATATGACCCGCCCCCGAACGATCATGCGAGAAAATGATGACAATGATAATAACAAATTTACCTTGTGAAGAGGAAAAAAGGATAAAGGTCCTGCTTTATTATTTATCATAATATATACATTGGCAAAATATATACATCAGTGGAGCCTATGGCTCAAGTGTAGTAGGGCCGGAGATGAGCAATATTCCACGGCCTCTGGGTCTCTTCCTCCGACTTACGTGAGTCTTTGTGCTCTCGAACGTCAATAAAGTAATATGACCCATTGTTCAAGTTCTCGGACCACAAACGGCCCTTCCCAAGGTGGGGATAACTTGTGAGCATCAGTTTGATCCTGGATGAGCCGGAGCACTAAATCACCTTCCTGAAAGGATCTGGACTGAACTCGGCGGCTATGATAACGGTGCAAATCATGTTGATAAATCGCCGAACGAGCTGCTGCCAAGTCCCGATGTTCATCTAATAGATCAAGAGCATCCAGGTTCGCCTGTTCACTGTCTTCCTCGGCACAAGCCACCACACAAGGTGAATCATGACGGATGTCACTAGGAAGAACCGCCTCAGCTCCGTAGACCATGAAGAAAGGCGTATAACCCATAGACCTGTTAGGAGTAGTGTTGATGCTCCATAACACAGAAGGTAACTCCTCAACCCAACAACCCGACATCCTCTACAAGGGGACAAAAAGTCGGGGCTTAATGCCTTTTAGAATCTCTTGATTGGCTCTCTCGGCTTGACCATTGGACTGAGGGTGAGCCACTGATGAAACATCAAGCCGGATATGCTCACGTTGACAGAATTCCTCCATGGCGCCTTTAGATAGATTAGTGCCATTGTCAATTATAATGCTGTGTGGAAAACCAAACTAAAATATCACCTTCTTCATGAACCGAACCGCCGTGGCTGCATCACAGTTACTGACCGGCTCCGCCTCGACCCACTTTGTGAACTAATCAACTGCCACCAAGAGGTGAGTCTTTTTATCTTTGGATCTCTTGAAGGGTCCAACCATGTCAAGCCCCCAGACTACGAATGGCCAAGTAATTGGTATCATCCTCAACTCTTGAGCCAGCACATGAGCCCGTCTTGAGAACTTCTGACGACCGTCAATTTTACTGACCAGATCCTCTGCGTCAGCATGAGCCGACAGCCAATAAAACCCATGACGAAAAGCCTTAGCCACGAGGGATTTTGACCTGGCGTGATGACCGCAATCTCCTTCATGAATCTCACGAAGAATTTCTTGGCCTTCTTCAGGATAGATGCAACGCTGAAAAGCCCCCGTAACACTGCGATGATGCAACTCGCCATTGACAATCGTCATGGACTTGGACCGCCGGGTTATCTGCCTGGCCAAGGTTTCATCCTCAAGCAATTCGCCCCGTGTCATATAAGCCAGATATGGCACCGTCCAATCTGGGATGATATGAAGAGCCGCCACCAACCGCGCTTCAGGGTCAGGAACAGCCAAATCATCCTCTCTAGGTAGCTTGACAGAAGGGTTATGCAAAACATCCAAGAAAGTATTAGGCGGCACCGGCTTATGCTGAGATCCCAGCTGGCTTAAGGCGTCAGCTGCCTCGTTCTTTCTACGGTCAATGTGCTCCACCTGATAACCCTTGAAGTGCCCCGCAATTGCATCAACCTCCCGGCGATAAGCCACCATGAGAGGATCCTTTGAATCCCACTTGCCTGATACTTGCTGAGCCACTAGATCTGAGTCGCCGAAGCACCTTACCCGGCTTAAATTCATCTCTTTAGCCATCCGGAGACCATGGAGCAAGGCTTCATACTCAGCTACATTGTTAGTACAAGGAAACATCAACCGGAGCACATAACAAAACTTATCACCCCGAGGGGAAGCCAAAATAACTCCAGCCCTCGAGCCTTCCAATTGCCTAGACCCGTCAAAATGAATTGTCCAATAGGTATTGTCTGGCTTTTCCTCAGGCATCTGCAGCTCTGTCCAATCATTGATGAACTCCACCAGCGCTTGAGATTTAATAGTTGTGCGTGGCACATATTTTAAACCATGAGGCCCAAGCTC
Organism: Triticum timopheevii; assembly: GCA_963921465.1. Taxonomy (NCBI): domain Eukaryota; kingdom Viridiplantae; phylum Streptophyta; class Magnoliopsida; order Poales; family Poaceae; genus Triticum; species Triticum timopheevii. The sequence goes on from OY997270.1 coordinate 147,550,536, forward strand.
AATGGCCCATTTGGCGACTCGCCCTGTGGCCTCTCTGTTCTAAATAATATCCCCCAAGGGGGCAGAACTAAACACAGTGATGGGGTGGCCCAAGAAATATTGCTTAAGCTTCCGGCTAGCCATGAACACCCCATAAACAAGCTTCTGTTAGTGCGGATATCGCTGCTTGGACTCAATCAGTACCTCACTGATGTAGTAAACCGCCCGCTGAACCGGGTGCTCCTTGCCTGCCTCCTTGCATTCCACCACAATAACCATGCCAACAGCACGCGTGTTAGTAGCCACGTACAGTAACAAGGGTTCCTTGTCAATAGGAGCAGCAAGAACCGGCGGCTCAGCCAACTATCTCTTCAGATCTTCAAAAGCAGTATTGGCGGCGTCACTCCAAGTAAAGCTATCCGTCTTCTTCATCATCTGATATAGCGGCATAGCCTTCTCTCCTAACCGGCTTATGAACCGACTTAAAGCGGCGATATGACCCGCCAAACGCTGAACATCATTGATACATGCTGGTTTGGCCAAAGAGGTGATGGCTTCGATCTTCTCCGGGTTAGCTTCGATGCCTCTGTTAGACACCAGAAAGCCCAAAAGCTTGCCTACAGGTACACCAAAAACACACTTGGCTGGGTTAAGCATCATCTTGGAAACCCAGAGATTATCAAAGGTTTCCTTGAGATCATCAATCAAGGTCTCTTTCTTTCTGGATTTAACCACCATGTCATCCACGTAAGCATGAACATTGCGTTCAATCTGATTATGAAGACAATTCTACACGCATCGCTGGTAAGTCGCCTGGGCACTCTTGAGCCCAAAAGGCATTGAAACATAGCAGAAGGCTCCAAACGGAGTAATGAACACCGTCTTCTCCTGGTCCTTAACAGCCATCTTGATCTGATGATAACCAGAGTAAGCATCCAGAAAGCTCAAACGCTCACAACCCACCGTAGCATCGATGATCTGATCAATATGAGGGAGAGCAAAAGGATCACCGGGACAAGCCTTGTTTAAGTCCGTGTAATCCACACACATACGCAAAGTGCCCTTTTTCTTAAGAACAAGCACCGGGTTAGCCAGCCACTCTGGATGAAACACCTCAATGATGAACCCAGCTGCCAAGAGAGGGCCACTTCCTCACCAATAGCTTTCCTTGTCTCCTCATTAAACCGCCGAAGAAATTGCTTGCCGGCTTAAACTTTGGATCGATATTAAGAGTGTGCTCAGCGAGTTCTCTCGGTACACCCGGCATGTCAGGTGGCTTCCAGGCAAAAATGTCCCGATTCTCACGGAGGAACTCGATGAGCGCGCTTTCCAATTTGTCATCCAAATTAGCACTGATACTGAACTGCTTGGATGAATCGCCTGGGACAAAATCGATAAGCTTAGTCTCATCCGCCGACTTAAATTTCATGACCGGCTCATGCTCTGTAGTTGGCTTCTTTAAGGATGTAGAATTTTAATTCTTCCGTCGCTCAGAAGGACTCGGCATAGGCCGTGTCACCCTCTTCACATTCCAGAGCCACCTTGCGGTTCCCATGCACCGTAATGGTTCCCTTATGACCCGACATCTTGAGTTGCAAGTACACGTAACACGGTTGTGCCATGAACTTGGCGTAAGCCGGCCGCCCAAATAGAGCATGATACGGGCCCTTGATCTGAACTACCTCAAACGTCAATTTCTTGGCTCTGGAATCGTATTCAACCCCAAATGCTACCTCCAACTCTATCTTGCCGACCGGATATGCCGACCTACCAGGCACAACTCCATGGAAAACAGTGTTGGACTTCTTAAGGCTCTTATCAGTCAGCCCCATGCGACGGAAGGTCTCATAATAAAGGATATTGATGCTGCTGCCTCCATCCATCAGCACCTTTGTGAACTTGTATCCACCCACTTGAGGGGCCACGACCAGGGCTAAGTGACCCGGATTGTCAACCCGGGGAGGGTGATCCTCTCTACTCCACACGATAGGCTGCTCAGACCACCTCAAATAACGAGGAATTGCCGGCTCAACCGCATTCACGACCCTCTTATGAAGCTTCTGGTCCCGTTTACATAAACTGGTGGTAAACACATGGTATTGCCCACTGTTCAACTGCTTTGGATTTCTCTGGTATCCACCTTGCTGCTGCTGGCCAGCCTGTTGATTACATCCACACTGGTTTCCCTGGGAATTTTGAAAATTGGTATTTGACCCGCCGCCCGAGCCATGAAAACCGCCACCACCTGAGCCGCCTGGGCCATTGTTACCGTCAAACATGTTGGAATTTTTGGAAGCCTTCATAATCGTGCAATCCTTCCACAAATGTGTAGCCGGCTTCTCCTTAGTACTGTGTCTCAGACAAGGTTCATTCAACAACTGCTCAAGTGTGGGTCCTGACCCGCCGGATCGAGGTGGCCTTCCCTTGCGCCGCTGGTTATGACCTTGTGCATTGGTTTTAGCCTCAAAATCCAAACTACCGTCAGCCTTACGTTTGTTACCCCCTTGATTTGCCGGGTTGTGCTGAGAGCCCTTGCCGTTGCCATTCCTCTTTCCCTTCCCTGCCTTCTCATCATCAGACTCGGGATCCTTGGTACTATCAGAATTGGCGTACTTGACCAGAGCTGCCATGAGCGTGCCCACATCATTGCACTCACGTTTGAGCCGCCCCAGCTTTTGTTTCAAAGGTAAGAAATGGCAATTCTTCTCCAACATTAAGACGACGGAGCCGGCATCCATCTTATCATATGAATGTATTATGGCCTTAACCCGGCGTACCCAATGGGTTGTAGACTCACCCTCTTCCTGCTTACAATTCGTCAGATCCACGATCGACATGGGATGCTTGCACGTGTCTTTGAAGTTCTGGATGAACTGGGCCTTCAACTCTGCCCATGAACTGATTGAATTAGGTGGCAGGCCTTCCAACCAGGTGCGGGCAGTTCCATCCAACATCATGGTGAAGTACTTAGCCATTGCTGCGTCAGTAACCTCTAACAGCTCCATAGCCATCTCGTAGCTCTCAATCCATGCCCCGGGCTGCAAGTCGGCCGTGTAATTCGGCACCTTCCTTGGTCCTTTAAAATCTTTGGGCAACTGCGCATTACGTAGAGCCGAAACTAGACATGGGACTCCTCCGGTCCGGGTGGCTATACCTGCCTCAACGGAAGTCGTCGGATAAACCGGATACGGCTGATAAGCCGTCAACTGAGCCGCTTGCTCAGCCGCCTGCTGAACCGCCCGTTCAGTCTCTTGCCATAGTCTCTCTTGATCTACCAAGTTAACGGCCTCATGATGTGGCGGGTTACCTCCACCTAGCTGGTCACGGCGTCTGACATTGCTTGACACAGCCGCCGAATCCATGTGCCTGCTATAACTCGGGCTTCAGCTCGGACGAGGGGTGGAGTGGATCCTGTCTCAGCTGTATGAGTACGCCTCCTGCTGTACTAAGGCCGTCTGAAGAAGTTCCCTGACCCGGCGGGTTTCAACTGCAGTCGGATAGTCGCCATCAATCGGGAGAGCCGCCAATCAGGTTGCTGCCGCTATCATGTTTTCCAATGGGTTGGAGTAATGACCTGGGGGTGTTGGTACGTACTGAGGTGGCGCCATGTTCACACGGGGAGGTCCCATCACTGGTGACTGAAACGGTGCTCCGTCCTCGGGTGTCGCAACATGGTCCGTTCCTGCGCGTGGAGGGAGCCATGGCGGGTTGCCTGTCTGCGGGGTAAGCCACGGCGGGTTACTGGGTCCTGCTCCTGGCGTGTTAAAAAGGTTCCGAGGGTCATAAACCGGGGGAAGTCAAGACTAGGTCTTCTGATACCTTCTCCTCATGACCTCATTAGCCGCATTCTGGTCTTCTGTGAGCCAAAAAGCATGCACTTGGATCTACTAAGCCTGAACATCCAGAGTCGCCCGCTCCGCGGTTATCCTAACATCTTCTGCTGCCAGGTCTTCCTTAGCTTGCGCCATATCCAACTTTAACTGTGCCACCTCCGCATCATGACTGGCTTGATCCGCCGAGATGACTACGGCGGTTAACAGGGTGATCAACTTGTCGGTGAGATCCATTAACACCTGTGCCCGGGAACGAACAGGACCTCTTGCCCTGGTTGCCGCTGACCCGGAGGTTACAGCTGCTGCAGTTGTGGAGTCTTGGACGGGTTGGGTGCCGCCCATGAAGATCCCAACCCTGCTTGGTGGCTCGAGACTATCCGGAATACTGCTGCCATCGGAACAGCCCCCAAGCCCGCCATCCAGCAGTTGGTACAATGAATCGGTCTCACCTGTGGACGATTCACCATCGGAGAAGATGGCCGTCTCACCACCAGAGACAGATCCTTCAGAGAGTCCTCCATGGATGCATCCCATGAAGGCACGTTTCACCGCTGGTGGAGCTTGGGCGGGTCTCACGCGCTGTGTCGTTTCGATGGATGTCCGGCCCAGGGCTCGGCTCGCCGATCTTGCCGATGAAGACATGGATTCTGCCGAAGGGGAACCGGTACCCGTACTCAATTGAGCCGGCGTCTGGGCCCCATCCTGCATCGTCGATGTAGAGCTTGCCGGGATGACTCTTGGTCATCCGGCCCACAGCGTATCCCTTGAGCCCTTCGAAGCTGCCCCTTCAAGAACACAAATCCACCGTGTGCTGGCCCCACGGTGGGCGCCAATTATCATGGAATTGTCACGTCAGATGTCCTAGTGAAAGGACATAGTCGTGGAGCCATCGCAACTAGGAAAGTTGAAGGGGTTAATCAGGACAAGAGACACAAGAAGTTTTATACTAGTTCGGCCCCTTACGATGAAGGTAAAAGCCTACATCTAGTTGGGATTGGGATTATTGGTGTCTCGATAACCAGGGAGCAAATACCTTGACCTAGCTCTCGAGTTGTTGTTTCGTGTCCTGAACCGCCGCCGGGTCATCCCTTTATATACTGAGGTTGACGCCCAGCGGCTCTACAGAGTCCCGGCCGGCTTATAGACTGTATCTGGCTCGGTCTCTTAATATTTCTTGCCATACAGTACAAGTTACATGGATAAGGCGGTTTAACACTACGGGCCTTAAGTCACCTCTGGGCCTTTGGACCTTTACTAAACCTCCGTCTTCAAGCTTGAGCTTGGGTCTTCAAGAATGCTTATAGGTATAACCCGACTCCTTCTGGCGGGTCATACCTAATAGTTATATCCCCAACAAATAGTATAGCAATTATCATCATCACAATGAGTAGTAGGAGCAACATAATTTGGGAGGGATACCTTTTTAGCTTTGCTTCTCCGTTTTTTATTTTTCTTCTTCACATCATGTGTGGGTTTAACCTCCTTCTTTGAGCTCCTTATTAATGAGATTGGTTCAATAGAAAGCTCCTCCTCGTTACCTGATTCATCATAAGAAATAATAGGAGGATATTGCGAAGTCTCTTCCATTTCATTAGTATTATATTCATCTTATATTTGCTTTCTTTTCTTTATATAATTGGCAATATAAGGATTTTCAATGCAATTCACCGCACAATACATATAAATCTTCTCTAGATCGAAATCAAGAAATTTATCAAGATTAAATTTTGGAATACCCTCAGTTATACATTTCATTTCTTCATACCCCAAAAGAAGACTAAGCTCTTTGTGATGCTCAAGGGTAATCAAGTTATCACAATATTTTGACATGATTCGGTCATGAAACAATTTGCATTGGAGATTTAAATGACCATGTTCATTTTAAAGTTCACAAGGATGGCGAAATATATTGAATTTTTCAGCACAAACGCCTAGCCTTTATTGCAACAATTTAGTTTCTAAATGCTTATGCCTCTTGCAATATATATCTTCTCTATTTGGTGTGTACTTGCAAACCCAATGTACTCCACAAAAATCAACATGCTTATAAGAGATATTTTCATCATGACTAGTGCAATCATCATTGGTACTATGGATATTCAAGCAGTCCATACTAACAACATTGCATTCATGCTCATCATTCAAAGATTTAGTGCCAAACATTTTATAGACTTCTTCTTCTAACACTTGAGCACAATTTCCCTTTCCATCATTCTCATGAAAGATATTAAACAGATGAAGAGTATGAGGCAAACTCAATTCCATTTTTTTGTAATTTTCTTTTATAAAATAAACTAGTGATAAAACAAGAAACAAAAAGATTCGATTACAAGATCTAAAGATATACCTTCAAGCAGTCACCTCCCCCACAATGGCGCCAGAAAAGAGCTATGTGTCTACTACCCAAGCTTCTTCTTGTAGACGTTGTTGGGCCTCCAAGTGCAGAGGTTTGTATGAAAGTAGAAAATTTCCCTCAAGTGGATGACCTAAGGTTTATCAATCCTTGGGAGGCGTAGGATGAAGATGTTCTCTCTCAAGCAACCCTACAACCAAATAACAAAGAGTCTCTTGTGTCCCCAACATACCGAATACAATGGTAAATTGTATAGGTGCACTAGTTCGGCGAAGAGATGGTGATACAAGTGCAATATGGATGGTAGATATAGGTATTTGTAATCTGAAAATATAAAAACAGCAAGGTAACTAATGATAAAAGTGGGTGTAAACGGTATTGCAATGCTAGGAAACAAGGCCTAGGGTTCATACTTTCACTAGTGCAAGTTCTCTCAACAATAATAACATAGCCGGATCATATAACTATCCCGCAACATGCAACAAAGAGTCACTCCAAAGTCACCAATAGTGGAGAACAAACGAAGAGATTATGGTAGGGTACGAAACCACCTCAAAGTTATCCTTTCTGCTCGATCTATTCAAGAGTCCATAGTAAAATAACATGAAGCTATTCTTTCTGTTCGATCTATTCAAGAGTCCATAGTAAAATAACATGAAGCTATTCTTTCTGTTCGATCTATCATAGAGTTCGTACTAGAATAACACCTTAAGACACAAATCAACCAAAACCCTAATTTCACCTAGATACTCCAATGTCACCTCAAGTATCCGTGGGCATGATTATACGATATGCATCACACAATCTCAGGTTCATCTATTCAACCAGCACAAAGTACTTCAAAGAGTGCCCCAAAGTTTCTACCGGAGATTCAAGACGAAAACGTGTGCCAACCCCTATGCATAAGTTCATTGAACCCGCAAGTTGATCATCAAAACATACATCAAGTAGATCACGTGAATATCCCATAGTCACCACAGATAAGCACGGCAAGACATAGATCAAGTGTTCTCAAATCCTTAAGGACTCAATCCGATAAGATAACTTCAAAGGGAAAACTCAATCCATTACAAGAGAATAGAGGGGGAGAACATCATAAGATCCAACTATAATAACAAAGCTCGCGATACATCAAGATCGTACCACCTCAACAACACGAGCGGGAGAGATCAAACACATAGCTACTAGTACATACCCTCAGCCACGAGGGTGAACTACTCCCTCCTCGTCATGAAGAGCGCCGGGATGATGAAGATGGCCACCGGTGAGGGACCCCCCCTCTGGCAGGGTGCCGGAATAGGGCCCCGATTGGTTTTTGGTGGCTACAGAGGCTTGCGGCGGCGGAACTCCCGATCTATCTTGCTCCCTGATGTTTTTAGGGTATATGGACATATATAGGTGAAAGAAGTAGGTCGGTGGACGCTCGAGGATCCCACGAGGGTGAGGGGCGCGCCGGGCACCCTCGTGGCCGCATCCTCTATTGCTTGATGTCCACTCAAAGTCCCGTGGATTGCGTTTGTTCCAAAAAGATTTCTTCCGAAGGTTTCATTCCGTTTGGACTCCGTTTGATATTCCTTTTCTTCGAAACACTGAAATAGGCGAAAAAACAGCAATTTGGGCTGGGCCTCTGGTTAGTAGGTTAGTCCCAGAAATGATATAAAAGTGTAAAGTAAACCCATAAACATCCAAAGCGGGTAATATAATAGCATGGAACAATCAAAAATTATAGATACGTTGGAGACGTATCGGGGTCCGAATCCTACTAGGACTGGAGTCCTAGTAGGACTCCCCCCTTCCTTGGTGCGCCCCTAGTGGCCGGTGAAAGTGCAATTATCCCTAGGTGGTTTTGGTAATTCATAACAACATATAGCTCATTGAGCTAATGCTACTCCAAGACTATTATTTCAGGAAAGCTCAATGAATTGCATGGCATGGATGATGAAAGTGGATCCCTCAAAATACTAATGAGAAAGGATTGGCTCAAGCTCAAAAGCTCAAGACTCTTCATTTTACATTTTAGTGATCCAAGATCACATTGAGTCTATAGGAAAAGCCAATACTATCAAGGAGGGATGAGGTGTTGCTTAATGAGCCTCTTGCTTCATGTGCTTCGTAATATGCTCCAAAAACCCTCAGCTACTTTCTCACATCAACAAATGATCTAAACCTAAAGCCAAAATCGGTCACACCGATTCTTTCTATCTGGCGCCACCGAGTTCAAATGTCATAGCCATTGCCACAAAGCCTAGGCAAATCGGTCTTACTGATAGGGATCTCGGTCTCACCGAGATGGGATTGTAATCTCTCTGTTTCCCTTCATAACGTTTCGGTCTAACCGAAGTGAGCGATCGGTCCCACCGAGATCGCAATGTAAATTCTCTGTTTCCCTTTTGTAACATTTTGGTCTCACCGAAAAGAGCAAATCGGTCCCACCGAGTTTACCTGACCAACTCTCTGGAAAGCTTATTACCAAAATCGGTCTCACCGAGTTTGTGTAATTGGTCTTACCGAGATTACATTATGCCCTAACCCTAACTGAATCGGTCCTACCGAGTTGCATGTCAGTCCCACCGAAAATCCTAACGGTCACTAGGTTTACTAAATCGGTCTGACCGAGTCTGTTGAATCGGTCCCACCGAGTTTGGTAAATTGTGTGTAACGGTTAGATTTTGCGTGGAGGCTATATATACCCCTCCACCTCCTCTTCATTCATGGAGAGAGCCATCAGAACAAACCTACACTTCCAACTTACCATTTCAGAGAGAGAACCACCTACTCATGTGTTGAGGCCAAGATATTCCATTCCTACCATATGAATCTTGATCTCTAGCCTTCCCCAAGTTGCTTTCCACTCAAATCTTCTTTCCACCATATCCAAATCCTATGAGAGAGAGTTGAGTGTTGGGGAGACTATCATTTGAAGCACAAGAGCAAGGAGTTCATCATCAACGCACCATTTGTTACTTCTTGGAGAGTGGTGTCTCCTAGATTGGCTAGGTGTCACTTGGGAGCCTCCGACAAGATTGTGAAGTTGAACCAAGGAGTTTGTAAGGGCAAGGATATCGCCTACTTCATGAAGATCTACTGCTAGTGAGGCAAGTCCTTCGTGGGCGACGACCATGGTGGGATAGACAAGGTTGCTTCTTCGTGGACCCTTCGTGGGTGGAGCCCTCCGTGGACTCGCGCAACCGTTACCCTTCGTGGGTTGAAGTCTCCATCAACGTGGATGTACGATAGCACCACCTATCGAAACCACGCCAAAAACATCAGTGTCTGCAATTGCGTTTGAATCATCCAAACCCTTTCCTTTACTTTCTTGCAAGTTGCATGCTTTAATTTCCGCTGCCTATATACTCTTTGCATGCTTGCTTGATTCGTGTGATGATTTCTTGACTTGTCCTAAGATAGCTAAAATCTGCCAAACTCTAAAATTGGGAAAAGGTTAAGTTTTTAATTGGTCAAGTAGTCTAATCACCCCCCCCTCTAGACATACTTCAAGGTCCTACAAGTGGTATCAGAGCTTTGGTCTCCATTTGCTTTGATTTCCATTGCTTTTGGTGGTCATACCCTTGGTTTCACAACCTAGGAGAGTATGGCGTCTAGCGAGGGAAATTATCACCGTAGAGGTCCTTACTTTGATGGTACTAATTTTTCTAGTTGGAAGCATAAGATGAAAATGCATATTCTCGGACATAACCCCGCCGTTTGGGCAATTATTTGTATTGGCTTGCAAGGTGAATTCTTTGATGGGAGAGAGCCGAACCGTGAAGCAAATGTGGAAGAATTAAAGATGTTGCAATACAACGCTCAAGCTTGTGATATCATCTTCAACGGATTGTGCCCCGAAGAATTCAACAAAATCAGCCGTTTTGAGAATGCAAAGGAAATTTGGGATACTTTGATTGATATGCACGAAGGTACCGACTCCGTCAAGGAATCCAAGTTGGATGTGCTCCAGAGTCAGCTTGACAAGTTCAAAATGAAGGATCGTGAAGGTGTCGCTGAAATGTACTCTAGGCTTGCACTTATCACAAATGAAATTGCCGGCTTAGGGAGTGAAGAGATGACCGACAGATTCAGAAGATCCTAAGAGCATTGGATGGAAAGTATGATACCGTGTGCACATTGATCCAAATGACGCCAGACTACAAAGATCTCAAGCCAACGGAAGTCATTGGAAGAATTGTTGCTCATGAGATGTCACTTAAGGATAAGGAGGACCTTCACAACAAGTCAAGTGGTGCTTACAAAGCCTCAAGTGAATCCCCCACATCATCAAGTGAGAAACAAACTTTTAATGAAGAATTGAGTTTAATGGTGAAGAACTTCAACAAATTCTACAAGAGTAGAAGCAAAGAAAGAAGCTCCACGTCAAGGTCTTACAATGACAAAAGATCTTCTAGTCGAGAGCGAAATTGCTACAATTGTGGGAGACCCGGACACTATTCCAATGAGTGTATGACACCCTACAAAAGAAGAGAAGACTCTCCAAAAAGAAGAAGCAAAAGAGAAGAATCACCACCGAGAGGGAGGAGGAGTAGAGATGATCGTTATGAACGAAGACCCTCACGGAGAAGTAATGATTCGGAAAGGAAGGACAAGTCATCAAGGAGCTACACGAAATGAAGACATCAAGCTCATGTTGGTGAATGGGTATCCGGCTCCGACTCCGACAATCACTCCGAGAGAAGCTATCACTCCGACTCCGAATATACTCAAGATGAAGGTGTTGCCAGTCTAGCACTTGTGTCAACCAACTCCTACGACATATTTGATTCACCAAATGAAGGAATTGGAAGATGCTTCATGGCCAAAAGTCCAAAGATAACACATCCTGAGTATCTTGATTTCGATAGTGATGAAGATGACTTGCTTGTGGATGATGATTTACTCGTTGACAACTCTAGTGATGAATACTATGATGAAACGTCAATTAATCATGCTAATCAAGATAAAACGAATGACAATGATAAGGAGAAGATTGATATTCTAACTAAAGAACTAATCACTCTTAAGTTAGCTCATGAAACTATCTTCGAAGATCATCGAGAACTTTTAAGGGCTCATGAGAAGTTACGCTTTGAAAAGCTCAATCTTGAGCAAGAGCATGAGTTCTTAAAAGCAATCAATGATGATCTCCGTAAGAAAAGTTCTTCTTACATTGCCAAGCGTTTACTCTTATCTACTTACATGCCTCAAGTCAAGTCTAGTAACAAGTACAAGAAAGATCCTTCCTCTAGTAGTAACATTAATAATAATGTCAAATCCAATATTATTGCTTCTAGTAGTTCTCTTGATTCCACTAATGATTCTCTTAGCCAAGTTACACTTGAGCAAAAAAATAGCTTATTGAAGGGAATAATAGAGAAAGGTGTTTACAAGAGCCTTGCCGGGAGAGTAAGCAATTTGAGGAAATTGTACACAATCAGGGAAGGCACCGGAAGAATCAAGGTGTTGGTTTTGAACGAAATTTCAATGCCAATGGAGTTGAGTGGGAAGAAGATCAATACCCCAAGACGAAGTTTGTTCCTCAACAAGAGAAGTATGATCGTACTTCCTTCAAAGGAACACAAGCACAAGATGATCTTCCACGACAAGACCACATGTACAAAGGCAAGGACAACCTTCAAGAAGAGATTGATGCATTTGAAGAAGCACCTAAGGCCTCGGTCAAGTGGGTTCCCAAGACTACGTCAAGTTCTACTTCATCAAGTACAACTACTACTCCAAGGATTCCCATCAAGATGATGTGGATTCCGAAGAATAAGAATTAGAGAGTTCTTGAGGGTGACTCCGCCAACATTCTTCACTCATATCATTATGGCAAGAACAAGTGCAATCAACTTCCACATCTTGCACTAGTTCAAGGAGTCACAAACCCTCATGTTGGTAAGGCAAAGGACAAGGTAACCTAATGATTTCATGGACATCATCTTGTCTGTGCATCACTCTTTGTCTATGGATATTCTTGTTTTTCCTTGTGGGACTAACCCATGTAGGTAAGTTGAAAGTGCAACTCACTCCAAAGGATTGCTCCAAATGATCTACATCAACATTGAGCATCCACATCTTCGACACCTACATGAAGTCATCATCGACAAAACCCAAGGTTAGTTCATCCCTCTAAAAGGGGATCTCACATCTAGGGGGAGCTTAACTCTAAGAATTGAGTTAAAGCAACTCTAATGGTGTGAACACATCAATGCATTATGTAAAAGTGGTAACCCCACTTGACCCTAAACGATGAGTATGACCTATGATAAAATGTTTTCATTTGACTCCTAAGTCAATATACTCATATATAGATGACCTAGTCATCGCCAATTGTTTGATAGATGCTAGAATTGGTTGTGCATGTTTTGCTACATATTTCATTTGCCATCTTATTGTGTGAGCATGTTGGTGCATATTTTACTCATTCACGGACATCCACTTGTTGTTTTGATTGATTGGCTTCCTTTTCTTTTTGCCAAGTGGATGGACAAGAATGCCTAAGAACCTTCTCTAGCTATCTATGCTTTTCTCGTCTCAAACTCTATTCATGCTACATCACAAAATTTGATCAAGTCAGATTCGAACCACTCTGTGTGAGGAGCACTCGGAGTCCCCGATTCGTCATAGACTTAAACTTCCAAAACTTCTTTGTGATTCTCAGTTTGACGGATTCCTCCATTTCGGTCCTACCGAGATCACTAAGTCGATCTAGGTTTTCAATCTCAGTGCAACAGATTTGAACTTTTCGGTCACACCGAGTTGCTGTAACTATAAACAGTTATGCATCTCGGTGCCACCGAGTTGTTCCACTCGGTCACACCGACAGGGTCGTCCTACATATAGTGACGCGCAAAAATTTGGAAATTTCTCCGAACCTCTTCGCACGCGCAATAGCTCGCTCTGCCATCAGGGTCTCTGGATCATCTCCTCATCGCCAGCCGCCTCCTATCGCTGGTCTCCGCCGCCGTCAATGGATTTCACCCCCGCCGTTGCCGCTTGTGGGGACCCCGACTCATAAGTCGTGATCACCGAATTCACGTGTACAGTGATCCCAGAGATCAATGCTCACTGAACACATAGAAGCTGAATAACAAGAGTCTTACATCCATACATACCGTATTACACAAGTAGGACCATTATGGTCGAGTCTTAGTATAACGTCGCAGCAGAAATCTTCGTCGATAACATGGACCCATGCCATCTTCCTTAACCCTACAGGCATTCTGACTGGGAAGCGTCCTAGCTCGCATGTTCGTCATCGAAGTATTCTTCATCATATCTTGTTCTTTCAAGCCTGGCCAATAAAATAACCAGTGGCAAGCCAATGAGTACTTTGAATGTACTCGCAAGAAACCCATGTTTTGGTTCAAGATACAACAATGCATGACATAGGTAAATTTTTGCAGAAAGCTAGTTTTGAGTGCAATGATATGTTCAACAACTAGTATAGCATGCATCAAGAGGATTCGAGTAACCACGAGGACAGGTTACAGATATCAACATAAATAGAGTGGGCACCAACCCATCTAGCATAAATAGAGTGGCCACCAACCCATCTAGCATAAATAGAGTGGGCACCAACCCATCTCAGTCCTGTCAAGTCCCTTGACTTGACCCATGTCATTTTAGCAACACACACACACTTGGTTTGTAAACAAGTGGACGTAGCCCAAGAGCGGTTACCCAACTGTCCTTGACCGTGGACACGGCTATTCGAATAGTTTTACACTCTGCAGAGGTTGCACACTTTACCCACTAGATCCGGGGAACTTCCGTGTCATCCATGACCCGCGGTACCTCAAGTACCCGGGGTAAGCACCCGATCACTACCTTTCCCTAGTCGACACTAACATGGAGTCCACTCGATTGGCAGTAACCCCCATGCCCAACATTTCACATAACATTTTCGTGGAGCCTTGCTCCCATATTCATCACATACCACTGGCACGGGGTACCAACGGTGTGTCCGGTGCCCCATAAAGATGGTCATGCCCGCCCTACCTGGCACGACCCCGTCCCAAGAGAGAGCACCAACTCTCCCCCATCAATAGTAATGCGGGCTCCAAGCTAGTATCAGTCTAGGTACTCAATAATGCCCTTTCCCATATAAGGGTAGAGTGGTCACGCATGTAAGGTTGGAATAACGGTCGCAACTCCGACCAATCCGTTTTGAAATCATCACACACTTTCCTTGGCACACCACTTCGTCATCAAGTGGTCACCCATCTCATCATCTCCTTCGGGCATAAGTGGCACCTGACGGGGTTTTCGAAAAATCTTCTGAAAGTACTTTTGTCTCCATCACCATGCATATCCCCGTCCCTTCTTGCGTAGCACCACTAAGCATCCTATCTACTCCCAACGGCATAACCCTCATAAGAAGGTAGGGTCATGCACAATGCAAGTATCAACGAGGAAATAACAGAGGCAACCAACCCACGTGGTTCACCACCTCATCATGATTCCGATGCAACAATAATAAAGAGCTATATATGACATGCATAAAAAGGGGTTTCATAGACATCGTCAAAGGGCTGCTTGCCTGTTCCTTAGAGTCTTCAAGTCTTCTGGTCCTTCTCCAAGTGCTCCGTCTACTTCGTCAACTAACGTCGGAAACAATCATAATAAGCAACACAACAAGGCAGGAAATCAAAGTGCTCTAAAAATATGAGTTGGACTTTTCTGGGATACCTCTGGTCATATGAGGGATGACCAAAGTGGTTTCATTAGGATTTGATCAATGGACATCTCTGAACATTTCAATATGATGGATTTCAAGGGATTAATGGGTTTGCAAGAAGTGTACAGAAATATTTTTTTGAAAAATGAGCAAAGGCACCCATTTAACAAAGGATGATTTTATAAGCATCTAGGAATTGGTTTCACTGGATTTGGAGTTGAGATGATTTTCCTATGAATTTGCAAGGTTGGCTATATATAAAGAAATAGACCATTATATGAGGTGACACAGAAATTATTAGCAAAAATGCTCAAAAACTAAGTTTTGAACTTATAGACATCTAGGATTTTGAATCATGGAATTTGGATCAAAAATGGGCTCTCTGTGATTTTCTAAAGTTCATCACAGAAATAGGAAAAGTAGGATTTGATAAATATTTGTGAAGAAAAAGCTTTTGTAAAAATGTGACAATAGCACCATGTGGTAGGGCATGATTTTAGAAACTACTAGAAATTTGAATCATCAAATTTGGACTTAGAATAAATAATCTATGGATTTTACATGTCCAGAGAAAAAGAAAAAGCAAAGGGGTTTACCTAATGGGCCAAATTTCAGCGGCGGCAGCGCATACTGGGTGGGATTTAATAGCGAGGCGCAACTGGGCCGGCCCAACTGCACGGCCACGCGCATGCTGCGGGCCACGTCGATAGCGCCTTCCCGGATTGCGCCTCCTTGAGGCGAAGACGGAATACGGCCTATGCCGCCTCCACTTAAGCGGGTGAGACATGGCCCACCCGTCAGTGGCCCCTGCCCACTGGTCGGCCGACAGGCGGGGCCCAGCTGCAGGTTCGTCCGCTACCTCCCGCGCGGGCGCGACGGAAGATAGATCAAGCGCTCGACGGCGGCCGGCGGCGCTACCGACCACCGTTTTCGGAGGTCCGGCCACCGGCATGCTCAGTGGAGAGAGACGAACCAGGGAGGCCCCACCACGGGTGCCTGCGTCACCGGAGGGGAGCAGGGCTTCGCCCGCGGCGGAAGGTGGCGTCGGGTGAGAGGGGTTCTGGGGTTGCGGGGTGCTAGAGGAGGAGTTAAAGGGCGGAGGAGCCTCGCCGGCGTGCTGTGGCTCCATTGGTGTCCAAAGGAGGAGAGGGGAGGCTTTGGTTTGCGGGAATTTGGGCGGAAATCGACGACGGCACTCCGGCCATGGAGGGAGTAGGAGGGCACGAGAGGAGGCGCAGGTTGGCCCAGGGGATGCACGGGAGGGAGATAAGGCCAAAGGAGTAGAGAGGAGGCTTGGGGGTGGCCTTATGTAGAAGGGGGCGAGGTGCACCGTGAGCTCATGCGCCGGTGAAGCTGTTGCGGTTGCTACAAGCCACGGGGGCTCACGTGGGCGTGTCCGGGGTGTTTGTAGGGGTGGTCTACACCCAGAGGAAGGGAGAGAAGGAGCGGGGGAGCGTCAGGGCAGCGTGCGTGTGAGCATGCCCATTGGAGCTCTCGGGCGGCCGGCGCGCGTGCGAAAGGAGGCAGCAGGAGGGAGAGAGAGGAAGGGGACAGAGTGGTGGCGTGTTGAGGACGTCGAGGGGCGTCGACTGGCGCGCTTGGGTGGCCCAAGGTGGACGGGAGTGCGGCGGCAGGGCTCGGCCGCTACTATAGTGCGCTCCAGAGCAGGCTTTTGGCCGGCATGAGCGCGTTTTGCGCGCTCTGCCGTGTCCATTTGCGTCTGGAGTGTGCTGGGTGATGGGCAAAAGCCTGGGGAGAGCCTTGGATGCTCTGGAATGCCAAGGAGGGAGAGAGAGGTTGATGGAGAGAGAGAAAGAGGCTGTCCAGAGAGAGAAAGTGAGGGTTTCGCCACCGAATAATTGAGCTGAAATGCAGCCATTGTTACTGGAGGTAGAGGAGGTCTAGGAGGGGCTGTGGTAAAATGATAGGGTCATGGAGATTAGTGGAAGAGGTCAAAACAGGCATTTCAAGTTTCTGCCAGAAGGTGTTTGATGCAGGTTTGGGCAAGCAAATGAACTCCATTTGCTATGATACTTAATAGGATGGAATGACACTTAGAAATAGGGTGTTCCACCAAATTTGAGCTCATTTAGGAAAAGTTGCCAATGTGACTTTGGTAAACCCTAGAAATTGGCAGAACTGGCTTTACCAAGATTTAGTCATGCAAATAAATTCTCCTTGATGCACCACTTGGTGTAGTGGCCTCATTTGGTCATGTTAACATGCTCACAAAAGCTGGGGTAAAGGAGAAAAAGTTGGCAGTGCAAAGTTGTTCAAATTTGGTTCTGGACAGAAAGAGTTTTGGGGCACTTTGATCAAGTTAACTTGTTCTCCAACTTGTTCCATTTGGTCTAGATGAATTATTAGACCATTTGAGCAAGTTCACAAGGTTTGAGAACATTTGGACATGTTTGGCAATGTAAAGTTGCTCAAACTCCAAAATGGACAGAAATGGTTTTGAGGGGATTTGATGATGTTATCTTGTTCTCTAAGTCATGAGACTTGGCAAGATCATCTAATATGTCATATGTGACATGATATAATTTTCTTGGAATTTTTGGAGAATATTTCCTTTGTAAATATTTCAAAAGCTTGAAATATCCAGAAAGGGTGGGTTTGACCAATATTTTGAACATGACCATGTGTTGAAACTCTTATATATGGAAAATATATGTCCACTGAGTTTCCCTAATTTGTGTCAAATATTTTTGAAAGAATAAAATAATTTTCCCTTATTAAAGACCATTTCTGGCCTTAAGAAAAAGCTTTGAAATAAAATAGGAAAATAACATTTAAAATTATATTTTTGTGGTTTCTGGGTATCCCATATCTAATAGGAGTCAAACATATTTTTGGAAACATTTTTACTGCCCTTAATTAAGTACTTGCAGTGCAAACCTCAATTCAGGGGTTTTTGAAAAACTAATTTTTGAAAATACTTTTTGGCCAAATTATTTTTGTAAGAAAACACTATATTGCTCTATACACATGGCATGATCATTGGGAAAAGGTTTTGGACCAAGGAGATGAAGTATAGGAGTTGGAGGATTTATTTGATTTTTTGAGCACTTGCAAACAACAGACAAACATTCAATCAAAGCAAAGACAAAACACTCAAAAGTTTTTGTCAAACCACATTTTAGCATGATTTAGTGACTTAAGTGTTGTGACATGAAAATCAGGGTGTGACACCGCTGTAGCGAGTTCATCGCCAAGCTAGGGTATGAACTCGATCACAGTGCTATCCTCGTCCGATTCCTAGCACATTGTGTTCTTACTGATTCTTGCCACTATTGAAACACTCCTATCTAGTCAATTCAATCCTTAGACTTGATGAGATTCGAAATTTTAGGGTTAGGTTTCCACCGAAACCATCTCGGACCCACCGAGTTGAAAAACTTCTTCCCACCGATTTGGCTAACGCCATTGCACTAGTAACTCTCGGTTTGACCGAGAATTGCTAATTGGTCAGACCGATTTTAGGACTTTGTGAAACCCTAGCAGTCTCGGTGCCACCGAACTGTGAGTCGGTCCCATCGAGTTCATCAGTTTAGGTTCCAAAACTGCTTCGGTACTGAGTTTGTAAATCGGTTGATCCGAAATGCTTTCTGTGGAAAACTAAAACTGAATTTTTGAATCATTCGTTTGCAAAACTCTCTGCATTTTGTGATGCTCATCCACTCTATCCCATCTATAACTCTTCACAGGGTCAGTAGTCAGTGATTTGCAGCATGTCAGACCAAAGTGACAGCCAGAACCGGGAAGAGGAGTAGGTTCACATGAGTGAGGTCACTAGACCCTCAAGTACTTCAGATGATGGTAGCAGAAGCACTCCTAGCAATCTGCCTAAAGCTGCCACCAGGACAAGGAAGAAGAGAACCTCAGATTCTGAGGATGAGGATTATAGAGCAGAAGAGGATAAGGCTACCTCCAAGAAGGTAGTGCTCAAAAAGGAGTATGCCTCAGCACAGAACACTAAGCCTGGACTCAATAGGAAGGTTCCTGCCAAGAGGACACCTATGCTGAAAGTCAGAGGATATACCCAAGTGCCTGAAAAGTCTGAACCCAAAGAGGCACCTCCAAAGAGAGTCACAACTTCCAAATCCAAGAAAGTTCCCACTAGAGAAACTATGAAGTTTACCATAGAATCAGAATATGAAGCTGCTCAGGATAAGAAGAAGAAGAGAGCCAGAACCACTACCGCCCAGGTTCTTGGAAATCCCTCAATGAGGAGAGACTCTGAGGAGGAAGAAGAGGTTGCTGCACCAGCACCCAAGGCATAAAAGCTTATGGGTGATGCTATTAGATCAGGGGCTGCAACATCAAAGCCCAAGGAAGCACCCAAAGCTGCCCCCAAGCCCAAGCTTGCACCAAAGAGGAATACCAGGAGTATTCCAGCTGCTAAGAAGAACAAGGCCCCGGTGCCTGATGTTGCTGATGAGGAAGATGAAGAAGGACAAGTTCTGAGGAAGCTCAAGCCCAAGATACCAGACCACAATGATGCCCATCCTGTGGCTGAGGACATGAGGATCAGAAAAGACTCATGGTTGAGGCTATGGAGGATGACAGATCCATATGCCACAAGGAGGAGGACTACTGTTGATTACAGGTTCCATACAAAGGAACGACATGACTTCTATGAGACAATCTTGTTGGACAAGAAGCCCATAGTGTGTGATATGAGGTGGGTCGACTGGACCTACATGAAAGATAATGAAGAACACTATCCTGGACTGCAAGATAGTTTTGTTGCTTGTGGAGTTGCAGATTTTGTTGGGAAAAAGCTCACCAACTAGAATGATGAACTCATTATGCAATTCTACTCCACAGCACATTTCTATCCAGATGGGAGGATAGTTTGGATGTCTGAAGGTACAAGGTACCAGTCAACCATTGAGGAGTGGGCAAAACTAATCAATGCCCCAAAGGACAGTGAAGATGCTTGGATATTTATGACAAAAAGAAGATGGACCACAATTCCATGGCACACATGTACAAGGAGATCCCAGACAAAGCTGTTGAGACACATAAGATTGGGTCAATCCACTTTCTTCTGTCAGGGCTGCCAACTATCAATTCGATCCTAAGGCACACTCTGTTGCCTAAGTCTGGTGACCACAACATGATCAGAGGGCATGCAATCAACATGTTGCATTTGTTTGATGTGCCACAGAAATTCAAGGTCATGAGCCTTATGGTTGAGATCATTAAGAGGACTGCAGTAGACCAAAAGAGGAGTTGTGGATATGCCCCTCAAATTCAGGAGTTGATTAACTCAAAGATGGGCACAGGCAAATATCTATTGGATAAGGAACAGTTTCCTCTCTATCCAGACTTTGAGGACAATTAGGTTGTCATGAATGAGAATGAACCATCATCAGTACAAGCTCAAGAGAAGAAGGAGAAGGCAAGGAAAGAGAAGGCTGCCAGGATGCGAACTCAAGAGGAGGCATCTGAGTATTTCTTGAAGAACAAGTAGGAGCAGCTTGGTTACTTGATAGCATCAACTCTGAGAATTGAGAAGGGATTGGCCACCCTCACTCGAAATCAGGAGAGCTTGGAAAGAATCATGGAACTAAAATTCCATGATCTAGATGTCAAAGTAACTGAGATTCAGTCAGTTGTGGAGCAGCTACAGGATGACATGCAGGAGAGGCAGGGCAAGACTACCACTAATGTATTTGCCAAAGTGCCTAGAGCTCAGAGGTCAACTGCTGTGCCTGTGACAGACACCAGAGCAACATCATCTACACCAGCTATAGCCCCTATAGCTCCAGTGCAACCAGCTTCAGCATCAACTCCTCCAGCTCCATCCACTTCAACTGAAGCCTTCGTTCTTGGAGTTATCCGGACACCACCACCTGAAGATCAAGCCTGAGAGTCGATCTAGCACTATGCATTTTCTATGAACTTTTTGGTAACTTGTTGCCAAAGGGGGAGAAAAATGTATAGATCATAGGCTTCGAGAGAGAGAGTTGCTTTTGTTCTCTCTTGCTTTGTTTTGGTGGTTAAACTTTGTTTTCTTTTGATTGCTTGAGATACTATGCTGTTCTTGTGAGACATTGATGATCATGTGTTTGATCATAAGCTACACTTATGCATGTTTGATTATATTATCTTATCTATCCATATGTGATCATTTACTTTGATTGGTGATGAGTGCATGTATTCAATCTTTATCATTTTGAGCGCTCCACCAAGATGTATGTGACATGGAAGAGTAACCCATGAGCCTCATTCCTTGTGCATTTGCAGTCTAAAGCAAATCTTAAACTATGCACAAATTTAGGGGGAGCTCTTGCTTATCATATACTTCTCAAAGCGACGATGATTTTCAATCTTATTATCATTTGTCGAAGCTTTGATCTATATGTTGTCATCAATTACCAAAAAGGGGGAGATTGAAAGTACAA
This sequence comes from Triticum timopheevii, assembly GCA_963921465.1. Lineage (NCBI taxonomy): Eukaryota > Viridiplantae > Streptophyta > Magnoliopsida > Poales > Poaceae > Triticum > Triticum timopheevii. The sequence continues at coordinate 147,571,788 of OY997270.1, forward strand.
CTATCCCTAGGTGGTTTTGGTAATTCATAACAACATATAGCTCATTGAACTAATGCTACTCCAAGACTATTATTTCAGGAAAGCTCAACGAATGGCATGTCATGGATGATGAAAGTGGATCCCTCAAAATACTAATGACAAAGGATTGGCTCAAGCTCAAAAGCTCAAGACTCTTCATTTTACATTTTAGTGATCCAAGATAACATTGAGTCTATAGGAAAAGCCAATACTATCAAGGAGGGATGAGGTGTTGCTTAATGAGCCTCTTGATTCATGTGCTTGGTGATATGCTCCAAAAATCCTCAGCTACTTTCTCACATCCACAAATGACCGAAACCTAAAGCCAAAATCGGTCACACCGATTCTTTCTATCCGGCGCCACCAAGTTCAAATGTCATAGCCACTACCACAAACCCTAGGCAAATCGGTCTTACCGATAAGGATCTCGGTCTCACCGAGATGGGATTGTAATCTCTCTGTTTCCCTTCGTAACGCTTCGGTCTAACCGAAGTGAGTGATCGGTCCCACCGAGATTGCAATGTAAATTCTCTGTTTCCCTTTTGTAACATTTCGGTCTCACCGAAAAGAGCAAATCGGTCCCACCGAGTTTACCTGACCAACTCTCTGGAAAGCTTATTACCAAAATCGGTCTCACCGAGTTTGTGTAATCGGTCTTACCGAGATTACGTTATGCCCTAACCCTAACTGAATCGGTCCTACCGAGTTGCATGTCAGTCCCACCGAAAATCCTAACGGTCACTCGGTTTACTAAATATGTCTGACCGAGTCTGTTGAATCGGTCCCACCGAGTTTGGTAAATTGTGTGTAACAGTTAGATTTTGTGTGGAGGCTATATATACCCCTCCACCTCCTCTTCATTCGTGGAGAGAGCCATCAGAACAAACCTACACTTCCAACTTACCATTTCAGAGAGAGAACCACCTACTCATGTGTTGAGGCCAAGATATTCCATTCCTACCATATGAATCTTGATCTCTAGCCTTCCCCAAGTTGCTTTCCACTCAAATCTTCTTTCCACCAGATTCAAATCCTATGAGAGAGAGTTGAGTGTTGGGGAGACTATCATTTGAAGCACAAGAGCAAGGAGTTCATCATCAACGCACCATTTGTTACTTCTTGGAGAGTGGTGTCTCCTAGATTGTCTAGGTGTCACTTGGGAGACTCCGACAAGATTGTGGAGTTGAACCAAGGAGTTTGTAAGGGCAAGGAGATCGCCTACTTCGTGAAGATCTACCACTAGTGAGGCAAGTCCTTCGTGGGCGACGGCCATGGTGGGATAGACAAGGTTGCTTCTTCGTGGACCCTTCGTGGGTGGAGCCCTCCGTGGACTCGCGCAACCATTACCTTTCGTGGGTTGAAGTCTCCATCAACGTGGATGTACGATAGCACCACCTATCGGAACCACGCCAAAAACATCCGTGTCTCCAATTGTGTTTGAATCATCCAAACCCTTTCCTTTTCTTTCTTGCAAGTTGCATGCTTTATTTTCCGCTGCCTATATACTCTTTGCATGCTTGCTTGATTCGTGTGATGATTGCTTGACTTGTCCTAAGATAGCTAAAATTTGCCAAACTCTAAAATTTGGAAAAGGTTAAGTTTTTAATTGGTCAAGTAGTCTAATCACCCCCCCCCTCTAGACATACTTCAAGGTCCTACAGTCGGCCTCATCCTCCCTCCTTTATATACGGGGGCAGGGAGAACCCCAAAGGCCCAACATTGTCTTAGCCGTGTGCGGTGCCAACCTACACCGTTTACTCCTCCGATAGTATCATCTAGTGCTTAGGCGAAGCCTTGTGCGGATCACATCATCAACACCGTCACCATGCCATAGTGATGATGAAACTCTCCCTCGACCCTCTGCTGGATCAAGAGTTCGAGGGACATCATCTAGCTGAACGTGTGGTGATCTCAGAGGTATCGTACGTTTGGTACTTGGATCGGTTGGATTGTGAAGACATTTGACTACATCCACCACGATAACTAGCGCTTCCGCTTGCGGTCTCCGAGGGTACATTGACGCACTCTCCCCCTCTCGTTGCTATGCATCTCCTAGATAGATCTTGTGTGATCGTAGGATTTTTTTTGAAATTGCATGATACCTTTCCCAACACATTCATGTTCCAAAAGCATGCGGCCACATGAAAGTTCTACATTGGGTATATTCAAACACCACATGACACTTCATACATATGTTTGGGCTACATGCATACAGTGGTTGTCTTCAGGCACTCCCTCGCATGGTTATCGATGACAAGCTAGCCTATTTTGTGGGGCCGCGTGTGGAACGTAAATGCATGACTTTGACCCAAAAAACAAGAGAGGTTATACGACTGAGGGAGTCCTGGACTAGGGGGTGTCCGGATAGCCGGACTATCGATATCCGCCGGACTCCCAGACTGCGAAGATAGAAGATTGAAGACTCCGGCTCGTGTCCGGAAGGTACTTTACTTGGCGTGGAAGGCAAGCTTGGCAATACGGATATGTAGATCTCCTACCATTGTAACCGACTCTGTGTAACCCTAGCCTCTCCGGTGTCTATATAAACCGGAGGGCCTTAGTCCGTAGGACACAACATTACATCTCAACAATCATACCATAGGCTAGCTTCTAGGGTTTAGCCTCATTGATCTCGTGGTAGATCTACTCTTGTACTACCCATATCATCAATATTAATCAAGCAGGACGTAGGGTATTACCTCCATCGAGAGGGCCTGAACCTGGGTAAAAACATTGTGTCCCTCGTCTCCTGTTACCATCCGCCTAGACGCATAGTTCGGGACCCCCTACCCGAGATCCGCCGGTTTTGACACCGACATTGGTGCTTTCATTGAGAGTTCCTCTGTGTCGTCACCGATAGGCCCGATGGCATCTTCAACCTTCAACGCTGTCCAGGGTGAGACTTTTCTCCCCGGACAGATCTTCGTATTCGGCGGCTTTGCACTGCGGGCCAACTCTCTTGGCCATCTGGAGCAGATCGAAAGCTACGCCCCTGGCCGTCAGGTCAGATTCGGAAGCCTAAACTTCACGGCCAATGACCGCGGAGACTTGATCTTCGACGGACTGGAGCCACAGCCAAGCGCTCCGCACTGCGACGATGGGCATGATCTGGCTCTGCCGCCGGACAGTGCTTTGGTGGCCGCACTTGAATCCGCCCCGGCTACTTGCCCGGAGCCGATTGCCCATGACGAGGGCCGGTGGATAGACGCCGCCCCAGGGGCTTCAACATCTATGGCGATGGAGCCGAATACCGATTTTGTCCCTTGCGAAACTCGTGATCCCGAGACGCCGGACTCCTCGCCGGACTCCGAGCCTCCCGCGCCCCCGCCAATTAAGTCAGATTGGGCGCCGGTTATGGAATTCACCGCCGCGGACATCTTTCAACACTCGCCCTTTGGTGATATCCTGAATTCCCTGAAGCATCTCTCGCTGTCAGGAGAATCCTGGCCGGACTATGGCCAGGGCGGTTGGAGTACGGACGATGAAGAAATTCAGAGCCCACCCACCACCCACTTTGTAGCCACTGTCGAAGATCTAACTGACATGCTAGACTACGACTCCGATGACATCGACGCTATGGACGATGATGCCGGAGACGAACAGGACCCAGCGCCCACGGGGCACTGGAAGGCCACCTCGTCGTACGACGTCTACATGGTGGATACCCCAAAAGAAGGGGATGGCGAGAAAGCAGCGGAGGAAGATTCTCTAAAGAAGCAACCCAAACGCCGGCGTCAGTGGCACCACTCTAAATCCCGCCACAACAAGAATGAATAATCCGGCACGGGAGATAATAACACCCCGGAGAGTGCCGAAGACAAACCCCTCCAGCAAGACTCAGCTAAGGAGGATACAGAAGCAAGCCCTCACGAAAGGGCGGCAGAAGAAAAGGTTGAGGATCACAACTACGTACCTCCCTCTGAAGACGAAACAAGCCCCAATGACGACGAACTCGAGGAGCCCGTCGAACAAGATCTTTGCAAACGCAGGCTCATCGCTACAGCAAGAAGCCTGAAGAAGGAAAAACGGAAGCTCAACACAGCGGAAGACGCGCTCCGGATAAGATGGAGCAAAGTGCTCAAAACCGCAGACAAACACGGCAACAGCCACCAATCGAAGAGCTACCCGAAGCGCAAGCTGCTCCCAGAATTCGACGAAGAGGCCATAAAGCCCCCACCGTCAAATGGCCCAGCCAGGTCCATCTACGGACCCAAAAGGAAAGCCCCAATAAGCAAAGGAACACGTCAAGTGTCCGACGATAGTGGCACGTACAAGTACAGGGGCGCCGCACACCCACTATGCTTCACAGACGAGGTGCTGGAACATGAATTCCCAGCAGGGTTTAAACCCATAAACATAGAAGCCTACGATGGTACAACAGACCCTGGAGTCTGGATAGAAGACTATATACTGCATATACATATGGCCAGAGGAGATGATCTCCACGCCATAAAATATCTACCCCTCAAGCTCAAAGGGCCAGCCCGTCATTGGCTCAAAAGCCTCCCAGAAAACATTGTTGGAAGTTGGGAAGAGCTCGAGGAAGCGTTTAGAGCAAATTTTCAAGGGACTTATGTCCGGCCTCCGGATGCAGATGACCTAAGTCACATAACTCAACAGCCCGGAGAGTCAGCGCGGAAATTCTGGAACAGGTTCCTTACCAAAAAGAACCAAATAGTCGACTGTCCGGACGCCGAAGCCTTAGCAGCTTTTAAGAACAATGTCCAAGACGAATGGCTCGCCAGACACCTCGGTCAAGAGAAACCGAGGACAATGACCGCATTAACAAGCCTCATGACCCGCTTTTGCGCAGGAGAGGACAGCTGGTTGGCAAGAAGCAGCACCAGCGACCCAAGTACATCTGAGATAAGAGATGGAAACGGAAAATCACGGCGCAGAAAAGAACAGCGCCGGAATAAAGAGAAAAGCCCAAAGAGCACGACAGTCAACGCCGGATTCAAAAGCTCACGGCCGAATAATAAAGCTCAACCCATCAAGGATGACAGCGACGAACTGTCTAACCTACACAAAATTCTGGGTCGGATTTGTCAAATCCACAGTACCCCCGGAAGGCCTGCAAATCACACCCACAGGGATTGTTGGGTTTTCAAACAGTCCGGCCGACTAAACGCCGAACGCAAGGGGCTCGACGCGTCAAGCGAAGAAGATAAACCCCGCCAGCAGGGCTCCGGAAAACAAAAGACTTCCCCACAAGGGGTCAAAGCAGTAAACTCACTTCATGTGAGGACACGGAAAAACAGTGCGGCACTTTCTAAAAAGAGCTTCGCACGGTCCGGCCCCGCAAACCATAGAGATTGGATATTAAAACCAATCACTTTCGACCACCGGGATTATTCCAAAAGTGTTCGAACCGCGGGACGGACTCCCCTGATATTGAATCCGATAATAGACGGACTACAATTCACAAACGTCCAAATGGACGGAGGCAGTGACTTAAACCTGCTATATTCAAACACAATCCGTCGGATGGGGATAGACCCTACCAAAATTCGACACAGCCGCACTTCCTTCAAAGGAGTTACGCCGGGCCCTTACGCCAAGTGCACAGGCTCGATATTACTCGTAGTCGTGTTCGGATCACCGAACAATTTTCGACGAGAAAAGTTAATTTTCCATATCGTCCCATTTAAAAGTGAACATCAAGCACTATTGGGACGAAAGGCTTTTGTCCGCTTCAACGCCATACCGCATTACGCGTCTCTTACACTTAAGATGCCCGGTCCACATGGCACCATTTCAGTGCGAGGGTCACTTAAAGACCCTGGATTCGGATAGACGAATCCGGACTCAGCAGGCTAGGGGCTCCCTAGCCGCACACCCTTTCATAAGGGGCTGCGCGCACAACTAACCACGGTTTCATATAAACCTAGCTTTAATTATTTGCACTTACTATTTTGCATTATGTTCGCACGAACTGTTTCTAAAACTAAAATGTTCCTCTTTTTCTATAGATGAACAAACGTGCGTACCCGTCCAGGATAACGGCACAACGGAGACACAGGCGCAGACGTGCAGTAGGGGCCCGTTGCAAGGATTCTTTTCAGATTAAGACCCTACGTAGACCTTTTTATTACTGTCTCTTGTTGTTAATCTCCCTTGGCTTCCTCCTATAGCCAAAGCGGAGCCCGACGCTTTGGCATTGGCCGCGTCGGAAGACAATGCCCGTACCTGGACACAAGGGGTTTAGGGCATAATTCTGCCCGTTATCATAAAGTCCGAACACCTTCGGGAGTGTTCGGCGTCTCAAGTTGGGCATTATATGCATCAGCTCCGAATCATGTCTTTGGTCAAATGTTGGGTTTGCCCGGCTCCTTTGTTTTGCTGCCTTACGTTCCGTATCACCCGGCTAACGCGGCACCAGGAGAACTACTGCGATTGTGCCCCAGTTCGGCTGGGCGAGCGCCTCAGTAGAGAAAGCCGAAAACTGACTGTCATGATATAGCGAGAGTCTGGTCAGCCACTTGATCGACCACCGGAATGTTTAGAATTCCCCGCTTTGACGAAGGGCCGCTTCCCGGTCAGACACATACGCACCCCGAATCCGGAGATGTGCGGTGTCATTAGGGGCTATATCGTAGCCCCACCCTCGAGCTCCATTGGTTAAGTGAAAGAGATAAAGCACTATAGTCCGGATTGCCTCGTTCGCTACGCTACCACCTCCTTATAACAGGACCGAGACGTCAGATTAAAGTGTGAAAAAGCGCTATTTTGCGAACACCCCGGCACCTTGTGCAAGGGGGCTGAAGCCGAAGACTGCATCTTTCAGGTTATACACAAGTATACACAAACGACTGCACAGGAGAAGTTTTACTACTTGGAAGCACAAGTATAAAAAGCATTCATACCATAATCACTGATATACAAGTTAATGCGTTCCATTGAACGTTACATTCTTTGAGCACTGCGACTCTATTATACGAGCGCCGCGCATAACTTCCCCAAAATAATGCTCGGCAGGAAGCTGGTTCCCATCCGAACCCTGGGCAGCAACAGCGGTGGCATCCATCTCCGGACACTGCGCCTTTACACGGGCCAGAGCCATCCACGCGCCCTCGATGCAAGCCGACCACTTCATCTCCTTGATATGCGGCACCGCCCCAAGGAACTGCTGCAGTAGGCCGAAATAGCTCGTCGCCTTGGACCTCTCTGGCCACACATGGGCCACGATGTCAGTCATAGCCAGCCTGGTCAGTCTATTCAATTCGGCCCATTCGGCCAACCTGTCCGACAGAGGAAGAGGGCGATCCGGACTGTGGAATTGAGTCCAATATAACTCTTCCACCTCGTGATCCCCCTGGCTCCGAAAGTGGTTAACGGCGTCAGCCGCACTCGCAGCTAAGTCCATATAAGGATCCTCCGAACTCCACTGCCGCTAAAATTTAGCATACTTGGCATCCATAAACCGGCGACGCATAAGAAACGGCTTGCCAGCCGTGATTTCTCCGGCTTGGCGCAGCTCCTCCTTCATAGCCCGCATTGCAGAACAGGCATCCTTGGCTTCGGCGGTGGCCTTCTTCAGGTCTTCCCGCTCCGATAAGCGCTCCTTTTCAAGAGCCTCGCTATGGTCGGTAGCATCCTTTAAATTCTGGGCCAATTCGGCCACCTCCGCCCTGCTTAGGCAGTGCGCAACCTTTTCGACCTTCAACTCCTCGGCCGCCCTCGTGGCAGCCGCATCACTCCTTCGGGCTTGCTCCTTAGCTTGCGCAAGCTCGGCCCGAAGTCTCTCCATAGCAGCAGCACTGTCTGCATAAATAGCATATAACTTATCAGAGGAGGGCTTTAACCCACTCAATAAAGCGGCTACGGAGAATTTATTTACCTTGCGACTCGTCAAGTCGCTGATTGACAAGTGCGATGTCAGCATCTGCCATGTCCAGTTGCCGACTCAGTTCGGCAAACTGATCAGTCCGGCTGGCCCCCGGACTATCCGCCACCTGTGCCAGAACGGCGGTATTCATTACCTGAGACAATTAGATTTTCGATCCTCGGTACGTTGTCGTCTTCGACAACCTACCGAGTCTCGGGGGATACTATCTATACAGGGCGCATTTTTCATATGCACAACTGTTAAAAAAACAAAGGGGTACGCCATTTTCGCATACCTCAAATCCCGCCAGCAAGCTCATGGCGGCCTCACGCAATCCGCTTTCAGTGGACGAAATCCTTCCAATCACCATACGCATTAACGCACAGTGATCTTCTGAAATGGACGCCCTCTCAAGCAAACTCTTCAGTTCTCCCGGCCGGACTCTGGTGGGTGTTGAACTCCTTGGCCTCTCCGGACTCAGGGACGCCCTCCGTGACGACACTTCGGGCTCGCCTGCCTCATCTGGCAGCGTGGCAAATGGAGGCGTATCACTCTCCATCATCTCCGGAAGAAGATCCCCCGAGGATGAACTCATCTAAGACGGCTGCAGATCCGAACTGCGATATAAATATTTCGGTTACCTACAGAAGCATAAACGAAGGTACTTCCGTATTAAAACTCTCTCTTTCATACTCACGACTCGTTGGAGGGCTGATCCTTGGGCGATGATTGCGCGTCCGGATTCTCTCCAGACGCCGGACTCCCCGGTGGGGATTTCTTCCCACGCTTAGGGGCTGGGACCTCCGGATCTTCGGAGGCGGTCCTCTTCTCCTTCTGAAGGGAGGGGTCCTTGGTTCCCTCCTCTTCAGTCGCCCCTTTGGACGAAGTATTAGCTCCTTTATCTCCCCCGTCGCCCCCCTCTGTGGGCGCAACCTCCAACATTCTAACCAGCACGGGCTCCAGTGCGGTCTCTGGGAGGGGGGCCAGACACCTTATCAGCCTTGATCACGCCACCCATTCCTGTAGAGGATAAAAAAGGGGTCAGGAGATGATCTTTTGAAAGGCATACAGATAGAACGTCCGAACTTTGAGCTACTTACCTGAGTATCCGGGCGATCGCGGCTTAAGCCCGCGTCCTCGGCCGAATCCGGACACGCTACCTGCGGTCCGAAGAATAGCTTGTACATCTCCATGGGTGTCGCGCCCATAAAATGCTGGAGAATACGAGGTCCCTCCGGATTGTACTCCCATAGCCGGAGAGGACGACGTTTGCAGGGTAGGAGGTGCCTGACTAGCATGACTTGCATCACCTTGACCAGGCCGATCTCCCTTGTTTGGAGGTCTCGAATCCGGCCCTGCAGTGCGGGCACGTCCTCGGACGGACCCCAGTTGAGCCCTTGGTTGACCCACGACATCAGTTGTTGTGGAGGTCCCGGGCGGAAGGAGGGCGGCGGCTTCTGCTTGCTGCCCCTTGGAGCGGTGATGTAGAACCACTCCTGCTGCCACAATCCCTGTTCCTCTTGGAAGGAACCTTCGAGCCACGGGGCATCGACCTTCTTGCTTATGGTCACCCCGCCACACTCTGCTTGATACCCCCCGATCATCTTCGGCTCCACCTTGAATGTTTTCAACCACAGGCCGAAGTGGGGGATGACGCGGAGGAAGGCTTCACAGACGATGATAAATGCGGAGATATGGAGGATGGACTCCGGAGCCAAGTCGTGGAAGTCCAGCCCGTAGAAGAACAGGATCCCCCTCACGAAAGGATCCGTCGGGAAGCCCAGTCCCCGACGGAGGTGAGATGTGAAAACGACGTATTCGCCGGGCTCGGGGGCTGGCATGGCCTGCCCAGGGGCAGGCAACCTGTGCGAAACTTCGTAGGCCAGGTACTTGGCCTCACGCAACTTCAATATGTCCTCCTCCGTGACGGAGGAGGGCACCCACCGGCCCTAGAGGCCGGAGCCGGACATTGCTGTAGATCCGAAGCGCTCGAGTCTGAAGCTCTCGGTGTTGGAACTGGGAGCAGAGGAAAGATTCGATGCGAGGTTGAAAGACAAGGACAGGCCTTGGTCCTCTTATAAAGGGGAAATAATACCAAGGGCCGTCTCCGTGACCGTTTGAGATTCCCCTTCGATAGAGGAGGCGTGGCGACGGGAACGGTTGGGTTACCCACGCACGTATTGATGAGGATCCCGGAATAAAAGGGAACACGATCTCTACTTCGACAGGACGTGCCAAGGAAACCGCTTCGCTAAATGTGCTGAGGCGGAGTAATAAAGACAATTCAAATGAGGGCTTGGCTGCGGTGTGATGTCACGCTGCGTAATACGTCAGCAGATTGAACTGAGTGTGTATTTTATTCTCTCTACGTTAGAATGTGGAAATTATTTTGCAGAGCCGGACATTATCCTGGTGTTCATTATCTTCTCCGGATTATTCAAGGGAGGAACCCGCCTTGCAATGCCGAACATTATGCACGCCGGACTTATCGCCATTGAAGACTGGTTCAGGGGCTACTGAGGGAGTCCTGGACTAGGGGGTGTCCGGATAGCCACACTATCGATATCCGCCGGACTCCCAGACTTCGAAGATAGGAGATTGAAGACTCCGGCTCGTGTCCGGAAGGTACTTTACTTGGCGTGGAAGGCAAGCTTGGCAATACGGATATGTAGATCTCCTACCATTGTAACCGACTCTGTGTAACCCTAGCCTCTCCGGTGTCTATATAAACCGGAGGGCCTTAGTCCGTAGGACACAACATTACATCTCAACAATCATACCATAGGCTAGCTTCTAGGGTTTAGCCTCATTGATCTCGTGGTAGATCTACTCTTGTACTACCCATATCATCAATATTAATCAAGCAGGACGTAGGGTATTACCTCCATCGAGAGGGCCTGAACCTGGGTAAAAACATTGTGTCCCTCGTCTCCTGTTACCATCCGCCTAGACGCACAGTTCGGGACCCCCTACCCGAGATCCGCCGGTTTTGACACCAACATTGGTGCTTTCATTGAGAGTTCCTCTGTGTCGTCGCCGATAGAGCGGATGCCTTTACCCGTCTTCAAAGACGGTGTTCTCACCGGAGGGGCCTTGGCCGCCGGTCAGACAATCCGGCTCGGCGGTTTCCTTATGACCGCCTGTCCGGCCGTCACTTTGGCAATGACTTCTCAAGTCATCGAAAGCAATCTTCGAGTCAGCCCTAAAGCTGCCGAACAGTTAGATCCAATCGAGCTCTCGTCTGTTAACGAGCTCTTGGATCGCATCGCCGCCCTGGGAGTCGCAACGGACTACGATCAGATCGGGCTTAAAACCGATCTGAGAGAGATTAACTCTCCCCAGGCTACCCACCACGTCGAAGTGGTAGAAGAACAACTCGGCAATTCGTTGCCATTGTTGAAAACAATCTGTGTCCGGATTCCCGAACCCTCCATGCCGGATTCCCGCGGAGGGACGGACCCTGATCGAGCATTGAACCTAAAATCATGCGTCGCCCCGGACTCGCTGGTCTATTTCCAGCAAATCAAGCTTCCAAGTTCGGAAGACCCTTGGCCTTTGAGCCCAAAGATGGGCAGGGATCCGGATTTTATTCCACCCACCCGCCCAGACATATGCGACCTATCTCTAATTCGGCAAGAGCCCTCAGAAACAGTACATCATTACTGGGCCAGATTCCTCCTTGTTATGGACAGGATAAAGGACTGCGGAGAGGAAAACGCAATCTCAATCTTCTGCAATAACTGCACGGACAGGGGAATCCTGAACGCCATTGATCGTCGCAAGATTACGCGTTTTACCGATCTGGCGTCCATAGTACGAAAGTACTGTGCGATGGAAAGTTTCTGGAAAACTGAAAAATCAATTTTGGGATAATCCGGCACCAAACCCAGTCCGCGGTAAGAGGGCGCCCCACAATCAGGCCCCAAATGCAAAAACCAAAAAGCAAAAACCCAGCAAGGGAAACGGAACCGTATTGGAGGGATGACTCAATGGAAGAAAAACCCAGCATGGTTATCGATGACAAGCTAGCCTATTTTGTGGGGCCGCGTGTGGAACGTAAATGCATGACTTTGACCCAAAAAACAAGAGAGGTTATACGACCAAGATGGTGATTCCTCTTGGTCAGTCTTACAATATGACTTTGTGAGATGCCCACTCCGTGGGGTGGGGGATGCCTGGTTAATTTGTTGTAACGCCCCGGATTCGATGCGCCAGGTGTCTTCCAGTTATTCGCCGTCGTTGCCATGTCATTTTCTTGCGTGTTGCATTTTATCATGTCATCATGTGCATCTCATTTTGCATACGCGTTCATCTCATGCATCCGAGCATTTTCCCCGTTGCCCGCTTTGCAATCTGACACTCCTATGTCCCCCGGCTCCCCCTTTTACCTCTTTTGTGTGCGGGTGTTAAACATTGTCGGCATGAGCCGAGGTTTGCCAAGCGGCCCTGGTATATCACCAGTAGACCGCTTGTCAAGTTTCGTGCCATTTGGAGGTCGTTTGATACTCCAACGGTTAACGGGGTAACCGTAAAAGCCCTCTTTGTGTTGCGGCACAACACCCCTCCAAAGTGCCCCAAACCCCAGCAAACTCCCCTCCATGCTCTCGGTCGTTCGATCATGACCGTGTGGGCGAAAACCGCACCTCATTTGGAGCTTCCTAGCTCCCTCAACCTATAAATATGCCCTCTCCCCCGAAATTCACGGACAAAACCCTAGCCTTCTTCCTCCTCCCGCCGATGGACACGTCCACCCGCCGCTCGGACATGTCCGATCCCGCCAGACGCAACTCCGCCGCCGCCCGCAGCCTATGGCACGCCGCCACATGTCGCCCCGCGCCGCCGCAGCCCGCCGGGGCCCGACCACGGCCCGCCCGGGCCGGATCTGGGCCCGAGCTGCCCATCGCGCCCCGCCTCCCGTGCCTGGCGCCCGTCCCCACCACCGGCGTGCGTCCCCACTACCGAGCGCCATCACCACCGGAGCACCCGCGCCTCCCGGTCGAACCCCGCCGCTGACGCGCAGCCCGCTCCGCCGCCCGCGGCCGCCGTCGTCGTCACCGCCGGCCGGAGCGACCCCGCCGCCATCCAGGGAGCCCGTCGGACCCCCGCCGCCTCGCTCCGCGGATGCCACCGCCGCCTTGCGCGCCCCATGCCGCTCGCCGGAGCAGCGCCCCTTGTCCGCTCCGGTCGCCGCCCCTCGCCAACGCCGCCTCCCGTCGCCCTCGCCTCCAACTCTGGTCGTCACCCTCGCCGGAGCTCTTGCCGGAGCCGCCGGACCCGTCGCCCCGGATCGGGACGAGATCCACCAGGAGCCCATCCAAACGCCCGCGCCCGATCCGAATCTCTCCGTCCCGCACGACCGCGTCCAGTTTCCGAGGTTGAAATTTCAACCAAGTCCCTGTTATTTTGACATTATGTTGCCTTGTTCATCGCTTCATAACTTGCTGCATACTGCTCCGTTTCGTGTGTATAATATTTAAAATTGTTCTTCTCAACGAGTACTTCATTTCATTCTATTGCATCATGTTCATTTGAGTCCATCTTGATGCCCTAATCATCGTTGCAAGAGTGCTATATAATGTTGTCTGCTGTCTGTTAACAGAACATGCTCATTTGTCATTTTTGCCATGTTTGATGTGTGCATCCTATGAGCATGAGCTCTACATGAGTTTTGAACTATGATATGCCATCTTCATTGTGGTGCCATCCATGTATTTTTGTGATTCTTGTACTGAGTGCATCAAGCTCATGAAGTAGGGTAATTGTTGTTGCTGTTTTGCTAGGCTCATTCTGTTATATTTGTTGCTATGTAAACCTGCTTCTACAAGTCCTTATATGCATAATTTGGAGATGTTCACTAAGGATGATTTGTTATACATGTCATGCTCTATCCATCCATGCCACTGGTTCCATTTATAGCTTGCTGTAGCTTGTTGTTATCTTGCTCCAAATTTGCTAAATAATGTTGTTGTTAGCCTGTTAACATTAAGTTCAATGTTGCCATGATTGTTGCTAGTGATCCATGCACCCTATGAACTTGCTTTTGCCATGCTTAGCTTCATAAACATGTCTTCTTACTGTTGGTTGCCTTTTCATGCCATGTGTTGCTCTGTGGTGAGTGGTTCAAGCTCACCAACATGCCTACTTGTTGTTGTTCCTGCCATGTATGAACATGTCATATAACTTGCCATGTTTACGTGGGTGCCATCATATTTTCTGTGCCCTTTTGGCTCATGGTCAGTAAGGGACTTTTGTTCTATGCAATTATTAGATTCATGCCATACCTTTTTTTGCCATGATAAATTCCTGTAGCATGTCGTTTGATAGCTCTAAACATTGCAACCTGATGTTATTTCTGCAAAGTCTGAAACTGTTAATATATGCAATCTTGCCATGTGTTTTTGAGCATGTTATAGTGTTTTCTGGGGATAGCTCAGTGTTCATGTTTTGTCGTGCTTTACCTCTACTTCATGCCCATGCCTTTTGTTCTTACATTGGGATGCTGTAGCTTATTGTTTTGATGCTTGCAAGATGCCTAGTTGCTGTTTTGGATAGCTTGTCCTTTAAACTTGTATAGAGTGTATGTGTTGAACCGTTGCTCCGTTTTGAGTGTGCTCTATATGAAACTTGCTTGATTTTGCATGAAGTTTCATATTATCATGTTGCATCCTTGTTTTGAGGTGTTTGCTTGATGTTTGTATGCATTTTGCATCAATGCCATGTTTAACTTGTTTTGCTCATATCTTCTAGGTCGTAGCTCCGAATCTAAGGAACTTTATATGTAACTTGACTAGAATTTCGTGTAGATCATCTTGGTGCATCTTAACTTGCTGTTTAACAACTTGAACATAAGGTTTATTCAGTTCTGGACCAATTTCTAAATTTGCATATGAGGACTTACCGGAATTGCTATATGTTGTTTCCGGCCTCATTTAAACTTGCCTTGATGTGTTGTTTTTGTTTGCATCATCTCTTGCCATGAGTAGCCTCATCTAGCTTTGTCATGCATCATGATTGGTTGTGCATCATGTCTTCTCTATGTGTGGTGTGTTTACCATGTTGTGTCCTTCTTCTCGATAGTTCCCGTTTCATTGCGATCGTGAGGATGCGTTCGTCTACGTGTGGTTCGTCTTCGTGGCTTCATCTTCTTCATGGACTCGTTCTTCTTCCTTGCGGGATTTCAGGCAAGATGGCCATCACCTTGGATCACACTACTATCATTGCTATGCTAGTTTCTTCGTTCTATCGCTATGCTGCACTACCTATCTTTTGCTCTTGAAGCCTCCCCAAATTGCCATGAACCTCTAACCTTTTGCACCCTTCCTAGCAAACCATCGCTTGGCTATGTTACCGCTTTGCTCAACCCCTCTTATAGCGTTGTTAGTTGCAGGTGAAGTTGAAGATTGCTCCATGGTGGAAAGGATTTTTTTGGGATATCACAATATCTCTTATTTAATTAATGCATCTATATATTTGGTAAAGGGTGGAAGGCTCGGCCTTATGCCTGGTGTTTTGTTCCACTCTTGCCGCCCTAGTTTCCGTCATACCGGTGTTATGTTCCCGGATTTTGCGTTCCTTACGCGGTTGGGTGATTTATGGGACCCCCTCGATAGTTCGCTTTGAATAAAACTCCTCCAGCAAGGACCAACCTTGGTTTTCCATTTGCCTCACCACCACCTACTTTTCCCTTGGGAGTAATTAACCCAAGGGTCATCATTATTATAGCCCCCCCCGGCCAATGCTTGTCTAAGTGTTGGTCCGAACCAGTGCCACTTGCAGCGCCACCTCGGGGAAACTCGAGGTCTGGTTTTAGTTGTACGTAGTGTTCATCCGGTGTTGCCCTGAGAACGAGATATGTGCAGCTCCTATCGGGATTGTCGGCGCATCGGGCGGTCTTGCTGGTCTTGTTTTACCATAATCAAAATGTTTTGTAAACCGGGATTCCAAGACTAATCGGGTCTTCCTGGGAGAAGGAATATCCTTCGTTGATCGTGAGAGCTTATCATGGGCTAAGTTGGGACACCCCTGCAGGGTATGAACTTTCGAGAGCCGTGCCCGCGGTTATGTGGAAGATGGGAATTTGTTAATGTCCGGTTGTAGATAACTTGACACCAGATACGAATTAAAACACATCAACCGCGCGTGTAGCCGTGATGGTCTCTTTTCGGCAGAGTCCGGGAAGTGAACACGGTTTCTGTGTTACGATTGACGTAAGTAGGAGTTCAGGATCACCTCTTGATCATTGCTAGCTTCACGACCGTTCCTTTGTTTCTCTTCTCGCTCTCATTTGCATATGTTAGCCACCATATATTCTTAGTCGCTGCTGCATCCTCACCACTTTACCCCTTCCTTTCCCATTAAGCTTTGCTAGTCTTGATACCCATGGTAATGGGATTGCTGAGTCCTCGTGGCTCGCAGATTACTACAACAACAGTTGCAGGTACAGGTTATGCGATGAACATGACGCAAGAGCGATGTTTGCTTGTTTTGGAGTTCTTCTTCTGCTTCTTCGATCAGGGGATAGGTTCCAGGTCGGCAGCCTGGGCTAGCAGGGTGGATGTCATTTGAGTTTCTATTTGTGTTCCATCCTTAGTCGGATGTTGACCTCTTGTAAGATGATGTTGTATTCGTGTGGCATTGTATGCCTTATGTATGTATCACCCATCTATTATGTAATGTTGATGTAATGATATCCACCTTACAAAAGCGTTTGAATATGCGGGTCTATCCTTGGTGGGACCTTTGAGTTCCTTTTGGATAGGGTCGCATATTGGGCGTGACAAGTTGGTATCAGAGCCTCGACCGACCCTAGGAGCCCCCTTGATTGATCATGTAGTTTGGCCGTTGTTGAGTCTAGAAGAAAACTGTTTTTGGAGTCTAGTTATATCGGAGAGTAGGAATTATTTTACTCCTCAGCCCCTTCGTCGCTCTGGTGAGGAATCTTGACGTAGGTGTTTTGAGTCACTCCTCTTCCCCTTCAAATTTTTCTTTAGGATCACGCAGTTTGGTTTTCCGATCGTTATTCCTCAGCTCTTTTCATCCGGTGCTTTTCTCGTCAAGTTGACTCGAGCCTCTTTATCGTTGTCAAGTTCAAGCCTCAGTTGTTTTCTTTTCCCACCCGCCCACCCCTTTTTCTTCTTGGAGCCGGAGTCCGTAATCGAGTATCCATCCTACTCATGCAAAGTCTTTGCTTTCTTTCCTCAATGATTCCAATCGGTGTTTCCTCTTGAAGTTATTCGTCGGTGTCCCCTTCCAAGTTGCCTTTGTTTTCCCGCCCTCCCACCCTTTCTCTTCCCGGAGTTTGAGTCTGTTTCGAGCATCAATTTCATTAGTGTGGTGCCTCTTCAGTCTTCCCTCAATCATTTCAACTGGTGAATTCTCATCTCGGTGGACATTCTTCATCTCTTTTCTTCTCCGGTGGATTCAATTCCAATTTTCGGTAGTGATTACATTCTTTTGCTTGGATCAACTGTTCCCTTTGCTCGTTCGCCTCTCGCCAGATTATCCTTCGAGAGTGTTCAAGACATCTCAGGAGATTCGTCTGTGTTCGAATTAATTCGAGGTTATCACCTCATTTAAAAATTTCAATCATTCCGGTGCATCATCTACTTCTTCAACAATCCTTTTCAACGGTGTTTTCTTTTAGTGGGTCCTAACCCACAGGTCTTTTTCCAGGATCTTACCTGACTCTTCTAATTATTCCGGAGCCATTCCTATTTCTTTTCGAGTCTGGCGTAAGTATGATTTCATCAGTCAGATGCCTTTCCAAGATCGATTTCAAATCATTTTCATTGTTTGCTCAACCTCTTCGTTTTTCATTCTCCTGGAGTATCTCAACAAATTTTGGTGGTGTCTCCCGTCGTCAATTGAAGACCGAAGAAGAGTTTTTCCTCTAAATCTTGTATGTTCTCTCGAATATTCGTGGTTCCAACTTCATGTTATCCTCGCGAATTATTCCATTTGTCAAATATTCCTTTGCTTACCCATCCGGAGCATGTCAGGAGTTGTTTTTCCATTTCTTTCACCGGAGGCCATCAATCCAGTTATCGTTCTCTATTTATCCCGGTGCTTCATTCAAGTGTTCTTTAATCAGCTCATGATCTCTTTGTTCTTTTGCATCTAAATCCCCTCTAGCATATTTGTTCTCCTAATTCTTCCCGGTGATTCATTCTCTTTCGAATTCTTACGGTGGTTTGTTCAAGATTCTTTTTCTTTGATTATCATTTTAATCCATTCGTTCTTTTAAAACCTACCGGTGGATCATGAAGACTTTCTCAAATTTTGTGCTATACCCCCTTAATCCTTTTCAAGAAGAATAAGTAGTATGTAAAATCCATTGCTTGTCATCAATTTAATTTGATAAAGGATAAGCATACAATAAATCTTATTCTTATTTCCTCAAAGTGATTAATCCTTTTCTTCGGAGTTTGTTCTTGAAGAATAAATTCTAGTTTCAAGTGTTTCATCTTTTCTTTTTCGGAGTTCAAATTTCCTCGGCCATCTCGTCGGAACCTCCATCTAAATCATCGCAAGGTTCATCTTATTCTTTCATCATTCATTCTATCTCATCATCCTTTTGTCACCGGAGTTCTTCATGATGGTTCTTCATGATTCAATTCATTCTTCAAGTGTTCATCAAAATTCTTGTTCAAGGAGTTCTAGTATCTTTTGTTCTTGCATCTCGAGGTGCAATTAAATCTCCATATTCTTTTGAAGTGGAGTTTTGCATTTCTTCGTTCTTCTAAGCTATCCAATCATTTCCCTTTGTGGCCGGTTATCACCTTATGATCTTGAGATGTTATCTATAAGACCACAACAAGCTTATTCTTTTCGTTGTTGATTTTCTCAACAACTCCGTTTAAACCTTCCTTCGAAAGATCCTTTCAATTTCATTCATGGCACAAGTTGCCATTTCCTTCTCCATTCTTTTCATTCAACTCTTCCAATTCTTACGGAGGCTTTGTGTTGTTCCTCTCGTCAAGTTTCATTCCATCTTCTCTAGTTCATGATTCGATCCTCTCCATGTTCAACCAGAGTGCTGCCTAAATCCTTTCAGTCTTATTCGTGCCTTATCTCCTTCTAACCGGAGTGGCTTCATAGTCTATCTGATTCCGTGAGATTTCAATTCTTGTCATTCTCGTCGTTCCTCTCTTCTTCTCGACTGTTCTCGATTCTTTGATTCTTCTCTTGAGTTTTTGTTTCACCTCATCCCTTTTTCCTTCCGTCTTGGCCCTAAGATCTCGGGACG
The DNA here is from genome assembly GCA_963921465.1 of Triticum timopheevii. NCBI lineage: Eukaryota > Viridiplantae > Streptophyta > Magnoliopsida > Poales > Poaceae > Triticum > Triticum timopheevii. The sequence goes on from OY997270.1 coordinate 147,590,879, forward strand.
AGATCTCTTGTTAGTGGAGGAGTGTTGTAATGCCCCGGATTTGATGCGCCAGGTGTCTTCTAGTTATTCGCCGTCGTTGCCATGTCATTTGCTTGTGTGTTGCATTTTATCATGTCATCATGTGCATCTCATTTTGCATACGCTTTCATCCCATGCATCCGAGCATTTTCCCCGTTGTCCGTTTTGCAATCCGACACTCCTATGTCCCCCGACGCCCCCTTTTACCTCTTTTTGTGTGCGGGTGTTAAACATTCTCGGCATGACCCGAGGTTTGCCAAGCGGCCTTGGTATATCACCGGTAGACCGCTTGTCAAGTTTCGTGCCATTTGGAGGTCGTTTGATACTCCAACGGTTAACCAGGTAACCGTAAAAGCCCTCTTTGTGTTGCACCCAACACCCCTGCAAAGTGGCCCAAAACCCAGCAAACTCCCCTCCATGCTCTCGGTCGTTCGATCACGATCGTGTGGGCGAAAACCGCACCTCGATTGGAGCTTCCTAGCTCCGTCAACCTATAAATATGCCCTCTCTCCCGAAATTCACGGACGAAACCCTAGCCTTCTTTCTCCTCCCGCCGACGGACACGTCCACCCGCCGCCCGGACATGTCCGATCCCGCCAGACGCAACTCCGCCGCCGCCCGCAGCCTATGGCGCACCGCCACGTGTCGCCCCACGCCGCCGCAGCCCGCCGGGGCCCGACCGTGGCCCGCCCGGGCCAGATCTGGGCCCGAGCTGCCCATCGCGCCCCGCCGCCCGTGCCTGGCGCCCGACCCCGCCGCCGGCGTGCGTTCCCACCATCGGGAACCGTTGCCACCGGAGCACCCGCGCCTCCCGGTCGAACCCCGCCGCCGACCCGCCGCCCCGCTCCGCCGCCCGCGGCCGCCGTCGTCGTCGCCGCCGGGCGGAGCGACCCCGCCGCAGTCCAGGGAGCCCGTCGGAGCCCCGCCGCCTCGCTCCGCGGATGCCACCGCCGCCTTGCGCGCCCCGCACCGCTCGCCGGAGCAGCGCCCCTCGTCCGCTCCAGTCGCCGCCCCTCGCCAATGCCGGCTCCCGTCGCCCTCGCCTCCAACTCCGGCCGTCGCCCTCGCCGGAGCTCTCGGTGGAGCCGCCGGACCCGTCGCCCCGGATCGGGACAAGATCCACCAGGAGCCCATCCAAACGCCCGCACCCGATCTGGATCTCTCCGTCCCGCACGACCGCGTCCAGTTTCGGAGGTTGAAATTTCCACTAAGTCCCTGTTATTTTGACATTATGTTGCCTTGTTCATCGCTTCATAACTTTCTGCATACTGCTCCGTTTCGTGCCTGTAATATGTCAAATTGTTCGTATCAACAAGTACTTCATTTCATTCCATTGCATCATGTTCATTTGAGTCCATCTTGATGCCCTAATCATCATTGCAAGAGTGCTATATAATGTTGTATGTTGTCTATTAACAGAACATGCTCATTTGTCATTTTTGCCATCTTTGATGTGTGCATCCTATGAGCATGAGCTCTACATGAGTTTTGAACTATGATATGCCATCTTCACAGTGGTGCCATCTACGTATTTTTGTGATTCTTTTACTGAGTGCATCAAGCTCATCAAGTAGGGTACTTGTTGTTACTGTTTTGCTAGGCTGATTCTGTTATATTTTGTTGTTATGTAAACCTGCTGCTACAAGTCATTCTATGCATAATCTGGAGATGTTCACTAAGGATGATTTGTTATACATGTCATGCTCTATCCATCCATGCAACTGGTTGCATTTATATCTTGCTGTAGCTTGTTGTTATCTTGCTCCAAATTTGCTAAATAATGTTGCTGTCAGCCTGTTAACATTAAGTTCAATGTTGCCATGATTGTTGCTAGTGATCCATGCACCCTATGAACCTGCTCTTGCCATTCTTAGCATCATAAACATGTCTTATTACTGTTGGTTGCCTTGTCATGCAATGTATTGCTATGTGGTGAGTGGTTCAAGCTCACCAACATGCCTACTTATTGTTGTTCCTGCCATGTATGAATCTGTCATATAACTTGCCATGTTTACGTGGGTGCTATCATATTTTCTGTGCCCTTTTGGCTCATGGTCAGTAAGGGACTTTTGTTCTATGCAATTAGTAGATTCATGCCATACCTTTGTTTGCCATGATAAGTTCTTGTAGCATGTTGTTTAATAGCTCTAAACATTGCAACCTGATGTTATTTCTGCAAAGTCTGAAACTGTTAATATATGCAATCTTTCCATGTGTTTTTGAGCATGTTATATTGTTTTCTGGGGATAACTCAGTGTTCATGTTTTGTCGTGCTTTACCTGTACTTCATGCCCATGCCTTTTGTTCTTACGTTGGGATGTTGTAGCTTATTGTTTGATGCTTGCAAGATGCCTAGTTGCTGTTTTGGACAGCTTGTCCTTTAAACTTGTATAGAGTGTATGTGTTCAACCTTTGCTCCGTTTTGAGTGTGCTCTATATGAAACTTGCTTGATTTTGCATGAAGTTTCATATTATCATGTTGCATCCTTGTTTTGAGGTGTTTACTTGATGTTTGTATGCATTTTGCATCAATGCCATGTTTAACTTGTTTTGCTCATATCTTCTAGGCTGTAGCTCCGAATCTAAGGAACTTTATATGTAACTAGACTAGAATTTCGTGTATATCATCTTGGTGCATCTTAACTTGCTGTTTAATAACTTGAACATAAGGTTTATTCAGTTTTGGACCAATTTCTAAATTTGCATACGAGGACTTACCGGAATTTCTATATGTTTTTTTCGGCCTCATTTGAACTTGCCTTGATGTGTTGTTTTTGTTTGCATCATCTCTTGCCATGAGTAGCGTCATCTAGCTTTGTCATGCATCATGCTTGGTTGTGCATCATGTCTTGTCTATGTGTGGTGTGTTTACCATGTTGTGTGCTTCGTCTCGATAGTTCCCGTTTCGTGGCGATCGTGAGGATGCGTTCGTCTACGTTTGGTTCGTCTTCGTGGCTTCATCTTCTTCATGGACTCGTTCTTCTTCCTTGCGGGATTTTCAGGCAAGATGACCATCACCTTGGAACTCACTACTATCATTGCTATGCTGCGCTACCTATCTTTTGATCTTCAAGCCTCCCCAAATTGCCATGAACCTCTAACCTTTTGCACCCTTCCTAGCAAGCCATTGCTTGGCTATGTTACCGCTTTGCTCAGCCCCTCTAATAGCATTGTTAGTTGCAGGTGAAGTTGAAGATTGCTCCATGGTGGATAGGATTTTTTTGGGATATCACAATATCTCTTATTTAATTAATGCATCTATATATTTGGTAAAGGGTGGAAGGCTCGGCCTTATGCCTGGTGTTTTGTTCCACTCTTGCCGCCCTAGTTTCAGTCATACCGGTGTTATGTTCCCGGATTTTGCGTACCTTACGCGGTTGGGTCATTTATAGGACCCCGTCGACAATTCGCTTTGAATAAAAATCCTCCAGCAAGGCCCAGCTTGATTTTACCATTTGCCTCACCACCACCTACTTTTCCCTTGGGAGTAATTAACACAAGGGTCATCTTTATTATAGCCCCCCCCGGGCCAATGCTTGTCTAAGTGTTGGTCCGAACCAGAGCCACTTGCAGCGCCACCTCGGGGAAACTCGAGGTCTGGTTTTAGTTGGACATAGTGTTCATCCGGTGTTGCCCTGAGAATGAGATATGTGCAGCTCCTATCGGGATTGTCGGTTCATCGGGCGGTCTTGCTGGTCTTGTTTTACCATTGTCGAAATGTCTTGTAAACCGGGATTCCGAGACTGATCGTGTCTTCCTGGGAGAAGGAATATCCTTTGTTGATCGCGAGAGCTTATCATTGGCTATGTTGGGACACCCCTGCAGGGTATAAACTTTTGAGAGCCGTGCCCACGGTTATGTGGCAGATGGGAATTTGTTAATGTCCGGTTGTAGATAACTTGACACCAGATCCAACCTAAAACGCATCAACTGCGTGTGTAGCCGTGATGGTCTCTTTTCGGCGGAGTCCGGGAAGTGAACACGGTTTCTGTGTTATGATTAACGTAAGTAGGAGTTCAGGATGACCTCTTGATCATTGCTAGCTTCACGACCGTTCGTTTGTTTCTCTTCTCGCTCTCATTTGCGTATGTTAGCCACCATATATGATTAGTCACTGCTGCATCCTCACCACTTTGCCCCTTCCTTTCCCATTAAGCTTTGCTAGTCTTGATACCCATGGTAATGGGATTGCTGAGTCCTCGTGGCTCACAGATTACTACAACAACAGTTGCAGGTACAGGATATGCGATGATCATGACGCGAGAGCGATGTTTGCTTGTTTTGGAGTTCTTCTTCTACTTCTTCGATCAGAGGATAGGTTCCAGGTCGGCAGCCTGGGCTAGCAGGGTGGATGTCGTTTGAGTTTCTGTTTGTGTTCCATCCGTAGTCAGATGTTGACCTCTTGTAAGATGATGTTGTATTCGTGTGGCATTGTATGCCTTATGTATGTATCCCCCATCTATTATGTAATGTTGATGTAATGATATCCACCTTGCAAAAGCGTTTCAATATGCGGGTCTATCCTTGGTGGGACCTTCGAGTTCCTTTTGGATAGGGTCGCATATTGGGCGTGACATTTGTGATGCACATGTGCCACATCAAATTTGTGATTTGGTTATTTAAATATCATAGCACATCAGTTTCACACACACAAATCGGGCCACCCGCAGGTGTGGTTGGTAAGTGGTCTCACCCATGTAACGCAAGAAGAACACATCTGTGGGCCCACACATGGTCGAAATTTGATCGGAAGCAAAGGGAGGAGGGGGGTTGATATACGCCTTTCGGTTCTGTGTTACGGTACGGTGAGATGTCAGACTAGCTATTTGGGGGCATGCGTTAATAGCTAGTATTCCCCTCCCGGCAACAGGAAGTGTGTGTGTGTGGGGGGGGGGGGGGGGGGCTAGCAATAATAATGTGCGCTTTATGCGACAGGTGCCACATCAAAGTTGTGCATTGGGTATTTCAACATCTGACCACTCTTTTCATACATATATTTGGTCCACATGCAAGTGTGTTCGTGTTCTAAACCTTTCCCGCGTTTTTTGGCCAAATTTATAAACAGCAGACGAGTCGGTCCCAGCAACCGTGTGCCATTGAGTACGAAATAGACACGATTCCCTAGGACAACCCGTGTGCCGCGCCCCTGCCCCTTTCATCCACATGATCATAGTAGATTGGGCTCCATGAGGCTTCCGTCCCCCTCTCAAAAATATCTACTCCCTCGCAATCTCAAAAATATCTACCCGCATAGATGGTTTTTGTTACTCCCGCTCTGCTTCAATCAGTAGATCCAAATTTTCAGTAGCCCCGGCATTTTACTCCCGCCTCCATCCCTCGCAATCTCAAAAGTATCTTCTCGGCTAGAGTGTTTTTCTGTTTGATAGCACACGATTATTCCCGCCCCGCTCTGCTTCAATCCCTTGATCCAAATTTTTGATAGCCCCACCATTTTACTCCCGCCTGGTAAAATTTCTAGTACCTGCACCATTTCCTCAATCACCTCCTTGGACCCTGTCGTGGAATTGTCACGGCAGTTTCCCTAACAAGAGGACTTAGGTGTGGAGCCATCGCAACGTAGTTAGCTTGAAGGGGTTAAACAGGACAAAGGACACGGAGAGTTTTACGCAGGTTCGGCCCCTCACAACAAGGTAAAGGCCTACTCCTGCTTTAGGTTGTATTGCTTGGGTTTCGCTTACCAGGGAGCGAATACGCTTGAGCTAGTTCTCGACTTGTTGTTTCTTACCTTCACCCGCCGCCGGGTCACCCCTTTACATACACAGGTTAATGCCCGACGGCTTACAAAGTCCCGGTCGGCTCATAAACAACGTGTCCGGCTCGGTGACCAAACTAAACTTTCCTTAACATACAATTTAAACATATGACGGTTTATGCCCGTGGGCCTCAAGTCGCCTCCAGGTCTTGGGCCTTCAGTAAGCTTGCTTCATGAACCGCCATCTTGAACATCTTCTTGGGCCTTCTCATTATGAACGCCAGTGGTATTATCCGGCCCCTCCTGGGCGGGTCATACCCAATAGTTATATCCCCAATATTAGGCCCTAGGTTGATGTGAACTTGTTCATATCAATCTTCAATACTTGACTTAGAAAAAATCCTTCATCGTCAGTCCTTATGAAATCATATAACCGGCCATGACGTCAGCTCACAGAATTGTGCTAACTGATGTCTACTACACAACCTTCTTCTTGTAGATGTTGTTGGGCCTCCAAGTGCAGAGGTTTGTAGGACAGTAGCAAATTTCCCTCAAGTGGATGACCTAAGGGTTATCAATCCGTGGGAGGCATAGGATGAAGATGGTCTCTCTCAAACAACCCTGCTACCAAATAACAAAGAGTCTCTTGTGTCCCCAACACACCCAATACATTGGTAAATTGTATAGGTGCACTAGTTCGGCGAAGAGATGGTGATACAAGTGCAATATGGATGGTAGATATAGTGTTTTGTATTCTAAAATTATAAAAACAGCAAGGTAACGAATGATAAAAGTGAGCGTAAACGGTATTGCAATGGTAGGAAACAAGGCCTAAGGTTCATACTTTCACTAGTGCAAGTTCTCTCAACAATAATAAAATAACTGGATCATATAACTATCACTCAACATGCAACAAAGAGTCACTTCAAAGCCACTAATAGCAGAGAACAAACAAAGAGATTATTGTAGGGTACAAAACCACCTCAAAGTTATCCTTTTTGATCGATCTATTCAAGAGTCTGTAGTAAAATAACATGAAGCTATTCTTTCCGTTCAATCTATCATAGAGTTCGTACTAGAATAACACCTTAAGACACAAATCAACCGAAACCCTAATGTCACCTAGATACTCCAATGTCACCTCAAGTATCCGTGGACATGATTATACAATATGCATCACACAATCTCAGATTTATCTATTCAACCAACACAAAGTACTTCGAAGAGTGCCCCAAAGTTTCTACCAGAGAATCAAGACAAAAACGTGTGCCAACCCTTATGCATAAGTTCATTGAACCTACAAGTTGATCACCAAAACATACATCAAGTATATCACGTGAATATCCCATTGTCACCACAGATAAGCGTGGCAAGACATACATCAAGTGTTCTCAAATCCTTAAAGACTCAATCTGACAAGACAACTTCAAGGGGAAAACTCAATTCATTACAAGAGAGTAGAGGGGGAAAAACATCATAAGATCCAACTATAACAGCAAAGCTCGCGATACAACAAGATCGTATCACCTCAAGAACACGAGAGAGATGGAGAGAGAGATCAAACACATAGCTGCTGGTACATACACTCAGCCCTGAGGGTGAACTAATCCCTCCTCATCATGGAGAGCACCGGAATGATGAAGATGGCAACCGGTGATGGATCCCCCTTCGGAAGGGTGCCGGAACAGGGTCCCGATTGGTTTTTGGCGGCTATAGATGCTTGCGGAGACGGAACTCCCAATCTATTGTGCTCCGTGATGTTTTTACGGTATATGGATATATATAGGCGAAAGAAGTCGGTTAGGGGAGCCACGTGGGGCCCACGGGGGTGGGGGCGCGCCCAGGGGGTAGGGCGCGCCCCTGGCCCTTGTGGCCACCTCGAAGCTTCCCTGATGTCTACTCCAAGTCTCCTGGATTGCTTCCATACTAAAAATAACTCTCCTGAAGGTTTCATTCCGTTTGGACTCCATTTGATATTCCTTTTCTTCGAAACACTGAAATAGGCAAAAAAAACAACATTATGGGCTGGGCCCCCGGTTAATAGGTTAGTCCCGAAAATAATATAGAAGTGTATAATAAATCCCATAAACATCCAAAATAGATTATATAATAGCATGAATACTTCATGAATTATAGATACGTTGGAAACGTATCAGCATCCCCAAGCTTAATTCGTGCTCGTCCTCGAGTAGGTAAATGATAAAAGAAATAATTTATGAAGTGTGAATGCTAGCAAGTTCACAAGTTTGATCAATGGTAATTTCAATCACCTTTTCTAGCATCATTATATCTCATAAGAGTAGCTCATCTCATAAAGCTATTCACATGTTAAAGCATAGACGATAATCTTTCTTGAAAACTAGCAAACTAGGTTCTCAGTCATCAAACAATTGCAATTCATCTTATTTTCAGGAAGGGTCTATGTAAGATCTTTGATTTAGCAAATCCCACATATTCAACTATCATATAGTCTTCCATGATTGCTACCACTCAAAGCATATCATTAGAACAAATAGCATCGATTGAACACAAAGAAAGATAGGGGCTTAATGTATCGCCTCCCAACTTACTTATCATATAGATAATTGTCAACAATAACAATTCATGATCAAATATATTTGAATGGCCATATATGCTTAGATCTTTCCCCATCACATGATGCTTGCCAACTAAAAGGGTAGGTTGGAATGAGAATGAATACAACCGACTCTTGCGCAAAAGTAAAAGATAGGCCCTTCGTAGAGGGAAGCAGAGATTTGCAGAGGTGCCAGAGCTTGAAGCTTTAAAACGGAGATGAAAATAATTTTGAGAGGTATGCTTTCATTGTCAACATAACGACCAAGAGTTCCCAATATCTTCCATACTAGATACATTATAGGCGGTTCCCAAACAGAAAGGTAAGGATTTTACTCGCCCTCCACCAACAATCACACTCCACGGCTTATCCGAAACAACAGGTGCTGTCCAACTATCAACAATCCTGGGGGAGTTTTGTTTAATTATTTGCGATTTGTTTTTGATCTTTTGATCATAGGACCGGGCATCCCAGTTACCAGCCATTCTTCTCGTCAATGATGAGCGGAGTGCACTTCATCGTGAGAGTAACCCACCTAGCATGGAAGATACTGACAGCCCCTAGTCGCTACATGAGTGATTCAGGCATACAAAACAGATTATTATTTGAAGGTTTAAAGTTTGGCACATGCAAATTTACTTGGAACGGCAGGTAAATACCGTATATAGGTAGGTATGGTGGACACTCATGGAAGAAACTTGGTTCAAGGAATTTGGATGCACAAGCAGTATTCCCGCTTAGTACAGATATTTTGGCTAGCAAAGGATTCTAAATAGCAAGCACCACATGTTGGATGATCTATAACAATATAACTTCTATATAAATATACCCAAGCATAACTCATTATGTTGTCTTCCTTGTCCAATTTCAACTAATTTGCTCAGGTTTAAAAATAGTTAATGGGGCTCACAATCGTAGAAGATGTCTAAGATAGTATATTTATATGTGAAATCTCTCTTCCTTCAATATTCTTTCATGAATTGTTCGAGTGACCAATACAATGTTTGCTAACCTTCAATAAATTTACCACCTCTACTTCTTAGATGTGAAGTCATTACTCCCCATGGGGTAAGCATATGGAACATATATAAATTCAGATTTATGATATTCAAATCATTCAACCATTTACTCATAGGATATAAGTGAAGCACACAAGTAAATGGTAAACTACTCCAAAAAGGATATAAGTGAAGATCAATGAGTAGTTAAATAATTATGTAGCTATGTGAAGACTCTCTAACATTTAAGAATTTCAGATCTTGGTATTTGATACGTCCATTTTGCATCATGCTTTTATATCAATATTTATTGCATTATGGGCTGTTATTACACACTATATCTCAATACTTATGGCCATTCTCTCTTATTTTACAAGGATTATCATGAAGAGGGGGAATGCCGGCAGCTGGAATTCTGGCTGGAAAAGGAGCAAACATTGGAAACCTATTCTGCACAGCTCCAAAAGTCCTGAAACTCCATGAAACATCTTTTTGGAATTAATAAGAATTTTTGGGCGAAAGAAATACACTAGGGGGCCCACACCTCATCCAGGAGAGTGGGGGCGCCCCCCCTACTGGTCGCGCCCCCCTGTCTCCTGGACCCCCTGGTGGGCCCCCGGTGTCCATCTTCTGCTATATCAGAGCTTTTACCCTGGAAAAAACTGTGGGCAAGCTGTCACACCCTGCATTTTGTAACATTTCATTTGCATTAATAAAGCATGAAAATTTGGACCAACAAAAACTTTTGCATTATTTGGCTTTTATTTGGAGTTGGTTTTCTCTGTGTGCTTCTTTTCAAGTGCTCTTTAAAGTCAACTACTCCACCTCTGTACTTCATCTCCTTGCCCCCAAGCTTCTGCCCAATGACCATGCCATGTGTATACTGCAATATAGAATTTTCTTACAAAAATAATTTGGCCAAAAAGTATTTTCTAAATTTAGTTTTCCAAAAACCCCTGAATTGAGGTTTGCATTGCAAGTACTTGATTTGGGTTATGAAAAATATTTCAAAAGGTATATTTGAATCCTATTAGGTGTAGGACTCCCATAAACCACAAAAATATAATTTTAAAAGTTGTTTTACTATTTTATTTAAAAGCTTTTTCTTAAGGCCAGAAATGGTCTTTAATAGGGAAAAATTATTTTATTGTTTTAAAAATATTTGGCCAAAATTAGGGAAACTCAGTGGACATATATATTTTCCATATATAAGAGTTTCAACACATGGTCATGTTCAAAATATTGGTCAAATCCCTCAGAAACCCTTTCTGGATATTTCAAGCTTTTGAAATATTTACAAAGGAAATATTCTCCAAAAATTCCAAGAAAATTCTATCATCTCACATATGACATACTTGATGATCTTGACAAGTATCATGCCATGGAGAATAGTATAACCTCATGAAATCCCCTCAAAACCATTTCTGTCCATTTTGGAGTTTGAGCAACTTTACATTGCCAAACATGTCCAAATGTTCTCAAACTTGGTGAACATGCTCTAATGGTCTAATAATGCATCTAGACCAAATGGCACAAGTTGGAGAAGAAGATATCCTGGTCAAAGTGCCTCAAAATCTTCTCTGACCAGATTCAAATTTGAACTACTTTGTACTACCAACTTTGTCTCCATGACCCCAACTTTGGTGAGCCTGATCACATGACCAAATAAGGCCACCACACCAAGTGGTGCATCAAGGAGAAGTGATCTACTCAATTGGATCTACACAAATCCATTTCTGCCAATTTTTAGGGTTTGCAAAAGTTGCATTGGCAACTTTGTCCAAATAAGCTCAAAATGGGTGGAAGGCCCTAATTATATGTGGCATCTCACCCTGTGGAGTCTCATGGCCAGTGGAAGTCATTAACTTGCCCAAAACCTCATCAAACTCCTTCTGGCAGAATTTTGGAATGCAAATTCCAGCCCCTTCCACTAATATCCTTGAGCCCATCTTTTTACCACAACCCCTCCTCGTTCCCCTCTGCAACTTGGACGCTTTTCTGCCCGAGGAAGCAATGATGAGGGAGGGGGAAACCCCATTTGTCTTCTCTGCACAGCAGCTTCTCCCCTCTCTCTCTACGTCCTTCTCTCCCCTCGGCCCTCCAGAGCATCCAAGGCTCACTCCTAGTTTTGCCCACACCCCCTGCAGCTTCCAAACACTAGTGGACGCGCGCGGACGCGGAAAAACCGTGGATGCCGGCCAAAGTCGCGCTCTGGAGCGCCCGGCAGGACACCGACCGTTGACGCCGTGCCTCCCGACCACCTCGAGCTTCCCCCGCGCGCTAGTCGATGCCCCTCGACGTCCGCTCCACACCAGCAGGCCGCCCACTTGCTCCCGCGCCCTCCTCTCTCTCCTGCAGCTCGCGCCAGAATGCCGCCCCGCTCGGCCAATGTTCGCACCACTCCTGTGGCCTGCGTGCAGCTCGCCCCGCTCCTTCTCTCTCTCCCTGGCACCCTACACCTCTCCCACGAACACCCCCGAGCTCTCCATTCCTTCTCTAACGGCAACCCGAGCCGATCCCGCGGGCACCCGTAGGCCACGCCTACGGTGGACCTCGGCCAGCCCATATAAGGCAACCCCGAGCCCCTCTTTCGGTCCCTGTCGCTCCCCCACACTCCAAATCGACCTCCCGTACCACCCATTCATCTCCAGAACCGCCCGAGCTCGAGTTCGAGCTCGAGCTCCGCCGCCTCGGCTCGTCGGTGTTCGCGCGGTACAGGCCTCCTCCGCCTCCGTTTCTTCTCGATCTGGAACCGCGCGGCCACGCAGACCTTTTCCCCTCTCTTTCCCACTCTTTTTGCAGCCGAGAATGGCCGGATTCATCGACGCCCAAAGCACCTCCGCTGCATGACCTCTTCGCCGGTGAACTAGGCTGCTCCGGCGACCGTCTCCACCACCACCCGAACGGCGACTTCGCCCCGAATCCAACGGTACCACCCGCGCACCTCCCCGTGCTCTGTATCGCCGCCGGCGAGCTCGTCGTTGCCTCTGGCCGGAGGTAGATGACGACGGCCGTGGGGCCAGCCCATCAGCCTCACGCCCTGACGGGTGGGATCCACCCGTCAGGTTTAAAACGCGCGCGCGTGCGCGCACCGGTTCGCCCGTCGGCTGAAGGCGTATTTCGCCTTTACGCCTTCGACGTGGCGGCCCGCGTGGGCTGGTTTCCCCTCTGGGCCTGCTGCCCGTGGCCTCTCTGGCCCAGTGGCACAGCGCCACTTTTCTTTTTCTTTTTCTGTCTCCTTTCCAAAAATTCCACAGGGCAAAATATTTGTCCAAATGAAATAATTCCGACTCCTAAAATCTCAGAATAATCCCACCTATTTATTGATATATCTTTCATGCACATCCATTACACCTTTTTGCTCTGTTCAAATTTAAATTCAAATTTGAACAATAAAACCTCTGTTTGAAAATCCACAACTCTGTTTCCCTAGCTCCAAATTCAAAACCAAGAATTTTCCCCTTCCTAGTATTTTACAAAAATAAGTTGATATTTTTCTGAGCACTTTGACTTTTCTGTTTTTATTATTGTCTTATTTTCCCGTTATTTTCTTGCAACGTTAGATCCCGTATTTGACGAGGTAGCTGAGGAAGAAGGAGGAGCAGGGCCTGAAGACTTTGAAGACCAAGCCAACCAAGGCAAGCAGCCCTTTGACCATGTCTATGAAACCTTTTTATGCATGCCATATAGCTCTTTATTATTGTTGCATCGGAATCATGATGAGATGGTTAACCACGTGGTTTGGTTGCCTCGGTTACTTCCTTGTTGATACTTGCATTGTGCATGGCCCTACCGTCTTATGAGGGTTATGCCGGTGGGAGTAGATAGGATGCTAAAGTAGATGCTACGCAAAAAGGGATGGGTATATGCATGGTGACGGAGACAAAGTATCTTCAAAGGATTTTCGAAAACCCCGTCGGGTGCCACTTATGCCCGAGGGAGATGATGAGATGGGTAACCACTTGATGACGAAGTGGTGTACCGAGGCAAAGGGTGTGTGTTGTTTTCGAAAATGGATTAGATTTAAGATTTGATGATTGTCCCAACCTTACATGCGCAACCACTCTACCCTTATATGGGAAAGGGCATTATTGAGTACCTAGACCGATACTAGCTTGGGGCCCGCATTACTAGTGACGGGAGAGTTGTTGGTGCGCTCTCTCGGGACGGGGTCGTGCCAGTTAGGGCGGCCATGACTGTTTTCACAGGGCACCGGACACACCGTTGGTACCCCGTGCCAGTGGTATGTGATAATTATGGGAGCAAGGCTCCACGAAAGTGTGATGTGAAATGTTGGGCACGGGGGTTACTGCCAATCGAGTGGACTCCATGTTAGTGTCGTCTAGGGAAAGGTAGTGATCGGGTGCTTACCCCGGGTACTTGAGGTATCGCGGGTCGTGGATGACACGGAAGTTCCCTGGATCTTGTGGGTACAGTGTGCAACCTCTGCAGAGTGTAAAACTATTCGAATAGCCGTGTCCACGGTCAAGGACGGTTGGGCGGTGCTGCTTAAACTATGTCCAGAGTTTTGCAACCGTGTGTGTGTGAGCTGATAAAACTACCAGGGTCAAGTCAAAGAACTTGAAATGATTGAGATGGGTTGGTGCCCACTCTGTTTATGTTAGATGGGTTGGTGCCCACTCTATTTATGTTGATATCTGTAACCAGTCCTCATGGTTACTTGAACTCTCTTGATGCATGCTTTATAAAGATGTTGAACATGTCATTGCACTTAAAACTAGCTTTCTGCAAAAATTTACCTATGTCATGCATTGTTGTACCTTGAACCAAAACATGGGTTGCTTGCGAGTACATTCAAAGTACTCATTGGCTTGCCATTGGTTATTTAATTGACTAGGCATGGAAGAACCGGAGTTCGAAGAAGAGTTCTTTGGAGACGAACATGCGAACTAGGACGTTTCCCAGTCAGAATGCCTATAGGGTTAAGGCAGATGGCATGGGTTCTACTTATCAACGACGATTTCCGCTGCTTATGTTCCATTTGATATTCAGCCCTTAAGGCTTTATCAATGTAAGACTTGACCATAATGGTCACAATTTGTGTAAGACGGTATGTATGGATGTAAGACTCTTGTTATTCGGCTTCTGTGTGTTCAATGAGCATTGATCTCTGGGATCACTGTACACGTGCATTCGGTGATCTTGACTTATGAGTCGGGGTCCCACAGAGCTGGTACCAGAGCCATCCTGACTGTAGGAAGCCTTAGTTAGCATGGACGTTAGTTAGAGTGAGACTATCCACAAGATTACCCGTATACCTATGTTTTATGATAGTATCCCAAACATAGGTCACATTCCCTCTATTGACCTTTCCCCTTCCACTTTTGTAGATGGCCGTCATACCCGAGGACTTCCTGACCACCGAATTTCCCGTGCTTCTTGAGGATAGCCTCAGGAAGTGCCAGTTCACTCGAGCCCCCACCTTCTCCTACCACGATCATTGGATCAACAGCACGAAGAAGGAGTATCACGTGGAGGTAGTCGTGAGGGCGAATGACTCCCCGACGAGCTGGTTCTTTGAGGGACCCCAGATGGCAACACTGCTCCTCACCGTGGAGACTGCTGCCCTCAAGGCGCTGACTCGCCTCCGGGATCTCCTGCCAGAGATGGCAAGTGAGCCAGCCACCCGTTACCTGCCTTATTGGAAGGAGGGTGATGACGAGAGCAGCGCACCAGCCCCACCCTTGGACGAAGGACTTTCTCTCCGCTTCCAGACCTACTTCAGCTTGTGTGCCGACAGCCTGGCATAGCACCTGGCCTCGGAGTCGATGGAGCTTCGGAAGGAACTCCACGAGACCAAGGAACTCCTCCGCGTAGCTCAGATGAAGGCGGACAGGATCAAGAAGGATGGAGCACCCCCTGGACAGCCCGTTGTGGCCTATCGAGGCGGGCGACCCCCACAGGCCGCACATGCCAAGGGATCACCTCAGCCACGCCGTATGACGGCGAAGGAGTATCGCAACCTCTTCACGACGCCACCGTCAAAGCAGCACCGTGTTCAGCTCCTCCACTCCCCCACTCCCTCAAGTGATGAAGAGACTAAGACAGATGAAGATGAGGAGGAAGACCCAGAGGAGCCAGAATACCCGACCGAGCATTCCACCACTTAAACACCGTTCAGGACTAGGGAAGGCCAGTCCGTAGCCCTATGGTAGGATAGGTCGTGTACCGCTTATGCGAAGTCGAGTCCTTGTAATGGTTCATATGAAACCATGTTGTGTTGTGTTTGCTTTCAACTTGCTTTGATGAAGTCGTACTTTCCCTTTGGGAACTTGTAAATGGCGACATCCCCCATTTGGTTTTAATGCATGAGTTTGGCCCTTCTGGCCCTTGTTTAACTTAAATTTGTGTCACACCACCCCCTTACTAGGCGTCCCATCTATATTGCTTTCCCTCATTTTATTTTCCCAATCATGAGACCTTGACCGCTCCGACAGGATGCCTGTTGTAACACGTACTGGTACCTCTACCCAGCCGCAAGAAGCCGGAGGTTCTGCTGAGGCAGGAGCCAGCCAGGACCAAGCCCAAGGACAGACTCCACCGCCGCCACCTCCTCCAAACATGGACATGGCTCAGCTTCTCCAAGCCTTCCGAGAGGAGCGCCAAGCCAACACTGCAGCCCTCCAGATGATTGCTCAAGCTGTTAATCGCCAGCCGGCGGGACACGGCCATGGACGTTCCACGCTGGTGGAGTTCAAGAAGCATGCACCACCCACCGTCATCGAGACTGCTAAACCCCTGGATGCAGACGACTGGGTTCGCACCATTGAGGAGCTGTTGGCACTAGTCGGATGCACTGAGGACCGCGAGAAGGTGGCATATGCTGCCCACTGTCTCGGGGGAACTGCCAGAGCTTGGTGGGATGGATTTAAGCCTATGCATGCTGAGCAAAACATCACTTGGGATACCTTCAAGACAGAATTCTGCAAGGCCCACATTCCTTCTGGAATCATGGCCATCAAGAAGCGTGAGTTCCGAGCCCTGAAGCAAGGTAGTAGCACTGTCAAGGAGTACATGCAGAAGTTCAGTGTTCTCTCAAGGTATGCCCCTGAGGATGTCAGCACTGATGCTGCCAAAAGGGAGCGCTTCATGGAAGGCCTTAACCAGACTCTGCAGTACTCGCTTGTTGTGTGTGACTGCCCGACCTTTCCTGATCTGGTGAACAAGGCACTCATGCTTGAGGATAAGCGACGTGCTTTGGATGACACTCGTAAGCGCAAGATGATCAGCAAGGGCAGCTCCAGCAACCAGAAGCCTCGTCCGTGGCAGCCAGCTCCGGTCAAGCCAACCTATCAGCAGCCAAGAGCTCCTGCACCCCGCACCAACTATCCACCTCAGCAGAATGCCAACCCCAGGTCAGCGTACAACAACCCCAATAACAATGCTGGCAAGGGCGTCATCCCCAACCAAGTCACTTGCTTTGGATGTGGATAGCCAGGACACTACTCCAAGTATTGCCCCAACAAGAAGCCCGACGCCCCGTGCCCCAGTGCGCAGAACCCAGGACAAGGCCGTGGAATGCCACCAAGGAACCAAGCTCCCCGTAACCTGCCTAACAACGGCAGGGGTCGTGTGAATCATGTCACTGCAGAAGAAGCCCAGGAAGACCCGGACGTCGTGCTGGGTACGTTCCTTGTCAATTCAGCACCCGCAACTGTTTTGTTTGATTCTGGAGCCACGCATTCTTTTGTCACCCAAAGTTTTGCATTAAAGAGTGGCATGACCCCTACACCCCTGAATAACCCTATGGTGCTACAAAACCCCGGAGTAGAGATGAGAGCCAAGATAGGATGTAAAGGAGTCGGGATGGTCATTAACGGGGGTGGACTTCCTAGCAGACCTTATCATCCTAAAATCACAAGGCTTGGACGTGATCTTGGGAATGGATTGGCTCAGCAAGCACCAAGGCTTGATAGATTGCGCCAACCTGACTGTCACTGTGGCCAATGACCAAGGAGTCGAAGTAAAATTTGCCTCCAACCCCTCCTCTACTCAAGCCAACCAAGTCAACTATCTGACTGAAGTTGGATTGGAGCAAGTGCCGGTAGTATGCGAATACCCCGATGTTTTTCCTGATGAGCTACCAGGAATGCCTCCTGACCGAGACATTGAGTTCATCATCGAGCTCATACCCGGAGCAGGACCCATCTATAAGAAGCCTTATAGAATGGGATTGGAGGAGTTAGCAGAATTGAAGAAGCAGCTGGAAGAGCAGCTGAGGAAGGGATTTATCCGCCCTAGTGCCTCCCCTTGGGGATCACCTGTTCTGTTTGTGGCAAAGAAGGACGGTACCATCCGCTTGTGCATTGACTACCGCTCCCTCAACGAAGTTACAATCAAGAACAAGTACTCACTTCCCAAGACTGAAGATCTGTTTGATCAACTCAATGGGGCCAAGGTGTTCTCCAAGATCGACCTCAGATCTGGGTACTACCAACTGAAAATCAGACCCCAAGATATTCCGAAGACAGCATTTGTAACCAGATATGGCCTGTATGAGTGCACGGTCATGTCCTTTGGATTGACCAATGCCCTGGCTTACTTCATGTATCTCATGAATAAGGTCTTCATGGAATATTTGGACAAGTTTGTCGTTGTCTTCATTGATGACATTCTTGTCTTCTCGAAGTCGGAAGAAGAGCACGAGCAACACTTGAGGATGGTCCTAGACAAGCTTCGAGAGCACCAACTGTATGCCAAGTTCAGCAAGTGTGAATTCTGGTTGCGTGAAGTTGGATTCTTGGGTCATGTTTTAACTAAAGAGGGATTGTCAGTCGATCCCACTAAGATCGAAGCCGTGACTGAATGGCAATCCCCAAGCAATGTGAAGGAAGTCAGAAGCTTCCTCGGACTCGCGGGATATTACCGCAAGTTCGTCGAAGGATTCTCAAGCATTGCCCGACCCATGACTCAGCTCTTGAAGAAGGACAAGAAGTTAGAATGGACGCCGAAGTGCGAAGAGAGCTTCCAGGAGCTGAAGAAGAGACTGACCACCGCCCCAGTTCTGGCCACGCCAGATATACACAAGGAATTTGTTATATATTGTGATGCGTCAAGAACCGGACTGGGAGGTGTTCTGATGCAAGAAGGCAGAGTCGTAGCTTACCTTTCAAGGCAGCTACGGCCTCATGAAGAGAACTATGCTACTCATGACCTTGAGCTAGCAGCAGTGGTTCATTCCCTAAAGACATGGCGACATTACCTCTTGGGGAAACGATGTGAGATATACACGGATCACAAAAGTCTGAAGTATATTTTCACTCAAAGGGAATTGAACATGAGGCAAAGGAGATGGCTAGAATTGATCAAAGATTATGACCTTAGTGTTCAATACCACCCTGGAAAGGCTAATGTGGTAGCAGATGCATTGAGCAGGAAGGCTTGCTCCTTGAATGCTATGCTTAAGGACAAGCTACCCGCCTTGTATGAGGAACTTGAAAGCTTCGGGTTGGAACTGGTTGCACCAGGATTCTTGGCCAACCTCGAAGTTAAGCCTACCTTGATGGATGATATCAAGGAAGCTCATAAGGGACACGAGAGTATTGAAGGCATCAAGAGGAAGATCAAAGCGGGCAAAGCCCCAAGATTCACAGAAGATGAGCAGGGAGTTGTGTGGTTTGGGGATCGCATTTGTGTGCCCAACAAGGTTGAGCTCAAGAATCTGATCTTGCAAGAAGCTCATGACACCCCGTATTCCATCCACCCCGGGGGAACCAAGATGTATCAAGACCTAAAGGAAAGATTTTGGTGGCACGGGATGAAAAGGGAGATTGCCACCTATGTTGCAAAGTGTGATGTGTGCCAAAGAGTCAAGGCTGAATATCAGCGACCTGCTGGATTGCTCCAACCACTCAAGGTTCCCGAGTGGAAATGGGATAAAGTCGGGATGGATTTCATCACTGGACTACCTAGGTCAAACAAGGGACATGACTCCATCTGGGTCATAGTCGATCATTTGACAAAAGTAGCCCATTTCATTCCTGTTAAGACTACCCATGATGGCAACCAGCTGGCAACTCTCTACATCAACCGAATCATAAGCCTTCATGGTGTTCCCAAGGAGATTGTGTCAGATCGAGGAACCCAGTTTACCTCAAGGTTCTGGAAGAAGTTCCAGGAGGCCATGGGGACCAAGTTGTCCTTCAGCACTGCTTTCCACCCACAGACCGGAGGTCAGACAGAACGAGTAAATCAGATACTCGAAGACATGCTCTGAGCCTGTGTCTTAGCTTATGAAGCTAAGTGGGAGGACTGCCTCCCTTTCGCCGAGTTCTCTTACAACAACAGTTATCAGGCAAGCCTTCAGATGGCGCCATTTGAGGTGTTATACGGACGGAAATGCCGCACACCCCTCAATTGGTCAAAAACCGGAGAAGGACTTGTCTTTGGGCCTGATATCCTTCGTGAAGCAGAAGAGCAAGTCCAGCTTGTCAGAGAGCGTCTGAAGTCTGCCAAGTCAAGACAGAAGAGCTACGCTGACTCACGTCGTAGAGACATAAACTTCCGAGTTGGAGACCATGTCTATCTCCGGGTCACCCCTCTCAAAGGAACCCAGCGCTTCCATGTCAAAGGAAGGCTCGCCCCAAGATACATTGGCCCCTTCAAGATCACTGAACGACAAGGAGAAGTGGCTTACCAGTTGGAACTTCCACCTGAACTATCCGATGTGCACAACGTGTTCCACGTGTCACAACTCCGGAAGTGGCTCCAAGTTCCAGACAAGCCTGATCTTTACAAGGACGTCAATCACCAAGCCATTGACCTTCAGCCTGATTTGACTTACCGTGAGAGGCCCATCTACATTCTGGATGAGGCTGAGCGACACACTCGAAGCTGCACCATCAAGTACTTCAAGGTCCAATGGAGCAACCACACTGAAGCAGAAGCAACTTGGGAGCGTGAAGACTACCATAGATCCGAGTTTCCGTATCTCTTTAAAGCCTAGTTTAGGAATCTCGGGGACGAGATTCTTGTAAGGGGGGTAGGTCTGTCACACCCTGCATTTTGTAACATTTCATTTGCATTAATAAAGCATGAAAATTTGGACCAACAAAAACTTTTGCATTATTTGGCTTTTATTTGGAGTTGGTTTTCTCTCTGTGCTTCTTTTCAAGTGCTCTTTAAAGTCAACTACTCCACCTCTGTACTTCATCTCCTTGCCCCCAAGCTTCTGCCCAATGACCATGCCATGTGTATAGTGCAATATAGAATTTTCTTACAAAAATAATTTGGCCAAAAAGTATTTTCTAAATTTAGTTTTCCAAAAACCCCTGAATTGAGGTTTGCACTGCAAGTACTTGATTTGGGTTATGAAAAATATTTCAAAAGGTATATTTGAATCCTATTAGGTGTAGGACTCCCATAAACCACAAAAATATAATTTTAAAAGTTGTTTTACTATTTTATTTAAAAGCTTTTTCTTAAGGCCAGAAATGGTCTTTAATAGGGAAAAATTATTTTATTGTTTTAAAAATATTTGGCAAAAATTAGGGAAACTCAGTGGACATATATATTTCCCATATATAAGAGTTTCAACACATGGTCATGTTCAAAATATTGGTCAAATCCCTCAAAAACCCTTTCTAGATATTTCAAGCTTTTGAAATATTTACAAAGGAAATATTCTCCAAAAATTCCAAGAAAATTCTATCATCTCACATATGACATACTTGATGATCTTGACAAGTATCATGCCATGAAGAATAGTATAACCTCATGAAATCCCCTCAAAACCATTTCTGTCCATTTTGGAGTTTGAGCAACTTTACATTGCCAAACATGTCCAAATGTTCTCAAACTTGGTGAACATGCTCTAATGGTCTAATAATGCATCTAGACCAAATGGCACAAGTTGGAGAAGAAGATATCCTGGTCAAAGTGCCTCAAAACCTTCTCTGACCAGAATCAAATTTGAACTACTTTGTACTACCAACTTTTTCTCCATGACCCCAACTTTGGTGAGCCAGATCACATGACCAAATAAGGCCACCACACCAAGTGGTGCATCAAGGAGAAGTGATTTACTCAATTGGATCTACACAAATCCATTTCTGCCAATTTTTAGGGTTTGCAAAAGTTGCATTGGCAACTTTGTCCAAATAAGCTCAAAATGGGTGGAAGGCCCTAATTATATGTGGCATCTCACCCTGTGGAGTCTCATGGCCAGTGGAAGTCATTAACTTGCCCAAACCCTCATCAAACACCTTTTGGCAGAATTTTGGAATGCAAATTCCAGCCCCTTCCACTAATCTCCTTGAGCCCATCTTTTTACCACAACCCCTCCTCGTTCCCCTCTGCAACTTGGATGCTTTTCTGCCCGAGGAAGCAATGATGAGGGAGGGGGAAACCCCATTTGTCTTCTCTGGACAGCAGCTTCTCCCCTCTCTCTCTACCTCCTTCTCTCCCCTCGGCCCTCCAGAGCATCCAAGGCTCACTCCTAGTTTTGCCCACACCCCCTGCAACTTCCAGACACTAGTGGACGCGCACGGACGCGGAAAAACCACGGATGCCAGCCAAAGTCGCGCTCTGGAGCGCCCGGCAGGACACCGACCGTTGACGCCGCGCCTCCCGACCACCTCGAGCTTCCCCCGCGCGCCAGTCGATGCCCTCGACGTCCGCTCCACGCCAGCAGGCCGCCCACATGCTCCCGCGCCCTCCTCTCTCTCCTGCAGCTCGCGCCAGAACGCCGCCCCGCTCGGCCAATGTTCGCGCCACTCCTGTGGCCCGCGTGCAGCTCGCCCCGCTCCTTCTCTCTCTCCCTGGCACCCTACACCACTCCCACGAACACCCCCGAGCTCTCCATTCCTTCTCTAACGGCCACCCGAGCCGATCCCGCAGGCACCCGTAGGCCACGCCTACGGTGGACCTCGGCTAGCCCATATAAGGCAACCCCGAGCCCCTCTTTCGCTCCCTCTCGCTCCCCCACACTCCAAATCGACCTCCCATACCACCCATTCATCTCCAGAACCGCCCAAGCTCGAGATCCAGCTCGAGCTCCGCCGCCTCGGCTCGTCGGCGTTCGCGCGGTACAGGCCTCCTCCGCCTCCGTTTCTTCTCGATCTGGAACCGCGCGGCCACACTGACCTTTTCCCCTCTCTTTCCCACTCTTTTTGCAGCCGGGAATGGCCGGATTCATCGACGCCCGAAGCACCTCCGCCGCGTGACCTCGTCGCCGGCAAACCAGGCTACTCCGGCGACCGTCTCCACCACCACCCGAATGGCGACTTCGCCCCGAATCCAACGGTACCACCCGCGCACCTCCCCGTGCTCTGTATCGCCGCCGGCGAGCTCGTCGTTGCCTCTGGCCGGAGGTAGACGACGACGGCCGTGGGGCCAGCCCGTCGGCCTCACGCCCTGACGAGTGGGATCCACCCGTCAGGTTTAAAACGCGTGCGCGCGCGCACCGGTTCGCCCGTCGGCTGAAGGCGTATTTCGCCTTTACGCCTTCGACGTGGCGGCCCGCGTGGGCTGGTTTCCCCTCTGGGCCTGCTGCCCGTGGCCTCTCTGGCCCAGTGGCACAGCGCCACTTTTCTTTTTCTTTTTCTGTCTCCTTTCCAAATATTCCACAGGGCAAAATATTTGTCCAAATGAAATAATTCCAGCTCCTAAAATCTCAGAATAATCCCACCTATTTATTGATATATCTTTCATGCACATCCATTACACCTTTTTGCTCTGTTCAAATTTAAATTCAAATTTGAACAATAAAACCTCTGTTTGAAAATCCACAACTCTGTTTCCCTAGCTCCAAATTCAAAACCAAGAATTTTCCCCTTCCTAGTTTTTCTCCTAGTATTTTACAAAAATAAGTTGACATTTTTCTGAGCAATTTGACTTTTCTGTTTTTAATATTGTCTTATTTTCCCGTTATTTTCTTGCAACGTTAGATCCCGTATTTGAAGAGGTAGCTGAGGAAGAAGGAGGAGCAGGGCCTGAAGACTTTGAAGACCAAGCCAACCAAGGCAAGCAGCCCTTTGACCATGTCTATGAAACCTTTTTATGCATGTCATATAGCTCTTTATTATTGTTGCATCGGAATCATGATGAGATGGTTAACCACGTGGTTTGGTTGCCTCGGTTACTTCCTCGTTGATACTTGCATTGCGCATGGCCCTACCTTCTTATGAGGGCTATGCCGGTGGGAGTAGATAGGATGCTAAAGTAGATGCTACGCAAAAAGGGATGGGTATATGCATGGTGACGGAGACAAAGTATCTTCAAAGGATTTTCGAAAACCCCGTCGGGTGCCACTTATGCCCGAGGTAGATGATGAGATGGGTAACCACTTTATGACGAAGTGGTGTACCGAGGCAAAGGGTGTGTGTTGTTTTCGAAAACGGATTAGATTTAAGATTTGATGACTGTCCCAACCTTACATGCGCAACCACTCTACCCTTATATGGGAAAGGGCATTATTGAGTACCTAGACCGATACTAGCTTGGGGCCCGCATTACTAGTGACGGGAGAGTTGTTGGTGCGCTCTCTCGGGACGGGGTCATGCTAGGTAGGTCGGCCATGACTGTTTTCACAGGGCACCGAACACACCATTGGTACCCCGTGCCAGTGGTATGTGATAATTATGGGAGCAAGGCTCCACGAAAGTGTGATGTGAAATGTTGGGCACGGGGGTTACTACCAATCGAGTGGACTCCATGTTAGTGTCTTCTAGGGAAAGGTAGTGATCGGGTGCTTACCCCGGGTACTTGAGGTATCGCGGGTCGTGGATGACACGGAAGTTCCCCGGATCTTGTGGGTACAGTGTGCAACCTCTGCAGAGTGTAAAACTATTCGAATAGCCGTGTCCACGGTCAAGGACGGTTGGGCGGTGCTGCTTAAACTATGTCCAGAGTTTTGCAACCGTGTGTGTGTGAGCTGATAAAACTACCAGGGTCAAGTCAAAGAACTTGAAATGATTGAGCTGGGTTGGTGCCCACTCTGTTTATGTTAGATGGGTTGGTGCCCACTCTATTTATGTTGATATCTTTAACCAGTCCTCATGGTTACTTGAACTCTCTTGATGCATGCTTTATAAATATTTTGAACATGTCATTGCACTTAAAACTAGCTTTCTGCAAAAATTTACCTATATCATGCATTGTTGTACCTTGAACCAAAACATGGGTTGCTTGCGAGTACATTCAAAGTACTCATTGGCTTGCCACTGGTTATTTAATTGACCAGGCATGGAAGAACCGGAGTTCGAAGAAGAGTTCTTTGGAGACGAACATGCGAACTAGGACGTTTCCCAGTCAGAATGCCTGTAGGGTTAAGGCAGATGGCATGGGTTCTACTTATCAACGACGATTTCCACTGCTTATGTTTCATTTGATGTTCAGCCCTTAAGGCTTTATCAATGTAAGGATGTAAGACTCTTGTTATTCGGCTTCTGTGTGTTCAGTGAGCATTGATCTCTGGGATCACTGTACACGTGCATTCGGTGATCTCGACTTATGAGTCGGGGTCCCCACACAAGCTTACGGGATGAAACTCCGCCGCCACGAGGCAGAACCTTGGCGGAACCAATCTAGGGCACTGGCGGAGTTGTTCTGCCGGGGACACTTCCCTCCGGGAGGGGGAAATCATCACCAACGTCATCACCAACGATCCTCTCATCAAGAGGGGGTCAATCTCCATCAACATCTTCACCAGCACCATGTCCTCTCAAAACCCTAGTTCATCTCTTGTATCCAATCTTTTACCAAAACCACAAATTGGTACCTGTGGGTTGCTAGTAGTGTTGATTACTCCTTGTAGTTGATGCTAATTGGTTTACTTGGTGGATCATATGTTCAGATCCTTTATGCATATTGTTACTCCTCTGATTATGAACATGAATATGCTTTGTGAGTAGTTACATTTGTTCCCGAGGACGTGGGTGAAGTCTTGCTATCAGTAGTCATGTGAATTTGGTATTCGTTCGATATTTTGATGATATGTACGTTTTCTTTTCCTCTAGTGGTGTTATGTGAACATCAAATACATGACACTTCACCATTATTTGGGCCTAGAGGAAGGCATTGGGAAGTAATAAGTAGATGATGGGTTGCTAGAGTGACAGAAGCTTAAACCCTAGTTTATGTGTTGCTTCGTTAGGGGCTGATTTGGATCCATATGTTTAATGATGTGGTTAGGTTTACCTTAATACTTCTTTTGTAGTTGCGGATGCTTGCAATAGGGGTTAATCATAAGTGGGATGCTTGTCCAAGTAAGGCCATTACCCAAGCACCGGTCCACCCACATTTCAAATTATCAAAGTACCGAACGCGAATCATATGAACGTGATGAAAACTAGCTTGACGATAATTCCCATGTGTCCTCGGGAGCTTCTTTCTCATTATTAGAAATTTTCCAGGCTTATCCTTTGCTACATAAAGGATTGGGCCACCTTGCTGCACTTTGTTTACTTTATTTACTTGTTACTTGTTACCATTTATCTTATCACAAAACTATCTATTACCTACAATTTCAGTGCTTGCAGAGAAAACCTTACTGAAAACCGCTTATCATTTCCTTCTGCTCCTCGTTGGGTTCGACGCTCTTACTTATCGAAAGGACTACGATTGATCCCCTACACTTTTGGGTCATCAAGACTCTTTTCTGGCGCCGTTGCCGGGGAGTGTAGCGCTTTTGGTGAGTGGAACTTGGTAAGGAAACATTTATATAGTGTGCAGAAATTTTCTGTTACTTGTCACTATGGAAACTAATGTTTTGAGGGTCTTGTTCGGAGTATCTTCAGCCCGACCAGAAGAGCAAAGAGTTGCTCCTCAACCTACTGAACATTATGAAAATATTTACTTTGAGATTCCTTCAGGTATGATAGAGAAACTGCTAGCTAATCCATTTGCAGGAGATGGAACATTGCATCCCGATTTACACCTTATCTTTGTGGATGAAGTTTGTGGATTATTTATGCTTGCAGGTATTCCCGATGATGTTGTCAAAAGGAAGGTCTTCCCTTTATCTTTGAAGGGAGATGCATTGACATGGTACAGGCTATGTGATGATACGAGATCTTGGAATTATAAGCGATTGAAGTTGGAATTTCACCAGAAGTTCTATCCTATGCATCTTGTTCATCGTGATTGTAATTACATATATAATTTTTGGCCTCGCAAAGGAGAAAGCATCGCTCATGCTTGGGGGAGGCTTAAGTCAATGTTATATTCATGCCCCAATCATGAGCTCTCTCGGGAAATGATTATTCAGAATTTTTATGCTCGGCTTTCTCTTGATAATCGCAAGCTGCTTGATACTTCCTGTGTTGGCTCTTATATGCGGAAGACTATTGATTTCAAATGGGACTTATTGGAAAGAATTAAACACAACTCTGAAGATTGGGGTACCGACGATCGTAAGGAGTCAGGTATGACACCTAATTTCGATTGTGTTAAATCTTTTATGGATACCGATGCTTTCCGTGGATTTAGTGGTAAGTATGGACTTGACTCTGAGATAGTAGCTTCTTTCTGTGAATCTTTTGTGTCGGCGTTCTGGGAACGGGGGTCCCCAGACTTGCCTACCTGCGGCCTGTGACGTGGCTCAAAGGAGGCCCAGCAGAACCCATCTTCATCAACACAAACTCAAGACCCTCGCGAGGGGCCAAGCCTCGTGGGGCGGACGACAAGGAGCCTCCTCAGGCACGTCCTCGTCAGGCTGGCTCACGAGGAGGTGGAGATTTCAAGGCGGGGTACCTCGCGAGGTGCCCGTGACGCAAGCCATGACTTCCAAGGGCGCCAGTCGGGCGCCATCCCGCGCAGTGCCCTCCTTTCCTCTTTGGTGCAAAGGGAGCAAGCGCAGGCGAGAGCATCAAGGAAAGGCATCCGTTTCGGTGCAACAAGACCAAGACCAGCCCAACGGCCGGAAGGAAGTCATTGTGGAGCCCAAGCAGGCGTCACCACCAGAGCCTTTGACAGGCGAGGACAAACTTTATTCAGGATAAGTGTACTGGATGTTCCCCTTCAAAATGGCCGATTGTTGGCGCCCTTCCCGCTCAATATTTGGGAAGAGGCCCAGGGCCTTTGCCTATAAATAGGACTAGCCACCCCCGGGGTAGAGGGAGCGAGACCTGATCGAGAATCCAAGAGCCAGAACCAAGTAGCACCAGCCAAGAATAGACCCTCGCGAGGCTGTTCTTCCTTGTATTGTTCAACATCAGCCCAAGAGGCAATCCGCCACACCACACACTGGAGTAGGGTATTACACCACAGTGGTGGCCTGAACCAATATAAATCTTGTGTCACTTGTGTTGTTCTTTTTCGTAGTTTAGATCATAGCGACTCGGCGAGGAGCAAGCCAGTAGAGGGTTAAATCTCCGCGCGCACCCCAGTGTTCGAACCTCAAGGGTCTGCAGGAACCCGAAATCCGACATTTGGCGTGCCAGGTAGGGGTGCGCCGGAATTTGCCTTCCGTCGTCTTGTTCTTCTCCGACCATCGCATCCATGTCTGACGCTCGTCGGGCTCGCGCCGAGCGCCGAGCTGCCCTCGCTTCCCATGTAGCCCAGACGGCTCCTGTCGGCGGGCGCCCTCGTCGTTCCCCGTCACCTGCCGTCAACGCCACCACCGGCCCGGCGGGGAATGAGCAGCAAGCATCGTCCCAACATCCATGCATGAGGCGGGACGGCCGCACTTCCACACCCTCGCTCACCCCCGCTAGTTCTTCTTCGCGCGCGCCCCGCGCGGCCATGGAGGCCCGAGCCACGCTCATCGTGGCAAACGAGCTCCTGCGCTACCGCCCCATCGATGACGTCTACGAAGAGTGGCTCGATCGAGTCGCCGAGCTCGTCCGCGCCGCCGGGGGCTCACCCGCGCCATCCTTCTCGCTGCACCGCGCCCCGCCCTGCGCGGGCAATGAAGCTCCCGGGGCGCCTCAGCCGCCTCCTCCTCAAGAAGGCACCCTGGCCCCAAGGCGCCAGCGCGGCAAGAGCAGAGCTACCAAGAAGTCCCTCGCCCTTGAGAAGCTGCCCGAGCGCTTCCTGCTCCAGCACGTCAAGACCCTGCACTGCCTCCAGCCTCGGCGCATGGGGACCCGCAGGACCAAGCTCTTCGTCGCCCCAGGCCTCCTGTGGCCACAGTAGGCTGCCGTGCCTTCACCTCCGAGGTGCGCAGCGTCGCGTGGCCCGGCAAGTTCAAGCCAGACCTGCCTCCTCGCTACGACGGCACGGCTGACCCTGCAGAGTTCCTCCAGCTTTATGAGTTGGGCATCGAGGCTGCCAACGGAGACGAAAAAGTCATGGCAAACTGGTTTCCCATGGCGCTCAAGGACGGGGCCCGCACCTGGCTCCTGAACCTGGTTCCAGGCACGATCTCCTCCTGGGACGAGATGCGCACCCGCTTCATCGCCAACTTCCAGGGTACTCGCGACCGGCCACCCGCCGTGAGCGACATGCGCCGTATTAAGCAGCAACCAGGGGAAACCCTGCAGAAGTACATCCAACGCTTCAACAATGCGCGCCTCAAGATCCCCAAGGTGGCGGAGGAGGACATCATCTCAGCCTTCTCCGACGGTGTGCGCGACGTCAAGATGAAGGAGGAGCTGGCGATGCATGAAGACCATGCACCTCCTTGGAGCTGTTCAACTTGGCGACCAAGTGCACCAGGGCTGAGGAGGGACGCCTCTCCCTCCTCGAGCTGCCTGCCGCGGACCCAGAAGAGAACAAGCCCAAGGCCAAGGACGTGAACCGCAAGGGGGCTGCCGTACTCGCGGCAGAGCCAAACACCAAGCGGGGCAGAGATCAGCCCGAATCCTCCAAGGGCAGTCGGTACTGCGTGTACCACGACCTCCACACCCACAACACCAATGAATGCCAAGAGCTCCGGGCCGTGCGTGAAGGAAGGGTCGGCAGACGTCCCGACCGCAGCGACCGGGGCTACGGCTGAGGAGGAGGAAGGAACGCGGGACGTTGGGAAGAGCGCAGCCCACGCCAAGGGTGGCGCGACCAACCTCGCGAGGATCGCTGGTAGGACCCGCCTCGCGAGGGAGGCTGGAGTGATCAGCCTCGCAAGGATCGCCCGCAAGGGAAAGTGGGCCTCCCTCCGCTGCCGCCGCAGCCAAGGAGAAATGAAGACCGTCATCAGGACGAAGGGGCTGGGGGCTTCCAGGAACCGCGTGCAATCGCCTGCATCCTGGGAGGAGCTCAAGCCCCAGCCTCTCAACACATCTTCAAGCAGTTCGCCCGCGAAGTGAATGCAGTCCTCCCCAAGCTCGAGGCCACGCGCCCTCTCAGGTGGTCGGCATGCGCCATCATGTTCAGCTCAGCGGATCAGCTCAAGTGCGCGGCCACGGCCGGAGTCCTCTCGATGCTTTGTTCCCCAATCATCAGCAACGTGCTAGTCACCAGGACCCTCATCGACGGCGGGGTAGGGCTCAACGTCCTGTCCGTGGAAACGTTCAACAATCTCCAAGTGCCCTACAGTCAGCTTCAGCCGACCAAGCCCTTCTCCGGAGTCACCGACGGCTCCACGGTCCCGATTGGGCAGGTCCGCCTTCCTGTCACCTTCGGGGCACGCGACAAATACCGCACCGAGCTCATCGACTTCGATGTCGCCCACATTCGCCTGCCATACAATGCCATCCTCGGGTACCCGGCGCTGGCCAAGTTCATGGCCATAACCCACCACGGCTACAACGACCTCAAGATGCCAGGAAGTGGCGGGGTCATCACGGTGCCCTGCGAAGAGAGAGACGTAGTGTGCTCCCTGGAGCGAGCCTTTCAGGCCGCATCACTGGAAGACCTGGACCACGGAAGGAGGAGGCTTCCCGAGGCCGCCCCCAAGAAGAAGAAGATATTGACCGGCCCAGCCCCTCAGGAGGTAGGCCCCTCAGGGCCCGCGCCTGCTCAGGAGGAACCTCCTTCCATCACATAGGGCAGCGCGCCCCGCGCCCTCCTCAGGCAGGGCTCGGGGGCTCTCCCCTGGAGGGCCGCCGACCTCGCCAAGGTCACGAGGGAGGCGCTTGGGCACCACGTGGAGGCGTGTTTCAAAGCACGTTTCCCTCAAGAGGGAGCAAGGCAAGGAGGGCCGAACCCTCAGGAGTTCGTCAGCAAGGCCATTCAGGAGCTGCAGGAGTCAAGGGTCATGAGAGGCAGCCGCCGCTTACCCGCTGTGGCCCCCCATCCAGGCGAGGATGGTGGGTTGCGCGTCTGCATCGACATACCGGGGCTCAACCGAGCCGCGTCTCAGGAGCTCCTCTGGCCCTCGCAAGTGGGACGCTGCGAGGGTCCGCCCCACAGCTACGTGCGCATGCCTTATGGCTTGCCGAATGCGGCTGCTGCGCACCAGTGCCTCATGAGGTCCATCCTGGAGGCTCAAGAGGTCAGGCGTTCCGCAGCCCTGGTGGAGATGGAGATGGCCCGCGAGGAGCCGCCAGCGCCTCCAGAGCCTCCCGAGGCCCCTGGGCTTGGGGGCTCGTTAGGATCGTCTCCCGCAGCCCACTGAGTCTGCTACACCAACACCCCTTTGTCCCCAACATCATCAGGTGACATCTTTCAAGTTTCATTTCCGGCTGGGAGCGCCCATAGGGCCGCATTATTCTCGGGCCGCGTGGGTCCGTCCCTGCGGCGTGTATCCCTTTTGTTTCATGTTCTTAGCTTACCTTATTGGGGGCGCCCCTCGGGCTGTATCATCCCCAAGTTGCTCGGGCCTAACCCAGCAGCGTGTACCCTTCTTGCGTTTACCTTAGGGCTATGCTTTCGACCCATCATGCTTGTTATTTGGTGCCTTTTCCTCCTGGGTGTCGGAATCCTGGGCATTAAAGAGGGGGTGCCTGAGCATCGCGACTCAGGGCTCCTACCGTCTCTCCAGCCCTCACCCTCTGGTCTTGTCCATGGCAGCACGACCTGGCAAGCGAGCGATGGCTGAGACTAGCTCGAGACCCGGGACCCGAGGACGTAGAGTTTCGACATCTAACCCAGCTTGTGTGTTAAAGGGGGGTACCTGAGCATCGCGACTCAGGGCTCCTACCGGCTCTCCAGCCCTCCCCCTCAGGTCTTGTCCATGGCATTGTGACCTGGCAAGCTAGCGAGGGTTGAGACCAGCTCGAGAAACGGGACCCGAGGACATAGAGTTTCGACATCTAACCCAGCTTGCGCGTTAAAGGGGGGTGCCTGAGCATCGCGACTCAGGGCTCCTACCGGCTCTCCAGCCCTCACCCTCTGGTCTTGTCCATGGCATCGCGACCTGGCAAGCCAGCGACGGCTGAGACCAGCTCGAGAGCCGGGACCCGAGGATGTAGAGTTTCGACATCTAACCTAGCTTGCGCGTTAAAGGGGGGTGCTTGAGCATCGTGACTCAGGGCTCCTACCGGCTCTCTGGCCCTCACCCTCTGGTCTTGTCCATGGCATCGCGACCTGGCATGCCAGTGACGGCTGAGACCAGCTCGAGAGCCGGGACCCGAAGACGTAGAGCACCGGCATCTGGCCAAATTTGCAGGAACGCACTCCAAGAAAAGGCCCAGAGCCAGGCGCAACCCGCCTTGAGGTAGGGCCCCGTGAGTCCCGCGCTGGCCCACGGGTGCCCAGATACACCTCGTCAAGCCCTACCGTGCCAGCCACATGTCAGGGTGGGGCTGTATACGCCCCGGGGGCTCCTCCCGGAGGGGAGCCCCCTCCAACGCACCAGTGGAAGCACCATGCTCCGTGCTGGCTGACGACACTGCCGAGGAGCGGCTATACCCGTACGCATACAGAAGCGCTAAGCTCCGCGCTGGTGATAAACAACTGAGGGTGGCCCCCGGGCCGCATCAACCTCAGGGAGCCCAGAGCTCAGTGTCTGGCCTCATCGCAACCCCTCCCCTCAGGAGTGCCGCGCGAAGGGGCTGGGCACGGCGGCTGCGCCTGGGTCACGCCCAGACGCACGCCACCTGTCCAGGCCCCCCGGGCCTGGTTCGTCGCACGTCCCTCCCCGAGCGGAGCCAAGGTACGAAGGCCGTTTGAGCGTCAAGGGGGACTCCTGAGCATCGCGACTCAGGAGCCTAACTGGTCACGTAGCCCCTCACTCCTTAGTTCTGAAAGGCTAATGGCGGTTGAGGTATGCACGGGGCCGGGCTCTGCAGATGTAGAACGGCATATCCACCCACATCTCACCTCCCTACTTGTTGTTCGAGCGCCAAGGGGGACTCCTGAGCATCACGACTCAGGAGACTAACTTGTCGCGTAGCCCCTCACTCCTTGGTCCCGTCCTGGTTTCCGGTCGGGGCTAATGGCGGCTGAGTTATGCGCGGGGCCGGGCTCTGCCGGCGTAGAACATAAGCAAGTAGGAAGGAATAGAGCAAATTTCAAGGAATTCAAAAGCAAATATTACAGTCCATACTGTTATCACGACACCAAATGCAAGTTTTAACGCCTCCCTGAGGCATGGTACATGCGCAGGAATTAAAAGCAGGACGGGAGCCACGACGGAGTCACTTGCCGGCGGTGGAGCTGCGCGGAGCAGGTTCGCCTTGTGGAGCAGCAGGGCTGGCAGCGCTCCGCTTTGGCTTGGTGCTGAAGGCCCGGAACTTCCCCAGCAAGGCCTCCGCACGACCCTTCACGGGCTCAGTAGCGGCAGCAGCACGCTCGCTGCTCTCGGGCTCTAGCAGGCTGTCAAGTTCAATGTTGGGGTCACGAAGATAGATGTGGGTGAAGACCCGCGTCAGCGCTGCGGAAGACAAGACCCATGCCTCGGCCTCGGCCGTAGGGCCAAGGCCAAGGGTAACATCTTCAAGGGCGCGAACCAGGAAGGGAAGCGGCTTGGCGGGTGTCGGTGTCAAAACCGGCGGATCTCGGGTAGGGGGTACCGAACTGTGCGTCTAGGCGGATGGTAATAGGAGACTAGGGACACGATGTTTTTACCCAGGTTCGGGCCCTCTCGATGGAGGTAAAACCCTACTCCTGCTTTATAAATATTGATGATATGGGTAGTACAAGAGTGGATCTACCACAAGATCAAGGAGGCTAAACCCTATAAGCTAGCCTATGGTATGATTGTTGTAATGGTTGTTCGTCCTACGGACTAAAACCCTCCGGTTTATATAGGCACCGGAGAGGGCTAGGGTTACACAGAGTCGGTTACAATGGTAGGAGATCTACATATCCATATTGCCAAGCTTGCCTTCCACGCCAAGTAAAGTCCCATCCGGACACGGGACAAAGTCTTCAATCTTGTATCTTCATAGTCTTGGAGTCCGGCCGATGATGATAGTTCGGCTATTCGGACACCCCCTAGTCCAGGACTCCCTCGGTAGCCCCTGAACCAGGCTTCAATGACGATGAGTCCGGCGCGCATATTGTTCGGCATTGCAAGGCGGGTTCCTCCTCCGAATTAATTCATAGAAGATTGTGAACACCAAGATAGTGTCCGGCTCTGCAAAATAAATTCCACATACCACCGTAGAGAGAATAATATATACACAAGTTCAATCTGCTGATGTATTTTGTGGCGTGACGTCACACCACTACCAAGCCTTTACTTGAATCGTTTTTACTATACCACCTCAGCGCGTTTAGCGAAGCGGTTTCCTTGGCACGTCTTGTCGAAGCAGAGATCGTGTTCCCCTTATTCCGGGATTCTCGTCAATACGGACGTGGGTAACCCAACCGCGCTCGTTCCCACGCCTCCTCTATCGAAGGCGAGTCCCAAACGGTCACGGGGATGGCTCTTGGTATTCTCCTTCTTTATAATGGGACCAAGGCTCATTTTTCTTCAATCCTCAATCGAATCCGCCCTTCGCCCTGAGTTCCAACACCCAGAGCCCCAGATTCGAGCACTTCGGACTTTCGGCAATGTCCGGCCCCGACCTACAGGGCCGGTGGATGCCCTCCTCCGTTATGGAAGAGGACGTGCAAAAGTTGAGAGAAGCCAAGTACCTGACTGGTTGCCCGCCAAAGGGCAAGTCATTCCCACTCCCGAGCCCGGCGAAAGCGTCGTGTTTGTGTCCCACCTCTGTCGGGGTTTAGGCTTCCCGATGGATCCTTTTGTGAGAGGGCTTATGTGTTACTATGGGTTGGAATTCCACGACTTGGCTCCAGAGTCCATCCTCCACATCTCATCATTCATTGTCGTCTGTGAGGCCTTCCTCCGCACTACCCCCCACTTTGATTTGTGGCTCAAGACCTTCAACGTGGAGCTGAAGATGATCGAGGGGCGTCAAGCAGAGTGCGGCGGGGCGGTTGTAAGCAGGAGGGCCGATGCTCCATGGCCCGAGGGCTCTTTCCAAGAGGAGCTCGGCTTGTGGCAACATGAGTGGTTTTATATTACCGCTCCCAGGGGTAGCAGGCAGAAGCCGCCGCTCATCTTTCGCTCGGGACCTCCACGACGGCTGATGTCATGGGTCAACCAAGGGCTCAACTGGGGGCCGTCAAAGGATGTGCCCCAATTGCAGGGCCGGATTCGAGACCTCCAAGAAAGGGTGATCGATCTGGTTGTGGTGATGCAGGTCATGCTGATTAGGCATCTTCTGCCCTGCAAACGTCGTCCTCTCTGGCTGTGGGAATTCAATCCGGAGGGACCATGAATTCTCCAACACTTCATGGGTACAACACCCGTGGAGATGTACAAATTATTCTTCGGATCACAAGAGGTGTGTCCGGAATTGACCGAGGACGCCGGCCTAAGCTACAATCGCCCGGATACACAAGTAAGTAGCTCTGTGTCCGGACATACCGTTTGTTTACGGCTTCTTGAATTTCCTTTTTAACCAATCGTCCCTTGAATAGGAGTGGATAGCGCAAGCAAAACTGATACGGTGTCCGGCCCCCCTCCCGGAGACCGCGCCGGATCCTGTGCTGGTCAGGATACTGGAGGCTGCACCTTCAGAGGAAGGCGAAGGGGAAAACAGAGGAACTACCGCCTCTACCAAGGAGGATTTTTAGAAAGGGGGGATCGAAAATCCCTCCTTCCAAGGCGAGAAGAGGACCGCTTCCGAAAACCCGGAGGCCAACGCCTCGAAGCGGGGGAAGAGATCTTCACCAGAGGGTCCTACGTCTAGGGAGGCCCCGGCCACACTATCTCCCATAAGGAATCAGCCCTCCAGCGAGCCGTAAGTAGAAAAAGGGGAGTTTTGTAATAAGGGACATCCCTATTTGTGCTTCTGAGGATAACCTAAGTTTTTACCTTGTAGTTTGGATCTCCGTCCTTCTCAGATGAGCTCGTCTTCGGAGGACCTTCGTCCGGAGATGATGGAGAGCCAGACGCCTCCATCTGCCGCACCGTCAGGTGGGGCGGACGACCCTGAGGTGTCATAACGAAGGGTATCCCCAAGTCCGGCAGAGCCGAAGAGTCCGGCACCAACTGGTGTACGGCCGGGGAAGCTGAAGGATTTGCTTGAGAGGGCGTCTATCTTAGAAGATCACCGTACATTGATGAGTATGGTGATTGGAAGAATTTCATCCGCCGAAGGCGGGCTGCATGATGCCATCAGAAGTTTGCTGGCGGGGTTTGAGGTACGTAAAAATGACATACCTTTTGACAGTTTTGCTCATAAAGCGCGCCCTATATATATAGTAGCCCCTGAGACTCGGTATGTTGTCGAAAGCGGCAGCGTGCCAAGGATCATAATCTCAGGTATTAATTCTCGCCTTTCCTACACAGGTGGCGGATAGTCCGGTGGCCAGCCGGACTGATGGAGTTGCTGAACTAAAGCGGCAACTCGACGTTGCGGATGCAGACATCGCGCTGGTCAATAAGCGACTTGACGAGTCGCAGGGTAGGTTGTTTCTCAGTGGTCACCTAGTAAGGGAGCCGAAGCTCACTCCTTACAAATGTGTGTTTGATGCAGATGGTGCCGCTGCTGTGGAGGACCTTCGAGCAGAGCTTGCTCGAGCCAAGGAGCAGGCCAGGAGGAGTGATGCAGCTGCCTCGAAGGCGGCCGAAGAGCTAGAAGCCGAAAGGGCTGCTCACTGCCGAAGCAGGGAGGAGATGACCGAAGTGGCCGTGAAGCTGAAAGATGTTACCGACCGCTATGAGGTTCTTGAAAAAGAACACCGAGCGGAGAAAGAAAGCCTGAAGAAGTCCACCGCCGAAGCCAAGGATGCCCGTTGTGCGATGAGGGCCATAAAGGAGGAGTTGCGCCAGGTCGGAGATATTGCGGCTGGCAAGCCTTTTCTGCTGCGCAGGAGGTTCACGGATCCCAAGTATGCTCAGCGTGGCCAGCTGTGGGGTCCGGAGGATCCTTATATGGATTTAGCGGTGAGTGCGGCAGATGCTGTCGTGCACTTCCGAAGTCAAAAGGATCACGAGACGGAAGAGCTTTTTTGGTCTCAATTCCACAGTCCGGAACGTTCACTTCCGCTGATCGATCGGTTGGCTGAGTGGGCTGAGCTGAATAGATTGTCCGGACTTGCTATGATGGATATCGTGGCTCATGTTTGGCCGGATAGGCCCAAGCCGAAGAGTTATTTTGGCTTATTGCAGCAATTCCTTGGGGCGGTGCCGCATATCAAGGCGATGAAGCGGTCGGACTGCATAGAGGGTGCACGGATGGCCCTCGCCCGTGTGAAGACATACTGGATGGAGATGGATGCCACCGATGTTGCAACCCGGGGTTCGGACGAGAGCCGGTTACCCGCCGAGCACTATTTTGGGGAAGTTCTACGGGGTGCTCGTGCAATAGAGTCGCAGTGCTCAAAGAATGTCATGTTTAAATGATTTTTATGATTTGCAAGATGATATATATAATATAAGTGCTTTTTATACTTGTGCATTCAAGTATTGAAATATCTCCTGTGCGGCCGTTAATGTATACTTGTGTATAACCTGAAAGATGGCAGTCTTCGGCTTCAGCCCCCACGCACATGGTGCGGGGGTGTTTGCAAAAATAGCGCATTTTCACACTTAATCCCACGTCTTGGTCTTGTGAAGGAGGTGGTAGCATAGCAAATGAGGCAACCGGACTATAATGCTTTATCACTTTCACTTAGCCATATGAGTTCGAGGGTGGGGCTACGATATAGCCCCTAGGGGCACCGCGCTCTCCGAATTCGGGGCGCGTATGTGCCTGACCGGGAAACGGTCCTTCGTCAAAGTGGAGGAATTCTAAACATTCCGGTAGTCGATCGAGTGGTTGACCAGTCTCTCGCTGTATCATGACAGTCAGTTTTCGGCTTTCTCTACTGAGGTGCTCGCCCGGCCGAACCGGGGCACAATCGCAGTAGTTCTCCTGGTGCCGCGTTAGCTGATGATACGGAACGTAATGCAGCAAAACACAGGAGCTGGGCAAACCCAACATTTGACCGAAGACATGATTCGGAGCTGATGCATATAAGGCCTAAATCGAGACGCCGAACACTCCCTAAGGTATTCGGTCTTTATGATAACGGGAAGAACAATGCCCTAAGCCCCTAGTGTCCAGGTACAGGCGAGAATTTCTGGCGCGGCCGATGCCAAAACGCCAGCCTCCTCGTTGGTTATGGTAAAAAACCGTGGGATATGAATCAACAAGAGACAGTAAGAAAGGTTTACGCAGGGTCTTAATCTGAAAAGAATCCTTATCATGGGTCCCTGCTGCACGTCTGCGTATGTGTCTTCGTTGTGCCTTATCCTAGACGGGTGTGCATGTTGTTCATCTGTAAAAAGAGAGGAACTTAGCTTGAAAAGAGATCGTGCAAAAAATTTATTGAAAGCAAAGTATGAATGAATGAATAAAGTTGAGCTTCTAGTGGCTCTTTATTGTTTGTACGTGCAGCCCCTTGTGAAGGGGTATGCGGCTAGGGAGCCCCTAGTTTATTTGTGCCGGACTCGTCTAGCCATGTTCGGGGTCTTAAACGACCTTTTAATGAGATGATGCCGCGTGGACCGGGCATTTTAAGTGTAAGAGATGCGTAATGCGGTATTGCGTTAAAGCGGGCGAAAGCTTCACGTCCCAATAGTGCTTGATGGCTACTTTTGAATGGGGCGACATGGAAGATTAGCTTTTCGCGACGGAAGTTGTCGGGTGATCCGAACAGAACTTCTAGTAGTAAGGAGCCCGTGCACTTGGCGTAAGGGCCTGGCGTCACTCCTTTGAAGGAAGTGCGGCTATGGCGAATTTTAGTAGGGTCTATCCCCGACTTGCGGATTGTGTCCGGATATAGCAGGTTTAAATCGCTACCGCCATCCATTAGGACTTGTGTAAACTGTAGTCCGTCGATTATAGGATCCAATATCAGAGTAGTCCATCCTGCGTTTCGAATACTTCTGGAATAGTCCAGGTGGTCGAAAGTAATTGGTTTTGACATCCAATCTCGGGGTTCCGCTGGGGTGGACCGGGCGACACGTACTTTAGCGGGTGCCGCACTATTGTTCCGTATTATCACATGAAGTGAGTTTACTGTTTTGACTTCTTGTGGGAAAGTCTTTTGTTTTCCGGCGCTCTGCTGATGGGGTTCGTCGTCATCCTCGCTTGACGCGTCGAGCCCCTTGTGTTCGGCGTTGAGTCGGCCGGACTGTTTGAAGACCCAACAATCTCGGTGGGTGTGGTTTGCAGGCTTCCGGGGGGTACTATGGATTTGACATATCCGATCCAAAATTTTGCTTAAGTTGGATAGCTCGTCACTGTTGTCCTTAAGGGGCAGTGTTTTTTTGTTCGACCGCGAGCTTTTGAATCCGGCGTTGACCGCCATGTTCTTTGGGCTCTTTTCTTTATTTCGGCGCTGGTCCTTTCTGCGCCATGATTTTCCATTTCCATCTCTGATCTCGGATGTACTCGGGTCGCTGGTGCTGCGTCTTGCTAGCCAGCTGTCTTCCCCCGCGCAAAAGCGGGTCATGAGGCTTGTTAGCGCGGCCATTGTTCTCGGCTTTTCCTGGCCGAGGTGTCTGGCGAGCCACTTGTCTCGGCATCCGGACAGTCGACTATTTGGTTCTTTTTAGTGAGGAACCTGTTCCAGAATTTGCGCGCTGACTCTCCGGGCTGTTGGGTTATGTGACTTAGATCGTCTGTATCCGGAGGGCGGACATAAGTCCCCTGAAAATTTGCTCTAAACACGTCCTCGAGCTCTTCCCAACTTTCGATGGTATTTTTCGGGAGGATTTTGAGCCAATGTCGAGCTGGCCCTTTGAGCTTGAGGGGTAGATATTTTATGGCGTAGAGATCGTCTCCTCTAGCCATATGTATGTGTAGGATGTAATCCTCAATCCACACTCCGGGGTCTGTTGTTCCGTCGTATGCCTCTATGTTTACGGGCTTGAACCCCGCTGGAAATTCATGATCCAGCACCTCATCGGTGAAACATAGTGGGTGTGCGGCGCCCCTGTATTTGGGTGTGCCGTTGTTTTTGAACACTCGGCGTGTTGTGTTGCTTCCTGGGGCCCTCTTTCTTGGCCCATAAATGGACCTGATCGGGCCATCCGTTTTGCGAGGATCATGTGCCGGCTTGTATGCGGCGCCGCCTGTCGCTCTTGGCCTATCATCTGGTCGTCTATCCGACCAGGCGGCCTCTTTGCTTTTTGACTGTGGGGGCTCTACGGCCTCCTCGTCGAATTCAGGCAGCAGCTTGCGCTTCGGGTAGCTCTTTGCTTGGTGGCTGTTGCCATATTTGTCTACGGTCTTGATTACTTTGCTCCACCTCATTCTGAGTATGTCTTCCACTGTTTTGAGCTTCCGTTTCTGCTTCTTCAGGCTTCTTGCGGTGGCGTCAAGCCTTTTATGCTCCGGTGGTGTGTCCGGCGTAAGATCGTCTGGACTATTGTTTTCGCCGGGGATGGGTTGATTATCCGATTCATCCTGTTCGGATGGTTGCTTGGTTTCATGTTCATCGCCCACTGGTTTGCCCTGCTCTATGGCTGGGTCATTATGAGTGCTGTTGTTATCAAGGCGGGACTTGGGGCGGCGCTTGCGTCACCGTTTTGGTTGTTTTTCGGGGGAATTATCCTTCACCGCGTCCCGATGTTCCTTGTTATCGCTTCCTTTGGGGGTGTCCACCATATATACATCATGAGTTGATGTGGCTTTCTAGTGCTCGATAAGCACTGGTTCTTGGTCGTCTCCGGCGTCGTTGTCCATACCGTCGATGTCTTCGGAGTCGTAGTCTAGCATGTCGGTTAAATCGTCGATAGTGGCTACAAAGTGGGTGGTGGGTGGGTTTTGAATTTCTTCGTCATCCGCATCCCAACCGTCCTGACCGCAATCCGGCCAGGGCTCTCCTAATAACGAGAGATGCTTTAGCGAATTCAAGATGTCGCCAAAGGGTGAGTGCTGAAAGATGTCCGCGGCGGTGAACTCCATGATCGGCGCCCAATCGGATTCGATTGGTAGGGGCGCAGGAGGTTCGGAGTTCGGCGAGGAGTCCGGCACCTCAGAGCCACGAGCTTTACGAGGGACAAGGTTAGTATTCGGCTACATCGCCGTAGAGATTGCAGCTCCCGAGGTGGTGTCCAGCCACCTATCGTCGATCTGCGCGATCGGCTTCGAACTAGTGGTCGGAGCGGACTCATGTGCGGCTTCCAGGGCACTGTCCGGCGGCAGAGCTAAATCATGCCCATCGTGACAGTGCGGCGCGCTCAGTTGTGGCTCGAATCCATCGAAGATCATGTCTCCGCGGATGTCGGCCGTGAAGTTTAGGCTTCCAAATCTGACCTGATGGCCACAGGCGTAGCTTTTGATCTGCTCCAAAGGGCCAAGCGAATTGGCCCGCAGTGCAAAGCCGCCTCTGTCCGGGGAGAAAAGTCTCACCCTGGACTGTGTGCTTGTTGATGATTGAAGGAGCCATCAAGCCTATCAGTGACGACACAGAGGAACTCTCAATGAAAGCACCAATGTCGGTGTCAAAACTGGCGGATCTCGGGTAGGGGGTCCCGAACTGTGCGTCTAGGCGGATGGTAACAGGAGA
The DNA here is from genome assembly GCA_963921465.1 of Triticum timopheevii. Taxonomy (NCBI): domain Eukaryota; kingdom Viridiplantae; phylum Streptophyta; class Magnoliopsida; order Poales; family Poaceae; genus Triticum; species Triticum timopheevii. The sequence continues at coordinate 147,631,980 of OY997270.1, forward strand.
CAAGGGACACGATGTTTTTACCCAGGATCGGGCCCTCTCGATGGAGGTAAAACCCTACTCCTGCTTGATTAATATTGATGATATGGGTAGTACAAGAGTGGATCTACCACGAGATCAAGGAGGCTAAACCCTAGAAGCTAGCCTATGGTATGATTGTTGTAATGGTTGTTTGTCCTACGGACTAAAACCCTCCGGTTTATATAGACACCGGAGAGGGCTAGGGTTACACAGAGTCGGTTACAATGGTAGGAGATCTACATATCCGTATTGCCAAGCATGCCTTCCACGCCAAGGAAAGTCCCATCCGGACACGGGATGAAGTCTTCAATCTAGTATCTTCATAGTCTTGGAGTCCGGCCGATGATGATAGTTCGGCTATCCGGACACCCCCTAGTCCAGGACTCCCTCAGCGGGGCCATCCTCCTCGCCGGCCAGCGGGCTCTCAAGGCCGCTATCATAAAGCGTCTTCAATGAAGTACGAGCTTTCTCCTCCATATCCGCGACGGCCACGCGATCCTCGGCGAGAACCTGAGCCTTGCCGTCCAGCTCAACCTTCCTCGCCTCCAACTCTTGCTCCAGCGCGCCTAGGCGGCCACAGCGCCTCTTGAGCTTGGCGTCCAGGTCCTTGACGGCTGCCTCGCGAGCCTTCATGCTTTCCTCCTGCTCTTGGCGAAGGCGGGCCTCCTCGACAAGCTGGTTCTGCAGGCCCTTTAGCTCGCTCTACAGCGCCTCGCAGCGACCTCGGGCACTAGCTGCCTCCCCAAGGCAGTGTCGCGGGCAACCTTCGCCCCAAGGACGGCCTGCTTCTCCTTGTCGTTAGCCGTCGAGGCCTGGACCAGCACCGCTCGTATCGAAGCGTCAGAGCGAATCCAGCCAGAATCCAGCTCCAAGCGCCCGGCCACTAGACGAGGGTCGGCGCCCAGAAGATCCTGCCGCAGACGGTCCAGTCCGGCAACAGCGCGATCCAGAACAGTAGTCGGAGAAGTAGCAGTCGGTGGAGTAGGAGGAGAAGACGGCAGCGTAACCACGGTATCCTGAGGCGGAACCAGCTGCGCCACGACGGCTGTGGAGGCAGCATCAGGTAAGGGCACCTCGGGAGTCGCCTGGGCCATGGGCGCTGAGCTCGCAACAGCAAGCTCAGCCCAGCCTCGCGAGGACGCCCGGGTAGGGGAGGCCCGTGCGTCGCAGTCACCTTCTTCCTCAGGAAAAGGCGCTGCCGCGGATGGGACCTCAGGAGCTCCCTTCGACTTCTTTGCCGCGGGCGCCAGCCTAGCCGAGAGACACGAGCATCATGCCTCAGTAACAAAACAATAACCAATACAGGAATCAAGCACTTACAGGTCGTCGCTTGCGGGCTCAAGCAGCCTCCGGCCGTACTTAAAGCCCGAGAGCCGGCTGCTAGGATCAGCTTCAAGGAGCGTGGGAGCAGGAGGTGCGCCTGTGGATCGCCTCGGGGCTGGGGCAGACCCGCGGGGCATCAGCCCGGTCCGGTCCTTCTTCGGGATCGGAGGCAGGCTCCCGCCGCCATGCTCATCATCATCCTCGTCATCATCACTCAGAGAGAGGCGAAGAGCGCGGGACCTGCGTCGAAGGGGGGGAGCCCTTGACTCCGCCTCAGAGTCAGCCCCCTCTTCCCGTTCCCCTTCTTCCTTCTCTTTGCTGGAGTCGTCGGAGGACACGGCCACCAGGTCCTCTGGAGCCTCCACGGACACGGGCCCGTCCCCGTTGAAGATGGGCATGGACCCCACTACCTGCTCCTAGTCCTCGCGGAGGAACAGGGGCATAGGAGCGCCCTCCAGCCTCGCCACGTCGCCCCCAACCAAGGACTGGAGGACCGCAGCCAGATCCTCATCGGCCAAGACCACGGGGCTCAGGTGAGGCCTCCACATCGGAAGTGAGTACTGACGAAGCGGAACGAGCTGGTGCTCCAGGAATTCCCTCAGCAGCAATGCACCGGTCAGCTTCGCCGCCACCACGCTGGCCGGACTCAGATCCGCGGCCATCTTCTCCAACATCGGCTTCGTGCGGGGATCCACAAGCTTCACTCGGGACCAGTCGACGGAGCTCACGGGGTGCCCCGTGGGCAGGGTCAGCCGAGGGTGGATGCGCCCAGCATCCACCAAGACCCACTAGCTCCTGAAGCCCTCAATCCTTTTCCCAGGGTTCGAAATGGCGATCGAGCCGCCGTACGCGACGAAGCTCGCGCACGCATAGACGGAACCACGGGAGGTCCGGAGGGAGAAGGTGGCGCAGCAAGGCCACTGAGGGTTTCACCCCTACGTGAGCCTCACAATAGTAGGCGAAGATTGCCAGAAGGACAGAGTTGGGATGGAGGTGCAGAGCTTGAATATTGTAGTGGCGGAGGACAGAGAAGAAAAACCCAGAAAAGGGAGGCACCAGACCGGCGACAATGGCGTTCACGAAGAGCGGATAGAAGGTGCTCCCTTGGCCTTCAGGGACGGCAGAGCCGGCCTTGAACACCTTCGCCCCGTCGATGCCCTGTGCCGCCGCCATCTGGTGCACCCGAGCAAGGCTCGCCTCCGACACGTTCGGCGAGTCCAAGGTAGACGAGTACCAAGATCCGACCGGGGCTTGGCGAGGCGCCATGTCTGGCTAGGGCACACGGACGAAGTAGATCTGAAGATTTCGGAGGCGGGGAGGAGAGGCGCAAGAAAGGGGATCTGAGCAGCAACTGGAGAAAGCAAGGGAGGCAAGGGGCAGGTGCCGCTCCTTTACCAACTCGCGCAGAGGCGCCCACGTCCAATCAACCGCCACGTGGCGCCCAAGGCCGCAGGCTGTTAGGGCCCGCGATGCTTCGCACTTGCCCTTTCGCCTCTCTGCTCTGCCAAGTACGGGCACGCCATGGGCCCGGGTGCTACTGTCGGCGTTCTGGGAACGGGGGTCCCCAGACTTGCCTGCCTACGGCCTGCGGCGTGGCTCAAAGGAGATCCAGCATAGCCCATCTTCATCAACACAAGCTCAAGACCCTCGCGAGGGGCCAAGCCTCGCAGGGCGGACAACAAGGAGCCTCCTCAGGCACGGCCTCGTCAGGCTGGCTCACGAGGAGGCGGAGAGTTCAAGGCGGGGTACCTCGTGAGGTGCCCGTGACGCAAGCCATGACGACCAAGGGCGCCAGTCGGGCGCCAGCCCGCGCAGTCTCCTCCTTTCCTCTTTGGTGCAAAGGGAGCAAGCACAGGCGAGAGCATCAAGCAAAGGCATCCGTTTCGGTGCAACAAGACCAAGACTAGCCCAACGGCCAGAAGGAAGTCATTGTGGAGACCAAGCAGGCGTCACCACCAGAGCCTTTGACAGGCGAGGACCAACTTTAGTCAGGATAAGTGTACCGGATGTTCCCCTTCAAAATGGCTGATTGTTGGCGCCCTTCCCACTCAATATTTGGGAAGAGGCCCAGGGCCTTTGAGTATAAATAGGACTAGCCACCCCCGGGGTAGAGGGAGCGAGACCTGATCGAGAATCCAAGAGCCAGAACCAAGTAGCACCAGCCAAGAACAGACCCTCGCGAGGCTGTTCTTCCTTGTATTGTTCATCATCAGCCCAAGAGGCAATCCACCACACCACACAACGGAGTAGGGTATTAGACCACAATGGTGGCCTGAACCAGTATAAATCTTGTGTCTCTTGTGTTGTTCTGTTTGGTAGTTTAGATCCTAGCGATTCGGCGAGGAGCAAGCCGGTAGAGGGTTAAATCTCCGTGCGCGCCCCAGTGTTCGAACCTCAAGGGTCTGCCGGAACCCGAAATCCGACATTTTTCTACTCACGTTGATCTCCCTAAGGAGAAGTGGTTTAAATATAATCCTCCAGTTGAAGTGAAAGTAGTTGCACCTATTACAGTTGAAGAAAAGACAATCACCTATAGTGATCCTATTGTTCCTACTACTTATGTTGGGAAACCTCCTTTTCCTGTTAGGATAAAGGATCATGCTAAAGCTTCGACTATTGTTCGTAAGAGTAATACTAGGACTTATACACCTCCTGAGCAAATTAATGTTGACCCTAGCTAGTATAGCTGTGGTTAAAGATCTCTTGTATGAGGATTTAGATGGGCATGTTATTTATTTCTGTGGTGAGACTGCTAATATTGCTAAACCAGATACTATGATACATAGACCTGTCGTAGGCATGCCTTTTATTTCTATTAAAATAGGAGATCATTGTTATCATGGCCTATGTGATATGGGTGCTACTGCTAGTGCAATACCTTATACCTTATATCAAGAAATTATGCATGACATTGCACCCATTGAATTAGAAATCATTGATGTTACTATTAAGCTTGCTAATAGGGATACTGTCGGTGTCAAAACCGGCGGATCTCGGGTAGGGGGTCCCGAACTGTGCGTCTAGGCGGATGGTAACAGGAGACAAGGGACACAATGTTTTTACCCAGGTTCAGGCCCTCTCGATGGAGGTAATACCCTACGTCCTGCTTGATTAATATTGATGATATGGGTAGTACAAGAGTAGATCTACCACGAGATCAAGGAGGCTAAACCCTAGAAGCTAGCCTATGGTATGATTGTTGAGATGTAATGTTCGTCCTATGGACTAAGGCCCTCCGGTTTATATAGACACCGGAGAGGCTAGGGTTACACAGAGTCGGTTACAATGGTAGGAGATCTACATATCCGTATCGCCAAGCTTGCCTTCCACGCCAAGGAAAGTACCTTCCGGACACGAGCCGGAGTCTTCAATCTTCTATCTTCGTAGTCTGGGAGTCCGGCGGATATTGATAGTCCGGCTTTCCGGACACCCTCTAGTCCAGGACTCCCTCAGTAGCCCCTGAACCAGTCTTCAATGACGATAAGCCCGGCGTGCATAATGTTCGGCATTTCAAGGCGGGTTCCCCTCCTTGAATAATTCGGAGAAGATAATGAACACCAGGATAGTGTCCGGCTCTGCAAAATAAACTCCACATTCCAATGTAGAGAGAATAAAATATACACCTAACTCAATCTGCTGACGTATTATGCGGCGTGACATCACACCGCAGCCAAGCCCTTGTTTGGATCGTTTTTATTATTCCGCCTCAGCACGTTTAGCGAAGCGGTTTCCTTGGCACGTCCTGTCGAGGCAGAGATCGTGTTCCCTTCTGGGATCCTCATCAATACGTGCGTGGGTAACCCAACCGTTCCCGTCTCCACGCCTCCTCTATCGAAGGGGAATCTCAAACGGTCACAGAGACGGCCCTTGGTATTATTTCCCCTTTATAAGAGGACCAAGGCCTGTTCTTATCTTTCAACCTTGCATCGAATCTTTCCTCTGCTCCCCGTTCCAACACCTAGAGCTTCAGATTCGAGCACCTCGGATCCACAACAATGTCCGGCTCCGACCTCCAGGGCCGGTGGATGCCCTCCTCCGTCACGGAGGAGGACATATTGAAGTTGCGTGAGGCCAAGTACCTGGCCTACGAAGTTTCGCACAGGTTGCCTGCCCCAGGGCAGGCCGTGCCAGCCCCCGAGCCCGGCGAATACGTCGTTTTCGCACCTCACCTCCGTCGGGGATTAGGCTTCCCGACGGATCCTTTCGTGAGGGGGCTCCTATTCTACTACGGGCTGGACTTCCACGACTTGGCTCCGGAGTCCATCCTCCATATCTCCGCATTTATCATTGTCCGTGAAGCCTTCCTCCGCTTCATCCCCCACTTCGGCCTGTGGCTGAAAACATTCAAGGTGGAGCCGAACATGATCGGGGGGCGTCAAGCGGAGTGCGGCGGGGCGACCATAAGCAAGAAGGTCGATGCCCCATGGCTCGAAGGTTCCTTCCAAGAGGAACAGGGATTGTGGCAGCAGGAGTGGTTTTACATCACCGCTCCAAGGGGCAGCAAGCAAAAGCCGCCGCCCTCCTTCCGCCCGGGACCTCCACGGCAACTAATGTCGTGGGTCAACCAAGGGCTCAACTGGGGGGCCGTCCGAGGACGTGCCCGCACTGCAGGGCCGGATTCGAGACCTCCAAACAAGGGAGATCGACCTGGTCAAGGTGATGCAAGTCATGCTAATCAGGCCCCTCCTACCCTGCAAACGTCGTCCTCTTCGTCTATGGGAGTTCAATCCGTAGGGACCTCGTATTCTCCAGCATTTTATGGGCGCGACACCCACGGAGATGTACAAGCTGTTCCTCGGACCGCAGGTAGCGTGTCCAGATTTGGCCGAGGACGCGGGCTTAAGCCGCGATCGTCCGGATACTCAGGTAAGTAGCTCAAAGCTCGGACATTCTATTCGTATGCCTTTCAAAAGATCATCTCCGGACCCTTTTTGTTCTTTACAGGAATGGGTGGCGCGATCGAGGCTGATAAGGTGTCCGGCCCCCCTCCCAGAGACCGCACTGGAGCCCGTGCTGGTCAGAATGTTGGAGGTTGCGCCCACAGAGGGGGCGACGGGGGAGATAAAGGAGCTAATACTTCGTCCAAAGAGGCGACTGAAGAGGAGGGAGCCAAGGATCCTTCCCTTCGTAGAGAGAAGAGGACCGCCTCCGAAGATCCGGAGGTCAAAGCCCCTAAGCGTGGGAAGAAATCTCCACCGGGGGGTCCGGCGTTCGGAGAGAATCCGAACGCGCAATCATCGCCCAAGGACCAGCCCTCCAACGAGCCGTGAGTATGAAAGAGGAAGTTTTAATAAGGAAGTACCTTCGTTTATGCTTCTGTAGGTAACCAAAATATTTATATCGCAGTTCGGATCTGCAGCCGTCTCAGATGAGCTCATCCTCGGGGGATCTTCTTCCAGAGATGATGGAGAGCGATACGCCTCCGTCTACCGCGCCGCCAGATGAGGCAGGCGAGCCCGAAGTGTCGTCGCGGAGGGCGTTCCCGAGTCCGAAGGGGCCAAAGAGTTCAACACCCACCAGAGTCCGGCCGGGAGAACTGAAGAGTTTGCTTGAGAGGGCGTCCATTTCAGAAGATCACCGTGCGTTAATGCGTATGGTGATTGGAAGGATTTCGTCCGCTGAAGGCGGATTGCGTGACGCCGCCATGAGCTTGCTGGCGGGATTTGAGGTATACGAAAATAGCGCACCCCTTTGTTGTTCTAACAGTTTGTGCATATAAAAAATGCGCCCTGTATAGATAGTAGCCCCTGAGACTCGGTAGGTTGTCCAAGACGACAGCGTGCCGAGGATCAAAAATCTAAACAACTCAGGTAATGAATACCGCCGTTCTGATACAGGTGGCGGATAGTCCGGGGGCCAGCCGGACTGATCAGTTTGCCGAACTGAGTCGACAACTGGACATGGCAGATGCTGATATCGCACTTGTCAATCAGCGACTTGACGAGTCGCAAGGTAAATAAATTCTCCGCAGCCGCTTTATTGAGTGGGTTAAAGCCCTCCTCTGATAAGTTATATGCTATTTATACAGACAGTGTTGCTGCTGTGGAGAGCCTTTGGGCCGAGCTTGCACAAGCTAAGGAGCAAGACCGAAGGAGTGATGCGGCCGAAGAGTTGAAGGCCGAAAAGGCTGCGCACTGCCTAAGCAGGGCGGAGGTGGCCGAATTGGCCAAGAAATTAAAGGATGCTACCGACCGTAGCGAGGCTCTTGAAAAGGAGCGCCTATCAGGGCGGGAAGACCTGAAGAAGGCCACCCCTGAAGCCAAGGATGCCCGTTCTGCAATGCGGGCTATGAAGGAGGAGCTGTGCCAAGCCGGAGAAATCGTGGCTGGCAAGCCTTTTCTTATGCGTCGCCGGTTTATGGATGCCAAGTACGCTCAATTTGAGCGGCAGTGGAGTTCGGAGGATCCGTACATGGATTTGGCTGCGAGTGCGGCTGATGTCGTTAAACACTTCCGGAGCCAAGGGGATCACGAGGCAGAAGAGTTGTATTGGTCTCAATTCCACAGCCCGGATCGCGCTCTTCCTCTGACGGACAGGTTGGCCGAATGGGCCGAACTGAATAGACTGTCTGGACTGGCCATGACTGACATCGTGGCCCATATATGGCCAGAAGGATCCAAGGCGATGAGCTACTTTGGCTTATTGCAGCAATTCCTTGGTGCGGTGCCGCATATAAGGGAGATGAAGCGGTCGGCCTGCATCGAGGGCGCGCGGATGGCCCTTGCTCGTGTGAAGGTGCATTATCCGGAGATGGATGCCACCGCCGTTGTTGCCCAGGGTCCGGATGGAAGCCGGCTCCCTGCCGAGCACTACTTCGGAGAAGTCATGCGCGGTGCTCGTAAAGTAGAGGCGCAGTGCTCAAAGAATGTAACGTTCAAATGAACGCAATACCTTGTAAATTAATGATTATAGTATGAATGCTTTTTATACTTGTGCTTCCAAGTAGTAAAACTTCTCCTGTGCGGCCGTTTGCGTATACTTGTGTATAACCTAAAAGATGCAGTCTTCGGCTTCAGCCCCCTTGCACAAGGTGCTGGGGTGTTCGCAAAATAGCGCTTTTTCACACTTAATCCGACGTCTCGGTCCTGTTATAAGGAGGTGGTAGCGTAGCGAACGAGGCAATCCGGACTATGGTGCTTTATTTCTTTCACTTTGCCAATGGAGCTCGAGGGTGGGGCTACGATATAGCCCCTAATGACACCGCACATCTCCGGATTCGGGGTGCGTATGTGCCTGACCGGGAAGCGGTCCTTCGTCAAGGCGGGGAATTCTAAACATTCCGGTAGTCGATCAAGTGGCTGACCAGACTCTCGCTATATCATGACGGTCAGTTTTCGGCTTTCTCTACTGAGGTGCTCGCCCAGCCGAACTGGGGCACAATCGCAGTAGTTCTCCTGGTGCCGCGTTAGCTGGGTGATACGGAACGTAAGGCAGCAAAACACAGGAGCCGGGCAAACCCAACATTTGACCAAAGACATGATTCGGAGCTGATGCATATTATGCCTAACTTGAGACGCCGAACACTCCCGAAGGTGTTTGGACTTTATGATAACGGGCAGAATTATGCCCTAAGCCCCTTGTGTCCAGGTACGGGCATTGTCTTCTGACGCGGCCGATGCCAAAGCGTCAGGCCCCGCCTTGGCTATAGGAAGAAGCCGAGGGAGATTTAACAACAAGAGACAGTAATAAAAAGGTCTACGTAGGGTCTTAATCTGAAAAGAATCCTTGCGACGGGTCCCTACTGCACGTCTGCGCCTGTGTCTCCGTTGCGCCGTTATCCTGGACGGGTATGCACGTTGTTCATCTGTAGAAAGAGAGGAACACTTTAGTTTTAGAAACAGTTCGTGCAAAAAATATGCAAAAGAATAAGTGTAAATAATTAATGCTAGGTTTATATGAAACCGCGGTTAGTTGTGCGCGCAGCCCCTAGTGAGAGGGTATGCGGCTAGGGAGCCCCTAGCCTGCTGAGTTCGGATTCGTCTATCTGAGTCCGGGGTCTTTAAGTGACCCATGCACTGAAATGGCGCCATGTGGACCGGGCATCTTAAGTGTAAGAGACGCGTAATGTGGTATGGCGTTGAAGCGGACAAAAGCCTTTCGTCCCAATAGTGCTTGATATTCACTTTTGAATGGGACGATATGGAAAATTAACTTTTCGCGTCGAAAGTTGTTCGGCAACCCGAACACGACTTCTAGTAATATCGAGCCTGTGCACTTGGCGTAAGGGCCTGGCGTAACTCCTTTAAAGGAAGTGCGGCTATGTCGAATTTTGGTAGGGTCTATCCCCATTCGACGGATTGTGTTTGAGTATAGCAGGTTTAAGTCACTGCCTCCGTCCATTAGGACGTTTGTGAATTGTAGTCCGTCTATTACCGGATTCAATATCAGGGGAGTCCGTCCCGCATTTCGAACACTTCTGGAATAATCCCGGTGGACGAAAGTGATTGGTTTTGATATCCAATCTCCATGGTTTGCTGGGCTGGACCGTGCGAAGCTCTTTTTAGAAAGTGCCGCACTGTTTTTCCGTGTCCTCACATGAAGTGAGTTTACTGCTTTGACCCCTTGTGGGAAAGTCTTTTGTTTTCCGGTGCCCTGGTGGCGGGGTTTATCTTCTTCGCTTGACGCGTCGAGCCCCTTGTGTTTGGCGTTTAGTCGGCCGGACTGTTTGAAAACCCAACAATCCCTGTGGGTGTGATTTGCGGGCCTTCCGGGGGTACTGTGGATTTGGCATATCCGACCCAGAATTTTATGTAGGTTGGACAGTTCGTCGCTGTCATCCTTGAGGGGCTGAGTTTTACTATTTGGCCGTGAGCTTTTAAATCCGGTGTTGACTGCCGTGCTCTTTGGGCTTTTCTCTTTATTCCGGCGCTGCTCTTTTCTGCGCCGTGATTTTCCATTTCCATCTCTTATCTCGGATGTACTTGGGTCGCTGGTGCTGCATCTTGCCAGCCAGCTATCCTCTCCTGCACAGAAGCGGGTCATGAGGCTTGTTAATGCGGTCATTGTCCTCGGTTTCTCTTGACCGAGATGTCTGGCGAGCCATTCGTCTCGGACATTGTGCTTAAAAGCTGCTAAGGCTTCGGCGTCCGGACAGTCGACTATTTGGTTCTTTTTGGTAAGGAAAATGTTCCAGAATTTCTGCGCTGACTCTCCGGGCTATTGAGTTATGTGACTTAGGTCATCTGCATCCGGAGGCCGGACATAAGTCCCTTGAAAATTTGCTCTAAACACTTCCTCGAGCTCTTCCCAACTTCCAACAGTATTTTCTGGGAGGCTTTTGAGCCAATGACGGGCTTGAGGGGTAGATATTTTATGGCGTGGAGATCATCTCCTCTGGCCATATGTATATGCAGTATATAGTCTTCTATCCAGACTCCATGGTCTGTTGTTCCATCGTAAGCTTCTATGTTTATGGGTTTAAACCCTGCTGTGAAGCATAGTGGGTGTGCGGCGCCCCTGTACTTGTACGTGCCGCTATCATCGGACACTTGACGTGTTCCTTTGCTTATTGGGGCTGTCTTTTTGGGTCCGTAGATGGACCTGGCCGGGCCATTGGACGGTGGGGGCTTTATGGCCTCCTCGTCGAATTCTGGGAGCAGCTTACGCTTCGGGTAGCTCTTCGATTTGTGGCCGTTGCCGTGTTTATCTGCGGTTTTGAGTACTTTGCTCCATCTCATTCGGAGCATGTCTTCCGCTGTGTTGAGCTTCCGTTTTTCTTTCTTCAGGCTTCTTGCTGTAGCGATGAGCCTGCGTTTGAAAAGCTCTTGTTCGACGGGCTCCTCGAGTTCGTCGTCATTGGGGCTTGTTTCGTCTTCGGAGGGAGGTATATAGTTGTGATCCTCGACCTTTTCTTCTGCCGCCCTTTCGTGAGGGCTTGCTTCTGCATCCTCCTGCGCTGAGTCTTGCTGGAGGGGTTTGTCTTCGGCACTCTCTGGGGTATTGTTATTTCCTATGCCGGAATCTCCATTCTTGTTGTGGCGGGATTTAGAGCGGCGCCGCTGACGTCGGAGTTTGGGCTGCTTCTTTTGAGAATCTTCCTCCGCTGCTTTCTCTCCATCCCCTTCTTTTGGGGTATCCACCATGTAGACGTCATATGACGAGGTGGCCTTCCAGTGCCCTGTGGGCGCTGGGTCCTGTTCGTCTCCGGTATCGTCGTCCATAGCGTCGATGTCATCGGAGTCGCATTCTAGCATGTCGGTTAAATCCTCGACAGTGGCTACAAAGTGGGTGGTGGGTGGGCTCTGAATTTCTTCATCGTCCGTACTCCGATCGTCCTGGCCATAGTCCGGCCAGGATTCTCCTGATAGCGAGAGATGCTTCAGAGAATTCAGGATATCGCCAAAAGGCGAGCGCTGAAAGATGTCCGCGGCGGTGAATTCCATAACCGGCGCCCAATCCGGTTTAATTGGCAGGGGCGCGGGAGGCTCGGAGTCCGGCGAGGAGTCCGGCGTCTCGGGATCACGAGTTTCGCAGGGGACGAGACTGGTATTCGGCTCCATCGCCATAGATGTTGAAGCCCCCAGGGCGGCGTCTATCCACCTGCCCCCGTCATGGGCAACCGGCTCCGGGCTAGTAGCCGGAGCGGGTTCGAGAGCGGCCTCCGAAGCACTGTCCGGCGGCAGAGCTAGATCATGCCCATCGTCATAGTGCGGCGCGCTTGGATGTGGCTCGAGTCCGTCGAAGATCAAGTCTCCGCGGTCATCGGCCGTGAAGTTCGAGCTTCCAAATCTGACCTGACGGCCAGGGGCGTAGCTTTCGATCTGCTCCAGATGGCCAAGAGAATTGGACCGCAGCGCAAAGCCGCCGAATACGAAGATCTGTCCGGGGAGAAAAGTCTCACCCGGGACAGCGTTGATGGTTGAAGATGCCATCGAGCCTATCGGTGACGACACAGAGGAACTCTCAATGAAAGCACCAATGTCGGTGTCAAAACCGGCGGATCTCGGGTAGGGGGTCCCGAACTGTGCGTCTAGGCGGATGGTAACAGGAGACGAGGGACACAATGTTTTTACCCAGGTTCAGGCCCTCTCGATGGAGGTAATACCCTACGTCCTGCTTGATTAATATTGATGATATGGGTAGTACAAGAGTAGATCTACCACAAGATCAAGGAGGCTAAACCCTAGAAGCTAGCCTATGGTATGATTGTTGAGATGTAATGTTCGTCCTATGGACTAAGGCCCTCTGGTTTATATAGACACTGGAGAGGCTAGGGTTACACAGAGTCGGTTACAATGGTAGGAGATCTACATATCCGTATCGCCAAGCTTGCCTTCCACGCCAAGGAAAGTACCTTCCGGACACGAGCCGGAGTCTTCAATCTTCTATCATCGTAGTCTGGGAGTCCGGCGGATATTGATAGTCCGACTGTCCGGACACCCCCTAGTCCAGGACTCCCTCAGATACCATTAAACCCTTTGGGATTGTTAGAGATGTTGAAGTTTTGTGTGGGAAGGTTAAATACCCTGCTGATTTTCTTGTTCTTGGTTCCCCACAGGATGATTTTTGTCCCATTATTTTTGGTAGACCCTTCTTGAATACAGCTAGTGCTAACATTGATTGTGAAAAACGTATTGTCACAGTTGGTATAGATGGTATGTCTCATGAGTTTAATTTTGCTAAGTTTCGTAGACAACCTCGTGATAGGGAACCACCTAGTAAGGATGAGATTATTGGTCTTGCTTCCATTGCTGTTCCGCCTACTGATCTGTTAGAACAATACTTGCTAGACCATGAAAACGATATGTTTATGAAGGAAAGAAGGGAAATAGATGAAGTGTTCCTCAAACAGGAACCTATGCTGAAACATAACCTTCCCGTTGAAATTCTTGGGGATCCCCCTCCACCCAAGGGTGATCCCGTGTTTGAACTCAAACCATTACCTGATAACCTTAAGTATACTTATCTTGATGAAAAGAAAATATATCCTGTTATTATTAGTGCTAACCTTTCAGAGCAATAAGAAGAAAGATTATTGAAAACTCTGAAGAAGCACCGAGCTGCTATTGGATATACTCTGGATGATCTTAAGGGCGTTAGTCCCATGTTATGCCAACACAAAATTAATATGGAGGATGATGCCAAACCAGTTAGAGATCCTCAACAACGACTAAACCCCAAAATGAAAGAAGTGGTAAGAAAGGAGATACTAAAGATCATTGAGGCAGGTATTATTTATCCCGTTGTTGATAGTGAATGGGTAAGCCCTGTCCATTGCGGTCCTAAAAAGGGAGGTATTACCGTTGTTCCTAATGATAAAGATGAATTGATCCCGCAAAGAATTATTACATGTTATAGGATGGTAATTGATTTCCGTAAGTTAAATAAAGCTACTAAGAAGGATCATTACACTTTACCTTTTATTGATCAAATGTTAGAAAGACTATCCAAACACACACATTTCTTCTTTCTAGATGGTTATTCTGTCTTCTCTCAAATACTTATGTCAGCGAAGGATCAATCTAAAACTACTTTTACTTGCCCTTTTGGTACTTTTGCTTATAAACGTATGCCTTCTGGTTTATGTAATGCACCTGCTACATTTCAAAGATGCATGATGGCTATATTCTCTGATTTTTGTGAAAAGATTTGTTAGGTATTCATGGATGATTTCTCTGTTTATGGATCCTCTTTTGATGATTGCTTGAGCAACCTTGATCGAGTTTTGCAGAGATGCAAAGACACTAGTCTTGTCCTGAATTGGGAAAAGTATCACTTTATGGTTAATGAAGGCATTGTTTTGGGGCACAAGATCTCCGAGAGAGGTATTGAAGTTGATAAAGCCAAAGTTGATGCTATTGAAAAGATGCCATGTCCCAAGGACATAAAAGGTATAAGAAGTTTCCTTGGTCACGCCGGTTTTTATAGGAGGTTCATTAAGGACTTTTCTAAAATCTCTAGGCCTCTGACAAATTTATTGCAAAAAGATATTCCTTTTGTCCTTTATGATGATTGTGTAGAAGCATTTGAAATACTTAAGAAAGCTTTGATCACTGCACCTATTGTTCAGCCACCTGATTGGAATTTACCTTTTGAAATTATGTGCGATGCTAGTGATTATGCTGTAGGTGCTGTTCTAGGGCAAAGAGTTGATAATAAATTGAATGTTATCCAGTATGCTAGTAAGACTCTTGATACTGCCCAAAGAAATTATGCTACTATTGAAAAGGAGTTCTTAGCAGTTGTGTTTGCATGTGATAAGTTTAGACCTTATATTGTTGATTTCAAAGTTACTATTCACACTGATCATGCTGCTATTAAATATCTTATGGAAAAGAAAGATGCTAAGCCTAGACTCATTAGATGGGTTCTCTTGCTCCAAGAATTTGATTTACACATTATTGATTGAAGGGAGCTGAGAACCTCGTTGCAGATAACTTCCCAGGTTAGAGAATGTTCTTGATGACCCACTACCTATTGATGATAGTTTTCCTGATGAACAATTAGCGGTCATTAATGCTTCTCGTACTGCTCCTTGGTATGTTGATTATGCTAATAACATTGTTGCTAAATTCATACCGCCTAGTTTAACATACCAGCAAAAGAAAAAATTCTTTTATGATTTAAGACATTACTTCTGGGATGACCCACACCTTTATAAACAGGGATTAGATGGTGTTATTAGACGTTGTGTGCCTGAGCATGAACATGAACAGATCCTATGCAAGTGTCACTCTCAATCCTATGGAGGACACCACGCTGGAGATTTAACTGCACACAAGGTACTACAATCTGGTTTTTATTGGCCTACTCTCTTCAAAGATGCTTGTAAGTTTGTCTTATCTTGTGATGAATGCCAGAGAGTAGGTAACATTAGTAGACGTCAAGAAATGCCTATGAATTATTCTCTTGTTATTGAACCGTTTGATGTTTGGGGCTTTGATTATATGGGACCTTTTCCTGCCTCTAATGGTTATACACATATTTTAGTTGTTGTTGATTACGTTACTAAGTGGGTAGAAGCTATTCCAACTAGTAGTGTTGATCATAACACTTCTATTAAAATGCTTAAGGAATTTATTTTTCCGAGGTTTGGAGTCCCTAGATATCTTATGACTGATGGTGGTTCACATTTTATTCATGGTGCTTTCCATAAGATGCTTGCTAAGTATGATGTCAATCATAGAATCGCATCTCCTTATCATCCGCAGTCTAGTGGTCAAGTAGAGTTGAGCAATAGAGAGCTCAAATTAATTTTGCAAAAGACTGTGAATAGATCTAGAAAGAATTGGTCCAAAAAACTTGATGATGCATTATGGGCCTATAGAACTGCATACAAAAATCCTATGGGTATGTCTCCTTATAAGATGGTTTATGGAAAAGCGTGTCATTTACCTCTTGAACTTGAACATAAGGCATATTGGGCTATTAAAGAGCTCAATTATGATTTCAGACTTGCCGGTGAGAAGAGGTTGTTTGATATTAGCTCACTTGATGAATGGAGAACCCAAGCATATGAGAATGCCAAGCTATTCAAAGAAAAAGTCAAACGCTGGCATGGTAAGAGGATACAAAAGCGCGAGTTTAATGTAGGAGATTATGTATTATGATTCAACTCTCGCTTAAGATTTTTTGCAGGAAAACTTCTCTCTAAATGGGAAGGTCCCTACGTTATTGAGGAGGTCTATCGTTCTGGTGGTATAAAAATCAACAACTTCGAAGGCACAAGTCCATGGGTGGTAAATCGTCAAAGAATTAAACATTATATTTCAGGTAAACCTATCAATGTTAAAACTAATATTATTGAAACCGTAACCCCTGAGGAATACATAATGGACACTTTCCAGAACATTCCAGACTCCGAAAAGGAATAGGTATGTGGTACGATAAGTAAACCGACTCCAAAACAACTCCAATGGCAATTTTTATCAGTTTTGGAATATTTAAGAATTTTAGGATGAAAGAAGTAGTCCGAAAGGGATAGAGTGGAGGGAGCCACCCCTACTGGGTGCGCCTTCCTGTCTCGTGGGCACCTCGTGTGCTTCTCGGACTCAGTTTTCTTGCACGTTACGTATTTTGGTCGGTAAAAATTCATTATATATACTCCCGAAGATTTTTGACCACCGTGTCACACAAATATCCTCTATTTTTGTTTCGAGCTGTTTCTGTTTCAGATCTAGAGCATCATGACGTCTCCAAGCGCTCCCAAGGACAAGTTTTTCGAGAGGGTTATCAACCCCTATCTCATAGAGGTGCTGCAACACCCTCAAACCATTGAGATGCGTGAGGGGGTGTAGCACATCCGCGATGTGGAAGGTCCAAGGCGTACCGGAAGCATGGAGACAAAGCTCGAAGCCGTGGAGCAGCAAGTTTTCAAGTGTCAAGGGATGGCAGAGCGTCGACTCAACGCCAACCAGATGATGATCACGGAGTTCACCAACAACCACAAGCTGGATGCCAAAGTCATTGGGGAGACCATCTTCAAGCTTCAAGAGAAAATTGAGCACCTCCAAGCCCAGATCTATGACCTGCAAAACCAAAATTCTGGGTATGAATATAGATTCAAGAGGATGAGTTTGCCTACAGATTTAAGGATCCCGGAGACTCGATCATCCTTCTATAATGGAGAGCCTATGCCTTCGAAGACGGACGACAAGCCTACATCATCAACAACTCCTACTTCACCACCTCCGAGGACATAATCACATGGGTATGGGCACTCCCCTTGGCAACTGCCAAGCTTGGGGGAGGTGCCCCGGTATGGTATCACCATCACACTTCTATCTTTACCACTTTATTTAGTTTGATTCCTTTAGTAGTATCTTGATCTAGTAGATTGAAGTTTTGATATCAAGTAGTTTGAGTTTTGCTTTGTGACATCTTTTTGTAATCGAGTCCGTGAGCTATCTATAATAAAGATTAGTGTTGAGTCAAGGGCTTTGCTATGTTGCTATGATCTTGAGAAAGTAGAAAGAATAAAAGAGTTCATATTGATCTTATGGATAGTGATAACTTCACACATAGAAAGTATGAGGCATAAAAATTGTTGAGAGTTGATGAACGTAGTTTTGGTCATCGTTGCAATTAATAGGAAGTGATAAGGAAAGAGGGGTTCACATACAAATATATTATCTTGGACACCTTTTTATAATTGGGAGCACTCATTAGGTATGACATGCTAAAAGAGTTAACGTTGGACAAGGAAGACAACGTAATGGTTTATGTTTTCGCGCATCTCAGTTAAAGTATATTGTCATTGACCTTCCAAACATGTTGAGCTTGCCTTTATCCCTCATGCTAGCCAAATTCCTTGCACCATGTAGAGATACTACTTGTGCTTCCAAATACCCTTAAACCCAGTTTTTGCCATGAGAGTCCACCATACCTACCTATGGATTGAGTAAGATCCTTCAAGTAAGTTGTCATGTTGCAAGCAATAAAAATTGCTATCTAATTATGTATGACTTATTAGTGCAGAGAAAATAAGCTTTGTACGATCTTGTTGTGGAAGTAATAAAAGCGACGTACTGCATAATAAAGGTCCACATACATGGGGCAATATAAAGTGACGTTCTTTTGCACTAAGATTTTGTGCATCAACCCCAAACGGACATGATAACCTCTGCTTCCCTCTGCGAAGGGCCTATCTTTTACTTTATGTTTTTACATTATGCTTGAGTCAAGGTAATCCTCACCTTTCCCTTTTTCATTTTATCCTTTGGCAAGCTCCTCGTGTTTGAAAGATCATGATATATATATCCAATTGGATGTTAGTTAGCATGGGCTATTATTGTTGACATCACCTAAAGGTGAATACATTGGGAGGCAACACAATAAGCCCCTATCTTTCTCAGTGTCCGGCTGAAACTCCATAACCACAAGTATTGCGTGAGTGTTAGCAATTATAGAAGACTACAAGATAGTTGAGTATGTGAGCTTGCTGAAAAGCTCTATTGTTGACTCTTTCTGATGTTACGATAAATTGCAATTGCTTCAATGACTGAGATTATAGTTTGTTAGTTCCCAATGAAGTTTTCGAACCATACTTGACATTGTGAATTGATTGTTACTTGAGCATAAGAAATCATATGATAAAATCTATATATGTTGTTGTTATAAGAATGATCATGATGCCCTCATGTCCTTATTTTTATTTGTATCGACACCTCTATCTCTAAAGATGTGGACATATTTTTCGATTTCGGCTTCCGCTTGAACAAACGAGGTCTAAGCTTGGGGGACTTGATATGTCCATTTTGCATCATGCTATTATGTCAATATTTATTGCATTATGGGCTTTTATTACACATTATATTTCAATACTTATGGCTATTCTCTCTTATTTTACAAGGTTTATCATGAAGAGGGGGAATGCCGGCAGCTGGAATTCTGGCTGGAAAAGGAGCAAACATTGGAAACCTATTATGCACAGCTCCAAAAGTACTGAAACTCCACGAAACATCTTTTTGGAATTAATAAGAATTTTTAGGCGAAAGAAATACACTAGGGGGCCCACACCTCATCCAGTAGAGTGGGGGGCGCCCCCCCTACTGGGCATGCCCCTGTCTCCTGGACCCCCTGGTGGGCCCCTGGTGTCCATCTTCTGCAATATTAGAGCTTTTACCCTGGAAAAAATCATGGGCAAGCTTCGGGACAAAACTCCGCCGCCACGAGGCGGAACCTTGGCGGAACCAATCTAGGGCTCTGGCGGAGCTGTTCTGCCGGGGACACTTCCCTCCGGGAGGGGAAATCATCACCAACGTCATCACCAACGATCCTCTCATCGAGAGGGGGTCAATATCCATCAACATCTTCACTAGCACCATCTCCTCTCAAAACCCTATTTCATCTGTTGTATCCAATCTTGTATCAAAACCACAAATTGGTACCTGTGGGTTGCTAGTAGTGTTGATTACTCCTTGTAGTTGATGCTAATTGGTTTACTTGGTGGAAGATCATATGCTTAGATCCTTTATGCATATTATTACTCCTCTTATTATGAAAATGAATATGCTTTGTGAGTTGATACGTTTGTTCCTGAGGACATGGGTGAAGTCTGCTATTAGTAATCATGTGAATTTGGTATTCGTTCGATATTTTGATGAAATGTATGTTGTCTTTTCCTCTAGTGGTGTTATGTGAACGTCGACTACATGACACTTCACCATTATTTGGGCCTAGAGGAAGGCATTGGGAAGTAATAAGTAGATGATGGGTTCCTAGAGTGACAGAAGCTTAAACCCTAGTTTATGCGTTGCTTCGTTTGGGGCTGATTTGGATCCATATGTTTAATGTTGTGGTTAGGTTTACCTTAATACTTATTTTGTAGTTGTGGATGCTTGCAATAAGGGTTAATCATAAGTGGGATGCTTGTCCAAGTAACGGCAGTACCCAAGCACCGGTCCACCCACATATCAAATTATCAAAGTACCGAACGCGAATCATATGAATGTGATGAAAACTAGCTTGACGATAATTCCCATGTGTCCTCGGGAGCTCCTTTCTCATTATTAGAAATTGTCCAGGCTTATACTTTGTTACATGAAGGATTAGGCCACCTTGCTGCACTTTGTTTAATTTACTTACTTGTTACTTGTTACCATTTATCTTATCACAAAACTATCTATTACCTACAATTTCAGTGCTTGCAGAGAAAACCTTACTGAAAACCGCTTATCATTTCCTTCTGCTCCTCGTTGGGTTCGACACGCTTACTTATCGAAAGGACTATGATTGATCCCCTACACTTGTGGGTCATCAGTATTTTATTCAACCAGCAAGCAAAAACAAAATAAAAGAAAATGACGCTCCAAGCAAAACACATACCATGTGGTGAATAAAAATATAGCTCCAAGTAAAGTTACCGATGAACGAAGATGAAAGAGGGGATGCCATCCAGGGCATCCCAAGATTAGGCTCTTGGTTGTCCTTCAATATTACCTTGGGGTGCCTTGGGCATCCCCAAGCTTAGGCTCTTGGCACTCCTTATTCCATAGTCCATCGAATCTTTACCCAAAACATGAAAACTTCACAACACAAAACTTAAGAGAAAATTCGTACGCTCCGTTAGTATAAGAAAATAAATCACCACTTAGGTACTTTTATTAACTCATTCTAAATTCATATTGGTGTAGTATCTACTGTATTCCAACTTCTCTATGGTTCATACCCTCCAATATTACTCACAGATTCATCAAAATAAGCAAACAACACATAGAATACAGAATCTGTCAAAAACAGAACAGTCTGTAGTAATCTGTATCATTCGAGTACTTCTGTAACTCAAACAATTCTACCAAATTAGGAAAACCAGATACATTTGTGTATCAATCCAGAGCAAAACGAATCAGATAAAAATCACATTTCTGTGAATTATCAAAACTAATTTACTGGGTGCAAAAGTTTCTGATTTTCAGCAGGATCAACACAACACAACACAATTAACAAGGTGCCGCACGCCACTGAGCCGGTGGGTTCCTTCTGGTGGAAAGGCGTAATGCAGCTCAGTGGAACCTTCCGTGGGGTCACCAAGGTCATCCCCGGGGATGCATGCAGCTCTCTGTTTTGGAAAGATGTCTGGTTTAGTGACACTGGCTCCACACTGATGGACACGCATCCACGAGCATTCTCTTATGCTCTGAACGAGGATGATTCCGTTGCCAAGGTTCTCAGGACCACTGATCCAGCCACGATCTTCAGTCTGCCTCTTTCGGTCCAGGCCAGGGAGGAGATCAGAGAGATACATCAAGGGTCCTCGCATGTCAGTCTGGAAAATGGCTCGGCCGACGTTTGGGTCTGTGACCTAGGACGTTATTCGTCAAAGAAGTACTACATCCACTGTTTCAGGCAGGTGAAAGCTGATGAGGCCTTTGGATGGCTATGGAAATCCAAAAGCCCGATCAAGTTCAAGATGTTTGGGTGGCTACTTATGGTCGATCGTTTAAACACTAGGAACATGCTGAAGCAGCAGCACTTTGCTGTAGCCGGGGGCAACTACGCTTGCATGCTCTGCCAAAACCCGCCCGAGGAAACCATGGAACATCTCTTCTTCGCATGCCCTTTCGCCCAACAATGCTGGAGTAAGGTTGGTCTGACCTGGCCAGGAGGAACCAATAGGCTAGCCATCTTGCATGGTGGGAGAGAGAGCTGGCGTCGGTCGCTATTCATGGATATCTTCTTGATTTCTGCTTGGAGCCTGTGGATGGAAAGAAACAACCAACATTTCAGGGGGATCCCACACTCGTTCGTGGCGTGGTTAGCTAGGTTCAAACATCTGTTGGGTTTGGTGATCCATAACTGTCCTGAGAAAGTTCATCCTTTTCTCTCTGATTTCATTGTAAGTTTGGACCGCTAGTTTTTGTTTCTGCAACCCTTACGGCCAGGGGGCCTAAAACCCATTGTAACACACATGTAACTGTTATGTTGTGAGTAATACAAAGTCAGTGGGAGCCTCTCCCACTGTCACTGATTCTTCAAAAAACCTATCACCGTAAGCTATTCTAAAGGTCTTACTTGACACTTTATTGAAACAAAAGCTATAAAACATGATTACTATAGTAGAATAATGATGTAGACACACAAAAACAGTAAGGGTAAAATATTGGGTTGTCTCCCAACAAGCGCTTTTCTTTAATGCCTTTCTAGCTAGGCATGATGATGACAATGATGCTCACCTAAAAGATAAGAGTTAAAACATAAAGTGAGCATCATGAAGAATATGACTAGCACATTTAAGTCTAACCCACTTCCTATGCATAGGGATTTTGTGAGCAAACAATTTATGGGAACAATAATCAACTAGCATAAGAAGGCTAAACAAGCATAACTTCAAAACTTTAAGCACATAGAGAGGAAACTTGATATTATTGCAATTCCTACAAGTATATGTTCCTCCCTCATAATAATTTTCAGTAGCATCATGAGTGAATTCAACAATATAACCAGCACATAAATCATTCTTTTGATGATCTACTTGCATATAAATTTTACTACTCTCCATATAAGCAAGTTTATTCTTTATGGCATACGTATCATCACAATAATCATCATAAATAGGAGGCATGCTTTCATCATAATAAATTTCCTGATCAAAACATGGGGGACAAAAAATATCATCTTCATCAAACATAGCTTCCCCAAGCTTGTGGCTTTGCATATCATTAGCATCATGGATATTCAAGGAATTCATAGTAACAACATTGCAATCATGCTCATAATACAAAGATCTAGTACCAAACATTTGAATGCATTTCTTCTAGCAATTGAGCACAATTTTCCTTTCCATCATTCTCACGAAAGATATTAAAAAGATGAAGAGTATGGGCAAACTCAATTCCACTTTTTTGTAGTTTTATTTTATAAACTAAACTAGTGATAAAACAAGAAACTAAAAGATTCGATTGCAAGATCTAAAGATATACCTCAAGCACTAACCTCCCCGGCAACGGCGCCAGAAAAGAGCTTGATGTCTACTACACAACCTTATTCTTGTAGATGTTGTTGGGCCTCCAAGTTAGAGGTTTGCAGGACAGTAGCAAATTTCCCTCAAGTGCATGACCTAAGGTTTATCAATCCGTGGGAGGCATAGGACGAAGATGGTCTCTCTCAAACAACCCTGCAACCAAATAACAGAGAGTCTCTTGTGTCCCCAACACACCCAATACAATGGTAAATTGTATAGGTGCACTAGTTCGGCGAAGAGATGGTGATACAAGTGCAATATGGATGGTAGATATAGGTTTTTGTAATCTGAAATTATAAAAACAGCAAGGTAACTAATGATAAATGTGAGCGTAAACGGTATTGCAATGGTAGGAAACAAGGCCTGAGGTTCATACTTTTACTAGTGCAAGTTCTCTCAACAATAATAACATAACTGGATCATATAACTATCCCTCAACATGCAACAAAGGGTCACTCCAAAGCCACTAATAGCGAAGAACAAACAAAGAGATTATTGTAGGGTACGAAACCACCTCAAAGTTATCCTTTCTTATCGATCAATTCAAGAGTACGTAGTAAAATAACATGAAGCTATTCTTTCCGTTCGATCTATCATAGAGTTCGTACTAGAATAACACCTTAAGACACAAATCAACCAAAACCCTAATGTCACCTAGATACTCCAATGTCACCTCAAATATTCGTGGGCATGATTATACGATATGCATCACACAATCTCAGATTCATCTATTCAACCAACACAACGTACTTCGAAGAGTGCCCCAAAGTTCTACCGGAGAGTCCGGACGAAAACGTGTGCCAACCCCTATGCATAAGTTCATTGAACCCGCAAGTTGATCACCAAAACATACATCAAGTAGATCACGTGAATATCCCATTGTCACCACAGATAAACATGGCAAGACATACATCAAGTGTTCTCAAATCCTTAAAGATTCAATCCGATAAGATAACTTCAAAAGGAAAACTCAATCCATTACAAGAGAATAGAGGGGGAGAAACATCATAAGATCCAACTATAATAGAAAATCTCGCGATACATCAAGGTGGTATCACCTCAAGAACACGAGAGAGAGAGATCAAACACATAGCTACTGGTACATACCCTCAGCCCCGAGGGTGAACTACCCCCTCCTTGTCATGGAGAGCGCCGGGATGATGAAGATGGCCACCGGTGATGGATCCCCCCTCCGGCAGGGTGCCGGAACAGGGCCCCGATTAGTTTTTGTGGCTATAGAGGCTTGCGGCGGCGGACCTCCTGATCTATTGTGCTCCACAATGTTTTTAGGGTAGATGGATATATATAGGCGAAAGAAGTCAGTCAGGGGAGCCACGAGGGGCCCACGAGGGTGGGGGCGCGCCAGAGGGGGGGGGGGGGGCGCCGCTGGCCCTCATGGCCACTTCGAAGCTTCCCTGACGTCTACTCCAAGTCTCCTGGATTGCTTCCGTTTCCTCTAGCCTTTCATGCAACAATTTAGTTTGTAAATGCTTATGCCTCTTGCAATATCTATATTCTCTATTTGGTGTGCACTTGCAAACCCAATGTACTCCACAAAAATCGACATGCTTATAAGAGATATTTTCATCATGACTAGTGCAATCATCATTAGTACTATGGATATTGAAGGAGTTCATATTAACAACATTGCAATCCTGCTCATCATTCAAAGATTTAGTGCCAAATATTTTATAGAGTTCTTCTTCTAGCACTTGAGCACAATTTCCCTTCCATCATTCTCACGAAAGATATTAAACAGATGAAAGTATGAGGAAAACTCAATTCCATTTTTTTGTAATTTTCTTTTATAAAATAAACTAGTGATAAAACAAGAAACAAAAAGATTCGATTGCAAGATATAAAGATATACCTTCAAGCACTCACCTCCCCGGCAACAGCGCCATAAAAGAGCTTGATGTCTACTACACAACCTTCTTCTTGTAGACATTGTTGGGCCTCCAAGTGCAGAGGTTTGTAGGACAGTAGCAAATTTCCCTCGAGTGGATGACCTAAGGTTTATCAATCCGTGGGAGGCGTAGGATGAAGATGGTCTCTCTCAAGCAACCCTGCAACCAAATAATAAAGAGTCTCCTGTGTCCCCAACACACCCAATACAATGGTAAATTGTATAGCTGCACTAGTTCGACGAAGAGATGGTGACACAAGTGCAATATGGATGGTAGATATAGGTATTTGTAATCTGAAAATATAAAAACAGCATGGTAACTAATGATAAAAGTGGGCATAAACGGTATTGCAATGCTAGGAAACAAGGCCTAGGGTTCATACTTTCACTAGTGCAAGTTCTCTCAACAATAATAACATAGCCGGATCATATAACTATCCCTCAACATGCAACAAAGAGTCACTCCAAAGTCACTAATAGCAGAGAACAAACGAAGAGATTATGGTAGGGTATGAAACCACCTCAAAGTTATGCTTTCTGCCCGATCTATTCAAGAGTCCGTAGTAAAATAACATGAAGCTATTCTTTCTGTTCGATCTATCGTAGAGTTCGTACTAGAATAACACCTTAAGATACAAATCAACCAAAACCCTAATGTCACCTAGATACTCCAATGTCACCTCAAGTATCTATGGGCATGACTATACGATATGCTTCACACAATCTCAGATTCATCTATTCAACCAACACAAAGTACTTCAAAGAGTGCCCCAAAGTTTCTACCGAAGAGTCAAGAAGAAAATGTGTGCGAACCCCTATGCATAAGTTCATTGAACCCGCAAGTTGATCACCAAAACATACATCACATAGATCACGTGAATATCCCATTGTCACCACAGATAAGCAGGGCAAGACATACATCAAGTGTTCTCAAATCCTTAAAGACTCAATCCGATAAGATAACTTCAAAAGGAAAACTCAATCCATTACAAGAGAATAGAGGGGGAGAAACATCATAAGATCCAACTATAATAGCAAAGCTCGCGATACATCAAGATCGTACCACCTCAAGAACACGACAGAGAGAGAGAGAGAGAGAGAGAGAGAGAGATCAAACACATAGCTACTGGTACATCCAATCAGCCTCGAGGGTGAACTACTCCCTCCTCGTCATGGAGAGCGTCGGGATGATGAAGATGGCCACCGGTGAGGGATCCCCCCTCTGGCAGGGTGCCGGAACACGGTCCCGATTGGTTTTTGGTGGCTACAGAGGCTTGTGGCGGCCGAACTCCCGATCTATCTTGCTCCCCGATGTTTTTAGGGTATATGGACATATATAGGCGAAAGAAGTAGGTCGGTGGACGCTCGAGGGGCCCACGAGGGTGAGGGGCGCGCCGGGCACCCTTGTGGCCGCCTCCTCTGTTGCTTGATGTCCACTCCAAGTCCCGTGGATTGCGTTTGTTCCAAAAAGATCGCTTCTGAAGGTTTCATTCCGTTTGGACTCCGTTTGATATTCCTTTTCTTCGAAACACTGAAATAGGCAGAAAACAACAATATGGGTTGGGACTCCGGTTAATAGGTTAGTCCCAAAAATAATATAAAAGTGTATAATAAATTCCATAAACATCCAAAATAGATAATAGAATAGCATGAATACTTCATGAATTATAGATACGTTGGAGACGTATCACTAACCTGCCATGACATCATCTCACATTAATATCGCACGAGGCCCAAAACATCTCAATATATCTTCACTTTTAGTGAACCTCCTAAAAATTGAGGCATCTGTGTTGTCACATAATCATTTTTTAGCCTCCTCGATTCCCGCGCATTCCATCTATCCACTGAATTATAAATAGGGCAGGGTCCTTTTCATTTCCCCCTTGCCTCCTCGTCTTCATCCTCTTCCTTGCAACGCCACACGTGCCCGATCTCCGCCACCGTTGACGTCGCGAACTGCCTCAACCCCGGCCGCTGCATCGACCTGAATGCACCAGAGCACCGCCGCGCTCCTCCGCTATCCAACATCCCCAATAAGTTCTCCTTGTTTCTCAAAGCAGATCTCCATTAGGGTTTGCTCAAGTTCATTGGAGGTCATCCCTGTTCTTCCATGTTTCTCCTTAGATCGTGTAGTTTTAGATCTGAACATGATGCCAAACTTGTGCGATGGCAGTTTAGCACTCGTTTTTCATATCTGAATACCTCCCCTCCATGGGAGATCACATCTAAGCACATGAACTATCCCGCTCCCGCCAACTTAGGTTTAGAATTTTTCTTCATTATCTGAACTGCTGTAGATCCAAAATTATAACACCAATCTGTGAAAACGGTTTGTCCCACACTTAGCAATCCTTCACTCGTATATTTGAAAACTTGTCTGTGTGGGCGGCTTAACTGATAAACCATAACCCCCCAGGTGCCATTAGTCCCCTCTTAAGCCGTCAATAGATTGCTCTGCATAACCCAACACTATCCTCCGGCTTAACATACTGCATGTTTATAGTTCTTACCTTTGAACTAATGACCGGCTTAACAACGAAATCTTAAACTTGCAATATTTTATTTTCAGACCTTCATCATCAACAATGACTAAGACCTTCACTTCATGCAATTCGGTCGCATCCCGGGTTACCGAGGAAGACATGAACAATTTTGTTCAGACTGGCGTCTTAGCCAAAAAAGATGACATCCACTGGAGGGCCCCAGGCACTGAAAATCCTCCTGGGCCCAAAGAAGGGGAAGTAATTGTTTTTACTGATCATATGATCCGGGGGTTTACCCCGCCCGGTTCAAAATTCTTCCAAGACGTGCTACACTTTTTTCAGCTCCATCCTCAAGATATTGGGCCCAATTCTGTCTCCAACATATGCAACTTCCAAGTTTTTGTGAAGCTTATCTTCAACAAGAGCCCACTGTCGAACTATTCAGGGAATTCTATTACTTGAACCAGCAGACTGAATGCACACACAGATCCAACTTGGGTCTAGGCGGAGTTTCAATTCAGAAGCGGAAAGAAGCCACCTTCCCATATGTCAAGCCGCCCAGTCATCCTAAGGACTCGAACCAGACTTGGCTTTATTGCCAAGATGCATCTCTAGAGGGTGAAAATCCTCTGCTGGGTTACCATGAACACCGACTTAGCAACACACATCCACTCCCAGAGCGGATCAGCACAAAGGAACGGGACAAATATGCGCCCATTTTTTCAAAGATTAGAGCCTTCATGGCTAACGGCTTAACCGTCATCGACCTTGTTCTGTGCTGGGTTGCCTGGCGATTTCTTCCCTAAAGTCGTGACCCCGACTTAATGTGCGAGTACACCGGCGACTTAAAAGATCCACAGCGCCACTACGAGATCCAATTGACTGATGAAGATATCTATGATGCGACCAAGGCTTTATTAAATGAGAGCTTGGCAGATTACAGCAAAGCCGGACTCAATCCTTTCTGCACTCTCAACAAGCCGCCAGCTGTGAGTTTTGCACATAATTTTTCAGTTGAATCATGTTTTCATTAACACTATCCTCTTATAATCATCAGACTTCCATAGGTCGATTCTCCTTTTTGGAAGAAGAAGCTGCAGGACAAGCCGGCCAAGAAGACCCGGACAAAGACCATGGTTAATAAAAAGCCTGCCAAGAAGAAGACCGACCCCTCCGAGTTACTTAACTTGGATGGCGATGATGATGATGATGAGTCGGAGGTAGAACTTGATTCTCTTGGCTCATTTTTTGTACATCTTATTGACAATGACTATTATCAGGATGACGAGGAAGCCAGCCGTGCGGGGGATGAAGAGGTAATTGTTCTTGCCCCCGACTCAGAACCTCTGCCAAAACAAAAATCTCGACAAGCGAGCCGGAAAGTAAGACTTTCTCATCCTTTAGCTTATTTGGATCCCAACTTTATTTTGAAGAAGCAGGAACATGATGCTCGCTGCACAACCCGGAATAGCAGAGGCGTGATCCTTTCCTCCGGCTTAACAAATACACCAGCTCCCCGCAAGCGTCGGCCAAAGGTTTCACCAATTTCTGACTTAACTTATCCCAAGGCGGGTATTTTTCGACAACCTCTTAATCCTTCCGACTCAATTACCAGGGAACATCTCATTCCTCCTCTGGCGACTCAACGGGGACTCACGTCGTAGTCTTCAAGACAGTGCGTGGGTAAGAATATTAGATCTCTGCTTTCAATCATGTGCTCAATTGTTGTGTTAACCTCATCTTGTGCTTCATTTACAGAGCAGTGGCAAAGACCAACAAGAAGTTGAAGGTGACAAAAACAACTAAAAACCCTTATGAACCAGAGAAACAGTCAACAGAAACTTCCCTCCATGCCACTGAGGCCACAGTTGATGAACCGCCACTGGAAAAGCACAACGTCACCATAGATCATATGGACGTTGACCCAACCACCACAAAGCCGCCAAGTCCCATCAAGCCTAATGAAGCAAGGCTGATGATGTTATCATTACTGGGCTTGGTTATACAGCACCAGGCCAACCCACTGTCTTGTTAAAACACAGTGCCGAAGAAGAAATATCTGTTGCTGACAAAGGCAAGTGGTCAGTAAACTTAGAGGGCTATGCTCACTATAGCGCTCAAGGGATCCACTCTGGGTATCTGAACCGCCTACACACAAGCCGTGACTTCGAAGCCGGCTTAGTGAATCTCATGAAGGAACGTTTCGAGGTAAACTCTAGCCTTCTTCATATAAATATACTTGTATCAGCCGCCAAGTCTACTGGATATGATAGAATTGAATGTACTATAGACTTTAGATAGCCTTGTAGATTAAATCAAGTAGCCCCCAAGGACCAATTTAAACTTTCAAGATAACTCGGGACTTCAAATAGTAATGCTTCAACTTTGCACTTGTAGCCAGTAGGCCCCAAGCGCCGTCTTAAACGTTCAAGATAAGCCAGGACTTCAAATAGTAATGATTCAGTTTTTGCACCTCTAGCCCCCAAGGGTCGGCTTAAACTTTCAAGATCAGTCGGATCTCATTACCATGGTTGACAATAAAATCCAAGTATATGTCCCCCGTGAATTGGCTATAGTCACAATAGTGTAGTCGGATCATCATAAAATTGTCTTCAAAAAAGAGCAGTGTGCATTAGCCCCCAAGTGCCAAGTGAAATAATTGTATTGTACTTGGGACTTTTAAATAAGATGATTGTAACACTGCATGTTGTTTGCATACTGCAGGCTGAACTCAATGTGAAAGAATCCCAAGTCGCTAATCGTCAAGAAAATAGTAAGTCTCAACAATCCGAAACTTCCAAGTCCAAAGCAGAATTGACCATCGCCTTGGCAGAGATGGAGAAGTTGAAAAAGGACTTCAAAGCTGACCATGCAGTTTGGGGGACCGAGAAAACAGCTCTATTGAAGAGCGCAGAACAAGCAGAAGCAGCCCTTAAGGCGGTGGCTGAAGAGCTTTCCGGCTTAATCAAATAAATACCATGACAGCTTCCATCTTTGGTAAGTAACTTTATCTCAATTTGTTACCGCCAATGCATTGTAATAATCATTCATCTGGCTTATAGATGTACTTGGTAATGCAGGCTCCATAATCGCCCATCTTGGTGCAGATATGCGCATGAAGCTGAAAGCCGCCTATACTCTGATAGAGCAATTGTATACTGGCGCGCAACAAGCTATCTCTGCAGCTTCTCATAAGAAACAACCACCAACCCTCATCAAAGACACGCTGGAAATGTTGTCTGTGCTGCCTCAAAGGTTTGAGGATCTGAAGCGATCAGCCGCTAAAGCCGGTGCAATCACTGCGCTAACCCAGGCCAGGTGTGGCAAGCAGATCTTGACCCAGAAGACTTGGCCAATGGTTGCCCCAGTGTAAAGGTGGACGGGTCTCCCTTCGGTGCCGAGGACTTTTCTGCAATAGCAAGAGGAATGTGCCCTTTAGCAAGCAGACTAGATGAAGACACCGACATGTCCCATTATCAGGTGGTTTATGATGTTCACAACAAGAAGGTTAAAGCACCGGTTCATGAATCCCAGGACCTTATTCCTCCAATTCGTAAGCACACTTTTACCCCTGATATTGACCCGTCAACACTTATTAATGATGAAGCTGTATTCAAAGCTTTGACAGGGATCAATTGGGCCACCTCTGACTTCCAGCCAACGGGTCAAGAGGAAGGGGATGAACCGGTGCAGGATGACCCAGAATTCTCTACCCTCCAAGGTTTTCTCTACCCTCCAAGGTCAAGAATATTAATCCAAAGTCCGGCTTAGCATCTACCAGTTGAAATACTTTATGCATCAAAACACTTATTCTTTTGGGCCGTCCAATGCCATGTAATAGGCTAGCTTGAAAACAATGATCTGCCATGCCATCGCGCATGCTGATTTGCATAACACTTATGAGCCGTTGGATCTTATTTGACGATCCATTGTTTATGCTCATAATCATTGTCAACTTTATTGATCATGTTGTCATAAACCATGCATACGAACAGAGCACAAGCGCCTTGGCGGTTTACCCCAAGGCGGGTCATTATACCCCATATGAAAGCCACTGGTGACTGCATCATCCATAACCAGGGCCGGTTTATCAAAATCTCATATAATCACAACAAAATAAATATCATACATGTGATACTTATGCCGGCTTACCATGCCACATACAGTAAGGGTAACAGCCCAGACTCAGAGCGTAGCACTCTGTGCCATTTATTCATATTGCCGGCTTACAACGCCATAGAGAGCAAAGGGTAACATCCCTAAAATCTTTAGAGTACAGAAATCCAAACATATGATCATCATACACTGGCGACTTAATGTCCAAAGCCAGGCCGGGTTAGCAAAACATCGGATATTTTCGAATATGAATCATAAAGATCAAGGCAACATGGCCTGAATCAACTTTCAACCATACATGAATATGGTACAAGCAGAAATAATCAAAAAAGATTCAAAGTCAATATAAACCAGATAAACAAGGCATTCAAAGGCTTCCAAGCCTCAACATCAAGTGCTATTCAAGGGCTGCATAGCCACTGAGTTACTCCTTAATTTAAACCTGTAAGTCGGGCCTCACATGACCAATCGCCATTTTAACTTTGACAAGTTCAGGGTCTTTATAAGATTGACTGTTAAGAGTATGGCGAGTCATTCCAGGATTACCCGGTCGGAGTGGCAAGCATACAAAGGCAGGATAACCCATATTTTTTGGTGAATACAACTGGCGTCCAAGCCTATTACGAGAGGCAATAAAGCTCTGTTCATTTAACAAGGAGCCCCCAAGTAATATTTCGATCCAGGCGTACAAGCCGGACCAGTAGGGTAATCATAGCTATGCTCAATGAGCAGGAAGCCCCCAAGTAATTTGTAATCAAGGCGTACAAGCCGGATCAAAAGGGTAGTCATAGCTATGCTCAATGAGCAGGAAGCCCCCAAGTGACCTTATGAAGTGATAATAAAGACTCATATTCTCAGAAATGAAACGATAGAGGCCCCGAATTATTAGGGATGTCGGCTTTATTATACTAATCATAATAAATACATTGGTAAAAGTATGTACATCACAAGAGCCTATGGTTCAGGTGTAATAAGGCCGAAGATGAGCAATATTCCATGGCGATGGGTCTCCTCCTCCGACGTGCGTGAGTCCTTGTGGTCTCGAACATCGATAAGGTAGTATGCCCCGTTGTTCCAATTTTTGCTGACCACAAAAGGTCCTTCCCAAGGTGGGGATAACTTGTGCATGTCAGTTTGATCTTGGATGAGCTGGAGCACCAAATCTCCTTCTTGAAAGGTCCTGGTTTTAACCCGACGGTTGTGATAACAACGCAGATCTTGCTGGTAAATCGATGAACAGGCCGCCGCAAGGCCACACTCTTCATACAAAAGGTCAATAGCATCCTGACGTGCTTTCTCATTATTAGCTGCAACATAAGCCGCCACACGGGGCGAGTCGTGACGTATGTTACTAGGGAGAACCGTCTCTGCTCCGTAAACCATGAAGAAAGGCGTGTAACATGTAGATCTGTTGGGGGTGGTATTGATACTCCAAAGCACTAAGGGCAATTTTTACACCCAACAACCCGGCGTCCTGTGCAAAGGGACCACATCCGGGGTTTGATACCTCTCAAGATTTATTGATTGGCTCTTTCAGCTTGACCATTATACTGGAGGTGAGCCACCGACGACACATCAAGCTGGATATGTTCTTGTTGACAGAATTCTTTCATTGCACCCTTAGATAGATTAGTACCATTATCATTAATGATACTATGAGGGTATCCAAAACAAAAGATCACCTTCTTGATGAATTGAATCGCCGTTGCTGCATCACATTTGCTGACCGGCTCAGCTTCAACCCACTTTGTAAACTTTTCAATAGCTACCAGGAGGTGAGTCTTTTTGTCCTTGGACCTTTTAAAAGGCCCAACCATATCTAGCCCCCACTCTGCACACGGCCAAGTAATTGGAATCATCCTCAATTCTTGAGCCGGCACATGAGCTCATCTTGAAAATTTCTGACAGCCATCACATTTACTGACCAAATCTTCCGCATCAGCATGAGCCGTCAGCCAACAAAACCCATGACGAAAAGCTTTAGCAACTAGAGATTTAGAGTTGGCATGATGGCCGCAATCTCCTTCATGAATCTCCCTTAGAATTTCAGAGCCCTCCTTAGGAGAAATGCATCGTTGAAACACCCCTGTAACACTACATCTGTGTAGATCACCATTAACAATAGCCATTGACTTAGACCTCCGGATTATTTGCCTGGCCAAGGTTTCTATCATGCCCAATAAGCAACCCTATCCTAAAGGAACTCGAAGGTCCCACCAAGGATAGAAGCGCATATTGGAGACGCTTTTGCAAGGTGGATATCATTACATCGTACCATTACATAATAGTTAGGGATACATACAAGAGGCATACAATGCCACACAAATACAACATCATCATACATAAGAGCAACATCCGACTACGGATGAAACACAAACAGAAACTCAAACGACATTCACCCTGCTAGCCCAGGCTGCCGACCTGGAACCTATTCCCTGATCAAAGAAGAAGCAGAAGAAGAACTCCATAACAAGCAAACATCGCTCTCACGTCATGATCATGTTTGCTAATTTTTGATGTCATATGCCTCTTTTTCATGCTTGCAAACATGCTATCATAATGTTGCTGTTTTACACTTGCCGAAACTGTTTCAAAATTCAATCTTGTCATGTTGGTTCCAACTTATCCATGAGCCATAGGTATATGATGCCATGATGTTATTTGATATTTGTTATGTGTAATTTGATTCCATACCCTTGGTTGCCATGTATACTTGCTGTAGCATCTTTGTTTCATGCCCCCAATATGCCATCATATTAACTCTGCTCATGCATATGCTCCTGTGTTATAGAATTGCTTTTTTCATCGATCCTATTGGTTTAATCTTGATGCCTATGAACCTGAACCTTAACGATATTTGAAGTATGTTATCTGTACATGAAGTGCATGTCAAGTTTGTGCTCATATGATTCCTGTAGCATGCTGTTTTGATGTTTCAAAGTGCCTAGTTGCTGTTTTGGGCAGATTGTTGTATCTTGTTTGGAGTGTATGTGTTGCATCGTTGCTCCGTTTTGAGCATGCTCTACATGGAACTTGCTTAGAATTGTATGTAGTTTAATCATGTCATGTTGAATCCTTGTTTTGAGGTGCGTGCCTGATGTTGGAATGCATTTTGCATCAATGCCATGTTTAACTTGTTTTGCTCATATCTTCTAGGTCGTAGCTCCGAATTGAATGAACTTTATATGTAACTTGAACTTTATATGTAACTTAACTTGTTGTTTAACTACTTTAACATAAGGTTTATGCAGATCTGGACCAATTTCGAAATTTGCATATGAGGACTTCCGGATTTGGTATATGTTGTTCTGGCCTCATTTAAACTTGCTTTGTTGTGTTGTTCTTGTATGCATCATCTCTTGCCATGAGTAGCCTCATATAGCCTTTGTCATGCATCATACTTGGTTGAGAATCATGTCATGTTTATGTGTTGTGTTTACCGTGTTGTTTGCTTCTTTCCGGTTGTGCTTCTTCTCGATAGTTCCTGTTTTGTTGCGATTGTGAGGATTCGTTCGTCTACACTTGGTTCGTCTTCGTCCATTCGTCTTCTTTATGGACTCGTTCTTCTTCATATCGGGATTTCAGGCAAGATGACTGTTACCCTGGATATCACTACTATCATTGCTATGCTAGTTGCTTCGTTCTATCGCTATGCTGTGCTACCTATCACTTGTTTATCAAGCCTCCCAAATTGCCATGTCAGCCTCTAACCTTTTCACCCTTCCTAGCAAACCGTTGTTCGGCTATGTTACCACTTTTGCTCACCCCCTCTTATAGCATTGTTAGTTGCAGGTGAAGTTGAAGATTGCTCCATGTTGGATAGGATTATGTTGGGATATCACAATATCTCTTATTTATTTAATGCGTCTATATACTTGGTAAAAGGTGGAAGGCTCGGCCTGATGCCTGGTGTTTTGTTCCACTCTTTCCGCCTGAGTTTCCATCATACCATTGTTATGTTCCTTCATTTTGCATTCCCTATGCGGTCGGGTTTATGGGAACCCCTTGACAGTTCGCTTTGAATAAAACTCCTCCAGCAAGGCCCAACATTGGTTTTACATTTTCCTAATATCCTACTAACTTTCCCTTGGGAGTTATAAACCCGAGGGTCATCTTTTATTTAACCACCCCCCCGGTCCAGTGCTTCTCCAAGTGTTGGTCCGAACCGGGCAATGTCCGGCGCCCCCTGGGCTGCCAACCCGACGTCTAGCCCATCCGGTGTGCCCTGAGAACGAGATATGTGCAGCTCCTATTGGGATTTTTCTACACATCCGGGAGATCTTGCTGGTCTTGTTTTACAATTGCCGAAATGTCTTGTAACCGAGATTCCGAGGCTGATCGGGTCTTCCCGGGAGAAGGAATATCCTTCACTGATCATGAGAGCTTATAATGGGCTATGTTGGGACACCCCTGTAGGGTTTGATATTTCGAAAGCCGTGCCCGCGGTTATGTGGAAGATGGGAGTTTCTAGTATCCGGTTGTAGAGAACTTGACACTAGATTCGAATTAAAATACCCAACCTTGTGTTTAACAGTGATGGTCTCTTTTTGAGTGGGTCGAGAAGTGAACACGGTTTGTGTTATGTTTGTGCATAAGTAGTTCAGGATCACTTGTTGATCACTACTAGTTTGTGACCGTTTGTGTAGCTTCTCATCTTATTCTTCCATTCGTAAGGTAGCCACCATATCATGCTTAGTCGCTGCTGCAACCTCACCACTTATCCATTCCTTACCCATTAAGCTTTGCTAGTCTTGATACCCATGGTAATGGGATTGCTGAGTCCTTGTGACTCACAGATTACTACAACAATAGTTGTAGGTACCGGTAATGCGATGGGCATGTGAACAGAGCAATCATAGCATACTACAAAACATGTAATTGGAGAATGTCCAGAAGAGGCATTGATCACTCAAAACCAAGCTCACAACAAGGCATCATGAAGTTAACAGAAATCTGGAACAACATATAGGCATGTTCATGGCAAGGTAAACATATGGTACATGACATATATGAGGCATCCAAAGGCATGTCATGATAGACCATAAAATATACAACAAAACATGTTAACTAAGAATCTTCAGATTATGCATGGATTAATTGGTAGCGTCAAGTAAACATGGCAACATGATATAGAAGTTTCAGCATTGACAGAACATTAACAGCAAGTAGCCCACTTCACAAGCTTGATGCACTCGCTAAACGGCATATAAAAATAAATGTATTGAACCCCTGTAAAGATGGCATAAATATGCTCCTAAAACATGTATACATCATGCTCATAGGAAGCACACACAAAATGCAACAAAACTGACAAATTAGCTAGTTACAACAGTTTTCAGCAGTTAACAGCAACATGCACTTTTGCAACAGGTATTAATATGTCAAGGTGCACCCTAACATGAAAGAAAAGCACACAAACTTGTATATCATGAAGATCAGAACATGAGAATGTCAAGATCACCATCATGGCATCATCAGAGACAAAGTTATAGCACTCACGAAATGCATACGTGATGTTAACAATCAGCAGATTTCAGCAGTTTATATCACATAGCAGTTTTGCAATGAAGATTAGGGCATCAATATGAACAGGAACATGCATGCAAACCACTCCATCATGAAGAACACTCTGAGATTAACATTTTGACATATTATACACACAAAATGAAGCCATATGCATGAAGTTATGGTATGAGAAAGATGAGCGCATATGCTGAAAATCCTGGGACTTGGAAGAAATTAGACCTCGCATAAACTGGACGGGACGGTCCCGAGACAAAGAGATCCGGGCGGACGTGGGCATTTGGATTGTGGGGCGGGTGGATCTTGAAGGAAATATGCCCTAGAGGCAATAATAAAGTTATTATTTATTTCCTCATATCATGATAAATGTTTATTATTCATGCTGGAATTGTATTAACCGGAAACATGATACATGTGTGAATACATAGACAAACATATAGTCACTAGTATGCCTCTACTTGACTAGCTCATTAATCAAAGATGGTTATGTTTCCTAACCATAGACATGTGTTGTCATTTGATTAATGGGATCACATCATTAGGAGAATGAGGTGATTGACATGACCCATCCCGTTAGCCTACCACTTGATCGTTTAGTATTCTGCTATTGCTTCCTTCATGACTTATACATGTTCCTGTAACTATGAGAATTATGTAACTCCCGTTTACCGGAGGAACACTTTGGGTACTACCAAACGTCACAACGTAACTGGGTGATTATAAAGGAGTACTACAGGTGTCTCCGAAGGTACATGTTGAGTTAGCATAATTCGAGATTAGGTTTTGTCACTCAGATTGTCGGAGAGGTATCTCTGGGCCCTCTCGGTAATGCTCATCACCTAAGCCTTGCAAGCATATAACTAATGAGTTAGTTATGAGATGAAGTATTACAGAACGAGTAAAGAGACTTGTCGGTAACGAGATTGAACTAGGTATTGGATACCGACGATCAAATCTCGGACAAGTAACATACCGATGACAAAGGGAACAACGTATGTTGTTATGCGGTTTGACCGATAAAGATCTTCGTAGAATATGTAGGAACCAATATGGGCATCCAGGTCCCGCTATTGGTTATTGACCAGAGATGTGTCTCAGTCATGTCTACACCATTCTCGAACTGTAGGGTCCGCACGCTTAAGGTTTCGATGACAATTATATTATGAGTTTATGTATTTTGATGTACCGAAGTTTGTTCGGAGTCCCGGATATGATCATGGACATGACGAGGAGTCTCGAAATGGTCGAGACATAAAGATTGATATATTGGACGGATATATTTGGACACCGGAAAGGTTCCGGAGAAGTTTGGAGCTCCGGGAGGTTACTGGAACCCCCCGGGAGGTATATGGGCCTTATTGGGCCCATGTAGGAGGAAGGGAGAAGGAGCAAGGGAGGGGGGCGCGCCCCCCCCCAAGCCCAATCCGAATTGGGGAGGGGGGCCGGCCCCCCCTTTCCTTTCTCCTTCCCCCTCTTCCTATTACTACTACTAGTACTACTTCCTAATACTAGTACTCTTTCCTTCCCCCTCCAAATAAGATAAGGAAAAGAGAGGGAAACCTACTTGGAGTAGGTTTCCCCCTCCTCATGGCGCGCCCCCCTAGGGT
Organism: Triticum timopheevii; assembly: GCA_963921465.1. Classification (NCBI taxonomy): domain Eukaryota; kingdom Viridiplantae; phylum Streptophyta; class Magnoliopsida; order Poales; family Poaceae; genus Triticum; species Triticum timopheevii. The sequence goes on from OY997270.1 coordinate 147,670,359, forward strand.
CGGCCACCTCCTCCCTCCCTCCTTTATATACGGGGGTAGGGGGGCACCCTAGAACACACAAGTTGATCATTGATCGTTCCTTAGCCGTGTGCGGTGCCCCCCTCCACGATATTACACCTCGGTCATATTGTAGCGGTGCTTAGGCGAAGCCCTGCGACAGGAGAACATCAAGATCGTCACCACGCCGTCGTGCTGACGGAACTCCCCCTCGGCGCCTCTGCTGGATCGGAGATCGAGGGTGCGTCATCGAGCTGTACGCGTGTCAAGAACTCGGAGGTGCCGGAGTAACGGTGCTTGGATCGGTTGAACCAGGAGGACGTACGACTACTTCCTCTACGCTGCGTCAACGCTTCCGCTTCGGTCTACGAGGGTACGTAGACAACACTCTCCCCTCGTTGCTATATCATCACCATGATCTTGCGTGTGCGTAGGAGAATTTTTGAAATTACTGCGTTCCCCAACAGTGGCATCCGAGCCTAGGTTTTTATGGTTTGATGTTATTTGCACGAGTAGAACACAAGTGAGTTGTGGGCGATATAAGTCATACTGCTTACCAGCATGTCATACTTTGGTTCAGCGGTATTGTTGGATGAAGCGGCCCGGACTGACATTACGCGTACGCATACGCGAGACTGGTTTTACCGCCGTGCTTTGCACACAGGTGACTAGCGGGTGTCTGTTTCTCCAACTTTATTTAAACCGAGTGTGGCTACGCCCGGTCCTTGCGAAGGTTAAAACAGCATCAACTTGACAAACTATCCTTGTGGTTTTGATGCGTAGGTGAGATTGGTTCTTGCTTAAGCCCGTAGCAGCCACGTAAAATATGCAACAACAAAGTAGAGGACGTCTAACTTGTTTTTGCAGGGCATGTTGTGATGTGATATGGCCAAGACATGATGCTATATTTTATTGTATGAGATGATCATGTTTTGTCACCGAAGTTATCGGCAACTGGCAGGAGCCATATGGTTGTCGCTTTATTGTATGAAATGCAAACACCCTGTAATTGCTTTACTTTATCACTAAGCGGTAGCGATAGTCGTAGAAGCAATAGATGGCGTAACGACAACGATGCTACGATGGAGATCAAGGTGTCGCGCCGGTGACGATGGTGATCACGACGGTGCTTTGAAGATGGAGATCACAAGCACAAGATGATGATGGCCATATCATATCACTTATATTGATTGCATGTGATGTTTATCCTATATGCATCTTATCTTGCTTTGATTGACGGTAGAATTTTAAGATGATCTCTCACTAATTATCAAGAAGTGTTCTCCCTGAGTATGCACCGTTGCGAAAGTTCTTCGTGCTGAGACACCACGTGATGATCGGGTGTGATAGGCTCTACGTTCAAATACAACGGGTGCAAAACAGTTGCACACGTGGAATACTCAGGTTATACTTGACGAGCCTAGCATATACAGATATGGCCTCGGAACACGGAGACCGAAAGGTCGAGCGTGAATCATATAGTAGATATGATCAACATAGAGATGTTCACCATTGAAACTACTCCATCTCACGTGATGATCGGACATGGTTTAGTTGATTTGGATCACGTAATCACTTAGATGACTAGAGAGATGTCTGTCTAAGTGGGAGTTCTTTAGTAATATGATTAATTGAACTTAAATTTATCATGAACTTAGTACCTGATAGTATTTTGCTTGTCTATGTTTGTTTGTAGATAGATGGCTCGTGCTGTTGTTCCGTTGAATTTTAATGCGTTCCTTGAGAAAGCAAAGTTGAAAGATGATGGTAGCAATTACACGGACTGGGTCCGTAACCTGAGGATTATCCTCATTGCTGCACAGAAGAGTTACGTCCTGGAAGCACCGCTGGGTGCCAGGCCTGCTGCTGATGCAACTGACGACGTTAAGAATGTCTGGCAGAGCAAAGCTGATGACTACTCTATAGTTCAGTGTGCCATGCTTTACGGCTTAGAACCGGGTCTTCAACGACGTTTTGAACGTCATGGGGCATATGAGATGTTCCAGGAGTTGAAGTTAATATTTCAAGCAATTGCCCGGATTAAGAGATATGAAGTCTCCAATAAGTTCTACAGCTGCAAGATGGAGGAGAACAGTTCTGTCAGTGAGCATATACTCAAAATGTCTGGGTATAATAATCACTTGATTCAACTGGGAGTTAATCTTCCGGATGATAGCGTCATTGACAGAATTCTCCAATCACTACCACCAAGCTACAAGAGCTTTGTGATGAACTATAATATGCAAGGGATGAACAAGACTATTCCCGAGCTCTTCGCGATGCTGAATGCCGCGGAGGTAGAAATCAAGAAGGAGCATCAAGTGTTGATGGTCAACAAGACCACTGGTTTCAAGAAAAGGGGCAAAGGGAATTAGAAGGGGAACTTCAAAAAGAACGGCAAGCAAGTTGCTGCTCAAGAGAAGAAACCCAAGTCTGGACCTAAGCCTGAAACTGAGTGCTTCTACTGCAAGCAGACTGGACACTGGAAGCGGAACTGCCCCAAGTATTTGGCGGATAAGAAGGATGGCAAAGTGAACAAAGGTATATGTGATATACATGTTATTGATGTGTACCTTACTAATGCTCGCAGTAGCACCTGGGTATTTGATACTAGTTCTGTTGCTAACATTTGCAACTCGAAACAGGGACTACGGATTAAGCGAAGATTAGCTAAGGACGAGGTGACGATGCGCGTGGGAAATGGTTCCAAAGTCGATGTGATCGCGGTCGGCACACTACCTCTACATCTACCATCGGGATTAGTATTAGACCTGAATAATTGTTATTTGGTGCCTGCGTTGAGCATGAACATTATATCTGGATCTTGTTTGATGCGAGACGGTTATTCATTTAAATCAGAGAATAATGGTTGTTCTATTTATATGAGTAATATCTTTTATGGTCATGCACCCTTGAAGAGTGGTCTATTTTTACTGAATCTCGATAGTAGTGATACACATATTCATAATGTTGAAGCCAAAAGATGCAGAGTTAATAATGATAGTGCAACATATTTGTGGCACTGCCGTTTAGGTCATATCGGTGTAAAACGCATGAAGAAACTCCATACTGATGGACTTCTGGAATCACTTGATTATGAATCACTTGGTACTTGCGAACCGTGCCTCATGGGCAAGATGACCAAAACACCGTTCTCCGGATCTATGGAGAGAGCAACAGATTTGTTGGAAATCATACATACAGATGTATGTGGCCCGATGAATGTTGAGGCTCGTGGCGGGTATCGTTATTTTCTCACCTTCACAGATGATTTGAGCAGATATGGGTATATCTACTTGATGAAGCACAAGTCTGAAACATTTGAAAAGTTCAAAGAATTTCGGAGTGAAGTAGAAAATCATCGTAACAAGAAAATAAAATTTCTACGATCTGATCGTGGAGGAGAATATTTGAGTTACGAGTTTGGTTTACATTTGAAACAATGTGGAATAGTTTCGCAACTCACGCCACCTGGAACACCACAGCGAAATGGTGTGTCCGAACGTCGTAATCGTACTTTACTTGATATGGTGCGATCTATGATGTCTCTTACCGATTTACCGCTATCGTTTTGGGGTTATGCTTTAGAGACGGCCGCATTCACGTTAAATAGGGCACCATCAAAATCCGTTGAGATGACGCCTTATGAACTGTGGTTTGGCAAGAAACCAAATTTATCGTTTCTCAAAGTTTGGGGTTGCGATGCTTATGTGAAGAAACTTCAACCAGATAAGCTCGAACCCAAATCGGAGACATGTGTCTTCATAGGATACCCAAAGGAGACTATTGGGTACACCTTCTATCACAGATCTGAAGGCAAGATTTTCGTTGCTAAATTCGGATCCTTTCTAGAGAAGGAGTTTCTCTCGAAAGAAGTGAGTGGGAGGAAAGTAGAACTTGATGAGATAACAGTATCTACTCCCTTGTTGGAAAGTAGTTCATCACAAGAACCGGTTCCTGTGACGACTACACCAATTAGTGAGGAAGCTAATAATATTGATCATGAAACTTCAGATCAAGTTTCTACCGAACCTCGTAGGTCTACCAGAGTAAGATCCGCACCAGAGTGGTACGGAAATCCTATTCTGGAAGTCATGTTACTAGACCATGATGAACCTACGAACTATGAGGAAGTGATGATGAGCCCAGATTCCGCAAAATGGCTAGAGGCCATGAAATCTGAGATAGGATCCATGTATGAAAACAAAGTATGGACTTTGGTTGACTTGCCCGATGATCGGCAAGCCATTGAGAATAAATGGATCTTTAAGAAGAAGACTGACGCTGATGGTAATGTTACTGTCTACAAAGCTCGACTTGTTGCAAAAGGTTTTCGACAAGTTCAAGGGGTTGACTACGATGAGACTTTCTCACCCGTAGCGATGCTTAAGTCTGTCCGAATCATGTTGGCTATTGCTGCATTTCATGATTATGAAATTTGGCAAATGGATGTCAAGACTACATTCTTGAATGGATTTCTAGAAGAAGAGTTGTATATGATGCAGCCTGAAGGTTTTGTTGATCCAAAAGGTGCTGACAAAGTGTGCAAGCTCCAACGTTCCATTTATGGACTGGTGCAAGCATCTCGGAGTTGGAATAAACGTTTTGATAGTGTGATCAAAGCATATGGTTTTATACAGACTTTTGGAGAAGCCTGTATTTACAAGAAAGTGAGTGGGAGCTCTGTAGCATTTCTAGTTTTATATGTTGATGACATATTATTAATTGGAAATGATATAGAATTTCTGGATAGCATAAAAGGATACTTGAATAAAAGTTTTTCAATGAAAGACCTCGGTGAAGCTGCTTACATATTAGGCATCAAGATCTATAGAGATAGATCAAGACGCTTAATAGGACTTTCACAAAGCACATACCTTGACAAAATTTTGAAAAAGTTCAAAATGGATCAGGCAAAGAAAGGATTCTTGCCTGTGCTACAAGGTGTGAAGTTGAGTCAAACTCAATGCCCGACCACAGCAGAAGATAGAGAGAAAATGAAAGATGTTCCCTATGCTTCAGCCATAGGCTCTATCATGTATGCAATGCTGTGTACCAGACCTGACGTATGCTTAGCAATAAGCATGGCAGGTAGGTACCAAAGTAATCCAGGAGTGGATCACTGGACAGCGGTCAAGAACATCCTGAAATACCTGAAAAGTACTAAGGATATGTTTCTCGTATATGGAGGTGACAAAGAGCTAGTCGTAAATGGTTACATCGATGCAAGCTTTGACACTGATCCGGACGATTCTAAATCGCAGACCGGATACGTGTTTTTATTAAACGGTGGAGCTGTAAGTTGGTGCAATTCTAAACAAAGCGTCGTGGCAGGATCTACATGTGAAGTGGAGTACATAGCTGCTTCTGAAGCAGCAAATGAAGGAGTCTGGATGAAGGAGTTCATTTCCGATCTAGGTGTCATACCTAGTGCATCGGGAACAATGAAGATCTTCTGTGACAATACTGGTGCAATTGCCTTGGCAAAGGAATCCAGATTTCACAAGAGGACCAAGCACATCAAGAGACGCTTCAATTCCATTCGGGACCAAGTCCAAGTGGGAGACATAGAGATTTGCAAGATACATACGGATCTGAATGTTGCAGATCCGTTGACTAAGCCTCTCTCACGAGCAAAACATGATCAGCACCAAGACTCCATGGGTGTTAGAATCATTACTATGTAATCTAGATTATTGACTCTAGTGCAAGTGGGAGACTGAAGGAAATATGCCCTAGAGGCAATAATAAAGTTATTATTTATTTCCTCATATCATGATAAATGTTTATTATTCATGCTAGAATTGTATTAACCGGAAACATGATACATGTTTATTATTCAGACAAACATATAGTCACTAGTATGCCTCTACTTGACTAGCTCATTAATCAAAGATGGTTATGTTTCCTAACCATAGACATGTGTTGTCATTTGATTAATGGGATCACATCATTAGGAGAATGAGGTGATTGACATGACCCATCCTGTTAGCCTACCACTTGATCGTTTAGTATTCTGCTATTGCTTCCTTCATGACTTATACATGTTCCTGTAACTATGAGAATTATGTAACTCCCGTTTACCGGAGGAACACTTTGGGTACTACCAAACGTCACAACATAACTGGGTGATTATAAAGGAGTACTACAGGTGTCTCCGAAGGTACATGTTGAGTTATCATAATTCGAGATTAGGTTTTGTCACTCCGATTGTCGGAGAGGTATCTCTGGGCCCTCTCGGTAATGCTCATCACCTAAGCCTTGCAAGCTTATAACTAATGAGTTAGATATGAGATGAAGTATTACAGAACGAGTAAAGAGACTTGTCGGTAACGAGATTGAACTAGGTATTGGATACCGACGATCAAATCTCGGACAAGTAACATACCGATGACAAAGGGAACAGCGTATGTGGTTATGCGGTTTGACCGATAAAGATCTTCGTAGAATATGTAGGAACCAATATGGGCATCCTGGTCCCGCTATTGGTTATTGACCAGAGATGTGTCTCAGTCATGTCTACATCGTTCTCGAACCGTAGGGTCCCCACGCTTAAGGTTTCGATGACAATTATATTATGAGTTTATGTATTTTGATGTACCGAAGTTTGTTCGGAGTCCCGGATATGATCACGGACATGACGAGGAGTCTCGAAATGGTCGAGACATAAAGATTGATATATTGGACGGATATATTTGGACACCGGAAAGGTTCCGGAGAAGTTTGGAGCTCTGGGAGGTTACCGGAACCCCCTGGGAGGTATATGGGCCTTATTGGGCCCATGTAGGAGGAAGGGAGAAGGAGCAAGGGGGGGCGCCCCCCCCCCAAGCCCAATCCGAATTGGGGAGGGGGGCCGGCCCCCCTTTCCTTTCTCCTTCCCCCTCTTCCTATTACTACTACTAGTACTACTTCCTAATACTAGTACTCTTTCCTTCCCCCTCCAAATAAGATAAGGAAAAGAGAGGGAAACCTACTTGGAGTAGGTTTCCCCCTCCTCATGGCGCGCCCCCCCAGGGCCGGCCACCTCCTCCCTCCCTCCTTTATATACGGGGGTAGGGGGCACCCTAGAACACACAAGTTGATCATTGATCGTTCCTTAGCCGTGTGCGGTGCCCCCCTCCACGATATTACACCTCGGTCATATTGTAGCGGTGCTTAGGCGAAGCCCTGCGACAGGAGAACATCAAGATCGTCACCACGCCGTCGTGCTGACAGAACTCCCCCTCGGCGCCTCTGCTGGATCGGAGATCGAGGGTGCGTCATCGAGTTGTACGCGTGTCAAGAACTCGGAGGTGCCGAAGTAACGGTGCTTGGATCGGTTGAACCAGGAGGACGTACGACTACTTCCTCTACGCTGCGTCAACGCTTCCGCTTTGGTCTATGAGGGTACGTAGACAACACTCTCCCCTCGTTGCTATATCATCACCATGATCTTGCGTGTGCGTAGGAGAATTTTTGAAATTACTGCGTTCCCCAACAGATTTCGTCCCACCCGCCGGATCCGACGACGAGGCGGCCGGCGACGGCGGCCGGAGGACGGGGCGCCGCCGGAGGACGTCGGCGAGGTGACCACGGGGACGGGGTGAAGCCGACGAGGAAGGGAGCGGCGAATCCGGTACAGGGCCAACCGGATCTGGCCTGAGGAGGTCCCGAGCGGTGCCGGAATGATGACGCTGGCGAGCTTCCGCGGCGGCGCGGAGCTTGTCGGCAGAGGGCACGGCAGGGAGCGGGCAAAGGTGGCATGGACGAGCGACGGGCGGCGAGCTGCGCCCGTCTGGGTCGGGCGTCGACGGGAGGAGGCGGGGAGACACCGGAGGGGCACGGCGGGGGGTCCCGGCACGCGGCGGCGCGGGACAAGCGGCGGCGCGGGCGAGGAGCCGGGCGGCGCGATGGGCTCGGGCACGGGCGCGGCTCGCGGGAGCCGGGCCGCGGGGGTCGGCGGCGGGCCTGGCTGGCAGCGGTCGGCGCGCGGTGGCCGGGGCCACATGGCGAGGCTGGATTGGCTGAGAGCGGCGGCGGTGGACATGTCTGGCGTGGGAGGACGTGCCCGGCGGCGGGAGGAGGAGGATCTAGGGTTTGGACCCGAAAATGGAGGGGGAGGGGACGTTTTTATAGGTAGAGGGAGCTAGGAGAGTCCAAATGAGGTGCGGTTTTCGCCCACACGATCGTGATCCAACGACGGAGAGCATGCACGGGGTTTAGATGGGCTAGCGGGCTGTGGTGAAGGGATGATGGGCTGCAAAGAGAGAGGGGAGTTCGGTTAACTCGGTTAATCATTGGGGCATCAAATGACCTCCATATGGAACGAAATTTGACAGGCGGTCTACCGATGATATACCAAGGCCACTCGGCAAATCTCGGCCTATTCCGATATTGTTTTTATCCCGCTTACAAAACAAGGTTTGAGAGGGGCGATGGGCGCGTGCGAGTGTGTCTGTGCTCAGAACAGACAACGGAGAGAACCGGGGGAACCCAAACAGACGCAAGTTTTGAAAAACATGCATATGAAATGCACATGATGACATGGCAAAATGCAACACACAAGAAAATGACATGGCAACGACGGTGAATAACTGGAAGACACCTGGCGCATCGGATTCGGGGCGTTACAGTTCCATCCTCAGGTTACTCGCCCGGTTCATATAAGCCAAATATGGTACAGTCTAATCAGGAATAACATGGAGAGCTGCCACCAACTATGGCCCCGGGTCAGGAATTGCAAGATGTTCCTCCGTAGGCAATTTAACTGATGGGTTATGCAAAATATCGAGGAAAACATTAGGGGGTACCGGCTTACACTGAGACCCTAGCCGGCTAAAAGCATCAGCAACTTCATTTTTCCTGCGATTAACATGCTCCACTTGATAATTTTGAAATGACCAGCAATAGCATCAACCTCTCGGCTATAAGCCACCATGAGTGGATCATTTGAATCCCAAGTTCCTGACACCTGCTGATCCACCAAGTCCGAGTCGCCAAAACTCCTCACCCGGCTTAGGTTCATCTCTTTAGCCATCCGAAGACCATGGAGTAAGGTTTCATACTCAGCTGCATTGTTAGTACAAGGGAACATAAACCTTAAAACATATAAAAATTTATCACCTTGCGGGGAAGTCAATATAACTCCAGCCCCCGAGCCTTCTAATTGCCTGGATCCATAAAAATGAATAGTCCAATATGTGCAATCCAGCTTATCCTCCGGCATCTGCAATTCCGTCTAGTCATTGATGAAATCCACGAGTGCTTGAGACTTTATAGCCGTCCAAGGCATATAATTCAAGCCATGGGGTCCACGCTCAATGGCCCACTTAGCTACCCAACCTATGGCTTCTTTGTTTTGAATAATATCCCCCAAGGGAGCAGCACTAACCACGGTGATGGGATGTCCAAGGAAATATTGTTTCAACTTACGGCTAGCCATGAACACACCATAAACAAATTTCTGCCAATGTGGGTATCTTTGCTTAGACTCAATGAGCACCTCACTAACATAATAAACAGGCCTTTGAATCAGATACTCCTTGCCTGACTCTTTCCTTTCAACCACAACTGCCACACTGACAGCTCTGTTGTTTGTAGCCACATATAAAAGCAAGGGCTCCTTCTCAATAGGAGCTGCAAGTGCCGATGGTTCAGCCAGCTGTCTCATAAGCGCCTAAAATGCCTCATTAGCAACATCACTCCAGAAAAACTTATCTATCTTCTTCATCATTTGATACAAAGGGATAGCCTTCCCTCCTAGGCGGCTTATAAACCGGCTCAAAGCTGCAATACGACCCGCCAACCGTTGGACGTCATTGATACATGCCTGCTTAGCCAAGGAAGTGATAGCCTTTATTTTCACCGGGTTAGCTTTAATGCCTCTCTAAGAAACAAGGAAACCCAATAGTTTGCCTGCTGGCACACCGAAGACACACTTGGCCGGGTTAAGCATCATTTTATAGACCCGGAGGTTGTCAAAGGTCTCTTTCAAATCATCTATCAAAGTCTCTTTCTTCCTGGATTTCACAAAAATATCATCCACATAGGCGTGAACATTGCATCCAATCTGGTCATGAAGGCAATTCTGAACACACTGTTGGTAAGTCGCCTAGGCACTCTTGAGCCCAAAGGGCATAGATATATAGCAGAATGCTCCAAAGGGAGTGATGATAGTTGTCTTCTCCTGGTCCTTAACTACCATCTTGATCTGATGATAACCAGAATAAGCATCCAAAAATCTCAAACGCTCACAACCCGCCGTAGCATCAATAATCTGATCAATATGAGGGATAAAAAAAGGGTTAGCCGGATAGGCCTTATTAAGGTCTGTATAATCCACACACATATGCCAAGTTCCATTTTTCTTAAGCACCAGCACTGGGTTAGCTAACCACTCAGGATGAAAACTTCAATGATGAATCCAGCAGCCAGAGCCGGGCCACCTCTTCACCAATGGCCACCTCTTCATTGAATCGACGAGGAAACTTCTTGGCCGGCTTAAACTTTGGATCAACATTAGGAGTGTGCTCAGCGAGTCCCCTCAGTACACCTGGCATGTCAGAAGGTTTCCATGCAAAGATGTCTCGGTTCTCACGGATGAACTCGATGAGTGCACTTTCCTATTTTGGATCCATATTAGCACTGATGCTGAACTGCTTGGATGAGTCGCCAGGAACAAAATCGACCAACTTAGTGTCATCTACCGACTCAAACTTCAACAGGGGGTCATTCTCTGTAGTTGGTTTTTTCAAAGGTGTCATATCCGCCGGGTCAACATTATCTTTATAAAACTTTAACTCCTTAGTGGCACAGGCCGACTCAGCATACGCATCATCGCCCTCTTCACAATCCAAAGCGATCTTCCTATCACCATGCACCGTAATGGTGCCCTTATGACACGACATTTTGAGCTGCAAATAAACATAACAAGGCCGCGCCATGCATTTGGGATAAGCCGGCCGCCCAAACAAAGTGTGATACCGGCTTTTGATCTTGACCACCTCAAAGGTCAATTTCTTAGCTCTAGAATCATGATCATCTCCACAGGCCACCTCCAGGGTTATTTTACCCACTGGATATGCCGACTTACCAGGCACCACCACATGGGAAACAGTGGAAGACGTCTTAAGATCTTCGTTAGTCAAATTCATACGATGAAAAGTATCATAGTAAAGGATATTGATACTACTGCCCCATCCATGAGCACCTTTGTAAGCTTATACTCTCCTACTTGAGGAGCCACCACCAATGCCAATTGACCCAGATTGTCAACCCGGGCCGGGTTATCCTCACGGCTCCATATGATAGGCTGCTCAAACCACCTCAAATATCGAGGTATTGCCGGCTCAACTGAGTTCACCGCCCGCTTATGGATTTTCTGATCTCGTTTGCACAAACTTGTGGTAAACACATGATATTGACAACTACTCAATTGCTTTGGATTGCTTTGATAACCAGACTGCTGTTGCTGATTCCCTTGGCCAGATTGTTGATTAACACCGCCTTGATTGCCTTGGCCCTGAAAACCAGAGCTTGAACCGCCACCTCCAAACCCAGTTCCATGAGAGCCGGATCCTGAACCGCCATGCGGGCCATGATTATTATGGAAAAAAAATAGAGTTTCTATACTCCCTCATGATGAAGCAATCCTTCCACAGATGACCGGTCGGCTTCTCCTGAGTTCCGTGCTTTGGACAAGGCTGATTCATCATGGCATCAAGGTTGAATTTTAGCCCTCCAAACCGGGGCACTGATGTTTTCCCGTTATGATGTTGATTATTACTCTGTGTATTTGTTTTAGCCACAAAGTCTAAACCGTCGTCAGACTTGCACTTACCATTGCCACCTTGACCCGCCGTGCTATGCTATCCTTTTGTATAGCCACTCTTTTTCCTTTTACCAGTTTTCTCCTCATCGGACTCAGGGACTTTAGGTCCATCAGAGTCGGCATATTTGACGAGAGCCTCCATGAGCTCCCCCATATCATTGCAATTGCACTTAAGCCGCCTCAACTTCTGCTTAAGGGGAAGAAAACGACAATTCTTCTACAACATCAGGACTGCTGAACACTACAAAAAAATACACTTCCGTGATGACACGTGTTTGTCACAGTAGGTCGCGTTTTCTGTCATGCATGTACATCCATGACGCTTTTATGACAGAATCAAGATAGTCATACCTATGCTATCATAGAAGTGTTCCATGACATTACCAAAATTATCCTCACGGAAGTGTCCACTTCCATGACGATAAATCGCGCGTCACAGAAATGCTGTCGTCAAGGGTGACCGACATGTTGCATCCACCGTAATGGAACACCGTTAAGCTATCGGGTCGGATTTTGGATCTGATAACCCATGAATAGCCCCAACCAATGGGGATTTTCCATGTGTAAAATCATCATTGGCTGGAGGAAACACGTGTCGGCTCATCACTGGGACAGATGTCATCCACTCATTGGACAGAAGGCGCCTATGATACGTAGACACGTGGCACGGCCCAATAGAGGCCCATTCCTATGAAAAGGCCGGCCTGTTTGACTTGGTCAAAAGGTGGCGGGCCGGCCCATAGAAAGCCTGTTAACGGCCTGTTCGCATATAGCCCATTTACAGCCCGCTAACCCAAGGCCCGTTACGCCCTATTCGAATTAGGCCCAGTAGCGTCATCAGGGCCATCCAATATGACTCCAGCCTGTTTTCACTTGGCCCATGTATGGCCCATGACGTCTTTCGGCCCATATGAGTCCCTATGTAACTCTTGGCCTATTAACAGCCCATGGTGAAACTGGCCCGTAATGAACAGTGTATCACTTTACACCCATTAACGGCCCGTGGTGAAACTGGCCCGTAAAGAACAGTGTATCACTTTATACCCATTAATAGCCCGTTATTCCGTTGGGCCTTTTCCAGCCCATGTTATCTTTCGGCCTTCTCATAGCCCATTTATTCTTGGGCTCATTTCCAGCATTCGTTTACTTACGGCCTGTTACTGTCATTTTCTGCTTGTGGGCCAAATTCAGCCCGTGGTTACAGTCGGCCCGTTTGTGGTTCGTTAATACATTGGGCCATTTTCATAGTGTTGGTGTCAAAACCGGCGGATCTCGGGTAGGGGGTCCTGATCTGTGCGTCAAGGCTGATGGTAACAGGAAGCAAGGGACATAGATGTTTACCTAGGTTCGTGCCCTCTCGATGGAGGTAAAACCCTACTTCCTGTTTGATTAATATTGAAGATATGGGTAGTACAAGAGTAGATCTACCACGAGATTGTAGAGGCTAAACCTGTCACGCCCAATATGCGACCCTATCCAAAAGGAACTCGAAGGTCCCACCAAGGATAGACCCGCATACTGAAACGCTTTTGCAAGGTGGATATCATTGCATCAACATTACATAATAGATTGGGATACTTACAAAAGGCATACAATGCCACATGAATACAACATCATTTTACATAAGAGCATCATCTGACTACGGATTAAACACAAACAGAAACTCAAAAGACATCCACCCTGCTAGCCCAGGCTGCCGACCTGGAACCTATCCCCTGTTAGAAGAAGAAGCAGAAGAAGAACTCCAAAACAAGTAAACATCGCTCTCGCGTCATGATCATCGCATAACCTGTACCTGCAACTGTTGTTGTATTAATCTGTGAGCCACGAGGACTCAGCAGTCCCATTACCATGGGTATCAAGACTAGCAAAGCTTAAAGGGTTAGGAAGGGGTAAAGTGGAGAGGTTGCAGCAGCGACTAAGCATATATGGTGGCTAACATACGCAAAAGAGAGCGAGAAGAGAGCAAACGGAACGGTCGTCAACTAGTAATGATCAAGAAGTGATCCTAAACTCCTACTTACGTCAAACATAACACAGAAACCGTGTTCACTTCCCGGACTCCGCCGAAAAGAGACCATCACGGTTACACACATGGTTGATGCATTTTAGTTTGTATCTGGTGTCAAGTTATCTACAACCAGATAGTAACAAATTCCCATCTACCACATAACCGCGGGCACGACTCACGAAAGTTTATACCCTGCAGGGGTGTCCCAACTTAGCCCATGATAAGCTCTCGCGATCAACGAAGGATATTCCTTCTCCCAGGAAGACCCGATCAGTCTCGGAATCCCAGTTTACAAGACATTTCAACAATGGTAAAACAAGACCAGCAAAGCCACCCGAATGTGCCGACAAATCCTGATAGGAGCTGCACATATCTCGTTCGCAGGGCACACCGGATTGTCCAAACTTCCGGTAGGCCATCCCAAAGTTGCCCCTGGTGGCCACCGGCGGCTGACAGGTTGGACCAACACTCACGACGACCACTGGCCCCGGGGGATAAATAGAGATGACCCTCGGGCTCCGGAAACCCAAGGGAAAAAGGGCTAGCTGAGGCAAATGGTAAAACCAAGGTTGGGACTTGTTGGATGAGTTTTATTCAAAGCGAACTGTCAAGAGGGTCCTATAAATCACCCAACCGCGTAAGGAACGCAAAATCCGGGAACATAACACTGGTATGACGGAAACTAGGGCGGCAAGAGTGGAACAAAGCACCAGGCATAAGGCCGAGCCTTCCACCCTTTACCAAGTATATAGATGCATTAATTAAATAAGAGATATTGTGATATCCCAACATAATCCTGTCCACCATGGAGCAATCTTCAACTTCACCTTCAACTAGCAGCGCTATAAGAGGGCTGAGCAAAGCGGTAACATAGCCAAGCAATAGTTCGCTAGGAAGGGTGAAAAAGGTTAGAGGTTGACATGGCAATTTGGGAGGCTTGAAGAGCAAATGATAGGTAGCGCAACATAGCGATAGAACGAAGCAACTTGCATAGCAATGATAGTAGTGAGATCCAGGGCAGCGGTTTTCTTGCCTGAAATCCCGCTAGGAAGAAGAACGAGTCCATGAAGAAGATGAAGCCACGAAGACGAACCAAGCGTAGACGAACGAATCCTCACGATCGCAACGAAACAGGAACTATCGGGAAGAAGCACACAACAAGGTAAACACACCACACACAGACAAGACATGATGCACAACCAAGCATGATGCAATACAAGACTACATGAAGCTACTCATGTCAAGAGATGATGCAAACAAGAGCAACACATCAAGGCAAGTTTAAATGAGGCCGGAAACAACATATAACAATTCCGGTAAGTCCTCATATGCAAATTTAGAAATTGGTCCAGAACTGAATAAACCTTATGTTCAAGTTGTTAAACAGCAAGTTAAGAGGCACCAAGATGATCTACATGAGATTCTGGTCAAGTTACATATAAAGTTCGTTTAACTCGGAGCTACGGCCTAAAAGATATGAGCAAAACAAGTTAAACATGGCATTGGTGCAAAATGCACACAAACATCAAGAAAACACTCTCAAAACATGGATGCAACATGATAATATGAAACTACATGCAAAATCAAGCAAGTTTCATATAGAGCACACTCAAAACGAAGCAAGGGTTCAACACATACACTATACAAGTCTAAAGGACAAGTTGTCCAAAACATCAACTAGGCATCTTGCAAGCATCAAAACAATATGCTACAACATCCCAACATGACAACAAAAGGCATGGGCATGAAGTACAGGTGAAGCATGACAAAACATGAACACTGAGCTATCTCCAGAAAACAATAGAACATGCTCAAAAGGACATGGCAAGATTGCAAATAATAATAGTTTCAGGCTTAGCAGAAATAACATCAGGTTGCAATGTTTGGAGCTATCAAACAACATGCTATAGGAACTTACCATGGCAAAAAAAGGCATGTCATTAATCTACTAATTACATAGAACAAAAGTCCCTTACTGGTCATGAGCTAAAAAGGCACATAAGATATGATGGCACCCATGTAACCATGGCAAATGATATGACAGATTCATACATGGCAGGAACAACAATAAGTTGGCATGTTGGTGAGCTTGGCCCACTCACCACAGAGCAATACATGGCACGTCAAGGCAACCAAAAGTAATAAGACATGTTTTTGAAGCTAAGCATGGCAAGAGCAAGTTCATAGCATGCTTGGATCACTAGCAAAGCTCATGGCAAAACTGAACTTAATGTTAACAGGCTGACACCAACATTATCTAGCAAGTTGAGAGCAAGATTACAACAAGCTACAAGAGGCTATAAATGCAACCAGGGGCATGAATGGATAGAGCATGACATGTATAACAAATCATCTTTAGTGAACATCTCCAGATTATGCATAGAATGACTTGTAGCAGCAGGTTTATATAGCATCATGATATAGCAGAATCTGTCTAGCAAAACAGCAACAACAAGTACCCTATTCACGAGCTCGATGCACTCACTACAAGACTCACAAAAATACATGCATGGCACCACAGCAAAGATGACATGATGTAGTTCAAAACACATGTAGAGCTCATGCCCATAGGATGCACACATCAAATGCAACGAAAATGACAAATCACCAAGTTATAACAGTTTCAGCAGGGTAACATCACATAGCACTCTTGGAACAATGAATCTGGTATCAAGATGAACTCAAATGAACATGACGCAATGGAGTGAAATGAAGTACTCGTTGAGATGAACAATTTGATGTGTTGCACGCCCAAAACGGAGCCACGGATGCAGAGTTATGATGCGATGAACAGAGGCATATATTATGACAATCTCAGGACTTGGATGATTTCGGGGTCAACCCCAAACGGATCTGGATCTGGCGCATGGATCGAGGCTGGCCGGAGCAGCTCGCCGGAGTTGAAGCCGGAGGGGAGGAAGACGGCCGGAGATGGGGGCGCTGGATCCGGGCGGAGCTCGGGGCGAGCGGCGGCGCAGGGCGCCGGGCCAGGCGCGGCCAGGTGGCACGGCGGCCCAGGCCGGCGCGGGCGGCGACGTGGAGGCCGGCGGAGGCGGTGGTCAACGGTGGCGATGGCGACTCGGCGGCGGGGCAGGAGAGCCGCGGAGCTCGGGCACGGGGCTCCCGCGGTTGGCGGCGGTGGCGGATCGGGCCGCGGGGGCCCGCTGCGGGTCGCGGCGGGGCGGCGGCGCGGGGCGGCGGCGCGGGCCATGTGGCGGGCGGCCACTGGCGCGGGGCGGCGGCACAGGACGTCCGGCGGGCGCGGACATGTCCGGGCTAGGAGGGAAAAACGTCCGGTGGCGCGGAGAGGGAGAGGGCTAGGGTTCATCCGCGAATTTCGGGGGAGGGCACCTATTTATAGATTCTGGGAGCTAGGAGAGTCCAAAAGAGGAGCGGTTTTCGCCCACACGATCGTGATCGAACGACCGAGAGCATGGAAGGGGTTAGGATGGGTTTTGGGCCACTTTGGAGGGGGTGTTGGGCTGCACACAAAAGAGGCTTTTACGGTTACCCCGGTTAACCATTGGAGTATCAAACGGACTCCAAATGGCACGAAACTTGATAGGTGGTCTACCGGTGCTATACCAAGGCTGCTTGACAAACCTCGGTCCATTCCGAGAATGTTTAACACCCGCTCACAACGAGGGAAAAAAGGGGGACATCGGAGGACATAGGAGCGCCGGATTGCAAAACGGACAACGGGGAAAATGCTCGGATGCATGAGGCGAACACGTATGCAAAATGAGATGCACATGATGACATGATATGAAATGCATATGATGACATGGCAAAGTGCAACACGCAAGCAAATGACATGGCAACGACGGCGAATAACTGGCGGACACCTGGCGCATCGAATCCGGGGCGTTACAAAACCCTAAGAGCTAGCCTATGATGGTATGATTGTAATTATGATCGGCCTTCTAAGGACCAACCTCTCCGGTTTATATAGACACCGGATAGGGCTAGGGTTTACATGGAGTTGGTTACAAGAAAGGAAACACAATATTCGGATCACCAAGCTTGCCTTCCACGCCAAGGAGAGTCCCATCCGGACACAGGCCTAAGTCTTGAGTCTTGTATCTTCACGCTTCAATAGTCCGGACGTTGTACACAGTCCGGCTGTCCGGATCCCCCCCTAATCCAGGACTCCCTCAGTAGCCCCTAAACCGGGCTTCAATGATGATGAGTTTGGCGCGCAGTATTGTCTTCGTCATTGCAAGGTGGGTTTCTTCTCCAATACTCCAAAGTAATCACGTAGACCGTGTCCGGATCTGCAAGATGATCTTCACATGGCATAAATATGATCTGCTGGCAATCTTCGTGCGTCGTGCCTGTGCCTCGTGGCCTGGTCCAACGTGAACCGGCGTTTCTTACCCCACAACGACTCGTGTTGCGAGGTGGTTTTATTGGCACGTCCCATCGAGGCATAGATCATGTTCCTCTTATTACGGGATTTTCCATTAATATGGGCGTGCGTGACCCCACGACGGCCGTTGGTATAACTCCGTGTGTTTTTAGATAAACCTCAAACGGTCACACCGAGGACTCTTGATATTCACCCTCTTTATAAAGGGGTCGAGGCCTATGCCTCTTTTCTACCTTCCTCGCGCCTTCTTGCACCTCGAGTTCTAACACCCGAAACCCAAGCTTCAACACCCCAGATCCTCCAATATGTCCGGATCCGTCCCTCAAGGCCGGTGGGTGGCCTCCTCGATCCAAGAGGAGGACATTGCGAAGCTTAGAGAGGTCGGATACCTGACCGCCGACATCTATCACAGGCATCCTGCTCCAGGGCAGGTCATCTCCACACCGGAGCCTAATGAGTGCGTCATTTTTGTCCCGCACTTTCTCCGCGGCTTGGTATTCACCCTCAATCCCTTTGTGAGGGGGCTCATGTTCTATTATGGGTTGTATTTCCATGATCTGGCTCCAGACGCTATCCTCCATATCTCGCCGTTCATTATCGTGTGCGAGGCTTTTCTCCACGTCACCCCGCACTTCGGCTTGTGGCTTAAGACCTTCAATGTGAGGCCGAAGATGATCGAGGGGCGACATGTGGAGTGCGGAGGCGCCGTAGTAAGCAGGAACGCTGATGCCCGATGGCCAGAGGGTTCTTTCCCAGAAGTATGCGATGTATGGCAACGAAGGTGGTTTTATGTCACGGCTCCCAGAGGCACAAAGTGGGTTGCTGCCCCCGAGTTCCGCTCGGGCCCTCCGTCACAGTTGGCGTCTTGGACAGACGTAGGACGGAATTAGGGCCCGCTGGTGATGTACTAGTACTGCAGAATCGCATCCGGGAGCTTCTCGAGAGGGACATTAACCTCGTCAGCATAATGCAAGTGATGTTAATCCGACGGATGTTGCCGTGCCAATGCCGGCCTCTCCGGATGTGGGAATTCAATCCGGTGGGTCCGCAGACTGTCAAGCACTTCTTCGGCTTGAAGCTCGAAGAGATGTGCAAATTATTCTTCGGACAGAGAGTAGAGTGTCCAGACAACACCGAGGATGCGGGCCTAAGCTGCAATCACTTGGATACCCAAGTAAGTAATCTTGACACCGGACACCTTGTGGCAGAGCATGGCCAGGAATGGCTCAGCAAGGCAGAGAGAATCAGGTGTCCGGCGCCACTTCCCGAAGGTTCACCTGGTCCCACCATGGCCAAGATGCTTGCCGGGTACTCAGCAGGATGTCCTCGTGGAAAGACAAGGGGAAGAACGAAGAAACCGAACTCCACACGCTACGCATCCGAACCAGGGGAATTGCTACCGCCCTTAAGGAGGATAGTCGGGAAAGGGAGGCTAAGGCCTCCTCCCCGCGCGGGAAGAAGAGGGATGCCTCCGAAGACTTGGAGGCGGAGATACCCAAACCAGGGAAAAAGACGTCCCCAGGGGGCCTTGCCCCGACGGGCACCCTCACCGCATCATGCCCTCCAACGGGCCAGCCCTCCACCAAGCTCTAAGTCAATCTATAATCCAAAGGTACTGTGTTTCTCATAGATCAATAACCAGGATTCAACTTTTTGCAGTCCGGCCAGCAACTCTTCTCAACAGGGTTCGTCTTCAGGGGACATTCCTCCGGAGATGATGGAGAGCGAGACCCCACCTGCCTCTCCTACTCATGAAGCGGGCGACACCGAGGTGTTGTCACGGAGGAGTCCGGATCTGCCGAAGCCGGAAGCCAATACGTCAGCTGCCCTGAGTCCGGAGCATTTGGCTCACACGAGGGGCGATGGGAAGGGTCCAGCGCAGTTCAATGTCCGGCCGGACGTACTGACGGGCTTACTGGAGCGAGCTGCGCTCTGGGAGGACCGCCGCTCATTAATGAGCATGGTGCTCAAGAAGATTTCATCCGCTACAAGCAGTTTGAATGAAACATTCACAAGCCTGCTCACAGGCTTTGAGGTATGTAATGAAGAATACACTATTTCTTTGGCTGTGAGGCGCGTGCTAGGTCTGCTCCGTATAGAGAATAGCCCCTGAGACTCTGGTTGCCCGCCCTAGGCGGCAAACGAGGTATGTAATGCCGATATCACGCTGGTGAATGAGTGGCTAGACAAATCACAAGGTATGTGTCATGCCTTCGCTTGTATAGGAAAATATGAAGGTGGCATGATATTGATGTAACATGTTTGGAATGCATATGGTGCTGCTGCCGTGGAGGCTCTGAGGGCGGAACTTACTCAAGCCAAGGAACAAGCTCGGGTGAGCAATGCGGCTGCCCTAAAGGCGGCCGAGGAATTGAGGGCCGAACAGGCTGCTCATCGCCGAAGCAAGGAAAAGATAGCCGAAATAGCTATTGAGTTAAAAAATGCCGCTGACCAGTATGAGCTCCTTAAAAAGGAACATGAGGATAATTCGGCAGAACTGAACAAGGCACTGAATGCCACCAAGGAAATCCGAACCGAGCTTAGGGGTTCTGTAACGCCCCGGATTCGATGCACCAGGTGTCTGCTAGTTATTCGTCGTCGTTGCCATGTCATTTGCTTGTGTGTTGCATTTTATCATGCCATCATGTGCATCTCATTTTGCATTCGTGTTCGTCTCATGCATCCAAGCATTTTCCCCGTTGTCCATTTTGCAATCCGGCACTCCTATGTTCTCTGGCGTTCCCCTTTTGTCTCTTTTTGTGAGTGGGTATTAAACTTTCTCGGAATGGCCCGAGGTTTGTCAAGCGGCCTTGGTATAGCACCAGTAGACCGCCTGTCAAGTTTCGTGCCATTTGGAGGTCGTTTGATACTCCAACGGTTAACCGGGTAACTGCAAAGCTTCTTTTGTTTGCAGCCCAACACCCTTCAAAAGTGGCCCAAAACCCATCTAAGTCTCTTCCATGCTCTCGATCATTCGATCACGATCGCGTGGCCGAAAACCGCTCCTCATTTGGACTCTCCTAGCTCCCTCTACCTATATATATGTGTCCCTCCCGGATTTTTCGCGCAGATGAACCCTACCCTCTTCCCCTGCGCGCTGCCGGACATGTCCGCCCGGCGGCCGGACACGTCCACCGCCCCGCAGCCATGTCGCCACGGCCAATCGCGGCTCGGCCGGTCCGCCGCCTCGCCCGTCCCCGCGCCTCCTCGCCGGCGTGTGCCGCCGCCGCCGCCGCCGGGCGCCTCGCCGCGCCGCCCTGCTCCTCCCGCGGCGACCCAGTGCCGCCCAGCCTCCCCGTCCGCCGCCGCCATGCCCCAAGGGCGCCGCCGCCAGGCCCTGGCCCGCGCGCCTCCCGCAACCCCGAGCCCCGCAGCGTGTCGCCACCGCCTTGCGCCGCCGCGGCCATCTCCGCCTCCGGCCGGGCGCCGCCCCACGCCGTGGTAGCCGCGCCTCGCCGCGCCCTGCCTCCGGCCTCCCCCGTCGTCCGCGAGCCCGCGCCCTCCGGCCCTCGTTGCCCCGGCCATCCCCGGCCTCCTCCCCAAGCTCTCCGGCAATCTCCCCGACAAACCTCGGTTCGCGTGCCTGCAGGTTGACTTTCCCTCCCTCCAAAATTGGTCTAAGTCCCGATTATTTTTGCATAATCATGCCATGTTCATCGCATTGCATCTCTGCATCCGTATCTCCGTTTCATGCGTGTAATATGTCAAATTGTTCGCCTCAACGAGTACATCATTTTATTCCATTGCATCATTTTCATTTGAGCTTATCTTGATGCCCGAAATGCTGTTGGAAGAGTGCATGTTGCTGTTAATCAGCTGAAACTGTTATAACATGCTCATTTGTCATTTTTGCCATGATTGATGTGTGCGTCCTATGAGGTTGATGTCTACATGTGTTTTGATCTATGCTATGCCATCTTTCCAGGGGTGCCAACCATGTATTTTTGTGACTTGTGTGCTGAGTGCATCGAGCTTGCTAAGTAGGGCACTTGTTTTTGCTGTTTTCCTGACAGATTCTGTTATATTTTGTTGCTATGTAAACATGTTGCTACGAATCATTCTATGCATAATCTGGAAATATTCTATAAACATGTTTTGTTCTAAATGTTATGCCCTATCCATCCATGCCCCTGGTTGCATTTATAACTTGTTATAGCTTGTTCATATCTTGCTCCAACGTTGCTTGATAATGTTGCTATCAGCCTGTTAACATTAAGTTCCCTAGTTCCCATGTGTTTTGCTAGTGTTCCATGCACCCTATGACCTTGCTATTGCCATGTATAGCTTCACAAACATGTCTTCTTACTGTTGGTTGCCTTGCCATGCCATGTGTTGCTCTGTAGTGAGTGGTTCAAGCTCACCAACATGCCTACTTATTGTTGTTCCTGCCATGTTTGAATCTGTCATATAACTTGCCATGTTTACATGGGTGCCATCATATTTTCTGTGCCTTTTTGGCTCATGGTCAGTAAGGGAATTTTGATTTATGCAATTAGTAGATTCATACCATGCCTTTGTTTGCCATGTTAAGTTCCTGTAACATGTTGTTTGAGAGCTCTAAGCATTGCAACCTGATGTTATTTCTGCTAAAGTCTGAAACTGTTATTAATTGCAATCTTACCATGTCCTTTTGAGCATGCTCTAGTTGTTTCTGGAGATAGCTCAGTGTTCATGTTTTGTAGTGATTTACCATTACTTCATGCCCATGCCTTCTTTTATTATGTTGGTCTACTGTAGCATATTGTTTTGATGCTTGCAATATGCCTAGTTGCTGTTTTGGACAGATTGTTGCTATAACTTGTATAGTGTATGTGTTGAACCGTTGCTCCGTTTTGAGTGTGCTCTATATGAAACTTGCTTGATTTTGCATGTAGTTTTATATTATCATGTTGCATCCTTGTTTTGGTGTGTTTGCTTGATGTTTGGGTGCATTTTGCATCAATGCCATGCTTAACTTGTTTTGCTCATATCTTCTAGACCGTAGCTCCAAATCTAATGAACTTTATATGTAACTTGACTAGAATTTCATGTAGATCATCTTGGTGCATCTTAACTTGCTGTTTAACAACTTCAACTTAAGGTTTATGCAGTTCTGGACCAATTTCGAAATTTGCATATGAGGACTTACCGGAATTGTTATATGTTGTTTCCGGCCTCATTTAAACTTGCCTTGATGTGTTGTTCTCGTTTGCATCATCTCTTGCCATGAGTAGCTTCATGTAGCTTGGTCATGCATCATGCTTGTTGTGCATCATGCCTTGTTCATGTGTGGTGTGTTTACCATGTTGTGTGCTTCTTCTTGTTAGTTCCTGTTTTGTTGCGATCGTGAGGATTCGTTCGTCTACGGTTGGTTCGGCTTCATCCGTTCGTCTTCTTCATGGACTCGTTCTTCTTCCTTGCGGGATTTTTAGGCAAGATGACCGCTACCCTGGATCTCACTACTATCATTGCGATGCTAGTTGCTTCGTTCTATCGCTATGCTGCGCTACCTATTACCTGTTTATCAAGCCATCCCAAATTGCCATGAACCTCTAACCTTTGACACCATTCCTAGCAAACCATTGATTGGCTATGTTATCGCTTTGCTCAGCTCCTCTTATAGCGTTGCTAGTTGCAGGTGAAGTTGAAGATTTCTCCATGGTGGACAGGATTTTGGTTGGGATATCACAATATCTCTTATATTATTAATGCATCTATATACTTGGTAAAGGGTGGAAGGCTCGGCCTTATGCCTGGTGTTTTGTTCCACTCTTGCCGCCCTAGTTTTCCGTCATACCGGTGTTATGTTCCCGGATTTTGCGTTCCTAACGCGGTCGGGTGATTTATGGGACCCTCCTGACAGTTCTCTTTGAATAAAACTTGTCCAGTAAGGCCCAACCTTGGTTTTACCATTTGCCTCACCACCGCCTATACCCTTCCCTTGGGTCAGCCAACCCAAGGGTCATCTTTATTTTAGCCCCCCCCCGGGCCAGTGCTTGTCTAAGTGTTGGTCCGAACTGAGCTGCCTGCGGGGCCACCTCGGGGAAACTCGAAGTCTGGTTTTACTCGTAGCTAGTCTCATCCGGTGTTGCCCTGAGAACGAGATATGTGCAGCTCCTATCGGGATTGTCGGCGCATCGGGCGGCTTTGCTGGTCTTGTTTTACCATTGTCGAAATGTCTTGTAAACCGGGATCTCGAGACTGATCGGGTCTTCCTGGGAGAAGGTATATCCTTCGTTGATCGCAAGAGCTTATCATGGGCTAAGTTGGGACACCCCTGCAGGGTATAAACTTTCGAGAGCTGTGGCCGCGGTTATGTGGCAGATGGGAATTTGTTAATGTCCGGTTGTAGATAACTTGACACCAGATCCGAATTAAAACGCATCAACCGAGTGTGTAGCCGTGATGGTCTCTTCTCGGCGGAGTCCGGGAAGTGAACACGGTTTCTTTGTTATGTTTGACGTAAGTAGGAGTTCAGGATCACCTCTTGATCATTGCTAGCTTCACGACCGTTCCACTTGCTCTCTTCTCGCTCTCATTTGCGTATGTTAGCCACCATATATGCTTAGTCGCTGCTGCAACCTCACCACTTATCCATTCCTTACCCATTAAGCTTTGCTAGTCTTGATACCCATGGTAATGGGATTGCTGAGTCCTTGTGGCTCACAGATTACTACAACAATAGTTGCAGGTACAGGTTATGCGATGATCATGACGCGAGAGCGATGTTTGCTTGTTTGGAGTTCTTCTTCTGCTTCTTCTTCGATCAGGGGATAGGTTCCAGGTCGGCAGCCTGGGCTAGCAGGGTGGATTTTGTTCTTGTATGTTGTATTGTTGTATTCATGTGACATTGTATGTATTGGATGTATCCCCACTATTATGTAATTGTTGATGTAATGATATCCACCTTGCAAAAGCGTTCCAATATGCGGGTCTATCCTTGGTGGGACCTTCGAGTTCCTTTTGGATAGGGTCGCATATTGGGCGTGACAGGTTCGCGGGAGGAGCTTCAACAGGCCGGTAATATCGCGGCTGGAGGCTCTTATTTGCTGCGGACAAAAAAATTCGATCCAAAGTACGCTCCCCTGGATGGACGCATATGTGTATTTGGCGAAGAGTACGGCTGTCGCTGTCGACTTCTTCAAAGATCAAGGTGACAAGGAAGTGGAGAAGCTTTTCTGTTTGCAATTCCATGCTTCCACTCGCCCGCTGCCGTTAAGTGACAAGATGGCTGCTGTAGCAGAGCTTCACAGGCTGTCCGGGCTTGCAATGCAATCTGTAATAGACCATCTTTGGCCAAAGGGGCCTAAGCCGGACATTTACTTTGGTTTGGTGCAACAGTTCCTTGGGGTCGTGCCTCGGATCGATGCCATGAGGAGGTTGGCATGTCTAGAGGGTGCACGGATGGCTCTTGCCCGCGTTAAAGCCTATTGGACGGATATGGATGCCACCATTATAGCGGCCCAGGATCCGGTGGGGGGCCAATATCCGGCCGAGCACTACTTGGCGCAGGTCACAGAAGGTGCCCGCCTAATAGAGGCACGGTGCTCTAAGAATGTCTTGTTCGAATGATGAACGAAATCATTGTAAAAACAATGTTTATTTTGATTATGAGGCTAGATTTATACTATTTGCCTGAGAATATGATTATGTCCCCTGTGCGGCCGTTTATATATATATGTATATATAAATATGTGATCCAAAAGTTAGTAGTCGTTGGCTTCAGCCCCCACGCATACAATGCGGGGGTGTTCGCGAAAAATATGCTTAATCGCACTTGATCCAACGTCTTGGTCCATTAAGGAGGTGATCGCACGTCGAACTAGGCAACCGGACTATATAGTTGTAACACTTTCGCTTAGCCATGGGAGTCTAACGTTGGGGCTACTATGTAGCCCCTGGTACTTTCGCGTGCATCCGAATACGGGCGCATATGTGCATGACCGGGAAATGGCCCTTCGTTAATGCGGAGGAATTCTAAAGATTCCGGTGAGTCATCGAGTGGTTGAACAGTCTCTCGCTGCATCATGACAGTCAATTTTCGGCTTTCTTTACTGAGGTGCTCATCCGGAATAACCAGGGCACAATCGCAGTAGTTCTCCTTTGGCCACCTTAGCGATAATAACGGAACTTAAGGCAGCAAACCCAGGAGCCGGGCAAACCCAACATTGGACCAAAGACATGATTTGGAGCTGATGCAGATATGGCCTAACTCGTGACGCCGAACACTCCCGAAGGTATTTGGACTTTATAACAGATGATGAGCTCAAGAATGCCCATTCATTATAAACCCTGTGTTTCCAGGTATGTGGGTTAATCTGTCATGGCGAAATGCCAAAAACGGCAGTATCCTCTGTGGGTATGGAACCCATGGGATGGTTAAACAACAAGAGGCAATAGAAAAGGTTTACACAGGGGCTTAATCTAAAAAGAAACATGTTGAACGGGCCCCTGCTGCACGTGTGTGCCTTTGTATCCGTTGTGCCGTATCCTGGAAGGGTATCGCGCGAACAATATATGTGAAAAAAGAAAACTCATAGGAGAGTACAACGTTAGTATGCGATGGATGGTAAAAGTGTAAGCTGTTGGCCTGCCATTAAGGTTGAGCCAAGTGTGGGGCCTTATTAAGTAGTTATAGCCCCAGGTATCCGCTATAGGATTACATATACGGTGCCCTGGTTCGATCTGGGCTACCGGACGCGTCTAACCGTGTCCGTGGTCTTAACGACCGGTCATATTTTTTTTTGATGCTGGAGGTCGCTTATAGTCCGGCCGCTAGGGTCGTCGTGTCTTCCTATGCACGTGAATAGCGCTCTGTTATTCCGCTAACGGTGATGACGCCACATGGACCCGGCATCTTGAGTGTAAGGTAGCCATAGTGCGGCAATGCGTTGAAGCGGACGAAGGCCGTTCTTCCGAGCACTGCGTGATAGTCTCTTTGGAAGGGTGCAATGATGAAGAGTAGTTCTTCGCTTCTGGAGTTGCCTGGAGAGACGAATGTTACCTCCAGTATGACGGAGCCCCTGCTGTAGGTTTCAACGCCTGGTATCACCCCTTCAAAGGTGGTGTTGCTTTGGCTGATTCTGGATGGGTTTATCCCCATCCTGCGGACAGTGTCCTCGTATATTAAATTGGGACTACTGCCGCCGTCCAGGAGGACCCGGGTGAGACGGTATCTGTTGATTATTTGGTCAAACACCAAGGCCTTTGATCCTCCACACCGAATACTAGTTCGGCCGTCCAAGTGCTCAAAAGTGATCGGATAAGACATCCAGTAGTTAGATGTGGGAATGATGGGCTCTATATTGTGCGCGTCTCTATGCGCGTATTCGTGCCTTCCCATGGATGTACGAGTCGCGTGGATCATGTTCACTGTTTTAACCTCTGGCGGGAATTTTTTCTGTCCCCCAGTGTTCACTGGTGAGGTTCATCCTCGTCCTCACTTGGTGTTTCCCTTCCCTTCTGTTCGGCATTTAATTTGCTGGCCTGCTTGAAGACCCAACACTCTCTTTGCGTGTGGTTCGCAGGTTTGTCAGGGGTGCCATGAATTTGGCATAGTCTGTCCAGGACTCTGTTCAGACCGGACGGTCCTTCTTTACTGCCTTTAGATCGCTTATTTTGCTGATTAGGTCGAGAGCCCCTGAATCCGGCATTAACCTTCGTGTTATCCGGGCTCTCTTCCTTGTTTTGGCATTTGTTTTTATGACGCCACGGCTTCCCGTTGGCATCCCTTATTTTGGATGTGCTGGGGTCGCTGGTGCCTTTACAGGCTAGCCAACTATCTTCACCCGCGCAAAAGCGGGTCATAAGGCTTGTTAGGGCTGCCATTTTCCTTGGCTTTTCTTAGCTGCGGTGTCTGGCGAGCCACTCATCGCGGATGCTGTGTTTGAATGCTGCTAAGGCATCGACATCCGGACAATCGACAATTTGATTCTTCTTAGTGAGGAATCTGTTCCAAAGCTTGCGGGCGGACTCTCCGGGTTGTTGGATTATGTGACTTAAATCATCAGCATCCGGAGGCCGGACATAAGTCCCTTGAAAATTTTCCCTGAAAGCGTCCTCGAGTTCCTCCCAACTCCCATTGAATTTTCTGGGAGGCTTTTCAACCAGTGTCTAGCTGGTCCCTTTAGTTTGAGGGGAAGATATTTGATGGAGTGGAGATCATCCCCACGGGCCATATGTACATGTAGGATAAAGTCCTCGATCCAGACCCCTGGGTCTGTCGTTCCGTCGTATGCCTCTATGTTCATAGGTTTAAAGTCCTGTGGGAATTTGTGGTCCAGTACCTCTTCGGTGAAGCACATGGGGTGAGCAGCCCCTCTTTATCTAGACGTGCTGTGGCGTGCCGTCGGCTGTTGTTGTGTCCGGTGTTTATTACGAACTGGTATTTGATTGTCATAATCGTTTTGACGACCACAGTCCCCCGCCGGGGTGTGTCCTTTAGATCTGTAGATGGACCTAGCTGCGCGAGCTTTCTTATCCAGGTGCTCATGTAGATCATGCGCGTCTTCGGTAGCAGCTTTGTTGCAGTTATGAAGTGGTACGTCTTGCCTCCTGGTCGTGTTACTCTTTGGAGGAACGGCCTCGTCGTCGAATTCTGGCAGTAGCTTGTGTTTTGGGTAGCTCTTTGCATGGCGATCGTCGCCATATCTTTCTTCAGTGTCTAGCACTTTGTTCCATCTGCGATTGAGCATTTCCTGTGCGGCTTTAAGCCGTTGCTTCTGCTTCTTCAGACTTCTCGCTGTGGCCATAAGCTTTCTGTGGAGGTTATCTCGTTCCACGCATTCTTCCGGAATGATGAATGCGTCATCGTCCAGACTGTCTTCTTGTCCTGGGCCGGTTTGATGAACTCGTCCCTCTGGATCGTTGTCTTCAGGCGTCTGCTCTGAACTGTGTTTAGCGTGACCTGGTTTGTCCTACTCCATCGCTGGTTCCATATGCTCGTTGTTTCCTTTGGGGTAGACAGGAGTATCGGTCCTTCTGGCGCTCTTGCTGATATTTTTACTGTTGCTGGACTTGGAACGGCGTCTGCGCCGTCGCTTCAGCTTTTGCCCGGGGGTTTTATCTTCCGGATTGTCACCGTCGTCCTCCTTGGGTGTATCCACCATGTATATGTCGTATGACGAGGCGGAAGTCCGGCGCCCCATAGGTTCTGAATCTTCTCCTGCATCGTCGTCCATACAGTCGATGGCTTCGGAGTCGAAGTCAAGCACGTCGGTTAAATCATCAACCGTGGCTATGAAGTGGGTGGTGGGTGGGCAGCCAATCCCGTCGTCGCCTGCTTCCCACTCGAGAGAGAGCCTCCTGACAAAGAGAGAGAGACTTTAATGAGTTCAGCATGTTGCAAAAGGGCAAGTGCTGAAAGATGTCTGCAGTGGTGAACTCCATTACCGGAACCAACCAGGTTCATCAGGCTCGGGAACGCGCGGACTGGATCCTACAACCGGATATGAATCCGGGGATCCGGAGTCACAGGCATCCTCAGAAGCAAGGCCTGTGTTCGGCTCCACCGCCGATGAGGGTACGGCCTGCGGGGCGAGGTCCATCCCTCCGTCCCTTGGCAACGCAGCCTGCTCCGGATTTGAGTCCGGGGCTACTGCAGGGGTGATATCCGGAGCGTTGTCCTATAGCAGGTCCAGGCCATGCTCGTCGTGACTGTCCGGTGCTCCTGGTGCGGGCCCGAGTCTGTCGGAGATCAAGTCTCCGCGATTATCCGTCGTGTAGTTCAGGTTTCCGAACCTGATTTGATGGCCAGGGGCGTAGCTCTCGATCTGCTCTAGATGGCCAAGGGAATTGGCCCGTAGTGCGAAGCCGCCGAACACGAAGATCTGTCCGGGGAGGAAAGTCTCACCCGGGACCGTGTCGCTGACGATGATTGAAGGAGCCATCAAGCCTTGAGGCAACGTCACAGAGGAACTCTCAATGAAAGCACCAATGTCGGTGTCAAAACCGGCGGATCTCGGGTAGGGGGTCCCGATTTGTGCGTCAAGGCTGATGGTAACAGGAAGCAAGGGACACAGATGTTTACCCAGGTTCGGGCCCTCTCGATGGAGGTAAAACCCTACTTCCTGCTTGATTAATATTGAAGATATGGGTAGTACAAGAGTAGATCTACCACGAGATCATAGAGGCTAAACCCTAAGAGCTAGCATATGATGGTATGATTGTAATTGTGATCGGCCTTCTAAGGACCAACCTCTCCGGTTTATATAGACACCGGAGAGGGCTATGGTTTACATGGAGTCGGTTACAAGAAAGGAAACACAATATCTGGCTCGCCAAGCTTGCCTTCCATGCCAAGGAGAGTCCCATCCAGACACGGGCCGAAGTCTTGAGTCTTGTATCTTCACGCTTCAATAGTCTGGACGTTGTACACAGTCCGGCTATCCGGATACCCCCTAATCAAGGACTCCCTCACATAGCATCATCAAATATGTCCTATTAACGATGGCCCATTATGGTCGGCCCATGAACGGACGATTCCAACTCTAGCCCATTTACGGCCAGAATGCGGTCTGTTTGGCCCATGTTTGGCCAATCGATCATACGACCCGTATAAGGCCCATTGATGATACGGCCCGTAGAAGGCCCATTGTTTCTACGGCCCGTAGAAGGCCCACTGTTTCTACGGCCCGTAGAAGGCCCACTGTTTCTACGGCCCGTAGGAGGCCCAGTGTCACTACAGTAAATAGTAGCCCATGGTTATTGCAGCCTAGTTTTAAAAAATAGGTTATTGCAGCCACTAGCAAACCGCGGAAAAGGAACTGCACTGACTACAAGCAAACAAATAAACAAGACAACAAGGAAATAAATAAGCAAGCAACTTATACTAGGCTATGACGGCTATTACACATATTACATCCACTGGGCATCAAAGTTCACCACCAGTGCAAATATAGGGAACACAGCAGCATATAAACGCCGCAGCAAAACAAGTCCAGAACTGAAACCACTTCAGAAGAGCTCAAGAAACAATATCCTCGATACCCATAATGCTGGCAAGATGCTTAGCAAGCTTATGAACTTTCTATTGTTTGGTTCTTAAGTCCTCCAGCACTTGATGTTGCACCAGAAAGTATGCATCTGAATTCTGCAGGGACTTCCTTAGTCCTTCGGCTTCCTATCGCATAACATCTGATCGAGTTCGAAGTTCGAAGAGCTGGTGCCAGCAGTGGTAGCAGTGGTAGCCAGTAACTCGAACACTACATCAAGTTCGAAGTTGAGACTCAAGAAGCCGAACTAATTCAGGCAACGAGTTCGAAGAGCTGGTGCCAGTAGTGGTAGCCAGTAACTCGAACACTACATCAAG
Source organism: Triticum timopheevii (assembly GCA_963921465.1). Taxonomy (NCBI): domain Eukaryota; kingdom Viridiplantae; phylum Streptophyta; class Magnoliopsida; order Poales; family Poaceae; genus Triticum; species Triticum timopheevii. The sequence goes on from OY997270.1 coordinate 147,701,833, forward strand.
ACGGGACTTTGGGGTTGTCTCAGTGTCTTCAATATAGTTTTTATCAGCTTTCTTGGAGACCAACAGGGATGTCTCAGTATCTTGAACCTTATCTGCATTACTTCCTGTACCATTGCATAACAGGGTACTCTTCTCCAATATTTTATCCGCGTTTTAAAAGAGAAACAAACAAACACATCTCAGGTTTACAATGTAGTATATGAAACTCATTTTGGTAAACCAGTTCAGTAGTAAGGTGGACAGGATAACAGCATGAAACAAACATATATCTATGTAGTATGGTCACTGTATGGTCTATATCTTTCTAGTTTATGTTGCCAAATCAAGATAGATACAGTTCGACTCATATCTATTTAAGACAAAGAAGCATAGACAGAATATAAGTGTGGGAAACTACACAACAATAACAACACTTGTAATGTGCATGGCATGAGAACATAACTATTTATTCAATTGAAACTGAAATCAACATAGAGCAAGTTACAACAGCAAATAGCCAAACATGTTTCAATTGCGCCATTGGAGTTTAAAACATACCTGTTGTGCCATTGGAGTTTCAATTGCATCCTTCAAATTTGAAATTAGTTGGTATCAGTAAATACAGTGATGCAAGAGCAAAGTAGTATGAACCATAGCTACGGAACCTGACCTGAGAACAACTCTTCTTCTGCTTTAAGCGTTGACTTCAGGTTTGGAGTGGTGGTCCTCGTGATTTGGGCACTGCATTTGCCTTACTAATTGCTCATGTTTGGGTGCTCTGTGGTGGAGACAGTGTTGTGTCAACGGGAACTGGGTGTCTATCTGCTGGGGTTGGGGTTAGAAGGGGTGTAGCTGGTTCTTTGTCCAACTGGGTAGGGGTACAATTTGCATGAGAGTGGGTTATGTGTGGTGGGGCTGGTTCTTGGGCAAGTAAAACCGTGGTTCTATCTGCATCGACAGGTAGCACGATCTTTTCTGAAGACCGTGTTTTTACTCCCACAGATACTGCCATCACTCCCTCCAATTGAAATGGCTGATAAACAAGAAAAGTAATTGAATATACAGACATTGTAAGATAGACAGGTGCAATGGATAGTAAAGAAGAAAACAGGGCATGAAATAGTTCACATTTATGTTGTCTAAGCAAACAGAATAGCAGGACATAATTTCACATATATGATGGCTAATTAAACAGGATAGCATGACACAATTTCACATGTATGATGGCTAACTAAACAGGATAGAATGACATACTTCAAAATATGATGACTATGTAAACAGGATGACATGATATAACTATACGATGGGTCTATTAAAGTGGTTGACATGCCATAAATCACAAACATGCCGTCGATGGAAACATCATAGCATGATAAAATTCACGGATAGAATGACATAATTTAAAATATGATGACTATGTAAACAGGATGAGAAGATATAACTATATTATGTCTTTAGAAAATGGGTTGGCATGCCATAATTCATATACATGATGTCTATGCAAACATCATGGCATGACATAATTCAAATACATGATTTATATACTAAGGAAGTGAGCAGAGGGCAATCGCATATATGATGTGTCAACTAAGGAGATGGCATTCAATATTGTGTATATGATGTAAAAAATAAGCATTGCAATACAACATATGCATTATATGAGTAATATAACCCTGCCAAGTTTGAGCATACACCTCAGGGGGATAATAGGACTGGTCATCTGCCTCTGAATCCTCCTCTGAAGAGCTATCTGTAACCAGCAAGATATCTGCTTCAGCAGGTAGCATTGTTTCCTCTGAAGACCTTGTTTTCACTCAAGATTTCGCCATCACCAATTCAAATGGCTGATGCACAGGAAGAGTAGTTGAATACACAAACATTGTCGACAAAAGCAATGAGAAATACAAAAAAAGGACGGCATGATATAATTCACATATATGACGCTTGCCTAAACAGCATGGCATTGCATAATTCACATACATAATGCCTTGCAACGAGATAACATTGCATAATTCACATATATAATGTCTTACAACAAGATGGCATTGCATAATTCACATATATGGTAATTAGACACTAAACGGGTGGCATTCACACAAAGCATGTCTAAACTAACCAAATGACATAGCAATGCAAGATACCATACGCACGATATGAGCAACATAACCCTGCCAAGTTAGGGCATGCACCTCGGGGGGGGGGGGGGAATATGACTGGTCATCTGTCTATGAATCCTCCTCTAAGGATCTATCGGTAACCAGCAAGACATGCGCTTCGTCAGATAGCATTGTCTGCTCTGAAGACCTTGTTTCCACTCCAGATTTTTCCATGACCGTGCCGAATGGCTGATGCACAGGAAGAGTAATTGAATGTACTAAAATTGTTGAAAAATTTAACACGTAATAAAAAAATGATGGCATGATATAATTCACATATAAGATGACTGGCTAACCAGGGTGGCATTGCAAAATTCACATATATGATGCCTGGCTAGACAAGATGGCATTGCATGATTCACATATACGATAAAGAAACTAAATAGATGGCATTGACACAAAGCATGTCTAAACTAAGCAGATGACATCTTTAATGTATACAGTAAGCAATGCAAGGCACCATATGCATGATATTACCAACATCAGAATGCCAAGTTAGAGCGAAGACCTCATGGGGTAAGAGTGGTCTTCTCCTTCTGAATCCCCCTTAGAACAGTTATCTTCCTCTTGATTAAAATCGGAAATGGGTGGAGGGGGCTGCCTTTGCGCCCACCATGGAACGACGTCTTCATGAAATTTTATTGCCATGCAAGGCTCGACTCTTTTGCTCTACATGATCAGTTCCATTGTGTCCAATAACTGGCATGCATAGGAATAAAACATAGTGAGATTATGTTAGGAGTGCATGCACAAATCCAGAGTGATGGTAGCAAACTGTAGATGGACCCAAAACCAATGATAGTAGGCAGTAATAGCTTTACTTAAAAATACAGATAATGGCTCCTTTAATGTTTATTTGCACCCAACATGAAACTCATAGTAGACACCGGAGATTAACCAGATAGTAGACAGATAGTACTGATTGCTGCCCCAATATGTACCCCACAACCATTTAAAAACTCAAGTTTTAGCATTAGTTTGGACCTGACTCGGAATCTAATAGGTGAACACGACGATAATGTAGCATGTCATCATATTAAGCGACGCATAACGTAAGCAAACACGGAGGAGTGCGACCTCTCTTGTGGACCCGTGTAGTCCTCAAGGTCATCTCCTCAGTTGATGATGGTAATGCAGTTGTCGTGGCTGCCGGCGGCGGGGAAGAAGATGTGAGGCGGCGAAGACAGTCTGGAGAGCGGTCCTTGCTGTGCTGAACCCTTCCGTTGTTGGAGCAGCTGAGCTAGGGTGGAACACAGCGCCGCGGGAGCAGGACAAACCACACAAGGTTTTCTTTGACACATATCTGTAATAGAAGTAATTGAGTAAGGGATTGTTTGAATTTGAGGATTCTAACAATGCAGAGATAGGAAATAGACATGAATAGGATAGGAATGCACGTGCAAAACAGAGAATTTAAAAGCACGAGATTTCTTCCAATCTGGGTGTTTGATTCACAACAATTGGAAGATCACAGGATGCAAAAAAGCATGGTGAGATTAAGTCAAACCACAAGAAAATGTACGGTTATGTTGGGGAACATTGCAGAAAATAAAATTTTTCCTACTGTTTCACCAAGATCCATCTATGAGTTCATCTAACCAACGAGTGAAAGAGAGATGCATCTACATACCACTTTGTAGATCGCGAGCGGAAGCGTTCAAAAGAACGGGGTTGAGGTAGTCGTTCTCGTCGTGATCCTATCACCGGAGATCCTAGCGCCGAACGGACGGCACCTCCGCATTCAACACACGTACGGTCAGCGTGACGTCTCCTCCGTCTTGATCCAGCAAAGGGGAAGGAGAGGTTGATGATGATCCAGCGACACGATGGCGTGGTGGTGGATGCAGCACAACTCTGGCAGGGCTTCGCCAAGCAACTGTGGGAGGAGGAAGAGGTGTAGCAGGGGAAGGGAGGCGCCAGGACTTCAGGGTGCAGCTGCCCCTCCCTCCCCTCCCTTTATGTAGGCCCCCGAGGGGGCGCCGGCCCCTGGAAATCTGATCTCCCAGGGGGGCGGCGGCCAGGGGGGTGGAGTGCCCCCCAAGGCAAGTGGGGCGCCCCCCCCCCCAACCCTAGTGCTTCAACCCTAGGCGCAGGGGGTGGGCCTAAGGGGGCGCACCAGCCCACTATGGGCTGGTTCCCCTCCCCACTTCAGCCCATGGGGCCCTCTGGGAAGGGTGGCCCCACCTGGTGGACCCCCGGGACACTTTCGGTGGTCCCGGTACAATACCGGGTGACCCCGAAACTTTCCCGATACCCGAAACAGCACTTCCTATATATAATTATTTACCTCCAGACCATTTCGAAACTCCTCGTGACATCCAGGATCTCATCCGGGACTCTGGACAACATTCGGTTTGCTGCATACTCATACTCATACAACCCTAGCGTCACCGAACTTTAAGTGTGTAGACCCTACGGGTTCAGGAGACACGTAGACATGACCGAGACGGCTCTCGGGCAATAACCAACAGCGGGATCTGGATACCCATGTTGGATCCCACATGCTCCTCGATGATCTCATCGGATGAACCACGATGTCGAGGATTCAAACAACCCCGTATTCAATTCCCTTTGTCAATCGGTACGTTACTTGCCCGAGACTCGATCGTCGGTATCCCAATACCTCGTTCAGTCTTGTTACCGGCAAGTCACCTTACTCGTACCGTAATGCATGATCCCGTGACCAAACACTTGGTCACTTTGAGCTCATTATGATGATGCATTACCGAGTGGGCCCAGAGATACCTCTCCATCATACGGAGTGACAAATCCCAGTCTCGATCCGTGTCAACCAAACAGACACTTTCGGAGATACCTGTAGTGCACCTTTATAGTCACCTAGTTACGTTGTGACGTTGGGTACACCCAAAGCACTCCTACGGTATGCGGGAGTTACACGATCTCATGGTCTAAGGAAAAGATACTTGACATTGGAAAAGCTCTAGCAAACGAAATACACGATCTTCTGCTATGCTTAGGATTGGGTCTTGTCCATCACATCATTCTCCTAATGATGTGATCCCGTTAACAACGACATCCAGTGTCCATAGCCAGGAAACCATGACTATCTGTTGATCAACGAGCTAGTCAACTAGAGGCTTACTAGGGACATATTATGGTCTACGTATTCACACATGTATTACGATTTCCGGATAATACAGTTATACATGAATAAAGACAATTATCATGAACAAGGAAATATAATAATAATCCTTTTTATTATTGCCTCTAGGGCATATTTCCAACAGTCTCCCACTTGCACTAGAGTCAATAATCTAGTTACATTGTGATGAATCGCACACCCATAGAGTTCTTGTGTTGATCATGTTTTGCTCGCGAGAGAGGTTTAGTCAACGGATCTGCGACATTCAGATCCGTATGTACTTTGCAAATATCTATGTCTCCGTCTTCTTGTGAAACCTGGGCTCCTTGGCAAGGGCAATAGCTCCTGTGTTGTCACAGAAGAGTTTGATCGGCCCCGACGCATTGGGTATGACTCCTAGGTCGGTGATGAACTCCTTCACCCAAATTGCTTCATGTGCTGCCTCCGAGGCTGCCATGTACTCCGCTTCACATGTAGATCCCGCCACGACGCTCTGCTTGCAGCTGCACCAACTCACTGCCCCACCATTCAACATATACACGTATCCGGTTTGTGACTTTGAGTCATCCAGATCTGTGTCGAAGCTAGCATTGACGTAACCCTTTATGACGAGCTCTTCGTCACCTCCATAAATGAGAAACATGTCCTTTGTCCTTTTCAGGTACTTCAGGATATTCTTGACCGCTGTCCAGTGTTCCTTGCCGGGATTACTTTGGTACCTTCCTACCAAACTTAGGGCAAGGTTTACATCAGGTCTGGTACACAGCATGGCATACATAATAGATCCTATGGCTGAAGCATAGGGGATGACACTCATCTCTTCTTTATCAGCTCAATCTCACACCTTGCAATACAGGCAAGAACCCCTTCTTGGACTGATCCATTTTGAACTTCTTCAAAATCTGATCAAGGTATGTGCTTTGTGAAAGACCTATGAGGCGTCTCGATCTATCTCTATAGATCTTGATGCCTAAAATATAAGCGGCTTCTCCAAGGTCCTTCATTGAAAAACACTTATTCAAGTAGGCCTTAATGCTGTCCAAAAGATCTATATCATTTCCCATCAAGAGTATGTCATCTCCATATAATATGAGAAATGCTACAGAGCTCCCACTCACTTTCTTGTAAACGCAGGCTTCTCCATAAGTCTGCATAAACCCAAACGCTTTGATCATCTCATCAAAGCAAATGTTCCAACTCCGAGATGCTTGCACCAGCCCATAAATGGATCACTGGAGCTTGCATACTTTGTTAGCATTCTTAGGGTCGACAAAACCTTCCGGCTGCATCATATACAGCTCTTCCTTAAGATGTCCGTTAAGGAATGCCGTTTTGACGTCCATCTGCCATATCTCATAATCATAGTATGCGGCAATTGCTAACATGATTCGGACGGACTTCAGCTTCGCTACGGGAGAGAAAGTCTCATCATAGTCAATCCCTTGAACTTGTCGATAACCCTTAGCGACAAGTCGAGCTTTATAGATGGTAACATTACCATCCGCGTCCGTCTTCTTCTTAAAGATCCATTTGTTTTCTATCGCTCGCCGATCATCCGGCAAGTTTGTCAAAGTCCACACTTTGTTTTCATACATGGATTCTATATCGGATTTCATGGCTTCAAGCCATTTGTTGGAATCTGGGCCCGCCATCGCTTCTTCATAGTTCGAAGGTTCACCGTTGTCTAACAACATGATTTCCAGGACATGGTTGCCGTACCACTCTGGTGCGGAACGTGTCCTTGTGGACCTATGAAGTTTAGTAGCAACTTGATCCCGTACCTTGATCATCATCATTATTTTCCTCTCCAGTTGGTGTAGGCATCACAGGAACATTTTCCTGAGCTGCACTACTTTCCTGTTCAAGAGGTAGTACTTCATCAAGTTCTACTTTCCTCCCACTTACTTTTTTCAAGAGAAACTCTTTTTCCAGAAAGGATCCGTTCTTGGCAACAAAGATCTTGCCCTCGGATCTTAAGTAGAAGGTATACCCAATGGTTTCCTTAGGGTATCCTATGAAGATGCATTTTTCTGACTTGGGTTCGAGCTTTTCAGGTTGAAGTTTCTTGACATAAGCATCGCATCCCCAAACTTTTGGAAACGATAGCTTAGGTTTCTTCCCAAACCATAATTCATACGGTGTCGTCTTAACGGATTTAGATGGTGCCCTATTTAAAGTGAATGTAGTTGTCTCTAGAGCGTATCCCCAAAATGATAGCGGTAAATCGGTAAGAGACATCATAGACCGCACCATATCCAATAGAGTGCGATTACGACGTTCGGACACACCGTTACGCTGAGGTGTTCCAGGTGGCGTGAGTTGTGAAACGATTCCACATTTCCTTAAGTGTGTACCAAATTCGTGACTTAAATATTCTCCTCCATGATCTGATCGTAGAAACTTTATCTTTCGGTCACGTTGATTCTGTACCTCATTCTGAAATTCCTTGAACTTTTCAAAGGTCTCAGGATTGTGTTTCATTAAGTAGACATACCCATATCTACTCAAGTCATCAGTGAGAGTAAGAACATAACGATATCCTCCGCGAGCCTCAACGCTCATTGGACCGCACACATCGGTATGTATGATTTCCAATAAGTTGGTTGCTCGCTCCATTGTTCCGGAGAACGGAGTCTTGGTCATTTTGCCCATGAGGCATGGTTCGCATGTGTCAAATGATTCATAATCGAGAGACTCTAAAAGTCCATCAGCATGGAGCTTCTTCATGCGCTTGACACCAATGTGACCAAGGCGGCAGTGCCACAAGTATGTGGGACTATCGTTATCAACTTTGCATCTTTCGGTATTCACACTATGAATATGTGTAACATTACACTCGAGATTCATTAAGAATAAACCATTGACCATCGGGGCATGACCATAAAACATATCTCTCATATAAATAGAACAACCATTATTCTCGGATTTAAATGAGTAGCCATCTCGTATCAAACGAGATCCAGATACAATGTTCATGCTCAAACTTGGCACCAAATAACAATTATTAAGGTTTAAAACTAATCCCGTAGGTAAATGTAGAGGTAGTGTGCCGACGGCGATCACATCGACCTTGGAACCATTCCCGACGCGCATCGTCACCTCGTCCTTCGCCAGTCTCCGCTTATTTCGCAGCTCCTGCTGTGAGTTACAAATATGAGCAACGACACCGGTATCAAATACCCAGGAGTTACTACGAGTACTGGTAAGGCACACATCAATTACATGTATATCAAATATACCTTTGGTGTTGCCGGCATTCTTGTCCGCTAAGTATTTGGTGCAGTTCCGCTTCCAGTGACCCTTCCCTTTGCAATAAAAGCACTCAGTCTCAGGCTTGGGTCCATTCTTTGACTTCTTCCCGGCAACTGGCTTACTGGGCACGGCAACATCCTTGCCGTCTTTCTTGAAGTTCTTCTTGCCCTTGCCCTTCTTGAACTTAGTGGTTTTATTGACCATCAACACTTGATGTTCCTTCTTGATTTCTACCTCTGGTGACTTCAACATTGAAAATACTTCAGGAATGGTCTTCACCATCCCCTGCATATTGTAGTTCATCACAAAGCTCTTGTAGCTTGGTGGGAGCGACTGAAGGATTCTGTTAATGACCGCCTCGTCCGGGAGGTTAATGTCCAGCTGGGACAGGCGGTTGTGCAACCCAGACATTTTGAGTATGTGCTCACTAACAGAACTATTTTCCTCCATCTTACAACTATAGAACTTGTCGGAGACTTCATATCTCTCGACCCGGGCATGAGCTTGGAAAACTAGTTTCAGCTCCTCGAACATCTCATATGCTCCGTGTTGCTCAAAACGCTTTTGGAGCCCCAGTTCTAAGCTGTAAAGCATGCCGCACTGAACGAGGGAGTAATCATTAGCACGAGACTGCCAAGCGTTCATAACGTCTTGGTTCTCTGGAACGGGTGCATCACCTAGCGGTCCTTCTAGGACATATTGTTTCCTGGCAGCTATGAGGATGATCATTAGGTTCCGGACCCAGTCTGTATAGTGGCTGCCATCATCATTTAGCTTGGTTTTCTCTAGGAACGCTTTGAAGTTCATGTTGACATGAGCGTTGGCCATTTGATCTACAAGACATATTTGCAAAGGTTTTAGACTAAGTTCATGATAATTAAGTTCATCTAATCAAATTATTACAATGAACTCCCACTCAGATTAGACATCCCTCTAGTCATCTAAGTGTTACACGATCCGAGTCGACTAGGCCGTGTCCGATCATCACGTGAGACGGACTAGTCATCGTCGGTGAACATCTCCATGTTGATCGTATCTTCGATACGACTCATGTTCGACCTTTCGGTCTCTGTGTTCCGAGGCCATGTCTGTACATGCTAGGCTCGTCAAGTTAACCCTAAGTGTTTTGCATGTGTAAATTTGTCTTACACCCGTTGTATATGAACGTAAGAATCTATCACACCCCATCATCACGTGGTGCTTCGAAATGACGAACTTTAGCTACGGTGCACAGTTAGGGGAGAATAATTCTTGAAATTGTTTAAGGGATCATATTATTTACTACCGTCGTTCTAAGTAAACAAGATGCATAAACATAATAAACATCACATGCAATTATATAGTAGTGACATGATATGGCGAATATCATATAGCTCCATTGATCTCCATCTTCGGGGCTCCATGATCATCTTTTCACCAGCATGACACCATGATCTCCATCATCATGATCTCCATCATCGTGTCTTCATGAATTTTTCACGCCAACGACTACTTCTACTTCTATGGCTAACGCGTTTAGCAATAAAGTAAAGTAATTTACATGGCATTCTTCAATGACACGCAGGTCATACAAAAAATAAAGACAACTCCTATGGCTCCTGCCGATTGTCATACTCATCGACATGCAAGTCATGATTCCTATTACAAGAACATGATATCATACATCACAATATATCATTCATCATTCATCACAACTTTTGGCCATATCACATCACAAGACACATGCTGCAAAAACAAGTTAGACGTCCTCTAATTGTTGATGCAAGTTTTACGTGGCTTCTATAGGTGATCTAGCAAGAACATTTTCTTACCTACGTTAAAGCCACAACGTGATTTGTCAACTTCTATTTACCCTTCGTAAGGACCCTTTTTGTCAAATCCGCTCCAACTAAAGTGGGAGAGACAGACACCCGCTAGCCACCTTATGCAACTTGTGCATGTCAGTCGGTGGAACCTGTCTCACGTAAGCATACGTCTAAGGTCGGTCTGGGCTGCTTCATCCCACAATACCGCTGAAGCAAAATAAGACTAGTAGTGGCAAGAAAGTTGACAACATCTACGCCCACAACAAATTGTGTTCTACTCGTGCAATAGAGAACTACGCATAGACCTAGCTCATGATGCCACTGTTGGGGAATGTTGCAGAAAATAAAATTTTTCCTGCGGTTTCACCAAGATCCATCTATGAGTTCATCTAAGCAACGAGTGAAAGAGAGATGCATCTACATACCACTCTGTAGATCGTGAGCGGAAGCGTTCAAAAGAACGGGGTTGAGGTAGTCGTTCTCGTCGTGACCCTATCACCAGAGATCCTAGCGCCGAACGGACGGCACCTCCGTGTTCAACACACGTACGGTCAGCGTGACGTCTCCTCCATCTTGATCCAGCAAGGGGGAAGGAGAGGTTGATGATGATCCAGCAGCACGACGGCGTGGTGGTGGATGCAGCAGAACTCCGGCAGGGCTTCGCCAAGCAACTGTGGGAGGAGGAAGAGGTGTAGCAGGGGAAGGAAGGCGCCAGGACTTTAGGGTGCGGATGCCCCTCCCTCCCCTCCCTTTATATAGGCCCCCAGGGGGGGGCGCCGGCCCCTGGAGATCTGATCTCCCACGGGGGGCGGCGGCCATGGGGGTGGAGTGCCCCCCAAGGCAAGTGGGGCGCCCCCCCCCCCCCCCACCCTAGGGTTTCAACCCTAGGCGCAGGGGGTGGGCCTAGGGGGGCGCACCAGCCCACTCTGGGCTGGTTCCCCTCCCCACTTCAGCCCATGGGGCCCTCCAGGATGGGTGGCCCCACCCGGTGGACCCCTGGGACACTTCCGGTGGTCCCGGTATAATACCGGGTGACCCCGAAACTTTCCCGATGGCTGAAACAGCACTTCCTATATATAATTCTTTACCTCGGGACCATTCCGAAACTCCTCGTGACGTCTGGGATCTCATCCGGGACTCCGAACAACATTCAGTTTGCTGCATGCTCATATTCATACAACCCTAGCGTCACCGAACGTTAAGTGTGTAGACCCTACGGGTTCGGGAGACACATAGACATGACCGAGACGGCTCTCGGGCAATAACCAACAGCAGGATCTGGATACCCATGTTGGCTCCCACATGCTCCTCGATGATCTCATCGGATGAACCACGATGTCGAGGATTCAAACAACCCCGTATTCAATTCCCTTTGTCAATCAGTACGTTACTTGCCCGAGACTCGATCGTCGGTATCCCAATACCTCGTTCAGTCTCGTTACCGGCAAGTCACTTTACTCGTACCATAATGCATGATCCCATGACCAAACACTTGGTCACTTTGAGCTCATTATGATGATGCATTACCGAGTGGGCCCAGAGATACCTCTCCACCATACGGAGTGACAAATCCCAGTCGCGATCTGTGTCAACCCAACAGACACTTTTGGAGATACCCGTAGTGCACCTTTATAGTCACCCAGTTACGTTGTGACGTTTGGTACACCCAAAGCACTCCTACGGTATCCGGGAGTTACACGATCTCATGGTCTAAGGAAAAGATACTTGACATTGGAAAAGCTCTAGCAAACGAACTACACGATCTTGTGCTATGCTTAGGATTGGGTCTTGTCCATCACATCATTCTCCTAATGATGTGATCCCGTTATCAACGACATCCAATGTCCATAGCCAGGAAACCATGACTATCTGTTGATCAACGAGCTAGTCAACTAGAGGCTTACTAGGGACATATTATGGTCTACGTATTCACACGTGTATTATGATTTCCGGATAATACAGTTATAGCATGAATAAAGACAATTATCATGAACAAGGAAATATAATAATAATCCTTTTTATTATTGCCTCTAGGGCATATTTCCAACAGGTTATAATGCTATTATCCTACTATCTCTTAGTCTTGTGCTTGATGAATAGGAATATGAAAAGGAGGAGAAGTGGAAATTAGAATTCCTACGGTTTTTCTTTCAAGGAGACACTAGAGGAACAAATCCTACAGTTTTCCTTTGCTCCATTCCTTTGCACCAAATTCATGAAAAGTAGTACCATAGGAAACTTTCCAATTCATATGTTTTTCATTCACTTTTCCTTTCAAGCACTGGCGATTCTAGTAGGCAGGCTTGAGCAAGGAAAATCGTACAATAAAAAAATGTTTTTGTGCTACTTCTATTACATTGGACCCAGGCCACTGCCATACTAGCTCAACTCCGAGGCCCATCGACAAATGCACAGCCCAAACGCGTAGAGATAAATAATGATGGCACTCAAGAGAGTCCATCACGGATAGCTAAGTTGCCTCGTACCTCACTGCTTGTCATATAGTAGGATAAAATAATCGTATTTCCCGTTACTACGAGTTCTCAGTGGACAATATATATAACATGTAGAGTAAAAAAGAGATGCAACAAGTGTACAACCTCTTTGGCGAAGCCATGTCGATCTCAGCGTGATTGGGTTGGCCGGTGAGGATGCTCCGGCTGATTTGGCTATCGAAGTAGGGGAATAAGATCTTAGGCGTCTAGAGATGGAGCCCGAGGTACTGCTCCGCTGTGATGGAGGGTTTCGTTGTTGGAGCAGCTCCAGTGAGTTGTACGACGCCGAGGCTGAAGCAGGACAAGAGAGACAACGAACAACGTTAACCTGAGTGGAATTCTAATAGCATCTCCAATACATGACATAAAATACATAACCACAAAGTGCTAGATGTAAAATACATCAGCCGCTCATCTCTGAACTTAACTGCCGAAACTGAATTTAACTGTCGAAACTGAACTTAACTGTCGAAACTGAACTTAACTGTCGAAACTGAATTTTGTTGTCGAAACTGAATTTTGCTATCGAAACTGAACGCACTAGCAAGGTAAGGCTACACGTCGGTCGACTGACTTTTTCATCTCTGGTCAGTCGATTTTGCAGCCATTGGATACGAAATCAAGGGCCTGCGGTTCATCTTCAACCTCCACCCCTCTGAGCCGCCAACCACCACCAGCCAAACAACTGCCCCCCGCCGCCCGCGGCCTGCGGTGCGTCGCCCCACCCGCCCTGAAAACACTCCCCACCGTTGGTCCACCGCTGCCCCGGCCATCCCTCTAGGCCCCCCATGCCGAGCTTTTTCTCCGGCGATCCCCACGCCACCGCCCCGCGAACGACCCGCCACCACCGGCAACCACCGCCCCCACCCTGAACCTTAAGATATATAGTGGGGTACCTCTCCGGCAAGCCCCCCTCCCTGCTGCGGCTGGTTCTTCCTTCACCCCGGCGAGCTCCCCCCCCACCCCCTGAAAATCGACTGACCCAAAAGTCGATTCAGTCGACTGAAGTGTAGCTAAATCAGAGCAGCATCGCAAGCAAGAGCAAGAGCAAGAGCAGTAGCGCGAGCAAGAGCAATAGAAAGAGCAGACCAGGCAGGAGACCGAGAGCAAGAGCAGAGCAGCAGCGTGAGCAGGAGCTAAAGCAGCAGCATCTCCTAGTAATGTGGACGTCGCCGCCGAGGGAGCGACGCCATGGAGGAAGTCGCCGGAGACGCCGCCGTGGATGGAGCCGCGCCGTGTCGGCTCGAGACCAAGTGCCGGCAGCACCATGAGATCAAATCAAGAAGAAAATGTGGCGATTAGTGTACAACCTATTTGGTGGTGCCGATTAGGCTGCAGCTTCATCCGAGGAAACGGTGATGACGATGCTCTTCCGGTGGTGCAGGTGAAGATGGCGGTGTGGGAATGGAGGTGGCGCAAAAGATGAGGGGAACGTCGGGGCAGCACCTTGGAGGTGGAGGACGGGGTGGCTGAACCGGCAGGACGACGAGATCGATGACGGATCCTCATCCGGTACGGTGGACGAGGGATGTCGAGGTGTTGTTGTGGACGACATCGTCGGGGAAGAGGCTCCGGCTGGGTAGCGGACGGAGTAGGTTGTGGGGTTTCGTCGTGGGTTTTGGCGGCCTCGGTGTATTAATGGGTGGGCGGATGGGATGGCAGTGGGGAACCATGGCTTAGAGACGCGCTTGTCCGAAATGTGGGGTAAGTTACGAAAGTACCCCCACTAATTTGATGCGCTTCTTTCGGTTCAGGGGTACCACGAGCATTTCACGTGTCGGGATTTCACAGGAGGTGGGAGTTTTCGCGCGCGTTGTAATTTCGGAATAGCAAGGCGCAGGTTGAGATGGAGGGAGTTGTCGGAGCACGATGATACAAAGATATATCTTAAATATTTCGGGCTAACAAGGCGCGGGTTGAAGAGGCGGGAGTTTCGCAGCACGATAGACAGAGACGCTAGCTTGAATTTTCGGCATAACAAGGCACAGCTTGAAATTTCGGAAGAACAAGCTTAACGTGTACCAAAAAAAGACAATTTGCACCTCACCACGCACAACACACACACAAACACCATTTAGACTAGAGTAAGGTACACGTGCATTGCACGCATGAGATTTGGCAACCAAATTATGAATAAATACCACATTATGGCATGTAAGCTTTGAGTCATATATGCATGATGTAGATGTTCATTTAATTCTTATAGTTCATTTCATTCAAAATCATCTAGTTTTGATAGGAAAGCTAATCTATTTTAAGATTCATGGAATTGTGCGTTGTAAGACATAAAGTAAAAAACAAATAATGGCAAATCGTGTAGAAAAAGATTTAGGCAATTCTGATATGGAAGATTCTAGAACAAATAAGAAGTGCTTGTGTTTTGATGTTTGTGCATTATGATTAAGTTCAACCATTGAGTCTTCTAGATTATACATGTGGCAAAATCTGGTGGAATCTAGATGATATCCAACGGCCAATAGTGCTCAAATTTGCCATCTTTGGACCATCGGATTCACCTCATCCAACGACCATCTTTCAAAGTTAAAGTTACCCGCACACAATATAAAAAAATATAAAATATAATATATATAGGGGTATAGATATAGATATGTGATGTGAAAGCCGCCCATCATCTGCAATTAGAATAGTGTGTCCATGCACGGATGCGACATGGCCAAATGATGTCTGCCATCGGTATCTCAAATTCAAATTAGTCTGACCTTGTTCAATGTGTATACATTACAACTTGCTCCTTTCCAAACCGCACCATGCAGATCTCCGTTATATTCATGCACGCATGGGTTTCAAACACCTGAATCTCTTATTCAAATATTTGAATTCAACTTTACATTGATTATGACCTCACCTAGTCTTTTACACCCACATAGTCGTCTTCTCTTTATAATTGTACCACTAACTTTCTCTCGTGCATGCATGCACACACACTACCAGCCGGCATTATCCATTGCACACATGAAATCTTTTTCTTCAGGTCGGTCTCCCATGAAGGCACACACCCACACACATCCCCCTCTCCATCATATCGGGCATTCTTTATCTCTCACGCGTGCATGCACAACGATCGATGTTCCTCTATGTATGTGTGTATATAGCTAGGTCTTTCATAGTTTTCCACACAAACCGATCAACCGATATATCCTGTGAGGTCTCACCCTCTTTCCCATGTCCACATCGATCAATCTATACCTCTCTATATAGGATTAACATATATAGCGAATACACCCACATTAATTATATATCCAACGTCCCCCTCTCATCATCCATGCCTTCCGCTTCATCTCTCAGACGCGTGCACAATGGCAAAGACAGGGGGCAGTAAGGGCCCTGGCCCCCCCCCTAACATAACTATATATCGAGGCTAATATGAATGTGATCATTAGACAATTGCTGCTAAAAATGGTTTAAGTTCATGAATTGACCCTCCTCATAAAGGATTGGCAATGCTTGGCCCCCTAGCTCATTTATTTTTCATGGCTCTGCCACTGCATGCAACAGCGCACGTTCTCGCCCCCTCTCTCTAAATATCGATCTCGCACTTGTGCATTCCTTCATAGTCTCCCTCCACTCGGCCCCTCGCACCATCTTCTCGCCCCCACCGGATTTTGCCACATGTACAATCTAGCAGACTCCATGGTTGAACTTAAGCATAATGCACAAACCTCAAAACAACAGTGGTTCTCTTTTGTTCTTTAATCTTCCATATCATAACTGCCCAAACCTTTTTTTCAAGTTGAATTGGCATTATTTGTTTTTACTTTATGGTGTACAACGCACAATGCCATGAATCATAAAATATATTAAGGGCTTCATTGATTCAAAGGATTCTCAAAGGAATTTTGGAGGATTCTAATCATTAGGAATTTTTCCTATCTTGGTTGTTTGATTCGTAGGATTGTAAACCATAGGAATTTTTCCATATGATTCATTTGCACTAGATTTCATAGGAAACATCCCATCCACTCAAACCTCTTTTAAAGAATTATGTGTTTTTTCTATGCACAATCAAACACTCATACAATCATGTAGGATTCAAGAAGACATTCCACTATAATCCCATGTTTTTCCTATTCCCACGTTCTTAGCTTTTTTATAAGAACTAATTGATTTTGAATGAGATGAACTATAAGAATTAAACGAAGGGCTACATCAGGCATATATGAATCAGAGCTTACATGCTATAGTGTGGTATTTATTCATAATTTGGTTGCAAAATCTGATGCGTGCAATGCACGTGTACCTTACTAGTACTTCGAGTATGTGCAAAACACGTAAATTAGAATACCAATGGCACGATACACAGTGTCTCTCTTCCAGTTCATGAAGCCACGTGGCACATGTGGAGGCGTTGTCGCGACCTCCTTGCATGGATTGATCACAGTGACGTGTTGCTGGTTCCATAATAATGTACTCGTCCTCCCATAGCCACACTGGCGGTACATGCACGAAGCGAAGATGTGCACGCACGCCATGCACGCACTCATTCCCTCGCACGCACACGCGGGTACACGGGCGGACGTAATTTTGTACCAAGATCCACCCCATGTGATAATTTGACGCGTGTAAAGTCATTCACTTCATTGATGATCAATTAATACTGTGCATGCAAATTGAGTGGACGTCAGGGCGGAAGAAAGACATTAGTACTCCACTGCGCGCATGCGATTAGTTAAATCGTGGGTTGCTAGTAGTACTTCCATTGGTCTCCTTCATATTTTGTGCCAATTTCTAACAGTAACATAATATTTACGCATTTGAGCAGTGTAGTACTTGAAATTTATGTTCCGCTAAACTCATCGGGAGCCGTTTCGGGCCTCGAAATCAAAACCATCAATTAATCTTTACCTTGTTCCCATCACATTTGAAAGCCTGCTCACACCTACTAGTACGTACCAAACCTGAACGTGTTCCCACTATGTAGGTATTAGTACTAGTGCTAGTACTTAGGTTATAAAAAGGGGAACTACCTAACCGAAAATTACTCTACGTTTCCTCCTCATAAGTGCTTCTTCTTCGTCCGTCGTTGCCATGGCCGGTGAGCAGAGCTCTAGGTCGAGAACTACTCGTAACAAGGGAGCGGCAACCAAGGCTGCGGAAAAAAAAGAGAGGGCTCGCCGCCACGCAGAGACCTCGAAAGATCTCTCATGGGCAGGCGATGGCTCCCAGGAGCGCCCTAGCCGCGGAGGCGAACATGCCGAGCCGGCGGAGCTGGAGTCGTTATCCCTCGATGGCATGCCCGATCAGCTCAATAAGCACCTCAATAAGCAGAAGGAGTTCATCCAAGGCTTGATAGAGTTGCTGAAGGAGAGCCTCGACGACATGCCCGCTGAGCTCAATCAGCAGGGGCAGTTGACCGCAGGCTTGGTGATGCTGCGAAAGAATAGCATTGCCTCGGAGAAGAAGGCGACCGGCGAAATCCTGCGACTTCAGGAGGACAAGGCAAAACTCTGCCATGAGATCGACCTGTTGAAGGAGAAGAACGCCGGTTGGAAGAAGCTGCATGAGAATAGTAGTTCCTTGATGAAGATGCTACAGGCCCTCATCATGGAATAGAAGGAGGAGTTGGCGAAGCTCCGCATCGAGCACCCGGCTGCTGTCAAGGTACGTAATGCGGTCGTGGAACAGATGATGAAGGCTCGCGTCGAGAAATCCCGCATCATGGACAGAATGAAGAAGATGGTGGAGGAGACGCGCAAGGAGATGGAGGTCGTGGAGGCGATGAAGAAGCAGTTACGACTCCGCAGCGAATTAGATCATTTGGGGTGATAATCTTCCTTCTTCTTTTGCTCCTGTGTTTCATCTTTTACTTCGGATGTTTCGCCGCACATGTCATGTTCTCTGCGAGGCATGAATAGATCAATGCTTTTTTTAGGGAATGAATAGAACAATGCTAACAATGAGATGACTAGCAAATTAGATCATTTTTTATCGCCATATGGCACTGGGCTGCCGTGTTTTGTGCTCCTCCATCGCAGTACTACTCCAGTGGAAAACTTGAGTATACCGCACGGTTCTTTGCTCCTCCTCGATCAGGTCATTGGCGCATTTATACGAGCAGTCAAATCACAAGGCCCCGCCTTCCAGCAGTGATGAGCCGTCAAATCACAAAGGCCCTTGCCTCTCATGAAACCGACCAAGCTAGACTGCCCCGCCCTCTAGCCTTTTAAAAAATGTATACTTTTGTACAGCAGTAGTATCGATGGATTGCGCCATGGAGCAAAATTTGAAATTAAAAAAAAGGTGGTACATATAGAGAGCGCATGTCACCAAATTATGCATATAGTACTATTAAAAAGGCTAGTACAATAATGGTGTCCAGCACAACCCACCCCTTAAATAAAACTAAGCATCCTAGAATTCTTGGACAAAACTAAGCACCCTGAAATTCTTTGACAACTAAACTGCTGGCTATATGATGTTGGCCATATATATTGTACGTATATAATGTGAAGAAACGAGTGGTAGTACTATACCAACTAAAACATGAAATGTAAGAAATACTAGTATGTACGTACTGAAGAGTTAAAGTAACGAGAAGAAACATAGCATAGTTCTGCTGGGGGCTCAGCACAACACACCCCTCAAATTAAATTAAGCACACCTGAAATTAAACTTTGCAACTATTTTGGTAGACACTGCATTAGAAGTTTAGAACCACCATGAGCAACGACACTGCCACCTTACTCGGATTCCTCGTCCACGTCCTTGACTTCGTCCTTGTCCCTCTTCGTCTTGGCCGATACTTCTTTGCTTGAACCGCACACTTGGCTGTTGCTCTTCATCCAACCCTTGTAGATATTGAAGCAAAGGTAGCCATCCATTGCAGCGTAGTGGATGTGGTCTATATCTAGTACATTCCGCTGCCATGCATAACGATGAAACGTGTATGCAGGTTTCTCTAGTTTACCGTACGAAGGATGAACCATGGCTCCTGCCAGGGTCAACATTGAAGGCTGACGAGAGAACACCAGCCGATTCTTCTGGAGGTCGAAGGTGTTGCCTACAATGAGGCCTATCCGACCCAGGACTTCTTTGTCGTTACCGAAGTCTACAGTAACGAATTTGACTAGGTTGCTCTCGAGGAAGTCCTTAAAATACTGGCACTCAACGTCGGCATGGCATATGTGGTAGACCAAGCATAAGTCATGCACGCAAACCTGGATCACGGCGGGCTTCTTCCTCTCTTCGTCCTTTAGATCCTTCTCTCATCCCTGGACTGTGGTGTACTCAACATCTAGCCCAGCGACCCACTCATCATCTGAGTCTTCGAACATGCGTCTGAAGCGAGAAAGGCATCCTTTTACCATCGCAGAAGAACGGGTGTAGATGATGTCGAACTCATCACCAGTGATGGTTCTAACCTTGTACTCACCACCGATCGTGGAGATTTGGGACGCCATGGATTTGGGAGAAGGGTTAGGATTATTGGAACTACCTTAATGTGAATGGACGGGACGACTAGGAGCGAACCGCCGTAGTATTAAAGGACGTGCGGGGACGAGTAGGAGCGAACTTCCAGCGTGCGAATGGCAGGGCAGTGGCTTCTCCCATGATACGGGCTTCTGAGAGCCCTTGGATCTGAGATCGAACGGTTGCATGGCGTGATTCTAGACCTATGGGTGAATATCCTATCCTGGAGGGTTATTCTGCAAATTTTCAGCAACTTAGCATGTGACCATTTGATCTCAGATCCATGGGCTGCCAGCAGCCTGTATCATGGTCGTGCCTAACACGACTGTCGCGTCACTCGCGTGGTCGCGCCCTTGGAGATTTAACATGGTGCGTTAGGCTATCTGATGTTGGCATGTCATACATAGTCATCACTTAGTCACTCATACTACAACAAGGTTGGCTATAAGGTTGGGAGTGTATTTTTTTTACTCCTCTCTATCTCTTTCTTCGTACTCCCTCCGTCCCATAATATAAGAACCTTTTTGACACTAGTGTAATGCCAAAAAGGTTCTTATATTATGGGACACAGGGAGTACTAGTATTTATTGCATTTGCCAAGGAGTGACCTCTTCCAATGAAATGGTGTTGCTAAGTTTGCTTCATTTAATTAGCTATGGACTCAAAATTGTCTTTTCACCTAGGTACACATGCTTACCACCATTTCTTCCTTGGGTCACCAAACTAGTCTCTCTCTTCTTGATTAACTTGCCACATCAGACTTTATGCCTATGTGGCAAGCTTAGCACATGTAGGAGCAACTAAGTACAATAGTGCGCTTTACATCGCATTTTTACATATGTGGAGGAAAGAGGGGCAAGGAAAAAGTGGAGAAGTGGGCTCTCATGCAAGAGCCAGCCTCTACTACAAGGTAGAGCATTGGGAGAGGCACCTGTATGGAGGTGGTCACGAATCGGGAGACTCACGTCGGTCGTAGCGCTGCCGTTAAAATGATAATGGAAAGTCAAATCACGAGGCCCCACCTATCCAGGAGTAACTCGCTGTCAACTCACACAGCCCTACTTTTGCAGCAGCCTACTCCCTCGTCTTCTCGCGTCTCTGTCGAACTGACTAGGCGAAACTGCCCCGCCACCTACCGTGCAGGAAAAGCCCCGCCCTCAACCTTTAAATAGTATACAGTATACTAATTTTGTATCCATGGATTGCGCCATGGAGCAAAGCCTCTAGAAAACGGCGGTACACATACAGAGTATATAGCAGGCCCGTCGCGTTCGCGTCGCACCCCAGACGGTCGGTCGGTCTAGCACGCTGCTCTCCGAATGGAACGTGCGTCATATTGTGTTTGCACACACATGTGGGACGGCAATTGAGAACCGACCATAGGAACATCCCCGGCCCTGCAAGTAGGGTGACATAATAGAAGAGGGAGATGAGCGATAGTATTAGAGAAGTGTTGTACTATGTTGGTGCCTGGACGATCCGTGCAAGACACAGAAGATCAGTTCATCCATGCATGTGACCAGACTCCAACAGACACGCCTGGATTGGCTATCGTCTACATATCGTGCAGGCTGTGTTGTACATGGCTGTAGATGTGGTGAGAAATCTAAAAAAAGGTTTCTTGTCATCTAGCAAAATTATGTGTCATGTGCTTCGGATCACTGCGAGGGTTAAACAGCGACAACTGAGTTGGGCTAGTCATTGGGGGCACATGCACGAACAATGACTACTCGGCTGCGATCTAGGTCAACCGGGCTATGTTAATTAGGACATCTATAGACGGACCCCTTTTCTACGAGTTTATCTTTAATTTGAGCTTTGTTCCTCATCTAGTTTGTCCGTCAGGATTCATGTTGTCTCCTTTGGGCAATGAGGTTGTGATTTCTTGTCATGTGGCATTTTTTTCATGTTATATGTTATAATCCGGCGCTTTAGATCAAAATGACGACAACTTGGCCTCCGGGCCACGTGCATGAAGACTTCTCGACAGTCATTGACGAGGTCAAGTCGGCTCCTGTAGACAAAAGAAAACTAGTACTACTCCACTATATAGGCAGGAGCCTCCATGCTTGCTTGCTAGTGTTGCTCTCTTCACACTGTCTCGGCCTCTCCAGATCTACACACGACAGCGGTGGCCACACTCTCTCTCTCTCTCTCTGCTCACGCTGGTCATAGATCCTGCCGGATCCTCTCCACCGGGGAAGGTGAGAAGGTGCAATGTTCACGCAGTCATCCTTGGCGACGGCTCTTGCCCACTGCTGGGCGCGTCCCGATCAGCCTACCTTGTTGTTCTCTCCCAAGCACCGCTGGCGAGGGAGAGCCTCCGACCCCTTCTTCCTTGCTGCCATAGTGTGGGTAGATCCGGCCTCCCGCCGCCCACCTAGCGACATCCGGCGACCATCAGGTATAACTTCCTTCGAAACCGGCCTTGCTCTACTTCCTGAGCTCCTGACGTCGCTGCATTTGTATCTTTTACTATTTCTCAGGGGCCCTCGTAGATAGGATCGATTGGCTGTTCGAAAACCACCTAATTTTTTTACGTTTAAGAGGTAAAACTAGTTCATGCACTCAAATCTAGTACTACTTGGTTCAAACAAGGAAGAAAGGGGGTGGGGTGGGGGAGGATTTGTTACCTGAATCTAGGACTTGGTCAAAAGAGGAAATAATGGGGGTGAAAAGTAGTTGAGACTGGCTATCCAACTGGTCTCTAGGTCTAATGGGGAAATAAAGGGAAACGCAGTACAAACTCAATATAAACCCGATCCATTGGTTGAAAAAGGAAAGAAAGTGGGGACTGGTGGACAAGTCAACAGAGTAAGTCCAGCACTATATTTGATAGCCTCACACAGTATAAGGTGGCTATACCAAACAAAAATGGGACCAACCCAGATATCCTGTTCTGATGTTTGTTGCCCCGAGCCACTCTTATGTAATGCCACTGGTAAAATGTAGCAGTCGCACTATTAAAAGCAAGGACACGTTAAACCAATGTTGTTTTCAATGTAATGCCTCCAGTAATATGAATCAATGGCACTTTTTTACATGTCCTGCTAAATTTCCCATTAAGATAAGTTGGTTCTTTTCGTTAGAAATGCAACTGTCCTGGTCCGCCTACTCTCCCGTGACAAAAGTAATGTCGTATTTAACGGTTGTCATAGTTAATCCTAATGCCCACACTAATATCTAGCAATGCCACTTCTTTAGAAATTGCTACTGTCCTTGTAGGATTGCCATTAAGATAAGGAACATGCTTCTTTTGATTTGATGCATGTTTCATCACCTGTTAATCACCCTCCTTTCCACATTTTTTGTGCAAATAGAGATATACATTTCACGCTCGATCTTAGTTGAACTGCACAAATGATATCCAAATTATAGTTGAGCATTCTAGGGGCTTCACAACCGACCTTGATGTTGCTCAATTTTATTGCAACTAAAGAAGAAGCTCTGTGGGTTTCGTTTTCTGATGGAAATGGAACCGGGGCTGGAGCCCTTTTCTTAAAAAAAAATTGAAAAGAAGCTGCTAGCTCACGGGACATTGCTTCATTTTAGTTGAACTGCACAAAAAGGTCCCATGAATTGAATCATCCATGTTGGTGACTGAAAGAGCCAGCTTCAGCATCCTAGTCTAAGCACCCCCGGCCTCCATCCTTGCGACGCACGGTACACCTCGTTTGCCACCTGCTCGACCCTAGTGTCACTAATAAAATGAATAATAATACAGTTAAAATAGAGCGAGTGTCATCTTTATCATTTCATTTCCAATGTAGATAAAGAAAGTGCTTCTCTTTGTTAATGTATGTTTCATCAACTAGTCCCATTGTTAATGTTTAAGCGTTTCTGCAAACTGGGGTGCTTAATTTTAGTTGATCTGTACAAAAATAGAGATTTGAATGTCTCAAGGCACCTCCTTGTACTACTACTGTACACTGATGTTCATCACTGGCAGAAGGTGTATCTGGGTGACTTGGGACGATGTCCAGTATGAGGCATACCGTATGAGGCGTCGCAGGGCCCATCTCGCCCTCGCAGCATGGCATACTATGATACTATCACAGTATTTTCTTCTATTTATTTTGTGTGTTTAATCAACTAGTGCCACTATAATGTAATCACGCTTTTTCATTATCTGTGCAAACAGGGTTATTCAGCTGGATTTTGGTGGAACAACACAAATGTACGTATGGAACTGGCATATATGCAGAGTGCAAGGTGTGCCAAGTAAAAATTACCGACACCAACGATGCTGCATGCACGCATTGGCATCCACCACCACCAGTGGGATGTGTGGCACTCTCTGTGGACAGATCTTTCTCGGCAGCAAATCCTCTAACCAAATACTAGTAGCTTATATTGGCAGTTTTCTAAGGAGTACTCTTTTCTGAGAGAAGCACCAATCTATTTTTCTTTATTTGTACACTGTGTCACAACTTTGACCCAAAGGTCCAGAGCTATTTTAGGGTCATTGGCGTAGTAGTTGGAGACTGATTGTAAGCATGATTCTCATTAGCTGTTACACTGATTGTAAGCATGAGCAGGTGGAAGATTAGGTTAGTGTGAAGCTTACCTTAAACCCTACCGCCGCCGTTGAAACGAGGCGAGCGTCGAGGGAACCATGGAGAACGGTGGGGAAGCTCGCGCCATCCGGCCTCCTCTTGCGGTGGGAGAACGAATACTCTTGTGGCTCCGGCTGGCTCTGCACCATCACGAACGGCACACCATACTCGATCGATTCCTTATCCTCTGGGTGCTCGACCTTCGACCTGTACGCCCACCACCTCCGCCTAACTGTCGCCTCGGGCGAATCTGTCTGCTCCATCGCCCAGAGGAGATACTCGATGAACTCGGAGGACTGCGGCATGACTGCCGCCGAGGAGTACATGTACATCGCCGCCCTCATCGCCGCCGTCTCGCTCTTTCGCATACATTGCCACATGGCCCGCACCGTCCTTGAAATCTCCCACTCATTGTCAAACCATCTAAGGATCTCCTTTAACCTGGCTAACTTTGCCTGGTCGCGGCTGGCGATCTGCCTGATTCGCTGCTGCATCCTCTCCATAGATGTCCTTCTGAGTGGTCCAGTGCTAGCTTTGGAAGATGGGAGGAGAGACGGTGGTCTTGCAATAGAGAAGAGGGAGAGGCGAGACGGTGGTTTTGGAATGGAGATGATGGAGAGGAGAGGAGGTGGTTTTGCAATGGAGAAGATCAGAAGAGGGAGAGGCGAGACGGTGGTTTTGGAATGTAGATGATGGAGAGGAGAGGAGGTTGTTTTGCAATGGAGAAGATCAGAAGAGGGAGAGGGGAGATGGTGGTTTTTTGGAATGGAGATGATGGAGAGGAGAGGAGGTGGTTTTGCAATGGAGAAGATCAGAAGAGGGAGAGGCGAGACGGTGGTTTTCGAATGGAGATGATGGAGAGGGGAGGAGGTGGTTTTGCAATGGAGAAGAGGGAGAGGAGCGTGCGGCAGCGATTTAGGATTGGACGAGAGGTCCGGCGCGCTATGACTGGATCAAAATCAAAATCAATTTACCCTTCAATTAAGAAAGCGACCCCGCATTAACTAGTCTCCCTTTTATTTTGAGTCATAATTGACCATGATTTTTGCACATAAAATATATGTTATATGTTGCAAAAATAATATAATTTGGAAGTACATTCAGATACGAACCAAACGATACAATTTTTGGTGACATGCATTCACATTTTTCTTGTCAAATACAGTACGTGGTCAAACTTTACCCAAAATACGCAAAACAACCAAAAAAATACTTCCAAGACCAGCGCCGCTCTTCCGCTCTTCTCCTCTTAAACCACCGCCGCTCCTCTCCTGTTACAATCTAAATCCAGCGCCACTCCTCTCCTCTTCCATTTCAAAACCACCGCCCCTCCTCTCCTGTTCCACTCCAAAACCAGCGTCGCTCCTCTCTCGTTCTAATCCAAAACCAGCGCTGCTCCTCTCTTCCATTCAAAAACCACCGCCGGTGAGTGAAGGTGCTGTGGAGAAGTAAATCAATGGAGGAGTACAACCGATACGTGAGGATCACAGACGGCGACCCTGTGAAGCTAGCTAGGATGTTGGAGATACAGTCTTGGTTTGACAACAAGGACCAACTAGCGGCGACGGCGACATCCATCGCCAAATATCTGCAACAAAGCGAAAAGGCGGCGATACTCCCGGAGGGAGTCGCGCCGGAGTACATAGAGCTGCTCATTTGGGCCCTGCAAACAGATCACTGAATCCGATCGTGAGGGAGCGGTGGTGGGAGTATCGATCCCAAATGGAGCATCCACAGAGATTGAAGGATCGAGCATCCACAGGGTGCCGTTTGTGAGGGTGTCCTGCTAGAGCGAGCCGGTGGAGTCTTCGTCGACCGAACCAACTTCAAGAGGAGAAAAGCAGTTGGCCCGACGATGCTTCCCCACCATCGTCTCCCTCGCCGTTCACATCGTCTCAGGGGGCGG
The DNA here is from genome assembly GCA_963921465.1 of Triticum timopheevii. NCBI lineage: Eukaryota > Viridiplantae > Streptophyta > Magnoliopsida > Poales > Poaceae > Triticum > Triticum timopheevii. Next base: position 147,728,513 of record OY997270.1, read on the forward strand.
CTGTCTGCCGCCAAGGAATAGGAGGGGACTCCCCCCCCCCCAGCCCAATAGTCAGGCAGGTTGTGAATTGTGTTTTGTGTTGTGTATTCTGAGAGTACTTTCAGATATGAATGTCTTTTGAATTTCAGATTTGCAGTATTGAGCATATGAAGCATTTTATGAATTCTAGAGATCTATTTAGCACTTAAAAAAGGTAGTTTCGTAGGAGTATAAAAGTGCACACAATGTGATTCTCAGAGAAGAAACTGCAAGTTTCAATTTCAGATAAGAAACTGCAAGTTCAGTTTCAGATAAGAAACTGCAACTTTCAGAGGCAGAGCATTTATATTAACACGGCCTTTTCAAACAGGGTTAACATCATGTTGGAAGTTTTATTCATGGTCGAAAATGGAACTACCAGCCAGTTAACATCATGTTGATCAACATTCATGCATAGAACATCTTCATATGATGCACAGTCAAAATGCCCACACAATGTCGAGTGTGCGAAACACAGAGAAAACGAGGGATGAAGTTTTGGCAAGTGTTGGACGTGGTTTTGGGCTGCCCCGTCTAGGCTTTCATTTTTAACATGCGCAGCCCACGACCTCGGATGGGAGGTCCATAGGCCTGCTTGTATTTTCTTAGGGTCGTCATGTATCGACCGGCCTATGGACCTCCCATCCGAGGTTTTATTTTTGGCAGCCCAATTTATGTATTTTTTTGAAGAAAACGCAGAGGTCTATTCTATTTTTCTATATAAGAATAGGAACGCCAGGTCCACCTTATGTTTCCCTTCTAACTATATTATATATATTTAAATTATTTTATATGTTATTATATATTATTTTTATTGTCATCATATATTTAACAGATACTTACATATGTAAGAAAACAATATCCCACATCTTATCAACTTATAAAAATAAATTCTTAACAATAAAATCCTGGATTGTTTTGGCACGAAAATCCTAGTGATTGTGTACAAAAGCTTGGTAAGATTTAAGGACGAATGTAATAATATCACTTATTATTTAAATATATTTATAACAAAATGCTCAGCCCCTTTTTATTTTTTGATAACATCGCTGGCCCAACCCAACATTATAATTAGAATCAGCCCAGCAAAATCGTGTATTTCGTGAAAGTGCAAATGGCTTGTAATTTTTTAGGAAATAAAATAAATGGGCCGCATGGACGCTATATTATTTGTTCACCCAGCCCAGCTAATGGCTGTAATTCAAAAAAAAGATCAAATTGACTGTAAATTCTACCGCGCAAAAAAAAGACTGTAAATTCTGAAAAAATGGGTTGAATACGTGCCACATTTTTGGAGGCTGAAATGTGGGCCAATAGGTCGAAGCCAACGCAAGTTGTTGTCAATTTAGTCAACAAATGATTCTGACATGTTAGCCGTTGGATTTACATCCAATGACCGGCATCCATCTTCAATCTCTCGTGTTCTTCCTCCAGCACCGTCGGGACCACCTCCCGCCTCCTGCTGCTAGCAGCTCTGCTTAGCACGCTTCGCTATGAACCGCTACTGCACCGTTGGCCAGGCCATCCCTCCACCACCCCACACCTCCTATTCTTCTCCACCGACTGCCGAACCACACCACACTAGAACCAGTTAACCCTCGTACACCTCTTCGTCTACGACTCTACTCCCGCGTCTTCCCATCTCCGACTCATTGCAGTCCGGGGCCTCGCCGCCGTCTACCACCTTGGATGCGCTCGGCGCGGCGTGGTCAATGTGGCCAACGAACGGCACCACCGGAAGTAGACTGTGCGTGGACAGGCTGACGGCTGGGTCCACGGCCGCACACAAGGAAATGCCTCCTTATTACGCGCAAAATAATGATTACTCCACCTGACATCTGGGACCCACCGAAAGGGCCTTTGTATTTCGCAAAAAAAATTTGCCCCCCGCTGACATGTCGGACCCACCAACTATCTTCGCACACAAGGAAGTGCCTCCTTATTACGCACAAAAATTGAATACTCCCCCTGCTAGCTAGAACCCAGCATAGTGGGAGGCTAACTTGTGGGCCTACCAAGTTGACGGGGACGGAGGGCTTTGTCAACTTAGTCAATATGAACGATTCTAGCTCCTGTTACCATACGATGGTCATCCAACGGCCGTAGTGCTTCTTCAACCTCTGGTCTTCTTGCTCCAGCCGCCCAAACCAGCGCCGATCGTGCCACGTGCTCCTGCCTCCCGTGGCCGGCTGTGATGCCGCAGAGGCATCACCGCCCCCTACTACTCCCACCACTGGCCAGGCCATCCCTCTACTCACCCACACCCCCCATTATTCTTCGGCGACAGTAGCCTCACACCACAGCCGAACCAGTGAACCCTCGTACTTCTCTTCGCGTGGGCATCCACTACTGCGTCTTCCCCGGCTCCGAGTCGTCCCCTTCCTAGGCCTCGTTGTCGTCCACCGCCGTGGTGCTCTCGGCGCGGTGTGGTCAATGTGGTCAAGGAACGACTTCCATTGGACGTGGACTATATGTGGAGAGGCTGATAGCTGGGTCCATGGCCGCAGCAAGGAAGTGCCTCCTTATTACGCAGAAAATAATGATTCCTCCACCTGACCGCGGGGACCCATCAGGTGGGCCACCGTATTTTGCAAAAAAACGTTTCCCCCTGACTGCCGGGACCCACCAGCTACATCTTCGCACGCAAGGAAGTGCATCCAGGCAAAAAAATGATTCGCCCCCCTAACTGCTGGGACCCACCAGCCACATCTTCGCATGCAAGGAAGTGCGTCCGGGCAAAAAAAAAAAACGATTCTCTCCCCTGACTGCTGGGACCCACCAGCTACATCTTCGTAGGCAAGGAAGTGCCTGATAGTCGGGACCCACCTGGTCGAAGCGTACATAGCGTTGTCATTCTGGTCACGAACGTGTACGTACATATATACTGGTCGATGTAGAGGCGCGCATGTGTCATAGTAGAGGCACGTACGTGTCATAGTACAGCCGCGCACCTAGCATGTACACGTACGTACATCGGCCAGGGTGCAAGAAAGAAAATACGGCCTCGTATGTGTACATACGGGCGGGGTCTCGAACGCCTACTCGCGCATACGTACAGCGAGGGCTCGTGTACATGGTTGGGTCGGAACGGAGAAACAGTGTCGTCGTCGTGTTCATGAGGAGACAACGGAATGCGTCGTGTTCATGGGGAGGCAACAGAATGCGTCATGTTCATCGGGAGGCAACAGAATGCGTGGGAGCCAACCGGCTGGGTCGGAACGGAATGCATGGTCGTGTTCATCGAGAGGGCTTGGACGGGACAGGCGACGGAAATGAGGCCTGGCGTACCGCAGAACGGAGGAAACGGCCTTGTGTTTGACCAGCCACGTTCGAAACGGGGGTCCTGTTGATCGGGAGGGGTGTGGCGTACCGCAAAATGGAGGAAATGGACCTCCTACGGTCGAAAAGGGGTCCTATTGATCGGGAGGGGTGTGGCGTACCGCAAAACGGATGAAACGGACCTCCTACGGTCGAAACGGGGGTCTTGTTGATCAGGAGGGGTGTGGAGTACCGCAAAACGGACGAAACGGACTTGTGTTGGAGCGCTACGGTCGAAACGGGGGTCCTGTTCATCGCGAGGGGTGTGGCGTACCACAAAACGGGACTCCACGGGATACTGTTCATCTCCACCAACGGCCTCCTCCAGCCTCCATCGGCTACCATCGACCTCCTCCAGCCTCCACGGGCTCCTTTTCATCCAGCCTCCACCGCGCTACTCCACCGGCTACTGTTTAACCACCCCTCCACGGGCACCCCTCCACCGTCTGTTGTTCATCCAACCCTCCACACCATGGGGTCCTGTTCATCCAGAGGCAACGCCACCGCTCACTGTTCATCCAACCCCCCCCCCCCCCCAACACTCACTATTCATCCAATCGATCGACTTCAATTAGCAGCAGTAGCGAAGGAATCGCTCGATCGGGTTCAGTTAATAGCCATCGATCGATCGCTCGGGTTCAGTAACGCGTAGCCTGCAGTGCAATCGCTCGGGTTCAACTAGAGCCCAACGCCTCGCTCGGGTTCAGTTAGAGCCAACGCCTCACACACACGCGCGTATGTGTACGAGAGAAACGCGCATCGCTTGGTCCCCGACCTCCCACCATAACCGGGAACTCCCCGAAATTTTCCTCGCCCTCGCTTCTACCACGGTTTTTTCCGTCATGGACGGCCCAAAGAATGTCATGCAGCTGCATCTCTGGCACACCCAGGACGAAAAGCCCATTTTCTATCATGATTTTTGTCATAGAAGTACGAGCCCACCACATCTATGATGATACCGGGTTTTGTCACAATTATCGTCATAGAAGTGTCATATGTATGACAGAAAAAAATTCGTTCGGCCCAAAATGTCACAGATGTGTCTTTTTTTGTAGTGGAATTTGCATTGATACTGTCCGATGAGTGTATAACGGCTGAGATCCGGCATACCCAATTGGTTGTTAACTCACCTTCACCTTGGACGCAAGAGTCCAAATCCAGAATTGACATAGGCTGCTTGCATGTGTCATTAATTTTTTGGATAAAACGCGCTTTCAACTCCGCCCATGATCTGGTGGAGTTAGCAGGCAACCCTTTCAACCAAGTGCGAGCCGGCCCATCCAACATCATGGTGAAATACTTAGCACATATAGCATCACTAACATCCAACATCTCCATAGCCATCTCATAGCTTTCAATCCAAGCATCCGGGGGTTGATCCGCCGTGTAGTTAGGCACCTTATGGCGGCCTGCTACCTCTTGAGCACTGCGTTGGTTTTCCCTTGAAGAGGAAAGGATGATGCAGCAAAGTAGCGTAAGTATTTCCCTCGGTTTTTGAGAACCGAGGTATCAATCCAGTAGGTGGCTCCTCAAAAGTCCCTCGTACCTACACAAACAAACAAGAACCTCGCAACGCGATAAAAGGGTTGTCAATCCCTTCACGATAACTTGTGAAAGTGAGATCCGATAGAGATAATAAGATAAGATAAATTTTTTGGTATTTTTATGATATAGATTGGAAAATAAAAGATTGCAAATAAAAGTATATCGGAAATTTATATGATAAAAGATAGACCTGGGGGCCGTAGGTTTCACCAGTGGCTTCTCTCAAGATAGCATAAGTATCACGGTGGGTGAACAAATTACTGTCGAGCAATTGATAGAAAAGTGCATAGTTATGAGAATATCTAGGCATGATCATGTATATAGGCATCACATCTGTGACAAGTAGATTGAAACGATTCTGCATCTACTACTATTACTCCACACATCGACCGACTCCTGCCTGCATCTAGAGTATTAAGTTCATAAGAACAGAGTAACGCATTAAGCAAGATGACATGATGTAGAGGGATAAACTCAAGTAATATGATATAAACCCCATCTTTTTATCCTCGATGGCAACAATACAATACGTGCCTTGCTACCCCTGCTGTCACTGGGAAAGGACACCGCAAGATTGAACCCAAAGTTAAGCACTTCTCCCATTGCATGAAAGATCAAGCTAGTAGGCCAAACCAAACTGATAATTCGAAGAGACTTGCAAAGATAACCAATCATACATAAAAGAATTCAGAGGAGATTCAAATATTGCTCATAGATAAACTTTATCGTAAACCTACAATTCATCGGATCTCGACAAAAACACCACAAAAAGAGTTACATCAAATAGATCTCCAAGAAGATCGAGAAGAACTTTGTATTGAGATTCAAAGAGAGAAGAAGCCATCTAGCTAATAACTATGGACCCGAAGGTCTGTGGTAAACTACTCACAACTCACCGGAGAGTCCTTGGAGATGATGTAGAGGCCCTCCATGGTCGATTCCCCCTCCGGCGGAGTGCCGGCGAAGGCTCCAAGATGGGATCTCGCGGATACAAAAGGTTGTGGCGGTGCAAATAGTTTTTCATGGAGCTCCTGGATGTTTTCAGGGTACGTGGATATATATAGGAGGAAGAAGTAGGTCGGTTGAGCCACGAGGGGCCCGCAAGGGTGGGGGCGCACCAACCCCCCTAGGGCGCGCCGGGCACCCTCGTGGCCACCGCGTTTGCAGCTTGAAGTCCACTCCAAGTCTCCTGGATTGTGTTTGTTCCAAAAAGATCGCTCCCGAAGGTTTCATTCCGTTTGGACTCCGTTTGATATTCCTTTTCTTCGAAACACTGAAATAGGCAAAAAAATAGCAATTCGGGCTGGGCCTCCGGTTAGTAGGTTAGTCCCAAAAATTATATAAAAGTGTAAAGTAAAGCCCATAAACATCCAAAACGGGTAATATAATAGCATGGAACAATCAAAAATTATAGATACATTGGAGACGTATCAAGCATCCCCAAGCTTAATTCCTGCTCGTCCTCGAGTAGGTAAATGATAAAAATAGAATTTTTGATGTGGAATGCTACCTAGCATAACTCTCTATGTAATTTTCTTTATTGTGGCATGAATGTCCAGATCCAAATGATTCAAAATAAAAGTTCATATTGACATAAGAAATAGTAATACTTCAAGCATACTAATAAATTAATCATGTCTTCTCAAAATAGCATGGCTGAAGAAAGTTCATCCCTACAAAATCATATAGTTAGGCTATGCTTCATTTTCATCACACAAAATACTCCCATCAAGAACAACCCCGGTTTCGGCCAAGCAATTGGTTCATACTTTTTAATGCGCTTCAGCTTTTTTCAACTCTCACGCAATACATGAGCGTGAGCCATGGATATAGCACTATGGGTGGAATAGAATATGATGGAGGTTGTGTGGAGAAGACAAAAAAAGGAGAAAGTCTCACATTGACGAGGCTAATCAACGGGCTATGGAGATGCCCATCAATTGATGTCAACATGAGGAGTAGGGATTGCCATGCAATGGATGCACTAGAGCTATAAATGTATGAAAGCTCAACAAAAGAAACTAGTGGGTGTGCATCCAACTTGCTTGCTCATGAAGACCTAGGGCATTTTGAGGAAGCCCATCGTTGGAATATACAAGCCAAGTTCTATAATGAAAAATTCCCACTAGTATATGAAAGTGACAACATATGAGACTCTCTATATGAAGAACATGGTGCTACTTTGAAGCACAAGTGTGGAAAAAGATAGTAACATTGTCCCCTTTTTGCTTTTTTCTTTTTTTGGGCCTTTTTTTGGACTTTTTTTATTTTTTTCTTGGCCTTTATTTTTTTGGCCTTTCTATTTTTTTTATTTGGGGACAATGCTCTAATAATGATGATCATCACACTTCTATTTATTTAAAACTCATGAATTACAACTTGATACTAGAACAAAATATGACTATATATGAATGCCTCCGGCGGTGTACCGGGATGGGCAATGAATCAAGAGTGACATGTATGAAAAATTATGAAGGTGGCTTTGCCACAAATACGATGTCAACTACATGATCATGCAAGGCAATATGACAATGATGATGCATGTCATGATAAACGGAACGGTGGAAAGTTGCATGGCAATATATCTCGGAATGGCTATGGAAATGCCATAATAGGTAGGTATGGTGGCTGTTTTGAGGAAGATTTAAGGAGGTTTATGTGTGATAGAGCATATCGTATCACAGGGTTTGGATGCACCGGCGAAGTTTGCACCAACTCTCAAGGTGAGAAAGGTCAATGCACGGTACCGAAGAAGCTTGCAATGATGGAAGGGTAAGCGTGTGTATAATCCATGGACTCACATTAGTCATAAAGAACTCATATACTTGTTGCAAAAGTTTTATTAGCCCTCGAAGCAAAGTACTACTACGCATGCTCCTAGGGGAAGGGTTGGTAGGAGTTAACCATCGCGCGATCCCGACCTCCACTCATAAGGAAGGCAATCAAAAGTGCATCCCATGCAACAAATTTGTTACACAACTTTTACCATACATGCATGCTACGGGACTTGCCAACCTCAACATAAGTATTCTTTAAATTCACAATTACCCAACTAGCCCGACTCTAATGTCACCCCCTCTATATCTCAAAACAATTATCAAGCATCAAATTGATCATAGCATCCAATTCACTTTCTATCATAGTATTTATCATACCCAACTTGGATGCGAATCATTATAGGACCAATTTTATAACCATAGAAAATACCATGCTGTTCTAAAAGACTCTCAAAATGATATAAGTGAAGCATGATAGATCAACAATTTCTACAAAATAAAGCCACTGGCATGCTCTAAAAGATATAAGTGAAGCACTAGAGCAAAATTGTCTAGCTCAAAAGATACAAGTGAAGCACATAGAGTATTCTAATAAATTCCAAATCATGTGTGTCTCTCCCAAAAGTTGTGTACAGCAAGGATGATTGTGGTAAATTAAAAAGCAAAGACTCATATCATACAAGACGCTCCAAGCAAAACACATATCATGCGGTGAATAAAAATATAGCTCCAAGTAAAGTTACCGATAGACGAAGACGAAAGATGGGATGCCCTCCGGGGCATCCCCAAGATTAGGATTTTGGTTATACTTGGATTATCTTGGGGTGCCATGGGAATCCCCAAGCTTAGGATGTTGCCACTCCTTATTCCATAGTCCATCAAATCTTTACCCAAAACTTGAAAACTTCACGACACAAAACTCAACAGGAAATCTTATAAGCTCCGTTAGTGCAACAAAGAAAAACCACCACATAAGGTACTGTAATGAACTCATTCTTTATTTATATTGGTGTTAAACCTACTATATTACAACTTATCTATGGTTCATACCCACTGATACTAGCCATAGATGCATCAAAATAAGCAAACAACACACGCAAAATAGAATCTGTCAAAAACAGAAGAGTCTGAAGCAATCTGTAACTTTCGAATACTTCTGGAAATCTAAAAATCCTACCAAAATAGGAAGTCCTGGGCAATTTTTGTATTGATCTGCTGCAAAAATAATCAACGCAAAATCACGTTCTTGTGATTTATTGAAATTATTCTAATGCATGCAAAAGTTTCGGTTTTTCAGCAGAATCAAATCAACTATTACCGTAGGTTATCCTATAGGTTCTACTTGGCACAAACACTAATTAAAACGTAAAGCCACATCTAAACAGAAACTAGATGAAAATTTATTACTAAATAGAAGCAAAAAGCAAGGAACAAAATTAAAATTGGGTTGCCTCCCAACAAGCGCTATCGTTTAACGCCCCTAGCTAGGCATAAAAGCGAGAATAGATCTAAGTATTGCCATCTTTGGCATTCAATTCATAAGTGGCACGCATAATAGATTCATAAGATAATTTTAGTTTCTTTCTAGGGAAGTGTTACATGCCTTTCCTTAATGTAAATTGGAATCTAATATTCCCTTCCTTCGTATCAATAATTGCACCAATCGTTCTAAGGAAAGGTCTACCAAGAATAATAGGACATGAAAGATTACAATCTATATCAATAACAATAAAATCTACGGGCACATAATTCCGATTTGCAACAATAAGAACATCATTGATCCTCCCCATAGGTTTCTTAATGGTGGAATCCGCAAGGTGCAAGTTTAAAGAGCAATCATCAAAATCATGGAAACCTAGCACATCACATAAAGTTTTCAAAATCGTGGAAACACTAGCACCCAAATCACATAAAGCATATCATTCATGATCTTTAATTTTAATTTTTATAGTAGGTTCCCACTCGTCATAAAGTTTTCTAGTTATAGAAACTTCCAATTCAAGTTTTTTTCATAAGATTACATCAAGGCATCAACAATATGTTTGGTAAAAGCTTTATTTTGACTATAAGCATGAGGAGAATTCAACACTGATTGCAACAAGGAAATACAATATATTAAAGAACAATTATCATAATTAAATTCCTTAAAATCCATAATAGTGGGTTCATTGCTATGTAAAGTTTTGACCTCTCAAATCCCACTTTTACCAAATTTAGCATCAAGATCTACAAACTCCGAATCATTGGGACGCCTTTTAACTAAAGTTGACTCATCTCCAGTCCCACCATTATCAAGATTCATATTGCAAAACAAAGATTTAATAGGGGACACATCAATAACTTTTATATCTTCATCATTATTTTCATGGAAATTATTAGAACACGCTTTTACAAAGCAATCTTTCTTAGCACGCATCCTAGCGGTTCTTTCCTTGCACTCATCAATGGAAATTCTCATGGCTTTGAGAGACTCATTGATATCATGCTTAGGTGGAATAGATCTAAGTTTCAAAGAATCAACATCAAGAGAGAGTCTATCAACGTTTCTAGCCAATTCATCAACTTTAAGCAATTTTTCTTCAAGCAAAGCATTGAAATTCTTTTGAGAGATCATAAATTCTTTAACACTATTTTCCATAAGAGTTGTTGTAGGAATTACCATAATTATTAGAGTAATTACTAGGTAACGGCCTAGAATTAAAGTTTCCTCTATACACGTTGTTGCCAAAATTATTCCTACCAACAAAATTCACATCCATAGATTCATTATTATTCTCAATCAAAGTAGAAAATGGCATATCATTAGGATCAATAGGAGCACTCTTGGTAGCAAATAATTTCATAAGTTCATCCATCTTTCCACTCAAAACATTAATCTCGTCTATCGCATGAACTTTCTTACTAGTAGATCTTTCGGTGTGCCATTGGGAATAACTAACCATAATGTTATCAAGGAGTTTAGTATCTTCTCCTAAAGTGATTTCCATAAAAGTGCCTCCCGCTGCCGAATCTGAAAGATTTCTAGAAGCAAAATTCAATCCGGCATAAAAAATTTGTATGATCATCCATAAGTTCAAACCATGTGTAGGACAATTGCGAATCATTAATTTCATTCTTTCCCAAGATTGGGCAACATGCTCATGATAAAGTTGTTTAAAATTCATAATATCATTTCTAAGAGAGATGATCTTAGCGGGAGGAAAATACTTAGAGATAAAAGCATCTTTGCACTTTTTCCATGAATCAATACTATTTTTAGGCAAAGACGAAAACCAAGTTTTAGCATGATCTCTAAGTAAAAATAGAAAAAACTTCAATTTAACAATATCATTATCCATATCTTTCTTATTTTGCATATCACACAAATCAACAAAGTTATTTAGATGAGTAGCGGAATCTTCACTAGGAAGGCCGGAGAATTGATCTTTCACAACAAGATTCAACAAAGCAGCATTGATTTCACAAGATTCAGCATCATTATAAGGAGCAATCGGAATGCTAAGGAAATCATTATTATTGGTATTGGAAAAGTCACACAATTTGGTATTATCTTGAGCCATCATGACAAGCAATCCAACACACAAGCACAGAAAAGGCAAGCGAAAGAGAGAGGAGAACGGTAAGAAGAGGGCGAATAAAACAGCAAGGGTGAAGTGGGGGAGAGGAAAACGAGAGGCAAATGGCAAATAATGTAATGCAAGGGAGATGAGTTCGTGATGGGTACTTGGTATGTCTTGACTTGAGCGAAAACCTCCCCAGCAATGGCGCCAGAAATCCTTCTTGCTACCTCTTGAGCACCGTGTTGGTTTTCCCTTGAAGAGGAAAGGGTGATGCAGCAAAGTACCGTAAGTATTTCCCTCGGTTTTTGAGAACCAAGGTATCAATCCAGTAGGAGGCTCCTCAAAAGTCCCTTGTACCTACACAAACAAACAAGAACCTCGCAACCAACACAATAAAGGGGTTGTCAATCCCTTCACGGTAACTTGCGAAAGTGAGATCTGGTATAGATAATAAGATAAGATAAATATTTTTCGTATTTTTATGATATAGATTGGAAAGTAAAATATTGCAAATAAAAGTAGATCGGAAATTATATGATAAAAGATAGACCCGGGGCCATAGGTTTCACTAGTGGCTTCTCTCAAGATAGCATAAGTATCACGGTGGGTCAACAAATTACTGTCTAGCAATTGATAGAAAAGTGCATAGTTATGAGAATATCTAGGCATGATCATGTATATAGGCATCACGTCCGTGACAAGTAGATCGAAACAATTCTGCATCTACTACTATTACTCCATACATCGACCGACTCCTGCCTGCATCTAGAGTATTAAGTTCATAAGAATAGACTAACGCATTAAGCAAGATGACATGATGTATAGGGATAAACTCAAGTAATATGATATAAACCCCATCTTTTTATCCTCGATGGAAACAATACAATACATGCCTTGCTGCCCCTGCTGTCACTGGGAAAGGACACCGCAAGATTGAACCCAAAGCTAAGCATTTCTCCCATTGCAAGAAAGATCAATCTAGTAGGCCAACCCAAATTGATAATTCGAAGAGACTTGCAAAGATAACCAATCATACATAAAAGAATTCAGAGGAGATTCAAATATTTATCATAGATAAGCTTGATCATAAACCCACAATTCATCGGATCTCAACAAACACACCGCAAAAAGAGTTAGATCGAATAGATATCCAAGAAGATCGAGAAGAACTTTGTATTGAGATTCGAAGAGAGAGAAGAAGCCATCTAGCTAATAATATGGACCCGAAGGTCTGTGGCAAACTACTCACAACTCATCGGAGAGGCCTTGGAGATGATGTAGAGGCCCGCCGTGGTTGATTCCCCCTCCGGCGGAGCGCCAGCGAAGGCTCCAAGATGGGATCTCACGGATACAGAAGGTTGCGATGGTGGAAATAGTTTTTCATTGTGCTCCTGGATGTTTTCAGTGTACGTGGATATGTATAGTAGGAAGAAGTAGGTCGGTTGAGCCACGAGGGGCCCACGAGGGTGGGGGCGCGCCCACCCCCCTAGGGCATGCCGGGCACCCTCGTGGCCGCCTCGTTTACTGCTTGACGTCCACTCCAAGCCTCCTGGATTGCGTTTGTTCCAAAAAGATTGCTCCCAAAGGTTTCATTCCGTTTGGACTCCGTTTGATATTCCTTTTCTTCGAAACACTGAAATAGGCAAAAAACAGCAATTCGGGCTGGGCCTCCGGTTAGTAGGTTAGTCCCAAAAATGATATAGAAGTGTAAAGTAAAGCCCATAAACATCCAAAACAGGTAATATAATAGCATGGAACAATCAAAAATTATAGATACGTTGGAGACATACAAGGGCCCTTGAAATCCTTGGGCAAGCGCTCGTTGTGAAGAGCCGGCACTAAACATGGCACGCCCAAAGTTCTAGAAGTCATCCCTGTCTCCATAGATGATGACGTATAACCGGAGGTTGCTGTTGAGCCGCCAACTGAGCCGCCAGGTCAGCCTCACACTGCGCCCTGCCCTGATCCACCAAAGCATGAGCACCATTACCACCACGCGGCGGGTCAGGCCTACGAGGCTGATTGCAATGTCGCTCACTGTTCGATATAGCCGGTTCATCAATGTGTCTGCTATAACTTCGGCTTGGACGTGGAGTCGAGTGAATGCATTCACGACTGTATGAATAAGCCGCCTGTTGAGCCACAGCTGTCTAAAGAAGTTCTCCGGCTCGCCGTATTTCCATCATTGCTGTCGACTCATCCTGAACCAGGAGAGCCACCAATCGAGTAGCCACAGCTATCGTGTTATCCAGAGGATTAGAATAATGACCCGGGGGCGTCGAAACATGCTGAGGAGGGGTCAAATTCAAATGTGGGGGGTTTGCAGCACGTGGCTAGACCGGTGCTCCAGCCACCGGCGCCTCAATAGCCCGATCCACCATGGGCGGGTTACTGGTTCCTGCCCCAGGCGTGTTAAAAAGATTTCTCGCATCGTAAACTGGGGGTAAACGACTCACATGCCTTCCGTAAAAGACAGCGTTTGATGCATCCCAATCCAAGCTCAAGCAAAAAAATTCTGCTTGAAGCCATTCTGCCTCCCTCTCCAAGGTGGCTCGCTCCGTCACCATTCGGGTGTTCTCAGCGTTTAAATCCTCCTTGGCTTGAGCTATCTCATCACGTAACTTTGCAACATCCACATTATGTTGCACTGGTTCGACGGGGTCACCTCCGCCATTAACAATGTTGCCAGAGCCTCCAACTGTTCAGATAAAACTTGAGCTGGCGGGCACACAGGGCCTCCTGCCCCAGCTGTCATAGCAGTCGCTGAACCAGAGACAATTAATGCCGCAATTGAAGAATTCTGCCCTGGCTGCGTACCGGCCATGAAGATCGCAACCCTGCTCGGCGGCTCACAGGGGTCTGGAATACTGCCGCAATCAGAACAGCCCCCAAGCCTACCGTCGTGCACTTGATACATGGAGTCGGTCTCGCCGGTTGAGGACTCATCGCGTGAATAGACGGCTGTCTCTCCACCGGCCTCAGATCGTCCTTCCAGATCCACTCCTTGAATACAGCCCACAAAGACACGCTTCGGGCCGGCTTGAATCTTGGCTGGCCACGCGCGCTGAGCCGTCTCGAAGATGTCGGTGCAGGTGTCCGACTCAGCATCCAAGTTGACAACCTTGCCGTTGAAGACATCAATCCCGCCAAAGGGGACCCGGTACCCATACTTGATTGAGCCGTCCTCGGGGCCCCAGCCTGCATCGTCGATGTAGAGCTTGCCACGACGACTCTTAGTCATTCGACCCACAACATATCCCTTGAGCCCTGCGAAGTTTCCCTTCAAGAAGTCGAAACCACCGTGCACTGTCCCCACGGTGGGCGAAAACTATCATGGAATTGTCATGACAGTTGCTGTCGGTGTCAAAACCGGCGGATCTCGGGTAGGGGGTCCCGAACTGTGCGTCTAGGCGGATGGTAACAGGAGACGAGGGACACGATGTTTTTACCCAGGTTCGGGCCCTCTCGATGGAGGTAAAACCCTACGTCCTGCTTGATTAATATTGATGATATGGGTAGTACAAGAGTGGATCTACCACGAGATCAAGGAGGCTAAACCCTAAAGCTAGCCTATGGCATGATTGTTGTAATGTATGTTGTGTCCTACGGACGAAAGCCCTCCAGTTTATATAGACACCGGAGGAGGCTAGGGTTACACAGAGTCGGTTACAATGGTAGGAGATCTACATATCCGTATCGCCAAGCTTGCCTTCCACGCCAAGGAAAGTCCCATCCGGACACGGGACGGAGTCTTCAATCTTGTATCTTCGTAGTCTTGGAGTCCGGCGGACGATGATAGTCCGGCTGTCCGGACACCCCCTAGTCCAGGGCTCCCTCAGTAGCCCCTGAATGTAAGGCCCCGGATTCGATGCGCCAGGTGTCCGCCAGTTATTCGTCGTTGTTGCCATGTCATTTGCTTGCGTGTTGCACTTTGCCATGTCATCATATGCTTTTCATATCATGTCATCATGTGCATTTCATTTTGCATACATGTTCGTCTCATGCACCCGAGCATTTTCCCCGTTGTCCGTTTTGTAATCCGGCACTCCTATGTCCCCCGGCGTCTCCCTCTTCCCTCTTTTCGTGTGAGGGTATTAAACGTTCTCGGAATGGCCCGAGGTTTGCCAAGCGGCCTTGGTATACCACCGGTAGACCGCCTGTCAAGTTTCGTGCCATTTGGAGGTCGTTTGGTACTCCAACGGTTAACCGGGTAACCGCAAAGGCCTCTTTTGTTGCAGCCCAACACCCCTTCCAAAGTGGCCCAAAACCCATCTAAGTCTCTTCCATGCTCTCGGTCGTTCGATCACGGTCGCGTGGCCGAAAACCGCTCCTCATTTGGACACTCCTAGCTCCCTCTACCTATATATATGTGCTCCTCTCCCGAAATCCCGGTCTAACCCTAGTCATCTTCCTCCCGTCGCCGCCGGACACGTCCACCCTGGCCGGACATGTCCGCCGGCCACATCACTCCGGCCAATGACAGCTCGCCACGTCACCCCGCCGCCGCTCCCCTCCACTCGCGTCGCGCCACGTCACAGCCGCCAACGACCACCTCGTCGCCGCCGCCCGGGGCCCAGATCCGGCCTGCCCCGGGTCGGTCCGGGCCTCGCCGGGCCCGCTCGCCTCGGCCGCCGTCCCGGCCGTGCGCCGGCGGCTCGCCGGCCGGAGCCGCCGCCGCCCGCAGCGCCTCGCCTCTGCCGCCTGCCTCGCCGCCGTACTGCGCGCCGCCGCCGCCTCTTCACCGGCACCGGACCCCGCCATCGCCGGGCGCCGGTCTTCCCCGCCTAGCCTCCCGCTCCGGCCGCGGAGTGCCGCCGCCGCCCGGCGCCCACCGGCCGCCGCCCGCGCCTGGGCCGCCGCGCCGCTCTCCGGCCCCGGCGACCGCGCCGCAGCGCCACGCATCCGCCGGCGCCGGATCCGGCCGGACCAGCACCTCCCCGCCCCTCCTCCGGCCGCGCCCCGCTCTCCGGCGAGTTCCTCCGGTGAGCTCCGACCCGCATCGAAATCCGTGCATCCTCTGGTTGACCCCCGAATTTGCCTAAGTCCCCGTTTCATTTACATAAACATGTCATGTTCATCGCATCACATCTCTGCATCCGTAGCTCTGTTTCGTGCGTGTAATATGTCAAATTGTTCGTCTCGACGAGTACTTCATTTCATTCCATTGCATCATTTTCATTTGAGCTCATCTTGATGCCCGAAATGCTGTTGGAAGAGTGCATATTGATCTTAATCTGCTGAAAATGTTATAACTTGCTCTTTTATCATTTTTGCCATGATTGATGTGTGCATCCTATGAGGTTGATGTCTACATGAATGTTGATCTATGCCATGCCATCTTTCCAGAGGTGTCAACCATGTATTTTTGTGAGTTGTGTGCTGAGTGCATCAAGCTTGGTAAGTAGGGTAGTTGCTGTTGCTGTTTTCCTGACAGATTCTGATATATTTTGTTGCTATGTTAACATGCTTCTACTAATCATTCTATGCATAATATGGAGATGCTCTATAAACATGTTTTGATATACATGTCTTGCTCTATCCATTCATGCCTTTGGTTGCAATTATAGCATGCTGGAACATGTTGTAATCTTGCTCTAAAGTTGCTTGAAAATGTTGTTGTCAGCCTGTTAACATCAAGTTCACTTGTTCCCATGTGTTTTCCTAGTGATCCATGTACCCTATGAACTTGATCTTGCCATGCTTAGCTTCATAAACATGCCTTCTTACTGTTAGTTGCCTTGCCATGCCATGTATTGCTCTGTGGTGAGTGGTTCAAGCTCACGAACATGCCTACTTATTGTTGTTCCTGCCATGTATGAATCTGTAATATAACTTGCCATGTTTACATGGGTGCCATCATATTTTCTGATCCTTTTTGGCTCATGTTCAGTAAGGGACTTTTGATCTATGCTTTTAGTAGATTCATGCCATGCCTTTGTTTGCCATGATATGTTTCTGTAACATGTTGTTTGATAGCTCTAAACATTGCAACCTGATGTTATTTCTGCTAAAGTCTGAAACTGTTATTATTTGCAATCTTACCATGTGTTTTGGAGCATGTTCTAATGATTTCTGGAGATAGCTCAGTGTTCATGTTTTGTTATGCTTTACCTGTACTTCATGCCCATGCCTTTTGTTATTATGTTGGGGTGCTGTAACATGTTGTTTTGATGCTTGTAAGATGCCTAGTTGCTGTTATGGACAGATTGTTGCTATGACTTGTATAGTGCGCATGTGTTGCACCGTTTCTCCGTTTTGAGTGTGCTCTATATGAAACTTGCTTGTTTTTGCATGTAGCTTCATATTACCATGTTGCATCCTTGTTTTTTGGTGTTTTCTTGATGTTTGGGTACATTTTGCATCAATGACATGCTTAACTTGTTTTGCTCATATCTTCTAGCCCATAGCTCCGAATCTAATGAACTTTATATGTAACTTGACTAGAATTTCGTGTAGCTCATCGTGGTGCATATTAACTTGCTGTTTAACAACTTGAACATAAGGTTTATTCAGTTCTGGACCAATTTCGAAATTTGCATATGAGGACTTACCGGAATTGTTATATGTTGTTCCCGGCCTCA
Organism: Triticum timopheevii; assembly: GCA_963921465.1. Classification (NCBI taxonomy): domain Eukaryota; kingdom Viridiplantae; phylum Streptophyta; class Magnoliopsida; order Poales; family Poaceae; genus Triticum; species Triticum timopheevii. Next base: position 147,746,312 of record OY997270.1, read on the forward strand.
TTTGAACTTGCCTTGATGTGTTGTTCTTGTTTGCATCATCTCTTGCCATGAGTAGCTTCATGTAGCTTGGTCATGCATCATGCTTGTTGTGCATCATGTCTTGTTCATGTGTGGTGTGTTTACCCATGTTGTGTGCCTCTTCTCGATAGTTCCCGTTTCGTTGCGATCGTGAGGATGCGTTCGTCTACGTGTGGTTCATCTTCGTGGCTTCATCTTCTTCATGGACTCGTTCTTCTTCCTTGCTGGATTTCAGGCAAGATGACCGCTACCTTGGATCTCACTACTATCATTGCTATGCTAGTTGGTTCGTTCTATCGCTATGCTGCGTTACCTATCTTTTGCTCTTCAAGCCATCCCATATTGCCATGAACCCCTAACCTTTGACACCATTCCTAGCAAACCATTGATTGGCTATGTTACCGCTTTTCTCAGCCCCTCTTATAGCGTTGCTAGTTGCAGGTGAAGTTGAAGATTTCTCCATGGTGGACAGGATTTTGGTTGGGATATCACAATATCTCTTATATTAATTATGCATCTATATATTTGGTAAAGGGTGGAAGGCTCGGCCTTATGCCTGGTGTTTTGTTCCACTCTTGCCGCCCTAGTTTCCGTCATACCGGTGTTATGTTCCCGGATTTTGCGTTCCTAACGCGGTCGGGTGATTTATGGGACCCCCCCTGACAGTTCGCTTTGAATAAAACTTGTCCAGCAAGGCCCAACATTGACTTTTACCATTTGCCTCACCACCACCTACCTTTTCTCTTGGGAGTCGCTCTCTCGAGGGTCATCTTTATTTTAGCCCCCTCGGGCCAGTGCTTGTCTAAGTGCTGGTCCAAACCGAGCGATGTCCGGCGCCCCCTGGGCAACCAGGGTCTATGCCAACCCGACGTCTGGCTCATCCGGTGTGCCCTGAGAACGAGATATGTGCAGATCCTATCGGGATTTGTCGGCACAGCGGGAGGCTTTGCTGGTCTTGTTTTACCATTGTCGAAATGTCTTGTAAACCGGGATTCCGAGACTGATCGGGTCTTCGTGGGAGAAGGTCTATTCCTTCGTTGATCGCGAGAGCTTGTCATGGGCTAAGTTGGGACACCCCTGCAGGGTTTAAACTTCCGAGAGCCGTGCCCGCGGTTATGTGGCAGATGGGAATTTGTTAATGTCCGGTTGTAGATAACTTGACACCTGATCCGAATTAAAACGCATCAACCGAGTGTGTAGCCGTGATGGTCTCTTCTCGGCGGAGTCCGGGAAGTGAACACGGTTTTTGTGTTATGTTTGACGTAAGTAGGTGTTCAGGATCACCTCTTGATCATTGCTAGCTTCACGACCGTTCCGCTTGTTTCTCTTCTCGCTCTCATTTGCGTATGTTAGCCACCATATCATGCTTAGTCGCTGCTGCAACCTCACCACTTTACCCTTCCTTTCCCATTAAGCTTTGCTAGTCTTGATACCCATGGTAATGGGATTGCTGAGTCCTCGTGGCTCACCAGATACTTCCAAAACCAGCTTGCAGGTGCCTATGTTACCAAGCAGGTGACGCAACCAAGCTCAAGGAGGAGCTTGATGAAGATCTTGCCCTTTGTGTTGTTTCGTTCTAGTTGATCAGTAGTGGAGCCCAGTTGGGGTCGATCGGGGACCTTTGTCGCATTTGGGGTTCTTCTTTTATTTTGGTTCCGTAGTCGGACCTTGATTGTATCTGGATGATGTAATGCTTTATTCATGTAATTGTGTGAAGTGGCGATTGTAAGCCAACTATGTATCTCTTTCCCTTATGTATTACATGGGTTGTGTGAAGATTACCTCACTTGCGACATTGCTTTCAATGCGGTTATGCCTCTAAGTCGTGCTTCGACACGTGGGAGATATAGCCGCATCGAGGGCATTACAAGTTGGTATCAGAGCCTTCCCCGACCTTAGGAGCCCCACTACTTGATCGTTTTTAGCGGCCGAGTTATGTCTAGAAAAATGTTTTGAGTCATTTAGGATTATATATATCGGAGAGTTAGGAATTCTTTTTACTCCTCAGTCCCTTCGTCGCTCTGGTGAGGTCTCCTGACGTAGAAGTTTTGACTTTCCTCTCCTCAAATTTCACTAAAAAAATTTAGGATCACGCGGGTATCTTGGAATCGTTCCGATGGTTTTATGATGAGAACATTGTCTTGGTGCCTCCTGTGAGGGGTTTAGTGGAAGTGTCCCGGGGAGTTGAGCTCTGAGGTGTTGTCGTCATAATTTTATCGTTGCAGTTCTGGAATACCTGAGTTTAGTATGCCGACATCGAAAATCTCTTTTATGCAGTTGTTGGTGAGATAACCCCGATAACCCAGTACTGAGGTGAGTACGGGAGTATTGCCATGACTCGTATAACGGATGCTTTTCGAAGGTTGAGGTACACGATTTCCGAAGGTTTCTTGGTTATGTGTTGACGGATGGATACAGCTGGATGTAGGGATCGTTAGTTTGGGTGAGATATATTGCTTCCCCTGTATCCCCAACACCAGATTGCATAACCAGAAAATTTTGGGAGTTTCATAGGTGGGAATTCAAGTAGCTCCTAGAATATCTTTTCGACAGATGCATGATATGGGATTGGGTAAATCTCTATCATATGTATTTGTTCCGGCTTATTCTGCAAGCCAACTCCTTTGTTTTGTTTTTAATTGTGGTATTTGAGTTGCTTCGAAGTCAAATGTTGAATCCATACTTTTTCCTAAATGGTGTTCTCATATTGCTATGTGAATACTAATCCTTTTTGATCATTGAGGTTGTCATGTTAATTCATTTCCAACCGGTGCGCTTCTCTTCGAGATGATCCCATCATTCTCCCCATCTACAAGATAAATTCTAAGTTTTCTCAACGGTGTTTGTTTCGTTCATCCCAAGTTGTCTTTGTTTTTCCCCACCCTCCCACCCCTTTTCTTCAAGGACTTAGATTTCTTAATCATGTATCCTTTTATTTGTGGGAAGTATCTTCATTCTTTTCTTTCAATGTTTTTATCCGGTGATTTCCCATGAAGATGCTCAACAGTTTCAAGTTCATCATCCTTCATAATTTTTTCTTCTTTTCCGGTGGATCCAACTCAAGCTTTCGGTGTTGATCATATCTCTTCCTTTTTGTTTCACATATCTTCCCATGTGAATTTCTTATCCAAGTCTCTCTTATTTATTCACCTCTCCCAGTTCATATCCGGAGTGTTGAAGATATCTCAGAAGATTCGTGTTTCCACTCTGCATTCGTTCAAGCTCTTTCGAGATTGGTATCTCATTCAAGTCATTTAGTTCAACCGGTGCAACCTCTCTTTAAATTGTTCAACGGTGTTTTCTTTTGAGTGGGCCCTAACCCACAGGTCTTTTCCCAGGATCTTACCTGACTCTTCTAATTATTCCGGAGCCATTCCAAATTCTTTGCAGAGTTTGCCGTAAGAATGAATTTCATCAGTCAGATGCCATCTCCAAGATCGCTTTCAAATTCTTTTCATCTTTGGCTCAACCTTTTTCTTTTAATCCTTCCGGAGTGTCTCAACAATTCATGGTGGTGTTTCTCGTTGTCATTCTCGAATTTTGAAGACCGAAGAAGAGTTCCTCTTAAATCCTTGCCCGTTCTTCCAAAGATATGTAGTTCAAGCTTGATGCCATCCTCTCATAATTGTTTTCAATTGTGAAAATTCTTTTCTTACCATCCGGAGCATTTCATGAGTTGTTTCCATTTCTTTCCTCCGAAGGCCATCATTTCTGAATATTACTCATTCTCAGCTTTCAGCTCTCGTTCTTGAATCTTACCGGTGCATCGTTCAAATAACCTCTAATCAGTTCATGATCTCTTTGTTCTCATGTATTTAAACCCCCTCAAGTATCTTCATTCATTTTGCAATTCTTCCCGGTGATTTGTGCATTTGCTACGTTAAATTTCAATTCTTACGGTGGTTCGCTCAAGAGTTCTCTTTCTTTGTTATCATATCAATTCATTCGTTCTTTCCAAATCCTACCGGTGGTTCGTTGAAGACCTTCTCAAGTTTACGCCATATCTCTCATAATCCTTTCTACGAGAATAAGTAATATGCAAAATCCATTGCTTGTCATCAATTTAATTTGATGAAGGATAAGCATACAATAATTCTTGTTCTTGTTTCATCCAAGTGATTAATTCCTTCTTTCGGAGTTTGTTCATGATGAATAAATTCTCGGTTTCATTTGTTTCATCTTCTCTTTTTCCCGGAGTTCCAAGCTCTAATTATGACAGAGATCCATCTAAATCATTGCAAGGATTCACCTTGTGTTTTCAATTTCTCTTTCTTTTCATTCCTTTTGTTTACCGGAGTTCTTCATGGAGGTTCTACATGATGGTTCATCAAGGATTTAATTCCCTTCTCAAAGTTTTCATCGAGATTCTTTCCTAAGGAGCTCAACCTTTCTTCATATGGTAATTTGGAGTGCAATTCTTTCTACCATATTTTGGAGGTGGTGTTATGTCACTCTTGACAATTTCCTTCTTGTTTCATGATTCATATGTTGTCAAGAATGAGGTATTTTAAATCCATCAATCTCTTCGTTGGAGTTATCTTGGTAAAGATTTCACCTAAAGCCTTCCCTAAGGAATGTTGCTATTATGGTGTTTATCAATGATCCAAGTTTTCTCCTATCCTCTCGGTGAAAGCAGTTTTTCATCACTTTGGTGCTCTCAATCATATCAAGGGTTTCCCTTAGTGGCTGGTTGTCACCTCAGCATTTTGAGATGTTTGCCATAAGCCCACAACAAGCTTGTGCTTCTCGTTGTTGATTTTCCAACAACTCCGTTCAATTCTTCTTTGCAAGGATGCTTTCCAAGTTCACTTGTGGCAGAAGTTGTCATTTTCTTCTCCGTCCCTTTATTCCAATGATTTATCTTCTATTCTTTCTTCCGAAGGCATTGTGATGTTGCTCTTTTCACTCATCATCTCGAATTGTGAGGATCGTGATCTTTTCGTGCTTATCCATTTAACCGGAGTGCTGTCCGATTTTGATCTTCCTTGTTCCTTGTTTATCTCGTTTCAACCAGAGTGATTTCAATTCCTTCTTGTCCAGTGTATTCATCATTCATAGCTTTGCAACCTTCAAGTCCTCGTAATGTTCCTTGTTCCTCTTTTCTAACGGATTGTTTGCAATCTCGTTCATCTTTGTTATACTCTTTCTTTTAAATTGCTCAACCTCTCAAGGTTCATGGTTTCACTCGTTGGTCAAAGAAGCAACTTAGTTTACCTCTTCTCTTTCTCTTCCGTTTCTCTCCGGTGCCATCCTAGATCTCGGGACGAGATCCTCTCGTAGTGGTGGAGTGTTGTAACGCCCCGGATTCGATGCGCCAGGTGTCCGCCAGTTATTCGTCGTTGTTGCCATGTCATTTGCTTGCGTGTTGCACTTTGCCATGTCATCATATGCTTTTCATATCATGTCATCATGTGCATTTCATTTTGCATACATGTTCGTCTCATGCATCCGAGCATTTTCCCCGTTGTCCGTTTTGCAATCCGGCACTCCTATGTCCCCCGGCTTCTCCCTCTTCCCTCTTTTCGTGTGCGGGTATTAAACGTTCTCAGAATGGCCCAAGGTTTGCCAAGCGGCCTTGGTATACCACCGGTAGACCACCTGTCAAGTTTCGTGCCATTTGGAGGTCGTTTGGTACTCCAACGGTTAACCGGGTAACCGCAAAGGCCTCTTTTGTTGCAGCCCAACACCCCTTCCAAAGTGGCCCAAAACCCATCTAAGTCTCTTCCATGCTCTCGGTCGTTCGATCACGATCGCGTGGCCGAAGACCGCTCCTCATTTGGACACTCCTAGCTCCCTCTACCTATATATATGTGCTCCCCTCCCGAAATCCCGGTCTAACCCTAGTCATCTTCCTCCCGCCGCCGCCGGACACGTCCACCCCGGCCGGACATGTCCGCCGGCCACATCACTCCGGCCAATGACAGCTCGCCATGTCACCCCGCCGCCGCTCTCCTCCACTCGCGTCGCGCCACGTCACCGCCGCCAACGCCCACCTCGCCGCCGCCGCCCGGGGCCCAGATCCGGCCCGCCCCGGGTCGGTCCGGGCCTCGCCGGGCCTGCTCGCCTCCGCCGCCGTCCCGGCCGTGCGCCGCCGGCTCGCCGGCCGGAGCCGCCGCCGCCCGCGGCGCCTCGCCTCTGCCGCCTGCCCCGCCGCCGTACTGCGCGCCGCCGCCGCCTCTTCACCGGCGCCGGACCCCGCCGCCGCCGGTCGCCGGTCTTCCCCGCCTAGCCTCCCGCTCTGGCCGCGGAGCGCCGCCGCCGCCCGGCGCCCGCCGGCCCCGCGCCTCGCCGGCCGCCGCCCGCGCCTGGGCCGCCGCGCCGCCCTCCGGCCCCGGCGACCGCGCCGCAGCGCCCCGCATCCGCCGGCGCCGGATCCGGCCGGACCAGCACCTCCCCGCCCCTCCTCCGGCCGCGCCCCGCTCTCCGGCGAGTTCCTCCGGCGAGCTCCAACCCGCATCGAAATCCGTGCATCCTCAGGTTAACCCTTAAACATGCCATGTTCATCGCATCACATCTCTGCATCCGTAGCTCCGTTTCGTGCGTGTAATATGTCAAATTGTTCGTCTCGACGAGTACTTCATTTCATTCCATTGCATCATTTTCATTTGAGCTCATCTTGATGCCCGAAATGCTGTTAGAAGAGTGAATGTTGATCTTAATCTGTTGAAACTGTTATAACTTGCTCCTTTATCATTTTTGCCATCATTGATGTGTGCATCCTATGAGGTTGATGTCTACATGAATGTTGATCTATGCCATGCCATCTTTCCAGAGGTGTCAACCATGTATTTTTGTGAGTTGTGTGCTGAGTGCATCAATCTTGTTAAGTAGGGTAGTTGCTGTTGCTGTTTTCCTGACAGATTCTGATATATTTTGTTGCTATATTAACATGCTTCTACTAATTATTCTATGCATAATATGGAGATGCTCTATAAACATGTTTTGATCTACATGTCTTGCTCTATCCATTCATGCCTTTGGTTGCAATTATAGCCTGCTGGAACATGTTGTAATCTTGCTCTAAAGTTGCTTGAAAATGTTGTTGTCAGCCTCTTAACATCAAGTTCACTTGTCCCCATGTGTTTTCCTAGTGATCCATGTACCCTATGAACTTGCTCTTGCCATGCTTAGCTTCATAAACATGCCTTATTACTGTTAGTTGCCTTGCCATGCCATGTATTGCTCTGTGGTGAGTGGTTCAAGCTCACGACCATGCCTACTTATTGTTGTTCCTGCAATGTATGAATCTGTAATATAACTTGCCATGTTTACATGGGTGCCATCATATTTTCTGATCCTTTTTGGCTCATGTTCAGTAAGGGACTTTTGATCTATGCTTTTAGTAGATTCATGTCATGCCTTTGTTTGCCATGATATGTTTCTGTAACATGTTGTTTGATAGCTTTAAACATTGCAACCTGATGTTATTTCTGCTAAAGTCTGAAACTGTTATTATTTGCAATCTTACCATGTGTTTTGGAGCATGTTCTAATGATTTCTGGAGATAGCCCAGTGTTCATGTTTTGTTATGCTTTACCTGTACTTTATGCCCATGCCTTTTGTTATTATGTTGGGGTGCTGTAACATGTTGTTTTGATGCTTGTAAGATGCCTAGTTGCTGTTATGGACAGATTGTTGCAATGACTTGTATAGTGCGCATGTGTTGCACCGTTGCTCTGTTTTGAGTGTGGTCTATATGAAACTTGCTTGTTTTTGCATGTAGCTTCATATTACCATGTTGCATCCTTGTTTTGAGGTGTTTGCTTGATGTTTGGGTGCATTTTGCATCAATGCCATGCTTAACTTGTTTTGCTCATATCTTCTAGCCCGTAGCTCCGAATCTAATGAACTTTATATGTAACTTGACTAGAATTTCATGTAGCTCATCGTGGTGCATATTAACTTGCTGTTTAACAACTTGAACATAAGGTTTATTCAGTTCTGGACAAATTTCGAAATTTGCATATGAGGACTTACCGGAATTGTTATATGTTGTTCCCGGCCTCATTTGAACTTGCCTTGATGTGTTGTTCTTGTTTGCATCATCTCTTGCCATGAGTAGCTTCATGTAGCTTGGTCATGCATCAAGCTTGTTGTGCATCATGTCTTGTTCATGTGTGGTGTGTTTACCCATGTTGTGTGCCTCTTCTCGATAGTTCCCGTTTCGTTGCGATCGTGAGGATGCGTTCGTCTACGTGTGGTTCGTCTTCGTGGCTTCATCTTCTTCATGGACTCGTTCTTATTCCTTGCGGGATTTCAGGCAAGATGTCTGCTACCCTGGATCTCACTACTATCATTGCTATGCTAGTTGCTTCGTTCTATCGCTATGCTGCGTTACCTATCTTTTGCTCTTCAAGCCATCCCATATTGCCATGAACCCCTAACCTTTGACACCATTACTAGCAAACCATTGATTGGCTATGTTACCGCTTTGCTCAGCCCCTCTTATAGCGTTGCTAGTTGCAGGTGAAGTTGAAGATTTCTCCATGGTGGACAGGATTTTGGTTGGGATATCACAATATCTCTTATATTATTAATGCATCTATATATTTGGTAAAAGGTGGAAGGCTCGGCCTTATGCGGGTTGAAGGCTCAGCCTTATGCCTGGTGTTTTGTTCCACTCTTGCCGCCCTAGTTTTCGTCATACCGGTGTTATGTTCCCGGATTTTGCGTTCCTAACGTGGTCGGGTGATTTATGGGACCCCCCTGACAGTTCGCTTTGAATAAAACTTGTCCAGCAAGGCCCAACATTGACTTTTACCATTTGCCTCACCACCACCTACCTTTTCCCTTGGGAGTCGCTCTCTCGAGGGTCATCTTTATTTTAGCCCCCCCTGGTCCAAACCGAGCGATGTCCGGCGCCCCCTGGGCAACCAGGGTCTATGCCAACCCGACATCTGGCTCATCCGGTGTGCCCTGAGAACGAGATATGTGCAGCTCCTATCGGGATTTGTCGGCATAGTGGGTGGCTTTGCTGGTCTTATTTTACCATTGTTGAAATGTCTTGTAAACCGGGATTCCGAGACTGATCGGGTCTTCCTGGGAGAAGGTCTATTCCTTCGTTGATTGCGAGAGCTTGTCATGGGCTAAGTTGGGACACCCCTGCAGGGTTTAAACTTTCGAGAGCCGTGCCCACGGTTATGTGGCAGATGGGAATTTGTTAATGTCCGGTTGTACATAACTTGACACCTGATCCGAATTAAAACGCATCAACCGAGCGTGTAGCCGTGATGGTCTCTTCTCGGCGGAGTCCGGGAAGTGAACACGGTTTCTGTGTTATGTTTGACGTAAGTAGGTGTTCAGGATCACCTCTTGATCATTGCTAGCTTCACGACCATTCTGCTTGTTTCTCTTCTCGCTCTCATTTGCGTATGTTAGCCACCATATCATGCTTAGTCGCTGCTGCAACCTCACCACTTTACCCCTTCCTTTCCCATTAAGCTTTGCTAGTCTTGATACCATGGTAATGGGATTGCTGAGTCCTCGTGGCTCACCAGATACTTCCGAAACCAGCTTGCAGGTGCCTATGTTACCGAGCAGGTGACGCAACCAAGCTCAAGGAGGAGCTTGATGAAGATCTTGCCCTTTGTGTTGTTTCGTTCTAGTTGATCAGTAGTGGAGCCCAGTTGGGGTCGATCGGGGACCTTTGTCGCATTTGGGGTTCTTCTTTTATTTTGGTTCCGTAGTCGGACCTTGATTGTATCTGGATGATGTAATGCTTTATTCATGTAATTGTGTGAAGTGGCGATTGTAAGCCAACTATGTATCTCTTTCCCTTATGTATTACATGGGTTGTGTGAAGATTACCTCACTTGCGACATTGCTTTTAATGCGGTTATGCCTCTAAGTCGTGCTTCGACACGTGGGAGATATAGCCGCATCGAGGGCGTTACACTGAACCAGGCTTCAATGACGATTAGTCCGGCACGCATAATGTTCGGCATTGCAAGGCGGGTTCCTCCCTTGAATAATCCAGAGAAGATCATGAACACCAGGATAGTGTCCACTCTGCAAAATAAATTCCACATTCCCCCGTAGAGAGAATAGAATGTACACCAGTCCATTCTGCTGACCTATTATGCGGCGTGACATTACACCGCTACCAAGCCTTTGTTCGAATCGTTTTTTTAACTATACCACGTCAGCACGTTTAGCGAAGCGGTTTCCTTGGCACGTCTTGTCGAAGCAGAGATCGTGTTCCCCTTATTCCGGGATTCTCATCAATACGGACGTGGGTAACCCAACCGCGCCATTGGTGGTGGCGCTTGGGAGATGAGCGAGTTTTATTAGGCCGGTGGGGACGTATAGTTTTTGTCCGCCTATATATAAGGGATAAGGATTCACCTTCTCACCTACGCCTTCTTCCTCCTTTGCTCATCCATCTCCGCGCACTCTAGCTCCAATGCCCAAGTTCGTGCATTACGCCTCGACCTTGTCCGAATATGTCCGGAGCGGGAGGCAAATGGTTGGCCTCCACCATTAAGGAGGAGCACATCACCAAGCTGCGCAGCGCCGGATACCTTTCCGGCGATATCGCGCATCGGCTGCCCGACGAGGGTCAGCTCATCCCTACCCTTGGGCCCCATGAGAGGGTCGTCTTCCTTCCCCACTTCCTCCGCGGAGTGGGCTTTCCACTCCACCCATTCGTCCGGGGGATCATGTTTTACTACGGCCTGGATTTCCACGATCTGGCACCGAACTTCATCCTCAACATCTCGGCGTTTATCGTTGTGTGTGAGGCCTTCCTCTGCATCCGGCCCCACTTCGGCCTGTGGCTCAAGACCTTCAACGTCAAGCCGAAGGTTGTGAAGGGCTCGCAAGAGGAATGCGGAGGCGCCATGTTGGGTAAGTTGCCCAATGTCCTTTGGCTCGAAGGGGCCTTCGTGGACTCCGTCAAGGGGTGGCAATCGGGGTGGTTCTACATCACCGAGCCGCGCAAGCCTGCATGGGCGGCGGCCCCCGAGTTTAGATCTGGCGTCCCCACGCAGCTCACCTCCTGGAAAGAGAAGGGCTTGCAGTGGGGCAATACGAAGAAGGTGACGGGACTCCGAGCCTGCATCCAGAAGCTGGTGAGCAATAAGCTCAGGCTCGTCGACGTGGTCCAAGTCATGCTCATTCACTGGATTCTCCCATGCCAAGAACGGGCATTCAATCTGTGGGAGTTCAATCCGGAACAGCACCAGGGGCTGAGCGGACTCTTCGATACGACATATGAAGGCGCCTGGAGGGTGCTGTTTAAGGGCGCCGAAGCCCCCGCATCCGCGACGGAAGATCGCGGATTCTGCTCGCAGCATCCGGCTGACGAGGTAAGTGATTCAACCCCGTTACGGGACACTTGTGGTAATCAAATTGATTCTCAGAGGGTTTCATTCTTTCTTTTCCTTTGACAGGAATGGATGGAGAAGGCCAAGCAGCTCATCAGCCCGGCTCCCATGCCAGAAGACCCGAAGAACGCCCGTTTAGTAGGGCTGCTGGTTCCGGCACCGCACGTGGTGCCGGAGAAGAAGGCCAAGAAGGTGGTCGCGGGGACTCGAAAGAGTTCCCGCAATCAGGCGTCCGACGACGACGCGGACTCCTCCCCCGAAGACGAGGAGGAGGAGGAGGACTCTCTCCCAGAGGAGGGAGAGAAGAAGAGGAAGGCTTCCCCAATATGGGAGGTCGAAGGGTCCAAGAGGGGGAGCACTATCCCCCCGGACTGTTTCGCCAACACCACCGTTGGCGAGGATGAATGGTCTCCAAGGGCCAGGCGTCCGGCAAGATTGTAAGTATCTGAATCCTTGATATGTAATTTCTTTCGTGTCGCGTAGTGTCCTTCTAATGCCGCGTTCTGTCTGTAGTCCGGCCAATGATGATCTCCCCGCTTCATCAAGCGGGTCATTGGCCCCGTCGGATGTGGATTCACTTCCGAGTGCCACTACTCCCCGCACCGGCGAGGACGCCGAGGTGGGATCCCAGAGAGGGACCCATCGGGAGGAGGCTCCGGAGGCGCCGTCCGGCTGCCTCCCGGACTTTGTGCTGGACTCTACATCGGAACCCGTAGTGGTTCCAGAGTCCGGCGGGCGGCCCCTTCGAAGGAAGGGCAAGACCGTGACACCGGCGATCTCCGTCCAACCGGAGGCGCCGGATAACTTGTTGGAGGCGCTTAAAGGCGCTTCCATCAAGGAAGAACACCGCACTATCGTGAGTGCGGTGATTCAGAAGGTTCAGCTCGCCAAGAGCGGGCTAACCGAAGCCTGCAGCAGCCTTTTAACAGGCTTTGAGGTAAGAAGTTAAAATTATGTAATTAATACCGCATAGACAGTAGCCCCTGATGCTCAGTTCGGTGTTCGGAAAGAAAAGCCGGACTGAGGATCTAACAACATATACGCAGGGTTGCTTAAAATATGTCAATATGGGTTTGCAGGCTGCGCTGCTGACCTCTGCAGCACTATCGGCGGAGGTCGAAGTGTTGAAGAAGGATCTCGAGTGGTCCGAGCAAGAGCTCGGCCATGCCAAGGAGCAGCTCGAGGACAAAGAAGGTGAGTCACACCACTTTGAATAGTTACCTTACAGAAAAGGATTTTGGTTGCGATAAAATTAACAAGGATAATTTGGATATTGCAGGTGCCACGAACGAGGTGGCAGCCCTGAAGGAGGCCGTGTCCGCGGCCGACCACAGTGCGGCCGCGGAGCGGGAAGAGCGAGAGAAGAAGGAGGCACGGGTGGCGGAAGTACGGCAAGAGCTCCAGGCTCTCATGGAGAAGCATGAGAGTTTGGAGCGTGACTCCAAGACTCGAGAGTCTGAGCTTGCCTCGGCTCTCGAAAGTGCCAAGTCCGCCAAGGCTGAGGCCCATAAGGCCCTTCAGGAGGTTGAAGATGTGAAGAAGATAGCGGCGGGTAAGGCATTTTTCATGCAAAGCAAGCATGTTAATGTAAACTACCTTACACTTACCCGCATTCGGAGATCTCCAGGGGCGTTTGCAGATCTGCCGCGTAGTGTGTCCGATGCCGCCGCATTCTATCGTGGCATGGAGGGGAGCTCGATGGAGAAGGTCTTCTGGTCTCAGTACGCTGAGGCCGGACATCCGGTGCCCCCAAGCGACCAGCTGAAGCAGCTGGTCGAACTCCACAAGGTAGCTGAGGAGGCCATGAAGGGCCTTATAGTCTGGCTGTGGCCTGGACAGGCCATGCCTGGGAGTTACTTCGGCCTCGTGCGGCGGCTAGTGGATGCGTGCCCCTGGGTGGAGGTCATCAAGCGCTCCGCCTGTATTGAAGGTGCTCGTCGGGCCCTTGCCCGCACAAAGGTGCACTGGGGCAGGTTGGATGCAGAGAAGCTTCTCACGGACCCACCGCCACCGGGCAAGGAGTATCGCACGCCGGAGATGTATTATAAAACTGTCGTGAAGGGAGCCTGCGATATTGCGGATGAGGGCCCTCGAAATGTAATCTTTGAGTGAACTCGCTATGTATTATCCTGTGCGCTGAAAACTTCGTTCATATGCGCCTTAAGCAACGCTTGTTTAATTTAAAATATTACCTTCTGTGCGGCCGTATATAAAATCTGAGAGATGGCAAGTCGTTGGCTTCAGCCCCCAAGCCACTAGTGCTGGGGTGTTCGGGATAAACTTGAGCACTCTTGTTCCCATTTTTGGGTCCATCTAGGGAGGCGCTCAACACAACGAACAAGGCAACCGGACTTATGATGCTTGAACACTCTCACTTAGCCATAGAATTCTATAATTTTAAATTTCGGCGAAGCCCCTGGTATTTGGAAGACCGAATCCGGGGCGCTATCCACGCCTCCGTCGGACATGGTCCGGAACTTCGCTCGAAGCGGCGTGAGTCTTTAAGGAACCGAAAAAACCTCTCGAACAGCGACCAGTCTCTCGCCTTAACATGCCAGTCAGTTTTAGCTTTCTCCACTGAGGCGCTCGCCCGGCTCAACCGGGGCGCAATCGCAGTGGTTCTCCCAGTGCCACCTTAGCCGACGGAACAGAACGTAAGGCACCAAAACATGGGAGCCGGGCAAACCGAACTATTGACCCAAGACATGATTCGGAGCCGATTCATATAATGCTATAAGTTCAGGGTGCCGCACTTATGAAAGTGTTCGGACTTATCACACCATAATGTGGGGAACATAAGCCCCTGGTGTATTAGGCCGTACCAAAATATACGGGTGCAAGATGTCATGTAATCAACATATATATAAAAAGGTAGTGTAATTGCAGTCGAAAAGTGTTGCATTATTTATTAAAGGAAGTCTGCTATGAGTGCGGACTGATACAAATAGTGCGGTAAGCAAGGGATTTGGACTAAGTAAACATGTCCCCCTCCAGGGGTGAGCTGCAGACTTGGTGTATATAATCGAATTTAATGCTCGTAATTGAGACCACCTGAGTGTTCGTCGCAGCCTTCTTTCGTCCCTGACTGTTGCCTCATGAGTTCGGCAGGTTCACCGCCGGACAGTGCTTCTGGTTAATGGAGTCCTGTGTACACAAAGAAGAAAAATAAAAAATAAAAAGGGGGGCACACTTGCAAGCCCCTGGTGTGGTCGAACCGCACTCTGGGTCCATTGCGATTCTGCCCCTTCCCCTGTGCCCATGGTATCTCCAAAGCGTAATGATGTACGTAGAGTGTTATTCTTGCGATCATGCACGGGCGAGGGTTGGGGCCGCATTGCTACGCGTGCTCTGATCGCGCCAGGTGGTCTTGGTTGGTAGTGCTTCGGGCGCGTTTTGTTGTATCCGGCCGTTTAACGGCCGGACTCGAGAATTGCCTTAAGAGGCTGCTCTGAACTTCTGCCGCGAGAGCCGCTGTATGTTCCTCCGTTCGGAGGGAGCATTCCGTATTCCCATTGACCATGATGACTCCACGAGGGCCTGACATCTTGAGCTTGAGGTATGCATAATGCGGCACCGCGTTGAATTTTGCAAACGCAGTTCGTCCGAGCAGAGTGTGATAGCCGCTGCGAAACGGGACTATGTCGAAGATTAACTCCTCGCTCCGGAAATTATCCGGGGATCCGAAGACCACTTCCAGTGTGACTGAGCCTGTACAGTTGGCTTCCACTCCTGGTATGACACCTTTAAAGGTTGTCTTTGTAGGTTTAATCCTTGAGGGGTCGATGCCCATTTTGCACACTGTATCCTGATAAAGCAGGTTCAGGCTACTACCGCCGTCCATCAGGACTCTCGTGAGGTGAAATCCATCGACGATTGGGTCTAAGACCAATGCGGCGAATCCGCCATGGCGTATGCTGGTCGGATGGTCTCTTCGATCGAAATTGATCGGACAAGAGGACCATGGATTGAACTTCGGGGCGACTGGCTCCATCGCATAGACGTCCCTTAGTGCGCGTTTCCTCTCCCTCTTGGGTATATGGGTCGCGTAAATCATGTTCACCGTCCGCACTTGTGGGGGAAAACCCTTCTGTCCTCTATTGTTCGGCGGTCGGGTCTCCTCCTTGTCATCGTTGTTTAGCCCCTTGTCATTGTTTTCGGAAATTAACTTGCCTGCCTGCTTAAACACCCAGCAATCTCTATTAGTGTGATTAGCTGGTTTTTCAGGGGTGCCATGTATTTGGCATAAGCGTTCGAGTATTCGGTCCAAATTGGACGGACCCGGAGTGGTTCTTTTGAATGGCTTCTTCCGCTGACCGGGTTTAGAGCCTCGGAATCCGGCGTTGACTTCCGTATCCTCCTTATCGTCGCCGTTAATGCGGCGTTTGTTTTTGTTTCGACGTGACCTGCCGTTGTTGTCCTTAGTATCCGGACTGCCAAAATTTTTACGGAGATTGTTGCCGCGAGCTAGCCAGCTGTCCTCTCCCGCGCAAAAGCGGGTCATTAATGATGTGAGGGCTGCCATGGATTTTGGCTTTTCCTGCCCCAGGTACCGGGCTAGCCATTCGTCCCGGATGTTATGTTTGAAGGCTGCAAGGGCCTCTGCATCCGGACAGTCGACGATTTGGTTTTTCTTTGTCAAGAACCGTGTCCAGAATTGTCTGGCCGATTCGTCTGGCTGCTGAATAATGTGGCTTAGGTCATCGGCGTCTGGTGGTCGCACATACGTGCCCTGGAAGTTGTCGAGGAATGTGGCTTCCAGGTCTTCCCAGCACCCAATTGACTCTGCGGGCAAGCTGTTTAGCCAATGCCGAGCTGGTCCTTTAAGCTTGAGTGGGAGGTACTTGATGGCATGGAGATCGTCGCCGCGGGCCATATGGATGTGGAGAAGGTAATCTTCGATCCAAACCGCGGGGTCTGTCGTGCCATCGTAGGACTCGATATTTACGGGTTTAAACCCTTCAGGGATTTGATGATCCATTACTTCGTCAGTGAAGCATAGCGGGTGTGCGGCGCCTTTGTATTGAGCGATATCGCGACGCAGCTCGAGAGAGCGCTGTCTGCTGTGTTCGGCCCGGCCGGGGTTATTGTATCCGGCGCGACGGTATTCGTCATGGGTCGTGGGGCGCCCACGTGATCCATAGATGGATCTGGATTGCCTTGCTTTGTCCTCCAATATATCTCGCAAGTCTGGCGCATTCCCTCTTGGCTTTGTACTCTTGGAGCGATGCCGGGGTATGGTCTTGGCTGGGGGCTTGGATGCCTCTCTATCACGACCACGGGGTGGTCGGTCAGCCGTATCGTGCGCTGGTGATGGAGGTACGTATGCTTCCTCCTCTAATCGGGGGAGCAGCTTGCGTCTTGGGTAGCTTTTGGAGGGGCGTTCGAGTTTATACTCTTCGGCCGCTAGGACCTCAGTCCATCGATCGGCCAGCAGGTCCTGATCAGCTTGAAGCTGCTGCTGCTTTTTCTTTAGGCTGTTTGCCGTGGCGATAAGCCTGCGTTTAAAACGCTCTTGTTCGACGGGATCCTCGGGCACGACGAATTCGTCATCGTTGAGGCTTGCCTCGTCTTCGGAGGGAGGCATATAGTTGTAATCCTCAACCTCTTCGTCTGCCGCCCTCTCGTGAGGGCTTGCTTCTGCATCCTCCTGCGCTGAGTCCTGCTAGAGGGGATTGTCTTCGGCACTCTCTGGGGTATTATTAACTCCTGTGCCGGAGTCTCCATTCTTGCTGTGGCGGGATTTAGAGCGGCGCCGCTGACGCTGGCGTTTGGGCTGCTTCTTTAAAGAGTCTGCCTCCGCTGCTTCTTTGCCGTCCCCTTCTTTTGGGGTGTCCACCATGTATATGTCGTATGACGAGGTGGTCTTCCAGTGCCCTGTAGGTGCTGGTTCCTGTTCGTCTCCGGCATCGTCGTCCATAGCGTCGATGTCGTCGGAGTCATAGTCTAGCATGTCGGTTAGATCGTCGACAGTGGCTACAAAGTGGGTGGTGGGTGGGCTTTGAATTGCTTCATCGTCCGTACCCCAACCATCCTGGCCATAGTACGGCCAGGACTCTCCTGATAACGAGAGGTGCTTTAGCGAATTTAGGATGTCGCCAAAGGGCGAGTGTTGGAAGATGTCCGCGGCGGTGAATTCCATAACCGGCGCCCAGTCCGAATCGATTGGTCGGGGCGCGGGAGGTTTGGAGCCCGGCAAGGAGTCCGGTACCTCGGAATCACGAGTTCCGCAGGGGACAGGATTAGTGTTCGGCTCCATCGCCGTGGATGTTGAAGCCCCCAAGGTGGCGTCTATCCACCGATCCTTGATCTGGGCGATCGGCTCCGGACTAATGGCCGAAGCGGATTCATGTGCGGCCACCAAGGCACTGTTCGGCGGCAGAGCTTGATCATGCCCGTCGTCACAGTGCGGCGCGCTTGGCTGTGGCTCGAGTCCGTCGAAGATCAAGTCTCCGCGGATATCGGCCGTGAAGTTTAGGCTTCCGAATCTGACCTGACGGCCAGGGGCGTAGCTTTCGATCTGCTCCAGATGGCCAAATGAATTAGCCCGCAGTGCGAAGCCACCGAATACGAAGATCTGTCCGGGGAGAGAAGTCTCACCCAGGACGGCGTTGTTGGTTGAAGATGCCATCAAGCCTATCGGTGACGACACAGAGGAACTCTCAATGAAAGCACCAATGTTGGTGTCAAAACCGGCGGATCTCGGGTAGGGGGTCCCGAACTGTGCATCTAGGCGGATGGTAACAGGAGACGAGGGACATGATGTTTTTACCCAGGTTCGGGCACTCTCGATGGAGGTAAAACCCTACGTCCTGCTTGATTAATATTGATGATATGGGTAGTACAAGAGTGGATCTACCACGAGATCAAGGAGGATAAACCCTAAAGCTAGCCTATGGTATGATTGTTGTAATGTATGTTGTGTCCTACGGAGTAAAGCCCTCCGGTTTATATAGACACCGGAGGAGGCTAGGGTTACACAGAGTCGGTTACAATGGTAGGAGATCTACATATCCGTATCGCCAGGCTTGCCTTCCATGCCAAGGAAAGTCCCATCCGGACACGGGACGGAGTCTTCAATCTTGTATCTTCGTAGTCTTCGAGTCCGGCGGACGATGATAGTCCGGCTGTCCGGACACCCCCTAGTCCAGGACTCCCTCAGTTGCCCTAACAAGAGGACTTAGGTGTGGAGCCATCACAACGTAGTTAGCTTGAAGGGGTTAAACGGGAAAAAGGACACAGAGAGTTTTACCCAGGTTCAGCCCCTCGCAATGAGGTAAAGGACTACCCCTACTTTAGGTTGTATTGCTTGGGTTTCGATTACCAGGGAGCGAATACGCTTGACCTAGTTCTCGACTTGTTGTTTCTTTCCTTAACCAGCCGATGGGTCACCCCTTTATATACATAGGTTGATGACCGGCGGCTTACAGAGTCCTGGCCGACTCATACACAATGTGTCCGGCTCAGTGACCAAACTAAACTTTCCTTAAAATACAAGTTAAACATATGGCAGTTTATGCCCGTGGGTCTCAAGTCGCCTCTGGGTCTTGGGTCTTCAGTAAGATTGCTTCATGAACCCCCATCTTCAACATCTTCTTGGGCCTTCTCATTATGAGCCGCCAGTGGAATGACCCGGCCCCTCCTAGGCGGGTCATACCCAATAGTTATATCCCCAACAGACCCGCTCCACACACACACCACAAATCCTTCGCTCAACCCAAATCCCCCGTCACACACATACACACCACCCCTCCCTCGCTCCAAACCTAGCTAGGTCGCCGCCGCACCGCCGCCGCCGCTGTGCCACCTCCATCGTTAACCTCTGTCGGTCTGCCCATGCAGCTTACCCACTGATACATACCCTTGGCGCCCCGAGTTTCTTAGATGACGCCTACAAAATGCCCCATTTTCCAGATATCCCCATCACCACCCCCTCCCCCACTCCAGAGGGTCCATACCTAAGCCTGACTACGCTTCCCCGGGAGCTCGAGAAGCAAATGGCCCAAAAGAGCTTTACCCCGGCCTCTTCACCCGACGTTGGCGAGGTGGCCGCCGAGGAAGCTGATGATGACTGGACTAGGATTGAGCCTTTAAATCCGCAGGCTAGAGTATTTTGGCATGTCACGGACGCCGGCTACGACATTGACATCGTCGACACTGATGGCTTGACGCAGTATGTCACAGGTTAAGTTGCCCACCACCAACCCTTTGGGTTTGATAGTCGTCGATCATCAATGGCCCTGCTACTGATCTCCTGCGGCTCGTTATGAACAATTTGCCATCCTTCATCGCCATGGAGCCCCTTTTGTCATTTCTGAAGGACATATTCTACGACGTTGGCTTGGGATCCTCAGCTGGCAAGTCAGACTTCATCGACGGCGATCACGAGGAGGAGCTAATCTGTGACAAGTGAGGAAACCCATGATTTGTTTTCTCGAACCCCTTTTGTACTGAGAACCTATCCAGTATTTATTGCTATATTTGGTTGTTTACATTAAGCCTTGTTTATTTCTACGGTTTATGGTTGTTCTGTTCTTTGTAATTAGCATATGTCCAGTTTCAATGGCCATCTTTGGTAGTTCGTAGTATGCGTTGTTTATTTCAGCATCTAACAGTGTGATGTTCTATATTTGCTAGTATGAAATTGAACTGTGCAGTGTAATCCATCCTTGTTTATTTCAGCTACTAACAGGATTACCAAATTTAACAATAGCTCTATGAATGACTATATTTGGTTGCTGCTAAGCATGTGTACTCCCTCCGAATCTTTTTAGTTTGCATATAAGATTTATCTAAAGTCAAGCCTCGTAAAGTTTGACCATAACAAAATACCAACATTCACAATATTAAATAAATATTAATACATGTTTCATGACTTAAATTTTCATATTGTATAACTTTAGCATGGTAGATGTTGATATTTTTTCATATAAATAAGGTCAAACTTTATGAAGTTTGACTTCAGAACATTCTTATATGGAGTGTAAAATGGACCGGAGGGAGTATTGAACACACCTTTCCATTTGATTTAATAATGGCACTGTTTGGATACTCTAACTTAGCTAGAGGTTAGAGTTAGTTTCTAACTCATGACAGTTAAAAGGGAGAGAGAGATTGGTGGAATAGTTGATTGTATTGCTTGAGCCTCGTGGGCATATATATAGGAGTACATGGTCATCTTGGAGTACAAGTCAAGGTAGAATAAATGATACGCTATCCAATGTTTCCTAACTAACAATGATACTAAACAATGACTAACCCTAAACTAACTCTAGACAAAGAGGTGTTTGGATTACAGTGTTAGATTGACAATAAATGCACTAGGAGAACTAGCCCCAATCAGCACCTCTTGGGTGCGATAGTTGTTTTGGGTGGGTTTGACGCAACTAGCTCAAACTAGCCCTCATTTACTTTAGGGCTATTTGAGCCCAAACTAGCTCAAACCAACTCTAACCCATGGATCCAAACATGTCCAATAACTAGTGTACTTTGACCTGTACAATACAAGTTTGAATGACTACATTTCCTTGTTTTTAAACATTAGGCATGTTGAAGTTAATAACACACCTTTCCACTTCTTGTTTTTAAATGTGAGGTTTTTAACAATTTGGTCTTGCACATGTAGTCCTGTTGTTAGAGGTTTTGACCCACTGTTTGACCCTTTTTGCATATGTGGAAATGAGTTGTCCATGAATATCAGCCAAGTCAAGAAACTCAGAAAGATTGTTACGATAAAGAAATTAGTGAAAAAAAACAATAAGATCTTTGTCTGCATAATGAAGAAGACATAAGTTCACTACGGGATGGTACAAACTGTTATATCTTGTCTCTTTAAATCCTTTGCGCCATTTCAAATCTAGAGAAGATATTTATGCTTATCCTTGTTTTCAGGCCTTTCCAAAGTAGTCCATTGATGATTACCTCTCAAACCACTTGTGTGGTTAGGAGGCGAGGAAGGTATTCATACAAAACCCATGGTTTAATATTGAAGTGTTCTTGAAGAGGACGAAGGATAGACAATCAATCATCCACAGGCACTGGCCTAAAGTTGCAAAGACGTTCAATATCAATGAAGGCTCAATATTCGCCTTCCGCTTTAGCAGTTTTCCAGATGATATTCATCTGTCTATGTACCGTCTATGATGCCAATTTCAAAAGGTTATAGATGTTGCATGTGAAACTTGGTGCTGGTGTAGTTGTGTAATGGGGTAGCTGAGTGCTGAAGCTATATGATGTTGTACTCTGATGTAATTCAATTATGAAATCCTGCTTCCTTAATATGGAAATGAAATATATTGTGTGCTTAATATGAAATGTCAATTAGATTAATAAATGGATTATTAATAATAGGGTAATTAGCCTGTTAATGGCCAATTTGCCTGCTAATTGGGTTTTTCTATTGCAAACGGTTATTGAGAAAACACCGTGGGCGATGACCTCAGGCAACACACATAGTTTCTAGGAATAAACCGTGTTGGATCAATAAACAATCACACACGACATTCTCTGGAAAATTGTTTGCGTTATGCCACCTTGCGCAAACGTTTACCACATAAAAAGTGTGTGTGATGGACAAACTTTGCCACATAGCTTCTTCTACGCACCGTGTGTGATGCATTCAATAATGCAAACGATAAAATTGTTAATATCGTGTGCCATGGCAATGCTATCACAAACGATTTAATGGGGAAAATTGTGTGTGATTTACCTACGAACGGAAACATTTTCCTTGGAGTGATTGTGTGGGATGTATATACGAACGGAAACATACTTCTTAGATTAACTATGTGGGATGCACATACTAACAGAAACGTATTCCTTGGATTGACTTTGTGGAATGTACATACGAACGGAAATGTTTAGCCGGGACTGACTGTGAGGGAGGTACTTATGACCGGAACGATTTCGCATGTATAATCGTATTTTTTAGCACAACTGTACGTATAACCATATTTGACCGCTTGCCCATCGCACATGACCTCATTTTGCCGAGCGTGTGTACCGAGAGGACCTATCCCTAACGGTTTCTATGTTGTGTGGGAAGGATCCCCCTATCGCAGTTACTCATTTGGCGACGGTTCATAACGCCATCGCGAAAAGGTGTTAAAAACCAGCTGTATAGCACCTCGTTGTACAAGTGATACCTTGCTTCCAAGGCTCTGCATATACTACGTGAAGGTGCGACTTGTGAACTGTGTGCCGTTATCAGTGATGATTCTATTTGGAACCCCAAAATGGCAAACTAGTCCTCTGAAGAATTTGACAGCTGACTGCGTAGTCACCTTGCTCGCTGGTTCTACTTTAGGCCACTTTGGGAACTTCTCGATGGCAACGTACAAGAACTCAAAGCCTCCGGTAGCATGGGAAAGGGGCCCAGAATATCGAGCCCCCAGACCGAAAAAGGCTAGGAAAGAGGGATTGTTTAGAGGGCTTGTGTTGGATGATGTATGCTCTTTGAATGGAACTGGCATGCTTTGCATCCCGTTACTAGCTTACTTGCATCCTGGAGGGTAGTGAGCCAATAAAAACCTTGCCGCAAAGCTTTCCCGACAAGGGCTATTGATCCTTATGTGCAAACCACATATGCCTCCTTGTATCTCCGCCAACAACTTCAGTCCATCTTCCCGGCAAATGCACTTCAATTTCACCCTGTTCGGTCTCTTTCTGCACAAGATGTTGTCCACAAACTAATACATACTCGATTGGCGGGCTACTTTCTCAGCTTGCTCTTGATCATCGGGAAGTTCTCCTGTTTGGAGAAATTGAACTATCTGTTGCGCCCATGCCGGAGCCTGTGGCTCGACCACAAGGACTAAAGGCATCTCTTCGGCTGCAGGAGTGCTAGCCTCGATGGCAAGAATCTGATATTCTGGTCAAGGACACTGCTCACTCGGCAATATTCTTGACGGCGGCTTCAGGGAGTTCTGCCGGAAAATATTTGTCGGTGCTTAGCTTCCTTCTGTTTTTTGCTCTCATTGATGGGATTGAGGGAAGTCCTAGACTAAGGGGTCCTCGGGCATCCGGTCTATTCAATATGGGCCGAACTGATGGGCCATAACGATGAAGGAAGAAGGCCACCTCCCGTGTCCGGTTAGGACTCATGTATGCGTGAACGGCAAGATTAAATGTCCGGATATGCTATTTCCTTTATCTATAAACCGACTCTGTACAACTTTAGGCCCCTTCGGTGTCTATATAAACCGGAGGGCTTAGACCAGAGGGAGGATCATAACATTCATAGGCTAGACAATCTAGGATTTAGCCATTACGATCTTGAGGTAGATCAACTCTTGTAACCCCTATACCTATCGAATACAATCAAGCAGGACGTAGGGTTTTACCTCCTTTAAGAGGGCCCGAACCTGGGTAAACATTGTGTCCCTTTATACATTGTTACCATCAATCCTTAGACACACAACTTGGCCCCCCCTACCCGAGATCTGCCGGTTTTGACACTAACATTGGTGCTTTCATTGAGAGCTCCTCTGTGTTGTCAATGGAATGATTGATGGCGCACCTCTTCATCAACAATGATACTATGTCCAGGGAGACTTTTCTCCCTGGAAAAGTCTTTGTGTTCGGTTGCTTCGTGCTACATGTTGGCTCGACCGGCCACCTCAAGCAGGTCGACAGCTATGCCCCTAGTCACCAGATCAGGTTCGGGAACTTGAACTATGTCGCTGATATCCGAGGGGGTCTAATCTTCGAGGGATTCATGGCCCGGCTGCTCCCCACCCTCATAAATAGGGACCTTTGGATCCGCTATGAGATCCCATCCAGGTGCCAATGCTCACACCTACCTCGGCCTTAGATCCGGGGCAGATCGCGTTTTCCAACGACAAAGGGATCGACCCCGCCGGACTCTCTCCTACCATGGAACTCTCAGCCAGATACCCAGATGCGATCACACCGTTGGTAAGCCCGGAATCATATGAGACTCTCCCAGTCATCGGAGAGCTGGACTCGCCTCTGGAGGATAACTACGAATTGCTGAGGTCTGCATCCCTCGGACACAATCAAGTGTCCGGCCCTGTAGATCCACAGACTCCCATCCAGCTTTCGCTTTTAAACGAAGCACTGGGCTTAATGCAATCTCTTGCCGTTACGGAAGCCTCGCCTCTGAACTACACCTACCATGGGTTGGGGGCTAAGGTCGGGGAATTTTTCACCCCACCCACCACCCACTTAGTAGCCATTGTCGAGGATTTAACTGACATGCTAGACTATGCCTCCGAAGACATGGACGGCATGGACGATGATGCCGATGCCGAGCAAAGCCAAAACCTGCCTATTACAGGGCGTTGGATGGCCACTTCTACCGACGATGTATACATGGTGGATACTCCTGACGAAAAGGACGATGATGGCATTCAAAATCTAGGCATGGACAAGCCGGTCGATGAACCACCAAAGTGTCGGTGTCAGCGGTGCCGCTCACGATCGCGTCGGGCAAAGGATAGCACTACCGGCATCGGAGATAATGAAACCCTGGACAATGCCAAAGACCACCCCGTCGAGCCCACGTCCGAACACGACGACAAGGAGGAGGGTCAGTACAGCCCCGAGCATGCTGATCACGAAGACTCGGAGGACAACAATTACTTACCTATCTCCGAAGAGGATGTGAGCCTCGGTGACGAAGACTTCATTGTCCTAGAGGAACCCCTCGAAAAAGAACGCTTCAATCTACAACTCATCGCCACAGCGTGGAGCCTGAAAAAGAAACAATAGCAGCTTCAAGCTGAATAGGACACACTCAATGATAGATGGACTAATGTCCTATCAGCCAAAGAGTGCGGCCTTGAGCGACCAGTAAAAAACTTATCCCAAGCGCAGGCTGCTGCCACAATTCGATGATGAGGCCCTCGAGCCAATCTCGTCGAAGTATAACTATGCTGATCAACCAGGCTGACCACCACGTGGACGGGACAAAACGGCCTATCAAGTAGAATACTGTCGGCATTCTGGGAACGGGGGTCCCCAGACTTGCCTGCCTGCGGCCTGTGGCGTGGCTCAAGCGGTGGCCCAGTGCAGCCCATCTTCATCAACACAAACTCAAGACCCTTGCGAGGGGCCAAGCCTCGCAGGGCGGACGACGCAAGGCTTCCTCAGGAGCGGCTCGCCAGGCAGACATGCGAGGAGGCGGAGAGATCAAGGCAAGGGTACCTCGCGAGGTGCTCGTGACGCAAGCCATGACGATCGAGACCAGGCGGGCACCGGCCTACGCAGTGTCCTTGTTTCCTCTTTGGTGCAAAGGGGGCAAGCACAGGCGTCGATTACTGAGGCATCAGGCAAAGGATACCATTTCGGTGCAACAAGACCAGGACCAGCAGAGCAGCAAGATGGAGGTCACCGTGGAGCCAGTGCCTTTGGCAGCAGAAGACCAACTTTAGTCAGGATAGCTTGTACTAGATGTTCCCCTTCAAAATGGTCGTTGTTGGCGCCCTTCCCACTCAATATTTGGGAAGAGGACCAGGGCCTCTATATATAGAGCTAGCCACCACGGTAGAGTGTATCTGATCCATCATCTCATAGAGTCCCCATCAGATAGAGAGGCGATCGAACTCTCCCAAGTAGTTCATCGCACCAACCCAAGAACACCTCTCGCGAGGTTGTTCTCCCCCTTGTACTGTTCATCATCAGCCCCTGAGGCAATCCACCACAGCACACACTGGAGTAGGGTATTACACCACAACAGTGGCCCGAACCAGTATAAATCTTGTGTCCCTCGTCTTGTTCATCGTTAGCTTAGATTCTCGCGAGGCGATTGGACGTGGATTGGTAGGGGAAAGATCTTTGCGCGCACCCTAGAGTTTGAACCTTAAGGGTCTGCCGGAACCCAACATCCGACATTTGGCAAGCCAGGTAGGGGTGCGCCGGAATCTTTCTTCCGCTGTTCTGCGTTCGACCATCCGTCGTGTCCATGGCTGACGCTCATCGGACTCGTGCCGAGAGTTGGGCTGCTCTCGCCGCCCGCGTCGCCGAGACGGCTCCCGTCGGCGGGTGTCCCTGTCGTTCCCCGTCACCTGCCACCAACGCCGCCACTGGCCCGGTGGGGAACGAGCAGCAAGCCTCATCGCTGCATACCTCGGTGCGGCGGGAAGGCCGCACCGCCACCCCGTCACTGACTACAGCTGGTTCGTTGTCCCACGCCTGTCGCACTCCCATGGACGCGCACGCCGCGCTACTCCTGGCGCGTGAGCTTCTGCACTACCATCCCATGGACGACCTCTACAAGGAGTGGCTCGCTCGCATCACCGAGCTCGTCAGTGCCACAGGAGGCTCCCCCGCACTGTCCCTCTCGCTGCCTTGCCCTTAGTCCTGCGCGGCTGATGTAGCCCAGGAGGTGCCTCCGCCACCTCCTCCCCAAGAAGCCGCCCTGGATCCAAGGCGTGTGGCCCCAGGACGAGATCCACTGTGTCCAGCACCCACGCGACAAGAAAGGAGCTGCCAAGAAATCCCTCGTCCCCAAGAAGGTGCTCGCGTGCTTCCTGCACCCACACGCCATGACCGCATCCCTGCGCCAGCAGGTCAAGACCCCGCGCTGCTCCAGGCAGCGGCGCGCGGGAATCCGCAGGAGCAAGCCCCGCGTCAGCAGAGAGCTCCGGTGGCCACCGCAGGCTGTTGTGCCTTCACCACCGAGCTACGCAGTGTGGCCTGGCCGGGAAAGTTCTAGTCGGACCTGCCTCCTCGCTACGACGACACTGCCGACCCTGCGGAGTTCCTGCAGCTCTACGAGCTGGGCATCGAAGCCGCCAACGGGGACGAAAAGGTCATGGTGAACTGATTTCCCATGGCGCTCAAGGACGGTGCCCGCACCTGGTTCCTGAACCTGCCTCCTTGCACAATCTCCTCCTGGGACGAGATGCGCACCCGCTTCATCACTAACTTTCAGGGCACTCACGACCGTCCGCCGGCCATGGGTGACCTGCGCCGCATCAAGCAGCAACCCGAAGAGACCTTGCAGAAGTACATCCAGCGTTTCAACAGCGCTCGCCTCAAGATTCCCAAGGTGACCGAGGAGGCCATCATCTCGGCGTTCTCTGACGGCGTCCACGACGTCAAGATGAAGGAGCAACTGGCGATCCACGAAGATCTATGCATGTCTCTGGAGCTGTTCAACCTGGCGACCAAGTGCACAAGGGCTGAGGAGGGACGCCTCTCCCTCCTCGAGCTCCCAGCTGCAGATCCAGAAGAGAAGAAAGCCAAGGCCAAGGATGTGAAGCGCAGGGAGCAGCTGTGCTCGCAGTAGAGCCGGACACGAAGCATGGCAGGGACCAGCCGGAGTCATCCAAGGGCAGCCGGTACTGTGTGTACCACGATCTCCACACCCACAACACCAACGAATGCCAAGAGCTCAGGGCCGTGCGAGAAGGCCGAGTCGGTCGACGCCTCGAATGCAACGATCGGGGCTACGGCCGAGGCGGAGGCAGAGGTGGAGGACGATGGGACGACCGTGGCCCTCGCCAAGGGTGGCGTGACCGACCTCGCGAGGACTGCTGGCAGGACCAGCCTCGTGAGGGGGCTTGCAGGGATCAGCCTCGTGAGGATCACCCACAAGGCAACACAGATCTTTCTCGTGTGGACAGATCTTTCTCGGCGGCAAATCCTCTAACCAAATACTAGTAGCTTATATTGGCAGTTTTCTAAGGAGTACTCTTTGCTGAAAGAAGCACCAATCTATTTTTCTTTATTTGTACACTATGTCACAACTTTGACCCAAAGGTCCAGAGCTATTTTAGGGTGATTGGCGTAGTAGTCGGAGACTGATTGTAAGCATGATTTTCATTAGCTGTTACACTAATTGTAAGCATGAGCAGGTGGAGGATTAGGTTAGTGCGAAGCTTACCTTAAACCCTACCGCCGCCGTTGAAATGAGGCGAGCGTCGAGGGAACCATGGAGAATGGTGGGGAAGCTCGCGCCATCCGGCCTCCTCTTGCGGTGGGAGAACGAATACTCTTGTGGCTCCGGCTGGCTCTGCACCATCACGAACGGCACACCATACTCGATCGATTCCTTATCCTCTGGGTGCTCGACCTTCGACCTGTACGCCCACCACCTCCGCCTAACTGTCGCCTCGGGAGAATCTGTCTGCTCCATCGCCCAGAGGAGATACTCGATGAACTCGGAGGACTGCGGCATGACTGCCACCGAGGAGTACATGTACATCGCCGCCCTCATCGCCGCCGTCTCGCTCTTTCGCATACATTGCCACATGGCCCGCACCGTCCTTGAAATCTCCCACTCATTGTCAAACCATCAAAGGATCTCCTTTAACCTGGCTAACTTTGCCTGGTCGCGGCCGGCGATCTGCCTGATTCACTGCTGCATCCTCTCCATAGATATCCTTCTGAGTGGTCCGGTGCTAGCTTTGGAAGATGGGAGGAGAGACGGTGGTCTTGCAATAGAGAAGAGGGAGAGGCGAGACAATGGTTTTGGAATGGAGATGATGGAGAGGAGAGGAGGTGGTTTTGCAATGGAGAAGATCGGAAGAGGGAGAGGCGAGACGGTGGTTTTGGAATGTAGATGATGGAGAGGACAGGAGGTTGTTTTGCAATGGAGAAGATCAGAAGAGGGAGAGGGGAGACGGTGGTTTTTTGGAATGGAGATGATGGAGAGGAGAGGAGGTGGTTTTGCAATGGAGAAGATCAAATGAGGGAGAGGCGAGACGGTGGTTTTCGAATGGAGATGATGGAGAGGGGAGGAGGTGGTTTTGCAATGGAGAAGAGGGAGAGGAGCGTGCGGCAGCGATTTAGGATTGGACGAGAGGGCCGGCGCGCTATGACTGGATCAAAATCAAAATCAATTTACCCATCAATTAAGAAAGCGACCCCGCATTAACTAGTCTCCCTTTTATTTTGAGTCATAATTGACCATGATTTTTGCACATAAAATATATGTTATACGTTGCAAAAATAATATAATTTGAAAGTACATTCAGATACGAACCAAACGATACAATTTTTGGTGACATGCATTCACATTTTTCTTGTCAAATACAGTACATGGTCAAACTTTACCCAAAATACGCAAAACAACCAAAAAAATACTTCCAAGACCAGCGCCGCTCTTCCGCTCTTCTCCTCTTAAACCACCGCCGCTCCTATCCTGTTACAATCTAAATCCAGCACCGCTCCTCTCCTCTTCCATTTCAAAACCACCGCCCCTCCTCTCCTGTTCCACTCCAAAACCAGCGTCACTCCTCTCCCGTTCTAATCCAAAGCCAGCGCTGCTCCTCTCCTCTTCCATTCAAAAACCACCGCCGGTGAGTGAAGGTGCTGTGGAGAAGTAAATCAATGGAGGAGTACAACCGATACGTGAGGATCGCAGACGGCGACCCTGTGAAGCTAGCTAGGATGTTGGAGATACAGTCTTGGTTTGACAACAAGGACCAACTAGTGGCGACGGCGACATCCATGGCCAAATATCTGCAACAGAGCAAAAAGGCGGCGATACTCCCGGAGGGAGTCGCGCCGGAGTACATAGAGCTGCTCATCTGGGCCCTGCAAACAGATCACTGAATCCGATCGTGAGGGAGCGGTGGTGGGAGTATCGATCCCAAATGGAGCATCCACAGAGATTGAAGGATCGAGCATCCACAGGGTGCCGTTTGTGAGGGTGTCCTGCTAGAGCGAGCCGGTGGAGTCGTCGTCGACCGAACCAACTTCAAGAGGAGAAAAGCAGTTGGCCCGACGATGCTTCCCCGCCATCGTCTCCCTCGCCGTTCACATCATCTCATGGGGCGGCTATCTGCTGCCGAGGAATAGGAGGGGACTCCCCCCCCCCCAGCCCAATAGTCAGGCAGGTTGTGAATTGTGTTTTGTGTTGTGTATTCTGAGAGTACTTTCAGATATGAATGTCTTTTGAATTTCAGATTTGCAGTATTGAGCATATGAAGCATTTTATGAATTCTAGAGATCTATTTTTAGCACTTAAAAAAAGTAGTTTCGTAGGAGTATAAAAGTGCAGACAATGTGATTCTCAGAGAAGAAACTGCAAGTTTCAATTTCAGATAAGAAACTGCAAGTTCAGTTTCAGATAAGAAACTGCAACTTTCAGAAGCAGAGCATTTATATTAACACGGCCTTTTCAAACAGGGTTAACATCATGTTGGAAGTTTTATTCATGGTCGAAAATGGAACTACCAGCCAGTTAACATCATGCTGATCAACATTCATGCATAGAACATCTTCATATGTTGCACAGTCAAAATGCCCACACAATGTCGAGTGTGCGAAACACAGAGAAAACGAGGGATGAAGTTTTGGCAAGTGTTGGACGTGGTTTTGGGCTGCCCCGTCTAGGCTTTCATTTTTAACATGCGCAGCCCATGACCTCGGATGGGAGGTCCATAGGCCTGTTTGTATTTTCTTAGGGTCGTCATGTATCGACCGGCCTATGGACCTCCCATCCGAGGTTTTATTTTTGGCAGCCCAATTTATGTATTTTTTTGAAGAAAACGCAGAGGTCTATTCTATTTTTCTATATAAGAATAGGAACGCCAGGTCCACCTTATGTTTCCCTTCTAACTATATTATATATATTTAAATTATTTTATATGCTATTATATATTATTTTTATTGTCATCATATATTTAACAGATGCTTACATATGTAAGAAAACAATATCCCACAGCTTATTAACTTATAAAAATAAATTCTTAACAATAAAATCCTGGATTGTTTTGGCACGAAAATCCTAGTGATTGTGTACAAAAGCTTGGTAAGATTTAAGGACGAATGTAATAATATCACTTATTATTTAAATATATTTATAACAAAATGCTCAGCCCCTTTTTATTTTTTGATAACATCGCTGGCCCAACCCAACATTATAATTAGAATCAGCCCAGCAAAATCGTGTATTTCGAGAAAGTGCAAATGGCTTGTAATTTTTTAGGAAATAAAATAAATGGGCCGCATGGACGCTATATTATTTGTTCACCCAGCCCAGCTAATGGCTGTAATTCAAAAAAAGATCAAATTGACTGTAAATTCTACCGCGCAAAAAAAAGACTGTAAATTCTGAAAAAATGGGTTGAATACGTGCCACATTTTTGGAGGCTGAAATGTGGGCCAATAGGTCGAAGCCAACGCAAGTTGTTGTCAATTTAGTCAACAAATAATTCTGACATGTTAGCCGTTGGATTTACATCCAATGACCGGCATCCATCTTCAATCTCTCGTGTTCTTCCTCCAGCGCCGTCGGGACCACCTCCCGCCTCCTGCTGCTAGCAGCTCTGCTTAGCACGCTTCGCTATGAACCGCTACTGCACCATTGGCAAGGCCATCCCTCCACCCCCCACACCTCCTATTCTTCTCCACCGACTGCCGAACCACACCGCACTAGAACTAGTTAAACCTCGTACACCTCTCCGTCTGCGACTCTACTCCCGCGTCTTCCCATCTCCGGCTTATTGCTGTCCGGGGCCTCGCCGCCGTCCACCACCTTGGATGCGCTCGGCGCGGCGTGGTCAACGTGGCCAACGAACGGCACCATCGGATGTAGACTGTGCGTGGACAGGCTGACGGCTGGGTCCACGGCCGCACACAAGGAAATGCCTCCTTATTACGTGCAAAATAATGATTACTCCACCTGACATCTGGGACCCACCGAAAGGGCCTTTGTATTTCACGAAAAAAATGTGCCCCCGCTGACATGTCGGACCCACCAACTATCTTCGCACACAAGGAAGTGCCTCCTTATTACGCACAAAAATTGAATACTCCCCCTGCTAGCTAGAACCCAGCATAGTGGGAGGCTAACTTGTGGGCCTACCAAGTTGACGGGGACGGAGGGCTTTGTCAACTTAGTCAATATGAACGATTCTAGCTCCTGTTACCGTACGATGGTCATCCAACGGCCGTAGTGCTTCTTCAACCTCTGGTCTTCTTGCTCTAGCCGCCCAAACCAGCGCCGATCGTGCCGCGTGCTCCTGCCTCCCGTTGACGGCTGTGATGCCGCAGAGGCATCACCGCCCCCTACTACTCCCACCGCTGCCCAGGCCATCCCTCTACTCACCCACACCCCCCGTTATTCTTCGGCGACAGTAGCCTCACACCGCAGCCAAACCAGTGAACCCTCGTACTTCTCTTCGCGTGGGCATCCACTGCTGCGTCTTCCCCAGCTCCGAGTCGTCCCCTTCCTAGGCCTCGTTGTCGTCCACCGCCGTGGTGCTCGCGGCGCGGTGTGGTCAATGTGGTCAAGGAACGACTTCCATTGGACGTGGACTATATGTGGAGAGGCTGATAGCTGGGTCCACGGCCGCAGCAAGGAAGTGCCTCCTTATTACGCAGAAAATAATGATTCCTCCACCTGACCATGGGGACCCACCGGGTGGGCCACCGTATTTCGCAAAAAAACGTTTCCCCCTGACTGCTGGGACCCACCAGCTACATCTTCGCACGCAAGGAAATGCGTCCAGGCAAAAAAAACGATTCGCCCCCCTAACTGCTGGGACCCACCAGCCACATCTTCGCACGCAAGGAAGTGCGTCCGGGCAAAAAAACGATTCTCCCCCCTGACTATTGGGACCCACCAGCTACATCTTCGTAGGCAAGGAAGTGCCTGATAGTCGGGACCCACCTGGTCGAAGCGTACATAGCGTTGTCATTCTGGTCACGAACGTGTACGTACATATATACTGGTCGATGTAGAGGCGCGCATGTGTCATAGTAGAGGCGCGTACGTGTCATAGTACAGCCGCGCACGTAGCATGTACACGTACGTACATCGGCCAGGGTGCAAGAAAGAAAATACGGCCTCGTAGGTGTCCATACGGGCGGGGTCTCGAACGCCTACTCGCGCATACGTACGGCGAGGGCTCGTGTACATGGTTGGGTCGGAATGGAGAAACAGCGTCGTCGTCGTGTTCATGGGGAAGCAACGGAATGCGTCGTGTTCATGGGGAGGCAACAGAATGCATCGTGTTCATCGGGAGGCAACAGAATGCGTGGGAGCCAACCGGCTGGGTCAGAACGGAATGCATGGTCGTGTTCATCGAGACGGCTTGGACGGGACAGGCGACGGAAACGAGGCCTAGCGTACCGCAGAACGGAGGAAACGGCCTTGTGTTTGACCAGCCACGTTCGAAACGGGGATCCTGTTGATCGGGAGGGGTGTGGCGTACCGCAAAACGGAGGAAATGGACCTCCTACGGTCGAAAAGGGGTCCTGTTGATCGGGAGGGGTGTGG
This sequence comes from Triticum timopheevii, assembly GCA_963921465.1. Classification (NCBI taxonomy): domain Eukaryota; kingdom Viridiplantae; phylum Streptophyta; class Magnoliopsida; order Poales; family Poaceae; genus Triticum; species Triticum timopheevii. The sequence goes on from OY997270.1 coordinate 147,779,846, forward strand.
TGTACCGCAAAACGGACGAAACAGACCTCCTACGGTCGAAACGGCGGTCTTGTTGATCAGGAGGGGTGTGGCGTACCGCAAAACGGACGAAACGGACTTGTGTTGGAGCGCTACGGTCGAAACGGGGGTCCTGTTCATCGCGAGGGGTGTGGCGTACCGCAAAACGGGACTCCACGGGATACTGTTCATCTCCACCGACGGCCTCCTCTAGCCTCCATCGGCTACCATCGACCTCCTCCAGCCTCCACGGGCTCCTTTTCATCCAGCCTCCACCACGCTACTCCACCGGCTACTGTTTAACCACCCCTCCACGGGCACCCCTCCACCGTCTGTTGTTCATCCAACCCTCCACACCATGGGGTCCTGTTCATCCAAAGGCAACGCCACCGCGCACTGTTCATCCAACCCCCCCCCCCCCAACACTCACTGTTCATCCAATCGATCGACTTCAATTAGCAGCAGTAGTGAAGGAATCGCTCGATCGGGTTCAGTTAATAGCCATCGATCGATCGCTCGGGTTCAGTAACGCGTAGCCTGCAGTGCAATCGCTCGGGTTCAACTAGAGCCCAACGCCTCGCTCGGGTTCAGTTAGAGCCAAAGCCTCACACACACGCGCGTATGTGTACGAGAGAAACGCGCATCGCTTGGTCCCCGACCTCCCACCATAACCGGGAACTCCCCGAAATTTTCCTCGCCCTCGCTTCTACCACGGTTTTTTCCGTCATGGACGGCCCAAAGAATGTCATGCAGCTGCATCTCCGGCACGCCCAGGACGAAAAGCCCATTTTCTATCATGATTTTTGTCATAGAAGTACGAGCCCACCACATCTATGATGATACCGGGTTTTGTCACAATTATAGTCATAGAAGTGTCATATGTATGACAGAAAAAAATTCGTTCGGCCCAAAATGTCACAAATGTGTCTTTTTTTGTAGTAGAATTTGCATTGGTACTGTCCGATGAGTGTATAACGGCTGAGATCCTGCATACCCAATTGGTTGTTAACTCACCTTCACCTTGGACGCAAGAGTCCAAATCCAGAATTGACATAGGCTGCTTGCATGTGTCATTAATTTTTTGGATAAAACGCGCTTTCAACTCCGCCCATGATCTGGTGGAGTTAGCAGGCAACCCTTTCAACCAAGTGCGAGCCGGCCCATCCAACATCATGGTGAAATACTTAGCACATATAGCATCACTAACATCCAACATCTCCATAGCCATCTCATAGCTTTCAATCCAAGCATCCGGGGGTTGATCCTCCGTGTAGTTAGGCACCTTATGGGGGCCTGCTACCTCTTGAGCACTGCGTTGGTTTTCCCTTGAAGAGGAAAGGGTGATGCAGCAAAGTAGCGTAAGTATTTCCCTCAGTTTTTGAAAGCCGGGGTATCAATCCAGTAGGTGGCTCCTCAAAAGTCCCTCGTACCTACACAAACAAACAAGAACCTCGCAACCAACGCGATAAAAGGGTTGTCAATCCCTTCACGATAACTTGTGAAAGTGAGATCTGATAGAGATAATAAGATAAGATAAATTTTTTGGTATTTTTATGATATAGATTGGAAAATAAAAGATTGCAAATAAAAGTATATCGGAAACTTATATGATAAAAGATAGACCCGGGGGCCGTAGGTTTCACTAGTGGCTTCTCTCAAGATAGCATAAATATCACGGTGGGTGAACAAATTACTGTCGAGCAATTGATAGAAAAGTGCATAGTTATGAGAATATCTAGGCATGATCATGTATATAGGCATCACATCTGTGACAAGTAGATTGAAACGATTCTGCATCTACTACTATTACTCCACACATCGACCGACTCCTGCCTGCATCTAGAGTATTAAGTTCATAAGAACAGAGTAACGCATTAAGCAAGATGAGATGATGTAGAGGGATAAACTCAAGTAATATGATATAAACCCCATCTTTTTATCCTCGATGGCAACAATGCAATACGTGCCTTGCTACCTCTGCTGTCACTGGGAAAGGACACCACAAGATTGAACCCAAAGCTAAGCACTTCTCCCATTGCATGAAAGATCAATCTAGTAGGCCAAACCAAACTGATAATTCGAAGAGACTTGCAAAGATAACCAATCATACATAAAAGAATTCAGAGGAGATTCAAATATTGCTCATAGATAAACTTGATCGTAAACCTACAATTCATCGGATCTTGACAAAAACACCACAAAAAGAGTTACATCAAATAGATCTCCAAGAAGATCGAGAAGAACTTTGTATTGAGATTCAAAGAGAGAAGAAGCCATCTAGCTAATAACTATGGACCCGAAGGTCTGTGGTAAACTACTCACAACTCACCGGAGAGTCCTTCGAGATGATGTAGAGGCCCTCCATGGTCGATTCCCCCTCCGGCGGAGTGCCGGCGAAGGCTCCAAGATGGGATCTCGCGGATACAAAAGGTTGTGGCGGTGCAAATAGTTTTTCGTGGAGCTCCTGGATGTTTTCAGGGTACATGGATATATATAGGAGGAAGAAGTAGGTCGGTTGAGCCACGAGGGGCCTGCAAGGGTGGGGGCGCACCCACCCCCCTAGGGCGCGCCGGGCACCCTCGTGGCCACCTCGTTTGCAGCTTGAAGTCCACTCCAAGTCTCCCGGATTGTGTTTGTTCCAAAAAGATCGCTCCCGAAGGTTTCATTCCGTTTGGACTCCGTTTGATATTCCTTTTCTTCGAAACACTGAAATAGGCAAAAAAACAGCAATTCGGGCTGGGCCTCCGGTTAGTAGGTTAGTCCCAAAAATTATATAAAAGTGTAAAGTAAAGCCCATAAACATCCAAAACGGGTAATATAATAGCATGGAACAATCAAAAATTATAGATACATTGGAGACGTATCAAGCATCCCCAAGCTTAATTCCTGCTCGTCCTCGAGTAGGTAAATGATAAAAATAGAATTTTTGATGTGGAATGCTACCTAGCATAACTCTCTATGTAATTTTCTTTATTGTGGCATGAATGTCCAGATCCAAGTGATTCAAAATAAAAGTTCATATTGACATAAGAAATAGTAATACTTCAAGCATACTAATAAAGTAATCATGTCTTCTCAAAATAGCATGGCTAAAGAAAGTTCATCCCTACAAAATCATATAGTTAGGCTATGCTTCATTTTCATCACACAAAATACTCCCATCAAGAACAACCCCGGTTTCGGCCAAGCAATTGGTTCATACTTTTTAACGCGCTTCAGCTTTTTTCAACTCTCACGCAATACATGAGCGTGAGCCATGGATATAGCACTATGGGTGGAATAGAAGATGATGGAGGTTGTGTGGAGAAGACAAAAAAAGGAGAAAGTCTCACATTGACGAGGCTAATCAACGGGCTATGGAGATGCCCATCAATTGATGTCAACATGAGGAGTAGGGATTGCCATGCAACGGATGCACTATAGCTATAAATGAATGAAACCTCAACAAAAGAAACTAGTGGGTGTGCATCCAACTTGCTTGCTCATGAAGACCTAGGGCATTTTGAGGAAGCCCATCGTTGGAATATACAAGCCAAGTTCTATAATGAAAAATTCCCACTAGTATATGAAAGTGACAACATATGAGACTCTCTATATGAAGAACATGGTGCTACTTTGAAGCACAAGTGTGGAAAAAGATAGTAACATTGTCCCCTTTTTGCTTTTTTCTTTTTTTGGGCCTTTTTTTGGATTTTTTTCTTTTTTTTCTTGGCCTTTCTTTGGGGACAATGCCCTAATAATGATGATCATCACACTTCTATTTATTTACAACTCATGAATTACAACTTGATACTAGAACAAAATATGACTCTATATGAATGCCTCCGGCGGTGTACCGGGATGGGCAATGAATCAAGAGTGACATGTATGAAAAATTATGAAGGTGGCTTTGCCACAAATACGATGTCAACTACATGATCATGCAAGGCAATATGACAATGATGATGCATGTCATGATAAACGGAACGGTGGAAAGTTGCATGGCAATATATCTCGGAATAGCTATGGAAATGCCATAATAGGTAGGTATGGTGGCTGTTTTGAGGAAGTTTTAAGGAGGTTTATGTGTGATAGAGCGTATCGTATCACAGGGTTTGGATGCACCGGCGAAGTTTGCACCAACTCTCAAGGTGAGAAAGGTCAATGCACGGTACCGAAGAAGCTTGCAATGATGGAAGGGTAAGCGTGCGTATAATCCATGGACACACATTAGTCATAAAGAACTCATATACTTGTTGCAAAAGTTTTATTAGCCCTCGAAGCAAAGTACTACTACGCATGCTCCTAGGGGAAGGGTTGGTAGGAGTTAACCATCGCGCGATCCCGACCTCCACTCATAAGTAAGGCAATCAAAAGAGCATCCCATGCAACAAATTTGTTACACAACTTTTACCATACATGCATGCTATGGGACTTGCCAACCTCAACACAAGTATTCTTTAAATTCACAATTACCCAACTAGCCTGACTCTAATGTCACCCCCTCTATATCTCAAAACAATTATCAAGCATCAAATTGATCATAGCATCCAATTCACTTTCTATCATAGTATTTATCATACCCAACTTGGATGCGAATCATTATAGGACCAATTTTATAACCATAGAAAATACCATGCTGTTCTAAAAGACTCTCAAAATGATATAAGTGAAGCATGATAGATCAACAATTTCTACAAAATAAAGCCACCGGCGTGCTCTAAAAGATATAAGTGAAGCACTAGAGCAAAATTATCTAGCTCAAAAGATACAAGTGAAGCACATAGAGTATTCTAATAAATTTCAAATCATGTGTGTCTCTCCCAAAAGGTGTGTACAGCAAGGATGATTGTGGTAAATTAAAAAGCAAGACTCATATCATACAAGACGCTCCAAGCAAAACACATATCATGCGGTGAATAAAAATATAGCTCCAAGTAAAGTTACCGATAGACGAAGACGAAAGAGGGGATTCCCTCCGGGGCATCCCCAAGATTAGGCTTTTGGTTATCCTTGGATTATCTTGGGGTGCTATGGGAATCCCCAAGATTAGGCTGTTGCCACTCCTTATTCCATAGTCCATCAAATCTTTACCCAAAACTTGAAAACTTCACAACACAAAACTCAACAGGAAATCTCATAAGCTCTGTTAGTGCAACAAAGAAAAACCACCACATAAGGTACTGTAATGAACTCATTCTTTATTTATATTCGTGTTAAACCTACTGTATTACAACTTATCTATGGTTCATACCCACTGATACTAGCCATAGATGCATCAAAATAAGCAAACAACACACGCAAAACAGAATCTGTCAAAAACAGAACAGTCTGTAGCAATCTGTAACTTTCGAATACTTATGGAAATCTAAAAATCCTACCAAAATTGGAAGTCCTGGGCAATTTCTGTATTGATCTGCTGCAAAAACAATCAACGCAAAATCACGTTCTTGTGATTTATTGAAATTATTCTAATGCATGCAAAATTTTCGGTTTTTCAGCAGAATCAAATCAACTATTACCGTAGGTTATCCTATAGGTTCTACTTGGCACAAACACTAATTAAAACGTAAAGCCACATCTAAACAGAAACTGGATGAAAATTTATTACTAAATAGAAGCAAAAAGCAAGGAACAAAATTAAAATTGGGTTGCCTCCCAACAAGCGCTATCGTTTAACGCCCCTAGCTAGGCATAAAAGCGAGAATAGATCTAAGTATTGCCATCTTTTGCATTCAATTCATAAGTGGCACGCATAATAGATTCATAAGATAATTTGAGTTTCTTTCTAGGGAAGTGTTACATGCCTTTCCTTAATGGAAATTGGAATCTAATATTCCCTTCCTTCGTATCAATAATTGCACCAATCGTTCTAAGGAAAGGTCTACCAAGAATAATAGGACATGAAATATTACAATCTCTATCAATAACGATAAAATCTACGGGCACATAATTCCTATTTGCAACAATAATAAGATCATTGATCCTCCCCATAGGTTTCTTAATGGTGGAATCCGCAAGGTGCAAGTTTAAAGAGCAATCATCAAAATCATGGAAACCTAGCACATCACATAAAGTTTTCAAAATCGTGGAAACACTAGCACCCAAATCACATAAAGCGTAACATTCATGATCTTTAATTTTAATTTTTATAGTAGGTTCCCACTCGTCATAAAGTTTTCTAGTTATAGAAACTTCCAATTCAAGTTTTTTTTCATAAGATTGCATCAAGGCATCAACAATATGTTTGGTAAAAGCTTTATTTTGACTATAAGCATGAGGAGAATTCAACACTGATTGCAACAAGGAAATACAATCTATGAAAGAATATTTATCATAATTAAATTCCTTAAAATCCATAATAGTGGGTTCATTGCTATGTAAAGTTTTGACCTCTCAAATCCCACTTTTACCAAATTTAGCATCAAGATCTACAAACTCCGAATCATTGGGACGCCTTTTAACTAAAGTTGACTCATCTCCAGTCCCATCATTATCAAGATTCATATTGCAAAACAAAGATTTAATAGGGGACACATCAATAACTTTTATATCTTCATCATTATTTCAATGGAAATTATTAGAACACGCTTTTACAAAGCAATCTTTCTTAGCACGCATCCTAGCGGTTCTTTCTTTGCAGTCATCAATGGAAATTCTCATGGCTTTGAGAGACTCATTGATATCATGTTTAGGTGGAATAGATCTAAGTTTCAAAGAATCAACATCAAGAGAGAGTCTATCAATGTTTCTAGCCAATTCATCAACTTTAAGCAATTTTTCTTCAAGCAAAGCATTGAAATTCTTTTGAGAGATCATAAATTCTTTAACACTATTTTCAAAATCAGAGGGTATCTTATTAAAATTTCCATAAGAATTGTTGTAGGAATTACCATAATTATTAGAGTAATTACTAGGTAACGGCCTAGAATTAAAGTTTCCTCTATACACGTTGTTGCCAAAATTATTCCTACCAACAAAATTCACATCCATAGATTCATTATTATTCTCAATCAAAGTAGACAAAGGCATATCATTAGGATCAATAGGAGCACTCTTGGTAGCAAATAATTTCATAAGTTCATCCATCTTTCCACTCAAAACATTAATCTCGTCTATCGCATGAACTTTCTTACTAGTAGATCTTTCGGTGTGCCATTAGGAATAATTAACCATAATGTTATCAAGGAGTTTAGTATCTTCTCCTAATGTGATTTCCATAAAAGTGCCTCCCGCCGCCGAATCTGAAAGATTTCTAGAAGCAAAATTCAATCCGGCATAAAAATTTTGTATGATCATCCATAAGTTCAAACCATGTGTAGGACAATTGCGAATCATTAATTTCATTCTTTCCCAAGATTGGGCAACATGCTCATGATAAAGTTGCTTAAAATTCATAATATCATTTCTAAGAGAGATGATCTTAGCGGGAGGAAAATACTTAGAGATAAAAGCATCTTTGCACTTTTTCCATGAATCAATACTATTTTTAGGCAAAGACGAAAACCAAGTTTTAGCATGATCTCTAAGTAAAAATAGAAATAACTTCAATTTAACAATATCATTATCCGTATCTTTATTCTTTTGCATATCACAGAAATCAACAAAGTTATTTAGATGAGTAGCGGAATCTTCACTAGGAAGGCCGGAGAATTGATCTTTCACAATAAGATTCAACAAAGCAGCATTGATTTCACAAGATTCAGCATCATTACAAGGAGCAATCGGAATGCTAAGGAAATCATTATTATTGGTATTGGAAAAGTCACACAATTTGGTATTATCTTGAGCCATTATGACAAGCAATCCAACACACAAGCACACAAAAGGCAAGCGAAAGAGAGAGGAGAACGGTAAGAAGAGGGCGAATAAAACAGCAAGGGTGAAGTGGGGGAGAGGAAAACGAGAGGAAAATGGCAAATAATGTAATGCAAGGGAGATGAGTTCGTGATGGGTACTTGGTATGTCTTGACTTGAGCGAAAACCTCCCCGGCAACGGCGCCAGAAATCCTTCTTGCTACCTCTTGAGCACTGTGTTGGTTTTCCCTTGAAGAGGAAAGGGTGATGCAGCAAACTACCGTAAGTATTTCCCTCGGTTTTTGAGAACCAAGGTATCAATCCAGTAGGAGGCTCCTCAAAAGTCCCTTGTACCTACACAAACAAACAAGAATCTCGCAACCAACACGATAAAGGGGTTGTCAATCCCTTCACGGTAACTTGCGAAAGTGAGATCTGGTATAGATAATAAGATAAGATAAATATTTTTCGTATTTTTATGATATAGATTGGAAAGTAAAATATTGCAAATAAAAGTAGATCGGAAACTTATATGATAAAAGATAGACCCGGGGGCCATAGGTTTCACTAGTGGCTTCTCTCAAGATAGCATAAGTATCACGGTGGGTGATCAAATTACTGTCGAGCAATTGATAGAAAAGTGCATAGTTATGAGAATATCTAGGCATGATCATGTATATAGGCATCACGTCCGTGACAAGTAGATCGAAACAATTCTGCTTCTACTACTATTACTCCATACATCGACCGACTCCTGCCTGCATCTAGAGTATTAAGTTCATAAGAACAGACTAACGCATTAAGCAAGATGAGATGATGTATAGGGATAAACTCAAGTAATATGATATAAACCCCATCTTTTTATCCTCAATGGAAACAACACAATGCATGCCTTGCTGCCCCTACTGTCACTGGGAAAGGACACCGCAAGATTGAACCCAAAGCTAAGCATTTCTCCCATTGCAAGAAAGATCAATCTAGTAGGCCAACCCAAATTGATAATTCGAAGAGACTTGTAAAGATAACCAATCATACATAAAAGAATTCAGAGGAGATTCAAATATTTATCATAGATAAACTTGATCATAAACCCACAATTCATCGGATCTCGACAAACACACCGCAAAAAGAGTTAGATCGAATAGATATCCAAGAAGATCGAGAAGAACTTTGTATTGAGATTCGAAGAGAGAAAAGAAGCCATCTAGCTAATAACTATGGACCCGAAGGTCTGTGGCAAACTACTCACAACTCATTGGAGATGATGTAGAGGCCCGCCGTGGTTGATTCCCCCTCCGGCAGAGCGCCAGCGAAGGCTCCAAGATGGGATCTCACGGATACAGAAGGTTGCGACGGTGGCAATAGTTTTTCGTTGTGCTCCTGGATGTTTTCAGTGTACTTGGATATATATAGGAGGAAGAAGTAGGTCAGTTGAGCCACGAGGGGCCCACGAGGGTGGGGGCGCGCCCACCCCCCTAGGGCATGCCGGGCACCCTCGTGGCCGCCTCGTTTACTGCTTGACGTCCACTCCAAGCCTCCTGGATTGCGTTTGTTCCAAAAAGATCGCTCCCAAAGGTTTCATTCCGTTTGGACTCCGTTTGATATTCCTTTTCTTCGAAACACTGAAATAGGCAAAAAACAGCAATTCGGGCTGGGCCTCCGGTTAGTAGGTTAGTCCCAAAAATGATATAGAAGTGTAAAGTAAAGCCCATAAACATCCAAAACAGGTAATATAATAGCATGGAACAATCAAAAATTATAGATACGTTGGAGACGTATCAGGGCCCTTGAAATCCTTGGGCCAGCGCTCGTTGTGAAGAGCTGGCACTAAACATGGCACGCCCAAAGTTTTAGAAGTCATCCCTGTCTCCATAGATGATGACGTATAACCGGAGGTTGCTGTTGAGCCGCCAACTGAGCCGCCAGGTCAGCCTCACACTGCGCCCTGCCCTGATCCACCAAAGCATGAGCACCATTACCACCACGCGGCGGGTCAGGCCTACGAGGCTGATTGCAATGTCGCTCACTGTTCGATATAGCTGGTTCATCAATGTGTCTGCTATAACTTCGGCTTGGACGTGGAGTCGAGTGAATGCATTCACGACTGTATGAATAAGCCGCCTGTTGAGCCACAGCCGTCTAAAGAAGTTCTCCGGCTCGCCGTATTTCCATCGTTGCTGTCGACTCATCCTGAACCAGGAGAGCCACCAATCGAGTAGCCACAGCTATCGTGTTATCCATAGGATTAGAATAATGACCCGGGGGCGTCGAAACATGCTGAGGAGGGGTCAAATTCAAATGTGGGGGGTTTGCAGCACGTGGCTGGACCGGTGCTCCAGCCACCGGCGCCTCAATAGCCCAGTCCACCACGGGCGGGTTACTAGTTCCTGCCCCAGGCGTGTTAAAAAGATTTCTCGCATCATAAACTAGGGGTAAACGACTCACATGCCTTCTGTAAAAGATAGCATTTGATGCATCCCAATCCAAGCTCAAGCAAAAAAAATCTGCTTGAAGCCATTCTGCCTCCCTCTCCAAGGTGGCTCGCTCGGTCACCATTCGGGTGTTCTCAGCATTTAAATCCTCCTTGGCTTGAGCTATCTCATCACGTAACTTTGCAACATCCACATTATGTTGCACTGGTTCGACGGGGTCACCTCCGCCATTAACAATGTTGTCAGAGCCTCCAACTGTTCAGATAAAACTTGAGCTGGCGGGCACACAGGGCCTCCTGCCCCAGCTGTCATAGCAGTCGCTGAACCAGAGACAATTAATGCCGCAATTGAAGAATTCTGCCCTGGCTGCGTACCGGCCATGAAGATCGCAACCCTGCTCGGCGGCTCACAGGGGTCTGGAATACTGCCGCAATCAGAACAGCCCCCAAGCCTACCGTCGTGCACTTGATACATGGAGTCGGTCTCGCCGGTTGAGGACTCATCGCGTGAATAGACGGCTGTCTCTCCACCGGCCTCAGATCGTCCTTCCAGATCCACTCCTTGAATACATCCCACAAAGACACGCTTCGGGCCGGCTTGAATCTTGGCTGGCCATGCGTGCTGAGCCGTCTCGAAGATGTCGGTGCAGGTGTCCGACTCAGCATCCAACTTGACAATCTTGCCGTTGAAGACATCAATCCCGCCAAAGGGGACCCGGTACCCATACTTGATTGAGCCGGCCTCGGGGCCCCAGCCTGCATCGTCGATGTAGAGCTTGCCGCGACGACTCTTAGTCATTCGACCCACAACATATCCCTTGAGCCCTGCGAAGTTTCCCTTCAAGAACTCGAAACCACCGTGCACTGTCCCCACAGTGGGCGAAAACTATCGTGGAATTGTCATGACAGTTGCTGTCGGTGTCAAAACCGGCGGATCTCGGGTAGGGGGTCCCGAACTGTGCGTCTAGGCGGATGGTAACAGGAGACGAGGGACACGATGTTTTTACCCAGGTTCGGGCCCTCTCGATGGAGGTAAAACCCTACGTCCTGCTTGATTAATATTGATCATATGGGTAGTACAAGAGTGGATCTACCACAAGATCAAGGAGGCTAAACCCTAAAGCTAGCCTATGGTATGATTGTTGTAATGTATGTTGTCTCCTACGGACTAAAGCCCTCCGGTTTATATAGACACCGGAGGAGGCTAGGGTTACATAGAGTCGGTTACAATGGTAGGAGATCTACATATCCGTATCGCCAAGCTTGCCTTCCACGCCAAGGAAAGTCCCATCCGGACACGGGACGGAGTCTTCAATCTTGTATCTTCGTAGTCTTGGAGTCCGGCGGACGATGATAGTCCGGCTGTCCGAACACCCCCTAGTCCAGGACTCCCTCAGTAGCCCCTGAACCAGGCTTCAATGACGATTAGTCCGGCGCGCATAATGTTCGGCATTGCAAGGCGGGTTCCTCCCTTGAATAATCCTGAGAAGATCATGAACACCAGGATAGTGTCCGGCTCTGCAAAATAAATTCCACATTCCCCCGTAGAGAGAATAAAATGTACACCAGTCCAATCTGCTGACGTATTATGCGGCGTGACATCACACCGCTACCAAGCCTTTGTTCGAATCGTTTTTCTAACTATACCACCTCAGCACGTTTAGCGAAGCGGTTTCCTTGACACGTCTTGTCAAAGCAGAGATCGTGTTCCCCTTATTCCGGGATTCTCATCAATACGGACGTGGGTAACCCAACCGCGCCATTGATGGTGGCGCTTGGGAGATGAGCGAGTTTTATCAGGCCGGTGGGGACGTATAGTTTTTGTCCGCCTATATATAAGGGATAAGGATTCACCTTCTCACCTACGCCTTCTTCCTCCTTTGCTCATCCATCTCCGCGCACTCAAGCTCCAACGCCCAAGTTTGTGCATTTCGCCTCGACCTTCTCCGAATATGTCCGGAGCGGGAGGCAAATGGTTGGCCTCCACCATTAAGGAGGAGCACATCACCAAGCTGCGCACCACCGGATACCTTTCCGGCGATATCGCGCATCCGGTGCCCGACGAGGGGCAGCTCATCCCTACCCCTGGGCCCCATGAGAGGGTCGTCTTCCTTCCCCACTTCCTCCGCGGACTGGGCTTTCCACTCCACCCATTCGTCCGGGGGATCATGTTTTACTACGGCCTGGATTTCCACGATCTGGCACCGAACTTCATCCTCAACATCTCGGCGTTTATCGTCATGTGCGAGGCCTTCCTCTCCATCTGGCCCCACTTCGGCCTGTGGCTCAAGACCTTCAACGTCAAGCCGAAGGTTGTGAAGGGCTCGCAAGCGGAATGCGGAGGCGCCATGTTGGGTAAGTTGCCCAACGTCCTTTGGCTCGAAGGGGCCTTCGTGGACTCCGTCAAGGGGTGGCAATCGGGGTGGTTCTACATCACCGAGCCGCGCAAGCCCGCATGGGCGGTGGCCCCCGAGTTTAGATCTAGCGTCCCCACGCAGCTCACCTCCTGGAAAGAGAAGGGCTTGCAGTGGGGCAATCCGAAGGAGGTGACGGGACTCCGAGCCTGCAACCAGAAGCTGGTGAGCAATAAGCTCAGGCTCGTCGACGTGGTCCAAGTCATGCTCATCCGCCGGATTCTCCCATGCCAAGAACGGGCATTCAATCTGTGGGAGTTCAATCCGGAACAGCACCAGGCGCTGAGCGGACTCTTCGATACGACATACGAAGGCGCCTGGAGGGTGCTGTTTAAGGGCGTCGAAGCCCCCGCATCCGCGACGGAAGATCGCAGATTCTGCTCGCAGCATCCGGCTGATGAGGTAAGTGATTCAACCCCGTTACGGGACACTTGTGGTAATCAAATTGATTCTCAGAGGGTTTCATTCTTTCTTTTCCTTTGACAGGAATGGATGGATAAGGCCAAGCAGCTCATCAGCCTGGCTCCCATGCCAGAAGACCCGGAGAACGCCCGTTTAGTAGGGCTACTGGTTCCGGCACCGCACGTGGTGCCGGAGAAGAAGGCCAAGAAGGTGGCCACGGGGACTCGAAAGAGTTCCCGCAATCAGGCGTCCGACGACGACGCGGACTCCTCCCCCGAAGACGAGGAGGAGGAGGAGGACTCTCTCCCGGAGGAGGGAGAGAAGAAGAGGAAGGCTTCCCCAATAGGGGAGGCCGAAGGGTCCAAGAGGGGGAGGACTATCCCCCCGGACTGTTTCGCCAACACCACCGTTGGCGAGGATGAATGGTCTCCAAGGGCCAGGCGTCCGGCAAGATTGTAAGTATCCGGATCCTTGATATGTAATTTCTTTCGTGTCGCGTAGTGTCCTTCTAATGCCGCGTTCTGTCCGTAGTCCGGCCGATGATGATCTCCCCGCTTCATCAAGCGGGTCATTGGCCCCGTCGGATGTGGATTCACTTCCGACTGCCACTACTCCCCGCACCGGCGAGGACGCCGAGATGGGATCCCAGAGAGGGACCTATCGGGAGGAGGCTCCGGAGGCGCCGTCCGGCTGCCTCCCGGACTTTGTGCCGGACTCTACATCGGAACCTGCAGTGGTTCCAGAGTCCGGCGGGTGGCCCCTTCGAAGGAAGGGCAAGACCGTGACACCGGCGATCTCCGTCCAACCGGAGGCGCCGGATAACTTGTTGGAGGCGCTTAAAGGCGCTTCCATCGAGGAAGAACACCGCACTATCATGAGTGCGGTGATTCAGAAGGTTCAGCTCGCCAAGAGCGGGCTGACCGAAGCCTGCAGCAGCCTTTTAACAGGCTTTGAGGTAAGAAGTTAAAATTATGTAATGTAATACCGCATAGACAGTAGCCCCTGATGCTCAGTTCGGTGTTCGGAAAGAAAAGTCGAACTGAGGATCTAACAAGATACATGCAGGGTTGCTTAAAATATGTCAATATGGGTTTGCAGGCTGCGCTGCTGACCTCTGCCGCACTATCGGCGGAGGTCGAAGTGTTGAAGAAGGATCTCGAGCGGTCCGAGCAAGAGCTCGGCCATGCCAAGAAGCAGCTCGAGGATAAAGAAGGTGAGTCACACCACTTTGAATAGTTACCTTACAGAAAAGGATTTTGGTTGCGCTAAAATTAACAAGGATAATTTGGATATTGCAGGTGCCACGAACGAGGTGGCAGCCCTGAAGGAGGCCGTGTCCGCGGCCGACCGCAGTGCGGCAGCGGAGCGGGAAAAGCGAGAGAAGCAGGAGGCACGGGTGGCGGAAGTACGGCAAGAGCTCCAGGCTCTCATGGAGAAGCATGAGAGTTTGGAGCGTGACTCCAAGACTCGAGAGTCCGAGCTTGCCTCGGCTCTCGAAAGTGCCAAGTCTGCCAAGGCCGAGGCCCGTAAGGCCCTTCAGGAGGTTGAAGATGTGAAGAAGATAGCGGCAGGTAAGGCATTTTTCATGCAAAGCAAGCATGTTAATGTAAACTACCTTACACTTACCCGCATTCGGAGATCTCCAGGGGCGTTTGCCCCCTCGCACAAGGTGCTGGGGTGTTCGCAAAATAGCGCGTTTCACACTTAATCCGACGTCTCGGTCCTGTTATAAGGAGGTGGTAGCGTAGCGAACGAGGCAATCCCGACTATAATGCTTTATCTCTTTCACTTAGCCAATGGAGCTCGAGGGTGGGGCTACGATATAGCCCCTAATGACACCGCACATCCCCGGATTCGGGGTGCATATGTGCCTGACCGGGAAGCGGTCCTTCGTCAAAGCGGGGAATTCTAAACATTCCGATAGTCGATCAAGTGACTGACCAGACTCTCGCTATATGATGACAGTCAGTTTTCGGCTTTCTCTACTGAGGTGCTCGCCCAGCCGAACTGGGGCACAATCGCAGTAGTTCTCCTGGTGCCGCGTTAGCCGGATGATACGGAACGTAAGGCAGCAAAACACAGGAGCCGGGCAAACCCAACATTTGACCAAAGACATGATTCGGAGCTGATGCATATAATGCCTAACTTGAGACGCCGAACACTCCCGAAGGTGTTCGGACTTTATGATAATGGGCAGAATTATGCCCTAAGCCCCTTGTGTCCAGGTACGGGCATGGTCTTCTGACGCGGCCGATGCCAAAGCATCAGGCTCCGCTTTGGCTATAGGGAGGAGCCAAGGGAGATTAACAACAAGAGACAGTAATAAAAAGGTCTACGTAGGGTCTTAATCTGAAAAGAATCCTTGCAACGGGTCCCTACTGCACGTCTGCGCCTGTGTCTCCATTGCGCCGTTATCCTGGACGGGAACGCACGTTGTTCATCTGATTGTTCGTCGCGGCCTTCTTGAGTCCCTGACTGTTGCATCGTGAGTTCGGCAAGTGCGCCGTCAAGCAAGGCTTCTGATTAACAGAGTCCTGTATTCATGAAAAGAAGAAAAGATAAAAAGTAAACCGAAGGGGGGCGCTCATATGAGCCCCTGGTGCGGTCGATCCGCACTCTTTGTCCCTTGTGATCAAGCCCCTCCCCTGCGCCCATGGTATCTCCAAAGCGTAATGATGTGCGCGGAGTGTTATTCTTGCGATCATGCGCGGGCGAGGGGTGGGGCCGCATTGCTACACGTGCTCTGATCGCGCCAGGTGGTCTTGGTTGGCATTGCTCCGGGCGCGTTTTGCTGTATCCGGTTTTTTAATTGCCGGACTTGAGAATTGCCTGAGAAGGCTGCTCTGTACTTCTGCCGCGAGAGCCGCTGTATGTTCGTCCGTTCGGAGGGAGCGTTCCGTATTTCCATTGACCGTGATGACTCCACGAGGGCCTGGCATTTTGAGCTTTAGGTATGCATAATGCGGCACCGCGTTGAATTTTGCAAACGCGGTTCGTCCGAGCAGAGCATGATAGCCACTGCGAAACGGGACTATGTCGAAGATTAGCTCTTCGCTTCGGAAGTTATCCGGTGATCCGAAGACCACTTCCAGTGTGACTGAGCCTGTACAGTTGGCTTCCACTCCTGGGATGACACCTTTAAAGGTTGTCTTTGTAGGTTTAATCCTTGATGGGTCTATGCCCATTTTGCGCACTGTATCCTGATAAAGCAGGTTCAGGCTGCTACCGCCGTCCATCAGGACTCGTGTCAGGTGAAACCCATCGACGATTGGGTCTAAAACCAATGCGGCGAATCCGCCATGGCGTATGCTGGTCAGGTGGTCTCTTCGATCGAAAGTGATCGGGCAAGAGGACCATGGGTTGAACTTCGGGGCGACTGGCTCCATCGCATAGACGTCCCGTAGTGCGCGCTTCCTCTCCCTCTTGGGTATATGGGTCGCGTAAATCATATTCACCGTCCGCACTTGTGGGGGGAAACCCTTCTGTCCTCTATTGTTCGGCGGCCGGGTCTCTTCCTCGTCGTCGCTATTTAGCCCCTTGTCATTGTGTTCGGCAATTAACTTGCCGGCCTGCTTGAACACCCAACAATCTCTATTGGTGTGGGTAGCTGGCTTTTCGGGGGTGCCATGTATCTGGCATAGACGGTCGAGTATTCGGTCCAGATTGGACGGACCCGGAGTGGTTCTTTTGAACGGCTTCTTCCGCTGACCGGGTTTAGAGCCTCGGAATCCGGCATTGACTGCCGTATCCTCCTTATCGTCGCCATTAATGCGGCGCTTGTTTTTGATTCGACGTGACCTGCCGTTGCTGTCCTTAGTATCCGGACTGCCAGTGTTTTTACGAAGATTGTTGCTGCGGGCTAGCCAACTGTCCTCTCCCGCACAAAAGCGGGTCATTAGCGATGTGAGGGCTGCCATGGATTTCGGCTTTTCCTTCCCCAGGTGCCGGGCTAGCCATTCGTCCCGGATGTTATGCTTGAAGGCTGCAAGGGCCTCTGCATCCGGACAGTCGACGATTTGGTTTTTCTTCGTCAGGAACCGTGTCCAGAATTGTCTGGCCGATTCGTCTGGCTGCTGAATGATGTGGCTTAAGTCATCGGCGTCTGGAGGTCGCACATACGTGCCTTGGAAGTTATCAAGGAATGCGGCCTCCAGGTCTTCCCAACACCCAATCGACTCTGCGGGCAGGCTGTTAAGCCAATGCCGAGCTGGTCCTTTAAGCTTGAGTGGGAGATATTTGATGGCATGGAGATCGTTGCCGCAGGCCATATGGATGTGGAGAAGGTAATCTTCAATCCACACCGCGGGGTCTGTTGTACCATCATAAGATTCGATATTTACGGGTTTAAACCCTTCGGGGATCTGATGATCCATTACTTCATCGGTGAAGCATAGCGGGTGTGCGGCGCCCCTATATTGAGCAATATCGCGACGCAGCTCGAGGGAGCGCTGTCTGCTATGTTCAGCCCGGCCGGCATTATGTCCGGCGCGACGGTATTCGTCGTGGGTCGTAGGGCGCCCACGTGATCCATAGATGGATCTGGACTGTTTTGCTTTGTCCTCCAATATATCTCGCAAGTCCGGCGCGTTCCCTCTTGGCTTCGCGCTTCTAGAGCGATGCAGGGGTACGTATTTGGCTGAGGGCCTGGACGCCTCTCTATCACGACCACGAGGTGGTCGGTCAGCCATGTCGTGCGCTGGTGATGAAGGTATGTATGCTTCCTCCTCTAGTCGGGGGAGCAGCTTGCGTCTTGGGTAACTTTTGGAGGGGCGTTCAAGTTTATACTCTTCGGCCGCGAGGACCTCGGTCCATCGATCGGCCAGCAGATCCTGGTCAGCTTGGAGCTGTTGCTGCTTTTTCTTTAGGCTATTTGCCGTGGCTATGAGCCTGCGCCTGAAGCGTTCTTGTTCAACGGGATCCTCGGGTATGACGAATTCATCATCGTTGAGGCTTACTTCGTCTTCGAAGGGAGGCATATAGTTATCATCCTCAACCCCTTCGTCTGCCGCCCTGTGGTGAGGGCTTGCTTCTGCGTCCTCCTGCGCTGAGTCTTGTGGGAGGGGATCGTCTTCGGCACTCTCCGGAGTGTTATTGTCTCCCGTGCCGGAATCTCCATTCTTATTGTGGCGGGATTTTGAGCGGCGCCGCTGACGTCGGCGTTTGGGCTGCTTCTTTAGAGAATCTTCCTCCGCTGCTTTTTCGCCATCCCCTTCTTTTGGGGTATCCACCATGTATACGTCATATGACGAGGTGGCCTTCCAGTGCCCTGTAGGCGCTGGCTCTTGTTCGTCTCCGGCATCGTCGTCCATAGCGTCGATGTCGTCGGAGTCGTAGTCTAGCATGTCGGTTAGATCCTCGACAGTGGCTACAAAGTGGGAGGTGGGTGGGCTCTGAATTTCTCCATCGTCCGCGCTCCAACCGTCCTGGCCATAGTCCGGCCAGGATTCTCCTGATAGCGAGAGATGCTTCAGGGAATTCAGGATATCGCCAAAAGGCGAGTGCTGGAAGATGTCCGTGGCGGTGAATTCCATAACCGGCGCCCAATCTGGATTAATCGGCAGGGGCGCGGGAGGCCCGGAGTCCGACGAGGAGTCCGGCGCCTCGGGATCACAAGTTTCGCAGGGGACAGGATTGGTATTCGGCTCCATTGCCGTGGATGTTGAAGCCCCAAGGTGGCATCTATCCAACGATCCTTGATCTGGGTGATCGGCTCCGGACTAATGGCCGAAGCCGATTCATGTGCGGCCACGAAGGCACTATTCGGCGGCAGAGCTAGATCATGCAAGTCGTCACAGTGCGGCGCGCTTGGCTGTGGCTCGAGTCCGTCGATGATCAAGTCTCGGCGGACATCGGCCGTGAAGTTTAGGCTTCCGAATCTGACCTGACGGCCAGGGGCGTAGCTTTCGATCTGCTCCAGATGGCCAAACGAATTAGCCCGCAGTGCGAAGCCGCCGAATACGAAGATCTGTCCGGGGAGAAAAGTCTCACCCAGGTCGGCGTTGTTGGTTGAAGATGCCATCAAGCCTATCGGTGACGACACAGAGGAACTCTCAATGAAAGCACCAATGTCGGTGTCAAAACCGGCGGATCTCGGGTAGGGGGTCCCGAACTGTGCGTCTAGGCGGATGGTAACAGGAGACGAGGGACACGATGTTTTTACCCAGGTTCAGGCCCTCTCGATGGAGGTAATACCCTACGTCCTGCTTGATTAATATTGATGATATGGGTAGTACAAGAGTAGATCTACCACGAGATCAAGGAGGCTAAACCCCAGAAGCTAGCCTATGGTATGATTGTTGAGATGTATGTTGTCCTGCGGACTAAGGCCCTCCGGTTTATATAGACACCGGAGAGGCTAGGGTTACACAGAGTCGGTTACAATGGTAGGAGATCTACATATCTGCCTCGCCAAGCTTGCCTTCCACGCCAAGGAAAGTACCTTCCGGACACGAGCCGGAGTCTTCAATCTTCTATCTTCGTAGTCTTGGAGTCCGGCGGATATTGATAGTCTGGCTGTCCGGACACCCCCTAGTCCAGGACTCCCTCAGCCACCTTAGCCGACGGAACGGAACGTAAGGCACCAAAACGTGGGAGCCGGGCAAACCCAACTATTGACCCAAGACATGATTCGGAGCCGATTCATATAATGCTATAAGTTCAGGGTGCCGCACTTATGGAAGTGTTCGGACTTATCACACCATAATGTGGGGAACATAAGCCCCTGGTGTATTAGGCCGTACCAAAATATACGGGTGCAAGATGTCATGTAATAAACATATATATAAAAAGGTAGTGTAATTGCAGTTGAAAAGTGCTGCATTATTTATTAAAGGAAGTCTGCAATGAGTGCGGACTGATACAAATAGTGCGGTAAGCAAGGGATTTGGACTAAGTAAACATGTCCCCCTCCAGGGGTGAGCTGCGGACTTGGTGTATATAATCGAATTTAATGCTCGTAATTGAGACCACCTGAGTGTTCGTCGTAGCCTTCTTTCGTCCCTCACTGTTGCATCATGAGTTCGGCAGGTTCACCGCCGGACAGGGCTTCTGGTTAACGGAGTCCTGTGTACACAAAGAAGAAAAATAAAAAATAAAAAGGGGGGCACACTTGCAAGCCCCTGGTGTGGTCAAACCGCACTCTGGGTCCATAGCGATCGTGCCCCTTCCCTTATGCCCATGGTATCTCCAAAGCGTAATGATGTACGCGGAGTGTTATTCTTGCGATCATGCGCGGGCGAGGGTTGGGGCCGCATTGCTACGCGTGCTATGATCGCGCCAGGTGGTCTTGGTTGGTAGTGCTTCGGCCGCGTTTTGCTGTATCCGGCCGTTTAACGGCCGGACTCGAGAATTGCCTTAAGAGGCTGCTCTGAACTTCTGCCGCGAGAGCCGCTGTATGTTCCTCCGTTCGGAGGGAGCGTTCCATATTCCCATTGACTGTGATGACTCCACGAGGGCCTGGCATCTTGAGCTTGAGGTATGCATAATGCGGCACCGCATTGAATTTTGCAAACGCGGTTCGTCCGAGCAGAGCGTGATAGCCGCTGCGAAACGGGACTAGGTCGAAGATTAACTCCTCGCTCCGGAAATTATCCGGGGATCCGAAGACCACTTCCAGTGTGACTGAGCCTGTACAGTTGGCTTCCACTCCTGGTATGACACCTTTAAAGGTTGTCTTTGTAGGTTTAATCCTTGAGGGGTCGATGCCCATTTTGCGCACTGTATCCAGATAAAGCAGGTTCAGGCTACTACCGCCGTCCATCAGGACTCTCGTGAGGTGAAATCCATCGACGATTGGGTCTAAGACCAATGCGGCGAATCCGCCATGGCATATGCTGGTCGGATGGTCTCTTCGATCGAAAGTGATCGGACAAGAGGACCATGGATTGAACTTCGGGGCGACTGGCTCCATCGCATAGACGTCCCTTAGTGCGCGTTTCCTCTCCCTCTTGGGTATATGGGTCGCGTAAATCATGTTCACCGTCCGGACTTGTGGGGGAAAACCCTTCTGTCCTCTATTGTTCGGTGGTCAGGTCTCCTCCTCGTCGTCGCTGTTTAGCCCCTTGTCATTGTTTTCGGCAATTAACTTGCCTGCCTTCTTAAACACCCAGCAATCTCTATTAGTGTGATTAGCTGGTTTTTCAGGGGTGCCATGTATTTGGCATAAGCGGTCGAGTATTCGGTCCAAATTGGACGGACCCGGAGTGGTTCTTTTGAATGGCTTCTTCCGCTGACCGGGTTTAGAGCCTCGGAATCCGGCGTTGACTGCCGTATCCTCCTTATCGTCGCCGTTAATGCGGCGTTTGTTTTTGTTTCGACGTGACCTGCCATTGTTGTCCTTAGTATCCGGACTGCCAGAATTTTTACGGAGATTGTTGCTGCGAGCTAGCCAGCTGTCCTCTCCCGCGCAAAAGCGGGTCATTAATGATGTGAGGGCTGCCATGGATTTCGGCTTTTCCTGCCCCAGGTGCCGGGCTAGCCATTCGTCCCGGATGTTATGTTTGAAGGCTGCAAGGGCCTCTGCTTCCGGACAGTCGATGATTTGGTTTTTCTTTGTCAAGAACCGTGTCCAGAATTGTCTGGCCGATTCGTCTGGCTGCTGAATAATGTGGCTTAGGTCATCGGCGTCTGGTGGTCGCACATACGTGCCTTGGAAGTTGTCGAGGAATGTGGCTTCTAGGTCTTCCTAGCACTCAATTGACTCCGCGGGCAAGCTATTTAGCCAATGCCGAGCTGGTCCTTTAAGCTTGAGTGGGAGGTACTTGATGGCATGGAGATCGTCGCCGCGGGCCATATGGATGTGGAGAAGGTAATCTTCGATCCAAACCGCGGGGTCTGTCGTGCCATCGTAGGATTCGATGTTTACGTGTTTAAACCCTTCAGGGATTTGATGATCCATTACTTCGTCAGTGAAGCATAGCGGGTGTGCGGCGCCTCTGTATTGAGCGATATCGCGACGCAGCTCGAGAGAGCGCTGTCTGCTGTGTTCGGCCCGGCCAGGGTTATTGTATCCGGCGCGACGGTATTCGTCATGGGTCGTGGGGCGCCCACGTGATCCATAGATGGATCTGGATTGCCTTGCTTTGTCCTCCAATATATCTCGCAAGTCCGGCGCATTCCCTCTTGGCTTTGTACTCTTGGAGCGATGCCGGGGTATGGTCTTGGCTGGGGGCTTGGATGCCTCTCTGTCACGACCACGGGGTGGTCGGTCAGCCGTATCGTGCGCTGGTGATGGAGGTACGTATGCTTCCTCCTCTAATCGGGGGAGCAGCTTGCGTCTTGGGTAGCTTTTGGAGGTGCGTTCGAGTTTATACTCTTCGGCCGCTAGGACCTCGGTCCATCGATCGGCCAGCAGGTCCTGATCAGCTTGAAGCTACTGCTGCTTTTTCTTTAGGTTGTTTGCCGTGGCGATAAGCCTGCGTTTAAAACGCTCTTGTTCGACGGGATCCTAGGGCACGACGAATTCGTCATCCTTGAGGCTTGCCTCGTCTTCGGAGGGAGGCATATAGTTGTAATCCTCAACCTCTTCGTCTGCCGTCCTCTCGTGAGGGCTTGCTTCTGCATCCTCCTGCGCTGAGTCCTGCTGGAGGGGATTGTCTTCGGCACTCTCTGGGGTATTATTATCTCCTGTGTCGGAATCTCCATTCTTGCTGTGGCGGGATTTAGAGCGGCGCCGCTGACGCCGGCGTTTGGGATGCTTCTTTAAAGAGTCTGCCTCCGCTGCTTCCTCGCCGTCCCCTTCTTTTGGGGTGTCCACCATGTATATGTCGTATGACGAGGTGGTCTTCCAGTGCCCTGTAGGCGCGGGTTCCTGTTCGTCTCCGGCATCGTCGTCCATAGCGTCGATGTCGTCGGAGTCATAGTCTAGCATGTCGGTTAGATCGTCGACAGTGGCTACAAAGTGGGTGGTGGGTGGGCTTTGAATTTCTTCGTCGTCTGTACCCCAACCATCCTAGCCATAGTACGGCTAGGACTCTCCTGATAACGAGAGGTGCTTTAGCGAATTTAGGATGTCGCCAAAGGGCGAGTGTTGGAAGATGTCCGCGGCGGTGAATTCCATAACTGGCGCCCAGTGCGAATCGATTGGTCGGGGCGCGGGAGGTTCGGAGCCCGGCAAGGAGTCCGGAACCTCGGAATCATGAGTTTCGCAGGGGATAGGATTAGTGTTCGGCTCCATCGCCGTGGATGTTGAAGCCCCAAGGTGGCGTCTATCCACCGATCCTTGATCTGGGCGATCGGCTCCGGACTAATGGCCGAAGCCGATTCATGTGCGGCCACCAAGGCACTGTTCGGCGGCAGAGCTAGATCATGCCCGTCGTCATAGTGCGGCGCGCTTGGCTGTGGCTCGAGTCCGTCGAAGATCAAGTCTCTACGGACATCGGCCGTGAAGTTTAGGCTTCCGAATCTGACCTGAACGGCCAGGGGCGTAGCTTTCGATCTGCTCCAGATGGCCAAACGAATTAGCCCGCAGTGCGAAGCCGCCGAATACGAAGATCTGTCCGGGGAGAAAAGTCTCACCCAGGATGGCGTTGTTGGTTGAAGATGCCATCAAGCCTATCGGTGACGACACAGAGGAACTCTCAATGAAAGCACCAATGTCGGTGTCAAAACCGGCGGATCTCGGGTAGGGGGTCCCGAACGGTGCGTCTAGGCGGATGGTAACAGGAGACGAGGGTCACGATGTTTTTACCCAGGTTCGGGCCCTCTCAATGGAGGTAAAACCCTACGTCTTGCTTGATTAATATTGATGATATGGGTAGTACAAGAGTGGATCTACCACGAGATCAAGGAGGCTAAACCCTAAAGCTAGCCTATGGTATGATTGTTGTAATGTATGTTGTGTCCTACGGACTAAAGCCCTCCGGTTTATATAGACACCAGAGGAGGCTAGGGTTACACAGAGTCGGTTACAATGGTAGGAGATCTACATATCCGTATCGCCAAGCTTGCCTTCCACGCCAAGGAAAGTCCCATCCGGACACGGGACGGAGTCTTCAATCTTGTATCTTCGTAGTCTTGGAGTCCGGCGGACGATGATAGTCCGGCTGTCCGGACACCCCCTAGTCCAGGACTCCCTCAGTTGCCCTAACAAGAGGACTTAGGTGTGGAGCCATCACAACGTAGTTAGCTTGAAGGGGTTAAACGGGAAAAAGGACACAGAGAGTTTTACCCAGGTTCAGCCCCTCGCAATGAGGTAAAGGACTACCCCTACTTTAGGTTGTATTGCTTGGGTTTCGATTACCAGGGAGCGAATACGCTTGACCTAGTTCTCGACTTGTTGTTTCTTTCCTTAACCAGTCGATGGGTCACCCCTTTATATACATAGGTTGATGACCGGCGGCTTACAGAGTCCTGGCCGGCTCATACACAACGTGTCCGGCTCAGTGACCAAACTAAACTTTCCTTAACATACAAGTTAAACATATGGCAGTTTATGCCCGTGGGTCTCAAGTCGCCTCTGGGTCTTGGGTCTTCAGTAAGATTGCTTCATGAACCCCCATCTTCAACATCTTCTTGGGCCTTCTCATTATGAGCCGCCAGTGGAATGACCCGGCCCCTCCTAGGCGGGTCATACCCAATAGTTATATCCCCAACAGACCCCCTCCACACACACACCACAAATCCTTCGCTCAACCCAAATCCCTCGTCACACACATACACACCACCCCTCCCTCGCTCCAAACCTAGCTAGGTCGCCGCCCCACCGCCGCCGCCGCTGTGCCACCTCCATCGTTAACCTCTGTCGGTCCGCCCATGCAGCTTACCCACTAATACATACCCTTGGCGCCCCGAGTTTCTTAGATGACACCTACGAAATGCCCCATTTTCCAGATATCCCCATCACCACCCCCTCCCCCACTCCAGAGGGTCCAAACCTAAGCCTGACTACGCTTCCCGGGCAGCTCGAGAAGCAAATGGCCCAAAAGAGCTTTACCACGGCCTCTTCGCCTGACGTTGGCGAGGTGGCCGCCGAGGAAGCTGATGATGACTGGACTAGGATTGAGCCTTTAAATCTGCAGGCTAGAGTATTTTGGCATGTCACGGACGCCGGCTACGACATTGACATCGCCGACACTGATGGCTTGACGCAATATGTCACAGGTTAAGTTGCCCACCACCAACCCTTTGGGTTTGATAGTCGTCGATCATCAATGGCCCTGCTGCTGATCTCCTGCGGCTCGTTATGAACAATTTGCCATCCTTCATCGCCATGGAGCCCCTTTTGTCATTTCTGAAGGACATATTCTACGACGCTGGCTTGGGATCCTCAGCTGGCAAGTTAGACTTCATCGACGGCGATCACGAGGAGGAGCTAATCTGTGACAAGTGAGGAAATCCATGATTTGTTTTCTCGAACCCCTTTTGTACTGAGAACCTATCCAGTATTTATTGCTATATTTGGTTGTTTACATTAAGCCTTGTTTATTTCTACGGTTTATGGTTGTTCTGTTCTTTGTAATTAGCATATGTCCAGTTTCAATGGCCATCTTCGGTAGTTCGTAGTATGCCTTGTTTATTTCAGCTACTAACAGTGTGATGTTCTATATTTGCTAGTATGAAATTGAACTGTACAGTGTAATCCATCCTTGTTTATTTCAGCTACTAACAGGATTACCAAATTTAACAATAGCTCTATGAATGACTATATTTGGTTGTTGTTAAGCATGTGTACTCCCTCCGAATCTTTTTAGTTTGCATATAAGATTTGTCTAAAGTCAAGCCCCGTAAAGTTTGACCATAACAAAATACCAACATTCACAATATTAAATAAATATTAATACATGTTTCATGACTTAAATTTTCATATTGTATAACTTTAGCATGGTAGATGTTGATATTTTTTCATATAAATAAGGTCAAGCTTTATGAAGTTTGACTTCAGAACATTCTTATATGGAGTGTAAAATGGACCGGAGGGAGTATTGAACACACCTTTCCATTTGATTTAATAATGGCACTGTTTGGATACTCTAACTTAGCTAGAGGTTAGAGTTAGTTTCTAACTCATGACAGTTAAAAGGGAGAGAGAGATTGGTGGAATAGTTGATTGTATTGCTTGAGCCTCGTGGGCATATATATAGGAGTACATGGTCATCTTGGAGTACAAGTCAACGTAGAATAAATGATACGCTATCCGATGTTTCCTAAATAACAATGATACTAAACAATGACTAACCCTGAACTAATTCTAGACAAAGAGGTGTTTGGATTACAGTGTTAGATTGACAATAAATGCACTAGGAGAACTAGCCCCAATCAGCACCTCTTGGGTGCGATAGTTGTTTTGGGTGGGTTTGACGCAACTAGCTCAAACTAGCCCTCATGTACTTTAGGGCTATTTGAGCCCAAACTAGCTCAAACCAACTCTAACCCATGGATCCAAACATGTCCAATAACTAGTGTACTTTGACCTGTACAATACAAGTTTGAATGACTACATTTCCTTGTTTTTAAACATTAGGCATGTTGAAGTTAATAACACACCTTTCCACTTCTTGTTTTTAAATGTTAGGTTTTTAACAATTTGGTCTTGCACATGTAGATCCTGTTGTTAGAGGTTTTGACCCACTGTTTGACCCTTTTTGCATATGTGGAAATGAGTTGTCCATGAATATCAGCCAAGTCAAGAAACTCAGAAAGATTGTTACGATAAAGAAATTAGTGACAAAAAACAATAAGATCTTTGTCTGCATAATGAAGAAGACATAAGTTCACTACGGGATGGTACAAACTATTATATCTTGTCTCTTTAAATCCTTTGCGCCATTTCAAATCTAGAGAAGATATTTATGCTTATCCTTGTTTTCAGGCCTTTCCAAAGTAGTCCATTGATGATTACCTCTCAAACCACTTGTGTGGTTAGGAGGTGAGGAAGGTATTCATACAAAACCCACGGTTTAATATTGAAGTGTTCTTGAAGAGGACGAAGGATAGACAATCAATCATCCACAGGCACTGGCCTAAAGTTGCAAAGACGTTCAATATCAATGAAGGCTCAATATTCGCCTTCCGCTTTAGCAGTTTTCCATATGATATTCATCTGTCTATGTAATGTCTATGATGCCAATTTCAAAAGGTTATAGATGTTGCATGTGAAACTTGGTGCTGGTGCAGTTGTGTAATGGGGTAGCTGAGTGCTAAAGCTATATGATGTTGTACTCTGATGTAATTCAATTATGAAATCCTGCTTCCTTAATATGGAAATGAAATATATTGTGTGCTTAATATGAAATGTCAATTAGATTAATAAATGGATTATTAATAATAGGGTAATTAGCCTGCTAATGGCCAATTTGCCTGCTAATTGGGTTTTTCTATTGCAAACGGTTATTGAGAAAACACAGTGGGCGATGACCTCAGGCAACACACATAGTTTCTAGGAATAAACCGTGTTGGATCAATAAACAATCACACACGACATTCTCTAGAAAATTGTTTGCATTATGCCACCTTGCGCAAACGTTTACCACATAAAAAGTGTGTGTGTGATGGACAAACTTTGCCACATAGCTTCTTCTACGCACCGTGTGTGATGCATTCAATAATGCAAACGATAAAATTGTTAATATCGTGTGCAATGGCAATGCTATCACAAACGATTTAATGGGGAAAATTGTGTGTGATTTACCTACGAACGGAAACATTTTCCTTGGAGTGACTGTGTGGGATGTATATACGAACGGAAACATACTTCTTAGATTAACTATGTGGGATGCACATACTAACAGAAACGTATTCCTTGGATTGACTTTGTGGAATGTACATACGAACGGAAACGTTTAGCCGGGACTGACTGTGAGGGATGTACTTATGACCGGAACGATTTGGCATGTATAATCATATTTTTTAGCACAACTGTACGTATAACCATATTTGATCGCTTCCCATCGCACACGACCTCATTTTGCCGAGTGTGTGTACCGGGAGGACCTATCCCTAACGGTTTCTATGTTGTGTGGGAAGGATCCCCCTATCGCAGTTACTCATTTGGCGACGGTTCATAACGCCATCGCGAAAAGGTGTTAAAAACCAGCTGTATAGCACCTCGTTGTACAAGTGATACCTTGCTTCCAAGGCTCTGCATATACTGCGCGAAGGTGCTACTTGTGAACTGTGTGCCGTTATCAGTGATGATTCTATTTGGAACCCCAAAATGGCAAACTAGTCCTCTGAAGAATTTGACAGCTGACTGCGTAGTCACCTTGCTCGCTGGTTCTACTTCAGGCCACTTTGGGAACTTCTCGATGGCAACGTACAAGAACTCAAAGCCTCCGGTAGCATGGGAAAGGGGCCCAGAATATCGAGCCCCCAGACCGAAAAAGGCTAGGAAAGAGGGATTGTTTAGAGGGCTTGTGTTGGATGATGTATGCTCTTTGAATGGAACTAGCATGCTTTGCATCCCGTTACTAGCTTACTTGCATCCTGGAGGGTAGTGAGCCAATAAAAACCTTGCCGCAAAGCTTTCCCGACAAGGGCTATTGATCCTTATGTGCGAACCACATATGCCTCCTTGTATCTCCGCAAACAACTTCAGTCCATCTTCCCGGCAAATGCACTTCAATTTCACCCCGTTTAGTCTCTTTCTGCACAAGATGTTGTCCACAAACTAATACATACTCGATTGATGGGCTACTTTCTCAGCTTGCTCTTGATCATCGGGAAGTTCTCCTGTTTGGAGAAATTGAACTATCTGCTGCGCCCATGCCGGAGCCTGTGGCTCGACCACAAGGACTAAAGGCATCTCTTCGGCTGCAGGAGTGCTAGCCTCGATGGCAAGAATCTGATATTCTGGTCAAGGACACTGCTCACTCGGCAATATTCTTGACGGCGGCTTCAAGGAGTTCTGCCGAAAAATATTTGTCGGTGCTTAGCTTCCTTCTGTTTTTTGCTCTCATTGATGGGATTGAGGGAAGTCCTGGACTAAGGGGTCCTTGGGCATCCGGTCTATTCAATATGGGCTGAACTGATGGGCCATAACGATGAAGGAAGAAGGCCACCTCCCGTGTCCGGTTAGGACTCATGTATGCGTGAACGGCAAGATTAAGTGTCCGGATATGCTATTTCCTTTATCTATAAACCGACTCTGTACAACTTTAGGCCCCTTCGGTGTCTATATAAACCGGAGGTCTTAGACCAGAGGGAGGATCATAACATTCATAGGCTAGACAATCTAGGATTTAGCCATTACGATCTTGAGGTAGATCAACTCTTGTAACCCCTATATCTATCGAATACAATCAAGGAGGACGTAGGGTTTTACCTCCGTTAAGAGGGCCCGAACCTGGGTAAACATTGTGTCCCTTTATACATTGTTACCATCAATCCTTAGACACACAACTTGGCCCCCCCTACCCGAGATCTGCCGGTTTTGACACTAACATTGGTGCTTTCATTGAGAGCTCCGCTGTGTTGTCAATGGAATGATTGATGGCGCACCTCTTCATCAACAATGATACTGTGTCCAGGGAGACTTTTCTCCCCAGAAAAGTCTTTGTGTTCGGCGGCTTCGTGCTACATGTTGGCTCGACCGGCCACCTCAAGCAGGTCGACAGCTACGCCCCTAGTCACCAGATCAAGTTCGGGAACTTGAACTATGTCGCTGATATCCGAGGGGATCTAATCTTCGAGGGATTCATGGCCCGGCTGCTCCCCACCCTCATAAACAGGGACCTTTGGATCCGCTATGAGATCCCATCCAGGTGCAAATGCTCACACCTGCCTCGGCCTGAGATCCGGGGCAGATCACGTTTTCCAATGACAAAGGGATCGACCCCGCCGGACTCTCTCCTACCATGGAACTCTCAGCCGGATACCCAGATGCGATCACACCATTGGTAAGCCCGGAATCATACGAGACTCTCCCAGTCATCAGAGAGCTGGACTCGCCTCTGGAGGATAACTACGAATTGCTGAGGTCTGCATCCCTCAGACACAATCAAGTGTCCGGCCCTGCAGATCCACAGACTCCCATCCAGCTTTCGCTTTTAAACGAAGCACTAGGCTTAATGCAATCTCTTGCCGTTACGGAAGCCTCGCCTCTGAACTACACCTACCATGGGCTGGGGGCTAAGGTCGGGGAATTTTTCACCCCACCCACCACCCACTTAATAGCCATTGTCGAGGATTTAACTGACATGCTAGACTATGCCTCCGAAGACATGGACGGCATGGACGATGATGCCGATGCCGAGCAAAGCCAAAACCTTCCTATTACAGGGCGTTGGATGGCCACTTCTACCTACGATGTATACATGGTGGATACTCCTGACGAAAAGGACGATGATGGCATTCAAAATCCAGGCATGGACAAGCCCGTCGACGAACCACCAAAGTGCCGGCGTCAGCGGTGCCGCTCACGATCGTGTGGGGCAAAGGATAGCACTACCGGCATCGGAGATAATGAAACCCTGGACAATGCCAAAGACCACCCTGTCGAGCCCACGTCCGAACACGACGACAAGGAGGAGGGTCAGTACAGCCCCCAGCATGCTGATCACGAAGACTCGGAGGACAACAATTACTTACCTATCTCCGAAGAGGATGTGAGCCTCGGTGACGAAGAGTTCATTTTCCTAGAGGAACCCCTCGAACAAGAACGCTTCAATCTACAACTCATCGCCACAGCGCGGAGCCTGAAAAAGAAACAATAGCAGCTTCAAGCTGAATAGGACACACTCAATGATAGATGGACTAATGTCCTATCAGCCAAAGAGTGCGGCCTTGAGCGACCAGTAAAAAACTTATCCCAAGCGCAGGCTGCTGCCACAATTCAATGATGAGGCCCTCGAGCCAATCCCGTCGAAGTACAACTATGCTGATCAACCAGGCCGACCACCACGTGGACGGGACAAAACGGCCTATCAAGTAGAATACTGTCGGCGTTCTGGGAACGGGGGTCCCCAGACTTGCCTGCCTGCAGCCTGCGGCGTGGCTCAAGCGGTGGCCCAGTGCAGCCCATCTTCATCAACACAAACTCAAGACCCTTGCGAGGGGCCAAGCCTCGCGGGGCGGACGACGCAAGGCTTCCTCAGGAGCGGCTCGCCAGGCAGACTCGCGAGGAGGCGGAGAGATCAAGGCAAGGGTACCTCGCGAGGTGCTCGTGACGCAAGCCATGACGATCGAGACCAGGCGGGCGCCGGCCTACGCAGTGTCCTTGTTTCCTCTTTGGTGCAAAGGGGGCAAGCACAGGCGTCGATTACTGAGGCATCAGGCAAAGGATACCATTTCGGTGCAACAAGACCAGGACCAGCAGAGCAGCAGGATGGAGGTCATCGTGGAGCCAGTGCCTTTGGCAGCAGAAGACCAACTTTAGTCAGGATAGCTTGTACTAGATGTTCCCCTTCAAAATGGTCGTTGTTGGCGCCCTTCCCACTCAATATTTGGGAAGAGGACCAGGGCCTCTATATATAGAGCTAGCCACCATGGTAGAGGGTATCTGATCCATCATCTCATAGAGTCCCCATCAGATAGAGAGGCGATCGAACTCTCCCAAGTAGTTCATCGCACCAGCCCAAGAACACCTCTCGCGAGCCTGTTCTCCCCCTTGTACTGTTCATCATCAGCCCCTGAGGCAATCCACCACACCACACACTGGAGTAGGGTATTACACTAGAACAGTGGCCCGAACGAGTATAAATCTTGAGTCCCTCGTGTTGTTCATCGTTAGCTTAGATTCTCGCGAGGCAATCGGACGTGGATTGGTAGGGGAAAGATCTTCGCGCGCACCCCAGAGTTCGAACCTTAAGGGTCTGCCGGAACCCAACATCCGACATTTGGCAAGCCAGGTAGGGGTGCGCCGGAATCTTTCTTCCGCTGTTCTGCGTTCGACCATCCGTCGTGTCCATGGCTGACGCTCACCGGGCTCGTGCCGAGCGTCGGGCTGCTCTCGCCGCCCGCGTCGCCGAGACGGCTCCCGTCGGCGGGTGTCCCTGTCGTTCCCCGTCACCTGGCGCCAACGCCTCCACTGGCCCGGTGGGGAACGAGCAGCAGGCCTCGTCGCTGCATACCTCGGTGCGGCGGGAAGGCCGCACCGCCACCCCGTCACTGACTACAGCTGGTTCGTCGTCCCACACCTGTCGCACTCCCACGGACGCGCACGCCGCGCTACTCCTGGCGCGTGAGCTTTTGCACTACCGTCCCATGGACGACCTCTACGAGGAGTGGCTCGCTCGCATCACCGAGCTCGTTAGTGCCACAGGAGGCTCCCCCGCGCTGTCCCTCTCGCTGCCTTGCCCTTAGTCCTGCGCGGCTGATGTAGCCCAGGAGGTGCCTCCGCCACCTCCTCCCCAAGAAGGCGCCCTGGATCCAAGGTGTGTGGCCCCAGGACGAGATCCACTGTGTCCAGCACCCGCGCGACAAGAAAGGAGCTGCCAAGAAATCCCTCGTCCCCAAGAAGGTGCTCGTGTGCTTCCTGCACCCACACGCCATGACCGCATCCCTGCGCTAGCAGGTCAAGACCCCGCGCTGCTCCAGGCAGCGGCGCGCGGGAATCCGTAGGAGCAAGCCCCGCGTTAGCAGAGAGCTCCGGTGGCCACCGCAGGCTGTCGCGCCTTCACCACCGAGCTATGCAGTGTCGCCTGGCCGGGAAAGTTCTAGTCGGACCTGCCTCCTCGCTACGACGACACTGCCGACCCTGCGGAGTTCCTGCAGCTCTACGAGCTGGGCATCGAAGCCGCCAACGGGGACGAAAAGGTCATGGCGAACTGGTTTCCCATGGCGCTCAATGACGATGCCCGCACCTGGCTCCTGAACCTGCCTCCTTGAACGATCTCCTCCTGGGACGAGATGCGCACCCGCTTCATCACTAACTTTCAGGGCACTCACGACCGTCCGCCGGCCGTGGGTGACCTGCGCCGCATCAAGCAGCAACCCGAAGAGACCTTGCAGAAGTACATCCAGCGTTTCAACAGCGCTCGCCTCAAGATTCCCAAGGTGACCGAGGAGGCCATCATCTCGGCGTTCTCTGACGGCGTCCACGACGTCAAGATGAAGGAGTAACTGGCGATCCACGAAGATCTATGCACGCCTCTGGAGCTGTTCAACCTGGCGACCAAGTGCACAAGGGCTGAGGAGGGACGCCTCTCCCTCCTCGAGCTCCCAGCTACAGATCCAGAAGAGAAGAAAGTCAAGGCCAAGGATGTGAAGCGCAGGGAGCAGCTGTGCTCGCAGCAGAGCCGGACACGAAGCGTGGCAGGGACCAGCCGGAGTCATCCAAGGGCAGCCGGTACTGTGTGTACCACGATCTCCACACCCACAACACCAACGAATGCCAAGAGCTCAGGGCCGTGCGAGAAGGCCGTGTCGGTCGACGCCTCGAATGCAACGATCGGGGCTACGGCCGAGGCGGAGGCAGAGGTGGAGGACGATGGGACGACCGTGGCCCTCGCCAAGGGTGGCGTGACCGACCTCGCGAGGACTGCTGGCAGGACCAGCCTCGTGAGGGGGCTTGGAGGGATCAGCCTCGTGAGGATCGCCCACAAGGCAACGCAGGCCTTCCTCCTCTGCCACCACTGCCAAGAAGGAATGACGATCATCATAAGGACGAGGGGGCTGGGGGCTTCCAGGAGCCGCGTGCTATCGCTTGCACCTTGGGCGGTGCCTAGGCCCCAGCCTCTCAGTGCATCTTCAAGCAGTTTTCTCGCAAGGTGAATGCAGTCCTCCCCAAGCTCGAGGCCACACGCCCTCTCAGGTGGTCCGCGTGCACCATCATGTTCAGCTCAGCGGATCAGCTCAAGTGCGCGGCAATGGCCGGTGTCCTCCCAATGCTCTGTTCCCCAATAATCAGCAATGTGCAAGTTACCAGGACCCTCATCGACGGCAGAGCAGGGCACAACGTCCTGTCCATCGAGACATTCAACAATCTCCAAGTGCCATACGATCAGCTTCAGCCAATCAAGCCTTTCTCAGGAATCACTTATGGTTCCACTGTCCCGATAGGGCAGGTCCGCCTCCCTGTCACCTTTAGACAGTGCAAGAACTACTGTACCGAGCTCATTGACTTCGACTTCGCCCACATTCGCAGGCCATACAATGCCATCCTCGGATATCCAGCCCTGGCCAAGTTTATGCCAGTGACTCACCATGGCTACAACGTCCTCCAGATGCCAGAAGTGGTGGAGTCATCACGGTCCCCTGTGAAGAAAAGGATGCGGTGTGCTCCCTTGAGCTCGCCTTCCAAGCCGCGTCGATCGAGGACCCAGATAGCAAGAGTGAAAACCTTCCTGAAGCAGCTCCCAAGAAGAAGAAGACATCACCCAGCTCAAGACCTCAGGAGGCAGGCACCTCCGGAGGCGCCGCGCCAGGATCTGCGCCCATCCAAGGGGCGCCGCCCTCCATCGCATAGGAAGGCGCGCCCGGCGCCCTCCTCAGGCAAGGCTCGGGGGCTCTCTCCTGGAGGGTCACTGACTTTGCCAAGATCATGAGGGAGGCGCTCGGGCACCACTTGGAGGCGTGCTTCGCGGCACGTTTCCCTCAGGAAGGCATAAGGCAAGGTGGGCCCAACCCTCAGGAGTTCATCACCAAGATCACTCAGGAGATGCAGGAATCAAGAGTCATGCACGACAACCACTGCCTGCCCAGCGTAGCTCACCATCTAGGCGAGGATGGCGGGCTGTGCATCTGCATCGACTACCCAGGGCTCAATCGAGTCGCATCTCAGGAGCGCTTCTGGACTTCGCGCGTGGGACGTTGCGAGGGTTCGACTCACAGCTACGTTCGCATGCCTTTAGGCCTGCCGAACGCGGTTGCTGCTCACCAGTGTCTGATGAGGAGCATTCTGGAGGCTTGGGTGGCCAGGCACCGCGCATTCCTAGCGGAAATGGAGATGGACCTTGCCGAGCCGACCGGACCTCCAGAGCCTCCCGGGGCTCAGAGTTCCGAAGGCTCGTGAGGATTGGCTTCTTCACCACGCATCGTCAGCTACTCCAACAATGGCCCTGCAATGATATCAGGTGACATCCTTCGAGTTTCATTTCAGATGGGAGCGCCCTCTGGGATGCATCATTCCCAGGTCGCGTGGATCTGTCCCTGCGGTATGTATCCATTTTGCTTATGTCTTTAGCTTACCTTGTTGGGGCGCCCCTCGGGCTGCATCATCCCCAAGCCGCTCGGCCTGACCCAAAGGTGTGTGCCTTTCCTTGCATCTATCTAAGTTGGATTGCCTTTTCATGCTCTACCTATGATTATCACTCTCGCCTGTCGTGGCCCCTTTCTCTCCCTCATGCAAATCACTTGCACGTTAAAGGGGGTGCCTGAGCATCGCGACTCGAGAGCTCTTACTGGCTCTCCAACCCTCACCACCTGGCCTTGTCCACGGCATCGCGACCTGGCATACCAGTGGCGGCAGAGCCTGCTCGAGGGCCGGGACCTGAGGATGTAGAGCATTTGCATCTAGCCCTCATGCAGGAACACTCAGCTGCCCAAGGCTCAAGATCAGGCACAACCCGCCTTGAGGTTGGGCCTCGTGAGTCCCGCGCTGGCTCACGAGTGCCCAGATACACCTCGTCTAGACCTACCGTGCGGGCCACGTGTCAGGGTGGGGCTGTACATGCCCCGGGGGCTCCTCCCGGAGGGGAGCCCCCTCCCACGTACCAGTGGAAGCACCATGCTCCGTGCTGGCTAACGACACTTCCGAGGAGCGGCTATGCCCTTACACATACGGAAGCGCTATGCTCCGCACTAGTGATAAACAACCGAGGGCAGCCGACGGTTGTATCAACCTCATGGAGCCCAGAGCTCAGTGTCTGGCCTCACCGCAATGCCTCACCTTGGGAGCACCGCCCGAGGGGGCTGGTCACGGGGGCTGCGCCCGGGTCACGCCCGAGCGCATGCCACCTAGCCAGGTCCCTCGGACCTGGTCGTCGCGCGCCCCTCCCCAAGCGGAGCCAAGGTATGAAGACCCGTTTGAGCGTCAAGGGGGACTCCTAAGCATTGCGACTCAGGAGCCTAACTGGTCATGTAGCTCCTCACTCCTTAGTTCCAAAAGGCTAACGGCGGTCGAGGTATGCGCGGGGCCGGGCCCTGCCGACGTAGAACGATAGATCCTGTCCTACACCCCCTCCCTATTTGTTGTTTGCGCATCAAGGGGGATTCCTGAGCATCGCGACTCAGGAGCCTAACTTGCCACGTAGCCCCTCACTCCTTAGTCCCGTCCTGGTGATCCGATCGGGGCTAAAGGCACTGAGGTATGCGCGGGGTCGGGCCTTGCCGACGTAGAACACAAGCAAAATAGGAAGGAAACTGCAAAATCTAGCAAATTCAGAAGCAAATATTACAGACCATAAATTGTTCTCACAATACCAAACACAAGTTTAAACGCCTCCACGAGGCACGGTGCATGTTGTAGGAATCGAAGCAGGAAAGAAGCCGCGAGAAGATCACCCCTGGGTCACGCCGCCGATCGTGGTAGAGTTGCGCTTGTCAGCTCCGCCCCCCGAGGCCGCGGAGCCAGCAGCGCCTCACTTGGGCGCGGTGTTGAAGGCGTGGAACTTCGCCAGCAAGGCCTCCGCTTGACCCTTCACAGCCTCGGCAGCAGCGGCGGAGCGCTTGGCGTCCACGGCTCCAGCAGGTCGTCAAGGTTGGCGTCGGGGTTGCGCAGGTAGACGTGGCTGAGGATCCGCGTCAGCGCTGCGGAGGAGAGGACATGAGCCTCAACTTCGGCCATGGGGCCGATGCCGGTCACGACCTCCTCAAGTGCCTCGACAAGGAAGGGAACCAGCTTGGCGGGGCCTTCCGTGGCTCCGGCCAGTGGTTTCTCCAGGCCCTCTTCATAAAGCGTCTTCAGCGTCGTGCGAGCCCTCTCCTCATGACGCGTGAAGGCGCCGCGGTCCGCGGCCAAGACCTTCGCCTTCACATCCAGCTCAACCCTCTCCATTTTCAGCGCCTGCTCCAGCATCTTCAGTCGGCCGCGGTCAGCTGAGAGTTCGGTGTCGCGGTCCTTGACGGCAGCCTCCCGAGCATTCATCTCCTCCTCCTTCGCCTGACGGTCGCGAACCTCCTTGGCGAGCTCGTCAAGCAGCCCTTGTAGCTCTCCCTCCAGCGTCTTGCAGTGGCCCTTAACAGTTGAAGCATCCTTCAATGCTGCGTCACAAGCGGCTATGGCCTAGGAGGTGACCTACTTCTCCTCCTCGGAAGCCGTCATAGCCTGGCTCAGCGCCGCTCGGACAGAGGCGTTAGAGCAAACCCAGCTGGAGACCAGCTCCAGGCGCCCGGCCACCAGGCGGGGGTCGGCGCCCCGGAGATCCTCTCGCAGCTAACTCAGCTCGTCGGCAGCGCGGTCGAAGGTGGCGGAGGAGGCAGAGGAGACGGAAGCTGGCGGAGTAGGAGGAGAAGACGGCAGCGTGATTACAGCTTGGGAGGCAGGGACCTCCTGAGCCTTGGCAACTTCTGCGACAGCATCAAGCACAGGCGCCCCAAAAGTCAGCGGGGCCACGGGGGTTAGCTCCCCGCCAGAGCGTCCCTCCTGGCCTCGCGAGGATGATCGGGCAGGGGAAGTGCGGGTTCTGTTGCCTCCCTTCCCCGCGAGTGAAGACGCAGCCATGGCCGGTGAGCCCACCCCAAGCAGGGTCGCCGTATCCCCCTTCATCCTCTTCGCCGCAGGTGGCAGCCTACCCAAATAAGAGACGCCAGGCCTCGACGGCAAAAATAGGAGCAAAGCGGAGTTCCAGTACTTACTTGTCGGCTATCGCGGGATCCCACGGACTCCGGCCAAGCTTGAAGCCCGAGAGCCTCTTGCGGGGCTCAGCCTCGGGAGGCCCAGTAGCAGAGGAAGGCGCACCTGAAGGGCTGGAGCTGGCTCCAAGCGGCACTAGCGCTGGTGTAGATCCTCGGGAGATCAGCCCAGACCTGTCCTTCTTCGGGATCAAGGGCGGGTCCTCCCCCCCCCCCCCCCCCCCCCCCCGCCTGGCGCCGGCCTCATCGTCATCCGGCATGGAGCGGAGGGCACTGGATCTGCGCCAGGGGGAAGTCTCCCCCATCCCCTTGAGGGTCGCCTCCGAGTCACGCTCCTCCTCGTCCTCTTCATCTTCCTCCTCTCCCCCGCCGGAATCATCAGAGGATAAGTTCACCGTCGCCATCGCCGCCTGGCCCTCAGGGGCCTCCACCGGCACCAAACCGACCCCATCGAAGGTGGGCATGGTGTCCACCACCCGCTCCCAGTCATCGTCAAGGAACAAGGGGACTGGAGCATCCTTCGGGCTTGCCACGTCCTCCCCAACCAGGAAGCAGAGGGCTACGGTCAGATCCTCGTCAGCCAGGGCCTCCGAGCTCAGGCGGAGGACGACATCTGCATCCTCGAGCCTCCATAGTGGGCATGAGTGCGCCTCAAGAGGGGCCACCCTGTGTGACAGGAACTCCCTCAGGAGCGTGGCCTCAGTCAGCTTCGCCGCTCTCAGGTTGCCCGGCCTCAGGTCAGTGTTCATCTTCTCCAGCACCAGTTTCGCCCGCCGGTCGTCGAGCTTCACCCGAGACCACGCCTCGACGGCCTCGGGCTGCTCTGTGGGCAGCTCCAGCAGGGGGTTGTTGCATCTGGCGTCCACCATGACCCACTTGCTCCGGAAGCCGTCAGCCCTCTTCCCGGCCTTCGAGATCGCGTTGGCTTTGGAGTACGTGACAAAGCCTACGTACACCGAGATATTGGCGCCAGTGAGCTGGAGGGACAAGAAGTGGCGCAGCAAGGCCACAGAGGGCATCACCCCAACGTCTGCCTCACAGTAGTAGGCGAAGA
This sequence comes from Triticum timopheevii, assembly GCA_963921465.1. Taxonomy (NCBI): domain Eukaryota; kingdom Viridiplantae; phylum Streptophyta; class Magnoliopsida; order Poales; family Poaceae; genus Triticum; species Triticum timopheevii. The sequence goes on from OY997270.1 coordinate 147,818,586, forward strand.
TCGCCAGGAGGAGAATGGAGTTGGGGTGGAGATGCAGAGCATGCAGCTGATATTGGCGGAGGACAACAAAGAAGAACTCAGAGAAAGGAGGCACCAGGCCAGCAATGACGGCGCTGATGAAGAGGGGGTAGAAGGTGCTCCCCCTGTCCTCCGGCTGGGCGGAGCCGGGCCGGAGCACATTCGCCCCCATCTCGTTGCCCTGCACCACCACCATCTGGCGCGTGAGGGCAAGATTCTTCTCTGTCATGTTCGGAGGATCTAGAGCCGGTGAGTACCAGGCCAATGGAGCCTTGGCCGCGGCCTTGCGGGGCACCATTGCTCTCCGGAGATGAAAGGTTGAGATAGATCTGGAGATTTCGGAGGGCAGAGAGCAAGAAAGGGGATCTCGAGCAAGGCAGATGAGAGTAATGAAAGTAAGCCTAACCCCGGGCCAGCCTTTTGTCAGTCGGGCAGTTGCCGAGGCAGCGTGGGGAAACGGAGACACCCACGTCCAATCAACCGCCACGCGGCGCCCAAGGCCGCAGGCTGTTGGGGCCCGCGGTGCTCTGCACTTGCCCCTTCGCTTCTCTGCTAAGCCAAGTCCGAGCGCGCCTTGGGCCCGGGGGCTACTGTCAGTCTTCTGGGAATGGGGGTCCCCAGACTTGCCTGCCTGCGGCCTGCGGCATGGCTCAAGTGGTGGCCCAGTGCGGCCCATCTTCATCAACACAAACTCAAGACCCTCGCGAGGGGCCAAGCCTCGCGGGGCGGACGATGCAAGGCTTCCTCAGGAGCGGCCTCGCCAGGCAGACTCGCGAGGAGGCGGAGACATCAAGGCAAGGGTACCTCGCGAGGTGCTCATGACGGAAGCCATGATGATCGAGACCAGGTGGGCGCCAGCCTACGAAGTGTCCTTGTTTCCTCTTTGGTGCAAAGGGGGCAAGAACAGGCGTGGACTACCGAGGCATCAGGCAAAGGTTACTGAGGGAGTCCTGGACTAGGGGGTGTCCGGATAGCCGGACTATGATCATCGGCCGGACTCCAAGACTATGAAGATACAAGATTGAAGACTTTGTCCCGTGTCCGGATGGGACTTTCCTTGGCGTGGAAGAAAAGCTTGGCGATACGGATATGTAGATCTCCTTCCATTGTAACCGACTCTGTGTAACCCTAGCCCTCTACGGTGTCTATATAAACCGGAGGGTTTTAGTCCGTAGGACGAACAACCATTACAACAATCATACCATAGGCTAGCTTCTAGGGTTTAGCTTCCTTGATCTCGTGGTAGATCCACTCTTGTACTACCCATATCATCAATATCAATCAAGCAGGAGTAGGGTTTTACCTCCATCGAGAGGGCCCGAACCTGGGTAAAAACATCGTGTCCCTTGTCTCCAGTTACCATCCGCCTAGACGCACAGTTCGGGACCCACTACCCGAGATCCGCCGGTTTTGACACCGACATTGGTGCTTTCATTGAGAGTTCCTCTGTGTCGTCACCGATAGGCTTGATGGCTCCTTCAATCATCAACAACAACGCAGTCCAGGGTGAGACTTTTCTCCCCGTATAGATCTTCGTGTTTGGCGGCTTTGCACTGCGGGCCAATTCGCTTGGCCATCTGGACTAGATCGAAATCTACGCCCCTGGCCGTCAGGTCAGATTTGGAAGCCTAAACTTCACGGCTGACATCCGCGGAGACTTGATCTTCGACGGATTCGAGCCACAGCCGAGCACGCCACACTTTCACGATGGGCACGATTTATCTCTGCTGCCGGACAGTGCCATGGAGGCCGCACATGAGTCCGCTCCGACCCTTAGTTCGAAGTTGACCGCGCAGATCGAGGACGGGTGGCTAGACACCGCCTCGGGGTCTGCAACTTCTATGGCGATGGAGCCGAATACTGACCTTGTCCCTTGTAAAGCCCGTGACTCTGAGGTGCCGGACTCCTCGCCGGACTCCGAACCTCCTGCGCCCCTACCAATCGAACCCGATTGGGCGCCGATCATGGAGTTCACCGCTATGGACATCTTTCAGCACTCACCCTTTGGAGACATCCTAAATTCGCTAAAGTATCTCTCGTTGTCATGAGAGCCCTGGCCGAACTGCCGTCAGGACGGTTGGGATGCGGACGACGAAGAAATTCAATACCCACTCACCACCCACTTTGTAGCCACTGTCGATGATCTAACCGACATGCTAGACTACGACTCCGAAGACATCGACGGTATGGACGATGATGCCGGAGATGACCAAGAACCAGCGCCTACAGGGCACTGGAAGACCACCTCGTCATACGACATATACATGGTGGACATCCCAAAGGAAGGGAACGGCGAAGAAGCAGCGGAGGCAGATTCCCCTAAGAAACAGCCCAAGTGCCGACGTCAGCGGCGCCGCTCTAAATCCCGCCACAGCAAGAATGGAGATTCCGGCACCAAAGATAATAACACCCCAGAGAGTGCCGAAGATAATCCCCTCCAGCAAGATTCAGCGCAGGAGGACGGAGAAGCCAGCCCTCCCGAGAGAGCGGCAGACAAAGAGGTCGAGGATGATAACTACATGCCTCCCTCCGGAGACGAGGCAAGCCTCAACGATGACGAATTCGTCATGCCCGAGGATCCCGTCGAACAAGAGCATTTTAAACGCAGGCTTATGGCCACGGCAAACAGCCTAAAGAAAAAACAGCAACAGCTCCGAGCTGATCAAGACCTGCTGGCCGACAGATGGACCGAAGTCCTCGCGGCCGAAGAGCATGAATTCGAACACCCCTCCAAAAGCTACCCAAAACGCAAGTTGCTCCCCCGATTATAGGAAGAGGCATATAAACCCTCATCACCAGCGCACAATACGGCAGACCGACCACCTCATGGCCCCGACAGAGAGGCCTCTAGGCCCTCCACCAGAACCGTACCCCGGCACCGCTCAAAAAGCGCGAAGCCACGGGGGAATGCGCCGGACTTCCGAGACATATTGGAGGACAAGGCAAGCCAATCAAGATCGATCTACGGATCACGTGGGCGCCCCACGATGAGCGACGACTACCGTCGCACCGGATACATCAACTCCGGCCGGGCCAAACACAGTAGACAAAGCTCACTAGAGCTACGTCGTGATATTGCCCAATATAGAGGCGCCGCACACCCACTATGCTTCATAGATGAAGTAATGGATCATCAAATCCCTGAAGGGTTTAAACCCGTGAACATTGGATCCTACGATGGCACAACAGACCCCGCGGTTTGGATCGAAGACTATCTCCTTCATATCCATATGGCCTGTGGTGACGATCTCCACGCCATCAAATATCTCCCACTCAAGCTTAAAGGACCAGCTCGGCATTGGCTTAACAGCTTGCCAGCATAGTCAATTGGGTGTTGGGAGGACCTGGAAGCCGCATTCCTCGACAACTTCCAGGGCACATCTGTGCGACCACCAGACGCCGATGACCTAAGCCACATAATTCAGTAGCGAGACGAATCGGCGAGACAGTTCTGGACACGGTTCTTAACAATGAAAAATCAAATCGTCGACTGTCCGGATGCAGAGGCCCTAGCAGCCTTCAAACATAACATCCGCGATGAATGGCTGGCCCGGCACCTAGGACAGGAAAAGCCAAAATCCGTGGCAGCCCTCACATCACTCATGACCCGCTTCTGTGTGGCAGAGGACAGCTGGCTAGCCCGCAGTAACAACCTCAGCAAAAATTCTGGTAGTCCGGACAACAAGGACCGCAATGGCAGGTCGCGTCGCAACAAAAACAAATGCCGCGTTAACGGCGATAACAATGAGGATACGGCAGCCAATGCCAGATTCAGAGGCTCCAGACCCGGTCAGCGGAAAAAGCAATTCAAAATAACTACTCCGGGCCCGTCCAATTTGGACCGAATACTCGACCGCTCGTGCCAGATACACTGCACCCCCCAAAAGCCAGCCAATCACACCAACGGGGATTGTTGGGTATTTAAGCAGGCAGGCAAGTTAATTGCCGAAAACAATGACAAGGGGCTGCATAGCGATGACGAGGAAGAGACTCGGCCGCCGAATAGTAGAGGACAAAAGGGTTTCCCCCCACAGGTGCGGACGGTAAACATGATATACGCAACCCACATACCCAAGAGGGAGCGGAAGCGTGCACTTAGGGATGTATATGCGATGGAGCCAGTCGCCCCGAAGTTCAATACATGGTCCTCCTGCCAGATCACTTTTGATTGAAGGGACCACGCCACCAGCATCCGCCACGGCGGATTCGGCGCATTGGTTTTAGACCCAATCGTCGATGGGTTTCACCTCACCAGAGTCTTGATGGACGGCGGCAGCAGCCTGAACCCTTTATCAGGATATAGTGTGCAAGATGGGCATAGACCCCTCAAGGATTAAACCTAAAAAGACGACCTTCAAAGGCATCATACCGGGTGTAGAGGCCAATTGTACAGGCTCGGTTACACTAGAAGTGGTCTTCGGATCCCCGGATAACTTCCGAAGCGAGGAGTGAATCTTCGATATAGTCCCGTTCCGCAGCGGCTATCATGCTCTGCTCGGACGGACCGCGTTTGCGAAGTTCAACGCGGTGCCGCATTATGCATACCTCAAGTTCAAGATGCCAGGCCCTCTTGGAGTCATCACGGTCAACGGAAACACTGAACGCTCCCTCCGAACGGAGGAACACACAGCGGCTCTCGCGGCAGAAGTACAGAGCAGCCTCTTAAGGCAATTTTCGAGTCCGGCCGTTAAACGACCGAACATGGCCAAACGCGCCCGGAGCAACATACATCAAGACCACCTGGCACGTTCCGATCATGCATAGCAATGCGGCCCCAACCCCAGCCCTTGCACGATTGCAAGACTAGTCCTTTGCGTACATCATTACGCTCTGGAGATACCATGGGCATAGGGGGAGGGGCACGACCATGACAGGCCCAGAGTGCGGCTCAACCACACCAGGGGCTCCCAAGTGTGTCGCTCTTTTTCTTTTTTTCCTTTTTTATCCATAGGACTCCGTTCACCAGAGGCCCTGTCCGGCAGTGGACCTGCCGAACTCACGATGCAATAGCCAAGGAAGGACAAAGGCTACGACGAACACTCAGGTGGTCTCCATTATGAGCATTAAATCTGTTTAATACACCATTCCGCAGCCTACCCCTGGAGGGGGACATGTTTAATAGTCCAATCCCTTGCTTACCGCACTATTTGTATCGTTCTGCACTCATGGCAGAATTCCTTGAATAAACAATGCATCACTTTTCGCTTATAATTGCATTTCTTTCTTACATATATGTTCATTTATGACATGTCACATCCCTACACTTTGGTACGGCCAAATACACCAGGGGCTTATGTTCCCCGCATTATGGTGTGATAAGTCCGAACACTTTCACAAGTGCGGCACCCCGAACTTATAGCATTATATGCATCGGCTCCGAATCATGTCTTGGGTCAATAGTTGGGTTTGCCCGGCTCCCATGTTTTGGTACCTTACGTTCCGTTTTATCGGCTAAGGTAGCACTGGGAGAACCACTGCGATTGTGCCCCGGTTGAGCTGGGCGAGCGCCTCAGTGGAGAAAGCTAAAACTGACCGTCATGATAAGGCGAGAGCTGGTCGCTATTCGAGTGGTCTTTTCAAGTCCTTAAAGACTTATGCCGCTTAGAGCGAGGAACCGGCTTTGTCCGGCCCAGGCATGGATAGCACCCCGAACTCGGTCTTCCGAATACTAGGGGCTTCGCCGAAATTTAAAATTATAGAATTCTATGGCTAAGTGAGAGTGTTCAAGCATTATAAGTCCGGTTGCCTCGTTTGTCGTGTTGAGCGCCTCCCTAGATGGACCCAAAAATGGGAACAAGAGCGCTCAAGTTTATCCCGAACACCCCAGCACTCGTGGCATGGGGGCTGAAGCCGACGACTTGCCATCTCTCAGATTTGATAAACGGCCGCACAGAAGGTAATATTTTAAATTAATAAGCGTTGCTTAGCGCATATGAACAAAGTTTTCAGCGCACAGGATAACACATTGCAAGTCTACTCAAATATTACATCTTTGGAGCACTCATCCGCAATCTTGCGGGCACCCTTCAGGACACTCTTATAATACATTTCGGGCGTGCGATACTCCTTGCCCGCCGGCGGCGCGTCCGTCAGAAGCTTCTCAGCATCCAGCCTGCCCCAGTGCACTTTTGCACGGGCAAGGGCCCGACGGGCACCTTCAATGCAGGTGGAGCGCTTGATGACTTCCACCCACGGACACGCATCCACCAGCAGCCGCACCAGGCTGAAGTAGCTCCCAGGCATGGCCTCCTCGGGCCACAGCCGAACTATGAGGCCCTTCATGGCCTGTTCGGCTACCTTGTGGAGCTCGACCAGCTGCTTCAGCTGGCCGCTAAGGGGCACCGGATGTCCGGCCTCAGCATACTGAGACCAGAAGACCTTCTCTGTCGAGCTCCCCTCCTCGGCCCGATAGAATGCGGCAACATCGGACACGCTGCAAGGAAAATCTGCAAACACTCCTGGAGAGCTCCGAATTTGGGTAAGTAACAGGTAATTCACATTCACATGCTTGCTTTGCATGAAAAATGCCTTACCTGCCGCTATTTTCTTCACCGCCTCGATCTCCTGGAGGGCCTTATGGGCTTCGGCCTTAGCGGCTTTGGCACTCTCAAGTGCCGAGGCAAGCTCGGACTCTCGAGTCTTCGAGTCGCGCTCCAAACTCTCATGTTTCTCCACGAGAACCTGGAGCTCTTGCTGCACCTCCGCCACCCGCGCCTCCTGCTTCTCTCTCTCAGCTCGTTCCGCGGCCGCATTACGCTCGGCCGCGGACACGGCCTCCTTCAGGGTCGCCACCTCGTTTGTCGCCCCTGCAGTGCCCACGTTATCCTCGTTATTTCTCTTGCAACTAAAATCCTTTTCTGTAAGGTACAAATTTAATACGGTGTCACTCACCTTCTTTGTCCTCGAGCTGCTTCTTGGCAAGGCCGAGCTCGTTCTCGGACTGCTCGAGGCTCTGCTTTAAAGCACCGACCTCCGCAGTCAGTGCGGCAGAGGTCAGCAGCGCAGCCTGCAATCCCATATTGACATAATTTTTAGAACTCCTGCGTATATCTTTATTAGATCCTCAGTCCGGCTTTTCTTTCCGAACACCGAACCGAGCATCAGGGGCTACTGTCTATGCGGTATTACATTACATATTTTAAATTTCTTACCTCAAAGCCTGTTAGAAGGCTGCTGCAGGCTTCGATCAGCCCGCTCTTGGCAAGCTGACCCTTCTGAATCACGGCACTCATGATAGTGCGGTGTTCTCCCTCGATGGAAGCGCCGTTGAGCGCCTCCAACAAGTTGTCCGGCGCCTCCGGTTGGACGGAGGCCGCCGGTGTCACGGTGTTGCCATTCTTACGAAGGGGCCGCCTGCCAGACTCTGGAACCATTGCTGGTTCTGGTGTGGAGTCCGGTGCAAAGTCCGGGAGGTTGCCTTGCGGCACCTACGGAGCCTCCTCCTCCTGATGGGCTCCCTCCTGGGATCCCACCTCGGCGTCGTCAACGTCACGGGGAGTTGAGGCGGTCGGAAGGGAATCCACATCCGACGGAGCCAAGGACCCGCTCGACAAAGCGGGAAGATCGTCCTCGGCCGGACTACAGGTTGTATGCGGCATTAGAAGGACACTACGTGGCACAAAGACAAATTATAAATCATTCAGGAATCCGGATACTTACGATCTTGCCAGGGGCTTGGCCCTTGAGGGCCATTCCTCGTCGCCGTCGCCGGCATTGGCGGAACAGTCCGGAGGAAGGGTCCTTCCCTTCTTGGACCCTTCGTCTTCCCTCGTTGGGGAAGCCTTCCTCTTCTTCTCTTCCCCCTCTTGGGTAGAGGCCTATTTCTCCTCCTCGTCTTCGGGGGAGGAGTCCGCCTCGGAGCCATCGGACGACGAGTCCGATACCACCTGGCGCCGGGAAATCCTTCGGGTTCCTGTGGCCTTCTTCATGGCCTTCTTCTCCGGCACCACCTAAAGTGCCGGGACCAGCAGCCCCGTCAAACGGGTGTCCGATGGGTCTTCGGGAAGGGGAGCCGGACAGTTAACTTGTCCAGACGTCTTCTGCCAGTCCTGTTAAAGGCATTGGGAGTTTAGATCCCACATAGAGTCAAACTATGAAAGAAATGAGTATCCCATAAAGGATAACATAGCTTACCTCGACGGCCGGGCGCTGCGTGCTGAATCCGCGATCTTCAGTTGCGGATGCGGGGGCTTCTCCGCCCTTGAACAGCACCCTCCAGGCAGCTTCGTACGTCGTGTCGAAGAGCCCGCTCAGGGTCCGGTGTTGTGGCGGCTCAAACTCCCACAAATTGAAGGCCCGTTGCTGGCAGGGGAGAATCCGGCGGACGAGCATGACCTGGATCACGTTGACAAGCTTAAGCTTCTTGTTCACCAGGGTCTGGAGACAGGACTGGAGTCCGGTCAGCCCCTCCGAACTACCCCATAGCAAGCCCTTCTCTTTCCAGGAGGTGAGCTGCATGGCGGTACCAGATCTGAACTCGGGGGCCGCTACCCATTTAGGGTCACGCGGCTCGGTGATGTAGAACCACCCCGATTGCCACCCCTTGACGGATTCGACAAAGGCGCCCTCGAGCCAAGTGACGTTGGGCATTTTGCCCACTATGGCGCCTCCGCACTCCGCTTGGACGCCCTTCATCACCTTCGGCTTAACATTGAAGGTCTTTAGCCACAAGCCGAAGTGGGGCCGGATGCAGAGGAAAGCCTCGCACACGACGATAAACGCCGAGATGTTGAGAATGAAGTTTGGCGCCAGATCGTGGAAGTCCAGGCCGTAGTAATACATGAGCCCCCGGATGAAAGGGTGAAGTGGAAAGCCCAGTCCGCGGAGGAAGTGGGGAAGAAATACGACCCTCTCATGGGGCCTGGGGGTGGGAATGAGCTGCCCCTCATCGGGCAGCCGGTGCGCGATGTCGCCAGATAGGTATCCGGCGCCGCGCAGCTTCTCGATGTGCCCCTCCGTGACGGAGGAGGCCATCCACTTGCCTCCCGCTCCGGACATGGCTGGAGAAGGTTGAGGCAAGATGTGCGGACTTGGGCGCTGGAGCTCGAGTGCGCGGAGATGGATAAGCAAAGGAGGAAGAAGGCGTAGGTAGAAAAGGCGGATCCTTATCCCCTTATATATGGGCGGACGAAGACTATGCGTCCCAACTGGCCTGGTAAAACTCGCTTATCTCCCAAACTCCACAATCAATGGCGCGGTTGGGTTACCCACGTCCGTATTGATGGGAATCCCGGAATAAGGGGAACACGATCTCTGCTTCGACAAGATGTGCCAAGGAAACCGCTTTGCTAAACGCGCTGAGGTGGTATAATAAAAACGATTCAAGTAAAGGCTTGGTAGTGGTGTGACGTCACGCCACGAAATACGTCAGCAGATTGAGCTTGTGTACATATTATTCTCTCTACGATGGTGTGTGGAATTTATTTTGCAGAGCCGGACACTATCCTGGTGTTCACAATCTTCTATGAATTATTCGGAGGAGGAACCCGCCTTGCAATGCCGAAGACAATATGCGCGCCGGACTCATCGTCATTGAAGCCTGGTTCAAGGGCTACTGAGGGAGTCCTGGACTAGGGGGTGTCCGGATAGCCAGACTATCATCATCGGCCGGACTCCAAGACTACGAAGATACAAGATTGAAGACTTCGTCCCGTGTCCAGATGGGACTTTCCTTGGCGTGGAAGGCAAGCTTGGCGATACGGATATGTAGATCTCCTACCATTGTAACCGACTCTGTGTAACCCTAGCCCTCTCTGGTGTCTATATAAACCAGAGGGTTTTAGTCCGTAGGACGAACAACCATTACAACAATCATACCATAGGCTAGCTTCTAGGGTTTGGCCTCCTTGATCTCGTGGTAGATCCACTCTTGTACTACCCATATCATCAATATCAATCAAACAAGAGTAGGGTTTTACCTCCATCGAGAGGGCCCGAACCTGGGTAAAAACATCGTGTCCCTTGTCTCCTGTTACCATCTGCCTATACGCACAGTTCGGGACCCCCTACCCGAGATCCGCCGGTTTTGACACCAACAGTTACCATTTTGGTGCAACGAGACTAGGACCAGCAGAGCGGCAGGATGGAGGTCACCGTGGAGCCCAAGGCAGCGTCATTGCCAGTGCCTTTGGCAGCCGAAGACCAACTTTAGTCACGATAGCTTGTACTAAATGTTCCCCTTCAAAATGGACCAGGGCCTCTATATATAGAGCTACCACCAGAGTAGAGGGCATCTGATCCATCATCTCATAGAGTCCCCATCAGATAGAGAGGCGATCGAACTCTCCCAAGTAGTTCATCGCACCAGCCCAAGAACACCTCTCGCGAGACCGTTCTCCCCCCTGTATTGTTCATCATCAGCCCCTGAGGCAATCCACCACACCACACACTGGAGTAGGGTATTACACCACAACGGTGGCCCAAACCAGTATAAATCTTGTGTCCCTCGTGTTGTTCATCGTTTAGCTTAGATTCTCGCGAGGCAATCGGGCGTGGATTGGTACAGGAAAGATCTTCGCGTGCACCCCAGAGTTTGAACCTTAAGGGTCTGTCGGAACCCAACATTCGACAAATACCATCCCACACCACCTCGCCGTAAAGGCAAGGAGACAGCAGTGCTGGACTACACTTATGACCTACTTCAGGACCTGGCCAATAAAGCCAGTCAGATTAGATCAATCTATGGATCCAGAGGATGTGCTCCGGCACGAGATGATGGCCACCAAGCCTGGCGCGATCAACATCATCAAGTTTGAGGCCAGCACCGAACACAGATGTCATCTGAACTACGTCGCGATGTAGCCAGGTATAGAGGTGCTGCACACCCTATGTGCTTTACTAATGAAGTAATGCAACACCAATTTCCAGAAGGTTTTAAACCCGTAAACATCGAACAATACGATGGAACAATAGACCCTGCCGTCTGGATTGAGGATTTTCTTCTCCACATTCACATGGCTCGTGGAGATGACCTCCACGCCATCAAATGCATCCCCTTGAAGTTGAAGGGACCAGCACAACACTTCTTGAATAGCCTCCCAGAGAGCTCCATAGAGAGCTGGGATGATTTAGAAGAAGCTTTCCTAGACAACTTGCAGGGCAACTATGTCCGGCCTCCAGATGCCGACGACCTAAGTCACATAATCCAGCAACCCAGAGAGTCAGCCCGCAAACTCTGGAATCGGTTCCTCATTCAGAAGAACCAAATCATGTACTGTCCAGACACCGAAGCCTTAGTGGCCTTTAAACACAGCGTCCGTGATGAATGGCTTGCTCGACAGTTAGGGCAAGAAAAGCCGAAAACCATGGCAGCCCTGACAACACTTATGACCCGCTTCTGCTCAGGCGAAGACAGCTGGCTAGCTCGTATAAGCAACAATTCCAGCGATCCTAGCACCTCTGAGGCCAGGGACGGCAATGGCAGTCCACGCCACAACAAAAACAAAGGCCTGAAAAACAACGACGACACCAAAGATACGGCAGTCAATGCCAGATTCAGCGGCTCCAAATTGGGTCAAGAAAAATCCTTTCAAAGGCAACAGGGATGGTCCATCCAACTTGGACAAAATCCTCGAGAGGCCCTGTCAGATTCATGGTACCCCCGACAAGCCTGCTAACCACACCAATAAAAATTGCTGGGTTTTTAAACTGGTTGGTAAGTTAAATACCGAACACAAGGGGAAGGGACACCCAAGAGAGGATGATGATGAGCCTCATCAGCCAAACAGCGGGGGTCAGAAGCAGTTTCCCCCCAAAGTAAAATAGTGATCATGATCTACGTCACTCATATACACAAAAGGGAGCTCAAGCATGCATTAAGGGACGTCTATGCCGTAGAACCTATGGCCCCAAAGTTCAATCCATGGTCAGCCTGTCCGTTCACATTTGATCACAAGGATCACCCAACCAGTATCCGTCACGGGGGTTCGGCCACCCTGGTAGTCGATCCTATCATTGACGGATACCATCTTACTAGAGTCCTTATGGACGGCAGCAGCTGTCTTAACTTGATTTATCAAGACCATATCCACAAAATGGGCATTGACCCGTCAGGAATCAAGACTAGTAACACCACCTTTAAAGGAGTGATACCCGACGTGGAGGCCCGTTGTACGGGCTCATTAACACTGGAAGTCATATTCGGCTCTCCGGACAACTTCCGTAGTGAAGAACTCATCTTTGATATCGTCCCTTTCCACAGTGGCTATCATGCACTGCTTGGATGAACCACTCTCGCCCCTTTCAATGTGGTCCCGCACTACGCTTATTTGAAGCTTAAAATGCCCGGACCACGGGGCATCATCACAGTCAGTGGAAATCTGGAGCGCCGTCTCCATACCGAAGAGCACACCACGGCCCTAGCAGCTGAGATATATGGCCGTCTCATCAAGCCGAACAATGCATCATCCATTATGACCAATGACATTGCAAAAAAGGTCTGGCCCGCATGAGGGAGTCCTGGACTAGGGGGTGTCCGGACAGCCGGACTATCATCGTCCGCTGACTCCAAGACTACGAAGATACAAGATTGAAGACTCCGTCCCATGTCCGGATGGGACTTTCCTTGGCGTGGAAGGCAAGCTTGGCGATACGGATATGTAGATCTCCTACCATTGTAACCGACTCTGTGTAACCCTAGCCTCCTCCTGTGTCTATATAAACCGGAGGGCTTTAGTCTGTAGGACAACATACATTACAACAATCATACCATAGGCTAGCTTCTAGGGTTTAGCCTCCTTGATCTCGTGGTAGATCCACTCTTGTACTACCCATATCATCAATATTAATCAAGCAGGACGTAAGGTTTTACCTCCATCGATAGGGCCCGAACCTGGGTAAAAACATCGCGTCCCTCGTCTCCTATTACCATCCGCCTAGACGCACAGTTCGGGACCCCCTACCCGAGATCCGCCGGTTTTGACACCGACATTGGTGCTTTCATTGAGAGTTCCTCTGTGTCGTCACCGATAGGCTTGATGGCATCTTCAACCAACAACGCAGTCCAGGGTGAGGCTTTTCTCCCCGGACAGATCTTCGTATTCGGCGGCTTCGCACTGTGGGCTAATTCGCTTGGCCATCTGGAGCAGATCGAAAGCTACACCCCTGGCCGTCAGGTCAGATTCGGAAGCTTAAACTTCACGGCCGATGTCCACGGAGACTTGATCTTCGACGGACCGGAGCCACAGCCAAGCGCGCCGCACTGTTGCGATGGGCATGATCTAGCTCTGCCGCTGAACAGTGCCTTGGTGGCCGCACACGAATCCATTCCGGCCATTAGTCTGGAGCCGATCGCTCAGATCGAGGGTCGGTGGATAGACGCCGCCCTGGGGGCTTCGACATCCACGGCGATGGAGCCGAACACTAACCTTGTCCCCTGTGAAACTCGTGTTTCCGAGGCGCCGGACTCCTTGCCGGGCTCCGAACCTCCCACGCCCCTACCACTCGAATCGGATTGGGCGCCGGTTATGGAATTCACCACCGCGGACATCTTCCAATACTTGCTTTTTGGCGATATCCTGAATTCACTAAAGCATCTCTCATTATCAGGAGAGCCTTGGCCGGACTATGGCCAGGATGGTTGGGATGCGGACGACGAAGAAATTCAGAGCCCACCCACCACCCACTTTGTAGCCACTGTCGACGATCTAACCGACATGCTAGACTATGACTCCAAAGACATCGACGGAATGGACGACGATGCCGGAGACGAACAAGAAACAGAGCCTATAAGGCACGGGAGGACCACCTCGTCACATGACATATACATGGTGGATACCCCAAAGGAGAGCGATAACGAGGACCAACGGGCCACGGCAGAAGATAACCTCGCCGATAAACAACCAAAACGGCGGCGCAGACGCCGCCCTAAGTCCCGCCTCGACGACAACAACGCTCCAAAGGAGCCCGTAATACAGCAGGGCTCACAAGCGGACGACGAACATGCAGATAAGCAATCGTCCGAACATGACGAGTCAGATAATCAGTCCAGGCCCGGCGAAAATGATAGTCCGGACGACCTCATGCCGGACACGCCACCGGAGAGCAAAAACCTTCGGAAAAGACTCGTCAACATTGCAAGAAGCCTGAAGAAGGAAAAGCGGAAGCTCAAAACAGCAGAAGACACACTCAGAATGAGATGGAGCAAAGTGCTCAAAACCGCAGATAAATACGGCAATGGCCACCAATCCAAGAGCTACCCGAAGTGCAAGCTGCTACCAGAATTCGACGAGGAGGCCATAGAGCCTCCACCGTCAAAAAATAAAGAGGCTGCCTGGTTGGATAGACCGCCAGATGATAGGCCAAATTCTGAAAGAGGCGCCTCACATAAACCAACTAAGACAGATGGCCCAGCCAGGTCCATCTACGGGCCAAAGAAGAAGGCCCCAGGAAGCAAGGCAACACGACAAGTGTCCGAAGATAGTGGCACACCCAAATACAGGGGCGTCGCACACCCACTATGTTTCACCAATGAGGTGCTGGACCATGAATTCCCAGCGGGATTTAAACCCATAAACATAGAGGCTTACGACGGAACAATAGACCCTGGAGTCTGGATAGAAGATTATATACTACATATACACATGGCCAAAGGAGATGATCTCCACGCCATAAAATACCTACCCCTCAAGCTCAAAGGGCCAGCCCGCCATTGGCTCAAAAGCCTCCCAGAAAATACTGTGGGAAGTTGGGAAGAGCTCGAGGAAGCGTTTAGAGCAAATTTTCAAGGGACTTATGTCCACCCTCCGGACGCAGATGATCTAAGTCATATAGCTCAACAGCCCGGAGAGTCAGCGCGGAAATTCTGGAACAGGTTTCTTACCAAAAAGAACCAAATAGTCTACTGTCCGGACGCCGAAGCCTTAGCAGCTTTTAAGCACAATGTCCGAGATGAATGGCTTGCCAGGCACCTCGGTCAAGAGAAACTGAGGACAATGTCCGCACTAACAAGCCTCATGACCCGCTTCTGTGCGGGAGAGGACAGCTGGCTAGCAAGATGCAGCACCAGCGACCCCAGTACATCCGAGATAAGGGATGGAAACGGAAAATCACGGCGCAGAAAAGAACAGCGCCGGAATAAAGAGAAAAGCCCGAAGAGCACGACAGTCAACGCCGGATTCAAACGCTCGCGGCTAAACAACAAAACAACGCCTCTTAAGGATGACAGCGACGATCTGTCCAACTTAACTAAGATTCTGGGTCGGATATGTCAAATCCACAGTACCCCCGGCAGGCCTGCAAACCATACCCATCGGGATTGTTGGGTTTTTAAACAGTCCGGCCGACTAAACGCCGAACACAAGGGGCTCGACGCGTCAAGCGAAGACGATAAACCCCACCAGCAGAGAACCGGAAAACAAAAGACTTTCCCACAAGAAGTCAAAGCAGTAAACTCACTTCATGTGAGAATACGGAAAAATAGCGCGGCACTTCCTAAAAAGAGCCTCGCACGGTCCAACCCAACAGGCCATAGAGATTGGATATCAAAGCCAATCACTTTCGACCACCTGGAGTATTCCAGAAGCGTTCGAAACCCGGGACGGACTCCCCTGATATTGAATCCCATAATAGACGGATTACAATTTACTAACGTCCTAATGGACGGAGGCAGCGACTTAAACCTGCTATATTCAAACACAATCCGTAAGATGGGGATAGACTCTACTAAAATTCGGCACAGCCGCACTTCCTTCAAAGGAGTGACGCCAGGCCCTTACGCCAAGTGCACAGGCTCCATATTACTAGAAGTCGTGTTCGGAACACCGAACAATTTTCGACGCGAAAAATTAATTTTTCACATCGTCCCATTTAAAAGTAGATATCAAGCACTCTTGGGACGAAAGGCTTTTGTCCGCTTCAATGCCGTACCGCATTACGCGTCTCTTACACTCAAGATGCCCGGTCCGCGTGGCGTCATTTCAGTGCGAGGGTCACTTAAAGACCCCGGACTCGGATAGATGAATCCGGCTTCAGCAGGCTAGGGGC
Organism: Triticum timopheevii; assembly: GCA_963921465.1. Lineage (NCBI taxonomy): Eukaryota > Viridiplantae > Streptophyta > Magnoliopsida > Poales > Poaceae > Triticum > Triticum timopheevii. The sequence goes on from OY997270.1 coordinate 147,834,585, forward strand.
TCCCTAGCCGCATACCTCTTCACAGGGGGCTGCGCGCATAAACATCCGCGGGTTCATACAAACCCCGCTTTAATTATTTATATTTCTTCTTTTTTTCGCACGAACCGCTTTAAAACTAAGCATTCCTCTCTTTTTACAGACGAACAACGTGCATACCCATCCAGGATAACGGCGCAACGGAGACACAGGCGCAGACGTGCAGCAGGGACCCGTTGTGAGGATTCTTTTCAGATTAAGACCCTGCGTAAACCTTTTTTACTGTCTCTTGTTGTTATTCTCCCTTGGTTTGTTCCTATAGCCAAAGCGGAGCCTGACGTTTTGGCATCGGCCGCGTCAGAAGATCATGCCCGTACCTGGACACTAGGGGCTTAGGGCAGTGTTCTGCCCATTTATTATAAAGACCGAACACCTTAGGGAGTGTTCGGCGTCTCGAGTTAGGCATTATATGCATCAGCTCCGAATCATGTATTTGGTCAAATGTTGGGTTTGCCCGGCTCCTGTGTTTTGCTGCCTTACGTTCCGTATCATCAGCTAACGCGGCACCAGGAGAACTACTGCGATTGTGCCCCAGTTCGGCTGGGCGAGCACCTCAGTAGAGAAAGCCGAAAACTGGCTGTCATGATACAGCGAGAGACTAGTCAACCACTCGATCGACTACAGGAATGTTTAGAATTCCCCGCTTTGACGAAGGACCGTTTCCCGGTCAGGCACACACGCGCCCCGAATTCGGAGAAGTGCGGTGCCACCAGGGGCTATATCGTAGCCCCACCCTCGAGCTCCACTGGCTAAGTGAAAGTGATAAAGCATTATAGTCCGGATTGCCTCGTTCGCTACGCTACCACCTCCTCAAACAGGACCGAGACGTCGGATTAAGTGTGAAAATGCGCTATTTTTGCGAACACCCCCGCACCCTGTGCATGGGGGCTGAAGCCGAAGACTGCAATCTTTCAAGTTATACAACTGTATACGTAAACGGCCGAACAGGAGAAGTTTTACTACTTGGGACGCACAAGTATAAAAAGTAGTTATAGCATAATCATCGTTCTACAAGCTAAAACGTTCATTTGAACGTGACATTTTTCGAGCACTGCGACTCTATTACACGAGCGCCACGCATAACTTCCCCGAAATAGTGCTCGGCGGGGAGCCGGCTTTCATCCGATCCCTGGGCGGCAACTGCGGTGGCATCCATCTCCGGACAATGCGCCTTCAAATGGGCAAGAGCCATCCACACGCCCTCGATGCAGGCCGACCGCTTCATCTCCTTTATATGCGGCAACGCTCCAAGGAATTGTTGCAGTAAGCCGAAGTAGCTCGTCGCCTTGGGCCTCTCTGGCCAGACATGGGCCACGATGTCAGTCATGGCAAGTCCGGATAATCTATTTAGCTCGGCCCATTCGGCCAACCGGTCTGCCAACGGAAGTGAGCGATCCGGACTATGGAATTGAGACCAATATAGCTCTTCCGTCTTGTGATCCTTCTGGCTCCGGAAGTGCTCAACGGCATCAGCCGCACTTGCCGCTGAGTCCATATACGGATCCTCCGGACTCCAAAGCCGCTCAAATTGAGCATACTTTTGATCCATAAACCGGCGATGCAGCAGAAAAGGCTTGCCAGCCACGATATCTCCGGCCTGGCGCAGTTCCTCCTTCATGGCCCGCATTGCAGAGCGGGCATCCTTGGCTTCGGCGGTGGCCTTCTTCAGGTCTACCCGCTCCGATAAGCGCTCCTTTTCAAGATCCTCATTGCGGTCGGCAGCATCTTTTACTTTCATGGCCAATTCGGCCACCTCTGCCCTGCTTAGACAGTGCGCAGCTCTTTCGGCTTTCAACTCCTCGGCCGCCCTCGAGGCAGCCGTGTCACTCCTTCGGGCTTGCTCCTTAGCTTGAGCAAGTTCGGCCTGAAGGCTCTCCACAGCAGCAGCACCGTCTGTACAACGGCATAAAATTTACCAGAGGAGGGCTTCGACCCCCTTAATAAAGTGACTGCGGAGAACTCATTTACCTTGCGACTCATCAAGTCGCCGGTTGACAAGTGCGATGTCCGCATCCGCCACGTCAAGTTGCCGATTTAACTCGGCAACCCCACTAGTCCGGCTAGCCCTCGGACTATCCGCCACCTGCATAGGAACGGCGGAATTCATTACTTTCGATTTCGATCCTCGGCACGCTGTCGTTTTCGACAACCTACCGAGTCTCAGGGGCTACTATCTATACAGGGCGCATTTTCATGTGCAAGGCTGTCAATAGACAAAGAGATGCGTCATTCTCACGTACCTCAAACCCCGGCAGCAAACTCATAGTGGCATTGCGCAATCCGCTTTCGGCGGACGAGATCCTTCCAATCACCATACGCATCAACGCACGGTGATCTTCTGAGATGGATGCCCTCTCAAACAGATTCTTCAGTTCTCCCGGCCCGATACTAGCGGGTGCCAAATTCTCTGGCCCCTCCAGACTCGGGGATACCCTCCGTGACGATACTTCAGGCTCGCCTGCCTTATCTGACGGCGCTGCAGACGGAGGCGTTTCGCTCTCCATCATCTCCGGAAGAAGGTCCCCCGAAGATGAACTCATCTGAGAAGGCTGTAGATCCGAACTGCAAGATAAATATTTCGGTTACCCACAGAAGCACAAATGGAGGTATTTCCTTGCTAATTGAACTCTCCTTTTCAGACTTACGGCTCGCTGGAGGGCCGACCCTTTGGCGATGATTGTGCGTCCGGATTCTCTCCGGACGCCGGACCCCCCGGTGAAGATCTCTTCCCACGCTTAGGGGCTTTGGCCCCCGGATCTTCGGAGGCGGTCCTCTTCTCCCCTTGGAAGGAGGGGTTTGTGATTCCCCTCTCTTCGGACGCCCCTTTGGGCGAAATAATAGCTCCTCTACTTTCCCCATCACTCACGTCCATGGGCGCGGCCTCCAACATTCTGACCAGCACGGGCTCCAGTGCGGTCTCTGGGAGGGGGGCCGGACACCTTATCAGCCTCGAATGTGCTACCCACTCCTGTGAAGAGTAATGGGTCAGGAGGCGAACTCTAGAAAAGAAGATAAAACAGAGTGTCCGGACTCTGAAGCTATTTACCTGAGTATCCGGGCGATTGTGGCTTAGGCCTGCGTCCTCGGCCAATTCCGGACACGTCACCTGCGGTCCGAAGAACAACTCATACATCTCCACGGGTGTCGCACCCATGAAGTGTTGGAGAATCCGAGGTCCCTCCAGGTTGAACTCCCACAGACGGAGAGGACGACGTTTGCAGGGCAGAAGATGCCTGAGTAGCATAACCTGCATCACCACAATCAGATTGATCTCCCTCGCCTGGAGGTCTCGAATCCGGCCCTGCAATAAGGGCACGTCTTCGGACGGCCCCCAACTGAGCCCTTGGTTGACCCATGACATCTGTCGGCATGGAGGTCCCGGGCGGAAGGAAGGCGGCGGCTTTTGCTTGCTGCCCTTCGGAGCAATGATATAGAACCACTCCTGTTGCCACAGTCCGAGTTCCTCTTGGAAGGAACCCTCGGGCCATGGGACATCGGCCTTTTTGCTTATGGCCGCCAGGCCGCACTCTGCTTGACGCCCCCCGATCATCTTCGGCTCCACCTTGAAGGTCTTCAGCCACAGGCCGAAGTGGGGAGTGACGCGAAGGAAGGCTTCGCAAACGATAATGAATGCGGTGATGTGGAGGATGGACTCCGGAGCCAAGTCGTGAAAGTCCAGCCCATAGTAGAACATGAGCCCTCTCACGAAGGGATCCGTCGGGAAGCCTAAACCCCGAAGGAGGTGGGATACGAAGACAACGAACTCACCGGGCTCGGGGGCAGGCACGGCCTACCCTTGGGCGGGCAACCTGTGCGAAACCTCGTAGGCCAGGTACTTGGCCTCGCGTAACTTCAATATGTCCTCCTCCGTGACGGAGGAAGGCATCCACCGGCCCTGGAGGTCGGAGCCGGACATGGTTGAGAATCCGAAGCGCTCGAATCTAAGGCTCTGGGTGTTGGAACTGGGAGCGAGGAGGAGATTCGATGCGAGATTGAAGAACAAGGACAAGCCTTGGTCCTCTTATAAAGAGGAAAAAATACCAAGGGTCGTCTCCGTGACCGTTTAAGATTCACTTCGATAGAGGAGGCGTGGCGACGGGAACGGTTGGGTTACCCACGCACGTATTCATGAGAATCCCGGAATAAGGGGAACACGATCTCTTCTTCGACAAGACGTGCCAAGGAAACCGCTTCGCTAAACGTGCTGAGGTGGTACAGTAAAAAAAGATTCAAGTAAAAGCCTGGTAGCGGTGTGATGTCACGCCGCATAATACGTCAGCAGATTGAATTGGTGTACATTTTATTCTCTCTACGGTGGAATGTGGAATTTATTTTGCAGAGCCGGACACTATCCTGGTGTTCAAGATCTTCTCTGAATTATTCAAGGGAGGAACCCGCCTTGCAATGCCGAACATTATGCGCGCCGGACTAATAGTCATTGAAGCCTGGTTCAGGGGCTACTGAGGGAGTCCTGGACTAGGGGGTGTCCGCACAGCCGGACTATCATCGTCCGCCGGACTCCAAGACTACGAAGATACAAGATTGAAGACTCCGTCCCGTGTCCAGATGGGACTTTCCTTGGCGTGGAAGGCAAGCTTGGCGATACGGATATGTAGATCTCCTACCATTGTAACCGACTCTGTGTAACCATAGCCTCCTCCGGTGTCTATATAAACCGGAGGGCTTTAGTCCGTAGGACAACATACATTACAACAATCATACCATAGGCTAGCTTCTAGGGTTTAGCCTCCTTGATCTCGTGGTAGATCCACTCTTGTACTACCCATATCATCAATATTAATCAAGCAGGACGTAGGGTTTTACCTCCATCGAGAGGGCCCGAACCTGGGTAAAAACATCGCGTCCCTCGTCTCCTGTTACCATCCGCCTAGACGCACAGTTCGGGACCCCCTACCCGAGATCCGCCGGTTTTGACACCGACACCGCACCTCATGGAGATAGCATGGCAGACCAGGACCCCAAATAGCAATTCTACCTCCGTCGACTACCCCATAAGGCCACGTTATATGTACCGCGCATACATAAGTATGCACTTAAAATACCTTGTGCATCATCGGAGGCACACTGCAGGATTGGCCCATATTACGACTCGACCCTATTCAGACCTCACATACATTTTTCTTTTCTCTTTCACTGTATGGTTGCATGAGGGATCCCTCTTCGGCCCCTCTTTATCTTGTTTGCAGACAACCGCCTTACCTCTCCTCTTAAAGGACTCACTTCTAAGGAGAAATGGCATAGACGTGTGGCAAGGTACTATTGGGATCTTCAAACCATTACTTTAAGGCCCTATGTAAACCTTTCCCTTATACAAATTTTCTTGCATGTAACATGACCTCAATATTCATGACACTATTTGCCTAAACAAGTATCAATGTATTCACAAGGATATACAGGAAGAAAATGATCACCACCTTTTGTTTGGTACTTATGTTACACTATCATCTGCATTCCCTCCTTACTTCTAATCGACGTACATGCTATAACCCGGCCTCCACGCTGGGGGCTATCTTTGGCCCTGCACATTTTAAAAGTCTGAACACCTATAGGGAACTCTTCGGCGTCCTGGATATTGCATTATATGCATCGGCTCCGATTCATGTCTTTGGTCTATAGTTGGGTTGCTCGACTCCTGTTCTTACCACCTTACGTTATGCCAGTTCGGCTAAGGTAGTAAAGGGAGAACTACTGCAATTGTATTTCTGGTTCGTCTGGTTAAAAACCTCAGTAGAGAAAGCCACCGTCATGATACGCGAGAGCTGGTCAACAATCCAGTGAATTAGTGTTATACTACAGATCGTTAGCGATTCTTGCTGTGTCACATGAGGGGCTGGGACTTGGCCAGCCAGGTTGCAAAGGCACCATAATAGATCACCGCTCAATGCAACAGGGGTTACTAGTTAACCCCACCAATGGACTCCTATGGCTAAGTGAAGGTAATAAAGACGCATAGTCTGATTGCCTAGTTCAGCGCGCGGACGCCTCCTCTAAGGACCAAGACGTTGGGTAAAGTGCGACCACACATTCACAAACACCGCTGCACTATTTACATGCGGGTAGAAGCTGACAACTGGCAACCTTCAGAAGTATACATAATAAACGGCTGCACAGGAGGATAAAATTAACACAAAAGGCTCAACCATAGCGCGGATTCATAACAAAGTCTCTTCCACCCGAATACATTTAATCAAACACAAGGTCTTTCGAACACTGGCCCTCTACTATTCGGGCCCCTTCTAGGATCTTTGCAAAGTACCTCTCTGGCTTTCGATGATCTTTGCCCTTAGGTGGCTCTGCGGTCGCCACTTCGGTGGCCTTCATCTTCGGCCATTGCATCTTCACGCGAGCGAAGGCCATCTGGGCACCTTCTATGCAGGCCGACTGCTTTGTGGCGTCAATCCAAGGACGCGCCTTGACAAGCCGCTTCACGAGGCTGAAGTAGCTGCTGGGCATGGGCTCGGCTGGCCAAAGCTGGACTATCAGATCCTTCATGGCCAAGCCGTCCACCCTGAGCAGCTCAGTCAGCTGCTTCAGCTGGTCGCTGAGGGGCGTCGGATGCTCTAGTTCAAGATACTGCAACCAGAACAGCTTCTCAGTTGAGCTCCCCTCCTCCGCTCGGAAGAACTATGTGGCATCAGCAACACTCCTCGAAAGACCCTCAAACACGCGTGGAGAACTCGAAACTCGGGTCAGCAAGATATATCTCCTAATTCCAAATTTACTCTACAGAAGAAAGGCCTTACCAGCTGCTATCTGCCTCGCCAGCTGGTTCACCTGGCGAGCGCTCTGGGCCTCAACCCGGGCCTCCTTGATATCCTGGAGGGCCTTGGCAAGTTCGGATACCTGGTCCGAAGTCTTCTGCTCCAAGGACTCGCACTTGGTAATGGCATCCTTGAGCTCTTGCTCCACTTCGGCATCCCGAGCTTCATGTTGGCGGCAGGCGGTCTGCTCCGCCTCCAGCTCCATAGCCGCCTTGTCAATGGCTGCTTTATTTGCCTCCGCCTCCTTCTAGGCTTGGGCAAGCGCGCTCTTGAGGGATTTGACCTCGGTTGCGCCAACTGTGATCATAATCAAAAAATCAAATAAGTCATAAGACTCAATACACATATCACTTCTGATATATAAGTTCCGCATACCTAGTGTTTCGTCAAACTGCTTGTTGACGCGGTCGAGCTCCTCATCGGCCAATTTAAGCTTCCAATTGAGCTTGGAAACCTCTGTGGCATGGGCGATAGCCACAAACATGGATGCATATCACACACATTTGCACAGTATATTAGTAACTTTGCCTGGGTATCCTCTGTCCAGATTGTTCAAATCCGAAAAGAGTCTCAGGGGCTACTGTCTATACATGGGTTCATCCTTTCATATGAAAAACCTGTTAGAGGATTACATCGCATACCTCAAAGCCTGTCAGTAGGCTGTTGAAGGCTTCGTTCAGTCCGCTTTTTGCAGACTAAACCTTTTCCATAACTCCACCCATCAGGGTGCGGTGCTCCTCACGATGGAAGCACATTGTAGCACCTCCACCAGAGCATGAGCAGCCTCCGGATTAATGGAGGATACTTCGGGAGCCATTGCTCCTCCCCCCACTGTCGAAGGAGGCTGCACATTCCTTTCCGGAGCCATATTGGTCTCCGAAATGGTGTGCGGTGGGGGCCCAGACTATTGGGGCTCCTCGTTGTTGGTGGTCATGGGGGTCGCTTCCCCCAGGTCTTCAGCGACCGAGGTGTTAACCTCAGGCGCCTTCTGGACGCCCTCGTCCGCCCTTCCTCGGCCAGGAGGAGTCCTTTGGGACAACACCTCGGTGTCCTCCATGGCAGTAGGCGAGCGGGCTCGCGACGGCACGTCACTCTTCGCCTGCTCAGGCGGCAGGGAGTTCCCCGACAGATAAGGCATTCGGAATATCGCGAGGGGCACTTAAAAGAAAATAATAATATAGCTTACATAACAAAGGTAGGCAAGCGGAAACTGAAGAGTGAAATTTCGGATACTTACAAATCGTCCAAGGGCTTCGCCCTGGGGGCTCTCTTGGGGATTTGTTCGGACTCTGAGTCTGAACTGACCGACAGGGTAATCTTCCCCCTCTTCGGCGCCGCCCCCTACGGGTTCTCGGAGGCCGTCCTCTTCTTCCTCCTCCACTTGAGGGGGGAGTTGCTTTCCACCTCCTCCTCCTCTTCTTTGTCCTCATCTCCCTCATGAGAGGAGACGATCTCGGTCTCTCTGGACATGAAAGTGCGTGATGTCGACTAGAGGGGGCGTGAATAGGCGATTTTTATAAATTCGTCGCTGAGGAATTTCAGGGTGAGTAAATTCCTAAGTCACGAACAACTAGCAGCAGAATAAGTACTCAGGAATAAGCATAACAGAGCAATAGCATAGTCATCATGATGAAATCAAAGACAGAGACAGAGTATAGAAAGCGTAAGCACATGATAAGAAGGCTGAAGACAATGTGACTGAAGAAATAGGATTGAGGAAATAAAGAAAGTCTTCAAACAAAGTCTTCAAACAGTAATGATCAGGTTCATCAACACATGAATGAGGAAATGAAAGGGTTGAGGAAATAAAATCAGTAGGCTTGGTGAAGACAATGATTTGGTAGACCAGTTCCAACTGTTGTGACAGTTGTACGTATGGTTGGAGCGGCTGAGTATTTAAACTCGAGGACACACAGTCCTGGACACACAGTCCTCACCGTATTCTCCTTGAGCTAAGATATCACAAACCTCACTCAACACTCATGGTAAGTCTTCACAGTGACTTCCAAGCCTTCAAAGATTTGGTCACTCGGCAATCCACAATTCCTCTTGGATGCTCAGACCATGACGCCTAACTGTCTGGAGGATACACAGTCCTCAAAGGTAACAAGCGTCGGTTCCACACAGGAACAATCTCTTCAGTGATGCTCAATCACTTTGGGTTTGTAGGTTTGGGTTTGGGATTTGGGTTTTCCTCACTTGATGATTTTCTCTCAAAGTCCTCGAAGGATGGGATGCTCTCAATTGACAAGTGTCAGTTTCTCTCGGAGCAGCCAACTAGCTAGGGGTTGTAGGGGGCGGCTATTTATAGCCTAGGGAGCAGCCCGACATGATAAGACATAAATGCCCTTGAAGGATATGACCGTTAGGTGGTAGGATATTTTGGACAGCTGGCGCATAGCACAGCAATGGTCAGATTTGAGGTTCGAATTCCTCAAGGCTATCATGTTCCTCACTTTGTAGGCAATCCGCACTGGCAAATTCCTAACTCCTTAGTTAAAACAAATTCCTCAGAGACCAGAAGATCTCCGTCTCTGTCATTGAAGAAATTGACTAAACTGATATGAGATTTCCAATGGCTTCACTCAAAAGGATTGGGTAGGTGTAGGATTTTGAGATGAGCATCACTTGGAAATCAGTTTCCTTAGTATTACCTCGATCCCCTTTAACAGTACGGTGTTTCCTATGACTCAAGAAAGAGAAAATGAAACTACGAAAACAAAAGTCTTCATGCTTAATGATCCTCACATGAATATCCAAGCCTTCAAGGTCACACCAATTTCATCACTTCCAAAGTCTTCAAGAGAACCAAAGTCTTTAGCTGAAGACATTCATTTTTAGGGGTCGACTTTCACTGTAAATATCAAACTCCTCATCGACTTATAGAGCCTGTGTACACTCACAAACATATTAGACCCTTAACCTATAAGGCTTCAATACACCAAAATCACTAAGGAGCACTAGATGCACTTAAAACCTCCCCCTTTTTGGTGATTTATGACAATATAGGTTAAGTTTTCAATGGGGATAAACTTATGAATTGAAAGTGCTCAATATTGAGGAATTTGATTGCAAGATATAGAAGAACTCCCCGTGAAGATGTGCATAGTGAGGAATATGCTTTTGAAGCAATGCACATATGAAGAGTAGAATCATGGAGATCTCCCCCTATATCTTGTAATTCATACACGCGTTTAACATATTGAATGAAGAATTTGAAATGCATGATGAAATATGGTGACTGATGTAATTCAGCATGCGTGCATAGTATATATGAGGAAATAGCATGCAGAAAAACAGAGCAAAAGTATCAGGTCACCACCGGACTTAAGTTTACAACTCAATCAACAAACACTTCAGAAGAGCGAGAGTTGCAACTTAACAAAAAAATGCCCATATAGATAGACCCGCTTGAAGACTAACTCAAATTTCTCCCCCTTTGTCATCAAATGGCCAAAAGGGATGAAAAATGAGGACTAATGCCCCTAAAGAATTTCATCACAAAGTTGGTGGAGGAGCGCCAGCGTTGTTGGGGTCGGTTCTTAGAGTAGGGCCTGCCGTAGTGTCGTCCAAGTCTTCATTTTTTTCGGTCTCGCGTGATGAAGAATATGAGCTGGACACCCAGGGAGGAACTTCAACTTTCATGAATTTCTTCACCGGAGGCTTAAACCAGCTGAAGTCCTGCTTGAAGCCCATCTACTTGAGATCTTCATCCGCGTAGAGATGAGTTAGAACAGCCCAGGTGCGATCAAAAACTTCATGGAGGTAGTAGTGGTTCTTCTTCACTGAATTATGTGTAGCAGTCATGTTGTGAAGAATCGAACCAAACTGACGCTTGGCCCATTTATGGTTGCGATGGACCTTCTGATGAAGACTAAGGAGAAGCTCACGATCAGTCATCACCCTTGGAGCAGTGGCTTGAGGACTTTGCTTTGATGCATTGGCGGCAGAATCATGAGTGGTAGAGTCATCATTGGTGGAATACGATGCAGCTTTGCGGAACTATCCATCCAATGGACGAATGCCCTCATCAACAATTGCAGTGGCCTTGCCCTGTTCATCAGCTGAGGAAAATGTCCATTTGAGGACTTCAATAGGGGGCAAGTAACTGCCATGGTTGAGTGTGTCAGCCTTGTTGTTGATTGAAGACCTTGATCTGAGGAATCTCATAATCCAGGGAGCGTATGGCTTCAATTCAAAGGGAGACAGTGCAACATTTGCTAGAGTCCTCATGAAGAAGTCATGGTAGTTTACTGGAATACCATGCATTATATTGAATAGCAGATTCTTCATGATGCCAACAACTTCTTCATCATTCGAGTTGTGGCCTTTGATAGGACTCAGTGTCTTGGTCAGAATGCGATATACAGTCCGATGCACATATAGTAATTCCTTCACGAGGAATTTGGTCCTTGAGGCTTGGCCGGGCTTCAGTGGCTTCATTAACACTTGCATGAAGTGATCAGCCAGCTCAGGTTCATGATAGATAATGGGCGCATTTTCAGGGGGAGGACTGGCAGGCAGGGCATGAAGTAATTCAGAGGCCGGTGCTTTGAAGTGAGTGTTCTCTATCATCCAGTCCAACACCCAAGAGTTCACATCATCAACATTTCCTGTGATGTGCAACGATGTGTAGAACTAAATAATGAGTTCTTCATTCCAATATGTCAGTGCAGAAGTTGAGCAATCCAGCGTCATGAAGAACACTGTGGACTGGTGTGAAGCACGGCAGCGATTCCAGGTCAACATGAGGAATATGCGTGTGATCGAAGATTTTTTTCTTATTGAAAAGCAGTGAAGAATAGAAGTTTGCTTGGCTGGCAGTCCAAAAATGCTTCCTTCTAAGACGAGCAGAGTCATAAGGGTTGTAGTCGGTGAAGAACACATGCTCATGGAAGAAGTCATCAGCCTTGAATTTTGGCGTCTTCGAGAATGGATTCTTCGGCTTCAGCTGAGGAGTATCAGTCAATTGCAACACAACCTCAGGAATCTCAATCTCTAGAGCCGCAGGCTGAGGAATTTCAGTTTCTGCTTCAGTAGCAGCCTAGGTCTCCATTTCTTCAGCAGCTTTGTCATCAGCACTAGTGGCTGGAATTTCTTCAGGAATGGAAGGAGCAGTATGAATTTCATCAGAGCCCATCTGAACTTCTGTAGGTACTAGGGACTGAGGAATTTGTTGTAGTGGAGTGAACAAAGGAGAGTTGGGGTGCTGATTGTCCCAAAAGTCATCATTCATCACATGTGTGGTGCTCCCAATGTCCACATCTTCATCTTCTTCCATTTCTTCAACGTCAGCCTCTTCAGCTATGAATTGAGGCATTGGCAATGATACCTAAGGAGTTGAAGTGATAGTATTCACTTCAATTTCTTCATCCATCTGCTCTGTCGAAGCAGCAAAAGGATTTTCTTCATCAGATTCACTCGGAATTACATAGTCTTCGCCAAAAGGAATGATTTCCTTTGATGGCATGCTTGAGAGAGGAACAGATCAATTGGATTCTCGAGAGAGCTTGTCAAAATCTTCGCCTTCTTGGGAGCAGAAGATTTTGAGGAAGTAGATGCTTTCCTTTTCTTTAGAGCAGCTTGCTTCGTAGCCTTTGTTTTCTTCACTTCCAAAGTAGAAGGAAGAATTAGACTTGGTGTTGGCGTAGGTGCAGGAGGAGCAGACGAAATTGGATCAATTTCTTCAGGTACAACTGCTGTAGTTGTCCTGACTGGTTCAACTTCTTTAGGTGCAGGTTCAGATGCTTCTGCTGGCCTGACTTGTTATTCAGGCGCAACACTAGTGGTTGCCCTAGCAGTTTCTTCAGCGGCTGGAATTGCTTCATCAGCCCTGGTGCTTGCAATTTCATCAGCAGCCTAATTTTCATCTGCAGTGCTGGCATGTTCTTCAGTTGGCTGAGCAGATGCTACCCCTAGAGGAATTTCAATGTGCGATGGATCATCAACATTGGAGTGAGGTCTTTCGCCATTTTGATGAAACTGACTTTGGCTCCCAGCCATTCTGCCTTGTAGGCGTCAAATTCATCACTGAGCTTCTTGATCCCAGATTGCATCGCGATGAGTTTCTCAGGTGATAGCGTCAGAATGTTGTCCTTCAGAAAGCGTTGTTTCTTGTACTGGGCTTTCTTCATAGTCCTGGCTTGATCATATTTCCATTTTTCCTCAACGATGAAAGCCGTCAACATGTGTCTTTGTCCAAGAGTGAGGTCTAATTCTGGCAAAGGAGTGTTTGGGTCCTGTGCCAGAGGTCAATGAAATCCAGGATCTTCTTGGGATCCAATAGAAGGTGCACTGCACTTCCCTTGGCTCTAGCAGCCCATTGCTGTCTGTCTTTGATGATATTTGCCAATTCTTCATCATCAGCTTCGTCATCATCAGACGGTATTTGAAAGACGACCTGCTTCTTGTGAGGACTTGGTCTAGTGCCTTGTCCAGTAGTGGCCTTGGTCTTCAGCAAAGTGGGCCGGTTGAAGAAGGAGGAGCTGAAGAACTTGCATAAGCTCCTGAGGCAATTGAGATGCCTATTGTCCTTTGGCAAGTGGCGAGATGCACGGGTGCTGAGGACTTTGCCGGACGAGCTGAGGGTTTTGTAGCCCGAGGAACTGGAGCAGCTTGAGGAATTTGCCGTGAGGGCATAGATGACCTTGGTCGTGAGGGCATTGCTAAGTTTGGCCGTGAGGGCATTGCTAAGGTTGGAGGTTTACGAGAAGCCTTCTTGTCCATAGCCTTCTTGCTTGAGGAAGCCTCAGCAGCGGCAGCAGCAGAATCTTCATTGAATTTCCTCACAAGTTCTTTGGCCTATTTGGCCAACTTGGCTTGCCGCTTGGCCCATTCATCAGCATAATCCTCACGGCGCTTGATTCTTGTGGGATCAGCTCTTTGGCCAGGTGCCAACGGAGGTCTTGGGCAAGGAGGGTTTAGAGAGAATTTCTTCATGTACTTTGGAGTAACATATCTGTACTACCTCTATTCCCGTGCCCATCTTCGTTCGATTTTCTGAATGCACACCTTGCGCTCATTCTTTGTTTCTTTCCCATGAGTTGCCTCATCAGGCGTGCAGTACCCTTCATAAATGTCAGCAAGGATCTCAAAAGCAGTGTTGACTTCCAGTTTCTTTCCTCCCTTCTGAGGTCTTTTACCATCTGCCATTTTCTTTAGCTGAGGAATTCGAACTATTGAGTTCTTTGAAGAAGTATGCAGCTTTTCTTCGAGGAATGCTGCAAATGAGTTAAGTTGATGAGAACCTAGTGATTCAGCAGCAGACATGTGTACCTGTGAACAGAGTATAGGTGCAAATAATTTGGAGAGGTCATATGTGTTCTTAGAAGTTTTTGCAAAACGGAACAAGTTTGAGGAAATTGAACAGATATGTCTTGAATAATTTCACGAAGCGTTCTTTGACTTAGGTTCCAGAGTTGTGTGGATTGTGAGATTCACACAATTGAGGAATCTTGAGGAAAAACGTCACTTAGAGAAACAGATCAAGAACAGATGATTGTGCGAGGTGTTTAGAGTGTGGAAGTTGAAGAAGAAACAACTTTTGAAGATTTTATGAAAATCATCAGTATTAACAAAGGCAGTAAAAGTAAATTTTAATTATCCTTGACGAAGAACACGATTGACTGGTAGTGTAGATTTAGAAGTTTGTTAGTCCAGATCTTCCACGCCCTAACTTGGCAGAGGAAGACGGCTACGGCGGCGGTGGAGAGAAGACGTCCGCGGCCAGCGCGAGTATGACGGCGATGAGGTCGAGGCAGTGAAGCTCTTCCTCACCAGTGACGATGAAGGTAGCGCGGTGCTAGGGCTTGAGAGCTTGAGCGAGGGGAGTGAGATCGAGCGGGGTAAATGCAGTCTAAGGATGGTGAGGGGTATTTATAGCCGCAGTGAAAAAAACGCTCGCCCGAGTAAAATGGACGTACGTGCCCCTGACCCTTCTCATCCTAGCGACATGTGTCACCCACGTACAGTGTGGTGGAGATCGTGTAAGATCATGGGTGAATAGATAACTCTTATCGTGGGATGTATAACGGTTTGAGCGGCAAAAGCCGAAAAATTCAGATAAGAATATTTTAAAGTTTCGTTCACAATTTCTTTAGCTGACAAGGACATAGTGAAGATTTTGAACGGGTTTCTAATAGAAAGCACATGAAGAATTTGTGAACAGACTGGGTTGAGTTTAGCATAGAGGGGGAAAGGGTCCGATCACATTCACTTAGCAGAAAAATCAACTTGAAGAATTAGCAATAAGTGAATGATGTAGAGGACATAAACTCAAGTATAAATATAGTCAATGAAGAACAACAACGGAAAGAGTGAAGACAATGCAAAGTTGAAGAATTTGAAAAACTGAGGAATTTCAAAAATGAAGAAAAACTCAGATTGAAGATTTTCAACTTTGGTTGGTGGCGTAACCCACCGTATAAGAATGATGATTTCGGACACTGCATACAATTGTCGTAGGGTTATGAGAATCAAATTCTTCATTAATTTCTTCACACTTAGAGGGTTAGTCTTCATTGGTTGAAAAAAAAACGTTACTTCGTGTGTTGCACATCTAAGTCATCAAGTATGCATAAGTGTTAGGATGTGTGTCCTTTTCAAAGAACATCCGAAGATTCAAAGATATTTAGCTCACATCGCAACTTGCTAAATCTCTTCTCATCCAAGGGCTTTGTGAAGATATCAGCCAGCTGGTCTTCAGTATTTGCGTGGTCTATGGAGATGTCTCCCTTCAACACATGGTAACGAAGAAAATGATGACGAATCTGGATGTGCTTTGTCTTTGATTACTAAACTGGGTTGTGAGCAATCTTGATAGCACTCTGATTGTCGTAGTAGAGTGGCATATTCTTCACATTGATGCCATAGTCCTTGAGGGTTTGCTTCATCCATAGCAATTGAGCACAGCAAGATCCAGCATCAATGTACTCAGCTTCAGCAGTAGAGAGTGATACGCAGTTCTGCTTCTTCGAGGACCAACATACCAAGGATCGTCCTAAGGAAATGACATGTGCCTGACGTTGACTTGCGGTCCACCCGATCACCAGCATAGTCAGAGTCTGAATATCCAATGATATCAAAGGAATAGCCCTTGGGATACCATAATCCAAGTGTAGGTGTGTGAGCTAGATATCGAATAATATGCTTCACAGCCTTATGGTGTGATTCCATCGGTGTAGCTTGAAATCGTGCACACATGCAAACACTAAGCATAATATCCGGCCTAGATGCACATAGATACAATAAAGAGAAAATCATAGAGCGGTATACCTTCTGATCGAAGTCTTTACCATTTTCATCAGTGCATAGATGACCATTTGTGGGCATAGGGATTTTGACGCCTTTGCAATCTTGCATGCCGAATTTCCTCAACACATCCTTGAGGTATTTCTCCTGAGATATGAATATTCCATTCTATTATTGACGAAGTTGAAGACCTAAGAAGAATTTCAATTCCCCCATCATAGACATTTGATATTCTTCACTCATCATATAGGCAAATTTCTCACTGTAACGTTGGTTAGTACAGCCAAAGATAATATCATCAACATATATTTGGCACACGAATAATTCATCATCATATGCTTTGGTGAAAAGAGTTGGGTCAAGTGAACCGGGTTTGAAGCCTTTCTTCATGAGGAATTCCTTCAGTGTGTCATACCATGCCCGAGGTGCTTGCTTGAGGCCATAGAGGGCCTTGTTGAGTCTGTAGACGTGATCTGGAAATTTTGGATCCCCAAAACCTGGTGGTTGATCAACATATACTTCTTCCTCAAGCTTTCCATTGAGGAATGCACTTTTCACATCCATTTGATGTAAGACGATATTATGATGGTTAGGGTAAGCAAGCAATATGCGAATAGCCTCAAGTCTAGCAACAGGTGCAAAAGTTTCATCAAAATCAATTCTTCAACCGGTGTGTAGCCTTGAGCTATAAGACGAGCCTTATTCCTCACCACAAGGCCATTTTCATCTTGTTTGTTGCGGTAGATCCATTTGGTACCGATGATGTTGTGTTTGCGTGGGTCTGGTCGCTTGACAAGTTCCCACACATTGTTGAGCTTGAATTGATGCAATTCATCTTGCATGGATTGAATCCACTCAGATTCTATAAATGCTTCATCAACTTTAGTGGGCTCTGTGATAGAGACAAATGCAAAATGCCCACAAAAGTTAGATAAGTGTGAAGCTTTTGAGCGTGTGAGAGGACCTGGTGCGTTGATGTCATTGATGATCTTCTCGATCTGCACTTCGTTTGCAACGTGAGGATGTGCGGGTTGATGACTTTGCTTAGGCCCAGCAATTTCTTCAGGACCAGTTTCTTTAGCAGCACCAGTGTGATTTTCTTCACAATCTGGAATGACTTCTTCAGCACATTCTTCAGTAGGGATGATATCCTCAGAAGCTTTGAACTTGATGGATTCCTCGGGTGACATTTCATCTAGCACAGGAGGTAGGTGCTCTCTTTGCGAGCCATTAGTTTCATCGAACCGCACATCTACGGTTTCAACAATCTTGTGATGATTGATGTCGAAGACTCTGTAGGTGTGTGAGTCCTTTCCGTAACCAAGCATAAAACCATCATGTGCTTTCAGTGCAAATTTAGAGTGATGGTGAGGATCTCTAATCCAGCATTTAGCACCGAAGACTTTGAAATAACTTACATTGGGTTTCTTGTCAGTGAGGAGTTCGTATGAGGTCTTTTTGAAGAATTTGTGAAGATATACCCTGTTGATGATGTGGCAAGCAGTATCAATAGCTTCATGCCAAAAGCGATGTGGTGTCTTGTATTCATCAAGCATGTTGCGAGCCATCTCAACAAGATTTCTGTTCTTGCACTCCACGACACCATTCTGCTAAGGAGTATAGGGAGCAGATAACTCATGAGTAATAACAAGTATATCAAGATATTCATCGAGGCCAGTATTTTTGAACTCTGTTCCATTATCACTCCTGATATGCTTGATCTTCACACCAAAGTTAGTAGAAGCCCTTGAGGAAAATCGTCTGAAGACTTCCTGCACTTCATTTTTTGTAAGTGATGATATGCACCCATGTGTAACGAGAATAGTCGTCAACTATGACAAAGCCATATAATGATGCAGAACTTGAGAACGTGGCATAATGAGTAGGGCCAAAGAGATCCATATGAAGTAATTCAAAGGGGCGAGAAGTGGTCATGATAGTCTTCGAGGGATGCTTGGCTCTGGTGATCTTTCTAGCCTCACAAGCCCCACAAAGATGATCTTTGAGGAATTTGACACCCTCGATGCCAATGACATGCTTCTTCTTTGCGAGTGTATGCAAGTTCCTCATCCCAGCATGACCAAGTCGTCGATGCCATAGCCAGCATTCTGAAGCTTTTGCAAGTAGACATGTGGTAGGCTGTGGTCCTGCAGATAAATCAACAATATACAAGTCTCCTTTCCTAAAGCCTTCGAAGACTTTGGAATTGTCAGATTCCATCGGCGCAATGCAACGATATTTGCCAAAGGCGACAACCATATCAAGATCACGAAGCATTGAGACAGACATGAGGTTGAATCCTAAGGACTCGACAAGCATGACTTTGTCCATGTGTCTACCCTTTGAGATCGCAACCTTACATAGACCCAATACCTTGCTTTTGCCTTTGTCAGTGTAGGTGATATGCTTCAGTTGAGATGGTGACAAATCAGTCTCCATCAACAAGTTCCTGTCACCGGTCATGTGGTTTGTACATCCACTGTCGAGGACCCACTCAGTAGCTTTAGGTTGTTCATCATGTAGATGAATTGGTGCAACTTATGAACTCATATACTTCATCAGTGAAGAATATGATATCAATTTCATCAACAGTAATAGATATAGTAATATGAGGACGTGACAAATGAGTGATTCATTTCTTCATGATTAGCTTGTGTCCATTCAAGCACATTCGGGTCTCTAGCTAATTCTTCAGATGATTAAGTTCGTCTGGAGACCTAACTTTGCATAAGAGATTAGTTCCTTTTCTTCACCACCCACATCTGGAGGGCTGGCAAAGAATTCATCATTCTGCGAGCTCCATAAGAAAAAGATGGCATTGAAGCCAGCGCACTTCGTTTCACAGAAGAGTGGTTAGGATAAGCATATGAATAAGTAGAGAAATTCTTCGAGGACGTATGAACATAATGGTTTGAAGAACAATGCACATATTCATGGCCTTTAGACTTTCCCTGCAAAACAGAAGTGTTAGTATGATGATGTTCATATGAGGACTTTGATCCATGTGAAGAATTTGGTCCATATGAAGAATTTGATCTGGGGTTCCTATTCTTCATAGGTGGTGTCATGATGACATTCACCTGAAGATTTTCAAGGCACCTTTTGGGAACCCAAATTTTCTTCATAGGGGGAACGTTCCTGCAGTTAGTTCCAACATATCGAGCAAATACTTCACTATTCTGATTCTTGAACAATTTATAGTTGGAGTCAAATGACTCATCAGAGGAATATGAAGAATCACAAGTAAATCCAGATAGAGTGCATGGATCTACAGGAGGTCCTTTCGTAGCAACCCATGAGGTTTTGGGATACTGCTAAGGTTTCTAGTAGGTCACACCAGCATTGAGTTTCCTCTCAAAGGCAATACCCTCTTTCCTAGGGTTCCTGTTCAAGATATGCTTTTCGAGCACATCACATAGAGTCTGATGCCCTTTGAGGCTTTTGTAAATGCCTGTCACATACAATTCCTTTAGCCCTGCATTTCATCACTGATACTTGTGGTATCCTCAGATGAGGAATTTGAGACCACAGAGACAGTTGAAGAATTTGTAGCAATAGAAGCATTTGAACATTCAGGTGATGAATTAGCAGATTCATGCTCAATGCATTTCAGACATGGTGGAATAAAATTCTTCCTGAGTGGATCTGATCTGTTGAGCAAGCAATGAATCGTTTTCCTTCTGAAGATCTTCATAACTCACTTTTAACTTCTCAAGATCTTGCTTTCTCTGAAGACATTCATAAGAAAACTTCTCATGATCAGTTAAGAGAGTGTTATGATAATTTTGAAGGTTGTCAAACCTAGTCTGAAGTCTCTGAAGGTTGTTTGTCAGAGTCTTGGTTCGATTCAATTCCACACCCAACAGGTCGTCGCTTCTGTCTAGTAGATTTTGAATCTTTTCTAAAGCCTTCTGTTGTTTAACAGCAATTTTAGCAAGTTTGGAATAGCTAGGCTTGAGATTGTCATCATCCTCACTAGAGTTAGAGGGGGAATGTTTGAGTACGTTCGCACCTGATACGTCTCCAACGTATCAATAATCTTTGATTGTTCCATGCTATTATATTACCCGTTTTAGATGTTTATGGGATTTACTTTACACTTTTATATCATTTTTGGGATTAATCTACTAATCAGAGGCCCAGCCAGAATTGTTGTTTTTTTTGCCTATTTCAGTGCTTCGAAGAAAAGGAATATCAAATAGAGTCCAAATGGAATGAAACCTTAGGGAGCAATCTTTTTGGAACAAACGCAATCCAGGAGACTTGGAGTGGACGTCAAGCAGGAAAAGAGGCGGCCACGAGGGTGCCTGGCGCGCCCTAGGGGGGTGGGCGTGCCCCCCACCCTCGTGGGCCCTTCATGGCTCAGCCGACCTACTTCTTCCTCCTATATATATCCACGTACCCTGAAAACATCCAGGAGCACCAAGAAAACCTATTTCCACTGCTGCAACCTTCTGTATCCATGACATCCCATCTTGGAGCCTTCGTCGGCGCTCTACCGGACGGGGAATCAACCACGGAGGGCCTCTACATCATCTCCAAGGCCTCTTCGATGAGTTGTGAGTAGTTTACCACAGACCTTCGGGTCCATAGTTATTAGCTAGATGGCTTCTTCTCTCTCTTTGAATCTCAATACAAAGTTCTCCTTGATCTTCTTGGAGATCTATTCGATGTAACTCTTTTTGCGGTGTGTTTGTTGAGATCCGATGAATTGTGGGTTTATGATCAAGTTTATCTATGAGAAATAATTGAATCTTCTCTAAATTCTTTTATGTGTGATTAGTTATCTTTGCAAGTATCTTCAAATTATCGGTTTGGTTTGGCCTACTAGATTGATCTTTCTTGCAATGGGAGAAGTGCTTAGCTTTGGGTTCAATCTTGCGGTGTCCTTTCCCAGTGACAGCAGGGGTAGCAAGGCACATATTGTATTGTTGCCATCGAGGATAAAAAGATGGGGTTTATATCAAATTGCTTGAGTTTATCCCTCTAGATCATGTCATCTTTCTTAATGTGATACTCTGTTCTTGTGAACTTAATACTCTAGATGCAGGCAGGAGTCGGTCGATGTGTGGAGTAATAGTAGTAGATGCAGAATCATTTTGATCTACTTGTCACGGACGTGATGCCTATATACATGATCATGCCCAGATATTCTCATAACTATGCACTTTTCTATCAATTGCTCGACAGTAATTTGTTCACCCATCGTAATACTTATGCTATGTTGAGAGAAGCCACTAGTGAAACCTATGGCCCCCGGGTCTATCTTTTATCATATAAGTTTCCGATATACTTTTATTTTGCAATCTTTACTTTCCAATCTATATCATAAAAATACCAAAAATATTTATCTTATCTTATTATCTCTATCAGATCTCACTTTCGCAATACTGTGAAGGGATTGACAACCCCTTTATTGCATTGGTTGCGACGTTCTTGTCTGTTTGTGTAGGTACAAGGGACTTCTGGTGTGACGCCCCCGACTCAATCGTACACTAATCATGCACGCAAACATGTACGATCAAGATCAGGGATTCACGGGAAGATATCACAACACAACTCTAAAAGTAAAAATAAGTCATACAAGCATCATATTACAAGCCAGGGGCCTCGAGGGCTCGAATACAAGTGCTCGAACATAAACGAGTCAGTGAAAGCAACAATATCTGAGTATAGACATAAGTTAAGCAAGTTTGCCTTAAGAAGGCTAGCACAAACTGGATACAGATCGAATGAGGCGCAGGCCTCCTGCCTGGGATCCTCCTAAACTACTCCTGGTCGTCGTCAGCGGCCTACATGTAGTAGTAGGCACCTCCAGTGTAGTAAGAGTCGTCGTCGATGGTGGCGTCTGGCTCCTGGGCTCCGGCATCTAGTTGCGACAACCAGGTAGAAGGGAAAGGGGGAAAAGAGGGAGAAAAACAACCGTGAGTACTCATCCAAAGTACTCGCAAGCAAGGAGCTACACTACATATGCATGGGTGTATGTGTAAAAAGGAAATATCAGTGGACTGAACTGCAGAATGCCAGAATAAGAGGGGGACAGCTAGTCCTATCAAAGACTACACTTCTGGCAGCCTCCGTCTTGCAGCATGTGGAAGAGAATAGATTGAAGTCCTCCAAGTAGCATCGCATAGCATAATCCTACCCGGAGATCCTCCCCTCGTGCCCGGTGGAAAAGCGATCACCGGGTTATCTGTGGAACTTGTCTGGGTGTGTTTTATTAAGTATCCGGTTCTAGTTGTCATAACGTCAAGGTACAACTCCGGGTCATCCTTTTACCGAGGGACACGGCTATTCGAATAGATAAACTTCCCTAAAGGGGTGCACCACATAACCCAACACGCTCGATCCCATTTGGCCGGACACACTTTCCTGGATCATGCCCGGCCTCGGAAGATCAACATGTCGCAGCCCCACCTAGGCACAACAGAGAGGTCAGCACGCCGGTCTAAATCCTATGCACGCAGGGGTCTGGGCACATCGCCCATTGCACACCTGCACGTTGCGTACGCGGCCGGAAGCAAACCTAGCCCCCTTAATACAAGAGGAGGCTTACGGTCCAATCCGACGCGCGCCGCTCAATCGTTGACGTCACGAAGGCTTCGGCTGATACCACGACGTCGAGTGCCCATATCTTTCCCGCGTAGTTGGTTAGTGCATATAGGACAGTGTCCAGACTCAGATCAAATACCAAGATCTCGTTAAGCGTGTTATTTTGAAGTAACCGCGGACGCCGACCAGGGCCAGGCCCACCTCTCTCCTAGGTGGTCTCAACCTGCCTTGTCGCTCCGCCACAAAGTAACAGTCGGGGGCCGTCGAGAACCCAGGCCCACCTCTACCGGGATGGAGCCACCTGTCCTTCCAGCCCCCACATCGGAACCACTTGCGGGTACTCAACGAGCTGGCCCGACTTTAGTCACCATTTGTATAGTATATGTATATATAGCATATACCCATGATCACCTCCCGAGTGATCACGGCCCGATAATATAGCATGGCAGACTGACAAGAATGTAGGGCCACTAATGGTAAACTAGCATCATATACTAAGCATTTAGGATTGCAGGTAAGGTATCAACAGATGTAGCAACAATGACAGGCTATGCAACAGAATAGGATTAATCGAAACAGTAACATGCTACACTACTCTAATGCAAGCAGTAGAGGATAGAATAGGTGATATCTGGTGATCAAAGGGGGGGCTTGCCTGGTTGTTCTGGCAAGGAGGGGTCGTCAACACCGTAGTCGACCGGGGCAGCAACGCCGTCGGTCTCGTAGTCTACCGAGAGAAGAGGGGGAAGAAACAATGAATACAATGCAAACAGATGCATATCGATGCATGACATGACAAATAACGGTGCCAGGTGTGCCCTAACGTAGTAGGAGGTGATACCGGCGAAGGGGGAAACATCCGGGAAAGTATCCCCGGTGTTTCGCATTTTTGGACAGATGAACCGGAGGGGGAAAGTTGCGTGTTTTATATGCTAGAGATGTGTGGCGGACGAACGGGCTGCGTATTCGGTTTCGTCTCATCGTTCTGAGCAACTTTCATGTAGAAAACATTTTCATCTAAGCTACGGTTTATTTTATATGATTTTCTAAAGTTTTAAATCATTTTTAGAATTAATTTAATTCAACATTATCCAGAATAGTGCATCTTGACATCATCATGACGTCAGCATGACGTCATCAGTCAACAGAGGTGTTGACTGGTCAAACTAACGTGTGGGTCCAGTGGGACCCACCTGTCATATTCTGTTTAGGTTAATTAGGGTTTAGCTAAACTAATTATTGTTTAATTAAGCTAACAAGTTAATCAGATTAATTAAATAGGATTAGTTAACTTAATTAATTCACTGATTAATTATAAATTTTATTAATTCATTTTTATTTTTATTTTTTATTCTAAAACGTTTAGGGCGGTGGGGCCCCTTTGTCATAGGCCCAGGGGGCTTAACGGGGAGGGCTAACGGGCGCGGGCGAGGTTGCCCATCAGGGCGAACCCGGGCGACGCCCAGTGTGCGCGGGTGGGCGTCGGCGCGGCGCCGACGAGGCCACAGCGGGGCGGGGCTGTGGCGAAGAGGGCGGTCGCCAGAGGAGCACACCGGGGCCGTGGAGGGTGCAGCCAGACCACTGTCGGGCGGGTCGGCGAGCAGCGGCAGAGGTGGCCGCGGCATGGTGAGCACGAGCGGGAGCACGAGGCATGGCGACCTTTACAGGGGATGCTGCCGAGCGCAACGACGCGATGGTGAGCGGGTGCGAGGGAGCAGAGGGGAATAATGGAGGAGGCGAGGTGCTCACGTGCGACATGAGAAGGGGAGGCGTCGAGGCTTGACGCGGTCTGGCGGGGAGGAGGACGAGGATGAGCGACAAAGGAGAGGCGGCGAAGCGGTGATCGACGACATCGGGGGCGGCTCCGGGCGACGTGGCAGCGGCGGGGTGGCGCCGGCGATGTGGTGGCGGTGGAGGGAGGCGTCGCTCGGGGGGAGGTGCCGGCATCGGGGCGACGAGGTCCCTCGGTGACGGCGCATCCAGATCGGGGAAGAAGGGAAGGCACAGGAGGGAGACGAGGCGACGACGGCGGGGCGTCGGGGACCGAGGCGGAGGCGCGTGGAGCTCCCGGCGGCGGCGACGGGTCCATTCCCCCCGATCCAATCGGGGGGCAGAGGAGGGGAGAGGTGGATCGAGGGAGTGGGGGAAGTGGGGCGACCGGTTATGGTTTCGGTCGGGCGGACCAGGGGTATGTAGGCGCGGCTGGGCCGGCTGGGTTGGCCCAAAGGCCACCTGGGCTGGGGCCCAGCGGGGGGATCTTTTATTTTTGTTTGCTTTTCTTTTACCTTTGCTTATTTTCTTTTACATTTTTATTTTAATTCTTGAACTAATTTTGTTCTATACATCAAAAAGTGAATTCCTAATTTAGTGTCACATCATCACCCACTACCACAAGAAGTTTCACCCAAAACAAAATAGATTAGTATTTTGTAAAATATCAAAGGCATTTATTTAATTGTTTCAACTATTGTTTTAACCACTTTAGAGTAGTTAAGCATTTTACAAAAGTGTGATTCCTCCACCATAATTTCCTATGCAGTATTTGGTATAACCCGAACATTTTAGTTTTAATATTTGAAAACTTTTATCGTTTGACTTTAATTCAAATTTGAGTCTGAATTGGTTTTAAACTAACGCGAGTTTATCGACAGTAATTGAGGTGATGTGGCGTCATTAGCAGAGGTTCACTGTAGCTTAATTATTCGGGCGTCACATCTAGGGAGCCTCCTACTGGATTGATACCTTGTTTCTCAAAAACTGAGGGAAATACTTACGCTACTTTGCTGCATCACCCTTTCCTCTTCAAGGGAAAACCAACGTAGTGCTCAAGAGGTAGCAAGAAGGATTTCTAGCGTCGTTGCCGGGGAGATCTTCGCTCAAGTTAAGACATACCAAGTACCCATCACAAACTTATCTCCCTCGCATTACATTATTTGCCATTTTCCTCTCATTTTCCTCTCCCGCACTTCACCCTTGCCGTTTTATTTGCCCCCCTTTTGTTTGTCTTTTCGTTTGCTTTGATTTCTTACTTGGCTCGCTTGCTCGTTTGGTTGGAATAGTTGTTTATTTATTGCTAAACAGAGAACCTAAGATCTATGGATCCTCATCCGCTTGCCAATCTGTAAGTGCATCTAGTGCCCCTTAGTGGTTTTGGTACATTGAAGACTTATATGTTAAGGGACTAATATGTTTGTGAGTGTACACAGGCTCTATAACTCAATGAGGAGTTTGATATTTACAGTGAAAGTCAACCCCTAAAAATCAATGTCTTCGGCTGAAGACTTTGGTTCTCCTGAAGACTTTGAAAGTGAAGAAATTGGTATGACCATGAAGACGTGAAGACTTTTGCTTTCGTAGTTTCATTTTCTCTTTCTTGAGTCATAGGAAACACCGTACTGTTAAAGGGGGTTGAGGTAATACTAAGGAAACAGATTTCCATGTGATGCTCATCTCAAAATCCTACACCTACCCAATCCTTCGAGTGAAGCCATTGGAAATATCATATCAGTTCAGTCAATTTCTTCAGTGACAGAGACGAAGATCTTCTGGTCTCTGAGGAATTTGTTCTGACTGGGGAGTTAGGAATTCACCAGTGCGGGTTGCTTACACGGTGAGGAACATGATAGCCCTGAGGAATTTCGAACCTCAAAATACCCGACCGTTGCTGGGCCGCATGTCAGCTGTTCCAAAATATCCTACCACCTAATAGTCATATCTGCCAAGGGAATTTATGTCTTATCATGTCGGGCTGCTTCCTAGGCTATAAATAGCCGCCCCCTACAACCACTAGCTGGTTGGCTGCTCCGAGAGAAACTGACACTTGTCATTTGAGAGCATCCCATCCTCCGAGGACTTTGAGCGAAAATCATCAAGTGAGGAAAACCCAAATCCCACACCCAAACCTACAAACCCCAAAGTGATTGAGCATCACTGAAGAGGTTGTTCCTGTGTGGAACCGACGCTTGTTACCTTTGAGGATTGTGTATCCTCCAGACGGTTGGGCGTCATGGTCTGAGCATCCAAGAGGAATTGTGGATTACCGAGTGACCAAGTCTGTGAAGGTTTGGAAGTCACCTGTGAAGACTTACCACTACTATTGGGCGAGGTCTGTGTGATCTTAGCTCAAGGAGAATACGATGAGGACTGTGTGTACGGGACTGTGTGTCCTCGAGTTTAAATACTCAGCCGCTCCAACCAGACGTACAACTATCACAGCAGTTGGAACTGGTCTACCAAATCATTGTCTTCACCAAGCCAACTGGTTCTATTTCCTCAACCCTTTCATTTCCTCATTATGTGTTGATGTACCTGATCATTACTGCTTGAAGACATTGACTGACGACATTCTCTATTTCCTTAAGCCCAATTCTTTAGTCTGTTTGTCTTTATCCTGCTTATCATGTGTTTACGCTTTCTGTACTTTGTGTTTGTCTTTCATTTCATCATGATGATTATGTTGTTACTCTGTTTTGCTTATACCTGAGTACTTATTCCGCTGCAAGTAGTTCTACGCTTAGGAATTTCCTCACCCTGAAATTCCTCGGTGAAGAATTCATAAAAATCGCCTATTCACCCCCCCCCCCTCTCGTCGACGTAACGCACTTTCAATTGGTATCAGAGCAAGGTACTCCCTTGTTCCATGTGATTTTTGTTTAACTGCCTGGAGTTTTAGTTATGTCGACTATAGGTATGATCAAGGTCTCGGCTGGGTTCCCTACCTTTGACGGGACGGACTACCCCTACTGGAAGAACAAGATGCGTATGCATCTTGAGGCAATTGATAATGATCTATGGTACGTTGTGGAAAATGGCGTTCCCTCAGTCACTCCATCTCTCAATGCTACCGATGTGAAGAGATTAAAGCAACTCGATTCTCAAGCGAAGAATATCAAATGTGGCCATCTGAGCAAAGGTCAGTATGGTAGAGTGAGTGCATTGGAAACTGCTAAGCTGATTTGGGACAGGCTATCCAAGGTCAACTAAGGAGTCTCAACTCAAAGTGACTCCCGAGTTGATGTTCTTCGCAATCTCTTCAACCGCTTCAAAAGACTCAACAACGAAAATGTTCAGCAAACCTTCGATCGCCTCACTGACATCTCAAATGAGCTTCAAGCACTTGGTGCCACTGATATCACCGATCATGAGGTGGCGAAGAAATTGCTGAGATCACTTGACACCTCATTTGATACCGTCGCACTGATGATTCAAGAACGAGCTGATTACAAGTCACTTGATCCCGTTGATATCCTCGAGAGGCTAAACACTCATGAGTTCCAGCTTGCTGAAAAGAGATATCTCCATGCATCGAGCTACGGAAGATCACGTGCACTAAAGGCCAAGGTAGTATCTGAGTCCAAAGCTGAGGATTCTGGTAGCAGCCTTGGTGATCTTGAAGAATTGAGCCAGGAGCTAGCAATGCTCGTGAGGAAATTCCAGAAGTTCTCTCGCCGTGGCCGTTATGGAAAGTCTTCAAGAAATGATGATTCCTCATCCCATGACTACAAGAAGAGAGCTTGCCACAAATGCAAGAAACCTGGTCACTACATGTCTGATTGTCCTCTATGGGAAAAGGAATCAAAGAAGAATAAGTACAAAGATGATGATTCTGACAATTCAAAGAAGAAGAAGAAATCCTCAAAGTATTCACCTTCAAAATCCTCAAAGTCTTCATCTCACAAGAAGAGTAGCTCCAAGAAGGCCCGGTCACTCATTGGCAAGGAAATGGACTCTGAAGCGGAATCTGAGGATAATGTGGAAGAGGAGGAATTTGAGGAATCTAACTCTAGTGTGGCTAGCCTAGCCCTCGCTACTGCGTACGTCAGCAAGTCCATCTTCAACAATGAAGAAAATGACTTCTCCGACTCTGCTGACAAGGGCAATGATGACTATGCTCCCACCTATTGCTTCATGGCAAAAGGTGCCAAGGTACTCAAGCATTCCCCCTCTGACTCTTGTGAGGATGAATCTGATGACAATCTTAAGCCTAGCTATTCAAAACTTGCTAACATTGCTGTTAAACAACAGAAGGCTTTAGAAAAGATTCAAAATCAACTAGACAGAAGCGATGACCTCTTGGGTGAGGAATTGAATCGAACTAAGACTCTGACAGATAATCTTCAGAGACTTCAAACTCGGTTTGACAACCTTCAAAATCATCATAACACTCTCTTAACTGATCACGAGACGCTTTCTTATGAATTTCTTCAGAGAAAGCAAGATCTTGAGACGTTAAAAGCAAGTTATGAAGATCTTCAGAAGGAAAACGATTCATTGCTTGCTCAATAGATTAGTTCCGCTCAGGAAGAATTTATTCCACCTTGTCTTAAATGCATTGAGCATGAATCTGCTAATTCATCACCTGAATGTTCAAATGCTTCTATTGCTGCAAATTCTTCAACTGTCTCTGTGGTCACAAATTCCTCATCTGAGGATACCACATGTATCACTGACGATAATGCAGGGCTGAAGGAATTGTATGTGACAGGCATTTAGAAAAGCCCCAAAGGGCATTAGACTCTTTGTGATGTGCTCAAAAAGCAGATCTTGAATAGGAACCCTAGAAAAGAGGGTATTGTCTTTGAGAGGAAACTCAATGCTGATGGAACCTACTAGAAACCTGAGCAGTAACCCAAAACCTCATGGGTTGCTGCGAAAGGACCTCCTGTAGATCCATGCAATTTATCTGGCTTTACCTCTGATTCTTCATATTCCTCTGATGAGTCATTTGACTCCAA
The DNA here is from genome assembly GCA_963921465.1 of Triticum timopheevii. Classification (NCBI taxonomy): domain Eukaryota; kingdom Viridiplantae; phylum Streptophyta; class Magnoliopsida; order Poales; family Poaceae; genus Triticum; species Triticum timopheevii. Next base: position 147,863,938 of record OY997270.1, read on the forward strand.
CTATAAACTGTTCAAGAATCCGAACTATTAAGTATTTGCTCGATATGTTGGAACTAACTGCAGGAACGGTCCCCCTATGAAGAAAATCTGGGTTCCTAAAAGTTGCCTTGAAAATCTTCGTGTGAATGTCATCATGACACCACCCATGAAGAATAGGAACCCCAGATCAAATTCTTCATACGGACCAAATTCTTCATATAGATCCAAGTCCTCATATGGACCAAATTCTTCACGTGGATCAAATTCCTCACATGGATCAAAATCCTCATATGAACATCATCGTGCTAACACTTCTGTTTCGTAGGGAAAGTCTAAGGGCCATGAATATGTGCATTATTCTTCAAACCATTATGTTCATAAGTCCTCGAAGAATTTCTCTACTTATTCATTTGCTTATCGTAACCACTCTTCTGTGAAACGAAGTGCACTGGCTTCTATGCCTTCATTTTCTTATGGAGCTCACAGAATGATGAACTCTTTGCCACCCCTCCAGATGTGGGTGGTGAAGAAATAGAACTAATCTCTTATGCAGGGTCAGGTCTCCAGACAAACTTGATCGTCTAAAGAATTTGCTGGAGACCTGAATGTGCTTGAAAGAACGCAAGCTAAACATGAACAAATGAATCATTCATTTCTCACGTCCTCATATTGCTATATTTTTTATTGTTGATGAAATTGATATCATATTCTTCACTGATGAAGTATATGGGTTCGTAAGGTGCACTAATTCATCTAAAGGATGAACAACCCAAAGCTACTGAGTGGGTCCTCGACAGTGGATGTACAAGTCACATGACTGGTGACAGAAGCTTGCTGATGGACACTGATTTGTCAGCATCTCAACTGAAGCATATCACCTACACTGACAAAGGCAAAAGCAAGGTATTGGGTCAAGGTAAGGTTGCAATCTCAAAGGATAAAGACATGGACAAAGTCATGCTTGTTGAGTCCTTACGATTCAATCTTATGTCAGTCTCAATGCTTTGTGATCTTGATATGGTTGTTGTCTTCGGCAAATTTCGTTGCCTTGTGCCAATGGAATCTGACAACTCCAAAGTCTTCAAAGGCTTTAGGAAAGGAGACTTGTATATTGTTGATTTCTCTGCAAGACCACAGCCTGCCACATGCCTACTCGCAAAAGCTTCAGAATGCTGGTTTTGGCATCGATGACTTGGTCATCCTGGGATGAGGAACTTGCATACACTCGCGAAGAAGAAGCACGTCATTGGCATCGAGGGTGTCAAATTCCTCAAAGATCATCTTTGTGGGGCTTGTGAGGCTGGAAAGCTCACCAGAGCCAAGCATCCCGCAAAGACTATCATGAACACTTCTCGTCCCTTTGAATTACTTCATATGGATTTATTTGGCCCTACTCATTATGCCACGTTCACTAGTTCTGCATCATTATATGGCTTTGTCATAGTTGATGACTATTCTCGTTACACATGGGTGTATATCATCACTTAAAAAAATGAAGTGCAGGAAGTCTTCAGACGATTTTCCTCAAGGGCTTCCACTAACTTCGGTGTGAAGATCAAGCATATCATGAGTGATAATGGAACCGAGTTCAAGAACACTGGCCTCAATGAATATCTCGATATGCTTGGTATTACTCATGAATTGTCTGCTCCTTATACTCCTCAGCAGAATGGCATCATGGAGCGCGAGAACAGGACTCTTGTTGAGATGGCTCGCACTATGCTTGATGAATACAAGACACCTGAGCGCCTCTGGCCTGAAGCAATTGATACTGTGTGCCACATCATCAACAGGATATATCTTCACAAATTCTTCAAAAAGACCTCATATGAACTCTTCACTGACAAGAAACCCAATGTAAGTTATTTCAAAGTCTTCGGTGCTAAATGCCGGATTAGAGATCCTCACAATCACTCTAATTTTGCACCGAAAGCACATGAGGGTTTTATGCTTGGTTGCGGAAAGGACTCACACACCTACAAAGTCTTCAACATCAACCATCACAAGGCTGTTGAAACAGTAGATGTGCGGTTTGATGAAACTAATGGCTCGCAAAGAGAGTACCTACCTCCTGTGCTAGATCAAAATGTCACCTGAGGAATCCATCAAGTTCAAAGCTACTGAGGATGTCATCCCTACTGAAGAAATTGCTGAAGAAGTTATTCCTGATCGTGAAGAAAATCATGTTGGTGTTGCTGAAGAAACTGGTCCTAAAGAAACTGTTGGGCCTAAGCAACAACCCGCACATCCTTGCATTGCAAATGAAGTGCAAGTCGAGAAGATCATCGATGACATTCGTGCACCAGGTCCCCTCACGCGCTCAAAAGCTTCACATTTATCTAACTTGTGTAGGCATTTTGCATTTGTCTCTATCACAGAGCCCACTAAGTAGATGAAGCACTAATGGAATCCGAGTGGATTCAAGCCATGCAAGATGAATTGCATCAATTCGAGCTCAACAATGTGTGGGAGCTTGTCAAGCGACCAGACCCACACAAGCACAACATCATCAGTACCAAATGGATCTACTGCAACAAACAAGACGAAAATGGCCTCGTGGTGAGGAATAAGGCTTGTCTTGTAGCTCAAGGCTACACACAGGTTGAAGGAATTGACTTGGATGAAACTTTTGCACCTGTTGCTAGACTTGAGGCTATTCGCATATTGCTTGCTGATGCTAACCATCATAATATCATCTTACAACAAATGGATGTGAAAAGTGCATTCCTCAATGGTAAGCTTGAGGAAGAAGTATATGTTGCTCAACCACCAGGTTTTGAGGATCCAAAATTTCCAGATCACGTCTACAAACTCAACAAGGCCCTCCATTGCCTCAAGCAAGCACCTCGGGCATGGTATGACACACTGAAAGAATTCCTCATGAAGAAAGGCTTCAAACCCGGTTCACTTGACCCAACTCTTTTCACCAAATCATATGATGATGAATTATTCGTTTGCCAAATATATGTTGATGATATTATCTTTGGTTGTACTAATCAATGTTATAGTGATGAATTTGCCTATATGATGAGTGAAGAATATCAAATGTCTATGATGGGAGAATTGAAATTTTTCTTAGGTCTTCAGATTCGTCAACAATACAATGGCATATTCATATATCAGGAGAAATACCTCAAGGATGTGTTGAGGAAATTCGGCATGCATGATTCCAAACGCGTCAAAATTCCTATGCCCAAAAATAGCCATCTATGCACTGATGAAAATGGTAAAGACTTCGATCAAAAGGTATACCACTCCATGATTGGCTCTTTATTGTACCTATGTGCATCTAGGCCGGATATTATGCTCAGTGTTTGCATGTGTGCCCAATTTCAAGCTACACCGAAGGAATCACACCATAAGGTTGTGAAGCATATTCTTTGATATCTAGCTCACACACCAACACTTGGATTATGGTATCCCAAGGGCTCCTCCTTTAATCTCATTGGATATTCAGACTCTGACTATGCTGGCGATCGGGTGGACTGCAAGTCAACGTCAGGCACATGTCATTTCCTCGGACGATCCTTGGTATGTTGGTCCTCGAAGAAGCAGAACTGCATATCACTCTCCACTTCAGAACTTGAGTACATTGCTGCTGGATCTTGCTGTGCCCAATTACTATGGATGAAGCAAACACTCAAGGACTATGGCATCAACGTGAAGAATGTGCCTCTCTACTGCGACTATGAGAGTGCTATCAAGATTGCTCACAACCCAGTTCAGTACTCGAAGACAAAGCACATCCAGATTTGTCATCATTTTCTTCGTGACCATGTGTTGAAGGGCGACATCTCCATCGAATATGCAAATATTGAAGACCAACTGGCCGATATCTTCACTAAGCCCTTGGATGAGAAGAGATTTAGCAAGTTGCGGTGTGAGCTAAATATCCTAGAATCTTCGAATGTTCTTTGAAAAAGGACACACATCCTAACACTTATGCTGACTTGATAACTTAGATGTGCAACACACGAAGTAACATTTTTCTTCAATCAATGAAGATTAACCCTCTTAGTGTGAAGAAATTAATGAAGAAATTGATTCTCAGAACCCTACGAGAATTGTACGTGGTGTCTGAAATCAGCTTTCTTATACGGTGGGTTACGCCACCAACCAAAGTTGAAAATCTTCAATTTGAATTTTTTTTCGTCATTTTTGAAATTCCTTAGTTTTTCAAATTCTTCAACTTTGCATTGTCTTCACTCTTTCATTGTTGTTCTTCATTTCACTATTATGATAACACCCCTTAAGACCCTTATTCTGCACATCCACCTCTTATTCTGATAACACTCGAAACTAGGCTGCCCACGAATTGAAATTAGGAAAAAACTACTTAGCCCCCACCTCCCCCTCCCCGCGCCCACCTACCTCCACTGCCCCGATCTCCCCATTCCCCATCGGCACCGCCCACCCCGAGCTTCCAGCGTGCCGCCGTGCCACGGCAACTCGCGGCCAGCACCGCGCAACCAATTCCTCTAGCTTCACCTTCCTCCTTAACAGCCGTCGTCTTCCTCCTCGGCTACCACATGAGATCCATGCCTCCCTGACCCCCAGCGACCTCGTGAGATCCACCGCCGCCTGGATCCGCGTAGCGCCTCCCCCGGCGACCTCCAGGGAGCAGCTTCCATCTGGATGTGCGCCATCCCATCCCGGGCGATCTCCCGTGGGCCGCCGGTCGGGGCTTGCACCGCCCCGTCGCCTCCCACCTCCATGCCGGTAGGCTCGCCCTTCACTGGCAGTCGTCGACCCACCCCATGCCTGCCCTGGCCTTCCACCACCGCTCCGACGATGATGCCACCCCGCTGCCCCACTTCCCCCTACCTCTCATCTCCATCCCGAGCTCAAACGCCACTGGATCGGCGTCGGTCCGACGCCCCACAACCTCCACCTCGTGCTGGCAGTTCTGGATGCGGTTCAAGGAGCTCCTCGCTCAGCTGCACTATGGAGTTCCCCTGAGCGCCATGTGCGGCTCATAGTGTGTAGCTATGCAGTTCGGCGTTGCCGTGAGTCACTGCGGGTTCAGCTAATGTTGGGTCTGTGTATTCTTTGCAGTGCACGCCCTGTACTCGGACGGTTCAGCTAATGGGTACTCCATGCCTGCCCTGGCCTTCCATCGCAGCCATCGACCGTGAAGTCCCCATGATGAAAACGTCGTGGAGCATGGGGAGCAGCTCATTTTGTCTCATCGCACAGCTTGTTGCGGCTCAGGTTGCAGCTGGTTTTAGTTCACTATGTTCTTCTATGCATCAAAAAAGGATGTGCAGCTTGGCATTTGTGAGGAGCGAGATGTGCAGATAGCAAGATGTGTAGCTCGTTGTACCTAATTTTAAATTTTAGTTTTGCTTTTGAAGAGTATCTTTGCAGTTAACTTTGTGATCGGCGTAATTCATGTGCGAGTCCGTTGGCTATACAACTGTTCTGTTTTAATATTGTTTGCAATTCTTGTGTTGCAGTCCACTACATAAAGGGTGTAGTACACTTCGGCGATGCTGGGATTGCATCCAGGATTTGCAAAAACAAAAAAGAACGTGGTTTGCCACTGGAGATGGTCTAGTGTAGTTCGGCTGGGTGCCCCGCGCAGTTCACACTTTGTTTTTTCATAGAATGGAGTTCGCTAGTAAAACCTTTGTTGGTCATTACGTGTGAAAAAAAATAAACTAGAGCAAAGGGAATAGTGGATGCGGTTCACTACAATGTGAGTTTGGTTATGTAAAAATAAGGAATGAATATGTATGTTTTGAAGCTCACTTTGTTCTCTCACGAGGTTCGCCATAAAATTCCTTCGTGGTTTTTTGAAACAAAAACACTTCGAAAAGCAGCTCACTTCTCATTACATGTGGTTCACTTGATCAGTCCCTGCGGTCCACTCGCCCGGTCCATGCACGTAAAAAAATTGAGTTTGGAAAAAGCTCAAGCGGTTCACTTTCGATAGTGTCGCGGCCCATTTATGGTAGTCTCGAGGTTCACTTTTCATAGTATTGCGGCTCACCAACACTCGGCATGAAGTGCACTTCACCTTGTTTGGGAAAAAATACGTTCCACAAAAAAAGAATCATGCAGTGCACTTGTCGGTCTGATGAAGTACGGTTTTTCGTCCGCTGCAGTGCGGTTTTCAATTAGATGAAGTAGGCACGTCGATTTGGGTGTCACGAAAAACACAGTGTCCGCATTTCGGTAATTCGAAATTCCTCTTAAACCATAAGGAATTAGAGAGAGTGTTCTACATGAAAAAGTTGTGCCTCGTCGATATCTTTCCAATGGCTTATCTTTTGAATCATTCCAACCAGCGGTTTGTAAAAATTTCGCGAAAAACGGCCGCTGCCACTCATCGTCCGGCAAAATTTTCAAAATTAACTTAAAACCGTAAGAAATCTCAAAAACATTTCAACATATGAAAGTTGCGCCTCGTCCATATATTTTCAATGGTATATTACATGCCTCGTTTTGACAAACGGTTAAAAAACTGGAGCAAAAACAGTACCGAAAATTTGAAATTTTTTGAAAAACAGAATTCCGCAATTTAGTAAATTTGAAACTTCTCTTAAACCGTAACGAATTAGAGAAAATGATAGATATGAAAATGATGCGCCTCAACGATATCTTTCCAATGGTGTATCATTTGCTTCATTCTGATGAGAGGTTTAAAAAAAATCGCCAAAATACGCTCGCTGCCACTCGTCATGGGCCGCACTATTTTCAAAACTGCTGTTTAAACCGCGAGGAATCTCGAAAAGTGTTCAACATGTCAAAGTTGTGCCTAATCCATAGCTTTTCAACAGTATATTACACGCCTCATTCCGATAAATGGTTAAAAAACTAGATCGAAAACAGTACCGAAAAAACAACGCGTGCAGTTTTTTTCGACGAGAAGTTCACTCGTGTCAGTACTGCAGCACACTTGGTTCAAAGAATGACGTGCACTTGCGTTAAGCGTGCAGTGCGGAAGTGTTATCAGAATAGTTATTCTGCTAATATTAGCAGAATAGACTGTCTGTATATTATATATATATATATATATATATATATATGCATATATATATATACATATATATATATAGGGTGGGTCTATTATGATAACACACCAAAATGCCTTATTCTGCTAATAGTTCGGCGCTGCAACAAAACGCGAAGCGAACCGCAGGCAATAAAAAAGAAAACCACCCCCACCTCGCTGCTACTACCACCTACCACCACCATCTCAACCCACCCCCGCACCACTCCCCATGGTCAAACGGGGCTTCCCCAACCTCCCGATCCAACCACCAGGCAGCACCGCCCACCTCGGCCACCAACCACACCCCGCCGCCCGCTGCCGGCCACCAGCCTGCGCTGCCCGCCAACGGCCATAACCATGCGCCACCCGCCCCGGCTACAACCACGCGTCGCCCCGCCTCGGCCACCACCCGCCCCCTCGACCACTACGAGCCGGAGCCGGATCCAGGCCGCGGCGGTCCCCCGCGACGTCCCTGCGCCAGATCGAGGCCACGGCGGCCCCCTGCGACGCCCTGCTACCGGAGCCAGGCCGCGCCAGCCTCCCGCCGCCCCACCTGCTCCCCACCGGATGCGCCTCGGCCGCGCACCGCACCGGTGTGGGAGGACACCAGTCAGGGGAAGCCCTTCACGGCGCTCCAAGCTCGCGAGGATGGCCGCCCCGATGCCGTGGCCTCCTGCGGAGCCCTAGTTGCCTTCTTCCACCCGCCTCAACCTGGGTTGGCTCCTCCCCATACGGTGCCGCCCCACTCCATTTCCCTGTGGGATCCGGCGATGATCACCCGATCCACCGTGGCGCTCACCTACACCTCCCCTCTCCTCCTCGTCCTGGCCTCATCTCTGGCCCGGCCAGGGATCACTTCACCTACCCCCAATAGGTCCACCCCTAGCTCCGCCGCAGCCAGCCCTTGGCATGGAGATTCTCCCTGGTGCACCAGCCTCCCCTGCTTCTTCTCCCCACTGACGAACAGCAATCACGCCAGCGTTGAGGTTGTTGTAGTTCATTTTTTATTTTTGGAGGAAATCAGTGCCCCATGCCCCATCCCGCACCACCCCTCGTCGGATCTGCCTTGGAACCTAACCTCGCCCTAACCACCACTTGCCGGAATGGCTATGCAGTTCGGTGAGGTGTGTCGTGCAATCCGGCGTGTCATACCGTGCAGTGTGGTGTGGCTGCAGCTCTTGCATGCGGGTCGGTCGTGCGTGTGAGTGCAGTGCGCCGCACAGGTCGGCAGAGGGAGCAGGGAGTGTACTACACGGGCGCCCGACCGCCTGTTCGACCTCCCCTCCTCTGCCGATGGAGTAGCACGGCCGTGGTGACCCCTTCGAGGTGCAGTCTGTTACGGCTTCCATGCAGTCCCAGCGTGGCGTGCATGCAGTCACCTCCCCCTTGGCATTCCTCGACGCCTGCCAAGCGGCATCTACACAATCGTTGGAGATGATGTTCACCGTACGTTTTTGTGCAATTAAGTATGTGTACATGTGCAATTTGTTATTAGTGTGTGCATGTACAACTTCAGCTCACTTCATCCGGCATGGCATTTTTTGGGTTCAATTGCAGCTCACTTTGTCCCCATTGTTGGCAAAACCATGCACTAACTCATTCCTTCTCTCTAGGATGAGCGGCGCAATGGTGTCGTTGGAGCAGTCCACACAGCAGGCGCGCACAGCCATCATCTACTCGTCATGCAGTGCACTTCTTTATTGTGGGCGCGAGCATAGTCGGATTACTCAGTAGCGCGCGCGGCCATCATCAACTTGCTGGCAATTTTTGCAGCTCACTTTTTTGTTTTTTTCAGCTTGTTGCATGAGAAAAATGGTGTATGTTTAGTTTATATATTGAAGGACATGTGCTGATTGCAAAAGTAGTACACATGGGCAAAAAACAACTGCAGTCTGTAGAGGAGGGCCTCTACCCCGAGCCGCCTATGCAAAATTCATGATAAAATCGTGGTATCCCTGACTCTGTTCGCGTGGTGCGGAGCGTGTGTGCATGCAATTCCGTCTTTTTTACTTTTATTTTGTTTGTAGTCTTGTAGTGCAGTTCTCTTGTGGGAGAGGTCCAGTGCTTGGTTTGTTGTGCGATAGGAGTACTGCAGTATGGTGCGTGGGCGCAAGGAAAGTTCACTAACCTCAACCATGCAAAAGCTTTAGAAAGCGTTTGCAAAAAAAAACATTGATGTAGTACACTTGCCTCGTGTCGGCACTCGGGCCTGAAGTTCACTAACCTCAACCATGTAAAACTTTACAAAGTGTTTTATAGAAAAAAATGCAGCACACTAGCCACGGTAATTCAGTTCGGACAAACGACAACAAACCAATGTACTCCACTTCGTTTTGTGTCGCGGTTCACTTTTCCTCTAATGTGCACTGCACTCATCCCACGGGGTACCGCATGTTTCATCAAAAAGGTTAGAAAAAGGACAAAAAGAAATATTGCAGTTCTCTTGACCGTTTAATGCAGTGCGGTTTTCAGTCTGAAGTAGTGCGGTTTTCAGTCGGATGAAGTACCCTCGTCGATTTGGGTGTCGCGAAAAACAGAGTGTCCGCATTTCAGTAAATTCGAAATTCCTCTTAAACCGTAAAGATTTAGAGAGAGTGTTCTACATGAAAGAGTTGTGTATCGTCGATATCTTTCCAATGGCGTATCTTCCGACCAGTGGTTTGCAAACATTTCGCCAAAAACGGCCGCTGCCACTCGTCGTTCGCCGTGCGATTTTCAAAATTAACTTAAAACCGTAAGAAATTTCAAAAATATTTCAACATATGAAAGTTGCGCCTTGTCCGTGGCTTTCCAACGGCGTATCACACGCCTCGTTTCGACAAACTGTTCAAAAACTGGAGCAAAACAGTACCGAAAATTTGAAAAAAATTGAAAAACAGAATTCCGCGATTTAGTAAATTTGAAACTGCTCTTAAACCGTAAGGAATTAGAGAAAACTTTATATATGAAAAAGATGTGCCTCGACGATATCTATCCAACCGCGTATCATTTGCTTCGTTCTGACAAGCGGTTTAGAAAAAAACGTGAAAAAACGCTCATTGCCACTCGTCATCCGCCGCACTATTTTCAAAACTGCTCTTAAATCGTGTGGAATCTCGAAAAGTGTTCAACATATCGAAGTTGCGCCTAATCCATAGCTTTTCAATGGTATATTATACGCCTCATTCCGATAAACGGTTAAAAAATTAGAGCGAAAACAGTACCGAAAAAATAACGTGTGCAGTTTTTTCCGACGAGAAGTTCACTAGTCTCTATTGCAGTGCTCGTCGTCAAAATGATGAAGTGCGCTTCTGTTGAGCGTGCAGTGCCGAAGTGGTATGCAGAATGCAGAATAGTTATTCTGCTAATATTAGCATAATAGACCGTCTGTATATATATATATATATATATATGTATATATCTGTGTGTGTGTGTGTGTGTGTGTTTGTGTGTGTGTGTGTGTGTGTGTTTATGTCCTCTACAGCATTCACTTATTGCTAACTCTTCAAGATGAATTTTTCTGCTAAGTGAATGTGATCGGACCCTTCCCCCTCTATGCTAAACTCAACCCAGTCTGTTCACAAATTCTTCATGTGCGTTCTATTTGAAACTCGTTCAAATTCTTCACTGTGTCCTTGTCAGCTGAAGAAATTGCGAACGACACTTTAAAATATTCTTATCTGAATTTTCGGCTTTTGTCGCTCAAATCGTTACGCATTCCACGGTATAATTATCTATTCACCCACGATCTCACATGATCTCCACTTCTTAGTACGTGGGTGACACATGTCACGCGAATGAGAAGGGTCAGGGGCACGTTTGTCCGAATTCTTCGGGCGAACAGTTATTCATCTCCGCTATAAATACCCCCTCCTCTTCCTCATTACACTTTTACTCCACTCGAACTCACTCCCTCACTCGAGCTTCTCAAAACCTAGCGCCACCGCTGCCTCCATCGTCGCCGGTGAGGAAGAGCTTCCCTGCCTCGACCTCGTCGCCGTCGTACTCGCGCCGACCACGGAAATCTTCCCTCCGCCGTCGCCGTAGACGTCTTCCTCCGCCAAGTTAGGGCGTGGAAGATCCGAGCTGACGAACTTCCAAATCTACACTTCTAGTTCGTCGTGTTATTCATCAAGGGTAATAAAAAGTTACTTTTACCGCATTTATTCTACTGATGATATTCATCAAATCTTCAAAAGGTGTTTATTCTTCAGCCTCCACACTCTAAACACCTAGCACAAATCTTCAGTTCTTGATCTGTTTATCTAATTGACTTTTTCTTCATGATTCCTCAGTTGTGTGAATCTCACGATCCGCACAACTCTGGAACCTAAGACAAAGAACGCTTAGTGAAATTCATCAAGACACATCGGGTCAATTTCCTCAAACTTCATCAAATTTTACAAAACCTTCTGAGAACGCATATGACCTCTCCAAGTTCTTCGCACCTATACTCTGTTCACAGGTACACATGTTAGCTGCTGAATCACTAGGTTCTCATCAACTTAACTCATTTGCAGCATTCCTCGAAGAAAAGTTGCATACTTCTTCAGAGAACTCAATTGTGCAAATTCCTCAGCTGAAGAAAATGGCTGATGGTAAACGCCCTCAGAAAGGTGGAAAGAAGCTTGAAGTAAACACTGCCTTTGAGATCCCTGCGGATATCTATGCAGGGTACTGCACGCTTGATGAGGCAAAACATGGCAAGGAAATGAAGACTGAGCGCAAAGTGCGCATTCAGAGGATAGAAAGGACATGGGCAAGAGAGTGGAGGGAGTACAGATATGTTACTCCCAAATACATGAAGAAATTCGCTCTTAACCCTCCGTGCTCAAGACTTCCTCTGGCACCTGGCCAGCTAGCTGATCAAACAAGCCTTAAACATGGTGAGGATTATGCTGATGAATGGGCGAGGCGGCAAGCAAAATTGGCCAAGCAGGCCAAAGAAGCAGTGAAGAAATTCAATGAGGATGCTGCTGCTGCCGCTGCCACTTCTGAGGCTTCTTCAAGTAAGAAGGCTATGCCTAACAAGCCATCCAAGAAACCACCTACCTCTGCAATGCCCTCACAGCCAAGTTCTTCTGTAATGCCCTCACGGTAGATTTCCTCAATGCCACCGAGGCAAATTCCTCAAGCTGCCCCAGTTCCTCAAACTGCACCAATTCCCCGGGCTTCAAAACCCTCAGCTCCTTCGGCAAAGTACTTAGCACCCGTGCATCTCGCCACGTGCCAAAGGACCATTGGCATATCTATTGCCTCAGGAGCTTCAGCGAGTTCTTCAGCTCATCCTTCAACTACCGGTCCCACTCTGTTGAAGACCAAGGCCACTCCTGGATGAGGCACTAGACCAAGTCCTCACAAGAAGCAGGTGGTCTTTCAAATTCCATCTGATGATGATGAACTTGCCAATATCATCAAGGACAGACAGCAGCGGGCCGCTAGAGCCAAAGGAAGTGTTGTGCCCCTACTTTTGGATCCAAAGAAGATCCTTGATTTCATCGATCTCTGGCACAAGGATCCCAATGCTCCAATGCCAGATTTGGGCCTCACTCCTAGACAATGTCACGTTGTGACAGCATTCATCACTGAAGAAAAATGGAAGTATGACCAAGCCAGGTCAGTGAAGAAAATGCAGTACAAGAAGCAGCGCTACCTAAAGGACAATGTCCTCAGTCTTTGGCCTGAGTAGCTCCTTGCACTGCAAGCTGAAATCAAGAAGCTCAGCAAAGAATTTGAAGCCTATAAGGCTGATTGGAAGGGCGCCAAGGTCCGATTCGTCAAGCTGACAAAGAAATTCACTTCAAGTAATGCTGCTCCTGTGCGCAATGAAGTCACTCCGGCTGAAGCATCTGCTCAAGCCACTGAAGGAATTGCCAGCACCGCTGATGAACTTCAGGCTGCTGATGAAATTGCAAGCACCAGGGCTGCTGAAGTAATTCCAGCCTCTGAAGAAACTGCCAGGGCACCCACTAGTGTTGCACCTGAAGAAATTGCCAGGCCAACTGAAGACTCTGTCGCTGCGCCTGAAGAAACTGCTCAAGATAGGCCGACTGCATCAGTTGTGTCTGAAGAAATTGATCCCACTGCTAATGCTCCGCCCGCACCAACACCAAGTCCAATTCTTCCTTATACTCTGGAAGTGAAGAAAACCAAAGTTGTAGAGCGTGCTGCTTTGAAGAAAAGGAAGGCATCAGCTGCCTCAGAATCTTCGGCCCCCAAGAAGGCAAAGATTTTGACAAGTTCACTAGAGAATCCCATTGATGATGTTCCTCTCGCAAGCATGCCATCTAAGGAACTTGTTCCTCATGGCGAAAATTATCAGATTCCTAATGAATCTGCAGAAGAAGATCCCTCTGCTGCTTCCACAGAGCAGATGGATGAAGAAATTGAAGTTGAAGCTTTCACTTCAACTCCTCCGGTATCATCACCAACTCCTCAGTTTATTGCTGAAGAGGCCGGCGTTGAAGAAATGGAAGTGGATGAGGATGTGGACATTGGCTGCACCACTCCCGTGATGAGTGATGATTTTTGGGAGAGTCAGCACCCCAACTCACCTCTGTTCACACCACTCCAGAAAATTCCTCAGTCCCCAGCTCCAACTAAAGTTCAAATGGGTTCTGAAGAAATTCATGCCACCCCTTCCATTCCTGAAGAGATTCCAGCCACTAGTGATGATGCTCAAGCTGCTGAAGAAATGGAGGCCCAGGCTGCTACTGAAGCAGAAGCGGAAATTCCTCAGCCTGCGGCTCCTGAAATTGACATTCCAGAAGTTATTCTTCAAATTACCGATACTCCTTAGCCACAGCCGAAGAATCCATTCGCCAAGACTCCAAAGTTCATGGATGATGCCTTCTTCAATGAGCATGTATTCTTCACTGACTACAATCCATATGATTTTGCTCGTCTGAGGAGGAAGCAATTCTGGACTGCCAGCCAAGCTAATTTCTATTCTTCAGTGTTGTTCAACAAAGACAAAGTCTTTGACCATGAGCATATTCCTCACTTGGATATGGAATCATTGCCTTGCTTTACGCCAGTCCTCGCTGCCATTCATGATGCTGGCCTGCTCAATTTCTGCACTGACATATGCGATTGGAATGAAGAACTCATTCTTAAATTCTACGCGACGCTGCACATCACAGGCAATGCTAAAGGTGTGAACTCATGGGTGTTGGACTGGATGATAGAGAACACACACTACAAGGCACAGGCAACTGAATTGCTTCTTGCCGTGCCTGTCAGTCCTTCCCCAGAAGGTGCGCGTCTGATCTATTCTGAAACTGAGCTGTCAGATCATTTCATGCAAGTGCTGATGAAGCCATTGAAGCCTGGACAAGCCTCAAGGACCAAATTCCTCGTGAACGAATTGCAATATGTGCCGAGGGCAGTCTATCGCATTCTGACGAAGACATTGAGTCCAATCAAGGGCCATGACTCGAATGATGAAGAAGTCGTTGGCATCATGAAGAATCTGATGTTCAATATCATGCACGGTATTACCGTGAATTATCATGATTTCTTCATGAGGACTCTGGAAAACGTCACTATGTCCTCGTTTGATTTGAAGCCTTACGCTCCCTGGATTATGAGATTCCTCAGAACAAGGTCTTCACTCAACTACAAAGTTGATACACTCAACCATGGCAGCTTCTTGCCCCCGATTGAAGTCCTCAAAAAGACATTTTCCTCAGCTGATGAAAAGGGCAAGGCCACTGCTGTCATTGATGAGGCCATTCGACCATTGGATGGACAGTTCCGCAAAGCTGCTTCATACTCCACCAATGATGATTCTGCTACTCATGATTCTGCCACAAATGCTTCAAAGCAAAGTCCTCAGGCAACAGCTCCAAGGGTGATGACTGATCGTGAGCTTCTCCTCAGTCTTCATCAAAAGGTGGGTCGCAATCACAAATGGGTGAAACGCCAGTTTGGTTCCGTTCTTCACAATATGACTGCCACTTATAATTCAGTGAAGAAGAACCACTACTACCTCAATGAAATGTTTGATCGCACCTGGGCTATATTGTCTCACCTTTATGGTGTTGAGGATCTCAGGTAGATGGGCTTCAAGCAGGACTTCGGCTGGGCTAAGCCCCCACCGAAGAAATTCAAGAAGGTTGAAGTTCCTCCTTTGGTGCCCAGTTCATATTCCTCGTCCCGTGATACTGATGAAAATGAAGATTTGGACGACACTGCGGCAGGCCCTACTCCAACAAACGACCCCAACAACGCTGGCGCTCCTCCATCGACTTCGTGAAGAGATTCTTCAGGGGTGTTAGTCCTCATTTTTCATCCCTTTTTGTCATTTGATGACAAATGGGGAGAAATTTGAGTTAGTCTTCAAGAAGGTCTATATATATGGGTGTTTTTTGTGTTAAGTTGCAACTCTTGCTCTTCTGAAGCTTTTGTTGATCGAGTTGTAAACTTAAGTCCGATGGTGACCTGATACTTTTGCTCTATTTTTCTGCATGCTATTTCCTCATTAGTGCTATGCACGCATGCTAAATTACATCAGTCACCATATTTCATCATGCATTTCAAATTCTTCATTCTATATGTTACATGCGTGTATGAATTACAAGATATAGGGGGAGTTTCTCCATGATTCTACTCTTCAAATGTGCATTGCTTCAAAAGCAAATACCTCACTATGCACATCTTCAGGGGGAGTTCTTCTATATCTTGCAATCAAATTCCTCAATTTTGAGTACTTTCAATTCATATGTTTATCCCCATTCAAAACTTAACCTATATTGTCATCAATCACCAAAAAGGGAGAGATTGTAAGTGCATCTAGTGCCCCATAGAGGTTTTGGTGTATTGAAGACTTATAGTTTAAGGGACTAATATGTTTGTGAGTGTACATAGGCTCTATAAGTCAATGAGGAGTTTGATATTTACAGTAAAAGTCAACCCCTAAAAATGAATGTCTTCGGCTGAAGACTTTAGTTCTCCTGAAGACTTTGAAAGTGAAGAAATTGGTATGACCATGAGGATGTGAAGACTTTTGTTTTCATACTTTCATTTTCTCTTTCTTGAGTCATAGGAAACACCGTACTATTAAAGGGGGTCGAGGTAATACTAAGGAAACAGATTTCCAAGTGATGCTCATCTCAAAATCCTACACCTACCCAATCCTTCGAATGAAGCCATTGTAAATCTCATATTAGTTCAGTCAATTTCTTCAGTGACAGGGATGAAGATCTTCTGGTCTCTGGGGAATTTGTTCTGACTAAGGAGTTAGGAATTCTCCAGTGCGGATTGCCTACACAGTGAGGAACATGATAGCCCTGAGGAATTTGAACCTCAAAATATCCGACCGTTGTTGAGCCGCACGCCAGCTGTTCCAAAATATCCTACCACCTAACAGTCATATCTGCCAAGGGCATTTATGTCTTATCATGTCGGGCTGCTCCCTAGGCTATAAATAGCCGCCCCCTACAACCACTAGCTGGTTGGCTGCTCCGAGAGAAAATAATACTTGTCATTTGAGAGCATCCCATCCTCCGAGGACTTTGAGCAAAAATCATCATGTGAGGAAAACCCAAACCTACAAACCCCAAAGTGATTGAGCCTCACTTAAGAGATTGTTCCTGTGTGGAACCGATGCTTGTTACCTTTGAGGACTGTGTATCCTCCAGACGGTTAGGCGTCATGGTCTAAGCATCCAAGATGAATTGTGGATTGCCGTGTGACCAAGTCTGTGAAGGTTTGGAAGTCACCTGTCAAGACTTACCACTACTGTTGGGCAAGGTCTGTGTGATCTTAGCTCAAGGAGAATACGGTGAGGACTATGTGTCCGGGACTATGTGTCCTCGAGTTTAAATACTCAGCCGCTCCAACCAGACATACAACTGTCATAGCAGTTGGAACTGGTTTACCAAATCATTGTCTTCACCAAACCAACTGGTTCTGTTTCCTCAACCCTTTCATTTCCTTATTATGTGTTGATGTACCTGATCATTATTGCTTGAAGACATTGACTAGAGACATTCTATATTTCCTCAATCCTAATTCTTCAGTCTGATTGTCTTTATCCTACTTTTCCTGTGTTTACGCTTTCCGTACTTTGTGTTTGTCTTTCATTTCATCATGATGACTATGATATTACTCTGTTTTGCTTATAACTGAGTACTTATTCCGCTACAAGTAGTTCTTCACTTAGGAATTTCCTCACCCTGAAATTCCTCAGTGAAGAATTCATAAAAATCACCTATTCGCCCCCCTCTAGTCGACATAATGCACTTTCACAATCTTTTTAAGAGATCCAATTATGATAAACCAAATCCTAGTGATTTGAGTGCACTAGATTATCTTTATGAGGTTTTGCTTGAAATTTGTGAATCTGAAAATTGTGATGAAGAAATTTATAAAGAGCTTCACGATAGCTCCTTGAATAAAAAGCATGATTGCAATGATTTTATTTTAAATTCTCTTGATGTCAATTGTGCTAATAATATCCAAAACCCTAAGCTTGGGGATGCTAGTTTTGCTATGTCTACTACTTGTTGCAATGATCATGATTGGGGTGATTCTTCTTATAATCTTGAAAATTTATTTAAGCCCCATTATGAATATGAGATTGATAATAGTGTTTGCAATAATATTGAAAGTGGGTTTGGAAGAGTGTCAACTTTAGATCCCACATATTCGGAGTTTGTAGATCTTGATGCTAAATTTGGTAAAAGTGGGATTGGAGAGGTCAAAACTTTACATAGCAATCAACCCACTATTATGGATTTCAAGAATTTAATTATGATAATTGTTATTTAATAGATTGTATTTCCTTGTTGCAATCCGTGTTGAATTCTCCTCGTGCTTATAGTTAAAATAAAGCTTTTACCAAACATATTGTTGATGCCTTGATGCAATCTTATGAAGAAAAACGTGAATTGGAAGTTTCTATACCTAGAAAACTTTATGATGAGTGGGAACCTACTATAACAATTAAAATTAAAGATCATGAATGCTATGCTTTATGTGATTTGGGTGCTAGTGTTTCCATGATTCCGAAAACTTTATGTGATGTGCTAGGTTTCCATGATTTTGATGATTGCTCTTTAAACTTGCACCTTGCGGATTCTACCATTAAGAAACCTATGGGGAGGATCAATGATGTTCTTATTGTTGCAAATAGGATTTTATGTGCCTGTAGATTTTATCGTTCTTGATATAGATTGTAATCTTTCATGTCCTATTATTCTTGCTAGACCTTTCCTAAGAACGATTGGTGCGATTATTGATATGAAGGAAGGGAATATTAGATTACAATTTCCATTAAGGAAAGGCATGGAACACTTCCCTAGAAAGAAAGTAAAATTACCTTATGAATCTATTATGCGTGCCACTTATTAATTGAATGCCAAAGATGGAAATACTTAGATCTATTCTCGCTTTTATGCCTAGCTAGGGGCGTCAAACGATAGCGCTTGTTGGGAAGCAACCCAATTTTATTTTTATTCCTTGCTTTTTGCTTATGTTTAGTAATAAATATTTCATATAGCTTCTGTTTAGATGTGGTTTTATGTTTTAATTAGTGTTTGTGCCAAGTAGAACCTATAGGATAACCTACGGTAATAGTTAATTTGATTCTGCTGAAAAACTGAAACTTTTGCACGCACGAGAATAATTTTAGTAAATCACAGAAATGTGCTTTTGCGTTGATTCTTTTTGAAGTAGATCAATAGACAAATTGCCCAGGACTTCCTATTCGGTAGGATTTTTAGAGTTCCATAAGTATTCGAAAATTACAGATTGCTACAGACTGTTCTGTTTTTTACATATTCTGTTTTTTCGTGTGTTGTTTGCTTAGTTTGATGCATCTACGGCTAGTATCGGGGGGTATGAACCATATAGAAGTTGGAATACAGTAGATTTAACACCAATATAAATAAAGAATGAGTTCATTATAGTACCTTATGTGGGGGTTTTTCTTTCTTGCACTAACGGAGCTTATGAGATTTCCTGTTGAGTTTTGTGTTGTGAAAGTTTTCAAGTTTTGGGTAAAGATTTGATCGACTATGGAATAAGGAGTGGCAAGAGACTAAGCTTGGGGATGCCCATGGCACCCAAAGACTATCCAAGGACAACCAAAAGCCTAAGCTTTGGGATGCCCCGGAAGGCATCCCCTCTTTCGTCTTCGTCTATCGGTAACTTTACTTGGAGCTATATTTTTATTCGCTACATGATATGTGTTTTGCTTGGAACGTCTTGTATGATATGAGTCTTTTCTTTTTAATTTACCACAATCATCCTTGCTGTACACACCTTTTGGTAGACACACACATGATTTGGAATTTATTAGGATAATCTATGTGCTTCACTTATATCTTTTGAGCTAGATAATTTTGCTATAGTGCTTCACTTATATCTTTTAGAGCACGGCGGTGGCTTTATTTTGTAGAAATTGTTGATCTCTCATAGTTCGCTTATATCATTTTGAGAGTCTTTTAGAACAGCATGGTATTTTCTATGGTTATGAAATTGGTCCTAGAATGATGGGCATCCAAGCTGGGTATAATAAAAACTATCATAGGAAGTGAATTGGATGCTGTCGGTGTCAAAACCGGCGGATCTCGGTTAGGGGGTCCCGAACTGTGCGTCTAGGCGGATGGTAACAGGAGACAAGGGACACGATGTTTTTACCCAGGTTCGGGCCCTCTCGATGGAGGTAAAACCCTACTCCTGCTTGATTGATATTGATGATATTGGTAGTACAAGAGTGGATCTACCACGAGATCAAGGAGGCTAAACCCTAGAAGCTAGCCTATGGTATGATTGTTGTAATGGTTGTGTTGTCCTACGGACTAAAACCCTCCGGTTTATATAGACACCGGAGAGGGCTAGGGTTACACAGAGTCGGTTACAATGGTAGGAGATCTACATATCGGTATCGCCAAGCTTGCCTTCCACGCCAAGGAAAGTCCCATCCGGACACGGGACGGAGTCTTCAATCTTGTATCTTCATAGTCTTGGAGTCCGGCTGACGATGATAGTCCGGCTATTCGGACACCCCCTAGTCCAGGACTCCCTCAGTAGCCCCTGAACCAGGCTTCAATGACGATGAGTCCGGCGCGCACACTGTTCAGCATTGCAAGGCGGGTTCCTCCTCCGAATAATTCATAGAAGATTGCGAACACCAGGATAGTGTCCGGCTCTGCAAAATAATTTCCACATTCCACCGTAGAGAGAATAATATGTACACAAGTTCAATCTGCTGACGTATTTTGTGGCATGACGTCATACCACCACCAAGCCTTTACTTGAATCATTTTTTATTATACCACCTCAGCGCGTTTAGCGAAGCGGTTTCCTTGGCACGTCTTGTCGAAGCAGAGATCGTGTTCCCCTTATTCCGGGATTCCCATCAATACGGACGTGGGTAACCCAACCGCGCCATTGATGGTGGCGCTTGGGAGATAAGCGAGTTTTACCAGGCCGGTGGGGACGCATAGTCTTCATCCGCCTATATATAAGGGGATAAGGATCCACCTTTTCACCTACGCCTTCTTCCTCCTTTGCTTATCCATCTCTGCGCACTCGAGCTCCAGCGCCCAAGTCCGCACATCTCGTCTCAACCTCCTCCAGTCATGTCCGGAGCGGGAGGCAAGTGGTTGGCCTCCTCCGTTACAGAAGAGCACATCGCAAAGCTGCGCGGTGCCGGATACCTTTCCAGCG
Source organism: Triticum timopheevii (assembly GCA_963921465.1). NCBI lineage: Eukaryota > Viridiplantae > Streptophyta > Magnoliopsida > Poales > Poaceae > Triticum > Triticum timopheevii. Next base: position 147,884,570 of record OY997270.1, read on the forward strand.
ACATCGCGCACCGGCTGGCCGACGAGGGGCAGCTCATCCCCACCCCCAGGCCCCATGAGAGGGTCTTATTCCTTCCCCACTTCCTCCGCGGACTGGGCTTCCCACTTCATCCCTTCGTCCGGGGGCTCATGTACTACTACAGCCTGGATTTCCACGATCTGGCGCCGAACTTCATCCTCAACATCTCGGCGTTTATCGTCGTATGCGAGGCCTTTCTCTGCATCTGGCCCCACTTCGGCTTGTGGCTCAAGACCTTCAACGTCAAGCCGAAGGTAGTGACGGGTGTCCAGGCGGAGTGCGGAGGCGCCATGGTGGGCAAGATGCCCAACGTCCTCTAGCTCGAGGGCGCCTTTGTGGAAACCTTCAAAGGGTGGCAATCGGGGTGGTTCTATATCACCAAGCCGCGGGACCCTAAATGGGCAGCAGCCCCCGAGTTTAGATCTGGTGCCCCTATGCAGCTCACCTTCTGGAAAAAGAAGGGCTTGCTATGGGGCAGTTCGGAGGAGCTAACAGGACTCTAGTCCTGTCTCCAGACCTTGGTGAACAAGAAGCTTAGGCTTGTCAATGTGATCCAGGTCATGCTCGTCTGCCGGATTCTCCCCTGCCAACAGCGGGCCTTTACTTTGTGGGAGTTCGATTCGGCACAGCACCGGACCCTGAGCGGGCTCTTCAACACGACGTACGAAGCTTCCTGGAGGGTGTTGTTCAAGGGCAGAGAAGCCCCCGCATCCGCAACGGAAGACCACGGATTCAGCACCAAGCGCCCGGCTGGCGTGGTAAGCTTTGTTATCCTCTATGGGACACTTATTTTCTTTCATAGTTTAATTCTATGCGGGATTTGAAACTCCCAATGCCTTTGACAGGACTGGCAGAGGACGTCCGGACTGGTAGACTGTCCGGCTCCCCTTCCCGAAGACCCAGCGGACGCCCGTTTAACGGGGCTGCTAGTCCCGGCACTTTATGTGGTGCCGGAGAAGAAGGCCAAGAAGAAGGCCACGGGAACTCGAAGAAGTTCCCGGCGCCAGGTGATATCGGACTCATCGTCCGATGGCTCCGAGGCGGACTCCTCCCCCGAGGACGAGGAGGAGAAAGAGGACTCTCTCCCAGAGGAGGGAGAGAGGAAGAGGAAGGCTTCCCCAACGGGGAAGGCCGAAGGGTCCAAGAGGGGAAGGACCCTTCCCCCGGACAGCTCCGCCAACGCCAACGTTGGTGACGAAGAGTGGCCCTCAAGGGCCAGGCCTCCGGCAAGATCGTAAGTATCCGGATTCCTGAATGATTTATAATTTATCTTTTGTGTCAGATAGTGTCCTTCTAATGCCGCACACTGCCTGTAGTCCGGCCGATGATGATCTTCCCGCTTCATCGAGCGGGTCCTTGGCTCCGTCGGACGTGGATTCCATTCCGACCGCCTCCACCCCTCGTGATGCTGACGACGTCGAGGTGGGATCCTAGGAGGGGATCCATCAGGAGGAGGCTCCGGAGGTGCCGCAAGGCAGCCTCCCGGACTTTGCGCTGGACTCTATGCCGGAACCCGCAGTGGTTCCGGAGTCCGGCGGGCAGCCCCTTCGTAAGAAGGGCAAGACTGTGACGCTGGCAGCCTCCGTCCAACCGAAGGTGCTGGAAAACTTGTTGGAGGCGCTTAACGGCGCTTCCATCGAGGAAGAACACCGCACTATCATGAGTGCGGTGATTCAGAAGGTTCAGCTCGCCAAGAGCGGGCTGACCGGAGCCTGCAGTAGCCTTCTAACAGGCTTTGAGGTAAGAAGTTTAAAATATGTAATGTAATACCGCATAGACAGTAGCCCCTGATGCTCGGTTCGGTGTTCGGAAAGAAAAACCGGACTGAGGATCTAAAAAAGATATACGCAGGAGTGCTAAAAATTATGTCAATATGGGTTTGCAGGCTGCGCTGGTGACCTCTGCCGCACTGACTGCGGAGGTCGCTACTTTGAAGCAGGACCTCGAGCGGTCCGAGCAAGAGCTCGGCCTTGCCAAGAAGCAGCTCGAGGACAAAGAAGGTGAGTAACACCACTTTAAAATTTGTACCTTACAGAAAAGGATTTTGGTTGCAATAGAAGTAACAAGGCTAACGTGGGTACTGCAAGGGCCACGAACGAGGTGGCGACCCTGAAGGAGGCCGTGTCCGCGGCCGAACGCAATGCGGCCGCGGAACGAGCGGAGCGAGAGAAGCAGGAGGCGCGGGTGGCGGAGGTGCGGCAAGAGCTCCAGGCTCTCATGGAAAAGCATGAGAGTTTGGAGCGTGACTCGAAGACTCGAGAGTCCGAGCTTGCCTCGGCTCTTGAAAGTGCCAAAAGCCGCTAAGGCCGAGGCCCGTAAGGCCCTCCAGGAGATTGAGGATGTGAAGAAAATAGCGGCGGGTAAGGCATTTTTCATGCAAAGCAAGCATGTTAATGTAAATTACCTGTTACTTACCCGAATTCGGAGCTCTCCAGGGGCATTTGCAGATCTGCCTCGCAGTGTGTCTGATGCCTCCGCATTCTACCGAGCCGAGGAGGGGAGCTCAACGGAGAAGGTCTTCTGGTCTCGGTACGCTGAGGCCGGACATCCGGTGCCCCCTAGCGACCAACTGAAGCAGCTGGTCGAACTCCACAAGGTAGCTGAGCAGGCCATGAAGGGCCTCATAGTCCGGCTGTGGCCTGGAGAGGCCATGCCTGGGAGCTACTTCGGCCTCGTGCGGTGGCTGGTGGATGCATGCCCCTGGGTGGAAGTCATCAAGCGCTCCGCCTGTATTGAAGGTGCCCGTCGGGCCCTTGCCCGCGCAAAGGTGCATTGGGGCAGGCTGGATGCGGAGAGGCTTATCACTGACGCGCCGCCAGCGGGCAAGGAGTATCGTATGCCCGAGATGTACTATAAGACTGTCCTGAAGGGTGCCCGCAAGATTGCGGATGAGTGCCCAAGAGATGTAATTATTGAGTAAACTCTCCATGTGTTATACTGTGCGCTGAAACCTTTGTTCATATGCGCTAAGCAACACTTATTGATTTAAAATATTACCTTTTGTGCGGCCGTTTATTAAATCTGAGAGATGGCAAGTCATCGGCTTTAGCCCCCATGCCACGAGTGCTGGGGTGTTCGGGATAAACTTGAGCACTCTTGTTCCCATTTTTGGGTCCATCTAGGGAGGCGCTCAACACAACGAACAAGGCAACCGGACTTATAATGCTTGAACACTCTCACTTAGCCATAGAATTCTATAATTTTAAATTTCGGCGAAGCCCCTAGTATTCGGAAGACCGAGTTCGGGGCGCTATCCAGGCCTGGGCCGGACACAGCCGGTTCCTCGCTCGAAGCGGCATATGTCTTTAGGGACTCAAAAAGACCTCTCGAACAGCGACCAGTCTCTCGCCTTATCATGACAGTCAGTTTTAGCTTTCTCCACTGAGGCGCTCGCCCAGCTCAACCGGGGCGCAATCGCAGTGGTTCTCCCAGTGCTACCTTAGCTGACAGAACGGAACGTAAGGCACCAAAACATGGGAGCCGGGCAAACCCAACTATTGTCCCAAGACATGATTCGGAGCCGATGCATATAACGTTATAAGTTCGGGGTGCCGCACTTGTGAAAGTGTTCAGACTTATTACACCATAATGCGGGGAACACAAGCCCCTGGTGTATTCTGCCATACCAAAATGTACGGGTGCAAGATGTCATTAATGAACATATATGTAAAAAAGGAAATGCAATTATAAACAAAAATTGATGCATTGTTTATTCAAGAGATTCTGCCATAAGTGCAGAACGATACAAATAGTGCGGTAAGCAAGGGTTGGACTATTAGAAGTGTGTCCCTCCAGGGGTAGGCTGCGGAATGGTGTATTTAACAAATTTAATACTCGTAATGGAGACCACTTGAGTGTTCGGCATAGCCTTTGTCCTTCCCTGGCTGTTGCATTGTGAGTTCGGCAGATCTACTGCCGGACAGGGCCTCTAATAAGCGGAGTCCTGTGGAGAAAAAAAGAAGAATAAAAAGAGTGACACACTTGGGAGCCCCTGGTGTGGTTAAGCCGCACTCTGGGCCTTTCGTGGTCGTGCCCCTCCCCCTATGCCCATGGTATCTCTAGGGCGTAATGATGTACGCGAAGAGCTAGTCTTGCAATCATGCAAGGGCTGGGGTTGGGGCCGCATTACTACGCGTGCTCGGAATGTGCCAGGTGGTCTTGGTTGATGTTACTCCGGGCGCGTTTGGCCATGTCCGGTCGTTTAACGGCCGGACTCAAAAATTGTCTTAAGAGGCTGCTCTGTACTTCTGCCGCGAGAGCCGCTGTGTGTTCCTCCGTCCGGAGGGAGCGTTCAGTATTTCCGTTGACCGTGATGACTCTACGAGGGCCTGGCATCTTGAGCTTGAGGTATGCATAATGCGGCACCGCGTTGAACTTTGCAAACGTGGTTCGTCCGAGCAGAGCGTGATAGCCGCTGCGGAACATGACTATGTCAAAGATTAACTCCTCGCTTCGGAAGTTATCCGGGGATCCGAAGACCACTTCCAGTGTGACTGAGCCTATACAATTGGCCACAACACCTGGTATGACGCCTTTGAAGGTCGTCTTTGTAGGTTTAATCCTTGAGGGGTCTATGCCCATCTTGTGCACTGTATCCTGATAAAGCAGGTTCAGGCTGCTGCCGCCGTCCATCAGGACCCTAGTGAGGTGAAATCCATCGACGATTGGGTCTAAGACCAATGCGGCGAAGCCACCATGACGGATACTGGTAGGGTGGTCCCTTCGATCGAAAGTGATCGGGCAAGAGGACCATGGATTGAACTTCGGGGCGACTGGCTCCATCGCATATACGTCCTTAAGTGCACGCTTCCGCTCCCTCTTGGGTATATGGGTTGCGTATATCATGTTTACTGTCAGCACTTGTGGGGGGAAACCCTTCTGTCCTCTACTGTTCGGTGGCCGGGTCTCTTCCTCGTCGTCGCTGTGCAGCCCCTTGTCATTGTTTTCGGCCATTAACTTGCCTGCCCGCTTGAATACCCAACAATCTCTGTTGGTGTGATTAGCTGGCTTTTCGGGGGTGCCATGTATCTGGCAAGAGCGGTCGAGTATTCGGTCCAAATTGGACGGACCCGGAGTAGTTCTTTTGAATGGCTTCTTCCGCTGACCAGGTTTAGAGCCTCTAAATCCGGCATTGACTGCCGTATCCTCATTGTTATCGCCGTTAACGCGGCGTTTGTTTTTGTTTCGACGCGACCTACCATTGTGGTCCTTAGTATCCGGACTGCCAGCATTTTTGCTGAGGTTGTTGCTGCGAGCTAGCCAGCTATCCTCTCCCGCACAGAAGCGGGTCATGAGTGATGTGAGGGCTGCCATGGATTTCGGCTTTTCCTGTCCTAGGTGCCGGGCCAGCCACTCGTCGCAGATGTTGTGTTTGAAGGCTGCGAGGGCCTCTGCATCCGGACAGTCGACGATTTGATTTTTCTTTGTTAAGAACCGTGTCCAGAACTGTCTGGCCGATTTGTCTGGCTGCTGAATTATGTGGCTTAGGTCATCGGCATCTGGTGGTCACACGTATGTGCCCTGGAAGTTGTCGAGGAATGCGGCATCCAGGTCCTCCCAACACCCAATTGACTCTGCGGGCAAGTTGTTAAGCCAATGCCGAGCTGGTCCTTTAAGCTTGAGTGGGAGATACTTGATGGCGTGGAGATCGTCGCTGCGGGCCATATGGATGTGAAGGAGATAATCTTCGATCCAAACCGTGGGGTCTGTTGTGCCATCGTAGGATTCAATGTTCACGGGTTTAAACCCTTCAGGGATTTGATGATCCATTACTTCGTCAGTGAAGCATAGTGGGTGTGCGGCGCCTCTGTATTGAGCAATATCACGACGTAGCTCAAGAGAGCGTTGTCTGCTGTGTTCGGCCCGGCCGGAGTTGTTGTATCCGGCGCGACGGTAGTCGTCGTGGGTCGTGGGGCGCCCACGTGATCCGTAGATAGATCTGGATTGTCTTGCCTTGTCCTCCAATATATCCCGCAAGTCCGGCGCATTCCCTCGTGGCTTCGTACTTTTCGAGTGTTGCCGGGGTACTGTCGCGACCACGGGGTGGTCGGTCTGCCGTATTGTGCGCTGGTGATGAAGGTTTGTATGCTTCCTCCTCTAGTCGGGGGAGCAACTTGCGTTTTGGGTAGCTCTTGGAGGGGCGTTCGAGTTCATACTCTTCGGCCGCGAGGACCTCGGTCCATCTGTCAGCCAACAGGTCTTGATCAGCTTGAAGCTGTTGCTGCTTTTTCTTTAGGCTATTTGTCGTGGCGATAAGCCTGCGTTTAAAATGCTCTTGTTCGACGGGATCCTCTGGCACGACGAATTCGTCGTCGTTAAGGCTTGCCTCGTCTCCGTAGGGAGGCATGTAGTTTTCATCCTCCTCGTCTGCCGCTCTCTCTCGAGGGCTGGCTTCCCCGTCCTCCTGTGCTGAATCTTGCTGGAGGGGGTTGTCTTCGGCACTCTCTGGGGTGTTATTATCTCTGGTGCCGGAATCTCCATTCTTGCTGTGGCGGGATTTAGAGCGGCGCCGCTGACGTCGGCGCTTGGGCTGTTTCTTAGAAGAATCTGCCTCCGCTGCTTCTTCGCCATCCCCATCCTTTGGGGTGTCCACCATGTATATGTCGTATGACGAGGTGGTCTTCCAGTGCCCTGTAGGCGCTGGTTCTTGATCGTCTCCGGCATCGTCGTCCATACCGTCGATGTCTTCGGAGTCGTAGTCTAGCATGTCGGTTAGATCGTCGGCAGTGGCTACAAAGTGGGCAGTGGGCGGGCTTTGAATTTCTTCGTCGTCCGCACCCCAACCATCCTGACCGCAGTCCGGCCAGGGTTCTCCTGATAATGAGAGATGCTTCACCGAATTTAGGATGTCGCCAAAGGGTGAGTGCTAAAAGATGTCCGCGGCGGTGAACTCCATGATCGGCGCCCAATCGGATTCGATTGGCAGGGGCGCAGGAGGTTCGGAGTCCGGCAAGGAGTCCGGCGCCTCGGAGTCACGAGCTTTATAAGGGACAAGGTCGGTATTCGGCTCCATCGCCGTAGAAGTTGCAGCTCCCGAGGCGGTGTCCAGCCACCTGTCCTCGATCTGCGCAGTCTGCTCCGAACTATGGGTCAGAGCGGACTTGTGTGCGGCCTCAAGGGCACTATCCGGCGGCAGAGCTAAATCATGCCCATCGTGACAGCGCGGCACGCTCGGCTGTGGCTCGAATCCATCGAAGATCAAGTCTCCGCGGATGTCGGCCATGAAGTTTAGGCTTCCAAACCTGACCTGATGGCCAAGGGTGTAGCTTTCGATCTGCTCCAGATGGCCAAGCGAATTCGCCCGCAGTGCAAAGCCGCCAAACACGAAGATCTGTCCGGGGAGAAAATTCTCACCCTGGACTGCGTCGTTGTTAATTGAAGGAGCCATCAAGCCTATCGGTGATGACACAGAGGAACTCTCAATGAAAGCACCAATGTCGGTGTCAAAACTGGCGGATCTCGGGTAGGGGGTCCCGAACTGTGCGTCTAGGCGGATGGTAACAGGAGACAAGGGACACGATGTTTTTACCCAGGTTCGGGCCCTCTCGATGGAGGTAAAACCCTACTCCTGCTTGATCGATATTGATGATATGGGTAGTACAAGAGTGGATCTACCACGAGATCAAGGAGGCTAAACCCTAGAAGCTAGCCTATGGTATGATTGTTGTAATGGTTGTGTTGTCCTACGGACTAAAACCCTCCGGTTTATATAGACACCGGAGAGGGCTAGGGTTACACAGAGTCGGTTACAATGGTAGGATATCTACATATCCGTATCGCCAAGCTTGCCTTCCACGCCAAGGAAAGTCCCATCCGGACACGGGACGGAGTCTTCAATCTTGTATCTTCATAGTCTTGGAGTCCGGCTGACGATGATAGTCCGGCTATCCGGACACCCCCTAGTCCAGGACTCCCTCAGATGCTATGATCAATTTGATGCTTGATAATTGTTTTGAGATATAGAGGTGGTGATATTAGAGTCATGCTAGTTGGGTAATTGTGAATTTAAAGAATACTTGTGTTGAAGTTGGCAAGTCCCGTAGCATGCACGTATGGTAAAAGTTGTGTAACAAATTTGTTGCATGGGATGCTCTTTTGATTGCCTTCCTTATGAGTGGAGGTCAGGATCGCGCGATGGTTAACTCCTACCAACCCTTCCCCTAGGAGCATGCGTAGTAGTACTTTGCTTCGAGGGCTAATAAAACTTTTGCAACAAGTATATGAGTTCTTTATGACTAATGTGAGTCCATGGATTATACGCACTCTTACCCTTCCATCATTGCTAGCCTCTTCAGTACCGTGCATTGCCCTTTCTCACCTTCAGAGTTCGTGCAAACTTCGCCGGTGCATCCAAACCCCGTGATACGATATGTTCTATCACACATAAACCTCCTTATATCTTCCTCAAAACAGCCACCATACCTACCTATTATGGCATTTCCATAGGCATTCCGAGATATATTGCCATGCAACTTTCCACCGTTCCGTTTATCATGACACGCATCATCATTGTCATATTGCCTTGCATGATCATGTAGTTGACATCGTATTTGTGGCAAAGCCACCTTCATAATTTTTCATATATGTCACTCTTGATTCATTTCCCATCCCGGTACACCGCCAGAGGCATTCATATAGAGTCATATTTTGTTCTAGTATCAAGCTGTAATTCACGAGTTGTAAATAAATAGAAGTGTGATGATCATCATTATTAGAGCATTGTCCCCAAATAAATAAATAAAAAGAAAGGCCAAATAAAAAAGAAAGGCCAAGAAAAAAAAAAGAAAGGCCAAATAAAAAAGAAAGGCCCAAAAAAATGAAAAGAAAATAAAAAAGGGGACAATGTTACTATCTTCTTCCACACTTGTGCTTCAAAGTAGCACCATGTTCTTCATATAGAGAGTCTCATATGTTGTCACTTTCATATACTAGTGGGAATTTTTCATTATAGAACTTGGCTTGTATATTCCAACGATGGGCTTCCTAAAAATGCCCTAGGTCTTCATGAGCAAGCAAGTTGGATGCACACATTTCTTTTGTTGAGCTTTCATACATTTTAGCTCTAGTGCATCCGTTGCATGGCAATCCCTACTCCACATGTTGACATCAATTGATGGGCATCTCCATAGCTCGTTGATTAGCCTCATCAATGTGAGACTTTCTCCTTTTTTTTCTCCACACAACCTCCATCATCATCTATTCCACCCATAGTGCTATATCCATGGCTCACGCTCATGTATTGCATGAGAGTTGAAAAAAGATGAAGCGCGTTAAAAAGTATGAACCAATTGCTTGGCTGAAACCGGGGTTGTTCTTGATTGGAGTATTTTGTGTGATGAAAATAAAGCATAGCCTAACTATATGATTTTGTAGGGATGAACTTTCTTTAGCCATGCTATTTTGAGAAGACATGATTACTTTATTAGTATGCTTGAAGTATTACTATTTCTTATGTCAATATGAACCTTTATTTTGAATCATTTGGATCTGAACATTCGTGCCACAATAAAGAAAATTACATTGAGAATTATGCTAGGTAGCATTCCACATCAAAAATTCTGTTTTTATCATTTACCTACTCGAGGACGAGTCGGAATTAAGCTTGGGGATGCTTGATACGTCTCCAATGTATCTATAATTTTTGATTGTTCCATGTTATTATATTACCCGTTCTGGATGTTTACGGGCTTTATTTTACACTTTTATATCATTTTTGGGACTAACCTACTAACCGGAGGCCTAGCCCGAAATGTTGTTTTTTTGCCTATTTCAGTGTTTCGAAGGAAAAGAATATCAAATGGAGTCCAAACGGAATGAAACCTTCGGGAGCAATCTTTTTGGAACAAACGCAATCCAGGAGACTTGGAGTGGACGTCAAGCAGGAAACGAGGCGGCCACGAGGTTGCCCGGTACGCCCTAGGGGGGTGGGCGCGCCCCCCAGCCTCGTGGGCCCCTCGTGGCTCAACCGACCTACTTCTTCCTCCTATATATATATATATCCACATACCCTGGAAACATCCAGGAGCACCACAAAAAACTATTTCCACTGCCGCAACCTTCTGTATCCGCGAGAACCCATCTTGGAGCCTTAGCCGGCTTCGGGTCTATAGTTATGAGCTAGATGGCTTCTTCTCTCTCTTTGAATTTCAATACAAAGTTCACCTCGATCTTCTGGGAGATCTATTCGATGTAACTCTTTTTGCGGTGTGTTTGTCGAGATCCGATGAATTGTGGGTTTATGATCAAGTTTATCTATGAGAAATAATTGAATCTTCTCTGAATTCTTTTATGTGTGATTAGTTATCTTTGCAAGTGTCTTCGAATTATCAGTTTGGTTTGGCCTACTAGATTGATCTTTCTTGCAATTGGAGAAGTGCTACGCTTTGGGTTCAATCTTGCAGTGTCCTTTCCCAGTGACAGCAGGGGCAGCAAGGCACGTATTGTATTGTTGCCATCGATGATAAAAAGATGGGGTTTATATCATATTGCTTGAGTTTATCCCTCTACATCATGTCATCTTTCTTAATGCGTTACTCCGTTCTTATGAACTTAATACTCTAGATGCAGGCAGGAGTCGGTCGATTTGTGGAGTAATAGTAGTAGATGCAGAATCGTTTTTATCTACTTGTCACGGACGTGATGCCTATATACATGATCATGCCTAGATATTCTCATAACTATGCACTTTTCTATCAATTGCTCGATAGTAATTTGTTCACCCACCGTAATACTTATGCTATCTTGAGAGAAGCCACTAGTGAAACCTATGGCCCCCAGGTCTATCTTTTATCATATAAGTTTCTGATCTATTTTTATTTTGCAATCTTTACTTTCCAATCTATATCATAAAAATACCAAAAATATTTATCTTATCTTATTATCTCTATCAGATCTCACTTTCGCAAGTTACTGTGAAGGGATTGACAACCCCTTTATCGCATTGGTTGCGAGGTTCTTGTTTGTTTGTGTAGGTACGAGGGACTTCTATGGAGCCTCCTACTAGACTGAAACCTTGGTTCTCAAAAACTAAGGGAAATACTTACACTACTTTGTTGCATCACCCCTTCCTCTTCAAGGGAAAACCAACGCAGTGCTCAAGAGGTAGCAGCACCTTTTGCCATGAAGCAGTAGGTGGGAACATAGTCATCGACGCTCTTGTCAGCAAAGTTGGGGAGGTCATTTTCTTTAATGTTGAAGATGGACTTGCTGACATAAGCAGTAGCGAGGGCTAAGCTTGCCACACCAGAGTCTGACTCCTCAGATTCCTCCTCTTCCACATTATCCTCAGATTCAGCTTCAGAGTCCATTTCCTTTCCAATGAATTCCCGGGCCTTCTTGGAACTGCTCTTCTTGTGAGATGAAGACTTTGAAGATTTTGATGATGAGGACTTTGAGGATTTCTTCTTGTTATTTGAGTCATCAGAATCGTCATCTTTGTACTTCTTCTTCTTTGATTCCTTTTCCCATAGAGGACATTCAGACATGTAGTGACCAGGTTTCTTGCATTTGTGACAAGTTCTCTTTTTGTAGTCATGAGACGAGGAATCATCATTTCTTGAAGACTTTCCAAAGCGACTACGGCAAGAGAACTTCTGGAATTTTGTCACGAGCATTGCTAGGTCCTAGCTCAGTTCTTCGGGATCACCAAGGCTGCTACCAGAATCTTCAGCTTCAGACTCAGAGAATGCCTTGGCCTTCAGTGCACGTGATCTTCCATAGCTCGGTCCATAGAGGTCTCTCTTCTCAGCAAGCTGGAACTCATGAGTATTTAGCCTCTTGAGTATATCAGCGGGATCTAGTGACTTGTAATCAGCTGGCTCTTTAATCATTAGTGCAAGAGTATCGAATGAGGAATCAAGAGACCTCAGCAATTTCTTCACAACCTCATGATCAGTGATGTCAGTGGCACCAAGTGCTTGAAGCTCATTTGGGATGTCAGTGAGGCGATCGAAGGTTTGTAGAACATTTTCGTTGTCGAGTCTTTTGAAGCGGTTGAAGAGATTGCGAAGAACATCAACCCGGGAGTCACGTTGAGTTGAGACTCCTGCGTTGACCTTGGACAACCTGTCCCAAATCAGCTTGGCAGTTTCCAGGGCACTCACTCTGCCGTATTGTCCTTTGCTCAGATGGCCACATATGATATTCTTCCCTTGAGAGTCGAGTTGCTTGAATCTCTTCACATCAGCAGCATTCACAAACGGAGTGACTAAGGGAACGCCATTTTCCACAACATACCAGAGATTGTTATCAATTGCCTCAAGATGCATGCGCATCTTGTTCTTCCAGTAGGGGTAGTCCGTCCCATCAAAGGTAGGACACCCAGCCGAGACATTGATCATACCTGTAGTCGACATAACTAAAATTCTAAGCGGTTAAACCAAAATCACACAAAACAAGGGAGTACCTTGCTCTGATACCAATTAAAAGTGCATTATGTCGATTAGAGGGGGGTGAATAGGCAATTTTTACAAATTCGTCACTGAGGAATTTCAGGTGAGGAAATTCCTAAGTCATGAACTAGCGGCGGAATAAGTACTCAGGTATAAGCATAACAGAGCAATATCATAGTCATCATGATGAAATGAAAGACAAACACAGAGTACAGAAAGAGTAAGCACAGGATAAGCAGGCTGAAGACAATGTGACTGAAGAAATAGGATTGAGGAAATAAAGAAAGTCTTCAGTCAAAGTCTTCAAACAGTAATGATCAGGTTCATCAACACATGAATGAGGAAATGAACGGGTTGAGGAAATAGAACCAGTAGGCTTGGTGAAGACAATGATTTGGTACACCAGTTCCAACTATTGTGACAGTTGTACGTCTAGTTGGAGCGGCTGAGTATTTAAACTTGAGGACACACAGTCCTCACCGTATTCTCCTTGAGCTAAGATCACACAAACCTCGCTCAACACTCATGGTAAGTATTCACAGGTGACTTCCAAACCTTAACAGACTCGGTCACTCGGCAATCCACAATTCCTCTTGGATGCTCAGACCATGATGCCTAACCTATGGAGGATACACAGTCCTCAAAGGTAACAAGCGTCGGTTCCACACAGGAACAATCTCTTTAGTGATGCTCAATCACTTTGGGTTTGTAGGTTTTGGTTTGGGATTTGGGTTTTCCTCACTTGATGATTTTCTCTCGAAGTCCTTGGAGGATGGGATGCTCTCAATTGACAAGTGTCAGTCTCTCTCGGAGCATCCAACCAGCTAGTGGTTGTAGGGGGCGGCTAGTTATAGCCTAGGGAGCAGCCCGACATGATAAGACATAAATGCCCTTCAAGGATATGACCGTTAGGTGGTAGGATATTTTGGACAGCTGGCGCGTAGCACAGCAACGGTCTGATTTGAGGTTCGTATTCCTCAGGGCTATCATGTTCCTCACTGTGTAGGCAATCCGCACTTGCCAATTCCTAACTCCTGAGTCGGAACAAATTCCTCAGAGACCAGAAGATCTTTGTCTCTGTCACTGAATAAATTGACTGAACTAATATGAGATTTCCAATGGCTTCACTCGAAAGGATTGGGTAGGTGTAGGATTTTGAGATGAGCATCACTTGGAAATGAGTTTCCTTAGTATTACCTCGATCCCCTTTAACAGTATGGTGTTTCCTATGACTCAAGAAAGAGAAAATGAAACTACGAACACAAAAGTCTTCACGCTTCATAATCCTTGCATGAATATCCAAGTCTTCAAGGTCACACCAATTTCATCACTTTCAAAGTCTTCAGGAGAACCAAAGTCTTCAGCTGAAGACATTCATTTTTAGGGGTCAACTTTCACTGTAAATATCAAACTCCTCGGCGACTTATAGAGCCTGTGTACACTCACAAACATATTAGTCCCTTAACCTATAAGTCTTAATACACCAAAATCACTGAGGGGCACTAGATGCACTTATAGGACACAGCATCCAAAGGGCCTCTACGGCGGGGGCCACCCTTGGGCTCCTTGCCCTTCTTCTTGCCCTCCTTCTCTGGCGGCTGGTAGGGCGCCGGGACCAGCATCTCCGTTAGCTGAGGAGTGGTTGTGTCTTCGCGCAGCGAAGCAGGACTTTTTATCCGCTCCGCCTATGTTGTCCAGCCCTGTGAAGAAGTGAGTTGATAAGATTCTTGTTGATTAAAAGATACTGACTGGACACATATTCGGAAAGGTTAATACTTACCGGAGTGGCCGGATTCTTGATGTTGGGCTCGACATCTTTGGTCTCCATGGGCCATCTCTTCTGGGCCTTGAAGAGTAGCTTCCATATTCCTTCGCGCGTAGTGCTGAATAAGCACTTCAAGGTCCATGGCTCCTCCGTATTGAACTCCCACATGTGGGAGGCCCGGCGTTGGCAGGGGAGAATGCGGCAAAAGAGCATGATTTGCACCACATTGGTGAGACCAACATTTTTACCCAGCACATTGGTGATGCACTTCTGCAGCATCTGCACCTCCGTCTGGGACCCCCAGTCGAGGCCCTTAGTGGTCCATGAAGTGAGCCTTATGGGGGGTCCGGATCTGAACTCCGCAATGGCCACCCTGTTGCCACGGCGGGGCTCGGTGATGTAGAACCATTCCTGCTACCAGACCTTTACGGTCTCGATGAAGGCCCCTTTGGGCCATGTGGCGTTGGGCAGCTTGCTTACCATGGCCCCGCCACAGTCTGCATGCTGTCCGTCAACCACCTTCGGCTTCACATTGAAGATTTTGAGCCATAGGCCGAAGTGTGAGGGGACACGGAGTAGAGCCTCACACACGACGATGAATGCCTAGATGTGGAGGAAAGAATTCGGGGCTAAATCATGAAAATCTAGCCCATAGTAGAACATGAGGCCCCGAACGAACGAATGGGGTGGAAACCCTAGCCCTCTAAGAAAATGGGGGAGGAAGACAACCCTTTCGCCGGGCGCCGGAGTGGGGATGGTTTGGCCCTCATCGAGGAGCCTGTGCGCAATGTGTGCGGCCAGGTACCTCGTGCTCCGGAGATCCTTCACTTCCTTCTCCGTGACGGAGCAGGCCTCCCACTTGCCCTTGGAGCCTGGCCCGACCATGGCTGGAGAATGTGGTGGCGGTGAGGAAGATGAGAACTTTTTTTCGGGTGCTGCAGTTTGAGATATTGGGAGGCAAAGGCTGGAGGAAGGCGTGGGGAGGAAAGGAGGAATCTTTTGCCCTCTTATAGGCAGTAGAAATGCCAATTGTCCCCCCACTTATGCCTTAAAACTCGCCTGTTCTAGGTCAGAGCGTGCGCCGTAATCGGTTGGGTTACCCAAATCCCATTGATGAGAATCCCGTAATAAGTGGGCATGATCTCTGTTTTGACAAGGCGGGCCAAGGGGGCTCAACCTCGAAACACGAAACGAGGAGTGTGAAAACGGTTCAAAATATTGAAGATCCAAGTCCGACGCTTCACCGGAAGAAATTGTCCGTAAAGACACTATTCCTATTTTTCATATATTCTGCCTTCGCGGCTAAGGGTTTTGTTAATTATACAAAGCCGGATATAGTTCTTTTATAAAGGGAAAGTTGATGTATGGTGTTCAACGGGAGGAACCCGCCTTGCAAAGCCGAAGACAATCCGCGTGCCGAACACATCGTCATTGAAGACTGGTTCGAGGGCTACTGAGGGAGTCCTGGACTAAGGGGTCCTCGGGCATCCGGTCTATTCAATATGGGCCGGACTGATGGGCTATAAAGATGAAGGAAGAAAGCCACCTCCCATGTCAGTTAGGACTCTTGTATGCGTGAACGGCAAGATTAAGTGTCCGGATATGCTATTTCCTTTATCTGTAAACTGACTCTGTACAACCTTAGGCCCCTGCGGTGTCTATGTAAACTGGAGGGCTTAGACCAGAGGAAGGATCATCACATTCATAGGCTAGACAATCTAGGTTTTAGCCATTACGATCTCGAGGTAGATCAACTCTTGTAACCCCTATACCTATCGAATACAATCAAGCAGGACGTAGGGTTTTACCTCCTTTAAGAGGGCCTGAACCAAGATAAAGAGTGTGTCCCTTTATCCATTGCTACCATCGATCCTTAGACACACAATTTGGGCCCCCCTACCCGAGATCTGTCAGTTTTGACACTGACAGGGATCACTGTTTGTTGATTCAAATGGAGGACAAAAGTTCCTAATTCCATGCTAGCTTTTGGGCTGTGCACTATGACAGTTGGTTAGCAATGTTGATTGCTCTTCCAATTTCCTCACTTCATCCACGTACGCTTCCATCAATGGGCTCTGATAATCTTTATTCACCCGCTTTACCACAAGTTGCGAATCTCCACGGATGAACAACTTTCTAATTCCCAACTCCACCGTAATTCTGAGATCGGCAAGCAGTCCCTCATACTCTGTAGTTTTGTTGGTTGCTTCCTCCCTGGGGAAGTGCATTTGAACCACGTACTTCAGATGCTCCCCGGCGGGTGTGTCAAGAAGCACTCTAGCACCGATGCCTTGCAGCGAGAAAGCATCGTCAAAGTACATGATCCAATCCTTTTCAGTCTCTCTGGCGGGGAGGGCAGACTCCTGTATCTCATCATCTTGCGTTGGCGTCCATTCTACAATGAATTCTGCCAAAGCTCTGCTCTGAATAGTTGATGTACTCTCAAATTTGAGTGCAAAACTTGACAGCTTCAATGGCCACTCTACTATTCTGCCAATTGCCTCTAGATTCCTCGGAATTCACTGCAACGGGAAGCGAGTGACCATAGTGATCTCATGCGCTTTAAAGTAGTGGCACAACTTTCTCGAGGCCATGAGTAGGCCAAAGACCAGTTTCTGCACGGCCGAATACCTTGACCTAGCCCCTTGGAAGAGAGAGCTAACAAAGTATAGAGGCAGCTGCACCACTTTCCTTTTTAACGTGACCTACTAATCAACCTCTTTCACTTGCACTGCTTTTGTCTTGCCGGCATCTGGACCTGCCATGAAGGACTCCGCCTTGCCATTGTTTCCTCACCGCTAACTTCTCTCTGCGCAACCAGCGCGACACTGACCACTTGGTTCGTTCCGCTAAATATATCAGGAATGGTTCTTGCGACTAGGATTGGCGTAGAGGATAAGTATGTTTTCAGGTCATGCAGCATAGCCTCTGCTTCCGGAGTCCATTTACAGGACCCGCCTTTTTCAATATCTTGAAAAACGGCAAGGGCATGCTCAGCAGACCTTGAAACGAACCTACTCAAAGCTGCAACACAACCAGCAAGACGCCGCACATCCTTGACGGTCTTGGGTGCTTGTATTTGATCAATAGCCTTGATTTTGTCTGGGTTTGCTTCGATCCCATGCTGAGATACAAAGAACCCGAGAAGCTTGCCGGATGGAACACCAAACACGCACTTCTCAGATTTGAGCTTCATGTTGATTTTGCGCAAGTTCGCAAACATCTCTTCCAAATCTCCAATGAGGGTTGATTTGTCCTTGGTCTTGACCACTATATCATCCATACAGGCACTATATTTCTATGCAACTGTGGCTCAAAACCAATCTGAACTACTCTTGCAAAGGTTGAACCAGCACTCTTTAGTCCGAAAGGCATACGCACGAAGCAATATGTGCCACATGGAGTAATGAATGTAGTCTTCTCCTCATCTTCCTTGGACATGAATATCTAATGATATCCGGCGTATGCATGAAGGAACAAAAGCAAATCGCAGCTGCAGTGAAGTCTACAATCTGGTCGATGCGCGGCAAGGGGAAAGGATCCTTTGGGCATGCTTTGTTGAGATCAGTGTAATCAATAAAAGGTCTCCACTTCTCATTCTCCTTGCGCACAACAACTGGATTTGCCAACCAAGTTGGATGTAACACTCCCCTGACCAATACTGCTGCCTCAAGTTTCTTGATCTCTTCGGCTATGAACTGTTGTCATTCCAAATCTTGCTTCCTGGCCTTTTTCTTGACAGGCCGAGCATGGGGACAAGCAACAAGGTGGTGCTCAATTACCTCCCTGGGAACACCAGGGATGTCAGATGGTTGCCATGCAAACACATCTACATTCGCCCGCAGGACGGTAATGAGCGCACTTTCCTATTTACTATCAAGGGCGGCACTGATGGTGAAGGTACTGCCAGTGCCCTCCTCCCTTGCCGGCACTTTCTTTGTCGCAGGTGGAGTAGCTTTAGATCTTTTGCCGATAGAGTTTTCTAGCGATCCCTCAATGGGTTCGCAGCACTCCGAAGAGGTGCGCTTCCCGAAAGCCTCGCTAGATGTCTTGTCGGGTTTCTTGCTCTTCTTCTGCTTGGCGGGAGCTGTTGCCTTGACAGTTTGTGCTGCAACCGCATCTCTGTAAAGCTTGTCCACACATATCACTGCATCCTTCTTGTTGGAGTTGATGGAGATGACACCCATAGGCCCTAGCATCTTTAGTGTGTTCTAGGCATAGTGAGACGCTGCCATGAACTTAGCCAAGGCTGGGAGACCAAGAATTCCATTGAACGGCAAGGGGATTTTAACAACATCAAACATGATTTTCTGTTCCATAGTCCAGCTCACCGCCAAATGTCACCAGCAGCGTGGTCTTCCTCTTGGGTTGGCTCCTCCCCGAGTTGATTCCTTGGAACATCCCAGTTTTCTCAAGCTCTTCTGCAGGGATTTGCAGCCTCTCAATCACCTCAGGGGAGATCAAGTTCAAACCAGCCCCACCATCAACTAGTATCTTCGTGACTTCGAGGTTGCATATGGTTGGGGAAACCAACAACCGCAAACACCCGACCGCAGTTGTGCGATTAGGGTGCTCCTTGGCATCAAAAATAATAGGCGTGTGGGACCACTTGAGGGGTTTTTGGGCATCTGTGGTCGACTCTGCTGCATTGACCTCACGCGCCCACTGCTTCAGCTATGGTGGGAGGAGTGCAAAGATGCACCCCTTTCAATACACATGGTCTCTGTTGCCTTCTAGAATTCTTGTTCACTTGACTCTTCATCTTCTTCCTCCTCACTATCTTCATCTTCTTCTTTCTTTTCTCTGCCCCTGGTGGGCTTTTCTTTCTTCTGGCCAACATTGTCACGACTTCCACCTCGACCTCCGCGACCCTTCTTGCAGGACCCACCCGTACCATCCCGGCCTTTCTCCTTGTCCCACTTCTCATATTCAGCTTTCTGTTTCTCAACCAGCTGTTAACCTTGATGGCACTCCTGGAGGTCATGACCCTTGCTATGGTGAATCTTGCAGTATGGCCCGTCAGACTTGCTAGTCTTCTCCCCTGCCACAGCAACCTGGCAATCAGCGCATGCGGCCGCTTCCTTGTCGGCGCCTTCCTTTTAGTCTTCTTGGTGGGGCTAGAGTTACCGGACCCCTCTACGGCCATAAATGACTAGCCCTTTCACTTTATGTTTTACTTTCGACCTTTCTTCTTCGGGGCGAGCATCATCGTCATCAGAGTCAACTTCGACGCTAGCCTCCTCCCCGGGAAGTCTCCTCCCTTCCTCAGCACGTGCACACTTGTCTGCCAACGTGTAGAGCTCGTTGATGATGGCAACCATATATGCATCTTCTCCCATATTTTGTGATTACGCACATTCATATGGAACGCGGCAATCACAGTTGCGGGGTGTATATCCAGTATGCTACATTGTGCGCAGTTGAACCTCTGGATATACTTACGTAGATCTTCTCCCTCCTTCTGTGGGATCACTTGCAATGTATAGAGCTTGTTATTGGTCTTCGGCAACCGTATATGCATCTTCTCCCGCATTTTGCGATTATGTACATTTGTATGGAACGCGGCAATCACAGTTGTGGGGTGTATATCCAGTAAGCTATAGTGTATGTGTCTAAACCTCTGGATATACTTACGCAGATCTTCTCCCACCTTTTGTGGGATCACTTGCAAGTCACTGGGCAGTCTAGGGCCTTTTTGTCCTTCGATAAATGCACCAACGAACTCGTTGCATAGATCTAACCACGAAGAAATGGAGTTCTCTTGCAAGTTCATCAACCAAGAGCTCACGTTGGGCTTATGCACCAATGGGAAATAATTGGCTGGGATTTTCTCATCCCTTCCTCCGGCAGCCTGTACAGCAATCGTGTAAATGCCTAAGAATTCTACCGGGTTTTGCTTGTCGTCGTACTTTTCTGGTACTTCGGGCTTTAACGCGCGGACGGACACCAGCGGACTTGCCGCAGGTCACGTGTGAAAGCAGGGCACCTAACCTCGTAAGGCAGGTACCCGCCAACAACGGGCGCTAGCTCATCAATGACTGGGCCGTTGCGCTCGTCTGATCGATGGCGCACCTCCCGGCGTTGTTGGATGGTGGTGCGAGCATCCTCGGCTTGCCTATCCAGCAGCACCTGCCACTGATCTTCTTGCGTTTGCCGGTCTAAAGAGGCCATCAACACGTCGTCAGGTTGTGCGTCTGCTAGGTTCACTGCAAATGCCGTCGTTGCTGCTGAAGTTGCTGCCAAGGAGGTGATTGCGCCGTGGGTGCACCGCCTGCTACACGGCCTTCAGTTTGAGCTGCTAGTATGGTTGGCGGGCGTCGTGAGGATTCCACCAACTGAGACCTATTTGCATCAGCAAACTCAATCAAACTCCACATGGTGGCTCTCCTCTCATCCATCTTGTCAGCTACTCGAGGAATATCCAACGGCACCTGGTCCTGAGCCATCGCCTCATTGCTGTCAACGGCATGTTGGAGTGTGAATAACATGACTTCGCTCGACTCCTGGCAGAGCCAGCAGGAGCGCCATTGCGATCTTGCCACCCAATAGCAGGGGGTGGTGGCATGTTGGCGTGGCAGGAGTGGGGCCTACGGATCTTGAGCTTGATCGACAGGTGACTTGTCGTGCAGACGCTAATGCAGAGGTACAACAATGCTGCTTGGTGTCACGTCACGCCCATCTTGTGACAGACATGAATTGTGTCTCGACGTCGCCCCCCTTATCGTCGCCGGTGTCATTGCAGCGGGAGGGTCGTGGCTTGCGCCCAACCGGACAGGGTCGTTCTGATGGCTGCGCTCGCCGGCGCGTTGAGGAGGTGGGAGTTGTGCGCCCGTGCCATGATCATCATTTTTGCCAGAGGTTCGAGGCGGATGTCCACCTCCGGCACCTCCACCGCCTGCCGTAGCGGGTGCGATGACCGCACCGCCTATGCCGATCATGCCCACTGCGGCATCCGCACCACTCGCGGCGATGACGCCATCCGCGCTGCTCGCAGACGCCTATGCCGGAAGCTGGGACGTGGAAGGCTTCACAGCCCTGGCGCCCTTATTCTTTGGTGCCATGGGTGGTGATAATGATGAAGAAACTCGAGAAAGTCGACATGTCAACTATTGTCTAGGTTGACGCCGGTGAAGCCCCTACCTGGCATGCTAAAGATGTCGGCGTGGGCCGGTGATCTATGGGGTGGCTCAACCCCTTTGTGGTTCGGCGAGGGGATTGCACACGGCACAAAGAGCGGGACGATAGAGTACGCAACAAGATTTACCCATGTTCGGGCCGCTGAGAAGCGTAAAACCCTACTCCTGCTTTGGTGTATTGAATGAGTGTGCGCACAGTACATGGAGCACTCTCGCCCGGCAAGTCGCATGGAGAGGGTTGCTACACAGGTACGTATGCTTGGGGTTAGAATGGGTTTGAACCCTCGTAAAGGTTGCCCTGGCCCTACTTTTATAGCTCAAGGGATTACCATAGTGGCAAAAGGAACACTACATGATGATTAGATAGCAACAGTGCTAACATACATAACTCTGCTAGTTAGGACAAAAATGTATTAAATGCATCACTAGGTGTCATGAGAAGGAAAAGCCCCGGCAAGGACGCGGCACTGCTTGCCCAACTAACTCCTATTAGCTTCACACACCATTTGGACATGTGTTGATTAAGGTAATCAGTTCTATAGCAGGCTGACACATGTAGGCGAGCTCTACCGTACCGCATGCAGGCTCAACACCTCACTGAACAGCTACCAGCTGGTCAGTGAGGTAGAGCGTTGTTGGTTGGCGAGGATCTGCTTGCCGCGGGGCTTGCTGGGGCTTCACCTTGCCAGCAAGGATTGCTTCTAATGCTTTATCTTGTAGCTTGACTTGGTCTTCTTGATGCGCTCCTTGATCTATCAATGAGCTATTTCTTCTGACTTGGAAACTTCTACTAGTGCTTTAACTAAGCAGGGGAGCTACTACTTGTGTGTGCATAAGTCGGGGTATTATGCACCCATGATTAATACACCGACAACAAGCACACGTTTGCGTGAAGATGTATTTTCGGAAGGTCGACACAGAGGTTGTTGCTGCGGGGCCCCTCGAAGGGAAGGTGCGCACCGCGAAGCAATTCTTCGTTGAAGAAGAAGAGGGTTCCTAGATGACCGAGGCAAACTGTCCCAAGGGGACTTTGTATTTTTAGATGTCGAAGTGCGATGTACAAGACACTATCGTTTGTTTTAATGAATTCGGCTTGAAATTCCATTGTTTATAATTGTGTCTCCTGTTTGACAATGTTAATCTGAAAGTGGCTAGTCTTCGGCTTCAGCCCGCCTGTACAGTGTACCGAGGGTCTTCTTTTCCAGGAAAATGTAACCCTTGGCCGATGTCTTGGTTCCCGAAGGTAGTCCGTGCCCATAAGACCTACGCAATCAGACTATGGTGGCTTTATGACATTCACTTAGTCATAGGAGCTTGACCGTGGGGGCTGACGACGAGCCCCCGGTGTCGGATTTCGGGTTCCGGCAGACTCTTGAGGTTCGAACACTGGGGTGCGCGCGGAGATTTCACCCTCTACCTACCTGCTCCTCACCGACTCACTAGGATCTAAACTACGAAAGGAACAACACAAGAGACACAAGGTTTATACTGATTCAGGCCACCATTGCGGTGTAATACCCTACTCCAGTGTGTGGTGTGGTGGATTGCCTCTTGGGCTGATGATGAAAAATACAAGGGAGAACAGCCTCGCGAGGGTCTGTTCTTGGCTGGTGCGATGAACTACTAGGGGGAGTTCAGTCTCTCTCTCTCTCTCTCTCTCTACTGGTTTCTTGGTGAGGACCTTGTCTATTCTAGGTGCCCCGATGCTAGATGCCTCTACCCTGGGGGTGGCTAGTCCTATTTATAGGCAAAGGCCCTGGGCCTCTTCCCAAATATTGAGCGGAAAGGGTGCCAACAATTGGCCATTTTGAAGGGGAACATCGGGTACACTTATCCTGACTAAAGTTGGTCCTCGCCTGTCAAAGGCTCTGGTGGTGACGCCTGCTTGGGATCCACAATGACTTCCTTCCTGCCGTTGGGCTAGTCTTGGTCTTGTTGCACCGAAATGGATGCCTTTGCTTGATGCTCTCATCTGCGCTTGCTCCCTTTGCACCAAAGAGGAAGGGAGGACACTGCGCAGGCTGGCACCCGCCTGGCGCCCTTGGTCGTCATGGCTTGCGTCATGGGAACCTCGTGAGGTACCCCGCCTTGAACTCTCCGCCTCCTCGTGAGCCAGCCTGATGAGGTCGTGCCTGAGGAAGCTCCTTGTCGTCCGCCCCGCGAGGCTTGGCCCCTCGCGAGGGTCTTGGGCTTGTGTTGATGAAGATGGGCCGTGTTGGGCCCCCTTTGAGCCACGCCACAGGCCGCAGGCAGGCAAGTCTGGGGACCCCCGTTCCCAGAACGCCGACAGTAGCCCCCGGGCCCAAGGCGCGCCCGGATTTGGCCGAGCAGAGAGGCGAAAGGGCAAGTGCAAAGCGCCGCAGGCCCTAACAGCCTATGGCCTTGGGCGCCGTGTGGCGGTTGATTGGATGCGGGCGTCTCCACTTCCCCATGACGCCTCGGCAACTGCACGAATTGACAAGTCCCTGCCTACAAAGCGGGCCATGATTACCTGCGATCGTGGAGGTCGGCGGTTGGCCTCCTCTAGCTTTAAGTACGGCACAACGCGTGCCCTTCCAGCCTATCCCCTCTTGCTTCTCCTTCTTCTTCATGGCTCCATCAAGGAAGTTCTCGGCCGTAGAGAAAGGAAAGGCCCGCCAGGTTGAGCCTGCCTCTCCCCCGCCCAAGCGCGGCTGAGGCCGCCCTCGCAAACACCCTGTGGCCTCCACGGCGACTCCCCACGGTCGCGGAGGTGACTTCCCGCGCGGTGATGGGCGGCTGGCCGCGGCCGGGGGGCGTGCTTCGGCCGCGCAACCCCCTAGGCCGCGCTTTCACGCTGCAGAGGTGCTGCTGGAGTTTGTTGTGTGGTCGGCGGAGCCGACTAGCGCCCGGCTTCAGCTCCCTCGCTTCCTCCTAGGCAAGCTCCCGGCTGGCGCCCCGGGCGGCCACTAGCCCCAGGCAGACGGCTGCTGCAGCAGGGCTCGTGGGCTTCGCTGGAGGTCTCCACAGCCAGGAGCCTGGCATTGACCCGCGGCTGGCAGACGTTTGCCCGCACGCGTGGCCTGAGCCGTCGGTGCACCCTGCACTTCAAGTTTGGCGGCGATGCCACCCTCTACGTGAGGGTGTTTGGGGAAGATGGTCGCCGCGCAGGGTGCTGCCCTGAAGACGACAACCGCGGCCGGGGACCCAGCCCCGGCGAGGACGGAGAGGACTGTGCGCGCGTGGTTGGCGGCGCCCAGGGTTCCTCAAGCTTCACTAGTTCTTCCTCTGGCAACGACTCTTCTAGCAGCGGCCATGGTCAGCCTCCACGCCGTCGTGCCTACTTGGTGGGTGGTAGCGGGTCTGCCCGCCGTCGTGCCTCGGTGAAGTGCGAGAGGGAGTCCACCTGAGCCCCGGAGGAGGCTCGAGTCTTCCCTGAGGGCCGGGGTAGGGCGAGCCGCGCCTGATTTGTCCTTTCTTTTCCTTTTTCCTGCATAAAAAGACAGTTGTGCGGGGCCCCGAGGGGGCGTGTTTGGGTTACCGCTGTTAATCATCGCACTGTTTCCGTTATTTCAGTATTGTGCCATCCAGCCGCACGCCCGCGCGTAGGTAGCTCCCAACCTCAGCCATGGGGGCGACCAACCCAGGTCCTGTATTCGTGTCGCGGTGCCCGTGAGGCACGGACTGGAGGGGTGCTCCTCTAGTGGACCCGGGTTATATAACCTTGAACAATAAGGACAGAAACACTCGCGAGGGCGCTCGGGCTGCCCCCTCGGGAGACCTTGCGCAAGAGAATCGAGGCAGGAGGGTGAAAAGTCGAAGAGCCATAAGTCAAAAGACGGCGACAGTTTCGATAAAACTTCAAATGAGAATGAACTAGCCAACTCCAGAAAGCAAATGAAAAAGCTGCGTCCGGCACCTAGTCTAGTCTTCGACGTCTTCTCACCAGCGCGGAGCTAAGTGCTGCCACTGGGCGTGGGAGGGAGCCCCAGGGCCTGAGGCCGGTGCTCCTGAGACTCCGGGGCGTGTACAGCCCCAACTCATTATTACATGAGAGTGTCACGGGCGGTGAGCTTCACAGGCGTTGGCCTTCTTCACAGGCTCCGGGCCTTTCTTGGGGGAAGCAAGCTTCACGGGCATTGGCCCTCTTCACAGGCTCCGGGCCTTTCCAAAATGTGATAGCTTCACAGGCACTTGCCTTCTTCACAGGCTCTTGGCTTTTTCCAAAAAGATAGTCTTCACAGGCATTCGCCTTCTTCACAGGCTCTGGGCCTTTTCCAAAAAGATAGTCTTCACAGGCATTCGCCTTCTTCACAGGCTCTGGGACTTTTCCAAAAAGACAGTCTTCACAGGCATTCGCCTTCTTCACAGGCTCTGGGCCTTTTCCAAAAAGATAGTATTCATAGGCATTCGCCTTCTTCACAGGCTCTGGGCCTTTTCCAAAAAGATAGTCTTCACAGGCATTCGCCTTCTTCACAGGCTCTGGGCCTTTTAAGGGTAAAACCTCCGGAGGTGCTGGATGTTCCACGCATTCTGGACTGGCACCCCCTCCTGAGTCTCTAAGCGCGCGGAGCCGGGCCTGGAAACATGAACAACCTTGAACGGGTCCTCCCACATGGGGGAGAGCTTATGCCGTCCCTCCCTGGAGAGAACCCGCCTGAGCACGAGGTCCCCTACCTCAAGAGTTCTGGGGCGGATGTTGCGGCAGTGGTATCGCCGCAGTGCTTGTTGGTATCTCACCGCTCGCAACGCGGCTTCTCGGCGACGCTCCTCCCCTAGCACGAGGTCCATCCCCCGCATGGCATCCTGCTGTGCCTCGTCGAACGCCAGGACCCATGTGGAACGACGTCTGACCTCGTGAGGGAGGACCGCTTCGGCTCCATAGACCAGGAAGAACGGGGTCTCTCCAGTTGGCTTGGTTGCGGTCGTGCAGATGGACCACAACACTGACTGAAGCTCACCGTACCTGTCGGATTTCGGGTTCCGGCAGATCCTTGAGGTTCGAACACTGGGGTGCGCGCGGAGGTTTCGCCCTCTATCTACCTGCTCCTCGCCGAATCGCTAAGATCTAAACTATGAAAGAATCAACACAAGAGACACGGGGTTTATACTAGTTTAGGCCACCATTGTGGTGTAATACCCTACTCCAGTGTGTGGTGTGGTGGATTGCCTCTTGGGCTGATGATGAACAATACAAGGAAGAATAGCCTCGTGAGGGTCTGTTCTTGACTGATGCGATGAACGGCTAGGAGGAGTTCAGTCGCTCTATCTACTGGTTTCTTGGTGAGGATCCAGATGCCTCTACCCTGGGGGTGGCTAGTCCTATTTATAGGCAAAGGCCCTGGGCCTCTCCCCAAATATTGAGCGGGAAGGGCGCCAACAATTGGCCATTTTGAAGGGGAACAGCGGGTACACCTATCCTGACTAAAGTTGGTCCTCGCCTGTCAAAGGCTCTGGTGGTGACGCCAGCTTGGGCTCCACAATGACTTCCTCCCTGCCGTTGGCCTAGTCTTGGTCTTGTTACACCGAAATGGGTGCCTTTGCTTGATGCTCTTGCCTGCGCTTGCTCCCTTTGCACCAAAGAAGAAAGGAGGACACTGCGCGGGCTGGCGCCCGACTGGCGCCCTTGGTCGTCATGGCTTGCGTCATGGGCACCTCACGAGGTATCCCACCTTGAACTCTCTGCCTCCTCATGAGCCCGCCTGATGAGGCCGTGCCTGAGGAAGCCCCTTGTCATCCGCCCCGCGAGGCTTGGCCTCTCGCGAGGGTCTTGAGCTTGTGTTGATGAAGATGTGCCGCGCTGGGCCCCCTTTGAGCCACGCCGCAGGCCGCAGGCAGGCAAGTCTGGGGACCCCCGTTCCCAGAACGCCGGCAGTACCAACCTCTACCGCAGGCTTCCAGCTTCTTCTTGAATGTTCTGGTCTTGAGGCCCCTCAGGACCTCCGCGTTGGCCCGCTCGGCCTGGCCGTTGCTTCGGGGGTGCGCCACCAAAGCGTAGCATATTTGCATTCCAAGGTTAGCACAGTATGTTTTGAAGAGGTTACTGGTGAACTGCGAACTGTTGTCGGTGATGATGCGATTCGGCACCCCGAACTGGCTCACGATGCCCTTGATGGACTTGACCGCTGAGGGATGGTGCGAACGGCTTCCACTTCGGCCCACTTGGTGAACTTGTCCACGGCGACGTAGAGGTAGAGATAGCCCCCCGGCGCCCGAGGGAACGGGCCAAGGATGTCTAGCCCCCAGACTGCGAATGGCCACGAGAGGGGTATAGTCTGCAGACCTCCCACCGGCTGATGGATCTGCTTGGCATGGAATTGGCAGGCTTCACAAGCCTTCACTAGTTCAACAACGCCATTGAGCGCAGTAGGCCAATAGAAGCCGCTGCGGAATGCCTTGCTCACGAGGGTCCGTGATGACGAGTGGTGCCCATAGTCTCCACCGTGTATATCCGCCAGCAGCTCTTGCCCTTGCTCCCTGGATATGCAGCATAGGGACACATCATTTGGTCGCTTCCGGTAGAGTTCTCCATCCCTGATACAGTACGATGTGGCTTGCCGCGCCACACGCTCCGCTTCCTCCTCCTTCTCCGGCAGCGTCCCTTGCGTTAAGTAACTCCGGAGCTCTGTGATCCAGCACCCCTCCTGAGGCTCCATCGTCAGGAGCAGGCGCGCTCCTGAGGCTGGGCCACAGACCGGAGCTCCCGAGGCAGGTGGCTGGGGGAGCTCCTCCCGAGGTTGCACCGTGTTTGATAATGATGGCATGGCCGAGGGCTTGAAGAGCCGCTCCTCGAAGACGCCAGGCTCCTGAGGTAACCGCCTGGATGCTCGTTTGGCGATGTCATCGGCCTCCTGATTGGTGCCACGGGGCACATGCTGCAACTCCAACCCCCAGAACTGCTTTTCCATCCTACGGACCTCCGCAAGGTAGGCCTCCATGTGCTCATCTTTTGGCTCGTACACTTTGTTGGAGAAATTGACGAGGAGCTGCGAATCGCCCTTGATGGTAAGGCGCTTTACCCCTAGGGCAGCCGCGGCCTTCAAGCCTGCTATCAGACCTTCATACTCCCGCTATGTTGCTGGAGACCTTTTCGCCTTGCTGGAAACAAAGCTGCACGGCGTAATAGAGCTTGTCCTGAGTGGGAGATATGAGGACCTCCCCAGCCCCAGCGCCATGCCTGGAGAACGCCCCGTCGAAGTACATGACCCAGCCTTCTGGTGCCTCGCTTCCCGGGGAGAGGGATCGATCCTCGCCAGCCTTGAGGCCCGATGCCTCCGTCCATTCGGCCACGAAATCCGCTAGCGCAGCCCCCTTGATGACTCTGGTCATGCTGAATTCGAGCTGAAATGCTTGCAGTTCAATGTTCCACTCGGCGACCCTTCCGGCTGAGTTTGGGCTCCTGAGCACCCTTTCCAAGGGGTATGCCGAGACAACCTTGATAGGGTGACCCTGAAAGTAGTGCCGCAGCTTGCGCGAGGCCACCAGTAGCGCGAGGAGGAGCTTTTGAGGCATGGGGTATCGTGCCCTCGCATCCCGCAACACCGTGCTGACGAAGTACACTGGGTGCTCGACGAGGCTTGGAGCGTCGGTGCTGGTGGCGTCCTCCGGAGACCGTGGCGCCTCCTGAGGCGGTGGAGCCTCCAGAAGATGGTTGCCTGGGGGAGGAGCCTCTTCCATTCCCAGTGTCCTCCCTTGTGCCGGCTGACCCTTCTCAGCCGTGGTAGTGATCTCTGCGAGTCCTTCTTGATCCTGCTTTTCAACAGACTGCCGCCTCGCTTTCTGCTTCACGGGGCGCATGTTGGGGCACACATTGAGGTGATGCTCGATTACGCCCCGTGGGATCCCTGCCAACTGATCAGGCTCCCAGGCGAATACCTTCTTGTTTGCGCGCAGGAACTTGACCAGGGCTTCCTCCTGCTCGGGCTCGAGGTTGGCGCCTATGGTGAAAGTGGCGCCAGTGGACCCGTCCTCGTCGACGGGTATCTTCTTGGTCTCTGCCTTGTCTTGGGTGAACAACTATTTCTTCTTGGTTGGCGCAGCCCCCTTGGGCTCGGGGGTCCCCGCGTCGGCGGGCTGTGCTGACGCCGCCGTCTTGAAGGTGAGCTTGAGCGCTCGCAGCGCATCCCCGGCATCCGCAGGCACGGTGAGGACACCGCTACTCCCGGGCATCTTCATAAGGTTGTACGCCGGGTGAGTCGCGGCCATGAATTGGGCCAGTGCTGGATAGCCAAGGATGGCGTTGTAGGGGAGGCCAATGGGGGCGATATCAAAATCGACCAGCTCCGTGCGGAAATTGTGGTAGGTGCCGAAAGTTACTTCGAGCCGGATCTGTCCCAAGGAGCTGGACGACCCGCCCCCGACGCCCGAGAAGGGCCGGATGGGCTGCAGCCGCTCCCGGGGTATGCAGAGGAGGTTGAAGGCCTCAACTGAGAGCACGCTGAGGCCCGCGCTGCCGTCGATGAGAGTCCTGGTGACAGCCACCTGGCAGATGGTGGGGGTGCATAGCATGGGGAGCGCACCCGAGCAGGCCGAGTTGGAGGGGTGGTCCGACCGGTCCGGGGGAGCCCCCTGCCGCATGGAGGCGGCGCCGACCCGGCGGACGAATGGCTTAACGTGGTGACTGGAGGGCGGCGCCTGCGAGCCGCCCAGGAGGGCCACGACGACCAGGGATGCCGGCGCGGCGTGGTGGGCGAGGAAGATGCCGCGTGGCTCTTCCCAAGAGGCCACGGAGGGATGCTGGGACGATGCTTGCTGCTCGTTCCCCGCCGGGCCGGTGGTGGCGTTGACGGTAGGTGACGGGGAACGACAAGGGCGCCCGCCGACGGGAGCCGTCTGGGCGACACAGGAAGCGAGGGCGGTTCAGCGCCTGGTGCGGTCCCGACGAGCGTCAGACATGGATGTGTTGGTCGGAGAAGAACAGGGCGACGGAAGACAAATTCTGGCGCACCCCTACCTGGCACGCCAAATGTCGGATTTCGGGTTCCGGCAGACCCTTGAGGTTCGAACACTGGGGTGCGCATGGAGATTTCACCCTCTACCTACCTGCTCCTCACCGACTCGCTAGGATCTAAACTACGAAAGGAACAACACAAGAGACACAAGGTTTATACTGGTTCAGGCCACCATTGTGGTGTAATACCCTACTCCACTGTGTGGTGTGGTGGATTGCCTCTTGGGCTGATGATGAACAATACAAGAGAGAACAGCCTCGCGAGGGTCTGTTCTTGGCTGGTGCGATGAACTACTAGGGGGAGTTCAGTCGCTCTCTCTCTACTGGTTTCTTGGTGAGGATCTTGTCTATTCCAGGTGCCCGATGCTAGATGCCTCTACCCTGGGGGTGGCTAGTCCTATTTATAGGCAAAGGCCCTGGGCCTCTTCCCAAATATTAAGCGGGAAGGGCGCCAACAATTGGCCATTTTGAAGGGGAACATCGGGTACACTTATCCTGACTAAAGTTGGTCCTCGCCTGTCAAAGGCTCTGGTGGTGACGCCTACTTGGGCTCCACAATGACTTCCTTCCTGCCGTTGGGATGGTCTTGGTCTTGTTGCACCGAAGTGGATGCCTTTGCTTGACGCTCTCGTCTGCGCTTGCTCCCTTTGCACCAAAGAGGAAGGGAGGGCACTGCGCGGGCTGGCACCCGCCTGGCGCCCTTGGTCGTCATGGCTTGCATCATGGGCACCTCGGGAGGTACCCTGCCTTGAAATCTCCGCCTCCTCGTGAGCCAGCCTGATGAGGTCGTGCCTGAGGAAGCTCCTTGTCGTCCGCCCCGCGAGGCTTGGTGCCTCGCGAGGGTCTTGGGCTTGTGTTGATGAAGATGGGCCGTGCTGGGCCCCCTTTGAGCCACGCCGCAGGCCGCAGGTAGGCAAGTCTGGAACCACCGTTCCCAGAACGCCGACACCCGGTGTGTGAAGTGGTCGGCTTAGGTAGCTGAGGTCTATGGCATTGCCCACTTTGCATAATGCTAGGAAGAAGCCCTTCGTTTAGCACGGGTGGTTGCTAATGACACATCACTTGACGCAGTCTTCAGATTGCCAACCAGTTTCTGCTTACCTAGATAGTCAATTTTCGGCTTTGTCCACTAAGGTGCTCTGCCAGTTGAACTGGCAGCACTATCACAATGGTTCTCCCATTACACCCTTAGCCGAAATTGTGAGAAACATAAGGGGTACACGTAGGAGCCGGGCAACCCAACTATTGACCAAAATCTAGGTCCGAACCTGATGCATATAATGCAACATCCGAGATGCCGAGTACTTCGGACTTGTAATTTGGGGCATATGAACAAAGCCCTTTAGCAGTTGTATCATAAGGACGTTCTTGTAGCTCACGTGCAATGCTTGCAAGGAAATGCGTTTAAGGACCTTAAGGGCATGATTTGTTTATTTCATATGGTTAAGCCTCACATGCCGAGCTGTTGCAAGAGGAACTAAAAAAGATACAATGCGCTTGAAAATAATGAAGGAGTAAAAATAAAAACAGGGCAAACTTTGTCATCGGGTTTATGAGCCCGAGCCGCTTCCTGCTGCACGTCTGCGTCTCCATGCTGTTGACCAACTCGTCTTCGTTGATGGTGAAGATTAGTACGGGTTGCATGCAACCTCGGCCGTTCATGTTGCTTGAGGCGTTCGTTGGTCGGGTCCTTTGAAGAGGTCTGCAACTGTCGATTGTGTGGTTGAGGCCACATGGGCATGCTTTTGTTGGCTAGCTCTTTGACAGATCCTTGCCTATGTGTGAGCTTGAAGCTTCATCTTTGTTGGTCTAGCCGATCCGACATTTCATTGCTTTGGCTCCTCGGTGACTCAGGGAATTATTAGTACGAAATTGTGCACTCTGGGGACGTAATGCCCCTTCCAAGGGGAGCGCGTGAGGAGCTCGTACCCCTATTTAGGGTAGGGGAGTGCATGTCCGAGGTCTACTGGCGTGGCCCGCGTACGCTTCGAAGAGTTGGGGGTGCGTTTATCGCAACGGTCTGCCTCCCCGGATGTCTGTACCTCGTCTGCAAAGGCCGCGATCTGCGCCTCCATCCAAAGAGAGCGTTCAGTGTCACCGATAACTGTAATAACACCGTTAGGTCCTGGCATTTTAAGCTTAAGGTAAGCGTAATGCAGGACTGCATTGAAGCGAGCAATTGTGGTGCGCCCTAGGAGCGCATGGTATCCGCTTCGGAAAGTGACGATGTCGAAGATTAACTCCTCGCTCCTGAAGTTCTCAGGTGACACAAAGACTAACTCCAGTGTCACAGTGCCTGTGCAACAAGCTTCAATGTCTGGTATGACACCTTTAAAGGTGGTGCTGCTGGGTTTGATCCAAGATGAGTTGATGCCCATCTTCCTAACCGTGTCCTCATAGATTAAGTTGATGTTGCTTCCTCCGTCCATAAGGATGCATGTCAGATGAAAACCATCGACAATCGGGTTCAGGACAAGTGCGTCCGATCCGCCATTCCCGATGCTGGTCGGATGGTTATGTTTGTCAAATGTGGTCGGGTAAGTCGACCACGGGTTGAACTTCGTGGCAACTGGCTCTAGCGCATAAATGTCTCAAAATATGCGCTTCCTCTCCCTTTTAGGGATGTGGGTAATGTAAATCATGTTTACTTCTGTTACCTCGTTAGGAAACTTCTTTTGGCCTCCATTGTTGGGCCACCGAGGTTCAACGTCGTCTTCGCTGCGAGGTTGGGTATTATTTTGACCCTCCATCACTACCTTGCCGGCTTGCTTGAAGACCCAGCAATTTCTGTTAGTATGAGTTGTTGATTTGTCCAAGGTGCCATGAATTTGGCATAGCCTATTGAGGATTTTATCTAGCTAGCTGGGTCCATCCCTATTCCCTTAAAGGGTTTCTGCTTCTACCCAGATCTAGGTCTGGTGAACCCTGCGTTGACCGTGGCGTCCTCTGTGTCGCTGCCGCCATTCTTATGTGTGCGTTCATTTTTATTGCACTGAGGCTTTCCATTGGCGCCCATGTTTCTGAGGTGTGTACCTCGTCGTTATGGGTACTACGGGCCAGCCAACTGTCCTTGCTCGCACAAAAGCGGGTCATAATCGAGGTTAGGGATGCCATGGCTCACGGTTAATCCTGTCTGAGCTGGTCGGCGAGCTATTCATCACGGATGTTGTTCTTAAATGCAGTGATGCCCTCGACATCGGAATAGTCTATGATCTGGTTCTTTTTAGTGAGGAACTGGTTCAAAAATTTCCGAGCTGATTCGCCGGGCTGCTGAGTGACATGGCTGAGGTCATCTGCGTCCGGAGGTTGGACGTAAGTCCCCTGGAAATTTTGCCTGAAAGGCATCCTCGAGGGCTTCATAGCTGGCAATAGAATGAGGGGGTATGCTATTGAGCCAATGCCTCACCGGCCCCTTTAACTTTAGTGGCAAGTATTTAATGGCATGGAGGTCATCTCTGTTAGCCATGTGTATATGAAGAAGAAAAATCTTCGATCCATATTGCTTGGTCTCTTGTGCCATCATATGATTCTATGTTGATGGGTTTAAACCCCTCCGGAAACTGATGTTCCATTACGCTGTCAGTGAAATAGATCGGATGGGCTGAACCTCTGAACTGAGAAGTGTAGCGTCGAACGTCGAGGAGAGCCGTGTGTAAGCTTGATCTCATGCGCGGTCTTTCTTGTCCAGCTATGCATCGTAGCCATCAAGCCAGGCCGTTGCGCGTCCTCTTGACCCGTAAATGGACCGAGGAGGCGCTCAGTTTTACTCAATGTGACGTCGAGCGTCATGAGGGTCTAGGTAGTCAATACAGTCCTTTCCATGATGACATGGTGCCGTTTGAGTGCAAAAATCTACCCGTGTTGGCCTATCTCGCCCTCTAGGGTGTTGGTCAGGTTGGTCCGGCCGTCCGTGTGTTAAAAGCACATTGACCGTCAGTCCTTTGTCGAACTCGGGCAAGAAACACCTATGCGGGTAAGACTTAGGCGCACTACGGCGCCATTCCTCGAGATCTTGCTCGAGCGAGTGTATTTCGACCCATTTGTCGTTCAAAGTGTCCTCGTTGGCCTGCAACTACTGTTGCTTCCGCTTCATGCTCCGAGCGGTGGCGACAAGGTGCCATCTAAAGCGCGCTTGCTTGATGTGGTATTCGGGGACTATATTGTCCTTGGTGCCGAGGCTCTCGTCATCCTCGAATTTAGGCATGTAGTTGTCATTGGCCCCTTCAAAGAGGTCGTCGAGGTCCTCTTCCCCGGGGATTCATGCGGGGCTGACATGTCGCTCTGGGGAGGCTTGAAGGTCCTCCTCGGGATTGCCAGCATTATCGGCTATTGTCGCACCATTGTCGGTGGTGGCATTATTCCTGGCGATGTCCGCTGTGGTGCCCCTTCTATGACTACACCAACATCTTAGATGGGAGTTGGGAGTATTAACCATGTACACATCGTAAGTAGATGTTGTGGTCCACTTGTCGGTGTTAGTTTGCGGCGAAGTGGACTCTGCAAGGCCGTCGACATCTTCATTCATGTATGTGTCCTCGTCATACTCTAACACGTCGGCTAAATCATGGATCATGGCAACTAGGTGGGTGGTGGGCGGAACATAAATTTCCCGGTCGTCGGCTTTAAGTCCGATTGTGTCGTAAACTGAGGTTCTGCCGTTCGAGATTGACAAGCTCTGGATTTTGTCAAGCATCTCATGGATTCGTTCTGCACTGTACTCCAGCCCTCCAAAGGTTACAACCTGATCGGGGGCATAGTTCTTGACTGTGGCCAGATGGCCCGTCGAGTCGGCGCAGAAAATCATGCTGCCGAACACAAAAAGTTGGTCGGGGACGTACACATCCCCGCGCTCCGTGTCGTAGTTGACCTACAGATGAGCCAACGATCCTTTGCTGATGTCACATCAGAACTCTCAATGAAAGCACTAGTGTCGGTGTGAAATCCGGTAGACCTCAGGGTAGGGGGTCCCAAGCTGTGGATCTCGAATCGACGATAATAGGAAGAGGGAGGTGATGTTTACCCAGGTTCAAGCCCTCTTGATGGAGGTAAAACCCTATGTCCTGCTCTCTTTTTATACTGATGGAGATGTATCGAATACAGAGTTGATCTACCTCGAGATCATGAGATGTGTTCTAACTCTAGGGCTAGGTGAATGAGATT
Organism: Triticum timopheevii; assembly: GCA_963921465.1. Lineage (NCBI taxonomy): Eukaryota > Viridiplantae > Streptophyta > Magnoliopsida > Poales > Poaceae > Triticum > Triticum timopheevii. The sequence continues at coordinate 147,919,946 of OY997270.1, forward strand.
GCGTTGAAGTCCCCTCTACGGGCTAAACCAATTGGCTTATCTACACGCCAGGTAGGGCATCTAGGGTAACAAGGTCAGTATCTTGGTATGGAGGAGGCAGGAGAAGTCTTGGAGTATACGGCAAGTCTTTGGTAGATGTAGCCTTGATCATGCCTCTGGTGTGCGGCTCCGAGAGTCCATCTTGAGACGAATGAGGGCCCACCAGCCCAACCCGAGGAGCATGGGATGACTAGGTTAGTACCCCCTAGTCCAGGACACCGTCAAGGAGATTGAAAGCACATTTGCTCCTTTGGTGGTTTTGGTAATTCATGTCAACATACATATTGTTGGACAAATACTTTTATCGAGTATATTTCAGATAAGTTCAACAGTGGCATGGCAAGGACATGAGGATGTGGACCCCTTCAAAATTCTAAGAACATGGAATTGGCAAAGCTTCAAGACTCTACATTTTTTGTTAAGTGATCCAAGATCACATTGAGTCCATAGGAAAGCCAATACTATTAAAAGGGGATGAGGTTTTGATCATGGCTCAATTGCTCAAGTGCTTAGTGATATTTCTCCATAAATCCTCAAACACTTTCTCCACTCCACATATGTCCAAACCCTAAAGTATCATCTTGGTCCCACCGAAAACATCTACCTTAGATCCACCAATTGATCACATACACTGCCAGAGCCAAACCATAGAATTTCTGTCTCACCGAGATGCTGTGACCAAGTTTCTGTAGTCCAATTTGTGAACTTCGAAATCACCGAGTTGAAATGATCGTAACTACCGAAACGAAGTCCTCCCTAGGTTATTGCATTTCGGTTTGTCTGAGATTTCCACTTCGGCCCCGTTGAAAAGCCCAACTTTCATATGTTTTACACAGGTTGGTCTCACCAAGAATTCTAATTGGTGTAACTGAGTCGAGTCAAAAGTGTGTAACGGTTGGATTTTGGGTGAAGGCTATAAATACCCCTCCACCCCCACCTACTCTCTAAGAGAGCCATCAGAACGAATCTACACTTCCACCATTCATTTTTTGAGAGAGAACCACCTACTCATGTGTTGAGATCAAGAGATTCTAGTCCAACCATTTGAACCTTGATTTATGGCCTCCTCAAGTTGCTTTCCACTCCGATCCTTCTCCTACCCAAGACAAATCTGTGAGAGGTTGAGTTTTGAGGAGACTATCATTTGAGGCACAAGAGCAAGGAGTTCATCATTAACAACACCAACTGTTATCTTTCGAAGAGTGTTGTCTCCTGGATTGGTTAGGTGTCACTTGGGAGCCTCCAAGAGATTGTGGAGTCGAACCAAGGAGTTTGTAGGGGCAAGGAGATTGCCTACTTCATGAAGATCTACACGAGTGAGTCTAGACCTTCGTGGATGTAAGCCATGGTGGAATAGACAAGGTTGCTTATTCGTGTACCCTTCTTGGGTGGAGCCCTCCATGGACTTGCACAGTCGTTACCCTCTGTGGGTGTAAGTCTCCATCAACATGGACGTATGATAATACCACCTATTGGAACCATGACAAAAACCACCATGTCTTCATTGTGTTTGATCTTCCATCTCTACCCCTTTACTTTCCGCACAATTGCATGTTGTATTCTTTCCACTGCTAAATATCTATATATGCATGTGTAGGAAGTTTTGGGTGTATCTTTACTAGTGCCAAAATCTGCCTATGTTGAACTAAAAATTGCACCTTTGGTTGGTTAAAAGTATATTCACCCCTCCTCTAGACCTATCTTCTCGATCCTACATATGTGTATGTCTGTACCGCTGTTATGACTATATAGACATGATAAATGTGGTTGCACATATTCTTAGTGTAGTTGTATTTGTGTTTACTCATTGCCATGTAGGAAAATAGGAACCCCTTGCATAGCATTCATAAAAATGATGTCCATAAGTTGCTTTATTTCTTGGCTGCAATTGGTCTAACCACGTATGGGGTGTCCGGCCACATGGGGGTAGCTGGTGCACGTGTGTCGAACATGCCACATTCCAACCAGGGCGCGCCCATCGAATGCAGGCCTGATGCCTCTACAAGTGGAGCAAGCACCGGGCCCCACCAGCAACGCATGGGCGGCGCACACAGGATGAGGGAAGCGCATGACCGTCGAGGTGGAAGTGGGCGTCGGGGACCCTCCAATGCCCTGCTCTGCAGCTTATTCGGTTGTTGGCATGCGCCGGGTTGGAATATGTCGAGAATGTCTTGTGCTCTGTATTCAGGTCAGTGGGGGGTCGTTGATTCCGTGTTCCTCGTTCTGAGCACTTTTGGTGTGTTGTCGGTGGCTGGCTAGTGAAAGTGCGTTATATCGACTAGAGGAGGGTGAATAGGCGATTTTTATGAATTCTTCACTGAGGAATTTGCTGGTGAGGAAATTCCTAAATGAAGAACTACTTGCAGCGAATAAGTACTCAAAAATAAGCATAGCAGAACACAAGCATAGTCATCATGATGAAATGAAGACAAGCACAGAGTACAGAAAGCGTAAGCACAGGATAACACAGGATGAAGACGGACAGACTGAAGAAATTGAATTGAGGAAATTGAGAAAGTCTTCAGTCAAAGTCTTCAAACAGATATGAACAAGCACACAACAACTGAAATGAGGAAATGAAAGAGTTGAGGAAATAGAACCAGTAAGCTTGGTGAAGACAATGATTTGGTAGACCAGTTCCAACTGTTGTCTCGGTTGTACGTCTGGTTGGAGCGGCCAGGTATTTAAACCTGAGGACACACAATCCTCACCGTATTCTCCTTGACCTAAAGTCACACAGACCTCGCCCAATCACTCATGGCAAGTCTTCAGGTGACTTCCAAACCTTCACAGACTAGGTCACTCGGCGATCCACAATTCCTCTTGGATGCTCTAGACCATGACGCCTAACCGTTTGGAAGAAGTACAGTCTTCAAAGGTAACAAGCGTCGGATCCACGCAGGATCAATCTCTTCAGTGATGCTCAATCACTTTGGGTTGTAGGTGTGTTGGGTTTGGGCTTTCCTCACTTGATGATTTTCGCTCAAAGTCCTCGGAGGATGGGATGCTCTCAAATGACAAGTGTCAGTTTCTCTCGGAGCAGCCAACCAGCTAGTGGTTGTAGGGGGCGGCTATTTATAGCCTCGGGAGCAGCCCGACATGATAAGACATAAATGCCCTTCAATGATATGACCGTTAGGTGGGTAGATATTTTGGGACAGCTGGCGCATAGCACAGCAACGGTCGGAATTTTGACTCTCAAATTCCTCAAGGCTATCATGTTCCTCGCTGTTTAGGCAATCCGCACTGGCGAATTCCTAACTCCTTAGTAAGAACAAATTCCTCAGAGACCAGAAGAACTTCGTCTCTGTCACTGAATAATATGACTGAACTGTATGAGATTTCCAATGGCTTCACTCGAAGGGATTGGTAGGTGTAGGATTTTGAGTTGAGCATCACATGGAAATTTTTCCTTAGTATTTCCTTAATCCCCTTTAATAGTACGATTTTTCCGATGAGTCAAGAAAGAGAAAATGAAACTATGAAAACAAAAGTCTTCACGCTTCATGTTCCTCGAATGATTGCCAAGTCTTCAAGGTCACACCAATTTCTTCACTTTCAAAGTCTTCAGAAAGTCTTCAGAAATCCAAAGTCTTCAGTTGAAGAACTTCATTTTTAGGGTTCGACTTTCTCTGTAAATATCAAACTCCTCAAAGACTTATAGACCTGTGTACACTCACAAACGCATCAGTCCCTTAACCTATAAGTCTTCAATACACCAAAATCACTAAGGGGCACTAGATGCACTTACAGCTAGGAGGTCGCTGGGAAGGCTGGTTCTTAGTCTTTTTCGAGTGAGGGTCCTATTGCTAGGTTCGTCCAGTTTGGTGTTACATTGGTCAGCATGTGGTCATTTCTACCTAACACACTACCCTGATAAAGGCTGGGTGTAAAGTAACACAACACAATCATAGTCATTGGCATATGAAAGAAACTCTTTTAAATAGTTAGCCTCACTTTTTGGTTGCATTTGGTTTTTGCGCCAAGTAAGCAATGGACGAGAAGTCATTTGGACGGACTTTGATGCCACGAAGAAAAAGTGGGCGGGGGAGGACGCGGTGGGCAGCCATGGAAGAGGACCTAGTGTGAGCCGACTGCTGATGGGATCCCAGGCCCTTCTACTTGATGTTTGAGTCCGCTCGTAGTAAAGAGGTTCTGGTAGCCCGCAAGAAGTGCAAGGTGTCCATAGAAGAACTTCGGGGGTGACGTTGCCATGGTTGAGAAGGAAAGCGATGCCACATGGCCGGAAGTTTCTATAGATGAGGTGGTTCGGGTCGATGTTAGTTGTATCTATGTCGCAGTGCTTCCGTTTGGCAGTTACCTATGCTTTTGCTTATTCACAACTAGACCATGATGACACACATTGTCACGCCTGTAATATAAAGATGGGAATTTCCGCAAATTACAGTTTTCAATTACATGAAACATGTAAGCTACTAACTAACTTGTCTGCCATTTCGAATTTGAAGGCAACAATCAAACTTAGTGGATTAACAGAACAAACCATTGATACTTGTTCTTATGAGGATGATACCATGAAACATATAGCTTCATTTGTAACATAAGCCACGGAATTTATACCTTGCCGCCTATGTCGGTTTGTGTCAAATGAATGATAGAGATACTTCTAAAAATTATTAAGGTACAATGTGTCAAACTGGATATGCATGCATATAGAAGTGGCAAAATGCAGTTTTGCTAACGGCACACATGAAGGCAACTATTTTGCTGATTCTTCAAATGGTTTGGTATCTCTAGGGTTACTATCATACAAAGTTGTCGGTACACCAGTAAAGAAAAATAGAATGGAAATACAATTAACATGAATAATAGTCTCCCACAAAAAGAACATGATTAATAGTAATGCTTCTGTATTTATGTACGAAACAAAAAAGAAAGAGGTTCTGGTATTCACTCGTGGGGCATTAAAAATGCTAGTCATCTTTTTGCCTTTAGTCCTCCTTTAGTCCTCCTATTTATGTTTCCGTTCACTTTCTTCACGGTTTGATGAAATGGGGCCACTTTCATGGTCCATCTTATTCCCTCTGTAAAGAGATGTAAAATTATTTAGTTCACTACTTTAGTTATCTATACGATCATATATTTCTTTACGGAGGAAAAAAATCTGCAAACAATATAATGGGACAAATGATATCTGATAAAATAAGAGGACCATACGTAGCTTCTCCTCAATATCTACAATTGCTAAAGTGGTTTTGTAGATACCATTATATAATCGGCGCATGATCCAGGCATGGCCTATGCAAACGAGCTCCCGGTGTATATCCGCCCAAACTTTCTCAACACGGTGTGCTGGGATCATAAAGGGTGTAATGCATGAACATTGGAGATAAGGGTGTAGTAGGCAGCAATAGTCAAGTTTAGCCTCATGATTATTTTCACAATTTCAAAATAAGAAAAGGCTGAAGCATGAAAACAAAAAACTAGAGTCATTCACCTGCTCAAGCGAACGACTTTTATGTTGTCAAAGAAAGCCACTCACAACGATAATTGTTATCTTTCAGTTCATTAGTAAATATACAAGACAAATATAGGCGTAGTATAAGCATAATCATTTGCATGCAATTCAAGAAAAACAACCTTCAAATAGTTTCAAAATCTGGGGTAGCATTTGGGTCTGCCCTTTTGCGGATCATTCATAAAACATGTTTTATGTTGTTCACAAGTTGCTTGTCTTTTTGGTTGCACTTGGTATTTGTGCTGTTGGCAAGCTTTCATGGTTAGATTTGGATCCTTTTCTCAAGCAGTGGTTTTTTGATTTTCTCATAATCCTGGTGTGACTTTATTATGTTTGAGGTGCTTTATATTTTTTATTTATGAAATTTATAATTGATCTTTTTTTCCGACAAAAATAAAGAACGTACTAGACAAACTTGAAAGCCGTCCGTAAAAAAAGAGGAGAAATACCTCCGTCAGAAAAAAGGAGATTTTTTTTTGAATTGGAAAAAAATAGGAGAAACTCGAAAGCCGATAAAGAATGGAAAAGCTAAAAAACTTCTATTTCTATCCCCACTTCCCTTATCTCCCGCGCTCCTCTTCCTCCACTCCCCATGGCTGCCGTTGGCGTCACCTCCCCGGCGGCACCGGCCACCGTATCCGCCGCCGTATGTTCCTCGTCGACGCGCCGCCGAGTACATCTTGTCCCTACCCGATTCTTCGCAGCAGCGTCGTTCCGCCGGCGATGTGCGGCTGCGGCCGACGGCGGGGCCGCGGCCTCTGAGGACCTGGCTGCGGCAGCGGATGGGTATCCCGACGCTGGAACTGACGTCGCCGGCGGCGCTGCCACTTCCACGCGGCCTCCCTACTCGCTCATCTCCGCCGCCAACGTGCAGAAGGCGATGCGCGGCCTTGGTGCGCGTTTCTTGTTTGATTTATACGGTTATATACAACGCCTACTAATGCCAATGTTTCTGGCTAATCTCTCGTAAGCTTTTAATATTGGACCTCACATCTCAAATTTTGCGATTTGATGTAGACACGATTGAAACACAGGAAAAGTTAAAATGAACGAATAATTGTTTAACATTAGCTAAATTTCTGTTATTGTTTAGCACATTTAAGTGTCATTTATTTTAGTGTTCTAGTTGTGCTCATGTAATTGCACTCATTTAGCACTCGATCTAGTAAATCTGGATATATGGTGTGTAGCTTTGTTTGCCCCCCTTTACAATTGGGAGCAACTGTGCCTTGATAATAAACCAAATTAACGGCATAACCTTGTTGATGTTTCCTATATGTCAAAACTTAGTCGTTCAATATAGTCACAATCGTGTGCCTTCGGGAATTCAGGCGCTGTTTGGATGCAAGGATAGTTCCTAATTCCAGTAGGACATGAATTATTTTCTGTGGTTTCTGCATTTAAATTACTATGGTTTTCGCAGGAATAGTTGAGGCTGAGGATACCATGTATAGTTTGTCTGTTGGAAAACTATTCTTATATAAGGGAAACTTTCCATACTTGCAGCAATTACAGATGCTGATCACTATGGGAGGCTTGGAATTACCAGATTAGCGTCAACCGATGAGGTACAGAGGAATTTCTGATAAGTGGATCTCATTACAATGACATGTGGAATGTACCTGGTAGATGCAAACTTGCAACGAGTATGACAACCTTTTCCTTGTACAAAATTACGTGGTACCGAACAAGACTAAGCACTAGCTGACTCCAGTGCAGCCAACATACTTCAACCATGCTTGAGTAGCCTACACTCCTCTGTTTTCCTAACTGGATCATGGTGTGTTACATTCTCAGTATGTTATTTCTTAAGCAAGAAACTTCGTGATTTTGCTGAAGTTGCAACAAGTTTACATTTACCATTGCATTGACCACATGCTTTGCTTCAACTCAAGTGTGGATTAATATATGTTGGCCTCCTTATTCACGTATAACTCTTAATAAGATCGTAAGTGCACTTTGTGAAGTCTTGCCAACCCAGCATCACCTGATTTTAACCTTGAAATCAGGTCAAAGCTGCATATGAGAAACGGTGTGAACACCTAAATAAGCAAGGACTGGAAGAAGAGGAAATCAGCAAGGAACATGACCTATTGAAGGTTTTGAGCCACTATTAAGAGTGTGAATGCTTTTCTCCATCCATTACAAATTTACAATTTCCAATAATTCTTAATATACCTGCACAACTGCAGGAATCTTTTACCATATTATCAACCGAGGAAGAGAGAAGATTATATGATTGGAGCTTGGAGAGAAATGGGCAGCCTGAGCGATATGTTTGGCCTTTTGAAGTTGACCCCATGGAGTTGGCACCAGATTCTCCTAAGGTCAGCATCAGCCCATAGCAGAATAGATGGTTTCTGCTGAGTAAATAGGCAATTTTCCGACTAATTTAATCCATAAGTATATGACCAGCATGGCATTGACATGATGAACGACATACTGATACTGATCTAAACAAGCACGTACTACGCAAACAATAGACAAATCTACACATGATGCTAGTACTGCTAATACAGAAATAATCAGGAGAGGGATAAACGCGTTATACCCTCCAGTAGGCCATGCAGAAGCCGCGGCGCCGGTGACAGCAGCAGCGGCATCCTCGGCGGCCTTCTTGTCGACTTCAACTTTCTCCTTCTCGGCGGCGGCATGTTCGGCGTCGGTGGACATGGTGATGATGAGGGCGACGCGGACGTAGAGGAAGTAGACGAACAGCGAGCAGTCGCGTAGTCGCTTCCCAAAAACCTATTCGCCTCTCTCCCGTGCAGGAACCGGAGAGACAGGGTTTTGGAGACCTGCTCTCCCGTCGACCGTGTACGCGGCAGACGGGATGGAGTCACCGGCGGCAGTAGCAACAAAGGAACGACGGTGGGCGGTTTGCGTGGAGCAGATGTGATCTGATCGTGGCGGCTAGGGTTAGGAGACACCGCACACTTATATAGGCGCAGCCGCGTGGAGAGACGTGGGCTCGACCCACATCCGATTCCGTGACAGCCCACGATCCGACGTCTCAGATCGTGGCCCAGCTGTCAGAAACTCCCCGTAAGTGACTGGCAAAAATAAGCGTGTAGGTGTGAGCTCGGCTCGGCTCATTCCCGCAAGCCGCGGCGCGTCGTGACTTGACGAGGGGAGGCGTGGCGTGGCGAGGCGGGCGGTGGAGGAGGAGCGCGCGAGGGCCTCTTCTCTTCTCAAGCTCCAATAGCATGTAGAAGAGCCACCCTTATAAGGAGCTCCAACTCTTCCACTTTCGGGGTGGGACTAAACTTCCCACCTCCACCTAGTGCCAATAAACCCACATGGGCCCTTAGAGATTTTTCAGAAATTGCTATATGGGCTTAAGGCCTATCTCAAATTTCAGTCCCCCACCAGATCTCGAGGGCCCATTGTGTCCTCTGTTCCAATTGCTGTTTCGATATACTAGTGTTTCAGTGAAGACCTGTTAAGGTTGCGCTTCAAATAGAGCAAGTAGCTACACTCCTTCACAACTGAACAATGGACTATGCCTTGAATTGTCAGTTTGGCGTAAAGAATCTTTACCACATGTCTTACTAGTACTAAGCTGCCGAAGGCTAACCCCTCGGGCGGAGCATATAAGTCACACTCCTGGCTTATTCATGAGCTTACTAGAGATCACCCCAATCTCATAGACTGTGACCAACAGTCAGGCTCATATAGGTGTGTTCCTCCAAAGATCGCTCTGTAGGATAGCATCTTGCTTACATAAGCCTCGGAACACATTAAGACAATAGTCACCCTTCCATACATTATTGAGAGTATTGCATTTCCAACGGAGTGGGTTAGTATAGGTACTCTCCTTAGTTCTCCACTGGCTTGTTTTCCCATGTCCTACTTCACGGGATCTCCGATCACATAGGTTAGGTTACCACCATGGCAACTCATGTGGGTCTCATACCCATCTCCCTCGATGCACTATCTATCACAACACGTGATAGCCCTTTTGTAAAGGGATCCGCCAGATTCTTAGCCGTATGGACATACTCCAACGCTATCACTCCGGAGTTTCTTAATTTTCTAACAGCTTTTAATCTCATTCTTATGTGTTTGTTGGACTTCATGTTGTCCTTTGAACTCTTCACCTTGGTGATGACAGTCTGATTGTCACAGTTCATACGGTTTATCAACCAATGGCAAGTCCATCAAAAGATCTCGAAGCCATCCTGCTTCGACATCAGATGTGTCTAATGCTGTTAATTCTGCCTCCATTGTCGATCTCGTTAAGATCGTTAGCTTGCAAGACTTCCAGGAAACAGCGCCACCTCCAAGAGTAAACATATACCAGTTGTGGCCTTCATCTCATCAGCATCAGAGATCCAATTCGCATCACTATACCCTTCAAGTACCGACAGGTATCCGGTATAGTGAAGTCCGTAGTTCATAGTACCTTTCAGATAGCGCATAACTCTCTCAATAGCATGCCAATGTACATCACCCGGATTGGAAACAAACCGGCTCAGTTTGCTCACAGCAAACGCGATGTCAGGCCTCCTTGCGCTTGCTAGGTACATGAGTGAACCAATCATTTGAGAGTATCTCAGTTGATCCTTAGCCGTGCCTTCGAACTTTCGGACCAACACACTAGGATCATATGGTGTTTGAGATGGTTTGCAGTCCGAATATCCAAAACGGTTCAACACCTTCTCAACATATTGGGATTGCAGAAGTGTGATCCCACCCTCATTATCTCTCAGTAGCTTGATGTTCAAGATAACATCAGCCACACCAAGGTCCTTCATCTCAAAGTTCTGAGGCAGAAACGACTTGACCTCCTCAATGACTTTGAGGTTGGTTCCGAATATCAGTATGTCATCAACATACAAGCACAGTATGACTCCTTCGCCCCCACCATGGCGATAGTATACACATTTGTCAGCTTCATTAACAACAAAGCCAACAGATGTCAGAGTTGTATTAAACTTATCATGCCATTGCTTAGGTGCTTGCTTCAGGCCATATAAAGATTTCAGCAACCTACACACCTTTCTTTCCTGACCATCTATCACAAAGCCATCTGGTTGTTGCATGTAGATTTCCTCGTTTAGCTATCCATTCAGAAAAGCCGTCTTAACATCCATCTGGTGGACGAGAAGACCGTGCGAGGCCGCCAACAAGAGTAATACTCGAATGGTGGTCAGTCTAGCCACATGTGAATAAGTATCGAAGAAATCTTCCTCTTCTTTGTGGTCATAGCCCTTGGCCACAAGCCCAGCCTTGTACTTTTCAATCGTACCATCGGGTCTAAGCTTCTTCTTGAACACCCACTTACATCCCAATGGTTTGCAACCATAGGGACGCTCAATGATCTCCCATGTCCCGTTAGCCATGATGGAATCCATCTCGCTACGGACCGCATCCTTCTAGTAGTCATCTTCTGGAGAGGCATACGCTTCTGAAATAGAAGTGGGAGTATCATCCACGAGGTACATGAAGAAATCATCACCAAAGGTCTTTGCAGTCCTTTGTCTCTTGCCCCTACCAAGGGTTTCCTCGTCATCCTCCTCAGGATTTTCATCATGTGTTCGTTCATAATATTTCATAGGAATGACAGGCTCAGGAGTCTCCTCAGATTCCTGTCTAGAAGTGCTTTGCATATCTCTCATAGGAAAAATATCCTCGAAGAATGTAGCATCCTTAGACTCCATAATTGTACCGACCTTCTGGTCAGGTACCTTAGATTTCACTACTAGAAATCTATAGCCAACGTTGTTCTTAGCGTAGCCCAAATTAACGCAGTCCACAGTCTTGGGTCCAAGCTTACGCTTTTTGGGGATCGACACATTGACTTTCGCCAAACAGCCCCAAGTACGCAAGTACGTGAGTGTTGTCCTTCTCTTTGCCCATTTCTCATAGGGAGTGATCTCATTATCCTTTGTCGGAACTTTATTCAGGACATGACATGCCGTCAATATAGCCTCCCCCCACCATGCCTTGGATAAACCCGATGTATCTAACATGGCGTTAACCAGATCAGTTAGAGTACGGTTTTTCCGCTCGGCAACCCCGTTTGACTAGGGAGAATAGGGAGGCGTCCTCTCATGAATAATGCCGTGTTCCGCACAAAAGGAATCAAACTCACTCGAGAAGTACACTCCACCACGATCTGACTGGACTCGTTTAATTTTCTTTTCAAGTTGATTCTCAACTTTTGCCTTATACATTTTAAAGTAGTGTAGAGCCTCATCTTTAGTATTTAACAGATATACATAGCAATATCTAGTGGAATCATCTATCAATGTCATGAAGTATTTCTTTCCACCTTTAGTCAACACGCCATTCATCTCATAAAGATCAGAATGTATGAGTTCTAGTGGTGCCAAGTGTCTCTTCTCCGCAGCCTTGTGAGGCTGGCGAGGTTGGTTAGCTTGCACACATGAAAGGCACTTAGAACCTTTGGCTAAAGTGAAACTCGGGATTAAATCCAACTTAGCTAGCCGCGTCATAACACCGAAACTTATGTGACAAAGACGTGAATGCCAAACTTCAGATTCATTAACACTCGAATGAATATGGTTCACAACTTTATTACAGAAATCTGCGAGGGAAAGGCATCCCTCCGCTCCCATAACCTTTTCCAACAAATAGTCCATACTTAGTAACAACTAATTTATTAGACTCGAATACCAACTTAAACCCTTCTCTACATAGAAGGGAGCCACTAACGAGGTTCTTCTTGATGGCGGGGACATGCTGCACGTTCTTCAGCTGCACGATCCTTCCCGAAGTAAACTTCAGATCGACTGTGCCAACACCATAAACAGAAGCACTCGCGCCATTCCCCATCAATACGGACCCGTGGCCTGTGACCTGGTAAGAAGAGAACAATGAAATGTCAGCACACACATGAACACCTGCACCTGTGTCCACCCACCAATCGGTAGGCTGAAACACTGAAAAACAGTAAATAAATTACCGTACCCAGATGCACTATTCTCATTGTTGCCCACAATCATGTTGACCGACTTGGAGTCATGTCCTGACTTCTTAAACTTGTTTGGGCACTTGTTGGCCCAATGTTCAACCGAACCACAAGTAAAGCAGCCCTCATCCTTCTTGTTCTTCTTGAAGGTCTTCTTACCCTTCTTCTTGAAGTCGGTATTCTGTTGGACACCGTTCTTTCCCTTGGGCTTGTGGGAGTTGAAGTTCCTCTGGTTCACCATGTTGGCAACAGAAGTCCCTTCGGCCCCTTTTCCGTGCGAGTCCTTTGCCCTCGAATTCTGCTCACCACTCAGATGGCCAATGACATCCTCCACAGAGAATTCACGCATCTGATGTTTCAGAGTGGCGGCAAAGTTCCTCCAGGAATTAGGGAGCTTAGCAATTATGCAGCCCGCGACAAACTTGCCCGGTAACTCGCACTTCAGAAGCTCAAGCTCCTTAACAATGCATATTATCTCATGAGCCTGCTCCAGTACAGGACGGTTCTCAACCATCTTGTAACCGTGGAACTGCTCTATAATATACATCTCGCTCCCTGCATCGGCGGCCCCGAACCTAGATTCGAGCGCCTCCCATGAGTCCTTGGCGACATGCACATGTAAATATGCGTCGACCAATTTATCTCCGATCACGCTAAGAACTGCTCCGAGAAACACAGGGGTTGCCTCCCTGAACGCCTTCTCTTGTTCAGGAGCAATCTTTCCCGTGGACACACCGGTGATGCAGAACACGTTCATAGCCGTGAGCCATAAAGTGGTCTTTGTCTGCCAACGCTTAAAATACGTACCGGTAAACTTATCCGGTTTCAGTGCTGTGTCAAAGCCACTTGCCGAAAAATTCCTACACATAATAGGTTTTCGGATTGATGAGTAAATAGGCAATTTTTCGACTAATTTAATCCATAAGTATATGACTAGCATGGCATTGACATGATGAACGACATACTGATACTGATCTAAACAAGCACGTACTATGCAAACAGTAGACAAATCTACACATGATGCTAGTACTGCTAATACAGAAATAATCAGGAGAGGGATAAACGCGTTATACCCTCCAGTAGGCCATGCAGAAGCCGCGACGGCGGTGACAGCAGCAGCGGCATCCTCGGCGGCCTTCTTGTCGGCTTCAACTTTCTCCTTCTCGGCGGCGGCACGTTCGGCGTCGGTGGGCATGGCGATGATGAGGGCAACGCGGACATAGAGGAAGTAGACGAACAACGAGCAATCGCGTAGTCGCTTCCCAAAAACCTATTCGCCTCTCCCCCGTGCAGGAACCGGAGAGGCGGGGTTTCGGAGACCTGCTCTCCCGTCGACCGTGTACGCGGCGGACGGGATGGAGTCACCGGTGGCAGTAGCAGCAAAGGAACGATGGTGGGCGGTTTGCGTGGAGCAGATGTGATCTGATCGTGGCGGCTAGGGTTAGGAGACACCGCGTGGAGAGACGTGGGCTCGACCCACGTCCGAGTCCGTGACAGCTCACGATCCGACGTCTCAGATCGTGGCCCAGCTGTCAGAAACTCTCGGTAAGTGACTGGCAAAAATAAGCGCGTAGGTGTGAGCTCGGCTCGGCTCATTCCCGTGGCGTGGCGTGGCGTGGCGAGGCGAGGCAGGCGGCGGAGGAGCGCGTGAGGGCCTCTTCTCTTCTCAAGCTCCAATAGCATGTAGAAGAGCCACCCTTATAAGGAGGTCCAACTCCTCTTCCACTTTCGGGGTGGGACTAAACTTCCCGCCTCCACCTAGTGCCAATAAACCCACATGGGCCTTTAGAGATTTTTCAGAAATTGCTATATGGGCTTAAGGCCATCTCAAATTTTAGCAGTTTCTAGATGAATGCTCAGCACTTAACATTTTACTAGTTGAATGATGAGCAAGCTCATCAACATACTCCAAGCTGATGATCGTCATTAGGAAGTGTTACCTTTAAAAATAACTAAACTGTCCATATTAAACTGAAGAAAGAAGCATAGGAGTCATATGTACTGAGCTCATAAAATGCAAACTCCGCAGGTAGAACTTGAAAGTTGAAACTCTAGGAGCTGTTTTCTACTTGATAAACGGGAAACCTTATTAGAATCCTTGGGCGGAAATTGTGTGTTTCAGCTACTAACATAAATTTCCTATATTTATGTATGTCGCTTTGGTTATGAAAAGGTATTGAGTTGTTTGTACTTAATTGATGAAACAGGAACCGGAAGATGAGTTTCCTACAAAGCTTGTCGGCTACTTCTTGTTGACATGGTTCATAATTTCTGTGGCCTGCTCGCTGATTCTCAACAGATCATGAAGTTCTCCGTAAACGAAGATGAATCATAACTCAATAGTGTTTTTCTAAATTAGTCAAAGTACATAACTGCACAGTTTGTACAGATCAATTATATGAACCTTTAATTAATTATTCACATGGGCTACCCTGAGTTGTTGACTATGTACTGCACATGATTAGAACAATAGTCTCTATACTCCTGTAGCGCATTTTAGGGAGTGCCGGACACACATTTAGGAGCAATAGTTCCAGATGTTTTATGTTTGCACAAAATGTCAAAATATCGCAGTGCGTAGACCAGTTACAGAAATCTATGTATTAATTGTAAATTATGTCGTGACAAGATAGCCAACTGTTCTTAGGGAAAGAGAAAGGCTGCAATAGGTATATAAGAACCTGAAAAAGGAGTCCTAATATCCTCCATACACACTTATGTCCTTATATTTTTTAGAGAATAGAATTTTGCGCCTGTCGGGCCCGTGGGACTGGGGTGCCCAGGCCTGTCTGCCTGCGGCCCAGTGCGCGGCGCCACCAAGAGGCCCCAGGCTGGCACACCGCTAGAGCTTCGCGAGCAAGGCCCTCGCGAGGACCTTACCTCGCGAGGCGTGCGTCATCGGGTGTCCTCAAGAGCCTCGCGGGGCGGCTTCCAGAGGCCGCCTCCCGAGGCCCCTCAGGGAGGCATGCGAGTCGAGAGATGTTTAGCGGAGTTGCACGGCCCTGCGTCTTCACATGGTTGACGCGCGTGGCGACGAGCGAGGCCAGAGGAGCACCAGTAGACGCAGATAAAGAGGCTTACCTCTTCCGTGCTAAGGGAGCAAGGACAGCGCGCCGGTTCCCAAAGCAGTCCCCAAGGGTTACCCGTTCGGTGCAAGAAGACCAAGACGGCGGGCTCGCCAGGATGGAGGTCATCACCGAGCCCACCGGTGCGTCACGGCAGGAGGCTTTTGCAGGCGAAGACCACCTTTAGTCAGGATAGGTTGTACTCCTGTCCCCCTTCAAACTGGCTGTTGTGGCAACCCTTCCCGCCGAGTGTTTTCGGGGGAAGAGGACCAAGGCTAGTATAAGTAGGGACAAGGCGCCACCATGGAGGGGGGCTTGGATCCAATCCCTCTGAAGGTCACTCATCTCCCCACTTGTATTCTCATACACATCCTCCCTAGCAAGGCCATCCAACCACAAAGCAGGAGTAGAGTCTTACACCGCGAGGTGGCCCGAACCTGGGTAAATTGCCGCGTCCTCTGTTCTTCTCTAGCTCGAGCATGCCGGAGCATCGCCGTGAGTGGGTCGTGAGGTAGGGCTTAGTGGAGGTAGCGAGCGCACCCCAGTATTCGAATCTTCTCGGGTCCCGAGAGCCCCGATTCCGACATTTGGCACGCCAGGTAGGGGTGTGTCACAGTTCTTTCGCTTCACTCCAGTTCCTGCTTCATCGTTGCCATGGACGATGCTCACCGTGTTCGTGCCGAACACCGGGCGGCTCGCGTCGCCCAGACAAAGTCCGCAGGCCGTGGCAACCGCTGCCACTCCGCCGAGGCCGAGGATGCTACTGCCGACCCTGCCGCTCACGAGCAGCAGGACTCTTTCGTGCACCCTTCCGTGCAGCCTGACGGCCGCACCGCTACGCATTCGCTCGCCACCACTACAGCCTCCTCTTCCCGTGGTCGCCGCGGGCCGCCAAACACATCGAATGCACTGCCCATGGCGCATGAGCTGCTCAGCTACCGCCCGGCCAACGCCAGCTACGACGCCTTGCTTGGACGCACCACCGAGCTCGTCAACGCCGTCGGAGAGGCCCCGACGCTCTCCCACTCGCTCCGCCCTCCACCGTCTCGCGCTGGGGATGTGGCGCATAGTGCGCCTCCATCTCCCCCTTGCGCAGCTATAAGGCCGAGTCCCGGCACGGCGCGTGGCCGTGTGACCCGCCCCGCGGTGCGTCGGCACTGGCCCGTGACGAAGTCAGCTGCCAGATCGTCAATCGCGAGCCGCCTACGCGCCCGTGCTCGTCGAGCAGCAGCGCCAGCGCCAGGGCCGGAACGCCCACGAGGTCGCGGCGGCAGGGCGTCAAAACCGCGCCGCACATGCATGCGGTGCACCCACGAGCACCATCGGTTGCCCGGCCTTCACCCGCGAGCTGCGCCGGGTGGTTTGGCTCGTCAAGTTCAAGCTGGAGCTGCCCCCGCGCTACGACGGCATTCCCGACCCCACAGAGTTTCTCCAGCTCTACGTGCTGAGCATCGAGGTGGCGAACGACGACGACAAGGTCGTGGCGAACTGGTTCCCATGGCCCTCAAGGAGACGCATGCTCTTGGCTCATGAACCCGCCCGAGGAGTCAATCTCTTCGTGGGGCGAGCTCTGTGATCAGTTCGTCGCCAATTTCAGGGGCACCTACGATCGCGCCCTCACTGTCAACGGCCTGCGACGTGTGAAGCAGCGCCTTGGTGAGACCCTCCGCAAGTACATTTAGCGCTTCAGCCTGGTGGGCAACAAGACCTCGCGCGCCTCAGACGAAGCCATCATCTTGGCGTTCTCCAATGGCGTCACAGATGTCAGGATGTGCGAGAAGCTCGCCATCAATGACAATCTGGGTTCAGCGCTGGAACTGTTCAACATGGCCGATAAGTGCGCCAAGGCCGAAGAGGGCCACCTCTTCATTCACAACGACTCTGATGCCGCGCTTGACGACAAAAAGGCCACGGGCAAGGAGGTGAAGCGCAAGGGCCCTGCCGTGCTGGCGACCGAGCCTGAGCAAAAGCACGGCCGCGACCGCGACGAGCCCGTCAAGGATGGCCGTCCATTCCGCGTCTACCACAACGTGCGCACGCACAACACCGATGACTGCCAGGAGCTCAAGGCGCACCGCGACGAACGCTTGGGTGGCCGCCCAGACCGCCACGACCGTGGCGTCGGCCACGGGGGCGGTCGCGGCGGCGGCCAGTGGGACAACCGCAACGGCAACCCCCTCTAGGGCTGGCATGACCAGCCTTGCGAGGGTGGCTGGCGCGACCAACCTCGTGACAGCGCCTGGCGCGAGAAGCCTCGCGAGGCGCCTTTTCAAGACAATGTTGCCCTTCCACCACTACCTCCACCACCCAGAAGGAACGACAACAACCAGCAAGATGAGGGGTTGGGAGCTACCAGGAGCCTCGTGCAATAGCCTGCATCCTCGGCGTAGCTCAGGCCCCCACGTCCAACCGCCTCTTCAAGCAGTTCTCTCACGAGGTGAAAGACGTCCTCCCGAGGCTTGAGGCCACGAGGCTCCTCAAGTTATCGTAGTACCCCATCACCTTTGACTCCAAGGACCTCCTCAAGTGGTCAGCCATTGCAGGTGCGCTTCCCATGCTGGGCATCCCCACCATCAGCAATGTCGCTATCACCAAGACCCTCATCGACGGGGACGTCTATGTCAAAACCGGCAGATCTCGGGTAGGGGGGCCCAAGATGTGTGTCTAAGGATCGATGGTAACAATGGATAAAGGGGGGCCTAGGGTTGTACAAAGTCGGTTTATAGATAAAGGAAATAGCATATCCGAACACTTAATCTTGTCGTTGACGCATACAGGAGTCCAAACCGGACATGGGAGGTGACCTTCTTCCTTCATCTTTGCAACCCATCAGTCCGGCCCATATTGAATAGAATGGATGCCCGAGGACCCCTTAGTTCGGGACTCCCTCAATAACCCCCGAACCAGTCTTCAATGACGACGTGTTCGGCACACGGATTGTCTTTGGCATTGCGAGGCGGATTCCTCCCCTTGAACACCATACATCAACTTTCCCTTTATAAAAGAACTATACCCGGCTCTAGATAATTAACACAACCCTTAGCCGCGAAGGCAGAATATATGAAAAATAGGAATAGTGTCTTTATTGACAACTTTTTCTGGTGAAGCGTCAGACTTGGCTCTTCAGTATTTTGAACCGTTTTCACACTCCTCGTTTCGTGTTTCGAGGTCGAGCCCCCTTGGCCCGCCTTGTCAAAACAGAGATTGTACCCACTTATTACGGGATTCTCATCAATGGGAGTTCGGTAACCCAACCGATTACGGAGCACGCTCTCACCGGGAATAGGAGAGTTTTAAGGCATAAGTGGGGGGACGGTTGGCATTTCTACTACTTATAAGAGGGCAAAAGATTCCTCCTTTCCTCCCCACGCCTTCCTCCAGCCTTTGCCTCCCAATCTCTCAAGCTCCAGTGCGCGATAAAAAGTTCTCGTCTTCCTCAGCACCACCACCTTCTCCAGCCATGGCCGGGTCAGGCTCCAAGGGAAAGTGGGAGGCCTCCTCCGTCACGAAGAAGGAAGTGAAGGATCTCCGGAGCGCGGGGTACCTGGCTGCAGACATTGCGCGCAGGCTCCCCGACGAGGGCCAAATCATCCCCACTCCGGCACCCGGTGAAAGGGTTGTGTTCCTCCCCCATTTCCTAAGAGGGCTAGGGTTTCCATTCGATCCCTTCGTCTGGGGCCTCATGTTCTACTATGGGCTATATTTTCATGATCTAGCCTCGAATTCTTTCCTCCACATCTCGGCATTCATCGTCGTGTGTGAGGCTCTACTCCACGTCCCCCCATACTTCGGCCTATGGCTCAAAATCTTCAATGTGAAGCCGAAGGTGGTTCACTGACAGCATGCAGACTACGGCAGGGCCATGGTAAGAAAGTTGCCCAACGCCACATGGCCCAAAGGGGCCTTCATCGAGACCGTCATGGTCTGGCAGCAAGAATGGTTCTACATCACCGAGCCCCGCCGTGCCAACTGGGCGGCCATTCCGGAGTTGAGATCCGGACCCCTCACGAGGCTCACTTCGTGGACCGCTAAGGGCTCGACTGGGGGTCCCAGACGGAGGTGCTGATGCTGCAAAAGCGCATCACCAACGTGCTGTGCAAAAATGTCAGTCTCACCAATGTGGTGCAGATCATGCTCTTCCGCCGCATCCTCCCCTACCAATTCTAGGCCTCCCACATGTGGGAGTTCAATCTGGAGGAGCCGCGGACCTTGAAGCGCTTCTTCGGCACTATGCACGAAGGAATATGGAAGGTGCTCTTCAAGGCCCAAAAGAGCTGGTCCATGGAGACCGAAGATGTCGGGCTCGACATCGAGAATCCGGCCAGTCTGCTAAGTATTAACCTTTCTGAAGACGTGTCCGGTCAATATCTTTTAATCAACAAGAATTTTATCAACACACTTCTTCACAGGACTGGACAGCAAATGCGGAGTGGATCAAAAGTCCGGCTCCTCAGCTAACGGAGATACTGGTCCCGGTGCCCTACCAGGCGCCGGAGAAGAAGGGCAAGAAGAAGGGCAAGGAGCCCATGGGTGGCCCTCGCCGCAGAGGTCCTTTGGATGCTGTGTCCGGAGAGACCGAGATCGTCTCCTCTCATGAGGGATACAAGGATGAAGAGGAAGAGGAGGAAGTGGAAAGCGACTCTCCCCTCAAGTGGAGGATGAAGAAG
This sequence comes from Triticum timopheevii, assembly GCA_963921465.1. Classification (NCBI taxonomy): domain Eukaryota; kingdom Viridiplantae; phylum Streptophyta; class Magnoliopsida; order Poales; family Poaceae; genus Triticum; species Triticum timopheevii. The sequence continues at coordinate 147,940,133 of OY997270.1, forward strand.
AGGATGACCTCCGAGAACCCGGAGGGGGTGGCACCAAAGAGGGGGAAGATTACCCTCTCGGTCAGTTCAGACTCAGAGTCCGAACACATCCCCAAGAGAGCCCCCAGGGCGAAGCCCTTGGCCGATTCGTAAGTATCCGAAATTTCACTCTTCAGTTTCCGCTTGCCTACCTTTGTTATGTAAGCTATTTTATTATTTTCTTTTCAGTCCCCCTCACGATATTCCGAATGCCTCATCTTCGTCGGGGAACTCCCTGCCACCTGAGCAGGCAGAGAGCGATGCGCCGCCGCGAGCCCCCTTGCCTACTGCCATGGAGGACACTGAGGTGTCATCCCAAAGGACTCCTCCTGGCCGAGGAAGGGCGGACGAGGGCGTCAAGAAGGCGCCTGAGGTTAACACCTCGATCACCGAAGACCCGGGGGAAGCGACCCCCATGACCACCAACTACGGGGAGCCCCAGTAGTCCGGGCCCCTGCTGCACACCATTCCGAAGACCAATACTGCTCCAGAAAGGAATGTGCAACCTCCTTAGATAGAGGGGGGAGGAGCAACGGCTCCCGAAGCAGCCTCCGTTGATACGGAGGCTGCTCATGCTCTGGAGGAGGTGCTACAACGCGCTTCCATCTTGGAGGAGCACCGCACCCTGATGGGTGCGGTTATGGAAAAGGTTCAGTCTGCAAAAAGCGGACTGAGCGAAGCTTTCAACAGCCTACTGACGGGCTTTGAGGTATGCGATGTAATCCTCTAACAGGTTTTTCGTATGAAAGGATGAACCAAAGTATAGACAGTAGCTCTTGAGACCTTGTTTGGATTAGAACAATCCAGACAGAGGATCCCCAGGCAAAGTTACTAATATACCGTGCTAATGTGTGTGACATGCATCCATGTTGGCGGCTACCGCCCATGTCGCAGAGGTTTCCGAGCTCAATCAAAAGCTTCAATTGGCCGATGAGGAGCTCGACCGCGTCAACAAGCGGTTTGACGAAACGCTAGGTATGCAGAATTTATATATCAGAAGTGATATGTGTATTGAGTCTTATGACTTATTTGATTTTGTGATTATGATCACAGTTGGCGCGGCCGAGGTCGAATCCCTCAAGAGCGCGCTTGCCCAAGCCCAGAAGAAGGCGGAGGCGAATAAAGCAACCGCTAACAAAGTGGCTAAGGAGCTGAAGGCGGAGCAGACCGCCCACCGCCAACATGAAACTCGGGTGGCCGAAGTCGAGCAAGAGCTCAAGGACGCCATTACCGAGTGCGAGTCCTTGGAGCAGAAGACTTCGGACCAAGCATCCGAACTTGCCAAGACCCTCCAGGATATCAAGGAGGCCCGGGTCGAGTCCCAGAGCGCTCGCCAGGAGATCGAGCAGGCGTGGCAGATAGTGTCTGGTAAGGCTTTTCTTCTGCAGAGTAAATTTGGAAGTAGGAGATATATCTTGCTTACCCAAGTTTGGAGTTCTCTAGGCGTGTTTGCGAATCTTCCAAGGAGCGTTGCTGACGCCTCGCGGTTCTTCCGAGCCGAGGAGGGGAGCACGACTGAGAAGCTGTTCTGGTCGTAGTATCTTGTGCCAGAGCATCCGACGCCCCTCAGCGACCAGCTGAAGCAGCTGACCAAGCTACACAGGGTGGCCGGCTTGGCCATGAAGGATCTGATAGTCCAGCTTTGGCCAGCCTAGCCCATGCCCAGTAGCTACTTCAGCCTCGTGAAGTGGGTTGCCAACGCGTGTCCTTGGATTGACGCCATAAAGCGGTCGGCCTGGATAGAAGGTGCCCGGATGGCCTTCTCCCCCGTGAAGATGCAATGGGCGAAGATGAAGGCCACCGAAGTGGCGACCGTAGGGCCGCCTGAGGGCAAAGATCATCGAAAGCCAGAGAGGTACTTTGCAGAGGTCCTAGAAGGGGCCCGAATAGTAGAGGGCCAGTGTTCGAACGAAGTTGTGTTTAATTAAATGTATTCGGGTGGAAGAGACTCTGTTATGAATCCTCCTATGCAGCCGTTTATTATTTATACTTCTGAAGGTTGCCAGTCGTCGGCTTCTGCCCCCATGTAAATAGTGCAGGGGGTGTTCGTGAACGCGTGGCCGCACTTTATGCAACGTCTTTGTCCTTAGAGGAGGCGTCCGCGCGGTGAACTAGGCAATCAGACTATGCGGCTTTGTTACCTTCACTTAGCCATAGGAGTCCATTGGTGGGGTTAACTAGTAACCCCTGTTGCATTGAGTGGCAATCCGGATTATGGTGCCTTTGCAACGTGACTGGTCAAGTCCCAGCCCCTTGTGTGACACAGCAAGAATCGCTAACGATCTGTAGTATAACACTAAGTCACCGGATTGCTGACCAGCTCTCGCTTATCATGAGGGTCAGTTTTCGGCTTTCTCTACTGAGGTACTTAGTCGGACGAACCAGAAATACAATCGCGGTAGTTCTCCCTTTACTACCTTAGCCGAAATGGTGGAACGTAAGGTGGTAAGCACAGGACCCGAGCAACCCAACTATAGAACAAAGACATGAATCGGAGTCGATGCATATAATACAATATCCAGGACGCTGAAGAGTTCCCATAGGTATTCAGACTTTTAAAATGTGCAGGGCCGAAGATAGCCCCTGGCGCGGAGGCCGGGTTAAAACATGTACTTCGATCAGAAGTAAGGAGGGAATGCAGATGATAGTGTAACATAAGTACCAAACAAAAGGTGGTGATCATTTGCTTCCTGTATATCCTTGTGAATACATCAAGGCGTGTTTAGGCAAATAGTGCCATGAATATTGAGGTCATGTTACATGCCAGAAAATTTGTATAAGGGAAAGTTTTACATAGGGCCTTAAAGTAATGGTTTGAAGATCCCAATGGTACCCTGCCGCATGTCTACACCGTTTCTCCTTAGTAGTGAGTCCTCTAAGAGGAGAGGTAAGGTGGTTGTCTGTAAAGAAGATAAAGTGGGGCCGAAGAGGGAGCCCTCATGCAACCATACATCTTTTAGGTCTTCGAAAGAACCTGTAGTGAAAGAGAAAAGAGAAAAAAGGTATGTGAGGTCTGGATAGGGTCGAGCCGTACTATGGACCAATCCCGCAGTGTGCCTCCAACGTTGCCCAAGGTATTTTAAGTGCGTAGTTATGCGCGGTACATATACCGCGACCTTATGGGGAAGTCGACGGAGGTAGAATTGCTATTTGGGGTCCGGGTCCACCGAGCTATCTCCATGAGGTGCGGGCCAGACCTTTTTGGAAATGTCATTGGTCATAGTGGCCGATGTATTGTTCGACTTGATGTGGTCGTCGTATACCTCGGCTGCTAGGGCCGCGGTGTGCTCTTCGGCACGGAGGGAGCGCTCCATATTTCCATTGACTGTGATGACGACCCGTGGTTCGGGCATTTTAAACTTCAAATAAGCGTAGCGCGGAACCGCATTGAAACGGGCGAAAGCGGTTCGTCCGAGCAGTGCGTGATAGCCACTGCGGAAAGGGACGATATCAAAGATGAGCTCTTCACTGCGGAAGTTATCCGGAGAGCCGAATACCACTTCTAGTGTTAATGAGCCCATACAACGGGCCTCCACGCCGGGTGCCACTCCTTTAAGGTGGTGTGACTAGGCTTGATTCTTGACGGGTTGCCCATTTTGCAGACAGTGTCTTCATAAATCAAGTTAAGACTGCTGCCGCCGTCCATAAAGAATCTAGTGAGATGGTATCCGTCGACGATAGGATCGATTACCAGGGCGGCCGAACCCCCGTGACGGATACTGGTTGGGTGATCCCCGCGATCAAAAGTGATCGGACAGGCTGACAATGGATTGAACTTTGGGGCCACAGGCTCTACGGCGTAGACGTCCCTTAATGCGCGCTTGCGCTCCTTTTGGATATATGAGTGACGTAGATCATGTTCATTGTTTTTACTTTGGGGGGAAACTGCTTCTGACCCCCGGTGTTTGGCTAAGGGGGCTCATTGTCATCCTCGCTTCGGGGCCCCTTCCCCTTGTGTTCGGTATTTAACTTACCGGCCACTTTAAAAACCCAGCAATTTTTATTGGTGTGGTTAGCAGGCTTGTCGGGGGTACCATGAATCTGATAGGGCCTCTTGAGGATTTTTTCCAAGTTGGATGGACCGTCCCTGTTGCCTTTGAAAGGTTTTTTCTGCTGACCGGAGTTGGAGCCACTAAATCCGGCATTGACTGCCATATCTTCGGCGGCGGCGTTGTTACTCCGGCGTTTGTTTTTGTTTTGGCGTGGCCTGCCATTGCCGTCTCTGGCCTCAGAGGTGCCAGGATCGTTGGAACTGTTGCTTCCACGAGCTAGCCAGTTGTCTTCTCCTAGACAGAAGCGGGTCATACGTGTTGTTAGGGCTGCCATGGTTTCCGACTTTTTCTGCCCGAGGTGTCGGGCAAGCCATTCATCACGGACGCTGTGTTTAAAGGCCGCTAAGGCTTCGGCGTCTGGACAGTCCACGATTTGGTTCTTTTTAATGACGAACCGATTCCAAAGTTTGCGGGCTGACTCTCCGGGTTGCTTGATTATGTGACTTAGGTCGTCGGCATCCGGAGGCCGGACATAGGTGCCCTGAAAGTTGTCCAGGAAAGCGTCTTCTAAATCTTCCCAGCTCCCTATGGAGCTCTCTGGGAGGCTATTCAACCAGTGTCGTGCTGGTCCCTTCAACTTCAAGGGGAGGTATTTGATGGCGCGAAGGTCATATCCACGAGCCATGTGAATGTGGAGAAGAAAATCCTCAATCCAGACGGCAGGGTATGTTGTTCCATCATATTTTTCGATCTTTACGGGTTTAAACCCTTTCGGAAATTAGTGTTGCATTACTTCATCAGTAAAGCACATTGGGTGTGCGGCACCTCTATACTTGGCTACATCGCGACGTAGTTTAGATGACATCTGTGTTCGGTGCTAGCCTCGAACTTGATGATGTTGATCGCGCCAGGCTTGGTGGACGTCATCTCATGCCGGAGCACGCCCTTTGGATCCATAGATTGATCTGGTCTGAACGGCTTTATTTGCCAGGTCCTGAGGTAGGTCATAAGTGTAGTCTGGCGCCACTGTCTCCTTGCCTCTATGGCGAGGTGGTGCGGGCTGGTGTTCGCCTTGATAGGTTGTTTTGTCCCGTCTACGTGGTGGTCGGTCTGGTTGATCAACATAGTTGTACTTCGACGGGATTGGCTCGAGGGTCTCATCGTCGAATTGTGGAAGCAACGTGCGCTTGGGGTAACTTTTTACTGGTCGCTCAAGGTCGTACTCTTTGGCGGCTAGGACCTTCGTCCATCTATTGTGGAGCATGTCCTGTTCAGCTTGAAGCTGCTGTTGTTTCTTTTTCAGGCTCCACGCAGTGGCGATGAATTGTCACTTGAAGCATTCTTGTTTGAGGGGTTCCTCTGGGATGATGAAGTCTTCGTCACCGAGGCTCACATCCTCTTCGGAGACAGGTAAGTAATTGCTGTCCTCCGAGTCCTCGTGATCAGTGTGCTCGGGGCTATACTGACCCTCCTCCCTCTCATCGTGTTCGGACGTGGGCTCGACGGGGTGGTATTCGACGTTGTCCGGGGTTTCATTATCTCCGGTGCCGGTAGTGCTATCCTTTGCCAGACGCGATCGTGAGCGGCGCCGCTGACGCCAGCGCTTTGGTGATTCGTCGATGGGCTTGTCCATGCCTGGATATTGAACGACATCGTTGTTGTTTTCGTCAGGAGTGTCCACCATGTATACATCATAGGTAGAAGTGGCCGTCCAACGCCTTGTAATAGGCGGGTTTTGGCTTTGCTCGGCGTCGACATCATCGTCCATGTTGTCGATGTCTTCCAAGGCGTAGTATAGCATGTCGGTTAAATCCTCGGCAGTGGCTATTAAGTGGGTGGTGGGTGGGGTGAAAAATTCCTCGACCTCAGCCCCCAGCCCATGCTAGGTGTAGTTCAGAGACGAGGCTTCCGTAACGACAAGAGATTGCATTAAGCCCAATGCTTCATCTAAAAGCAAAAGCTGGATGGGAGTCTACGGATCTGCGGGGCCAGACACTTGATTGAGTCTGGGGGATGCTGACCCCAGCAATTCAGAGTTATCCTCCGGAGGCGAGTCCGGCTCTTTGATGACTGGGAGAGTCCCGTCTGATTCTGGGCTTACCAATGGCGCGATCGCATCTGGGTCTCCAGCTGAGAGTTCCATGGTAGGAGAGAGTCCGGCGGGGTCGATCCCCTCGTCATTGGAAAACGCGATCTGCCCTAGATCTAAGGCCGAGGCAAGTGTGAGCATTGGCCCCTCGATGGGATCTGATAGCGGATCCGAAGGGCCCTCTTTATGAGGGTGGGGAGCAGCTGTCGAGGCTGTGAATCCCTTGAAGATTAGATCCCCTCGGATATCTGCGACATAGTTCAAGTTCCCGAACCTGATCTGGTGACCAGGGGCGTAGCTGTCAACCTGCTCGAGGCGACCGGTCGAGTTGGCACGTAGCACGAAGCTGCCGAACACAAAGACCTATCCGGGAAGAAAAGTCTCCCTGGACACAATATCATTGTGGATGAAGAGGCGCACCATCAATCCTTCCGTTGACAATACAGTGGAGCTCTCAATGAAAGCACCAATGTCAGTGTCAAAACCGGCAGATCTTCGGTAGGGGGGCCCAAGCTGTGTGTCTAAGGATCAATGGTAACAATGGATAAAGGGACAAAATGTTTATCCAGGTTCGGGCCCTGTTAAAGGAGGTAAAACCCTATGTCCTGCTTGATTGTATTTGATAGGTATAGGGGTTACAAGAGGTTATCTACCTCGAGATCGTAATGGCTAAACCCTAGATTGTCTAGCCTATGAATGTTATGATCCTCCCTCCGGTCTAAGCCCTCCAGTTTATATAGACACCGGAGGGGCCTAGGGTTGTACAGAGGCGGTTTACAGATAAAGGAAATAGCATATCCAGACACTTAATCTTGTCGTTCACGCATACAGGAGTCCTAACCGGACACGGGAGGTGGCCTTCTTCCTTCATTTTTACAGCCCATCAGTCCGGCCCATACTGAATAGACCGGATGCCCGAGGACCCCTTAGTCCAGGACTCTCTCAGGGGGTGCTGGCCTCAACGTGATCTCCATCGCGACCTTCGAAACGCTCCAGGTACCCTATGACCAGCTGATGCGGACCAGGCCCTTCTTCAGGGTGATGGATGGGTCCATTATTCCCCTGGGGCAAGTGCGCCTCCCCGTCACCTTCGGCACCTGCAACAACTACCACACGGAGCTCGTCGACTTTGACATGGCCCACATTGGCCTCCCGTACAATGCCATCCTAGGGTATCCTGCGCTTGCCAAGTTCATGGTGGCGACCCACTGATAACCCACAAGTGTAGGGGATCGCAATAGCTTTCGAGGGTAAAGTATTCAACCCAAATTTATTGATTCGACACAAGGGGAGCCAAAGAATATTATTGAGTATTAGCAGTTGAGTTGTCAATTCAACCACACCTGGATAACTTAGTATCTGCAGCAAAGTATTTAGTAGGAAAGTAGTATGATAGTAATGGTAACAATGGCAAAAGCAAAGATAATAGTTTTGTAGTAATTGTAACAGTAGCAACGAAAAAGTAAATAAGCAAAGCACAAGATGTGAAAAGCTCGTAGGCATTGGATCAGTGATGGATAATTATGTCAAATGCGATTCCTCATGTAATAGCTATAACATAGGGTGACACAGAACTAGCTCCAATTCATCAATGTAATGTAGGCATGTATTCTGAATATAGTCATACGGGCTTATGGAAAAGAACTTGCATGACATCTTTTGTCCTACCCTCCCGTGGCAGCAGGGTCCTAGTGGAAACTAAGGGATATTAAGGCCCCCTTTTAATAGAGAACCGGAACAAAGCATTAGCACATAGTGAATACATGAACTCCTCAAACTATGGTCATCACCGAGAAGTATCCCGATTATTGTCACTTCGGGGTTGTCGGATCATAACACATAATAGGTGACTATAGACTTGCAAGATAGGATCAAGAACACACATATATTCATGAAAACATAATAGGTTCAGATCTGAAATCATGGCACTCGGGCCCTAGTGACAAGCATTAAGCATAGCAAAGTCATAGCAACATCAATCTCAGAACATAGTGGATACTAGGGATCAAACCCTAACAAAACTAACTTGATTACATGGTAAATCTCATCCAACCAATCACCGTCCGGCAAGCCTATGATGGAATTACTCACGCACTGCAGTGAACATCATGAAATTGGTGATGGAGGATGGTTGATGATGACGACGGCGACGAATCCCCCTCTCCGGAGCCCCGAACGGACTCTAGATCAGCCCTCGCAAGAGAGATTAGGGCTTGGCAGCGACTTCGTATCGTAAAACGCGATGAAACTTTCTCTCTGATTTTTCTCTCCACAAAATGGAATATATGGAGTTGGAGTTGAGGTCGGTGGAGCGTCAGGGGGCGCACGAGATAGGGGGGTGGGCGCGCCCCCACCCTCGTGGACAGGGTGTGGGCCCCCTGGTCTTGATTCTTTCGCTAGTATTTTTTATATTTTCCAAAACTTGCCTCTGTGGATTTTCAGGTCATTCTGAGAACTTTTGTTTTCTACACATAAAACAACATCATGGCAGTTCTTCTGAAAACAGCGTCAGTCCGGGTTAGTTTCATTCAAATCATGCAAGTTAGAGTCCAAAACAAGGGCAAAAGTGTTTGGAAAAGTAGATACGTTGGAGACATATCAACTCCGCGAAGCTTAAACCTTTGCTTGTCCTCAAGCAATTCAGTTGATAAACTGAAAGTGATAAAGAAAAACTTTTACAAACTCTATTTGCTCTTGTTGTTGTAAACATGAAGATCCAGCATTCAGGTTTCAGCAAATATTATGAACTAACCATACTCACAATAACACCTAGGTCTCACAATTACTCATATCAATGGCATAATCAGCTAGCGAGCCATAATAATAAAAACTCGGATGACAACACTTTCTCAAAACTATCATAATATGATATAACAAAATGGTATCTCGTTAGCCCTTTCTGAGACCATAAAGCATAAATGCAGAGCACCTTTAAAGATCAAGGACTGACTAGACATTGTAATTCATGGTAAAAGAGATCCAGTCAAGTCATACCCAATATAAACTAATAGTAATGAATGCAAATGACAGTGTGCTCTCCAGCGGGTGCTTTTTAATAAGAAGGGTGATGACTCAACATAAAAGTAAATAGATAGGCCCTTCGCAGAGGGAAGCAGGGATTTGTAGAGGTGCCAGAGCTCGATTTTAAAATAGAGATTGAATAACATTTGAGCGGCATACTTTTGCTGTCAACACAACAACTATGAGATGGCTGTATCTTCCATACTACATGCATTATAGGCAGTTGCCAAACAGAATGGTAAAAGTTTATACTCCCCACCACCAACAAGCATCATTCCATGGCTTGCTCGAAACAACAAGTGCCTCCAACTAACAACAGCTCTGGGGGAGTTTTATTTAATTAATTTGATTTGCTTTGATCTTTTTGGATCATGGGACTGGGCATCCCGGTTACCGGCCCTTTCTCGTGAATGAGGAGCGGAGTCCACTCCTCTTGAGAATAATCCACCTAGCATGGAAGATATAGGCAGCCCTAGTTGAAACATGAGCTACTCGAGCATACAAAACATAATTTCATTTGAAGGTTTGGAGTTTGGCACATACAAATTTACTTGGAACGACAGGTAAATACCGCATATAGGAAGGTAGGCTGGACTCATTGGAACAACTTTGGGGTTTAAGGAGTTTGGATGCACAAGCAGTATTCCTGCTTAGTACAGGTGAAGGCTAGCAAAAGACTGGGAAGCGACCAACTGAGAGAGTGACAACAGTCATAAACATGCATTAAAATTAATTCACACCGAGTACAAGCATCAGTAGGATATAATCTACCATGAACATAAATATCATGAAGGCTATGTTGATTTGTTTCAACTACATGTGTGAACATGTGCCAAGTCGAGTCACTCAATTCATTCAAAGGAGGATACCATCCCATCATACCACATCATAATCATTCTAATAGCATGTTGGCACGCAAGGTAAACCATTATAACTCATAGCTAATCAAGCATGGCACAAGCAACTATAATCTCTAAATGTCATTGCAAATATGTTTACTTCATAATAAGCTGAATCAGGAACGATGAACTCATCATATTTACAAAAACAAGAGAGGTCGAGTTCATACCAGCTTTTCTCATCTCAATCAGTCCATCATATATCGTCATTATTGCCTTTCACTTGCACGACCGAACGATGTGTATAATAATAATAGTGCACGTGCATTGGACTAAGATGGAATCTGCAAGCATTCAACTCAAGAGAGAAGACAAAGTAATATGGGCTCTAAGTTAAATAAACAATCATGCATATGAGAGCCACTGAACATTTTCAATATGGTCTTCTACTCTCGACCCCCAAAGGAAAGAAAAATAAAACTATTTACACGGGAAAGCTCCCAACAAGTAAAAGAAGAAAGAGAAATCTTTTTGGGTTTTCATTTTCATTTCTACTACAAGCATGGAAATTAAACTAACTAATTTTTTTGGTTTTTCTCAAGGTTTAACAAACACACAAGAAGAAAGCGAGAAAAATAAAATTAAACTAGCATGGATAATACAATGAAAGAGTATGAGCACCGACGACTAGAATAGTGTGTGAACATGAATGTAAAGTCAGTGAGAAATACGTACTCCCCCAAGCTTAGGCTTTTGGCCTAAGTTGGTTTATTGCCAAGGACCGCTGCTACTCTCCCCGGTGTACTGGGAGGTGTAATCAGGATACCACTGGCTGGCCATCTCCGGGTCCCACTGGTAAGATGATGCACGATAAGGGTCCAGTGCAGGTTCCGGCTCAGGCTCAGGTTCTGGAGTGGATGCTTGGCCTCGATGAGCGTACACTGCTTCCGGCGTGACAAGAAAATTATCTGCAATCAAATCAAACAACAGAGGCGCAGGCAAAATAATAGTCTCATTGTGTTTCTTATTAAATCTCAGGTTATACAAGAGCGTCTTATCTTTGTTGTCAACAATGAACTCATGTGCTACCATGCTCTTGTAATCTAAAATGTAAGGAGGCAATTTTGTCTCCTCTTTCTCATGGTGCCTAATAGGTATCTCAAAATGTCTAGCAAGACATGCATCATAGATACCTCCAAAGATGGAGCCTTTTGTACGATTCAGGCTTAGCCGTTTAGCAATAACGACACCCATACTAAAACTATTATCTCCAAACAAGGCATGGTGAAGAATGATAATATTAGGAACATTGAAGTTTCCACTATTTCCACAACCAATCAAGCATCTACTAGCAAATATGGCAAAGTAGCGTAAAACAGGAAAGTGTATGCTAGAGATTCTTGTATCGGAACCCTTCTTTGGATCCCCTACAGTGATAGTGTTAACAAAGCCATCCACATCTCTACGATGTGGTTCCTCTAATTTTCCCTCAAAGGGTATCCTACATACCGCGCAAAAATTACGTAAAGACATTTCCCTGAATTCATCATATAAATGAAATGATACTGAAGGCGGTGACTTCTTAGGATAATAATAAAAGTTTTGCACGAAAGTATTGGTGAGTAAGAGATACTGATCAATCCAGTCGTGGAGGAAATCAGTGAGGCCTGCATTGTCGATCAAATAATAAAAATCTTCATAAATTCCAGCTTCTCTCAAGAAATTATCGCATGGCCATTCACACGGCCGTACTTCCGCTATGCGAGGAAGATTATACTTGGCCTTTTCCTTCTCTTTAGCTTGTTGCCTAGAGCCTACATCATGCATTAGAATTACTTGGGACCTCATACATTTAACATGCAAGCTCAAGAACATGGTCACCTATGCAGCAAAAATTTGCATTGAATAAAGCACTAGAACAAAAACTAATTGGACCAATGGAGGAGTCACATACCAAGCAACAATCTCCCAAAGCAGTTTTGTGAATGGAGCTTTGAGCAAGGAGATCGAAAATCGCAGCAAAATGAGTTAGAACTCATGCTTGAGCTGGATGGGGATTTTTTTGGGAAGAAGATGGAGTGTGTGGGTATTAGCATAAGTGGAGGGGGGCCACCAGGGGCCCACGAGACAGGGGGCGCGCCCAGGGGTGTGGGCGCGCCCTCCACTCTCATGGCCTGGTGCTTGCCCCTCATGCAGTGATTTCAGTGCCTAAAATCCTCAAATATTCCATAAAAAATCATACTAAATTTGCAGGGCATTTGGAGCACTTTTATTTTCGGGATATTTTTTATTGCACGGATAATTCAGAAAACAGACGGATAATACTATTTTTGCTTTATTTATTCTAAATAACAGAAAGTAAAAAGAGGGTACAGAAGGTTGTGCCTTCTAGTTTCATCCATCTCATGATCATCAAAATGAATCCACTAACAAGGTTGATCAAGTCTTGTTAACAAACTCATTCCGAATAACACGGAACCGATGAAATTTCGAATAACACTAAGTTATCTCAACGGGGATATGAACATCCCCAACAATAAGAATATCATACTTTTTCTTGACAGTAGGGAGAGGAAATTCAAAACCTCCAATAATGATAGTTGGAACTTTTCCAATAGAATTGATGCTATGAACTGAGATTGTTTCCTCGGAAAGTGTACCGTATGCCCATTACCATTAATATGAAAAGTGACATTGCCTTTGTTGCAATCAATAACAGCCCCTGCAATATTCAAAAAGGGTCTACCAAGGATAATCGACATACTATCGTCCTCGGGAATATCAAGAATAACAAAGTCCGTTAAGATAGTGACATTTGCAACCACAACAGGCACATCCTCACAAATACAGATAGGTATAGCAGTTGATTTATCAGCCATTTGCAAAGATATTTCAGTAGGTGTCAACTTATTCAATTCAAGTCTACTATATAAAGAGAGAGGCATAACACTAACACCGGCTCCAAGATCACATAAAGCAGTTCTAACATAATTTCTTTTAATGGAGCATGGTATAGTTGGTACCCCCCAATCTCCAAGTTTCTTTGGTATTCCACCCTTAAAAGTATAATTAGCAAGCATGGTGGAAATTTCAGCTTCCGGTATCTTTCTTTTGTTTGTAATGATATCCTTCATATACTTAGCATAAGGATTTACTTTAAGCATATCAGTTAAGCGCATACGTAAGAAGATAGGTCTAATCATTTCAGCAAAGCGCTCAAAATCCTCATCATCCTTTGTCTTGGATGGTTTAGGAGGAAAGGGCATGGGTTTATGAACCCATGGTTCTCTTTATCTACCGTGCTTCCTAGCAACAAAATCTCTCTTATCATAATGTTGATTCTTTGATTGTGGATTATCAAGATCAACAACAGGTTCAATCTCTACTTCATTGTTTTTGCTAGGTTGAGCATCAACAAGAACATTATCATTAATATTACCACTAGGTACATGTTCATCACCTGATTGTGTTTCAGCATTAGAGATGGAAATATCATTGGGATTCTCAGGTGTGTCTACGGTAGGTTCACTAGAAGCATGCAAAGTCGTATCGTTTTTCTTTTTCTTCTTTTTGGAAGAACTAGGTGCCTCTAAATTTTTTCTCCGAGAATCTTGCTCGATTGTCTTAGGGTGGCCTTCAGGATACAAAGGTTCCTGAGTCATTCTACCAGTTCTAGTAGCCATTCTAACAGCAAAGTCAGGTTTATTATTTAATTCATCAAGCAAATCGTTTTGAGCTTTAAGTACTTGCTCAGCTTGAGTAGCAACCATAGAAGCATATTTGCTAATGAGTTTAAGTTCACCTTTAACTCTAGCCATATAATCACTCAAGCGTCCTATCTGAAAGCATTATTCTTTAATTCTCTACCAACATAAGCATTAAAACTTTCTTGTCTAGCCATAAAGTCATCAAATTCATATAAGCATGGGCTATGAAATTTAGTAGAGGGAATTTCAACTTTATCATATCTATAGAGAGAATTTACCTTTACTACCCGTGTCGGGTTATCAAGACAATGTGGTTCTTCAACAGGTGGTATATTAAGACCATGTATTTCTTCAATAGGTGGTAAATTCTTAACGTCTTCAGCTTTAATATCTTTTTCTTTCATTGATTTCTTTGCATCTTGCATATCTTCAGGACTGAGAAATAGAACACCTCTCTTCTTCGGAGTGGGTTTAGGAATAGGATCAAGAGTTGGCTCAATTGGTTCAGGAATTGCCTCAGGAATTGGCTCAGGAAGAGTCCAATTATTTTCATTAGTCAACATATTATTCAATAGTAATTCAGCTTCGTCGACTGTTCTTTCCCTGAAAACACAACCAGCACAACTATCTAAGTAGTCCTTGGAAGCATCGGTTAGTCCATTATAAAAGATATCAAGTATTTCATTTTTCTTAAGAGGATGATCAGGCAAAGCATTAAGTAATCTGAGAAGCCTCCCCCAAGCTTGTGGGAGACTCACTTCTTTGATTTGCACAAAATTATATATTTCCCATAGGGCAGCTTGTTTCTTATGAGCAGGGAAATATTTAGCAGAGAAGTAACAAATCATATCCTGGGGACTACACACACAACCAGGAGCAAGAGAATTAAACCAAGTCTTAGCATCACCCTTTAATGAGAACGGGAATATCTTAAGGATATAATAATAGCGAGACTTCTCATCATTAGTAAACAGGGTGGCTATATCATTTAGCTTGGTAAGATGTGCCACAACAGTTTCAGATTCAAGGCCATAAAAAGGATCAGATTCAACCAAAGTAATAATCTCAGGATCAATAGAGAATTCATAATCCTTATCAGTAACACAGATAGGTGAAGTAGCAAAAGCAGGGTCAGGTTTCATTCTAGCATTAAGAGACTGCTGCTTCCATTTAGCTAATAATTTCTTAAGATCATATCTATCTTTACAGGCAAAGATAGCTCTAGCAGCTTCCTCTTCCATAACATAACCCTCAGAAACAACAGGTAATTCATAACCAGGGGGAGAACTTTCATCATCACTATCATCAATAGTAGGATCTTCAATGATTTCATTCTCTCTAACCCTAGCAAGTTGTTCATCAAGAAATTCACCTAATGGCAAAGTAGTATCACGCACAGAAGTAGTTTCATCATAAGTATCATGCATAGCAGAAGTGGCATCATCAATATCATGCGACATATAAGAATTCATAGTAGTAGCAGGTTTAGGTGTCACAAGCTTACTAATAACAGAAGGAGAATTTAGTGCAGAGCTAGATGGCAGTTCCTTACCTCCCCTCATAGTTGAGGGCAAAATCTTGGTTCTTTCGTCTTTCAAGTTCCTCATAGTGATCAATAGATATAAATCCCAAGTGACTCAAAGAATAGAGATATGCTCCCCGGCGACGGCGCCAAAAATTAGTCTTGATAACACACAAGTGTAGGGGATCACAACAGCTTTCGAGGGTAAAGTATTCAACCCAAATTTATTGATTCGACACAAGGGGAGCCAAAGAATATTATTAAGTATTAGCAGTTGAGTTATCAATTCAACCACACCTGGATAACTTAGTATCTGCAGCAAAGTATTTAGTAGCAAAGTAGTATGATAGTAATGGTAACAGTGGCAAAAGCAAAGATAATAGTTTTGTAGTAATTGTAACAGTAGCAATGGAAAAGTAAATAAGCAAAGCACAAGATGTGAAAAGCTCGTAGGCATTGGATCAGTGATGGATAATTATGTCGGATGCGATTCCTCATGTAATAGCTATAACATAGGGTGACACAGAACTAGCTCCAATTCATCAATGTAATGTAGGCATGTATTCTGAATATAGTCATACGTGCTTATGGAAAAGAACTTGCATGACATCTTTTGTCCTACCCTCCCGTGGCAGCGGGGTCCTAGTGGAAACTAAGGGATATTAAGGCCTCCTTTTAATAGAGAACCGGAACAAATTATTAGCACATAGTGAATACATGAACTCCTCAAACTATGGTAATCACCGAGAAGTATCCCGATTATTGTCACTTCGGGGTTGTCGGATCATAACACATAATAGGTGACTATAGACTTGCAAGATAGGATCAAGAACAAACATATATTCATGAAAACATAATAGGTTCAGATCTGAAATCATGGCACTTGGGCCCTAGTGACAAGCATTAAGCATAGCAAAGTCATAGCAACATCAATCTCAGAACATAGTGGATACTAGGGATCAAACCCTAACAAAACTAACTTGATTACATGGTAAATCTCATCCAACCCATCACCGTCCAGCAAACCTACGATGTAATTACTCACGCACGGCGGTGAGCATCATGAAATTGGTGATGGGGATGGTTGATGATGATGATGTCGACGAATCCCCCTCTCCGGAGCCCCGAACAGACTCCAGATCAGCCCTCCCGAGAGAGATTAGGGCTTGTCGGCGGCTCTGTATCGTAAAACGCGATGAAACTTTCTCTCTGATTTTTCTCTCCACGAAACGAAATATATGGATTTGGAGTTGAGGTGGGTGGAGCGTCAGGGGGCCCACGAGACAGGGGGGCGCACCCAGGGGGTGGGCGCGCCCCCACCCTCGTGGACAGGGTGTGGGCCCCCTGGTCTTGATTCTTTCGCCAGTACTTTTTATATTTTCCAAAACTTGCCTCCGTGGATATTCAGGTCATTCCGAGAACTTTTGTTTTCTACACATAAAACAACATCATGGCAGTTCTGATGAAAACAGCGTTAGTCCGGGTTAGTTTCATTCAAATCATGCAAGTTAGAGTCCAAAACAAGGGCAAAAGTGTTTGGAAAAGTAGATACGTTGGAGACGTATCTCCCACCACGGCTACAATGTCCTCAAGATGCCTGGCTGCAGTGGCGTCATCACCGTCGCTTGTGATGAGAAGGGCGCAGTCTGCTACCTCGAGCACGCCTACCGCAGCTGAGAAAGCCGGCGGCGAGGGTGCCATCGCGCCTCCCGAGGCCACCCCGCGAAGAAGCAGCTGCTCCCCAAGGACCGCCCTGAGATGAAGCATGCATCGGCGAGTGATGACAGCCAGGGCCCCACCCCTACGACCAAGGTTTGCCTTCCTCCCGTATAGGAAGGCACACCCGACGCCTCCACTACAAAAAAATACTTCTGTGATGATATGTGTTTGTCACATTAGTTCATATTTTCTGTCATGCATGTACATCCATGATGATTTTTTGACAGAATCAAGATAGTCATATCTATGCTATCGTAGAAGTGTTCCAGGACAATACCAGAATTATCAGCACGGAAGTGTCCACTTCCATGACGATAAATCGCATGTCATGGAAGTGTTTTCTTCAAGGGTAACCGACACATGGCATCCACCGTAACGGGTCGTCGTTAAGCTATCAGGTTCCGAGTTGGATCTGATAACCTGTTAATAGCCCTGACCAGTGGGGATTTTCCACATGTAAAATTCTCATTCGCCGGGGTATCCACGTGTCAGCTCAGTGCTGGGACAAATGTCATCCAGCGAATGGACGGGATGCGCCTATGATACGTCGACACGTGGCATGGCCCAACAGTGGCCCATTCAGGTCAAAAGGCTGGCCTATTTGACTTAGTTAAAAGGTAGTGGCCCGGTCCACGGAAGGCCTATTAACGGCATGTTCCATATAGCCCATTTATAGCCCGCTAACTCACGACCCGTTATACCCATCCGAATTAGGCCCAGTAGCTCCATATGGGCCGTCCAATATGATTCTAGCCCGTTGTAACTTCCGGCCCATGTATGGCCCATGACGTCTTTTGGCCCATATGAGGCCCTTTGTAAATCTTTGTTCGTAAACGGCCCATGGTGAAACTGGCCCATAATGAACAGTATATCGCTTTATACCCATTAACGGCCCATTATTCCATTGGGCCGTTACAGCCCGTGTTATCTTTCAGCCTTCTAAGGGCCCATTTATTATTGGGCTCATTTCCGGCATTCGATTACTATATGGTCTGTTACTGGCCTGTTCCGCTTGTGGGCCAAATTCAGCCCATGCTTAAAGTCGACCGTCTATGGCCCTTTAATCTATTGGGCCATTTTCATAGCGTCATCAAATATGCCCAATTAATGACCCATTATGCCTGCTGTTGGAATTAAGCCCGTTGTACACATGGGCCTAGTAACGGCCCGTTATGGCCGGCCCATAAATAGACGATTCCCATTATAGCCCGTTTACGACTCATATTGCGGTCCGTTAATTGTCCATGGAAGTACGGCCCATGTTTGGCAAGTCGATCATACGGCCCGTAGAAGTCCCATTGAATCTACGGCCCGTAGAAGGCCCATGGATCATACAGACCTTAGGAGGCCCACAACAACAGGCAGCAGGACCATGGTTACAACGGTCCATATGTTGCCCATGGTTATTACGATCTAATTCTAAATAAAAAGGTTCCACGGAAAAAGAAGTGCAACAACTACAAGCAAAAAAACAAACAAGACAATAAGGTAATAAATAAGCAAGCTACTTATGCTAGGCTATTACGGCTATTACAAATATTACATCCACTGGGCTTCAAAGTTCGCCACCAGTGAAAATATTGTGAACAAAGCAGCATATTACATACACTGGGCGTCAAAATTGGCCACCAGTGAAAATAAACGCGGCAGCAAAACAAGTCCAGAATTGAAACCACTTCAGAAGAGCTCAAGAAACGATATCCTGGATACCGACCATGCTGGCAAGAACCTTAGCAAGATTATTAGTTTTCTCTTGTTTGGCGCGAAAATCATGCATCGATTGTTGTTGCACCAGAAAGTATGCATCTGAAATCTGCAAGGACTTCCTTAGTCCTTTGGCTTCTTGCCGCAACACAGCTGACTGATGCCTTTCAGCTTGTAGCTGAGACTGAAGAAGCCAAAGTGATTCAGGCAGCGAGTTCTAAGAGCTTGTGCCAGAGGTAGTGGCCAGTAACTCGAACACTACATCAATGCAGGACTTTGGGGTTGTCTCACTGTCTGCAAGATAATTTTTATTACCTTTCTTGGAGACCAACATGGTTGTCTCATTATCTTAAACCTTATCAGCATTACTTTCTCTACCATTGCATAATGGGGTGCTATTCTCCAATATTCTATCCGCATTCTACAAGAGAAACAAACACACACATCACATGTTTAGCATGTAGTATCTGAAACTCATTTTGGTAAACAGGTTCAGTAGTAAGCTGGACAGGATAACAACATGAAACAAACATATATCTATGTACTATGGTCACCGTATTGTCCAGATCATTCTAGTTTATGTTGCCAAATTAAGACAGAGACACAGTTCAAATCATATCTTTTTAAGACACAACAACATAGATAGAATATAAGTGTGGGAAACTACACATCACTGGCAACACTTGTAATGTGCATGACATGAAAACATACCTGTTTATACAACTGAAACTGAAATCAACATGGAGCAATAAGTTAGAACAACAATCCAATTAAAGAAATAGGTTTAAAACATACCAGTTGTGCATTGGAGTTTCAATTGGATCCTTCAAATTCAGAATTAGTTGGTATGAGTAAATACAGTGATGCAAGAGCAAAGAGTATGGACCATAGCTACGTAATATGACCTGAGTGCAGTTGCTCTCCTGCTTTAAACCTGGCATTTGGGTTCGCTGTGGTGGTCTTCGTGCTTTGGGCACTACAATTGCTTTACAAACTGCTCGTGTGGCGGTACTTTGTGGTGGACATGGTGCTGTGTCAATTAGAAGTGGGTTACTATCCACTGAGGTTGGGGTTAGATGGGGTGTAGCTGGTTCTTTGTCCAACGGTGTAAATGTACAATTTGGAGGAGTCTCGATTATGTGTGGTGGGGCTAGTTCGTGGGCCAGTACAACCATAGTTCTATCTGCATCGACGGGTATCACCGTCTTTTGTGAAGAATGGGTTTTTACTCCCTTAGATACTGCCGTCACCCCTCCAATTCAAATGGCTAATAAACAAGAAAATAAATTGAAAGTACATCATTGTAGGATAGACATATGTGGTAATTCACATATATGTTGTCTAACCAAACACGACAACATGACACAATTTCACATATATGATGGCTAACTGAACATGATAGCATAACACAGTCTCAGATATATGATGGATAACTTAACATGATATAATGGCATAATTCAATAAATGATGAGTATCTAAACAGGATGACATGACAAAACTATATGATGTCTTTCTAAAATAGTTTGGGATGAAATAATTCACATACATGTTGTCTAAGTATACAGGATGGCATGATATAATTCACATAATTGATTCATATACTAAGCAGTTGGTACTTGCTACCTCTTGAGCATGCGTTAGTTTTCCATTGAAGAGGAAAGGGTGATGCAACAAAGTAGCGTAAGTATTTCCCTCAGTTTTTGAGAACCAAGGTATCAATCCAGTAGGAGGCTACACGCAAATCCCTCGTACCTACACAAACAAATAAGAACCTTGCAACCAACGCGATAAAGGGGTTGTCAATCCCTTCACGGCCACTTGCAAAAGTGAGATCTAATAGTGATAATAATAAGATAAATATTTTTGGTATTTTTATGGTATAGATTGGAAAGTAAAGATTGCAAAATAAAATAGATCAAAAACTTATATGATGGAAAGTAGACCCGGGGCCCATAGGTTTCACTAGTGGCTTCTCTCAAGATAGCATAAGTATTATGGTGGGTGAACAAATTACTGTCGAGCAATTGATAGAAAAGTGCGTAGTTATGAGAATATCTAGGCATGATCATGTATATAGGCATCATGTCCGCGACAAGTAAGACCGAAACGATTCTGCATCTACTACTATTACTCCACACATCGATCGCTATCTAGCATGCATCTAGAGTATTAAGTTCATAAGAACAGAGTAACGCATTAGGCAAGATGACATGATGTAGAGGGATAAACTAAAGCAATATGATATAAACCCCATCTTTTTATCCTCGATGGCAACAATACAATACGTGCCTTGCTGCCCCTGCTGTCACTGGGAAAGGACACCGCAAGATTGAACCCAAACCTAAGCACTTCTCCCAGTGCAAGAAAGATCAATCTAGTAGGCCAAACCAAATTGATAATTCAAAGAGACTTGCAAAGATAACAAATCATACATAAAAGAATTCAGAGGAGATTCAAATATTGTTCATAGATAATCTTGATCATAAACCCACAATTCATCAGATCTCGAAAAACACACCGCAAAAAGAATTACATCGAATAAATCTCCAAGAAAATCAAGGAGAACTTTGTATTGAGATCCAAAGAGAGAGAAGAAGCCATCTAGCTATTAACTATGGACCCGAAGGTCTGTGGTAAACAACTCACACTTAATCGGAGAGGCTATGGTGTTGATGTAGAAGCCCTCCGTGATCGATTCCCCCTCTGGCAGAGGGCCGGAAAAGGCCCCAAGATGGGATCTCACGGGTACAGAAGGTTGCGGCGGTGGAAATAGGGTTTCGTGGTGCTCCTGGATGTTTTCAGGGTGGCTATATCATTTAACTTGGTAAGATGTGCCACAACAGTTTCAGATTCAAGGCCATAAAAAGGATCAGATTCAACCAAAGTAATAATCTCAGGATCAATAGAGAATTCATAATCCTTATCAGTAACACAGATAGGTGAAGTAGCAAAAGCAGGGTCAGGTTTCATTCTAGCATTAAGAGACTGCTACTTCCATTTAGCTAATAATTTCTTAAGATCATATCTATCTTTACAGGCAAAGATAGCTCTAGCAGCTTCCTCTTCCATAACATAACCCTCAGAAACAACAGGTAATTCATAACCAGGGGGAGAACTTTCATCATCACTATCATCAATAGTAGGATCTTCAATGATTTCATTCTCTCTAACCCTAGCAAGTTGTTCATCAAGAAATTCACCTAATGGCAAAGTAGTATCACGCACAGAAGTAGTTTCATCATAAGTATCATGCATAGCAGAAGTGGCATCATCAATATCATGCGACATATAAGAATTCATAGTAGTAGCAGGTTTAGGTGTCACAAGCTTACTAATAACAGAAGGAGAATTTAGTGCAGAGCTAGATGGCAGTTCCTTACCTCCCCTCATAGTTGAGGGCAAAATCATGGTTCTTTCGTCTTTCAAGTTCCTCATAGTGATCAATAGATATAAATCCCAAGTGACTCAAAGAATAGAGATATGCTCCCCGGCGACGGCGCCAGAAATTAGTCTTGATAACACACAAGTGTAGGGGTTCACAACAGCTTTCGAGGGTAAAGTATTCAACCCAAATTTATTGATTCGACACAAGGGGGGCCAAAGAATATTATTAAGTATTAGTAGTTGAGTTATCAATTCAACCACACCTGGATAACTTAGTATCTGCATCAAAGTATTTAGTAGCAAAGTAGTATGATAGTAATGGTAACAGTGGCAAAAGCAAAGATAATAGTTTTGTAGTAATTGTAACAGTAGCAACGGAAAAGTAAATAAGCAAAGCACAAGATGTGAAAAGCTCGTAGGCATTGGATCAGTGATGGATAATTATGTCGGATGCGAGTCCTCATGTAATAGCTATAACATAGGGTGACACAGAACTAGCTCCAATTCATCAATGTAATGTAGGCATGTATTCCGAATATAGTCATACGTGCTTATGGAAAAGAACTTGCATGACATCTTTTGTCCTACCCTCCCGAGGCAGCGGGGTCCTAGTGGAAACTAAGGGATATTAAGGCCTCCTTTTAATAGAGAACCGGAACAAAGCATTAGCACATAGTGAATACATGAACTCCTCAAACTATGGTCATCATCGAGAAGTATCCCGATTATTGTCACTTCGGGGTTGTCGGATCATAACACATAATAGGTGACTATAGACTTGCAAGATAGGATCAAGAACACACATATATTCATGAAAACATAATAAGTTCAGATCTGAAATCATGGCACTCGGGCCCTAGTGACAAGCATTAAGCATAGCAAAGTCATAGCAACATCAATCTCAGAACATAGTGGATACTAGGGATCAAACCCTAACAAAACTAACTTGATTACATGGTAAATCTCATCCAACCCATCACCGTCCAGCAAACCTACGATGTAATTACTCACGCACGGCGGTGAGCATCATGAAATTGGTGATGGGGATGGTTGATGATGACGATGTCGACGAATCCCCCTCTCCGGAGCCCCGAACGGACTCCAGATCAGCCCTCCCGAGAGAGATTAGGGCTTGTCGGCGGCTCCGTATCGTAAAACGCGATGAAACTTTCTCTCTGATTTTTCTCTCCACGAAACAAAATATATGGATTTGGAGTTGAGGTGGGTGGAGCGTCAGGGGGCCCACGAGACAGGGGGGCGCACCCAGGGGGTGGGCGCGCCCCCACCCTCGTGGACAGGGTGTGGCCCCCCTGGTCTTGATTCTTTCGCCAGTACTTTTTATATTTTCCAAAACTTGCCTCCGTGGATATTCAGGTCATTCCGAGAACTTTTGTTTTCTACACATAAAACAATATCATGGCAGTTCTGATGAAAACAGCGTTAGTCCGGGTTAGTTTCATTCAAATCATGCAAGTTAGAGTCCAAAACAAGGGCAAAAGTGTTTGGAAAAGTAGATACGTTGGAGACGTATCTCCCACCACGGCTACAATGTCCTCAAGATGCCTGGCTGCAGTGGCGTCATCACCGTCGCTTGTGATGAGAAGGGCGCAGTCTGCTACCTCGAGCACGCCTACCGCAGCTGAGAAAGCCGGCGGCGAGGGTGCCATCACGCCTCCCGAGGCCACCCCGCGAAGAAGCAGCTGCTCCCCAAGGACCACCCCGAGATGAAGCATGCATCGGCGAGTGATGACAGCCAGGGCCCCGCCCCTACGACCAAGGTTTGCCTTCCTCCCGTATAGGAAGGCACACCCGACGCCTCCACTACAAAAAAATACTTCTGTGATGATATGTGTTTGTCACATTAGTTCACATTTTCTATCATGCATGTACATCCATGATGATTTTTTGACAGAATCAAGATAGTCATATCTATGCTATCGTAGAAGTGTTCCAGGACAATACCAGAATTATCAGCACGGAAGTGTCCACTTCCATGACGATAAATCGCGCGTCATGGAAGTGTTTTCTTCAAGGGTAACCGACACATGGCATCCACCGTAACGGGTCGTCGTTAAGCTATCAGGTTCCGGGTTGGATCCGATAACCTGTTAATAGCCCTGACCAGTGGGGATTTTCCACTTGTAAAATTCTCATTCGCCGGGGTATCCACGTGTCAGATCAGTGCTGGGACAAATGTCATCCAGCGAATGGACGGGATGCGCCTATGATACGTCGACACGTGGCATGGCCCAACAGTGGCCCATTCAGGTCAAAAGGCTGGCCTATTTGACTTAGTTAAAAGGTAGTGGCCCGGCCCACGGAAGGCCTATTAACGGCATGTTCCATATAGCCCATTTACAGCCCGCTAACTCACGACCCGTTATACCCATCCGAATTAGGCCCAGTAGCTCCATATGGGCCGTCCAATATGATTCTAG
Organism: Triticum timopheevii; assembly: GCA_963921465.1. Classification (NCBI taxonomy): domain Eukaryota; kingdom Viridiplantae; phylum Streptophyta; class Magnoliopsida; order Poales; family Poaceae; genus Triticum; species Triticum timopheevii. The sequence goes on from OY997270.1 coordinate 147,964,566, forward strand.
CCCGTTGTAACTTCCGGCCCATGTATGGCCCATGACGTCTTTTGGCCCATATGAGGCCCTTTGTAAATCTTTGTTCGTAAACCGCCCGTGGTGAAACTGGCCCATAATGAATAGTATATCGCTTTATACCCATTAACGGCCCATTATTCCATTGGGCCGTTACAGCCCGTGTTATCTTTCAGCCTTCTAAGGGCACATTTATTATTGGGCTCATTTCCGGCATTCGATTACTATATGGTCTGTTACTGGCCTGTTCCGCTTGTGGGCCAAATTCAGCCCATGCTTAAAGTCGACCGTCTATGGCCCTTTAATCTATTGGGCCATTTTCATAGCGTCATCAAATATGCCCAATTAATGACCCATTATGCCTGCTGTTGGAATTAAGCCCGTTGTACACATGGGCCTAGTAACGGCCCGTTATGGCCGGCCCATAAATAGACGATTCCCATTATAGCCCGTTTACGACTCATATTGCGGTCCGTTAATTGTCCATGGAAGTACGGCCCATGTTTGGCAAGTCGGTCATACGGCCCGTAGAAGTCCCATTGAATCTACGGCCCGTAGAAGGCCCATGGATCATACAGACCTTAGGAGGCCCACAACAACAGGCAGCAGGACCATGGTTACAACGGTCCATATGTTGCTCATGGTTATTATGGTCTAATTCTAAATAAAAAGGTTCCACGGAAAAAGAAGTGCAACAACTACAAGCAAAAAACAAACAAGACAATAAGGTAATAAATAAGCAAGCTACTTATGCTAGGCTATTACGGCTATTACAAATATTACATCCACTGGGCTTCAAAGTTCGCCACCAGTGCAAATATTGTGAACAAAGCAGCATATTACATACACTGGGCGTCAAAATTGGCCACCAGTGAAAATAAAAGCGGCAGCAAAACAAGTCCAGAATTGAAACCACTTCAGAAGAGCTCAAGAAACGATATCCTGGATACCGACCATGCTGGCAAGAACCTTAGCAAGATTATTAGTTTTCTCTTGTTTGGCGCGAAAATCATGCATCGATTGTTGTTGCACCAGAAAGTATGCATCTGAAATCTGCAAGGACTTCCTTAGTCCTTCGGCTTCTTGCCGCAACACAGCTAACTGATGCCTTTCAGCTTGTAGCTGAGACTGAATAAGCCAAAGTGATTCAGGCAGCGAGTTCTAAGAGCTTGTGCCAGAGGTAGTGGCCAGTAACTCGAACACTACATCAATGCAGGACTTTGGGGTTGTCTCACTATCTGCAAGATAATTTTTATTACCTTTCTTGGAGACCAACATGGTTGTCTCATTATCTTAAACCTTATCAGCATTACTTTCTCTACCATTGCATAATGGGGTGCTATTCTCCAATATTCTGTCCGCATTCTACAAGAGAAACAAACACACACATCACATGTTTAGCATGTAGTATCTGAAACTCATTTTGGTAAACAGGTTCAGTAGTAAGCTGGACAGGATAACAACATGAAACAAACATATATCTATGTACTATGGTCACCGTATTGTCCAGATCATTCTAGTTTATGTTGCCAAATTAAGACAGAGACACAGTTCAAATCATATCTTTTTAAGACACAACAACATAGATAGAATATAAGTGTGGGAAACTACACATCACTGGCAACACTTGTAATGTGCATGACATGAAAACATACATGTTTATACAACTGAAACTGATATCAAGATGGAGCAATAAGTTAGAACAACAATCCAATTAAAGAAATAGGTTTAAAACATACCAGTTGTGCATTGGAGTTTCAATTGGATCCTTCAAATTCGGAATTAGTTGGTATGAGTAAATACAGTGATGCAAGAGCAAAGAGTATGGACCATAGCTACATAATATAACCTGAGTGCAGTTGCTCTCCTGCTTTAAACCTGGCATTTGGGTTCGCTGTGGTTGTCTTCGTGCTTTGGGCACTACAATTGCTTTACAAACTGCTCGTGTGGCGGTACTTTGTGGTGGACATGGTGCTGTGTCAATTAGAATTGGGTTACTATCCGCTGAGGTTGGGGGTTAGATGGGGTGTAGCTGGTTCTTTGTCCAATGGTGTAAATGTACAATTTGGAGGAGTCTCGATTATGTGTGGTGGGGCTAGTTCGTGGGCCAGTACAACCATAGTTCTATCTGCATCGACGGGTATCACCGTCTTTTGTGAAGAATGGGTTTTTACTCCCTTAGATACTGCCATCACCCCTCCAATTCAAATGGCTAATAAACAAGAAAAGGAATTGAAAGTACGTCATTGTAGGATAGACATATGTGGTAATTCACATATATGTTGTCTAACCAAACACGACAACATGACACAATTTCACATATATGATGGCTAACTGAACATGATAGCATAACACAGTCTCAGATATATGATGGCTAACTTAACAGGATATAATGGCATAATTCAATAAATGATGAGTATCTAAACAGGATGACATGACAAAACTATATGATGTCTTTCTAAAATAGTTTGGGATGAAATAATTCACATACATGTTGTCTAAGTATACAGGATGGCATGATATAATTCACATAATTGATTCATATACTAAGCAGTTGGCACTTGCTACCTCTTGAGCATGCGTTAGTTTTCCATTGAAGAGGAAAGGGTGATGCAACAAAGTAGCGTAAGTATTTCCCTCAGTTTTTGAGAACCAAGGTATCAATCCAGTAGGAGGCTACACGCAAATCCCTCGTACCTACACAAACAAATAAGAACCTTGCAACCAACGCGATAAAGGGGTTGTCAATCCCTTCACGGCCACTTGCAAAAGTGAGATCTAATAGTGATAATAATAAGATAAATATTTTTGGTATTTTGTGGTATAGATTGGAAAGTAAAGATTGCAAAATAAAATAGATCGAATACTTATATGATGGAAAGTAGACCCGGGGCCCATAGGTTTCACTAGTGGCTTCTCTCAAGATAGCATAAGTATTATGGTGGGTGAACAAATTATTGTCGAGCAATTGATAGAAAAGTGCATAGTTATGAGAATATATAGGCATGAGCATGTATATAGGCATCATGTCCGTGACAAGTAAGACCGAAACGATTCTGCATCTACTACTATTACTCCACACATCGATCGCTATCCAGCATGCATCTAGAGTATTAAGTTCATAAGAACAGAGTAACGCATTAGGCAAGATGACATGATGTAGAGGGATAAACTAAAGCAATATGATATAAACCCCATCTTTTTATCCTCGATTGCAACAATACAATACGTGCCTTGCTGCCCCTGCTGTCACTGGGAAAGGACACCGCAAGATTGAACCCAAACCTAAGCAGTTCTCCCAGTGCAAGAAAGATCAATCTAGTAGGCCAAACCAAATTGATAATTCAAAGAGACTTTCAAAGATAACAAATCATACATAAAAGAATTCAGAGGAGATTCAAATATTGTTCATAGATAATCTTGATCATAAACCCACAATTCATCGGATCTCGAAAAACACACCGCAAAAAGAATTACATTGAATAAATCTCCAAGAAAATCAAGGAGAACTTTGTATTGAGATCCAAAGAGAGAGAAGAAGCCATCTAGCTATTAACTATGGACCCGAAGGTCTGTGGTAAACTACTCACACTTAATCGGAGAGGCTATGGTGTTGATGTAGAAGCCCTCCGTGATCGATTCCCCCTCTGGCAGAGGGCCGGAAAAGGCCCCAAGATGGGATCTCACGGGTACAGAAGGTTGCGGCGGTGGAAATAGGGTTTCGTGGTGCTCCTGGATGTTTTCAGGGTATATGAGTATATATAGGCGCAGGAAGTCGGTCAGGGGAGCCACGAGGGGCCCACGAGGGTTGGGGGCGCGCCTACCCCCCTGGGCGCGCCTCCCTACCTCGTGGCCGCCTCGTTTGTTCCTTGACGTCCACTCCAGTCTCCTTGATTGCGTTTGTTCCAAAAATAACTCTCCCGAAGGTTTCATTCAGTTTGGACTCCTTTTGATATTCCTTTTCTGCGAAACACTGAAATAAGCAAAAAAATACTCCCTCCGTCCGAAAATACTTGTCGGAGAAATGTCTAAAAATGAATGTATCTATAACTAAAATACATCTAGATACATCCATTCCTCCGACGAGTATTTCCGGACGGAGGGAGTAGCAATTTGGGCTGGGCCTCCGGTTAATAGGTTAGTCCCAAAAATAATATAAACGTGTACAGTAAAGCCCATTAAACATCCAAAACAGATAATATAATAGCATGAAACAATAAAAACTTATAGATACGTTGGAGACGTATCAAGCATCCCCAAGCTTAATTCCTACTCGTCCTCGAGTAGGTAAATGATAAAAACAGATTTTTTGATGTGGAATGCTACCTAACATATTTCTCAATGTAATTTTCTTTATTGTGGCATGAATGTTCAGATCCAAAAGATTCAAGATAAAAGTTTAATATTGACATAAAAATAGTAATACTTCAAGCATACTAACAAAGCTTATCCCTACAAAATCATATAGTTAGGCCATGCTTCATTTTCATCACACAAAATGATCCCATCATGCACAACCCTGGTTTCAGCCAAGCAATTGGTTCATACTTTTTAACGCGCCTCAGCCTTTTCAACCCTCATGCAATACATGAGCGTAAGCCATGGATATAGCATATGTGTGGAGTAGAATATGATGATAGGGATTATGTGAGAAAACAAAAAGGAGAAAGTCTCATATTGACACGGCTAATCAACGGGCTATGGAAATGCCCATCAATTGATGTCAATACAAGGAGTAGGGATTGCCATGCAACGGATGCACTAGAGCAATAAATGTATGAAAGCTCATCAAAAGAAACTAAGTGGGTGTGCATCCAACTTTCTTGCTCACGAAGACCTAGGGCAATTTGAGGAAGCCCATCATTGGAATATACAAGCCAAGTTCTATAATGAAAAATTCCCATTAGTATATGAAAGTGACAACATAGGAGACTCTCTATCATGAAGATAATGGTGCTACTTTGAAGCACAAGTGTGGAAAAAGGATAGTAACATTGCCCCTTCTCTCTTTTTCTCTCATTTTTTCTTTTCTCTTTTTTTGTGGGCTTCTTTGGCCTCTTTTTTTATTTGGGCTTCTTTGGCCTCTTTTATTTTTCATAAAGTCCAGAGTCTCATCCCGACTTGTGGGGGAAATGGGAATCATTGCTTCCATCATCCTTTCCTCACATGGGACAATGCTCTAATAATGGAAATCATCACACTTCTATTTATTTACAACTCAAGAATTACAACTCAATACTTAGGACAAAATATGACTCTATGTGAATGCCTCCGGCGGTGTACCGGGATATGCAATAAATCAAGAGCGACATGTATGAAAGAATTATAAGGTGGCTTTGACACAAATACGATGTCAACTACATGATCATGCAAAAGCAATATGACAATGATGGAGCGTGTCATAATAAACGGAACGGTGGAAAGTTGCATGGCAATATATCTCGGAATGGCTATGGAAATGCCATAATAGTTAGGTATGGTGGCTGTTTTGAGGAAGATATAAGGAGGTTTATGTGTGATAGAGCGTACCGTATCACGGGGTTTGGATGCACTGACGAAGTTTGCACGAACTCTCAAGGTGAGAAAGGGCAATGCACGGTGCCGTAGAGGCTAGCAAATTGCGGAAGGGTAAGAGTGCGTATAATCCATGGACTCACATTAGTCATAAAGAACTCATATACTTATTGCAAAAAGTTTATTAGCCCTTGAAGCAAAGTACTACTACGCATGCTCCTAGGGGACATATTTTAGAGTGTAGATTCACTTATTTTGCTCCATATGTAGTCACTTGTTGAAATCTCTAAAAAGAAAAATATTTAGGAACAGTGGAAGTATGATATAGAAACCAAATAGGTGGCGTTCACACAAAGCAAATCTAAACTAAGTTGATGACATATAGGATGTATAAATTAAGCAATGCGAGGCGCCATATGCATGATAGGACCAACATCAGCATGCCAGGTTAGAGCAACCACCTTAGGGGGTAAATAGAAGTGGTCGGCTCCCTCTGAATTGCCCTCTGAACAGTTATCTTCCTTTGGAATACAATCTGGAATGGGGGGAGGGGGGCCCCCACTTCGCCCACCATGGAGCGGCATCTGCATGACATTATATTCCCACACACCGGTCTTCTCTTTTTCTCTACATGTTCAGTATGATTGTGTACAATAACTGACATGCATAATAAAAAAACATAGTTAGATTATGTAAGGCCTAAGGGGTGCAAGGAGAAATCAAGACTGATGGTAGCAAATGAGTGGATAGATCCAAAACTAATGATAGCAGGCAGATGATAGCTTCCATTCAAAAAGATAGACGATGGATCATCTACTGTTTGTTGCCCACCCAACATGAACCACATAGAAGACCCTACATGAACCAGATACTAGACAGATACTATTCGTTGCTGCCTCGATATGTGCCCCACAACCATTTTAAAACTCAAGTTTGAACATTAGTTTGGACCTGACTCGGAGTCTAAGAGGTGAACAGGACGAAAGTAGCAGGTAAAAATAACCGATGTATATGGTAAGCAGACACGAAAGAGTGCAACCTATGTTCCGGAACTGTGTAGTCCTCAGGTTCATCTGCTCAGTTAAGGATGGTAATGTAGTTGGCATGGCTGCCAGCAATGGGGAAGATGATCTGAGGCGGCGAAAGAAGGTCTGCAGGGGGAATCTCTACTGCAGTGAACGCTTATTTCGATGGTGCATGTTAGGTGGGGTGGATGACGGCACGGCAGGAGCAGGAAAACATACAGAGTTTTCTTAGACACCTATCTGAAAATGAAGTAAATCCGTAAGGGCTCCTTAAAATTGGAGGATTCCAAAAATGCAGGGATAGGAAAAACACAGGAATATGATAGGAATGCACGTGCAAAATAGAGCATTTGCAAACATAGGATTTCTGTCAACCTGGGTGTTTGGTTCACATGAATTGGAAGAACACATGAATGGAGAAACATGGTCAAATTAAAGTCAAACCACATTAAAATGTAAAATAAAAATCTTATTATGCTAGTAATGCACTTAGTCCTGTTCTTCATGCATATTAATTTGAAAAGGATGTCCAAGTGGATATTAAAATTCCTACGTTCTTTCTTTGAAAGAGACACCAAAGGAAAAAAATCCTCTAGTTTTGCTTTGCTCCATTCCTTCTAACTAAATGCATGAATAGTAGTACCATAGTAAAGTTTCTAGTTCCTATGTTTTCCTTCACTTTTTCTTTGAACCAGTGGTGATTCTAGTAGGCAGTGTTCAACAGGCTGAAGCCTACCCTCGAAATATTTTGCGAGCTTAGATTTGGTCCACATGAATATCATATAATGGATATCTTGCTAAACCGATTCAAATTGTGGTTCAAAAGAGCATTTAGTTTTCTCCCTGTTAACTTTGTGACCACGATTCATTTATTTCTAGATTTGCAACTTCTTTGAACCAAAGGATCCTTGAGGGATCGACATGAATGTAGAGTAACAAAGTGATGCGACGAGTGCACAACCTCTTTGGCATAGCCTTGTCGACCTCAACATCATTGGGTTGGACGTGGAGGATGGTGATGCTGGTGTGACTGTCAGAGGCGGGGAAGAAGATCTGAGGCCTCTAGAGACGCCGCCGAGGGTACTGCTCCGATCCACTGTGATGGATGGTTCCGTCCTTGGAGTAGCTCCGGTGAGGTGTACGACAGTAAGGCTGAAGCAGGACAAGATAGACAACGTTAATCTAAAGTGGGAGTCTAATAGCATCTGCAATAGATGATGTAAAATACACCACCAAAAAGTGCTAGACGTAAAATGCATCAGCTGCGCCGTGGCCGCTCTGACAGATGCTATAAATACCATTGACTCCGAACTTAGTTGAAGAAACTAAACTTTATAGTCAAAACTAAATTTTACTGTCGAAACTGAATTTTACTGACGAAACTGATTGAACTGCCATAGAAGTTTAGGGCTTTCGAGCACTGGTAGCATAGAAGCAGTGATCTAAATCAGCAGCCACTTGAGCAGGGAACGCATTAGCAGAGAGCAGCTCATGTAGCAGCACCACGAGTGAGTGCTAAAGCAGCAACTCCTATAGCTGCCGCAAATCGTGCAACATCAGCAGCGCGAGCGAGAGCAAGAGCAGAGCAGGGCAGCAACATGAACGAGAGCAAGAGCAGAGCAGCAGCACGAACAAGAGCAAGAGTGGAGCAGCAGTGTTACCAACAGCAAGAGCAGAGCAGAGCAGCAGCATGAACGAAAGCAAGAGTAGTGCGGCAGCGCGATCGACAGTAAGAGTAGAACCACAGTGTGAGAGAGAGCCAGAGCAGCAACAACAACAGCGTGAGCGAGAGCCGGAGCAGCAGCAGCTATTGCTGGTGTGGATGCCGCTGCCGAGGAAGCAACGACATGGGGAGAGACGCCATGGAGGAGGTGGCCGGTGACGGCGCTATCGATGGAGACCCGCCATGGCTGCTTGGTATCGAGCACCGATAGCCCATGCGATCTAATAAAAGATAAAATGCAGCGGTGAGTGCAGAACCTCCTTGGTGGTGCCGAGTAGGCCTCAGCTTCATCGGAGGAATTGGTGAGGGTGCTGCGAGTCCGGTGGGGTAGGTCATGACGATGTTGTGGGGATGGAGGTGGCACGATAGACGAGGCAAATGTCGGGGTGGCTCCTTGGAGGTGGACGACGAGATCGACGACGGATCCTCATCCGGTGCGGTGGATGAGGGACGTCGAGTTGTTGTTGTGGACGACGTTGTCGGGGAAGAGTCTCAGGCTGGGCAGCGTTTGGGAGGCCGACGGAGGAGCGTGGGGTTTCGCGGGTTTTGGCGGCCTCGGTGTATGAATGGGGGGGGGCGAAGGGGAAGGTAGGGGGAACCATGGCTTAGGGACGCGCTTGTCTGAAATGTTGGGTAAGTTATGAACGTACCCCCACCGGTTTTGACCACGTGACATCGAGGCGGCATTACTGGATGAGGGGTAGAAGGGGGATTTCACGTGTCTGGGCTGCGGGACCGATTTCGGATGAGGAGGGAGTTTTCGCGCGCGTCGAAATTTCGGGATAACAAGGCATGGCGCGGGTTGAATAGGTGGGAGTTTCGCAGCAGAAGAGACAAAAGATACTCGAGCTTGAAAATTTCGGGATAACAAGGCGCGGATTCCATGTTTGGCAAAACAAACTTAACGTGTACAAAAAAGTCAATCCATACAAGACACAAGAGAGTCATGTCCCCTTTTACTATATTGCTATAAATGCCATTGAAAAACTAAAAGAAAAATGTAATTTTTTTGGAAGAACAAGATTATCCTCTACAGTACCAAATCAATTCGCACTTCCCTCAATAAAAACAAAAAACAAATCAATTCCCACCACAAGAAAGAGTCATGTCTCTTTTTATATGATTACAAATGCCAAGTTCTCGAATTTCAATTTTTGAATCCACGTTATGCTGAATTCGAATATATCGTTAGGTGATATTGCGGTTTATAATGGATGTAGTCCTACATTTTGATCTTCCATCTTATATGAACATTTTACTCCACCCTATTCAGTTACTAGTAATAGAATAATATTCTGTTACCTTCGGTCCCTATATAGACGTGATGCAGCTAGCCGATGACCAATCCCCCCCCCCAAAAAAAAGCCCACCCCGCCTCCTAACCTCCAGCATCTCCCAGATCCCGATCCACCCACCCACAACTCCCATCGCCGCCGGTGTCCCGCTTCCCGCTTACACCGGCGGCTGTAACCTTAGGAAACGGGCGAGGTTATCCACTGGCGGCGGGTTGTTGTTGTTGGCATTGTTGTTATTGGCATTGCCCTGGTTCTGAACTAACAACTGCATCAGGATATTCTGCTACTGGATCAACTGGGTGATCTCCGGTGGGAAAACAAACTCGGGGTCTCTCCTCGGAGGCATCTGATGGGTTTAGATGGAAGAGATTTAGAATAGAAAAAGATCTAGGGGAGAAACACTACCCATATGTATATGAGACAAACACAAGCATTCAGTCAATCAAACAAGCAAGGGCATACAAAACGGTCTAGGACTATCGCAAAAGTGCTCACTACTACTAGTTACATGGGGGAAAATACTATTATCATATGGTGGTCATCTAGAAATTTTGATCGGTGGAAGACTCCATGATGTCTGCTCCAGCTTCATCTTCGTAATCATCATCACTTGAATCCGAGTCGGTGTCGTCGATGATGATGTAATTGTCTGGATGTATGAGGTCTTCTTTCGGAACTGGTCCTCCCATAAAGATTCCGATCCTCTCCACTAGGTCGTCATTCTTCTCCAATAGGGTCTTGATTTCCTCCTCATATCCATCGCATGTGAATTTAAGTTCTTCCTCTAGCTCGATGATCCTGGTCTTCGCCTTCTTCAACTCGATCATGTCTGCGCACATCTGGTTCTCCTAACGTCGAATGTGCTGGTTTTGCTCCTGGATAAAGGCTGCGGCAGATCTATCCTTCCTGGTGCTGATCATCTCCCATTGTTCATTTCGGCGCCCACATATTTGATAGGTGGTATCCTCAAGTTCCTTGTTGTAGATTTCTCCAATGCGCCCCATGGTAATATGAGCTGCCATACTCTTGCCAAGGCTCCAAGTGGGTGCTTCAAAATAAAACTCTATGGGTTTGGAATTTGGCGAGAACGTCCTTCCTGGAACTCGTACTTGAATCATCCAGCGCTCTTCTTCTGGTAGAGTGGCGTTGTTCGTTCCAGTGAAGCTTGGTATTCCAATATTCAAGTACCTAGTGACTTCCTTCAAGTGGCGTCCAAAAGGTGTGTCTTCATCCGGCTGTGCAAACTTGGTCTTCATCTCCTTCATCCTAAAGAGTGGAAAGAGAAGAGGAGTCAGAAATGAGAAGAGAAGTGTGACCTATGGTTTATCTTAGTGGTCGTGTCCTACACTCAGCGTGTGCTCTAATACCATCTTGTAGCGACCCGACCTTAGATGGTCAAGTCTCTGTGCTCAGGTGTCATCCCTAGATCAGTAATGCTGACACCACACAGTACTTCGAAGGATTTATAACAGAGTAGCAATCACACACTTATTACATCGAATGTCTCAAAATAGAACTTATTACAATAATATAGCTTAAGGCCATCTAATACGATAACAGCGGAAGGCTTGGAAGATAAAGTGAGTCCATCAACTCCAACGGCATAACTGAGCTGCACGGCAACGACCTACGAACCTTACTCCTCGTCTGAAAAGTCTGCAACATAATATGTTGTAGCCTGAGAATGGGTCAGCACATGGAATATGCTGGCAATGTAACACAAAAGAGCAATAACAGAGTAATGCTACCACTACATGCATATTTGGCTGGTGGAAAGCTCTATGGTTACAGTTTTGCGAAAAGCCAATTTTTCCCTACTACAAAGGAATCAATTTTAATTTAACTATCATGGTAGTTGAAACATCATTCGAGAAGGTAAACCCCAACTCAATGATCCCAATTAGAAGTAATTAACAACCCAAGCAAATTTAATTTAAGAGTGTTGAGATACATGCGAATACTCAAGTACTAGATACTCAGAATTGTCCATAACCGGGGACACGGCTAACCATGATTAGATTGTACACTCTGCAAAGGTTTGCGCACTTTTCCCCGCAAGACTCGATCGCCTCCGTTGATTCTCGCACTGCATGGTGTTTGAGAGACGGATGACCGAGACACAGTCTTTCAGAAGCATTAACTCTCTACTCCGGGCAGACCATACCAAACCTACAAACCCACTACCTGCTGATCCACCTCTTCAAGAGCTTCACGCAACTTACTCAAACTATGCTAGAGCCCATAATAGCCTGCGGCTGCACACGGAAGTTTCTAGCATGAATAGACTCAGTTCCCTTTGAGCCTGGGTGGCGGTCCATAGGAGAATCACACGGTAACCCCGGGATTTCCAAAAAATAAAACAAGCAATCACTGGTAACCCCAGGTGCCTCAATCCACCCAGATGTGTATTAAAGTTGCCACCTTAAGTAAACCATTAATTATCAATCTCACATCTGTCATGGATATCACTCAAACCCAATCCACGTCTACGAGCATAGCATGGCAATATAAGCAATACGTAGAAGTAACTCCCAAGGGTTTGATAATAAAACAGGACAATAGGTTCTACCTCAGCAACTACTTCCCAAAACCCACATGTTAAAAGCATCCTAATCATGCAATGTTTGAGGATTGAATCTAATGCATAAAAACTGGGTATGAAAAGAGTATGATCAATGTGTTACTTGCCTTGCTGACGATCCGGGTATCCTAGAGACTCGTAGTAACACGCTTCGCACTCCGGGAATTCTAACGCAAGCAAACAATAACATACATAAGCAAAAATCAAAGATGTGCAAGTAGAAATCCAAATAAAAGAGTCTGACCGGAGAGTTCAACTTAAGAACTCCGGTTTGCAAGAAGAATCAAATCAAACAAAGCAACGAAACTCAAACGGCAAAAGAAACAACCTCGTTTTGCTATTCTGGATCTAGGTCAAATTTTACAGAAGAAAAATCTTGCTTGAGTTGATTATTCGGAAAGAGGGTTTCGAGATGAAACTCCAGGCGCTTGAATCGCCTGATTCCGATAAACGAGCAAAAAGATAAACATGTTTGAAAATCGGGTCAGGAATCGCGATCAGAATAATCGCGGAATAAATCCGATAAAAAGAAAAACGATGAACTGCTAAACGGACGAACGTTCGTTAGCAGAAACTAAACAGTGAACGCGTTCGTTAAAAGGAACGGACGAACGGACGTTCTCTAAATAAATAAACCGGGAAAAAAATAAACCGATCTAGAAAAAAACGATCTAGGGTTTTCAAAAACAACCGAAGGGTTTATTTTAGAAAAAAAAAACCGGCGACGGGGTCGGGTACCTCCGGCGAGGCTCGTCCGGCGGGGCGGCGGCTCCGGCGGGGATTGGCGACGGCGGCGGGGCTGCGGGGCTGCGGCGGGAGGCGGCGGCGATGCGGGGCTCCGGCGGCGGCTCCGGCGGCGGCGGATCGGGCCTGCGGGGCTGCGGCGGCGGCGGCGGGTGGCGGTGGTGGTGTGGCGGCGGTGTGGCGGTGGGGGCGGCGGCTTTATAGGTGGGCGGGGCGGCTCGGCTTGGGGAAGGGGGCGCCCGGGGGTGGAGTCCGGCTCTGACCCGCCCTCGGCGTCCGTGCCGCGCACGGCGCACGCGCGGGGAAGGCGGCGGCGGCTGGCTGGGCCGGCCTGCTCGGCTGGGCCTTCGACCCATTCGGGCGTGAGGGTGTTTTTTTAAACATTCTGCCGAAAGAAAAATTCCTAGAAAAATAAATAAAAATCTAAAAATTCAAAAACAAGTTTTCTCCATCTAAATAAAATATTTAGAACAAGATGAACTTTTCTTGGCCCCTAAAATGCAAATTTAAAACATGCAACATTTTTCTAGGGCAATAAAATCCCGAATAAATTCAAATAAAATCCCAAAAATGATTTTAACATTTTTCCTCCGATATTTCAATTATTTTGGAGAAGTCATATTATCTCCCCTCTTTTTTAATATTTTAAAATGAAATATTTTCTTGAGAGAAAATAATTAAAATCAAATCCTCGTCTTCACTATTTGATAAGAGTTTCAAATATGAAAATTAGAAAATCCCCAACTCTCTCCGAAGGTCCTTGAGTTGCTTAGGATCTCGAGGATTGCAAACAAAAAAATAATGAAATATGATATGCATGGATGATCTATGTATAACATGCCAAATTGGAAATTTGGGATATTACACCAAGGCCTTAGGAGCTTCTTCAAATGCATCAATCTCCTCTTAAATCTTGTCCTTGCCTTTTTGCTTGTGGTCTTGTGGTGGAAGATCATCTTGGGCTTGTGTCCCTTTGAAGGAAGTAGGATCATACTTCTCTTGTTGAGGAACAAACTTTTCTTGGGGTATTGATCTTCTTCCCACTCAACTCCATTGGCATTTAACTTTCATTCAAAACCAACACCTTGGTTCTTCCGGTGCCTTCCTTCCTTGCGTACAATTTCCTCAAATTGCTTACTCCCGGCAAGGCTCTTGTAAACACCTTTCTCTATAATTCCCTTCAATAAGCTATTTTCTTGCTCAAGTGTAATTTGGCTAAGAGAATCATTAGTGGAATCAAGAGAATTACTAGAAGCAACAACATTGAATTTAGCATGATTATTGTTACTACTAGAGGAAGAATCCTTCTTGTTCTTGTTACTAGACCTGACTTGAGGCATGTAAGTAGATAAGAGTAAACGCTTGCCAATGTAAGAAGAACTTTTCTTACGAAGATCATCATTGATTGCCTTTAAGAACTCATGCTCTTGCTCAAGGTTCAGCTTTTCAAAGCGTAACTTCTCATGAGTCCTTAAAAGTTCTCGATGATCTTCTAAGCTAGTTTCATGAGCTAACTTAAGAGTGTTTAGTTCTTTAGTTAGAAGCTCAATCTTCTCCTTATCATTGTCATTCGTTTTATCTTGATTAGCATGATTAATTGACGTTTCATCATAGTATTCATCACTAGAGTTGTCAACAAGTAAATCATCATCACCTAACAAGTCATCTTGATCACTATTGAAATCAACATACTCGGGGTGTGTTACCTTTGGGCCTTTAGCCATGAAGCATCTTCCAAGTCCTTCATTTGGCGAATCAAATATGTCGTAGGAGTTGGTTGACACAAGTGCTAGACCGGCAACACCTTCATATTGAGTATATTCGGAGTCGGAGTGATAGCTTCTCTCAGAGTGATTGTCGGAGTCGGAGCCGGATACCCATTCACCAACATGAGCTTGATGTCTTCGTTTTGCGTAGCTCCTTGATGACTTGTCCTTCCTTTCCGAATCCTTGCTTCTCTGGGATGTTCTTTGTTCTTAACGATCATCTCTACTCCTTCTCTCTCTTGGTGGTGATTCTTCTCTTCTACTTCTCCTCTTAGGTGATTCTTCTCTTCTTTTGTAGGGTTCCGTACACTCATTGGAATAGTGTTTGGGTCTTCCACAATTGTATCAATTACGCTCTCGACTAGAAGATCTTTTGTCATTGTAGGACCTTGACTTGGAGCTTTTCTCTTTGCTTCTACTCTTGTAGAATTTGTTGAAGTTCTTCACCATTAAGCTCAATTCTTCATTGAAGGTTTGTTTCTCACTTGATGATGTGGGGGCTTCACATGAGGCTTTGTAAGCACCACTTGACTTGTTGTGAAGTTCCTCCTTATCCTTGAGTGACATCTCATGAGCAACAATTCTTCCAATGACTTCCGTTGGCTTGAGATCTTTGTAATTGGGCATCATTTGGATCAATGTGCACACGGTATCATATTTTCCGTCCAAAGCTCTTAGGATCTTCTTGATGATCAATTTGTCGGTCATATCTTCACTTCCTAAGCCGGCAATCTCATTTTTGATAAGAGCAAGCCTAGAGTACATTTCAGCGACACCTTCACCATCCTTCATTTTGAACTTGTCAAGTTGACTTTGAAGCACATCCAACTTGGATTCCTTGACGGAGTCGGTACCTTCATGCATATCAATCAAAGTATCCCAAATTTCCTTTGCATTCCCAAGACGGCTGATTTTGTTGAATTCTTCGGGGCACAATCCGTTGAAGAGGATATCACAAGCTTGAGCGTTGTATTGCAGCATATTCAACTCTTCCACGCTAGCTTCACGGTTCAGTTCTCTCCCATCAAAGAATTCACCTTGCAAGCCAATACACATAATAGCCCAAATGGCGGGGTTATGTCCAAGAATATGCATTTTCATCTTATGCTTCCAACTAGCAAAATTAGTACCATAAAAGAAAGGACCTCTATGGTGATAATTTCCCTCGCTAGATGCCATACTCTCCTAGGTTGTGAAACCAAGGCTATGACCACCAAAAGCTATGGAAATCAAAGCTAATGGAGACCAAAGCTCTGATACCACTTGTAGGATCGAAAGTATGTCTAGAGGGGGGGGGGTGATTAGACTACTTGACCAAATAAAAACTTATCCTTTTCCCAATTTTAGTCTTTGGCAGATTTTAGCTATCTTAGCACAAGTCAAGCAATCTCAACACAATTCAAGCAAGCATGCAAAGAGTATATGAGCAGCGGAAAGTAAAGCATGCAACTTGCAAGAATGTAAAGGGAAGGGTTTGGAGAATTCAAATGCAATTTGAGACACAGATGTTTTTGTCATGGTTCCGATAGGTGGTGCTATCGTACATCCACGTTGATGGAGACTTCAACCCACAAAGGGTAACGGCTGCGCGACTACACGGAGGGCTCCACCCACGAAGGGTCCACGAAGGACTTGCTTGACTAGCGGTAGATCTTCAAGAAGTAGGTGATCTCCTTGCCCTTACAAACTCCTTGGTTCAACTCCACAATCTTGTCGGAGGCTCCCAAATGACACCTAGCCAATCTAGGAGACACCACTCTCCAAGAAGTAACAAATGGTGTGTTGATGATGAACTCCTTGCTCTTGTGCTTCAAATGATAGTCTCCCCAACACTCAACTCCCTCTGACAGGATTTGGATTTGGTGGAAAGAAGATTTGAGTGGAAAGCAACTTGGGGAAGGCTAGAGATCAAGATTCATATGGTAGGAATCGAATATCTTGACCTCAACACAAGTGTAGGAATGGAATATCTTGACCACATATGGTGGGACCGACATGCAACTCGGTAGGACCGATATGGTTAGGGTTAGGGCATAACGTAATCTCGGTATGACCGATTACAAAAACTCGGTAGGACCGATTTTGGTAATAAGCTAACCACAGAGTTGGTCAGGCAAACTCGGTGAGACCGATTACACAAACTCGGTGGGACCGATTTTGGTAATAAGCTAACCAGGGAGTTTGCATTGTAATCTCGGTAGTACCGATTACTCAAACTCGGTGAGACCGATTTTGGTAATGGACATACACAGAGAGATTACACTCCCATCTCGGTGAGACCAAGATCCTTATCGATGAGACCGATTTGCCTAGGGTTTGTGGCAGTGGCTAAGACATCTGAACTCGGTTGCGCCGGATGGAAAGAATCAGTGGGGCCGAGTTTGACTTTTGGTTTAGGTCATATGTGGATGTGGGAAAGTAGTTGAGGGTTTTGGAGCATATCATTAAGCACTATGAAGCAAGAACCTCATTAAGCAACACCTCATCCATCCTTGATAGTATTGGCTTTTCCTATAGACTCAATGTGATCTTGGATCACTAAAATATAAAATGTAGAGTCTTGAGCTTTGAGCTTGAGCCAATCCTTTTATCCTTAGTATTTTGAGGGGTCCACTTTTCTCATCAATGCCATGCCATTCATTGAGCTTTTCCTGAAATATTTATCTTGGAATAATGTTAGCTCAATGAGCTATATGTTGTTAGGAATTACAAAAACCACCTAGGGATAGTTGCACTTTCAGCTTGAGATTTGATAGAAGTGCGTGGCACATATCTTAACCCATGAGACCCAAGTTCAATGGCCCACTTGGCGACTCATCCTGTGGCTTCTCTGTTTTGAATGATATCCCCCAAAGGAGCAGAACTAACCACAATGATGGGGTGGTCCAGGAAGTATTGCTTAAGCTTCGGGCTTGCCATGAACACCCCATAAACAAGCTTCTGCCAATGCGGATACCGTTGCTTTGTAACACCCCGGATGTAACTTTCCATATTTGTAACTCCAACTCTTGCCATTTTCGGCTATGTGTTATGATATTCTCTCCGTGGTTGGATTTTTTGTCTTTCATTTTGCTTTTGTTCATGTCATGCATCTCATATCATGTCATCATGTGCATCTCATTTGCATACGTGCTCGTCTCATGCATCCGAGCATTTTCCCCGTTGTCCGTTTTGCAATCCGACACTCCCACATGCACCGGCGCACCCCTCTTGTCTCTTTTCGTGAGCGGGTGTTAAACATTCTCGAAATGGGCCGAGGCTTGCCAAGTGGCCTTGGTACACCACCGGTAGACCACCTGTCAAGTTTCGTTCCATTTGGAGGTCGTTTGATGCTCCAACAATTAACCGGGTAACCGCAAAGGCCTTTTGTGTGTTGCAGCCCGACACCCCTCCAAAACAGCCCAATAACCCATCTAAGTCACTTCCATGCTCTCACTCGTTGGATCACGACCGTGTGGGCGAAAACCGCACATCAATTGGAGCCTCCTAGCTCCCTCTACCTATAAATATGTGCTTTCCCCCGGATTTTTCGCGCAGTCCAACCCTAGCACCGCTCCCTCTCTACGGCCGGACGCGTCCGGCCTGAGCCGGACGAAACCACCGCCGCCTGCCACGTGGCCTCCGCCGTCCTCCCGCCGCTGCAGCCCGCAGGGCCCGCGGGAGGCCCTCCCGGCCCGGATCGGCCACCGCCTCCGCCCGGATCCGCCGCCGCCGTCGCCCTCGGCCGCCGCCTCCGCCGACCCGCCGCCGTCCGCCACCGCCCTTCGCTGCCGGTCGCCGCCCCGCCGCGGCACGCCACCGCTGCCCGACCCGGCGCGCCCCACGCTCGAGCCACGACTCCCGCCGCCGGCCAGCGTCGGATCCGCGCCGGCCCGACCCCGACAACCTCTCCCAAGCCCTTCTCTGGCCGCTGTGCGCCCCATCTCCGGCGAGGGCCCGGCCCCGCGTCGATCCGCGCCCGATACAGATCTGGAGACGGTTGACTTCTTTCCCCCTCTATTTTTCTGCCAAGTCCCGAATTTATCATATTATGTGGCTCTGTTCATCGCATCGTATCTCCTTGCATACTGCTCCGTTTCATGCACATGATATATCAAAATGTTCGTCAGGTTGTGCTATTAATTTTGTTCCATTGGGCCATGTTCATTTGAGGTGTTCTAGATGCCCAAATCTCTGATGCAAGAGTGCTATATGATGTTTACTGCTGTCTGTTAACAGAACTTGATGTTTTGTCATTTTTGTTGCATTTGATGTGTGCGTCTTATGAGCATGAGCTCTACATGTGTTTTGAACTATGCCATGTATTCTTTAAATAGGTGATTGCCATTTATTTTTGTGGTTTATGTGGTGACTAGAACAAGCATGCTAATTAGGCTTTGTGGTGATGCTGATTTCAGTCCTTGTTCTGCTGTTATTTTGATGCCATGTAAACTTGATGCTACAGAGATATCCATGCTTATTTTGAGAAACTTCAGTAAGGATGTTTTGAACACATGGTTATGCTCTATCCATCCGTGCCCCTGTTTGCAATTATGGAGTAGTCTAGCATGTCATTTTCTTGCTCTACTTTTGCTATAAAATGTTTCTTGGCAGATTGTTTACATGTTATTCAATTTTGCCAAGGTTGTTGTAGT
This sequence comes from Triticum timopheevii, assembly GCA_963921465.1. Classification (NCBI taxonomy): domain Eukaryota; kingdom Viridiplantae; phylum Streptophyta; class Magnoliopsida; order Poales; family Poaceae; genus Triticum; species Triticum timopheevii. Next base: position 147,983,854 of record OY997270.1, read on the forward strand.
TGATCCTCGCATGCTATGAGCTTGTTATTGCCATGTTTAGTTTCATAAACATGTATTCTTGCTGGGTCTATGCTTATATTGTCATGCAATGACTTGTGATGAGTGAATCGAGCACACAAATATGCCTTCATGATTCTGTTAACGCCATGCTCTGTTTTCTGAATCTGTTAACGAAACTTGCTATGTTTACATGGGTGCCATCATATCTTCGAATCCTTTTTGGCTCATGGTCAGTAAGGGAATTTTGTCTATGCTTTGAGTAGAATCATGCCATGCCTTGTTTTGCTATTATAAGTTCCTATAGCATGTTGATTGCTTGCTCTAAACATTGCTACCTGATGCTGTTTCTGCCATGTTCAGTATTTGCACTGTCTGTGAAGCTGATATCTTTTGCACTTTTTCCATGTTTGTTTGAACCTGTTAGTGTGTGAATTAGCCGTATCTCAGTGTTCATCTTTTGTCAAGCATCTCTTGTAGATCACTGTCAAATGCTTTTTTGTTATGTTGGGGTGCTGTAGCATAGTTTCTTGACGTATTCCAAGTGCTATCATGCTGTTAATCGCAGAATTGTGCCATCCTTGTTTTGCTTGCCATTTGCAAACCGTGCATCCGATTCCGGTGATCTTTATATCGATTTCAACCGAAATCATATCATCTTTCCAGCGGCATACTTGGTTTGCGAAGTTGATGCCTTGTTCATCATTTTTCTTCCAGAGCACGCATATGCATTTCATATCACATCTCGCATATCATGCCATGTATTGCATCATGTTGCTTGTGCATTGCACTGTGGTTGATTGTGATTCCATTGCTTGTGTTCTTGCTTTGGGTAGAGCCAGGAGACGAGTACGTGCACGAGGAACCTGTTGAGTACGCTAACGAGGATCAAGCTTTCGACAACTCTGAGAACCTTGCAGGCAAGATGACCATACCCTCGATATCACTTCTATCTTTGCTTTGCTAGTTGCTCGCTCTATCGCTATGGTTGCTCTACCTACCATCTGTTTATCATTCCTCCCATATTGCCATGTCAAGCCTCTAACAATCCTTTCCTAGCAAACCGTTGTTTGGCTATGTCACCGCTTTTGCTCAGCCCCTCTTATAGCGTTGCTAGTTGCAGGCGAAGGTGAAGTTTGTTCCTTGTTGGAACATGGATATTTTGGGATATCACAATATATCTTGTCTAATTAATGCACCTATATACTTGGTAAAGGGTGGAAGGCTCGGCCTTATGCCTGGTGTTTTGTTCCACTCTTGCCGCCCTAGTTTCCGTCATACCGGTGTTATGTTCCTTGATTTTGCGTTCCTTACGCGGTTGGGTGATTTATGGGACCCCCTTGACAGTTTGCTTTGAATAAAACTCCTCCAGCAAGGCCCAACCTTGGTTTTACCATTTGCCACCTAAGCTTTTTTCCCTTAGGTTTTCGCGAGCCCGAGGGTCATCTTTATTTTAACCACCCCGGACCAGTGCTCCTTCGAGTGTTGGTCCAAACTAGAGCCACTTGCAGCGCCACCTCAGGGACACTTGGGGTCTGGTTTTAGTTGTACGTAGTGTTCATCCGGTGTGCCCTGAGAATGAGATATGTGCAGCTCCTATCAGGATTTGTCGGCACATTGGGCGGTCTTGCTGGTCTTGTTTTACCATTGTCGAAATGTCTTGTAACCGGGATTCCGAGGCTGATCGGGTTTTCCTGGGAGAAGGAATATCCTTCGTTGACCGTGAGAGCTTGTGATGGGCTAAGTTGGGACACCCCTGTAGGGTATTATCTTTCGAAAGCCGTGCCCGCAATTATGAGGCAGATGGGAATTTGTTAATGTCCGGTTGTAGAGTACTTGACACTTGACTACATTAAAATGCATCAACTGCGTGTGTAGTCGTGATGGTCTCTTTTCGGCGGAGTCCGGGAAGTGAACATGGTTTGGGTTATGTATGAACGTAAGTAGTTTCAGGATCACTTCTTGATCACTTCTAGCGTCTCGACCGATGCGTTGCTTCTCTTCTCGCTCTCACTTGCGTATGTTAGCCACCATATATGCTTAGTGCTTGCTGCAGCTCCACCACCTTACTCCTTTCCTACCCATGAGCTTAAATAGTCTCGATCTCCCGGGTGTGAGATTGCTGAGTCCTCGTGACTCACAGATTCTACCAAAACAGATGCAAGCGCCGAGGATACTAGTGCAAGTGGCGCAATCGAGCTCAAGTGGGAGTTTGACGAGGACCTTGGTCATTACTATGTTTCGTTTCCTGATGATCAGTAGTGGAGCCCAGTTGGGACGATCGGGGATCTAGCATTTGGGGTTATCTTCTTTTCATTTGGATTTGACCGTACTCGGTCTATGAGTGTATTTTGGATGATGTATGAATCTATTTATGTATTGTGTGAAGTGGCGATTGTAAGCCAACTCTCTTTATCCCATTCTTGTTCATTACATGGGATTGTGTGAAGATGACCCTTCTTGAGACAAAACATACAATGTGGTTATGCCTCTAAGTCGTGCCTCGACACATGAGAGATATAGCCGCATCGTGGGCGTTACAAGTTGGTAATGAGAGCCATCCTCGACTTAGGAGCCCCTGCTTGATTGAATCGCTGGCGTTGTTGAGTCTAGAACAAAAATGTTTTGAGTCTTAAGATTATATATATCGGAGTAGGATTCTTTTTACTCCTTAGTCCCTTCGTCGCTCTGGTGAGGTCTCCTGACGTAGATGTTTTGACTTTCCTCTCCTCAAATTTCACTAAATTGTTTTAGGATCACGCGGGTATCTTGGAATCGTTTCGATGGTTTTGTGACGAGAACATTGTTCTTGGTGCCTCCTGACATTTAGGGGTTGTGGCAGTGTCCCGGGGAGTTGAGCTCCGAGGTGTTGTCGTCACAATTTTATCGTTGCAGTTCTGGAATACCTGAGTTTTGCCGACATCGAAAATCTCTTTTATGCAGTTGTTGGTGAGATAACCTCGATGTCACCCAGTACTGGGGAGTTCGGAGTATTGCCATAACTCGTATAACGGATGCTTTTCGAAGGTTGAGGTACACGATTTCCGAAGGTTTCTTGGTTATGTGTTGACGGATGGATACAACTAGATGTAGGGATTGTTAGTTTGGGTGAGATATATTGCTTCCCCTGTATCCCCAACACCTGATTGCATAACCAGAAAATTTGGGGAGTTTATAGGTGGGATTCAAGTAGCTCTAGCATTTCTTCTCGCAGATATTTGGTTTGTGATTGGGTAATCCTTACCACTTATTTGTTCCATTCATACCTTGGTTTTTTTTCTTTCATCAATCTCTTATCAAGTGGCTTCTCACCTTAATGGACGTGTGATGTTAGCTTTGGAATTCATTCGTTCATCCTTGTTCGAATGTTTATTGTGAAGACTATATGTTGCAATTTCTATCCGTTGATTCAACTTGTCTATCTGTCTATCAAGATGCTAACGGATGTCACCCTCTTCAGGCTGGCTACGCCAACGCTTCAGAATCCGGAATGCAATGATGGGAGTCAGGCGAATCCTCCACCTCCACCTCCGCCTCCGGAGGCATGGCAATCTTTGATGGCAGCCACAAACGTCAATGCTCAGATGATGATTCAGCTCATGCAAGAGCGCAACCAAGGCCAAGGCAACCAAGGGAATCAAGGTCAAGGGCAGTTCAATCATCAGCCTCAGTTTCCTACCCTCAACCAGTTCCTTGCAAATCAGCCGAAGTCGTTCAGCTACTGTGCGGAGGCCACAGACGCCATGATTGGCTCATGGATATCAACAAGCATTTTGAATGTAGCAATGTCAGGCCTGAGGACTACGTTAAGTTCGCTTCTTTTCAGCTCAAGGACCAAGTAGCTGATTGGTTCCAGCAATACAAAGATTCCAGTGGAGGTAGAGTGATTACTCGGACTGACTTCTGTTGGGACTTTAAAGCTCACCACATTCCTACCAGTGTTGTTGAGAGCAAGCGTGAGGAGTTCCGCAATCTCACGCAAGGCAGCATGTCTGTGTACGAATACAACAAGCAGTTTCAGAAACTTGCTCGCTTTGCTAAACAAGACATTCCTGATGAAAAGAGTATGATCTATCAATTCAGAGGTGGCCTTAGAGAGGATCTGCAGTTAGCTCTCGTTCTTGTTGAGCCAACTCAGTTTGATCAATTCTACAATATGGCCCTCAAGCAAGAAGGTGCTCAGCTCAAGTGTGAGGCTTCTAAGAAGAGAATCAGGGATGTAGTTCAGTCTTCTTCTTCCTCACAAGTGGAAACTAAGCAGCAGAAGTTCTACCTTCCTCCTCCGTTTCGTCAGCCGTACCACCAGAAGAACTCAGGTGGTCGTGGATCTTCCCACCCACCCAACCCAGGGTATCAGAACAAGTCAAATTCTCAATCTCCAAGGTCAAATGCTCCTTATCATCGTCTGCTCTCAAAGGTGACTTGCAACAAGTGCCAGCAGAAAGGTCACTACGCGAACAAGTGCTTCAACCAAAGGCACCTTCCGCCTCCTCCTCCTGTGAGATCTTCAAGCAATGCAGTGGTCAAGCATAATGCAAAGCATGCAAAGGTGAACATGATGAATGCAGCTCAGGCAGAGGATTCTTCAGATGTGATCATGGGTAACCTTCTAGTTAACTCTATTCCTGCAAAAGTCTTATTTGATACTGGTGCATCACTTTCTTTCATTTCAAGACCTTTTGTTGCCAAGCATGAGTTTGTGACGAAAAAGATTCCTATCCCGTTGAAGATTGTGTCCCCGGGTAAGCAAATGTCATCTAATAATTGCGTCCCGGATGTTTCTATCAAGATGGGAAGCTATGAATTTCTGGCTAAACCAACTGTCCTTGGTGACTCGAATATTGATCTAATTCTCGGGATGGACTGGCTTTCTCAGCACAAAGCTCAACTTGATTGTGCTGCCAGAGAGATTCAATTGACACACTCTTCTGAGGATGTTATCATCTATGCTGCTCGTGATGAAACCATTCGGTTGTTTTCTGTCAATGAGAAGGGCGAGCTAGACGCTATCTCTCAGATTCCAGTCGTTTGTGAGTACCAAGATGTCTTTCTAGAAGAGCTTCTGGGTATGCCTCCGCACCGGCCAGTCGAGTTCGTTATCGATCTTGAGCCTGGTACTGAACCCATTTGCAAGCATCCATACAAGCTTGGACCTGAAGAGCTGAAGGAATTGAAAAAACAGCTCGATGAACAAGAGCGCCTGGGTTTGAACAGACCGAGTTCATCTCCATGGGGTTGTGGAGTTCTTTTTGTCCACAAGAAGGATGGCACAGACCGACTGTGTGTCGATTACCGTCCATTGAACAAGAAGACAATCAAGAACAAGTATCCACTTCCCAACATCAATGAGCTATTCGAGAAACTCAAAGGTGCTAAAGTTTTCTCCAAGCTTGACCTCCGTATGGGTTATCATAAGATTCGCATTTGTGAAAAAGATATTCCCAAGACAGCTTTCAGAACAAGCTATGGTTCTTATGAATATACGGTCATGTCTTTCGGCCTTGTCAATGCTCCTCCAACATTTTCTCGAATGATGAACTTCATCTTCAACCCCTACACCAATGAATTCGTTCTGGTGTATCTCGATGATATTTTGGTCTTCTCCAAGAATAAGAAGGATCATGCCAAACATTTGCGATTGGTGCTCGACAAGCTCAGAGAGCATCAATTCTATGCGAAGTTTTCCAAATGTGAGTTATGGCTTGATGAAGTTCTTTATCTTGGTCACATCATCTCCGCCAAGGGCATTGCTGTTAATCCCGAGAAGGTGTTTGCAATTGTGAATTGGGAACCTCCTCAGAATGTCAAGCAGCTCCGCACTTTTCTTGGTCTTGCAAGCTATTGCCGAAGATTCATTGAGAATTTCTCCAAGATTGCAAAGCCTCTTTCCAACCTCTTCCAGAAGCATGTCAAGTATGTTTGGACGCCTGAGTGTGACGTTGCTTTCAACACCCTCAAAGAGAAGCTAGTCACAGCTCCTGTCTTGACTCCTCATGATGAATCCAAGCCATTCGAAGTTTTCTGTGATGCTTCTCTTCAAGGTCTTGGTGCCGTGTTAATGCAAGAGAAGAAAATTTTGGCCTATACCTCTCATCAGTTGAAGCCCAACGAAAAGAACTACCCCACTCACGACCTTGAGTTGGCGGTAGTTGTCCATGCATTAATAACATGGAGACATATCTTGTTGGGAAGGAAAGTGGACATATTCACCGATCATAAGAGGCTCAAGTATATCTTCACTCAACCCAACCTCAACCTCAGGCAAACTCGATGGGTCGAAATGATTCAAGAGTACAATCCAATTATTGAATATACTCCAGGCAAGGCGAATCTGATTGCAGATGCTCTGAGCAGAAAGGCTTATTGCAACAGCTTAATTCTCAAGCCCTTCCAACCGGACCTTTGTGAAGCTTTATGCAAAATGAATCTTCAAGTTGTTCCTCAAGGCTTTCTTGCCAATCTCATAGTCTCTCCTACTGTGAAAGATCAAATTCGTGAGGCACAACTCCTGGATACCATGGTGAAAAAGGTGAAACGTGGTCGACAAGGGCATTTCCAAATACAAGTGCTTCCACATTGATGACAAAGATACTCTTTTCTTCGAGGATCGTATTGTGGTTCCTAAAGGCGATCTGAGAAAAGTCATTATGAACGAGGCACACAATTCCCTTCTATCCATTCATCCTGGAAGTACGAAGATGTACCATGACCTCAAGCAGTCGTATTGGTGGACTCGAATGAAGGGAGAAATTGCTCAATTCATGAATGAATGTGATGTCTGCAGAAGGGTGAAAGCATAACACCAACGACCAGCTGGTCTCCTCCAACCTCTTGCTATTCCAGAATGGAAGTTTGATCATATCGAGATGGACTTCGTGACTGGATTTCCTAAGTCCAAGCATGGAAATGATGCTATCTTCGTTGTCATTGACAAGCTTACCAAAGTGGCTCATTTCCTTCCTATCAAAGAATCTATCACAGCAGCTCAGCTGGCAGAGTTATACACCTCCAGAATTGTCTCCTTGCACGGTATTCCGCAATTGATCTCTTCAGACCACGGAAGCATTTTCACCTCTATGTTCTGGGTCTCCCTTCAGAAGGCCATGGGCACCAACATTCGGTTCCACATAGCTTTCCATCCTCAAACAAGCGGCCAAGTCGAGCGAGTCAAGCAAATCCTTGAAGACATGCTCAGGGCTTGTGTCATCTCTTTCGGTATGAAGTGGGAAGATTGTCTTCCATATGTCAAGTTCTCCTACAACAACAGCTTCCAAGCGAGTTCGGGCAAGGCCCCATTCGAAATTCTCTATGGCAGAAAGTGCTGTGCTCCTCTCATTTGGTCCGAGACAGGTGAACGCCAACTTCTTGGCAACAACTTAATCACAGAAGCCGAAGAAATGTGCAAAGTCATTCGTGAGAATCTCAAGGCCGCGCAATCGCGCCAGAAGAGCTATTATGTTGACAAGCACCGTGATGTGGCTTTTGAAATCGGAGACCATGTCTACCTCCGCGTCTCTCCAATGAAAGGCACTCGTCGCTTCGGTATCAAAGGGAAGCTTGCCCCAAGATACGTGGGTCCTTTCAAGATCATTGGCAAAAGAGACGATCTCGCCTATCAACTTGAGCTTCCGTCCAACTTTGCAAACATGCATGATGTGTTTCACGTGTCACAACTTCGTAATTTCTTCAAGACTCCTAAGCACACTATCAACTTCGAAGAAATTGACCTCCAAGAAGATCTCTCTTATTATGAGCACCCCGTTGCTATTCTTGAAGAAACCGAGCGCAAGACTCATAACAAGTCAATCAAATTCCTGAAAGTGAAGTGGTCACACCATTACAACCGAGAAGCCACCTAGGAGCGTGAGGATCACCTCTGTTCTAAATATCCGGAGTTCTTTTAGTCCTAGAACTCGGGACGAGATCCTCTTGTAGTGGTGGAGTGTTGTAACACCCTGGATGTAACTTTCCATATTTGTAACTCCAACTCTTGCCATTTTTGGCTATGTGTTATGATATTCTCTCCATGGTTGGGTTTTTGTCTTTCGTTTTGCTTTTGTTCATGTCATGCATCTCATATCATGTCATCATGTGCATCTCATTTGCATACGTGCTCATCTCATGCATCCGAGCATTTTCCCCGTTGTCCGTTTTGCAATCCGACACTCCCACATGCACCGACGCACCCCTCTTGTCTCTTTTCGTGAGAGCGTGCTAAACATTCTCGGAATGGACCGAGGCTTGCCAAGTGGCCTTGGTACACCACCGGTAGACCACCTGTCAAGTTTTGTTCCATTTGAAGGTCGTTTGATGCTCCAACGGTTAACCGGGTAACCACAAAGGCCTTTTGTGTGTTGCAGCCAAACACCCCTCCAAAACAACCCAGTAACCCATCTAAGTCACTTCCATGCTCTCCATCGTTGGATCACGATCGTGTGGGCGAAAACCGCACCTCAATTGGAGCCTCCTAGGTCCCTCTACCTATAAATATGTGCTTTCCCCCGGATTTTTCGCGCAGTCCAACCCTAGCGCCGCTCCCTCTCCGCGGCCGGACACATCCGGCCCAAGCCGGAGGAAACCAACGCTGCGCCCGCACCAACCGCCGCCTGCCACATGGCCTCCACCGGCCGCCCGCCGCCGCAGCCCGCAGGGCCCGCGGGAGGCTCTCCCGGCACGGATCGGCCACCGCCTCCGCCCGGATCCGCCGCCGCCCGTCGCCCTCGGCCGCCGCCTCCGCTGACCCGTCGCCGTCCGCCACCCCCTTCGCCGCCGGTTGCCGCCCCGCCGCGGCATGCTGCCGCCGCCCGACCCGGCGCGCCCCGCGCCCGAGCCACGACTCTCGCCGCCAGCTGGCGCCGGATCCGCGCCGGCCCGACCCCGGCAACCTCCCCCAAGCCCTTCTCCGGCCGCCGCGCGCCCCATCTCTGGCGAGGGCCCGTCCCCGCCTCGATCCGCGCCCGATACAGACCTGGAGACGGTTGACTTCTTTGGCCCTCCATTTTTCTGCTAAGTCCCGAATTTATCATAATATGTGGCTCTGTTCATCGCATCATATCTCCTTGCACACTAATCCGTTTCATGTGCATGATATATCAAAATGTTCATCGGGTTGTGATCTTCATTTTGTTCCATTGGGCCATGTTCATTTGAGGTCATCTCGATGCCCAAATCTCTGATGCAAGAGTGCTATATGATGTTTACTGCTGTCTGTTAACAGAACTTGATGATTTGTCATTTTTGTTGCATTTGATGTGTGCGTCTTATGAGCATGATCTATACATGTGTTTTGAACTACGCCATGTCTTCTTTAAAGAGTTGCTGCCATGTATTTTTGTGATTTATGTGGTGACTAGAATAAGCATGCAAATTAGGCTTCGTGGTGTTGCTGATTTCAGTCCCCGTTCTGCTGTTATTTTGATGCCATGTAAACTTGATGCTACAGAGATATCCATGCTTATTTTGGGATACTTAAGTCAGGATGTTTTGAACATATGGTTATGCTCTATACATCCATGCCACCGTTTGCAATTATGGAGTAGTCTAGCATGTCATCTTCTTACTCTACTTTTGCTATAAAAATTTTCCTGGCAGATTGTTTACATGTTATTCAATTTTGCCAAGGTTGTTGTAGTTGATCCTTGCATGCTATGAGCTTGTTCTTGCCATGTTTAGATTCATAAACATGTCTTCTTGCTGGGGCTATGCTTATATTGTCATTCAATGACTTGTGATGAGTGAGTCGAGCTCTCAAAGATGCCTTCATGATTATGTTAACGCCATGCTCTGTTTGCTGAATCTGTTAACGAAACTTGCTATGTTTACATGGGTGCCGTCATATCTTCGGATCCTTTTTGGCTCATGGTGATTAAGGGACTTTTATTCTATGCTTTGAGTAGAATCATGCCATGCCTTGTTTTGCTATTATAAGTTCCTGTAGCATGTTGATTTCTTGCTCTGAACATTGCTACCTGATGCCGTTTCTGCCATGTTCAGTATTTGCACTCTCTGTGAAGCTGATATCTTTTGCACTTTTTTCATGTTTGTTTGAACCTGTTAGTGTGTGAATTAGCCGTATCTCAGTGTTCATATTTTGTAAAGCATCTCTTGTAGATCACGGTCATATGCTTTGTTTTTATGTTGGGGTGCTGTAGCATAGTTTCTTGATGTATTCCAAGTGCTATCATGCTGAAGCATCTCTTGTAGATCACGGTCATATGCTTTGTTGTTATGTTGGGGTGCTCTAGCATAGTTTCTTGATGTATTCCAACTGCTATCATGCTGTTAATCGCAGAATTGTGCCATCCTTGTTTTGCTTGCCATTTGCAAACCGTGCATCCGATTCCGGTGATCTTTATATCGATTTCAACCGAAATCATATCATCTTTCCAGCGGCATACTTGGTTTGCCAAGTTGATGCCTTGTTCATCATTTTCCTTCTGGACCACGCATATGCATTGCATATCACATCTCGCATATCATGCGATGTATTGCATCATATTGCTTGTGCATTGCACCGTGGTTGATTGTGATTCCATTGCTTGTGTTCTTGCTTTGGGTAGAGCTGGGAGATGAGTATGTGCACGAGGAACCTATTGAGTACGCTAACGAGGATCAAGCTTTCAACAACTCTGAGAACCTTGTACGCAAGATGACCATACCCTAGATATCACTTCTATCTTTGCTTTGCTAGTTACTCGCTGTATCGCTATGGTTGCTCTACCTACCATTTGTTTATCATGCCTCCCATATTGCCATGTCAAGCCTCTAACCATCCTTTCCTAGCAAACCTTTGTTTGGCTATGTCACCACTTTTGCTCAGCCCCTCTTATAGCGTTGCTAGTTGCAGGCGAAGATGAAGTTTGTTCCTTGTTGGAACATGGATATTTTGGGATATCACAATATCTTTTGTTTAATTAATGCACCTATATACTTGGTAAAGGGTGGAAGGCTCGGCCTTATGCCTGGTGTTTTGTTCCACTCTTGCCGCCCTAGTTTCCGTCATACCAGTGTTATGTTCCTTGATTTTGCGTTCCTTATGTGGTTGGGTGATTTATGGGACCCCCTTGACAGTTCGCTTTGAATAAAACTCCGCCAACAAGGCCCAACCTTGGTTTTACCATTTGCCACCTAAGTTTTTTTCCCTTGGGTTTTCGCGAGCCCGAGGGTCATCTTTATTTTAACCCCCCGGGCCAGTGCTCCTTCGAGTGTTGGTCCCAACTAGAGCCACTTGCAGCGCCACCTCGGGGAAACTTGGGCTCTGGTTTTAGTTGTACGTAGTGTTCATCCGGTGTGCCCTGCGAACGAGATATGTGCAGCTCCTATCGGGATTTGTCGGCACATCGGGCGGTCTTGCTGGTCTTGTTTTAACATTGTCGAAATGTCTTGTAAACCGGGATTCCGAGACTGATCGGGTCTTCCTAGGAGAAGGAATATCCTTCGTTGACCGTGAGAGCTTGTGATGGGCTAAGTAGGGACACCCCTGCAGGGTATTATCTTTCGAAAGCCATGCCCACGGTTATGAGGCAGATGGGAATTTGTTAATGTCCTGTTGTAGAGTACTTGACACTTGACTACATGAAAATGCATCAACCGCGTGTGTAGCCGTGATGGTCTCTTTTCGGCGGAGTCCGGGAAGTGAACATGGTTTGGGTTATGTATGAACGTAAGTAGTTTCAGGATCACTTCTTGATCACTTCTAGCGTCTCGACCGATGCGTTGCTTCTCTTCTCGCTCTCACTTGCGTATGTTTGCCACCATATATGCTTAGTGCTTGCTGCAGCTCCACCACCTTACTCCTTTCCTACCCATGAGCTTAAATAGTCTTGATCTCCCGGGTGTGAGATTGCTGAGTCCTCGTGACTCACAGATTCTACCAAAACAGATGCAGGTGCCGAGGATACCAGTGCAAGTGGCGCAATCGAGCTCAAGTGGGAGTTTGACAAGGACCTTGGTCGTTACTATGTTACGTTTCCTGATGATCAGTAGTGGAGCCCAGTTGGGATGATCGGGGATCTAGCATTTGGGGTTATCTTCTTTTCATTTGGATTTGACCGTAGTCGGTCTATGAGTGTATTTTGGATGATGTATGAATCTATTGATGTATTGTGTGAAGTGGCGATTGTAAGCCAACTCTCTTTATCCCATTCTTGTTCATTACATGGGATTGTGTGAAGATGACCCTTCTTGCGACAAAACCTACAATGCGGTTATGCCTCTAAGTTGTGCCTCGACACGTGAGAGATATAGCCGCATCGTGGGCGTTACATGCTTGGGCTCAATCAGCACCTCGCTGATGTAGTAAATCGGCCGCTGAACCGGGTGTTCCTTGCCAGCCACCTTGCTCTCCACCATGATGGCCACGCTGACGGCACACGTGTTAGCAGCCACATATAATAACAAGGGCTCCTTATCAATGGGAGTAGCAAGAACCGGTGGCTCAGCCAACTGTGTCTTCAGATCTTCAAAAGCAGCGATGGCAGCGTCACTCCAGACGAAGTTATCTATCTTCTTCATCATTTGATACAGTGGTATGGCCTTCTCACCTAACCGGCTTATGAACCGGCTTAAAGCAGCGGTACGACCCGCCAAACGCTGAACGTCATTGACACATGCTGGTTTGGCTAGAGAGGTGATGTCCTTGATCTTCTCCGTGTTAGCCTCGATGCCCTTGTTAGAAACCAGAAAACCCAAAAGCTTACCTGCAGGCACACCAAAAACACACTTGGTCGGGTTAAGCATCATCTTGTAAACCCGAAGACTGTTAAAGGTTTCCTTGAGTTCATCGATCAAGGTCTCCTTCCCTCTGGATTTCACCACTATGTCATCCACATAAGCATGAACATTGTGCCCAATTTGATTATGAAGACAATTCTGGACACATCGCTGATAAGTCGCCTGGGCACTCTTGAGCCCAAAAGGCATTGATACATAGCAGAAGGCTCCAAACAGAGTAATGAACGCCGTCTTCTCCTGGTCCTTAACTGCCATCTTGATCTGATGATAACCAGAGTAAGCATCCAAAAAACTCAAACGCTCACAACCCGCCGTAGCATCAATGATTTGATCAATACGAGGGAGAGTAAAAGGATCAGCTGGACAAGCCTTGTTTAAATCTGTGTAATCCACACACATACGCCAAGTGCCGTTTTTCTTAAGCACAAGTACCGGGTTAGCCAACCACTCTAGATGAAAAACTTCAATGATGAACCCAGCTACTAAGAGCCGGGCCACCTCCTCACCAATGGCCTTCCTCCTTTCCTCATTGAACCACCGAAGAAATTGCTTGACCGGCTTAAACTTTGGATCAATATTAAGAGTGTGCTCAACGAGTTCTCTCGGTACACCTGGCATGTCAGAAGGTTTCCATGCAAAGATGTCCCCGTTCCCACGGATGAACTCGATGACCGCGCTTTCCTATTTGGGATCCAAATTAGCACTGATACTGAACTGCTTGGATGAGTCTACTGGAACAAAGTCAACAAGCTTAGTATCATCGGCCAACTTAAACTTCATGACCGGCTCATGCTCTGTGGTTGGCTTCTTCAAAGATGTCATATCCGCTGGATCAACATTATCCTTGTAGAATTTTAACTATTCTGTTGCACAGACCGACTCAGCATAAGCCACGTCACCTTCTTCGCATTCCAAGGCTACCTTCCGTCTTCCATGCACTGTAATGGTTCCCTTATGACCCGGCATTTTGAGCTGCAAATACACATAACACGGCCGTGCCATGAACTTGGCATAATCCGGCCGCCCAAACAGAGCATGATATGGGCTATTGATCTTGACTACTTCAAATGTCAATTTCTCAGCCCTGGAGTTATATTCATCCCCAAAGGCTACCTCCAATTCGATCTTACCGAATGGATATGCCGACTTATCGGGCACGACGCCACGGAAGACAGTGTTGGGCTGCTTAAGGCTTTTATCAGTTAACCCCATGCGACGGAAGGTCTCATAATAGAGGATGTTGATGCTGCTGCCTCCATCCATGAGTACCTTGGTGAATTTATATCCACCCACCGGAGGGGCCACCACCAAGGCTAAGTGACCCGGATTATCAACCCGAGGAGGGTGATCTTCCCTACTCCATAGAATAGGCTGCTCAGACCATATCAAATAACGAGGAACTGCTAGCTCAACAGCATTCACAGCCCTCTTATGAAGCTTCTGGTCTCGTTTGCATAAACTAGTGGTAAATACGTGATATTGCCCACTATTCAGCTACTTCGGATTGCTCTGGTATCCACCTTGCTGCTGCTGTTGCTGACCACTTTGGCCAGATTGCTGGTTATATCCACCTTGACAGCCTTGAGAATTTTCAAAGTTGTGATTTGAACCGCCACCCGGGCCATGAAAACCGCCGCCGCCTAAGCTGCCGCCCTGCCCATTGTTACCATCAAATATGTTGGAATTCTTGAAGGCCTTCATGATCGTCCAGTCCTTCCATAGTTGGGTAGCCGGTTTCTGCTGAGTGTCGTGCCTTAGACATGGCTCGTTCAATAACTGCTCAAGTGTCGGGCCTGACCCGCCAGACCGGGGACGTGGTCTCCCCTTACGCCGTTGGTTGTTACCCTGCGCACTAGTGTTAGCCACAAAATCCAAACTACCGTCAGCCTTATGTTTATTACCTCCTTGATTTGCCGGGTTGTGCTGAGGGCCCTTGCCGTTGCCGTTCTTCTTTCCCTTCCCTGTCTTGTCATCATCAGACTCGGGATCCTTGGTACTATCAGAGTCGGTGTACTTGACCAGAGCCACCATCAGCGTACCCATATTATTACAATCGCGCTTGAGCTGCCCCATCTTTTGCTTCAGAGGCAAAAAACGGCAATTTTTCTCCAACATGAAGACTGCAAAGCCGGCATCCATCTTATCAGATGATTGTATTATGGCTTTAATCCGGCGCACCTAATTGGTTGTAGACTCGCCCTCCTCTTGCTTGCAATTTGTCAAATCCACAATTGACATGGGTTGCTTGCATGTATCCTTAAAATTCTAGATGAACCGGGCTTTTAACTCCACCCATGAACTGATTGAATTTTGTGGCAGGCCTTTCAACCAAGTGCGAGCGGTCCCATCCAACATCATGGCAAAGTACTTGGCCATCGCGGCATCACTGACCTCCAATAACTCCATAGCCATCTCGTAACTTTCAATCCATGCCCCGGGCTGTAAGTCGGCGTGTAATTTGGCACCTTCCTAGGTCCCTTAAAATACTTGGGCAAGCACTCATTACGTAGAGCTGGCACTAGACAGGGGACACCTCCGGTCCTGGTGGCCACACCTGCCTCGATAGAAGTCGTTGGATAAACCGGATACTGCTGGTAAGCCGTTAGCTGAGCCGCCTGTTCAGCTGCCCGCTGAGCCGCCGCTCGCTCAGCCTCTTGACGTATTCTGTCTTGATCTACCAAGTTAAAGGCCCCATGGCGCGCCGGGTCATGCCCACCTGGCTGGTTATGGCGCCGGACGTTGCTTGAAACGGCCGCTGAATCCATGTGCCTACTATAACTCGGGCTTCAGCTTGGACGAGGGGTCGAATGGATCCTGTCCCGGCTATATGAGTAGGCCTCCTGTTGTGCTAAGGCCGTTTGAAGAAGTTCTCTGACCCGGCGGGTATCAACCGCCGCCGAAGAGTCGCCATTAGTTGGGAGAGCCACGAACCATGCCGCAGCTGCTATCATGTACTCCAACGGGTTAGAATAGTGACCCGGAGGTGTTGGTACATACTGAGGTGGAGCCGGGTTTACGCGGGGAGGCCCCATCACCTGTGGCTGAACCGGCGCCCTGACTCCGGGTGTTGCAACCCAGTGTGCCTCAGTACATGGGGAGAGCCACGGCGGGTTACTGGGCCCTGCACCAGGTGTGTGAAAGTGGTTTCGAGGATCATAAACTGGGGGGAGTCGAGACCGAGTTTTCTGATATCTTCTCCTCATGACCTCATTAGACCCGTTCGGATCTTGCATGAGCCGGAAAGTCTGTGCCTGAATCCGCTGAGCCTGAACATCCAGAGCTGCCTACTCTACGGTTATCCTGACATCTTTCGCTGCTAGGTCTTCCTTAGCTTACACCATATCCAACTTTAACTGTGCCACTTCCGCATCATCACGAGCTTGATCCGCCGGGTTGACCATGTCGGTTAACAGAGTGGTCAGCTTATCTGTGAGATCCATCAACACCTGAGCCGACGAGTGCACAGGGCCTCTTGCCCCGGCTGCTGCTGACCCAGAGGTCATGGCTGCCGCAGTTGTGGAGACTTGGATAGGTTGTGTGCTGGCCATGAAGATCCCGACCCTGCTTGGCCGCTCGAAGCAATCCGGAATACTGATGCCATCGAATATCCCCCAAGCCCGCCGTCTTGCAGTTGATACAACGAATCTGTCTCACCTGTGGATGACCCGCCATCAGAGTAGATGGCCATCTCACCACCAGATGCAGATCCTTCAGAGAGCCCTTCATGGATGCATCCCACGAAGGCACGCTTCATGGCAGGCGGAGCCCGGGCGGGTCTCGCACGCTGAGCCATCTCGACGAGGTCAGCACAGATGTCCGACTCAGGGCCCGGCTCGCCGATCTTGCCGATGAAGACGTGAATTCTGCCGAAGGGGACCCGGTACCCGTACTCAATTGAGTTGGCGTCGGGGCCCCAGCCTGCGTCGTCGATGTAGAGCTTGCCACGATGACTCTTGGTCATCCGGCCCACAGCGTATCCCTTGAGCCCTTTGAAACTACCCTTCAAGAACTCAAATCCACTATGCGCTGGCCCCATGGTGGGCGCCAACTATCGTGGAATTGTCACGGCAAATATCCTAGCGAAAGGACTTAGTCGTGGAGCCATCGCAACGAGATTAGCTTAAAGGGGTTAAACCGGACAAAGGACACGGGAGTTTATACTGGTTCGGCCCCTTGCGGTGAAGGTAAAAGCCTACGATCCAGTTGTGGTGGAATTGATGAGGTCTCCATGAGCAGAGAGTGAATCTGCTTTACCTGTCTCTCGAGTTGTCGTTTCTTGTCCCTGAACCGCCGCCAGGTCGTCCCTTCATATACACAGGTTGACGCCCGGCGGTTTACAGAACACCGAGGCCGGCTCATACAAGTGTCCGGCTCGGTTTCTACCTTTGCTAACTTACAACACAAGTTTACACATCTCATGACGGTTTACGTTTATGGGCTCTAAACTGCCTTTGGGCTCTGGGCCTCTAAACTCCAATGGTAGAGCGCCATACTCCTTGTCTTCATGGGCTTCAATACGCATGAGCATAAACTGGCCCCTCCTGGGCGGTTTATACTCAGTAGTTATACCCCCAACATTAGGCCCCAGATTGATTTGAACCTGTTCATGTCAATCTTAAACACTTAGATAAAGCTCCTTGAACATCCTCATATGATCCTAGTAAACCGCCATGACATCTCCCCCATATGAACTTGATAAACCGCCTTGACGTCATCTCCTAAAATTGCAGCGAATCATCATGACATCATCTCTGTATAAAAACTTGTAAATACTTCTTTTATTAATTAAACTCCAAAGATCGAGACGACAGTTGTATCAGATATCCAATTTTTGGCTCCTCGATTCTCGCGCCTGTCACTTATCCTTTTGCCTTTATAAATAAGACCGGGGGTCCTTTCCATTCTCCCCCTTGCCTCTTCATCTCTTCTTCTTCCTCGCGACACCGAAGAGCCCGAGCTCCGCCACCGCCGTCGACCTTCACATCTGCGCCAACAAGGCTGCTGCATCAACCTGTTCTTGACCAGATAAATTGCGACACACCTCCGCTGCCTCGCAGCATCAGTAAGTACTCCTCTTTCCAAATATCAGATCTGCCTTAGGGTTCCGCTGTTCATCGGTGTTCTTCATTGTTCGTCCTTTTCCTCTCCTAGATCTCATGGCTTGATCTGAAACTGATAGTAAAGGTGAGCGGCAATAGTTCAGTGCCCCTAGTCACCCTTAGAAACCACTTTTTACTGCATGAAATCCCGTCCGAACATATTCGTTCTTCTGTTGTCGCGACCTTTTTAGGTTTAAAATTTTATCCCCTTTTGTAGATCTGCGGTAGATCCGAAATTATCACACCAACTTGTAAAACCTGTTTGTGCAATACTTAGGAATTATCCAGATCTATCACTACCGCACCATTGTAGGCGGTTTAACCGTTAAAAGTTGATAATCTGCCAGGTACCATTAGCCCTCTCTTAAACCGCCAATTTTACCTGAGCATCAGTATCCGATTTAACATGTACATTTCCTCTGGTTGATTCCTTCCCACGGCCTGGCACCGGTTTATGCATATCAATCTTGAACAGTAATCCGGCATTTGAAGTTCTTTTACAGCTTGTTATCAAAAATGGCCAAACAGTTCTTTTCTTGCAATTGGGCTCCCTCCCGGGTTACGGAAGAGCAACTTACTGGGTATGTTGTGACTGGCGCTTCAGCAAAGCAAGAAACCATCCATTGGAGAGCCCCGGGTACTGAAAATCCTCCTGAACCACAAGATGGAGAAGTAGTTGTTTTTGTACATCATCTGGGCCGAGGGTTTAGCCCTCCCGGATCAATTTTTTTTCAGGATGTACTTGCCAGCTTCCAACTCCACCCTCAAGATATTGGACTGAATTCTGTGTCCAACATTTGCAATTTCCAAGTGTTTTGTGAGGTTTATCTGCAAGAAGAACCGACCATTGAATTTTTCCGAGACTTCTTCCACTTGAACCGCCGTACTGAATTTACTGTCGGCCCCAACACTGAACTTGGCGGGGTATCAATTCAAAAAAAGGAAAGAAGTCAATTTTCCTCACACCAAACATCACAACCACCCCAAGGATTGGAATCAAACGTGCTTATACTGCCGGAATACCACTCCTGATGATGAAAATCCTCTGCCGGGTTATCATGCTCATCGGCTCAGTAATGAACATCCATTGCCTCAACGCCTTACTGCCAAGGAACGATCAAAATATGCACCACAGATTTCTAATATCCGCGCTTTTATGGCAAACGGTTTAACCGGTATTGACCTTGTCCATTGCTGGGTTTCGTGACTATCTTGCTCTTAAGCCAACGTCCCGGTTTAATGTGCGAGTACACAAGAGACTTGAAAGATCCTCAACATCATATTGATATTCAGCTAACTGATGAAGAGATTACTGAAGTTGTCAAAAAGATGTTGGATGAACCGTTATCTGAGTGCAGCAAGACTAGGCTGCGTCCCTTTTATACCTCCAATAAACCGCCAGCTGTAAGAATTGTAACTTTCTGCTTTTAATTCGCCGCCCTGTTGACACTTTCTGATGACCTTCTATTTATCTTTGCAGAGCAATGACCCGTTCTGGAAGAGGAAATCTCAAGACAAGCCGGCGAAACCACAAGACAAACCGATGAGAGCGCCTCGTGCTAAGAGTAAGGCCTCAAAGAAGCCAGCAAAGAAGAGAACCACTGAATCCCCTGATCTGGCCGAAGACGTTGATGACTCGGAATCAGAGATAGAACTTGATTCCCTTGGTTCATTTTTCATGCACCTTATTGACAATGATCATTATCAGGATGATGCGGAAGCCAGCCGTGCTGATCATGTAGAGGTAATTTCCCTTTCTTTCGATTCAGGTCATGTGCCAGTACAAAAATTCCGTCGCGTAGTCCGGAAAGTAAAACGTTCACATCCTCTCGCTTATTTGGATCCGCACTTTTCTTTGAAGACACAGCAACATGAAGCTCGTCGCACAACCCGACATAGTGGCCAACAAGTTACTTCCTCCGGTTTACCGGACACCCCGGTTTGAAAACGCCGTCTAGAGGTCTCTTGTACTTCTAATACATCTTATCCCAAGGTGGGTTACTTCCAATACCCTCTTAATCCATCTGATTCAAAATATCAGGGTACATCCAATTCCTCCTCTGGTGATTCATCGACTACCCAGATGCCTCCTCTCAAGACCGTCCCTGGGTAAGCATAGTAATTTTAGTTTTGCTCTCTTGCACCAGTTTATTATACTAACCTACGTTTGTTACTTGTAGTGCCAAAGCCAGACTTAGCAAAAAGGCTAAGATGACTACACCAACTGATGATAATCCGGCTACTGAACCGGAGAAGGCCGCGGAGGCTGTTGATCAAAATGCTAATATTGATCTAGATGATCCGGCACCTCAGGGCCAGGATACCTTTGCTGATCCACCAGAGACAAATCCACCAAGCCCACGCGCTGATCCGCCAAGCCCAGCTGCCGATGCACCAAGCCCAGCGAAGGCCTCTGATAAACCGCCGAGCCCAAATAAAACAGATGAAGGCACAACAGATGATGTCGTGATTACTGGCTTTGGCCATAGCACTCCTGGTAACCCTGTTGCTTTATCAAAGCACAGTGCCAAAGAAGAATTTGCTGCTATGGACAAAGGCAAGTGGAAGACTGATTTGTCAAGCTATGCTCACCCCAATGCTCAAGACATCCACTCTGGATATTTGAACCGGCTGTATACAAGGCGTGACTATGAAGCCGATTTGGTAAACCTGATGAAAGAGCGATATGAGGTAAACACTTGTTCCTTTGAATAACTTTCTTTGTTTCCTTATATCCTACTTCAATGATCAAGTCTAGTAGCCCCCAAGGGCCGGTTCATCAATATGAATGTGAACCGGGACTTATAGTAGGAGAATATTTAAATGTTGCTTGCGTAGCTAGCCCTTGTAGACCGGTTTATACGTTTAGGATGAATCGGTATATCTTTTGTAACGTAGCTTCCAGAATTCATTCCAGTTATAAATATGATCCGGTTTATTGTAAATACCTAGATGACCTTGAAATGAACCGATATGCATTAGCCCCCAAGTGTCAAGTATATAACTTGTTGTATGCTTGGGACTTAAAATATCAGTTGATAAAAGCAATCCGCATTAGCCCCCCAAGTGCCAAGTGTATAACTTGTTATGTGCTTGGGACTTTGATAAAATATTAACAACTTTATTGTCTGTCTTTTGCAGGCTGACTTGAGCAACAAGGATTCCCAAATCGCCGATCTTCAAGAAAATATCAAGTCCCAGCAAGCAGAAACTTCCAAGGCCAAAGATGAGTTGAAGGGCGCTTTAACCATCATGGAGCAATTGAAGGATGGCTTCCAAGGCAAGCGGCCAGACTGGGAGACTAAGAAGGCCACTCCGTTAAAACGGGCCGAGGATGCTGAAGCGGCCCTTAAACCGGTGGCGGAAGAGCTGACTGGTTTAAAGCGGCAGATCAATGCTATGACTGCTGCTATCTTTGGTAAGTAGCTTTATAATGAACTGTACTTCATCAGCCTTGAAACCGCCGGTTTAACAACAATATTGTAACCATTACAGGTAGCCGTGTCGCCCATCTTGGCTCAGATATGCGCAAGAAGCTGAAGGCTGCTTATACCTTAATTGAAAAGCTATATACCGATGCTCAACGACTTATCTGCACTGCTTCATACAACAAACCGGCGCCAACCTTAATCAAAGATACATTGGCCAAGCTCTCCATGACACCGGCCCAGCTAGAAGAAATGAAGAGATCTGCTGCAATGGCTGGCGCTTTATCTGCACTGACTCGAGCTAAGGTTTGGATAGCTGACCTTGATCCGGAGGATATTGGAAATGGTTATCCGAGTCAAAAAGAAGATGGGTCGGATTTTGACGAGGATGCCCTTAAAGCTTTGACAAAGGAAATGTGCCCACTTGCTAGCAAACTGGCCGAAGAGACTGATCTGTCTTATCACCGATCCATCTATGATGCAGACAATAGACAGATTGCTGCGTCGGTTTATGAAGCCCAAAATCTAATCCCGCCAACTCGTAAGCATACTTATGCTCCTGACCTTGAACCGTCAGATCTTATAAGTGATGAATCTGTCTTCCGAGCTTTGTGTGGAATTGACTGGGCCACCATTGACTTCCAGCCAGTGGATGGGGAGGCAGAGGCTGAACCGGCACAGGATGATCCGCAGTCTTCACATCAAGCTGAAGAAGAATCATAATCCGGAAGCTGGTTTATCATGTGTGCACCACCCTCTGTAAGAAAAAACAATTATCCTTTTGGGCAGTTAAAACGCCTTGTAATAGGCTAGCTTAAAATACTTGGTCTGCTATGCCATCGTGCATAGCTTGAAACACTTGGTCTACTATGCCATCGTGCATAGCTTGAAACACTTGGTCTGCTATCCCGTCGAGCATAATCACTTTCCTGAGACTACCACTTTGTCATAATATGCAATGTCTGCTTATGATCTTTATTAGTGTTATGCAATCCTGTTTTCTGCATATAATAAACTGAAAACTTGTCCTGGCGGTTTACCGCCGAATGGGCTGTGATGCCCAATATGAAGCCAGAGTTTATAACAAAGGCTTGTAAAGATAATGAAATATGAAAATACCTCATACCTGTGATTTAAATCACATCATTGGTTTACCAATCATTTTTGTGTAAGGGTGATAACCCAAATCTTGAGTGTTGATAACTCCCACCATGCCGTGCTGGTATATAATAAGCTTTGCCGAGTTATGATAAACACCAGATGATCATCCTGGCAACTTATAGTCAATGCCAGACCGGGCTAAGAAACATCGGTTCATAATTGATTATGTGCTAACAACTGATAGTTGAAAGCTGCGTCGGGTTAAGAAACATCGGGTTGATGTAATGACTTATAGTCAGGCCGGGTCAGTAGACACTGGTTTATCTTAAAACCTTATCAAAGGAAAGAAAACTTGCAAAAAACAAAATCCAATAAAAACTTGTAGTCGAGGCTTTTCAAGGGCTGCCAGGCCCAAATTCAAGGCTTTTCATGGGCTGCCAGGCCGCTGAGTTAAACCATTTGACAAAGCCTTTTAAGATGGGCCTCCAATTAACCAATCATCATTTTAACATTGACAAGTTCAGGGTCTGTATAAGATTGACTTGTCAAACGTTCGGTGGATCATACCAGGATTATGTGGACGGAGTGGCTTACTTGATGAAGGCAGGTTAACCCGGGGTTTTAGGTGAATACACCTAGCTTCCAAGCCTGGCTTGATAGCCTATTACAAGGGTCCTTTCAAACTCTTTGTTGCTGGGCACAAAGAGCCCCCAAGTAACACTATGAGTTGTGCTCAACGGGTACCTATGTTTGAGCTATGCGTGGCAACAAACTCTCTTTGGTCCCTTGGGTGTGAAGCTCCCAAGCTATGTTGTGGCTTTATAAGCCGGTTTAATGGAAAACTCCGCTTATAAGCATGAGTCCCCATGTAACCAGGAAGACATGTAAGACGAAACGACAGAGGCCCCGCTTTAGCAAGGATGCCGGTTTATTTATTGATCATAATTTGTACATTGTCAAAAATATATACATAGCAGGAGCCTGTGGCTCAGGTGTAGTAAGGCCTAAGATGAGCTATATTCCATGGCCGGCGAGTCTCCTCCTCTGACTTGCGTGAGTCTTTGTGTTCTCGAACGTCGGTGAGGTAGTATGACCCGTTGTTCAAATTCTTGCTGACCACAAAGGGTCCTTCCCAAGGTGGAGACAACTTGTGCATGTCAGTCTGATCTTGGATGAGTCGGAGCACCAAGTCGCCTTCTTGGAAAGTCCTGGTTTTAACCTGGCGGCTGTGATAATGCTGCAGGTCTTGCTGATAAATCGCCGAGCGAGCTGTCGCAATATCCCGTTGTTCACCTAATAGATCCAATGCATCCTGGTGTGCTCTCTCATTATCCGCTTCAACGTAAGCTGCCACTCGGGGCGAGTCATGGCGAATATCACTTGGGAGAACTGCTTCCGCTCCATAAACCATGAAGAAGGGTGTGTAACCCGTAGATCTATTGGGGGTGGTATTAATACTCCATAAAATGGAAGGCAACTCCTCCACCCAACAACCTGGCGTCCCCTTCAAAGGGACCATAAGCCGGGGCTTGATACCCTTTAGGATTTCCTGATTAGCTCTCTCCGCTTGACCATTAGATTGGGGGTGGGCCACTGATGACACATCAAGCCGGATGTGCTCACGTTGACAGAACTCTTCCATAGCTCCCTTGGAGAGATTCGTGCCATTATCTGTTATAATGCTATGTGGAAAGCCAAAACGGAAGATCACCTTTTTCATGAACTGAACCGCCGTGGCCGCATCACACTTGCTCACTGGCTCTGCCTCCACCCACTTGGTGAATTTATCAACTGCCACCAGTAGGTGGGTCTTCTTATCCTTGGACCTCTTAAAATGCCCAACCATATCCAGCCCCCAAGTTGCAAACGGCCAGTTAATTGGAATCATCCTCAACTCCTGAGCTATAACATGAGCTCGACGTGCAAACTTCTGACAGCTGTCACACCTTCGGACCAGATCTTCCGCATCAGCATAAGCTGTTAACCAGTAAAAACCATGCCGGAAAGCCTTAGCCACCATGGATTTTAAACCGGCATGATATCCACAATCTCCTTCATGGATTTCACGCAAGATATCGCAACCTTCTTTAGAAGAAACACAACGCTGAAATGCCCCTGAGACACTGCAGTGGTGTAACTCGCCATTGACAATAGTCATGGACTTAGACTGCCGGATAATCTGCTTGGCCAAAACTTCATCCTCTGGTAACTCGCCCCGGTTCATATACGCCATGTATGGCAATGTCCAATCAGGGATAGCATGAAGAACCACCACCAATTGAGCTTCCGGGTTAGGAATCGCCAGATCCTCCTCCGTTGGTATCTTGACCGACGGATTATGCAGAATATCCAGAAAAACATCAGGCGGCACCGGTTTACGCTGGGATCCGAGCCGGCTTAAAGCGTCTGCCGCTTCATTTTTGCGCCGGTCAATGTGCTCGACTTGATAACCCTTGAAGTGACCAGCAATGACGTCCACCTCCCGCCGATAAGCCACCATGAGTGGATCCTTGGAATCCCACATACTGGATACTTGCTGAGCCACTAAATCGGAGTCACCAAAACAACGTACCCAGATTAAGTTCATCCCCTTAGCCATCCACAGACCATGGAGAAGGTCTCATACTCAGCTGCATTGTTAGTACAGGGAAACATTAAGCGGAGAACATAACAAAATTTGTCACCTCGTGGGGAAATAAGAACCACTCCAGCCCCCGAGCCCTCCAATTGTCTGGATCCATCAAAGTGAATAGTGCAGTATGTGTTATCCGGTTTATCCTCCGGTGCCTGCAACTCTGTCCAGTCATTGATGAAGTCTACGAGCGCTTGGGACTTGATAGCAGTGTGAGGCATGTATTTCAACCCATGAGGCCCAAGCTCAATAGCCCACTTAGCAACCCGGCCAGTTGCCTCCTTGTTTTGAATGATGTCTCCCGATGGAGCAGAACTGACCACAGTGATGGGATGGCCTTGAAAGTATTGCTTAAGCTTCTGGCTTGCCATAAACACTCCATACACCAGCTTCTGCCAATGGGGATACCTCTGTTTGGACTCGATAAGTAGCTCACTAATACAATAAACCGGCCGTTGAACCGGATATTCCTTATCAGCCTCCATGCGCTCCACCACAATAGCCACCCTGACAGCCCGGGCATTAGCAGCCACGTATAACAACAATGGTTCCTTATCAATGGGGGCGGCAAGGACGGGCGGTTCGGCCAACTGCTTCTTCAAATCCTCAAATGCTGCACAGTAGCATCACTCCAAACAAAGTTGTCTGTTTTCTTTATCATCTGATAAAGCGGGATCGCCTTCTCCCCAACCGGCTGATAAACCGGCTCAATGCTGCAATCTGACCCGCCAGTCTTTGAACGTCATTGATACACGCCGGTTTAGCAGGGATGTGATAGCCTTGATATTTTCTGGATTAGCCTCAATGCCCCTGTTAGACACCAGAAAACCCAAGAGCTTGCCAGCTGGCACACCAAAAACACATTTGGCCGGATTAAGCATCATGTTATAAACCCTTAGATTATCAGAAGTTTCCTGTAAGTCAGTTATAAGTGTTTCTGACTTCCTGGATTTCACCATGATATCGTCCACATAAGCTTGAACATTATGCCCAATCTGATTATGAAGGCAGTTCTGCACACGCCACTGATAAGTCGCCTAGGCACTCTTGAGCCCAAAAGGCATAGAAACATAGCAGAAGGCTCCAAAAGGAGTTATAACGGCCGTCTTCTCCTGGTCCTTAATTTGATCAATACGAGGGAGGGCAAAGGATCAGCTGGACAAGCTTTGTTCAAATCTATGTAGTCCACACACATACGCCAAGTGCCGTTCTTCTTAAGTACCAGCACCGGGTTAGACAACCACTCAGGGTCAAAAACTCCACAATAAACCGTGCTGCCAATAGCCGGGCTACCTCTTCACCGATGGCCTTGCGTCTCTCTTCATGAAAGCGGTGAAGAAGCTGTTTGACCGGTTTAAACTTGGGATCGATATTAAGAGTGTGCTCAGCGAGCTCCCTTGGTACACCTGGCATGTCAGAAGGTTTCCATGCAAAGATGTCTCGGTTGTCATGGATGAACTCGATGAGCGTGCTTTCCTATTTTGAATCCAAGTTAACGCTGATGTTGAACTATTTGGATGAATCGCCAGGAACAAAATCAACCAACTTAGTCTCATCAGCCGATTTAAACTTCAAAGCCGGATCATGCTTTGTAGTGGGCTTCTTTAGAGAAGTCATATCTGCCGGATCAACATTATCCGTATAAAACTTCAACTCCTCCGTCGCGCAAACCGACTTAGCATAAGCGGCATCACCTTCCTCGCACTCCAGAGCAATCTTGCGGCTGCCATGAACTATGATGGTCCCCTTATGACCCGGCATCTTGAGCTGCAGATAAACATAACACGGCCTTGCCATGAACTTAGCATAAACCGGCCATCCAAATAGGGCATGGTACGGACTTCTGATTTTGACCACTTCAAAGGTCAATGTCTCGGACCTTGAATCATGATCATCTCCAAAAACCACTTCTAGAGCTATCTTACCGACTGGGTAAGCCGATTTACCAGGTACCACACTGTGAAAAGCGGTGTTCGACGGTTTAAGATTTTTATCCGTTAACCCCATACGCCGGAAGGTTTCATAATACAAAATGTTGATACTGCTCCCTCCATCCATGAGCACTTTGGTGAACTTATAACCTCCAACCTGTGGTGCGACCACTAATGCCAGATGACCTGGATTATCAACCCGGGGCGAATGGTCTTCTCGACTCCACACAATAGGCTGCTCAGACCAGCGCAGATAACGAGGCACCACCGGTTCAACGGAGTTCACTGCCCTCTTATGGAGCTTCTGATCGCTCTTGCACATGCTAGTAGTGACGACATGATACGACCCATTTAACTGCTTTGGGTTACTCTGATAGCCCGACTACTGGTGTTGTTGATTCCCTTGTTGATTATAACCACCTTGGTTGCCCTGATTGCCTTGATTGCCCTGTCCACCTTGGTTTCCTTGAAAACCTGAACCGGAATTACCTCCGCTATAACCCGGCCCGTGAAACCCGGGTCCTGAACCGCCAGACGGTCCATGATCATACCGGAAGAGATCTGAATTTTTGAACTCTCGCATAATGAAGCAATCCTTCCATAAGTGCGTAGCCGGTTTTATCTTGCATCCCGTGCTTTGGGCAGGGCTGGTTCAGCAGACGCTCCAGATTCATACCCGATCCTCTGCCACGTGGGGGCAGTTTACCCTTACGGCGCTGATTATTACCTTCAATATTGGTGTTAGCTACAAAATCAGAATTCTTGGCTGCTTTGCGCTTACCGTTATTCCCATGGCCAGCCTGGTTATGCTGCTGTCCTTTTGCGCCGACATTCTTCTTTCCCTTCTCCGGCTTCTCTTCATCAGACTCGAGATCCTTGGTATTATCAGAATCGGCATACTTAACCAAATGTGCCATGAGCGTTCCCATGTCATTACAATGACGCTTGAACCGTCCCAATTTCATCTTCAGCGACTTAAACCGGCAATTGCCCTTGTCGGGGCGTCTCTGTGGCCTCGAGCACCTATGGGGCAAAGGGGGCCCCTTCTAGTCCGGCAAGGGAGCGGAGGGCGCAAGCAGAGCAGATCGAGGTCGGGCGCGCGGGGGGGGGGGGGGCGATTTTTACCCAGCTTCGGAGCTCTCCGGAGAGATAAAACTCCTACTGCTGCTTTGTGTTTGTATTTGCTTTTGCTTGATAGCGCGAGCGTATGGTGGTGTTGGATGTGTCGAATGAACCGAACCCCTTCTACGTGCGCATGGGCCTCCCTTTTATAGTCTGAAGGGGGCACCAACAGGTGGCGACGTAGGAAGAGGGGGTAGAAAGGTAAAAATGCAGGTTGGTACAACAGTGACCAACAGTGTCCCCTACCTAACTCTGATGGCAGGGGACAAGGGCATTTAATGCCCGTCCGGTCGCCCCAACAGTGCAAGGAAACGACCGTTAGGTGCGCCACCGGTTGCCACGATGGCGTCTCTGTCAGCTCTGCTTGCCACCTAGCACCGCATGGCTGCGCAGCGCCTTGCCACGTGCTTCTGGGATGGCCCCGGGGTGACACGTTGCTGGATGCGCTGGAATTTGGGTGTAGGGTGGCAGCCTAGCCGCGGCAAACGCCTTGCCGCGGTCCTTCTCTTGTCGCGCCGGCAAGCTTGTCGGTCGCCGGGCCTTGACGGGACGCGCGGGGCGCCGCGGCAAGTCTTCTGGAAGCGCCATGTTTGGCCTTCCCGGCAAGCTCCTCTTGCCGAGGTCTGTGTTCTTCCCGGCAAGCTCCTCTTGCCGGGGTCTTGTCTATTTGGTCGACACTTTGTTCTTGAATGGCAGTAGATAGGAAATGACGGAGGGTCTTGGCGGGCGCCCGGCAAGCCTTGCCACGGGGTGCTGCGACTGCCCGTGCACAAGTTCGGGGTACTAAAGTACCCCTACTTTAGTACACTAACAGGAGCCCCCGGGCCTGGGCCATACACGGTGCCGAGCGTTGTTGGGCCAGGCCCAAAACAGTGCACCGGCACGCGCGACCTGGGGCCACACACAATCGGACTCCGTGTCCACCGCGTCCTCTCGCAACGGCACGCGTCGATTGCGGCGTCGTGGGAGAGAACCTGGTCAATATCGAACTCCAGGAAATGCGTAACGTTCGCATCCCCTTTTTATAAGCAGAGGAAGCGGGGCCGTTCCCCCACTTCCGCCACTTGTAGTTCCTTCCTCCGAAAGCTCCGCCGCTCCCCTCCACTTCCTGTTGTGGGGTGCGCACGGGTGCTTCTTCTTTTGCTGACATCTTGATCATTGGCTCATTTGTACAGGAGCAGAACAATCCCACCAGGAGCAATCGGAAGCCGACCCGGAGGTGTCGTCGACTTCAACTATGCCACCAAGGGCCGATTCCCCGATATGGGAGCACTCCCCGGCAAGGAGGGGATCTCCGGCAAGGGACGGAACCGGCGAGCCCCCAGTGGTAGAGCCCTTGATCACAGGGCCCAGCACAGGTGACCCTTCTTGCCAGGAACTTTCCCTTGGGTTCTGCTGATCTTCTTTCTCTTCTTTTTGGGTATCCGCTTGACTTTCCCTTCCTCTTCCTGTCTTCAGACCCCCCTGTTGGGGACCCGATGGAAACTGAGGCCACCGGCGAGGAGGGTGTGCGCGGCAACACTGAGGATGTCGCTGCCGACGAGGAAGAGGCCGGCGCTGATGAGCCCGCCGACGAGGAAGCTGCCAGGACTGCTGGTGGAGGAGCCGGCGAGGGATCTGGCGGCCGTACTGACGACCCAGAGGACGCAGGAGCGCGAGGCGCTGCACCGACCGCCGACCCCTCCGCCGTGGATGTGGCATCGGGCTCCTAGGAGGCCCAGCAAGGTGATTACTTGAAGGCTGGCGAGGGCGTGTACATCAAACTTCCCTGGGCGTCGAGCTCCAGGGCGCCGGTCGAGGGAGAGGAATTTGATGGAGAGGTACTCACCACCGCTGGGCTGGCGGTGGTTGACACGCCAGGCAGCGGCAGCGGCGAGTCCGAGGAGGAGCAGTTGCTCCGAAAGCTGGTGTCACTCTACCGCGCCCGGCAAGCGAAGCTCGAGTCCCGGGAAGCGCTTGTCGCGCAAGCAGGAGTCGACATAGAGAAACATGCGCAAGAACTCCGGGACCGCAACCAGGAGGCCCTTCGAGCCATCGCAGCGGAGAGGGCGCAACTGGGCGAGGCAAAGGAGGCGTTCATCCTGGAGAAGGCCGAAGCCGAGGAGCAGCAGAGACTCGCCGCCGAGGAGATGTCCAGGCAGGAAGGTGAGCTGACACAGAAGAAAGCCAGTCTGGACAGTCACGAGGAGGAGCTCGAGGCACGAGAGCAGTCGCTTGGCGGGACACTCAAGGAGGCAAAGGACACAGCCGCAGCCGCTGAGGCCGCCAAGAAGGATTTAGAGGAGAGGGTGGCGCGGCTGGAGGCGGACATGGGGAAGAAGAACGAAGAGCTTGCCGCGCTCCAGCGCGAGAGCGAGAAGGACGCACGCGCCCATGGCGAGCTGCAAGTCCAGCTTGCCGAGAAGACCAAGGAGCTGAACGCCGCCAAAGGCTCGAGTGCCGATCTGGAGCTGAAGCTGGCTACCTTGGCGGAGACGCTAGACGCCGCCAAGAAGCGAGAGGACGACTTGAGGAAGGAGCTCAAGGACAACATGGAGCTGCTGACGAGGGCTGCCGAGGCCCAGAACACCTTCAAGACCACGGTGGAGCTCTGGACGGAGGGCCTCGTCAACATCGCCGCGCTCATCGACGAGGAGTTGGCAGAGCTGAACTTGACGGGCTTCGGGTAATCCACCGAGGAGAATCTCCAGCCCAGCGCCAAGCTCACGCTTTTCTTCAAGGATGTGGTGACGGCTCTCCGACAACTCCGGGAAAGGATCCCGAAGCAGCTGGCCGATGAGTCACGCGCGATCTGCGCCGGGGTCTTGGAGAAGGTGTTGGTGAAGGTCCTCTTCCGCAACCCGGGCATCGACCTCTCCCGCGTCACCAAGAAGCTGCCGGAGGGCGCTGATCTTGAGGAGCTCAGGGCCATCGTCGCGCCCGTCGTGGACAAGGTGAACGAGGTCAGGAGGGTCGACGGCGGGCGCGTGGATTAGGCCGCCCTTCTTCTCCCTTTTTCTTGCTGCTGCCGTTTCGGTTATGAGGACAATTTAGTCAGTGCCACAATAAGTCATTCTTGTAATATAACTTAATTCTGGGTACTGCTTGCTATGTTATTTCCTTTACTTCGTTACATCCCTTGTATGTCTTTACCCTATGCTTTGAGGGGACTTGCCGGCGCGAACACGCTTGCTGAGTGCGGAACATCAGCAGCCCGCTGGCGGTGCGGCGGCCGGCAAGAAACCTTGTCGGGCCAGTTGCAGCGCACTTTCGTTGTTGAGCGGACTCGAAACAAAGCAAGGGCACAACTTAACCACGAGTTGGTTCCTCCGCGCACAGGTTTTCCATACAAGGCACGAATGTTCAAGGAATATAACTTAAAGAAAATTTTAAAATTGACTAAGCTCAAACTTTGGCAACTTAGCTTTTCTGCTGTCTTCGTCCCGGCAAGGCTAGATTCCTTTGAACGACGCCTGGTCCAGACCTTTATCTCCTCCTCCCCCCCCCCTGGTGAACTTGTGGGCGGAGGAGTCTTCTTTTTGATAAGAAAGAAGAGAAAATAATGATATGGAACCCTAAGGTTCTTTATTGCTTACCGGGGGTAAGAGCTGCACAAAGTGTCAGATGTACATACAATAAAAAGAAAGATGCACTGATTTCGACAAGATGTGCAGGGCACATAAACTTTATTTACGCACGGGAGCTGCGCCCGGCTTTGTACAAAGTGTTACATGCAACAGCGGCAAGGCTTGTACAAAAGGTGGTTGCCGGAACGGGTCCGGCAACCGCGCCTTATGGGTAAAACTTGCGAAGATGTTCTATGTTCCAGGAGTTGCTCACCGGAATGCCATCTTCGGTCTCAAGGCGGACAGCGCCGGGCCTAGTGACTCGTTTCACCTGATAAGGGCCTTCCCAGTTCGGCGTCAACTTGTTTGAATTCTTGGCGGATTGAACGCGCCGAAGAACAAGGTCGCCTTCCTCGAAGCTTCTGGCGTTAACTTTGCGGCTATGATAGCAGCGCAAAGCTTGCTGGTAGCGAGCAGCTCGCACAACAGCCTGAAGACGATCCTCCTCGAGGAGCAGCGCGTCATCTTGCCGCAGCTGCTCTTGCTCAAACTCATCATAAGGGAGCACTCATGGTGATCCGAATACGAGTTCCGTGGGGAGAACTGCTTCTGCTCCATAGACAAGAGCAAAAGGTGTCTGGCCAGTGGCTCGATTTGGCGTCATCCTGATCGACCAAAGAACCACCGGCAACTGCTCGATCCAATTTTTTCCGCACTTGTGCAGCCTGTCGAAAGTTCTGGTCTTGAGCCCGCGCAGCACTTCAGCGTTCGCCCTCTCCGCTTGACCGTTGCTTCTCGTGTGAGCAACAGAAGCGAAGCAGATCTTGGTGCCAAGATCTTGGACGTATTGCATGAAGGTGTGACTCGTAAATTGTGTGCCATTGTCGGTATTGATCCTGTTAGGGATTCCAAAATGGCAAACAATCGACCTGAAGAACTTGACTGTTGATTGTGCTATCACCTTCGTCACTGGTTCTACTTCCGGCCACTTTGTGAACTTGTCGATTGCAACGTACAAGTACTCAAAGCCCCCGACAGCTCGGGGAAAGGGGCCGAGGATGTCGAGCCCCCAGACCGAAAATGGCCACGATAAAGGGATTGTTTGGAGAGCTTGAGCTGGCTGATGAATCTGTTTGGAATGGAACTGGCACGCTTCACACTTGGTTACTTGTGCAGTTGCATCCTGGAGGGCTGTCAGCCAGAAGAAACCTTGCCGGAAAGCCTTGCCGGCAAGTGCTCTTGCGCCAATGTGGTGACCACATATGCCTCCATGTATCTCTGCCAACAGCTCTTGTCCATCTTCCCGGGAAATGCATTTCAATTTCACTCCGTTGAATCTTTTTCTGTACAACATGTCATCGACAAACTGGTACATACTTGATTGCCGGGCTACTCTTTCTGCCTCTTCCTGTTCCTCGGGAAGCTCTCCTGTTTGCAGAAATTGGACAATTTGCTGTGCCCATGCCGGAGCTTGTGGCTCGACGGCAAGGACTAAAGGCGCAAATGCTGCTGCGGGGACACCCACTTCGACGACAAGGACCTGGAGTCCTGCCGGAGCGTGATGCTCCCTGGCAAGCGTGTCGGAACACGGCTTGTCGGGAACGCCCGCTCCAACAGAACAAGCCCTAGGGCTCGTCGGAGCGGAGCGCCCCTCAGCACTTTCTGTGTTGATCCTGGGGACCTTCTTGGTGGCTGCTCCGGGGAGCTCTGCCGGAAAGTGGTCGCCGGCAGGCAGCTTTCTCTTCTTGCTCTGTCCGGTTGATGGTGTGACGGATGGCTGAGTCAGCTTAAGCACAAAAATTCCTGGTTCCACAGGCAATTTGAGTGCAGCACATTTCGACAGGCCATCTGCAATGTCATTCAGAGCCCTTGGAACATGCTCCATTTGCAGGCCATCAAAATGCTCCTCTAGCTTCCTCACTTCACCAATGTATGCTTCCATCAACGAACTCTGATAATCTTTGTTTACTTGGCAGACGACAAGCTGCGAGTCACCCCTGACAATAAGCTTCTTGATCCCAAGTTCAGCGGCGATTCTGAGTCCGGCAAGCAACCCTTCATACTCAGCAGTATTGTTTGTTTCTTGCTCCTTGGGAAAGTGCATCTGGATCACGTGCTTGAGGTGCTCTCCGGCGGGTGCGACAAGTAACACGCCGGCGCCGGCGCCTTGGAGCGAGAAGGCACCATCAAAGTACATGATCCATTCTTTGCTTGCTCCCTTGGCGGGGATGCTCTTCTCTAGAGTTTCCTCATCGGGCGTTGGCGTCCATTCCGCAATGAATTCCGCCAATGCTCAGCTCTGAATAGTTGAAGTGCTTTCAAACTTAAGGCCAAAGTTTGACAATTCTAGCGCCCACTCAACAATCCTGCCCGTTGCTTCTGGATTCTGCAATATCCTCTTCAGCGGAAAGTGAGTCACAACTGTGATCTCATGCGCTTGAAAGTAATGGCGCAGCTTCCTTGAGGCCATGAGAAGGCCAAAAAGCAACTTCTGCACACGAGAGTATCTTGATCTAGCCCCCTGCAAAAGGGAACTGACAAAGTAAACTGGGCGCTGCACCTTCTTCCTCGGTGTTTCTCCCGATAACTGCACAAATCCATCCTTGGCGGAGCCAGAACTCGTTGGATCAGGACTTGCCGGGCCAGAGCTTATCAGAGAAGCCCCCTGCTTGTCGCTGGACTCGCTTGCCGTGGCTGCTGGCTCATCATCTGCCTCCCTTTCCGCCACTAACGCAGCACTAACCACCTGATTGGTTGCGGCTAGGTATAGCAGCAACTTCTCTTGTGGCTTAGGCGCGACAAGTGTTGGGGTGGAGGACAAATATTTCTTCAAGTCCTGCAGTGTGGCCTCCGCTTCCGGAGTCCATTTCATCGGACCTGCCTTTTTCAAGATTTTGAAAAACGGCAGGGCGCGCTCAGCAGACTTAGAGATGAACCTACTGAGAGCAGCAACGCAGCCGGCAAGCTTTCGCACATCCTTGACGCGCTTTGGTGCTTCAATTTGCTCAATGGCATTGATCTTGTCGGGATTGGCTTAAATCCCCCTCTGAGACACGAAGAACCCGAGAAGCTTGCTGGAAGGAACCCCGAATACACACTTCTCGGGGTTCAACTTGAGATTGACCTTGCGCAGATTTGCAAAAGTCTCATCCAAATCTTGGATGAGAGTCTATTTGTCTTTGCTCTTGACCACTATGCCATCCATGTAAGCTTCTACATTTCTGTGCAGCTGTGGCTCAAAAGCATGGCCGACTACTCTTGCAAATGTTGAACCAGCATTTTTTAGTCCGAAAGGCATCCGTATGAAGTAGTACGTGCCACATGGTGTAATGAATGCAGTTTTCTCCTCATCTTCTTCTGCCATGAAGATCTGATGATACCCTGAGTATGCATCAAGGAACGAAAGTAGATCACATCCTGCTGTGGAGTCCACAATCTGGTCAATGCGCGGCAAGGGGAATGGATCCTTGGGACAGGCTTTATTAACATCAGTGAAGTCAATGCAAAGCCTCCACTTCCCGTTTGCCTTGCGCACGACCACTGGATTGGCTAGCCACGTCGGATGGAGTACTCCTCGGACCAGGCCCGCTGCTTCCAACTTCCTGATCTCCTCTACTATGAACTCTTAACGCTCTACTGCTTGCTTCCTGACCCTTTGCTTGACGAGCCGCGCGTGATGGCAGACGGCAAGGTGGTGCTCAATCACTTCCCTGGGAACACCGGGGATGTCAGATGGTTGCCATGCAAACACATCGACATTCGCCCGCAGGAAAGCAACGAGCGCGCTTTCCTATTTAGGGTCAAGCGTGGCACTGATGGTGAAGGTACCACCAGTGCCGTCCTCCTTGGCGGCCACCTTCTTGGTCTTTGGTGAAGCTACCTTTGCCTTCTTGCACTTGCCGATGGAGCTCGATGGTGCCTCCTCAACGGTAGCGCAGCACTCCGGGGAGGTGCGCTTGCCAGAGTGGGTGCCAGAGCTGCTTTTGCCGGACTCAGCCTTCTTCTTCCCCCGGGGAGCTTCAGCGGCAAGTGGCTTGCGCTCTGCTGCGGCTGCTGCTTCCCGGTAGATCTTGTCGGTGCAGATAAGTGCGTCCTTCTTGTCACCTTGGATAGAGATGACACTTATCGGACCAGGCATCTTGAGCACATTGTAGGCGTAGTGAGAGGCTGCCATGAACTTGGCGAGCGCAGGACGGCCTAGTATCCCATTGTAGGGCAACGGGATATCAGCAAAATCAAATGTGACTTTCTCTGTCCTGAAATTCAGCTCGCTGCCAAACGTTACTGGTAGTGTGATCTTCCCCTTCGGCTCGCTCCTTCCCGGATTTATTCCTTGAAAGGTACCGGTTTCTTCGAGCTCGCTGTCGGGGATCTGGAGCTTCTTGAGTACTGCGGAGGAAATCAGGTTCAGGCCGGCCCCGCCGTCAACCAACATCTTCGTGACCTTGAGGTTGCGGATTGTTGGTGAGACCAACATCGGCAAGCACCCGACCGCAGTGATGCGATCAGGGTGATCCTCAACATCGAAGACGATGGGCGTGCCGGACCACTTCAGAGGCTTGCACGACTCGACGAACGGCTCCGCTGCGTTCACTTCTCGCACCCACTGCTTGAGTTGGCGGTGCGAGGTGTGCAGAGAGGCACCGCCGTCGATGCACAACACCTCCGTTGCTTTCTGAAACTCTTGGTCATCAGCCTCATCTTCCTCCATCTCATCATCCTCATCTTCATCTTCGTCCTTGTCGCGGCCACGGGGAGGCCTGTCTCCTTGCCGCGGCTTGGCCTTGCCGCGGTGCCCTCCCCGGGCGGGAAGCTTCTTGCCGGATCCTCCGCCGCCTCCTTGGGAAGCTTTTTGTAGCTCCGCCATCTGCTCAACTTTCTTGCAGGTTTGGAGGTCATGGCCCTTGGTGCGGTGGATCTTGCAATACCGCTTGCCGGAGCTATCCTGCTTGTCGGCGGCGACCACAGTCTCGCCGGAGTCATCGGCTTTGGCCTTGTCGGAGCCGCCTCCGTTGCCGGAATGCTCGACAGCTAGCACATCCTTAGCCTTTCTTTTCCTGTTGTTCCGCCTCCAGTTCTTCCTTGCCGGGGCAGCATCCTCACTGTCAGATCCTTCTGCTCCTGCAATCTCTCCGGGGATCTTCCTTCCCTCCTCAGCTCGTGCACACTTGTCGGCCAGAGCATAAAGCTCGCTGACATCTCTGATCTTGCACATCGCCATCTCCTCCCTCATCCTGCGGTTATGCACATTCTGGTGGAACGCGCTGACAACCGCGGCAGGGTGGACGTCTGGGATGTTGCGCTGCACCTGGCTGAATCTCTGTATGTACTTGCGCAGGGGCTCTCCCTCCTTCTGGACGAGCAAATGCAGATCGCTCTCCTGGCCATGGGGTTTGTGGCCGCCTGTGAAGGCGCCGACAAACTGATGACACAGGTCCGCCCATGAAGAGATGGAGCCGTCTGGCAAGTGCATGAGCCAAGATCTAACGTTGGGCTTGAGCACCAGCGGGAAGTAGTTGGCGAGGATCTTCTCATCGCGCCCTCCGGCAGCCTGCACCGCGATGGTGTAGATGCTAAGGAACTCCGACGGATATATCCTGCCATCATACTTCTCGGGCACGTCGGGCTTGAAGTTCTTGGTTTTGGGCCACTTGACTTGCCGCAGCTCACGGGTGAACGCAGGGCAACCTGCCGCATACGGCAAGTCGCTTGGTTCCCCTGGTGCATGCATATCGACAGTGGGTCCAGCGCGCTGGTCAGATTGACGTCGCGCTTCCCTTCTGCGCTCGATGCGAGTGCGAGCGTCTTCGTGCCGCCGTTCTTCGAGAATGTGGCGTTGATCACGGCGGGTTCGCGTGTCCAACGACGCGGTGGAGTCGGCGTCGGGGTTGGCCCGGCGAGCCGGCGATCTTGGCCTTCGGGGCTGGGAGTGCACGGAGGTAGCACCCCCAGCGGTCTTGTCGGCGTCGGCTTGCGCCTGGGCGCCTTGCCGGGGCTTCAATGCGCTCGGTTGCCGGGGTTTGTCGCCGTTGGCGAAGCCGATGAGGCTGTAAATGGTCATCCTCCAGTCGTCAATCTTCTGTGGCGCCGGAGGGTAGTCCAGGAGCAGCTGGGCTCGGGCCAGCGCTTCCTCCGCTGTCTTGGGTGGTGGTGGCGACGAGCGGCGTGAGGAGCGGGATGTGCTCGGACTCCCCACTGGATTGGAAGGAGCAACACCCCGTCCTGGCGACCGTACCTCACTCGCGCCAGCATGCGGGCGTGCATGCTGACCTCGAACGTCCCGTGACCCACCAGCTTAGCCTTGCTCCAATGCGAGCACGGCGCCCGGAGCACCGGGGCGTTGTCGACCTTGCACCTCCTGGGAAGGGTGCGGCGTCTGCACGGTCGCCGACGCTTGCGGGGCCTTGTATTTGGACCTGGTGACGACGTGAGTCCCACCATCGGTGCCCGCTCCTCTGCCAGCGTCCACTCCACCGCCCGCTTACTCCGGCGGTGGTGGTAGAATCGATGTAGACGGAGCGGCCACCTCCGAAGGCTTCTTCTTTGGTGGCATGTTGATGAAGGCGTTGACGTAGCGCGAGCGGAGACCGGATCAGATGCTCACGACCTCGACGCGGCCCCTACCTGGCGCGCCAAAGATGTCGGGGCGTCTTTGTGGCCTCGAGCACCTATGGGGCAAAGGGGGCCCCTTCTAGTCCGGCAAGGGAGCGGAGGGCGCAAGCAGAGCAGATCGAGGTCGGGCGCGCGGGGGGGGGGGGATTTTTACCCAGCTTTGGAGCTCTCCGGAGAGATAAAACTCCTACTGCTGCTTTGCGTTTGTATTTGCTTTTGCTCGATAGCGCGAGCGTATGGTGGTGTTGGATGTGTCGAATGAACCGAACCCCTTCTACGTGCGCATGGGCCTCCCTTTTATAGTCTGAAGGGGGCACCAACAGGTGGCGACGTAGGAGGAGGGGGGAGAAAGGTAAAAACGCAGGTTGGTACAACAGTGACCAACAGTGTCCCCTACCTAACTCTGACGGCAGGGGACAAGGGCATTTAATGCCCGTCCGGTCGCCCCAACAGTGCAAGGAAACGACCGTTAGGTGCGCCACTGGTTGCCACGATGGCGTCTCTGTCAGCTCTGCTTGCCACCTAGCACCGCATGGCTGCGCAGCGCCTTGCCACGTGCTTCTGGGATGGCCCCGGGGTGACACGTTGTTGGATGCGCTGGAATTTGGGTGTAGGGTGGCAGCCCAGCCGCGGCAAACGCCTTGCCGCGGTCCTTCCCTTGTCGCGCCGGCAAGCTTGTCGGTCGCCGGGCCTTGCCGGGACGCGCGGGGCGCCACGGCAAGTCTTCTGGAAGCGCCATGTTTGGCCTTCCCGGCAAGCTCCTCTTGCCGGGGTCTGTGTTCTTCCCGGCAAGCTCCTCTTGCCGGGGTCTTGTCTATTTGGTTGACACTTTGTTCTTGAATGGCAGTAGATAGGAAATGACGGAGGGTCTTGGCAGGCGCCCGGCAAGCCTTGCCGCGGGGTGCTGCGACTGCCCGTGCACAACTTCGGGGTACTAAGGTACCCCTACTTTAGTACACCGACAGCCCTCCAATGTTATAATTGCCGAATTGGCATTGATGCGGTCCGACGAATGCAGGATTTCTGAAACCCGGTGCACCCAATTAGTCTTTGACTCGTTTTCTCCTTGGACACAAGCAGCCAGATCCACGATCGACATGGGTTGTTTGCATGTGTCTTTGAAGTTCGCTATAAACCGGGCTTTCAACTCGTCCCATGAACTGATCGAGTTAACGGGCAGACTCTTTAACCAAGTGCAAGCCGTTCCGTCTAACATCATGGTGAAGTACTTCACACGCGCCACTTCGTTCACATCCAGCATCTCCATTGTCATCTCATAACTCTCAACCCACTCCTCGGGGGGTAAATCGGCGGTATAATTAGGCACCTTACGCATACGGATGGCAATGGGGACAATCCCCTATGGGGATACCTACAATATCCCCATCCCCATCTATTCCCTATCATCCCATCCCCATCCCTGTTTACATGACTGGGGATAAAATTTCCCCATACCCATGCCCCACCTGGGAACGGGGCCCCATTAGGGTCCCCATCCCCATAAACAAATACTCATATACATAATATGACACCCTATCATCAACATACATACATGGTGTTGTCCTTGTCCTGCTAATGCCTATCTAGGTCGTATTGACTTCTTGGTCATGGTGGCAGCTGAGGTAAGGATGTGAGATAGGTTTAAGGTTTTTTTTCAGAGCTTTATTTGTTTTCGCAAGTTTGTTTGTGAATATTTTAACATTGACCACAGTGTTACAGTTACTAACCGGGTCCCTGATGGGTATTTGGTCTGGGGTATAGGATATCGTCCCCATCCACGTTGTACCCTATGGGTAATAAATTAGTTTGGTAAATATCCCTATGGAGATGTTTTTCGCCCATCCCCATCCCCTAATAGATGAAATCCCCATGGGTTTGGCGGGTATGGGTCCCCGTTGCCATCCCTACTTACGCGGGCACTTGAAATCCTTGGGTAACCGCACATTACGTAGAGCTGGGGGTAAGACATGACACCCCCAAGAGCTGAAAGCCAGTTCCCGTTCAACTGATGCTATCGGTTGAACCGGAGCGGGTTGATGATTCGCATAATGTGCTGCCAACTGCGCTGCTAACTCCGCCTCTTGTCGAGCTTTGCCATTGTTTACCACATCCTGAGCATTCATACCACCGCGCGCTTAATTAGGCCCTCAAGGGGCATCTCGGTGCCGTGCACTACTTGACATAGCCGGTTCGTCAACGTGCCTGCTGTAACTCTTGCTTGGACGAGGGGTTGAATGTATTCTGTCTCGGCTATATGAATAAGCCTGCTGCTGCACCATAGCGGTTTGAAGAAGATCCCTGGCCCATCGCATTTCAACCACCGCCAGTGATTCGCCCTCCATCAGAATAGCTGCGAAGCAAGACGCCGCAACAATCATGTTATCCAAAGGGCTAGAGAAGTGACCCGGCGGCGTCGGTATGTATTGCAGCGGGTTATCTATTCGTCGAGGCGGGTCCGTCACCCGTGGCTGACCCGGCACTGTCCCGGGTGCCTCGGTCCGGTTCATCGCTGCCGGATCACTTGGCCTGGCTCCTGGTGTATTGAAGAGATTCATTCCTTCGTAAACCGGCGGAAGACGAGACCGGTGCCTCCTCCTTAGTACTTCATTTAACACATTCTGATCTAACATAAGCCAGTAATTCTGCGCCTGGATCTACTGTGACTGGGCATCTAAAGCGGCCCGTTCTTCTGTCATCCTGGCTTCGTCAGCCGCCAAGTCCTCCTTGGCCTAAGTTATCTGATCCCTCAGCTTTGTAACCTCCTTGTTATGCTGATCCTGAGTCTCCGGGGTAACTGCCATGGTCAACAACGTCGTCCAGGCGTCCAATAAACCAGATAGAACTTGAGCCGGCCGGCGCGCAGGGTCTCCTGCCCCGGCTGCCGATCCGGAAATCATTGCTGCTGCAGTTGAAGATTGTAACATGGGCTGCGTACCGGCCACGAAGATTGCAACCCAGTTTGGCGGTTCAAAGGGGTCCTAAATACTGTCGCCATCGGAATAGCCCCTGATCCGGCCATCTTGCAATTGGTACAGTGACTCGGTTTCGCCCGTGGATGACTCGCCATCTGAGTAGACAGCCGTCTCACCGCCGAACACTGGTTCAGATTCCGCACCATGGATGAATCCTATGAACGCACGCTTCATGGTAGGCTGAACCTGGGCAGGACTCGCACGCTGAGCCATATCAATGAGGTCGGTGGAGATGTCCGGCTCAGGGCCCGGTTCACTGATCTTGCCTATGAAAACGTGAATTTCACCAAAGGGGACCCGGTACCCGTACTCAGTTGTGCCGGCCTCGGGGCCCCACCCTGCATTGTCGATGTAGAGCTTGTCACGATGACTCTTGGTCATCCGGCCAACCGCGTATCCCTTGAGCCCTTCGAAGTTGCCCTTCAAGAAGTCAAAACCATCACGCGATAGCCCCACGGTGGGTGCCAACTGTCGTGGAATTAACACGTCAGGTGTCCTAGTGAGAGGACTTAGTCATGGAGCCATCGCAACGAGATTAGCATAAAGGGGTTAAACCAGACAAAGGACACGGGGAGTTTATACTGGTTCGGCCCCTTGCGGTGAAGGTAAAATCCTACGATCCAGTTGTGGTCGAATTGATGGGGCCTCGATGAGCAGGGAGCGAATCCGCTTTACCTGTCTCTTAAGTTGTCGTTTCTTGTCCCTGAACCGCCGCCGGGTCATCCCTTTATATACATAGGTTGACGCCCGGCGGTTTACAAAACACCGAGGCGGGCTCATACAAGTGTTCGGCTCGGTTTCTACCTTTCCAAACTTACAACACAAGTTTACACATCTCATGACGGTTTACATTTATGGGCTCTAAACCGCCTTTGGGCTCTGGGCCTCTAAACTCCAATGGTAGAGCGCCATACTCCTTGTCTTCATGGTCTTCAATACGGATGAGCATAAACCGACCCCTCCTGGGCAGTTTATACTCAGTAGTTATATCCCCAAAAAGGCTACCCTTCAAGAACTCAAATCCACTGTGCGTTGGCCCCACGGTGGGCGCCCACTGCCATGGAATTGTCACGGCAGATGTCCTAGCGAAAGGACTTAGTCATGGAGCCATCGCAAATAGGAAGATTAAAGGGGTTAATCGGGACAAAGGACACGAGGGTTATACTGGTTCGGCCCCTTACGATGAAGGTAAAAGCCTACGATCTAGTTTTGAGTGGGATTGCTTATGTCTCGATAACCAGGGAGCGAAGCGCTTGACCTAGCTCTCGAGTTGATGTTACCTGCCTTGAACCGCCGCCGGGTCGTCCCTTTATATACTGAGGTCGACGCCCAGCGGCTCTACAGAGTCCCGGCCGGCTCATAAACAGTGTCCGGCTCGGTCTCTTAACTATTCTTGCCTTACAATACAAATCACGCATACATGGCGGTTTATCACTACGGGCCTTAAGTCGCCTCTGGGCCTTGGGCCCTTAACTAAACCGCCATCTATATCCTGGGTCTTTGGGCTTCAAGAATATTTGCAAGTATAACCCAGCCCCTCCTGGGCGGGTCATACCAATAGTTATATCCCCAACACTATACATTTTCGCTCACCGAGAAGTAATTCCTCCCTTGTCCTCTCATGGTGACTATTGCAGAAAATAAACACACGGGGACATGCTGCCCTC
Source organism: Triticum timopheevii (assembly GCA_963921465.1). NCBI lineage: Eukaryota > Viridiplantae > Streptophyta > Magnoliopsida > Poales > Poaceae > Triticum > Triticum timopheevii. The sequence continues at coordinate 148,026,692 of OY997270.1, forward strand.
AGTCCTCTCTCGACGGATCCAGCAGTGCAGGTTCTCCGATGTGCGAAGTATTGCCGATGTCATGCCCATTGACAAGATGCAGATTTTCTGTAAGCACATTTATCTATTTAGTTTGGTGTTCTATTGTTTGCCTAGTTGATCCTTGTGTTATTGCTTCAATGTTGTGCTGCTTGCGCACTTCTGATCCCATCATGAGGGAAAAAAAAGACAAGCGAGCTAAGTACTTGTTTGGGAATATTGTAGGTTCAAACACATAAACCTAAATAAGTTCATTGAAGAAGTTTGGTTTTGTTAAAGGAAATGTGAATTTTGGTTGGAATCATGGAACATAGAACTACTCGACTTTCCTTCTCTATAGATGTATTACTATAGTAGATGGAGATTAGAGCAATCCTATGCAATATGTATGTTCATATAGATATATGGAACAACTCTCACTCCCTACATGCACATGGTAGATGGTCAGCTACTTGTCTGCTAATAGAAGAGCCCCCAAAACACAGCCTGAAGCAGTTTTCTCTCCCGAATGCTTAGAAGAGAATCAATTGTTTTCAGTTCATCTTTTGATTGCTTTTCAGTGCATCAACTTTCCTGATCATAAGTCCAATTTCCTTTGTGTTCCCATGTTCTTTCTATAGTTGGTTGTGGTTATGCCTGATAATGAGCACATGTACCAGAGTTTATTTTGGAAGTCCAGAAAAGCATCAAGGTAAAAGAAAAAACCTACAATTTGTGCATGTCATCTATTTGTGGAAAATGTCTGAGCGAGGACACAAACAGTTCACACTCAAAACTTAAAAGAAGCTTTATGTAGTGTTAGTACTTAAAAGAAGAACAGAAGTTCAAGCTCAAAACTTTTAAAAAAAATATGAAGAGGCTTCTAATAGCAAGAAAATGTACAGTCAGTGTGTTGTATATGTCATTCATGTATGAAAAATGTGTAGTCGGTGTGGTGTATATGTTATTCATGTACATATATTATATGTGAAAAAAGCTGTATATGATGAGATGATTGCTACTTCTTCAAAGAAGGTATACAAACAGCTGGATGTGCGTGCAAGAATGAAAAAAATGGTTCGAATTAAATACCTTGATCAGTACAAATTAAAAACAATGATCAGTTCGAAAAATAGAAGATGGTTAGCTTTTGGTATGCTGTGACGTTGACGTTCAAGGAAACGTCCAAGTTCTGCAACTGATATGTCCAGATGGGACATGGAGATCAGTCCAATAGGCGCATCTGAACTGAGCTGTCATGTGCCGCCCACCCGTCACCTTGCCGCAGGTCATGTCGTGCCGGCTCGCCGTCAATCATTGTTGTTGCTCGGCCTCGCAGTGCGCCCACAATCGCCGCACGCAACATCTTTCTGTCGTTGCCCTCGCCCTGCTCTCCTGCATATTGACATTGTAAAAAAACAAGTTTACAATTAAAAAAGTTGTAAGTTCAACATGACGTCCCAGATAAGTTTGAAGAAAACCTAAAACAAATGAAACCCCATGGAAATTCAAATGGTAAAAGTTCTAAGTTGCAAAACAAGAGAAGTCCAAAAACATCATTGCAAAAAAGTTGAGTTAAAAAAAGAAACACATGAAAAATTTCCTTTCAAAAAAATATCATTCAGTTCAACGATATAAACCATGCAAGTTCGGGGACTATGATACCCAAAAAATATAGTGAAGCCTAGTATGTGAAAACACGCTCAGTAAAAACCCATACGGACATCAGTTCAAGTACTCTTTTCTTGGAACCATTCAAAATTACTCTAAAAAATACCTCAGTACAAACGCATACCGAGATCAGTACGACTACTCTGTTTTTCGGTTACTGTCCCATGCAAACCTAGATCAGTACAAATATACTGTTGAAAACTTACGAGTAAAAATATTATCCAAAACAGAGCAAAGTCTAGTTAGTGAAAACACGCTTAGTACCAACCCATGCAAACATCAGTTCAAGTACCCTTTTTTTGGAACATTTCAAAATTACTCTCCAAAGAATAAATTAGTACAAACGCACACATAGATCAGTACAAGTACTCTGTTTTATCTGACGGAAAAACAGCACGATGGGTCTCACCGTAATCCAAATTACTCTTCCACGGTTGTGAATTTGAGAAAAAATTTAACATGACTAAGTTTTGTAATTTTGATATCTTTTCAAGCGTATATTATTTGTCTCATCCTAACAAAGTTTTTTAAAAAAATTGCATTCGAAATCAAATTTGACCGTACTCGAATTTGTTTTTAAACCACAAGGAATTAGAAAAACATTTCAATACGAAAAAGTTGCGCATTTTCCATAGCTTTCCAACTCCATATCATTTACATCAATCCGACAAACCGTTTGCAAAAAATCACGAAGATATGTTTCCCCAGAATTTCACCATATTCCAAATTACTTTTAAATCATATCGAATTAGAAAAAACAATACATATATGGAGGATGCGGATTTTTACCAGCTTTCGAACGCCATCTTATTTTCTCAATTCCGACAAACCGTTTGAAAATTGAGTCCAAAATACAATCCAGGTTTTCGGTTTGAAAAAAAATAGTTTTTTCAAAACTGCTCTTAAACTATAATGATTTTGCAAAAATGTTCAATATACTTGAAATATAGTTCTTAAGAACTTTGCAATATATTACACGGCCCGTTCCGATAAAAAAATGCAAAAAAAAAATTGAACTAAAGAAGACGATCTCTTAAAGAACTGAAAGCATCAGTTCAACCGCTCAAAAATCATCAGTACAACCGCCTGAAACCGTCAGTTCAAGTAGGGTAACAGAATAATATTCTGTTTCACGAAACAAAATAGCCCATATATATATATATATATATATATATATATATATATATATATATATATATATATGCAAGGCTAAAGAGGGTTTCAATATATTCATACCTCATACTTCTGCTTCGTCAAATTAACTAACTCGGCCTCCATGTCCCGGCTTGTGTAAAGGCGGCTTAAGCAGTCTGCATGCAACTCATCTGCGTTGAATGAGGAATAGCTTTCTAGATCCAATTTGGCCTTGCCTTTCTCCAATTAAGGTATTTCTTCCTTAGCTGAGTGCTTGGTTAACACTCTTGAGACTTCGGGCGCCTTAAAAGTTTTCCCGATAACATCAATATCATCAACATTGTCATCAGTCAGGCTCTTGTTAGTTGATTTGGCAGGATGGGTAGGCTTAGGACATGGCGGGTCATGGCTGGGCACTGGGTTAACATCAATGTCCATGGGCTCAAAAGTTGCAGCGTCAGTATGTGGAGGCGGGTCATCTTGCTAATTAATAGGATTGGGACCTCAGGGGTCTCCAGCACCTGCTTCTCCAGGGCAGAAGTCTCGGGGGCCTTGGAAGAGCCGCCCACCTTTTGCTTTTTACCCGTTTTTGCTTTTCCCCTGGGATAAGAATACAAGAGTATATGAGTATATGACAGCAAGTTTTTTATCAACAAATGAAGACACTTACCCCTGGGCAACAACGAAGACAGGAAGCTGTGTTCCAGTTGAGTCGCCAGATGATGGAGGCATTCCCTGATAGTTTGAGTGAGAAGGATTAAGAGGTTGATGCATGAGACCGGCCTATGGAAGAGATAGAGACAAGCTATGAGGCACCTCATTGCGACATTTTCGGGGAGGTGAAGTGTTGGATAAGCCGGCTACAAGATCTTCAGTGCCGCCACTCCAGGTCTGACGCCTCGACTTATGCTGCTGTTTCCTCAAAAGAAAGGTGGGGTCCAAATAATCATGAGGGTAAGAAAATCTTACTATCCTGATGACCCACCGTGTTTTCATTCTTGGAAAGGGTTCTAAGTCAGAGGAGACAGTAATTACCTCTTCTGCATTGGCATGGCTTGTCTCCACTTTTCCCTGAGAGGAATCAACATCAATAAGTTGCATGAAAAAACGACCAAGGGAGTCAAGTTCTACCTCTGAATCATCTAGGTCGAGTAGCTCTTCTACCGTGTGTTTTTGACTGTGGCCTCCACCTCGAGGCTTCACTTCTTTAGTCTTTTTAGGTGGTGGAGCGGCTATTATTTTCCTCTTTCTGGAAGTGGTTTAAAAGGGGTAAAGCGTAAAGGATAAATGAGTGAGAGGAAGATTTACTAAAAGTACTTACTGCAGCCGGGTTAAGAGTGCAGAAAGGATTCAACACTGCCTAATTGCAATTATCTTGAGGCTCTCCAAGCAAGGACTTAACCATTTCATTGATTTCTTTATCAGTCAAAGACTTCTGATTGTAGCATTGTGGGTCTTTCACATCACCGGTATACTAGCACATTAAGCCATCGCGCCGGCTCAAAGGCAAGATCCTCCATAAGACCTAGCAGCAGGTCAAATCAACTCCAGTTAAGTTGTTGGCTATAAGGGCTCTTATTATTGAAAAAGTGAACGCATATCGGGCATGTTCTACAGCAGTTAATCGACCCGGGAGTTCGCTGTTGGTGTTGAGTCGGTAGGGGCGATAACCCGGTAGGGGGTTTTCTTATAAAACCAAGTGCGGTTCCAACCTTTGGGTGGATTGGTAGTATAGTTGAGGGGAAGGTCACATCTCTCGCCACTGGATGGAAATACCTCCAAGTTCTAGACTGGGTCCATCTGTCATCTCAGTCTGGTGGTTGATATAAAAGAAATCCTTGAAGAGATCAACAGTAGGCTCTTCTTGCAGATACACTTCATAGAATACTTGAAACTAGCAAAGGTTGGAGATGGAGTTGGGACCGATGTCCTAAGGATGAAGGTTATAAAAATGCAGAGCGTCCCGGAAAAACTTTGACCGAGGTGGTGAAAAGCCACGAAGAAGGTGGTCTATAAAGATTACAACTTCACCCTCTCCGGGTTGTGGAATAGCTTCAGGACCGGGAACCCGCCAGTGGACAACTTCTTTAGCCGGTAAAACACCCATGTACACATACTCATTGAGCATGAGTTCTGAGACTTGGGAGGCTTCCGAGTCACAAGAAGTGGGAGCTTTAGACATGGTTGGCCGGGTTAATAACTGCAGATAAAAGGTGAAGGTATGATGGATTAAAACTATATTGATAAGCTGCCTAAGGAGATTATATGACATCTCAACAGTGATGGGCCAGCTATAACTATAAGACGGTAAACACATTGCGATGAGCCATTAAGAGATTATGAGACACCCTAGCCATGGAGTGAAGTGACTATTAGGCTATGAGAATATGGAGGGTTAAGTTATGAAAGTATAAGCTGGAAGCATGTTGGCGGGTTAATTGAAAGAAGCAATTTTTGGAATTCTTGCCGAGTTACAAGTTCATTGTTAAGCCACCCGAAAAGTAAAGGCGGGTCAATTATCTATGGATCCAAGATTACTGAATTTTGCTAAGTGTAGGGCAAACAGGTTTCACAGTTCACAACTATATTTATGGATCTATGAACACTATAAAAAGGAGAATAATTGCTAGACCTAAAAATGGTAGTGACGGAAAAGGTAGCAGATTATGTGATTTTGAAGAGGAAGCAATCTACCCAAGATAGAAGATGAAAGCCAAATTACTACTGCACTACCCCTACCCCATTTTTGGATTGAAATACGAATTCTACTCAAGAAACATGATGAACTTAGATGAACACCAATGAACTCTATGAACTCGGATGACCTAATGTAGATCTGAGGGAGGCAAAGAATGATACTTGAAGGTGTTGGAATGGAGCGGATGCGTGCTACTGAGCTTTGGTCACAACAGGTTGATGCAGCGGCCTCAACGGAGTGGCTGGCGTGGTTCGGCTGGAGCGGCGGAGCTCTGGTCGCGGCAAGTGTTGAGAGGAAGAAGAAGAAGTGGAGGCGATGGGGGTAAAAGTGAAAAAGGAAGCCCCCCGTGCCTACTTATTAGGAAAGGATGGAACAGTAACATGCATGTGCGAAAATCAAGGAGACGTAATAACTACCGCGACAACTGGGGCGCCTCGATTCTCAAAATGGCTGATTGATGCGAAACATCCATTATGACATCATGGTTTTTTTATTTGTTAACATGACGTCATCTATTCTTATGGCGGGTTATGAAGATCTGTTCAAAGTTCAAGTACTGAGAAGAATCAAAGAAGACTCACCAACCAGAGGAATTGAAGATTGACATGAACAAGTTCAAATCAACCTAGGGCCTAATGTTGGGTATATAACCCCACGATATAACCCACCCTAGGAAGGCCGTGTTAAGATGTTGGCGACTTAAAGATAAGGCCTTAGACAGGCCCAAGAATCCAAGACGTGGAACCAGGGAGGCAACTTACGTGGTGAGCCAGACGGAGGCCCAAGCCAGAAGATGTTGCAAGACCCGGTAGCGTAAGCTGCCTGATGGTGACTTGCCTAACAAGGCAAGATGACTTAGAACCAGGGTCGGTAACGGAGTATGACCCAATCCATACTCTTGTGATCCCAGGGCCTCGACCTGTGTATATAAAGGTGAGTCCATGTGGCGGGTAAACGTAAGTTATAATCAATCGATAGCTAGGTCTAGCGAATCCACTCCCTTGTAATTGATACTCAAGCAATAGCAACAAGAGCATGAGTAGGCTTTTACTTCCATCGTGAGGGGCCGAACCTAGGTAAACTCGTGTCTTGTCCCGCTCAACCCCTTTAAGCTAATCATCATAGCCATGGCCTTGCACCTAAGTCCTTTCACGAGGGCATCTACCGTGACAAAACCACGACAAACTCCTTTGTGCAAAAGTTTCATTTTCTGAGTAGGAATAACCCTCATGAGGTGCGATTTAATTTATATACTGAACCTCATCAGATACCAATGACTGAATTTTGTGACATATGTTTGATTCCCACCGACGGGGAATTAAGAGAGCCTAGACCCGCAGACTTTGAGGACTTTTACCTCGCCCTGACAGTGGGTGATGAAAGAGGCGTATCGAAAGCCACCATCACTAGTTTGCAGTTTCCTTATGTGCATTAATTTGCTTTATTCATCACGAAGTGTTTAACTGCTGGGGAGAAGGTTGGTGCACTCAGTGCCACCAACCTTGCCATTTTACACCGTGCACTATACAATGATCACACCTTTAGCCTAGGGGCTATAATTGCACATCATCTGCACCTCAACAGAACTAAGGGCAAAATTCATGGGGTATTTATGCCACTCGCCTAGCAAGACGCTGTAATGTTCAATTACACCGACATTTTCCCAATTTTAGTTGTGGACATATTTTAGTAATTAGCACAAGTCAAGCAATCAACCTACACATGCAATTCTAAGAGTGTAGCAGCGGAAAGTAAAACATTGCATATGAAGGTAAAGAGAAGGGTTTGGAGAAGGAAAACGTAATGTAAACACGGAGATTTTTGGCGTGGATCCGATAGTTGGTGCTATCGTAGATCCACGTTGATGGAGACTTCAACCCATAAAGGGTAATGTCGGATTTCGGGTTCCGCAAACACTTGATATGTTTGAACTCTGGGGTGCGTGCGAAGATCTCAACCTACCCAGCCTGCCTACTCGCGATCTTCCTAAGCCTAGCGCATCGAGCTCAAAGGGACAGAGAGATACATCAGTTTATCCTGGTTCTGGCCACCTTGCGGTGTAATAGCCTACTCCAGCGTTTTGGTGGATTGCCTCGAAGGGCTGAGGATGAACTAGTACAGTGGATGAATTGGCCTCAAGAGGTGAGGTGTTCTTGAGCTCGAGAGAGCTGGTGAGGTGGAATGGCTTTGCTCTGTTTGTCCTCCCTCTTTGGTGGTGGCTAAGTTCTATTTATAGTGGGCTTGGTCCTCTTCCCAAATGTTGGCGGGAAGGGATCCCACAACGGCCAGATTTGAAGGGGGACAAGTAGTACATCCTATCCTGACTAAAGTGGTCTCCGCCTACAAAAAGCCTCTGGTTGTGATGCTGTGGTGGGCTCGGTGATGACCTCTGTCCTGCCATCCTGGCGGTCTTGGTCTTGTTGCACCAGAATGGAAACCTTTGGCTGATTCCTCGGGACTCCGCAACTACCACTCGCCTCATTTGCACTAAAGGGGAAACTGGCGCTCTGCGCCCGCTGGTGCCCGCCTAGCCATGGTCGTCATGGCTTACGTCTGCTGAGCCTCGTGAGGTGCACCTTGCATAGAACTCTCCGCCCCTCGGGAGCCAGCCTGAGGAGGCCGATCCCCTCGGGGGTCTTGGTGTCGTCCACCTCATGAGGCTTGGCCCGTCGCAAGGGTCTTGAGTTGTCAATGCTGAAGCTAGGCCATACCAGGACATCGATGGAGCCGTGCAGTGGGCCGCAGGCAGGCAAGTCTGGGTACCCCCGTATCCAGAACATCGACAGTAGGCCCCGGGCCCAAGGTGCGCTCGGACTTGGCTTCTAGGCGCAGCCAAAGGGCAAGTGTGGAGCACCGCGGGCCCTAACCGCCTGCGGCCTTGAACGACGCGTTGCGATTGATAGGACATGGACATCTCCATTTCCCCATGCCACCTCCGCAACCATTTTCGTCTGACAAAGGGGCTGCCACTTGCTGCCATGCCTTGATTGCCTTCCCTTCGTCTTGCTTCAGATCCCCTTCTCCCAACGCCGAAGAAATTCTCCAGGTCTGCCGATCCTTCCCTCCGATCTTCTGCCCGATGGCCGCTGAGAAAGCCAAAGCTCCAGCCCCGCTGCCAACCCTGCCTGGTTCGAGCCGGTGCTGATCACGCCCTCCGTCACGGAGGAGAAGTTCCAGACTGCGCTTCTCCTGATGGTGAGCAATGATAGCGAGTGGGGGAAGACTGTGCTCCGGGTCACCTCCGCTGCCGGAGCCCGCGAACAGTACCTTCTATCCCTTCTTCCTGCACAACGTCTGCTCGGGGCTGATTCCTCCCTTCTCCTGCTTCTTCTATGTCGTTCTCCACCATTACGACCTCCACACGCTCCACATCCATCCCAACCCTATCCTCCTCTTGTCCATCTTTTCCTTCTGGTGTGAGGTGTTAGTGGGGGTGATGCGCTCCGTCTCCATGCTCCTTCACTTCTTCTATCTCAGCTTGACTGGCGACCGGCCTGCGAGGTGTGTCGGCTTCATCGCGGCCCGGGGCGGCAACGCAATCTCCCGTGCCGGGAAGAAGGTAGAGGACGCCCAAAACAAGTGGGTCATAATGGACGCCAAGTACTCCCACGACCAACTGGAGCTACCGACCGGTCTCCTGACCGGTCTCCCGACCTCTGAGAAGGGGTGGTTTTCCGAGAAGATCACCGACCCCCATCTGAGGCCACTGATGAAGAAGATGGAGGCTGACATGAAGGCCGAGAAGCTGACGGGGGCCATGATCATCAGGGAGTTTCTGACGCAGTGCCTGACACCGCTCCAGGATCGCTCCCTCCCCTTGCGGAAACTCCGGGGCACCAACGACAAGATCTGCCTGCATCGGGACGGTCTTTCGGAGGAGGAGCCGGGAAATGTGCTGCTTTCCAAGACTGGGAAGGACCTGAGCGGCCCTCCAAATGATTGCCTCCCGCTGTACCGCCGAGACGACGAAGAGAAGATCGCCGCCGCCATGCCTGTCTTCAATGAGTTAGGGCCCGTGTTGACGGGGCCTCCCCCGCCGGCCGCCTCCTTTGTGAACCTGTCCTCCAGCGACCGCTCCTCTGAGGCCACCGAGGAGGAGGAGGGGGAGGCGGAATCCTCCGCCCCGAAGCAGGGAGAACTCCTTCGCAACTTCTTTGACAACGACGAGGAGGACACGCATCCGGTGGTGGAGCTGGATCGTCCTACGGGGGTCACCACGAGATCCGGGGTGGCCTCCTCGAAGCAGCCTAAGCTGACGATGGTGAGGAGGGGTAGAACTGCGCTGATCCCTCCAGGCAGCATTCCACCTTCGCCGGCAACATCCCAAGCGGCGCCGACCGCCTGCTCTCCTGCTCCCAAGACCGCAGCTCCAGTTGCCCCAGTGAAGCCCCCGCTGATGAGCATGAAGAGGAGCTATGTCGCTTCAGACGAATAAGTGTTATTTCTTGGCCTTGCTCTTGAATCTTGATGCGATGCTTAGTGTCTTCGTTCGACGTTAGGAAACAATTGTCGTCGAAAAATAAGAAGGAGAACGCTGAGGTCGCCGTGGTCGAGCATGTCGAGGTGGCTGCCACAGCTTTTGCAAAGAGGGGTGATGCGACTCTTGTAGCTCTGAAAGTGCAACTATCCCTAGGTGGTTTTGGTAATTCATAACAACATATAGCTCATTGAGCTAATACTATTCCAAGACTATTATTTCAGGAAAGCTCAATGAATGGCATGGCATGGATGATGAAAGTGGATCCCTCAAAATATCAAGGACAAAGGATTGGCTCAAGCTCAAAAGCTCAAGACTCTTCATTTTTCATTTTAGTGATCCAAGATCACATTGAGTCTATAGGAAAAGCCAATACTATGAAGGAGGGATGAGGTGTTGCTTAATGAGCCTCTTGCTTCATGTGCTTAGTGATATGCTCCAAATACCATCAACTACTTTCTCACATCCACATATGACCGAAACCCAAAGTCAAAATCGGTCCCACCGATTCTTTCTATCCGGCGCCACCGAGTTCAAATGTCACAGCCACTGCCACAAACCCTAGGGTCTTACCGATAAGGATCTCGGTCTCACTGACATGGGGTTGTAATCTCTCTGTTTCCCTTCGTAACGTTTAGGTCTAACCGAAGTGAGCGATCGGTCCCACCAAGATTGCAATGTAAACTCCCTGTTTCCTTTTTGTAACATTTCGGTCTCACCGAAATGAGCGAATCGGTCCCACCTTGTTTACCTGACCAACTCTCTGGAAAGCTTATTACCAAAATCGGTCTCACCGAGTTTTTGTAATCGGTCTCACCGAGATTACGTTATGCCCTAACCCTAACCATATCGGTCCTACCGAGTTGCATGTCGGTCCCATCGAAAATCCTAATGGTCACTAGGTTTATCAAATCGGTCTGACCGAGTTTGTTGATTCGGCCCCACCGAGTTTGGTAAATTGTGTGTAATGGTTAGATTTTGTGTGGAGGCTATATATACCCCTCCATCTCCTCTTCATTCGTGGAGAGAGCCATCAGAACAAACCTACACTTCCAACTTACCATTTCTGAGAGAGAACCACCTACTCATGTGTTGAGGCCAAGATATTCCATTCCTACCATATGAATCTTGATCTCTAGCCTTCCCCAAGTTGCTTTCCACTCAAATATTCTTTCCACCAGATCCAAATCCCATGAGAGAGAGTTGAGTGTTGGGGAGTGTCGGTGTCAAAACCGGCGGATCTCGGGTAGGGGGTCCCGAACTGTGCGTCTAGGCGGATGGTAACAGGAGACAAGGGACACGATGTTTTTACCCAGGTTCAGGCCCTCTCGATGGAGGTAAAACCCTACTCCTGCTTGATTAATATTGATGATATGGGTAGTACAAGAGTAGATCTACCACGAGATCAGAGAGGCTAAACCCTAGAAGCTATCCTATGGTATGATTGTTGTTCGTCCTACGGACTAAAACCCTCCGGTTTATATAGACACCAGAGAGGGCTAGGGGTACACAGAGTCGGTTACAATGGTAGGAGATCTACATATCCATATTGCCAAGCTTGCCTTCCACGCCAAGGATAGTCCCATCCAGACACGGGACAAAGTCTTCAATCTTGTATCTTCATAGTCTTGGAGTCCGGCCAAAGATGATAGTTCGGCTATCCAGACACCCCCTAGTCTAGGACTCCCTCAGTAGCCCCTGAACCAGGCTTCAATGACGACGAGTCCGGCGTGCATATTGTCTTCGGCATTGCAAGGTGGGTTCCTCCTCCGAATACTTCATAGAAGATTTTGAACACAAGGATAGTGTCCGGCTCTGCAAAATAAGTTCCACATACCACCATAGAGAGAATAACATTTACACAAGTTCAATCTGCCGACGTATTCCGTGGCGTGACATCACACCACAGCCAAGCTTTTATTCGAATTGTTTATACTGTTCCACCTCAGCGCGTTTAGCGAAGTGGTTTCCTTGGCACGTCTTGTCAAAGAAGAGATCTTGTCCCCTTATTCTGGGACTCTCATCAATACGGGCGTGGGTAACCCAACCACACCATTGATTATGACACTAGGGAGATAAGCGAGTTTTACCAGGCTGGTGGGGAAGCATAGTTTCGCCCGTCCATATAAGGGGATAAGGATCCACCTTTTTACCTACGCCTTCTTCCTCCTTTGCTTATCCATTTCCGCGCACTAGAGCTCCAGCGCCCAAGTCCGCACATCTCGCCTCAACCTTCCCCAGCCATGTACGGAGCGGGAGGCAAGTGGATGGCCTCCTCCGTCATGGAGGGGCACATCAAAAAGTTGAGGAAAGCCGGATACCTGCACAACGACATTGCCCACCGGCTTCCAAACGAGGGACAGCTCGTCCCCACCCCAGGCCCCATGAGAGGGTGGTGTTCCTTCCCCATTTCCTCCACGGACTGGGCTTCCCACTCCACCCATTTGTCCGGGGGCTCATGTTCTACTACGGCCTGGATTTCCATGATCTGGCCCCGAATTTCATCCTCAACATCTCAGCGTTTATCGTTGTTTGCGAGGCCTTCCTCCGCATATAACCCCACTTCGGATTATGGCTGAAGACCTTCAATGTCAAGCCGAAGGTAGTGGGCGGCCAGTAGGCGGAGAGCGTAGGCGCCATGGTGGGCAAGATGCCCAACATCATAAGGCTCGAGGACACCTTCGTGGAAACCATCAAAGGGTGGCAATCGGGGTGGTTCTACATCACCGAGCCGCGTGACCCTGAATGGGCAGCGGCCCCCGAATTCAGATCTGGCATCCCCACACGGCTCACCTCCTAGAAAGAGAAGGGCCTGACATGGGGTGATTTGGAAGAGCTGACCGGACTCCAAACCTGCGTCCAAAACCTTGTGAACAAGAAGATCAAGCTTGTCAACGCAGTCCAGGTCATGCTAATCCGCCGGATCCTCCCGTGCCAACAACGGGCTTTCAACTTGTGGGAGTTTGATCCGGCACAGCACCAGACCTTGAGCAGGCTCTTCGACACTACGTACGAAGATGCCTGGAGGGTGTTGTTCAAGGGCGCCGAGGCTCCCGCATCCGCTACCAAAGATCACGGATTCAGCTCGCAGCGTAAAGCCGGCGAGGTAAGCTATTTTACCCTTTACGGGACACTTGTTTTTCATAGTTTGACTCTATGCGGGATCTAAACTCCCTTACCTTTGACAGGCCTGGCAGAAGAAGTCCGGGCAGGTTAACTGTCCGGCTCCCTTACCAGAAGACCCAGCGGACGCCCGATTGACGGGGCTGCTGGTTCTGGCGCCTTACATGGTGCCGGAGAAGAAGGATAAGAAGAAGGCCACGGGAACTCGAAGGTGTTCCCGGCGCCAGGTGTTGTCGGACTCATCGTCCGACGACTCCGAGGCAAATTCCTCCCGCGAAGACGGGGAGGAGGAAAAAGAGGCTTCTCCCCCAGCGGGGGGAGAGAATAAAAGGAAGGCCTTCCCAACTGGGGAAGCTGGAGGGTCCAAGAAGGGAAGGACCCTTCCTCCGGACTACACCAACGCCGACGACGGCGAAGAGGATTGGCCCTCGAGGCCCAAGCCCCTAGCGAGATCGTAAGTGTCCGGATTCCGGAATAACTCATGATTTTTCCTTTGTCGTGTAGTGTCTTCTAACGCCGAATACAACCATGTAGCCCGCCCAAGGAATGCTCCCCACTTCGTCGAGTGGCTCCCTGGATTCGTCGGATGTGAATAGCACTTCACTTCCGACCGCCTCCTCCCCCCGTGACGCAGACGACGCCACGGTGGAGTCCCAAAAGGGGCCCAACCAGGAGGGGGTGGTCCCGGAGGCGCCGCAAGGCGACCTCCCGGATTCCGGGCGCAAAGAGGGCAAAACCCCAGAGGGCTCTTAGTCCGGCCCTGTGCCGGACTCCATACCGGAACCTAGAGTGATTCCGAAGTCCGGAAGGCGGGCCCTTCGTAAGAAGGGTAAGATTGTGACACAGGTGGCCTCTGTCCAACCGGAGGCACCAGATAACTTGCTGGAGGCGCATAACGGCGCCTCTATCGACGAGGAGCACCGCACTGTTATGAGTGCGGTGATCCAGAAAGTTCAGTCCGCGAAGAGCGAGCTGACTGAAGCCCGTACCAGCCTTCTAATAGGCTTTGAGGTATGTAATGAAGATATGTAAAAATAGTACCGCATAGACAGTAGCCCCTGATGCTCAGTTGGGTGTTCGGAAAGAAAAGCCGAACTGAGGATCTAAAAAGATATATGTAGGAGTCTAACATAAGCATGTCAATATGGGAATGCAGGCTGCGCTACTGACCTCTGCCGCACTGACTGCGGAGGTCAATGTATTGAAGCAGAGCCTCGAGCGGTCCGAGAACGAGCTCGGTCATGCCAAGAAGCAACTCGAGGACAAGGAAGGTAAATAATACCTTATTAAAGTAATACCTTATAGAAAGGATTTGGTTGCAAAAAATGACAGGAATAACGTGAGTATTGCAGGGGCCACGAACGAGGTGGCGACCCTGAAGGAGGCGTTGTCCAAGGCCGAAAAAAGTGCGGCCGCGGAGCGCACCGAGCGAGAGAAGCAGGAGGCACGGGTGGCGGAGGTGCGGCAACAGCTCCAGGCTCTCGTGGAAAAACACGAGAGTTTGGAGCGTGACTCGAAGACTCGAGAGTCCGAGCTCGCCTCGGCTCTTGAGAGTGCCAAAGCCGCTAAGGCCGAAGGCAAAAAAGCCCTCCAGGAGATTGAGGTGATAAAAAAGATAGCGGCGGGTAAGGCATTCTTCATGCAAAGCAAGCATGTAAAAGTGAATTATCTGTTACTTACCCGAATTCGGAGCTCCCCAGGAGCGTTCACAGATCTGCCCCGTGGTGTGTCCGATGCTGCCGCGTTCTACCAAGCTGAGGAGGGGAGCTCGACGGAGAAGGTGTTCTGGTCTCAATATGCTGAGGCCGGACATCCGGTGCCCCTGAGTGACCAGCTGAAGCAGCTGGTCGAGCTCCACAAGGTGGCCGAACAGGCCATGAAGGGCCTCATAGTTCGGCTGTGGCCTAAAGGAGCCATGCCTGGGAGCTATTTCGGTCTGGTGCGGCGGCTGGTGGACGCCTGTCCATGGATTGAAGTCATCAAGCATTCCGTCTAAATTGAAGGTGCTCGTCGGTCCCTTGCCCGCGCTAAAGTGCACTGGGGCAAGATGGACGCCGAGAAGCTTGTGACGGACGGACCAACGCCGGGCAAGGAGTATCGTACGCCCGAGATGTACTATAAGGGCATCCTGAAGGGTTCCCGCCTTATAGCGGGTGAGTGCTCCAATGATGTAATTTTTGAGTAGACTCGCATGTGTTATCCTGTGCGCTGAAAACTTTGTTCATATGCACTAAGAAACGCTTGTTAATTTAAAATATTACCTTCTGTGCGGCCGTTTATCAAATTTGAGAGATGGCAAGTCATTGGCTTCAGCACCCATGCCACGAGTGCTGGGGTGTTCGGGATAAACTTGAGCGCTCTTGTTCCCATTCTTGGGTCCTTCGAGGGAGGCGCTCAACACAACGAACATGGTAACCAGACTATAATGCTTGAACACTCCCACTTAGCCATATAATTCTATAATTTTAAATTTCGGCTAAGCCCCTAGTGTTCGGAAGACCGAATTCGGGGCGCTATCCACGCCTGGATCGGACAAAGCCGGCTCCTTGATCTAAGCGGCATAAGTCGTTAGGGACTCGAAAAAACCTCTCGAACAGCGACCGTCTCTCGCCCTATCATGACGATCAGTTTTAGCTTTCTCCACTGAGGTGCTCAACCCAGCTCAACTAGGGCACAATCGCAGTGGTTCTCCCAGCACTACGTTAGCCGACATAACGGAACATAAGGTACCAAAACATGGGAGCCGGGAAACCCAACTATTGACCCAAGACATGATTCAGAGCCGATGCATATAATGCTATAAGTTCGGGGTGCCGCACTTGTGAAAGTGTTCGGACTTATCACACCATATTTTGGGGAACTTAAGCCCCTGGTGTATTTGGCCGTACCAAAGCATACGGATGCAGCATGTCATAAGTGAACATATATAGATAGAAAAAGGAATGCAATAATAGGCAAAAAGCGATGCATTGTTTATTCAAAAAATACTGTAATGAAAGCAGAACGATGCAAATAGTACGATAAGCAAGGGATGGGACTATTTAACATGTCCCCCTCCAGGCGTAGACTGCGGGATGGTATGTAAAACAGGTATACTGCTCGTAATAGAGACCACCTGGACACTCGACGTAGCTCTTCTGCTTCCCTGGCTGTTGCATCGTGAGTTCGGCGCTTCTACTGCCGGACAGGGCTTCTGGAAAACGGAGTCCTGAGAATAAGAAAAAAAAGAATGGCACAATTGGGAGCCCCTGGTGCGGTTGAGCCGCTCTCCGGGCATGCTGTGGTCGTGCCCCTACCCCTATGCCCATGGTATCTCCAGAGCGTAGTTATGTACGCATGGTACTGGTCTCGCGATTTCGCGAGGGCTGGGGTTGGGGCCGCATTGCTACACGTGCTCGGAACGTGCCAGGCGGTCTTGTTGTAGGTTACTCCGGGCGCGCTTGACGGTGTCCGGCCGCTTAACAGCCGGACTCGAGAATTGCCTTAAGAGGCTGCTTTGTACTTCCGCCGCGAGAGCCACTGTATGCTCCTCCGCTCGGAGAGAGCGTTCGGTGTTTCTATTGACCGTAATGACTCCTCGAGGGCCTGGCATCTTGAGCTTGAGGTATGCGTAGTGTGGCACCGCATTGAATTTTGCAAATGCGGTTCGTCCGAGCAGTGCATGATAGCCGCTGCGGAACGGGACTATGTCGAAGATTAACTCCTCGCTTCGGAAGTTATCCGGGGATCCGAAGACCACTTCAAGTGTAACTGAGCCTGTACAGTTGGCCTCTACAACTGGTATGACGCCTTTGAAGGTCGTCTTTGTGGGTTTAATCCTTGAGGGGTCTATGCCCATCTTGCGCACTGCATCCTGATAAAGCAGGTTCAGGCTGCTGCCGCCGTCCATCAGGACTCTAGTGAGGTGAAATCCGTTGACGATTGGGTCTAGAACCAATGCGGCGAATCCGCCATGGCGGATGCTAGTGGGGTGGTCCCTTCGATCAAAAGTGGTTGGGCAGGAGGACCACGGATTGAACTTTGGGGCGACTGGCTCCATCGCATATACGTCCCTGAGTGCACGCTTCCGCTCCCTTTTGGGTATGTGGGTTGCGTATATCATGTTCACCGTCCGCACTTGTGGGGGAAAACCCTTCTGTCCTCTATTGTTCGGCGGCCGGGTCTCCTCCTCGTCATCGCTATGCAGCCCCTTGTCATTGTTTTTGGCAGTTAACTTGCCTGCCTGCTTGAACACCCAACAATCCCTGTTGGTGTGATTGGCTGGCTTTTCGGGGGTGCCGTGTATCTAGCACGAGCGATCGAGTATTCGGTCCAAATTGGACGGGCTCGGAGTATTTCTTTTTAATGGCTTTTTCCGCTGACCGGGTTTAGAGCGTCTAAATCCGGCATTGACTACCATATCCTTTGTATTGTCGCCATTAATGCGGCGCTTGTGCTTGTTGCGACGCGACCTGCCGTTGGTGTCCTTGGTATCCGAATTACGAGGGCTCTTGGTCATGTTGTTACTACGAGCTAGCCAGCTATCCTCTCCCGCACAGAAGCGGGTCATGAGTGTTGTGAGGGCTTCCATGGATTTCGGCTTTTCCTGTCCTAGGTGCCGGGCAAGCCACTCGTCGCGGATGTTGTGTTTGAAGGCTGCAAGGGCCTCTGCATCCGGACAGTCGACGATTTGATTTTTCTTGGTTAGGAACCGTGTCCAGAATTGTCTGGCCGATTCTTCTGGCTGCTGAATTATGTGGCTTAGGTCATCAGCATCTGGTGGTCGCACATATGTGCCCTGGAAGTTATCAAGGAATGCGGCTTCCAGGTCTTCCCAACAACCAATTGATTCTGCTGGCAAGCTATTGAGCCAATGCCGAGCTGGTCCTTTAAGCTTGAGTGGGAGGTATTTGATGGTGTGTAGATCATCACCGCGGGCCATGTGGATGTGAAGGAGATAGTCCTCGATCCAAACCGCAGGATCTGTTGTGCCATCGTATGATTCAATGTTTACGGGTTTGAAACCCTCAGGGATTTGATGATCCATCACTTCATCTGTGAAGCATAGTGGCTGTGCGGCGCCTCTGTATTGGGCTACATCACGACGCAACTCAAACGAGCTTTGTCTACTGTGTTCGGCCCGGCTGGAATTGCCATATCCGGCGTGACGGTTATCATCACGTATCGTGGGGTGCCCACATGATCCGTAGATCGATCTTGTCTGCCTTGCCTTGTCCTCGAGTATATCCCGCAGGTCTGGCGCATTTTCCCGTGCCTTGGTATTTTTTGAGCGGCGCCGGGGTGCGGCTTGAGTGTAGGGCCAAGAGGCCTCTCTGTCGCGGTCACGAGGTGGCCGGTCGGCCGTATTATGCGCTGGTGATGTAGGTTTAGGTGCTTCCTCCTCTAATCGGGGTAGCAGCCTACATTTTGGGTAGCTCTTGGAGGGGAGTTCGAGTTCATACTCTTCGGCCGCAAGGACTTCAGTCCATGTGTCAGCTAGCAAGTCTTGGTCAGCTCTAAGCTGTTGCTGCTTTTTCTTGAGGCTGCTTGCCGTGGCCATAAGCCCGCTTTTGAAACGCTCTTGTTCGATGGGATCCTCAGGCACGACAAATTCGTCGTCGTCGAGGCTTGCCTCGTCTTCGGAGGGAGGCATATAATTATCGTCCTCTACCTCTCTGTCTGCCGCTCTCTCGTGAGGGCTGGCTTCTCCATCCTCCTGCGCTGAATCCTGCTGGAGGGGGTTGTCTTCGGACTGTCCGGGGTGTTATTGTCTCCAGTGCCGGAATCTCCATTTTTGCTGTGGCGGGATTTAGAGCGGCGCCGCTGACACCGACGCTTAGGCTGTTTCTTGGAGGGGTCGTCCTCCGTTGTTCCATCACCATTCCTATCCTTTGGGATGTCCACCATGTAAATGTCGTATGACGAGGTGGCCTTCCAGTGCCCTGTAGGCGCTGGTTCTTGGTCGTCTCCTGCATCGTCGTCCATACCGTCGATGTCTTCGGAGTTGAAGTCTAGCATGTCGGTTAAGTCCTCGACAGTGGCTACGAAGTGGGTGGTGGGTGGGCTTTGAATTTCTTCGTCGTCTGCATCCCAACCGTCCTGACCATAATCCGGCCAGGGCTCTCCTGATAAAGAGAGACACTTTAGCAAATTCAGGATGTCGCCAAAGGGCGAGTGCTGAAAGATGTCCGCAGCGGTGAACTCCATCATCGGCGCCCAATCGGATTCGATTGGCAGGGGCGCGGAAGGTTCGGAGTCCGGAGAGGAGTCCGACACCTTGGAGTCACGAGCTTCACAAAGGACAGGGTTGGTATTCAGCTCTATCGCCATAGAGGTAGTAGCCCCCGAGGCGGTGTCCAGCCACCCGTCCTCGATCGGCGCAGTCGGCTCCGAGCTAAGGGTCGGAGCAGACACTTGTGCGGCCTCCAGGGCACTGTCGGGCAGCAGAGCTAGATCATGCCCATCGTGACAGTGCGGCGCGCTTGGCTGTGGCTCGAACCCGTCGAAGATCAAGTCTCCGCGGACGTCAGCCGTATAGTTCAAACTTCCAAATCTGACTTGATGGCAGGGGCGTAGCTTTCAATCTGCTCCAGATGGCCAAGGGAATTGGCCCGCAGTGCAAAGCCGCCGAATACGAAGATCTGTCCAGGGAGAAAAGTCTCACCCTGGACCGCATTGTCGTGGCTGGAGGGACAAGCACCTATGGGGCAGGGCCCCTTTTCTGGTCCGGCAGGGAGCGGAGGGCGCACGAAGAGCAGATCGAGGCCGGGCGCGCGGGGGAGGGATTTTTTCCCAGCTTCAGAGCTCTCCGGACAGATAAAACTCCTACTGCTTCTTTGTGTTTGTATTTGTTCTAGCTCGAAAGCGTGGGTATGCTGTGGTTTTCGAATGAGTCGGACTGGACCGAACCCCTTCTACGTGCACACGGGCCTCCTTTTTATAGTCTAAAGGGGTCACCGACAGGTGGCAACGCAGAGAAAGTTGTAGAAAGGTAAAAATGCGGGTTGGTACAACTGCTATCTACAGCGTCCCCTACCTAACTCTAACGGTAGGGGACAAGAGCATTTAATGCCCGTCCGGTCGCTCCAACAGTGCAGGAAACGACCGTTAGGGGCGCCACCGATCGCCACGATCGCCTCCTAGTCACCTTCGCTCGCCACCTCGCACCGCTAGGCTGCACAGCTACACGCCACGTGCACCAGGAGTGATCCTGTGGCGACACGTCGTCGGGTGAGCTGGAGCACGGGCGCAGAGTGGTGGCCTCGCCGCGGCAAGTGCCTTGCCGCGGTCGCTGTCTTGTCGCACCCGCCAGCTTGCCGCTCGTCGGGTCCTGCCGGGACGAGCGGCGCGTCGTGGCAAGTTTTCTGAAGCGCCTTGGTTGGCCTTCCCGGCAAGCTCCTCTTGCCGGGGTCTTGTTCTTCCCGGCAAGCTTCTCTTGCCGGGGCCTTGTCCTTCCCGGCAAGCTCCTCTTGCCGGGGCCTTGTCTTCAAAGTTAACACTTTGTTCTTGAATGGTAGTAATAGGAATAACGAAGGGTCTTGGCGGACGCCCGGCAAGCCCTGCCGCGGGGTGCTGCAACTGCCCGTGCCCAAGTTCGGGGTACTAAGGTACCCCTACTTTAGTACACCGACAGGAGCCCCCGGGCCTGGGCCATACACGGTGCCGAGCGCTGTTGGGCCAGGCCCAAAACAGGGCACGGGCACGCGCGGCCTGGGTCCAAACCAGATCCACTCCGAATCCACCGTGTCCTCTCGTAACGGCACGCGTCAATCGCGGCGTCGTGGGACACGTGGGTGGCGTGCGCGATTTTCGAGGCGCCCACCCCCGTGATCATGGGGCGGGGCGAGGTCACCTCATCCGTCGCCTCGGCTCTGCATCCTCGCCACGCGGCTCCCATGCGCTTGGGGTCACGGACGGTGGAAGTGGGAAACTGGGTCGTCGCGAGCGGAGGCAGCGGGTAGGCCCCGATTCCCTGCTCTTCTCGTGCCTTGATTGGCTGAGCGGGGCGGCCGAGCCCCCCACCTTGCTCCTTAAAAAGAGCGGAAGGGGAGCGCAGAAGGCTGCACTCTCTCATCTCCTCCTTTCTTCAGCTTCTGCTCCCCTTCCTCTCATTTGCCATGGAGGGAGGGAACCCCGGCCCTTCATTGGTGGCGGCGAGGGTCGCCGCCAGGCAGCACGCCCCTCCCTATCCCGCGCTCATGGTGGCAGAGCCAGCCACAAGGGGAAGAGGGAGGGGGCGAGGTCGTGGACGAGGTCGAGGACGAGGTCGAGGCGCTCGAGGAAGAGGCGGGCGTGGCGGCGCACCATCTCCGCCTCCGCCGGCGGTTCCTCTCCCCGCGGCGGTCCACACAGGGGACAACCCTTGCGTGTTCTTCGTCAAGCTGCGCCGGGCGCCTCGTCGTCGCCTCCGGCTTCCAGCTCCGTTTGCGAGCGCGATGGAGTCGGATCCGCCCGAGACGCTGAGATTGCACATGAGGGGCTGTGGAATCAGCGGCACGCAAGTCCGCGTTGTATTCCCAGCCCCTAATGTGATGTATCTTGATCGTGGGTGGAAGACGTTCACCCGCATCCACAGCTTGACGGCAAGGTTTACCCTCCATTTTAAGTTAATGGAGGGCGACCTCCTCTCCGTCAAGGTCTTCGGGGACTCCGGCACTCGGGTGAAGTGCTGCTTGGACAGCTCCTCTGATAGCGAAGACTCCCCCTCAAGCGAGAGTGACGAGGAGGAGAGCGACAGCGACGACGAGGGTAATGGGCGGCGGGATGGCGGGCCCGACTAGGTGTCGGGCGCCGCCTCGTGCGTCACCGGCGACCCCATCATCCGCGTCGCCGGCTCCTTGAACTCCCCGGGGTCGTCTCCTTGGGCGGTTGGCGTTGGGAGGCTGCGGAAGGGGAAGAGGGCTGGCGACAAGGCCATCAAGTCGGAGTACGAGGGCGTAGTGCCCTCGACAGCGTGCTGACATCCTGCCGCCCCGTCTTCGAGCCCTGCTTCCGGCGCCGCCATCACCGTCCAGCCTCCGGACAGCCCCCGGGATGTTCTCTTGGTGTCTTCTGGCACCTGTAGCTCGCCTAGGCGCCTCTTTTGCCCTTTTCGCCTCCTTGACCTACCTCCTGAAGAGAGGGACAGGAAAGGGATTACGGGCATCTTATCTTTTTAGTTTGTAAGCCTTCGGGCCTTAGCTGCATCTAAAACTTGTAATCCTCTCTTTCATGTTTTTCATCCTCTATGGACTGTATCTGTGTGGGATGTTTTTTAAGGAAAAAGGGAAGCTTGCTATGTTATATCCTTCACTTGATTCCATTCCTCTTATGTTTTTGCCCTTACGCTTCTAGGGAACTTGCCGGTGCAAACACCCTTGCCGCGAGCGCTGAGTGCGGAACTTCAGCAGCCTGCTGGCGGTGTTACCTCCGGCAAGAAACCTTGTCGGGCTAGTCGCAGCGCGCTTTCATTGTTGAGCAGACTCGATACAAAGTAAGGGCGCAACTTAGCCACGAGCCGGTTCCTCCGCGCACAGGTTTCCCATACAAGGGACGGTCGTTCAAGGAATATAACTTCGCGTTCCCCAGTCCATAAGAGGATGCATGATGAGGGACGAAAAACTTATCTGATATCGCAGCCCCGGGCAACTCTGGCTTGCCGGGGATGAATATTGGTACTCGCAGCCCCCAGCAATACTGGCTTGCCGGGGCCCAGGCACCGGCGCGCCCTTCTTCTCCTTTCCTTGTTCTCACCGCTGCTAGACGTGTCATAGGAACAATCTCTTAGAGCGCGGCAAGTTATTTACTGTAATATAACTTTGTCCTGGGCAATGCTAGCTATGTTATCTCCTTTACTCAGTTCCATTCCTTGTATGTCTTTACCCTACGCTTTTAGGGAACTTGCCGGCGCTAACACGCTTGCTGAGTGCGGAACATCAGCAGCCTGCTCGCGGTGTTGCCTCCAGCAAGAAACCTCGTCGGGGCTAGTTGCAGCACACTTCTATTGTTGAGCGGAGTCAAAACAAAGTAAGGGTGCAAGTTAGCCATGAGTTGATTCCTCCGCGCACAGGTTTTCCATACAAGGCACAGTTGTTCAAGGAGTATAACTTAAAAATTTAAAAACTGACTGTGCTCAATCTCTGGCAACTTAGCTTTTCCATCTTCTGTGTTCTGGCAAGGCTATGCTTCTTTGAATGACACCTAGTCCACATCGTTATCAAGCTCTGACAACGAGGACTAAAGGCGCAAATACTGCTACGGGAACATCCGCTTCTACGACAAGAATCTGGGATCCTGCCGGAGCGTGATGCTCCCCGGCAAGCGTGTCTGGACACAGCTTGTCGGGAGCGTCTGCTTCAACGAAACAAACCCTAGGGCTTGTCAGAGCAGACTGCTCCTCAGCATTTTCTGTGTTGATCCTGGGGACCTTCTTGGCGGCGGCTTCGGGGAGCTCTGCCGAAAAATAGTCGCCAGTAACCAACTTTCTCTTCTTGCGGCTGCACAGATCTATCCTTGTCGGAGCCAGAACTTGTCGGGGAAGCCCCCTGCTTGTCGCTGGACTCGCTTGCCGCGGTTGCTGACTCATCATCTGCCTCCCTCTCCGCTACTAACGCAGCACTAACCACTTGATTGGTTGCCGCCAGATATAGCAGCAACTTCTCTTGTGGTTTAGGTGCGACAAGTGTTGGAGTGGAGGATAGGTATCTCTTCAAGTCCTATAGCGCGGCCTCCGCTTCCGGAGTCCATTTCATCGGACCTGCCTTTTTTCAAAATTTTGAAAAATGGCAGGGCGCGCTCAGCAGACTTAGAGATGAACCTACTGGGAGCAGCAACGCAGCCGGCAAGCCTTCGCACATCCTTGACGCGCTTCGGGGCTTCAATCTGCTCGATGGCTTTGATCTTGTCGGGGTTGGCTTCAATCCCCCGCTGAGATATAAAGAATCCGAGAAGCTTGCCGGAAGGAACTCCAAACACACACTTCTCGGGATTCAACTTGAGATTGATCTTGCGCAGATTTGCAAAAGTCTCGTCCAAATCTTGGATCAGAGTCTCTTTGTCCTTGCTCTTGACCACTATGTCATCCATGTAAGCTTCTACATTTCTGTGCAACTGTGGCTCAAAAGCATGGCTGACTACTCTTGCAAATGTTGAACCAGCATTCTTTAGTCCGAAGGGCATCCATACAAAACAGTACGTGCCACATGGAGTAATGAATGCGGTTTTCTCTTCATCCTCTTCTGCCATGAAGATCTGATGATAGCCTGAGTATGCATCAAGGAATGAAAGCAGATCACATCCTGCTGTGGAGTCGACAATTTGGTCAATGCGCGGCAAGGGAAATGGATCCTTGGGACAAGCTTTATTAACATCAGTGAAGTCAATACAAAGCCTCCACTTCTCGTTTGCTTTGCGCACGACTACTGGATTGGCTAACCACGTTGGATGGAGTACTCCTCGGACCAAGCCTGCTGCTTCCAACTTCTTGATCTCCTCTGCAATGAACTCTTGACGCTCCATTGCTTGTTTCCTGACTCTCTGCTTGACGGGCCGCGCGTGAGGGCAGACGGCAAGGTGGTGCTCAATTACTTTCCTGGGAACACCGGGGATATCAGATGGTTGCCATGCAAACACATCGACATTCACCCGCAGGAAAGCAACGAGCGCGCTTTCCTATTTAGGATCAAGCGTGGCACTGATGGTGAAGGTACCACCAGTGTTGTCCTCCTTGGCGGCCACTTTCTTGGTCTCTGGTGAAGCTGTCTTTGCCCTCTTGCACTTGCCGGTGGAGCTCGATGGTGCGTCCTCGACGGTAGCGCAGCACTCCGAAGAGGTGCGCTTGCCGGAGTGGGCATCAGAGCTACTCTTGCCGGACTTGGCCTTCTTCTTCTTCCCCCCGGGAGCTTCAGCGGCAAGTGGTTTGCGCTCTGCTGCGGCTGCTGCTTCCCGGTAGATCTTGTCGGTGCAGATAAGTGCATCTTTCTTGTCGCCGTGGACAGAAATAACACTTATCGGACCGGGCATTTTGAGCACGTTGTAAGCATAATGAGAGGCTGCCATGAACTTGGCAAGCGCTGGACGGCCGAGTATCCCATTGTAGGGTAATGGGAAATCAGCAACGTCAAATGTGACTCTCTCTATCCTGAAATTCAGCTCGCTGCCAAACGTCACTGGCAGTGTGATCTTCCCCTTGGGCTTGCTCCTTCCCGGGTTGATTCCTTGAAAGGTACCAGTTTCTTCGAGCTCGCTGTCGGTGATCTGGAGCTTGTTGAGCACCGCGGAAGAGATCAGATTTAGGCCGGCCCCGCCGTCAACCAACATCTTCGTGACCTTGAGGTTGCGGATGGTTGGCGAAACCAACATCGGCAAGCACCTGACCGCAGTGATGCGATCAGGGTGATCCTCAACATTAAAGACGATGGGCGTGCTGGACCACTTCAGGGGCTTGCGCGATTCGACTGATGGTTCTGCTGCATTCACCTCCCTCACCCACTGTTTGAGTTGACGGTGCGAGGTGTGCAGAGAAGCACCGCCGTCAACGCACAAAACCTTCGTCGCCTTATGAATCTCTTGGTCGTCGGCCTCATCCTCATCCATCTCATCATCTTCATCTTCGTCTTCGTCCTTGTCGCGGCCACGGGGAGGTCTGTCTCCTTGCCGCTGCTTGGCCTTGCCGCGGCGCCCTCCCCGGGCGGGAAGCTTCTTGCCGGATCCTCCGCCACCTTCCCGGGCCTTTTGCTTGTCGCGACGTTCATATTCAGCTTTCTGTAGCTCTGCCATCTGCTCAACCTTCTTGCATGCTTGGAGGTCATGGCCCTTGGTGCGATGGATCTTGCAGTACTGCTTGCCGGAGCCGTCCTGCTTGTCGGCGGCCACCATAGCCTCGCCGGAGTCACCAGCTTTGGCCTTGTCGGAGCCGCCTCCGTTGCCGGACTGCTCAACAACCAGCACATCCTTAGCCTTTCTCTTTCTATTATTCCTCCTCCGGTTCTTCTTTGCCGGAAGGGCATCCTCACTGTTAGATCCTTCTACTCCTGTATTCTCTCCGGGGATTTTCCTCCCCTCTTCAGCCCGTGCACACTTGTCGGCCAGAGCGTATAGCTCGCTGACATCTCTGATCTTGCACATCGCCATCTCCTCCCTCATCCTGCGGTTACGCACGTTCTGATGGAACGCACTGATAACCGCGGCAGGGTGGACGTCTGGGATGTTGCGCTGCACCTGGCTGAATCTCTGTATGTACTTGCGCAGGGATTCTCCTTCCTTCTGGGCAAGCAAATGAAGATCGCTTTCCTGGCCATGGGGCTTGTGGCCGCCTATGAATGCACCGACAAACTGATGGCACAGGTCCGCCCATGAAGAAATGGAGCTGTCCGGCAAGTGCATGAGCCAAGATCTGACATTGGGCTTGAGCACCAGTGGGAAGTAGTTGGCGAGGATCTTCTCATCGCGCCCCCCGGCAGCCTACACCGTGATGGTGTAGACGCTGAGGAACTCCGACGGATGTATCCTGCCATCATACTTCTCGGGTACGTCTGGTTTGAAGTTCTTGGTACTGGGCCACTGGACTTGCCGCAGCTCACGGGTGAACGCAGGGCATCCTACCGCGTACGGCAAGTCGCCTGGTTCCCCCGGCGCATGCATATCGACAGTGGGCCCAACGCGCTGGTTGGATTGATGCCGCGCTTCTCTTCTGCGATCGATGCAAGTACGAGCGTCTTCGTGTCGTCGTTCTTGGAGAACGTGGCGTTGATCGCGGCGAGCTCGCGGGTCCGACGACGCGGTGGAGTCGGTGTCGAGGTTGGCCCGGCGAGCTGGCGATCTTGGCCTTCGGGGCGGGGAGTGCATGGTGGTGGCACCCCCAGCGGTCTTGTCAGCGTCGGCTTGCACCTGGGCGTCTTGCCGGGGCTTCGATGTGCTCGGTTGCCGGGGCTTGTCGCCGTTGGCGAAGCCAGTGAGGCTATAAATGGCGGCCCTCCAGTCGTCGATCTTGTCCGGCGCTGGAGGGTAATCTAGAAGCAGCTGGGCTCGGGCCAGCGCTTCCTCTGGAGTCTTGGGCGGTGGTGGTGAGCGACGCGAGGTGCGGGACATGCTCAAACTCCTAACAGTGTTAGAAGGAGCAGCATCTCGCTCAGGCGACCGCACTGCGCTCGTGCCAGCGTGCTGGTGTGCGTGCTGGCCTTGAGCGTCCCGCGACCCACCAGCTTGGCCTTGTTCCAACATGAGTACGGTGCTAGGAGCACCGTGGTGTTGTCGATCCTACACCTCCTGGGAGGGGAGCGGTGGACGTGTAGACGCTGAACCTTGCGGGGCCTTGTCCTTGGACCTGGTGACGACGTGAGTCCCACCGTCGGCGCCCGCTCCTCCATCGGCGTCCACCCCACCGCCCGTTTGCTCCGGTGGCGGTAGGATAGTCGCGGATGGAGTGGCCACCTCCGAAGCCTTCTTCTTCGGTGGCATGTCGATGAAGATGTTGATGTGGCTCGCGCGGAGACCGGATCAGGTTCACACAACCTCGACGCCCCCTACCTGGCGCGCCAAAGATGTCGTGGCTGGAGGGATGAGCACCTATGGGGCAGGGCCCCTTTTCTGGTCTGGCAGGGAGCGGAGGGCGCATGAAGAGCAGATCGAGACCGGGCGCGCGGGGGAGGGTTTTTACCCAGCTTCGGAGCTCTCCGGAGAGATAAAACTCCTACTGCTGCTTTGTGTTTGTATTTGTTCTTGCTCGAAAGCGTGGGTATGCCGTGGTTTTCGAATGAGTCGGACTCGACTGAACCCCTTCTACGTGCGCACGGGCCTCCTTTTTATAGTCTAAAGGGGTCACCGACAGGTGGCAACGCAGGAAGAGGGGTAGAAAGGTAAAAACGTGGGTTGGTACAACTGCTATCTACAGCGTCCCCTACCTAACTCTGACGGCAGGGGACAAGAGCATTTAATGCCCGTCCGGTCGCTCCAACAGTGTAGGAAACGACCGTTAGGGGCGCCACCGATCGCCACGATGGCCTCCTAGTCACCTTCGCTCGCCACCTCACACCGCTAGGCTGCACAGCTACACGCCACGTGCACCAGGAGTGATCCTGTGGCGACACGTCGTCAGGTGAGTTGGAGCGCGGGCGCAGAGTGGTGGCCTCGCCGCGGCAAGTGCCTTGCCGCGGTCGCTGTCTTGTCGCACCCGCCAGCTTGCCGCTCGTCGGGTCTTGCCGGGACGCGCGCCGCGTCATGGCAAGTTTTCTGAAGCGCCTTGGTTGGCCTTCCCGGCAAGCTCCTCTTGCCGGGGTCTTGTTCTTCCCGGCAAGATTCTCTTGCCGGGGCCTTGTCCTTCTCGGCAAGCTCCTCTTGCCGGGGCCTTGTCTTCAAAGTTAACACTTTGTTCTTGAATGGTAGTAATAGGAATAAGGAAGGGTCTTGGCGGACGCCCGGCAAGCCTTGCCGCGGGGCGCTGCAACTGCCCGTGCCCAAGTTCGGGGTACTAAGGTACCCCTACTTTAGTACACCAACATGCGTCATTGTTGATGATCGAAGGAGCCATCGGGCCTAAAGGCGACGACACGGAGGAACTCTCAATGAAAGCAACAATGTCGGCGTCAAAACCGGCGGATCTCGGGTAGGGGGTCCCGAACTGTGCGTCTAGGCAGATGGTAACAAGAGACAAGGGACACGATGTTTTACCCAGGTTCGGGCCCTCTCGATGGAGGTAAAACCCTACTCCTGCTTGATTAATATTGATGATATGGGTAGTACAAGAGTAGATCTACCACGAGATCAGAGAGGCTAAACCCTAGAAGCTAGCCTATGGTATGATTGTTGTTCGTCCTATGGACTAAAACCCTCCGGTTTGTATAGACACCAGAGAGGGCTAGGGTTACACAGAGTCGGTTACAATGGTAGGAGATCTACATATCCGTATCGCCAAGCTTGCTTTCCACGCCAAGGAAAGTCCCATCCGGACACGGGACAAAGTCTTCAATCTTGTATCTCCATAGTCTTGGAGTCCGGCCAAAGATGATAGTTCGGCTATCCAGACACCCCCTAGTCCAGGACTCCCTCAGGGAGACTATCATTAGAAGCACAAGAGCAAGGAGTTCATCATCAATGCACCATTTGTTACTTCTTGGAGAGTGGTGTCTCCTAGATTGGCTAGGTGTCACTTGGGAGCCTCCGACAAGATTGTGGAGTTGAACCAAGGAGTTTGTAAGGGCAAGGAGATCGCCTACTTCGTGAAGATCTACCGCTAGTGAGGCAAGTCCTTCGTGGGCGACGGCCATGGTGGGATAGACAAGGTTGCTTCTTCGTGGACCCTTCATGGGTGGAGCCGTCCGTGGACTCGCGCAACCGTTACCCTTCGTGGGTTGAAGTCTCCATCAATGTGGATGTACGATAGCACCACCTATCGGAACCACGCCAAAAACATCCGTGTCTCCAATTGCATTTGAATCCTCCAAACCCTTCCCTTTACTTTCTTGCAAGTTGCATGCTTTAATTTCCGCTTCTCATATACTATTTGCATGCTTGCTTGAATTGTGTGATGATTGCTTGACTTGTCCAAAGATAGCTAAAATCTGCCAAACTCTAAAATTGGGAAAAGGTTAAGTTTTTAATTCGTCAAGTAGTCTAATCACCCCCCCTCTAGACATACTTCAAGGTCCTACAAGTGGTATCAGTGCTTTGGTCTCCATTTGCTTTGATTTCCATAGCTTTTGGTGGTCATAGCCTTGGTTTCACAACCTAGGAGAGTATGGCGTCTAGCGACCGAAATTATCACCGTAGAGGTCCTTACTTTGATGGTACTAATTTTGCTAGTTGGAAGCATAAGATGAAAATGCATATTCTTGGACATAACCCGCCGTTTGGGCGATCGTGTGTATTGGCTTGCAAGGTGAATTCTTTGATGGGAGAGAACCAAACCGTGAAGCTAGCGCGTATGAATTGAAGATGCTGCAATACAACGCTCAAGCATGTGATATCCTCTTCAACGGATTGTACCCCGAGGAATTCAACAAAATCAGCCGTCTTGAGAATGCAAAGGAAATTTGGGATACTTTGATTGATATGGATGAAGGTACCGACTCCATCAAGGAATCCAAGTTGGATGTGCTCCAAAGTCAGCTTGACAAGTTCAAAATGAAGGATGGTGAAGGTGTCGCTGAAATGTACTCTAGGCTTGCTCTTATCACAAATGAGATTGCCGGCTTCGGGAGTGAAGAGATGACCGACAGATTCATCATCAAGAAGATCCTAAGAGCAATGGATGGAAAGTACGATACCATGTGCACATTGATCCAAATGATGCCAAAGTACAAAGATCTCAATCCAACGGAAGTCATTGGAAGAATTGTTGCTCATGAGATGTCACTCAAGGATAAGGAGGAACTTCACAACAAGTCAAGTGGTGCTTACAAAGCATCATGTGAATCCCCCACATCATCAAGTGAGAAACAAACCTTCAACAAAGAATTGAGCTTAATGGTGAAGAACTTCAACTAATTCTACAAGAGTAGAAGCAAAGAAAGAAGCTCTAAGTCAAGGTCCTACAATTGTGGGAGACCTGGACACTATTCCAATGAGTGTACGACACCCTACAAAAGAAGACAAGATTCTCCAAGAAGAAGAAGCAAAAGAGAAGAATCACCACCAAGAGAGAGGAGGAGTAGAGATGATCGTTATGAACGAAGACCCTCACGGAGAAGCAAGGATTCGGAAAGGAAGGACAAGTCATCAAGGAGCTACACAAAACGAAGACATCAAGCTCATGTTGGTGAATGGGTATCCGGCTCCGACTCCGACAATCACTCTGAAAGAAGCTATCACTCCGACTTCGAATATACTCAAGATGAATGTGTTGCCGGTCTAGCACTTGTGTCAACGAACTCCTACGACATATTTGACTCACCAAATGAAGGAATTTGGAAGATGCTTCATGGCCAAAGGTCCAAAGGTAACACATCCCGAGTATGTTGATTTCAATAGTGATGAAGATGACTTGCTAGGTGATGATGATTTACTTGTTGACAACTCTAGTGATGAATACTATGATGAAACGTCAAATAATCATGCTAATCAAGATTAAATGAATGACAATGATAAGGAGAAGGTTGAGCTTCTAACCAAAGAATTAAACACTCTTATGTTAGCTCATGAAACTATCTTCGAAGATCATCGAGAACTTTTAAGAGCTCATGAGAAGTTACGCTTTGAAAAGCTCAATCTTGAGCAAGAGCATGAGTTCTTAAAAGCAATCAATGATGATCTCCGTAAGAAAAGTTCTTCTTACATTGCCAAGCGTTTACTCTTATCTACTTACATGCCTCAAGTCAAGTCTAGTAACAAGTACAAGAAAGATCCTTCCTCTAGTAGTAACAATAATAATGCCAAATCCAACATTGTTGCTTCTAGTAGTTCACTTGATTCCACTAAGGATTCTCTTAGCCAAGTTACACTTGAGCAAGAAAATAGCTTATTGAAGGGAATTATAGAGAAAGGTGTTTACAAGAGCCTTGCCGGGAGTAAGCAATTCGAGGAAATTGTACGCAAGCAAGGAAGGCACCGGAATAATCAAGGTGTTAGTTTTGAACGAATGTTCAATGCCAATGGAGTTGAGTGGGAAGAAGATCAATACCCCAAGACGAAGTTTGTTCCTCAACAAGAGAAGTATGATCCTACTTCCTTCAAGGGAACACAAGCACAAGACGATCTTCCACCACAAGACCACAAGTAGAAAGGCAAGGACAAGCTTCAAGAGGAGATTGATGCATTTGAAGAAGCACCTAAGGCCTCGGTCAAGTGGGTTCCCAAGACTACGTCAAGTTCTACTTCATCACGGACAACTACAACTCCAAGGATTCCCATCAAGATGATGTGGATCCCGAAGAATAAGAACTAGAGAGTTCTTGAGGGTGACTCCTCCAACATTCTTCACTCATATTATTATGGCAAGGACAAGTGCAATCAACTTCCACATCTTGCAGTAGGTCAAGGAGTCACAAACCCTCATGTTGGTAAGGCAAGGGACAAGGTAACCTAATGATTTCATGGACATCATCTTGTGTGTGCATCACTCTATGTCTACGGATATTCTTGCTTGTTCCTTGTGGGACTAACCCATGTAGGTATGTTGAAAGTGCAACTCACTCCAAAGGATTGCTCCAAATGATCTACATCAACATTGACCACCCACATCTTCAACACCTACATGAAGTCATCATCGACAAAACCCAAGGTCAGTTCATCCCTCTAAAAGGGGATCTCACATCTAGTGGGAGCTTAACTCTAAGAATTGAGTCAAAGCAACTCTAATGGTGTGAACACATCAATGCATTATGTAAAAGTGGTAACCCCACTAGAGCTTAAACGATGAGTATGACCTATGATCAAATGTTCTCATTTGACTCCTAAGTCAATATACTCATATATAGATGACCTAGTCATCGCCAATTGTTTGATAGATGCTAGAATTGGTTGTGCATGCTTTGTCACATATTTTATTTGCCATTCTATTGTGTGAGCATGTTGGTTGCATATTTTACTCATTCGAGGACATCCACTTGTTGCTTTGATTGTTTCGGTTCTTTTTTATTTTTGCCAAGTGGATGGACAAGAATGCCTAAGAACCTTCTCTAGCTATATATATGCTTTTCTTGTCTCAAACTCTATTCATGCTACATCACAAAATTTGATCAAGTCAGATTCGAACCACTCTGTGTGAGGAGCACTCGGAGTCCCCGATTCGTCATAGACTTAAACTTCCAAAACTTCTTTGTGATTCTCGGTCTGACCGATTCCTCCATTTCGGTCCTACCGAGATCACTAAGTCGATCTAGGTTTTCAATCTCGGTGCAACCGAATTGAACTTTTCGGTCACACCGAGTTGCAGTAACTGTATACAGTTATGCATCTCGGTGCCACTGAGTTGTTCCACTCGGTCACACCGACAGGGTCGGGCTATATATACTCATGGGCAAAATTTTGGAAATTTCTCCGAACCTCTTCGCCTGCGCAATAGCTCGCTCTGCCTCCAGGGTCTCCGGATCGTCTGCTCGTCGCCAGCCGCCTCCTGTCGCTAGTCTCCGCCACCGTCAACGGAATTCACCCCCGCCGTTGCCACCGTAGCGAGTTCATCGCCAAGCTAGGGTATGGACTCGATCACAGTGCTATCCTCGTCCGATTCCTAGGACATTGTGTTCATTATGATTCTTGCCACGATTGAAACACTCCTATCCAGTCAATACAATCCTTAGATTAGATGCGATTTGAAAATTTAGGGTTAGGTTTCCGCCGAAACCATCTCGGACCCACCGTGTTGAAAAACTCGGTCCCACCGATTTGGCGAACGCCATTGCACTAGTAACTCTCGGTCTGACCGAGAATTGCTAATCGGTGTGACCGATTTTAGGACTTTGTGAAACCCTAGCAGTCTCGGTGCCACCGAACTGTGACTCGGTCCGACCGAGTTCACCAGTTCAGGCTCCAAAACTGCTTTAGTATCACCGAGTTTAAAAATCGGTTGATCCGAAATGCTTTCTATGGAAAACTAAAACCGAGTATTTGAATCCTTCTTTTGCAAAAAATCTCTGCATTTTGTGATGCTCATCCATTCTATCTCATCTATAACTATTCACAGGGTCAGTAGTCAGTGATTTGCAGCATGTCAGACCAAAGTGATAGTCAGACAAGTCAGAAGAGCACAATCACATGAGTGAGGGCACTAGTCCCTTTAGCACTTCAGATGATGGCAGCAGGAGCACCCCAAGCAATCTGCCTAAAGCTGCCACTAGGACAAGGAAGAAGAGAACCTTAGAATCTGAAGATGAGGATTATATGGCAGAAGAAGATGAGGCTACCTCCAAGAAGGTAGTGCTCAAAAAGGAGTATGCCTCAGCAAAGAACACAAAGCCTGGACCCAATAGGAAGGTTCCTGCTAAGAGGACACCTATGCTGAAGGTCAGAGGATCAACTCAAGTGCCTAAAAAGAGTGATCCTAAAGAGGCACCTGCAAGAAGAGTCACAACTTCCAAACCCAAGAAAGTTCCCACTGGAGAAACTATGAAGTTTACCATTGAATCAGAAGATGAAGCTGCTGGTCAAGATAAGAAGAAGAAGAGAGCCAGAACCACTACCGCCCAGGTTCTTGGAAATCCCTCTATGAGGAGAGACTCTGAAGAGGAAGAAGAGGTTGCTGCACCAGCACCCAAGGCACAAAAGCTACTGGGAGATGCTATTAAGTCAGGGGCTGCAACATCAAAGCCAAAGGAAGCACCCAAAGCTACCCCCAAGCCTAAGACTGCACCAAAGAGGAATACCAGGAGTATTCCAGCTGCTGAGAAGAACAAGCCCCCAGTGCCTGAAGTTGTTGATGAGGAAGATGATGAAGGACAAGTCCTAAGAAAGCTGAAGCCTAAGATTCCAGACCACAATGATGCTCATCCTGTGGCTGACAACATGGAGTTGAGAAAGGATGTAGGACTCAGATTGTGGAGGCTGTCAGATCCATATGCTACCAGGAGAAGGACTGTTGTTGATTACAGGTTCCACACTAAGGAACAACAAGACTTCTATGAGACAGTGCTGTTGGACAAGAAACCAATGGTGTGTGATAAGAGGTGGGTCGACTGGACCTACATGAAGGAAAATGAGGAACACTATCCTAGAGTGCAAGACAGATTTGTTGCTTGTGGAGTTGTAGACTTTGTTGGGCAGAAGCTCACAAAGTGGAATGATGAGCTCATTATGCAATTCTACTCCACAACACACTTCTATCCAGATGCCAGGATAGTTTGGATGTCTGAAGGTACAAGGAACCAGTCAACAATTGAGAAATGGGCCAGTCTGATCAATGCCCCAAAGGAGAGTGAAGATGACTTGGATGTCTATGCCAAGAAGAAGATGGACCACAATACCATGGCTCATATGTACAAGGAAATTCCTGATGCTGCAGTGGAGACCATAAGTTTGGGTCAGTCGACTTTCTTCTGTCAGGGCTACCAACCATCAACTGGATCCTAAGGCACACCCTTTTGCCCAAGTCAGGTGACCACAACATGATTAGAGGGCATGCTATCAACTTGCTACACTTGTTTGATGTGCCACAAAAATTCAAGGTCATGAGCCTCATTGTTGAGACCATTAAGAAGACAACAGCAGATCAGAAGAGGAGTTGTGGGTATGCCCCACAGATTCAGGAGTTGATTAACTCAAAGATGGGCACAGGAACTTACTTGCTGGATAAGGAACATTTTGCTATCTATCCAGACTTTGAGGAAAATCAAGTTGTGATGAATGAGAATGAACCATCATCAGTGCAAGCTCAATAGAAGAAGGAGAAGGCAAAGAGAGAGAAGGCTGCCAAGATGCCAACTCAAGAGGAGGCATCTGAATACTTTTTGAAGAACAAGCAGGAGCAGCTTGGTTACTTGATAGCATCAACACTGAGGATTGAGAAGGGGTTGGCCACCCTAACTCAAAACCAATAGAGCCTGGAAAGAATCATGGAACAAAAATTCTATGATCTAGATGTCAAAGTAACTGAGATCCAGTCTGTTGTGGAGCAGCTCCAGGATGACATGCAGGAGAGGAAGGGCAAGACAACCACTGATGCATTTGGCAGAGTGCCTAGAGCTCATAGGTCAGCTGCAGTGCCTGTGACAGACTCCAGAGCCACATCATCTGCACCAGCTACAGCTCCTACAGCTCCAGTGCAACCAGCTCTAGCACCAACTCCTCCAGCTCCATCCACTTCAACTAAAGCCTTCGTCCAAGGAGCCATCTCTACACCACCACCTGAAGATCAAGCCTGAGAGTCGATCTAGCACTATGCATTTTCTATGAACTTTTTGGTAACTTGTTGCCAAAGGGGGAGGAAAATGTATAGATCATAGGCTTCAAGAGAGAGAGTGTTGCTTTTGTTCTCTCTTGCTTTGGTGGTTAAACCTTTGTTTGCTTTTGATTGCTTGAGATACTATGCTATTATCTGTGAGACATTGATGATCATGTGTTTGATCATAAGCTACACTTATGCTTGCTGAATGATATTATCTTACCTATCCTTATATGATCATTCATTTTGCTTGGTGATGAGTGCATGTTTTCAATCCTTATTATTTTGAGCGCTCCACCAAGATGTATGTGACATGGAAGAGTAACCCATGAGCCTAATTCCTTGTGCATTTGCAATCCAAAGCAAATTTTAAACTATGCACAAATTTAGGGGGAGCTCTTGCTTACCACATACTTCTCAAAGCGATGATGTTTTTCAATCTTATTATCATTTGTCGAAGCTTTGATCTATATGTTGTCATCAATTACCAAAAAGGGGGAGATTGAAAGTGCAACTATCCCTAGGTGGTTTTGGTAATTCATAACAACATATAGCTCATTGAGCTAATACTATTCCAAGACTACTATTTCAGGAAAGCTCAATGAATGGCATGGCATGGATGATGAAAGTGGATCCCTCAAAATATCATGGACATAGGATTGGCTCAAGCTCAAAAGCTCAATACTCTTCATTTTTCATTTTAGTGATCCAAGATCACATTGAGTCTATAGGAAAAGCCAATACTATCAAGGAGGGATGAGGTGTTGCTTAATGAGCCTCTTGCTTCATGTGCTTAGTGATATGCTCCAAATACCCTCAACTACTTTTTCACATCCACATATGACCTAAACCCAAAGTCAAAATCGGTCCCACCAATTCTTTCTATCCGGCGCCACCGAGTTCAAATGTCATAGCCACTGCCACAAACCCTAGGCAAATCGGTCTTACCGATAGGGATCTCAGTCTCACCGAGATGGGGTTGTAATCTCTCTGTTTCCCTTCGTAACATTTCGGTCTAACCGAAGTGAGTGATCAGTCGCACCGAGATTGCAATGCAAACTCCCTGTTTCCTTTTCGTAACATTTCGGTCTCACTGAAATGAGCGAATCGGTCCCACCAAGTTTACCTGACCAACTCTCTGGAAAGCTTATTACCAAAATCAGTCTCACCGAGTTTGTGTAATCGGTCTTACCGAGATTACGTTATGCCCTAACCCTAACCATATCGGTCCTACCGAGTTGCATGTCGGTCCCACCGAAAATCCTAACGGTCGCTAGGTTTATCAAATCGGTCTGACCGAGTTTGTTAATTCGGTCCCACCGAGTTTGGTAAATTGTGTGTAACGGTTAGATTTTGTGTGGAGGCTATATATACCCCTCCACCTCCTCTTCATTCGTGGAGAGAGCCATCAGAACAAACCTACACTTCCAACTTACCATTTCTGAGAGAGAACCACCTACTCATGTGTTGAGGCCAAGATATTCCATTCCTACCATATGAATCTTGATCTCTAGCCTTCCCCAAGTTGCTTTCCACTCAAATCTTCTTTCCACCAGATCCAAATCCCTTGAGAGAGAGTTGAGTGTTGGGGAGACTATCATTTGAAGCACAAGAGCAAGGAGTTCATCATCGACGCACCATTTGTTACTTCTTGGAGAGTGGTGTCTCATAGATTGGCTAGGTGTCACTTGGGAGCCTCCGACAAGATTGTGGAGTTGAACCAAGGAGTTTGTAAGGGCAAGGAGATCGCCTACTTCATGAAGATCTACCGCTAGTGAGGCAAGTCCTTCGTGGGCAACGGCCATGGTGGGATAGACAAGGTTGCTTCTTCATGGACCCTTCGTGGGTGGAGCCCTCCGTGGACTCGCGCAACCATTACCCTTCGTGGGTTGAAGTCTCCATCAATGTGGATGTACGATAGCACCACATATCGGAACCACGCCAAAAACATCCGTGTCTCCAATTGCGTTTGAATCCTCCAAACCCTTCCCTTTACTTTCTTGCAAGTTGCATGCTTTAATTTTTGCTGCTCATATACTCTTTGCATGCTTGCTTGAATTGTTTGATGATTGCTTGACTTGTCCAAAGATAGCTAAAATCTACCAAACTATAAAATTGGGAAAAGGTTAAGTTTTTAATTGGTCAAGTAGTCTAATCACCCCCCCTCTAGACATAATACAAGGTCCTACAAGCTCCAGTTGCGGTGTCGTCTTCTCAGGGCTTGGAGGCCTAGCCTCGAGAGGAGCCGACATGAGCGGCATGGCTGACTCTGGCAGCATCCGCCTCCATCACGATTGCTGAGGTTGCAAGGCCTCCGGAGCCACCAGTCCTCCCTGCTGCTGCAGCTTCACCTGTCTTAGTGCCGAGAACATCTCCACCTCCGCCCACCGTGCTGCTGGGCCATGGCGCTCCAGCCATCTCCGAAGCCCTGGAGGAGGCCCGAGCTGCGCTGGACCATGTCCAGGGTGATCTTCAAGCTCTGGACCAGCACGCAGCATTGGGGAACCTGGAACTGATCTCAGGGTGGCTCCAGGCCGATGCATCTATCTAGGCGGCCCAGAATTCGCCGGAGGAGGCCCAGAAGGTGGTCGGGGTAGCTGCTGCCTAGTGTGACTTGGTGCAAAAGGAAGCCAAGGACACCCAGGAGCGGTGCCGCGTAGTGGAAGCCAAGCTGAAGGCTCTCCAGGCCGCCCAGGCCAGCCAGGTCCAGGAGCAAGAGTAGAAGCTGAAGGCCTAGGAGGCCGCCCTCGTCAGCCGCGACGCCGAGCTGAAGCAGGTAGCCTGGGAGCAGGCCATGGAGCACGACCGCCTGAAGAGGTTGAAGCCGGAAGCGAAAGCAGCCTAGGTGTC
The DNA here is from genome assembly GCA_963921465.1 of Triticum timopheevii. Classification (NCBI taxonomy): domain Eukaryota; kingdom Viridiplantae; phylum Streptophyta; class Magnoliopsida; order Poales; family Poaceae; genus Triticum; species Triticum timopheevii. Next base: position 148,065,407 of record OY997270.1, read on the forward strand.
TCCTGTTGAGGCCAAGTAGGCGGCCGCCATGGAGCACAACACCCTCGGCTCCCTCGAGGCAAGGTTTCACAAGGCTCGGCAGACACACTTTGGGCGCAATCCCCCGGGAACGGTGGTCACCCCAAAGGAGAGCCCTGCAACCCTGCTCCTTGAGGTCGTCGATGGGCTCGAGGACGTCATCAACGGGTTTGGATCCATGGTGGAAGGAGAGGCTCGCTTGCTTTCTTCCTCGGCCCTAACGCGCGCCTTGAGCCATCTCTATCTTCGGGGCGCCAGCTTTGACTTTGCCACCTTCCTCCAGCCCGTGGACCCCGACTCCTACGATGCTATTGCTGGCGCCGTGAAGAGTTCAGTGAACACCCTGCTAGACAAGTTCCTTGTTGTCGGCACTGCGGCTGGAGCTGAGGGGAAGGGTGACGTTGTTGTCGACAAGGCTCCACAGGCGAGCGACGGCGGTAGCCAGGGCTGAAGCGGTGGCTTCGTGATGCTGCTCCTTCCTGTTTTTATCCTGTAGCATGTAGCATGCCTCGTGGAGGTGTTAAAACTGATGCTTGGAACAATATGTTCTGTAATAACTAGCTTATGGTTCCCTGACTTTTTCCGTTTGCTTTGTTGTTCTGCGTTAGCAGGGCCTGACCCCGTGCGTACCTCGGCCACCACTTGGTCATCTGGATTGCCGGGACAATGTCACATCCCTAGTTATGGTATGACCTAGACTAGCTAGTCATTTGTGCATCATGTTTAAATTCCTTTTAAATTTGAAATGAAGATTTGTGAAACCCTCAGAATCATTTCTGGAAATGACCCAAATAAAAATTGCTCCAAAAGGGTCCAAGAAAATGCTCATGTTGCTCTCCAAAAATATTGGACCGAGATAAAAATCAAACCAATATTTTTAGGAGCTCACAAGTATTTATTTTGTCCATTTGGAATTAATGCATAAATATGTGCATTGGATATATATTAGTTATATATTTAGTATATGTCCAAAAATTATGCCAGTTGTTGAGGAGCTCTGGAATAATGCCACTAGCCCCTACAAAAATTGGCGTAAGAAAATAAAATTGTTTAGTATTTTATTTAAACCAAACAAATGTTAGAAAAATAGAAACAGAAATAAAAGGGGAAAAACCTTACCTAGACCTACCTGTGGCCCAGCTCCTGTGCTGGCCCGGCACCGCGCAGCCCAGCAGCTGGCCCAGCCCACCTGCCCCCCTCCTCTGTCGTCTTCCTCCCCGACAGGAGGACGGGCGTGTGCCCGCGGCGCGCACGCACGCGTCCGGCCACCTCCTGGTCGCCTGCCTGCTTCCCCCGCCACGTCGACGCCGCGGTTAGATGCGCAGGTGCCATCTGGATCGAGCCCTCCCCTTCTTTCACTCCCTCTCCCTCTTTGCCGCTCTCTCTCCCACCGTGCCCGAGCGCAGCCGATGCCACCGCTCGCCGTTGCCGCGCCCACCGCCACGACCTCGCCTCTCTGATGAGTCCACGAGCATCTCCGCGACTCCCTCGTCCTCTCCATCGAGTCAAGCGACGCCGAACGCTCTACATCGCCGCCACCAACGTCGTCTTCGCCTCCGGCCGCCCGAGATCGCCGACGACATTCCGGCCACACCAGTGCTTCCCCGAGCTCGCGCACGACGCCATCGAGACCCCCGTGAGTTCTCCTCCGCTTTCCCTCCTTCCTCGCGCTCGATTTCGTGCCGTAGCCACGCTAGCCGCCGGACCCGAGCGGACTCGCCGCCGTGGTACCTCCCTGTCGTGGCCAGAGCCACCGCAGCCCGCGCCTGCACTTGCCACCGCGCTCAGCAGCCTCCCAGAAGCCCAACGCTGCCGCCCGCAGCTCCTGCCGTGCCCTGCAGCACCCGCGCGCACTCGACCGAACTCCGGCCGCCGCCTCGAGCCCCGCTCCGGCGAGCTCCGGCGCCCCCGCAGCCTCCAACCTGCTTCCCTGAACGCGGACGACGACGGGCTACGCCCCGGTGGTCTCCGCGCAACCAGCCGCCGCTCGTAGCGCAAGTCCGGCGAGTCGCTGCCGCGTTGTTGGTCGCCGCCGGCCAAAACTCTGGCGGCTGACGTGGCGGCTTAATTAGTGCTTAACCCCCTCCTAATTACCCCCCCGAGAATGACCAGTGGGCCCCAAGGCTTAGTCAAAGCTAATCAGCCCAGGTTTGGCTCGGGGTTAACCCCGGTGTCACTAACGTGTGGTCCCCACACGTCAGGTTTGACCCTGGTCAGCCCCGGTTGACCTGCTGACGTCGTGCTGATGTCATGCTGGCGCGGTAATATATTTTCTGGAATTAAAATAAATCAGGAAATTCCAGAAAATGTTCAAAACTTCAAAAATTCATATCAATTCAACCGTAGCTCAGATTGAAATAAATTATATATGAAAAATTATCCGAAAAATTCAATCTTTCCATCTGTACTAGTTTCATGCATGAAAAACCAAATTATACCTGCTGTATAAGTGAAACACTATAATGGCTTATATAAAGAGCTTATTTTGGAGTTGCATTTGAACCTTTGGTTCAAATGGACTTCATTCGAATTGAATACTAGTTGCATTAGCTCAAACAGCATCACATCTACACGCCATGATTATGCATCATATTGTTGCATATGCTTGTGTTTTGATTGATGGCACCGTTCCTTCTCGATAGGTCCTGCTCTGGAGAGTGCTCGAGAGTACCTGTCTATGAAGCAGTGCCTTCCTTGTTGACCTAACAGGCAAGCAAACCCCCTTGTTCATTCTGATACAATCCTACTCTCTCGCTCCTGCTCTCAGTTATTGCATTAGGACAACAACGATTCATCTGCTACTTTGTGCTGCGGTAGTTGAACCCATTCCTCTGCATGACCTGTCATTGCCACAGTAAATAGTTAAAACCCACTAGCATGTGTAGGAGTTGATTGAGCCATGTTGTGTTCCTACCATGCTATGCCTGCTATTGCTTAGAGTTGTGTCAGGTCTAATTCAATGGGAATGAATTGGAGTGTTATGATTTGTTCTGGTGCTGAGAGTAATGTGTGTGAACACGATTTGGTAAAGGTAGCGGTGAGAGGCCATGTAGGAGTACATGGTGGGTTGTTTCACTGGAACCGTCCTTAAGCACTGAGTTCTATGTATGTTGTCCAATGACTCGATACTACCACACATTGGGTTCCGGTAACTCGGCCCCTCTCGGCTTATTAACCAACTTGATCTCTGTCCAGGAGTTGCAACTAGTTTCTGGTGTTTGTAGGTAGTGCTATTTTTCTACCAAGTGGCACCCGGCAGGGTGGGCTTGGGACAGACTAGGCACACGTGGCCTGGTGTACCGAGTGGCACCCGGATGGTGGGCTCGGGAACCCTGCACACATCATTTGGGGCCGTGAGCGACACTCCGGCCAGATCTCCTTGCGGATGGAACCCGAATAGGCGATAAACCTGGGCTAGAGTCTTGTGTGGTTAGTCAGGTCATGGCCGACTCCCTCGCCAGGCTTCCGCTTGAAGGTTGCCGAGATACATGACGTGTACATGGCGGTATGTGGCGAGAGCGTGTGTGAAGAAGTACACCCCTGCAGGGTTAACATGATCTATTCGAATAGCCGGGTCCGCGGATATGGACTTCTTGGATGCTTACATGGTACACAGACAACTTGAAGTGGATACTCTAAAATGCTCAAGACAAGTGTGAGTGCTATGGATGGCCTTCTCGTAGGGAGATGGGGAAGAATCCATAGTGGTGTATTGCGTGGTGATTAGTGGACTCGTGTGCGCCATATCACCTCAAAGAAGTTCTGGTAGTCGTAGAACAGGATAGCCACAGAGTCAAAGCTGGCTTGCTGCAACTAAACCCCACATTACCTTCTTGATACAAATGCATGTATGATAGGATCTGATGTAAGTCTTGCTGAGTACCTTTGTACTCATGTTGCTTTATTTATGTTTTTGCAGCGGAGACTTCGGTCTTACTAGTGTTCTCGTGGACTTCGACAAGTAGCTTGTACCTCAGCTACGATCTTGATCGGATGTTGTAGATAGTCAGGCTCTTCAGCCTTTTTCATTTGTAGATGTTTGTACCCAGACATGTAATGCTTCCGCTTGTTGCTTGTGTGCTCTGAATGTTGGGTCATGTGACCCCTGTTTGCAATAAATGCTATGATGGCTCTTTGAGCCTTATCTATATGAGTTGTTGAGTTATGCTGTGATGCCATGTTGTACAACACATACTTGCATGTTATGCATACGTGTAATGTGTATTGCTATGTGTGGGATCTGACTATCTAGTTGTTTATCCTTAGTAGCCTCTCTTACCGGGAAATGTCTCCTAGTGCTTCCACTGAGCCATGGTAGCGTGCTACTGCTCCGGAACACTTAGGCTGGCCGGCATGTGTCCTTCTTCGTTCCTGTGTCTGTCCCTTCGGGGAAATGTCACGCGATGAATACCGGAGTCCTGTTAGCCCGCTACAGCCCGGATCACTGGAGTCCTGTTAGCCCAGTGCTACAGCCTGGATTCACTCGCTGATGACCGGCACATTCGATGCTGGGTCATGGATGCCTGTCCCTGTAAGTTTGTGCCACTTAGGGTTTACGACTAGCCATGTCAGCCCGGGCTCCTTATCATATGGATGCTAGCGACACTATCATATACATGTGCCAAAAGGCGCAAACGGTCCCGGGCAAAGGTAAGGCGACACCCGTGGGGATACCGTGCGTGAGGTCGCAAAGTGATATGAGGTGTTACATGCTAGATCGATGTGGCATTGAGTCGGGGTCCTGACAGACAAGGCCAGGGGGTGAGGTGCTATGTGGCTAGTTAGGCTCCTGAGACGCGATGCTCCGGAATCCCCCTAGATGTGCGAACACCTCGGGGAAAGAGGTGCGAGGGCAAGCCTTGGTGTTCTGCGTCGGCAGGGCCCGACCCTGCGCATACCTTACCAGTCGCTGGGTCGTCCGGATTGCCAGGACAAGGCCAGGGGGTGAGTGGCTACGTGGTCAGTTAGGCTCCTGAGACGCGATGCTCAGGAGTCCCCCTTGACATACGAACGGCTTGGGAAGGGAAGGACGAGAGTTAGGCCTTGGCGTTCTGCATTGGCAGGGCCCGACCCAGCGCATACCTCAGCCGCCATTGGGTCGTCCGGGTCGCCAGCACGAGACCAAGGGGTGAGGGGCTACGTGGCTAGTTAGGCTCCTGAGATGCAATTCTCAGGAGTCCCCCTTGACGTATGAACAGACCATCATACCTCTCCTGGCCGGGATCTCGCATGGGAGGGGCGCGTGAAGACCAGGTCCGTGGGACCTGGCAAGGTGGCGTACGCCGGGCGTGACCTAAGCGTAGCCCACGTGCGCAGTCCCCTCGCGCTATCCTCCCGAGGGAGAGCAGCGCGTGAGGCTAAGCACTGAGCCCGAAGGATTCCTGAGGTTACTACAGCCGCGAGGCTACCCTCAGTTGTTTATAACTAGCGCGGAGCATGGCACTTCCGCTCTTGCACGGGCATAGCCGCTCCTCGGCAGTGTCATTGGCCAGCGCGGAGCATGGTGCTTCCACTGGTGCGTGGGAGGGGTCTCCCTCTGAGGAGAGCCCCCGGGCGTGTAGAGCCCCGCCCTGACACGTGGCTTACACGGCAGGGCTGGAGGAGGTGTGTATGGGCACTCGTGAGCCAATACATGATTCACGAGGCCCTACCTCAAGGAGGGTTGCGCCTGAATTTGACCAGGAACTCTTGTGTCAGTCCTGCAAGATGGTTAGGCAACCTGCACCGAGTGAGTCTCCTGAGGTTATTGCAAGAGAAGGCCAGACACCAAAGACCACAGGCGGTGACGTGAACGGGGCCGGCCCGCCAGACAGAACTCAGCTGTTGGGTTTATTGACGCTGCAGGGACGGACCCGAGCATAGACACCGTGCCCAGTCTTCTCATGGAAAGATCCTGAAGAAAAAAAACCGGCGCGCGACTCCCGTGGTGACGAGGCACTAGGTCGCGCACCGTCACTCCCGTGGTGACGAGGCACTAGGTCCGCCTGCGATTAGCTCATGCGAGACACAAGGCACTAAGGTCCATGGGATGTGACATAAACGGGGGCTGGCCCGTGAGATAGAGCTTAGCCTCTTGGGTTTTAGCGACGCTTCAGGGACGGACCCGAGCATAGATGCCGTGCCAGTCCTTAATCATGAGGCAGTCAGGGGTGGGCTCGTAAGGGCGTGAGACGTTCCTAGCGATGAAGCGCCGGTCAGGCAGTCGATAATCTCAAGGCAGCTCATAAGGGAAGGTAAACTAGTTCTGACAGACGCAAAAGAGATACATGTCACAGGGACGGACCCACACGACTTGGGGATAATGCAGCCCGAGGTGCGCCCCCAAACTAAACGAACTAAAAAGATGTCACCTAGCACCATTGTTAAAGGGATGTCGGGGTAGCAGAAGACGCGTGCCGCTGAGGTCATCCCTCCCGAGCCGCCTTGGCCCTGAGCCTCGGGAGGCTACAGGGGCCTGGGGGCTCCTGAAGGTGCATCTCCATCTCCGCCAAGATCGCCTGGTGCCTCGCCTCCCGAGCTGCCAGGACATCCCGCATGCAGTGCTAGAATGCCACAGCCGCGCTCGGCAGGCCGTAGGGCATGTGAACGTAGCTGTGAGGTGGACCCTCGCATCGGCCGACACGGGACAGCCAAAAGAGCTGCTGAGATGCGGCCCTGTTGAGCCCTAGTATGTCGATGCAGATGCGGAAATCCTTACCCTCTCCAGGGAATTGAGCCGCGCCCCGTGGTGTGCAGCGATCGCCCTGCAGAACCCTTGCCTCTGGAATCTCCTCGACTGCCTTGCTGATGTACTCCTGAGCGCCTGACGCCTTACGCCCTGCGCCTTCTCCTGGTAAGCGTGCGCTGAAGCATGCCTCCACGTGGTGCCCGAGCGCCTCCCTCGCGACGTTGGCTAGGTCTGAGGCCCTCCAGAGGAGAGCCCTCAAGCCCAGCCTGAGAGGGGAGCCGTGTAACGCCCTGAGACCGACGCTCCAGATGCCTTCCTTGTATTCTGAGATTCGTCGTGTGATTTGTTTTGTTCGTTGCATTCATCCTTGCATCATGTGCATTGCATCATTTCATCATGCAACCCTTTTTTTAAAAACTCACCTAAAGAAATGGCATGGATCTTTGATCCATTTAAATCGAGGGAATTCACATGGTGATTCTCTTTAAAACATATCCTCTCGATATTTAGAGAGCTATAGTAAATATTCCAATTATTTGGATTTACTGCAAACACACTTACAAAATATCCTAATGCCTTTGTGGTTTTAATTCTTGATCTCCAACTTTGCCATTTATTCTTTCATCATCTTCTGGAGCTCCACCAAAGATCCCAACATTTTGGAAACCTCTAATTCCTAGTCCTTGCTCAAACCTTTTGAATTAAATTCAAATGGCTTTGAATTTAATTCCTGCAATCTTGCCACTCCTATTTTTCATGGACCATGCACATTTTTTTACGAGTCCGTGGAAATTATCCCCGTGCCCAACTCTTTCTCTAACCTTTCTTTTCTTCCCTTTTTCTTTCTCTTTATTTTCTGTTTTGAAAAGAGAGAGAGAGAAGGAGCCCAACAGCCTGGGCCTCCCAACCTCCCGCGCCGGCCCAAGGCCAAGGCCCAGCCGCCCCCACCAATCCCTCCTAACCCTAGCCCGAACCCCCCTGCCCGATCCCCTCAGCATCTCTCCCTCGATCCCTCCTCCTCATTCCCTCGCGCCGCCACCATGCACGCACGCACGCATCGAGCCAAGGAGAGGAGCTCCCTTCTGCTCGCACTCTCCTGGCCAGCCATGTCCCTCCATGGCGCTGCCTTGCTGCTCTATCCAGCGTCCCTCGCCTATTCCCCTTCATCTCCAGCGTGCCCCATCGCCGGGTCGTCGGACCTTGCTGCCTCGCCATCCGGTCCTGTCCCTCCTCTGCCTCGCCTCCTCCCGTGCACCGTGCCCGATTCCCATGGACGTCATTGCTCGTCTCCACCACACGCGTGCCTCGTGCTGGGCCTCCCTCTCTTCTTCACAGGAACAAGCAGAAGCCTTCCATGGCGGCCGATGGACCTATCCATGGTCGCTTCCCCTCCCTCTGCGGCTCACCTCTCCTCCAACTCGCGTCGCTCCGCCCCGTGTTGACTTCGCCTGCATCGCCCCCTGCCCAAGCCGTCCCCGAGCTCCTCCTCCTTGCTGCTTCGCCTGTTGCCTCCCATGGAGCTCCGCCGCTGGGGCTGCTCCTCGCCTGTGTCGCTGCCTTCCCTCGCGCTGCTGCTCCTCTGCTTCATCCTCTGCCGCTCGCAGCGCGCGTGACCGAGCTGCCCCTGCCTTGTTCGACCACCGGAACCGCACCAAGTCATTGCCTCTTTGCCAAGGCCATCGCCGAGTTACCCCAGGAACCGTGGAGTCATGCACGGGAAAACCAAGTCTGAAGACTACCGTGACCGTGTATCTTGCCAAGTACCACTACCGTTCCTCAAGACCGCCAAGTTCGACTACACGGTGATGCGCCAAGTACCCCCTCAGATCGTCAAGTTCGACTACACGGAGCTGCCAAGTATCACTACGATTGTCGTGTGCATCTGCGGATCGCCAAGTACCCCTTCGGATACGCCAAGTTCATCTATGGAACGTGTACGTCTTCAATGGTGTACCACTACCGACGCCGTGTACGACTACTTCCACGACTTCCCGTGAACGCCTACTTCCTCTACACCGCTCTGAACTCGACCCACCCCGAAAATGCACGCTTCAAAGGTATAATCCCGAGATGACCGCCTGTGGACCGAGTGCATGTGTTGTATGAGATGGTCGTGTTTGCACTGTGTCCGAGAGAGGTTTTCGCACGTTCCTCGTTTGCCATGCCGCCGTCCCATGGGAACCCGGAATCCGGGAGCACCCCACCAACCTTGCATGATACGCTCCCGTCACACTTCCTTTTGCACCGGTACCTCCATGAGTTATCGGGACCGATATGTTGCCGTGGCATCATTTTCGGATATGTTGCCGTGGCACCATTTTTGTTTCGCCGCCGTGGCACCCTTTTTTGTTCCGCCATGGTGACCAAATGCTTCATAACATACTTATGTCAACATTTTCATAAAAATTGCACAAAACTTACATATGTCATCCGGATCATGATAACAACAATTAAAATGTTTAAGATTGTTGCTTGCTTTAAATTGCTAAATAACATGGGGATTTTCTGGAATTGTTGTTTGTGTTTCCGGCCTCATTTCAACTTGCCTAAATAGTTAGTTTACTTATGTTTCACCTCTTGCCATGGTTAACAACATTTAATATTGTTGGGTACATAACGAGAGAGAACTAAATAAGTCATGTGGTGTTTTCTTCAATATGCCACTCCGTTGCATATTGAGCTCCACTTAATTTGTAAGATAGTTTTGTGCATTTTGCCATGCCATGTTTCATTAAACCGGACATGCATCATACTTGTTTCCGCACCGTGCCATGATTATGTGTTGGTTATTTACTAGGTTGTTTGCTCTTTTCCGGGTGTTGCTTCTTCGGGTTGGTTTCGATTAACGTCGCGTTTGTGAGGATCCGTTCATCTATGACCGTTTGTCTTCTTCTTGGACTTGTTCTCCTTCCTTGCGGGATCTCAAGCAAGATGATCATACCCTCGAAATCACTACTATCTTTGCTATGCTAGTTTGCTCGCTCTTTTGCTATGCCAATGCTACGATGCCTACCATTTGCTTGTCAGCCTCCCAAATTGCCATGTCAAACCTCTAACCCACCATGTCCTAGCAAACCATTGTTTGGCTATGTTACCGCTTTTGCTCAGCCCCTCTTATAGCGTTGCTAGTTGCAGGTGAAGTTGAAGATTTCTCCTTGGTGGACAGGGTTATGTTGGGATATCACAATATCTCTTATATTATTAATGCATCTATATACTTGGTAAAGGGTGGAAGGCTTGGCCTTATGCCTGGTGTTTTGTTCCACTCTTGCCGCCCTAGTTTCCGTCATACCGGTGTTATGTTCCCGGATTTTGCGTTCCTAACGCGGTCGGGTGATTTATGGGACCCCCCTGATAGTTCGCTTTGAATAAAACTTGTCCAGCAAGGCCCAACCTTGGTTTTACCATTTGCCTCACCACCAACTATACCCTTCCCTTGGGTCGGCCAACCCGAGGGTCATCTTTATTTTAGCCCCCCCGGGCCAGTGCTTGTCTAAGTGCTGGTCCGAACCGAGCGATGTACGGCGCCCCCTGGGCAACCAGGGTCTATGCCAACCCGACGTCTGGCTCATCCGGTGTGCCTAGAGAACGAGATATGTGCAGCTCCTATCGGGATTTGTCGGCACAGCGGGAGGCTTTGCTGGTCTTGTTTTACCATTGTCGAAATGTCTTGTAAACCGGGATTCCGAGATTGATCGGGTCTTCCTGGGAGAAGGTCTATTCCTTCGTTGATTGCGAGAGCTTGTCATGGGCTAAGTTGGGACACCCCTGCAGGGTATAAACTTTCGAGAGCCGTGCCCGCGGTTATGTGGCAGATGGGAATTTGTTAATGTCCGGTTGTAGATAACTTGACACCAGATCCGAATTAAAACGCATCAACCGTGTGTGTAGCCGTGATGGTCTCTTCTCGGCGGAGTCCGGGAAGTGAACACGGTTTCTGGGTTATGTTTGACGTAAGTAGGTGTTCAGGATCACCTCTTGATCATTGCTAGCTTCACCACCGTTCCTTTGCTTCTCTTCTCGCTCTCATTTGCGTATGTTAGCCACCATACTTGCTTAGCCGCTGCTGCAACCTCACCACTTTACCCCTTCCTTACCCATTAAGCTTTGCTAGTCTTGATACCCATGGTAATGGGATTGCTGAGTCCTCGTGGCTCACAGATTACTACAACAACAGTTGCAGGTACATGTTATGCGATGATCATGACGCGAGAGCGATGCTTGCTTGCGTTGAGTTCTTCTTCTGCTTCTTCTTCGATCAGGGGATAGGTTCCAGGTCGGCAGCCTGGGCTAGCAGGGTGGATATTGTTTGAGTTTCTGTTTATGATTCATCCATAGTCGGATGTTGTTCTTGTATGTTGTATTGTTGTATTCATGTGACATTGTATGTATTGGAGGTATCCCCACTATTATGTAATGTTGATGTAATGATATCCACCTTGCAAAAGCGTCTTCAAGATGCGCTTCTATCCTTGGTGGGACCTTCGAGTTCCTTTAGGATAGGGTCGCATCTTGGGCGTGACAAGTCGGGCGCGTCTTCCTATGTGATAGGTGAAGGCGCCCCATCCAGGGACGCAAGGCTCAGTGCAGTGCTGTCGGGTGATGCCTTCTCGTGACCTAGGGGGGAGGACACCGCCCTCGTCTTTAGGGTTCTCAACTGCTGCAGCATGGTAGGCGCGCTCGAGGGAGCACACCGTGTCCTTTTTCTTGTAGGCGACTGTGATGATGCCGCCGCTCCCTGGCATCTTGAGGATGTTGTAGCCGTGGTGCGTTGCTGCCATGAACTTGGCCAGTGCTGGGTACCCAAGGATCACGTTGTATGGCAAACGAATGTCAATGACGTCAAAGTCGATGAGCTTGGTGTGGTAGTTGTCGTGCTTGCCAAAGGTGATAGGGAGACATATCTGCCCTATCGGATGTGTGGAACCGTCGGTCACTCCTAAGAACGGCTTGGTGGGCTGAAGCTGGTGATACGGCACTTGGAGTCCGTTGAACGTCTAGACAGAGAGAACATTGAGCCTGGCTCTGTAATTGATGAGGGTCTTGGTGACGACCACATTATCAGATTTCGGGTTCTGGCAAAGCCCTTGAGGTTCGAACACTTGGGTGCGCACGAAGATTTCCCCTACCGAATCTCGCCCTCAGCCTCTCCGCGATCACTAAGCTTAGCTTGATGAACTCACAACACAAGAGATGCAAGATTTATACTGGTTCGGGCCACTGTTCTGGTGTAATACCCTACTTTAGTGTGGTGGTGGTGGATTGCCTCTTGGGCTGATGATGAACAGTACAAGGGAAGAACAACCTCCTGAAGAGAGGTGTTCTTCTGCTTGGTGGATGCGAAGATGAACTGAGTTTGTTTCTCCCCCCTGGCTGTGGTGGCTAGTCCTATTTATAGGGGCCCTGGTCCTCTCCCCAAATATTGAGCGGGAAGGGATCCAACAACGGCCAATATGAAAGGGGACAGCTAGTACAAGCTATCCTGACTAAAGGTGGTCTTCGCCTGCCAAAGGCACTGGTGGTGACGCCGTCTTGGGCTCCACGATGACCTCCGTCCTGTCGTCCTGCTGGTCTTGGTCTTGTTGCACCGATATGGAAACCTTTTCCTGATGCCTCGATTCTCCGCGCCTGCGCTTGCCCCCTTAGCACCCAAGGGGAAATGAGGACACTGCGTGCGCTGGCGCCCGCCTGGCCTTGGTCATCATGGCTTGCATCACGGGAAGCTCACGAGTTACCCCTTGCGTTGATCTCTCCACCCCTCGCGAGCCCGCCTAGTGAGGCCACTCCTGAGGAGGCTGTCGGCGTTCTGGGAACGGGGTCCCCAGACTTGCCTGCCTGCGGCCTGCGGCGTGGCTTAAGGGGTGGCCAAGCCTCGCAGGGCGGACGAGGCAAGGCTTCCTCAGGAACGGCCTCACTACGCAGGCTCGTGAAGAGGCGGAGAGCTCAAGGCATGGGTACCTCGCGAGGTGCCTGAGGGAGTCCTGGATTAGGGGGTATCCGGACAGCCGGACTATGTACAACGTCCGGACTATTGAAGCATGAAGATACAAGACTCAAGACTTCGGCCCGTGTCCGGAGGGGACTTTCCTTGGCGTGGAAGGCAAGCTTGGCGATCCGGATATTATATTCCCTTCCTTGTAACCGACTCCATGTAAACCCTAGCCCTCTCCGGTCTCTATATAAACCGGAGAAGTTGGTCCTTAGAAGGCCGATCACAATTACATTCATACCATCATAGGCTAGCTCTTAGGGTTTAGCCTCTACGATCTCGTGGTAGATCTACTCTTGTACTACCCACACCATCAATATTAATCAAGCAGGAAGTAGGGTTTTACCTCCATCGAGAGGGCCCGAACCTAGGTAAACATCTATGTCCCTCACTTCTTGTTACCATCAGCCTTGACGCACAGATCGGGACCCCCTACCCGAGATCCGCCGGTTTTGACACCGACATTGGTGCTTGAGAGTTCCTCTGTGTCGTCGCTGTCAGGCTCAATGGCTCCTTCAATCGTCATCAACGACGCTATCCAGGGTGAGACTTTCCTCCCCGGATAGATTTTCGTGTTCGGCGGCTTCGCGCTAAGGGCCAATTCGCTTGGCCACCTGGAGCAGATCGATAGCTATGCCCTCGGCCATCAAATCAGGTTCGGTAACCTGAACTACATGGCGGATACCCGCGGAGACTTGATCTTCGACGGATTCGGGCCAGCGCCAGAAGCGCCGAACAGTCACGATGATCACGGCTTAGACCTGCCATCAGACGTTGCTCGGGATATCACCCCGGTAGAAGCCTCGGATCTAAATCCGGGGCAGGTTGCTTCGCCTAAGGACGGAGGGCTGGACCCCGCTGCTTAGGTCATCCCCTCATCAGCGATGGAGCCGAACACAGGTCTCGCCTCTGAGGGAGCCTGTGACTCCGGACCCCAGATTCATATCTGGCCGTAGGTTCCAGTCCACGCGCCTCTGAGCCTGCCGATCCTAGTTGGGCTCCGGTGATGGAGTTCACCGCGGCGGACGTCTTTCAGCACTCGCCCTTCGGCGACATGGTGGACTTGTTGAAGTCTCTCTCCTTGTCAGGAGACTCCGGGCCAAACTATGTTCGGCTCGAGTGGGAAGGGGACAACGACGGAATTCATTGCCCGCCCACCACCCACTTCATTGCCACGATCGATGATCTAACCGACGTGCTTGACTTCGACTCCGAAGACATCGACGGTATGGACGACGATGTAGGAGAATTACAGGAGCCACCGCTCACCGGGCGGTGGACGGCCACCTCCTCATATGATACATATATGGTGGACACTCCGAAGGAAACTAATGGCGATGAGGCAATGGAGGACAACCCCTCAGGAAGAAAATCAAAGAATGGGCATCGTCGGCGCCGCTCCAAGCCCCGCCATAGCAACACCGTCCCCGGAGACGAAAATAATCCAGATGGCACCGAAGAAGAATATGACCCTGACCAGCCTGCCTTCAAGCAGGCTGAACAGGAAGATGAGCAGGTCAGCCCAGAAGAACAGGCGACAGAAGCATACCCGGAGGAGGCCAACTACATGCCCCCCTCCGAATACGAGTCAGCCTCGGCGACGACAAATTCGGCGTGCCTGAGGATCCCGTGGAGCAGGAGCGCTTCAAGCGTAGGCTTATAGCCACTGCGAGGAGCCTGAAGAAAAAGAAGCAGCAACTCCAACCCGATCAAGGCCTGCTCACAGATAGATGGACTGAAGTCTTGGCAGCCGAGGAATATGGACTCGAACGCCAAATGGCTGACCGGCCACCCCGTGGCCAGGATAAAACGGGGTACCATCCCGAATACCAGCCTGCACCCCCACGCCGATACGCTACGGCTCAAGGCAACATGCACGACCTGTAAGATATTCTGGAAAACAAAGCAGGACAGCCAAGATCGATCTACGGATCGAGGGGGCGTGCCCCAGCGCGCGACAATGACCGCCACGCCGGATACATCATTAACAAGTCAGGTCTGGCTGAACATAGCAACCCAGAACAATCCAACCCGTGTGGCCACATAGCCCGGCACAGAGGCGCCGCACACCCCCTCTGCTTCACTGATGAAGTGATGGATCACGAATTCCCAGAAGGATTCAAACCCGTAAACATCGAATCATATGATGGCACAACAGATCCCACAGTATGGATCGAAGATTTCCTTCTCCACATTCACATGGCCCGCGGAGATGATCTACACACCATCAAGTATCTACCCCTTAAGCTCAAAGGACCAACGTGGCACTGGTTAAACAGCCTGCCAGCAAATACTATCGGCAGTTGGGAAAACCTGGAAGACGCATTCCTTCATAACTTCCAGGGCACATATGTGCGGCCACCGGACACTGATGACCTGAGCCACATAACTCAACAGCCCGGAGAGTCAGCCCGGAAATTTTGGACTCGGTTCCTCACTAAAAAGAACCAAATAGTCAACTGTCCGGATGCCGAAGCCCCGGCGTCCGAATACGGGGGGACAAAAGAAATTCCCCCCAGGTGAAAACGGTCAACATGATCTACGCCACCCACATTCCCAAGCGGGAATGGAAGAGGGCACTCCGGGACGTCTATGCAATGGAGCCAGTCGTCCCCAAGTTCAATCCATGGTCAGCTTGTCCGATCACCTTTGACCGTAGGGATCACCCTACCAGCATCCGTCATGGCGGCTCAGCCGCATTGGTCTTAGACCCAATCATCGACGGATTCCACCTCACGTGTGTCCTTATGGACGGCGGCAGCAGCCTGAACCTGCTTTATCAGGACACAATGCGCAAGATGGGCATTGATCCTTCAAGGATCAAGCCCACCAAAACTACCTTTAAAGGTGTTATTCCTGGAGTAGAGGCCCGCTGCACGGGCTGTATAACATTGGAAGTGGTCTTCGGATCCCCACACAACTTCAGGAGCGAAGAGCTAATCTTTGACATCATCCCTTTCCGCAGTGGCTACCACGCACTGCTCGGACGAACCGCATTCGCTAGATTCAATGCGGTGCCACACTATGGATATCTCAAGCTCAAGATGCCGGGACAACGCGGGGTCATCACTGTCAATGGAAATATGGACCACTCCCTTCGAACAGAAGAGCATATGGCAGCCCTCGCGGTAGAAGTACAATGCGGCCTCCTCCGACAAACCAATCCGGTAACAACTTCGAGCACTATCAAACGAGTCCGGAGCACCCCGCAACAGGATCAACATGAATGTCAAGATCGTGATTAGCAGTCCGACCTCCGCTCAAGCCCCTCCAAAGTAGCATTCGTGCCATGCGTACACAATTACACACTCGAGATACCTTGGGCATAGGCGGAGGCGCATCAACGACTCAGTTGATAATGCGGGTAACCGCTAAATACCTTCATACTCTTTCCCTCTTACCATTCAGGACACCGCGTTAGTGCAGCATCCAGAAGAGCCGAATTGCCGGACTCATAGGGGAGAGACACCCAAGGAGGCAAAAGACGTACAGAACAGAAGGAAACCCAGGTGGAATCTATTTGCGATCATTATACCTGCTCTATCTAACTATACATAGCCTGTCCCTGGATAGGACATGTCAAATAGTTCTATTTATCTCCGCTTAATGCATCCGTTGTAAACATACGCTTAAACGTATTTTTTCATCAATGGGAGATTATATAGAACGTCAGCTTATTATTCTTATTGGAGCATTCTATCTCCTATAAATGTTTATTTGGTTTTGCATCCGTACACCTTGGTACGGTCAGTTTGCCAGGGGCTTCTCACAGTGCCCCATAATATGGAAAATAAAATTCCGACCACTTTCAATAGTGCGGCACCCCGAACTTATAGCACTATATGCATCAGCTCCGAATCATGTCTTGGGTCTACAGTTGGGATAGCCCGGCTCCCTTGTTTTCGTGCCTTACGATCCGTTATATCAGCTAAGGTAGCGCAGGGAGAACTACTACGATTGTGTCCCGGTTTTTCCGGACGAGCACCTCAGTAGAGAAAGCCGAAAACTGACCGACATGATGTGGCGAGAGCTGGTCGCTATTCGAGAGGTACTAAAATCCTTAAAGATTTTCCACTTTAGGCGATAAATCGGCTTTGTCCGATCTACGTGTATATAGCGCCCCAATTCGGCCTTCCGAATTCTAGGGGCATTGCCGAAATTTAAAATTGTAGACTTCTATGGCTAAGTGAAAGTTATAAAGCCGCATAGTCTGATTGCCTCGTTCGCTGCGCCGGACACCTCCTTAAGGGACCAAACAATTGGATAAAGAGTGTCCGGGTTTCCCACGAACACCCCAACGCTAGTCACGTGGGGGCGGAAGCCAACGACTGGCCTACTTTCAAGATTTTATAAACAGCCGCACAGAAGGTAATATTTTAAATAACAAAAGCGATACATAGCGCAAGTAACTTCGTACTTAAAATACAAACACGACAGAAGTGAATTCATTCAAATATGGTGTCCTTGGTACATTCGTCAGCGACAAGACGAGCACCCTCCATAACGCCATCATAGTATAGCTCGGGATGGCGATGCGCTTTGCCCTCCGGCGGCCCATCCTTGACCAGCTTCTCCGCATCCATCTTGCCCCAATGCACTTTGACGCGGGCAAGGGCCCGGCGGGCACCCTCGATGCACACGGATCACTTGATCACCTCAAGTCCCGGGCAGGCATCCACCATCCGCCTGATCAGGCCGAAGTAGCTACTGGGCATGATGTCACAACCCTAGCTTAGTCCTTGCCTGACTCTGCATAAGCATCCATGCATCATGTTTAAATTTAAATAAACTTGAAATGGGGATGCTTAAACCCTAGCACCAAATGAATTCAACTAGTGTCAAAATAAAATCTTTTTCATTGAACTCAAAATGCCCTCTAAAAATGTTCAACATTTCTGGTTTGAGGTGAAAGCATCTACCAAAAATGGTCTATATTTTTGCAGGACATATTGGGCTCTGAATTAAATCATATTCTATTTGCATTTGGGCATTTAAATGCTATACAATATTTTAAATGCTCAAATAATCATAAACTCAAATGTTTGCTGTTGGTCATATTCCAAACAGTGGCATTGAGCAGTTTCATGATTTCTGGATCTGTTGAAGTATTTTTAATAAAGCCCTGAAGTTACAGAATAATTGAAAAACAAAAACAATTAGAAGAGAGGGAGAGAAGGACTTATGTGGCGCCAGCAACCCGCCCAGCTCCTGTGCTGGCAGCCCACCTATGCGGCCCAGCCCACCTGGCCCCTCTCCTGTCGTCTTCCTCCCTGCCAGGAGGACGGGCGCGTGCCCGACGCACGCGCACCGCCGCCCATGCCACCTCCTGCTTCCTGCCGCTTTCCCCTCGTCGCCCTGGGCCTCCCTCGCGACGCCACGCAGCCCCGACCGCTCTCTCACTCTCTCCCGTGCTTTCCCTCTCCTTTGTTTCTCTCGCGCACAGCCACCCGAACGTGTCGTCACTGCCGTTCGCCATAGCCGCAGCCACCAGCCCTCCCTCGCCCTGCCGCCAGGTCCAGATGCTCCGCCGCTGACCTCTACACCGTCCCCGCCAAGCCATACGAGCGGACGCGCCCTGCGGCGGCTTCCCCGACCTCTTCTTCAAGCTTCAGCCGCCGAGATCGCCGGCGACCGTGTGCCCTCCCTAACGCCTCCCCGAGCTCGCGGACCCCCCCTACGACCCCGCTGTGAGCTCCTCTTCCTCTCCCCTAGCTCCCGTGCTCGTTTGGCCTCCGTAGCCGCCGTTTCCACCGCACCCGAAAGCTCCCCGTCGCCAGCCGTGGCGCCGTCGTGGCTAGAGCCACAGTGGCTCGAAGCCAAGCTCACCGTTGTGCTCAGCGCAGCACTAGGAGCTCATAGCCACCACCAGCTCCTCCTCCCGTGCACCGTAGCGTCGAACCCAACCCCGTCCGAACTCCGGCCGCCACATTCGTGCTCGCCGCCGTCGACTCAGACCACCCCAGCTCCTCCCGCTTGGCCTACCAGATGCGCGCGAGCCCCAGCTACGTGTAGGACCAAACCGTGGTCAATTTGGTCGACCGTGGGCATATTCCGACCCCCTCCGCCGTCTCGGGTTTCACCGGCGATGAGCCGTGGACCAAGTCCGGCGAGGTTGACTCGTTTGACCTGGGGTTTGACCCCCCCAGGGTCACTGACGCATGGGCCGTGCCCCTATTTAGTTTAGGTATGAGTTTAATTAGCACTAATTAACTTAGTTAATTAGTTGACTCACTGACAAGTGGGCCCAGGCTCTAATTAACCTAGGTTAGTGCTAACCTAACGCTAACTAACTCTGTTAGTTAGTTGTTACACTGACATGTGGGTCCCAGCCGTCAGGTTTGACCTGGGCTGGCGCCTTTGACCTGCTGACGTCACCCTGACGCAATGCTGATGCATTAATTCAATTACTGGAATTATTCTTATACAGGAAATTCCAGAAAATAGTACAAACTTATAAAATTCATAGAAATTCAACTGCAACTCCAAATTAAATAATTTATATATGAAAAATGATCAGAAAAATCCAATCTATCCATCTGTACCATTTTCATGCATGTTAGAACAACTTAAAGCTGCTGTATACAACAATTTGAATTAATGGCATTTGAAATGACATATATGGAGTTTGAATTTGAACCTAGGGTTCAAACCAACTTCATTTAACTTGCTGCTAGTTGCATCAGCTCAAACCACCTCATATTGTGCATTGCATTGATTGTGCTTCTTCTTTGTTTGTCGGTGCTTGTCCCCTCTCAGTAAGACGTGTACCGACGATGTGATCGATGACACCAATGAAGAAATATACTATCTTCAGAAGTGCCAGGAAAGCAAAACCCCCTTGTTCATTCCGATACAATCCCACTCTCTCGCTCCTGCTCTCTTTTACTGCATTAGGACAACAACGATTCATTTGCTATTTGCTGCGGTAGCTGAACCCCTTTATCCTTTGCATTACCTGTCATTCCACAGTAAATAGATGAAACCCACTAGCATGAGTAGGAGTTGTTTGAGCCCTGATGTGCCTCCTCATTCATGCTTGTTTGTCATGCCTGCTATTGCTTAGAGTTGTGTCAGGTCTGATTCATCCGGGATGAATCAGAGGTGTGTGAACATGTCCTACTGTGTCTAAGCTAAGTGTGTGAACACGATTTGGTAAAGGTATCGGTGAGAGGCCATTTAGGAGTACATGGTGGGTTGTCTCATTGAAGCCGTCCTCAGGAACTGAGTTCTGTGTTTGTGATCCATGATTCAGCTACTACCATGCATTGGGCCCTGAAATATGACCCCGCTCGACTTCTTAATCACCCTTGTACTCTGTCCAGGAGTTGCAAGTAGTTTCTGGTGTTTGTAGTATGCTGGAGGCCGTGCGCAGCGCTGACCGGAGGGGTGGGCTGTGATGCGGTAGGCACGTGGCACGGTGTACCGGGCGCCCTTTTGGTGTCTCGGGAACCCTGCACACATCATTTGGGGCTGTGAGCGAAACTCCGGCCGGATCTCCTCGCGGATGGAACCCGAATAGGCGATAAACCTAGACTAGAGACTTGAGTGTTTAGGTAGGTCGTGGTCTACACCCACGTCGGCTTTCGCTTGAAGTTTGCCGAGCACATGTCGTGTGCAGACGCTAAGTGGTGGAAACATGTATGAAGAAGTACACCCCTGCAGGGTTAACATCATCTATTCGAATAGCCGTGTCCGCGGTAAAGGACTTCTGGGTTGCCTATAACAGTTCATAGACAAGTGAAAGTGGATACTCTAAAATACGCAAGATAACCGTGAGTGCTATGGATGGCGTCCTCGTAGGGAGACGAGAGCGGATCCATAGTGGTGTATTGATATGGTGAATATGTGGACTCGTGTGCGCCACCTCAAAAGAGTTACTTGCAGTAGTAGTTCAGGATAGCCACCGAGTCAAAGCTGGCTTGCTGAAGTTAAACCCCACCACCCCCTTTGTTCATAATAATGCATATGTAGTTAGTTCTGATGTAAGTCTTGCTGGGTACATTTGTACTCACGTTTGCCTATTTTATGTTTTTGCAGAGAGACTTCAGTCTCACTAATTGTTCCACGTGGACTTTGACGTTTAGCTTGATACCTCAGCTACGATCTTGTGCCCTCGGCAGGATCTGGTAGATAGTCAGGCTTCTCAGCCTTTTTCTTTTGTAGATGTCCGTACTCAGACATGTGAAGCTTCCGCATGTGCTTTGACTTGTCTGCTCTGAATGTTGGGTCACGAGACCCATGTTTGTAATATCTCACTCCTCGGAGCCTATTGAATAAAATACTCGAGTTGTAGAGTCATGTTGTGATGCCATGTTGTATTTGCACATATCGAGCATATTGTGTGTATGTTATTGAAATGCTTGGTATGTGTGGGATCTGACTATCTAGTTGTTTATCTTTAGTAGCCTCTCTTACCGGGAAATGTATCCTAGTGTTTCCAATGAGCCATGGTAGCTTGCTACTACTCCGGAACACTTAGGCTGGCCGTCATGTGTCCTTCTTCGTTCATGTGTCTGTCCCTTCGGGGAAATATTACGCGATGAATACCGGAGTCCTGTTAGCCCGCTATAGCCCGGTTTACCGGAGTCCTGCTCGCCCAGTGCTACAGCCCGGATTCACTCGCTGATGACTGACACGTTCGATGCTGGGTCATGGATGCCTGTCCCTGTAAGTCTGTGCCACTTGGGGTTTACGACTAGCCATGTCAACTCGGGCTCCTTATCATATTGATGCTAGCGACACTATCATATACGTGTGCCAAAAGGCAGAAACTGTCCCGGGAAAAGGTAAGGCGACACCCGTGGGGATACCGTGCGTGAGGCCGCAAAGTGATATGAGGTGTTACATGCTAGATCGATGTGGCATTGAGTCGGGGTCCTGACAGCTTTGGTATCAGAGCCTGACTGCCTGTAGGATTACCAAGCCAAACTGGTCGAAGTTGTGTCTAGAAATGCTTTAGTTCTGTAAGGGAATTGATTGTGGAAGGGAACGTAAGGCTCTTTTTACTCCTTATACCTCATGGCCTTCTGATCTGAGTCATCCTGTTCTCTTCTATGGGGTTTAGGAACTAGGCTTCTCATCTATCTACTAGGATGACGAGTTACTATGTTAGAGACTTATAGGATTGATAGTTTCAAGCCTCAGTTCAGTTCCTACTACTTCCGTATGTTAACTGTTGATCTCGAAACCTTGATATTGTGCTTCTGAGTGGTTATGCCACCATTTTTGTAGCATGTCTAAAATCTTTTTTGGCATTTACAACCGTTATGCTGTCCGAGTCATACCAGGTTTCTAAATAGTCTGACGCATTTGCAAATCTTTTCTTTCCGTTCCCGATGTCCTTTATGGTTAGAATAAGCACACTAACCGGTGCGTTGAGGTAATTTATTGCCTTGACATATATGTTGGAGCTATTATTATGACCCTAGGTGTTTTAGGGAGTCACCTAGTAATCTAGCAATGTTTTGTGTTCCCAGTGTGAAGATTCTGGCCATCATTCTCGAAAGCATCCCGTGATGCCATTTAGTTAGTAGGTATTCTACTCCTGGGTTTTGAACCCGAGATTCACCCCACTTACCTCATGTTGATAGTGTTTGCTCGTTCCTTTAGGTTATTAGTAACCTTTGCATTAGTCCTCGAGGTCCATGGTATTTCCTTCTTCCAAATACTATGAACCACTTATGGCAGAAGTTTGTTGGATCAAAAGATCACAACAAGAGTGCTCTCGACGAGTTCCCGATTCTATATTGTGACTGTGCCAGTTCTACCTTCTCTGCATGGGTTATCCGGAAGAAATGTGTTGAACCCGTTCGACATATTAATCTATGCATCCACAACTCAGAAAGTTATATGTTCCATGAGTTGTTCCTCCTTAGATGTCTTCTGACCTTCATCTATCAATTGATAGTCAAGAGTATGCGTGCATTCATTTATCGATGACTATTACTCTTGTGGTCCATCAAGCCAGTCTATTCTGGAATGACTAGGACAAACAAACTCCAAAACCTCATCCATTTCCAGGATTGGGTCAAAGTAGTTGTATTCCGTGGATCAAAATGCTAATCCTGCTTTTGTTCTGTTCTACCTTGGAGTGTTACCCTCTTTACGTCAGGATCGTCATGAGAATTGCACTATCTCTTACGAATCCTTGATGCAGTGATACTTCCTGCCATCATTGTTCATTTCTCAGTTCCCGTGTTGTTGCAACCGGAATGCCGACAAGTGAATCATGATGTGTGAAATCTATACTCCTAGCAACTTTGTTGCTCGGTAGTGAAATGGACAATAACCTCATTCTTAACGTGTTAGTTATTGAATCATCACCCTAAGGTTGATCGTGCTACCTAGTCCTTATTTCCGGTGCACTCTTCGATCAATGAGTTAGGATAGTGCCAATCCTTGCTTATATGATCATATCGTCTTGCCCTGAAAAGCAAGATTGTTCTCGAGCTTAGTAACATATTGGTGGTTCGTGACTTTCCAAATATCTTCTTGGAAGTATCACCAGGTCGTCACCTGACCGCTATGTTGAGTTCGTGATCAAGTTGGTTTTCTTGTAACCACCCTTTCTCCAAGAATTCGTGTTGGATACCCCTGAGGTAGTTGGTTAAGCTAAACAACAACTTGGAGAGTTGGAAGATAAAAGCTTGTCCGACTTAGGTCATCCCGAAGGGATGTTTTTGTGTGTGTGTGTTGAAGAAAGATGGTATCTTCAGTGATTGATCCTCGTGACCAGTTGTTGGAGCTATTGTCTTGCTAAAAACTTTGATTTGAGTATGGGCTATCCTCAAATCAAATCAGAACCAATGATGTTCGTAATGTTGTCTTACTCGTAAATTTTCCTCGAGCATACACCATTATATCTTTTGGGTCTGACCAATACTATCACCTTGTTCACATAGCTATGGAATTCCATCTCCATGGGAATCATGATGAATTGCTGTTGAGCCCATCGACAACATCCTTGTCTTCTCCATAGTTTTATTGAACATTAAGCTAGTGTTGGAAACTTTTTAAAGCATTTGTTCATGCTAGCTCATGAAGCATATGTTCGGATGTAAGAAGTGACTTCCTCTAGTTCATGTGCATTTGATGCAAGTTGACGCCGTGGATTCGAGAAAGTCAATGTTGCTTCCTTTGGATTCGTCCCAAATCAGTCATGCATACATGCGAAGTATTCTATGGTTCGAAGACTTGCAACCTTCATTCTATTTGTATTCCTAGCACACCAAGCCACTGGTTGATTTGTTCAAGGAGAAGAAGTCTCTTCTTAAGAGCAAGACTTATGCAAGGACTTTGATATCCTTGTTGATGGTTCCCCCACCTGAACTCGGTAGTGTTTTATTATAAGACTACCACATGGTCATGCTTGTCTGAGATAGCGTGTTCACATGTGTGTAGCAGAACCAGCTCATGTTTTGGAGCTTACTACCATAGTTCATTCCCCGAGAATCTTGCAACGTTATCTCGTCGATTTGTGTTGCAAACTTTCATTTTACTTTCTAGACTCGATGAGTCTAGAATATTCGGACACCAACCGAATCTGAATCTCAGGCAGATATGATGGTTGGAATGTTTCCCAAGAATTATAATATTGGTCTCTCCGTAGCCGGTAAAGTGGATGTCGTGGCCAACACACTCAACCGGAAGACCTGTTATTGTAGTATCTTGATTGAGAAAGTTGGCCACCTCCCCATAGGGATTTTGCAGGATTTACTCCTTAGTTGTCCATTATGGATTTTTGTGCTCCCGAAGTCCGACCTTTACTTGATGTTCTAGAAACCAAACCATATCTATGAATGGGATACGCTAGTACATCAAGGAGAACATTAGAAGTGGAGTGCTAAATGAATCTCGGTCAATCATCCAGATTTTGTCGCCTTGGTCTCGCTAAGGTGAAATCTGAGAAAGAGTTATCTTCCTTTGCATCTGCATCGTCCATCGCTATTCATCATGGTAGTATGTTGTGTTGTCAGCACCCTTGACACGGATGTTGGTAAAACCTTGATGATTATGGAGATGCTCAAGGTCTTGAAAGCACGCACAAGCATTAGGTGCTATCATAGTTACTAACCGGGATTGTTCTCAGTTTCCCCGGTTATGCTATAACCATTCCAATAGTGGAATCACTCTCTGCTGTTGGGTTTCTCCCCAGTTACTAGAATCATTCCCAGCATTTGTGTTTTGTTCCCAGCTTGCATCGTCATTGTGCCATCCTATCTTGGGTCCCATCCATTTCCGATGATAAGCAAAATCATCCCTTGTGTTGTCTTCAACAAGGTAATCCACATCATCCATTCTGGCCCGGGAATGTCATTCTTCGGACTCCTTCAAATGATCGATTGTGATTTGCCTTAGGTTTGGTATAAAGAGTTTCAATGATCTCTAAATCAAAGGTAATTCTTTTTGCCACTTAAGCGGATGTTTCTACGAGTTACCTTCCCTAAGGTCTCTCGTTGTGGTATCATGACAACTATTTTCCTCGCTACTTTGAAATCTCATCAAATTGTTTCTTCCGTCCTTCATGATGTGTGTTTTTCCTCTCAGCTCAAGAGATGTTCTACATCTCATTCCGTGAGTTGATCTTGTGATCATTAAGATGCTCCATCCTTGTAGAGTGTCTTTGTCCTCGTGTTGGATGAAGATCTCAAAAGCAAAGACGTCAAGATCAATTGGAACACTGAATCAGCATCCTCAAGAAAGACAGTTGGATCATGAAGTTTGTGATACTTAGTGTCCCCTTTGTCTTCTTACCTCACGTATTGTATCTCGGGACGAGATTCTTGTTTAGTGGGGGTGAGTTGTCACAGCCCTAGCTTAGTCCTTGCCTGACTCTGCATAAGCATCCATGCATCATGTTTAAATTTAAATAAACTTGAAATGGGGATGCTTAAACCCTAGCACCAAATGAATTCAACTAGGGTCAAAATAAAATCTTTTTCATTGAACTCAAAATGCCCTCTAAAATTTTTCAACATTTCTGGTTTGAGGTGAAAGCATCTACCAAAAATGGTCTATATTTTTGCAGGACATATTGGGCTCTGAATTAAATCATACTCTATTTGCATTTGGGCATTTAAATGCTATACAATATTTTAAATGCTCAAATAATCATAAACTAAAATGTTTGCTGTTGGTTATATTCCAAACAGTGGCGTTGAGAAGTTTCATGATTTCTGGATCTGTTGAAGTATTTTTAATAAAGCCCTGAAGTTACAGAATAATAGAAAAACAAAAACAATTAGAAGAGAGGGAGAGAAGGACTTACCTGGCGCCAGCAACCGGCCCAGCTCCTGTGCTGGCAGTCCACCTGCGCGGCCCAGCCCACCTGGCCCCTCTCCTGTCGTCTTCCTCCCTGCCAGGAGGACGGGCGCGTGCCCGACGCGCGCGCACCACCGCCCGTGCTACCTCCTGCTTCCTGCCGCTTTCCCCTCGTCACCCTGGGCCTCCCTCGCGATGCCACGCAGCCCCGACCGCTCTCTCACTCTCTCCCGTGCTTTCCCCACTCCTCCGTTTCTCTCGCGCACAGCCACCCGAATGCGCCGTCGCCGCCGTTCGCCATAGCCGCAGCCACCAGCCCTCCCTCGCCCTGCTGCCAGGTCCAGAAGCTCCGCCGCTGACCTCTACACCGTCCCCGCCAAGCCACACGAGCGGACGCGCCCTGCGGCGGCTTCCCCGACCTCTTCTTCAAGCTTCGGCCGCCGAGATCGCCGGCGACCGTGTGCCCTCCCTGACACCTCCCCGAGCTCGCTGACCCCCTCTCCGACCCCGCTGTGAGCTCCTCTTCCTCTCCCCTAGCTCCCGTGCTCGTTTGGCCTCCGTAGCCGCCGTTTCCACCGCACCCGAAAGCTCCCCGCCGCCGGCCATGGCGCCGTCGTGGCTAGAGCCACAGTGGCTCGAAGCCAAGCTCACCGTTGTGCTCAGCGCAGCACCAGGAGCCCGTAGCCACCACCAGCTCCTCCTCCTGTGCACCGTAGCGTTGAACCCAACCCCGTCCGAACTCCGGCCGCCGCATTCGTGCTCGCCGCCGTCGACTCAGACCACCCCAGCTCCTCTCGCTTGGCCTACCAGATGCGCGCGAGCCCCAGCTACGCGTAGTACCAAACCGCCTCCGTCATCTTGGGTTTCACCGGCGACGAGCCGTGGACCAAGTCCAGCGAGGTTGACTCGTTTGACCTGGGGTTTGACCCCCCAGGGTCACTGATGCGTGGGCCATGCCCCTATTTAGTTTAGGTGTGAGTTTAATTAGCACTAATTAACTTAGTTAGTTAGTTGACTCACTGACAAGTGGGCCCAGGCTTTAATTATCCTAGGTTAGTGCTAACCTAACGCTAACTAACTCTGTTAGTTAGTTGTTACACTGACATGTGGGTCCTAGCCATCAGGTTTGACCTGGGCTGGCGCCTTTGACCTGCTGACGTCACCCTGACGCAATGCTGACGCATTAATTCAATTACTGGAATTATTCTTATACCGGAAATTCCAGAAAATAGTACAAACTTCTAAAATTCATAGAAATTCAACCGTAACTCCAAATTAAATAATTTATATATGAAAAATGATCAGAAAAATCCAATCTATCCATCTGCACCATTTTCATGCATGTTAGAACAACTTAAAGCTGCTGTATACAACAATTTGAATTAATGGCATTTGAGATGACATATATGGAGTTTGAATTTGAACCTAGGGTTCAAACCAACTTCATTTAACTTGCTGCTAGATGCATTAGCTCAAACCACATCATATTGCCATGTCATGATCATGCATCATATTGTGCATTGCATTGATTGTGCTTCTTCTTGTTTTGTCGGTGCTTGTCCCCTCTCAGTAAGACGTGTACCGACGATGTGATCGATGACACCAATGAAGAAATATACTATCTTCAGAAGTGCCAGGCAAGCAAAACCCCCTTGTTCATTCCAATACAATCCCACTCTCTCGCTCCTACTCTCTTTTACTGCATTAGGACAACAACGATTCATCTGTTACTTGTTGCGGTAGCTGAACCCCTTTATCCTTTGCATGACCTGTCATTCCACAGTAAATAGATGAAACCCACTAGCATGAGTAGGAGTTGTTTGAGCCCTGATGTGCCTACTCATTCAGGCTTGTTTGTCATGCCTGCTATTTCTTAGAGTTGTGTCAGGTCTGATTCATCCGGGATGAATCAGAGGTGTGTGAACATGTCCTACTTTGTGTGAGCTAAGTGTGTGAACACGATTTGGTAAAGGTATCAGTGAGAGGCCACGTAGGAGTACATTGTGGGTTGTCTCATTGAAGCTGTCCTCAGGAACTGAGTTCTGTGTATGTGATCCATGATTCCGCTACTACCATGCATTGGGCCCTGAAATATGACCCCGCTCGACTTCTTAATCACCCTTGTCCTCTGTCCAGGAGTTGCAAGTAGTTTCTGGTGTTTGTAGTACGCTGGAGGCCGTGCGTAGTGCTGATCGGAGGGGTGCGCTGTGATGCGGTAGGCACGTGGCACGGTGTACCAGGCGCCCGTTTGGTGTCTCGGGAACCCTGCACACATCGTTTGGGACTGTGAGCAAAACTCCGGCCGGATCTCCTCGCGGATGGAACCTGAATAGGCGATAAACCTAGACTAGAGACTTGAGTGTTTAGGTAGGTCGTGGTCTACACCCACGTCGGCTTTCGCTTGAAGTCTGTCGAGCACATGTCGTGTGTAGACGCTAAGTGGTGGAAACATGTATGAAGAAGTACACCGCTGCAGGGTTAACATCATCTATTCGAATAGCCGTGTCAGCGGTAAAGGACTTCTGGGTTGCCAATAATAGTTCATAGACAAGTGAAAGTGGATACTCTAAAATACGCAAGATAAGCGTGAGTTCTATGGATGGCGTCCTCGTAGGGAGACGGGTGCGGATCCATAGTGGTGTATTGATATGGTGAATATGTGGACTCGTGTGCGCCACCTCAAAAGAGTTACTTGAAGTAGTAGTTCAGGATAGCCACCGAGTCAAAGCTAGCTTGCTGTAGTTAAACCCCACCATCCCCTTTGTTGATAATGATGCATATGTAGTTAGTTCTGATGTAAGTCTTGCTGGGTACATTTGTACTCACGTTTGCCTATTTTATGTTTTTGCAGAGAGACTTCAGTCTAACTAGTAGTTCCACGTGGACTTCGACGTTTAGCTTGATACCTCAGCTACGATCTTGTGCCCTCGGAAGGATCTGGTAGATAGTCAGTGTCGGTGTCAAAACCGGCGGATCTCGGGTAGGGGGTCCCGAACTGTGCGTCTAGGCAGATGGTAATAGGAGACGAGGGACACAATGTTTTTACCCAGGTTCAGGCCCTCTCGATGGAGGTAATACCCTACGTCCTGCTTGATTAATATTGATGATATGGGTAGTACAAGAGTAGATCTACCACGAGATCAAGGAGGCTAAACCCTAGAAGCTAGCCTATGGTATGATTGTTGAGATGTAATGTTCGTCCTATGGACTAAGGCCCTCCGGTTTATATAGACACCGGAGAGGCTAGGGTTACACAGAGTCGGTTACAATGGTAGGAGTTCTACATATTCGTATCGCCAAGCTTGCCTTCCACGCCAAGGAAAGTACCTTCCGGACACGAGCCGGAGTCTTCAATCTTCTATCTTCGTAGTCTGGGAGTCCGGCGGATATTGATAGTCCGGCTGTTCGGACACCCCCTAGTCCAGGACTCCCTCAGTAGCCCCTGAACCAGTCTTCAATGACGATAAGCCCGGCGTGCATAATGTTTGGCATTGCAAGGCGGGTTCCCCTCCTTGAATAATTTGGAGAAGATAATGAACACCAGGATAGTGTCCGGCTCTGCAAAATAAACTCCACATTCCAACATAGAGAGAATAAAATATACACCTAACTCAATCTGCTGACGTATTATGCGGCGTGACATCACACCGCAGCCAAGCCCTTGTTTGGATCGTTTTTATTATTCCGCCTCAGCACGTTTAGCGAAGCGGTTTCCTTGGCACGTCCTGTTGAGGCAGAGATCGTGTTCCCTTTTATTCTGGGATCCTCATCAATACGTGCGTGGGTAACCCAACCGTTCCCGTCGCCACGCCTCCTCTATCGAAGGGGAATCTCAAACGGTCACGGAGACGGCCCTTGGTATTATTTCCCCTTTATAAGAGGACCAAGGCCTGTCCTTGTCTTTCAACCTTGCATCGAATCTTTCCTCTGCTCCCCGTTCCAACACCTAGAGCTTCAGATTCGAGCACCTCGGATCCACAACAATGTCCGGCTCCGACCTCCAGGGCCGGTGGATGCCCTCCTCCGTCACGGAGGAGGACATATTGAAGTTGCGCGAGGCCAAGTACCTGGCCTACGAAGTTTCGCACAGGTTGCCTGCCCCAGGGCAGGCCGTGCCAGCCCCCGAGCCCGGCGAATACGTCGTTTTCACACCTCACCTCTGTCGGGGATTAGGCTTCCCGACGGATCCTTTCGTGAGGGGGCTCCTATTCTACTACGGGCTGGACTTCCACGACTTGGCTCCGGAGTCCATCCTCCATATCTCCGCATTTATCATTGTCTGCGAAGCCTTCCTCCGCGTCATCCCCCACTTCGGCCTGTGGCTGAAAACATTCAAGGTGGAGCCGAAGATGATCGGGGGGCGTCAAGCGGAGTGCGGCGGGGCGACCATAAGCAAGAAGGTCGATGCCCCATGGCTCGAAGGTTCCTTCCAAGAGGAACAGGGATTGTGGCAGCAGGAGTGGTTTTACATCACCGCTCCAAGGGGCAGCAAGCAAAAGCCGCCGCCCTCCTTCCGCCCGGGACCTCCACGGCAACTAATGTCGTGGGTCAACCAGGGGCTCAACTGGGGGCCGTCCGAGGACGTGCCCGCACTGCAGGGCCGGATTCGTGACCTCCAAACAAGGGAGATCGACCTGGTCAAGGTGATGCAAGTCATGCTAATCAGACACCTCCTGCCCTGCAAACGTCGTCCTCTTCGTCTATGGGAGTTCAATCCGGAGGGACCTTGTATTCTCCAGCATTTTATGGGCGCGACACCCACGGAGATGTATAAGCTGTTCTTCGGACCGCAGGTAGCGTGTCCGGATTCGGCCGAGTACGCGGGCTTAAGCCACGATCGTCCGGATACTCAGGTAAGTAGCTCAAAGCTCGGACGTTCTATTCGTATGCCTTTCAAAAGATCATCTCCGGACCCTTTTTGTTCTTTACAGGAATGGGTGGCGCGATCGAGGCTAATAAGGTGTCCGGCCCCCTCCCAGAGACCGCACTGGAGCCCGTGCTGGTCAGAATGTTGGAGGTTGCGCCCACAGAGGGGGGCGACGGGGGAGATAAAGGAGCTAATACTTCGTCCAAAGAGGCGACTGAAGAGGAGGGAGCCAAGGATCCTTCCCTTCGTAGAGAGAAGAGGACCGCCTCCGAAGATCCGGAGGTCAAAGCCCCTAAGCATGGGAAGAAATCTCCACCGGGGGGTCCGGCGTTCGGAGAGAATCCGGACGTGCAATGATCGCCCAAGGACCAGACCTCCAACGACCCGTGAGTATGAAAGAGGAAGTTTTAATAAGGAAGTACTTTCGTTTATGCTTCTGTAGGTAACCGAAATATTTATATCGCAGTTCGGATCTGCAGCCGTCTCAGATGAGCTCATCCTCGGGGGATCTTCTTCCGGAGATGATGGAGAGCGATACGCCTCCATCTGCCGCGCCGCCAGATGAGGCAGGCGAGCCCGAAGTGTCGTCGCGGAGGGCGTTCCCGAGTCCGGAGGGGCCAAAGAGTTCAACACCCACCAGAGTCCGGCTGGGAGAACTGAAGAGTTTGCGTGAGAGGGCGTCCATTTCAGAAGATCACCGTGCGTTAATGCGTATGGTGATTGGAAGGATTTCGTCCGCTGAAGGCGGATTGCGTGACGCCGCCATGAGCTTGCTGGCGGGATTTGAGGTATACGAAAATAGCGCACCCCTTTGTTGTTCTAACAGTTTGTGCATATAAAAAATGTGCCCTGTATAGATAGTAGCCCCTGAGACTCGGTAGGTTGTCGAAGACGACAGCGTGCCGAGGATCAAAAATCTAAACAACTCAGGTAATGAATACCGCCGTTCTGATACAGGTGGCGGATAGTCCGGGGGCCAGCCAGACTGATTAGTTTGCCGAACTGAGTCGACAACTGGACATGGCAGATGCTGATATCGCACTTGTCAATCAGCGACTTGACGAGTCGCAAGGTAAATAAATTCTCCACAGCCGCTTTATTGAGTGGGTTAAAGCCCTCCTCTGATAAGTTATATGTTGTTTATACAGACAGTGTTGCTGCTGTGGAGAGCCTTCGGGCCGAGCTTGCACAAGCTAAGGAGCAAGCCCGAAGGAGTGATGCGGCTGCTGCGAGGGCGGCCGAAGAGTTGAAGGCCGAAAAGGCTGCGCACTGCCTAAGCAGGGCGGAGGTGGCCGAATTGGCCAAGAAATTAAAGGATGCTACCGACCGTAGCGAGGCTCTTGAAAAGGAGCGCCTATCAGGGCGGGAAGACCTGAAGAAGGCCACCGCCGAAGCCAAGGATGCCCGTTCTGCAATGCGGGCTATGAAGGAGGAGCTGCGCCAAGCCGGAGAAATCGTGGCTGGCAAGCCTTTTCTTATGCGTCGCCGGTTTATGGATGCCAAGTACGCTCAATTTGAGCGGTAGTGGAGTTCGGAGGATCCGTAAATGGATTTGGCTGTGAGTGCGGCTGATGCCGGTAAACACTTCCGGAGCCAAGGGGATCACGAGGCGGAAGAGTTGTATTGGTCTCAATTCCACATCCCGGATCGCGCTCTTCCTCTGACGGACAGGTTGGCCGAATGGGCCGAACTGAATAGACTGTCCGGACTGGCCATGACTGACATCGTGGCCCATATCTGGCCAGAAGGATCCAAGGCGACGAGCTACTTTGGCTTATTGCAGCAATTCCTTGGTGCGGTGCCGCATATAAGGGAGATGAAGCGGTCGGCCTGCATCGAGGGCGCGCGGATGGCCCTTGCTCGTGTGAAGGTGCATTATCCGGAGATGGATGCCACCGCCGTTGTTGCCCAGGGTCCGGATGGAAGCCGCTCCCTGCCGAGCACTACTTCGGAGAAGTCATGCGCGGTGCTCGTAAAGTAGAGGCGCAGTGCTCAAAGAATGTAACGTTCAAATGAACGCAATACCTTGTAAATTAATGATTATAGTATGAATGCTTTTTATACTTGTGCTTCCAAGTAGTAAAACTTCTCCTGTGCGGCCATTTGCGTATACATGTGTATAACCTGAAAGATGCAGTCTTCGGCTTCAGCCCCCTTGCACAAGGTGCTGGGGTGTTCGCAAAATAGCGCTTTTTCACACTTAATCCGACGTCTCGGTCCTGTTATAAGGAGGTGGTAGCGTAGCGAACGAGGCAATCCGGACTATGGTGCTTTATTTCTTTCACTTAGCCAATGGAGCTCGAGGGTGGGGCTACGATATAGCCCCTAATGACACCGCACATCTCCGGATTCGGGGTGCGTATGTGCCTGACCGGGAAGCGGTCCTTCGTCAAGGCGGGGAATTCTAAACATTCCGGTAGTCGATCAAGTGGCTGACCAGACTCTCGCTATATCATGACGGTCAGTTTTCGGCTTTCTCTACTGAGGTGCTCGCCCAGCCGAACTGGGGCACAATCGCAGTAGTTCTCCTGGTGCCGCGTTAGCCGGGTGATACGGAACGTAAGGCAGCAAAACACAGGAGCCGGGAAAACCCAACATTTGACCAAAGACATGATTCGGAGCTGATGCATTTAATGCCTAACTTGAGACGCCGAACACTCCCGAAGGTGTTCGGACTTTTTGATAACAGGCAGAATTATGCCCTAAGCCCCTTGTGTCCAGGTACGGGCATTGTCTTCTGATGCGGCCGATGCCAAAGCGTCAGGCTCCGCCTTGGCTATAGGAAGAAGCCGAGGGAGATTTAACAACAAGAGTAAGCAATAAAAAGGTCTACGTAGGGTCTTAATCTAAAAAGAATCCTTGCGACGGGTCCCTACTGCACGTCTACGCCTGTGTCTCCGTTGCGCCGTTATCCTGGACGGGTACGCACGTTGTTCATCTGTAGAAAGAGAGGAACACTTTAGTTTTAGAAACAGTTCGTGTGAAAAATATGCAAAAGAATAAGTGTAAATAATTAAAGCTAGGTTTATATGAAACCGCGGTTAGTTGTGCGCGCAGCCCCTTGTGAGAGGGTATGCGGCTAGGGAGCCCATAGCCTGCTGAGTCCGGATTCGTCTATCTGAGTCCGGGGTCTTTAAATGACCCACGCACTGAAATGGCGCCATGTGGACCGGGCATCTTAAGTGTAAGAGACGCGTAATGTGGTATGGCCTTGAAGCGGACAAAAGCCTTTCGTCCCAATAGTGCTTGATATTCACTTTTGAATGGGACGATATGGAAAATTAACTTTTCGCGTCGAAAGTTGTTCGGCAACCCGAACACGACTTCTAGTAATATCGAGCCTGTGCACTTGGCGTAAGGGCCTGGCGTAACTCCTTTAAAGGAAGTGCGGCTGTGTCGAATTTTGGTAGGGTCTATCCCCATTCGACGGATTGTGTTTGAGTATAGCAGGTTTAAGTCACTGCCTCCGTCCATTAGGACGTTTGTGAATTGTAGTCCGTCTATTACCGGATTCAATATCAGGGGAGTCCGTCCCGCGTTTCGAACACTTCTGGAATAATCCCGGTGGACGAAAGTGATTGGTTTTGATATCCAATCTCCATGGTTTGCTGGGCTGGACCGTGCGAAGCTCTTTTTAGAAAGTGCCGCACTGTTTTTCTATGTCCTCACATGAAGTGAGTTTACTGCTTTGACCCCTTGTGGGAAAGTCTTTTGTTTTCCGGTGCCCTGGTGGCGGTGTTTATCTTCTTCGCTTGACGCGTCGAGCCCCTTGTGTTCGGCATTTAGTCGGCCGGACTGTTTGAAAACCCAACAATCCCTGTGGGTGTGATTTGCGGGCCTTCCGGGGGTACTGTGGATTTGGCATATCCGACCCAGAATTTTATGTAGGTTGGACAGTTCGTCGCTGTCATCCTTGAGGGGCTGAGTTTTACTATTTGGCCGTGAGCTTTTAAATCCGGCGTTGACTGTCGTGCTCTTTGGGCTTTTCTCTTTATTCCGGCGCTGCTCTTTTCTGCACCGTGATTTTCCATTTCCATCTCTTATCTCGGATGTACTTGGGTCGCTGGTGCTGCATCTTGCCAGCCAGCTATCCTCTCCTGCACAAAAGCGGGTCATGAGGCTTGTTAATGCGGTCATTGTCCTCGGTTTCTCTTGACCGAGGTGTCTGGCGAGCCATTCGTCTCGGACATTGTGCTTAACAGCTGCTAAGGCTTCAGCGTCCGGACAGTCGACTATTTGGTTCTTTTTGGTAAGGAACCTGTTCCAGAATTTCTGCGCTGACTCTCCGGGCTATTGAGTTATGTGACTTAGGTCATCTGCATCCGGAGGCCGGACATAAGTCCCTTGAAATTTTGCTCTAAATGCTTCGTCGAGCTCTTCCCAACTTCCAACAGTATTTTCTAGGAGGCTTTTGAGCCAATGACGGGCTGGCCCTTTAAGCTTGAGGGGTAGATATTTTATGGCGTGGAGATCATCTCCTCTGGCCATATGTGTATGCAGTATATAGTCTTCTATCCAGACTCCAGGGTCTGTTGTTCCATCGTAAGCTTCTATGTTTATGGGTTTAAACCCTGCTGGGAATTCATGATCCAGCACCTCGTCGGTGAAGCATAGTGGGTGTGCGGCGCCCCTGTACTTGTACGTGCCGCTATCATCGGACCCTTGACGTGTTCCTTTGCTTATTGGGGCTGTCTTTTTGGGTCCGTAGATGGACCTGGCCGGGCCATTGGACGGTGGGGGCTTTATGGCCTCCTCGTCGAATTCTGGGAGTAGCTTACGCTTCGGGTAGCTCTTCGATTGGTGGCCGTTGCCGTGTTTATCTGCGGTTTTGAGTACTTTGCTCCATCTCATTCGGAGCGCGTCTTCCGCTGTGTTGAGCTTCCGTTTTTCTTTCTTCAGGTTTCTTGCTGTAGCGATGAGCCTGCGTTTGAAAAGCTCTTTTCGACGGGCTCCTCGAGTTTGTCGTCATTGGGGCTTGTTTCGTCTTCGGAGGGAGGTATATAGTTGTGATCCTCGACCTTTTCTTCTGCCGCCCTTTCGTGAGGGCTTGCTTCTGCATCCTCCTGCGCTGAGTCTTGCTGGAGGGGTTTGTCTTCGGCACTCTCTGGGGTATTGTTATTTCCTGTGCCGGAATCTCCATTCTTGTTGTGGCGGGATTTAGAGCGGCGCCGCTGACGCCGGCGTTTGGGCTGCTTCTTTAGAGAATCCTCCTCCGCTGCTTTCTCGCCATCCCCTTCTTTTGGGGTATCCACCATGTAGACGTCATATGACGAGGTGGCCTTCCAGTGCCCTGTGGGCGCTGGGTCCTGTTCGTCTCCGGTATCGTCGTCCATAGCGTCGATGTCATCGGAGTGGCATTCTAGCATGTCGGTTAAATCCTCGACAGTGGCTACAAAGTGGGTGGTGGGTGGGCTCTGAATTTCTTCATCGGCCGTACTCCGACCGTCCTGGCCATAGTCCGGCCAGGATTCTCCTGATAGCGAGAGATCCTTCAGAGAATTCAGGATATCGCCAAAAGGCGAGCGCTGAAAGATGTCCGCGGCGGTGAATTCCATAACCGGCGCCCAATCCGGTTTAATTGGCAGGGGCGCGGGAGGCTCGGAGTCCGGCGAGGAGTCCGGCGTCTCGGGATCACGAGTTTCGCAGGGGACGAGACTGGTATTCGGCTCCATCGCCGTAGATGTTGAAGCCCCCAGGGTGGCGTCTATCCACCTGCCCCCGTCATGGGCAATCGGCTCCGGGCTAGTAGCCGGAGCGGGTTCGAGAGCGGCCTCCGAAGCACTGTCCGGCGGCAGAGCTAGATCATGCCCATCGTCACAGTGCGGCGCGCTTGGATGTGGCTCGAGTCCGTCGAAGATCAAGTCTCCGCGGTCATCGGCCGTGAAGTTCGAGCTTCCAAATCTGACCTGACGGCCAGGGGCGTAGCTTTCGATCTGCTCCAGATGGCCAAGAGAATTGGCCCGCAGCGCAAAGCCGCCGAATACGAAGATCTGTCCGGGGAGAAAAGTCTCACCCGGGACAGCATTGATGGTTGAAGATGCCATCGAGCCTATCGGTGACGACACAGAGGAACTCTCAATGAAAGCACCAATGTCGGTGTCAAAACCGGCGGATCTCGGGTAGGGGGTCCCGAACTGTGCGTCTAGGCGGATGGTAACAGGAGACGAGGGACACAATGTTTTTACCCAGGTTCAGGCCCTCTCGATGGAGGTAATACCCTACGTCCTACTTGATTAATATTGATGATATGGGTAGTACAAGAGTAGATCTACCACGAGATCAAGGAGGCTAAACCCTAGAAGCTAGCCTATGGTATGATTGTTGAGATGTAATGTTCGTCCTATGGACTAAGGCCCTCCGGTTTATATAGACACCGGAGAGGCTAGGGTTACACAGAGTCGGTTACAATGGTAGGAGATCTACATATCCGTATCGCCAAGCTTGCCTTCCACGCCAAGGAAAGTACCTTTCGGACACGAGCCGGAGTCTTCAATCTTCTATCTTCGTAGTCTGGGAGTCCGGCGGATATTGATAGTCCGGCTATCCGGACACCCCCTAGTCCAGGACTCCCTCAGTCAGGCTTCTCAGCCTTTTTCTTTTGTAGATGTCTGTTCTCAGACATGTTAAGCTTCCGCATGTGCTTTGACTTGTATGCTCTGAATGTTGGGTCATGAGACCCATGTTTGTAATATCTCGCTCCTCGGAGCCTACTGAATAAAATACTCGAGTTGTAGAGTCATGTTGTGATGCCATGTTGTATTTGCACATATCGAGTATATTGTGTGTATGTTATTGAAATGCTTGGTATGTGTGGGATCTGACTACCTAGTTTTTTATCCTTAGTAGCCTCTCTTACCGGGAAATGTCTCCTAGTGTTTCCACCGAGCCATGGTAGCTTGCTGCTGCTCCGGAACACTTAGGCTGGCCGACATGTGTCCTTCTTCGTTCCTGTGTCTGTCCCTTCGGGTAAATGTCACGCGATGAATACCGGAGTCCTGTTAGCCCGCTACAGCCCGGTTTACTGGAGTCCTGCTAGCCCAGTGCTACAGCCTGGATTCACTCGCTGATGACCGACACGTTCGATGCTGGGTCATGGATGTCTGTCCCTGTAAGTCTGTGCCACTTCGGGTTTACGACTAGCCATGTCAGCTCGGGCTCCTTATCATATGGATGCTAGCGACACTATCATATACGTGTGCCAAAAGGCGCAAACAGTCCCGGGAAAAGGTAAGGCGACACCCGTGGGGATGAAGTGCGTCAGGCCGCAAAGTGATATGAGGTGTTACATGCTAGATCGATGTGGCATTGAGTCGGGGTCCACACACATGAGCTCATCAGGCCACATCCGGACTATGAAACCTTTCATAGCCAGTTCGGCCGCCCTGTGGAGTTCGACCAACTGCTTCAGTTGGTCACTCAGAGGCATCGGGTGTTCGGCCCCAGCATACTGGGACCAGAACAGCTTCTCCGTTGAGTTCCCCTCCTGCGCACGGTATAACTCCGCAGCATCTGATACGCTCTGTGACAGATCTGCGAATGCCCCTAGAGAGCTCCGAATTCGAATAAGTAAAAGAAACGCCTCCTCCACATGTTTGCTTTGCATAAAGAACTTCTTACCCGCTGCTATCTTCTTGGCCTCCTAGATCTTCTGCTGTGCTTTCTCGGCTTCGGCCTTGGTGTCTTTTAAACTCATAAGGGCCTTCGCAAGCTTGGCCTCTTTCGCCTTCAGATCATGCTCCACGGACTCGCATTTCTTGCTGAGGTCCTAGAGCTCTTGCTGTACCTCACCCACCCTAGCACTTTGCTTCTCGCGCTCCTTACACTCTGAGGCCGCCCTATCTTCGGCCTCGGACAGCGCCTTCTTCAGGGACACCACTTCGGTGGTGTCCCCTATTACACGGTCACGAAACTTAGGTGTTAGACCTACCAATTTTGCCTATCCTTAAATGCATAAGAGCGGGAATTACTTACCATTGTTCTCTTAGAGATGCCTCTTCGTGAGGTCGAGGTCTCCCTGCGCCTGCTCTAGGTCCCGCTTCAGATCGGCAACCTCGGCAGTACGGGCAGCAGCAGCAAGTAGCACTGTAACGCCCCGGACACACCCGCCGGTGGTCGTTACTCCTGGCGGGATCTAGACTGGCCCCACAGATCAATACTAGTCTTTTCTGCGCACTTTGTCCTCACTCATGTGCACCCGGGAGCAACTTCCCGGTCGGTCACCCATCCTGAGACTACTCCAAGCTGAGCACGCTTAACTTTGGAGTTCTGTCCGAATGGGCTCCCGGAAAAGAAG
This sequence comes from Triticum timopheevii, assembly GCA_963921465.1. Lineage (NCBI taxonomy): Eukaryota > Viridiplantae > Streptophyta > Magnoliopsida > Poales > Poaceae > Triticum > Triticum timopheevii. Next base: position 148,104,501 of record OY997270.1, read on the forward strand.
GAATTCCTTATTGATATGAGTAGTCTATCATCCCTAATAAGCCAGGATATCACATACACCCACACTCAGAGGAACCGACGTCCTCGTCGGGCCACAGGAACATTCTCTCTTGGCACAACCGTCTGTGCATCCAGTCCGGCACATGTGCCATGCCGTGTGCCACGACGGGTCACAAACGTCATGCACAACATGACCGCGCACCTGTCCGCAACCATCCGTGTAACCACGAGGGTTGGCTCTGATACCAACTTGTAACGCCCCGGACACACCCGCCGGTGGTCGTTACTCCTGGCGGGATCTAGACTGGCCCCACAGATCAATACTAGTCTTTTCTGCGCACTTTGTCCTCACTCATGCGCACCCGGGAGCAACTTCCCGGTCGGTCACCCATCCTGAGACTACTCCAAGCTGAGCACTCTTAACTTTGGAGTTCTGTCCGAATGGGCTCCCGGAAAAGAAGGAATTCCTTATTGATATGAGTAGTCTATCATCCCTAATAAGCCAGGATATCACATACACCCACACTCAGAGGAACCGACGTCCTCGTCGGGCCACAGGAACATTCTCTCTTGGCACAATCGTCTGTGCATCCAGTCCGGCACATGTGCCATGCCGTGTGCCACGACGGGTCACAAACGTCATGCACAACATGACCGCGCACCTGTCCGCAACCATCCGTGTAACCACGAGGGTTGGCTCTGATACCAACTTGTAACGCCCCGGACACACCCGCCGGTGGTCGTTACTCCTGGCGGGATCTAGACTGGCCCCACAGATCAATACTAGTCTTTTCTGCGCACTTTGTCCTCACTCATGCGCACCCGGGAGCAACTTCCCGGTCGGTCACCCATCCTGAGACTACACCAAGCTGAGCACGCTTAACTTTGGAGTTCTGTCCGAATGGGCTCCCGGAAAAGAAGGAATTCCTTATTGATATGAGTAGTCTATCATCCCTAATAAGCCAGGATATCACAAGCACAGCCTGCTTATTCACAATAATACTTATGATTAGACTCCTGCGGATTATAATTGACCCCCTGCTTGGCTTTTCTTTCCGAATGCCAAACAGTATCAGGGGCTACTACCTATCGGATGGTAATTTTGCACATATTTATTACTTACCTTGAAGCCTGTTAGGAGGCTGGTGCAAGGTTCGGTTAGTCCGCTCTTGGCGGACGAAACCTTCTGAATCACCGCACTCATAAGAGTACGGTGCCCCTCTTCCAGGGAAGCGCCGCAAAGCGCTTCCAGCAGACTGTCCGGCGCCTCATGCGGAATGGAAGTCCGCAACACAGACGGCTCGCCCTCCCTAGCGATGGGTCACCCGCCTGAGTCCGGAACCATCGAAGGTTCCAGAATTGTGTTCGGCTGAGAGCTTGGCCGGCCATGGCTCTCATCGACACGATCCATGGGGATCTTGAACCCCACGTGTCCGACGTCTGGGACCTCGCCTCGGGGCGTCTCCAGAGTAACCTCCCCCCGTTCTGGAGCCTTCGGGACAACATCTCCGTATCATCCGCGTATTGGGGAGTAGTGGCTATCGGAAGCGAATTGATCTCCGAATCACTGACACTTCATGGAGATCCCTGGCCGGACTACATATATATTCGGCATTATAAAATGCAAAAACTATCAAGTGAAATCATGATAGAATGCGGACAATTACGATCACACTAGGGGCTTCCCCCTGGATAGCCACCCCTCCTCACTATGAGCGGCCGTGGAGGAATAGTCCGGAAGGGGCACCTTCCCCTTCTTCGACGCCCCAGCCTCCCCCTCCGGGGCGGCTTTTCTCTTGTTACCCTCCTAGTGCGGGGAGGTGGAATTTCTTCTTGATTCCCCCCACCTCTGCGGGAGGAATCTGTCTCGTCGTCATCTGACGATAGGGGTATGACGACCTTGCGCCAGGGGCCTTTTCCGGCCCCTGGTCCGCCTCCCCGGACCCCTCATCCTTTCTAGACGTGGCGTCTTTTTATTCTTCCTCCTCCCCTTCATGGGAGGAGTCCGCCTCGTCGTCCTTGGATGAGGCTTCCGGCACAACCTTACGCCGGAGACCCTTTTGAATCCCCGGGGCCTTCTTCACCGGCACCTTGTACGGTGTCGGGACCAGCATCTTCGTCAGGAGAGCATCTGCTGGGCCTTCTGGCAACGGAGCCGGGCAGTAAACCTGCTCCGCAGTCTCCACGTAATCCTGAAGCAAATATGCACAACTACTTAAGGCACTCCCTGAATATATTGGGGAGAACTGGGTCGGGTGATAGTCTGAGAACTCATCGGCCTGGGAGCCCGTGCAACGTGAAGCCCACGGTCCTCGGATGTGGAAGGAGGCACTTCGGAGGCCTTGAACAACACCTTCCACGCGCCTTTGTGCATCATGTCGTAGAGCCTCTGGACCGTCTGGTGCTCTGTTGGGACGAACTCCCACAGATTGACTGCCCGCCTCTAGCAGGGCAGGATCTGGCGAACGAGCATGACCTGGATCACGTTGACAAGCTTGATGTTCTTGTCCTTCATGCGTTTGACGCATGTTTGGAGTCCGGCCAGCTCCGTGGAATCACCCCACGATAGGCCCTTCTTCTCCCAAGAGGTGAGCCGCATGGGGGCTCCGGATCGGAACTCGGGGGCCGCTGCCCAGTCGGTGCCACGCGGCTCGGTGATGTAGAACCACCCGATTGCCATCCTTTTATGGTCTCCGCAAAGGAGCCATCGAGCCATGTGACATTGGGCATTCTGCCCACCATGGCCCCTCCGCACTCCGCATGTTGGCCACTTACCACCTTCGGCTGGATGCGGAGGAAGGCCTCGCACAAGACGATGAACGCCGAGATGTTAAGGACGAAATTCGGGGCTAGATCGTGGAAATCTAGCCCGTAGTAGAACATGAGCCCACGGACGAAGGGATGGAGTGGAAATCCCAGTCCACGGATGAAGTGGGCGACGAATACGACCCTCTCGTGGGGTCCTGGGGTTGGAATGACCTGCCCGGCATCTGGTAGACGGTGCGCTATGTCCGCGGCCAAGTATCCGGCCGCCTGAAGATTTGCGATGTGCTTCTCCTTGACGGTGGAAGCCAACCACTTGCCTCCTGCTCCGGACATGTTTAGCTGTGCGAGAAAGGCTTGGGCTTGGGCGCTGGAGCTCGAGGGGGCAAGAGTGGGAATAGGAGGAAGAAGGCGTGGGTGAAAATGGGGGAATCGTATCCCTTTATAGAGGCACCAGAAGCGGTGCGCCTCCCCACTTGCCCATTGGGAATCGCTTGTTTCCCAAGTGCCACGATTAATGGCGTGGTGAGATTACCCATACCCGTGTTGATGAGAATCCCGTAATAAGGGGACACGATCTCTGTTTTGACAAGACGTGTCACAGAAACCGCCTCGTAATATGCGTTGTAGCTGGTTGTGGGGAAACGGTTTGAATAATGGATCCGATCATAATAATGTGTCACGTCATCAGAAAAAAGTTGTCAGCAGAATGCATTTGTGAAATATCGTTCTCTCTACGGTGGTAGGCGAAGATCATTTTTCAGATCCGGACACGATTTGAGTGTTCGATAATTACTTTGGAGTATTCGGAGGAGGAACCCGCCTTGCAATGCCGAAGACAATACTGCGCGCCAGACTAGTCGTCATTGAAGCCTGGTTCAGGGGCTACTGAGGGAGTCCTGGATTAGGGGGTATCCGGACAGCCGGACTGTGTACAACGTCCGGACAATTGAAGCGTGAAGATACAAGACTCAAGACTTCGGCCCGTGTCCGGAGGGGACTTTCTTTGGCGTGGAAGGCAAGCTTGGAGATCCGGATATTATATTTCCTTCCTTGTAACCGACTCCATGTAAACCCTAGCCCTCTCCGGTGTCTATATAAACCGGAGAGGTTGGTCCTTAGAAGGCCGATCACAATTACATTCATACCATCATAGGCTAGCTCTTAGGGTTTAGCCTCTATGATCTCGTGGTAGATCTACTCTTGTATTACCCATACCATCAATATTAATCAAGCGGGAAGTAGGGTTTTACCTCCATCGAGAGGGCCCGAACCTGGGTAAACATCTGTGTCCCTCACTTCTTGTTACCATCAGCCTTGACGCACAGATCGGGACCCCCTACCCAAGATCCGCTGGTTTTGACACCGACAGTGCCCATGATGCAAGCCATGATGATTGAGACCAGGAGGGCGCCAGGTAGGCGCCGGCCTGCGCAGTGTCCTTGTTTCCTCTTTGGTGCAAAGGGGGCAAGCGCAGGCACGGAGTATTGAGGAGTCAAGCAAAGGTTACCATTTCGGTGCAACAAGACCAAGACCAGCAGAGCGGCAGGATGGAGGTTACCGTGGAGCCCAAGACGACGTCATCGCCCGCGCCTTTGGTAGCTGAAGACCAACTTTAGTCAGGATAACTAGTACTAGATGTTCCCCCTCAAAATGGCCATTGTTGGCACCCTTCCCGCTCAATATTTGGGAAGAGGACCAGGGCCTCTATATATAGAGATAGCCACCACAGTAGAGGGACATATCATCTGGATCTCACCCAGAGCCAACAGAGATGAAGCAATTCCTCTCCAAGCACACCACCACGAGAACACCCCTCGCGGGGTTGTTCTTCCTCTATACTGTTCATCATCAGCCCCAGAGGCAATCCACCACACCACACACTGGATTAGGGTATTACACCACAACGGTGGCCCGAACCAGTATAAACCTTGTGTCCCTCGTGTTATTCATCATTTAGCTTAGATTCACAGCAAGGCGTTGGGACGTGGATCGGTAGGGGGATGATCTTCGCGCGCAACCCAGAGTTCAAACCTTAAGGGTTTTGCCGGAACCCGATATCCGACATTTGGCGCGCCAGGTAGGGGTGCGCCGGAGCTCTCTCTCCCGTTGACCCGCTCTCCATCAACACCGCGCTTCGCCCTCATGGCGGACAACGCCCCGCCCGCTCCGGCTGCCGACGCCGGCACTAGGGCCAGGGGGCTCCGAGTGTTGGCCCCCACCATGCGACAGGTGCGGTGGCCGAACAAGTTCAAGCCAGAGATGCTGCCACGCTACGACGGCGCAACAGATCCACTAGCTTTCCTGCTGACGTATGAGGAGGCCGTCCTCAAGGCCGGGGGCGATGACAAGGTCATGGCTAACTGGCTTCCCATGGCCCTCACAAGTGTTCCGCGCAAGTGGCTGCTCCACCTGCCAATGGGTTAGGTGGCCTCCTGGGAGGAGCTGCGCGACCTCTTCCTCGCCCATTATAATGTGCCAGCACCCCCAGTCGTCCCAGCTCTCCTGGGCGGCTCGCAAGCTCCACCCTCGAGCCACCACGTCAAGCCATTTGTCCGCCAGATCGGCGCCACCCTCACGTGCCGCGAGGCCCCTCCGGGTTGGGTGGCACCCAAGGCCGACTTGACATTCAGCTTGGACGATCACCCCGCCAACACCGCCTGCTCGGGTGCGCTCCCAATGCTATGCACTCCCACCATCTGCCAGATAGCCATCACCAGGACCCTCATCGACGGTGGAGCCGTCCTCAACGTGCTCTCGGTGGAGGCCTTCATCCTCCTCCACGTGCCCCTGGAGCGACTCCGACCCAGCAAGTCCTTATTGGGCGTCGCAGGCAGTTCCACCGGCTCCCTGGGGCAAATCCGCCTCCCTGTGATCTTTGGCACCCACGACAACTTCCGCATGGAGGTGGTCGACTTCGACATCGCCCCAATCGACGTCCTGTACAACGCCATTCTCGGCTACCCTGCCTTGGCCCAGTTCATGGCAGCGACTCACCCGGCCTACAAGCTCATGAAGATGCCCGGGAGCAGCGGCGTCCTCACCGTAGCTGGAGATACAAAGGATGCTCTGTAGGCGCTCAAGATCGCCTTCAAGGCGGCCGCAGTGGCACTGCCCACCAGCGACGACACCCTCAAGGCCAAGGGGGCTGCGCCGACCAAGAAGAAGCAGCTGTTCACCCAAGACAAGGCGGAGACTAAGCAGGTACCAGTTGATGAGGATGGATCCTCCGGTGCCACCTTCACCATAGGTGCCAATCTCGACCTCGAGCAAAAGGAGGCCCTAGTGAAATTCTTGCACGCAAACAAGGAGGTGTTTGCGTGGGAACCCAAGAAGCTGGGGGTCCCAAGGCAGGTGATCGAGCACCACCTGAACATGTGTCCCAATGTGCGCCCTGTGAATCAAAAAGCAAGGCGGCAGTCCACCAAAAAGCAGGCCTTCATTTTCCAAGAAACCCGCAAGCTAGAAGCTGCGGGAGTCATTCGCGAGGTTCGTTATCCGGAATGGCTGGCAAACCCTGTTGTTGTGCCGAAGAAGGGAGGAAAGGAGTGCACGTGCATCGACTTCACCAACCTCAACAAGGCCTGCCCTCAAGATCCGTTCCCGCTCCCCCGCATCGACCAAATCGTCGACTCCACCGCTGAGTGCGACCTGTTGTGCTTCCTGGATGCCTTCTCGGGCTATCACTAAATCAATATGGTGGTAGAAGATGTGGAGAAAACAACTTTCTTGACTGCGTGTGGGGTGTAGTGCTACACCTACATGCCGTTCGGATTGCGCAATGCAGGCACAACCTTTCAGCGACTGATGCATATCACCTTGGACCGGCAGCTTGGGAGAAACGCCGAGGCCTATGTCAACGATATCGTGGTGAAGTCCCGGGAGGCCAAGACCCTAATACGGGACCTGGAATAAACATTCGCGAGCCTTCGTGAAGTGGACCTGCGGCTCAACCCAGAGATGTGCGTGTTCGGTGTTCCCTCCGGCAAGCTTTTGGGCTTTCTCGTGTCCCAACCGCGGTAGCTCAAGACCAGGAAGGCCTCGCGAGGGCCACGACCTCGGCAAATGGGAACCAGCATCAACAGGAAGACGCCTCCAGGGCTAAGGGGACCTCACCAAGCAGTCAGGAGCCGGGGGTTCAAACGCCTCAGGAGGCGCTCGACTCTCCGGAGTGTGCGTGTCACATCCCTAGCTCCTGGCAATGCACTAGGCTAGCTTCATGTGTGCATCATGTTTAATCTCGAAAGAAACTTGAAATGGGGATTGCCTAAACCCTAGCATCAAAGGAATCCACTAGGTTCAACTAAAATATTCTTAGTGTATCCAAATGGCTTTAAAAAATGTTCATCATTTCTGGAAAATGCTAGAAACAATAACCTGAGGTGTTGCACATTTTTCCATGACATGTTTGGGCTCTGAATTGAATCATATAGTATTTGCATTTCGGCATTTAAATGCTATTAAATATTTTAAATGCTCAAATAATCCTAAATTGAAATGTTCCATGTTGGATATATTCTATACAATGGGCATGTGCAGTTTGGTGATTTTCGAAAGGGTCTAGGTATTTTTAGAAAAGTCACAAAGATCACAGAAAAATAGAAAACAAAAACAAAAGAGAGTCAGAGAGAAAGGCCACGGGCCATTTACCTGTGCAGCCCACCTAGTGGCCAAAGTGGCCGGCCCAGCCCACCTCCTCCTCCCTATCGTCTTCCTCCCCCTCGCCCCGAAGCAGCTTGGTGGCGAGCGCATGTGTCGCCACGTGTTGCCACACACCAGCCACCTCTAGGCTGCCTGCCTGCGCCTCGACCCCTTGGAGACGCCACGCACCCCCCCTCCAGGCTCTCTCACTCTCCCTCGCTCCTCCCCCTCCTCTACTCTCTCCCTCTCCGCCCGACCACGCCGTCGCCGCCGCTCACTACCGCTGCGCCCACCGCCGTTCCCTTGCACCATGGACATGACCCAGAGCTCCGTTCGGACCCCAAGCCCCTCTACGCCGACCCACTGAAGCCCGGATGCCCCCAAGATGATGCCGCGGTATTTCTTCCCCGTCCATGGCCCGTGGATGCCGTCACCGATTCGTCCGATGCTGCCCTTCCTCGAGCCTTCTGAGCATCCCCTTCCACTCTAGGTGAGCTCCTCGTCATTTCGCCCCAAGATATGTAGCCCCGCTCATCCCCTTGCTCTAGCGCCACCCCTGGCCGAAAGCTTGCTCACCGCCGGCCATGTCGCCACTGCCGCTGCAGCCACTGAAGCTTGCGCCTGAGCGTCGCCCCGTGCTCAGCACGGTTCCAGGAGCCGGGCGCGTCCACACTTTCATCCTGCTGTGCCCCCTAGCACCAAACCGAACCTGTCTGAACTCCGGCCGCCGCCTTCCGGTCGCCGCCGTTGATCCTAGCCACCGCAGCTGTGGCCACCACCTCTGGTCGACGCAGCTCAGGAAATTCTAGGAAATAGCTAAATCTACAAAAATTGATAGAAATTCAACTGTAACTCCAAATTAAATAATTTATACATGAAAAATGATCAAAAAATGCAATCTTTCCATATGTACTGGTTTCATGCATGATAAAGCAACTTCAACTTGCTGTTTAGTGCAAAACATTATAAGGCACTATTTAAATTCATAAATTGAGTTTAGGGTTGAACCTTTGGTTTAAAATGACCAAAACCCACCTGGTTGCAGTTGCATTAGGCCAACACACTCATATTGCCATGTCATGATCATGCATCATATTGTGCATTGCATTGGTTGTATTTCCTTCTATGTTGCCGGTGTTTGTCCCCTCTCAGTAGATGACATACTGACGATGAGTTCAATGACACCGATGAAGAACTATACTATCTTCAGAAGTGCCAGGCAAGCAAAACCCCCTTGTTCAATCCGATACAATCCCACTCCCTCGCTTCTGCTCTCTTTTACTGCATTAGGACAACAACGATTCATCTGCTACTTACTGCGGTAGTTGAACCCCTTATCCTCTGCATGACCTGTCATTGCCACAGTAAATAGATGAAACCCACTAGCATGATTAGGAGTTGTTTGAGCCCTAATGTGCCTACTCAATCATGCCTGTTTGTCATGCCTGCTACTGCTTAGAGTTGAGTCAGGTCTGATTCATCGGGGATGAATTGGAATGGTGATGAACATGTCCTACTGTGTGTGAGGTAAGTATGTGATCACGATTTGGTAACGGTAGTGGTGAGAGGCCATGTAGGAGTACATGGTGGGTTGTCTCATTAAAGCCGTCCTCAAGAACTGAGTTCTATTTTTGTGATCCATGAAACAGCTACTACCATGCATTGGGCCCCAAAATAAGACCTCGCTCGACTTCTTACTCACCCTTGTCCTCTGTCCAGGAGTTGCAAGTAGTTTCTGGTGTTTGTAGTATGCTGGAGGCCGTCGGCAGCGCTGACCCGAGGGGTGGGCTGTGATGCGATAGGCACGTGGCCGGGTATGCCGGGCGCCCGTTTGGTGTCCCGGAACCCTATACACATCGTTCGGGGCCGTATGTGGAAACCTCGGCCAGACTCCCTGCGGATGGAACCTGAATAGGCGATAAACCTGGACTAGAGACTTGAGTGTTTAGGTAGGTCGTGTGCAGACAGTTAAGTCTACACCCATGTTGGCTTTCGCTGAAGTCTGCCGAGCACATGTCGTGTGCAGACGCTAAGTGGTGGAAACATGTATGAACAAGTACACACCTGCAGGGTTATAAATGATCTATTCGAATAGCCTTGTGCGCGGTAAAGGACTTCTGGGTTGCCTATAACAGTTCATAGACAAGTGAAAGTGGATACTCTAAAATGCGCAAGATAAGCGTGACTGCTATGGATGGTGTTCTCGTAGGGAGACGGAAGCGGATCCATAGTGGTTTATTGATATGGTGAATTTGTGGACTCGTGTGCGCCACCTGAAAAGAGTTACTTGAAGTCGTAGTTCAGGATAGCCACCGAGTCAATGCTGGCTTGCTGCAGTTAAACCCCACCATCCCCTTGATAATGATGCATATGTAGCTAGTTCTGATGTAAGTCTTGCTGGGTACATTTGTACTCACGTTTGCCTATGTTATGTTTTTGCAGAGGGACTTCAGTCTCGATAGTAGTTCCACGTGGACTTCGACGTTTAGCTTCTTACCTCAGCTAGATCTTGTGCCCACGACAGGATCTGGTAGATAGTCAGGCTTTTCTGTCTTTTCCATTTATAGATGTCCGTACCCAGACATGTTAAGCTTCCGCTTGTGCTTTGACTTGTATGCTCTGAATGTTGGGTCGCGGGACCCATGTTTGTAATATCTCGCTCCTCGGAGCCTATTGAATAAAATACTTGAGTTGTAGAGTCATGTTGTGATTCCATGTTGTATTTGCACATATCGAGCATATTGTGTGTATGTTATTGAAATGCTTGGTATGTGTGGGATCTGACTATCTAGTTGTTTATCCTTGGTAGCCTCTCTTACCGGGAAATGTCTCCTAGTGCTTCCACTGAGCCCTGGTAGCTTGCTACTGCTCTCGAACACTTAGGCTGGCCGGCATGTGTCCTTCTTCGTTCCTGTGTCTGTCCCTTCGGGGAAATGTCACGCGGTGTCTACCGGAGTCCTATTAGCCTGCTACAGCCCGGATTCTCCGGAGTCCATCTAGCCCAGCTGCTACAGCCCGGATTCACTCGGTGATGACCGACACGTCGTTGTTGGGTCATGTATGCCTGTCTCTGTAAATTAGTGCCACTTTGGGTTTACGACTAGCCATGTCAGCCTGGGTTCTCTGTCATATGGATGCTAGCGATACTGTCATATACGTGAGCCAAAAGGCGCAAACGGTCCCGGGCCTGGTAAGGCGACAACCATGGGAATACCGTGCTTGAGGCCGCAAAGTAATATGAGGTGTTACATGCTAGATCGGTGTGGCATAGGATCGGGGTCCTGACAGCTTTGATATCAGAGCCCGACTGGGTATAGGATTACCAAGCCAAACTGGTCGAAGTTGAGTCTAGAAATTCTTTAGTTATATAAGGGAATTGGTTGTGGGATGGAACGTAAGGCTCTTTTTACTCCTTTTACCTTATGCCCTTCTGATCTGAGTCGTCTTATCTTTCCTACGGGGTTAAGAAACTAGGCTTTCTCTTCTTTCTATCAGGATCACGTGTTACTAATCCGTAGACTTATAGGATTGATGCATTCAAGCCTCAGTTCAGTTCCTACTACTTCTGTATGTTAATTGTTGATCTCGAAACCTTGATATTGTGCTTCTGAGTGGTTATGCCACCATTTTTGTAGCATGTCTCAAATCTTTTTGAGCATTTACAGCCGTTATGATGTCCGAGTCGTCCTAGGTTTCTAAACAATCTGATGCATTTGCAAAATCCTTTCCCTCTGGTTTCAATGCTCCTTTGGGCCAGGTTAATTACACTAACTGTTGAGTTGAGGTACTCTATTGCCTCGACGTATATGTTGGAGCTATTATTATGACAGTAGATGTTTTATAGAACCATCTAGTAATCTAGCCATGTTTAGTGTCCCAGTGTGATGATTCTGGCCATCATCATCGAAAGCATCCCATGATGCAATTAAGTTAGTAGGTATTCTAGTCCTGGGTTTTGAACCCGAGATTCACCCTATTTACCTCATGTTGATAGTGATTGCTAGTTCCTTTAGGATATTAGTTACCTTGGCATTAGTCCTCAAGGTTCATGGTATTTGCTTCTTCCAAATACTACGAACCATTCGTGGCAGAAGTTCTTGAATCGGAAGATCACAAAAAGAGTGCTCTTGATGAGTTCTTGATTCTATATTGTGACTCAGCCAGTTCAACCTTTCTGGATGGGTTATCCGGAAGAAATATGTTGAACTCGTTCGACATGCTAGGGCATGCATCCACAATTCAGAAAATCATATGTTCTTTTGGGTTGTCTCTCTTTAGTTGTTTTCTCACCTCGTCTATTAGTTGACAGTCAAGAGTATGCGCGCATTCGTTCATCGATGCCTATTACTCTTGTGGTCCGTCAAGCCATTCTATTCGGGATGACTAGGAGAATCAAACTCCAGTATCTCATCCGTTTCCAGGATTGAATCAAAGTAGTTGTACTTCACATACCAAAATGCCAATCCAGCTTTTGTTCTGTTCTACCTTGGAGTATTACCATATTTAAATCAAGAATATCCTGGGAATTGCACACCATCCTATGAACTCTCGATACAGTAATACTCCTCGCCCTCATTATTCATTTCTCGGTTCCCGCGTTGTTGCAACCGGAATGCCAACAGGTGAACTATGGTGTGTGAAATAAATACTCCTGGCAACTTTCTTGCTTGCTAGTTAAAGCACAATAGCCTCATTCTTAGCGAGTTGGTTATTGAATCATCACCCTAAGGTTGATCTTGCTACCTAGTCCACTTTCCTGGCGCACTCCTCGATTGATGAGTTAGGATTTTGTTAAGTCCTCACTCATTTGATCATATAGTCTTGCCCTCAAAAGCAAGATTGTTTCCGAGCTTAGCAACATACCGGTGGTTCGTGGTTTTCCGAATTTCTTCTCGGAAGTATCACCAGGTTGTCACCTGACCGCTATGTTGAGTTCGTGATCAAGTTGGTTTTCGAAACCACCCTTTCTCTAGGAATCTGTGTTTGGTACCCCTGAGCTAGTTGGTTAAGTTGAACAACAAATTGGAGAGTTGGAGGATGAAAGCTTGTCCGACTTAGTTTGCCTTAAGGGATATCTTATGTGTGTATTGGAGAAAGATGATATCATCATCGATTGATCCTCGTGATAAATTGTCGATGCTATTGTCTTACCCAATCTTTGATTTGAGTATGGGCTAACGTCAAATCAAATCAGAACCAACGATATTTGTAATGTTGTCCTACTCGCGGTTGTTTCCTCGAGCATACACCATTATATCCTTTGGGTCTGACCAATGGTATCACCTTGTTTACATAATTCTGGAATTTCACTTATATGGAAACTTCGAGGAATTGTTGTTGAGCCACCAGCAACATTGTTATCTTCTCCATGATTTGTGTTGAACATCCAGCTAGTATTGGAAACTTTTGAAAGCATCTCTTCATGCTAGCTCATGAAGCATATGTTCGGAGGTAAGAAGTGACTCTCTCCAGCTCGTGTGGATTTGATGCAAGTTGCCGCCTGAATTCGAGAAAGTAATGTTGCTTCCTTTGGAATCATTCCAAATCAGTCATGCATACATGCGAAGTATTCTATGGTCTGGAGACTTGCAACCTTCATTCTATATGTGTCCCTAGCACACCAAGCCACTGATTGATTTGTTCAAGGTTAATAAGTTCTAAGTGCTAGTCCCGAAGGTACCAGACAGATTTGTACAAGATTTCGTTATCCTCGATGATGGTTCCCCACCTGAACTCGGTATTGTTTTATTATAAGACTATTGCGTGGTCATGCTTATCTGCGAGAGTGTGTTCACCTGTATGTAGCAGAAATGGCTCATGTTTTGGAGCTTTCTATCGTAGTTCATTCCCCGAGAATCTCGCAATGCCATCTCATCGATTTGAGTTGCAAACTTTCATTTTTCCTTCTAGATGCGATGAGTACGGAATATCCTGACAGCAGCCAGATCTGAATCTCAGGCAGATATGATGGTTGGAACATTTTCCAAGAACTATCGTATTGGTCTCTTGGTAACCCGATAAAGTGGAAGTCGTGGCCAACACACCCAGCAGGAAGACCCATTATTGTAGTATCTTGATTGAGGAAGTTGGCCACCTCCCCATAAGGATTTCGTAGGATACTACTCCCTAGTTATTCATTATGCATTTTTTCATGTTCCTGAAGTCCGACTTTTTACTTGATGTTCTAGATACCAAACCATTTTAATAAATGGGTTATGCTAGCACATCAAGGAGAACATTAGAAGCGGAGTGCTAAATGTCTCTCAGTCGATCATCTAGATGTTGCCCCCTTGGCCCCGCTAAGGTGAAATATGAGAAAGTGTTATCTTCGTTTGCATCTGCATCCTCCAACGGGATTCATTATGGTAGTATGTTGTGTTGCCAGAATCCTTGTCACAGATATTGGTAAAACCTTGATCATTATGGAAATGCTCAAGTTCTTGAGAGCACGCACAAGCACTAGGTGTTATCACTGGCACTACCTGGGATTGCTCTCAGTTCCCTCGGTTATGCTATAACCTTTCAAAAAGTGGATTCACTCTCTACTATTGAGCTTCTTCCCAGTTACTAGAATCATTCCTAGCATTTGCATTTTGTCCTAGCTTGCACCGCAAATGTGCCATTCTACCATGGGTCCCATCCATTTCTGGTGATAAGCAACATCACCCTTATGTTGTCTTCAACAAGGTAATCCACATCATCCACTCTAGTTTGGGTATGTCATTCCTTTCATACTTCGCCAAACGATTGTTGGTGAACTGCCTTAGGCTAGTATGAGAAGTTTCAATGATCTTTGATCAAAAGTAATCCTTTTTGCCACTTAAGGTAACAATTCTACGAGTCACCTCCTCTAAGATGTCTCTTTACGGTGTCAAGGAAACTCAACTCCTCGCTATGTTGACAACCGTTCAACAACTTCTTAAGTGTGGACTTGTTGCCTACCTAGCGAGCCCTCGTCATCTGTTTCACTCCATTCCTTTGGATAGATGCTTCATGTCTCGGCTCGAGAGATGTTTCTACGTCTCGTTTCGCGAGATGATCTTGTGATCATTAAGATGATCCATCTATGTAGACATGTCTCGCTTTTTGTCCTCGTGTTGGATGAAGATCTCGAAAGCAAAGACGTCAAGACCAATTTGAGTCAACAAATCAACAACCTCGAGGAGACAGTTGGATCATGAAGTTTGTGATGCTTAGTGTCCCCTTTGTCTTCTTACCTCACGTATTGAATCTCGGGACGAGATTCTTGTTTAGTGGGGGGTGAGTTGTCACATCCCTAGCTCCTGGCAATGCACTAGGCTAGCTTCATGTGTGCATCATGTTTAATCATGAAAGAAACTTGAAATGGGGATTGCCTAAACCCTAGCATCAAAGGAATCCACTAGGTTCAACTAAAATATTCTCAGTGTATCCAAATGGCTTTCAACAATATTCATCATTTCTGGAAAATGCTAGAAACAATAACCAGAGGTGTTGCACATTTTTCCATGACATATTTGGGCTCTGAATTAAATCATATAGTATTTGCTTTTGGGCATTTAAATGCTATTAAATATTTATATGCTCAAATAATCCTAAACTGAAATGTTCCATGTTGGATATCTTCTATACAATGGGCATGTGTAGTTTGGTGATTTTTGAAAGAGTCTAGGTATTTTTCGAAAAGCCACAAAGATCACAGAAAAATAGAAAACAAAAACAAAAGAGAGTCAGAGAGAAAGGCCACGGGCCACTTACCTGTGCAGCCCACCTAGCGGTCCAAGTGGCCGGCCCAGCCCACCTCCTCCTCCCTGTCGTCTTCCTCCCCCTCGCCCCGAAGCAGCTCGGTGGCGAGCGCATGTGTTGCCGAGCGTGGCCACATGCCGGCCACCTCTAGGCTACCTATCTGCGCCTCGACCCCCTGGAGACGGCATGCACCCCCCTCTAGGCTCTCTAACTCTCCCTCGCTCCTCCCCCCTCCTCTGCTCTCTCCCTCTCTGCCCGAGCACGCCGTCGCCGCCGCTCACTGCCGCTGCGCCCACCGCCGTTCCCTTGCACCATGGCCGTGACCCAAAGCTCCGCTGGACCCCAAGCCCCTCTACGTCAACCCACTGAAGCCCGGATGCCCCCAAGAAGGCGCCGCGGTGTTTTTTCCCCATCCATGGCCGCCGGATGCCGTCGCCGATTTGTCCGATCCCGCCCGTCCTCGAGCCCTCTGAGCATCCCCTTCCACTCTAGGTGAGCTCCTCGTCGTTTCGCCCCAAGCTCTGTAGCCCCGCTCGTCCCCTAGCTCTAGCACCACCCTGGCCAAAAGCTTGCTTGCCACCGGCCATGTCGCCATTGCCACTGCAGCCACTAAAGCTTGCGCCTGAGCATCACCCCGTGCTCAGCACGGTTCCAGGAGCCGGGCGCGTCCACCCGTTCATCCTGCTGTGCACCCTGGCGCCAAACCGAACATGTCCGAACTCCGGCCGCCGCTGTTCTTGTCGCCTCCGTTGATCCTAGCCACCGCAGCTCAGGCAACCACCACTGGTCGACGTAGCTCGCTCCCAGGAACACGTAGGAGCAAACCCCGCCTCAAACAATGGGCTGTAGCGAAATCCCGACGATCTCCGCCGCGCGAAATGGTCGTCGCCGACGAAACTCCGGCGACTGATGACGTGGACATCATTAGACGCTAACCCCGCCACCTAAGCAACTCTAATAGCCACTGACAGCGGGCCCTACTATAGGGTCAAACCCAGTCAGCATCGGGGTTGACCGGGTCTAACCCCTGTGTCACTAATGTGTGGATCCCACACGTCAGGTTTGACTTGGAACAGCCCAGGTTGACCTGCTGACATCATGTTATTGTCATGCTGACGCAATAAGGCCTTTCTGGTGTTTTTACTAACTCAGGAAATTCCGGGAAATAGCTAAATCTTCATAAATTCATAGAAATTCAACCGTAACTCCAAATTAAATAATTTATATATGAAAAATGATCAGAAAAATCCAATCTATCCATATGTACTGGTTTCATGCATGATAAAGCAACTTAACCTTGCTGTTTAGAGCAAAACATGATAAGGCACTATTTAAATTCATTAATTGAGTTTGGGATTGAACCTTTGGTTCAAAATGACCCAAACCCACCTAGTTGTAGTTGCATTAGGCCAACACACTCATATTGCCATGTCATGATCATGCATCATATTGTGCATTGCATTGATTGTGTTTCCTTCTGTGTTGCCGGTGTTTGTCCCCTCTCAGTAGATGACGTACCGATGATGAGTTCGATGACACCGATGAAGAACTATACTATCTTCAGAAGTGCCAGGCCAGCAAAAACCCCTTGTTCATTCTGATACAATCCCACTCTCTCGCTTCTGCTCTCTTTTACTGCATTAGGACAACAACGATTCATCTGCTACTTGATGTGGTAGTTGAACCCCTTATCCTATGCATGACCTGTCATTGTCACAGTAAATAGATGAAACCACTAGCATGAGTAGGAGTTGTTTGAGCCCTTATGGGCCTACTCATTCATGCCTGTTTGTCATGCCTGCTACAGCTTAGAGTTGAGTCAGGTCTGATTCATCGGGGATGAATTGGAATGGTGATAAACATGTCCTACTGTGTGTGAGCTAAGTGTGTGAACACGATTTGGTAAAGGTAGCGGTGAGAGGCCATGTAGAAGTACATGGTGGGTTGTCTCATTGAAGCCATCCTCAGGAACTGAGTTGTGATCCATGAAACAACTACTACCATGCATTGGGCCCTGAAATATGACCATGCTCAACTTCTTCATCACCCTTGTCCTCTATCCAGGAGTTGCAAGTAGTTTCTGGTGTTTGTAGTATGCTGGAGGCCGTGGGCAGCGCTGACCCGAGGGGTGGGCTGCGATGCGGTAAGCACGTGGCCGGGTATGCCGGGCGCCCGTTTGGTGTCGCGGAACCCTGTACACATTGTTCGCGGCCGTATGTGGAAACCTCGGCCGGACTCCCTGCGGATGGAACCTGAATAGGCGATAAACCTGGATTAGAGACTTGAGTGTTTAGGTAGGTCATGGTCTACACCCACGTCGGCTTTTGCTTGAAGTCTGCCGAGCACATGTCGTGTGCAGACGCTAAGTGGTGGAAATATGTATGAAGAAGTACACCCCTGTAGGGTTATAAATGATCTATTCGAATATGACCCCGTTCAACTTCTGGGTTGCCTATAACAGTTCATAGACAAGTGAAAGTGGATACTCTAAAATGCGCAAGATAAGCGTGAGTGCTATGGATGGCGTTCTCGTAGGGAGGCGGAAGCGGATCCATAGTGGTGTATTGATATGGTGAATTTGTGGACTCGTGTGCGCCACCTCAAAAGAGTTACTTGCAGTCGTAGTTCAAGATAGCCATCGAGTCAAAGCTGGCTTGCTGCAGTTAAACCCCACCATTCCCTTGTTGATAATGATGCATATGTAGCTAGTTGTGATGTAAGTCTTGCTGGGTACATGTGTACTCACATTTGCCTATTTTATGCTTTTGCAGAGAGACTTCAGTCTCGGTAGTAGTTCCACGTGGACTTCGACGTTTAGCTTGTTACCTCAGCTACGATATTGTGCCCATGATAGGATCTGGTAGGTAGTCGGGCTTTTCAGCCTTTTCCATTTATAGATGTCTGTACCAAGACATGTTAAGCTTCCGCTTGTGATTTGACTTGTATGCTCTGAATGTTGGGTCACGAGACCCATGTTTGTAATATCTCGCTCCTCGGAGCCTATTGAATAAAATACTTGAGTTGTAGAGTCATGTTGTGATGCCATGTGGTATTTGCACATATCGAGCATATTGTGTGTATGTTATTGCAATGCTTGGTATGTGTGGGATCTGACTATCTAGTTGTTTATCCTTGGTAGCCTCTCTTACCGGGAAATGTCTCCTAGTGCTTCCACTGAGCCCTGGTAGGTTGCTAATGCTCCAAAACACTTAGGCTGGCCAGCATGTGTCCTTCTTGGTTCCTGTGTCTGTCCCTTCGGGGAATTGTCACGCGGTGTCTACCGGAGTCCTGCTAGCCTGCTACAGCCCGGATTCCCCAGAGTCCTGTTAGCCCAGCTACTACAGCTGGGATTCACTCGCTGATGACCGACACATTCGTTGCTGGGTCATGTATGCCTGTCCCTGTAAGTTAGTGCCACTTTGGGTTTACGACTAGCCATGTCAGCCCGGGTTCTTTGTCATATGGATGCTAGCGACACTATCATATAAGTGAGCCAAAAGGCGCAAACGGTCCCGGGCCTGGTGAGGCGACACCCGTGGGAATACCGTGCGTGAGGACGCAAAGTGATATGAGGTGTTACATGCTAGATCTGTGTGGCATAGGATCAGGGTCCTGACAGTGCGGACTCCGTCGGTGCGCCCACCCTCGTCGAGCATCCCATGTATTTCGTCAGCACAGTGCTGCGGGATGCAAGGGCACGATACCCCATGCCCCAAAAGCTCTTGCTCGCGCTATTGGTGGCTTCTCGAAAGCTGCAGCACTACTTCCAAGGTCACCCCATCAAGGTTGTCTCAGCCTACCAATTGGAGAGGGTGCTCAGGAGTCCCAACTTAGTTGGAAGGATTGCTGAATGGAACATCGAGCTACAAGCATTTCAGTTGGAATTCAGCACGACAAGAGTCGTCAAAGGAGCTGCACTTGCAGATTTTGTGGCAGAATGGACAGAGGCGCCAGGGCTCGAAGCAGGCGAAGATCGGTTGCTTTCCCCGGGAAGCGAGGCACCGGACAGCTGGGTTATGCACTTCGATGGAGCATTCTCGCGACATGGCGCAGGGGCTGGTGCACTGCTTATATCCCCCACTCAGGACAAGCTCTATTACGCCGTTTAGCTTTGTTTCCAGTAGGGCGAAAAGGTTTCCAACAACATAGCAGAATACGAGGGCCTCATAGCAGGCTTAAAGGTCGCGGCCGTACTGGGGTTGAAGCGCCTCATCATCAAGGGGGACTCACAGCTCCACGTCAACTTCTCCAACAAAGTATATGAGCCCAAGGACGAGCACATGGAGGCATATCTTCCAGAAGTGTGCAAGATGGAAAAGTAGTTTCTGGGGCTGGAGCTGCAACATGTGCCTCGCGGCACCAATCATGAGGCTGATGACATTGCCAAGAGGGCATCGAGGCAGCTGCCTCAGGAGCCTGGCATTTTCGAGGAATGACTCTTCAAGCCCTCAGCAGCACCGTCACTATCAAGCACAGCGCAACCTCGGGAGGAGCTCCCTCAACCGCCTGCCTCAGGAGCCCTGGCCTGTGGCCCGACCTTAGGAGCGCGCTTGCTCCTGGCGATGGAGCCTCAGGAAGGATTCTGGACTGCGGAGCCCAAGGATTACCTGATGTAAGGGACCATACCAGAGAAAGAAGAGGACGCGGAACGCGTGGCCCGGCAGGCCACGGCCTAATGCATTCAAGACGGAGAGCTCTACTAGAAGCGGTCCAACGGTGTTTCCCTGTGTTGCATCTCCAGGGAGCAGGGGAAGGAGTTGCTGGCAAACATTCACGGTGGAGACTGTGGGCACCACTCGTCATCACGGACCCTTGTCGATAAGGCGTTTCGCAACAGGTTTTATTGGCCTACATCACTCAACGACGCAACCGAGCTGGTAAAGGCTTGCGGAGCCTGTCAATTCCACGCGAAGCAGATTCATCAGCCAGCTCAGGGCTTGCAGACCATTCCACTCTCATGGCCATTCACGGTGTGGGGGTTTGACATTTTGGGCCCGTTTCCTGGGGCACCAGGGGGCTATCACTACCTCTACGTCGCCATTGACAAGTTCACCAAGTGGGCCGAGGTGGAAGCTATCTGCACCATCCTAGCTGGCTCTGCAGTCAAGTTCATCAAGGGCCTCATGAGCCGATTCGGGGTGCCTAATCGCATCATCACCGACAATGGTTCGCAGTTCACCAGCAATCTCTTCAAAACATATTGTGCTAACCTTGGAACGCAGATATGCTACGCCTTAGTGGCACACCCTCGGAGCAACGGCCAGGCTGAACGCGCCAACGCAAAGGTTCTGAAAGGCCTCAAAACCAGGACCTTCAAGAAGAAGCTGGAGGCCTGCGGCAGGGGCTGGTACGACGAGCTCAAGTATGTGCTATGGTCTATCCGCACTACCGCCACCAAGTCGACCGGCGAAACCCCGTTCTTCCTCGTCTACAGAGCGGAAGCGGTCCTCCCTCACGAGGTCAGGCGTCACTCCGCGGGTCCTAGCGTTTGACGAAGCACAGTAGGACGCCATGCGGGGGATGGATCTCGTGCTAGGGGAGGAATACCGTCGAGAGGCCGCGCTACGAGCGGCAAGATACCAGCAGGCGCTGCGGCGGTACCACTGCCACAACATCTGCCCCAGAACTCTTGAGGTAGGTGATCTCGTGCTCAGGCGGGTGCTCTCCAGGGAAGGGCTGCACAAGCTCTCGCCCATGTGGGAGGGCCCGTTCAAGGTTGTGCATGTTTCCAGACCTGGCGCAATGCGCTTGGAGACCCTGGAAGGGGTGCCCATTCCCAGTGCGTGGAACATTCAGCACCTCTGGAGATTCTACCCTTGAAGTAAGGCCTAGTGCCTGTGAAGAAGGGCCCAGTGCCTACCAAGAAGGCCCGATGCCTGTGAAGCTCCTTGCCCCAAGAAAAGGCCCGATGCCTGTGAAGAAGGCCAATGCCTGTGAAGCTCGCCACCCGTGACACTCTCACGTAATAATGAGTTGGGGCTGTACACGCCCCGGAGTCTCCAGAGTGCCACCCTTGGGCCTCGGGGGCTCCCGCCCATGCCCAGTGGCAGCCCTTAACTCTGCGCTAGTGAGAAGACTTCAAAGACTAGATTAGGTGCCGGACGCGGCTTTTCATTTGCTTTCTGCAGTTGGCTTGTTCACCCTTGTTCGAAACTTTATTGGAGTTGCTTTTAGGGTTTTTTCCCGTCCCCAGCCCGTGATTCTTTGTCTTTGTTTTTCGCCTGACTCGCCCTCTCTTTCGCAAGCTTCACGAGGGGGCTGCGCGAGCGCCCTCGCGAGTACCTTCTTGCCTAATTTCGTGAGGCTTCGTCACTCAAGTTCACAGCGGGAGCACCCCTCCCGGTCCATGCCCCACGGGCATCGCAACACGAACACAGGACCTGAGCCGGTCACCCTCACGACAAAGGTTCGAAAGCTATCCTCCTGTCTAAATTTTGCAGGCTTCAAGACGCCCGGTGAGGCCTCAGGCAGGTACCACGCGAGGCGAAAATGGCAGCAAGCCCCTCGAGCTAAGTTGTTCCTACACACAAGCACGCAGCCGCAATGCCACAACATAGCATGTGAATAATAGAAATAGCATAATAATTAAGGAAAATAGTCCAACACGCCCCCACAGGGCCCGATACATCTCTCTCTCTATGCATGAAAAGGAGGTAAACAAAATAAACGCGGTGTTCCCGGCGACGGCTCGTGAGGGGGGATTCACATCGCCCTCCTAAGCTCAATCGGACTCCTCCTTGCGCTTCACCGAGGCATGACGGCGGGATGACCCGCTACAACCCTCGAAGCGAGCGCTGCGGCGCGGTGGTTGATCACGGCCACTGCTGGAGGAGCTATCACCAGAGTAGGAGCCGCTGAAGCTTGGTGACCTGCGAGCGCCACCGGTAGCGGGCTCGCCTTCGTTCTCGTGGCGGCCATCGCCAAGTCCCAACACTTGGTCATCATCATCGTCATCAGGGCAGCACCCAAAATGGCGGCCGTCTTCTCCAAACACCCTCACGTAGAGGGTCGCGTCGCCGTCAAACTTGAAGTGCAGGGTGCATCGCCGGCCCAGGCCGCGCGCGCGGGCAAACGTCTGCTAGCCGCGGGCCAAGGCCACGTTCCCAGCGATGGAGATCTCCACCGAGATCCAGCAAGCCCTGCTGCAGCAGCCGTCCGCCTGGAGCCAGAGGCCGCCAGGAGCGCCAGCCGGGAGTTCACTGGCGACGAAGCAAGGAAGCTGGAGCCAGCTACCAGCCGGGTCCGTCGACCACACGACAAACTCTGGCAGCACCTCGACCGAGTGGAAGTGCGGCCTGGGAGACCGCGCGGCCGCAACGCGCCTTCCCTCACCCACCGGGTGGCCGTCACCGCGCGAGGGACCACCACTGTGACCAGGAGGAGCCACCGCAGGAGTCGCAGGGTGCTTACGGGGGCGACCTCGGCCGCGCTTCGGCGGAGAGGAGTCAGGCCCTTCCCGGCGGGTCTTCCCCTTCTCCGCGGCCGAGAACCTCTTCGTCGGTGCCATGAGCACGGCGGGCAACTGGAGCAGGGAGGAAGAAGAATCAAGTGGGGGAAGGGAGATGTGCAGCGGGGGCCTGCGCCCTCCCACATTTATAACCCAAGGGAGGCCAACCGTCAGCCTCCACGATTGCAGATAATCATGACTCTCTGTGCATGTAGCAGGGACTCGTCAAATCAGGCAGTTGCCAAGGCAGCGTGGGGAAGCGGAGACGCCCACGTCCAATCAACCGCCACGCGGCGACGAAGGCCGCAGGCTGTTGGGGCCCACGGCGCTACGCACTTGCCCTTTCGCTTCGCTGCTAAGCCAAGTCCGAGCGTGCCTTGTCCCCGCGGGCTACTGTCAGCATTCTGGGAACGGGGGTCCCTAGAGTTACCTGCCTGTTGGCCTGCTGCGTGCCTTATGGGGTGCCAATTACGGCCCATCTTCATCAACTCAAGCTCAAGACCCTCCCGAGGGGCCAAGCCTCGCAGGGTGGACGACGCAAGGCTTCCTCAGGAATGGCCTCACCAGGCAGGCTCGCAAGGAGGCGGAGAGCTCAAGGCAGGGGTACCTCGCGAGGTGCCCATGACGCAAGCCATGATGATCGAGGCCAGGCGGGCGCCAGGCGGGTGCCGACCTGTGTTGTGTCCTTGTTTCCTCTTTGGTGCAAAGGGGGCAAGCGCAGGCGTGGAGTACCGAGGCGTTAAGCAAAGGTTACCATTTCGGTGCAACAAGACCAAGAGCAGCAGAGCGGCAGGACAGAGGTCACCATGGAGCCCAAGACGGTGTCATCGCCCGAGCGTTTGGTAGCTGAAGACCAACTTTAGTCAGGATAACTTGTACTAGATGTTCCCCTTCAAAATGGCCGTTGTTGGCGCCCTTCCCGCTCAATATTTGGGAAGAGGACCAGGGCCTCTATATATAGAGATAGACACCACAGTAGAGGGACATCTCATCTGGATCTCACCCAGAGCCAACATAGGCGGAGCAATTCCTCTCCAAGCACACCACCACAAGAACACCCCTCGTGAGGTTGTTCTTCCTCTGTACTATTCGTCATCAGCCCTAGAGGCAATCCACCACACCACACACTGGATTAGGGTATTACACCACAACGATGGCCCGGACCAGTATAAACCTTGTCTCCCTCGTGTTGTTCATCATTTAGCTTAGATTGACAGCGAGGCGTTGGGACGTGGATCGGTAGGGGGAAGATCTTTGCGCGGACCCTAGAGTTCAAACCTTAAGGGTTTTGCCGGAACCCGATATCCAATAGAGGCCTTGTGTCGTCTGCCTCGTGAGGCTTGGCCCCTTGCGAGGGTCTTGAGTGTTGGTTGACGAAGACGAGCCGTACTGGGCCACTGGTGGGGCCATGCCGTGGGCCGCAGGCAGGCAAGTCTGGGGACCCCCGTTTCCAGAACGCCTATAGTAGCCCCCGGGCCCAAGGCGCGCTCGGACTTGGCTTAACCGTGAAGCCAAAGGACAAGTGCAGAGCGCCACGGGCCCCAACAGCCTGCGGCCTTGGTCGATGCGTGGCGACTAACTGGACGTGGGCGTCTTCGCTTCCCCACTCTACCTCGGCAACTGCCCGACTTGACGAGTCCCTGCTGCATGCAAAACGGGTTGTCATTACCTGCGATCGTGGAGGTCGACGGTTGGCCTCCCTTGGGCTATAAATGAGAAGTGGTGAAAGCCCCCGTTGCCCATCTCTTCCCATTCCGCTTGCTTCTCCTCCCTCGCTCCATTGCTTGTAGCGTCCCCCATAGTGTCCGCGAAGAGGTTTTCGGACCCGAAGAAGGGGAAGGCTCGCCAGCAAGGGCCTGGCTCTCCTCCCCCTCGCAAGCACTCCGCGACCCCCTCCGTGGCTCCCTGCGGCCGCGGCGGTGGCCCTTCACGTGGTGGGGGACGCCCATGTCTAGGTAGCCCGGTTGGTGGAGGAAGGCGTGTTGTGGCCGCACGGCCTCCCCAGCCACGCTTCCACTAGGCGGAGGTGCTACCGGAATTCGTCGTGTGGTCGGAAAATCCGGCCGGCAACTGGCTTTAGCTCCTGCGCTTCTTCGTCGGTGAGCTACCGGCCGCTGGCCCAGGCGGGCTCTGGTTGCAGGCGGACGGCTGTTGCAGCAGGGCCTCCTGGGTCGCGGTGGAGGCCTCTGTCACCGGCAACCCAGCCTTACCTCGAGGCTGGCTGATGATTGCCCACGCATGAGGTCTGAGCAGGCGGCGCACCCTCCACTTCAAGTACAATGGTGACGCGACCCTCTACGTGAGGGTGTTCGGAGAGGATGGCCGCCGTGTTGGGTGCTGCCCTCAAGAAAATGGTGGCGATGAGGTGCTCGGTCTTGGCATTAGTCGTGATGAGGGTGAAGGCGAACTTGCTCTCGGCGGCGACCGCGGCTCGTCAAGCTACGGCGGCTCTTCCTCCGGTGACAACTCCTCCAGCGGCGGCTACGTTCAACCGCCACATCGCCATGCCTGCCTCGAGGGCGGCAGCGTGTCGTCCCATCGCCGTGCTCCGGTGAAGTGCGAGGTGGGGTCTGGCTGAGCTCAGGAGGTCGCCGTAGATCCCTCCTCGTGAACTGTAGCAAGGCGCGTGCTGCTTTTGTTTTGTTTTCCTTCCTTCTTGCATTGAGAGAGACAAGTATGGGGCCTGATACGTCTCCAACATATCTATAATTTTTGATTGTTCCATGCTATTATATTACCCATTTTGGATGTTTATGGGCTTTACTTTACACATTTATATCATTTTTGGGACTAACCTACTAACCGGAGGCCCAGCCCGTATTGTTGTTCTTTTGTCTATTTCAGTGTTTCGAAGAAAAGGAATATCAAACGGAGTCCAAACGGAATGAAACCTTCGGGAGCGATCTTTTTGGAACAAACGTGATCCAGAGGACTTGGAGTGGAAGTCAAAAAACAAGCGAGGTGGGCCCCTCGAGCATCCACCGACCTACTTCTTCCTCCTATATATACGCATGTACCCCGAAAACATCAGAAGCGACCACGAAAAACTATTTCCACCGCCGTAACCTTCTGTATCCGCGAGATCCCATCTTGGAGCCTTCGTCGGTGCTCCGCCGGAGGGGGAATCGATCACGGAGGGCCTCTACATCATCTCCAAGGCCTCTCCGATGAGTTGTGAGTAGTTTACCACAAACCTTCCGGTCCATAGTTATTAGCTAGATGGCTTCTTCTCTCTCTTTGAATATCAATACCATGTTCTCCTCGATCTTCTTGGATATCTATTTGATGTAACTCTTTTTGCGGTGTGTTTGTCGAGATCCGATGAATTCTGGGTTTATGATCAAGTTTATCTATGAGAAATATTTGAATCTCCTCTGAATTATTTTATGTGTGATTAAGTTATCTTTGCAAGTCTCTTCGAATTATCAGTTTGGTTTGGCCTACTAGATTGATCTTTCTTGCAATGGGACAAGTGCTTAGCTTTGGGTTCAATCTTGCGGTGTCCTTTCCCAGTGACAGCAGGGGCAGCAAGGCACGTATTGTATTTTTGCCATCGAGGATAAAAAGATGGGGTTTATATCATATTGCATGAGTTTATCCCTCTACATCATGTCATCTTTCTTAATGCGTTACTCTGTTCTTTATGAACTTAATACTCTAGATGCATGCTGGATAGCGGTCGATGTGTGGAGTAATAGTAGTAGATGCAGGCAGGAGTCGGTCTACTTGTCACGGATGTGATGCCTATATACATCATCATCCCTAGATACTCTCATAATTATTCGCTTTTCTATAAATTGCTCGGCAGTAATTTTTTGACCCATCGTAATACTTATGCCATCTTGAGAGAAGCCACTAGTGAAACCTATGGCCCCCGGGTCTATCTCTTATCATATAAGCTTTCAATCTACTTTTATTCGCATCTTTTACTTTTCCTATCTATATTATGAAATACCAAAAATATTTATCTTATCATATTATCTCTATCAGATCTCACTTTCGCAAGTGGCCTTAAAGGGATTGACAACCCCTTTATTGCATTGGTTGTGAGTTCTTGTTTGTTTGTGTAGGTGCGTGGGACTTTTGAGGAGCCTCCTACTAGATTGATACATTGGTTCTCAAAAACTGAGGGAAATACTTACACTACTATTGTTGCATCACCCTTTCCTCTTCAAGGAAAACCAATGCAAGCTCAAGACGTAGCAATAAGGATTTCTGGCGCCGTTGCCGGGGAGGTCTTCGCTCAAGTCAAGACATACCAAGTACCCATCACAAACTCATCTCCCTCGCATTTACATTATTTACCATTTGCCTCTCGTTTTCCTCTCCCCCACTTCATCCTCGCCGTTTTGTTCGCCCTCTCTTTCCCAATCTCTCTCTCTCTCTCTCTCTCTCTCTCTCTCTCTCTCTTTCGCTTGCCTTTTTGTCTGCTTGTGTGTTGGATTTCTTGTCGCGATGGCGCAAGACCATACCAAATTGTGTGACTTTTCCAGTACCAATAATAATGATTTCCTTAGTACTCCAATTGCTCATCTTAATAATGTTGAGTCTTGTGAAATCAATGCTGCTTTGCTGAATCTTGTTATGAAAGATCAATTCTCCGGCCTTCCTAGTGAAGATGCCGCTACCCATCTAAACAACTTTGTTGATTTGTGTGAGATGCAAAAGAAGAAAGATACGGATAATGATATTGTTAAATTGAAGTTATTTCCGTTTTCACTTAGATATCGTGCTAAAGTTTGGTTTTCGTCTTTGCCTAAGAATAGTATTGATTCATGGAATAAGTGCAAAGATGCTTTCATCTCTAAGTATTTTCCTCCCGCTAAGATCATCTCTCTTAGGAACGATATTATGAATTTTAAACAACTTGATCATGAGCATGTTGCCCAATCTTGGGAAAGAATGAAATTGATGATTCTCAATTGCCCTACTCATGGTTTAAAATTATGGATGATCATACAAAATTTTTATGCCGGATTGAATTTTGCTTGTAGAAATCATTTAGATTCGGCCGCGAGAGGCATGTTTACGGAAATCACCTTAGGAGAAGCTACTAAACTCCTTGATAACATTATGGCTAATTATTCTCAATGGCACATCGAAAGATCTACTAGTAAAAAGGTGCATGCTATAGAAGAAATTAATGTTTTGAGTGGAAAGACGGATGAACTTATGAAATTGTTTGCTACTAAGAGTGCTCCTATTGATCCCAATGATATGCCTTTGTCTACTTTGATTGTGAATAATAATGAATCTATGGATGTGAATTTTGTTGGTAGGAATAATTTTGGTAACAATGCTTATAGAGGAAACTTTAATCCTAGACCGTTCCCTAGTAATTCCTCTAATAATTATGGAAATTCCTACAATAATTCTTATGGTAATTTTAATAAGATGCTCTCTAATTTTGAGAATAGTGTTAAAGAATTTATGATCTCTCAAAAGAATTTTAATGCTTTGCTTGAAGAAAAATTGCTTAAAATTGATGATTTGGCTAGGAACATTGATAGACTTTCGCTTGATGTTGATTCTTTGAAACTTAGATCTACTTCTCCCAAGCATGATATCAATGAGTCTCTCAAAGCTATGAGAATTTCCATTGATGAGTGCAAAGAAAGAACCGCTAGATTGCGTGCTAAGAAACATTGCTTTGTAAAAGCGTGTTCTTCTAGTTCCCATGAAAATAATGATGAAGATCTAAAAGTTATTGATGTGTCCCCTATTAAATCTTTGTTTTGCAATATGAATCTTAATAATGATGGGACTGGAGATGAGTCAACTTTAGTTAAAAGGCGTCCCAATGATTCAGAGTTCTTACATCTTGATGCTAAATTTGGTAAAACTGGGATTGGAGAGGTCAAGACTTTAAATAGGATTGAACCCACTATCTTGGATTTCAAGGAATTTAATTATGATAATTGTTCTTCAGTAGATTGTATTTCCTTGTTGCAATCCATTTTGAATTCTCCTCATGCTTATAGTCAAAATAAAGCTTTTACCAAACATATTGTTGATGCCTTGATGCAATCTTATGATGAAAAACTTAATTTGGAAGTTTCTATACCTAGAAAACTTAATGATGAGTGGGAACCTACTATAAAGATTAAAATTAAAGATCATGAGTGTTATGCTTTATGTGATTTGGGTGCTAGTGTTTCCACGATTCTGAAAACTTTATGTGATATTCTAGGTTTCCATAATCTTGATGATTGCTCTTTAAATTTGCACCTTCCGGATTCCACCATTAAAAAGCCTATGGGAAGGATCAATGATGTTCTTATTGTTGCAAATAGGAATTTGGTGCCCGTAGATTTTATCATTCTTGAAATAGATTGCAATCTTTCATGTCCTATTATTCTTATGAAGGAAGGGAACATTAGATTCCAATTTCCATTAAGGAAAGGAATGGAGCACTTTCCAAGAAAGAAAGTTAAATTACCTTATGAATCTATCATGCGAGCTACTTATGTATTGAGTGCCAAAGATGACACTACTTAGATCTATACTCGCTTTTACGCCTACACTACAAAAATAAGACACATCCGTGACATTTTGGGCCGAACAAATTTTTTTCTGTCATACTTATGACACTTCTATGACGATAATTGTGATAAAACCCGGTATCATCATAGATGTGGTGGGCTCCTACTTCTATGACGAAAAATCATGACAGAAAATGGGCTTTTCGTCTTGGGCGGGCTGGAGACGCAGCTGCATAACATTCTTTGGGCCGTCCATGACGGAAAAAACCGTGGTAGAAGCGAGGGCGAGGAAAATTTCGGGGAGTTCCTAGTTACGGTGGGTGGTCGGGGGCCGAGCGATGCGCGTTTCACTCGTATACGTACGCGCATGTGTGTGAGGCGTTGGCTCTAATTGAACCCGAGCGAGGCATTGGGATCAAACAGAACCCGAGCGATTGCACTGCAGGCTACGCGTTACTGAACTCGAGCAATCGATCGATTGCTGTTAACTGAACCCGATCGAGCGATTCCTTCGCTATTGCTGCTAACTGAAGCCGATCGATGCTGCCTTTTGATGAACAGTAAGCGTTGCGCGGGGGGGGGTGGATGAACAGTGAGCGGTGGGGGTGGATGAACAGGACCCCGTGGCGTTGCCTTCGGATGAACAGGACTCCAATCGATCGAGCCGGTTGGGGCTGGATGAACAAGACCCCGTGGAGGGCTGGATGAACAGGACGACCCCGTGGAGGGCTGGATGAACAATAGGCGGTGGATGAGTGCCCGTGGAGGGGTGGTTGAACAGTAGCTGGTGGAGTAGCGCGCGGTGGAGGCTGGATGAACAGGAGCCCATGGAGGCTGGAGGTGGTCAACGGTAGCCCGTGGAGGCTGGAGGAGGTCGACGGTGGATATGAAAAGTATCCCATGGAATCCCGTTTGCGGTACGCCACACCCCTCCCGATGAACAAGACCCCAGTTTCGACCGTAGCGCTCCAACACAAGTCCGTTTCGTCCGTTTTGCGGTATGTCACACCCCTCCCGATCAACAGGAACCCCGTGTCGACCGTAGGAGGTCCGTTTCCTTCGTTTTGCGGGACGCCAAACCCCTCCCGATGAATAGGATCCCGTTCCGAACGTGCCCAGTCGAACACAAGGCCGTTTCCTCTGTTCTGCGGTACGCCAGGCCTTGTTTCCATCACCTGTTCTGTCCAAGCCGGTTGGCTCCCACACGTTCCGTTGCCTCCCGATGAACATGACGCATTCCATTGCCTCCCCATGAACACGACGCATTCTGTTTCCTCCCCATGAACACGATGACGACGCAGTTTCTCCGTTCTGACCCAGCCATGTACATGAGCCCTGGCCGTACGTACGCGTGAGTAGGCATTCGAGACCCCGCCCATATGTACGTATGTGGCCGTATTCTCTTTCTTGCACCTTGGCCGTTGTACGTGCATGTACAAGCTATGTGCGCGCCTCTACTACGACACATGCGCGCCTCTACTAAGACACGTGCGCGCCTCCATCGACCAATATGTACATGCACATTCGTGACCAGAATGACATTGCTACGTACGCTTCGACTAGGTCGGTCCCAGCTATCAGGCACTTCCTTGCGTGCGAAGATGTAGCTGGTGTGTCCCAGCAGTCAGGGGGGCGAATCTTTTTTTTTGCCCGGACGCACTTCCTTGCATGCGATGATGTAGCTGGTGGGTCCCAGCAGTTAGGAGGGAAACATTTTTTTTTGCGAAATACAGTGGCCCGTTCGGTGGGTCCCGGCTGACAGGTGGAGGTATCATTATTTTCCGCGTAATAAGGAGGCACTTCCTTGCTGCGGCCGTGGACCTAGCTGTCAGCCTCTCCACGTACAGTCCAGGTCTGATGGAAGTCGTTCCTTGACCACATTGACCACGCCGGGCCGAGAGCACCACGGCGGTGGACGACGGCGAGGCCTTGGAAGGGGACAACACGGAGCTGGGGAAGACGCGGCAGTGGATGCCCACGGGGAGAGGAGTATGAGGGTTCACTAGTTCGGCTGCAGTGTGAGGCTACCGTCGCCGTAGACTAATAGGGGGTGTGGGTGAGTAGAGGGATGGCCTGGCCAGTGGTGGGAGTAGTATTGGGGCGGTGAGGCCTCCATGACAGCACAACCGGCCACGGGAGGCAGGAGCAGGCGGCACAACCGGCGCTGCTTTGGGCGGCTGGAGCAAGAAGACAAGAGGTTGAAGAAACACTACGGCCGTTGGATGGACATCGTACGGTCACTGGAGCTAGAATCGTTCATATTGACTAAAGTTGACAAAGGCCCCCATCCCAGTCAACTTAGTAGGCCCACAAGTCAGCCTCCCACCATGGTGGGTCCCAGCTAGCAGGGGGAGTATTCATTTTTTTGTGCGTAATAAGGAGGCACTTCCGGTGGGTCCGAGCTGACAGCGGGGGGAACTTTTTTTCGTGAAATACGGTGGTCCATCCGGTGGATCCCAGCAGTCAGGGGGAAATGTTTTTTTCACGAAATACGGTGGCCCATCCGGTGGGTCCCAGCAGTCAGGGGGGGAAAGTTTTTTTCACGAAAATAATGGTGGCCCATCCGGTGGGTCCCTGCTGTTAGGTGGAGGAATAATTATTTTCCGTGTAATAAGGCGGCACTTCCTTGTGGCTGCCGTGGACCCAACTGTCAGCCTCTCCACATATAGTACTCTTCCGATGGAATTCGGTCGTTGACCACATTGACCACGCCGCGCCAAGAGCACCACGGCGGTGGACGACAGCGAGGCCTAGGAAGGGGGCGATGCGGAGCCGGGGAAGACGCGGCAGTGGATGCCCACACGGAGAGGAGTACGAGGGTTCACTGGTTCGGTTGCGCTGCCGTCACCGCAGAATAACAGGGGGTGTTGGTGAGTGGAGTGGAGGGATGGCCTGGCCAGCGGTTGGAGTAGTATGGGGGCGGTGAGGCCTCCGCGGCAGCACAGCCGGCCTTGGGAGGCAGGAGCAGGCGGCACAACCAGCGCTTGTTTGGGCGGCTGGAGCAAGAAGATCAGAGGTTGAAGAAGCACTACGGCCGTTGGATGGACATCGTACGGTCAGTCGAGCTAGAATCGTGCATATTGACTATGTTGACAAAGCTCTCCGTCCCCGTCAACTTAGTAGGCCCACTATACTGGGTCCCAGCTAGCAGGGGGAGTATTCATTTTTTCTGCATAATAAGGAGGCACTTCCTTGCGTGCGAAGATATAGCTGGTGGGTCCGAGCTGTCAGCGGCGGTAACGTTTTTTCGCGAAATACAGAGGCCCTTTCGGTGGGTCCCAGAAGTCAGGTGGAGGAATAATTATTTTGCGCATAATAAGGAGGCATTTCCTTGCGTGCGGCCATGGACCCAGCTGCCAGCCTCTCCACGTACAGTCCACTTCAGATGCATGTCGGTCGTTGACCACATGACCACGCCACGCTGAGAGCACCAGGGCGGTGGACGACGGCGAGGCTTAGGAAGGGAATGACACGGAGCGAAGGAAGACTCGGCAGTTGTTTCCCACATGGAGGGGACTACAACTGTACCAGGGTTTACTGGTTCGTCTGCCGTCGCCGGAGAATAACAACATGTGTGGGTGAGTAGAGGGATGGCTAGGCCAGCGATGGGAGTACGGTGGGGCGGTGAGGCCTGCGTGGGGAGGAGGGAGCATGCAGTCCTGCCGGCGCTTGTTTGAGCGGCTGGAGCAGGAAGAGCAGAGATTGAAGAAGCACGACGGCCGTTGGATGGACATCCGACAATCACTGTTTGTGCGTCAACCTTTTCTTTAGGAAAGCCTCAAATCTGAGGAAAACAGCATACAGGCTATCTGCCATTATTTCAAATAATCTACAGCCCATTTGCTAATTCTTACGGGTTTTTTGGAGCCCATATTCTTTTTGTTAGGATTACAGCCCATATTGTGGCCATGGTTAAAAAATTATACAAAATATTGCATATGTCGCTGCGGTTTGAACTATTTTTAATCCCGAAATTTCGAGTCACATTCAAACTGATTTTAAAAATAAATGTATATCAATATAAAATCCAATAAATTGTCCATGCATAAGAATCAATGCAATTTAAAATCTCGAAATGAAAAAGGGATATTTGAAACTAATTTCCGGTTTGATGTGTTTTAAAAATGTACAACCCATTTCTCATTACTGATAGGCCATTTTCTCGGCCAACCGAATGAAGCTCTCCTCGTCTTGAAAGATTTGCGCCCAACAGGCCTGGTAAAGCGACTTACTTGACAAATCACAAAAAAACAGGGCTAGCCATTTTCAGAAAGAAAAAAAAACTACATGCTGGTCTGTGGTAAACATAAAAGAAAAGGCTGTCTAGACAGACCAGAGTGTCCCGCACAGCCCAGTTGACACCCTGCTTCCGTCTCAAAAAAAATTAGATAAATGCCACTCCAATTATGGTGATTCATAAAAATGCCACTGCTATTTCCAAACTTTGAAAAATGCCACTGCAATTTTTGCAAACTTTGAAAAACGCCACTGCAGTTTGCAAACTTTGAAAAACGCCACTACAGACTTCAAAAAATGCCACTAGAAATGGCATGAAATGGCATTTTTCAAAGTTTGGAAATTGCAGTTGCATTTCTCGGATACACCAGATTTGGAGTGGCATTTATCAAATTAACCCAAAAGAAAATAACTGGGCGAGCTGTTGGGTCCCTGGTGTCAGTCGCTCGTTGTACAATTCTCTCATTTATTGACTACATTGACAATGGCTTGCGACCCAGATGTCAGAAATCCACTAGGAGGAGCCATTTTTTATTGGCTTGAAATAAGGAGGCACTTGCTTGCGTACTGCCATGACCTTGGCGGGTCCCTGCTGTCATCCTCTCCACGTACAATCATCTCCTGATTGTGCACGCGTCAACTTGGTATGCCCACAAGTGAGCCTCTAAACCCGTGGAGGACAAATACAACCCATTTAAAAAATAACAGCCCATTCCATATGTTCAAATGGAAAGTTCAACATTCAGAGCAAAGTAACAGGCCTGATCCACATATAGAGTACTAAACTTCCACGTTGACAACCATCATAGCCAAGTTAACTATCTACTCCCACTAATACTCTAGTAGCGTACAAGTACTAACTTACTCTTAGCTAACTAGACGATGCCGGCCGCCATCTGCGGTACACGCTAAACGCCGGCACCAGCATCCTGTGTCTCGCCTCGGACTTGCAAGAGGTGCGATAGGGCGCGTTGCTCGCGCCCGTTGGCCCTTTCCATGCCGGCGTGGTCCACCGAAGCTTCGTCTTCCAAGCGGGAAACCCAATTGACGAGCTGGTAGTAAAAATCAGCGTCACAAACACGTGTGTGCCCGACAGCATCCAGGGCTATTTGCTGGGTGCCGGCCTCCACATAGTCGGCCTAGTTGCGGGCACTCTGCTCACGACTCAGAGCGTCGGTGCGCTGCTGCTCCATGTCCCGCTGGCGGCGCAAATCAGCGATACGCTGCTCCTCCGCCAGGCGATCGCGCTCCAACAACTCCTGCTCCTCCGCCAGGCGGTCGCGCTCCAACAACTCCTCGATCTCCGCATGGCCATCTAAAGACAGATAGAATGCCTCCTCCCTCCGTCTTCCTTCCGGTGAAAAACCAAACACTAGTTCCGGCGGTGACCGCCTCTGGCGTCGCCTACCGCGGATGGGCGGCGGCATGGTGGACGTGGCGAGCGATGTTGGGCTGGTGGGGGCTTATGAGGATATGGTGAGTTGGGTCACGGTGCCACCGGAGAAGGCCAGGAAACAGTCCTTATAGGCGGAAGGTAGCGCGGCGGTCATCAGAATTCAATGCATAAGCAGGCATGGCTTAGCGCGCAAGCTTGCCGTGGAAAACTAGAGAAACTGAAATTATGACTGTGTCGTCCCGTCCCGTCTAGGTCGCACGGTGGAATGGCGGTCAAAGAAGTGCACTCAAATCATCTCCCTCCTTGTCAATAATGATTCCACGGATTTAAAAAGCCCGCAACAATTAAAGCGCATCTTTTTTCACATCAGTTAGCTTCCTTAATTACGGCCGACTGCATGCAGGCACTCAGAATCGCTCGCAGCCAGTACGCGGAGCAGCATGCAACGAGTTGCAGCCGAGGACACGCATGCAGCTACTTAAATCACTAGAATTAATTAGGCTTAAACTTCTGCATGCTGTTAATTATTGACATGCCTTGGTCTTGCTGCTTTTCTCACGGGACTAATAAACCCGGACAGAGGGAGTATTTTGGTTGGTGAGAGGTTTGAATTAAGCCCTGCAAACCGGAAAGGAGGTACTAGTACATGTGTGATCCGCTATTTATTCGTGTAGGATCGAGTAGGTTGTTTCTTGAATTGAGCCCTCCAAACTGGAAAGGAGGTAGGACGTGCGTGATCCGCTATTTATCCGTGTAGGATCGAGTAGGTAGGATAGTGTAGCTTGTCAGTTTCTTCAGAGGTAGGCATTTTTATTCAAAAACTGCCTCTTCGGATCTTGCGTCACATATAAAACTGCCAGGAGCGCATTAGTAGGCTAGCTAGTGATCGATCAGTAACTTGTAAACACTAAGCGAACAGAAAAAAGTAACTGTTAATGCATCTCAATGATTCACAAATCATATACAAATATGTAGCTCCAAAAGCAAAGATCAGCCACTTCAGATCTTGTGTCGCAACTAAAACTAACTAGTACGATTCCCATACATAAGATCAACATGTTAATGCATCTCAATGATTCACAGATCATATACAAATATGTATCTCCAAAAGCAAAGATCTAGAAATAACATCTGTTCTTCCTACTAACATGGATGCTTCTCTTGGCCAACATTCAGTATAGACTGAAAGAAAAATTGGTTTGTGAAGTCTACAATTCCGCTTGCAAACGTAAGTGGTTTCACCAACAGTTGGAACCATGAGAATGAACCACACATGATGGAGGAACATCCACTGCATTATGATTTGGTCTTCTCTCGATCACACCGTGAGACTATTATCGAAATACAAACTTTAACTTGGGCAAAATGATGCCCATTGTATAATGAGACCAAAGCAACGAAGCACCTAGTGTTGGCCAATAAATAGTATAGAACTACTTTTCTGCAGTCCATGAAGTGACTGTCCAATCTTTCTATGTCTATTTTCAAATGGCACTGCATGCAGTGACTATACTATTCTCTTGTGCAGTTCAACCAAAATTGTGGACACTTTGTTTGTTTGCCAAATAGCAACGGGCATACATCTCTGTCTGCACAAATATCAAGCAGCTAGTAAACATATGCCACACCTTATATTTTCGGTTTAAACATGTCTCTTCCGCTTAGCATCTCTCATGTTCTGCACTGGACAATCTGATATAGTTATGTTTTGCCCTGCACAATTTCATACTGAATTGATTTGCTGGTTCAGAGTAGAAATATAGCGCCTATTCTTCATCAGACCAAGGATATCCATGTTCACAGTGATGGAAGAGGTGAAATCGATACAACCGAAATTGAGCATCCAATCATTGAATCCTGTCCTGCACCTCCAATGTAGGTCAACCCTGCCAATAAATTCACATGCAAACCACTAGTATTACTATCTAATGACAGTACAAAAAGAGTAAGAAGATAGTGGCAAACCATGTACCTTCGTAATGAATAGCTCATAGTGCCACCAATTGGATATAAAGGTTTGGAAGAAAACATGCTCCTAATGTTGAACCAGTTGGACTTTTTTTAAGTTCCACTAAAATCGAGCATCCCTGTTTGCATAGATATTGAAAGTGTGATTACTGTAAAAACGACACTAGTTGAAGCATAGACTCACAAATATAAGCATTCCAACTTCTTAATTGAAAAGGTAGCAAGACTGTTTCTAACCACCTGTTTGAAGGAATAAATAAGGCAACATCGGCTGATGCCAGAAAGGCATATATAGTTCTTTTTGAAAGAATGATCGACCCCTGACCTTTCCTCTTCTTTTAAGCATACTTTGTGCAGTTCAACTAAAATAAAATGCCATCACTGCCTTGGCAATTCAGTGACACTGTACAAAAGGAAATGACTTAACATTACATCATGATGTCAGGTATGTAGTCGACAGGCATTAGAGACAAACATAGAGACCTCCTCCTATAACATAATGAGCATTAATTTTAACGAAGGTGCGACTAGCTTTACCGGGATAATTTGAGTGAACTCTACACCCGTTGTTCCTTAATATAAGACGTTGTCGCGGTTCAATTTAAAGTACCCAAACGTCTAGTATTTAGAAAAACAGGTAGTAGTTTTCTTGAGCACATATCTGGGAAAGCTTGCCACACTTTATTTATGTCCATACACTAATGCAACACCATTCGAATACTACAAATATACAATAATCCAGTGGCTAGTGCAACAGTAGAGTAGTTAGTTTATTACAGGGTAACGTACAATGGTTTTACTGAACAGATTTCAATAAACTCTAGCACTGGAAGATTTATATAAGAATTAACAATACAAAATGTAAAGGTAACACGTTTCGGCATTGGTATACTAGTTGTGCATGAGCATTAAACCAAATACAGAAGCTG
Organism: Triticum timopheevii; assembly: GCA_963921465.1. Classification (NCBI taxonomy): domain Eukaryota; kingdom Viridiplantae; phylum Streptophyta; class Magnoliopsida; order Poales; family Poaceae; genus Triticum; species Triticum timopheevii. The sequence goes on from OY997270.1 coordinate 148,142,087, forward strand.
AAGGTAACTAGCATTATTAACTAACGACAGTATAAAAAAATTGCAAACCATGTACCTCCAAGGTAAATATCATTTCCGAACTCGGGGGGACCTTAAAAATCGCTATCCTAATCTTGATAATTGATCAAACATAAAAACTTGATCGAACAAATCAAGAGAACAGCCAGAGGAGGAGATTCCCACTCTTGACCTTTCCTCTTGTCTTCATAACTTTTTGTGTAGTTTAACCAAAATAAAATGACATCAGCGCCTTGGCATTTTGGTGACAGTGTACAAAAAAATTAACTTATCTAGTAATCTATAAGCATTAACAGTGCAAGAATCTGAAGGTAGTAACAAGTTTCATTGTTCGTATATTGGCTGTGCAACAACATTAGAATGCCTTAGCTAAAAAATCTTTAATACATCCACAATCAACAGCTAACCCTGAAATAATCCAGTGACATTAAATGGCATTGCTTAAATTTATTGGTGGCATTACACTGAGAGCGGCATTAGTTAAATGTGGCATCACTTTAGCAGTAGCATTGCTTGACTTGAATGTTGGCGTTATACTAACAGCAAAAAAAGTGGCAATAAGAGCATGGGAGGACCATTCTGACAGTGGGCGCACCAGTACGATGTACCTCCACGGACGCAGAGTGGTGAGGGGGCTATGGTTGCCCAGAGCAACAAATATCCAGACAACATATGTGGATTACGTCCCATTTTGGTTCTCTTTAGCCACCTTTTTCCTATGTGAGGACAAAAAACCGATCGACCTGGTCATTCTATATTGCGTTGTCATGCCTTTCCACCCTTCTTCAACCAAGAGACACGAGACTCGTTCCTTAGCTACTGATTTCCCCCTTTTCAACCTAGATGCGGGTTCGATGCCTACTATCTTGGACAGTACAGCCTCCCTTCCTTTCCTTATTCAACCCAGACATGGATTACTCTGCATGAAGTAGGATTTCCTTTAATAGTGCAAATTATGGTTTTCGTCTGCGTGGCCAGCAGAGCAGAGGATAGCAAATTGGGAAGATGGTGGAGTTGAAAAAGATCCACATGCAACGACGTGGCAGATGGGGCAATAGAACAAGGGTATGGTTTGAAAATAGGTAGCATACCTGAGGGTCGGCGGGAAGTGGCTTCGCTCGTGGTTGTCATCCTCTGCACACACTACAGCGGTGAGCTTGTGGACGGAGGCCATCCTGCGCGGGCGCTAGGTCTGAGAGGACGGCCTTGTCGTTAGTGCGTGACCTCGCTCGCCGACGACGAGTGCGTCAACGCCGCACGTCCTTTTCTTCCCCGGCGGATCTGTGACCACCGGTGAGGACGGAGAGAGAGGCCATCTTTTTTAGATCTGGAGAGAGGGTGATAGTGTGAGAAGCAAGTGGACAGCCCTTAGTAAGAAAGCGCTGAAGCTCCAGCCTATATATCTTTTTTATACTACTAGTACTGGAGGTGGAGTAGTGGTAGAGTAGTTTATATTTTCTCTGCATACAGTACTAGTTAGTCGTGCTTCAAAACTGAACGGCACGCCATTAAGAAAATAAAGGTCAATAAATAATGCGGCACCTCGGGCCAACGCGGCCAGATCGCATTTTGCATGAGAAATTACACACCATGTTTCGTTGACATGTGGTCCCGTTTCGACATATCAGTGAGACGACGCCGAGTCCTTTTCTACTAGTATTTCCGAACGGACGAGTAGGCCGGGGCACCTCTTCTAGAACCGTGGCAAACTGGCAACCGTCCATCAACTCTTCGCCTTTCCCTCTCGATTTGGAACTGTTGTCGCATGCTCTTCCTCTCCCTCCTCCATTTTCCTTCAGCCTTCACCCTTCCTTCTACCATTGTTCGATCGTCTTCTCCATGCAGGGAACAGGCCGGAAATGACCCCATTATTCTTGCCCCGATCTGAAAGATGACGTGGTGGAGGAACTCATTGATCGGTGCGACGTCATCACCTCGGCTAGCATGGCAGGTTCATTCAAGACCATTCTCGACTCAACTAATAACATCATTACAAGGAACCCAAGAGTCAAGGAGCGGTTTGATCTCCCATATCTTCTTCGCCGTGACCCTGATGACTGGGATGAGGATGACGGAGGCCTCGCCTTGTGCAAGTTGATGCCGCTTGATAATGATACGTATGATGTTAAGATGCCATCGCTTGAGGGTAAGGCTTGGGCAGGTGCAAATGGAGATTGGGTTGTTTACATTGGGTCCAACTTCGAGTGGGAACTTCTGAATGTGTACACTCGTGACCGGGTTCCACTTCCAAAAATCTCAGCAGACTGCCTAGAGGTTGAGCACACAGGTATTGTACGCACGTTCAAATACGATCATGGTGACTGTCTTCTATGGAAGATAGCAATTTGTCGAGTTCCCAACCGCTCTTGGAATTACATGAACTATGAAGTTGTTGTTGTCTTTGACAAGCTTGTTGCCGTCCTTCGTGGTTCGACTGGATGGATATTGCTCAAAAATCAGTTTCTGTACACAGATGAGTACTGTGATGCAATTCAATACGAGGGCCTTGTGTTTGCTTCCACCACTCATGGCACTGTTTTTGCATGGGATCCTCGTAGTTTCGGTACGTTTGTCTTCCACCACTCATACCACCTATACTTGAAAAATTTTATAACCAAGGGGGAGATGACGATGGTGATGATCACGAGCATGAGGACGAGCAGCGCTCATATACTCTGTGGCGCCTGGCAACTAATTCCGATGGATCACCTCTTCTTGTGTGTATACAGCCCACTGATGATGTTACTACTAAGGAACTAGGTGTAGTCTCCCATGGTCGCACTCTCCGGACCTATTCCAACACCCGTTGCATGGTATTCGCGATGGATACTAGTGTGCTAGCGCGAACACCTTCTCCCTTCGCGCGTCGGGCGGGTGTTTTTACTGTAGCCATATGTTAATGTGTTTGCTGTACGTAACCAGCACCTCGAATCCTTGATACTAGTACTATATAAGTAGTAGGAGTAGTAGGGTAGCATGGGCCAGAACAAGCATTCACGTCCAGGACTACGGCACATGCCACCACCACGACATCCATCTGACACCATGTTATTTCTTGGAGTCCGTGCTAGAGCAATCTCTTCAACCTCGTCGTTTCTCTAACTTAAGCCATCGCGCGGCGGGTGAGGTGGGGGTTTGCCGATAGTCGGTTTCCTCAACTGCGGTCCCACTTGTAAGGCCAACTTCAACGCACGACCCCAAACGGACCTCCGTTTTGCACAAACTCCAACGATAATTTTGACTAGAAAAGAAAAACCAAAGAAAACAAGAACCACAAGAATACATTTTACTACTCTAGAAGATATCCAAGTTCCATAACTGCTCCTGTAAGTTGGATTAGTGCCTTCTCGATGCATTCATTATTGATCTGCGGAGGCTCGATCTTGCGTGCTTCTTTCTTCTTTCTTCTTTCTTCTTATTTCTTCTTTCTTCTCATGTCTAGACTCTATTCTAGTAGGAGTATCAACAAGTGCACTAGTCTCATCTCTAGCCTCTATGCTAGCTAAAAGTGCTAGAACATCTACTAAATTGCGCTCTATCAATATGTTGATGTACTCTACTTCCAAATACCAAAACTTGCATCCATTTTACTCCCTCCGTTCCACAATACATGCCTTCTATTTGTCAAAATATAGATGTATCTAGGCATGTTTTAGTATATAGGTACATCCAATTTTGGACAAATGGAAGTCAAGTATTTTGGAACAGAGGGAGTACACAATAAAAAATTTAAGTTAGCACAACTAGTCTAATCCGAGAGCACAGCCGAAGATTTGGTAGTGTTCTTCCTCCTTTTGTCGACACGTGGGATATCCAGCATCCAGGTCGTGTCATGCAAGAAAATAGAGTGGTAGTTGAAGCCACTTGATGTGCATCTTGGGTTAAACTGTAAATAGAATCTTACTACTCTTGAGTAACTCCAAAAGCGGCCACCAAAGATCTTTATTGGATTTGTTTTTCATCACCAGCACGTCGATGTGAAAGATGTGCAGGTTCAATGGGTCCTCTTGCGTTTTCACTGACATGTGGGACCGCATGTTAGCAAACAGACGATGGGCTCCGTGTGTCCGCTGGCTGGCTGAGAAGAGAGATAGAGGAGGGCTGAGCACGGACTCCAGGAAATTTTTTCTACGTACCTTGATATATGCTCGATATAGTGGGGTGGCATGGGCCATAACTAGCATTCACGTCAAGCAGTACGGCACACGCCACCCACACGAGTCCCACCCGACACCAATTTTCTTGGAGTCCATGCTACAGCCATCTCTTCTCCCTCCTGTTTTCTCAGCCATCGCGCGGTGGGCAGGGTGGGGGTTTGCCGATAGTCGGTTTGCTCAACTGTGGTCTCACCTATAAGTGAAAATGCAACACCGCACGCATTCCCCCTTGAGCGGTGTGCCAGACCAACCGTGTGAGGGCGTGACGCGAACACGGAAGGCTTTTCCTTTTGAACTCGTAACTTGTAAAATTTGGTTCTGCTCCATGGCGCGACTGATAGATAGAAAATAACGATTTTGCCTAGAGTAATGAGAAGTCTGGTTCTGGCGCCGTTCATGCATGGAGTACGTACGAAAATTATGAATTGATGCGAAAGGTAAGATAATTACTAGTAGTACCATATACTACTACATAGATTTGACAGAAAGATAAAAATACATACGGATCCATCAACGACATCTTCACGCCCTAGTGCGCCTGGTCACCAACCGACGTGTGAGGAGCAGCGGCGTTGGCGGCGAGCTCAACGTGCTTCTGAACAATGCCATCCAAGGTTGCCCTGCGGTCCAAGAAGGACAGCGTCCTATCATCCTCCTTTTGCATGTAGTAGTCCTTCTGGACGATTTGCGTGTAGACGTGGGTGATTATGTCAATGGTGTCTTGCTGCGCCAGGCGCTGCGCGGCGAGTCTGACCTCGAGGTGGACATTCTCCGGCGCGACGGCGGGCAGTCACAGGGCCACCAGTGCATCGAAGAGGTTGTCACCATAGTGGCCTTTGAGGGTGGCGGGCATCGCAGAGCCTGGGCGTGTCGGCTGGAGGCGTACGTCAAAGTCATCTGCGAGCTTCTTGACTACGACGAACTTGTCGAGAAAACCGACGAGGACCTTGTCGAACAAGGAGACGAAGCTCTTGTCCAAATGGCCCCTCGCCCTGGCGGAATGAAGCAATACCTGGAGATGTTCCTCGGTGCCGGGCCGCAGGCCGGCGTCGTGGACCATCTGGCACAGCCGGCTGATGCTCGCGCTCATCGCCTAAATGTGTCTATCTTAGCTTGTAGTCAACTGATCTTGCAATTCGAGTGATCACTCTTGCCCTTGGTTAGCATGCGTAGGTGCGTAGGATTTCGTACTACACCTCGGCCCTCTACTGCGCCTGCCTTTGGCTGTATGATAGGTGGGCTAGCCACCCCTTGGGCCCATGTGTCATTCACCCAAAGGCAGTTGCAGTATGTCAATGAATCTACGTCCCCCTCCGTGCCGGTGCAGTATAGTCATCTCACCGGACCTCTAGTTGGGGCCAAACGAGAGAAGTTTGATGTTTACTGGTTTATTGGTCCCCTTTGCATTTTGCGCCAAGTTTTGACCTTTGATTTAGCTAATAAAATGTTAATGCATGTAAACAAAAATGTTGTGTAAGTCACCTTACGAAAACCAAATAATCCCAAAACACTTAGGTACGGTGCATTAACTCCCTCCTTGTTTCTTATTACGTGACATATCAACCAATGAGAGATGTGGGCCGTTCATGCTTTCAATGACTTGCAACTACTAAACATGACATGCAGTGTTTAGTTCATTGCATGTAATCCTATTAGTTAGCAAAAAGACATTAAGTTCTCTCGCTAATAGGAATAAAACAATACACCATGTATTTATATACAGAGGGAGTAGTACATTTTTTGTGACATGCATTACTAGATATTGCTAGTCAAATAGTACTAAAATCCAGATGGATGTGGTAGTACTCGTAAATCCAAACGGTGGTGCTACTAGTACTAGTAGTAGTACTACCAATGTAGTAGGAGTACTAGCACTATACTACCCGTTGGTCAAATTATTACATGCTGCTCCTCATAGTGAAGTGACAAGACCCTGCGCTGGAGATGACACCTGAGTATAGGCACCGTGTTCGGCATACCATAGCCAGCTTCACCATCTGCAGTCACTATCATCATAGCTATAGAGCTAGCATGCTTACAACTAGCCATGTTCGACATAATTTCCCATGCGTAGATGCCCGTGCATTGCACGGAACACCAAGATAGGGGGTGGACGGCGCCGGCAGTGGCCATCGCGCCAGATTTTTCCACGGCCTTCTAGATGTGGTGGGGAGGAGATAAGGCTGATTGTGATAGACAAGGAGTTGTTTTTAAATAGGGAACAAGTGCGGGCATCATTTTGCAAAAATGGAGAAGCTTGGTTTGTATGCGTCAGATCTAGATCCGACGGCTATTGGTGAAAGATGGGAGGCACAACATCATCACCAACTCAGAACCTGTTTGATTCGCAAGATTTTGAAAACGCGGGAATAAGACACGGCAATATTACAAGTTTCAAACTGATATTACAAATGTTAGGAGTAATGCTGCACCTACGAAGAGGGAATACTAGGAAGTTTACGTAAGAACTTTCGTTACTTTAGGTGGATGCAGCATTATCATACAAACTAAAATCCACCACCCTGACAAGTCACTAATGGGCAAATAAGTTTTCGAGTCTCTGGCCACTTGATGTTTCAAAAACAAATTCAGCTTCTGCAGAGACTTTGTCATTTAGGCTTAGACGCTTGCGGTGATGAGCACGACATTGATTGTTGCGCCAGAGAACACCAAACCTCATTACCTTGAGCACAATTTCCTCCATAACAAAGAACCTGGCCAATTTAATCTCGGATGTGCTGCCTTGGTAGTCGATCAAATCAATTTCTGTAAGATGGAGATCAAGGCATTTGATGAGATTGTTATAGTGCAACACATTTTTCACTTTCGGGTCTTTTTTTATCTGCAAAAGAAGAGAACATATTAGAGCAACTGGCTGTATAAGATTGCCGTGTCATCAAGAGGTACCAATATCATTCGCTCATACGATAGGGTTGGCTGGCTAGTGATATTTTCTCTCTCTCTCTCTCTCTCTCTCTCTCTCTCTCTCTCTTTCTGTTTCCTCTCATTTAACTAGGAGCACGTGAAGAGCTTGGGCATTTGTTGCCTTCCACTATGTGGCCGATGCCATATTTCGCAAAAGTATTCCACATAATACGCATCGATGTCAAATCAAAAGATTTTGGCACCGCTCTCGCGATGTGAGAGAGTTGGCACCGCTATGCACACAGACCCACATCTATAAACAAATCAATCAAACCAACTACACCAGCCTCTCACTCTCCCAAACAAGTGTTTTTTATTGCCTCAGTCCTCTCTCTCTCCCACGCATTGTTTTTTCATTGCATGAGTTAATTTGGCACCGGAGCAAAGTAGGTGATCCAGATTGGGGCACCAGGTGAGCAATGGAGGGGCATCGATGCCAAATGCATCACAAGTGAATTTGGCACGTGTTTTGGCCTACATAGCCCACTTTTGTACTCCCTCCGTCCCAAAATTCTTGTCTTAAATTTGTCTAAATACGGATGTATCTAGTTACATTTTAGTGTTAGATACATCCGTATCTAAACAAAAGTAAGACAAGAATTTTGGGATGGAGGGAATACTACCTCGTATTTAGTATAAAATTTTGTCCATAGATTTACCTAAGAAAATGCCAATGCATGTCACTAAAAATTACACCATTTGAAATAATGTTCAAATACGAATCCAATGATATAGTTCTTAGTGACATGCATTAACATTTTGTCAGTTAAATCTATGGTCAAATTTTGATACTACAAAATCGGAATTGTAAACCAGGATGGGGGTAGTACTTGCTCTTAGGGTAATCATAGAATTACTTGAGTTGTCTAAGTTACGTATCCACAATGACTAGCCTAGGCTACTATAGTAGTGCATCATAAAAATGATGCAGGTGATCACGTGAGAAAAAATTACTAAAAACATTTCTTTCGGTGCAGTGTGTAGATGCAGTTTTGAACACTACACTTGTCATCGTTATTTGGGAAATTACGAAAAAAATTGAGCTACGTTGTGATTACCGTTTACTAATAGGAAAGAAGTTTCACCTCGATGAGTAGCTTCTTCGTGCACGCAAAGCATCTAAGGAATCCAACAACTTGATCCAGATTGGGGCCGGTAGATTTTAGTGCCAAGATCTTCACTGTGCGCATGGACTGGGTCAGGCTTGTGGGGATCATTTTCTAGAAGACAGTCGTAAATACATCAAGAAGAAATTTAAAAATGTGAATTTCAAGAAGACGGAGAAGAAGATGAGTGCTGTACCTGAACGATTACGGATCCAATAAAGAGTTCGAAGAATTGGGTAGATGAGTACACCAACGCTGTCAATTTCGGCGCGTCAATGACCCTGATTTTTGTTGGACCTTCCAGATCCGATACAAGCAATCTCTCAAGGAAAGGTGCATTCTCAATGACCATAACGTGGAACTGCTGGAGTGATCTCTTCCCAATTGATGTCTTGTTGCGGGGCCAGCAAGACACATAAATCCATCGGAGATTCGTCGAGGCGATGTGGAGGCTAATGAACCCATGGATCTACTCAAGACAAAGGTACTCGAGCAGAGTACAGCTGCGGAGCAGGTGCTCCATAGCCTTCTTCAAGATGACAACGTCGAAGTGGTCGAGCTGCTTGAGTTGAGGGAGAAGAAGGGCAGGCGCGACATTAATATGGGAAGATAGCAGGAGTTGAAGCTGGCGCGACGCAGTGCTGGCGTGAGGTGGAGCGCAGACGGTGGTAGAGAGCGACATCGTCCAGCTTCAAAGCTGAGCTCCTCAAGTTGATCTAGGGCGGGGGATAAGAACCACTCATCGAACATGGGTTGGACCTTGCAGTTGGTATTGAACATGCGGATGTCAATGCGTCTGGCTGGCCCAGGGTGCGATGAAAGGATCTTGGAAACTGCGGCCATGCATTTGCAATCCCCGTCGCAGAGGCAACTGTCGATGGTGAGGTTGAGGGGGACACGACGCTAGAGGGGGCACCACCGCCGGGAGAGCAGGGCGGTCCGCACGGCAGATTTGGTGGGGAGGATGCCGATGATGACGAGCAGCATGTCGTCGGGGAGGCTGCTGATGATGTCTAGGCTCACCGGATGCGGTTTTGGCTCGAGCCGCCTTTGCTTGTTGGCTGCCTCGCCGTCCATCTCAACCGGCGGCGACGTCGGTGTACACGTGTGCTGGTGTGTGTTGTGTGCTGGGTGTGCGCGAGTGCGTCCTTCTGTGCATGCCGCCGCGCAGTGGTGAATTGTGCGCGAGTGCGTCCTTCACGCGCAAGAAGTGTGTCCTCAATGCGCCCTCAATTTACTAGGAAGCGGGGTGCTACCCCGAGTGGTTTCAACTTCGTTTACTTCACCGCGTGTCAGATGGGGCCCTAGTTTACTTATTTTCACCCACTGCCACATGGGCCAGCACACGAAGATACAGAACACAAGCTAACAAGGCAGCATGTGGATTGGTTGACCGGTCAACTAAGCAATATACGGAGCTATACGCTGACACAGTGAGCGTATAATCCGTTAGTATAGAGAGTTCAAGTCAGAGGGGAGGCCTGTGAGAGATAGCAAAGAGAGAGAGAGAGAAAGAGCTACTCCCTCCGTTCGATAATGTAGTTCCATCATGTTTTTTAAAGTCAAACTTTTGAAACTTTGACCAAGTTTATAAAGAAATTACTTATATCTACAATACCAAAGATAAATGATAGTATGAAGTACATGTTGTGATGAATCTAATGATCATTCCAGATGTAAATGTTTTTCTCCACATATACCTAGTCAAACTTTTCTGAGGTTTGACTTTTCAAAACATCCATATGCTTATGGATGTGAGAGAGTCCCTAACTAGAGAGAGAGAGAGAGAGAGAGAGAGAGAGAAATAGAAAGAGTGAGTGAAAAAAGTGTGCGTGCATGTGTGAAAGAGACATGGACAACACATTATAGAAGTAGAGAAAAAGCATGCGTGTCTTATGCAAACATATCACACATGCATCTTTGACAACATAGGCAAGGTGAGGAGATAGTGTGTGGTTGTTTGGAACCGAGAGAGCAAGACCCCTAGCACGTGGCCAAGAGGGGTCTGACAAACAAGGGAGAGAGGTCGAGAGAGACGTACGGAGAAAATCAAGACATGGGGAGGAGAGAGTGTATGTTTCTCACAGAGAGATCCCCTGGAGATCGTGATGGGACTACATGGGTGGGAGATCGAGTGACAAGGTGTGTGCGCGATAGAAGATGCCCCCGAGAGATATCGAGATAGACGTGTGGATGGAAGGAGACAATACGTGTGTTCCTGATGGCTAGTAAGAGATAATCATACTTAGGAGGGGGGTGCTTGCGCCCATGATGGAGTGAGGGATTATGCAACTTAGGGGGGTGCATGTCACATGGAGAGAGAACAAGGGCGGAGGGTGTTGGATGGGTCTATATGTATAGCGCGAGCGAGACATGTGTATGTGTGAACTAGGGAGACATAAGGTCAGTTTGGCTTGCGTCCTGAGCATCTTTTGCCTGGCCTGGGGTTGTGGCTGGATTTCATGCATGCTTGTTTGGTTGCTACCCTGTGAAAAAGAAAGCCCACCTGGCCTGGATTCCCTTGCACTTTAATTAGCCTGGCTGGACTCCAGACACTGCAAGTAGTCTGGCCCAGGCGACCAATTTCGAACGCCTGGCCGTGCCTGGTCGTGCGGCCACAAGTATAACAGCAACATGGAAGGATATTAGCATTAAATAATTGCTGCATGGATTGATTGATGTGACGTTGATGCTTTGCCTGGCCCAGGCATGAACCAAATGCTTCAACACCACACTAGCCTGGCCAGGCAGAAATATTTTACATCTCACGTCCACAACAGGCAGTACTGGCCATCAAGGCATGAGGGTCAGGTCACGAACCAAACTGACTAATAAAGTTTGAGAGAGATTGGGGAGCCCCGATAAGGCTGAGTGGTGCGTCATATAGCTGAGAGGGGGAAAGAGATATTCCATCCGCTCGATAATGTAGTGCATGTAAATTTTTTAGAAGTCAAACTTTGGAAACTTTGGTCAGGTTTACGCAAATGTTATTTATATCTACAATACCAAAGATACATCATACAAAACTACATCTCATGGTGAATCTAATGGTATATGTTTGCCGCACTAGATGTAATTGTTTTTCTCCACGTACATGGTCAAACTTTGTGATGTTTGACTTTTCAATAAATCTATGTGCTATGGACCGAGGAGAGTGCCTAAGTCGAGACAGATCAAGTGCGTGTGATGGAGAATGAGTAAGTGTGCAAAAAGAGTATGTGTGTGAAAGAGAAAGTGACAACAAACGGTAAATTAGAAAGAGAGTGTGTTTTTTCGTTTCTTATGCGAACATATCACGCATGCATCTCCGAGATAGAAAAGCGAGGCGAGGAGATACACGAAGATAGCTAGTGTGTGATTGTTTGCAACGGAGAGAGACACCCCTGTAGCACATGTCCAATAGAGGTCTGTCCAACAAGGAATAAAGGTTGAGAGGGACACATGGAGGACATGGACGCATGGGGAGGGAGAGAGGGTGTGTTTGTGATAGAGAGATCCCCTCGAGATCGTGAGGGGACTATATGGGTGGGAGATCGAGGGAGGTGCGTGCGCGATAGAAAGATGCCCCGAGAGAAATCGAGATAGACCATGCACATGTTTGTGATGGAGACTAAGATTAGCTAGTCATATACATATAGGGGGGACTGCGTGTGCCTACAATTGAGTGAGACCATCATGCTTGGCTAGCCAGGCATGAGATTGTGTGTGTGCGTGTGATATGGAGAGAGAATGAGGGAGAGAGATAGAGTTTTAGATGGGCCTATCGAGTGCGAGTAAGATATGCATGTGTATGTGTGACCCAGGTGGATGGAGACTTTGAGATAGGGGGGAGATCTCCGAGACGACAGAGTGGTGCGTAAGAGAATTACGGGCAACGAGCCAAGGAATTTGTGTGCGTACGATGAGTGCACCCAAGATATCTAGCTTGGACTAGCTAGAGTATCATACATAGTGTGCGAGAGAGACCTATAGATGGTGTATATATGCGTGCGAACTAGAAAGACCCCCCTACACACACACCCGCACACACACACACACACACACACACACACAGAGAGAGAGAGAGAGAGAGAGAGAGAGAGAGAGAACAGGAGTCTGGGAGAGGGGGAGGTCGCATTTTATGCATCAAAGACTGATATAAACCATGTTTCGATATAAACTTGCATTCAAATATTTTAATTGGAGAACATGTTGTCTGCAATCCACACATGAATGGATATATGCATATATCAAAAAAGTTCATTAATTTGACTTTCAACATGTTCATGGACTACTATAATACTTACAACATGCTACTCGATTGAGGTGTTCAATTTTGGATTTAGTTCACTATTTTGACCTAGTGAACGAGCTATTTCATTGAATCGAGATATTTCATTTTGGGTTTGATTCGCGTTTTTGAGTGGGTCAACTATTTGTCATATACTGAATCGCTAGCAACGAGCATGTAAAAACACATTACTCCCGAGCATCATCTCTCCTTCTAAAAAAGAAGTGGCAAGCTAATATTTCAAAATTTGATTCGAATCGACTTGGTAAGGTAGACGTGGATGCTCGTTCTCCCAAAATTTGGACGAACCATTAAACATCCTCTTTGCTCGGTGGAATTCGCCTGAGAAAATAAATGGGCGACGCGAAATTACCGTCCTATGTGGGACATGCATCAATTGGCCTGCTGTACATCGAGGGTAGGTTCGGAACTTCATCCAAGCGCGCCTTCTCCTCGACCGAAATGACATGTGCCGAATAATTCATAAACCATGGTCGGAAAAACACGCTCTCCTCGCCCAAAATAGCTCGCGCCCACTATTTCAAAACACGTTCTCCTCGCCCGAAATCGCTCGCGCCCACTATAGTTCAAAACACGCCCTCCTCGCCCGAAATCGCTCCCGCACACTATTTGGGGAGAAGCCTAAAGGCAGGGGTAGAACTGTAACTCCCCCTCACATTTTAGACAAATGCGTCTGTAAGACATGTTTACACTCCCCTCCCAATTCCCCCCCTCCCCTGCTGTGGGGACCCCGACTCATAAGTCGAGAGCACCGAATGCACGTGTACAGTGATCCCCGAGATCAATGCTCACTGAACACACAGAAGCTGAATAACAAGAGTCTTACATCCATACATACCGTCTTACACAATTTATGTCCATTATGGTCAAGTCTTACATTGATAAAGCCTTAAGGGCTGAACATCAAATGAAACACAAGCAGCGGAAATCTTCGTCGATAAGTAGAGCCCATGCCATCTGCCTTCACCCTACAGGCATTCTGACTGGGAAGCATCCTAGTTCGCGTGTTCGTCTCCAAAGAACTCTTCCTCGAACTCCTGTTCTTCCATGCCTGGTCAATTAAATAACCAGTGGCAAGCCAATGAGTACTTTGAATGTACTCGCAAGCAACCCATGATTTGAACAAGGCACAATAATGCAAAGATATAGCACTAAGTAGGTAGTTTGCAGAAAGCTAGTTTTGCGTGCAATGACATGTTCAACAACTTGTAAGACATGCATCAAGAGAATTCAAGTAACTGTGAGGACAGGTTACAGATATCAACATAAATAGAGTGGGCATCAACCCAACTCAATCATGTCAAGTCCCTTGACTTGACCCAAGTAGTTCTCCCCAATTATCCAAACACACACACTGGTTTGTGAAGCTCTGGACGTAGTTTAAGCAGCACCGCCCAACTGTCCTTGACCGGGGACACGGCTATTCGAATAGTTTTACACTCTACAGAGGTTGCACACTTTACCCACAAGATCCGGGGAACTTCCATGTCATCCATGACCCGCGATACCTCAAGTACTAGGGGTAAGCACCCGATCACTATCTTTCCCTAGACGACACTAACAAGGAGTCCACTTATTTTTCTTAAATACTAGGGTGAAAACTAAGAAGGGGAAAATTCCTAGTTTTGGATTTGGAGTAGCAGAAAAGAAGAAATGGATTTACAAAGGTATATTTAAATGCTTAAAATCACATTTAAATATTTACAGTGAAGAAAAGTTTGTTGGATTTGAATGAAAGTTGCACCATTAAATAGGTTGCAATATTACAGGAATTTAGGAGTTGGAATTAATTTATTTTGACAAATATTTAAATCTGTGGAATTTTTGGAAACTTCACAGAAAAGGAAAAAGAAAAGTGGCATTGTGCCACTGGGCCAGAAGGACCACAGTGCAGCAGGCCTATGTGGGTTTCAGCCCATGCGAGGCTGCCACGTCGAAGGCGTAAAGGTAAAATGCGCCTTCAACCGACATAGCGAACCGGTACGCGTGCGCGTGCGTTTTAAACCTGACAGGTGGGGCCCACCCGTCAGTATGTGAGGCTGACTAACGGGTCCACGGCCGTCGTCTTCCACCTCGAGCCAGAGAGGGAGGCGAGCTCACCGGCGTCGCTGTGTTCGATGGCGAGGCTATCCGAGGGCACCGGCGTGCTCAGGGCGGAGTCGCCGTTCGGGTGGAGGTGGAGGCGGTCGCCGGAGTGCAGGGGTTCGCCGGCGACGAGGGAGCCGGCGGCAGAGCTTCAGGAGGAGCTTGCCCCGGTCGATTCCGGCTGCAATAGAAAGGGGAGACAGAGGGGAAGTGGTAAGAGAGGTGAGGCGATTCCAGATCGAGAGAGAGAGGGCAAAGGAGGCCTGTATCATGAGATCAACAGTCGACCGAGGCGGCGGAGCTCCGGTCGATCCCGAGCATAGAAGCTCTCCGAGGTTGATTGGGTGGTGCGGGCGCGTGCTCGGGGGTGTGAGAAGGAGGTGGATGCTAAGATAGAGACCTGGGGCGAGCTTTTATAGACGGGCGCCGGTCCACCGTGGACTCGTGCACCTGCGAGGTCATAGGCGAGACCAGAGGCTGTGTGGGCACACGAGAGTGAGTCCGGGCCGTTCGTGGATGAGGTCTACGACCAGGTGAATGAAGAGAGTGAGCGGGGGAGGGCTAGAGGTTGCGCGCGTGTGAGTTTGCTCATTGGAGCTCTCGGGCGGCCTGCGCGCGTGTGAGTCTGGGCGAGAGGAGGGAGAAGGAGGAGGGGGACAGAGGCATGGCATGCTGCGGACGTCGAGGAGCATCGGTTGGCGTGAGGGGGAGAGCCGAGGTGGCCGAAGGCGGTTGGAAGGGGGCGGCTACAGTGCGGGAGCGCCCTGTAGCTCGCTCCAGAGCGCCCAAATGGCCGGCATGGCCATTTTATATGCATAGTGGGCACGTCCATTGGTGTCTAGCAGGTGTGGGAGAGAGTAAAGAAAGGAGAGGGAGCCTTGGATGCTCTGGAGGGGCTCTGGTGAGAGAGGAGGGGTGAGAGAGAAGGGTGCTATGGCTGTCCAGAGGGCCAAATGAGGAGGTTTCACCCCTCAATTAGTGAGCTGAGATGCAGCCATTGTTACTGGGGGTAGAGGAGGACTTGGAGGAGCTGTAGTAAAAAGTTGAGGCCATGGAGAAGAGTGGAAGTGGTCAAAACAGGGGTTTTAGTAAAATGGCAGAAGGTGTTTCATATAGGTTTGGGCAAGTAGTTGATCTCCATTTGTCATCAAGCTTGACAGGGTCAAATGGTATGAGAAACTAAGAGGTTCCACCAAGATTGAGTTCATTTGGGAAAAGTTGCCAATGTAGAGTTGTTCAAATTTGGTTCTGGACAGGAAGGGTTTTGGGGCACTTTGATCAATATAACATTTTCTCCAACTTGTGCCATTTGGTCTAGATGAATGATTAGACCATTTGAGCATTTTCACAAGGTTTGAGAACATTTGGAGATGTTTGGCAATGTAAAGTTGCTCAAACTTCAAAATGGACAGAAATGGTTTTGAGGGGATTTGATGATGTTATGTTGTTCTCCAAGACATGAGACTTGGCAAGATCATCTAATATGTCATATGTGACATGATAGAATTTTCTTGGAATTTTTAGAGAATATTTCCTTTGTAAATATTTCAAAAGCTTGAAATATCAAGAAAGGGTTTTTGAGGGGTTTGACCAATATTTTGAACATGACCATGTGTTGAAACTCTTACATATGTACAATATATGTCCACTGAGTTTCCCTCAATTTTCACAAATATTTTTATAGCAATAAAATAACTTTTTCCTACTAAAGACCATTTCTGGCTTTAAGAAAAAGATTTTAAATAAAATAGGAAAATAACTTTTAAAATTATATTTTTGTGGTTTATGGGAGTAATATATCTAATAGGATTCAAATATACCTTTTGAAATATTTTTCACACCCCAAATCAAGTACTTGCAGTGCAAACCTCAATTCAGGGGTTTTTGGAAAACTAATTTTAGAAAATACTTGTTGGCGAAATTATTTTTGTTAGAAAATACTATATTGCTCTATACACATGGCATGATCATTGGGCAGAAGCTTGGGGCAAGGAGATAAGGTATAGTAGGTGGAGTTGTGTTGACTTTAAAGAGCACTTGAAAAAAACAGAGAGAAAACCAACTCCAAATAAAAAGTCAAATAATGCAAAAGTTTTTGTCAAACCACATTTTATCATGATTTATCATCTTAAGTGTTGTGCCTTGAAAATCAGGGTGTGACAGACCTACCCCCCTTACAGGAATCTCGTCCCCGAGATTCCCAAACTAGGCGTGGAAAGGAATATGGAAACTTGGATTCGGGGTAGTCTTCACGTCCTCATACTGCTTTTGTTTCTGAGTGGTGCTCCATTGAACCTTGACGTACTTGATGGTGTGGCTCCGTGTATGACGTTCGGCTTGATCCAGGTTGCTAAGGGGTTTCTCACATGGGTCCGGTTGGGCTGGGGGTCGATGGCTCGATGATCGATGTCCTTGTTAGTGATTGGGATAGCTAGGAAGTCGAAAACACTCCCAGAGTTGTGTCATGTGGAAACATTACGCATAGTGGGTAACTTAGGTGGTAACTCTAGCTGGTAGCCGTCTATCTTTCATCTTGCAGTGATCTTGGAGAAGGTCAATAAATCTTGGTGTGAGTTTCTCTTGACATGAAAATGCTTGGTTCCCTTTGAGACAAGTGGCTCGCAGATACACCTGGTCTTCGACGAGAAAGTTCACTTCTTGACGATGGTGGTGGGTGTAGCTCTTCCTCCTTGGCATGGCAGTCTTCAAATGTTCCTGGACTAGTTGAACGGCTCTTCTTCCGTCTTCGGGTGGATAGGTAGGTCACCAAATGATGATGACAACTATCTTGTCTAGGCACTCCATGAAGACTTTGTTCACGGGGTACATAAAGTAGGCTGGGGAACTAGTGGTGGTCTCGATTGAGCATTGGCAAAGGTCTTCTCGTCCTAGAGCCAAAGCCCGTGGTCATGATCCGACCATGTTGTAGCTTGGTAGGGCTTAAGGGTTTCAAGGATTCTAGGGTGCGAGTGAGCGTTTATCATCTTATCCTTGAGCACAGTTTCTGAGATGCCAATTGTTCTATCTAGTCCTTTAAACAAATCACATCATATCACTGATAGCATCATTTTGCATAGGTCAACCCCAATCATCACTCATGTGATTCATATCCTCATGGCTCCCGAGAGGATGTCTAACAAAATCATATATGTCTACGATCCCCAAAATCATTTGTATGGCTATCCCTATGTAAAAATCAATGGGTAGAGCATACAAGCTACTAAGCTTCAATTAAACATGACAATCCAAGTGCTCAGCCCATTCTTCCAAGGTCCAAGGTAGTGCATATCTATCCTAAGGAAACACGTCGTAAGCCACTCCAAGATCTTGTTTCCTTCCTATGAATCAACTCCAACAACCCATTAGCTACACCAATCATTACATGATCCAGTAGTTCTTCAATCCAATCTCTATGGTGTTCCACACGATCTCCTAATGTCCTATAATCCACAAATACTGGAAAGGGCTACCTTACTATAGTCAGTCCACCAATTTCCATTATCATGGTCAAGTAAACTCCAAGGTCAAGCTTATATAGAACCCTAAATCAACTCTGACAATTAATCCAATCTCTTAGTTTATTGTCCACCGAGAACATGTTATCATGATTGAGATCATCACTCTAAATCCAATTTAATCCAAACCATGCAGACTCACTCAGCATCTATACTCCACTAGGATCACCTATTTAAATCCAAATCTCATGTCCAACGAGAATTTCTACATGTTTCCCTCAAGTCATTATCGTAATGTTAACTAACTCCTATCAAAATCATCTGTTCAAGTCAAATCCTTGCACCTCCAAGAATCTCAGCTTGCGATCATAATTGTCCTACTAAATCCAATTTACTCAGGGGTAATGATAGCTACGCTACTCTATTAACATGATCCCACCAAGTTCAACGTGAAAGCCTTATAATCCACCAAAGAGTCTCAGATAGTTCCTCAAGGTCACTGATATAAACTCATCAAGTCATTTGTCCTCTGTTCCTATATCCTCAAATTGGTCTTCCCTATGGCATCATCGCTTTTGGTGCTATCTTAGGATGATAATGTGTTCGTTCACTATGTCCACTAGTTCGATAATGAACCTAGTGATAAGCAAAGTTACGGAGGCTTAACAGGTTCTCTTGCAATTCTGTGGGTTAAGCACATGGTTAAGGATTCGAGCTGGGGTATCTTATGAAGTCTTGAAGGGTCTAGGAATGGGTCTCTATTCTTGAGGGGTAAACATAACTCTACTAGGCTGCTCTTGGTCGAGGAGGCTGCAGCAAAAGTCTCCAGTGTTAGTTGGTCGCCGAAGTAGAATCCTTGGTGTACCTTGTCTTGCCGGTCTTCAGTTGAGGATAGAGGGATGAGAGGGAAAAGTACTATAGATGGGGATGCCTAAAGGGGGTTCTATAGTGCAGGTGCAAACAAATAAGTGCCAAAAGACCACGCACAATTTCATTAAGATAAGATAGGTGATATAGTTGCATACATGCTACCTAAGGCAAAAGTGCAACTTATATCAAAACACAAACAGATAAGAACAAGCAACACTCAACATGGTTTCATTTGAACCATCATATGGACTCGACTGCGCATAGGGGGTACACGACTCATCCGACCCTAGGGGTCCTCGGATTCAGTAGTCGTGCTTGCTTCATCACTTTGAGAGAAAGGCGTTGGGTCTTCTGCTCCTAGGTTCTCCTGGGCGCCAATGGTCATGCAACAGTCGACTGCTTGTTGGGACACATCCTATTAATATGCCCGAGTTCACCACACCCGTGACATGTGACGGAAACCAAAGGGTTGCTATTCAGTCTTGTGTATTGTCGTCGGGGGCCTGACGGTGATCCTCTATGAGGTGGGTATGGAAATCCATTCCTATGCCTTTTGCGTGGGGTTTGGTTGCGAGCTTTCTGAAGTTCCTTGATTTGCTGCTCCTGATTAAAAATGTGGGCTTCTAGGGCAGTGATTTGCTGTTCTTGCTCGACCACCTTCTTCTTCTCGAGGCAGTGGAGGTGCAGAAGTGAAGGCAGATCTTGGCGAGCCTTGAGAAATGCTTCGGTAAGGTGGCGTAGAAGGTAGTCTCCTGCGTTGATGAAACGGATCTGGTACTTGAGGGTTGGATCCTCGTCTTCTGGGGAAATCATCACTTGAGTCGGAGCTCCAAATCCGCTCTTGCCAGGCAGGTAGCGGGTGGCATGTTCTTCTCTCAATTCTAGAAGTAGGTCTCGAAGACGGAGGAGTGCTCCGTATGCCACTTGCTGAATGGCTAGGTCTCTTGTTGGCATAGGTGGTCCAACGAAGAACCACCCTTGAGGTGAGGTCTTGGCAGGCACAAAAACCTTGGCGTAGAACTCCTTCTCGAATACATCATTTTCTAGTTCGTGCAGGGTGTATATGGGCAGCAAGGGATAGTGGCATTGTTGGAGACAATCTCTTAGGAGTGATGGAAATCCTGTCGTAAGGAGTCTCAAGGGGGCGACGGCCATCTATGAAGCTTGAAAGGGAGAGGTTAATAAGGGAAATATATTTTGGGTTGGGTGAGCTTTAGAAAAGAAGAGAAGTTTAGATGGTCTCAAGCTAACTAACGTCCATGCTAACTAAGGCTTCCTACAGTCAGGATGGATCTGATACTAGCTCTGCGGGGACCCCGACTCATAAGTCGAGATCACCGAAAGCACGTGTACAGTGATCCTAGAGATCAATGCTTACTGAACACACAGAAGCTGAATAACAAGAGTCTTACATCCATACATACTGTCTTACACAATTTATGACCATTATGGTCAAGTCTTACATTCATAAAGCCTTAAGGGCTGAACATCAAATGAAACACAAGCAGCGGAAATCTTCGTCGATAAGTAGAGCCCATGCCATCTGCCTTAACCCTACAGGCATTCTGACTGGGAAGCGTCCTAGTTCGCGTGTTCGTCTCCAAAGAACTCTTCCTCGAACTCCTGTTCTTCCATGCCTGGTCAATTAAATAACTAGTGGCAAGCCAATGAGTACTTTGAATGTACTCACAAGCAACCCATGATTTGAACAAGGCACAATAATGCAAAGATATAGCACTAAGTAGGTAGTTTGCAGAAAGCTAGTTTTGCGTGCAATGACATGTTCAACAACTTGTAAGACATGCATCCGGAGAATTCAAGTAACCATGAGGACAGGTTACAGATATCAACATAAATAGAGTGGGCATCAACCCAACTCAATCATGTCAAGTCCCTTGACTTGACCCAAGTAGTTCTCCCCAATTATCCAAACACACACACTGGTTTGTGAAGCTCTAGACGTAGTTTAAGCAGCACTGCCCAACTGTCCTTGATCATGAACACGGCTATTCGAATAGTTTTACACTCTGCAGAGGTTGCACACTTTACCCACAAGATCCGGGGAACTTCCGTGTCATCCACGACCCGCGATACCTCAAGTACCCGGGTAAGCACCCAATCACTATCTTTCCCTAGACGACACTAACAAGGAGTCCACTCATTGTTCCGTATCCTCACGATGTACATCATACGAGACTCACTCGAGATCGTAACATCCGAGAGGGGACGCAACGGTGTATCAGGTGCCCTGTAAAAACAGTCATGGACGCCCTACCTGGCACGACCCCGTCCCGAGAGAGAGAGCACCAACTCTCCCCCATCACTACTAATGCGGGCTCCAAGCTAGTATCGACCTAGGTAATCAATAATGCCCTTTCCCATACAAGGGTAGAGTGGTTGCGCATGTAAGGTTGGGACAGTAGACAAATCTTAATTCTAATCCATTTTCGAAAACAACACACACTTGCCTCAGTATACCACTTCGCCATCAAGTGGTTACCCATCTCATCATCTCCCTCGGGCATGAGTGGCACCTGACGGGGTTTTCGAAAAGTCCTTTGAAAACACTTTGTCTCCTTCATCATGCATATACCTGTCCCTTTTTGCGTAGCATCTGCTTTAGCATCCTATCTGCTCCCACCGGCATAACCCTCATAAGAAGGTAGGGTCATGCACAATGCAAGTATCAACGAGGAAGTACGGCGGCAAACCATCAAAGTGGTTACCACCTCATCATGATTTCGTTGCAACAACAATATGGTGCTATATGGCATGCATAAAAAGGGTTTCATAGACATGGTCAAAGGGTTGCTTGCCTTGGTCTTCAAGTTCTTCAAATCCATTTCCTTCTTCTTCTTCAGCAACTTCGTCTAGTATGGGATCTAATCGTCGCAAGAAAATAACGAGAAAATAAGGCAATAGTAAAACAGAAAAACCAAAGTGCTCAGAAAAATGTCAACTTATTTTTCTTAAATACTAGGGTGAAAACTAAGAAGGGGAAAATTCCTAGTTTTGGATTTGGAGTAGCAGAATAGAAGAAATGGATTTACAAAGGTATATTTAAATGCTTAAAATCACATTTAAATATTTAAAGTTAAGAAAAGTTTGTTGGATTTGAATGAAAGTTGCACCATTAAATAGGTTGCAATATTTCAGGAATTTACGAGTTGGAATTAATTTATTTGGACAAATATTTAAATCTGTGGAATTTTTGGAAACTTCACAGAAAAGGAAAAATAAAAGTGGCACTGTGCCACTGGGCCAGAAGGACCACAGTGCAGCAGGCCCAGATGGGTTTCAGCCCACGCGAGGCTGCCACGTCGAAGGCATAAAGGTAAAATACACCTTCAACCGACGCAGCGAACCGGTACGCACGTGCGTGCGTTTTAAACCTGACAAGTGGGGCCCACCCATCGTATGTGAGGCTGACTGACGGGCCCCATGGACGTCGTCTTCCACCTCGAGCCAGAGAGGGAGGCGAGCTCACCGGCGTCGCTGTGGTCGACGGCGAGGCGATCTGAGGGCACCGGCATCCTCAGGGCGGAGTCGCCGTTCGGGTGGAGGTGGAGGCGGTCGCCGGAGTGCAGGTGTTCACCGGCGATGAGGGAGCCGGCGGCAGAGCTTCGGGAGGAGCTTGCCCCGGTCGATTGCGGCTGCTATAGAGAGGGGAGACAGAGGGGAAGTGGTAAGAGAGGTGAGGCGGTTGCAGATCGAGAGAGAGAGAGAGGGCAAAGGAGGCCTGTACCACGAGATCAACAATCGACCGAGGCAGCGGAGTTCCGGTCGATCCCGAGCATAGAAGCTCTCCGAGGTTGATTGGGTGGTGCGGGCGCGTGCTCAGGGGTGTGAGAAGGAGGTGGATGCCAATATAGAGACCTGGGGCGAGGTTTTATACCCGGGCGCAGGTCCACCGTGGACTCGTGCGCCGGTGATGTCACAGGCGAGACCAGAGGCCGTGTGGGCACACGAGGGCGAGTCCGGGCTGTTCGTGGATGAGATCTACGACTAGGCGAATGAAGAGAGCGAGCGGGGGAGGGCCAGAGGCTGCGCGCGTGTGAGTTTGCTCATTGGAGCTCTCGGGCGGCCGGCGCGCCTGCGAGCTGGGGCGAGAGGAGGGAGAAGGAGGAGGGGGACAGAGGCGTGGCGTGCTGCGGACGTCGAGGAGCATCGGTTGGCATGAGGGGGAGAGCCGAAGTGGCCGGAGGCGGTTGGAAGGGGGCGGCTACAGTACAGGAGCGCACTGTAGTGCGCTCCAGAGCGCCCAAATGGCTGGCATGGCCATTTTATATGCATAGTGGGAACGTCCATTGGTATCTAGAAGGTGTGGGAGAGAGTAAAGAAAGACGAGGAAGCCTTGGATGCTCTGGAGGGGCTCTGGTGAGAGAGGAGGGGTGAGAGAGCAGGGTGTTGTGGTTGTCCAGAGGGGTAAATGAGGAGGTTTCACCCCTCAATCATTGAGCTGAGATGCAACCATTGTTACTGGGGGTAGAGGAGGACTTGGAGGAGCTGTAGTAAAAAGTTGAGGCCTTGGAGAAGAGTGGAAGTGGTCAAAACAGGGGTTTTAGTAAAATGGCAGAAGGTGTTTGATATAGGTTTGGGCAAGTAGTTGATCTCCATTTGTTATGAGGCTTGACAGGGTCAAATGGTATGAGAAACTAAGAGGTTCCACCAAGATTGAGTTCATTTGGGAAAATTTGCCAATGTAGAGTTGTTCAAATTTGGTTCTGGACAGGAAGGGTTTTGGGGCACTTTGATCAATATAACATTTTCTCCAACTTGTGCCATTTGGTCTAGATGAATGATTAGACCATTTGAGCATTTTCACAAGGTTTGAGAACATTTGGAGATGTTTGGCAATGTAAAGTTGCTCAAACTTCAAAATGGACAGAAATGGTTTTGAGGGGATTTGATGATGTTATATTGTTCTCCAACACATGAGACTTGGCAAGATCATCTAATATGTCATATATGACATGATAGAATTTTCTTGGAATTTTTAGAGAATATTTCCTTTGTAAATATTTCAAAAGCATGAAATATCCAGAAAGGGTTTTTGACGGGTTTGACCAATATTTTGAACATGACCATGTGTTGAAACTCTTATATATGTACAATATATGTCCACTGAGTTTCCCTAAATTTTCACAAATATTTTTAACGCAATAAAATTATTTTTTCCTACTAAAGACCATTTCTGGCCTTAAGAAAAAGCTTTTAAATAAAATAGGAAAATAACTTTTAAAATTATATTTTTGTGGTTTATGGGAGTACTATATCTAATAGGATTCAAATATACATTTTGAAATATTTTTCACACCCCAAATCAAGTACTTGCAGTGCAAACCTCAATTCAGGGGTTTTTGGAAAACTAATTTTAGAAAATACTTTTTGGCCAAATTATTTTTGTAAGAAAATACTATATTGCTCTATACACATGGCATGATCATTAGGCAGAAGCTTGGGGCAAGGAGATGAGGTATAGAAGGTGGAGTTGTGTTGACTTTAAAGAGCACTTAAAAAACACAGAGAGAAAACCAACTCCAAATAAAAAGTCAAATAATGCAAAAGTTTTTGTCAAATCACATTTTATCATGATTTATCATCTTAAGTGTTGTGCCTTGAAAATCAGGGTGTGACACCCGCCCCCCATTCATACCTCGTGGGCGCCAAATCACCTTCTCCCCGGGAAGCTCCCTTCTGCCGAGCCGCGAAAACTCAGCCCCTCCTCCATGGCGCCCCCACCGCACCAATTTCATAGCCGCCCTCCTCCCTAATGCCGGAGACGCTGTCCATTTGTCGTCGTGCACTGGGCCGTGTGCCTCTTACTCCGTGCTGCAGGAGCTGCCTCAACGACGGCCGCGTGAACCGTACAGAAGCCGATTCACCCCCGCCGTTGTTCACGGCGTCGTAGCGGCTCCAACTTCGGATTCATCTAGAGTCCCGACGCTGCTTCCCCGTAGCCGTCGGCCATCACGAGATCGTTGTTTCCCTGCCACCGGTCGCCACCGCAATAGCGCCGGCCTCACCGACTCGGTAGCTGGACCTGGCTACTTCACCATGCCGCCAGATAGGTCGCACCCTCATCTCAAATCACTTTATTTAGGCATCAGTTGTCTGAATTTTTATGCTGGGCCAATTGATTCCCAATGGGAAGCAGCACCCCTCGAGGCGGTAGAGCTCCTAGGCTGCCAGTTGTCTGGTGTATAAAGTAAGGGTGCGGGGTCGCAAGTTCACAGCGGAAGCAGCACTTAGATGGCTATATTTTAGAGTTGCGTGGGTTGAAGGTACTGCTGCCACTGGATCTGGATGATGGGGAGTCTTTGTAGATTGGCCCAGGCGCGGTGCAACCACGACAATAGGGTGGGGCGGGGAGCGGGGTTTTGGCCGGGGCCATGGATGGCAGAGGCAGGCTGCTCTGCCGTTGGTCGCTGGCTCTTTGGGGATGATTCCGAACAGGGTCAGCCAGGAGGCACAAGACGGCCATCAAGCCATCCGGCGTAGATCGGACAGTACCAAAATAAAATAAAATCATGTGACCCCAATTTAGTCTTCAGTCAACAGATGTGTGACCACTCTTGTACCTTGCTGTTGATCTCTTAGTGTATTTCTTCAGATCAAAGAGATATGGCGTTCTTAACATTATGCGTTAGCTGCATCTTCAAACACACCATCTTCCGACTCACCGCAGCTGCTCCAATAAGGGAAGCATACACCAGAAGGGAGCTATAGTCCCCACTCAAAAGTTCCTTGCATCGAATGCGCATGCCCGACATGGACAGCCACAACAACTGTAGGGCCATCGACAAGTCAGCACATGATGCTCACTCCTATGGATGGCAGCCAGATAGGTTGTACCCTCATCTTACTTGTGTGCAACATTTATGGCTTTGTTATTCATCTAAGCATGGAAAATAGATCATCAATTTTCACTGTATATTCATGCTGATCTCTTACATGTCTTGTTCAGGAGTTACCGTTGTTCCATAGTTCAGCTAAGATACTTTTTCTTTAGGTAACGTTGTTCCATAGTTATCATCCATCAGCCAATGCTATCCCACGGGCTGGTTATTATAGTATTATACCACTTCTAGTATTACTTATCTTGTTCTTTAATACTTTTGTGTGCCATCTAGTTAATCTCGAATACAAACGATACATATTCTATAGCTTTCATCTGTGTTCTCCCTTCAGTTTATGAGACCTGTTGCTGCTAGTTAACCCCAGTCCTACTATTTATTTCGTCTCCTACATGCACTCATTACATAAATCTAACTACTAGTTGTCTTCCATGCATGTCAGATATAATTGCACACACTGATATATCCACAAGAACCTCATGGAGCAATGTAAAGGCCAATAAACTTTATGTCAATGATACCCAATATGATGGAACATGTAAAGGTAGTTCTTCAAAAGACTTGGAGAAAGATGATGAATCCTCTTCACCCCACAAGGTCCTTGCTCTAACTTGGCCTGTGATATGGGTACAACATGCATATAATGTCCTGGAGTGTATCTACTCTATTGCAATGCCATGTGCTTAGCATGCTGATCATGCATGTAAATATGTCATGCCTTCCTGTTTTTCAGTACCTATTCCATTCATGATAACATGTTTTCAAATTCAAGTACTGTCATTCTACTCTATCGCAATGCCATCTGCTTAATTTGGACATCATGCTTCTGAATATCTTTTGCATTGTTATTCATCAGTATGTACTTCATCTGTCTACCATACCATGTTTTTTTACATTGAAGTGTTGTTCTAGTGCTCTATTGCAGTGCCATCTTAGTTTCCCAATCATACACGTGTATGTTGCCTTAGTTATTTCTGTACGTATTCCGCTAGCATACAGTTTTACATTCAACTAGTGTTTTTTTGTTGTGTTGTCCTATCGTATCCCTAGCTCTTACACCATACTCCCTCCGTCCGGATTACATGTTGCCGAAATGGATAAAAAGGATGTATCTAGAACTTAAATATGCCTAGACCCATCCATTTTTTCCGGATGGAGGGAATACATGTCAATATGTCATGCCTTTCTATTCTTCAGTACCTATTCCATCACTCTACTGTAGCATGTTTTATAATTAAAGCACCATTCTTCTATACAACTCATGCAAGGGGAAGACGACTATGTTAGAATCTGAAGGATTACAAACAAGGCCTTTGCAAAAGATCCAAACGCCACGAGATAATAAACCAACTCCAGTTTTTATAGATACTGCTCCAGCACAGAGAACCCAACTCCTACTGATAAAAGCAGATTCCAATGGCCAAAGAACTAGTCCGCTCCAGTCCAGCAAAAATATGTCAACTCCATTCTAAGAAGCGTGTGGATATCCTTGCATCATGAAATTTTATAGCATGCTGATCATATTTTCTACATGTTTGTTTCTTACCCATCTCTATTTTAGAAAATAAGCTTAACAGATAGAGGAATTTCTGCAATGGTATCGTATATGAGGAAAGATTCTTGCAGGAATTATCTGTGCTCCAATGTAGATGTAAGTACCTGTTGTATATCACTATATTTTTACATCAGCATGTATTTTGTTAATCGGCGTGAATCCAACCTTTATCTGAACTAAATTTAGTTGTAGCAAAATGTATGATTAAAGGCCACAATGTTGATTTTTGTAAGGAAAACTGCCTGGTAGTTTTGCATCCTGAGCTGCATGAGTGTACTATCTCATATCAGTGGGTTTGAATACTTTGGTTCTGCAGTGGGTTTTTAGTGTTTTTTTTATTGTGTTGTCCTGTCGTACCCCTAGCTCTTACATCATACTCCCTCCGTGAGAATTACATGTCGTAGAAATGGATAAAACTTGATGTATCTAGAACTGAAATACGCCTAGACCCATCCATTTATTTCCGGATGGAGGGAATACATGTCAATATGTAATGCCTTTCTATTCTTCAGTACCTATTTCATCTCTGATGTAGCATGTTTTATAACTGAATCACCATTCTTCTATATAAGGCATGCAAGGGGAAGACGGCTATGTTAGAATCTGAAGGGTTACAAACCAGGTCTTTGCAAAAGATCCAAACGCCAGGAGATAATAAACCAACTCCATTTTTCATAGATACTGCTCCAGCAGAGAGAAACCCAACTCCCACTGATAATAAGAAGATTCCAGTGGCAAAGAACTAGTCCGCTGCAGTCCAGCAAAGGAATGTCAACTCCATTCTAAGAAGCGTGTGCGTATCCTTGCATCATGAAATTTTATAGCATTCTGATCATATTTTCTACATGTTTCTTACCCATATCTCTTTTAGAAAATAAGGTTAAACGATAGAAGACTTCCTCCATTGGGATCGTATTCGAGGAAAATATTTTGCGGGAATTCTCTGTTCTCCAATGCTGATGTAAGTACCTATTGTATATCACTATATTTTTACATCAGCATGTATTTTGTTAATCAGCGTGAATCTAACCTTTATCTGATCTAAAATTAGTTGTAGCAAAATGTTAGAGGCGCCAATGTTGATTTTTGTAAGGAAAACTACCTGGTAGTTTTGCATACTGAGCTGCATGAGTGTACTATTTCATAGCACGCACATTACTGAATTGTAGTGCTTCTCTGGTTGCCCATTCATTCATTGTGTCAATGTTGCTTTCGTATTACCTTACCTGGCTGATGATAGATATGCCATATTGTGTTAATTTGGTGTAGGCTAGTTGCCCAAACGTTCATTGTGTCAATGTTGCTTTCCTATTATCTGACTTGGCCAATGAAAGCAATTCTAGTGTGTTAATTTTGTGCAGGCTGCTAAAGATAAGAAGACAAACTCTGAAAACAGCAAGACAACCCCATTGTTTCTTTCCAGTAAATCTAGGCCAGGTAATATGGCAATAACTCATGATTAATCTATTTGGTTCCCATCCTAATTTATGTTATGATGAAGTGGTCGAGACACTCTCCACTATCAGTAATACAAGCCTGCCAAAATCGCCACCTGAATCTGCTCAGTATCCTCTATCTCGAATGCAACGGAATAAATGTATGTTTGTGAATCAATTAATGGCTGAAGCAATGATGGAAATGGTGGATGAATCAGAGGTGCAGAGTCGTGCGACACAACAACTGATCAATGTTTTCAGAGACAGTGTAGCAAAGCAGCAAGAACTTGCCCACATGCTTATGGGCGTCATCTGTGTTGAGGTTGCAGATTGTGACGTTGTAGATGGTTAGGTTCTGCTCATTTATTTGCACTGGCTTCAATATTTGATTGCCCAATGGATGTAATTTCCTGTAATATATGCTGGGTGTGCAACGTTATTCCCTGTATGCCGTACCTTTGCTTGATCGGTTTTTGTCCTGTGCATAATTGCTCGTCGTAATGCGCTCAAATTATCTAATTTGGCCTAAAGACATGTACGAACTTTAGTGGGCCCATTAAGTTAATGGGCCGTTACTAGGCCGAAAGTTAATGGTCGGCCCTCTTACCTGCTGGGTCGTTAACAGGTCGACATCGAAGCGGGCAATAGGTGGGCCCAATTCATTTCACGGGCCGTTAACAGGCCGTTACTAAGTTTGGGCTACATATGGCCCAACTATACTGTAGGCCTTTAGCAGGCCGAAAGAGACAACAGGCTTGTACTGGACCATGAAGAGCATGGGCCGCTAAGAGGCCGAAAGTCAGGTCGTATTGTAAATGGCCCAATTGTGTTGTGGGCCTTTAGCAGGCCGAAAGAGAAACCGGGCTCGTATTGGACCATGAAGGGCATGGGTCGTTAAAAGGCCAAAACTAAGGTCCGACTACAAATGGCCCAACTCATTTATGGTCCGTTAACGGGCCGAAAGGCACACATGGCGGGGAATTGGCCCAACACTTAAATGGGTCGCTAAAAGGCCAAAACTCAGGTCCGATTACAATTGGCCCAACTGATTTATGGGCCATCAACAGGCTGAAAGTGACACCGGGCCGGAAATTGGCCCAATACTTAAATGGGCCGCTAAAAGGCCGAAACTTAGGTCCAACTACAAATAGCCCATCAGATTTATGGGCCGTCAACAGGCTGAAATACACATCGGGCCGGAAATTAGCCCAACATTTAAATGGGTCGCTAAAAGGCCGAAAGATGTGCATCCTGAAAATTGGCCTATCCATTGAATGGACCGTTAATAGGTCGAAATCTCATCGGGCCGATATTGAGCCCAAATATATAGCGGGCTATTAACGGGCTCAAACTGACGATGGGCTGCAATGGTGTCAAATCTTTAACGGGCCATTGACGGGCCGAATTGGCACATCTCATATGGGCCATGGGCTTAAATGGACCTGACACAAGTAGGCCTTATATGGGCCGGCCTACTAATTTTTACAGGGCTGTCCTTTTTCACCGGAATGGGCCATTGTTGGGCCGTGCCACATGTCGACCAATCATAGGCGCCTCTTGTCCAATGAGTGGATGACATCTGTCCCAACGGTGAGGCAACACGTGTTTACTGCAGCCAATGATGATTTTACACATGGAAAATCCCCATTGGTCCGGGCTGTTAATGGGTTATCGAATCCAAAACCAGACCCGATAGCTTAACGATGTTCGGTTATGGTGGATGCCACATGTCGGTCACCCCTGCCGAAAGCACTTCAGTGACGCGCGATTTATCGTTATGGAAGTGGACACTTCCGTGATGATAATTTTGTTAATGTCATGGAACACTTCTATGACAGCACATGTATGACTATCTTGATTCTGTCATAAAATTGTCACGGATGTACATGCATGACAAAAAACGCGACCTACTGTGACAAACACGTATCATCACGGAAGTGTACTTTTTTGTAGTGCTAGCTAGGGGCGTTAAACGATAGCGCTAGTTGGGAGGCAACCCAATTTTATCTTTGATTTATGTTTTTGCTTCTGTTGAGTAATAAGTTTTGCATCTACCTTCTGTTTAGATGTGTTTTTATGTTTTAGTTAGTATTTGTGCCAAGTAGAACCTATAGGATAACCTATGGTGATAATTAATTTGATTCTACTGAAAACCAGAAACTTTGCGCGCACGAAAATAATTTTAGTAATTCACATAAATGTGCTTTTGCGTTGATTCTTTTTTCTGTCAATCAATATACAAATTTCCCAGGACTTCCTATTTTGGTAGGATTTTTAGAGTTCCAGAAGTATTCAATAGTTACAGATTGCTACAGACTGTTCTGTTTTTGACAGTTCTGTTTTTCGTGTGTTGTTTGCTTATTTTGATGCATCTATCGCTAGTATGTAGGGGTATGAACCATAGAGAAGTTGGAATACAGTAGGTTTAACACCAATATAAATAAAGAATGAGTTCATTATAGTACCTTATGTGGTGGTTTTTTCTTTCTTGCACTAACGGAGCTAATGAGATTTCTTGTTGAGTTTTGTGTTGTGAAGTTTTCATGTTTTGGGTAAAGATTTGATGAATTATGGAATAAAGAGTGGCAAGAGACTAAGCTTGGGGATGCCCAAGGCACCCCAAGATATTCAAGAATAGCCAAAATCCTAAGCTTGGGGATGCCCCGGAAGGCATCCCCTCTTTCGTCTTTGTCTATCGGTAACTTTACTTGGAGCTATATTTTTATTCGCCAAATGATATGTGTTTTTCTTGGAGCATCTTGTATGATATTAGTCTTTGATTTTTAGTTTACCACAATCATCCTTGTTGTACACACCTTTTGGGAGAAGCCCACTTGATTAGAATTTATTAGAATACTCTATGTGCTTCACTTATATCTTTTGAGCTTAATAGTTTTTGCTCTAGTGCTTCACTTATATCTTTTAGAGCACGGCGGTGGCTTAATTTTGAAGAAATTGTTGATCTCGCATGCTTCACTTATATTATTTTGAGAGTATTTTAGAACAGCATGGTATTTTCTATGGTTATAAAATTGGTCCTAGAATGATGGGCATCCAAGTTGGGTATAATAAAAACTATCATAGGAAGTGAATTGGATGCTATGATCAATTTGATACTTGATAATTGTTTTGAGATATGGAGGTTCTGATATTTGAGTCATGCTAGTTGGGTGATTATGAATTTAAAGAATACTTGTGTTGAAGTTTGTGATTCCCATAGCATGCACTTATTGTGAACCGCTTTGTGATGAAGTTGGAGCACAATTTTATTTATTGATTGTCTTCCTTATGAGTGGCTGTTGGGGACAAGCGATGGTCTTTTCCTACCAATCTATACCGCTAGGAGCATGCGCGTAGTAATTTTTTTAATACTTGTAGATTTTTGCAATAAGTATATGAGTTCTTTATGACTAATGTTGAGTCCATGGATTATACGCACTCTCACCCTTCCACCATTGCTAGCCTCTCCTGGGCCGTGCAACTTTCGCCGGTACCATACACCCACCATATACCTTCCTCAAAACAGCCACCATACCTACCTATTATGGCATTTCCATAGCCATTCCGAGATATATTGCCATGCAACTTTCCACCGTTCCGTTTATATGACACGCATCATCATTGTCATATTGCTCTTTGCATGATCATGTAGTTGACACTGTATTTGTGGCAAGGCCAACTTCATAATTTTCATACATGTCACTCTTGATTCATTGCATATCCTGGTACACCGCTGGAGGCATTCATATAGAGTCATAGCTTTTTTTAAATATTGAGTTGTAATTTTGAGTTATAAGTAAATAAAAGTGTGATGATCTTCATTATTAGAGCATTGTCCCAGTGAGGAAAGGATGATGGAGACTATGATTCCCCCACAAGTTAGGATGAGACTTCAGACTTTATAAAAAAAGAGGCCAAAGAGCCCACCAAAAAGCAAAAAAGAGAAAGAAAAAAAAAGAGAAATGCCAAAAGAAAAAAGAAAGGCCCAGAAAAGAAAAAAAAAGGGGAAAAAATGAAATGAGAGAAAAAGATAGAAGAGGCAATGTTACTATCCTTTTACCACACTTGTGCTTCAAAGTAGCACCATGATCTTCATGATAGAGAGTCTCCTATGTTGTCACTTTCATATACTAGTGGGAATTTTTCATTATAGAACTTGGCTTGTATATTCCAGTGATGGGCTTCCTCAAAATGCCCTAGGTCTTCATGAGCAAGTGAGTTGGATGCACACCCACTTAGTTTCTTTTGTTGAGCTTTCATACATTTATAGCAATCCCTACTCACTCACATTGATATCTATTAATGGGCATCTCCATAGCCCGTTTGTCAGTGTACTAAAGTAGGGGTACCTTAGTACCCCGAACTTGTGCACGGGCAGTCGCAACACCCCCCGGCAAGGCTTGCCGGACGTCCGCCAAGGCCCTCCACCGTTCCTTATTACTGCCATTCAAGAACAAAGTACTAACCAAGAAAGCGAAGGCCCCGGCAAAAAGAGCTTGCCGGGAAGGCCAACCGAGGCATCACCAGAAGACTTGCCGCGGTGCCCCGCGCATCCCGGCAAGGCCCGACGACCGGCAAGCTTGCCGGCACAACAAGAGAAGGGCCGCGGCAAGGCACTTGCCGCGGCAAGGCTGCCACCCCAAACTCCAGCGCACCCAGCGACGTGTCATCACAAGGCCATCCCAAGGGCACGTGGCGAGGCACTACGCAGCCATGCGGAGCGAGGTGGCAAACGGAGCTGACAGAGATGCCATCGTGGCAACCGGTGGCTCACTTAACGGTCACTCCTCCTGCACTATTGGGGCGACCGGACGGGCATTAAATGCCCTTGTCCCCTGTCGTCAGAGTTAGGTATGGGTCACTGTTGGTCATTGTAGTACCAACCCGCGATTTTACCTTTCTACCCCCTCTTCATACGTTGCCACCTGTGGATCCCCCCTTCAGAGTATAAAAGGGAGGCCCATGCGCACGTAGAAGGGGTTGGATCCATTCGACACCCACAGCACCACCATATGCTCGCATGCTCGAGCAAGATCAAATAACAAGCAAAAGGCAGCAGTAGGGGTTTTATCTCTCCGGAGAGCCCCGAAGCTGGGTAAAAATCGCCCGTCTCCCCCGCGCGCTCGACCTCGATCTGCTCTGCGCACGACCCCCGCTCCCCTGCCGAACCAGAAGGGGCCCCCAGTGCCCCATAGGTGTTCGAGGCCACAGAGAGATGCCACACGCCCCGACATCTTTGGCGCGCCAGGTAGGGGCGCGTCGAGGTCGTGAGCATCTGATCCGGTCTCCACGCGCGCTACATCAACGTCATCGTCAACATGCCACCGAAGAAGAAGCCTTCGGAGGTGGCCGCTCCATCTACATCAATTCCACCACCACCGCCGGAGCAAGCAGGCGGTGGAGTGGACGCCGGCGGAGGAGCGGGTGCCGCCGGTGGGTCTCGCGTCGTCACCAGATCCAAAAACAAGGCCCCGCAAGCGTCGGCGACCGTGCAGACACCGCACCCTTCCCAGGAGGTGTAAGGTCAACAACGCCCCGGTGCTCCTAGCACCGTGCTCGCATTGGAGCAAGGCCAAGTTGGTGGGTCGCGGGACGCTCGAGGTCAGCATGCACGCCCGCATGCTGGCGCGAGTGAGGTGCGGTCGCCAGGATGAGGTGTTGCTCCTCCCAATCCGATTGGGAGTCCGAGCACATCCCGCTCCTCGCGCCGCTCGTCGCCACCGCCACCCAAGACAGCAGAGGAAGCGCTGGCCCGAGCCCAGCTGCTTCTAGACTACCCTCCGGCGCCGCACAAGATCGACGACTGGAGGATGACCATATACAGCCTCATCGGCTTCGCCAACGGCGACAAGCCCCGGTGACCGAGCGCGTCGAGGCCCCGGCAAGACGCCCCGGCGCAGGCCGGCGCCGACAGGACCGCTGGGGTGCCGCTTCCGTGCGCTCCCAGCCCCGAGGGCCAAGATCGCCAGCTCGCCGCACCAACCCCGACGCCGACTCCACTGCGTCGTCAGACCTGCGAACTCGCCGTGATCAGCGCCACGTTCTCCAAGAACGGCAACACGAAGACGCTCGCACTCGCATCGAGCGCCGGAGAGAAGCGCGACGTCAATCTGACCAGCGCGCTGGGCCCGCCGTCGACGTGCACGCACCCGGAGAACCAGCCGACTTGCCGTACGTGGCAGGTTGCCCTGCGTTCACCCGCGAGCTGCGGCAAGTCCAGTGGCCCAAAACCAAGAACTTCAAGCCAGACGTGCCCGAGAAGTACGACGGCAGGATACACCCGTCGGAGTTCCTCAGCATCTACACCATCGCGGTGCAGGCTGCCGGAGGACGCGACGAGAAGATCCTCGCCAACTACTTCCCGCTGGTACTCAAGCCTAACGTCAGATCTTGGCTCATGCACTTGCCGGACGGCTCCATCTCTTCATGGGCGGACCTGTGTCATCAGTTTGTCGGCGCCTTCACGGGTGGCCACAAGCCTCATGGCCAGGAGAGTGACCTCCACTTGCTCGTCCAGAAGGAGGGGGAGCCCCTGCGCAAGTATATACAAAGATTCAGCCAGGTGCAGCGCAACATCCCAGACGTCCACCCTGCCGCGGTTATTAGCGCGTTTCATCAGAACGTGCGTAACCGCAGGATGAGGGAGGAGATGGCGATGTGCAAAATCCGAGATGTCAGCGAGCTCTACGCTCTGGCCGACAAGTGTGCACGGGCTGAGGAGGGGAGGAAAATCCCCGGAGAAGTTGCCGGAGCAGAAGGATCTGACAGTGAGGACGCCGCCCCGGCAAGGAAGAACCGGAGGCGGAACAATAGGAAGAGAAAGGCTAAGGATGTACTGGCTGTTGAGCATTCCGGCAACGGAGGCGGCTCCGACAAGGCCAAGACCGACGACTCCGGCGAGGACGTGGTAGCCGCCGACAAGCAGGATAGCTCCGGCAAGCGGTATTGCAAGATCCACCGTACCAAGGGCCATGATCTCCAAACCTGCAAGAAAGTGGAGCAGATGGCAGAGCTGCAGAAAGATGAATACGAGCGCCGCGACAAGGAGAGGGCCCAGGGAGGCGGCGGAGGATCCGGCAAGAAGCTTCCCGCCCGGGGAGGGCACCGAGGCAAGGCCAAGACGCGGCAAGGAGACAGGCCTCCCCGCGGCCGCGACAAGGATGAAGATGAAGATGAGGATGATGAGATGGAGGAAGATGAGACTGATGACTAAGAGTTTAAGAAGGCAACAGAGGTGCTATGCGTTGATGGCGGCGCCTCCCTGCACACCTCGCACCGCCAACTCAAGCAATGGGTGCGAGAAGTGAACGCTGCGGAGCCGTCCGTCGAGGCGCGCAAGCCCCTGAAGTGGTCCAGCACGCCCATCGTCTTCGATGTTGAGGACCACCCTGATCGCGTCACTACGGTCGGGTGCTTGCCGATGTTGGTTTCACCAACAATCCGCAACCTCAAGGTCACGAAGATGCTAGTTGACGGCGGGGCCGGCCTGAACCTGATTTCCTCCGCAGTACTCAAGAAGCTCCAGATCCCCGACAGCGAGCTTGAAGAGACTGGCACCTTTCAAGGGATAAATCCGGGAAGGAGCCAACCCAAGGGGAAGATCACATTGCCGGTGACGTTCGGCAGCGAATTGAACTTCAGGACTGAGAGGGTCACATTTGACGTGGCTGATATCCCCTTACCCTACAACGGGATACTCGGCCGACCTGCACTCGCCAAGTTCATGGCGGCCTCTCACCACGCATACAATGTGCTCAAGATGCCTGGCCCGATGAGCGTCATTTCTGTCCAAGGCGACAAGAGGGATGCACTCATCTGCGCCGACAAGATCTACCGGGAAGCAGCAGCCGCAGCAGAGCACGAGCCACTTGCCGTTGAAGCTCCCCGGGGGAACAAGAAGGCCAAGTCCGGCAAGGACAGCTCTGGTGCCCACTCCGGCAAGCGCACCTCCCCGGAGCGCTGCGCTGCCGTCGAGGACGCGCCATCGAGCTCCACCGGCAAGTGCGAGAAGGCAAAGGCAGACCAACCAAAGACTAAGCCCGGCAAGAACGGCTCTGGTGTTCGCTCCGGCAAGCCCGCCTCTCCGGAGTGCCGCGCTGCTGTCGAGGACGCGCCATCGAGCTCTGCCAGCCAGTAAGGCAAAGAAAGTTGCCAAGCTTCGAACTTTTGAGTTGTGCTCTCCGAAAGTCCATACCTTGTATGAAGAACCCACGCAGAGGGGTCGAATCGTGGTTAGGTTGCGCCGTTGATCCGTTTCGAGTCCGCTCGACGGTAAAAAAAAAGAGGTACACCGCAACCAGCCCGACGAGTTCTTCCCACCGGAGGCAACACCGCCAGCGGGCTGCTGATGTCCTGCACTTAGCAAGTGTGTTTGCGCCGGGGGGGGGTTCCTCGAAAGCGTGAGGATGAAAACATACAAGGGGGGGATCGGGGAAGAAGCACGGCCTCGACGGATTGCTGAAGACGGAAAAGCTAAGTCACCCGAGTTTTTGTACAGAGCACTTCTTAGTCCCATGCTTTTTTATGTTATGTTCCTCGTGCGTTCGTCCTTTGTACGCAAGACCTGTGCGCGAAGGAACCGACTCGTGGTTAAGTTGCATCCTTGCTTTGTTTCCGAGTCCGCTCAACAATACAAGTGCACTGCAACTGGCCCGAGGAGGTTTCTTGCCGGAGACAACACCGCCAGCTGGCTGCTGATGTCCCATACTCAGCAAGTGTGTTAGCGCCGACAAGTTCCCTAGAAGCGTAGGGTAAAAACGTACAAAGGATATAACGAAGTGGAGGGCATAACGTAGCAAGCCTTGCCGTAGGGCGCCCTTCGTATGAGAAACTTGTGCGCGGAGGAACTAACACGCGGCTGAGTTGCGTCCTTGATTTGTTTCCGAGTCCGCTCAACAATTCAAGTGCGCTGCAACTAGCCCGAGAAGGTTTCTTGCCAGAAACAACACCGCCAGCAGGCTGCTGATGTTCCGTACTCAGCAAGTGTGTTAGTGCCGGCAAGTTCCCTAGAAGCGTAGAGTGTAAACATACGAAGGGCAAAGCATGACATCGCGTTGCAGAGTCGCACCATGAAAGAATAGCTTATTACAGCGCTGTCTTAGTTGTTTTCGTGGCTATAATCACAGTGACAAGGAGAAGCCAGAGGGGCGCGCTGGCACACGGGCCCCGGCAAGCCAGCTTCGCTGGGGGCTGCAAGTGCCAAAGCTCCTTCGCGACGGGCCAGGGCCCCCGGAGGCCGCGGCGTCGGCGACAAGGGCAAAAGAAGGCACACCAGCACCTGGATCTTGGCGGAGCCAGAGTTGCCGGAGGCTGCGAAGGCCAAGATTCCTCCCCGACAAGCTAATGTCGCCGGGGGGGGGGGCTGCGGAGTCAGATTAGTTTTTCATCCCTCGTCATGCATCCTCTTATGGACCGGGGAAGGCGGGGCCGCGTCCTTGAACGAGCGTGTCTTGTAAAACCCGTGCGCGGAGGAGCCGAGTCGCGGCCAAGTTGCGCCCTTGGTTTGTTTCCGAGTCCGCTCAACAAATACAAGCGCGCCGCAACTGGCCCGGCAAGGTTGCTTGCCGGAAGCAACACCGCCAGCGGGCTGCTGATGTCCCGCACTCAGCAAGTGTGTTCGCTCCGGCAAGTCCCCTAGAAGCATAGGGTGGGAGCGTACAAGGCACGAAATCAAGTAAAGGACTTAGTCCGGCAAGCGTTCCCCTCTTTTCATTAAAAACATCCCAGTTTAGTACAAGTCCATAGAGGATGAAAAACATGATAGAGAAGATTACAGATTTTAAATACAGCTAAGGCCCGAAGGCTTACAAATTGAAAGATAAGATGCCCGTAATCCCTCTCCTGTTTCTCTGTTCGGGAGGTAGGTCAAGGAGGCCCCGGCAAGAGAAGCTTGCCGGGAAGGGCAAAAGGGGCGCCTAGGAGAGCTACGGGCGCCAGAAGACACCAAGAGAACTTCTCGGGGGCCGGCCAGGAGCTTGGCGGAGACGGAGGCGCCGGAGGCAGAGCTTGAAGACGGGGCGGTGGGACGTCAGCACGCTGTCGAGGGCGCCTCGCCCTCGTACTCCGACTTGACGGCCTTGCTGCCACCCCTCTTCCTCTTCCACAGCCTCCCTACGCCAGCCGCCCAAGGAGACGGCCCCGGGGAGTTCAGAAGGCCGACGACCCGGATGATGGGGTCGCCGGTGGCGCATGAGGCAGCGTCTGACGCCTAGTCGGACCCGCCATCGTCGTCGTCGTCGCTGTCGCTCCCCTCCTCGTCACTCTCGCTCGAGGAGGGACCTTCGCTATCGGAGGAGCTGTCCACACAACATCTCGCCTGGGTGCCAGAGTCCCCGAAGACCTTGACGGCGAGAAGGTCACCCTCCATTAACTTAAAATGGAAGGTAAACCCCGCCGTCAAGCTGTGGATGCGGGCGAACGTCTTCCACCCTCGATCGAAGTATATCACGCCGGGGGCTGGGGATACGACACTGACTCGAGTGCCGCTGATCCCGCAGCCCCTCATGCGCAACTCCAACATCTCGGGAGGATCCGGTTCCATCGCGCTCGCGAACGGGGTCGGCAGCCGGAGGCGGCGACGAGGTGCTCGACGCAGTTTGATGAAGAACTCCCAGGGGTCGTCCCCGGTGTGGACCGCCTCGAGGAAAGGAGCCGCCGGCGGAGACGGGGGAGGCGCATTGCCCTGGCCGCCTCTCCCCCGAGCGCCTCGACCACGTCCTCGACCTCGTCCGCGGCCTCGTCCCCTCCCTCTCCCCCTCTTGGCCGGCTCCGCCACCACAGGTGCGGGATAGGGAGAGGCGCGCTGCCTGGAGGCGACCCTCGCTGCCACCGTTGAAGGACCAGGATTCCCTCCCTCCATGGCAGATGGGAGGAAGAGTAACGGAAGTTGAAGACGAAGGAAGAAGAGGAAGTGCGAGACTATTGTGCTCCCCTTCCGTCCCTTTTAAAGGGCGAGGTGGGGGGCTCAGCCGCCCCACTCAACCAATCAGGGAGCAAGGAGGGCAGAGGAGCAGGGCCGACTCGCCATCTTCGCCCGTGACGGCTCGGTCTCCCACCTTCGCCGCCCACGACCCCCCCCCCCACGCATGGGAGCCGCGTGGCGAAAAAGCGGAGCCGGAGCGACGGGTAAAATGACCTCGCCCTGCACCGTGATCACGGGGGTGGATGCCTTAAAGATCGCACGCGCCACCCACATCTCCCACGAAGCCGCAATCGACGCGTGCCGTTGCAAGGGAGCGCGGTGAACACGGAGCCCAATACTGTGCGGTCCCAGGCCACGCGTGCCCGTGCACTGTTTTGGGCCTGGCCCAACAACGCTCGGCACCGTGTATGGCCCAGGCCTGGGGGCTCCTGTTGGTGTACTAAAGTAGGGGTACCTTAGTACCCCGAAATTTTGCACGGGCAGTCGCAGCACCCCCCGGCAAGGCTTGCCGGACGTCCGCCAAGGCCCTCCACCGTTCCTTATTACTGCCATTCAAGAACAAAGTACTAACCAAGAAAGCGAAGGCCCCGGCAAAAAGAGCTTGCCGGGAAGGCCAACCGAGGCATCACCAGAAGACTTGCCGCGGCGCCCCGCGCGTCCCGGCAAGGCCCGACGGCCGGCAAGCTTGCCAGCACAACAAGAGAAGGGCCGCGGCAAGGCACTTGCCGCGGCAAGGCTGCCACACCAAACTCCAGCACACCCAGCGACGTGTCATCACAAGGCCATCCCAAGGGCACGTGGCGAGGCACTACGCAGCCATGCGGAGCGAGGTGGAAAACGGAGCTGACAGAGATGCCATCGTGGCAACCGGTGGCTCACTTAACGGTCACTCCTCCTGCACTGTTGGGGCGACCGGACGGGCATTAAATGCCCTTGTCCCCTGCCGTCAGAGTTAGGTAGGGGTCACTGTTGGTCACTGTAGTACCAACCCGCGATTTTACCTTTCTACCCCCTCTTCATACGCTGCCACCTGTGGATCCCCCCTTCAGAGTATAAAAGGGAGGCCCATGCGCACGTAGAAGGGGTTGGATCCATTCGACACCCACAGCACCACCATACGCTCGCATGCTTGAGCAAGATCAAATAACAAGCAAAAGGCAGCAGTAGGGGTTTTATCTCTCCGGAGAGCCCCGAAGCTGGGTAAAAATCGCCCGTCTCCCCCGCGCGCTCGACCTCGATCTGCTCTGCGCATGACCCCCGCTCCCTTGCCGAACCAGAAGGGGCCCCCAGTGCCCCATAGGTGTTCGAGGCCACAGAGAGACGCCACATGCCCCGACACCGTTGATATGCCTAATTGATGTGAGACTATCTTCTTCTTTTTTGTCTTCTCCACAACCACCATTCTATTCCACATGTAGTGCTATGTCCATGGCCCACGCTCATATATTGCGTGAACGTTGAAAAAGTTTGAGATTACTAAAGTATGAAACAATTGCTTGGCTTATCATCGGGGTTGTGCATGATTAAATACTTTGTGTGATGAAGATAGAGCAACAGCCAGACTATATGATTTTGTAGGGATAACCTTCTTTAGCCATGTTATTTTGAGAAGACATGATTGCTTGATTAGTATGCTTGAAGTATTACTATTTCTTATGTCAATATGAACTTATATTTTAAATCATTTGGATCTGAACATTCATGCCACAATAAAGAAAATTACATTGAGAATTATGCTAGGTAGCATTCCTGATGTAGGGTGGAACCCTAATTCGTCGATCTTTCACGTTTGGAGGGGATCCTACGGAGGAAACACGAAGAACACGTGGAAGCACAAGGGGAGACACGGGGAAAACGAGAGGAAATCACTCAACCAACAAGGAATCGATCACACAAGTGCTAGATCAACATACACACATGAGATGCACAATATACATAGTCAACTAGGGTAAGGATACAAAGGAACCGTTCATCTCCAAGAGGAGGGCTTGAATCCACGAGGGGATCTTCCCGTAAAGGGGTCTTGTATCCGAGAGGATCTTCTCCGAAGAGGCCGCGGTCTCTCACGAGGAGGAGATCCGATAGATGAGCGTAGCTCTATCTCTAACATGAGCTAAACCAACGCTCACCCTAACTAGGAAGAGGTGGGGGAGTATATATAGTGCTAGCCCACAAAGGGGTAAGTGAGAGGGGGATACATGGGCCCTTGGCCCTTTCTCTGCGCACAGGCAGGTGCCGGATGTCCGGGCTGGGGCCG
This sequence comes from Triticum timopheevii, assembly GCA_963921465.1. Classification (NCBI taxonomy): domain Eukaryota; kingdom Viridiplantae; phylum Streptophyta; class Magnoliopsida; order Poales; family Poaceae; genus Triticum; species Triticum timopheevii. The sequence goes on from OY997270.1 coordinate 148,184,020, forward strand.
AATGTCCGGGGCTTCGTGACGGGCCGGATGTCCGGGCTGGGAGGCCGTATGTCCGGGCTAGCCTGGGTCTTCCAGATGCGTTCTGTGATGGGTGCCGGATTTCCGGGCTGTGGCCGGATGTCCGGGCCGGCGTGAAGAATGTCCGGGCTAGGGCCGGATGTCCGGGGCCTGTAGCAGCCGCCTCTTCTTCCTTCTCCTCTTCCATGCTTGGCCTTTGTCCTTTGATTCTCCATGGTCATCTCGGTTGTACCTGAGTATAGGCAAGGTCCATGCATGAGGTAGCAACCATGTCTCACGCGAATGGAAAGGGGAAGCATTTAGGAACGGGTTCACCTTGGGCCCAATGGCGCATAGTCGAGGTCTCATCTTATGTATCCTTGGGGCTTGGAGAGTAGTCGGAGTGTACATGGGGATGAATGTGGGATGCTCCGCATCATATCCCCCCCCCTTGGGAAAGATCCGACCTCGGATCGTGATCCTCATCACCATGGAAACGGTTGTCATGGATGGACTTGTAGTTGGACGAAGTTGAAGGCATGGCACAATCCAAGTGCTCCAATGTGTCTCCGGAGTGGTATACATGCAAAAGGAGCAAACACAAAGTGCACTTGGAAATACAATGGTTAGCGCACACAAAGTGTCCATCATGTAAGAATGAGTCCGTGCGGCAAGATAGTGCGTGGCAAGACACATGATGCTTATCAAAATGATCTAGAATGATATGCAAGGCATTCATGGGGTAATTAGCATAGTGCACAAAGCGATAAATTCTACCATTGTGCAAAATGATATCATAATGGGATGGTGCATCAAAAGCATGAACATGGCAATGGGTGCTCAATATGTGTATGTTATCATGCAATTGATGGTGGATAATATGATCATGATGTATGAATATGCCATCAAGGAAGATCACAACAAATTTGCTTAGGAAGTGAACTAGCGCATATATCATGGATGACATGGGAATACAAGATGCAAAAAGGCAATCATAATGTGTGTTAATCCATGCGTGGGGTGCAAACTTGTGGTGAGCATGATATGTCCATCGAGCATGACATGTATGAGCACAATCATCAAATATGGAGGTGTTGTTGTACCAATGCTCGATGTCATGGCATGAGTGGAGTGCCGAAGGTGCATCCAATAAGTGCGAGCGCTCCTCAATGTGAATGTCCATAGAGCCAATCTCCAATGTTGCTCCTCCATCCAATAGATGTAACATGTAGATAACAGGAAGGAAACAACAATGAAAGAGTGACCCATCCAATATGCGTATTTGAGGATGGCTCAAAGAGAAGGAGTCACCTTTAGGAGTTTCTCAAGGATCATGGAGTCGCACATCTTGTATGCCTTCACATAACCAATATGTCTCGTGGTGGTCCCGCCATGTAAATCCTTCAAAATGAAAGAACATGACAAACACTCGGAAAAAAAATGAGGTTAGCGGAAATCCAAAACCTATCATTCAAGTGGTAAGATACCCAACAAGTGTATGCATCATGCTCATCATAAGAAAGTACAAGGGAGCATTTCAAAGTATGGAGGCATATGATGTAAGAACATCCAAATACAAGAGGCTCAATCAAACAAGCATGCATCACAAGTAAAGTGTCAAAGTCTCCAAGATCAATAAGCATAGTATGGTTGCACTCAATACAAGTGGATATGAGAGAGGCAACGAATGGACACAAGAGACAATGATCAAGATATATCATGTGAGAGGCATGAGCATATATGTCATCAACCCAAGAAAGCAAGTAATAGTGGAACATGGGTGATGCAACATAGCAAGCAATCATAGCGATCAAGTCAAGCAAGCTAGTAGTGCGAAGATGCAACATACTAGGAGGAATCATGGCAAGCATGTCATTGGTGCAAATAATGTGCAAGAATAATTCACATGACATAGCACAAGCATGAAAGCAAGATATGAGAAAAATATCATCAATGTATTGGCGAGAGGCCATATGTAAGTAGCAATGGGTCATCATGACTCTCCCAACACAACAAGCATCAATAGCATGGGGCACATGATAAACATGGCAATAGCAACAAGGATCTCCACCAAGCATGCAAATACACATAGAAGTAGCATAATGGTGAATCATGGGTATATGCAAGCAAGGGTCACAATTGCATGGCAAAGGCATAGGATCAAGCATAACATGCAAAGTGAACACAATAGTATGGGCATAAGGTGACAAGTGGTAAATAGCCCATAGCCGTGTGAGAGCCAGGTAAAAGAGATGCGCGTAGTCCTTGCGCGAAGGGAGCGGTGGTAAGGATAGTCCACGGGATCCCAAGTCGTCATTGCTCTCAAGAGCTCGTTTCGTCAACTCTTGGGATTGAGAGGTTGACGAGTATACATGAGTACCTACACAAAACAAAGACAAAGGGAAAATTGTGTGTGCATGGTAGATGTACACATCATCCATCATGATGCGCACGTGCATATGTCGGTTAGCACTAAATATCCAATTCTCAAATAAATGAGATGCGTGATATAGAAACATGTCATCCATCATGAGAGGTTTGTTATTATGTATAGAATAATGGAGACTCAAATTGTGTAATGCATCATGAGAAATATCTAGAGCATTGTTATTCATGGAATGCATATGGTGCAAGCAATTATGTGAATCATGCAAAGTATGGGATGAATCAAAATCTCCTAATATGTATGAGGAAACTATGGGGGTCTCCTCATGAGCATTAGTAGCAACATCACATGGATAATATTGACAACATCCAAAACAATGCATATTCGAAACAATGTGATCATGGCATGTCATAGTAGATGAATTGCACAAATCATGTAAAGGAAGCATGGCAATATCATCACAAGAGAAGCAAAAGCCCATGACCGTCATCTCATCATCTATGCCATAAGTGCAAATGGGATTGATTTTAATGGGGCATGCATAGTTACTATGTTGAGATTGTAGGGATGCAATATGGGAGATCTCACTCATAGCATATGACAAGTTCAATGGATTGTCAAACATGAAGTGACCAATAGAATTTTCACATGATATCCTATGGAGCATAGCATCACAACTAGGCAACTCAACATGCTCATCATCATATTCATCATAACTAGGTAATTCAAGGCATGAAGGAGTTTCACTAGCATGAAGCATGGTAATAGTTGGGTCAACATCATGGGAGAAATCAATGTCAAAATGGTCCACTAGTGGAACAAGAGAAGCACCATCACCTATGTTACCTTTGGAGCAACGCTCATGTGTTGTAGGTGAGGTGTCGAGGATCGTCTCATTGTCATCTTCATCTTGATGGAACCATGTGGGGGTGCATCATTGTCCACTATGGCCATCGGTTTCTCCATTGGAGGGATGGACTCGTCGAGGATAGGCGTGTCGTCATGTAGGAGACCTAGCACCAAAGGAGAAAACACACAAGGAGTAGAGGGTAAGTCGTTAGAAATCATAGTGGCCTCACATGCCGTGTCAACTACCTCACTCTCTAAGTGTTGTGGCTCACTCACTCCCTCAAGGATGCTCTCACTCATATGGCCGGTGGAGTCACTCAAATGGCGCTCAACCTCACATAGGATGTGTGGCATGTTCTCATTTGTGGGGCTAGTGGTGGTCACACTCATCCTCTCATAGGAAATGCTCTCAATGTCACGTATGGTGGAGTCACTCATGTCACTCATGTGGTGGTAGCTCTCCTCACATGGCACTTGGGTCGTCTCATGATATGTGGGTGTCGGAGAGGTGTAGGTGCAAATGTCTCCATGCTCAACTCCTATCGCCGTAGTCAAAGGGGATGGCCCTTGCTCGACCTTCTTGTCACCGTCTTGGTGTAGGAGGCCCATATGATGTGGCACCTTGTAGCTCGTCTCCATGACCGAAGGGAATTTCCCATGCTCGGCCATCTTCCTTGGGGGGCTTCCGAAGATGGAAGTGTCTCCCTCTCTCGTAGGTAGTCGCCTTGGACTTGATGAAGTCGATGTAGGCGTACTCGTGGGAGGTAGGCGAAGATGCCGTACGTCCAAAGGCGAAGATGCCTTGAGAACACTTGGCGAAGATGCCGAAGTGGTTGATGTAGCCGTAGCACCGTCTTGGTGGTGGTCGTCTCGCGGTCTTATTTTGTGCTCTTGAAGCTTGGACTTGGCGTGAAGTAGGTCTTGTTGGGACTTGTGCATTTGCGCTTGTGGAGCATCTTCTTGATGATGATGTCGTTGTCATGCTTGACCTCGTAGTAGATGTCGTTCGTCGTCATCGTGCACATGTTGCTTGGAGGTGACTTGCCCTTCATGACGATGTGGATCACGAATGTGATGGTGGTCGCCATGTAGATGTTGACTTGGACGACTTGCGCTTGCATCTTGTTTGCGCTCCGAATACTTGTGGCTTGACCGTCGTCGTCTTGAGCATGATGAAGTGGAAGAAGACTTGATCAAGGCCCGAATCTCTTCCATCCTCGCATCTTGCTCCTCCTTTTGTGCGGCAGGCTTGTTGTCGATGTAGTCCCTTTTCCTTGCTTCAGAGTGACGAATGTCGATGGAGATGTTCTCAATGCGCTCTCGCAATCTTGATTGTGCGCCTTGCATTTGTCATTGTAGATCGAAGATCGACGCTTTTGAGATGTAGTTGTTCACGCCGTCGTTGTTGTCGTAGACCGGAGAGGGAATGCCTTGCCTATCCATCACAAGACTCGAGCAAATATGAGTGGGAGAAAGAGAAGAACGTATACCAATGTACCTTTGACCAAAGTTGAAGATGAATCAAGTTCACTCAAATGTGGACAATGAAATAGCACTATTGGTACCGATCCTTGTCGATTCTCACACCTACACAAGTAAGGCTTATAGTGGAGCTCGGTGAGGATAGTGGCACAAAAATTTAATGCAAAATGTTAGCAAGAGTCAATAATGTTGAAAAAGATTCACAAATTCGCAAGCGAAACAAGTAGACCAATAGCAATGAAAGGTACACGGAAACACACACATAGATAGATAAATGGGGTCGTGCAACCAAGGAATGAGCTCAAAATGTGGAATCCACCAAAGCGCTCGTGTTGCACAACTCAAGAGAGACGCTAGCACGATTGCTCAATAGGCGGATACGACACTTGTGCACAACCTATAGATGTGAAATGGATAAACTTCTATCCCAAGTATGCTATGTGTGTATGGTTCCCGGTGTTTCTCTCAAGAATGATATCATATGATGTAGATTTGACAATCTTATGTGCAATGGGGTATGATGCAATGGCACTTGCTCAAGAGCTCTTTGCTCTATTTTTGCTTAAAAGCTTTTTCTATATTTTTTTTCTATGGTCAATTTGTACAATGCACAAACCAAGATAGCAATTGTGTATATGCGGGAACGATATTGTGACACAATGTATGATATGATATCAATATGATATGGTATGTATGCAATGGAATGGTGGATCACTAATGTGCACAAGTAACGTTGCCGGCAATACTCAAATGGCTAGTCTCGATAGGTAAGTAACGCAAAATGGGCTAGGGGTTAACAATGCAATTGCAAGGGAATATACAAAGGTGTCGTCGAGGTTACCGTCCTTTGCGATGATGAGCGGCAGTGTTCTTGGTGTAGATACCAAGATGATGGAGACTCGTCCCTAAGTAGCCGAAACACCTTAGGAAACGGAAAAACCGCAAACTCAAAATCTCAAATGACAAATGTCAAATTGGTGGTACCGGAGAGCGGTGGTGGTGTTGCACTAGGCAATGCGGAAGTGGAAGAATGGGCTATACACGAGTCGGAGTTGAATTTGTCGTCCCTAAGTAGCCGAAACACCTTAGGAGATACAAGCCACAACTCAAACAAAATTGGGTTTAGTTGGGGTGGAAGTGTATGGTGGGCACGTGTATGTGGAAATGGTGGTGGTGGTTGATGAAGAAGCAATCGTCCCTAAGTAGCTGAAACACCTTAGGAGACTTGAATCACTACTCAAACAACCTCAAATGCAATGGGGAACAAAATGGGTTAGGTTGCGGAAGTCGGTGGTGGCTATGCGGATGATATGGTGGAGGGCCTAGGCAAACTTGCCAAATTTTGGAAAATTTCATGGATTCAAATGGTGTTGGTGTTATTTTTGTGGGATGGGGGATGTCAATAGCTTCAAAACGAGCTAAAGAACGTCAAAATCGGACTCCGGATGAATTAGTTATGGCCGAAACGGTGAAACGGGAAAAGCTGAAATGACAGGGGCCGGACATCCGGGGGTCGGGCCGGATTTCCGGGACCTGATGTCCAGAACCGGGCGCGAAATTGCGCTCCAGGAGCCGGATGTCCGGCTTGGGGCCCGGATGTCCGGCCAGATGGCCTGGATGTCCGGCCTGAGGCCCGGATGTCCGGCCCGACGATTCCAGATCGGGAATTGGACTTCGAAACTCGATTTGGGGCGGAAATGGATGATTTCAAGAGCAAAATTTGATGGATTTCGTGGATGGAAGGTGGGGAAACTTGGGGAGATGCTAGATCCACTTGAAACCAAGCAAATCCATGGATCAAAATCAACAAAACATCATCAAACCAACAAATCACAAAAAAAAATTGGGGGCTATTTTTGGTGGGGATTTTCGGATTTAGGACGAAATCAACAAAATCAAGCTAGAAAAGAGGGGTAGGGGCTCCAAAAACGTGATCAACTTGGCTCATGATACCATAATGATGTAGGGTGGAACCCTAATTCGTCGATCTTTCACGTTTGGAGGGGATCCTACGGAGGAAACACGAAGAACACGCGGAAGCACAAGGGGAGACACGGGGAAAACGAGAGGAAATCACTCAACCAACAAGGAATCGATCACACAAGTGCTAGATCAACATACACACATGAGATGCACAAGATACATAGTCAACTAGTGTAAGGATACAAAGGAACCGTTCATCTCCAAGAGGAGGGCTTGAATGCACGAGGGGATCTTCCCGTAAAGGGGTCTTGTATCCGAGAGGATCTTCTCCGAAGAGGCCGCGGTCTCTCACGAGGAGGAGATCCGATAGATGAGCGTAGCTCTATCTCTAACATGAGCTAAACCAACGCTCACCCTAACTAGGAGGAGGTGGGGGAGTATATATAGTGCTAGCCCACGAAGGGGTAAGTGAGAGGGGGATACATGGGCCCTTGGCCCTTTCTCTGCGCACAGGCAGGTGCCGGATGTCCGGGCTGGGGCCGGATGTCCGGGGCTTCGTGACGGGCCGGATGTCCGGGCTGGGAGGCCGTATGTCCGGGCTGGCCTGGGTCTTCCAGATGCGTTCTGTGATGGGTGCCGGATTTCCGGGCTGTGGCCGGATGTCCGGGCCGGCGTGAAGGGCCGGATGTCCGGGCTGGGGCCGGATGTCCGGGGCCTGTAGCAGCCGCCTCTTCTTCCTTCTCCTCTTCCATGCTTGGCCTTTGTCCTTTGATTCTCCATGGTCATCTCGGTTGTACCTGAGTATAGGCAAGGTCCATGCATGAGGTAGCAACCATGTCTCACGCGAATGGAAAGGGGAAGCATTTAGGAACGGGTTCACCTTGGGCCCAATGGCGCATAGTCGAGGTCTCATCTTGTGTATCCTTGGGGCTTGGAGAGTAGTCGGAGTGTACATGGGGATGAATGTGGGATGCTCCGCATCAATTCCACATCAAAAATTCTGTTTTTATCATTTCCCTACTCGAGGATGAGCAGGAATTAAGCTTGGGGATGCTTGATACGTCTCCAAGGTATCTATAATTTTTTATTGTTCCATGCTATTATATTACCCGTTTTGGATGTTTATGGGCTTTAATTTACACATTTATATCATTTTTTGGACTAACCTACTAACCAGAGGCCCAGCCTGTATAGCTATTTTTTTGGCCTATTTCAGTGTTTCGAAGAAAAGGAATATCAAACGGAGTCCAAACGGAATGAAACCTTCGGGAGCGATCTTTTTGGAACAAACGTGATCCAGAGGACTTGGAGTGGAAGTCAAGAAACAAGCGAGGAGGCCACGAGGGTGCCCGGCGCCCCCCTAGGGCTGGGTGCGCCCCCACCCTCGTGGGCCCCTCGAGCGTCCACCGACCTACTTCTTCCTCCTATATATACCCATGTACCCCGAAAACATTAGAAGCAACCACGAAAAAGTATTTCCACCGCTGTAACCTTCTGTATCTGCGAGATCCCATCTTGGAGCCTTTGCCGGCGCTCCGCCGGAGGGGGAATCGATCACGGAGGGTCTCTACAACATCTCCAAGGCCTCTCCAATGAGTTGTGAGTAGTTTACCACAGATCTTCGGGTCCAGAGGTATTAGCTAGATGGCTTCTTCTCTCTCTTTGAATCTCAATACCATGTTCTCCTCGATCTTCTTGGAGATCCATTCGATGTAACTCTTTTTGCGGTGTGTTTGTCGAGATCTGATGAATTGTGGGTTTATGATCAAGTTTATCTATGAGAAATATTTGAATCTCCTCTGAATTCTTTTATGTGTGATTAAGTTATATTTGCAAGTCTCTTCGAATTATCAGTTTGGTTTGGCCTACTAGATTGATCTTACATGCAACGGGAGAAGTGCTTAGCTTTGGGTTCAATCTTGCGTTGTCCTTTCCCAGTGACAGTAGGGGCAGCAAGGTACGTATTGTATTGTTGCCATCGAGGTTAAAAAGATGGGGTTTATATCATATTGCATGAGTTTATCCCTCTACATTATGTCATCTTTCTTAATGCGTTACTCTGTTCTTTATGAACTTAATACTCTAGATGCATGCTAGATAGCGGTCGATGTATTGAGTAATAGTAGTAGATGCAGGCAGGAGTCGGTCTACTTGTCACGGACGTGATGCCTATATAGATGATCATGCCTAGATAATCTCATAATTATTCGCTTTTCTATCAATTGCTCGACAGTAATTTGTTCACCCACCGTAATAATTATGCTATCTTGAGAGAAGCCACTAGTGAAACATATGTCCCCCGGGTCTATCTCTTATCATATAAGCTTTCAATCTACTTTTATTTGCATCTTTTACTTTTCCTGTCTATATTATAAAATACCAAAAATATTTATCTTATCATATTATCTCTATCAGATCTCACTTTTGCAAGTGGCCTTAAAGGGATTGACAACCCCTTTATTGCATTGGTTGTGAGTTCTTGTTTGTTTGTGTAGGTGCGTGGGACTTTTGAGGAGCCTCCTACTGGATTGATACCTTGGTTCTCAAAAACTGAGGGAAATACTTACGCTACTATTGCTGCATCACCCTTTCATCTTTAAAGAAAACCAACGCAAGCTCAAGACGTAGCAGGGCCCCGTGGGGCGTGCAACAAACTATGATTTCCTAGTTAACATACTGCATTTATTTTTCCTGTGTTGTTTCATGGATTCGTTGTTGTACGTTGGCGTGTAGGAACAACTTAGCTTGGCATGTTTGAAGTAGTATCCGCCTCGCGAGGTACCCGCTTCGGGCCTTGCCGGGCGCCTTAGGAGCTGGAAAAAACTCATTGAGAGACTGACATTTTTCGAACCCTGGTCACAAGGGCTGCTGGCCATGGCCCGGCGCTTCGTGTCACGGTACCAGAGGGGCATAGACTAAGAGGGTTGCTCCCGCTGTGAATTCAAATGAGAGTGCCTCGCGAAAATCAAAAGAAAAAAGGCTCACGAGGGCACCCGTACAGCCCCCCTCACAAGGTGTGCGCAAGTCAGACAAAGAGCTAAAGACAGAAAATAGAGGCAGAAGGCGATGGAACAGAACCGGAAAAGAACTCCGGAAGCAACTTCAATCAAGGTTCAATCAAGGAGGAGCGAGCCAACTACAGAAAGCAAATGAAAAGACGCGTCCAGCACCTAGTCTAGTCTTCAAGTCTTCTCACCAGCATGGAGCTAAGTGCTGCCACTGGGCGTGGGAGGGAGCTCTCGAAGCCCAAGGGCGGCACTCCTGACACTCCAGGGCATGTACAGCCCCACTCATTATTATGTGAGAGTTTCATGGGCAGCAAGCTTCACAGGCACTAGACCTTCTTCACATGCACTGGGCCTTTCTTCAGGGGTAGAACTTCCGGAGGTGCTGGATGTTCCAGGCGTTCGGGATGGGTAACTCGTCCTGGGTTTCCAAGTGCATGACGCCAGGCTTGGAGACGTGGACTACCTTGAACGGGCCCTCCCACCTTGAGCGTCCTGGGGTGGATGCTGCGACAGTGATACCGCCGCAGCGCCTGCTGGTATCTTGCCGCCCTTAGTGCGGCTTCACGGCGGCGTTCCCCCCCCCCCCAGCACGAGGTCCATCCCCCGCATGGCATCCTGCTGCGCCTCATCAAACGCCAGGACCCACGTGGAGCGATGCCTGACCTTGTGAGGGGGAACCGCTTCTGCTCCGTAGACGAGGAAGAACGGGGTCTCGCCCGTTGGCTTGGTGGCGGTGGTGCGGATGGACCACAACATGGACTGGAGCTTGTCGTGCCAGCCTTGCCGCAGGCCTCCAGCTTCTTCTTGAAGGTCCTGGTCTTGAGGCCCTTCAAGACCTCCACATTGGCGCGTTCGGCCTGGCCGTTGCTCCGGGGGTGCTCCACCAAAGTGTAGCATATCTGCGTTCCAAGGATAGCACAATACGTCTTGAAGAGATTGCTAGTGAACTGTGAACCGTTGTTGGTGATGATGCGGTTAGGGACCCCAAACCAGCTTACGAGGCCTTTGATGAACTTGACCACCGAGCCGGCTGGGATGGTGCGGACGACTTCCACCTCCGCCCACTTGTTGAACTTGTCGATGGCGACGTAGAGGTAGCGGTAGCCCCCAGGCGCTCGAGGGAATGGGCCCAAGATATCCAACCCCCAGACCGCGAACGGCCACGAGAGTGGGATAGTCTGGAGGCCATGCGCAAGCTGGTGAATCTGCTTGGCATGGAACTGGCAGGCCTCGCAGGACTTCACCAGCTCGGTCGCGTCGTTGAGTGCCGTAGGCCAATAGAATCCGCTGCGAAATGCCTTGCTGATGAGGGTCCGTGATGATGAGTGGTGTCCGCAATCTCCATCATGTATGTCGGCCAGCAGCTCTTTCCCTTGTTCCCTGGAGATGCAAAATAGGGAAACGTCATTCGGCCGCTTCCGGTATAACTCACCGTCTTGGATGTAGTAGGCCGTGGCCTGCCGGCCCACGCGCTCCACGTCCTCCTCTTTCTCCAACAGCGTCCCTTGCATCAGGTATTCCTAGAATTCCTCGGTCCAGCATCCCTCCCGAGGCTCTAGCGCCAAGAGTAGATGCGCTCCCGAGGTCGGGCCACAGGTCGGGGCTCTTGTGGCAGGTGGCTCAGGGAGTTCTTCCTGAGGCTGTGCCGTTCTTGAAAGTGGTGGTGCCGCCGACGCCTTGAAGAGTCGTTCCTCGAAAATGCCAGGCTCCTGGGGAAACCGTTTGGACGCCCTCCTGGTGATGTCATTAGCCTCTTGGTTGGTGCTACAGGGCACATGCTCCAACTCCAGCCCCCAGAACTGCTTCTCCATCTTGCGTACTTCCGCGAGTGCTTCCATGTGCTCGTCCTTCGGCTCGTACACCTTGTTGGAGAAGTTGACTAGGAGTTGTGAATCGCCCTTGATGATGAGGCGCTTCACTCCCAGTACTGCTACAACTTTCAGGCCTGCTATGAGGCCCTCGTATTCTGCTATGTTGTTGGAGACCATCTCGCCCTGCTGGAAACAGAGTTGTACGACGTAGTAGAGCTTGTCCTGAGTGGGTGATATAAGCATTGCACTATCCCCCGCGCCCTACCGCGAGAAGGAACCATCGAAATACATGACCCAGCCATCTGGTGCCTCACTTCCTGGGGAGAGAGACCGATCCTCGCCCACCTTGAGCTCTGGTGCGTCCGTCCACTCTGCCACGAAATCAGCAAGTGCGGCTCCCTTGATGACCCTGGTTGTGCTGAACTCCAACTGAAACGCCTGCAACTTGATGTTCCATTCGGCGACTCTCCCAACGGAGTTGGGGCTCTTGAATACCCTTTCCAACGGGTAGGCCGAGACGACCTTGATGGGGTGACCTTGAAAGTAGTGCTATAGCTTACGCGAGGCCACCAAGAGCGTGAGTAATAGGAGGCATGGGGTACCATGCTCTTGCATCCCGCAACACCGTGCTGACGAAGTACACTAGATGCTCGACGAGGGTGGGGGCGCTGATGTGGCATGCGTCTTCCAGAGGTTGAGGCGCCTCCTGAGACAATGGAGCCCTCAATGCCTTGTCGCTTGGTGGGGCCGCTTCAGCCCCGGTGGCATCATCCTGCTGAGCTTGGTCCCTTGTTGCCGTTGTCGTGGTCCTGGCGAGGCTTTCATGGTCTTGTGTTGCCCCGGCTGAGGCTGTAGCTATTGGAGATATGCCCTAGAGGCAATCATGTATGATGATATTTCATATGTGTTTATGAATAAAGATAGTCATTGGATGTAATCAATGATACTTGTTGGCAAGTACGTGAGTTGTCTGTGAGATCTTGTGTTGTATGGTACATCCTAGATTGTCCCTAGTTGCAAGTGACGTGTGGGCATACGTCAGACTAGACTAGCATATGACACGTTCGATGGCTTGGTCTCACTAGCCATGGAGCATTGGATGCTAATCGGATAATATGGACTCGGAAGGATCTTGTCTGATTCGACAGAGTCAGATCCGAGTCGAGATAAGGTCCGAGTTGGACAGACCCATCTAGGAGACGCAGTGATATGTCATATGTGAGTCTCTAGTACAACATACATTCTATGTCCTAAGACCTGAGCTGGCGCATGTACTCGGGATGGTGACAGACTTGCTTTGGGCCAGCCAAACGCTACTCCGTGACTGGGTAGTTACAAAGGTAGATTTCGGGTTTGTCCAGTCCCATGCTGTGAGACATGGTCGAGCAAGATAGGATTTGCCCCTCCGATAAGGAGAGATATACTCTGGGCCCCTCGTGTGATCCGACCAGGATAAGCATGGCCATGCGACAAGGATTATGAGATAAACCGGTTTGTGGTCGGTATCACTGGAACGAGAAAGAGGTCGGGCTTGCACAAGGATGACAGTCTCGCCTTGTGCCCGACAACATATATCGTGCAGCAAAGGGAACAGAAGTGTGACACGTTGTACAGGTTTGCCTAACCAGCTTCATGGTCTGCTTGGTGTTCGGCATGCCTTGCTAGAGGCCGCTACCAACCGTGCAGTTCGGAGGTGATCCGAACTGCGACCAAGCCGACTTGAACCTAAGGGGTCGTGCGCTTAACGGAAAGAACCTACGAGGACGGATCCGAGGACACTGGTCGCATGTGATCCGAGCTGTATTCAGATTGTGGCCGAGTAGACTTGTGGGCTTTAGGGTCCATGTGAGGCCCAAGTGTTGAGCCCGCGACGGACGCCTATATAAAGTAGAGGTATGGCACACTCATGCGGTTGATCGCTTCGGTGCTACAACTAGGGTTTGCATGTGTTTCGAATAGCCACCTCCACTCGCCGCCGACTGTGTGATCGGACCTAGTAGTCCGCCGCACGGTGTTCCTCCTGCACGTGCGGATATCGTTAGAGGCGGTGCACTTGCGCTGCTCCGACGAACTTGTACGTGGGATCGAACGACTGGCTGTTTGAGGGAGATCGGACAAGGAGTAGACGATCCACACGGACGCGCTGCCTCAATTCTACTTCTGCTGCACGGCACTGCGCGTATAGTGGTAATAATCTGTGATCCATCTCCCGTAGCATGTTCTTGGTCGTTCTGCGCATAGTAAATTTTAATTTGCAGTCGACGCACCCTACCGTAGACGACAGCAGTAGCTGGGTGGGACGCGGCCTTAGCCTGGCGCTCCTCCCGAACCGCCACCAGGGCTGCGCTGGCGGAGAAGGGAGTGGCAGCAAGGTAGAGCACTAGGGGATCGAGAGGGCGCGGCGCCACCATCACCGGGGGGGGGGGGGGGGGGGGCTGGTCCTGTACTTCTTAAGGTCCTGAAACGCTTGGTCGGCCTCCTATGTCCACTCAAATGGGTCCTTTTTCTTCATCGGCTTGAAGAATGGTAGGGAGCGCTCCCCAAGCTTGGAGATGAAGCGTCCTAATGCGGTCACGCGACCGGCGAGCTTCTGCATTTCTCTGAGGGTTTGCGGTGGACTCATGTCTTTGATCACCTTGACCTTCTCTGGGTTGGCCTCGATCCCCCTGTGGGACACGAGGAAGCCCGACAGCTTGCCGGAAGGGACGCCAAACATGCACTTCTCTGGGTTGAGTTGCAGGTCTACCTAGCGGAGGCTCACGAAAGTCTCCTCCAAGTCCTGGATCAAGGTCCTTGCCTCCCAAGATTTCACCACATTGTCGTCGACGTAAGCCTCGGCGTTCCTCCCGAGCTGCCGGCCCAAGGCAATGTGCATCAGCCGTTGGAAGGTCGCGCTCGCATTGCGCAACCCGAATGACATGCAAGTGTAGCAGTACACCCCACATGGGGTCAGGAAGGCTGTCTTCTCCACGTCTTCTACCGCCATCTTGATCTGGTGATAACCCGAAAAAGCATCCAGGAAACACAGCAGGTCGCACTCGGTCATGTGGTCGATGATCTGGTCGATGCGGGGAAGTGGGAACTGATCTTGGTGGCAGGCCTTGTTGAGGTTGGTGAAGTCGACGCACATGCGCTCCTTTCCCCCTTTTTTGCCACGACAACGGGGTTCACTAGCCATTCGGGGTAGCGAACCTCGCGAAATACACCTGCTGCCTCCAGCTTGCGGGTTTCTTGGATGATGAAGGCTTGCTTCTCCGTGGACTGCCACCTCGCCTTCTGCTTCACAGGGTGTACATTGGGGCACACCTTCAGGTGATGCTCAATCACCCCCCTTGGGACCCCCACTAGCTGCTTGGGTTCCCTTGCGAACACCTCCTTGTTCGAGCGCAAGAACTTCACCAACGGCTTCTCTTGGTCGGGGTCGAGGTCGGCACCTATGGTGAAGGTGGCTCCCGAGGACCCGTCTTCCTCAACTGGCACCTTCGTGGTCTCCGCCTTATCCTGAGTGAACAATTGCTTCTTTTTGGTCAGTGCAGCTTCCTTGGCCTTGGAGGCGTCCGCGTCGGTGGGTTGCGCCGCCACGGCGGCCTTGAGGGGAAGCTTGAGCGCCATAAGAGCCTCCTTGGTATCTCCAGCTACGGTGTGGACGCCCTTGCTTCCGGGCATCTTCATGAGGTTGTAGGCCGGATGTGTTGCTGCCATGAGCTGAGCCAGGGCAGAGTGTCCGATGATGGCGTTGTACAGGAGGCCGATCTGAGCAATGTCTAAGTCGACCAGCTCCGTGCGGTAGTTGTCGCCGGTGCCGAAGGTCATGGGAAGGCGGATCTGCCCCAGGGAACTGGAGGAACCGCCTCCGACGCTTGAGAAAGGCTTGCTGGGACGAAGCTGCTCCAGCGGTACATGGAGGAGGCTGAAGGCCTCCACCGAGAGCACGTTGAGGCCCTTGGCCCCAGCACTGGCACCGGTCGCTGGGGCCGGAGGCGCGATGTCTGCCATGAGGGCGAAGCGCGGTGTTGGTGGAGTGTAGGTCGACGGGAGGAATGTTTTGGAGCCCCCCTACCTGGCGCACCAAATGTCAGATTTCGTGTCCCAGCAAAATCCTTGAGGTTCGAGCATTGGGGTGCGCACAAAGATTTCCCCTACCGAATCTCGCCCTCAGCCTCGTCGCGATCTCTAAGCTTAGCTCGATGAACTCACAACACAAGAGATGCAAGATTTATACTGGTTCGGGCCACCGTTGTGGTGTAATACCCTACTCCAGTGTGGTGGTGGTGGATTTCCTCTTGCGTTGATGATGAATAGGACAAGGGAAGAACAACCTCCTGAGGAGAGGTGTTCTTGTGCTTGGTGGATGCGCTTATGAACTGAGTTTGTTTCTCTCCCCAGTGGTTGTTGTGGCTAGTCCTATTTATAGGGGTCCTAGTACTCTCCCCAAATATTGAGTGGGAAGGGATCCAACAACGGCCAATTTGAAAGGGGACAACTAGTGCAAGCTATCCTGACTAAAGGTGGTCTTCGCCTGTCAAAGGCGCTTGTGGTGACGCCATCTTGGGCTCCACGATGACCTCCATCCTGCCATCCTGCTAGTCTTGGTCTTGTTGCACCGATATGGAAACCTTTGCCTGATGCCTCGGTACTCCGCGCCTGCGCTTGCCCCCTTAGCACCAAAGGGGAGACAAGGACACTGCATGCGCTGGCGCCTGCCTGGCCTTGGTCGTCATGGCTTGCGTCATGAGAACCTCATGAGGTACCCCTTGTCTTGATCTCTCTGCCCCCTCGCGAGCCCGCCTGGTGAGGCCACTCCTGAGGAGGCCTAGTGTCGTCCGCCTCGCGAGGCTTGGCCCCTCGCTAGGGTCTTGAGTGTTGGTTGACGAAGACGAGCCGTACTGGGCCACTGGTGGGGCCAGGCCATGGGTCGCAGGCAGGCAAGTCTGGGGACTCCCGTTCCCAGAACGCCGACACATGTTGCTGATGACCGGCGAGCAGAGCATTGGGAGCACGCCAGTAGTGGCCACGCACTTGAGCTGATCGGAGGAGCTGAAGGTGATGGCATATTTGGACCACCTGAGCGGGCGAGTTGCCTCCGGTTTGGGGAGCAATGTGTTCACCTCGCACGCGAACTACTTGAAGATATGGTGAGAAGCTGGGGCCTGTGAGCCGCCTAGGATGTAGGCGATGGCTCGAGGCTCCTGGAAGCCCCCAGCCCCCTCTTCCTGGTGATGATCTTTGTTCCTTCTTGGTGGTGGAGGCAGTGGAGGAAGAGCAGCGTTGCCCTGAGGCCGGTCCTTGTGAGGCTGGTCCCTCCAGGCACAGTCGCGAGGCTGGCCCTGCCACCGATCCTCTCGAGGCTGGTCGCGCCACTCCTGGCGATGGTCGTGGCCGTCCTAGCGTCCTCCACCTCATCCGCCTCCACGACCGTAGCCTCGATCGTTGCGCTCGGGGCATCAACCGAGGCGCCCGTCATGGAGGGCCCTGAGCTCCTGGCAGTCGTTGGTGTTGGGGCTGTGGACATTTTCTGGAAGACGTAGAATGGTCAGTTGCTCTTCGATGACTCGGGGTGGTCAAAGCTGCGCTCCATCTCTTGCTCGGCCGCAAGCACAGCTGGTCCCTTGCGCTTCATGTCCTTGGCCTTGGCTTTCTTGTCTTCTGGTTCAGCATCGGGGAGCTCGAGGAGGGAGAGGCGTCCCTCCTCAGCCCTCGCGCACTTCTTCACCATGTTGAACATCTTCAAGGCTGTGCAGAGGACCTCGTGGATGGCGAGATCCTCCTTCATCTTGATGTCACGGACACCATCAGTGAACGCCAATATGATAGCCTCGTCTGACACCTTGGTGTTCTTGAGGCGAACGTCGTTGAAGCACTGGATGTACTTCTGCAGGGTCTCCCCTGGCTGCTGCTTGATGCGTCACCCGCGGCTGGCGAGCGGTCGCTAGTGCCCTGGAAGTTGGCGATTAAGCGGTCGCGCATCTCGTCCCAGGAGGAGACAGATCCCATGGGGAGATTCAGGAGCCAGGAGCACGCGCCATCCTTGAGGGCCATTGGAAACTAGTTTGCCATGATCTTCTTATCGCCACTAGCCGCCTCAATGCTCAACTCGTAGAGCTACAGGAACTCATTGGGGTCGGCGGTGCTGTCATAGCGCGGGGACAGGTCAGGCTTGAACTTGCCCGGCCAGACGATGTTGTGAAGCTCCGGGGTGAACGCGCGGCAACCTGCTGTGGTCACGGGAGCCCGTCGAGGAGGTGGAGCCTGTTCTTGGTGCCCGCGAGCCACTGCTACGTCTTGACCTTGCGTTGGTTTTCCTCAAAGAGGAGAGGGTGATGCAGCAAAAGTAGCGTAAGTATTTCCCTTAGTTTTTGAGAACCAAGGTATCAATCCACTAGGAGGCTCCTCAAAAGTCCCACGCACCTACACAAACAAACAAAGAACTCGCAACCAACACAATAAAGGGGTTGTCAATCCCTTCAAGGCCACTTGCGAAAGTGAGATCTAATAAAGATAGTAAGATAAGATAAATATATTTTTGGTATTTTATAATATAGATGCAAAAAGTAAAGATGCAAATAAAGGTAGATTGGAAGCAAATATGATAAGCGATAGACCCGGGGGCCATAGGTTTCACTAGTGTCTTCTCTCAAGATAGCATAAGTATTACGGTGGGTGAACAAATTACTGTCGAGCAACTGATAGAAAAGTGAATAATTATGAGATTATCTAGGCATGATCATGTATATAGGCATCACGTCCGCAACAAGTAGACCGACTCCTGCTTGCATCTACTACTATTACTCCACACATTGACCGACTCCTGCCTGCATCTAGAGTACTAAGTTCATAAGAACAGAGTAACGCATTAAACAAGATGACATGATGTAGAGGGATAAACTCAAGCAATATGATATAAACCCCATCTTGTTATCCTCGATGGCAACAATACAATACGTGCCTTGCAACCCTTTCTGTCACTGGGTAAGGACACCGCAAGATTGAACCCAAAGCTAAGCACTTCTCCCATGGCAAGACAGATCAATCTAGTAGGCCAAACCAAACTGATAATTCGAAGAGACTTGCAAAGATAACTCAATCATACATAAAAGAATTCAGAGAAGATTCAAATATTATTCATAGATAAACTTGATCATAAACCAACAATTCATCGGATCTCGACAAACACACCGCAAAAAGAGTTTACATCAAATAGATCTCCACAAGAGAGGGGGAGAACATTGTATTGAGATCCAAAAAGAGAGAAGAATCCATCTAGCTACTAAATATGGACCCGTAGGTCTGTGGTAAACTACTCACAACTCATCGGAGGGGCAAGGATGTTGATGTAGAAGCCCTCCGTGGTCGATTCCCCCTCCGATAGAGTGCCGATGAAGGCTCCAAGATGAGATCTCGCGGATACAAAAGGTTACGGTGGTGGAAATTGTGTTTCGTCTGCCGCCTGGATGTTTTCGGGGTACGTAGGTATATAAAGGAGGAAGAAGTACGTCGGTGGCCGCCCGAGGGGCCCACGAGATAGGGGGTGCGCCCTACAGGGGGGCGCCCTCCTTTCTCGTGGGAGCCTCGGCTGCTTCTTGACTTGCACTCCAAGTCCTCTGGATCACGTTCGTTCAAAAAATCACGCTCCCGAAGGTTTCATTCCGTTTGGACTCCGTTTGATATTCCTTTTCTTCGAAATACTGAAATAGGCAAAAAAAACAGCAATATGGGCTGGGCCTCCGGTTAGTAGGTTAGTCCCAAAAATTATATAAATGTGTAAAATAAAGCCCATAAACATCCAAAAGGGGTAATATAATAGCATGGAACAATCAAAAATTATAGATACGTTGGAGACGTATCAAGCCTCCCCAAGCTTAATTCCTGCTCGTCCTCGAGTAGGTAAATGATAAAAAGAGAATTTCTGATGTGGAATGCTATCTATCATAATTCATAATGTAATTTTCTTTATTGTGGCATGAATGTTCAGATCCAAATGATTCAAAATAAAAGTTCATATTGATAAAAGAAATAGTAACACTTCAAGCATACTAATCAAAGTAATCATGTCTTCTCAAAATAAAATGGCAAAAGAAAGTTCATCCCTACAAAATCATATAGTTAGGCTATGCTTCATTTTTTCACACAAAGATGTTCCCAACTTCTATACCCTCGATGACAAGCCAAGCAATTGTTTCATACTTCACGCAATACATGAGCGTGAGCCATTGATATAGCACTATGGTGGAATAGAATATGATAATGGGGATTGTGTGGAGAAGACAAAAAGGGAGAAAGTCTCACATTGACGAGGATAATCAACGGGCTATGGAGATGCCCATCAATTGATGTCAACATGAGTAGTAGGGATTGCCATGCAACGGATGCACTAGAGGTATAAATGAATGCTCAACAAAAGAAAACTAGTGGGTGTGCATCCAACTTGCTTGCTCACGAAGACCTAGGGCATTTGAGGAAGCCCATCGTAGGAATATACAGCCAAGTTCTATAATGAAAAATTCCCACTAGTATGAAAAAGATAACTTATGGGACTCACTATATGAAAAACATGGTGCTACTTTGAAGCACAAAAATATGAGACTCATTACATGAAGAACAAGGTGCTACTTTGAAGCACAAGTGTGGAAAAATAGATAGTAGAATTGCCCTTTTTATTTATTTTCTTTTTTTTTCTTTTTTTCCTTTTTTGGGCCTTTCTTTTTTCTTTTGGCCTTTCTTAATTTTTTTTGGGCAATGCTCTAATAATGATGATCATCACACTTTCATTGATTACAACATATGAATTACAACTCGAAACAAGATATGACTCTATATGAATGCCTCCGGTGGAGTACCGGGATGGTGCAATGAATCAAGAGTGACATGTATGAAAAATAATGCATGGTAGCTTTGCCACAAATACGATGTCAACTCAGGAGCGGCTTCTGGTTGTTCCTGATGGGCCTGTTCTGCTCCTACACAAGCAAATCAACAATCGAGATATCAACAAGGAAAGAGCACCCATGCGCGCCCCACAACAGGAAGTGAACAAATACTTACGCTGGGGGCTGCTTCGAGGAGAGATTGCCGGGTCCGACAAGGTTGTCTCGGACGCGCCCTCTATTGTCACAGTGGGATCATCGTCGATGACAACCACGGGGACCTTGGCCCTCTTTGCTGCTCTCTCGGCCAGAGTCCTGAAAAGGAACAAGGTTCAGAGGGAAGCAGATCAGATACAAGACAGGAAGCAGCAAGAATCGAAGAAATATAAGTACAACAAGAAGAAAGTCTTACTCCTCCTCCTCTTCTTCCTCCTCGTCGGAGCTCAGCGCGGAGAGGTCGAAGTCCGGTACTCTATCAGCGCGACGAGGCGGAGGAGTAGGCTCCCTTGGACGCTTGGCGGGAGCTGCGGCAGGATCACAAGCGGCGGCTCGAGAAGACCCTGCTCCAGTTGCCGGCACGGCATGAGATGCTCCCGCGGCAATGGTGCTTGTCGCGGTGGAGCATGTCCCGCGGCGCGGCAGCTGTTGGCCTGCCTGCCGCCCTGCTGTGTCTCCGGTCCTGCGGAGGCGCCTTCTTGGTTGAGCTGGGGGTTGCGCTGGGGGCTCCGCCTGCGGCAAGCTGCCCGAGGATGGCTGGCCGCTCACACCCTCGGCAGGCTCGTTCATTTCGGCTTCGGGCTCTCCCTCGCCGACGACTTTCCCGACAAGCTCTTCTCGATCGGCAAGGCTTGCCGCTTCGGCCGCCTCTGCCTCCTCCACAGTGAACCCAAATTCACCCGCGGCGGCAGCCGCTGCCGCCTATTCCGCCCTGGTGGCGATGCGCCGCATCTCATCGTCGGTGGTGTCGCGGGTAAGGAGCCTCTGCTCGTCGGCACAGACCGCTACCTCCACCAGGTCGTCGAAGAATTGCTGCACGACGTCGTCGGGGGGCTCTTGCCAAGTTGGGATGATCCCGTGCGAGTCGCACTCTGGCATCATTGCACGGATGCGATCGAGCTGGGAGTTGTTGCACAATGGGATGACGCCCTGTGGCAGCCTGAACCACTCGGGATGGTTGGGGTCGTGCTTGAACAGTTCCTTGAGCGTCCCATCCAACTCCAAGACAGTAAAATTGAAATAGAGGCCCGGGCGCAGCCTCATGATATCCGCTGGACCCCCAAATAGCCAGGCGGGTCTCCCCCTCTCCTGCAGAGGTGCGATGCAGCGGCGAAGAAAGTCCGCGCCAACAGCCCCTACAGTGAGCCCGGCAAGCCTGAGCCGCAAGATCCGGGTGGTGGCGATCTTCAGCCTAGCATCGTCCGCCGCCAGGGCGCTCCAATCGCCGCCGCGTACTACTCGGGCTTGGCGCAAGTTGGTGAATGGCTGCGGATCCTTATCAACAATCCAACACCATTCCGCTCTCCACTCCTCCCATTTGCTACGGAGCTCCCCCTCCAAATAGACCTCCTTCATACCGGCTCTCAAGATCCAGGCGATCCCGCCAGATAAGGGCTCTCCTTTCTCGACTCGGGGCATGAAGTAGTGGCGGAAAAGGGCTACGTTTGGGTGGATTCCGACGAAGTTCTCGCAGAGATGTGCGAAAACCGCCATGGTCAGAACGGCGTTGGGGGTGAAATCGAGGAGATGGAGCCCGTATGTGTTCATGATGTCACAGAAGAAATCGGAAAAAGGCGGGCAGAGCCCGCAATAGAAGAACAGTGGGAAGAAGGGGTATCCTTTTGGACACCGTTTCGAAGTAGAAGCTTCGGCGGAGAGTACCTGCGTGCGCGGATGCGCCCGCGTCTCCGTCGACTAGAAGAGGTAGAACCATTCCCTCAGCTCTTTCGCGGAGAGCTCAGGGGGGAAGAGTGCCCGCTCCTTCCGCAGCGCCTCAAGCCGCAGCGCCTCGGTCGACTTCGCACCCTTGCCGGTCTTCGGAGCCATGACGGAGGCGGTGGGGGAGGGCGAGGGCGTTGGCGGCGACGGCGGCGACGGGGGGCGGAGCGCTACTCTCTTTCGGCTTGGGAAGTGGAGGGGAGCGGCGGAGATTTCTGAGTAAGGAACCGCAAGTGGTGAAGGTGGGGGAACGGCCCCTGTTACCTCTGCTTATAAAGAGGAGAGGCGAACGTTACGCCTTTTTCGATTAAAGAATCACCCACGATCTCTCCCACGACGCCGCGTTCGACGCGTGCCGTTACGGGAGGGCGCGGTGGATACGGAGTTAGATTTGGTGTGGACCCAGGCCGCGTATGCCCGTGCCCTGTTTTGGGCCTGGCCCAACAACGCTCGGCACTGTGTGTGGCCCAGGCCCGGGGGCTCCTGTCGGTGTACTAAAGTAGGGGTACCTTAGTATCCCGAACTTGTGCACGGGCAGTCGCAGCGCCCCGCGGCAAGGCTTGCCGGATGCCCGCCAAGATTCTCCTTAGTTCATTTTAAAGCCATTCAAGAACAAAGTGTTTTAACTAAGAATACAAGGCCCCGGCAAGAGGAGCTTGCCGGGAAGGACAAGGCCCCGGCAAGAGGAGCTTGCCGGGAAGGACAAGGCCCCGGCAAGAGGAGCTTGTCGGGAAGGCCAACCAAGGCATTTCAAGAAACTTGCCGCGACGCGCCGCCCGTCCCGACAAGACCCGGCGAGTAAACGAGCTTCCAGGTGCGACAAGGCAACGACCGCGGCAAGGCGCTTGCCGCGGCGAAGCCACCACTCTGTGCCCACGCTCCAGCGCATCCGTCTACGTGTCGCCGCAGGACCGTTCCAGGCGCACGTGGCGGGAAGCTGTGCAGCCAAGCGGTGCGAGGTGGCGAGTGGAGATGACGAGAAGGCCATCGTGGCAAACGGTGGCGCACCTAACGGTCACTTTTCTGCACTGTTGGGCGACGCGGACGGGCATTAAATGCTCTTGTCCCCTGCCATCAGAGTTAGGTAGGGTGCACTGTAGAGGCAGTTGTACCAACCCCTCTTTTTACATTTGTACCCCTGTCTGTGTTGCCACCTGTCGGTGACCCCTTTAACCTATAAAAGGAGGCCCATGCGCAACGTAGAAGGGGTTCGACTCATTCGAAACTACTGAACGCTCACGCTCTCGAGCAAGAACATAATACCACCACAAAGCAGCAGTAGGAGTTTTATCTCTCCGGAGAGCTCCGAAGCTGGGTAAAATCCCTCGCGTGCCTCGCCTCGATCTGCTCTTTGTGCGCCCTCCGCTCCCTGCCGGACCGAGAAGGGGCCCTGCCCGTAGGTGTTCGTTTCCCATGACATCATATCTTGGTATTGTATTCAGCAAGCAAAACAAAATAAAATGACATTGCAAGGATAGCACAACTCATGTGAAGAAGCAAAAACTTAGGCTCAACCGATACTAACCGATAGTTGTTGAAGAAGAAAGGTAGGATGCCTACGGGGCATACCCAAGCTTAGATGCTTGAGACTTCATGAAATATTATCTTGGGGTGCCTTGGGCATCCCCAAACTTGAACTTTTGTGTCTCCTTGATTCCTCTCATATCATGGTTTCTCTTTTTATCAAAAGCTTCATCCACACCAAACTCAACAAGAACTCGTGAGATAGGTTAGTATAAACCAATGCAAAACCTTATCATTTTCTACTGTAACAATCACTAAAATTATTATTCAACATTGCATACAAAATGCCTCTGCATATTTAATACTCCAATCCTAAACTAGAATCATTAAACAAGCAAACATATGCAAATAGTGTAAACATAACAGCAATCTGCCAAAACAGTACAGTCTGTAAAGAATGCAAGAGTATCAATACTTCCCTAAATCCAAAAATTATGAGAAAAATACTAAGATGTAGAAGATTTATCAGAGCTCAATATGAAAAATGTTTCAACATTATACCATTCTCTGACTTTTCTAGGGAATTTTTGCAAAAGCGGTAAGCTTTCTGTTTTCAAACAGCCAAATGTATACTAGTAAAATAAGCATGGTAAAAGCTATCCTTGACATTTTTATTGAAACTAAAGATGCAAAACATTATTATAAATTACATCAAGCAAATACTAACAAAATAAAATGATCCTCCAAGCAAAACACATATCATGTGGTGAATAAAAATATAGCTCCAAGTAAAGTTACCAATAGACGAAGATGAAAGAGGGGATGCCATCCGGGGCATCCCCAAGCTTAGGCTATTGGTTGTCCTTGAATATTACCTTGGGGTGCCGTGGGCATCCCCAATCTTAGGTTGTTGCCACTCCTTATTCGATAATCCATCGAATCTTTACCCAAAACTTGAAAACTTCACAACACAAAACTCAACAGAAAACTCGTAAGCTCCGTTAGTATAAGAAAATAAAACCACCACTTAGGTACTGTCATGAACTCATTCTAAATTCATATTGGTGTAATATCTACTGTATTCCAACTTATCTATGGTTCATACCCTCTGATACTACTCACAGATTCATCAAAATAAGCAAACAACACATAGAAAACAGAATCTGTCAAAAATAGAACAGTCTGTAGTAATCTGTATCAAAGGTATACTTCTGGAAATCCAAAACTATTACCAAATTAGGAACTCCTAATGAATTTGTGTACCAATCCAGAGAAAAAACAATCAGATCATAAGCACGTTTCTGGGAATTATCAACACTAAATTACTGGGTGCAAAAGTTTCTGATTCTCAGCAGGATCAACACAATTATCACCGTAAGCTATCCTAAAGGTCTTACTTGGCACTTTATTAAAACAAAAGCTATAAAACATGATTACTATAGTAGCATAATCATGTGGACACATAAAAACAGTAAGGGTAAATATTGGGTTGTCTCCCAACAAGCGCTTTTCTTTAATGCCTTTCTAGCTAGGCATGATGATGACAATGATGCTCACGTAAAAGATAAGAATGGAAACATAACAGGAGCATCATGAAGCATATGACTAGCACATTTAAGTCTAACCCACTTCCAATGCATAGGGATTTTGTCATCAAACAACTTATGGGAATAATAATAAACTAGCACAGGAAAGCAAAACAAGCATAACTTCAAATTTTTCAGCATATAGAGAGGAAACTTGATATTATTTCAATTCCTACAAGCATATGTTCCTCCCTCATAATAATTTTAAGTAGCATCATGAATGAATTCAACAATATAACCAGAACCTAAATCATTATTTTTATGATCTACAAGCATATAAAATTTACTACTCTCCACATAAGCAAATTTATTCTCATCAATAGTAGTGGGAGCAAACTCAACAAAATAACTATCATGTGAGGCACAATCCAATTGAAAACTAAAATCATGATGACTTCATGGTTATCATTATTCTTAATAGCATACAAGTCATCACAATAATCATCATAGATAGCAACTTTGTTCTCATAATCAATTGGAACCTCTTCCGAAATAGTGGATTCATCACTAAATAAAGTCATGACCTCTCCAAATCCACTTACACAATTATCACAATAATATTCAACATCCTCCAAAATAGTGGGATCAATACTTCCTAAAGTTGACACTCTTCCAAACCCACTTTCATCAATATAATCATCATAAATAGGAGGCATGCTTTCATCATAATAAATATTCTCATCAAAACTTGGGGGACAAAAAATATCATCTTCATCAAACATCGCTTCCCCAAGCTTGTGGCTTTGCATATCATTAGCATCATGGATATTCAAGGAATTCATACTAACAACATTGCAATCATGCTCATCATACAAATATCTAGTACCAAACATTTTAATACATTCTTCTTCTAGTAATTGAGCACAATTTTCCTTTTCATCATTCTCACAAAAGATATTAAAAAGATGAAGCGTATGAGACAAACTTAACTCCATTTTTTTGTAGTTTTCTTTTATAAACTAAACTTGTGATAAAACAAGAAACAAAAAGATTCGATTGCAAGATCTAAAGATATACCTTCAAGCACTCACCTCCCCGGCAATGGCGCCAGAAAAGAGCTTGATGTCTACTACACAACCTTCTTCTTGTAGACGTTGTTGGGCCTGCAAGTGCACAGGTTTGTAGCACAGTAGAAAATTTCCCTCAAGTGGATGACCTAAGGTTTATCAATCCGTAGGAGGTGTAGGATGAAGATGGTCTCTCTCAAGCAACCCTGCAACCAAATAACAAAGAGTCTCTTGTGTCCCCAACACACCCAATACAATGGTAAATTGTATAGGTGCACTAGTTCGGCGAACAGATGGTGATACAAGTGCAATATGGATAGTGGATATAGGTTTTTGTAATCTGAAAATATAAAAACAGCAAGGTAACTAATGATAAAAGTGAGCATAAACAGTATTGCAATGGTAGGAAACAAGGCATAGGGTTCATACTTTCACTAGTGCAAGTTCTCTCAAAAATAATAACATAGATAGATCATATAACAATCCCTCAACATGCAACAAAGAGTCACTCCAAAGCTACTAATAGCGGAGAACAAACGAAGAGATTATGGTAGGGTACGAAACCACCTCAAAGTTATCCTTTCTGCTCGATCTATTCAAGAGTCCGTAGTAAAATAACACGAAGCTATTCTTTCTGTTCAATCTATCATAGAGTTCATACTAGAATAACACCTTAAGACACAAATCAACCGAAACCCTAATGTCACCTAGATACTCCATTGTCACCTCATGTATCCGTAGGCATGATTATACGATATGCATCACACAATCTCAGATTCATTTATTCAACCAACACAAAGTACTTCAAAGAGTACCCCAAAGTTTCTACCGGAGTGTCAAGACGAAAACGTGTGCCAACCCCTATGCATAGGTTCATGGGAGGAACCCGCAAGTTAATCACCAAAACATACATCAAGTGGATCACGTGATATCCCATTGTCACCACAGATAAGCACGACAAGACATACATCAAATGTTCTCAAATCCTTAAAGACTCAATCTGACAAGATTTCTTCAAAGGGAAAACTCAATTCATCACAAGAGAGTAGAGGGGGAGAGAAACATCATAAGATCCAACTATAATAGGAAAGTTCGCGATACATCAAGATCGTGCCATAGAGAGAACACGGGAGAGAGAGAGATCAAACACATAGCTATTGGTACATACCCTCAGCCCCGAGGGTGAACTACTCCCTCCTCGTCATGGAGAGCGCCGGGATGATGAAGATAGCCACCGGTGATGGGTTTCCCCTCCGGCAGGGTGCCAAAACGAGCTCCCAATTGGTTTTTGGTGGCTACAGAGGCTTGCAGCAGCGGAACTCCTGATCTATCTTCGTCCTCAATGTTTTTAGGGTACGTGAACTTATATAGGCAAAAGAAGTCGGTCGGGGGAGCCTCAAGGGTCCCAGGAGATAGGGGGCACGCCCGGGGGTTGGGCGCGCCCTCCTATCTCCTGGCTTCCTCGAACCTTCCATGGCTTGAACTCCAAGTCTCCCGGATCGTATCCTCTCCAAAAATCACGCTCCCGAAGGTTTCATTTCGTTTGGACTCCGTTTGATATTCCTTGTCTTCGAAATACTGAAACAGGCAATAAAACAGCAATATGGGTTGGGCCTCCGGTTAATAGGTTAGTCCCAAAAGTAATATAAAAGTGTATAATAAAGCCCGTAATCATTCAAAACAGATAATAAAATAGCATGAATACTTCATAAATTATATATACATTGGAGACGTATCAACAACTCAATTGCTAATACTTACAAATATTCTTTGGTTCCCCTTGTGTCGAATCTATAAATTTGGATTGAATACTCTACCCTCGAAAACTGTTGCTATCCCCTATACTTGTGGATATCACTACGCGTTACAGACGGAGAGGGAAAATATCCGAGAATATTTTTCGGACTCCGGGCATTTATCGACAAATGACCCGGAGGGGACGTTTCCAAGTGTGCAGTGTTAGAGGCATGTGATAGGTAAACAGATTGCATAAACAGATTCTTTGGATTTTTCTGAGCAATTTTCATATATGAATTATTTTCATCAGAGTTACGGATAATTTTATATTAATTTTCAATGTTTAAAACATTTTTTGGAATTAATTTAATTAGAGAATAAAATGTTAAAACGCTATGTGCAACTAGCAGAGTGCACATAGAAGTGTGCTAAGGGGAAGACAGTGGATCCAGTTGACTTGGTTAACTGCCTAGTCAGCAGAGGCTGACTGGTGGGGCCCCTGCTGAGTCAGCCGGCTGACTCGGCTGGCCTTATCCACTAGAACAGTTGAGGGATCCCATCTGTTAGTGGTTGTGATGTAATTAACGGACATAATTTAATCCAAGGGTTAATTAGTGGGAATGGTCCAACTTGTTAGTGGCCCACAAGGTTAGTTAAGTACGCCATTAATTTAGTCTGAGGTTAATTAGGCTGCGGGCCGCGTGTCAGCGTCTCTTGGCGGGATTAGCTTGGCGCTAATGACGCCAGGTCAGTGGCACCAACATTTAGCCGATGAAGGCCTCACAACGCGGCAGAGGGCCACAGGCGTTGCTGGAAAATAGCTATGTGGGTCTGTTTGACGCGCGCTTGGTCGCGTTCGAACGGCCATGACGATCCGCGCCGGGTGGTGGCTGCCGGGGTTCTGGAAACGGGCGTACCCAAACCCACCTGCCTACGGCCCAGCGCGTGGCTCCATTAACGGCCCGACGTGGCCCAGTACCAGGACTTCATTAGCAAGACCCTCACGAGGGCCCGCGCCTCGCGAGGCAAATGACATCAAGACCCCTAAGGGAGCGGCCTCCCGAGGTTGCCTCTCGAGGAGCGGATATTTCTAGGTAAGTTCCCCACGCCGCGAGGCATGCAATGACATGAGCCATGATGACCAAAGCTAGGAGGGAGCCAGTAGGTGCATGAGGATTGTTTCCTCTTTGGTACTAACGAGGCAAGAATGTATGCGGGTTCCCAAGGAGTCCCCCAAAGGTTTCCATTCTGGTGCAACAAGACCAAGACCGTTGGCTCGGCAGGACAAAAGTCATCACCAAGCCCACAGTTGTGTCACGACCAGAAGCCTTGCAAGCGGAGACCATCTTTAGTCAGGATAGGGTGTACTCCTGCCCCCCTTTAAAATTGGCCACTGTGGTACCCCTTCCCGCCTAATCCATGAGGGAATAGGACTAGGGCCACTATAAATATCGGTTAGCCTCCACCGTAGAAAGGGATATGAGCCATTCATCCCCCGAGCCCTCGCGAGGAAGCTCATCCCTTTTACTATTTCATACTCATCCTCCTCGCGAGGCAATCCACCACAATGCAGGAGTAGGGTTTTACACCGCAAGGTTGCCCGAAACTGGGTAAACCACCGTGTCTGATTCCTTCCCTTCTCTCTCGAGCCCGGCAAGGCATCGCTGTGAGATCACGAGTAGCAAGTGGAGGTGTAGTTTAGTTATTCGTGCGCACCCCAGAGTTTGAACCTTTCTTCATGTCTGCGGAGCCCCATCTCCGACAATTGGCGCGCCAGGTAGGGGTGTGCCGAACCTCTTTTGTTCCACAATTGTTCTTGCTCCGCGGTCTCCATGCCTGACGCTCGCCGTGTTCGCGCCAAGCATCAGGCTGCTCGTGGCGCGCCGAACGGCACCAGTGGGCCGCGATGCCGTCGCCTCTCCGCCTCTTTTGGCAGCCAACGCTACCACCAACCCTACTGCTCACGAGCAACAAGACTCCTCTCATGCTTGTCGCGGGCCGGCAACACGCAGGCGGCACTGCTCATGGCGCAGCAGCTGCTGCGCTACCGTCCTGCCAACAAGGGATACAACGCCTGGCTTGGCCGCATCTCCGAGCTCGTCAACACCACTAGCGAGGCCCCGACACCCTCCCACTCGCTCTGTCCCCTGTCGCCTCGCGCGGGCGACGTGGCTCACGGCACGCCTCTGCCTCCACCTCTGCAAGACAACGATGTAGAGCCTCGGCATGAAGTGGGACCATGCAACTCGCCGCGTGGAGTGTAAACGCCAGCGCGGGAAGAGGCCAGCTGCCAGCTGGTGCAGCTGCCACAGCACGACATGCGGGCGCTCCCAGCACTACCGTTTCAGCACCAAGACCGAGCCACGGAGGAATCCATGTTGCACGGGCGCCAGGATCACACTCCCGTAGCGCGCGGTGTACTCGTGAGCGCCACGGGCAGCCGTGCCTTCACCCGCGAGCTGCGTCAGGTGGTTTGGCCAGTCAAGTTCAAGCCAGAGCTGCCCCTATTCTATTACGGCATCCCTGACCCGGTGGAGTTCCTTTAGCTCTACGCATTGAGCATTGAGATGGCAAATGGCGACGACAAGGTCATGGCGAATTGGTTCCCCATGGCTCTCAAGTATGGCACATGCTCCTGGATCATGCATCTCCCAGAGGGGTCGATCTCTTCGTGGGACGAGCTCCGCGAGTGGTTCAACACCAACTTCAAGGGCACCCGCGACCACACCCTCACTGTCATTGACCTGCGGTGCATGAAGCAGCGCCCTAGCGAGACTCTCCGCAAGTACATTCAGCGCTTCACCCAGGTCCGCCTCATGATCCTGAAGGCCTTGGATGAAGCTATCATTTCAGTATTCACCAAGGTGTCATGGACGTCAAGATGAGTGAGGAGCTCGCCATCCACAATGACCTGTGTTCGGTGCTAGAGATGTTCAATCTGGTGGACAGGTGCGCCAGGGCTGAGGAGGGTTGCCTCTCCCTCCTGAAGCACCCAGACGACAACCCCCAGGACAAGAATGCCAATACCAAGGAGGTTAAGTGCAAGGGCCCGGCCGTGATGGTGGCCAAGCCCGAGCTAAAGCATAGCTGTGACCGCGATGAGCAGGTCAAGGATGGACGTCCGTTCTGTGTCTTCCACAATGTGCACACTCACAACACTGACGACTGTCAGGAGCTCAGGGCGCTTCGGGACAAGCGCCTGGGCCGCCGCCCCGAGCGCAGCGACCGTGGCTTTGGCCGTGGAGGGGGGCCATGATGGAGGTCACTAGGACAACCACAACCCTTGCCAGGCCTGGCGTGACTGGCCTCGCAAGGGCGGCTGGCGCGATCAGCCTCGTGAAGGCCCCTAGTGTGATCAGCCTCGTGAGGCCCGTCCTCAGGGCAACGCTGGCCTCCCTCCGATGTTGCCGCCACCAAGGAGAAACGACGACAACAATCAAGACGAGGGGGCTAGGGGCTATCAGGAGCCTCGTGCGATCGCCTGCATCCTCGGCGGTGCTCAGGCTCCCGCCTCAAACCACATCTTGAAGCAGTTCTCTCGTGAGGTGAATGCGGCCCTCCTGAAGCTTGAAGCTGTGTGTCCACTCAAGTTGTCACGGTGCGCCATCACCCTCGACTCCAAGGACCACCTTAGGTGTTCGACCACAACCGGTGTGCTCCCCATGCTGTGCACGCCCACCATCAGCAACATTTCAGTCACCAAGACCCTCATCGATGGTGGCGCCGGCCTCAATGTGCTCTCTGTCAAGACCTTCGAGACGCTTCAGGTGCCCTACGACCAGCTCATGCCCAACAGGCCATTCTCTAGGGTGACCAACGGCTCCACAACTCCCGTGGGGCAGGTGCACCTCCTAGTTACCTTCAGCAAGCACGACAAATACCACACTGAGCTCATCAACTTCGACGTAGCCCACATCGGCCTCCCGTACAACGCCATCCTGGGATACTCTATCCTCGCCAAGTTCATGGCGGCTACCCGTCATGGCTACAACGTCGTCAAGATGCCTGGGTGCAGCAGCGTCATCACTGTCACCTGCGATGAGAAGGATGCGGTTTGCTCCCTTGAGCATGCCTATCACTCTGCGGCGGCCGAGAACTCTGATGACGAGGGTGGCATCCTGCCTCCCAAGGCTACCCCTCCAAAGAAAAAGCAGCTCCTCCCCAAGAGCCGTCCGGAGGCCAAGAAACCCGCCGGCGATGCCTCAGGCTCCGCGCCCGCTGCCGGGGTGCCTCTTCCTCCCACATAGGAAGGAGAGCTTGGCGCCTCCCTCAGGACGCGCTCGGGGGCTTCCAGTTGGAGAGCCTCTGACCTGACCGGTGCGACGAGGGAGGTCCTCAAGCAGCACTTTTAAGCGTGCTATGAAGCGCACCCCCACAAGCAAGGAGCACGGCACGACGCGCCAGGAGCACGAGAACTCATCACCAAGGCGATCAAGGAACTTCAAGAAGCACAAGACATGTGCAGCGAGCATCACCCCGCTCGTCCCACGAGTGCAGCTGCTGCCCCGGGCGTGGGCAATGGGTTGCGTGTCTGCATCAACATCCCAGGCCTCAATAGGGCAGCTTCTTAGGACCTCTTCTGGCCGTCGTGCGTCGGCTGGAGCGGGGGCTACCCTTGCAACTACATCTGCATGCCTTTCGGCCTGTTGAACGTTGGCGCCTCGTACCAGCAACTCGCGCAGTGAGCGATGGCATCTCATGAGGCCCGACACTTGGCGGTGATGTCTCAGGAGGACCCAGGCCATCGTGAGCCCCCGATCCTCTCGAGCCTCTAGAGCCACGTGGATCATGAGGAGCGAACCTACACAGCAAGCTTCATCGACCTCGACGCTTCCAAAATACCGGTGCCAGGTAACTTTTTCATTCCTTCAACTGAAGGTGCCCCTCGGGCTGCATGATCCTCAGGCTATTAGGGCCCGTCCCTGCAGCTGCATCCTCTGGTTCATGTATCCAAGATCAATTATGCTTCATGAGTTGCTATGACTGTTAACTTTGTGCTTTGTGCCTCATCACCTTTGGAGGCCCTCCCCACGGGCTTCACGTGTCAGCAGATCTCCTCCTGAATGTCCCATCAGATGGGGCTACCGACATGGCGCCTGTGCTAAGGTCCATCCCTACAACATCGATTAATTTAAGCGACCGAGCTCTGGCTCACGGGCCGGCCCCGTGCACGTCACCTCACCAGGTCTTTAGTGCCCTTTCTTCTCACAGAACAATCATGAGCAGATCAGCAGGCGCGCGCTGCCCCTTGTATCTTGTGATTGGTTAATGCGCAGGAATTTCGAGAGGCAGGCACTTGGGCGCGCCTCGGCGATGTGCCAACGCCTCAGGAGGACCGGCCTTGACCGGGCAGTGTTGATCCACAAAAGGCTAAGTAAAATCGCTCTATTCGCCGCGTGCTGTTGGCCAGAGACCTTTTCCTCGTGACCCCCGCGAAGAACCACTCCTTTTTGCACAAGCTGCTTGCACGTTAAAAGGGGGCTCTTGAGCATCGTGCCTCAGGAGCCCCTACTGGCTCTCAGGCCCTCACCCCCTGGCCTTTTCCCAGGGATCGCGTCCTGAAATACTAGCGGTGGCTGAGCTTGCTCGAGGGCCGAGTCTTGAGGACATAGAGCACCTTGGTGAGCTAGAAAATGAGGGGCAAACCTCGCAAAGGAACAAGAGAAGAGGGGCGCAGTCCAGCTGCATGGGCATCATTTTAAATACTAAAGGATGCCAATATTTTCACGTACCCCTAGCGGGACTTGTGTTGATTTATTTTAGAGCAACAGCGAAGGACCAGGCTCCAGGGAAGCACGCCCTCATGACGCAAGAATCCTTCATGAGCCACGAGCACCCTGAGCTAAGTCATCTTCTCTGCGCCGAGCGCAAGCCTTACCATTAACGCTTGACTTCCATTTTTCACAAATTTGTCTGGGCAAAAAATCCCTTTCTCTCTTGAAAGCTGCTTGCACATCAAGGGGGCCTCTTGAGCATCGTGCCTCGGGAGCTCTTATCAGACCTCGGGCCGCTCACCCCCCAGCCTTGCACACGACATCGCGACTAGGTCCCTGCGATACAGAGCACTAAGCTATCGTGAGGAAAAGGGGGCTCGAACCCAAGCGAGGGGAACCAACATAATTTAAAACGCAAAGAGAAGCATTACAATAAGGGTGCAAGCGCCACAGTTCCTTACACGCCCCACGTGTCACGACCGGTTTTCCGGGTAATAAATTTCCAGAAAAGACCGTCGTGCTCATCAGCCCCAGGATTACTGTTAGCTGATGAGGCTCCAACTTGATAGAGAAATTCCAAGTAAAAATACAAAATATGCAGTACAAGACCATTCTGGCCTGTGAGTACAACAAAAGGTTTCTAGTGGTTGATGGCGGAAGCGGTTTGTGGATCATCAGTGTCTATGGGACTCCAATTTCCACAGGAGTAGCTGACCAGGTTAACTCCTATCTTCGCGAGGCTACTATCTCCATTGCTTAGGTTCCGGGGCTGTCATCGCGTCGCTCCTCTCCGTGCAAGAAAATCTGGCCAAGAAAATAGCCAGGGACAAGCCAGTGAGTACTTTGAATGTACTCGCAAACATTATGAACACAGGTATAATATAACAATGCTGTGCTGAAAATATTTTATGCTCATGACGTCAGTCACAAAAATAAATCTCGGATGCATGCAAGCACATTATTTATGGATATGCAATAACACATTAGCATTAAGATTTATGAAAATAAACAACAAGCAATGCCACAGTCGGGCGTCTTAGCGACACCACATAAAGGGCTTTAAAAGAAATGCCACAGTCGGGCGTCTGAGCGACACCACATAAAGGGCTTTAAAAGAAATGCCACAGTCGGGCGTCTGAGCGACACCACATAAAGGGCTTTAAAATAAATGCCACAGTCGGGCGTCTGAGCGACACCCCATAAAGGGCTTTAAAATAAATGCCACAGTCGGGCGTCTGAGCGACACCACATAAAGGGCTTTAAGAGAAATGCCACAGTCGGGCGTCTGAGCGACACCACATAAAGGGCTTTAAAAGAAATGCCACAGCCGGGCGTCTGAGCGACACCACATAAAGGGCTTTAAAATAAACAATCATAGTGAATATCCCGGAGGTAGAACCATCCCAGAGATACTCGATAATAACAATAATATCATGGTTAATCAACAATAATAATAATCATAATTATCACAAGTCACAAGTAGTAGTTCCAGTTCTGGTTAACAGTTTCAACTCCGAAGACCGACACTAAGACCGACACTTGACCCATCCCAGACTGTAGTCCTTAACCATGGACACGGCTATTCGAATAGGTTTAATCTCTGCAGAGGGTGTACTCTTTACCCACGAGTAACGGATTTCTTTAGTCCATCGGGACTAGTTCCGTCTACGGCCTTTTTGTTGAAAACACACCTAACTTGCACACACCAGCTTAACTCACACGTGTCTGGAATCACCCACGACACCTGTCAAGCAAACTCTAAGTGGGGAGGCTACAACCTCGCGTAGCATGGGATCAAATTTATATCGCGCGCTCTAAGGGGGTGCCCCCCCTCTCGGTCCCAACCGGAAACACCCATGCCCCCTGACCGGATGACTGGCTTTAATCCACGGCCGTGGAACCCTCATCCCGGCCCCTCTGTACGGTGTGTGCTAGAAAGGGGTTGACAACTTACTGAACCGTACCCTACCTATGGCAGGGACAAGTGGTAGTACGAAACAAGTGTGGGGGTTTCCGGAACAAGACTCGATATATGGTCGACTCAGGAGGTTTAAGTATTTCCCTGCATGATTAGAATAAAGAAATATAACTCCACCAACAGAGTCACCGCTCATTATACCTTACCATGCCATACCGGACATAACCGTCCCGACGGAGACCGACGACAAGCTCATGCCTACCCAAGGCAGAGGTTTTCCCCGATTCCTTCCGGTATGCATGCAAGGAACATGAGGATGATTATCATCACAAGTGTGTCCATTTCCGACAGAATGGAAATCACTAATATGCACCCATGCATATGATCATATCACATGAAATAACAATCTTCTCCAAAATGAGGTGATCTTATAAACGTGTCATCGAACACACAAAAATATTATGCCGGGGTTCAGAATGCTTGCCTTCAATGAGTGGTAAGGCAGGGTGCACTTCAAAACTTTTGAAAGTTTCTTCTCTCTCTTCAAGGTCCTATTTTAAATAAATTTGAATTAACACACAAGTTCAAAACAACACAAAAAGTTGTTTTGAAAAATTATCAAACAAATCTTAAAATAAACTACACATTATTTGAGAGAGGTAGGAAAAAGAATTAATTCATTTGGAGTTATATTTAAAAAGTTATGGGCAGTCAAAGTTGTGGTCAAAATCTATTTTTAATAATAAAACAGAAAAGAAAACGTTTCAGACAGAATACGCTTTCGGTCAGAGGAGGCGTACTTGAGGGTTTACGCCTCCACTTATCCAGCGTGGAGCGCGCGGGGGGGGGGGGGGTAGTCACTGACAGTGGGTCCAGGGGGGCCCACTAGTCAGGTTTGACTAGTCTCCTCCCTCTCCTCTTCCTCGGCCCGAGCAGAGGCGCGGCTCCGGCGTTCGTCGCCGGCGAATGGAGGCTCCTCGAGGGCATCCGAGGCCAGGGATGGATCCACCTCTCCTAGGCGGTCCTCCCGGTGGTCGACTGGTCGGCGGGGATGGAGGGGTTCGTCGGCGGCGAGCTCCGCGGCGGAAGGAGCTTCGTTGACGGAGTGGTTTTGTGGCGGCGATGGCTCCCGATCAAAATCGAGTAGGGGAAAAGGCTGACGGGAGGATGTGGAATCTCTTGGTGAAGAGAACGGAGAGGGGGAGGTACTGGTGGCGACGGAATCGGCCGGAACTAGGCGGCGGCCGAACAAGCCGGACTCGGGGAAGAAGGCCTTCCCTCTCTCGACTGCTGACTAAGGCAGCACTAGGGTGATCACATGAGGTTGCTCGAGGTCTCGCTTGAGCTCCGGGGTCCTTATATACGCGGTGGAGGTCGGTTCTGAGGCGGCCGGCGATAAGGACGACGGCGAACCGCCTCCCTTTAGCGTCAGGGCGTCGTGGCGACGACGGTAGCTAGCCGACGGGCGAGGTGATAAGTTTGCGCTGTTCAACGGGGCAGGTGGCGAGCCGGGGTGGCTTGGGCGGCGCTGGCCTGAGCAAGGCTGTCGGGCGGCCGTGGCGGCTAGTTCTCGGCTTGTCGGGGACGCGGCGAGGCTCTGCTTGGCGCGTTGCGGGGAGTGGGGGAGCATGCTGCGCGCAAGGGGACACGGCGTGCCGGCTGCGGTCGGTCACGGGCTGGGGTGAGTGCGGGGAGTGACGCGGCGGCTCGGGCGCCGCTCGTGCAATACGCGCGCTCTGGGCGCGTCCAGTGCATGCACGGAAGGTGTTCGACACAATGTCGTGGCATGCTACAGGTTACAGGTGAGTCTGGCAAGCCACAGAACTAGGTTAGAGGTAGAGGGAAACTTCGGGGACAAGGTGGTTTGGTCAGGTGGCCAAGTTCATAATGTAGACTTGAGATCATGCCAATTCAGCCCATGCACTCTAGGTGTTTGTCAAAATGCCAAAGGCACCTAGGCTATTCTTGGAGTGGTCAAGAATTCCAGATGGTGGTCTCATTAGTTGAATAAAAGGGTGGTGAGGTTAGTTGGCAAAATACAGAAACTTGTTAGTGTAAGTTTTGCAAAAACTCAATTCTGGACAGGAGACAAATGGCATCTCTGCATGGACAAAAATTCTCCCAATGGGTTCATGCTCTTGGACTTAAGTGTTTGGTAAGGTGTACTACAAGTAGGAAAAGGAATCACAGCAAAAGGAGCAAGTTAAAATATAGTTTTAGTACAAAACCTCAAGTTGGACCAGAATGGAAATGAGGATGATTCACTCAAATTTTTCAAAGAACATAGCTGGGTTTTTGCATAAATCTGAATAATATGCTCCTACTGACATCCCATAATTTTGGTGGAGGCTAGAAAGAATTATTTAAAAGGGTTGTAGTGCAAAATTGCTCTCTGGACCAGAGAAGAAAATTGGGTGTAGAGCTCAAAATATGCAATGAATTAAATATATTATTGCACAAAAGTGATTTAGAGACATCACATGATATCTCCAAATTTTGGTGGGATTTTTAGATAAATATATCAAATGGTTGTAGTTCAAATATGGCCATATAACCTTGAAAAAACATTTTTCAAGAAAATAAAGATCAAGCAAATTAATTATGTAATTAGTTCTACTACTAAGAGAAAAAAATTTCTTGAGAGGTTAAACAAGTCCAATAACATATTTGAAAAGTTTTCTCTATGGGGAAAACTCCATAATAGCAAGGGAGAAAAAGTTTCAAAAATCAAAAGGGAGCCCAGAAAATAAAAGTTTTAAATTTCCTGGCAAAATTTTCATTAATAAAACAAGGTCAAAATTTTGGGGTGTCACAACACTACCCCCCTTAAAAGAAAATCTCGTCCTCGAGATTTGTTAGGAGTTGTTTTGAAAATATCTTTCCTATGAGCTGGAACCAAAAGATTTATTCAAAGCACAAACTTGCGTCGTCGAGGTTGGCAGCTACGCCCGGGATAAAAAAAATGCAACCGCACATCAACATACTCATGCATGGCTACTATTAAAAACAGGAGTGCACAAGCAGACAACATTTAATTATGGTGACACAGGGTCACAAGATTACAAGGCGAGGTCATTTTAAGACTCGGTATCATTCGAGCGATTTTAGTCAACCTCGTTCATCTCTAAGCGGGCTTGTCTCGCGGACGCCGAGGTTTCTCCACGGTTTTCACCATCGGAATTAGCTGGAGAGGGTCGAGGGGCTGTAGGCTCGGGGTAGCGATGATGACCATCGTGGGGATTGTTGGCCACAATCCCGTTGGAGTGTGCTCCCTAAAGATGACGAAGTACTTCTGGGGTCATCAAGGTATTTTGGTTGATGGCCGGGGCTGTGCTGTGTTGAGGCTAGCGTGCCCTTTTTATAGAAAAAGGGAACGAAGTCTTCCCTCGCACGCTTGCGAATAAGACAGATTATTGGCGCGCGACCGACAGGCTAGGCTGATAGGCTGGGCACCGACTGCCAAAAGTGTCGGGGTCTCTGTGTGGCTATCTTGCACGGGAAGCTTGGCTGGGGTTTTTGGTTAGGGTCTGGTGGGTTGGTTTTCCTAGGTTTTTCGACCTGGCTAAGATAGGATTAGCCAATGGTCAGCCTGGCTCTGATACCAAGTCTGTCACGACCGGTTTTCCGGGTAATAAATTTCCAGAAAAGACCGTCGTGCTCATCAGCCCCAGGATTACTGTTAGCTGATGAGGCTCCAACTTGATATAGAAATTCCAAGCAAAAATACAACATATGCAGTACAAGACCATTCTGGCCTGTGAGTACAACAAATGGTTTCTAGTGGTTGATGGCGGAAGCGGTTTGTGCATCATCAGTGTCTATGGGACTCCAATTTCCACAGGAACAGCTGACCAGGTTAACTCCTATCTTCGCGAGGCTACTATCTCCATTGCTTAGGTTCCGGGGCTGTCATCGCATCGCTCCTCTCCGTGCAAGAAAATATGGCCAAGACAATAGCCAGGGACAAGCCAGTGAGTACTTTGAATGTACTCGCAAACATTATGAACACAGGTATAATATAACAATGCTGTGCTAAAAATATTTTATGCTCATGACGTCAGTCACAAAAATAAATCTCAGATGCATGCAAGCACGTTATTTATGGATATGCAATAACACAGTAGCATTAAGATTTATGAAAATAAACAACAAGCAATGCCACAGTCAGGCGTCTTAGCGACACCACATAAAGGGCTTTAAAAGAAATGCCACAGTCAGGCGTCTGAGCAACACCACATAAAGGGCTTTAAAAGAAATGCCACAGTCGGGCGTCTGAGCGACACCACATAAAGGGCTTTAAAATAAATGCCATAGTCGGGCGTATGAGCGACACCCCATAAAGGGCTTTAAATAAATGCCACAGTCGGGCGTCTGAGCGACACCACATAAAGGGCTTTAAGAGAAATGCCACAGTCGGGCGTCTGAGCGACACCACATAAAGGGCTTTAAAAGAAATGCCACAGTCGGGCGTTTGAGCGACACCACATAAAGGGCTTTAAAATAAACAATCATAGTGAATATCCCGGAGGTAGAACCATCCCAGAGATACTCGATAATAACAATAATATCACGGTTAATCAACAATAATAATAATCATAATTATCACAAGTCACAAGTAGTAGTTCCAGTTCTGATTAACAGTTTCACCTCCGAAGACCGACACTAAGACCGACACTTGACCCATCCCAGACTGTAGTCCTTAACCATGGACACGGCTATTCGAATAGGTTTAATCTCTGCAGAGGGTGTACTCTTTACCCACGAGTAACGGATTTCTTTAGTCCATCGGGACTAATTCCGTCTACGGCCTTTTTGTTGAAAACACACCTAACTTGCACACACCAGCTTAACTCACACGTGTCTGGAATCACCCACGACACATGTCAAGCAAACTCTAAGTGGGGAGGCTACAACCTCGCGTAGCATGGGATCAAATTTATATCGCGCGCTCTAAGGGGGTGCCCCCCTCTCGGTCCCAACCGGAAACACCCATGCCCCCTGACCGGATGACTGGCTTTAATCCACGGCCGTGGAACCCTCATCCCGGCCCCTCTGTACGGTGTGTGCTAGAAAGGGGTTGACAACTTACTGAACCGTACCCTACCTATGGTAGGGACAAGTGGTAATACGAAACAAGTGTGGGGGTTACCGGAACAAGACTCGATCTATGGTCGACTCAGGAGGTTTAAGTATTTCCCTGCATGATTAGAATAACGAAATATAACTCCACCAACAGAGTCACCGCTCATTATACCTTACCATGCCATACCGGACATAACCGTCCCGATGGAGACCGACGACAAACTCATGCCTACCCAAGGCAGAGGTTTTCCCGGATTCCTTCCTGTATGCATGCAAGGCACATGAGGATGATTATCATCACAAGTGTGTCCATTTCCAATAGCATGGAAATCACTAATATGCACCCATGCATATGATCATATCACAAGAAATAACAATCTTCTCCAAAATGAGGTGATGTTATAAAAGTGTCATCGAACACACAAAAATATTATGCCGGGGTTCAGAATGCTTGCCTTCAATGAGTGGTAAGGCAGGGTGCACTTCAAAACTTTTGAAAGTTTCTTCTCTCTCTTCAAGGTCCTATTTTAAATAAATTTGAATTAACACACAAGTTCAAAACAGCACAAAAAGTTGTTTTGAAAAATTATCAAATAAATCTTAAAATAAACTAGACATTATTTGAGAGAGGTAGGAAAAAGAATTAATTCATTTGGAGTTATATTTAAAAAGTTATAGGCAGTCAAAGTTGTGGTCAAAATCTGTTTTTAATAATAAAACAGAAAAGAAAACGTTTCAGACAGAATACGCTTTCGGTCAGAGGAGGCGTACTTGAGGGTTTACGCCTCCACTTATCCAGCGTGGAGCACGGGGGGGGGGGGAGTCACTGGCAGTGGGTCCAGGGGGGCCACTAGTCAGGTTTGACTAGTCTCCTCCCTCTCCTCTTCCTCGGCCCGAGCAGAGGCGCGGCTCCGGCGTTCGTCGCCGGCGAATGGAGGCTCCTCGAGGGCATCCGAGGCCAGGGATGGATCCACCTCTCCTAGGCGGTCCTCCTGGTGGTCGACTGGCCGGCGGGGACGGAGGGGTTTGTCGGCGGTGAGCTCCGCGGCGGAGGGAGCTTCGTTGACGGAGTGGTTTTGTGGCGGCGATGGCTCCCGATCAAATTCGAGTAGGGGAAAAGGCTCACGGGAGGATGTGGAATCTCTTGGTGAAGAGAACGGAGAGGGGGAGGTAGTGGTGGCGACGGAATCGGCCGGAACTAGGCGGCGGCCGAACCAGCCGGACTCGGGGAAGAAGGCCTTCCCTCTCTCGACTGCTGGCCAACGCAGCACTAGGGTGATCACATGAGGTTGGTCGAGGTCTCGCTTGAGCTCCGGGGTCCATATATACGCGGTGGAGGTCGGTTCCGAGGCGGCCGGCGATAAGGACGACGGCGAACCGCCTCCCTGTAGCGTCAGGGCGTCGTGGCAACGACGGTAGCTAGCCGACGGGCGAGGTGATAAGTTTGTACTGTTCAACAGGGCAGGTGGCGAGCCGGGGTGGCTTGGGCGGCGCTGGCCTGAGCAGGGCTGTCGGGCGGCCGTGGCGGCTAGTTCTCGGCTTGTCGGGGACGCGGCGAGGCTCTGCTTGGCGCGTTGCGGGGAGTGGGGGAGCATGCTGCGCGCAAGGGGACACGGTGTGCCGGCTGCGGTCGGTCACGGGCTGGGGTGAGTGCGGGGCGTGACGCGGCAGCTCGGGCGCCGCTCGCGCAATACGCGCGCTCTGGGCGCGTCCAGTGCAAGCACGGAAGGTGTTCGACACAATGCCGTGGCATGCTACAGGTTACAGGTGAGTCTGGCAAGCCACCGAATAGGTTAGAGGTAGAGGGAAACTTCAGGGACAAGGTGGTTTGGTTAGGTGGCCAAGTTCATAATGTAGACTTGAGATCATGCCAATTCAGCCCATGCACTCTAGGTGTTTGTCAAAATGCCAAAGGCACCTAGGCCATTCTTGGAGTGGTCAAGAATTCCAGATGGTGGTCTCATTAGTTGAATAAAAGGGTGGTGAGGTTAGTTGGCAAAATACAGAAACTTGTTAGTGCAAGTTTTGCAAAAACTCAATTCTGGACAGGAGACAAATGGCATCTCTGCATGGACAAAAATTCTCCCAATGGGTTCATGCTCTTGGACTTAAGTGTTTGGTAAGGTGTACTACAAGTAGGAAAAGGAATCACAGCAAAAGGAGCAAGTTAAAATATAGTTGTAGTACAAAACCTCAAGTTGGACCAGAATGGAAATGAGGATGATTCACTCAAATTTTTCAAAGAACATAGCTGGGTTTT
The DNA here is from genome assembly GCA_963921465.1 of Triticum timopheevii. NCBI lineage: Eukaryota > Viridiplantae > Streptophyta > Magnoliopsida > Poales > Poaceae > Triticum > Triticum timopheevii. The sequence continues at coordinate 148,227,043 of OY997270.1, forward strand.
TGCATAAATCTGAATAATATGCTCCTACTGACATCCCATAATTTTGCTGGAGGCTAGAAAGAATTATTCAAAAGGGTTGTAGTGCAAAATTGCTCTCTGGACCAGAGAAGAAAATTGGGTGTAGAGCTCAAAATATGCAATGAATTAAATATATTATTGCACAAAACTGATTTAGAGACATCACATGATATCTCCAAATTTTGGTGGGATTTTTAGATAAATATATCAAATGGTTGTAGTTCAAATATGGCCATATAACCTTGAAAAACCATTTTTCAAGAAAATAAAGATCAAGCAAATTAATTATGTAATTAGTTCTACTACTAAGAGAAAAGTTTTTCTTGAGAGGTTAAACAAGTCCAATAACATATTTGAAAAGTTTTCTCTATGGGGAAAACTCCATAATAGCAAGGGAGAAAAAGTTTCAAAAATCAAAACGGAGCCCAGAAAATAAAAGTTTTAAATTTCCTGGCAAAATTTTAATTAATAAAACAAGGTCAAAATTTTGGGGTGTCACACCACGGGGCCCTTAATGATATCTATCCAGGAGACAAAAAGAAACAAAAGAAGCCACCTCCCAGAGGCCGCCGCTCCTGAGGCCTCAGCATCGCCGGTGTTCAGTCGGAGTCGTCCTCCACCTTGAAGCGGCTGCACGGTGGCTCGTCGTAGTCGTCGTTGCTCGAGCTCCCCCCGGAGGAAGAGTCGTCCTTGCTGGAGGCACCGCGCCTGTCACCAAGGGAAAGTTCGCCACCGAGGACGTCGTCGCCGCTGCAGCGGCCGTCGTCGTCGGAGGAGAGTGGTCATCGCCGCTACTATCGCTCTCCGGGCAGCATCCCAGGCATCTGCCGTCCTCCCCAAATATCTTGACGAAGAGCGTCGTCACCCAGTCATACCTGAAGTGGAGGGCATGCCTGCCCTTCAGGACGCGGGCACGGGCGAACGACTACCACCCTCGAGTTAGGTACATGTAGCCTGAGGGGGTGACCTCCACCTCCGCCCATGGGGACCTGTTGCAGCAACCGTCAGGCTGCAGCTATAGCCCGACGAGATCGCCTGCCGGCAGTTCCTCCAGGAAGGAGGTCGAGAACCGGATCTAAGTGCGGGGCAGGCTCTCCATCCACACCACAAACTCACGGGCCATGGCGGCTGAGTGATCCCACGGTCGAGGTGGTCGGGCGGCCATCGAGTGCCTCCCCCCTTGGCCACGACCGCCATGACTTCTGCGACAACTTCCGTGAGTGGGGTTCTTCCTGCGGATGCTGGAGCTGGTATGGACCCCCAGTAGGTGGACTTGAGGAGGCGGCCGCGCCACCTCTTGGGCGGCAGCAGCTCCGGCTCCTCTCGTGGCGCCTCGCGCTTCTCGGCGGCAGGGAACCTTCTCACGGGCGCCATGGCTGCTGCGACAAGGGTTAGAGGTGAATGAATTAGAAGACAGAGATGGGATGGGGGATCTGCACCTTCTCCCTCTTATAGGCAATCATAGAAGGCCAACTGGCATCCCTTCATATTTGGAGCAATGATGGCCCCGCGGCATGCGCTAGGCTTTTTGTCAGCCTGGGCTGTTGCCGAGGTGATGTGGGGAAGTGGAGGCGTCTGTGTCCCGCCATGCACCACGCGTCAAGCCTGGCCCGCAGGCGGTTAGGGCCCACATTGCTTCGCCCTCCCCTCGTTGCCTTTGTTGTGAAGCCATGCCGAGCGCGTTGTGAGCCCGGGGACAATCGGGGTCCTAGGAACAGGGGCACCCCGACTCGCCTGCCTATGGCCCAGCGCGTGGCTCTGTCGACAGTCCGGCGTGGCTCAGTGCCAGGTCTTCACAAACAAGATCCTCGCGAGAGCCCCTCCTCACGAGGCGAATGACATCAATGCCCCTGATGGAGCGGCCTCCCGAGGTCGCCTCCCAAGGAGCGGATATCTCTAGGCAAGCACCCCACGTCATGAGGCGCGCAATGATGTGAGCCATGACAAGCAAAGCCAGGAGGGCGCCAGTAGGTGCAGGAGAGGACCAATTCCTCTTTGGTGCTAAGGAGGCAAGGACGTACATGGGTTCCCAATGAATCCCCCAAAGGTTTCCATTCCGGTGCAACAAGACCAGGACCGCTGGCTCGGCAGGACAGAGGTCATCACCGAGCCCACCGTTGCATCACGACCAAAAGCCTTGTAGGCGAAGACCACCTTTAGTCAGGATAGGCTATAGTCATATCCCCCTTTAAAATTGTCCATTGTGGTACCGCTTCTAGCCTAAGCCATGAGGGAAGAGGACCAAGGCCACTATAAATATAGGTTAGCCTCCACCATAGAAAGGGATCCGGCCCATTGATCCCCCGAGCCCTCGCGAGGCAGCTCATCCCTTATACCAGTTCATACTCATCCTCCTCGTGAGACAATCCACCAAAAAGCGGGAGTAGGGTTTTACACCACAAGGTGGCTCAAACCTGGGTAAACCACTGTGTCCGATTCCTTCCTTTCTCTCTCGAGCCCGGCAAGGCATCGCTGTGAGGTCGCGACCGAGAAGCAAAGGTCTAGTTAAGTTCTTCGTGCGCACCCCGGAGTTCGAACCTTTTTTGGGTCCGCAGATCCCCATCTCCGATAGTGGCAGTGGTTAGTCCGGAGGTGGCCGGAACGACCAAGGCATCGACGGCAGGCGGCGGTTGGAGCTCGGGCTCGACGGAATCGAGGCCATAGAGCACGGTAAGATGCATGGGTGTGTGTTGGGTCCCTACGGCGATCTGAGCACCGAGACGACATCAGATGCGAGCGGTAGCAGTGTGGCCGCGGCTGCGCCATGCCTAGCGGCGTGGAGCTTTGCTAATGGTGGCACACTATAGCTAGAGACGGCGGGTGTTGGTGTCAAAACCGGAGGATCTCGGGTAGGGGGTCCCGAACTGTGCGTCTAGGCGGATGGTAACAGGAGACAAGGGACACGATGTTTTTACCCAGGTTCGGGCCCTCTCGGTGGAGGTAAAACCCTACGCCTGATTGATTAATATTGATGATATGGGTAGTACAAGAGTAGATCTACCACGAGATCAATGAGGCTAAACCCTAGAAGCTAGCCTATGGTATGATTGTTCTTCATCCTACGGACTAAAACCCTCCGGTTATATAGACACCGAAGAGGGCTAGGGTTACACAGAGTCGGTTACAATGGTAGGAGATCTACATATCCGTATTGCCAAGCTTGCCTTCCACGCCAAGGAAAGTCCCATCCGGACACGGGACGGAGTCTTCAATCTTGTATCTTCATAGTCTTGGAGTCCGGCCAACGATGATAGTTCGGCTATCCAAACACCCCCTAGTCCAGGACTCCCTCAGTAGCCCCTGAACCAGGCTTCAATGACGACGACTCCGGCGCGCATATTGTCTTCGGCATTGCAAGGCGGGTTCCTCCTCCGAATACTTCATAGAAGATTTTGAACACAAGGATAGTGTCTGGCTCTGCAAAATAAGTTCCACATACCACCGTAGAGAGAATAATATTTACACATGTTCAATCTGCTGACGTATTCCGTGGTGTGACATCACACCATGGTCAAGCCTTTATTCGAATCGTTTTTACTGTTCCACCTCAGCGCGTTTAGCGAAGCGGTTTCCTCGGCACGTCTTGTCAAAGCAGAGATCGTGTCCCCTTATTCCGGGATTCTCATCAATACGGGCGTGGGTAACCCAACCGCGCCATTGATTACGGCGCTCGGGAGATAAGAGAGTTTTACCAGGCTGGTGGGGACGCGTAGTTTCGTCCGTTCATATAAGGGGATAGGATCCACCTTTTTACCCACGCCTTCTTCCTCCTTTGCTTATCCATTTCCGCGTACACGAGCTCCAGCGCCCAAGTCCGCACATCTCGCCTCAACCTTCCCCAGCCATGTCCGGAGCGGGAGGCAAGTGGATGGCATCCTCCGTCATGGAGGGGCACATCAAGAGGCTGCGAAAGGCCGGATACTTGTCCAGCGACATCGCGCATCGGCTTCCCGACAAGGGGCAGCTCATCCCCACCCCCGGGCCCCATGAGAGGGTGGTATTCCTCACCCACTTCCTCCGCGGACTAGGTTTTCCACTTCACCCATTTGTTCGGGGGCTCATGTTCTACTATGGCCTGGATTTCCACGATCTAGCCCCGAACTTTATCCTCAACATCTCGGCGTTCATCATCGTGTGCGAGGCCTTCCTCTGCTGTCACACCCTGATTTTCATGTCACAACACTTAAGCTAATAAATCCTGATAAAATGTGGTTTGACAAAAACTTTTGAGTGTTTTGTCTTTGCTTTGATTGAATGTTGTCTGCTGTTTGCAAGTGCTCTAAAAATCAAATAAATCCTCCAACTTCTGTACTTCATCTCCTTGATCCAAAACCTTTTCCCAATGATCATGCCATGTGTATAGAGCAATATATTATTTTCTTACGAAAATAATTTGGCCAAAAAGCATTTTCTAAAATTAGTTTTCCAAAAAACCCTGAATTGAGGTTTGCACTGCAAGTACTTAATTAAGGGCAGTAAAAATCTTTCCAAAAATATATTTGACTCCTATTAGATATAGGATACCCAGAAACCACAAAAATATAATTTTAAAGGTTATTTTCCTATTTTATTTAAAAGCTTTTTCTTAAGGCCAGAAATGGTCTTTAATAGGGAAAAATTATTTTATTGCTTCAAAAATATTTTACAAAATTTAGGGAAACTTATAGGACATATATTGTCCATATACAAGAGTTTAAACACATGGTCATGTTCAAAATATTGGTCAAATACCTCAAAAACCCTTTCTGGATATTTCAAGCTTTTGAAATATTTACAAAGGAAATATTCCCCAAAAATTCCAAGAAAATTCTATCATGTCACATATGACATATTTGGTGATCCTGCCAAGTCTCATGACTTGGAGAACAATATAACATCATCAAATCCTCTCAAAACCATTTCTGTCCATTTTGAAGTTTGAGCAACTTTACATTGCCAAACATGTCCAAATGTTCTCAAACCTTGTGAAAATTCTCCAATGGTCTAACTATTCATCTAGACCAAGTGGCACAAGTTGGAGAACAAGTTATATTGATCAAAGTGCCCCAAAACCCTCTCTGACCAGAACCAAATTTGAACAACTCTGCATTGGCAACTTTCTCCTTTTGATCTCAACTTTTGTGGACATGTTCAAATCCTCAAATGATGACACTAAACCAAGTGGTGCATCAAGGAGAATAGATTTGGATGACTAAATCTTGGCAAAGCCATTTCTGCTGATTTCTAGGGTTCACCAAAGTTACATTGGCTACTTTGCCCAAATGAGCTCAAACTTGGTGGAACACCCTAATTCTATGTGCCATTCCATCCTGTTAGTTATCATGGCAAGTGGAATTAATTGTCTTGCCCAAACCATTATCAAACACCTTCTGATACTTTACCAAAATGCCATTTTTGATCTCTTCCACTCTTCTCCATGGCCTCAATTTTTTACCACAGCTCCTCCTAGTCTTCATCTATCTCCAGTAACTCTTCCCTGGCCTCAGCTCAATGATTGAGGGGTGAAACACCCCCATTTACTCCTCTGGATAGCACCTTCCTCTCTCTTTCTCACCTCCCTCCTCACTCCATTGCTTCCACAAGGCATCCAAGGCTTCCCCCTGCTATCCTAATACCTCCTGGCACTACTGGACACAAGTGGCCGCGCCCACTCTCCTTAATTAATGCCATGGCATGCCATTTGGGCCCTCTGGAGCGCGCTACAGTGCGCTCCCGCACTGTAGCCGCCCCCTTCCAACCACCTCTGGCCACCTAGGGCCTCCCCCTCGTGTCCCCCGAGGTCACCTCGACGTCTGCAGCATGCTACGCTGTTGTCCCCCTCCTCACTCTCCCTCTCCGGCTCTCCTCGCGTGCGGACAGAGCGCCGCCCGAGCGCGCCAGTCGCTGGCCACGGCGGGGACCCGCTTTGCCGCGTTTCCCACTCCCTCTCTTCTCCCCCTGGGCATAGTCCACGCCCACAAACGCCCCAGACACGCGCCCACGAGCTCCCGTGGACTCCAGCGATGGCTACGGCCTCGCCGGCGCATGGCCCGTTGTGCACCTTGCCCCCTCCTATTTGAGGCCGCCCCCGAGCCCCCACTCATCTCAATTCACTCTCTCCCCCTCCCCTAGTCCTTCTAGATCAGCCCTCTCTCTCTCCCGCGTCCCCTATCCTCCTCCACAGCCAAAGGATCGCCGCTGGCCGCCGCCAAGATTCGTGACATCCCGAGCTCCTCCGCGGGTGCGAAGCACATGGACGGGATCTGCACGCTGCGCTGAGTCGTCCGGTGTGCTGGGCACCATCGCGGGTGACCGGAGCCGCCGGGACGGGCGCCGGTGCCGCTCGGCCGAGCCTCCCCTGTCGCTCCTCTCCCTCAGGCGCGAGGTAGCGGACGACCACCCGCCAGCTGGCAAGGGGGCCCGCCCGTCAGCGGCAGAGGTGACCGAGCCAGCCCACCTGTCGGGTTAAGTGGAAACGGCTTCTAGCCGATCCGCTTGCCCCGCTGGGTGGCGCTCTCCCGTAGTGCGCCTTCGGCGTCACCCCTTCCCTCGCGCAGCTGAGCCACTGGGCCGAGCCCAGTAGGCTCTGTTTAGCTGGGCTTCGCCCAGTGCGCGTTATAAGGTTGATTCCTTTCCTCTTCTTATCCTTTTCCAGAAATATTGTAAGATCCATAAAATATTCATATTAACTCCAAATTTGATGATTCAAATTTCTAGTAGCTCATAAAATCATGATCTATCTCATGGTGCAACTTGCACATTTTTCCAGAAAATTTTCTTCACAAACATTTATCAAATCTTGTTTTTCCATTTCTGTGATGAACTTTAGAAAATCACAGAGAGCCCATTTTTGATCCAAATTCCATGATTCAAAATCCTAGATGTCTATAAGTTCAAAACTTAGTTTTTGAAAATTTTTGTAATACTTTCTGTATCACCTCAAATAATGGTCTATTTCTTTATATATAGCCAACTTTGCAAATTCATAGGAAAATCATCTCAACTCCAAATCCAGTGAAACCAATTCCTAGATGCTTCAAAAATCATCCTTTGTTAAATGGGTGCCTTTGCTCATTTTTCAAAAATAGATTTCTGTACACTTCTTGCAATCCCATAAAACCCCTTGATTCCATCATATCAAAATGTTTAGAAGTATCCATTGATCCACTTCCAATGAAATCACCTTGGTCATTCCTCATATGACCAGAGCTACCCTAGAAAAGTCCAACTCACATTTTTAGAGCACTTTTATTTTTGCCTTGTTGTGTTGCTTATTATGATTGTTTCCGACGTTAGTTGACGAAGTAGACGGAGTACTTGGAGAAGGACCAGAAGGCTTGAAGACTCTGAGGAACCAGGCAAGCAGCCCATTGACCATGTCCATGAAACCCTTTTTGTGCATGCCAATGCCATATAGCTCTTATTTGTTGTTGCATCGGAATCATGATGAGATGGTGAACCACGTAGGTTGGTTGCCTCTGTTACTTCCTCGTTGATACTTGCATTGTGCATGACCCTACCTTCTTATGAGGGTTATGCCGGTGGGAGTAGATAGGATGCTAAGTAGTTGCTACACGAAAAGGGACAGGAATATGCATGTGATGGAGACAAAGTATTTTCAAAGGACTTTTCAAAAACCCCGACGGGTGCCACTTATGCCCGAGGGAGATGATGAGTTGGGTAGCCACTTGATGACGAGGTGGTGTACCGAGGCAAGTGTGTGTTTTTTTCAAAAACGGATTGGTTTAAGTTGCGACCGTTATTCCAACCTTACATGCGCAACCACTCTACCCTTATATGGGAAAGGGCATTATTGATTACCTAGGCCGATACTAGCTTGGAGCCCGCATTACTAGTGATGGGAGAGTTGTTGGTGCGCTCTCTTGGGACGGGGTCGTGCCAGGTAGGGCGGCCATGACTGTTTTCACAGGGCACCGGATACACCGTTGTGTCCCCTCTCAGATGTTACGATCTCGAGCGAGTCTCGTATGATGTACATCGTGAGGATACGGAACAACGAGTGGACTCCATGTTAGTGTCGTCTAGGGAAAGGTAGTGATCGGGTGCTTACCCCGGGTACTTTGAGGTATCGTGGGTCGTGGATGACACGGAAGTTCCCCGGATCTTGTGGGTAAAGTGTGCAACCTCTGCAGAGTGTAAAACTATTCGAATAGCCGTGTCCACGGTCAAGGACAGTTGGGTAACCGCTCTTGGGCTACGTCCACTTGTTTACAAACCAAGTGTGTGTGTTGATAAAATGACTTGGGTCAAGTCAAGGGACTTGACATGATTGAGATGGGTTGGTGCCCACTCTATTTATGATAGATGGGTTGGTGCCCACTCTATTTATGATAGATGGGTTGGTGCCCACTCTATTTATGTTGATATCTGTAACCTGTCCTCATGGTTACTTGAATTCTCTTGATGCATGCCTTACAAAGTTGTTGAACATGTCATTGCACTCAAAACTAGCTTTCTGCAAAAATTTACCTATATCAAGCATTGTTGTATCTTGAACCAAAACATGGATTGCTTGCGAGTACATTCAAACATACTCACTGGCTTGTCCCTGGCTATTTACTTGGCCAGGCTTGAAAGAACAGGATATGATGAAGAATACTTCGGCGACGAGCATGCGACCTAGGACGCTTCCCAGTCAGAATGCCTGTAGGGTTAAGGCAGATGGCATGGGTCCAAGTTATCGACGAAGATTTCCGCTGCGATGTTATACTCAAGACTCGGCCATAATGGTCCTACTTGTGTAAAACGGTATGTATGGATGTAAGACTCTTGTTATTCAGCTTCTGTGTGTTCAGTGAGCATTGATCTCTGGGATCACTGTACACGTGCATTCGGTGATCACGACTTATGAGTTGGGGTCCCCACAGAGCTGATATCAGAGCCATCCTGACTGTAGGAAGCCTTAGTTAGCATGGTCGTTAGTTAGGGTAAACTATTTCCAAAACTACTACTAGTTTTCAAAACTATCTGTACTTCTCTTCCCTTCTCAGTTTTTTCGAAAACTAAGGTATACTTTCCTTATTGATCTCTTCCCCTTCAAAACCTTTGGTCGCTAGAACCCTTATGCCCTGACCACTGGATTCCTCGTGGATAATCTAGAAGGAAGATGTCTTGCCAGACAATCACCCACATCTCCTGAACACAAGATAGGCGACATCACAACAAGACGATACCAATAGAAGATACATCCTCGAGGAATGAGGACCTGAAGACCCAGGAGATGGTGACACCCTTGACACTGCCCCAAGATGATGCAACCTTATCCTACAACGATCAGGGCATAGGTTATGCAAGATCATGATATACATCGCTAATAGGGTAACCCTGTCACTACCGTTGTTGTATCGGCAACCACCGGTGGATGAGAACCTAGCCATTTGGTCCGCCTCACTATAGTGTGCAGGAAAACGGTTCTCTTCATCCCCCGCTCTCGGTGACGATATTGTCAACAATGTGTCTGACAGATTGGGCCTCTATTATGCCTTGTTAATGTCATTGCATAAAGGAGTGCCACCTGGAACCGCCAACACCTTAAAAAGGCAAAAGTGATCGTCATGATTAAGAAGACAACAGAAGATCAAGTCAATGCCAGTTACGAGGAGCCACCTTCACCCCATCACTTCAATAGGCAAGAGGTTGTCGAAGATTCTTCAGGCCCAACCCAGATCGTTTCATCAAACAAGAGACGTAGCAACACTTGAGGAAAACTCAGAAGACTGCATGAGGCACAAGGCACGACTACTGAGTCCGAGAAACCCTAGGGTAGGATGAGTCGTGTACCCCCTATGTGCAGTCAAGTCCGTATGATAGTTCGAATAGAACGATGATTGTGTGTTGCTTGTTTTTATTTGTTTGTGTTTTGATATAGGTCGCACTTTTGCCCTAGGCGACAAGTATGCGACTATATCACCTTCCTTACCTTGCTTTTTCTGTTTGGCCCTTTTTGCACCTGTTTGTTTGCACTTGCACTATAGAACCCCCTTTAGGCATTCCCCTCCTCTATGCTACTTTTCCCTCTCATCTCTTTCCTCAACTGAAGACAAGCAAGACAATATGCACCAAGGATTCCACCTCGGCGACCAACAAGCACTGAAAACTGTTGCTACAACCTCCTCGAACAAGTGTAACCCCTTAGAGTTATGGTTTTCCCCTCAAGATTAGAGACCCATTCCTAGACCCTTCGAGGCTTCACGAGATACCCCAGCTCGAAACCTTAACCATGTGCTTAACCCACAGAATTGCAAGAGAACCAGTTAAGCCTCTGTAAACCTTGCACATCACTGGGATCATTATGGAACTAGTGGACATAGTGAACACGCACATTATCATCCTAATATAGCACAAGAACTGACGATGCCATAGGGAAGACCAGTTTGAGGATATAGGAATTGAGGACAAGTGACTTGATGAGTTTATATCAATGATTTGAGGAATTATATGAGATTATTTGGTGGATTATGAGGCTTCGATGTTGGTAGATGAACTTGGTGGGATCATGATTATAGAGTAGCATAGCTTTCATTACCCTGGAGTAAATTCGATTTATAGGACAATTATGATCGCAAGCTGAAACTCCTGGAAGTGCAAGGATTTGACTTGATGGTATTGATAGGTGATAGTTGATATTACGACAATGATTTGGGGGAAAGTGTGGAAATTCTCGTTGGACAAGAGATTTGGATTTAAGTAAATGATTCTAGTTGAATATAGATGCTGAGTATGTCTACATGGTTCGGAGTAAATTGGATTTAGACTGATGATCTCGATCATGATACCATGTTTCTCGATGGACAATAAACTAAGAGATTGGATTAATTGTCGGGGTTGATTTAGGGATCTATATAAGCTTGACCTTGGAGTTTACTTGACCATGATAATGGGAATCGGTGGACTGACTATAGGAAAAATAGCCCTTTCAAGTATATGGGGATTATAGGAACATTAGGAGATCATGTGGAACACCGTAGACATTGGATTTGTAGAATTAATGGATTGTGTAGTAGTTAATGGAAGTTAATGGGTTGTTGGAGTTGATTCATAGGAAGGAAACAAGATCTTGGAGTGGCTTACGATGTGTTTCCTTAAGATAGAGATGCTTTATCGTGGACCTCGGGTCAATAGACTGAGCACTCAGATGGTGGTGATTAAATTCAAGCTTAGCAGCTTATATGTTCTACCCATGGATTTTTAGGGGTAGACATACATATGAGTTTGGGGATTGTAGACATATAGGATTTTGTTAGACCTCCCCCTGGGATTCATGAGGATAATAATAGCATGAGTGAAGATTGGAGCTGACCTACAAGAGTTGATGCTTTCGGTGGTATAAGGTTATTTGTTTAAAGGACTAGATAGAACAATTGGCATCTCAGGAACCGTGCTTAAGGATAAAGATGATAAATGTTCACTCACACACTAGAATCCTTGAAACCCTTAAGCCCTACCAACCCATAACATGGTCAGATCATGACCACAGGCTTTGGTTCTAGATCATAAGACCTTGGCCGATACTCAACCATGACCACCACCAATGCCTCAGCCCACTTTACGTACCCCATAGATTTCATGGAGTGCTTGGACAAGTTGGTTGTCATCTTTCTTTGGTGACCTACTTGTCCACCCGAAGACGGAAGAAGAATCACTGAGCTGGTCAAGGGAACATCTGAAGATCGCCATGTCCAGGAGGAAGGACTGCACCAACAACCATCATCAAAGAAGTAAACCTCCACTTCGAAGACCAGGTGTATCTATGAGCCACTTCTCTGTAAGGAACCAAGCATTTCCATGGCAAGGAGACTGAGGGAGTCCTGGACTAGGGGGTGTCCGGATAGCCGGACTATCAATAACCACCGGACTCCCAGACTACGAAGATAGAAGATTTAAGACTCCGGCTCGTGTCCGGAAGGTACTTTCCTTGGCGTGGAAGGCAAGCTTGGCAATACGGATATGTAGATCTCCTACCATTGTAACCGACTCTGTGTAACCCTAGCCGCTCTGGTGTCTATATAAACTGGAGGGCTTTAGTCCGTAGGACACAACATTACATCTCAACAACCATACCATAGGCTAGCTTCTAGGGTTTAGCCTCCTTGATCTCGTGGTAGATCTACTCTTGTACTACCCATATCATCAATATTAATCAAGTAGGACGTAGGGTATTACCTCCATCGAGAGGGCCTGAACCTGGGTAAAAACATTGTGTCCCTCGTCTCATGTTACCATCCGCCTAGACGCACAGTTCGGGACCCCCTACCCGAGATCCGCCGGTTTTGACACCGACATTGGTGCTTTCATTGAGAGTTCCTCTGTGTCGTCGCCGATAGAGCGGATGCCTTTACCCGTCTTCAAAGACGGTGTTTTCGCCGGAGGGGCCTTGGCCGCCGGTCAAACAATCCGGCTTGGTGGCTTTCTTATGACCGCCTGTCCGGCCGTCGCTTCGGCAATGACTTCTCAAGTCATCAAAAGCAATCTTCGCGTCAGCCCTAAAGCTGCCGAACAGTTAGATCCAATCGAGCTCTCATCTGTTAACGAGCTCTTGGATCGCATCGCCGCCCTGGGAGTCGCAACGGACTACAATCAGATCGGGCTTAAAACCGATCTGAGAGAGATTAACTCTCCCCAGGCTACCCACCACGTCGAAGTGGTAGAAGAACAACTCGGCAATTCATTGCCGTTGTTGAAAACAATCTGTGTCCGGATTCCCAAAACCTCCATGCCGGATTCCCTCGGAGGGACGGACTCTGATCGAGCATTGAACCTAAAATCATGCGTCGCTCCGGACTTGCTGGGCTGTCTCCAGCAAATCAAGCTTCCGAATTCGGAAGTCCCTCGGCCTTTGAGCCCAAAGATGGGCAGGGATCCGGATTTTATTCCACCCACCCGCCCAGACATATGCGACCTATCTCTAATTCGGCAAGAGCCCTCAGAAACAGTACATCATTACTGGGCCAGATTCCTCCTGGTTATGGATAGGATAAAGGACTGCCGAGAGGAAAACGCAATCTCAATCTTCTGCAATAACTGCACGGACAAGGGAATCCTGAACGCCATTGATCGTCGCAAGATTACGCGTTTTACCGATCTGGCGTCCATAGTACGAAAGTACTGTGCGATGGAAAGTTTCCGGAAAACTGAAAATCAATTTTGGGATAATCCGGCCCCAAGCCCAGTCCGCGGTAAAAGGGCGCCTCACAATCAGGCCCCAGATGCAAAATCCAAAAAGCAAAAACCCAGCAAGGGAAACGGAACCGTACTGGAGGGATAGCTCAATGGACCCTGTAAACTTCATAATACAGGGGGAGCTGTCCCAACACACAGCCTTCGAGCATGTTGGATACTACGGCAGGTGGTCAAAAGTGGCGAAGAGCTTCTAGCTCCGGGAAACCACTCCAACAATACCAGCACGGTATCAACAGTCTTCGAGACTTTCGCATCAAATAATATGCGAAAATGAACAATCCGCGAACTCGCCGAAGTCTACCAAGTAGCAACAGCAAATCCATGGAGCGACACAGCTATCACCTTCAGCGCCAGCGACGAGCCCACATCTCGAACTACCAGAGCCCCAGCCGCACTGGTACTTAGTCCCATAGTGGACGGCTTTCGACTAACAAAAGTCCTCATGGACGGCGGCAGCGGATTAAACCTCATTTACGAGGAAACCCTGTGGAAAATGGAAATCGATTGGAGCCGTATTGAGCGAAGCAGCACAACCTTCACAGGAATAATCCCTAGCCGGAAAGCGCGCTGCACCGGAAAAATCACACTCGATGTGGTGTTCGGCTCTCCGGACAATTACAGATCCGAAGAAGTCACGTTCCAGGTGGCCCCGTTCAGCAGCGGCTATCACGCCATATTAGGACGAGATGCATTCACAATTTTTCAAGAAATACCTCATTACGGGTACATGAAGCTCAAAATGCCTGGGCCCAGCGGAATAATCACTCTCGTCAGTGATCCGGACACAGCACTCCGCGCCGAAAACAAGACAGCCGCACTAGCCCTCGAAGCACTATCCGAAGCATTAGCGGCAGAGGAACTCACCGCGCTACGCTCTACGGTAAACAGGGACGACGTGATACTTGATAAAAGATCCAAGTCCACCTCCTTCAAACCAGCAGATGAGATAGTTAAATTTCAGGTCCACCCAACGGACCCAACAAAGACGGCCTCCATCGGGGCACAGTTGAACCCCGAAGTTGACGTCGCACTGCGCGATTTCCTTCGGGAAAATTGGGACATCTTCGCCTGGCACCCTTCAGACATGCCCGGAATCCCTCGCAGGTTGGCAGAGCACAGCCTAAACATCCTAAAAGGATCCAAGCCAGTCAAACAGGCTCTTCGACGATTTTCCGAGCCCAAAAGACAGGCAATGGGAGAAGAGCTAGCCAAGTTATTGGAAGCCGGATTCATTAGAGACATTAAACATCCGGACTGGCTAGCAAATTTGGTGATGGTACCAAAGAAAGATAAATCCTGGCGCCTGTGTGTCGACTTCAAAGACCTCAATAAGGCTTGCCCAAAGGATCCTTTCCCCCTCCCCCGCATCGATCAAATTATCGACGCCACGGCAGGACATGACTCGTTGTGCTTCCTGGACGTATACTCTGGCTATCATCAAATCAAGATGGCGGAAGCAGATCAAGCCGCAACAGCATTTATTACTCCATACGGACCATTCTGCTTCAACACGATGCCCTTCGGACTTAAAAACGCCGGCGCAACATATCAGCGCATGATTCAAACATGTCTGGCTACCCAGATAGGCAAAACAGTCGAGGCATACGTAGACGACGTAGTCGTCAAAACAAAACATGTCGAAACTTTAGTAGACAATTTGAGGCTCACATTCGACAACCTTAGAGCATATGACATCAAGCTGAATCCGGAAAAATGTGTTTTCGGTGTACCAGCCGGAAAGCTGCTGGGCTTCATCGTATCCGGTAGAGGAATTGAAGCAAATCCGGCCAAAATACGGGCTCTGTCGCAGTTGGATATTCCAAAAGACCTCAAGCAAATACAAAAGTTAACAGGATGCGTGGCAGCTCTAAGCCGTTTTATCTCCCGTTTAGGAGAGAAGGTGTTGCCCCTTTATCGCCTCCTAAGGCGCACCGAACACTTCGAGTGGACGGATGCCGCCACTGCCGGACTCAAAGAAATAAAAGCCATATTGGCAACAAATCCGGTCCTGGCTGCGCCCACTCTGGGCGAACCAATGTTGTTATACATCGCTGCAACACATCAAGTTGTAAGCGTTGTCCTCGTCGTCGAACGCGCAACAGAAGGGCATAAATTCCCTCTTCAAAAACCAGTGTATTACGTATCCACTGTGTTAACCCCCTGTAAATCCCATTACCCGCACTATCAAAAGATAGCATACGCGGTGTTCATGGCGTCTCGGAAGCTCAGGCACTACTTTCAAGAGTGTTCAATAACAGTGGCTTCTGAAGTGCCACTCAATGACATTATAAATAACCGCGACGCAACGGGCAGGATTGCAAAATGGGCCATTGAGCTCTTGCCATTCGACATAACCTACAAACCTCGACGAGCCATAAAGTCACAAGTTTTGGCTGACTTCGTCGCCGAATGGACTGAAGCCGAACTACCTAAGGAGTACGGCGCATACTCCAATTGGACTATGCACTTCGACGGCTCCAAAATGTTGGCCGGACTGGGGGCTGGCGTCGTACTTACGTCCCCCACCGGAGATACAGTCCAATACGTACTTCAAATAATGTACACGGACTCCAACAATGCAGCCGAATACGAGGCCCTGTTACATGGTCTCCGGATGGCAGTCTCCATGGGCATCCAACGCCTAGAGGTGCGCGGGGATTAAAACCTTGCAATATCCCATATAAATGGAGACTTTGATGCCAAGGATCCGAAAATGGCAGCATATCGTAATGTTGTCCTGAAAATGTCAGCTCGGTTTGAAGGACTCGAATTCCATCACATAGCCCGAGATAATAACCAAGCGGCCGACGTCCTGGCACGCATCGGTGCGAAACGTGATACTGTCCCTCCAAATATCTTCCTGGAACGGCTCTTCAAGCCATCCGTACTATGGGAAGAGGAGTCCGGTAGCGACAAACCGGAGAAAGCCGCACCAACTGGTGATTCAGCAGACGACATAACACCATCCGCCCACGATATAATGGCAGTAATCGCCGCGTGGACAGAACCTTTCCTAGCCTACTTACTTAGGCAGGAACTCCCCGAAGACCAAAATGAGGCCCGCTGCATAGTCCGGTGATCGAAGGCCTACAAGGTCCATGAGGGAGAACTTTATAAGAAAAGTACTACCGGAGTCCTTCAAAGGTGTATCTCCGAAGAAGAAGGGCGAAACCTCCTGGCTGAAATCCATGGCGGACTAGGTGGACACCACGCAGCAGCCCGGGCCCTGGTAGGAAAGGCATTCTGTACAGGATTTTATTGGCCGACGGCTCGGGCAGACGCACAGGACTTGGTCCAGCGATGCGTTGGTTGCCAGCTCTTTGCTAATCAGAGCCATATGCCACCCACCGCCCTCAAAACCATACCCATTACCTAGCCGTTCGCGGTCTGGGGGCTTGACATGGTCGGACCCCTTAAAGGGGGAACCCACAAAAAAAATACCTGTTGGTCATGGTGGATAAGTTCACCAAATGGATAGAGGCCAAACCGGTCAAAACGGCAGAGTCCGGACCAGTGATAGACTTTATATCAGAGGTGGTACACCGTTACGGAGTCCCCCACAGCATCATCACCGACAACGGCACAAACTTCACGGCCGATGAGGTCAAGTCATGGTGCAAAAATATGGGCATTAAGCTCGACTATGCGTCAGTCTATCACCCTGAAACCAACGGTCAAGTGGAAAGAGCAAACGGTCTAATAATGAGCGGCATCAAACCCAGATTGGTGAGGTCACTCACCAAATTCGATACCCAATGGGTCGAGGAGCTCGACTCCGTACTCTGGGGGCTGTGGACAACGCCTAACCGTACTACCGGATTCACACCATTTTTTATGGTATACGGTGCAGAGGCAGTCTTGCCCTGCGACATTATTCATGACTCACCTCGGGTGCGCATGTATGAGGAAAGAGAAGCCGAGCTAGATCGGCAGGACAGCTTGGACACATTGGAGGAAGAACGTGACGTCGCGAAGGCTCGTTCCGCATTTTATCAGCAGCAGGCCCGAAGATATCAAAGCAGAGAAGTACGGGCCAAGACCTATAACATTGGCGAACTAGTTCTACGCCTGCCGGACAAGAAAAAGGACAAGCTCAAGCCCAGATGGGAAGGCCCCTTCATTATTGATCAAGTACTGACCGGCGGAGCGTACCGTCTACGAAATGCGTCGGACAACCGACTCGAGCCGAACCCATGGAACGCAGCCCGACTCCGACGATTCTATGCCTAGCGCCGGACTAAGAGTTCGTCCCCTTCCCCCGTCCAACCTTTTATATTTCGACTGTCCTCTTTTCCTCTTTTTTCCTTCTAAATTAACAAGCCCCTCGGGGTATATTTTCGCATTTTTTGCATACATACGATGTGCCATCAGCACTCGTTATTCCTGGGGGCTTCTTTTACAGAAGCTCAACTATACGGGTTTTATACCGAACACATGTGTCACGCTTCCACATGTACCTTTTACTCGCCATTATATGCATCGATATGACTTAAGTTTTGGCCAAGCTGGGTTGCCTGGCTCCTGTGCTTACCCCTACATTCCCGATTGTTCGGCTAGGTGGTAAAGGGAGCACCTCTGCGATTGTTACTACCGGGTCAGCCGGATGTGTACCTCAGACTGGGTGAAGCCGAAAGCTAGCGTTCTTAAGGGAATATTCGGTCGGTGATTTAAAAGATGACTTTTTACCTATTTTTTCCATCTGCCCCCAGATGTTTTACTGCTCTCTTGGCAGTCTGGACATGCACTTTAGGGCATGCCACCCCAGCGAAAGGAACCCTTAACGGAACTATTCTCCCTGGAAGATGTTTCTTACTAACCATGTAATATAACATAGCTAGTTGGGCACTTGTCTGATAAAGCACTAATGACCCCTACGCCTAGTCTCCATGCATACCACGATTATTTCTTAACCAAAAAGGTATTCGGACACACTCCGGACTCTAGGGTCCCGAGGTCGAAGCGAAAAGGTCGGCAACGACAAACGATCTACAATCCGGCTAGAAGGCATTTCACATGTCATTTTTAAAGGATAACATACATTGTCAAGTTTATTGATTGTACTCCTCCTCAATCCCGTCTAACAGGCTGTCTAGTTTACAGTCCCGTTGGGAAAATTTAGCAGCCAGTTCTACCTGGCTGTACACTAAACTCACAGGGATCTCCTTCCCGTCGGGCTCCACCGGTCCAACTTCGGCCATATGGTTGGGATCCGCCTTCTTGTACCGCGTCTTCACCATGGCCCAAGCCTCCCTGGCACCTTGACGGCAAGCCGAAACCTTCCACAAATGGAAGCGCTGCTGCACTTCCTGTAGCTTCTCTGCAAGCTCCCCGAGGCCCTCGGGTGGGGCGAGGGATGGCCATAAAGCCTGTACGGCGCCACTCATTGCCTGCCGAACTCGTTCGAACAGCTGCAACAGTTCGGGAAGTTGATCACCCATTGATATGGGCATCTCCTCCACAGGATGGCCCGTGAGTATACCTACAAGACATATTATGTCAAATCGCTTCCTCGCCGAACTCTTCTAAATTAGAGAGTTCGCTCAAGCACTTACTATAGATGCCGCGACGAAGCCGTTGATTCTCCTTGACGGAGCCGGACAGCTCGGCCTGTGCGCCTTTCAGCTCTTCTCCGAGCTTGGCGTTGGCATCTTGGAGCTTGTTCCTTTCCTGCTGAACTCTGTTCAGCACATTCTCGGCCTTTAGCTGGCGCAGTAGCGCTTGCCTGTCCGGATCTTGTTTGGCGGCGCCTACAGTGTCGTTATTAGACTCGCGCGCATGCCGCATAGTGCTTATATTAATTTATACAAATGTGTTACCAGGAGGGGTCTTTCCGTCTCCTCCTGCGGCAGCAAGTGCAGCCTCAAGTTGGGCCTTGGAATCTTGCAGCTCCCGAGACAGCTGGGCGTTCTTCTCGTTAAGAGCCTGAAATTTCAAATGATCCTTAAATCAGTTAACATAACTAATTTAAGTCTCGGGGGCTACTGGTGTATACAACCATTAAAATATCTTTACCCGTATGTCTTTAACATACTGCTCCGTGGCCCTGGTAAAACCATTTTGAGCAGCCCGGAGATGCGCGTCCCTTGCGTTGAAGGCATCCAATGCCTCAGGGGAAAAGCACGCCTCTTGAAAAACTGTCCGGCGGCGTCTATGATTCATAGCGCACTCCACCTCTGACTTGGTGGCGGACGGTCTGTCGATATCCTCCGTTGGAGTAGGATCCGGTTAGCGTCTTGCGCTTGCCTCCCCGTCCAGTCCAGGCGCTAGAGCCCGGCTGGTATTGGTGGGATCGGCAATTCCTGTGCTCGCAGTCCAGCGAGCGCTTTTTCTTCTATAAAAATCATGAGCGCTTAGAAGTTTCCTTGGAACGTTGCTCAAAAGAATCAAACACGAGCCATACCTCTGCGGCGACGATTCCGCCCGCACGGCGCTCCTTTTCCTCCTGCTAGTTCGGACCGACCTCTGTAGGTCGGCCGCCGCAGGCTCGGCTCCCGGCCGTGAAGGCGCTTCCTGCAAAAAGCCATCGTTCGCGAAGGTCAGAAGTAGCCAAGGATAAGATAACGGTGACCGGACTTCAGTCTTGGTCACCTGGGATGCCGAATTTAGCCCGGGGTAGTCCGCCGTAATGGCGACCAAAGCATCATCAATGCTTAGCTGGTGATACACCCCGTCGATTAGCTCCACCCCGATGTCCGGATCCTCTCCGGAGGCCGGACCCAGGGATCCTTCCGGATCCTTGGGTTGCGGAGCAGGACTCAGCATATCCTCCACAGTCCGGCGTAGACCCTGCGCCGAAGACGTAATGTAAGAAGCTTGAACTTTGAAGATACGGGTAAAGACCCTTTTGAGGTGTTCGCTTACCCATCCTCTAGGATTGATCATGGAAAACCCATCCACAGGGTTCGGACGAAGGAAGTCCTCCTTCTCCCCCTTGTACAGACCGGACATGATCTTCACCAGATCCTCGGTCGAATCCGGCCCTTTGCGGCCGTGCCGGGTGGCATCGTCCTCCCCATTGAAATCCCACATGGGGTGGCCTCTGTATTGCAGCGGCTGCACCCCCCGCTTGATGCACGTCGCCATGACTCCATTCATGGTCAAGCCGGAATGAGCCATTAATCTTATCCGGCCCATCAAGTAATGGACGCTCTTGTCTTCCTCCAAACGGGGGCTCCGCGGGCGCCAGCTGAGGCGTTTCTTCAAGGGAGCAGCATCAAACTCCGGGAGGCCAATCCGGACTGGGTCGGGCAACGGAGCGTCTACGATATAAAACCACTCCGAGGGCCAGTCTTCGGACGCCCTCTTGGGGGTGCCGGATAGGTATCCGGTCCCAGCGATGCTCCATATTTCGGCGCCGCCCACTTGATATATGGACCCCTGGTGAGAACGGGGCACGAGGCAGAACAGCCTCTTCCACAATGCGAAATGGGGCTCGATACCCAGGAATAGCTCACAGAGAGCTACATAGCCCACGATGTGCAGCACAGATGCGGGCGTGAGGTGGTGGAGCTGGAGTCCGTAGAACTTCAGGAGCCCGCGGAGGAACGGATGTATTGGAAATCCGAGCCCCCTTATTAGATAGGGGACGAAACACACCCGCTCCCCCTTGTTGGGGCTTGGGGTGTCCTCCGCCTGCCTCCCACCTCGATAAGTAACCAGTCCAGCTCGGACCGGAACCATGAAGGCCGGAGGAAGCAATCCCTCCGTTTGGAGCTTTACTAGCTCGTTGTGCGAAATAGAGCAACTCCTCCAATCCCCCGGCGATGGGCTGGGAGCGCGTGAGGAAGAGCCGCGTTGACGATCCATGGTGGAATGGATTTCAAGGTCAGAGGCGCTTCGATGGAGTATACGCGGGAGGAAGATGGTGCGGTTTGGATCTGGATCCCTGCCCCTTTAATAGGCAGGTGACCCACACGATTGGGGGGTAAAATGTAAAGAACTCCCTGGCTTTTCGCATTCGTGCGACGCGTGGAAGAGGGCCATAATTTGGCGTAGAAGCCAAGAAGCACAGTATTCGAGGTGAAGTCGGACACTATTCGGCAGGAACATGGAATTTGAAGGGAGAACCCGCCTTGCAACGCCGAAGACTACAAGCACGCTGGACTTATCGTCATTGAAGCCTGGTTCAGGGGCTACTGAGGGAGTCCTGGACTAGGGGGTGTCTGGATAGCCGGACTATCAATAACCGCCGGACTCCCAGACTACGAAGATAGAAGATTGAAGACTCTGGCTCGTGTCGGGAAGGTACTTTCCTTGGCGTGGAAGGCAAGCTTGGCAATACGGATATGTAGATCTCCTACCATTGTAACCGACTCTGTGTAACCCTAGCCGCTCCGGTGTCTATATAAACCGGAGGGCTTTAGTCCGTAGGACACAACATTACATCTCAACAACCATACCATAGGCTAGCTTCTAGGGTTTAGCCTCCTTGATCTCGTGGTAGATCTACTCTTGTACTACCCATATCATCAATATTAATCAAGCAGGATGTAGGGTATTACCTCCATCGAGAGGGCCTGAACCTGGGTAAAAACATTGTGTCCTCGTCTCCTGTTACCATCCGCCTAGACGCACAGTTCGGGACCCCCTACCCGAGATCCGCCGATTTTGACACCGACAGAGACCCACACCAAGATTCATCGGCCCCCTTTGAGATCACTCCAAGATTTAACAACCCCCTCCGAGATCACTTCAAGACGAAGAGTAGACGACTACCAGCTAGAGTTACCACCTGAGTTACCCATAGTTCTCAACGTTTTCCATGCATCACAATCCGGAAGTGTTTCCAACTTCCCAACTTGCCGATCTCTACGAGGGCATTGACCATCGAGCCATCGACCCCTAGCCCAATCTAACCTACCGCGAGCTACCCATTAGCAACATGGATCAAGAAGAGCGTCATACACGAAGCCACACCATCAAGTACTTCAAGCTCAATGGAGCACTACACGGGAGCAGAAGCAACATAAAGACTTGAAGACTACCCCGGATCTAGTTTTCATATTCCTTTCCACGCCTAGTTTGGGAATCTCGGGGGCGAGATTCTTGTAAGGGGGTAGGTCTGTCACACCCTGATTTTCATGTCACAACACTTAAGCTAATAAATCCTGATAAAATGTGGTTTGACAAAAACTTTTGAGTGTTTTGTCTTTGCTTTGATTGAATGTTGTCTGCTGTTTGCAAGTGCTCTAAAAATCAAATAAATCCTCCAACTTCTATACTTCATCTCCTTGATCCAAAACCTTTTCCCAATGATCATGCCATGTGTATAGAGCAATATAGTATTTTCTTACAAAAATAATTTGGCCAAAAAGCATTTTCTACAATTAGTTTTCCAAAAACCCCTGAATTGAGGTTTGCACTGCAAGTACTTAATTAAGGGCAGTAAAAATCTTTCCAAAAATATATTTGACTCCTATTAGATATAGGATACCCAGAAACCACAAAAATATAATTTTAAAGGTTATTTTCCTATTTTATTTAAAAGCTTTTTCTTAAGGCTAGAAATGGTCTTTAATAGGGAAAAATTATTTTATTGCTTCAAAAATATTTTACAAAATTTAGGGAAACTTATAGGACATATATTGTCCATATATAAGAGTTTAAACACATGGTCATGTTCAAAATATTGGTCAAATACCTCAAAAACCCTTTCTGGATATTTCAAGCTTTTGAAATATTTACAAAGGAAATATTCCCCAAAAATTCCAAGAAAATTCTATCATGTCACATATGACATATTTGGTGATCTTGCCAATTCTCATGACTTGGAGAACAATATAACATCATCAAATCCTCTCAAAACCATTTCTGTCCATTTTGAAGTTTGAGCAACTTTACATTGCCAAACATGTCCAAATGTTCTCAAACCTTGTGAAAATTCTTCAATGGTCTAACTATTCATCTAGACTAAGTGGCACAAGTTGGAGAACAAGTTATATTGATCAAAGTGCCCCAAAACCCTCTCTGACCAGAACCAAATTTGAACAACTCTGCATTGGCAACTTTCTCCTTTTGATCTCAACTTTTGTGGACATGTTCAAATCCTCAAATGATGACACTAAACCAAGTGGTGCATCAAGGAGAATAGATTTGCATGACTAAATCTTGGCAAAGCCATTTCTGCTAATTTCTAGGGTTCACCAAAGTTACATTGGCTACTTTGCGCAAATGAGCTCAAACTTGGTGGAACACCCTAATTCTATGTGCCATTCCATCCTGATAGTTATCACGGTAAGTGGAATTAATTGTCTTGCCCAAACCATTATCAAACACCTTCTGATACTTTACCAAAATGCCATTTTTGATCTCTTCCACTCTTCTCCATGGCCTCAAATTTTTACCACAGCTCCTCCTAGTCTTCTCCTATCTCCAGTAACTCTTCCCTGGCCTCAGCTCAATGATTGAGGGGTGAAACACCCCCATTTACCCCTCTGGATAGCACCATCCTCTCTCTTTCTCACCTCCCTCCTCACTCCATTGCTTCCACAAGGCATCCAAGGCTTCCCCCTGCTATCCTAATACCTCCTGGCACTACTGGACACAAGTGGCCGCGCCCACTCCCCTTTCTTAATGCCATGGCATGCCATTTGGGCGCTCTGGAGCGCGCTATAGTGCGCTCCCGCACTGTAGCCGCCCCCTTCCAACCACCTCCGGCCACCTAGGGCCTCCCCCTCGTGTCCCTCGAGGTCACCTCGACGTCTGCAGCACGCTACGCTGTCGTCCCCCTCCTCTCTCTCCCTCTCCGGCTCTCCTCGCGTGCGAACAGAGCGCCGCCCGAGCGCGCCAGTCGCTGGCCACGGCGGGGACCCGCTTTGCCGCGTTTCCCGCTCCCTCTCTTCTCCCCCTGGGCGTAGTCCACGCCCACAAACGCCCCAGACACGCGCCCACGAGCTCCCGTGGACTCCAGCGATGGCTACGGCCTCGCGGGCGCATGGCCCGCTGTGCACCTCGCCCCCTCCTATTTGAGGCCGCCCCCGAGCCCCCACTCATCTCAATTCACTCTCTCCCCCTCCCCTAGTCCTTCTGGATCAGCCCTCTCTCTCTCCCACGTCCCCTATCCTCCTCCACAGCCAAAGGATAGCCGCCGGCCGCCGCAAAGATTCGTGACATCCCGAGCTCCTCCGCGGGTGCGAAGCACATGGACGGGATCTGCACGCTGCGCTGAGTCGTCCGGTGTGCTGGGCACCATCGCGGGTGACCGGAGCCGCCGGGACGGGCGCCGGTGCCGCTCGGCCGTGCCGCCCCTGTCGCTCCTCTCCCTCAGGCGCGAGGTAGCGGACGACCACCCGCCAGCTGGCAAGGGGGCCCACCCGTCAGCGGCAGAGGTGACCGAGCCGGCCCACCTGTTGGGTTAAGTGGAAACGACTTCTAGCCGATCCGCTTGCCCCGCTGGGTGGCGCTCTCCCGTAGTGCACCTTCGGCGTCACCCCTTCCCTCGCGCAGCTGAGCCACTGGGCCGAGCCCAGTAGGCGTTGTTTAGCTGGGCTTCGCCCAGTGCGCGTTATAAGGTTGATTCCTTTCCTCTTCTTATCCTTTTCCAGAAATATTGTAAGATCCATAAAATATTCATATTAACTCCAAATTTGATGATTCAAATTTCTAGTAGCTCATAAAATCATGATCTATCTCATGGTGCAACTTGCACATTTTTCCAGAAACTTTTTCTTCACAAACATTTATCAAATCTTGTTTTTCCATTTCTGTGATGAACTTTAGAAAATCACAGAGAGCCCATTTTTTATCCAAATTCCATGATTCAAAATCCTAGATGTCTAAAAGTTCAAAACTTAGTTTTTGAACATTTTTTCTAATACTTTCTGTATCACCTCAAATAATGGTCTATTTCTTTATATATAGCCAACTTTGCAAATTCATAGGAAAATCATCTCAACTCCAAATCCAGTGAAACCAATTCCTAGATGCTTCTAAAATCATCCATTGTTAAATGGGTGCCTTTGCTCATTTTTCAAAAATAGATTTCTGTACACTTCTTGCAATCCCATAAAACCCCTTGATTCCATCATATCAAAATGTTTAGAAGTATCCATTGATCCACTTCCAATGAAATCACCTTGGTCATTCCTCATATGACCAGAGCTACCCTAGAAAAGTCCAACTCACATTTTTAGAGCACTTTTATTTTTGCCTTGTTGTGTTGCTTATTATGATTGTTTCCGACGTTAGTTGACGAAGTAGATGGAGTACTTGGAGAAGGACCAGAAGACTTGAAGACTCTGAGGAACCAGGCAAGCAGCCCATTGACCATGTCCATGAAACCCTTTTTGTGCATGCCAATGCCATATAGCTCTTATTTGTTGTTGCATCGGAATCATGATGAGATGGTGAACCACGTTGGTTGGTTGCCTCTGTTACTTCCTCGTTGATACTTGCATTGTGCATGACCCTACCTTCTTATGAGGGTTATGCCGGTGGGAGTAGATAGGATGCTAAGTAGTTGCTACGCAAAAAGGGACGGGAATATGCATGTGATGGAGACAAAGTATTTTCAAAGGACTTTTCAAAAACCCCGACGGGTGCCACTTATGCCCGAGGGTGATGATGAGTTGGGTAGCCACTTGATGACGAGGTGGTGTACCGAGGCAAGTGTGTGTTGTTTTCAAAAACGGATTGGTTTAAGTTGCGACCGTTATTCCAACCTTACATGCGCAACCACTCTACCCTTATATGGGAAAGGGCATTATTGATTACCTAGGCCAATACTAGCTTGGAGCCCGCATTACTAGTGACGGGAGAGTTGTTGGTGCGCTCTCTCGGGACGGGGTCGTGCCAGGTAGGGCGGCCATGACTGTTTTCACAGGGCATCGAATACACCGTTGTGTCCCCTCTCGGATGTTACGATCTCGAGCGAGTCTCATATGATGTACATCGTGAGGATACGGAACAACGAGTGGACTCCATGTTAGTGTCGTCTAGGGAAAGGTAGTGATCGGGTGCTTACCCCGGGTACTTTGAGGTATCGCGGGTCGTGGATGACACGGAAGTTCCCCGGATCTTGTGGGTAAAGTGTGCAACCTCTGCAGAGTGTAAAACTATTCGAATAGCCGTGTCCACGGTCAAGGACAGTTGGGTAACCGCTCTTGGGCTACATCCACTTGTTTACAAACTAAGTGTGTGTGTTGATAAAATGACTTGGGTCAAGTCAAGGGACTTGACATGATTGAGATGGGTTGGTGCCCACTCTATTTATGATAGATGGGTTGGTGCCCACTCTATTTATGATAGATGGGTTGGTGCCCACTCTATTTATGTTGATATCTGTAACCTGTCCTCATGGTTACTTGAATTCTCTTGATGCATGCCTTACAAAGTTGTTGAACATGTCATTGCACTCAAAACTAGCTTTCTGCAAAAATTTACCTATATCAAGCATTGTTGTATCTTGAACCAAAACATGGGTTGCTTGCGAGTACATTCAAACATACTCACTGGCTTGTCCCTGGCTATTTACTTGGCCAGGCTTGAAAGAACAGGATATGATGAAGAATACTTCGGCGACGAGCATGCGAGCTAGGACGCTTCCCAGTCAGAATGCCTGTAGGGTTAAGGCAGATGGCCATAATGGTTTCCGCTGTGATGTTATACTCAAGACTCGACCATAATGGTCCTACTTGTGTAAAACGGTATGTATGGATGTAAGACTCTTGTTATTCAGCTTCTGTGTGTTCAGTGAGCATTGATCTCTGGGATCACTGTACACGTGCATTCGGTGATCACGACTTATGAGTCGGGGTCCCCACATCTGCATCCAGCCCCACTTCGGCTTATGGCTGAAGACCTTCAATGTCAAGCCGAAGGTAGTGGGAGGCCGCCAAGCGGAGTGCAGAGGTGATATGGTGGGCAAGATGCCCAACATCCTATGGCTCGAGGGCTCCTTTGTGGAGACCATAAAGGGGTGGCAGTCGGGGTGGTTCTACATCACCGAGCCGCGTGACCCTAAATGGGCAGCGGCCCCCGAATTCAGATCTGGTATCCCCACACGGCTCACGTCCTGGAAAGAGAAGGGCCTATCATGGGGTAATTCGGAGGAGCGGGCCGGACTCCAATCCTGTATCCAAACCTTTGTGAACAAGAAGCTCAACTTGTCAACGTAGTCCAGGTCATGCTCATCCGCCGGATCCTCCCGTGCCAGAAACGGGCCTTCAATTTGTGGGAGTTTGATGCGGCACAGCACCGAACCTTCAGCAGGCTCTTCGACACTACGTACAAAAATGCCTGGAAGGTGCTGTTCAAGGGCGCCGAGGCTCCCACATCCGCTACCGAAGACCGCGGATTCAGCTCGCAGCGCAAAGCCGGCGAGGTAAGCTATTTTTTCCTTTACAGGACGCTTAGTTTCCATAGTTGGACTCTATGCGGGATCTAAACTCCCTTTACCTTTGACAGGCTTGGCAAAAGACGTCCGGGCAGGTTAACTGTCCGGCTCCCTTGCCAGAAGACTCAGCGGACGCCCAATTAACGGGGCTGCTGGCTCCGGCGCCTTATGTGGTGCCGGAGAAGAAGGCCAAGAAAAAGGCCACGAGAACCCAAAAAAGTTCCCGGCGTCAGGTGTTATCGGACTCATCGTCCGACGACTCCGAGGCGGACACCTCCCCTGAAGACGAGGGGGAGAAAAAAGAGGCCTCTCCCCCAGTGGGGAGAGAGAAGAAAAGGAAGGCCTCCCCAGCAGGGGAGGCCGAAGGGTCCAAGAAGGGAAGGACCCTCCCCCGGACTACTCCACCAACGCCGACGACGATGAGGAGGAGTGGCCGCCAAGGACTAAGCCCATGGCGACTTCGTAAGTGTTTCGGATACCAGAATAACTCATGGTGTCTCATTTGTCGCATAGAATCTTAATCGCCGAATATAACCCTGCAGCCCGCCCAAGGACGGGCTCGGTACTTCAACGAGCGGCTCCCTGGTGCCATCGGACGTGGATAGCACTTCACGTCCGGCCGTCTCCTCTCCCCATGCTGCGGATGACACCGAGGTGGGGTCCCAAAAGGGGCCTAGCCAGGAGGAGGTTTCGGAGGTGCCGCAGGGCAACCTTCCGGACTTTGGGCAGGGGGGGGATCAACCCCCAAAGGGTTCTGAGTTCGACCCTGGGCCGGACTCCGCACCGGAACCAGTAGTGATTTTGGAGTCCGGCGGGCGGCCCCTTCGTGAGAAGGGCGAGACTGCGACGCTGGTGACCTCCGTCCAACCGGAGGCGCCGGATAATTTGCTAGAGGCGCTCAACGGCGCCTCCATTGACGAGGAGCACCACACTGTTATGAGTGCGGTGATCCAGAAAGTTCAGTCCGCCAAGAGCGGGCTGACTGAAGCCTGTACCAGGCTCCTAACAGGCTTTGAGGTATGTAATTAAGATATGTAAAAATAGTACCACATAGACAGTAGCCCCTGATGCTCAGTTTGGTGTTCGGAAAGAAAAGCCGAACTGAGGATCTAAAAATATATACGCAGGATTCTAACATAAGCATGTCAATATGGGAATGCATGCTACGCTGCTGACCTCTGCCGCACTGACTGCAGAGGTCTGTGCATTGAAGCAAGACCTCGAGCGGTCCGAGAACGAGCTCGGCCTTGCCAAGAAGCAGCTCGAGGACAAGGAAGGTAATTGATACCTTATTAAAGTAATACCTTATGGAAAGGATTTGGTTGCAAAAAATGACAGGAATAACGTGAGTATTGCAGGGGCCACGAACGAGGTGGCGACCCAAAAAGAGGCAGTGTCCAAGGCCGAAAGCAATGTGGCCATGGAGCGCGCCGTTCGAGAGAAGCAGGAGGTGCGGGTGACGGAGCTGCGGCAAGAGCTCCAGGCTTTTGTGGAAAAACACGAGAGGTTGGAGTGTGACTCGAAGACCCGAGAGTCCGAGCTCGCCTCAGCTCTTGAGAGTGCCAAAGCCGCTAAGGCCGAAGCCCAAAAAGCCCTCCCAGAAATTGAGGCAATAAAGAAGATAGCGGCGGGTAAGGCATTCTTCATGCAAAGCAAGCACGTGAAAGTGAATTACTTGTTACTTACCCGAATCCGGAGCTCTCTAGGAGCATTCGCAGATCTGCCCTGCAGTGTGTCCGACGCTGCCGCATTCTACCGGGCTGAGGACGGGAACTCGACGGAGAAGGTATTCTGGTCTCAGTATGCTGACGCCGGACACTCGGTGCCCTTGAGCGACTAGCTGAAGCAGCTGGTCGAGCTCCATAAGGTGGTCGAACAGGCCATGAAGGGCCTCATAGCTCGGCTGTGCCCGAAGCAGGCCATGCCTGGGAGCTACTTCGGGCTGGTGCGGCGGCTAGTGGATGCTTGTCCATGGATTGAAGTCATCAAGCGCTCCGTCTACATCGAAGGTGCCCGTAGGGCCCTTGCCCGTGCTAAAGTGCACTAGGGCAAGATGGACGCTGAGAAGCTTGTGATGGACGCTCCACCGCCGGGCCGGGAGTATCGCAAGCCCGAGATGAATTATGAGAACGTCCTGAAGGGTGCCTGCCTTATAGCGGGTGAGTGCTCCAAAGATGTAATTTTTGAGTAAACTTGCATTTGTTATCCTGTGTGCTGAAAACTTTGTTCATATGTGAGGGAGTCCTGGACTAGGGGGTGTCCGGACAGCCGGACTATCATCGTCCGCCGGACTCCAAGACTACGAAGATACAAGATTGAAGACTCCATCCCGTGTCCGGATGGGACTTTCCTTGGCGTGGAAGGCAAGCTTGGCGATACGGATATGTAGATCTCCTACCATTGTAACCGACTCTGTGTAACCCTAGCCTCCTCCGGTGTCTATATAAACTGGAGGGCTTTAGTCCGTAGGACACAACATACATTACAACAATCATACCATAGGCTAGCTTTAGGGTTTAGCCTCCTTGATCTCGTGGTAGATCCACTCTTGTACTACCCATATCATCAATATTAATCAAGCAGGACGTAGGGTTTTACCTCCATCAAGAGGGCCCGAACCTGGGTAAAACATCGTGTCCCTCGTCTCCTGTTACCATCTGCCTAGACGCACAGTTTGGGACCCCCTACCCGAGATCCGCCGGTTTTGACACCGACATTGGTGATTTCATTGAGAGTTCCTCTATGTCGTCATCAATAGGCTTGATGGCATCTACAACCAACGACGATGTCCTGGGCGAGACTTTTCTCCCCGGATAGATCTTCGTATTCGGCGGCTTCGCACTGCGGGCTAATTCGTTTGGCCATCTGGAGCAGATCGAAAGCTATGCCCCTGGCCGTCAGGTCAGATTCGGAAGCCTAAACTTCACGGCCGATGTCCGCGGAGACTTGATCTTCGACGGACTCGGGCCACAGCCGGGCGCGCCGCACTGTGACGATGGGCATGATCTAGCTCAGCCGCCGAACAGTGCCTTCGCGGCCGCACATGAATCTGCTTCGGCCATTAGTCCAGAGCCGATCGCCCAGATCGAGGATCGGTGGATAGACGCCGCCTTGGGGGCTCCAACTTCCACGGCGATGAAGCCGAACACTAATCTTGTCCCCCGCGAAACTCGTGATTCCGAGGTGCCGGACTCCTTGCCGGACTCCAGGCCTCCGACGCCCCCACCAATCGAGTCGGATTGGGCGCCGGTTATGGAATTCACCGCCGCGGACATCTTCCAATACTCGCCTTTTGGCGACATCCTGAATTCGCTAAAGCATCTCTCGTTATTAGGAGAGCCTTGGCCGGACTATGGCCAGGATGGTTCGGATACGGACGACGAAGAAATTCAGAGCCCACCCACCACCCACTTTATAGCCAGTGTCGACGATCTAACCGACATGCTAGACTACGACTCCGAAGACATCGACGGCATAGACGACGATGCCGGAGACGAACAAGAAACAGCGCCTATAGGGCACGGGAGGACCACCTCGTCATACGACATATACATGGTGGATACCCCAAAAGAGAGCGATAACGAGGACCAACGGGCCGTGGCAAAAGATAACCCCGCCGATAAACAACCAAAACGGCGGCGCATACGCCGCCCTAAGCCCCGCCTCGACAACAACAACGCTCCTAAAGACACCCGCAATACAGCAGGGCACAAAAGCGGACGACGAACATGCAGATAAGCAACCGTCCGAATAGGACGAGTCAGATAATCAGTCCAGACCCGGCGAAAACGACGGTTCGGACGATCACACGCCGGACACACCGCCGGAAGGTAAAAACCTTCGGAAAAGACTCGTCAACACTGCAAGAAGCTTGAAGAAGGAAAAGAGGAAGCTCAAAACAGTGGAGGACACACTCAGAATGAGGTGGAGCAGAGTACTCAAAACCGCGGATAAATACGGCAATAGCCACCAATCAAAGAGCTACCCGAAGCGCAAGCTGCTACCAGAATTCGACGACGAGGCCATAGAGCCCCCACAGTCAAAAAATAAAGAGGCTGCATGGTCGGATAGATGGCCGGATGACAGACCAAATTCTGAAAGTGGTGCCGCACATAAACCAACCAATGAACTTGGAAGGACAGATGGCCCAGTTAGGTCCATCTACGGGCCAAAGAAGAAGGCCCCAGGAAGCAAGACAACACGTCAAGTGTCCGAAGATAGCGGCACACCCAAATACAGGGGCGCCGCACACCCACTATGTTTCACCAATGAAGTGCTGGACCATGAATTCCCAGCAGGATTTAAACCCATAAACATAGAGGCCTACGATGGAACAACAGACCCTGGAGTCTGGATAGAAGATTATATACTACATATACACATGGCCAGAGGAGATGATCTCCACGCCATAAAATACCTACCCCTCAAGCTCAAAGGGCCAGCCCGTCATTGGCTTAAAAGCCTCCCAGAAAACACTGTTGGAAGTTGGGAAGAGCTCGAGGATGCGTTTAGAGCAAATTTTCAAGGGACTTATGTCCGCCCTCCGGACGCAGATGATCTAAGTCATATAGCTCAACAGCCCGGAGAGTCAGCGTGGAAATTCTGGAACAGGTTTCTCACCAAAAAGAACCAAATAGTTG
Source organism: Triticum timopheevii (assembly GCA_963921465.1). Taxonomy (NCBI): domain Eukaryota; kingdom Viridiplantae; phylum Streptophyta; class Magnoliopsida; order Poales; family Poaceae; genus Triticum; species Triticum timopheevii. The sequence continues at coordinate 148,259,212 of OY997270.1, forward strand.
ACTGTCCGGACGTCGAAGCCTTAGCAGCTTTTAAACACAATGTCCGAGATGAATGGCTTGCCAGGCACCTCGGCCAAGAGAAACCGAGGACAATGTCCGCACTAACAAGCCTCATGACCCGCTTCTGTGCGGGAGAAGATAGCTGGCTAGCAAGATGCAGCACCAGCGACCCTAGTACATCCGAGATAAGAGATGGAAACGGAAAATCATGGCGCAGAAAAGAGCAGTGCCGGAATAAAGAGAAAAGCCCAAAGAGCACGGCAGTCAATGCAGATTCAAAAGCTCGCGGCCAAACAACAAAACACCGCCTCTTAAGGATGACAGCGATGAGTTGTCCAACTTAAATAAGATTCTGGGTCGGATATGTCAAATCCACAGTACCCCCGGAAGGCCTGCAAACCATACCCATCGAGATTGTTGGGTTTTCAAACAGTCCGGCCGACTAAACGCCGAACACAAGGGGCTCGACGCGTCAAGCGAAGACGATAAACCCCACCAGCAGAGCACCGGAAAACAAAAGACTTTCCCACAAGAGGTCAAAGCAGTAAACTCACTTCATGTGATAATACGGAAAAATAGTGCGGCACTTCCTAAAAAGAGCCTCGCACGGTCAAACCCAGCAGACCATAGAGATTGGATATCAAAACCAATCACTTTCGACCACCTGGACTATTCCAGAAGCGTTTGAAACGCAGGATGGACTGCCCTGATATTGAATCCCGTAATCGACGGATTACAATTTACTAAAGTTCTAATGGACGGAGGCAGCGATTTAAACCTGCTGTATTCAAACACAATCCGCAAGATGGGGGTAGACCCTACCAAAATTCAACAAAGCCGCACTTCCTTCAAAGGAGTGACGCCAGGCCCTTATGCCAAGTGCACAGGCTCCTTATTACTAGAAGTCGTGTTCGGATCACCGAACAATTTTCGGCACGAAAAACTAATTTTTCACATCGCCCCATTTAAAAGTGGATATCAAGCACTCTTGGGGCGAAAGGCTTTTGTCCGTTTCAACGCCATACCGCATTACGCGTCTCTTACACTCAAGATGCCCGGCCCACGTGGCATCATTTCTGTGCGAGGATCACTCAAAGACCCCGGACTCGGATAGACGAGTCCGGCTTCAACAGGCTAGGGGTTCCCTAGCCGCACACCTCTTCACAGGGGGCTGCGCGCACAAACAACCGCGGGTTCGTACAAACCCCGCTTTACTTATTTATATTTCTTCTTTTACACATATATTTTTCGCACGAATTGTTTTCAAACTAAGTGTTCCTCTCTTTTTACAGATGAACAACGTGCATACCCGTCCAGGATAACGGCGCAACGGAGACACAGGCGCAGACGTGCAGTAGGGACCCGTTGTGAGGATTGTTTTCAGATTAAGACCCTGCATAAACCTTTTTTACTGTCTCTTGTTGTTATTCTCCCTTGGTTTCTTCCTATAGCCAAAGCGGAGCCTGACGTTTTGGCATCGGCCGCGTCAGAAAACCATGCCTGTACCTGGACACTAGGGGCTTAGGGCATTGTTCTGCCCATTATTACAAAGACCGAACACCTTAGGGAGTGTTCGGCATCTCGAGTTAGGCATTATATGCATCAGCTCCGAATCATGTCTTTGGTCAAATGTTGGGTTTGCCCAGCTCCTGTGTTTTGCTGCCTTACGTTCTGTATCATCGGCTAACGCGGCACCAGGAGAACTACTGCGATTGTGCCCCAGTTCGGATGGGCGAGCACCTCAATAGAGAAAGCCGAAAACTGACTGTCATGATATAGCGAGAGACTGGTCAACCACTCGATCGACCACCGGAATGTTTAGAATTGCCCGCTTTGACGAAGGACCATTTTCCCGGTCAGGCACACACGCGCCCCGAACTCGGAGAAGTGCGGTGCCCCAAGGGGCTATATCGTAGCCCCACCCTCGAACTCCACTAGCTAAGTGAAAGTGATAAAGCATTATAGTCCGGATTGCCTCGTTTGCTACGCTACCACCTCCTTAACAGGACCGAGACATCGGATTAAGTGTGAAAACACGCTATTTTTGCGAACACCCCCGCACCTTGTGCGTGGGGGCTGAAGCCGAAGACTGAAATCTTTCAGGTTATACAAACGTATACGTAAACGGCCACATAGGAGAAGTTTCACTACTTGGGACGCAAAAGTATAAAAAGCAGTTATAGCATAATCATTGTTTTACAAGCTAAAACGTTCATTTGAACGTGACATTTTTTGAGCACTGCGACTCTATTACACGAGCGCCACGCATAACTTCCCCGAAATAGTGCTCGGCGGGGAGCCGGCTTTCATCCGAACCCTGGGCGGCAACAGCGGTGGCATCCATCTCTGTCCAATGTGCCTTCACACGGGCAAGAGCCATCCGCGCGCCCTCGATGCAGGCCGACCGCTTCATCTCCTTGATATGCGGCACCGCTCCAAGGAAGTGCTGCAGTAAGCCAAAGTACACTACTAGGGAAAAGCATAGCAGCAGCGCGGGTTTTAGGCCTATCAGCAGCGCGGGTACCCGCGCTACTAATAAGGCGCTACAGCTAACTTATAGCAGTAGCGCGGGTGCCACCCGCGCTACAGCTAACGTATAGCAGTAGCGTCGGTAACAACCCGCGCTACTACTAATCTGTAATCTCCGAACTTTTTTTTGAATTTTTTCGAAAAAAAATTTTGATTTTTTTTCAAAATTTTCAAATTTCTGAATTATTTTAACTCAAATCTCTAATCACCCCTCATCGCTGCTCAATTTAATCTCTAATCACCCCTCATCATTCCAAATCATCTAACTTCCCGGACGGTCACCCATCCTCTCACTACTCCAGCCTGAGCACGCTTAACTTCCGGGTTCTATTCTCCTTTGTTTCCAAGTCTGCACTTGTTGTTTTCCTGACAATAGTAAGATGTCAATCCTATTAACCTCAGGAATTTAGCTTGAGCATGAAGTCACACATTTCACTGTTTGAGTTTGAAACTATTGTTCAAAAAAATTAGTAACACTAATATTTCTTGAATAATTAGTTTGACCACAGTTTGACCAGATTTGACCACAGTTTGACCATAGTTTGACCATAGTTTGACCAGATTTGACCAAAATTCAAAAAAACTAAAATAATTATTTATTAACACTAATATTCTTGAATAATTAGTTTGACTATAGTTTGACTAGATTTAACAAAAATTAAAAAAACTAATTTTTTTTGAATTTTTTTGCCTCCAGATGTTAAAAGCCCCGTAACTTTTTTTCTGTTAGGTTTTTGAGGATTTTAAAAATGTTTAACGGGGTTGCCCCATTAAATTTAGATGTAACTTTTCGAGTAGATGATTTTTCATATAAAAAACTTTTTCATCCGAGTTCGTATGCAAAAGTTATGGCCATTTTACAAATTTCCAGAGAGATTTTGCAAATAAAGTCGAAATTCATATTTTTAAATTTTCGCACCAACTAGACCACATATCACATGGGAAACTTATTTCCTTTTATTTTTTTGACATTTTTATCATTTTCTTTTATTTTTTTTAAAACTGAAAAGGCGGTCCACGGGGGGGGGGGGGGGAGACTTTGATAAATAGGCCATACCCTGCGCTACTACTATGGCAGACGATTAGCAGTAGCGAGGGTTTTTAACCCTCGCTGCTACTAAGTTGATAGCAGTAGCGTGGGTTTATAACAGTCGCTACTACTATGGCATGGTCCAGGGGCCACTTAGTAGTAGCGAGGGTTAAAAACCCACGCTACTGCTATCAACTTAGTAGTAGCGAGGGTTAAAAACCCGCGCTACTACTATGGCATATCACGGGGGGCACGGTAGAGACCGCTTAGTAGTAGCGAGGGTTACAAACCCGCGCTGCTGCTATTAACTTAGTAGTAGCGAGGTTTAAAAACCTGCGCTGCTAGTAAGTAGCAGTAGCGAGGGTTTTTAACCCTCGCTGCTGCTAAGATTCTATGTATAGGCTTTTCCCTAGTAGTGGTAGCTCGTCGCCTTGGGCCTCTCTGGCCAGACATGAGCCACGATGTCAGTCATGGCAAGTCCGGACAATCTATTCAGCTCGGCCCATTCGGCCAACTGGTCGGTCAACGGAAATGAGCGATCCGGACTATGGAATTGAGACCAAAATAGCTCTTCCGTCTTGTGATCCTTCTGGCTGCGGAAGTGCTCAACGGCATCAGCCGCACTTGCCGCTAAGTCCATATACGGATCCTCCGGACTCCACAGCCGATCAAATTGAGCATACTTTTGATCCATAAACCGGCGACGCAGCAGATAAGGCTTGCCGGCCACGATATCTCTGGCTTGGCGCAGCTCCTCCTTCATGGCCCGCATTGCAGAACGGGCATCCTTGGCCTTGGCGGTGGCCTTCCTCAGGTCTTCCCGCTCCGATAAATGCTCCTTTTCAAGAGCCTCATTGCGGTCGGCAGCATCTTTTAATTTCACGGCCAGTTCGGCCATCTCTACCCTGCTTAGGCAGTGTGCAGCCTTTTCGGCTTTCAACTCCTCGGCCGCCCTCGAGGCAGCCGCGTCACTCCTTCGGGCTTGCTCCTTAGCTTGAGCAAGTTTGGCCCAAAGGCTCTCCACAGCAGCAGCACCATCTTTACAACAGCATATAATTTATCAGAGGAGGGCTTTGACCCCCTTAATAAAGCAACTGCGGAGAACTCATTTACCTTGCGACTCGTCAAGTCGCCGGTTGACAAGTGCGATGTCCGCATCCGCCACGTCAAGTTGCCGCATCAACTCGGCAACTCCACTAGTCTGGATAGCCCTCGGACTATCCGCAACCTGCATATGAACGACGACATTCATTACTTGCGATTTTGATCCTCGGCACGCTGTCGTCCTCGACAACCTACCGAGTCTCAGGGGCTACTATCTATACAGGGCGCACTTTTATGTGCAAAACTGTCAAAAAAATAGAAGGTGCGTCATTTTCGCGTACCTCAAATCCCGCCAGCAAACTCATAGCGGCATTGCGCAATCTGCTCTCGGCGGACGAAATCCTTCCAATCACCATACGCATCAACGCACGGTGATCTTCTGAGATGGATGCCCTATCAAGCAGATTCTTCAGTTCTCCCGGGCGGATACTAGCGGGTGCCGAACTCTCTGGCCCCTCCGGACTCGGGGATACCCTCCGTGACGATACTTCAAGCTCGTCTGCCTTATCTGATGGCGTAGCAGACGGAGGCGTTTCGCTCTCCATCATCTCCGGAAGAAGGTCCCCCGAAGATGAACTCATCGAAGAAGGCTGCAGATCCGAACTGCAAGATAAATATTTCGGTTACCAACAGAAGCACAAATGGAGGTATTTCCTTACTAATTAACTCCCCTTTTCATACTCACAGCTCGCTGGAGGGCTGATCCTTTGGCGATGATTGTACGTTCGGATTCTCCCCGGACGCCGGACCCCCCGGTGAAGATCTCTTCCCCCGCTTAGGGGCTTTGGCCTCCGGATCTTCGGAGGCGGTCCTCTTCTCCCCCTGGAAGGAGGGGTTTTTGATTCCCCCCTCTTCAGACGCCCCTTTGGGCGAAATAATAGCTCCTCAATTTTTCCCATCGCTCCTTCCATGGGCGCGACCTCCAACATTCTGACCAGCACGGGCTCCAGTGCGGTCTCTTGGAGGGGGCCGGACACCTTATCAGCCTCAATCGCGCCACCCACTCCTGTGAAGAGTAATGGGTCAGGAGGCGAACCCTAGAAAGGCAGATAAACAGAACGTCCGGACTCTGAGCTATTTACCTGAGTATCCGGGCGATTGCGGCTTAGGCCTGCGTCCTCGGCCAATTCCGGACACGCCACCTGCGGTCCGAAGAACAACTTGTACATCTCCATGGGTGTCGCACCCATGAAGTGTTGGAGAATCTAAGGTCCCTCCGGGTTGAACTCCCATAGACGGAGAGGACGGCGTTTGCAGGGCAAAAGATGCCTGATTAGCATAACCTGCATCACCACAACCAGATTGATCTCCCTCGCCTGGAGGTCTCGAATCCGGCCTTGCAATAAGGGCACGTCTTCGGACAACCCCCAATTGAGCCCTTGGTTGACCCACGACATCAGTCGGCTTGGAGGACCCGGGCGGAATGAAGGCGGCGGCTTTTGCTTGCTGCCCTTCGGAGCGGTGATATAGAACCACTCCTGCTGCCACAGTCCGAGTTCCTCTTGGAAGGAACCCTCGGGCCATGGGGCATCGGCCTTTCTGCTTATGGCCGCCCCGCCGCACTCCGCTTGACGCCCACTGATCATCTTCGGCTCCACATTGAAGGTCTTCAGCCACAGGCCGAAGTGGGGAGTGACGTGGAGGAAGGCTTCGCAGACGATAACGAATGCGGAGATATGGAGGATGGACTCCGGAGCCAAATCGTGAAAATCCAGCCCGTAGTAGAACATGAGCCCTCTCACGAAGGGGTCCATCGGGAAGCCTAAACCCCGACGGAGGTGGGATACGAAGACAACGTATTCGCCGGGCTCGGGGGCGGGCATGGCCTGCCTTTGGGCAGGCAACCTATGCGAAATCTCGTAGGCCAGGTACTTGGCCTCACGTAACTTCAGTATGTCCTCCTCCGTGACGGAGGAGGGCATCCACCGGCCCTGGAGGTCAGAGCCGGACATGGCTGAAAATCCGAAGCGCTCGAATCTGGGGCTCTGGGTGTTGGGACTGGGAGCGAGAAGGAGATTCGATGCGAGATTGAAGAACAAAGAACGAGCCTTGGTCCTCTTATAAAGAGGGAAAATACCAAGAGCCGTCTCCGTGACCGTTTGGGATTCACCTTCGATAGAGGAGGAGTGGCGACGGGCACAGTTGGGTTACCCACGCACGTATTGATGAGAATCCCGGAATAAGGGGAACACGATCTCTGCTTCGATAAGACGTGCCAAGGAAACCGCTTCGCTAAACGTGCTGAGGTGGTATAGTAAAAAAAATTCAAACAAAGTCTTGGTAGTGGTGTGATATCACGCCGCGTAATACGTCAGCAGATTGGACTGGTGTACATTTTATTCTCTCTACGGTGGAATGTGGAATTTATTTTGCAGAGCCGGACACTATCCTGGTGTTCATGATCTTCTCTGGATTATTCAAGGGAGGAACCCGCCTTGCAACGCCGAAGATTATATACGCGCCGGACTTATCGTCATTGAAGCCTGGTTCAGGGGCTACTGAGGGAGTCCTGGACTAGGGGGTGTCCGGACAGCCGGACTATCATCGTCCGCCGGACTCCAAGACTACGAATATACAAGATTGAAGACTCCGTCCCGTGTCCGGATGGGACTTTCCTTGGCGTGGAAGGCAAGCTTGGCGATACGGATATGTAGATCACCTACCATTGTAACCAACTCTGTGTAACCCTAGCCTCCTCCGGTGTCAATATAAACCGGAGGGCTTTAGTCCGTAGGACACAACATACATTACAACAATCATACCATAGGCTAGCTTTAGGGTTTAGCCTCCTTGATCTCGTGGTAGATCCACTCTTGTACTACCCATATCATCAATATTAATCAAGCAGGACGTAGGGTTTTACCTGCATCGAGAGGGCCCGAACCTGGGTAAAACATCGTGTCCCTCGTCTCCTGTTACCATCCGCCTAGACGCACAGTTCGGGACCCCCTACCCGAGATCTGCCGGTTTTGACACCGACAATATGCGCTAAGCAACGCGTCTTAATTAAAAATATTACCTTCTATGCGGTCGTTTATCAAATTTGAGAGATGGCAAGTCATTGGCTTCAGCCCCCATGCCACGAGTGCTGGGGTGTTCGGGATAAACTTGAGCGCTTTTGTTCCCATTTTTGGTTCCTTCAAGGGAGGCGCTCAACACAGCGGACGAGGCAACCAGACTTATAATGCTTGAACACTCCCACTTAGCCATAGAATTCTATAATTTAAATTTCGGTGAAGCCCCTAGTGTTCGGAAGACCGAATTCGGGGCGCTATCCACGCCTGGGCCGGACAAAGCCGGCTCCTCGCTCTAAGCGGCATAAGTCTTTAGGGACTCGAAAAAACCTCTCGAACAGCGACCGGCTCTCGCCCTATCATGACGGTCAGTTTTAGCTTTCTCCACTGAGGTGCTCAACCCAGCTCAACTGAGGCACAATCGCAGTGGTTCTCCCAACGCTACCTTAGCCGATATAATGGAACATAAGGTACCAAAACATGGGAGCCGGGCAAACCCAACTATTGACCCAAGACATGATTCGGAGCCGATGCATATAATGCTATAAGTTCGGGGTGCCGCACTTGTGAAAGTGTTCGGACTTATCACACCATATTTTGGGAAACTTAAGTCCCTGGTGTATTTGGCCGTACTAGAGCGTACGGATGCGAATTGTCATAAGTGAACATATATAGATAGAAAAAGTAATGCAATAATAGGCAAAAAGCGATGCATTGTTTGTTAAAAAAAATACTGCAATGAAAGCAGAACGATGCAAATAATGCGATAAGCAAGGGATGGGACTATTTGACATTTCCCCCTCCAGGGGTAGGCTGCGGGATTGTATGCGAAATAGGTATATTGCTCATAATAGAGACCACCTGGACACTCGACGTAGCTTTTCTGCTTCCCTAGCTGTTGCATCGTGAATTCGGCGATTCTGCTGCCGAACATGGCTTCTGGAAAACGGAGTCCTGAGAATAAGAGAAAAAAAGAATGACAAAAGTGGGAGCCCCTGGTGCGGTTGAGCCGCTCTCTGGGCATGCCGTGGTCGTGCCCCTACCCCTATGCCCATGGTATCTCCAGAGCATAGTTATGTATGCGTGGTACTGATCTCGCGATTTCGCGAGGGATGGGGTTGGGGCCGCATTGCTACGCGTGCTCAGAACGTGCCAGATGGTCTTGTTGTGGGTTACTCCGGGCGCGCTTGACGGTGTCTGGCCGCTTAACGGCAGAACTCGAGAATTGCCTTAAGAGGCTGCTTTGTACTTCCGCCGTGAGAGCCGCTGTATGCTCCTCCGTCCGGAGAGAGCGTTCGGTGTTTCCGTTGAGCGTAATGACTCCTCGAGGGCCTAGCATATTGAGCCTGAGGTATGCGTAGTGCGGCACCGCATTGAACTTTGCAAATGCAGTTCGTCCAAGCAGTGCGTGATAGCCGCTGCGGAACGGGACTATGTCGAAGATTAACTCCTCGCTTTGGAAGTTATCCGGGGATCTGAAGACCACTTCAAGTGTAACTGAGCCTGTACAGTTGGCCTCTACACCTAGTATGACTCCTTTAAAGGTCGTCTTTGTGGGTTTAATCCTTGAGGGTTCTATGCCCATCTTGCGCACTGTATCCTGATAAAGCAGGTTCAGGCTGCTGCCGCCGTCCATCAGGACTCTAGCGAGGTGAAATCCGTCGATGATTGGGTCTAGAACCAATGCGGCGAATCCGCCGTGGTGGATTCTAATGGGGTGGTCCCTTCGATCAAAAGTGATCGGGCAGGAGAACCACGGATTGAACTTTGGGGCGACTGGCTCCATCGCATATACGACCCTGAGTGCACGCTTCCGCTCCCTTTTGGGTATGTGGGTTGCGTATATCATGTTCACCGTCCGCACTTGTGGGGGAAAACCCTTCTGTCCTCTATTGTTCGGCGGCCGGGTCTCCTCCTCGTCATCGCTATGCAGCCCCTTGTCATTGTTTTCGGCAATTAACTTGCCTGCCTGCTTGAACACCCGACAATCCCTGTTGGTGTGATTGGCTGGCTTTTCGGGGGTGCCGTGTATCTGGCACGAGCGATCGAGTATTCAGTCCAAATTGGACGGGCCCGGAGTAATTCTTTTGAATGGTTTTTTCCGCTGACCGGATTTAGAGCCTCTGAATCCGGCATTGATTGTCGTATCCTCAGTATTGTCGCCATTAATGCAGAGCTTGTTCTTGTTGCGACGCGACCTGCCGTTGGTGTCCTTGGTATCCGAATTACCGGGGCTCTTGGTCATGTTGTTACTACGAGCTAGCCAGCTATCATCTCCCATGCAGAAGCGGGTCATGAGTGTTGTGAGGGCTGCCATGGATTTCGGCTTTTCCTGTCCTAGGTGTCGGGCAAGCCACTCGTCGCAGATGTTGTGTTTGAAGGCTGCAAGGGGCTCTGCATCCGGACAATCGACGACTAGATTTTTTTTGGTTAGGAACCATGTCCAGAAATGTCTGGCTGATTCTTCTGGCTGCTGGATTATGTGGCTTAGGTCATCGGCGTCTGGTGGTCGCACATAAGTGCCCTGGAAGCTGTCGAGGAATGTGTCTTCCAGGTCTTCCCAACAACTGATTGACTCTGCTGGCAAGCTGTTAAGCCAATGCCGCGCTGGTCCTTTGAGCTTGAGTGGGAGGTATTTGATGGCGTGTAGATCATCACCGCGGGCCATGTGGATGTGAAGGAGATAGTCCTCGATCCAAACCGCAGGATCTGTTGTGCCGTCGTACGATTCGATGTTTACGGGTTTGAAACCCTCGGGGATTTGATGATCCATTACTTCGTCTGTGAAGCATAGTGGGTGTGCGGCACCTCTGTATTGGGCTATATCACAACGGAGCTCGAATGAGCTTTGTCTACTATGTTCGGCCCAGCCGGATTTGCTGTATCCAGCATGATGGTTGTCATCACGTATCGTGGGACGCCCATGCGATCCGTAGATCGATCTTGTTTGTCTTGCCTTGTCCTCCAATATGTCTCGCAAGTCTAGTGCACTCCCCCGTGGTTTTGTACTCTTCGAGCGACGCCGGGGTGCGGCTTTAGCGGAGGGCCTAGAGGCCTCTCTATCGCGGCCACTAGGTGGCCGGTCGGCCGCGTCATGCGCTGGTGATGTAGGTTTAAGTGCTTCCTCCTCTAATCGGGGTAGCAACCTGCGTTTTGGGTAGCTCTTGGAGGGGCGTTCGAGTTCATACTCTTCGGCCGCAAGGACTTCAGTCCATCTATCGGCTAGCAAGTCTTGGTAAGCTCGAAGCTGTTGCTGCTTTTTCTTGAGGCTGCTTGCCGTGGCCATAAGCCTGCGTTTCAAACGCTCTTTTTTTACGGGATCCTTAGGCACGACAAATTCGTCGTCGTCGAGGCTTGCCTCATCTTCGGAGGGAGGCATATAATTATCGTCCTCTACCTCTCTGTCTGCCGCTCTCTCATGAGGGCTGGCTTCTCCATCCTCCTGCGTTGAATCCTACTGGAGGGGGTTGTCTTCGGCACTGTCCGGGGTATTATTGTCTCCGGTGCCGGAATCTCCATTTTTGCCGTGGCGGGATTTAGAGCGGCGCCGCTGACGCCGGCGCTTAGGCTGTTTCTTGGAGGGGTCGTCCTCCGTTGTTCCATCGCCATTCCCATCTTTTGGGATGTCCACCACGTAAGTGTCGTATGACGAGGTGGCCTTCCAGTGCCTTGTAGGCGCTGGTTCTTGGTCGTCTCCTGCATCGTCGTCCATACCATCGATGTCTTCGGAGTCGAAATCTAGCATGTCGGTTAAGTCATCGACAGTGGCTATGAAGTGGGTGGTGGGTGGGCTTTGAATTTCTTCATCGTCTGCATCCAAACCGTCCTGACCATAGTCCGGCCAGGGCTCTCCTGATAAAGAGAGACACTTTAGCGAATTCAGGATGTCGCCAAAGGGCGAGTGCTGAAAGATGTCCGCAGCGGTGAACTCCATGATCGGCGCCCAATCGGATTCGATTGGCAGGGGCGCGGAAGGTTCGGAGTCCGGAGAGGAGTCCGGCACCTTGGAGTCACGAGCTTCACAAAGGACAGGGTTGGTATTCGGCTCTATCTCCATAGAGGTAGCAGTCCCCGAGGCGGTGTCCAGCCACCTGCCCTCGATCGGCGCAGTCAGCTCCGAGCTAAGGGTCGGAGCGGACACTTGTGCGGCCTCCAGGGCACTGTCCGGCAGTAGAGCTAGATCATGCCCGTCGTGACAATGCGGCGCGCTTGGCAGTGGCTCGAACCCGTCAAAGATCAAGTCTCGGCGGACGTCAGTCGTATAGTTCAAACTTCCAAATCTGACCTGATGGCCAGGGGCGTAGCTTTCAATCTGCTCGAGATGGCCAAGCGAGTTGGCCCGCAGTGCAAAGCGGCCGAATACGAAGATCAGTCCGGGGAGAAAAGTCTCACCCTGGACCGCGTCGTTTTTGATGATCGAAGGAGCCATCGGGCCTAAAGGCGACGACACAAAGGAACTCAATGAAAGCACCAATGTTGGTGTCAAAATCGGCAGATCTCGGGTACGGGGTCTCGAACTGTGCGTCTAGGCGGGCGGTAACAGGAGACAAGGGACACGATGTTTTTACCCAGGTTCAGGCCCTCTCGGTGGAGGTAAAACGCTACTCCTGCTTGATTAATATTGATGATATGGGTGGTACAAGAGTAGATCTACCACGAGATCAATGAGGCTAAACCCTAGAAGCTAGCCTATGGTATGATTGTTCTCCGTCCTACGGACTAAAACCCTCCGCTTTATATAGACACCGGAGAGGGCTAGGGTTACACAGAATCGGTAACAATGGTAGGAGATCTACATATCCGTATTGCCAAGCTTGCCTTCCACACCAAGGAAAGTCCCATCCGGACACGGGACGGAGTCTTCAATCTTGTATCTTCATAGTCTTGGAGTCCGACCAACGATGATAGTTCGACTATCCGAACACACCCTAGTCCAGGACTCCCTTAGCGGGTCAAGGAAAGGGAAGGAGGAAACATCAAGGGGCTCACCGGGGAGCTCAATAAAGGCTCGGTGTGGGCTTGGGAGCAGCAGGCCAGTGGCAACTGCCAATGGTATGACGATGGCCGAAGGAGGACGACAATGTCGATCCCGTCAATGGAGAGGCGGAGGGCTTGAACCCTTGGTCGCAGGTGACGTCGTCAACGGCACGGATCTTCTGGGCACAGTCTCATGCGTCTGGGAGGTCGGTGACCATGCAGGCGAGCTGACCATGGCGGCGGTGGTTGCGAATGTGCGTTGTGGAGGGGGAAGCAGCACGAGGGAGGGGAAAAGTGAGCACTAGGGTTGTAGGAGGATTGAGGAAGACCTAAAAGGCACTGGCGAGGGCCGACTGGCCGCCACGCAAGGCATCCGCGCCATGGTCGATGCTCGGGCATCAACCGCGCCCTGAGTGAACAGGGGGGAAGATGACCCTCGAGGTGGGTCGGGCCTCACTGTGCACTTCAGGCCAAGTGCATAGTGGGGGCTTTTATTTTTCTTTAACCTTTTCTGTTTTCTGTTTTCATTTAATTTTTAAAGCAAAACTAGATTTATAAAATATAATAATTGCACCTAAAATATTATTATAATTCAGGCTACTGCCATAGTTAGTTTAGCATTTAAATAAATTAGTTTAGAAATTCTACAAAAAAAGCATTTAAATGATTGTTTTAGCCACTGTTTTAAATAGTTGACGGCATTTAAACACTTTTAAAAAATGTTGGTTCACCACAAATATTAACAAATGAATATTTGCCACATGATGAACATTTTTGTTTTCATGTTTGAGAAATTTTGAATTTCACTCGTAATTTGAATTTGAATTTGACTTTGATTCTTCATCAAGTGATAATTAGCTCAGTAAGCATGATGACCTAGCATCATTAGTGTTAGGTTACTGTAGCATGATTATCAGGGTGTTACAAATCTCCTCCACTACAAGAAATCTTGTCTCGAGATTTAAGAGGGGAGGAAGGGGGGAAGTTCTGGTTTTGAAATTCTAACAGATCTTCTTGTCCTTGGTTGCTCTTCACGAAGTAGTTGATCCTTTTCATTGATGGCTTTATTTCTCTTCTCAAGTTCATCATGATGAAGTCATCATCCTTTCTTTGGGGATTCCATCGAACTTACACAAAGGATTAGGGGACAACTCCGGAAGAATGGGCCGTTACAAGGGCGAATATCTTGTGGATAACCTAGGGAATGTGGTAGAAGGTACCTCTCGAATTGAAACTTAAGAAAACATAGAGAGCAAGGTACGAAGGTATATAATAAGGAGTTTCAAGTGGGTAGACAATCATTTGATGCCTGATACATAGTGTGAAAGGGGGTTCAGAGCAACGGGAATAAGTATTGCGTCCGATACCAGAACTGGTGATCCCTCGGAAGGTGGCTCATGAATTACATACGAAGCCAAGTGTGAGGAATAACCTTGGAAATGGGGAGTGTACATGAGAGTCAGGTTTTGATCCTGTGGAGTTGTGGGTTATGGGCCCACCATGTGGGTTAAGAGTAGGAAGAGCGGTGGCATCTTGCACGGTCAAGATGGCAAGGCATGTCAGAGGATAGACGTCAGTTATGTTGGCAACAACGTTGGTACCAAGGCCGAGGGACGAAGAGAACCATTTTCCTGCTCATTGAATGAGACAGACCAATAGGCAAAGTTCTCGTCTATCAGTGCCTACCGAAATGTCATCAACTATAGGAACAGGATCTTACTGGCAGAGATGTACACCGAGGTGTTTGCATAAGCAGGAAAATATTGCTGCTTAGATCCTATATCACAAGGAATGTTAAACAAAACAATGCAAATGAAAATGTGACTAGTATATGAATTAGAACAATGGCCAGGAAAAATGTGTATACATGAGCATTAGGTGTATCTCCTTCCAAGAGCAAGCAGAGCGGGATAATCATGACATGACTGCAAGTAGATAACCATCTAGGGAAAAGGGTGAGGAAACTCATGATGCTACCCATACAATGGTGTTTGGATACACGATCAAGAAACATTCAACATTTCTCTTCCAATGTTCTTGTCGATGACCGAAGTACCACATACATGCTTCGGGATAGCATTGACATGGTCATTATGTAAAAGTCAGACTTTGGATACACAAAGGATCCATCAGAAACAACTTATAAAATAGGTCATACAATTTCAGCAAGGAAAAGATGAGGATGTGGCCGATTGGCTTAGCAATAACTCATCGAGGTTTCCATTACATGGATGTCCAAAATTATATGAACAAGGAGGTAGCATTTGTCAGATTAAATGATATAATGACATATGCTCGAGAAATACATCCATGATTGAACATTGATTGAAAGGTGCACCTGGAATATGGATAGGGTTGCACAATCAAATACAGAATGGCGATCCAGCAACCAACACATTAAAATGGAATATTGTACGTTAAATCCAAAGCAATGGGGTTGCTAGAAGTACTAAATCCAGGTATCACCGTTCACTTGTTGGTATTCCGTATAGAAAAACACTGGGACCAAGAAAATAATGGAGGTAGTGAGAAGTATCACTACATCAAGAATTCTTAAGAGGTTGAGCAATTCACAGAACATACTTGACATAACAGATGGTAATACTCCAAGGTAGAACATAACATGAGCTGGATAGAAAGGAGCTCCATAACCTGAACAAGTTTGTGCTGGAGGGAAGGCAATAATAATGTCGATGATACACAAATCATCGAGGGGCAAGGATGGTATTTCTCATCATGAAGTCGATTGATATCCTCGAAGAGTTCAGAATGTTGATGATGATTGAGAGAGTCCTGGATTAGGGGGTATCCGGAGAGCCGGACTGTGTACAACGTCCGGAATATTGAAGCGTGAAGATACAAGACTCAAGACTTCGGCCCGTGTCCGGATGGGACTCTCCTTTGCGTGGAAGGCAAGCTTGGCGATCCGGATATTGTGTTTCCTTTCTTGTAACCGACTCCATGTAAACCCTAGCCCTCTCCGGTGTCTATATAAACCGGAGAGGTTGGTCCTTAGAAGGCCGGTCACAATTACAATCATACCATCATAGGCTAGCTCTTAGGGTTTAGCCTCTACGATCTTGTGGTAGATCTATTCTTGTACTACTCATATCATCAATATTAATCAAGCAGGAAGTAGGGTTTTACCTCCATCGAGAGGGCCTGAACCTGGGTAAACATCTGTGTCCCTTGCTTCCTGTTACCATCAGCCTTGACGCATAGATCGGGACCCCCTACCGGAGATCCGCCGGTTTTGACACCGACATTGGTGCTTTCATTGAGAGTTCCTCTGTGTCATCGCTGTCAGGCTCGATGGCTCCTTCAATCATCATCAACGACGCTGTCCAGGGCGAGACTTTCCTCCCCGAACAGATCTTCATGTTTGGCGGCTTCGCACTGCGGGCCAATTCGCTTGGCCACCTGGAGCAGATCGATAGCTATGCCCCCAGCCACCAGGTCAGGTTCGGAAACTTGAACTACACGGCGGATATTCGCGGGGACTTGATCTTCGACGGATTCGAGCCAGCATCAGGAGCGTCGAACAGTCACGATGAGCACGGCTTAGACCTGCTGTCAGACGATGCTCGGGATATCACCCCGGTAGAAGCCTCGGATCTAAATCTGGGGCAGGTTGCGTTGCCTAAGGACGAAGAGCTGGACCCCGCCCCGCAGGCCGTACCCTCATCAGCGATGTAGCCAAACACAGGCCTCACTTCTGAGGGAGCCTATGACTCCGGACCCCCGGATTCATATCTGGTTGTAGGTTCCAGTCCACGCGTCCTCGAGCCCGCCGAGCCTGGTTGGGCTCCGGTGATGGAGTTCACCGCGGCGGACGTCTTTCAGCACTCGCCCTTTGGCGACATGCTGAACTTATTGAAGTCTCTGTCTTTGTCAGGAGACTCTGGGCCGAACTATGTCCGGCTCAAGTGGGAAGCAGACGACGATGGAATTCATTGCCCACCCACCACCCACTTCATTGCCACGATTGATGATCTAACTGACGTGCTTGACTTCGACTCCGAAGACATCGACGGTATGGACGACGATGTAGGAGAATCACAGGAGCCACCGCTCACAGGGCGGTGGACGGCCACCTCCTGTGATGAGGCATCGGAGGATAACCCCTCGGGAAGTAAAACAAAGCATGGGCGTCGTCGGCGCCGCTCCAAGCCCCGCCACAGCAATACCGGCCCCGGAGACGAAAGTAATTCGGATGGCGCCGAAGAGGAATATGACCCTGACCAGCCCGCCTTTGAGCAGGCCGAACATGAAGATGAGCAGGTTAGCCCATAAGAACAGGCGACGGACAGATACCCGGAGGAGGACAACTACATGGCCCCCTCGGAAGATGAGATTAGCCTCGGTGATGACGAATTCGGTGTGCCTGAGGACCCCGTGGAGCAGGAACACTTCAAGCGTAGGCTTATAGCCACTCCAAGGAGCCTGAAGAAGAACTAGCAGCAACTCCAAGCTGATCAAGACCTGCTCACAGATAGCTGGACTGAAGTCCTGGCAGCCGAGGAATATGGACTCGAGCGCCAAACAGCTGACCGGCCACCCCGTGGCCAGGATAAAACGGCATATCAGCCCGAATACCAGCCCGCACCCCCACGCAGATACACTATGGCCCAGGGCAACTGGCAAGACCTGCAAGATATTCTGGAAAACAAAGCAGGACAGCAAAGATCGATCTACGGATCGCGGGGGCGCGCCCCAGCGCGCGATGATGATCGTCGCGCCGGATACATCATCAACAAGTCTGGCCAGGCCGAACAAAGCAACCCAGACCAATTCGATCTGCGTAGCCATATAGCCCGGCATAGAGGCGCCGCACACCCCCTCTGATTCACCGATGAAGTGATGGATCATGAATTCCCAGAAGGGTTCAAACCTGTAAACATCGAATCATATGATGGCACAACAGACCCCACAGTATGGATCGAAGATTTCCGTCTCCACATTCACATGGCCCGCGGAGATGATCTACACGCCATCAAGTATCTTCCCCTTAAGCCCGGCGCTGGCTGAACAGCCTACCGGGAAATTCTATTGGCAGTTGGGAAAACCTGGAAGACGCATTCCTCGATAACTTCCATGGCACATATGTGTGACCACCAGATGCCGATGACCTGAGCCACATTACTCAACAGCCCGGAGAGTCAGCCCAGAAATTCTGGACTCAGTTCCTTACTAAAAAGAACCAAATAGTCGACTGTCCGGACGCCGAAGCCCTGGCGGCTTCTAAGCATAATATCCGTGACGAGTGGCTCGCTCGACACCTAGGCCAGGAAAAACCAAAGTCCATGGCAGCTCTCACAACCCTAATGACCCGCTTTTGTGCGGGTGAGGATAGCTGGTTGGCTCACAGCGGCACCACGCCACATTCTGGCAGTTCGGACGACCGTGATGCTAACGGCAAGCCATGGCGTAACAGACATAAGAGACGGAACAACGACGACAGCACTGAAGACATGGTGGTCAATGCCGGATTCAGCGGATCTAAGTCCGGTCAATGGAAAAAGTCGTTCAAAAGAAATAATCAGGGACCGACCAGCCTGGACCGCATACTGGAGCGCTCGTGCCAAATTCATGGAACCCCGAACAAGCCAGCCAACCACACCAATAGAGACTGCTGGGTGTTCAAACAAGCCGGTAAGATAAATGCCAAAAACAAGGACAAGGGGCTGCACAGCGACGATGACGAAGAGCCCCGGCGTCCGAATACGGGGGGACAAAAGAAATCCCCCCCTAGGTGAAAACGGTCAATATGATCTACGCCACTCACATCCCCAAGTGGGAACGGAAGTGAGCACTACGGGACGTCTATGCGATGGAGCCAGTCACCCCCAAATTCAACCCATGGTCAGCTTGGCGCAAGAGCACTTGCCGGCAAAGCATTCCGGCAAGGTTTCTTTTGGCCAAAAGCCCTCCAGGATGCAACTGCACAAGTAACCAAGTGTGAAGCGTGCCAGTTCCATTCCAAGCAGATACACATCCCAGCTCAAGCTCTCCAGATGATCCCTTTATCCTGGCCATTTTCGGTCTGGGGGCTCGACATCCTCGGCCCCTTTCCCCAAGCTGTCGGGGGCTTTGAGTACTTGTACGTTGCAATGGACAAGTTCACAAAGTGGCCGGAAGTGGAAGCAGTGAGGAAGGTGACAGCACAGTCAACAGTCAAGTTCTTCAGGTCGATTGTTTGCCGTTTCGGAGTCCCTAACAGGATCATCACCGATAATGGTACACAATTCACGAGCTGCACCTTCATGCAGTACGTCCAAGATCTTGGCGCCAAGGTCTGTTTCACTTCTGTTGCTCACCCAAGAAGCAACGGTCAAGAGGAGAGGGCAAACGCTGAAGTGCTGCGCGGACTCAAGACAAGAACTTTTGACAGGCTGCACAAGTGCGGAAAGAACTGGATTGAGGAGCTGCCGGTGGTTCTTTGGTCGATCAGGACGACGCCAAATCGAGCCACTGGCCAGACGCCTTTCGCTCTAGTTTATGGAGCAGAGGCAGTTCTCCCCATGGAACTCGTATACGGGTCGCCTCGAGTGCTCGCTTATGATGAGTTTGAGCAAGAGCAGCTGTGGCAAGATGACGCGCTGCTCCTTGAGGAAGATCGTCTTCAGGCTGCTGTACGAGCTGCTCGCTACCAGCAAGCTTTGCGCCGCTACCATAGCCGCAAAGTTAATGCCAGAAGTCTCGAGGAGGGCGACCTTGTTCTTCGGCGCGTTCAATCCACCAAGAATTCCAACAAGTTGATGCCAAAGTGGGAAGGCCCTTATTGGGTGAAGCGAGTCACTAGGCCCGGCGCTATCCGCCTAGAGACGAAGATGGCATTCCGGTGAGCAACTCCTGGAACATTGAGCATCTTTGTAAGTTTTACCCGTAAGGCGCGATTGCCGGAACCCGTTCCGGCAACCACCTTTTGTACAAGCCTTGCCGCTGTTGCATGTAACCCTTTGTACAAAGCCGAGCGCAGACCCCGTGCATAAATAAAGATCATGTGCTCCCCACATCTTGTCAAATTTCATGCTTTTTTCATTTTTTGCATGTATTATATGAAAATTTGTGCAGCACTTGCCCCCGGTAAGCAATAACGAGCCTTAAGGCTCCATATCTTTATTTTCTCTTCTTTCTTTTTTCTCAAAGAAACAGGTTCCCTCGCGCACAAGTTTGCCGGAGGGGGGAGGAGAAGATAATGGTATGGACCAGGCGTCGTTCAAGAAAGTATCGCCTTGCCGGGACGCAAACAACAGAAAAGCTAAGTCGCCAAAGTTTGAGCATAATCAGTTTTCAAATTTTTTAAGTTATCTTCCTTGAAACGACCCTGCTTTGTATGGAAAACCTGTGCGCGGAGGAACCAACTCGTAGCTAGCTGCGCCCTTACTTTGTTTCGAGTCCGCTCAATGACTTAAGTGTGCTGCAACTAGTTGCGACAAGGTTTCTTGCCGGAAATAGCACCGCCAGCAGGTTTCTGATGTTCCGCACTCAGCGCTCGCAGCAAGGGTGCCTATGCCGGCAAGTTCCCTAAAAGCGTAGGGTAAAAGCATACAAAGGAAGGAATCAAGTAAAGGGGATAACATAGCAAATATTGCCCAAGATAAAGTTATATTACAAAAATAACTTGTCACGCTCTAATAAATTGTTCTCGTAACATGTCTAGCAGCGGCAAGGGAAAGAAGAAACAGGCGGCCTAGTCTACACGATCACCGTCAACCCTCTTGACTTCGTTCACCTTGTCCACAATGGGTGCGACAAGGGCCTTGGGCTCTTCAAGATCAGCACCCGCCGGCAGCTTCTTAAGGACGTTGGTGAGGTTGAGGCCCGGATTGCGGAAGAGCACCTTCACCAACACCTTCTCCAGAACTCTGGCGCAGATTGCGCGCGACTCGTCAGCCAGCTGCTTTGGGATCCTTTCCCAGAGTTGCTGGAGAGCCGTCGCCACACCCTTGAAGAATAGAGTCAGCTTGGCGTTGGGCTGAAGGTTCTCGTCGGAGGAGTACCCGAAGCCCGCCAAGTCCAGTTGTGCCAGCTCCTAGTCGATGACTGCAGCAATGTTTATGAGGCCCTCTGTCCGGAGCTCCACCGTAGCCCGGAAGGTGTTTTGAGTTTCGGCGGCCCTCGTCAACAGCTCCTCGTTGGCATTAAGTTCCTGCTTCAAGTCCTCCTCCCGCTTCTTAGCGCCGTCTAGCGTCTCGGTCAGCGTAGCCAGCTTCAGCACGAGATCGGAATTGGCGTCCTTGGCGGCGTTCAGCTCCCTGCCCTTCTCAGAGAGACGACCCTGCAGCTCACCATGGGCAAGGGCGTCCTTCTCGCGCTCGCGCTGGAGCGCGGCAAGCTCTTCATCCTTCCTCTTCAGATTAGCCTCCAGCTGCGTCACCTTCACCTCCAGCTCCTTCTTGGCGGCCTCGGCAGCTGCGGCAGCATCCTTCGCTTCTTTGAGGGCCCCACCAAGTGATTGCTCGCGCGCAGCAAGCTCCTCCTCGTAGCTATCCAGGTTGACTTTACGCTGCGTCAGATCACCTTCCCGCGTGGATAGCCCCTCGGCGGCAAGCCGCTGTTGCTCTTCGGCTTCTGCCTTCTCGAGGATGAAGGCCTTCCGCGCCTCGACAAGCTGCACCCTCTCCTCTGCAATGGACCGGAGGGCCTCTTGGTTGCGACTCTGGAGCTCCTCCGCATGCTTCTCTATGTCCACTCCCGCCTGCGCGACAAGCGCTTCCCGGGACTCCAGTTTGGCTTGTCGGGCGCGGTAGAGCGACACCAGCTTCCGGAGCAGCTACTCCTCCTCAGACTCGCTGCTGCTGCTGCTTGGCGCGTCAACCACTGTCAGCCCAGCAGAGGCGAGCACTTCTCCATCAAAAGCCTCTCCCTCGACCGGCGCCCTGGAGCTCGACGCCCAGGGAAGCTTAATGAAGACACCGTCGCCGGCCTTCAAGTAGGCGCTGGGTTGGGGCTCTTCGGAGCCTGGCGCTGCGTCAGCGGCGGAGGGATCGGCGGTCGGTGTAGCGCCTTGCGCTCCTGCGCCCTCAGGGTCGTCAGTACGGTTGCCGGACCCCTCGCCAGCTCCTGCGCCAGCAGCCTTGGTGGCCTCCTTGCCGGCGGGATCGTCAGCGCCGGCCTCTTCCTCGGTGGCGGCGGCATCATCAGTGTTGCCGCGTGCATCCTCCTCGCCGGTGGCCTCGGTCTCCATCGGGTCTGTGGAAGGAGGATCTGAAGACAGGAAGAGGAAGAAAGAGTCAAGCAAATATCCAAAAAGAAGATCAGAAGAAGAAGAACCCAAGGGAAATTTTTCGACAAGGAGGGTTACCTGTGCTGGGCTCTGTAGTCATGGGCTCCACCACCGAAGGTTCGCTGGTCCCGTCCCTTGCCGGAGAACTACCCCTTGCCGGGGACCTCTCCCTTGCTGGAGAGCGCTCCCTTGTCGGGGAATCATCCCTTGGCGGCATAGTTGAAGCAGATAGCACCTCAGGAGCGGCTTCTGGTTATTCCTGATGGGCCTATTCTGCTCCTACACAAGCAAATCAACAATCGAGATATCAACAAGGAAAGAGCACCCATGCGCGCCCCACAACAGGAAGTGAACAAATACTTACGCTGGGGGCTACGCTGGGGGCTGCTTCGAGGAGAGATTGCCGTTTCCGACAAGGTGGTCTCGGACGCGCCCTCTGTTGTCACAGTGGGATCGTCGTCGATGACAACCAAGGGGACCTTGGCCCTCTTCGCTGCTCTCTCGGCCAGAGTCCTGAAAAGGAACAAGGTTCAGAGGGAAGCAGACCAGATACAAGACAGGAAGCAGCAAGAATCGAAGAAATATAAGTACAACAAGAAGAAAGTCTTACTCCTCCTCCTCTTCTTCCTCCTCGTCGGAGCTCAGTGCGGAGAGGTCGAAGTCCGGTACTCTTTCAGCGCGACGAGGCGGAGGAGTAGGCTCCCTTGGACACTTGGCGGGAGCTGCGGCAGGATCAGAAGCGGCGGCTCGAGAAGACCCCGCTCCAGTTGCCGGCACGGCATGAGATGCTCCTGCGGCAACGGTGCTTGTCGCGGTGGAGCGTGTCCCGCGGCGCGGCAGCTGTTGGCCTGCCTGCCGCCCTGCTGTGTCTCCGGCCCTGCGGAGGCGCCTTCTTGGTTGAGGTGGGGGCTGCGCTGGGGGCTCCGCCTGTGGCAAGCTGCCCAAGGAAGGCTGGCCGCTCACACCCTCGGCGGGCTCGTTCGTTTCGGCTTCGGCCTCTCCCTCGCCGACGACTTCCCCGACAAGCTCTTCTCGATCGACAAGGCTTGCCGCTTCGGCTGCCTCTGCCTCCTCCACAGTGAACCCAAATTCACCCGCGGCGGCAGCCGCTGCCGCCTCTTCCGCCCTAGTGGCGATGCGCCGCATCTCATCGTCGGTGGTGTCGCGGGGTAAGGAGCCTCTGCTCGTCGGCACGGACCGCTACCTCCACCAGGTCGTCGAAGAATTGCTGCACGACGTCGTCGGCGGGCTCTTGCCAAGTTGGGATGATCCCGTGCGAGTCGCACTCTGGCATCATTGCGCGGATGCGATTGAGCTGGGAGTTGTTGCACAACGGGATGACGCCCTGCGGCAGCCTGAACCACTCGGGATGGTTGGGGTCGTGCTTGAACAGTTCCTTGAGCGTCCCATCCAACTCCAAGACAGTAAAATTGAAATTGAGGCCCGGGCGCAGCCTCATGATATCCGCTGGACCCCCAAATAGCCAGGCGGGTCTCCCCCTCTCCTGCAGAGGTGCGATGCGGCGGCGAAGAAAGTCTGCGCCAACAGCCCCTACAGTGAGCCCGGCAAGCCTGAGCCGCAAGATCCAGGTGGTGGCGATCTTCAGCCTAGCATTGTCCGCCGCCAGGGCGCTCCAATCGCCGCCGCGTACTACTCGGGCTTGGCGCAAGTTGGTGAATGGCTGCGGATACTTATCAACAATCCAACACCATTCCGCTCTCCACTCCTCCCATTTGCTACGGAGCTCCCCCTCCAGATAGACCTCCTTCATACCGGCTCTCGAGATCCAGGCGATGCTGCCAGATAAGGGCTCTCCTTTCTCGACCCGGGGCATGAAGTAGTGGCGCAAAATGGCTACGTTTGGGTGGATTCCGACGAAGTTCTCGCAGAGATGTGCGAAAACCGCCATGGTCAGAACGGCATTGGGGGTGAAATCGAGGAGATGGAGCCCGTATGTGTTCATGATGTCACAGAAGAAATTGGAAAAAGGCGGGCAGAGCCCGCAATAGAAGAACAGTGGGAAGAAGGGGTATCCTTTTGGACACCGTTTCAAAGTAGAAGCTTCGGCGGAGAGTACCTGCGTGCACGGATGCGCCCGCGTCTCCGTCGACCAGAAGAGGTAGAACCATTCCCTCAGCTCTTTCACGGAGAGCTCAGGGGGGAAGAGTGCCCGCTCTTTCCGTAGTGCCTCAAGCCGCAGCGCCTCGGCCGACTTCGCACCCTTCCCGGTCTTCGGAGCCATGACGGAGGCGGTGGGGGAGGGCGAGGGCGTTGGCGGCGGCGGCGACGGGGGGCGGAGCGCTACTCTCTTTCGGCTTGGGAAGCGGAGGGGAGCGGCGAAGATTTCTGAGGAAGGAACCGCAAGTGGCGAAGGTGGGGTAACGACCCCTGTTTCCTCTGCTTATAAAGAGGAGAGGCGAACGTTATGCCTTTTTCGATTAAAGAATCACCCACGATCTCTCCCACAACGCCGCATTCGACGCGTGCCGTTACGGGAGGGCGCGGTGGATACGGAGTTAGATTTGGGGTGGACCCAGGCCGCGTGTGCCCGTGCCCTGTTTTGGGCCTGGCCCAACAGCGCTCGGCACCGTGTGTGGCCCAGGCCCGGCGGCTCCTGTCGGTGTACTAAAGTAGGGGTACCTTAGTATCCCGAACTTGTGCACGGGCAGTCGCAGCGCCCCGCGGCAAGGCTTGCCGGATGCCCGCCAAGATCCTCCTTAGTTCATATTAAAGTCATTCAAGAACAAAGTGTTTTAACTAAGAAGACAAGGCCCCGGCAAGAGGAGCTTGCCGGGAAGGACAAGGCCCCGGCAAGAGGAGCTTGCCGGGAAGGCCAACCAAGGCATTTCAAGAAACTTGCCGCGACGCGCCGCGCGTCCCGACAAGACCCGGCGAGTAAACGAGCTTCCGGGCGCGACAAGACAACGACCGCGACAAGGCGCTTGCCGCGGCGAAGGCACCACTCTGTGCCCATGCTCCAGCGCATCCGTTGACGTGTCGCCGCAGGACCGTTCCAGGCGCACGTGGCGGGAAGCTGTGCAGCCAAGCGGTGCGAGGTGGCGAGTGGAGATGATGAGCAGGCCATCGTGGCGAACGGCGGTGCCCCTAACGGTCACTTTTCTGCACTATTGGGCGACGTGGACAGGCACTAAATGCTCTTGTCCCCTGCCGTCAGAGTTAGGTAGGGTGCACTGTAGAGGCAATTGTACCAACCCCTCTTTTTACATTTGTACCCCTATCTGCATTGCCACCTGTCGGTGACCCCTTTAACCTATAAAAGGAGGCCCATGCGCAACGTAGAAGGGGTTCGACTCATTCGAAACTACAGAACGCTCACGCTCTCGAGCAAGAACATAATACCACCACAAAGCAGCAGTAGGAGTTTTATCTCTCCGGAGAGCTCCGAAGCTGGGTAAAATCCCTCGCGTGCCTCGCCTCGATCTGCTCTTCGTGCGCCCTCCGCTCCCTGCCGGACCGAGAAGGGGCCCTGCCCCATAGGTGTTCGTTTCCCACGACATCATATCTTGGTATTGTATTCAGCAAGCAAAACAAAATAAAATGACATTGCAAGGATAGCACAACTCATGTGAAGAAGCAAAAACTTAGGCTCAACCGATACTAACCGATAGTTGTTGAAGAAGAAAGGTGGGATGCCTACGGGGCATACCCAAGCTTAGATGCTTGAGACTTCCTGAAATATTATCTTGGGGTACCTTGGGCATCCCCAAACTTGAACTTTTGTGTCTCCTTGATTCCTCTCATATCATGGTTTCTCTTTTTATCAAAAGCTTCATCCACACCAAACTCAACAAGAACTCGTGAGATAGGTTAGTATAAACCAATGCAAAACCTTATCATTTTCTACTGTAACAATCACTAAAATTATTATTCAACATTGCATACAAAATGCCTCTGCATATTTAATACTCCAATCCTAAACTAGAATCATTAAACAAGCAACCATATGCAAATAGTGTAAACATAACAGCAATCTGCCAAAACAGTACAGTCTGTAAAGAATGCAAGAGTATCAATACTTCCCTAAATCCAAAAATTATGAGAAAAATACTAAGCTGTAGAAGATTTATCAGAGCTCAATATGAAAAATGTTTCAACATTATACCATTCTCTGACTTTTCTAGGGAATTTTTGCAAAAGCGGTAAGCTTTCTGTTTTCAAACAGCCAAATGTATACTAGTAAAATAAGCATGGTAAAAGCTATCCTTGACATTTTTATTGAAACTAAAGATGCAAAACATTATTATAAATAACATCAAGCAAATACTAACAAAATAAAATGATCCTCCAAGCAAAACACATATCATGTGGTGAATAAAAATATAGCTCCAAGTAAAATTACCAATAGACGATGATGAAAGAGGGGATGCCATCCGGGGCATCCCCAAGCTTAGGCTCTTGGTTGTCCTTGAATATTACCTTGGGGTGCCGTGGGCATCCCCAATCTTAGGCTGTTGCCACTCCTTATTCGATAATCCATCGAATCTTTACCCAAAACTTGAAAACTTCACAACACAAAACTCAACAGAAAACTCGTAAGCTCCATTAGTATAAGAAAATAAAACCACCACTTAGGTACTGTCATGAACTCATTCTAAATTCATATTGGTGTAATATCTACTGTATTCCAACTTATCTATGGTTCATACCCTCTGATACTACTCATAGATTCATCAAAATAAGCAAACAACACATAGAAAACAGAATCTGTCAAAAATAGAACAGTCTGTAGTAATCTGTATCAAAGGTATACTTCTGGAAATCCAAAACTATTACCAAATTAGGAACTCCTAATGAATTTGTGTACCAATCCAGAGAAAAAACAATCAGATCATAAGCACGTTTCTGGGAATTACCAACACTAAATTACTGGGTGCAAAAGCTTCTGATTCTCAGCAGGATCAACACAATTATCACCGTAAGCTATCCTAAAGGTCTTACTTGGCACTTTATTAAAACAAAAGCTATAAAACATGATTACTATAGTAGCATAATCATTTGGACACATAAAAACAGTAAGGGTAAATATTGGGTTGTCTCCCAACAAGCGCTTTTCTTTAATGCCTTTCTAGCTAGGCATGATGATGACAATGATGCTCACGTAAAAGATAAGAATGGAAACATAACGGGAGCATCATGAAGCATATGACTAGCACATTTAAGTCTAACCCACTTCCTATGCATAGGGATTTTGTGATCAAACAACTTATGGGAACAATAATAAAGTAGCACAGGAAAGCAAAACAAGCATAACTTCAAATTTTTCAGCATATAGAGAGGAATCTTGATATTATTGCAATTCCTACAGGCATATGTTCCCCCCTCATAATAATTTTAAGTAGCATCATGAATGAATTCAACAATATAACCAGAACCTAAATCATTATTTTTATGATCTACAAGCATATAAAATTTACTACTCTCCACATAAGCAAATTTATTCTCATCAATAGTAGTGGGAGAAAACTCAACAAAATAACTATCATGTGAGGCATAATCCAATTGAAAACTAAAATCATGATGACTTCATGGTTATCATTATTCTTAATAGCATACAAGTCATCACAATAATCATCATAGATAGCAACTTTGTTCTCATAATCAATTGGAACCTCTTCCGAAATAGTGGATTCATCACTAAATAAAGTCATGACCTCTCCAAATCCACTTACACAATTATCACAATAATATTCAACATCCTCCAAAATAGTGGGATCAATACTTCCTAAAGTTGACACTCTTCCAAACCCACTTTCATCAATATAATCATCATAAATAGGAGGCATGCTTTCATCATAATAAATATTCTCATCAAAACTTGGGGGACAAAAAATACCATCTTCATCAAACATAGCTTCCCCAAGCTTGTGGCTTTGCATATCATTAGCATCATGGATATTCAAGGAATTCATACTAACAACATTGCAATCATGCTCATCATACAAATATCTAGTACCAAACATTTTAATGCATTCTTCTTCTAGCAATTGAGCACAATTTTCCTTTTCATCATTCTCACAAAAGATATTAAAAAGATGAAGCGTATGAGACAAACTTAACTCCATTTTTTTGTAGTTTTCTTTTATAAACTAAACTTGTGATAAAACAAGAAACAAAAAGATTCGATTGCAAGATCTAAAGATATACCTTCAAGCACTCACCTCCCCGGCAATGGCGCCAAAAAAGAGCTTGATGTCTACTACACAACCTTCTTCTTGTAGACGTTGTTGGGCCTGCAAGTGCACAGGTTTGTAGCACAGTAGCAAATTTCCCTCAAGTGGATGACCTAAGGTTTATCAATCCGTAGGAGGTGTAGGATGAAGATGGTCTCTCTTAAGCAACCCTGCAACCAAATAACAAAGAGTCTCTTGTGTCCCCAACACTCCCGATACAATGGTAAATTGTATAGGTGCACTAGTTCGGCGAACAGATGGTGATACAAGTGCAATATGGATAGTGGATATAGGTTTTTGTAATCTGAAAATATAAAAACAGCAAGGTAACTAATGATAAAAGTGAGCGTAAACAGTATTGCAATGGTAGGAAACAAGGCATAGGGTTCATACTTTCACTAGTACAAGTTCTCTCAACAATAATAACATAGATAGATCATATAACAATCCCTCAACATGCAACAAAGAGTCACTCCAAAGCTACTAATATCGGAGAACAAACGAAGAGATTATGGTAGGGTACGAAACCACCTCAAAGTTATCCTTTCTGCTCGATCTATTCAAGAGTCCGTAGTAAAATAACACGAAGCTATTCTTTCTGTTCAATCTATCATAGAGTTCATACTAGAATAATACCTTAAGACACAAATCAACCAAAACCCTAATGTCACCTAGATACTCCATTGTCACCTCAAGTATCCGTAGGCATGATTATACAATATGCATCACACAATCTCAGATTCATTTATTCAACCAACACAAAGTACTTCAAAGAGTACCCCAAAGTTTCTACCGGAGTGTCAAGACGAAAACATGTGCCAACCCCTATGCATAGGTTCATGGGAGGAACCCGCAAGTTGATCACCAAAATATACATCAAGTGGATCACGTGATATCCCATTGTCACCACAGATAAGCACGGCAAGACATACATCAAGTGTTCTCAAATCCTTAAAGACTCAATCTGACAAGATATCTTCAAAGGGAAAACTCAATTCATCACAAGAGAGTAGAGGGGGAGAGAAACATCATAAGATCCAACTATAATAGGAAAGTTCGCGATACATCAAGATCGTGCCATAGAGAGAACACGAGAGAGAGAGAGAGATCAAACACATAGCTACTGGTACATACCCTCAGCCCCGAGGGTGAACTACTCCCTCCTCATCATGGAGAGCGCCGGGATGATGAAGATAGCCACCGGTGATGGGTTTCCCCTCCGGCAGGGTGCCAGAACGGGCTCCCAATTGGTTTTTGGTGGCTACAGAGGCTTGCAGCAGCGGAACTCCTGATCTATCTTCGTCCTCAATGTTTTTAGGGTACATGAACTTATATAGGCGAAAGAAGTCGGTCGGGGGAGCCTCAAGGGGCCCAGGAGACAGGGGGCACGCCCGGGGGGTGGGCGCGCCCTCCTATCTCCTGGCTTCCTCGAACCTTCCATGGCTTGAACTCCAAGTCTCCCGGATCGTATCCTTTCCAAAAATCACGCTCCCGAAGGTTTCATTCCGTTTGGACTCCGTTTGATATTACTTTTCTTCGAAATATTGAGATAGGCAATAAAACAGCAATATGGGTTGGGCCTCCGGTTAATAGGTTAGTCCCAAAAGTAATATAAAAGTGTATAATAAAGCCCGTAATCATTCAGAACAGATAATAAAATAGCATGAATAGTTCATAAATTATATATACATTGGAGACGTAGCAACAACTCAATTGCTAATACTTACAAATATTCTTTGGTTCCCCTTGTGTCGAATCTATAAATTTGGATTGAATACTCTACCCTCGAAAACTGTTGCTATCCCCTATACTTGTGGATATCACTACGCGTTACAGAGGGAGAGGGAAAATATCCGAGAATATTTTCCGGACTCCGGGCATTTATCGGACAAATGACCCGGAGGGGACGGTTCCAAGTGTGCCGTGTTAGAGGCATGTGTAGGTAAACAGATTGCATAAATAGATTCCTTGGATTTTTCTGAGCAATTTTCATATATGAATTATTTTCATCAGAGTTACGGTTAATTTTATATTAATTTTCAATGTTTAAAACATTTTTTGGAATTAATTTAATTAGAGAATAAAATGTTAAAACGCTATGTGCAACTAGCAGAGTGCACATAGAAGTGTGCTAAGGGGAAGACAGTGGATCCAGTTGACTTGGTTAACTGCCTAGTCAGCAGAGGCTGACTGGTGGGGCCCCTGCTGAGTCAGCCGGCTGACTCGGCTGGCCTTATCCACTAGAACAGTGGAGGGATCCCATCTGTTAGTGGTTGTGATGTAATTAACGGACATAATTTAATCCAAGGTTTAATTAGTGGGAACGGTCCAACTTGTTAGTGGCCCACAAGGTTAGTTAAGTACGCCATTAATTTAGTCTGAGGTTAATTAGGCTGCGGGCTGCGTGTCAGCGTCTCTTAGCGGGATTAGCTTGGCGCTAATGATGCCAGGTCAATGGCACCAACATTTAGCCGATGAAGGCCTCACAACGCGGCAGAGGGCCACAGGCGTCGCTGGAACATAGCTATGTGGGTCCGTTTGACGCGCGCTTGGTCGCGTTCGAACGGCCATGACGATCCGCGCCGGGTGGTGGCTGCCAGGGTTCTGGAAACGGGCGTACCCAAACCCACCTGCCTACGGCCCAGCGCGTGGCTCCATTGACGGCCCGACGTGGCTCAGTACCAGGACTTCATTAGCAAGACCCTCACGAGGGCCCGCGCCTCGCGAGGCAAATGACATCAAGACCCCTAAGGGAGCGGCCTCCCAAGGTTGCCTCTCGAGGAGCGGATATTTCTAGGTATGTGCCCCATGCCGCGAGGCGTGCAATGACATGAGCCATGATGACCAAAGCCAGGAGGGCGCCAGCAGGTGCATGAGGATTGTTTCCTCTTTGGTACTAACGAGGCAAGAACGTATGCGGGTTCCCAAGGAGTCCCCCAAAGGTTTCCATTCTGGTGCAACAAGACCAAGACCGTTGGCTCGGCAGGACAAAGGTCATCACCAAGCCCACAGTTGTGTCATGACCAGAAGCCTTGCAGGCGGAGACCATCTTTAGTCAGGATAGGGTGTACTCCTGCCCCCCTTTAAAATTGGCCACTGTGGTACCCCTTCCCGCCTAAGCCATGAGGGAATAGGACTAGGGCCACTATAAATATCGGTTAGCCTCCACCGTAGAAAGGGATATGAGCCATTCATCCCCCGAGCCCTCGCGACGAAGCTCATCCCTTGTACCATTTCATACTCATCCTCCTCGCGAGGCAATCCACCACAATGCAGGAGTAGGGTTTTACACCGCAAGGTGGCCCGAAACTGGGTAAACCACCGTGTCTGATTCCTTCCCTTCTCTCTCGAGCCCGGCAAGGCATCGCTGTGAGATCACGAGTAGCAAGTGGAGGTGTAGTTTAGTTATTCGTGCGCACCCCAGAGTTTGAACCTTTCTTCATGTCTGCGGAGCCCCATCTCCGACATTTGGCGCACCAGGTAGGGGTGTGCCGAACCTCTTTTGTTCCACACTTGTTCTTGCTCCGCGGTCTCCATGCCTGACGCTCGCCGTGTTCGTGCCAAGCATCGGGCTGCCCGTGGCGCGCCGAACAGCACCAGTGGGCCACGACGCCGTCGCCTCTCCGCCTCTTTTGGCAGCCAACTCTACCACCAACCCTACTGCTCACGAGCAACAAGACTCCTCTCATGCTTGTCGCGGGCCGGCAACACGCAGGCGGCACTGCTCATGGCGCAGGAGCTGCTGCGCTACCGTCCTGCCAACAAGGGATACAACGCCTGGCTTGGCCACATCTCCGAGCTCGTCAACACCACTAGCGAGGCCCCGACACCCTCCCACTCGCTCTGTCCCCTGTCGCCTCGCGCGGGCGACGTGGCTCACGGCACACCTCCGCCTCCCCCTCTACACAACAACGATGTAGAGCCTCGGCTTGAAGTGGGACCGTGCAACTCTCCGCGTGGAGTGTAAACGCCGGCGTGGGAAGAGGCCAGCTGCCACAGCACGACATGCGGGCACTCCCAGCACTACCGTTTCAGCACCAAGACCGAGCCACGGAGGAAGCCATGGCGCACGGGCGCCAGGATCACGCTCCTGTAGCGCGCGGTGTACTCGTGAGTGCCACGGGCAGCCGTGCCTTCACCCGCGAGCTGCGTCAGGTGGTTTGGCCAGTCAAGTTCAGGCCAGAGCTACCCCTATTCTATTACGGCATCCCTGACCCGATGGAGTTCCTTTAGCTCTACGCATTGAGCATTGAGATGGCAAATGGCGACGACAAGGTCATGGCGAATTGGTTCCCCATGGCTCTCAAGTATGGCGCATGCTCCTGGATCATGCATCTCCCAGAGGGGTCGATCTCTTCGTGGGACGAGCTCTGCGAGCGGTTCAACGCCAACTTCCAAGGCACCAGCGACCACACCCTCACCGTCAATGACTTGCGGTGCATGAAGCAGCGCCCTGGCGAGACTCTCCGCAAGTACATTCAGCGCTTCACCCAGGTCCGCCTCAAGATCCTGAAGGCCTTGGACGAAGCTATCATTTCAGTATTCACCAAGGGTGTCATGGACGTCAAGATGAGTGAGGAGCTCGCCATCCATGATGACCTGTGTTCGGTGCTAGAGATGTTCAATCTGGTGGACAGGTGCGCCAGGGCTAAGGAGGGTTGCCTCTCCCTCCTGAAGCACCCAGACGACAACCCCCAGGACAAGAATGCCAATACCAAGGAGGTTAAGTGCAAGGGCCCGGCCGTGATGGTGGCCTTGCCCGAGCTAAAGCGTAGCTGTGACCGCGATGAGCAGGTCAAGGATGGACGCCCGTTCTGTGTCTTCCACAATGTGCACACTCACAACACTGACGACTGTCAGGAGCTCAGGGCGCTTCGGGACAAGCGCCTGGGCCGCCGCCCCGAGCGCAGCGACCGTGGCTTTGGCCGTGCAGGGGGCCATGATGGAGGTCGCTTGGACAACCACAACCCTTGCCAGGCCTGGCGTGACTGGCCTCGCAAGGGCGGCTGGCGCGATCAGCCTCGTGAAGGCCCCTAGTGTGATCAGCCTCGTGAGGCCCGTCCTCAGGGCAACGCTGGCCTCCCTCCGATGTTGCCGCCACCAAGGAGAAACGATGACAACAATCAAGACGAGGGGGCTAGGGGCTATCAGGAGCCTCGTGCGATCGCCTGCATCCTCGGCGGTGCTCAGGCACCCGCCTCAAACCACATCTTGAAGCAGTTCTCTCGTGAGGTGAATGCGGCCCTCCTGAAGCTTGAAGTTGTGTGTCCACTCAAGTTGTCACGGTGCGCCATCACCCTCGACTCCAAGGACCACCTTAGGTGTTCGACCACAACCGGTGTGCTCCCCATGTTGTGCACGCCCACCATCAGCAACATTTCAGTCACCAAGACCCTCATCGATGGTGGCACCGGCCTCAATGTGCTCTCTGTCAAGACCTTCGAGACGCTTCAGGTGCCCTACGACCAGCTCATGCCCAACAGGCCATTCTCTAGAGTGACCAACGGCTCCACAACTCCCGTGGGGCAGGTGCACCTCCTAGTTACCTTCAGCAAGCACGACAAATACCACACTGAGCTCATCAACTTCGACGTAGCCCACATCGGCCTCCCGTACAACACCATCCTGGGATACCCTGCCCTCGCCAAGTTCATGGCGGCTACCCATCACGGCTACAACGTCGTCAAGATGCCTGGGTGCAGCAGCGTCATCACTGTCACCTGCGATGAGAAGGATGCGGTTTGCTCCCTTGAGCATGCCTATCACTCTGCGGCGGCCGAGAACTCTGATGGCGAGGGTGGCATCCTGCCTCCCGAGGCTACCCCTCCAAAGAAAAAGCAGCTCCTCCCCAAGAGCCGTCCGGAGGCCAAGAAACCCGCTGGCGATGCCTCAGGCTCCGCGCCCGCTGCCGGGGTGCCTCTTCCTCCCACATAGGAAGGAGAGCTTGGCGCCTCCCTCAGGACGCGCTCAGGGGCTTCCAGTTGGAGAGCCTCTGACCTGACCGGTGCGACGAGGGAGGTCCTCAAGCAGCACTTGTAAGCGTGCTATGAAGCGCACCCCCACAAGCAAGGAGCACGGCACGACGCGCCAGGAGCACGAGAACTCATCACCAAGGCGATCAAGGAACTTCAGGAAGCACAAGCCATGTGCAGCGAGCATCACCCCGCTCGTCCCACGAGTGCAGCTGCTGCCCCGAGCGTGGGCAATGGGTTGCGTGTCTGCATCAACATCCCAGGCCTCAATAGGGCAGCTTCTTAGGACCTCTTCTGGCCGTCGTGCGTCGGCTGGAGCGGGGGCTACCCTTGCAACTACGTCTGCATGCCTTTCGGCCTGTTGAACGTTGGCGCCTCGTACCAGCAACTCGCGTAGTGAGCGATGGCATCTCATGAGGCCTGACACTTGGCGGTGATGTCTCAGGAGGACCCAGGCCATCGTGAGCCCCCGATCCTCTCGAGCCTCTAGAGCCACGTGGATCATGAGGAGCGAACCTACACGGCAAGCTTCATCGACCTCGACGCTTCCAAAATACCGGTGCCAGGTAACTTCTTCGTTCTTTCAACTGAAGGTGCCCCTCGGGCTGCATGATCCTCAGGCTATTAGGGCCCGTCCCTGCAGCTGCATCGTCTGGTTCATGTATCTAAGATCAATTATGCTTCATGAGTTGCTATGACTGTTAACTTTGTGCTTGGTGCCTCATCACCTTTGGAGGCCCTCCCCACGGGCTTCACGTGTCAGCAGATCTCCTCCTGAACGTCCCATCAGATGGGGCTACCGACACGGTGCCTGTGCTAAGGTCCATCCCTACAACATCGATTAATTTAAGCGACCGAGCTCTGGCTCACGGGCCGGCCCCGTTCACGTCACCTCACCAGGTCTTTAGTGCCCTTTCTTCTCACAGAACAATCATGAGCAGATCAGCAGGCACGCGCTGCCCCTTGTATCTTGTGATTGGTTAATGCGCAGGAATTTCGAGAGGCAGGCACTTGGGCGCGCCTCGGCGATGTGCCAACGCCTCAGGAGGACCGGCCTTGACCGGGCAGTGTTGATCCACAAAAGGCTAAGTAAAATCGCTCTGTTCGCCGCGTGCTGTTGGCCAGAGACCTTTTCCTCATGACCCCCGTGAAGAACCACTCCTTTTTGCACAAGCTGCTTGCACGTTAAAAGGGGGCTATTGAGCATCGTGCCTCAGGAGCCCCTACTGGCTCTCAGGCCCTCACCCCCTGGCCTTTTCCCAGGGATCGCGTCCTGAAATACTAGCGGTGGCTGAGCTCGCTCAAGGGCCGAGTCTTGAGGACATAGAGCACCTTGGTGAGCTAGAAAATGAGGGGCAAACCTCGCAAAGGAACAAGAGAAGAGGGGCGCAGTCCAGCTGCAATGGCATCATTTTAAATACTAAAGGATGCCAATATTTTCACGTACCCCTAGCGGGACTTGTGTTGATTTATTTTAGAGCAACAGCGAAGGACCAGGCTCCAGGGAAGCACGCCCTCATGACGCAAGAATCCTTCATGAGCCACGAGCACCCTGAGCTAAGTCATCTTCTCTGCGCCGAGCGCAAGCCTTACCATTAACGCCTGACTTTCATTTTTCACAAATTTGTCTGGGCAAAAAATCCCTTTCTCTCTCGAAAGCTGCTTGCACATCAAGGGGGCCTCTTGAGCATCGTGCCTCGGCAGCTCTTATCAGACCTCGGGCCGCTCACCCCCCAGCCTTGCACACGACATCGCGACTAGGTCCCTGCGACACAGAGCACTAAGCTATCGTGAGGAAAAGGGGGCTCGAACCCAAGCGAGGGGCACCAACATAATTTAAAATGCAAAGAGAAGCATTACAATAAGGGTGCAAGCGCCACAGTTCCTTACACGCCCCACGGGGCCCTTAATGATATCTATCCAGGAGACAAAAAGAAACAAAAGAAGCCGCCTCCCAGAGGCTGCCGCTCCTGAGGCCTCAGCATCGCCGGTGTTCAGTCAGAGTCGTCCTCCACCTTGAAGCGGCTACACGGTGGCTCGTCGTAGTCGTCGTTGCTCGAGCTCCCCCCGGAGGAAGAGTCGTCCTTGCTAGAGGCGCCGCGCCCGTCACCAAGGGAAAGTTCGCCACCGAGGACGTTGTCGCCGCCACAGCAGCTGTCGTCGGAGGAGGAGAGTGGTCATCGCCGCTACTATCGCTCTCCGGGCAGCATCCCAGGCATCTGCCGTCATCCCCAAATATCTTGACGAAGAGCGTCGTCGCCCAGTCATACCTGAAGTGGAGGGCATGCCTGCCCTTCAGGACGCGGGCACGGGCGAACGACTACCACTCTCGAGTTAGGTACATGTAGCCGGAGGGGGTGACCTCCACCTCCGCCCATGGGGACCTGTTGCAGCAACCGTCAGGCTGCAGCCACAGCCCGACGGGATCGCCTGCCGGTAGCTCCTCCGGCAAGGAGGTCGAGAACCGGATCTAAGTGCGGGGCAGGCTCTCCATCCACACCACAAACTCACGGGCCATGGCGGCTGAGTGATCCCACGGTCGAGGTGGTCGGGCGGCCATCGAGTGCCTCCCCCCTTGGCCATGACCGCCATGACTTCTGCGGCAACTTCCATGAGTGGGGTTCTTCCCGCGGATGCTGGAGCTGGTATGGACCCCCAGTAGGTGGACTTGAGGAGGCGGCCGCGCCCCCTCTTGGGCGGCAGCAGCTCCGGCTCCTCTCGTGGCGCCTCGCGCTTCTCGGCGGCAGGAAACCTTCTCACGGGCGCCATGGCTGCTGCGACAAGGGTTAGAGGTGAATGAATGAGTAGACAGAGAT
This sequence comes from Triticum timopheevii, assembly GCA_963921465.1. Taxonomy (NCBI): domain Eukaryota; kingdom Viridiplantae; phylum Streptophyta; class Magnoliopsida; order Poales; family Poaceae; genus Triticum; species Triticum timopheevii. The sequence goes on from OY997270.1 coordinate 148,296,074, forward strand.
GGGATGGGGGATCTGCACCTTCTCCCTCTTATAGGCAATCATAGAAGGCCAACTGGCATCCCTTCATATTTGGAGCAATGATGGCCCCGCGGCATGCGCTAGGCTTTTTGTCAGCATGGGCTGTTGCCGAGGTGATGTGGGGAAGTGGAGGCGTCTGTGTCCCGCCATGCACCACGCGTCAAGCCTGGCCCGCAGGCGGTTAGGGCCCACATTGCTTTGACCTCCCCTCGTTGCCTTTGCTGTGAAGCCATGCCGAGCGCGTTGCGAGCCCGGGGACAATTGGGGTCCTAGGAACAGGGGTACCCCGACTCGCCTGCCTATGGCCCAGCACGTGGCTCTGTCGACGGTCCGGCGTGGCTCAGCGCCAGGTCTTCACAAACAAGATCCTCACGAGGGCCCCTCCTCACGAGGTGAATGACATCAAGGTCCCTGATGGAGCGGCCTCCCGAGGTCGCCTCCCAAGGAGCGGATATCTCTAGGCAAGCACCCCACGTCATGAGGCGCGCAATGATGTGAGCCATGACAAGCAAAGCCAGGAGGGCGCCAGTAGGTGCAGGAGAGGACCAATTCCTCTTTGGTGCTAAGGAGGCAAGGATGTACATGGGTTCCCAATGAATCCCCCAAAGGTTTCCATTCCGGTGCAACAAGACCAGGTCCACTGGCTCGGCAGGACAGAGGTCATCACCGAGCCCACCGTTGCATCACGACCAAAAGCCTTGTAGGCGAAGACCACCTTTAGTCAGGATAGGCTATAGTCATATCCCCCTTTAAAATTGTCCATTGTGGTACCGCTTCTAGCCTAAGCCATGAGGGAAGAGGACCAAGGCCACTATAAATATAGGTTAGCCTCCACCATAGAAAGGGATCCGGCCCATTGATCCCCCGAGCCCTCGCGAGGCAGCTCATCCCTTATACCAGTTGATACTCATCCTCCTCGTGAGACAATCCACCAAAAAGCGGGAGTAGGGTTTTACACCACAAGGTGGCTCGAACCTGGGTAAGCCACTGTGTCCGATTCCTTCCTTTCTCTCTCGAGCCCAGCAAGGCATCGCTGTGAGATCGCGATCGGGAAGCAAAGGTCTAGTTAAGTTCTTCGTGCGCACCCCGGAGTTCGAACCTTTCTTTGGGTCCGCAGATCCCCATCTCCGATAGTCGTAGTGGTTAGTCCGGAGGTGGCCGGAATGACCAAGGCATCAATGGCAGGCGGCGGTTGGAGCTCGGGCTCGACGGAATTGAGGCCATAGAGCACGGTAAGATGCGTGGGTGTGTGTGTTGGGTCCCTACGGCGATCTGAGCACCGAGACGACATCAGATGCGAGCGGTAGCAGTGTGGCCGCGGCTGCGCCATGCCTAGCGGCGTGGAGCTTTGCTAATGGTGGCACACTATAGCTAGAGACGGCGGGTGTTGGTGTCAAAACCGGCGGATCTCGGGTAGGGGGTCCCGAACTGTGCGTCTAGGCGGATGGTAACAGGAGACAAGGGACACGATGTTTTTACCCAGGTTCGGGCCCTCTCAGTGGAGGTAAAACCCTACGCCTGATTGATTAATATTGATGATATGGGTAGTACAAGAGTAGATCTACCACGAGATCAATGAGGCTAAACACTAGAAGCTAGCCTATGGTATGATTGTTCTCTGTCCTACGGACTAAAAACCTCCGGTTTATATAGACACCGGAGAGGGCTAGGGTTACACAGAGACGGTTACAATGGTAGGAGATCTACATATCCGTATTGCCAAGCTTGCCTTCCACGCCAAGGAAAGTCCCATCCGGACACGGGACGGAGTCTTCAATCTTGTATCTTCATAGTCTTGGAGTCCGGCCAACGATGATAGTTCGGCTATCCGAACACCCCCTAGTCCAGGGCTCCCTCAGTAGCCCCTGAACCAGGCTTCAATGACGACGACTCCGGTGAGCATATTGTCTTCGGCATTGCAAGGCGGGTTCCTCCTCCGAATACTTCATAGAAGATTTTGAACACAAGGATAGTGTCCAGCTCTGCAAAATAAGTTCCACATACCACTGTAGAGAGAATAATATTTACACAAGTTCAATCTGCTGACGTATTCCGTGGTGTGACATCACACCATGGTCAAGCCTTTATTCGAATCGTTTTTACTGTTCCACCTCAGCGCGTTTAGCGAAGCGGTTTCCTCGGCACGTCTTGTCAAAGCAGAGATCGTGTCCCCTTATTCCGGGATTCTCATCAATACGGGCGTGGGTAACCCAACCGCGCCATTGATTACGGTGCTCGGGAGATAAGCGAGTTTTACCAGGCTGGTGGGGACGCGTAGTTTCGTCCGTTCATATAAGGGGATAGGATCCACCTTTTTACCCACGCCTTCTTCCTCCTTTGCTTATCCATTTCCGCGTACACGAGCTCCAGCGCCCAAGTCCGCACATCTCGCCTCAACCTTCCCCAGCCATGTCCGGAGCGGGAGGCAAGTGGATGGCATCCTCCGTCATGGAGGGGCACATCAAGAGGCTGTGAAAGGCCGGATACTTGTCCAGCGACATCGCGCATCGGCTTCCCGACGAGGGGCAGCTCATCCCCACCCCCGGGCCCCATGAGAGGGTGGTGTTCCTCACCCACTTCCTCCGTGGACTAGGTTTTCCACTTCACCCATTTGTTCGGGGGCTCATGTTCTACTATGGCCTGGATTTCCACGATCTAGCCCCGAATTTTATCATCAACATCTCGGCGTTCATCGTCGTGTGCGAGGCCTTCCTCTGCATCCAGCCCCACTTTGGCTTATGGCTGAAGACCTTCAATGTCAAGCCGAAGGTAGTGGGAGGCCGCCAAGCGGAGTGCGGAGGTGCCATGGTGGGCAAGATGCCCAACATCCTATGGCTCGAGGGCTCCTTTGTGGAGACCATAAAGGGGTGGCAGTCGGGGTGGTTCTACATCATCGAGCCGCGTGACCCTAAATGGGCAGCGGCCCCCGAATTCAGATCTGGTATCCCCACACGGCTCACGTCCTGTAAAGAGAAGGGCCTATCATGGGGTAATTCAGAGGAGCTGACCGGACTCCAATCATGTGTCCAAACCTTTGTGAACAAGAAGCTCAAGCTTGTCAACGTAGTCCAGGTCATGCTCATCCGCCGGATACTCCCGTGCCAGAAACAGGCCTTCAATTTGTGGGTGTTTGATCCGGCACAGCACCGAACCTTCAGCAGGCTCTTCGACACTACGTACGAAAATGCCTGGAAGGTGCTGTTAAAGGGCGCCGAGGCTCCCACATCCGCTACCGAAGACCGCGGATTCAGCTCGCAGCGCCAAGCCGGCGAGGTAAGCTATTTTTTCCTTTACAGGATGCTTAGTTTCCATAGTTGGACTCTATGCGGGATCTAAACTCCCTTTACCTTTGACAGGCTTGGCAAAAGACGTCCGGGCAGGTTAACTGTCCGGCTCCCTTGCCAGAAGACTCAGTGGACGCCCAATTAACGGGGCTGCTGGCTCCGGCGCCTTATGTGGTGCCGGAGAAGAAGGCCAGGAAAAAGGCCACGGGAACCTGAAAAAGTTCCCGGCGTCAGGTGTTATCGGACTCATCGTCCGACGACTCCGAGGCGGACACCTCCCCTGAAGACGAGGGGGAGAAAAAAGAGGCCTCTCCCCCAGTGGGGGGAGAGAAGAAAAGGAAGGCCTCCCCAGCGGGGGAGGCCGAAGGGTCCAAGAAGGGAAGGACCCTCCCCCCGGACTACTCCACCAACGCCGACGACGATGAGGAGGAGTGGCCGCCAAGGACTAAGCCCATGGCGACTTCGTAAGTGTTTCGGATACCAGAATAACTCATGGTGTCTCATTTGTCGCATAGAATCTTAATCACCGAATATAACCATGCAGCCCGCCCAAGGACGGGCTCGGTACTTCAACGAGTGGCTCCCTGGTGCCATCGGACGTGGATAGCACTTCACGTCCGGCCGTCTCCTCTCCCCGTGCTGCGGATGACGCCGAGGTGGGGTCCCAAAAGGGGCCTAGCTAGGAGGAGTTTTCGGAGGTGCCGCAGGGCAACCTTCCGGACTTTGGGCACGGAGGGATCAACCCCCAAAGGGTTCTGAGTTCGACCCTAGGCCGGACTCCGCACCAGAACCAGTAGTGGTTTTGGAGTCCGGCGGGCGGCCCCTTCGTGAGAAGGGCGAGACTGCGACGCTGGTGACCTCCGTCCAACCGGAGGCACCGGATAATTTGCTGGAGGCGCTCAACGGCACCTCCATTGACGAGGAGCACCGCACTGTTATGAGTGCGGTGATCCAGAAAGTTCAGTCCGCCAAGAGCGGGCTGACTGAATCCTGTACCAGCCTCCTAACAAGCTTTGAGGTATGTAATTAAGATATGTAAAAATAGTACCACATAGACAGTAGCCCCTGATGCTCAGTTTGGTGTTCGGAAAGAAAAGCCGAACTGAGGATCTAAAAATATATACGCAGGATTCTAACATAAGCATGTCAATATGGGAATGCATGCTGCGCTGCTGACCTCTGCCGCACTGACTGCAGAGGTCTGTGCATTGAAGCAAGACCTTGAGCGGTCCGAGAACGTGCTCGGCCTTGCCAAGAAGCAGCTCGAGGACAAGGAAGGTAATTGATACCTTATTGAAGTAATACCTTATGGAAAGGATTTGGTTGCAAAAAATGACAGTTATAACGTGAGTATTGCACGGGCCACGAATCAGGTGGCGACCCAAAAAGAGGCGGTGTCCAAGGCCGAAAGCAATGTGGCCATGGAGCGCGCCAATCAAGAGAAGCAGGAGGTGCGAGTGGCGGAGGTGCGGCAAGAGCTCCAGGCTTTCGTGGAAAAACACGAGAGGTTGGAGTGTGACTCGAAGACCCGAGAGTCCGAGCTCGCCTCAGCTCTTGAGAGTGCCAAAGCCGCTAAGGCCGAAGCCCAAAAAGCCCTCCAGGAAATTGAGGCAATAAAGAATATAGCGGCGGGTAAGGCATTCTTCATGCAAAGCAAGCACGTGAAAGTGAATTACTTGTTACTTACCCGAATCCGGAGCTCTCCAGGAGTATTCGCAGATCTACCCTGCAGTGTGTCCGACGCTGCCGCATTCTACCGGGCTGAGGATGGGAACTCGACGGAGAAGGTATTCTGGTCTCAGTATGCTGAGGCCGGCCACCCGGTGCCCTTGAGCGACTAGCTGAAGCAGCTGGTCGAGCTCCATAAGGTGGCCGAACAGGCCATGAAGGGCCTCATAGCTCGGCGGTGGCCGAAGGAGGCCATGCCTGGGAGCTACTTCGGGCTGGTGCGGCGGCTAGTGGACGCCTGTCCATGGATTGAAGTCGTCAAGCACTCCGTCTGCATCGAAGGTGCCCGTAGGGCCCTTGCCCGTGCTAAAGTGCACTAGGGCAAGATGGACGCTGAGAAGCTTGTGACGGACGGTCCACCGCCGGGCCGGGAGTATTGCAAGCCCGAGATGTATTATGAGAACGTCCTGAAGGGTGCCTGCCTTATAGCGGGTGAATGCTCCAAAGATGTAATTTTTGAGTAAACTCGCATTTGTTATCCTGTGTGCTGAAAACTTTGTTCATATGCGCTAAGCAATGCTTGTTAATTAAAAACATTACCTTCTGTGCGGCCGTTTATCAAATTTGAGAGATGGCAAGTCATTGGCTTCAGCCCCCATGCCACGAGTGCTGGGGTGTTCGGGATAAACTTGAGCGCTTTTGTTCCCATTTTTGGTTCCTTCGAGGGAGGCGCTCAACATAGCGAACGAGGCAACCGGACTTATAATGCTAGAACACTCCCACTTAGCCATAGAATTCTATAATTTAAATTTCGGTGAAGCCCCTAGTGTTCGGAAGACCGAATTCGGGGCGCTATCCACGCCTGGGCCGGACAAAGCCGGCTCCTCGCTCTAAGCGGCATAAGTCTTTAGGGACTCGAAAAAACCTCTCGAACAGCGACCGGCTCTCGCCCTATCATGACGGTCAGTTTTAGCTTTCTCCACTGAGGTGCTCAACCCAGCTCAACTGAGGCACAATCGCAGTGGTTCTCCCAGCGCTACCTTAGCCGATATAATGGAATGTAAGGTACCAAAACATGGGAGCCGGGCAAACCTAACTATTGACCCAAGACATGATTCGGAGCCGATGCATATAATGCTATAAGTTCGGGGTGCCGCACTTGTGAAAGTGTTCGGACTTGTCACACCATATTTTGGGAAACTTAAGTCCCTGGTGTATTTGGCCGTACCAGAGCGTACGGATGCGACATGTCATAAGTGAACATATATAGATAGAAAAAGTAATGCAATAATAGGCAAAAAGCGATGCATTGTTTATTAAAAAAATACTGCAATGAAAGACGAACGATGCAAATAGTGCGATAAGTAAGGGATGGGACTATTTGACATTTCCCCCTCCAGGGGTAGGCTGCGGGATTGTATGCGAAATAGGTATATTGCTCGTAATTGATACCACCTGGACACTCGACATAGCTTTTCTGCTTCCCTGGCTGTTGCATCGTGAATTCGGCGATTCTGCTGCCGAACATGGCTTCTGGAAAATGGAGTCCTGAGAATAAGAGAAAAAAAGAATGACAAAATTGGGAGCCCCTGGTGCGGTTGAGCCGCTCTCCGGGCATGCCGTGGTCGTGCCCCTACCCCTATGCCCATGGTATCTCCAGAGCGTAGTTATGTATGCATGGTACTGATCTCGCGATTTCGCGAGGGCTGGGGTTGGGGCCGCATTGCTACGCGTGCTCGGAACGTGCCAGGCGGTCTTGTTGTGGGTTACTCCGGGCGCGCTTGACGGTGTCCGGCCGCTTAACGGCCGAACTCGAGAATTGCCTTAAGAGGCTGCTTTGTACTTCTGCCACGAGAGCCGCTGTATGCTCCTCCGTCCGGAGAGAGCGTTCGGTGTTTCCGTTGACCGTAATGACTCCTCGAGGGCCTGGCATATTGAGCCTGAGGTATGCGTAGTGCGGCACCGCATTGAACTTTGCAGATGCGGTTCGTCTGAGCAGTGCGTGATAGCCGCTGCGGAACGGGACTATGTCGGATATTAACTCCTCACTTCGGAAGTTATCCGGGGATACGAAGACCACTTCAAGTGTAATTGAGCCTGTACAGTTGGCCTCTACACCTGGTATGACGCCTTTAAAGGTCGTCTTTGTGGGTTTAATCCTTGAGGGTTCTATGCCCATCTTGCGCACTGTATCCCGATAAAGCAGGTTCAGGCTGCTGCCGCCGTCCATCAGGACTCTAGTGAGGTGAAATCCGTAAATGATTGGGTCTAGAACCAATGCGGCGAATCCGCCGTGGCGGATTCTAGTGGGGTGGTCCCTTCGATCAAAAGTGATCGGGCAGGAGGACCACGGATTGAACTTTGGGGCGACTGGCTCCATCGCATATACGTCCCTAAGTGCACGCTTCCGCTCCCTTTTGGGTATGTGGGTTCCGTATATCATGTTCACCGTCCGCACTTGTGGGGGAAAACCCTTCTGTCCTCTATTGTTCGGTGGCCGGGTCTCCTCCTCGTCATCGCTATGCAGCCCCTTGTCATTGTTTTCGGCAATTAACTTGCCTGCCTGCTTGAACACCCAACAATCCCTGTTGGTGTGATTGGCTGGCTTTTCGGGGGTGCCGTGTATCTGGCACGAGCGATCGAGTATTCGGTCCAAATTGGACGGGCCCGGAGTATTTCTTTTGAATGGTTTTTTCCGCTGACCGGATTTAGAGCCTCTGAATCCGGCATTGACTGTCGTATCCTCAGTATTGTCGCCATTAATGCGGCGCTTGTTCTTGTTGCGACGCGACCTGCCGTTGGTTTCCTTGGTATCCGAATTACCGGGGCTCTTGGTCATGTTGTTACTACGAGCTAGCCAGCTATCATCTCCCGTGCAGAAGCGGGTCATGAGTGTTGTGAGGGCTGCAATGGATTTTGGCATTTCCTGTCCTAGGTGCCGGGCAAGCCACTCGTCGCAGATGTTGTGTTTGAAGGCTGCAAGGGCCTCTGCATCCGGACAATCGATGATTTGATTTTTTTTGGTTAGGAACCATGTCCAGAATTGTCTGGCCGATTCTTCTGGCTGCTGGATTATGTGGCTTAGGTCATCGGCGTCTGGTGGTCGCACATAAGTGCCCTGGAAGCTGTCGAGGAATGCGGCTTCCAGGTCTTCCCAACAACTGATTGACTCTGCTGGCAAGCTGTTAAGCCAATGCCGCGCTGGTCCTTTGAGCTTGAGTGGGAGGTATTTGATGGCATGTAGATCATCACCGCGGGCCATGTGGATGTGAAGGAGATAGTCCTCGATCCAAACCGCAGGATCTGTTGTGCCGTCGTACGATTCGATGTTTACGGGTTTGAAACCCTCGGGGATTTGATGATCCATTACTTCGTCTGTGAAGCATAGTGGGTGTGCGGCGCCTCTGTATTGGGCTATATCACGACGGAGCTCGAATGAGCTTTGTCTACTATGTTCGACCCGGCCGGATTTGCTGTATCCGGCGTGATGGTTGTCATCACGTATCGTGGGACGCCCATGCGATCCGTAGATCGATCTTGTTTGTCTTGCCTTGTCCTCCAATATGTCTCGCAAGTCTAGTGCACTCCCCCGTGGTTTTGTACTCTTCGAGCGACGCCGGGGTGCGGCTTTAGCGGAGGGCCTAGAAGCCTCTCTATCACGGCCACGAGGTGGCCGGTCGGCCGCGTCATGCGCTGGTGATGTAGGTTTAAGTGCTTCCTCCTCTAATCGGGGTAGCAGCCTGCGTTTTGGGTAGCTCTTGGAGGGGCGTTCGAGTTCATACTCTTCGGCCGCAAGGACTTCAGTCCATCTATCGGCTAGCAAGTCTTGGTCAGCTCGAAGCTGTTGCTGCTTTTTCTTGAGGCTGCTTGCCGTGGCCATAAGCCTGCGTTTGAAACGCTCTTGTTTTACGGGATCCTTAGGCACGACAAATTCGTCGTCGTCGAGGCTTGCCTCATCTTCGGAGGGAGGCATATAATTATCGTCCTCTACCTCTCTGTCTGCCGCTCTCTCATGAGGGCTGGCTTCTCCATCCTCCTGCGTTGAATCCTACTGGAGGGGGTTGTCTTCGGCACTGTCCGGGGTATTATTGTCTCCGGTGCTGGAATCTCCATTTTTGCCTTGGCGGGATTTAGAGCGGCGCCGCTGACGTCGGCGCTTAGGCTGTTTCTTGGAGGGGTCGTCCTCTGTTGTTCCATCGCCATTCCCATCCTTTGGGATGTCCACCACGTAAGTGTCGTATGACGAGGTGGCCTTCCAGTGCCCTGTAGGCGTTGGTTCTTGGTCGTCTCCTGCATCGTCGTCCATACCATCGATGTCTTCGGAGTCGAAATCTAGCATGTCGGTTAAGTCATCGACAGTGGCTATGAAGTGGGTGGTGGGTGGGCTTTGAATTTCTTCATCGTCTGCATCCCAACCGTCCTGACCATAGTCCGGCCAGGGCTCTCCTGATAAAGAGAGACACATTAGCGAATTTAGGATGTCGCCAAAGGGCGAGTGCTGAAAGATGTCCGCAGCGGTGAACTCCATGATCGGCGCCCAATCGGATTCGATTGGCAGGGGCGCGGAAGGTTCGGAGTCCGGAGAGGAGTCCGGCACCTTGGAGTCACGAGCTTCACAAAGGACAGGGTTGGTATTCGGCTCTATCTCCGTAGAGGTAGCAGTCCCCGAGGCGGTGTCCAGCCACCCGTCCTCGATCAGTGCAGTCGGCTCCGAGCTAAGGGTCAGAGCGGACACTTGTGCGGCCTCCAGGGCACTGTCCGGCGGCAGAGCTAGATCATGCCCGTCGTGACAATGCGGCGCGCTTGGCAGTGGCTCGAACCCGTCAAAGATCAAGTCTCCACGGACATCAGTCGTATAGTTCAAACTTCCAAATCTGACCTGATGGCCAGGGGCGTAGCTTTCAATCTGCTCCAGATGGCCAAGCGAGTTGGCCCGCAGCGCAAAGCGGCCGAATACGAAGATCTATCCGGGGAGAAAAGTCTCACCCTCGACCGCGTCGTTTTTGATGATCGAAGGAGCCATCAGGCCTAAAGGCGACGACACAGAGGAACTCAATGAAAGCACCAATGTTGGTGTCAAAACCGGCAGATCTCGGGTAGGGGGTCTCGAACTGTACGTCTAGGCGGACGGTAACAGGAGACAAGGGACACGATGTTTTTACCCAGGTTCGGGCCCTCTCGGTGGAGGTAAAACGCTACTCCTGCTTGATTAATATTGATGATATGGGTAGTACAAGAGTAGATCTACCACGAGATCAATGAGGCTAAACCCTAGAAGCTAGCCTATGGTATGATTGTTCTCCGTCCTACGGACTAAAACCCTCTGATTTATATAGACACCGGAGAGGGCTAGGGTTACACAGAATCAGTTACAATGGTAGGAGATCTACATATCCGTATTGCCAAGCTTGCCTTCCACACCAAGGAAAGTCCCATCCGGACACGGGACGGAGTCTTCAATCTTGTATCTTCATAGTCTTGGAGTCCGACCAACGATGATAGTTCGGCTATCCGAACACCCCCTAGTCCAGGACTCCCTCAGCGGGTCAAGGAAAGGGAAGGAGGAAACATCAAGGGGCTCACCGGGGAGCTCAATAAAGGCTTGGTGTGGGCTTGGGAGCACCAGGCCGGTGGCAACTACCAATGGTATGACGATGGCCGAAGGAGGACGACAATGTCGATCCCGTCGATGGAGAGGCGGAGGACTTGAACCCTTGGTCGCAGGTGACGTCGTCAATGCACGGATCTTCTGGGCACAGTCTCACGCGTCTGGGAGGTCGGTGACCATGCAGGCGAGCTGACCATGGCGGCGGTGGTTGCGAATGTGCGTTGTGGAGGGGGAAGCAACACGAGGGAGGGGAAAAGTGGGCTCTAGGGTTGTAGGAGGATCGAGGAAGACCTAAAAGGCACCGGCGAGGGCCGACTGGCCGCCACGCAAGGCATCCGCGCCATGGTCGATGCTCGGGCATCAACCGCGCCCTGAGTGAACAGGGGGGAAGATGACCGCGAGGTGGGTCGGGCCTCACTGTGCACTTGAGGCCCAAGTGCATAGTGGGGGCTTTTATTTTTCTTTAACCTTTTCTGTTTTCTGTTTTCATTTAATTTTTAAAGCAAAACTAGATTTATAAAATATAATAATTGCACCTAAAATATTATTATAATTCAGGCTACTGCCATAATTAGTTTAGCATTTAAATAAATTAGTTTAGAAATTCTACAAAAAAAGCATTTAAATGATTGTTTTAGCCACTGTTTTAAATAGTTGACGGCATTTAAACACTTTTAAAAAATGTTGGTTCACCACAAATATTAACAAATGAATATTTGCCACATGATGAACATTTTGGTTTTCATGTTTGAGAAATTTTGAATTTCACTCGTAATTTGAATTTGAATTTGACTTTGATTCTTCATCAAGTGATAATTAGCTCAGTAAGCATGATGACCTAGCATCATTAGTGTTAGGTTACTGTAGCATGATTATCAGGGTGTTACAAATCTCCTCCACTACAAGAATCTTGTCTCGAGATTTAAGAGGGGAGGAAGGGGGGGAGTTCTGGTTTTGAAATTCTAACAGATCTTCTTGTCCTTGGTTGCTCTTCACGAAGTAGTTGATCCTTTTCATTGATGGCTTTATTTCTCTTCTCAAATTCATCATGATGAAGTCATCATCCTTTCTTTGGGAATTCCATCGAACTTACACAAAGGATTAGGGGACAACTCCGGAAGAATGGGCCATTACAAGGGCGAGTATCTTGTGGATAACCTAGGGAATGTGGTAGAAGGTACCTCTCAAATTGAAACTTAAGAAAACATAGAGAGCAAGGTACGAAGGTATATAATAAGGAGTTTCAAGTGGGTAGATAATCGTTTGATGCCTGATACATAGTGTGAAAGGGGGTTCAGAGCAACGGGAATAAGTATTGCATCCGATACCAGAACTGGTGATCCCTCGGAAGGTGGCTCATGAATTACATACGAAGCCAAGTGTGAGGAATAACCTTGGAAATGGGGAGTGTACATGAGAGTCAGGTTTTGATCCTGTGGAGTTGTGGGTTATGGGCCCACCATGTGGGTTAAGAGTAGGAAGAGCGATGGCATCTTGCACGGTCATGATGGCAAGGCATGTCAGAGGATAGACGTCAGTTATGTTGGCTACAACGTTGGTACCAAGGGCGAGGGACGAAGAGAACCATTTTCCTGCTCATTGAATGAGACAGACCAATAGGCAAAGTTCTCGTCTATCAATGCCTACCGAAATGTCATCAACTATAGAACAGGATCTTACTGGCAGAGATGTACACCGAGGTGTTTGCATAAGCAGGAAAATATTACTGCTTAGATCGTATATCACAAGGAATGTTAAACAAAACAATGCAAATGAAAATGTGACTAGTATATGAATTAGAACAATGGCCAGGAAAAATGTGTATACACGAGCATTAGGTGTATCTCCTTCCAAGAGCAAGCAGAGCCGGATAATCATGACATGACTGCAAGTAGATAACCATCTAGGGAAAAGGGTGAGGAAACTCATGATGCTACCCATACAATGGTGTTTGGATACACGATCAAGAAACGTTCAACATTTCTCTTCCAATGTTCTTGTCGATGACCGAAGTACCACATACATGCTTCGGGATAGCATTGACATGGTCATTATGTAAAAGTCAGACTTTGGATACACAAAGGATCCATCAGAAACAACTTATAAAATAGGTCATACAATTTCAGCAAGGAAAAGATGAGGATGTGGCCGATTGGCTTAGCAATAATTCATCGAGGTTTCCATTCCATGGATGTCCAAAATTATATGAACAAGGAGGTAGCATTTGTCAGATCAAATGATATAATGACATATGCTCGAGAAATACATCCATGATTGAACATTGATTGAAAGGTGCACCTGGAATATGGATAGGGTTGCACAATCAAATACAGAATGGCGATCCAGCAACCAACACATTAAAATGGAATATTGTACGTTAAATCCAAAGCAATGGGGTTGCTAGAAGTACTAAATCCAGGTATCACCGTTCACTTGTTGGTATTCCGGATAGAAAAACACTGGGACCAAGAAAATAATGGAGGCAGTGAGAAGTATCACTACATCAAGAATTCTTAAGAGGTTGAGCAATTCATAGAACATACTTGACATAACAGATGGTAATACTCCAAGGTAGAACATAACATGAGCTGGATAGACAGGAGCTCCATAACCTGAACAAGTTTGTGCTGGAGGGAAGGCAATAATAATGTCGATGATACACAAATCATCGAGGGGCAAGGATGGTATTTCTCATCATGAAGTCGATTGATATCCTCGAAGAGTTCAGAATGTTGATGATGATTGAGAGAGTCCTGGATTAGGGGGTATCCGGAGAGCCGGACTGTGTACAACGTCCGGACTACTGAAGCGTGAAGATACAAGACTCAAGACTTTGGCCCGTGTCCGGATGGGACTCTCCTTTGCGTGGAAGGCAAGCTTGGCGATCCGGATATTGTGTTTCCTTTCTTGTAACCAACTCCATGTAAACCCTAGCCCTCTCCGGTGTCTATATAAACCGGAGAGGTTGGTCCTTAGAAGGCCGGTCACAATTACAATCATACCATCATAGGCTAGCTCTTAGGGTTTAGCCTCTACGATCTTGTGGTAGATCTATTCTTGTACTACTCATATCATCAATATTAATCAAGCAGGAAGTAGGGTTTTACCTCCATCGAGAGGGCCTGAACCTAGGTAAACATCTGTGTCCCTTGCTTCCTGTTACCATCAGCCTTGACGCACAGATCGGGACCCCCTACCGAAGATCCGCCGGTTTTGACACCGACATTGGTGCTTTCATTGAGAGTTCCTCTGTGTCGTCGCTGTCAGGCTCGATGGCTCCTTCAATCATCATCAACGACGCTGTCCAGGGCGAGACTTTCCTCCCCGGACAGATCTTCATGTTTGGCGGCTTCGCACTGCGGGCCAATTCGCTTGGCCACCTGGAGCAGATCGATAGCTATGCCCCCAGCCACCAGGTCAGGTTCGGAAACTTGAACTACACGGCGGATATTCGCCGGGACTTGATCTTCGACGGATTCGGGCCAGCATCAGGAGCGTCGAACAGTCACGATGAGCACGGCTTAGAACTGCTGTCAGACGATGCTCGGGATATCACCCCGGTAGAAGCCTCGGATCTAAATCCGGGGCAGGTTGCGTTGCCTAAGGACGGAGAGCTGGACCCCGCCCCGCAGGCCATACCCTCATCAGCGATGGAGCCAAACACAGGCCTCACTTCTGAGGGAGTCTGTGACTCCGGACCCCCGGATTCATATCTGGTTGTAGGTTCCAGTCCACGCGTCCTCGAGTCCGCCGAGCCTGGTTGGGCTCCGGTGATGGAGTTCACCGCGGCGGACGTCTTTCAGCACTCGCCCTTTGGCGACATGCTGAACTTATTGAAGTCTCTGTCTTTGTCAGGAGACTCTGGGCCGAACTATGTCCGGCTCGAGTGGGAAGCAGACGGCGACGGAATTCATTGCCCACCCACCACCCACTTCATTGCCACGATCGATGATCTAACTGACGTGCTTGACTTAGACTTCGAAGACATCGACGGTATGGACGACGATGTAGGAGAATCACAGGAGCCACCGCTCACAGGGCGGTGGACGGCCACCTCCTGTGATGAGGCATCGGAGGATAACCCCTCAGGAAGTAAAACAAAGCATGGGCGTCGTCGGCGCCGCTCCAAGCCCCGCCACAGCAATACCGGCCCCGGAGACGAAAGTAATTCGGATGGCACCGAAGAGGAATATGACCCTGACCAGCTCGCCTTCGAGCAGGCCGAACATGAAGATGAGCAGGTTAGCCCATAAGAACAGGCGACGGACGGATACCCGGAGGAGGACAACTACATGGCCCCCTCGGAAGATGAGATTAGCCTCGGTGATGATGAATTCGGTGTGCCTGAGGACCCCGTGGAGCAGGAACGCTTCAAGCGTAGGCTTATAGCCACTCCAAGGAGCCTGAAGAAGAAGTAGCAGCAACTCCAAGCTGATCAAGACCTGCTCACAGATAGCTGGACTGAAGTCCTTGCAGCCGAGGAATATGGACTCGAGCGCCAAACGGCTGACCGGCCACCCCGTGGCCGGGATAAAATGGCATATCAGCCTGAATACCAGCCCGCACCCCCACGCAGATACACTACGGCCCAGGGCAACAGGCAAGACCTGCAAGATATTCTGGAAAACAAAGCAGGACAGCCAAGATCGATCTACGGATCGCGGGGGCGCGCCCCAGCGCGCGACGATGATCGTCGCGCCGGATACATCATCAACAAGTCTGGCCAGGCCGAACAAAGCAACCCAGACCAATTCGATCTGCGTAGCCATATAGGCCGGCACAGAGGCGCCGCACACCCCCTCTGATTCACCGACGAAGTGATGGATCATGAATTCCCAGAAGGGTTCAAACCTGTAAACATCGAATCATATGATGGCACAACAGACCCCACAGTATGGATCGAAGATTTCCGTCTCCACATTCACATGGCCCACGGAGATGATCTACACGCCATCAAGTATCTTCCCCTTAAGCCCGGCACTGGCTGAACAGCCTACCAGCAAATTCCATTGGCAGTTGGGAAAACCTGGAAGACGCATTCCTCGATAACTTCCAGGGCACATATGTGTGACCACCAGACGCCGATGACCTGAGCCACATTACTCGATAGCCCGGAGAGTCAGCCCAGAAATTCTGGACTCAGTTCCTTACTAAAAAGAACCGAATAGTCGGCTGTCCGGACGCCGAAGCCCTGGCGGCTTTTAAGCATAATATCCGTGATGAGTGGCTCGCTCGACACCTAGGCCAGGAAAAACCCAAGTCCATGGCAGCTCTCACAACCCTAATGACCCGCTTTTGTGCGGGTGAGGATAGCTGGTTGGCTCACAGCGGCACCACGCCACATTCTGGCAGTTCGGGCGACCGTGATGCTAACGCCAAGCCATGGCGTAACAGACATAAGAGACGGAACAGCGACGACAGCACTGAAGACATGGTGGTCAATGCCGGATTCAGCGGATCTAAGTCCAGTCAATGGAAAAAGCCGTTCAAAAGAAATAATCAGGGACCGTCCAGCCTGGACCGCATACTGGAGCGCTCGTGCCAAATTCATGGCACCCCGAACAAGCCAGCCAACCACACCAATAGAGACTGCTAGGTGTTCAAACAAGCCGGTAAGATACACGCCAAAAACAAGGACAAGGGGCTGCACAGCGACGATGACGAAGAGCCCCGGCGTCCGAATACGGGGGGACAAAAGAAATCCCCCCCTAGGTGAAAATGGTCAATATGATCTACGCCACTCACATCCCCAAGTGGGAACGGAAGCGAGCACTACGGGACGTCTATGCGATGGAGCCAGTCGCCCCCAAATTCAACCCATGGTCAGCTTGTCCGATCACCTTTGATCGTAGGGATCATCCTACCAGCATCCGTCATGGCGGCTCAGCCGCATTGGTCTTACACCCAATCATCGATGGATTCCACCTCACGCGAGTCCTTATGGACGGCGGCAGCAGCCTGAACCTGCTTTATCTGGACACTGTACGCAAAATGGGCATTGACCCTTCAAGGATCAAGCCCACTAAAACCACCTTTAAAGGTGTAATTCCTGGAGTAGAGGCCCGCTGTACGGGCTCTATAACACTGGAAGTGGTCTTTGGATCCCCGGATAACTTCCGGAGCGAAGAGTTAATCTTCGATATCGTCCCTTTTCGTAGTGGGTACCACGCACTACTCGGACGAACCGCATTGGCTAGATTCAATGCGGTACCACATTAGGCATACCTCAAGCTCAAGATGCCAGGACCGCGCAGGGTCATCACTGTCAATGGAAATATGGACCGCTCCCTTCGAACAGAAGAGCATACGGCAGCCCTCGCGGCAGAAGTACAATGCGGCCTACTCCAACAAACCAATCTGGCGACAACTTCGAGCACCGTCAAGCGAGTCTGGAGCACCCCGCAACAGGATCATCAGGAATGCCAAGAGCGTGATTAGCAGTCCGGCCTCCGCTCAATCCCCTTCAAAGCAGCATTCGTGCCACGCGTACACAATTACACACTCAAGATACCATGGGCATAGGCGGAGGCGCATCAATGACTCGGTCAATAGTGCGGGTAACCGCCAAATACCTTCATACCCTTTCCCTCTTACCTTTCAGGACACGGCGTTAGTGCAGCATCTCAGAAGAGCCGAACTGCCGGACTTATATGGGAGAGACATCCAAGGAGGCAACAGACGTTGTGCACAGAAGGAAATACCCAGGTGGAATCTATTTACGATCGTTATACCTGCTTTATCTACCTGTACATAGCTTGCCCTTAGATAGGACATGTCAAATAGTCCTATTTTATCTCCGCTTAATGCATCCATTGTAAACATACGCTTAAACATATTTTTCATCAATGGGAGATTATATATAGCGTCAACTTATTATTCTTATTTGAGCATTTTTTTTCTCTTATAAATGTTTATTTGATATTGCATCCGTACACCTTGGTGCGGTCAGTTTGCCAGGGGCTTCTCATGGCGCCCCGTAATATGGAAAATAAAGTCTGAACACTTTCAACAGTGCGGCACCCCGAACTTATAGCACTATATGCATCAGCTCCGAATCATGTCTTGGGTCTATAGTTGGGATAGCCCGGCTCCCTTGTTTTGGTGAGTTATGTTCCGTTATATCGGCTAAGATAGCGCAGGGAGAACTACTACGATTGTGTCCCAGTTCTTCCGGACGAGCACCTCAGTAGAGAAAGCCGAAAACTGACCGGCATGATGTGGCGAGAGCTGGTCGCTGTTCGGGAGGTCTTAAAATCCTTAAAGATTTTCCGCTTTAGGCGATAAATTGGCTTCGTCCGATATAGGCATGCATAGCGCCCCAATTCGGCCTTCCGGATTCTAGGGGCTTCGCCGAAATTTAAAATTGTAGACTTCTATGGCTAAGTGAAAGTTATAAAGCCGCATAGTCCAATTTCCTTGTTCACTGCGCCGAACACCTCCGTAAGGGACCAAACATTTGGATAAAGAGTGTCCGGGTTTTCCACGAACACCCCAGTACTAGTTACATGGGGGAGGAAGCCGACAACTGGCCTACTTTCAGAATTTTATAAACAGCCGCACAGAAGGTAATATTTTAAATAACAAAAGCGCTACATAGCGCAAGCAACTTCATCTTTAATTTACAAAACATGACAGAAGAGAATTCGTTCTAAAATGGTGTCCTTGGTACACTCATCAGCGACGACACGAGCACCCTTCATCACGCCATCATAGTACATCTCGGGATGGCGATGCGCCTTGCCCTCTGGTGGTCCGTCCTTGACCAGCTTTTCCGCATCTAGCTTGCCCCAATGCACCTTGACGCGGGCAAAGGTCCGGCGGGCACCCTCGATGCAAACGGATCGCTTGATCACTTCAAGCCGCGGGCAGGCATCTACCATCAGCTTGATTAGGCCAAAGTAGCTAGTAGGCAGGAGCTCACCAGGCCACATCCGGACTATGAAGCCTTTCATAGCCAGTTTGGCCACCCTGTGGAGTTCGACCAACTGCTTCAGTTGGTCGCTCAGAGGCATCGGATGTTCGGCCCCAGCATACTGGCACTAGAACAGCTTCTCCGTTGAGCTCCCCTCCTGGGCACGGTAGAACTCCGCAGCGCCTGATACGCTGCATGGCAGATCTGCGAATGCCCCTAGAGAGCTCTGAATTCGAGTAAGTAAAAGAAATGCCTCCTCCACATGTTTGCTTCGCATAAAAAACTTCTTACCGCTGCTATATTTTTGGCCTCCTGGATCTCCTACTGTGCTTTCTCGGCTTCGGCCTTTGCGTCTTTCAAATTCACAAGGGCCTTCGCAAGCTCGACCTCTTTCATCTTCAGATCATGCTCCAAGGACTCGCACTTCTTGACGAGGTCCTGGAGCTCTTGCTATACCTTGCCCACTCTAGCACTTTGCTTTTCGTGCTCCTTGCATTCCAAGGCAGCTTTGTCTTCGGCCTCGAAGAGCGCTTTCTTCAGGGACGCCACTTCGGCGGTGGCCCCTGTTACACAGTCACGACGCTTTGGCGTTAGACTAGCCAATTTTGCCTATCTTTAAATACATGCGAACGGGGAATCACTTACCTTTATTCTCCTCAAGCTGCCTCTTCGTGAGGCCGAGCTCTCCCTGCGCCTGCTCCAGGTCCCGCTTTAGTTCGGCAACCTTGGCAGTATGGGCAGCAGCAGCAAGCAGCACAACCTGCTTATGCACACAAGTATTTATCGTTAGACTCCTGCGGATTATTATTGACCCTCCGTTTGGTTTTTCTTTCCGAACACCAAACAGAGTATCAGGGGCTACTACCTATCGGGTGGTAATTTCTCTGACTTTAACTTACCTCAAAGCCTGTTAGGAGGCTGGTGCAAGCTTCGGTTAGTCCGCTCTTGGCGGACGAAACCTTCTGAATCACCGCACTCATAAGAGTACGGTGCTCTTCATCCATGGAAGCGCCGTGAAGTGCTTCCAGAAGACAATTCGGCGCCTCATGCGCAACGGAAGTCCTCGACACAAACGGCTTGCCTTCCCTAACAAGGGGCTGCCCGCCTGAGTCCGGAACCATCAAAGGTTCCGGAACTGTGTTAGGCTGAGAGACCGGCTTGCCATGGCTCTCATCGACACGATCCACGGGGATCTTGAACCCCGCGTGTCCGACATCAAGGACCCCGCCTCGGGGCGTCTCCAGAGTCACCTCCCCCACTCTGGGATCCTTCAGGACAACACCTCCGTGTCATCCACGGGCTGAGGAGTAGTGGCTGTCATAAGCGAATTGATCTCCGAATCACTCAGGGACCCGGAGGAAGACACTTCGGGGTGAGCCCTGGCCGGACTGCACATATGTTCGGCGTTAAATAAAATCTATAGAGTGAATCTATTATGGAGTGCGAATACTTACGATCGCACTGGGGGTTTCCCCCTGGGCAACCACCCCTCCTCACTATGAGCGGTCGTGGCGGAGTAGTCCGGAAGGGGCACTTTCCCCGTCTTGGACGTCCCAGCCTCTCCCTCCGGGGCGGCTTTTCCCTTCTTCTCCCCCCCCCCCCCCTAGTACGGGGAGGTGGAATTTCTTCTTGATTCCTCCCGCCTCCGCAAGAGGAATCTGTCTCATTGTCATCAGACGACAGGGGTATGACGGCCTTGCACCGAGGGCCTTTCCCGGCCCCCTGGTCCGCCTCCTCAGGCCCCTCATCCCTTCCGGATGGGGCGTCTTCTTCTTCCTCCACCCCTTCGTGGGGGGAGTCTTCCTCGTCGTCTTCGGATGAGGCTTCTGGCATAAGCTTACACCGGAGACCCTTTCGGGTCCCGGGGCCTTCTTCTCGGCCTTCTTCTCCGGCACCTTCTACGGTGCCGGGACCAGCATCTCCGTCAGGAGAGCATCAGCTGGGCCTTCTGGCAGCGGAGCTGGGCAGTAAACCTACTCCGCTGTCTCCACATAATCCTGAAGCAAATATGCATAACTACTTAAGGCTCTCCCATGAATATATTGGGAAGAACCGGGTCCGGTGGTAGTCTGAGAACTCACCTGACTAGGAGTCCGCGCAGCGTGAAGCCCGCGGTCCTCAGATGTGGGAGGAGGTACTTCAGAGGCCTTGAACAACACCTTCCATGCGCCTTTGTGCGTCATATCGTAGAGCTTCCGGAGCATCTGGTGTTCGGCCGGGACGAACTCCCACAGATTGACTACCCGCCTTTGGCAGGGCAGGATCCGGCGAACAAGCATGACCTGGATCACGTTGACGAGCGTGATGTTCTTATCCTTCATGCTTTTGATGCATGTTTGGAGTCCGGTGAGCTCCGTAGAATCTCCCCAGCATAGGCCCTTCCTTTCCCAGGAGGTGAGCCGCATGGGGGCTTTGGATCGGAACTCGGGGGGCCGCTGCCCAGTTGGTGCCGCGTGGCTCGGTGATGTAGAACCACCCCGATTGCCACCCTTTCACAGTCTCCGCGAAGGAGCCGTCGAGCCATGTGACATTAGGCATTGTTCCCACCATGGCCCCTCCACACTCCGCTTGTTGGCCGCTTACAACCTTCGGCTTCACGCAGAAGGTTTGCAGCCATAGGCCGAAGTGAGGCCAGATGTGGAGGAAGGCCTCACATACGACGATGAACGCCGAGATGTTGAGGATGAAATTCGGGGCTAGATCATGGAAATCTAGCCCGTAGTAGAACATGAGCCCGCGGACGAAGGGATGGAGTGGAAATCCTAGTCCACGGACAAAGTGGGCAATGAATACAACCCTGTCGTGGGGTCCTCGGGTCGGAATGACTTGCCCGGCGACCGGTAGCCGGTGCGCTATGTCCGCGGCCAAGTATCCGGCCACCCGAAGATTTGTGATGTGCTTCTCCTTGACGGTGGAAGCCACCCACTTGCCTCCTCCTCCGGACATGTTTAGCTGTGCGGAGAAGACTTGGGCTTGGGTGCTGGAGCTCGAGGGAGCAAGAGTAGGCAAAGAAGGAAGAAGGCGTGGGTGAAAATGGGGAAATCTTATCCCTTTATAGAGGCGCCGAAAGCGGTACGCCTCCCCACTTGCTCGTTGGGAATCACTTGCTTCCCAAGCGCCACGATTGATGGCATGGTGGGATTACCCATACCCGTATTGATGAGAATCCCGTGATAAGGGGACATGATCTCTGCTTTGACAAGACGTGTCACAGAAACCGCCTCGTAATATGTGCTGTAGATGGTTGTGGGAAAACGGTTTGAATAATGATCCGACCGTAATAACGTGTCACGTCATTAGAAAAAGTTATCAGCAAATTGCATTTGTGAAATATCATTCTCTCTACAGCGGTGTGTAAAGATCATTTTGTGGATCCGGACACGATTCAAATGTTTGATAACTACTTTAGAGTATTCGGAGAAGGAACCCGCCTTGCAATGCCGAAGACAATACTGCACGCCGGACTCATCGTCATTGAAGCCTGGTTCAGGGGCTACTGAGGGAGTCCTGGATTAGGGGGTATCCGGAGAGCCGTACTATGTACATCGTCCGGACTATTGAAGCGTGAAGATACACGACTCAAGACTTCGGCCCTTGTCCGGATGGGACTCTCCTTTGCGTGGAAGGCAAGCTTGGCGATCCGGATATTGTGTTTCCTTTCTTGTAACCGACTCCATGTAAACCCTAGCCCTCTCCGGTGTCTATATAAACCGGAGAGGTGGGTCCTTAGAAGCCCGATCACAATTACAATCATACCGTCATAGGCTAGCTCTTAGGGTTTAGCCTCTACGATCTCGTGGTAGATCTACTCTTGTACTACCCATATCATCAATATTAATCAAGCAGGAAGTAGGGTTTTACCTCCATCGAGAGGGCCCGAACTTGGGTAAACATCTGTGTCCCTTGCTTCCTGTTACCATCAGCCTTGACGAACAGATCGGGACCCCCTACCCGAGATCCGCCGGTTTTGACACCGACAATGATCACGACACATTTGTCGAGAGGTTTCATGAAGATGTGACCGTTCATTAAGATGATCAAATCATATGGAATGGTGAAGCTAAATGTCAATAGAACCATGGATATGACGCGACCTCGAATGCCATCATGTTGTGCAAGTAAAATGGTATGATGATGATTTTTTGACTCGAGCTTAGCTCATTGTTGAAAATGTGCACCGGGAAGAAGGATCAGGTAGCACAGTTAAAATTAGCAAGACAGTAATGTAGCCGATCAAGCGAGGAATGATGATGTGATGGAGCATTAAACTTCCCGGCAACAAAGTAGTAGGAGTACAGAATCATCGTGTGGATTCGAGTCACTTGTCAAAGTTCTTGAGTGATGGACAATGCAGGCCTGTGGAGTGACTAAAATGACGAGAGTATTATTCCGACAAGAATTCATAAGAGATAGTGCCATGACACGAGATCCTCAAGATAAGAGGGGCAATACTCAAAGGTAGATCAAAACAGAGGTGGGGCAGGTGTATTGATCTACAGAAGACAAGTGTTTCAATGTCCGAGAAATATAATCAAAGAAGAAGAACATGGTCGGAAACACGATTGCAAAGGGCAAAATCATAGGTACAAGAAGAATTTATAACAGAGGGGTTAATTATTATTATGAGAAGCTTCCATGATAAGATCTACATCGTGTCCATGGGCATGAACACCAAGTTCAAGATCGACTCCCACTTCTTCAATGCATAACCTTTCATTCACTGCCCCATTAAAAAAAATTGAGTCTGAAATTTTACCTGGTGAAACACCAGAAGTGTGTGACTCGTGAAAAATCTCGGGTTCACATGGATTAGGGAAGGCATAGGATCAACCCATCGGGGTATCTTAGGATCATATACCACGAACTTCAGGAGTAATTAACACAAGCTCGAAAAAAAAACATGGTTGACAAATGGAGAGGATACAGTTTACCACAGTCATTATGTATCAGTGGAAGAACTCAAGGTTTTGAGAATATGCAAGATCGGTTGAATAATAATCTAGCAAAGGATCTGGCGGACCGCAAAGAATCTGATGTGAGTATCGATGTTCAACCAGAAGAAGAAATAATACAAAGGCATCGGATTATAGAAATATTTGTATAATTTCAAAGCTTAAATACAAAGGAATTATTATTTCCAAAACAGTGGAGCAGAAGCAGATGCCTGATCAAAAGACAAGTTGACTAGACATAGATCGACAATCACTAAAGGTTTGATCTGCCGAGAACCAGCTCATATCCGAAATGACGTTCGGACCGGAAAGATAATTACTAAGGGTCAACTAATGATTGCATGCATTCGCACACATCAAAATGGCAATGACAAGGGATGTCAATGAAGACTACTAGACATATGGAATTAACCATAATGCAAGCAGCCAAGACTTTCCAGATCAATAGATTGCAGATGATTATCGGAAGATCGGATAGTATTTCAATGTAACTTTTGAATCACATGAACAACTAGGAATGACTGATTCCTCGATAAGTGTGAAGAATTATTCGTAGGGGTATTCATGCAGCAAGGAACTGGAAGGCAACACGCACAATGGATTCTCGGAACAAGGGAGAGTATTTTGAGGCATATTGTAATAGCAATAGCAACTGGGAATGAATGTATGAACGGTAAGTGTGAGTAGTTATCCATAGGGATGTATCGGAGGTAGGGAATTGCAAAGCTGATGAACACAAGTTTGGGAGAACATCGGAGAGTATCTTCGGAATCTTCCCGTGAAGCAGGTGATCATCTGGAATGAAGGGGCTCTCCAGGAGGAAATAGTTACAAAAACCTAGAGTTAGAGTTATTAAAAATCATTCTTGCCCGAATAGAAGAGAGATAAGAGTCCCAGAGTATAGACGGGGAGTAAAAGATCCTAATACCACCCAATTTTGATATGGGCCCGTAAGCCACACATCAATGTTAGTAAAAGTTTTCCAAAGGCTAGACTCAAATTCAACCAAGGAGTTGGAAAAGGGGGGTTCCTTCAGGTAGTCGGCTCTGATACCTACTTGTGACGCCCTCGATTCAATCGTACACTAATCATACACGCAAAATGTGTACGATCAAGATCAGTGTCTCATGGGAAGATATCATGACACAACTCTAAACACAAATTAAGTCATACAAGCTTTATATTACAAGCCAGGGGCCTCGAGGGCTCGAATACATTAGCTCGAATATCAACAAGCTAGCGGAAGCAACAATATCTGAGTACAGACATAAGTTAAACAAGTTTGCCTCAAGAAGGCTAGCAGAAAAGCAACATCGATCAAAAAGGCAAGGCCTCCTGCCTAGGAGCCTCCTAATTACTCATGGCCATCGGCGGCTGTCACATAGTAGTAGGCACCATTGGGGTAGTAGTAGTCGTCAGTGGTTGCATCTGGCTCCTGGACTCCGACATCTGGTCACAGCAATCGAGTATAGGGGGAAAAGAAGTAGCAAAGCAACTGTGAGTACTCATCCAAAGTACTTGCAAGACTTACATCAAAACTATACTAAGTATGCACCAGTATCAAAGGAATGGGGCTACAACTTTGGACTGAGCTGCAGAAATGCTAGAAGAGAAGGGAAAGCCTAGCCTATCAAAGACTAGCATCTTGCAGCATTTGAAGAGTGCGGATTAGCATATTAGAAAGTAGTAGTATGTTGTAGTAACCCGCCCAGAGATTCTTCCTCGACTCCCTGCAAGGAAGCAATCCCGGAGCCATCACATCCATTTCATGCCTCGGCATCCAGTTCTTGTTGTATCGATCGGGATACAACTTTGAGCGTCCGTTACCATGGACACAACAATTCGAATGGATCAATCTTCCCTGTAGGGGTGCACAAACTTACCCAACACGCTCTATCAACTCCGTACGGACACACCATCAGGTCATGACCGGCCTCAGCCGATCAACACACTAAAGTCCTACCTAGGCTCAACAAAGAGGCCAGCATGTCGGTCTACATCCTATGCCCGCAGGGGTCTTGGGCCCATCGCCCTTTGCACACCTGCATGTTTCCTGGATGGCCAGGATCAGTCCTGGCAACCTCCTTATGCAAGGCAAGTGCTTATGCAGGCCACCAGGCGCATGCCGCTCAATCATTGACATCCAAAGAGCTTTCGGCTAATACATACGACGCACAGTGCCCATACTTATTCCTACGTGGTGGTCGGTGTGAAAAAGGTCAGAGGCCTATTAAGGTCAGATATCCAAACCGTTAGTGTGTTGGTAGCACGCAGTAATGAGCAGAGACTCACGATCATGTGACCCCATCACCCTATCTCAAGGACTTACGGCAAGGGCCCGGAATGCACAGCCGTGCCACATAGAGATCTTGCGGGTACCCTCCAGGTTAACCCGACTACACATCCACTCGCGTGTACCATCATGGTCAACCCGACTCGCAAGAGACTATCGAGACCTCAGGTCTACCTCTATCGGGGTGGTACCGCCTGTCCCTCCAGTCCTGCAGTAACAGTAACTCTCGCAGGTACCCCTCGGACTCGATCCGTATTTAACATGGTTCTGGGGGTAAATTCAAAGTTACCATGTGTCCAAAACACAAAGGGGGAATCCGAGGAATCACCCACGATGGATTCCACTTGATGTAATCGTCAAGGTGAACTTAAAGGAATCACCCTCGAGGGTTCACTCTTGATGTGTTGCACGAGAGAGTCTTTATCGGGAGTGGTGAAGGAAGAATCACCCTCATAGACCATGACCAATGAAATACACCACAAAGATCTCATCAGAAGCGCTATACGAGGTATCACCCTCGGCACTCGATAGTAACCCTGCAGTGTCGTACAACTAGGGGTTGATGTGATGTGTCAGGCTCCGGACGTCAATCACGTTGATCGAGTCATCAGTCATCAAGCGGGGGCAATTGGGACAAGGTAAGGGTCCACTAGTGGATCACGAACCAACCTATACTAAGCATATAGGATAAGCAGGTAAGGTACAAAAGCAGGTTACAAAAGCAAGCTATGCATCAGAATAGGAGCAATCAACTACAGTAGCAAGATCGAATGCAAGCATGAGAGAGAATGGAATGGGCAATATAGGAATGATCAAGGGTGGTTTGCTTGCCTGGTGTCTCTACAAACGGAAGGAATCTTCGGAAGCATAGTCGTAGCCGAACACTGAAACATCAACGGTCTCGGGGTCTACCGGAGAGGAAGGAGGAAGAAAAAAATAAATAATAGGCATACAATGCAATAGAAAGCATGACATGACCATAACCTATGCTAAGGGTGACCTAACACAGGGCTAGGCATTACAGATGGAGAGGGAAAATATCCGGGAATATTTTCCGGGCTGTGGGCATATATCGAATAGATGACCCGGAGGGGACATTCCAAGTGTGCAGTGTTAGAGGCATGTGACAAGTAAACTGATTGCATTAACGGATTCGTTGGATTTTTCTGAGCAATTTTCATATATAAATTATTTTCATCGGAGTTTCGGATTACTTTATATTAGTTTTTAAAGTTTTAAACATTTTCTAGAATTGATTTAATTCGAAAATAAAAAGATTAAAACGCTATTTGCACCCAGTAGAGTGCACACAGAAGTGTGCTAAGGGGGCTGACAGTGGAGCCAGTTGACTAGGTCAACTGCCCAGTCAGTAGAGGCTGACTGGTGGGGCCCCTGCTGAGAAAGCCGGTTGACAGGGCTGGCCTTATCCACTAGAACAGTGGAGGCATCCCACCTGCAGTGTACATGATCTAATTAACGGAGATAATTTAATCCATGGGTTAATTAGTGGCAACGGTCCCACTTGTCAGTAGCCCACGAGGTTAGTTAAATACGCCTTTAAATTAGTTCGAGGTTAATTGGGGTGCGGGCTCGTGCGTCAGCGTCTCTGGGCGCGTTAGCTTGGCGCTAATGACACTAGGTCAGTGGCACCATCATTTAGTCGATGGCGGCCTCACAACATGGCGGAGGGCCACAGGCGTTGCCGGAAAATAGCTACGGGGGTCCATTTGACGTGCACTTGGTCGCGTTCGAACGCCCATGACGATCTGCACCGGGTGGTGGCAGTGGTTCGTCCGGAGGTGGCCGGAAGGACCAAGGCATCGACCGCAGGCGGCGATCGGAGCTTTGACTCGACGGAGTCGAGGCCATAGAGCACGGTAAGATGCACGGCTGGGTCCGTTGGGTCCCTGCGGCATTGCTGAGCATCGAGACATGCTCGGATGCGAGCGGTAGCGGCGTGGCCATGGTTGCGCCATGCCCGGCGCTGAGGAGCTTTCGTAATGGTGGCACATGACAGCTAGAGACGATAGTGGAGAGGAAAGGGAAGGGGTAAACATGGAGGGGCTCACCGGGGAGCTAAAGAAAGGCTCGGCGTGGGCGTAGGAGCAGCAGGCCTGTGGCAATTGCCATTGGCATGACGGTGGCCGAAGGAGAAAGACGCGTTGATCCCCTCGATGGAGAGATGGAGGGCTTGAACCCTTGGTCGCAGGTGACGTAGTCGACGCCGGCGGATCTTCTGGGCATGGTCTCACGCGTCGGGAAGGTCGGTGACCACACAGGCGAGCTGGCCATGGTGGCGGTGGTTGCCGACGTGCGTTGTGGAGGAGGAAGCAGTGCGAGGGAGGGGAAAAGAGGGTCATAGGGTTGTAGGGGGCTCGAGTAAGACCTAAAAGGCCCCGGCGAGGGCCAAATGGCCACCACGCAAGGCATCTGCGCCATGGACGATGCTCGGGCATCCACCGTGCCCTGAGTGAACAGGGGAGAAGATGACCGTGAGGTGGGCCAGGCCTTGATACGTCTCCAACGTATCTACTTTTCCAAACACTTTTGCCCTTGTTTTGGACTCTAACTTGTATGATTTGAATGGAACTAACCCGGACTAACGCTGTTGTAACGCCCCGGACACACCCGCCGGTGGTCGTTACTCCTAGCGGGATCTAGACTGGCCCCACAGATCAATACTAGTCTTTTCTACGCACTTTGTCCTCACTCGTGCGCACCCGGGAGCAACTTCCCGGTCGGTCACCCATCCTGAAACTACTCCAAGCTGAGCATGCTTAACTTTGGAGTTCTTTCCGAATGGGCTCCCGGAAAAGAAGGAATTCCTTATTGATATGAGTAGTCTATCATCCCTAATAAGCCAGGCTATTACATACACCCCCACTCAGAGGAACCGACGTCCTCGTCGGGCCACAGGAACGTTCCCTCTTGGCACAACCATCTGTGCATCCAGTCCGGTACATGTGCCATGCCGTGTGCCACGACGGGTCACAAACTTCATGAACAACATGACCGCGCACCTGTCAGCAACCATCCGTGTAACCGCGAGGGTCGGCTCTGATACCAACTTGTAACGCCCTCGATGCGGCTATATCTCCCACGTGTCGAAGCACGACTTAGAGGCATAACCGCATTGAAAGCAATGTCGCAAGTGAGGTAATCTTCCCACAATCCATGTAATACATAAGGGAAAAAGATACATAGTTGGCTTACAGTCGCCACTTCACACAATACATAATTAAACATCCATCATTCAGTTTACACTCAAGGTCCGACTACGGAACAAAAATAAAAGAAGAATACCCCAAATGCAACACAGATCCCCGATCGCCCCAACTGGGCTCCGCTACTGATCGTCTGGAAATGAAACATAGTAACGACCAAGGGCCTCATCAAATTCCCACTTCAGCTCAGTTGCGCCCTCTGCGCTGGCATCACCGGTACCTGCATCTGTTTTGGTAGAATCTGTGAGCCACGGGGACTCAGCAATCTCACACCCGTGAGATCAAGACTATTTAAGCTTAAAGGAAGGCTGGTGTTAAAAGGTGGAGCTGCAGCAAGCGACTAGCATATATGGTGGCTACGATCGCAAAAGAGAGCGAGAAGAGAAGCAAGGCACGGTCGTGAAGCTATTAGCGATCAAGAAGTGATCCTGACTACTTACGTCAAGCATAACTCCAACACCGTGTTCACTTCCCGGACTCCGCCGAGAAGGGACCATCACGGTTACATACACGGTTGATGTATTTTAATTAAGATCAACTTCGGGTTTTCTACAACCGGACATTAACAAATTCCCATTTGCCTCATAACCGCGGGCACGGCTTTCGAAAGATAATACCCTGCAGGGGTGTCCCAACTTAGCCCATAACAAGCTCTCGCGATCAACGAAGGAATAGACCTTCACCCAAGATACTCTGATCAAACTCGGTATCTCGGTACATCAAGACATTTCGACAATGGTAAAACTAGACCAGCAAGACCACCCGACTGTGCCGACAAATCCCGATAGGAGCTGCACATATCTCGTTCTCAGGGCACACCGGATAAGCTAAGCGTACAGGTACCGATGTAATCCAAGTTGCCAAGGAATGGTCCCGCACGGTGCTCTAGTTTGGACCAACACTCAGAGGAGCACTGGCCCGGGGGGGGGGTAAATAAAGATGACCCTCGGGCTCGCGAAAACCCAAGGGAAAAAGGGGTGTAGGTGGCAAATGGTAAAACCAAAGTTGGGCCTTGCTGGAAGAGTTTTATTCAAAGCGAACTGTCAAGGGGGTCCCATAAATCACCCGACCGCGTAAGGAACGCAAAATCAAGGAACATAACACCGGTATGACAGAAACTAGGGAGGCAAGAGTGGAACAAAACACCAGGCATAAGGCCGAGCCTTCCACCCTTTACCAAGTATATAGATGCATTAATTAAAACAATAGATATTGTGATATCCCAAAGTATCCGTGTTCCAACAAGGAACAAACTTCATCTTCACCTGCAACTAGCAACGCTATAAGAGGGGTTGAGCAAAGCGGTAACATAGCCAAACAACGGTTTGCTAGGACATGGGTGGTTAGAGGTTTGACATGGCAACATGGGTGGCATGATATAGCAAGTGGTAGGTATCGCAGCATAGGCATAGCAAAAGAGCGAGCATCTAGCAAGCAAAGATAGAAGTGATATCGAAGGTATGGTCATCTTGCCTGCAAGGTTCTCAGAGTTGTCGAAGGCTTGATCCTCGTAGGCGTTCTCAACATGTTCCTCGTACACGTACTCGTCTCCCGGATCTACCCAAAACAAGAACACAAGCAACGGAACCACAATCAAACAAGGAGCAATGCACAAGCAATATGATGCGAAACATGACATGCTATGCGAGATGTGATATGCAATGCATATGTGTGCTCCGGAAGAAAAATGATGAAACGGGCATCAACTTGGCAAACCAAGTATGCCGCTGGAAAGATGAGATGATTTCGGTTGAAATCGATATAAAGATCACCGGAATCGGATGCACGGTTTGCAAATGACAAGCAAAACAAGAATGACGCGAATCTGCGTTTAACAGCATGATGCTACGTAGCATGCAACAAGAAACTATGCTACAGCACCCCAACATACAAACAAAGCATATGGCAGCGATCTACAGGAGATGCTTAACAAAAGAGGAACACTGAGCTACGGCTAAATCACATCATAACATGTTCAAACAAGCATGGTGAAAGTGCAAAAAAATATCAGGTTCACAGACTTAGTGAAAATACTAACATGCCAGGAATTAACATCAGGAAGGCATGTTTAGAGCAAGCAAACAACATGCTACAGGAACTTATAATAGCAAAACAAGGCATGACATGATTCTACTCAAAGCATATATCAATAGTCCCTTACTGACCATAAGCCAAAAAGGACTCTAAGAAATGATGGCACCCATGTAAACATAACAAGTTTTATTACCGATCTCAGACTTAGCAGAAAAACTGGACATGGCAAAAACAGATTCAACATGGCATCTTCGTGAGCTCGATGCACTCACTACAGAGCATCTCATGATAAACTAAGCATACACCCATCAAGAAGACATGGCATAGAAGCTATACATGGCAAGAACAACATCATAGCATACACGGATCAACTACAACGACCTCGTGAAAATTGAATCTAATGCAAACAATCTGCCAGGAAACATTTTCAAGCAAAAGTAGAGCACGAAAATGACATGCTAGACTACTCCATAAATGCCAAAAAAGGCATGGATGGATAGAGCACATCCATATGTTCAAAACACACTTACTGATCATGCTCAAAAAGGGCATAGATCTCTCTGTAACAACATGAACATATGGCATAAAAATAACAGCAGGACAAGACTTGGTGAAAACACTAAGTTCCTGAAATCAGCAACATCATCATCCCTAGTTTGCATTCTTGTCCTAGTCAAAACATAACTCACAAAAATACATGGCATACACCCCTAGAAAGATGGCATAGCATAGTTCAACTCACATGTAGGACTCAAGTTCATAAGGTGCACACATTAATCATGGCAAAAATGATAAAAGTGCAAGTTCTGTTAAGAAACAGAAACTAACAATCTGAAGCCCTCTTCCAACAGCATTTCGGGCATCAAGATGATCTCAAATGAAAATGATGCAATGGAATGAAATGATGTACTCTTCGAGGCGAACAATTTGACATATTATACGCCCAAAACGGAGCCACGGGTGCAGAGATGTGATGCGATGAAAATGCACGAAAATGTTACAAAAAAAGGACTTAGTGGATTCGGGATCGGGGAAAAAGTCAACCGTGGGATCTTTCCAGATCGGATCTGGCGCGCCGTTCGAGGATGGCCGGCCGGAGTGGAGCTCGGGGCCGGGGAGGAGAGGCCGGGGCGTCCGGCGGCAGCGGGGCCGGCGCGGCCGGGCGGCGCGGCGGCCGGGCGGCCGGAGGACGGGGCCGGCGGTGGCGGGCGGCGACCGGCGCGGAGGACGGGCGGCGGTGGCGGTCCAGCGTGGGAACGGCGGCGGGCGCGCGGCGGCGGCGGCGGGCGAGCTGCGGCGGCGGCGGGCGCACGGGCCGGGCGGGCCTCGCGCGGGCCTGCCGGGCCGGCGGCGCGGGGACGGCGGCGCGGCCACGTGTCGAGCTCAGATTCGCCCGGGGCGCGGCGGCGGACGCGTCCGGCTCCGTCCGGACGTGTCCGGCGGCGCGGAGAGGAGCGGGGCTAGGGTTAGGGTGGATTTGACCCGGGATTTCGGGGGAGAGGGTGTTTTTATAGGTAGAAGGAGCTAGGAGTGTCCAAATGAGATGCGGTTTTCACCCACATGGTCGTGATCGAACGACCGAGAGCATGGAAGGGAGTTAGATGGGTTATTGGGCTGTTTTGGAGGGTTGTTGGGCTGCAACTTAAAAGAGGCCTTTGCGAGAGTGCGGTTAACCGTTGGAGTACCAAACGAACTCCAAATGACCCGAAACTTGACAGGTGGTCTACCGGTGCTATACCAGGGCCACTTGGCAAGGCTCGGTCCATTCCGAGAATGTTCAACACCCGCACACGGAAAAATGTAAAAGGGGACGCCGGGGAACATAGGAGTGCCGGATTGCAAAACGGACAACGGGGAAAATGCTCGGAATCATGAGACGAACACGTATGCAAATGAGATGCACATGATGACATGATATGAGATGCATGACATGGACAAAATGCAAAATGAAAACAAAACCCAACCACGGCGGGAATATCATAGCACATGGCCGAAAATGGCAAGAGTTGGAGTTACAAATATGGAAAGTTACATCCGGTGTGTTACAGCTGTTTTCAGCAGAATTGCCATGATGTTGTTTTATGTGCAGAAAATAAAAGTTCTCGGAATGACCTGAAAGTCCATGGAATATCTTAGAATAAATAATAAAAAATCATCGCCAAAGATGAAGACCAGGGGGCCCACACCCTGTTCACGAGGGTGGGGGGTGCGCCCCCCCTCCTGGGCACGCCCCCTACCTCGTGGGCCCCCTGGAGACCCTCCGACGCCAACTCCAACTCCATATATTGGCTTTCGGGGAGAAAAAAATCAGAGAGAAGAAATCATCACGTTTTACGATACAGAGACGCCGCCAAGCCCTAATCTCTCTTGGGAGGGCTGATCTGGAGTCCGTTCGGGACTCCGAAGAGGGGGATTCATCGCCGTCGTCATCATCAACCATCCTCCATCACCAATTTCATGATGCTCACCGTCGTGCGTGAGTAATTCCATAATAGGCTTGCTGGACGGTGATGGGTTGGATGAGATTTATCATGTAATCGAGTTAGTTTTGTTAGGGTTTGATCCCTAGTATCCACTATGTTCTGAGATTGATGTTTCTATGACTTTCCTATGCTTAATGCTTGTCACTAGGGCCGGAGTGCCATGATTTCAGATCTGAACCTATTATGTTTTCATGAATATATGTGAGTTCTTGATCCTATCTTGCAAGTCTATAGTCACCTACTATGTGTTATGATCCAGCAACCGCGAAGTGACAATAATCGGGACCACTCCCGGTGATGATCATAGTTTGAGGAGTTCATGTATTCACTATGTGCTAATGCTTTGTTCTGGTTCTCTATTAAGAGGAGGCCTTAATATCCCTTAGTTTCCAATAGGACCCCGCTGCCACGGGAGGGTAGGACAAAAGATGTCATGCAAGTTCTTTTCCATAAGCACGTATGACTATATTCGGAATACATGCCTACAATACATTGATGAATTGGAGCTAGTTCTGTATCACCCTATGTTATGACTGTTACATGACGAACCGCATCCGGCATAATTATCCATCAATTATCCGGTGCCTACGAGTTTTCCATATACTGGTTCTCGCTTATTTACTTTTCCGTTGCTACTGTTACAATCACTACAAAATACAAAAACATTACTTTTGCTGTCTTTACTTTTGTTACCGTTACCACCACTATCATATTACTTTGCTTCTAAACACTTTGCTGCAGATACTAAGTTTTCAGGTGTGGTTGAATTGACAACTCAGCTGCTAATACTTGAGAATATTCTTTGGCTCCCCTTGTGTTGAATCAATAAATTTGGGTTGAATACTCTACCCTCGAAAACTGTTGCGATCTCCTATACTTGTGGGTTATCAAGACCTTTTTCTGGCGCCGTTGCCAGGGAGCATAGCTCTATTCTTTGAGTCACTTGGATTTATATCTGCTGGACACTATGAAGAACTTGAAAGACACTAAGACAACAATTTATCCCTCAACTACGAGGGGAGGTAAGGAACTGCTATCTAGATCTGCACTTGATTCACCTTCTGTTATGAGTAAGCTAGCGACACCTAAACCTGCTTCTGCAATTCGTTCCGATATGTCGCATGTTATTGATGATGCCACTTCTGCTATGCATGATACTTATGATGAAACTACTTCTATGCTTGATACTACTGTGCCCCTTGTAAATTTCTTGATGAACAGATTTCTAGGTCTAGATAAAGAGAAATTATTGAATCTGAATACGATGATGGGAGTGATGATGAGAATATGCCTGCTATTCCTGAGGGTTATCTTTTTGATGAGGAATCTTCTGCAGCTATTTTTGCCTGCCAGGATAGATACGAACTTAAGAGGCTGCTAGTTAAATGGAGTAAAGAATCTCTTAGAGATAGAATTAAACCCGACCCTGCTTTTGCTACTTCACCTATCTGTGTTCCCGATAAGGATTATTATGAATTTACTGTTGATCCAGATATAATTACTTTGGTTGGACTGATCCTTTCTATGGCTATGAATCTAAAACTGTTGTGGCACGTCTTACTAAGTTAAATGATATAGCCGCCCTGTTTACTAATGATGAGAGATCGCGCTACCTTTATATGCTCAAAATATTTCCGTTCTCATTAAAGGGTGATGCTAAGATATGGTTTAATTCTCTTGATCCTGGTTGTGTGCGTAGTCCCCAGGATATGATTTATTACTTCTCTGCTAACTATTTCCCTGCTCGTAAGAAACAAGCTACTTTGAGGGAAATATACAACTTCGTGCAAATTAAAGAAGAGAGTCTCCCACAAGCTTGGGGGATGCTTCTCAAGTTACTTAATGCTTTGCCTGATCATCCTCTTAAGAAAACTGAAATACTTGATATCTTTTATAATGGACTAACTGATGCTTCCAGAGATTACCTGGATAGTTGTGCTGGTTCTCTTTTCAGGGAAAGAACACCGGATGAAGCTAAAATTCTATAGAATAATATGTTGACAAATGAAAATAATTGGGCACCTACTGAGCCAACTCCCGAGCCAACTCCTGAGCCAATTACTGAGCCTATTCCTAAACCAACTCTAAAGAAGAGAGGTGTTCTATTTCTCAGTCCCGAAGATATGCAAGAGGCAAAGAAATCTATGAAAGAAAAGGGTATTAAAGCTGAAGATGTTAAGAATTTACCTCCTATTGAAGAAATACACGGTCTTAATTTACCGCCTGTTGAAGAAGTATATGATCTCAATTCCTTATTCACTGAAGAACCTCCTGATCCCGATATCCCGACACAGGTAGTAAAGGTAAATTCTCTCTATAGATATGATAAAGCTGAAGTCCCTCCTGCTAAAATTGCTAGTCAGTGCTAGGATGAGTTTGATGACTTTATGTTTAAGCAAGATGACTTTAATGCTTATTTTGGTAGACAATTAAAACAGAATACCTTTATGATTAAACACTTGGGTGATTCTATGGCTAATATTAGAGGTGAACTTAAACTTGTTAGCAAACATGCTTCTATGGTTACCACTCAAGTAGAACAAGTACTTAAAGCTCAGAAAGAAGTGCTTGATGAAATGAATAGTAAGAAAAATGATTATGCTGTTAGAGTGGCTACTAGAACTGGTAGAATGACTCAGGAACCTTTGTATCCAGAAAGCCACCCTAAGAGAATCGAGCAAGATTCTCAAAGAAATAATATTGATGTACCTAGTTCTTCTAAAAGAAAGAAAAAGAAAAATGATAGGACTTTGCAAACTTCTAGTGAACCTATTGCTGAACCACATGAGAATCCAAATGATATCTCTATGTCTGATGCTGAAACACAATCTGGTAATGAACATGAACCTAGTGAAAATGTTAATGATGATTTTCATGATGATGCTCAACCTAGTAATGATAATGATGTAGAAGTTGAACCTGCAGTTGATCTTGATAACCCACAATCAAAGAATCAACGTTATGATAAAAGAGACTTTGTTGCTAGGAAACATGGTAAAGAAAGGGAACCATGGGTTCAGAAACCCATGCCTTTTCCTCCGAAACCATCCAAGAAAAAGGATGATGAGGATTTTGAGCGCTTTGCTGAAATGATTAGACCCATCTTTTTGCGTATGCGATTAACTGATGTGCTCAAAACAAATCCTTATGCTAAGTATATGAAGGATATCATTACTAATAAAAGAAAGATACCGGAAGCTGAAATTTCCACCATGCTTTCTAATTATACTTTTAAGGGTGGAATACCAAAGAAACTTGGAGATCCAGGAGTACCTACTATACCATGCTCCATTAAGAGAAATTATGTTAAAACTGCTTTATGTGATCTTGGAGCCGGTGTTAGTGTTATGCATCTCTCTTTATAAGTTGACACCTACTGAAATATCTTTGCAAATGGCTGATAAATCAACTGCTATACCTATCGGTATTTGTGAGGATGTGCCTGTTGTAGTTGCGAACATTACTATTTTAACGGACTTTGTTATTCTTGATATTCCCGAGGATGATAGTATGTCTATTATTCTTGGAAAACCTTTCCTTAATACTGCAAGGGCTGTTATTGATTGCAACAAAGGCAATGTCACTTTTCATGTTAATGGTAATGAGCACACAGTACACTTTCCGAGGAAACAACCTCAAGTTTATAGTATCAACTCTATTGGAAAAATTCCATCGATTATATTTGGAGGTTTTGAATTTCCTCTCCCTACTGTCAAGAAAAAGTATGATATTATTATTGTCGGGGATTTTCGTATCCCCGTTGAGGTAACTTAGTGTTATTCGAAATTTCTCCGGTTCCGTGTTATTTGGAATGAGTTTGTTAACAAGACTTGATCAACCTTGTTAGTGGATTCATTTTGATGATCACGAGATGGATGAAACTAGAAGCACAACCTTCTGTACCCTCTTTATATTTTCTGTTATTTAGTAAAAATAAAGTAAAATAGTATTTTTTTTGTCTGTTTCCTGACTTATCCGTGCAATATAAAAATATCCCGAAAATAAAAGTCCTCAGAATGCCATGCCAATTTAATATGATTTTTTCGGGAATATTTGAGGATTTACTGTGCAAAAATTAACGCGGGGGGAGCTGCCACCTGGCCACGAGGGTGGAGGGCGTGCCCTACCCCCTGGGCGCGCCTCCCTGCCTCGTGGGCCCACGGTGGCCCTCCTCCACTTATCCCTGCACCCATCTTCTTCCTCTGCCTCACACAAACCCGAAAAACCAACTCAAGCACAAGTTCCAGCCCCTATTGCTGTGATTTTCGATCTCCTTGCTCAAAGCACCTCTCGCAAAACTGCTTCGGGAGATTGTTCCTTGAGGAAACAATATGTTTAGGAAGATGTTCCAAGGTGGTTCATCAAGGAAGAAAGGTCCCATG
Source organism: Triticum timopheevii (assembly GCA_963921465.1). Taxonomy (NCBI): domain Eukaryota; kingdom Viridiplantae; phylum Streptophyta; class Magnoliopsida; order Poales; family Poaceae; genus Triticum; species Triticum timopheevii. The sequence goes on from OY997270.1 coordinate 148,333,932, forward strand.
CTTGCAATGCGTGATGCTGACGAGGAACCACCAAGAGACGCTCCTGTGAGGCCCTGCGAATGGCCTTTGGAAAATTTTATGGATCAAGCGGGAATCAAAGAAGAATTTAGCGCATATTTACGTAAAGCCGGTATTGAGGACTTTGAAGCTGACAAATGCCCCCAGTATCATGATCTCACAAGTTCATGTGTGAGGAGATTTGAGTTTTCATCTTCGCGTAATTCTCCTTCAGTCATGTTTTACCTTTATGGCAAATCTTATACCATGGACTTAGAGGATTTCACTTTTGCTTGCAAACTTCCATCTTGGGGTAGTGTCAGGGATCCCCCTAAATCTGAATATAGAGACTTTCTTGCTAGAATAACTGTGGGGGAATCTAGAGATATAACACAAGCCACTATAGGGAGCGTTCACTTTCCTGCTATACATTATTTTGCTCTCTTCATAGGTAGATGCATAAATGCTAAGGATGAAGCATGTCACATGTGTGCCCCTAATCTCAGCATTCTCAGAAGTGCTGTGTTAGGAGACCAATCTTATCATATGGGAGCCATTGTAGCTCTTAGGTTGCATCATAATAGACATAACGGAGATTTCTTTGGAGGGATTTATGCAACCCGCTTAGCTAATTTTCTTGAGATAGACATTCATGAGGGCGATATGGAGTTACCCCCTACTTATTTAGATTTTGATTCTATGGTTTCCCACCAGTTTGTTGAGAAGACTGAACCACCTCTCCAGTATCGACTAGTCTTTAACAAACGGCATGCAGTCCATATTACTCTTCTTGCTCCTGCCTTCTTTGATTCTCAGACAAAAGGAAGATATATTATTACCAGAGAGGGGGCAGATGAGTACGAGAGGAGAGCGGAGGCTGCTCGACGCCACGCTACAGCTCAGGAGGCGATAGCCGCTGCATCGCAGTATGACCCCAGCTTCACCTACGGGTATCCGCCAGGCTATCCCTGGCAATAGACCAACTTAGGCCAAAAGCCTAAGCTTGGGGGAGTACGTATTTCCCACCGACATTACATTCATGTTCACACACACTCATTACTAGATATTGGTGCTCATACTTTTTCACTGTAATATCCATGCTAGTTTATTTTCTTTTTCCTGCTTTCTTCTTGTGTGTTTAATAAACCTTAAGAAAAAAACCAAAAAATTGTTAGTAGTAGTTTATTTATTTGTTGTAGTAATTAAAAAGAAAACCCAAAAATATTTCCCATTCTTCTTTTGCTTGTTGGGAGCTTTCCCGTGTAAATAGTTTTATTTTCTTTTCTTTCTGTTGGGGGTCGAGAAGACTATATTGAAAATTTTTAGTGGCTCCTACATGCATGCTTGTATATTTAACTTAGAGCCCATATTACTCTGTCTTCTCACTTGAGTTGAATGCTTGCAGATTCCAGCTTAGTCCAATGCACGTGCACTCTTATTATTATACACATCGTTCGGTCGTGCAAGTGAAAGATAATAATGATGATATATGATGGACTTATTGGGATGAGAAAAGCTGGTATGAACTCGACGTCTCTTGTTTTTGTAAATATAATGATTCATCATTCCTGAGTCAGCTATTATGAAGTAAACATATTTGCAATGCCACCTAGAGATTATAGTTGCTTTTGCCATGCTTGATTAGCTATGAGTTATAATGGAATACCTTGCGTGACAACATGCTATTAGAATGATTATGATGTGTTATGATGGGATGGTATCCTCCTTTGAATGAATTGAGTGACTCGACTTGGCACATGTTCACGCATGTAGTTGAATCAAATCAACATAGCCTTCACGATATTTATGTTCATGGTGGATTATATCCTACTCATGCTTGTACTCGGTGTAAATTAATTTTAGTGCATGTTTACGACTGTTGTCGCTCTCTCGGTTGGTCGCTTCCCAGTCTTTTGCTAACCTTCACCTATACTAAGCGGGAATACTGTTTGTGCATCCAAACTCCTTAAACCCCAAAGTTGTTCCATATGAGTCCACCATACCTACCTATATGCGGTATTTACCTGTCGTTCCAAGTAAATTTGTATGTGCCAAACTCCAAACCTTAAAATGAAATTCTGTTTTGTATGCTCGAGCAGCTCATGTTTCAACTAGGGCTGCCTATATCTACCATGCTAAGTGGGTTATTCTCACGAGGAGTGGACTCCGCTCCTCATTCACGAGAAACGGCCGGTAACCGGGATGCCCAGTCCCATGATCCAAAAAGATCAAAGCAAATCAAAATAATTAAACACAACTCCCCCAGGGTTGTTGTATGTTGGAGGCACTCGTTGTTTCGAGCAAGCCATGTATTGATGCTTGTTGGTGGTTGGGGGAGTTCTAACCTTTACCATTCTGTTCGGGAACTGCCTATAATGCATGTAGTATGGAAGATACAGCCATCTCATAGTTGTTGCGTTGACAGCAAAAGTATGCCACTCAAAATGTTATTCAATCTCTATTTTAAAATCGAGCTCTGGCACCTCTACAAATCCCTGCTTCCCTCTGCGAAGGGCCTATCTATTTACTTTCATGTTGAGTCATCACCCTTCTTATTAAAAGCACCCGCTGGAGAGCACACTGTCATTTGCATTCATTATTATTGGTTTATATTGGGTATGACTTGACTGGATCTCTTTTACCATGAATTACAATGTTTAGTCAGTCCTTGATCTTTAAAGGTGCTCTGCATTTATGTTTTGCGGTCTCAGAAAGGGCTAGCGAGATACCATTTTGTTATATCATGTGATGATTATTTTGAGAAAGTGTTGTCATCCGAGTTTTATTATTATGGCTCGCTAGCTGATTATGCCATTGATATGAGTAATTGTGAGACCTATGCGTTATTGTGAGTATGGTTAGTTCATAATATTTGCTGAAATTTGAATGCTGGCTTTTCATGTTACAACAACAAGAGCAAACAGAGTTTGTAAAAGTTTTTCTTTATCACTTTCAGTTTATCAACTGAATTGCTTGAGGACAAGCAAATGTTTAGGCTTGGGCGAGTTGATACGTCTCCAACGTATCTACTTTTCCAAACACTTTTGCCCTTGTTTTGGACTCTAACTTGTATGATTTGAATGGAACTAACCCGGACTCACGCTGTTTTCAGCAGAATTGCCATGATGTTGTTTTATGTGCAGAAAATAAAAGTTCTCGGAATGACCTGAAACTCCACAGAATATCTTAGAATAAATAATAAAAAATCCTCGCCAAAGATGAAGACCAGGGGGCCCACACCCTGCTCACGAGGCTGGGGGGTGCGCCCCCCTCCTGGGTGCGCCCCCCTACCTCGTGGGCCCCCTAGAGACCCTCCGACGCCAACTCCAACTCCATATATTGGCTTTCAGGGAGAAAAAAATCAGAGAGAAGAAATCATCGCGTTTTACGATACGGAGCCGCCGCCAAGCCCAAATCTCTCTCGGGAGGGATGATCTAGAGTCCGTTCGGGGCTCCGGAGAGGGGGATTCGTCGCCGTCATCATCATCAACCATCCTCCATCACCAATTTCATGATGCTCACCGCTGTGCGTGAGTAATTCCATCATAGGCTTGCTGGACGGTGATGGGTTGGATGAGATTTATCATGTAATCGAGTTAGTTTTGTTAGGGTCTATCCCTAGTATCCACTATGTTCTGAGATTGATGTTGCTATGACTTTGTTATGATCCGGCAACCCCGAAGTGACAATAATCGGGACCACTCCCACTGATGACCATAGTTTGAGGAGTTCATGTATTCACTATGTGCTAATGCTTTGTTCCGGTTCTCTATTAAAAGGATTCCTTAATATCCCTTAGTTTCCAATAGGACCCCGCTGCAACGGGAGGGTAGGACAAAAGATGCCATGCAAGTTCTTTTCCATAAGCACGTATGACTATATTCGGAATACATGCCTACATTACATTGATGAATTGGAGCTAGTTCTGTGTCACCCTATGTTATGACTGTTACATGACAAACCGCATCCGGCATAATTATCCATCACTAATCTGGTGCCTACGAGTTTTCCATATACTGGTTCTCGCTTATTTACTTTTTCGTTGCTACAGTTACAATCACTAAAAAATACCAAAAACATTACTTTTGCTGTCTTTACTTTTGTTACCGTTACCACCACTATCATATTACTTTGCTTCTAAACACTTTGCTGCAGATACTAAGTTTCCAGGTGTGGTTGAATTGACAACTCAGCTGCTAATACTTGAGAATATTCTTTGGCTCCCCTTGTGTCGAATAAATAAATTTGGGTTGAATACTCTACCCTCGAAAACTGTTGCGATCCGCTATACTTGTGGGTTATCAGGCCTTACTATGCACTTGAGGCCCATGTGCACAGTGGGGCTTTTATTTTTCTTTAACCTTTTCTGTTTTCTCTTTTAATTTTCTTTTTAAAACAAAACTAGATTTATAAAATATAAGAATTGCACCTAAAATATTATTATAATTTAGGCTACTGCCATAATTAGTTTAAAATTTTAATAAATTAGTTTTGAATTTTTATAAATAAAAAGCATTTAAATAAATTTTTTAGCCACTGTTTTATATAGTTTAGGGCATTTAAACACTTTTCAAAAATGTTGGTTCACCACCAATATTAACAAATGAATATTTGCCACATGATGAACATTTTAGTTTTCTTGTTTGAGAAATTTTGAATTTTGTTAGTAATTTGAATTTGAATTTGATTCTTCATGAAGTGATAATTAGCTCAGTAAGCATGGTGACCTGGCATCATTAGGGTGAGGTTACTGTAGCATGATTATTGGGGTGTTACACTTCTCTGGCAACGCTGATGACACTGCTACATGGGCTCTGGATTGGATGAGTGAAGACACTCACTACAAAGCACCAATTGACGAACTTCTTTGTGCTCTACTAGTTGATCCACCCCATGAATAAGCAAGAGAAAATTATGAAGAACTTGAGCTGCCAAACCATCTGATGCAAGTGCTGATGAAGCATATGGCTAAAGGAGAAGCCCCAAGGACAACCTTCCTTGTGAAGGATTTGCTCTATGTGCCTAAGACAGTCTATCGTATTCTAGCCAAGACTCTTAGTCCAATTAAATGTCACAGCTACAATACTGGAGAAGATGAGGTTACAAAAAATTTGCTATTCCACATCATTCATGGTACTCGCATCAATATTCACGGTTTCTTCCTGAGGACTTTGGTCACTCTGGCACAGTCGCCGTTTGAACTAAAGCCGTATGCTCCATGGATCATGAGATTCATCTGAGCTATTTTCCTGAAGTTGAATTTCTTCAGAGAACACTGTCCACGGTTCCTAGCAAGGGCAAGACCGTTATTGATGAGGGAATTCATCCCCTCAATGGACATTTCTATCAGCCTTTGTCAACCTCCAACGCTGATGAATCTGCTAGCCAGGACACTACTGCAAAGGCTTCAAGGCCATCTTCTTCACCTGAAGCACCACATGTCATGATGGACCATGAGTTGCTCATAGGTTTGCATCAAAAGGTTGACAAAAATTACTGATGGGTTAAGCGTCAGTTTGCTACTATTTAAGCCAACATGACTGTGATGCATAACGTCATCCGCAACAACAGATATTATGTCCCAGAGACATTTGATCGCACTTGGGCCATACTCTCTCACTTCAAAATAGATGAAGAACTTGCTGCTATGGATTTCCAAATGAACTTTGACTGGACTAATCCGCCAAGGAATAAGTTCAAGAAAACCCAAGTTCCTCCTCTTATGCCAAGTTCAGAGTCTTCATAGCGCACAACTGACAAAAATGAAGTTGCCGAAGATAATGCGGCTGGTCCATCTGCATCACGCGACCCCGACAACTCTATGTAACGACCGAACCTAATAAGATTCGAGTCTTTGTGCTCACTGTGCTAGTCCCTGGATCAATAGTTAGCACACACAGTACAAGTTGTAATATCAAAATAACTGCGCCACACAACGAGGTTGGAGGTGCAGTCAGAGGTGATCCAGGCATCCTTGCACCGCGGCTATACACCCACGAGATCAGGTCTTCAGGGGAAAGCTTGACTCGGTTTGCATCTGGGAGGAAATAGGAGGTCATAGGAGTGCGCGATAGCAAGGTGAGAAGGTGGCCTGCTCGGTGAGGAGAAGGTCTTATGGGGCGGCCGGAGTTCGACGTCGGAGTAGCTTCGGGCCGCTCAGATCAACAGGGTCGTCGCGGTCGATTCTGAGAGGAAACTCGAGCACCGTTTTGGGGAATCCGATGAGGGGATCGAGAGGTGTCCCTCGGTGTACTCGGTTGGAAGAAGGGGCCTGGGATCGGGCAAATCGAGTGTGGTCCAATCTTGTCGTGGCGGCGCTATCATGTAGAAGCAGGAGACTGGTCGAGACATGGAAGAAACTAGGAAGGTCCTGTGCATCGATGGAATAAGAAAGAGCAGAGAGGCTAGTATGTGGGGTGCGGCGCTGACGTGGGCGAGCAGCCTCAGTGAGGTGGGCTGGCAGGCTACCACTTGTTGGGCTGGGCCTTGGGCGCTGCTGCGCTTCCTTGTGAGTGCAGTTGCTGAGCTGTGGCTCGAGCTAGCTTAGGCATAGGAATAGGAATGTCATAGGAAATGAGATGACATGTATCTGAAATCCTATGAATGGGAATAGAAAAGATGATACCCTTTGGTTCACATCATAGATATTTTCCATTTAGTCTAGGCTAATTGATACGTCCATTTTGCATCATGCTTTTATATCAATATTCATTGCATTATGGGCTGTTACTACACATTATATCACAATACTTATGCCTTTTCTCTCTATTTTATAAGGTTTACATGAAGAGGGGGAATGCCGGCAGCTGGAATTCTGGACTAGAAAAGGAGCAAATATTAGAGACCTATTCTACACAACTGCAAAAGTCTTGAAACTTCACAGAGATCAGTTTTGGAATATATTAAAAATATTGAGCAAAGAAATCACCAGAGGGGGCCACCAGTCAGCCACGAGGGTGGAGGGCGCGCCCTAACCCCCTAGGCGCGCCCCTGCCTTGTGGGCCCCCTCGTAGGCCCCGGACGTCCATCTTCTGCTATATGGTGTCTTTTGCCTGGGAAAAAAATCATAGGGCAGCTTTCGGGATGAAGCGCCGCCGTCTCGAGGCGAAACCCGGGCATGACCAATCTAGGGCTCCGGCGGAGCTGTTCTCCCGCGGAAACATCCCTCTGGGAGGGGGAAATCACCACCATCGTCATCACCATCGATCCTCTCATCGAGAGGGGGTCAATCTCCATCAACATCTTCACCAGCACCATCTCCTCTCAAACCCTGGTTCATCTCTTGTATCCGATCTTTGTCTCAAAACCTCAGATTGGTACCTGTGGGTTGCTAGTAGTGTTGATTACTCCTTGTAGTTGATGCTAGTTGTTTTATTCGGTGGAACATCATATGTTTAGATCCTTAATGCTATTCAATACCCCTCTAATTATGAGCATGAATATGCTTTGTGAGTAGTTATGTTTTTTTCCTAAGGACATGGGAGAAGTCTTGTTATAAGTAGTCATGTGAATTTGTTATTCGTTCGATATTTTGATGAGATGTATGTTGTCTCTCCTCTAGTGGTGTTATGTGAACGTCGACTACATGACACTTCACCATGATTTGGGCCTAGGGGAAGGCATTGGGAAGTAATAAGTCGATGATGGATTGCTAGAGTGACGGAAGCTTAAACCCTAGTTTATGTGTTGCTTCGTAAGGGGCTGATTTGGATCCATATGTTTCATGCTATGGTTAGGTTTACCATAATTCTTCTTTTGTAGTTGCGGATTCTTGCAAGAGGGGTTAATCATAAGTGGGAGGCTTGTCCAAGTATGGACAGCACCCAAGCACTGGTGCAGCCACATATCAAATTATCAAAGTAACAAATGTGAATCATATAGCATGATGAATACTAGCTTGACAGTAATTCCCATGTGTCCTTGGGAGCGCTTTGCTTTATATAAGAGTTTGTCCAGGCTTGTCCTTTGCTACAAAAAGGATTGGGCCACCTTGCTGCACCTTAGTTAGTTTTGTTACTGGTTACCCATTACAAATTACCTTATCACAAAACTATCTGTTACCGATAATTTCAGTGCTTGCAGATAATACCTTACTGAAAACCGCTTGTCATTTCCTTCTTCTCCTTGTTGGGTTCGACACTCTTACTTATCGAAAGTACTACAATAGATCCCCTATACTTGTGGGTCATCAAGACTCTTTTCTGGCGCCGTTGCCAGGGAGTGAAGCGCCTTTGATAAGGAAACATTTATATAGTGTGTTGAAATTTACTGTCACTTGTTACTATGGAAAATAATCCTTTGAGGGGCTTGTTTGGGGTATCTTCACCCTGACCAGAAGTGGAAAGAGTTGCTCCTCAACCTACTGAATGTACTGAAAATATTTACTTTGAAATTCCTTCGGGTATGATAGAGAAACTTCTAGCTAATCCCTATACAAGAGATGGAACATTACATCCTGATATGCACCTAAGCTATGTGGATGAAGTTTGTGGATTATTTAAGCTTGTAGGTATGCCCGAGGATGTTGTCAAGAACAAGGTCTTCCCTTTATCTTTGAAGGGAAAGGCATTGAAATTGTATAGGCTATGTGATGATATTGGATCATGGAACTACAACCGATTGAAATTGGAATTTCGTCAGAAGTTTTATCCTATGTATTTGGTTCATTGTGATCAGAATTACATATATAATTTTTGGCCTCATGAAGGCGAAAGTATCGCTCAAGCTTGGGTGAGGCTTAAGTCAATGTTATATTCATGTCCAAATCATGACCTCTCAAGAGAAATTATTATTCAAAATTTTTATGCTCGGCTTTCTCATAATGATTGCTCCATGCTCGATACTTCTTGTACTGGTTCTTTTATGATGAAGACTATTGAATTCAAATGGGATTTATTGCAAAGAATTAAACACAACTCTGAAGATTGGGGACTTCACGAAGGTAAGGAGTCAGGTATAACCCCTAAGTTTGATTGTGTTAAATCTTTTATGGATACCGATGCTTTTCGTGAATTTAGCACTAAATATGGACTTGACTCTGAGATAGTAGCGTCTTTCTATGAATTATTTGCTACTCATGTTGATCTCCCTAAGGATAAGTGGTTTAAATATCATCCTCCCATTGAAGTAAATGTAGTATAACCTATTAAAGTTGAAGAAAAAACTATTGCTTATAACATAGATCCTATTGTTCCTACTGCTTATATTGAGAAACCACCTTTGCCTATTAGAATAAAGGATCATGCTAAAGCTTCAACTATGGTTCGTAAGAGTAATACTAGAACACCTACACCCCCTGAGCAAATTAAAGTTGAACTTAGTATTGCTATGGTCAAAGATCTCTTGGTCAATAATATTGATGGGCATGTTATTTATTTCTGTGATGAAGCTGCTAGAATTGCTAAACCCGATACTAAAAATAAACATAGACCTGTTGTTGGCATGTCTGTTGTTTCTGTTAAAATAGGAGATCATTGTTATCATGGCTTATGTGATATGGGCGCTAGTGTGAGTGCAATACCTCATTCCTTATAAAAGAAATTATGCATGATATTGCACCTGCTGAGATAGAAGATATTGATGTTACTATTAAGCTTGCCAATAGAGACACTATTTCGCCAATTGGGATTGTTAGAGATGTTGAAGTCTTGTGTGGGAAAATTAAATAGCCTACTGATTTTCTTGTTCTTGGTTCCCCACAAGATGACTTTTGTCCTATTATATTTGGTAGAACCTTCTTGAATACTGTTAATGCTAAGATAGACTTCGAAAATGATATTGTTACTGTTGGTTTAGGGGATATGTCTCATGATTTTAATTTCTCGAAATTTCGTAGACAACCCCGTGATAAGGAATTGTAAGGATGACATTATTGGTCTTGCTTCTATTGTCGTACCTCCTAATGATCCTTTAGAACAATATTTGCTAGACCATGAAAATGATATGTTTATGAATGAAAGAAGGGAAATAGATGAAGTACTCTTTAATCAGGGACCTATTTTGAAACACAACTTACCTATTGGAATCCTTGGGGATCCTCCTCCACCCAAGGGTGATCCCGTGTTTGAGCTTAAACAATTCCCTGATACTCTTAAATATGCCTATCTTTATGAAAAGAAGATATATCCTGTTATTATTAGTGCTAACCTTTCGGAGCATGAAGAAGAAAAATTATTGAAAACTCTAAAGAAGCACCGTGCTGCCATTGGATATACTCTTGATGATCTTAAGGGCGTTAGCCCCACTCTATGTCAGCACAAAATAAAACTGGAGAAAGATGCTAACCCAGTTGTTGATCATCAACGACGGTTAAATCCTAAAATGAAAGCAGTGGTAAGAAATGAAATACTAAAGCTTCTGGAGGCAGGTACAATTTATCCTATTGCTGAAAGTCAGTGGGTAAGTCCTGTTCGTTATGTCCCTAATAAGGGAGGTATTACTATTGTTCCTAATGATAAGGATGAATTGATCCCACAAATAATTGTTACAGGTTATAGAATGGTAATTTATTACCGCAAATTAAATAAAGCTACTAGAAAAGATCATTACCCTCTACCTTTCATTTATCAAATGCTAGAAAGACTATCCAAACATACACATTTTGCTTTCTTGATGGTTATTCTGGTTTCTCTCAAATAACCGTGTTGCAAGAGGGACAGGAAAAGACCACTTTTACATTCCTTTTCGGTAATTTTGCTTATAGATGTATGCCTTTTGTTTTATGCACTACACCTGCTACCTTTCAAAGATGTATGACTGCTATATTCTCTGACTTTTGTGAATTGTTGAGGTTTTCATGGATGATTTCTCCATTTATGGAACTTCTTTTGATGATTGCTTAAGCAACCTTGATCGAGTTTTGCAGAGATGTGAAGAAACTAACCTTGTCTTGAATTGGGAGAAGTGCCACTTGATGGTTAATGAACGTATTGTCTTGGGGCATAAATTTTTGAAACAGGTATTGAAGTTGATAAAGCCAAAGTAGATGCTATTGAAAAGATGTCGTGTCCTAAAGATATCAAAGGTATAAGAAGTTTCCTTGGTCATGTTGGTTTCTATAGGAGGTTTATTAAAGACTTCTCTAAAATTTCTAGGCCTCTCACTAATCTCTTGAAAAAAGATGTTCCTTTTGTTTTTGATGATGATTGTGTAGAAGCATTTGAAATACTTAAGAAAGCCTTGATTTCTGCACCTATTGTTCAGCCACCTAATTGGAATTTACACTTTGGAATTATGTGTGATGCTAGTGATTATGTTGTTGGTGCTGTTCTAGGAGAAAGAGTTTATAAGAAATTAAATGTTATCCAATATGCTATTAAAACTCTAGACAGTGCCCAGAGAAATTATGCTACTACCGAAAAAGAATTTTTAGCAGTTGTATTTTGTTGTGATAAGTTCCGACCTTATATTGTTGATTCCAACTTAACTGTGCACACTGATCGTGCTGCTATTAAATACCTTATGGAAAATAAAGATGCTAAACCTAGACTTATTAGATGGGTTCTCCTGCTACACAAATTTGATTTGCATATTATTGATAGAAAGGGAGTTGAGAACCCCGTTGTCGACAACTTGTCTAGGTTAGAAAATGTTCTTGATGACCCACTACCTATTGATGATAGATTTCCTGATGAACAATTAGTTGTCATAAATGCTTCTCGTACTACTCAATGGTATGCTGATTATGCTAATTACATTGTTGCTAAATTTATACCACCTAGTTTCACATACCAACAAAAGAAAAAGTTTTTCTATGATTTAAGACATTACTTTTGGGATGAACCACACCTTTATAAAGAAGGAGTAGATAGTGTTATTAGACATTGTGTACCTGAGAATGAACAGGAACACATCCTAGAAAGTGTCACTACAAGGCTTACAGAGGACACCACGCTGGAGATAGAACTGTACATAAGGTATTGCAACCGGTTTTTATTGGCCTACTCTTTTCAAAGATGCCCGTAAATTTGTCTTGTCTTGCGATGAATGTCAAAGAATTGGTAATATTAGTAGACGTCAAGAAATGCCTATGAACTATTCACTTGTTATTGAACCATTTGATGTTTGGGGCTTTGATTATATGGGACCTTTTCCTTCCTCCAATGGGTATACACATATTTTAGTTGTTGTTGATCATGTTACCAAGTGGGTAGAAGCTATTCCAACTAGTAGTGTTGATCATAACACTTCTATTAAGATGCTTAAAGAATTTATTTTTACGAGGTTTGGAGTCCCTAGATATTTAATGACTTATGGTGGTTCACATTTTATTCATGGTGCTTTTCATAAAATGCTTGCTAAGTATGATGTTAACCATAGAATTGCATCTCCATATTATCCTCAGTCTAGTGGTCAAGTAGAATTGAGTAATAGAGAGATTAAATTGATTTTTCAAAAGACTGTTAGTAGATCTAAAAAGAATTGGTCCAAGAAACTTGATGATGCATTATGGGCTTATAGAACTGCATATAAAAATCCAATGGGTATGTCTCCATATAAATTGGTTTATGGAAAAGCATGCCAGGCATATTGGTCTATTAAAGAGCTCAATTATGATGTAAAACTTGCCGGTGAGAAGAGGTTATTTGACATTAGCTCACTTGATGAATGGAGAACCCAAGCCTATGAAAATGCCAAGTTGTTTAAAGAAAAAGTTAAAAGATGGCATGACAAAAGGATACAAAAGCGTGAGGTTAATGTAGGTGATTATGTTTTGCTATACAACTCTCGTTTAAGATTTTTTGCATGAAAACTTCACTCTAAATGGGAAGGTCCTTACATTATCAAGGAGGTCTATCATTCCGACGCCATCAAAATCAACAACACCGAAGGCACAAATCCGAAGGTGGTAAACGGTCAAAGAATCAAACATTATCTCAGGTAATCCCATAAATGTTGAAACCAATGTTATTAACGTCGTAACACCGGAGGAGTACATAAGGGAAAATTTCCATAACGTTTCAGACCCCGAAAAGGAATAGGTATGTAGTACGGTAAGTAAACCGACTCCAAAACTATACAAATAGCAATTTTTCTCCATTTTGGAATATTTAAAAAATTAGGAAAACTAAAAGTAGTCCAAAAGAGACACGAACCATCCACGAGGGCGGAGGGCGCGCCCTACCCCCCTGGGGCGCCCCCCTGCCTCGTGGCCACCCCGTGTGCCCTCCGGACTCCATTTTCTTGCATGATACTTATTTTGGTCGGTAAAAATTCATTATATAATCTCCCGAAGGTTTTGACCACCGTACCACGACGAAATCCTCAGTTTTTGTTTTGAGCTGTTTTCTGCCAGAGTTTTTCCCGGTTAGGCATCATGTCGTCCCCCTCCTCCAACAACGCGGGCGACGATGCTTGGCTGATGAAGATAGAAATGAAGAGAGAAGAACTTGGGGAAATCAACGAGGGTGATAAGATCAAGAAGGCCACGGAAGATCAAGTTCCGGCAGCAAAAGAAGAAGACATCCTTCAACCCTACTACAATCATCTTACCCTTGCTGAAATTGAAGCTTTCAACAACCCCATCATCACCACCTCCGAAGAAAGAGACATGAATGCATGGGTGTGGGCACTCCCCTTGGCAACTGCCAAGCTTGGGGGAGGTGCCCCGGTATCGTATCGCCATCACACTTCAATCTTTATCGTTTTACTTAGTTTGATCCTTTTGGTTATATGTTGATCTAGTAGAATAAAGTTTTAGTACGATCTAGCTTTGAGTTTTATTTTGATCTCTATCTATGTAATCGAGTCTGTGAGTTATATATAACAAAAAGTAGTTTTGAGTGGAGGGCTTTGCTATCTTGTTATGATCTTGAGGGAATTAGAGAAAGAATAAAAGAAATAAAAAGATCATATTGATCTTATGGAGAGTAATGACTTCACATATAAAGAGTATGATGAATAAAAGTTGTTGAGTTGACAAACATAGTTTTGGTCATCGTTGCAATTAATAGGAAGTAATAAAGAAAGATAGGTTTTCACATATAAATATACTATCATGGACATCTTTTATGATTGTGAGCACCCATTAAAATATGACATGCTAAAAAGTTGATGTTGGACAAGGAAGACAACGTAATGAATTATGTTTTCTTATATCCGAAAAGCTATATTGTCTTGGATCATCCAACATGTTGAGCTTGCCTTTCCCCCTCATGCTAGCCAAATTCTTTGCACCACGTAGAGATACTACTTGTGCTTCCAAACAACCCTAAAACCCAGTTTTGCCATGAGAGTCCACCATACCTACCTATGGATTGAGTAAGATCCTTCAAGTAAGTTGTCATCAGTGCAAGCAATAAAAATAGCTCTCTAAATATGTATGATCTATTAGTGTGAAGAAAATAAGCTTTATACGAGCTTGTGATATGGAAGAAATAAAAGCGACGGACTGCATAATAAAGGTCCCTGAGGGAGTCCTGGACTAGGGGGTGTCCGGACAGCCGGACTATCATCGTCCGCCGGACTCCAAGACTACGAAGATACAAGATTGAAGACTCCATCCCGTGTCCGGATGGGACTTTCCTTGGCGTGGAAGGCAAGCTTGGCGATACGGATATGTAGATCTCCTACCATTGTAACCGACTCTATGTAACCCTAGCCCTCTCCGGTGTCTATATAAACCGGAGGGCTTTAGTCCGTAGGACATAACCTCCATTACGACAATCATACCATAGGCTAGCTTTTAGGGTTTAGCCTCCTTGATCTCGTGGTAGATCCACTCTTGTACTACCCATATCATCAATATTAATCGAGCAGGACGTAGGGTTTTACCTCCATCAAGAGGGCCCGAACCTGGGTAAAACATCGTGTCCCTTGTCTCCTGTTACCATCCGCCTAGACGCACAGTTCGGGACCCCTACCCGAGATCTGCTGGTTTTGACACCGACATTGGTGCTTTCATTGAGAGTTCCTCTGTGTCATCACCGATAGGCTTGATGGCTTCTTCAATAAATAACGATGCCGTCCAGGGTGAGACTTTTCTCCTCGGACAAATCTTCCTATTCGGCGGCTTCGCACTGCGGGCTAATTCACTTGGCCATCTGGAGCAGATCGAAAGCTACGCCCCTGGCCGTCAGGTCAGATTTGGAAGCCTAAACTTCATGGCCGATATCCATGGGGACTTGATCTCCGACGGACTCGAGCCAAAGCCTGGGCATGCCGCACTGTCGCGATGGGCATGATTTAGCTTTGCCGCCGGACAGTACCTTGGTGGCCGCACGCGAATCCGCTCCGGCCCTTAGTCCGGAGCCGATCGCCCAGATCGAGGATCGGTGGCTGGACACCGCCTCGGGGGCTGCAACTTCTGCGGCGATGGAGCCGAACACTGCCCTTGTCCCCTATAAAGCCCGTGACTCCGAGGTGCCGGACTCCCTTCCGGACTCCGAACCTCCTGCACCCCTGCCAATCGAATCCGATTGGGCGCCGATCATAGAGTTCACCGCTACGGACATCTTTCAGCACTCGCCCTTTGGCGACATTCTAAATTCGCTAAAGCATCTCTCGCTATCCGGAGAGCCCGGGCCGGATTATGGCCAGGATGGTTGGGATGCAGACGATGAAGAAATTCAAAGCCCACCCACCACCCACTTTGTAGCCACTGTCGACGATCTAACAGATATGCTAGACTATGACTCCGAAGACATCGACGGCATGGACGATGATGTCGGAGACGATCAAGAACCAGCGCCCACAGGACACTGGAAGACCACCCCAACACATGATGTATATATGGTGGATACCCCAAAAGGAAGCGATAATGAGGACCAACGGGGCGCGGCAAAAGATAATCCCGCCGATAAACAACCAAAACAGCGACACAGACGCCGCCCTAAGTCCCGCCTCGACAACAACAGCGCTCCTAATGACCCAGCAATAGAGCAGGGCAAACCAGTGGACGACGAACATGCAGCCAAGCAACCGTCCGAACAGGATGAGTCGGATAATCAATCCATGCCCGGCAAAACCAACAGTCCAGACGACCTCACGCCAGACACACCACCGGATAATAAGAGCCTTCGGAAAAGACTCGTCGCCACTGCAAGAAGTTTGAAGAAGGAAAAACGGAAGCTCAAAACAGCGGAAGACATACTCAGAATGAGGTGGAGCAAAGTGCTCAAAA
Source organism: Triticum timopheevii (assembly GCA_963921465.1). Taxonomy (NCBI): domain Eukaryota; kingdom Viridiplantae; phylum Streptophyta; class Magnoliopsida; order Poales; family Poaceae; genus Triticum; species Triticum timopheevii. The sequence continues at coordinate 148,350,049 of OY997270.1, forward strand.
CCGCAGACAAATACGGCAATGGCCATCAATCAAAGAGCTACCCGAAGTGCAAGCTGCTGCCAGAATTTGACGAGGAAGCCACAGAGCCCTCGCAGTCAAAAAATAAAGAGGCCGCCTGGCCGGATAGACGGCCAGATGATAGGCCAAAATCTGCAAGTGGCGTCGCACACAAGCCGACTCATGACCCTGGAAAAATATATGGCCCAGCCAGGTCCATTTACGGGCCAAAAAAGAGGGCCCCAGGAAGCAACACAACATGTCAAGTGTTCGAAGACAGTGGTACACCCAAATACAGGGGCGCCGCACACCCACTATGTTTCACCAATGAGGTGCTGGATCATGAATTCCCAACAGGGTTTAAACCCATAAACATAGAGGCTTATGACAGAACAACAGACCCTGGAGTCTGGATAGAGGATTATATACTACACATACACATGGCTAGAGGAGATGATCTCCACGCCATAAAATATTTACCCCTCAAGCTCAAAGGGCCAGCACGTCATTGGCTCAAAAGCCTCCCAGAAAACACTGTTGGAAGTTGGGAAGAGCTTGAGGACGCGTTTAGAGCAAATTTTCAAGGGACTTATGTCCGCCCTCCGGATGCAGACGATCTAAGTCATATAACTCAACAGCCCGAAGAGTCAGCGCGCAAATTCTGGAACAAGTTTCTTACTAAAAAGAACCAAATAGTCGACTGTCCGGACGCCGAAGCCTTAGCAGCTTTTAAACACAACGTCCGAGACGAATGGCTCGCCAGACACCTCGGCCAAGAGAAGCCGAGGACAATGTCCGCGCTAACAAGCCTCATGACCCGCTTTTGCGCGGGGGAAGATAGCTGGCTAGCAAGATGCAGCACCAGCGAACCAAGTACATCCGAGATCAGAGATGGAAATGGAAAATCACGGCGCAGAAAAGATCAGCGCCGGAATAAAGAGAAAAGCCCAAAGAATACAGCGGTCAATGCCGGATTCAAAAGCTCGCGGCCAAACAACAAAACACTGCCTCTTAAGGATAACAGTGATGAGCTATCCAACTTAAACAAAATTTTGGATCGGATATGTCAAATCCACAGTAACCCCGGAAGGCCTACAAACCACACCCACCGAGATTGTTGGGTTTTCAAACACTCCGGCCGACTAAACGCCGAACACAAGGGGCTCGACGCATCAAGCGAAGACGATGATAAACCCCACCAGCAGAGCACCGGAAAACAAAAGACTTCCCCACAAGAAGTCAAAGCAGTAAACTCACTTCATGTGATAATACGGAAAAACAATGTGACACCCGCTGAGACGGGTCTCGCATGGTCCACCCCAGCGGAGCCTCGAGATTGGATGTCAAAACCAATCACTTTTGACCACCTGGACTATTCCAGAAGCGTTCGGAATGCAGGATGGACTGCTCTGATATTGGATCCTACAATCAACAGACTACAATTTACACAAGTCCTGATGGACGGAGGCAGCGATTTAAACCTGCTATATCCAAACACAATCCGCAAGTTGGGGATAGACCTTACTAAAATTCGACATAGCCGCACTTCCTTTAAAGGAGTGACGCCAGGCACTTATGCCAAGTGCACAGGCTCCTTATTACTAGAAGTTGTCTTCGGGTCACCAAACAACTTCCGACGCGAAAAACTAATCTTTCATGTCGTCCCATTCAAAAGTAGCTATCAAGCACTATTGGGACGTGAAGCTTTTGTCCGCTTCAACGCTATACCACATTACGCGTCTCTTACACTTAAAATGCCCAGTCCATGTGGCATCATTTCATTACGAGTGTCACTTAAAGACCCCGGACACGGCTAGACGAGTCCGGCATAAATAAGCTAGGGGCTCCCTAGCCGCACACCCCCTCACAAGGGGCTGTGCGTACAAGCAAAAAATGAGCTAATATAGACTCTGCTTTACTTATTTATTAATATTTTTCATATACTTTTTTCGCACGATTTCCTTTCAAACTAAGTTCCTCTCTTTTTACAGATGAACAACGTGCACACCCGTCCAGGATAACGGCACAACGGAGACACAAGCGCAGACGTGCAGTAGGGACCCGTCGCAAGGATTCTTTTCAGATTAAGACCCTGCGGAAACCTTTTTTACTGTCTCTTGTTGCTATAATCCCCTGGTTTTTCATTATAACCGGAGTGGAGCCTGACGTTTTGGCATCAGCCGCGTCAGAGGACCCTGCCCGTACCTGGACACTAGGGGCTTAGGGCATTGTTCTGCCCATCATCATAAAGACCGAACACCTCAGGGAGTGTTCGGCGTCTCGAGTTAGGCCTTATATGCATCAGCTCCGAATCATGTCTTTGGTCAAATGTTGGGTTTGCCCGGCTCCTGTGTTTTGCTACCTTACGTTCTGTATCATCGGCTAACGCGACACCAGGAGAACTACTGCGATTGTTCCCCAGTTCGGCTGGGTGAGCACCTCAGTAGGGAAAGCCGAAAACTGACTGTCATGATACAGCGAGAGACCGGTCAACCACTCGATCGACCACCAGAATGTTTAGAATTCCTCCACTTTGACGAAGGACCGTTTCCCGGTCAGGCACACACGCGCCCCGAATACGGAGGGCGCGGTGCCCCCAGGGGCTATATCGTAGCTCCACCCTCGAACTCCAATGGCTAAGTGAAAGTGTTAAAGCATCATAGTCCGGTTGCCTCGTTTGCTACGCTACCACCTCCTCAACAGGACCGAGACATCGGATTAAGTGTGACAATGCGCTATTTTTGTGAACACCCCCGCGCCTTGTGCGTGGGGGCTGAAGCCGAAGACTGCCATCTTTCAGGTTATACACACGTATACATAAACGGATGCATAGGAGATATTTCAATACTTCGAATGCGCAAGTATAAAAAGCGATTACATCATAACCATTGTTTTACAAAATACAACGTTCATTTGAACGTGACATTTTTCGAGCACTGCGACTCTATTACACGAGCGCCACGCATAACTTCCCCAAAATAGTGCTCGGCGGGTAACCGACTTTCGTCCGAACCCTGGGTTGCTATAGCGGCGGCATCCATCTCTGTCCAATGTGTCTTCACACGGGCAAGGGCCATCCGCGCACCCTCTATGCAGGCCGACCGCTTCATCTCCTTGATATGCGGCACCGCCCCAAGAAATTGCTGCAATAAGCCAAAATAGCTCGTCGCCTTGGGCCTCTCTGGCCAGACATGAGCCATGATATCCTTCATGGCAAGTCCGGACAACCTGTTCAGCTCAGCCCATTCGGCGAACCGATCGGTCAGCGGAAGTGAACGATCCGGACTATGGAATTGAGACCAAAACAGCTCTTCCGTCTTGTGATCCTTCTGACTCCGGAAGTGCACAACGGCATCCACCGCACTTGCCGCTAAGTCCATATATGGATCCTCCGGACCCCACAACTGGCCAGGTTGGGCATAATTTGGATCTGTAAACCTGCGGCGCAGCAGAAAAGGCTTGCCCAGGCTTGATGCAGCTCCTCCTTCATAGCACGCATTGCAGAACGGGCATCCTTGGCCTCGGCGGTGGCCTTCCCCAGGTCTTCTCGCTCCGATAGGCGCTCCTTTTCAAGAGCCTCATTGCGGTCGGTAGCATCCTTCAATTTAGCGGCCAGTTTGGCCATCTCTTCCCTGCTTCGGCAGTGTGCAGCCCTTTCGGCTTCTAACTCTTCGGCCGCCCTCGAGGCAGCCGCATCACTCCTTCTGGCTTGCTCCTTGGCTTGAGCAAGTTCTGCCCGAAGGCTCTCCACATCAGCAGCACCATCTGCGTCAAGCATAAATATTGTAAGAGGTGGGCTTTGGCTCCCTTATAGGTGACTGCGGAGAAACAATTTACCTTGCGACTCGCCAAGTTGCTTGTTGACTAGCGCGATGTCTGCATCCGCAACATCGAGTTGCCGCATTAATTCAGCAACTCCATCAGTCCGGCTAGCCCCCGGACTATCCCCACCTGCATAGGAAAGGCGACATTCAATACCTGCGATTTTGATCCTCGGCACACTATCGCTTTCGACAACCTACCAAGTCTCAGGGGCTACTATCTATACAGGGCGCACTTTTATGTGCAAAACTGTCAAAAAGGCGCGTCGTTTTTACGTACATCAAACCCCGCCAGCAAACTCCTGACGGCATTATGCAATCCGCTTTCGGTGGACGAAATCCTTCCAATCACCACGCTCATCAATGCACGGTGATCTTCTGAGATGGACGCCCTCTCAAGAAGATCCTTCAGCTCCCCCGGCCGAATACTAGTCGGCGCCGAACTCTTTGGCTCTGCCGGACTCGGGGACACCCTCCATGATGACACTTCAGGCTCGTCCACCTTATCCGACGGCGCAGCAGACGGTGGCGTCTCGCTCTCCATCATCTCCGGACGAAGATCCCCCAAAGACGAGCTCATCTGTGAAGGTCGCAGATCCGAACTACAAGGTAAAAATTTCAGTTATCCTCAGAAGCACAAATAGGGATGTTTTCTTATTAATGAACTCCCCTTCTCCTACTCACGGCTCGCTGGAGGGCTGATCCTTTAGAGAAGATTGTACGCCCGGGACCTCCCCGGACGCAGGACCCTCCGGTGAAGATTTCTTCCCCCGCTTAGGGGCTTTGGCCTCCGGGTCTTCGGAGGCGGTCCTCTTCTCCCCCTGGAGGGAGGGATTCTCGATCCCTCCTTCTTCAAGCGCCCCCTTGGGCGAGGTGGTAGCTCCTCTATTTCCCCCTTCATCTTCTTCTGAAGGCGCGACCTCCAACATTCTGACCAACACGGGCTCCGGCGCGGTCTCTGGGAGCGGGGCCGGACACCTTATCAGCTTTGCTTGCGCTATCCACTCCTGTTGGAGGATAACGGGTTAAGAAGCGAATTATAAAAAGCAAACAAATGGTACGTCCGAACACTGAGCTACTTACCTGAGTATCCGGGCGATTGCAGCTTAGGCCGGCATCCTCGGTCAATTCTGGACACATGGCCTGTAATCTGAAGAACAACTTGTACATCTCCACGGGTGTCGTACGCATGAAGTGTTGGAGAATCCTTGGTCCCTCCGGATTGAACTCCCATAACCGGAGAGGACGGCGTTTGCAGGGCAGGAGACGCCTAATTAGCATAACCTGCATCACCACGACCAGATCGATCTCCCTCGCCTAGAGGTCTCGAATCCGGCCCTGCAATAGGGGCACGTCTTTTGACGGCCCCTAATTGAGCCCTTGGTTGACCCACGACATCAACCGTCGTGGAGGTCCTGAGCGGAATGGGGGCGGCGGCTTCTGCCTGCTGCCCTTCGGAGCGGTGATATAGAACCACTTCCGCTGCCACAAGCCGAGCTCCTCTTGGAAGGATCCCTCGGGCCATGGGGCATCGGCCCTCCTGCTTACGGCCGCCCTGCCGCACTCTGCTTGACGCCCCCCGATCATCTTCGGCTTCACATTGAAGGTCTTCAGCCACAGGCCGAAGTGGGGACTGACGCGGAGGAAGGCTTCGCAGACAACAATAAATGCGGAAATATGGAGGATGGACTCCGGGGCCAAGTCATGGAAATCCAGCCCATAGTAGAACATGAGCCGTCTCACAAAAGGATCTGTCGGGAAGCATAAACCCCGACGGAGGTGGGATACAAAGACGACATACTCGCCGGGCTCGGGGGTGGGGATGGCCTGCCCTTCGGCGGGCAGCCTGTGCGAAACCTCGTACGACAGGTACTTGGCCTCACACAGCTTTAGCACGTCCTCCTCTGTGACGGAGGAGGGCATCCACCGGCCCTGAAGGTCAGAGCCGGACATTGTTGAAGGTCCGAAGTGCTCGAATCTGGGGCTCTGAGTGTTTGGAACTTGGAGCAAGGAGAGGATTCGATGGAAGATTGAAAAGAAGAAACGAGCCTTGGTCCTATTATAAAGAGGGAGAATACCAAGAGCCATCTCCGTGACCGTTCGGGATTCGCCTTCGATAGAGGAGGCGTGGCGACGGGCGCGGTTGGGTTACACACGCCCGTATTGATGAGAATCCCGGAATAAGGGGAACACAATCTCTGCTTCGACAAGACGTGCCAAGGAAACAGCTTCGCTAAACGCGCTGAGGTGGTATAACAAAAAACGATTCAAGTAAAGGCTTGGTAGTGGTGTGACGTCACGCCACAGAATACGTCAGTAGATTGAACTTGTGTACATTTTATTCTCTCTACGGGGGAATGTGGAATTTATTTTGCAGAGCCGGACACTATCCTGGTGTCCACAATCTTCTCTGGATTATTCAAAGGAGGAACCCGCCTTGCAATGCCGAACATTATGCACGCCAGACTCGTCGTCATTGAAGCCAGGTTCAGGGGCTACTGAGGGAGTCCTGGACTAGGGGGTGTCCGGACAGCCGGACTATCATCGTCCGCCGGACTCCAAGACTACGAAGATACAAGATTGAAGACTCTTTCCCGTGTCTGTATGGGACTTTCTTTGGCGTGGAAGGCAAGCTTGGCGATACGGATATCTAGATCTCCTACCATTGTAACCGACTCTATGTAACCCTAGCCCTCTCTGGTGTCTATATAAACCAGAGGGCTTTAGTCCGTAGGACATAACCTCCATTACGACAATCATACCATAGGCTAGCTTTTAGGGTTTAGCCTCCTTGATCTCGTGGTAGATCCACTCTTGTACTACCCATATCATCAATATTAATCGAGCAGGACGTAGGGTTTTACCTCCATCAAGAGGGCCCGAACCTGGGTAAAACATCGTGTCCCTTGTCTCTTGTTACCATCCGCCTAGACGCATAGTTCGGGACCCCCTACCCGAGATCCGCCAGTTTTGACAGCGACAGTCCCTATAACAAGTGGCAATATAAAGTGACGTTCTTTTGCATTAATATTTTGTGCATCGAACCATAAAAGCGCATGACAACATCTGCTTCCCTCTAGAAAGGGCATATCTTTTATTTTTACCTTCTACCTTCATACAAAATTCATGGTGATCTTCACTTTTCCTTCTTACACTTTATCATTTGGCAAGCACTATGTGTTGGATGTACGTTTTCATAAAGTATTATTGTTGACATTACCCTTGAGATAAAAGGTTGGGAGGCAAAACCATAAGCCCTATCTTTCTCTGTGTCCGATTGAAACTTTGTACCCATAAGTATCGCGTGAGTGGTAGCAACTGTGAAAGACTAAATGATAGTTGAGTATCTGGACTTGCTGAAAAGCTCTTATATTGACTCTTTCCGATGTTATGATAAATTGCAATTGCTTCAATGACTGAGATCATAGTTTGTTAGTTCTCAATGAAGTTTCTGACTCATACTTTACCATGTGAATATATTGTTACTTTAAGCATAGGAAATCATATGACAATATATGTTATTTTTCTAAAGATGATCATGATGCCCTCATGTCCGTATTCTATTTTATCGACACCTCTATCTATAAACATGTGGACATATTTTTGGATATCGGCTTTCTCTTGAGGACAAGCGAGGTCTAAGCTTGGGGGAGTTCATACGTCCATTTTGCATCATGCTTTTATATCAACATTTACTGCATTATGGGCTATTACTACACATTATATCACAATACTTATGCCTTTTCTCTCTTATTTTATAAGGTTTACATGAAGGGGGAGAATGCTGGCAACTGGAATTCTGGACTGGAAAAGGAGCAAATATTAGAGACCTATTTTGCACAACTCCAAAAGTCCTGAAACTTCACGGAGATCAGTTTTGGAATATATTAAAAATATTGGGCAAAGAAAGCACAAGAAGGGGCCAGGCCCTACCCCCCATGGGCACGCCCCTGCCTTGTGGGTCCCCTAGGAGGCCCCCGACGTCCATCTTCTGCTATATGGTGTCTTTTGCCCTGCAAAAATCATATGGAAGCTTTCTGGAGAAGCGCCGCCATCTCGGGACGGAACCTGGGCAGGACCAATCTAGGGCTTCGGCGAAGCTGTTCTGCGGGGGAAACATCCATCCAAGAGGGGGAAATCACCGCCATCGTCATCACCATCGATCCTCTCATCAAGAGGGGGTCAATCTCCATCAACATCTTAACCAGCACCATCTCCTCTCAAACCCTAGTTCATCTCCTGTATCCGATCTTTGTCTCAAAACCTTAGATTGGTACATGTGGGTTGCTAGTAGTGTTGATTACTCCTTGTAATTGATGCTAGTTGGTTTATTTGGTGGAAGATCATATGTTCAGATCCTTAATGCTATTTAATAACCCTCTGATTATGAACATGAATATGCTTTGTGAGTAGTTACGTTTGTTCCTAAGGACATGGGAGAAGTCTTGTTATAAGTAATCATGTGAATTTGGTATTCGTTTAATATTTTGATGAGATGTATGTTGTCTCTCCTCTAGTGGTGTTATGTGAATGTCGACTACATGACACTTCACCACGATTTGGGCTTAGGAGAAGGCATTGGGAAGTAATAAGTAGATGATGGGTTGCTAGAGTGACAGAAGCTTAAACTCTAGTTTATGTGTTGCTTCGTAAGGGGCTGATTTAGATCCACATGTTTCATGCTATGGTTAGGTTTACCTTAATTATTATTTTATAGTTTCGGATGCTTGCGAGAGGGGTTAATCATAAGTGGGAGGCTTGTCCAAGTAAGGACAGCACCCAAGCACCGGTCCACCCACATATCAAATTATCAAAGTAACGAACGCGAATCATATGAGCATGATGAAAACTAGCTTTACAGTAAATCCCATGTGTCCTCGGGAGCGCTTTGCTTTATGTAAGAGTTTTTCGAGGCTTGTCCTTTGCTACAAAAAGGATTGGGCCACCTTGCTGCACCTCAGTTACTTTTGTTACTTGTTACTCGTTACAAATTACCTTATCACAAAACTATCTGTTACCGATAATTTCAGAGCTTGCAAAGAATACCTTACTGAAAACCGCTTGTCATTTCCTTCTGCTCCTCGTTCGGTTTGACGCTCTTACTTATCAAAAGGACTATGAGAGATCCCCTATACTTGTGGGTCATCGCTAATGTTTATTTTCCTATGAAATGTGGAGGATACAAAGAATTCCTACACAGGAATAGGATTCTATTCCTACAAACCAAAAGGCTCTAAAGGATTTTTTTTTCCTATACAAATCCTATCCTACGGGATTCCTATAAGATTCATACAAACCAAAGGAGACCTTAGGGTTTAACAGGTTCATGACATGTTTTTTTTAAAACAAATACTTGGAAAAGAACATGGCAAGATAGATGCCAATTCCCATCAAAAGAAAAACTTGAACACTCACAAAAGTGTATACACTAATATCGAAAATAGGGAACATTTTTCCAGGATAAATATTTGTATACAATACATGTACTTTTTATAAACTATACTTTGACACTTACAAAATGTTCCATAAAAATATTTTTCAACCCTAGAGAAGAATGCAAATAAAATTTAAAGCATTTCCAACTCTTTTAGTATTGAAGGACTCATATTACCTTCTCTCTTTTGTTTTTTCCTTCAATTAGAATTTTTTAAATATTAAAAATCCAAATGAGAGAATATTCAGTTATTCAACAATATTATTCTTTGAGGAAGTCATATCATCCCCTCTTATATTTAAAATTGAAATTGTCTGAACATTCTCAAACCGAAATTAAGAACCAAGTGAATAATTGGGAAAGTCCTTTTATTACCTCTCATTTATTATTCAATTTAAATATTCCAAAAGTTTCAAATTTTATCCATATTTAGCTAAACTCAAACAACACAAGCAATTTTTTTCTTTAATCCTATTAAAATAATTAACATTCCAAAATTTAAAGTTATGGGATGTTACACGCTAGCGCTCCCTCGAATTCTCCATGATATTCTTAAGGGGCGTTAGTCCTAAACTTTGTCTCATTTTGGTAATTTGATGACAAAGGGGGAGAAGTTTTAATTAGTATTCAAGCGGGGCTATATATGGGCTGTTTTTGCTTAAGTTGCAACTCTTGAAACTTTATTGGATTTGCTCTTTGATGAGTTGTAACTTAATAATTGTTGGTCATCTGACTCTTTTGCTACAATGGATACGCATGTTGTGACAAATATATCTTTTCATGAATGAACAATTTTGTTAGACACCCATTTTCATCATGCATTCATATTCTTCAAATATCTTATGATCATGCATGATAGGATTTCAAGATATAGGGGGAGATCTCCACAATTTCAACCTGCCATGTGCATTTGCAATCCAAAGCAAATCTCCTATATGCACATCTTCAGGGGGAGTTCATCAATATCTTGTAACCAATTTCTTCAAACTTTTTACTTACACTTCAATTATTTTTACTCCCATTGAAAGCCTAACCAATTTGTCATCAATCACCAAAAGGGGGGATTGTAAGTGCATCAAGTGCCCCCTTAGTGATTTTGGAGTATTGAAGACAGATAGGTTGAGGAACTAGTGTGTTTGTGAGCATACACAGGAGAAAGAGTCCCTGAAGATTTGGTTTAACACATGGAAGATGACCCCTAAATATGGATTTCTTAAACTAAAGAATTTGGTGATGAAATTAGTACGACCTTTGAAGAGATTGATGTGAAGACTTTGAAGCTTGAAGACTTTTGTTTTTGTAGTTTCTTTTCTTCTTCTTTGAGTCACAGGAAAAACCGTACTGTTAAAGGGGGTCTAGGTGAAACATATTAAACATTTGTAAAGTGATGCTCACACTTACTCAAACCTACTCATCCACAAGCTGCTTCGAGTGAAGCCTTGGGAAATCTCCAGAACAACTGACGCATTTGCTACCGACAGTGACGAAGTTCATCTGATCGCTGATGAATTTGGTCAAGTTGAGGAGTTAGCAGTTTGCCAGTGTGATTTGCCTACCATGAGGAAACTGAGTGCCCCGATGAATTTGAGAGTCAAATTCCAACCGTTGCTGCACCCTGATACGTCTCCAACGTATCTATAATTTTTGATTGTTTCATGCTATTATATTATCTGTTTTGGATGTTTTATATGCATTAATATGCTATTTTATATTATTTTTCGGACTAACTTATTAACCTACAGCCTAGTGCCAGTTTCTGTTTTTTCCTTATTTTTGAGCTTCGCAGAAAAGGAATACCAAACGGAGTCCAAATGGAATAAAACGTTTGCAATGATTTTTCTTGGACCAAAAGACACCCAGGAGACTTGGAGTTCATGACAGAAGAGACACCAAGCGGCAACAAGGGTGGAGGGTGCGCCCAGGGGGGTAGGGCGCGCCCCCTACCTTGTGGGTCCCTTGTGACCTTCCTGGCCTAGTTCTTGCTCCTATATATTCACATATATTCCCAAACCTCCAAAGGTATCCACAAAAACACTTTTCCACCACCACAACCTTCTATTCCTGTGAGATCACATCTTGGGGCCTTTTCCGGCATCCTGCCGAAGGGGGATTCGATCACGGAGGGCATCTACATCAACCCTATTGCCCTTTTGATGAAGCGTGAGTAGTTTACCTCAGAGCTGCGGGTCCATAGCTAGTATCTAAATGGCTTATTCTCTCTCTTTGATTCTCAATACCATGTTCTCCTCGATGTTCTTGGAGATCTATCCGATGTAATCTTCTTTTGTGGTGTGTTTGTCAAGATCTGATGAATTGTGGATTTATGATCAGCTTATCTATGAATATTATTTCAATCTTCTTTGAATTCTTATATGAATGATTTGATATCTTTGTATTTCTCTTCGAATTATCGGTTTGGTTTGGCCAACTAGATTGGTTTTTCTTGTAATGGGAGAGGTGCTTAGCTTTGGGTTCAATTTTGCGTGATTTCACCCAGTGACAAAGTACGTGTAGTGAGACACATATTGAATTGTTGCCATCGAGGATAAAAATATGGGGTTTACATCATATTACAAGATATTATTCCTCTACATCATGTCATCTTACTTAAGGCATTATTCCGTTATTTATGAACTTAGTACTCTAGATGCATGCTGGATAGTGGTCGATGTGTGGAGTAATAGTGGTAGATGCAGGCAGGAGTCGGTCTACTTGACACGGTCGAGATGCGTATATTTCATAATCATTGCCTTGGATATCGTCATAACTTTGCGCTTTTCTATCAATTGCTCGACATTAATTTGTTCACCCATCGTATTATTTGCCTTCAAGAGAGAATTCTCTAGTGAAACCTATGGCCCCCGGGTCTATTTTCCATCATATTAGTTTCCGATCTACTATTTAACAAACTTTTAATTTTAGATCTATAAACCAAAAAACCTAAAATTATTTTATCTTTTGCTTAGTTTTATTTATGTATCTCTATCAGATCTCATCTTTGCAAGTGACTGTGAAGGGATATTGACAACCCCTTTATCGCGTTGGGTGCAAGTGTTTGATTGTTTGTGCAGGTATGGTTCATTTGTGCGTTCTGCTCCTACTTGATTGATACATAGGTTCTTAACTGAGGGAAATACTTATCTCTACTTTGCTGCATCACCCTTTCCTCTTCAAGGGAAAAACCAACGCAAGCTCAACAAATAGCAGGAAAAATTTCTGGCGCCGTTGCCAGGGAGATCTACACCAAGTCAAGATCTACATCAAGCCTACCAAGTACCCATCATAAAATCTCATCTCTTGCATTACAGTATTCACCATTTCCTCTCATTTTCCTCTCCCACTCTTCTAAAACGATTTTCAAAAAGATTTGCCCTTTTCTTCGCCCTTCCTCTATTCGTTTTTTTGTTTGCTTGTGTGTTAGATTACTTGCTTTGTCATGTTGGATCAAAAGAATACCAAATTGTGTGACTTTTCCAATACTAATAATAATTATTTTATTAGTACTTCGATTGCTCCCGCCACTAGTGAAGAATCTTATGAAATTAATGTCGCTTTGCTGAATCTTGTTATAAAAGATCAATTTTCCGGATCAATACTATTTTGCCAGATGATTATACAAAAAATTTATGCCGGATTGAATTTTGCTTCTAGAAATCTTTTAAATTCGGCTGCGGGAGGTACTTTTATGGTAATTACTTTAGGAGAAGCTACTAAACTCCTAGATAATATTATGGTTAATTATATGCAATGGTATACCGAAAGATCTTCTGCTGGTAAAAAAGTGCAAGCAATTGAAAAGATTAATGTTTTGAGTGGAAAGATGGATGAACTTATGAAATTATTTGCTAGCAAGAGTGCTCTTATTGATCCTAAGGATATGCCTTTGTCTACTTTTATTGAGAATAAGAATGAATCTATGGATGTCAATTTTGTTGGTAGGAACAATTTTGGTAATAACGTGTGTAGAGGTAATTTTAATCCTAGGCCGTTTCCTAGTAATTCCTCTAATAATTATGGTAATTCCTATAACAATTCTTATGGAAATTATAATAGTATTCCCTCTAATCTTGAGAGTAGTATTAAAGAATTTATTAGTTCGGAAAAGAATTTCAATGCTTTGGTTGAAGAAAAATTGCTTAAGATTGATGGTTTGGCTAGGAACGTGGATATAATTTCTCTTGAGGTTGATTCTTTGAAAATTAGATCTATTCCACTCTAGAATGATATTAATGAGTCTCTTAAAGCCATGAGAATTTCCATTGATGAGTGTAAAGAAAGAACCGCTAAGATGCGTGCTAAGCGAGATTGGTTTGTAAAAGCATGTTTTTCTAGTTTTTGTGAGAATAATGATGAAGATCTTAAAGTGATTGATGTGACTCGTATTGAATCTTTGTTTTCTAAAATATAACATGATAAATATGGGACTAGAGATGAGTCAAATTTAGTTAAAAGGAATCCCAATGATTCGGAGTTTATAGATCTTGATGCAAAAAATGATAAAAGTGGGATTGTAGAGGTCAAAAACTTTAAGTAGCAATGAACCCACTCTTTTGGATTTAAAGGAATATAATGATGAAAATTGTTCTTTAATAGATTGTATTTCCTTGTTGCAATCCATGTTGAATTCTCCTCATGCTTACAATCAAAATAAATCTTTTACTAAACATATTGTTGATACTATGATGAAATCTTTTGAAGAAAAGCTTGAATTGGAAGTTTCTATTCCTAGAAAACTTTATGATTAGTGGGAACCTACTATTAAGATTAACATTAAAGATTAAGTGCCATGCTTTGTGTGATTTGGGTGCTAGCATTTCCACAATTCCAAAAACTTTATGTGATGTGTTAGGTTTTCGTGAATGTGATGATTGTTCTTTAAATTTGCATCTTGCGGATTCCACTATTAATAAACCTATGGGAAGTATTAATGATTTTATTATGTTGCAAATAGGAATTATGTGATTTCATTGTTCTTGATATAGATTGCAATCCTACATGTCCTATTATTCTTAGTAGACCTTTACATAGAATGATTGGTGCAATTATTGATATGAAAGAAGGAAACATTAGATTTCAATTTTCGTTAAGGAGGGGCATGGAACACTTTCCAAGAAAAAAAATTAAGTTGCCATATGAATCTATTATGAGAGCTCCTTATGAATTGCATACCAAAGATGACAATACCTATCTATGTTTTTTTGCCTAGCTAAGGGCGTTAAACAATAGTGCTTGTTGGGAGGCAACCCAATTTTATTTTTTGTTCTTGCTTTTTAGGTTCTGTTTTGCAATAAATAATTCATATAGCCTCTGGTTAGATGTGTTTTGTGTTTTAATTAGTATTTGTACCAAGTAAGACCTTTGGGATAGCTTACGGTGATAGTTGATTTGATCTTGCTAAAAAACAGAAACTTTTGCGCTCAAGAAAATAATTCTCCTTTTTAACAGAGGTGTGATAAAATACTGATTATTTTTGTAGAAGATTAAGATACAAATTTCCGCTCTTTTCCTAATTTTTCAGAATTTTTGGAGTTACAGAAGTCTTCAAAATTTACAAATTCCTACAGACTGTTCTGTTTTTGATAGATTATGTTTCATTTGTGTTGTTTGCTTATTTTGATGAACCTATGGGTAGTATCGGGGGGTATGAACCATGGGAAAGTTGGAATACAGTAGATATTATACCAATATAAATAAAAAATGAGTTCACAACAATACCATAAGTGGTGATTTTATTTTCTTATACTAATGGATCTCATGAGATTTTCTGTTGAGTTTTGTGTTGTGAAGTTTTCAAATTTTGGGTAAGGATTTGATGGACTACGGAATAAGGAGTGGCAACACCTAAGATTGGGGATATCCAAGGCACCCCAAGGTAATATTCAAGGACAACCAAGAGCCGAACCTTGGGGATGCCCCGGAAGGCATCCCCTCTTTCGTCTTCATTTACTGGTAACTTTACTTGAGGATATATTTTTATTCACCACATGATATCTGTTTTGCTTGGAGCGTCTTGTATGATATGATTCTTTGCTTTTTTATTTGCCACATTCATACTTTCTGTACACACCTTTTGAGAGGGACACGCATGAATCATGATTTATTAGAATACTCTATGTGCTTCACATATATCTTTTGAGCTAGGCAATTTTGCTCTAGTGCTTCGCTTATATCTTTTTAGAGCACGACGATGGCTTTATTTTATAGAAAATGTTGAACTCTCATGCTTCACTTATATTATTTTGAGAATCTCTTTAAACAGCATGGTAATTTGCTTTGGTTATGAATTTAGTCCTAATATGATGGGCATCCAAGAGGGATATAATAAAAACTTTCATATAAAGTGCATGGAATACTATGAGAAGTTTGATTATTTATGATTGTTTTGAGATATGAGAGTGGTGATATTAGAGTCATGCTAGTGCATAATTGTGGATTGTAGGAATACGTGTGTTGAAGTTTTTGATTCCCATAGCATGCACATATGGTGAACCGTTATGTCATGAAGTCGGAGCATGATTTATTTATTGATTGTCTTCCTTATGAGTGGCGGTCGGGGACGAGGATGGTCTTTTCCTACCAATCTATCTATCCCCCTAGGAGCATACGTGTAGTACTTTATTTCGATGACTAATATATTTTTGCAATAAGTATGTGAGTTCTTTATGACTAATGTTGAGTCCATGGATTATATGCACTCTCTCCATTCCACCATTGCTAGCCTCTGTAGTACCGCGCAACTTTCGCTGGTACCATACACCCACCATATACCTTCCTCAAAACAGCCACCATACCTACCTATTATGGCATTTCCATAGCCATTCCGAGATATATTGCCATGCAACTTTCCACCGTTCCGTTTATTATGACACGCTTCATCATTTTCATATTGCTTTGCATGATCATGTAGTCGGCATCGTATTTGTGGAAAAGCCACCATTCATCATTTTTTATAAATGTCACTCATGAGTCAATGCACATCCCGGTACACCGCCGGAGGCATTCATATAGAGTCATATTTTATTCTAAGTATTGAGTTGTAATTGCTGAGTTGTAAGTAAATAAAAGTGTGATGATCATCATTATTAGAGCATTGTCCCATGTGAGGAAAGGATGATGGAAGCCATGATTCCCCCACAAGTCGGGATGACTCTCCGGACTTAACAAAAAAAAGAGGCCAAAGAAGCCCACCAAAAAAATGAGAGAAAAGAGAGAAGGGGCAATGTTACTATCCCTTTTCCACACTTGCGCTTGAAAGTATCACCATGATCTTCATGATAGAGAGTCTCCTATGTTGTCACTTTCCTATACTAGTGGGAATTTTTCATTATAGAACTTGGCTTGTATATTCCAATGATGGGCTTCCTCAAATTGCCCTAGGTCTTTGTGAGCAAGCAAGTTGGATGCACACCCACTTAGTTTCTTTTTGAGATTTCATAAACTTATAGCTCTAGTGCATCCGTTGCATGGAAATCCCTACTCACTCACATTGATATCTATTGATGAGTGTAACACCCCCAGTGTCATGCTACAGTAATCCTCTGTTAATGATGCCATGTCACCACAGTTACTCTTGCTAAACCTCACTTGTTTCAAACACAGGTCAAATTCAAATTCCGAAAACAAGTCAAATTCTTATTTCTTCAAACTATAAAGTAAAAATGTTCGATGGGTTGAAAATATTCACTAACTAATTGTCATGAATGATTCAACATCATTTGAGATATTTAATTTCCCTTGGAAATTAAAACAGTTCCAAATCAGCCTTTGCTTACACTTTTCCATTTGTGAAAAATCCAAATCAATTCAAACTCCTCCCAAACTTTTTGTGGTAGTGCCAAATATTGTAATGTATTTATGTGGCCAAGTTCCAAATTTTTACAAAGACCAATTGGCAGCTCAAAATATTGCAAACATATTTTGCAACAAAATAAAAATAAAATTGGAAAGATGAAAGATCTAAGCTACTATGCATGCGGGGCTCTAGTGCGTACAGTATGGCCTGGCCCAATTTGGCCAGCCTTTCGACCTCCTCCTGCAACAGGAGAAGGCCGAGGCGCCATGGCCACTGGGAGCTCGCCTCCGCGCACTGCTGCGCCACGGAGGGGATAAGAGCAAGCCCTTGTGCCCCCTTACTCTGCCCCTGTAACCCTAGCACGCCCGTTCCCCTCGCTCGTTTCTCTCCCCCTCGAGTTCGTCCGCGCCCGAAGACGCAGTCGCCGCCGCCCCATCGTTGCCGTCGCCACCGAGCTTCCCGCGGGCTGAAACCTTGCGAGGAGACGCGTCGGGCTCGTCTACTTCGACTACAACCACCAGTTCGAGTCGGGGTGCCGTCAAACTTCGGGATCGAGCCGTCTTCCCTGCCACAGCCATCGTCGTCGTCGATTCGCTCCACCAAGCCTCCCCCGAGCTCTCCTTTGCACAACTACAGGGCTCGGTGAGGCCACCTCGTTCGATTCCCTTCGACCCCCCTTTAATTCTTCCTCGGATTTAGGCCGTATTTTGCCGCTAGACGCCATGCCCCCACGCGCTGCTACCTTCTGCCGTCGCCGCGGTAAATGTCGCCGCGCGCCATGTTGGCCCCTACTCATCGGCCGCGCATGCGCCGCCCGCTCGCCGATCGTCGCCCGCCCTGGCCGGAGCCGTCCCATCCCCATCCGCGCGCGCCCTGCTGCGCCTGACGCCGTCCGCGCCCGCCGTTACCTGGCGCGGCTGTCCTCGAGCTAGGCCATGTTGGTGCCGTGATGCGCGTGCGCTTGCTCAGCTGCTGCTTTGCGGTTGCTGATGCACTGCCGCTGCTCGTCCTGCTGCTGTGCTGCTTGTTGCTTAGCTGCTGCTCCGCTACTAACTGCTACTGCTGCTACCGAGTCATGATGTTGCCTTGTTGCTCCTGCTGCCACTGCATAGCTACCGCCGTCGCTGCTGTTTCGTTAACTGTTGTCGCGTGTTTGCTGGTCGCTCTGGCTCATAGCTGCAAAGTTGTTTGCTGAAGAAACGACTGACGAAACTGAACCGTGAAGAAACCCACGAGACTACCAGAAAGCTTACCCCGTCCAAGCTTGGTCATGTGCTATGTGTGCGTTTGTGTGCACACCCGTGAGGCTGGCCGTGCAACCAGGCCGGCCCTTGTTGATTAGAGCTAAGGTGGTGCTAAATTAATCTGGTGATAGATGACGTTTGGTTCCCCATTAATTAGGTTTGCTTTATTTATTTGTTCCCCCTCTTCTCTCCGGTAGACCCCGAGACCGATGTTGCCCCTGTGATCGACTACGCCACCGACGACCCCTCCTTGCCAGAGCAACCAGGCAAGCCCCCCCTTTGATCATCCCGATATCGCCCATTCCATTCTCTCATACTTGCATTAGATTTTGCTATTGTTATTGTTTGCTCCTATTCTGATGCACAACCTGCTTTTGTAACCTGCTTATTGTTACCTTACCGGCTTATCCTAAACTGCTTAGTATAGGTTGGTTAGTGATCCATCAGTGACCCCCACCTTGTCCTTGTTGCCCCTGCTTCATCATTGAAGACCCGATCAACGGGATCGAAGACCAGGCCTCGGCACCGCACATCACTTTCCCCTTAGTTGCTCGACACTTCTGGGTTACTATCGAGTGCCGAGGATGAGACATCTACATCACTTCTGATATTAACCCTGTAGTGTAGCTATTCGGTCGTGGTCATCGAGGGTGATTCCACCTTAACCACTTCCGATACGACTCTGTCGTGCAACCCCTCAAGTGTGAACATCGGGGGTGATTCCTCTTACGCTCACCTTGATGATTACATCGAGTGGAGTTCACCGGGGGTGATTCCTCGGGTTTTCCCCTTGATGATTGGACACACGGATACTTGGACTTTACAACTGTTACTTGGAAGGGCGGGTCGACCCTGAGGGGTACCCGCGAGTGATGTGGAGACGGGTTGACCTGGAGGGTGCCCGCGAGATAATTACGAGGCGTGGCCGGGCATTCTTAGTCCTTGCCGCAAGTCCTCGAGACGGGGCAACAGGGTCACATCTTTCGTGAGTCTCTGCTTGTTACCGCGCGTTCCTAATCCACTACGAATTGGATATTTGATCCGAGGGGCCTCTGGCCTGATAGCACTAACCATCACGTGGGCATAGTATGGGCGTTCTGCGTCGTATGCATCAGCCGAAGCTTAATAGACGTCAGCGACTGAGCGGCGCGCGCCGGGTTGGACTGCGTAAGCACCTGCCTTGTTGAAGGAGGTAGCTAGGTCTGCTCACTGGCCGCGTACGCAACGAGCAGGAGTTCCCGGGGAGATGGCCCATGACCCCTGGGGGCATAGGTTTAGTCCGGCGTGCTGGCCTCTCTATTAAGCCTAGGTCGGGTTGCGGCGTATTGTTTGGCCGAGGCCGGGCATGACCCAGGAAAGTGTGTCCGGCCGGAGTTAAGCCAGCGTGGTGGGTAAGTTGGTGCACCCCTGTAGGGAAGAACTAATCTATGCATAGCCTGTCCTACGGTAACGGACACTTGGAGTTGTATCCCGATCGATACAACTAGAACTGGATACTTGTGATGAGAATTGGATTGTGATGAGGTGATAACCGGATAGTATGGCTCTGGGATTGCTTTCTCGCAGGGAGTCGAGAAAGGATCTTTGGCCGAGGTTGATAACACTACTACTACTTTACTTTATGCTACTCTACTCCCTCCTGTTTGCTGCAAGATGGTGGTTTCCAGAAGATGCTAGTCTTCGATAGGACTAGGCCTTCTCTCTATTCTGGCATTTCCGCAGCCCAGTCCACATATACAGCCCCTCTTTGATAATGTTGCATATGTAGTATAGATCCTTGCTTGCGAGTACTTTGGATGAGTACTCACGGTTGCTTTGCTCCCCCTTTCCCTCCTTCTTTCTTCTTTCTGGTTGTTGCAACCAGATGGTGGAGTCCAGGAGCCAGATGCCACCTTTGACGATGAATGCTACTACCACGAGGGTGCCTACTACTACGTGAAGACCGCCGACGACCAGGAGTAGTTAGGAGGCTCCCAGGCAGGAGGCCTTGCCTTTTCGATCGATGTTGTTTTTGTGGTAGCCTTCTTAAGGCAAACTTGTCTAACTTATGTCTGTACTCAGATATTGTTGCTTTCGCTGACTCTTGTGTATTCGAGCTTATGTATTCAAGCCCTCGAGGCCCCTAGCTTGTAATATAAAGCTTGTATTATTTTAATTTGTGTCTAGAGTTGTGTTGTGATATCTTCCCGTGAGTCCTTGATCTTGATCGTACACATTTGCGTGCATGATTAGTGTACGACTGAATCGAGGGCGTCACAAGTTGGTATCAGAGCCGACTGCCTGTAGGTAGCCCGCTTTCCAACTCCTTGGCCGAAGTTGAGTCTAGTCACTGAAAAACTTTTACTAACATTGGCTGTGTGTCTTACGGGCCCACATCGCCATATGGGTGGTATTAGGATCTTTTACTCCTCGTCTATACTCTAGGACTCTGTTCTCTCTTCTATTCGGGTTAAATGAATTTACTAACTACATTAGGTTCTCGTAACTACTTTCCCCGGAGAGCCCCTTCAGTCCAGATGATCGCCTGTAGCACCAGAAGATTCTGAAGATACTCTATGATGTTCTCTCGAGATTTAGTGCCATCGCTTTTGCTTTTCCCTTCCAACGATAATCCCACCCTATGGATAACAACGTACACTTATCATTCATACAATCAATTCCCTTTGATCTTGTTATTATAAGATGCCCCGAAATTCTCTCTATTACTCCGAGAATACTATGTGCCTACTGCTTTGCAGTTCTTTGCTACCTGAATACCCCTACGGATAATTTCTCGCACTAATCGAGTATCTGCTCATCCCCAGTTGATTCATGTATTTCACAAAAGTCTTCGAAATACCATTCAATCTTCTGAAAGTCCTTAGTAGCCTATTGCTCTTGTTCTTCTTTACCTGCTTGCATTATGGTTAAGTCCATATGTCTAGCAATATTCCTTAAAATCCTTTGCGATTGTCACCCTTATCCTATTCATTCAACATGTGTGTGAATGCACGCAATCATCAGTTGTTCCTTGTAAATTGTCCTTCCAGCTCAGACGTCATTCTAAATAGGAGCTGGTTCTCGGTAAATCAAACCTTGATTGATTGCCCATCTAATCTATTCAACTTACTCACACTTAATCAGAGCATCTGATTTTGATACACCGATCTGGATATCAAAATTCCTTTGTTAATTAAACTTTGAATTAGTCAGTTGTTTCTATAATCTTTTGCCTTTGCATTCTTTCCTTCTTCTTATTGAGTACTGATACTCATATCAGATCCATTGAGGACCGCTGAATCCTTTGTTGGATTATTATCTGGCAATGTCCTCCATATTCAAAATCTCGTGCGCTCTTCCCCTGATACCTATTGCCTTTGGTAAATTGTATCCTCTGCTTATGGTCAACCATGCTCTGCTATTGAGCTGATGTTATATACTCTGGAAGTCAGTAGTATATGTTCCTAAGATACCCCTACGGGTTGAACCTATGCCTTTCCTAATCCGTGTGAACTCTAAAGAGATGTGAGTCTTACTCTTCTGGTACTTCACCAGATAAATCTTCTGCACTACAATTTCTTCGAAAAACGAGGAGTGAATGAAAGGTTATGCATTGAATAAGTGGGAATCGAGCTTGAACCCTTGTGTTCATGCCCATGGATCCGATGTAGAACTTATCGTGGAAGCTGCTCGCAAAACTGATTACCCCTTGTTATAAGTTCATCTTGTATCAGTGGTTTGATCATTCATAACCGTGGTTCCGACTATAGTTTCTCCTTAACTCCATTTCCCGGACAAGTTAAGATACTTGTCTTCTGCAGATCATTTCATCTGTCTAACCTCTATTTTTGATCTACCTCAAGTATTACCCCTTGTTATCTCAAGTATATTGTGTCATTGCACTACCACTTGTGAATTCTCATTGGAATGATACTCCATCACATCATTCCTAGCTTGATCAGTTATAGCATTATCATGCTAAATTTTAACTGTGCTACCAGGTCCTTTCCGGAGCACAATTTTTGACGACGAGCTAAGCTTATGTCGATCTTCCTCGTCATACCAGTTTGCCATGAACAGCAAGCTTGCTTTCGAGTGTATGTCGTACTCGTGGTTCAAATAACCTTACGCTTCATCATTTATTTTGCTTAATGTAGTCGTTGATCGATTACATCTTCATGAAACCTCTCGACAAATGTGTCGTGATCATCATCATCATTCCAAACTTTTCTAGGATATCAACCGAATTCATGATGAGAAATACCATCCTTGCCCCCTCGATGAATTGTTGGTGAGCCCGTGGGCCCCATCCTCTTCTTTTCCTTGCTGAAATTGTATGACTTATTTTATAAGTTGTTCCGATGGATCCTTTGTGTATCCGAAGTCTGACCTTTCCCCGATGACCATGTCAACACTATCCTGAAGCATGTGTGTGGTACTTCGACCATCAACAAGAACATTGGGAGCGCAATGCTAACTGTTCTTGATCTATTATCCAAACACCGTTGTATGGGTAGTATCATGATTATCCCCACGCCCTCTTTATCTAAATGCTTTTTAACTTGCTGTCATATCATGTATATCCTGCTCCGCTTCCCCTTGGGAAGGATATACTCCCAATTCTTGTGTGTAAACACATTTTCCTTTCCAATGTTCTAATTAATCTAATAACCACATTTTCCTTTCCATTGGTTTGTTTAACCTTCTTGTGATCTAGTATATGATATAAGCAGAAATAATTCCCTGCTTATAAAACGCCCCGATGTACATCCTTGTCAGTGAGACCCTGTTACTATTGTTGATGACATTCTGGTAACCACCGATGGACGTGAACCTTGCCGATTGGTCCGCCTCGTTCAACGAGCAGGAATATGGTTCTCTTCGTCCCTCGCCCTTGGTACCAACGTGGTTGCCAACATAACTGACACACTATCCTCCGACAAAGCTTGCTATCATAACCGTGTAACATGTCACCGCTCTTTCTACTTTAAACCCATATGGTGGGCCCATAACCCACAGTTCCACAAGATTGAAACCTGGCTCTCCTGTACACCCTTGTTTCTAAGGTTATTTCTCACACTTGGCTTCATATGAAAATCCCAAGTCGCCTTCCGAGAGGCGATCTATTCTGGTATCAGACGCGATACTTATTACCATTGCTCTGAACCCCTTTCACCCCCCTTGTTTCAAGAAACAAACGATTGTCTACTAGGTTGAAGCTTCCTATTGCACCTTACCTTGCTCTCGATGACTTTCTTGAATTTTAACTCGAGAGATGCCTCTATGCCACGTTCACTCACATAGTCCCCACGTACCTATCTTGTGTTGAGCTCCTTCCTTCCAGAGTCTTCCCCCTTACTCCACCCCTTAAATCTCGGGACGAGATTTCTTGTAGTGAAGGAGATTTGTAACACCCCCAGTGTCATGCTACAGTAATCCTCTGTTAATGATGCCATGTCACCACAGTTACTCTTGCTAAACCTCACTTGTTTCAAACACAGGTCAAATTCAAATTCCGAAAACAAGTCAAATTCTTATTTCTTCAAACTATAAAGTAAAAATGTTCGATGGGTTGAAAATATTCGCTAACTAATTGTCATGAATGATTCAACATCATTTGAGATATTTAATTTCCCTTGGAAATTACAACAGTTCCAAATCAGCCTTTGCTTACACTTTTCCATTTGTGAAAAATGCAAATCAATTCAAACTCCTCCCAAACTTTTTGTGGTAGTGCCAAATATTGTAATGTATTTATGTGGCCAAGTTCCAAATTTTTACAAAGACCAATTGGCAGCCCAAAATATTGCAAACATATTCTGCAACAAAATAAAAATAAAATTGGAAAGATGAAAGACCTAAGCTACTATGCATGCGGGGCTCTAGTGCGTACAGCATGGCCTGGCCCAATTTGGCCAGCCTTTCGACCTCCTCCTGCAACAGGAGAAGGCCGAGGCGCCATGGCCGCTGGGAGCTCGCCTCCGCGCACTGCTGCGCCACGGAGGGGATAAGAGCAAGCCCCTGTGGAGAGCTCCTATACGCCGCATTTTGCGGCAAACAGCTCACGCGACGCACACAGGAGGCGCGCGAGTGGGCCGGCCCATCCGCTGTCGCGCAAAATGTAAAATTCGCAAAAAATGATCATGCTACCGACAGTACTCGAACCCGCGACCTGCTGCATATACGCGCAACGAGCTAGCCACCTCGTCAGGAGAGTTGCTCTCAACCATTCGCAGCACCAGGCTTAAAGAAACTGACGACAGCGGCGAAAAATAAAAAACCAGTCCGCCAAATACCAAAAAAATTAAAAAACCAGTCCTACTCAAGTCCTCCCGCCAGAGAAGCGAGTACGTAATCACTGTAGTAACTGAGGTTTAGTATGTAGAATGGCAGCCAGGAGTATATGAACTATAATCCGCGGCACATTAAAACTTGTTTTAAAATTTGAAGCATAATTTTATAAAAAAGAAACTCTTCTTGAAATGCAAACATTATTAGGAGACTCAAATTTTTTAAAAACAAAACAGGAACAAAAAATTCAATACGTGAATATATATATAAGTTATGAACTCCTTTTCATAAACACAAAACATATTTTGAAAACAATAACAAAATTGGAAAACTGAATATTTTTCAAAATTAAACTTTTTTTACAAGAATTGCGCATTTTTTGAATTTGGGAAATGGATTTCCAAATCATGATTTTTAAAAAAAAATGTGAACAAATTTTCAAAACTGCAGTATTTTTTGGAATATGTGAACAAATTTTGGAAACATGAACAATCTTTGGAATTAGTAAAAAAAATTAAACATGTGGACAATTTTTTGAATTTGTGAACAAATTTTGAAACATGAACATTTTTTGAACATGTGAACAAATTTTATGAAGACCAAAGAGTTTGAATGTCCCAAACATTTTTCGGAAATTGAACATTTTTGGAATTTGTGAACAGTTTTATGAAGCATGAACGATTTTTGAATCTTGAGAACAAATTTGGAAGCGCGTACTATTTTTTGAAGCACGAACATTTTATGAATCTTGAGAACAAATTTTGAAACGAAGAACAATTTTGAAAAATCCTAAACAAATTTGGAAGCGCGAACAATTTTTAAAAGCACAAACATTTTTTGTTTCTTCAGAACATATTTTAAAACAAAGAACAATTTTGAAAAATTCCGAACAAATTTGGAAGTGCGAACATTTTTGAGAAACACTATTGTTGAGAAAAAAACGTGAAGGTTGTATGAAACAGCGAACACTTTTAGAAATTGAGAACAAAATTTGTAAAAACTCAACAATTCAAAAAATGCAAACAATTTTTTGAAATGGGAACATTTTGTTCTCCCAAAACCCGAACATTTTTCAAATTTGAAAACAAATTTTGGATACTCAAACATTTTTTAAAACTGGGAACATTTTTTGAAACTCCCGAACAAAACATGAACACATGAACAATTTTTAAAACTTGCGTACATTTTTTTGAAACTCCCGAACAAAAATTGAAGCATGAACATTTTTTGCAATTTGCGAACAATTCTTTAAATGGAAACATTTATGGAAACTCGCAACAAAATTTGAAAACATGAACAGTTTTTGAATTTGATGAACAAATTTTGAAATTGGATGATTTTTTGAAACTCCCAAACATGATTTGAAACATGAACAAAAAGAAAATAAAAAGAGAAGAAAAAGGAATTGAAAGATGAAATAAAGAAACAGAAAAATGAAGAAAAAAAGAAAAAACAATAAAGAAAAAGCAAACAGAAAAAACCAGTGAAAACCGGTTCAAGAACCTTCTAGAAGGTTCCCAAAACCGTTCAGGAACCCTCCAGAAGGTTCCCAAAACCGGGACTCTGTAGCGCCTGTGCTATCTCCTAACTGGGCCGGCCCATCTTGATCGCTAGTCGCTGGCTTCTGTGCGAAGCCTCGACAACTCGACGCAACGAGCGTCCAATAGGGTTTTCCGCCCCTGTGCCCCCTTACTCTTCCCCTGTAACCCTAGCACGCCCGTTCCCCTCGCTCGTTTCTCTCCCCCTCGAGTTCGTCCGCGCCCGAAGACGCCGTCGCCGCCGCCCCATCGTTGCCGTCGCCACCGAGCTTCCCGCGGGCTGAAACCTTGCGAGGAGAACTGTCGGGCTCGTCTACTTCGACTATAACCACCAGTTCGAGTCGGGGCGCCGTCAAACTTCGGGATCGAGCCGTCTTCCCCGCCACAGCCATCGTCGTCGTCGATTTGCTCCACCAAGCCTCCCCCGAGCTCGCCTTTGCACAACTACATGGCTCGGTGAGGCCACCTCGTCCGATTCCCTTCGACCCCCCTTTGATTCTTTCTCTGATTTAGGCCGTATTTCACCGCTAGACGCCGCGCCCCCACGCGCTGCTACCTTCTGCCGTCGCCGCGGTAAACGTCGCCGCGCGCCATGTTGGCCCCTGCTCACCGGCCGCGCATGCGCCGCCCGCTCGCCGGTCGTCGCCCGCCCTGGCCGGAGCCGTCCCATCCCCATCCGCGCGCGCCCTGCTGCGCCTGACGCCGTCCGCGCCCGCCGTTACCTGGCGCGGCTGTCCCCGAGCTCGGCCATGTTGGCGCCGTGATGCGCGTGCGCTTGCTCAGCTGCTGCTTTGCGGTTGCTGATGCACTGCCGCTGCTCGTCCTGCCGCTGTGCTGCTTGTTGCTTAGCTGCTGCTCCGCTACTAACTGCTACTGCTGCTACCGAGTCATGCTGTTGCCTTGTTGCTCCTGCTGCCACTGCATAGCTACCGCCGTCGCTGCTGTTTCGTTAACTGTTGTCGCGTGTTTGCTGGTCGCTCTGGCTCATAGCTGCAAAGTTGTTTGCTGAAGAAAAGACTGACGAAACTGAACCGTGAAGAAACCTACGAGACTACCAGAAAGCTTACCCCGTCCAAGCTTGGTCATGTGCTATGTGTGCGTTTGTGTGCACACCCGTGAGGCTGGCCGTGCAACCAGGCCGGCCCTTGTTGATTAGAGCTAGGTGGTGCTAAATTAATCTGGTAACAGATGACGTTTGGTTCCCCATTAATTAGGTTTGTTTTATTTATTTGTTTATAGGTATAGCATATGACATGTGGACCCACATGCACTGTTCACTTTTTGACCCATTCAACTTTGACTTATTGATTTGACCGGCCCCACCTGTCATACCCCCTATGTGGGTACACTCCGTGTACCCATGGCAAATTGCAGTTTAATTTCGAATTAATATTAAATTCAGAAAATTATTTAACTTTGGAAATTCATATAAAATAATCTGTAACTCGGATGAAAAAGTTTTATACATGAAAGTTGCTCAGAAAAATCCAACGAATCCGAACACACGATCCGTTTACCTGTTCGATGCCTCTAACTATTTGAACATGAAACTTTCTCCCTCCGGTCATCTGTTTGACACAGGTCCGAAACCGGGAAAACATTCCCGGTTGACTTCCCCCCTCGCCGGTATCGTGTAGCACCGCGTTAGAACATGCCTAGCTCTGCCTGTTATCCTGTTATGCTATGTTTGCTTTATATTTACTATTTCTTCCCCCTCTTCTCTTCGGTAGACCCCGAGACCGATGCTGCCCCTGTGATCGACTACGTCACCGACGACCCCTCCTTGCCAGAGCAACCAGGCAAGCCCCCCCTTTGATCATCCCGATATCGCCCATTCCATTCTCTCATACTTGCATTAGATTTTGCTATTGTTATTGTTTGCTCCTATTCTGATGCATAGCCTGCTTTTATAACCTGCTTATTGTTACCTTACCGGCTTATCCTAAACTGCTTAGTATAGGTTGGTTAGTGATCCATCAGTGACCCCCACCTTGTCCTTGTTGCCCCTGCTTCATCATTGAAGACCCGATTAACGGGATCGAAGACTAGGCCCCGGCACCGCACATCACTTTCCCCTTAGTTGCTTGACACTGCTGGGTTACTATCGAGTGCCGAGGGTGAGACCTCTACAGCACTTCTGATATTAACCCTGTAGTGTAGCTATTCGGTCGTGGTCATCGAGGGTGATTCCGCCTTAACCACTTCTGATACGACTCTGTCGTGCAACCCCTCAAGTGTGAACATCGGGGGTGATTCCTCTTACGTTCATCTTGATGATTACATCGAGTGGAGTTCACCGGGGGTGATTCCTCGGGTTTTCCCCTTGATGATTGGACACGCGGATACTTGGACTTTACAACTGTTACTTGGAAGGGCGGGTCGACCCTGAGGGGTACCCGCGAGTGATGTGGAGACGGGTTGACCTGGAGGGTGCCCGCGAGATAATTACGAGGCGTGGCCGAGCATTCTTAGTCCTTGCCGCAAGTCCTCGAGACGGGGCAACGGGGTCACATCTTTCGTGAGTCTCTGCTTGTTACCGCGCGTTCCTAATCCACTACGATTTGGATATTTGATCCGAGGGGCCTCTGGCCTGATAGCACTAACCATCACGTGGGCATAGTATGGGCGTTCTGCGTCGTATGCATCAGCCGAAGCTTAATAGACGTCAGCGACTGAGCGGCGCGCGCCGGGTTGGACTGCGTAAGCACCTGCCTTGTTGAAGGAGGTAGCTAGGTCTGCTCACCGGCCGCGTACGCAACGTGCAGGAGTTCCCGGGGAGATGGCCCATGACCCCTGGGGGCATAGGTTTAGTCCGGCGTGCTGGCCTCTCTATTAAGCCTAGGTCGGGTTGCGGCGTATTGTTTGGCCGAGGCCGGGCATGACCCAGGAAAGTGTGTCCGGCCGGAGTTAAGCGAGCGTGGTGGGTAAGTTGGTGCACCCCTGCAGGGAAGAACTAATCTATGCGTAGCCTGTCCTACGGTAACGGACACTTGGAGTTGTATCCCGATCGATACAAGTAGAACTGGATACTTGTGATGAGAATTGGATTGTGATGAGGTGATAACCGGATAGTATGGCTCTGGGATTGCTTTCTCGCAGATCTCTGGCCGAGGTTGATAACACTACTACTACTTTACATTATGCTACTCTACTCCCTCCTGTTTGCTGCAAGATGGTGGTTTCCAGAAGATGCTAGTCTTCGATAGGACTAGGCCTTCTCTCTATTCTGGCATTTCCGCAGCCCAGTCCACATATACAGCCCCTCTTTGATAATGTTGCATATGTAGTGTAGATCCTTGCTTGCGAGTACTTTGGATGAGTACTCACGGTTGCTTTGCTCCCCCTTTCCCCCCTTCTTTCTTCTTTCTGGTTGTTGCAACCAGATGGTGGAGTCCAGGAGCCAGATGCCACCTTTGACGACGACTGCTACTACCACGAGGGTGCCTACTACTACGTGAAGACCGCCGACGATCAGGAGTAGTTAGGAGGCTCCCAGGCAGGAGGCCTTGCCTTTTCGATTGATGTTGTTTTTGTGCTAGCCTTCTTAAGGCAAACTTGTCTAACTTATGTCTGTACTCAGATATTGTTGCTTCCGCTGACTCTTGTGTATTCGAGCTTATGTATTCGAGCCATTGAGGCCCCTGACTTGTAATATAAAGCTTGTATTATTTTAATTTGTGTCTAGAGTTGTGTTGTGATATTTTCCCATGAGTCCTTGATCTTGATCGTACACATTTGCGTGCATGATTAGTGTACGATTGAATCGAGGGCGTCACAATGAGCATCTCCATATCCCATTGATACGCCTAGTTGATGTGAGACTATCTCCTTATTTTTGTCTTCTCCACAACCACCATATTCTATTTCACCTATACTGCTATGTCCATGGCTCACGCTCATGTATTGCATGAAAGTTGAAATGGTTTGAGAACATCAAAAGTATGAAACAATTGCTTAGCTTGTCATCGGGGTTGTACATGATTTGAATATTTTGTGTGATGAAGATCGAGCATAGCCAGACTATATGATTTTGTAGGGATAGCTTTCTTTGGCCATATTATTTTGAGAAGACATGATTGCTTTGTTAGTATGCTTGAAGTATTATTGTTTTTATATCAATATTAAATTTTTGTTTTGAATCTTATGGATCTGAACATTCATGCCATAATAAATAAAATTACATGGATAAATATGCTAGGTAGCATTCCACATCAAAAATTCTGTTCTTATCATTTACCTACTCAAGGACGAGCAGGGATTAAGCTTGGGATGCTTGATACGTCTCTAACGTATATATGATTTTTGATTGTTCCATGCTATCAAATTATCTGTTTTGGATGTTTTATATGCATTAACATGCTATTTTATATTATTTTTGTGAGTAACTTATTAACCTAGAGCCCAGTGCCATTTTCTGTTTTTTTCCTTGTTTTCGAGCTTCGCGGAAAAGGAATACCAAACGGAGTCAAGACGGAATAAAACTTTTGTGATGATTTTTGTTGGAACAGAAGACACCCAGCAGACTTGGAGTTCAAGTCAGAAGAGCCACAAGGCGACGACAAGGGTGGAGGGCGGCCCAGGGGGTAGGGCACGCCCCCTACCTTGTGGGCCCCTCGTGACCTTGCTGGCCTAGTTCTTCCTCCTATATATTCACATATATTCCCAAACCTCCACAAGTATCCACGAAAACACTTTTCCACCGCCGCAACCTTCTGTTCTCGTGAGATCCCATCTTGCTGCCTTTTCCGACATCCCACAGGAGGGGTATTCGATCACGGAGGGCATCTACATCAACCCTATTGCCCTTCAGATGAAGCGTGAGTAGTTTACCTCAGACATACGGGTCCATAGCTAGTATCTAGATGGCTTCTTCTCTCTCTTTGATTCTCAATACCATGTTCACCTCGATGTTCTTGGAGATTTATACGATGTAATCTTCTTTTGCGGTGTGTTTGTCGAGACCTGATGAATTATGGATTTATGATCAGCTTATCTATGAATAATATTTGAATCTTCTCTGAATTCTTATATGCATGATTTGATATCTTTGTATTTCTCTTCGAATTATCGGTTTGGTTTGGTCAACTAGATTGGTTTTTCTTGCAATGGAAAGGTGCTTAGCTTTGGGTTCAATTTTGCATGATTTCACCCAGTGACACAGTAGGGGTAGCGAGACACGTATTGAATTGTTGCCATCGAGGATAAAAAGATGAGGTTTACATCATATTGCGTGAGTTTATTCCTCTACATCATGCCATCTTACTTAAGGTGTTACTCCCTTCTTTATGAACTTATACTCTAGATGCATGCTGGATAGCGGTTGATGTGTGGAGTAATAGTAGTAGATGCATGCAGGAGTCGGTCTACTTAACACGGACATGATGCCTATATTTCATAATCATTGCCTTGGATATCGTCATAACTTTGCACTTCTCTATCAATTGCTCGACAGTAATTTGTTCACCCACCATATTATTTGCCTTCCAGAGAGAATCCTCTAGTGAAACCTATGGCCCCCGGGTCTATTTTCCATCATATTAATTTCTGATCTACTATTTTGCAATCTTTTACTTTCATATCTATAAACCAAAAAAACCCAAAAATATTTTATCTTTTGTTTAGTTTTATTTATCTATCTCTATCAGATCTCACCTTTGCAGACCGTGAAGGGAGATTGACAACCCCTTCATCGCGTTTGGTACAAGTGTTTGATTGTTTGTGTAGGTATTGGTGATTTGCGCGTTCTTCTCCTACTAGAGTGATACCTTGGTTCTTAACTGAGGGAAATACTTATCTCTACTTTGCTGCCTCACCCTTTCCTCTTCAAGGGAAAAACCTACGCAAGCTCAAGAAGTAGCACACCTTGGGAGTGGATCCTTACCCTTAAGTCATATCAGAGAATGACATTTATGACAATTCATGTCGGGTAGCCCCTGGTTATAAATAGCCGCCCCCCACAACCACTTGTTGGTTGGCTGCTTCGAGAGAACTTGACATTTGTCATTTGAGAGCAACCCATCCTATGATGACTTTGAGAGAATCCTAAGTGAGGAAAAACCCAGAGCCAAAGTGATTGAGCATCACTAAAGAGATTGATCTGTGTGATCCGACGCCTTTTCCCTTTGAAGGCTGTCATTCTTCTAGATGGTTAGGTGTCAAAGTGCTGAGTACACCAAGAGTCATTATGGTGTGCCGGTGAACAAGTCTATGAAGGTTTTGGAAGTCTACCTTGAAGACTTACCATGAGTGATTGGGCGTGGACTAAGTGAACTTAGCTCAAGTGGAATACGATGAGGAATGTGTGTCACTACTAGGAAAAGGCCTACTAATGGCGCACCAGTTTGCCTATTAATGGCGCACAACTGGTGCGCCATTAGTACCACGCCACTAGTATGCCTAGAGGTGCGCCATTACTATCTGACTTACTAATGGCACACCACATCGCCATTAGTAATATTTTTTTTCAAAAAAAATTTCAAATTTTTTATTTTTTTTTAAAAAATTCAAAAATTTTTATTATTATTTTTTCGTTTTTTTCTTAATCTCGGGTCACTGTGGCTTAATCTGGGGTCAATATGCTTAATCTAAGGTAAAATCGCACTTCGTGGTCAAACTTTCCGAACGGTCACCCATCAAAACTTCCCAAAAGGTCACCCATCCTCACACCACTCCAGCCCAAGCACGCTTAACTTCAGAGTTCTATCCAACCCCAGCACCAGCTCACTTCACACGCACTTGTTGATATATCTAGCATATCAATCCTATTAAACCTTGTTGATGTTTAGGACTTTGTTCATGTTCATGAGTGTGATGAAATTTTGAAAAAATAATTCAAACTTCCGTTCATATTACGTATCAAATTTTGAAAAAAAAATTCCGAAAAAAAATTGAAACTATTTTTTTCTGTTACTAGTGGCGCACCTAGCAAACGGTGCGCCACTAATAAGTTTGAAATTTTTTGAATTTTTTTGCCTCCAGATCTTAAAAGCCTCGTAACTTTTTTCTGTTAGGTTTTTGAGGATTTTGAAAATGCTTAACGGGGTTCCCCCCGTTAAATTCGGATGTAACTTTTCGAGTAGATGATTTTTCATATAGAAAACTTTTTAATCCGAGTTCGTATGCAAAACTTATGCCCATTTTACAAATTCCAGAGAGATTTTGCAAATAAAGTCGAAATTCATATTTGTAAATTTTCCCAACAACTAGACCACATATCACATGGGAAACTTATTTTCTTTTATTTTTTTGAAATTTTCATCATTTTCTTTTATTTTTTTAAACTAAAAAGGCGGTCAGGGGGGGGGGGGTGCATTCGGTGGAATTTTTGGGCCATGTTAGTCATGGCGCACCGTGGGAGTGGTGCGCCATTACTAGTTCAAATAGTAATGGCGCACCACTCCCATGGTGTGCCATTACTAGTTTTGAAAAAAAATTGAAAAAAATTTACTAGTGGCGTACCGTGGATGTGGTGCGCCATTACTAGTTAAAACTAGTAATGGCGCACTATCCCCTTCTGCGCCATTACTAGTTATAAAAAAAATTAAATTTTTTTTACTAATGGCGCACCGTGGATGTGGTGCGCCATTACTAGTTTAACTAGTAATGGCGCATTATACCCTGGTGCACCATTAGTAGTTTTGAAAAAAAATAAAAAAAATTGTTACTAATGGCGCACTGTGGATGTGGTGCGCCATTAGTATTTGGACACTAATGGCGCACCAACACATGGTGCGCCATTAGTATATAGTAGTGGCGCACCACATGTCTGGTGCGCCATTAGTGTCCATTTCATCTATAGCCCTTTTCCTAGTAGTGTGTCCTCTAAGTTGCTACTCAGCCGCCTCAACCAGACGTACAGTTGATACAGCAACTAGAACTGATCTGCCAAATTGCATTGTCTTCACCGAGCCAACCTGGTTTCAAATTCCTCACCCTCTCCTACATTATTCCGCTGCTGAAGAATTTGTGATCTATCTTTTGATGAATTTGAACTGAAGTATTTCATCATGCTATCTTTCATTTCCTCAGTTCATATTCTTCACGCGTGTATGCCTATCTGATTGCAAGTTATTCACTATTACATATCCTGATTGCATGTACTCTGATTTTATGATGACTTAGTTTCCCTCGTGTTTCTATTTCTTCACTCTGATCTTTGTCAAATTCCTTAGAGTTTGATGAATTTCCAAAAATCTCCCATTCACCCCCTCTAGGAGTAAACCTCCACTTTTAGAACCTACTATTAAAATAAAGATCAAAAATCATGAGTGGAATGCTGTGACGCCCGGGTAATTAAGCTACAGTAATCCCACGCTAATGGTGCCACGTTAGCTCCGTTACTATTACTAATCCATCGTTAAATCAAAACCGATCCAAAATTAAAATTCAAAATTTGGTAAATAATAAAAGTTTTCAAACGTTAAAATAAAAATGTTCGGTTTGTACTAAATATTACATAGATAATTATGGTGTAGAAGACACAATTTTATAAAATGCATAAATGTTTTAAATTGATTTAAAACAGAAGAGAAAATAAATAAAAGAAAGAAAATACAAAAGAGACAAACAAAAAGATAAAGAAAAAAAGAAGAACCCCCCTGTGCTGAATGGCCCAGCTAGCCAACAGGCCACCAGCCCCACTGGGCCAATCCATCAGGCCTAGCCGGCCACTCCCACCCCACTCTCCATATCCCCTATCAGCCGAAACCCTAGCTACCACGATTCCACCCCCCACTCGCTCGCTCCCCCACTCCCCCCTGTTTCTGGATCAGGGCAAACCGCCCCGACCCCATCGTCCCGACTCCGTCGCCCCTTGCCGGCGTTGCTCGACGCCCTGACGCACCGTCCTCGACCTCCTTCGCCCCGATCTGGATCGGGGCTCAACCCCGACCGCGCCCCGCCGACGTCGCCGTTGTCGCCCGTGGATCCCACGGCCCGCTGCCGAGCTTCGTCGCTGGATCCACCGCCTCCTCGTCTCCTTCTCACGCCACTGGACCTCACCGCCGCCCCGCCTGGACATCGTCGGAGCCGCCTCGCCGGACCTCTCCGCTGGACTACTTCCTCTCTGTCCCCGTCGTCTCCATCTCCTCCCCGCGCACCACTGCCTAGTCCCTACAGCCCCGCGGTGAGGAACCCCAACCGTCCTCCCTCCGCTCTGACCCCGCACTGCTACGCACGGTCGTGCCTCTGCTCGCACGCAGCTCGCCCCTCCCCTGCACAGCGCTCGGGGCCGCGCCGAGCGCTCCCTGCACGCGCATGTGTGCGCTCACCCGCGCCCCGTGGCCGCGCCTTGGCCTGGTCATTCGTCCGCGTAGCGCCCCTAACGTCCTCCCCGTGCTCGCACCGCTGCTGTGTGCCCTCGCGCACGCGGCCGCCTCAGGCCATCGACCTTTCCCCCCACTCCGACGTTGTGTCGTGGCCGCCAGCACTGAGTCGGGTGCGCCCCTGCTGGCCACACCCGCAGCCGCTCATTCGGGCTGCGCCCAGCGCCCACAAGCGTCCGACCCGCATAGGCCTCAGGGGCCTATGACAGCTGGGCCTCGCCCCCCTTTGACAATGACTGGTGGGCCAAGCCCTAGAACGTTTTAAAATAAAAATAAAATAAAATAAAAATGAATTAATAAATTTATAATTAATTAATTAATTAATCAATTAGTGAATTAATTAAGTTAATTAATCCTATTTCAGCTACTCCGAGTTTCGTCATGTGATTTGTGTTGTTTGTTGCTTTCTTCTTAGCTTCATTTGCATTGCATCATGTCATCATGCCATCATATCATTAATTTTTATAACTCAGCTAAATAAATTGCATGGATCTTCGGTCCATTTAAATCGAGGGAACTCACATGGTGACTTCTCTTTATAACATATCCTCCAATATTAGGGAGCCATAATAAAATTATTCCATTTATTTGGAATTAACCATAACACACTTGCAAAATCCCAATGCCTTTGTTGTCTTAATTCTTGATCTCCAACTTTGCCATTTATTCTTTCATCATCTTCGAGAGCTCCACCAAAAATCTCAACATTTTGGCTACTCCTAAAGTCTAGACTTCATTCAAACTCCTTTGGTGCAAGTTAAATAATTTTAGATTTAACTTCTCCTATTTTGTTGGAACCATTTTTGTTGGGTTGGAAATATTCCGTAAAGCCTTACAAATATGTCCCACCATTTTTTCTTGTTCTTGGCCTTTTCTTTTAATTCTTTTGAATGCTCTCTATTTTTTTTTTGCAAAAGATATAGAGAGTAGGAGCCCAACAGCGTGGGCCTCTTGGACGTCCCAGGCCCAGCCGCCGGCCTCTAAGGCCCAGCCGGCCCCTGCCTAGCTAACCCTAGCCTCCAGCTAAGCCCGATCGCTTCTCCCTCTCGTTCCCATCGCCGCCGCCAGAAGCCAGCTCCCTCGATCCCACTTCTCTCCTTGTTTCCCTCCTCCTCACACGCTCGCAACAGAGGTCGAGATCCCGATCCCGATCCCAGCATGCGCGAGCCAGTGCCGCCGCCTTGTCCACTCCGGTGAGGCCGCCGCCGCGCCATCTCGCCTCCTCCCCGTCTCACGCGAGGGCCGCCGCGCCAAGTCCCTGGAGCCCCGCCGCCCGTTCGTCGCCCCACTGCTGCGTCCCGCATGCCCGCCGCCGCCTTCGTCACAGTGTCGCCGCCTTCCCCACTCCGGCGTGGACGCCAGCCACCAGAGCCTCCCAGTCGGCGAGCCCCTTCCTCGTCGGGCCTCATCTTCTTCTCCTCGTGTGCGAGCTGCACCGCGCCGAGCCACCCGGAGCCCTGCACCACGCTTGACCCCAAGCTCTCCTCCTCGTCGTCCATCTCCAGCCCCGTCTTCGCCGTTGTCCAGGCCGCCGCTGACCCTCCACGGCCACGGGATCCTCCCATGCCTCCTTGCCATGCCTTTCTTGCTCACCTTCATGGACGCCCCTGCCGCATGTTGCTTCCACTTGCTGGACCGTCAAATACACTAGAGGCCGCGTTGACCACAAGTACCCCTT
Organism: Triticum timopheevii; assembly: GCA_963921465.1. Lineage (NCBI taxonomy): Eukaryota > Viridiplantae > Streptophyta > Magnoliopsida > Poales > Poaceae > Triticum > Triticum timopheevii. The sequence goes on from OY997270.1 coordinate 148,387,146, forward strand.
CGGATATGCCGAGGTCGACTACGCTCGGCGATGCGACAAGTACCTCTACCGACGACCCGCCAAGACCCTGAACAACTACCGCCGCCGCCGTGTACCACTACTTCCACTACCGTCGCGAGAACGTCTACTTCCACTACTTCCACTACAAACTCGACCCGCTCCGGAAATGCACGCTTCGAAGGTATAACAGCCGAGTCGACCGCCGAATGCATGTTGTATGAGATGCCCGTGTTTGCACCATGTCCGAGTTGTTCCTTGCGCGTTCCTCATTGCCTTGCCGTCGACACGTGGAAACCCGGTAACCGGGATCACCCCACCATCTTGAATGGCACGCTCTCCACACGTTCTTTTGCACCGACATCTCAATCGAGTTATCGGAACCGATATGTTGCCGTGGCATCATTTTCGGATATGTTGTCGTGGCACCATTTTTGTTTCGCCGCCGTGGCACCCTTTTCGTTCCGCCATGGTGACCAAATGCTTCATAACTTGCTCATGTCAACATTTTCATAAAATTGCTTAAAACTTGCATATGTCATCCGCATCATGATAACAACATTTAAAATGTTTAAACTTGTTGTTGCATTAAATTGCTAAATGCATATGGGGATTTACCGGAGTTGTTGTTTTTATATCCGGCCCCATTTAAATTGTTTAGATGGTATAGTTTTTGTTATGCTTCACCACTAGCCATGTTAACCAATATTTAATTTTGTTGAGTAGCTTATAACGAGAGAGAACTAAATAATTGATATGGTGTTTCGTCAATAAGCAACTCGTTGCATATTGAGCTCCACTTAACTTGTAGTGTTGTTTTTGCATATTGCCATGCCATGCCTCATTAAACCGGGCATGCATCACACTTGATTGTGCATCATGCCATGTTTATGCTTGTGTGTTTACCATGTTGTTTGCTTCTTTCCGGTTTGCTTCTCTCGTTAGCTTCGGTTTTGTTCCGGAGTTGTGAGGATCCGTTCGACTACGTTCGTTTGTCTTCTTCATGGACTCATTCTTCTTCCTTGCGGGATTTCAGGCAAGATGATCATACCCTCGAAATCACTACTATCTTTGCTATGCTAGTTTGCTCGCTCTTTTGCTATGCTAATGCTACGATGCCTACCATTTGCTTGTCAGCCTCCCAAATTGCCATGTCAAACCTCTAACCCACCTTGTCCTAGCAAACCGTTGATTGGCTATGTTACCGCTTTGCTCAGCCCCTCTTATAGCGTTGCTAGTTGCAGGTGAAGTTGAAGATTGCTCCATGTTGGAACGTGATGATTTTGGGATATCACAATATCTCTTATTTAATTAATGCATCTATATACTTGGTAAAGGGTGGAAGGATCGGCCTTATGCCTGGTGTTTTGTTCCACTCTTGTCGCCCTAGTTTCCGTCATATCGGTGTTATGTTCCCGGATTTTGTGTTCCTTACATGGTTGGGCTATAATGGGAACCTCTTGACAGTTCGCCTTAAGTAAAACTCCTCCAGCAAGGCCCAACATTGGTTTTAACATTTGCCACCTAAGCCTTTTTCCCTTGGGTTCTGCAGACTCAAGGGTCATCTTTATTTTACCCCCGGGCCAGTGCTCCTCTGAGTGTTGGTCCAAACTAGAGCACCGTGCGGGACCATTCCTTGGCAACTTGGATTACGTCGGTACCTGTATGCTTAGCTTATCCGGTGTGCCTTGAGAATGAGATATGTGCAGCTCCTATCGGGATTTGTCGGCACAGCGGGTGGTCTTGCTGGTTTAGTTTTACCCTGTCGAAATGTCTTGTTGTACCGAGATACCGAGTCTGATCGGAGTGTCTCGGGTGGAGGTCTATTCCTCCGTTGACCGTGAGAGCTTGTCATGGGCTAAGTTGGGACACCCCTGTAGGGTATTATCTTTCGAAAGCCGTGCCCGCGGTTATTTGGCAGTTGGGAATTTGTTAATGTCCGGTTGTAGAAAACCCGAAGTTGACCTTAATTAAAATACATCAACCGCGTGTGTAACCGTGATGGTCTCTTTCCGGCGGAGTCCGGGAAGTGAACACGGTGTTGGAGTTATGTTTGACGTAAGTAGTTTCAGGATCACTTCTTGATCGCTACTAGCTTCACGACCGTGCCTTGCTTCTCTTCTCGCTCTCTTTTGCGATTGTAGCCACCATATATGCTAGTCGCTTGCTGCAGCTCCCCCCTCATTACTCCATCCTTCCTATAAGCTTAAATAGTCTTGATCTCGCGGGTGCGAGATTGCTGAGTCCCCGTGGCTCACAGATACTTCCAAAACCAGTTTGCAGGTGCCTATGTTACCGAGCAGGTGACGCAACCAAGCTCAAGGAGGAGCTCGATGAAGATCTTGCCCTTTGTGTTGTTTCGTTCTAGTTGATCAGTAGTGGAGCCCAGTTGGGGTCGATCGGGGACCTTTGTCGCATTTGGGGTTCTTCTTTTATTTTGGTTCCGTAGTCGGACCTTGATTGTATCTGGATGATGTAATGCTTTATTCATGTAATTGTGTGAAGTGGCGATTGTAAGCCAACTATGTATCTCTTTCCCTTATGTATTACATGGGTTGTGTGAAGATTACCTCACTTGCGACATTGCTTTCAATGCGGTTATGCCTCTAAGTCGTGCTTCGACACGTGGGAGATATAGCCGCATCGAGGGCGTTACAAGTTGGTAATCAGAGCCTTCCCCGACCTTAGGAGCCCCACTGCTTGATCGTTTTTAGCGGCCGAGTTGTGTCTAGAAAAATGTTTTGAGTCATTTAGGATTATATATATCGGAGAGTTAGGAATTCTTTTTACTCCTCAGTCTCTTCATCGCTCTGGTAAGGCATCCTGACGTAGAGTTTTGACTCTTCTCTTCTCAAATTTCACTAAACTTTTTTTAGGATCACGCGGGTATCTTGGAATCGTTCCGATGGTTTTATGATGAGAACATTGTCTTGGTGCCTCATGTCAGGGGTTTAGTGGAAGTGTCCCGGGGAGTTGAGCTCTGAGGTGTTGTCGTCATAATTTTATCGTTGCAGTTCTGGAATTCCTGAGTTTAGTACGCCGACATCGAAAATCTCTTTTATGCAGTTCGTTGGTGAGATAACCCCGCTAACCCAGTACTGAGGTGAGTACGGGAGTATTGCCATGACTCGTATAACGGATGTTTTTCGAAGGTTGAGGTACACGATTTCCGAAGGTTTCTTGGTTATGTGTTGACGGATGGATACAGCTGGATGTAGGATTTGCTAGTTTTGGGTGAGATATTATGCTTCCCCTGTATCCCCAACACCTGATTGCATAACCGGAAAATTTCGGGAGTTTCATAGGTGGGAATTCAAGTAGCTCTTAGGATATCTTTCCGACAGATGTATGATATGAAATTGGGGTTCGACTTCTAGTGGTCCGCCTATTCAGACCGACGCTCCAGAAGACTTCCAGCTACTCCGAGTTTCGTCATGTGATTTGTGTTGTTTGTTGCTTTCTTCTGAGCTTCATTTGCATTGCATCATGTCATCATGCCATCATATCATTAATTTTTATAACTCAGCTAAATAAATTGCATGGATCTTTGGTCCATTTAAATCGAGGGAACTCACATGGTGACTTCTCTTTATAACATATCCTCCAATATTAGGGAGCCATAATAAAATTATTCCATTTATTTGGAATTAACCATAACACACTTGCAAAATCCCAATACCTTTGTTGTCTTAATTCTTGATCTCCAACTTTGCCATTTATTCTTTCATCATCTTCTGGAGCTCCACCAAAAATCTCAACATTTTGGCTACTCCTAAAGTCTAGACTTCATTCAAACTCCTTCGGTGCAAGTTAAATAATTTTAGATTTAACTTCTCCTATTTTGTTGGAACCATTTTTGTTGGGTTGGAAATATTCCGTAAAGCCTTACAAATATGTCCCACCATTTTTTCTTGTTCTTGGCCTGTTCTTTTAATTCTTTTGAATGCTCTCTATTTTTTTCTGCTAAAGAGATAGAGAGTAGGAGCCCAACAGCCTGGGCCTGTTGGACCTCCCAGGCCCAGCCGCCGGCCTCTAAGGCCCAGCCGGCCCCTGCCTAGCTAACCCTAGCCTCCAGCTGAGCCCGATCGCTTCTCCCTCTCGTTCCCATCGCCGCCGCCAGAAGCCAGCTCCCCCGATCCCACTTCTCTCCTTGTTTCCCTCCTCCTCACACGCTCGCAACAGAGGTCGGGATCCCGATCCCGATCCCAGCATGCGCGAGCCAGTGCCGCCACCTTATCCACTCCGGTGAGGCCGCCGCCGCGCCATCTCGCCTCCTCCCCGTCTCCCGCGAGGGCCGCCGCGCCAAGTCCCTGGAGCCCCGCCGCCCGTTCGTCGCCCCACTGCTGCGTCCCGCGTGCCCGACGCCGCCTTCGTCATAGTGTCGCCGCCTTCCCCACTCCGGCGTGGACGCCAGCCACCAGAGCCTCCCAGTCGGCGAGCCCCTTCCTCGTCGGGCCTCATCTTCTTCTCCTCGTGTGCGAGCTGCACCGCGCCGAGCCACCCGGAGCCCTGCACCACGCTCGACCCCAAGCTCTCCTCCTCGTCGTCCATCTCCAGCCCCGTCTCCGCCGTTGTCCAGGCCGCCGCTGGCCCTCCACGGCCACGGGATCCTCCCCTGCCTCCTTGCCATGCCTTTCCTGCTCACCATCATGGATGCCCCTGCCGCATGTTGCTTCCACTTGCTGGACCGTCAAATACACTAGAGGCCGCGTTGACCACAAGTACCCCTTCGGATATGCCGAGGTTGACTACGCTCGGCGATGCGACAAGTACCTCTACCGACGACCCGCCAAGACCCTGAACAACTACCGCCGCCGCCGTGTACCACTACTTCCACTACCGTCGCGAGAACGTCTACTTCCACTACTTCCACTACAAACTCGACCCGCTCCGGAAATGCACGCTTCGAAGGTATAACAGCCGAGTCGACCGCCGAATGCATGTTGTATGAGATGCCCGTGTTTGCACCATGTCCGAGTTGTTCCTTGCGCGTTCCTCATTGCCTTGCCGTCGACACGTGGAAACCCGGTAACCGGGATCACCCCACCATCTTGCATGGCACGCTCTCCACACGTTCTTTTGCACCGACATCTCAATCGAGTTATCGGAACCGATATGTTGCCGTGGCATCATTTTCGGATATGTTGTCGTGGCACCATTTTTGTTTCGCCGCCGTGGCACCCTTTTCGTTCCGCCATGGTGACCAAATGCTTCATAACTTGCTCATGTCAACATTTTCATAAAATTGCTTAAAACTTGCATATGTCATCCGCATCATGATAACAACATTTAAAATGTTTAAACTTGTTGTTGCATTAAATTGCTAAATGCATACGGGGATTTACCGGAGTTGTTGTTTTTATATCCGGCCCCATTTAAATTGTTTAGATGGTATAGTTTTTGTTATGCTTCACCACTTGCCATGTTAACCAATATTTAATTTTGTTGAGTAGCTTATAACGAGAGAGAACTAAATAATTGATGTGGTGTTTCGTCAATAAGCAACTCGTTGCATATTGAGCTCCACTTAACTTGTAGTGTTGTTTTTGCATATTGCCATGCCATGCCTCATTAAACCGGGCATGCATCACACTTGATTGTGCATCATGCCATGTTTATGCTTGTGTGTTTACCATGTTGTTTGCTTCTTTCCGGTTTGCTTCTCTCGTTAGCTTCGGTTTTGTTCCGGAGTTGTGAGGATCCGTTCGACTACGTTCGTTTGTCTTCTTCATGGACTCATTCTTCTTCCTTGCGGGATTTCAGGCAAGATGATCATACCCTCGAAATCACTACTATCTTTGCTATGCTAGTTTGCTCGCTCTTTTGCTATGCCAATGCTACGATGCCTACCATTTGCTTGTCAGCCTCCCAAATTGCCATGTCAAACCTCTAACCCACCTTGTCCTAGAAAACCGTTGATTGGCTATGTTACCGCTTTGCTCAGCCCCTCTTATAGCGTTGCTAGTTGCAGGTGAAGTTGAAGATTGCTCCATGTTGGAACGTGATGATTTTGGGATATCACAATATCTCTTATTTAATTAATGCATCTATATACTTGGTAAAGGGTGGAAGGCTCGGCCTTATGCCTGGTGTTTTGTTCCACTCTTGCCGCCCTAGTTTCCGTCATATCGGTGTTATGTTCCCGGATTTTGCGTTCCTTACACGGTTGGGCTATAATGGGAACCCCTTGACAGTTCGCCTTAAGTAAAACTCCTCCAGCAAGGCCCAACATTGGTTTTAACATTTGCCACCTAAGCCTTTTTCCCTTGGGTTCTGCAGACTCAAGGGTCATCTTTATTTTACCCCCGGGCCAGTGCTCCTCTGAGTGTTGGTCCAAACTAGAGCACCGTGCGGGACCATTCCTTGGCAACTTGGATTACGTCGGTACCTGTACGCTTAGCTTATCCGGTGTACCCTGAGAACGAGATATGTGCAGCTCCTATCGGGATTTGTCGGCACAACGGGTGGTCTTGCTGGTTTAGTTTTACCCTGTCGAAATGTCTTGTTGTACCGAGATACCGAGTCTGATCGGAGTGTCTCGGGGTGGAGGTCTATTCCTCCGTTGACCGTGAGAGCTTGTCATGGGCTAAGTTGGGACACCCCTGCAGGGTATTATCTTTCGAAAGCCGTTCCCGCGGTTATGTGGCAGATGGGAATTTGTTAATGTCCGATTGTAGAAAACCCGAAGTTGACCTTAATTAAAATACATCAACCGCGTGTGTAACCGTGATGGTCTCTTTCCGGCGGAGTCCGGGAAGTGAACACGGTGTTGGAGTTATGTTTGACGTAAGTAGTTTCAGGATCACTTCTTGATCGCTACTAGCTTCACGACCGTGCCTTGCTTCTCTTCTCGCTCTCTTTTGCGATTGTAGCCACCATATATGCTAGTCGCTTGCTGCAGCTCCCCCCTCATTACTCCATCCTTCCTATAAGCTTAAATAGTCTTGATCTCGCGGGTGCGAGATTGCTGAGTCCCCGTGGCTCACAGATACTTCCAAAACCAGTTTGCAGGTGCCTATGTTACCGAGCAGGTGACGCAACCAAGCTCAAGGAGGAGCTCGATGAAGATCTTGCCCTTTGTGTTGTTTCGTTCTAGTTGATCAGTAGTGGAGCCCAGTTGGGGTCGATCGGGGACCTTTGTCGCATTTGGGGTTCTTCTTTTATTTTGGTTCCATAGTCGGACCTTGATTGTATCTGGATGATGTAATGCTTTATTCATGTAATTGCGTGAAGTGGCGATTGTAAGCCAACTATGTATCTCTTTCCCTTATGTATTACATGGGTTGTGTGAAGATTACCTCACTTGCGACATTGCTTTCAATGCGGTTATGCCTCTAAGTCGTGCTTCGACACGTGGGAGATATAGCCGCATCGAGGGCGTTACAAGTTGGTAATCAGAGCCTTCCCCGACCTTAGGAGCCCCACTGCTTGATCGTTTTTAGCGGCCGAGTTGTGTCTAGAAAAATGTTTTGAGTCATTTAGGATTATATATATCGGAGAGTTAGGAATTCTTTTTACTCCTCAGTCTCTTCATCGCTCTGGTAAGGCATCCTGACATAGAGTTTTGACTCTTCTCTTCTCAAATTTCACTAAATTTTTTTTAGGATCACGCGGGTATCTTGGAATCGTTCCGATGGTTTTATGATGAGAACATTGTCTTGGTGCCTCATGTCAGGGGTTTAGTGGAAGTGTCCCGGGGAGTTGAGCTTTGAGGTGTTGTCGTCATAATTTTATCGTTGCAGTTCTGGAATTCCTGAGTTTAGTACGCCGACATCGAGAATCTCTTTTATGCAGTTCGTTGGTGAGATAACCCCGCTAACCCAGTACTGAGGTGAGTACGGGAGTATTGCCATGACTCGTATAACGGATGTTTTTCGAAGGTTGAGGTACACGATTTCCGAAGGTTTCTTGGTTATGTGTTGACGGATGGATATAGCTGGATGTAGGATTTGCTAGTTTTGGGTGAGATATTATGCTTCCCCTGTATCCCCAACACCTGATTGCATAACCGGAAAATTTCGGGAGTTTCATAGGTGGGAATTCAAGTAGCTCTTAGGATATCTTTCCGACAGATGTATGATATGAAATTGGGGTTCGACGTCTAGTGGTCCGCCTATTCAGACCGACGCTCCAGAAGACTTCCAGCTACTCCGAGTTTCGTCATGTGATTTGTGTTGTTTGTTGCTTTCTTCTTAGCTTCATTTGCATTGCATCATGTCATCATGCCATCATATCATTAATTTTTATAACTCAGCTAAATAAATTGCATGGATCTTGGGTCCATTTAAATCGAGGGAACTCACATGGTGACTTCTCTTTATAACATATCCTCCAATATTAGGGAGCCATAATAAAATTATTCCATTTATTTGGAATTAACCATAACACACTTGCAAAATCCCAATACCTTTGTTGTCTTAATTCTTGATCTCCAACTTTGCCATTTATTCTTTCATCATCTTCCGGAGCTCCACCAAAAATCTCAACATTTTGGCTACTCCTAAAGTCTAGACTTCATTCAAACTCCTTCGGTGCAAGTTAAATAATTTTAGATTTAACTTCTCCTATTTTGTTGGAACCATTTTTGTTGGGTTGGAAATATTCCGTAAAGCCTTACAAATATGTCCCACCATTTTTTCTTGTTCTTGGCCTGTTCTTTTAATTCTTTTGAATGCTCTCTATTTTTTTCTGCTAAAGAGATAGAGAGTAGGAGCCCAACAGCCTGGGCCTGTTGGACCTCCCAGGCCCAGCCGCCGGCCTCTAAGGCCCAGCCGGCCCCTGCCTAGCTAACCCTAGCCTCCAGCTGAGCCCGATCGCTTCTCCCTCTCGTTCCCATCGCCGCCGCCAGAAGCCAGCTCCCCCGATCCCACTTCTCTCCTTGTTTCCCTCCTCCTCACACGCTCGCAACAGAGGTCGGGATCCCGATCCCGATCCCAGCATGCGCGAGCCAGTGCCGCCACCTTATCCACTCCGGTGAGGCCGCCGCCGCGCCATCTCGCCTCCTCCCCGTCTCCCGCGAGGGCCGCCGCGCCAAGTCCCTGGAGCACCGCCGCCTGTTCGTCGCCCCACTGCTGCGTCCCGCGTGCCCGACGCCGCCTTCGTCATAGTGTCACCGCCTTCCCCACTCCGGCGTGGACGCCAGCCACCAGAGCCTCCCAGTCGGCGAGCCCCTTCCTCGTCGGGCCTCATCTTCTTCTCCTCGTGTGCGAGCTGAACCGCGCCGAGCCACCCGGAGCCCTGCACCACGCTCGACCCCAAGCTCTCCTCCTCGTCGTCCATCTCCAGCCCCGTCTCCGCCGTTGTCCAGGCCGCCGCTGGCCCTCCATGGCCACGGGATCCTCCCCTGCCTCCTTGCCATGCCTTTCCTGCTCACCTTCATGGACGCTCCTGCCGCATATTGCTTCCACTTGCTGGACCGTCAAATACACTAGAGGCCGCGTTGACCACAAGTACCCCTTCGGATATGCCGAGGTCGACTACGCTCGGCGATGCGACAAGTACCTCTACCGACGACCCGCCAAGACCCGGAACAACTACCGCCGCCGCCGTGTACCACTACTTCCACTACCGTCACGAGAACGTCTACTTCCACTACTTCCACTACAAACTCGACCCGCTCCGGAAATGCACGCTTCGAAGGTATAACAGCCGAGTCGACCGCCGAATGCATGTTGTATGGGATGCCCGTGTTTGCACCATGTCCGAGTTGTTCCTTGCGCGTTCCTCATTGCCTTGCCGTCGACACGTGGAAACCCGGTAACCGGGATCACCCCACCATCTTGCATGGCACGCTCTCCACACGTTCTTTTGCACCGACATCTCAATCGAGTTATCGGAACCGATATGTTGCCGTGGCATCATTTTCGGATATGTTGCCGTGGCACCATTTTTGTTTCGCCGCCGTGGCACCCTTTTCGTTCCGCCATGGTGACCAAATGCTTCATAACTTGCTCATGTCAACATTTTCATAAAATTGCTTAAAACTTGCATATGTCATCCGCATCATGATAACAACATTTAAAATGTTTAAACTTGTTGTTGCATTAAATTGCTAAATGCATATGGGGATTTACCGGAGTTGTTGTTTTTATATCCGGCCCCATTTAAATTGTTTAGATGGTATAGTTTTTGTTATGCTTCACCACTTGCCATGTTAACCAATATTTAATTTTGTTGAGTAGCTTATAACGAGAGAGAACTAAATAATTGATGTGGTGTTTCGTCAATAAGCAACTCGTTGCATATTGAGCTCCACTTAACTTGTAGTGTTGTTTTTGCATATTGCCATGCCATGCCTCATTAAACCGGGCATGCATCACACTTGATTGTGCATCATGCCATGTTTATGCTTGTGTGTTTACCATGTTGTTTGCTTCTTTCCGGTTTGCTTCTCTCGTTAGCTTCGGTTTTGTTCCGGAGTTGTGAGGATCCGTTCGACTACGTTCGTTTGTCTTCTTCATGGACTCATTCTTCTTCCTTGCGGGATTTCAGGCAAGATGATCATACCCTCGAAATCACTACTATCTTTGCTATGCTAGTTTGCTCGCTCTTTTGCTATGCCAATGCTATGATGCCTACCATTTGCTTGTCAGCCTCCCAAATTGCCATGTCAAACCTCTAACCCACCTTGTCCTAGCAAACCGTTGATTGGCTATGTTACCGCTTTGCTCAGCCCCTCTTATAGCGTTGCTAGTTGCAGGTGAAGTTGAAGATTGCTCCATGTTGGAACATGATGATTTTGGGATATCACAATATCTCTTATTTAATTAATGCATCTATATACTTGGTAAAGGGTGGAAGGCTCGGCCTTATGCCTGGTGTTTTGTTCCACTCTTGCCGCCCTAGGTTCCGTCATATCGGTGTTATGTTCCCGGATTTTGCGTTTCTTACACAGTTGGGCTATAATGGGAACCCCTTGACAGTTCTCCTTAAGTAAAACTCCTCCAGCAAGGCCCAACATTGGTTTTAACATTTGCCACCTAAGCCTTTTTCCCTTGGGTTCTGCAGACTCAAGGGTCATCTTTATTTTACCCCCGGGCCAGTGCTCCTCTGAGTGTTGGTCCAAACTAGAGTACCGTGCGGGACCATTCCTTGGCAACTTGGATTACGTCGGTACCTGTATGCTTAGCTTATCCGGTGTGCCCTGAGAACGAGATATGTGCAGCTCCTATCGGGATTTGTCGGCACAACGGGTGGTCTTGCTGGTTTAGTTTTACCCTGTCGAAATGTCTTGTTGTACCGAGATACCGAGTCTGATCGGAGTGTCTCGGGGTGGAGGTCTATTCCTCCGTTGACCGTGAGAGCTTGTCATGGGCTAAGTTGGGACACCCCTGCAGGGTATTATCTTTCGAAAGCCGTTCCCGCGGTTATGTGGCAGATGGGAATTTGTTAATGTCCGATTGTAGAAAACCCGAAGTTGACCTTAATTAAAATACATCAACCGCGTGTGTAACCGTGATGGTCTCTTTCCGGCGGAGTCCGGGAAGTGAACACGGTGTTGGAGTTATGTTTGACGTAAGTAGTTTCAGGATCACTTCTTGATCGCTACTAGCTTCACGACCGTGCCTTGCTTCTCTTCTCGCTCTCTTTTGCGATTGTAGCCACCATATATGCTAGTCGCTTGCTGCAGCTCCCCCCTCATTACTCCATCCTTCCTATAAGCTTAAATAGTCTTGATCTCGTGGGCGCGAGATTGCTGAGTCCCTGTGGCTCACAGATACTTCCAAAACCAGTTTGTAGGTGCCTATGTTACCGAGCAGGTGACGCAACCAAGCTCAAGGAGGAGCTCGATGAAGATCTTGCCCTTTGTGTTGTTTCGTTCTAGTTGATCAGTAGTGGAGCCCAGTTGGGGTCGATCGGGGACCTTTGTCGCATTTGGGGTTCTTCTTTTATTTTGGTTCCGTAGTCGGACCTTGATTGTATCTGGATGATGTAATGCTTTATTCATGTAATTGTGTGAAGTGGCGATTGTAAGCCAACTATGTATCTCTTTCCCTTATGTATTACATGGGTTGTGTGAAGATTACCTCACTTGCGACATTGCTTTCAATGCGGTTATGCCTCTAAGTCGTGCTTCGACACGTGGGAGATATAGCCGCATCGAGGGCGTTACAATATACATACTACAGATGGTGACTAAAGTCGGGTCCGCTCGAAGAGTACCCGCGAGTGATTCACGGATTGGGGGCTGAAAGGACCTTTATCCCGACGGCCCTCTGTGTGGATCTTTGTGGCGGAGCGATAGGGCAGGTTGAGACCACCTAGGCGAGAGGTGGGCCTGGCCCTGGTCGGCGTCCGCGGTTGCTTCATAATAACACGCTTAACGAGATCTTGGTATTTGATCTGAGTCTGGCCATTTGGTCTATACGCACTAACCAACTACGTGGGAAAGATATGGGCACTCGACGTCGTGGTATCAGCCAAAGCCTTCGTGACGTCAGCGACTGAGCGGCGCGCGCCGGGTTGGACTGCGTAACGCGACTTCCTTTGTAATGGAGGTTGCTAGGTCTGCTCACCGGCTGCGTACGCAACGTGCAGGTGTACAATGGGCGATGGGCCCAGACCCCTGCGTGTAACACCCCAAAAATTTAACCAGGTTTTAGTTATTAAAATTTTGCCAAGAGTTTAAATTTTTTGCCTGCAAGAATATATCTGTTGATTTCAAAACTTTTCTTTTAATATTAAGGAGTTTTCCCAAGTGGATCCTTCCAAAAACATTTTGGACTTATTTTCCCTCTCTTTTAAAAACATCTTTCAATCAGGAGATTTATTTATCAAATTATTTCACTCTGAGCTTTATTCCTTAAAATGACTTTCTTTAAATTTGGAGCTCTTTTTGAACTACAACCATTTGATATATTTGTCTAAAAATCCAACCAAAATTTGGAGATGTCATGTGATGTTTTTAAATCACTTTTATACAAAAATATCTTTTATTCTTGGAATATTTTGAGTGCTACACATGTTTTTCTTCTCTGGTCCAGAGAGCAATTTTGCACTACAACCCTTTTAAATATTTCTTTCTAGCCCCCACCAAAATTATGGGATGTCATTAGGATCATATCATTCCATTATATGGAAAAATCCAGAGATGATCTTAGAGGATTTTGAGTGAAACAACCTCATCTTTATTCTGGTCCAACATGATGGTTTGTACAGCAACCATATTTTTTCTTGCTCTTTAGCCCTTGATTATTTCCTCTACTTGTAGTCCTCCATGTTGAACCCTTAAGTCCAGGAGAGTGGACCCATTGGATGATTCTAAGTGCTTGCAACAATGCCATTTGCTTTCTGTCCAGAATTGAAGTTTTGCAAAACTTGCACTAGCAAGTTTCTCCTTTATGCAAACTAACTTCACCACTCCCTCTTGCATCCAAAGAGACACTGATCTGGAAGATTTGGCCCCTCCAAGAAAAGCCTAGATGCCCTTAGCATTTTTTCAAACACCTTATGGGCATGATCTATTTTGACATGAGTTTTTGTTTACACTGTGAACTTGATCCCCTGGCCATACCAGCATGTCAAATAGTTTTGCCTTAGATTATAACCCCACCCTGCTGACTCCCAGCTCCACACAAGCGCTCTGGAGTGCCATAGCATTTTATCGAGCACCTTTAGTGCGTGCTCTGGGCGTGCCCAGAGCGTGCGTTTGGCACGCACGTGCGCCCGAGCTGCCGCGTCGCGCCCGCTCCGCGCCACCTACCCCCGCTCGCCCGCAGAGCCGCGCTCGACCTCATCCACTCGCAAGAACTGTCCAAAGCCGCACAGCGCCACCGTCAGGACGCTTTTGGCGGCACGCCGGCGTCGGCTGACAGCCTCTGCTCCGTTCGGCACCGACCCAAGCCACCTCGGCTCGCCACCTGGCCCTGGCACAACCCAAGCTCATCCACAAGGGTGTCGCCTAGCTCTCGTCGCCGCCACGACGCCCTGCGGCTACAGAAAGACGGTCGCCGACGAGCTCATCCACGGCCGCCGCGGAACCGCCTTGCCTCGCCTATATAAGGAGCTCGAGCTCGTCTCCGCACGCAGGCGACCTCAAGCCATCTCCCTAGGGGCCCCTTTGGCGGCCAATTAGCCCAGGGAGGCCTTCTTCCCCACCTCCGGCGACTGCAGCCGCCGCCACTGCCCAGGCCCTGCCGGCACCTCCAGAGCCTCCCCCTCTCCGTTCTCTTCACCAAGAACCCCCTCTTCCTCCCGTGAACCATTCCCCCTACTCAATTTTGTTCGGGAGCCATCGCCGCCACAAAGTCACTTCGCCACCGAAGCCTCCTCCGCCGCGAAGCTCGCCGCCGGCAGTTCCCTCCGTCCCCACCTACCTGACGACCACCGGGAGGACCGCCCTGGAGTGGCGGATCCATCCCTGCCCTCGGGGCCCCGCGAGGAGCCGCCAGTCGCCGGCGACGATCGCCGGAGCTCCGCCTCCGCTCGGGACAGAGGAAGGAGAGGGAGGACGACTAGTCAAACCTGACTAGTGGGCCACCTAGGACCCACTGTCAGTGACCCCGCTCGGTCCACGCGGAGTAAGTGGAAGCGCAAAACCCCAAGTACGTTTTCCCCGCTTCGAAAGCGTATTTCTGCCGAAACGTTTTCTTTTCTGTTTTATTATTAAAAACAGATTTTTGACCAAATCTTTGACTGACTTTATCTTTTTAAATACAACTACAAATGAAATGATTCTTTTTCCTACCTCTCTCAAATTTCACCTAGTTTATTTTAAGATTTATTTGAAAAAATTTCAGAACAACTTTTGGTGCTGTTTTTATTTTTGTGTGTTAATTCTTTTATATTGCCAAAATAAGATTTTTGAAGAGAGGAGAAATGTTTCAAGTTTTGGAGTGCACCCTGCCTTTCCACACATTGAAGGCAAGCATTCTGAACCCCGGCATAATATTTTTGGTGTGTTCGTTGACACGTTTATAACACCACCTCATTTTGAAGGACTTGTTATTTCATGTGATATGATCATTTGCATGGATGCATATTGGTGAGTTCCATGCTGTTGGAAATGAGTATACTTGTGATGGTAATCATCCTCATGTATCTTGCATGCATACCGGAAGGGAATCCGGGAAAGCCTCTGCCTTGGGTAGGCGTGAGCTTGACGCCGGTCTCCGTCGGGACGGGTATGTCCGGTATGGCATGGTAGATATAATGAGTGTTGATTGTATTGGTTGAAATGTATTTGTTATACATGTCATGCAGGAAACTATGAACCCCCTGAGTCGACCGTAGATCGAGTCTTGTTCCAGTAACCCCCACACTTGTTTCGTGCTACCACTTGTCCCTGCCACAGGTAGGGTACGGTTCAGTAATTTGTCAACCCCTTTCTAGCACACACCGTACAGAGGGGCCGGGATGAGGGTACCGTGACATGGATTAAAGCCAGTCATCCGGTCAGGGGGCATGGGTGTTTCCGGTTGGGACCGAGAGGGGAGGCCACCCCTTAGAGCGCGCGATATAAATTTGATCCCATGCTACGCGAGGTTGTAGCCTCCCCACTTAGAGTTTGCTTGACAGGTGTCGTGGGTGATTCCAGACACGTGTAAGTTAGGCTGGTGTGTGCAAGTCAGGTGTGTTTTCATTTAAAAGACCGTAAGCGGAATTAGTCCCGATGGACTAAAGGAATCCGTTACTCGTGGGTAAAGAGTACACCCTCTGCAGAGATTAAAACCTATTCGAATAGCCGTGTACATGGTTAAGGACTACAGTCTGGGACGGGTCAAGTGTCGGTCTTAGTGTCGGTCTTCGGAGGTGAAGCTGTTAACCAGAACTGGAACAACATGGATTGTGACTTGTGACTTATGATGATTATGATTATTATTATCGTTGACTAACCCGTGATATTATTGTTATTATCGAGTATCTCCGGGATGGTTCTACCTCCGGGATATTTGCTATGATTGTTATTTTTAAAGCCCTTTATGCGGTGTCGCTCAGACGCCCGACTGTGGCATTTCTTTTAAAGCCCTTTATGTGGTGTCGCTCAAACGCCCGACTGTGGCATTTCTTTTAAAGCCCTTTATGTGGCGTCGCTCAGACGCCCGACTGTGGCATTTCTTTTAAAGCCCTTTATGCGGTGTCGCTCAGACGCCCGACTGTGGCATTTCTTTTAAAGCCCTTTATGTGGTGTCGCTCAGACGCCCGACTGTGGCATTCCTTTTAAAGCCCTTTATGGTGTCGCTCAGAAGCCCGACTGTGGCATTGCTTGTTATTTATTTCATAAATCTTAATACTACTATGTTATTGCATTTTTATAAATAACTTGCTTGCACGCATCAGAGTTTTATTTATCTTTTGTGACTGACGTCATGAGCATAGAATATTTTCAGCACATCATTGATATATTATACCTGTGTTCATAATGTTTGCGAGTACATTCAAAGTACTCACTGGCTTGTCCCTGGCTATTGTCTTGGCCAGATTTTCTTGCACGGAGAGGAGCGGTGCGATGACAGCCCCGGAACCTAAGCAACGGAGATAGCAGCCTCGCGGAGATAGGAGTTAACCTGGTCAGCTGTTCCTGTGGGAAATGGAGTCCCATAGACACTGATGATCCATAAACCGCTTCCGCCATCAACCACTAGAAACCATTTGTTGTACTCACAGGCCAGAATGGTCTTGTACTACATATTTTGTATTTTTCTTGGAATTTCTGTATCAAGTTGGAGCCTCATCAGCTAACAGTAATCTCAAATTCAGAGGGCATATTATTAAAATTTCCATAAGAGTTGTTGTAGGAATTTCCATAATTATTAGAAGGATTACTAGGATAAGGCCTAGGACTAAAATTCCCTCTATAAGCGTTGTTTCCAAAACTATTCCTACCAACAAAATTCACATCCATAGATTCATTATTATTCTCAAGCAAGGTAGATAAAGGCATATCATTGGGATCAAGAGCAGTATTTTTAGGAGCAAACATCTTCATAAGTTCATCCATCTTTTCACTCAAAACATTTATTTCTTCTATAGCATGCACTTTTTTACTAGAAGATCTTTTGGTGTGCCATTGAGAAAAATTAGCCATAATATTATCAAGCAATTTGGTAGCATCTCCTAATGTAATTTCCATAAAAGTGCCTCCCGCGGCCGAATCTATAAGATCTCTAGAAGAAAAATTCAATCCGGCATAAATTTTTTGTATGATCATCCATAAATTCAAACAATGAGTAGGGCAATTGCGAAGCATTAATTTCATTCTTTCCCAAGATTGGGCAACATGCTCATGATCAAGTTGTTTAAAATTCATGATGTCGTTCCTAAGAGTAATAATCTTAGCGGGAGGAAAATACCTAGAGATAAAAGCATCTTTGCACTTGTTCCAAGAATCAATACTATTTTTAGGCAAAGATGAAAACCAAACTTTAGCACGATCTCTAAATGAAAACGGAAATAACTTCAATTTGACAATATTGTTATCCATATCTTTCTTATTTTGCATATCACACAAATCAACAAAATTGTTTAGATGAGTAGCGACATCTTCACTAGGAAGGCCGGCGAATTGATCTTCCATAACAAGATTCAACAAAGCGGTATTGATTTAACAAGACTCATCATTATTACGAGGACCAATCGGAGTACTAAGGAAATCATTATTATTGGTATTCGAGAAATCACACAATTTGGTATTATCTTGCGCCATGGCAACAAGTAATCCAACACACAAGCAAACAGAAAGGCAACGAGAAAAAAGCAAATGGGAAAGAGAGGAGGAGATTTGGAAAGAGAGGGAAAATGAAACGGCAAGGGTGAAGTGGGGGAGAGGAAAACGAGAGGCAAATAGCAAATAATATAATGCGAGAGATAGGGATTGCGATGGGTACTTTGTATTGCTGACTTGCTTGCGTGAGCCTCCCCAGCAATGGCGCCAGAAATTCTTCTTGCTACCTCTTGAGCACTGCGTTGAATTTCCTCGAAGAGGAGAGGATGATGCATCAAAGTAGCGTAAGTATTTCCCTCAGTTTTTGAGAACCAAGGTATCAATCCAGTAGGAGACCACGCACAAGTCCCTCGTACCTACAAAAAACGGTAGCATCTCGTAACCAACACGATTAGGGGTTGTCAATCCCTTCTCGGTCACTTACGAAAGTGAGATCTGATAGAGATGATAAATAATATTTTTGGTATTTTTGATATATAGATGCAAAGTAAAAAGTAAAAGGCAAACTAAAAACAAAGCAAGTAAATAAAGTGATAGAGATTGATATGATGAGAATAGACCCGGGGGCCATAGGTTTCACTAGTGGCTTCTCTCAAGAGCATAAGTATTCTACGGTGGGTGAAAAAATTAGTGTTGTGCAATTGACAGAATTGAGCGTAGTTATGAGTATATCTAGGCAATGATCATGTATATAGGCATCATGTCCAAAACATGTAGATCGAAACGATTCTACATCTACTACTATTACTCCACTCATCGACCGCTATCCAGCATGCATCTAGGGTATTAAGTTAAAAACAGAGTAACGCCTTAAGCAAGATGACATGATGTAGAGGGATAAATTCATGCAATATGATAAAAAAACCCATCTTGTTATCCTCGATGGCAACAATACAATACGTGCCTTGCAACCCTTTCTGTCACTGGGTAAGGACACCGCAAGATTGAACCCAAAGCTAAGCACTTTTCCCATTGCAAGAACTACCAATCTAGTTGGCCAAACCAAAAAGGATAATTCAAAGAAACTTGCAAAGATAACTCAATCATACATAAAAGAATTCAGAGAAGAATCAAATATTTTCCAAAGATAATACTGGATCATAAACCCACAATTCATCGGTCTCAACAAACACACCGCAAAAATAAGATTACATCGAGAGAGGGGGAGAACATTGTATTGAGATCCAAAAAGAGAGAAGAAGCCATCTACCTACTAGCTATGGACCCAAAGGTCTGAAGTAAACTACTCACACTTCATCGGAGGGGCTATGGTGATGATGTAGAAGCCCTCCGTGGTGGATGCCCCCTCCGGCGGAGCTCCGGAACAGGCCTCAAGATGGGATCTCGTGGATACAGAAGGTTGCGGCGGTGGAGTTAGGTTTTTGGCTCCTGTTCTGATCGTTCGGGGATATGTAGGTATATATAGGAGGAAGGAGTACGTCGGTGGATTGTCAGGGGGCCCACGAGGTAGGGGGCGCGCCCAAGGGGGCGCGCCCTCCACCCTCGTGACCTCCTATGGCACTGCTTGGAGTAGGGTTCAAGTCTCCTGGATCACGTTCGGTTGGAAAATCACGTTGCCGAAGGTTTCATTCTGTTTGGACTCCGTTTGATACTCCGTTTCTTCGAAACACTGAAATAGGCAAAAAACATCAATTCTGGGCTGGGCCTCCGGTTAATAGGTTAGTCCCAAAAATAATATAAAAGTAGAAAATAAAGCCCAATATAGTCCAAAACAGTAGATAAAGTAGCATGGAGCAATCAAAAATTATAGATATGTTGGAGACGTATCAGTGGCCGCCGAGTCCAGCATGAATTTCGGCCAATAGCTGACGCCCATCCTCTTCGGAGATGCACCTTTGGAGCACTCCGGTCGCGCTTTTCTTATAAAGCTCTCCCTCGTAGACCTTGTAGGCTTTAGAGCACCGCACAATGCCACGTGCCTCATTTTGGTCCTCGGGGAGTTCTTGCCTATTTAGGTAGGCTAAGAAGGGTTCTGTCCACGGGGCGATGACAGCCATGATCACGTGGTCCGAAGGTGTTATTTCGGTGGCGGAGCCTTCGATTATGTCAGTGTGTTCGGGATCTGGGGTTGTGGTCGGATCCGGACTAGTATTGCCGGTCTGCCCTTGCCACACCACGGACGGCTTGAAGAGCCTTTCCAAGAAGATATTAGGTGGGACGGGGTCACGTTTGGCGCCGATGCGGGTGAGGATATCCGCCGCTTGATTGTTTTCTCAGACCACATGATGGAATTTCAGCCCCTCGAACCGAGATGACATTTTGAGGACGGCATTACGGTAAGCCGCCATTTTCGGGTCCTTGGCGTCGAAGTCTCTATTTATTTGAGATATTGCGAGGTTCGAATCCCGCCGCAGCTCTAGGCGTTGAATGCCCATGGAGACCGTCATCCGAAGACCGTGCAACAGAGCCTCGTATTCGACTGCATTGTTGGAGTCTGTGTATAGTATTTGTAGTATGTATTGGACCGTATCTCCGGTGGGGGATGTCAGGAACACACCCGCTCCCAGACCAGCGAACATTTTAGAGCCGTCAAAGTGCATGATCCAATTGGAGTATGCGCCGTACTCTTTAGGGAGTTCGGCTTCTGTCCATTCGGTGACAAAGTCAGCCAGTACTTGTGACTTAATGGCTCGTCATGGTTTATATATGATGTCGAACGGGAGGAGCTCGATGGCCCACTTAGCAATCCGGCCCGTGGCATCGCAGTTATTTATTATATCGTTGAGTGGTACTTCAGAGGCCACCGTGATTGAACACTCTCGGAAGTAGTGTCGTAGTTTCCGAGATGCCATGAAGCCCGCGTATGCTATCTTTTGATAATGTGGGTACCGTGACTTGCATGGTGTGAGGATAGTGGATACGTAGTATATCGGCTTTTGAAGCGGGAGTTTATGTCCGTCCTCCTCTCGTTCGACGATGAGCACTGTGCTTACAACCTGGTGTGTCGCAGCTATATATAACAACATGGGTTCGCCGATATTTGGCGCGGCCAGGATTGGATTTCTGGCCAAGAGGGCCTTGATTTCTTCTAGTCCGGCCGTGGCCGCATCCGTCCACTCGAAGTGTTCGGTGTGCCGAAGAAGGCGATAAAGAGGTAGTGCCTTTTCTCCCAATCGGGAGATAAAGCGACTTAGGGCAGCCACACATCCAGTTAATTTTTGGATTTGCTTGTGGTCTGTTCGGGTAGCCAACTGTGACAGAGCTCGGATTTTAGCCGGATTTGCTTCCATTCCTCTATTGGAAACGGTGAAGCACAGGAGCTTTCCGGCAGGCACACCAAAAACGCATTTTTCTAGATTGAGCTTGATGTCAAATGTTCGGAGATTGTCGAACATAAGCCTCAAGTCGTCTATTAAAGATTCGATGTGTCTGGTTTTGATGACCACGTCATCTATGTATGCCTCCACTATTTTGCCGATTTGTGTTTCCAGGCATGTCTGAATAATTTGTTGATAGGTTGCACCAGCGTTTTTGAGCCCGAAAGGCATGGTGTTAAAACAGAAGGGGCTGTATGGAGTGATGAATGCCGTTGCGGCTTGATCGGACTCCGCCATCTTGATTTGATGGCATTCAGAGTATGCGTCGAGGAAGCACAATGAGTCGTGTCCTGCAGTAGTGTTGATGATTTGATCGATGCGTGGGAGAGGGAAGGGATCCTTCGGGCAAGCCTTATTGAGGTCCTTGAAGTCGACACATAGGCGCCAGGATTTGTCCTTCTTTGGTACCATCACCAGGTTTGCTATCCAGTCCGGGTGTTTTATTTCCCTGATGAATCCGGCTTCAAGTAACTTGGCTAGCTCCTCTCCCATGGCTTGTCGTTTGGGTTCTGAAAAGCGCGTAGAGTCTGCTTGACCGGCTTGTATCCCTCCAGTATGTTGAGGCTATGCTTGGCCAGCCTGCGTGCACTACAAAAAAATACACTTCTGTGATGATACGTGTTTGTGACAGTAGGTCGCGTTTTTTGTCACGCATGTACATCCATGACGATTTTATGACAGAATCAAGATAGTCATACCTGTCCTGTCATAGAAGTGTTCCATGACATTACCAAAATTATCATCACGGAAGTGTCCACTTCCATGATGATAAATCGCACGTCACAGAAGTGCTTTCCTCAAGGGTGACCGACACGTGGCATCCACCATAACGGAACGCCGTTAAGCTATCGGGTCTGGTTTTGGATCCGATAACCCGTTAACAACCTCGACCAATGGGGATTTTCCACGTGTAAAATCATCATTGGATGGAGGAAACACGTGTTGGCTCATTGTTGGGACAGATGTCATCCACTCATTGGACAGAAGGCGCCTATGATACGTCGACATGTGGCATGGCCCATCATGTTTAAATGGGCCGGCCCAACTAACGACCCATAAGATTTTGCGGACCATAACGGGCCAGCCCAGCTAAAGGCCCACGAGATTTTGCAGACCATAATGGGCTGGCCCAACTAAAGGCCCACAATATTTCACGGGCCACAATGGGCCCGCCCAGGTAAAGGCCCACACGATTTTGGTGTGCCATAATGGGCCAACCCAGGTAAAGGCCCACAAAATTGTTGCGGATCATAATGGGCCGGCCCAGCTAAAGGCCCACAAGATTTCGTCGACATTAATGGGCCGGCCCAGCTGTTGGCCCGCAAGATTTTGAGGACCCTAGTAGGCCGGCCCATTAACTGGCTGCCATGTTTTGGGCCAAATGCTGGCCCATATTTTATCCGGTCCAGTAATGGTCTGCCACGTTCCGGGCCTAATAATGGCCCATATGAGATTCGGCCCATTAAAAGCCTCCCACGTTCTGGGCCAAATCACAGCCCAAATCAGGACCGACCCTTTAAGAGGCTTTGGGCTCAATTATGGCCCATATCAGATTCGGCCCTAACTGGACGCTATGATTTTGGGCCCACTTGCTAAAGGCCCATTTAGTAATTCGGCCTGATATTAGTATCGGCCTGTTAAGGGCCCGTTTAACATTTCGGCCCTATATTAATTTCGGCTTGTTAAAATCCTGTCATATAGTTGGGCCTAACTACGGCCCGGTTTGCATCTGGCCTGCTCGTAGTCGATATCTGATTGGGCCAAACACGGACCGAGACAACTTTGGCCTGTTAAAAGCCCGTGATTTGATTCACACAATCATGGGCCAGTATCCATTTTGGGCTGCTGCCGGCCCATGAGCTATTCGGCATGTTTCAAGCCAAACCTACTTCTCAGCGTCCTAAAAGCCCATTGAGTTTTCTTGCGAAAAGAGGCCCGGGGGTTACTCGGCCTATTAAAGGCCCGAATCTACTAGTGGGCTAGTTTGACGGGGCCCATGATGTGGATCATACATCGTGATTTCATGACAGCCCGATTATGTACCGTAATTTTATGGTTTGGCCGGTTTACTGTGAAGACATGATATATATATATATATATATATATATACAGTAAAATAACTGCAGCATCATGAATAAGAAAAAACCTAGACTATACAATAAAGAAATTACGGCATATTACATCCACTGGGCATCAAAGTTTGCCACTATGATAATAAAGCACAAGCAGACAGTAGATTACATACACTGGGCATCAAAGATTACCACCTGTGCAAATAAACACGCCGACAAAATAATATACAAAACCGACAGCACTTCAATAGAGTTCAAGAAAGGTTAGCCCTCCTGGCGAGCTGCAGCACAAGCACCTGAGCAAGATGATGAGACTGCGCTTGTTCAACACTTATATCTTCCTCACTCTGAAAGATAAACAAGCAGACAGATGACAGGTTTTGCACATAAAAGTATCAGTGCTGACAATTCATCACATTTCTTACTGACGAATAAAGTGACACAGTTTAAAATTGCATTAACACAATATGGTATTGTTCAGGTCAGGACATGGAAGGAAATGACATTGTGAAGGAGTTGGCAGCTTCACGATACCACTGGATTACAGATCAAGAACTCATTTCAGATTGGCAAATAAAGAGACAGTTTAAATAATAGTAGAATGATATGACATTGTTCATAGTTAAGACATTGCAGAATATGACATTGTGTTGTAGTGGGTAGGCTCACCACACCACTGGATTACGGATGAAGAACAGAAGCATACATGCAGTGCAAAAGATCACTTGCTCTGTATAGTTTAATTTACCTGGTATGAAGAAGGAACTTGGTTGTACAACTGAAAACTTAAATTGAGGACAAACTTTTGTTTATGAACTACATAATAAACTTTAAACATGCAATTTGATGCAAACACCAAAAATAAACAGTTATTGCAGTCATGCCTAACCAAATATACACAACAAAATTTGAAGGCTTGAGAAGGACAAACTTACATTACTGGGGAAGACAAGCTCTATAAAGCCCTGTCCATGCTGATGGGGGGGGGGGGCAATTCAAGATGTTTACCACAGAATCTTCTTCATAAGCATTGCCTTTATTCTACATTTTGTTAAGAGTAAATATAGATGTGATAATATACGAAAAAATGGAGAATATTTATGATAAGATGAAGAGTGATGCTACATAACCAAGTAGCTATAAATGTTTGTGCAGCGATACAGGCAAAAGGCACAGCCAAGAGCAATGCACAGCTAAACTTCTTCAGTACCAACCTTATGGTCAGAGTAAATATAGATCTAATGTGTAGAAAATGGAGGGCAAAGGAAAATAAGCTGCAGAATGATGGTACATGAACAACTGCCTGTCAATATAAGTACACCGATAAAGGACAGCATGTACTTACAAGAATAATGCAGAGCTAAAAAAATTCATTGGCATTGGATATATTCTACACTAATGTAACCATTCATACAGATCAGATAATTTGGAGCGAACAATTGATAAGCAAGCTATCATGCATACTGCTGTCACATAATGAACCAGGTATGTATGCAAGTACAGTGATACAGCACAACAGGTACTAACAAGAGCAAAGCAGCGGGCAGCATATTTGCGATATCCTGTCGTTCTTTTCAAACCGGAATTCTTCTTCGAGCAGATTTCCTACAAAAAAGATCCGTAAGGCACATGCGGAAAAGTAGAAGTTCAAATTGTCATGTGATTTCATAGACAGTACCTCATCCTGGGAACGGGACCAGTGCATAACAAGGTTATTCCATTCAATATCTTCTAAATTTAGCACAAGAGACTTCACCGAAAATTCGTTTATAGACTTGCCATCAAAGTGTGATTTCCTCAGGTAACACCGATACTGCTGCAATGCTTCCTTGAAAAGCACAAGCATGCTTTGCTCGTCATGACTATCCAGATTGACCCTCGCCTAGTTACAACAATGTAATGTAAATCATTGATGTGTTTGCTCAGCAGAAAACAGGAAAATAATAACCATGAATAATAGCACTTCAACGTAAGTTGGACAGGAAGATGTGAAAATGGTGTTTGTCTTCACTATAATCTTCCCATGATGGGAATATATGCATGTAGTCCCTAACAACATTGAAAGCATTGTCTATTAAACTGGGAATAAATGGAATGGGGTTCCAATCTGCAGGAATTGGCCGTCTCTACAGTTGGGATAGGTCTTCGGCCGGTGGACTTGCTGTACTTTTTGCTGGAGTGGGATTTTCCGTGGTACGGCTGGTGCTATGGCAAATGAAATCAGTATACCTTTTGCTGGAGTGTAGGTCCTGTGTGGTGGGGCTAGTGTTGTAGCCAGTGAAGTATGGGTACAGTCTGCTGGAGTCGGTCCTACGTAGGGCTGGAATTCGAGCCGAGTCGAGCCAGCTCGGCTCGACTAGCTAGAGCTCGTTTCGTTAATGAGCTAGCTCGACTTGACTCGTTACTATAACAAGCTCAAACCCAAGATTGGCTCGACTCGTATAACTCGCGAGCTGGCTCATTTAGCTTGTTAAGCTCGTTAAATATATAAACATAAAGCCCTCAAATATAATAAAAATGATTATGTATATATTAAACATATATATCACTAAACAATTGTAATTTCCTTGTAACACATGAGTCTTCTAGGAAGCTAGGCCTTCAACAGGTAGGCCTTGGGTTGTGCGCTTGGGACCTAGGTTGTTTAGTGGGTGATCTTTCTTTGTATTGGGATTGGCTGATCTATTGTATCAAGTCTAACGAGTTACACGAGTACTCCTGAGATTGGCTCATTTAACTTGGTCTGTAAACAATCTTAAACTAAAGCTCGGCTCGACTCGTTATTCTTCGAGTTCGAGTCGATTCGAGCCGAGTCACGAGCTACTTGTTTAGCTCACGAGCTTCGAGCTTTTTTTCCAGCCCTAGTCCTACGTTTTGTGTCACTGGTTGTATAGCCAATATAAGTGGGGCGTTGTCTAATTTCTTCGGCACCACCACGTTTTCAAGAACTTTGCTAGTGCTCCTTCAAGTTCGGCAATCACCCTCTTCCTTTTTGATGTCGGATGCACAAGAACATCATTTGAGTGGAAAAACATGGTATGATGACAGATGGAATATGTATTGATAATGGATGGGCATGGCATCTCGAGTTATCTGATTACTAAACTAAGTAGATGGCGGTGCAACAAAGTAGAAGAAATGCAAGACAACATATGCAAGATACGCGAAATCAATAAAACCTTGCCAAATTACAATAGGCACCTTGATGGGTGAACAGGACAGGCCATATGCCTTTGACTCCTCAAGGTTAGAATAGTCATTAGGATGATATTCTGAACAAGAATCAATAGGTGGGGAGCGTACGAGTTTCATTGCTTCCAGAATGGCACTCAATGCCTTGGTGCCAATTTTGTAAGTCATTGTAGTGTTCCACAATATTCTTCTGATGCGTGGATTCTGATATTCACTATAATTGCGTATAATATCTGAGAACCATGAAAACATAAATAGTTGTGAGATTATCTTTGTAATGCAGATGATATTCTAATATAGGGGCGCCCCTGTAAACACTTGTGTGCTATCACTGGATTCTGATGAGAGAGCTCATGTGTGCTGTAATATGGTGCGTGCATTTATATAATCTGGCACAGTACACAAAAAAATAGGCTCCAGAAGTAAGGATAGCTGGCA
Source organism: Triticum timopheevii (assembly GCA_963921465.1). Lineage (NCBI taxonomy): Eukaryota > Viridiplantae > Streptophyta > Magnoliopsida > Poales > Poaceae > Triticum > Triticum timopheevii. The sequence goes on from OY997270.1 coordinate 148,413,845, forward strand.
GATGATAGGTTCATAATATACTGTATAGAGAGTTTATTGCCAAACCATGATAACAAGAGCACATAGCAACTAGGCAGATCATAGTGTACATAACAGGGGTACACCATAACCACGATATAAAAATTGGGAATGTGGAACTGGCTTGAAAATACGGTGTTGTATTGCCGCTAGTAATTGAAAGCCTATCGATCACGTACAGGCCAGCTCTATCAGCTGTTGACTGCAGATGTCCCTGCGCCCCTTCCTAACAAGGAACATACTGCACGTACTAAATACAGAATAAACAAAGAGGAACATGTTAAAGAATAGAAGAGGAAGCATATTCTTGAGGCTCCGCTTCGTTGCATACAATGTTGGTTGCCCACTCATGATGAATCACAGTGCCCAAAGAAATGCAATTCCATGCTGTCTCTCTATATGTGGCAATTTTGAACAAGAGTCATTAGGATCATATTCCAAACAAGAGTCAACAGGTGGGGAGCGTATGAGTTTCATTGCATCCAGAATGGCACTCAATGCCTTGGTGCCAATTTTGTATGTCATTGCAGTGTTTAGCTTCAAGAGTGGACTGCTACTAGTGCGACACAAAGCAGCTACACAGATCATAGTGTAGATATAATGGGAAAACCTTAAGCATTAGAGTAAAATCAGCAAAGTGGAACTTGCTGGAATATATGTGCTAGTATTGCCGGTACCGCTAGAAAGGCTTCGGATACCAGCTCTCTTCAAGTGAAGGTGCGGTACTGTTAATATCAATGTAACTCTCAAAGGCGACACAGCTCCCCGCATTTCCTTGCTATTCTTATAGGATTCTAGTGGGCAGGCCACTACAAATCCTATTCCTATGTTTACAAGATCCTACGAATCAAAGAGGCTCAAAGTGTCCATCACAACCGACCGTGTAGACCTCTACACTGCAAATGTCCCTGCTCATCTTCAGTACAAGGAACATACTGTACTACTATCATACTCCCTCCGTTCCAAAATATAAGTCTTGGTAGAGATTTCCACTATGGATCACATACAGATGTATCCAGATACATTTTAGAGTGTAGATTCACTCATTTTGCTCCATATGTAGTCCATGGTGGAATCTATACAAAGACTTGTATTTTGGAATGGAGAGAGTACATATTAAAGAAGAACTGACGAGGAACATGGTAAAGAAGGGCAAGCAGATTTTGGATAATAAAATGTTGGTTGCGCAGTGCCCACACATGATGAACCAGAGCGCATTAAGAATGAAACTCCCAGCTGTCTCTCGACCATTTCACGCGGTTGGATGAAGATCCTACGTCTCCTAACCCTTCTTCTTCCTCGTCTCTGATTCTTCCCATACAAAACACCACACGGACCGCCGGTCGGACGACCGGCCCCCACCGCCTGTGTTCCTCTGCCACCCCCACCCCAACCCCCACCCGTGTCGAGTTTTCTTTGTTCGGTGAGGCCCCACAAACACCCGAGCCCCTTCGATCGCACCGGCGAACTCCGGCGAGCTCTGAAAAATCGACTAACCCAATTTTGAAATTTAGTCTACTGTGATTTAACTAGTGTGGAATATAAAAGGGGATAACCATAAGCATTGGGAGTATAGTGTTGAGCGTGCCATGGCGGATCTGAAGGTGCAAACCGGACAAAGGCAACTTCGCAGCCAAGACAAGAAATCAGAGTAAAGCAGTGGCAATCTATTTTCTTGCTGCGATAAATAAGTTGAGCAGATACGGAAGAGTACCACCTCTGGTGCGGCGCCGTGTACGCATCTGCTGAGAATTTGACAGTGCTGCGGTAGCGATGGCTGTCGGTGGCGTGGAAGCAGATCTAGGAGGGTAGACGGTGGCGCAGGGCAAGGTGGACGAGACGGTCGTAGGAGTGGCGCCGGCAAGGTGGACGATGGTGGGGATGAAGCGAGAGGACGGGATGCTAGGATCCCGGTCCGAAGCCATGGATGAGAGAGATCAATATTTTGTAATGGACGGCGGCATCGGTGTATCAGCTCCGGCATGGTGGAGGAGGACGGCGGTGGATGGGGTGGTGGACGGCGATGGACGGAGGAGGGTGGGGTGGAGAGGGTGTTTTGGCGCCCACAGAGTACGAATGGGGAAAGGGGAGGTAGAGAGGAAGGGGCGAACCATGTATTCAGGGCGTGCTTGTCTCAAATGCGAGGAAATTTCCAAACTTAGCCCCCGTTTCAAATTTCTACTACATCACAGCAATATTAGTCGGTTGGGGATAGGACGGTAATCTCGCATACACCGAATATTTGCCGACGAGAGTTTGTTTTTGGTGCCCACCGTGTATGAATATGAATCAGGAAGGGAGTCGATTTCGGCCGAGGACACACTGTGTTTTGGCGCCCACCGTGTATGAATCTGGGTGAGAGGCGGTTCGTCACGTTTTGGTAAAATTACAAACCTACCCCTGTCGAAACATATAGAAATCCAGCAGATAGGCTTTGCGTGGCAGGGATAGGCAGTAGTAATTTCCATCTCGCAGATTTTGGTTTCGGGCGGTTACTGCGACTTTCCCCACTTCGTTCAAATTTCGCAGAGTGCACGTTTACCGTGCCAACTCAATTCGAATGCCATTTGTATTCTATTTTTTTCGGGCGGGATCCATTTTCAATTGGAATTACAGTCTATATACATCATTTTTTATATATACTTTAAAAAGCACAACACCATTTATACATAAATATGGTTTACAAATGGCATGATCTCAAATTAATAAGGTTGTATCCATCAATTTGGATTTTCAAATATTTGAAACCACTTTATGTTGAAATCCAATGTATGCATTCCTCGCTAACTGTCTCCAATTAATGTGTGTTTCATGTGTTTTTTTACTTCTCAAACATGTATAATGTGTTTCACACACGCAACATATAGTGTAATCCCATTTAGACATTAATTGCATATAAACCATGCATTGTTTGTAGTTAAGAATCTATGGATCACCAATATTGATAAACTATGTAACATTACACGTGTGCCCAAATTCAAATGAATATGCATGTTTGATACACCAATTTGCGTTATGATATTATCGATGTCGTCATCTCCAGTTTAAATATTTAAATCCCCTTTAATCCAGATATTCGTCTCATATAGCTATCACTCATGCTTGTATAGGACTATCTCTATGGACCTATACAGGTTCATCGTCTCTCAAGTATCTCTCGTGCTACCTGTATGTCGACAATGATCTTTTATCTTCATAACACACTGACGGTACTCTCTCCCTCGACCTTCATCACTCTATCTCTCCCCCTAAGTATATCTCGCTCCCTGCTATGTGTCTCTAACTATGATTCTCCATGTGGAATCTCTTTCTCTCACACAAACACAAAACTTTGTCTCCCGGGGTCTCATTTCTCTCTACTATTTCCATGTGTGCCACTCGCACACTCCTCATACAGAGATGTCTTTCGCTCCTTAGATATGAGAACCTACGACTCTTCCTCTTAAATATCTCTTTCTCACACACAAACACAAACTATGTCTCCCAGGGTCTCATATTTCTCCATTGTTCTATTGTATGTCGCTCACACACACTCTCTCTCCCTAGAGATATCTTGCGTTCCTTCATATGTCTCTCTAGCTATCACTCTCATTGTGAAATATCTTTCTCTCTTGCAGACACAAAACTCCGTCTCTCGGGATCTCGTTTCTCTCTGATATCTATTTGTATGTGACTCACATGCACCCTCTCTCTATCTCTCTCACACCCACACACATAACTCAGCCTTCTGATCCACTCGACTCCTATCTCTAACGCACACTAGCTAGCATCTTTATCTTTCTGTTTATCTGTTTCTCCATCAACCTTCTTTCTCGCCCTCACTCTTGATTCCTATCACGCAGACTACATATGTTTCTCTCTACATGCGATCAAGTGCCCTCACACACACATATATAACTTCACCCTTTGAACCACCCGGCGGTCATCTCCAACACCCAAACTAGCGGATGTCCCTCTAGCTAGCATCTCCATCTCTGTATCTATCTGTAGTTTCTCCGTCAACATTTCTTTCTCGCACGGAGTCTTGCTTCCTATCACCCACACTATATATATCTCTGCATACATATGCATTTATAGGTTGAACTCTTTTGCACAATCGTTGCGCCTCACTCCCTCTGCTCGCCATAGATGCATGCTCCATCCCACGCCACTATCTCTTAAAGACAAAAAAAACATGCTCAATTGTCGAGCCTTCTTTCCTGCATTCACACATGCATGCATATTGTCATACTGATCCGTCTCTCCCATGTCGTTGATCTTATGACTTATGTATTCTTTCTTTTATCTCGATCATGCGCGCGCGCACACACACACATCCCACGTATACATGTATACCTCTCACACATGCACGTTCAAGGTCTCTATGTCTCCATACGTAGTTACTTACCCTCAATCCTAATGCCACATCGAATCGTTCTCCTCTTTTGTGCACATAGCTTCCGCCTGGATGGGTAAAAACACACACTCACACTTAACAATCTCCTTCTAGCTACCCCCCTCCCCCTGCCTCTCACTCTTCCCCTATATCCCCGAAACCAATAAGACCATCCCTTTGTTTAATTCCCGCCTACATGCACCATCGATATATAGTAGTCTTCCTCGGTGTCTCTCGAAGAAACACGTTCTCTCAATGTCGACTCCTCTCATGCGCACACACCTTCTCTTCCCTCTCTATGGGCATTTTCTCTCTCGCATCCCATCGTTGATGGTCTCCGCCATACACATCACCTCTCTATGATGAAGCCATGCACACTTAAATTACATCTGCCATAGACGACCCCGCGACACACACACACACACACACGCACCCCGCCACACACACACACTAAGACTCCATCTCTCTCTCTCTCACACACACACACACCAACACACACACACGCATGCGCGCACGCACCCCCTCCCCCACACACACACACTAAGACTCCATCTCTCTCTCTCTCTCTCACTCACACACACACACAAACTAAGACTCCATCTCTCTATCTCTCTCTCTCTCTCTCACACACACACACACACTAAGACTCCATATTACACACACATGCTCTAGGCGCAGCATTTGTTCCTACCACCCTTCATCCAACCTTACTCGTATGATAAACAATCACCTTTATTTACTTGCATAACATGGACAAATTCCACTTTACTTTAGTAGTCAGCAAACTTATCATCTGTACCCTTGTAAAAAACCAGTTGGCGATGATGGTGTGCCTGCCATCTTGTAATACAGACTGTATGATCCATATCTGACGGATAGAAAGCAAACTATGATAATTTTACAAAAGATACACGCACCTCTCTCTCCACGTCATTATCTCCCTCAACCTCATTGCTCAGCAATTAGAAAAGGAATAAGTCTCTGGAACAATCTAGCATGCATGCTGGCCACTGCCTCCTGCCGGCGCTGTCCATCCCCATGCCTCAGCCCATTCCGACCACCAGTCACCACCACGCTCCACTCCTCCTCGCCTTATCTCTCATCTTTCATTTTTTTGATGACATTCTCGAGATACCAGTTTTCCGATAAAATTCTCAAGATATCATTAGTTTTTACACATGGGATTACTCCTGCATGGGTCAATCACAACAGGTGTTTTGTAAAAAAATGCATATTGATGTTCCATGCAATGCACGAGAATCTTGGTTGTAATTATATAACGCAAATCACGAGCAGGAAGTGACATTTTTTTTGACACAACCGCGTTAACATGGCCACGTAAATCACTAGCTAAAGTAATACCATTATACTTATATCCCGATGCAAAAGGTTGAGTACATGTCCGAAGAGTAGAGTCGCACACACGCACTCTATCTCTCAGAATCTCTCTCACACACACACCAGTTACGTGACGCCCACTTAAGCAGACCGTATGTTACAGTTTGTGCACCCACGGGTACACGTGATGCTGTGCATTTATTTAAGCTGAAAGGCGAACCCAAACAGTAGCTGCATTCATTCCCCTCCCGCCGCCTCTTCTCTGGTCGCCGTCGCCCGGTAGCCATGGGCCGGCCGAAGGTAACAACATATGCCATACTCCAGCCGGAGCGGCGCTTTAATATGGAAATTTTAGTGGTCATGCATGCATCTTTTTGTGCTAGCACTCCAATATAAGGGTTGACCGGTCGCTTCCCGCGGACATGCGCGGGCAGTGGAAGAGGAAGGAGAAGCGAAGCGGGCTGTGGAGTAACGTTTTTACCACAATTTCTTAGGAAACTGAGTGCAATAATTGAGTAGTTTTGCAAACTAACAGTACTACACCTGAAACGGTTCAAAACCTATACTCCCTTGCTAGTGCGCGCTTCCCGCGTGAAACGGTCAGCATCGCCCTGGAGCATCAGCTCCGCATTTATGCCCGACCAGAGCGGAGGCGACCTCTCACTGGCACCGGCTTTGAAGTGGTGCGACGGCCGAGAAAGCGCCGCTTCTCGGTGCACGCGACTGCTCTGCGTCGAGACTGGCCATAGGCCCTGTTTGGATCCATGTGTTAGAGTTAGTTTGAGCTAGTTGGGGCTCAAATAGCCCTAAAGTATCCAAGCATGAGGGTTTAAATTGGAGCAAGTTGCACCGAACCCACCAAAAAAACTATCCCACCCAAGAGGTGCTAACTGGAGATAGTTCTCATTGGGACCACTGAAAAATCACTTTTCTCTCTCCATCAAGTGCATTTATTGTGAATCTAACCCTGTCACCCAAACACCTCTTTGGCTACAGTTAGTTCAGGGTTAGTCATGAGTTAGTCTAACCTCTAGCTAAGTTAGAGTATCAAACAGGAGCAGTATAGTACATGCAAGTTGCTCAAAGCATACAGGCAAATTTGTACGTGAAAGGATTTTTTTTCTTTTTGAAAACGGAATGTGAAAGGAATTTTTTTAGAATGCTCTTGGCATGTCGCTAACATGTGATGAGTTAACCGACCTCAATAGATGGCAAAAATGCCAGCCCGCCGCACTTAGATAGAGACGAGGAGGGAGAAGCGATACAGGCTGCTGGATTACTAGAGATAGGTGTCGCACGGAAGCCAAGAAATATGGTGATAGCGTGGGTTAGCCATGTACTAGTATGATGTAACTACACTGGGCTGCCATGTTTCGTACTCTTCCAGTCCACTGTTTAGATGATTGGATAATTTTATATCACTGAATAATATTAAATATTATGAGTGCAGACGCTCCACCACGAGGTTCCTTGCTCCTTCTCGGTCGTCCGGAATCTATGTTCTTCCACTCTATTTTTTTACGTGAGCTTTGTTCATCCTTTTTCCAACACGCGAGACATCTAGCATCAAGGTGCATGTGTTATGCAAGGATCGTTCCATCTATATGAAGAACACGTGGGACTGGAACTACGAGACGGACATGTACCCAGGAGTGGACGTACGAACCTGAGTAATGTAGCGCAGTAAGTGAAGTAGAAAGTCACAAATGGTATGAACATTCGTTGCATATAGGGTGTGTTTGGTTGCGTTCTCGTCTCAGCATAGTTGTTCCCTCTTCATGCATGCTCAACTCAACACCCCTCTTCGTGCATGCTCTCTTCATGCACGCTTCTAGTGCATTTGTGCTAAACTAGTGTGGACTCATGCACCCTCCATACACTCTACCAAACACCCAAAAGTAGGTCGAGAAGGGAACTCTTGGGCGGTATTAGTATCTTACTATGTACTACCACTAATGTTGTACATGCAATGCACGGTGATGTTATGGAGTACGTGCCTAAGTACTCTACTACTACTATATTAGTTGGAGGCACATATTAACTTTTATATTTGTTTACATGTATGCCCCGAGACCTTCCAACTAGACGTGTCTTTCTCTCCAGGTCGCACTTTGTATCGTTCATACCACTAAGTACTACTACGGGTGGTCTCCGACCCAGAAGTGGAAGAAGTGGAGATGCTCTACCACGCTATTTTTTACGGTGGGCTCTACCATGCTGTTCATGTCCCACTCCTTTCGCTGATGTGTGGGACATCCAGCACGTGCCGTGTTTGGCACCCTTCGTCGTAAGTGTTGAAACGCTAGCATTCGTCAGAAATAAAAAATAATTATAAATCAGCAGTGATACTATTTTTTTTGCAAACCAATCAGCAGTGATACTATACCACGCGGTTTCCTTGCTCCTCGATATCGGAAAGAATACTTCCGTTCGCCAACATGTGGGACGTCGACCATCCTTGTCTACTTTCCATGCACGCAGAACTCCAAGGGAGAGTCACCCAGGTCGTCGCGCCGCAGTAACAATGACTAATGAGTCGTCAAATCACAGGCCCACTTCCCACTTTGAAGTTGCTCAGACGAAGGAACCATCATGACTTCGTTGAATTCCGCTTCTTGAAGAAAACTACTGTACCAGCAGTACTGCTTGCTATAGTAGTTATTCCAACAGAGGCCTCCTTTCATTCATAGGATAGGAATTTTATAGGAATATGAAAATCATAGGAAGTGAGATGACATGCATCTCAATTCGTATAGAGAAAGAGATGCCATTTGATGCATAGGATAGGAATTTTTTCCATTTAGTCTAGGCTAATGTACTAGTAATTTGCTCTAAAAACTACAGTAGTAACTAGTAGTACTGGTACATGCTCGTACTTAGACACAGACACACACACTGACTACTAGTACTACTACTTCTCACATGCTGGCCAGACACCGTCGTTCTCCTTCCCGGCTTTGTCGGTGACACCTCACTGTTCTTGGATCTCCGCCGACCTCTCCGCAGCAGCGCGTGCGTCCTTTTCTTTCTTGCGGCGGCAGGCCTCTCTTTTCTTGAGTGCTTTCTGACTTTTCTACTCCCTCTATGCGGCCTTGGCCGCCTCTTGCTCTACCGCCCATTCGGCCTTGGCATCTTCAAATTCCTCCCACATAGTTGTGAGGTCGCGAGCGGCGATGAACTCGGTACGGCGGGATGCCATCACTTCCCTGCCATTTTGTGTCCGGTCGTGGGCGGCGAGGAACTTCGCGCGGTGGGATGCCATCGCTGCCTTACCGGTTAGTGTGCGGCGCGGTGACATGAACGACGCTTGGTAAGAGCTCTGGGGTGGAGTGGCCGGACAATTGTATAGTGGATTGGTTTGTCAAGAGCTCAAGGAAAGAAGACGAAGCAAATTTGGATTCCCCTTCAATCGCGGTCATTTATTACCAAGTAAAATGTATTGGCGGTCATCGAACTTGTCTTGATAGCTCACTTTGATCATTGTATATGAGATATGGTGATTATACGGTCACTGGCTCAGCGTATAGCTCCGTATTTGTCTGGTTGACCAGTCAAACAGTCCGCATGCGCCTCATCAGCTCATGTTCTTTATCTATCTACACGGGCCTACCTGTCAATGGAGAAAGAAATACTGTAAAAACCAAAATTATGCATATGTGGGGAATCAAACCACGGACTCGTCGCTGCAACGCACCCTCGTCAGCCAAATGAAAATGAAATACTTCATGTCAGACACTCACGCTCATGCTGTCAAAGCATGCTAGTGCATGCACATCGCCCTCTAAATCAAAGTCCTGCTCATGGCGCAACGCAAACGGCGAGCTCATCACCTGGGCGCCCCAGCGGTGCCTGACATTACTGTTTAGACGTTTGATGGAGGCCTACACGAACGCCGAGCATGTATTCACCTGGCTCAACACCAACGGTCATACTCGGACCGCATTGCATTTGTATATCGTCCATCACAACGACAATCTATAAAACAGCCTAGCTAGAGAGGGTACTATGCTAGTATGGTACGGAGTATGTACTATCGTGAGCGACCGATCTTAGTGCCACTACACACCGAAACCCCTTCCATCGCTACCGCGCGCTTTTTTCCCACCTGAAACGGTCACCATCTCTCCAGAATGTCAATGCCGCATTCACTGGACTTAACTGCAGGTGCAATTGGTGTGTCACTGACATGCGGGCCAGATGTCAAACGAATCTGCAGTTAACTCACTGAAGCAGCGTCCGCATTCACGCCCGACGAACCTACTCCGGCGCCAGTTGTCCATCTGTCTACCGCAGCTCATTGCCATTCGCCCGCTATATTAACTTGAGCCCCAGCTCCCAGCCCGGCTCCTCTCCGGGCGCGCTCCAAAGCTCTCTTCGACGTACTGTCGCAGGAGCAAACGAAGGAGATCACCGGCACCCCCCGGCCGCCCTCCCCGGCCACGACCACGAAGCCGGCGCGCGTGCGCGGGCGCAGCCGACAGCGAGGAAGAGTAGTACATAGTAGGTCGCCACCGCTCTGGTCCCGGGAAGGCCACTGCTACTCCACTCAGTCGACGCCAAGCTTGGTTGGGTAAACATCGGCGGCTGATTAGCTGCTTGACGACGACGTGGAGGCGGAAATCTTCACAACCTTATGCTTCGGAGGAGGAGGTTATCAAGGAGGATGAGGAGGAGGCAAAGGCAATGGCCGGCTTTCTCGGGTTCATGGCCGGACATGGTGGTCGAGCGCTGGCGATCGTTTAGATTAGGTTTACAGTAGGTTTTAGTATGTTTTATGCGAAATATGTAATGAATTTTGTCCAGTTTGTAGGAAAAGTTTTCGAAATGTAATGAATTTCATCCGGTTAATTTGAAATTTGCATTGTTTGTATGAATTTCATCCGGTTAGTTCATATAGTTGTCGAAAGGTATGCGGGCAGCATCGGATGGCATCCATCAGTGTCCTTGGACAGATGCCGGTGTAAATTTGTGGGCCAGTGCTGGAGATGCCCTAACAATCATGCTATAATCGCTAACAGTCCTCCATTATTTGGCAGGGAACAGTTATCCCTCGATCAAAATCAGATCCGTGGTGTTTCGCACTCCTCCTGCGTAAGAGTGTAAACTCTTCCTTACATAAAAATGGAGCAAGTAGACGGCATTGTAGCACGTCATATCAATCGAACTAGCCCGCCTAACTAGCGGGAAAGCACCGCCCTCATTATTTTGTTCTGGATTTCTATCGATCGATCGCGCGAAAATGTTACGCTTTGCAAGTTCTAAAGGAAAAGGCGGCACACTTATGACTCGTACGCGTCGCACCCCTGACAGTCCGCTCGCACGCTGCTCACCAGAGGGACATGCGTTGTCTTGCAATTTCACTGACATGTGGGACCGTAATTGAATAAACCGTCGATAGCCGAAATCTAATCGCTCGGCGGGCGTCGGCTGAGAAGAGAGAAACGGGGGAGGGAGAAGAGATCGCCCTCCCGCCGCGCACGGACTCAAAGAAATATACGGTGATAATGTGAGGTGGGCCATGCTGGAGTCCGGACCGCTTCCGGAGCTAGCTCTCACCGCCCTGGCCCCTCAAGATGCCAGCTGCCCGCCGCATGCATGCATAGCAAGTAGTACTCCTTATGTGGAGGAGAGAGAGGCATTGACAAAGTCAAGGAGTGGGCTCTGCAAGAGCCTGTCTCTACACGTGCTCCTGGGTATAAAAAATAATTCTAAAAAAGGCATAAAAAACAATTGTCCCTTAAAAAAGAAAGGTAAAAAACATTTGAGAGGAAATAGATAGACAGAAAGTGAGAAAAAGTTGTAACCTGGGCATTACATGAGGAAGGAGGGTGTGGTGCACATGCCAAGTTCACTGGGCTGCCGTGTTTCACACTCCTCCATCGTAACAGTGGAGACAATAGCTTTCATCAAAAATAAACAATGAATACTCGTTGCTCGTCCTCTATATCGGAAAGAATACTTTCATTCGCTGACATGTGGGACGTCGACCATCCTGGTCCACCTACCATGCACAAAATTATCTTGGTCTACCCCGGTCGTAACGCAGGCCCAACCTTTCCCACCGTAAGTTGTTCGGATGAAGGAACCATCATGACTTCGTTGAATTCCGCTTCTTGAAGAAAACTTACTGTACCCGCAATACTGCTACCGTACGTGAAGACTCACTACAAAAAAATACACTTCCGTGATGATATGTGTTTGTCACAGTAGGTCGCGTTTTTTTGTCATGCATGTACATCCATGACAAATTTATGACAGAATCAAGATAGTCATACCTCTGCTGTCATAGAAGTGTTCTATGACATTACCAAAATTATCATCACGGAAGTGTCCACTTCCATGACGATAAATCGCGCGTCATAGAAGTGCTTTCGCCAAGGGTGACCGACACGTGGCATCCACCGTAACGGAACACTGTTAAGCCATTGGGTCGGGTTTTGGATCCGATAACCCGTTAACAGCCCCGACCAATGGGGAGTTTCCACGTGTAAAATCATTATTGGCTGGACGAAACACGTGTCGGCTCACCGTTGGGACAGATGTCATCCGTTGATTGGACCGAAGTCGCCTATGATACGGTGACACGTGGCACGGCCCAACAGAGGCCCATTCCTGTGAAAAGGCCGGCCCGTTTGACTTGGTCAAAAGGTGGCGGCCCGGCCCAAGGAAAGCCTGGTAACGGCATGTTCGCATATAGCCCATTTACAGCCCGCTAACCAAGGGCCCATTACGCGCTATCCGAATTAGGCCCAGGAGCGTCATATGGGCCGTCCAATATGATTCGGCCCGTTTTAACTTCCGGCCCATTTGTGTACCATGACTTCTTTCGGCCCATATGAGGACCTTTGTAACTCTTGGCCCATTAACGGCCCGTGGTGAAACTAGCCCGTAATGAATAGGGTATCACTTTATACCCATTAATGGCCCGTTATTCCATTGGGCTGTTTCCAGCCGAAGTTATGTTTTGGCCTTCTCAGGGCCCATTGATTCTTGGGCTCATTTGTAGCATTCGGTTACATACGGCCCGTTACTGTCATTTTCTACTTGTGGGCCAAATTCAGCCCGTCGTTATAGTCGGCCCGTTTGCGGACCGTTAATACGTTGGGCCATTTTCATGTCAAAAAAACCCGTTGGGCTGTTTTCATAGAGTTATCAAATACGGCCTATTAACAGCCCGTTATGGTCCACGAATAGTATAGCCCATGATTGGCAAAATGATTATACGCCCCGTAGAAGGCCCATGGATCCTACGGCCCGTATGAGGCCCATGGATAGTACGGTCCGTAGAAGGCCCATGGATCGTTTGTCCCGTAGAAGACCCATGGACCCTACGGCCCGTAGAAGGCCCATGGACCCTAAGGCCCGTATAGAAGGCCGATGGATCCTACGGCCTGTATAGAAGGCCAATGGATCCTTCGTCTGGACGAAGGCCCATGGATCATACGGCCTGCAGGAGGCCCATGGTTACAATAGTCCGTGTGATGCCATGATTATTTTGGCCTAGTTACCAAAAATAGGCTATTATGGCCACTAGAAAAACACAGAAAAAGAACTGCAGTGACTACAAGCAAACAACTAAACAAGACAATAAGGAAATAAATAAGAAAGCAATTAACGCTACCCTATTACCGCTATTACACATATTACATCCACTGGGCATGAAAGTTCGCCACTAGTGCAAATATAGGGAACAAAGCATCATATTACATACACTGGCCGTCAAAATTGGCCACCAGTGCAAATAAACACGGCAGCAAAACAAGAGCATAACTGAAACAACTTCAGAAGAGCTCAAGAAATGTTATCCTGGGTATCCACCATGCTGGCAATAAGCTTAGCAAGCTGATTAGCTTTGTCCTGTTTGGCGCCAAAATCCTCCAACACTTGCTGTTGCACCAGAAAGTATGCATCTGAATGCTCTAGGGACTTCCGCAGTCCTTCCGCTTCTTGTTGCAGCACAGCTAATCGACGTCATTCAGCTTGTAGTTGAGACTCAAGAAACCGAACTGATTCAGACAGTGAGTTTGAATAGCTTGTGCAAGCGGTAGTGGCCAGTAACTCAAACACTAAACCAAGACAGGACTTTGGGGTTGTCTCGCTGTCTTCAAGATAGTCTTCCTTAGCTGTTTTATCAGCTTTGTTGGAGACCAACAAGGATGTGTCACTATCCTGAACCTTATCTGCATTACTTCCTTTACCATTGCTTAATAAGGCACTCTTCCCCAGTATTCTGTCAACATTCTAAAAGAAGAAACAAGCAGACACATAACAAGTTTAGCATGTACTTGTATATGAAACTCATTTCCATGCACCAGTTCATTAGTAAGGTCGATAGGATTAAACTACCAAGTCTTCTATTGCCAAGTAATAGTACATAATAAAAGCATCAAACAAACATATATCTATGTCCTATGGTCACTGCATTGTGTTGCCAAATCAAAATAGAGACACAGTTCAAATCATATCAGTTCAAGACAAAGCAGCAGTGAAAGAATACAAAGCGTGGGAAACTACATGGCACAACAAGATTTCAGATGGGTACCACGGGTTTACATGTACAACAACACTATTGGCTCTGTTGTGATGCTAGTAATGTGCATGATATGAAAGTCAATTGTATACACAATTGAAATTGAAATCAACAGAGCTATTGATAAGAGCAAACCTGTTAAAGAAACATGCGTGAACATACCTGCTGTGCCATTGAGTTTTGACTGGATCCTTCAATTTAAAAATAAGTTTGTATGAGTAAATACAGTGATACAAGAGCAAAGCAATCATAGTTGAAAAAGGCGCGCCTAAGCGAGCGCTTAAGCGCGCCTAGGCTCTAGGCGTTGGCAAAATGCATTGCGCATAACTACACATAATCTGTGCATAACTGTGCGTAAGCATGCGCTTTGGTCAGTAAAGCGCAAGGCGGTGGCAAAACACACAATTAACACCTAGCGCTTTTTTGAACTATGATAGCAATGGAATCTTAAATTAGAACAGTTGTTCTTCAGGTTTAGGCACTTGTCCTACGTGAATAGAGTACAGTAAGATGCAAGAATAAAGTACGTAAAAATAGAAAATGAGCTCATGGAACTTACCACATTCTTGGTTCGGGACCAGTACAGAACAAGGCGTTCCCAGTCATCGTCTAGTAAATGTGTCTCAGGAGAAAGTAAGGGAATTTGATGAGTTTCTTTGCCAGTGAAGTACGTTTTCTTCAGGTAATTCTGATACTACCACCAAGCATTCTTGAAGATAGCAGAGGTATTAGCACAGGTTACCTCATCCTGAGTTTCCAAATTGGTCCTTCCCTATAGATAAAAATGGGAAAATTTGTTGTATTATAACCATCATGGAGGTAGGATGTATGGGACGAAGCAAAGTAATTGCCATGAATAACATTACTTACACATAACTCCTGGACAAACACCTGCAACTGGAATTTTCCTTCATCTTCAGTATAATATTTCCAAGATGGGAAGATACGCACATACGATTTAACAACATCAAATGCCATAGATGCTAAACTACGACTGGCTGGTTGTGTTTCCTCCACAGGAATAGGCGTACAAACTGGTGGAGTTGGGGTTCGCCGTGATAGTACTGGCCCTTTGGGCACTGGAGCTGCCTTACTAACTGCTCTTGTTTGGGAGCTCTGTGGTGGAGATGGTGTTGTGTCAACAGGAACTGGGTTACTATCGGCTGGAGTTGGGGTTAGATTGGGTGAAGCTGGTTCTCTGTCCATCACAGTAGGGGTACAATCTGCGAGAGTTTGGGTTATGTGTGGTAGGGCTTGTTCTTGTGCATGTACAACTGGGGTGCTATCTCCACCAAGAGGTAGCACTATTTTATTTGAAGACTGTGTTTTTATTCCGCTAGATACTGGCATCACCCGCTCCAATTCAAATGGCTAATAAACAGGAAACATAGTTGAATGTACAGACATTGTATGAGAGACAGATGCAATAGATAGTGTGGAAAAAAGAGGGCATGAAATAGTTGACATGTATATTGTTTAACTAAACGAATAGCATGACATAATTTCACATATATGATGTCTATCTAAACTGGATAGCATAGCATAACATAATTCAAAGATATGATGAATAACTAAACAGGATCGCATGACATAATTCACCTACATGTTATCTAAGTAATCAGGATCGCATCATTTAATTCACATATGTGATTTATATGCTAAATAGAGGGCATTCGATATGATGTCTGAACTAAGAACATGGTGTTGAATATTGTGTATATGATGTCTAAACTATGCAATTCAAGACACCGTATGCATGATATGAGCAGTATAACTGTGCCAAGTTAGAACATACACCTCAGTGGGGGAATAGGACTGGTCATCTGTCTCTGAATCCATCTCTGAGGAGCTACCAGGACCCAACAACAGATCTTCTTCGACAGGTAGCACCGTCTGCTCTGAAGGCCTTGTTTTCACTCCAGATTTTTCCATCTCCCACCCAAATGGCTGATTCACAAGAAGAGTAGTTTAATGTACAAACATTGTCGACAAATGGAAATGTAATGAAGAAAAGGATGGGCAAGATATCATTCAAATATATGATGCCTTGTTAAACAAGATGGCATTGCACATTTCACATATATTATGGCTGGCTAAAAGACATGAGACTGCATAATTCCCATATATGATATAGAAACTAAACAGGTGGCATTACAGAACATGTCTAAACTAAGCAGATGATATATATGATGATAAAAGTAGGCACTGCAAGGCAACATATGCATGATATGACTAACATCATCATGCCAAGGTAGAGCAAACACCTTGGGGGTGAAATAGGAGTGGTCAGCGGCGTCTGAATCCGCCTCAGAACAGATATCTTCCTCTGGATTACAATCTGGAGAGGGGTGGGGAGGGTTTGCCATTGAACCCACCATGGAGCGATGTCTGCATGACATTGTATTGTCGCGCAAAAC
Source organism: Triticum timopheevii (assembly GCA_963921465.1). Classification (NCBI taxonomy): domain Eukaryota; kingdom Viridiplantae; phylum Streptophyta; class Magnoliopsida; order Poales; family Poaceae; genus Triticum; species Triticum timopheevii. The sequence continues at coordinate 148,430,523 of OY997270.1, forward strand.
TCTTCTCTTCTTCTCTACATGTTCAGCACGACTGTGTACAATATCTGACTTGCATACGAAAAAAATATGGTGAGATTAAGTAAGGAGAGCATGCAGAAATTTAGAGTGATGGTAACAACCAATGGATAGACATTTTTCTGTTGAACCAAAATAGCCCTAATGGATCGACGTGAATGTATATTAATAAGTGATGCAACAAGTGTACAACCTCTTTGTCGTAGTCGTGTCGACCTCAACATCATTGGGTTGGTCGCTGAAGCAGTTGAGGCAGAGGTGCCTGTCGGAGGTGTGGAGGAAGATCTGAGGAATCTGTAGACGACGTCCAGGGCACTGCTCTGTTGTGATGGATCGTTCTGTCATTGGAGCAGCTCCGGTGAGCCGTAAGACGTCAAGGTTGAAGCAGCACAAGACAAACATCATCAATCTCAAGTGGGATTCTAATAGCATCTCCAATAGATGATGTAAAATGGATGTAAAATTAACATCACCAAAAACCACCTGACTACAACAGATCTGGTAAAAACTGTTGACTCTGAACTTAACTATCGAAACTGAAATTTACTGTGGAATCTGAATGCTACTGTTGAAACTGAACGCAATGGTAGTAGAGAGGCACTTGACATGTAGTTTAGGGAGGGCCTGCAGTTCATCTTCAACCTGCACCCCCCTGAGCCGCCAGCCATCACCGACCGAACCGCCGGCCCCAGCGCCGTCTCGCCGCCCCGAAACAACTCGCCACCGCCGCCCCGATGAGCCCTCTAGCCCCCCCCACACTGAACCCTAAGATAGATAGTGGAGTACCTCTCTGGTGAGCCCCCGTCCTCGCTGCGGGTGGTTCTTCCTTAACTCCGGTGAGCCCCCCAACCCCTGAAAATCGACTGACCCAAAAGTCGATTCAGTCGACTGAAGTTTGGCTTAATCAGAGCAGAGCAGCAGCACGAGCGATGGGGAGAGCAGCAGCAGCAGCTGGGCGAGCAAGCGGTCGAGCGAGAGCCGGAGCAGGAGCAGCAGCAGCGCGAGCGAGCGAGCAAGAGCCAGAGCAGCAGCAATAGATCCAGCTGGTATGGACGCCGCCGCCGAAGGGGCCTCGCACTGGGGGAGAGCTGCCATGGAGATGTCGCCCGCGGAGCCGGCTTCAAGGTAGTCACTCCATGTGGGTGCGGGATGGAGCACCGTTGGCGTCGGGAGGTCGAGTTAAGGAGAAGGTGCGATGCGATGAGTGTACAACCTCTTTGGTGGCGCCGAGTAGGCCTCAGCTTCGTCCGAGGAGTTGGTGAGGATGCTGTGATTCCGGTGGAGCGGGTTAAGGCGGCGCTGTGGGGATGGAGCAGCCGCGATAGACGAGGCAAACGTCGGAGCAGCTCCTTGGAGGTGGAGGACGGGGTGGTTGAACCGGCGGGACGGCGAGATGGATGACGGATCCTCATCCGGGGAGGTGGACGAGGGACGTCGAGCTGTTGCGGTGGACGACGTCATCGGGTAAGAGGCTTCGGCTGGGTAGCGGTGACGTGGCGAATGGAGGAGGGTGGGGTTTCGCGGCTGGAGCGGAGAGGTTATGGCGGCCTGGGATTTCGAATGGCGAAAAGGGGGGCGATGGGAGGGGGTGAAGCGTGACTTAGGGACGCGCTTGTCCAAAATGTAGGGTGTGTTACAAAAGTACCCCCCACCAATTTGAACTTGCGGCCCTTTTGGCTCAGGGTTAGAAGGGGGATTTCACGTGTCGGGATTTGGCAGCTGGAGGGAGTTTTCACGCGCGTTGTAATTTCGGGATAGCAAGGCGCGGATTGTGAAGGCGCCAGTTTTGGGAGCACGATATCTGAATTTTCGGGATATAACAAGACGCGGGTTGAATTTTAGGGACAATCCTAACGTGTAGTAATATTGTACTTGTATGTACCAAATCAATTCACACTTCCCTCAACCAAAAGGAAAACAAAAAAAAATAAAACTATTCACACCACACAAAGAGAGAGTCTTGCGTTTTACTATACAAATGCTATTCAAAGCTACTCCCTCCTTCCATCTATATAGGGCCTAATGCGTTTTTCGATGCTAACTTTGACCAAATATTAGAGCAACGATATCTAACATGCAACTTACACAAAGCACACCGTTAACTTCGTCTGTGAAAGGTTCTTTCAATGATATAATTTTCACATTGTGCATGTCATGTACTATTAATCTTGTCAATAGTCAAAGGCGGTCTTAAAAATCTCATGACGCCCTATATAGATGGAAGGAGGGAGTATGAATCCATGTTATGTCCGATTAAATTTTTTCGCTTGCTGTATACTGCATGTAACCTACTCATACCAACATTTTAGTGCATTCCAAACGTCTATACTACCGCTGCAATTCGAAATAAATTTGAATTCATTTCTCTATTTCAATAAGAATCTACAATCATGATTGTTGCCAACTTCAACCATCATAGTTTCCTTGCTATCCGCCCGATATAAATCGGACGACCTATAATGCAGGATGGTAGGCACACCATCATCAACAACTCCGTTTTTTATAAGAGTAGAGATAAAATATATTAAATGTAGTATAACATGTTCATAAACACACCATGTGTATCACCGTTATATATATTCACACATGCGTCGGTTTAAAACACTATGATAAATTCTTCAAATATCCAAATTCGCTTTTTATAATGAAGTATATATGATCTCTATTCGTCTTTTACACCCACACAACCCTCTTATCTTTGTAGCTAGCGCTAACTTTATCTTGTGCATGCACACGCCCGCATCCCTCTCACCCTCCCTCAGCATTCCCTAGCTCCATCGCGCAAATTCGTCTTTTCACTTTAGGTCGTTCACCCACGGTGTGTGTAAGCCCCCCAGCTCCTTCTTTACGGCACACATTGTGGGGACCCCGACTCGTATGTCGTGATCACCGAATGCACGTGTACAGTGATCCCAGAGATCAATGCTCACTGAACACACAGAAGCTGAATAACAAGATTCTTACATCCATACATACCGTTTTACACAAGTAGGACCATTATGGTCGAGTCATGAGTATAACATCGCAGCGAAAATCTTCGTCGATAACTTGGACCCATGCCATCTGCCTTAACCCTACAGGCATTCTGACTGGGAAGCGTCCTAGCTCGCATGTTCATCACCGAAGTGTTCTTCATCACATCCTGTTCTTTCATGCCTGGCCAATAAAATAACCAGTGGCAAGCCAATGAGTACTTTGAATGTACTCGCAAGCAACCCATGTTTTGGTTCAAGGTACAACAATGCATGATATAGGTAAATTTGCAGAAAGCTAGTTTTGTGTGCAAAGACATGTTCAACATCTTTGTAAGGCATGCATCAAGAGAATTTCAAGTAACCATGAGGACAGGTTACAGATATCAACATAAATAGAGTGGGCACCAACCCATCTAACATAAATAGAGTGGGCACCAACCCATCTAACATAAATAGAGTGGGCACCAACCCATCTCAATCATGTCAAGTCCCTTGACTTGACCCAAGTCATTTTATCAACACACACACACGGTTTGTAAACAAGTGGACGTAGCCCAAGAGCGGTTACCCAACTGTCCTTGACCGTGGACACGGCTATTCGAATAGTTTTACACTCTGCAGAGGTTGCACACTATACCCACAAGATCCGGGGAACTTCCGTGTCAGTCATGACCCGCGGTACCTCAAGTACCCGGGGTAAGCACCCGATCACTACCTTTCCCTAGACGACACTAACATGGAATCCACTCGATTGGCAGTAACCCCCGTGCCCAACTTTTCACATAACACTTTCTTGGAGCCTCGCTCCCATACTTATCACATACCACTGGCACGGGGTACCAACGGTGTGTCCGGGCCCCATAAAAATGGTCATGGCCGCCCTACCTGGCACGACCCCGTCCCAAGAGAGAGCACCAACTCTCCCCCGTCACTAGTAATGCGGGCTCCAAGCTAGTATCGGTCTAGGTACTCAATAATGCCCTTTCCCATATAAGGGTAGAGTGGTTGCGCATGTAAGGTTGGAATAACGGTCGCAACTCCGACCAATCCATTTTGAAAACAACACACACTTTCCTTGGTACACCACTTCGTCATCAAGTGGTTACCCATCTCATCATCTCCCTCGGGCATAAGTGGCACCCGATGAGGTTTTCGAAAAGTCTTTTGATAAAGCTTTGTCTCCTTCACCATGCATAACCCGTCCCTTTTTGCGTAGCAACTACTTTAGCATCCTATCTACTCCCACCGGCATAGCCCTCATAAGAAGGTAGGGCCATGCACAATGCAAGTATCAACGAGGAAGTAACCGAGGCAACCAACCCACGTGGTTCACCATCTCATCATGATTCCGATGCAACAATAATAAAGAGCTATATGGCATGCATAAAAAGGTTTCATAGACATGGTCAAAGGGCTGCTTGCCTGGTTGATCAGAGTCTTAAATCTTCTGGTCCTTCTCCAAGTACTCCGTCTACTTCGTCAACTATCGTCGAAAGCAACCATAATAAGCAGCACAATAAGGCAGGAAATAAAAGTGCTCTAAAAAATATGAGTTGGACTTTTCTAGGATACCTTTGGTCATATGAGGGATGACCAAAGTGGTTTCATTAGGATTTGATAAATGGACATCTCTGAACATTTCAATATGATGGAATCAAGAGGTTTATGGACTTGCAAGAAGTGTATAGAAATATATTTTTACAAAATGAGCAAAGGCACCCATTCAACAAAGGATGATTTTAGAAGCATCTAGGAATTGGTTTCACTGGATTTGGAGTTGAGATGATTTTCCTATGAATTTGCAAAGTTGGCTATATACAAAGAAATAGACCATTAGTTGAGGTGATACAGAAAGTATTACTAAAAATGTTCAAAAACTGAGTTTTGAACTTAGATGCACCTAGGAATTTGAATCATGGAATTTGGATCAATTTTGAGCCTTCTGTGATTTTCTAAAGTTTATGACAGAAATAAAAATATGGGATTTGATAATTATCTGTGAAGAAAATCTTTTATGGAAAAATGTGCAAATTGCACCATGTGATAGATCAGGAATTTATGAACTTATAGAAATTAGAATCATCAAATTTGGACTTAGAATAAATAATCTATGGATTTTACAAGTCCACAGAAAAAGAAAAAGGCAAAGGGATTTACCTAATGGGCCAAATTTCAGCGGCGGCAGCGCGCACTGGGTGGGATTTAACAGCGAGGCGCAACTGGGCTGGCCCAACTGCACGGCCACGCGCGTGCTGCGGGCCATGTCGATAGCGCCTTCCCTGATTGCGCCTCCTTGTGGCGAAGACGGAATACGACCTATGCCGCCTACACTTAAGCGGGCGAGACATGGCCCACCCATCAGTGGCCCCTGCCCACTGGCCGGCCGACAGGCGGGGCCCAGCTGCAGGTTCGTCCGCTACCTCCCGCGCGGGCGCGACGGAAGACAGATCAAGGGTTCGACGGCGGCCGGCGGCGCTACCGACCACCGTTTTCGGAGGTCCGGCCACCGGCGTGCTCAGCGGAGAGAGACGAACCAGGGAGGCCCAACCACGGGTGCCTGCGTCACCGGAGGGGAGCAGGGCTTCGCCCGCGGCGGAAGGTGGCGTCGGGTGAGAGGGGTTCTGGGGTTGCGGGGCGCTAGAGGAGGAGTTAAAGGGCGGAGGAGCCTCGCCGGCGTGCGGTGGCTCCATTGGTGTCCAAAGGAGGAGAGGGGAGGCTTGGTTTGAGGGAATTTGGGCAGAGACCGACGGTAGCACTCCGGCCATGGAGGGAGCAGGAGGGCACGAGAGGGAGGGGGATGCTGTCCAGGAGGTGCACGGGAGAGAGAGGGGTCCAAACGAGGCGAGAGAGAGCTCGGGGGCTGGATTAAATAGGCGTGGCCGCGGTGCACCATGGGCAGCGTCCACGGACGCGCTCGGGTGAGGTCGTGGAGGGGAGAGGAGAGAGGTTTAGGAGGGGGCCGGCAGCTTGCCGTGTCCCAGACGCCGAGGCGGCCTCGTGAGACACGCCGGGGAGGCCCGAGGTGGACGGAGGCGGTTGGCAGGGGGCGGCTACAGTGCGGGAGTGCACTGTAGCGCGCTCCAGAGCGTGCAAATGGCTGGCATGGCATTTTTTTGGCAATGTGGGCGCGGCCACTGATGTCTGGTAGTGCTTGGGGTAGTAAAGAAGGGTGTAGAGGCATTGGATGCCCTGGGGATCCACTGGAGTGAGGAGGGAGGTTGAGAGAAAGAGAAATGCAGCTGTCCAGAGAGAGAAAAATGAGGTTTTACCCCTCCAATAATTGAGCTATGGACTTGCCATTGCTACTTGAGGTGAAAGGGGGCTAGGAGGAGCTGTGGTAAAAATTTGAGCTCTCCAAGAATAGTGGAAGGGGTCAAAATAGTGGTTTTTGCAAAATGCCAGAAGGTGTTTGATATTGGTTTGGGCAAGAAGATGACTTCCATTTGTCATGAGGCTCCACAGGGTGAAATGGCACACATAATTAGGGCCTTCCACCCATTTTAAGCTCATTTGGGCAAAGTTGCCAATGCAACTTTTGTAAACCCTAGAAATCAGCAGAAATGGGCTTTCCAAGATTTAGTCACTAAAATCAATTCTCCTTGATGCACCACTTGGTGTAGTGGCCTCATTTGGTCATGTGATCATTCTCACAAAAGTTGGAATCAAGGAGAGAAAGTTGGTAATGTAGAGTTGTTCAAATTTGGCTCTGGACAGGAATGGTTTTGGGGCACTTTGACCAAGTTAACTTGTTCTACAAGTTGTGCCACTTGGTCTAGATGAATTATTAGACCATTTGAGATTGTTCACAAGGTTTGAGAACATTTGGACATGTTTGGCAATGTAAAGTTGCTCAAACTTCAAAATGGACAGAAATGGTTTTGATGGGATTTGATGATGTTATCTTGTTCTCCAAGACATCAGACTTGGCAAGATCACCAAATATGTCATATGTGACATGATAGAATTTGCTTGGAATTTTTGGAGAAAATTTCCTTTGTAAATAACTCAAAAGCTTGAAATATCCAGAAAGGGTTTTTGAGGTATTTGACCAATATTTTGAACATGACCATGTGTTGAAACCCTTATATATGGACAATATATGTCCACTGAGCTTCCCTGCTTTTTGCCAAATATTTTTAAAACAATAAAATAATTTTTCCCTATTAAAGACCATTTCTGGCCTTAAGGAAAAGCTTTTAAATAAAATAGGAAAATAACTTTTAAAATTATATTTTTGTGCTTTATGGGTATCCTATATCTAATAGGAGTCAAATATATTTTTAGAAAGATTTTTACTGCCCTTAATTAAGTACTTGTAGTGCAAACCTCAATTCAGGGGTTTTTGGAAAACTAATTTTTGAAAATACTTTTTGGCCAAATTATTTTTGTAAGAAAATACTATATTGCTCTATACACATGGCATGATCATTGGGAAAAGGTATTGGATCAAGGAGATGAAGTATAGAAGTTGGAGGATTTATTTGATTTTTAGAGCACTTGCAAACAGCAGTCAAACATTCAATCAAAGCAAAGACAAAACACTCAAAAGTTTTTGTCAAACCACATTTTAGCATGATTATTGACTTAAGTGTTGTGCCATGAAAATCAGGGTGTGACACACATCGATCGATATGCCTCTCTAGCCAGGTGTGCCTAGCACAAACACAAGCTTCCCCTCTTCTCTTGTCACCGTCCATGCCTCACTCCCACCACTCTTTTCATCGTTCTCATACTCACACACTCCTCGCCGCTTGATATAGTATGCCTCTTGTACCACCTCCTACATGCATCCCTCTCTATCTATCCTTCTCCTCATGCCTCATTTGCTTCTAACACACACATGTATACCGATCGATCTCCCAACATATAGTACGCCTCTCGTACCACCTCCTACATGTATACCGATCGATCTCACAACATATACCTAGATCGACTTTAACTACCCAGCCCCCCCATCGATCGACGTACCTGACAAGTTATGTCTCTCCTTTCTCTAACAAAGGGCGATTGATCTTCCTATGTAGTTATGTCTGCTTACCACAACCACATCGTCCCCCCTCATCATTCGTGCATGCATCCTGACTCGTCTCTCACATGCACGTGCACAGACAACAAGCAGCCATCTCCTCTCTTATTGATATTGCGGGCGTGCCCTCCGTTTGTCTAGCAAGCCTATCCCACCATTTGTTAGAAGCAACTCCACTACCACCCCCTCCAACACTCTAGCTCTATCTCTGTCCCAACCTTATTCCTCTCCTGCACATATGCATGGATGCTGATCGATCTCCCTTAATACATCAGGCAGATCGATCACCTTAATACATGAGGTAGGCCTGTCTCCTCCTCCACACATATACCAGCCATTGTACCTCTATAGTTAATTGGGCCTCCCTCTTCCCCCACCACACACTGATAGTCGAGCGCTGCAGGTAGGTATCCGTGCCATAGAGAAAAACTGCACATGTCCCCTCTCACGTTCTAGTTGGCCAGCCACTCTATATCTTCGATGTGGGCACACACAAATTCGATGGCACTCTTTATCGATCGCGCGCACACACACACACACATCATCCCTCTTTTTGATTCTATGGACACCTGAAGCCGATGATACCTCCACTCTCTTCTCGTGGATCGCCCCCTCTATACACATGTTATATCCAGGACTCTATTTCACTCACATTGCATATGTTACATTTTTTGATTTACCCCCCCCCCCCCAAAAAACTCTCAAAAACCCACATACTGTATCTCACTAGGTTTGTATCTCTCTCACACAACCCCACATAGGTGGTGTACGTATACAAGAAGAGAATAGGTGCACCATGCACGTACTCACGCTTCGTGCATAGCCACACCCACGCGGGTACACGGTGGAGCTCATTTCTTTATGAAATGGCAGCCCACGTGCTAATTTGAACGCGTGTAGCGGTTGTTTACCTAGGGAGGTCGTGTACCACGCCTGCACGAAACAAAGTTCGACTTGACGCGTTGCCGCGTTATTTTTAAATAAAGTCATAGCGCTCAATGGCATGTACACAGAATATAAAACGATTTTTATGGAGAAAAAGTTAGTCCGCTCACTATATACAATGGAGCCTTGCGTGCCTGGTTTGTCGCTCTTCAGAGTATCTCAAATAAGGCTGCGGTGGCCTCTCTCTCTCACCGTTGGTCACTGGTCCGGCCACATCCCGTCCGCTGGGGGAAAGGGAGTGCAGTGGTCTCTCTCTCTCTCTCTCTCTCACTGTTGGTCACTGATCCGGCCGCATCCCGTCCGCCGGGGGAAAGGGAGGAAGTGCATCGTCTCTCCGTTCGACGGTGTCGAGGCAGCACGTCCCGATCTATGGTACAAGCCGTTCTCTCTGACCAAGCTCTGGTGCGGCAAGGCCTACACCACCTGCTCACAGATTCCGCCCGCCGCTGCTCACCTAGTTACATCCCGACGACCTCCAGGTATCCCCTCCGGCCTTGCTCCACTTCCCGTCTTCCCATGTCGCTGCATGTGGATCTTCCATAGTTCTTTGCCCAAAATGTAGCTCGTCTAGCGCACTTTCCATATTGCATTCTCATCCTCACACCGTTTTAGACAAACACAATCGTGTTGTTATCTTCCCTTAGGGCAAGGAATATGCTTCTTTTTTGTCGTTGCATGTGTCATCAACTGTTATTAGCCATTAATTGTTTTCTTTCTACCTCTTTTTTGCAAAAAGGGCTATCCATTTCACCTCGTTGCTATTGCGACCTTTTGGTGAACTGCACAAATCACTTTTTTCTTAAGAGTGTTTTGTGCAGTTGTACTAAAATGTCACACGGGCAACGTCTCTACATTTCAGTGCGACCGCACAAAGGGAGATTGGTTTTGCTCTATCCTCCTCATCCAACTCCGAGCTTAATCTTCTCCAACTAGTTAGTCTTAAGAGAGACTGCAAAGGTGACTGGCTTCTATTTTTGTGTTTATTGTTTCATCAGCAGTCCTCTATTATTGTAATCACACTTAATATCTTTGGAACAGGGACGCTCAGCTCTATTTTAGTGGAACTGCACAAAGTGATCGGAAAGTTGCATGCTCCAGAGAGCTACTTTTTTTCCCAACATGCCTTGTTCACTTAGACAGAGCTGGGGGGACGTTGCCGCTAACGAAAGCATTGATCAATTTTAATTTAACACCTTCTCACAACTCTGTCTTCAGTTGTGATGTAATTATTAGCTCTAATCTGCTAATAATTGACATGCATTAGCAAGGAAGTTAGTTTTTTATTGTTTCCAAAAGAGCATCGATGGCAAGACACGCGAAACAAAAGCTAAAAGCTCACACCATTGTACAATTTCATGTCGCTGGAAAATTATTTGTATAGTACGTCAATTATGTAAACAAATGATGGAAGCTTGATTGGATTGCAAGAAGCCTCTTCATCATCCGGGTCCATGTGCCATGCACAAAATTATACTCCTTCGTTCCTAAATATTTGTCTTTTTACAAATTTCAAACGGGCATATTTTAGAGTGTAGATTCACTCATTTTGCTTCCTATGTGTACTCCCTCCATTCCTAAATATTCTATTCGTCTTTCTAGAGATTTCAACAAGTGACTACATACAGAGCAAAATGAGTGAATCTACACTCTAAAATATGTACATCCGTATATGCCAGTCCATTTGAAATCTCTAAAAAGACAAATATTTGAGTAGTCAATCGTTGAAATCTCTAGAAAGACAAATATACTCCGGAGTATATTTAAGAACCAAGGGGGTAGTGCACAACCACATGGGAGACTCAGCCCGGTCGTTGCGCCGCATTAATAGTGAGTAATGAGCAGTCAAATTGTAAGCCCCACCTTTCCCACTTTAAGTTCCTCTGAAGAAGCAACCATCAATACGCTCTTCTTTGAATCTGCTCATACTACTCCATCCGTCACTGTTTATACAGCGCGCTTCAGAAAAAAGAAAAAAAATCTATGGGACCAAGGCGACTAGCGATCGGCCTGAAAAATAGCATTGGTAGTTATAGCACGGCGTCTATTACTAGAGGGAATAATGCGTACACACATGCATGCAGTGGTTCCACCCCGGGTACACACATGCATGCACTTACTCCACTCCGTAGTAGTACAGAGTACGTGGAGAGAAAATTGTGGACATGATTGCGGTTACCACGCCCTAATTAATTGAGCATTAAACCAAACATGTCTAAAGTCTCTCTGGTGGTGGAAATGCATTAAGAGAAATGCATCATAATGAAGCGCGCCCTGTAAACTGTGACGGAGGGAGGAGTAGTATGAAGGTGCAAAACCAAGTACGCGTATGGCCAGTCGGTCAACACACCTCCTCTTGGCATATCACTAACATGTGGGACAGGAGTGTGAGCAAAACAATCTCAGTTGACGGCGAAGAGCTAACCCGCCGTTCCTTGAGAGAGACAAGGAGCGAGAACACACAGACGGGTCGCATGGAGGCCAAGATATATTCGAGCATGGTTGGTTGATCGACATCATTCATTACATGTTGGGCTGCCGTTTTCTGCCCTTCTCCGGAATAAAGGTGTACTTTATCAGAGATAAAAAATAAGAGTACAGACGCTCCACCATGCGGTTCTAGTAGTAGTACTACTCGTACTACTGCGCTTGGCTCTTCGCCTCTTCGTGAAGTAGAACAATGATGGTACTCCGCATGTTGGGTACTAGAGTATATGCCTCTGACAATTTGACACTGAATGGACTGATGCATGTCCACCGAGGGTCGGTTGCATTAGTCAAAAGGCGTAAGCGAGCTTCACCTTGTCCTGCAAGCTTCTCCTCGTTCTGCGAGTTGATGGGACACACCAAAAAGTAGTGCTAGTCCATACTCCCTCCTTTCCAGTTAATATGGCTTAATCTTTTTTGCGGGTAACTGAGAGAGCTTTATTCATATATAAGCATTCTTAGGATGAGCAGCCAAGACACTGCTCACTAGGAAGCGAGGTACCCCGCAAAAAAAGAAGTAGGAAGCGAGGTGCTTCATCAAGCCAGCTCTCGGCCACATTCAAAGTGCAGCAAGCACGGTTCGCATGAAGATGCGCCGCAAGGTTTGCTGACCTGTTTACATGCTGAATAACAAAAAAAGAGGAAATATTACCGAGCGCTACTATTTGTAACAGGATATGAGACAGAATTAAGCGAGAATTGTGGCGAGTGTTCCATGCAATCAACTTCCATTATCACATGCGAGAACTCTCGAAGAGAACCAAATGTGTTGAGTTGCTTTATCACATTTTAAAATTATAATAAGAGTGCAGATGCTCATCCATCCGGTTCCTAGTACTAGTATAGTATGTACCTTTATAGACTATAGTAGTAGTACTAGTACTAGTAAACTTTGCTCTTGGCTGTTCGCCTACTCGGGAAGTCGAACAATAGGAGCACTAGTAGTATAGTGTATGCTTCTGGCAATCTGACACCGAATTAACTGTTACACGTCCACCGCCTGAGGCTGGCAATAGTCGGGTAACATAAGTAGTATCATGCACTTGGGACTCGCAAACATGCTTATGTGGAAGGCAATTAAAGAAGAGAGAGATGGTTATAGTAACAAAGGTAGATACCGTAACATAATAAATGCGATACTACTATGTGTCATGCATGGCAATAAATGAGACCATCTATGATACTAATCTATGATACTATGCACTATAGAGGTAGTAACATAGACTAGTAACATATGCATGTTACTAGTCTAAGTTACTCCCCACTATGACCAGCCTGAGCGAGGGAGAGCTTGCATTAGTCAAAAGTTTCTCCTTGTCCTGCGAGCCACTGCGTGCAAGCTTCTCCTGTCCTGCAACCTTCTCCTCGTTCGGCAAGTTGACGGGACACAGCAAAGTAATGCTAGTCCATACTGCCTCCTCTCCGGTTAATATGGCTTAATTTCAAACGAGATAAATACACTGTCTGTCACTGTATATTTGTTAAAATACGGTCAGTGGACTTCATAATACGCTCATTGCGCTCAATATATATATATTTTCCAGTGTTTATACGGTCACTAGCTCACCCTGACTGAGTATGTGTGTGCATGCACGTGTAGGTTGAGCACTTAGCGTGACCGTGTGTGTTCCGTCGTGTGCTCGGACATGCATGCATTAGGGCGTCGCACGCGTTTTTGCGTCCATGTGTACGTGTGACTGTTGCATACATGTAGGGGGAGTACGTGTAGGGGCCACTAAGGAGCAGTCAAGTCACACAGTAAGTTAGTTGGAAGAAGCAACCACCATTTCACTCTTGAATGACACGTACACAATATAAAATGGTTGATATGGAGAGAAAAAGAAAACCACTATATATACACTAGCAGGAGCCTAAGATACAAGCCTACTTTCTAAGAGCATCTCCAATAGCATGTGTGTAACACCCCAAAAAATTTAACCAGGTTTTAGTTATTAAAATTTTGCCAAGAGTTTAAAATTTTTGCCTGCAAGAATATATCTGTTGATTTCAAAACTTTTCTTTTAATATTAAGGAGTTTTCCCAAGTGGATCCTTCCAAAAACATTTTGGACTTATTTTCCCTCTCTTTTAAAAACATCTTTCAATCAGGAGATTTATTTATTAAATTATTTCACTCTGAGCTTTATTCCTTAAAATGACTTTCTTTAAATTTGGAGCTCTTTTTGAACTACAACCATTTGATATATTTATCTAAAAATCCAACCAAAATTTGGAGATGTCATGTGATGTTTTTAAATCACTTTTATACAAAAATATCTTTTATTCTTGGAATATTTTGAGTGCTACACATGTTTTTCTTCTCTGGTCCAGAGAGCAATTTTGCACTACAACCCTTTTAAATATTTCTTTCTAGCCCCCACCAAAATTATGGGATGTCATTAGGATCATATCATTCCATTATATGGAAAAATCCAGGGATGTTCTTAGAGGATTTTGAGTGAAACAACCTCATCTTTATTCTGGTCCAACATGATGGTTTGTACAGCAACCATATTTTTTCTTGCTCTTTAGCCCTTGATTATTTCCTCTACTTGTAGTCCTCCATGTTAAACCCTTAAGTCCAGGAGAATGGACCCATTGGATGATTCTAAGTGCTTGCAACAATGCCATTTGCTTTCTGTCCAGAATTGAAGTTTTGAAAAACTTGCACTAGCAAGTTTCTCCTTTATGCAAACTAACTTCACCACTCCCTCTTGCATCCAAAGAGACACTGATCTGGAAGATTTGGCCCCTCCAAGAAAAGCCTAGATGCCCTTAGAATTTTTTCAAACACCTTATGGGCATGATCTATTTTGACATGAGTTTTTGTTTACACTGTGAACTTGATCCCCTGGCCATACCAGCATGTCAAATAGTTTTGCCTTAGATTATAACCCCACCCTGCTGACTCCCAGCTCCACCCAAGCGCTCTAGAGTGCCATAGCATTTCATCGAGCACCTTCAGTGCGTGCTCTGGGCGTGCCTAGAGCGTGCGTTTGGCACGCACGTGCGCCCGAGCTGCCGCGTCGCGCCCGCTCCGCGCCACCTACCCCCGCTCGCCCGCAGAGCCGCGCTCGACCTCATCCACTCGCAAGAACTGTCCAAAGCCGCACAGCACCACTGTCAGGACACTTTTGGCGGCACGCCGGCGTCGGCCGACAGCCTCTGCTCCATTCGGCGCCGCCCAAGCCACCTCGGCTCGCCACCTGGCCCTGGCACAGCCCGAGCTCATCCACAAGGGTGTCGCCTAGCTCTCGTCGCCGCCACGACGCCCTGCGGCTATAGAAAGACAGTCGCCGACGAGCTCATCCACGACCGCCGCGGAACCGCCTTTCCTCGCCTATATAAGGAGCCCGAGCTCGTCTCCGCACGCAGGCGACCTCAAGCCATCTCCCTAGGGGCCCCTTTGGCGGCCAATCAGCCCAGGGAGGCCTTCTTCCCCACCTCCGGCGACTGCAGCCGCCGCCACTGCCCAGGCCCTGCCGGCACCTCCAGAGCCTCCCCATCTCCGTTCTCTTCACCAAGAACCCCCTCTTCCTCCCGTGAACCATTCCCCCTACTCAATTTTGTTCGGGAGCCATCGCCGCCACAAAGTCACTTCGCCACCGAAGCCTCCTCCGCCGCGAAGGTCGCCGCCGGCAGCTCCCTCCGTCCCCACCTACCTGACGACCACCGGGAGGTCCGCCCTGGAGTGGCGGATCCATCCCCGCTCTCGGGGCCCCGCGAGGAGCCGCCAGTCGCCGGCGACGATCGCCGGAGCTCCGCCTCCGCTCGGGACAGAGGAAGGAGAGGGAGGACGACTAGTCAAACCTGACTAGTGGGCCACCTAGGACCCACAGTCAGTGACCCGCTCGGTCCACGCGGAGTAAGTGGAAGCGCAAAACCCCAAGTACGTTTTCCCCGCTTCGAAAGCGTATTTCTGCCGAAACGTTTTCTTTTCTGTTTTATTATTAAAAACAGATTTTTGACCAAATCTTTGACTGACTTTATCTTTTTAAATACAACTACAAATGAAATGATTCTTTTTCCTACCTCTCTCAAATTTCACCTAGTTTATTTTAAGATTTATTTGAAAAAATTTCAGAACAACTTTTGGTGCTGTTTTTATTTTTGTGTGTTAATTCTTTTATATTGCCAAAATAGGATTTTTGAAGAGAGGAGAAATGTTTCAAGTTTTGGAGTGCACCCTGCCTTTCCACACATTGAAGGCAAGCATTCTGAACCCCGGCATAATATTTTTGGTGTGTTCGTTGACACATTTATAACACCTCCTCATTTCGGAGGACTTGTTATTTCATGTGATATGATCATTTGCATGGATGCATATTGGTGAGTTCCATGCTGTTGGAAATGAGTATACTTGTGATGGTAATCATCCTCATGTATCTTGCATGCATACCGGAAGGGAATCCGGGAAAGCTTCTGCCTTGGGTAGGCGTGAGCTTGACGCTGGTCTCCGTCGGGACGGGTATGTCCGGTATGGCATGGTAGATATGATGAGTGTTGATTGTATTGGTTGAAATGTATTTGTTATACATGTCATGCAGGAAACTATGAACCTCCTGAGTCGACCGTAGATCGAGTCTTGTTCCAGTAACCCCCACACTTGTTTCGTGCTACCACTTGTCCCTGCCACAGGTAGGGTACGGTTCAGTAATTTGTCAACCCCTTTCTAGCACACACCGTACAGAGGGGCCGGGATGAGGGTACCGTGACATGGATTAGAGCCAGTCATCCGGTCAGGGGGCATGGGTGTTTCTGGTTGGGACCGAGAGGGGAGGCCACCCCTTAGAGCGCGCGATATAAATTTGATCCCATGCTATGCGAGGTTGTAGCCTCCACACTTAGAGTTTGCTTGACAGGTGTCGTGGGTGATTCCAGACACGTGTAAGTTAGGCTGGTGTGTGCAAGTCAGGTGTGTTTTCATTTAAAAGACCATAAGCGGAATTAGTCCCGATGGACTAAAGGAATCCGTTACTCGTGGGTAAAGAGTACACCCTCTGCAGAGATTAAAACCTATTCGAATAACCGTGTCCATGGTTAAGGACTACAGTCTGGGACGGGTCAAGTGTCGGTCTTCGGAGGTGAAGCTGTTAACCAGAACTGGAACAACATGGATTGTGACTTGTGACTTATGATGATTATGATTATTATTATCGTTTACTAACCCGTGATATTATTGTTATTATCGAGTATCTCCGGGATGGTTCTACCTCCGGGATATTCGCTATGATTGTTATTTTTAAAGCCCTTTATGCGGTGTCGCTCAGACGCCCGACTGTGGCATTTCTTTTAAAGCCCTTTATGTGGTGTCGCTCAGACGCCCGACTGTGGCATTTCTTTTAAAGCCCTTTATGTGGCGTCGCTCAGACGCCCGACTGTGGCATTTCTTTTAAAGCCCTTTATGCGGTGTCGCTCAGACGCCCGACTGTGGCATTTCTTTTAAAGCCCTTTATGTGGTGTCGCTCAGACGCCCGACTGTGGCATTCCTTTTAAAGCCCTTTATGTGGTGTCGCTCAGACGCTCGACTGTGGCATTGCTTGTTATTTATTTCATAAATCTTAATACTACTATGTTATTGCATTTTTATAAATAACTTGCTTGCACGCATCAGAGTTTTATTTATCTTTTGTGACTGACGTCATGAGCATAGAATATTTTCAGCACATCATTGATATACTATACCTGTGTTCATAATGTTTGCGAGTACATTCAAAGTACTCACTGGCTTGTCCCTGGCTATTGTCTTGGCCAGATTTTCTTGCACGGAGAGGAGCGGTGCGATGACAGCCCCGGAACCTAAGCAACGGAGATAGCAGCCTCGCGGAGATAGGAGTTAACTTGGTCAGCTGTTCCTGTGGGAAATGGAGTCCCATAGACACTGATGATCCATAAACCGCTTCCGCCATCAACCACTAGAAACCATTTGTTGTACTCACAGGCCAGAATGGTCTTGTACTACATATTTTGTATTTTGCTTGGAATTTCTGTATCAAGTTGGAGCCTCATCAGCTAACAGTAATCCTGGGGCTGATGAGCATGACGGTCTTTTTCTGGAAATTTATTACCCGGAAAACCGGTCGTGACAGACTTGGTATCAGAGCCAGGCTGACCATTGGCTAATCCTATCTTAGCCAGGTCAATAAACTTAGGCAAACCAACCCACCAGACCATAACCAGAACCCAGCCGAGCTTCTCATGCAAGATAGCCACACAGTGACCCTGACACTTTTGGCAGTCGGTGCCCAACCTACCAACCTAGCTTGTCGATCACGCGCCAGTAACCAGCACCCAAGATGTCTCCCCCACAAGCGTGCGAAGGAAGACTCCGTCCCCTTTTTCTATAAAAAGGGCACGCTAGCTCCAACCTAGCACAGCACAGCGTCTTCCCCAACTTAGCCACAATGCCTGGCCCCATAGTGCACAATGAGACCACAGCAACCAACCTTGGAGGTTTTGTGACCATCCTCGCAAACCTCACCCGTCGTGCCTATGCGTTAGAGGAGCCACCGAAATATGTTGTGTACCAAGGACCCATGAGCGGTGAAGACCGCCAATTCTGGGCCACTGTACACATCTACGATAGGGGTCTAGCGCCCGAACGCCCCTACAGGTTCACCGGAAGAACAATTTCCTTTGAGCCACAAGCCATACAACTAGCTGCTCGAGAGGCTATAGTTCATCTCAGGCACTTGTCGCCCAGAGTTAACTGTCGCTCGTTCCACTACTACCCCAGACGCGAAGGGTATGGTAGACCGCCCCAAGTTGCCAATGGAGATCACGAGACGGATCCCGCATTGTTGCACCTAGTGCGCTATGTAAGTGCACTAGAGGCACTGTTCGACCAGATCACCATTGATCTGATCGCAGCTCGAGGAGAGTTGGTTCGTCGAGCCCCAGCAAGAAGAGAAGATGAGCCCGACGCCGACAACCCAATCGTGCTGTTCGGACACCCGATCGAAACCCGGAGTTCAGCTCCAGCCACCAACCGAGATGCTTTGATGACCCCAGAAGTGCTTCGTCACCTTTTGGGAGCACACTCCAACGGGGTTGTGGCCAACAATCCCCGTGATGGTCATCATCGCTACCCCGACCCCGTCGTTCCTCCGCCATCTCCGACTAATCCTGGCAGTGAGACACGTGGAGAAGACTCGACATCCACCAGGCACGCCCGTTTAGACATAAACGAGGTAGACTAAGCCGTACGAGTAGTACCGAGTCTCAGTGTATCCTTACTTTGTAATCGTGCGACCATGTATATTAACGCAGCCTGTCGTTGTGCCTCTATTTTAATGGTAGCCTTGCGTATTTTTTTTGTCAGCGCACCGTTGCATAATTTTCGGGCACAGCTACCAAGACCAACCTTGACGACAACTACAGTAACACGTCCCTTTATGAGATATGTGTATCTCCGGCACGGACCCCGACTCTTGAGGTAATCTGGCAGATTTATTACCTTTCACCACGGTAAATAAACCAGCCCAGATGCTATATAAGAAGGCCACCTTGTGACCTTACTCAGCAACCCTCGCCTCGTGCACCACTCTCACAACCATTTCTTGTCATGCCGAGCCCCAGCATTCATCTGAGAACCCCACATGCAACCCCAGGTAGCTTTGTCAAAATATTGCGGGACTTTACCCGCAGTACCATGAGTTCTACCCAGCCACCCCAGTACGAGCTGTTCAAATCTAGAATCACCCCTTCCACCTCGGAATATTGGGCAGCAGTACCCATTCCTCCCATAGACCCCAACCAAGATCCAACAGAAGTTTCCTTCATAGGGAAATCTATGCCAACCCCACACCTGGCCATAGAAGCTGCTACGAAGGAAGCGATTGCTCGCCTTCGATCCGCAGTACCCTATGCCCGCGAACGAGGATATTATTACTTTCCGAGCCGTGCAGCACCCAGAGAAGTTACATCTTTTCCCGGTGGACGGATTGAGAAGGACCTAGTACTAGCCAACCTTATCCAGTACATCATCGCTCAAGAGCATATGAACCAGCGAGTAATGGATTATCTCCAAAGTCTCGCTGATTTAAATCCTCAGATTGCAATCGGCAGATCACTGAGACCCGACCCGGAGAGACGCATACATCGACTGGTCAATCCACTGCCTCCGATAGAAGAGGAGTGTATCCCTTTACCAGAGACATTTTATCAGGACCACACCCAGTTACCGTTTTCATTTTAGACGTCACTACTGTATTTGTTTTTGCAGCATTTATATTTGCATTGTAACTTATGCGTGGTACCTCAAATTTGTGCGATAAGTCTAGTATTTAGTTTCTACTAGTATGAGTAATTTCCTACGTGAATAACTTGTGTAACCGCGAAAAATCCTAGTATGAGTTTTCTTCTTACTGAATTGCTGCATCGTATAATTTCTCACGACATGGATTATTTTATTTCACGCAGCACCACGGCAGCAGCCTCACAACCACAATCGCATGGACACATACACCGCTTGCAAAAAAAAATTTTTGCGACGGTGTTGCATCTAACTAAGCACCCCGTACAACAATTAACACCCGGCACACCCCACCTACTCCTCGTGATTACCGCCACCACGGAGAGCCAGCACCCGAGCAGCAGCATCACGGTGATCATCAAGGATCATCACGCACAGGAGCACGGAGAGCCCCAGCACTGCCGCCAGCCCCCCGCACAACAGGATCACGTACCAGTCCGGCACCACCTCCGCCATTAGAGCCTCGTCTCGAGCTCCGGCCAGCAGAAACAGAGGAGAAGAAGAGAGAAGGAGGAGCGAGGCCAGGTGTGAGGAAGAAGAGGAGAACACCGCGGTCATTTTATAGCTCGAGCTCGGTGTACGGTGGACGAGGTCCACCAGCGCCGCTCGTCGCCCGATCGCCGGTGTTCGGAGGCGAATCCGCGAGCAGTGCCGATAGCGCACTGGCCCGCGAGGTGAGTGCACACTGCACCGGCAGCAAGCACGCCGCGCACTACCGCAGTACGGCCTAGATGCCCTACGCGCTAGACGTCGCCGATGGAGAAAGCTGGGAAAGCGCACGGGAGAGAGGAAGAAGAGAGAGCCAGAGGAAGAAGGAGAGACTGACAGTGGGCCCCGGTCCCACCTGTCAGCCAGAGAGAGCACTGTGCTCTCGGGTACGACCAGCATATTGTTAAATTTAGAATTTGTTCTACATTCACGGCGTCCAGCGTAGAAATTGCTCGTTTTCATAAGCATGGATTCTTCCACACAGCACCAGTACCACACTGTAGTTACTCACCACTTATTTCCCTCTCACTGTAGCATCTTTTTACCACCAGTGTAAAATGATCTTTTGACCAAGTAAAAGAATTTCTGTTTTACAACTCTTAGCAAATCTCGAGGACGAGATTTTTTTTAAGGGGGGTAGTATTGCAACCCCCCAAAAATTTAACCAGGTTTTAGTTATTAAAATTTTGCCAAGAGTTTAAAATTTTTGCCTGCAAGAATATATCTGTTGATTTCAAAACTTTTCTTTTAATATTAAGGAGTTTACCCAAGTGGATCCTTCCAAAAACATTTTGGACTTATTTTCCCTCTCTTTTAAAAACATCTTTCAATCAGGAGATTTATTTATTAAATTATTTCACTCTGAGCTTTATTCCTTAAAATGACTTTCTTTAAATTTGGAGCTCTTTTTGAACTACAACCATTTGATATATTTATCTAAAAATCCAACCAAAATTTGGAGATGTCATGTGATGTTTTTAAATCACTTTTATACAAAAATATCTTTTATTCTTGAAATATTTTGAGTGCTACACATGTTTTTCTTCTCTGGTCCAGAGAGCAATTTTGTACTACAACCCTTTTAAATATTTCTTTCTAGCCCCCACCAAAATTATGGGATGTCATTAGGATCATATCATTCCATTATATGGAAAAATCTAGGGATGTTCTTAGAGGATTTTGAGTGAAACAACCTCATCTTTATTCTGGTCCAACATGATGGTTTGTACAGCAACCATATTTTTTCTTGCTCTTTAGCCCTTGATTATTTCCTCTACTTGTAGTCCTCCATGTTAAACCCTTAAGTCCAGGAGAGTGGACCCATTGGATGATTCTAAGTGCTTGCAACAATGCCATTTGCTTTCTGTCCAGAATTGAAGTTTTGCAAAACTTGCACTAGCAACTCCTTTATGCAAACTAACTTCACCACTCCCTCTTGCATCCAAAGAGACACTGATCTGGAAGATTTGGCCCCTCCAAGAAAAGCCTAGATGCCCTTAGCATTTTTTCAAACACCTTATGGGCATGATCTATTTTGACATGAGTTTTTGTTTACACTGTGAACTTGATCCCCTGGCCATACCAGCATGTCAAATAGTTTTGCCTTAGATTATAACCCCACCTTGCTGACTCCCAGCTCCACCCAAGCGCTCTGGAGTGCCATAGCATTTCGTCGAGCACCTTCAGTGCGTGCTCTGGGCGTGCCCAGAGCGTGCGTTTGGCACGCACGTGCGCCCGAGCTGCCGCGTCGCGCCCGCTCCGCGCCACCTACCCCCGCTCGCCCGCAGAGCCGCGCTCGACCTCATCCACTCGCAAGAACTGTCCAAAGCCGCACAGCGCCACCGTCAGGACACTTTTGGCGGCACGCCGGCGTCGGCCGACAGCCTCTGCTCCGTTCGGCGCCGCCCAAGCCACCTCGGCTCGCCACCTGGCCCTGGCACAGCCCGAGCTCATCCACAAGGGTGTCACCTAGCTCTCGTCGCCGCCACGACGCCCTGCGGCTATAGAAAGACGGTCGCCGACGAGCTCATCCACGGCCGCCGCGGAACCGCCTTGCCTCGCCTATATAAGGAGCCCGAGCTCGTCTCCGCACGCAGGCGACCTCAAGCCATCTCCCTAGGGGCCCCTTTGGCGGCCAATCAGCCCAGGGAGGCCTTCTTCCCCACCTCCGGCGGCTGCAGCCGCCGCCACTGCCCAGGCCCTGCCGGCACCTCCAGAGCCTCCCCCTCTCCGTTCTCTTCACCAAGAACCCCCTCTTCCTCCCGTGAACCATTTCCCCTACTCAATTTTGTTCGGGAGCCATCGCCGCCACAAAGTCACTTCGCCACCGAAGCCTCCTCCGCCGCGAAGCTCGCCGCCTGCAGCTCCCTCCGTCCCCACCTACCTGACGACCACCGGGAGGACCGCCCTGGAGTGGCGGATCCATCCCCGCCCTCGGGGCCCCGTGAGGAGCCGCCAGTCGCCGGCGACGATCGCCGGAGCTCCGCCTCCGCTCGGGACAGAGGAAGGAGAGGGAGGACGACTAGTCAAACCTGACTAGTGGGCCACCTAGGACCCACTGTCAGTGACCCCGCTCGGTCCACGCGGAGTAAGTGGAAGCGCAAAACCCCAAGTACGTTTTCCCCGCTTCGAAAGCGTATTTCTGCCGAAATGTTTTCTTTTCTGTTTTATTATTAAAAATAGATTTTTGACCAAATCTTTGACTGACTTTATCTTTTTAAATACAACTACAAATGAAATGATTCTTTTTCCTACCTCTCTCAAATTTCACCTAGTTTATTTTAAGATTTATTTGAAAAATTTTCAGAACAACTTTTGGTGCTGTTTTTATTTTTGTGTGTTATTTCTTTTATATTGCCAAAATAGGATTTTTGAAGAGAGGAGAAATGTTTCAAGTTTTGGAGTGCACCCTGCCTTTCCACACATTGAAGGCAAGCATTCTGAACCCCGGCATAATATTTTTGGTGTGTTCGTTGACACGTTTATAACACCACCTCATTTTGAAGGACTTGTTATTTCATGTGATATGATCATTTGCATGGATGCATATTGGTGAGTTCCATGCTGTTTGAAATGAGTATACTTGTGATGGTAATCATCCTCATGTATCTTGCATGCATACCGGAAGGGAATCCGGGAAAGCCTCTGCCTTGGGTAGGCGTGAGCTTGACGCTGGTCTCCGTCGGGACGGGTATGTCCGGTATGGCATGGTAGATATAATGAGTGTTGATTGTATTGGTTGAAATGTATTTGTTATACATGTCATGCAGGAAACTATGAACCTCCTGAGTCGACCGTAGATCGAGTCTTGTTCCAGTAACCCCCACACTTGTTTCGTGCTACCACTTGTCCCTGCCATAGGTAGGGTACGGTTTAGTAATTTGTCAACCCCTTTCTAGCACACACCGTACAGAGGGGCCGGGATGAGGGTACTGTGACATGGATTAGAGCCAGTCATCCGGTCAGGGGGCATGTGTGTTTCCGGTTGGGACCGAGAGGGGAGGCCACCCCTTAGAGCGCGCGATATAAATTTGATCCCATGCTACGCGAGGTTGTAGCCTCCACACTTAGAGTTTGCTTGACAGGTGTCGTGGGTGATTCCAGACACGTGTAAGTTAGGCTGGTGTGTGCAAGTCAGGTGTGTTTTCATTTAAAAGACCGTAAGCGGAATTAGTCCCGATGGACTAAAGGAATCCGTTACTCGTGGGTAAAGAGTACACCCTCTGTAGAGATTAAAACCTATTGGAATAGCCGTGTCCATGGTTAAGGACTACAGTCTGGGACGGGTCAAGTGTCGGTCTTAGTGTCGGTCTTCGGAGGTGAAGCTGTTAACCAGAACTGGAATAACATGGATTGTGACTTGTGACTTATGATGATTATGATTATTATTATCGTTGACTAACCCGTGATATTATTGTTATTATCGAGTATCTCCGGGATGGTTCTACCTCCGGGATATTCACTACGATTGTTATTTTTAAAGCCCTTTATGCGGTGTCGCTCAGACGCCCGACTGTGGCATTTCTTTTAAAGCCCTTTATGTGGTGTCGCTCAGACGCCCGACTATGGCATTTCTTTTAAAGCCCTTTATGTGGCGTCGCTCAGACGCCCGACTGTGGCATTTCTTTTAAAGCCCTTTATGCGGTGTCGCTCAGACGCCCGACTGTGGCATTTCTTTTAAAGCCCTTTATGTGCTGTCGCTCAGACGCCCGACTGTGGCATTCCTTTTAAAGCCCTTTATGTGGTGTCGCTCAGACGCCCGACTGTGGCATTGCTTGTTATTTATTTCATAAATCTTAATACTACTATGTTATTGCATTTTTATAAATAACTTGCTTGCACGCATCAGAGTTTTATTTATCTTTTGTGACTGACGTCATGAGCATAGAATATTTTCAGCACATCATTGATATATTATACCTGTGTTCATAATGTTTGCGAGTACATTCAAAGTACTCACTGGCTTGTCCCTGGCTATTGTCTTGGCCAGATTTTCTTGCACGGAGAGGAGCAGTGCGATGACAGCCCCAGAACCTAAGCAACGGAGATAGCAGCCTCGCGGAGATAGGAGTTAACCTGGTCAGCTGTTCCTGTGGGAAATGGAGTCCCATAGACACTGATGATCCATAAACCGCTTCCTCCATCAACCACTAGAAACCATTTGTTGTACTCATAGGCCAGAATGGTCTTGTACTACATATTTTGTATTTTGCTTGGAATTTCTGTATCAAGTTGGAGCCTCATCAGCTAACAGTAATCCTGGGGCTGATGAGCACGACGGTCTTTTTCTGGAAATTTATTACCCGAAAAACCGGTCGTGACAATGTGTATATTTGGATGTCTATATATTCATATAGACAATGGTCTAAAAATATTCCGCATATACACATCCAGTCTTGCATTAGAATGTCTATATACAGGGACCATGACAGGTGGGCCGTTGCTGGGGAGAGGAAGAAATCATGACTACAGCTAAGTTTAGACAACACCTTCACATTGTCCAGGCGTGGACATTGTCGAGGTCGATTTAGAGGATGTGTATATTTGGAAAACCATATAGACAAGCTGTTGGACGCCTGTTTTGGGCTCATGTCGTGGAAAACGAGTATAGACATCCATATAGACAAGCTATTGGAGATGCTCTAAGGTTGCTCTCTCCACAAGCATAGAACGACAGGCCTGATCCCGTAGCTGGGGGAAGGGAACAATGTTCTGCGTAGACGCGGTCGACATCGGCGAGGGAGAAAACCCATAGTCGGTGCGTCCCAATCGGGGGTCACCGCGGTATGGGCCGATGCCGCGTCCCAACCGCCCTTCTAGCTACAGCCCGACGTCCCAGGTAGTCCATCTTCCTTTTGGAGCCGGCTTGCTCCACTGCAGTAGCTCCATATCCATGTCGATCTTTCTCTACTTCTACCGGCTTCTACTTGTGATGAGTTTACGTCTCTTGAACTAGTGCTAGTACTACTATTCTAATCACACTTATTCAATATCTTTGCCATCAGGGATGCTCAGGTCGATTTTAGTGGAACTGCAGAAAAGCATCGTATGATCCGAGCGTGCCAGCCGTCTTTCCTTCGACAGGTTCTACCTAGCCAGGGAATTAAATCATGTTTAGGGTTTAGGGTTTAAGTCATAGTGACCCCATCAATAGTTTTTCTTTTGTATACGCTCTCACAACTTTTTTCTTTAATTGTGAAGTAAATATTGGCTATGATGTGTGAATCATTGAGATGCATCAGCATGCGTGTTAGTTTTCCATTGTATTTGATGGAATGTTGTAACGGGGCAACCTTGGAATAGGAATGAAAATGGAGTGGAAAGTTTCCGTTTTTCCGGAGAAAAAATGGAAATGGAGAGAAACCAACGTTTCGTTTCGTTGGATTGCACCATCGAGCAAAACCAACGTTTAAATCACGTTTGCTGTGTTCGTGTCTCACCCTCCTCCACGGCTCGACCCCACACGGGTCGCTCGGCATGCCACTCACCACAAACCGAGTGTACGATAACTTTCCCGCCTGCTTGACGATGGATCGCGCCATGGAGTACTAGCACTACTGGAAGAGATTGATGAGTTGGGGGAGGACAGCTAGCTGTAGCACGGACTCCCAAGAACTTTTTACATGCATGTTGTAGCCGGCTATTGCGACCTTTGAATGCGGAGCAGCCGCGTGCACCCGGAAGCGGCTCGGGCGACGCTCTCTCGGCCGGCGCACCGCTTCAATGCCGGCGCCAGTGAGAGGTCGCGTCCGCTCTGGCCGGGCA
Source organism: Triticum timopheevii (assembly GCA_963921465.1). NCBI lineage: Eukaryota > Viridiplantae > Streptophyta > Magnoliopsida > Poales > Poaceae > Triticum > Triticum timopheevii. The sequence continues at coordinate 148,456,974 of OY997270.1, forward strand.
TGAATCCGGCACTGACCGTTTTGGGCGGCAAGCACGCGCGGGTGATGAAGAGGGTCCGGGTTGGTCAGGACCGGCCGTGGCAGCGGTCCGGACGTGCGCAAACAAGAGATGATGTACATTAATATTGCTGCGTATGTAATTAACAACGTAAATAATGTGCCAGTTGGACAAATACTATTGGAGATGGAGATGGAAATGGAATTTTACGTAAACACGGATATGCATGTCTAAGTCTATGTGTGTGTCCGCGACGACTCTCGCGACCTGGAAGAGGGGGCGTGTTTTTGATCGAGTTTTCTTTCTTGGTACATTAGAAAATTAGTTTGTCTAATTCACATCTAGATGTTATTTAAGGATATCACATCTAAGCTCCCACAAGTATATAATGTAGCAACAAGAAACAAAAAAAACTAGGACAAAAAAATAGACCACAAACAGAGTGGACATCAACTTAAGATGTGACATTACTATGTCACATCTAGATGTGTCCTAGACAGACCCTTAAAAAATTATCTGCCAGTTTTCGTTTCTTTTTTCCGAGAACGCGCATATTCTATTTAAAACCACTGCTATGGAGATATTTTTTTACTCCATTATAGCCTCTTATTTGATAGAGTTTCTCGCGTCTCGCTCTCTCACCCTCTCCATATCAAAACAAGATGACAGTGTCCACTCTATCTCTCTCCTCACCGGTGGTCACAGATCCGGCCGAATCATGTCCGCTGTGGGAGGTGAGGAGGTGTAGCATTGACGTTGTCGCCGTCGGCGATGGAGAGAGCCGATGTGCACCGTCCTCTCGGAGCCGGCGCTGGCGCGGATGAAGGTCCTCCGCGCCCTTGTTCGCTGCCATCGTGTGGGCAGATCCCGCCCGCCCAGCTAAACAACATCTCGCCCACCTGAGGTATAACTTCTTGTACTAGTCCAGCTCCCCAGGTCTCTGCGTGCGGGTTTTCTTCTATGCGACTACTCCCCGACTCCCCATGCATAGTAGCTAGGGTTCGTCGGCTGGTCCAACATCACCTACTAGTACTATTATAGGGGAAATGCCACTCGGAAAGTTGTCCTGATTTATGCCTCAGTGGAGGTATACATGTTGTTTCGACAAAAAGTACATGGTGGTTGTGCGGTCATTGTCCATATGGTGGTAGTACTATCACTGGTTAAATGAAGAAATGCTTTTTTTCTCGGGTATCCTGGTTTAGTTCCCATCAAGATATAATTATGATGCTTCTGTTTGTTGGTGTACTTTTCATTCATTCTTATTGACAATTGAGATGTTGTTGCTAACCCTTTTTTATATTTTATTAAACAGTGATGCATGTCTCCATACCCGGGCATGTCTTCCTCAATTTTAGTGGAACTGCACAAAATTGGATGGCCATTGTTGTTCCGCCTCACTGTCCTCTGCCACGTGGTTCTTCCTTCTCGAGCTTGATTACTGAGAAGAAACAGACCACAGTGATGATTTCTCGAACTTCATAGGTGCCTCACCCAAACTTGATGCCAAATGGATGATGCATCACCACGATGACCTATCGATGCTCATGGTTGCGTCGGCTGGTGAAGCTGATCGATTTTCAATGAAAAACAAGCTGTCTTCCATCAGTGCTCTTTGCTTGTTACGCACAAAGATGATATCCTTCGTCAGTTCACCTTGGTTGCGTTGGAGACACAGTCGTCTTTCACGTTGGTGCAATTTTATCACACAATTGGCTATGAACCGAATGTTTCTTCGAAGAAGGATCGACGTTGGTACTAAGAGAATAAGTTTTGTATTGATTTCTAAGCCTTCTCACAACTTTGTCTCCAGCTCCCTTGTAATTTTATTTGTCCAGCTATTAACTTTGATTTAAAAAATGGTGTGGACTAAAAACCCGGATGGACGTAGTAGACCTCCATTTTTATTTACTCCGCATATTAGATTTGACTGAAGTCAAACTTTCTAATACTCTCAAACCTTTCCGATAATTGAAATTAAAATTCTTTATTTGTACACACACTCACACGTTTCCGATAATTTGGCGCATGTATGGTTGTTCACTTAAGGGAGGTAGTGTACCACACGTTAAGGACAGGAAGTGCGACTAGGACGCGTGGGCGCAGATCGTTAGTTCATCGGAAGTAGTACTAGTTTTCTTCACTGTACATTAAATAAAGAGTTTCGTTTCGTACTTACACAATTTAAAACGATTGTTATGGAGAGAATAAGAAAACCACTCCACTATATATTAGTCGTATACACACGAGAGTACTATATGGACGCAGCTTCATTGACTTAGTGCACCTGCTTTTGGGTTTATGATAGATGGGCCCAAAATGTGGCTGGCTCACCTGTCATACAGCCAAAAGCAGATGCAGTGAAGGCACCGGAGCTCAGTCCGTACTACATTAGTATATATATAAGCGGGAGCCTCAGCGCTTGTTTGATAGGGTTTGCACTCTCCACACGCTCGCCGCAATACATATATGTTACACGCTGGAGGCTCAGCGTTCATTTGCTAGGGTTTGCTATATTCACAATCTCTCACCCTCTCTTCACCAGATCTAAACAAGATTGTGTTGGCCTCTTGTCTCTCTCTCCCCCCCCTCATAGCTAGTGAAAGAGGCATCCGTATCCCGTTGCACCAGGAAGGGGAGGAGGTGCAGCGTTAACTCTATCGCCTTCGGCGAGGGAGGCAATCCACTGCCGGCTGCACTATTCTCTTTCACCCAGCGCCTGTGTGGGAGGGCCACCGACCCCTTCTTCCTCGCTTCCGTATGTAGTGTGGGTAGATCCGGCCTCCCGCCGCATGCCTTGCCACATCCCGACGACCCTAAGGTATAAGTTTCTTTGAAAAACCGTCGTTGCTCTAGCTGCATGTGGATCTTTTTCAATCTGTAGTCGAATCTAGGTCTTGGTTGAAAGAGGAAAGAAAGGTGCGTTGGGGTGGAGCATGAATATAGGACGTGGTTCAATGAGGAAAGGAGGGAGGAAAAGTAGTATAGATTTGCTATCCAGCCGCTTTGTTGGTCGAAAAGGGAAAAAGGGGGTTACCCAGTACACACATATGTAAGGAACCGATCTCTTTGTTGAAAAGGGAAAGAAACTAGGGGGGGTCAGGTAGGGACTAGATTTGCTGCCCTCACATAGGAAAAAAATTCAAAGAGAACAAATATGGGACCAACACAGATATGCTGCTTGGCTACATACTCTACATCACCCATTTATACGTGTGGACGCACATGGTGCTAGCATGTCCCATACAACTATCTTGCTGTTGTTAATCTAAGAATGCTGCCAGAAAATTGAAGCAATGCCACTGTTAAAAGTAAATTACATTTTTTAACGAATGTTGTTTCAAGAGAATGTCTCTGTTAATATGAATCAATGCAACCGTTTTAGAAATGCTACTATCCTACTTTGTTTTCCATCCAAGATAAGTTAGATGCTTCTTTTTGTCACCGTTTGTTTCATCCTCCTTTATTGGAAAGTAATTCTTTCCTTTTTTTGCCTTTGTTAAAACAAGGGTATCGATTCAACTTGTTTCTATTGCGACATTTTGCTTCGCTACTTGAAACACTTATGTTTTAAGAGTGTTTTGTGCAGTTCAACTTGAATGTCACACTGGTGACTTTGCTTAATTTTGGTGGAACTGCACAAAAGGAGATCGAGATTTGTTTCCAATCTTCGTGGCGAGTTGTTTCAAATCTTGGTCTCAACCACATGATGTGCAGTGTGCTTTGAGATGTTGTGCTACTTGTTTTGGTACTGTTTTAAATAAATGTTAAATTGAAGCTATTGTATTGATGTCTTTTCCCATTATGTAGTGAACAAAAATGGGACCAACCCAGACATGATGCTTGTTGCTTTGTTACAACAAATTCAGCATCACCCCCTTTATAAGCCAGTAATTGATGCCACTCTCAGAATTAACTACTGAATCTTATTTCAAAACTGCAACACTTGTTAGGGATTGGCGGGATTACCAGTTTTGTGGCCGCATGTTTCATCCTCCTTTATTAGCCAGTAATTGATTCCTTTTTTGCCTCTGTTTAAACAGGGATATCTATTCAACTTGTTGATATTGTGACATTTTGCTTCGCTACGCGAAATACTTTGCTTGATTTCAGTGCAACTGCACAGAACGAGATTGGATTTCCTATTCGTGTTGGCAGATTCGTATTTTATCCTGTTGTTCTCATGAAATGTCAGTACAGGCCTTCATCCACATGATTGTGTAGTGTGCTTTGAGATGTTATGCTACTTGTATTGGTACTGTCTTAAATAAACGTTGAATTGAAGCTATTGTATTGCTGTCTTTTCCCATTAAGTAGTGAACAAAAATGGGACCAACCCAGACATGATGCTTGTTGCTTTGTTACAACAAACTCTGCATCACCCCCTTTATAAGTAGATGGAAGCACATATTGTTGTTTTGCCCACTCTCCCCTGGAACTGTTTATGCTTTTCGTTAATCTAATGCTGTTGGTAAAATTAAGCAATGCCACTCTCAGAATTAATTAACTATTAAATCTTAGTTCAAAACTGCAACACTTGTTAGGAATGGTACTATCCTGCTTTGTAGTTCTTTCTACATGTTTAACCAAGGTATTATTAAGATAATGTCTCTGTTAAAATTAATCAGTTGCATTGTTTTAGGAATGGTACTTTTCTGCTTTGTCGTTCTTTATACATGTTGAAACAAGGCATTGTTAAGATAATGTCTCAATCAATATGAATGAATCACACTGATGGAGAATTGCTACTCTCCTGCTTTGTTTCCCATTAAGACAAGTCATCAACCTTTATTTCTCAGTAATTGTTTTCTTTTTACCTACTGTTGCTTACGGGGATATCAAAATTAAAGCTCGGTTTTATTCCGACTTCGATTTTAGGTTAACTGCACAAAAGGAGCCAATGTGTCCAAGGCAAACTGCTGCATTACTGGGTCTAGTTGGTCGTTCCACTTTGCAGAAAGAAGTAGTCACTATTTGCGGTACATTATAGAAGGAATGACCGAGAAGCTTTACAGAGTATTATTAGACACCGGTGACATGACTAGTCTGCAGAGACCATTGGCAATTTAACAACACGTGGAGTGCCCTGGGCAAAAAGTGCCCAAACAAGTACAAGAAGCTACGATAGGACTCCACGATCATAGGCATTACATATTTTGAATGGGAAAAGCTTGTCAAAGTTTAATCATTGATGTTAGCAAGAAGACGTTAGCTTAATATATTGGAATTGGAAAACCTTCTCAAAATTTGCTCATTGATGTTAGCCAGAAGACATGCATTTGATATTTTTGAGTGGGACGCCCTTGCTGTGAGCAGCTTCGGTTGTTTTTTCCTATTCCTGTGTTCAGTTTAGAAGTAAATAGTTACTCTGCTGAGATATTCCTGTGTTAAGAGTTTGTTCTGAATATTGTCTATGTAATGCCAGGCCTTGTGTTTGATTGCAAAGTTGAGCGTGGAATGTTGTACCATGCGGCATCACGAGCTGTTCACCGTGCCTCCTGAGAATAATGCTTCGTATTGTTTTGCATGTCGATCTAATGCCAGTGATTTTCTTGTTAAGAAGATCATCCTCTTCTGTTGTTTCTGTGCGTAAGAAGTTCATCGTCTGATGTTTCATTCATAGCCCATACGACATGTCAGGTAGGTTACACGTGAAACCATATGATCTTCCGACCAACTCATGATATTAGGCCGTGAATGGATCGTCGTTTTCCAACCAAAACCGCTTGTAAAGCTGACGCTTGTAAATTAAAGCAGATGGTCTTGGGCGAAGGCGCTTGGTTGGTCGATTTCGACTAGTAAAATATCGGTAGTACTTCACACACGATAAAAACAATGAACGACACTCGGACGATTGCTAATCCAGTCGTTAGCTATTGTTTCAGCCTTGCCCATGGATGGCATGATATGCATGTCGTGCATGTATCGTTTGGTAATGTCGTCCATATAGCAGTGCTCGTAAAATATGCACTGGTCTCTCAAATTACACGCGTAACCCGCCGATTTACTTACAGACCTCGGGCCCTCGGTTTCATTTCGCCTGTATTTTACGCGTTGTTTCCGATGACAAGTAAATTACACTTGTATGTTAATACAGGTTTGAAATAAACCAGAGCTCCCAAGCGCGGCCTTACCATTTCATGTCGTCTCAGTTTCTCGAAGGTGCTCATAGGTGTCCGATGATCCTGGCTTCCCGAATGAGCAGCGGGCACTGCATCAGACCTCTGTAGGGCCCGCGAGGCCCTGATGTCTACTACACAACCTTCTTCTTGTAGACGTTGTTGGGCCTGCAAGTGCACAGGTTTGTAGGACAGTAGCAAATTTCCCTCAAGTGGATGACCTAAGGTTTATCAATCCGTAGGAGGCGTAGGATGAAGATGGTCTCTCTCAAACAACCCTGCAACCAAATAGCAAAGAGTCTCTTGTCTCCCCAACACACCCAATACAATGGCAAATTGTATAGGTGGACTAGTTCGGCGAAGAGATGATGATACAAGTGCAATATGGATAGTAGATATAGGTTTTTGTAATCTGAAAAAATAAAAACAGCAAGGTAACTAATGATAAAAATGAGCACAAACGGTATTGCAATGGTAGGAAACAAGGCCTAGGGTTCATACTTTCACTAATGCAAGTTCTCTCAACAATAATAACATAGATAGATCATATAACAATCCCTCAACATGCAACAAAGAGTCACTCCAAAGACACTAATAGCGGAGAACAAACGTAGAGATTATGGTAGGGTACGAAACCACCTCAAAGTTATTCTTTCAGATCAATCTATTCAAGAGTTCGTACTAGAATAACACCTTCAGACATAAATCAACCAAAACCCTAATGTCACCTAGATACTTCATTTTCACCTCAACTATCCGTGGGCATGATTATACGATATGCGTCACACAATCTCAAATTCATCCAACGAACACAAAGTAGTTCAAAGAGTGCCCCAAAGTTTCTACCGGAGAGTCAAGAAAACGTGTGCCAACCCCTATGCATAGGTTCATGGGTGGAACCCGCAAGTTGGTCACCAAAACATACATCAAGTGGCACGTGATATCCCATTGTCACCACAGATAAACACGGCAAGACATACATCAAGTGTTCTCAAATCAAAGACTCAATCCGATAAGATAACTTCAAGAGGGAAACTCAATTCATCACAAGAGAGTAGACGGGGACAAACATCATAAGATCCAACTACAATAGCAAAGCTCGCGATACATCAAGATCATGCCATAGAGAGAACACGAGAGAGAGAGATCAAACACATAGCTACTGGTACATACCCTCAGCCCCGAGGGTGAACTACTCCCTCCTCATCATGGAGAGCGTCGGGATGATGAAGATGGCCACCGGTAATGGGTTCCCCCTCCGGCAGGGTGCCGGAACGGACTCTCGAGAGGTTTTAGGGTACGTAGGCATATATAGGCGAAAGAAGTCGGTTGGGAGGTGCTCTATGGGCGCACGAGACAGGGGGGCGCGCCCTACAGGGGGGCGCCCTCCTATCTCGTGGCTGCCTCGAGGATCTTCTGTCGTGAACTCCAAGTCTCGAGGATCATATTCTTCCAAAAAATCACGCTGCCGAAGGTTTCATTCCGTTTGGACTACGTTTGATATTCCTTTTCCTCGAAATACTAAAACAGGCAATAAAACAGCAATATGGGCTGGGCCTCCGGTTAATAGGTTAGTCACAAAAGTAATATAAAAGTGTATAATAAAGCCCATAATCATTCAAAACAGATAATAAAATAGCATGAATGCTTCATAAATTATAGATACGTTGGAGACGTATCAGCATCCCCAAGCTTAATTCCTACTCGTCCTCGAGTAGGTAAATGATAAAAGAAAGAATCTATGAAGTGTGAATGCTAGAAGGTGCACAAGTTTGATCAATGATAATTTCAATCACCTTTTCTAGCATGATAATATGTCATAACAGTAGTTCATATCATAAAACATCTCACGATAAAGTAACAAGCAATTCACATGTCAAAGCATAGACCATAAACTTTCTTGAAAACTAGCAAACTTCATTCTCGGTCATCAAACAATTGCAATTCATCTTATTTTCAGGAATAGCAAACTCCACATACTCAACTATCAAATAGTCTTCTACAATTGCTAACACTCACGCAATACTAATGGTTATGGAGTTTCAATCGGACAGTGAGAAAGATAGGGGCTTATAGTGTTGCCTCCCAACGTATTCACCTTTGGGTGATGTCAACAATAATAGTTCATGCTAACTTACATCCAATTAGATATATATATCAGGATCACCTCAACACAAAGTGCTTGCCAAAGGATAAAATGAAAAAGGGAAAGGTGAAGATCACCTTGACTCTTGCATAAAAGTAAAAGACATAAAGTAAAAGATAAGCCCTTCACAGAGGGAAGCAGAGGTTGTCATGCACTTTTAGGGTTGGATGCACAAAATCTTAATGCGAATGAACGTCACTTTTTATTGCCACTTGTATATGGACCTTTATTATGCAGTCCGTCGCTTTTATTGCTTCCATAACAAGAGATCGTATAAAGCTATTTTCTTCACACCAAAAGATAATACATATTTAGAGAGAAATTTTTATTGCTTGCACCGATGACAACTTACTTGAAGGATCTTACTCAATCCATAGGTAGGCATGGTGGACTCTAATGCAAAACTGGGTTTAAGGATATTAGGAAGCACAAGTAGTATCTCTACTTGGTGCAAGGAATTTTGGCTAGCAAGAGGGGGAAAGGCAAGCTCAACATGTTTGAATGATCCATGACAATATACTTTAACTGAGATGTCGGAAAACATAACCCATCACGTTGTCTTCCTTGTCCAACATCAACTCTTTATCATGTCATACTTAATGAGTGATCCTACTATAAAAGATGTCTAAGATAATGTATTTAGATGTGAAATCTCTCTTCCTTCAATATTCTTTCATGAATTGTTCAAATGACCAATACAATGCTTGCTAACCTCCAATAAATTTACAACCTCTACTTCTTAGACATGAAGTCATTACTCCCCATTGGATAAGCAAATGAGACATATATAAGTTCAGATTTATGACAATCAACTCATTCAACCATTTACTCATAGGATATAAGTGAAGCACACGAGTAAATGACAAACTACTCCAAAAAGATATAAGTGAAGATCAAAGAGTAGCTAAATAATCGTTTAACTATGTGAAGACTCTCTCTCATTAAAGAATTTAAGATCTTGGTATTGTATTCAAACAGCAAGCAAAACAAAATAAAATTACATTGCAAGGATAGCACAACTCATGTGAAGAAGCAAAAACTTAGGCTCAACCGATACTAACCGATACTTGTTAAAGAAGAAAGGTGGGATGCCTACCGGGGCATCCCCAAGCTTAGATGCTTGAGACTTCTTGAAATATTATCTTGGGGTGCCTTGGGCATCCCCAATCTTGAACTTGTGTGTCTCCTTAATTCCTCTCATATTATGGTTCCTCTTTTTATCAAAAGCTTCATCCACACCAAACTCAACAAGAACTCGTGAGATAGGTTAGTAGAAACCAATGCAAAACCTTATCATTTTCTACTTTAGAAAATCATTAAAATTATTATTCAACATTGCATACTAAATCCCTCTGCATATTTAATACTCCTATCCTCAAATAGAATCATTAAACAAGCAAACATATGCAAACAATGCAAACATAACAGCAATCTGCCAAAACAGTACAGTCTGTAAAGAATGCTAGAGTATCAATACTTCCCTAACTCCAAAAATTATGAAATAAAATTCCCACTGTAGTAAATTTATCATACCTCATTATGCAAAAAGTTTCAACTTTATATCATTCCCTGACTTTTCTAGGGAATTTTTGCAACAGCGGTAAACTTTCTGTTTTCAAACAGCAACATGTATAGTAGCAAAATAAACATGGTAAAGGCTATCCTTGACACTTTTATTGAAACTAAAGATGCAAAACATTATTCTAAATAACAGCAAGCAAGTACTAACAAAAGAAAATGATGCTCCAAGCAAAACACATATCATGTGGTGAATAAAAATATAGCTCCAAGTAAAGTTACCGATGAACGAAGACGAAAGAGGGGATGCCTTCCGGGGCATCCCCAAGCTTAGGCTCTTGGTTGTCCTTGAATATTACCTTGGGGTGCCTTGGGAATCCCCAAGCTTAGGCTCTTGCCACTCCTTATTCCATAGTCCATCGAATCTTTACCCAAAACTTGAAAACTCTACAACAGAAAACTCAACAGAAAACTCGTAAGCTCCGTTAGTATAAGAGAATAAAACCACCACTTAGGTACTGTAATTAACTCATTATAAATTCATATTGGTGTAATATATACTGTATTATAACTTCTCAATGGTTCATACCCTCCGATACTACTCATAGATTCATCAAAATAAGCAAACAACACATAGAAAACAGAATCTGTCAAAAACAGAACAGTCTGTAGTAATCTGTATAAAGTGTATACTTCTGGAACTCCAAAAATCCTACCAAATTGGAAGTCCTAAGAAATTTGTGTACCAATCCATAACAAAAAGAATCAGATCAGAAGCACGTTTATGTTAATTAACAAAACTAATTTACTGGGTGCAAAAGTTTCTGATTTTTAGCAGGATCAACACAACTATCACTGTAAGTTATCCTAAAGGTCTTACTTGGCACTTTATTAAAACAAAAGCTATAAAACATGATTACTACAGTAGCATAATAATGTTTACACACAAAAACAGTAAGGATAGATATTGGGTTGTCTCCCAACAAGCACTTTTCTTTAATGCCTTTCTAGCTAGGCATGATGATGACAATGATGCTCACATAAAAGATAAGAATTAAAACATAACGGGAGCATCATGAAGAATATGACTAGCACATTTAAGTCTAACCCACTTCCTATGCATAGGGATTTTGTGAGAAAACAACTTATGGTAACAATAATCAACTAGCATAGGAAGGTAAAACAAGCATAGCTTCAAGATTTTAAGCACATAGAGAGGAAACTTAATATTATTGCAATTCCTACAAGCATATATTCCTCCCTCATAATAATTTTCAGTAGCATCATGAATGAATTCAAAAATATAACCAGCACCTAAAGCATTCCTTTCATGATCTACAAGCATATAATTTTTACTACTCTCCACATAAGCAAAATTCTTCTCATTCGGAATAGTGGGAGTATCATAAGAGACTTGAACACTAAAAATTGTTTCCACATTAAAAGAGTAACGTTCAGAAAAAGGGTAATCATAATCATGACAAGATTTGTAAATATAATCATCACTACTTTTTACAGCATAAATTTCATCACAATAATCATCATAAGTAGCAACTTTGTTCTCATCATAATCGACTAAAACCTCTCCCAAGATAGTGGAATCACTAAATAAAGTTGACACTCTTCCAAATCCACTTTCATATTCATCACAATAAGATTCAACATCCTCCAAAATAGTGGGATCACTAATTCCTAAAGTTGACACTCTTCCAAACCCACTTTCATCAATATAATCATCAATAGGAGGCATGCTATCATCATAACAACTTTGCATGTCAAAACTTGGGATGCTAAAAATATCATCTTCATTAAACATAGCATCCCCAAACTTGGGACAAACATTAATTTCAGCAAATATATTCTCAAATATTTCATCCTCATCAAACATAGCTTCCCCAAGCTTGGGTCTTTTCATATCATAAGCATAATCACTCTCATCATTAATAGTATGGATAGCACCAATAGTATAGCAATTATCATCATCACAATGAGTAGTAGGAGCAACATCATTTGGGAGGGATACCTTTTTAACTTTGTTGCCCCTTCTTTTCCTTTTCTTTTTCACATTATGTGTGGGTTCAACCTTCCTCTTTGAGCTCCTTATTGCCGAGATTGGTTGAATAGAAAGCTCCTCCTCGTTACCTGATTCATCATAAGAAATAATAGGAGGATATTGGGAAGTCTCTTCCCTTTCATTAGTATTCTCATCATCTTCTATTCGCTTTCTTTTCTTTAGGTAGTTGGCAATATAAGGATTTTCAATGCAATTCTCCGCACAAAACATATACATCTTTTCTAGATCAATATCAAGGAAATGCTCAAGATTAAATTCTGGAATAGGCTTAGTTAAACGTTTCAACTCTTCATAACCCAAAAGCAAACTAAGTTCATTATAATGTGCAAGGGAAATCAACTCATCACAATTTTTGGACATGATTCGGTCATGAAACAATTTGCATTGGAGGTGTAAATGACCATGTTCATTGCAAAGTTCACAAGTACGGCAAAGGAATTTTAAATTTTCAGCACTCACATCTAGCCTTTCTTGCAACCATTTAGTTTCTAAATGCTTATGCCTCTTGCAATATATATCTTCTCTATTTGGTGTGTTCATGCAAACATGCACTCCACAAAAATCAACATGCTTATAGGAGACATTTTCATCATAAATAGTGAGATAATCGTTAGTGCTATGGATATTTAAAGAGTTCATACTAACAACATTGCAATCATGCTCATCATTCAAAGATTTAGTACCAAGCATTTTAACGCATTCTTCTTCTAGCACTTGAGCACAATTTTCCTTTCGATCATACTCACGAAAGATATTAAAAAGACGAAGCGTATGAGACAAACTCAAATCCATTTTTTTGTAATTTTCTTTTATAAACTAAACTAGTGATAAAACAAGAAACAAAAGATTCGATTGCAAGATCTAAAGATATACCTTCAAGCACTCACAACCCCAGCAACGGCACCAGAAAAGAGCTTGATGTCTACTACACAACCTTCTTCTTGTAGACGTTGTTGGGCCTGCAAGTGCACAGGTTTGTAGGACAGTAGCAAATTTCCCTCAAGTGGATGACCTAAGGTTTATCAATCCATAGGAGGCGTAGGATGAAGATGGTCTCTCTCAAACAACCCTGCAACCAAATAGCAAAGAGTCTCTTGTGTCCCCAACACACCCAATACAATGGCAAATTGTATAGGTGCACTAGTTCGGCGAAGAGATGATGATACAAGTGCAATATGGATAGTAGATATAGGTTTTTGTAATCTGAAAATATAAAAACAGCAAGGTAACTAATGATAAAAGTGAGCACAAACGGTATTGCAATGGTAGGAAACAAGGCCTAGGGTTCATACTTTCACTAGTGCAAGTTCTCTCAACAATAATAACATAGATAGATCATATAACAATCCCTCAACATGCAACAAAGAGTCACTCCAAAGCCACTAATAGTGGAGAACAAATGTAGAGATTATGGTAGGGTACGAAACCACCTCAAAGTTATTCTTTCAGATCAATCTATTCAAGAGTTCATACTAGAATAACACCTTAAGACACAAATCAACCAAAACCCTAATGTCACCTAGATACTCCATTTTCACCTCAAGTATCCGTGGGCATGATTATACGATATGCGTCACACAATCTCAAATTCATCCAACCAACACAAAGTACTTCAAAGAGTGCCCCAAAGTTTCTACCGGAGAGTCAAGAAAACGTGTGCCAACCCCTATGCATAGGTTTATGGGCGGAACCCGCAAGTTGGTCACCGAAACATACATCAAGTGGCACGTGATATCCCATTGTCACCACAGATAAACACGGCAAGACATGTGTGACGCCCGGATATTTAAGCTACATTAATTCCATGTTAATGATGCCACATCCCGCGGTCACTGTTGATAATCTCGCGTTAGTTCAAAACGATCTAAATTCAAATTTGAATTAAAGTCAAACAATAAAAGTTTTCAAACATTGAAGTTAAGATGTTCTGGATGTGACAAATAAATCATAGGCACGTATGGTGGAGGAACCACATTTTTATATAATGCCTAGATGCTCTAAAATAAACAAAACAACAACAAAACAAATTAATTAAATGCCTTTGATAAAGTTATAAAAATATAAACTAATATTTGGAGTGCCAACCTTTTTGTGGCAGCACCTATTATTGCAATACTAATTAGGTGTCCATCTCCACAATTTACGGAACTCATTTGCTAATTGGTTTAAGTGCAAAACATAGACTAGAAAAAGAAAACAGTAAAAAGAAAATAAATAAAAATAAATTAGATAAAACAAAACAAAAGAAAAACAAAAAAACTCCATTGGGCCAACCGTGGCCCAAGCTGGCCAACCCAACTGGCCAAAGGCCCAGCCGCCCCCCGCACTGCCTTATCCCCCCGGGCACCGAAACCCTATCCACCCCGACCGCACACCCCCACTCCCCACGTCTCTGCTCTCCCCCTCCCCGATCCGATCTGGATCGGGGACGAGCCCGCTTCCCCCCACCTCGCGACGCCAGCGCCCCGACCCCGTCGCCGGGCACCCCCATCGCCTCGACGCCCGCATCGGCCCCCCTCCACTGCGCCCCGTCGCTGGTGACGCCCATCGCAGGACCTCGCCGCCTCCTTGTGACCCCCCACGACGGCCTACACCAGGCCACGCCGCCCCCGACACCGCTGGACCACGTCGGAGCTGCCTCGTCAGAACGCTCCCTCGCTGGACTGCCTCCCCTCCGTGCGTTCTCCCCTTCCCCCACCTCGAGCACCACTGCTTTGTCCCCTACGACCCGCCGTGAGGACCCCTCCTCTCCCCCTTTCCCTCTATCGCCGGCGCCGTTCGCGACGCCTCGGCCTCCTTTACCGCGCGCACGCACGCGCCGTGCCCGTCGCGGCCCTCTGCTCGTCACGCCGCTCAGAGCCGTGCCCCACGCCTCGCCCTTCCCCCATCTCCGTCGCGCTCCAGCGCCCGCTCGTGGCCGCGCCGCTGCTGCGTCGTCTCCGGACGATGCCGCTGCCTCCCCGCTGCTCCCAGCCGCCCATGCCCTACCTGCCGGTCCGCACCGCCGCCTGCACGTTGCGTCCGGCGCTCCTATCGCCCGTCCTCGCCGTCGTTTCACCATACCACTTCGGCCGCCGTCGAGGCCGGCACCCCCTGGTGGCCTTGGGCCTGCACGCCCGGCGCCCGTAACCGCGCCCGGGAGCCCGATGCCCAGTGCCCGTTAGCCTCCCTCTTGGCCACTGCGGGCCTACTGCCTGGAACGTTTAAAAAATGAAAATGAAAATAGTATAATTAATAATTAAATAATTAATCAGTGAATTAATTAAGTTAATTAGTTCTGTTTTACTAAACTAATTAAAATTAGTTAATCTAATCATTTAGTTAAACTAGTTAACCCGGGTTAGTTAACCTGAGTCACTGACGGTGGGACCTACTCGTCAGGTTGGACCAGTCAACAGTCAAATTGTTGACTGCTGATTATGCTGCTAACTCAGCTCCCTGGACCCACCAGTCAGCCTCTACTAACTGGGCAGTTGACCCAGTCAACTGGGTCCCCCTTGTCAGCCACACATGCACATCTTTGGGTACACTTCTGTGTACCCATAGCTTTTAGTGTTTAATTTATTTTCGAATTAATTTAAATCTAGGAATTTAGAAAATGTTTAAAACTTTAGAAAACAATATAAAATAATCCGTAACTCGGATGAAAATACTTTGTACATGAAAGTTGCTCAGAATGACGAGACGAATCCGGATACGCAGCCCGTTCGTCCGCCACACATCCCTAGCATAGCAAGCACGCAACTTTCTTCCTCCGGTTCATCTGTCCGAAAATGCGAAACACCGGGAATACTTTCCCGGATGTTTCCCCCTTTCGCCGGTATCACCTACTACCGCGTTAGGGCACACCGAACACTGCGTATTGCCTTGTTAAACTTTGTGATGCTTGTTTGCTCTGTTATTTACTGTGTTCCCTCTCCGTTACTTCTTTCCTCTAGACCCCGAGAGTGTTGGTGACCCCCAGTTCGGCTATGGAGTTGACGACCCCTCCTTCTTGCCAGAGCAACCAGACAAGCCCCCCCCTTGATCACCAGATATCGCCTATTCTTCTCTATACTGCTTGCATTAGAGTAGTGTAGCATGTTACTGTTCGGTTACTCCTATTCTATTGCATAGCCTGTCATTGTTGCTATAGTCATTGATACCTTACCCACAATCCTAAATGCTTAGTATAGGATGCAAGTTTATCACCATTGGCCCTACATTCTTGTCAGTCTGCCTTGCTATACTATTGGGCCGTGATCACTCGGGAGGTGATCACGGGTATATACTATACATATATACATACTACATATGGTGACTAAAGTCGGGTCCGCTCGAAGAGTACCCGCAAGTGATTCACGGATTGGGGGCTGAAAGGACCTTTGTCCCGACGGCCCTCTGTGTGGATCTTTGTGGCGGAGCGACAGGGCAGGTTGAGACCGCCTAGGCGAGAGGTGGGCCTGGCCCTGGTCGACGTTCGCGGTTGATTCATAATAACACGCTTAACGAGATCTTGGTATTTGATCTGAGTCTGGCCACTGGCCTATATGCACTAACCAACTACGCGGAAAGATATGGGCACTCGACGTCGTGGTATCAGCCGAAGCCTTCGTGACGTTAGCGACTGAGTGGCACGCGCCAGATTGGACCGCGTAACGTGACTTCCTTAGTAATGGAGGTTGCTAGGTCTACTTTCGGCCGCCCACACAACATGTAGGTGTGCAATGGGCGATGGGCCCAGACCCCTGCGCGCATAGGATTTAGACCGGCGTGCTGACCTCTCTGTTGTGCCTACGTGGGGCTGCGACGTGTTGATCTTCCAAGGCCGGGCATGACCCAGGAAAGTGTGTCCGGCCAAATGGGATCGAGCGTGTTGGGTTATGTGGTGCACCCTTGCAGGGAAGTTGATCTATTCGAATAGCCGTGTCCCTCGGTAAAAGGACGACCCGGAGTTGTGCCTTGACCTTATGACAACTAGAACCGGATACTTAATAAAACTTGCCCTTCCAAGTGCCAGATACAACCCGGTGATCGCTCTCTAACAGGGCGACAAGGAGAGGATCGCCGGGTAGGATTATGCTATGTGATGCTACTTGGAAGACTTCAATCTACTCTCTTATACATGCTACAGGATGGAGGCTGCCAGAAGCGTAGTCTTCGACAGGATTAGCTATCCCCCTCTTATTCTGGCATTCTGCAATTCAGTCCACCGATATGGCCCTTTACACATATACCCATGCATATGTAGTGTAGATCCTTGCTTGCGAGTACTTTGGATGAGTACTCACGGTTGCTTTTCTCCCTCTTTTCTTCCTTTCCCTTCTACCTGGTTGTCGCAACCAGATGCTGGAGCCCAGGAGCCAGACGCCACCGTCGACGACGACTCCTACTACACTCGAGGTGCCAACTTCTATGTGCAGGCTGTTGACGACGACCAGGAGTAGCTTAGGAGGATCCCAGGCAGGAGGCCTGCGCCTCTTTCGATCTGTATCCCAGTTTGTGCTAGCCATCTTATGGCAACTTGTTTAACTTATGTCTGTACTCAGATATTGTTGCTTCCGCTGACTCGTCTATGATCGAGCACTTGTATTCGAGCCCTCGAGGCCCTTGGCTTGTAATATGATGCTTGTATGACTTATTTATGTTTTTAGAGTTGTGTTGTGATATCTTCCCGTGAGTCCCTGATCTTGATCATACACGTTTACATGCATGATTAGTGTACGATTGAATCGGGGGCGTCACAAGTTGGTATCAGAGCCGACTGCCTGTAGGAATCCCCCTTCCACACTCCTTGGCCGAAGTTGAGTCTAGCCATTGCAAAACTTTTACTAACATGGTTGTGTGGCTTACGGGCCCACGTCGCCATTTGGGTGGTATTAGGATCTTTTATTCCTTGTCTTTACTCTGGGACTCTGATCTCTCTTCTATTCGGGTTAAATGATTTTGCCAAAAACAAAACTAACTTTAGGTTCTCGAAAATACTTTCTCCCAGAGAGCCCCTCAATTCAGATCGCCTGCTGCACTAGAAGATTCCGAAGTTACTCTACAATGTTCTCTCAAGTCTTTGTGCCATCGCATTTGCGATTTCCTTCCACCGTCAAACCCTATGAAAACTGCATACACTTGCCATTCATACTATCATTCCCCAGTTGGTCTTGTTATTACAAGATACCCCGAAATACTCGTCGTTGTTTCGATAATCCTTTGAGCTTACTGCCTTGCTGTTCTTTGTCACCTGAATACCCCTATGGATAATTCTCGCACTTATCGAGTATCCTCTCATCCCCCAGTTGTTCATGTGTTTCACAATGGTCTTCGAAATACTATTCGATCCTCCAAAAATCCTTAGTAGCTTATCGCTCTACAATACTTGTCTGCTCGCATGATGGATGCTTTCCATATGTCTGGCAATATTCGGTAGTATCCTTAGGCACCGTCATTTTGATCCTATTGATTCAACATGAGTGCGAATGCACGTAATCATCAGTTGATCCTTTTAGATTATCTTCCCGGCTCAGACGGCATTTTAAACATGAGCTGGTTCTCAACCAATCTAATTGTCATTGATTGTACCCCTAAGGCTATTCAACTTATCCATCCCTAATCAGAACATTGCTTCTGATCCCTTGATTTGAAAATCATAATTCCTTTGCATTGAGCTCTGGATTAGTCAGTTGTTTCTATAATCCAATGCCTTTGCACTGTTACTTCCTCTGGTTGTGTGTCAATGCTCACATCAGCCCCGTTGTGGGCCGCCGTACCCATTGCCGGGTTATTATCCGACAGTGTCATTCACAACCAAAATTCTTATGAGTTCTTTACCCGATACATAATGCCTTTGGTAAATTGTATCCTCTACTTTTGTCAACCATGCTCTACTTTTGAGCTTGTGTTATTTACTCCTGAAGTTCATGGTATATGTTCTAAGAAGCCCCGATGGGTTGAACCTATGCCTTCCTTAATATGTGTGAACTTGGAAGTTTTCACGGGTCATACTCATCTGATATTTCACTAGGTAAAACTTTCAACACTAATGCCATTATCAAAACGAGAACTGAATGTAAGGTTATGCTGTGGAGAAGTGGGAGTCAACCTTTAAATTTGTGTTCATGCCCATGGACCAGAGGTGGAACCTATCATGGAAGCTTCTTGTAGTAATAATAATCACCTTGTGATAACTTCTTCTGTTATCTATGCTTGGTCCTTTGCAACCGTGGTTCCGACCATGATTGTTTTTCTTTGGTCCCATTTCTCGAACAAGTTAAATCGCTTGTCTTATGCAGATCAATGTGCCTGCCCAACCCCGATTCTGCTCAACCTTCGAGTATTCCCCTATGGTATCTCGACAATATTATGGAACTGCATAACTTCTTCATCAGCTGTTATTCCTCACTGGTTCCACTTTTCTTGGGTTTGGGGCTATCATCAACCGAGAACACCGAATAGTGAATCGAGTCCGCACTCCGATTCAATAACTCAAAGTGATTTTCGTTGCCTACAAGTTTATTAACCCTTCAAGTCATCCCAAGCCTGATCGGCTATATCATTATCGTACTAAATTTTAACTGTGCTACCTGTCCCTTCTCCCCGTAGCAAAATTTTTGACGATGAGCTAAGCTTACGCCCATGTTCCTCGTCATATCATTTCTTCTTGAGCAACAAACTTGATTTCGAGTTTGTGTCGTACCCTTGGTTCCAATAACCTTTCGCTTCATCATTCCTGTGACTTGATGTCATCACCGGTTGATTACATCTTCATGAAATCTCTCAACAAATGTGTCATGATCATCATCAGCATTCTGAGATCTTCTAGGATATCAATTGAATTCATGATGAGGAATACCATCCTTGCCCTCGATGAATTTTATTATCATCGACCACTTTATTGCCTTCCCACCAACACAGCTTGTTCGTGTTTGTTGTTATACCTTGAGTTCCCTGCCATCCAGCAATTGTTCTTCTTTACTCGGAACATTACCATCTCTTATGTCATCAATGTTGTGAGAATTACACCACCTCTTAAGGATTTGTGATACAGTGATGCTTCTCGCCATCACCATTCTTTTCTTGGTCCCCGTGTTGAGTGAACTCTGTTGCGCAAATTTAATATCTCTAGCAACCCTATTGCTTCAGAGTTATTGGACAATAATTCCAATTTGGTGTGTTGGTTGCTCAATCGCCATTCCGACGTTGGTCGTGCAACCCAACCCATATTTCGGGTGCACCTTCCAGTCAATGTTTAATTGTGTATGTTTTCCTCCAACATACATCATTAAGTCATTTGATCTGGCTAACGTTATCTCCTTGTTCACATAGTTGTGGAAATCCATCTTGTTGGAATTGTTGATGAATTGTCACTGAGTCTATCAGCTAACTCCTCACTCTCCTTGGTTTATTGATGAACTCTTGTTTCGGAACTCGCTTCCATAGTTCATTGCCCGAGAATCTTATAATGTCATCTCGTCAATTGTGTTGCACCTTTTCTTCTCAGGCATCCCGAGTCCGAGGTATCCTGACGCCAATCAGATCTAAATCTTGGTCAGATATGATGGTTGGATGAAATTTTCAAGAGTAATAACATTGGTCTTTATACGACTCGGTAAGGTGATGTCATGCCTAGCGCACCTGACTGGAGGACCTAGTGTTATAGTTTCCTTTTTAACTAGGTTAAACATTTTTCGATGATGGAATTGAATGCCTTGTTTAATAAGTTATCCTGATGGATCCTTTGTACATCCCATGTCTGACCTTTGCTTGAAGACCATGTCAATGCTATCTCGAAGCATGTCTATGGTACTCCGAATTTCAACAGGAACATTTGAAGCCCAATGATAAATGTTTCCTGCTGAATTATCCAAACACCGTTGTATGGGTAATGTCATGAAATTTCTCTCCCCTTTTCCTAAAGGTTTTCTACATTATATCCTGTCATTGATATCATGCTCTGCTTGTCCTTGGGAAGTATATACCCCTGAAATATGTGTTTAAACGCATTTTCCTTTCCATTGTTTTGTTTAGCCTTTCTTGTAATATAATTAACTGAGCAGTGATAATTCCCTGCTTACGTAAACACCTCGGTGTACAACTTTGTCAGTAAGATCCCGTTACTTTTGTTGATGACATTTTGGTAACCGCCGATGGACGAGAACTTTGCCTATTGGTCCGCCTCGTTTAACAAGCAGGAAAATGGTTCTCTTCGTCCCTCGTCCTAGGTACCAACATTGTTGCCAACAAAACTGGCAGGCTATCCTCTGACATACCTTGCTATCTTGACCATGCAGATGTCGACGTCCTTTCTACGTTTAACCCACATGGTGGGCCCATAACCCACAGTTCAACAGGATCGAAACCTGACTCTCCTATACACCCTTGTTGCCAAAGTTATTCCTCGCGCTTGATTTCGTATGTAATTCATGGGTCATCTTCCTAGTAATCTGCTTTGGTATCAGACGCAATACTTATTCTCGTTGCTTTGGACCCCTTTCACACTTTGTTTGAACACTTGCCTACCCGCTTGAAACTTCCCATAATACCTCCTAACTTTGCTCTCGATATTTTCGGAGGTTTCAATTCAAGAGTTACTTTCCGCCACCTTCCCTGATGTTATCTGCTAGATAAGCAAACATTGTAGCGGTCCATTCTTCCGTAATACCCCCTTATCCGTTCGTAAGTACGATGGAGTTCTCGAAGGAAGACGACTTCATCATGATGCATTGGAATGAAGAATTGAAGACATCAATGAAAGGGATTAACTTCTTCGAGAAGATCCATTAGAATATCGTAACCAGAACTTTCCCCCTTACTCCCCTCTTAAATCCCGGGACGAGATTTCTTGTAGTGGAGGAGAATTATGACGCCCGGATATTTAAGCTATAGTAATTCCATGTTAATGATGCCACGTCACCGTGGTCACTGTTGATAATCTCGCGTTAGTTCAAATGATCTAAATTCAAATTTGAATTAAAGTCAAACAATAAAAGATTTCAAACATTAAAGTTAAGATGTTCTGGATGTGACAAATAAATCATAGGCACATATGGTGGAGGAACCACATTTTTATATAATGCCTAGATGCTCTAAAATAAACAAAACAACAACAAAACCAATTAATTAAATGCCTTTGATAAAGTTATAAAAATATAAACTAATATTTGGAGTGCCAACCTTTTTGTGGCAGCACCTATTATTGCAATACTAATTAGGTGTCCATCTCCACAATTTACGGAACTCATTTGCTAATTGGTTTAAGTGCAAAACATAGACTAGAAAAAGAAAGCAGTAAAAAGAAAATAAATAAAAATAAACTAGATAAAACAAAACAAAAGAAAAACTAAAAAAAACTCCATTGGGCCAAACGTGGCCCAAGCTGGCCAGCCCAACTGGCCAAAGGCCGAGCCGCCCCCCGCACTGCCTTATCCCCCCGGGCACCGAAACCCTATCCACCCCGACCGCACACCCCCACTCCCCATGTCTCTCCTCTCCCCCTCCCCGATCCGATCTGGATCAGGGACGAGCCCGCTTCCCCCCACCTCGCGACGCCAGCGCCCCGACCCCGTCGCCGGGCACCCCCATCGCCTCGACGCCCGTGTTGGCCCCCCTCCATTATGCCCCGTCGCTGGTGACGCCCATCGCCGGACCTCGCCGCCTTCTCGTCACCCCCCACGACGGCCTACACCAGGCCTCGCTGCCCCCGACGCCGCTGGACCACGTCGGAGCTGCCTCGTCGGAACGCTCCATCCCCGGACTGCCTCCCCTGCGTGTGTCGTCCCCGTCCCCCACCTCAGGCACCACTGCCTTGTCCCCTACGACCCGCCGTGAGGACCCCTCCTCTCCCCCTTTCCCTCTGTCGCCGGCGCCGTTCGCGACGCCTCGGCCTCCTTTACCGCACGCACGCGCGTCGCCCGTCGCGTCCCTCTGCTCGGAGCCGCGCCCCACGCCTCGCCCTTCCCCCATCTCCGTCGCGCTCCAGCGTCAGCTCGTGGCCGCGGCCGCTGCTGCGTCGTCTCCGGACACTGCCGCTGCCTCCCCGCTGCTCCCTGCCGCCCATGCCCTGCCTACCGGTCCACACCGCCGCCTGCACGTTGCGTCCGGCGCCCCTATCTCCCGTCCTCGCCGCAGTTTCACCATACCACTTCGGCCGCCGTCGAGGCCGGCGCCCCCTGGTGGCCTCGGGCCTGCACGCCCGGCGCCCGTAACCGCGCCCGGGAGCCCGTTGCCTACTGCCCGTTAGCCTCCCTCTTGGCCACTGCGGGCCCACTGCACGGAACATTTACAAAAATGAAAATGAAAATATTAAATTAATAATTAAATAATTAATCAGTGAATTAATTAAGTTAGTTAGTTCTGTTTTACTAACTAATTAAAATTAGTTAATCTAATCATTTACATAAACTAGTTAACCCGGTTTAGTTAACCTGAGTCGCCGACGGTGGGACCTACTCGTCAGGTTTGACCAGTCAACAGTCAAATTGTTGACTGTTGATTATGCTGCTGACTCAACTCCCTGGACCCACCAGTCAGCCTCTGCTGACTGGGCAGTTGACCCAGTCAACTGGGTCCCCCTTGTCAGCCACACATGCACATCTTTGGGTACACTTCTGTGTACCCATAGCTTTTAGTGTTTAATTTATTTTCGAATTAATTTAATTCTAGGAATTTAGAAAATGTTTAAAACTTTAGAAAATCATATAAAATAATCCGTAACTCGGATGAAAATACTTTGTACATGAAAGTTGCTCAGAACAATGAGAAGAATTCGGATACGCAGCCCGTTCGTCCGCCACGCATCCCTAGCATAGCAAGCATGCAACTTTCTCCCTCCGGTTCATCTATCCGAAAACGCGAAACACCGGGAATACTTTCCTAGATGTTTCCCCCTTTCGCTGGTATCACCTACTACCGCGTTAGGGCACACCGAACACCGTGTATTGCCTTGTTAAGCTTTGTGATGCTTTGTTTGCTCTGTTATTTACTGTGTTCCCTCTCCGTTACTTCTTTCCGGTAGACCCCGAGACTGCTGGTGACCCCAGTTCGACTACGGAGTTGATGACCCCTCCTTCTTGCCAAAGCAACCAGGCAAGCCCCCCCCCCCTGATCACCAGATATCGCCTATTCTTCTCTATACTGCTTGCATTAGAGTAGTGTAGCATGTTACTGTTCGGTTACTCCTATTCTGTTGCATAGCCTGTCATTGTTGCTACAGTCATTGATACCTTACCCACAATCCTAAATGCTTAGTATAGGATGCTAGTTTATCACCATTGGCCCTACATTCTTGTCAGTCTGCCTTGCTATAGTATTGGGCCGTGATCACTCGGGAGGTGATCACGAGTATATACTATACATATGTACATACTACAGATGGTGACTGAAGTCGGGTCCGCTTGAAGAGTACCCGCGAGTGATTCACGGATTGGGGGCTGAAAGGACCTTTGTCCCAACGGCCCTCTGTGTGGATCTTTGTGGCGGAGCGACATGGCAGGTTGAGACCGCCTAGGCGAGAGAGGTGGGCCTAGCCCTGGTCGACATTCGCGGTTGATTCATAATAACACGCTTAATGAGATCTTGGTATTTGATCTGAGTCTGGCCACTGGCCTATAAGCACTAACCAACTACGCGGGAAAGATATGGGCACTCGACGTCGTGGTATCAGCCGAAGCCTTCGTGACGTCAGCGACTGAGTGGCGCGCGCCAGATTGGACCGCGTAACGTGACTTCCTTAGTAATGGAGGTTGCTAGGTCTGCTTCCGGCCGCCCATGCAACGTGCAGGTGTTCAATGGGCGATGGGCCCAGACCCCTGTGCGCATAGGATTTAGACCGGCGTGCTGACCACTCTGTTGTGCCTAGGTGGGGCTGCGACATGTTGATCTTCCGAGGCCGGGCATGACCCAGGAAAGTGTGTCCGTCCAAATGGGATCGAGCGTGTTGGGTTATGTGGTGCACCCCTGCAGAGAAGTTGATCTATTCGAATAGCCGTGTCCCTCGGTAAAAGGACGACCCGGAGTTGTACCTTGACGTTATGACAACTAGAATCGGATACTTAATAAAACACGCCCTTCCAAGTGCCAGATACAACTCGGTGATCGCTCTCTAACAGGGCGACGAGGAGAGGATCACCGGGTACGATTATGCTATGTGATGCTACTTGGAGGACTTCAATCTACTCTCTTCTACATGCTGCAAGACGGAGGCTGCCATAAGCGTAGTCTTTGACAGGATTAGCTGTCCCCCTCTTTTTCTGGCATTCTGCAGTTCAGTCCACCAATATGGCCCTTTACACATATACCCATGCATATGTAGTGTAGATCCTTGCTTGCGAGTACTTTGGATGAGTACTCACGGTTGCTTTTCTCCCTCTTTTCTCCCTTTCCCTTCTACCTGGTTGTCGCAACCAGATGCTGGAGCCCAGGAGCCAGACGCCACCGTCGAGGACGACTCCTACTACACCCGAGGTGCCTACTTCTACGTGCAGGATGCTGACGAAGACCAGGAGTAGTTTAGGAGGATCCCAGGCAGGAGGCCTGCACCTCTTTCGATCTGTATACCAGTTTGTGCTAGCCATCTTATGGCAACTGGTTTAACTTATGTCTGTACTCAGATATTGTTGCTTCCACTGACTCGTCTATGATCGAGCACTTGTATTCGAGCCCTCGAGGCCCCTGGCTTGTAATATGATGCTTGTATGACTTATTTATGTTTTTAGAGTTGTGTTGTGATATCTTCCCGTGATTCCCTGATCTTGATCGTACACATTTGCGTGCATGATTAGTGTACGATTGAATTGGGGGCGTCACAACATACATCAAGTGTTCTCAAATCAAATACTCAATATGATAAGATAACTTCAAGAGGGAAACTCAATTCATCACACGAGAGTAGAGGGGGAGAAACATCATAAGATCCAACTACAATAGCAAAGCTCGCGATACATCAAGATCATGCCATAGAGAGAACACGAGAGAGAGAGAGAGAGAGAGATCAAACACATAGCTACTGGTACATACCCTTAGCCCCGAGGGTGAACTACTCCGTCCTCGTCAAGGAGAGCGCCGAGATGATGAAGATGGCCACCGGTGATGGGTTCCCCCTCCGGCAGGGTGCCGGAATGGACTCCAGAGAGATTTTTGGTGGCTACAGAGGCTTGCGGCGGCGGAACTTTCGATCTATCTTCATATTCGATGTTTTTAGGGTACGTAGGGATATATAGGCGAAAGAAGTCGGTTGGGAGGTGCTCGAGGGGCCCACGAGACCGGGGGCGCCCTACAGGGGGGCGCCCTCCTATCTCGTGGCTTCCTTGAGGATCTTCTACCGTGAACTCCAAGTCTCCAGGATCACATTCTTCCAAAAAATCACGCTACCGAAGGTTTCATTCCGTTTGGACTTCGTTTGATATTCCTTTTCCTAGAAATACTGAAACAGGCAATAAAACAACAATATGGGCTGGGCCTCCAGTTAATAGGTTAGTCCCAAAAGTAATTTAAAAGTGTATAATAAAGCCCATAATCATTCAAAACAAATAATAAAATAGCATGAATGCTCCATAAATTATAGATACGTTGGAGACGTATCAGGCCCTCTCCGTTGTCCTTCGAGTTGTTGCGCTCGCCGTGGCACCGAGCATTGTTAACATGGTCAACGAACATGGGGATTCAGGAGATGACTTTATTTTGACTGGATGACACTAGGGACCCACTAGGGCCATGGCCGTACGTACGCAAGTGCCTCGTTACTATGTACAACTATATTTTTTTTGCTTTCTCCTGGTTTCCTAACATCACGGTCCCACACCATTGTCAACCTATGAAGCCAATATAAACGAGAGAATTGCACAAGGTGCGGCCGACAGCTGGGACCAAGCAGCTCGAGCTGTATTTGTGTTTTTGAGGCGTGAGCACTATAGAGTTTTTCGTGGTGATGATTTCGTTGTTGTTCAGAGGAGAGCAAGGTATTAACTGGGCGGGCTGTGGCCCGTCTAGCCCAGGCAAGATATCCAGCCCAGATACTAATTTTTACAAGATGAAAATGGCTAGCCCAGCTATACGTCTTTTTGAGGAATACCCAGGCAAGGTCAACTTGTTATTATCTGCCCCGCTGGGCTGCAAATCTTTCCTAGGAGGGATGCATTAGGCTTAACAGGAAAATGGGCTTTAAAAAATAATAAATGAGATAGAATTATAAAAACTGGGCAGTAACTATAAAAAATGCACCAAACATGAAATTAGTTTATAAAATATTATTTACGAATTTTGAAAATCTTAAATTTTCATTGTTACGCGTGCAATGTTTTGTTGGATTTTTACGTAATACAAATTTATATTTAATCTGACTAGAAATTTTGGGATAAAAATATTTCGGATACCATCAAAATGTGGGAAATTTTATTGAATTCTGTCTTCAACGGTTGGTTGAAATTATTAATCCTTGTCCTAGCTAGAAAATGGGCTCTACTTTTAACAAACTGTAAATGGGCTGTTGTAAATTCCATTAGAATTCAAAAATGGGCTGTACATTCTTACAAAATGTAAATGGGCTATAAGTTCTCTGCCGCACACTTGTGGGCCTATTAAGTGACGCGTCCCCTAAAAAATAAGTTGACACATATGCAAGGCTTTGTCAACTTATTATAGTCAACACACAGTTCTAGTAGCAGTGGCCGTTGGATGTCTATCCAACGGATGTCATGCTTCTTCTTCAATCTTGGAGATTCTTAGCTT
Source organism: Triticum timopheevii (assembly GCA_963921465.1). Lineage (NCBI taxonomy): Eukaryota > Viridiplantae > Streptophyta > Magnoliopsida > Poales > Poaceae > Triticum > Triticum timopheevii. Next base: position 148,484,524 of record OY997270.1, read on the forward strand.
CGGCCGCCCAAAAAATGATTCCTCCCCCTGACATCTGGGTCACACCGTTTCGGAGGCTGACCTGTGGGCCAACTAAGTTGGAGCGTACCAAGGGCTTTGTCAACTTAGTCAATATAAATGATTCTAGCTTCAGTGACCGTACGATGTCCATCCAACGGCCGTAGTGCTTCTTCAACCTCTGGTCTTCTTGGTCCAGCCGCCCAAAGCAGCGCCGGTCGTGCCGCCTTCTCCTGCCTCCCGTCGCCGGCTGTGCTACCGCGGAGGCCTCACCGCCCCCATACTACTCCCACCGTTGGCCAGGCCATCCCTCCACTCACCCACACCCCCTGTTATTCTGCAGCGTCGGCAGCCTCACACCGCAGCCGAACCAATGAACCCTCATACTCCTCTCCATGCGGGCTTCCACTGTTGCGTCTTCCCCAGTTCCACGTCATCCCCTTCCTAGGCGTCGCCATCGTCCAACGCCCTGGTGCTCTCGGCGCGGGGTGGTCAACGTGGTCAACGACCGACTTCCATCGGAAGAGTACTGTACGTGGAGAGGCTGACAGCTGGGTCGACGGCGGACGCAAGGAAGTGCCTCCTTATTATACGCAAAATATTTATTCCTCCACCTGATAGCAGAGACCCACCGGACGGGCCACCTTATTTCGCGAAAAAAACGTTTCCTCCCTGACTGCTGGGACCCATCGGACGGGCCACTGTATTTCACGAAAAAAACATTCCCCCCGCTGTCAGCTCGGACCCACCGGAACTGCCTCTTTATTACGCACGAAAAAATGAATACCCCCCTGCTAGCTAGGACCCACCTTGGTGGGAGGCTGACTTGTGGGCCTACTAAGTTGACGGGGATGGAGGGCTTTGTCAACTTAGTCAATATAAATAATTCTAGCTCCAGTGACCGTACGACGTCCATCCAACGGCCGTAGTGCTTCTTCAACCTCTGGTCTTCTTGCTCCAGCCGCCCAAAGCAGCGCTGGTCATGCCGCATGCTCCTGCCTCCCGTGGCCGGCTGTGCTGCCGCCGAGGCCTCATCGCCCCTACTATTCCCACCGCTGGCCAGGCCCTACGGCGACAACAGCCTCACACCAGAGTCGAACGAGTGAACCCTCATACTCCTCTCCGCGTGGGCATCCACTGCCGCGTCTTCACCGGCTCCGCGTCGTCCTCTTCCTAGGCCTCACCGTCATCCACCACCCTGGTGCTCTTGGCGCGGCGTGGTCAACATGGTCAAGTAACGACTTCCATCGGACGTGGACTGTACGTGGAGAGGCTGACAACTGGGTCCACAGCCGCAGCAAGGAAGTGCCTCCTTATTACGTGGAAAATAATGATTCCTCCACCTAACAGTAGGGACCCACCGGACGGGCCACCGTATTTCACGAAAAAAATGTTTCCCTCCTGACTGCTGGGACCCACCAGCTACACCTTCGCACACAAGGAAGTGTGTCCGGGCAAAAAAATGATTTGCCCCCCTGACTGCTGGTACCCACCAGCTACATCCTCGCACGCAAGGAAGTGCGTCCGAAAAAAAACAAAACGATTCGCCCCCTGACTGCTGGGACCCACCAGCTACATCTTCTCAGGCAAGGAAGTGTCTCACAGTCGGGACCTACCTGGTCGAAGCGTACATAGCGTTGTCATTCTGGTCGCGAACGTGTACGTACATATATACTGGTCGATGTAGAGGCACGCACGTGTCTTAGTAGAGGCGCGTACGTGTCGTAGTAGAGGTGCGCACGTAGCATGTACACGTACGTATAGTGGCCAGGGTGCAAGAAAGAAAATACGGCCACGTATGTGTACATACGGCCATGGCTCGTGTACATGGCTGGGTCGGAACGGAGAAACAGCATCGTCGTCGTGTTCATGGGGAGGCAACGGAATGCGTCGTGTTCATGGGGAGGCAACAGAATGCGTCGTGTTCATCAGGAGGCAACGGAACGCGTGGGAGCCAATCGGCTGGGTCGGAACGGAATGCGTGGTCGTGTTCATCGGGAGGGCTTGGACGGAACAGGCGATGGAAACGAGGCCTGGCGTACCGCACAACGGAGGAAACAGACCTCCTACGTTCGGAACGGGGTCCTGTTGATCGGGAGGGGTGTGGCGTACCACAAAACAGAGGAAACGGACCTCCTACAGTTGAAACGAGGGTCCTGTTGATCTGGAGGGGTGTGGCATACCGCAAAACGGACGAAACGGACTTGTGTTGGAGCGCTGCGGTCGAAACGGGGGTCCTGTTCATCGGGAGGGGTGTGGCATACCGCAAAAGGGACTCCATGGGATACTGTTCATCTCCACCGTCGACCTCCTCGAGCCTCCACGGGCTACCGTCCACCTCCTCCAGCCTCCACGGGCTCCTGTTCATCCAGCCTCCGCCGCACACTACTCCACCGGCTACTGTTCAACCACCCCTCCACGGGCACCCCTCCACTGTCTATTGTTCATCCAGCCTTCAACAGCACGTAAACCACCCTCCACGGCTACCCCTCCACCGTCTACTATTCATCCAGCCCTCCACACCGCGGGGTCCTGATCATCCAGAGGCAACGCCACCGCTCACTGTTCATCCAACCCCCCCCCCCCCCACCACAATGCTCACTGTTCATCCAATCGATCGGCTTCAGTTAGCATTAGTAGCGAAGGAATCGCTCGATCGGATTCAGTTAACAGCCATCGATCGATCGCTCGGGTTCCTTAACGTGTAGCCTGTAGTGCAATCGCTCGGGTTCAGTTAGAGCCCAACGCCTCACTCGGGTTCAGTTAGAGCCAACGCCTCGCACGTGTACGAGAGAAACGCGCATCGCTCGGCCCCCGACCTCCCACCGTAATCGGCAACTCAGCAAAATTTTCCTCGCCCTCGCTTCTACCACGGTTTTTTCCGCCATGGACGGCCCAAAGAATGTCATGCAGCTGCGTCTCCGCCCCCCCAGGATGAAAAACCCATTTTCTATCATGATTTTTTGTCATAGAAGTAGGAGCCCACCACATCTATCATGATACCGGGCTTTGTCACAATTATCGTCATAGAAGTGTCATATGTATGACAGAATTTTTTTTCGTTCGGCCCAAAATGTCATGGATGTGTCTTTTTTTGTAGTGACTGGACGGCACTGTACCACATCATATCACTAAAACCCACTAGGCCAAACTAGCCCACCTAGGTCATCTATTTTGGAACAGAGGGAGTACGTCTCTACACTGCTATGATTTTGTGTTGCACGTTCTCTGTACTTTTGCTACGAGTTTCCAACCCTATGAACCAAATGAGGCCTGAATGTATCCGTGGCCCTGCTTGGATACTCTAACTCAGTTATAGGTTAGAATTAGATTCTAACCTTGAACTAACCTTAAACTAACTCTAACCAAAGAGCTGTTTGGATGGTAGGGTTAGATTGACAACAAAAATTGTTTTTCAATCATTTGACTACTTTGGATCCTATTTGGATGGGAGGGGTAACTTTTTTTACTAATTTTTCTAGCGGGCCTAGGAGAACTAACCCAAATAAGCTCCTCTAGTGTGGGCTAGATTTTGGGGTGGGTTAGATCCAACTAACCCAAACTACAAACTAACCCATCATGTTTTGATACTTTTGGGTTATTTGAGCCTAAACTAACTAAAACTAACTCTAACTTAGGGATCCAAACAGGGCCCGTGTCGACTATTGTCTGATCGATCGCTAAGCCTACAATTTTAGGAGCTAGGGCTATTGGTCGATCGACGAGGGATAAGTATAAGTGTACCACGAGATCATCAGCCCCAACGTTTCTCTTCGGTGAGTGTTTTGCAAGTACTATAGCTCGCCCAGTAGCTAGCATACTAACACCAAGAATCATCAAACAAGCCCTGCTGATATGATAAACAGTTCAAACTTACATCTAAGCATGTGTAAGTGCATCTAGTGCCCCTTAGTGATTTTGGTGTATTGAAGACTTATAGGTTAAGTAACTGATGCGTTTGCGAGTGTACACAGGTCTATAAGTCTATGAGGAGTTTGATATTTACAGAGAAAGTCGACCCCTAAAAATGAAGTTCTTCGACTGAAGACTTTGATATTCTGAAGACTTTCCGAAGACTTTGAAAGTGAAGAAATTGGTGTGACCTTCAAGACTTGATAATCATTCGAGGAATAAGAAGCGTGAAGACTTTTGTTTTCGTTGTTTCATTTTCTCTTTCTTGAGTCATAGGAAACACCATACTGTTAAAGGGGGTCGAGGAAATACTAAGGAAAAATTTCCATGTGATGCTCAACTCAAAATCCTACACCTACCAATCCCTTCGAGTGAAGCCATTGGAAATCTCATACAGTTCAGTCAAATTCATCAGTGACAGAGACGCAGTTCTTCTGTTCACTGAGGACTTTGTTCTGACTGAGGAGATAGGAATTCACCAGTGCGAATTGCCTACACAGTGAGGAACATGATAGCCCTGAGGAATTTGAGAGTCAAATTTCCGACCATTGCTGTGCTGCGCGCCGGCTGTCCCAAAATATCTTATCCACCTAACGGTCATATCATTGAAGGGCATTTATGTCTTATCATGTCAGGCTGCTCCCTAGGCTATAAATAGCCGCCCCCTACAACCACTAGCTGGTTGGCTGCTCCGAGAGAACTTGACACTTGTCATTTGAGAGCAACCCATCCTCCGAGGACTTTGAGCGAAAATCATCAAGTGAGGAAAATCCCAAAACCAAACCCCCACGAGCCCAAAGTGATTGAGCATCACTGAAGAAATTGATCCTGCGTGGATCCGATGCTTGTTACCTTTGAAGACTGTGCTTCTTCCAGACGGTTAGGCGTCAAGGTCTAGAGCATCCAAGAGGAATTGTGGATCGCCGAGTGGCCAAGTCTGTGAAGGTTTGGAAGTCACCTGAAGACTTACCATGAGTGATTGGACGAGGCCTGCGTGGTCTTAGTTCAAGGAGAATACGGTGAGGACTGGGTGTCCTGAGTTGCGGCTCAGAGACTGGGTGTCCGGGACTGTGTGTCCTCGAGTTTAAATACTCAGCCGCTCCAACCAGACGTACAACTGAGACAGCAGTTGGAACTGGTTTACCAAATCATTGTCTTCACCAACTGACTGGTTCTATTTCCTCATTCTATGTTGAATGTTGTTCATATCTGTGCTTGAAGACTTTGACTGAAGACTTTCACAAATTCATCAGTTCAATTTCTTCAGTCTATCCGTCTTCATCTTGTTATCCTGTGTTTACGCTTTCCGTACTCTGTTTTAGTCTTCATTTCATCATGCTGACTATGTGTGTATCCTGTTATGTTTACTTCTGAGTACATATTCCGCTGCAAGTAGTTCTTCGCTAAGGAATTGCCTCACCAGCAAATTCCTCAGTGAAGAATTCATAAAAATCGCCTATTCACCCCCCCTCTAGTCGATATAACGCACTTTCAATTGGTATCAGAGCAAGGTACTCCCTTGTTCTGTGTGATTTTGGTTTAACCGCCTGGAGTTTAGTTATGTCGACCGCAGGTATGATCAAGGTCTCGGCTGGGTGTCCTACCTTTGATGGAACGGACTACCCCTACTGGAAGAATAAGATGCGAATGCATCTTGAGGCAATTGACAATGATCTCTGGTATGTTGTGGAAAATGGTGTCCCCTCTGTCACAGAAACACTGACCGCTACCGATGTGAAGAGATTCAAACAACTCGATTCTCAAGCGAAGAATATCAAATGTGGTCATCTGAGCAAAGGACAGTATGGAAGAGTGAGTGCTTTGGAAACTGCTAAGCTTATCTGGGATAGGCTGTCCAAAGTAAATGAAGGAGTTTCAACTCAGCGTGACTCTCGAGTCGATGTTCTTCGGAATCTCTTCAACCGCTTCAAAAGACTCAACAATGAAAATGTCCAACAAACCTTTGATCGCCTCACTGACATCTCAAATGAGCTTCAATCCCACGGTGCCACTGACATCACTAATCATGAAGTTGTGAAGAAACTGCTAAGATCACTTGATTCCTCATTTGATACTCTGGGACTGATGATACAAGAACGTGCTGACTACAAGTCGCTTGATCCTGCTGATATCCTCGAAAGGCTAAACACTCACGAGTTCCAGCTTGCTGAAATGAGAGATCTCTATGGCTCAAACTATGGCAAACCACGTGCCCTGAAGGCTAAGGTTGTGTCTGACTCTGAATGTGAGGATTCTGGTAGTAGCCTTGGTGATCCTGAAGAACTGAGCCAGGATCTAGCACTGCTTGTGAAGAAATTGCAGAAATTCACAAGACGTGGTCGCTTTGGAAAATCCTCAAGAGGAAATGATTCCTCATCCAGTGACTACAAGAGAAGACTTTGCCACAAATGCAAGAATCTTGGTCACTATATTCAAGATTGTCCTCAGTGGGAAAAGGAAATGAAGAAGAAGAAATACAAGGATTACAGTTCTGATGATATGAAGAAGAAGAAGAAGAAATCGTCAAAATCTTCGTCATCAAAACCCTCAAAGTCTTCATCTCACAAGAAGGGCAGCTCCAAGAAAGCTCGGGCATTCATTGGCAAGGAAATGGACTCTGAAGCTGAATCTGAGGAAAATGATGAAGAAGAGGAGTCTGAAGAATCTGAGTCTGGTGTGGCGAGTCTGGCCGTTGCTACTGCTTTCGTCAGCAAGTCCATCTTCAACACTGAAGAAACTGACTCCACCGACAAGCCTGATGAAGATAATGATGGCTACGCTCCCACCTATTGCTTCATGGCAAAAGGAGCTAAGGTACTCAAATACAACTCCTCTGATTCTAGTGAAAATGAATCTGATGAGGATCTCAAGCCCAGCTACTCTAAACTTGCTAAAATTGTTGTGAAACAACAACGGGCTCTTGAAAAGGTTCAAAACATGCTAGATAAAAGTGATGATATGTTGGGTGAAGAAATGGATCGCACTAAATCCCTGACTGAAAATCTTAAGAGACTTCAGTCTAAGTATGATAACCTTCAAGGTCATCATAACTCTCTCTTGTCTGATCATGAGAAACTTTCTTATGAATTTCTTCAAGAAAAGCAAGATCATGAGAAGCTTTCTCTTGAAGCTCTTCAAAGAAAGGAAGATCTTGAAAAGCTAAGAGTGTGTTATGAAGATCTTCAGAAGGAGTGCGATTCATTACTAGCTCAACAAATCAGCGCTTCTCAGGAAGAATTTATTCCTCCATGCTTAAAGTGCATTGAACGTGAATCTGCTAATTCTTCACCTGAATGTTCAAATGCTTCAAATGTTACAAATTCTTCATCTGCCTCTGCTATCACTAATTCTTCATCTGAGGACATTGCTAGTATCATTGACAATGCAGGGCTGAAGGAATTGTACATGACAGGCATGTACAAAAGCCTCAAAGGGCATCAGACACTTTGTGATGTGCTCAAAAAGCAGATCCTCAACAGAAACCCTAGGAAAGAGGGTATTGCCTTTGAGAGGAAACTTAATGCCGATGGAACATATTGGAAGCCTGAGCAGTATCCCAAAACCTCATGGGTTGCTGCAAAGGGACCTCTAGTTGATCCATCTAACTTATCTGGCTTTACATGTGAATCTCCTCATTCTTCTGATGAGTCATTTGACTCCAACTATAAACTGTTCAAAAATCAGAATGGTGAAGTATTTGCTAGATATGTTGGCACTAACTGCAGGAACGGTTCCCCTATGAAGAAAATCTGGGTTCCCAAAAGCTGTGTTGAAAGTCTTCAGGTGAATGTCCTCATGACACCACCTATGAAGAACTGGAACCCCAGATCAAATTCTTCATATGGACCAAACTCTTCATATGGATCCAAGTCCTCATATGGACCAAATTCTTCACGAGGATCAAATTCCTCAACTGGATCAAAGTCCTCATATGATTATCATCGTGCTAACAACTCTATCTCGCAGGGTAGAGCTAAGGGCTATGAATATGTGCATTATTCTTCAAACCATTATGTTCATAAGTCCTCGAAGAATTACTCTGCTTATTCATATGCATACCCTAACCCCTCCTATGCTAAGCGAAATGGATTGGCATCTTTGCCACCTTTCTCACATGGTGCTCGCAGGATGATGAACTCTTTGTCACCCCTCCAGATGTGGGTGGTGAAGAAAAAGAACTAATCTCTTCTGCAGGGTCAGGTCTCCAGACGTGCTCTAACGTCTGAAGAATTTGCTGGGGACCTGACAAAAATGCCTGAAAGGACGCAGGCGAATCACGATGAAATGAACTGTCATTTCACACGTCCTCATACTGCTATATCTGTTTACTGCTTGATGAAATTCATCTGAAGAACTTGATATCATATTCTTCACTGATGAAGCATATGAGATTGTAAGCTACACTAATTCATCTGCAGGATGATCAACCCAAAACCACTGAATGGGTCCTCGATAGTGGATGTACAAATCACATGACTGGTGACAAGAATCTATTGATGGATGCTCCCTTATCACCTTCACCTCTGAAGCATATCATCTTTGCTGACAAAGGCAAAAGTCGGGTATTGGGTCTTGGTAAGGTTGCTATCTCTAAGGATAAGCACATGGACAAAGTCATGCTTGTTGAGTCCTTAGGATACAATCTTATGTCAGTCTCAATGCTTTGTGATCTTGATATGGTTGTTGTCTTCGGCAAATATCGCTGTGTTGTGATTATGGAAGCTGACAATTCCAAAGTCTTCGAAGGCTTTAGGAGAGGAGATCTGTATATTGTTGATTTCTCTACAGGACCACAACCAGCTGTATGTCTACTTGAAAAAGCTTCAGAAGGCTGGCTATGGCATCGACGACTTGGTCATGCAGGCATGAGGAATTTGAACACGCTTGCGAAGAAGAAGCATGTCATTGGCATTGAGAATGTCAAATTCCTCAAGGATCACTTATGCGGAGCATGTGAAGCCGGAAAAATGACCAAGGCCAAGCATCCAGCGAAGACTATCATGACCACTACCCGTCCATTCGAATTGCTTCACATGGACCTCTTCGGACCTAACCATTATTCAGCAGTCACTAATGATGCATCTTTATATGGTTTTGTCATTGTTGATGATTATTCTCGATATACATGGGTACACATTGTTACTTACAAACATGAAGTGCAGGAAGTCTTCAAACGATTTTCCTCAAGGGCTTCAACCAACTTTGGTGTGAAGATCAAGCATATCAGAAGTGACAATGGAACCGAGTTCAAGAATTCTGGTCTTGATGCCTATCTTGATGAACTTGGTATTACTCATGAGTTATCTGCTCCTTATACTCCTCAGCAGAATGGCGTCGTGGAGCGCAAGAACAGAACTCTTGTTGAGATGGCTCGCACTATGCTTGATGAATACAAAACGCCTCAGCGTTTTTGGATTGATGCAATTGATACCGCCTGCCACATCATCAACAGAGTATATCTTCACAAATTCTTCAAGAAGACTGCCTATGAACTCCTCATTGACAAGAAACCCAATGTGAGTTATTTCAAATTCTTCGGTGCTAAATGTTGGATTAGAGATCCTCATCATAACTCTAAATTTGCACCGAAAGCACATGAAGGTTTTATGCTTGGTTACGGAAAGGACTCGCACACCTACAGAGTCTTCAACATTGTTCTTCACAAGATTGTTGACACTGTAGATGTGCGGTTCGATGAAACTAATGGCTCGCAAAGAGAGCACCTATCTTCTGTGTTAGATGAACCAGCAGCTGAGGATGCTATCAAGCTCAAGGCAACTAAGGATGTCATTCCTATTGAAGAATCTGCTGAAGAATTCATTCCTGTTCATGAAGAACGTCGAGCTGATGCACCTGAAGAATATGATGAGGAAAATGGTGCTGAAGAAAATGCTGATCAAAATCCTCAGCGACAACCAACTCATCCACGCGTTGCAAAAGAAGTGCAAGTGGAGAAGATCATCGATGACATTAGCGCACCAGGTCCTCTCACACGCTCAAAAGCTTCACACTTATCTAAATTTTGTGGGCACTATGCTTTTGTCTCTATCTCAGAGCCCACTAAGGTAGATGAAGCATTTCTGGAGCCGGAGTGGATTCAGGCTATGCAAGAAGAATTACATCAGTTCAAGCTGAACAATGTCTGGGAATTGGTCAATCGCACAGATCCTCGCAAGCATAATATCATTGGCACAAAATGGATCTACCGCAACAAGCAAGATGAAAATGGCCTTGTGGTGAGGAATAAGGCACGACTAGTAGCTCAAGGCTACACACAGGTTGAAGGAATTGATTTCGATGAAACTTTTGCACCTGTTGCTAGACTTGAGGCTATTCGCATTTTACTTGCCTATGCTAACCATCATGATATCATCTTATATCAAATGGATGTGAAAAGTGCATTCCTCAATGGTAAGCTTGAGGAAGAAGTATATGTTGCTCAACCCCCAGGTTTTGAAGATCCCAAGAATCCCGACAAAGTCTTCAGACTCAATAAGGCCCTCTATGGCCTCAAGCAAGCCCCTCGGGCGTGGTATGACACATTGAAGGAATTCTTCATGAAGAATGGCTTCACACCCGGTTCACTTGACCCTACTCTTTTTACTAAATCATATGATGGTGAACTGTTTGTGTGCCAAATATATGTTGATGATATTATCTTTGGCTGTACTAACCAACGATATAGTGATGAATTTGCCTATATGATGAGTGAAGAATATCAAATGTCTATGATGGGAGAGTTGAAATTCTTCTTAGGTCTTCAAATTCGTCAGCAGCGCAATGGCATATTCATATCTCAGGAGAAATACCTCAAAGATGTATTGAGGAAATTCGGCATGCAAGATTGCAAAGGCGTCAAAATTCCTATGCCCACAAATGGCCATCTATGCACTGATGAAAATGGTATTGACTTCGATCACAAGGTATCCCGCTCCATGATTGGTTCTTTATTGTACTTATGTGCATCTAGGCCAGATATAATGCTTAGTGTTTGCATGTGTGCTCGATTTCAAGCTGCACCGAAGGAATCACACCATAAGGCTGTGAAGCATATTCTTCGATATCTAGCTCACACACCAACACTAGGATTATGGTACCCCAAGGGCTCTGCTTTTGATCTCATTGGATATTCTGATTCTGACTATGCTGGTGATCGTGTGGACCGCAAGTCAACATCTGGCACTTGTCATTTCCTTGGACGATCTTTGGTCTGTTGGTCCTCGAAGAAACAGAACTGCGTATCACTGTCTACTACTGAAGCTGAATACATTGCTGCTGGCTCATGCTGTGCTCAACTGCTTTGGATGAAGCAAACCCTCAAGGACTATGGCGTCAACGTGAAGAATGTGCCTCTCCTCTGTGACAATGAGAGTGCCATCAAGATTGCTCACAACCCAGTTCAGCACTTGAAGACTAAGCACATCCAGATTCGTAATCATTTTCTTCGTGATCATGTGTTGAAGGGTGATATCTCCATCGAGCATGTGAAGACTGAAGAACAGCTAGCTGATATCTTCACTAAGCCCTTGGATGAGAAGAGATTTAGCAAGTTGCGGTGTGAGCTAAATATCTTAGAATCTTTGAATGTTCTTTGAAAAGGACACACATCCTAACCCTTATGCAGAATTGATGATTTAGATGTGCAACACATGAAGAAATGTTTTTCTTCAATCAATGAAGAATAACACTCTAAGTGTGAAGAAATTAATGAAGAATCTGATTCTCAGAACCCTACGACAATTGTACGCGGTATCTGAAATCATCATTCTTATACGGTGGGCTACGCCACCACAAAAGTTGAAAATCTTCAATTTGAGTTTTTCCTCATTTTTGAAATTCCTCAGTTTTTCAAAATTCTTCAACTTTGCAAAATCTTCAATGTTTCCGACGTTTTTCTTCATTGGCTATATATATATGTGAGTTTATGTCCTCTACAGCATTCACTTATGGCTATTTCTTCAAGTTGTGATTTCTGCTAAGTGAATGTGATCGGACCCTTCCCCCTCTATGCTATACTCAATCCAATCTATTCACAAATTCTTCATGTGCGTTCTGATTGAAACTCGTTCAAAGTCTTCACTGTGTCCTTGACAGCTGAAGAAATTGCGAACGAAATTTTTAAGCAAATCTTATCCAGATTTTCGGTTTTACTGCTCAAACCGTTCTGCATCCCACGATATATTAGTTTAATCACCCACGATCTTACACGGTCTCATCTGCACAGTACGTGGGTGACACATGTCGCGTGAAGGAGAAAGGGCAGGGGCATGTTCGTCCCAAAATCTTCGGGCGAACAGTTTTTCACCGTGGCTATAAATACCCCTCTCCCTTCCTTACTTCATTTACTCTGCTCGGTCGCTGTCTCTCGCTCAAGCTCTCCTCAAACGCTAGCGCCGCCGCTACTCCATCGCCGCCGGTGAGGAAGAGCTTCACTGCCTCGACCTCGTCGCCGTCGTACTCGCGCCGGCCGCGGAAAATCTTCACTCTGCCGCCGCTGTAGCCGTTTCCCTCTGCCAAGTTAGGGCGTGGGAGATCTAACGTGACGAACTTCACTACAGTTCATCTCTGTTCGTCGTGTTCTTCAGTTCGGGTACTTTTATTACTCACTTTGATTCTCAAATCTTTCTGAAAATCTTCAAAGGTGTTTTTGTTCTTCAAATCTTCACATATGAACACCTCACACACTATATGCTCTTGATTTATCTCTCTAAGCATTCATTTCTTCAAGATTCCTCAATTGTGCGGATTTTCAGTCTGTACAACTCTGGAACCTAAGATGAAACGCTTAGTGAAATTCCTCAAGGCTCAACTGGTCAAATTCCTCAAAAACTTGTTCCTTTTGGAAAATCTTCTGAGAACGCATATGACCTCTCCAAATTCCTCGCACCTACACTCTGTTCACAGGTACTCATGTCCGCTGCTGAATCACTAGGTTCTCATCAACTTAACTCATTTGCAGCGTTCCTCGAAGAAAAACTGCATACTTCTTCATAGTGCTCTATTGTTCAAATTCCTCATCTGAAGAAAATGGCAGAAGGCAAGAGACCGCAGAAGGGAGGAAAGAAACCGGAGGTCATGACTGCCTTTGAGATTCCTGATGAAATATACAAAGATTACTGCACACCTGATGAAGCAAAGTTTGGCAAGGAGACCAAAAATCAGCGCAAAGTGCGCATTCAGAGAATAGAACGAAGATGGGCACGAGAATGGAGGGAATATCGCTATGTTACTCCCAAGTACATGAAGAAATTCGCCTTAAACCCTCCATGCCCAAGAGCTCCTTTGGCACCTGGCCAAGTCGTAGATCCCACCAGCATCAAGCGTGGTGAAGACTTTCCTAAAGAATGGTCCAGGCGCCAAGCCAAATTAGCAAGACAGGACAAGGAGGCAGTGAGGAAATTCAATGAGGATTCTGCTGCTGCTGCTGCCACTGAGACCTCGGTCAAGCAGAGGAAATCAATGCCGAAGAAGCCTGCCCGCAAGCCAAGTGCTTCACCATCAGCGCCCTCACGGCCCAGTTCCTCAGCCGCGCCCTCACGGCAAATTCCTTAGACTGCTGCTGCTCACTCCAAATCCTCAGTAGCACCCTCCAAGTCCTCAACTCCTGTGCATCTTGCCACATGTCAAAGGACTCAGGGTTTCTCAATTGCTTCTGGTGTCTCAGCAAGTTCCTCAGCTGCACCAATGTCCTCAACAGGCCCCACTCTGCTGAAGACAAAAGCAACTGCTGGACGCGGTCCTCGGCCAAGTCCAAAGAAGAAACAGGTTGCATTCAACGTGCCCTCTGATGATGAAGCTTCTGATGAAGAACTTGCAGAAATCATCAGAGACAGACTGACAAAGGCCGCTAGAGCCAAAGGAACAAATGTGCCTCTGCTTTTGGATCCGAAGAAGATCCTTGACTTCATCGACCTATGGCATCAGGATCCCAACACTCCCATACCAGATCTGCCACTAACTCCTGGTCAAAGTCATATGCTCAACCATTTCATCGCTGAAGAGAAATGGAAATTTGAAAAGGCTCGTGAAATAAAGAGAACACAAGCTAGAAAGGAGAAGCTTCTGAGGAAGAACATAGTCAACTTGACTCCTGAAGAACTTCTCAAAGCTCAATCTGAAATCCGAGCCCTCAGCAAGGATTTCGATGCTTACAATGCTGATTGGCAAGGAGCCAAGGTGAGATTCGTCAATTTGATGAAGAAAATGACAACTGTTGCAGCCCCATCGCAACAAGAAAATCCTCAGGCTGAAGACTCTGCTCAGCCTGCTGAAGAACATGCCAGCACTGCTGATGACTTTCAGCATGCTGATGAAAATACTAGTTCCAGGGCTGATGACTCCATTCCAGCCGCTGAAGAAATTCCCAGGGCATCCACTAGTGGTGCGCCTGAAGAAACTGAAGAGATCAGGGCAACTGAACCAGTTGCGCCTGAAGAAACCGTACCACAGTCCTCAGCTGCTCCTGCGCCAACACCAACTCCAATTCTTCCTTCTGCTTATGAAGTGAAGAAGACAAAGGCTGCAGAACGAGCTGCAGTGAAGAAAAGGAAGGCATCTGCTGCGTCAAATTCTTCGGCTGCGAAGAAAATGAAGCCAATGACCAGCTCACTTGAAAATCCTATTGATGCCATTCCCATTTCCTCCATGTCGTCTAAGGAAATTGTTCCTTATGGAGAAGATTACACGATCCCTAGCGGATCTGATGAAGATAATCAATCTGTTGCTACCTCAGAACAGTTTGATGAAGAAATTGAAGTGGAAGCATTCCCTTCACCGCCAGTCGTTTCCTCACTCGTGCCTCAGTTCACAGCTGAAGAGGCAGGTGTTGAGGAAATTGAAAAAGAAGATGAAGACGTGGATATTGGGTGCACTACACCAGTGATGAACAATGAGTTTTGGGAAAGTCAGCATCCCAATACTCCTCTCTTCACTCCGATTCAACAAGTTCCTCAGTCCCCGGCTACAACTGTTCAATTGGGCTCTGAAGAAACTCATCCCACATCGTCTGTCAATGAAGAAATTCCAGCCACTAGCGCTGAAGAACCTGCTGCTGATCCCCAACCTGCACAAGAAGAGGAACCAGAAATTCCTCAGCCTGAAGAACCTAAGATCGTGATTCCTGAGGTTGTGCTGCAAATCACAGACATTCCTCTACCCAAACCGAAGAATCCGTTCTCGAGCAAGCAAAAATTCAAGGCTGAAGGCTTCTTTTCTGAGCATGTGTTCTTCACTGCTTATAATCCATATGACTCTGCTCGTATGAGGAAAAGACGCTTCTGGACTCCTACTCAAGCAAACTTCTATTCCTCAGTGCTATTTGACAAGGACAAGATCTTCGACCATGAGCATATTCCTCATGTGGATATGGAATCTCTGCCGTGCTTCGAGCCAGTACTCCGTGTTATTCACGATGCAGGGCTGCTGAATTTCTGCACTGATATCTGTGACTGGAACGAAGAACTCATTCTTCAGTTCTAT
The DNA here is from genome assembly GCA_963921465.1 of Triticum timopheevii. Taxonomy (NCBI): domain Eukaryota; kingdom Viridiplantae; phylum Streptophyta; class Magnoliopsida; order Poales; family Poaceae; genus Triticum; species Triticum timopheevii. The sequence continues at coordinate 148,499,911 of OY997270.1, forward strand.
GCCACCCTGCACATCACCGGAGATGCTGAAGATATCAATTCATGGGTGTTGGATTGGATGACAGAAAATACTCACTACAAGGCACCTGCAACTGAATTGCTTTGTGTCCTTCCTCTTGATCCTCCCCATGAAACTGCACGTTGCATCTACAATGACCGCGAACTGTCTGATCATTTTATGCAAGTGCTCATGAAGCCGTTGAAGCCAGGACAGGCCCCTCGAACCAAATTCCTCGTCAAGGAATTGCTGTATGTGCCTCGGACCGTCTATAGAATCTTGACGAAGACAATGAGTCCCATCAAAGGCCACGACTCAAATGATGAAGATGTCGTTGGCATCATGAAGAACATGCTTTTCAACATCATTCATGGCGTTCCCGTCAATTTCCATGATTTCTTCATGAGGACTCTGGCTAATGTTGCAATGTCGCCTTTTGAGCTGAAGCCATATGCGCCTTGGATTATGAGATTCATAAGGGCAAGATCTTCACTGAACTACAAGGCTGACACTCTGAACCATGGTAGCTACTTGCCGCCCATTGAAGTCCTCAAGCGACCAGTTTCATCATCTGATGACAAGGGCAAGGCAGCAGCTGTGATTGATGAAGGCACTCGTCCATTGGATGGTCAATTCCGTCTAGCTACATCTTACTCCACCAATGACGATTCTACAACACATGATTCTGCCGCAAATACCTCAGCCAAGCAAAAGCCTCAAGCAACAGCACCCAGGGTGATGACTGACCGTGAGTTACTCCTCAGTCTTCATCAGAAGGTTGAACGCAATCAGAAATGGGTGAAGCGTCAATTTGCTGCAATTCTTCACAACATGACCTCAACACATAATGCAGTGAAGAAAAATCAGTATTACCTTCATGAAACCCTCAACCGCACCTGGGCTGTTCTCAATCATGTGTATTCCGCGGAAGAATTGAAGACTATGGGTCTCCAAGAAGCTTTTGACTGGTCTGCACCTCCTCCGAAGAAATTCAAGAGAGTCAAAGTTCCTGATTTGGTGGCCAGCTCTTATTCTTCATCGCGTGAAACTGATGAACATGAAGATTTGGACGACACTGCGGCAGGCCCTACGTCAACAACCAACCCCGACAACGCTAGCGCTCCTCCATCAACTTGAAAATCTTCAGGGGCGTTAGTCCTCGGTTTCGATCCTTTTGGTCATTTGATGACAAAGGGGGAGAAATCTGAGTTAGTCTTCAAGCGGGTTTACATTATGGGCGTTTTTATTAAGTTACAACTCTCGTTCTACCCAAACTTTTATTGGATCGAGTTGTAATCTTAAATCCGATGGTGCCTTGATACTTTTGGTTGTGCTCTGATGCTTTGATGCACTGAGCTCTGAAACTTTTGATGTGATATTCTGCATGCTTATTCCTCATTAATATTATTGCACGCATGCTGAATCTCATCAGGCACCATATTTCATGATGCATTTCAAATTCTTCATATTATATATCAAATGCGTGCATGAATTACAAGATATAGGGGGAGATCTCCATGTTTCAATTCTTCAAATGTGCATTGCCTCAAAAGCAAATTCCTCATTATGCACATATTCAGGGGGAGTTCTTCTATATCTTGCAATCAAATTCCTCAATATCAGTATTTATACTTCATATGTTTATCCCCGTTGAAAACTTAACCTATGTTGTCATCAATCATCAAAAAGGGGGAGATTGTAAGTGCATCTAGTGCCCCTTAGTGATTTTGGTGTATTGAAGACTTATAGGTTAAGTAACTGATGCGTTTGCAAGTGTACACAGGTCCATAAGTCTATGAGGAGTTTGATATTTACAGAGAAATTCGACCCCTAAAAATGAAGTTCTTTGACTGAAGACTTTGATATTCTGAAGACTTTCCGAAGACTTTGAAAGTGAAGAAATTAGTGTGACCTTGAAGACTTGATAATCATTCGAGGAATATGAAGCGTGAAGACTTTTGTTTTCGTTGTTTCATTTTCTCTTTCTTGAGTCATAGGAAACACCATACTTTTAAAGGGGGTCGAGGAAATACTAAGGAAAATTTTCCATGTGATGCTCAACTCAAAATCCTACACCTACCAATCCCTTCGAGTGAAGCCATTGGAAATCTCATACAGTTCAGTCAAATTCATCAGTGACAGAGATGGAGTTCTTCTGTTCACTGAGGACTTTGTTCTGACCGAGGAGTTAGGAATTCGCTAGTGCGAATTGCCTACACAGTGAGGAACATGATAGCCCTGAGGAATTTGAGAGTCAAATTTCCGACCGTTCTGTGCTATGCGCCGGCTGTCCCAAAATATCTTATCCACCTAACGGTCATATCATTGAAGGGCATTTATGTCTTATCATGTCAGGCTGCTCCCTAGGCTATAAATAGCCGCCCCCTACAACCACTAGCTGGTTGGCTGCTCCGAGAGAACTTGACACTTGTCATTTGAGAGCAACCCATCCTCCGAGGACTTTGAGCGAAAATCATCAAGTGAGGAAGATCCCAAAACCAAACCCCCACTGTCGGTGTCAAAACCGGCTGATCTCGGGTAGGGGGTCCCGAACTGTGCGTCTAGGCGGATGGTAACAAGAGACGAGGGACACAATGTTTTTACCTACGTTCGGGCCCTCTCGATGGAGGTAAAACCCTACGTCCTGCTTGATTAAAATTGATGATATGGGTAGTACAAGAGTGGATCTACCACGAGATCAAGGAGGCTAAACCCTAGAAGCTAGCCTATGGTATGATTGTTGAGATGTAATGTTCGTCCTACGGACTAAGGCCCTCCGGTTTATATAGACACCGAAGAGGCTAGGGTTACACAGAGTCGGTTACAATGGTAGGAGATCTACACATCCGTATTGCCAAGCATGCCTTCCACGCCAAGGAAAGTACCTTCCGGACACGAGCCGGAGTCTTCAATCTTCTATCTTCGTAGTCTTGGAGTCCGGCGGATATTGATAGTCTGGCTATCCGGACACCCCCTAGTCCAGGACTCCCTCAGTAGCCCCTGAACCAGTCTTCAATGACGACGAGTCCGGCGTGCATAATGTTCGGCATTGCAAGGCGGGTTCCCCTCCTTGAATAATTCGGAGAAGATAATGAACACCAGGATAGTGTCCGGCTCTGCAAAATAAATTCCACATTCCAATCGTAGAGAGAAGAAAACATATATACTGATTCAATCTGCTGACGTATTATGCGGCGTGACATCACACCGCTACCAAGCCCTTGTTTGAATTACTATACCACCTTAGCACGTTTAGTGAAGCGGTTTCCTTGGCACGTCCTGTCGAAGCAGAGATCGTATTCCCCTTATTCCGGGATTCTCATCAATACGTGTGTGGGTAACCCAACCGCGCCATTGATGGTGGCGCTTGGGAGATAAGCGAGTTTTACCAGGCCGGTGAGGGACGCATAGTTTCGTCCGCCTATATATAAGGGATAAGGATTTACCTTCTCACCTACGCCTCCTTCCTCCTTTGCTTATCCATCCCTGCGAACTCAAGCTCCAACGCCCAAGCTCGTGCATACCACCTCGACCCTTCTCCGAATATGTCCGGAGGGGGAGGCAAATGGATGGCCTCCACCGCCAAGGAGGAGGACATCACCAAGCTGCGCGACGCCGGATACCTTTCCAGCGACATCGCGCATCGGCTGCCCGACGCGGGGCAGCTCATCCCTACCCCAGGGCCTCATGAGAGGGTCGTCTTCCTTCCCCACTTCCTCCGTGGACTGGGCTTTCCGCTCCATCCATTCGTCTGGGGGCTCATGTTTTACTACGGCCTGGATTTCCATGATCTGGCGCCGAACTTTGTCCTCAACATCTTGGCGTTTATCGTCGTGTGCGAGGCCTTTCTCTGCATCCGGCCCCACTTTGGCCTGTGGCTCAAGACCTTCAACGTCAAGCCGAAGGTTGTGAAGGGGACGCAAGCGGAATGCGGAGGCGCCATGTTGGGCAAGCTGCCCAACGTCCCTTGGCTAGAAGGGACCTTCGTGGACTCCATCAAGGGGTGGCAATCGGGGTGGTTCTACATCACTGAGCCGCGCAAGCCTACATGGGCGGCGGCCCCCGAATTTAGATCTGGAATCCCCACGCAACTCACCTCCTGGAAAGAGGAGGGCTTGCAGTGGGGTGATCCGGTGGAGGTGACGGGACTTCGAGCCTGCATCAAGAAGCTGGTGAGCAATAGGCTCCGGCTCGTCGACGTGGTCCAGGTCATGCTCCTCCGGCGGATTCTCCCATGCCAAGAACGGGCATTTAATTTGTGGGAGTTTAATCCGGAACAGCACCAGACATTGAGCGAGCTCTTCGATACAACGTACGAAGGCGCCTGGAGGGTGCTGTTCAAGGGCGCCGAAGCCCCCACATCCGCGACCGAAGACCGCGGATTCAGCTCGCAGTCTCCGACTGATGAGGTAAGTGATTCGACCCCATTACGGGACACTTGTAGTAATTAGATTGACTCTAGCGAGGTTTTTAATCTGCCTCTTCCTTTGACAGGAATGGATGGAGAAGGCCCAGCTGCTCATCAGCCCGGTTCCCATGCCAGAAGAACTAGTGGATGCCCGCTTAGCAAGGCTGCTGGTTCCGGCACCGCACGTGGTGCCGGAGAAGAAGGCCAAGAAGGTGGCCACGGGGACTTGAAAGAGTTCCCGTAATCAGGCGTCTGACGACGACGAGGACTCCTCCCCTGAAGACGAGGAGGGGGAGGAATACTATCTCCCAGAGGAGGGAGAGAAGAAGAGGAAGGCTACCCCAATCGGGGCGGCCGAAGGGTCCAAGAGGGGGAGAACTATCCCCCCGGACAGTTTCGCCAACATCAATGTTGGCGAGGATGAGTGGCCTCCAAGGGCTAGGCGTCTGGCAGGATCGTAAGCATTCAGATCATTTATATGTCGTAGATTGTATGCCATGTAGTGTCCTTCTAACGCCGCATTCTGCCTGTAGTCCGGCCGTTGATGGTCTTCCCGACTCAATGAGCGGGTCTTTGGCGCCGTCGGATGTAAATTCTATCCCGACTGCCTCTACCCCGCGCGTCGACAAGGACGACGAGGCGGAATCCCACAGAGGGACCCGCCAGGAGGAGGCTCCGGAGGCGCCGTCAGGCGTGCTTCCGGACTTTGTGCCGGACTCTACCTCGGAACCCGTAGCGGTTCCAGAGTCCGGCAAGCGGCCCCTTCGAAAGAAGGGCAGGACCGTGACGCCGGCGGCCTCCGTCCAACCGGAGGCGCCGGATAACCTGCTGGAGGCGCTTAAAGGCGCTTCCATCGAGGAAGAACACCGCACTCTCATGAGTGCGGTGATTGAGAAGGTCCAGCTCGCCAAGGGCGGGCTGACCGAAGCCTGCAACAGCCTTCTAACAGGCTTTGAGGTAAGAAGTTTAAAATAATGTAATGTAATACCGCATAGACAGTAGCCCCTGATGCTTAGTTCGGTGTTCGGAAAGAAAAGCCGGACTAAGGATCTAACAAGATATACGCAGGGTTGCTAAAAAATATGTCCATATGGGTTTGCAGGCTGCGCTGTTGACCTCTGCCGCACTAACAGCGGAGGTCGAGGCGTTGAAGAAGGACCTTGAGCGGTCGGAGCAAGAGCTCGGCCATGCCAAAAGGCAGCTCAAGGAAAAAGAAGGTGAATAACACCACTTTAAATAATTACCTTACAGAAAAGGGTTTTGGTTGCAAACAAAATTAATAAGGATAATATGTGTATTGCAGGGGCCACTAAGGAGGTGGCAGCCCTGAAGGATGCCGTGTCCGTGGCCGAACGCAACGCGGCCGCGGAACGGGCTGAGCGAGAAAAGCAAGTGGCGCTGGTGGCGGAAGTTCGGCAAGAGCTCCAGGCTCTCATGGAAAAGCATGAGAGTTTGGAGCGTGACTCCAAGACTCGAGAGTCCGAGCTTGCCGCGGCTCTCGAAAGTGCCCAGTCCGCCAAGGCCGAGGCCCAGAAGGCCCATCAGGGTGTAGAGGACATGAAGAAGATAGCGACGGGTAAGGCGTTTTTCATGCAGAGCAAGCATGTTAATGTAAATTACCGGATACTTACCCGAATTCGGAGCTCTCTAGGGGCATTTGCAGATCTGCCGCGTAGTGCGTCTGATGCCGCCGCATTCTATCGTGGCGAGGAGGGGAGCTCAACGGAGAAGGTCTTCTGGTCTCAGTATGCTGAGGCCGGCCATCCGGTGCCCCCAAGCGACTAGCTGAAGCAGCTGGTCGAACTCCACAAGGTAGCTGAGGAGGCCATGAAGGGCCTCACAGTCCGGCTGTGGCCTGGGCAGGCCATGCCTGGCAGCTACTTTGGCCTAGTGCGGCGGCTGGTGGATGCATGCCCCAGGTTGGATGTAATCAAGCGCTCCGCCTGCATTGAAGGCGCTCGTCGGGCCCTTGCCCGCATAAAGGTGCAATGAGGCAAACTGGATGCGGAGAAGCTTCTCATGGATCCGCCGCCGCCGGGCAAGGAGCATCGCATGCCGGAGCGATATTATAAAGTTGTCCTGAAGGGAGCCTGCGATATTGCAGATGAGTGCCCCCGAAATGTAATCTTTGAGTGAACTCGCTGTGTTTTTATCCTGTGCGCTGAAAACTTCGTTTATATGCGCTATGAGCAACGCTTGTTGAATTTAAAATATTACCTTCTGTGCGGCCGTATGTTAAATCTGAGAGATGGCAAGTCGTTGGCTTCAGCCCCCAAGCCACGAGTGCTGGGGTGTTCGGTGATAAACTTGAGCACTCTTGTTCCCATTTTTGGGTCCATCTAGGGAGGCGCTCAACACGACGAACAAGGCAACCGGACTTATAATGCTTGAACACTCTCACTTAGCCATAGAATTCTATAATTTTAAATTTCGGCGAAGCCCCTGGTATTCGGAAGACCGAATCCAAGGCGCTATCCACGCCTTCGTCGGACATCATCCGGAACTTCGCTCGAAGCGGCATGAGTCTTTAGGGACCCGAAAGGACCTCTCGAACAGCGACCAGTCTCTCGCCTTATCATGCCAGTCAGTTTTAGCTTTCTCCACTGAGGCGTTAACCCAGCTCAACCGGGGCGCAATCGCAGTGGTTCTCCCAGTGCTACCTTAGCCGATGGAACGGAACGTAAGGTACCAAAACATGGGAGCCGGGCAAACCCAACTATTGACCCAAGACATGATTCGGAGCTGATTCATATAATGCTATAAGTTCGGGGTGCCGCACTTGTGAAAGTGTTCGGACTTAATCACACCATAATCTGGGGAACAGAAGCCCCTGGTGTATTCGGCCGTACCAAAGTATACGGGTGCAAGATGTCATATAATGAACATTTGTAAAAGATAACGCAATTGCAATGAAAAGGTAATGTACTTGCAAAAAAGGAAGTGCTGCGTTATTTATAAAAGGAGGTCTGCTAATAAAGCGGACTGACACAAATAGTGCAGTAAGCAAGGGATTTGGACTAAATTAACATGTCCCCCTCTAGGGCTAAGCTGCAGACTTGGTGTATGTAATCGAATTTAATGCTCGTAATGGAGACCACCTGAGTGTTCGTCGCAGCCTTCTTTAATCCCTGACTGTTGCATCGTGAGTTCGGCAATTTCGCCGTCGGACAGGGCTTCTGGTTAATGGAGTCCTATATACGCAAAAGAAGAAAAGATAAAAAATAAAACCAAGGGGGGCGCTCGCATGAGCCCCTGGTGTGGTCAAGCCGCACTCGTTGGTCCTTGTGGTTAAGCCCCTCCCCTGCGCCCATGGTATCTCCAAAGCGTAATGATGTACGCGGAGTGTTATTCTTGTGATCATGCGCGGGCGAGGGTTGGGGCCGCATTACTACGCGTGCTCTGATCGTGCCAGGTGGTCTTGGTTAGTGTTGCTCTGGGCGTGCTTTGATGTGTCCGGCTTTTTAATTGCCGGACTAGAGAATTGCCGTAGAAGGCTGCTCTATACTTCTGCCGCGAGAGCCGCTGTATGTTCCTCCGTTCGGAGGGAGTGTTCCGTATTCCCATTGACCGTAATGACTCCACGAGGGCCTGGCATCTTGAGCTTTAGGTATGCATAATGCGGCACCGCGTTGAATTTTGCAAACGCGGTTCATCCGAGCAGGGCATGATAGCCGCTACGGAACGGGACTATATCGAAGATTAACTCTTCGCTTCGGAAATTATCCGGTGATCCGAAGACCACTTCCAGTGCGACTGAGCCTGTACAGTTGGCTTCCACTCCTGGGATGACACCTTTAAAGGTTGTCTTAGTAGGTTTGATCCTGGATGGGTCTATGCCCATTTTGCGCACTGTGTCCTGATAAAGCAGGTTCAGGCTGCTGCCGCCGTCCATCAGGACTCTTGTGAGGTGAAATCCATCGACGATTGGGTCTAAGACCAATGCGGCGAATCCGCCATGGCGTATGCTGGTCGGATGGTCTCGTCGATCGAAAGTGATCGGACAGGAGGACCATGGATTGAACTTCGGGGCGACTGGCTCCATCGCATAGACGTCCCGTAGTGCGCGCTTCCTCTCCCTCTTGGGTATATGGGTCGCGTAAATCATATTCACCGTCCGCACTTGTGGGAGGAAACCCTTCTGTCCTCTATTGTTCGGCGGCCGGGTCTCCTCCTCGTCATCGCTATTTAGCCCCTTGTCATTGTGTTCGGCAATTAACTTGCCAGCCTGCTTGAACACCCAACAATCTCTATTGGTGTGATTAGCTGGCTTTTCGGGGGTGCCATGTATCTGGCATGAGCGGTCGAGTATTCGGTCTAGATTGGACGGACCCGGAGTGGTTCTTTTAAATGGCTTCTTCCGTTGTCCGGGTTTGGAGCCTCGGAATCCGGCATTGACTGCCGTATCCTCCTTGTCGTCGCCGTTAATGCGGCGTTTGTTTTTGATTCGACGTGACCTGCCGTTGTTGTCCTTAGTGTCCGGACTGCCAGAATTTTTGCGGAGATTGTTGCTGCGAGCTAGCCAGCTGTCCTCTCTCGCACAAAGCGGGTCATTAACGATGTGAGGGCTGCCATGGATTTCGGCTTCTCCTGCCCTAGGTGCCGGGCTAGCCATTCGTCCCGGATGTTATGTTTGAAGGCTGAAAGGGCCTCCGCATCCGGACAGTCGACGATTTGATTTTTCTTCGTCAAGAACCGTGTCCAGAATTGTCTGGCCGATTCGTCTGGCTGCTGAATAATGTGGCTTAGGTCATCGGCGTCTGGTGGTCGCACATATGTACCTTGGAAGTTATCAAGGAACGCGGCCTCCAGGTCTTCCCAACACCCAATTGACTCTGCGGGCAGGCTGTTAAGCCAATGCCGAGCTGGTCCTTTAAGCTTGAGTGGGAGATATTTGATGGCGTGGAGATCGTCGCCGCGGGCCATATGGATGTGGAGAAGATAATCTTCGATCCACACCGCGGGGTCTGTTGTACCATCGTAAGATTCGATATTTTCGGGTTTGAACCCTTCGGGGATCTGATGATCCATTACTTCGTCAGTGAAGCATAACGGGTGTGCGGCGCCTCTGTATTGAGCAATATTGCGACGCAGCTCGAGGGAGCGTTGTCTGCTATGTTCGGCCCGGCCGGCATTATGTCCGGCGCGACGGTATTCGTCGTGGGTCGTGGGGCGCCCACGTGATCCATAGATGGATCTGGATTGTCTTGCTTTGTCCTCCAATATGTCTCGCAAGTCCGGCGTGTTCCCTTTTGGCTTCGTACTCTTAGATCGATGCCGGGGTACGGTCTTGGCTGGGGGCCTGAATGCCTCTCTGTCGCGACCACGGGGTGGTCGGTCAGCTATGTCGTGCGCTGGTGATGAAGGTATGTATGCTTCCTCCTCTAATCGGGGGAGCAGCTTGCGTCTTGGGTAACTTTTGGAGGGGCGTTCGAGTTTATACTCTTCGGCCGCGAGGACCTCAGTCCATCGATCGGCTAGCAGATCTTGATCAGCTTGGAGCTGTTGCTGCTTTTTCTTTAGGCTATTTGCCGTGGCTATGAGCCTGCGCTTGAAGCGCTCTTGTTCGACGGGATCCTCGGGTACGACGAATTCATCATCGTTGAGGCTTGCTTCGTCTTCGGAGGGAGGCATATAGTTATCATCCTCAACCCCTTCGTCTGCCGCCCTGTCGTGAGGGCTTGCTTCTGCGTCCTCCTGCGCTGAGTCTTGCAGGAGGGGATCGTCTTCGGCACTCTCCGAAGTGTTATTGTCTCCCGTGCCGGAATCTCCATTCTTGCTGTGGCGGGATTTAGAGCGACGCCGCTGACGCCGGCGTTTGGGCTGCTTCTTTAGAGAATCTTCCTCCGCTGCTTTTTCGCCATCCCCTTCTTTTGGGGTATCCACCATGTAGACGTCGTATGACGAGGTGGCCTTCCAGTGCCCTGTGGGCGCTGGGTCCTGTTCGTCTCCGGCATCGTCGTCCATAGCGTCGATGTCGTCGGAGTCGAAGTCTAGCATGTCGGTTAAATCTTCGACCGTGGCTATAAAGTGGGTGGTGGGTGGGCTCTGAATTTCTTCGTCGTCCGAACTCCAACCGTCCTGGCCATAGTCCGGCCAGGATTCTCCTGATAGCGAGAGATGCTTCAGAGAATTCAGGATATCGCCAAAAGGCAAGTGCTGGAAGATGTCCGCGGCGGTGAATTCCATAACCGGCGCCCAATCCGGTTTAATTGGTAGGGGCGCGGGAGGCTTGGAGTCCGGCGAGGAGTCCGGCGCCTCGGGATCACGAGTTTCGCAGGGGACAAGATTGGTATTCGGCTCCATCGCCGTGGATGTTGAAGCCCCCAGGGCGGCGTCTATCCACCGGCCCTTGACATGGGCAATCGGCTCCGGGCTAGTGGCCGGAGCGGATCCGAGTGCGGCCACCAAAGCACTGTCCGGCGGCAGAGCTAGATCATGCCCATCGTCACAGTGCGACGCGCTTGGCTGTGGCTCGAGTCCGTCGAAGATCAAGTCTCCGCGGTCATCGGCCGTGAAGTTCAAGCTTCCGAATCTGACCTGACGGCCAGGGGCGTAGCTTTCGACCTGCTCCAGATGGCCAAGAGAATTGGCCCGCAGTGCAAAGCCGCCGAATATGAAGATCTGTCCGGGGAGAAAAGTCTCACCCTGCACAGCGTTGATGGTTGAAGATGCCATCGAGCCTATCGGTGACGACACAGAGGAACTCTCAATGAAAGCACCAATGTCGGTGTCAAAACCGGCGGATCTCGGGTAGGGGGTTCCGAACTGTGCGTCTAGGAGGATGGTAACAAGAGACGAGGGACACAATGTTTTTACCCAGGTTCGGGCCCTCTCGATGGAGGTAAGACCCTACGTCCTGCTTGATTAATATTGATGATATGGGTAGTACAAGAGTGGATCTACCACGAGATCAAGGAGGCTAAACCCTAGAAGCTAGCCTATGGTATGATTGTTGAGATGTAATGTTCGTCCTACGGACTAAGGCCCTCCGGTTTATATAGACACCGGAGAGGCTAGGGTTACACAGAGTCGGTTACAATGGTAGGACATCTACACATCCGTATTGCCAAGCTTGCCTTCCATGCCAAGGAAAGTACCTTCCGGACACGAGCCGGAGTCTTCAATCTTCTATCTTCGTAGTCTTGGAGTCCGGCGGATATTGATAGTCCGGCTGTCCGGACACCCCCTAGTCCAGGACTCCCTCACCCACAAACCCAAAGTGATTGAGCATCACTGAAGAAATTGATCCTGCGTGGATCTGACGCTTGTTACCTTTGAAGACTGTGCTTCTTCCAGACGGTTAGGCGTCAAGGTCTAGAGCATCCAAGAGGAATTGTGGATCGCCGAGTGACCAAGTCTGTGAGGGTTTGGAAGTCACCTGAAGACTTACCACGAGTGATTGGACGAGGCCTGCGTGGTCTTAGTTCAAGGAGAATACGGTGAGGACTGGGTGTCCTGAGTTGTGGCTCAGAGACTGGGTGTCCGGGACTGTGTGTCCTCGAGTTTAAATACTCAGCCGCTCCAACCAGACGTACAACTGAGACAGCAGTTGGAACTGGTTTACCAAATCATTGTCTTAACCAACTGACTGGTTCTATTTCCTCAACTCTTCATTTCCTCATTCTGTGTTGAATGTTGTTCATATCTGTGCTTGAAGACTTTGACTGAAGACTTTCACAAATTCATCAGTTCAATTTCTTCAGTCTGTCCGTCTTCATCTTGTTATCCTCTGCTTACGCTTTCCGTACTCTGTTTTAGTCTTCATTTCATCATGCTGACTATGTGTGTATCCTGTTATGTTTACTTCTGAGTACATATTCCGCTGCAAGTAGTTCTTCGCTAAGGAATTGCCTCACCAGCAAATTCCTTAGTGAAGAATTCATAAAAATCGCCTATTCACCCCCCTCTAGTCGATATAACGCACTTTCAGCATGCCATATATTACATCAAAAGCTGGTGAGGACACATCTTTTTCCATAACTCGGAGAGGGTTCACATGTTTCATCGCATGATTCACTATCAAACAAAAGTAGCAAAATCCACCCACACAAGACAGTGCACTAGCCCTAAGATGGTTTGATAACACGCATCGTTCTGGTAATTAAACACAGGGAAATGCAAACTACCCTGAAGGATTAGCGCGACCAACTATTTCTTGTCATCGATCTCTCGGGCAATGACCACATCACGGATAGCAGCATGGGAATCGATTTCTGGGGCGATGTCCATAGGACTGACCGCGACATCGGAATCGATCTCTGGGACGATGTCCACAGGATGGACAGCGGCATCAGAATCGATCTCCGGGGCGATGCCAACAGCACGGGCCACGACATCAAAATCATCAAGGACGTCCACCGGCACCTGCACAACCCTAATGTATTAGCAAGCACATTGCAAATAATTAAAAACCACAACTGTGGTAATAAGCCATTATTTTTTACCTTGTGCAACTCACCGGGGATCTCATGCCTCCGGGGGCCATCTCCTCGTCCTCGATGGGGGCCATCACCTTGCCGGGGGAATACTGCTTCTCAACGGCGACTATCTCCTCAAACTCGGTCTTGAGCCTCACATAGGTGGCAATCAGAGTTCCTGGGGTAGGCAGAGTGGGGCCCTTGCCGTTCTTCCAACTTTCTGTGAGGAGTTCGTCCGCCAACGTCCTCAACTCTTTGGCTAGTGCTTGTTTCTTGGAGTTCTTCGTCTCCATGGGTTGGCCCGCCAACATGGTCAACTCGTTGGTCGGTGCTCGCTTCTTGGAGATCGCTGTCTCCAGTGGGTTGTCCGCCAGCAACTATTTGCCTAGTGCTCCAGGATCCATCAATGAACTGACAAACAAAAAGCAATCGAAAGGAAACCACAATCGCAATGAAAACGGGAAAAGAATAGGATGTGAGAATCGGTCAGTGCTTCACAAAAAGAAGATTCTTGGAATGAAAATATAGCAGCATAACTGATTCGCCCTCCTTTCCTTCGTCGGTACAGAAGAAAAATGGCAGAAGTGAGTAGCCTGGAGTGAGGTTTTCTTCAAGAAAGGGAAGAAAGGGCTTGAACGAGCATTCCAGTGAAATGATGGTTGCTTTGTCCAGTCCAACTTGGAGGCCACCTTACCACTGCTGGTAAAGGTGTGGGTTTTGTGATATGACGGGTCATGATGACCACACCGGGGTGACAGGGGAATCTCGACTGTAGCACCTCGCTGTGATTTGGTGGATGGCACGTGGGCCCGGATGCTTTGAAATGTCCCGCATAGGAGTGCTCAATATTGTGCACCGCTACCCCAAGGCGAGAGGAAAACGAGAGAACAACGTAATTAATGCATGAGTTTAATTAGTAGTTTTGTAAAGTACGAGATACATTCCTCCAATCGCAAAATGCCTTGGTTCATAAGATTTGAGATTTGAGATTTTGTCTCATGCAAGAGCCTGGCTAGTATATGCGTGCTCCAAGGCACCGCACCTGTCGGTGGGAAACGACACCTATGGGATCACTGGAATCCCTTCTACGGTTGCAGGGCGGCGGGATCATGAGAAGAGCGGGACTAACAGACAGCACAAAGGGGGATTTACCCTGGTTCGGGCCGCAATGATGCGTAAAACCCTATGATCCTACTTTGGTGGATATATTAGTGTTCTTGAGCTCTCAAACTAGCTCTGGGTGCTGTGGGGTTCGAAAGAGCCGAATCCCTTCTCTGTGTGCCATGGGCCTCCTTTTATAGGCGAAAGGGGCTGCCACAATGGCACACAGGAGGTGGAAAGTGATACAGTAGCACGAGCTTATCGCCCGTATTACATGACAAGGTGCACTAAATGCAAAGCTTAGGTGTCCCTCCACTTTATCGGGAACGGGGGCCGGGCCCGTCCCGTCTGTCGTCGCTCCCCCTTGCTTCGACACGCGCCCTGGCCAGCGATGCATGTGGTGCCATGTAGGTAGGCAGACAGCTGAGGTGGTGCGGTGGTGGAGCCTCCATGAAGGATTGCACACTGCCACGCAGGTGCCTGCCTAGCTGGTTGGGTTGGCAGCTGTATGCGAATGGCGGTGAAGACTTAGCTGGCGTGGGCCTGGCAGCGTCCCTGCCCGTGCGCTTGGCGAGGCCCTTGTCGGGTGGCCCGAGAGGGGTCTTGCTGGATTGCCCGACAAGGGTCTTGACGTGGCGCGCTGGCGTCCCCGGCAAGGATCTTGCCGAGGGTTTTGTGGCTTCGGTGAGGATGGTTGCCTTCCTATCCTTACTTGATCTTGAGCATTCTATGTCTTCACAAAGATTTGCATGCCACCACAGAGGTGCCTCCCGAGCTTTGTCCCGACGCGTTTGCCAAGCGCCGGTGGGCTCAAGGGTGGCTCACCCGGTTGGCGTGGGCAAGCTGCGCCGGCAAGGGTCTTGCCGGGGCCGCTGAGGCTGCCCCGGCAAGGGTCCTTGCCGGGAAAACCTGCCTCGCCAATATGATCTTCGTGGCCTTGGTACTTCTTGTTGCTTCGTTCGTTTTGTGGCATCGGCTCCTCTTCGGGTTCCCTTTCTTGCCGTGTCTGTGCGTGGCCGTGGAGGGAGGTTCTGACTGCCCATGCACAAGTAAAGGGGTCAAAAGCAGAGCCCCTACTTTTGTACACCGACAGGAGCCCCCGGGCCTGGGCCACACATAAGCGCAGCACGTTGTTGGGCCAGGCCCAGAACGGTGCGCGGGCAGTTGGGGCGGATTTTTACCACGGCCACTGTTCCGTCCGCTGCACTTCCCCACGACCCGCATTGAACGTGCGACGTGAGGGTCGTGCGCGCGTATGACATGGGCATGCTGGCGTCACCTTGTTGTGGACAGTAAAGAGGCGGCTTGCGTGTCTCCGTGAGACCGCAGGGCCGTCTCCCATTTGCTGCCCTCGCTCGGGAACCGTCGTTCCACGCGCCCCATTGCGCCCGCCCCTTGCGCCACGTTCGCGGCATGCAGAGCAAATGACAGGCGCAGGGGTCGTGGGTAGTCACACACGTGCGGGTTGTTTCCCACGCGCCTTCAATGGAGCGGGGAGGGCGGTAGACGGCGCCGGATTGGCCGAGAGGGGGCAGCCGAGCCTCACCCCCGCCCCTTTATAAAGAGGGGTGTGGGAAGGACGGTGCCTCTCAACCTTTCGTCATCTGTCTCTTCCCATCCCTGCTTCCTTTCTTCTTCCGCCATGGCGAGGGGGCGCGGCGATGCTTCATCAGTGGCGGCGAGGGTCTCAGCCAGACAGCACATCACTCCTTCCCAAGAGCTCATAGCGGTGGAGGCAGCCGCTAGAGGAAGGGGGAGGGGGCGAGGTCGAGGTCGTCGTGGTGCTCGAGGGAGAGGAGGACGGGGCGGGCAGATCTGCATCACCCCCTCCAGCAGCCCTTCCTCCGATAGAGGGCCATGCCGGGGACAACCCCTGTGAATTCTTCGTCAGGCTGCGCCATCCGCCGCATCGTCGCCTTCACCACCCGACCCCGTTTGCACGGGAGATGGAGCTAGATCCGCCGCAGGCGCTGCGGCTGCACATGAGGGGTTGTGGGAACAGTGGCACGTGGGTCGACGTCGAGTTCCCCGCCCCTCACGTCATGTTTCTTCACCGAGGGTGGAAGACCTTCGCTCGCCTCCATAGCTTGACGGATGGGCTCGCTCTCCATTTCAAACTAATGGAGGGCGGCCTCCTCTCTGTCAAGATCTTCAGGCACTTCGGGACCCGTGTGCGGTGCTGCGTAGAGAGCTCCTCCGACGATGAAGACTCCTCCTCAAGCAAAAGTGGCGAGGAAGACAACGGCAGCGACGACGAGGGCAGCGAGCGGTAGGATGACGGGTCTGACTAGGTGTCGGAAGCCGCTCCGAGCGGCACTGGCGACCCCATCATCCGTGTCGCCGGCTCCTTGAACATCTCGGGGTCGTCTCCTTGTGCGGCTGGCGTAGGGAAGCTGCGGAAGAGGAAGAGGACGAGCGGCAAGGCCATCAAGACGGAGTACGCGGGCACCGACGCCTTCATCGCGCGTTGGCGTCCTGCCACCTCGTCTTCCAGCTCTGCCTCCGGCGTCGCCATCACCATCCAGCCCATGGGCCGCCACCGAGATGTTCTCTTGGTGCCTTCTGCCACTCGTAGCTCGCCTCGGCACCCCTTTTGCCCTTCTCCTTTCTTGTTCCATTTCCTGAGGAGAGGGACAAGAAAGGGATTATGGGCACCTTGTATTCTTTTAGTCTTGTAAGCCTTCGGGCCTTTGTTATCTTTAGAACTTGTAATCCCCTTGTTCATGTTTTTCATTTCATATGAACGGTACCTATACGGGATGTTTTTTTAATGAAAAAGGGATGTTTGCCGGGATTTTCGTTCGTGGGAGGAACCCAGGGCAAGGGGTGAACACTTGTCATCTTTAAGACAAACATTTTTTTTTTCGCCCGGCAACATGCCTCGCCGTCTCCCCACCTCGCTCAACCTTTCTCACACTCTTGGCCGAGGCAGGGATGAGGCGGGTTTAGGCCCCTTGTTCTCCTTCTTTGCTGCCTCGGCTATGACCAGGTCTAGACCCAGGAGATAATCCTTGGGTGCTGAAGAGAGGGAGCATGGTAGCTTAGAGATAGAACCGGGTTTTACGCATCCCTTTTCATAATGAATTGCATGACAGAGGATAAAGGACTTATCTGGATTTGCAGCCCCCGGCGATGTTGGCTTGCCGCGGAAGGATCCTTGTTCTTTCAGCCCCCGGCAACTCTGGCTTGCCGGGGCCCGGGCGCCGGTCCGTTCCTTTTCTTTCAAAATAGCTCGGCAAGAATACTTACGTGCCCTAAAAACCAAAGAAAGACAGAAAGGAATAGAGAAACGCGTACTCGACCTCTAAGCTGGGGGTTAGCCGCAACTAAGCACTACCAACCCTAACCAAGGAAGAGACTCAACCTAGCATGCATGCTATAACTTAGGGCGCCAGCGCTTAGTTTATTTATGCTCAGGGTCTGCTCCTGGCTTTGTACAAAGGGTTACATGCCTTTCTGGCAAGGCTTGTACAAAAGGAGTTGCTCACTGGAATGGCGTCTTCGGTCTCGAGCCGGACTGCGCCGGGCCTGGTGACTCATGTTACCCGATAAGGGCCTTCCCACTTCGGCGTCAACTTGTTGGAATTCTTGGCCGACTGAACGTGCCGAAGAACAAGGTCGCCTTCCTCAAAGCTCCGGGCACGAACCTTGCGGCTATGGTAGCAGCGCAGGGCTTGCTGGTAGCGTGCTGCTCTCACAGCCGCCCGGAGACGATCTTCCTCAAGGAGCGTCGCGTCATCTTGCCGCAATTGCTCTTGCTGAAGGTCATCATAAGTGAGCACTCGAGGTGACCCGTATATGAGTTCTGTGGGGAGAACTACTTCTGCCCCGTAAACCAGGGCAAAGGGTGTCTGGCCGATGGCTCGATTTGGTGTCGTTCTGATCGACCAAAGAACCGCCGGCAACTCATCAATCCAGCGCCTTCCATTCTTGCGCAGTCTATCAAAATTCTTCGTCCTTAAGCCTCGCAAGACTTCGGCATTTTCCCTCTCCACTTGGCCGTTGCTCCGTGGGTGTGCCATCGAGGCAAAACATACCGCGCTACCGAGATCTTCAATATATTGCATGAAGGCATGGGTTGTGAACTGTGTGCCGTTGTCGGTGATGATCCTATTGGGCACCCCGAAGCGGCACACTAGCCCCTTGAAGAACTTGATGGCTGACTGCGCCGTCACCTTCCTCACTGCTTCCACCTCTGGCCACTTTGTGAACTTGTCGATTGCGACGTACAAGTACTCAAAGCCTCCGACAGCATGGGGGAAAGGGCCCAGTATGTCGAGCCCCCAGACCGAGAAGGGCCAGGAGAGAGGGATAGTTCGAAGGGCTTGAGCTGGTTGATGAAGCTTCTTTGAATGGAACTGGCACGCTTCACACTTGGTTACTAGTGCTGTTGCATCCTGGAAGGCGGTGGGCCACAAGAAACCTTGCTGGAAGGCCTTGCCGGCAAGGGCCGTCGACACTATGTGGGAGCCACATATGCCTCCATGTATCTCTGCCAACAGCTTTAGCCCTTCCTCCCGGGAGATGCACATCAATTTCACCCCACTCGGTCTTCTTCTGTACAACATGTTATCAACGAATTGGTACAGGGAAGACCGGCGGGCTACTCTTTCTGCCTCTTCCTGCTCCTTAGGAAGTTCTCCTTTTTGAAAGAAACGGACGGTGTGCTGCGCCCATGCCGGAGCCTGAGGCTCAACGGCAAGGACCAAAGGCATTTCTTCTGCCGCAGGAGCGGTCTCCTCCACGTCCATGACCTGAGGTCCTGCCGGAGTTGGCTGCCCCGCGGCAGGATTGGCATCCACGGCAATATCTTCGCCGGCGGCTCTGGGGAGCTCGGTGGGGAAGTACTTGCCAGGGCCTAGCTTCCTCCATTTGCTCTGCCCAGTCGACGGCTCAACGGATGGTTGGGTTAACTAAAGCACGAAGGTACCTGGTTCCACAGGTAGCTTGAGGGTAGCGCGCTTTGACAGGTAGTCGGCGATGTCATTTTCCGCCCGAGGGACATGTTCCGCTTGTATACCGTCAAAGCGCAACTCCAGTTTCCTCACCTCATCTATGTAAGCTTCCATCAACGGGCTTTGATAATATTTGTTGACCTGCCTGACGACGAGCTGTGAGTTGCCCCTGGCGATGAGCTACTTAACTCTGAGGTCTGCCGCGATCCTGAGACCGGCAGGCAAACCCTCATACTCGGAGGTGTTGTTGGTCGACATCTCCGGGGAAAGTGCATTTGGACGACATACTTGAGATGCTCTCCGGTGGGTGCGACAAGCAGCACACCAGCACTGGCGCCTTGCAGCGAGAAGGCACCATCGAAGTACATGATCCAGTTGCAGCTCGTTTCCTTGCCGGGGAGAGTGGTCTCCTCTACCTCTTCATCGGGCGTCGAGGTCCATTCCACAACAAACTCCGCCAAGACTCTACTCTGAATCATCGAGGTGCTTTCAAACTTCAAGTCGAAACTTGACAGCTCCAGGGCCCATTCCACGATCATCCCCGTTGCATCTGGGTTGTCTAGTATACGTTGCAATGGGAGGCGGGTGACCACTATGATCTCGTGCGCTTGGAAGTAGTGGCGCAGCTTCCTCGAGGCCATAAGGAGGCCGAAGAGCAGCTTTTCCATACCTAAGTACCTCGACCTAGCCCCCCTGCAAGAGGGAGCTGACGAAGTACACTGGGTGATGCACCATCTTCTTCTTCTGTGCCTCTTCACCCGGTTGCGTGGGTCCTGTTTTGCTCCCGCTAGCCCCTGCCGGGGACTCGATCTCGCCGGGACCGAGCCCTGCCGGAGGGGATTTCGGTCCGCCATCTGTTGGCTCTGCCGCTGTCGCTGCCTTTTCGTCGGCCTCTCTCCGCGCCACTAATACGGCGCTAACCACCTGATTCGTTGCCGCTAGATAGAGCAGCAACGGTTCGTGTGATTTGGGCGCAACCAGCACTGGGGTAGAAGATAGGTATTTCTTCAAATCCCGCAGCACTGACTCGGCTTCTGGGGTCTACTCCACTGGCCCTGCTTTCTTCAAGATCTTGAAAAAAGGAAGGGCACGCTCCACGGACTTGGAGATGAACCGGCTCATGGCAGCAACACAGCCAGTGAGCTGACGCACGTCCTTGATCCGCTTGGGTGCCTCAATCTGCTCGCTGGACTTGATGTTATCTGGGTTTGCTTCAATCCCGCGCTGGGACACAAAGAACCCGAGAAGCTTGCCGGACGGGACGCCAAAGACACACTACTCAGGGTTCAATTTGAGGTTGATCTTACGCAGGTTCTCGAACGTTTCCTCCAGATCTTGCACAAGGGTTGCTTTGTCCTTGGTTTTGACCACTATTTCATCCATATAAGCCTCCATATTTCTATGTAGCTGGGGCTCAAAACCAATTTGGACTACTCTTGGAAAGGGCGAGCCAGCACTCTTCAACCCGAAAGGCATCCGTAAAAAGCAATACGTACCACATGGGGTGATGAATGCTGTCTTTTCCTCGTCTTCCTTCGTCATGAAGATCTGGTGGTATCCTGAGTAGGCGTCAAGGAATGATAAGAGGTCACACCCAGCCGTGGAGTCAACAATCCGGTTGATGCGCGGCAACGGGAAATGGTCCTTTGGACAGGCCTTATTGATGTTTGTGTAGTCAATACACAACCTCCATTTCCCACTTGCCTTGCGCATGACTACCGGATTGGCCAATCACGTCGGATGGAGTACTCCCCTTGCCAAACGTGCCGCTTCTAGCTTTCTGATTTCCTCCGTGATGAACTCTTGCCTCTCCAGAGCTTGCTTCCTGACCTTCTGCCTGACGGGCCGCGCATGAGGACAGACAGCAAGGTGGTGCTCAATCACCTCCCGGGGAACGCCGGGGATGTCGGAGGCTTGCCATGCAAACACATCAACATTTGCCCGCAGGAAGGTGATGAGCTCGCTTTCCTATTTGCCCTCGAGGGTGGAGCTTATGGTAAAAGCTCCTCCCGTGTCGTCCTCCTTGACGGGCACCTTCTTGGTCTCTGGTGGCGTCGCTCTGGACTTCTTGCTCTTGCGGGCGGAGCTCCCTGGTACATTGTCAACGGAAGCGCAACACCCTGAAGAGGTGCACTTGCCGGAGTGGGTGCGAGGGGTCTCGCCAGTCTTCTTCTCCTCCGGGGCTCCATCGGCAGGAGTAGGTGCCTTAGCGGCAGCTGCTGCAACTTCTTCCTGGTAGAGTTGGTCGGCACATATCAGCGCATCCTTCTTGTCAGAGGGGACGGTGATGATGTTCATCGTCCCGGGCATCTTCAGCGTGTTATAGGCGTAGTGTGAAGCCGCCATGAACTTGGCTAGCGTCGGGCGGCCGAGAATCCCATTGTAAGGCAAGGGGATCTCGGCCACATCGAAGACAATCCTCTCCGTCCTGTGGTTCAGCTCGCCTTCGAACGTCACAGGCAGCGTGATCTTCCCCTTCGGCTGGCTCCTCCCCGGGTTGACCCCTTGGAACGTACCCGTCTCCTCGAGGTCTCCATTAGGGATCTGCAGCCTTCGGACTACAACGGGCGAGATCAAGTTCAGGCCGGCCACGCCATCAACCAACATCTTCATCACCTTGAGGTTGCGGATTGTTGGCGAAACCAACTACAGCAAGCACCTGACCGTAGTGGTGCGGTCAGGGTGGTCCTCAGTGTCGAAGATGATGGGAGTGCTGGACCATTTCAGCGGCTTTCGTGCGTCGAATGATGGTTCCACCACTGAGACCTCACGCGCCCACTGCTTGAGTTGGCGGTGAGATGTATGCAGCGAGGCGCCACCATCGACGCACATGGCCTCTGTGGCTTTCTGGAACTCGTGGTCACCGGACTCGTCGTCCTCATCATGATCATCGTCTTCCTGCTTCTTGTCGCGGCCCCGGGCGGGCCTCTCTTGTTGATTATCCTAGCCGCGGCGGCCTCCTTGGCAGCCACATTTCTTGTCGGATCCCTCGGTGCCATCTGGGCCTTTCTCCTTGTCCCGCCGCTTATACTCGGCTTTCTGCTTCTCGGCGAGCAGTTCTACCTGCCGGCAGTTTTGGAGATCGTGGCCCTTGGTGCGGTGGATCTTGTAGTACTGCTTGTCGCAGCCTCCTGGCTTGTCGGTAGCCGCCAAGGCCCCGCAAGCGTCTCACCCGGCAACCTCCTTGCCAGGGTTGCTCGCCTTGGTCTTCTTGGTGGTACTGGTGTCGTAGGATCCCTCAACGGCAAGCACGGCCTTGCCCTTGCGCTTCCTATTACGGCGTCGGCCTTTCTTTGCTAGGGTGGCGGTATCGCCAGTAGAGTTGGTTTCCGCAACGGCATCTTCGTCAGGGTACTTCCTTCCCTCCTCAGCACGAGCGCACCGATCGGCCAGAACATAGAGCTCGGCCACATCCTTAACCTTGTTGATCGCCAGTTCTTCACACATCTTGCGATTGCGCATGTTCAGGTGGAACGCACTGATCACGGCGGCGGGATGAACATCGGGGATGTTGTACTACACCCGGCTGAATCTTTGGATGTACTTGCGCAGGTTTTCTCCTTCCTTCTGAGGGATGATGTGTAAATCACTCGCCTGGCTATGAGCTTGGTGGCCTCCAGTAAAGGCGCCAACAAACTCGTGGCGCAGATCCGCCCAAGAAGAGATGGAATCCACCGGCAAGTG
Organism: Triticum timopheevii; assembly: GCA_963921465.1. NCBI lineage: Eukaryota > Viridiplantae > Streptophyta > Magnoliopsida > Poales > Poaceae > Triticum > Triticum timopheevii. Next base: position 148,522,473 of record OY997270.1, read on the forward strand.
CATCAACCATGACATAACATTAGGCTTGAGTGCCAACGGGAAGTAGTTGGCAAGCACCTTATCATCGCGGGCCCCAACAGCTTGCATCGCGATGGTGTAGATGCTGAGGAACTCTGACGGATGGGTCTTGCCATTGTACTTCTCGCCAACGTCGGGTTTGAACGTACGGTGGGAGGGCCACTAGAACTGCCGCAGCTCACGGGTGAAGGCCGGACAACCCACCTCGTAAGGCAAGCCACCGTAGCCCCCCGGCGCTTGGTGGTCTGTAGTGGGACCCACCCGCCTGTCCGACTGGTGGCGCACGTCACGTCGATGCTCGATCGTAGTTCGAGCGTCCTCGTGAGCCCGCTCCCGGAGGACCTGGCGCTGATCGTGGTTGGTTCGCTGGTCGGATGACGCAATGGAGATATCATCACGAGTGTCGCCGTGACTGGCCGACGCCTGGGGCGGTCGGGATGGAGGCGGGGAATACACCGTGGCCGCGTCGCCTCCAGCATGGCCTCCGCTAGCACGTGGCAGCCCGGCGGAGCGACGGCCAACGGGTTCCGTCGGCCGCAGCCCATCGTTGTTGGTGATGCCGACGAGGCTCCGGACGGTGGCCCTTCATTCGTCAAGCTTCTCCGCGGCGGGAGGAAAATCGAGGAGCAGCTGTGCGCGCGCTAGGGCTTCCGCTGGCGTGGGTGGCAGCGAAATCTGGGTGGACCGCGACACGCCTCGACTCCTAACCATGTTAGAAGGAGCGGTGTCACGGCTCCGCAGCCGTTCGCCACCTCCATCAGCACCTTGGTGCACACGCTGGCCTTCCTCTTCATGTGATGGGTGCACGGGACTCTTCCCAGGGCGGCGCGCAGGGTCACCGGCAGGGTGACGCTGCTCATCACGCACAACCTGAGAGGAGCGCGCCGTGGGCGCCGGTGTTGTTGTCTTGGAGGTCGCCGTGCCGCCACCTGACGGGACGGCGGCACCCCTGAGGGGCCCTGCGCCGCCTGCCGGGGGCCCGACTCCATCTCTGGAGCCCGCAGTTGGTGGCTCGTTACCTGGTGCGCGAATGGTGCCACTTGCCAGGCCTGAACCGCCAGGTTGATGCGGATGTTCGTGGGCCGCGCCACGGGTTCTCTCCGCGGCTGGTCCGCTACTGGTCCGCACCGGTGCCGGCAACTTGGTCCCAGACGAACCGATCACCGTGGTCGCCTTCTTCTTAGGAGCCATGGCGATGAAGAACAGCTAGGCCAACTGCTAAACCAGATTCTCACAATAGCGCCCCCTACCTGGCGCGCCAAAGATGTCGGTGGGAAACGACACCTATGGGATCACTGGAATCCCTTCTACGGTTGCACAGTGCGGGCATAGTGAGAAGAGTGGGACTAACAGACAGCACAAAGGGGGATTTACCCAGGTTCGGGCTGCAATGATGCGTAAAACCCTACGATCCTACTTTGGTGGATGTATTAGTGTTCTTGAGCTCTCGAACTAGCTCTGGGTGTTGTGGGGTTGGAAAGAGCCGAAACCCTTCTCTGTGTGCCATGGGCCTCCTTTTATAGACGAAAGGGGCTGCCACAGTGGCACATAGGAGGTTGAAAGTGATACAGTAGCATGAGCTTATCGCCCGTATTACAGGACAAGGTTCATTAAATGCAAAGCTTAGGTGTCCCTCCAATTTATCAGGGACGGGGGCCGGGCCCATCCCGTCCGTCGCCGCTCCCCCTTGCTTCGACACGCGCCCTGGCCAGCGATGCATGCGGTGCCATGTAGGCAGGCAGGCAGCTGAGGTGACGTGGTGGTAGAGCCTCCACGAAGGATCGCACGCTGCCACGCAGGTGCCTGCCTAGCTGGTTGGGTCGACAGCTGTATGCGAACGGCGGTGAAGACTTAGCTGGCGTGGGCCTGGCAGCGGCCCTGCCGGTGCGCTTGGCGAGGGCCTTGTCAGGTGGCCCGACAAGGGTCTTGCCGGGTGGCCCGGCAAGGGTCTTGCCATGGCGCGCTGGCGTCCCCGGCTAGGATCTTCCCGGGGGTTTTGTGGGTTCCTTTGGTGAGGATGGTTGCCTTCCTATCCTTACTTGATCTCGAGCATTCTATGTCTTCACAAAGATCTGCATGCCACCACAGAGGTGCCTCCCGAGCCTTGTCCCGACGCGTTTGACAAGCGCCGGTGGGCTCAAGGGTGGCTCACCCGGTTGGCGTGGGCGAGCTGCCCCGGCAAGGGTCTTGCTGGGGCCGCTGAGGCTGCCCCGGCAAGGGTCCTTGCCGGGAAAACCTGCCTCGCCCATATGATCTTTGTGGCCTTGGTCCTTGTTGTTGCTTCGTTCGTTTTGTGGCCTCGACTCCTCTCCGGCTTCCCTTTCTTGCCATGTCTGTGCGTGGCCGTGGCGGGAGGTTCTGACTGCATGTGCACAAGTAAAGGGGTCAAAAGCAGAGCCCCTACTTTTGTACATCGACAGCACCACGCGAGCGTTCACAACTGCCACGTTCAGGTTGCGCTTGGCTGTTCACCTCCTCGAGAATACGAACAATGATGTTACTCCTACTTCTACAGTATCAAATCCACTGCTGCATGTCTGCCCACCTCGTGCGGGAGGGATCGGTTGTAGCGAAAGCTTCTACTTACTGCTCCGGCCTTTGCGTCTATGACAGGTGGGCCCAATAGGTGGTTGGCCCTCCTGTCATGCAGCCAAAGGCAGGTGCAGTTAAGGCACCGGAGCTCAGTCCACGAGGGAGAGGGCATTGTAGTAATCTAATTTCTCGGTCTTGTATGAGTTGACACGACACATCAAAGCACTGCACTCGATGTAAGTCTTTTTACCCATTTCAAATGGACTACTTCGTATGTAGACATATTCTGCTTCGTATGTAGTCACTTGTTGCAATCTCTAAAAAGATTTATATTTGGAAACGGAGAGAGTACAACACATGCATGCATGCCGTGACTTTCCTTTTGATACTTGCATGTGTTGATTTGATGCACCTTGCCAAATTTTTACTATAAATTTAACTAACCAAATTTTCATGCATGTCACAAAAAATTACGGGGCTGTTTGGATTGTGACTATGTTTGTCTTATGTTGCCACATTATTTTTCCCACACTTGCCACACTTGCCTAACCTGAGTTGCTCAAATTGTTAGACTCACTTTGGCTTGCCTAAGGGAATCTTGCCACAATTTTTGTGTCTATGACATGTGGGGTTCACTGCTAATAAAAAAATTCTTGTCTTAGGTGTGGCTAATAAAAAAGACTTATATTTAGGAACGGAGGGAGTAGAAAATATAAATAATAATGCATGTTGGGGCAACCCACATTTCCGCTAATTTTAGCCGTGGGCTTGTTCACAATTTTTATGAGGGGGTGGTTGTTCATTTAATGGACGGACTTGTAGTACCAGACTTGAACGATACAAAGTGCGACTTGGCACACCGTAACACCACTTGGACCAAGCGGGTAGCTATCTCAAAAAACAATCAACAACTAAAAAAACCGTGACCTGGCATGTAGTAGTACACAATTTTAAACGATTGTTTTGATGGAGTGAAAAAGGAAAACTAACCCACTACGTTTATATAGGCCGGAGCCTCCATGCTTGCTTGATAAGGTTGCTCTATTCACACACTCTGATCCTCTCCAGATCTAAACAAGATAGGGGTAGTAACACTGTCTTTATCCCTTCAAAAAACACTGGCTTTCTATCTTCACCGCTGGTTACAGATCCGGACATATCCCCCTCTGCCGGCGCGGGAGGTCCTCCGATCCCTTCGTCGTTGCCTGTGGGCGGATCCGGCCTCCCACCGCCCACCTATCCACATCCCGATGACCTTCAGGTATATCTTCGTTCGAAACTGCCTTAGCTCTACTTCCCCAGCCTGCTATGTCATTGCATGTGCATCATTTTCTACCTCTCAGCCCCTCTTGATCGGTTGGTCCAACGTCACCTATTTTTTTCCTCTATTGTTAGAGGTAAAGCTACTTCATGTAGTCGAATCTTGTACTCCCTCTGTCCGAAAATACTTGTCATTGAAATGGATGTATCTAGATGTATAGTTTTAGACACATCTATTTTGATGACAAGTAATTCCGGACGGAGGGTGTACCTGGTTCAAACAAGAAATAAAGTGGGGGTGGGGGAATTTAGTATGTACATCGGACTTGGTACAAATAGGAAGGAAAGGGGGTGAAAGTAGTACAGACTAGTCATCCAACCGGTCTCTTGGTCGAAAAGGGAAATATAGGGGTAATGCTATACACAGTGGTATGACCAGGACTAGATTTGCTATCCACACATAGGAGTAGGTGGCTAGACTGAACAAAAATGGGACCAACCCAGATATGTTTCTTGGATGTTTGTTTCTCGGGGCAACAAACTATGAATCACCACTTTATGCCCCTGTTTACGTACATGGTGCTGGACTGCTGGTGCACCCACTATCCCATGCCCTTATACCAAATATTTAGGCTCCATTCAGAATAAAGGGGCAGAAAACATAGGTCTTGATGAAAATATAGGAATAGGAAAGGAATGTAGGTATAAAACTATGGAACAGTGAACCGGAGGAAACTCTCAAGACAATGTGTTCGGATGGACTACAAAATGTACAGATTTGTTTTTTTAGAGTAGCATGCTTGGCAGTATGAGATGCTATTTGTTTATTCAGCTAAACAATGACTACTCTTGTCCTCACCTCACGTACCACACATAGGTTGATTTTTTTATTCTGGCAAACACAACACAGCAAACTGTCTAACGCATGGCAGCGAGCACCTGCCTCGGGCTTCCACCCAAAAAATGAGCAGTGCGTGGACGTTTCTAATTGTATGGAATCAGTACTTCCAGACCAGCTTTCCTATGAAACAGTATTCACCTTTCCCATGTTCCGAACGGTTGGAAGGGAAAGAATACCGTAGGAATTGTGTTCCTACGAAAATCCTGCACCAAACTTGTGAACTGAACGCAGCCTTAGCTGTTCTTAATCTAATGTCCCTGGTAAAAATGAAGCCATGACATTGTTATAAGCCATGACAAGTTTAGCCAAATGTTTTTGCCTGTAATTGTTTGAGACTCTGACTGTTTCCTCTATACCTTTTTGTGCAAACAGGGATATCCAATTCACTGGTTGCTGTTGTGACCTTTTGGTGCACTGCACAAAACTCATCTTAAAAGAAGTGACTTTTGTGCTGTTTAACTGGAATGTCAGAATGTAACACTTGGTTCATTTTGGTGGAACTGCACAAAGGGAGATATGTTTTCCAATCCTCATCATCCATATTGGCGCCATAACCTTCCTTTAGGTAAGAATGATATTTAATGCATGTGTTCATCTCTATTTTCTGATTGCCATGAAAAATAATGCTATTTTTTACTGGTACACTTGTACTCCCTCACTGACAAAACCAATTCTGAATTAGAAGGCCAATCATGTACTTGGTTTCACCAACTGGTGAGGAGAAAGAGAAACAGAGCGTGAAGAGGAAGAAGAAGAATAATAAACAGTGCCAAGGCGATCTTGCTAAAGCCAGAGGCCTCAGTCGAGGCCATTTAAGGGCTCCGGCAACGGCTACCTTACATGTGAGACGATCCTCCAGGGAGCCCTTCCACTTCTGCTGTCTCACTTAACTAATTAGGAGTACTTAAGTACCACTAATTTATTACTGCCTAATTTTCCTGTTGGAGATAAACATTTAGTAGGACCCTACGCTGAATCATGTACGTGTGTATGTTTGTTTATGGAGGTGAATCATGTGGTGGAGTAGGGAGGGAATATTATTAGTGTCATGACATAATAGTGCTATTGTTTTGCATGTCAATTTATTGCCATTGGTTCAATGAGGCAATGTTTTGCGTATTGTCCATCATGAATTTGATGCTACTGTTTGAATAATATGCTAATGTCTTCCTATCCTTTCTCACTAAGCTAATGAAGGTTTCACCTTGTTCCTACTTGTGCAAACAAGGATCATGTTGTGCCAATCATACATTTTAGTGGAACTACACAAGACAATACAATGAACTGTATCCCAGCCAGTGCTTTAACTCTATTGGAAGTTCTTTGTCACACCCAATATGTGACCCTATCCTAAAGGAACTCGAAGGTCCTACTGAGGATAGAAGTGCATATTGGAGACGCTTTTGCAAGGTGGATATCATTACATCAACATTACATAATAGATGGGGATACATAAAAGAGGCATACAATGCCACATGAATACAACAACATCATACATAGGAGCAACATCTGATTATGGATGAAACACAAACAGAAGCTCAAACGACATCCACCCTGCTAGCCAAGGCTGCCGACCTGGAACCTATCCCCTGATCAAAGAAGAAGTAGAAGACGAACTCCAAAACGAGCAAACATCGCTCTCGCATCATTATCATCGCTTAACCTGTACCTGCAACTGTTGTTGTAGTAATCTGTGAGCCACGAGGACTCAGCAATCCCATTACCATGGGTATCAAGACTAGCAAAGCTTAATGGGTATGGGAAGGATAAGTGGTGAGGTTGCAGCAGTGACTAAGCATATATGGTGGCTAACATACGCAAACAAGAGCAAGAAGAGAAACAACGGAACGGTTGTGAAACTAGCAATGATCAAGAAGTGATCCTGAACTCCTACTTATGTCAAACATAACCCAAAACCGTGTTCACTTCCCGGACTCCTCCGAAAAGAGACGATCATGGCTACACACGCAGTTGATACGTTTTAATTAGATCAAGTGTCAAGTTATCTACAACAAATTCCCATCTTCCACATAACCACGGGCACGACTCTCGAAAGTTCATACCCTGCAAGGGTGTCCCAACTTAGCCCATCACAAGCTCTCACGGTCAACGAAGGATATTTCTTCTCCCAGGAAGACCCGATCAGTCTCTGAATCCCTATTTACAAGACTTTTCGACAATGGTAAAACAAGACCAGCAAAGCCTCCCGATGTGCCGACAAATCCCGATAGGAGCTGTACATATCTTGTTCTCAGGGCACACCGGATGAGCGAAGCGTACAGGTACCAACGTAACCCAAGTTGCGAAGGGACGGCCCCGCACGGTGCTCTAGTTTGGACCAACACTCGGAGGAGCACTGGCCCAGGGGGGTAAATAAAGATGACTCTCGGGCTCCGGAAACCCAAGGAAAAAAGGCTTAGGTGAGGCAAATGGTAAAACTAAGGGGGGTAAATAAAGGTCTTATTCAAAGCAAACTGTCAAGGGGGTCCCATAAATCACCCAACCGCATAAGGAACGCAAAATCAAGGAACATAACACCGGTATGACGGAAACTAGGGTGGCAAGAGTGGAACAAAACACCACGCATAAGGCCGAGCCTTCCACCCTTTACCAAGTATATAGATGCATTAAATTAAATAAGAGATATTGTGATATCCCAACATAATCCCATCCATCATGGAGCAATCTTCAACTTCACCTGCAACTAACAACGCTATAAGAGGGGCTAAGAAAAGTGGTAACATAGCGAAGTAACGGTTTGCTAGGAAGGGTGAAAAGGTTAGAGGCTGACAGGGCAATTTGGGAGGCTTGAAGAGCAATTGATAGGTAGCGCAGCAAAGCAATAGAACGAAGCAACTAGCATAGCAATGATAGTAGTGAGATCTAGGGTAGCGTTCATCTTGCCTGAAATCCCGGTTGGAAGAAGAACGAGTCCATGAAGAAGATGAAGCCACGAAGACGAACCAAGCGTAGACGAACGAATCCTCACGATAGCAACGAAACAGGAACTAACGAGAAAGAGCACAACCGGAAAGAAGCAAACAACAAGGTAAACACTCAACACATAAACATGGCATGATGCAAAACAAGTATGATGCATGTCAGGTTTAATGAGGCATGACATGGCAAAGTGCAACAAACAATACTACAAGTTAAGTGGAGCTCAATATGCAACGAGTTGCATATTGATGAAACACCACTTTCAATTATTTAGTTCTCTCTCGTTTACGCTACCCAACAATATTAAATGTTGTTAAACATGGCAAGAGGTGAAGCATATGGAAACTACCTATCTAGGCAAGTTTAAATGAGGCCGGAACAACAACCAACAATTCCGGAAAATCCCCATATGCATATTTCGAATTTGGTACTGTTCTGCCCTAAAACATATTTGATTGTTGTTAAACAGCAAAATAAAGTGCACCATGTTAAACTAGGCATTTTTCCACCCCATTTACATATAAAGTTTATTTAAAACCGAGCTACCGTTATTTAGTTATGAAATAAAGCATTTTAGCATGGCATTTAAGCAAATTTAAACAAACAGCAAGTTAAACATTTTAAACATGGATGAAAATGGGATACTGTGAAATTAGATGAAATTCTAAGCATGTTACATATATGACATGTTTTATTTGGATGCATGGTTAAATAGTTATTAGCAGTTTAAAACAGTGGCATTTCTGTAATAAGCATGTCCAGGATTTAATGACAAAATCACAGCATAGGGAAAAAACAAGTCACGGGCCGAATTAGAGCTACATGCCGAAATAGGAATGGGCGCTGGGGGGTTTCTCACCATGGGCCATGGCCCGGTCGGTGGAGATGATGCTGGCAGGCGCTGGGCCTTGAGGCTGCTGGGCCACGCGGCGACGATGCGACCCAGGCACGGTCAAAGCGAGGCGAGGCGAGCGAGCTGATGCTCGTTACTGAAGAACAGAGGCAGCAACAATAGGTAAAGCAGGGGAGTAGCAGCGCGATGCAGGGGCTCCGGCGAGGCGGCCTCGGTGGGGACCGGCCGGAACGGGACTGGGGTGACGGGATCCAACGGAGGGGCCGGATCTGGAGCAAACGGTGGTGGCTTGAGGCGCCGGCGCGGGCAGAGCTCAGCGAGGCCATGGCACGAGGTGCTCCTGTCAACAGAGAAAGAGAGAATAGAGAGAGATGTGAGGCGATGGAAGAGAGGGGGCTTCAACGAAGGGAACAGGGAAGGGAGTAGGGGCACGGCCTGGTGGACGGCTCATCGACGGCACCGAACGGCGATGTCGAAACGGGGCTTCGGGAGGAGCTCCTCTCCCTGGGTCGATGAGGAGAGCGAGGAGGCTCAGGCGCAAGGCCTCCTGTTCGGCTGCTTCGGCCATGAGGACAAGGAGGCAGGCACGCAGGGTGGAGCTCGGGCACGCGACAGGCCCGGCGAGGACTCCGGCGAGGCAGGTACTCGTCCGGTCTTGGTGGTGTACAACACGACGACGAGGACAACAGCGGCCGTGTCGAACTCCTGCTACATCAAGTACAGGGACAGAGAGAGATATGAGAAAGAGCATCAGGGAAGGGACTATGCGCGGGAGGAAGGAGAGGGACGAGGCCGGTCCTTGCTGTGGTCGCCTGCGGCGAGGTCGCCGGAGGGCGCGGGGGAAGGCGACTGCTTGGCGGCCAACGGGGTGCTCGAGCGGGATGAGCAGGCGAGCTCCTGCTCGTTGTAGAGGAAGCAGGTGGTGACGCTGGTTAGGGACGAGGAGGCCCTCGAGGCAGAGGCGCATGGGACTCTGGCAGCCAGCGGCTTGACTCTGGCAGAAGGCGGCGGAGCATGGAGCTTGGCTCCCATGGAGGTGGATGAAGAACAGGAGACAGAGAGATTAGAGAAAAGAGAGAGCAACGGGAGGGAGAAAGGAGAGATGGGGCGGCGCAAGGCTCATCTGCTGGTGGCGCCCAACATCGAAGGGAGCTCCGGCTGCTGCGCGAAGGTTGGGTGAGGCATGATCTGGAGGACAGGGAGATCCAGGAGAGGAGTGGCGGCTACGGGTTGGCTCGGGATGGATCCGGACGGGAACCAGAGACTGGCCGCGGGGAGGAGGATCCCTAGAAATTAGGGATTTGTCTGATGATTGCACTGCTATTTATACTAGGTGGTGGTTAGGGTAGCAGTTACTCTGGTCCGTCCGACCGAAATCGGGTGGTCGGGAATAAATAGGCTAGGGAGTCCAATAAATAAAACGAAGATATTTTCGGGATGTTTGGGGATGATCCGGATCCAACGGTGACGACTGAGCGGGTCGGGTTCGAGGCAGGTTTCGGGCGCACGCGAGGGGTCTGCGAGAGGCAGACGAAGACAAGGGGGGAATGCGGCAACTATGAACGGATGCAAACTTTACGAAAACATGCAGACGCAATGCGCATGATGCTATGAGATGAAATGCCTGACATGAACAAAATGCAGAACAAAAGACAAAAAGCCAACCATGGAGGAAAAACTTAGGACATAGCTGGAAATGGCAAGAGTTGGAGTTACAAATATGGAAAGATACATCCGGGGCGTTACATTCTTGATAATCTTCGATATAATCTCAGCACTGGTAAACAAGTGTGATTTCAACTATACATTTGAAGTGCACAAAAATATATATTATTGTGTGATTCCAGTAAGTGCTTTATCATCTCTTATGGGAGTACATGAATAATCTTTTTTTCTCAGGTTGGTACGGGCCTAAGGCCTTCATCCATATTAGTTTGCTGTCATCTCTATTTGTATCATGCTACTATCATGAGAAACTCCTTTATCTTTGCACATTAAAGTTTTGCAACCTATGATAAATGGCAATGCTTTGAGTGTTGAGCTAATTGGCACTGATTAAATAAACTAATAGCTCTCTTTAAGCAAGACTACTATGTTGCTAACTTTACCCATTAAGGTAATGAGGGTGCTTCTATTTGTTAGTGTATGTTTCATCAAGTAGCCCCACTATTACAGTAATCTCACTCTCTCAATATATGTGCCAACAGGGATCCTCGATTTTGGTGGAACTGCACAAAAACTTTGGGTGCTTCATTGCCTTGACAACTTCCATCCTTTCCTGTCAGTTGCTAATATCCACTTGCTTTCTTCCTTTGCTGTCAGTCGCTTGGCTTATCTCGGCTTCCAGTCAAAGGAAATAGTAATTGATATGCTACCTCACACAGGTTGGTACTGGTCTTTATCCTGATTATTGTGCCTATCATATGTATTGGTAATTTGGTATTGTGCTATTGTTTTCCGATTTCATAAAGGAGTAATTTGGAGCCTGAACTCGCTGGCAAATCATTACATCGGGTGATTTCAGTAGAACTGCACAAAATGATCAGATGGACAGGTACTTATGCTGCTGCTATGTACTCCAAAGTTCACTCAGACAAGCATCGATGTTGGCAAGAAGAAGTGCCTATATTCATTCGAGTATCAACCAGCGTCAACCAATTGTCAAACTCCAAGTATTAGGAGAGTGAACGCCAAAAATATTGCTTGGTGCATAGCCCAGAAAAACGCAGTCCAGTCTTTGGTTCCAACTTGTGCCTTTTGGTTATCGGCACATATGGTAGCGAACTATATGGCATGGAGTTTAAAGATTCCAGACAAGTTGGTTGATGCATATATTCATCTGGCACTTAATCAGTCTACACGCCAAGGATGCTCCATTTCAGTTGAACTGCACAATAAATTTGGGTGGTTCATTTTCTCAACCGCCTCCTTTCTCGTCTGCAATGTAGAATTTTGGCAAGATACAGGACCAAAATGAGCAAGTAAACTAGTTCGATGAAAGTAGTGGCCAAGTTGCTCAAACCTCCCTCAGCACGAGGCCACTACTTGAGGATAAACCTACAAGCAAAGTTCAGATTGTCTGTGCTGCCTCTTATGTACTCGAAAGTTTACTCGTACAAGAACTAATTTTAGCAAGAAGTACCTCCGATTGAACACCATTTACCAGTCTGTACCCTAGGTAATTAAAGTTTGTCCATGGATCATATTGGCTGTGATCTCAATCATTTGGATGCATAAACATACTGAACATGTGTATATCTGAATCTTCTGAATTGTTGATAGTGAATGTTGGCTATGAATATGAACGTGTCTTGTGAACCTGAGTTTGATACGAATGTTTACCTTTTCTGTTGTATTTGTGTGTGAACTTGTTAGTATGCCTACTGTGGGCTATAAAACGCAGGTCTCTTATAAAAGTAATGTTGTGTCCAATTTATGTTTTCCCTTCTAACCACATTATATATATTTATATTATTACTATTATCGTATATTTTATAGAGACTTATATATACATTATAAAAACATCCCACGTGTTATTAACTTATAAAGGTAAATGTTTAACGGAAGTTGGCATGGAAAATCCTGGTTGTTTTTAACTCACAGGCAAGGAAAATCCTGGTGATTGTGTACAAAAGCTTGCGAAGATGTTAAGGACCAATTTATTAATAACGCGCTCATTTTTATTTTGAGCAATAACTCGCTAATTTGTAAATTATATATATATATAATGTGCCTCTCCCGTTTATTCTTTGATATTAATTGCTCCTTCTAACATAACATTATATATATAACGAGCCCACCTAATACGTGTATTTCAAGGAAGTGCAAATGGGCTGGGATTTCTTAGAAAATATAAATGGGCCTGACTGACGCGAAATTATTTGTTCACCCAACCCAGCAAATGGATTGTACATTCTAGAAACCATGGGTTAAATATATGCCACATTTTTGCAGGCTGACATGTGGGCCAATAGGCCGAAGCCTACGCAGGGCGTTGTCAATTTGGTCAACAAATGATTGTGTCATCCATAGTCATTGGATTTATATCCAACGGCCGGCATGCACCTTCAATCTCTCATCTCCTTCCTCCGGCGTCGCCGGGGTCTAGCGGCTCTGCTTAGCACGCATCGCTGCGAAGCGCTACCCCACCGCCGGCCAGGCTATCCCTCCACCCCTCGACACCTCCTGTTATTCTCCAAAGACTACAGCCCCATGCCGCAACAGAACCAGTTATAACCCTTCTCCTCCTCTCAGTCTGTGACTCCATGCTGCCTTTCCCATCTACGAGTCGTTCCCGTCCGGGGCCTCGCCGTCGTCCACCGCCTCACTGCGCTCGGTCCGGCGTGGTCAACAAACGAGAGTCATCGGAAGAGGACTGTACGTGGAGAGCCTGACGGCTGGGACCCACGAGGTCCATGGTCTCGCGCAAGGAAAGTTCCTCCTTATTAAGCTAAAAAAGATGTTTCCTCCACCTGACAGTTGGGACCCACTGGCTGTATCTTCGCATGGAAGGAAGTGCCTCCTTGTTTTGCGAAAAAAATTATTCATCCCGTTAACAGCTGGGACCCGTCAGATTTGGTGACTGACTTGTGGGCCTACTAAGCGGACGTGTACGCACGGCTTTGTCAACTTAATCAACAAATGATTCTAGCAGCTGGACCATTGGATGTTAATCCAATAGCCGTGCTCCTTCTTCAACCTCTGTTCTTACTCCTGTCTCCCATGGGCGGCACCGTAGCTGTGCTGCCGCGCACCCGAACTAGTGAAGTTTCCCACTCCTCTCCATCTGCGACTCCACTGCCCCGTCTTCCCCATCTCCGGGTCGTTCCAGTGTGGGTGCGCTCGGCATGGTGTGGTCAACGTGGTCAACAACCGAGAGTCATCGGAAGATGACTGTACGTGAGAGGCTGACAGTGGGGACGCACCACGCCCATGGACGCATGCATGCAACGGAACGCGGCATTGTCAACGTGGTCAACGAATGACTTCCATCGAAAGTATACAGTACGTGGAGAGTCTGAGCTGGGTCCACGGCCGCAGCAAGTAAGTGCCTCCTTATTACGCGGAAAATAATGATTCCTCCAACTGACTGCAGGGACCCACTTGACGGGCCACCATATTTTGCGAAAAACATTTGCCCCCTGACTGCTGGGACCCACCTGATGGGCCACCGTATTTCGTGAAAAAACGTTCCCCCCGCTGTCAGCTCGGAACCACCGGAAGTGCCTCCTTATTAAGAAGAAAAACTGAATACTCCCCCTGCTAACTGGGATCCCACCTCGGTGGGAGGCTGACTTGTGGGCCCATTAAGTTGACGGGGACGGAGGGCTTTGTCAATTTAGTCAATATGAACGATTCTAGCTGCAGTGACTGTACGATGTCCATCCAACGGCCATCATGCTTCTTCAACCTCTGGTCTTCTTGCTCCAGCCGCCCAAAGCAGCACCGATCGTGCCGCCTGCTCCTGCCTCCCATGGCCGGCTGTGATGCCATGGAGGCCTCACCGCCCCCTACTACTCCCGCCGTTGGCCAGGCCATCCCTCCACTCACCCACACCCCCTGTTATTCTGCTGCGACGACAGCCTCACACCGCAGCCGAACGAGTGAACCCTCATACTCCTCTACGCGTGGGCATCTACTGCCGCGTCTTCCCCAGCTCCGCGTCATCCCCTTCCTAGGCCTCGCCGTCGTCCACCGCCGTGGTGCTTTCGGCGTGGCGTGGTCAATGTGGTCAACGACCGAGTTCCATCGGAAGAGTACTGTACATGGAGAGGCTGACAGCTGGGTCCACGGCAGCCGCAAGGAAGTGCCTCCTTATTACGCGGAAAATAATTATTCCTCCACCTGACAGCGAGGACCCAACGGACGGGCCACCAGTATTTTGCAGAAAAAACATTTCCCCCTGACTGATGGGAGCCACTAGACGGGCCACCGTATTTCGCGAAAAAAACGTTCCCCCCGCTGTCAGCTCGGACACACCGGAAGTGCCTCCTTATTATGCACAAAAAAATGAATACTCCCCCGGCTAGCTGGGACCCACCTTGGTGGGAGACTGACTTGTGGGCCTACTAAGTTGACGGGGACGAAGGGCTTTGTCAACTTAGTCAATATGAAGGATTCTAGCTCCAGTGATAGTACGATGTCCATCCAATGGCCGCAGTGCTTCTTCAACCTCTCGTCTTCTTGCTCCAGCCGCCCAAAGCAGCGCCGGTCGTGCCGCATGCTCCTGCCTCCCGTGGCCGGCTGTGCTGCCGCGGAGGCCTCACTGCCCCCTACTATTTGCATCGCTGGCCAGGCCCTGCAGCGATGACAGCCTCACACCGCAGCCGAACCAGTGAACCCTCGTACTCCTCTCCGCGCGGGCTTCCACTGCCGCGTCTTCCCCGGCTCCGCATCGTCCCCTTCCTAGGCCTCGCCATCTTTCACCGCCGTTGTGCTCTCCACGTGGCGTGGTCAACATGCACTACAGGAAACATGAGATTTGCCGTCGGTACTGATCTTTGCCGTCAGCATTTCGTCGGGGCAGACGGCAAAGACAAATTTTGCTGGCATCGGTTGACGGCAAAGAAAGGCAGACGGCAAAGACATTCTTTGCCGTCTGTAGAGAAAAAAGTAGACGGCAAAGAGTCTTTGCCGTCTGCATTTTTTTTACAGACGGCAAAGTGAGGTCTTTGCCGTCTGTAGAAAAAAATACAGACGGCAAAAAACTTTGCCATCTGTTTTTTCGCTACAGACGGCAAAGTGAGCTCTTTGCCGTCTGTAAAAAAATTGAAGACGGCAAAGAGGAAACACAACACACGGATTGATCCCACGGATCGATGAGGTGGCACGATCTCCCGCACACATCCACAACCGCAAAACACTTTCACCCCCACGCGCTGGACCCCCCCACGTGCCCCATGCCCCCAACCCACTCTGTCTCTCTCCCTTATCCCATCTAGCTCGAGACCGCACTCCCATCTCTCTCGTATCGCTCGCGATGCAGATCTCGCCTGCCACCACCTCACCCGCCGGCGCCGGCCCTTTCCGCTTCGCCCCATCCCCGGCCAGCACCCCCATCCCCTGTCACCCTGGGGCCGCCGACCCCTGGCCCCGGCCACCAACTCACCCGCCGGCGGCGGCCCCTTCCGCCTTCGCCCCTGCCGGCCTCCGCCTCATCCACGGCAGCCCCGCCACCCATCACCCCGGCCCCATCCACCACCTCGCCCAGCGGCCCGGGCCACCGCCTCTCCCGCCGGCCCCGTCCACCGCCTCTCCCGGTGGCCCCGGCCACAGCCTCGCCCGCCGGCACCGACCCTGCCCCATCCTTCGACGCCGCACAACCTCCCGCCTCGAGGTGCGGCGGCTGCGATGGCACTCACCGCATCGAAGGGTGGGGTCGGATGGATCCATGGTCCGCAACCGGATCCAGTGCCGACGAGAGTGCCGAGCACCGGTGAGGTGGCGCAAGACTTGAGCTTCGGCGTCCATGGTGGCGTCAGTTTGCTCCTGTCTATTATGGAGAAAGGAAGAAGGGAGAGAGGCGTGGCTGCAGTTGGCCTGTGAAATATAGTTTTGTTTTTGATCTGATGATATATACTGTGTAAATATAGTAGTTTGTGTTGTAAAATCCAATCATTCTTGGAACAGCAAATGTTTATACTGTGGTGTTCGTTCCCCATCGACTCTGCACTTGGACAATTTGTTCATTTAAAAAAAACAAAAAAAATTGTTTGCCGTCTGTGATGTTTATGCTGATGGCAAAGACGAAGTTTGACTGACGACAAAGACCATATTCTTTGCTGTCTGTGGCAGCCTTTGAATGACGGCAAAGTAGTGATTGGCAGACGGCAAAGACTTTGCCGTCTGCCCGAGTAAATGCTGACGGCAAAGGCTGCTTTGCCGGCATCCTCTTTGCCGTCTATGTTTGCCGTCAGCTGGCTGACGGCAAACTCTTTGCCGTCTGTATTTTGCTCTTTGCCGTCTGTACTCGCCAGATGGCAAACTAGTTGATTCCTGTAGTGATGGTCAACGAACGACTTCCATCGGAAGAGTACTGTACGTGGAGAGGCTGACAGCTGGGTTCATGGCCACAACCCAGTTTTTTTGTGATTTGCCAAGTAAGTCATTTTGTTAGGCCTGTTAGGCTTCAAACCTTTCAAGACGAGGAGAGCTTTCATTTGGCTGGCCGAGAAAATGGCCTATCAGTAATGAGAAATGGGCTGTACATTCTCAAAACATGTCAAACCGGCAATTAATTTCAAATATCTTGTTTTCATTTCGAGATTTTAAATTACATTAATTTTTATGCGTGGAGAATTTGTTTGATTTTATATTGATATACATTTATTTTTAAAATCAATTTGAATGTGAGTCGAAATTTTGGGATTAAAAACAGTTCGGACCGCACCGAAATATGCAAAATTTTGTATAATTTTTTAACCGTGGCCACAATATGGGCAGTAATGCTAACAAAAAGAATATGGGGTAAAAAAACCTTAAGAATTAGCAAAGGGGATGTAAATTATTAGAAATAATGGCAGATGGGATGTATGCTGTTTTCCACAGATTTGAGGCTTTCCTAAAAAAAGGTTGACGCACAAGCAGTGGCTATTGGATGTCCATCCAACGGCCGTCGTGCTTCTTCAATCTCTGCTCTTCCTGCTCCAGCCGCTCAAAAAAGTGCCGGCGGGACTGCCTGCTCCCTCCTCCCCGCGGTCGGCTGTGCTGCCGCGTAGGCCTCACCGCCCCACCGTACTCCCATCTGGCCTAGCCATCCCTCTACTCACCCACACCTGCTGTTATTCTCTGGCGACGGCAGACGAACCTATAAACCCACGTACAGTCGTACTCCCCTCCGCATGGGAAACAACTGCCGAGTCTTCCCTGCCTCCGTGTCGTTCCCTTCCTAGGCCTCGTCGTCGTCCACCGCCCTGGTGCTCTCGGCTCGGCCTAGTCAACGTGGTCAAGGAACGGCTTCCATCGGACGTGGACTGTATGTGGAGAGGCTGACAGCTGGGTCCACGATTGCAGCAAGGAAGTGCCTCCTTATTACGCGCAAAATAATTATTCCCCCACCTGACAGTGGGGACCCACCGGACGGGCCATCATATTTCGCGAAAAAACATTTCCCCCTGACTGTTGGGACCCACCAGCTACATCTTCGCACGCAAGGAAGTGCGTCCGGGCAAAAAAATGATTCGCCCCCCTGACTGCTGGGACCCACCGGCTACATCTTCGCACGCAAGGAAGTGCATCCCGAAAAAAATGGATTCGCCCCCCTGACTATTGGGACCCACCAGCTACATTTTTGCACACAAGGAATTGCCTGACAGTCGAGACCCACCTGGTCAAAGCGTACGTAGAATTGTCATTCTGTTCGCGAACGTGTACGTACATATATACTGGTGGATGTAGAGGAGCGCACATGTCGTAGTAGAAGCGCGCACATAGCATGTACATGTATGTACAGCGGCCAGGGTGTAAGAAAGAAAATACGGCCACGTATGTGTACATACGGGCGGGGTCTCGAACGCCTACTCGCGCATACGTACAACCAGGGCTCGTGTAAATGGCTGGGTCGGAATGGAGAAACAGCGTCGTCGTCGTGTTCATGGGGAGCCAACCGGCTAGGTCGAAACGAAATGCGTCGTCATGTTCATCAGGAGGGCTTGGACGAAACAGGCCATGGAAATGAGGCTTGGCGTACCGCAGAATGGAGGAAACGACCATGTGTTCGACCGGCCACGTTCGGTACAGGGTCCTATTCATCGGGAGGTGTTTGGCGTACCGCAAAACAGAGGAAACAGACTCCTATGGTTGAAATGGGGGTCCTGTTGATCGGGAGGGGTGTGGCATACCGCAAAACGGAGCAAACAGACCTCTTACGGTCGAAACGGGGGTGCTGTTGATCTGGAGGGGTGTGGCGTACCGCAAAACAGAGGAAACAGACCTCCTACGGTCGAAACGGGAGTCCTGTTGATTGGGAGGGGTGTGGCGTACCGCAAAACGGACGAAACAGACTTGTGTTGGAGCGCTACGGTCGAAACGGGGGCCCTGTTCATCGGGAGGGGTGTGGCGTACTGCAATACGGGACTCCACGGGATACTGTTCATCTCTACCGTCGACCTCCTCCAGCCTCCACGGGCTACCGTCGACCTCCTCCAGCCTCCACGGGCTCCTGTTCATCCAGGCTCCACCGCGCGCTACTCCACCGGCTACTGTTCAACCACCCCTCCACGGGCACCCCTCCACCGTCTACTGTTCATCCAGCCCTGCACACCATGGGGTCCTGTTCATCCAGAGGCAACGCCACCGCTCACTGTTCATCCACCCCCCTCCCGCAACACTCACTGTTCATCCAATCGATCGGCTTCAGTTAGCAGCAGTAGCGAAGGAATCGCTCGATCGGGTTCAGTTAATAGCTATCGATCGATCGCTCGGGTTCAGTAACGCGTAGCCTGCAGTGCAATCACTCGGGTTCAATTAGAGCCCAACGCCTCGCTCGGGTTCAATTAGAGCCAATGCCTCACACACACACGCGTACGTGTATGAGAGAAACGCGCATTGCTCGGCCCAGACCTCCCACCGCAACCGGGAACTCCCCGAAATTTTCCTCGCCCTTGCTTCTACCACGGTTTTTTCCGTCATGGACGGCCCAAAGAATGTCATGCAGCTGTGTCATGACCAATATGCGATCCTATGCAAAAGGAACTCGAAGGTCCCACCAAGGATAGACCCGCATATTGAAACGCTTTTGCAAGGTGAATATCATTACATCAACATTACATAATAGATGGGGATACATACAAAAGGCATACGATGCCACACGAACACAACATCATCTTACATAAGAGCACCATCCGACTACGGATGAAACACAAACAGAAACTCAAACGACATCCACCCTGCTAGCCCAGGCTGCCAACCTGGAACCTATCCCCTGATCGAAGAAGAAGCAGAAGAAGAACTCCAAAACAAGCAAACATCGCTCTCACGTCATGATCATCGCATAACCTGTACCTGCAACTGTTGTTGTAGTAATCTGTGAGCCACAAGGACTCAGCAATCCCATTACCATGGGTATCAAGACTAGCAAAGCTTAATGGGAATGGAAAGGATAAGTGGTGAGGTTGCAGCAGCGACTAAGCATATATGGTGGCTAACATACACAAATGACAGCAAGAAGAGAAGCAAACGGAACGGTCATGAAGCTAGTAATGATCAAGAAGTGATCTTGAACTCCTACTTACGTCAAACATAACCCAAAACCTTGTTCACTTCCCAGACTCCGGCGAGAAGAGACCATCACGGCTACACACACGGTTGATGCGTTTTAGTTTGAATCTGGTGTCAAGTTATCTACAACCGGACATTAACAAATTCCCATCTGCCACATAACCGCGGGCACGGCTCTCGAAAGTTTATACCCTGCAGGGGTGTCCCAACTTAGCCCATCACAAGCTCTCACGGTCAACGAAGGATATTCCTTCTCCCAAGAAGAGCCGATCAGTCTCGGAATCCCGGTTTACAAGACATTTCGACAATGGACAAATCCCGATAGGAGCTGCACATATCTCGTTCTCAGGGCACACCGGATGAGCAAGACATCGGGTTGGCATAGACCCTGCTTGCCCAGGCGGCGCCGGACATCGCTCGGTTTGGACCAGCACTTGAGAAGCACTGGCCGGGGGGGATGGGTTAAAATAAAGATGACCCTCGGGATGCGCGACTCCCAAGGCAAAAAGGCTAGCTGAGGCAAATGGCAAAACCAAGGTTGGGCCTTGCTGGAGGAGTTTTATTCAAAGCGAACGTCAAGGGGGTCCCAAAAATCACCCAACCTCGTAAGGGACGCAAAATCCGGGAACATAACACCGGTATGACGAACACTAGGGCGGCAAGAGTGGAACAAAACACCGGGCATAAGGCCGAGCCTTCCACCATTTACCAAGTATATAGATGCATTAATTAAATAAGAGATATTGTGATATCCCAACATAATTCTGTCCACCATTTAGCAATCTTCAACTTCACCTGCAACTACAATGCTA
Organism: Triticum timopheevii; assembly: GCA_963921465.1. Lineage (NCBI taxonomy): Eukaryota > Viridiplantae > Streptophyta > Magnoliopsida > Poales > Poaceae > Triticum > Triticum timopheevii. The sequence goes on from OY997270.1 coordinate 148,543,006, forward strand.
TAAGAGGGGCTGAGCAAAAGCGGTAACATAGCCAAACAACGGTTTGCTAGGAAGGGTGAAAAGGTTAGAGGCTGACATGGCAATTTGGGGAGGCTTGAATAACAAGTGATAGGAAGCACAACATAGCGATGGAACGAAGCAACTAGCATAGCAATGATAGTAGTGAGATCTAGAGTAACGATCATCTTGCCTGAAATCCTGCTAGGAAGAAGAACGAGTCTGTGAAGAAGACGAACGGGAGTAGTCAAACGAATCCTGACAATCGCAATGTTACCGAAACTAAGAAGCAACACAGAAAAGAAGCAAACAACATGGTAAACGAGCAAGCATAAGCATGGCATGATGCACAAACAAGTATGATGCATGTCCGGTTTAGATAAGCATGGCATGGCAAAGTGCAACAAACGAGACTACAAGTTAAGTGGAGCTCAATATGCAATGAGTTGCATATCGACGAAATGCCACATCCATTTATTTAGGCCGCTCTCGTTTATGTACCCAACAACATTAAATGTTATTAGACATGGAAAGGGGATAAGTCTAGTTAAGCTAACTATTTAGGCAAGTTTAAATGAGGCCGGAACAACAAACAACAATTCCGGAAAATCCTCATATGCATATTTTGGAATTGGTACTGTTCTGACTTAAACCTTATTTCAGAGTTGTTAAACAGCAAAATATAGTTCACCATGTTAAACTAGGCATTCTTCCACCCCATTTACATATAAAGTTTATTTAAAACCGAGCTACGGTTATTTAGTTATGAAATAAATCATTTTAGCATGGCATTTGGGCAAATTTAAACAAACAACATTTTAACCATTTTAAACATGGACGAAAGTGTCATATTATTAATCTACGCAAAATTCTAAGCATTTTACATGTTTAAATAATTTTAATCCGATGCACGGTTCATGAGTTATTAAATGCATGAAGATGAGGGTCTTTTCTGTAAAACTGCAAAACCTGGGATAATTGCTAAAATCGCAGATCTGAAAAAAAAACCTACACAGGCTGAAACTGGCTGGCCTAACATGCACAGGAGAGGGGCGGGTGCTGCTCACCATGGGCCACTGCCCAGAACTGTGGAGAGGGCGCTGGTTGAAGAGGCTAGCGCAGTGGGCCTTGAGGCGCTGCGGCTGGCGTGGGTCGCGGTCAACGCTTGGGACTAGCAAGACGCTGCTGCTCTCGTTCCTGAAGAACAGAAAGAGTAGCACCATGGCGAAGCAGAGGCCCTGGCGGCTGGAAGCAGAGCTCCGGTCAGCGGGACGAAGGGGCGGCAAGGCGAGGGACTTGGGTGGCAGGGAGGACCGAGAACGGCGGAGATGGCCGGAAGTCGACGGATCTGGCCGGCAATTGGACTTGGCGGTGATTGGAGCTCCGGGATACCCTGGTTGCTCTTGCCCAACAAGAAGACAGGGAGATCAGAGGAGGTTAGAGAGACAGGAAGGAAGGGAAGGACGACAGAGAGGGCGCCACGGTGCCTGCCTGCTGCCTTGCTCTGGCGTGGTGGCGAGGACATGGTGGTGGAGTCGAGGTTGGAGGCGCACGACGACGGGCGAGCTCGGGTGCACGGGCAGAGGAGGAACATGACACAGGGGCTCGGGTGCTCGGCAGTGAGGGAACAACAAGGGTGCAGCAGCGACGGAACTTGGGGAGGCGGCAGAGACGAGCGGATCCGGGCGCGTGGCGGCGTTCTCCGGCGAGGTGGTGCGCGGGTGGAGCTGAAGGAGGCGACGCACGTCCTCTGTTCAAAAGACAGAGAGCTTCAGATTGAGAGAGAGAAACAACGGGAGGAGGAGAACGAAGGGAGAGAGAGACAGGGTCGAGGCCGGTCCTAGTCGACGGGGAAGACGTGGCGCGGCCCAGGTGGCTGGGTGCGCAGCGGCGACGACGTCATGGAGTGAGAGCAAACGGGAGGAGGTCGCGTTGACGAACGTCCCGGTGACTGGATGGATATGTGGGTGGCTGCGAGTGATGGGGACCGAGGAGGGACATGGGGGAGCGCTGGTTGGTGGATTGGATCAGCATGAGATCCCGAGGAAGACAGTGGCGGTGGCCGAGATGGGACAAGGGGAGAGTTTTTAGGGTTGTCCAAAACATACTAGGGGCGGACTATATATATGAAAAAGGAGGGGAGTTTGGATCATCCGATTAAAATCGGACGGTCGAGAATAAAATGCTTCGGGAGTCCAAACAAATAAACGAAGATATTTTAGGGATGTTTGGGGTTGATCCGGACCCATCGGTCACGACCGACCGGTTCGGGTTCAGGGCAGTTTGCGGACGTGTGCAAAGAGGTTGGTGGCTGTGCAGAGAGGGTGGGCATTTAGAGGAGAGGGGGAAACAAAGACAATGGGGTCTGATGAAAGACAACGGGGACAAGGAGGGTTTTGTTGGTCTCGGAGAAAGAGAGAAGAGAGGGGTCCAATTGGTCTGAGAGAAGGACAAGCGGTCTCACAACAGGGAAACGAAGACAAAGAGAGAAGCGGTAACTACAAACGGCTACGAGGTCTTATGAAAACATGCGGATGCAATGCGGATGATGCGATGATGAAATGCATGACATGAACAAAATCAAAATGAAAGATAAAAACCCAACCACGGAGAAAATAATATATCACATAGCCGGAAATGGCAAGAGTTAGAGTTTCAAATATGGAAAGTTACATCCGGGGCGTTACAACACTCCACCACTACAAGAGGATCTCATCCAGAGATCTAGGATGGCACCGGAGGGAAGCGGAAAAGGAAGAGGAGAGGTAAAACAAAGTTGCTTCTTTGACAAACGAGTGAAACCACGATCCTTGAGAGGTTGAAAAACTTGGAAGAAAGAACATAATGGAGTTGAACACAATTGAGAGCACTCCGGTAGATAATTGAACCAAGGAACACCATGTGAACCTTGGAGGATGCAAAGCTATGAACGACGAGTACAATGGACAAGAAGGAATTGAAACCACTCTGGTTGAAACGAGATAAACAAGGAACAAGGACGATCAAATTCGGACACCACACCGGTTGAAAAGAGATGCAAGACTTGATAAGATGAAAAGAACTTGAAGAGATGACACAACACTCCGGTTAAATGGATAAGCATGAAAAGAACATGATCCTCAATTTGAGAATATGAGTAAAGAGAGCAACATCACAATACCTCCGGAAGAAAGAATGGACGATAGATCATTGGAATAACAAAATGTAGGAGAAAATGCCAACTTCTGCCACAAATGAGCTTGGAAAGCACCCTTCCAAGAAGTTTACAACGGGGTTGTTGGAAAACCAACAACAAAATGAATAAGCTTGTAGTGGGCTTATGGAAAACATCTCAAGACTATGAGGTGACAACCGGCCACTAATGGAAACCATTGATTTGATTGAGAGCACCAAAAAGATGAAAAACTTCTTCACCGAGATGAGAAGGAGAAAATTGGATCATAGGTACGCACCACAAATAGCAACATTCCTTAGGGAAGGCTTTAGGTGAAATATGACACAAGATAACTCCAACAAAGGGATTGATGGATTTACAATACCTCATTCTTGACAAGATTATGAATCATGAAACATGAAGGAAATTGTCAAGAGTGACATAACAACACCTCAAAAGATAAGGTAGAAAGAATTGCACTTTGGAATGCAAGACGAAGAATACTTGAGCTCCTCAAAACAAAACATGTGTTGAGCACCATGTTTATTTTTAGAGTATAGCTTGGCTGATCTTAACTTCAAGAGAAATCTTGAAGAACAATTGAAGAATGAAAAGAATCCTTGATGAACCACCATATAGAGCCTCCATGAAGAACTCCGGTAATAAAAGGATGATAAAAAAGAAAGAGAAGTTGAAAACACAAGGTGAAGCCTTGCGATGATTTAGAAGGAGCTTCGCGACGAGATAATGCAGAAAACATGGAACTCCGGAAAAGAAAAGATGAAACATCTCGAACCGGGAAATGTGACATGATGAACAACTCTGGAAAGAAGAAACTAGATCACTTGGATCAAAAAATAATAAGAATTATGTTATGCGTATCCTTCACCAATTTAAATTGATGACAAGCAACAGATTTGGCATACTACTTATTCTCATAGAAAGGATTAAGAGGGATATAGCGTAAACTTGAGAAGGTATTGATGGAACCACCGGTCGGATTTGGAAACAACGAATATTTGATATGATAACGAAGGAAGTAAAATATTGAACGAACCACCGTAAGAATTGAAAATGAAAGTAGCAAAGGCACAATTCACTGGGAAGAATTGGCAAATGAATGAAGATACTTGAGGGGATTTAGATACATGAGAATGAAGAGACCATGGACTGATTCGAGGATATTTGAATGATGCACCAATAAAATTTGGAGAACGATAGTTACACGCTGAGAATGAAGAATTATGACAAGATGACCTTTGGAGGAAAGAAATGGAAACAAATCATGAAATGCTCCAAATGGGTGAAAAGAATTCTCACAATCGAAAACAAGTATGAGAGGATGGCATCAAGCTTGAACTACGCATCTTTGGAAGAACGGGTAAGGATTTAAAAGGAACTCTTCTTCGGTCTTCAAAATCCGAGAATGGCAAGGAGAAACACCACCAAATTGTTGAGGCACTCCGGAAGGATTAAAATAGGAAAGGATGAGCCAAATATGAAAATGATTTGAAAGCGATCTTGGACAAGGAATATGACTGATGAGAATTCATTCTTACGTCAAACTTGGAAAAGAATTTGAGAGTCGCTCCGGATAAGTTAGAAGAGTCAGATAAGATCTTGGAAAAAGACCTGTGGGTTAGGGCCCACTCAAGAGAAACACCGTTGAAATGATTTAAAGAGATATTGCACTGGTCGAATTAAATGGCTTGAATGAGATAAGAGCCTCAAAAAAACTTGAACGGATTGAGAATGGAAACAAGAATCTTCCCGAGATATCTTCAACACTCCGGATATGAACTAGGAGAGGTGAATAAATAAGAGAGTCTTGGATAAGAAATTCACATGGGAAGATATGTGAAACAAAAGGAAGAGGTATGATCAACATCGAAGCTTGAATTGAATCCACCGGAGAAGAAACAACAATGAAGGATGATGACCTTGAAACTGTTGAGCATATTCATGGGAAATCACCGAATAAGAACATTGAAAGAAAAGAATGAAGAGACTTCCCACAAATAAAAGGATACATGATTAAGAAACCTGAGTCCTTGAAGAGAAAGGGTGGGAGGGTGGGAAAACAAAGGCAACTTGGGGACGGATGAAACAGATACTGTTGAGAAAACATAGAATTGATCTCACAAATGTTGAAATGATTGGATCCATTTGAAGAGAAGCACTCCGGTTTGAAAGAATTGACATGACAATCTCGATGATCAAAAGGATTAGTACTCCCGTAGAAATATGAGAACACCGCTTGAAAGGTATGGAATCAACACTTGACACTGAAGCAACTCAAATACCACAACTCAAAACAAAACAAAGGATTGGCTTGCAGAAATAAGCCGGAACAAATACATATGATAGAGATTTACCCAATCCCATATCAGGCATCTGTCGGAAAGGTATTCTAGGAGCTACTTGAATTCCCACCTACAAACTCCTGAAACTTTCTGGTTATGCAATCTGGTGTTGGGGATACAGGGGAAGCACTATATGTCACCCAAACTAACAATCCCTACATCCAGCCGTATCCATCTGTCAACACATAACCAAGAAAACTCTGGTAATCGTGTACCTCAACCTTCGAAAAGCATCCGTTATACGAGCTATGGCAATACTCCCGAACTCCCCAATACTGGGTGGCGTCGAGGTTATCTCACCAACAACTGCATAAAAGAGATTTTTTTCGATGTCGGCAAAACTCAGGTATTCCAGAACTGCAACGATAAAATTGTGACGACAACACCTCGGAGCTCAACTCCCCGGGACACTGCCACAACCCCTAAATGTCAGGAGGCACCAAGAACAATGTTCTCGTCACAAGAATATCGGAACGATTCCAAGATACCCGCGTGATCCTAAATTTTTTTTGTGAAAAATTGAGGAGAGGAAAGACAAAAGATCTACGTCGAGAGTCCTCACCAGAGCGACGAAGGGGGTTGACGAGTAAAAAGAATCCTACTCTCCAATATATATAATCCTAAGACTCAAAATAGTTTTCTTCTAGACTCCACAATGGCTAACAATAAAGGGGGATCCTATGGTCGGTTGAGGCTCTGATACCAACTTGTGACGCCCAATATGTGACCCTATCCAAGAGGAACTCGAAGGTCCCACCAAGGATAGACCCGCATATTGAAACGCTTTTGCAAGGTGAATATCATTACATCAACATTACATAATAGATGAGGATACATACAAAAAGCATAGAATGCCACACGAATACAACATCATCTTACATAAGAGCACCATCCGACTATGGATGAAACACAAACAGAAACACAAACGACATCCACCCTACTAGCTCAAGCTGCCGACCTGGAACCTATCCCCTGATCGAAGAAGAAGCAGAAGAAGAACTCCAAAACAAGCAAACATCGCTCTCGCGTCATGATCATCGCATAACCTGTACCTGCAACTGTTGTTGTAGTAATCTGTGAGCCACGAGGCCTCAGCAATCTCATTACCATTGTTATCAAGACTAGCAAAGCTTACTGGGTATGAAAAGGATAAGTGGTGAGGTTGCAGCAGCGACTAAGCATATATGGTGGCTAACATACGCAAATGAGAGCGAGAAGAGAAGCAAACGGAACGGTCGTGAAGCTAGCAATGATCAAGAAGTGATCCTGAGCTCCTACTTACCTCAAACATAACCCAAAACCGTGTTCACTCCCTGGACTCTGCCGAGAAGAGACCATCACGGCTACACATGCGGTTGATGCATTTTAGTTTGAATCTGGTGTCAAGTTATCTACAACCGGACATTAACAAATACCCATCTGCCACATAACCGCGGGCACGGCTCTCGAAAGTTTATACCCTGCAGGGGTGTCCCAACTTAGCCCATCACAAGCTCTCACGGTCAACGAAGGATATTCCTTCTCCCAGGAAGACCCGATCAGTCTCAGAATCCCGGTTTACAAGACATTTTGACAATGGTAAAACAATACCAGCAAAGCCGCCCGATGTGCCGACAAATCCCGATAGGAGCTGCACATATCTCGTTCTCAGGGCACACCGGATGAGCAAGATGTCGGGTTGGCATAGACCTTGGTTGCCCAGGGGGCGCCGGACATCGCTCGGTTTGGACCTGCACTTGGAGAAGCACTGGCCGGGGGGAGGGGGATTATAATAAAAATGACCCTCGGGATGCGCGACTCCCAAGGGAAAAAGGCTAGGTGAGGCAAATGGTAAACCAAGGTTGGGCCTTGCTGGAGGAGTTTTATTCCAAGAGAACTGTCAAGGGGGTACCATAAATCACCCAACCGCGTAAGGGACGCAAAATCCGGGAACATAACACCGGTATGACGGAAACTAGGGCGGCAAGATTGGAACAAAACACCAGGCATAAGGCCGAGCCTTCCACCCTTTACCAAGTATTTAGATGCATTAATTAAATAAGAGATATTGTGATATCCCAACATAATCATGTCCACCATGGAGCAGTCTTCAACTTCACCTGCAACTACAATGCTATAAGAGGGGCTGAGCAAAAGCGGTAACATAGCCAAACAATGGTTTGCTAGGAAGGGTGAAAAGGTTAGAGGCTGACATGGCCATTTGGGGAGGCTTGAAGAACAAGTGATAGGAAGCGCAGCATAGCGATAGAACGAAGCAACTAGCATTGCAATGATAGTAGTGAGATCTAGAGTAACGGTCATCTTGCCTAAAATCCCGCTAGGAAGAAGAACGAGTCCGTGAAGAAGACGAACGAGAGTCGTCAAACGAATCCTCACAATCACAACGTTACTGGAACTAAGAAGCAACACCGGAAAGAAGCAAATAACATGGGAAATGAGCAAGCATAAGCACGGCATGATGCACAAACAAGTATGATGCATGTCCGGTTTAGATAGGCATGGCATGGCAAAGTGCAACAAACGAGACTACAAGTTAAGACGAAACACCACATCCATTTATTTAGGTCGCTCTCGTTTATGTACCCAACAATATTAAATATTATTAAACATGGCAAGGGGTGAAGCATAATTAAGCTAACTATTTAGGCAAGTTTAAATGAGGCCGGAACAACAAACAACAATTCCTGAAAATCCTCATATGCATATTTTGGAATTCGTACTGTTCTGCCTTAAACTATATTTTAGAGTTGTTAAACTGCAAAATATAGTGCACCATGTTAAACTAGGCATTTTTCCAACCCATTTACATATAAAGTTTATTTAAAACCGAGCTACGGTTATTTAGTTATGAAATAAATCATTTTAGCATGGCATTTGGGCAAATTTAAACAAACAACATTTTAAACATTTTAAACATGGATGAAAGTGGCATATTATTACTCTACACAAAATTCTAAGCATTTTACATGTTTAAATCATTTTAATCCGATGCACGGTTCATGAGTTATTAAATGCATGAAGATGAGGGTCTTTTCTGTAAAACTGCAAAACATGGGATATTTGCTAAAATCGCAGATCTAAAAAAAACCTACACGGGCCGAAACTGGCTGGCCCAACATGCACAGGAGAGGGGCGGGTGCTGCTGACCATGGGTCACGGCCCAGAACTGTGGAGAGGGCGCTGGCTGGAGAGGCTGGTGCGCTGGGCCTTGAGGCGCTGCGGCTGGCGCGGGTCGCGGTCAACACTCGGGACGTGCGAGACGCTGCTGCTCTCGTTCCTAAAGAACAGAAACAGCAGCACCATGGCGAAGCACAGGCGCTGGCGGCTGGAAGCAGAGCTCCGGTGAGCGGGACGAAGGGGCAGCAAGGCGAGGGACTTGGGTGGCGGGGACGACCGAGAACGGCGGAGATGGCCGGAACTCGAGGGATCTGGCCGGCGATTGGAATTGGCGGTGATTGGAGCTCCGGGACACCCTGGTTGCTCCTGTCCAACAGAGAAGACAGGGAGATCAGGGGAGGTTAGAGAGACAGGAAGGAAGGGAAGGACGACGGAGAGGGCGCGACGGGGCTTGCCTGCTGGCTTGCTCTAGCGTGGTGGCAAGGACGTGGTGGCGGAGTCGAGGTTGGAGGCGCACGATGATGGGCGATCTCGGGCGCACGGGCAGAGGAGGAAAATGACACAGGGGCTCGGGTTCTTGGCGGCGAGGGAGTAGGACAACGAAGGCGCAGCAGCGACGGAACTTGGGGAGGCGGTGGAGACGAGTGGATCCGGGCGCGTGGCGGCGTTCTCCGGCGAGGTGGCGCGCAGGCAGAGCTGAAAGAGGCGACGCACGTCCTCTATTCAAAAGACAGAGAGCTTCAAATTGAGAGAGAGAAACAACAAGAGGATGAGACTGAAGAGAGAGAGTGAGGCTGGTCCTGGTCGACGGGGAAGATGGGGCGCGGTCCAGGTGGCTAGGTGCGTGGCGGCGACGGCGTCATGGAGTGAGAGCAAACGGGAGGAGGTCACGTCGACGAACGTCCCGGTGACTGGATGGATATGTGGGTGGCTGCAAGTGATGGGGACCAAGGAGGGACATGGGGGAGCGCTGGTTGGTAGATTGGATCGGGATGAGATCCCGAGGAAGACAGTGGCGGCGCCCGAGATGGGACAATGGGAGAATTTTTAGGGTTGTCCAAAATAGACTAGGGGCGGACTATATATATGAAAAAGGAGGGGAGTTTGGATCATCCAATTAAAATCGGACAGTCGAGAATAAAATGATTCGGGAGTCCAAACAAATAAACGAAGATATTTTAGGGATGTTTGGGGTTGATCCGGACCCATCGGTCACGACCGACCGGTTCGGGTTCGGTGCAGTTTCGGACGTGTGCAAAGGGGTTGGTGGCTGTGTGGAGAGGGTGGGCATTTAGACGAGAGGGGAAAACAAAGACAATGGGGTCTGACGAAAGACCATGGGGACATGGGGGTTTTGTTGGTCTCGGAGAAAGAGAGAAGAGGGGGGTCCAGTTGGTCGGAGAGAAGGACAAGCGGTCTCACAACAGGGAAACGAAGACAAAGAGAGAAGCGGTAACTACGAACGGCTACGAGGTTTTATGAAAACATGTGGATGCAATGCGGATGATGCGATGATGAAATGCATGACATGAACAAAATGCAAAATGAAAGAAAAAAACCCAACCACGGAGAAAATAATATATCACATAGCCGGAAATGGCAAGAGTTGGAGTTTCAAATATGGAAAGTTACATCCGGGGCGTGTCACACCCTAATTTTCATGCCACTACACTTAAGCTAACAATCATGATAAAATGTGGTTTGACAAAAACTTTTGAGTGTTTTGGACCTTGCCTTGATTGGTTTTTGTCCGCTGTTTGCAAGTGCTCTAAAAATCAAATAAATCCTCCAACTCCTATACTTCATCTCCTTGCTCCAAATTCTTGAACCAATGATCATGCCATGTGTATAGGACATAAAAATAATTTCTTACAAAAATAATTTGGCCAAATAATATTTTTTTAAAATTAGTTTCAAAAACCCCTGAATTGAGGTTTGCACTTCAAATACTTAATTAAGGGCAGTAAAAATCTTTCCAAAAATATATTTGACTCCTATTAGATATAGGATACCCAGAAACCACAAAAATATAATTTTAAAAGTTATTTTACTATTTTATTTAAAGGCTTTTTCTTAAGTCCAGAAATGGTCTTTAATAGGTTAAAATTATTTTAATGCTTTAAAAATATTTGGGAAAAACCTAGGGAACCTCAGTGGACATATATTGTCCATATATATGAGTTCAACACATGGTAATGTCCAAAATATTGGTCAAATCCCTCAAAAACCCTTTCTGGATATTTCAAGCTTTTGAAATATTTACAAAGGAAATATTCTCCAAAAATTCCAAGAAAATTCTAGCATGTCACATATGACATGCTGGATGATCTTGACAAGTATCATGTCATGGAGAACCGTATAACCCCATGAAACCCTCTCAAAACCACTTCTGTCCTTTTTCAAGTTTGAACAACTTTGCACTGTCAAATATGTCCAAATGCTCTCACACTTGGTGCGCATGCTCAAATGGTGTAATAATGCATCTATACCAAATGGCACAAGTTGGAGAGAATGTTATATTGATCAAAGTGCCCCAAAACCCTCTCTGACCTGAATCAAATTTTAACAACTTTGTACTAACAACTTTCTCCCCTTGACCCCAACTTTGGTGAGCATGTTCACATGACCAAATGAGGCCACTAAATCAAGTTGTGCATCAAGGAGAAGTGATTTGATCAACTAGATCTACAGAAGTTTATTTCTGCTAATTTCCAGGGTTTACAAAAGTTGCATTGGCAACTTTGGCCAAATAAGCTCCAAATTGGTGGAAGGGCCTAATTATATGTGTCATTTCACCCTATGGAGTCTCAGGGCAAATGGAGATCATCTACTTGCCGAAACCATTATCAAACACCTTCTGGCACTTTACCAAAGTGCCACTTTTGACCTCTTCCACTAATCTCCATGGGCTCAACTTTGTACCACAGCTGCTCCTGACCCTCTTCTACCCACCAGTAACCTCCCCCTGGCCATTGCTCAATGATTGAGGGGTGAAACACCCCATTTACCTTCCTGGACAGCAGCTTCTCTCTCTCCCTTAACCTCCCTCCTCCCTCTAGTGGATCCCAGGGCATCCAATGCCATTTTCGCATTGTTTACTACCCTCTGCAACTGCCAGACACAAGTGGGCGCGTGAGGACGCGAGGAAAAGCCGCGGGTGCCAGCCATTTGTGCGCTCTGGAGCACATTAGCGTGCTCCCGACCATTGATGCCGCGTCCCCCGACCACCTCGAGCCTCCCCCTTGCGCCAGTCGAGGTGCCTCAACGTCCGCAACACGCCACCGTGCTGTCCCCCTCCTTTCCCTCTCTCTCTCACCTCCTGCGGCGCGTGCCCAGAGCCGCCCGGCTCAGCCAATGCCCGGCATCGCACGCGCGAGCACCAGAGCCTCGCCCTGCTCCTCCTCTCTCTTCCTGGCACCCTACCCAACGCCCACGAGCGCCGCAGACAGCCCCGAGCCTCCTACCGTGGCAACCACGGCCATTTCCGCGGGTGCCCGTAGGCCACGTCCACGGTGAGCCGTGGCTTCGCCATATAAGGCCGCCCCTGACCTCCCTATGGAGCTCCTTTGATCTCTCTTTCCCCCGTGAACCCCCTTGACCAACCTGCACCTCCTCTCGTGCCCTCCTACTCCTTCCATGGCTGGAGTGCCGCCGTCGGCCACCGCCCAAATTCCCGCAACCCGAAGCCTCCCCGCCCCTCCTTTGGCCACCAGTAGAACCGCAGATGAATGGCAGAGCTCTCCCCCTCTTCGTTTCGTCCCCTCCACGGCTGCAGCGCCATGCCCCAACCTCACCGTCGCCTCCGTCCGCCGTGGGTGATGCACCGCCCGCATCCGACCACCCCTGCCTCCATGGAGTATCTCGTCGGATGCGCCACTCTCCCCTGAGCATGCCGGTGGGCCGAGCATCACCGGAGACGCCCTGTGGCGCCGGCGGCCGGCGTCGAACGCCTCCTTTGTCTCCCTTCGCGCCGCGCGGGAGGTGGAGGACGAACCTGCAGGCGGGCCCCACTCGCCAGTGGTCCAGCCTCCAGGCCACGCTGGCAAGTGGAGACGGGCCGGGCGAAATGCGCCTTCGACGTCGCACGTCGTCCGTGTGGCCGAGCCGCTGGGCCGGCCCACGGTCTATCTGTTGCCCCGCGCGCAGGATAAGGTTAAGGCCTTATTTCCTTTTTCTTTTTCCAGTCAACTTCAAAATCCATAAATAAATCAACAGACCTCCAAATTTGATGATTCAAATTTGTAGTAGTTCATAAACTCATGATCTATCACATGGTGCTATTTGCACATTTTTCCAGAACCTTTTCCTCACAAATATTTATCAAATCCTATTTTTCCTATTTTTGTGATGAACTTTAGGAAATCACAGAGAGCTCAAAATTGATCCAAATGCCATGATTCAAATTCCTAGATGCTTCTAAATTCATAACTTAGTTTATGAACATTTTTGTTAATACTTTCTGTGCAACACAATAAAATGAGCCATTTCTTCATATTTGTCAACTTTGCAAATTCATAAGAAATTCATTTGAACTCCAAATCCAGTGAAACCAAATCCTAGATGCTTCTAAAATCATCCTTTGTTAAATGGGTATCTTTGCTCATTTTCCAAAAATATATTTCTGTACACTTCTTGCAAATCCATAAACCCCTTGATTCAATCATATTGAAATGTTTAGAAATATCCATTGATCCACTTACAATGAAATCACTCTGGTCATTCCTCATATCACCAGAGGTATCCTGGAAAAGTCAACTTCATATTTCTAGAGCACTTTTATTTATGCCTTGTTGTTATGCTTATTATGATTGTTTCCGATGTTAGTTGATAAAGTAGACGGAGTACTTGGAGAAGGACCAGAAGACTTGAAGACTCTGATGAACCAGGCAAGCAGCCCTTTGACCATGTCTATGAAACCCTTTTTATGCATGTCATATAGCACCATATTGTTGTTGCAACGGAATAATGATGGGGTGGTAACCACTTTGATGGTTTGCCACCGTACTTCCTCGTTGATACTTGCGTTGTACATGACCCTACCTTCTTATGAGGGTTATGCCGGCGGGAGTAGATAGGATGCTAAAGTAGATGCTACGCAAAAAGGGACGGGTATATGCATGGTGAAGGAGACAAAGTATTTTCAAAAGACTTTTCGAAAACCCCATCGGGTGCCACTTATGCCCGAGGGAGATGATGAGATGGCTAACCACTTGATGACGAAGTGGTGTACCGAGGCAAGTGTGTGTGTTGTTTTCGAAAACGGATTAGATTTAAGATTTGTCGGCTGTCCCAACCTTACATGCGCAACCACTCTACCCTTATATGGGAAAGGGCATTATTGATTACCTAGACCGATGCTAGCTTGGAGCCCGCATTACTAGTGACGGGAGAGCTGTTGGTGCGCTCTCTCGGGACGGGGTCGTGCCAGGTAGGGCGGCCACGAACATTTTTATGGGGCACCGCACACACCGTTCGTACCCCGTGCTTGTGATGTGAGATGATTTAGGAGGATGGCTCCACGAAAATGTTATGTGATAATGTTGGGCACGGGGGTTACTACCAATCGAGTGGACTCCATGTTAGTGTCGTCTAGGGAAAGATAGTGATAGGGTGCTTACCCCGGGTACTTGAGGTATCGCGGGTCGTGGATGACACGGAAGTTCCCCGGATCTTGTGGGTAAAGTGTGCAACCTCTGTAGAGTGTAAAACTATTCAAATAGCCGTGTCCACGGTCAAGGACAGTTGGGCGGTGCTGCTTAAACTATGTCCAGAGTTTTACAACCGTGTGTGTGATTTGATAAAACTACTTGGGTCAAGTCAAAGGACTTGACATGATTGAGTAGGGTTGGTGCCCACTCTATTTATGTTGATATATGTAGCCTGTCCTCATGGTTACTTGATTTCTCATGATGCATGTCTTACAAGTTGTTCAACATGTCATTGCACTCAAAACTAGCTTTCTGCAAAAATTTACCTATATCATGCATTATTACATCTTGGACCAAAACATGGGTTGCTTGCGAGTACATTCAAAGTACTCATTGGCTTGCCACTGGTTATTTTATTGGCCAGGCATGAAATACAAGATATATTGAAGAATTCTTCGGTGACGAACATGCGAGCTATGATGCTTCCCAGTCAGAATGCCTGTAGGGTTAATGCAGATGGCATGGGTCCAAGTTATTGACGAAGATTTCCGCTGCAATGTTATACTCAAGACTTGACCATAATGGTCCTACTTTTGTAAAACGGTATGTATGGATGTAAGACTCTTGTTATTCAACTTCTGTGTGTTCAGTGAGCATTGATCTCTGGGATCACTGTACACGTGCATTCGGTGATCTCGACTTATGAGTCGGGGTCCCCACAGAGCTGGTATCAGAGCCATCCTGACTGTAGGAAGCCTTAGTTAGCATGGTCGTTAGTTAGGGTAAAACTATTTCCAAAACTACCACTAGTTTTCAAAACTATCTGTACTTCTCTTCCCTTCTCAGTTTTTCAATAAACTAAGGTATACTTTCCTTATTGGTCGCTTCCCCTTAAAAACTTTTGGTCGCTAGAACCCTTATGCCCCTGACCACTGGATTCCTTGTAATCCTCGTGGATAATCTAGAAGGAAGATGCCTTGCCAGACATCCACCCACATCTCTTGAACACAAGATTGGCGACATCACAACAAGACGATACCAACAGAAGATACATCCTCGAGGAATGAGGACCTGAACACCCAGGAGATGGTGACACCCTTGACACTGCCCCAAGATGATGGAACCTTAGCCTATGATGATCAGGGCATAGAATATGCAAGGTCATGATATACATCGCTAATAGAGTAACCCTGTCACTACCGTTGTTGTATCGGCAACTACCGATGGATGAGAACCTAGCCATTTGGTCCACCTCACCATAGTGAGCAGGAAAATGGTTCTCCTCATCCCCCGCTCTTGGTGTCGAAGTTGTCATCAACGTAACTGACATGATGGACCTCTATTACGCCTTGATAATGTCATTGCATAAAGGATTACCTACCTAGTACCGTCGATGCCTTAGAAGGCAAAAGGGTCGTCATGATTAAGAAGACAACAGAAGACCGAGTCAATGCCTGCTACGAGGAGCCACCTTCACCCCATCACTTCAACAGGAGAGAAGTTGTTGAAGAATCTTCAGGCTCAACCAGGAATTGTTTCATCGAACAACTACAAGAGACATAGCAACACCTGAGGAAAACCCAAAAGACTGCATGAGGCACGAAGTAAAGCATGACTACTTAGTCCGAGAACCCCTAGGGTAGGATGAGTCGTGTACCCCGTATGCGCAGTCGAGTCCATATGATGGTTCGAATAGAACCATGACTGTGTGTTGCTTGTTTTTATTTGTTTGTGTTTTGATATAGGTCGCACTTTTGCCCTAGGCGACAAGTATACGACTATATCACCTTCCTTACCTTGCTTCTTCTGTTTGGCCCTTTTTGCACCTGTTTGTTTGTACTTGCACTATAGAACCCCCTTTAGGCATTCCCCTCCTCTATGCTGCTTTTACCTCTCATCTCTCTCCTCAACTGAAGACAAGCAAGACAATATGCACCAAGGATTCCACCTCGGCGACCAACAAGCACTGAAGACTTTTGCTACAACCTCCTCGACCAAGTACAACCCTGTATGCTTACACCTCAAGACTAGAACCCTATCCCTAGACCCTATAGCACTTCGCAAGATACCCCAGCTCGAAACCTTAACCATGAGGTTAACCCGCAGAATTGCAAGAGAACCCGTTAAGCCTTCGTAACCTTGCTTATCACTGGGTTCATTAGGGAACTAGTGGACATAGTGAACGAGCACATTATCATCCTAAGATAGCACCAAAACTGACGATGCCATAGGGAGGACCAATCTGAGGATATAGGAATAGAGGACAAATGACTTGATGAGTTTATATCAATGACTTGAGGAATTATATGAGACTATTTGGTGGATTATGAGGCTTTGGTGTTGGTAGATGAACTTGGTGGGATCATGAGTATAGATTAGCATAGCTTTCATTACCCCTGAGTAAATTGGATTTAGTAGGATAATTGTAAGTATTTGGATTTAACTTAGCCATGGGATAGTGATAGGAGACAGTTGATATTACGTAAATGACTTGGGGGAACATGTAGGAATTCTCGTTGGACAAGAGATTTGGATTTAAGTAGGTGATTCTAGTTGAATATAGATGCTGAGTATGTCTACATGGTTTTGAGTAAATTGGATTTAGACTGATGATCTCGATCATGATACCATGTTTCTCGGTGGATGATAAACTAGGAGATTGGACTAATTGTCGGAGTTTATTTACGGTTCTATATAAGCTTGACCTTGGAGTTTACTTGACCATGATAATGGAAATTGGTGGACTGACTATAGTAAGGTAGCCTTCCTAGTATTTGTGGATTATAGGACATTAGAAGATCGTGTGGAACACCATAGAGATTGGATTTGAAGAACTACTGGATCATGTAATGATTGGTGTAGTTAATGGGTTGTTGGAGTTGATTCATAGGAAGGAAACAAGATTTTGGAGTGGCATACGACGTGTTTCCTTAGGATAGAGGTGCTTTATCTTAGACCTTGGAAGAACAGGCCGAGCACTTGGATTGTCACGTTCAAGCTTAGCAGCTTATATGTTCTACCCATGGATTTTTAGGGGTAGACATACATATGAGTTTGGGGATTGTAGACATATATGATTTTGTTAGACATCCTCTCGGGAGCCATGAGGGTATGAATCACATGAGTGATGATTGGAGTTGACCTATATGAAATGATGCTATCAGTGATATGATGTGATTTGTTTAATGGACTAGATAGACTATTGGCATCTCAGAAACCATGCTTAAAGGTAAGATGATAAATGTTCACTTGCACACTAGAATCCTTGAAACCCTTAAGCCCTACCAAGCTACAACATGGTCGGATTAGGACCTTAGGGCCTTGACACTAGATCTAGAACCACCCTGGCCCAGACTCAACAAGACCACCACTAATTCCCCAGCCTACTTTATGTACCCTGTGAACAAAGTCTTCATGGAGTTCTTAGACAAGATAGTTGTCATCATCATTTGGTGACCTACCTGTCCACCCGAAGACGGAAGAAGAGCCGTGCAGCTAGTCAAAGAACATTTGAAGACTGCCATGCCAAGGAGGAAGAACTACACCCACCACCATCGTCAAGAAGTGAACTTTCGCGTCAAAGACCAGGTGTATCTGCGAGCCACTTCTCTCAAAGGAACCAAGCATTTCCATGTCCAAGGGAAGCTCACACCAAGATTCATCGGCCCCCTTCGAGATCACTCCAAGATTTAACAACCCCCTCTGAGATCACTACGAGACGAAGAGAAGACAGTTACCAGCTGGAGTTGCCACCTGAGTTACCTGATGTGCACAACGCTTTCCATGCATCACAACCCCGGAAGTGTTTCCAACTTCCTAACTTGCCCGATCTCTACGAGGGCATTGACCACCGAGCCATCGACCCCTAGCCCAATCTAACCTACCGCAAGCTACCTATTAGCAACCTGGATCAAGGAGAGCGTCATACACGAAGCCACACCATCAAGTACTTCAAGCTCAATGGAGCACTACACGGAAGCAGAAGCAACATGAGGACTTGAAGACTACCCCATATCCAAGTTTCTGTATCCCTTTCCATGCCTAGTTTGGGAATCTCAGGGACGAGATTCTTGTAAGGGGGGTAGGTCTGTCACACCCTGATTTTCATGCCACTACACTTAAGCTAACAATCATGATAAAATGTGGTTTGACAAATTTTTTTGAGTGTTTTGGACCTTGCCTTGATTGGTTTTTGTCTGCTGTTTGCAAGTGCTCTAAAAATCAAATAAATCCTCCAAGTCCTATACTTCATCTCCTTGCTCCAAACTCTTGAACCAATGATCATGCCATGTGTATAGGACATAAAAATAATTTCTTACAAAAATAATTTGGCCAAATAGTATTTTTTTTAAAATAGTTTCCAGAAACCCCTGAATTGAGGTTTGCACTGCAAGTACTTAATTAAGGGCAGTAAAAATCTTTCCAAAAATATATTTGACTCCTATTAGATATAGGATACCCAGAAACCACAAAAATATAATTTTAAAAGTTATTTTACTATTTTATTTAAAGGCTTTTTCTTAAGTCCAGAAATGGTCTTTAATAGGTTAAAATTATTTTAATGCTTTAAAAATATTTGGGAAAAACCTAGGGAAACTCAGTGGACATATATTGTCATATATAATAGTTTCAACACATGGTCATGTCCAAAATATTGGTCAAATCCCTCAAAAACCCTTTCTGGATATTTCAAGCTTTTGAAATATTTACAAAGGAAATATTCTCCAAAAATTCCAAGAAAATTCTAGCATGTCACATATGACATGCTGGATGATCTTGACAAGTATCATGTCATGGAGAACAGTATAACCCCATGAAACCCTCTCAAAACCACTTCTGTCCTTTTTCAAGTTTGAACAACTTTGCACTGTCAAATATGTCCAAATGCTCTCACACTTGGTGCACATGCTCAAATGGTGTAATAATGTATCTATACCAAATGGCACAAGTTGGAGAGAATGTTATCTTGATCAAAGTGCCCCAAAC
The DNA here is from genome assembly GCA_963921465.1 of Triticum timopheevii. NCBI lineage: Eukaryota > Viridiplantae > Streptophyta > Magnoliopsida > Poales > Poaceae > Triticum > Triticum timopheevii. The sequence continues at coordinate 148,562,271 of OY997270.1, forward strand.
CCCCTCTCTGACCAGAATTAAATTTGAACAACTTTGTAGTACCAACTTTCTCTCCTTGACCCCAACTTTGGTGAGCATTTTCACATGACCAAATGAGGCCACTAAACCAAGTTGTGCATCAAGGAGAAGTGATTTGATCAACTAGATCTACACAAGTTCATTTCTGCTAATTTCTAGGGTTTACAAAAGTTGCATTGGCAACTTTGCCCAAATAAGCTCCAAATTGGTGGAAGGCCCTAATTATATGTGTCATTTCACCCTGTGGAGTCTCATTGCAAATGGAGATCATCTAATTGCCAAAACGATTATCAAACACCTTCTCGCACTTTACCAAAGTGCCACTTTTGACCTCTTCCACTAATCTCCATGGGCTCGACTTTGTACCACAACTGCTCCTGACCCTCTTCTCCCCCCAGTAACCTCCCCCTGGCCATTGCTCAATGATTGAGGGGTGCAACACCCCATTTACCTTCCTGGACAGCAGCTTCCCTCTCTCCCTCAACCTCCCTCCTCACTCTAGTGGATCCCCAGGGCATCCAATGCAATTTTCGCATTGTTTACTACCCCCTGCAACTGCCAGACACAAGTGGGCGCGTGAGGACGCAAGGGAAAGCCGCGGGTGCCGGCCATTTGCGCGCTCTGGAGCACGTCAGCGTGCTCTCGACCGTTGATGCTGCGTCCCCCGACCACCTCGAGCCTTCCCCTTGCGCCAGTCGAGGTGCCTCGACGTCCGCAACACGCCACCGTGCTGTCCCCCTCCTTTCCCTCTCTCCCTCACATCCTGCGGCGCGTGCCCAGAGCCGCCCGGCTCGGCCAATGCCCGGCCTCGCACGCGCGAGCACCAGAGCCTCGCCCTGCTCCTCCTCTCTCTTCCTGGCGCCCTACCCAATGTCCACGAGCACCGCAGACAGCCCCGAGCCTCCTCCCGTGGCCACCACGGCCATTTCCGCGGGTGCCCGTTGGCCACGTCCACGGTGAGCCGTGGCTTCGCCATATAAGGCCGCCCCTGACCTCCCTCTGGAGCTCCTTTGATCTCTCTCTCCCCCGTGAACCCCCTGGACCAACCTGCACCTCCTCTCGTGCCCTCCTGCTCCTTCCATGGCTGGAGTGCCGCCGTCGGACTCCGCCCAAATTCCCGCAACCCCAAGCCTCCCCGCCCCTCCTTGGCCACCAGTAGAACCGCAGATGAATGGCAAAGCTCTCCCCCTCTTTGTTTCGTCCCCTCCGCGGCTGCAGTGCCATGCCCCAACCGCACCGTCGCCTCCGTCCGCCGTGGGTGATGCAGCGCCCGCATCCGACCACCCCTGCATCCATGGAGTACCTCGTCGGATGCGCCACTCTCCCCTGAGCACGCCGGTGGGCCGAGCATCGCCAGAGACGCCCTGTGGCGCCGGCGGCCAGTGTCGAACGCCTCCTTTGTCTCCCTTCGCGCCGCGCGGGAGGTGGAGGACGAACCTGCAGGCGGGCCCCACTCGTCAGTGGCCCAGGCTCCAGGCCACGCTGGCAAGTGGAGACGGGCCGGGCGAAATGCGCCTTCGACGTCGCCTATCGTCCGCGTGGCCGAGCCGCTGGGCCGGCCCACGGTCTATCTGTCGCCCCGCGCACAGGATAAGGTTAAGGCCTTATTTCCTTTTTCTTTTTCCAGTCAACTTCAAAATCCATAAATAAATCAACAGAGCTCCAAATTTGATGATTCAAATTTGTAGTAGTTCATAAACTCATGATCTATCACATGGTGCTATTTGCACATTTTTCCAGACACCTTTTCTTCACAAATATTTATCAAATCCTATTTTTCCTATTTTTGTGATGAACTTTAGGAAATCACAGAGAGCTCAAAATTGATCCAAATGCCATGATTCAAATTCCGAGTTGCTTCTAAATTCATAACTTAGTTTATGAACATTTTTGTTAATACTTTCTGTGCAACACAATAAAATGAGCCATTTCTTCATATTTGTCAACTTTGCAAATTCATAAGAAATTCATTTGAACTCCAAATCCAGTGAAACCAAATCCTAGATGCTTCTAAAATCATCCTTTGTTAAATGGGTATCTTTGCTCATTTTCCACAAATATATTTCTGTACACTTCTTGCAAATCCATAAACCCCTTGATTCCATCATATTGAAATGTTTAGAAATATCCATTGATCCACTTCCAATGAAATCACTCTGGTCATTCCTCATATGACCAGAGGTATCGTAGAAAAGTCAACTTCATATTTTTAGAGCACTTGTATTTTTTCCTTGTTGTGATGCTTATTATGATTGTTTCCGACATTAGTTGACGAAGTAGACAGAGTACTTGGAGAAGGACTAGAATACTTGAAGACTCTGATGAACCAGGCAATCAGCCCTTTGACCATGTCTATGAAACCCTTTTTATGCATGTCATATAGCACCATATTGTTGTTGCAACGGAATCACGATGGGGTGGTAACCACTTTGATGGTTTGCCACCATACTTCCTCGTTGATACTTGCATTGTGCATGACCCTACCTTCTTATGAGGGTTATGCTGGTGGGAGTAGATAGGATGGTAAATTAGATGCTATGCAAAAAGGGACGGGTATATGCATGGTGAAGGAGACAAAGTATTTTCAAAAGACTTTTCGAAAACCCCGTCGGGTGCCACTTATGCCCGAGGGAGATGATGAGATGGGTAACCACTTGATGACGAAGTGGTGTAACAAGGCTAGTGTGTGTGTTGTTTTCGAAAACGGATTAGATTTAAGATTTGTTGACTGTCCCAACCTTACATGCGCAACCACTCTACCATTATATGGGAAATGGCATTATTGATTACCTAGACCGATGCTAGCTTGGAGCCCGCATTACTAGTGACGGGAGAGTTGTTGGTGCGCTCTCTCGGGACGGGGCTGTGCTAGGTAGGGCGGCCAAGAACATTTTTATGGGGCACCGAACACACCGTTGGTACCCCGTGCTTGTGATGTGAGATGATTTAGGAGCATGGCTCCACGAAAATGTTATGTGATAATGTTGGTCACGGGGGTTACTACCAATCGAGTGGACTCCATGTTAGTGTCGTCTAGGGAAAGAGAGTGATCGGGTGCTTACCCTGGGTACTTGAGGTATCGCGGGTCATGGATGACATGGAAGTTCCCCGGATCTTGTGGGTAAAGTGTGCAACCTCTGCAGACTGTAAAACTATTCGAATAGCCGTGTCCACGGTCAAGGACAGTTGGGTGGTGCTGCTTAAACTATGTCTGCAGTTTTACAACCGTGTGTGTGAGTTGATAAAACTACTTGGGTCAAGTCAAAGGACTTGACATGATTGAGTTGGGTTGGTGCCCACTCTATTTATGTTGATATCTGTAGCCTGTCCTCATGGTTACTTGATTTCTCCTGATGCATGTCTTACAAGTTGTTGAACATGTCATTGCACTCCAAACTAGCTTTCTGCAAAAATTTACCTATATCATGCATTGTTACATCTTGGACCAAAACATGGGTTGCTTGCGAGTACATTCAATGTACTCATTGGCTTGCCACTGGTTATTTTATTGGCCAGGCATGAAAGACAAGATATATTGAAGAATCCTTCAGTGACGAACATGCGAGCTAGGACGCTTCCCAGTCAGAATGCTTGTAGGGTTAAGGCAGATGGCATGGGTCCAAGTTATTGGCGAAGATTTCCGCTGCAATGTTATACTCAAGACTTGACTATAATGGTCCTACTTTTGTAAAACGGTATGTATGGATGTAAGACTCTTGTTATTCAGCTTCTGTGTGTTCAGTGAGCATTGATCTCTGGGATCACTGTACACGTGCATTCGGTGATCTCGACTTATAAGTCGGGGTCCCAACAGGGCGTTACAAGCTGCGTCTCCAGCCCGCCCAGGACGAAAAGCCCATTTTCTGTCATGATTTTTTGTTATAGAAGTAGAATCCCAACACATCTATGATGATATTGGGTTTTGTCACAATTATCGTCATAGAAGTGTCATATGTATGACAGAAAAAAATTTCGTTCGGCCCAAAATGTCACGGATGTGTCTTTTTTTGTGGTGGTGGGATGCCTGGCATGTCTGAAGGGTGCCAGGCGAAGATGTCCCAATTCTCATGCAATAACGCCCGCGGTGCGGCGTCTATTGTGGGGTTTAGCTGAGCCCCGATGCATGCTGTTTTTGTGGAGTCCGTTGGGTGGACCTGGAATTTGACTATTTCGTCTGCTGGTTTGAAAGAGGTGGACTTGGAAAGTTTGTCGAGTATCATGTCGTCTCTATCCCCTGTGGAGCGCGACGCAGTTAGTTCTTCAGCCGCATGGCCTTCTGATAAATGCCTCAAGGGCCATTGCGGCGGTTTTGTTTTCGGCGTGGAGTGCTACTTCCGGATCACTGGCTAGAGTGATTATTCCATTGGGCCCGGGCATCTTGAGCTTCATGTACCAGTAATGGGGTATAGCTTGAAACCTCGTGAATGCATCCCGCCCTAAAAGGGCATGATATCCGCTACTAAATGGCACCACTTGGAATGTGATTTTTTCGGACCTGTAATTCTCCGGCGTGCCAAATACCACATCTAGTGTGATTTTCCCCGCACATCGTGCCACCCGACTAGGGATGATTCCTCTGAAGGTCGTGCTTCTTTGCTCAATGCAGCTCTTGTCTATTCCCATTTTGTTCAGAGTTTCCTCGTAGATGAGGTTCAATCCGCTGTCGCCATCCATGAGCACTTTAGTAAGCCGGAAGCCGTCCACAATTGGACTAAGGACCAAAGCGGATGGTGCTCGGTCTATTCGGAATTGAGGTTCGTCACTGGCATTGAAGGTTATGGCCGTGTCGTTCCATGGATTTATTGGTGCAACGTGGCAGACTTTGGCGAGGCTGCGGAGTGCTCGCTTGCGCCTGTTATTTGAGGCAAAAGCCTCGAAGACTATCAACACTGTATCGTTACTTTCCGCGGGATGATGCTCTGCGGTATCGTTGATGAGGAGATCCTTGCCACTCTTGGCCACCTGCTGGAGTATCCAACATGCTCTAAGGCTGTGTGTAGATATGGTATCCGGTGTGCTGTGATTTTTGCATGGCCCATTGAGCCATCCTTCCAATACGGTTCCACACCCTGTAGTGGGCTTTGGTTTCTTTGTAATTGGATCTGGTGACTTACGAGAGTGTACCCTTTTAGTTCGGACGAGGGGTTTAGTGAAAGCCGGAGTATCCCAGAGTTTTGTTTGGGTTTTCCAGACGCTTTCCATCGCACAGTACTTCTTTACTATGGCCGCCAAGCAAAGTGTGCTATGTCACGACGACTTACGGGGTTGAGGATTCCCTTGTCCGTGCAATTTTTGCAAAATAATGAGATTGCGTCTTCCTCGCGACAGGCCCTGACCTTGCTCATTACAAGGAGGAATCTGGCCCAGAAGTGATGTACTGTCTCTTGGGGCTCCTGTCTAATGTGGGAAAGATCGCTTGTATCTAGGTGGGTGGGTAGATTTAAGTCAAACCCTGACCCGATCTGAGACCCAGGGGCAGAGGAGCTTCCGAGCTTGGCAGTTCAGGCTCCGGGATGTTGCCCAATTTTTCTGGCCCGCTGTCCGATTCTAGGTTCGGAGCTTGGGCCATGTCCTCCCGTAGACGGGTATCCGGCTCGGAGAGCTCGGGGATCCGGGCATAGTTCATCACTACTAGGGAAAAGCCTAGCAGCAGCGCGTGTTTTGGCCCTCTCAGTAGCGCGGGTACCGGCGCTACTAATAAGGCGCTACAGCTAATGTATAGCAGTAGCGCGTGTTGACCCACGCTACTGCTACACATGAATAGCTGCAGCCCTCTTTAGAAAAGGGCTCTACTGATATTATCTGCAGCGCCCTTTACAGGGAAGCGCTACTGGTAAGTCGGCGCTACTGCTAAATCCCCCCTCGCTACTACTAGTTTTATTAGTTTTTTTCCTTGCATAATTGTTTTTTATTTGTTTTGCATTTGAATAGGCTTTATACAATAATCTTTAGCATATCATCCACATACAAATGTAATCATAGCAAATACATACAATTAGTCTCATCAAATCATGTCATCATCATAATCATCATCCAACACAAAGTGGTCTCTCGTCATCAATCTCGAAAATAGCGATACAAGTCTCGATTACTTGCAAATACATCGTCATCCATCTAAACAATGATATACACGAGAATAGCTATCACTTTGAGTACATGAGTTCGTACCCCTCTCTCGCATTAGCGTGAACCTAAACTAAGTACTGCGTGTCGCTCGGAAACCGAAAACCGGTACACCTGGGCCTGACACTCCGGCCACTTGGCGTATATATACTCCTGGCGTGGCACTTCTTCGCAATTTATGATCTATGCACCTGCATCGTCACATGAGTCGATGATATGCAACATATATAGTTGAGCAACACAAAGAGATAGACTTGGAAAAAATAGAAACAACATATCATAAGCATAAATAACAAAGTTCATCGTACCCAAAATGACCTAACTAGAGTGATTTTCGCTAGTCAAGGAGGAGGACGGTTTAATTACATCACAAATAAAGTTTCACCATGCATAACTCAAAGTTTTGTCATAAAAGAAAGTATGGACTAAACGGACACATTGTCATATATCAACAATCACTCCATCATGTCGTGCCATCCATCCAAGTCAGGGAGATAGTCATCGAGCTTAGTGAAAGGCTTCATGTCGAGACGCTGAGAGGCTATCCATGTTCGGACGTCTTCCCGCGACATTTGTCCTTCTGCATGGAACATCCCTGTTTTTCCGACGACCTCATTCATGATGATTTGGGCAAGTTCGCGCTGGATGTTATAGAACTCAGCTCGAAGTCGATGATCCTCGATATCTCCTATGTCCTTTGCCCATTGCAGAATATGGGCATCGCTAGATCTAGGTGCCATGTGAAGGTTCTGGTGATCCCGTCGGTACTCCAGCATGTGGTGTAGGACATAGAATCCATCATTAAGAGAATCGTTTGGTTGCTGGATGCAGCAGAAGTCGGTCTTCTGGCTGAAGGCGGCCCTGCCGCCCCTTCTCTTCTTGTCCCTAACCTCTCCACCCCTTGCTTGGTAGTAAAACATAGCACTGTCGAGAACATCTTTGATGTGGGTGTAATCCTTTTTGTGAATGTTCTTCGACGAGTCCAAGTAAAGAGCGTGGGAGAATCGGGGGTAGAGGATGATGAGGACGGCGCGCCCGCCGCTGCGCAAAATAAGTACACCTCAAATTAATTAGCCTCCACCGTTCAAATGAATTATTGAAATCGAAGGAAGGATAGCAGCGCGGATGACTTACATGGGATGATAAGGCACGAGAATCGCCTCCTTGTCCTTATTGGCGAGCATGAAACTGGCGATGTAATCCCTCACGTATTCACGATGCTGTGCACAGACTCCCAAGAAGCCCACGTGCATGTAGTACGGGTCAGCGATACAGATAAAACGTATCTGCTCAATCCTAATGATGTAGCTCATCTGCAAGGCATAAAGGCGGACAAAAGTAAAATCTAGCTTCTTCACGTGAAACATGTCGAATATGTAATCGAATCGGAGGAAGAACTTATCCGCGGGGAAGCCCTCGACGTACGACATTTGCTGCGGAACGTTAACCACGTAGAGTGGGTATCCTGGATCTTTCGAGGCGATGAGGCCTTTCTCTACCCGCAGCACATCGTCATGAAGTCTCCTTAGATCGCCGAATCTGGCCCGTAGCGCTGTTTCAGGTAGGATTGGTCGACCGGGGATATGCCATTTATCCGCATCGGGGATATCTACACGGTCCTGAAGCTGAGGCTGCTGAGGCGGCTGGATCATAGAATCAGCTTCTTTGCCTTTCCTCGCTCTCTTCCTAGGCTTATTTACCGCCGGATGGTCGTCAATAACACGTTGAGACGGTAATTCAGGCACCGACTCATGATGCTCAAACCCTGAGGAGGCGCCAGTATAGACATACTGTTTAGCGCCATCATCATCCTCATCCTCATCCATGGCGACGTCATCAACCTCTAATGGAGCCACCTGCTTACCCCGTCCGCTATCACCCAACCCGACACCCGACGCTAATTGGGTAGGTGGGGTGTTGATGTTCATACCTTGCTGAGTCTGTGTGCTCGTGGGTGTGCTCCCGGCCGCCTCTAGACGAAGCAAACTCTTTGGCCACAACAGGACCCACCCATTGCAACAATCACCAAGCCGCCGCGGGGTCTCGTCGTCATCCCCCACTAGTATTAGAGGAGGCAAATTCTCGTGGCCCGGTTTGACACTGGCCACGGAAACCTTGAAGACGTTCGGGGGGATCGGCCGGCTGTGGAACAATGGTTCCTTCGGCTCCATTATCGTCCCCTTCCCCACGTCCACCTTCTGTTCGCCGATGGTGTACAATATGGTGCACGGGGTTTCGTCGGCCTGCAAAGAAAAGTCTGCGACATGAGACATACGAAAGGCAACGAAAACGGGAGATTATACATTTATGTTGAAGGGGGCCGGTGTGGCAGATACCGTGAGGGCGTCGAGCTCAGCCAAAGAGGAGGCACCACCAGGCACGTCCGGTGCGGCAGCCGGTGCGGGAGCCGGTGCAGGAGCAGGTGCGGGAGCCGGTGCGGGAGCATGTGCTACCAAGAAGTCAGCAAGGGAAAAGTCCTCTGCATTTTTTTTGGATTTTCCCTTGTCCAAGTGTGAACGCCCATCACCAAGGAAGTAGATATATCTGCAATCGCCTGTTTTGCGGCAGCTACCGCTGTTGCGACTGTCTGAGATGATTTCTTCTCAACCGCAATCTCAACCTTCTTGTCGATGCTTTCTTTAGTTAACCTCCGCCTTTCCTTTTTCTCCTCCGTGGTCTCACAGTAGTACTTCTTCCAAGTGGCGCCGTCTCCGACACCGTGCACGCGTCCATACGACGGTCGAGTATCCACCGGTTGTCGTTTCAATATGTTCAACGCCCGGTTGAATGGAGTGTCCCACTTGGGCCTCGCCAATGCCTCATACGGCGAGTCGCTTTCGGCCGCAATCCGGTGTTTCTCTCTCTGCAAAAGGCACAAGGATCGTTTACAAATATGACTAACGTGTGCAGTCGAATTGATCAGAAACTAAAATTACCAGCAGTCTCATGAACTCCGTAATGACCGGTGTTGTCTCATAAACCTTCTTCAGTGGGTCCCAACGGTGGCGGGCCCTCAGGACGTCACGCTCCTGTGGGATGGTGAAATCCGCCAAGGGGTCTGGGATGCCCAGACTCGCGGCTTCCGCGTCCTCCTTGGACCATTTGGACCTCTTTCCACCGTAACCACGGCTTCCGAGGTGGTGGGTCCCAATGTTCCTCTTTTGAAGGCCCTTCATGTACTTAGACTTTTCTTTGGCAGCTTCGGCCTCGCAAGCCTCCTTGAATATTTGAAACTGCTCTTCCGTGATTGTCGGACTTTCCTTTACAATCTCGGAGTAGGGTTCCCCGTCGTTGATCTTTGCTTTCACTCGATTTTTCCAGGCGGCCAACGCGTTGCTAAACTTGGTCATGGCGTGTTTGTTTATCTTCTTCATTGCCGGGTCATTGTCTGGATCTTCATAATCCTTCTCATTCCGGCCCGGGAACAAGAATATCTGGTGAAACTTCTTTAGGAGGGAGCTCCTCATATTTTCTATCTTCTTTTGATTCTCATCGTTGATGGTGGCGGTTGTCCGTATGATGCAGCCTATTTGATTGTCGTAGCACGCGCGCTCTTCCTCGGGCGCCTTTGGCTCAAAATTGCCGTTGTCCACCTCCGTGACCACCAGTCTAGTAGTCTTGAGTTTGTTAGGAACCCGTTGCCTCTTTGCTTTCGGTTCTACACCGGCTCCGCTCCCCGAGGCAGCACCGGTCTCAGCGCCGGTCTCGATGCCGGTCTGAATCTCAGCGCCGGTGTCAGTCTTAGCACCGGTCTGCGTGTCGGTCTCAGCACCGGTCTGCGTGTCGGTCTCAGTCCCCGATGCCACCGGTGGGCCCAGTAACAACATCTGTTGATCATCGGTAAAGCTAAAAAATTCGTCTACCACCCGGTAGACGTCGTCGCAATCACCAGAACCCTGTCCTTCATCGTTGCTAGCCATGTTTCCTATGATTAAATCTAGTCAATTAATTCTAGACCTAATAAAATGAATACTGACATAAAAAAGGACTATTGTTTTGCAGGAATGTTGACTCCTTCCTGGTGCGGCAAATACCGGGCACTCGATATGTCCTAGCTTGTAGCACAAGTCATGCCGAAATTCACGGGAAATTTCGGCATGACCTTTGCTAAAAAGTGGACAAATCGAGAACCTGAAATTTGCCGGAACAGAAATGAATCAACATTCCGGCAAAACATAGGCCACTCAGCATCATTCCCTGGAAACAACAAAGCCACTTGGGCACAATCGAACAACTTCAATGAAAAGATATAACATGACCACTTCAATGAAAAATAAAATTTGCCTAAATTCTTTTCCTTGAAAAATGGTGGTCTTTTCAAAAATCGAAAACCTTTGCCAATCTACTTAACCTAGCTTGTTATTCCAACGAACCTAATTAACCTACCTATTTAACCTAGTTAGTTAATCTAGTTTACCTAGATAATTAACCCTAATTAAACTAGTTAACGCAGCTAGTTCTCTGTCAAAGCCTAAAATAAATTTTTGCACTAATTAACATGGATAATTAACCTAATTAAACTAGTTAACCTGACTAGTTCTCTGTCAAAGCCCTAACTAAGTTTTTGCACTAACCTAGATAATTAACCTAATTAAACTAGTTAACCTAACTACTTCTCTGTCAATGCCCTAACTAAATTTTTGCCCTAACCTAGATAATTAACATAATTAAACTGGCTAACCTATGCATGAGAGAGAGAGGAGGGGTGGGGGCTTACAGATGATATGGCTCCGGTGGTGGCGACGGAGGCAGTGGTGGCGAGGGAGGCAGGGGCGTCTCCGGTGACGGCGAGGGAGGCAGGGGCATCTCCGGTGACGGCGAGGAAGGTGGCATCGACGGCGGCTCCGGTGGCGTTGACGAGGCCGCGCAGCTCCGTGGCGTTGGGGGCGGCTCCGGTGTCGTCGACGGCGCACGGCTCTGGTGGCGTCGTCGGCGGCAGCGAAGTGGGGCGAGGAATCGGGGAGACAGCAGCGCGCGCGGGGTGGGTTTGAGGGACGATTTGGGGGAAGTGGTGGCCGGGGGGAATCGGTTTTTTGGCTAAGTCAAACTTAGCGGTAGCGCGTTTCGCAAAACGTGCTATAGCTAAGATAGCTATAGCGCTTTCTTCAAAACGCGCTGCTGCTATAGCTATGTAAATTTCTTCCTTTTTTAATTTCCTATTCTGTTTCTATAGCGAGGGTCTAGGACACGCGCTGTAGCTACGTTAGCTATAGCGTCTCTTACAAACAAACGCTGCTGCTATGCCTTCCTCTGATTTTTCGCTTTTTTGTTTATTTTGCTTTACATTTTATTTTTCCCTTTCTCCTTTTTCTATTTCTTTCATTTTCATTTAAATTTCTATTTGTTTTTCATCTTATTTTATTTTCATTAGTAGTAGCGCTCTTCCTAGAAACGCGCTGCTAACTGTGCTCTAGCAGTAGCGCGTTTATTAGAAGATCGCTACTGCTATGCGTAGCCTAGCATTCTGCCAATGGGAATATTAGTAGTAGCGCTTTCTTTACCACAAACGCTACTGCTAAGTTTGTGTCTGTAGCGCGGTTTTTATTTGCTCGCTACTGCTATATAGCACTAGCGCAGTTTTTTGACCCGCGCTGTTGCTACATTTCTGTGTATAAGGTTTTCCCTAGTAGTGCATCCTCAAAATATAGGAATAATGGCTGCATTGCTCTTCCACCACCGCTATCTGATGGGTGACCGGCGGAGAGTTAATCTCCCTTTGGTCGGGTTTAAGCCCGATCCGATCATAGTCCATAACGACTCCCAAGGCGGCGATGCGATCCAAGAGCTCGTTCAAGGAGGAGAGCTCCATTGGATCCATCTTCTCGGTGAATTCTGAGCTGACGTGGAGGTTGTTTTTGATGACCCGAGAAGTCATCGTCGGCGCACCGGCCGAACGGGCGGCCATGATGAAGCCGCCTAGTCGGAGAGTTTGGCCTACAGCCAGGGCTCCCCCGGAGGTGATGTTGTCCTTGATAACAAGGTGAGCCATGAAGCCTTACCATGACGGCACAGTGGAACTCTCAATGAAAGCACCAATGTCGGTGTCAAAACCAGCGGATCTCGTGTAGGGGGTCTCGAACTGTGCGTCTAAGGCTAATGGTAACAGGAGGCGGGGGACACAATATTTACCCAGGTTCGGGCACTCTCGATGGAGGTAATACCCTACTTCCTGCTTGGTTGATCTTGATGATATGAGTATTACAAGAGTTGATCTACCACGAGATCGTAGAGGCTGAACCCTAGAAGCTAGCCTATGATTATGATTGTTCCTGTCCTACGAACTAAACCCTCCGATTTATATGGACACCGGAGGGGGCTAGGGTTACACAGAGTTGGTTACAGAGAAGGAGATCTACATATCCGAATTCCCAAGCTAGCTTTCCACGCAATGGAGAGTCCCACCCGGACACGGGACGAAGTCTTCAATCTTGTATCTTCATAGTCCAACAGTCCGATCAAAGTATATAGTCCGGATGTTCGAGGACCCCCTAATCAAGGACTGCCTCACTCATCTTTTAATCAGAGCCTCTGCTTCTGATCCTTTATCTTGAAATCATAATTCCTTTGTACCCAAACATCGAATCATTCAGACGCTTCTATAAGCCGATGCCTTTGCATCCCCTTCTTCAACTGATTGATTACCGATACTCACATCAACTCTATCGTGAATCGCCAGATCCATTGTTGGGTTGTTATCCGACAGTGTCCTTCACATCCAAAGTATTGTGAGTTTTTCCCGGATACATGATACCTTCGGTAAATTGTATCATCTGCTTTGACTTCGATACTCTTCTTTCGAACTCGTATATTTTGCTTGGTCGATGGTTGTATAGATTCATAAAAATGCCCCGATGGGTTGAACTTATGCCTTACATAATCCGTGTGAACCCGAGAGTTCTCACGAGTCTTACTCTTCTTGTACTTCGCCTGATAAATCCTCTGCACTGTGATTTCTTTGAAAATGAGGAGTGAATTAAAGGTTATGCATTGAAGAAGTGGGAGTCAACCTCGAACCTTTGTGTTCATGCCCATGGACCCGATGTAGAACTTATCAGGGAAGTTGCTTCTAAAAAAATCATTCCTTTGGTACAAGCTGATCTTGTATCTATGAATTGATCCTTTGAAATCGTGGTTCCGACCATATTTCCTCCTTGATTCCATTTACCGGATAAGTTAAAATACTTATCCAATCCAAATCATTTCCCCCGTCCAACCTCTACTCCAATTTACCTTCTGGCATTACACCTAGTACTTGATATTGGGAAGTTTTATACCCCATCACATCATTTCTAGCCTGATCGGCTATGTTTTTATTGTGTCAAGTTTTAACAGTGCTACCTGGTCTTTATGTCCGGAGCAACTTCCGATGATGAGCTAAGCTTACGTCGATCTTCCTCATCTTATCATTTCACCTAAAACAACAAGCTTGACTTCGAGCTTGTGTCGAATCCGTGGTTCTCATAGCCTTCCACTTCGTCCTTCCTTTTCTGCTCGATGGCATCTTGATAGAGTCTCTCGATAAAAAAATTCGTGATCACCGTCAACACTTTGGCTTCTTCAGAGATGTCAATTCAATTCATGCCTAGAAATACCATCCCTGCCCCTCGATGATTTGTGACATCATCGATGACATATTGACTTTCTGCCAACATAGACCCGATTTTGCTTGGTTATTCCTTAAGTTCTGAGATAATCTTTGAATTGTTTCTCGGTATCTCTTGAGATCTTCGAACCCAATCTCTAATTGACACCATATAGTTGCTGCATCGAAGCATGACAATGGTATTCCGAATATCTACAAGAACATCGGAAGCCTAATACAAAATGTTTCTCGTTCAACTACCCTCGCTCCGTTGTATGGGTAATATCATGGTTCTTCCCTCGCCCCATTATCTAAATGCTTTTGAACTTGCCGTCCTGTCATGTATTTCCTGCTCTGCTTTTTCCCTGGGAAGGATATACTCCATATTTTTGTGTGTAAACACATTTTCCTTCCCATTGATTAATTTGAATAATCATTTTTCCATTGGTTTGTTTAACCTTTCTTATGATCTGGGTGATATAAGCAATAGTTCCCTGCTTATGAAAATACCTCGAGGTACAATTCGGTCATTATGACCCTGTTACTAATGTTGATGACATTCCAGTAACCACCGATGGATGAGAACTTTCCCTATTGGTCTGCCTCGTTCAACAAGCAGGAAAATGGTTCTCTTTCTCCCTCGCCCTTGGTACATGATGTTGTCGCCGACATAACTGACAGGCTATCCTCTGACATACATTGTTGTCGTGACCGGTAAGATGCCATCGTTCTCCCTACTTTTGATTGACACCCCCCTCATAGTTCCACAGGATCGAAACCTCACTCTCCTGTATATCCTTGATCTCACAATATCATATGCTCCGGGCTTTGTGAGTTATCACGAGCCACCCTCCGAGAGATGATTTATACTCGATACTCTGATCCCCCTTCTCACACGCAGTTCAGGTATCGATCGTTTGTTCATTCGCTTGAAACTTCTTATTGTACCTTCTTACCTTGCTCTTAATGTTTTCTTAAGTTTAAATTCGAGAGATACTTCTGCCACACTCCCTGAATTGTCCACCAGATAATTAACCCTATAAGGGTCAGTTCTCATGAAGTTACCCTTTACTTCCGCACTTAAATCTCGGGACGAGATTTCTTGTAGTGGAGAAGATTTGTAACACCCCAGTGTCATGCTACAGTAATCCCTGTTAATGGTGCCATGTCATCACATTACTGTTGCTAATCTTCACTTGATCAAAATCACAATTCAAATTCAAATCCAATCTAAAGTCAAAAATTCATATTTGTCAAACTTGAAAACTAAAATGTTCATCATGTGCAAAATAATCCATAACTAATATTGGTAGTGAACCAACATTTTTGCAAAGTGTTTAAGTGCACTAAACTATTTAATTCAGTGGCTAAAATAATAGATTAAATGCCTTTTTAAATTATGAAAATTCAAACTTCTTCCGAACTTTTTGTGGCAGTGCCAAACATTGCATGGTATTTATGTTGACAATTCCCATATTTTACAAAAATCATTTCAGCGCCCCAAATATTATAAAACCCTTTCTGTAAAAGAAGAAAACAGAAAAAATAAAGGAAGCCCCTGCCTCCCTGGGCCTTGGCCCATCCGAACCAGCCGGCCCAACCTAGGCGGCCCACCTTCCTCGTTGAGCTTTCATACACTTATAGCTCTCAGTGCATTTGTTGCATAGCAATCCCTACTCCTCACGTTCATATCAATTGATGGGCATCTCCATAGCCCATTGGTTAGTCGTGTCGATGTGAGACTTTCTTACCTTTTTGTCTTCTCTATATTTACCCCTATCATCATACTCTATTCCACCCGTAGTTCTATATCCATGGCTTCTGCTCATGTATTGCGTGAGGGTTCAAAAAGCTGAAGCGCATTAAAAAGTATGAACCAATTTCTCAGCTTGTCATCGGGGTTGTGCATGATAAATACTTTGTGCTCAGAAGACAGAGCATGACAAGACTATGTGATTTTGTAGGGATAGCTCTCTTTAGCGTTGCTATTTTGAAAGACATGATTGTTTATTGGGATGCCTAAGTATTGATGTATTTATGTCAAATTATAGAATATTGCTTTAAATCACTCGTGTCTTAATATTCATGCCATGATTAGATATATGATCAAGATTATGCTAGGTAGCATTCCACATCAAAAATTATCTTTTTTTATCATTTACCTACTCGAGGACGAGCAGGAATTAAGCTTGGGGATGCTGATACGTCTCCATCGTATCTATAACTTTTCATTGGTTCATGCCAATATTATACAACTTTTATACACTTTTGGCAACATTTTACATGATTTATTTGGACGACTAACATATTGATCCAGTGCCCAGTGCCAGTTCCTGTTTGTGGCATGTTTTTTATTTCACAGAAAATCCATATCAAACGAAGTCCAAATGCAATAAAAATTTACGAAGAATTATTTTGGAATATTTGTGAATTTTGAGAGGTGGAATCAACGTAAACGGGGGGCCACAGGTCCCAAGATACGCCAGGGGGTGCCCGGCGCACCCAGGAGTCTTACGCCCTCCCCGTAAGGCGGTCGAGGCCCTTCTTCTGGGGCAAGAAATGATGGTATATGGAAAAAATCGTGTAAAAATTTCAGCGCAATCGGAGTTACGGATCTCCGGGAATTTAAGAAATGGTGAAGGGCCAGATCTGGGGAATGCGAAACAGAAGAGAACAGAGAGACAGATGCCATCTCGAAGGGGCTCTTTATTATTGATTGTCTTCCTTATGAGTGGCGGTCGGGGACGAGCGAAACTCTTCTCCTACCAATTTATCCCTCTAGGGGCATGCATAGTAGTACTTTGCTTCGAGGGATAATTAACTTTTGCAATAAGTATATGAGTTCTTTATGACTAATGTGAGTCCATATATTATACACACTCTAACCTTTCCGCAATTTGCTAGTCTCTACGGTACCATGCCTTGCCCTTTCTCACCTCGAGATGTGGTGCAAACTTCATAGGTGCATCCAAACCCCGTGATATGATACACTCTATCACACATAAGACTTATTATATCTTCCTCAAAACAGCCACCATACCTACCTTATTATGGACCTTCCATAGCCATTCCGAGATATATTGCCATGCAACTTCCTCCACTTCCATTTTGATGACTTGAACATTCATTGTCATATTGCTTTGCATGATCATATAGCTGACATAGTATTTGTGGCTCAGCCACTGTTCATCTTTTTTTATGCATGTTACGATTGATCATTGCACATCCTGGTATTGCTCGAGGCATTCATATAGGTTCATATTTTGTTATAGGTATCGAGTTGTAATATTGATTTGTAAGTAAATAGAAGTGTGATGATGATCATCATTCATTTTTAGAGCATTTCCCTAGTAAGGAAATGAGGATGGAGACTATGATTCCCCCACAAGTTGGGATGAGATTCCGGACAATGAGGGAGAGAAAATAAAAAAAGAAGAAAAAAGAAAAATAAAGAAAAGAAAGAAAAAAAGAAAAAAAGAGAGAGAAGGGTCCTGCTAGTTCCACACTTGTGCTTCAAAGCAGCACCATGTTTTTCATATGGAGAGTCTCCTATGTTGTCACTTTCATATACTAGTGGGAATTTTTCATTATAGGATTAGATGCACACCCACTTAGTTTTCATGTTGAGCTTTCATAACTTATAGCTCTCAGTGCATTTGTTTCATGGAAATCCTTACTCCTCACGTTGATATCAATTGATGGGCATCTCCATAGCCCATTGGTTAGCCGTGTCGATGTGAGACTTTCTTACCGTTTTGTCTTCTCTAGGTTTACCCCTATCATTATACTCTATTCCTCACGTAGTGCTATATCCATGGCTTGCGCTCATGTATTGCGTGAGGGTTGAAAAAGCTGAAGCGCATTAAAAAGTATGAACCAATTGCTCGACTTGTCATCGGGGTTGTACATGATAAATACTTTGTGCTAAGAAGACAGAGCAAGACAAGACTATACGATTTTGTAGGGATAGCTCTCTTTAGCGTTGATATTTTGAAAGACATGATTGTTTATTGGCATGCCTGAGTATTGATGTATTTATGTCAAATTATATACTATTGCTTTCAATCACTCGTGTCTTAATATTCATGCCATGATTAGATATATGATCAAGATTATGCTAGGTAGCATTCCACATCAAAAATTATCTTTTTTTATCATTTACCTACTCGAGGATGAGCAGGAATTAAGCTTGGGGATGCTGATACGTCTCCATCGTATCTATAATTTTTGATTATTTCATGCCAATACTATACAACTTTTATACACTTTTGACAACATTTTATATGATTAATTTGGACTAACATATTGAACCAGTGCCCAGTGCCAGTTCCTATTTGTGGCATGTTTTTTGTTTCACAGAAAATCCATATCAAACGAAGTCCAAATGCAATAAAAATTTACGGAGAATTATTTTGGAATATTTGTGAATTTTGGGAGGTGGAATCAACATAAACGGGGGGCCACAGGCCCCAAGATACACCAGGGGGCGCCAGGGGGTTCCCGACGCACCCAGGAGTCTTATGCCCTCCCCGTAAGGCGGTCGAGGCCCTTCTTCTGGCGCAAGAAACGATAATATATGGAAAAAATTGTGTAAAAATTTCAGCGCAATCGGAGTTACGGATCTCCGGGAATTTAAGAAACGGTGAAGGGCCAGATCTGGGGAACGCGAAACAGAAGAGAACAGAGAGTCAGATGCCATCTCAAAGGGGCTCTTTATTATTGATTGCCTTCCTTATGAGTGGCGGTCGGGGACGAGCGAAACTCTTTTCCTACCAATTTATCCCTCTAGGGGCATGCATAGTAGTACTTTGCTTCGAGGGATAATTAACTTTTGCAATAAGTATATGAGTTCTTTATGACTAATGTGAGTCCATATATTATACACACTCTAACCTTTCCGATATTTGCTAGTCTCTACGGTACCGTGCCTTGCCCTTTCTCACCTCGAGATGTGGTGTAAACTTCACAGGTGCATCCAAACCCCGTGATATGATACACTCTATCACACATAAGCCTTATTATATCTTCCTCAAAACAGCCAGCATACCTACCTTATTATCGACCTTCCATTGCCATTCCGAGATATATTGCCATGCAACTTCCACCACTTCTATTTTGACGACTCGAGCATTCATTGTCATATTGCTTTGCATGATCATATAGCTGACATAGTATTTGTGGCTCAGCCATTGTTCATCTTTTTTTATGCATGTTACGATTGATCATTGCACATCCTGGTATTGCCAGAGGCATTAATATAGAGTCATATTTTGTTATAGGTATTGAGTTGTAATATTGAGTTGTAAGTAAATAGAAGTGTGATGATGATCATCATTCATTTTTAAAGCATTGCCCTAGTAAGGAAATTAGGATGGAGACTATGATTCCCCCACAAGTCGGGATGAGAATCCAGACAATGAGAGAGAAAAAAATAAAAAAACAAGAAAAAAGAAAAAGAAAGAAAAGAAAGAAAAAAAGAAAAAAAGAGGGAAGGGGCATGCTAGTTCCACACTTGTGCTTCAAAGTAGAACCATGTTTTTCATATAGAGAGTCTCCTATGTTGTCACTTTCTTATACTAGTGGGAATTTTTCATTATAGGATTAGATGCACACCCACTTAGTTTTCATGTTGAGCTTTCATACACTTATAGCTCTTCATGCATTTGTTGCATGGCAATCCTTACTCCTCATGTTGATATCAATTGATGGGCATCTCCATAGCCCATTGGTTAGCCATGTCGATGTGAGACTTTCTTACCGTTTTGTCTTCTCTAGGTTTACCCCTATCATCATACTCTATTCCACACGTAGTGCTATATCCATGGCTTGCGCTCATGTATTGCATGAGGGTTGAAAAAGCTGAAGTGCAATAAAGAGTATGAACCAATTCCTTGACTTGTCATCGGGGTTGTACATGATAAATACTTTGTGCTAAGAAGACAAAGCATGACAAGACTATATGATTTTGTAGGGATAGCTCTCTTTAGCGTTGATATTTTGAAAGACATGATTGTTTATTGGGATGCCTGAGTATTGATGTATTTATGTCAAATTATAGACTATTGCTTTAAATCACTCGTGTCTTAATATTCATGCCATGATTAGATATATGATCAAGATTATGCTAGGTAGCATTCCACATCAAAAATTATCTTTTTTTATCATTTACCTACTCGAGGACGAGCAGGAATTAAGCTTGGGGATGCTGATACGTCTCCGTCGTATCTATAATTTTTGATTGTTTCATGCCAATATTATACAACTTTTATACACTTTTGGCAACATTTTATATGATTAATTTGGACTAACATATTGAACCAGTGCCAGTGCCAGTTCCGGTTTGTGGCATGTTTTTTGTTTCGCAGAAAATCCATATCAAACGAAGTCCAAATGCAATAAAAATTTACGGAGAATTATTTTGGAATATTCATGAATTTTGGGAGGTGGAATCAACGTAAACGGGGGGCCACAGGCCCCAAAATACACCAGGGGGCGCCAGGGGGTGCCCGACATACCCAGGAGTCTTATTCCCTCCCCGTAAGGCGGTTGAGGCCCTTCTTCTGGCGCAAGAAATGATAATACATGGAAAAAAATCGTGTAAAAATTTCAGCGCAATCGGAGTTACGGATCTCCGGGAATTTAAGAAACGGTGAAGGGCCAGATCTGGGGAACGCGAAACAAAAGAGAACAGAGAGACAGATGCCATCTCGGAGGGGCTCCCTCCCCTCCGCCGCCATGGAGGCCATGGACCCCATATAGGGGGGAGGCCAAGGAAGAAGAAGAAGGAGGGGGCTCTCTCCCCCTCTCTCCCGGTGGCGCTGGAGTGCCGCCGGGGCAAGGATCGTGATGGCAATCTACATCAACAATCTTGCTACAGTAAACACCATCTTTCTCCCCCTCTATGCAGCGATGTAGCACCTATTCTCCCGCTGTAATCTCTACTTAAACATGGCGCTCAACTCCACATGTTATTTCCCAATGATCTATGGTTATCCTATGATGTTTGAGTAGATCCGTTTTGTCCTGTTGGTTAATCGTGATCTTGGTTGGTATGATTGTATAATTTATTTATGGTGATGTCCTACGGTGCCCTTCATGTCGCGCAAACGGAGGGGCCCTCACTGTAGGGTGTTGCAATATGTTCATGGTTTGCTTATTGTTAGTGTTGCAGGGGTGCCAACACCCTAAACGCTGATAAGTGGGTTATGGCTTATGGGAGTAAAGAGGAATTGATACTTAATGCTATGGTTGGGTTTTACGACCTTAATGATCTTTAGTAGTTGCGGATGCTTGCTAGGGGTCCAACCATAAGTGCATATGATCCAAGTAGAGAAAGTATGTTAGCTCATGCCTCTCCCTCATATAAAATTACAAGAATTATTACCATTACTTGTTATCGATTGCCTAGGGACAAATTACTTGTTGACAAAAGCTATCCAATTTTATTACCTTGCAATTTATTCTTAGTTTTATTCTCGCAAAGTACTCGTAGTTTTATTCTTGCAAAATAGTTTCATACTTGTTTTAGGTAAAGCAAACTTCAAGTGTGTGTAGAGTTGTATCGGTGGTAGATAAAACTTGAGGGAATATGTGTTCTACCTTTAGCTCCTCGTTGGGTTCGACACTCTTATTTATCGAGAAGGGCTACAAATGATCCCCTATACTTGTGGGTTATCAATAACCTTGGTTCTTAGCTGAGTGAAATATTTATCTCTACTATATTGCATCATCCTCTCCTCTTCGAGGAAATCCCAACGCAACTCACAAGTAGCAATTGCCAACACACAAGATATTGATGAAGGATGTAATCATCTAAAGGCATAAATTGAGATGAAGGATGCAAGTAAAAATAAATTTTCCTTAGCTACAATTCTAGTGCCTTCACTCATGTATTATGGTACACCATGTTTTCTATATCCAAAATATATTGGAGGAATTCATTATGGGCAAGTCCTATCCATCTACAACTCAACAACCTCTAGACATAGAGAAATATCCAGTTAAACCATGAGAAGATGGAAATTAAATATTGGGACCAAAGGTTCCATATTCTAGTGCAATTGGATCCACCAACCACAATTGTTTAGGAATCAAGAATATCTTTTGATCTCTCTAATGCAACAAACATCTTGTCCCAATCTTCCAGTTTTAAAGAAATCTGGACACCAATATCATCGGACGCATCGATCAGATGCCCATTATGTCAGATCGTAGACATGCTTCATGTTCCTATTTTGTGTGACAGACCTCCCATGGAAGTCTTCAAAACATACCTTAGTGGCTACATCCACCAATCATTCTCAAGTATGATACATCACTTGAATTCTTGGAGCTTCACAGGATGATGAACAACATACACCAATCATGTAGAATTTGTTCCATTGGACTATCAATCAATATCTTAAAGATAATGTTGCTTGTGTCGCTTAGATGCAAACATGTTATATGAGAAGCAATATGACTAAGCATATTGCCCCAAATTTGCAAGGATCAGGGGGCGTCTCTTCCTGAATTATAAACTACTCAAACATTATATCATACTCCTTTTCCATTTATGAGTTTACTCTCAAGGTTTCATCAAGGTTTTTAATGTGGTAATATCAACACAAGAATATGTCATACCTCCTATTTTCCCCACCGGGGTTATTGATACGTCTCCAATGTAGCTATAATTTTTTATTGTTCCATGCTATTATATTATCAATCTTGGATGTTTTATATGCATTATTATGCTATTTTATATCATTTTTGGACTAACCTATTAACTTAGTGCCAAGTGCCAGTTTTTGTTGCTGTCCTTCTTTTTTCCTTTACAGAAAAATCAATACCAAGCGGAGCCCAAATGGAAAGAAACTTTTTGACGATTAAGACACCCTAGGAGCTTCGGGACGATGTCTTATGGGCCATGAGGCAAAAACAAGCTCACGGGGCACGTCGTTGGGGGGCGCACCCTCAAATCTTGTGGTCCCCTTGTAGCCCCTCTAACCCTAATTCTTGTTCTATAAATACCCAAATATTCCCCGTAGACCAGGGGCACGCCAAAAATATTTTTCCGCCGCCGCAAGTATCTGTTCTCGCGAGATCCCACCTGGAGGCCTTTTCCGGTACTCTACTGGAGGGGGGTTCGACCATGGAGGGCTTCTACATCAACCTTGCTGCCTATCCTGCTTCCCATCCGATGATGTGTGAGTAGTTTATTACAGACCTACGTATGCATAGCTAGTAGATAGATGGCTTCTTCTCTCTCTTTTATCTTAAATACAATGTTATCCTTGGGTGTTCTTGGAGATCTATTCGATGTAATCTTCTTTTGTGGTGCGTTTGTTGAGATCCGATGAATTGTGGTTTTATGATCCGATTATCCATGAATATTATTTGAGTCCTCTCTGAACTCTTTTATGCATGATTAAGATAGTTTTGTATTTCTCTCCGATCTATTGATTTGGTTTGGCTAACTAGATTGATTTTTCTTGCAACGGGAGATGTGACGCCCGGATAATCAGGCTACATTAATCCCACGTTAGCGATGCCACGTCACCCCGGTTTCTGTGCTAATATCATTTTAGTTCGAAACCGATCCAAATTAAAATTTAAAATAAAAACAAACAACAAAAGTTTTCAAACGCTAAAAACTAAAATGTTCACAATATTGCAAAAATTACCAAAGCTGTTATAAAAATAAAACCAACACTTTAGAAGCTCCAGAAATGCCCCTAGGAATTAAAACAGTGGACCAACAGCACATCACTTGGCCTTTTCACTTTCTAAAAATAACTAAACCTTTTCGGAAGACCTTCAGCTTTTGTGGCATTGTTGCTATATAATGCAATGATGTTCATGTGACAAGCTACATGATTTACAAAAGTCTTTTGGTGGTTAAGCAATTAACAAACCAGAGCAAAAATAAAATAAAAACTGTAGAAAAGGAAAAAGAAATAAAAGACACCCCCCCCCCGACTGGGCCTTAGCCTAGTTGGCCGAAGGAGCCAGTCGGCCTAGCCGACCCACTCCCGCACCCCCTGGCCTACTAGGCCTCCTCCCCTCCCCGTGACCTAGCGCCACCCCCCCACTACTCCCACTCGCCCCCCTCCTCCTCTGCCTTCCCCCGATCCAGATCGGATCGGGGCATGGGGGCCCGACCTCGCCGCCTCATCCCTACGCCCGTCTTCGCCGGCTCCTCCTCGTCTCCTCCACACGCCGGCGCCTCCTTGTCTCCTCCCCACGCCGGACCTCCTCGACCTCCTCCCTGACGGCCTCCCCAAACCACGTTGTGCCCCGTCGCTGCCCCACCGCCTCTTCCTCGCTGGACCGCACCGAGCCTCGCCGGCCACTGCTTCCTCGTCTTCGTCGTCACTGTCGCTACCTCGAGCCCACTGTCGCACACCTGCAAGGCCCAGTGAGCATCGCCCCTCTCCTCTCCCCCTCTGCTTCCCTCGCCGGAACCGAGCGCGTCCGTCATTCTCGCCGTGGCCTGCTACCGTCCCTGATGGCTACCAGCCTGGTGCTGCTTCGCCACTGCCCGCGCTCCTCTCGCGCCCATGCCGCCGCGTCCGCCTGGCCACACCCCTTTTGCCCCAGCCCTGCTCGGGTCGCCGCCCGTGCGGCCCCTGGCAGCCAGCGCTCGTGCCCGCGAGCCCCGTGGCTTCGCTCCACCCCCCGTTAACCCGAGCCCAGTGTACCGCGCCCGTTTGGCCTTTGGGCCAATGACAAACGGGGCCCACGCCCCTAAGAACGAAAACGGATTAAAAAGAAAAGGTTTTAGAAAATGATAATAAGAAATAAAATATATTAATTAATTAACAAATTGTTTAACTTAATTAATCTAGTTTAATTAAACATAACTAATACGGCTTAATTAAACCCTAATTAACATGTTTAGTCTATGACAGGTGGGTCCCACTGGACCCACACGTCAGTTTCACCCAGTTAACGTCCTGTTGACTGCTGACGTCATGCTGATGTCATGTTGATGTCAGCATGCACTATTCTGGATAATGTTAGAATTAAATAGATAATAATTTAGAAAATGTTTTTAAACTAAAAAATTATTAGAAAATAAACCGTAGCTCGGATGAAAATACTTTGTACATGAAAGTTGCTCAGAACGATGAGACAAATCCGGATACATAGCCCGTTCGTCCGCCACACATCCCTAACCTATCCAACTCGCAACTTTCCCCTCCAGTTCATCTGTCCGAAAACGCGAAACACCGGGAATACTTTCCCGGATGTTCCCCCCTTCACTGGTACAACCTCCCACCGCGTTAGGGCACACCTAGCACCGCGCCTTGTCATGTCATGCATCGTCATGCATTTGTTTGCATTTATTTATTGTTTCTTCCCCCTCTTCTCTCGCTAGACACCGAGACAGACGCCGCTGCTACCCAGTTTGACTACGGAGTTGACGACCCCTCTCTTGCCAGAGCAACCAGGCAAGCCCCGCCCCCCCCTTGATCACCAGATATCGCCTATTCTCCTCTATACTGCTTGCATTAGAGTAGTGTAGCATGTTACTGCTTTCCGTCAATCCTATTCTGATGCATAGCCTGACATTGTTGCTACATCTGTTGATACCTTACCTGCAATCCTAAATGCTTAGTATAGGATGCTAGTTTATCATCATTGGCCCTACATTCTTTTTAGTCTGCCTTGCTATACTATCGGGTCGTGATCACTTGGGAGGTGATCATGGGTATATACTATACATACATACTATACAGATGGTGACTAAAGTCGGGTCAGCTCGTTGAGTACCTGCAAGTGATTCCGATGTGGGGGCTGGAAGGACAGGTGGCTCCATCCCGGTAGAGGTGGGCCTGGGTTCCCGACGGCCCCCGACTGTTACTTTGTGGCGGAGCGACAGGGCAGGTTGAGACCACCTAGGAGACAGGTGGGCCTGGCCCTGTTCGGCGTTCGCGGATACTTAACACACTTAATGAGATCTTGTTATTTGATCTGAGTCTGGCTACTGGCCTATACGCACTAACCAACTACGCGTGAACAGCTATGGGCACTCGACGTCGTGGTATCAGCCGAAGCCTTCGTGACGTTAGCAACTGAGCAGCGCGCACCGGATTGGAATGTATGCCTGCTCTTGTATTAAGGGGGCTAGTTCTGCTTCCGGCCGCATTCGCAACGTGCAGGTGTGCAATGGGCGATGGCCCAGACCCCTGCGCGCATAGGATTTAGACCGGCGTGCTGACCTCTCTGTTGTGCCTAGGTGGGGCTGTGACGTGTTGATCTTCCAAGGCCGGGCATGACCCAGGAAAGTGTGTCCGGCCAAATGGGATCGAGTGTGTTGGGTTATGTGGTGCACCCCTACAGGGAAGTTAATCTATTCGAATAGCCGTGATCTTCGGTAACAGGACGACATGGAGTTGTACCTTGACCTTATGACAACTAGAACCGGATACTTAATAAAACACACCCTTCCAAGTGCCAGATACAACCTGGTGATCGCTCTCTAACAGGGCGACGAGGGGAGGATCGCCGGGTAGGATTATGCTATGCGATGCTACTTGGAGGACTTCAATCTACTCTCTTCTACATGCTGCAAGATGGAGGTGGCCAGAAGCGTAGTCTTTGACAGGATTAGCTATCCCCCTCTTATTCTGGCATTCTGCAGTTCAGTCCACCGACATTGCCCCTTTACACATATACCCATGCATATGTAGTGCAGATCCTTGCTTGCGAGTACTTTGGATGAGTACTCACGGTTGCTTTCTCCCCTCTTTTCCCCCTTTCCTTTCTTTCTGGTTGTCGCAACCAGATGCTGGAGACTAGGAGCCAGACGCCACCGTCGACGACGACTCCTACTACGCTGGAGGTGCCTACTACTACGTGCAGGCTGCTGACGACGACCAGGAGTAGTTAGGAGGATCCCAGGCAGGAGGCCTGCGCCTCTTTCGATCTGTTTCCTAGTTTGTGCTAGCCTTCTTAAGGCAAACATGTTTAACTTATGTCTGTACTCAGATATTGTTGCTTCCGCTGACTCGTCTATGATCGAGCACTTGTATTCGAGCCCTCGAGGCCCCTGGCTTGTATTATGATGCTTGTATGACTTATTTATGTTTTAGAGTTGTGTTGTGATATCTTCCCGTGAGTCCCTGATCTTGATCATACACATTTGCGTGCATGATTAGTGTACGATTGAATCGGGGGCGTCACAGGTTGGTATCAGAGCCGACTGCTTGTAGGAATCCCCCTTCCACCCTCCTTGGCCGAAGTCGAGTCTAGTCACTACAAAACGTTTACTAACTTGGCTGTGTGCCTTACGGGCCCACGTCGCCATTGGGTGGTATTAGGATCTTTTATTCCTCGACCTATACTCTGGGACTCTAATCTCTCATCTATTCGGTTTAAATGATTTTACTAAATCTGACTCTAGGTTCTCGTAACTACTTTCTCCCGGAGAGCCCCTTATTGCAGATGATCAGCGCCTGCACCAGAAGATTTCGAAGATACTCTCTGATATTCTCTCGAGACTTTGTGCCTGTTGCTTTTGCAATTCACTACCACCGAAATATCCCTATGGATAAATACATACACCTATCGTTCTTACTTTTATTCCTAGTTGATCTTGTTCTTACAAGATTCCCTAAAACATTCCAATATCCCGAGAATTCATTATGCATGCTGCCTTGCAGCTCCATCTCCGCTTTAATACATCTATGGATAATTCCTAACACTCATCGAGGATTTGTTCATTCCTAGTTGATCATGTGATCCACAAGATACTTTGAAATACTATCCAGTCTTTCGATAATCCATTGTCAACTATTGCTCTGCAAATAGTTGTCTGCTTGCATTATGGATGCTTCCCATGTGTCTGGCAATATTCATTAGTCTCCTTTGACACCGTCATTTTGATCCTATTGATTCACATGAGTGCGAATGCACGCAATCATCGGTTGATCCTTTTAAATTATCTTTCTGGCTCAGACGTCATTTTAAACATGAGCTGGATCTCGACCGATCAAATTGCCATCGATTGTACCCCTAAGACTACTCAACTTATCCATCCATATTCAGAGCATTGCTTCTGATCCCTTCTCTTGGAATTCATAATTCCTTTGCGTTTGAGCTTTGAATTAGTCGGTTGTTTCTATAACCTGATGACTATGCATTCTTTTTCCTTCTGATCGAGTATCGATACTCACATCAGATTCCTTGTGCTTCGCGAGACCAATTGCTTGGTTATTATCCGACAATGTCCTCCATATCCAATAACGTTGTTAGTTCTTCGCCTGATATATAATGCCTTTGGTAAATTGTATCATCTGCTTTTGTCAACCATGCTCTGCTTTTCTGCTGGTGATTTTACTCCGAAGTTTGTGGTATATATTCCTAGATGCCCCGATGGGTTGAACCAATGCCTTCCCTAACCTGTGTGAACCCGAAAGATTTCACGGGCCATACTTATCTGGTATTGCACCAGGTAAAACGTTCAACAACTAATGTCATTTCCGAAATACGAGAGGTGAATGGAAGGTTATGCATTGAGGAAGTGGCAGTCGACCTTGAACCTTTGTGTTCATGCCCATGGACACGATGTAGATCCTATCATGGAAGCTTCTTGTAATAATAACTATTTCCTTGATATAATATCCTTTGGTGTCGGTGAATTGATCCTTTGCAATCGAGGTTCCGACCATATGTTCTTCTTTGATCCCATTTCTCGGGCAAGTTTAAGCACTTCTCTTCTGTGGATCAATACACATGTCCAACCTTTACTTTGGTCTGTCCTCGACAATTACCCCCTGGTATCTCGAGATTGTCACGAAACTGCATAACTTCTTATGAGTTCTCCATCAAGTACTACATTCTCATTGATTCCAATTTTTCACGTGCTTCGAGTTATTAAACATTCAAAGACACCGAAAACTGAATTGAGTCTGCACTGCGATCCAACAATTCTTAGTAATCTTCATTGCTTCCGAGTTATACTCGATCATGTCATTCCCAGCTGATTGACTACATCATCCTTGTCAGTCTGACTGCTTGACCATTCTACCTATGTCCTTCATCTCTGGGAAATAATTCCAACAGTGCTCTAAGATTACATCGACTTTCAGCATCATTTTGTTCGTCTTAAGAGACAACTCTGAATTCTGAGATGGCATCTTATCTATGGTTATAATAACATTTTGCTTCACCATTCCCTTGGCTTGATGTCATCGCCGATCAATTACATCTTCATGAAATCTCTTGACAATTGTGTCGTGATGATCATCAACATTCTGAGGTCTTCCAGAATATCAATCAAATTCATGATGAGAATTACCATCCTTGCCCCTCGATGATTGTGTTATCATCGACAACATTCTTGCCTTCCCACAACACAAACTTGTTCATGTTATGAATGCAACTTGCTATCCAGCTTGTATGATGTTCCACCTTGAAGTATTAATGACGTTTATGACAAGGATGTTGTGAGGATTGCTCCACCTCTTAAGAATTCTTGATATTGTGATACTTCTCACCCTCACCATTCTTTCTTGGTCCCAGTGTTGATTCTAACCAGGATACCAACACGTGAACCATGCTGCTTGGATTATGTACTTCTAGCAACCCTATTGCTTTGAAGTTAATGGTCGACATTTCATTCTTAGACCATTGGTTATCGAATCACCATTCTTACATTGATCCTGCTACCTAAGCCCATATTTCGGGTGAACCTTTCAACCAATGATCAATTATGTATGTTTCCCTCGAGCATACATCATTATATCATTTGTTCTGTTAAATGTTATATCCTTGTTCACATGATTGTGGTAATCCATCTTTTTGGAAATCTCAATGAATTGCCGCTGAGTTCATCAGCCACCTCCCCATTCTCTCCTTGGTTTAATGATGAACTCTTGTCTCGGAACTCACTTCCATAGTTCATTTCCCGAAAATCTCACATTGTCATCTCGTCAATTGGTGTCGCACCTTCTCTTCTAAGGCATCCTAAGTCTGAGGTATCCTGACACCAATCAGATCTGAATCTCGGTCGGATATGATAGTTGGAACATATTCCCAAGAGTTATAACAAGGTGATGTCATGCCTAGCACACCTGCATGGAGGGACTATTATTATAGTTTCCTTTTTAGCAAGGTTAACCATTCTTCCATGAGGAAATTGTAAGACTTATTCTATAAGTTGTTACTGATGGATCCTTTGTGTATCCAAAGTCTGATCTTTGCTTGAAGACCATGCCAATGCTATCTCTAAGCATGTTTGTGGTACTCCGAATTTTAACAAGAACATTTGAAGCCCAATGCTAAATGTTTCTTGCACAATTATCCAAACACCGTTGTATGGGTAATATCATGAAAATTTCTCTCCTCTTATCAAAAGGGTTTTCTACTTTCTATCATGTCTTGGATATCATGCTCTGTTTGTCCTTGGGAAGGATATATCACTGAAACATGTGTTTAACCACATTTTCCTTTCCATTGTTCTGTTTAATCTGATGATCACCTTTTCCTTTTCGTTGTTTTGTTTAACCTTTCTGGTGAGCTATATGATCTAAGCAGTAATATTCTGCTGCTTATGTAAAAACCTCAGTGTACAACTTTGTCAGTAAGACCCTGTTTCTATTGTTGATGACATTCTGGTACCCACCGATGGACGAGAACTTTTCCTAATGGTCCGCCTCATTCAACGAGCAGGAAGATGGTTCTCTTCATCCCTCGCTCTTGGTACCGTTGTTGTTGCCGACATAACCGACAGACTATCCTCTGACATGCCTTGCTTACATGATCGTGCAAGATGTCACCGACCTTCCTACTTTTAGACCACATGGTGGGCCCATAATGCACAGTTCCACAGGATCGAAACCCGACTCTCATGTACACCCTGTTTCCAAAGATATTCCTCACGCTTGGTATGTAATTCACGAGCCGCCTTCCATGTGATCCGCAGTTCTGGTATTAAACACAATACTTAATTCCGTTGCTTTGAACCCCTTTCACACTCTGTTTCAGGCAATGAATGATTGCCTGCCAGCTCAAGACTTCCCATAATACCTCCTTACTTTGCTCTCGATATTTTCAGAGGTTTCAATTCGAGAGTTACTTTCCGCCTCCTTCCCTGATGTTATCTACCAGATAGTCAACCTTGCCGAGGTCCATTCTTCTGGAATGCTCCTCCTTTATTCTTTCGTAAGTGCGATGAAGACCCTCAAGAAAGGATGCCGACTTCAGCATGATGCATTGGAATAAAGAAATGAAGACATCAACGAAAGGGATTAACTTCTTCGAGAAGAGCAGCCAAGACCGAGGAGACTCGTTAGGTTTTTCGCTACCAGCACCTTCCCCCCTTACTCCACCACTTAAATCTCGGGACAAGATTTCTTGTAGTGGAGGAGAATTGTGACGCCCGGATAATCAGGCTACAGTAATCCCACGTTAGCGATGCCACATCACCCCGGTTTCTGTGCTAATATCGTTTTAGTATGAAACCGATCCAAATTAAAATTTAAAATAAAAACAAACAACAAAAGTTTTCAAACGCTAAAAACTAAAATGTTCACAATATTGCAAAAATTGCCAAAGCTGTTATAAAAATAAAACCAACACTTTAGAAGCTCCAGAAATGCCCCTAGGAATTAAAACAGTGGACCAACGGCACATCACTTGGCCTTTTCACTTTCTAAAAATAATTAAACCTTTTCGGAAGACCTTCGGCTTTTTGTGGCATTGTTGCTATATAATGCAACGATGTTCATGTGACAAGCTACATGATTTACAAAAGTCTTTTGGTGGTTAAGCAACTAACAAACTAGAGCAAAAATAAAATAAAAACTGTAGAAAAGGAAAAAGAAATAAAAGACACCCCCCCCCCCCGACTGGGCCTTAGCATAGTTGGCCGAAGGAGCCAGTCGGCCCAGCCGACCCACTCCCGCACCCCCTGTCCTACTAGGCGTCCTCCCCTCCCCGTGACCTAGAGCCACCCCCCCACTACTCCCACTCGCCCCCCTCCTCCTCTGCCTTCCCCCGATCCAGATCGGATCGGGGCATGGGGGCCCGACCTCGCCGCCTCATCCCCACGCCCGTCTCCGCCGGCGCCTCCTCATCTCCTCCCCACACTGGTGCCTCCTCGTCTCCTCCCCACGCCGGACCTCCTCGACCTCCTCCCCGACGGCCTCCCCAAGCCATGCTGCGCCCCATCACCGCCCCATCGCCTCTTCCTCGCCGGACCGCACCGAGCCTCGCCGGCCACTGCTTCCTCGTCTTCGTCGTCACCGTCGCCACCTCCAGCCCACTGTCGCACACCTGCAAGGCCCAGTGAGCATCGCCCCTCTCCTCTCCCCCTCTGCTTCCCTCGCCGGAACCGAGCGCGCCCGTCGTTCTCGCCGTGGCCTGCTGCAGTCCCTGATGGCTACCGGCCTCGTGTTGCTTCGCCACTGCCCGCGCTCCTCTCGCGCCCATGCCGCCGCGTTCGCCTGGCCGCACCCCCTTTTGCCCCAGCCCTGCTAGGGACGCCGCCCGCGCGGCCCCTGGCCGCCGGCGCTCGCGCCCACGAGCCCCGTAGCTCCGCTCCACCCCCCGTTAACCCGAGCCCAGTGTACCGCGCCCGTTTGGCCTTTGGGCTAATGACAAACGGGGCCCATGCCCCTGAGAATGAAAACGGATTAAAAAGAAAAGGTTTTAGAAAATCATAATAAGAAATAAAATATATTAATTAATTAATTAACAAATTGTTTAACTTAATTAATCTAGTTTAATTAAACATAACTAATCCGGCTTAATTAAACCCTAATTAACATGTTTAGTCTATGACAGGTGGGTCCCACTGGACCCACACGTCAGTTTGACCCAGTCAACGTCCTGTTGACTGCTGACGTCATGCTGATGTCATGTTGATGTCAGCATGCAGTATTCTGGATAATGTTAGAATTAAATAGATAATAATTTAGAAAATGTTTTGAAACTTTAAAAATTAATAGAAAATAAACCGTAGCTCGGATGAAAATACTTTGTACATGAAAGTTGCTCAGAACGACGAGACCAATCCGGATAGGTAGCCTGTTCGTCCACCACACATCCCTAACCTATCCAACTCGCAACTTTCCACCTCCAGTTCATCTGTCCAAAAACGCGAAACACCGGGAATACTTTCCCGGATGTTCCCCCCTTCACTGGTACAACCTCCCACCGCGTTAGGGCACACCTAGCACCGCGCCTTGTCATGTCATGCATCGTCATGCATTTGTTTGCATTGTATTTATTGTTTCTTCCCCCTCTTCTCTCGCTAGACACCGAGACAGACGCCGCTGCTACCCAGTTCGACTACGGAGTTGACGACCCCTCTCTTGCCAGAGTAACCAGGCAAGCCCACCCCCCTTGATCACCAGATATCGCCTATTCTCCTCTATACTGCTTGCATTAGATTAGTGTAGCATGTTACCGCTTTCTGTTGATCCTATTCTGATGCATAGCCTGACATTGTTGCTACATCTGTTGATACCTTACCTGCAATCCTAAATGCTTAGTGTAGGATGCTAGTTTATCATCATTGGCCCTACATTCTTGTCAGTCTGCCTTGCTATACTGTAACGCCCCGGATTCGATGCGCCAGGTGTTCTCTAGTTATTCGCCGTTGTTGCTTTGTCATTTGCTTGCGTGTTGCATATTGCCATGTCATCATGTGCATTTCATTTTGCATACGTGTTCATCTCTTGCATCCGCGCATTTTTCCCGTTGTCCGTTTTGCAATCCGGCACTCCTATGTCCTCCGGCGTCCCCCTTTTGCCTCTTCTCTTGTGCGGGTGTTAAACGTTCTCGGAATGGCCCGAGGTTTGCCAAGAGGCCTTGGTATAGCACCGGTAGACCGTCTGTCAAGTTTTGTGCCATTTGGAGGTCGTTTGATACTCCAACGGTTAACCGGGTAACCGTAAAGCCCTCTTTTGTTTGCAGCCCAACACCCCTTCCAAAGTGGCCCAAAACCCATCTAACTCGCCTCCATGCACTCGGTCGTTTGATCACGATCGTGTGGCCGAAAACCGCTCCTCATTTGGACTCTCCTAGCTCCCTCTACCTATAAATATGTCTTCCTCCCCGAAATCCCGGTGCAAACCCTAGCCCCGCTCCCCTCGCGCCGCCGGACATGTCCCTCCCGAGACGGACATGTCCGCCGGCCACGTCGCTCCAGCCAATCAGGCGTCGCCACGTCACCCCGCCGCCCCTCTCCTCCAACGGCGCGCCGCCACCTGTCCCTCTCCTCCCACCGCGCCGCGGCCCGCGAAGCCCGGGCGCGGCCCGCCCGAGCCCGTCCGGCCGCGCCGCCGGCCCGCGTCGCCGCGCCCGCGCCTCCCGCTACCGCTCGCCGCCTCCGGCCGCTGCCTCGCCGGCGACCGCCGCCGCCGGGTGCCGTCAGCTGCGCCCTCGCCGTCCTGGCGCCGCCGCCGGCCGGCACCCCGCGCCTTCCGGATCCGCCTCCGCCTCCAGCGCCGACGCCCCCGCAGCGGCCCCCGCCGGAGCCGCGCCCGACCCCGCCGCCTGCGCCGCCCGCGGCCGCCGGCCTCCGCCTCGCCACCGGCCGCCGCGCCCGCGAGCGCCGACCGCCGCCTCGCCGCGCCGCCCGGCCTCCGGGGCCGCGCCGCCCGGCCTCTCCCTCGCCTCCTCCAACCAGATCCGGGGATGATCCGGCCCGGATCCGCCCGTCTCCGGCCATCTCCCTCGTCTCCGGCATGTGCTCCGGCGAGATCCGCCTCCTGCCTCAAAGTCCGTGCAAAAGGAGGTTGACCCGAAATCCACTAAGTCCCCGTTTCCTGACATTATCATGCCATGTTTGACCTGCTGTATCTCTGCATCCGTAGCTCCGTTTCGTGCGTGTAATATGTCATATTGTTCGTCTCGACGAGTACTTCATTTCATTCCATTGCATCATTTTCATTTGAGCTCATCTTGATGCCCGAAATGCTGTTGGAAGAGTGCATATTGATGTTAATCTGCTGAAACTGTTATAACTTGCTCATTTGTCATTTTTGCCATGTTTTATGTGTGCATCCTATGAGGTTGATGTCTACATGTGTTTTGATATATGCTATGCCATCTTTCCAGGGGTGCCAACCATGTATTTTTGTGAGTTGTGTGCTGAGTGTATCAAGCTTGCTAAGTAGGGTAGTTGCTGTTGTTGTTTTCCTGACAGATTCTGTTATATTTTGTTGCTATGTTAACATGCTTCTACTATTCATTCTATGCATAATCTGGAGATGTCCTATAAACATGTTTTGATCTACATGTCATGCTCTATCTATTCATGCCTTGGTTGCAATTATAGCCTGCTGTAGCATGTTATTATCTTGCTCCAAAGTTGCTTGAAAATGTTGTTGTCAGCCCGTTAACATTAAGTTCCATGTTTCCATGATTGTTTGCTGGTGACCCATGCACGCTATGAACTTTCTCTTGCCATGCTTAGCTTCATAAACATGTCTTCTTACTGTTGGTTTCCTTGCCATGCCATGTATTGCTCTGTGGTGAGTGGTTCAAGCTCACCAACATGCCTACTTATCGTTGTTTCTGCCATGTATGAATCTGTAATATAACTTGACATGTTTACATGGGTGCCATCATATTTTCTGTGCCTTTTTGGCTCATGTCCAGTAAGGGACTTTTGATCTATGCAATTAGTAGATTCATGCCATGCCTTTGTTTGCCATGATATGTTCCTGTAACATGTTGTTTGATAGCTCTAAACATTGCAACCTGATGTTATTTCTGCTAAAGTCTGAAACTGTTATTATTTGCAATATCTCCATGGCATTTTGAGCAAGTTCTAGTTGTTTTTGGAGATAGCTGAGTGTTCATGTTTTGTTGTGATTTACCTGTTCTTCATGCCCATGCCTTTTTTTATTATGTTGGGGTGCTGTAGCTTGTTTTTTTGATGCTTGTAAGATGCCTAGTTGCTGTTATGGACAGATTGTTGCTATGACTTGTATAGTGTGCATGTGTTGAACCGTTGCTCCGTTTTGAGTGTGCTCTATATGAAACTTGCTTGTTTTTGCATGTAGTTTCATATTACCATGTCGCATCCCTGTTTTGGTGTGTTTGCTTGATGTTTGGGTGCATTTTGCATCAATGCCATGTTTAACTTGTTTTGCTCATATCTTCTAGGCCGTAGCTCCGAATCTAATGAACTTTATATGTAACTTGACTAGAATTTCGTGTAGATCATCTTGGTTATCTTTAACTTGCTATTTAACAACTTGAACATAAGGTTTATTCAGTTCTGGACCAATTTCGAAATATGCATATGAGGACTTTCCGAAATTGTTATATGTTGTTTCCGGCCTCATTTAAACTTGCCTTGATGTGTTGTTCTTGTTTGCATCATCTCTTGCCATGAGTAGCTTCATGTAGCTTGGTCATGCATCATGCTTGTTGTGAATCATGCCTTGTTCATGTGTGGTGTGTTTACCTATGTTGTGTGATTCTTCTCGATAGTTCCCGTTTCGTTGCGATCGTGAGGATTCGTTCATCTACGCTTGGTTCGTCTTCGTGGCTTCATCTTCTTCATGGACTCGTTCTTCTTCCTTGCGGGATTTCAGGCAAGATGACCGCTACCCTGGATCTCACTACTATCATTGCTATGCTAGTTGCTTCGTTCTATCGCTATGCTGCGCTACCTATTACCTGTTTATCAAGCCATCCCATATTGCCATGAACCTCTAACCTTTGACACCTTCCTATGCAAACCGTTGTTTGGCTATGTTACCGCTTTTGCTCAGCCCCTCTTATAGCGTTGCTAGTTGCAGGTGAAGTTGAAGATTTCTCCATGGTGGACAGGATTTTGGTTGGGATATCACAATATCTCTTATTTTTATTAATGCATCTATATACTTGGTAAAGGGTGGAAGGCTCGGCCTTATGCCTCGTGTTTTGTTCCACTCTTGCCGCCCTAGTTTCCGTCATACCGGTATTATGTTCCCGGATTTTGCGTTCCTAACACGGTCGGGTGATTTATGGGACCCCCCTGACAGTTCGGTTTGAATAAAACTCCTCCAGCAAGGCCCAACCTTGGTTTTACCATTTGCCTCACCACCACTTACTTTTCCCTTGGGAGTAATTAACCCAAGGGTCATATTTATTATTAGCCCCCCCCCCCCCCCCCGAGCCAATGCTTGTCTAAGTGTTGGTCCAAACTAGAGCACCGTGCGGGACCATTCCATGGCAACTTGGATTCGTCGGTACCTGTACGCTTAGCTTATCCAGTGTTGCCCTGAGAACAAGATATGTGCAGCTCCTATCAGGATGTCGGCGCATCGGGCGGTCTTGCTGGTCTTGTTTTACCATTGTCGAAATGTCTTGTAAACCGGGATTCCGAGACTGATCGGGTCTTCCTGGGAGAAGGTCTATTCCTTCGTTGATCGCGAGATCTTGTCATGGGCTAAGTTGGGACACCCCTGCAGGGTATAAACTTTCGGGAGCCGTGCCCGCGGTTATGTGGCAGATGGGAATTTGTTAATGTCCGGTTGTAGATAACTTGACACCAGATCCGAATTAAAACGCATCAACCGCGTGTGTAGCCGTGATGGTCTCTTCTCGGCGGAGTCCGAGAAGTGAACACGGTTTCTGGGTTATGTTTGACGTAAGTAGGTGTTCAGGATCACCTCTTGATCATTGCTGGCTTCACGACCGTTCCGCTTGTTCTCTTCTCGCTCTTATTTGCGTATGTTAGCCACCATATCATGCTTAGTCGCTGCTGCAACCTCACCACTTTAACCTTTCCTTTCCCATTAAGCTTTGCTAGTCTTGATACCCATGGTAATGGGATTGCTAAGTCCTCGTGGCTCACAGATTACTACAACAACAGTTGCAGGTACAGGTTATGCGATGATCGTGACGCGAGAGCGATGCTTGCTTGCGTTGAGTTCTTCTTCTGCTTCTTCTTCGATCAGGGGATAGGTTCCAGGTCGGCAGCCTGGGCTAGCAGGGTGGATGCCGTTTGAGTTTTTGTTTGTGTTTCGTCCGTAGTCGGATGTTGATCTCTTGTATGATGATGTTGTATTCGTGTGGCATTGTATGCCTTTTGTATGTATCCCCACTATTATGTAATTGTTGATGTAATGATATCCACCTTGCAAAAGCGTTCCAATATGCGGGTCTATCCTTGGGGGGACCTTCGAGTTCCTTTTGGATAGGGTCGCATATTGGGCGTGACAAGTTGGTATCAGAGCCTCGACCGACCCTAGGAGCCCCCTTGATTGATCGTGTAGTTTGGCCGATGTTGAGTCTAGAAGAAAACTGATTTCTGAGTCTAGTTATATCGGAGAGTAGGAAATCTTTTTACTCCTCTGCCCCTTCGTCGCTCTGGTGAGGAATCTTGACGTAGGTGTTTTGAATTACTCCTCTTCCCCTTCAAATTTTTCTTTAGGTTCATGCAGTTGGTTTTTCGATCGTTGTTCCCCAGCTCTTTTATCCGGTGCATTTCTCGTCAAGCTGATTCGAACCTCTCTCTCTTTGGGAGATCAATCCTCAGCTCTTTTCGATCGATGTTGTTTCTCTGTCCGAAGTTGTCCTTGTTTTTTCCCACCCGCCCACCCTTTCTCATCTCGGAACCGGAGTCTGTTATCGAGTATCCATCCTACTCGTGCGAAGCCTTTGCATTCTCTCCTCAATTATTTCAACTGGTGTTTTCTCTTCAAGATATTCGTTGGTTCTCCCTTCCAGTTGCCTGTGTTTTTCCCGCCCTCCCACCCTTTTTCTTCCTGGCGTCTGAGTCTCTTTCGACCATCAATTTCATTCGTACGCAGCCCCTTCAGTCTTCCCTCAATTATTTCAATCGGTGAATTCTCGTCTCGTTTGACATTCTTCATCTCTTCTCCGGTAGATTCGATTCAAGTTTTTCGGGTTGATCACATTCTTTTCCTCAGCTCAAGTGTTTTCCCTGCTCGTTCGACTCTCACCATTTTATCTTTCCGGAGTGTCCAAGACATCTCAGGAGATTCATCTGTGTTCCAATTAATTCGAGGTTGTCACCTCATTCAAATATTTCAATTGTTCCGGTGCATCATCTATCTGTTCAACAATCCTTTTCAACGGTGTTTTCTTTTAGTGGGCCCTAACCCACAGGTCTTTTCCCAGGATCTTACTTGACTCTTCTAATTTCCCCGGAGTTATTCTCAATTCTTTTCAAGTGTGACGTAAGAATGGATTTCATCAGTCACATGCCTTCTCCAAGATCGCTTTCAAATTCTCTTCATCGTCGGCTCAACCTCTTTGCTTTTCATTCTTCCGGAGTGTCTCAACAATTTCGGTGGTGTTTCTCATCGTCTTTCTCAGCTTTGAAGACCGAAGAAGAGTTTTTCCTCTAAATCTTGTCTGTTCTCTCGAGGATTCTTGATTCTAGCTTCATGTTATCCTCTCGAATTATTCCAGTTGTCAGTTATTCTTTTCATCCATCCGGAATATTTCAGGAGTTGTTTTTGCCGTCTCGATCATCCGGAGGCCATCATTTCAGTTTTCCGTTATCCAGTCATCCCAGCGCTTCGATCAAGTGTTCTTTAATCAGCTCATGATCTCATTGTTCTCTCGAATCTAAATCCCCTCTAGCACATTTGTTCTTCTAATTCTTCCCGATGATTCATTCTCTTTCACCAGTCTTTTCCGAATTCTAACGGTGGTTCATTCAAGATTCTTTGTCCTTGATTATCATATTAATTCATTCATTCTTTCCAATCCTACCGGTGGTTCATGAAGACCTTCTCAAGTTGGCGATATGTCACTTCTCAATTCTTTTTCAAGAAGAATAAGTAGTATGCTAAATCCGGGTTGTCATCAATTTAATTTGGTGAAGGATAAGCATATAATAAATCTTATTCTTATTTCATCCAAGTGAGATATCCCATCCTTTGGAGTTTGTTCTTGATGAATAAATTCTAGTTCCAAGTGTTTTCATCTTTTCTTTTCCGGAGTTCAAATTTTCTCGGTCATCTCGTCGGAACCTCCATCTAAATCATCGTAAGATTTAATCTTATTCTTTCATCCTTCATTTCTATCTCATCATCCTTTTGTCAGCGGAGTTCTTTATGGTGGTTCTTCATGATTTAATTCATTCTTCAAGAGTTCATCAAGTAACATTCCGTCCTCTCAAGCTCGTGTTCCATTCTTTCCATGTTCAGCCGGAGTGTTGCCTAAATCCTTTCAGTCTTATCCGTTTCTTTTCTCATTCTAACCACTCCGGTTAGAACGAGTGTTTTCATAGTCTATCTGATTCAGTGAGCTTTCGATTCTCGTCATTCTCGTCGTGTCTCTCTTCTTCTCGAGTGCTCTTGTTTCTTTGCTTCTTCTCTTGAGTTCTTGATTCACCTCATCCCTTTTCCCATCCGTCTCGGTCCTAAGATCTCGGGACGAGATCTCTTGTTAGTGGAGGAGTGTTGTAACGCCCCGGATTCGATGCACCAGGTGTTCTCCAGTTATTCGCCGTCGTTGCCTTGTCATTTTCTTGCGTGTTTCATATTGCCATGTCATCATGTGCATTTCATTTTGCATACGTGTTCATCTCTTGCATCCGAGCATTTTTCCCGTTGTCCGTTTTGCAATCCGGCACTCCTATGTCCTCCGGCGTCCCCCTTTTGCCTCTTCTCTTGTGCGGGTGTTAAACATTCTCGGAATGGCCCGAGGTTGGCCAAGCGGCCTTGGTATAGCACCGGTAGACCGCCTGTCAAGTTTCGTGCCATTTGGAGGTCATTTGATACTCCAACGGTTAACCGGGTAACCGTAAAGCCCTCTTTTGTTTGCAGCCCAACACCCCTTCCAAAGTGGCTCAAAACCCATCTAACTCCCCTCCATGCTCTCGTTCGTTCGATCACGATCGCGTGGCCGAAAACCGCTCCTCATTTGGACTCTCCTAGCTCCCTCTACCTATAAATACGTCTTCCTCCCCGAAATCTCGGTGCAAACCCTAGCCCCGATCCCCTCGCGCCGCCGGACATGTCCATCCCGAGCCGGACATGTCCGCCGGCCACGTCGCTGCAGCCAATCAGGCGTCGCCACGTCACCCCGCTACCCCTCTCCTCCAACGGCGCGCCGCCACCTGTCCCTCTCTCTCCTCCCACCGCGCAGCGGCCCGCGAAGCCCGGGCGCGGCCCGCCCGAGCCCGTCCGGCCGCGCCGCCGGCCCGCGTCGCCGCGCCCGCGCCACCCGCTCCCGCTCGCCGCCTCCGGCCACTGCCTCGCCGGCGACCGCCGCCGCCGGGTGCCGTCAGCCGGGCCCTCGCCGTCCTGGCGCCGCCGCCGGCCGGCGCCCCGCGCCTTCCGGATCCGCCTCCGCCTCCAGCGCCGACGCCCCCGTAGCGGCCCCTGCCGGAGCCGCGCCCGACCCCGCCGCCTGCGCCGCCCGCGGCCGGCGGGCTCCGCCTCGCCACCGGCCGCCGCGCCCGCGAGCGCCGACCGCCGCCTCGCCGCGCCGCCCGGCCTACGTGGCCGCGCCGCCCGGCCTCACCGTCGCCTCCTCCAACCAGATCCGGCGAGGATTCGGCCCGGATCCGCCTGTCTCCGGCCGTCTCCTCGTCTCCGGCTTGTGCTCCGGCGAGATCCGCCTCCTGCCTCAAAGTCCGTGCAAAACGAGGTTGACCCGAAATCCACAGTCCCCGTTTCCTGACATTATCATGCCATGTTTGACCTGCTGTATCTCTGCATCCGTAGCTCCGTTTCGTGCGTGTAATATGTCAAATTGTTCGTCTCGACGAGTACTTCACTTCATTCCATTGCATCATTTTCATTGGAGCTCATCTTGATGCCCGAAATGCTGTTGGACGAGTGCATGTTGATGTTAATCTGCTGAAACTGTTATAACTTGCTCATTTGTCATTTTTGCCATGTTTTATGTGTGCACCCTATGAGGTTCATGTCTACATGTGTTTTGATCTATGCTATGCCATATTTCCAGGGGTGCCAACCATGTATTTTTGTGAGTTGTGTGCTGAGTGTATCAAGCTTCCTAAGTAGGGTAGTTGCTGTTGCTGTTTTCCTGACAGATTCTGTTATATTTTGTTGCTATGTTAACATGCTTCTACTAATCATTCTATGCATAATCTGGAGATGTCCTATAAACACGTTTTGATCTACATGTCATTCTCTATCCATTCATGCCCTTGGTTGCAATTATAGCCTGCTGTAGCATGTTGTTATCTTGCTCCAAAGTTCCTTGAAAATGTTGCTGTCAGCCCGTTAACATTAAGTTCCATGTTTCCATGATTGTTTGCTAGTGATCCATGCACCCTATGAACTTGCTCTTGCCATGCTTAGCTTCATAAAAATGTCTTCTTACTGTTGGTTGCCTTGCCATGCCATGTATTGCTCTGTGGTGAGTGGTTCAAGCTCACCAACATGCCTACTTATCGTTGTTTCTGCCATGTATGAATCTGTAATATAACTTGACATGTTTACATGGGTGCCATCATATTTTCTGTGCCTTTTTGGCTCATGTTCAGTAAGGGACTTTTGATCTATGCAATTAGTAGATTCATGCCATGCCTATGTTTGCCATGATATGTTCCTGTAACATGTTGTTTGATACCTCTAAACATTGCAACCTGATGTTATTTCTGCTAAAGTCTGAAACTGTTATTATTTGCAATATCTCCATGGCATTTTGAGCATGTTCTAGTTGTTTCTGGAGATAGCTCAGTGTTCATGTTTTTTTGTGCTTTACCTGTAATTCATGCCCATGCCTTTTTGTATTATGTTTGGGTGTTGTAGCTTGTCGTTTTGATGCTTGTAAGATGCCTAGTTGCTGTTATGGACAGATTGTTGCTATGACTTGTATAGTGTGCATGTGTTGAACCGTTGCTCCGTTTTGAGTGTGCTCTATATGAAACTTGCTTGTTTTTTCATGTAGTTTCATATTACCATGTTGCATCCTTGTTTTGGTGTGTTTGCTTGATGTTTGGGTGCATTTTGCATCAATGCCATGTTTAACTTGTTTTGCTCATATCTTCTAGGCCGTAGCTCCGAATCTAATGAACTTTATATGTAACTTGACTAGAATTTCGTGTAGATTATCTTGGTGATATTTAACTTGCTGTTTAACAACTTGAACATAAGGTTTATTCAGTTCTGGACCAATTTCGAAATATGCATATGAGGACTTTCCGGAATTGTTATATGTTGTTTCCGGCCTCATTTAAACTTGCCTTGATGTGTTGTTCTTGTTTGCATCATCTCTTGCCATGAGTAGCTTCATGTAGCTTGGTCATGCATCATGGTTGTTGTGCATCATGCCTTGT
Source organism: Triticum timopheevii (assembly GCA_963921465.1). Classification (NCBI taxonomy): domain Eukaryota; kingdom Viridiplantae; phylum Streptophyta; class Magnoliopsida; order Poales; family Poaceae; genus Triticum; species Triticum timopheevii. The sequence continues at coordinate 148,605,212 of OY997270.1, forward strand.
TCATGTGTGGTGTGTTTACCTATGTTGTGTGATTCTTCTCGATAGTTCCCGTTTCGTTGCGATCGTGAGGATTCGTTCATCTATGCTTGGTTCGTCTTCGTGGCTTCATCTTCTTCATGGACTCGTTCTTCTTCCTTGCGGGATTTCAGGCAAGATGACCGCTACCCTGGATCTCACTACTATCATTGCTATGCTAGTTCCTTCATTCTATCGCTATGCTGCGCTACCTATTACCTGTTTATCAAGCCATCCCATATTGCCATGAACCTCTAACCTTTGACACCTTCCTATGCAAACCGTTGTTTGGCTATGTTACCGCTTTTGCTCAGCCCCTCTTATAGCGTTGCTAGTTGCAGGTGAAGTTGAAGATTTCTCCATGGTGGACAGGATTTTGGTTGGGATATCACAATATCTCTTATTTTTATTAATGCATCTATATACTTGGTAAAGGGTGGAAGGCTCGGCCTTATGCCTGTTGTTTTTTTCCACTCTTGCCGCCCTAGTTTCCATCATACCGGTATTATGTTCCCGGATTTTGCGTTCCTAACACGGTCGGGTGATTTATTGGACCCCCCTGACAGTTCGCTTTGAATAAAACTCCTCCAGCAAGGCCCAACCTTGGTTTTACCATTTGCCTCACCACCACCTACTTTTCCCTTGGGAGTAATTAACCCAAGGGTCATCTTTATTATTAGCCCCCCCCCCCCGGGCCAATGCTTGTCTAAGTGTTGGTCCAAACTAGAGCACCGTGCGGGACCATTCCTTGGCAACTTGGATTCGTCGATACCTGTACGCTTAGCTTATCCGGTGTTGCCCTGAGAACGAGATATGTGCAGCTCCTATCGGGATGTCGGCGCATCGGGCGGTCTTGCTGGTCTTGTTTTACCATTGTCGAAATGTCTTGTAAACCGGGATTCCGAGACTGATCGGGTCTTCCTGGGAGAAGGTCTATTCCTTCGTTGATCGCGAGAGCTTGTCATGGGCTAAGTTGGGACACCCCTGCAGGGTATAAACTTTCTAGAGGCGTGCCCGCGGTTATGTGGCAGATGGGAATTTGTTAATGTCCGGTTGTAGATAACTTGACACCAGATCCGAATTAAAACACATCAACCGCGTGTGTAGCCGTGATGGTCTCTTCTTGGCGGAGTCCGGGAAGTGAACACGGTTTCTGGGTTATGTTTGACGTAAGTAGGTGTTCAGGATCACCTCTTGATCATTGCTAGCTTCATGACCGTTCCGCTTGTTCTCTTCTCGCTCTTATTTGCGTATGTTAGCCACCATATCATGCTTAGTCGCTGCTGCAACCTCACCACTTTAACCTTTCCTTTCCCATTAAGCTTTGCTAGTCTTGATACCCATGGTAATGGGATTGCTGAGTCCTCGTGGCTCACAGATTACTACATCTATTGATACCTTACCTGCAATCCTAAATGCTTAGTATAGGATGCTAGTTTATCATCATTGGCCCTATATTCTTTTTAGTCTGCCTTCCTATACTATCGGGTCGTGATCACTTGGGAGGTGATCATGGGTATATACTATACATACATACTATACAGATGGTGACTAAAGTCGGGTCAGCTCGTTCAGTACCCGCAAGTGATTCCGATGTGGGGGCTGGAAGGACAGGTGGCTCCATCCCGGTAGAGGTGGGCCTGGGTTCCCGACGGCCCCCGACTGTTACTTTGTGGTGGAGCGACAGGGCAGGTTGAGACCACCTAGGAGACAGGTGGGCCTGGCCCTGTTCGGCGTTCGCGGATACTTAACACGCTTAATGAGATCTTGGTATTTGATCTGAGTCTGGCTACTGGACTATACGCACTAACCAACTACACGGAACAGTTATGGGCACTCGACGTCATGGTATCAGCCGAAGCCTTCGTGACATCAGCAATTGAGCGCCACGCACCGGATTGGAACGTAAGCCTGCTCTTGTATTAAGGGGGCTAGTTCTGCTTCCGGCCGCGTTCGCAACATGCAGGTGTGCAATGGGCGATGGGCCCAGACCCCTACGCGCATAGGATTTAGACCGGCGTGCTTACTTCTCTGTTGTGCCTAGGTGGGGCTGCGACGTGTTGATCTTCCAAGGCCGGGCATGACCCAGGAAAGTGTGTCCGGCCAATGGGATCGAGCGTGTTGGGTTATGTGGTGCACCCCTACAGGGAAGTTAATCTATTCGAATAGCCGTGATCTTCGGTAACAGGACGACTTGGAGTTGTACCTTGACCTTATGACAACTAGAACCGGATACTTAATAAAACACACCCTTCCAAGTGCCAGATACAACCCGGTGATCTCTCTCTAACAGGGAGACGAGGGGAGGATCGCCGGGTAGGATTATGCTATGCGATGCTACTTGGAGGACTTCAATCTACTCTCTTCTACATGCTGCAAGATGGAGGTGGCCAGAAGTGTAGTCTTCGACAGGATTAGCTATCCCCCTCTTATTCTGGCATTCTACAGTTCAGTCCACCGATATTGCCCCTTTACACATATACCCATGCATATGTAGTGTAGATCCTTGCTTGCGAGTACTTTGGATGAGTACTCACGGTTGCTTTCTCCCCACTTTTCCCCCTTTCCTTTCTTTCTAGTTGTCGCAACTAGATGCTGGAGTCTAGGAGCCAGACGCCACCATCGACGACGACTCCTACTACGCTGGAGGTGCCTACTACTACGTGCAGGCTGCTGACGACGACCAGGAGTAGTTAGGAGGATCCCAGGCAGGAGGCCTGCGCCTCTTTCGATCTGTTTCCTAGTTTGTGCTAGCCTTCTTAAGGCAAACATGTTTAACTTATGTCTGTACTCAGATATTGTTGCTTCCGCTGACTCGTCTATGATCGAGCACTTGTATTCGAGCCCTCGAGGCCCCTGGCTTGTATTATGATGCTTGTATGACTTATTTATGTTTTAGAGTTGTGCTGTGATATCTTCCTGTGAGTCCCTGATCTTGATCGTACACATTCGCGTGCATGATTAGTGTACGATTGAATCGGGGGCGTCACAGGAGAGGTGCTTTGTAATGGGTTCAATCTTGCGGTGCTTATTCCCAGTGACAAAAAGGGACATGAAACGTATTTGTATTGTTGCCATTAAGGATAAAAGGATGGGGTTTGTTCATATTGATTGGATATATCCCTCTACATCATGCCATCTTGCTTAAGGCGTTACTCCGTTCTTGTTAACTTAATATACTAGATGCATGCTGGATAGCGGGCGATGTGTGGAGTAATAATAGTAGATGCAGGCAGGATTTAGTGTACTTTTCATGGACTTTATGCCTATATTCATGATGATTGCCTTAGATATCGTCATAACTATGCGCTTTTCTATCAATTGATCAACAGTAATTTGTTTACCCATTGTATGCTTTCTTTCAAGAGAGAAGCCTCTAGTGAAATCTTTGGCCCCTGGGTCTATTTTTATCATATTATTTTCAGATCTATAAAATCAAAAACAGAAAAATATCTTGCTGCAATTTATTTATTTTTATCTTATTTTGCGATTTTACTTATCTTTTATATCTATCACTATCAGATCTCATCCTTGCAAGTAATCGCAAAGGGATTGACAACCCCTTTTTCGTGTTGGGTGCAAGTTTTTGTTTGTTTGTGCAGGTGCTATCATTGGAGACTTGTGTGTTCCTCCTACTAGATTGATACCTTGGTTGTTAACCGAGGGAAATACTTATCTCTACTTTGCTGCATCACCCTTTCCTCTTCAAGCGAAAAACTAATGCACGCTCAAGAAGTAGTAGTTTTCTAACTATGTATGGAAGGCATATTAATTGTCCTCTAAACTTACCAATGAGTTTTGTCTTTCGAGGTTTTCTCATATAAGTTATTAAAGAGAAATTTACCTTTATATGTCATACAATTTTGTCCTTGTATTTTTTAACCTCATTTTAAAGGAGTTTTCAATGACATATCATTTCACACTCTTTTCCCTTATGAGTCTTCTCTCTAAGTTTCTCATAAAAGGTTTTCAATGAGGCGATATATGAGATACTTTCCATTTTCCCCATGGGGTTTTAAAGAAAAGTATACAAAGCATATTTATTGTTCTCCAAACTCACTAATGAGTTTTCTCCTTCTTCAAAGGTTTTTTGCATGTGAGTTATCAAGGAGGCAATAATCATAATATGTTGCATCATTTTCTCCTTATATTATTTGTCCACACGGTTTAAAGGAGTTTTAGCAACCTATCAGCACTATTCTCCTCATATTTTTCCCATACGGATTTTGGGGGAGACTCTCAAGATTATACGAAGGATTTCCCAAGTTGGAATATGAATATACAAGAAGCCTTCAACGATGAAACACTAAAGAAGCAATGTTGTACAAGGGGAAGTGTTAGGAAATAATTAGTGAATTAATTAGGACATGTTTATTTTTAATTAGAAAATGATATTAACAAAGAGTCATCAGGAAAGGGGTGTGTCTAGCCTCGAACATTTATGCCCCTTCTCCCTCTCTCTCTCTCTCTCTCGCTCGCGCTCTCTCTCTCTCTCCCTCTCCCTCTCTCTCTCTCTCTATCTCTCTCTCTCTCCAACATAAACTGTTCTGGTGGGATGCCTCCGAACACGCACCTATTTTTCCCACCTCTTCTAGATGTATATATACTTGAGAATCAATAGAAATCAGGATTGATCATTCATTCACTTTCAATCTCATTTTACTCCAACATGGACCATGGTATTGTGACCGTGCATAAACCAAATCGTCTTCCTGGTCATTTTAGGACTCCCGACTGTAAATGTTGTTAGATCAACTCCAACGTGTCGACCCAAACAGATGCAGATTTTGTATGATTTTTCTGTTTGGGTTGGCTGGAGGCGCGTTGTCCGGCCGCGGCCGTGCAGATCTGGCTGATGCGCCCAATCGGCTGACCCATTTGGTCCGGCCTGCTATTGGGAGGCCAAATTTTCACAATTAACATTCTATGCATATAAATCCAAATAGAAAGAAACATTACAACCAAATAAAACACATATTTTTTGCATCACAATAAATAGTTCACAACCAAATAAAAATATCATAGTTACAACCAAATGATATTTAAATTGTCACAAATACATTGAAAGAAAAGAGCCGGTACATTTATTGGTTGCCAATGTGAGTCCACATATGCTCAGCCAAATCATTTGGAAGCTAAATGTGAGCATTTCTCTCACACATTTCTGTATGAAATTGGGTAAATTGTGCAAATGTTTACTGGTTCGTGCACAAGCTCAACATTGTCATCCTAGAAATCTGAAAGCACAAGTGCTCCCTAGGTGATTTTGGTAATTAATGACAACATATTTCTTATTGGACTAATATCTTTATCTAGTATATTTAAGATAGTTCAACAATGGCGTGACATGATCAAGAGGATGTGGAACCCCTTAAAGATACTAAGGATAAAGATTGGCAAAAGCTCAAGACTCTTCAATTCTATTTTAGTGATCCAAGATCACATTGAGTCCATAGGAAAAGCCAATACTATTAAAAGGGGATGAGGTGTCGCTTAATGGTCTACTTGCTCAAAGTGCTTAGTGATATGCTCCAAAGCCCACAACCACTTCTCATATCAAAATATGTCCTAAACCTAAATTCAAACTCGGCCCTAACGATTTGATCTATCTGGCGCCACTGAGTTCCTTTGACATGGCCATAACCAGAAACCCTAATTAGTTCGGTCTCACCGATAGGGATTTCGGTCTCACCGAGATGGGATTGCAAACTCTTGGTTTCCGTTCGTAACTTTTTGGTCTCACCAAAATGAGTGATTGGTCCCACCGAGTTCGCAATGCAAACTCTCTGTTTCCTTTTCGTAATGTTTTGGTCATACCAAAGGGAGCCATCGGTCCCACCGAGTTTTCTTGACCAACTCTCTGGTTTGCTTATTGCTGAAATCGGTCCCATCAAGTTCATGCAATCGGTCACACGGAGATGAGGTTTTTCCCTAACTCTAGCACATCGGTCCCACCGAGTCGATCATGTCGGTTCCACCGAGATTCCTAACGTTCACATTTTGAGCTGAATCAGTCCCACCGAGTTCACCTATTCGGTCTGACCGAGTTGGGTCCAATGTGTGTAACGGTTAGATTCTGTGTGGAGGCTATATATACCCCCTCCACCCCCTTCTCTATTCAAGAGAGAGCCATCAGAACGTGCCCACACTTCCACTACTCATTTTATGAGAGAGAACCACCTACTCATGTGTTTGAGACCAAGACATTCCAATTCAACTACAAGAATCTTCATCTCTAGCCTTCCCTAAGTTGCTTTCACTCAAATCATCTTTCCACCATAGACAAATCTGTGAGAGAGAGTTGAGTGTTGGGGAGACTATCATTTGAAGCACAAGAGCAAGGAGTTCATCATCAACACACCATCTATTACCTTTCGCAGAGTGGTGTTTCCTAGATTGGTTAGGTGTCACTTGGGAGCCTCCGTCAAGATTGTGGAGTTGAACCAAGGAGTTTGTAAGGGCAAGGAGATCGCCTACTTTGTGAAGATCTACCCAAGTGAGGCAAGTCCTTCATGGGCAATGGCCATGGTGGCATAGACAAGGTTGCTTTTCGTGGACCCTTCGTGGGTGGAGCCCTCTGTGGACTTGCGCAATCGTTACCCTTTGTGGGTTGAAGTCTCCACCAACGTGGATGTTTGATAGCACCACCTATCGGAACCACGCCAAAAATCTCTGTGTCTTCATTGCATTTGCACACTCCCATCCCATCCCTTTACTCTCTTGCAAATTGCATGCTTTACTATTTTCACTGCTTATACTCTTGTCATGCTTGCTTGAAATGTATTGTGAATGTTTAAACTTGTGCTAAAACTCCACCTCAACTTAAAGAACTTAAAAACTGCTACTTTTGCTTATCGAGAGTCTATTCACCCCCCCCCCTCTAGACACCTCTTCTCGATCCTTTCAAATGGTATTAGAGCTTTGGTCTCCATTGCTTTGGTTTAATCACCATTGGAGGAAGATGGATGAGTCTACGATTGGGAGTTTCAGACGTAGAGTGCCTATGCTTAATGGAGAGTGCTATAGTGCTTGGAAAAATGAAATGCTTGATATTTTCAATGAATATCATGAACAAGTATATTACTAGCCCCTGTGCGCCTCCTATTTATCCCTTGCATCCTACCCCCAATGAGTCTCTCGACATGATCCGCAATCTTAGAACTATTAATCTTATCATAAGAGGATTTCCTAGAAATTTGATTCACTACTACAGGATGCTCCTAACACGACACTACGATCATAGACCCTTTGACGAAACTGTGTGCGATGCATTAATCGCAAACGATGGTGTAAAAAACGTCAAAAAGGTGCAAAACGTTTGCAATGACGGATGCATCAAACACGGTTCATATTTTAGTTTGATGTGTGATGCAGGGCATACAGTTCAGTGCAATTAACTGTTTGCGACGAGGAGAAACAAAAGAAACAGGCAGCCAGATGAAGGTGTGTGCGATAAACATCATACGGTTCACTAGGATGAACTGTTTGTGATTAGGCAACACAAAAGAAACGGTCAGCCAGATCAAGGTGTGTGCAATATATGGCATGCGGTTCATTCGGATTAACTATTTGTGTTGAGACATGAGAACATAAACGGTTCAATATAACAAGATGTGCGTGATACGCGGCAAACAGGTATGTAATAAGAAATGTGTGCGAAGACCGATAATAACACAAACGATTGCTGCTAATAAGATGTGTGTGTTGTGCGATGGGATTGCATACAGAACACCAACACACACACACACACACACACACACACACACACACACACACATACACACACACACACACACACACACACACACACACACTTATAAGGACATGGTTGCATACCAAATTAAACATCCACTTACATAGGTGGCTACTACAACCATGGCATTTGCACACACCAAAGTAAACTATTACATGCATAATTACATAGGTGGCTACTACACACATGACATTTCAACACACCAAAGTAAAATATATACTACATGCATGATTAACTAGAATAAATGATCATCTGGTCATCATCTACTGCTTGTGACGCTTGCTCTGCTTGTGGGTCAATTCGGGCTCGTCGATTTGGGTAAAGAGGCACTTCCTAATGTCAACGATCCGCCTGTGCATCTTGTAGCATGTGTACACGCTCTTGGCTGCGAACCTGCAATATCGATTGGCACGCCCTGATGGCAGTTCTAATTCGCAGCGTGTAACTCCATCGTGTCGCACATAATTGCCTCGCGTGGCAACGTGCGCAGCACAACCGCATGCATATGGGCCCCCTGATGTGATCATGCGCAGGCCCAACCGATGGCAGGGCACACGCGGAGGGACGCAAGTAGAGCGCTCCGCAGTCGGTGTGGGAGTCCTAGTTTAGGGGGGTCGTCGGGTGTCCGGTCTATTGGATATGGGCCGAACTGGTGGGCCATCGAGATACAAGACTGAAGATCACCTCTCGTATCCGGAAGGGACTTCCGTATGTGTGGATGGCAAGTATAGGTGTCCGGATATGCTATTTGCATTATGTTAAACCGACTTTGTACAACCCTAAGTCCCTCCAGTGTCTATATAAACCAGAGGGTTAGATCGGAGGGCGGATCACAACAGTGCTAGGCTAGCCAATCTAGGGTTAGCCAACTAGATCTATTGGTAGATCAACTCTTGTAACCCCTATACCCTCGAAAGTAATCAAGCAGGAGTATGGTTTTACGTCCATTAAGAGGGCCCGAACCTGGGTAAACACTATGTGTGACGCCCCAAAACCGATTCTCCAGTTGCCTTCCATTTATCTTAGTTGTTGTTGTGTGCTTACTGTGTTTGGTTGCACTATCATAATTGTCTTTCATATTTTATTTCATTCCTATATGTTTATGCCATGATCATGTTGAGTGCCTTGCCGTATTTTCTATTCTTACATCATGATCATCATTGGTTATGTTGCATTGCCATGCCCATCTCATTGTCATAATGCATTATGTTCTTGCCATGTTCATCTTGTGCATTGTCCCTTATATATGTTGTGTGTTGCTCTAGTTGATGTGTGTGCATCACCCCTTGCCATCTCTCTATCTCTCAATCTATGGCCAAGCACCATCACCTCCTCCTTCCTTATTCTTTCTTTCATTTTGGCAAGTGACATTTTTCCCTCCTCCATAAATGTTCATTCTTTTCATGAGGCTAGTTCACCATGCCTACACCCTCTCTGCCAATTTTCAGCTCATTTCGAGCTGTTTTGGTTGGGTTAAAAAATGGCTCAACTTTGAATTTAATTCAAACTTGAATTATTTTTCTACAACTAAAAATGTCCAAAGCAATTTTATCAAATAGAGCATCATTCCAGGAGCATGATGATACTCTTATATGTGCCAAATTCATCTGCTACCTCCCTGGCCTTTTCCTTTTCTTCATCTACGAATTTCAAATTTACAGAATTAAGAAGAAAAGGGGAAGCCCTCCCAGTGCAGCCACCTGGGCATTTTCCCTCACCCGCAGCCCAACCAAGCCTAGCAGAAGCTCGAGCGCAGCCCACCTGGCCCAACTCTGTTCACGGCCACCTCCTCCGTTTTCCCTCCGTCTCCCTCACTCCAAACTCAGAGCGCTCGCGATGTCGCGCTGTGAGCTCACGAACATCGAGGCCAGCGGCTCCCGCGCCCTCCTATAAAGCCGCTGCCCCGTGCCCTAGGATTTCCCCCTTCCCCCTCAAGCCGCCACCACCTCTCTCTTCGTTCGTTCCTCCTTCGTTCCCAACCGAGGGTTCCTGATCAAAGCCTGGTTAACCCAGCCGTTATACCGTAAAGTAGCGCGAACTCCTCAGTTGGTGTCCGGATAGTTGGCTGTCATATCAAAATATTGATAGGCAGGCACGACCCGCTACTCCGGCAACGGTATGAATTCCGCTCTAAGGGTGGGGTTCAGCCTAGCCCATAGATGTGACTATATCACACGGGGCTGGCCTAATGGTTTGCCACATGGAATCAAGTCAACGTGGTTCGTCCCGTTAACATATGGTAATTACTGTATGAGGGGAAAGTGTTGAAGACTTATTCTTTGGTGTGGTAATTGTTGGTGATCCGAGGACAACCGTTAGAGTGGTGGGCCAGTAAAGCTTGGCCTTTGCACTTGGCATCTTTTAGAAGATGTTATTTGTGGTTTCGTACCCGCGGGGGCTTTATGTGAGATGGAGCCCCCAGACTACTGGGTCCAGAGGTAGTGCAATTAAATTGATGTGGTTGATATTGTCCGGACGGTCGATGTGATCGGGGGAGATCGGCCGTACTTTTATGCTCTGGAGGATCTTTTGACTTCGCCGTTATTGGACTCCTCCCCTCATTGTTTCCGGCACACGACCAGCCACTTTATTTTGAGGATCCGACATTCTCTATTGGTATGCTTGGCCGTCCTTCTAGGAGAACCATGAATTTCACATGGTTGATCGAGTATGTTGCTCGGGTCGGATAGGCTTGAGTTGTTCTTTGTCCGCTGACCGGACTGGGAGTTGCTGGATCTGGCATCAACTTCCCTGACTTGACGTTTATGACAATTGCGCTAAGGCTTGAGGATGCCTCTTCGTGTATCCTTCGTATTGTCTTGGACCGTTGTGGTGTGTTGACGTCAGGGTATGTGCCTTGGGTTCTCCTGCTTAGGTTGAGGTAGCAAATTATGCCATGTGTGCCCTTTGTCAGGGCGGTCGAGTCCTTATTTTTCGGTGGCTAGGACCTTGGTCCACCTATCCATGAGCAAATCTTGGTTAGCGTTAAGCTGTTGTTGCTTCCTTTGCAGGCTCCTTGCCGTGGTCATGAGCCGTCACTTGAAGCGAACTTGCTCTACTGGATCCTCAGGCACGCCGCATTCGGCATCGCCGAGGCTTGCCTCATCTTTGGAGGAGGGCATATAGTTGTTCCTCTCCAAGTATCCCACCGTGGCTAGTCCGGCTTCCTTGAAGGCAGGCTGATCAGGGTTGTATTCATCTTTGGCACCATCCGAATTGTTTTCATCTCCTGCGCCGGTATTGTTGTGGCGGGGCTTGGAGCAGCGTTGACGACGCCCATGCATTGCTTGCTTCCCTGAGGGTTATCCTCTGTTGCCTCATCGCCATTGGTTTCCTTCGAAGTGTCCGCCATATATATATTATATGAGGAGGTGGCTGTCCACCGCCCCGTGAGCGGTGGTTCTTGTTCTTCTCCTGCATCGTCGTCCATACCGTCGATGTCTTCGGAGTCAAAGTCTAGCACATCGGTTAAATCATCGACCGTGGCTATGAAGTGGGTGGTGGGTGGGCAACGGATTCCTTCGTCGCCTACTTCCCACTCAAGCCGGACATTGTTCAGCCATGAGTTTCCTAACAAAGAGAGAGATTTCAACGAGTTTAGCACATTGCCAAGGGGCGAGTGCTGGAAAATATCCGCAGCGGTAAACTCCATTATCGGAGCCTGACCAGTCTCAGCGGGCTCGGGAGCGCGCGGGCTAGAACCTACAGCCAGATACGAGTCCGGGGGTCCGGTGTTACAGGGTTCCCTAGAGGTAAGGCCTGTGTTCGGCTCTACCGCCGATGAGTGTGCGGCTGGCAGGGTGGGGTCCATCCATCCGTCCTCGGGCGATGCAATCTGGTCCGGATTTAGGTCCGGGGTTCCTGGAGGGGTGATATCCCTAGCATTATCCGACAGCAGGTCTAAGCCGTGCTCATCGTGATTGTCCGGCGCTCCTGTTGCAGGCCCGAACCCGTCGAAGATCAAATTTCTGTGGATATCGGCCGTGTGGTTCAGGTTTCCAAACCTGACCTGATGGCCAGGGGCGTAGCTGTCGATCTGCTCCAGATGGCCAAGCGAATTTGCCCGCAGTGCGAAGCCGCCAAACACGAAGATCTGTCCGAGGAGAAAAGTCCCACCCTGGACCGTGTTGTTGACGATTGAAGGAGCCATCAAGCCTCGCAGTGATGACACAGAGGAACTCTCAATGAAAGCACCAATGTCGGTGTCAAAACCGGCGGATCTCGGGTAGGGGGTTCTGATCTGTGCGTCGTAGGCTAAATGTAACAGGAAGCAAGGGACACAATGTTTACCCAGGTTCGGGCCCTCTCGATGGAGGTAAAACCCTACTTCCTGGTTGATTGATATTGATGATATGAGTAGTACAAGAGTAGATCTACCACGAGATCATAGAGGATAAACCCTAGAAGCTAGCCTATGATGATTATGGTTGTGATCGTGATCGGTCTTCTAGGGACCAACCTCTCCAGTTTATATAGACAACGGAGAGGGCTAGGGTTTACCCGGAGTCGGTTACAAGAAAGGAAATATAATATCCGGATCGCCAAGCTTGTCCTCCACGCAAAGGAGAGTCCCATCCGGACACGGGACGGAGTCTTGAGTCTTGTATCTTCACGCTCCAATAGTCCGGACGATGTATATAGTCCGGCTGTCCGGATACCCCCTAATCCAGGACTCCCTCAGCAGCCCCTGAACCAGGCTTCAATGACGATGAGTCTAGCGCGCAGTCTTGTCTTCGGCATTGCAAGGAAGGTTCCATCTACGAATACTCCAAAGTTATTATCGAACACTTGAAGCGTGTCCGGATCTGCAAAATGATCTTCATATACCGTCGTAGAGAGAATGATATTTCACAGACGTAATCTGCTAACAACCTTTTTTGGACAGCATGACATGTCATTACGGTCAGGTCATTATTCGAACCGTTTTCCCACAACCAGCCACAACGCATAATGCGAGGCGGTTTCCTTGACACGTCTTGTCAAAACAGAGATCGTGTCCCCTTATCACGGGATTCTCATCAATACGGGTATGGGTAACCCAACCGCGCCATCAATCGTGGCGCTTGGGAAGCAAGCGATTCTCAACGGGCTAGTGGGGAGGCGCACCGCTTTTACCGCCTCTATAAAGGGATAATGGTTGCCCATTTTTACTCACACCTTCTTCCTCCCTTGCTCACCCTTGCCTCCTCGAGCTCCAGCGCCCTACCCAAGTCTTCTCCGCACAGCTAAACATGTCCGTAGCAGGAGGCAAGTGGGTGGCCTCCACCGTGAAGGAGAAGCATATCGTGAATCTTCAGGCGGCCGGATACTTGGCCGTAGACATCACGCACCGGCTACCGGACGCCGGGCAAATCATTCCAACTCCGGAACCTCATGAGAGGGTCGTGTTTGTTGCCCACTTCGTCCGTGGACTGGGATTTCCACTTCATCGCTTCGTCCGCGGGCTCATGTTCTACTATGGGCTAGATTTCCATGATCTAGCCCCAAATTTCATCTTCAACATCTCGGCGTTTATCGTCGTGTGCGAGGCCTTCCTCCGTATCAAGCCTCACTTTGGCTTGTGGCTACAAATCTTCTGCGTGAAGCCAAAGATCGTGAGCGGCCAGCAAGCAGAGTGCGGAGGGGCATGGTGGGCAAGATGCCTAACATTGCCTGGCTTAGCGGCTCCTTCGCGGAGACTGTGAAAGGGTGGCAGTCGCGGTGGTTCCACATCAGCGAGCTACGCGACGCCAACTGGGTGGCGGCCCCTGAATTTAGATCCGGGACTCCCACGCGGCTCACCTCCTGGGAAAGGAAGGGCCTGGCCTGGGGTGAACCTGCATCACTAACCGGACTCCAGAACTGTATCAAAAATATGAAGGACAAGTACATCAAGCTTGTCAACGTGGTCCAGGTCATGCTTGTTCGCTGGATTCTTCCGTGCCCAAGAAGGGTATTCAATCTGTGGGAGTTCGTCCTGGCCGAACACCAGTCGCTTTGAAAGCCCTATGGCATGACGCAGAAAGACGCATGGAAGGCGTTGTTCAAGGCCTCCGAAGTACCTCCTCCCACATCTGAGCACCGTGGACTTCATGCCGCGCGACCTCCTCGTCCAGTGAGTTTTCTGACTACCACCGGATTCGGTTCTTCCCAGTATATTCATGGGGGAGTTTTAAGTAATTGTGTATATTTGATCGGGATTATGTGGAGACAGTGGAGCGAATTGACTGTCCGGCTCTGCTGCCAGAAGGTCCAGCCGATGCTCTCCTGACGGAGATGCTAGTCCCGACACCCTACAAGGCGCCGGAAAAGAAGGCCCCGGGGGCCAGGAAGGGTCTCTAGCATAAGGTCATACCGAACGCCTCGTCTGAAGTTGACGAGACACACTCCTCCCCCGAAGGGGAGGAAGAAGAGGAAGGGGCCGCCCCATACGGAGAGGATGGGGGGCCTAAGATGGCGGACTAGGGGGCCGAGAAAGGCCCCCAGCGCAAGGCCGTCATACCCTCGTCGTCCAACGATGACGAGGCAGATTCCTCCCGCGGAGGCGGGGGGAAACAAGAAGAAACTCTGCCTCCCCACACTGGGAGGAGAAAAAGAGGAAAGCCGCCCCGGAGGGGGAGGCTAGGACATCCAAGAAGGGAAAGGCATCCCTTTCGGACTACTCCACCATGGCCGCCTACAGCAAAGAGGGGTGGCTGCCCAGGGGGAAGCCCCTAGTAATATCGCATGTATCCGCACTCTATTGTACCTTAGTGCGGCCTTGTTTCATAGCCTTGTTGTAATCCCAAACATATATGCTGTCCGGTCAGGGTCCAAGGCGGAGTTCCAGATGTCGTACATGTGGGATTCAAGATCCCCGCGGATCGTGTCGATGAGAGCCGCAGTAAGCCGGGCTCTCAGCTGAATACTGGAGCGCAAGGAGCGCGAGAAGCAAGATGCTAGAGTGGGCGAGGTATAGCAAGAGCTCCAGGAGCTCAGCAAAAAGTTCGAGTCCTTGGAGCATGATCTTAAGATGAAAGAGGTCGAGCTTGCGAAGGCCCTTGCGAGTATGAAGGACGCTAAGGCCGAAGCCGAGAAGGCACAACAGGAAATCCAAGCGGCCAAGAAGATAGCTGCGGGTAAGACATTCTTTATGCAAAGTAAGCATGTGGAGGAGGCATTTCTTTTACTTACCCGAATTCGGAGCTCTCCAGGGGCATTCGCAGATCTGCCACGCAGCGTGTCAGACGCCGCGGAGTTCTACCTTGCCGAGGAGGGTAGAGCAACGGAGAAGCTGTTTTGCTCCCAGTATGCTGGGGCCGAACACCCAATGCCTCTGAGTGAACAACTGAAGCAGTTGGTTGAACTCCACAGGGTGGTTGAAGTGGCTATGAAAGATTTCATAGTCCGGATGTGGCCTGGTGAGCCCCTGCCCACTAGCTACATCGGCCTAATCAAGCGGATGGTAAATGGCTGTCCGCGGCTTGAAGTGATCAAGCGATCCATTTGCATTGAGGGTGCCCGCCGGGCCTTTGCCCGTGCAAAGGTGCAATGGGGCAAGATGGATGCGGAGAAGCTGGTGAAGGACGGGCCGCCGGAGGGCAAGGTGCATCACTGTCCCGAAAAATATTATGATGGCGTTATGAAGGGCGCTCGTCTCGTGGCCGGTGAATGTACCAAGGTTACGATCCTTGAGTAAATGTACTTCTGTCATTGTTGTAGTGTAAAGACAAAGTTACTTGCGCTATGTAGCGCTTTTGATTTAAAATATTACCTTCTATGCGGTTGTTTATAAAATTCTGAAAGTAGGCCAGTCGTCGGCTTCCGCCCCCATGCAACTAGTACTGGGGTGTTCCTTGAAAAACCCGGACACTCTATATCCAATTTTTTTGGTCCTTTAAGGAGGTATCCGACGCAGTGAACAAGGCAATCGGACTATGCGGATTTATAACTTTCATTTAGCCATAGAAGTCTACAATTTTAAATTTCGGCGAAGCCCCTAGAATTTTGAAGGCCGAATTGGGGCGCTATATACGCCAGAATCGGACGAAGCCGATTCCTCGCCTAAAGCGGAAAAATCTTTAAGGATTTTAAGACCTCTCAAACAGCGACCAGCTCTCGCCGCATCATGCCGGTCAGTTTTCGGCTTTCCCTACTAGGTGCTTGTCCGGAAGAACCGGGACACAATCGCAGTAGTTCTCCATACGCTACCTTAGCCGATATAACGGAACGTAAGGTACCAAAACAAGGGAGCCGGGCAAACCCAACTATTGACCCAAGACGTGATTCGGAGCTGATGCATATAGTGCTATAAGTTTGGGGTGCCGCACTGTTGAAAGTGTTTGGACTTGTTTTGCCATGTTATGGGGTACCATAAGAAGCCCCTGGCAAACTAATCGTACCAAGGTGTACGGATGCAATATTAAATAAACATTTGCAAGGAAAATGCGCAAATAGGAATAATAAGCTGACGCTATATATTTACTCCCATTGATGAATAATATGTTTAAGTGTATGTGTACAATGTTTGCGTTTAAGCAGAAGTAAATAGGACTATTTAAAATGTCCTATCCAAGGACAGGCTGCATGTAGGTATGTAAAACTGGTATAACGATCGTGAACAGATTCCACCTGGGTATTTCCTTTTGTGCGCAAAGCCTGTTGCCTCCTTGGTTTTCTCTCCTATGTAAGTCCGACAATCCAGCTCATCTGAAGAGGCTTCCCTAAAGCAATGTCCTGAAAGATAAAAAGGGAGGGTTATGAAGGTAAGTGGCAGTTATACCGCACTGTTGACTGAGTCACTGTTGCGCCTCTGCCTATGCCCATGGTATTTTGAGTGCGTAATTGTGTACGCGCGACACGAATGCTGCTTTGATGGGGCTCGAGCGGAGTCCGGACTGCTAGTCGCGCTCTTGGCGTGCCTAATGATCCTGTTGCGGGGTGCTCCGGATTCGGTTGACGGTGCTCAAGGTTGTTGTCGCCGGATTGGTGGTTTTTCGGAGGAGGCTGCATTGTACTTTCGCCGTGAGGGCTGCAGTATGCTCTTCTGTACGGAGAGAGCGGTCCATATTTCCGTTGACTATTATGACCCCGCGTGGTCCTGGCATCTTGAGCTTGAGGTATGCATAGTGTGGTACCGCATTGAATCTAGCAAATGCGGTTCATCCAAGCAGTATGTGGTAACCACTACGGAAAGGGACGATATCGAAGATTAACTCTTTGCTTCGGAAGTTATCTAGAGATCCGAAGAAGACCACATGCCATTTATTGCTCTATGGTGAGTTGTACAAGCTCACCAACATGCCTACTTATCGTTATTCCTGCCATGTCTGAATCTGTCATATCACTTGCCATGTTTGCATGGATGCTACCATGTTTTCTGTTGATTTTTGGAATAAGTTCAGTAAGGGATTTTTGTTCTTTGTCTTTAGTGCTAGCATACCATGCCTTTGTTTGCCATGTTAAGTTCCTGTAACATGTTGTTTGATAGCTCTAACTATTGCAACCTGATGTTATTTTCTGCTAAGTCTGTAAACTGTTATTTTTTGCAATCTTGCCATTGCCTTTTGAGCATGTTCTAGTGTTTTCTGGACATAGCTCAGTGTTGATGTTTTGTCATGCTTTACCTATACTTCATGCCCATACCTTTTATTTCACGTTGCGATGTTGTAGCCTATTGTTTTGACGCTTGCTAGATGCCTAGTTGCTGTTTTGGACAGCTTGTCCTTTAAACTTGTATAGAGTGTATGTGTTGAACCGTTGCTGCGTTTTGAGTGTGCTCTAAAACTTGCTTGATTTTGTATAAGTTTCATATAATCATGTTGCATCCTTGTTTTGAGAGTGTTCGCTTGATGTTTGAATGTATTTTGCATCAATGCCATGTTTAACATGTTTTGCTCATATCTTCTAGGCCGTAGCTCCGGATTAAATGAACTTTATATGTAACTTGACTAGAATCTCATGTAGATCATCTTGGTGCATCTTAACTTGCTGTTTAACAACTTGAACATAAGGTTTATTCAGTTCTGGACCAATTTTCTAAATTTGCATATGAGGACTTACCGAAATTGTTATATGTTGTTTCCGGCGTCATTTAAACTTGCTTTGATGTGTTTCTCTTATATGCATCATCTATTGCCATGAGTAGCCTCATATAGCTTTGTCATGCATCATGCTTGGTTGTGCATCATGTCATGTATATGTGTGGTGTGTTTACCATGTTGTGTGCTTCTTCTCGATAGTTCCTGTTTCATTGCGATCGTGAGGATTCGTTTGTCTACGCTTGGTTCGTCTTCGTGGCTTCATCTTTTTCATGGACTCGTTCTTATTCCTTGCGGGATTTCAGGCAAGATGACCGTCACCTTGGATCTCAGTACTATCATTGCTATGCTAGTTGCTTTGTTCTATCGCTATGATGCGCTACCTATCACTTGTTCTTCAAGC
Source organism: Triticum timopheevii (assembly GCA_963921465.1). Taxonomy (NCBI): domain Eukaryota; kingdom Viridiplantae; phylum Streptophyta; class Magnoliopsida; order Poales; family Poaceae; genus Triticum; species Triticum timopheevii. The sequence goes on from OY997270.1 coordinate 148,623,381, forward strand.
CTCCCAAATTGCCATGTCAGCCTCTAACCTTTTCATCCTTCCTAGCAAACCGTTGCTTGGCTATGTTACAGCTTTTGCTCAGCCCCTCTTATAGCGTTGTTAGTTGTAGGTGAAGTTGAAGATTGCTCAATGATGGACAAGATTATGTTGGGATATCACAATATCTCTTATTTAATTAATGCATCTATATACTTGGTAAAGGGCGGAAGACTCGGCCTTATGCCTGGTGTTTTGTTCCACTCTTGCTGCCCTAGTTTCCGTCATACCGGTGTTATGTTCCTTGATTTTGCGTTCCTTATGCGGTTGGGTGATTTATGGGACCCCCTTGACAGTTCGCTTTGAATAAAACTCCTCCAGCAAGACCCAACCTTGGTTTTACCATTTTCCTCACCTAGCCCTTTTTCCCTTGGGTTTCTGGAGCCTGAGGGTCATCTTTATTTACCCCCCCCCCCCCGCCCCCCGGGGCAGTGCTCGTCGTGAGTGTTGGTCCAACCTGTCAGCCGCCGGTGGTCACCAAGGGCAACTCTGTGCTGGCCTACCGGAAGTTTGGACAATCCGGTGTGCCCCGAGAACGAGATATGTGCAGCTCCTATCAAGACTTGTCGGCACATTTGGGCGGCTTTGCTGGTCTTGTTTTACCGGGATTCCGAGACTGACCGGGTCTTCCTGGGAGAAGGAATATCCTTCGTTGACAATGAGAGCTTGTGATGGGCTAAGTTGGGACACCCCTGCACGGTATAAACTTTCGAGAGCCGTGCCCGCGGTTATGTGGCAGATGGGAATTTGTTAATATCCGGTTGTAGATAACTTGACACCAGATTCGATTTAAAACGCATCAACTGCGTGTGTAGCCATGATGGTCTCTTCTCGGTGGAGTCCGGGAAGTGAACACGGATTTGGGTTATGTTTGACGTAAGTAGGAGTCCAGGATCACTTCTTGATCATTGCTAGCTTCACGACCGTTCCGTTTCCTTCTCTTCTCGCTCTTATTTTCGTATGTTAGCCACCATACTTGCTTAGCCGCTGCTGCAACCTCACCACTTTACCCCTTCCTTTCCCATTAAGCTTTGCTAGTCTTGATATCCATGGTAATGGGACTGCTGAGTCCTCGTGGCTCACAGGTTACTACAACAACAGTTGCAGGTACAGGTTATGCGATGATCTTGACGCGAGAGTGATGTTAACTTGTTTTAGAGTTCTTCTTCTTCTTCTTCTTCGATCAAGGGATAGGTTCCAGGTCGGCAGCCTGGGCTAACAGGGTGGATGTTGTTTGAGTTTCTGTTTGTGTTTCATCCGTAGTCGGATGTTGATCTTTTGTATGATGTGTTGTTGTATTCATGTGGCATTGTATGCCTCTGGTATGTATCCCCATCTATTATGTAATGTTGATGTAATGATATCCACCTTGCAAAAGCATTTCAATATGCGGTTCTATCCTTGGTGGGACCTTCGAGTCTCTTTAGGATAGTATCGCATATTTGGCGTGACAAGTTGGTATCAGAGCCTCGACCGACCATAGGAGCCCCCTTGATTGATCGTGTAGTTTGGTCGTTGTTGAGTCTAGAAGAAAACTGTTTTCAGAGTCTAGCTATATCGGAGAGTATGAATTCTTTTTACTCCTCAGCCCCTTCATCGCTCTGGTGAGGAATCTTCACGTAGGTGTTTTGAATTACTTCTCTTCCCCTTCAAATTTTTCTTTAGGATCACGCAATGGGTTTTCTGATCGTTGATTCTCAGCTCTTTTCATCCGGTGCATTTCTCATCAAGGTGATTCGACCCACTTTGTTTTGGCAAGTTCAATCCTCAGTTCGCTCTCAACGAAGTTGTTTCTCTGCCCTCAGTTGTCTTCTTTTCTGACCCGCCCACCCCTTTTTCTTCTGGGAGCCGGAGTCCGTAATCGAGTATGCATCCTACTCGTGCGAAGTCTTTTCTTTCTTTCCTCAATGATTTCAATCGGTGTTTTCTCTTCAAGATATTCGTCGGTTCCCCCTTCCATGTTGCCTTTGTTTTCCCGCCCTCCCACCCTCTTCTTCCCGGAGCCTGAGTCTCTTTCGAGCATCAATTTCATTAGTGCGGAACCTCTTCAGTCTTTCGTAAATTATCTCAACCGATGAATTCTCGTCTCGTTTGACATTCATCATCTATTTTTCTTCTCCGGTGGACTCATTTCATGTTTTTCGGGTTGATCACATTCTTTTCCTTGGATCAAGTGTTCTCCTTGTTCGTTTGCCTCTCGCCAGTCTATCCTTCAGAGTGCTCAAGACATCTCAGGAGATTCGTCTGTGTTCCACTTAATTCGAGGTTGTCACTTCATTCAAATATTTCAATTGTTCCGGTGCATCATCTACCTTTTCAACAACCCTTTCCAACGGTGTTTTTTTAGTGGGCCCTAACCCACAGGTCTTTTCCCAGGATCTTACCCGACTCTTCTTATTCTCCCGGAGTTATTCTCAAATTCTTTTCAAGTGTGACGTAAGAATGGATCCCATCAGTCACATGCCTTCTCCAAGATTGTTTTCAAATTCTTTCATTGTTGGCACAACCTCTTCGCTTGTCATCCTCCCGGAGCATCTCAGTAATTTTGGTGGTGTTTCCCGTCGTCATTTGAAGACCGAAAAAGAGTTCCCTCAAAACCTTGTCCGTTCTCTCGAATATTCGTGGTTCTAGCTTCATGTTATCCTCTCGAATTATTCTATTTCTCAGATATTCTTTTCTTGCCCATCCAGAGTATGTTAGGAGTTGTTTTTCCATTTCTTTTCACCAGAGGCCATCATTCCAGAAGAATTCCTGTCCTCACATTTCAGTTACCGTTATCCAATTATCCCGGTGCTTCATTCAAGTGTTCTGTAATTAGCTCATGATCTCTTTGTTCTTTTGAATCTAAATCCCATCTAGCATATTTGTTCTTCTAATTCTTCCCGGTGATTTATTCTCTTTCATCAGTCATTTCTGAATTCTTACGGTGGTTCGTTCAAGATTCTTTTTCCTTGATTATCATATTAATCCATTCATTTTTTCCAATCCTACCGGTGGTTCATGAAGACTTTCTCAAGTTTTGTGCCACATTCCCCTTAATTCTTTTTCAACAAGAATAAGTAATATGCAAAATCCATTACTTGTCATCAATTTAATTTGATGAAGGATAAGCATACAATAAATCATATTCTTATTTCATCCAAGTGAGTAATCCTTTTTCTTCGGAGTTTGTTCTTGATGAATAAACTCAAATTCCAAGTGTTTTCAACTTTTCTTTTCTGGAGTTCAATTTCCTCAGCCATTTCGTCGGAACCTCCATCTAAATCACTGCAAGGCTTTAATCTTATTCTTTTCATCCTTCAATGCTATCTCATTGTCCTTTTGTTTACTGGAGTTCTTCATGGTGGCTCTTTATGATTTGATTCATTCTTTCAAGAGTTAATCAAGATTTTGTTGGAGGAGTTCAAGTACCTTTTCCTGCTGCGTCTCGAAGTGCAATTAATTCTCCTTATTCTTTTGAAGTGGAGTTTTGCTTTTCTTCGTTCTTCTCAGCTATCCAATCATTTCCGTTTTTGGCCAGTTATCACCTAAAAATTTTGAGATGTTATTCATAAGCCCACATCAAGCTTATTCTTTTGTTGTTGATTTTCCCAACAACTCCGTTCACCCATTCCTCTAAGGACGCTATCAAATTCATTCATCGTGAAAGTTCTTGTTCTTCCATCCGTTATTTTCATTCCATTCTTTCAATTCGTCCGGAGGCATTGCGTTTTTCATCTCATCAAGTGCCATCCCATCTTGTGAAGTTCATGTTCTATTCTTTCCTTGTTCAGCCAGAGTTCTGCCTAAATCTTTTTAGTCTTATTGGTTTCTTATCTCGTTCTAACCGGAGTGGTTTCATAGTCTATCTGATTTCGTGAGCTTCCGATTCTCGTCATTCTCGTCGTTCCTCTCTTCTTCTCGAGCGCTCTTGATTCTTTGCTTCTTCTCTTGAGTTCTTATTTCACCTCATCCCTTTTCCCTTCCGTCGCGGTCCTAAGATCTCGGGATGAGATCTCTTGTTAGTGGAGGAGTGTTGTAACGCCCGGTTTTGATGCGCCAGATGTCTTGCAGTTATTTGCCGTAGTTGCCATGTCTTTGCTTGCGTGTTGCATTTTGCCATGTCATCATCTGCATTTCATCTGCATGTTTTTCAAAACTTGCATCCGTTCGGGTTCCCCGGTTCTCTCCATTTTCCGTTCGGAGTCCAGACCTCTCGCCCGTGCCCCGTCGCCCCCTCTCAGACCTTGTTTCGAGAGCGGGAGAAAAACGTTCTCGGAATGGGTCGTTATTTGTCGTGTGTCCTTTGTATAGCATCGGTAGACCGCCCGTCAAATTTCATTCCATCTGGAGGTCGTTTGATGCCCCAACGGTTAACCGCATAGCCGGAAACCCCTTTTTCGTTTGCAGCCCAGCCCCTCTTCACCAAAGCCCATGAGCCCATCCAAACCCCCTCCATGCTCTCGTTCGTTCGATCGTGATCGTGTGGGCGAAAACCGCTCCCCATTTGGACTCTTCTAGCTCTCTCTACCTATAAACTTGCTCTCCCCGTCCAAATTCGCGGATGAACCCTAGCGTCTTCCTCCCCGCGCCTCCGGACTTGTCCGTCCGCATCGGACGCGTCCACCGGCCACCTCGTTCCGCCCAATCAGCGTCCACCACCACAGCTTCGCTGCCGCCTCCAGCCAATCCACCGCCGCCACATCACCACCGCCGGCCTTCTCTCTCGTCTGCGCTCGCACGGGCCCGGGAGGCCCAGATCCGGCCCCCCGGCCCGGTAAGTCGCGCCGCCGCCTCTCGCGGGCTCCCGCGCCTCACGGAGCCCCGCGCCGCCGCCCACCGACGTCTCCGCCGCCGCGCCGCGTGCTCCTCCCGTCGCCGACCCGCACCACCGCGCGATGCCGCCACCACGTCCGCGCGGCCCGAGCCGGCCGCCGCCTCCGCCGCCTCGTCGCGGGTGCCGCCCGCGCCGTTGTGCGTTGCTGCCCACCGGAGCTCCGTCCCCGTCGCCGCCCCTTCCTCCCTGCTACTCCGGCGCTTCCCGGCCTCGTCGCTCCGGCCATCTTCTTCTTCTCCGGCGAGGTCCCCCTGATCAGGACGAGATCCACCAGGCCGCCATCCAAACGCCGCCCTGTCCCGGATCTGCTCATCCCTGAACCGTCCCGTCCAGCTTTCCACGAGAGTATAATTTTGGCCAAATCGCAGGATTTTAACATTATGTGTGCTTGTTTGATTTGTGTTATCTCCTAGCATACTGGTCCATTTTGCATGCATGATATATCAAAATGTTCACTATGCGATGCTCTTCATTTTGTTCCATTGTTCCATACTTGTTTGAGGGCATATTGATGCCCTTATCATCGTTGCAAGAGTGCTATATGATGTTAACTGCTGTCTATTATCAGAACTTAGTGATTTGTCTTTTTCATTGCATTTTGTGTGTGCATCCTATGAGCTTGATGTCTACATGAGTTTTGAGCAACATCATGCCATATTTACCGTGGTGCAATCCATGTATTTTTGTGAGTCTTTTAGTGTGTGCATCGAGCTCGTGAAGTAGGGTACTTGTTGTTGCTGTTTTGCTAGTCTGAATCTGCTATATTATGATGCTATGTAAACACTAAGGATGTTTTGTTATATATGTCATGCTCTATCCATCCATGCCCCTGGTTGAATTTATAGCCTACAGTAGCTTGTTGTAATCTTGCACCAAACTTGCTACATAATGTTCTTGTCAGCCTGTTAACATTAAGTTCAATTTTGCCATGTGTTTTTCTAGTGATCCATGCAACCTATGAACTTTGTCTTGCCATGATTTGCTTCATAAACATGTATTCTTACTGTTGGTCACCTTGTAATGCCATGTATTGCTCTGTTTTCATGGATGCTACCATGTTTTTTGTTGATTTTTGGAATAAGTTCAGTAAGGGAGTTTTGTTCTTTGTCTTTATTACTAGCACACCATGGATTGTTTTGCCATGTTAAGTTCCTGTAACATGTTGTTTGATAGCTCTAAACGTTGCAACCTGATGTTATTTTCTGGTAAATCTGTAAACTGTTATTTTTTGCAATCTTGCCATGTCCTTTTCAACATGTTCTAGTGTTTTTTTGGAGGTAGCTTAGTGTTCATGTTTTGTCATGCTTTACCTTTACTTCAGTCCCATGCCTTTTGTTTTCATGTTGAGATGTTGTAGCCTATTGTTTTGATGCTTGCTAGATTCCTAGTTGTTGCTTTGGACAGCTTGTCCTTTAAACTTGTATAGGGTGTATGTGTTGAACCGTTGCTCCGTTTTGAGTGTGCTCTATATGAAACTTGCTTGATTTTGCATGAAGTTTCATATTATCGTGTTGCATCCTTGTTTTGAGAGTGTTTTTTGAGGTTTGAATGTATTTTGCATCAATGCCATGTTTAACTTGTTTTGCTCATATCTTCTAGGCCGTAGCTCCGAATTAAATGAACTTTATATGTAACTTCACTAGAATCTCGTGTAGATCATCTTGGTGCATCTTAACTTGCTGTTTAACAACTTGAACATAAGGTTTATTCAGTTCTGGACCAATTTTCTAAATTTGCATATGATGACTTACCGGAATTGTTATATGTTGTTTCTGGCCTCATTTAAACTTGCTTTGATGTGTTGCTCTTGTATGCATCATCTATTGCCATGAGTAGCCTCATCTAGCTTTGTCATGCATCATGCTTGGTTGTGCATCATGTCATATATATGTGCGGTGTGTTTACCATGTTGTGTGCTTCTTCTCGATAGTTCCTGTTTTGTTGCGATCGTGAGGATTCGTTCGTCTACGCTTGGTTCGTCTTCGTGGCTTCGTCTTCTTCATGGACTCGTTCTTCTTCCTTGCCGGATTTCAGGCAAGATGACCGTCACCCTGGATCTCACTACTATCATTGCAATGCTAGTTGCTTCGTTCTATCGCTATGCTGCGCTACCTATCACTTGTTCTTCAAGCCTCCCAAATTGCCATGTCAGCCTCTAACCTTTTCATCCTTCCTAGCAAACCGTTGCTTGGCTATGTTACCGCTTTTGCTCAGCCCCTCTTATAGCGTTGTTAGTTGCAGGTGAAGTTGAAGATTGCTCCATGATGGACATGATTATGTTGGGATATCACAATATCTCTTATTTAATTAATGCATCTATATACTTGGTAAAGGGTGGAAGACTCGGCCTTATGCCTGGTGTTTTGTTCCACTCTTGCCTCCCTAGTTTCCGTCATACCGGTGTTATGTTCCTTGATTTTGTGTTCCTTACGCGGTTGGGTGATTTATGGAACCACGTTGACAGTTTGCTTTGAATAAAACTCCTCCAGCAAGGCCCAACCTTGGTTTTACCATTTGCCTCACCTAGCCCTTTTTCCCTTGGGTTTCCGGAGCCCGATGGTCATCTTTATTCCCCCCCCCCCCCGGGCCAGTGCTCGTCGTGAGTGTTGGTCCAACCTGTCAGCCGCCGGTGGTCACCAGGGGCAACTCTGGGCTGGCCTACCGGAAGTTTGGGCAAGCTGGTGTGCCCTGAGAACGAGATATGTGCAGCTCCTATCAGGATTTGTCGGCACATTCGGGCGGCTTTGCTGGTCTTGTTTTACCATTGTCGAAATGTCTTGTAAACCGGGATTCCGAGACTGAACGGGTCTTCCTGGGAGAAGAAATATCCTTCGTTGACCGTGAGAGCTTGTGATGGGCTAAGTTGGGACACCCCTGTAGGGTATAAACTTTCAAGAGCCGTGCCTGCGGTTATGTGGCAGATGGGAATTTGTTAATATCCAGTTGTAGATAACTTGACACCAGATTCGATTTAAAACGCATTAACCGTGTGTGTAGCCGTGATGGTCTCTTCTCGGCGGAGTCCGGGAAGTGAACACGGTTTTGGGTTGTGTTTGACGTAAGTAGGAGTTCAGGATCACTTCTTGACCATTGCTAGCTTCACGACCATTCCGTTTGCTTCTCTTATCGCTCTTATTTGCGTATGTTATCCACCATACTTGCTTAGCCGCTGCTGCAACCTCACCACTTTACCCCTTCCTTTCCCATTAAGCTTTGCTTGTCTTGATACCCATGGTAATGGGATTGCTGAGTCCTTGTGGCTCACAGATTAATACAACAACAGTCGCGGGTACAGGTTATGCGATGATCTTAACGCGAGAGAGATGTTAACTTGTTTTGGAGTTCTTCTTCTGTTTCTTCTTCGATCAGGGGATAGGTTCCAGGTCGGCAGCCTGGGCTAGCAGAGTGGATGTCGTTTGATTTTCTATTTGTGTTTCATCCATAGTCGGATGTTGATCTTTTGTATGATGTGTTGTTGTATTCATGTGGCATTGTATGCCTCTGGTATGTATCCCCATCTATTATGTAATGTTGATGTAATGATATCCACCTTGCAAAAGCGTTTCAATATGCGGTTCTATCCTTGGTGGGACCTTCGAGTCTCTTTAGGATAGTATCGTATATTGGGCGTGACAGACTCGAACTTTTTGCCGAGCTCCTGGAGCTCTTGCTGTACCTCGCCCACTCTTGCATCTTGCTTCTCGTGCACCTTGCGCTCCAGAGCCGCCTTGTCCTCGGCCTCGGACAACGCTTTCTTCAGAGACGCCACTTCGGTGGTGGCCCCTGTTACAAAAAGTCACGATGCTTTTCGTTAGGATAACCAATTTTGTCTATCCTTCAATATATGCGAACGGGGTACCACTAACCTTTGTTCTCTTCGAGCTGCCTCTTCGTGAGGCCGAGCTCTCCCTGCGCCTGCTCCAGGTCCCACTTTGGTGCGGCGACCTCGGCTGTGCGGACAGCAGTGGCAAGCAACACAACCTTCTTATTCACATCCACACTTATTGTTAGACTCCTGCGGATTATAATTGACCCTCCATTTGGCTTTTCTTTCCGAACACCAAACAGAGTATCAGGGGTTACTATCTATCGGGTGGTAATTTCACACATTTTTACTACTTACCTCAAAGCCTGTCAGGAGGCTGGTGCAAGCTTCGGTTAGTCCGCTCTTGGCGGACAGAACCTTCTGAATCACCGCACTCATAAGAGTACGGTGCTCTTCATCCATGGAAGCACCGCGAAGCGCTTCCAGTAGACTATCCGACGCCTCGGGCGTAACGGAAGTCCTCGGCACGGATGACTCGCCCTCCCTAACGAGGGGCTGCCCGCCTGAGCCTGGAACCATTGGAGGTTCCGGGACAGTATTCGGCTGAGAGCCCGACTTACTGCGGCTCTCATCGACATGATCCACGGGGATCTTGAACCCCGCGTGTCCGACATCTGGAATTCCGCCTTGGGGCGTCTCCAGAGTCACCTCCCCCCGTTCTGGGAGCCTTTGGGACAACACCTCCGTGTCATCCGCAGGCTGAGGAGTAGTGGCCGTCGGAAGCGAGTTCATCGCCGAGTCACTTAAGGACCCATCCAAAGACGATGCCTCGGCATGGACCCTGACCGGACTGCTATGAAACAAGGCCGCACTAAGGTACAATAGAGTGCGGATACTTACGATCTTACTAGGGGCTTCCCCCTGGGCAGCCACCCCTCCTCGTTGTAGATGGTCGTGGTGCAGTAGTCCAGAAGGGACGCCTTTCCATTCTTGGACGTCCTAGCCTCCCCCTCCGGGGCGGCTTTCCTCTTTTTATCCTCCCCGGTGCGGGGAGGCAGAGTTTCTTCTTGTTTCCCCACGCCTCCGTGGGAGGAATCTGCCTCGTCATCATAGGACGACGAGGGTATGACAGCCTTGCACCGGGGGCCTTTCCCGCCCCCCTGGTCCGCCTTCTTAGGCCCCCCATCCTCTCCAGATGGGGCAGCCCCTTCCTCTTCTTCCTCCCCTTCGGGGGAGGAGAGTGTCTTGTCGACTTTGGATGAGGCGTTCGGTACGACCTTACACCGGAGACCCTTCCTAGCCCCCGGGGCCTTCTTTTCCGGCGCCTTGTAGTGCGTCGGGACTAGCATCTCAGTCAGGAGAGCATCGGCTGGACCTTCTGGCAGCGGAGCCGGACAGTCAATCCGCTCCGCTATCTCCACATAATCCTAATCAAATATACACAATTACTTAAAACTCCCCCATGAATATACTGGGAAGAACCGAATCCAGTGGTAGTCAGAAAACTCACCGGATGAGGAGGCCGCGCGGCATGAAGTCCACGGTCCTCAGATGTGGGAGGAGGTACTTCGGAGGCCTTGAATAGCGCCTTCCATGTGTCTTTGTGCGTCATGCCGTAGAGCTTTCGAAGCGTCTGGTGTTCGGCCGGGACGAACACCCACAGATTGAACACCCGTCTTTGGCACGGAAGAATCCGGCAAACAAGCATGACCTCGACCACGTTGACAAGCTTGATGTCCTTGTCCTTCATATTTTTGATACAATTCTGGAGTCCTGTCAGCTCTGCAGGTTAGCCCTTGGCCAGGTCCTTCCTTTCCCGGGAGGTGAGCCGCGTGGGGGTCCCAGATCTGAATTCGGGGGCCACCGCCCAGTTGGCGTCGCGCGGCTCGGTGATGTAGAACCACCCTGACTGCCATCCTTTCACGGTCTCCGTGAAGGAGCCACTAAGCCAGGTGACGTTAGGCATCTTGCCCACCATGGCCCCTCCACACTCCGCTTTCTGGCCGATCACGATCTTCGGCTTCACACAGAAGATTTGTAGCCACAAGCCAAAGTGGGGCTTGATACAGAGGAAGGCCTCGCACACGACGATAAATGCCAAGATGTTGAGGACGAACTTTGGGGCTAGATCATGGAAATCTAGCCCATAGTAGAACATGAGCCCGCGGACGAAGGGATGAAGTGGAAATCCCAGTCCACGAACGAAGTGGGCGACAAACACGACCCTCTCGTGAGGTTCCGGAGTTGGAATGATCTGCCCGGCATCCAGTAGCCGGTGCGCGATGTCTGCGGCCAAGTATCCGGCCGCCCGAAGATTCGCGATATGCTTCTCCTTCACGGTGGAGGCCACCCACTTGCCTCCTGCTCCAGACATGTTTAGCTGTGCGGAGAAGACTTGGGCTAGGGCGCTGGAGCTCGAGGAGTCAAGGGTGAGCAAGGGAGGAAGAAGGCGTGGGTAAAAATAGGGAACCCTTATCCTTTTATAGAGGCGGCGAAAGCGGTGCGCCTCCCCACTGGCCCGTTGAGAATCGCTTGCTTCCCAAGAGACACAATTGATGGCGCGGTTGGGTTACCCATACCCGTATTGATGAGAATCCCGTGATAAGGGGACACGATCTCTGTTTTGACAAGACGTGTCAAGGGAATCGCCTTGCAATATGCGCTCTGACTGGTTGTGGGAAAACGGTTCGAATAATGACCTGACCGTAATGACATGTCATGCTGCCAAAAAAGGTTGTTAGCAGATTACGTGTTTGGAATATCATTCTCTCTACGGCGGTATATGAAGATCATTTTGTAGATCCGGACATGGTTCAAGTGTTCGATAATAACTTTGGAGTATTCGGAGATGGAACCCGCCTTGCAATGCCGAAGACAAGACTACGCGCCGGACTCATCGTCATTGAAGCCTAGTTCAGGGGCTACTGAGGGAGTCCTGGATTAGGAGGTATCCGGACAGCCGGACTATATACATAGTCCGGACTATTGGAACGTGAAGATACAAGACTCAAGACTCCGTCCCGTGTCCGGATGGGACTCTCCTTTGCGTGGAGGACAAGCTTGGAGATCCGGATATTATATTTCCTTCCTTGTAACTGACTCCGTGTAATCCCAAGCCCTCTCCGGTGTCTATATAAACCGGAGAGGTTGGTCCCTAGAAGACCGATCACGATCAGAACCATAATCATCATAGGCTAGCTTCTAGGGTTTAGCCTCTACGATCTCGTGGTAGATCTACTCTTGTACTACTCATATCATCAATATCAATCAAGCAGGACGTAGGGTTTTACCTCCATCGAGAGGGCCCGAACCTGGGTAAACATTGTGTCCCTTGCTTCCTGTTACCATCAGCCTAAGACGCACAGATTTGGACCCCCTACCCGAGATCCGCCGGTTTTGACACCGACACCCTACGTCGTCCTCGTGTCCTGCCTATGTCAGGATCCTCTCCGACATGTCTTCCAACACCCCATCACCCTCCTCGACTGATCCCGGGATTAGTTGGGTGGGAGCCTCCCCCACGCGCCTCCCTGCCATCGCCGTTGCCATGACCGTGTCCGGGCCGAGTTGATGCTCGAGCCTGGAATAGCAGCCGACGTTCCCGATCTTCTTCCTCCACGACAAGTCCCACGACTTCGGCAACCCCTTCCCGCACCTCTCCGAGCCCCGGATCGCCAAGTCCAGCTTCTTCCTCGACGTCCTCTTCTTCGTCTTCTTCACGGAGCAGAGAAACATCAAGTTTAGCGAGCTCCCTCGTCGCCTTCGTCGTCTCTCCGTCCGATTTATCTTCGCCAGCACCCCCGTGGTGAGCAGCCGCTCCTCCAAGCCTCATAACCTTGTATGTTTCCTTGTCGTTTTAGCGTTCTACTTGTGTCCGAAGACCAGTCGCCGCACTCTCGCCATGCGGATGAAACAGATAGCCTAGCTCTCTGTCCGCCTCCAGCCGCGCATAGCACCTTGCTGCCAGACATGCGCACCACCTCCCGCATAACATGCCCATGTCACCCGTCACCTACCGCAGCCGCACTGCCTCGCCATGCTTCGCCGCCATGGCCGCAAGCTCCTGCTCCCACACATGCCGCTGGCTTCGTTGCTTTGCTACACCTTCTCTACACACCTCCAAGCACACGCATCTACACCCGCGCACGGCCGCGCTCTACTGCGAGCCTGCGGCCTTACTTTGTCTTGTCGCCTCCATGACCGAGGTGACCTTGAGCTCGTCCTCGAGTCTTCCCGCGAACCCGAGCCTTATGCACAACCTATCCATTCATGTGCCCGCCCACAACACAGCTCATGCCCCACGTCCGTGCTGCCCGCCGCGTCGTCGCTTCGCCCAGCACCGCCAGCCTCATGCCTCGATGCGCCCAAGTCGAGCTCCTGCTCATACCCGAGCGCACGCACGCACACGACACCGACAAGCAGCAACCGCTTGCCCACTCGCTCACATGTTGTTCCCACACGCCCGCCGCTGCCTACGGAGCCCTGCCGTGCCGCCATTGATCGCCGGCGACGACGCCACCTCCTCTGTCTCCGTAGAAGAAGCCAAGCTAGGGCCTTGGACTGCTTAGAATTAGCTCGACTTCCCCCCTTGCCAAACTATATTAGCCTAGCCTTGTGGCTCAATCCTCTCCCGCTTACCCTGCAGACCTGGGTTCCAATCTCCATCTGGCCAGGGGCTGAAAATGCCCAATTTTGCCATTGTAGTCTCTATGACAATAGACCCCACTCGTCATCCTCTCTGCCCACACACACCCTCGTCCACACCCACACTCCTGCCACCTCAGCACGCCGGGCCGCCTCGTCATTGACAGTGGCTGGCTCAGCCCGTGTTCCCATGTTGTTTTCTTTTCTTTTGCATAAATTCAAAAGATGCCCCTGTTTTGTATTCTTAATAACTAAATATGCATGCATCCAAATTAATCAAACTATTGTCACATCCCTAGCTTCTATTGCTGCCTAGTGTTTGCATCATGTTCAACTTTCATGGAAATTTGAAATGGGGATGTTCAAACCCTAGAATCAAAAGGAATTCAAATAGGTTCAACCAAAAAAAAATTCAATGATTTCAAAATGCCATTTAAAAATGTTCATCATTTCTGGATCAAGGTGGAAGCATCTACCAAAAATGGTTCAGATTTTTGCAGGACATATTTGGGCTTTGAATTAATTCAAACATATTTGAATTGGAGCTATTTAAATGCTATATATATTTTAGGTGCTCCAGAAATGTCGGAAATTGTTATGGGTCACTGGAATAATTCAGACAGCACCCCTAATTATTTCCAGGATTTTATAAAATGCTTTAGTATTTTACTAAATCAAAACAAAACAGAATAAATAGAAAACAGAAACAATTTAAATTAGAAAACAGAGAGAGAGTTACCTGGGCCGGCCTACCTATTCTGGCACTATAGCGGCCCAGCCCACCGAGGGCGGAGCCGTCTTCTTCCTCCTGCCAGTAGGTAGAGGGGAAGCGTGGCGCGCGCGCGTGCGTTCCCAGCCACCTCCTGCTTGCCTACGAACCCCTGGACGCGTGGACGACTTTCCCGTGTCGTCCCGATCCCGCTGACCCCCTCGCTCACTCTCCCTCTTCTCTAGCTCTCTCACTCACGCACACCGAGCACGACCATCGCCGCTGCTCACTACCACCGCGCTCTCTGGCCGTCCCTCGACCAACCACCAAGCCCATCGTTCCGCCTCATCGCCTGCTACTTCTCCGTCGAGCTATGCGTTGCCGGACGCCCCACCACCTCGCCATCGACCCGTCTTCTCCACGCTCGGCAGATGAGATCACCATCGCCGCACCGGCTGCACCAAGCCTTCCCCGAGCTCGCGACTGCTCCATTAGATCCGTTGTGAGCTTTTGCGTCGAACCCCCCTCTTCCCCACGTCGTTTGCTCGCCGTAGACGTCACCCCCTTGATGACCGTAGCAAGCCGCCGCCCGAGCTCGCCGTCGACGTAGCTCCAGTGACCATTTGGTCACCCCGGCGAGCCCAACGTACTTGTGGCATCCCGTAAAGCATTCCTAGCGCAAGCACCCGCCCATTTGCACGCGCAGCAACTAACCCGTGGCCACTCGAACTCCGGCGGCCGCAACCGAGCTCGCTGCAGTCGACTCCAGCCACCCCAGGCCTGGAGACCACCACCATCCGACGCGCCATCGCACCAGATCTCCGTAGGGCCTAAGGGCGCACCGAACGGTGCACTGTAGGCGAAACTCGAGCCCCTCCAGTGTCTCTCTGCCGCGTTTAGAGGTCGCCGCCGGCCATACTCCGGCGAAACTGACGTGGCACGTCATTAGCGGCTAACCACCCGCTAATACCGCCACTAACTAACCCCTAGCTCACTTACAGACGGGCCCCACAGCCCTTAATTAACCTGGATTAGTTTCTGACAAGGATTAGATTAACTCCAGTGGGCCCAGGCTGTCAGGTTCGACCGGCCCAGTCAGCTTTGACCCGGCCCCACTGGTCAGCCTCTGCTCCTGCCTTGTTACACTGACATGCGGGACCCACGCATCAGGTTTGACCGTGGCTGCCGTGTTGACCTGCTGAGGTCAGCATGACGTAGTGCTGACGTCATAAAGCTTTTCAGGTGTTTTTGTTAATTCAGGAAATTCCAGAAAATGTTTAAAACTTGTAAAAATCATAGAAATTCAACCGTAACTCCAAATGAGATAAATTATATATGAAAAATGATCACAAAAATCCAATCTATCCATCTGTACCATTTCCGTGCATGTTAGAACAACTTATAGCTGCTGTTTAGGAAAAATCATATGAATGGCATTTAAATAATCACATGTGGAGTTTGAATTTGAACCTAGGGTTCAAACCAACTCCATTTAACTTGCTGCTAGTTGCATTAGCTCAATTCACAGCATATTGCCATGTCATGATCATGCATCATATTGTGCATTGCATTGATTGTGTTCTTCCTTGTTTGCCGGTGTTTGTCCCCTCTCGATAGACGTGGTTTCGACGATGTGATCAATGACACCGATGAAGAGCTATATTATCTTCAGAAGTGCCAGGCAAGCAAAACCCCCTTGTTCATTCCGATACAATCCCACTCTCTCACTCCTGCTCTTTTTACTGCATTAGGACAAGAACGATTCAACTGTTACTTGCTGCGGTAGTTGAACCCCTTTATCCCCTACATGACCTGTCATTGCCACAGTAAATAGATGAAACCCACTAGCATGAGTAGGAGTTGTTTGATCCCTGATGTGCCTACTCATTCATGCTTGCTTGTCATGCCTGCTGTTGCTTAGAGTTGTGTTAGGTCTGGTTCATCGGGGATGAATTGGAGGTGTGTGAACATGTACTACTGTTGAGAGCTAAGTGTGTGAACACGATTTGGTAAAGGTAGCGGTGAGAGGCCATGTAGGAGTACATGGTGGGATGTCTCATTGAAGCCGTCCTTAGGAACTGAGTGCTGTGTTTGTGATCCATGAACAGTTACTACCACACATTGGGCTCCGGGCGCTTCAAGCTCTCTCGACTTATTAATCAACTTGATCTCTGTCCAGGAGTTGCAACTAGTTTTTGGTGTTTGTAGGTAGTGTTAGTAGTCTACCAAGTGGCACCCGGTACAGGTGGGCTTGGGACAGACTAGGCACAGTGGCACGGTGTACCAAGTGGCACCCGGATAGTGTGCTTGGGAACCCTGCTCACATCGTTTGGGGCCGTGAGCGACACCCCGGCCGGATCTCCTTGCGGATGGAACCCGAATAGGCGATAAACCTGGACTAGAGACTTGTGTGGTTAGTCAGGTCGTGGCCAACTCCCTCGCCAGGCTTCCGCTTGAAGGTTGCCGAGATACACGAGGTGTACATGGTGGTAAGTGGCGAAAGCGTGTGTGAAGAAGTACACCCCTGGAGGGTTAACATCATCTATTCGAATAGCCCTGTCCGTGGAAAAGGACTTCTGGGTTGCCTATACAGTTCATAGATAGGTGAAAGTGGACACTATAAAATGCGCAAGATAAGCGTGAGTGTTATGGATGGCGTTCTCGTAGGGAGACGGGAGCGGATCCATAGTGGCGTATTGATATGGTGAATATGTGGACTCGTGTGCGCCATCTCAAAGAGTTACTTGTAGTCGTAGTTTAGGATAGCCACCGAGTCAAAGCTGGCTTGCTGCTGTTAAACCCCACCATCCCCTTCGTTGATAATGATGCATATGTAGTTAGTTCTGATGTAAGTCTTGCTGGGTACATTTGTACTCACGTTTGCCTATTTTATTTTTTTGCAGAGAGACTTCAGTCTCACTAGTAGTTCCGCTTGGACTTCGACGTTTAGCTTGTTACCTCAGCTACGATCTTGTGCCCTCGGCAGGATCTTGTAGATAGTCAGGCTTCTCAGCCTTTTTCATTTGTAGATGTCTGTACTCAGACATGTTAAGCTTTCGCTTGTGCTTTGATTTGTGTGCTCTGAATGTTGGGTCATGAGACCCATGTTTGTAATATCTTGCTCCTCGGAGCCTATTGAATAAAATACTTGAGTTGTAGAGTCATGTTGTGATGCCATGTTGTATTTGCACATATCGAGCATATTGTGTGTATGTTATTGAAATGCTTGGTATGTGTGGGATCTGACTATCTAGTTGTTTATCCTTAGTAGCCTCTCTTACCGGGAAATGTCTCCTAGTGGTTCCACTGAGCCATGGTAGCTTGCTACTGCTCCGAAACACTTAGGCTGGCCGGCATGTGTCCTTCTTCGTTCCTGTGTCTGTCCCTTCGGGGAAATGTCACGCGATGAATACCAGAGATATGAGGTGTTACATGCTAGATCAATGTGGCATTGAGTCGGGGTCTTTTCAGCTTTGATATCAGAGCTTGACTACCTGTAGGATTACCAAGCCAAACAGGTCGAAGTTGAGTCTAGAAATTCTTTAGTTATATAAGGGAAGTGATTGTGGTTGGGAACGTAAGGTTCTTTTTACTCCTTATCCCTTATGCCTTCTGATCCGAGTCATCTTATCTTTCCTACGGGGATTAAGAACTAGGCTTCTCATCTATCTATCAGGATCATGTGTTACTAATTCTAAGACTTATAGGATTGATGGATTTAAGCCTTAGTTCAGCTCCTACTATCTTCTGTATGTTCATAGTTGATCTCAAAACCTTGATATTATGATGATCGAGTGGTTATGCCACCCTTTTTCTAGCATGTCTCAAATCTTTTCGAGCATTTACAGCCGTTATGCTGCCCGAGTCATCCCAGGTTTCTAAATAGTCTGATGCATTTGCAGATCCCCCTTTCCGTTTCCGATGTTTCTTTAGGCCAGGTTAATCATACTAGCTGCTGAGTTGAGGCACTCTATGGCCTCGACGTATATGTTGGAGCTATTATCATGACCCTAGAAGTCTTATAGAACCATATAGTAATCTAGCCATGTTTAGTGTCCCAGTCTGATGATTCTGGCCATTATTCTCGAAAGCATCATGTGATGCAATTTAGTTAGTAGGTATTCTATTCCTGGGTTTTTGAACCCGAGATCCACCCTACTCACCTCATGTTGATAGTGTTTGCTCGTTCCTTTAGGTTATTAGTAACCTTTGCATTAGTCCTCGAGGTTCGTGGTATCTCCTTCTTCCAAATACTATGAACCGTTTATGGCAGAAGTTCCTCGTTGAACCAAAAGATCACAACCAGAGTGCTCTTGACGAGTTCTCGATTTTATGTTGTTACTCTGCTAGTTCTACCTTTTCTGCATGGGATATCCGGAAGAAATATCTTGAACTCGTTCGACATACCAATCCATGCATCCACAACTCAGAAAATCATATGTTCTTCTGGGGTTGCCCCTCTTTAGTTGTTTTCTGGCCCTCGTCTATCAATTGATAGTCAGGAGTGGTTGTGCATTCGTGTTCATCGAGGCCTTTTACTCCTGTGGTCCGTCAAGCCATTCTATTTCGGAATGACTAGGAGAAACAAACTCCAGTAACTCATCCATATCTAGGATTGGGTCAAAGAAGTTGTATTCCATAGATCAAATGCCAATCCAGCTTCTGGTCTGTTCTACCTTGAAGTATTACCTCCTTTATGTCAGGATTATCATGAGAATTGCACCACCTCTTATGAATTCTTGACGCAGTGATACTTCTCACTATCATTATTCATTTCTCGGTCCTCGTGTTATTTTAACCAGAACGCCGACAAGTGAATCATGATGTGTGAAATCAGTACCCCTAGCAACCATGTTGCTTCGTGGTTAATGGACGAAAATCTCATTCTTAGCGTGTTGGTTATGGAATCATCATTCTAAGATTGATCGTGCTACCTAGTCCATATTTCTGGTGCACTGTTCGATCAATGAGTTAGGATTATTCAATCCCTTGCTTATTTGATCATATAGTCTTGCTCTGAAAAGCAAGATTGTTCTCGAGCTTAGTAACAAATCGGTGGTTCGTGATGTTCCGAATATCTTCTCGGAAGTATTACCAGGTTGTCCCCTGACCCTTATGTTGAGTTCGTGATGAAGTTGGTTTATTCCTGTAAACCACCCTTTCTCCAAGAATCCGTGTTGGATACCCCTGAGCTAGTTGGTTAAGCTAAACAACAACTTGGAGAGCTGGAAGATGAAGGCTTCTCTAACTTAGTTCATGTTAAGGGATATCCTGTATGTATGTTGAAGAAAGATGATATCTTCATCGATTGGTCCCTGTGATCAGTTGTTGGACCTATTATCTTATCAAAACTTTGATTTGAGTGTGGGCTATTCTCATATCAAATCAGAGCCAATGATGTTCGTAATGTTGTCTTACTCGTGGTTGTTTCCTCGAGCATACACCATTATATCCTTTGGTCTAACCAATGCTATCACCATGTTCACACAATTGTGGAACTCCAACTATATGGAAGCCTGGATGAATTGCTGTTGAGCCCATCAGCAACATTGTTATCTTCTTCATGATCTGTGTTGAACATCCAGCTAGTATTGGAAACTGTTATAAGTGTTATCTTCATGACCCGTTCGTGAAGCATATGTTTGGACGAAAGAAGTGAGTCCCTCTAATTCATGTGCATTTGATGCAAGTTGCCACCATGAGTTTGAGAAAGCTTGTTTTACCTCTAGAATCATCCCAAGTCAGTCATGCACGTGCAAAGTATTCTGTGGTCTGTTAGACTGATCATCCTCGTTCCATATGAAGTCCGTAGCACACTAAGCCACTGATTGATTTGTTCAAGGAAAAGAAGCCTAGCGCGCGTAAATACTTCGAAATCCTTGATGATGGTTCCCCACCAAAACTCGGTAGTGTTTTATTATAAGACTACTACGTGGTCATGCTTGTCTTGGACAACGTGTTCACATGTATGTAGCAGAACTAGCTCATGTTTTGGAGCTTGCTATCGTAGTTCATTCCCCTTGAAACTCGCAACGTCATCTCGTCGATTTGTGTTGCAAACTTTCATTTTTCTTTCTAGACTTGATGAGTCTGGAATTTCCTGACACCAACCAGATCTGAATCTCACGCAGATATGATGGTTGGAACTTTCCCGACGGTTGCATTTGTCCCCAACTTGCACCATCATTGCATCATTCTACCATGGGTTCCATCCACCTCTGATGGTAAGCAAGATCATACATTGCATTGTCTTCAACAAGGTAGTCCACATCATCCATTCTGCCCTGAGAATGTCATTCTTTCGGACTCTTTCAGATGATCAATTATGATTTGCCTTAGGCTGGTATAAAGAGTTTCAATGATCTCTGAATCAAAGGTAATTCTTTTGCTACTTAAGGGGGATATATTCTACGAGTCACCTCCTCTAAGATGTCTCGTTATTGGATCATGGCAATTTGTCCTCGCTAGTTGAAAACCCTTGTCAAACTGTTTCCTCCGTCCTTCCCGATGCATGTTGCCTCTCAGCTCCAGAGATGTTTCCATGTCTCCCTCCAAGAGTTGATCCTGAGTGGATTCGATCTCCAAGAAGATTGACCCTTCTAGAGTTTTTTCCTTTCCTCTCGTTGTCATGTGGGTTGGAATTCTCAGAGCAACACATCAAGACAAAGATGGTGATCGATTCAACGTTCTTATGAAGTGCAACCTGGATCGTGAAGATTGTGTTAGTTTGCGTCCCCCTTCATCTTACCCTACGCTTGAATCTCGGGACGAGATTCTTGTTTAGTGGGGGCGAGTTGTCACATCCCTAGCTTCTAGTGCTGCCTAGTGTTTGCATCATGTTTAACTTTCATGGAAATTTGAAATGGGGATGTTCAAACCCTGGCATCAAAAGGAATTCAAATAGGTTCAACCAAAAAAATTTCAATGATTTCAAAATGCCCTTTAAAAATATTCATCATTTATGGATCAAGGTGGAAGCATCTACCAAAAATGGTTCACATTTTTGCAGGACATATATGGGCTTTGAATTAATTCAAACACATTTGAATTGGAGCTATTTAAATGCTATATATATATATATATTTTAGGTGCTCCAAAAATGTTGGAAATTGTTATGGGTCACTGGAATAATTCAGACAACACCCCTAATTACTTCCAGGATTTTATAAAATGGTTTAGTATTTTACTAAATCAAAACAAAACAGAATAAATAGAAAACAGAAACAATTTAAATTAGAAAACAGAGAGAGAGTTACCAGGGCCGGCCTACCTGTTCTGGCACTGTAGCGGCCCAACCCACCGAGGGCAGAGCTGTCTTCTTCCTCCTGCCAGTAAGCAGAGGGGAAGCGTGGTGCGCGCGCGTGCGTTCCCGGCCACCTCCTTCTTGCCGACGATCCCCTGGACACGTGGATGACTTTCCCGTGTCGTCCCGATCCCGCTAACCCCCTCGCTCACTCTCCCTCTTCTCTGGCTCTCTCACTCACGCACACCGAGCACGGCCGTCGCCGCCGCTCACTACCACCGCGCTCTCTGGCCGTCCCTCGACCAACCACCAAGCCCATCGGCTCTGCCTCATCGCCTGCTACTTCTTCGTCGAGCTACGCGTTGCCGGACGCCCCACCGCCTCGCCATCGACCCGTCTTCTCCATGCTCAGCAGATGAGATCGCCACCGCCGCACCGGCTGCACCAAGCCTTCCCCGAGCACCCGACCGCTCCATTAGATCCATTGTGAGCTTCTGCGTCGAACCCCCCTCTTCCCCACGTCGTTTGCTCGCCGTAGACGTCGCCCCCTTGATGACCGTAGCACGCCGCCGCCCGAGCTCGCCGTCAACGTAACTCCGGTGACCATTTGGTCACCCCGGCGAGCCCAACGTACTTGTGGCATCCCGTAAAGCATTCCTAGTGCAAGCACCCGCCCGTTTGCACGCCGCAGCAACTAACCCGTGGCCACCCAAAGTCCGGCGGCCGCAACCGAGCTCGCCGCCGTCGACTCCGGCCACCCCAGGCCTGGAGACCACCACCATCCGACGTGCCATCGCACCAGCTCTCCGTAGGGCCTAAGGGCGCACCGAACGGTGCATTGTAGGCGAAACCCAAGTCCCTCCAGTGTCCCTCTACCGCGTTTAGAGGTCGCCGCCGGCCATACTCCGGCGAAGCTGACGTGGCACGTCATTAGCGGCTAACCACCCGCTAATACCGCCACTAACTAACCCCCTAGCTCACTTACAGACGTGCCCCACAGCCCTTAATTAACCTGGATTAGTTTCTGACTAGGATTAGATTAACTCCAGTGGGCCCAGGCTGTTAGGTTTGACCGGCCCAGTCAGCTTTGACCTGGCCCCACTAGTCAGCCTCTGCTCCTGCCTTGTTACACTGACATGCGGGACCCACGCGTCAGGTTTGACCGTGGCTGACCGTGTTGACCTGCTGAGGTCAGCATGACGTAGTGCTGACGTCATAAAGCTTTTCTGGTGTTTTTGTTAATTCAGGAAATTCCAGAAAATGTTTAAAACTTGTAAAAATCATAGAAATTCAACCATAACTCCAAATGAGATAAATTATGAATGAAAAATGATCAGAAAAATCCAATCTATCCACCTGTACCATTTTCATGCATGTTAAAACAACTTATAGCTGCTGTTTAGGACAAATCATATGAATGGCATTTAAATAATCACATGTTGAGTTTGAATTTGAACCTAGGGTTCAAACCAACTCCATTTAACTTGCTGCTAGTTGCATTAGCTCAAATCACAGCATATTGCCATGTCATGATCATGCATCACATTGTGCATTGCATTGATTGTGTTCTTCCTTGTTTGCCAGTGTTTGTCCCCTCTCGATAGACTTGGTTTCGACGATATGATCAATGACACCGATGAAGAGCTATATTATCTTCAGAAGTGCCAGGCAAGCAAAACCCCCTTGTTCATTCTGATACAATCCCACTCTCTCGCTTCTGCTCTCTTTTACTGCATTAGGACAAGAACGATTCAACTGTTACTTGCTGCGGTAGTTGAACCCCTTTATCCTCTGCATGACCTGTCATTGCCACAGTAAATAGATGAAACCCACTAGCATGAGTAGGAGTTGTTTGAACCCTGATGTGCCTACTGATTCATGCTTGCTTGTCATGCCTACTATTGCTTAGAGTTGTGTCAGGTCTGGTTCATCAGGGATGAATTGGAGGTGTGTGAACATGTCCTACTGTTGAGAGCTAAGTGTGTGAACACGATTTGGTAAAGGTAGCGGTGAGAGGCCATGTAGGAGTACATGGTGGGTTGTCTCATTGAAGCCGTCCTTAGGAACTGAGTTCTGTGTTTGTGATCCATGAACAGTTACTACCACACATTGGGCTCCGGGCACTCCAAGCTCTCTCGACTTATTAATCAACTTGATATCTGTCCAGGATTTGCAACTAGTTTCTAGTGTTTGTAGGTAGTGTTAGTACTCTACCAAGTGGCACCCGGTACTGGTGGGCTTGGGACAAACTAGGCACAGTGGCACGGTGTACCAAGTGGCACCCGGATGGTGGGCTTGGGAACCCTGCTCACATCGTTTGGGGCCGTGAGCGACACCCCGGCCGGATCTCCTTGCGAATGGAACCCGAATAGGCGATAAACCTGGACTAGAGACTTGTGTGGTTAGTCAGGTCGTGGCCGACTCCCTCGCGAGGCTTCCGCTAGAAGGTTACCGAGATACACGAGGTGTACATGGTGGTAAGTGGCGAGAGCGTGTGTGAAGAAGTACACCCCTGCAGGGTTAACATCATCTATCCGAATAGCCGTGTCAGCGGAAAAGGACTTCTGGGTTGCCTATACAGTTCATAGACAAGTGAAAGTGGATACTCTAAAATGCGCAAGATAAGCATGAGTGCTATGGATGGCATTCTCGTAGGGAGACGGGAGTGGATCCATAGTGGCGTATTGATATGGTGAATATGTGGACTCGTGTGCGCCATCTCAAAGAGTTACTTGCAGTCGTAGTTTAGGATAGCCACCGAGTCAAAGCTGGCTTGCTGCTGTTAAACCCCACCATCCCCTTCGTTGATAATGATGCATATGTAGTTAGTTCTGATGTAAGTCTTGCTGGGTACATTTGTACTCACGTTTGCCTATTTTATTTTTTTGCAGAGAGACTTCAGTCTCACTAGTAGTTCCGCTTGGACTTCGACGTTTAGCTTGTTACCTCAGCTACGATCTTGTGCCCTCGGCAGGATCTTGTAGATAGTCAGGCTTCTCAGCCTTTTTCATTTGTAGATGTCTGTACTCAGACATGTTAAGCTTCCGCTTGTGCTTTGATTTGTGTGCTCTGAATGTTGGGTCATGAGACCCATGTTTGTAATATCTCGCTCCTCGGAGCCTATTGAATAAAATACTTGAGTTGTAGAGTCATGTTGTGATGCCATGTCGTATTTGCACATATCGAGCATATTGTGTGTATGTTATTGAAATGCTTGGTATGTGTGGGATCTGACTATCTAGTTGTTTATCCTTAGTAGCCTCTCTTACCGGGAAATGTCTCCTAGTGCTTCCACTGAGCCATGGTAGCTTGCTACTGCTCCGGAACACTTAGGCTGGCCGGCATGTGTCCTTCTTCGTTCCTGTGTCTATCCCTTCGGGGAAATGTCACGCGATGAATACCGGAGTCCTGTTAGCCCGCTACAGCCCGGTTCACCGGAGTCCTGCTAGCCCAGTGCTACAGCCTGGATCCACTCGCTGATGACCGACACGTTCGATGCTGGGTCATGGATGCCTGTCCCTGTAAGTTTGTGCCACTTTGGGTTTACGAGTAGCCATGTCAGCCCGGGCTCCTTATCATATGGATGCTAGCGACACTATCATATACGTGTGCCAAAAGGCGCAAACGGTCCCGGGCAAAGGTAAGGCGACACCCGTGGGAATACCGTGCGTTAGGCCGCAAAGAGATATGAGGTGTTACATGCTAGATCGATGTGGCATTGAGTCGGGGTCCTGACAACTATATATGTAAAATGCTTAGAATTTTATCTAGTTTCATGATATCCAATTTTCATCCATGTTAAAAATGCTTAAACCTGTTGTTTGCATTAATTTACATAAATAACATGCTAAAATGGTTTATTTCATAACTAAATAACCATAGCTCTGAATTTAATAAACTTTATATGTATTTGCGGTAGAAAAATGCATAGATTAACTTCGTGCACTTTATTTCCCTGTTTAACAACATTAAATATATTTTATGCAGAACCGTACCATATCCAAAATATGAATATGGGGATTTTCCGGATTTGTTGTTTGTTGTTTCCGGCCCCATTTAAATTGCTTAGATAGTGTAGTTTTGTTATGCTTCACCTCTTGCCATGTTAAGAACTTTTAAACTTGTTGGGTACATAACTGAAAGTGAACTAAATATTTTGAATGTGGTGTTTCGTCAATATGCAACTCGTTACATATTGAGCTCCACCTAATCTACAGTATTTGATTGTTGCACTTTGCCATGCCATGCCTTTTCAAAATGATCATGCATAATATTTGTTGCACTTTGCCATGCCATGATTATGCTTGTTTGTTTACTATGTTGTTTGCTTCTTTCTGGTTGTGCTACTTCTCGATAGTTTCTGTTTCGTTGCGATCGTGAGGATTCGTTCATCTGCGCTTGGTTCGTCTACGCCCGTTTTGTCTTCTTTATGGACTCGTTCTTCTTCCTAGCAGGATTTCAGGCAAGATGTCCATCACCGTGGATCTCACTACTATCTTTGCTATGCTATTTGTCTCGATGCTATTGCTATGTCGCTCTACCTACCACTTGTTTATCAAGCGTCCCAAATTGCCATGATAGCCTCTAAATTTTTCACCCTTCCTAGCAAACCGTTGTTTGGCTATGTAACCGCTTTGCTCAGCCCTTCTTATAGCGTTGCTAGTTCCAGGTGCAGTTGCAGATTGTTCCATGTTGGGACATGGATATCATGGGATATCACAATATCTCTTATTTAATTAATGCATCTAGATACTTGGTAAAGGGGGGAAGGCTCGGCCTTATGCCTGGTGTTTTGTTCCACTCTTGCCTCCCTAGTTTCCGTCATACTGGTGTTATGTTCCTTGATTTTGCGTCCCTAACACGATGGGGGGTATGGGACCTCTTGACAGTTTGCTTTGAATAAAACTCTTCCAGCAAGGCCCAACATTGGTTTTAACATTTGCCATAATAATACTTGAACTAAATAATTAATTGTCATAGGGCGTCACGAACCCGAGGATTTTCTACATAGCAGGGAGGGGCCAGCGCTGATGGTGTTGGTCCCAAATGGGCAACCTGTAGGGCCACCACGGGGAAACCCGAGGACCTGGTTTTACTCGTAGCTTGACCCATCCGGTCGTGGCCTGAGACGAGATACGTGTGGCTACTATCAGGGTGTCGACACGCCCGGAGGCTTTGTTGGATTAGTTTTACCATTGTTGAATTGTCTTGTGCACTGGGATCCCGAGTCTTATCAGATGTCCCGCGATGGAGGATTGTCTCCGCGGATCATGAGCTTATCATGGGCTAAGTTGGGACACCCCTACAGGGTTTGATCTTTCGAAAGCCGTGCCCACGGTTATGTGGCAGATGGGAGTTTTTAATATCCGATTGTAGAGAACTTGACACCAGATTCAAATTAAAATACCCAACCGCGTGTGTAACCGTGATGGTCTCTTTTTGAGTGGGTCGAGAAGAGAACATGGTGGGGTTATGTTTGAACATAAGTAGTTAACGTTCACTTATTGATCATTACTAGTTTGCGACCGTTTGTGTAGCTTCTCATCTTATTCTTGTAATCATAAGTTAGCCACCATACATTGCTTAGCCGCTGCTGCAACCTCACCACTTATCCATTCCTTACCCATTTAGCTTTTCTAGTCTTGATACCCATGGGAATGGATTGCCGAGTCTTCGTGGCTCACAGATTACTACAACAACAGTTGCAGGTACAGGTAATGTGATGATAATGACATGAGAGTGATGTTTACTTGTTTTGGAGTTCTTCTTCTGCTTCTTGTTCGTTCAAGGGATAGGTTCCTGGTCGGCAGCCTGGGGTAGCAGGGTGTGGATGTCGTTTGAGTTTCTGTTTGTGTTTCATCCGTAGTCGGATGTTGTTCTCATGTATGAAGCTTAATGTATTCATGTGGCATTTGTATGCCCTTTGCATGTATCCCCAACTATTATGTAATGGTACGATGTAATGATATCCACCTTGCAAAAGTGTCTCCAATATGCACTTTTATCCTTGGTGGGACCTTCGAGTTCCTTTAGGATAGGGTTGCATATTTGGCGTGAAACTATGTCCTTCATTCATAGTTACCTTTGGTCCTCAGACATACAGCTTGGGCCTCCTACCCGAGATCTGCCGGTTTTGACATCGACATTGGTGCTTTCATTGAGAGCTCCATTGTATCATCGATAGAAGGATCGATCGCTCACCTCTTCATCAAAAATGATGTTGGGTAAACACTGTGTCCTTTGTTAAGAGGGCCCAAACCTGGGTACGAACTATTTCCTTCGTTCATAGTTACCTTCGGTCCTCAGACATACAACTTGGGCCCCCCTACCCGAGATCTGCTGGTTTTGACACCGACATTGGTGCTTTCATTAAGAGCTCACCTCCATTAAGAGGGCTGGAACCTGGGTAGACACTGTGTCCATCGTTCATAGTTACCTTCGGTCCTCAGACATACAACTTGGGCCTCCCTACCCGAGATTTGTCGGGTTTGACATCGACATTGGTGCTTTCACTGAGAGCTCCACTGTATCGTCGACAGAAGGATTGATGGCTCACCTCTTCATCAACAATGATGATGCGTCCAGGGAAACTTTTCTCCCCGGACAGGTCTTTGTGTTTGATGGCTTCGTGCTTCGTGCCAACTCAATCAGTTGCCTCGAGCAGGTCCACAGTTATGCCCCCGGCCACCAGATTAGGTTTGGAAACCTAAACTATGTTGCTGAAA
This sequence comes from Triticum timopheevii, assembly GCA_963921465.1. Taxonomy (NCBI): domain Eukaryota; kingdom Viridiplantae; phylum Streptophyta; class Magnoliopsida; order Poales; family Poaceae; genus Triticum; species Triticum timopheevii. Next base: position 148,651,320 of record OY997270.1, read on the forward strand.
TCCGAGGAGATCTAGTCTTCAACGAGTTCACGGCCTCGGCTGCTGCTCTGTGCACCCGCCAAGAAGACTCTTCGAATCCCCTGTTAGATCCTGCTCAGGGGCCACCAATAGTTACCCCGGCCTTAGATCCGGGGCAGGTCTTACTGCCCGAAGATGGGAGCGTGAGCCCCGCCGTACCTCTTCCCCTTATGGAACTCCTAACTGAAGACCCAGATGCAACCTTAGATTTGGCTCTTGGCAATCACTCCGAACTGTTGAGGTCTGCGCTCATCGGGCTCGATCAGGTGTCCTACACCGAACTCGGCCCAACAAATCCGCAGTTTCCGATCCAACCTTCGCTCCTAGATGAAGCATTGGACTTAATGCAGTCTCTTGCCATCACGAGGGCTTTGCCTCCGAACTATACCCAGCTCGGGCTGGGGGCTGAGAGAGGGGAATTTTACGCCCGACCCACCACCCACTAAATAGCCACTATCGAGGATTTATCCGACATGCTGGACTACGCGTCCGAAGACATCGACGGTATGGACGACGATGCCGACGCCGAACCAAGCCAAGTCCCACACGTCACGGGGCGTTGGACGGCCACCTCAACCTATGATCTGTACATGGTGGACACTCTCGATAAAAAGAACGACGAGGATAACCCGAGCCCCGATGAGGACAAACCCGTCGATAAACCACCAAAGCGCCGACGTCAGCGGCACCGCTCACAATCGCGTAGGGCGAAGGACAGTAATACCGGCACCGGAGATAATGAGACACCAGACGATGCCGAAGATCCCGAATACCCCGTCGAGACCACATCCGAACATGACAAAAGGGAAGAGGATGAATATAGTCCCGGACACGCTGATCACGAAGATTCGGAAGACAACAACTACATGCCAGAAACCGAAGAGGAAGTTAGCCTCGGTGACCAAGATTTTATTGTCCTATAGGATCTCCTCGATCAAGAACGCTTCAAGCGAGAACTCATAGCTATAGCCCAGAGCCTGAAAAATAAGCAGCAACAGCTCAAAGCCGAACAAGATATGCTTAATGAAACATGGACTAAGGTCCTGGCTGCTGAGGAATACGGCCACGAGCGACCTATTAAATGCTACCATAAGCGCAAGTTGCTGCCACAGTTTGACGATGAAGCCCTTGAGCCATTACCTCGAAATACAATCAGGCAAGGCAACCAGACCGACCACCACATGGACAGGATAAAGTGGCATATCAAGCAGAACACCAACCCGCACCTCCTCGTCGAAGAGGCAGGGAGACAACAGCTGCGGGATACACATACGACTTGCAACGTGACCTAGCCAATAAAGCCGGTCAGACTAGATCAATCTACAGATCAATGGGTCGTGCCCCGGCACGAGACAACGGCTATGAAGCCCGGAGTGACGACTATTACTATACTCAGAATCAGAACTGAACTCAGATGTCAGCCGATCTCCGCCGCGATATTGCACGAGATAGAGGGGCCGAACACCCTTTGTGCTTCACCGATGAGGTCATGGAACACCAATATCCGGAAGGGTTTAAACCCGTAAACATCAAATAGTACGATGGAATGACGGATCCTGCGGTTTGGATTGAAGATTTTCTTCTCCACATTCACATGGCTCGAGGAGATGACATCCACGCCGTCAAATATCTTCCTCTAAAGCTGAAAGGACCAGCACGGAACTGGCTAAACAGCCTCCCAGAAAACTCCATTGGAACCTGGGAAGAATTGGAAGATGATTTTCGGGCCAACTTTCAGGGCACTTATGTCCGACCACCGGATGCTGATGACTTGAGTCACATAATTCAGCGGCCAAGCGAATCAGCTCACAAACTTTGGAATCGGTTCTTAACTAAAAAGAACCAGTTCGTGGACTGTTTGGATGCCGAACCCTTAGCGGCCTTTAAACACAGCGTCCATGATGAATGGCTCACCCAACACTCCGGGCAGGAAAATTCAAAGACCATGGCAGCCTTAACGACACTTGTGACCTCCTTTTGTGCGGGCAAAGACAGCTTGTTGGCTTGTAGAAGCAACAACTCGGGAGACCCTGGCACTTCTGAGGTGCAGGACGGCAATGGTAAACCTCGTCGCAATAAAAACAAATGTTGAAACAACAATGACAACGCAGATGATACGGCAGTCAATGCTAGATTCAGCAGCCCTAAGTCCGGTCAGCGGAAGAAATCTTTCAAAGGTAACAAGGACTGGCCATCTAGCTTGGATAAAATCTTTGAGAGGCACTGTCAGATTCATGGCACACCCGATAAGCCTGCGAACCACACCAACAGGAATTGTTGGGTTTTCAAACAAGCCAGTAAGATAAATATTGAACAGAAGGGAAAGGAATCCCCAAGCAAAGATGATGATGAGCCCCGTCATCCAAACACCGGGGGTCAGAAGCAGTTTCCCCCCGAGGTAAAGACAGTGAACATGACCTATGTCACTCACATTCCCAAAAAGGAGCGTAAGCGCGCACTATGGGACGTCTACGCCGTAGAGCATGTCGCCTCCAAGTTCAACCCATCGTCAGCCTGTCCGATCACCTTCGATCACAGGGACCACCCGGCCAGTATCCGTCACGGGGGTTCGGCCGCCCTGGTACTCGATCCAATTATTGACGGATGCCACCTCACTAGAGTCCTCATGGAAGGAGGCAGCTATCTTAACCTGATCTATCAAGACACCGTCCGCAAGATGGGCATTGACCCATCTAGAATCAAGCCTAGCAACACTACCGTTAAAGGTGTGATACCGGGCGTGAAGGCCCGTTGTACGGGCTCACAGACGCAGGAGGTAGTATTCAGCTCCCAGACAACTATCGCAGCAAAGAATTGATCTTCGACATCGTCCCTTTCCGCAGTGGCTACCATGCACTTCTCGGACGAACTGCTTTCGCCCGTTTTAATGCAGTCCCGCACTACACCTACTTAAAACTTAAGATGCCAGGAACTTGTGGTGTTATTACAGTCAATGGTAACATGGAGCACTCCCTCCGCACTGAAGAGCACACAGCGGCCCTTTCAGCCGAAGTGTCTGGCGGCCTTATCAAGCCGAATAGTTCACCGACCAATAATGCCAATGACGTATCGAAACGAGTCCAGACCGCACATAATAGTGATAAATCAACGGATCTAGACCTTGATTAGCAGTTCAGCCTCCGCCGATTGCCCTATCATATTGCGGCAGCTGTACCATGCGTACATAATTACGCACTAAAAATACTCTGGGCGGCAACGGAGGCACACTGCGGAGAAAGTCCATTGTACGGCTTGACCCCATCAGGACCGTATACATCTTTTTTTTCTTGTTGCAGGTTCATCAAGAGCCCTACTTGCTAGATGGTTGTTGCAGGAGATCCTTTTAAGGCTATCACTTCCCCACCATCATATACTCCTACCAAAGGACTTATTACTAAGGAGAAATGGCGCAGACGTGCGACAGGGCATCACTGGAGTTTCTCGAACTTTGATCTTTAGGCCATGTGTTAGACTTTCCCTTATGTATAACTTTTATTTTTCGGCATGTAACATGGCCTTAATATTGAATGGCATTTGCAGCACGCCTCGACGTATCAATACGGATATAAAGGAAACAGATGATTATCACCTTTTTGGTTTGATTCATGTATTTTCTTGCCATCTGTGTTCCCTTCTTACGTTTGATTCATATACGTGGCTCGACATCGCCTTCACACAAAGGGATGTACTCGGCCCCGCAAACTCTTAAGTCCGAACACCTCTAGGGAACTCTTCGGCGTCCCGGATATTGCATTATATGCATCGGCTCTGAATCATGTCTTTGGTCTATAGTTGGGTTCCCCGGCTCCTGTGTTTGCCACCTTACGTTCCACAAGTTTGGATAAGGTTGTAAAGGGAGAACTACTGCGATTGTACTTCTAGTTCGTCCGGTCAAGTACCGCAGTAGAGAAAGCCAAAAACTGGCTGTCATGATAAGTGAGAGCGGGTCAGCGATCCGGTGACTTAGTGTTACACTACAAATCGTTCGCGATTTATGACATGTTATACGAGGGGCTGGGCTTTGACCAGCCGCGTTGCAAAGGCGTCGTACTCCGGACTACCGCTCACGCAAACAAGGGGCTAGTACTTAGCACCACCAATGGACTCTTATGGCTAAGTGAAAGTACTAAAGCCGCATAGTCTGATTACCTAGTTCACCTCGCAAGACGCCTCCTACATCGGACCAAGACATTGGATAAAGTGCGGTCATGCGTTCCCGAACACCCCTATAATATTTACGTGCGGGCTGAAGCCGACGATTGGTAAACTTTTAGATATATAAACGACCAAACAGGAGGATAAACTTATCATAAAGTGTAAGCATTGCTATTATTTTCATTACACGACTCTTACAAACTGGACTCAACTATTCAAATATGATTTCCTTTGAGAACTGGCCCTCTACAATGCGAGCTCCCTCGAGGAACTCAACGAAGTACTTCCCCCGCCGGCGGTTCTCCCTGCACTCAGGTGGCCCTGCGGTGGAGATCTTGGTGGCCTTCATCTTCGCCCATTGAACCTTGACATGGGCAAATGCCATCCGGGCACCTTCTCTACAGGACGACCGCTTGAGGGCATCGAACCGGGGAAGCGCATCCACCAGCCGCTTCACGAGTCTGAAGTGGCTGCTAGGTATGGACTCGGCCGGCCAAAAACGGACTATTACATCCTTCATGGCCAGTCCGGCTACCCAGTACAGCTCGGACACCTGTTTGAGAAGGTCACTAAGGGGCACTGGATGTTCTAGCGCAAGGTATTGCGACCAGAACAGCTTCTCCGTTGAGCTCCCCTCCTTGGCTCGGAAGAATTCGGTGGCATCCGCAATACTCCTCGGCAGTTCCGCAAAGCCACCTGGAGAACTCCAAACTCGGGTCAGCAAAATATATGTCTTACAAGTAAATCTACTCTGCATGATAAAGGCCTTACCAACCGATATCTTCCTCGCCTCTTGGATCTCCTGGCGAACACCCTGGGCTTCAACCCGGGCTTCTTTCACGCTTCGGTGAGCTCGGAGGCCTGCTTCGAACACTTTTCCTCCAGGAACTCGCACTTGGCGATGGATTCCTTGAGCTCCTGTTTGACATCCTCCACCCGTGCCTCATGTCTCTGGCGGGCGGTCTACTCCAGCTCCAACTCCTTGGCCGCATTGTCCGCGGCTGCTTTGCTCACCTCTGCCTTCTTCTAGGCTTCAGCGAGGGCGCTCTTGAGGGATTCGACCTCGGCTGCACCAACTGTGAGTATTTCATAAAATTTTTAGTCAGTATTAAACAACTAATACACATATAACTTTCAGGTATGTCGTACTGCCGCATACCTTGGGTTTCATTAAACTGCTTGTTGATGCGGCCGAGTTCCTCATCGGATAGCCGAAGCCTTCGATTGAGCTTGGCTATCTCTGCGGCCTGGGCAGTAGCCACTAGCACCAAAACCTATTCAACAATATGTACGACATGTTATCAACCTGTTTTGAACCTCTGTCCGGATTGTCCTAATCCGGACATAGTCTCAGAGGCTGCTGTCTACACATGGGTTTCGCCTAACACATATATAGATAGAGAAAAACTTGTAAAGAGTATTACATCCATAGGCTGTTGAAGAATTTGGTCAGTCTGCTCTTCGCGGGCCGAACCTTTTCCATGACCGCACCCATCAGGGTGCAGTGCTCCTCCACGATGGATGCACATTGTAGTGGTTCACTAGAAAATGAAGACACATCCGTGACATCTTGGGCCGAATGAAATTTTTTTCTGTCATGCTTATGACACTTCTATGACGGTAACTATGACAAAGCCGGTACAATCATAGATGTGGTGGGCTCCTACTTCTATGAAAAAAATCATGACAGAAAATGAGTTTTTCGTCCTGGGCGGGCTGGAGATGTAGTTGCATGACATTCTTTGGGCCATCCATGACGGAAAAAACCGTGGTAGAAGCGAGGGCGAGGAAAATTTCGGGGAGTTCCCGGTTACGGTGGGTGGTCGGGGGCCAAGCGATGTGTGTTTCTCTCGTACATGTACGCGCCTGAACCCGAGCGATTGCACTAGCTACATTACTGAACCCGAGCAACCGATCCCTTGCTGTTAACTGAACTAGAGTGATTCCTTCGCTACTGCTGCTAACTGAAGCCGATCAAACCCTACTACCTCCTTCCCTTGATGAACAGTGAATGTTGTTGGGGGGTTTGAATGAACAGTTCCTGGTGGGGTTGGATGAACAGGACCCCGTGGTGTTGCCTATGGATGAACAGGACCTCAATCGAGCCGGTTGGGGGTGGATGAACAGGACCCCGTGGATGGTTGGATGAATATGACGGCCCCATGGAGGGCTGGTTGAACAGTAGCCGGTGCAGGGCTGGATGAACAGTATCCCATGGAGGGGTGGTTGAACAGGACCCCGTGGAGAGGGCTGGATGAACAGTAGCAGGTGGAGGAGCACGCGGTGGAGGCTAGATGAACAGGAGCCCGTGGATGAACAGTCGCAGGTGGAGGCTTGAAACGCCCACGATGCGGCTATATCTCTCACGTGTCGAGGCACGACTTAGAGGCATAACCGCATTGTAGGTTTTGTCGCAAGAAGGGTCATCTTCACACAATCCTATGTAATGAACAAGAATAGGATAAAGAGAGTTGGCTTACAATCGCCACTTCACACAATACATAAATTAATCCATACATCATTCAAGATACACTCATAGGCCGACTACGGTCAAATTCAAATGAAAAGAAGATGACCCCAAATGTTAGATCCCCGATCGTCCCAACTGGGCTCCACTACTGATCATCAGGAAACGAAACATAGTAACGACCAAGGTCCTCGTCAAACTCCCACTTGAGCTCGATTGCGCCACTTGCACTGGTATCCTCGACACCTGCATCTGTTTTGGTAGAATCTGTGAGTCACGGGGACTCAACAATCTCACACTCGCGAGATCAAGACTATTTAAGCTCATGGGTAGGAAAGGGGTAAGGTGGTGGAGCTACAGCAAGCACTAAGCATGTATGGTGGCTAACATACGCAAGTGAGAGCGAGAAGAGAAGCAACGCATCAGTCGAGAAGCTAGAAGTGATCAAGAAGTGATCCTGATTCATACCTAACTCAAACCGTGTTCACTTCCCGGACTCCACCGAGAAGAGACCATCACGGCTACACATGCGGTTGATGCATTTTAAAGAAGTCAAGTGTCAAGTTCTCTACAACCAGATGTTAGCAAATTCCCATCTGCCACATAACCGCAGGCACGGCTTTCGAAAGATAATACCCTGTAGGGGTGTCCCAACTTAGCCCATCACAAGCTCTCACGGTCAATGAAGGATATACCTTCTCCCAGGAAGACCCAGTCAGTCTCTGAATCCCGGTTTACAAGACATTTCGACAATGGTAAAACAAGACCAGCAAAGCCGCCCGATGTGCCGACAAATCCCGATAGGAGTCGCACGTATCTTGTTCTCAGGGCACACCGGATGGGCAAGACGTCGGGTTGGCATAGACCCTGGTCGCCCAGGGGGCACCGGACATCGCCCAGGTTGGGCCAGCACTCGAAGGAGCATTGGCCTGGGGATTAAAATAAAGATGACCCTCGGGCTCGCGAAAACCCAGGGGAAAAAGGCTTAGGTGGGAAATGGTAAAACCAAGGTTGGGCCTTGCTGGAGGAGTTTTATTCAAAGTGAACTGTCAAGGGGGTCCCATAAATCACCCAACCGCGTAAGGAACGCAAAATCAAGGAACATAACACCGGTATGACGAAAACTAGGGCGGCAAGAGTGGAACAAGACACCAGGCATGAGGTCGAGCCTTCCACCCTTTACCAAGTATATAGGTGCATTAATTAAACAAGAGATATTCTGATATCCCAAAATATCCATGTTCCAACCAGGAACAAACTTCATCTTCACCTGCAACTCGCAATGCTATAAGCGGGGCTGAGCAAAAGCGGTGACATAGCCAAACAATGGTTTGCTAGGACTAGATGGTTAGAGGCTTGACATGGCAATATGGGAGGCATGATAAACAAGTGGTAGGTAGAGCAACCATAGCGATAGAGCGAGCAACTAGCAAAGCAAAGATAGAAGTGATATCGAGGGTATGGTCATCTTGCCTGCAAGGTTCTCATAGTTGTCGAAAGCTTGATCCTCGTTAGCGTACTCAACATGATCCTCGTGCACGTACTCGTCTCCTGGCTCTACCCAAGGAAAGAATAGAAGCAATGGAACAAAAATCAAACATGGTGCAATGCACAAGCAACATGATGCAATACATGACATGTTATGTGAGATGTGATATGCAATGCGTATGCGTGCTCCGGGAGGAAAAATAATGAACAAGGCATCAACTTGGCAAACCAAGTATGCCGCTGCAAAGATGAGATGATTTTGGTTGAAATCGATATAAAGATCACCGGAATCGGATGCACGGTTTGCAAATGGCAAGCAAAACAAGGATGGCACAATTCTGCGATTAACAGCATGATAGCACTTGGAATACATCAAGAAACTATGCTACAACACCCCAACATAACAACAAAGTATATGACAGTGATCTACAAGAGATGCTTGACAAAATATGAACACTGATCTATGGCTAATTCACACACTAACAGGTTCAAACAAACATGGCAAAAGTGCAAAAGATAACAGCAGCACAGACTGAAAATACTAACATGGCAGAAACAACATCAGGAAGCAATGTTTAGGGAAACCAAACATCATGCTATAGGAACATATTATAGAAACATAAAGCACGGATTGATAGTAATAAATGCATAGAACAAAACTCCCATACTGACCATGAGCCAAAAAGGATCAGAAGATATGATGGAACCCATGTAAACATAGCAAGTTTCGTTAACAGATTCAGGAAATAGAGCATGGCATTGTGAAGGCATCTTTGCGAGCTCGATTCACTCATCACAAGCCATTTCATGACAAGATAAGCATAGCACCAGCGAGAATACATGCTTATGAAACTAAACATGTCAAGAACAAGTTCATAGCATGCAAGGATCAACTACAACAACCTTGGCAAAATTGAATATGTAAACAATCTGCCAGGATACATTTTATAGCAAAAGTAGAGCAATAAAATGACATGCTAGACTACTCCATATTTGCTAGCAGGGACATGGATGGATAGAGCATAACCATATGTTCAAAGCATCCTTACTGAAGTATCCCAAAATATGCATGGATCTCTCTGTAGCGTCAAGTTTACATGGCATCAAAATAACAGCAAAACAGGGACTGAAATCAGCAACATCACGAAGCCTAGTTTGCATGCTTGTTATAGTCACCAAATAAATCACAAAAATAAATGCCAAGCACCTCTGTAAAGAAGACATGGCATAGTTCAAAACACATGTAGAGCTCATGCTCATAAGATGCACGAATCAAATGCAACAAAAATGACAAAACATAAAGTTCTGTTAATAGACAGCAGTAAACATCGTTTAACACTCTTCCAACGTTGATTTAGGCATCAAGATGAGCTCAAACAGATATGGCACAATGGAAAAAAACAAAGAGCATCTCATGATGAACATTTGTATATACTGTATGCATGAACAGAGCAACGGTCATGGAGTTATGATGCGATGAACAGAACCACATATTATGACAGGAAAAAGACAGTGGGATTTTCACCTCCGAATCCCAGATCTAGGGTTTCGGGCGCGCGAACCGAGGATCGGCAGAGACGCGGTGGCGCGGCGGCTAGAGAGGACGGGGGAGGCACCGGCGGGATGGGGATGGCAGGATCCGGGCGGCACCGGCCCAGATCTGACCGGAGCTGGAGCCGGCAGCGGACGGCAGCGCGGCGGCGGTATCCGGCGGCCGGCGGCCGCGGGCGGCCGGGGCGGCGGCCGACGCGGGGAGGCAGCGCACGGGGAGGCGGCAACCGGCAGCGAGGAGCGGGGTGGCGCGCGGGAGGCGCGGGGAGGCGGAGCGGCGCGCGGGCCTCGGGGGCCGGCTGCGGGCTCGGCGGGCCGGGGCGGCGCGCGGTGGCCGGGTGCCACGTGTCACACCCTAGTTCACTGGGCGGCAGCAGCGCGGGTGTCCGGCCCGAGACGGACACGTCCGGCAGCGCGGAGGGAGGTTTGCTAGGGTTTGATCTGCGGGATTTTCGGTGGGGAGCACCTATTTATAGGTAGAGGGAGCTAGGAGGCTCCAAATGGAGTGCGGTTTTCGCCCACATGATCGTGATCGAATGACCGAGAGCATAGAAGTCACTTAGATGCGTTATTGGTCTGTTTTGGAGGGGTGTTGGGCTGCAACCCAAAAGAGGCCTTTGAAGATACCCGGTTAACCGTTAGAGTATCAAACGACCTCCAAATGGCACGAAACTTGACAGGCGATCTACCGGTCCTATACCAAGGCCGCTTGGCAAACCTCGGGCCATTCTGAGAAAGTTTAACACCCGCTCACTAAAAGAGACAAGAGGGGTGCGCCGGTGCATGTGGGTGTGTCGGATTGCAAAATGGACAACGGGGAAAATGCTCGGACGCATGAGACGAACACGTATGCAAATGATATGCATATGATGACATGATATGAGATGCATGACATGAGCAAAATGCAAAACGAAAGACAAAAACCCAACCGTGGAGGGAATATCATAACACATAGCCTAAAATGGCAAGAGTTGGAGTTACAAATTTGGAAAGTTACATCTGGGGTGTTAAAACACTCCACCACTACAAGAGGATCATGTCCCGAGATCTAGGACTGAAAGAACTCCGGATATTCGTAACGGAGTTGGTCCTCGCGCTCCCAGGTGGCTTCTCGGTCGGAATGGTGTGACCACTTCACTTTCAGGAATTTGATTGACTTGTTGCGAGTCTTGCACTCGGTTTCTTCAAGAATAGCAACGGGGTGCTCATGATAGGACAGATCATCTTGGAGGTCAATTTCTTTGAAGTTGATGGTGCGTTCAGGAGTCTTGAAGCACTTGCGAAGCTGTGACACGTGAAACTCATTGTGCACATTTGCGAAGTTGGACAGAAGCTCAAGTTGATAGGCGAGATCGCCCCTTTTGCCAATGATCTTGAAAGGAGCCACGTATCTAGGGGCAAGCTTCCCTTTGATACCGAAGCAACGAGTGCCTTTCATTGGAGAGACGCGGAGGTAGACACGGTCTCCGATTTCAAAAGCCACATCACGGTGCTTGTCATCGTAATAGCTCTTCTGGCACGATTGCGCGGCCTTGAGATTCTCACGAATGACTTTGCACATTTCTTCAGCTTCTGTGATCAAGTCGTTGCCAAGAAGTTGGCGTTCACCAGTCTCTGACCAATTGAGAGGAGTACGACACTTCCTGCCATATAGAATTTTGAATGGGGCCTTGCCCGAACTCGCTTGGAAGCTGTTGTTGTAGGAGAATTCAGCATATGGAAGACAATCTTCCCACTTCATACCGAAAGAGATGACACAAGCCCTGAGCATATCTTCAAGGATTTAATTAACTCGCTCGACTTGGCCACTAGTTTGAGCATGGAAAGTTGTGCTGAAGCGAATGTTGGTGCACATGGCCTTCTGAAAGGAGTCCCAGAACTTAGAGGTGAAAATGCTTCCGCGGTCTGAAAAGATCAATTGCGGAATACCGTGCAAGGAGACAATTCTGGAGGTGTATAACTCTACCAGCTGAGCTGCTGTGATGGATTCTTTGATAGGAAGAAAATGAGCCACTTTTGTAAGCTTGTCAATGACAACGAAGATAGCATCATTTCCACACTTGGACTTAGGAAATCCAGTCACGAAGTCCATCTCGATATGATCAAACTTCCATTTCAGAATAGCAAGAGGTTGGAGGAGACCAGCTGGTCGTTGGTGTTCTGCTTTCACCCTTCGGCAGACATCACACTAATTCACGAATTGAGCAATTTCTCGCTTCATTCGAGACCACCAATACGACTGCTTGAGGTCATGGTACATCTTCATACTTCCAGGATGAATGGATAGAAGGGAATTGTGTGCCTCGTTCATAATGAATTTTCTCAGATCGCCTTTAGGAACCACAATACGATCCTCAAAGAAAAGAGTATCTTTGTCATCAATGTGGAAGCACTTGTATTTGGGAATGCCCTTGTCGATACCACGTTTCACCTTTCTCACCATGGTATCCAGGAGTTGTGCCTCATGAATTTGGTCTTCCAAAGTAGGAGAGACTATGAGGTTGGCAAGAAAGCGTTGAGGAACAACTTGAAGATTCAGTTTGCGGAAAGCTTCACAAATATCCGGTTGGAAGGGCTTGAGGATTAAACTGTTGCAATAAGCCTTTCTCCTCAAACCATCTGCAATCACATTCGCCTTGCTTGGAGTATATTCGATACTTGGATTGTACTCTTGAATCATTTTGACCCATCGAGTTTGTCTGAGGTTGAGGTTGGGTTGAGTAAAGATATACTTGAGGCTCTTCTGATCGGTGAAAATGTCCACTTTCCTTTCCAACAAGAGATGGCTCTATGTTACTAATGCATGGACAACTGCCGCCAACTCAAGATCGTGAGTGGGGTATTTCTTTTCGTTGGGCTTCATCTGGCGAGAGGTATAGGCCACAACTTTCTTCTCTTGCATTAACACAGCACCGAGACCTTGCAAGGAAGCATCACAGAAAACTTCGAATGGCTTGGATTCGTCAGGAGGAGTCAAGACAGGAACTCTGACTAGCTTCCCTTTGAGGGTGTTGAAAGCAACATCACAGTCAGGCGTCCAGACATACTTGACATGCTTCTGGAGGAGGTTGGAAAGAGGCTTTGCAATCTTAGAGAAATTCTCAACGAATCTTCGGCAATAGCTTGCAAGACCAAGAAAACTGTGGAGCTGCTTGACATTCTGAGGAGGTTCCCAATTCAGAATTGCAGACACCTTCTCGGGGTTAACAGCAATGCCCTTGGCGGAGATGATGTGACCAAGATAAAGAACTTCATCAAGCCAGAACTCACATTTGGAAAACTTGGCATAGAATTGATGCTCTCTGAGCTTGTCGAGCACCAATCGCAAATGTTTGGCATGATCCTTTTTATTCTTGAAGAAGACCAAAATATCATTGAGATACACTAGAACGAATTCATTGGTGTAGGGGTTGAAGATGAAGTTCATCATTCGAGAGAATGTTGGCGGAGCATTGACAAGGCCGAAAGACATGACAGTATATTCATAAGAACCAAATCTTGTTGTGAATGCTATCTTGGGAATATCTTGTTCACGAATACAAATCTGATGATAACCCATACGGAGGTCAAGCTTGGATAATACTTGACCACCTTTGAGTTGCTCGAAAATCTCTTTGATGTTGAGAAGTGGATACTTGTTCTTGATTTTCTTCTTGTTCAATGGACGGTAATCGACGCACAGTCGGTCCGTGCCATCCTTTTTCTGGATAAAAAGAACTCCATAACCCCATGGAGATGAACTCGGTCTGATCAAACCCAGACGCTCTTGTTCATCGAGCTGTTTCTTCAATTCCTTTAGCTCTTTAGGTCCAAGCTTGTATGGATACTTGCAGACGGTTTCAGTGCCAGGCTCAAGATCGATAACGAATTCGACTGGCCGGTGTGGAGGCATACCTGGAAGCTTTTCTGGAAAGACATCTTGGTACTCACAAACGACTGGAATCTGAGAGATTGCGTCTAGCTCGCCCTTCTCATTGAGAGAAAACAACTGAATGGTTTCATCACGAGCAGCATAGATGATAACATCCTCAGAAGAGTGTGTCAATTGAATCTCTCTGGCAGCACAATCAAGTTGAGCTTTGTGCTGAGAAAGCCAGTCAATCCCGAGAATTAGATCAATATCAGAGTCGCCAAGGACCATTGGAGAAGACAGAAATCTATAGTCGCCCATCTTGACAGAAACATCCGGAGCCATCATTCTGGTATTCATGAACAAACCCGGAGAGGAAACCTATATCAGCTTAGGTAGATCAATAGTATGCAAATCGTGCATGGATGCAAAAGGCTTTGATATGAATGAAATAGATGCACCCGTATCAAATAAAACTTTTGCAGGAATATCATTAACTGGAAGATTACCCATAATCACATCAGTAGATTCCTCCGCTTGCGCTGCATTCATCATGTTCACCTTTCCAGACTTGGGTTTATGCTTGACCACCAGATTGCTTGAAGATCTCATAGGAGGAGGAGGCGGAAGGCGCCTTTGGTTGAAGCACTTGTTCGTGTAGTGACCTTTCTGCTGGCACTTGTTGCAAGTCACCTCTCAGAGCGGACGATGATAATGAGCATTTGACCTTGGAGCTTGAGAATTAGACTTGTTCTGATAGCCTGGGTTGGGTGGGTGGGAAGAACCATGAGCACCTGAGTTCTTCTGCTGGTACGGCTGATGAAACGGAGGAGGAGGAAGGTAGAACTAATGCTGCTTAGCTTCCACTTGTGAGGAAGAAGAAGACTGAACTGCATCCCTGATTCTCTTCTTGGAAGCCTCACACTTGAGCTGAGCACCTTCTTGCTTGAGGGCCATATTGTAGACTTGATCAAACTGAGTAGGCTCAACAAGAATGAGAGCTAACTGCAGATCCTCTCTAAGACCACCTCTGAATTGATAGATCATACTCTTTTCATCAGGAACGTCTTGTTTAGCAAAGCGAGCAACTTTCTGAAAATGCTTGTTGTATTCGTACACAGACATGTTGCCTTGCTTGAGATTGCGGAACTCCTCACGCTTGCTCTCAACAACACTGGTAGGAATGTGGTGAGCTTTAAAGTCCCGACAGAAGTCAGTCCAAGTAATCACTCGACCTCCTCTGGAATCTTTGTATTGCTGGAACCAATCAGCTGTTTGGTCCTTGAGCTGAAAAGAAGCGAACTTGACGTAGTCCTCTTGCCTGACATTGCTACATTCAAAATGCTTGTTGATATCCACGAGCCAATCATCGGCGTCTGTGGCCTCGGCACAGTAGCTGAAAGACTTTGGCTAATTTGCAAGGAACTGGTTGAGGGTAGGAAATTGCGGCTGATGGTTAAACTTCCCTTGACCTTGATTCCCTTGGTTGCCTTGGCCTTGGTTGCGCTCTTGCATGAGCTGAATCATCATCTGAGAGTTGGCGTTTGTGGCTGCCATCAAAGCTTGCCATGCCTCCAGAGGCGGAGGTGGAGGTGGAGGGTTCGCCTGACTCCCATCATTGCGTTCCGGATTCTGACGTGTTGGCGGAGCCATCCTAAAGAGGGTGACATCCGTTAGCATCTTGATAGACAGATAGACAAGTTAATCAACGAATAGAAATTGCAACATATAGTCTTCACAATAAACATTCGAACGAGGATGAGCGAATGAATTCCAAAGCTAACATCACACGTCCATTAAGGTGAGAAGCCACTTTATAAGAGATTGATGAATGAAATAACAAGGTACGACTGGAACAAATAAGTGGTAAGGATTACCCAATCACAAACTAAATATCTGCGGGAAGAAAAGCTAGAGCTACTTGAATCCCACCTATAAACTCACGAAACTTTCTGGTTATGCAATCAGGTGTTGGGGATACAGGGGAAGCAATATATCTCACCCAAACTAACAATCCCTACATCCAGCTGTATCCATCTGTCAACACATAACCAAGAAACCTTCGGAAATCGTGTACCTCAACCTTCGAAAAGCATCCGTTATACGAGTTATGGCAATACTCCCGAACTCCCCAGCACTGGGTGACGTCGAGGTTATCTCACCAACAACTGCATAAAAGAGATTTTCAATGTCGGCAAAACTCAGGTATTCCAGAACTGCAACAATAAAATTATGACGACAACACCTCAGAGCTCAACTCCCCGGGACACTGCCACAACCCCTAAATGTGAGGAGGCACCAAGAACAATGTTCTCGTCATAAGAATATCGGAACGATCCCAAGATACCCGCGTGATCAAAATTTTTTTTTAGTGAAATTTGAGGAGAGGAAAGTCAAAACATGTACGTCAGGAGACCTCACCAGAGTGACGAAGAGACTGAGGAGTAAAAAGAATCCTACTCTCCGATATATATAATCCTAACACTCAAAACATTTTTTGTTCTAGACTCAACAATGCCAGCGATTCGATCAAGCAGGGGGGCTCCTAAGTCGGGGATGGCTCTGATTACCAACTTGAAATGCCCATGATGCGGCTATATCTCTCACGTGTCGAGACATGACATAGAGGCATATCCGCATTGTAGGTTTTGTCGCAATAAAGGTCATCCTCACACAATCCCATGTAATGAACAAGAATGGGATAAAGAGAGTTGGCTTACAATCGCCACTTCACACAATACATAAATTAATCCATACATCATTCAAGATACACTCATAGACCGACTACGGTCAAATTCAAATGAAAAGAAGATAACCCCAAATGCTAGATCCCCGATCGTCCCAACTGGGCTCCACTACTGATCATCAGGAAACGAAACATAGTAACGACCAAGGTCCTTGTCAAACTCCCACTTGAGCTCGATTGCGCCACTTGCACTGGTATCCTCAGCACCTGCATCTTTTTTGGTAGAATCTGTGAGTCACGGGGACTCAGCAATCTCACACCCGCGAGATCAAGACTATTTAAGCTCATGGGTAGGAAAGGGGTAAGGTGGTGGAGCTACAGCAAGCACTAAGCATGTATGGTGGCTAACATACGCAAGTGAGAGCGAGAAGAGAAGCAATGCATCGGTCGAGAAGCTAGAAGTGATCAAGAAGTGATCCTGAAACTACTTACGTTCATACATAACTCAAACCATGTTCACTTCCCGGACTCCGCCAAGAAGAGACCATCACGGCTACACACGCGGTTGATGCATTTTAAAGAAGTCAAGTGTCAAGTTCTCTACAACCGGACGATAACAAATTCCCGTCTGCCACATAACCGCGGGCACGACTTTTGAAAGATAATACCCTCCAGGGGTGTCCCAACTTAGCCCATCACAAGCTCTCACGGTCAATGAAGGATATACCTTCTCCCAAGATGACCCGATCAGTCTCGGAATCCCGGTTTACAACACATTTCGACAATGGTAAAACAAGACCAGCAAAACCGCCTGATGTGCCAACAAATCCCGATAATAGTCGCACATATCTTGTTCTCAAGGCACACCGGATGGGCAAGACATCGGGTTGTCATAGACCCTGGTTGCCCAGGGGGTGTCGAACATCGCCCAGGTTGGGCCAGCACTCGAAGGAGCACTGGCCTGGGGGTTAAAATAAAGATGACCCTCGGGCTCACGAAAACCCAAGGGAAAAAGGCTTAGGTGGCAAATGGTAAAACCAATGTTGGGCCTTGCTGGAGGAGTTTTATTCAAACCGAACTGTCAAGGGGGTCCCATAAATCACCCAACCGCGTAAGGAACGCAAAATCAAGGAACATAACACCGGTATGACGGAAACTAGGGCAGAAAGAGTGGAACAAGACACCAGGCATAAGGCCGAGCCTTCCGCCCTTTACCAAGTATATAGGTGCATTAATTAAACAAGAGATATTCTGATATCCCAAAATATCCATGTTCCAACTAGGAACAAACTTCATCTTCACCTGCAACTAGCAACGCTATAAGAGGGGCTGAGCAAAGGCGGTGACATAGCCAAACAACGGTTTGCTAGGACAGGATGGTTAAAGGCTTGACATGGCAATATGGTAGGCATGATAAACAACTGGTAGGTAGGGCAACCATAGCGATAGAGCGAGCAACTAGCAAAGCAAAGATAGAAGTGATATCGAGGGTATGGTCATCTTGCCTGCAAGGTTTTCAGAGTTGTCGAAAACTTGATCCTCGTTAGCATACTCAACAGGTTCTTCATGCACGTACTCATCTCCTGGCTCTACCCAAAGCAAGAACACAAGCAATGGAACAACAATCAAACACGGTGCAATGCACAAGCAATATGATGCAATACATGACATGTTATGCGAGATGTGATATGCAATGCGTATGCTTGCTCCGAGAGAAAAAAGGATGAACAAGGCATCAACTTGGCACACCAAGTATGCCGCTAGAAAGATGAGATGATTTCGGTTGAAATCGACATAAAGATCACCGGAATCGGATGCACGGTTTGCAAATGGCAAGCAAAACAAGGATGCCACAATTCTGCGATTAACAGCATGATTGCACTTGGAATACATCAAGAAACTATGCTACAGCACCCCCAACATAACAAAAAAGCATATGACAGTGATCTACAAGAGATGCTTGACAAAAGATGAACACTGGGGTACGGTTAATTCACACACTAACAGGTTCAAACAAACATGGCAAAAGTGCAAAAGATAACAGCAGCACAGACTTTGTGAAAATACTAACATGGCAGAAACAACATCAGGAAGCAATGTTTAGGGCAAGAAAACATCATCCTATAGGAGAATATCATAGAAACATAAGGCATGGCATGATACTACTAAATCCATAGAACAAAAGTCCCTTACTGACCATGAGCCAAAAAGGATCAGAAGATATGATGGCACCCATGTAAACATAGCAAGTTCCGTTAACAGATTCAGGAAACAGAGCATGGCATTAACAGCATTATGCAGGCATCTTTGCGAGCTCGATTCACTCATCACAAGCCATTGCATGACGAGATAAGCATAGCACCAGCAATAATACATGTTTATGAAACTAAACATGGCAAGAACAAGTTCATAGCATGCAAGGATCAACTACAACAACCTTGGCAAAATTGAATAACATGTAAACAATCTGCCAGGAAACATTTTATAGCAAACGTAGAGCAAGAAAATGACATGCTAGGCTACTCCATAATTTCAAGCAGGGGCATGGATGGATAGATCATAACCATATGTTCAAAACATCCTTACTGATGTATCCCAAAATATGCATGGATCTCTTTGTAGCATCAAGTTTACATGGCATCAAAATAACAGCAGAACAGGGACTGAAATCAGCAATATCACGAAGCCTAGTTTGCATGCTTGTTATAGTAACCACATAAACCACAAAAATAAATGGCAAGCACCTCTTTATAGAAGACAGGGCATAGTTCAAAACACATGTAGAGCCCATGCACATTAGATGCACACATCAGATGCAACAAAAATGACAAAACATAAAGTTCTGTTAACAGACAGCAGTAAACATCATTTAGCACTCTTCCAAAGATGATTTAGGCATCAAGATGAGCTCAAACAGACATGGCACAATGAAACAATCTGAAGAGAATCTCATGATGAACATTTTGATGTATTATTGCATGAAACAAAGCTACGGTCATGGAGTTATAATGCGATGAAGAGAGCCACATATTATGACAGGAAAAAGACGGTGGGATTTTCACCTCCGAAACACAGATCTAGGGTTTCGGGCGCGCGAACCGAGGATCGCCAGAGATGGGGCGGCGCGGCGGCCGGAGAGGACGGGGGAGGCACCGGCGGGACGGGGACGGCCGGATCCGGGCGGCGCCGGCCCGAATCTGACTATAGCTGGAGCCGACAGCGGACGGCGGCGCGGAGGCGAGGCCAGGCAGCGGCCGACGGCGGCGGGCGGCTGGGGCGGCGGCCAACGCGGGGAGGTGGCGCGCGGGGAGGTGGCGGCCGGCGGCGAGGAGTGGGGCGGCGCGCGGGCCTCGGGGGCCGGCTGCGGGCTCGGTGGGCCGGGGCGACGCGCGGTGGCCGGGTGCCACGTGTCGCGCCCTGGTTCGCCGGGCGGCGGCGGCGCGGGTGTCCGGCCCGGGACGGACACGTCCGGCGGCGCGGAGGGAGGTTTGCTAGGGTTTGATCTGTGGGATTTTCGGAGGGGAGCACCTATTTATAGGTAGAGGGAGCTAGGAGGCTCCAAATGGAGTGCAGTTTTAACCCACACGATCGTGATCGAATGGCCGAGAGCATGGAAGTGACTTAGATGGGTTATTGGGCTGTTTTGGAGGGGTGTTGGGCTGCAACCCAAAAGAGGCCTTTGCGGATACCTGGTTAACTGTTAGAGTATGAAACGACCTCCAAATGGCACGAAACTTGACAGGCGGTATACGGGTGCTATACCAAGGCCTCTTGGCAAACCTCGGGCCATTCCGAGAACGTTTAACACCCGCTCACGAAAAGAGACAAGAGGGGTGCGCTGGTGCATGTGGGAGTGTCGGATTGCAAAATGGATAACGGGGAAAATGCTCGGGCGCATGAGACGAACACGTATGCAAATGAGATGCATATGATGACATGATATGAGATACATGACATGCACAAAATGCAAAACGAAAGACAAAAACCCAACCATGGAGGGAATATCGTAACACATAGCCGAAAATTGCAAGAGTTGGAGTTACAAATATGGAAAGTTACATCTGGGGTGTTACAAGGCTGGAGGAGGTCGACGGTGGATGAAGAGTAGCCCGTGGAGGCTGGAGGAGGTCGATGGTGGAGTTTAACAGTATCCCGTGGAGTCCCGTTTTGCGGTACGCCACACCCCTCCCGATGAACAGGACCTTTGTTTCGACCGTAGTGCTCCAACACAAGCCCGTTTCTTTTGTTTTGCAGTACGCCACAACCCTCCCCATCAAGAGGACCCCGTTTCGACCATGGGAGGTCCAATAGAAGTCCGTTTCCTCCATTTTGCGGTACACCAGACCCCTCCCGATGAACATGATCCTGTTTTGACCGTGGCCGGTTGAACACAAAGACGTTTCCACCGTTCTGCTGTATGCCAGGCCTCGTTTCCATTGGCTGTTCCATCCAAGCCGGTTGGCTCCCGATGAACAGCACGTGTTCCATTGCCTCCCGATGAACACGACGCATTCCGTTGCCTCCCCATGAACATGATGATGATGCAGTTTGTCCGTTCCGACCCATCCATGTACACAAGCCCCGGCCATATGTGTGCGCGGGCGTTCGAGACCCCCGCCCGTATGTACGTACGTGGCCACATTTTCTTTCTTGCACCCTGGCCGCTGTACGTACGTGTACATGCTACGTGCACGCCTCTACTACGACACGTGCGCGCCTCTACTACGACACGTGTGCACCTCTACTATGACACGTGTGTGCCTCTTCATTGACACGTGCGTGCCTCTACATCGACTAGTGTGTACGTACACGTTCGTGACTAGAATGACAACGCTACGTACGCTTCGACCAGGTGGGTCCCGACTGTCAGGCACTTCCTTGCGTGCGAAGATGTAGCTGGGCAGTTAGGGGGCGAATCATTTTTTTGCCCGTAATATGGACGCACTTCCTTGCATGCGAAGATGTAGCTGGTAGGTCCCAGCAATCAGGGGGAAACGTTTTTTTGGCGAAATACGGTGGCCCATCCGGTGGGTCCCTGCTGTCAGGTGGAGGAATCATTATTTTATGCGTAATAAGGAGGAACTTCCTTGTTGCGGCCGTGGACCCAGCTGTCGGCCTCTCCACTTACAGTACTCTTCCGATGGAAGTCGGTCGATGACCACATTGACCACGCCGCGCCGAGAGCACCAAGGTGGTTGATGACAGCGAGGCCTAGGAAGGGGACGATGCGGAGCCGGGGAAGACGCAATAGTGGATGCCCACGCGGAGAGGAGTACGAGGGTTCACTGGTTCGGCTGCGGTGTGAGGCTGCCGTCGCCACAGAATAACAGGGGGTGTAGGTGAGTGGAGGGATGGCCTGGCCAGCGGTGGGAGTAGTAGGGGGCAGTGAGGCCTCCGTGGCAGCACATCCGACCACGGGACGCTGGAGCAGGCGGCACAACCGGAGCTGCTTTGGGCGGCTAGAGCAAGAAGACCAGTGGTTGAAGAAGCACTACGACCGTTGGATGGACATCGTACGGTCACTGGAGCTAGAGTCCTTCATATGGACTAAGTTCACAAAGCCCTCCGTCCCCGTCAACTTAGTAGGCCCACAAGTCAGCCTCCCACTATGCTGGGTCCCAGCTCGGAGGGAGTATTCATTTTTTTGTGCGTAAAAAGGAGGCACTTCGTTGCGTGCGAAGATATAGCTGGTGGGTCCGAGCTGTCAGCGGCGGGAACATTTTTTTCACGAAATATAGAGGGCTTTTTGGTGGGTCCTAGATGTCAGGTGGAGGAATCATTATTTTGTGCGTAATAAGGAGGCATTTCCTTGCGTGCGTCCGTGGACCCAGCTGTCAGCCTCTCCATGTACAGTCCACTGCAGATGCATGTCGGTCGTTGACCACAATGACCACGTCGCGCCGAGAGCACTAGGGTGGTGGACGACAACAAGGCCTAGGAAGGGAACTACATGGAGCCAGGGAAGACTCGGCAGTTGTTTCCCATGCGGAGGGGAGTACAATTGTACGAGGGTTTACTGGTTCGTCTGCCATCACTTGAGAATAACAGAAGGTGTGGGTGAGTAGAGGGATGGGTAGGCCAGTGATGGGAGTACGATGGGTTGGTGAGGCCTACACGGCAGCACAGCCGGCCGCGGGAGGAGGGAGCAGGCAGTCCCGTCGGCGCTTGTTTGAGCGGCTGGAGCAGGAAGAGCAGAGATTGAACAAGCACGACGGTCGTTGGATGGACATCCAACAGTCACTGCTTGTGCGTCAACCTTTTTTTAGGAAAGCCTCAAATCTGTGGAAAATAGCATACGTCCCATCTACCATTATTTCTAATAATTTACAGCCCATTTGCTAATTCATAAGGGATTTTTTGGAGCCCATATTCTTTTGTTAGCATTAAAGCCCATATTGTGCCCACGGTTAAAAAATTATACAAAAATTTGCATATTTTGGTGCGGTCCGAACTGTTTTTAATCCCAAAATTTTGATTCACATTCAAATTGATTTTAAAAATAAATGTATATCAATATAAAATCCAACAAATTGTCCACGCATAAAAATCAATGCAATTTAAAATCTCGAAATGAAAAAAAATTGAAACTAATTGCTAGTTTGATGTGTTTCAAAAATGTACGGCCCATTTCTCATTAGTGATAGGCCATTTTCTCGGCCAGCCGAATGAAGATCTCCTCGTCTTGAAAGATTTGCGGCCCAACAGGCCTAACGAAGCGACTTACTTGACAAGTCACAAAAAAACTAGGCTAGCCATTTTCAGAAAGAAAAAAAAACTACTGGGCTAGTCTGTGGTAAACATAAAAGAAAAGGCTATCTAGACAAGCCAGAGTGCCCCGCACAGCCCAGTTGACACCCTGCTTCCATCTCAAAAACAATTAGATAAATGCCACTCCAATTATGGCGATTCACATAAATGCCACTACAATTTCCAAACTTTGAAAAATGCCAGTGCAATTTTCACAAACTTTGAAAAACGCCACTTCAATTTGCAAACTTTGAAAAACGCCACTTCAGACTTCAAAAATGCCACTGGAAATAGCATGAAATTGCATTTTTCAAAGTTTGGAAATTGCAGTGGCATTTCTCGGAATCACCATATTTGGAGTGATATTTATCAAATTAACCCAAAACAAAAATACCTGGGCGAGCTTCTAGGTCCCTGGTGTCAGCCGCTCATTGTGCAATTCTCTCGTTTATTGACTACATTGACAATGGCATGGGACCTAGATGTCAGAAATCCAATAGGAGGAGCCATTTTTTATTGGCTTGAAATAAGGAGGCACTTGCTTGTGTACTGCCATGACCTTGGTGGGTCCTTGCTGTCATCCTCTCCACATACAATCATCTCCTGATTGTGTACGCGTCAACCTAGTAAGCCCAAGTCAGCCTCTAAACCCATGGCGGACAAATACAACCCATCTAAAAAAATAATAGCCCATTCCATATGTTCAAATGGAAAGTTCAACATTCAGAGCAAAGTAACAGGTCTGATCCAGATATAGAGTACTAAACTTCCACGTTGACAACCATCATAGCCAAGTTAACTATCTACTCCCACTAATACTCTAGTAGCGTACAAGTACTAACTTACTCTTAGCTAACTAGACGATGTGGGCCGCCATCTGCGGTACACATTAAACGCCGGCATCGGCATCCTCCTCCTCACCTTGGACTTTCCAGAGGTGCGATAGGGCGCGTTGCTCGCGCGCATTGGCCCTTACCATGCCTGCGTGGTCCACCGAAGCTTCGGCTTCTAAGTGGGAAACCCACTTGACGAGCTAGTAGTAAAATTTGGTGTCGCGAAAACGTGCATGCCCGACAACCTCTAGGGCTATTTGCCGGGCGCCGGCCTCCATGTGGTCGGCCTAGTTCTCGGCGCTCTTCTCATGACTCGGAGCGTCGGTGCGCTACTGCTCCATGTCCTGCTGGTGGCACAAATCGGCGATGCGCTGCTCCTTCGCCAGGCGGTCGCGCTCCAACAACTCCTCATAATCAGCATTGCCATGTAAATACCGATAGAATGCCTCCTCCCTCCGTCTGCCTTCCGGTGAAAAACCAAACACTAGTTCCAGCGGTGACCGCCTCCAGCATCTCCTATCGTAGACGGGCGGGGGCATGGCGGATGTGGCGAGAGCGAGGATAAGTGGCAAGCGACGTCGGGCCGGTGGGGGCTTATGAGGATAGGGCGAGTTGGTTGATGGTGCCACCGGAGAAGGCCGGGAAACATTAATTATAGGCGGAAGGGGACGAGTTTCCCCTGCCATGTCCTAGCCTACCTTTGAGTCACTGACACATTGGTCTCATAAGCATGGGGCCCACCTGTCAGTGACTCAATGGAAGGGTATTGCAGGGATTACAAAGTTAGAGGATCCACGTCCGGCAGAAGGTAGGCGAACCATCATGTCGCGGGAAACGCGATGGTCATCATGGTCAACGGAATTCAATGCATAAGCAGGTTGGTGAGATTTTTGAATTAATAACGGCAAACCGGAAAGGAGGTAGTACGTGTGTGATCCGCTATTTATCAGTGTAGGATCCAGTAGGTCGGATAGTGTACGTGTAGGATCGAGTAGGTCGTAAGGTGTACGTGTACGATCGCATTAGCTGATGAACGTTCGCTGGGTGATAAGGCATTTGCGAATGTTTTTGCTGGCAGTTTCTTTAGATTCTCATGGCATTTTCTTCAAAGCTGGTTGTCTGTTTATTCAGAGGTAGGCATTTTTATTCAAAAAAACTGCCACTTCAGATCTTGCGTCGCAACTAAAACTACCAGGAGCGCATTAGTAGGCTAGCTAGTGATCGACCAGTAACTTGTAAACACTAAGCGAACAGAAATAAGGAACTGTTAGTAAATGTAAACACTAAGAACACAGAAATAAGGATCATGTTGTGCACATCAGTAAGAGCTGATCCGTTTGAAATGTTCACACGAGACTCATAGGCCTGGCAATGTAATATGTTCACATTAGTAGCCAAAATTCAAAACCAACTAGTATGATTCCCATACATAAGATCAACATGTTAATCCATCTCAATGATTCACAGATCATATACAAATATGTAGCTCCAAAAGCAAAGATCTAGAATATACATCTGTTCTTCCTACTAACATGGATGCTTCTCTTGGCCAACATTCAGTACAGAGTGAAAGACAAATTTGTTTGCAAAGTCTGCAATTCCTGTTGCAAACATAAGTGGTTTCACCAACAGCTAGAACCATGAGAATGAACCACACATGATGGTGGAACATCCACTGAAATATGATTTGGCCTTCTTTCGATCACACGGAGAGACTATTTTCGGAATACAAACTTTAACTTAGGCAAAATGATGTCCATTGTATAATCATACCAAAGCAATGAAGCACCTAGTGTTGGCCAATAAATAGTACAATGCTACTTTTCTACAGTCCATGAAGTGACTATCCAATCTTTTTGTGTCTATTTTAAAAAGTCACTGCATGCAGTGACTATACTATTCTCTTGTGCAGTTCAACCAATATTGCGGTCACTTTGTTTGTTTGACAAATAGCAACGGGCAGACATATCTGTCTCCACAAATATCAAGCAGCTAGTAAACATATACCCCACCTTGTATTTTCGGTTTAAACACATCTCTTCCGCTTAGCATCTGTCATGTTTTGCACTGGACAATTTGATGAAGTCGTGTTTTGCCTTGAACAATTTCATACTGAATTGAGTTGCTGGTTCAGAGCAGAAATATAGTGCCTATTCTTCATCAGATTGAGGATATCCATGTTCACAGTGATGGAAGAGGTGAAATCGATACAACTAGAATTGAGCATCCAATTATTGAATCATGTCCTGCACCTCCAATGTAGGTCCACCCTGCCAATAAATTCACATCCAAACCACTAGTATTACTATCTAATGGCAGTACAAAAAGAGTAGCAAGATATATAGTAGCAAACCACATACCTTCATAATGAACAGCTCATAGTGCCACCAATTGGATATAAAGGTTTGGAAGAAAACATGCTCCTAATGTTGAACCATTTGGACTTTTTGTGCAGTTCCACTAAAATAGAGCATCCCTGTTTGCATAGATATTGAAAGTGTGATTACTATAAAAGTGGCACTAGTTGAAGCATAGACTCACAAATATAAGCATTCCAATGTCTTAATGGGAAAAGGTAGCAAGACTGTTTCTAACCACCTGTTTGAAGGAATAAATAAGGCAACTGCCACTACTAGGGAAAAGGCTAGTAGTAGCGCGGGTTTTTAGGCTAGCAGCAGCGCGGGTGGCCGCGCTACTAATAAGGCGCTACAGCTAACTCATAGTAGTAGCGCGGCCCTAACCCGCGCTACTACTGTTGACGATATCAGCAGCGCTTTTTGTGAACACGCTACTATTAACTACCTGTAGCGATTTCGCCATCCCTTGCTACTGATATATCTTTCATCATTTTCCCACTGCCCCATTCCCTTTCAGTTCTCCTTTCAGATACTAGATACTAGGTACTGCTAGTAGATATCAAATTCATAAACCGTTACTAGGTATGGTAGTACTCCCTTTGTTCCAAATTACTCGTCGTGGTTTTAGTTCAAACCACGACGAGTAATTTGGAACGAAGGGAGTACTAGATAACAATTTCATGCATAGCCAACATGCATCCTCAAGCAGTACAAGGTCATATCAACGGCCATCATCATATGTAGTTCTAGATGATATCGACGACGATCATCATATGTAGTTCTAGATGATATAGCCACACACACATATGTAGTTCTAGATGATATAGCCACACACACATATGTAGTTCTAGATGATATCGAAGACAATCATCATCCTCAAGCCTAGGCGGTTGGTGTTCCTGATTGTAATTAGGATGGCCTGTCCAACACGAAGATTCTTGCCATCGAGGAATTTCTTCCACCCAACCGAGTTTAAGTGTGTGCGACCGTCCGTGTCCACACGGTAAGTACAGGTTGTGACGGAGCCCCTTGCAGTAAGGCGTAGTCCAGCTGAGCCTTCTTCATCAGGCTCGATACCATAACTCACAGATATGCTCTTTGCCAATTTCTGACTAAGAAAAACATATCAATTAATAAGCATGTGATCGAACTCTACACTAAAACATATATATCATCGACTAGATTCCACACAACAAACCATATCATTGGACTGTACACTAAGTAATTCACACTATTAATTTGAATTTGTAAGTATAACATACCATATCATGTCGATCAACCATGGTATTTGTCAAGCGGGTCACGAATGGCACCCCGACAAAGTCAGCATCTGGCGGAATTATGTCCCACAGGTTGGACACCTCCTCCTCACTCAGCCTTGTTCTTTGAGCTACGATGGCTTCATGAAGTGGGTCCTCATAATCTTCATCGAGTGGGTCCTCATTATCTTCATCATCTTCGTCGTCTTCATCATCTTCCACCAGGTTGAGATAAATGACAGCTAGCTTGGGTCTTTCTGCTCGGAAGTTGAAGCTGATCAACTCACCACCTGTAAGATGCATGTGAGCGACGAAACGGGCCCATCCATCTCCTCCAATCTGCGACATATTGCGTCCTTTCTCGACCTCCATAGTGTACGGCCCCCTAGGAGCCTCAAATGTCACAGTGTCTCCTGTCAGCTTGTTGAATTTCAACCTCACATTGCATGGGACGATCTGTGTAAAATAAGCAAAATGACACAATGCAGTAATGCCAACACTAAAAATAAAATAGTTATTACATTTCATCTAATTTCTTACCGCCGCATGACGAAAACTCGGCTGGAAGTAGATGTCAAATAGCTTGCCAGTTGCAAGGCTGCTGGCGCATCTTGACTTGCACAGTTGACATAGTGGTGGTGGTGGTGGCGCCATTCTTCCTAAAGCAATATGAGCAAAGGATTAACGATCAACTAAATCAAAATTTTCTAAGTGAACTAAATCAACTAGCCTACTAAATCAACTAAATCAAAATGTTCTAAGTCAACTAAATCAACTAGCCTACTAAATCAACTAAATCAAAATGTTCTAAGTCAACTAAATTAACTAAATGAATTAGCCTACTAAATCAACTAAATCAAAATGTTCTAAGTCAACTAAATCAACTAGCCTACTAAATCAACTAAATAAAAATGTTCTAAGTCAACTAAATCAACTAGCCTACTAAATCAACTAAATCAAAATGTTCTAAATCAACTAAATTAACTAAATGAATTAGCCTACTAAATCAACTAAATCAAAATGTTCTAAGTCAACTAAATCAACTAGCCTACTAAGTCAACTCAATTAAATCAACTAAATCAAAATGTTGCATATGAGCAGGAGGGAGAAGGAGGGGCGACTCGAGGAGGGAGAAGAGAGTAGGATGGAGGAGGAAGGCGGAGCGAGGAGGGGCCAGCCGGCGCGGCCAGTTGAGGGAGGATAAAGGAGGAAAGCGGAGCGAGGAGGGGCCGGCCGGCGCGGCCAGGGAGGACGGAGGAGGAAGGCGGAGCGAGGAGGGGCCGGCCAGCGGCAAGTGGAGAGGAAGGACGGAGGAGGAGGCCGGTACCGAGTCCAGCAAGGAGGAGGAGGTGACGGCGCGCGGTGCAGACAGAGGAGGGGCGACGGGGGCGCACGGCGCAGATGGATCGGAGAGGATTGAGTGGCTGTGTGTGTGAGTGGACCGGAAGGGAGGAGATGGGGGAGATGAATGGCTTAGCAGTAGCGCTCTTCAGGAAAAGACGCTACTGCTAAGCTATCTAGCAGCAGCGCCTTTCACAATAAAGCGCTACTGCTATGTGTCAGCATGTAAAAATAGACTTTGTTCAATATATCAAAAACACATTGATCATCAACGATCTTTTTGTGTACAATCTGATTTGTCAATATGAGTCCTCACTGGTTTAGGAACAGGTGAAGACTCATATTGCAGCCACAAATTCTACACATAGAGTTCAATGAAGATCAAGTGCTTGTCAAAGTTTGAGAAGTAACATATTTAAGGTGGTAGAAACTCTCTTCACGGAGCGAGGTGGGACTAAATTTTTGTAGGAAACTTAGCAGTAGTGCTTATCTAAGAAATGCGCTGCTACTATGCTACGTAGCAGTAGCGCACATCACTATAACGCGTTGCTGCTATAACTAGCCTCGCGGCGGCCTCGTAGGAATTATAGCAGCAGCGCGTCTTTGGGAGGACGCGCTACCGCTATATTTGTCTCGGCAGCGAGTTTCGTCTGTCCGCGCTACTGCTTGTTAGCAGTAGCGAGTTATTTTGAAGCACGCTGCTGATAAGATTCTGTGTATAGGCTTTTCCCTAGTAGTGTGCGGCTGATGTCAGGAAGGCATTCATAGTTTTTTCTGAAAAATTGAGCCATTCCTGACCTTTCCTCTTCTTTTAAGCATATTTTGTGCAGTTCAACTAAAATAAAATGCCATCACCACCTTGACAATTTAGTGACACTGTACAAAAGGAAATGCCTTGACATTACATCATGATGTCAGGTATGTAGTCCACAGGCATTAGAGACAAACATACAGACCTCCTCTGATAACATAATGAACATTAATTTTAACAAATGTGTGACTAGCTTTACCAGGATAATTTGAGTGAACTCTACACCCTCTGTTCCTTAATATAAGACATTTTCGTAGTTCAATTTAAAGTACACAATCGTCTAGTATTTAGAAAAACAGGTAGTAGTTTTCTTGAGCACATATCTGGGAAAGCTTGCCACACTATATATATGTCCATACGCTAATGCAACACCATTCAAATAGTACAAATATACACTAATCTAGTGGCTAGCGCAACAGTAGAGTAGTTATTTTATTACAAGGTACAGTGCAATGGTTTTACTGAACAGATTTTCATAAGCTCTAGCACTGGAAGATTTCTATAAGAATTAACAATACAAAATGTAAAGGTAACAAGTTTCAGCATTGGTATACTAGTTGTGCAAGGGCATTAAACCAAATACAAAAGTCTGAAGGTAACTAGCATTATTAACTAATGACAACATAAAAAAATTGCAAACCATGTACCTTCAAGGTAAATATCATTTCGAACTCAAGGGGACCTAAAAATTGCTATCCCAATCTTGATAATCGGTAAAAATAAAAACTTGATCGAACAAATCAAGAGAACAGCCGAAGGAGGAGGTGCCCACTCTTGACCTTTCCTCTTGTCGGTGTACAGAAGTAGGGAATCTACTTTGTACCCCTTCACCTGTGCACGGGCAGTAAGAGCCACGCCCACGGCCACACATAGCAGGGCAGGTGAGAGAAGTCGAAGCCACGAGATGATCAAAGCAACGCCAAGACAGAAACACAAAGAGCAAGAGGGTGAGGTGGACTCCCCCGGTAAGACCCTTCCCGGGGCAGCCTCCACGGCCCCGGCAAGGACCTTGCCGGGGCGACTCGCCCAACACCAGCAGAGCGTGCCACCCTTGAGCCCAAGGTTTCCAACCCCATCAACCACATTGGAACCAAGGCTCGGGAGGCACCTCCATGGTGGCATGCAGATCTTTGTGAAGATCATTAACACCCAATATCAGATGAGGACCAGGAGACGAGACCTCCGACAACATCCTTGCCGGGGATGACCGCGGTGCCGCGGACCCTTGCCGAGGACATCAACGAGGCAGCGGCAAGGCCCACGCACACCAAGACCCCACCGTCGTTCCCATGCAGCTACCAGCCCAGCTAGCCAGCCGGGCACCTGCGTGGCGACGCGCGGTCCCGAGCCCAACTCGGCAAGCACCTGCGTAGTGGCATGCAGATATTCGTGAAGACGCTGCCACTGTGCCACCTCAGCAACATGCCAGTCTACACGGCGCTGACCACCTCGCTGGCATGGGTGTGTGTCAAAGCAGGGCAAGGCGGCGATAAAGCAGGGGGACACCTTAAAGGCGCATTTAATGTGTTTATCCTGTAATGGCAAGCGATAAACATAGCTACTGTACCCATTCCACCTCCTGTGTGCCACTATGGCGCCTCCTTCGACTATAAAAGGAGGCCCGAGGCGTACTAGAGAGGGATTCGGCACTTTGGGCAAGTCACACTCGATAGCTAGCTCAAGAACACTAATATACACACCAAAGCAGGACTAGGGTATTACGCGATCTCCGCAGCCCGAACCTGGGTAAACGACCTTTGTGCTGGCTCCTAGACCTGCTCTTCTCACAACCCCACGCCCGCCGACCACAGTAGGGATCCCGTTGATCCTATAGGTGTCGTTCTCACTGACATCCTGGGCGCGCCAGGCAGGGGCGTAGTTGTGAAAATCTGGTCTAGCAGCCGGTGAGGAATTCCTGGATTAGGGGGTCCTCGGACAGCCGGACTATATACTTATGCCGGACTGTTGGACCATGAAGATACAAGATTGAAGATTTCGTCGCGTGTCCGGGTGGGACTCTCCTTTGTGTGGAAGGCAAGCTTGGCAATTCGGATATGTAGATTCCCTTCTCTGTAACCGTCCTGATGTAACCCTAGCCCCCTCCGGTGTCTATATAAACCGGTGGGTTTAGTCTGTAGAACAAGAACAATCATAATCATAGACTAGCTTCTAGGGTTTATCCTCTATGATCTCATGGTAGATCAACTCTTGTAATACTCATATCATCAAGATCAATCAAGCAGGAAGTAGGGTATTACTTCCATAGAGACGGCCAGAACCTGGGTAAACATCGTGTCCCCTGCCTCCTATTACAATTAGCCTTAGACACACAGTTCGGGACCCCCTACCCGAGATCCGTCGGTTTTGACACCGACATTGGTGCTTTCATTGAGAGTTCCACTGTGACATTGAAAAAAGGTTTGATGGCTCGCCTTGTTATCAAGGAGAACATCACCTCTAGGGGAGCCCTGTCCTTAGGCCAAACCCTCCGACTAGGCGGCTTCGTCATGACCACCCGTTCGGCCGCCGTGCCGACGATGACTTCAAGGGTCATCGAAAACAGCCTCCACGTCAGCCCGGAATATGCCGAGCAGATGGATCCAATGGAACTTTCTTCCTTGAATGAGCTCCTGGATCGCATCGCCGCTTTGGGAGTCGCTATGGACTATGATCGGATTGGTCTTAAACCCGGTCAAAGAGAGATTATCTCTCGGCCAATCACCCATCAAATAGCGGTGTGGAGGAGAATTGCAGCAACCCTTCCTCTATTTTGAGGATGGACTATGTCCGGATTACCGAGCTCTCTGAGCCGGATACCCGCTCGCGGGAGGACATGGCCCAAACTCTAAATTTAGAATCGGACAGCTGGACAGAAAAATAGGGTGACATCCCGGAACCCGAACTACCAAGTTCGGAAGCTCCCCAGCCTCTGGGCCCCAGATCGGGTCAGGGTTCGGACTTAAATTTGCCCACCCACCCAGATACAAGCGATCTTTCCCACATCAGACAACAATCCCAAGAGATAGTACATCACTTTTGGGCCAAATTCCTCCTTGTAATGAGCAAGGTTAAGGACTATCGCGAAGAAGACATTATCTCATTCTTTTGCAAAAATTGCACGGACAAGGGAATCCTTAGCGCCATAAGTCGCCATCTACATATCACACTTCGCTGACTTGGAGGCCATAGTACAGAAGTACTATGCGATGGAAAGCACCTAGAAAACCCAGGCAACATTCTGCGATCCTCCGGCGCTCACTAAAACCTTCGTCTGAGCCAAAAGGTGCACTCTCGCAGGTCACCCGATCCAATCATAAAGAAGCCAAAGCCCACTATAGGGCGTGGAACCTTATTGGAGGGATGGCTCAATAGGCCATGCAAAATTCACACCACACCGGATACTATACCAACACACAGCCTTAGAGCATGTTGGATACTTCGGCAAGTGGCCAAGAGCGGCGAGGAACTCCTCATTGACAATACCACAGAGCATCATCCCGCGGAAAACAACAATACAGTGTTGAAAGTCTTTGAGACTTTCGCCTCAAATAACAGGCGCAAGAGAGCACTCCGCAACCTCGCTGAAGTCTGCCACGTTGCAGAAATAAATCCCTGGAATGACACGCCTGTAACCTTTAATGCCAGTGACGAGCCTCAATTCTGAATAGTCCGAGCACTAGCCATTTTGGTCCTTAGTCCAACTATGGACGGTTTCCGGCTTACTAAAGTGCTCATGGACGGCGGCAGCGGATTAAACCTCATCTACAAGGAAACTCTCAACAAAATGGAAATAGACAAGAGCCGCATTGAGCAAAGCAGCACGACCTTCCGAGGAATTATCCCTAGTTGAGAGGCACGATGTGCGGGAAAAATCACACTCGATGTGGTATTCGGCACGCCGGAAAATTACAGGTCCGAAGAGATAACATTCCAAGTGGCCCCGTTCAGTAGTGGATACCACGCCTTGTTAGGGCGGGACGCATTCGCGAGCTTCCAAGCTATACCCCATTATGGGTACATGAAGCTCAAGATGCCCAGGCCCAATGGAATCATCACTCTAGCCAGTGATCCAGAAATAGCACTCCCTGCCGAAAATAAAACCGCCGCCCTGGCCCTTGAGGCATTATCCGAAGCCCTCGCGGCTGAAGAATTAACGGCGCTACGCTCCACAGTGGATAGGAACGGCGTGATACTCGACAAGCGATCCAAGTCCACCTCTTTCAAACAAGCGGACGAAATAGTCAAATTCCAAGTCCACCCAACGGACTCTACAAAAACAGCATCCATCGGGCCACAGTTGAACCCCACAATCGACGCTGCACTACGGGCGTTCTTATGTGAGGATTGGGACATCTTTGCCTAGCACCCTTTAGATATGCGAGGGATCCCACGCAGGCTGGCCGAGCATAGCCTAAACATATTGAAGGTATACAAGCCGGTCAAGCAGACTCTACGACGCTTTTCAGAGCCTAAACGACAAGCTATGGGAGAGGAGCTAGCCAAGTTACTCGAGGCCGGATTCATCGGGGAAATAAAACACCCGGACTGGCTAGCAAACCTGGTGATGGTACCAAAGAAGGACAAATCCTAGCGCCTATGTGTCGATTTCAAGGACCTCAATAAGGCTTGCCTCAAGGATCCCTTCCCCCTCCCCCGCATCGATCAAATCATCGACGCTACTGCAGGACACGACTCATTGTGCTTCCTCGACGCATACTCCGGATACCATCAAATCAAAATGGCGGAGTCCGATCAAGCCACAACGGCATTTATCACCCCATACGGCCCTTTCTGTTTCAACACCATGCCTTTCGGGCTCAAAAACGCCGGTGCAACCTACCAACGCATGATTCACACGTGCCTGGAAAAACAAATCGGCAAAATAGTTGAGGCATACATGGACGACGTGGTCATCAAGACCAGACACGTCGAATCTTTAATAGACGACCTGAGGCTCACGTTCGACAACCTCCAAACATATGACATCAAGATCAATCCAGAAAAATGTGTTTTTGGCGTTCCCGCCGGAAAGCTACTGGGCTTCATCGTTTCCAACAGAGGAATTGAAGCAAACCCTGCTAAAATCCGAGCTTTGTCACAGTTGGCTACCCCAACAGACCTCAAACAAATCCAGAAATCAACTGGATGTGTGGCTGCCTTAAGCTGCTTTATCTCCCAATTAGGAGAAAAGGAATTACCTCTTTACGGCCTTCTTCGACACACCGAACACTTCGAGTGGATGGACGCGGCGATGGCCAGACTGGAAGAAATAAAGGCCCTCCTGGCCAGCAACCCAATCCTGGCCGCACCAAACATTGGCGAAACCATGTTGTTATATATAGCTGCAACACACCAAGTTGTAAGCGTTGTGCTCGTCGTCGAACAAGAGGAGGACGGACGTAAGCTCCTGCTTCAAAAGACGGTATACTACGTATCCACTGTCCTCACACCATGCAAGTCACGATACCCACATTATCAAAAGATAGCATACGGGGTCTTCATGGCATCCCGGAAAATACGACACTAGTTTCAAGAGTGTTCAATCACGGTGGCCTCCGAAGTACCACTCAACGATATAATAAATAACCGCGATGCCACGGGCCGGATTGCTAAGTGGGCCATCGAGCTCCTCCCGTTCGACATTACATATAAACCACGGCGAGCCATTAAATCGCTAGTACTGGCTGACTTCGTCGCCGAATGGATAGGAGCCGAACTCCCTAAAGAGTACGACACATATTCTAATTGGATCATGCACTTCGATGGCTCTAAAATGCTGGCTGGTCTGGGAGCGGGTGTCGTCCTGACATCCCCCACCGGAGATACAGTCCAATACGTACTCCAAATACTATACACAGACACCAACAATGCAGCCGAATACGTGGCTCTGTTGCATGGTCTTCGGATGGTTGTCTCCATGGGCATCCAACGCCTAGAAGTGCATGGGGATTCGAACCTTGCAATATCTCAAATAAATGGAGACTTCGACGCCAAGGATCCAAAAATGGCGGCTTATCGTAATGCCGTCCTGTGAATGTCAGCTCGATTCGTGGGGCTTGAATTTCATCATGTGGTTCGAGAAAACAATCAAGCGGCGGATATCCTTGCTTGCATCGGCACTAAGCGTGACCCCGTCCTACCTAACACCTTCCTAGAAAGGTTGTTCAAGCCATCTGTGGTGTGGCAAGGGGAGACCGGCAATACTAGTCCGGATCCGACCACAAGCCCAGATTCCGAACACGCAGACACAATCGGAGGCTCTGCCACCGAAATAACACCTTCAGCCCATCTAATCATGGGTGTCATCGCCCCATGGACCGAACCCTTCTTAGCCTACCTAAATAGGCAAGAACTCCACGAGGGAGAACATTATAAGAAAAGCGCTACCGGAGTACTTCAAGGATGTATCTCTGAGGAGGAAGGGCGGCAGCTCTTGGCCTAAATTCATGCCGGATTCGGCGGCCATCACACCGCAGCTCGGGCTCTTGTAAGCAAGGCCTTCCGTACAAGTTTCTACTAGCCGACAGCCTGAGCAGATGCACAGGACCTTGTCCAACATTGCGTCGATTGCCAGCTCTTCGCCAACCAAAGCCACATGCCGCCCACCGCTCTCCAAACAATCCCCATCACTTGGCCCTTCGCGGTCTGGGAGCTCGATATGGTTGGACCCCTTAAAGGAGGAAGCCATAAGAAAAAATACTTGTTGGTCATGGTGGATAAATTCACCAAATGGATAGAGGCCAAACCAGTTAAAACGGCTGAATCGGGACCAGTGATAGACTTCATATCAGTGGTCGTACACCGCTATGGTGTCCCCCACAGCATCATCACCGGCAACGTTTCCAATTTCACAGCCGACAAGGTGAAAACTTGGTGTGGCAATATGGGCATTAAGCTCGATTACGCCTCTGTCTATAACCCTCAAACAAATGGGCAAGTCGAACGAGCAAACGGTCTTATTATGAGCGGCATCAATCCCAGAATGGTGCGATCTCTAAAGGAATCAGACACGCACTGGGTCGAGGAGCTCGACTCCGTACTATGGGGGTTGCGGACCATGCCAAATCGCACTACCGGACACACACCCTTCTTCATGGTGTATGGCGCAGAGGCGGTATTGCCCTGCGATATTATTCATGACTCACCTCGAGTGCGCATGTATGAAGAGGGAGAAGCCAAGCTTGATCGGCAGGATAATTTAGATGCCCTGGAGGAGCAGCATAACATCGCAAAAGCCTATTCTGCATTTTATCAGCAACAGGCTCACAGGTATCAAAGTAGAGAAGTACGGGCCAAAACTTATAACATTGGCGAACTCGTTCTACGCCTACCGGAGAAGAAAAAGGACAAGCTCAAGCCCAAGTGGGAGGGTCCCTTCATTACTGATAAAGTTCTCACCGGAGGAGCGTATCGCCTGCGTGATGCATCAGATAATCGACTCGAGCCGAACCCATGGAATGCGGCCAGACTCTGAAGATTCTACGCCTAGCGCCGAACTCTCTATTCGTCTCCTTCCCTCCGCCTTTTTCTTACTTTTTAGTTATATCCTCTCTCTTTATTTTTGTGACTTTAAGGCTTTGAGTGTGGCTCAACTACACACTCTCGACGCGCTAATCCTCAAATATGTGTGCTCATTATACCTGGGGGCTTCTTATACAGAAGCTTAATATAATTATCTTCCGGGCATCACGCCCACTGCATATGTGTCCATTTCCCATATGTACCTTTTCTTCACCATTATATGCATCGATACGACTTATGTTTTGGCCAAGCTGGGTTGCCTGGCTCCTGTGTTTATGCCCTACGTTCCTGTTAGTTCGACTATGGCATCAGGGGAGCACCTCTGCGATTGTTACTGTCGGGTACTCCGGACATGTACCTCAGACTAGGTGAAGCGGAAAGCTAGCATTCTTAATGGAATATTTGGTCGGTGAACTAAAGATGCGTTTTACCTATTACAATACTGTCGCCGTTCTGGGAACGGGGGTCCCCAGACTTGCCTGCCTGCGGCCTACGACATGGCTCAAGCGGAGGCCTAGTGCAGCCCAGCTTCATTAGCTCAAGCTCAAGACCCTCGCAAGGGGCCAAGCCTCGCGGGGCGGACGATAGAAAGCTTCCTTAGGAGTAGCCTCATCAGGCGGGCTCGCGAGGAGGCGGAGAGATCAAGGCAGGGTACCTTGCGAGGTGCCCGTGACGTAAGCCATGACGGTCGAGACCAGGCGGGCGCCAGGCAGGCGCCGGCCTACGCAATGTCCTTGCTTCCCCTTCGGTGCAAAGGGGGCAAGCACAGGCCAAGGCATCAGGCAAAGGTTACTGTTTTGGTGCAACAAGACCAAGACCAGCAGAACGGCAAGATGGAGGTCATCGTGGAGCCCAGAACGGCATCACCGTCAGAGTCTTTAGCAGTCGGAGACCAACTTTAGTCAGGATAAGTGTACTAGATGTTCCCCTTCAAAATGGCCAATTGTTGGCGCCCTTCCCGCTCATTATTTGGGAAGAGGTCTAGGGCCTCCCTCTATAAATAGAGCTAGCCACCACATAGTGAGGGAGAGGGAGTTTTCGGGTAGACTAGAGAGATAGAGGCGACTGAACTCACCTAAGCAGTTCATTGCACCAGCTCAAGAACAGCACCTCGCGAGGCTGTTCTCCCTTTGTATTGTTCATCATCATCCCCTGAGGCAATCCACACCACCACACACTTGAGTAGGGTATTACACCACAATGGTGGCCTGAACCAGTATAAACCTCGTGTCCCTTGTGTGTTCTTCTTTCTAGCTTAGATCCCTTGCGAGGCTTCGAGACGTGAGGTGGTAGGGGAAAGATCTTCGTGAACACCCCAGAGTTCGAACCTCAAGGGTCTGCGGGAACATGAAATTCAACAAATACAAACCCCTAGATGTTGCATATACTGCGCTTTTGCTCGCAGTTCGGACATGCACATTAATGCTTGCATACCCAGGAAAAGGAACCCTTAACGAAACTATTCTCTCTGGAAGATGTTTCTTACTATCCATGTAATATAACATAGATAGTTGGGTACTTGTCGGTTCAAGCAATTATGACCCCTATGCCTGGTTTCCACGCGTACCCCGGTTCATACAACCGAGCGGGTTTTCTGAAACACTCCGGACTGTCGGGTCTGGAGGCTGAAGCGAAAAGGTCCGCCATGACAAATGATTTACAATCCGGCTAGGGACAAATATGTCAATTGAAGTACATAGTCACTTAGACTCACATACTTCCTCTTCTATGCCATCCAACAGGTTGTCTAGCCTACAATCCTATTCGGAATACTTTACAGCTAATCCTACCTGGTCATATACCCGACTAACGGGAATCTCCTTCCCATCTGACCCTACAGGTCCGACCCGGGCCATGTGATTCAGATCGAGCTTGGTATACCGTGTTTTTACCATGGCCCAAGCTTCCCTCGCACCTTGTCGACAGGCAGATATCTTCCATACTCGGAAACGCCGCCATGCTCCCTTGAGCAATTGAACAAGCTCCCCCATGCTTCCTGGCAGGGAGGCAGATGGCCACAAGGCCTTGGCGAAACCCTGCATCACCTGCCGAACTTGTTCGTGCAGTTGCGAAAGCTCTTGCAGAAGATCGCCTGAGGATCCAGGCATCTCCTCTTCGGGATGACCAGTCAGCATACCTACAGAAATAACTCTGTTGGCCTGTTTCTTCGCCGAACTATATAAAGGTTCGTTTGAGCACATACTAAAAATACCGCATTGAAGCCTTTTATTCTTCTTCACCTAGTCATCTAGCTGGGCACGAACATCTTTCAATTCTACGCTCAGCCGGGTATTGGCATCCTCAAGATCGTTTTTCTCCCGCCTGACCCGCGTAAGTACACGCTCGCCAGCTTCTAGTTGTCGTCGAGCTCTTTGTTCATCCTCTTGTAGGATCTCCGGATTCACTCCAGGATTATTTGCGGAATCTATTGTTAGATCTGCAACATGCTGAACACCAAATGGTACATGTAATTACCTTTTTTCTTGATCGAGGGAAATGTTACCACATGAGGCCTTCTTGGATTCCTCCATTTCGACAGTTGCAGCCATTAGCTCGGCTTGACACTCTCCAGCTCTTGAGAAAAATGGGTATTCTTCTTTGTAAGAGCATGTTTATACAATGATCCTTAAATAAGTTGTACCAACTGTTTCAAGTCTCAGAGGCTACGGATATACATAATTATCAGATTTTGCTTACCTGTATATCTTTTAAATACTGGTTTGTGGCTCTAGCAAGCCCACCTTGAGAAGCTCGAATGTACGCGTCTCCCGAGTTGAAGGCATTGAAAGCCTCTTCAGAAAAACTAGGGTCGCGGAGTGCGGCCCGTCGATGCCGATGATTCATAGCGCTCTCCACCTCGGAATTCGTAGCGGATATTTTGTCTAAATCCTCTGTAGGAGGGCCGTCCGGTGTCGTCTCCATGTTAGCCTCCACCCTCGAGACCGGCTCTGGAGTTCGGCTGGTAGAGGTGTGACGGGAAGGATCCCTAGATATAATCCAGCAGATGTTCTTTCTGCCAAGACACAGCAAACATTGTTATATTTTAAGACGACAATCACGTAGCATGTTTTAAACCATACCTCTTCGATGGAGGCTCGGCCCTGTATCTGCTCGCTTTCCTTTTTGGAAACCTACCCGGCTAGGGCGCCCGTTGTTGGTGAGTCGTCGCGGGTTCGGCGAGGCGTGCCAGTAGCTTTCCCTTTATAGCATAATATATGTGCGGTGGGTATGGTGGAAAGAGTGAATCCTTTTCGAAAGATAATTCTCCTGTTTACTTACACGTGATGCCGGGAGGAGGTCGGGATAATCGGCGATGATGGCCACCAAGGTGCCGTCACAGCTTGCCTGGTAAAACACCCTGCCGTCAAACTCCACAAATATGTCCGGATCCTCTTCGAGTCCGGGTCGAGGGCCCGGTTGTGGTCCTCTAGCTGTGGAGGCGGGCTGTGGATCTCCCTCATGGCTTTCCGCATTTCCTGTTATGGACTAGCAAGGTGAAAAATTGCAATGAAAGATTGCGGGAAGGAATAGAGTTGAGTAAGAGATAGTGACTCACCCAGCTTGGGGGGTTGTACATGGAAAATCCATCCCGTGGCTTAATGCGGATGAACTCCTCTTCTTCTCCTTTATATAAATCAGACAGTATTTTTGCCAAAGCGGTGGCGAACTCCGGAACTTTCCGACCGCAGTGGGTGGCATCGTCTTCTCTGTTGAAGTGCCACATGGGATGCCCCCGATACTGGAGTGGCTGCACCCCACGCAATATGCATATTAACATAACCTCGATTATGGTCAATCATGATTTGGCAAGCATTTTTATCCTGCCCATCAATTGAAGGACCTCTCTGCTATCTTCCTCCTGGGGGCCTCGTGGACACCAGCTATGGCGCTTCTTCAACGGAGCATTTGTAAACTGAGGAAGACCCATCCGAATAGGGTCGGGAAGGGAGACGTCCTCTATATAAAACCTCTCGAAAGGACAATCTTCGGTTGTCTTCTTCGGAGTGCCGGACAGGTATTCGGTCCTGGCAATGCGCCATATTTCGGCTCCGCCCACTTGGAATATTGATCCCTCTTGATTGCGAAGGACGAGCTGCAACAGCCTCTTCCATAGCTCAAAATGAGCTTCGTAACCCAGAAACAACTCGAAAGGGCGACATAACCTGCGGTGTGCAGGATGGAGGCAGGGGTGAAATTGTGCAGCTGGAGGCCGTAGTACTCCAGGAGCCCGCGAAGGAAGGGATGGATTGGAAATCCGATGCCCCTCAGCAAGTATGGGACAATGCACACTCGCTCCCGCCTAGATGGGTTGGGAAAACTCTCTGCTTGCTCCCCGCCGTCAAAGGTGGCTAATCCGGCTCAAACGTGGACAAGATATGCAGGTGGAAGAAACCCCTGGGTCTGCAACTTCACCAATTGGCCATGGGACACGCTACACTTCTCCCAATCACCTGGCTTGGCGCTATAGGGGCGAGAGGAAGAGCTGCGGTGGCTGGCCATGATGGGATGGTTTCGGGGGCGCTCTGATGAATCCTCGCTTGGGGAAGATGGTGTGATTTGGATCTGAGGATCCCCGTCTCTTTAATAGACAATTTATTGACATGGTTAGGGTGGCAAGTGTAAAAATGCTCCGACTTCTCGCATTCGCTCGACACGTGGAGGCTGGCACTATTAAGGTACAGAAGCTGATGAGTGCCACATTTAATGGGGAGCCGGACACTGCTAGTCAGAACAGGTGCTCTGGAGAATTTGGAGAAGGAACCCACCTTGCAATTCCGAAGGCAATCTGCACGCCGAACTCATCGTCATTGAAGCCTGGTTCGGGGGCTACTGACGGAGTCCTGGATTAGGGGGTCCTCGGACAGCCGGACTATATACTTATATCGGACTGTTGGACTATGAAGATACAAGATTGAAGACTTTGTCCCGTGTCTGGGTGGGACTCTCCTTTGCGTGGAAGGCAAACCTGGCAATTCGGATATGTAGATTCCCTTCTCTGTAACCGACCTGATGTAACCCTAGCCCCCTCTGGTGTCTATATAAACCGGAGGGTTTAGTCCGTAGGACAAGAACAATCATAATCATAGGCTAGCTTCTAGGGTTTAGCCTCTACGATCTCGTGGTAGATCAACTCTTTTAATACTCATATCATCAAGATCACTCAAGCAGGAAGTAGGGTATTACCTGCATACAGAGGGCCCGAACCTAGGTAAACATCGTGTCCCCCGCCTCCTGTTACCATTAGCCTTAGACGCACAGTTCGGTACCCCCTACCCGAGATCCACCGGTTTTGACACCGACAGCCGGTCTAGCTGTTCGTCGTCACCATGGCTCCCAAGAGGAAGATAATGACGGCAATCAGGTCATCCGGAGCCGGACTGCCCGTACCGGTGCGGGCTAGTAGTGGGCCGTCGCGGACAGAACCCGAGGCGCGACCCGTGAACACCCACATCACCCTAGGAGTCCAGACCTGGCGAGCGGCGTCGTTCGTGCGCAAGACGATGGGGCCCTCTAGGGGCGGCGCGGCGCAGAGCCCTCTAGGGGTTGGGCCCCCCGCAGGCGGCGCGGGGCCCTCTAGGGGCGGCGCCCTGCCACCCACCGGCGGCGCGGCGACCTCCAAGACGCCTGTGCCGGCGGCCACAACGCGCTCTTCCCATGTCGTGCATGACGAGCAGCGTCGCCACGCTGGTGACCCTGGGCGCCGACCTGGGATGAGTATAGTACATCCTTCACAGGACGAAGGAGGTCAGCATGCACGCCGAAGTACTGGCAAAAATGGCGTACCGCTGTGAAGCCGTGATAGAGCTCCTTCTAACGTGGTTAGAAGTCGAAGCGCGTCACGGTCCATGCAGCTCTCGGCACCGCCCATGCCAGCGGAAGCTTTGGCGCGCGCACAGCTGCTCCTTGACTTTCCTCCTGCTGCGGAGTGACACGACGAGTGGAGAGCCACCCTCCGGAGCATCGTCGGCATCACCAACAAAGATGAGCCGCAACCAGCTGGGCCCATAGGCCGCCGCTCCGTCAAGCCACCGCATGCAAGCGGTGGAAGGGCCGGGGGTGATGCAGCCACGGTGCACTCTCCTCCCCCACGCCAGCCACTGCGAGTGTCGATCCGTCATGATGACGCCTGTGATAACATTTCCATAGTGTCGTTCGATCCATGGACCCACCGGATCAGCGCCAAGTTCTTCGGGAGCGATCCCTTGAAGACGCTCGAACCACTTTCGAGCGACGGCGCGATGCGCACCACTAATCAGATAGGCGGGCAGGGCCCACTATGGACCACCCGGCATCGGGAGGCTACGGTGGCCTTACGAGGTGGGTTGCTCAGCCTTTACCCGTGAGCTGCGGCAGTTCCAGTGGCCCTCCCACCGCACATTCAAGCCTAACATTAGTGAGAAGTACAACGGCAAGACTCACCCGTCGGAGTTCCTCGGCATCTACACCATTGCGATGCAAGCTGCAGGAGCCTGTGACGACAAGGTGCTAGGCAATTACTTCCCACTGGCACTCAAACCCAATGTTATGTCATGGTTGATGCACTTGCCGGTGGATTCCATTTCTTCCTGGTCGGATCTGTGTCACGAGTTTGTTGGCGCCTTCACTGGAGGCCATCAAGCTCATGGCCAGGCGAGCGATTTGCAAATTATCCCCCAGAAGGAAGGTGAAAACCTGCGCAAGTACATCCAGAGGTTCAGCCGGGTGCAGTACAACATCCCCGACGTTCACCCCGCTGCTGTGATCAGCGCATTCCATCAGAATGTGCGTAATCGCAAGATGCGCGAAGAGCTGGCGAAGAACAAGGTCAAAGATGTGGCCGAACTTTATGTTCTGGCCGACAGGTGCACTCGAGCTGAAGAGAGGAGGAAGTACCCCAGCGAGGACGCCAGTGTGGAAACCGACTCCACAGACGATGACACCGCGACCCCGAAAAAGAAGGTCCTGCGCCATAACAGAAAGCACAAGGGCCAGACTGTGCTTGCCGTCGAATGGTCTGACGACACTGGCACTGCCAAGACGGCCAAGGCGAGCGACCCCGGCAAGGAAGTTGCCGGGCATGCCGCTTGCCGGGCCTTAGTGGCTGCCAACAAGCCGAGAAGCTCCGACAAGCAGTATTGCAAGATCCACCGCACCAAGGGCCACAACCTCCAAAACTGCAACAAGTTGAGCTGCTTGTCGAGAAGCAAAAAGCTGAGTATGAGAGGCGGGACAAGGATAAAGTCCAGGATGGTGCCGAAGGATCCGGCAAGAAGCGTGGCGGCCAAGGAGGCCGCCGCGGCAAGGATAACCAGCAAGAGAGGTCCGCCTGGGGCCGCGACAAAAAGCAAGAATACAATGATCATGA
The DNA here is from genome assembly GCA_963921465.1 of Triticum timopheevii. Taxonomy (NCBI): domain Eukaryota; kingdom Viridiplantae; phylum Streptophyta; class Magnoliopsida; order Poales; family Poaceae; genus Triticum; species Triticum timopheevii. The sequence continues at coordinate 148,695,749 of OY997270.1, forward strand.
GGAGGACGTTGAGTCTGGCGACCATGAGTTCCAGAAAGCTACAGAGGCCATGTGCGTCGACGGTGGCGCCTTGCTGCTCACCTCTCACCGCCAGCTCAAGCAGTGGGCACGTGAGATCACAGCGGTGGAGCCATAGCTAGACGCGCGGAAGCCACTGAAGTGGTCCAGCACGCCTATCATCTTTGAGACTGAGGACCACCCTGATCGCACTACCGTGGTCCGGTGCTTGTCGTTGTTGGTTTCGCCAACGATCCGCAACCTCAAGGTGACGAAGATGCTAGTTGACGGCGGGGCCGGTCTGAACTTGATCTCGCCTGTCGTGGTCAAAAGGCTGGATATTCCTGATGGAGATCTCGAAGACACGGGCACGTTTCAAGGGGTCAACCCAGGAAGAAGCCAGCCGAAGGGCAAGGTCACGCTGCCCGTGACATTTGGAGGCGAGCTGAGCTACAGGACGGAGAGGATTGTCTTTGATGTGGCCGAGATCCCCTTGCCCTACAACAGGATCCTCAGTCGCCCGGCACTGGCCAAGTTCATGGCAGCGTCACATTACGCCTACAACACGCTGAAGATGCCGGGGCCGATGAGCAGCATCACCGTCCCTCCGACAAGAAGGATGTGTTGATTTGTGCTGACCAACTCTACCGAGAAGCAGTTGCAGCAGCTGCCACTAAGGCACTTGCTCCTGCCGCTGAAGCCCCGGGAGGGAAGAAGACCAGCGAGACCTCTCACACCCACTTCGGCAAGCGCGCCTCTCTAGAGTGTTGTGCTCCCGTCGAGGACGTGCCAGAGAGCTCCACCGGCGAGAGTAAGAAATCCAGACCTACACCACCAGAGACCAAGAAGGTGTCCGTCAAGGAGGACGGCATGGGAGGGGCTTTCACCATAAGCTCCACCCTCGATAGCAAATAGGAAGGCGAGCTCGTCACTTTCCTACTAGCGAATGTAGATGTGTTTGCGTGGCTGGCACCCGACATTCCTGGTGTTCCCAGGGAAGTGATTGAGCACCATCTTGCTGTATGTCCTCATGCGCGGCCCGTCAAGCAGAAGGTCAGGAAGCAAGCTCTAGAGAGGCAGGAGTTTATCACGGAAGTGATCAGAAAGCTGGAAGCGGCAGGCTTGGTAAGAGGGGTACTCCATCCGACGTGGTTGGCCAATCCGGTGGTAGTGCGCAAGGCAAACTGGAAGTGGAGGCTATGTATTGATTACACAGATATCAATAAAGCTTGTCCAAAAGACCCTTTCCCGTTGCTGCGCATCAACCAGATTGTTGACTCCACGGCCGGGTGTGACCTAGTATCATTCCTTGACGCCTACTCGGGATACCATCAGATTTTCATGACGAGAGAAGATGAAGAGAAGACGGCATTCATCACCCCATGTGGTACGTACTGCTTTTTACGGATGCCTTTCGGGTTGAAGAGTGCTGGCTCGACCTTTGCAAGAGCAGTCCAAATTGGTTTTGATCCTCGGCTACATAGAAATATGGAAGCTTATATGGATGACATAGTGGTCAAAACCAAGGACAAGGCAACACTTGTGCAAGATCTGGAAGAAACGTTTGCAAACCTGCGCAAGATCAACCTCATGCTGAACCCTGAGAAGTGTGTCTTCGGTGTCCCTTCCGGCAAGCTTCTCGGGTTATTTATGTCGCAGCATGGGATTGAGGCGAACCCGGACAAGATTAAGGCCATTGAGCAGATTGAGGCACCCAAGTGGATCAAGGATGTGTGTCGCCTCACTGGCTGCGTCGCTGCCATGAGCAGATTCATCTCCAAGTCTGCTGAGTGTGGCCTTCCCTTTTTCAAAATCTTTGAAAAGGCAGGCCCAATGGAGTGGACCTCGGAGGCCGAGGCAGTGCTACAGGATTTAAAGAAGTACCTCTCCTCCATGCCAATACTGGTTGTGCCAAACCACAAGAGTCGCTGCTGCTGTATCTAGCGGCGACGAATCAAGTGGTTAGCGCCGCACTGGTGGCGCAGAGGGAGGTCGACGAAGGGGTAGCGGCAACTGCAGAGTTGACGGATGGTGGGCCAGAACTCCCCCAGGAAGGGCTTGGTGCCGGCAAGGCTGGGCCCTGCAAGGTCTGACACCAGCATGACAGGGCCCACGCAACCAGGTGAAGTTGTGCAGAACAAGAACATGATGCAGCACCCGGTTTACTTTGTCAGCTCCCTCTTGCAGGGGGCTAGGCGAAGGTACTCCGGTGTGCAGAAATAGCTCTTCGGCCTACTTATGGCCTCGAGGAAGCTGCGTCATTACTTCCAAGCGCACGAGATCACCATCGTCACCCGCCTCCCGTTGCAACGGATACTGCATAACCCAGATACAATGGGGAGGATTGTGGAATGGGCCTTGGAGCTGTCGAGTTTTGGTTTGAAGTTCGAAAGCACCTCGACGATTCAGAGCAGAGTCTTGGCGGAGTTCATTGCAGAATGGACCTCCACGCCCGATGAAGAGACCCAGGAGACCACTCTTCCCAGCAAGGAAACAAGTCGCAACTGGGTTATGTACTTTGACGGGGATTTTTCGCTACAAGGCACCGGTGCTGGTGTGCTACTCGTCGCACCCTTCGGAGAACACTTCAAGTACGTGATTCAGATGCACTTTCCCAGGGAGATGTCGACGAACAACACTGCTGAATACGAGGGATTGCTTGCAGGTCTTAGGATCGCGGCAGACCTTGGGGTCAAGAAGCTAATCGTCACGAGTGATTCACAGCTTGTCGTCAGGCAGGTCAACAAGGATTATCAAAGCCCGTTGATGGAAGCCTACGTGGATGAGGTGAGGAAATTGGAGGAACGCTTTGATGGTATACGGGCAGAGCATGTCTCTCGAGTGGAGAACGACATCGCCGACTACCTGTCGAAGCGCACTGCCCTCAAGCTACCTGTGCAACTAGGTACTTTTGTGCTTCGGTTAACTCAACCATCCGTTGAACCATCAACACAGCAGAACAAATGGAGGAAATCAGGCCCCGGCAAGTACTTCCCCACCGAGCTCCCCGGAGCCGCTGGCAAAGATTTTGCCATGGACGCCGAGTCTGCCGTGGGGCAACGACTCCGATAGGGCGCCAAGCCTGGACGTAGAGGTAGCCGTCCCCTTGACAGAGGAGATTCCTTTGGTCCTTGTCGTCGAGCCCCAGGCTCCGGCATGGGCACAACATACCGTCCAATTCCTCCAAACAGGGGAGCTCCCTGAGGAGCAGGAAGAAGCGGAGAAAGTAGCCTGTCGGTCTGCCCTGTACCAGTTCGTTGACAATGTTCTGTACAAAAAAAGACAAAACAGAGTGAAATTGAAGTGCATTCCCCAGGAGGAAGGACTGGAACTATTGGCGGAGATACATGGAGGCATATGTGGCTCCCACATAGGGTCAAGGGCCCTTGCCGGCAAGGTTTTCCGGCAAGGTTTCTTCTGGCCCACTGCCCTCCAAGATGCGACGGCACTAGTAACCAAGTGTGAAGCGTGCCAGTTCCATTCAAACAAGCTTCATCAGCCAGCTCAATCCCTTCAAACAATCCCTCTCTCCTGGCCATTCTTGGTCTGGGGGTTCAACATACTGGGCCCCTTCCCCCGCATCGTCGGGGGCTTTGAGTACTTGTACATTGCAATCGAACAGTTCACAAAGTGGCCAGAGGTGGAAGAAGTGAGGAAGGTGACGGCGCAGTCAGCTGTCAAATTCTTCAAGGGGCTAGTTTGCCGCTTTGGTGTGCCGAACAGAGTCATCACCAACAATGGCACGCAGTTCACAAGCCACACCTTCATGCAATACATTGAAGACCTCGGCAGCAAGGTCTGTTTCGCTTCCTTGGCACACCCACGGAGCAACGGCCAAGCGGAGAGGGCAAATGTTGAAGTGCTCCGTGGCCAGAGGACAAAGACTATTGACAGGCTGCACAAGAGCAAAAGACGCTGGATTCATGAGTTGCTGGTTGTTCTTTGGTCGATTAGAATGATGCCAAATCGAGCCACCAGCTAGACGCCCTTTCCCCTGGTATACGGGGAAGAAGCAGTTCTCCCCACGGAACTCATATACGGGACACCCCGAGTGCTTGCTTATGATGAGCTTGAGCAAGAGTAATTGCGGGAAGATGACGCGATGCTCCTTGAGGAAGATCGTCTTCGGGCGGCTGTGAGAGCAGCATGCTACCAGCAAGCCTTGCATCACTACCATAGCAACAAGGTTCATCCCCAAAGCTTTGAGGAAGGCGACCTTGTTCTTCGGTACCTTCAGTCGGCCAAGAATTCCAACAAGTTGACGCCAAAGTGGGAAGGCCCTTATCGGGTAATACGAGTCACCAGGCCTAGCGTAGTCCGCCTGGAGAGCAAAGATGCCATTCCAGTGAGCAACTCCTCGAATATCAAGCATCTTCGTAAGTTTTACCCATAAGGCGCGGCTGTCGGCCCCCCCCAGCAAGCCACCTTTTGTACAAGCCTTGTTGGCAAGGCATGTAACCCTCTGTACAAAGCCAGGCGCAGACCTTGAGCATAAATAAATGAAGCGCTGGCGCCCTAAGTCATAGCATGCATGTTAGGTTGAGTCTCTCCCTCGGTTAGGGTTGATAGTGCTTAGCGGCGACTAACCCCTAGCATAGAGGTTGAGTCTGCGTCTTTCTGTTCCTCTCCGTCCTCTTTGGTTCGCAGGGTACATGAATGTTTCTGCCAAGCTAGGTGGAAGAAAGAGAATGAGCCGTCGCTCCGGCCTCGACAAGCCAAGGTTGCCAGGGGCTGAAGACACAAGGGTCCACCCACGGCAAGCCAAGGTTGTCGGGGGCTGCAGATTCAGATAACTCCCTTATCCACTGTATGCATTTCCGTATATAATTGGGACGTATGAAACCTCGTTTTATTCCAAGGATGTCATGCTCCCTTTTTCCCGCTGCCCGAGAGCTACTTCTTGGGTTAGAATTTGGCTGTAGCTATGGCGGCAAGGAAGCAAGCATAGGGCCTAACCCTACTTCGCCCCTACCTCCGTCGAGAGAGTGGGTGTGGTCGAATGAAGTAAGGGAGCGCCAAGGCCTATTGCCGGGCGACGATGTTTATGTTAAAAATAACAAGGATTTGTTCCTTGGTATGGGCTTCGCTCACACACAAAAACCCGGCAAGCACCCTTTTTTAATTAATACGCAACATACAAGTACAGTTCGTACGGAATGTAAACATGATCAAGGGGATTACAAGTTTTAAATTTGACTAAGGCCCGTAGGCTTACAAACTAAAAAGAGATAAGGTGCATGTAATCCCTTTCTTGTCCCTCTCCTCAGGAAACGGAACAAGAAGGCAAGAGGGCAGAAGGATCACCTAGGCGAGGTACGAATAGCAGAAGGCGCCAAGAGAACATGTCGGTGGCCGCCTAGGGGAGGGCTGGTGATGATGGTGTCGGGAGAAGAGCTGGAAGATGAGGCAACGGTCCGTCAATACGCTACGAAGGCGTCGGTGCCATCATACTCCGACTTGACAGCCCGCCACCCATCTTCTTCTCCTTCTCCATCCTTCCCACGCTAGCCGCCCAAGGAGGCGACCCCGAGAAGTTCAAGGAGCCGGCCCCACCGGGAAAAGGGGCCCGGTGCAGATGCTGCTGCTGCCAGCTCCGCCCAGGGGCGGCGTGTCCGACACCTAGTCAGACCTTTCATCCTCCCGCCTGCTACCCTCGTCGTCAGTGCCGCTGCCCTCCTTGTCACTCTCCCTCGAGGACGAGTCTTCGTCATCCGAGGAGCTCTCCACACAGCACTTGAGGCGAGTCCCTAAGTCGTCAAAGACCTTGACGGAGAGGAGGTTGTTCTCCATTAGCTTGAAATAGAGAATGAGCCCCACCGTCATGCTGTGGATGCGAGCGAAGGTTTTCCATCCGCGACGGAGTTACATGACATGAGGGGCTGGGAAATCAACATCGGCCCATGTGCTGCTATTCCCACAGCCCCTCATATGCAGTCTCAGCGCCTGCGGCGGCTCGAGATCCATCTCCCGAGCAAATGGAGTAGGGAGACGAAGACGACGATGCGCCGGCCAGCGCAGCCTGATGAAGAACTCGCGGGGCTGGTCCCCGACGTGGCCCTCCATTGGGGGAGGGACCGCCGGCGGAGGCAAGGCTGATGCGCCGCCCCGTCCTCCTCTTCCCTGAGCGCCACGGCGACCTCGGCCGTGCCCCCTCCCCCTTCCCCGGCCAGCTCCGCCGCCACGGGCTCTTGGACTGGAAGGACGCGTTGTCGAGCGGAGACCCTCATCGCCACCGTCGAGGCATTAGCACGCCCTCTCGCCATGGCAGAAGGGAGGAAGAAGCAAAGATAGGAGGAGGCGGATGGCGAAAGATTGAGCGGTGCCATCCCTCCTGCTCCCCTCCTTATAAAGGGGCGGGGTCAGGGCTCGGCCGCCCTCTCAGCCAATCCATCTCATTAAGATGGCAGCGGGAGAGGCCGTCGACCGCCCTCCTCGCCCAATTGAAGGCGAGTGGGTATCGACCCACGCCCGTGCGTCTTCCCATATTCCATGCGCCTGTCACCCGCCCCGCGCCGTGATTGCGGCGTACGTGGCACATGGGGCGGGCGTAGTGGACGCGTGGAACGACGGTTCCAAGGCAGAAAAAGTAAATGAGCAGCGGCCCCGCAGTCTTAAAGAGACACACAAGCCACCTCTTTACTATTCACTGTAGTATAACGCAAGCGCACTTCGCTCACTCCACACGCGATCCCCATGTCACGCATTCAAAGCGAATCATGGGGAAGTGTAGCGGACAAAGGAGTACTGCGGTAAAAATCGGCCCCGCCTACCCGCACACCGTTCTGGGATTAGCCTAACAACATGTTGCGCTTAGGTGTGGCCCAGGCCCGGGGGCTCCTGTCGGTGTATAGAAGTAGGGGCTCTACTTTGTACCCCTTCACCTATGCACGGGCAGTCTGAGCCACACCCACGGCCACACTTAGCAGGGCAGGTGAGAGAAGCTGAAGCCACGAGACGATCAAAGCAACACCAAGACAGAAACACAAAGAGCAAGAGGGCGAGGTGGACTCCCCCGGCAAGACCCTTGCCGGGGCGGCCTCCACGGCCCCGGCAAGGACCTTGCCGGGGTGAGTCTCCCAACACCAGCGGAGCGGGCCACCCTTGAGCCCAAGGTTTCCAACACCATCAACCACATTGGAACCAAGGCTCGGGAGGCACCTCCATGGTGGCATGTAGAACTTTGTGAAGATCATTAACACCCAATATCAGATGAGGACCAGGAGACGAGACCTCCGGCAACATCCTTGCCAGGGACAACCGCGGTGCCGCGGCAAGACCCTTGCCGGGTCCCCCGACAAGACCCTTGCCAAGGACATCAATGAGGGCGCGGCCAGGCCCACACGCACCAAGACCCCACTGTCGTTCCCATGCAGCTGCCACGCCAGCCAGCCAGGCGGGCACCTGGGTGGCGATGCGCGGTCCCGAGGCCAACTCAGCAAGAACCTGTGTGGTGGCATGCAGATCTTCGTGAAGACGCTGCCACCGCACCACCCCAGCAGCATGCCAGCCTACATGGCGCTGACCGCCTCGCTGGACTGGGTGCCTTTCAAAGCAGGGCGAGGGGGCGATAAAGCAGGGGAACACCTCAGAGTCGCATTTAATGTGTCTTGTCCTGTAATGGGAAGCGATAAACATAGCTACTGTACCCTTTCCACCTCGTGTGTGCTACTATGGCACCTCCTTCGACTATAAAAGGAGGACCGAGGCGTACTGGAGTGGGATTCGGCACTTTAGGCAAGTCACGCTCGATAGCTAGCTCAAGAACACTGATATACACACCAAAGGAGGACTAGGGTATTACGCAATCTCCACGGCCCGAACCTGGGTAAACGACCTATGTGCTGGCTCCTAGACCTGCTCTTCTCACAACCCCGTGCCCGCCGACCATAGTAGGGATAACATTGATCCCATAGGTGTCGTTCTCACCGACACCTCTTGACACTGTACAAAAAAAATTGACTTATCTCATGAAAGTGAGGTATGTAATCTATAAGCATTAACAGTGCAAAAATCTGAAGGTAGTAACAAGATTCATTGTTGGTATACTGGATGTGCAACAGCATTAGAATGCCTTAGCTGAAAAATCTTTAATACATCCACAATTAACAGCTAACCCTAAAATAATCCAATGACATTAAATGGCATTGCTTAAATTTATCGGTGGCATTAGACTGACTACGGCATTAGTTAAATGTGGCATCACTTTAGCAGTAGCATTGCTTGACTTGACCGCTGGCATTATACTAAAAGCAAAAAAGTGGCAATAAGAGCATGGGAGGCCCATTCGAACAGTGGGCGCACCAGTACGATGTACCTCCACAGACGCATAGAGTGGTGAGGGAGGTATGGTTACCCAGAGCAACAAATATCCAGGCAACATATGTGGATTACGTCCCTTTTTTGTTCTCTTTAGCCACCTTTTTCCTATGTGAGAACAACAAACCGATCGACATGGTCATTCTCTATTGCGTTGTCATACCTTTCTACGCTTCTTCAACCAAGAGACACGAGACTCGTTCCTTAGCTACTGATTTTCCCCTTTTCAACCTAGATGCGGGTTCGATGCCTACTCTCTTGGACAGTACAGTCTCCCTTCCATTCCTTATTCAACCCATACATGGATTATTCTGCATGAAGTAGGGTTTCCTTTAATAGTGCAAATTAAGGTTTTCGTCTGCATGACCAGCAGAGCAGAGGATAGCAAATTGGGAAGATGGTGGAGTGGAAAATGATCCACATGCAGTGACGTGGCAGATGGGGCAATAGAACAAGGGTATGGTTCGAAAAGAGGTAGCATACCTGAGGGTCAGCGGGAAGTGGCTCCGCTCGTGGTCATCGTCCTCCGCACACACTATGGCAGCGAGCTTGGGGACGGAAGCCATCCCGCGCGGGCGCTAGGTCTGAGAGGACGGCCTTGTCGTTAGTGCGTGACCTCGCTCGCCGACGACGAGTGCGTCAACGCCGCACGTACTTTTCTTCCCCGGCAGATCTGTGACCATCGGTGAGGAGGGAGAGAGAGGCCGTCTTTTTTAGATCTGGAGAGAGGGTGATAGTGTGAGAAGCAAGTGGGCAGCCCTTAGCAAGAAAGCGCTGAAGCTCCAGCCTATATATCTTTTTTATACTAGTAGTACTAGAGGTGGAGTAGTGGTAGAGTAGTTTACATTTTCTCTGCATACAGTACCAGTTAGTCATGCTTCAAAACTGAATGGCACGCAATTAAAAAAATAAGGGTCGATAACTAATGCGGCACCTCGGGCCAACGTGGCCAGATCGCATTTTGCACGAGAAATTACACACCAGGTTTCGTTGACATGTGGTCCCGTTCCAACATGTCAGTGAGACGACGGCGAGTCCTTTTGTACAATTTCCTAACGGACGTGTATGTAGACCGGGGTGCCTCTTCGTGTACCGTGGTTACCGTACACCTCCTCTTCGCCTTTCCTTCTCGATTTGGAACTGTTGTCGCACGCTCTTCCTCCCTCCTCCATTTGCCTTCACCCTTCCTTCTGCCATTGTCTGATAGTCTTCTCCATGGATGGAATAGGATAGAAATGACCCCATTATTCTTGCCCCGATCTGAAAGATGACGTGGGGGAGGAACTCATTGATCAGGGTGATGTCATCACCTCGGCTAGCATGGCAAGTTTTTTCAAGACCATTCTCGACTAAACTAATAATATCATTACAAGGAACCCAAGGGTCCAAGAGCGGTTTGATATCCCCTCTCTTCTTCGCCGTGACCCTGCTGACCAGTGCACGAACAACGGAGGCCTCGGCTTGTGAAAGTTGATGCCGCTTGATAATGATACATGTGATGTTAAGATGCCATCGCTTGAGGGTAAGGCTTGGGCAGGCGCAAATGGAGATTGGGTTGTTTATATTGGGTCCAACTGCAAGTGGGAACTTGTGAATGTGTACACTCGTCACCGGTTTCCACTTCCAAAAATCTCAGACTGCCTAGAGGTTGAGCACACCGATATTCTACGCACGTTCAAATACGATCATGGTGACTGTCGTCTATGGAAGATAGCAATTTGTCGAGTTCCCAACCGCTCTTGGCATTACACGAACTATGGAGTTGTTGCTATCTTCGACAAGCTGGTTGCCTTCCTTCATGGTTTGACTGGATGGATATTGCTCAAAAATCAGTTTCTATACACGGATGTCTATTGTGATGCAATTCAATACGAGGGTCTTGTGTTTGCTGCAACCACTCGTGGCACTGTTTTTGCATGGAATCCTTATGCTTTCGGTACGTTTGTCTTACACCGTAATTATAATTGTTTCATCCACATGCATGTGGGTTAACTAGTTTCCCTTTACTAATTAACCTTCTTGTGTTTCCAAGGCCCTGTGAACATTCCACCACCTATACTTGAAAAATTTTATAACCAAGGGGGAGATGAATATGATGATGATCACGAGCATGAGGACCCATATACTCAGTGGTGCCTGGCAACTTATTCCGACGGATCACCTCTTCTTGTCTGTGTATAGGGCACTGCTGATGATACTAAGGAAGCAGGTGTTGTCTCGCATGGTCGCACCCTCCTGACCTATTCCAACATCCATTGCAGGGTATTCGAAATGGATACTAGTGTGCTAGCACCAACACCTTCTCACTGGTTCAGTATTGATAGTCCTGAAGGCAACTCGCTCTTCCTTGGACAAAACTATCCAATGATGGTGAAAGGCGATCCAGCTGCTGTTGACACAACGTTACTACCATTTATGAGAAGCAACTGTATCTATACCTTAGACATTGCTCTCCTTCCCTATCGTGGCCTTTACAATATGCGTCCTGACATAGGCCGCATCAGCCTAGATGATCAGTCCTGCGCTGGTCTCAAGATTAACAGTAGTTGTCCCTTCACAGAGAATCACTTTTGGTTCAAAGCAAGCGTTTCCAATGCCGACCAGTGGTTGAGCCGAAGTTCATTTCATTGCTTGTTATTTGTTGTGTGATGAAAACTTTAGTATTTATAATGTATCCTCGTTGTCGTTATGGGTTGATGACCTGTTGTATGTAATAAAATGATATGCCTATGATAAACTTACTACATTTATGAATGGCTTTCGAGTCGCTTCTCTGAGTGGGTGCTGCGACGAGGCAAAAAATATTTTTCGAATACACAAATTGTAAGTGCATTGCAACAGGTTATCTGATGAGGCCAATCAACAATAGTACACTATTTTTACTAGCTTCACATGCTTCGCACGTCGGGCGGGTGTTTTTACTATAGCTGCGAATCCCATCATCCTAGGTCCTCGGATGAGTCCAGTAGAAATTGCATTCTGATGTTTGGGTTCAAACTTTCAAAACTGCTGCACTATCTCTACGTCTACGTATATGTAATACAACAAGTTTTAAACTTGATACTAGCCACCCACCCTCACGAAGAACACTTTTTAACCTAGCACAGACTCTAGGAAACTTGGCCACAGTGTGAGGTGGTCCATATGTTAATGTGTTCGCTGTACGTAACCAGCATCCCGAATCCTCGATACTAAATAGGAGTAGTAGGGTGGCATGGGCCAGAACAAGCATTCATGTCAAGGGCTACGGCACACGCCACCAGCACGACTTCCATCTGATACCATATTTCTTGGAGTCCATGCTATAGCTATCTCTTCAACCTCGTCGTTTCTCTAACTCAGTCGTCGCACGACGGGCAAGGTGGGGGTTTGACAATAGTCGGTTTCCTCAACTGCGGCCCCACTTTTAGGGCCAACTCCAACGCACGACCCCAAATGGACCTCCATTTTACCCGGATTCTGTCCATTTGGGTAGGGCAATGGGGTCGTGTCCGGGCCATTTCTCGGATGTGGTGGCCATGCGCCCAACGCGCGGACGCATCCCGGCTGTGTACATTTTTCTTTGCAAACACATATCTTTTTTTCATCATTGATTTTTGGTACATGGAAATACATCACCAAAATTTGACAAGAAAAGCTAGACCAAAGAAAACAAGAACCACAAGAATACATTTTAGAAGATATCCAACTTCCATAACTGCGCTTGTAAGTTGGATTAGTGCCTTCTCGATGCATTGATTGTTGATCTGCGGAGGCTCGATCTTGCATGCTTCTTTCTTCTTCGAGTGTAAAGAAGTAGACATTGCTTCCTCGCATCTAGTCTCATGTCTAGCCTCTATTCTATCAACAAGTGCACTAGTCTCATCTCTAGATTCTATGCTAGCTAAAAGTGCTAGAACATCTACTAAATTATGCTCTATCAGTATATCGATGTACTCTTCTTCCCAATACCAAAACTTGCATCCATTCTACACAATAAAATTTTAAGTTAGCACAACTAGTCTAATCCGAGAGCACAACCGAAGATTTGGTTGAGTTCTTTCTCCTTTTGCGGACATGTGGGACATCCAGCATCCAGGTCATGTCATGCAAGAAAATGGAGTGGTAGTTGAAGCCACATGATGTACATATTGGGTTAAACTGTAAATAGAATCTTACTACTCTTGAGTAACTCCAAAAGAAGCCACCGAAGATTCTTTATTGGATTTGTTTTTCATCACCAGCACATCGAGGTGAAAGATGTGCATGTTCAGTGGGTCCTCTTGAGTTTTCACTGACATGTGGGACCGCATATGAGCAAACAGACGATGGGCTCCGTGCGTCTGCTGGCTGGCTGAGAAGAGAGATAGAGGAGGGCTGAGCATGGACTCTAGCAAATTTGTTCTACATAATGAGCACCTCAATATAGGCTCGATATAGTGGGGTGGCATGGGCCATAACTAGCATTCACGTCTAGCAGTACAGCACACGCCACCCACACGAGTCCCATCTGACACCAATTTTCTTGGAGTCCGTGCTACAGGCATCTCCTCTCCCTCCTGTTTTATCAGCCATCGCGTGGTGGGCAGGGTGGGGGTTTCCTGATAGTCGGTTTGCTCAACTGCGATCCCTCTTGTAAGTGAAAATGCAACACAGCACGCATTCACCCTTGAGCGGCGTGCCGGACCAACCGTGTGGGGGTGTGACGCAAACAGGGCAGGCTTTTCCTTTTGAACTTGGAACTTGTAAAATTTGGTTCTGCTCCATGGCGTGACCGATAGATAGAAACAAAAATTTTCCCTAGAGTAATGAGAAGTTTGCTTCTAGCGCGGTTCATGCATGGAGTACGTACGAAAATTATGAAGTTGATGCGAAAGGTAAGATAATTACTAGTAGTACCATATACTACTACATGGATTTGACGAAAAGATAAAGATACACATGGATCCATCAACGACATCTTCACGCCCTAGTGCGCCGGGTCACCAACCAACGTGTGAGGAGCAACGGCGTTGGCAGCGAGCTCAACGTGCTTCTAAATAATGCCGTCCAAGGTTGCCCTGCGGTCCAAGAAGGCCAGCGTCCTATCGTCCTCCTCTTGCATGTAGTAGTCCTTGTGGACGATTTGCGCATAGACGTGGGTGATTGTGTCGATGGTGTCTTGCTGCGCCAGGCGCTACGCGGCGAGTGCGACCTCGAGGTGGACATTCTCCGACGCAACAACGGGCAGTCGCAGGGCCACCAGTGCATCGAAGAGGTTTTCACCATAGAGGCCATTGAGGCTGGCGAGCATCATAGAGCCTGGGCGCGTGGGCTGGAGGCGTATGTCAAGGTCGTCCGCGAGCTTCTTAACAATGGTGAACTTGTCGAGGCAGCCGACGAGGACCTCGTCGAACAAGGAGACAAAGTTGTCGTCCAAGTGGCCCCTCGCCCTGGCGGCCTCAAGCACTACCTGGAGACGTTCCTTGGTGCCAAGCCGCAGGCCGGCGTCGTGGACCATCTGGCACAGCCGGCTGATGCTCGTGCTCATCGCCTCCATGGGTCTAGCTTGTAGTCAGCTGATCTTGCGATTGGAGTGATCACTCTTGCCCTTGGTTAGGGTGTGTAGGTGCGTAGGATGTCATAGATTGGACTGCAGGAGCCTTTATATGAGAAGTGCAGACTACGTTGAATTCACGTGTGTGTTGTCCATCTGCTCCTCGCCGCTCTACTACATCTGCCTTTGGCTGTATGACAGGTGGGCTAGCCACTCGTTGGGCCCACGTGTCATACACCCAAAGGCAGGTGCAGTAAGTCAATGAAGTTGTGTCCCCCTCCGTGCCGGTGCAGTATAGTCATCTCACCAGACCTCTAGTTGGGCCCAAACGAGAGAACTTTGATGTTTACTAGTTTATTGGTCCCCTTTGCATTTTGCGCCAAGTTTTGACCTTTGATTTAACTAATAAAATGTTACTGCATGTATCCAAAAATGTTGTGTAAGTCACCTTACGAAAATCAAATAATCCCAAAACACTTAGGCACGGTACATTAACTCCCTTGTAATAGCCTGGCTTATTAGGGATGAGAGACTACTCATATCAATAAGGAATTCCTTCTTTTCCGGGAGCCCATTCGGAAAGAACTCCAAAGTTAAGCGTGCTCAGCTTGGAGTAGTTTCAGGATGGGTGACCGTCCGGGAAGTTGCTCCCGGGTGCGCACGAGTGAGGACAAAGTGCGTAGAAAAGACTAGTATTCATCTGTGGGGCCAGTCTAGATCCCGCCAGGAGTAACGACCATCGGCGGGTGTGTCCGGGGCGTTACAAGTTGGTATCAGAGCCGACCCTCACAGTTACACGGATGTTTGCTAACAGGTGCGCGGTCATGTTGTTCATGACGTTTGTGACCCGTCGTGGCACATGGCATGGCACATGTACCGGACTAGATGCACAGACGTATGTGCCAAGAGGGAACGTTCCTGTGGCCCGACGAGGACGTCGGTTCCTCTGAGTGTGGGTGTATGTAATAGCCTGGCTTATTAGGGATGATAGACTACTCATATCAATAAGGAATTCCTTCTTTTCCGGGAGCCCATTCGGAAAGAACTCCAAAGTTAAGCGTGCTCAGCTTGGAGTAGTTTCAGGATGGGTGACCGACCGGGAAGTTGCTCCCGGGTGCGCACGAGTGAGGACAAAGTGCGCAGAAAAGACTAGTATTGATCTGTGGGGCCAGTCTAGATCCCGCCAGGAGTAACGACCACCAGCGGGTGTGTCCGGGGCGTTACATCCCTCCTCGTTTCTTATTTCGTGACATATCAACCAATGAGAGATGTGGGCCGTGCATGCTTTCAATGACTTCAGACTACATAACATGACATGCAGTGGTTAGTTCATTGCGTGTAATCCTATTAATTAGCAAAAAGATATTAAGTTCTCTTGCCGATAGGAATAAAACAATACACCATGTATTTATTTACAGAGGGAGTAGTACTGTTTTTGTGACATGCATTACTAGATATTGCTAGTCAAATACTAAATCCAGATGGACATGGTAGTACTACTAAATCCAGACGATGGTGCTAGTACTAGTAGTAGTACTACCAATGTACTAGTAGCACTGTACTACCCGTTGGTCAAATTATTACGTGCCGCTCCTCACAGTGAAGTGACAAGACCCTGCGCCGGAGATGACACTTGAGTATAGGCGCCGTGTTCCACATACCATAGTCAGCCTCAACGTCTGCAGTCATTATCATCATGGCTGTAGAGCTAGCTTGCTTACAACTAGCCATGTTCGACATAATTTCCCATACGTAGATGCCCATGCATTTCATGAAACACCAAGATTGGGTGTGGACGGCGCTGGCAGAGGCCATCGCGCCAGATTTTTCCATGGCCTTCTAGATATGGTGGGGAGGAGATAAGGCTGATTGTGAGAGACAAGGAGTTACTTGTAAATAGGGAACAAGTGCGGGCAACTTTTTGCAAAACTGGAGAAGTTTGGTTTGTATGCGTCAGATCTAGATCCGAAGACTATTGGTGAAAGATGGTAGGCACAACATCATCACCAACTCAGGACCTCTTTGATTCGCAGGATTTTGAAAACGCGGGAATAGGACACGGCAATATTACAAGTTTCAAACAGATATTACAAATGTTAGGAGTAATGCTGCACCTACGAAGAGGGAATTACTAGGAAGTTTACGTAAGAACTTTGGTTACTTTAGGTGGATGCAGCACTATCGTACAAACTAAAATCCACCGCCCTGACAAGTCACTAATGGGCAAATAAATTTTCGAGTCTTTGGCCTGTTGATGTTTCAAAAACAAATTCAGCTTTTGCGGAGACTTTGTCATTTAGGCTTAGACGCTTGCGGTGATCAGTACGCCATTCATTGTTGCACCAGAGAATGCCAAACCTCATTACCTTGAGCACACTTGCCTCCAGAACAAAGAACCTGGCCAATTTAATCTCAGATGTGTTGCCTCAGTAGTTGATCAAATCAATTTCTGTAAGATGGAAATCAAGGCATTCGATGAGATTGTTATAGTGCAGCACATTTTTCACTTTCGGGTCTTTTTTATCTGCAAAAGAAGAGAACATATTAGAGCAGCTGGTTGTATAAGATTGCCGTGTCATTAAGAGGTGCCAATATCATTAAAGGAGTTTGAGAGAGAGAGAGAGAGAGGAGTCCGGGAGAGGGGGAGGTCGCGTTTTATGCATCAAAGACTGATATAAACAATGTTTCGAAATAAACTTGCATTCAAATATTTAAATTGGAGAACATGTTGTTTGCAATCCACACATGAATGGAGATATGCGTATATCAAACAAGTTCATTAATTTGACTTTCAACATGTTCATGGAGTGCTACAATACTGTAGAACGTGCTACTCGATTAAGGTGTTCTATTTTGGATTTAGTTCACAATTTTGGTAGAATTCGCCCGAGCAAATAAATGGGAGACGTGAAATAATCGGCCTATGTGGGACACGCATCAATTGGCCCATTGTACATCGAGGGTAGGTTCGTAACTTCATCCAAGCGTGCCTTCTCCTCGGTCGAAATGGCATGTGCCGAATAATTCATAAACCATAGTTGGCAAAACACCCTCTCCTTGCCCGAAATAGCTCGCGTCCACTATTTCAAAACACGCTCTCCTCGACCGAAATCGCTCGCGCCCACTATATTTCAAAACATGCCCTCCTCGCCCGAAATCACTCACGCCCACTATTTGGGGAGAAGCAAAGTTACTGTACTATCCCCGACCCTCAGTACATAGACCCAAGCCAAGAAGCCTAAAGGCAGGGGTAGAACTGTAACCCCCCCCCCCCCCACACACACACACACATTTCAGACGAATGTGTCTGTAAGACATGGTTCCACTCCCCTGCCAATTCCCTCCCCATTCATACCTCGTGGGCGCCAAATCACCTTCTCCCCAGAAGCTCCCTTCTCCCGAGCTGCGAAACCTCAGCCCCTCCTCCATGGCGCCCCCCACCGCACCAAATTCATAGTCGCCCTCCTCCCTAATGTCGGAGACACTATCCATTTGTCGTTGTGCACTGGGCCGTGTGCCTCTTACTCCATGTTGCTAGAGCTGCCTCGATGACGGCCGCGTGAACCGTACCAGAGCCGATTCACCCTCGCTGTTGTTCACGGCGACGGAGCGGCTCCAACTTCGGATCCGTCCAGGGCCCTGACGCTGCTTCCCTGTAGCCGTCGACCGTCTCTACATCTCTGCTTCCCTGCCACTGATCGCCAGCACAACCGTGTCAGCCTCACCGAATCGGCAGTTGGAGCTACCTACTTCACCGTGCTGCCAGATAGGTCGCACCCTCATCTCAAATCACTTTATTTAGGCGTCAGTTGTCCGAATTTTTATTCGCGGCCAATCGATTCCCAATGGGAAGCAGCACCCCTTGAGGCGGCGGAGCTCCTAGGCTGTCGGTTGGCTGGTGTCTAACCTAAGGGTGCGGGGGCACAAGTTCGCCGCGGAAGCAGCGCTTAGATGGCTATCTTAGAGTTGCGTGGGTTGAAGGTACTGCCGCAACCGGATTTGGAACACAGCGAGTCTTTGTGGATTGGCCCGGGGGCGGCGCAATCACGGCAGTGCGGTGGGGCGGGGAGCGGGGTTTTGGTCGGGGCCACGGACGGCGGAGGCAGGCTGCTTGGCCATTGGTCACTGGCTCTTTAGGGAAGATTCCGAACAGTGTCAGCTGGGAGGCACAAGATGCCCATCAAGCCATCCGGCATAGATGGATAGTACCAAAATAAAATAAAATCATGTGACCCCAATTTAGTCTTCAGTCAACAGACGTGTGACCACTCTTGTACCTTGCCGTTGTCTCTTAGGGTATTTCTTCGGATCAAAGAGATGTGTCATTCTTAACATTATGTGTTTTTTGCATCTTCAGTCACACCGTCTTTCGACTCGCCACAGCTGCTCCAACAAGGGAAGCATACACCAGAAGGGAGCTATAGTCCCCACTCAACAGTTCCCTACATTGAATGTGTGTGCCCGACATGGACAGCCACAACAACTGCAGGGCCATAGACAAGTCAGCACATGATGCTCACTCCTATGGATGGCGGCCAGATAGGTTGTACCCTCATCTTACTTGTGTGAAACATTTATGGCTTTGTTATTCATCTAAGAATGGAAAATAGATTATCACATTTCACTTTATATTCATGATGATCTCTTACGGGTCTTGTTTAGGAGTTAACCTTGTTCCATAGTTCAGCTATGAGACTTGTTCTTTAGGTAACGTTGTTCCATAGTTATCATCCATCAACCAATGCTATCCCACAGGCTCATGATTATAGTATTATACCACTTCTAGTATTACCTATGTTGTTCTTTAATACTTTTGTGTGCCATCTGAGGGAGTCCTGGACTAAGGGGTCCTCGGACAGCCAGACTATATACTTTGGCCGGACTGCTAGGTTATGAAGATACAATACGAAGACTTCTTCCCATGTCCGGATGGGACTCTCCTTGGCGTGGAAGGCAAGCTTAGCGATCCGGGTATGTAGATTCCTTTCTCTATAACCGACTTTGTACAACCTAGCCCCCTCCAGTGTCTATATAACCGGAGGGTTTAGCTTCTAGGGTTTAGCCACAACAATCATAACCTCATAGGTTAGACTTCTAGGGTTTAGCCATTACGATATCGTGGTAGATCAACTCTTGTAATACTCATATTCATCAAGATCAATCAAGCAGGAAGTAGGGTATTACCTCCATAGAGAGGGCCCGAACTTGGGTAAACATTGTGTCCCTCGCCTCCTGTTACCATTAGCCTTAGACGCACAGTTCGGGACCCCCTACCCGAGATCCTCCGGTTTTGACACCGACATTGGTGCTTTCATTGAGAGTTCCGCTGCATCGTCATCAGAAGGCTTGATGGATCCATCAATCATCTACAACAATGCAATCCAGGGGGAGATATTCCTCCCCGGACAGATCTTCATATTCGGCGGCTTCGCACTGTGGGCCACCTCGCTTGGCCAACTAGAGCAGATCGATAGCTACGCCCCTGGCCGTCAGGTCAGATTTGGAAGAATGAATTTCGTGGCCGATATCCGTTTAGACTTGATATTCGACGGGTTCGAGCCCATGACGGCTGTCCCCTGACACCACGATGAACATGACCTAGATCTGTCATCTGGCTGCGCGCAGGAGATAGCACCTGTGACCACCCTGACCCTAGAGCCGGAGCGTACTACGTCGTTCAATGACGGGAAGCTCAACCCCGCCACAAAGGTCGCAGACTCAGCGGCGCTCGAGCCGCACACAGACCCAACATCGGGTTGGGCTTGTGTCACCGGAACCTCGGACTTGTCTCCGACCATAGGTTCTTGATTGCGTGCATCCGCGTCCATCGAACCTGATTGGGCGCCAATCTTGGATTTCAGCTCCGCAGACATCTTCCAGCACTCGCCCTTAGGCGATGTGTTAAACTTATTGAAATCCCTCTCCTTGTCAGGGAACTCTCGGCCGAACTGTGTGCGGCTTGAATGGGAAGCGGACGACAAAGAACTTCGTTTCCCACCCACCACCCACTTCATTGCCACTGTCGAGGACTTAACCGACATGCTCGATTACGGCTCCGAGGACATCGACGGTATGGACGACGATACCGGAGAGGAGTAGGCACAAAAACCACCACCTTTAGGGCAATGGACAGCTACATCGTCATATGATATATACGTGGTGGACACACCAAAGGAGAATGAGGCCGACGGCGATAATAGCATGCTTGTCGATGAACCTCCTAAGCGCCGGCGTCCCAAGCGCCGACCTCGATCCGGCAAAAGGAAAAACAGCACCCTTGGCACGGACAATGATGATAATCTGAACCAAGCCAAGGACCCCGCAGAGCCAGTGTTGGAGCAGGGCGTGCGAGAGGACGGCAAGCACAGTCCAGAGATGTTGTCCGACCACAGCGATGCCGAAGATAGCAATTACCAACCTCTCTCTGAAGAGGAGATCAGCCTAGGCGACGACGAGTTCATCATCCTAGAAGAACCATTAGAACAAGAATGGCTCCACCACGGGATTATCGCCACTGCAAGGAGCTTGAAGAAGCAGAAGCAGTGGCTTAAATCTGCATAGGATATGCTCACCGATAGATGGAACGAAGTGCTAGACGCTACGGAAAAATACGGCGGTAACTACCAATCAAAGAGCTATCCTCAACGTAAGTTGCTACCCGAATTCGACGACAAGGCTATTGCACCTATACCGCCGAAAAATAATATGGCCGACAGGCCAGACCAACCACCTCGTGGTCGAGACAGAGCGGCTAGCAATGCCGTACACAAGCCCGCACCCCCTCCCCTTAAAGGAAGGAAGGTTGCAGCCCAGGACCAAAAACACGATCTACGTAGGACCTGGCGAAAAAGGTTGGCAAAAAACAGGTCCATCTATGGATCCAGGGAACGTGCTCCTACACAGGATCATGATTATCAAATCAAATATACCGGTCATTTACCAGTTCAGAACCAATACCAAACACTACAACCGCCGGACCCAATCCATGACACAGCTAGATACAGGGGTGCTGCCCACCCCTTGTGCTTCACCGATGAGGTGCTAGAACACAATTTTCCAGAAGGGTTCAAACCCGTAAACATCGAGGCATATGATGGAACGACGGACCCTGCGGTTTGGGTTGAAGACTTTATTCTTCACATCCACATGGCTCACGGAGATGATCTCCACGCCATCAAATATTTACCCCTGAAGCTAAAAGGACCAGCTCGGCACTGGCTAAAAAGCCTCCCTGAAAATTCCATCGGAAGCTAGGAAGAACTTGAGGACGCCTTTCGGGACAATTTCCAAGGGACCTATGTCCGGCCCCCGGATGCAGACGATCTAAGTCACATAATCCAACAGTCCAGAGAATCAGCCCGAAAGCTTTGGAACTGGTTTCTCACTAAGAAGAACCAAATCATCGACTGTCCGGATGCCGAAGCCCTAGCAGCCTTCAAACACAGTGTTCGAGACGAATGGCTAGCTAGGCACCTTGGCCAGGAAAAGCCGAGAAGAATGGCAGCCTTAACTACATTAATAACCCGCTTTTGCGCAGGCGAGGATAGCTGTTAGCCTGTAGCAGCACCAGCGACCCCGGCACATCCGAAGTCAGGGATGGCAATGTAAAACCATGACGCAACAAAAACAAACATCAGAATAATGAAGAAAGACGAGACAATACAGCGGTAAATGCCAGATTCCGGGGCTCCATACCCGATCAACGGAAGAAGGCATTTAAAGGCAACGAAGACAATCCATCCAACCTGGATAAAATTCTAGAAATGCCCTGCCAGATCCACGACACTCCTGATAAACCAGCCAATCATACCAATAGAGAATGTTGGGTCTTCAAGCAGGCCGGCAAACTCAATGCCGAACACAAAGGGAAGGAACCTCAGTGTTGGGGACATAACTATTGGTATGACCCGCCCAGGAGGGGCCGGGTTATACTTGCAAATATTCCTGAAGCACAAGACCCAGGATATAGGTGGCGGTTTAGTTAAGGGCCCAAGGCCCAGAGGCGACTTAAGGCCCATAGTGATAAATTGCCATGTATGTGGGACTTGTATTGTAAGGGAAGAATAGTTAAGAGACCGAGCCGAACACTGTTTATGAGCCGGCCGGGACTCTGCAAAGCCACAGGGCGTCGACCTCTGTATATAAAGGGACGACCCAGCGGCAGTTCAGGACAAGTAACATAAACTCGAGAGCTAGGTCAAGCGATTCACTCCCTGGTTATCGAGACATAAGCAATCCCACTCAAAATTGGATCGTAGGCTTGTACCTTCACCGTAAGGAGCCGAACCAGTATAAACCTCGTGTCCTTTGTCCCAATTAACCCCTTTAAGCTTCCAAGTTGCGATGGCTCCACGACTAAGTCCTTACGCTAGACATCTGCCATGACAATTCCATGACAGTTGGCGCACACCATGGGGCCAGCGCACGGTGGATTTGAGTTATTGAAGGGCAGCTTCGGAGGGCTCAAAGGATACGCTGTGGGCCGGATGACCAAGAGTCATTGCAGCAAGCTCTACATCGACGACGCAGGCTGGGGTCCCGACGCTAGCTCAATTGAGTACGGGTACCTGGTCCCCTTCGGCGGAATTCACGTCTTCATTAGCAAGATCGGTGAGCTGGGCTCTGAGCCGGACAACTGCACCGACCTCATCAAGACGGCTCAGCGTGCGAGACCCGCCCGGGCTCCGCCTGCCATGAAGCGTGCCATCATGGGATGCTTCCATGAAGAGCTCTCTAAAGGATCTGCATCTAGAGGTGAGATGGCCGTCTACTCTAATGGCGGGTCATCCACAGGTGAGACAGATTCGTTATATCATTTGCAAGATGGTCGGCTTGGGGGCTGTTCCGATGGCAGCAGTATTCTGGATTGCTTCGAGCCGCCGAGCAGGGTTGGGATCTTCATGGCCAGCACACAACCTATCCAAGACTCCACAACTGCGGCACCCATGACCTCCGGGTCAGCAGTAGCCAGGACATGAGGCCCTCTGTGCTCGCCAGCTTAGGTGTTGATGGACCTCACAGATAAGCTGACCACTCTGTTAACCGCCGTGGTCAACCCGGTGGATCATGCTCGTCATGATGCAGAAGTGGCACAGTTAAAATTGGATATGGTACAGGGTAAGGAAGACCTAGTAGTGGAGGATGTCAGGATAACCACAGAGCGGGCAGCTCTGGATGTTCAGGCTCAGCGGATTCAGGCACAGACTTTCTGGCTCACGCAAGATCAGAACGCATCTAATGAGGTCATGAGGAGAAGACATCAGAAGACTCGGTCTCGACTCCCCCGGTTTATGATCCTCGAAACCTCTTTCATACACCTGGCGCAGGACCCAGTAACCCGCCGTGGCTCACTGAGGGAGTCCTGGATTAGGGGGTATCCGAACAGCCAGACTATATACATCGTCCAGATTATTGGAGCGTGAAGATACAAGACTCAAGACTCCGTCCTGTGTCCGGATGGGACTCTCCTTTGCGTGGAAGACAAGCTTGGCGATTCGGATATTATATTTCCTTCCTTGTAACTGACTCCATGTAAACCCTAGCCCTCTCCGGTGTCTATATAAACCAGAGAGGTTGGTCCTTAGGAGGCCGATCACAATTACAGTCATAATCATCATAGGCTAGCTTCTAGGGTTTAGCCTCTACGATCTCGTGGTAGATCTACTCTTGTACTACTCATATCGTCAATATTAATCAAGTAGGAAGTAGGGTTTTACCTCCATTGAGAGGGCCCGCACCTGGGTAAACATTTTGTCCCTTGCTTCCGGTTACCATCGGCCTAAGACGCACAGATCGGGACCCCCTACCCAAGATCTGCCGGTTTTGACACCGACATTGGTGCTTTCATTGAGAGTTCCTCTGTGTCGTCGCTGGAAGGCTCGATGGCTCGTCTCGTTGTCAAGGACAACATTACCTCGGGGGGAGCTCTGGCTGTAGGCCAAACTCTCTGACTTGGCGGCTTCATCATGGGTGCCCCATCGGCGGTTGCGCCGACGATGGCCTCTCGGGTCATCACGCATAACCTTCGCGTCAATTCGGAACTCGCCGAACAGATGGATCCGATAGAGCTCTCCTCCCTTAATGAGCTCTTGGATCGCATCGCCGCTCTGGGAGTCGCTATGGACTATAACCAGATCGGGCTTAAACTCGACCAAAGGGACATTAAATCCCCGCCGGCCACCCATGAGATAGCGGTAGTGGAGGAACCACACACGGATTGCCCCTCAATTTTTAGCACGAATTATGTTCGGATCACCGAGCTCCCTGAGCCGAACACCTGCTCAAGGGAAGACATGACCCGGGTCCCAGACTTAGAATCGGGCATTGGGCCGGAGAAATTGGGCAGCACCCCAGATCCCGAGCTGTCAGACTCGGAAGCTCCCATGCCCTTGGGCGCTAGATCGGATCAGAATCCGGATTCAGCTACGCCCGCTCACCCGGACTTAAACCATCTCTCCCACATCAGGCAAGATCCCCAGGAGACAGTACATCGCTACTGGGCCAGACTCCTCCTTGTGCTAAATAAGGTCAAGGACTGTCGCGAGGAGGACGTAGTCTCACTTTTCTGCAAAAACTGCACGAACAAAGGAATCCTTAATATTATAAGTCGCCGTGACATAGTACACTTTGCTGACTTGGCAACCATAGTACAGAAGTACTGTGCGATGGAAAGCGCCTGGAAAACCCAAACAGAATTTTGGGATAGTCTGGCTCTCACCAAAACCTTTGTTCGAACTAAACGGGCGAACTCTCGTAAGTCGGCCGATCCAATCCCCAAGAAACCAAAGCCCACCCCAGGGCGGGTAACCGTATTGGAGGAATGGCTCAATGGGCCATGTAAACTCCACAGTACTCCGGACACAACACCAACTCATAGCCTTAGGGCATGTTGGATACTCCGGCAGGTTGCAAAAAGTGGCGAGGATCTTCTTGCAAGCCATAAAGCAGAACAACATCCCGCTAAAGAGCACAATACGGTACTAACAGTCTTCGAGACTTTCGCCTCAAACAATAGGCGCAGGCGAGCTCATCGAAGCTCCGCTGAAATCTGCCATGTGGCAAAAATAAATCCATGGAACAACACTGCTATAACCTTCAATGCCAGTGACAAACCTCGATTCCAGACCATCCGGGCACCAGCCGCTCTGGTCCTTAGCCCGATCGTGGATGGATTTTGGCTCACTAAACTACTCACCGACGACAGAAGCAGATTAAACTTCATCTACGGAGAAACACTCAACAAGATGGAAATTGATAAAACCCGCATTGAACAAAGCGGCACAACATTCAGGGGGATTATCCCTAGTCGAGAAGCGCGGTGTGCAGGAAAAATCACACTCGATGTGGTATTCGGCACCCCAGAGAATTATAGGTCCGAAGAAATCACATTCCAAGTGGCTCCTTTCAGCAGCGGATACCACGCCTTTCTAGGATGAGACGCGTTTACAAGCTTTCAAGCTATACCCCATTACGGGTACATGAAGCTTAAAATGCCCAGACCCAATGGAATCATCACTCTAGCCAGTGATCCGGACGTCGCACTTCGCGCCGAAAACAAAACGACAGCACTAGCCCTGGAAGCATCATCGAAAGCCCTAGCAACCGAAGAATTAACAACACTGCGGGCCACCGTGGACAGGGACGACGTGATACTCGACAAGCGACCCAAGTCCACCTCATTTAAACCCGCAGACGGGATAGTCAAATTCCAAGTCCATCCAACGGACCCCACGAAGACAGCTTCCATCGGGACACAGTTGAGCCCCGCAATGGACGCTGCACTACGAGACTTCTTACGCGAGAATTAGGACATTTTCGCCTGGCACCCATCGGACATGCCGAGCATCCCACGTAGATTGGCCGAACACAGCCTCAATATACTGAAAGGATACAAACCTGTCAAGCAGACTCTAAGGCGGTTTTCAGAGCCAAATGGCAAGCCATGGGGGAAGAGCTAGCCAAGCTACCCGAGGCCGTATTCATTAGAGATATCAAGCATCCGGATTGGCTGGCAAATCTGGTGATGGTACCAAAGAAGGACAAATCCTGGCGCCTATTCGTCGACTTCAAAGACCTGAACAAGGCTTGCCCCAAGGATCCCTTTCCCCTCCCTCGCATCGATCAAATCATCGATGCCACAGCAGGACACGACTTGCTGTGTTTCCTCGACGCATACTCTGGATACCATCAGATAAAGATGGCAGAGTCCGACCAAGCTCCAACAGCTTTCATAACGCCATATGGCCCCTTTTGCTTCAACACTATGCCTTTTGGGCTCAAGAAGGCCGGCGCAACCTACCAACGCATGATTCAAACATGCCTGGAAAAGCAAATCAGCAAAACAGTGGACGCATATGTGGACGACGTGGTCATAAAACAAGACGAGTCGAAACCCTAATAGATGACTTGAGGCTTATGTTCGATAACCTCCGAACGTACGACATCAAGCTGAACCCGGAAAAATGCGTTTTCGGTGTCCCCTCTGGGAAACTGCTGGGCTTCATTGTTTCCAATAGAGGAATTGAAGTAAATCCGGCAAAAATCCAAGCTCTATCGCAGTTGTCTATACCAACAGACCTCAAGCACATCCAGAAACTAGCTGGATGCATAGCCACTTTGATCCGCTTTATCCCCAGATTAGGAGAAAAAGCATTACCTCTTTACTGCCTTCTTCGGCACACCGAACACTTCGCGTTGCGGATGCAGCAACGGCCGGACTCGACAAAATAAAGACCTTACTGGCCAGTAATCCAGTCTTAACAGCGCCAAATATCGACGAGCCTATGCTGTTGTACATAGCAGCAACACATCAAGTTGTAAGCGCAGTGCTCGTCGTCGAACGAGAGGTTGACGGATACAAATTCCTGCTCCAAAAGTCGGTTTATTATGTATCCACGGTCCTCACCCCATGCAAATCCCGATACCCACACTATCAAAAAATAGCATATGCGGTCTTCATGGCATCCCGGAAGTTATGACACTACTTTCAAGAGTGTTCGATTACGGTGGCCTCCGAAGTACCACTCAATGACATAATAAATAACCGCGACGCTATGGGCCGGATTGCTAAATGGGCCATCGAGCTCCTTCCGTTCGACATAACATACAAACCACAGCGGGCCATCAAGTTGTAAGTACTGTCTGACTTTGTCGCCGAATGGACAGAAGCCCAACTCCCTAAAGAGTATGGCGCGTACTCTAACTGGATCATGCACTTCGACGGCTCTAAAATGCTGGCCGGATTGGGACCAGGGGTAGTCCTGACGTCTCCCATCGGAGACATGGTCCAGTACGTCCTCCAAATATTATACACAGACTCCAACAATGCAGCCGAATACGAGGCTCTGTTGCATGGTCTTCGGATGGCAGTCTCTATGGGCATCCAACGCCTAGAAGTGCGTGGGGATTCAAACCTCGCAATATCACAAATAAACGGAGACTTTTATGCCAAGGATCCGAAAATGGCGGCCTACCGTAATGCCGTCCTCAAGATGTCAGCTCGGTTCGAGGGGCTCGAATTCCACCATGTGGCTCGAGAAAACAATCAAGCGGCGAATGTCCTCGCCCGCATCGGTGCTAAACGCGACCCTGTCAGACCTAACATATTCCTGGGAAGGTTGTTCAAGCCATCCGTAGTATGGGAAGGGGAGTCCTGCAATACTGGCATGGATCCGAACACACCCCCAGATTCCGAACTATCAGACATAATCGAGGATCCACCACCGAAATAACATCTTCGGCCCACGAAATCATGGCTATAATCGCCCCGTGGACTGAGCCTTTCTTGGCCTACCTCAATAGGCAGGAGCTCCCCGAAGACCAAAATGAAGCACGCTGCATCGTCCGACGTTCTAAAGCTTACAAAGTCCATGACGGGGAACTCTATAAGAAAAGTGCGACCGGAGTGCTCCAAAGGTGCATCTCCGAAGAGGAAGGGCGGCAGCTCTTGGCTGAAATCCATGCCGGACTGGGTGGGCACCACGCCGCGGCTCGAGCACTTGTCAGCAAGGCCTTCCACACAGGCTTCTATTGGCCGACGGCCTGAGCACACGCAAAGGACCTTGTCCAACACTTCGTCGGTTGCCAGCTCTTTGCCAATCAGAGTCATATGCCCCCTACCGCTCTCCAAACAATCCCCATAACTTGGCCCTTCGCGATCTGGGGGCTGGATATGGTCGGACCTCTTAAAGGGGGAAGCCATAAGAAAAAATACTTATTGGTCATGTGTCACGCCCAATATGCGACCCTATCCAAAAGGAACTCGAAGGTCCCACCAAGGATAGACCCGCATATTGGAACGCTTTTGCAAGGTGGATATCATTACATCAACATAACATAAATAGATGGGGATACATACAAAAGGCATACAATGCCACACAAATACATCAATACAACATACAAGAACAACATCCGACTACGGATGAATCATAAACAGAAACTCAAACAATATCCACCCTGCTAGCCCAGGCTGCCGACCTGGAACCTATCCCCTGATCGAAGAAGCAGAAGAAGAACTCAACGCAAGCAAGCATCGCTCTCGCATCATGATCATCGCATAACTTGTACCTGCAACTATTGTTGTAGTAATCTGTGAGCCACGAGGACTCAGCAATCCCATTACCATGGGTATCAAGACTAGCAAAGCTTAATGGGAAAGGAAGGGGTAAAGTGGTGAGGTTGCAGCAGCGACTAAGCATGTTATGGTGGCTAACATACGCAAATGAGAGCGAGAAGAGAAACAAGCGGAACGGTCGTGAAGCTAGCAATGATCAAGAGGTGATCCTGAACTCCTACTTACGTCAATCATAACACAGAAACCGTGTTCACTTCCCAGACTCCACCGAGAAGAGACCCTCACAGCTACACACGCGGTTGATGCGTTTTAATTCGGATCTGGTGTCAAGTTATCTACAACCGGACATTAACAAATTCCCATCTGCCACATAACCGCGGGCACGGCTCTTGAAAGTTTAAACCCTGCAGGGGTGTCCCAACTTAGCCCATGACAAGCTCTCGCGATCAACGAAGGAATAGACCTTCTCCCAGGCAGACCCGATCAGTCTCGGAATCCCAGTTTACAAGACATTTCTACAATGGTAAAACAAGACCAGCAAAGCCGCCCGATGCGCCGACAATCCCGATAGGAGCTGCACATATCTCGTTCTCAGGGCAACACCGGATGAGCACTCCGTACAACTAAAACCAGACCTCAAGTTTCCTTGAGGGGGCGCTGCAAAGGACTCTAGTTCGGACCAGCACTTAGACAAGCACTGGCCCGGGGGGGGGGGGCTAAAATAAAGATGACCCTTGGGTTGGCCGACCCAAGGGAAGGGTATAGGTGGTGGTGAGGCAAATGGTAAAACCAAGGTTGGGCCTTGCTGGACAAGTTTTATTCAAAACGAACTGTCAGGGGGGTCCCATAAATCACCCGACCGCGTTAGGAAGCATGTTTACATAGCAACAAAATATAACAGAATCTGTCAGGAAAACAGCAACAGCAACTACCCTAATTAGCAAGCTTGATACACTCAGCACACAACTCACAAAAATACATGGTACACACCCCTGGAAAGATGGCATGGAATAGATCAAAACACATGAAGACATCAACCTCATAGGATGCACACATCAATCATGGCAAAAATGATAAATGAGCAAGTTATAACAGTTTCAGCAGATTAACATCAACATGCACTCTTCCCACAGCATTTCGGGCATCAAGATGAGCTCAAACGAAAATGATGCAATGGAATGAAATGAAGTACTCGTGGAGGCAAACAATTTGACATATTACACGCGCAAAACGGAGCTACGGATGCAGAGATGTGATGCGATGAACATGGCATGTTTTGCAAAATTATCAGGGACCTAGTTTTGAAAACCACCTTCGGGAGTCAACGCGGATCGGGTCGGGGCGGACCCGGACTGTAGCGGCGGCGGCGACGCGGGGCTCCGGGAGCTGGGGAGGCCGGCCGGTCGCCGGAGGGGATGGAGGAGGCCAGGGGGCGGCGCGGAGGAGCAGCGGCGGCCGGCGGGCGGCGCTTGGGCGGCGCGACGGAGGCGGCGGAGACCCGACCGGGCGGCGGCTCGGCGGTGGGGCCGGAGAAGGAGGCGGCGGCCGCGGGGGCGCGGCGCTCAGGTGCGGGGCGGCGGCGGCTCGCGGCCGGAGGCCGAGCGCGGGCGGCGGGGACGCGGGTGGCCGCCGGCGGCAGTCGCCGGCGAGGTCGGCGGAGAGGGGAGGCGCGGGGCCGCGGCGACGGGCGGCCGGCGGCGCGGGCGCGGGATCCGGGGCGGCGGCCCAGATCTGGCCCGGGGCGGGCCGGCCTCGGGCCCCGGCGGGCCTGGCGGCGGAGGGGGCCGCGTGGCACAATGCCACTGGCTCCAGGCGGCGGCGGGCTGACGTGTCGGCCTGCAATTGGCCGGTGCGACGTGGCTGCGGGGCGGCGGACTCGTCCGGATGGCGGCGGACATGTCCGGCGGCGCGGAGAGGAGAGGGCTAGGGTTGGACTGCGCAAAAAATCCGGGAGGGACACATATATATAGGTAGAGGGAGCTAGGAGAGTCCAAATGAGGAGCGGTTTTCGGCCACGCGATCGTGATCGAACGACCGAGAGCATGGAGGGGAGTATGCCGGATTTTGGGCCACTTTGGAAGGGGTGTTGGGCTGCAACAAAAGAGGCCTTTAAGGTTACCCGGTTAACCGTTGGAGTATCAAACGACCTCCAAATGGCACGAAACTTGACAGGCGGTCTACCGGTGCTATACCAAGGCCGCTTGGCAAACCTCGGGCCATTCCGAGAAAGTTTAATACCCGCTCGCAATAGAAGACAAAAGGGGACGCCGGGGGACATAGGAGTGCCGGATTGCAAAACGGACAACGGGGAAAATGCTCGGATGCATGAAACGAACACGTATGCAAAATGAAATGCACAAGATGACATGATATGAAATGCAGATGATGACATGGCAAAGTGCAACACGCAAGCAAATGACATGGCAACAACGGCGAATAACTGGCAGACACCTGGCGCATCGGATCCGGGGCGTTACAACACTCCTCCACTAACAAGAGATCTTGTCCCGAGATCTTAGGACCGAGACGGAAGGGAAAAAGGGATGAGGTGAAACAAGAACTCAAGAGAAGAAGCAAAGAATCGAGAGCACTCGAGAAGAAGAGAGGAACAACGAGAATGACGAGAATCGAAACTCACGGACTCAGATAGACTAAGAAAACACTCGTTCTAACCGGAGTGGTTAGAAAGAGAAAAGAAACGGATAAGACTGAAAGAATGGAACATGAACTTGAGAGGATGGAAAGATACTTGATGAACTCTTGAAGAATGAATTAAATCATGAAGAACCACCATGAAGAACTCCGGTAACAAAAAATGATGAGATAGCATGAAGGATGAAAGAATAAAATGAGCCTTGCGGTGATTAAATGGAGGATCCGACGACATGGCCGAGGAAATTTGAACTCCGGAAAAGAAAAGATGAAAACACTTGGAACTAGAATTTATTCATCAAGAACAAACTCCGAAGGAAGGGATTACTCGCTTGGATGAAATAAGAATAAGATTTATTGTATGCTTATCCTTCATCAAATTAAATTGATGACAAGCAATGGATTTTGCATACTACTTATTCTTCTTGAAAAGGATTGAGAAGTGACATATCGCAAACTTGAGAAGGTCTTCATGAACTACCGGTAGGATTGAAAGAACGAATGGACTAAAATGATAATCAAGGAAAAAAATCTGAAAGAACCACCGTGAGAATTCGAAAATGACTGATGAAAGAGACTTAATCACCGGGAAGAATTAGAAGAACCAATATGCTAGAGGGGATTTAGATGCAAAAGAACAAAGAGATCATGAGCTGATTAAAGAACACTTGAGCGAAGCACCAGAAGAATATTGAGATGAACGAAGGGACACGGATATAGAATAATTGGAGAACGAATCTGAAAATTAGAATGAAGAAATCTTCCGAAAAGATGGCCTCCGGATGATCGAGAGAGCAAGCAACTCCTGAACTGCTCCGGATGGATGAAAAGAATTTGCATGACTAGAAACAATTTGAGCGGATAGCATCAAGCTAGCGACATGAATCTTTGGGAGAACGGACAAGATTTAAAAGAAATCTCTTCTTCGATCTTCAACTGACGATGAAAAACACCAGCAAAATTAGTGAGGTACTCCGGAAGAATGAAAAAGCAAAGAGGTTGAGCCAACAATGAAATGATTTTGAAAGCGATCTTGGAGAAGGCATGTGACTGATGGAATTCATTCTTACGTCACACTTGAAAGAGAATTGCGAATAACTCCGGGGGAATTAGAAGAGTCAGGTAAGATCCTGGGAAAAGACCTGTGGGTTAGGGCCCACTGAAGAGATAACACCATTGAAAAGGATTGTTGAACAGATAGATGATGCACCGGAACAATGAAATATTTGAATGAAGTGACCACCTCGAATTAATTCAAACACAGACGAATCTCCTGAGATTTCTTGAACACTCCGGAAGGATAAACTGGCGAGAGGCGAACGAACAAGGAAAACACTTGAACCGAGGAAAAGAATGTGATCAACATCGAAAAACTTGAATTGAGTCCACCGGAAAAAGAAAGGATGAAGAATGACAAACGAGACGATAATTCACCGGTTGAAATAAATGAGGGAAGACTGAAGAGGCTCCACACGAATTAAATAGATGGTCGAAAGAGACTCAGACTCCGGGAAGAAGAAAGGGTGGGAGGGCGGGAAAAACAAAGGCAACTTGGAAGGGGAAACCGACGAATATCTTGAAGAGGAAACACCGGTTGAAATCATTGAGGAAAGAAAGCAAAAACTTCGCACGAGTAGGATGGATACTCGATTACAGACTCCGGTTCCGAGGAGAAAAAGGGTGGGTGGGTGGGAAAAAAAACAACTGAGGATTGAACTTGCAAAAACAAAGAGGGTCGAACCGCCTTGACGAGAGGATGCACCGGATGAAAAGAGCTGAGGAACAACGATCGGAAAACCAACTGTGTGATCCTAAAGAAAAATTTGAATGGGAAGAGGGGTAATTCAAAACACCTACGTCAAGATTCCTCACCAGAGCGACGAAGGGGCAGAGGAGTAAAAAGAATTCCTACTCTCCGATATAACTAGACTCAGAAATTAGTTTTCTTCTAGACTCAACAACGGCCAAACTACATGATCAATCAAGGGGGCTCCTAGGGTCGGTCGAGGCTCTAATTACCAACTTGTCACGCCCAATATGCAACCCTATCCAAAAGGAACTCGAAGGTCCCACCAAGGATAGACCTGCATATTGGAACGCTTTTGCAAGGTGGATATCATTACATCAACATAACATAAATAGATGGGGATACATACAAAAGGCATACAATGCCACATGAATACATCAATACAACATACAAGAACAACATCCGACTACGGATGAATCATAAACAGAAACTCAAACAATATCCACCCTGCTAGCCCAGGCTGCCGACCTGGAACCTATCCCCTGATCGAAGAAGCAGAAGAAGAACTCAACGCAAGCAAGCATCGCTCTCGCGTCATGATCATCGCATAACCTGTACCTGCAACTGTTGTTGTAATAATCTGTGAGCCACGAGGACTCAGCAATCCCATTACCATGGGTATCAAGACTAGCAAAGCTTAAAGGGAAAGGAAGGGGTAAAGTGGTGAGGTTGCAGCAGCGACTAAGCATGTTATGGTGGCTAACATACGCAAATGAGAGCGAGAAGAGAAACAAGCGGAATGGTCGTGAAGCTAGCAATGATCAAGAGGTGATCCTGAACTCCTACTTACGTCAATCATAACACAGAAACCGTGTTCACTTCCCGGACTCCGCCGAGAAGAGACCCTCACGGCTACACACATTGATGCGTTTTAATTCGGATCTGGTGTCAAGTTATCTACAACCGGACATTAACAAATTCCCATCTGCCACATAACCGCGGGCACGGCTCTCGAAAGTTTAAACCCTGCAGGGGTGTCCCAACTTAGCCCATGACAAGCTCTCGCGATCAATGAAGGAATAGACCTTCTCCCAGGAAGACCCGATCAGTCTCGGAATCCCGGTTTACAAGACATTTCGACAATGGTAAAACAAGACCAGCAAAGCCGCTCGATGCGCTGACAATCCCGATAGGAGCTGCACATATCTCGTTCTCAGGGCAACACTGGATGAGCACTCCGTACAACTAAAACCAGACCTCAAGATTCCTTGAGGGGGCGCTGCAAAGGACTCTAGTTCGGACCAGCACTTAGACAAGCACTGGCCTGGGGGGGGCTAAAATAAAGATGACCCTTGGGTTGGCCGACCCAAGGGAAGGGTATAGGTGGTGGTGAGGCAAATGGTAAAACCAAGGTTGGGCCTTGCTGGACAAGTTTTATTCAAAACGAACTGTCAGGGGGGTCCCATAAATCACCCGACCGTGTTAGGAACGCAAAATCCGGGAACATAACACCGGTATGACGGAAACTAGGGTGGCAAGAGTGGAACAAAACACCAGGCATAAGGCCGAGCCTTCCACCCTTTACCAAATATATTGATGCATTAATAATATAAGAGATATTGTGATATCCCAACCAAAATCCTGTCCACCATGGAGAAATCTTCAACTTCACCTGCAACTAGCAACGCTATAAGAGGGGCTGAGCAAAGCGGTAACATAGCCAAGCAATGGTTTGCATAGGAAAGGTGTCAAAAGGTTAGAGGTTCATGGCAATATGGGATGGCTTGATAAACAGGTAATAGGTAGCGCAGCATAGCGATAGAACGAAGCAACTAGCATAGCAATGATAGTAGTGAGATCCAGGGTAGCGGTCATCTTGCCTGAAATCCCGCAAGAAAGAAGAACGAATCCATGAACAAGATGAAGCCACGAAGACGAACCATACGTAGACGAACGAATCCTCACGATCGCAACGAAACAGAAACTAACAAGAAGAAGCACACAACATGGTAAACACACCACACATGAACAAGGCATGATGCACAACAAGCATGATGCATGACAAGGCTACATGAAGCTACTCATGGCAAAAGATGATGCATACAAGAGCAACACATCAAAGCAAGTTTAAATGAGGCCGGAAACAACATATAACAATTCCGGTAAGTCCTCCTATGCAAATTTCGAAATTGGTCCAGAACTGAACAAACCTTATGTTGAAGTTTTTAAACAGCAAGTTAAAGATCACCAAGATGATCTACACGAAATTCTAGTCAAGTTACATATAAAGTTCATTAGATTTGGAGCTACGGCCTAGAAGATATGAGCAAAACAAGTTAAGCATGGCATTGATGCAAAATGCACCCAAACATCAAGCAAACACACCAAAACATGGATGCAACATGGTAATATGAAGCTACATGCAAAAACAAGCAAGTTTCATATAGATCACACTCAAAACGGAGCAACGTTGCAACACATACACTCGATACAAGTCATAGCAACAATCTGTCCATAACAGCAACTAGGCATAATGCAAGCATCAAAACAACAAGCTACAGCACCCCAACATAATAACAAAAGGCATGGGCATGAAGTACAGGTAAAGCATAACAAGACATGAACACTGAGCTATCTCCAGAAATCACAAGAACATGCTCAAAAGGACATGGTAAGATTGCAAATAATAACAGTTTCAGACTTGGCAGAAATAACATCAGGTTGCAATGTTTAGAGCTATCAAACAACATGGTACAGGAACTTATCATGGAAAAAAGGACAAGGCATGAATCTACTAATTGCATAGATCAAAAGTCCCTTACTGACCATGAGCCAAAAAGGATCAGAAGATAAGATGGCACCCATGTAAACATGGCAAGTTATATTACAGATTCATACATGGCAGGAACAACAATAAGTGGGCATGTTGGTGAGCTTGAATCACTCACCACAGAGCAATACATGGCATGGCAAGGCAACCAACAGTAAGAAGGCATGTTTATGAAGCTAAGCATGGCAAGAGAAAGTTCATAGGGTACATGGATCACTAGCAAAACACATGGGAACAAGTGAACTTAATGTTAACAGGCTGACAACAACATTTTCAAGCAACTTTGGAGCAAGATAACAACATGTTACAGCAGGCCATAATTGCAACCAAGGGCATGAATGGATAGATCATGACATGTAGATCAAAACATGTTTATAGAGCATCTCCAGATTATGCACGAAATGACTAGTAGAAGCATGTTTACATAGCAACAAAATACAACAGAATCTGTCAGGAAAACCGCAACATCAACTACCCTACTTAGCAAGCTTGATACACTCAGCACACAACTCACAAAAATACATGGTATACACCCCTGGAAAGATGGCATGGCATAGATCAAAACACATGAAGACATCAACCTCATAGGATGCACACATCAATCATGGCAAAAATGATAAATGAGCAAGTTATAACAGTTTCAGCAGATTAACATCAACATGCACTCTTCCAACAGCATTTCGGGCATCAAGATGAGCTCAAATGAAAATGATGCAATGGAATGAAATGAAGTACTCGTCGAGGCAAACAATTTTACATATTACACGCACAAAACGGAGCTACGGATGCAGAGATGTGATGCGATGAACATGGCATGTTTTGCAAAATTATCAGGGACAGTGATGAAAACCACCTTCGGGAGTCAACGCGGATCGGGTCGGGGCGGACCCGGACTATAGCGGCGGCGTCGGCGCGGGGCTCCGGCGAGCTGGGGAGGCCGGCCGGTCGCCGGAGGGGATGGAGTAGGCCAGGGGGCGGCGCGGAGGAGCAGCGGCGGCCGGCGGGCGGCGCTTGGGCGGCGCGACGGAGGCGGCGGAGACCCGACCGGGCGGCGGCTCGGCGGCGGGGCCGGAGAAGGAGGCGGCGGCCGCGGGGGTGCGGCGCTCGGGTGCGGGGCGGCGGCGGGGCCTCGGCCGGCGGCGGCGGCGCGCGGCCGGAGGCCGAGCGCGGGCGGCGGGGACGCGCGTGGCCGCCGGCGGCGGTCGCCGGCGAGGTCGGCGGAGAGGGGAGGCGCGGGGCCGCGGCGACGGGCGGCCGGCGGCGCGGGCGCGGGATCCGGGGCGGCGGCCCAGATCTGGCCCGGGGCGGGCCTGCCTCGGGCCCCGGCGGGCCTGGCGGCGGAGGGGGCCGCGTGGCACAATGCCACTGGCTCCAGGCGGCGGCGGGCTGACGTGTCGGCCTGCCATTGGCTGACGCGACGTGGCTGCGGGGCGGCGGACGCGTCCGGACGGCGGCGGACATGTCCGGCGGCGCGGGGAGGAGAGGGCTAGGGTTGGACTGCGCGAAAAATCCGGGTGGGACACATATATATAGGTAGAGGGAGCTAGGAGAGTCCAAATGAGGAGCAGTTTTCGGCCACGCGATCGTGATCGAACGACCGAGAGCATGGAGGGGAGTATGCTGGGTTTTGGGCCACTTTGGAAGGGGTGTTGGGCTGCAACAAAAGAGGCCTTTACGGTTACCCGGTTAACAGTTGGAGTATCAAACGACCTCCAAATGGCACGAAACTTGACAGGCGGTCTACCGGTGCTATACCAAGGCCGCTTGTCAAACCTCGGGCCATTCCGAGAAAGTTTAATACCCGCTCGCAACAGAAGACAAAAGGGGACGCCGGGGGACATAGGAGTGCCGGATTGCAAAACGGACAACGAGGAAAATGCTCGGATGCATGAAACGAACACGTATGCAAAATGAAATGCACAAGATGACATGATATGAAATGCAGATGATGACATGGCAAAGTGCAACACGCAAGCAAATGACATGGCAACGACGGTGAATAACTGGCAGACACCTGGCGCATCGGATCCGGGGCATTACATCATGGTGGACAAGTCCCCCAAATGGATAGAAGCCAAACCAGTCAAAACGGCCGAATCCGGACCAGTAATAGACTTCATATCTGGGGTCGTACACCGATACGGTGTCCCACACAGCATCATCACTGATAATGGCTCAAATTTCACAGCCGATGAAGTGAAAACCTGGTGCGGCAAAATGGGCATCAAGCTTGATTACGCTTCCGTCTACCATCCCCAAACAAACGGCCAGGTCGAACGGGCAAACGGTCTCATCATGAGCGGCATCAAACCCAGACTAGTGCGATCCTTGACATAGTTGGATACACACTGGGTCGAAGAGCTCGACTCCGTACTCTGGGGGTTGTGGACCACGCCGAATCGCACCACCGGATATACACCATTTTTTATGGTGTACGGCGCGGAAGCAGTACTACCCTGCGACATAATACATGATTCACCACGCGTACGCATGTACGAAGAGAAGGAAGCCGAGTTAGATCGGCAGGATAACTTGGATGCCCTGGAGGAGGAGCGCGACATCGCAAAACCCCGCTCCGCATTCTATCAGCAGCTGGCTCGATGATACCAAAGCAGAGAAGTGCGTGCCAAAACTTATAATATTGGCGAGCTCGTTCTACGCCTACCGGAGAAGAAGAAGGACAAGCTCAAACCCAAGTGGGAAGGTCCCTTTTTCATTGTCGAAGTTCTCACCGGGGGAGCGTACCGCTTACGTAATGCATCCGATAACAGACTCGAGCCGAAACCATGGAACGCGGCCAGACTCCGGAGATTCTACGCCTAGTACCGAACTCAGTGTTCGTCCCCTTAATCCCTCCTTTTTTAGTATGTCCCCTCCCCTTTCCTTTCTCGACCTTTTTTCCTCTTCACACAAAGTATTCAATAATGTACGGACTTCCGGATCATTCCGTCCACACTATGTGTGTAAGTAATACCTGGGGGCTTCCTATACGGAAGCTAAAAATAATTACTCTAATGGCTTTTTGCCCATCACATATGCGTTTCTTTTTCCAGATGTGCCTTTTCTTCACCATTATATGCATCGATATGACTTAAGATGTGGCCAAGCTGGGTTGCCTGGCTCTTGTGTTTATGCCCTACGTTCCTGTTAATTTTACTAGGGCATAAGGGGAGCACATCTGTGATTGTTACTGTCAGTTCAGCCGGATGTGTACCTCAGACTGGGTGAAGCCGAAAGCTAGCGTCCTTAAGCGAATATTCGGTCGGTGAACAAAAGATGTATTCGGTTATTACAACGTAAATCCCCATAAGTTTTGTATCATGCGCCCTTGTTCACAGTTCGGACATGTGCATCGTCGCATGCGTACCCAGGGAAAGGAACCCCAAATGGAACTATTCTCCCTGGAAGATGTTTCTTACTAACCATGTAATATAACATAACTACTTGGGTACTTGTCTGTTCAAGCACTTATGATCCCTACGCCTGGTTTCCATGCATACCCCGGTTCTGTATAACTGATCGGGTATTTGGACACACCCCGGACTGTAGGATCCGGGGGCTGAAGCGAAAAGGTCCGCCATGACAAATGATTTTAATCCGGCTAGGGACTACTTATGTCCATTGAATTACATAGTCACTTGGACTGACTAAATTCCTCCTCTATACCATCCAACAGGCTATCTAGCTTACAATCCTGTTGAGAATACTTTGCGGCTAATGCTACCTGGCCATATACCAGACTCACGGGAATTTCTTGCCCATCTGGCCCCGTCGGTCCGACTTCGGCCATATGGTTCGTGTCCAGCTTGGTGTAGCGCATCTTTACCATAGCCCAGGCTTCTCTTGCACCTTGCCGGCAGGCTGACATCTTCCACCATCGGAAGCGCCACCGTGCTCCTTGAAGCATATCCACAAGCTCCCCCATGCCATTCGGCAGGAAGCTTGATGGCCACAAGGCCTGAGCAACGCCCTGCATCACCTGCCGAGCTCACTCGTGCAATTGTGAGAGGTCTTGTAGTAAATCACCTGTAGATGAGGGCATCTCCTCCTCGGGGCGACCCGTTAACATTCCTACAAGCAAAATCCTTTCAATATACTTCCGCGTCGAACTATACTACAGTTCGTCTAGGCACTTACCATAAATGCTGCGTCGAAGCCTTTTGTTCTCCTTCACGGAGTCCGCCAGCTGAGCGCGGACGTCTTTTAGTTCCACGTCCAGCTGGACTTTGGCATCTTGAAGATTTTTGGGGGTTGGGTGCGACATATGCCAAAGGATGGCTTATCATGGTGGGGGCGAGTAGAACGTCGCCGGTGCCTGGAAACGGGATAAGGCGTAGACATGCACGCCGGCGAATCTTACCCAGCTTCGGGGCTCTCCGGGGAGATAACACCCCTACTGCTGCTCTGCGGGGTCTCCGCATGGTCACTATAGCGAGGTGGTTACATGGTGCTCCTAGAGCTGTATCGGGAGGCAGGAGAGAGCAAGGCTGGTTCTCTCCTCCCTGGGCTATCTGTCTATCTCTATCAAGGTCCGAACCCTTTGCATGGGTGCCCCGGGGGGTTTATATAGGCCTACCCCCCGGGGGTACAATGGTAATCCGACTGGGCGTGGGTTCCAGCCGTCTGTCTCTCATGTCGCCGTCCTTCCCGCCGGCTTCTGGGGCCCGTCGACTGGTGGGTCCCGCGGACAGGCCGGACACTGTGTGGCGCTCCTGATGACGCATGCTTGGTCATTGGGTCATGGCAACAGTACCGCCGTCTATCGGGCGATCACTGTCACCACTCCCCATCCAATCTGGTTTATGGCTTGTGGGGCCCTGGAGGGGGGACGGCCGACTCTGGGGAGGCCGACTCCCACAGGGCCGTCTTCGGGCGCTCTGGCCGCCCTCGGTTCACCCACTGACAGGCGGCCCCGCGGCCTTCGGGCCGTAAGGGCCGGTGTCGTGGGCACAGTGCGTCACGCACTGTGGCTGAGGTCAGGGCAGGCATGGCAACAGTGCCGCGCCTTGCCGGAGATCTCCCAGTGATATGGCTCACTGTAGCCATGCCAGCCCCATGTAGGCAGGGAGGGACGGCCACGTCGTGACCGTACCCCGCATCGGGCTGCGTGAAGTGTCATGGGCCGACTCCCATAGCCGGCGCACCTGGAGGTCGCCCGCTTGGAGTCGGCTTGCCTTGAAGTCGTCATCTGAGATTCGGCTCCTCCAGAGATCGCCAGCTGAGACTCGGCTTCTCCGGAGGTCGCCAGCTGGGACTCGGCCTTTCTGGAGGTCGCCAGCTGGGACTCGGCTGGAGGGGCGTGGCCTGCCCCGATGTCTTGAAAGATCCTGGGTCCCGGGTCAGCCTACCCGTGGCCCATTACTCCGACAGTAGTCCCCGAAGCTGGTGAAGCCCTGCGGTCGCCGCCTCGTGGGGCTTCAACAGTTTCAAA
Source organism: Triticum timopheevii (assembly GCA_963921465.1). Taxonomy (NCBI): domain Eukaryota; kingdom Viridiplantae; phylum Streptophyta; class Magnoliopsida; order Poales; family Poaceae; genus Triticum; species Triticum timopheevii. Next base: position 148,736,809 of record OY997270.1, read on the forward strand.
CTTCCAAGTGCCGACTCTGAGACTCGGCTGTTGTCTTCTTGGGCCGACTCGCCGAAGTCGGACTTGTTCAGCGAGGGGCCACTGTTTGTAAGTCGCGGCGGGAAATCAGGCGGCGTATCGGATACGCTTCCCTGCTGCCATCGAAGCGGTCCTATCACGCGGCGCCACGTGGGGAGGATAGTCTGCTCACCCACGCGCGTGACGGTACGGGCCATCAGTTGGGGCCCGCCACTACCACGCCTCGGCTTCCGAACGGATCCGCTGCGGTCGCGAACGGTTGGCTCCCCCACGCCGTTACAGCGCGCAGTAACTTCGTGGGGTAAATCATGGGCGGCGTGGGGCTTCGTGCACAGTTAATCCCACGCCCGCCCCCTCGGCTCCTCAGCCCGTAGGGCTATAAATAGGCGGGGAGGAGCGGGGCGGCACTGCACGCACATCCTCTCCCCCGCTCTCCTGCCTTCTCTTCTTCCTCCGCCGCGAGCAAAAGCACTTCTCACGTCGGCGATGAGTTCTTCCTCCGCCGCGCCCCCTGCCTCGCGCTCCGGCATGTGGGACAGCTCGGATGTAGAGGCGGAGCATATCGAGTTCCTCCGCCGGACCCTCCGTCTCCCCAGCGCGGACCTCGTGCACGCCCGTCCCGCGCCGGCGGGGGAGATCCGGCCCGCGCCGGAGGAGGGCGGGCGGGTCGTCTTCCGCTCGCACCTCATGCGCGGGCTGGGGCTGCCGGCGAGCGGGTTCTTCCGCTCGTTCCTGGAGTTCCACAATCTTCAGCCGCACCACCTTACGCCAAATGCGGTGGTGCTGCTCTCCGCCTTCGCCACTCTGTGCGAAGGCTTCCTCGGCGTTCTCCCCACCCTCGAGTTGTGGGGAGAATTCTTCTCTTCGAAGCTCGGCACGCCGGCTCAGTGCGGCACGTACATCACGGTGCGGCACACGACGGCCGACAACCCTTTCCCTCTTATTTCGCTGGTAAAGTCGGTGAAGATGTGGCAGCGCTCCTACTTCTACGTGAAGAACCTCTCCACCGACAGCGACTGGGTCAATCTGCCGCCCTTCAACCCCGAGCCCCTAACTGGGAGGCTTCCCAGTTGGTCTCACCGGCCCAAGTCGCTGACTCCCTACGGAGCCGCCGCCGTGGCGCGACTCCGAGTTCTTCTGCAGTCGGAGGGCCTCGTCAGATCCGACCTTTTGGCCGCCTTCATGGCGCGCCGAGTCCTCCCACTCCAAGGCCGGCCTCACCTCATCTGTCAGATGAGCGGCCGCCACGACCCGAGCCGGCTGTGCACCAAGGAGATGCCCCGCAGGGAGGTGGCGAACTTGGTGAACCACATCGCGCACTGCGAGTTCACGGAGGACTGGCAGTTCGGCAAGGAGCCGTACTCGCGCGACAACCCCCCTCCAGTGGTAAGTTGCATATTTCTGTAGCTTTGGTCTTCTTTGTAGCCGACTCCAGCTTCTAATCCTGTTGGTTCCTTCTGAGCAGAACCCCTCATGGAGCCCGCAGCCGGCGCCATGAGAGAGCCCCGCGACTACGTCCCAGACTGTGAGGACAGCGACGTCGACGACCCCGACTTGGGGGCGGCGGCGTTGGAAGCCGACGCCGAAGGCGGCGAAGAAGGGGCAGACGGCGGCCTCAGGCCATCGGCCACCTTCGCCGACTGGCCCGATGACGACACCGACGTGGAAGTCGTCCCACGCCACCAGCCAAGGGCCGGCCCCTCCGGCCAAGGCGGCGCGAAGAGGCGCCATGCCGGGCCGAGCGCGCCCGGCGGCAAGCAAAAGAAGTTCAAGGGGGCGGCCGCCGCGACCAAACGGGAGGAGGCGGCCGCGAAGGCCAACTGCTTCCGAAGGGAAGTGAGAAGGCCGCCGTTAGTTTCTGCGTAAGTCTTTATGCTCTTCTATTTTCTTTGTTGGATCGTATCCGAGTCTTCTTTGATTCTCCCTCCATTCTTCTCCAGAGCCCCCCTCTCCCTTGAGAGAGTCGCCGCCCCCTCTGTCATGGGGTCGGTAGAGACGTCGGCCAACACACGGCGGGTCGATCCCGCCACCGACCTTCGGGAGGCGACGGAGCGGAACGCGCGGGAGAAGCGCGACGAGGAGGAGGCCGACCGCCTGGAGAAGGCGGAGGCCGAGAAGGCAGCCGCCAACGCCCAGAAGAAGCTGGAGGAGGCCGAAGCCACCGCAGCGACGGAGTGGTGTGCTGAGGAGGTCGCACGTCGCCGATCGGCGATGCTCGTCCCTCCGTTGTCGTCGGCGCCGCCGGCTCCGGAGTTCACGGGGCAGACCGGAGAGGTCGGCACCGAGAACCCCCTCGTGGAGGAGGGCGGCGATGCTTCGGGCTCGGACACCCTCGCGCCGCCTCTGCCGCCTCCGCCACCGTCTGGGAGGTCGCACGGCAAACAGCCGGTGGGCCCGTTGGATCCGCCAATCATGGACGAGGCCGAGGCGCGGCTGCTCCTTCAAGTTGCCGCGCCGACGCGCCGCCGGCTTGAGAGGACGACCTCGGCGCCGCGAGCTCGGGAGACGGGCGCCGCCAGCTCGGCGAGTCTGGATGTCGAGGCCTCCAGTGCCGCGCCCACCGGGTGGTTGCATGGAGGCGGCACCGGCCTGCTGAAGCAAGCCCTCCTCGACGTCCAGGCAAAACTGCGCACGGAAAGCGACGCCCTCCAAGTCTGCACCAGAGGGCATCTGTCCGTGCGGACGTCCGTCCGAGTATGTTTCTTTCTTCTTTTTTGATTTCTGTCTTTCTCTGTGGGGGCGCGCCAGCGCACCCACTGGGTGTAGTCCCCGAGTTCCGGGCCGGCTGCTGAGCAGGCGGTTTGGAACTCCCTCTGGCGAGCTCCAAATACTAACTTTTGCCTTTGTCGGCTTTTGTAGGAATATCACAACCTCCGCGCCACTGCCTTCAACCGCAATGTCCTAGAGCTGAACAAGCGGTCCGCCGACTTGGTGGAAAGCCGGGGTGAGCTCTTTTCTTCCTTCTTCGCGGGGGCGCGCTGGCGCACCCGTGGGCTGTAGTCCCCGAGATTCGGGCCGACTGCTGAGCAGTCGGGCCGGATCTCCCCAGCGATCTAATTTACTGACGACTTTCTTGTCTCTTTCTTCGTTCTTCAGGCGCCAACGCCGCCCTCCAAGAGCAGCTGGGCGAGGCCAACACTGCTCGGCGTGCCAAGGAAGAGGAGTGCGACAGGCTCGCCAAAGAGCGTGATCTGCTGGCGACGCAGCTAGCCGAGCAGAAGGAGCTGCTCCAGAAAGCGCATGACGATGCCAAGTCGCGGGAGGCCGCCCTCATGGCCGAGTTCGAGGTCGAGCGTTCCGCTTGGACTGATTGGGAGGCGATGCTGACCTCCGGCTACCATGAGCTTGAGGACATCGTTGATGGTAAGTCTCTTTTGTTTCTTTGGGCTTTCGACTATGTGTCAGGCCGATTTCTGATTTTCCGACTATCTTCTTTTTTGTCTTGGTAGACTTCTTTCCTGGTCATTCACAGGCAGTCCCTCTGGCCATTGAGGCGGCTCGGGAGGCGCGAAGGGCGAAGGGTGAGGTGATCGCCGCCAATGCCCCCCGAACCATCGACGAGCAGCTCCTGAGCATTGGGGCCCGTCTTCGTCCGGCTCACCGGTTGCTGCGCCGACTTCAGCGCGCCGGCGCCCAGGCGGTTGCCGCCCTGTGGCCGGACATGCCGGCTCTGCGCACCGCCAGTCGGACCGCCGACTGGCTGGAAGTCACTGTCGGCCCTCTTGAGGCTTGGAAGGGCTCCTCGGCCCGGGCCGGAGCACGCCGGGCCTTGGAGTTCGTCAAGGCGTGGTATCCGGGGCTGGACCTGGACCGTCTGGCCGCGTTCCAGTCAGAAGCCCAGGCCGAGTTGGAGGCCGTAGAAGGCGCCCTTGTCGAGCGCGCTGCAGCCATCGCCGAGTACACGGATACCAGCGTCTTCGTGCCCGAGCGGACTGAAGGCGGCGAGGAGGTGCCGCCGGACTGGTTCGGGATGAACCCGGAGTATGACGAAGACTCGGCGGAGGTTATCGACTCCAGCGCCGAGGAGGAGGACGAGGCGGAGGACGGAGGCGAGGAGGAGGCGCCAGAAGACGAAGCAGGCGGCCAGCCTCAGCCCGATCGCGCCTCCAGCAATGAGCCGCGCGGAGACAAGGCGACTGCCGCCGGAGGCGACCAAGCTGAGACCACCCCGCCGACTGCCCCAGCATCCGACACCGCCGTCACCTTCGACCCTCCGGCCCCGAAGACTACCTCCTAGACTGCTTTTCCGCTTCTGTTTATCCGTCTTCAATAATCTCTTGAAAGACTTGTTAGGTTCGAACAATTCCACCCGCGGGGTGTATCCAGAATTTCTATTCGAATATTCGGCCGAGGGCCTATGTAAATATTGATCTAATTTCCGCCTTTCCTTGCTTATTCCTCCTTAGACTTTTTCCTTTGCCGCCTTCCTTTAGTTGCTGTCTTGCCGGCTGGACAGCCGCTCTGCGGACTGTCGCTAGGTCAAGTGCTTGGCTACTTCAGGAAGGCAAGTACTTAGCCATTTAGAGTTTCTTTAGCAAGTCGGCTAGAAAGCGACAGGCCGACTATCCGAGAGTCGGCTGCCTTTGATAAAAGTTAAGACGCCGAGCCGACTGCTGATGAGTCGGCTCTGTGGGGGGAGGCTTGTAGCCGGCTTGAGCTATGCATAAGCTTTTAGGTCCTTAGCCATTTTTCATTTGTGCGCTCGTTCTTGCCTGTTCTCTGGCTACCAGCAGTCACTCTGCAAGCGGCGGCTTTTGACAGGAGACGGCTTGAGCGCAACACATTACTTGTCCGACTGCAGGAAGCATTCCAAAGCGCAAGACGGCAAGTCCCCGGGCCAACTAGTCGGACCCGGTGCCAGACAGTATGATAAAAAACAGTGGCATGTTCGGAAGCGTAATTCTTATCATACAGATAACAAAAAGGCAGTCCCCGAGCTCGTCTCGGGGGGCCTAAGGTCTTAGTACTTTTAATACAAAGGGGGTAGTGCGATACATACTGCATCAACTGTAAAATCTTCGAAGAAGATTTGCGTTCCACGGGCGCTCTGTTTCTTTGCCGGAGTCGTCCCTCTTGCGCGCTTGAGGCTTCTGAGCATCAATCAGATAGTAGGCGTCATTCCCTAGCACCTTGCTGATGATGAAGGGACCTTCCCAAGGTGCTGACAACTTGTGCTGGCCGGTTGTTCTCTGAATCAGCTGGAGCACAAGGTCGCCCTCTTGGAACGATCTCGGCTTGACCTTGCGGTTGTAGTATCGGCGCAGACTCTGCTGGTAGATGCTGGACCGGCTGAGTGCCAACAGTCGGCCCTCTTCAAGCAGATCAACGCCATCTTGGCGTGCTTCTTCAGCTTCCTCTTCGGTGTACATGGTGACTCGTGGAGAGTCGAACTCTATATCCGTCGGGATGACAGCTTCGGCACCGTAGGCGAGTAAGAAAGGCATGAAGCCGGTTGACTTGTTTGGGGTCGTGCGCAGACTCCAGAGGACGGCTGGTAGCTCCTCAACCCAACAGCCGGCCGAACGCTCGAGTGGTTCAACCAGTCGAGGCTTGATGCCAGACAGGATGAGGCCATTGGCTCGCTCCACCTGGTCGTTTGACTGCGGATGGGCAACGGACGCTAAGTCCAGTCGGATGCCCTGCGTCGCGCAGAAACGGGCCAAGGCGCCCTTGGCAAAGTTTGTGCCGTTATCGGTGATGATGCTGTGCGGTAAGCCGTACCGCACCGTGACGTCGGCGATGAAGGTTACTGCAGTCGGCCCGTTCAACTTCTTGATGGGCTTTGCTTCCACCCACTTGGTGAACTTGTCCACCGCGACAAGCAGATGAGTTAGGCCACCTCGGGCCGTCTTGAATGGTCCTACCATGTCCAGGACCCAAACTGCGAAGGGCCAGGCGATGGGGATTGTCTTCAGCGTGGAAGCCGGCTGTAGTGGCTTGGAGCGGAACATCTGGCACCCCTTGCATTTTTGGACTAGCTCTTTAGCTTCTTCCAGGGCAGTCAGCCAAAAGAAACCGTGCCGAAAGGCTTTGGCGACGAGTGCCCTTGAAGCCGCATGGTGGCCGCACTCGCCCTGATGGATGTCTCTGAGAATTGCTTGGCCTTGTTCTGATTCTACGCAGCGCTGGTAGACACCCGTGACACTGCGTCTGACTAGCTCTCTGTTGACTATGGTGTACGCTGCCGCTCGGCGCTGCACTTTCCGAGCCAGGATTTCATCTGTCGGCAACTCTTTGTTGACTAGAAATTTGAGGATGGGCTGCGCCCATGAAGGTGCTGCTATCTCTTCAACTGCTACCACAGCGACTTGGACAAGGGTGGCTAGGCTGGGAGGCGGCGGGCTGGAGTCTGCAGCCGTTTGCTGGATTGACGGAGTCTCTGAGCCGACTGGCGCAGCTCCCGGGCCGGGCTCTGAAGTCCCCGGGCCGACTGGCACAGTCCCCGGGCCGAGCTCTGAAGTCCCCGGGCCGGCTGGCACAGTCCCCGGGCCGAGTTCTGAAGTCCCCGGGCCGGTTTCAGTTGTGGTTTTCTTGAGGTTGTCTCCTGGGGCTTTGGAGTCGGATCCGACTACTTCTGGAGGAGCCGGCACAAAGATGGAGTCCGACTCTAGTGAAGGCTTGATAGACGGCTTGAGGAGGCGCTGAAGCGCGACGCCGGAAGGTATCGCTTGGCGAGTGGAGCCGACTCGTGCCAAGGCATCTGCTTGATCATTGTCATTTCTTGGCACGTGATGGAATTCGCACCCCTCGAAGTATCCGCTGAGTTGCTGCACTAGGAAGCGGTAGCTCGCCATATTTGCATCTCTGGCGTCCCAGTCGCCGGATGATTGCTGAACCACCAAGTCGGAGTCGCCATAACACAGGATCCGGCGGATGCCGAGTTCTTTGGCAAGCCGGAGCCCATGAATGAGCGCCTCATATTCAGCAACGTTGTTGGAGGCGGCGAAGTGGATCTGTAGCACATACTTGAGCTTGTCGCCCTTAGGGGAAGTGAGGATGACGCCGGCTCCCACGCCGGTGCGCATCTTGGAGCCATCGAAATGCATCCGCCAATGGGTGGAGTCAGGCGCTAGCGGCAGGTACTGGGTCTCGGCCCAGTCGACGAGGAAGTCGGCTAGCGCCTGCGACTTGATGGCGGTGCGGGGCTGGTAGTAGATGGTGTAAGGAGCAAGATCTATAGCCCACTTGGCCACTCGACCGGAGGCGTCTCGGCTTCCAATGATCTCGGTGAGTGGAGCGGTGCAAACCACAGTGATTGGATGCTCTTGGAAGTAGGGCTTCAGGTTCTTGGCGGCAAAATGCACGCCGTAGCACATCTTCTGGTAGTGAGGGTAGTTCTGCTTGGAGGTCGACAGTACCTCGCTCAGGTAATATACCGGTCTCTGTACAGGGAGCGCCTTGCCTTCCTCCTTGCGCTCGACTACAATGACTGTGCTGAGTACTCGGCTGGTGGCGGCGATGTACAAGATCATGGGCTCTTTGGGAGTCGGAGCCGCCAATACGGGGGGAGTAGCCAACATCTTCTTCAGCTGGAGAAATGCCGCATCCGCCTTGTGGTTCCACTCAAAAAAGGTGGTCTTCTTCATCAATTGATACAAGGGCACAGCTTTCTCGCCCAGCCGACTAATAAATCGGCTGATGGACGCCAAGCAGCCGGTGAACTTCTGCACATCCAACAGTCGGCTGGGTACCTCCATTCTCTTGATGGCCTTGATCTTCACGGGGTTGCACTCTATGCCGCGTTCGGAGACCAGGAAGCCAAGGAGCTGGCCGGCTAGTACTCCGAAAACGCACTTCTCGGGGTTGAGCTTGATCCGGAATCGGCGCAGATTTTCAAAGGTCTCCATGAGGTCTTCCAGCAGCGTCCCACGCTTTTCCGTCTTCACCACCACATCATCCACATAGACGTGGGTGTTCCTGCCGAGCTGCTTGAGGAGGAACTTCTGCATGCAACGCTGAAAGGTGGCGCCGGCATTTCTCAAGCCGAACGTCATTGTCAGGTAGCAGAAGGCTCCAAATGGTGTGATGAATGCGGTCTTCAGTCTGTCCGCTAGGTTCAGCTTGATCTGGCGGTATCCTGAGTATGCGTCCAGGAAACTAAGCAGCTCGCATCCGGCTGTGGAGTCTATCACCTGATCAATTCTTGGCAGAGCAAACGGGTCCTTTGGGCAGGCTTTGTTGAGGCTCGTGTAGTCGATGCACATCCGCCACTGCTTGTTCTTTTTCAGTACCAAAACCGGGTTTGCCAGCCACTGTGGAAAAAATACTTCCATGATGAAACCGGCTGCCAGGAGCCGGGCTATCTCTTCTCCAACAACTCTTCTTTTCTCTTCTGACAGGCGGCGCAAGGGCTGCCTGACGGGCTTCATATCTGGCCTAACATGTAGCTTGTGCTCGGTGAATTCCGTCGGTACACCCGGCATGTCCTTGGGGGACCATGCAAAGATGTCCCGATTCTCACGGAGGAAATCGACGAGCTTGCCTTCCTATTTGATGTCAAGGCCCGTGCCCATGACAGCGTACCTTTCTGGGTGCTCCGGGTCCAAGGGTATCTTCTTGGTCTCTTTGGCCGGCTTGAATGATCCTTCTGCCTCCGACTCCTTGGGGTCGGGCGACATCTCTGGCTGCTTTCCGGCCATCGCCACGACTCGGTCAAGGAGCCGCTTCTCGGCCGCGATCACCAGGGACTCGGCCAGCCGACTGCTCTCGGCCGCGCAGGCGGACGACTTCTTGTAGTCGCTGGCTATGGTCAGAATCCCCTTGGAACTCGGCATCTTCATCTTGAGGTAGGCGTAGTGGGGAACCGCCATGAACTTGGCCAGGGTAGGTCAGCCAAGCAGAGCGTGGTACGGGCTCTCCAAGTCCACCACCTCGAACCAGACCAGCTCTCGGCGGAAGTGATCTTTGTCTCCGAAGAGGACGTCTATCAGGATCTTGCCGATCGGTGAATAGGAGAGGCCGGGTACAATTCCATGGAACACGGTGCGGCTGCTCTGCAGCTGTCTTCGCTTGATTCCTAGCTTCTCCATGGTGTCCTTGTACAGGATGTTTATGCTGCTGCCTCCATCTATCAGGACCCACGAAAAACGGGCGGCCCGCCTATCAGTAGCCAAGGTCGCACCTAAGACCAGGGCATAAGAGCCCGGACTCGACATCACCTCTGGGTGATCCGCCCGACTCCAGCTGATAGGCCTTTCGGACCAATGCATGAACTCTGGAGCATCTATTGCTACCGCATTTACTTCTTGTTACTGTTGGCGCCTGCTGCGCCGGTCATCTTCCACACTGGTGAATACTACGTATGCTCCATGCTCTTCTGGGAACTCGTCTTGTACTGCGCCGACTGGCCGAGCCGCCGGCTGCTGGGGCGGCGGCGGAGGCGGCGGCCCAGCAGGTGGCGGAGAAGTGAGGTCGTCTCCCTTGGCGATCCTGGTGAGCCAGTGGCATTTTCTGGTGGTGTGGTTTGACGGCTTCGCGCCGCTGTGGAACTTGCAAGGACCATCCAAAGTCTGCTCATAGGAGAAGGCCGGCAACCAATTGGACTTGCCGCCCTTCTGCCGCTTGGCCGGAGGCTGCCCCTCCGGCTGCTGATCTTCTACTGCTGCGACCTGCCGACTGTTGGAAGTCGGCTGCTGGGCCTTGCACTTGTTGTCGCTCTGTTGCTGTCGCCGACTGGTGTCTCCAGCCGGAGTTCTGGGAGCCTGGGGAGTCACTTTGCCAGTCGCATTGACTTGAATCTCCGTCTTCATAGAAGAGTCGGCCGTGGCGTACTTATCTGCTATGACTAGCAGTTCGTCGAGGGTTTCTGGCTCGTCGCAGAGGAGTTTGTGCTTGAGGAGGGTGCCCTCTCGGCACACGGCAGTGAAGTACTCGATAGCTTGCACCTCGTGCACGCCCTCGCAGGAGTTTCGAAGTTCGCCCCAGCGCGTGAGGTAGTCGCGTGTTGATTCTTCAGGGCCTTGCACGCACAAGGAGAGCTGGCGCGGCTTGGGAGGTCGCTTGTACGTGCTTGTGAAGTTGCGGATGAAGGCTTCGGTGAAGTCGACCTAGCTATTGATGTTGCGGAGCTTCAGGCAGTTCAGCCATGTCCGGGCCGTGCCCTGGAGCATGAGAGGAACGTACTTCACGGCAACTCGCTTGTTGCCGTTTGCTATGTTGACGGCGGTGGAGTTGTCTATCAGCCAGTCTTTCGGCTTCACAGAGCCGGTGTACTTGGGTGTGTCTCGGGGGAGCGTGAACCCTTTGGGGAAGGGCTCGTCTCTGATGCGGGGCCCGAAGCAAGGCGGACCTAGCTCATCTTCTTCTTCCAGCGCCAGGGATCAGTGGAGTCGGTCGATCCGATGGCGGGCGTCATTCTCTCCGACTCCCTCTCGGTGGCCAAGGCGACCTTCGAGAGTCGGATGCTCAACAGGCGGCGGGGAAACTCGCCGTTCTCTTCTGGGCGGGGGAGGTAGATAATCGTCCCGCCGCTCTACTGCTCTTGGGCGGCCGTCCTGGTCGCGCTCGATGGTGATATGAGTCCGACTGTGACTGGCAGCCGGCTCCTTCTCTTTTCTTCCGTGGACTCCGCCAGTCGGCGTCCAGGAGGTCGCGCCTTGATCTCGGCAGGGAGGCAAGTCGTTGTTCGGCTGCTGCAGCGCATCCGCACGGCCGCCGGCCGCGTTTTGCGCAGCAACCGAGTCAAGGAGCTGCTGGACTCGCTCCGTCATCACACGGCGCTCTTCGCCCTCGAAGTTCTTCAGCTCGTCAGTCGCCGCCTAGGCGGCGCGGATATTCTCCGCTGGGGTGGCGTATACAGGGCGTTTTTCCCCGAGCAAGTCGGCGATGGCTGCGCCGCGCTGCCGGACCGCACCTAGACGGCTCGGCCCAGTTGGAGCCGGCGAGCCACCTACGGCGCGATCCATCTCACGCTGGTATGCCTCTGACAAGCGCCTCATGCTTGCCAGCTTCTTGGCGCCTTCGATGATCTGAAGGCGGCGTGTCTCCAGCGTCTCGGCGTCTGCGTCCTCTGGAATGGGCGCGGTTAGGTCTTGCAGGGCCGCGGCTAGCGGGTCCTGGGCTTCTTCACCGGAGTGCTCGCCGTGGCTGATGACGAGCACCTCCGTGACGGCGCTTCCGCCGCTCTCCTCGTACGGAAGCGGCTCGTCGTAGACCACCACGTTGGTGGGGAAGATGTCAAGCGACATGGCGTCGGAGTGGACCAGCATCGGGTCGGTGGAGCCTACGGACTCCAAATCTACGGCAGGCTCGCCGGCGACGTGGAGTTGGTCAAGGAGGCCCGCGAGAGGGCTCTCGGGGCCACCCGTGCCCGCGCCGGATGCGGGTTCGTCAGAGAGGCGCACCCCGCTGATAAGTTCAGCGAGGCCGCTCGCGGCGCAGGCGGCCTCAGCGCCGCGCAGCGCGTCGATGCAGACTCCATCTGGCGAGCCTGGCTGGCTGCGCTCGCAAGGGAGGAAGATGGTTCCCGTCCAGAACAGATCTCCGGACGACGGTGCACCTCGCCCCACGGTGGGCGCCAAATGTCGGGGGTTGGGTGCGACATATGCCAAAGGATGGCTTATCATGGTGGGGGCGAGTAGAACGTCGCCGGTGCCTGGAAAAGGGATAAGGCGTAGACATGCACGCCGACGAATCTTACCCAGCTTCGGGGCTCTCCGGGGAGATAACACACCTACTGCTGCTCTGCGGGGTCTCCGCATGGTCACTATAGCGAGGTGGTTACAATGGTGCTCCTAGAGCTGTATTGGGAGGCAGGAGAGAGCAAGGCTGGTTCTCTCCTCCCTGGGCCATCTGTCTATCTCTATCATGGTCCGAACCCTTTGCATGGGTGCCCCGGGGGGTTTATATAGGCCTACCCCCCGGGGGTACAATGGTAATCCGACTGGGCGTGGGTCCCAGTCGTCTGTCTCTCACGTCGCCGTCCTTCCCGTCGGCTTCTGGGGCCCGCCGACTGGTGGGTCCCGTGGACAGGCCGGACACTGTGCAGCGCTCCCGATGACGCAGGCTTGGTCATTGGGTCGTGGCAACAGTACCGCCGTCTATCGGGCGATCACTGTCGCCACTCCCCATCCAATCTGGTTTATGGCTTGTGGGGCCCTGGAGGGGGGACGGCCGACTCTAGGGAGGCCGACTCCCACAGGGCCGTCTTCGGGCGCTCTGGCCGCCCTCGGTTCACCCACTGACAGGCGGCCCCGCGGCCTTCGGGCCGTACGGGCCGGCGTCGTGGGCACAGTGCGTCACGCACTGTGGCTGAGGTCAGGGCAGGCATGGCAACAGTGCCGCGCCTCGTCGGAGATCTCCCAGGGATACGGCTCACTGTAGCCATGCCAGCCCCTTGTAGGCAGGGAGGGACGGCCACGTCATGACCGTACCCCGCATCGGGCTGCGTGAAGTGTCATGGGCCGACTCCCATAGCCGGCGCACCTGGAGGTCACCCGCTTGGAGTCGGCTTGCCTTGAAGTCGTCATCTGAGATTCAGCTCCTCCGGAGATCGCCAGCTGAGACTCAGCTTCTCCGGAGGTCGCCAGCTGGGACTCGGCCTTTCTGGAGGTCGCCAGCTGGGACTCGGCTGGAGGGGCGTGGCCTGCCCCGATGTCTTGAAAGATCCTGGGTCCCGGGTCAGCCTACCCATGGCCCATTACTCCGACAAAGATTGTCCTTCTCCTGCCTAACTTGCGTAAGAACGCGCTCGCCAGCCTTTAGTTGCCTTTTGAGATGTGACTCGTCATCTCTTACCGGATTCACCCCGGGATTGTCTACAGAACTTTCTGTTAGACTTATCATACCAGCCACTTACTAACCGGTGCATCTTCATACAATTGAGACAAATGTTACCAGATGAGGGCTTCTGGGATTCCTCTAACTTGGCAACTGTGGCCCTCAGCTCGGCCTTGCACTCCTCCACCTCCCGAGACAATTGCTCATTCTTATCTACAAGGACCTGTGCATAAATGGATCCTTAAAATAGTTGTTCCAACCGCTTCAAGTCTCAGGGGCTACTGCTATACATGCTTATCAAATTTTCTTACTCGTATATCTTTGGTATACTGGTCCGTCGCTCGGGCAAGCCCGCCTTGAGCAGCTCGGATGTATGTGTCTGTCGAATTGAAGGCATTAAATGCCTCTTCGGAAAAATGTTGTTCCGAAGAACGGCCCGTCGGTGCCGGTGATTCATGGTGCTCTCTACTTTGGAGTTCGTGGCCAAGAGCATATCCGCGTCCTCTGTCGGAGAACTATGCAGCATCGGCCCCGCTTCCGCCTCCGCTCTCGAAGCCGGTTCTGGAATCCGGCTGGTGGAGGCATGATTGGCGGGATCCCCGGATATAGTCCGGCTACTCCTCTTCCTGCCAGGACACAAAGGGCGTTGTTATACTTCAAATACCATAATTGCAGGACAGGTTTTTGCCTTACCTCTCTAGCGGCGTGTCAGCCCTTACCGCCTTCCTCTTGAGCCTGCCCGATCCGGACGCCCGTGGCCGACGAGTCCCTAGGGGCTCGGCCCCACGCTCCGACCGTCATCTCTGCAAAAACACGACACTTCAAGGGTAATTCTTGACATCTGAAGGGAGTCCTCTTCGGAGGATAGGGTTTTTCGGCTTGGCTTACACGCGACGTAGGCAGTAGTCCGGGATAGTCGGCAATAATGGCCACTGAGGCGCCATCGCAGCTCGCTTGATAAAATATCCCGTTGACAAGCTCTACGGTAATATCTGGATCTTCTTCGAGTCCTGGATCTAGGGCCCTTCTGGGGTACTCTGGCTGCGGGGAGGGGCTGGAGATTCCTTCTACGGCCCTCCTCAGTTCCTGCTCGGAAATATCAAAGCAGATAATCTTAGCGAAGAACACCACAATAAGTGAAGCGGGGAAAGGAATAACGACTTACCTAGTTTGGGGGTTGTATATGGAGAATCCATCCTGCGGTTTAATATGAAGGAATTCTTCCTCTTCTCCTTTGTATAAATCGGACAATATCCTTGCCAGAGCAGTGGCGGAGTTCGGACCCTTACGACCACAGTGGGTGACATCATCTTCCCCGTTGAAGTGCCACATGGGCTTCCCCCGATATTGAAGCGGTTGCACTCCCCGCATTATGCATATTGCCATAACCTCGACTATCGTCAGTCCTGATTTGGCCAGTAACTTTATCCTGCTCATCAGGAAGTATATTTACCTGGTATCCTCCTCTTGGGGGCCCCGGGGGCGCCAGCTTAGACGTGCCCTCGGCGGGGCGTTGCTGAACTTGGGGAGACCTATCCGGACTGGATCCGGAAGGGGAACGTCATCAATGTAAAACCACTCCGAAGGCCAGTTCTCTGGTGCCTTCTTGGGAGTGCCGGACAGGTATCCGATCTCGGCAATGCGCCATACTTCGGCCCCGCCCACTTGACATAGGGATTCTCCCTGGCTGTGGGGGACATGGCAGAACAGCTTCTTCCATAGCCCAAAGTGAGCCTCGCAGCCTAGAAATAGCTCACAAAGGGCAACGTACCCTGCTATATGGAGTACGGAGGCAGGGGTAAAGTTGTGCAACTGGAGGCCGTAGAACTCCAGGAGCCCGCGAAGGAACAGGTGGATGGGAAACCCGACTCCCCTTAGCAGGTGCGGGATGAGGCATATTCGCTCCTCTAGAGATGGATTAGGAGATCCCTCCGCCTGTTCCCCGCCGTTAAAGGTGGCTATTCCGGCTCGGACGGGGACTATGAACACCGGTGGGAGAACCCTTGGGTTTGTAACTCTATCAAACGGCTATGAGGAACTGAACACTCTGCCCAGTCCCCCGGCTTGGAGCGAGGAGAGTGAGCAGAAGAGCTGTGATGACCAGCCATGTTGGAATGGTCTTTCCGGAGCGCTCCGTTGGATGCTTGCTCGAGAGGGGAGAGTGAGGTTTGGATCTGAGAATCCCCGTCTCTTCAAATAGACGGTCAGCCCGAAGGATTGGGGGTGGAAAATGCAAAAATGCCTCGGCTCCTCGCATTCGCTCGACACGTGGAGATGGTCATTATTGAGGCACTGAAACCAAGGAGTACAACATTGATGGGAAGCCGGAATCTATTCATCGTAACATGTACTTCAGAGTATTCGGAGATGGAACCCGCCTTGCAATGCCGAAGACAGGACTGCGTGCCGGACTCATCGTCATTGAAGCCTGGTTCAGGGGCTACTGAGGGAGTCCTAGATTAGGGGGTATCCGGACAGCCGGACTATATACATCGTCCGGATTATTAGAGCGTGAAGATACAAGACTGAAGACTCCGTCTCGTGTCCTGATTGGACTCTCCTTTGCGTGGAATACAAGCTTGGCGATCCGAATATTATATTTCCTTCCTTGTAACCGACTCCATGTAAACCCTAGCCCTCTCCGGTGTCTATATAAACCGGAGAGGTTGGTCCTTAGAAGGCCGATCACAATTACAGTCATAATCATCATAGGCTAGCTTCTAGGGTTTAGCCTCTACAATCTCGTGGTAGATCTACTCTTGTGCTACTCATATCGTCAATATTAATCAAGCAGAAAGTAGGGTTTTACCTCCATCGAGAGGGCCCGAACCTGGGTAAACATTGTGTCCCTTGCTTCCAGTTACCATCAGCCTAAGATGCACAGATCGGGACCCCCTACCCGAGATCCGCGGGTTTTGACACCGACACTCACCCCGCGTACTGAGGAAAACCGGGTTGCAACACCCGGAGTCGGGGCGCCGGTCCAGCCACTGGTGATGGGGCCACCCCGCGTAAATCACTTGCCCACCTCAGTATGTACCAACACCGCCGGGTCACTATTCTAACCCGTTGGAAAACATGATAGAGGCAGTGGCACGGCTGGCGGCTCTCCCAATTGATGGCTACTCCCCGACAGTGGTTGAAACCTGCCGGGTCAAAGAACTTCTCCAGACGGCCTTAGCACAACAGGAGATGTACTCATACAACCGGGACAGGATCCATTCGACTCCTCTCCAAGCCGAAGCTCGAGTTATAGCAGGCACATGGATTCAGCAGCCGTTTCAAGCAACGTCCGATGCCGTAACCAGCTAGGTGGGCATGACCCGGCGCGTTCTGGGGCCTTTAACTTGGTAGATCAAGACAAAATATGACAAGAGGCCGAGCGGGCGGCGGCTCAGCAGGCGGCTGAGCAGGCGGCTCAGCTGATGACTTACCAGCCATATCCGATTTAACCTATGACTTCTATCGAGGCAGGTGTGGCCACCAGGACCGGAGGTGTCCCCTGTCTAGTGTCGGCTCTACGTAACGAGCGGTTGCCCAAGGATTTTAAGGGACCTAGAAAGGTGCCAAACTACACGGCTGACTTACAGCCCGGGGCATGGAGTTGTTGGAGGTCAGTGACGCTGCGATGGCCAAGTACTTTACCATGATGTTGGATGGGACCGCCCGCACTTGGTTGAAAGGCCCGCCACCAAATTCATTCAGTTCATGGGCGGAGCTAAAGGCCCGGTTCATCTAGAATTTCAAGGATACGTGCAAGCGGCCCATGTCAATTATGGATTTGACGAATTGCAAGCAAGAGGAGGGCGAGTCTACAACCCATTGGGTGCGTCGGGTTAAAGCCATAATACATTCGTCTGATAAGATGGATGCCGGTTCTGCAATCTTAATGTTGGAGAAAAATTGTCGTTTTTTGCCTCTAAAACAAAAGCTGGGGCGGCTCAAGCACGATTGTAATGATATGGTCACGCTGATGGCGGCTCTGGTCAAGTACGCCGACTCTGATAGTACCAAGGATCCCGAGTCTGATGATGACAAGGCAGGGAAGGGAAAGAAGAACGACAATGGCAAGGGCCCTCAGCACAACTCGGCAAATCAATGAGGTAATAAACGTAAGGCTGACGGTAGTTTGGATTTTGTGGCTAACACTAGTGTGCAGGGTAACAACCAACAGCATAAGGGGAGGTCACCTCCTTGGTCTGGCGGGTCAGGCCCCACACTTGAGCAGTTATTAAACGAGCCCTGTCCAAGGCACGGTACTCAGCAGAAGTCGGCTACCCATCTATGGAAGGATTGTACGATCATGAAGGCCTTCAAGAATTCCAACATTTTCTATGGTAACAATGGGCAGGGCGGCGGCTTAGGCAGCAGCGATTTTCATTGCCCAGGTCGCGATTCAAACCCCAGTTTTCAAAATTCTCAAGGCAGTCAAGGTGGATATAACCAACAATCTGGCCAGAGAGGTTAGCAACAGCAGCAAGGCGGATACCAGAGTAATCTGAAGCAGCTAAATAGTGGGCAATATCACGTGTTTACCACCAGTTTATGCAAACGAGACCAGAAGCTTCATAAGAGGGCTCTGAATGCTATTGAGCCAGCAGTTCCTCATTATTTGAGATGGACTGAGCAGCCTATTCTATGGAGTAGGGAAGATCACCCTCCCCGGGTTGATAATCCGGTTCACTTAGCCTTGGGGGTGGCCCCTTAGGTGGGTGGATATAAATGCACCAAGGTACTCACGGATGGAGGCAGCAGCATCAACATTCTCTATTATGAGACCTTCCGTCGCATGGGGTTAACTGATAAAAGCCTTAAGCAATCCAATACTGTCTTCCATGGCGTCATGCCCGGTAAGTCGGCATACCTAGTCAGTAAGATCGAATTGGAGGTAGCCTTTTGGGATGAATATGACTCCAGGGCTGAGAAATTGACGTTTGAAGTAGTCAAGATCAAGAGCCCATATCATGCTCTGTTTGGGCGGCTGGCTTATGCCAAGTTCATGGCACGGCCGTGTTATGTGTATTTGTAGCTCAAGATGCCGGGTCATAAGGGAACCATTACCGTGCATGGAAGCCGAAAGGTAGCTTTGGAATGTGAAGAAGGGGACGCGGCTTATGCTGAGTTGGTCTGTGCAACAGAAGAGTTAAAGTTCTACAAGGATAATGTTGACCCGGCGGATATGACATCATTGAAGAAGCCAACCACAGAGCATGAGCCGGTCATGAAGTTTAAATTGGCCGATGATACTAAGCTTGTTGATTTTGTTCCAGGCGACTCATCCAAGCAGTTCAGTATCAGTGCTAATTTGGATACCAAATAGGAAAGCACGCTCATCGAGTTCATCCGTGAGAACCGGGACATCTTTGCATGGAAACCTTCTGACATGCCAGGTGTACCGAGAGAACTCGCTGCGCACACTCTTAATATTGATCCAAACTTTAAGCCGGTCAAGCAATTTCTTCGGCGGTTCAATGAGGAGAGGCGGAAGGCCATTGGTGAGGAGGTATCCCGGCTCTTAGCAGCTGGGTTCAACATTGAAGTTTTTCATCCAGAGTGGTTGGCTAACCCAGAGCTCGTTCTTAAGAAAAACGGCACTTGGCGTATGTGTGTGGATTACACGGATTTAAACAAGTCTTGTCCAGCTGATCCTTTTGCTCTCCCTCGTATTGATCAAATCATTGGTGCTACGGCGGGTTGTGAGCGTTTGAGCTTTCTAGATGCTTACTCTGGTTATCATCAGATCAAGATGGCAGTTAAGGACCAGGAGAAGACAGTGTTCGTTACTCCGTTTGGAGCCTTCTGCTATGTATCAATGCCTTTTGGGCTCAAGAGCGCCCAGGCGACTTATCAGCGATGTGTGCAGAATTTTCTTCATAATCAAATTGGGCGCAATGTTCATGCTTACGTGGATGACATAGTGGTGAAATACAGAGAGCAGGAGACCTTGATTGATGATCTCAAGGAAACCTTTGACAATCTTCGGGTTTACAAGATGATGCTTAACCCGGCCAAGTGTGTTGTTGGTGTGCCTGCAGGCAAGCTTTTGGGTTTTCTGGTTTCTAACAGGGGCATTGAGGCTAACCCGGAGAAGATCAAGACCATCACCTCTCTGGCCAAACCAGCATATATCAATGACGTTTAGCGTTTGGCGGGTCGTATCGCTGCTTTCAGCCAGTTCATAAGCCGGTTAGGTGAAAAGGCCATACTACTGTATCAAATGATGAAGAAACGGATAACTTCGCTTGGAGTGATACTGCCAACGCTACTTTTGAAGATCTGAAGAAACAGCTGGCTGAGCCGCCGGTCCTTGCTGCTCCCATTGATAAGGAGCCTTTGTTATTATATGTGGCTGCTAACACGCGTGTTGTCAGCGTGGCCATCGTGGTGGAGCGCAAGAAGGATGGCAAGGAACACCCGGTTCAATGGTCGGTTTACTACAATAGCGAGGTCCTTATTGAGTCCAAGCAACGGTATCCGCATTGGCAGAAGCTCGTTTATGGGGTATTCATGGCGAGCCGGAAGCTTAAGCAATACTTCCTGGGCCACCCCATCACTGTGGTTAGTTCTGCCCCTTTGGGGGATATCATTCAAAACAGAGAAGCCACAGGATGAGTCGCCAAGTGGGCCATTGGGCTTGGGCCTCATGGTTTAAAGTATGTGCCACGCACGGCCATTAAATCTCAAGGACTAGTGGATTTCATCAACGATTGGACAGAGCTGCCGATGCTTGAAGAAAAGCCGGACAACACATATTGGACTATTCACTTTGATGGGTCCAGGCAATTGGAGGGATCAGGGGCTGGAATTGTTTTAGCTTCCCCTCGAGGGGACAAATTTTGTTATGTGCTACAGTTGATGTTTCCCTGTACTAACAATGCAGCTGAGTACGATGCCTTACTCCATGGTGTCCGGATGGCTAAGGAGATGAGGTTAAACAGGGTAAGGTGTTTCGGCGACTCAGATATGGTGGCTCAGCAGGTATCAGGAAAGTGGGACTCTAAGGATCCTCTCATGGCAGCTTATCACCGTGAAGTCGATGCAATTGCTGGACACTTCAAGGGTTATCAAGTGGAACACATTGACCGCAGAAAGAACAAGGCGGCTGACGCTTTAAGCCAGCTGGGATCTCAGCGTAAGCCGGTGCCGCCTAATACTTTTTTGTACATTTTGCATAACCCTTCTGTCAGGTTACCCACGGAGGAGGACTTGGCTGTCCCTGACCCAGAAGCATAATTGGTGGCGGCTCTTCATGTCATTCCAGACTGGATGATGCCATATCTGGCTTACATGACCCAGGGCGAGTTGCCTGAGGATGAAACCTTGGCCAGGCAGATAACCCGGCGGTCTAAGTCTATGAACATTTTCGGTGGCGAGTTGCATCATCATAGTGTTACAAGGGCGTTTCCGCGTTGCATCTCTCCTGAAGAAGGCCAAGAAATTCTTCGTGAGATTCATGATGGGGATTGTGGTCATCACGCTGGGTCAAAATCCCTCGTAGCCAAGGTGTCGGTGTCAAAACCGGCGGATCTCGGGTAGGGGGTCCCGAACTGTGCGTCTAGCCGGATGGTAACAGGAGACGAGGGACACGATGTTTTACCCAGGTTCGGGCCCTCTTGATGGAGGTAAAACCCTACGTCCTGCTTGATTAATATTGATGATGTGTATTACAAGAGTGGATCTACCACGAGATCAAGGAGGCTAAACCCTAGAAGCTAGCCTATGGTATAATTGTTGTAATGGATGTTGTGTCCTACGGACTAAAGCCCTCCGGTTTATATAGACACCGGAGAGGGCTAGGGTTACACAGAGTCGGTTACAATGGTAGGAGATCTACATATCCGTATCGCCAAGCTTGCCTTCCACGCCAAGGAAAGTCCCATCCGGACACGGGACGGAGTCTTCAATCTGGTATCTTCGTAGTCTTGGAGTCCGGCGGACGATGATAGTCCGGCTGTCCGGACACCCCCTAGTCCAGGACTCCCTTAGTATCCCCTGAACCTGGCTTCAATGACGATGAGTCCGGCGCGCATAATGTTCGGCATTGCAAGGCGGGTTCCTCCTCCGAATAATCCATAGAAGATTGTGAACACCAGGATAGTGTCCGGCTCTGCAAAATAAATTCCACATTCCACCGTAGAGAGAATAATATGTACACAAGTTCAATCTGCTGACGTATTTTGTGGCATGACATCACACCACTACCAAGCCTTTACTTGAATCATTTTTTATTATACCACCTCAGCGCATTTAGCGAAGCGGTTTCCTTGGCACGTCTTGTCGAAGCAGAGATCGTGTTCCCCATATTCCGGGATTCTCATCAATACGGACCTGGGTAACCCAACCGCGCCATTGATGGTGGCGCTTGGGAGATAAGCGAGTTTTACCAGGCCGGTGGGTACGTATAGTCTTCGTCCGCCTATATATAAGGGGATAAGGATCCGCCTTTTTACCTACGCCTTCTTCCTCCTTTGCTTATCCATCTCCGCGCACTCGAGCTCCAGCGCCCAAGTTCGTGCATCTCATCTCAACCTTCTCCGACCATGTTCGGAGTAAATGGTTGGCCTCCACCATTAAGGAGGAGCACATAGCCAAACTGCGCAGCGCCGGATACCTTTCCGGCGACATCGCGCACCAGCTGCCCGACCAGGGGCAGCTCATCCCCACCCCCAGGCCCCATGAGAGGGTCGTATTTCTCCCCCACTTCCTCCGCGGACTGGGCTTCCCACTTCACCCTTTTGTCCGGGGGCTCATGTTCTACTACGGCCTAGATTTCAATGATCTGGCGCCGAACTTCATCCTCAACATCTCGGCGTTTATCGTCGTGTGCGAGGCCTTCCTCTGCATCCAGCCCCACTTCGGCTTGTGGCTCAAGACCTTCAACGTCAAGCCGAAGGTAGTGAAGGGCACGCAGGCGGAGTGCGGAGGCGCCATGTTGGGCAAGATGCCCAACGTCCTCTGGTTCGAAGGGGCCTTCGTGGAGTCCGTCAAGGGGTGGCAGTCGAGGTGGTTCTACATCACCGAGCCGCGCGACCCTAAGTGGGCGGCGGCCCCCGAGTGCAGATCTGGTATCCCTGCGCAGCTCACCTCCTGGAAAGAGAAGGGCTTGCTATGGGGCACTTCGAAGGAGCTGACGGGACTCCAAGCATGTATCCAGAAGCTGGTGAACAAGAAGCTAAGGCTTGTTAATGTGGTCCAAGTCATGCTCGTCCGCCGGATTCTCCCATGCCAAGAACGGGCATTCAACCTGTGGGAGTTTGATCCGGCGCAGCACCAGGCGTTGAGCGAGCTCTTCGACACGACGTACGAAGGCGCCTGGAGGGTGCTGTTTAAGGGCGTCGAAGCCCCCGCATCCGCGACGGAAGATCGCAGATTTCACTTGCAGCGTCCAGCTGACGAGGTAAGTGATTCTACCCCTTTACGGGACACTCGTTGTTAATAGTTCGACCCTAAGCAGGTTTCAATCTCCCTTTTCCTTTGACAGGACTAGATGAAGAAGGCCGAGCAGCTCGCCTGCCCGGCTCCCATGCCAGAGGACCCAGTGGACGCCCATTATCGGGGCTGCTGGTTTCGGCACCATATGTGGTGCCGGAGAAGAAGGCCAAGAAGGTGGCCACGGGTACTCGAAAGAGTTCCCGTTTTCAGGTGTCCGACGACTTCGAGGCGGATTCCTCCCCCGAAGACGAGGAGGAGGAAGAAGACTCCCTCCCAGAAGAGGGAGAGAGAAAGAGGAAGGCCTCCCCGACAGGGGAGGCCGAAGGGTCCAAGAGGGGAAGAACCATTCCCCCGGACAGCTCCGCCAACGCCAATGTTGGCGAAGAAGAGTGGCCCTCGAGGGCCAGGCCTCTGGCAAGATCGTAAGTATCCTGATTCTCTAATTTCTTTTGTGTCACATAGTGTCCTTCTAATGCCGCATACTGCCTGCAGTCCGGCCAACGATGATCTCCCCGCTTCGTCGAGCGGGTCGTTGGCTCCGTCGGATGTAGATTCCATCCCGACTGCCTCCACCCCTCGCGCCGTTGAGGACGCCGAGGTGGGGTCCCGAGAAAGGACCCATCAGGAGGAGGCTCCGGAGGCGCCACAAGGCAGCCTCCCGGACTTTGCGCCGGACTCTACGACGGAACCTGTAGTGGTTCCAGAGTCCGGCAGGCGGCCCCTTCGCAAGAAGGGCAAGACCATGACACCGGCGGCCCCCGTCCAACCGGAGGCGCTGGACAACTTGTTGGAGGCGCTCCAAGGCGCCTCCATTGAGGAAGAACACCGCACTATCATGAGTGCGGTGATTCAGAAGGTTCAGCTCGCCAAGAGCAGGCTGACCGAAGCCTACAGTAGCCTTCTAACAGGCTTTGAGGTAAGAAGTTAAAATTATGTAATGTAATACCGCATAGACAGTAGCCCCTGATGCTCATTTCGGTGTTCGGAAAGAAAAGTCGGACTGAGGGTCTAACAAGATATACGCAGGGTTGCTAAAAAATTATGTCAATATGGGTTTGCAGGCTGCGCTGCTGAGCTCTGCCGCACTAACTGCGGAGGTTGGTGCTTTGAAGCAGGACCTCGAGCGGTCCGAGCAAGAGCTCGGCCGTGCCAAGAAGCGACTCGAGGACAAAGAAGGTGAGTAACACCACTTTGAATAGTTACCTTATAGAAAAGGATTTAGGTTGCAATAAAAATAACAAGGATAACGTGGGTACTGCAGGGGTCACAAACGAGGTGGCAACCCTGAAGGAGGCTGTGTCCGCGGCCGAACACAATGCGGCCGCGGAACGGGCAGAGCGAGAGAAGCAAGAGGCGCTGGTGGCGGAAGTGCGGCAAGAGCTCCAAGCTCTCATGGAAAAGCATGAGAGTTTGGAGCGCGACTCAAAGACTCGAGAGTCCGAGCTTGCCTCGGCTCTCGGAAGTGCCAAAGCCGCCAAGGCCGAGGCCCATAAGGCCCTTCAGGAGGTTGAGGATGTGAAGAAAATAGCGGCGGGTAAGGCGTTTTTCATGCAAAGCAAGCATGTTAATGTAAACTACCTGACACTTACCCGAATTCGGAGCTCTCCAGGGGCATTTGCAGATCTGCCTTGCAGTGTATCCGATGCCGCCGCATTCTACCGTGGCGAGGAGGGGAGCTCAACGGAGAAGGTCTTCTGGTCTCAGTACGCTGAGGCCGGCCTTCCGGTGCCCCCTAGCGACCAGCTGAAGCAGCTGGTCGAGCTCCACGAGGTAGCCGAGCAGGCCATGAAGTGCCTCATAGTCCGGCTGTGGCCTAGAGGAGTCATGCCTGGGAGCTACTTCGGCCTCGTGCGGCAGCTAGTGGATGCGTGCCCCTGGGTGGAGGTCATCAAGCGCTCCGCCTGTATTGAAGGTGCTCGTCGTGCCCTTGCCCGCGCAAAGGTGCACTGGGGCAAGCTGGATGCGGAGAGGCTTATCACTGATGCGCCGCCAACGGGCAAGGAGTATCGTATGCCCGAGATGTACTATAAGACTGTCCTGAAGGGTGTCCGCAAGATTGCGGATGAGTGCCCCAGAGATGTAATTATTGAGTAGACTCGCTATGTATTATCCTGTGCGCTGAAAACTTTGTTCATATGCGCTAAGCAACGCTTGTTTGACTTAAAATATTACCTTCTGTGCGGCCGTTTATAAAATCTGAGAGATGGCAAGTCGTCGGCTTCAGCCCCCAAGCCACGAGTGCTGGGGTGTTCGGGATAAACTTGAGCACTCTTGTTCCCATTTTTGGGTCCATCTAGGGAGGCGCTCAACACAACGAACAAGGCAACCAGACTTATAATGCTTGAACACTCTCACTTAGCCATAGAATTCTATAATTTTAAATTTCGGCGAAGCCCCTAGTATTCGGAAGACCGAGTTCGGGGCGCTATCCACGCCTTGGCCGGACATTATCCGATTCTTCGCTTAAAGCGGCATAAGTCTTTAAGGACTCGAAAAGACCTCTCGAACAGCGACCAGTCTCTCGCCTTATCATGACAGTCAGTTTTAGCTTTCTCCACTGAGGCGCTCGCCCAGCTCAACCGGGGCACAATCACAGTGGTTCTCCCAGTGCCACCTTAGCCGACAGAACGGAACATAAGGTACCAAAACGTGGGAGCCGGGCAAACCCAACTATTGACCCAAGACATGATTCGGAGCCGATTCATATAATGCTATAAGTTCGGGGTGCCGCACTTGTGCAAGTGTTCGGACTTATCACACCATAATGCGGGGAACATAAGCCCCTGGTGTATTCGGCCGTACCAAAATATATGGGTGCAAGATGTCATTAGTGAACATATATGTAAAGTAATGCAATTACAAGCAAAAAGTGCTGCATTATTTATTCAAGGAATTCTGCTATGAGTGCGGGATGATACAAATAGTGTGGTAAGCAAGGGATTGGACTAAATAAACATGTCCCCCTCCAGGGGTGGGTTGCGGACTTGTGCATATAATCAAATTTAATGCTCATAATGGGGACCACCTGAGTGTTCGTCGCAGCCTTTTTCCCTCCCTGGCTGTTGCATCGTGAGTTCGGCGGGTCTGCCGCCGGACAGGGCCTCTGGTGAACGGAGTCCTATGTATACAAAGAAGGAAAATAGAAAATAAAAAAGAGCGACACACTTATGAGCCCCTGGTGTGGTCGAGCCGCACTCTGGGTCTGTTGTGGTCGTGCCGCTCCCCCTAGGCCTATGGTATCTCCAGAGCGTAATGATGTACGCGGAGGGTTGGTCTTGCAATCATGCGAGGGCTGGGGTTGGGGCCGCATTGCTACGCGTGCTCGGAATGTGCCAGGTGGTCTTGGTTGATGTTGCTCCGGGCACGTTTGGCCGTGTCCGGCCATTTAACGGCCGGACTCGAAAATTGCCTTAGAAGGCTGCTCTGTACTTCTGCCGCGAGAGCCGCTGTATGTTCCTCCGTTCAGAGGGAGCATTCCGTATTTCCGTTGACCGTGATGACTCCAAGGGGGCCTTGCATCTTGAGCTTGAGGTATGTGTAATGCGGCCACACGTTGAACTTTGCGAACGCGGTTCGCCCGAGCAGGGCGTGATAGCCACTGCGGAACGGGACTATGTCAAAGATTAACTCTTCGCTCCAGAAATTGTCCGGGGATCCGAAGACCACTTCCAGTGTGACTGAGCCTGTACAATTGGCCTCAACACCTGGTATGACGCCTTTGAAGGTCGTCTTTGTAGGTTTAATCCTTGAGGGGTCTATGCCCATCTTGCGCACTGTATCCTGATAAAGCAGGTTCAGGCTACTGTCGCCGTCCATCAGGACTCTCGTGAGGTGAAATCCATCGATGATTGGGTCTAAGACCAATGCAGCGAATCCGCCATGGCGGATACTAGTCGGATGGTCTCTTCGATCGAAAGTGATCGGGCAAGAGGACCATGGATTGAACTTAGGGGCAACTGGCTCCATCGCATATACGTCCCTTAGCGCACGCTTCTGCTCCCTCTTGGGTATATGGGTTGCGTATATCATGTTTACTGTCCGCACTTGCGGGGGGAAACCCTTCTGTCCTCTACTGTTCGGCGGTCGGGTCTCTTCTTCGTCATCGTTGTGCAGCCCCTTGTCGTTGTTTTCGGCAATTAACTTGCCTGCCTGCTTAAATACCCAACAATCTCTGTTGGTGTGGTTAGCTGGCTTTTTGGGGGTGGCATGTATCTGGCATGAGCGGTCGAGTATTCGGTCCAAATTGGACGGACCCGGAGTGGTTCTTTTGAATGGCTTCTTCCGCTGACCCGGTTTAGAGCCTCGGAATCCGGCGTTGACTGCCGTATCCTCCTTGTCATCGCTGTTAATGCGGCGTTTATTTTTGCTTCGACGCGACCTGCCACTGTGGTCCTTAGTATCCGGACAACCAGCATTTTTGCTGAGGTTGTTGCTGCGAGCTAGCCAGCTATCTTCTCCCGCACAGAAGCGGGTCATTAATGATGTGAGGGCTGCCATGGATTTCGGCTTTTTCTGTCCTAGGTGCCGGGCAAGCCACTCGTCGCGGATGTTATGTTTGAAGGCTGCGATGGCCTCTGCATCCGGACAGTCGACAATTTGATTTTTCTTTGTTAAGAACTGTGTCCAGAATTGCCTGGCCGATTCGTCTGGCTGCTGGATTATGTGGCTTAGGTCATCGGCGTCTGGTGGTCGCACATATGTGCCCTGGAAGTTGTCAAGGAATGTGGCTTCCAGGTCCTCCCAACACCCAATTGACTCTGCGGGCAGACTGTTAAGCCAATGCCGAGCTGGTCCTTTAAGCTTGAGCGGGAGATATTTGATGGCGCGGAGATCGTCGCCGCGGGCCATATGGATGTGAATGAGATAATCTTCGATCCAAACCGCGGGGTCTGTCGTGCCATCGTAGGATTCGATGTTTACGGGCTTAAACCCTTCAGGGATTTGATGATCCATTACTTCGTCAGTGAAGCATAACGGGTGTGCGGCGCCTCTGTATTGAGCAATATCACGACATAGCACAAGGGAGCGTTGTCCGCTGTGTTCGGCCCGGCCGGAGTTGTTGTATCCGGCTCGACGGTATTCGTCGTGGGTCGTGGGGCGCCCACGTGATCCATAGATAGATCTGGATTGTCTTGCCTTAT
This sequence comes from Triticum timopheevii, assembly GCA_963921465.1. NCBI lineage: Eukaryota > Viridiplantae > Streptophyta > Magnoliopsida > Poales > Poaceae > Triticum > Triticum timopheevii. The sequence goes on from OY997270.1 coordinate 148,764,117, forward strand.
CCTCCAATATATCCCGCAAGTCCGGCGCGTTCCCTCATGGCTTCGTAATTTTCGAGCGATGCCGGGGTACGGTCTTGATGGAAGGCCTGGATGCCTCTCTGTTGCGACCACGGTGTGGTCGATCGGCCGTATTGTGCACTGGTGATGAAGGTATGTATGCTTCCTCTTCTAATCGGGGGAGCAGCTTGCGTTTTGGGTAGCTCTTGGAGGGGCGTTCGAGTTCATACTCTTCGGCCGCGAGGACCTCGGTCCATCTGTCGGCCAGCAGGTCTTCATCAGCTTGAAGTTGTTGCTGCTTTTTCTTTAGGCTATTTGCCGTGGCAATAAGCCTGCGTTTAAAACGCTCTTGTTCGATGGGATCTTCAGGCACGACGAATTCGTCGTCGTTGAGGCTTGCCTCATCTCCGGAGGGAGGTATGTAATTATCATCCTCGACCTCTTCGTCTGTCGCTCTCTCGTGAGGGCTTGCTTTTGCATCCTCGTCCGCTGAATCTTGCAGGAGGGGATTGTCTTCGGCACTCTCTGGGGTGTTATTATCCCATGTGCCGGAATCTCCATTCTTGCTTTGGCGGGATTTAGAGCAGCGCCGCTGACGTCGGTGCTTGGGCTGTTTCTTTAAGGAATCTGCCTCCACTGCTTCTTTGTCGTCCCCATCCTTTGGGTGTCCACCATGTATATGTCATATGACGAGGTGGTCTTCTAGTGCCCTGTAGGCGCTGGTTCTTGTTCGTCTCCAGCATCGTCGTCCATACCGTCGATGTCTTCGGAGTCATAGTCTAGCATGTCGGTTAAATCATCGACAGTGGCTACAAAGTGGGTGGTGGGTGGGCTTTGAATTTCTTCGTCGTCCGCATCCCAACCATCCTGGCCATAATCTGGCCAGGGCTCTCCGGATAGCAAGAGATGCTTTAGAGAATTTAGGATGTCGCCAAAGGGTGAGTGCTGAAAGATGTCCGCAGCGGTGAACTCCATGATCGGCGCCCAATCGGATTCGATTGGCAGGGGTGCAGGAGGTTCGGAGTCCGGCAGGGAGTCCGGCACCTCGGAGTCACGAGTTTTATAGGGGACAGGGTCAGTGTTCGGCTCCATTGTCGCGGATGTTGCAGCTCCCGAGGCGGTGTCCAGCCACTCGTCCTCGATCTGCGCGATCGGCTCCGAACTATGTGTCGGAGCGGATTCATGTGCGGCCTCCAAGGCGCTGTCCGGCGGCAGAGTTAGATCATGCGCATCGTGACAGTGCGGCACGCATGGCTGTGGCTCGGATCCATCGAAGATCAAGTCTCCGTGGATATCCGCCATGAAGTTTAAGCTTCCAAATCTGACCTGACGGCCAGGGGCGTAGCTTTCGACCCGCTCCAGATGGCCAAGTGAATTGGCCCGCAGTGCGAAGCCGCCGAATACGAAGATCTGTCCAGGGGGAAAAGTCTCACCCTGGACGGCATTGTTGATTGGAGAAGCCATCAAGCCTATCGGTGACGACACAGAGGAACTCTCAATGAAAGCACCAATGTCGGTGTCAATACCGGCGGATCTCGGGTAGGGGGTCCCGAACTGTGCGTCTAGGCGGATGGTAACAGGAGATGAGGGACACGATGTTTTACCCAGGTTCGGGCCCTCTTGATGGAGGTAACACCCTACTTCCTGCTTGATTAATATTGATGATGTGTATTACAAGAGTGGATCTACCACGAGATCAAGGAGGCTAAACCCTAGAAGCTAGCATATGGTATGATTGTTGTAATGGATGTTGTGTCCTACGGACTAAATCCCTCCGGTTTATATAGACACCGGAGAGGGCTAGGGTTACATAGAGTCGGTTACAATGGTAGGAGATCTACATATCCGTATCGCCAAGCTTGCCTTCCACGCCAAGGAAAGTCCCATCCGGACACGGGACGGAGTCTTCAATCTGGTATCTTCGTAGTCTTGGAGTCCGGCGGACGATGATAGTCCGGCTGTCCGGACACCCCCTAGTCCAGGACTCCCTCACAAGGCTTTCCGTCATGGATTCTATTGGCTGAAGGCTCATGCTAATGCAGAGGACTTGGTCAGCAAATGTGATAGTTGTCAGAAGTTCTCAAGACGGGCTCATGTGCCGGCTCAAGAATTGAGGATGATTCCGATTACTCGGCCGTTTGCAGTCTGGGGGCTTGACATGGTTGGGCCATTTCAAAGATCCAAAGATAAAAAGACCCACCTCTTGGTGGCAGTTGATCAATTTACAAAGTGGGTTGAGGCAGAGCCAGTCAGTAAGTGTGATGCGGCTACGGCGGTTAAGTTCATGAAGAAGGTGATATTTCGCTTCAGCTTTCCACACAGTATTATAACTGACAATGGTACCAATCTGTCTAAAGGCGCCATGGAAGAATTTTGTCAACGTGAGCATATTCGTCTTAATGTTTCATCAGTGGCTCACCCTCAATCCAATGGTCAGGCCGAGAGAGCCAATTAGGAGATCTTGAAAGGCATCAAGCCCCGGCTTTTGGTCCCTTTGCAACAAACACCGGGTTGCTGGGTTGAGGAGTTACCTTCCGTGTTATCGAGCATCAACATGACTCCCAACAGATCTACGGGTTATACGCCCTTTTTCATGGTCTACGGAGCAGAGGCGGTTCTCCCTAGTGACATCCGTCATGACTCACCTCGCGTGGCGGCTTATGTGGAAGAGGACAATGAACAGGAGCGTCAGGATGCTCTTGACCTGTTAGATGAACAGCGGGATTTGGCAGCAGCTCGTTCGGTGATATACCAACAGGACTTGAGCCGATATCACAGCCGCCGGGTTAAGTCTAGAACCTTTCAGGAAGGTGATTTGGTGCTCCGGCTCATCCAGGATCAAACGGATGCGCACAAGTTATCCCCGCCTTGGGAAGGGCCCTTTTTGGTTAGCAAGAACTTGAACAACGGGTCATATTATCTTATCGATGTTCGAGAGCACAGGGACTCACGTAAATCGGAGGAAGAGACCCGCCGGGCATGGAATATCGCTCATCTTCGGCTTTACTACACTTGAGCCATGGACTCTCCAAGTGTGTATATTTTGACAATGTATATATTATGATAAATAATAATGCAGGACCTCTGTCCTTTTTCTTTTCTCAAAGGTAAATTTGTCATTATTTTTCTATCCTTATTATCTCACATGATCACTTGGGGGCTGATCACATTTGATCCGGCTTACAATCGTATTCGAATCTAGCCATTAAAAATTATGATCATTAGGGGGCTTCCTGTTCAAACATAGGTCATATTCGAACCAAAGAGAACATAGATGTCGGTACCCTTTTGATTGGCACACTGCCGAGCTCACTAGGGGGCTTCTTGATCGTATTCGAATCATAGCTTAACCCCTTTGGGAAACGACTTTGATCGTATTCGAATCAGAGTCATTAAAAAACTCTCAAAGTCATTAGGGGGCTTCCTGTTCAAACATAGGTCGTATTCGAACCAAAGAGAACACAGCTTCGGTACCCTCTTGATCGGCGCAACACCAAAGCCACTGGGGGCTACATGATCGTATTCGAATCCTAGATTAACCCCTTTGGAACGGTTTACTGATCGTATTCGAATCAGCAGCCTTGAAGTTTTTTATTTTTTACGTTTTCTTTGGAAGCACCCTTTATTTGACTTATGATTTTTCTGAGGTTTACAAGTATAAGTATGCTTATTTTTAACCCGGCTTAATATTGCCTGATGAGTCGCCAATATATGAGCATCATTATACCTTTCAAATTTTTGGTGTCTAAGGACTGGGTTATCACCCTTACTGACCGAGCCATATGAGCCGGCGGCGCAAATTTAAGAAGTCACAGGTGTGAGATCACAGTTGTATTTTTTTTATATAACAAGTTAATCTATGACTCTTCTTAAGTTCTTTTTACCCGCCTGGCGGTAAGCCGCCAAGGGATCTTCTAGTTTGTTTTCATATGCAGGACAGTTAAAAAGGTCAGATCAATCATACGGTAAGCGGATGAAAAGTAACACTGTTGGGTGGTTGGTGCGACATATGCCAACGGCTGGCTTATCATTGTGGGAGCCAATAAGACATTGCCGGTGCCTGGAAACGGGATAAGGCGAAGACATGCACGCCGGCAGATCTTACCCAGGTTCGGGGCTCTCCATGGAGATAACAACCCTAGTCCTACTCTATGGGGTCTCCGAATGATCACTAGATCAACAAGTAGCTACAAGAGGCTCCTTGAGCTATTTGGCGAGAGGAGGAAGAAGAGGCAGTGCTAGCTCTCCTCTCCTCTCAAGGTTGTGTCTAAATCTATCAAGGTCCAACCCTTCGTATGGGTGCCCCGGGGGGTTTATATAGGCTTACCCCCGGGGGTACAATGGTAATCCGACTGGGCCTGGGCCCAGCCGTCAGTGTCTACGCTGGCCGGCTTCTCCGCCGATAGCTGGGGCCCGCCGACTGGTGGGTCCTGCCGACTGCTGGCTTCCTGGTAGAGAGGTAGGCCCCACCGCTTGGGGGTCTTGTCGGGGGCTGGTTACTGTTGCCTCACCTTTGATGACAAGGGCTTGGTCGAGGTAAGCGTGGCTACAGTGCCGCCGCCTTGCGGGCGCTCACTGTAGCCTCACCTCGTCTTGTCTCCTTAATGCGGCTCATTCTTCGAGGGAGGGATCCAGCCGACTGGGGAGAACCGGCTTCATCCCTGGCTGACTAGGGGGCGTGCGGCCGCCTTCGGATGTCCCTCTGACCAAAGGGGCCCGCCGCCTGCGAGCCATGTCGTCAGTTTGTCGTGGGTGATGTCATGGTCAACATGGAACCAGTACCACGCCGGACGGGTCATGGCGGCCCCGTATGGCGCACTGTAGCCATGTGAACCCCGGGATTCGGGGGCGGCGTATCTCACTGTTGCCACGCCCTGTCTCGTCATCATTATGCCGGAGCAAGCTCCAAGTGCCCGATCTGGGCCGTCTATTGGGGGTCGGCTTCCTGGAGTCGGCCATGTGATGGCCGGCTTTATGGAGTCGGCCATGTGGTGGCCGGCTTTATGGAGTCGGCTTCTTGGCCAGGCCACCCCGGTAGCCGGCCAAAGGGGTAGCCGGCCGGGGGAAGGCGGCCCGGCGTCTTGGATGCTTGATGGTTCGATCAGCCTTATTATTTTTTCGAGAACCACGGGGAGCCGGCTAGGCTACCCGTGGTCATCTACTCCGACAGTAGTCCCCGAAGCTGGTTGTGCTTCGTGGCTACGAAGGGAACCAGAAGCTCAATCAGCTTCCTATCTTGCAGAGCCGGCAGCTAGGAGCCGACATCACTTTATGCTTGCCTTCTTGGCAAAGTCTCCTTCGAAATCCGAAGGCGGGAGCGAGTTGGCGCACGAGCCAAGCTGCGGGCTGACCACCCGCCGCCCATGTGCCACGTGGCGCCCTCTGACTAGAGGGGCCTACCAGCACACGCGCCTGACAGGACGCCATTGCAGACTGGGGCCCGCCACTACCACGCCTTGGCCCAGGCGAGGATCCTTTGCGGCCCGATCTGGCCACTCGCCTTCCAGCGGCGGTTTCCGCACGCCGTTATGGCGCGGTAATCGCGGGACGTGGGGGAGTGGGCGCAGTTAATCCCACGTCCCCCCACGCCTCGCCTCCTCGGCTTCGCCGCGTGAGGCTATAACTAGGGGGAGGGGGAGAGCGGCTGACGCACGTGCGCTCGCCCCATTCCCATCTCTCTCTCCTTCTTCTTCTTCTTCTTCTTGCCGCCGAAGCAGCAACGCTTTGCCGCACCGCCGCCCCGCCATTTTCCTTGGTGCGTTGCTGCGTCGTCGTCGCCGACCCGGGCGTCCTCTGCCGCCGCGCGTCTCCAGGCGCTTTCCCGTCCTCATGGCTCCAACATCGAGCAATTGGGACGGCTCTAACGTTCATGAAGACCACATCGACTTCCTCCGCAAGACGCGGAGGCTGCCGGGCAAGGAGTATGTGCAGGTCCGGCTTGCGCCAGAGGGGGAGATCTCGCCGGCGCTGGAGGAGTGCGAGCGGGTGATCTTCCGCTCGCACTGCCTGCGCGGCGTCGGCCTTCCGGCGAGCGGGTTCTTCCGCTCGTTCCTCGAGTTCTATCATCTGCAGCCGCACCACCTCACTCCAAACACGGTGGTGCTGCTGTCGGCCTTCGTCACCCTGTGCGAAGGCTTCCTCGGCATTCTCCCCACCCTTGAGCTGTGGGGGAGTTTTTCCAGTCCAAGATCGGCACCGTCACCGCGGGCGTGCCGGCCCCGTGTGGCGCCTTCATCGCCACGCGGCGCATGGCAGCCGACAACCCGTTCCCGGCCATTGCGCTGATCCAGTCGGTGAAGCTTTGGCAGAAGTCTTATTTCTACGTGAAGAACGTCGCCCCGCAAGGCGACTACGTCAACCTGCTGGCTTACATAGCCGGCCCGCCGGCTGGGAGGCAGCCCTCGTGGTCTTATTGGGCCAGGTCGCTGACGCCGGCTGGGGGAGGCGCCGTTGCCCAGCTTCGGGTGCTAATCCAGTCGGAGGGCCTGACCGGGCCTGATCTGATTGCCGCCTTCGTGGAGCGGCAGGTGCTCCCTCTTCAGGGCCGCCCTCATCTGATAAGCCAAATGAGCGGCCGCTTCGACCGATGTCGACTCAGCACCAGGGAGATGCCTCACAATGAGGTATCTTACATGGTGAACTACATCGCCAACTGCAAGCTCACTGATGACTGGCAGTATGGCAAGGCGCCGTATTCTCGCGCCGATCCACCACCCATGGTAATCTTTTTTTTCTTTCCACTTCTTCTTTGTTGCCGAGTTTTCCTTTCTGGCCGACTTTCGACCACTCGGCTTTTTCTTCTTTTAATCAGAATCCCCTCCTTCATCTGCCGGCCGGGACCGCGGGGGCGGAACGCGAGTTTGCCCCTGAAAGTGTGGCGGACGACTTCGACGACCCCGACTTGGGGGTGGCCGCCTTGGAAGACGATGTCATGGGGGGAGGAGGCAAGCTAGGCGGCTCTGGGCTCTCCGCCACCTTCGAGGATTGGCCGGATGATGATGAGGCCGAGCCACTTCCACGTTGCCAGCCAGCATCCGTCCATCAAGGCGCAGGCTCATCTGTCGGGCCGGCTGCCCGAGGCGGCATACGGAAACACCGGGCGGCGCCGTCTCTCATCGGCAATCGGCCGAAGAAGCCCAAGGGTACCGCAGCGGCGACCAAACGAGACGAGGTGGCCGCAAAGGTGGCCCGGTTCCGCAAGGTGGTGAAGCAGCCGCTTGCGATTTCGGCGTAATTTTCTTCTTGTATGTCTTTCCTATTTCTTTTCTTCGACCGGCACCCTCTGAGCCTTTCTTAACTTACTGATCAGGGCCTCGCTCACCCTTGAGCGGACCTTGGCCGCCTCCATACTGGAAGGGGCGGGGGGATCCTCAAGCTCCTGCCGCGTGGACCCCCGTGCCGAGCTCCAAGCGGCGACGGAGCGGAACACGCTGGAGGTGCAGGAGGAGCGGGAGGCGGAGGAGCAGAGGGAGGCAGCCGCCAGGGCGGCCCAGGAGACGACGGCGGAGTCGGCAGAGATGCTGGCCGACGTGGCAGCCAGGGCCCAAGCGGAAGCTGTGGCTGCGGAGAGGGCGGCGGAGGCCCTGCGTAATCAGCCTCCGCAACTCGTCATCCCCCTCCGCACCGTGGCCCCCGAGATCCCGATGCCCCCGCCAGAGGAAGCCGGCCATGACCAGCCGGCCATGGACAGGGAGGGGCGAAGTAGTCGTCCCGGAGGGCGAAGTCGTGCTCCCGCCGCAGGCCGGGACGGGCCAAGGCGGCCGACCGGAAGCGCATCTTGCACAGCCGGCTGGAGGCGACCTGGCCGTGGGGGCAGATCTCGTAGTCCTCTCGCCGACTCATCGTCGTGCAGGCAAGGCGACCTCCGAGCAGGAGCCGCAAGGGCTGCGGGTTCCAGCTCGTTGTCCCATGACCTGGAGACGGCCAGCGTCAGCTCGCCGGGATGGACGTCGGGCGGCAGGACGGCCGTGCTGAACGTGGCCGCGCAAGATATCCGGAGCCGGCTTCAGGCCCAGGCCGCCTCGCTGAAGCAGTGCACTCAAGAGTTCCTTGCGACGAGGTCGGCCATTCGGGTAAGTTTTTTTGATTTCTTCCGTGGGGGCGCGTCAGCGCACCCACTAGGTGTAGTCCCCGAGTTCCGAGCCGGCTGGTGAGCAGGCGGTTTGGAACTTCTCAGGAGACTTTGGTTTTAACGGCTTGCTCTTGTTTGCGCCTTCGTTTTATTCGCAGGACTACCACAACCTCCATGATGTTGCCTTCAACTCCCAGGCCCGGGAGATGGGCCAGAAGGCCGCCGATCTGACGGAGAGCCGGAGTAAGTGTTTTTATTTTTCCTATCTCATGTGGGCCGACTACCGAGCAGTCGGGACGGATCTTTCTTGATGACTTCTTCCTCATCTTCTTCTTTTAACACCTGCAGGGGCCAATGACGACTTGAGGGAGCAGCTCGGCATAGCTCAGACCGCCCTTCGTGCGAAGGAGACGGAGTGCAGCGCCTTGGCCCAGGAGCGTGATCGCCTGGCCAAGAAGCTGGCTGACCAGGAGGAGAACCACAAGGCGGCTTTGAAGGCGGCGCAGGAAAGCGAGGCCACCCTCAAAGCCGAGTACGAGACGGAGGCGACAAGCTGGGCCGAGGCGAGGCAAGCGCTAAGCGAGGGCTACGGCCGGGTTGAGGATCTGATCGACGGTAGGCCGCCTTCCTCTTCATCCCTTTGCTCATCCCCGTCTTCTGATCGGTCTTCTGACTTGCTTTATTTCTTTATTCTTTGCGCAGAGTACTTCCCCGGCTACTCTGTTGCCGCCAACCAGGCCATCGAGGCTCATCGCGAGGCCCGACGTCAGACTGCAGCCGAGATTCCACCGGGTGCCAACCGGACACTTGAAGAGCAGCTTTTGGCGATTCAAGCCCGGCTTCAGCCGGTCTACCGCATGCTCCGCCGCCTTCGGCGTGCCGGAGCACAAGTGCTGACAGCCCTCTGGCCCGGCGAGGTGATTCCCTGCACCCCCAGTCGTACGGCCGACTGGCTGGAGGTGGCAGTCGGCCGCTTCGAGGCCTGGAAGGCTTCTACAGCTCGGTGCGGGGCTCGGCGGGCGCTGGAGTTCGTCCGGGCCTGGTATCCTGGGCTGAACTTGGACCAGCTGCGCACTTAGCGGCAGGAGGCTGACGAGGAGCTGGAGGTGGTGTGGCCGGCTATTATATAGCGCGCCTCAGCGATCGCTGACTTCACCGACACCAGCGCCTTTGCTCCTGAGGTGAACGAAGACGGCGTCGCTCAGCCGGAGGAGTGGTTCGGGCTGAACCCGGCAGAGGGAGAGGACTCGGTGGAGGAGATTGACTCCAGCGATGAGGGCGAAGAGGCGGAGGAGGATGGTGAAGACGCCGTGCCGGACGGTGGAGCGACCGACCCGCCTCAGCCTGATCGTGCCTCCAGCAACGAGGCGCGCGTGGGGACGCCGCCTGCCGCAGGTGGCGACCAAGCCGAGACTCGCCAGCCGGCCACTCCCCCGGCCAATACTTCTGTTTCCACCATCCTGCCCGACACGCCTGTTGCTCCCCTGGCCTGACTTGCCGCTTTTACCTTCCTGCTAGTTACTTTTGAACAACTTTTTATTAAGTTTGCGCAGTTCCACCCACTGGGGGTGTATTCAAACTATGTTGAATGCCGGCCTTTCGAAGGCCTTTGTGTAAATATAATTATGCATGTGCTTGGCTTCCATTCCTAGTTGCTTTTTATCTTTGGCTGCTTTCCTTTGCCGCCCTCCCTTGGCCGCCGCCTTCCCAGTCGGACAGCTGCTCCGCAGTCCATGGTCGGGTAAGGACTTGGCCGTCTGGGAGGGCAAGTACTCGAGGTTTTAGATTGTGGTAGGGTAAGAAGGGAAGTCGGCCATCCGGCTGTTCTGACAGTAGGTTGGCAGGCGGAAAGCCGGCTTGGATTATGTAAGTTCGCTAGTCCTTAGCCGTTTTTTCGTGTGGGCATCCTTTCCTGCCTTTGACTCTTGTTAGTCGGACAGCCGATTCTTCGGGCTGCGACCTTCAACAAGAGAGGGCTTTGGATGTCGGCACACTACTTTTCTGACTGCAGGTAAACTTAAATATAACCCAAGGCGGCAAGTCCCCGGGCCGACTGATCCGACCCGGTGCCGGACAAAAAAATGGGTGTGATAACATAAACATGGGCATGATACTCATGATTCATAGATAAAAGAGGGTAGTCCCCGGGTACTCCTCGGGGAGCCCGTTGTCTCATACTTAGTACAAAAGGTAGCGTGGTACATACTGAATTTTAACTATAAAATCTTCGGAGGAGATTGGCGTTCCATGGTCGTTCTGACTCCTTGCCGGAATCATCCCTTTTGCATGCCTTCGGCTTTTGTGCGTCGATCAAGTAGTAGGAGTCGTTGCCTAGGGCTCGGCTGATGACGAATGGGCCTTCCCAAGGGGCCAAGAGCTTGTGCTGGCCGGCTATTCACTGGATCAGCCAGAGCACAAGGTCGCCCTCTTGAAAGGATCTCGGCTTGACTTTCCGGCTGTGGTAACGTCGTAGACCTTGCTAGTAGATGGCAGACCGGCTGAGGGCTAACAGCCGGCTCTCTTCTAGCAAGTCGATATCGTCTTCTTGTGCTTCCTTTGCCTCCGTTTCCGTGTACATGGTGACCCGAGGTGAGTCGAACTCAATGTCAGTCAGGATGACGGCCTCGGAGCCATATACAAGGAAGAAAGGAGTAAAGCCGGTTGACTTGTTTGGAGTAGTGCGCAAGCTCCAGAGGACGGCCGGCAGCTCGTCGAGCCAATAGTCGGCCGAACGCTCCAGCGGCACAACTAGTCGAGGCTTGATGCCAGAGAGGATGAGGCCGTTTGCTTGTTCGACTTGGTCGTTAGACTGCAGATGGGCAACGGATGCTAAGTCCAGTCAGATGCCGTGAGTTGCGTAGAAATGTGCCAATGCCCCCTTGGCAAAGTTCGTGCCATTGTCGGTGATGATGCTATGCGATACGCCGTACCGGGTTGTGATATCTGCGATGAATGTTATGGCAGTCGGCCCATTCAGCTTCTTGATCGGCTTCGCTTCAATCCACTTGGTAAATTTGTCCACGGCGACAAGCAGATGTGTCATGCCACCGCGTGTCGTCTTGAATGGGCCCACCATATCCAACCCCCACACGGCAAAGGGGCAAGTGAGGGGGATGGTCTTGAGTGCAGAAGCCTGCAGGTGTTGCTTGGAGCTGAAGACTTGGCACCCTTTGCAGTGTTTGACTAGTTCCTTGGCATTGTCCAAAGCAATCGGCCAAAAGAAACCATGGCGGAAAGCTTTGGCGACGAGTGATCTTGAGGCTGCGTGGTGGCCGCATTCGCTTTGGTGTATATCTTCGAGGATTGCTATGCCCTTCTCTGGCTCGACGCAGCGCTAGAAAACTCCAGTGACACTGCGCCTAACAAGCTCTCGGTTCATGATTGTGTAAGCTCCGGCTCGGCATTGGACTTGTCTTGCCGAGATCTCACCAGTTGGCAGCTCCCTGTTAATCAGGAATTTGAGGATGGGATGGGCCCATGATGGAGCTGTGACTTCTTCTGTTGTCAGGGTGGCTACCACAACCAGGGCGGGTGGGCTGGGTGGTGAAGGGTTGGAGTCGTCCACCGCCTGTGGTGTTGATGCAGTCCCCGGGCCGACTGAAGTAGTCCCCGAGCCGTGCTCTGAAGTCCCCGGGCCGGGTACGACTACAGCAGTCCCCGAGCCGCCTGTCGAAGTCCCCGAGCCGGCTGCTTGGTTCCCCAAGCTGGCTTCGACTGCGTCGGGGTCAGGCGGCATGTCGTCGCTGGAGGGACGAGCACCTATGGGGCAGGGCCCCTTTTCTGGTCCGGAAGGGAGCGGAGGGCGCACGAAGAGCAGATCGAGGTCGGGCGCGCGGGAGAGGGATTTTTACCCAGCTTCGGAGCTCTCCGGAGAGATAAAACTCCTACTCTTGCTTTGTGTTTGTATTTGTTCTTGCTCGAAAGCGTGGGTACGCTGTAGTTTTCGAATGAGTCGGACTGGACCGAACCCCTTCTACGTGCGCACGGGCCTCCTTTTTATAGTCTAAAGGGGTCACCGACAGGTGGCAACGCAGAGAGAGGGGTAGAAAGGTAAAAACGCGGGTTGGTACAACCACTATCATCAGTGTCCCCTACCTAACTCTGACGGCAGGGGACAAGAGCATTTAATGCCCGTCCGGTCGCTCCAACAGTGCAGGAAACGACCGTTAGGGGCGCCACCGATCGCCACGATGGCCTCCTAGTCACCTTCACTTGCCACCTCGCACCGCTAGGCTGCACAGCTACACGCCACGTGCACCAGGAGTGATCCTGTGGCGACACGTCGTCGGGTGAGCTGGAGCGCGGGCGCAGAGTGGTGGCCTCCCCGCGGCAAGTGCCTTGCCGCGGTCGCTGTCTTGTCGCACCCGCCAGCTTGCCGCTCGTCGGGTCTTGCCGGGACGCGCAGCGCGTCGTGGAAAGTTTTCTGAAGCGCCTTGGTTGGCCTTCCCGGCAAGCTCCTCTTGCCGGGGTCTTGTTCTTCCCGGCAAGCTTCTCTTGCCGGGGCCTTGTCCTTCCCGGCAAGCTCCTCTTGCCGGGGCCTTGTCTTCAAAGTTAACACTTTGTTCTTGAATGGTAGTAAATGGGAATGATGAAGGGTCTTGGCGGGCGTCCGGCAAGCCTTGCCGCGGGACGCTGCGACTGCCCGTGCACAAGTTCGGGGTACTAAGGTACCCCTATTTTAGTACACCGACAGGAGCCCCCGGGCCTGGGCCATACACGGTGCCGAGCGCTGTTGGGCCAGGCCCAAAATAGGGCACGGGCGCGCGCGGCCTGGGTCCAAACCAGATCCACTCCGAATCCACCGCGTCCTCCCGTAACGGCACGCGTCAATCGCGGCGTCGTGGGAGAGGTCGTGGGCAATACTTAAATCCAGGAAATGCGTAACGTTCACCTCCCCTGTTTATAAGCAGAGGAAATTGGGCCGTTCCCCTACCTTCGCCATTTGCAGTTCCTTCCTCCGAAAGCTCCGCCGCTCCCCTCCGCTTCCCAAGCCGAAAGAGAGCAGCGCTCCCCCGCCCGTCGCCGCCGTCGCCCTCAACGCTTCCGCGCTCCCCCGCCGCTTCTGCCATGGCCCCGAAGACCAGCAAGGCCGAGAAGTCGGCCGAGGCGTTGCGGCTTGAGGCGCTGCGCAAGAAGCGAGTGCTTTTCCCCGCCGAGCTCACCCCGAAGGCGCTGCGGGAGGAGTTCTACCTCTTCTGGTCGACGCAGACGCGGGCGCATCCGCGCACGCCGGTGCTTTCCGCTGAGGCTTCCAAACCGAAGCGGTGCCCAAAAGGGTACTATTTCTTTCCGGTGTTCTTCTATTGCGGGCTCTGCCCACCTTTTTCGGATTTCTTCTGCGACATTATGAACACCTACGGGTTTCATCTTCTTGATTTCACCCCCAACACCGTTCTGACAATGGCGGTTTTCACACACCTCTGCGAGAACTTTGTTGGTATCCACCCAAATGTCGCTCTTTTTCGCCATTATTTCACCCCCCCCCCCCCCGAGCCGAGAAAGGAGAGCCATTGTCTGGCGGAGTCGCCTGGACCTCACGAATCGGCATGAAGGAGGTGTATCTGACGGGCGAGCTCTGCAGCAAGTGGGATGAGTGGAGGGCGGAATGGTGCTGGATCTGTGATGCCAATCCGTAGTCATTCACCAACCTGCGCCAGGCTCGGGTAGTTCACGGCGGCGACTGGGGCGCTCTGTCACCGGACGATGCCAAGCTGAAGATTGCCACCACCCGAATCCTCCGGCTCAGGCTTGCCGGGCTCACAGCAGGGGCGGCTGGCGCGGATTTCCTTCGCTATCGCATCGCGCCTCTGCGGAAGAGGGGGAGGCCCGCCTGGCAGTTTGGCGGCCCGGCGGATATCATGAGGCTGCGCCCGGGCCTCAATTTCAACTTCACAGTTCTGGAGCTTGACGGGATGCTGAGGGAGCTGTTCAAGCACGACGTCAACCATCCAGAGTGGTTCAGGCTGCCGCAGGGCATCATCCCATTGTGCAACAATTCCCAGCGCGATCGCATCTGCGCAATGATGCCAGAGTGTGATTCGCACGGAATAATCCCAACTTGGATGGAGCCCGCTGACGACGTCGTGCAGCAATTCTTCGATGGCTTGGCACAGGTAGCAGTCAACTCCGACGAGCAGAGGCTCCTCACCCGCGCCACCACCGAGAACGAGATGCGCTACATCGCCACCAGGGCCGAAGAGGCGGCAGCAGCTGCCGCCGCAGGTGAGTTTGGCTTCACGCTGGATGAGGCAGAGGCGGCCGAGGCGGCAAGCATTGCCGACAGGGAGGACCTTGCCGGAGAGGTCGTTGGCGAGGGGGAGCCCGAGGCCGGAGCGAGCGAGCCCGCCGAGGGCGCGAGTGGCCAGCCGTCTTCGAGCAGCTTGCCGTAGGCGGAGCCCCCAGCGCAACCCCAATTTCAACCAAGAAGGCGCCTCCGTCGAGTTGCAGATACGGTAGGAGGACAGGAGGTCCAGCAGCCGAGGCTCCGTAGGACACGCTCCACCGCGGCAAGTACCGTTGCCGCGGGAGGGTCCCAGGATGTGCCATCAACTGAGGCGGGGTCTTCCCGGGCCGCCACGCCTGATCCAGCCGCAGCTCCCGGCAAACGTCGAAGGGAGCCTACTCCTCTACCATGCCGCGCGGAGAGGGTACCGGACTTCCACCTCTCCGCGCTGAGCTCCGATGACGATGAAGAAGAGGAGGAGGAGGAGGAGTAAGACTTTCTTCTCGCTGTTCTTGATTTTCTTTGATGTTGTTTCTTGTCTTGCATCTGATCTGCTTCTCCCTGAATCTTATTCCTTTTCAGGACTTTGGCCGAGAGAGCGGCGAAGAGGGCCAAGGTCCCCATGGTTGACATCGAGGACGATCCTACCGTGACAGCAGAGGACACGTCCGAGACCACCTTGACGGATCCGGTTCCTTCTCCTCGCAGCAGCCCCCAGCACAGCCCCCAGCGTAAGTGCTTGGTTCACTTCCTGTTGTGGGGCGCGCATGGGTGCTTCTTCTTTTGCAGACATCTTGATGGTTGATTCATTTGTATAGGAGCAGAACAAGCCTACCAGGAGCAACCAGAGGCCGCTCCGGAGGTGCTGTCGGCTTCGACTACGCCGCCAAGGGGCGATTCCCCGACAAGGGATCGTTCCCCGGCAAGGGAGGGATCCCCGGCAAGGGGCAGAACCTGTGAGCCCCCAGTGGTGGAGCCCACGGTCACGGAGCCCAGCACAGGTAACCCTCCTTGTCGGAGATCTTCCCTTGGGTTCTTCTTCTGATCTTCTTTCTTCTTTTTTTGGATATTTGCTTGACTTTTCCTTCCTCTCCCCGTCCTCAGATCCCCCTCTTGCAGACCCGATGGAGACTGAGGCCACCGGCGAGGAAGACGCGCGCGGCAACACTAAAGGTGCCGCTGCTGACGAGGGAGAGGCCGGCGCTGATGAACCCGCCGACGAAGAAGCCGCCAAGGCTGCCGGCGCAGGAGCTGGCGAGGGGTCCGGCGATCGTACTGACGACCCGGAGGGCACAGGAGTGCAAGGCGCTGCACCGTCCGCCGACCCCTCCGCCGCTGATGCAGCGCCGGGATCCGAGGAGCCCCAGCCAGGCGCATACTTGAAGGCCGGCGAGGGTGTATATATCAAGCTTCCCTGGGCGTCGAGCTCCAGGGCGCCGGTTGAAGGCGAGGAGTTTGAGGGGGAAGTACTCGCCTCTGCTGGGCTGGCAGTGGTTGACGCGCCCAGCAGCAGCAGTGGCGAGTCCAAGGAGGAGCAGCTGCTCCGGAAGTTGGTGTCACTCTACCGCGCCCGGCAAGCGAAGCTTGAGTCCCGGGAAGCGCTTGTCGCGTGGGCATCAACATGACTCCCAACAGATCTATGGGTTATACGCCCTTTTTCATGGTCTACGGAGCAGAGGCGGTTCTCCCTAGTGACATCCGTCATGACTCACCTCGCGTGGCGGCTTATGTGGAAGCGGACAATGAACAGGCGCGTCAGGATGCTCTTGACCTGTTAGATGAACAGCGGGATTTGGCAGCAGCTCGTTCGGTGATATACCAACAGGACTTGAGCCGATATCACAGCCGCCGGGTTAAGTCTAGAACCTTTCAGGAAGGTGATTTGGTGCTCCGGCTCATCCAGGATCAAACGGATGCGCACAAGTTATCCCCGCCTTGGGAAGGGCCCTTTTTGGTTAGCAAGAACTTGAACAACGGGTCATATTATCTTATCGATGTTCGAGAGCGCAGGGACTCACGTAAATCGGAGGAAGAGACCCACCGGGCGTGGAATATCGCTCATCTTCGGCTTTACTACACTTGAGCCATGGACTCTCCAGGTGTGTATATTTTGACAATGTATATATTATGATAAATAATAATGCAGGACCACTGTCCTTTTTCTTTTCTCAAAGGTAAATTTGTCATTATTTTTCTATCCTTATTACCTCACATGATCACTTGGGGGCTGATCACATTTGATCCGGCTTAACCCTCTTGATCCGGCTTACAATCGTATTCGAATCTAGCCATTAAAAATTATGATCATTAGGGGGCTTCCTGTTCAAACATAGGTCATATTCGAACCAAAGAGAACATAGATGTCGGTACCCTTTTGATTGGCACACTGCCGAGCTCACTAGGGGGCTTCTTGATCGTATTCGAATCATAGCTTAACCCCTTTGGGAAACGACTTTGATCGTATTCGAATCAGAGTTATTAAAAAACTCTCAAGGTCATTAGGGGGCTTCCTGTTCAAACATAGGTCGTATTCGAACCAAAGAGAACACAGCTTCAGTACCCTCTTGATCGGCGCAACGCCAAAGCCACTGGGGGCTATATGATCGTATTCAAATCCTAGCTTAACCCCTTTGGAACGGTTTACTGATCGTATTCGAATCAGCAGCCTTGAAGTTTTTTATTTTTTACGTTTTCTTTGGAAGCACCCTTTATTTGACTTACGATTTTTCTGAGGTTTACAAGTATAAGTATGCTTATTTTTAACCCGGCTTAATATTGCCTGATGAGTCGCCAATATATGAGCATCATTATACCTTCCAAATTTTTGGTGTCTAAAGACTGGGTTATCACCCTTACTGACCGAGCCATATGAGCCGGCGGCGCGAATTTAAGAAGTCACAGATGTAAGATCATAGTTGTGTTTTTTTATATAACAAGTTAATCTATGACTCTTCTTAAGTCATTTTTACCCGCCTGGCAGTAAGCCGCCAAGGGATCTTCTAGTTTGTTTTCATATGCAGGACAGTTAAAAAGGTCAGATCAATCATATGGTAAGCGGATGAAAAGTAACACTGTTGGGTGGTTGGTGCGACATATGCCAACGGCTGGCTTATCATTGTGGGAACCAATAAGATGTTGCCGGTGCCTGGAAACGGGATAAGGCGAAGACATGCACGCCGGCGGATCTTACCCAGGTTCGGGGCTCTCCGTGGAGATAACACCCCTAGTCCTACTCTGTGGGGTCTCCGCATGATCACTAGATCAACAAGTAGCTACAAGAGGCTCCTTGAGCTGTTTGGCGAGAGGAGGAAGAAGAGGCAGTGCTAGCTCTCCTCTCCTCTCAAGGTTGTGTCTAAATCTATCAAGGTCCAACCCTTTGCATGGGTGCCCCGGGGGGTTTATATAGGCCTACCCCCGGGGGTACAATGGTAATCCGACTGGGCCTGGGCCCAACCGTTAGTGTCTACGATGGCCGGCTTCTCCGCCGATAGCTGGGGCCCGCCGACTGGTGGGTCCTGCCGGCTGCTGGCTTCCTGGTAGAGAGGTAGGCCCCGCCGCTTGGGGGTCTTGTCGGGGGCTGGTTACTGTTGCCTCACCTTTGATGACGAGGGCTTGGTCGAGGTAAGCGTGGCTACAGTGCCGCCGCCTTGCGGGCGCTCCCTGTAGCCTCACCTCGTCTTGTCTCCTTAATGCGGCTCATTCTTCGAGGGAGGGATCAAGCAGGCTGGGGAGAACCGGCTTCATCCCTGGCTGACTAGGGGGCGTGCGGCCACCTTCGGATGTCCCTCTGACCAAAGGGGCCCGCCGCCTGCGAGCCATGCCGTCAGTTTGTCGTGGGTGATGTCATGGTCAACATGGAACCAGTACCACGCCAGACGGGTCATGGCGGCCCCGTATGGCGCACTGTAGCCATGTGAACCCCGGGATTCGGGGGCGGCGTATCTCACTGTTGCCACACCCTGTCTCATCATCATTATGCCGGAGCAAGCTCCAAGTGCCCGATCTGGGCCGTCTATTTGGGGTCGGCTTCCTAGAGTCGGCCATGTGATGGCCGGCTTTATGGAGTCGGCCATGTGGTGGCCGGCTTTATGGAGTCGGCTTCTTGGCCAGGCCACCCCGGTAGCCGGCCAAAGGGGTAGCCGGCCGGGGGAAGGCGGCCCGGCATCTTGGATGCTTGATGGTTCGATCAGCCTTATTATTTTTTCGAGAACCACGGGGAGCCGGCTAGTCTACCCGTGGTCATCTACTCCGACAGTAGTCCCCGAAGCTGGTTGTGCTTCGTGGCTGCGAAGGGAACCAGAAGCTCAATCAGCTTCCTATCCTGCAGAGCCGGCAGCTAGGAGCCGGCATCACTTTATGCTTGCCTTCTCGACAAAGTCTCCTTCGAAATCCAAAGGCGGGAGCGAGTTGGCGCACGAGCCAAGCTGCGGGCTGACCGCCCGCTGCCCATGTGCCACGTGGCGCCCTCTGACTAGAGGGGCCTGCCAGCCCACGCGCCTGACGGGACGCCACTGCAGACTGGGGCCCGCCACTACCACGCCTTGGCCCAGGCGAGGATCCTTTGCGGCCCGATCTGGCCACTCGCCTTCCAGCGGCGGTTTCCGCATGCCGTTATGGCGCGGTAATCGCGGGACGTGGGGGAGTGGGCGCAGTTAATCCCACGTCCCCCCATGCCTCGCCTCCTCGGCTTCGCCGCGTGAGGCTATAACTAGGGGGAGGGGGAGAGCGGCTGACGCACGCGCGCTCGCCCCAGTCCCATCTCTCTCTCCTTCTTCTTCTTCTTCTTCCTTGCTGCCGCAGCAGCAATGCTTTGCCGCGCCGCCGCCCCGCCATTTTCCTTGGTGCGTTGCTGCGTCGTCGTCGCCGACCCGGGCGTCCTCTGCCGCCGCGCGTCTCCAGGCGCTTTCCGTCCTCATGGCTCCAACATCGAGCAATTGGGACGGCTCCAACGTTCATGAAGACCACATCGACTTCCTCCGCAAGACGCGGAGGCTGCCGGGCAAGGAGTACGTGCATGTCCGGCTTGCGCCAGAGGGGGAGATCTCGCCGGCGCCAGAGGAGGGCGACCGGGTGATCTTCCGCTCGCACTGCCTGCGCGGCGTCGGCCTTCCGGCGAGCAGGTTCTTCCACTCATTCCTCGAGTTCTATCATCTGCAGCCGCACCACCTCACTCCAAACATGGTGGTGCTGCTGTCGGCCTTCGTCACCCTGTGCGAAGGCTTCCTCAGCATTCTCCCCACCCTTGAGCTGTGGGGGAGTTTTTCCAGTCCAAGATCGGCACCGTCACCGCGGGCGTGCCGGCCCCGTGTGGCGCCTTCATCGCCATGCGGCGCATGGCAGCCGACAACCCGTTCCTGGCCATTGCGCTGATCCAGTCGGTGAAGCTTTGGCAGAAGTCTTATTTCTACGTGAAGAACGTCGCCCCGCAAGGCGACTACGTCAACCTGCTGGCTTACATAGCCGGCCCGCCGGCTGGGAGGCAGCCCTCGTGGTCTTATCGGGCCAGGTCGCTGACGCTGGCTGGGGAGGCACCGTTGCCTGGCTTCGGGTGCTGATCCAGTCGGAGGGCCTGACCGGGCCTGATCTGATTGCCGCCTTCATGGAGCGGCGGGTGCTCCCTCTTCAGGGCCGCCCTCATCTGATAAGCCAAATGAGCGGCCGCTTCGACCCATGTCGACTCAGCACCAGGGAGATGCCTCACAATGAGGTATCTTACATGGTGAACTACATCGCCAACTGCAAGCTCACTGATGACTGGCAGTATGGCAAGGCGCCGTATTCTCGCGCCGATCCACCACCCATGGTAATCTTTTTTTTCTTTCCTCTTCTTCTTTGTTGCCGAGTTTTCCTTTCTGGCCGACTTCCGACCACTCGACTTTTTCTTCTTTTAATCAGAATCCCCTCCTTCATCAGCCGGCCGGGACCGCGGGGGCGGAACACGAGTT
Source organism: Triticum timopheevii (assembly GCA_963921465.1). Taxonomy (NCBI): domain Eukaryota; kingdom Viridiplantae; phylum Streptophyta; class Magnoliopsida; order Poales; family Poaceae; genus Triticum; species Triticum timopheevii. Next base: position 148,784,353 of record OY997270.1, read on the forward strand.
TGTCCCTGATCGTGTGGCGGACGACTTCGACGACCCCGACTTGGGGGTGGCCGCCTTGGAAGACGATGTCATGGGGGGAGGAGGCAAGCTAGGCGGCTCTGGGCTCTCCGCCACCTTCGAGGATTGGCCGGATGATGATGAGGCCGAGCCGCTTCCACGTTGCCAGCCAGCGTCTGACCATCAAGGCGCTGGCTCATCTGTCGGGCCGGCTGCCCGAGGCGGCATACGGAAACACCGGGCGGCGCCGTCTCTCATCGGCAATCGGCAGAAGAAGCCCAAGGGTACCGCAGCGGCGACCAAACGAGACGAGGCAGCCGTAAAGGCGGCCCGTTTCCGCAAGGTGGTGAAGCAGCCCCTTGCGATTTCGTCGTAAATTTAACTTCTTGTATGTCTTTCCTATTTCTTTTCTTCGACCGGCACCCTCTGAGCCTTTCTTAACTTACTGATCAGGGCCCCGCTCACACTTGACCGGACCTCGGCCGCCTCCATAGTGGAAGGGGCGGGGGGATCCTCAAGCTCCTGCCGCGTGGACCCCCGTGCCGAGCTCCAAGCAGCGACGGAGCGGAACGTGCAGGAGGTGCAGGAGGAGCAGGAGGCGGAGGAGCAGAGGGCGGCAGCCGCCAGGGCGGCCCAGGAGACAACGGCGGAGTCGGTGGTGATGCAGGCCGACGTGGCAGCCAGGGCCCAAGCGGAAGCTGTGGCTGCGGAGAGGGCGGCGGAGGCCCTGTGTAATCAGCCTCCGCAACTCGTCATCCCCCTCCGCACCGTGGCCCCCGAGATCCCGATGCCCCCGCCAGAGGAAGCCGGCCGTGACCAGCCGGCCATGGAGAGGGAGGGGCGAAGTAGTCGTCCCGGAGGGCAAAGTGGTGCTCCCGCCGCAGGCCAGGACGGGCCAAGGTGGCCGACCGGAAGCGCATCCTGCACAGCCGGCTGGAGGAGACCTGGCCGTGGGGGCAGATCTCGTAGTCCTCTCGCCGACTCGTCGTCGTGCAGGCAAGGCGACCTCCGAGCAGGAGCTGCAAAGGGCTGCGGGCTCCAGCTCATTGTCCCATGACCTGGAGACGGCCAGCATCAGCTCGCCGGGATGGACGTCGGGCGGCGAGACGGCCGTGCTGAACGTGGCCGCGCAAGATATCCGGAGCCGGCTTCAGGCCCAGGCCGCCTCGGTGAAGCAGTGCACTCAAGAGTTCCTTGCGACGAGGTCGGCCATTCGGGTAAGTTTTTTTGATTTCTTCCATGGGGGCGCGTCAGCGCACCCACTAGGTGTAGTCCCCGAGTTCCGAGCCGGCTGCTGAGCAGGCGGTTTGGAACTTCTCAGGAGACTTTGGTTTTAACGGCTTGTTCTTGTTTGCGCCTTCGTTTTATTCGCAGGACTACCACAACCTCCATGATGTTGCCTTCAACTCCCAGGCCCGGGAGATGGGCCAGAAGGCCGCCGATCTGACGGAGAGCCGGAGTAACTGTTTTTATTTTTCCTATCTCATGTGGGCCGACTACCGAGCTGTCGGGACGGATCTTTCTTGATGACTTCTTCCTCGTCTTCTTCTTTTAACACCTGCATGGGGCCAATGCCGACTTGAGGGAGCAGCTCGGCATAGCTCAGACCGCCCTTCGTGCCAAGGAGACGGAGTGCAGCGCCTTGGCCCAGGAGTGTGATCGCCTGGCCAAGAAGCTGGCTGACTAGGAGGAGAACCACAAGGCGGCTTTGAAGGCGGCGCAGGAAAGCGAGGCCGCCCTCAAAGCCGAGTACGAGACGGAGGCGACAAGCTGGGCCGAGGCGAGGCAAGCGCTGAGCGAGGGCTACGGCCGGGTTGAGGATCTGATCGACGGTAGGCTGCCTTCCTCTTCATCCCTTTGCTCATCCCCGTCTTCTGATCGGTCTTCTGACTTGCTTTATTTCTTTCTTCTTTGCGCAGAGTACTTCCCCGGCTACTCTGTTGCCGCCAACCAGGCCATCGAGGCTCACCGCGAGGCCCGACGTCAGACTGCGGCCGAGATTCCACCGGGTGCCAACCGGACACTTGAAGAGCAGCTTCTGGCGATTCAAGCCTGGCTTCAGCCGGTCTACCGCATGCTCCGGTGCCTTCCGCGTGCCGCAGCACAAGTGCTGACAGCCCTCTGGCCCGGCGAGGTGATTCCCAACACCCCCAATCGTACGGCCGACTGGCTGGAGGTGGCAGTCGGCCGCTTCGAGGCCTGGAAGGCTTCTACAGCTCGGTGCAGGGCTCGGCGTGCGCTGGAGTTCGTCCGGGCCTGGTATCCTGGGCTGAACTTGGACCAGCTGCGCACTTAGCGGCAGGAGGCTGACGAGGAGCTGGAGACGGTGTGGCCGGCTATTATATAGCGCGCCTCAGTGATCGCCGACTTCACTGACACCAGCGCCTTTGCTCCTGAGGTGAACGAAGACGGCGTCGCTCAGCCGGAGGAGTGGTTCGGGCTGAACCCGGCAGAGGGAGAGGACTCGATGGAGGAGATTGACTCCAGCGATGAGGGTGAAGAGGAGGAGGAGGATGGTGAAGAAGCCGTGCCGGACGGTGGAGCGACCGACCCGCCTCAGCCTGATCGTGCCTCCAGCAATGAGGCGCGCGTGGGGACGCCGCCTGCCGCAGGTGGCGACCAAGCCGAGACTCGCCAGCTGGCCACTCCCCCGGCCAATACTTCTGTTTCCACCATCCTGCCCGACACGCCTGTTGCTCCCCTGGCCTAACTTGCCGCTTTTACCTTCCTGCTAGTTACTTTTGAACAACTTTTTATTAAGTTTGCGCAGTTCGACCCACTGGGGGTGTATTCAAACTATGTTGAATGCCGGCCTTTCGAAGGCCTTTGTGTAAATATAATTATGCATGTGCTTGGCTTCCATTCCTAGTTGCTTTTCATCTTTGGCTGCTTTCCTTTGCCGCCCTCCCTTGGCCGCCGCCTTCCCAGTCAGACAGCTGCTCCGCAGTCCATGGTCGGGTAAGGACTTGGCCGTCTGGGAGGGAAAGTACTCGGGCTTTTAGATTGTGGCAGGGTAAGAAGGGAAGTCGGCCATCCGGCTGTTCTGACAGCAGGTTGGCAGGGGGAAAGCCGGCTTGGATTATGTAAGTTCGCTAGTCCTTAACCGTTTTTTCGTGTGGGCATCCTTTCCTGCCTTTGACTCTTGTTAGTCGGACAGCCGATTCTTCGGGCTGCGACCTTCAACAAGAGAGGGCTTTGGATGCCGGCACACTACTTTTCTGACTGCAGGTAAACTTAAATATAACCCAAGGCGGCAAGTCCCCGGGCCGACTGATCGGACCCGGTGCCGGACGAAAAAATGGGTGTGATAACATAAACATGGGCATGATACTCATGATTCATAGATAAAAGAGGGTAGTCCCCGAGTACTCCTCGGGGAGCCCGTTGTCTCATACTTAGTAGAAAAGGTAGCGTGGTACATACTGAATTTTAACTATAAAATCTTCGGAGGAGATTGGCGTTCCATGGTCGTTCTGACTCCTTGCCGGAATCATCCCTTTTGCATGCCTTCGGCTTTTGTGCGTCGATCAAGTAGTAGGAGTCATTGCCTAGGGCTCGGCTGATGACGAATGGGCCTTCCCAAGGGGCCAAGAGCTTGTGCTGGCCGGCTATTCACTGGATCAGCCGGAGCACAAGGTCGCCCTCTTGAAAGGATCTCGGCTTGACTTTCCGGCTGTGGTAACGTCGTAGACCTTGCTAGTAGATGGCAGACCGGCTGAGGGCTAACAGCCGGCTCTCTTCCAGCAAGTCGACATCGTCTTCTCGTGCTTCCTTTGCCTCCGCTTCCGTGTACATGGTGACCCGAGGTGAGTCGAACTCAATGTCAGTCGGGATGACGGCCTCGGTGCCATATACAAGGAAGAAAGGAGTAAAGCCGGTTGACTTGTTTGGAGTAGTGCGCAAGCTCCAGAGGACGGCCGGCAGCTCGTCGAGCCAATAGCCGGCCGAACGCTCCAGCGGCACAACTAGTCGAGGCTTGATGCCAGAGAGGATGAGGCCGTTTGCTCGTTCGACTTGGTCGTTAGACTGCGGGTGGGCAACGGATGCTAAGTCCAGTCGGATGCCGTGAGTTGCGCAGAAATGTGCCAATGCCCCCTTGGCGAAGTTCGTGCCATTGTCGGTGATGATGCTATGCGATACGCCGTACCGGGTTGTGATATCTGCGATGAATGTTATGGCAGTCGGCCCATTCAGCTTCTTGATCGGCTTCGCTTCAATCCACTTGGTAAATTTGTCCACGGCGACAAGCAGATGTGTCATGCCACCGCGTGTCGTCTTGAATGGGCCCACCATATCCAACCCCCACACGGCAAAGGGGCAAGTGAGGGGGATGGTCTTGAGTGCAGAAGCCTGCAAGTGTTGCTTGGAGCCGAAGACTTGGCACCCTTTGCAGTGTTTGACTAGTTCCTTGGCATTGTCCAAAGCAATCGGCCAAAAGAAACCATGGCGGAAAGCTTTGGCGACGAGTGATCTTGAGGCTGCGTGGTGGCCGCATTCGCCTTGGTGTATATCTTCGAGGATTGCTATGCCCTTCTATGGCTCGACGCAGCGCTAGAAAACTCCAGTGACACTGCGCCTAACAAGCTCTCGGTTCATGATTGTGTAAGCTCCGGCTCGGCATTGGAGTTGTCTTGCCGAGATCTCATCAGTTGGCAGCTCCCTGTTAATCAGGAATTTGAGGATGGGATGGGCCCATGATGGAGCTGTGACTTCTTCTGTTGTCAGGGTGGCTACCACAACCAGGGCGGGTGGGCTGGGTGGTGAAGGGTTGGAGTCGTCCACCGCCTGTGGTGTTTATGTAGTCCCCGGGCCGACTGAAGTAGCCCCAAGCCGTGCTCTGAAGTCCCTGGGCCGGGTACGACTACAGCAGTCCCCGAGCCGCCTGTCGAAGTCCCCGAGCCGGCTGCTTGGTTCCCCAAGCCGGCTTCGACTGCGTCGGGGTCAGGCGGCATGTCGTGGCTGGAGGGACGAGCACCTATGGGGCAGGGCCCCTTTTCTGGTCCGGCAGGGAGCGGAGGGTGCACGAAGAGCAGATCGAGGTCGGGCGCGCGGGGGAGGGATTTTTACCCAGCTTCAGAGCTCTCCGGAGAGATAAAACTCCTACTCCTGCTTTGTGTTTGTATTTGTTCTTGCTCGAAAGCGTGGGTATGCCGTGGTTTTCGAATGAGTCGGACTGGACCGAACCCCTTGGCAACGCAGAGAGAGGGGTAGAAAGGTAAAAACGCGGGTTGGTACAACCACTATCAACAGTGTCCCCTACCTAACTCTGACGGCAGGGGACAAGAGCATTTAATGCCCGTCCGGTCGCTCCAACAGTGCAGGAAACGACCGTTAGGGGCGCCACCGATCGCCACGATGGCCTCCTAGTCACCTTCACTTGCCACCTCGCACCGCTAGGCTGCACAGCTACACGCCACGTGCACCAGGAGTGATCCTGTGGCCACACGTCGTCGAGTGAGCTGGAGCGCGGGCGTAGAGTGGTGGCCTCGCCGCGGCAAGTGCCTTGCCGCGGTTGCTGTCTTGTCGCACCCGCCAGCTTGCCGCTCGTCGGGTCTTGCCGGGACGCGCAGCGCGTCATGGCAAGTTTTCTAAAGCGCCTTGGTTGGCCTTCCCGGCAAGCTCCTCTTGTCGGGGTCTTGTTCTTCCCGGCAAGCTTCTCTTGCCGGGGCCTGGTCCTTCCCGGCAAGCTCCTCTTGCCGGGGCCTTGTCTTCAAAGTTAACACTTTGTCCTTGAATGGTAGTAAATGGGAATGACGAAGGGTCTTGGCGGGCGTCTGGCAAGCCTTGCCGCGGGACGCTGCGACTGCCCGTGCACAAGTTCGGGGTACTAAGGTACCCCTATTTTAGTACACCGACAGGAGCCCCCGGGCCTGGGCCATACACGGTGCCGAGCACTATTGGGCCAGGCCCAAAATAGGGCACGGGCGCGCGCGGCCTGGGTCCAAACCAGATCCACTCCAAATCCACCGCGTCCTCCCGTAACGGCACGCGTCAATCGCGGCGTCGTGGGAGAGGTCGTGGGCAATACTTAAATCTAGGAAATGCGTAACGTTCACCTCCCCTGTTTATAAGCAGAGGAAATAGGGCCGTTCCACCACCTTCGCCATTTGTAGTTCCTTCCTCCGAAAGCTCCGCCGCTCCCCTTCGCTTCCCAAGCCGAAAGAGAGCAGCGCTCCGCCGCCCGTCGCCGTCGTCACCCTCAACGCTTCCGCGCTCCCCCGCCGCTTCTGCCATGGCCCCGAAGACCAGCAAGGCCTAGAAGTCGGTCGAGGCGTTGCGGCTTGAGGCGCTGCGCAAGAAGCGAGTGCTTTTCCCCGCCGAGCTCACCCTGAAGGTGCTGCGGGAGGAGTTCTACCTCTTCTGGTCGATGCAGACGCGGGCGCATCCGTGCACGCCGGTGCTTTCCGCTGAGGCTTCCAAATCGAAGCGGTGCCCAAAAGGGTACTATTTCTTTCCGGTGTTCTTCTATTGCGGGCTCTGCCCACCTTTTTCGGATTTCTTCTGCGACATTATGAACACCTACGGGTTTCATCTTCTTGATTTCACCCCCAACGCCGTTCTGACAATGGCGGTTTTCACACACCTCTGCGAGAACTTTGTTGGCATCCACCCAAATGTCGCTCTTTTTCGCCATTATTTCACCCCCCGTGCCGAGAAAGGAGAGCCATTGTCTGGCGGAGTCGCCTGGACCTCACGAATCGGCATGAAGGAGGTGTATCTGACGGGCGAGCTCCGCAGCAAGTGGGATGAGTGGAGGGCGGAATGGTGCTGGATCTGTGATGCCAATCCGCAGTCATTCACCAACCTGCGCCAGGCTCGGGTAGTTCGCGGCGGCGACTGGGGCGCTCTGTCGCCGGACGATGCCAAGCTGAAGATTGCCACCACCCGAATCCTCCGGCTCAGGCTTGCCGGGCTCACAGCAGGGGCGGTTGGCGCGGATTTCCTTCGCCGTCGCATCGCCCCTCTGCAGAAGAGGGGGAGGCCCGCCTGGCAGTTTGGCGGCCCGGCGGATATCATGAGGCTGCGCCCGGGCCTCAATTTCAACTTCACAGTTCTGGAGCTTGACGGGATGCTGAGGGAGCTGTTCAAGCACGACGCCAACCATCCAGAGTGGTTCAGGCTGCCGTAGGGCGTCATCCCATTGTGCAACAATTCCCAGCGTGATCGCATCTGCACAATGATGCCAGAGTGCGATTCGCACGGAATAATCTCAACTTGGATGGAGCCCGCTGACGACGTCGTGCAGCAATTCATCGATGGCTTGGCAGAGGTAGCAGTCAACTCCGACGAGCAGAGGCTCCTCACCCGCGCCACCACCGAGAACGAGATGCGCTACATCGCCACCAGGGCCGAAGAGGCGGCAGCAGCTGCCGCCGCAGGTGAGTTTGGCTTCGCGCTGGATGAGGCAGAGGCGGCCGAGGCGGCAAGCATTGCCAACAGGGAGGACCTTGCCGGAGAGGTCGTTGGCGAGGGGGAGCCCGAGGCCGGAGTGAGCGAGCCCGCCGAGGGCGCGAGTGGCTAGCCGTCTTCGAGCAGCTTGCCGCAGGCGGAGCCCCCAGCGCAACCCCAATTTCAACCAAGAAGGCGCCTCCGTCGAGTTGCAGATACGGCAGGAGGACAGGAGGTCCAGCAGCCGAGGCGCCGTGGGACACGCTCCACCGTGGCAAGTACCGTTGCCGCGGGAGGGTCCCAGGCTGTGCCGTCACTGAGGCGGGGTCTTCCTGGGCCGCCACGCCTGATCCTGCCGCAGCTCCCGGCAAACGTCGAAGGGAGCCTACTCCTCCGCCACGCCGCGCAGAGAGGGTACCGGACTTCGACCTCTCCGCGCTGAGCTCCGATGACGATGAAGAGGAGGAGGAGGAGGAGTAAGACTTTCTTCTCGCTGTTCTTGATTTTCTTTGATGTTGTTTCTTGTCTTGCATCTGATCTGCTTCTCCCTGAATCTTGTTCCTTTTCAGGACTTTGGCCAAGAGAGCGGCGAAGAGGGCCAAGGTCCCCATGGTTGACATCGAGGACGATCCTACCGTGACAGCAGAGGACACGTCCGAGACCACCTTGACGGATCCGGTTCCTTCTCCTCGCAGCAGCCCCCAGCACAGCCCCCAGCGTAAGTGCTTGGTTCACTTCCTGTTGTGGGGCGCGCATGGGTGCTTCTTCTTTTGCAGACATCTTGATGGTTGATTCATTTGTATAGGAGCAGAACAAGCCTACCAGGAGCAACCAGAGGCCGCTCCGGAGGTGCTGTCGGCTTCGACTACGCCGCCATGGGGCGATTCCCCAACAAGGGATCATTCCCCGGCAAGGGAGGGATCCCCGGCAAGGGGCAGAACCAGTGAGCCCCCAGTGGTGGAGCCCATGGTCACGGAGCCCAGCACAGGTAACCCTGCTTGTCGGAGATCTTCCCTTGGGTTCTTCTTCTGATCTTCTTTCTTCTTTTTTTGGATATTTGCTTGACTTTTCTTTCCTCTCCCCGTCCTCAGATCCCCCTCTTGCAGACCCGATGGAGACTGAGGCCACCGGCGAGGAAGACGCGTGCAGCAACACTGAAGGTGCCGCTACTGACGAGGGAGAGGCCGGCGCTGATGAACCCGCCAACGAAGAAGCCCCCAAGGCTGCCGGCGCAGGAGCCGGCGAGGGGTCCGGCGATCGTACTAATGACCCGGAGGGCACAGGAGCGCAAGGCGCTGCACCGTCCGCCGACCCCTCCGCCGCTGATGCAGCGCCGGGATCCAAAGAGCCCCAGCCGGGCGCATACTTGAAGGCCGGTGAGGGTGTATATATCAAGCTTCCCTGGGCGTCGAGCTCCAGGGCGCCGGTTGAAGGCGAGGAGTTTGACGGGGAAGTACTCGCCTCTGTTGGGCTGGCAGTGGTTGACGCGCCCAGCAGCAGCAGTGGCGAGTCCGAGGAGGAGCAGCTGCTCCGGAAGTTGGTGTCACTCTACCGCGCCCGGCAAGCGAAGCTTGAGTCCCGGGAAGCGCTTGTCGCGCGGGCAGGAGTTGACATAGAGAAGCATGCGGAGGAGCTCAAGAGCCGCAACCAGGAGGCCCTCCGATCCATTGCGGAGGAGAGGGCGCAGCTTGACGAGGTGAAGAAGGCGTTCATCCTGGAAAAGGCTGAGGCCGAGGAGCAGCAGAGGCTCGCCGCCGAGGAGATGTCCAGGCGGGAAGGTGAGCTGACACAGAACAAGGCTAGTCTGGACAGCCATGAGGAGGAGCTCGCCGCACGAGAGCAGTCACTTGGCGGGGCGCTCAAGGTTGAAAAGGGCGCTGCCGAGGCCGCCAAGGAGTTAGAGGAGAAAGTGGCGCAGCTGGAGGCAGATATGGGAAAGAAGAATGAAGAGCTCGCCGCACTCCAGCGCGAGCGCGAGAAGGACGCACTTGCCCATGGCGATCTGCAAGCTCAACTCGCCGAGAAGGCCAAGGAACTGAACGCCGCCAAGGACTCAAGCGCTGATCTGGAGATGAAGCTGGCCACCTTGACGGAGACACTGGACGCCGCCAAGAAGCGAGAGGATGACTTGAAGAAGGAGCTCAAGGGCAATGAGGAGCTGCTGACAAGGGCCGCTGAGACCCAGAACACCTTCAAGGCCACGGTGGAGCTCTGGACGGAGTGCCTCGTCAACATCGCTGCATCCATCAACGAGGAGCTGGCGGAGCTGGACTTGGCGGGCTTCGGGTACTCCACTGAGGAAAACCTCCAGCCCAGCGCCAAGCTTACGCTTTTCTTCAAGGGAGTGGTGACGGCTCTCCAGCAGCTCCGGGAAAGGATCCCAAAGAAGCTGGCCAACGAGTCGCGCGCGATCTGCGCCAAGGTCTTGGAGAAGGTGCTGGTGAAGATACTCTTCCGCAACCCGAACCTCGACCTCTCCCGTGTCCTCAAGAAGCTGTCGGCAGGTGCCGATCTTGAAGAGCTCAAAGCCATCATCGCACCCATTGTGGACAAGATCAATGATGTCAGGAGGGTCGATGGCGAGCGCGTGGATTAGGCCACCCTTCTTCTCCCTTTCCTTGCCGCTGCTAGATATGTCATAGGAATAACTCATCAGGGCGCGGCAAGTTATTTATTGTAATATAACTTTGGTCTGGGTACTGTCTGCTATGTTACTTCCTTTATTCGATTCCATTCCTTGTATGTTTTTACCCTTGCGCTTTTAGGGACCTTGCCGGTGCAAACACGCTTGCCGCAAGCACTGAGTGCGGAACATCAGCAGCCTGCTGGCGGTGTTGCCTCCGGCAAGAAACCTTGTCGGGACTAGTTGCTGCACTCTTTCATTGTTGAGCGGACTCGAAACAAAATAAGGGCGCAACTTAGCCACGAACTGGTTCCTCCGCGCACAGGTTTTCCATACAAGGTACGGTCGTTCAAGGAATATAACTTAAAAATTTAAAATTGATCATACTCAAACTTTGGCAACTTAGCTTTTCTGTCGTTTGTGTCCTGGCAAGTCTTAAGCTTCTTTGAACGACGCCTGGTCCATATGTTTATCCTCTCCTCTCCCCCCCCCCCCCCCCCGGTGAACTTGTGGGCGGAGGGTCCTTCTTTTTTGAGCAAAAGAAAGAAGAGAAAATAAAGTTATGGAGCCTTAAGGCTCGTTATTGCTTACCGGGAGCAAGTTCTGCACAAAGTGTCAGTGTATACATGCTACAAAAAGAAAAAGGCATGCAATTTGACAATATGTAATGAACATATGATCTTTATTTAGGCACGGGATCTGCGCCCGGCTTTGTACAAAGGGTTACATGCAACAGTGGCAAGGCTTGTACAAAAAGGTGGTTGCCGGGACAGCAGGTTCCGGCAACCGCGCCTTATGGATAAAACTTACGAAGATGCTCTATGTTCCAGGAGTTGCTCACCGGAATGCCATCTTCGGTCTCAAGGCGGACAGCGCCAGGCCTAGTGACTCGTTTTACCCGATAAGGGCCTTCCCACTTCGGCGTCAACTTGTTGGAATTCTTGGCGGATTGAACGTGCCGAAGAACAAGGTCACCTTCCTCGAAGCTTCTAGCATTAACTTTGCGGCTATGGTAGCGGCGCAAAGCTTCCTGGTAACGAGCAGCTCGTGCAGCAGCCTGAAGACGATCTTCCTCGAGGAGCAGCGCGTCATCTTGCCGCAGCTGCTCTTGCTCAAGCTCATCATAAGCGAGCACTCGAGGCGATCTGTATACGAGTTCCGTGGGGAGAACTGCCTCTGCTCCGTAAACAAGAGCAAAAGGTGTCTAGCCAGTGGCTCGATTTGGCGTTGTTCTGATCGACCAAAGAACCACTGGCAGCTCCTCGATCCAATTTCTCCCGCACTTGTGCAGCCTGTCGAAAGTTCTGGTCTTGAGCCCGCGCAGCACTTCAGCGTTTGCCCTCTCCGCTTGACCATTGCTTCTCGGGTGAGCAACAGAAGCGAAGCAGATCTTGGCGCCAAGATCTTGGACGTACTGCATGAAGGTGCGCCTCGTGAATTGTGTGCCGTTGTCGGTGATGATCCTGTTAGGGACTCCGAAACGGCAAACAATTGACCTGAAGAACTTGACTGCTAACTGTGCTGTCACCTTTCTCACTGGTTCCACTTCAGGCCACTTTGTGAACTTGTCGATTGCAACGTACAAGTACTCAAAGCCCCCGACAGCTCGGGGAAAGGGGCCGAGGATGTCAAGCCCCCAGACCAAAAATGGCCAGGATAAAGGGATTGTTTGGAGAGCTTGAGCTGGTTGATGTATCTGTTTGGAGTGGAACTGGCACGCTTCACACTTGGTTACTTGTGCAGTTGCATCCTGGAGGGCTGTCGGCCAAAAGAAACCTTGCCGGAAAGCTTTGCCGGCAAGTGCTCTTGCGCCAATGTGGTGACCACATATGCCTCCGTGTATCTCTGCCAACAGCTCTTGTCCTTCTTCCCGAGAAATGCACTTCAATTTCACTCCGTTGAATCTTCTTCTGTACAGTATGTCATCGACAAACTGGTACATACTTGATTGCCGAGCTACTTTCTCTGCTTCTTCTTGCTTTTCGGGAAGTTCCCCTATTTGAAGGAAATGGACTATCTGCTGTGCCCATGTCGGAGCTTGTGGCTCAACGACAAGGACTAAAGGCGCAAATGCTGCTGCGGGAACATCTGCTTCTACGGCAAGAATATGGGATCCTGCCGGAGCGTGATGCTCCCCAGCAAGCGTGTCAAGACACAGCTTGTCGGGAGCGTCTGCTTCAATGGAACAAACCCTAGGGCTTGTCGGAGCAGACTGCTCATCAGCACTTTCTGTGTTGATCCTGGGGACCTTCTTGGCGGCGGCTTCAGGGAGCTCTGCCGGAAAGTAGTCGCCAGTAACCAACTTTCTCTTCCTGCTCTGTCCAGTTGATGGTGTCACAGATGGTTGAGTCAGCTTGAGCACAAAAATCCCTGGTTCCACAAGTAACTTGAGTGCGGCACACTTTGACAGGCCATTTGCAATGTCGTTCTGAGCTCTCGGAACATGTTCCATCTGCAGGTCGTCAAAATGCTCTTCCAGCTTCCTCACTTCATCAATGTAGGCTTCCATCAGCGGACTTTGATAATCTTTATTAACTTGGCGGACGACAAGCTGTGAGTCACCCCTGACAATAAGCTTCTTGATCCCAAGTTCTGCTGCTATTCTGAGTCCGGCAAGCAAGCCTTCATACTCTGCAGTATTGTCCGTTGCTTGCTCCTTTGGAAAGTGCATCTGGACCACATATTTGAGGTGCTCTCTGGTGGGTGCGACAAGTAGTACGCCCGCACCAGCGCCTTGCAGCGAGAAGGCACCATCAAAGTACATGATCCATTCCTTGCTCGCTTCCTTGTCGGGGATGCTCTTCTCCGGAATTTCTTCATCAGGTGTTGGCGTCCACTCTGCTATGAATTCTGCCAATGCTTGGCTCTGGATAGTTGAAGTACTTTCAAACTTGAGGCCAAAGCTTGACAGTTCTAGTGCCCACTCGACAATCCTGCCTGTTGCTTCTGGATTTTGCAGTATCCTCTTCAACGGAAAGCGAGTGACAACTATGATCTCATGTGCTTGAAAGTAATGGTGCAGCTTCCTCGAGGCCATGACAAGGCCGAAAAGCAACTTCTGCACACCAGAGTACCTTGATCTAGCCCCCTGCAGAAGGGAACTGACGAAGTAAACTGGGCGCTGCACCATCTTCTTCTGTTTCTCTTCTTGTGGCTGCACAGATTCATCCTTGCCGGAGCCAGAGCTTGACGGGGAAGCCCCCTGCTTGTTGCTGGACTCGCTTGCCGCGGTTGCTGGCTCATCATCTGCCTCCCTCTCCGCTACTAACGCAGCACTAACCACTTGATTGGTTGCCGCCAGATATAGCAGCAACTTCTCTTGTGGTTTAGGTGCGACAAGTGTTGGAGTGGAGGATAGGTATCTCTTCAAGTCATGTAGCGCGGCCTCCGCTTCCGGAGTCCATTTCATTGGACCTGCCTTTTTCAAAATTTTGAAAAATGGCAGGGCGCGCTCAGCAGACTTAGAGATGAACCTACTGAGAGCAGCAACGCAGCCGGCAAGCCTTCGCACATCCTTGACGCGCTTCGGGGCTTCAATCTGCTCGATGGCTTTGATCTTGTCGGGGTTGGCTTCAATCCCCTGCTGAGATATAAAGAATCCGAGAAGCTTGCCGGAAGGAACTCCAAACACACACTTCTCGGGATTCAACTTGAGATTGATCTTGCGCAGATTTGCAAAAGTCTCGTCCAAATCTTGGATCAGAGTCTCTTTGTCCTTGCTCTTGACCACTATGTCATCCATGTAAGCTTCTACATTTCTGTGCAACTGTGGCTCAAAAGCATGGCTGACTACTCTTGCAAATGTTGAACCAGCATTCTTTAGTCCGAAGGGCATCCGTACAAAACAGTACGTGCCACATGGAGTAATGAATGCGGTTTTCTCTTCATCCTCTTCTGCCATGAAGATCTGATGATAGCCTGAGTATGCATCAAGGAATGAAAGCAGGTCACATCCTGCTGTGGAGTCGACAATTTGGTTAATGCGCGGCAAGGGAAATGGATCCTTGGGACAAGCTTTATTAACATCAGTGAAGTCAATACAAAGCCTCTACTTCCCGTTTGCTTTGCGCACGACTACTGGATTGGCTAACCACGTTGGATGGAGTACTCCTCGGACCAAGCCTGCTGCTTCCAACTTCTTGATCTCCTCTGCAATGAACTCTTGACGCTCCATTGCTTGTTTCCTGACTCTCTGCTTGACGGGCCACGCGTGAGGGTAGACGGCAAGGTGGTGCTCAATTACTTTCCTGGGAACACCAGGGATATCAGATGGTTGCCATGCAAACACATCGACATTCGCCCGCAGGAAAGCAACGAGCGCGCTTTCCTATTTAGGATCAAGCATGGCACTGATGGTGAAGGTACCACCAGTGCCGTCCTCCTTTGCGACCACTTTCTTGGTCTCTGGTGAAGCTGTCTTTTCCCTCTTGCACTTGCCGGTGGATCTCGATGGTGCGTCCTCGATGGTAGCGCAGCATTTCGAAGAGGTGTGCTTGCCGGAGTGGGCATCAGAGCTACTCTTGCCAGACTTGGTCTTCTTCTTCTTCCCCCCGAGAGCTTCAGCGGCAAGTGGGTTGCGCTCTGCTGCAGCTGCTGCTTCCCGGTAGATCTTGTCGGTGCAGATAAGTGCATCTTTCTTGTCGCCGTGGACAGAAATAACACTTATCGGACCGGGCATTTTGAGCACGTTGTAAGCATAATGAGAGGCTGCCATGAACTTGGCAGGCGCTGGACGGCCGAGTATCCCATTGTAGGGTAATGGGAAATCAGCAACGTCAAATGTGACTCTCTCTGTCCTGAAATTCAGCTCGCTGCCAAACGTCACTGGCAGTGTGATCTTCCCCTTCGGCTTGCTTCTTCCCGGGTTGATTCCTTGAAAGGTACCAGTTTCTTCGAGCTCGCTGTCGGGGATCTGGAGCTTGTTGAGCACCGCGAAAGAGATCAGATTTAGGCCGGCCCTGCCGTCAACCAACATCTTCTTGACCTTGAGGTTGCGGATGGTTGGCGAAACCAACATCGGCAAGCACCCGACCGCAGTGATGCGATCAGGGTGATCCTCAACATCAAAGACGATGGGCGTGCTGGACCACTTCAGGGGCTTGCGCGATTCGACTGATGGTTCTGCTGCATTCACCTCCCGCACCCACTGTTTGAGTTGACGGTGCGAGGTGTGCAGGGAAGCACCGCCGTCAACACACAAAACCTCCGTCGCCTTCTGAAATTCTTGCTCGTCGGTCTCATCTTCCTCCATCTCATCATCTTCATCTTCGTCTTCATCCTTGTCGCGGCCACGGGGAGGTCTGTCTCCTTGCCGCTGCTTGGCCTTGCCGCGGCGCCCTCCCCGAGCGGGAAGCTTCTTGCCGGATCCTCCGCCACCTTCCCGGGCCTTTTCCTTGTCGCGACGCTCATATTCAGCTTTCTGTAGCTCTGCCATCTACTCAACCTTCTTGCATGCTTGGAGGTCATGGCCCTTGGTGCGATGGATCTTGCAGTACTGCTTGCCGGAGCCGTCCTGCTTGTCAGCGGCCACCACAACCTCGCCGGAGTCGCCAGCTTTGGCCTTGTCGGAGCCGCTTCCGTTGCTGGACTGCTCAACAACCAGCACATCCTTAGCCTTTCTCTTTCTGTTATTCCTCCTCCGATTCTTCTTTGCCGGAAGGGCATCCTCACTGTCAGATCCTTCTACTCCTGTATTCTCTCCGGGGATTTTCCTCCCCTCTTCAGCCCGTGCAGACTTGTCGGCCAGAACGTATAGCTCGCTGACATCTCTGATCTTGCACATCGCCATCTCCTCCCTCATCCTGCGGTTACGCACGTTCTGATGGAACGCGCTGATAACCGCGGCAGGGTGGACGTCTGGGATGTTGCGCTGCACCTGGCTGAATCTCTGTATGTACTTGCGCAGGGATTCTCCTTCCTTCTAGGCAAGCAAATGAAGACCGCTTTCCTGGCCATTGGGCTTGTGGCCGCCTGTGAATGCGCCGACAAACTGATGGCACAGGTCCGCCCACGAAGAAATGGAGCTGTCCGGCAAGTGCATGAGCCAAGATTTGACATTGGGCTTGAGCACCAGCGGGAAGTAGTTGGCGAGGATCTTCTCATCGCGCCCCCCGGCAGCCTGCACCGCGATGGTGTAGACGCTGAGGAACTCCGACGGATGTATCCTGCCATCGTACTTCTCGGGTACGTCTGGTTTGAAGTTCTTGGTACTGGGCCACTGGACTTGCCGCAGCTCACGGGTGAACGCAGGGCATCCTACCGCGTACGGCAAGTCGCCTGGTTCCCCCGGCGCATGCATATCGACGGTGGGCCCAGCGCGCGGGTCGGATTGACGCCGCGCTTCTCTTCTGCGCTCGATGCGAGTACGAGCGTCTTCGTGTCGTCGTTCTTGGAGAACGTGGTGCTGATCGCGGCGAGCTCGCGGGTCCGACGACGCGGTGGAGTCGGTGTCGAGGTTGGACCGGCGAGCTGGCGATCTTGGCCTTCGGGGCGGGGAGTGCATGGTGGTGGCACCCCCAGCGGTCTTGTCAGCGTCGGCTTGCGCCTGGGCGTCTTGCCGGGGCTTCGATGTGCTCGGTTGCAGGGCTTGTCGCCGTTGGCGAAGCCAATGAGGCTATAAATGGCGGCCCTCCAGTCGTCGATCTTGTCCGGCGCTGGAGGGTAATCTAGAAGCAGCTGGGCTCGGGCCAGCGCTTCCTCTGGAGTCTTGGGCAGTGGTGGCGAGCGACGCGAGGTGCGGGACATGCTCAAACTCCTAACAGTGTTAGAAGGAGCAGCATCTCGCTCAGGCGACCGCACTGCGCTCGTGCCAGCGTGCTGGCGTGCGTGCTGGCCTTGAGCGTCCCGCGACCCACCAGCTTGGCCTTGTTCCAACGCGAGTACGGTGCTAGGAGCACCGTGGTGTTGTCGATCCTGCACCTCCTGGGAGGGGAGCGGTGGACGTGCAGACGCTGAACCTTGCGGGGCCTTGTCCTTGGACCTGGTGACGACGTGAGTCCCACCGTCGGCGCCCGCTCCTCCGCCGGCGTCCACCCCACCGCCCGTCTGCTCCGGTGGCGGTAGGATAGTCGCGGACGGAGTGGCCACCTCCGAAGCCTTCTTCTTCGGTGGCATGTCGATGAAGATGTTGATGTAGCGCGTGCGGAGACCGGATCAGGTTCGCACAACCTCGACGCCCCCTACCTGGCGCGCCAAAGATGTCGTGGCTGGAGGGACGAGCACCTATCGGGCAGGGCGCCTTTTCTGGTCCGGCAGGGAGCGGAGGGCGCACGAAGAGCAGATCGAGGCCGGGCGCGCGGGGGAGGGATTTTTACCCAGCTTCGGAGCTCTCCGGAGAGATAAAACTCCTACTGCTGCTTTGTGTTTGTATTTGTTCTTGCTCGAAAGCGTGGGTATGCTGTGGTTTTCGAATGAGTCGGACTGGACCGAACCCCTTCTACGTGCGCACGGGCCTCCTTTTTATAGTCTAAAGGGGTCACCGACAGGTGGCAACGCAGAGAGAGGGGTAGAAAGGTAAAAACGTGGGTTGGTACAACCACTATCAACAGTGTCCCCTACCTAACTCTGACGGCAGGGGACAAGAGCATTTAATGCCCGTCCGGTCGCTCCAACAGTGCAGGAAGCGACCGTTAGGGGCGCCACCGATCGCCACGATGGCCTCCTAGTCACCTTCACTTGCCACCTCGCACCGCTAGGCTGCACAGCTACACGCCACGTGCACCAGGAGTGATCCTGTGGCGACACGTCGTCGGGTGAGCTAGAGCGCGGGCGCAGAGTGGTGGCCTCGCCACGGCAAGTGCCTTGCCGCGGTCGCTGTCTTGTCGCACCCGCCAGCTTGCCGCTCGTCGGGTCTTGCCGGGACGCGCGGCGCGTCGTGGCAAGTTTTCTGAAGTGCCTTGGTTGGCCTTCCCGGCAAGCTCCTCTTGCCGGGGTCTTGTTCTTCCCGGCAAGCTTCTCTTGCCGGGGCCTTGTCCTTCCCGGCAAGCTCCTCTTGCCGGGGCCTTGTCTTCAAAGTTAACACTTTGTTCTTGAATGGTAGTAAATGGGAATGACGAAGGGTCTTGGCGGGCGTCCGGCAAGCCTTGCCACGGGACGCTGCGACTGCCCGTGCACAAGTTCGGGGTACTAAGGTACCCCTATTTTAGTACACCGACACGGCACGAAGATGGAATCGGACTCTGGAGCTAGTTTGACAGACGGCTTAAGGAGGCGTTGGAGGGAGACGCCGGTTGGTATAGCTTGCCGGGTGGAGCCTATTCGCGCCAGGGCATGTGCTTGCTCGTTGTCGGCTCGTGGCACATGGAGGAACTCGCACCCTTGCTGAGTTGCTGAACGAGGAAGCGGTAGCTCGCCATGTTTGCGTCCTTGGCGTCCCAGTCGCTGGATGATTATTGGACTACCAAGTCTGAGTCGCCATAACACAGGATCTGGCGGATGCCGAGTTCTTTGGCTAGCCGGAGTCCGTGTATGAGCGCCTCGTACTCGACCACGTTGTTGGAGGCGGAAAAATGAATTTGCAGTGTGTATCTGAGCTTGTCGCCTTTGGGAGAGGTGAGGACGATGTTGGCTCCCAAGCCGGTGCGCATCTTGGATCCATCAAAGTGCATCCGCCAATGGGTGGAGTCGGGCGCAGGTTGCAGGTACTGGGTCTCGGCCCAATCGACGAGGAAGTCGGCCAATCCTTGGGACTTGATGGCAGTGCGAGGCTGATAGAAGATCGTATACGGGGCCAACGCAATGGCCTATTTGGCCACCCGGCCGGATGCATCCCGGCTACCTATGATCTCGGCTAGCGGGGCAGTGCATACGACCGTGATGGGGTGCTCCTAGAAGTAGGGCTTGAGCTTCTTGGCGGCGAAGTACACGCCATAGCACATCTTCTGATAGTGTGGATAGTTCTGCTTTGATGCAGACAGTACTTCACTCAGGTAATAGACCGGCCTCTCGACTGGCTGAACTCGGCCCTCTTCCGAGCGTTCAACCACGATGACAGTGCTGACCACTCTGCTAGTGGCGGCGATGTAAAGGAGCATGGGCTCTTTCTCGGTTGGTGCCGCCAGGACAGGCGGCGTGGACAGCGTCTTTTTTAACTCGTGGAAAGCTTGATCTGCTTGGTCCTTACACTCGAAGTGAGTGGACTTCTTCATGAGTCGGTAGAGAGGGAGGGCCTTCTCCCCGAGCCGGCTGATGAAGCGGTTGAGGGAGGCCAAGCATCCGGTAAATTTCTGGACATCTCTTAGCTTGGCAGGAATCTCCATTCTCTCTATAGCCTTGATCTTCACCGGGTTGCACTCAATGCCGCGTTCGGAGACCAAAAAGCCTAGGGGCTGGCCGGTTGGCACTCCGAACACGCATTTTCCGGATTAAGCTTGATCTGAAACTGGTGCAAGTTCTCGAACGTCTCTTTGAGGTCTTCCAGCAGGGTGCCGCGCTTCTCCATCTTCACCACAATATCATCTACATAGACGTGGGCATTTCTGCCGAGTTGCTTGAGGAGGCATTTCTGCATGCAACGCTGAAAAGTGGCACCGGCATTTCTCAAGCCGAATGTCATAGTCAGGTAGCAGAAAGCTCCGAATGGTGTGATGAAGGCGGTCTTCAGGCGGTCAGCCGGATCCAATTTTATCTGGTGGTAGCCTGAGTAAGCATCCAAAAAACTCAACAGCTCGCATCCGGCTGTGGAGTCTATCACTTGATCAATCCTTGGCAGGGCAATAGAATCTCTGGGGCAGGCTTTGTTGAGGCTAGTGTAGTCAATACACATGCGCCATTGCTTGTTCTTCTTCAGCACCAGGACTGGGTTGGCAAGCCACTCGGGGAAGAAAACCGCCATGATGAAGCCGGCTGCCAGAAGCCAGGCTATCTCTTCTCCGACTACTCTTCTCTTTTCCTCTGACAGGCGGCGCAAGGGCTGTTTGACTGGCTTGGCGTCCTTCCGGACATGTAGCTTGTGCTCGGCGAAATCCATCAGGACACCCGGCATGTCTTTGGGAGACCATGCAAAGATGTCCAGATTCTCACGAAGGAAATCAACGAGCTCGCTTTCCTATTTGCTGTCAAGGCCGGTTCCCATGACCGCGTATCTCTTCGGGTGCTCCGGGTCCAGAGGTATCTTCTTGGTTTCTTTGGCCGGCTGGAAAGAACACTGAGCCTCACATTCCTTTGAATCGGGGGTCAAGGCCGGCTGTTTGCCGGCCATGGCCACGACTCGGTCTAGCATCTTCTTTTCCTCAGCAATCACGAGGGACTCGGCCAGCCGGCTGCTAGCAGCCGCACACTCGGCGGATTTCTTGTAGTCTCCGGATATGGTGATGATGCCCTTGGAACTCGGCATCTTCATCTTGAGGTAGGCATAGTGTGGTACAGCCATGAACTTGGCCAACGCGGGTCGGCCAAGCAGCGCGTGGTAAGGGCTCTCCAGATCCACTACCTCGAACCATATTGCTTCTCTGCGGAAATGATCTTTGTCTCCAAAGAGGACGTATATCTTGATCTTGCCGATCGAAGCACAAGACAGGCCGGGTACAATGCCATGGAACACGGTCCGACTCGGCATGAGCTGCCTTGTCTTGACGTTCAGCTTCTCCATGGTATCATGGTACAGTATGTTGATGCTGCTTCCGCCATCTATCAGCACGCGGGAGAATCGGGCAACCCGCTGATCCGTTGCGAGGGTGGCATCCAAGACCAATGCATAAGAGCCGGGTGATGGCATCACCTCTGGGTGATCGGCCCGGCTCCAACTGATAGGCTTCTCCGACCAGTGCATGAACTCGGGGTTGTTAGATGCTACCGCATTGACTGCTTGGTGTTATCGGCGCCGACTTCGCCGATCTTCTGGTTGGCTCGTAAAGACGACGTAGGCGGCATGCTCGTCAGGGAACTCATCGTGGACGGCTCCGACTGCTGGCCGAGCGACCGGCTGTTGCGGAGCAGGAGGCGGCTGACCAGCAGGCGGAGGCGGCACCAGTCCCTCGCCTTTGGAGATTCGCGTGAGCCAATGACACTTCCGAGTGGTGTGGTTGGAGGCTTTCGTGCCGCTGTGGAACTTGCAGGGGGCATCAAGTGCTTGCTAATAGGAGAAAGCCGGCTGCCGAGATAGCCTGCCGCCCTTCTGCTTCTTGGGCGCGGGCCGCCCCTCAGGTTGCTCGTCTTCAACTGTGGCTACTTGCCGACTGGCGGAAGTCGGCATCGGAGCCTTGCGCTTGTTGTCGTTCTGGTACGGGCACCGAGTGGACTCTCCAGCCGGCGTCTTGGGAGCTGGCGCAAGCACCTTCCCGGAAGCGTCGAATCGAAGCTCGGTCTTCATGCAGGAGTCGGTCGTGGCGTATTTGTCTGCGATGATCAGCAGCTCGTCGAGGGTAGTCGGCTCGTCACAGAGGAGTCGGTGCTTGAGGAGGGTGCCTTCTCGGCACCCGGCCGTGAAGTACTCTATTGCTTGACCTCGTGCACCCCTTTGCAGGAGTTTCGGAGCTCGGCCCAACGCGTAAGGTAGTCACGAGTCGACTCGTTGGGTCCTTGTACGCACAAGGAGAGCTGTCGGGGCTTGGGAGCCCGCTTGTAGGTGCTGGTGAAGTTGCGGATGAAGGCTTTCGTGAAGTCAAGCCAGCTGTTGACGCTGTAGGGCTTGAGGCTATTGATCCAGGTGCGTGTCGTGCCCTAGAGCATTAGGGGGACGTATTTTACGGCAACATGCCTATTGCCATTCGCAATGCAAACTGCGGTGGAGTAGTCAATCAACCAATCTTCCGGCTTCACGGAGCCGTTGTACTTGGGCGTGTCTCTTGGGAGCGAGAACCCTTTGGGGAAGGGCTTGTCACAGATGCGGGGGCCGAAGCAGGGCGGGCCGACATCATCTTCTTCTTCTAACGCCAGGGATCGCGCAAGGCGGTCGATTCGATGGCGGGCATCGTTTTCATCGACTCCTTCGCGGTGACCTAGTCGGCCGCTGAGAGTCGGGTGCGTGACAGGCGGCGGGGTGGGATATCTCTCCACGCGAGGTGGAGGAGGAAGCGGATCGCCTCGTCGCTCCACGGCTCGAGGGTGGCCTTCTGCGTCGCGCTCGATAGTGACTCGAGTCCGGCTGCGGCTGGCAGCTGGCTCCTTTTCCTGCCTCGCGCGGGCTCCGCCCGCGGTTGGCGTACGCGACATTGCGTCGTGCTCTCTGCATGGGGGAGGGCTCTCGGCGCGGACGCCGGCTTCGTGCAGCTTCGCGGCCGCGTCGATCAGCTGCTGGATTCGCCTGGTCATGTAGGGGAGCTCGTCGGCCCCTACACCGTTCAGCTCGTCTACGACCGACTAGGCGGCGCGTAGGTTCTCAAGAGGCGTGGCGTAGACTGGGCGTTCTGCCCCCAGCATGTCGGCGATGGCTACGCCGCATTTCTGGACAACGCCGGCCTGGCTCGGTCCATCGGGAGGTGGCGTTCCGAAGGCGGCGCGGTCGATCTCACGCTGGTGGGCCTCGGTGAGGCGTCTCATGGTGGCTAGTTTCTGGCCCACCGCGACAAGGGCAAGGCGGCGAGCCTCCAGCGCCTCGGCGTCGGTGTCGGCCGGGATGGGGACGGACAAGTCCTGCAGTGCCGCTTGTAGGGCGTCGTGGGTGTTCTTGCCGGAGGCGACTCCGTGGCTGATGACCAGCACCTCGGTGACGGTGTTGACGCCACTGTCGGCTCGCGGGAGAGGATCGTCGAAGACCACCACGTTGGTAGGGAAAGCGTCAAGTGATGCAGTGTTGGAGTCGACAAGCATCGGGTCGGTGGAACCGACCGACTCCAAATCCACAGCAGGCTCGCAAGAGACATGGAGTTGGTCGAGGAGGCTAACAAGGCGGCTCTCGAGGCAGCTGGTGCCCACATCGGATGCGGGCTCGTCGGAGATGCAAACCTTGCCAAGGAGATTGGCGAGGCAGCTCGCCACGCAGGCGTCATCGACACCTCGCAGCGCATCGAGGCAAGCGCCAACGGGCATGCCGGGCTGGCTACGCTCGCTAGGGAGGAAAAGGGTTCCCGTCCAGAGTAGGTCTCCAGACGACGGTGCACTTGGCCCCATGGTGGGCGCCAAATGTCGGGTGGTTGGTGCGACATATGCCAACGGGTGGCTTATCATTGTGGGAGCCAATAAGATGTCGCCGGTACCTGGAAACGGGATAAGGCGAAGACATGCACGCCGGCGGATCTTACCCAGGTTCGGGGCTCTCCGTGGAGATAACACCCCTAGTCCTGCTCTGCGGGGTCTCCGCATGATCACTAGATCAACAAGTAGCTACAAGAGGCTCCTTGAGCTGTTTGGCGAGAGGAGGAAGAAGAGGCAGTGCTAGCTCTCCTCTCCTCTCAAGGTTGTGTCTAAATCTATCAAGGTCAAACCCTTTGCATGGGTGCCCCGAGGGGTTTATATAGGCCTACCCACCGGGGGTACAATGGTAATTCGACTGGGCCGGGGCCCAGCTGTCAGTGTCTACACTGGCCGGCTTCTCCGCCGACAGCTGGGGCCCGCCGACTAGTGGGTCCCGCCGGCTACTGGATTTCTGGTAGACTGGTAGGCCCCACCGCTTGGGGGTCTTGTCGGGGGCTGGTTACTATTGCCTCACCTTTGATGACGAGGGCTTGGTCGAGGTAAGCGTGGCTACAGTGCCGCCGCCTTGCGGGCGCTCACTGTAGCCTCACCTCGTCTTGTCTCCTTAATTCGGCTCATTCTTCGAGGGAGGGATCAAGCCGGCTGGGGAGAGCCGGCTTCATCCCTGGCCGACTAGGGGGCGTGCGGCCGCCTTCGGATGACCCTCTGACCAAAGGGGCCCGCCGCCTGCGGGCCATGCCGTCAGTTTGTCGTGGGTGATGTAATGGTCAGCATGGCAATAGTACCACGCCGGACGGGTCATGGCAGCCCCCTACGGTGCACTGTAGCCATGCGAACCCCGGGATTCGGGGGCGGCGTATCACACTGTTGCCACGCCCTGTCTCGTCGTCATTATGCCAGAACAAGCTCCGAATGCCCGATCTGGTCCATCTATTGGGGGTGGCTTCCTGGAGTCGGCCATGTGATGGCCGGCTTTATGGAGTCGGCCATGTGGTGGCCGGCTTTATGGAGTCGGCTTCTTGGCCAGGCCGCCCCGGTAGCCGGCCAAAGGGGTAGCCGGCAAGGGGAAGGCGGCCCGGCGTCTTGGATACTTGACGATTCGATCAGGCTCGGTGGTCATCGGGATCGCCGTGCCCCGCTCTACAGCGTCCGAGGTGTTGTCCTCGGGCGCCTTCTAGACAGTCTCGTCCGCTCCTCCCCGGCCAGGAGATGGCCTTTGGGATGACACCTCGGTGTCCTCCATGGCAGGGGGAGAGAGGGCGAGAGATGGCCCATCACTCTCCACCTCTCCAGGTGCTAGAGAGTTTCCCTCCGAAGAGGAGGGAATCAGGATCTCGCGCGAAGGGCTGAAAAGCATAAAAAGATTGGGTATGATAGAGGCAGATTAAAGCAATAATTGAACGAGTAAGTATCTGACACTTACGTTTCGGCTAGGGGCTTCTCCCTTTGGACCGGGCTGTGTTCGGACTTTGAGTCCAAACTATCCAAGAGGACCACTCTCCCCTTCTTCGGCGTTGCCCCCTCCAGGTTCACGGAGGTTGTCCTCTTTCCCCTCCTCGTCTTGAGGGGGAGTCGCTCTCCACCTCTTCCTCCTCCTCCTCCTCTTCCTCCTCTTCATCCTCGTCTTCCTCATGAGAGGAGACGGCCTTGGTCTCTCCGGACACTGCTTCCGGAGGGCCTTTGCGGCGGGGCCCGTCCTTGGGTCCCTTGCCCTTCTTCTTGGTCTTCTTCTCCGGTGCCTTATAAGGCACCGGGACCAGCATCTCCTCAAGTTGAGGAGTGACTGGGTCTTCGGCAACAGAGCCGGACTCTTGATCCACTCCGACTTGTTTGTCCAGCCCTGTAAAGGATGGGTTAGTGAGTTTTTGTATCGACCGAACATATAAACTGGGTACATCTTCGGAAAGTTGAAATACTTACCAGAGAGGCCGGATTCGTGGCGTTGAGGCTGATGTCTTCAGTCTCCATCGGCCAGCTCTTCTGCCCCATGAGGAGCAGCTTCCACATTCCCTCGTGCGTAGTGCCGAGGAAATGATGTAGAGTCTACGGCTCCTCCGACTTGAATCCCCACAAGGGGGAAGCCCGGCGCTGGCAGGGGAGAATGCGGCGGAAGAGCATAATCTGAAAAACGTTGGTTAGACCAACGTTCTTCCCCAGCACGTTGGTGATGCGCATTTGCAGCACCCGCACCTCCGTCTGGGACCCCCAGCCGTGGCCCTTCACAGTCCAGGAGACGAGCCTCATGGGGGGTCCGGATCTGAAGTCCAGAATTGCCGCTCACTTAGTGCGGTGCGGCTCGGTGATATAAAACCACTCCTGTTGCCAGATCTTCACGGTCTCCACGAAGGCTCCCTTGGGCCACGTGGTGTTGGGCAGCTTGCTGATCATAGCTCCGCCGCAATCCGTGTGCTGCCTGTCTACCACCTTCAGCTTCACATTGAAGACCTTGAGCCATAGGTCGAAGTGTGGGTGGACGCCGAGGAGAGCTTCACACACGACGATGAACGCCGAGATGTGGAGGAAACAGTTCAGGGCTAGATCATGGAAATCTAGCCCGTAGTAGTACATGAGTCCACGCACGAATGGGTGGAGTGGAAAACCTAACCCTCTAAGGAAGTGGGGAAGGAAGACGACCCCTTCGTCGGGCTCTGGAGTGGGAATGACTTGACCCTCAGGGGGAAGCCTGTGCGCGATGTTGGCGGCAAGGTATCCCACACTATGGAGATTTTTTATCTCGTCCGTGACGGAGGAGGCCTCCCACTTGCCTTTGGAACCGGATCCGGCCATTGTCGAAGGAGGTGTGGTGGTGGTGGGAACGACGGGAACTTTTCGGGCGCTAAGAGCTTGGGAGATTGGAAGGCTGAGGAGATGTGAAGGCATGGGGGAGAAAGTAAAGATCCATTGCCCTCTTATAGGCGGTGAAAATGCCAACCATCCCCCTCTCGTGCCTTGAATCTCTCCTATTCCCAACGAAAGCGTGCACCGCAAACGGTTGGATTACCCAAATATTATTGATGAGCGACCCCATATTAAGTGGGCACGATCTCTGTTTTGACAGGACGTGCCAATGAGGTGTGGCCTCGAAGCACGGAACACGGGGTGTGAAAACGGTTCAAAATGTTGAAGGGTCAAGTCTGACTATTCGCTGAAAAAGTTGTCAGTAAAAGACAATGTTCTCATTTTTATATATATCCTGCCTTCGCGGCTAAGTGTTGTGTTCATTATGAAAAGTCAGATACAATTCTTTTACAGAGGAAATCCGATGTGTGCTATTCGTGGAACCCACCTTGCAATGCCGAAGATAATCTGCACGCCTACCATATCATCATTGAAGACTGGTTCAGGGGCTACTATGGGAGTCCTGGTTTAGGAGGTCCTCGGGCGTCCGGTCTATTGGATATGGGCCGGACTTGTGGGCCATCAAGATACAAGACCGAAGATCACCTCTCGTATCCGGGTGGGACTCCCGTATGCGTGGATGGCAAGTATAGGTACCCGGTATGCTATTTCCTTTCTGTTAAACCAACTTTGTACAACCCTAAGCCCCTCTGGTGTCTATATAAACCGGAGGGTTAGATCGGAGGCAGGATCACAATATTGCTAGGCTAGCCAATCTAGGGTTAGCCAACTGGATCTCGTGGTAGATCAACTCTTGTAACCCCTATACCCTCGAATATATTCTTTGTTCATAGTTACCTTCGGTCCTCAAACATACAGCTTGGGCCCCCCTACCCGAGATCCGCCGGTTTCGACACCAACAGTCGCCTCAACAATGAGCAACCATATATATGGATATAGCAGTTGAACACGCAAGGAAAAGCTATCCACAACCCAAGCGCGCCGATGGACACGAGCAGAGCGCGTCGCGGTGCCTAACAGCGAGCAAAACGCACTGCGGCGCCTAACGACGAGCAGAGGCCGGCACAGTGATACGTGGCAAATAAGACAAACTATGCGAACGATGTCGGAGACATCAAGCACGAATCAGATTAGAGTTGCGCGTGCGATACATGGCATACAGTTGATCCATCCAGCTGTTTGTGATGGAATAAGCCATGTGTGTTGTGGGCAAATGCTTGCTGGTATATAACCATTTGTGATTGATGAATTCATCGTTGACGGGTTACGTATTGCGGTCATTGTGCGATGTGATATGGTCTGTTTGCAGAACATCTATGCTCCGTGTACAGAAGAGCAACATATATATACTTGTAACATGACATGATTGCAATACCAAATTAAACATCCAATTACATTATATAACAAATACCATAAATATTGCAAGGTTAAAATTCAAAGATTACAATGCCCAAATTCAAACATTGCAAACCTTGTCATTTCTCCAAACGAACCCCGAAAAATTCCAAATTTTAACACAACACTCCTGTTGTTCTATGTTGACACTAGAGAAAAAATTGAAAGCAATAACAGGCAACGGATATCATTTCTTCCCCAAAGGTGGCACGTTCCCTACCAAAACCATCAGGCTTGTTGTGAGAAGCTCTGGTTTGTGAGAAGCTTATACCCAAACCTGCCCCAAATGGGATAAAAAATTTACCACGACATGTTGATGTCGCTCCATGATAGCATGCCAAGTTTCATGAATTTCAGACGAGTTTGGCATTTACTAGAATTTAAAAACCAGGTATCTCAATGTTTGCGGCTGAGTGGCGGTGGAAGGGTGTTTGACATTCATTCCCATTTCTTGCATGCGACCTAAGCATGCAACCAAGGATACGGATTTGAATTTTCAATCAATTTATATGCATTAGAGCATGTGCCTATAGTTCAAATTTGAATTATGCACATAAATGCATTGTGAACTCAGAAATGTCCAAACGAACCCAGAAAAATTCCAAATTTTAACAGAACACTCCTGTTTTTCTATGTTGACACTAGAGAAAAATTCAAAGCAATAATAGGCAACAGATATCGTTTCGTCCCCAAAGGTGGCACGTTCCCTACCGGAACCATCAGGCTCTTGTTGTGAGAAGCTTTGGTTTGTGAGAAGCTTATACCCAAACCTGCCCCAAATGAGATAAATAATTTACCATAGCATGTTGATGCCGCACCATGATAGCATGCCAAGTTTCATGAATTTTAGAAGGGTTTTTGATTTAGTAGAATTTAAAAAGCAGGTATCTCAATGTTTGCGGCTGAGTGACGGTGGCAGGGTGTTTGACATTCATTCCCATTTCTTGCATGGGACCTAAGCATGCAACTAAGGACATGGATTTTAATTTTCAACCAATTTATATGCATTAGAGCATGTGCCTGTAGTTCAAATTTGAATTATGCACATAAATGCATTGAAAACTCAATTAATGTATAAAAATGTCCAAACGAACCCCAAAAAATCCTAAAACTAAAACAACACTCATGTTGTTCTACGTTGTCACTAGAAAAAAATTGAAATCAAGAAGAGGCAACGGATATCGTTTCGTCCAGAAAGGTGAAACGTCCCTACCGTAACCATGAGGCTTGTTGTGAGAAGCTCTGGTTTGTGAGAAGCTTATATGCCCCAACCTGCCCCAAATGGGACAATATTTTTACCACTACATGTTGATGTTGTTCCACTAGAATTTAAAAACCATGTATCTCAATGTTAGCAGGCGAGCGACGGTGGCAAGGTGTTTGACATTCATTCTGATTTCTTGCATGGGACTTAAGCATGTAACCAAGGACACACATTCCAATTTTGAACCACTTTATATGCACTGGAGCATGTGCATGTAGTTAACATTTAAATCATGCACATGAATGCATAGAAAACTCAATTAATATATAAAAATGTCCAAACGAACCCCGAAAAATCCCAAAAAATGACACAACACTCGTGTTGTTCTATCTTGACACAAGAAAAATTTAAAAAGTAACAAGAGGTAATAGATATCATTTGTCCCCAAGGTGGCACGTTCCCTACCGAAACCAGCAGGCTTGTTGAGAGAGAAGCTCCGGTTTGCGAGAAGCTTATACCCAAAGCTGCCCCAAATGGGAAAATATTATTACCACGACATGTCGATGTCGTTCCATGATATCATGTCAAGTTTCATGAATTTCGGCCGAGTTTTTGATTTACTAGAATTTTAGAACCGTGTATCTCCATGTTAGCGGCCGAGCGACAGTGTCAGGGTGTTTGACATTCATTCTCATTTCTTGCATGTGACCTAAGCTTGCAACCAAGGACAAGCATTTGATTTTTCAACCTGTTTTTATGGATTGGAGCATGTGCATGTAGACCAATTTTGAATTATGCACATAAATGCCTAGAAAACTCAGTTAACGTATAAAAATGTCCAAACAATCCCCGAAAAAAATCCAAAAAATGCACAACACTCCTGTTGTTCTATGTTGACACGAGAAAAAATTTGAAAGTAATAAGAGGCAATAGATATTGTTTCGTCCCCCAAGGTGGCACGTTCCCTACCGAAACCATCAGGCTTGTTGCGAGAGAAGCACCGGTTTGCGAGAAGCTTATACCATAACCTGCCCCAAATGGGACAATATTTTTTTACCCCAGCATGTTGATGTCGTTCCATGATATGATGCTAAGGTTCGTGAATTTCAGACGGGTTATGTATGTACTAGAATTGCAAAAGCAAGCACCTCAACGTTTGCCGGAGAGCCACGGTGCCGTGGTGTTCGAAATTCATCCCCATTTCTTGCATGGGACATAAGCATAAACCCATGGACACATATATGATTTTACAACCCATGTTGGTGCACCCGGGCATGTGCATGTAGTTTAATTTTGAATTGTGCACCTCAAATGCCTAGAAAACCAAGTTAATGTACACAAATGTCCAAACAACCCCTGAATAATTCTAATTTTTTTTGACGACACACCTATAGTTGCATGTTCACCGCAGGTAAAAGTTCTAGCAATTCAAATGCTGTCCATTCCAGCTGTGACCCCATTATGTAATTAAAATCAAGACGAAAAATCAAGTAGATCGCACACAGTTTATTATCACCAACCATGTGAGATGTAGTACATAATATCCTGGACAACCGTCGGTTTATAGTACGCCTATGGCTTACGCGAGAAGGTTCGTCAGCTATAGTCCACGGCCGGCATGTCAAGCCCACTAGCTCGCTCCCTAAATACCCCCGCCTTTGCATCCCTCACAATCTCAAAAATATATGCTCGCCATTGACCCAATTTTTAGTAGCCCCGCCTTGTTACTCCTGCCTAGTAAAATTTTCATTTGTCACGGTTATTCCTCAAACACCACCTTAACCCCCCCTCCACACACACCACACACTCCCCAAAACCTCCACTCACAAAAACACACCACCCCCGAAACCATTGGTAGGTCGCCGCCATCGCCGTCGCCTCCATCCTCAACCCCTGCCTGTGTGCTGGGGATCTCGAGGAGCCAATGGCCCAAGAGAGGTTTATCACGGCCTCTTCGCCCGATGCTGGCGAGGTGGCTGCCAAGGTGTCCCCATCGTCCTCGGCGGGCTCTTTATTGATCCGTCGTTGCTGGTTCCCCGATCCGCCCGCCGCCACACCCCTACACCGGTTCGAGGACTTCCCCATCCTCCCTCGGACCCGACAGCCGACGAGGTCCTACCTCAGGGTCCGGCAGCGGCAGTGGGGGACGTGGGTCACCGAGATTATAGATCAGAAGACCCACACCGGCCGGTGGCTCGGTAGCTTCCACACGGCCGAGCTCGCAGCCATGAAGTACGACCGTTGGCAGGTCCGCTACCACGGCATGGCGGCTAGGCTCAATTTTCCCTTCGGCACATGTCCGGTCCACCTTGTTTTGCCGGAGCCAAGGGTAGTGAGCTCGGCTATGGCGTGGGAGGACTGTGAGGCATGGAGCGCCTCGAGGCCGAGGCTGCCGATGAGGCCTACATGCAAGAGCTCCAGCGGC
The DNA here is from genome assembly GCA_963921465.1 of Triticum timopheevii. Taxonomy (NCBI): domain Eukaryota; kingdom Viridiplantae; phylum Streptophyta; class Magnoliopsida; order Poales; family Poaceae; genus Triticum; species Triticum timopheevii. Next base: position 148,815,316 of record OY997270.1, read on the forward strand.
GGCACCCGGAGCTCATGGAGGCGGAGCGGGCGATCTTTCCCGGTGGTGAGGTTATCGTGCTCTCCTCCAATGACGAGGTTTAAGGTGGCGAGGACGGCGGTGCGTAGGGCGGTATGGTTATCGCGCTCTCCTCCGATGACGAGGTCAAAGGCGGCGAGGACGGCTGCACGGAGGGCATCGAGGTGGGCGGCAAGGACGAGGAGATCGACGTTGACGAGTGGAGGATTGTCTTCCCCAATGACCCCGACGACGGCACCGGCCCGGACTTGGCTTGCGGCACACTGTACCTGACGAGGAAGGATTGGCTCGACCTCCACTTCGACAGAAAGTAGTTTAGCTTAGTTCAAATTTATGTTTTATGTTTGGTTATGCAAAACTATCTATGTTTATGTTTGAATGCATGCTACTTTTGGTTGAACCTGCTTTGAAATTGATCAAATTGAAGTTTACAACATTAAGTGATGTCTACTACGCAACCTTCTTCTTGTAGACGTTGTTGGGCCTCCAAGTGTAGAGGTTTGTAGGACAGAAGCACATTTCCCTCAAGTGGATGACCTAAGGTTTATCAATCTGTGGGAGGCGTAGGATGAAGATGGTCTCTCTCAAACAACCTTGCAACCAAATAACAAAGAGTCTCTTGTGTCCCCAACACACCCAATACAATGGAAAATTTTATAGGTGCACTAGTTCGGCAAAGAGATGGTCATACAAGTGCAATATGGATGGTAGATATAGGTTTTTGTAATCTGAAAGTATAAAAACAGCAAGGTAACTAATGATAAAAGTGAGCACAAACGGTATTGCAATGCTTCGAAACAAGGCCTAAGGTTCATACTTTCACTAGTGCAAGTTCTCTCAACAATAATAACATAACTGGATCATATAACTATCCATCAACATTCAACAAAGAGTCACTCCAAAGTCACCAATAGCAGAGAACAAACGAAGAGATTATTGTAGGGTACGAAACCACCTCAAAGTTATCCTTTCTGATCGATCTATTCAAGAGTCCGTAGTAAAATAACACGAAGCTATTCTTTTCGTTCGATCTATCCTAGAGTTCGTACTAGAATATCACCTTAAGACACAAATCAACCAAAACCCTAATGTCACCTAGATACACTAATAGGGAAAAGCCTATACGCGGAATCTTAGCAGCAGCGCGGCTCAAAAAGGAGCGCTGCTGCTAATTAGTAGTAGCGCGTGTGCGGTAAACTCGCTACTGATAAGTTTTTAGCAGCAGCACGCTCTGTGTAAACCGCGCTGCTACAAATATCGACCGGCGGTGTCCACCAAACTCCATTTAGCAGTAGCGTGGTGGCGCGAGCCGCGCTACTGCTAAGGATGTAGTAGTAGCGCGCTTTTTCTGAGATCGCTGCTGCTAAATTTCAAATTGGCACACTTTTTTGTCCCTGTTAGCAGTAGCGTCGTCGCCCAAAGCGCGCTACTGGTACTTCCTTAGCAGCAGCGCGTTTTAACTCCCGCGCTACTGCTAATCCGCATCAACCCACCACCTTTTCCCCACCCGTCCCTCCCCCTCCCCCTCCTTTCTTCCCTTTCCCCTACCTCCCACATGCTCCCACTCTCACTCTTCTTCTTCCTCAATACTTCTCCCCCATTACTCTTTCTCTCTTCTATCTACCTTTCTCTCTCTTCATTACTCCTACCTAACTACACCACCTCCATTAATGCATCTCCTTTCTCTTTTTCCTTTCCCCTCCACTAGTTGAAGTTGTCTCCTCACAAATTAGGTAGCTAGGTAGATGTAGGATTTAGTTAAGTGACCTATTTACCCCCTAACTAGATCTATCTTTGTCAAAAAGATCTTTGTGCACTTTTGATCTCCCTACAACATCATCTCCACCATGTGCTCGGTCTCGAGATAGAGGTGATGAAAATTTCATGCTTTTGCAAAATGGAAATATGTTTATGTGTGTGTGATATGTTTGTGGAAATTGTGTGTGTGGCATGAGTTGACGCCAAATTGTGCTTTTGAGTTGCCTATGTTTTGCTGAAATGTTGATTTATTTCCGTTTCGGTGAATTCCGGGCAAACTCTAGATCCATATATGTCCTATTTTTAGGGAAGGTCATGCCAAATTTTTGTATGACTTTGATGCATGCATGCATTTTTATAATCAATTTGTTTATTATTACCATGCAGAGTTGACGATGGTCAGTGGAACGATGGTGGACAGGTGGTTGCGGTCGGCGGTGCAGGACGTGAAAGAAAATAACCGGACAGAGGTTTTATGTCCATGTCGAAAATGCAAAGGAATAGTTTGGCTCGACCCCCATGACGATGGTCGTGTCGAAGCGCACCTGCTCATGACTGGTTTCATGGATGGCTATACTCGGTGGATAATTGAAGATGAGGATGACGATGTTGAGGATGCCGACGAGGAAGGCAATGATGACACAGGGCAAGACGAAGAGATGATCGATAATGGCGGCGGGGAAGAGGCCGGACATGGCAGCGGAGAAGGGGCCGGACATGGCAGAGGAGAAGGGGCCGCACATGGCGGTGGAGAGAACGACATGGACTCCACGCGGCAGAGTTCATCGGTACTAAGTTCAATCGTGCAGGACCCTCATGTTCAAGCATTGCTTCGGAAGGAGACGAGTACTGAGAGAGCTGCTTCTAGAGAGGAGGCTAAGCTGGAGCAACTGGTGGTAGACTCGAACACTCCATTGTATGATGGTTGCAATCCTGAGGTGACCCGCTTGAGTTTCATGCTCCAACTCCTGAAGACGAAGGCTAAAAACAGATGGACCGACAGTAGCCTCGATGAGCATCTCAAGTACCTAAAGGATGTTCTTCCCGCGGGTAATCTATGTCCTACTAGTGTTGATGAGGCCAAGAAGATCGTGTGCCCTCTAGATCTGCCACACGTTAGATACCATGAATGCATCAACGATTGCATAATTTATCGGAAGGAGCACGCGGAAAAAACAAGCTGTCCGGCGTGCAATGCTTCTCGATACAAGAAGGCCGGGAAGAAATGTCCCCAGAAAGTTGTATGGTACTTACCAATCAATCCCCGTCTCCAGAGGTATTTTGTAGATCCCAAGGAAGCAAAGCTAATGCGCTGGCACGCGGAGAGGAAGAAGCCCGATGATGGAGATGATCCGAAGCTGAGACACGTGAAGGATGGAAGCCAGTGGAGAGCGTTGAACAGCTTCTATCGGTATTTTGAATGTGATGCAAGGAACATTGTGCTCGGCGCGTGTACCGATGGCATGAATCCGTTTGGCAACCAGAACACCAACCATAGCACATGGCCCGTGTTTGTATGGATGTACAACCTCCCCCCTGGTTGTGCATGAAATCGAAGTACATTCACATGAGCATGCTTATTCAAGGGCCGAAACAACCAGGAAATTATATTAATTTGTATCTGGGGCTACTTCAAGAGGAGTTAGGCACGTTATGGAAAACACCGGCCAAGACATGAGACGCCAGCAAAGGCGAGTATTTCAACATGAGAGTCGCGCTGATCACGACAGTGCAGGACTATCTCAGCTACGGATATGTGGCAGGCCAGGTGTGCCATGGATATTATGACGTCTCAGCAGCTAACGTCAAGGAAAGATGGCGGGTCTGGGAAAATCGTGTACATGGGGCATCGAAGATGGCTTGAACAGGACGACCGGTGGAGAAACCGTGGAGATCTATTCAATGGTCACGCTGAGCATCGAGGACCTCCACGTAAGCGGAGCGGTGCCGGAATCGATGAGCTGTTGACAAACTGGAAGGAGTGCCCCGCGCCGGGAAAGACGATGAAAAAGGCCCGCAGCCGCTGCTAAAGGTATGGAAGACGAGGTCTGTGTTCTGGGACTTGGAGTACTGGCACAAACTTGATACACCTCATTGCCTTGATCAAATGCATATCTGTAAGAATGTCCTTGAGAGCTTGCTCGCAACACTGATGAACATGCCGGATAAGACCAAGGATGGGCCGAAGGCAAGAAAAGACTTGCAAGATTTGAAAATCAGGGAAGATCTGCACATGCCGCCCCGTAAAATGTCAGACGAGACAGAGACGGAGACAGAGGCACGGGAGAAGAAGGGCAAGAAAATAAAGAAAGAAGATTATTGCCCCCCTTCTTGCTTCACCTTAAGTCAGGCTGAGATCAATCAATTCTTTAAGTGCCTTACCAGAGTCAAAGTTAGTTCCGGTTACTGTGGCAAGATAAGCAGATATCTAGACACGGACAAGAAAAGGTTCAGCGGGATGAAGTCTCATGACTATCATGTGATGATGACGCAGATACTACCTGTTGCCCTTAGAGGGATAATGGACAAGCACGTCCGTGACACGCTTATTGATCTCTGCAACTTTTTTGACGTCATCTCTCGAAAGTCGATCAGTGTGAAGCAGCTCCGAAGGCTATAGGAAGAGATCGTTGTGATACTGAATGAGCTTGAGATGTACTTCCCGCCCGCGTTCTTTGACGTGATGGTGCATCTGTGTGTCCATATTGTGGATGACATAATAGACCTGGGGCCGTCATTCCTGCACAACATGATGCCGTTTGAGAGGATGAATGGGATCATCAAAGGATTCGTTCGTAACATGTCCCGTCCGGATGGAAGCATCGTCTAGGGCTATTTGGCACAAGAGTGCATCTCTTTCTGTGAGAGTCTTCTATATGGCGCAGACCAACCGCCTGGTGTTAGTGTTGGTTTGCCCGTTAACAAGCACAATGGGAGGCTCGAAGGAGATGGTCACTGCAACGGTCGCAGGGAACTACACGTGGCATACTCAGATCGATGCAGCGACTTTGACAGAGCAAACTTGGTAGTGCTACAACACCTAGACGAGGTAGATCCTTTCATGGCACTGCACAAAGAAATTATCGCAAAGAAGTATTGTGACCGGGGGGTATGTAGGACGAACGCCAAAGTAACTAGAGAGCACAACTCCACTTTCCTGCATTGGTTCAAAGAGCATATTATTGCTAATCCCCCGGAGGAGGGCTCTAAGGACGGATTGCTCATATACGCCTTAGCACATGGCCCCTCGCCCAACCTCGTAACCTATCAGGCATATGATATCAACGGATACACGTTCTACACGAAGGCATATGGACAGTGATGATTAGAACTCAGGGGTGACGATGGAATGCATGACCGGCAGCGACAACGGCGCAACTGAACGATTTTATGGAAGGCTCGAGGAGATCTAGGAGCTTGACTACTCTGGACTGCACAACACGACGATGTTCCGTGTCAGATGGGCAAAGAATGTCGAAAGAGAAAACTGGATTTTCACTACCATGAGTATACCCGACGCCAAGAGCACTACCGTGAACGCTATCGCAAAAAACAAGCCATGGGTACATGCTAAGCACGTGACACAATGCTTCTTCATAACCGACCCATGCAATCCCAGTCGTGATGTCGTGAGGAGAGGCAAAAGGAACATCATTGGAATGAATGGAGTCGCCAACGAGGAAGACTATGATCAGTACGGCAACCCAATGAGGGAAGATGACGATGATGATGAAGTATACGTCAAAAGAAGAACCAATACTACATTACCTAAGAAAAATCGTACTCCATGGAAAAGGCAAAGCCACAATGAGGGGCTCAATTATTCTTCGACGAGCAAGAAGGGAAAGAAGCTGACTCAAAAACGAAAACGTCAGCGCTGAGGAACCGTTTGTTATCGGTCAAATGATGTAATATATATATATATATATATATATATATATATATATATATATATATATGTTCCTATTTTGTATACACACTTAGCCATTATTATGCATGGGTCCAAGGATGTAATATATATGTTCCTATTTTGCATACATATTTAACCGTCAAATGATGCAATATATATCGCCCTCCCTTCGTTCACTGCTCTCGGGAAAATAAAAGTGGGAGAAAATAAAGGAAAAGAAAAAGGAAAACTGGCAGTAGCAGTAGCAGCGCATTTCGTATAAACCGCTACAGCTACTGAAGGTAGTAGTAGCGCATTTCATATAAACCGCTACAGCTACTGAAGGTAGTAGCAGCGCGTTTTGTCCAAACGCGTTGCTGCTACGTCCACTTAACCCAAAAATTTCACTATCCCTCCTTCATCCCGCCTTTTCCCCCCAAATCCCCACTCTCTCTTCCCCCGTCGCTCGCCCCTGACCCCGGCGCCGGCGCTCGCCCCTGACCGCGGCGCTTGCCCCCGACCCGGCCCTCGCCCCCGACCCCGACCCCGGTGCTCGCCCCCGACCCGGCCCTCACCCCGACCCCGGTGCCAGCGCTTGCCCCCAACCCCGCGCGCTCGCCCCCGACCCGTCGACCCTCGCCTCCCTCCTCTGCTTCCTCCCCTCCCAACCTCGGCTGTCGTCGGGCCTGCCTCCTCGCCCCTGCACCCTCTATAACCCCCCCCCCCTCTCTATCTACTAGGGTTCTTCGGTTAATTTACTTAGGTTTTAGTTAGGGCAGTCTGTTTATTAGGTTATCTATTTAGTTATAAATTTAGCTAGGTTTCAAAATTAGCTGAATTTATATGCAAATTTGAACTGTACATGTGATATGTGGATATGTCATGTTTTGGACATGTCATGTTTGGAAAATGATCCGAGTGGCCTATGTTACGCCGGAATGTTGATTCATTTCCGTTCCGGTGAATTTCAGGCGCTCGATATGTCCATTTTTTAGCAAAGGTCATGCCGAAATTTCCCATGAATAGAGGCATGATTTGTGCTACATAGTTGTCATATCGAGTGCTGGCACATAGATTTCTTTTTATGTCATTTCTCATTTATTCATACTTTTAGAAATAAATGAGGACACTTAATCATAGGAAACATGTCGAACAACGAAGAAACTGGGCCTTCTGACCAAGATGCAGACGAGATGGATTATGAGGGTGAACAAGAGTACCTCGACTATTTGACTGCTAAGCAAGGTTTGCAGGTCGGGCTCGATGATGATACTGACGCCGACATCGACACCGACGGCGCCGACACCGATGGCGGCGCCGACACCAGTGGGGAAGGTACCGGCGGGGAAGATACTGGCGGGGATGGTACCGGCCTCGATGCCGCTACCGAAAAGAGGAAGCATAAGAAGCAGAGGATACGAAAACCTAACAAACTAGGGATTGGACGACTAGTGATCACAAAGATGGCACCTAGCAAGTTTGAGCCGTTAGAGCCGGAAGAACCTCGCAAGTGCTATGGGAACCAAGTAGGATGCATCCTACGGGAATGCGCGAGCATCAACGACGATGACCTAAGGAGTAAAGAACATTTGACGCAGTTGCTCCTAAGGAAGTTGCACAAGAGATTCAAGTTCCCCGACCGGGATGATAACATAGAACAACCGTTGGATGATCCGAAGATGAAAAGGATTAACAATCACGCCGTGGGTATGTTCAGCAATGATTTGGCCTCCTGGAAAGGGAGGGTGAAACGAGCTATTGAGGCTGATGAACCCCTGCCCAAGATTCTGGAGGAAAATCCGACACTTACGGAAGAGGAGTTCGAAAAGTTCAAGGACACTTGCGCTACCGAGGCAGCCAAGGCTAAGGCTGCGAAATTCAAGAGCCTTCAGCAAAGGAACACGGGGAAGCATCGCCTCGGAAGCCGTGGCTACCTCGGTAAAAGGCCCATATGGGATAAGGAGGACACGGAACGTGAAGCCGCGGGTCTCCCAGACCCCTTCGCGATGTTCACCAACCCCTTGGAGCGTGACTTCATCAGGGCCCGCTACAAGTGGGACAAGGAGAAAAAGGTCTTTTACACGGACAAGATCACGAGGAAATTGAGTAGACTACTGGAGAAGCAACACCAGCTTGTGGCCGAAAGCACTACTTCTTCGATGAGGCCCAAGTGGGACACCCCTCTCAACCGGGCCTTGAACGAACTTAAGGGACTCCCTTTGGGCCAGCGGCCGCAATATGGTCATGTGCACCGCGCTGGAGACGGCGCCACGTGGAAGGTGTTTTACAACGAGGGCCCGACGGCCAAGAAGCAGAAAAAGAAGTTTAGTCAGGCGGACATCGACGCGAAGGTGAAGCTTGCGGTCGAGAAAAAAGCAGCTGAGGACGCGAAAAAAGCAGCCGACGACAAATATGAGTTGCTACAGCAGGCAGTCAATGCAACTGTAACTGCCTGCATAAATGATTTTGCTACTAACTTCGTTCCAGTTATCATCAACTGGACGAAGGAAAATCCAGACAAGACGGTACATGATTTCCCGTTGCCCAGTTTCGTCGGGAGCAACTCCATGAACAACAACACCATCGCACCATCACTTGCTCACACAACCGGGCCTCCTCTCGCAGTCGCTCCCGCTCATAGCAGCTCGTCCTCAGTGTCAGGCGCGCTAGGTGGGCCTTCGTCTTTGGCTGAGCTCGACACCGTCACAGTAATTACATGTCGCACCAACATATATATACATATAATATTCCATTTTTGTTGCCTTTCGGTTGTTCTATGCCACAGACATATGTGTTTGCAGACGAAAGAAACCCCATGCACCATACTCTACTTGATACAAGGCCAGAAGGTGGACGTCGGAAAGGGGATGATAATGGACCCCTCGCAACCCACGTTCCACAACCAGCTGATCCCCACTGGGCACTTCAGGGTTAGCTTGACCAGTGTGAAATCGGGGCACGAGGATTTGCCTCCTCCAGTACAACATGTGGGAGCGGACGACGAGACCCCGCCGCGGATTGGAAGCTGCAAGGGTTGGGTGCTGCTATGGCCGAAGAATCTTATTCGTCTGGAGCCGGCCGAGAGCACACCAATAACCACACATCAACAAGCATGTGCCGAGACCACCACTCCGCCTATGCAATTACCAGCTCCTGTAGTGTCGGGTGAGAGCGGCGGACGACATGATGAAGGGGGTGCAATAGTACTGGCTGATGTAATTTCTCCTGTAGAACAGAGAATGGATGATGAGATGGAGGTCAACCATATGGATTTCCTCAATACAAACGCGTATGACTGTGACATAGATATGATGAGTCAACCATATGACGAATTAGGCTATCAGCTTGCTAATGAGGATATGGATGATATGCCCGAGCAGGGTCGTAGCAGGGATTGCAAAAAGTCTCTCTTCATGAAATCCTCACAGGACACGCCTGAAGATGCCGCTTCAACACAGGCTCAACTAGCCGGACGCGAGGGTCGTACAGTACTTAGCCCGGGAACACTGGGGCAGGGGTTAAGGAAGGGTCTGGAAGGTGTGCCCAAGAAAAAGGAGAGGAAGGGATCAGGGAAGATAACTGCCTCCAAACAAGCCAGAGCACATAGCAGCCAGACGATGCATTCTGAAGAGCGTGTACCCGTGAAAGGTGCGGTCATGTTCCATCTCACGGGAGAGCCGATGCTACCGCCGAAACCGCTGGAGGCACTATAAGGGGATATCAGGAGACTGCACGACCATGTGTTGTCGACTGAGAAAAGCCTACTAGCCTCAAAGGATCCAGGATATCCGACATACGCGGCTCGTGTGCCTGAGGGGAAGTGCTATGTCGACACACGGCCCGCGGAGGTGTTCTTCCTGCGGTTTGACCATATCTTTGAGATGTTTCTAACAAGGCGGCTCGATTTTACAATCGTCCTCCCTTTTGCGCTACATATGAGCTCCGTCATGAAGAGTGAAGAAGTTTCGCAAATCTGTGTGGCGGATCCGTACTACATGCACGAGTCTTTCTTGAGTCTCGGCGACTTTGAGCGTGAAACTGCTAGGGAGTACCTCCAAAACTTCATGGTACAGAATAAGGACCGGGAAATTGTCCTCGTGCCTTATCATCCAAAGTAAGTCAGTTCCGGACAACCCTTTCGTACATTTCAATCATTCCTTCTCTCTCATATGGGGAATAAGTTGAGGTGTCTTTTTCCCACAGAAACGGGCGCGCCGTCCTTATCGTTCTTTACCCGCAAGTCTCCCACGCCGTGTTTTTTTACCCTTCCAGAGACTACGAGAAAAAAGACTACACACACATAATGAATATTCTAGATGATGCTCTCCAAGGCTTCAGCTTTAGAGGTGGCCACGTGCAGATCAGGAAACAAAGGAACAAGAAGATGGGTTTCGCGCATAAAACTAACTTCTCCTGCATCCATGTCCCAAAATGAAGCAAGAAGGATGGATTCTACATCATCCATCTCATGATTCAGTTCAACACGGATCACCAAAAGCTTCGCATGAATAGCAAAAATGATGATCATATCCACAAGTGGCTAGAATCTCATGGAGAAGCGGATTATAAACTTAGAGATGACTTCTTTCGCATCCAAAGCGACATTGCGACGATCATCATGAAAGAAGTCGTCGATGAGAAGGGGATGTTCCACCACGGCCCTATATCGCGAGCTGACGTCCGAACTCACATAGGCATGCAACGTCTAGACCTCACGCCATTCAAGAAGCTAGGGTTCATCCTCGATGATATGGAAGGATGGAACTTCTAGTGATTTATGATGTCGATGATGATAATATGTGTCGGTTGAACTTGTATACTTTTTGTAGCGATGAAACTTCGTGCTGTCCACGGTCCCTGCCGAACTTGCGTAACGCTACTTTGTTAGTTTGCGTACGATGACCTGCGTACCTCTAGTTAATTAATTTGCGTACTGTGTGTTGCATCTAGTTGCTAACCCTTTCTTTTTCGGTGTTGCTCTAGTATATTTTGTTGCATATATATGATTGTACATCCTCTTCATGAACATGCATCTCTAACAGGTACCTAGTTTCTTGATGGCGAGATGGAATTGCTATGTCGTGTACAAAGGGAAGGTCCCGGGGGTGTACAACGAGTGGCATGAGTGTCAGGCGCAAGTGAATGGGTTCACGGGTGCCAGCCATAAAGGCTTCAAAAGCAGACAAGAAGGAGAAGCTAGTTACTTGAGGTTCACGCTAGCGCGAGAGAGGACTCGTAACCGCCACCTCATGTACTGCATAGTTCCGCTCTCACTCATAGTGATAGCTCTTCTTGCATATACCTTTGTTTAGATGGATGACGTTGTTGTAGTTGCAAGTATTCGAGACTTGCATGTATTGCTATTTTCGAGATGATGACAAGATACCACTTTGTGTTGGATGATCATTATGATGAGACTATTTGTATGTATATGCTATGATTACATTTGTGGTCTCGCAGGCATTTGTATGTGTATCATGATGACATTTCTATGTGCTAAAGATTCTTCTATAAAGCCTGTTCAAATACAAAACAAATATGCCAAAAAACAAAAAACTACTTAAATTAGCAGTAGCAAGTGTATAAAAGTTAGCAGCAGCGCCGCGTTAGCAATAGCGCGTCCGGGCAAAGCGCGCTAGAGCTACTAGCAGTAGCGAGCTTCCACTAACCGCGCTGCTGCAACACTTGTGTAGCAGTAGTGCCGGTGAGCACGTGCTACTGCCGTGTGTTAGCTGTAGCGCCTTATTAGTAGCGCCTCTCCCCGCGCTACGGATACACCTAAAACCCGCGCTGCTGCTAGCCTTTTCCCTAGTAGTGGTACTCCAATGTCACCTCAAGTATCTGTGGGTATGATTATACGATATGCATCACACAATCTCAGATTCATCTATTCAACCAACACAAAGAACTTCAAAGAGTGCCCCAAAGTTTCTACCGGATATTCAAGACGAAAACGTGTGCCAACCCCTATGCATAAGTTCACATGGTCACTAAACCCGCAAGTTGATCACCAAAACATACATCAAGTAGATCACGTGAATATCCCATTGTCACCACAGATAAGCACATGCAAGATATACATCAAGTGTTCTCAAATCCATAAATACTCAATCCGATAAGATAACTTCAAAGGGAAAACTCAATCCATTACAAGAGAGCAGAGGGGGGGAGAAACATCATAAGATCCAACTATAATAGCAAAGCTCGCGATACATCAAGATCGTGCCAAATCAAGAACACGAGAGAGAGAGAGAGAGAGAGAGAGAGAGAGAGAGAGATCAAACACATAGCTACTGGTACATACCCGCAGCCCCGAGGGTGAACTACTCCCTCCTCGTCATGGAGAGCGCCGGGATGATGAAGATGGCCACCGATGATGGATTCCCCCTCCGGCAGGGTGCCGGAATAGGGTCCCGATTGGTTTTTGGTGGCTACAGAGGCTTGCAGCGGCGGAACTCCCGATCTATGGTGCTCTTGGAATTTTTGGGGGCATATGGATATATATAGGCAAAAGAAGTCGGTCAGGGGAGCCACGATGGGCCCATGAGGGTGGGGGCGCCCCCAAGGGGTAGGGTGCGCCTTGGACCCTCGTGGCCACCTCGAAGCTTCCCTGACGTCTACTCCAAGTCTCCTGGATTGCGTTTGTTCCAAAAATAACACTCCCGGAGGTTTCATTCCGTTTGGACTCAGTTTGATATTCCTTTTCTTCAAAACACTGAAATGAGCAATAAATCAGCAATTTGGGCTGGGCCTCCGGTTAATAGGTTAGTCCGAAAAATAATATAAAAGTGTATAGTAAAGCCCATTAAACATCCAAAACAAGTAATATAATAGCATGGAACAATTGAAAATTATAGATACGCTAGAGACATATCAAGCATCCCCAAGCTTAATTCCTGATCATCCTCGAGTAGGTAAATGATAAAAAACAGAATTTTTGATGTGGAATGCTACCTAGCATAGTTCTCAACATAATTTTATTTATTGTGGCATGAATGTTCTGATCCAAATGATTGAAGATAAAAGTTCATATTGACATAAAAATAGTAATACTTCGAGCATACTAACAAGCAATCATGTCTTATCAAAATAACATAGCCAAAGAAAGCTTATCCCTACAAAATCATATAGTTAGGCTATGTTTCATTTTCGTCACACAAAATACTCCCATCATGCACAACCCTGGGTTTCAGCCAAGCAATTGGTTCATACCTTTTAAGGCGCTTCAGCTTTTTTCAACTCTCACGCACATTACAAGAAATATGTCAACTAGTGACCTTCTATCAGTGACCCTGGAAGAATTGGTCATAGATCTATGACCATTTCAGACCAATTGGTCAAAAGCTGTTCGGGGGGCTCCAAACCCTAAACTATAACGACCATTTTGTTCAGAAAGGTCGTAATTTCCTTACATGAATGGTCATAAAGCAGATAGCACTGGTCTGATGCCTTTTTTCTAGCTGATCATGACCAATATAGATGTTATCAACCTTGTAAATTGTGGTGGGTTGCTATGACTAGGCGCCACCTCATCAGTTTTGCCTATGTGTCATGTCCATGTGGCAGTTTTTGCCCTAGGTTGTGAAGCAACCTATATTTCTATCATTCCCAAAATTCCCAAAAAATCTCGTAAATTCTTTGGGTCATATCTTCGTCAAATATGTAAAAAACCTTCCTTGCCTAGTTCAAAAATAATTAAAAAGTATTCATTTTCCTATTCTATTCAGAAAAAAAAAACTTTGTGAAGGAAGTACCACTTTGGCATGTCCAAATGGTATCATTTTCTACAGTGCTTTCCTATGCCCAAAGAACCATCCTCCACCAAATGTCAGCTCAATCCATTCATTATTTTGAGCCCAGCTTCAACATTCGTAATTATGTCCAGTGTGGTACTTTGCAAAGCAAGTACCACCTAGGCTCCTCCTTTTGAGCTGAAAATTTGTGAAGACAGTCTTCTTAGTAACTGATCATTCTCAGCCAAAACTCATGCCCATTAGCCATGTGCATTTCCCGTACCGCTAATCAAACACTTGGCTGCTTATTCATGTTTGAGCATCGATCGGTCTCCTCGTGAGAATCATATGTTGTGATTTTCTTTCTAGCACCTACCTGGGGAGTGCCTAACCCACTGAACATGCCTAGGCCACCCAGAACACATGGCAACGCCACGGTCACGCGGTGACCACGCGGCAGGCATGCGAGTTTACGCGCTCTAGAGTTGGGGCCCTCGGCCACCATCCAAACCTTGATGTATCGCCACCAAACCATGTATTTATGATTAAATAGGTACTTATGTAACTAGAAATGATTTTTGGAAAAAATAAATAGAAAACTATGAGGCAGCTGCAGTTCAAATTTGACCCGCTTCCTACTGAATCGGCAGGAATTTGTCTTTCTAACCAGAGGTGGATCAAAACTTTTGGCACCCAACCAGTTTGTAAATTGTGCATTAAATATGGCCTAGTATTTTATCAAAATGCTTTGGTCCAATTTTGCAACAAATATATGATAGGTCCTTCACAAAAAGAACTCAATTCGGGCACTTGGAAAATGGAAAATGAATTTTCTATGCAAAGAAAATAAAAACTCCCTTAGGCAACATTGTTTGGAATTCCAATATACACCCTTGTGCACAATATGAGATCATTTGAACAAACTATGCCATGAATGTGGCCATAAGAATGATCATTTGGCTTGAAAACCCTGAATCTTCACGCATAATAGCTCATTTCTGAGAACACTTTTTTAAAATAATTGTCGTATTACAAGTTTATTATTTTTCCTGGAAACTTGGTCACATATAATTACACAATGCGAAGGTTATCCAATGTTTTGATTTTTTTTTGAATTTTTTATGCCCGTTTCAAAATGCGGTCAAAACGACGGGCTTGACTGTTCCTAGCTAGTGGTTGAATCTTGAATTTTTTTTTGATGTTTCTCTGATTAAATAGATACTTATGTACCTAGAAATGATTTTTGAAAAAAAATAAAGAGCAAACTGTGAGGCAGCTGCAGTTCAAATTTGACCCGGTTCCTGCTGAATGAGACATCAATCTTAAGCATGTTTGTACCGATAAGCAATTGGTGGATATATTCACCAACCCGCTTGATGAGAAAGTATTTTTTTGTTTGAGAGGTGAATTGAACATCATTGATGCCTGAAACTTGGAGTAGAAACTCCATTTGGATACATGCAAGGCATGAGCTTGTCTTTATGACTAATCCTTGATATTTCTCTTATGATGAAGAGCATATGTCTAGGATCTATACTTGTACCCTTGCATGTTATCTAACCCTTGTAGGTACTTGGATGAGCTTAAATCTATGAGGTTACAAGTCACTCTTATCTTGAGCAATCTCTACATCACCAAGTCTCTACAATACTATTGTTGATTACAAGGAAGCATGAATCCACTCAACATATCCTTTGACGATTTCTATATATAAAATTTCATTTGGTATCAAGTTTCATGACACTACTAGGAAAAGACCTATAGATAATATGGACATTAATGGCGCACCACATATGTGGTGCGCCACTGCTATATAGCAGTGGCGCACCATGTGTTGGTACGCCATTAGTGTCCAAATACTAATGGCGCACCACATCCACGGTGCAC
Organism: Triticum timopheevii; assembly: GCA_963921465.1. Taxonomy (NCBI): domain Eukaryota; kingdom Viridiplantae; phylum Streptophyta; class Magnoliopsida; order Poales; family Poaceae; genus Triticum; species Triticum timopheevii. The sequence goes on from OY997270.1 coordinate 148,830,601, forward strand.
CACTACTAACAATTCTTTTTCAAAACTAGTAATGGCGCACCAGGGGATAGTGCGCACCACACCCTCGGTGCGCCACTACTAACAAATTTTTTTCAAAACTAGTAATGGCGCACCAGGGGATAGTGCGCCATTACTAGTTTTAACTAGTAATGGAGCACCACACCCTCGGTGCGCCACAACTAACAAATTTTCTTATTATTTTTTTCCAAACTAGTAAACTAGTAATGGCGCACCACACCCACGGTGCGCCATTACTAACTTTGCCCAAAAATTCCACCGAAAGCACCCCCCCCCCCCCCCCGTGGACCGCCTTTTCAGTTTTAAAAAAATAAAAGAAAATGATGGAAATGTCAAAAAAATCCCATGTTATATGTGGTCTAGTTGTTGGGAAAATTTACAAATATGAATTTCGACTTTATTCGCAAAATCTCTCTGGAATTTGTAAAATGGGCATAACTTTTGCATACGAACTCGGATTAAAAATTTTTATATGAAAAATCATCTACTCGAAAAGTTACATCCGAATTCAATTGGGGGAACCCCGTTGAAGATTTTTAGAATCCGCAAAAACCTAACAGAAAAAAGATACAGGGCTTTTAAGATCTAGAGGGGGGAAATGGAAAAAAATTCAAACTTAGTAGTGGCGCACCATTTGCTAGGTGCGCCACTAGTAACAGAAAAAAAATAGTTTCGAATTTTTTTTGGAAAAAATGTTCAAAATATGATACGTAATATGAACGGAAGTTTGAAATATTTTTTCAACATTTCATCACACTCATGAACATGAACAAAGTCCTAGACATCAACAAGGTTTAATAGGATTGATATGCTAGATATATCAACAAGTGCCTGTTAAGTGAGCTGGTGCTGGGGTTGGATAGAACTCTCAAGTTAAGCGTGCTTGGGCTAGAGTAGTGTGAGGATGGGTGACCTTTCGGGAAGTTTGACCACGGAGTGCGCCATTACTAAAAATTACTAGTGGCGTGATGCTAGTGGCGCACCTGTAGTGCGCCATTAATGGCCAAAATAGGTGCACCACTAATTAGCCTTTTCCTAGTAGTGTGATTGTCATTTTGGATACACAGGTGCTCTTCCTTGCAAGACTAACCCATGTAGGAAGATGAACTCAAACAACAAGTGGTACTATCAACTCTTGATGGCCTACATCAACCTTGAGCATCCCACACAAGTTCAACTACATGGTCAAGATCAACACAACCAAAGGTATATTATTCCATCTTAGAGAAACTTTACCCCAAGTCATAGGTCAAAGCAGCTCAACAAGATGTGAATGCATCAAAAATGCTTAAACAAAAAATGGTAACCCCATTTTGACCTTAAACGATGAGTATGACCTACGATCAAATGTTGTCACTTGAGTCCTCGGTCAATATACTCTAACATAGGTGACTTCGTTGCTGACCCCCCTCTAGATGAAATTCTCTAGTGTTTCCTTGTTTTATTTGTTACTGGCGTTTCTTTCATGTTTGTGCCCCTTTTCATCTATCATCTAGATGTCATTTTTTTCTCTGCATTCTCTACATCTAATTCTTTGCAAATTCTTCAATTAATTCCTTGCAAATCTTTGTGAGATCCTAATTGCCAAGTGAGCTGAGGTGACAAATTTTTTCCTCTGTATTGAACTCGACCTCACCGATTCATGCCTATCGGCTAGACCGAACTACAACAATACCTTGTAGCCAGTTCATCGGTACAATCGATGAGGACTAACCCGGTTTGACTGATATGCATCATCTATGACACTGCCAACTCGGTGTCACAAATGAAAGCGGATTGGCGTTACCGATTTCACTACTGAGAAAACACTTTTGTCATTACAAATCTCATTACTTCTCCAGCTCCACTCGATGATTCTTATCCTCTACTTGCATCTTAAACTACATGTTGCTTTCTAGTGTGTCTCAAGGACCAAACCTATTTGACTCATACTCCAGAAGATCCCTTCTTGGAAATTGATGTCAAAGGGGGGAGAGAGAGCACATCAAAGCTTATCACATGGGAGAGAAAGCACATATTAGCTTCTCCAGATGCTTTTTAACAAAGGAGGAGAGAAGTCACATGTCTTTCAAAGGGGAAAGACATGTTAATGTATGTTTGTACCATTTCTTGCTCTGATTATGTTTTTGCTCTGATTTTCTCTTATCCTATCTTCTCCCATTATCCTATATCAGATTCAGGGGGAGAAAGAGCTCATTTTTAAGGGAAGAAGATCTTTGGAATTCATTGCATATCTTTATTCTTTGGGGACATGTCTATATCCAAATAGAGTACTAAGTACTCACTCATTACATGTCGCCGACGCCCCACTCCGGCCGCCGCCATGTCGCCGGCGAGCGCGCCCGCCGCCCTGGCCTCGCGCCCAACCCCGCCGCCTCCGCCGAGGAGCTCGCCGCCGACCGCCGCCCCCGGCACGCCTCATCAGCCGCCCACTCGCCCGCCCTCTGCCTCCGCCGCCGTGGGCGCCGGATCCGGCGAGGAGCACCTCGGATCCGATCCCCTTCGCCCTCTTCGGCCGTCTTCCTCCTCTCCGGCCACGTCCCTGGCCAAATCCGGCGAAGTCCCCCGGATCGGGACCAAATCCACCAGGACCACGATCCAAACGCCTCCGCTCGCCCCCGCACGTCTCCGTCCCGGAACCCCGAGATCTAGTTTCTGCGAGGGTAAAAACCTGTGGTCCTGAGATTTGCATATTATGTTGCCCTGTTCATCATGCCATAACTTCTTATGTGTTGCTCCGTTTGCGTGCATAATATATCAAAATGTTCACTGTGAGATTCTCTACATTTCATTCCATTGTGCCATGTTTGTTTGTGTTCATCTTGATGCCTAAATCATCGTTGCAAGAGTGCTATATGATGTTGGCTGTTGTCTGTTAACAAAACTTGTTTTTTGTCTTTTTCATTGCGTTTTGTGTGTGCATCCTATGAGCTTGATGTCTAAATGTGTTTTGAACTACATGATGCCATCTTTACTGTGGTGTAATCCATGTTTTTTTGTGAGCCTTGTAGTGAGTGCATTGAGCTTGTGAAGTAGGGTACTTGCTGTTACTGTTTTGATAGTCTGAAACTGTTATACCATGATGCTATGTAAACCTGCTGCTACAAGTCATTCTATGCATAATCTGGAGATGTTCACTAAGGATGTATTGTTATACATGTCATGCTCTATCCATCCATGCCCCTGGTTACCTTTATAGCCTTCTGTAGCTTGTTGTAATATTGCTCTTAAGTTGCTAAATAATGTTGATGTCCGCCTGTTAACATTAAGTTCAGTTTTGCCATGTGCTTTGCTAGTGATCCATGCATCCTATGACCATTCTATTGCCATTTTTAGCTTCATAATTATGTCATCTTACTATTGGTCACCTTGTCATGCCATGTATTGCTATTTGGTGAGTTGTACAAGCTCACCAACATGCCTACTTATTGTTGTTCCTGCCATGTCTGAATCTGTCATATCACTTGCCATGTTTGCATGGATGCAATCATGTTTTTTGTTGATCTTTGGAATTTCAGTAAGGAAGTTTTGTTCTTTGTATTTAGTATTAGTATGCCATGCCTTTGCTTGCCATGCTAAGTTCTTGTAAAAGGTTGTTTGATAGCTCTAAACATTGCAATCTGATGTTATTTCTGCTAAGTCTGTAAACTATTATTATTTGCAACCTTGCCATGTCCTTTTGAGCATGTTATATTGTTTTCTGGAGATAGCTCATTGTTCATGTTTTGTCATGCTTTACCTGTACTTCACGCCCATGCCTTTTGTTTTCACGTTGAGATGATGTAGCATATTGTTTTGATGCTTGCTAGATGCGTAGTTGCTGTTTTGGACAGCTTGTCCTTTAAACTTGTTTCATGTGTATGTGTTGAACCGTTGCTCCGTTTTGAGTGTGCTCTATATGAAACTTGCTTGATTTTGCATGAAGTTTAATATTATCATGTTGCATCCATGTTTTGAGAGTGTTTGCTTGATGTTTGTATGCATTTTGCATCAATGTCATGTTTAACTTGTTTTGCTCTCATATCTTCTAGGCCGTAGCTCCGAATTAAATGAACTTTATATGTAACTTGACTAGAATCTCGTGTAGATCATCTTGGTGCATCTTAACTTGGTGTTTAACAACTTGAACATAAGGTTTATTCAGTTCGGGACCAATTTCTAAATTTGCATATGAGGACTTACCGAAATTGTTATATGTTGTTTCCGGCCCCATTTAACCTTGCTTTGATGTGTTGTTCTTGTATGCATCATCTCTTGCCATGAGTAGCTTCATGTAGTCTTGTATTGCATCATACTTGGTTGAGCATCATGTCATGTATATGTGTGGTGTGTTTACCATGTTGTGTGCTTCTTCTCGATAGTTCCCGTTTCATTGCGATCGTGAGGATTCGTTCGTCTACGCTTGGTTCGTCTTCGTGGCTTCATCTTCTTCATGGAATCATTCTTCTTCCTAGCAGGATTTCAGGAAAGATGACCGTTACTCTGGATCTCACTACTATCATTGCTATGCTAGTTGCTTCGTTCTATCGCTTTGCAGCGCTACCTATCACTTGTCTATCAAGCCTCCCAGATTGCCATGTCAGCCTCTAACTTTTTTTCACCCTTCCTAGCAAACCATTGTTTGGCTATGTTACCTCTTTTGCTCAGCCCCACTTATAGCGTTGTTAGTTGCAGGTGAAGTTGAAGATTGCTCCATGATGGACAGGATTATGTTGGGATATCACAATATCTCTTATTTAATTAATGCATCTATATACTTGGTAAAGGGTGGAAGGCTCGGCCTTATGCCTGGTGTTCTGTTCCACTCTTGCCGCCCTAGTTTCCGTCATACCGGTGTTATGTTCCTTGACTTTGCAGTTCTTACGCGGTTGGGTGATTTATGGGACCCCCTTGACTGTTCGCTTTGAATAAAACTCCTCCAGCAAGGCCCAACCTTGGTTTTACCATTTGCCTCACCACCACCTATACTTTTCTATCACGCCCAAGATGTGACCCTATCCTAAAGGAACTCGAAGGTCCCACCAAGGATAGAAGTGCATCTTGAAGACGCTTTTGCAAGGTGGATATCATTACATCAACATTACATAATAGAAAGGGATACATACATAAGGTATACAATGCCACACGAATACAACATCATATTACATAAGAGCACCATCCGACTACGGATGAAACACAAACAGAAACTCAAACGACATCCACCCTGCTAGCCCAGGCTGCCGACCTGGAACCTATCCCCTGATCGAAGAAGAAGCAGAAGAAGAACTCCAAGACAAGCAAACATCGCTCTCGCGTCATGATCATCGCAAAACCTGTACCTGCAACTGTTGTTGTAGTAATCTGTGAGCCACGAGGACTCAGCAATCCCATTACCATGGGTATCAAGACTAGCAAAGCTTAATGGGAAAGGAAGGGGTAAAGTGGTGAGGTTGCAGCAGCGACTAAGCATGATATGGTGGCTAACATACGCAAATAAGAGCGAGAAGAGAACAAGCGGAACGGTCGTGAAGCTAGCAATGATCAAGAGGTGATCCTGAACTCCTACTTACGCCAAACATAACCCAAAACCGTGTTCACTTCCCGGACTCCGCCGAAAAGAGACCATCACGGTGACACACGCGGTTGATGCATTTTAATTCGTATCTGGTGTCAAGTTATCTACAACCGAACATTAACAAATTCACATCTGCCACATAACCGCGGGCACGGCTTTCGAAAGATAATACCCTGCAGTGGTGTCCCAACTTAGCCCATGATAAGCTCTCGCGATCAACGAAGGATATACCTTCTCCCAGGAAGACCCGATCAGTCTCGGAATCCCGGTTTACAAGACATTTCGACAATGGTAAAACAAGACCAGCAAGACCACCCGCTGTGCCGACAAATCCCGATAGGAGCTGCACATATCTCGTTCTCAGGGCACACCGGATAAGCTAAGCGTACAGGTACCGACGAATCCAAGTTGCCAAGGAATGGTCCCGCACGGTGCTCTAGTTTGGACCAACACTCGGAGCAGCATTGGCCCGGGCGGGTAAAATAAAGATGACCCTCGGGCTCCGAAAACCCAAGGGAAAAAGGGCTAGGTGAGGCAAATGGTAAAACCAAGGTTGGGCCTTGCTGGAGGAGTTTTATTCAAAGCGAACTGTCAAGGGGGTCCCATAAATCACCCGACCGCGTAAGGAACGCAAAATCCGTGAACATAACACCGGTATGACGGAAACTAGGGCGGCAAGAGTGGAACAAAACACCAGGCATAAGGCCGAGCCTTCCACCCTTTACCAAGTATATAGATGCATTAATTAAATAAGAGATATTGTGATATCCCAACATAATCTTGTCCATCGTGGAGCAATCTTCAACTTCACCTGCAACTAGCAACGCTATAAGAGGGGCTGAGCAAAGCGGTAACATAGCCAAGCAACGGTTTGCTAGGAAGGGTGAAAAGGTTAATGGCTGACACGGCAATGGGAGGCTTGAAGAGCAAAAGATAGGTAGCGCAGCAAAGCGATATAACGAAACAACTAGCATAGCAATGATAGTAATGAGATCCAAGATGACTGTCATCTTGCCTGAAATCCCGCTAGGAAGAAGAACGAGTCCATGAAGAAGACGAACGGGAGTAGTCGAACGAATCCTCACAATCGCAACAATACCGGAACTAAGAAGCAACACCGGAAAGAAACAAACAACATGGTAAATGCACAAGCATAAATATGGCACGATGCACAAACAAGTATGATGCATGTCCGGTTTAAAGAGCATGGCATGGCAAAGCGCAACAAACAATACTACAAGTTAAGTGGAGCTCAATATGCAACGAGTTGCATATTGACGAAACACCACATCAATTATTTAGTTTGATCTCGTTATAAACTACTCAACAATATTAAATGTTGTTAAACATGGCAAGGGGTGAAGCATAATAAAACTACCTATCTAGGCAATTTAAATGAGGCCGGAAACATCAAACAACAATTCCGGAAAATCCTCGTGTCCATATTTTAGTTTTGGTACTGTTCTGCCCTAAACCATATTTTAGAGTTGTTAAACAGCAAAAGTAAGTGCACCAAGTTAAACTAGGCATTTTCCACCCCATTTACATATAAAGTTTATTTAAAACCAAGCTACGGTTATTTAGTTATGAAATAAATCATTTTAACATGGCATTTGAGCAAATTTAAACAAACATCATTTTAAACATGGATGAGAGTGGCAAAATATTAAACTAGATGAAATTCTAAGCATTTTACATATATGCAGTTTTTACATATGATGCACGGTTAGTGAGATATTAAATGCATGAACATGGGGGACTTTTCTGTAAAACAGGTAATCTCCTGGAAAATCCTAAATTCGCAGATCTGGAAAAAAACATGCATGGGCCAAATCTGCTGGGCCAACAGCATACAGGAGAGGACTGGGGGTGGCCTCACCATGGGCTCTGGCCCAGTCGGTGGAGGAGGAAGCAGCGGGCAGAGCCAGCTGGACCGAGCCGAGGCCGGCCCAGGCGCGTGCGGTCGTGGGACTTGGCGCGGTCAATGGTGAGGAGGGGAGACCGGTTCAGGGCGATGCAGTCAAAGGGGTGAGCGGCTTATCTGCCAGATCGAGCACGGGGTCAACGGCGAGCTCCTGCGTCGGGACGTCCATGGCGGCCGGGGACTTGGCGGATCCAGGCGGTGGAGGTCGTCGGGGTCCTGTTCCCTGCCGGATCGAAGTGGAGGCCGGCCGGCGGACTTGGAGCTCCACGCGGTGGCGGCTTCCATGGCTGGACTCGAAGGGGACGCAAGGGACGGGCGCGGCGAGGCGGAGGGAGATGGGCGGCACTGGGGCCTGCTGGTGCAGGGCGACAACATGGGGTCTCCGGGTCAACGTGGTCGCGGGCTTGGAGATCCATGGCGGGGCTCCTGTCCATGGTGCTCAGGAGGAGTCCTGTATGAAAGAACGAGGGAGAGAGATCAGGGGACGGGGAGAGCAACGGAAGAACAAAGTAGAGAAGAAGGGAGGCGCTCATCTGTTGGCTCCGGCAAGCTGCTGGTCGCCGGCGACGGTCGCGGTCAGGGACGAGGGAGCCGCTGCTGCTTGCAGCGGCACTCGAAGCAAGCCCCACGAGCACAGGCAGGAGGGAGGAGGATGCACGGGAATTGGGCAGGAGGGATCAGGTGGAGGCGCGAGCATCCACGAAAAACAAGGAAGGTGGTTGGGGAGGATTTGGATCAAGGAGAAGTGGTTGGCTGGTGGATTTTTGGATCGGGAGCGATCCCAAGGAAGAGGGTGGCGGCGGCCGACTGGGCAGGGGGAGGATTTGACAGATGGGACGGCATCTAGGGTTAGGTGTCTATATATATACGAAATGGGTAATGATTTGGATCCTCCGATCACGATCGGACGGTCCGGAATAAATGGGTTAGGGAGTCCAAATAATAAAACGGAGATATCTTATAGATGTTAGGGGATGATTCGGACTCATCGGTCACGACTGACCGGTTCGGGTTCGGGGAAGTTTCGGACGCGCACGCAAGGGGGGGGTTTGGTCGTCACGGTCAAGAGGGAAGCAAAAACCCGATTGGTCTGGAACGGTCAGCGCGGGCAAGGCGATCCGAGGGAAGGTGATGAAGGCAACGGGAGAAACGGCAACGACGAATGAATGCAAGTTTTAAAACATGACGGCAATGGAGTGCCGATGGAATGCGAATGATGCGATGATGAAATGCAAGACATGAACAAAATGCAAAACAAAAAACAAAAACCCAACCACGGAGGAAAATAACATATCGCATCTCCGGGAAAGGCAAGAGTTGGAGTTACGAATATGGAACGTTGTATCCGGGGCGTTACATTTTCCCTTATGAGTCACGCTCCCGAGAGTCATCTTTATTTTAGCCCCCCCCCCCCCGGGCCAGTGCTTCTCTAAGTGCTGGTCCGAACCGAGCAGCCTGCGGGGCCACCTCGGGGAAACTTGAGGGCTGGTTTTACTCGTAGCTTGACTTATCTGGTGTTGCCCTGAGAACGAGATATGTGCAGCTCCTATCGGGATTGTCGGCACATCGGGCGGCTTTGCTGGTCTTGTTTTACCATTGTCGAAATGTCTTGTAAACCGGGATTCCGAGACTGATCGGGTCTTCCTGGGAGAAGGAATATCCTTCGTTGACCGTGAGAGCTTGTGATGGGCTAAGTTGGGACACCCCTGCAGGGTATAAACTTTCGAGAGCCGTGCCCGCGGTTATGTGGCAGATGGGAATTTGTTAACGTCCGGTTGTAGAGAACTTGACACTTGACTTAATTAAAACGCATCAAAATGTGTGTAACCATGATGGTCTCTTCTCGGCGGAGCCCGGGAAGTGAACACGGTTTTTCGGTTATGTTTGAACGTAAGTAGTTTTAGGATCACTTCTGGCTTCTCGACCGTTTCGTTTGCTTCTCTTCTTGCTCTCATTTGCGTATGTTAACCACCATATATGCTTAGTCGCTGCTGCTTCCTCACCACTTTACCCCTTCCTTTCCCATTAAGCTTTGTTAGTCTTGATACCCATGGTAATGCGATTGCTGAGTCCTCGTGGCTCACAGATTACTACAACAACAGTTGAAGGTACAGGTTATGCCATGATCATGATGCAAGAGCGATGCTTTCGTGTCTTTAGTTCTTCTTCTGCTTCTTCTTCAATTAGGGGATAGATTCCAGGTCGGCAGCCTGGGCTAGCAGGGTGGATGTCGTTTGAGTTTCTGTTTGTGTTTCATCTGTAGTCGGATGTTGCTCTTATGTATGATGATGTTGTATTCGTGTGGCATTGTATGCCTCTTGTATGTATCCCCATCTATTATGTAATGTTGATGTAATGATATCCACCTTGCAAAAAGTGTATCAATATGCGGTTCTATCCTTGGTGGGACCTTCGAGTTTCTTTAGGATAGTATCGCATATTGGGCGTGACAAGTTGGTATCAGAGCCTCGACCGACCATAGGAGCCCCTTGATTGATCGTGTAGTTTGGCCGTTGTTGAGTCTAGAAGAAAACTGTTTTCGGAGTCTAGTTATATCGAAGAGTAGGAATTATTTTTACTCCTCAACCCCTTCGTCGCTCTGGTAAGGAATCTTGACGTAGGTGTTTTGAATTACTCCTCTTCCCCTTCAAATTTTTCTTTAGGATCACGTGGTTAGTTTTTTTTCGTTTGTTGGTTCATGGCTCTTTTCTTCCGGTGCATTTCTCGTCAAGATGATTCGACCCTCTCCGTTTTTGCAAGTTCAATCCTTAGTTGTTTTCTTTTCCCACCCGCCCACCCTTTTCTTCTCGGAACCGGAGTCCTTAATCAAGTATCCATCCTACTCGTGCGAAGCCTTTGCATTCTTTCAACCGGTGTTTTCTCTCCAAGTTATTCGTCGATTCTCCCCTCCAGGTGCCTTTGTTTTTTACGGCCCTCCCACCCCTTTTTCTTCCCCGAGTCTGAGTCTCTTTCGACCATCAATTTCATTGGTGTGGAGCCCCTTCAGCCTTTCGTCAATTGTTTCAACCGGTGAATTCTCTTTTGTTTGACAGTCTTCATCTCTTTTCTGGTGGACTCAATTCATGTTTTTCGGGTCGATCACATTCTTTTCCTTGGATCAAGTGTTCTCCTTGCTCGTTTGCCTCTTGCCATTCAATCATTCTGGAGTTCGGAAGACATCTCAGGAGATTCGTCTGTGTTCCAATTAATTCGAGGTCGTCACCTCATTCAAATATTCAATTGTTCTGGTGCATCATCTACCTGTTCAACAATCCTTTTCAACGGTGTTTTTCTCTTTAGTGGGCCCTAACCCACAGGTATTTTCCCAGGATCTTACCTGACTCTTCTAATTCTCCCAGCGTTATTCTCAAATTCTTTTCAAAGGGTGATGTAAGAATGGATTTCATCAGTCAGATCTTTTCCAAGATCAATTTCAAATCATTATCATTGTTGCCTCAACCTCTTCGCTTTTTTGTTCCCCCGGAGTGCCTTAACAAATTTTGGTGGTGTTTCTCGTCGTCATTTGAAGATCGAAGAAGAGGTTTTCCTCTAAATCTTGACCATTCTCTCGAAGTTTCGTGGTTCTAGCTTCATGTTATCCTCTTGTATTATTCCATTTGTCAGATATTTCTTTTCTTAACCATCCAGAGTATGTCAGGAGTTGTTTTTCCATTTCTTTTCACCGGAGGCCATCATTCCAGTTATCGTTCTCTATTTATCCTGGTGCTTCGTTCAAGTGTTCTTTAATCAGCTCATGATCTCTTTGTTCTTTTGCATCTAAATCCCCTCTAGCTTATTGGTTCTTCTAATTCTTCCCGGTGATTCATACTCTTTAATCAGTCATTTTTGAATTTTTACGGTGGTTCGTTCAAGATTCTTTTTCCTTTGTTATCATTTTAATCCATTTGTTCTTTCTAATCCTAACGGTGGTTCACTGAAAACCTTCCTTAAGGTGGCGCCATATACTCCTCAATCCTTTTCAAGGGGAATAAGTTGCATGCCCAATCCGGTTGTCATCAATTAAATTTGATGAGGATAAGCATAACGTAATTCTTATTCTTATTTCATCATCGTCAAGTAATCCCTTTTCTTCGAAGTTTGTTCTTGATGAATAAGTTCTAGTGCCAAGTGTTTTCATCTTGTCTTTTCCGGAGTTCAAATTTCCTCGGCCATTTCGTCGGAACCTCCATCTAAATCATCGCAAGCTTTAATCTTATTCCTTCATCCTTCATTCTATCTCATCATCCTTTTGTCACCGGAGTTCTTCATGGTGGTTCTTCATGATTTAATTCATTCTTCAAGAGTTCACCAAGATTCTTGTTGGTGGATTTCAGGTATCTTTTCTTCTTGCATGTCGAAGTGCAATTAATTCTCCAAATTCTTTTGAAGTGGAGTTTTGCATTTTCTTCGTTTCGCTCAGCTATTCAGACTTTTGGTTGTGGTATAATTTCACCTCAAGTTTACAGTTGTTTTTGATAAGTCCGCAACAAGCTTATTCTTTTGTTGTTGATTTTCTCAACAGCTCCATTCAATCCTTCTAAGTTCTTTTCATTCAATTCTTTCAATTCTTCCGGAGGCATTGCATTGTTAATCTCGCCAAGTGCCATCTCATTGGGTGAAGTTCATGTTCTAATCCTTCCATTTTCAGTCGGAGTGTTGCCGAAATTCTTTTATTCATTCCTTTTCTATCTTGTTCTAACCGGAGTGGTTTCAGAGTCTATCTTGTTTCCATGAGCAGTTGATTGTCGTCATATTCGTCGTTCATCTTTCTAACCGAGTGCTCTCGACTTTGTTCATCTTCTCTCTTGCATTCTTACTTCACCTCTTCCTCTTTCTCTTCCGTCTCGTTCCTAAGATCTTGGGACGAGATCTCTTGTTAGTGGAGGAGAGTTTAACGCCCCGGATTTGATGCGCCAGGTGTCTCCCAGTTATTTGTCGTTGTTGCCATGTCATTTGCTTGGGTGTTGCATTTTGACATGTCATCATCTGCATTTCATCTGCATGTTTTTCAAAACTTGCATCCGGTCTTTTTCCCCGTTGTCCGTTTCGCGATCCGACACGCTCGCACGTGCCCGTCGCACCTCTCAGACCTTGTTTCGTGAGTGGGATAAAAACATTCTCGGAATGGGTCGAGATTTTCCGAGTGGCCCTGGTATATCACCGGTAGACCGCCCGTCAAATTTTGTTCCATTTGGAGGTCGTTTGATGCCCCAATGGTTAACCGCATACCCGGAAAGCCCCTTTTGTCTTGCAGCCAAACAACCCTCCAAATCAGCCCACTAACCCAGCAAAACACCCTCCATGATCTCGGTCATTCGATCGTGATCGTGTGGGTGAAAATTGCACCTCATTTGGACACTCCTAGCTCCCTCTACCTATAAATATGTGATCCTCCCTGAAATCCCGCAGTCCAAACCCTAGCGTCTTCCTCCTCGCGCCGCCAGACACGTCCGTCCGCACCGGATATGTCCGCCGGACACATCACGCTGACCAATGGCACGCTGCCACGTCACCCCGCCGCGCGCCTCCTCCAACCGCATGCCGCCACGTCGCCCGCGCCCGTGTCCACTTCGCCGCCACCCGCGCAGGCCCGCCGGGGCCGAGCGAAGACCTCCCGGCCCGGTTCGACCGCCGCCGCATCCCGCGGGTGCCCGCGCCCCGCCTCCCCGATCTGGCTCGGTCCCGTCGCCCTTCGCTGCCAGCGCCCCGCTCCGACCGCCGCCATGTCGCCGGCGAGCAAGCGCGCCCGCCGCCCCTGCCTCGCGCCCAACCCCGTCGCCTCCGCCGAGGAGCTCGCCGCCAACCGTCGCCGCCGGCGCACCTTGTCAGCCGCTCGCTCGCCCGCCCTCCGCCGCCGTCCGGCCTCGCCTCCGCCGCCGTGGGCGCCGGATCCAGCGAGGAGTGCCTCGGATCCGGTCCCCTCCGCTCTCTCCGGTCGTCTTCCTCCTCTCCGACCACGTCCCCGGCCAACTCCGGCGAAGTCCCCCGGATCGGGACCAGACCCACCAGGCCCACGATCCAAACGCCTCCGCTCGTCCCCGCACGTCTCCGTCCCGGAACCCCGAGATCCAGTTTCTGCGAGGGTGAAAATCTGCCAAGTCCTGAGATTTGCATATTATGTTGCCCTGTTCATCGTGCCATAACTTATTGTGTGCAGCTCCGTTTTGTGTGAATAATATATCAAAATGTTCATAGTGAGATGCTCTACAATTCATTCCATTGTGCCATGTTTGTTTGTTTTCATCTTGATGCCTAAATCATTGTTTCAAGAGTTCTATATGATGTTGACTGTTGTCTGTTAACAGAACTTGCTGTTTTGTCTTTTTCATTGCATTTTGTGTGTGCATCCTATGAGCTTGATGTCTACATGTGTTTTGAACTACATCATGCCTACTGTGGTGCAATACATGTATTTTTATGAGTATTTTAGTGAGTTCATAGAGCTCGTGAAGTGGGGTACTTGCTGTTACTGTTTTGCTAGTCTGAAACTGTTATACCATGATGATATGTAAACCTGCTGCTACAAGTCATTCTATGCATAATCTGGTGATGTTCACTAAGTATGTTTTGTTATACATGTCATGCTCTATCCATCCATGCCCCTGGTTGCCTATATAGCCTGCTGTAGCTTGTTGTAATCTTGCTCTTAAGTTGCTAAATAATGTTGATGTCCGCCTGTTAACATTAAGTTCAGTTTTGCCATGTGCTTTGCTAGTGATCCATGCACCCTATGACCATGATATTGCCATTTTTAGCTTCATAATTATTTCATCTTACTGTTGATCACCTTGTAATGCTATGTATTGCTCTGTGGTGAGTTGTACAAGCTCACCAACATGCCTACTTATTGTTGTTCCTGCCATGTCTGAATCTGTCATATCACTTGCCATGTTTGCATGGATGCTACCATGTTTTATGTTGATCTTTGGAATTAGTTCTATAAGGGAGTTTTGTTCTTTGTCTTTGGTATTAGCATGTCATGCCTTTGTTTGCCATGTTAATGTCACGACCGGTTTTTCCGGGTATAAATTTCCAGAAAAAGACCGTCGTGCTCATCAGCCCCAGGATTACTGTTAGCTGATGAGGCTCCAACATGATACAGAAATTCCAAGCAAAATACAAAATATGAAGTACAAAACCATTCTGGCCTGTGAGTACAACAAATGATTTCTAGTGGTTGAGGGCGGAAGCGGTTTGAGGATCATCAGGGTCTATGGGACTCCATTTCCCAACAGGAACAGCTGACCAGGTTAACTCCTATCTTCACGAGGCTGCTATCACGGTTGCTTAGGTTCCGGGGCTGTCATAGTGTCGCTCCTCTCCGTGCAAGAAATCTGGCCAAGACATAGCCAGGGACAAGCCAGTGAGTACTTTGAATGTACTCGCAAACATTATGAACACAGGTATAACATAACAATGGTGTGCTGAAAATATTTTATGCTCATGACGTCAGTCACAAAAGATAAATAAAACTCTGATGCGTGCAAGCATGTTATTTATGAATATGCAATAACATAGTAGTATTAAGATTTATGAAAATAAATAACAAGCAATGCCACAGTCGGGCGTCTTAGCGACACCACATAAAGGGCTTTAAAAGAAATGCCACAGTCGGGCGTCTGAGCGACACCACATAAAGGGCTTTAAAAGAAATGCCACAGTCGGGCATCTGAGCGACACCACATAAAGGGCTTTAAAAGAAATGCCATAGTCGGGTGTCTGAGCGACACCACATAAAGGGCTTTAAAAGAAATGCCACAATCTGGCGTCTGAGCGACACCACATAAAGGGCTTTAAAAGAAATGCCACAGTCGGGCGTCTGGGCGACACCACATAAAGGGCTTTAAAAGAAATGCCACAGTCGGGCGTCTGAGCGACACCACATCAAGGGCTTTAAAGGAAATTCCACAGTCGGGCGTCTGAGCGACGCCACATAAAGGGCTTTAAAAGAAATGCCACAGTCGGGCGTCTGAGCGACACCACATAAAGGGCTTTAAAATAAACAATCATAGTGAATATCCCGGAGGTAGAACCATCCCAGAGATACTCGATAATAACAATAATATCACGGTTAGTCAACAATAATAATAATCATAATTATCACAAGTCACAAGTAGTAGTTCCAGTTCTGGTTAACAGTTTCACCTCCGAAGACCGACACTAAGACCGACACTTGACCCATCCCAGACTGTAGTCCTTAACCATGGACACGGCTATTCGAATAGGTTTAATCTCTGCAGAGGGTGTACTCTTTACCCACGAGTAACGGAATTTCTTTAGTCCATCGGGACTAATTCCATCTACGGTCTTTTTGTTGAAAACACACCTAACTTGCACACACCAGCTTAACTCACACGTGTCTGGAATCACCCACGACACTTGTCAAGCAAACTCTAAGTGGGGAGGCTACAACCTCGTGTAGCATGGGATCAAATTTATATCGCGCGCTCTAAAGGGTGGCCTCCCCTCTCGGTCCCAACCGGAAACACCCATGCCCCCGGACCAGGTGGCCTGCCTACCAGCTACAACCGGTATCTTCCACCCTGGCCTCTCTGTACGGTGTGTGCTAGAAAGAGGTTGACAACTTACTGAACCGTACTCTACTTGCTGTAGAGACGAGTGGTAGTACGAAACATGTATGGGGGTTACTGGCACAAGACTCGATCTACGGTCGACTCAGGAGGTTTAAGTATTCCCTGCATGATTAGCATAACGAATATATTTCAACCAACAGAGTCACCGCTCATATTACCTTATCATCCCATACCAGACATAACCGTCCCGACGGAGACTGGCGACAAACTCATGCCTACCCAACGCAGAGGTTTTCCCGGGTTCCTGCCGGTATGCATGCAAGGCACATGAGGATGATTATCATCACAAGTGTGTTCATTTCCAACAGCATGGAAATCAATAACATGCACCCACGCATATGATCATATCACATGAAATAACAAGTTCCTCCAAAGTGAGGTGATGTTATAAACGTGTCATCGAACACACAAAAATATTATGCCGGGGTTCAGAATGCTTGCCTTCAGGTCACGGGAAGGCAGGGTGCATTTCAAACTCTTGAAATATTTCTCCTCTCTTCAAAAATCCTATTTTAGCAATATAAATGAATTAACACACAAAATAAAAACAGCACAAAAAGTTGTTCTGAATTTTTTTCAAATAAATCTTAAAATAAACTAGACAATATTTGAGAGAGGTAGGAAAATGAATCAATTCATTTGGAGTTATCCTTAAAAAGATATAACCAGTCAAAGTCCTGGTCAAAATCTGTTTTTAAAATAAAATCAGAAAAGAAAACGGTTCGAGCGGGATTACGCTTCCGCACAGAGGAGACATACTTGAGCCTTTACGCCTCCACTTATCCAGTGTGGACGCGTGGGGTGTCACTGACAGTGGGTCCTAGGTGGCCCACTACTCAGGTTTGACTAGTCCGCCTTCCTTCTTATCCCTCTGTCCCGAGCGGAGGCGGGACTCCGGCGACCGTCGCCGGCGAACGGCGGGTCCTTGTGGGGAGCTGAGGGTGGGGATGGATCCGCGGGTTGAGGGTGATCTTTCCGGTGGTTGCAGGGTTGACAGAGGTGGAGGGATTCACCGGCGGCGAGCTCCGCGGCGGAGGAAGGCTTCGGTGGCGAAGTGATTTTGTGGCGGCGATGGCTCCCGATCAAAATCAAGTAGGGGAAAAGGCTTACGGGAGGATGTGGGGGTTCCTGGTGGAGAGAGTGGAGAGGGGGAGGCCCTGGAGGCGCCGGAATGGCCGGGGCAATGGCGGCAGATGGAGCTGCCGGAGAGGAGGAAGGAGGCATCCCCGGGTCGTCTGGCTGCTAAAGGGGGCCTTAGGGAGGTGGCTTGGGGTCGCCTGTGTGCAGAGAGGAGCTCGGGGCTCCTTTATATAGCATCTCCAAGTCGGTTCGTGGCTGCCGTGGATGAGCTCGTCGGCGGACCGCCTTACTGTGTGGCAGGGCGACGTGGCAGTGGTTGGCTAGTTCCAGGGGCTAACGACGACCGCTACACTGTCGAGAGAGGCGAGCTGGCGCGCTGTGGGGGTTTGGGCGGCGCCGACCGGGGCTGGAGCCACTACGGACGCCGGCGTGCCGCCAAGGGTGCCCTGATGGCGGTGCTGTAGCGGGCCAGGGTGGTCGGGGTGGCGGCGATGCAGGGGAATACGTGGCGGCCAGCTGCTGTTGGCCAAGGGCCAGAACGGGTGCGGGGTGCAACGCAGCGGCTCTGTTGCACGCGTGCGCCAAACGCACGCTCTGCTTGCGCTCTGGGCGTGCACGGGACGTGCTTGAAGAAATGCCAGTGCATGCTGCAGAGCTTGGGTGCGGCTGGCACTTAACACATCCAGGCCAGGAGCCACTGGGAGTCTAGTGGACATGTTAGTTCTATTAGGGGTGCAAGCTCCCAGTGCAATGTCAAAAGTCATGTCAAAACAGATCATGCTCATAAGGTGTTTGACAAAATGCTAAGGGCACTTAGGCATTTCTTGGAGTGGCCAAATTCTCCAGATCAGTGTCTCTTTAGAAGCAAGAGGAGGTGGCAAGGTTAGTTTGGCAAAAAGAGAAACTTGCTAGTGCAGGTTTTGATGAACTTCAAATCTGGACAGGATGTGAATGGCATTATTTCATGCACCAACAATATGCCAATGGTGGCATGCTCCTGGGCTTAGGAGTTTAACATGGAGGACTACAAGTAGGAGAAAGAATCAAGGGCTAAAGAGCAAGCAAAAATATGGTTGTTGTACAAACCATCATGTTGGACCAGAATGAAGATGAGGTTGTTTCACTCGAACATCTCAAGGAACAACCCTGGATTTTTGCATATAATGGAATCATATGCTCCTACTTACATCCCAAAATTTTGGTGGAAGCTAGAAACAAGTATTTAAAAGGGTTGTAGTGCAAAATTGTCCACTGGACTAGAGAAGAAAAACATGTGTAGCACTCAAAATATGCAATGAAGGATATATATTATTGCACAAAAGTGATTTAGAGACATCACATGACATCTCCAAATTTTGGTTGGATTTTTAGACAAACATATCAAATGGTTGCAGTACAAAAAGAGCTCCAAAATTTAAAGAAAGTCATTTTAATGAATAAAACTCAGAGTGAAATAATTTAATAAATAAATCTACTGATTGAGAGATGTTTTTAAATGAGAGGGAAAATAAGTCCAATATGTTTTGGAAGGATCCACTTGGAAAAAAACTCCTTAATATTAAAAGAAAAGTTTTGAAATCAACAGAGATATTCTTGTAGGCAAAAATTTTAAACTCTTGGCAAAATTTTAATAACTAAAACCTGGTTAAATTTTTGGGGGTGTTACAGTTAAGTTCCTGTAACATGTTGTTTGATAGCTCTAAACATTGAAATCTGATGTTATTTCTGCTAAGTCTGTAAACTATTATTATTTGCAACGTTGCCATGTCCTTTTGAGCATGTTATAATATTTTCTGGAGATAGCTCAGTGTTCATGTTTTTTCATTCTTTACATATACTTCATCCTCATGCCTTTTGTTTTCACGTTGAGATGTTGTAGCATATTGTTTTGATGCTTGCTAGATGCCTAGTTGCTGTTTTGGACAGCTTGTCCTTTAAACTTGTTTCATGTGTATGTGTTGAACCGTTGCTCCGTTTTGACTGTGCTCTATATGAAACTTGCTTGATTTTGCATGAAGTTTCATATTATCATGTTGCATCCATGTTTTGAGAGCGTTTGATTGATGTTTGTATGCATTTTGCATCAATGCCATGTCTAACTTGTTTTGCTCATATCTTGTAGGCCGTAGCTCCGAATTAAATGAACTTTATATGTAACTTGACTAGAATCTCATGTAGATCATCTTGGTGCATCTTAACTTGCTGTTTAACAACTTGAACATAAGGTTTATTCAGTTCTGGACCATTTTCTAAATTTGCATACGAGGACTTATCGAAATTGTTATATGTTGTTTCCGGCCTCATTTAACCTTGCTTTGATGTGTTGTTCTTGTATGCATCATCTCTTGCCATGAGTAGCTTCATGTAGTCTTGTCTTGCATCATACTTGGTTGAGCATCATGTCATGTATATGTGTGGTGTGTTTACCATGTTATGTGCTTCTTCTCGATAGTTCCCGTTTCGTTGCGATCGTGAGGATTCGTTCGTCTACGCTTGGTTCGTCTTCGTGGCTTCATCTTCTTCATGGACTCGTTCTTCTTCCTAGCGGGATTTTAGGCAATATGAGCGTTACTCTGGATCTCACTACTATCATTGCTATGCTAGTTGCTTCGTTCTATCACTTTGCAGCGCTACCTAGCTCTTGTCTATCAAGCCTCCCAGATTGCCATGTCAGCCTCTAACTTTTTCCACCCTTCCTAGCAAACCGTTGTTTGGCTATGTTACCACTATTGCTCAGCCCCTCTTATAGCGTTGTTAGTTGCAGGTAAAATTGAAGATTGCTCCATGATGGACGGTATTATGTTGGGATATCACAATATCTCTTATTTAATTAATGCATTTATATACTTAGTAAAGGGTGGAAGGCTCGGCCTTATGCCTGGTGTTTTGTTCCACTCTTACCGCCCTGGTTTCCGTCATGCCGCTGTTATGCTCCTTGATTTTGCGTTTCTTACGCGGTTGGGTGATTTATGGGACCCCCTTGACAGTTCGCTTTGAATATAACTCCTCCAGCAAGGCCCAACCTTGGTTTTACCATTTGCCTCACCACCACCTATACTTTTTCCTTAGGAGTCGTGCTCCCGAGGGTCATCTTTATTTTAGCCCCCCTCCCCCGGGGCTAGTGCTTCTCTAAGTGTTGGTCCGAACCGAGCAGCCTGCGGGGCCACCTCGGGGAAACATGAGGGCTGGTTTTACTCGTAGCTTGACTTATGCGGTGTTGCCCTGAGAACGAGATATGTGTAGCTCCTATCGGGATTGTCGGCACATCGGGCGGCTTTGCTGGTCTTGTTTTACCATTGTTGAAATGTCTTGTAAACCAGGATTCCGAGACTGATCGGGTCTTCCTGGGAGAAGGAATATCCTTCGTTGACCGTGAGAGCTTGTGATGGGCTAAGTTGGGACACCCCTGCAGGGTATAAACTTTCGAGAGCCGTGCCCGCGGTTATGTGGCAGGTGGGAATTTGTTAATGCCCGGTTGTAGAGAACTTGACACTTGACTTAATTAAAACGCATCAAAATGTGTGTAACCATGATGGTCTCTTCTCGGCGGAGCCCTGGAAGTGAACACGGTTTTTCGGTTATGTTTGAACGTAAGTAGTTTTAGGATCACTTCTGGCTTCTCGACCGTTTCGTTTGCTTCTCTTCTTGCTCTCATTTGCGTATGTTAACCACCATATATGCTTAGTCGCTGCTGCTACCTCACCACTTTACCCCTTCCTTTCCCATTAAGCTTTGCTAGTCTTGATACCCATGGTAATGGGATTGCTGAGTCCTCGTGGCTCACAGATTACTACAACAACAATTGCAGGTACAGGTTATGCGATGATCATGACGCGAGAGCGATGCTTGCTTGTCTTGAGTTCTTCTTTTGCTTCTTCTTCGATCAGGGGATAGGTTCCAGGTCGGCAGCCTGGGCTAGCAGGGTGGATGTTGTTTGAGTTTCTGTTTGTGTTTCATCTGTAGTCGGATGTTGCTCTTATGTATGATGATGTTGTATTCGTGTGGCATTGTATGCCTCTTGTATGTATCCCCATCTATTATGTAATGTTGATGTAATGATATCCACCTTGCAAAAAGCATATCAATATGCGGTTCTATCCTTGGTGGGACCTTCGAGTCTCTTTAGGATAGTATCGCATATTGGGTGTGACATTACATGTCATCCCAGTCTTGGTACTTTTGTGTTTTTCTGAACTTGCTTTGATTAGTAGTGTCCTTGTCTTATTTAACCCTATTTTCTCAAGTTCATCTCGACCAAAGCTAGCTCAAGACCACAAAGTAAGTATATGCATAACACTCATGTGCATGATGACCTCTTGTTGCTACACATATTGTTTGCAAGAAGGACTCATGGACATGAAGGTACACTTCTTGTATCTACATCATTTGCTCTGATGCATATAGCCAAGATACATGTAACTCATTGTTTTCTCTCACATGCTTATGCATTCACATGCTCCTACATACTATCTTTACATAATTGCATACATGTAGGGGGAGCCTATGCATGTTACATGTCTTTCCAAATCTTTACTTGTTACTCTTCATATCTTTACCTAAAGCTTTGATGTATGTTGTCATCAATTACCAAAAAGGGGGAGATTGAAAGCACAAGTGCTCCCCGGGTGATTTTGGTAATTAATAACAACATATTTCTTGTTGGACTAATATATTTATCTAGTATATTTCAGATAGTTCAACAATGGCGTGGTATGGACGAGAGGATGTGGAACCCCTTCAAGATGCTAAGGATAAAGATTGGCAAAAGCTCAAGACTCTTCAATTCTATTTTATTGATCCAAGATCACATTGAGTCCATAGGAAAAGCCAATTCTATTAGAAGGGGATGAGGTGTCGCTTAATGGTCTACTTGCTCAAAGTGCTCAGTGATATGCTCCAAAGCCCTCAACCACTTCTCATATCCAAATATGTCCTAAACCTAAAGTCAAACTCGGCCCTAACGATTTGATCTATCTGGCGCCACCGAGTTCCTTTGACATAGCCATAGCCAGAAACCCTAATCAGTTTGATCTCACCGATAGGGATTTCGATTTCACTGACATGGGATTGCAAACTCTCGGTTTCCCTTCGTAATGTTCTAGTGTCACCAAAATGAGCGATCGGTCCCACCGAGTTTGCAATCCAAACTCTTTGTTTCCTTTTCGTAACATTTCAGTCATACCAAAGTTAGCGATCGGTCCCACCGAGTTTGCCTGACCAACTCTCTGGTTTTCTTATTGCTGAAACCGGTCACACCGAGATGAGGTTTTTCCCTAACCCTAACACATCGGTCCCACCGAGTTGATCATGTCGGTCCCACCGAGATTCCTAACGTTCACATTTTAAACTAAATCGGTCTCACCGAGTTCACCTATTCGGTCTGACCGAGTTGGGTCATATGTGTGTAATGGTTAGATTTTGTGTGGAGGCTATATATACCCACTCCACCCCCTTCTCTACTCAGAGAGAGCCATCAAAACGTGCCTACACTTCCACTACTCATTTTCTGAGAGAGAACCACCTACTCATGTGTTGAGACCAAGATATTCCAATCCAACCACAAGAATCTTGATCTGTAGCCTTCCCCAAGTTGCTTTCCACTCAAATCATCTTTCCACCATAGCCAAATCTACGAGAGAGAGAGTTGAGTGTTGGGGAGACTATCATTTGAAGCACAAGAGCAAGGAGTTCATCATCAACACACCATCTATTACCATTTAGAGAGTGGTGTCTCCTAGATATGTTAGGTGTCACTTGGGAGCCAGCCTCAAGATTGTGGAGTCGAACCAAGGAGTTTGTTAGGTCAAGGAGATTTCCTACTTTGTGAAGATCTACCCAAGTGAGGCAAGTCCTTCATGGGCGATGGCCATGGTGGGATAGACAAGGTTGCTTCTTTGTGGACCCTTCGTGGGTGGAGCCCTCCGTGGACTCGCGCAATCGTTACCCTTCGTGGGTTGAAGTCTCCACCAACATGGATGTACGATAGGACCACCTATCGGAACCACACCAAAAATCTTCGTGTCTTCATTGCGTTTGCACACTCCAATCCCATCCCTTTACTCTCTTGCAAATCGCATGCTTTACTTTTTCCGCTGCTTATACACTTGTCATGCTTGCTCAAAATGTATTGCGAATGTTTAAACTTGTGCTAAAACTCCACCTCAACTTAAAGAACTTAAAAACTGCTACTTTTGCTTGTTGAGAGTCTATTCAACCCCCCCCCCCCCCCTCTAGGTACCTCTTCTCGATCCTTTCAAAATCAAACCCTTGGTCAAAGATGTTGACATAACGCTCGTCCTCTACGATCATGTTGTGCATGATCCATGTTGTCCATGGTACCTTTTGGGCAACGGGCCAAACACCATGCAGGCATTGAAGCTTGCAGGTGCTGGAAATATAACCTACAGGCAATAATAAATGGTTATTATTATATTTCTATGTTCATGATAATTGTCTATTATTCATGCTATAACTGTGTTATCCGGAAATCGTAATACACGTGTGAATACATAGACCACAACAAGTCCCTAGTGAGCCTCTAGTTGACTAGCTCGTTGATCAACAGATAGTCATGGTTTCCTGACTATGGGCATTGGATGTCATTGATAACGGGATCACATCATTAGGAGAATGATGTGATGGACAAGACCCAATTCTAAGCATAGCTCAAAGATCGTGTAGTTCGTTTAG
The DNA here is from genome assembly GCA_963921465.1 of Triticum timopheevii. Taxonomy (NCBI): domain Eukaryota; kingdom Viridiplantae; phylum Streptophyta; class Magnoliopsida; order Poales; family Poaceae; genus Triticum; species Triticum timopheevii. Next base: position 148,854,461 of record OY997270.1, read on the forward strand.
CTAGAGCTTTTCCAAATGTCAAGTATCATTTCCTTAGACCATGAGATTGTGCAACTCCCGGATACCGTAGGAGTGCTTTGGGTGTACCAAAAGTCACAATGTAACTGGGTGGCTATAAAGGTGCACTACAGTTATCTCCGAAAGTGTCTGTTGGGTTGGCACGAATTGAGACTGGGATTTGTCACTCCGTATGACGGAGAGGTATCTCTAGGCCCACTCGGTAATGCATCATCATAATGAGCTCAATGTGACCAAGTGTTTGGTCACGGGATCAAGCATTACGGTACGAGTAAAGTGACTTGCCGGTAACAAGACTAAACGAGGTATTGGGATACCGACGATCGAGTCTCGGGCAAGTAACGTGCCGACTGACAAAGGGAATTTAATACGGGGTTAATTGAATCCTCGACATCATGGTTCATCCGATGAGATCATCGAGGAGTATGTGGGAGCCAACATGGGTATCCAGATCCCGCTGTTGGTTATTGACCGGAGAGGCGTCTCGGTCATGTCTGCATATCTCCCGAACCCGTAGGGTCTACACACTTAAGGTTCGGTGACGCTAGGGTTGTAGAGGTATTAGCATGCAGCAAACCGAAGGTTGTTCGGAGTCCCGAATGAGATCCCGGACGTCACGAGGAGTTCCGGAATGGTCTGGAGGTGAAGAATTATATATAGGAAGTGTTGTTTCGGCCATCGGGAGAGTTTCGTGGGTCACCGGTATTGTACCGGGGCCATCGGAAGGGTCCCGGGGGTCCACCGGGTGGGGCCACCTATCCCGGAGGGCCCCATGGGCTGAAGTGGGGAGGGGACCAGCCCCTAGTGGGCTGGTGTGCCCCCCCTGTCGTGGTTCTAAGTCTGACAGTAGAATGGGGATAGGTATGGAGAGGCAAGATCCTAGCTATGGAGTAGTTGTAAACACAAGGGATGTACGAGTTCATGCCCTTCTCGGAGGAAGTAACAGCCCTACGTCTCGGAGCCCGGAGGCGGTCGACTGGATTATGAGTGTATGGATTACAAGGGTGCAAACCCCTTACACTGAGGAGGGGGGTGGCTTATATAGTGTCCGCCAGACCCCTCCGGCCCTCAGTAATGCAGGGTTTAAAGTACATTAAAGCTAGGCGTTACTGGTAACGCCTTACATAAAGTGTCCTAAATGCCATAAAGACTACTTAATTACAGACCGTTTGGATGCAGAGTGGTTCTTGATCTCCTGGTGGTCGAGTGAGTCTTCGTGGTCGAGTCCTTCGAGTCCGTCGAGTGAAGTCCCTCTTGGTTGACTGGAAGACAGTTTCTTCTGAGGGTGTCCTTGGGAAGGGTACTTAGGTCAGGTCTATGACCCTACCCTAGGTACATGACTTCATCATTAGCCCCCGAATGGATCAAGGTTTGAGTGAGGAAGGAGTTGATAATATTTCTGACCTGCTTTTGTGTTCTGGACATGCATCATCTTGGACCAATAATCTCTTCGTTGATAACAGCAACTTTTCTTTCAGTCGCCTTGATCCATTCTTTTCTCTCGTCGAGTGAACTTTTGAACTTAGTAATTCCGAGCGACGGGTCGCAGGAAATCTCTTGTCTGACAGATTGATCTGCTGTTAGCGGATTTTGTGGGATCCGAATTTTGGGAAGCGCGCGAAGCGGGGCGGACCGCAGTGCTCGGATGGGATAGGGCATAGACGCCTCGATTCCCGCGCCGCCTTTTTCGCCACGTATCGCGTATGCGCGATTGTTTCGGGATGTGATAGGATCGTCCGGGCCCACTCATCAGCCACTCGGAAGTGTCCTTATAAAGGCGCCCGGTGAGGGTTTTTGAACAGTATCTCTCCATTCTTCCCTCTGCCCTCTCCGCCTCCGCCCACAGCGCCTGCTCTCGCCTCCACCCAACCACTCCTCGTACGCTTCACCGGCAACAATGGTGAAGGAGAAGACGGCGGCTCTGGAGCGCGTGAAGAAGGCGACGGCGACGGGGAAGGCAAAAGGGAGAGCGACCAGTCGGGGCGGATCCTCGTCAAGGTCCCGCCTGCCGCACGGTTGGGTCCAAGGGGATTGGATCCGCTCGACCATCACCGAGAGGGATCTCACTGAGATGGCGAATGAGGGTTTGATCCCCCACGGAGCAGCGAGGCTCCCGGGGAACGAGTGGCAACCACAGCCGCAGGAGGGTGAGTGTGTTCTTCTGGCTACCCACGTCGACCGTGGGTTCTCCCTGCCTACGAGTGTTTTCTTCCGTGGTTTCTTGAATTTTTTTGGGGCGCAACTCCACCACTTCAATCCAAATTCCATCGCCTACCTTGCTGCCTTCGTGTCCATGTGCGAGAACTTCCTGGGCTGCCGACTGCACTGGGGTCTGTTCAAGTACATATTCACTTGTCGTTCTCAGACAGTGAAAAAGGCGAGTCCAGATGACAATAAGACCAAGGTTATTCAGATGTGTGGGGGTCTGGGGATTCAGATGAGGAGCAAGAGCACCTTTCCGGCCATGACCCTCCCTGAGTCGGTCAGAGGATGGCAGTCGACTTGGTTCTACTGCCAAGACGAGTCGACACCGGGGCAGTCGAGTGGTCTCCCTCCGTTCTCTATGGACCGAGCGCACAAGCCCTCTTCTCTGAAGGTGCTCCCTGAGGAGAAAGCCCAAGTGAAGATGTTGATAGAGCGTGTAGTCCACTTAGTTCGGGAAGGAGTGACGGGTATTGACCTTCTGGAGGTCTTCCTTAGGCGGCGCATCCAGCCACTTCAGTACCGAGGCCATTGTATTTTGCTGTACTGTGGAACCGAGGACGAAACTCGGGTCCATCCAGAAGCAGTCGACGATGCCACACTGGAGAGGTGGATGGCCGCGATCACAGGGAATAAAGACAACCCTCGAGGAGCCAGGAGAATTCCGCCACTCGACCATTCTTGCACTCCAGACAAGGTATGCCCACTTTATCCCCAATTGCAATCTTGTCATACTTATTCTGCTTTCGCTGCAAATTGGTCGATTGATCTTTATTTTGCTGTCTGTCAGGCCACCACCGAACTATACTCGATGCCCAATGGAGCACAGACGCCGACTGAAGAGGAGGAAGGAAGTGGGGGCGAAAGCCAAGAGGAGTGGGACTCGGACGCTGCTGCTGATGATGATGATGACGACTCTGATGGGGAGGAAGAAGAGGAGGAGGAGGAGGAAGTTGCACCACCTCGCTCGGAAAGGCGATCGAAGCTCATCCATGACCCTGCGACTGAACGTGGCAAGGGGGTCGCGGCTGTCGCGCAGTCGACTAAGCACCCTCGGACCACTTCTCCGGCGCTGACTGAGAAGGCTCCAAAGCAATCTCGAATGGCGCCATCGAAGCTGGCGAAGGTCTTGCCAAAGATGAAGGTGTCGATCCCCACCATATCAGGGTAAAAATGCTACTTGAGTCTTCTTGCTCTACATGAGTTTATTTTTGGCCGAATCATGAGTTATCCGACTGATTTTTGGAATTGCAGTGTTGATACTTCTGATACCTCGGCCAGGGCTGACGATCACGAGATGGAAGATGTTGCTACCTCAAAATCTGGTATGACTTTCATAATCTTGTCTTCAGTCGATTGGCTCTTTGCTTCTGATTTTGATTCTTGTCTGTAGCTCCATCCAATGTCGTTATTACCCTTCCTGACGACGACGATGAAGAACCACTGAGGCCAAGGAGGAACAGGAAAGCGTCTGCTGGCAAGGTGACTCAGGATGTGCCAGCCTCCGAGACACTGGTCGCGGAGGGAGAGAACACCACTCGGCCCACCGTATCTTTCGCGGTGCCGTTGACGAGTGCTCACCCCGCATCATTGAGTGCTGCACAGCCTTCACTTTTCTCGACCCACTACGTCCCAGAGGATCAAGCCAGTGCTGCGAAAGAAGCAATACGCCAAGCGGGAGTCATGATGGAGCAAGTGAAGGCCATCCGAGAAGCCAGCCAGGCAGCCTATGACGCCAGTTCCGCTCTTCAAAGTAACGTTTAGGTCAGTCGGTCATCGCCTGTTCTGTTAGGATATGATATCTGAAAATTCTTCTTTCTGAAATCCGTAGTAATTGTCCTAAACCCACTGGGTGTGACGATTGGAATTCCGGGTTAGTGGGGGCACGCTGAGTGCACCCACTAGGTGTAGTCCCCGAGGCTATGGTGGACTGTTGGCAGTCGACCATAGGCTTTATAAGTTAAGTTTTTCCTTCATTCGACTAGGTCGAATAGATTTCCCAGACCGGTGGGGGCACGCTGAGTGCACCCACTGGGTGTAGTCCCCGAGACTGTGGTCGACTGCTGGCAGTGGACTACAGTCTGAAGAGCATCTCCTGTTTTTTTTGTTGTTGGTCGACTGGTCGACTCTTCCTTGATAGAACTAGTGGGGCCACGCTGAGTGCACCCACTGGGTGTACTCCCTGAGACTACAGTTGAATGTTTGCATTCGGCTGTAGTCTTAGAAACATATGATTTTTCTTTAGTCACTCGGGAGTGACTTGTCTTTGACATCTGTCGATTGGTTCTTCGTAGAAATCCTGCGACCTTGCAGCTCGTTACACCGAGTTGGAGAACAAACATATCCAACTCGAGCTTGATCTGAAACTGGTCCAGGAGAATTTGGCGAAGGCAAAGGAAGAAGCTAAAGGTATGTTTGGTGAGGCCTTGACGACTGCTTTTGCTCCTCATTTGTTTCAAAGTCTGACCTTGCTGTGACTTTGCAGGCAAAGTGAAGGAGGCCCAGAAGAAGAAAGACCTTGAGCTAGCTGAGATGCAGAAGACAGCTTTAGAGAAGACCAAGCTAGCAGACGAGAAGTTGGCTTCGGTCACCAAGCTTGAAGAAGAAAACACCAATCTGAAAGCTGCTCTTGATGTTGCCAACAAAGAAGTGAGTCGACTGAAAAGTGACAAGATTGCCCTAAATGACAAAGCCAGTGAGCTGGTTGGGAAGAAGAATGATCTCGAAGCTTATCTGGGCGGACTCGCCAAGAAGTTATTCCTCATGCTCGAAGGTAATCTTATCAAACAAGTATTTTAACTGTGATCTTTCAATTCGACTGTCGTCCTGAATCGGTGGCTGTGCTTGCAGAATTTTGCCAAAACTTTGAAGAGGAGACTGGTCGACTGGAGCCTAACCTGGACCCCATCAACTCTCCGGTGAATGATGAAGTTGCCATGAACGTGCTCCGACTCGAATCTCGTGTTGCCGCCGTCGTTGACTATCTCGCAAGGCTGAAGGTCGCCACTTCCCGCATTGATGATACGCTCTGGCCCAAAGAGACGCTCCAGAATGACCTCGAGTCTCTGATGACTCGACTGAACACAGTCCCAAGTCGAGTGCAGGAGTGGAAGAAGTCTTCTGCCAGGTGTGGCGCAGACGTTGCTCTATCTTTGGCCCGAGTCCATTGCAACGATGCACGAGAAGACAAGTTGGCGGCTCTTCGAGTGGCTAACACCAAGAAGCACGATTTCCGGTCCTTCATGGAGACCTTCATTGCCGCTGCCACTCGGATTGCTGATGGAATCGACCTCGACGAGTTTGTTGCACCTTCCAGCGCTCCACAGGAGGGGTAAAAAACTTCTTGAGCTCGACACTTTAAATTTGCCTCGGTATGCCGAGTGATTTTGTAACCGACAAACCTTAACAGGCCTAGCACCTGAGCACTTTTGGTTCCGTTAGGTATCTATCCGAACTTGGATTCGACGTTTGAATATGCTTGCATTTGGTTTGAGATATCTTTTGCAGGTTAAAGCAAGGTGCTTATTGCAATCGACTTGTTCCCCAATTCACTTAGGCAGGCACTGGGCTGCGGCTAAGCCTCCGAGTGGGAGGTGTGCTCTCCACTTGGTAGGATTTTCAAAACTTAGGCGAGCACTGGGCTGCAACTAAGCCTCCGAGTGGGAGGTGTGCTCTCCACTCGGTAGGATTTTCAAAACTTAGGCGAGCACTGGGCTGCAGCTAAGCCCCCGAGTGGGAGGTGTGCCCTCCACTCGGTAGGATTTTCAAAACTTAGGCGAGCACTGGGCTGCAGCTAAGCCCCCGAGTGGGAGGTGTGCTCTCCACTCGGTAGGATTTTCAAAACTTAGGCGAGCACTGGGCTGCAGCTAAGCCCCCGAGTGGGAGGTGTGCTCTCCACTCGGTAGGATTTTCAAAACTTAGGCGAGCACTGGGCTGCAGCTAAGCCCCCGAGTGGGAGGTCTGCTCTCCACTCGGTAGGATTTTTATAACTTAGGCGAGCACTGGGCTACAGCTAAGCCCCCGAGTGGGAGGTCTGCTCTCCACTCGGTAGGATTTTCACGTTGTACTTGTGGCGTAGCTCGAAGGAGAGGGTCGCAGTCGACCTGCACCTCGTCCTTCTTGCGACCGCACGTTGTACTTGTGGCGTAGCTCGGAGGAGAGGGTCGCAGTCGACCTGCACCTCGTCTTCCTTGCTACCGCACATTGTACTTGTGGCGTAGCTCGGAGGAGAGAGTCGCAGTCGACCTGCACCTCGTCCTCCTTGCGAGCGCACGTTGAATTTGAACTTAGCCGAGTACTTAGACTGCAGCTAAGCCCCCGAGTGAGAGTCTGGCTCACCACTCGATAGGATTTTATTGAAACTTAGGCGAGTACTTAGACTGCAGCTAAGCCCCCGAGTGGGAGTCTGGCTCACCACTCGGTAGGATTTTATTGAAACTTAGGCGAAACGGATTCGCAGCTAAGCCCCCGAGTGGGAGGCTGGCTTACCACTCGGTAAGGATTTTATTGAAACTTAGGCGAAACGGATTCGCAGCTAAGCCCCCGAGTGGGAGGCTGGCTCACCACTCGGTAAGGATTTTTTTTACAAACTTAGGCGAAAACGGATTCGCAGCTAAGTCACCCACTGAGAGGGAAATTTTACTGAACAAATAAAAGTGACAAAAATCATTGGGGAAATTATGACACTATTATCTTGCAAAACATGGACTACAGAAGTACTTTTATTACAACTCATCCGAGTGAAAACTTAAGTGTAAAATGGGCGGAGTAGCTCCGCATTCCAAGCTCGGGGCTCGTCAATTTTGTGCTCGACATTGTAGAGACGGTACGCTTCGTTGTGGAGAACCTTGGTGACGATGAAGGTTCCTTCCCAAGAAGGAGCAAGCTTATGTGGTTTCTGCTGATCCACTCGGAGAACCAAATCTCCTTCCTGGAAGGCTCGACTCTTCACGTTTTTGGCGTGGAAGCGACGCAAGTCTTGTTGGTAGATGGTCCATCGGATCAGAGCCATCTCCCTTTCTTCTTCCAAAAGGTCAACTGCATCTTGCCGTGCTTGTTCCACTTCAGCCTCGTTGTAGAGCTCAACTCGTGGAGCATTGTGGAGCAGATCACTCGGCAAGACCGCTTCAGCTCCATAGACCAAGAAGAATGGAGTCCTTCCAGTCGACCGATTAGGCGTGGTCCTTAGACCCCAAAGCACCGAGGGAAGTTCATCGACCCATGCTCCAGCCGCATGCTTAAGGTCACGCATTAGTCGGGGTTTCAACCCTTTGAGGATCAAGCCATTGGCTCGCTCCGCTTGTCCATTCGACTGTGGATGGGCGACCGAAGCGTAGTCGACTCGTGTGCCTTGAGATGTGCAGAATGCTCTGAATTCCTCCGAATCGAAGTTTGATCCATTGTCTATGATGATGCTGTGCGGGACTCCATATCTGAATATCAGTTCCCTGATGAAGCTAACAGCAGTACCGGCGTCAAGGTTCTTGATGGGTTTAGCCTCAATCCACTTGGTGAACTTGTCGACTGCCACCAGTACATGCGTGAAACCGCTTCGACCGGTCCTCAAGGGGCCCACCATAACCAACCCCCATACTGCGAAGGGCCAGACGAGTGGTATGGTCTTCAGAGCTGACGCAGGCTTGTGTGACATGTTGGAGTAAAACTGACATCCCTCGCACTTGTCCACTATCTCCTTTGCCATCTCATTCGCCCTTGGCCAGTAAAGTCCGGCTCGGTATGCTTTGGCCACGATGGTCCGAGAGGACGCATGATGGCCACAGGTCCCCGAGTGGATATCATCAAGGATGATTCGACCTTCTTCTAGTGTTATACACTTCTGACCAACTCCAGTCGCGCTTTCTCTGTATAGCATCCCCTTGATCACGGTAAAGGCTTTGGATCGGCGGACGATCTGTCGAGCCTCTTCTTTGTCCTCTGGGAGCTCTTTTCTTAGGATATACGCGATATACGGAATTGTCCAATCGGGAGTGATCACTAAAGCTTCCATGATCAAGTCGACCACCGCTGGAACTTCAACCTCAGTCGGATCTGTGGCACTCTTGGGCTGCGGAGCTTCTTCAGTAAAAGGATCTTCTTTGACTGATGGAGTATGGATATGCTCCAAGAACACCCCACTGGGAATGGATTCTCTCTTGGAACCTATCTTTGCCAAATCATCAGCCGCTTGATTTTTCAGTCGGGGTATATGATGGAGCTCTAACCCCTCAAACTTCTTTTCCAGCTTCCTCACTGCATTGCAGTATCCAGTCATGGTTGGGCTTCTTATGTCCCACTCCTTCATCACTTGGTTGACCACCAAATCTGAGTCACCATAAACCATAAGGCGACGGACGCCGAGTGAAATGGCCATGCGCAACCCATACAAAAGGGCCTCGTATTCTGCCTCATTGTTGGAGGAATCAAAGTGAATCTGGAGCACATATCTGAGCTTATCTCCTCTGGGGGAAACCAGGACAACCCCAGCACCGGAACCATTCAACATCTTAGAGCCATCAAAGAACATGGTCCAATGCTCCGAGTGAACTTGAGTCGGCTGCTGCTGTTCAATCCACTCGGCAAGGAAATCTGCTATTGCTTGGGACTTAATGGCTTTCTTTGCCTCAAACTTGATATCAAGGGGAAGGAGTTCAATTGCCCATTTCGCCACTCGACCAGTTGCATCTCTGTTGTGCAGAATCTCTGAAAGTGGAGCGTCGCTGAAGACTGTAATGGAATGATCAGAGAAGTAATGAGCAACCTTCTTCGTGGTCATGTAGATCCCATACACAAGCTTCTGATAATGAGGATATCTTTGCTTTGATGGAGTCAAAACTTCAGACAGATAGTACACTGGGCGCTGAACTTTGAAGGCTTTCCCTTCTTCTTCCCGCTCGACTGTAAGTACTGTACTGACGACTTGTCCTGTGGCTGCAATATAAAGCAACAGAGGCTCTTTGCTGATTGGAGCAGCAAGCACTGGCTGGGTGGAGAGCAGAGCTTTTAGCTCGGCAAACGCTGCATCAGCTTCTGGAGTCCACTCGAACTTGTCTACCTTCTTCATCAGTCAGTAAAGAGGCAATGTCTTTTCACCAAGGCGAGAGATGAATCGACTTAACGCGGCCAAGCATCCAGTAAGTTTCTGGACGTCGTGCACTCGCACAGGGCGTTTCATTCGGAGTATAGTGCCAACTTTTTCTGGGTTAGCGTCGATTCCTCGTTCGGAAATGAGAAAACCAAGTAACTTTCCACCTGGAACTCCAAATGTGCACTTTGATGGATTGAGCTTGATATCATACCTCCTGAGATTGGCAAATGTTTCAGCGAGGTCAGTCAATAGGTCGGAACCCTTTCGTGACTTGACCACAATATCATCCATGTACGCTTCAAAGTTCCGACTGATTTGAGTGAGTAAACACTTCTGAATCATCCTCATGAACGTGGCTCCGGCGTTCTTGAGGCCGAATGGCATGGTGATATAGCAGAAGCACCCGAATGGAGTGATGAAAGCTGTTTTTATCTCATCGGGTCTGTACAGGCGGATCTGATGGTACCCGGAATAGGCGTCTAGGAAAGACAATCTCTCGCATCCCGCAGTCGAGTCAACAATTTGATCGATGCGAGGGAGAGGAAATGATCTTTCATGCAGGCCCGATTGATGTGTTTGAATTCGATGCACATGCGGAGTGACTTGTCCTTCTTGGGAACCGTGACGACATTGGCGAGCCACTCGGAGTGGTATATCTCTCGGATAAATCCTGCCGCCAATAGTCGAGCCACTTCCTCACCAATGGCTTTTCTCTTCTGGACGGCGGACCGCCAAAGATGTTCTTTGACCGGTTTTGCGGCTGAGTCGACTCTAAGGCGATGCTCAGCCAGTCCCTTGGGAACACCCGGCATGTCAGCTGGCTTCCATGCAAAGATGTCCCAGTTCTCACGGAGGAACTGGATGAGCGCTTCTTCCTATTTAGGGTCGAGTGTTGTGGAAATATGGGTCGGAGCTGCATTGGGGTCGGTCGGGTGAATGTGAACGGGCTTTGTCTCACCGGACGACTGAAACGCTGACTCTGTGGCAGGCTTCTTAGCCCGCAGCAAATCACTCGGATCTACATTTTGCTTGTATCCTTCTAGCTCGACCACTGTCACCTGGGAGTTGGCAATTTTCGAGCCTTTCTGGAAACACTCTTCTGCATTTTTCCGATCACCAGTGATAGTGATCACGCCTTTGGGGCCGGGCATCTTCAGTTTGAGGTACACATAACATGGTCGAGCCATGAACCGTGCATAAGCTGGTCTCCCCAAAATAGCGTGGTAAGCGCTCTGAAAGTCTACAACTTCAAACGCCAGCTTCTCTTTGCGGAAATGCTTCAAGTCACCGAACACCACGTCCAGAGCTATCTGACCGAGCGACTCGGCTTTCTTTCCACGTATAACTCCATGAAAACTCATGTTGCTGGTGCTCAGTCGGGACATCGGAATGCCCATCCCTTTCAGCGTGTCCGCATACAATAAATTCAGTCCACTACCACCATCCATTAGCACCTTCGTCAGTCGAGTGCCTTCGACGACTGGGTCGACCACCAAAGCTTGCCTCCCAGGGGTGGCTATATGAGTCGGGTGATCAGACTGGTCGAATGTAATGGGAGTTTGGGACCATCTCAGATAACTGGGCGTCGCCGGGGCGACCATGTTCACCTCACGGTTGATAACCTTCAATCGGCTCTTGCTTTCCACATCCGCAAAGATCATCAGAGTGGAGTTAACATGAGGATATCCTCCCTCACTGTCCTCCTTGTCTTCGGCTTTGTCTGACTCCTTTTCCTTGTCCTTGGGCTATTTACCTTGGAACTGTTGGATCAGGAGCCTGCACTGCCAAGTGGTATGCTTCGGGTAAATGAAATTACCCTCTTCGTCTTTCTTTGTGTGGATGTGACACGGCAGATCCATCACGTCATTTCCTTCTTTATCCTTCACCTTCTTGGGGTTCCAGGATCCTTTGGGTTTCCCTTTGAACTTGCCCTGAGTCATGGCCAGAGCCTCTCCTGGAGCCGCTGGTTCGTCTTTCCGTTTTTGCTTCCGACTGGAGTTTCCTTTCTCCGACTGACTCGGCTTGTACTTGCCGCTCCGGAGCCGGTCCTCCTCTTCGCCGTTGGCGTACTTGGTAGCAATTTCCATCATCCGACTCAGGGTCATATCTCCGGTCCGACCAAACTTCAAACTTAATTCTCTGTTCTTAACACCATCCTTGAAGGCGCGGACTGCCTGATGATCAGACACGTTCTCCACGGTATGATGCAAAGTGATCCATCTCTGAATATACTCTCTTAAGGTATCATTCGACTTCTGCACACAAACTTGCAACTATGTCAAACCAGCTGGTCGCTTGCAAGTTCCCTCAAATGTACTGACGAACACTCGGGAAAGATCTTCCCAATTGTAAATGCTGCTAGGAGTTAACTGATTCAACCACGCCCTGGCCGAACCTTCCAACATGAGTGGTAAGTGCTTCATGGCTACCTCGTCATTCCCGCCGCCGATCTGTACAGCCACTCGGTAATCCTCAAGCCAAGTTTCAGGCTTAGACTCACCGGTGAACTTGCTTACTCCAGTCGCCAACCTGAAGTTGGGGGGAATCACCGCGGCTCTGATAGCCCTGCTGAAACATTCCGGACCTGAAACATGCACTCGGCTGCTAGTGGGCGCATCTCTGTCGTGGCCACCTCGATGAGCCCTGTTCTGGTCGACCAAGCCTTGCACGATGATGGATCGCGCGTCAAAGCCTGGTTCCCTGGGGTCGACCGGAGCTCTTCGCCCCGCACTGAGTTGACGCCTGTCATCCTACTGCCGAGGAGCGTAAGACCCACCCCTCGGGGGAGGAGTGGGAACTCGACGCCTATCATCACGATCGTATCGGTCACGATATTGGTCCCGTCGATTCTCGCGTCCTTCACGCCGCGGAGGCGATCTGGGGCTGTGAGCTGACTGAACCGTATTCGCAGTGATGGATCGATTGTGAATTCTATTGCATGACTGCGACACGGCTGAATTCTGATCTCCTGCTGCCCGGAGCAAATCTCTGATCAGCATCAAGCCTCTGCCAGCCTCCGACTGAGAGGGCTGAATTGACTCTACTATACGGGTTGCAGCTGCTAAATTCTGAATCGGGGTTCGATATACCTGAGTCGGTGGAAAGAGTTGACGTCGATTGGAGTCGGGCACTCGTTGCCGCGCGCACTCGTCGAGTGCTCGCTGGAGGTTCTCCAGACGAGTGCGTTCAGCCAAGTTGGCCAAACGTGCCTCCTCCAAGGCGCGAGCTTCGGGGGTTTCTCCTGCGATGGGAGTATGCAGGGCATCCATGTTCCTGCGGCAAAGTTCTTCCCTTTGCAGGGAATTAAGTGGCTCGGGTTGGTACTCCTCATGGACTTGAGCGGGGTCGCCCCCACCGTCCACCCCGTCGTTGCAGGGGAAGCCGGGAGGGCTACGAGGTCCATTGACCATCAAGACCTCCGCCGCTGGGTCACTGCTATCGCACTCGGATGCAGTCTCTACGGAGCCAGTCGACAGATCGAACAGGCCGTAGAGGAACTCGTCGGGCTCGATTGCCGCAACTTGGGTGGTGGCCGTCTGGCGAGTCACCGCGTGCCTCACCCACCGCTGGAGCCTCGACCGACCAGAGCGCTTGCGCTGGCGGGAGATAGGGAGGGTGGACGATAGGGGAGTCGACCGATATGGAGTCGATGGTTGCCGCAGCAGAACGCCGCGGACACATGCATGAAAATGCGTCGCACCGCGGACGGGGAGCGCATCGACGTCGAGTGGAGCCTCCTGGAGCCAAGCGGAGTCGTCAGCGATGAAGGTGAGCGCGCCGAGACAGATCTCACGGCCCTCGACCAAAACTCCACCAGAAATTATGATGAAAGCAATCGGAACAATTGCAACTTCTCCAAAAATCGCTAAGACACCTGCCCCACGGTGGGCGCCAACTGTCGTGGTTCTAAGTCTGACAGTAGAATGGGGGGTAGGTATGGATAGGCAAGATCCTAGCTATGGAGTAGTTGTAAACACAAGGGATGTACGAGTTCAGGCCCTTCTCGGAGGAAGTAACAGCCCTACGTCTCGGAGCCCGGAGGCGGTCGACTGGATTATGAGTGTATGGATTACAAGGGTGCGAACCCCTTACACTGAGGAGGGGGGTGGCTTATATAGTGTCCGCCAGACCCCTCCGGCCCTCAGTAATGCAGGGTTTAAAGTACGTTAAAGCTAGGCGTTACTGGTAACGCCTTACATAAAGTGTCCTAAATGCCATAAAGACTACTTAATTACAGACCGTTTGGATGCAGAGTGGTTCTTGATCTCCTGGTGGTCGAGTGAGTCTTCATGGTCGAGTCCTTCGAGTCTGTCGAGTGAAGTCCCTCTTGGTCGACTGGAAGGCAGTTTCTTCTGAGGGTGTCCTTGGGAAGGGTACTTAGGTCAGGTCTATGACCCTACCCTAGGTACATGACTTCATCACCCCCCCCTTGGGCCCTCCCTGCGCCTAGGGTTGGGAACCCTAGGGGAGGGGGCGCCTCCACTTGCCTTGGGGGGCAAGTTCCCCCCTTGGCCGCCGCCCCCCTAGGAGATCCCATCTCCTAGGGCCGGCGCCCCCCCTGGGGACCCTATATAAAGAGTGGGGAGGAAGGGCAGACGCACCCTTGCCCCTAGCGCCTCCCTTCCCCCTTGCTACACCTCTCCCTCCCGCAGACGCTTGGCGAAGCCCTGCCGGATCCCTGCTGCATCCACCACCACGCCGTCGTGCTGCTGGATCTTCATCAACCTCTCCTTCCCCCTTGCTGGATCAAGAAGGAGGAGACGTCACGCTGACCGTACTTGTGTTGAACGCGGAGGTGTCGTCCGTTCGGCGCTAGGATCTCCGGTGATTTGGATCACGGCGTGTACGACTCCCTCAACCCCGTTCTCTTGAACGCTTCCGCTCGCGATCTACAAGGGTATGTAGATGCACTCCTCTCTCTCGTTGCTGGATGAACTCATAGGTTGATCTTGGTGAACGTAGGAAATTTTTTTATTTTATGCAACGTTCCCCAAAAGTGGCATCATGAGCTAGGTCTATGCGTAGTTCTCTTTGCACGAGTAGAACACAATTTGTTGTGGGCGTAGATGTTGTCAACTTTCTTGCCACTACTAGTCTTATTTTGCTTCAGCGGTATTGTGGGATGAAGCGGCCCAGACCGACCTTACACGTACGCTTACGTGAGACAGGTTCCACCGACTGACATGCACTAGTTGCATAAGGTGGCTAGAGGGAGTCTGTCTCTCCCACTTTAGTTGGAGCGGATTCGATGAAAAGGGTCCTTATGAAGGGTAAATAGAAGTTGGCAAATCACGTTGTGGCTTTAACGTAGGTAAGAAAACGTTCTTGCTAGATCACCTATAGAAGCCATGTAAAAACTTGCAACAACAATTAGAGGACGTCTAACTTGTTTTTGCAGCAAGTGTTTTGTGATGTGATATGGCCAAAGTTGTGATGAATGATGAATGATATATATGTGATGTATGAGATCATGTTCTTGTAATAGGAATCACAACTTGCATGTCGTTGAGTATGACAACCGGCAGGAGCCACAGGAGTTGTCTTTATTTTTTGTATGACCTGCGTGTCATTAAAGAATGCCATGTAAATTACTTTACTTTATTGCTAAACGCGTTAGCCATAGAAGTAGAAGTAGTCGTTGGCGTGACAACTTCATGAAGACACGATGATGGAGATCATGATGATGGAGATCATGGTGTCATGCCGGTGACGAAGATGATCATGGAGCCCCAAAGATGGAGATCAAAGGAGCTATATGATATTGGCCATATCATGTCACTATTATGATTGCATGTGATGTTTATCATGTTTTTCATCTTGTTTACTTAGAACGACGGTAGTAAGTAAGATGATCCCTCATAATAATTTCAAGAAAAGTGTTCCCCCTAACTGTGCACCGTTGCAAAGGTTCGTTGTTTCGAAGCACCACGTGATAATCGGGTGTGATAGATCCTAACGTTCGAATACAACGGGTGTAAGCCAGATTTACACACGCAATACACTTAGGTTGACTTGACGAGCCTAGCATGTACAGACATGGCCTCGGAACACGGAAGACCGAAATTTCGAGCATGAGTCGTATAGTAGATACGATCAACATGAAGATGTTCACCGATGTTACCTAGTCCGTCTCACGTGATGATCGGACACGGCCTAGTTGACTCGGATCATGTTTCACTTAGATGACTAGAGGGATGTCTGTCTAAGTGGGAGTTCATAAATAATTTGATTAGATGAACTTAATTATCATGAACTTAGTCTAAAATCTTTACAATATGTCTTGTAGATCAAATGGCCAACGCTCATGTCCACCTGAACTTCAACGCGTTCCTAGAGAAAACCAAGCTGAAAGACGATGGCAGCAACTATACGGACTGGGTCCGGAACCTGAGGATCATCCTCATAGCAGCCAAGAAAGATTATGTCCTAGAAGCGCCGCTAGGTGAAGCACCAATCCCAGAGAACCAAGACGTTATGAATGCTTGGCAGTCTCATGCTGATGATTACTCCCTCGTTCAGTGTGGCATGCTTTACAGCTTAGAACCGGGGCTCCAAAAGCGTTTTGAGCAACATGGAGCATATGAGATGTTCGAGGAGCTGAAAATGGTTTTCCAAGCTCATGCCCGGGTCGAGAGATATGAAGTCTCCGACAAATTCTTCAGCCGGAAGATGGAGGAAAATAGTTCTGTCTGTGAGCACATACTCAAGATGTCTAGGTTGCACAACTGCTTGACTCAGCTGGGAGTTAATCTCCCGGATGACGCGGTCATTGACAAAATCCTTCAGTCGCTTCCACCGAGCTACAAGAGCTTTGTGATGAACTTCAATATGCAGGGGATGGAAAAGACCATTCCTGAGGTATATTCAATGCTGAAATCAGCGGAGGTGGAGATCAAAAAGGAACATCAAGTGTTGATGGTGAATAAAACCACTAAGTTCAAGAAGGGCAAGGGTAAGAAGAACTTCAAGAAGGACGGCAAGGAAGTTGCCGTGCCTGGTAAGCCAGTTGCCAGGAAGAAGTCAAGCAATGGACCCAAGCCTGAGACTGAGTGCTTTTATTGCAAGGGAGGTGGTCACTGGAAGCGGAACTGCCCCAAGTACTTAGCGGACAAGAAGGCCGGCAAAACCAAAGGTATATGTGATATACATTTAATTGATGTGTACCTTACCAGTGCTCATAGTAGCTCCTGGGTATTTGATACCGGTGCGGTTGCTCATATTTTTAACTCAAAGCAGGAGCTACGGAATAAGCGGAGACTGGCGAAGGACGAGGTGACGATGCGCGTCGGGAATGGTTCCAAGGTCGATGTGGTCGCCGTCGGCACGCTACCTCTACATTTACCTACGGGATTAGTTTTGAACCTCAATAATTGTTATTTAGTACCAGCTTTGAGCATGAACATTGTATCAGGATCTTGTTTAATTTGAGATGGCTACTCATTTAAATCCAAGAATAATGGTTGTTCTATTTATATGAGTGATATGTTTTATGGTCATGCCCCGCTGGTGAATGGTTTATTCTTAATGAATCTCGAGCGTAATGTTACACATATTCATAGTGTGAATGCCAAAAGATGTAAAGTTGATAACGATAGTCCCACATACTTGTGGCACTGCCGCCTTGGTCACATTGGTGTCAAGCGCATGAAGAAGCTCCATGTTGATGGACTTTTAGAGTCTCTAGATTATGAATCGTTTGACACATGCGAGCCATGCCTCATGGGAAAGATGACCAAGACTCCGTTCTCCGGAACAACGGAGCGAGCAACCAACTTATTGGAAATCATACATACTGATGTGTGCGGTCCAATGAGCATTGAGGCTCGCGGAGGATATCGTTATGTTATCACTCTCACTGATGACTTGAGTAGATATGGGTATGTCTACTTGATGAAACACAAGTCTGAGACCTTTGAAAAGTTCAAGGAATTTCAGCATGAGGTAGAGAATCAACATGACCGAAAGATAAAGTTCCTACGATCAGATCGTGGGGGAGAATATTTATGTCACGCCCAAGATGCGACCCTATCCTAAAGGAACTCGAAGGTCCCACCAAGGATAGAAGCGCATCTTGAAGACGCTTTTGCAAGGTGGATATCATTACATCAACATTACATAATATATAGGGATACATACATAAGGCATACAATGCCACACAAATACAACATCATCTTACATAAGAGCACCATCCGACTACGGATGAAACACAAACAGAAACTCAAACGACATCCACCCTGCTAGCCCAGGCTGTCGACCTGGAACCTATCCCCTGATCGAAGAAGAACTCCAAAACAAGCAAACATCGCTCTCGCGTCATGATCATCGCATAACCTGTACCTGCAACTGTTGTTGTAGTAATCTGTGAGCCACGAGGACTCAGCAATCCCATTACCATGGGTATCAAGACTAGCAAAGCTTAATGGGAAAGGAAGGGGTAAAGTGGTGAGGTTGCAGCAGCGGCTAAGCAAGTATGGTGGCTAACATACGCAAAAGAGAGCGAGAAGAGAAACAAAGGAATGGTCGTGAAGCTAGCAATGATCAAGAGGTGATCCTGAACTCCTACTTACGTCAAACATAACCCAAAACCGTGTTCACTTCCCGGACTCCGCCGAAAAGAGACCATCATGGCTACACACACAGTTGATGCGTTTTAATTCGGATCTGGTGTCAAGTTATCTACAACCAGAAATTAACAAATTCCCATCTGCCACATAACCGTGGGCACGGCTCTCAAAAGTTTATACCCTGCAGGGGTGTCCCAACTTAGCCCATGATAAGCTCTCATGATCAACGAAGGATATTCCTTCTCCCAGGAAGACCCGATCAGTCTCGAAATCCCGGTTTACAAGACATTTCGACAATGGTAAAACAAGACCAGCAAGACCGCCCGATGCACTGACAATCCCGATAGGAGCTGCACATATCTCGTTCTCAGGGCAACACCAAATGAGACAGGCTACGATTAAAACCAGACCTCGAGTTGCCCCAAGGGGGCCCCGCAGGCGGCTCAGTTCGGACCAACACTTAGACAAGCACTGGCCCGGGGGGGCTAAAATAGAGATGACCCTTGGGTTAATTACTCCCAAGGGAAAGGTAGGTGGTGGTGAGGCAAATGGTAAAACCAAGGTTGGGCCTTGCTGGAGGAGTTTTATTCAAAGCAAACTGTCAAGGGGGTCCCATAAATCACCCGACCGTGTTAGGAACGCAAAATCCGGGAACATAACACCGGTATGACGGAAACTAGGGCGGTAAGAGTGGAACAAAACACCAGGCATAAGGCCGAGCCTTCCACCCTTTACCAAATATATAGATGCATTAATTAAATAAGAGATATTGTGATATCCCAACATAACCCTGTCCACCATGGAGCAATCTTCAACTTCACCTGCAACTAGCAACGCTATAAGAGGGGCTGAGCAAAGCGGTAACATAGCCAAGCAACGGTTTGCTAGGAAGGGTGTCAAAGGTTAGAGGTTCATAGCAATTTGGGAAGCTTGAAGAACAAGTTATAGGAAGCGCAGCAAAGCGATAGAACGAAGCAACTAGCATAGCAATGATGTGAGATCCAGGGTGACGGTCATCTTGCCTGAAATCCCGCTAGGAAGAAGAAAGAGTCCATGAAGAAGAGGAACGGGAGTACTCGAACGAATCCTCACAATCGCAACATTACCGGAACTAAGAAGCAACACCGGAAAGAAACAAACAACATGGTAAATGCACAAGCATAAACATGGCATGATGCACAAACAAGTATGATGCATGACCGGTTTAATGAGGCATGGCATGGCAATTCGCAACAAACAATACTACAAATTAAGTGGAGCTCAATATGCAACGAGTTGCATATCGACGAAACACCACATTCATTTATTTAGTTCTCTCCCGTTTATGTACCCAACAATATTAAATGTTGTTAAACATGGCAAGAGGTGAGGCATAAGTAAACTAACTATTTAGGCAAGTTTAAATGAGGCCGGAACAACAAACAACATTTCCGGAAAATCCTCATATGCAATTTATGAATTTGCTACTGTTCTGCCCTAAAACATATTTTATTGTTGTTAAACAGGAAAATAAAGTCCATCATATTAAACTAGGAATTTTTCCACCCCAAATACATATAAAGTTTATTTAAAACCGAGCTACCGTTATTTAGTTATGAAATAAATCATTTTAACATATTATTTAAGCAAAATTAAACAAACAGCATTTTAAGCATTTTAAATATGGATGAAAGTGGCATATTATTAATCTACACAAAATTCTAAGCATTTTACATGTTTAAACTAATTTAATCCGATGCACAGTTTATGAGATAATATATGCATGATGCTTAGGGGTTTTTCTGCAAATCTGTCGTTCACTGGATAATTAGTGAATTCGTTCGTGGAAAAAAAACAGTGACTCGGGCCGAATCTGAATAGGAAGCCCAACAAGGAAACACAGGGGGCTGCTCACCCTGGGCCTACAGGCCATCGGTGCTGGGCTGGGGCAGGCTGGATCTTGAGGGGAAGCAGGGTGCTTGGCGGCGCGATGCAGGAGGCAGCCTGGTGCGTGCGGTCGATGAAGCAGGGGATCGAACGGAGCGGCTGATGCTCGTGTTTGTGGACGAAGCAGAGGGACGCGGGGCGCTGGGGTCGTCCTCCTCAGGTGCTCGCACGCAGAAGCAAGGGGAGGCCGGCGAGGAGGCTTGGAAAGGTCGATCCGAACGGATCCCTCCAGATCCGATCGGGAATGAGACAGCAGCAAGCGAAGGTCGCCGAAAGGAGCGGGGTTGACCTGCGGGCGCACAGAGGGAGAGAGACAACCATGAGAAGAGAGGAGGAAAATAGAGGGAGGAGTAGGAGCGACGGGGCCAGCCTAGGGTCCAAGGTGTCGGTGTGCTCGCAAAGAGCTCCTGGTGGTGCATCGAAGGAGGAGGGGAGGCAAAACAGAGGTCGACCCTTCCATTCTTGACGGCGGCAAGGCACGTCGAGGTCGACCATGGTAGTGGTGTTCCTGCGGGTCTCCATGGAGAAGACAGAGAGCAAGTGAGAGAAGGAACCGGAGGGAACGGGAGAAGTAGAAGCAGCGAGGGGTGCGGGTCCAGTGACCTGTTTTGGAGACGAGATGGGGCAGCGAGGAGGAGGTCCTGGAGGTGAGGGTCGTTGCTAGTTGCTCCGGCGAGTGGCGCGAGGCGGCGGGGTCGATCTCGGGGAGGCACGGGAGGTGGTGGATGGGTTGGATCGGTGGCTGGTTCGGGTGGATCGAGGGAAGGAGGAGGTGGTTGGCTGAGGGGATTTGGACGGGATGGATCCCGACGTGGGATATGAGTGCGGCGGCGGCAGGGACAAATCTCCTAGAATTTAGGGTTAGGCTAGACTAGGTGTGGGGTTGGTTTATATAGTGGATGGAATAGCTTAGGGGCTATCTGGACCCTCCGGTTAGATCGGACGGTCGAGAATAAATAGGATAGGGAGACCAAAAACAAAAACGGAGATGTTTTATAGACGTTTGGGGATGATATGGATCCATCGGTAATGACAGACCGGTTCGGGTTCGGGGAAGTTATGGACGCGCACGAGAGGTCAGTGCACTGTGCAAAGAGACGCCGGTTTAAGCAAGAGGGAAAATGAAGAACAAGGTTGGTCTCAGAACGGCCCACAAAAGCAAGGGGGGCGCGACAACTACGAGGGGATCCAAGTTTTATGAAAACATGCAGACACAATGCGCATGATGCAATGAGATGAAATGCATGACATGAACAAAATGCAAAACAAAAGACAAAAACCCAACCACGGAGGAAATAAAATATCGTATCTCTGGAAAAGGCAAGAGTTGGAGTTACGAATATGGAAAGTTGTATCCAGGGCGTTACAACACTCTACCACTACGAGAGGATCTCGTCCCGAGATCTAGGATGGCACCGGAGGGAAAAGGAAGAGGAAGATAAGAGGTAAACTAAGCTGCTTCTATGACGAACGAGTGAAACCACGAACCTTGAGAGGTTGAGCAATTTAAAAGAAAGAGCACAACAGAGATGAACAAGATTGCAAACAATCCGTTAGAAAAGAGGAACAAGGAGTATTACGAGAACTTGAAGGTTGAAAGACATGGAAATAAGAGCTTCACGAACGAAAAGAATATGACCACCTCGGTATAATGAGATAGCCAAGGAACAAGAATGACAGAATTTGGACAGCACTCCGGTAGAAAAGAGAAGAAAACTTGATAAGATGAAAAGAACTTGAAGAGATGACACAACACTCCGGTTAAATGGATAAGCAAGAAAAAAAACACGATCCTCACAATTCGAGATGATGAGTGAAAAGAGCAACATCACAATGCCTCCGGAAGAAAGAATAGAAGATAGATCATTGGAATAACAGAATGTAGGAGAAAAAGCCAACTTCTGTCACAAATGAGCTTGGAAAAGCACCCTTCCAAGAAGGTTAATAACGGAGTTGTTGCAAAACCAACAACGAAAAGAACAAGCTTCTAGTGGGCTTATGGAAAACATCTCAAGACTATGAGGTGACAACCAGCCACTAATGGAAACCGTTGATTTGATTGAGAGCACCACAAATAGCAACATTCCTTAGGGAAGGCTTTAGGTGAAATGTAACCCAAGATAACTCCAAGGAAGAAATTGATGGATTTAATATACCTCATTCTTGACAACATGTGAATCATGAAACACGAAGGGAAATTGTCAAGAACGACATAACACCACATCAGAAGATTAGGTAGAAAGAATTGCACTTCGAAATGCAAGAAGAAGAATACTTGATCTCCTCAAAACAAAACATGTGTTGAACACCATGTTTATTTTAGAGTATAGCTTGGCGGGTCATAACTTCAAGAGAAATCTTGAAGAACAATTGAAGAATGAAAGGAATCCTTGATGAATCACCATGTAGAGCCTCCATGGAGAACTCCGGTAAAAAAAAGGATGATAGAAAGAAAGAGAAGATGAAAACACAAGGTGAACCCTTGCAATGATAAGGTGAAGCTTCGTGACGAGACATCCAAGAAAACTTGGAACTCCGGGAAAGAAAAGATGAAGCATCTCGAACCGAGAAATGTGACATGACGAACAACGATGCAAAAGAAGAAACTAGATCACTTGGATGAAACAACAATAAGGATTACGTTATGTGTATCCTTCACCAATTTAAATTGATGACAAACAACGGATTTGGCATACTACTTATTCTTGTAGAAAGGATTAAGAGAGATATAGCGCAAAACTTGAGGAAGTCTTCATGAACCACCGTTAGGATTCGAAAGAACGAATGAATTGATATGATAACAAAGGAAAAAGAATCTGAATGAACCGCCAATGAGATTTGGAAACAATGAGTGAATTAATATGATAACGAAGGAAGTGAAATCTTGAATGAACCACCATAAGAATTGAAAATGAAATTAGCAAAGGCACAATTCATCGGGAAGAATTGGAAAACGAAAGAAGATACTTGAGGGGATTTAGATACATGAGAACGAAGAGGCCATGAACTTATTAGAGGTTATTGGAACGATGCACCGGTAAGATTTGGAGAACGATAGCTACCCACTGAGAATGAAGAATTATGACATGATGGCCTTCAGAGGAAAGAAATGGAAACAACTCATGAAATCCTCCGGATGGTGAGAAAAGAATTATCACAATCAAAACAATTATGAGGATAGCATGAAGCTAGAACCATGAATATTCAAGAGAATGGACCAAGATTTAAGAGAAATCCGGCTTTCGTCTTCAAATGTTGAGAATGATGATGAGAACCACCATGAATTGTTGAGATACTCCGGAAGGATTAAAAGAAAAAGGTTGAGCCAAAGATGAAAAGAATTTGAAAGCGATCTTGGAGAAGCAATGCGACTGATGAAAATTCATTCTTACATCACATTTGAAAAGAATTTGAGAATAACTCCGGGAGAATTAGAAGAGTCAGGTAAGATCCTGGGAAAAGACCTGTGGGTTAGGGCCCACTCAAAAGAAACACCGTTGAAAATATTGCTTGAAATAAAGATTGCACCGGTAGAATTAAATGGCTTGAATGAGATAACAATCTCGAGATATCTTGAACGGATTGAGAATGGAAACACAAGTCTTGTGAGATATCTTCAGCACTCCAGAACAAATGAATAGGAAGAAGTGAATGATTAAGAGGTGCATCGACATGAGAAAGCATTAGAAACGAGGAAAGGAATATGATGAATATCGAAAGCTTGAGTTAACACCACCGGAAAAGAATACGAGAATGAAGAATGATGAACTTAAAGCTGTTGAGCATCTTCATGGGAAATCACCGGATAAGAACATTCATGAAAAAGAATGTTGAGACTTCCCATCAATAAGATGGATACTTGATTAAGATATCTGAGTCCTTGAAGAAAAGGGTGGGAGGGTGGGGAAAAACAAAGACAACCTGGGATGAACGAAACAAACATTGTTGAGAAAACTTAGAATTGATCTCACAAATGTTGAAATGATCGGATCCACTTGAAGAGAAGCACACCGGTTGGAAAGAATTAACATGACAACTTCAATGATCAAAAGGATTAGTATTCACATAGCAATATGAGAACACTGTTTAGGAAAGGTGTGGATTCACATTTGACTTCGAAGCAACTCGAATACCACAAATAAAACAAAACAAAGGATTTGGCTTGCAGAATAAGCCGGAACAAATACATATGATAGAGATTTACCCAATCCCATATCATGCATTTGTCGGAAAGATATTCTAGGAGCTACTTGAAGTCCCACCTATAAAACTCCCGAAACTTTCTGGTTATGCAATCTGGTGTTGGGGATACAGGGGAAGCAATATATCTCACCCAAACTAACAATCCCTACATCCAGTTGTATCCATCCGTCAACACATAACCAAGAAAACTCCGGAAATCGTGTACCTCAACCTTCGAAAAGCATCCGTTATACGAGCTATGGCAATACTCCCGAACTCCCCAGTACTGGGTGACGTCGAGGTTATCTCACCAACAACTGCATAAAAGAGATTTTTGATGTCGGCGAAACTCAGGTATTCCAGAACTGCAACGATAAAATTATGAGGACAACACCTCGGAGCTCAACTCCCCGGGACACTGCCACAACCCCTAAATGTCAGGAGGCACCAAGAACAATGTTCTCGTCATAAGAATATCGGAACAATTCCAAGATACCCGCGAGATCCTAAAAAAAATTTAGTGAAATTTGAGGAGAGGAAAGACAAAACATCTACGTCAGGAGACCTTACCAGAGCGACGAAGGGGGCTGAGGAGTAAAAAGAATTCTACTCTCCGATATATATAATCCTAAGACTCAAAACATTTTTTTCTAGACTCAACAACGGCCAACAATCAAGGGGGCTCCTATGGTCGGTCGAGGCTCTGATACCAACTTGTCATGCCCAAGATGCGACCCTATCCTAAAGGAACTCGAAGGTCCCACCAAGGATAGAAGCGCATCTTGAAGATGCTTTTGCAAGGTGGATATCATTACATCAACATTATATAATAGATAGGGATACATACATAAGGCATACAATGCCACACGAATACAACATCATCTTACATAAGAGCACCATCCGACTACGGATGAAACACAAACAGAAAATCAAACGACATCCACCCTGCTAGCCCAGGCTGCCGACCTGGAACCTATCCCCTGATCGAAGAAGAACTCCAAAACAAGCAAACATCGCTCTCGCGTCATGATCATCGCATAACCTGTACCTGCAACTATTGTTGTAGTAATCTGTGAGCCACGAGGACTCAGCAATCCCATTACCATGGGTATCAAGACTAGCAAAGCTTAATGGGAAAGGAAGGGGTAAAGTGGTGAGGTTGCAGCAGCGGCTAAGCAAGTATGGTGGCTAACATACGCAAATGAGAGTGAGAAGAGAAACAAAGGAATGGTCGTGAAGCTAGCAATGATCAAGAGGTGATCCTGAACTCCTACTTACGTCAAACATAACCCAAAACCGTGTTCACTTCCCGGGCTCCGCCGAAAGGAGACCATCACGGCTACACACACGGTTGATGCGTTTTAATTCGGATCTGGTGTCAAGTTATCTACAACCGGACATTAACAAATTCCCATCTGCCACATAACCGCGGGCACGGCTCTCGAAAGTTTATACCCTGTAGGGGTGTCCCAACTTAGCCCATGATAAGCTCTCGCGATCAACGAAGGATATTCCTTCTCCCAGGAAGACCCGATCAGTCTCGGAATCCCGGTTTACAAGACATTTCGACAATGGTAAAACAAGACTAGCAAGACCGCCCGATGTGCCGACAATCCCGATAGGAGCTGCACATATCTCGTTCTCAGGGCAACACCAGATGAGATAGGCTACGAGTAAAACCAGACCTTGAGTTGCCCCGAGGGGGCCCCACAGGCGGCTCAGTTCGGACCAATACTTAGACAAGCACTGGCCCGGGGGGGCTAAAATAAAGATGACCCTTGGGTTAATTACTCCCAAGGAAAAGGTAGGTGGTGGTGAGGCAAATAGTAAAACCAAGGTTGGGCCTTGCTGGAGTAGTTTTATTCAAAGCGAACTGTCAAGGGGGTCCCATAAATCACCCGACCGCGTTAGGAATGCAAAATCCGGGAACATAACACAGGTATGACGGAAACTAGGGCGGTAAGAGTGAAACAAAACACCAGGCATAAGGCCGAGCCTTCCACCCTTTACCAAATATATAGATGCATTAATTAAATAAGAGATATTGTGATATCCCAACATAACCCTGTCCACCATGGAGCAATCTTCAACTTCACCTGCAACTAGCAACGCTATAAGAGGGGCTGAGCAAAGCGGTAACATAGCCAAGCAACGGTTTGCTAGGAAGGGTGTCAAAGGTTAGAGGTTCATGGCAATTTGGGAAGCTTGAAGAACAAGTTATAGGAAGCGCAGCAAAGCGATAGAACGAAGCAACTAGCATAGCAATGATAGTAGTGAGATCCAGGGTGACGGTCATCTTGCCTGAAATCCCGCTAGAAAGAAGAACGAGTCCATGAAGAAGACGAACGGGAGTAGTCGAACGAATCCTCACAATCGCAACATTACCGGAACTAAGAAGCAACACCGGAAAGAAACAAACAACATGGTAAATGCACAAGCATAAACATGGCATGATGCACAAACAAGTATGATGCATGACCGGTTTAATGAGGCATGGCATGGCAATTCGCAACAAACAATACTACAAATTAAGTGGAGCTCAATATGCAACGAGTTGCATATCGACGAAACACCACATTCATTTATTTAGTTCTCTCCCGTTTATGTACCCAACAATATTAAATGTTGCTAAACATGGCAAGAGGTGAGGCATAAGTAAACTAACTATTTAGGCAAGTTTAAATGAGGTCGGAACAACAAACAACATTTCCGGAAAATCCTCATATGCAATTTATGAATTTGCTACTGTTCTGCCCTAAAACATATTTTATTGTTGTTAAACAGGAAAATAAAGTCCATCATATTAAACTAGGGATTTTTCCACCCCAAATACATATAAAGTTTATTTAAAACCGAGCTACGGTTATTTAGTTATGAAATAAATCATTTTAACATATTATTTAAGCAAAATTAAACAAACAGCATTTTAAGCATTTTAAATATGGATGAAAGTGGCATATTATTAATCTACACAAAATTCTAAGCATTTTACATGTTTAAACTAATTTAACCCGATGCACAGTTTATGAGATATTATATGCATGATGCTTAGGGGTTTTTCTGCAAATCTGTCGTTCACTGGATAATTAGTGAATTCGTTCGTGGAAAAAAACAGTGACTCGGGCCGAATCTGAATAGGAAGCCCAACAAGGAAACACAGGGGGCTGCTCACCCTGGGCCTACAGGCCGTCGGTGCTGGGCTGGGGCAGGCTGGATCTTGAGGGGAAGCAGGGTGCTTGGCGGCGCGATGCAGGAGGCAGCCTGGTGCGTGCGGTCGATGAAGCAGGGGATCGAACGGAGCGGCTGGCGCTCGTGTTTGTGGACGAAGCAGAGGGACGCGGGGCGCTGGGGTCGTCCTCCTCAGGTGCTCGCACGCAGAAGCAAGGGGAGGCTGGCGAGGAGGCTTGGAAAGGTCGATCCGAACGGATCCCTCCAGATCCGATCGGGAATGAGACAGCAGCAAGCGAAGGTCGCCGAAAGGAGCGGGGTTGACCTGTGGGCGCACAGAGGGAGAGAGACAACCATGAGAAGAGAGGAGGAAAACAGAGGGAGGAGCAGGAGCGACGGGGCCAGCCTAGGGTCCAAGGTGTCGGTGTGCTCGCAAAGAGCTCCTGGTGGTGCATCGAAGGAGGAGGGGAGGCAAAACAGAGGTCTACCCTTCCATTCCCGACGGTGGCGAGGCACGTCGAGGTCGACCATGGTAGTGGTGTTCCTGCGGGTCTCCATGGAGAAGACAGAGAGCAAGTGAGAGAAGGAACCGGAGGGAACGGGAGAAGTAGAAGCAGCGAGGGGTGCGGGTCCAGTGACCTGTTTTGGAGACGAGATGGGGCGGCGAGGAGGAGGTCCTGGAGGTGAGGGTCGTTGCTAGTTGCTCCGGCGAGCGGCGCGAGGCGGCGGGGTCGAGCTCGGGGAGGCACGGGAGGTGGTGGATGGGTTGGATCGGTGGCTGGTTTGGGTGGATCGAGGGGAGGAGGTGGTTGGCTGAGGGGATTTGGATGGGATGGATCCCGAGGTGGGAGATGAGTGCGGCGGCGGCAGGGACAAATCTCCTAGAATTTAGGGTTAGGCTAGACTAGGTATGGGCTTGGTTTATATAGCGGATGGAATAGCTTAGGGGCTATCTGGACCCTCCGGTTAGATCGGACGGTCGAGAATAAATAGGATAGGGAGACCAAAAACGAAAACGGAGATGTTTTATAGACGTTTGGGATGATCCGGATCCATCGGTAACGACAGACCGGTTCGGGTTCGGGGAAGTTATGGACGCGCGCGAGGGGTCAGTGCACTGTGCAAAGAGACTCCGGTTTAAGCAAGAGGGAAAATGAAGAACAAGGTTGGTCTCAAAACAGTCAACAAAAGCAAGGGGGGCGCGACAACTACGAGCGGATCCAAGTTTTATGAAAACATGCAGATACAATGCGCATGATGCAATGAGATGAAATGCATGACATGAACAAAATGCAAAACAAAAGACAAAAACCCAACCACGGAGGAAATAAAATATCGCATCTCCGGAAAAGGCAAGAGTTGGAGTTACGAATATGGAAAGTTGTATCCGGGGCGTTACAATTTAAGTCACGAATTTGGTACCCACTTAAGAAAATGTGGAATCGTTTCACAACTCACGCCGCCTGGAACACCTCAGCGAAATGGTGTGTCCGAACGTCATAATCGCACTCTATTGGATATGGTGCGATCTATGATGTCACTTACTGATTTGCCGCTATCATTTTGGGGATACGCTCTAGAGACAGCTACATTCACTTTAAATAGGGCACCGTCTAAATCCGTTGAGATGACACCGTATGAATTATGGTTTGCGAAGAAACCTAAGCTGTCGTTTCTAAAAGTTTGGGGATGCGATGCTTATGTCAAGAAACTTCAACCTGAGAAGCTCGAACCCAAGTCGGAAAAATGCGAATTCATAGGATACCCTAAGGAAACCATAGGGTATACTTTCTACTTAAGATCCGAAGGCAAGATCTTTGTTGCCAAGAACGGGTCCTTTCTGGAGAAAGAGTTTCTCTCGAAAGAATTAAGTGGGAGGAAAGTAGAGCTTGATGAAGTACTACCTCGGTGAGTAGCGCAACTCAGGAAAATGTTCCTGTGGTGCCAGCACCGACAAGAGAGGAAGTTAATGATGATGATCAAGATACTTCGGATCAAGCTCCTACTGAACTTCGAAGGTCCACAAGGACACGTTCTGCACCAGAGTGGTACGACAATCCTGTCTTGGAAATCATGTTGTTGGACAACGGTGAACCTTCGAACTATGAAGAAGTGATGGCGAGCCCAGATTCCAACAAATGGCTTGAAGCCATGCAATCCGAGATAGGATCCATGTATGAAAACAAAGTGTGGACTTTGACAGACTTGCCCGATGATCGGCGAGCGATAGAAAACAAATGGATCTTTAAGAAGAAGACGGACGCGGATGGTAATGTTACCATATATAAAGCTCGACTTGTCGCTAAGGGTTATCGACAAGTTCAAGGGATTGACTACGATGAGACATTCTCTCCCGTAGTGAAGCTGAAGTCCATCCGAATCATGTTAGCAATTGCCGCATACTATGATTATGAGATATGGCAAATGGACGTCAAAACGGCATTCCTTAACGGTCACCTTAAGGAAGACCTGTATATGATGCAGCCGGAAGGTTTTGTCGACCCTAAGAATGCTAACAAGGTATGCAAGCTCCAGCACTCCATCTATGGGCTGGTGCAAGCATCTCGGAGTTGGAACATTTGCTTTAATGAGATGATTAAAGCGTTTGGGTTTATGCAGACTTATGGAGAAGCCTGCGTTTACAAGAAAGTGAGTGGGAGCTCTGTAGCATTTCTCATATTATATGTGGATGACATACTTTTGATGGGAAATGATATAGAACTTTTGGACAGCATAAAGGCCTACTTGAATAAGTGTTTTTCAGTGAAGGACCTTGGAGAAGCTGCTTACATATTAGGCATCAAAATCTATAGAGATAGATCGAGACGCCTCATAGGTATTTCACAAAGCACATACCTTGATAAGATATTGAAGAATTTCAATATGGATCAGTCCAAGAAGGGGTTCTTGCCTGTGTTGCAAGGTGTGAAATTGAGCTCGGCTCAATGCCCGACCACGGCAGAAGATAAAGAAGAGATGAGTGTCATCCCCTATGCCTCAGCCATAGGGTCTATCATGTATGCCATGACCTGTACCAGACCTGATATAAACCTTGCCGTAAGTTTGGTAGGAAGGTACCAAAGTAATCCCGGCAAGGAACACTGGACAGCGGTCAAGAACATCCTTAAGTACTTGAAAAGGACTAAGGACATGTTTCTCGTATATGGAGGTGACGAAGAGCTCGTCGTAAAGGGTTACGTCGATGCTAGCTTCGACACAGATCTGGATGACTCTAAGTCACAAACTGGATACGTGTATATTTTGAATGGTGGGGCAGTAAGCTGGTGCAGTTGCAAGCAAAGCGTCGTGGCGGGATCTACATGTGAAGCGGAGTACATGGCAGCCTCGGAGGCAGCACATGAAGCAATCTGGGTGAAGGAGTTCATCACCGACCTAGGAGTCATACCCAATGCGTCGGGGCCGGTCACACTCTTCTGTGACAACACTGGAGCTATTGCACTTGCCAAGGAGCCCAGGTTTCACAAGAAGACCAGACACATCAAGCGTCGCTTCAACTCCATCCGTGAAAATGTTCAACATGGAGACATAGATATTTGTAAAGTACATACAGACCTAAATGTAGCAGATCCGTTGACTAAACCTCTCCCTAGAGCAAAACATGATCAACACTAGGACGCAATGGGTGTTCGATACATCACAATGTAACTAGATTATTGACTCTAGTGCAAGTGGGAGACTGTTGGAAATATGCCTTAGAAGCAATAATAAATGGTTATTATTATATTTCTATGTTCATGATAATTGTCTATTATTCATGCTATAACTGTGTTATCCGGAAATAGTAATACAAGTGTGAATACATAGACCACAAGTCCCTAGTGAGCCTCTAGTTGACTAGCTCGTTGATCAACAGATAGTCATGGTTTCCTGACTATGGGCATTGGATGTCATTGATAACAGGATCACATCATTAGGAGAATGATGTGATGGACAAGACCCAATTCTAAGCATAGCTAAAAGATCGTGTAGTTCGTTTAGCTAGAGCTTTTCCAAATGTCAAGTATCATTTCCTTAGACCATGAGATTGTGCCACTCCCGGATACCGTAGGAGTGCTTTGGGTGTACCAAATGTCACAACGTAACTGAGTGGCTATAAAGGTGCACTACGGGTATCTCCGAAAGTGTCTGTTGGGTTGGCACGAATCGAGACTGGGATTTGTCACTCCGTATGACGGAGAGGTATCTCTGGGCCCACTCGGTAATGTATCATCAAAATGAGCTCAATGTGACCAACTGTCTGGTCACGGGATCATGCATTACGGTACGAGTAAAGTGACTTGCCGGTAACAAGACTAAACGAGGTATTGGGATACCGACGATCGAGTCTCGGGCAAGTAACGTATAGACTGACAAAGGGAATTTAATACGGGGTTAATTGAATCCTCGACATCATGGTTCATCCGATGAAATCATCGAGGAGTATGTGGGAGCCAACATGGGTATCCAGATCCCGCTGTTGGTTATTGACCGGAGAGGCATCTCGGTCATGTCTGCATATCTCCCGAACCCGTAGGGTCTACACACTTAAGGTTCGGTGACGCTAGGGTTGTAGAGATATTAGTATGCAACAAACCGAAAGTTGTTCGGAGTCCCGGATGAGATCCCGGACGTCACGAGGAGTTCCGGAATGGTCCGGAGGTGAAGAATTATATATAGGAAGTGCTGTTTCGGCCATCGGGAGAGTTTCGGGGGTCACCGGTATTGTACCGAGACCACCGGAAGGGTCCTTGGGGTCCACCGGGTGGGGCCACCTATCCCGGAGGGCCCCATGGGCTGAAGTGGGGAGGGGACCAGCCCCTGGTGGGCTGGTGCGCCCTCCCTTGGGGCCCCCTGCGCCTAGGGTTGGGAACCCTAGGGGAGGGGGCGCCTCCACTTGCCTTGGGGGGCAAGTTCCCCCCTTGGCCGCCGCCCCCCTAGGAGATCCCATCTCCTAGGGCCGACGCCCCCCTGGGGACCCTATATAAAGAGGGGGGAGGGAGGGCAGCCGCACCCTTGCCCCTGGCGCCTCCCTTCCCCCTTGCTACACCTCTCCCTCCTGCAGACGCTTGGCGAAGCCCTGCCGGATCCCTGCTGCATCCACCACCACGCCGTCGTGCTGCTGGATCTTCATCAACCTCTCCTTCCCCCTTGCTGGATCAAGAAGGAGGAGACGTCACGCTGACTGTACGTGTGTTGAACGCGGAGGTGCCGTCCGTTCGGCGCTAGGATCTCCAGTGATTTGGATCACGACGTGTATGACTCCCTCAACCCCGTTCTCTTGAACACTTCCGCTCGCGATCTACAAGGGTATGTAGATGCACTCCTCTCTCTCGTTGCTGGATGAACTCATAGATTGATCTTGGTGAACGTAGGAATTTTTTTATTTTATGCAACATTCCCCAACAGCAAGCGTGGTGGAGTAGCAGCCAGAGAAGGGCACCGTCCTCTCCTCATGCCGGCAGCAGGCCTGTCCAAGTCCACATCGCCAACGATGACCATGGAGGCGAGGGAGGTGCTGGTCGCGGTAAAGGACTGTGTAGGCTCGTGCTTCGATGACTGCAAAGGCGGTGGGCCTCTCTGAATGCGGTGTGGCGGTGGGGAAGTGAGAGCGGATGCAACGGCGACCTGAGTGGTTTCCGAGCCGTCGGAAGTGGGTGGCGACGGCGAGGAAGGCGAGACCGGGGGAGTCGAGTGTGGAGAGCAAAAAATGGCCAATGTGCCACCGATGGGCGGGCCAAGGGGAGGATAAGGGAGGCGGAAAACCCTATTTGACACATTATGCGTCGGTTAATGGCATTTTTGCCAAACGACACACACCCCTTCTCCGAGCTAGGCCAACCTATTTACCCTTTTCCTGTTAAAAAACCAAAAATGTGCATGCATCAGGTTCGAACTCATGATCTTTGCATTCAGAGAGAAGTCGCAAGACTTGTGCGTAGAAACTTCTTCTCTACTTAATCTTTCCCCATTTTGCAGAAGCCCCGGTTTTGGGAAGCTTCCAGAAGCTTCTAGCCATGTTTGTTCTTTTCATTGTGGTTTTTTCCTCCACCGGGTTTTGTTTGGTTTTTTCGTTCTTTTATTTAATATTAATTCTTTTTTCTTTCCTTTATTTTTATTTTTCCTCTTTCTAAATGCACTAACTTTTTCAAATTCGGTGATTTTTTCCGAAATAAATGATTTTTTCAAAATCAATAAACTTTTTCAAATTCAATGAACTTCTTTTCGAATTTCATATTTTTAAAAAAATCAATGCACTCTTTCCTAATTTGATGAACTTTTTTAAAATTGATGAACCTTTTTCGATTTTGATGAACCTTTTTCAAAATTGATGATTTTTTTAGATTTGATGAACTTTTTTAAAAATCGACGAACTCTTTTCAAATTTGATGATTTTTCTCCGTTTTTATGAAGTTTTTCAAAATTGATGAACCTGTCCAAAATTGTAGTTTTTTTCTCAAATTCGTGAACTTTTTTGAAGTTTGTGAACTTTTTATTTAAATTCATGAACATTTCTAGTTCATGAACTTTTCAATTTTTTGTGAATATATTTTTGTTTCTTTTTCAAACGTCAATGATTGACATGTCAATTATTCAGCCGCGACCGGTCCAATGCGATCGAGCGACCTACGGGAAACTGATGGAAACTAGTGAGATGCGATTGAGCGATCTTCTAAATGGGCCAGGCCACACTCGTGCGCGCGTGAGTGCTAGTATCGACAACCGCGTCTAGAGCGCTGGTTAGGAGCTCAACCCTTAAGGGGATTTTTGTTAATGCTGCAGCTGTCGTTGTCGCAAGGGAATTTTTGGTCCCCTCGCCTCCGGCTGCCATCTTGACGCTAAGAGGTGGGAGGACCTCGCGTCTTTAAGAGTTATATATTCTTCGTCATTATCTAGTGATCCTCGTACTCTTATTCTTTTGGCGGTGTCATGAGTTCAAAGAGTTTTCTGTTCTCGTAGTTCCGATTATTCAGATCTGATGAGTTTACGATAGTGTGCCAAACTCTTTTAGTTGGTTTGGTTCTTTGTGAAATTGAAATCTTCCATTGACATCATGGTGAAGACATTATGACCCGACGTCCTGCACTTCTAGGGGATTATCTCCAGCCCAAGTACGTTCATCGATCAAGACTTCCCATCTTTTTGTATAGGGGACTCAAGGCGTTTTCAAAATCATTATTGGTAATGTTCGCGGGTGAAAGAGTGACAACATCGTTGCTCCACTCGAATTGCAGTCTCTTTATCAAAGTTTTTGGAGTATTTTTTTCCAGCAGAGATTGATACAACGAAAATGGTGTTTTGAAGAGATTTCATAGTAATTATTAGTCATGGAAGTTACTTTGTATTTTTTTTGAATTTTAGATCCAAATCAGTGTACCTGCGATTGTTATTAGTATGAATAAAATTGCATGTGTTTCTAAAAAAAGCTCTCAAGGAGAGGAGTCGCACTCGCCCTTGTCAATGCAAACCTAGCCCAAATTTGGTTTGAAGATGAGTCACGGTAGACAGAAAAACCGTCATCTGTCTGTTTGTGGAAACGCGCTGGCCGCTAGGCCATAGTTTTTGGGACGCGTCTAGCGAGCGGTAGGGCGCTCACTAGCGCTCCGCAGCGGCCATCACTTTTATCAAGTTTATTTCCCCATTAAACAAAAAAGGAAAGATTCTTTCTCATCGTAAAAAACTAGAAAGGGCATGCAACGAGTTTTTAATTACGGATTGAAAGGCACCCACGTGTAAACACATTAATTTATAGTTTCTTTTCATTTTAAAAGCCATAACTTTTGAATAAATCATCGAAATTAAGATCCGCTTTCACCTTTGAAACCTTACGACGTTCTCTTTGAAACTAGATCCCGCATGGGTATGTTTCGACGAACTAGTCTTTCTGCCAATTAAACATCTATGTTTTTGCAACTAGACTACATTGCCACGCCATATGTGTGTGCCAAATAGTCCTGCCAACTATACATCAATATGTGTGCAACTAGACTATATTGTCGCGCCAACTGAGCATATGTGTGTGTTAATAGTCCTGCGAACTAAACATCAATATGTGTGCAACTAGATTACATTGCCGCGTAAACTGAGTATATGTGTGTGTAACTAGTCCTGCCAACAAAATATCAATATATGTGCAACTAGACTACATTACCACGCCAACTAAGTATATGTGTGTGCCAATTGTCCTGCCAACTAAATATCAAAGTTGTCATGGTTGCTAGACTGCAATCTCATAGGAAGTTGAATCATGCAGATCCAAAAATTGGTTTTGCAAAAAGTTACACGATGTAGTATTAAAGTTGCACAATACAGTACTAAAGTTGCACCATATAGCACCAAAGTTGGCATCAAAAAAATTTCGTCGAAACATACTCATTCGGAATTTAGTTTCAAAGATCTCGTCTGTAACATCCCAAATTTTCTAAATTTGGAATGTTAATAGATCATTCATATTTTGATGCATGGTTTGTCGTTTTCTTAATATTTGGTTCATTATTCAACTCAAGGCGAAATATTGGAGAGGATATAACATGACTTTTTTCCCTGTTAAAAAAATGTTGATATTGTTCATAATATTATTTGGGGTTCATAGGATTTATTTTTGTAACTATAGAATCTCAAACTATTTTATATATTGTTTAAATGCTCTTTATTGGCTTGTATTGCATAAAATAGTTTTACCGAAATTTCCATAGAGCTATAAAAATGTTCACTGTTTTATATGATAGTAATAATATTTGTACGTATTTTTTTTTGGTATTTTTAGGAAGTAATCTGCTATTGTTTTTTTAGCCAATAGTTTACTTTGCAGTTGGGCTGCGCTGTAGCAAACCCAACGCGACGTCTCTTTTTCATCGCCTACTGCGCTAGAGCAGCGCAGCAGCAGCTAGCAGGCCGAAGCCCAGCGAGCAGCCCACCCCGCCGGTTCTTTTTTTTCTGCCGCTGACCACCCTGACCCACATGTCATCTCTCTCCCTGGTTTGTGTTCTTCCTGGAGACCAATCCCGATCCAAGTCCTCGGTGGATTCGGCTCAGATCTTGCACCTCTCGCACTCTCACCTCCATATAAATAATCCCCTCGTTCTTCTCGTCCGATTTTTCCCAAAACCGTTGTTTCCCGTGCCCTAGGGCGTCGTCCCGATCTTGCCGGAGACCGTCACCGCCTGAAGCTTCTGTTGGTGCGTTTCGTCGCCCCCGTCGGTTCCCAGCACCTCTGTTAACCTATTCTTGATCACCTCAAGCTTCTGTCTCGACCTCACCTCTTAGTTGTGTGATTTGCCAATACATTCAATGTATTGACCCTTGTGGCTGCAACTTATCATGTTGCAGGATTTTCAGATGATCAGTGAGATACAGTAGGGTTGCGAGTCTTCACTCAACATGTTCTTCAGTGGGCATTGATGGACTCATCGTTGATTATGCTACCTTTCCGCTGTTATTATTGAATAAGTTAGCCATGTGCTATTCAGTTTGTAATACTTTATAACTTCTGGATCATACGTTATGTTAAATGATGCACTTGTTATTTGATATTCATATGTACTGTGTGTGCTATCGAGTTGATCCATGGACTAGCACTGTGAGCACAGAGACATCGAATCTTATCAGGTTCGGGTCGTTACAGATGGTATCAGAGCCGTGTGTTGACTGTAGGTCGTGACCCTAGAAAATGGATTAGAAAAGCCATTGGAGTGTAAAACTTATTTTACAACTTGTTGTCTACTTGATAGTTTTTTCTCTTGTACTCATATCTTTTCTTTTCAAAGTATAGATGACCCCTGTTATTATTATTATTAGTGTCATTTAAGGAGTTTTAGTTGACAGACCACCATTACTAAGTTGTGCCTGATAAACGATATGCGGTAGTATGATGAGATCATATCTCTTGTGGATATGACCTTACATGTAGGTTTTGCTTGTGTTGTGTGATATGTCATATGTTTGGTTGGTCATTGCTTTCCGTGTTGTCATATTTCGTGGATTGTTTGTATTATGCAATTGGGTGCTTTGATTGATCATATATGTGCTCTTTTGATGTGATTACTTTAGGATAGTTTTGGTGACTTGTGTGAATTGTGTGAATTTAGTGTTTGTTTTTGTTATTGTTGGAGTTTTAGTTGCTAGCATGAGCATATTGGTAGTGTATTCCCCTTAGATCTTTATTTCTGTCTATATCCTAATATATGCTGCAACCAAGTGATGACTTCAAGTTTTACCGCGTGCACCAAGATCTGACAAGCAGCAAGCACAATCTTGCTGAAGGAAGAACCCTAGAGGGAACTATAATTCATTAGTAGATGTTTTATAGTAGTGGACGCAAACCTGAGAGTTGAAGGGAACGATAGATGTTTGGTTTGGCATGCAGAACCAATGGATCCATCCGAACCCAGTTCATGAACAAGATAAATTTCTGCAATGCTTGTGAGGATGCCCGAGTGTTAGAATGCGAGATTTTCTAAACCATATACAAGGTAATGATTTGGGTGCGGAATGGATTGATCACCATGCCGACTTACTCTTATTATTCGCTTTTGCTATGTGGGATAGTTAATCTAGAGTGACTTACCTATACTAGAGAGACGACGTTGTTAAGCCAGAACCTTAGAATGGTATGTCATTTGACCTTTGTAATAGGCAATCGTTGCCAACAGTAGGATTTACGGTGAGAATAAACCAAGACTCTTTTCTGCAGGAACCATTCTTGATGACCACCATGAGAGTATTGATATTTGTTTAGTATTGGTGCAAGACCTGTGAGCAATGAAGTTTCAGTTTATGGAAGACTGCTCTTTTGATAAGGGATTCAGAATTTCAAAAGAGTGTATGACTTGTAATTCGAGGACGTCATCGAAGGAGCAACATTCTTGAAGATCGGTGACTCTTATTCTAAGGGTGGTAGCACGCCAACCTCTCGGATGATCAATGCGAAATTCAAGGAGAATCCCAAACCTAACCTTTTCTTTCTAGCCTCTTCGAATCTCGAGGACGAGATTCATTTTAAGGATGGTAGATTTGTAACATCCCAAATTTTCTAAATTTGGAATGTTAATAGATCATTCATATTTTGATGCATGGTTTGTCGTTTTCTTAATATTTGGTTCATTATTCAACTCAAGGCGAAATATTGGAGAGGATATAACATGACTTTTTTCCCTGTTAAAAAAATGTTGATATTGTTCATAATATTATTTGGGGTTCATAGGATTTATTTTTGTAACTATAGAATCTCAAACTATTTTATATATTGTTTAAATGCTCTTTATTGGCTTGTATTGCATAAAATAGTTTTACCGAAATTTCCATAGAGCTATAAAAATGTTCACTGTTTTATATGATAGTAATAATATTTGTACGTATTTTTTTTGGTATTTTTAGGAAGTAATCTGCTATTGTTTTTTTTAGCCAATAGTTTACTTTGCAGTTGGGCTGCGCTGTAGCAAACCCAGCGCGCCGTCTCTTTTTCATCGCCTACTGCGCTAGAGCAGCGCAGCAGCAGCTAGCAGGCCGAAGCCCAGCGAGCAGCCCACCCCGCCGGTTCTTTTTTTTCTGCCGCTGACCACCCTGACCCACATGTCATCTCTCTCCCTGGTTCGTGTTCTTCCTGGAGACCAATCCCGATCCAAGTCCTCGGTGGATTCGGCTCAGATCTTGCACCTCTCGCACTCTCACCTCCATATAAATAATCCCCTCTTTCTTCTCGTCCGATTTTTCCCAAAACCGCTGTTTCCCGTGCCCTAGGGCGTCGTCCCGATCTTGCCGGAGACCGTCACCGCCTGAAGCTTCTGTTGGTGCGTTTCGTCGCCCCCGTCGGTTCCCAGCACCTCTGTTAACCTATTCTTGATCACCTCGAGCTTCTGTCTCGACCTCACCTCTTAGTTGCGTAGGGGTTTCACCGAACCGAGCGCTGCAACCTCGACCAGGAGCAGATCGCCCACCGCCCGAGCTCCAGCCACCTTCTGCCATCGCCCCCGCTCGCCACCGACGCCGCTGAGAACATATTCGAGACCGCAGCAGAGCTCCGCGCCCCGTACGCTACCCTCCGGAGTCTGGAGACCACCGGAGCAGGAGCCACCGAGCCGCCCGTGGCCATCGTCTTCAGGTCCGGCCGTACTCTGTTTTCCGGTGAGCATCCCCGTCCGTCTGATCTAAGTTGGACAGCCCAGATTAGATCTGTTCCGTTTTTTTTTTCTTCGAAGCGGTATGCATTAGTTAGCGGCCGCTTCTCCGTTAGCCATCGCAGCGAACACCCTCCAGCCAGTCAGCATGCGCCATGTGGCACATCCACAGTACCGCGGCAGTTCTTCCCAGAACACTTTTATGGCATAATTGTTCTTTGCAGATTCCATATCAAATTTTCATCTAGGTTTATCTTGAGATCCGTAACTCCAAATTCATCGATTCTTTTTCCTGTGTACTCGTAGTGACCAGGAGAATATTGAAGAACCAAAGTTTCACATTTTTGAACAGTTCAAATTTGAATTTGTTTAAATTTGAATTTATTCTTCCGGAGGCCATATCTTTTAAACCGTAGATCCAAATGAGTTGATTATTTTTGCATTTTGATCGTACTAGCATGTAGATAATGTATGCCTACTAATATGTTCTGTTATTTAAGTCTTTATTTGAATTCATTGTTGTTTACTTTATTTTAGTGTTATGTGAGCATAGTTTATTTATCGTTACCTCCGTTAATCGTATAGATTGTCCGGAGTGTGAAGCGGATCGGAATTAATCGTTAGAGTACTTCAGCACCGTTCAAGGCAAGTTTGCACTTTTGATTTTGCTCATCCTATATTCTGCTGCATGTGTGATTTTTATGCTATGACATGTGCTTGGTTTGATATGTATGTTCTGTGTTGTCATATTCTGGTGTGATCAACTTGCTATGATAGACGTGGGCATGTATCGAGTGATCCATGAAAGTTGTGAGTGTTTATAGCCGTAGGCTCGGGATTATTAACCAGGTGAATGCGTCACTGGCAGAGCGCTCTATTGTCCCTGGAGAATGCGCCATTGACAGAGCGCACTTGAGGCGAGGTATAGTTTTCGGAACATAAATCAGGTGGATGCGTCCTTGGCAGAGCGCTCTATTGTTCCTAGAGAATGCGCCATTGACAGAGCGCACTTGAGACATACTTCTGAAGTTCTTGTCATGTTTATTTAGAATCTTTGGGTTATCTTGGGCGAGTAAATTAGAGACGGTTGTGAGTTCAGGTAGTGGAGGTAGGTGAAGACAATTTTCTCCGAACTAACTTGTGTGTTTTGTTTGTCATACATTGCTTTGTGGATGTAGGTTTGCTATATCATATTGTGTGATTTGCCTATACATTCAATGTATTGACCCTTGTGGCTGCAACTTATCATGTTGCAGGATTTTCAGATGATCAGTGAGATACAGTAGGGTTGCGAGTCTTCACTCAACATGTTCTTCAGTGGGCATTGATGGACTCATCGTTGATTATGCTACCTTTCCGCTGTTATTATTAAATAAGTTAGCCATGTGCTATCCAGTTTGTAATACTTTATAACTTCTGGATCATACGTTATGTTAAATGATGCACTTGTTATTTGATATTCATATGTACTGTGTGTGCTAGCGAGTTGATCCAGGGACTAGCACTGTGAGCACAGAGACATCGAATCTTATCAGGTTCGGGTCGTTACATCGTCGCAAGAGTTTCAGTAGTGAAAACGGATCTGAATTCCGACGCGCGATTCGAAAGATATGACTTTTTAAAATTTAAAAACTCTAAAATAAATTTGCGTGGATCTGTTCTGGTCGGAATGAAGTAATCAACGTGAACACATTTAATGCTAACAGCTAGTACATGCATTAAAAGACAAAAAAATTAACAGCCACATGCATGCGAGACGCGGCCGCCCCATTCGACCAAATAATGCGTATGTACTCCCTCCATTTCTAAATATAAGTCTTTTTAGAGATTTCACTACGGACTACATACGAAGCAAAATGGATGAATCTACACTTTAAATATGTCTATATACATCTGTATGTAGTTTGTATTGAAATCCTAGAAAGACTTATATTTAGGAACAAAGGGAGTACTTTTTAGATTTTATGTAGTTTTGTGGTCTTCTACTAGTAAAAAAAAGACTGAAGATGAGGGGAGAAAATGCGTCGGCATGTTGTTGGAGTTCCATGATGCGTGGATTTCTCCGTTCCCCTACCGACTGGGACGTCTAGACAGCGAAGAGAAGAACAGAAAGAAAAGGGCAATAATAAAGAAGAAACAAAGGACTGAAAAGCAAAACCCTAGCTCTTCGGGCACCTATGGTGATGGCGACAGCGACGGCGATCTCCGGCCGCGTATCCGGCGAGGCCAGCGCAATCCTCGCTCCTTCCGCTTCGTCCCTCCCCGCGCCGGTCCGACGCGCGGCCAACTCCAAGGTCATCCTCCCCATCCCCATTTCCCTCAAAACCCTAATCTCTATGCTAAGTGCCTGTCGATTGCTACACACCACAAAATCAGAGCTAAGCGCTTCTCTCTGCTTCCGCATCGATTGCTTTTATTGCCCTTGGGAGTCTGTTTGAATTTATGACTGGCTCCATGGAAGATCAGTTGTAGGCGCGGCCGCGAAACCTAGTGGGCTTGATATCTGCAATCTTGTGTCGATTCGATTGGTGATGCAAGTAAGATGCTGGGCATGTTAGCAGTGCTAGGAGCGTCAACCATGGTTGCAAAATCTGGTCATCCAAAATTTTGTGCTTTCCATCTCTTGTCTGATTTGCATTTCTCGCCCTTTTCAACTTTGTACTTCTTGTCTGTAGTGTGGTGCTTATTTCATCTTGTATAAGCACTATTAAAATGCCTTCTGGACATGACATGTAGTATACTGAAATATGTTCAGATCTACTCTCTCAGGTTGGAAATGTAGGGACTAGTTTGACACCCCAAGTGTGAGCTTTGACCATAAATCTCGTGAACAATGTTTTGTTAACAGTTACAAAATGACAAATCATAAGAAAGTGATATAGAGTACAAATGGAACAGTATCAATTTTGTATAACATCACCCACATTTATTGGATTAATTATTTGAAAAACCTTGAACTTGGACAGTCAAATTACACCCTATGATCTCTAAAATAGTTGGACTGTCAAATAATGTACTCCCTCCAATCCATATTAATTGTTGCCGCTTTAGTACAACTTTATACTAAAGTTGCTAAAGCACCGACAATTAATTTGGATCGTAGGGAGTACTATATTTCCGAAGGAGGACTCTGTCAGTACTTGGTAGACAAACTAGAGAGCATGTGTCTAGCCAGCTCGCAAGGAACATAAATTGAAGAACTTAATGATCTAGGGAATTTGGTTTATTAACTTTATGGCACGCATGAGAAACAGCACACAGTAGAATGTTCTTGTCTACAGAAGTAGAATGAACAATCCTGAGGTTTACGGATCTCCAGATATGATTTATTTACTCGGTTATGATTCTTCCTGTACCAGTATTGCCATTGCTTTGCTCAATTGGGCCTTTTCCTTTTAGAGATGCAAATCCTTCATTTTTGTTGTTGCAGAAATGCAAATGTGTGTTTACATGCCTGTCTGTTATATCTACCCTTATGTGCTGCTTTATACCTGTTTACAGATATTGGCAATGTTATACAGGTATCATCTAGACCCTGGTAATCTTGTTGTTGCATAATTTTGTTGAAAAAAATTTCAATATGACATAACATATTGGCTGTGGATCCTACTAGGGGTGATAATGTGTGCTGCAAAGATGCAATAATAGGATTTTGATGCTGAATATACTAGGATCCTTACAAAAGCATAGTTGATCAAACACTCGTTTGTGTTTGGTCTTGCTCACCCATGCATGGTGTTTCTTCCTACCATAGTTCTGTCTGTCCACTGAAAATTTTAAATTGATTATTTTGTGAGGTTCTGTTTTCTTCTGCCTTGCATTGCAGGCATGACTGTGCGATGCAACAGGATATAAATATTCTAGTATGTTAGCCCATGATTTACCTGCCCATATTAATGTGATTGTGTAAATGTTTATAAATCATGCCCGTGATTTACCTACCT
Organism: Triticum timopheevii; assembly: GCA_963921465.1. Lineage (NCBI taxonomy): Eukaryota > Viridiplantae > Streptophyta > Magnoliopsida > Poales > Poaceae > Triticum > Triticum timopheevii. The sequence continues at coordinate 148,897,662 of OY997270.1, forward strand.
AAATTAAAATCACTTATTTTTTTTGAAACTTCGATCACTTTATTGGATCAAATAACGGTTACATCGTCCACCAAACCTTTTACAATAAAATCAGGCGGTTCCTCGACCCATAGTGAAGGTGACGGACCTGCCATCCTAGCTAGGTCGTGAGATACAGAATTTGCCTCTCTATGGCAATGAACAAATGTGATCGAAGTATAACGTATAACAAGTCCTAACAATCCGAATAAATCGCCGCTGCGCCTGAAGCCGTGAAGCCTCCATTCTGCATGGTATTTATCACCTCAAGACAATCGGACTCGACCACAAGTTTACATATCCCCAGTTGTTGCGCCAGTAGCAGTCCATGTCGAAGTGCATAGGCTTCCGCCGTCCCTGCATCTGCAACATGCTCCAGTTGTTCATTGGACGCCGCAACGAATCCTCCCTTGTGATCCCGTAGGACAGCACCAACAGCTCCCTGGAGGGAGTGTGTCCTGAATGATGCATCTACATTTAGCTTCACGAAGCCTTCGAGCGGCTTTGTCCAAACATTCTTCCTTGGTTCAACAGTTTTCTTCATGGCCTTAAGATAGTTAGCAGTTAGCGCCGCAATCGCCAACGCTGACCGCGCTGGGACTTGCACTTCCTCGCCATGCAAATTAAAATCACTTATTTGTTATGAACTTATTAGCTTAGCAAAGAAAACAAAATTTTATCTGGCAAGTCAATAAAAGGTGGGACAGTTAAGACGGGTTTTAACGAAAACCGGTGAAAAAACCCAGAGATAGGAGGAAAAAATAAAAAAAGCAGAGAGGGAAGGGAGGAACATATGTAAGGTTGGATCAAGCACTCTGCTTGGCAGGAAAAGGGACGCTATTCTTTTATGAAGTAGTAGAGATAGACTGACCTATTTATATAATTCCGCAGGGATGCTTTCATGCTTCTCTTCGGGTTGCATCTAGCAAGCTCATGCTTACACCAGGACGACTATGCATTGAGCGCCAAAGCTGTCCGCGGAGATCTAGTGCCTGCTCTGCTCTTTCAAGGCGGGACTTCTCTCCTGTTACTCAAGACATGGAAGGCTTCCTTCACAGTATTGTTAATATGGGATTTTTTGACCGTTTGAAATTGGCTTGGAAGATAATCTTCCCAGCACCAACCATACATGAGAACACAAATGCAAGTATTGCAAAGCAGAGGCTGAAGATGATTCTATTCTCCGACAGGTGCGAGATCAGTGACGAAGCAAAGAAAAAGATAGTGGAAAACGTTGTTGAGGCACTATCTGAATTTGTCGAGATTGAATCACATGATAATGTACAAGTGGATATCTCGACTGATGCTGGCCTTGGCACAGTGTATTCTGTGACTGTTCCAGTGCGCCGTGTGAAGCCTGAGTACCAGGAATCTGAAGAGCAGTACAGAGGAAAAATCGTTGGTGTTGACTTCAAGGACACTGGAGAATCGTCTGGTAATGTTGATGTCACCTTCGATTTCTATGTTCCGAATGAGAACCACTGATTCCTTGACCTAGCGCTCTCTGTTGTGTTCCTTTATCGCCTCTTGAGGCTCCTCAGGTAGGATGCTAGAATTTCACTTCTGATGTAAATATCTAGGCTTTTCTTTCATTCGGTGTTTCATGTAATTCGATTTTTGAATTTTGTTCAGGAGGTGGCAGACATGTGGTGCCAGATTCTTGAAATCATATTTTCCACTTGTGTTGTGTTATTTGGTTTAGTTACATTGTGCCAATGGTTTTCTTAGTTATATCCAGCTGCCCCTTTCTAGTGTGCAATGTCTCTGGAGGAGTTTTCTCACGGAGGGTAACATGCGATCAGGATACGGAGCCTTTTTTTTAATGAAGGCAAAATATTTGCCTCATCAATTAAATAAGCAGAAGAGAGTTGCCCCCTTTTAGCGGAAACCGGGTAAAAATCATGATAAACTGCTGAGTGGCAAACACAAGATACCCACACACGCCACTCCGTCATCGTCATCATTTCTTCCCTAGAGGTGTCATCGTCATCCCAAACTCCGATAAACGACTCCAAATTTGTCAAAGACGATCGTCGAACCAACCCACACTGAAAATGACGTATTGACTGACACGAAGATCCACGCCAAACCTCAGCCACCGCAACGAGACAGCGTAGCTCCGACATCGACGGAAAGCTACGAAGGAGAACCAGGCAAGGCTTGCGTCGTGGAAGATCACCGAACGAACCACCTGCTACCTGTCATTGCACACCGCAGGGCCCCGCCACTGTAGCTTCGACTTCAATCCAACAAACCAGCCGAGGCCATCCCACGAACATGCTGCAGAAGAGCCGACCACCTCAACCAAAGCCGCGTCTCCTACATCGTTCCCCGTAGGGGTGGAAAGTGGTAGCGGATAATCCGAAATATCCGATATTCGTATATGAGAAAATACCTATTCGTATCCGAAACATCCGCATCCGAACTAAAATGAAAATGGAAATTATCCGTATCCGAATTTATTAAACAAATACGAAATAAAATATGGTAGGACATTTTGACACAAATATGAATATGGAAGTGGATATATCCGTATCCGGATAAGATTATGGGAGGTAATTTTCAAAATTCTAGCCACAATATTTCAATTATCCAACATAAAAGCCAAATTAGTGGTCAAATTTAACTCTTTGTATATTAAACTTAGAAATTATTATGCACTACAATAGTATTTATTCATAAACCTATTTATCATTGACTTATTGTATGTCACAAGTTGATTATTTTATGTTACATAGCTATTGACTAATTTACTTAAGGAATAAGTTGATATTATTCGTATCCGTTCCGAATCAAGAAAACATCCGATATGTATCCGTATTCGAATAACATCCGAGCCGCATTCGTATCCGATAACATCCGTATTCGGATTCGTATTCGTTTCGAAATTATGAAAACGGAAGTGGTAAGAGCATTATCCGATCCGCATCCGATCCGTTTCCCCCCCTAGTTCCCCGTGACAGCATTGCCACAGAAGCCTTAGCGCCAACTTCATCACCTCCCACTGGTCCCGCTTGCCGATGCCTAACTACAAACATGAAGCCCTCCAGAGGAGATACGACGCCACGACACCGCCATCATCCGACCGCTCAGAATATAGGGTTTCCCCCGGAGCTGCAGCGGCGGCCGGATCCAACATGGGAAGGGTGCAAGAGCAATGCAACGATGGCTTCAAGAAGGTCTACGACACCCAAGGCCGCCGTCATTGCTGGTCAAAGGCCCACAGACGAGACAGGGTTTTCACCTAAGCTAGTAGCACTCGTAACCGCACGTCAATCCGATGCCGGCAAGACCACCAGCCACAACCTCCCACGAACAAGCAAGTCGACGAAGAAGGACCGAGCAACCACCGTAGCCAACCGCACCTCGCGGAGACCCTCCGGGAGCAGGCAGCCAGATCAGTCCACAACCGGCCCGAGTGCCACCGGACAGAGCACGAGCCACCGCACCCCGCACAGCACCATGCCAGCAAGGAACGAGGAGCGTCGCCCGAGGCCGAGAACCACCGTGGTTCCCGGCCGCAGCCCTGGTGGACCAGGCACATCGACGCGCAGCACCACGCGCATGCTGGGAACCGGAGACGTTAGATCCTCTACATCCGCAACCCCCTGCTTCAAAGACGACCGATTCGCCAGACACACCACCCTGCGCCCGCCTCCCGCGCCTCAGACCTCAGTGCCCTCCAGAACTGCACCGGGGCGGCAGATCCGCCAAACGTGCCTCCCGCGCTAGAATCTACACCTCCAACTGCCCCTTGCTGCCCGCCGAAGCACCTCGCTGCAGGCCTCCACTCGCCGGCCCCCGCGTAGCCGCACCTCTGCAGATCCCAACCTCCACGCATCAGCGGCACCCATAGCTGTCGCCAGAGCCGCCAGATCCGCCGCACGGGACTCGCCTCTGACCTCGAGCATCCTCGCAAGCACATCACATAAAGCCCTGCCAATTTGGGCGGCCCGCGCCAGCCAAATGCGAGCGAGAGAAGGGAAGGGCCCCGACGACACCCTCCGGTGGAGGCGAGGGGAGGAGGAACGGGGGCTGTGGCTTGGTTCGCTCCCAGGCCACCCGCGGGAGCGACCAATGAAGCTGCTCCAGGGAATGATGCGCCCACATAGACCATTTAAGAATGTATGAATACAATGGTCGATTTTTTTGAAAAACGGTCCCTTAGGGCCTGATTCACTAAAAAAAAGTCGAAGAGAATTGTTTGGTTAATTAATGAAAAATGTGCAAAAACCATCACATGATGCTCGCAAAACAAGGCATACAGGGCGACCTAGCAACCCACATGCCGTCGAGGTTGCAGGCTAGCGTCATCATCATCACGCCTTCGCGAGGGTGACTCTAACTCCACCATCGACGACCATCGAAGAAGCCCTCATCGCAAACAAGCATTGAGGCCTGTGCCGGCCGATGCCAAACAGTTGGCCACACACGTCGGCGACTAGGCATCTCCTACTCTATCGACTAGGATTGCAGGAGAAAAGCTTTGGGCTTGTGTCGAGCCAGCACCGAAACTGACCACCTGCCTCGTGTCATCGTCACCACCAGATCCTCCTCAGTAGCTCTGACTTCATAGAAACAAAGTGACGAATGGCGACCCCTCAAACGCGCTGAAAGAGACCGACTAGCAGGGCACAACAACACCCCTGACCCCGCCCCAAAGCCGCCATCGCTGCCACATACAAGAAGCCACGCAGACATCCGCATTGCCAGACCGGCACCTGCCAGCTGCAATGCCACGAGCGTCCAACTCATGGAGCATGCAAACAGAATCTAAAGCTATACAAGGCAACACCGCAAAGAGGGAAGCAACGATGTCGACACCATCGCCCGACCCAACCAGGCCTTAGGCTTCCACCCGAACAACAAGATACGAGGGTGTAGGAAGATGCGGGACTCCACGATAACACCTCCAAGGAGGTTAAACGACACCCACAGATGCTGACGCCGCTGGCCAGCTAGACCGGGCAAGCTTTTTCTCAGAGCAATCCAACACCACCAGCACCCTCACACACATCACCTTCGTTGGCACACCCACCTCTCACAGAGCCACCGCGCCAAAAGCACCAAAGGGCTACCAAGCAGCACAACTCCTCGTCGGCCAGACGTCGACGATCCAGATCTGGCATCCCACCACCGCATCGCCACCACAGGAGCCACCAAGGACAGCGCGCCAACGACCCACACAAGGACGCGCCCACAGAGAAGGAAGGGGGGCTGCACCCGCTCCTATTTGCAGGAGAAGAGCATTCACCCGAAGATTAGTAGCCCGCCGATGAAACTCCCGAGGTTGCCACCCACGAGAGCCACTGCCCGGAAGCCGTCACACCAAAGAAGAGCTGCTAGGAAGAAGCCCAGGGACCCGTTGGTGATGCAGTCGACCTGCCCGAATCCGATGCACCATGCGGAAGGGGATCGAGCCTACCCCCACCGAGAGCTCTCGCAACCAGACATGAGAAGACGACCCCGCCGCCACCGTCCATCACCCGAGCTTAGCCCGGTGGCTTCCTCCGGCGACGGCAAGGGGAGGAGAGGGTAGGATGGCGAGGCATGGGCTAGGTTTTCTCTCGTGTCGTCTCATCCGAGACGACACGGGGTAGTTTTTTGTTCAACCATTACAATGGTTGGTTGACCAGGATACAATTGTTGGACTCCCCCGTTCATACATCTTACCATAAATGTCGTGGAATTTACTTTGGTCTTGTGTAGGCGAGGAATATGCTTACGACTCTAAGATACGACTGTCATTTACATTAGTCTTTGAAGGAAATACGCCCTAGAGGCAATAATAAAGTTATTATTTATTTCCTTATTTCATGATAAATGTTTATTATTCATCCTAGAATTGTATTAACCGGAAACATAATACATGTGTGAATACATAGACAAACATAGTGTCACTAGTATGCCTCTACTTGACTAGCTCGTTGATCAAAGATGGTTAAAGTTTCCTAACCATACATGAGTTGTCATTTGATAAACGGTATCACATTGGGAGAATGATGTGATTGACTTGACCCATTCTGTTAGCTTAGCACTTGATCCTTTAGTTTAATGCTATTGCTTTCTTCATTACTTATACATGTTCCTATGACTATGAGATTATGCAGCTCCCGATTAACGGAGGAACACTTTGTGTGCTACCAAACGCCACAACGTAACTGGGTGATTATAAAGGTGCTCTACAGGTGTCTCCAATGGTACTTGTTGAGTTGGCATAGATCGAGATTAGGATTTGTCACTCTGCTTGTCGGAGAGGTATCGCTGGGCCCTCTCGGTAATGCACATCACTATAAAGCCTTGCAAGCAATGTGACTAATGAGTTAGTTGGGGGACGATCCATTACAAAATGAGTAAAGAGACTTGCCGTTAACGAGACTGAGCTAGGTATTGAGATACCGACGATCGAATCTCGGGCAGGTAACATACCGATGACAAAGGGAACAAAGTATATTGTTATGCGGTTTGACCGATAAAGATCTTCGTAGAATATGTAGGAGCCAATATGAACATCCAGGTTCCGCTATTGGTTATTGACCGGAGATATGTCTCGGTCATGTCTACATAGTTCTCGAACCTGTAGGGTCTGCATGCTTAACGTTCGGTGACGATCGGTAATATGAGTTTATGTGTTTTGATGTACTGAAGGTAGTTCGGAGTCCCGGATATGATCACGGACATGACGAGGAGTCTCGAAATGGTTGAGACACAAGTATTGCTATATTGGATGGTTATGTTTGGACTTCGGAAAGGTTCCGAGCAAGTTCGGACAAATACCGGAGTACCGGGGGGTTACCGGACCCCCCCCCCCCCCCCCCCCGAGGAGTGTAATGGGCCTATTGGGCCTTAGTGGAGAAAAGGAGGGGCGGCCAGGGCAGGCCGCGCCCCCTCCCCCTCTAGTCTAAATTGGACAAGGAGGGGTGGGGGCGCCCCCCTTTCCTTTCCCCTCTCTCCTCCTTCCCTCTCTCCTACTCCTACTCATGGAAGGGTTGGAGTCCTACTCCCGGTGAGAGTAGGACTCCCCTTGGGGTGCGCCTAGGAGGGCCGGCCCCTCCCCCTCCTCCACTCCTTTATATACGGAGGAGGGGGGCACCCCATAAACACACAAGTTGATCATTGATATTTAGCCGTGTGCGGTGCCCCCCTCCACCATAATCCACCTCGGTCATATCGTAGCGGTGCTTAGGCGAAGCACTGCGTCGGTAGCTTCATCAACACCATCATCACTCTGTCGTGCTGACGAAACTCTCCCTCGAAGCTCTATTGGATCGTGAGTTCGTGGGACGTCACTGAGCTGAATGTGTGCAGATCGCGGAGGTGCCGTACATTTGGTACTAGGATCGGTCGATCGTGAAGACATACGACTACATCAGCCGCGTTGTCATAACGCTTCCGCTTACGGTCTACGAGGGTACATGGACGACACTCTCCCCTCTCGTTGCTATGCATCACCATGATCTTGCGTGTGCGTAGGAATTTTTTTGAAATTACTACGTTTCCCAATAGTCTTGTGTGGGAGAGAAACGCTTACGGCTGGCACCCATTAGTACTAAATGAGCCATCCCCAAACATAATTCATGCACTCGCACTAGAAAAATTATTTCAGAATCTGGCCCCTCCATTTTGCGCCTAATGACAGGCGTGTAGGGTACACATGAAGGCAGGGGCAGAGCCAGCCCAGAGGTCCGCCCCGGGCCCTCTTCGTATACTATAGCGATGTGCACAATAATTCGCTACAATCTAGGAAGAAATTGGGCCTTAAGCCCCAGGCCTGGGCCCTGGGGGCCTGGGGCCTGTATCCGCCACTGCGTGAAGGTGTCTTGTCACTAGACAGGTTTGACCATGGTCGATGACCTCCCTGCCAACATGGGACCCATGAATCATACCTGAGCTAAAGACGAAACAACCAGGTAACTGCCTAATGGTCACACATGTCCACTTTTCCAGGAAGTTGCCATTGAAGCAAGAAGAGGTGAATGATTAAGTGTTTTTGTCCCTTCTTGGAGAGCGCCAACATACTAAGCGCGACTGACGGACATCATAATTCAGCAAGATGTTAGTTTTGGTAAGCCTTGTCCAAACATGACGAGTGCGGCTTATGTTATTTATTAAAAGGTGTGACTCTCATACCGCTGCTTACTAGGTTATGCCTTCCAATCCATCTCGGCTCGAGGTGCCATGCAACCTACGTTGATGACGCCCAGGGTCAAACTCGTCATGTCTAACTTGGTCGCCTTTTCGTTAGGCGCGTTCAAAATCCCATAGCGGGATCGTGTCTAGTATATATCATGAATCCTTCTCTCTCCCTCCCAAACCATTCTCTCCTCTCGTCCAACCTCTTTTGCATCTTTAGAAGTTCGCTCACTCACTTAATTCTCACGTCAGTTGGATGTCGTGGCTCTATGTTCGCTGGCTCAGCTCGGTTTCCACTGCCAACAGTTGCGGCAGCGGCCAGGAGAATGTCGGCGCCACCTCCTCAAGTCGGAGACGAAGAACTGGATAGAGTGTTGTGTGGAGGTGACCAGATCTGCCAGGGAGATTTCTTGTTATCCTCTAGACTACTGATGAGGACATCAATATCCTCTAGCCACCATATTATCAACGTGAATTGCTTCAAAAATTGCAGCGTTTGAGACAAGGAAAAAAATATGTAGAAGAATATTATAAGGAATTACAAACTGGCATGATTAGATGTGGTATTGTTGAGGAGAATGAACCTATGCTTGCACGTTTTATGGGTGGATTAAATAGAGAGATTTAGACCATTCTATAGTATAAGGAGTATACTAATATCACTCATTTATTCCATCTTGCTTGTAAAGCTGAACGAGAAGTGCAGGATCGACAAGCATTGGCACGAACTAACTTTTCTGCAGGTCGACCTTCATCATGGACACTGATACACCTCCATCGTATCTACTTTTCCAAACACTTTTGCCTTTGTTTTGGACTCTAATTTGTATGATTTGAATGGAACTAACCTGGACAGACGCTGTTTTCAGCAGAATTGCCATGGTGTTGTTTTATGTGCAGAAAATAAAAGTTCTCGGAATGACCTGAAACTCCACGGAACACCTTAGAAAAAACAATAAAAAATCCTCGCAAAAGATGAAGACCAGGGGGCCCACACCCTGCTCACGAGGGTGGGGGGCGCGCCCCCTGGGTGCGCCCCCCTACCTCGTGGGCCCCCTGGTGGCCCTTTGACGCCATCTCCAACTCAATATATTGGCTTTCGGGGAGAAAAAAATCAGAGAGAAGAAATCATCGCGTTTTACGATACGGAGCCGCCACCAAGCCCTAATCTCTCTCGGGAGGGCTGATCTGGAGTCCGTTCGGGGCTCCGGAGAGGGGGATTCGTCGTTGTCGTCATCATCAACCATCCTCCATCACCAATTTCATGATGCTCACCGCCGTGCGTGAGTAATTCCATCGTAGGCTTGCTGGACGGTGATGGGTTGGATGAGATTTATCATGTAATCGAGTCAGTTTTGTTAGGGTTTGATCCCTAGTATCCATTATGTTCTAAGATTGATGTTGCTATGACTTTGCTATGCTTAATGCTTGTCACTAGGGCCCGAGTGCCATGATTTCAGATCTGAACCTATTATGTTTTCATGAATATATGTGTGTTCTTGATCCTATCTTGCAAGTCTATAATCACCTACTATGTGTTATGATCCGGCAACCCCGAAGTGACAATAATCAGGACCACTCCCGGTGATGACCATAGTTTGAGGAGTTCATGTATTCACTATGTGCTAATGCTTTGTTCCGGTTCTCTATTAAAAGGAGGCCTTAATATCCCTTAGTTTCCAATAGGACCCCGCTGCCACGGGAGGGAAGGACAAAAGATGTCATGCAATTTCTTTTCCATAAGCATGTATGACTATATACGGAATACATGCCTACATTACATTGATGAACTGGAGCTAGTTCTGTGTCACCCCATGTTATGACTGTTACATGACGAACTGCATCCGGCATAATTATCCATCACTAATCCGGTGCCTACGAGTTTTCCATATACCGGTTCTCGCTTATTTACCTTTCCGTTACTACTGTTACAGTCACTACAAAATACCAAAAACATTACTTTTGCTGTCTTTACTTTTGTTACCGTTACCACTACTATCATATTACTTTGCTACTAAACACTTTGCTGCATATATTAAGTTTCCATGTGTGGTTGAATTGACAACTCAGCTGCTAATACTTGAGAATATTATTTGGCTCCCCTTGTGTCGAATCAACAAATTTGGGTTGAATACTCTACCGTCGAAAACTGTTGCGATCCCCTATACTTGTGGGTTATCAAGACCTTTTTCTGGCGCCGTTGCCGGGGAGCATAGCTCTATTCTTTGAGTCACTTGGGATTTATATCTGTTGGACACTGTGAAGAACATGAAAGATGATCGAACTACTATTTTGCCCTCAACTACGAGGGGAGGTAAGGGACTGCCATCTAGCCTTGCACTAGATTCTCCTTCTGTTATGAGTGAGTTTGCGACACCTAAACCTGTTACTGCTGTGAATTCTGATATGTCGCATGTTATTGATGATGCCACTTCTGCTATGCATGATACTTATGATGAAACTACTTCTATGCTTGATACTACTGTGCCACTTGGTGAATTTCTTGATGAGCAAATTGCTAGGTCTAGAGAAAGATAAATTATTGAACCTGAACACGATGATGTTAGTGATGATGAAAATATGCCTGCTATTCCTGCGGGTTATCTTTTTGATGCTGAATCTTTTGTAGCTATTCTTGCTTGCCAGGATAGACATGAACTTAAGAGGTTGCTAGTTAAATGGAGTAAAGAATCTTTTAGAGATAGGATGAGACCTGACCCTGCTTTTGCTACTTCACCTATCTGTGTTCCTGATCAGGATTATTATGATTTTTCTGTTGATCCAGATATAATTACTTTGGTTGAATCTGATCCTTTTTATGGCTATGAATCCAAAACTGTTGTGGCACATCTTACTAAGTTAAATGATATAGCTGCCCTGTTTACTAATAATGAGAGATCGCGCTACCTTTATTTACTCAAAATATTCCCGTTCTCATTAAAGGGTGATGCTAAGATATGGTTTAATTCTCTTGATCCTGGTTGTGTTCAAAGTCCCCAGGATATGATTTATTACTTCTCTGCTAAATATTTCCCTGCTCATAAGAAACAAGCTGCTTTGAGGGAAATATACAACTTTGTGCAAATTGAAGAAGAGAGTCTCCCACAAGCATGGGGGAGGCTTCTCAAGTTACTTAATGCTTTGCCTGATCATCCTCTTAAGAAACCTGAAATATTTGATATCTTTTATAATGAACTAACTGATGCTTCCAGAGATTACCTGGATAGTTGTGCTGGTTCTCTTTTCAGGGAAAGAACACCGGATGATGCTAAAATTCTATTGAATAATATGTTGACAAATGAAAATAATTGGGCATCTCCCGAGATACCTCCAGAGCCAGCTCCAGAGCCAATTACTGAGCCTATTCCTAAACCAACTCCGAAGAAGAGAGGTGTTTTATTTCTCAGTCCCGAAGATATGCAAGAGGCAAAGAAATCTATGAAAGAAAAAGGTATTAAAGCTGAATATGTTAAGAATTTACCTCCTATTGAAGAAATACATGGTCTTAATTTACCGCCTGTTGAAGAAGAATATGATCTCAATTACTTATTTACTGAAGAACCTCCTGATATCCCGACACAGGTAGTAAATGTAAATTCTCTCTATAGATAAGCTGAAGTCCCTCCTACTAAAATTGCTAGTCAGTGCTTGGATGAGTTTGATGACTTTATGTTTAAGCAAGATGACTTTAATGCTTATTTTGGTAGACAATTAAAACAGAATACCTTTATGATTAAACGCTTGGGTGATTATATGGCTGATATTAGAGGCGAACTTAAACTTGTTAGCAAACATGCTTCTATGGTTACCACTCAAGTAGAACAAGTACTTAAAGCTCAAAAAGAAGTGCTTGATGAAATGAATAGTAAGAAAAATGATTATGCTGTTAGAGTGGCTACTAGAACTGGTAGAATGACTCAGGAACCTTTGTGTCCTGAAGGCCACCCTAAGAGAATCGAGCATGATTCTCAGAGAAACAATGTTGATGTACCTAGTTCTTCTAAGAGGAAGAAAAAGAAAAATGATAGGACTTTGCAAACTTCTAGTGAACCTATTGCCGAACCACCTGAGAATCCAAATGATATCTCTATTTTTGATGCTGAAACACAATCAGGTGATGATCATGAACCTAGTGATAATGTTAATGATAATGTTCATGTTGATGCTCAACCTAGTAATGATAATGATGTAGAAGTTGAACCTGCTGTTGATCTTGATAACCCACAATCAAAGAATCAACGTTATGATAAAAGAGACTTCGTTGCTAGGAAACATGGTAAAGAAAGGGAACCTTGGGTTCAGAAACCCATGCCTTTTCCTCCGAAACCATCCAAGAAAAAGGATGATGAGGATTTTGAGCGCTTTGCTGAAATGATTAGACCCATCTTTTTGCGTATGCGATTAACTGATGTGCTTAAAACAAATCCTTATGCTAAGTATATGAAGGATATCATTACTAATAAAAGAAAGATACCTGAAGCTGAAATTTCCAGCATGCTTGCTAACTATACTTTTAAGGGTGGAATACCAAAGAAACTTGGAGATCCAGGAGTACCTACTGTACCATGCTCCATTAAGAGAAATTATGTTAAAACTGCTTTATGTGATCTTGGAGCCGGTTTCAGTGTTATGCCTCTCTCTTTATATCGTAGACTTGACTTGAATAAGTTGACACCTACTAAAATATCTTTGCAAATGGCTGATAAATCAACTGCTATACCTGTCGGTATTTGTGAGGATGTGCCTGTTGTGGTTGCAAATGTTACTATTTTAACGGAATTTGTTATTCTTGATATTCCCGAGGATGATAGTATGTCTATTATTCTTGGAAGACCTTTCCTTAATACTGCAGGGGCTGTTATTGATTGCACCAAAGGCAATGTCACTTTTCATGTTAATGGCAATGAGCACACGATACATTTTCCGAGGAAACAACCTCAAGTTTATAGTATCAACTCTATTGGAAAAATTCCATCGATTATATTTGGAGGTTTTGAATTCCCTCTCCCTACTGTCAAGAAAAAGTATGATATTCTTATTGTTGGGGATTTTCATATCCCCGTTGAGGTAACTTAGTGTTATTCGAAATTTCTCCGGTTCCGTGATTATTCGGAATGAGTTTGTTAACAAGACTTGATCAACCTTATTAGTGGGTTCATTTTGATGATCACGAGATGGATGAAACTAGAAGCACAACCTTCTGTACCCTCTCTATATTTTCTATTATTTAGTAGAAATAAAGTAAAACAGTATTTTTCTGTCTATTTCCTGACTTATCCGTGCAATATAAAAATATCTCGAAAATAAAAGTCCTCATAATGCCATGCCAATTTAATATGATTTTTCGGGAATATTTGAGGATTTACTGTGCAAAAATTACCACGGGGGGAGCTGCCACCTGGTCACGAGGGTGGAGGGCGTGCCCTACCCCCCTGGGCACGCCCCCCTGCCTCGTGGGCCCACGGTGGCCCTCCTCCACTTATTCCTGCACCCATCTTCTTCCTCTGCCTCACACAAACACGAAAAACCAACTCAAGCACGAGTTCCAGCCCCCGTTGCTGTGATTTTTGATCTCCTTGCTCAAAGCACCTCTCGCAAAACTACTCGGGGAGATTGTTCCTTGGTATGTGACTCCTCCATTGGTCCAATTAGTTTTTGTTCTAGTGCTTTATTCATTGCAAATTTGTGCTGCATAGGTGACCATGTTCTTGACCTTGCATGTTAAATTTATATGGTTCCAAGTAGTTCCAATGCTTTATATAGGCTCTAGGCACTTGTGGGAGTTGTTGCTATCAATTTTATTGAGGTTGGTTCACTTTTATTTGAAGTCACTAAAAATTTCAGAAATTTTTCAGAGGAAACAATATGCTTAGGAGGATGTTCCAAGGTGGTCCTTCAAGGAAGCAAGGTCCCAGGCTTGCAATACGTGATGCTGATGAGGAACCACCAAGAGACGCTCCTGTGAGGCCTTGTGAATGGCCATCGGAAAATTTTATGAATCAAGTGGGAATCAAAGAAGAATTTAGCACATATTTGAGTAACGCCGGTCTTGAGGACTTTGAAGCTGACAAATGCCCCCAGTATCATGATCTCACAAGTTCATTGGTGAGGAGGTTTGAGTTTTCATCTTCGCGTAATTCTCCTTCAGTCATGTTTGACCTTTATGACAAATCCTATACCTGGACTTAGAGGATTTTACTTCTGCTTGCAAACTTCCATCTTGGGGGTAATGTCAGGGATCCTCCTAAATCTGAATATAGAGACTTTCTTGCTAAAATAACTGTGGGGGAATCTAGAGATATAACACAAGCTACTATAGGGAGCGTTCACTTTCCTGCTATACATTATTTTGCTCTCTTCATAGGTAGATGCATAAATGCTAAGGATGAAGCATGTCGCATGTGTGTCCCTGATCTCAGCATTCTCAGGAGTGCTGTGTTAGGAGACCAATCTTATCACATGGGAGCCATTGTAGCTCGCAGGTTGCATCAGAATAGACATAGCGGAGATTTCTTTGGAGGAATTTATGCAACCCGTTTAGCTAATTTTCTTGAGATAGACATTCGTGAGGGTGATATGGAGTTAGCCCCTTCTTATTTAGATTTTGATTCTATGGTTTCCCACCATTTTGTTGAGAGGACTGAACCACCTCTCCAGTATCGACTAATTTTTAACAGACGTCGTGTAGTCTATATTGCTCATCCTTCCCCTGCTTTCTTTGATTCACAGGCAAAAAGAAGATATATTATTACCAGAGAGGAGGCAGATGAGTATGTAAGGAGAGCGGAGGCTGCTCAACTCCATGCTACAGCTCAGGCGGCAATAGCCGCTGCGTCGCAATATGACCCTAGCTTCACCTACGGGTATCCGCCAGGCTATCCCTGGCAATAGACCAACTTAGGCCCAAAGCCTAAGCTTGGGGGAGTGATGTAGGGTGGAACCCTATAGCGTCGATCTTTCACGTTTGGAGTGGATCCTACGGGGGAATCACGAAGAACACGCGGAAGCACAAGGGGAAACACGGGGAAAACGAGAGAGAATCACTCAACCCACAAGGAATCGATCACACAAGTGCTAGATCACCACACACATATGAGATCCACGAGATACAAAGTCAACAAAGGTAAGGATACAAAGGAACCGTTCATCTCCAAGAGGAGGCCTTGATGTTCTTCCCTAAAGAGGGGTCTTGAATCCGCTTGGGGGATCTTCTCCGAAGAGGTCCTGAGCTCCGAGGAGAAGTAACCAAGTGGATGAGCAAAGGCTCTCACACAAATATGAGCTAATCCAATGCTAAGTCTCAAAGTGAGGAGATGGGGTTCTATATATAGAGTTGGGGGCGAAGGGGTACATGGGCTCAGCCCAACACGCACACGCAGGCACTGGCCGGATGATCCGGACGAGGGTCCGGATGATCCGGGCTGGTCCGGATGATCCGGTGGGGACCCGGATGAGCTGGAGGCTCGGCTGGTGGCGGCGACGGGCCGGATGTCCGGCTGGCGGTCCGGACGTCCGGGCGGGGTCCGGATGATCCGGGACGGGGTCCGGATGATCCGGCTTCAGGCTTGAGCTTCGGGAGTCCTCGGCCGATTTAGCCGGATCGTCCGGGCCGGGGTCCGGATCGTCCGGGCTCTGTCCGGATCGTCCGGGCCGCCGTCCGGATCGTCGGGGCCACCGTCCGGATCGTCCGGCCATCCTGGTCCTTGGTGATTTTTCCTCTCCGTCTTCTCGCATGTCTTCCGCTTCCGGTTCTCCTTGCCTCCTAGCTTCTTCATGGTTGACTCCTTGGTACCTGAGGATGCATAGAGTTTCCGTTTGAGGTAGTAACCATGTCTCATGTGAATCGAAAGGGAATTGTGAGAGGAGTGATGTCACCTCGGTTTCAAGAGCTCTTGCACGTGCTCGAGTCATAGGTCCTTGTGGGGTTGGATGTGTTGATGTAGAGTCCATGGGGATGATGGAAGGATGCTCCTCATCATATCCCCTCCCTTCGAAAGGATCCGACCTCGGATCTAGATCTTCATCACCATGGAAAGGCGAGAGGTCTTTGATGTTGAAGGTATCGCTGACGTTGTACTTGTCGCTTGGTAGGTCTAGCTTGTAGGCGTTGTTGTTGTAGCGTGCTAACACCTTGAAGGGTCCATCGGCTCGAGGTAGATGTTTGGACTTGCGTTCGTTGGGGAAGCGTTCCTTGTGAAGGTGTAGCCACACGAGATCGCCTATGTTGAAGATCATGGGTTGCTTTTTGATGTTGAGCTTAGTCGTTAGTCGTTGTACTTGGCGCTCGATGGTGTTTCTTGTATCTTCATGCATCTTCTTGATGTAGCTTGCACGGGCACTTGCGTCGAGGTTGGTGCGCTCTTGTAGAGGTAGAGGTAGAATGTCCAATGGGGACAATGGGTTGAAGCCGTAGACGACCTCGAAGGGGGACTTGCCGGTCGTCGAATGTCTTGCGCGGTTGTAGGCGTACTCGGCGATGGGTAGACACGCCTCCCACTCCTTGATGTTCTTCTTGATCAACACGCGAAGTAGAGTGTATAGCGTTCGGTTCGTCACCTCCGTTTGGCCGTCGGTTTGAGGATGGTATGCGGATGAGAACAAGAGCTTGATTCTGAGCTTGGCGCATAGGGTCTTCCAAAAGTAACTCAAGAACTTGATGTCGCGGTCGGAGACGATTGTCTTTGGTATTCCATGGAGGCGCAAGATTTCCCTACAAAAGAGATTTGCAATATGTGAAGCATCGTCTACCTTGTTGCAAGGAATAAAATGTGCCATCTTAGAAAATCGGTCCACAACAACAAACACAGAGTCCTTTCCATTTTGAGTTCTAGGCAAACCAAGTACAAAATCCATGCTAATGTCTTCCCAAGGTTGATAAGGAATAGGAAGAGGCATGTAAAGACCATGAGATTGAGCTTTTGACTTAGCTTTGCGGCATGTAGAGCATCGGGTGGTGAAGCGTGAGACGTCTCGAAACATCTTGGGCCAAAAGTAGTTCTTGGAGAGCGTGGCGAAGGTCTTGTCGCGTCCAAAATGTCCCATGAGTCCACCTCCATGAGCCTCTTGCAAAAGGAGTAAATGAAGAGAAGACTCGGGAATGCATAGTTTGTTAGCCCTCATAAGATAACCATCCTTGAGGTAATATTGTTCCCAAGATGTATGCGTCAAACATTTAGCATAATGAGGTGCAAAAGATGGATCACTAGCATACAAATCTTTGATGTGCTCAAAGCCAATAACATTCAACTCAAGTTGTGTGACAAGCGTGCATATGCGTGAAAGGGCATCGGCAAATACATTTTCCTTACCCTTAATGTACTTGATCACATATGCGAAAGATTCAATAAATTCACTCCATTTGGCATGACGCTTGTTCAATTTAGTTTGACCTTTCAAGTACTTAAGCGTTTCATGATCGGTATGGATGACAAACTCATGAGGTCTAAGATAATGTTCCCAAACATGTAGTACACGCACTAAAGCATACAATTCCTTGTCATACACGGGATAGTTAAGTTGAGCACCGGAGAGTTTTTCACTAAAATAAGCAATGGCTCGTTTTTCTTGCATTAAAACTCCGCAAATTCGTACCACTTGCATCACAATGAACCTCAAAAGTTTTGTCAAAATTGGGCAAAGCAAGAATCGAAGAGCATGAGTAAGC
Organism: Triticum timopheevii; assembly: GCA_963921465.1. NCBI lineage: Eukaryota > Viridiplantae > Streptophyta > Magnoliopsida > Poales > Poaceae > Triticum > Triticum timopheevii. The sequence goes on from OY997270.1 coordinate 148,915,477, forward strand.
AAAGACTTGAGCTCATCAAAAGCGTTGGATTGCAAAGATCCCCAAACAAAAGGAGTATTATTCTTACTCAAAGCATGCAAAGGAGCTGCAATAGTGCTAAAGTTTTTCACAAAGCGACGATAAAAACCTACAAGACCAAGGAAACTTCGCACTTGTTGCAAATTGGTGGGTTGGGGCCAAGTTTTAATTGCTTTGATCTTAGTTTCATCAACATGGACACCCTTGGAAGAGACAACGAAACCCAAGAAAACCACTTTGTCAACGCCAAAAGTGCATTTTTTCAAGTTGGCATAAAGACTTTCCTTTCAAAGTGTTTGCAAAACAAGTTTAACATGATCAAGATGCTCTTTCATGGTTTTGCTAAACACAAGAATATCATCAAAGTAAACCACAACAAAGATTCCAATGTAGGGTCGAAGTACATGATGCATGAGACGCACAAAAGTTCCGGGTGCTTCCGACAAACCCATAGGCATGACCAACCACTCATATAAGCCAAATTTGGTTTTGAAAGCAGTTTTCCATTCATCACCCTCATGAATGGGGATTTGATAATAGCCACTTTTAAGATCAATTTTTGAGAAAAAGTTGGCTCCACTAAGTTCATCAAGCATATCATCTAAGCGAGGAATGGGATGCCTATAGCGCACGGTGATAGCATTTATAGGTCTACAATCGGAACACAAGCGGAAACTTCCATCGGGCTTAGGCACAAGTATAACGGGAACGGCACAAGGGCTTAAGCTTTCACGTACATGACCGTTGTCGATTAGTTGTTGTACTTGCCGTTGAATCTCCTTGGTTTCTTTGGGATTGACACGGTAGGGAGCTTTGTTTGGAAGTGGTGCTCCGGGAATGAGGTCGATTCGATGCTCAATGCCTCGTAGAGGAGGTAGACCCGGAGGTAGCTCATCGGGGAAAACATCTTGAAATTCCTGCAAAAGAGATTGAAACACCAATGGTAGTTCATGAGTGGTGTTAGTTTTTGGTTCTCCATCCTTGCACACAAGGACAAAGTGCATCATACTCGATGGGTTCTCACACACTTCTCTCATCTCATGTTTGGTGGCGAATAGTATGAGGTTTTTCTCTCTAGGCGAAGAGGCGCTCAAATTTGGCTTGTGGCTCTCACTCACTTTTTGGTAGCTCACTTTCTCACTCTTCTCTCTTTGGTTGGTGGCTTGTTTGTCGTCTATTACTTGACTAGGAGACATGGGTCGTAGGACATATTCTTTTCCTTTCATCTTGAAGCTATAGTGGTTTGTACGCCCATTATGGTAGACACCACGGTTAAATTGCCATGGCCGACCAAGGAGGAGGTGGCAAACGGTCATTGGGACCACATCACACTCCAAAGTGTCCTCATATGCACCGATTTTGAAGGATACTTGGACTGTATGCTCAACTCGTATAGTGCCGGAGTCACTTAGCCATTGAACCTTGTAGGGTTGCGGTTGCTTCTTCTTGACCAATTGAAGCTTGGAGCATAGTTCTTCGCCTGCCAAGTTGTGGCAACTACCTCCATCGATGATGACTTTGACGCATCGTCCATTGATGCCGGCCTTTGTGTGGAAGATGTGGCATCGTTGGTCCTCTTCTTGTTGATGTTGAAGTGTCAAGACCTTGGAGACAACAAGAGCGGGGCTCGTATCTTCATCACAAAAGACTTGATCATCTTCATCCTCGTTCATGCGCCGGTGCATGGCCACTTGCTCAATAGCTTCCATTTCATCTTCACTCATTGAGTCGTAGGTGCCATCGTCGTTGAGGATCATAGTGCGCTTGTTGGTGCATTCATAGGATTTGTGGCCTCGACCGCCGCAAGTGAAACACTTGAAGGAGCTTGTCTTGACGGTCTCATCGGTTGGAGTAGATGATGAAGCACGCGGCTTGAAGTTGCTTGTAGTAGGAGGAAGACGACTTGAACTTGAGGAAGTTTTCTTGTAACTTGACTTGTCGTCGTTGCTTGGAGAAGGCTTGGTTGATGTCGAAGTTGGAGTAGTTGTTGAAGCTTGGTTGTTGGAGAAGCCGTATGTCTTGGATGAGTACTTGGCATACTTGAAGTCATCTTGCACTTGACGTTCCGCCTTTGTAGCTTGATGCACGAGCTCAATGAGGTTGGAGTAGGGTTGGAAGTCGGCGATCTTCTTGATGGGATGGTTGAGTCCATTCAAGAATCGTGCCATTGTTTCCTCATCATCCTCCATGACATTGGCTGGAATCATGGCAATCTCCATTTCCTTGTAGTATTCTTCAACACTCTTTGTTCCTTGCTTGAGGAGTTGTAGCTTCTTGAAGAGATCACGGTTGTAGTAGGTGGGCACAAAGCGTGCTCGCATGACATCCTTCATTTAAGCCCAAGTGGTGATTGGAGGTTCACCTCTTGCTTGTCGGCGCTCAAGTACTTGTTCCCACCATATGAGCACATAGTCTTGGAACTCAAGTGATGCCATAGCGATCTTCTTCTCTTCCTCATAGTTATGCAAACGAAAGATTTTGTCGACCTTCAATGCCCATGAGACGTACTCTTCAGGATCATTGGTTCCATTGAACTTGGGCATTGTGAACTTGAGCTTGCCATAGCGTTGCTCTTCATTGTGTTGTGGTCGATGGTGATGATGATGCCCTTGATGTGGAGGGTAATCATCCTCATGTTGCTCTTGGTGAGGAGGAAGTCCATGATCGACTTGCTCTTGTTGACCTTGAGGTTGGGGTTGAGCTTGAGGAACTTGTGAAGGAGCTTGTGGGGCTTGACATTGCGCACGCGGATGGTAGTTCCTCTCTTGGATTTCTTCTCGAAGGGCTTCCTCTTGATTGCGCCTTTCGCGATTGCGGTTGGCGATAGCTCAACTTGATGCTTGAAGGGCACGTTCCGCCTCAAGAGCTTGTGCTTCTTGTTGTTATTGTTGAAGGCGTTGAGCCTCGGCGTCTTGTTGCTCTTGATGTAGGCGCGCTCGTTCTTGTTCTTGTTGGCGACGAAGACGTTGTCGTTCTTGAGCTTGAGCAAACGCTACTTGGTTTGATTGAGGACGAGGAACTTTTTCATCAACTTGCTCTTGGGAATGCTTGTCGTGTAGAGGGTTGCGAGATGCATGACGGTCTTGACACGCGGCTCGTCGAAGAGTGTTCGATGACGGTGTACTTGTGTCAGAGAAGGAGTCGTCGGAGTGGCGACTTGAGTGGCTCCGTCTTGAGTGTGAGGATGTAGAGGGACGCCGGTTCACCAACAAGGCGCGTATCTCGTCCATTCTTGCATCGTTCTCTTGCTTGTGCGCGTCGAGCTTGTTGTCGAAGTAGTCTCTTGTACGTTGCTCGGATAGTCGCAAGTCGGTGGCGAGGTTGTCGAGGCGTTCGCTCATTGCTTGTTGCTCTTGATGGAGAGCTCGTTGTGCGCCAAAGAGGTGGCTCTTGGTGACGTATGATGACATGTCGTCGTCTTGCTCGATGAAGAGTGGGTTTGTAGAAGAACTTGGCCTATCCATCATTTCAAGCAAATTGTGAGTGGTAGAAGGAGAAGAACTAATACCAATGTACCTTTGACCAAAGTTGAAGATGAATCAAGTTTACTCAAATGTGGACAATGAAATAGCACTATTGGTACCGATCCTTATCGATTCTCACACCTACACAAGTAAAAGCTTTTGGTGGAGCTTGGTTAGGGTGGTGGCACAAAATTAATTGCAATTGTGAGCTTGACTAAAAAATGTTGAAGGAGATTCGCAAATTCACATATGCAACAAGTAGACCAAGCAAGTATTGGTACACGGAAACTCACACGCAAATAGATAAATGGGATTGTGCAAACCAAAAGTGAGCCAAAATGTGGAATCCACGAAAATGCTCTTGTTGCACAATACTAGAGAGACGCTAGCACGATTGCACAATAGGCAAATACGGAGCTTGTGCACAACCTACTAGGCAAAAATTGCAACGATCTCTATCCCAAGTATGCTATATATATGTTATTTCGGTGCAATGATCCAAGATGATCTTATATGACAATCTTAATGTAGTATGATGCTATGGTTCTTGCTTATAAGCTCTTTGCTTATCTTTCCTCTTTGCTTAAAAGCTTGAGTGGCTCTTTCTCTTTTGAGCTCTTTTCTTATGCAAACTTGACGAACCAAGATAGCAATTGTGTATGCGATGACAACTTTGTGACACACAAGTTGATTCCAAGATATGCACCTCGATGGTATGTATGATATGGTGTATGCTACTAATGTGCACAAGTCACGTTGCCGGCAATACTCAATGGCTAGTCTCGATGGGTAAGCAACGCAAAAGATGGTCTATGATGGTTATCAATGCAATTGCTAGGTATGACAAAGATGTCGTCGAGGTTACCGTCCGTAGCGAAGATGAGTAGTCGACCAAAATGAGCGTTTGTTATTGATGTCTCACCGCACCTAAATAGCCAAAACACAATAGGACACGGAAATCTAAACTCAAATTGTCGAACCCAAAGTCGAATGGTAGTACGGAGGTTGTGTTGCTGGGGTTTGGCAGGTGAAAGTGGTGGTGGTTGGGGTGGGGAGGTATGTAGGTGTAGGTGGTGGTGGAGGTAGTGGAGCACTCCAGAAATGCAGTTTCGGCAGAGGAAGCCGGATGATCCGGGCCAGGAGCCAGATGATCCGGGCGCGTCCGGATGATCCGGGTCAGGGTCCAGATGATCCGGGCAGGTCAATCTCGCTCGATATAATAAACCGGAGCCTCAGCTAAAGCGGGGTCTCTGTCTTTCTCATCATGCGTGGTTACATGGAGTGATTCTGTTTTTAAAGCGGCCTCCGGTTTACCCCTTGACATTTGTTTTTTATCACTTGGGGGCTTGGTCGTGTCCGAACCAATGCAACACCTCTTGATAGGCGAAAGCCACCAGATCATTTGGGGACACGGTCAAGTCTGAACCGGTCACGCCTCTTGGTCGGCCTACAGGGCCAGAGTCATTTGGGGGCTTGGTCGAACCCGAACCAATGTCATGCCACTTGGCCGACGTATTGCCACGAGTCTTTTGGGGACCTGGCCGACTGGCACCATCGCTACGCCTTCGGGGAGCTTGGTTGCGTCTGACCATGGTAATACCATCTGACCAGCTCAGTAAAGCTTTTTCTTTTGCAAAAATTTGTTGCCTTTGTTGCCATATTTTCTCATAATTGGTATTCGATTTTTTTGTTGTGTTTTTTAAACCGACAACGTTTTTATCCGGTTCAACTGTCAATTACAAATTGACAAAACACGGGTAAATCTTACTCCGGAATTTATTTATCCGGTTTACCTTTTTCTTGTTATCATCATTGAATAACAAGGGGGCTTGTGCTGATTCAGCACGGTTTATATGGGAGTTGTTCTCTCCCCGTTTTACCGACGGTCATGGTTTTTAAGGCCTCCACTTTAAGTTTGGCTACGCCAGCTTCATACCCAAACACGGCAGGTATTTGTATCACATATTTGTTGGATTTCTGATACATATATTCAATATCATAAACCGGCTGGCGGTATCACCACCACCGAGGTTCAAATTTTTCTGGTTGCAGGAAGTACGAATCAAGCAAAAGTTTCACTACTTATGCACGAAGGCATATTCAAACCGGAAAGTATTAACTAAAGTTATTACAAGGCAACATGGTGCCCAAGTAAGATCATTGTTCTTTGAGGCAACCGTCAAACGACAGATATTTGAACCGGCCTCCGGTTCAAGCCTGCTCTTCATCTTCCGCCGCTTCCGCTTCCTCATCTCTACCCATTGGCTGGAAATCAACAGTGGTCCAGTCGATGCCCATTAACGCTTGAAAAATAGCTTCTTCATGGATCAGGGAAGACGGTTCAATATCAGGGGCGTAGGTATGCTTACGGATTGGAGGGATCAGATTTTCCGCTTCAAAAGTTGGAGCTGGCACTCACTTGTTCTGGTCATTGTATTGTGCTTGATAATGCTCCAAATCGGCTTCTTCGGCCAGCTGACAAGCCAGAGGGCATACTGCACGGTTTATAGCCCGTAAATCCTCTTCATTGAAATCAGAACCATCTTCTTTAACACTGGGATAGCCTTGAGCTGCTTCCACAGGGTCAAAGTCTGGTACCCATGCCTTGGCTCGGATCAAGGCGTTAATAGCTCCGGTTCGAGCAGCAGATTTTTTCACCTCTTCAATCCGGGCAGGAAGCATGGACAACCGGTTCAGAGTATCTTGAATCAAGGAAGGTGCCGGGTTGTTATGCGAGGCTGTGGTGATGATACGCTGGGCTCCGGTATATAACTGTTCTACTAAGGTGTAGACAACCTTCAGCTTCTTCCGCACATCGTTTCCTAAGTGCCCAATGCATGTTCCTACAACAGTAAAAAGTTAGTCTCAAACCGGAGTGATGATACAGCAGGTTCAACACATCACAACTGTTCAAAGGAAGCTTACCAAAGATTGCCGCAGTCATAGAATGTACTTGCCGTTTTACGGCCGTCAGATCATCTACCACCGGTTTAAGGGCAGCTTCAGCCTGTTCTTTCTTGGAGCCTTCTTTCAACTATTCAGTGGCGTTCAAAGCACTGGTTAATTCTCTCTTGGCCTTCTCTGTTTCGGCCTGCTGGGTTTTCAACGCCTCTTGTAAATCGGCAATCCGGTCCTCCTTGATTTTCACCTCAGCCTGTGTATCGATAGTATGTTCAGCAAGCAATTCAAGAAGATCACAAGTCTCAACCACACAACAAAGTTATATGCTTGACACTTGGGGGCTAATGTACCTTTGATTTTTATATATCTGCTAGATGACAAAGTTCCAAGCTCAATACAAGTATTCAACTTGGCACTTGGGGGCTAATGGCTATTTGATCTACGTATGTTTCCAAAGGCAGTTTTTTATTGAGGGCCCGGTTTAAATATACAAAGTTAAACCGGCCCTTGGGAGTTATGCAGGTGGATTTCAAAGTTGTGAAAGGATATATTCAAGTCCCGGTTTGATCAAGATTACAAATCGGCCCTTGGGGGCTAGACGGACTAATATAATGGCACTAAGTAAAGGAGTGAGTTACCTCAAACTTGTCTCTCATTAACTTGACCAGGCCAGCTTCATAGTCACGACTAGTATAAAGCCGGTTTAAATAGCCAGAATGAAGGTCTTGGGCGCTCAGAGCAGCATATGTTTCCAGTTCCACATCCCATTTTCCTTTGTTCAAAGCGGAAAAATCTTCTTTTACAGTGTGCCTGGTTAAAGTTGCAGGATTCCCCGGTTCAGAACGGCCCATACCAGTAATTACCACGTCATCATCTTTTGACTCGACGGATTGTGTGGGCATGGCCGTTTTGTCAGCAGGACTGTGGGATTTGCCAAACCGGACGGTGCTGGCAGGTGGATCGGCAGAGGTTGAAGTGTTAACAGGCCTTTCTTCGGGAATAACAGCATCTTGTATCGGAGGATCATTGGGAATGTCTTCAGAGGCAAAATTTTCAAGATCTGGTGCTCTCTCATGATCTAAAGGGGCATCTTCTTCAGCAGGTTTATCCAAACGGGCCTTCTTGCTGGGTTTCGGTTTGGTTCTAAGAGACAAAGAGTCAGGGAAAAGTGTAAACCATTACACAATATATTAGAAGCATATGGTCGGTTTGGCTTACCCGGCGGCTATCTTCAATGGTGGTAACTGAGTGGCCGATGATTCACCAGAGGATGAATGGGATGAATGGTGGTAACTGAGGGTCCGGATCGTCCGGGCTCTGTTCCGATCGTCCGGGCCGCCGTCCGGATCGTCCGGCCATCCTGGTCCTTGGTGATTTTTCCTCTCCGTCTTCTCGCATGTCTTCCGCTTCCGGTTCTCCTTGCCTCCTAGCTTCTTCATGGTTGACTCCTTGGTACCTGAGGATGCATAGAGTTTCCGTTTGAGGTAGTAACCATGTCTCATGTGAATCGAAAGGGAATTGTGAGAGGAGTGATGTCACCTCGGTTTCAAGAGCTCTTGCACATGCTCGAGTCATAGGTCCTTGTGGGGTTGGATGTGTTGATGTAGAGTCCATGGGGATGATGGAAGGATGCTCCGCATCAGGGAGTACGTATTTCCCACCAACATTACATTCATGTTCACACACACTCATTGCTAGATGTCGGTGCTCATACTCTTTCACTGTAATATCCATGCTAGTTTATTTTCTTTTTCTTGCTTTCTTCTTGTGTGTTTGTTAAACTTTAAGAAAAACAAAAAAATTAGTAGTAGTTTACTTCTTTGCTTGTAGTAGAAATTAAAAAGAAAAAACCCCAAAAATATTTCTTCTTCTTTTACTTGTTGGGAGCTTTCTCGTGTAAATAGTTTTTATTTTCTTTTCCTTTTTTGGGGGTTGAGAAGACGATATTGAAAATGCTTCGTGGCTCTTATATGCATGATTGATTATTTAAACTTAGAGCCCATATTACTTGTCTTTTCTCTTGAGTTGAATGCTTGCAGATTCCAGCTTAGTCCAATGCACGTGCACTCTTATTATTATACACACCGTTCGGTCGTGCAAGTGAAAGGCAATAATGATGATTTATGATGGACTTATTGGGATGAGAAAAGCTGGTATGAACTCGACCTCTCTTGTTTTTGTAAATACGATGATTCATCGTTCCTGAGTTAGCTATTATGAAGTAAACATATTTGCAATGACATTTAGATATTATACTTGCTTGTGCCATGCTTGATTAGCTATGAGTTATAATGGTTTACCTTGCATGCCAACATGCTATTAGAATGATTATGATGTGGTATGATGGGATGGTATCCTCGTTTAAATGAATTGAGTGACTCGACTTGGCACATGTTCACGCATGTAGTTGAATCAAATTGATGAGGACATCAATACCATTGTTACACCCACAGCCCCTGCTGCTATACATACTGGACCAATTACTAGAGCTCGCGCACGCCAACTAAATTACCAGGTATTTTCGTTTCTTGGTAATGATTCTAATGTTCATGAGAATATGATGCTGCCTAAATTGGATACATTTGTTTTGCTTACAAATGGAGGGCCTAGCTTGGAGAAGGATGAACATTGGAGAAAGAACAAGCATGGAGATGATGGCATGCGCAAGGGGAACAAGAACGGAGTTACAAGTGATGATTTCAAGACTTTGAAGCCACCATAATGAGTGCATGAAGCCTTGGACGAAATATACAAGATGCCACTTCATAAATTTTGTCCAGAGGCTATTCTAGGTGCTGCGTCACCTTATTATTGGGCCAGGCCCATGTAATTTCGAAATACATAAGTATAGGCTATTTTTAGAGTCCGTATGTGTGGGGAAACAAGAGATAGGGTTAGTTTCGGACCCCTCCACCAAGGGCCACAAAATTCACCCCCTCTTCCTCCATATATACAGCCCTTAGGGCACCGTTTAGACTTTGGGTTTTGTTTAGATTAAAGTTCGCCATAGCTGCAACTTCGCGTACTTCGTTTGTGTTCAACGACCAGACAAAGGCGTCACAGAACCCCACCTTGATCAATAAAGCTTTCATCTTATATTCGCAATATCTAGATTGCAATCTAAGTTTCTTGCTTGTTCTTCGTTTGCTCGCAGGAAACAGACCTTCGTGGTCAGGTTGATCGTGCTCCGGCGTGGTCAATAACCTCTCGAAGTTGGTTTAGCGATTGCTAAGGCGCGACGTCCTCGCACGTTCGTAGTCGGATCGTCAAAGTCGACTTCCACCAAAGCGAAATCCACCATCTCATTGAAAGACGGGACACCTTTGCCTCTATCACAAATCAACATAGCCTTCATGATATTTATGTTCATGGTGGATTATATCCTACTCATGCTTGTATTCGGTGTAAATTAGTTTTAATGCATGTTTACGACTGTTGTCGCTCTCTCAGTTGGTCGCTTCCCAGTCTTTTGCTAGCCTTCACCTGTACTAAGCGGGAATACTGCTTGGGCATCCAAACTCCCTAAACCCCAAAGTTGTTCCATATGAGTCCACTATACCTACCTATATGTGGTATTTACCTGCCGTTCCAAGTAAATTTGTATGTGCCAAACTCTAAACCTTCAAATAAACATTCTATTTTGCATGCTCGAATAGCTCATATGTCAACTAGAGCTGCCCTTATCTTCCATGTTAGGCGGGTTATTCTCAAGAGGAGTGGACTCCGCTCCTCATTCACGAGAAAATGGCTGGTAACCGGGATGCCCAGTCCCATGCTTTATGAAAACAAAACTCCCCTTGGGACCCGTTGAATGTTGGAGGCACTCGTTGTTTCGAGCAAGCCATGGATTGATGCTTGTGGAGGAAGGGGAGTATAAACTTTACCATTCTGTTTGGGAACCGCCTATAATCTGTTTAGCATGGAAGATATCATCGTCTTTTAGTTGTTATGTTGACAATGAAAGTATGCCGCTCAAAATACAATTTATCTCTATTTTAAAACCGAGCTCTGGCACCTCTACAAATCCCTGCTTCCCTCTGCGAAGGGCCTATCCATTTACTTTTATGTTGAGTCATCACCCTTCTTATTAAAAGCATCCGCTGGAGAGCACACTGTCGTTTGCATTCATTATCATTGGTTTATATTGGGTATGACTTGACTGGATCTCTTTTACCATGAATTACAATGTTTAGTCAATCCTTGATCTTTAAAGGTGCTCTGCATTTATGTTTTGTGGTCTCAGAAAGGGCTAGTGAGATACCACTCTGTTATATCATCTTATGATTATTTTGAGAAAGTGTTGTCATCCGAGTTTTATTATTATGGTTCGCTAGCTGATTATGCTATTGATATGAGTAATTATGAGACCTACGTGTTATTGTGAGTATGGTTAGTTCATAATTTTTTCTGAAATTTGAATGCTGGCTTTTCATGTTTACAACAATAAGAGCAAACAGAGTTTGTAAAAGTTTTTCTTTTTCTCTTTCATTTTGTCAACTGAATTTCTTGAGGACAAGCAAGGGTTTAAGCTTGGGGGAGTTGATACGTCTCCGTCGTATCTACTTTTCCAAACACTTTTGCCCTTGTTTTGGACTCGAATTTGTATGATTTGGATGGAACTATCCCGGACTGACGCTGTTTTTAGCAGAATTGCCATGGTGTTGTTTTATGTGCAGAAAATAAAAGTTCTCGGAATGACCTGAAACTCCACGAAACACCTTAGAAAAAACAATAAAAAATCCTCGCAAAAGATGAAGACCAGGGGGCCCACACCCTGCTCACGAGGGTGGGGGGCACCCCCCTGGGCGCGCACCCTACCTCATGGGCCGCCTGGTGGCCCTCCGACGCCAACTCCAACTCGATATATTGGCTTTTGGGGAGAAAAAAATCAGAGAGAAGAAATCATCGTGTTTTACGATATGGAGCCGCCGCCAAGCCCTAATCTCTCGCGGGAGGGCTGATCTGGAGTCCGTTCGGGGCTCCGGAGAGGGGGATTCGTCGCCGTCGTCATCATCAACCATCCTCCATCACCAATTTCATGATGCTCACCGCCACGTGTGAGTAATTCCATCGTAGGCTTGCTGGACGGTGATGGGTTGGATGAGATTTATCATGTAATCGAGTCAGTTTTGTTAGGGTTTGATCCCTAGTATCCATTATGTTCTGAGATTGATGTTGCTATGACTTTGCTATACTTAATGCTTGTCACTAGGGCCCAAGTGCCATGATTTCAGATCTGAACCTATTATGTTTTCATGAATATATGTGTGTTCTTGATCCTATCTTGCAAGTCTATATTCACCTACTATGTGTTATGATCCGGCAACCCCGAAGTGACAATAATCGGGACCACTCCCGGTGATGACCATAGTTTGAGGAGTTCATGTATTCACTATGTGCTAATGCTTTGTTCCGGTTCTCTATTAAAAGGAGGTGTTAATATCCCTTAGTTTCCAATAGGACCCCGCTGCCACGGGAGGGTAGGACAAAAGATGTCATGCAAGTTCTTTTCCATAAGCACGTATGACTATATACGGAGTACATGCCTACATTACATTGATGAACTGGAGCTAGTTCTGTCTCACCCTATGTTATGACTGTTACATGACGAACTGCATCCGGCATAATTATCCATCACTAATCCGGTGCCTACGAGTTTTCCATATACTGGTTCTCGCTTATTTACCTTTCTGTTGCTACTGTTACAATCACTACAAAACACCAAAAACATTACTTTTGCTGTCTTTACTTTTGTTACCGTTACCACTACTATCATATTACTTTGCTACTAAACACTTTGCTGCAGATATTAAGTTTCCAGGTGTGGTTGAATTAACAACTCAGCTGCTAATACTTGAGAATATTCTTTGGCTCCCCTTGTGTCGAATCAACAAATTTGGGTTGAATACTCTACCCTCGAAAACTGATGCGATCCCCTATAGTTGTGGGTTATCAGACACCGTGTGCATCTTCTACTTCGAACTGTACCAGCACCTCCATTAGGTGCCACCTCCAGCCGTGATACAAGAAAGCAGGCACAACCACCACTATCTGCCAAGAGCGCACCTGCCGGGCCTACACAGAGCTCTTCTTCTTCCATGGCTTCAACTGGGCACACAAGTGATATTATTTGTCGTCGTTGTAAGGGAAGAGGTCATTATGCGAGAGAATGCAAATCTCAGCGTGTGATGATTGCTACTGAGGATGGTGGGTATGAGTCCGCTAGTGACTATGATGAGGAGACGTTGGCTCTTATTACACGTGAAGAACACGGTGGAGATGATTCTGATCATGAGACGCAATACATGGCTCCTAAATATGCTGACAGGTATGAATGTTTAGTTGCTCAACGTGTTTTGAGTGTGCAGGTCACACAAGCTGAGCAAAATCAGAGGCATAATTTGTTCCATACAAAGGGAGTTGTGAAGGAACGTTCTGTGTGTGTCATCATAGACGGAGGGAGATGCAACAACTTGGCTAGCATGGAGATGGTGGAGAAGCTCTCTCTCACCACAAGACCACACCCACATCCTTACTACATCCAATGGTTCAACAACAACAGCAAGGTTAAGGTAACATGTACTAATCGTGTGCATTTTAGTATCTCTACATATGCTGATTATGTTGATTGTGATGTGGTACCTATGCAAGCATGTTCCTTATTACTTGGTAGACCATGGCAATTTGATAAAAAATCTATACACCATGGTAGAAATAATCAGTATACTCTTGTTCATAAGGATAAAAATATTACTTTGCTTCCTATGACTCCTGATTCCATTTTGAAAGATGATATTAATAGAGCTAATAAAGCAAAACAGGAGCAGAATAAGAGTGAAAATCAGATTGTGGCAAAAGAATTTGAGCAACAAATGAAGCCTAATAATAAACCATCTAGTGTTGCTTCTGAAATTAAATTGAAAAGTGCATGTTTATTTGCCACCAAATCTAATATTGATGAGCTAGATTTCAGCAAATCTGTTTGCTATGCTTTTGTGTGCAAAGAGGCATTATTTTCATTCAAGGACGTGCCTTCCTCTTTGCCTCCTGCTGTCACTAACATTTTGCAGGAGTTCGCTGACGTCTTTCCACAAGACGTGCCACCGGGATTACCGCCTATTCGAGGGATTGAGCATCAGATTGACTTAATTCCCGGTGCTTCACTGCCAAACCGTGCACCATACCGTACCAACCCAGAGCAGACGAAGGAGATTATGCGTCAAGTACAAGAGCTTCTCGACAAAGGTTATATATGCGAATCCCTTAGTCCTTGTGCTGTTCCTATTATTCTAGTGCCGAAAAAGGATGGTACATCGCATATGTGTGTTGATTGTAGAGGCATTAATAATATTACTATTCGTTATCGTCATCCTATTCCTAGTCTAGATAATATGCTTGATTAATTGAGTGGCTCTGCAATATTTTCCAAAGTTGATTTGCATAGTGGATACCATCAAATTTGTATGAAATTGGGGGATGAATGGAAAACAACATTTAAAACAAAGTTTGGATTATATGAGTGGTTAGTCATGCCTTTTGGGTTAACTAATTCACCTAGAACTTTCATGAGATTAATGAACGAAGTTTTACGTGCTTTCATTGGACGATTTGTGGTAGTTTACTTTGATGACATATTGATTTATAGCAGATCTTTGGAGGAACATTTGGAACATTTACGTGCTGTTTTTATTGCTCTACGTGATGCACGTTTGTTTGGTAACCTTGGGAAGTGCACCTTTTGCACCGACCGAGTGTCTTCTCTTGGCTATGTTGTTACTCCACAGGAAATTGAAGTTGATAAAGCCAAGATTGAAGTTATTGAAAGTTGGCCGCAGCCCAAAACGGTCACACAAGTGAGGAGTTTGCTTGGCCTCGCTGGATTCTATAGGCGTTTTGTGAGAGATTTCAGCACCATTGCTGCACCTCTCAATGAGCTTACAAAGAAGGATGTGCCTTTTGTTTGGGGTACTGAACAGGTAGAAGCCTTCACGGTGTTGAAAGATAAGTTGACACATGCTCCTTTACTCCAACTTCCTGATTTTAATAAGATATTTGAGCTTGAATGTGATGCTAGTGGAATTGGAATAGGAGGTGTGTTATTACAAGATGGCAAACCTGTTGCATACTTTTCTGAAAAATTGAGTGGGCCTAGTCTGAATTATTCTACTTATGATAAAGAATTATATGCTCTTGTTCGGACTTCAGAAACATGGCAACATTATTTATGGCCCAAAGAATTTGTTATACATTCTGATCATGAATCTTTGAAACATATTAAAAGTCAAGCTAAACTGAATCATAGACATGCTAAATGGGTTGAATTCATTGAGACTTTCCCTTATGTCATTAAACACAAGAAGGGTGAAGAAAATGTTATTGCTGATGCATTGTCTCGTTGCTATGCTATGCTTTCACAACTTGACTTCAAAATATTTGGTTTGGAGATCATCAAAGATCAATATGTGCATGATGCTGATTTTAAAGATGTATTGCAAAATTGTAAAGAAGGAAGAACATGGAACAAGTTCGTCGTTAATGATGGATTTGTGTTCCGTGCTAACAAGCTATGCATTCCAGCTAGCTCCGTTCGTCTTTTGTTGTTGCAGGAGGCGCATGGAGGAGGACTAATGGGACACTTTGGCGTGAAGAAGACGGAGGACGTACTTGCTGCACATTTCTTTTGGCCAAAGATGAGACGGGATGTTGAGCGCTTTGTTGCTCGCTGCACTACATGTGAAAAAGCTAAGTCATGACTCAATCCTCATGGTTTATATATGCCTTTGCCTTTACCTAGTGTTCCTTGGGAGGATATATCTATGGACTTTGTTTTAGGTTTACCTCGAACAAAGAAGGGGAGGGATAGCATATTTGTTGTCGTGGATAGATTCTCGAAAATGGCACACTTTATGCCATGTCATAAAAGCGATGATGCTGTTAATGTGGCTGATTTGTTCTTCCGTGAAATTATTTGCTTGCATGGTGTGCCAAATGCTATTGTTTCAGATCGTGATACTAAATTTCTTAGCCACTTTTGGAGATGTTTATGTGCTAAGTTGGGGACTAAACTGCTTTTTAGTACTACTTGTCACCCCAAACTGATGGACAAACTGAAGTAGTGAATAGAACATTGTCTACTATGCTTAGGGCTGTTTTGAAGAATAATAAGAAAATGTGGGAAGAATGCTTGCCTCATATTGAATTTGCTTATAATCATTCATTGCATTCTACTACTAAGATGTGCCCTTTTGAAATTGTGTATGGTTTCCTACCTCGTGCACCTATTGATTTGTTGCCTCTTCCATCTTCGGAGAAGGTTAATTTTGATGCTAATCAACGTGCTGAATTGATTTTAAAAATGCATGAGTTAACTTGCCAAGACCCAATACCTTAGAATGTGAGGCATCACCCCACCCGACAATGGTGGGCATAGATTGAATCTTTTGCTTGTCCACCACCAAGTCCTTGCTTCTGGTCATATGATTTGTTGCTCCACTATCGAGCAACCATGATCCCCCACCCGAAGCAAACACCTACAAGAGATCAATGCTTGGTTTTAGGTACCCATTTAGTAATGGGTCCTTTGATGTTAGTAACAAGGGTCTTAGGAACCCAAATAGACCATTCAATGTACTCATAAGGAGAACCAACAAATTTAGCATAAACATGTCCATCATTAGCACGGCACAACACATATGACGGGTTAAAGTCGCCGGCTTTGTTGGAGGAGATGGTTTTGCCCTTTTTGACATCAACGCCCTTCACTTTTTCCTTCTTCTCCTTAGGAGCACAACTTCCTTTCGATTACAACTTCCTTTCTTGGACACAACTTCCTTTCGATTACTCAGAAGGTCGTTGAGGTTCTTCTCACCTTGAATGCAAGTCACAAGGCCTTCCTCAAGTTGATCCTTCAACTTGGCATTCTCCTCCACAAGATGCACATGCTCACAACATGGGTTAGTAGCATATGCATTATCAATTAATACCATATGAGGGAAGGTGGCCTTTTCCTTGGTTAGCTTAACTTGGAGTTGAGCATGAGACTCCTTGAGGTTAGCATGAGCACCCTTCAAGACCTTGTGGGCCTTGTCAAGTATCTCAAACTCCTCCTTGAGTCTAGCATGATCAACCCCAAGTTTAGCCTTCTCGGAAGTTAGCACACGAGACACGACAAGAGCATGATCAAGATCTTTCTTTAACGTAGCATGGTCATCGTTGTGTGACTCCTCAAGAGTCAAACGATGCCCACACTCTTCCTCAAGAGCATTAGAGAGATCCGATATCTCATCGGCATAGTCACGACTATGACTTTCCATCCTAGAGATGGTTTCTTCCTGAGCCTCGATCATGTCACTAGCCTCACCAAGTTGTTCCAAGAGAGCAACAAAGTGCTTCTTGGATTTGCCCTTGAGCTTACTCATAAAAGACTCAAATTCATTCACTTCCTCATTAGACTCATCATGTTCATCAATGCAATCCTCCAAGGAGGGATTAGTAATGATGGTGGTTTTGATGTTGGGGGTTACCTTGTTGGAAGCTTTAGCCATGAGGCACTTGGCGGTGATGTTATCGTTGGGTGAATCAAAGAGAGACACCCGGGGAGTGGTAGCAATGGCAACGGACGCCATGGCCATTGCTTCTCCATTTTCATCATCATCATCATCCTCATTGTATTCTTCTTGAACCACCAACCCACGAGTAGGAGTCTTCTTGGTGAAGTTGTTCTTGTTGGGGAAGGACTTGGCTTTGTCTTTTCGGATGAACTTGCCACCATTGTCTTCCCGCTTCTCGTAAGGACAATCCGCAACGAAATGACTCACATTGCCACAGTTCAAGCAACTTCTAACTCGTTGCTTGCCATTGAATCCACTTGAGTTGTTCTTGTTGAAGTTGGGTCTTGAATTCTTCTTGCTCCGAAATTGTCTTGAAGCAAGAGCCATGTGCTCATGATAATCATATTTGGTGTCTTCAGGGTTGCTCTCCTCATCTTCCTCTTCTTCCTCTTCTTCCACACTAACCTTGTCCTTCAAAGAAAGGTTGGGCTTCTTTGCCCTTTGAGAACGGAGCACCGCATTGTCGGTGGTCTTGTCCAAGATGCTCATTGAAACGAACTCATCCAACACTTCACTTGAGGTGATGGATTGGAAGTCCGTTCTTTGACGAATGACAGAGGACATGGCCTTGTTGTAGGGCGTCATGGCCTTGAGGAAATTGCGCTTGATCCAATTGTCATCCGTGTCCTTGCTCCCATGATCTCGGAGTGAGACCGCGAGTTTGGTCACTCTTCGAAAGAGCTCACGAGGTTCTTCATCTTTTCATTGCAAACTCATCGGCTTCATCTTGTACCACTTCATAGTTGGAGCGTTGAATGCTAGCACTTGCTCGATAGAGAGACACAACGCATTGTCATGCGTATTTGGCCATGGCATGAGGTCAAAGATGAAGGATTGCATCTTGGATGATGAAGAGAGCACTCTCATTGAATTGATTATCCACCACTTCTCTCGGGGTGAAGTTGCTTCGGTCATGTGGATAGAAACCTTCTTCAATGATTCTCCAAAGGTTAGTATTCACATGATTTAAATGACGCTTGAAGCGATACACCCAAGAATCAAAATTCTCATTTTTCACAATCTTAGGAGGAGGACCGGCATGATTTAAATGAGTAGAGGGAATCGGTCCTCCATAAATTGGAGGTTCCACATGGGCAAAGATGCCGGTGCCATTTCTACCACTAGTAGAAGGACTATTTTCATTGTTAGCTTCCCCCTTGTCGGAGGTAGCATCCGTCACCTTGTTAGTGGGATCACCCACTTTCATCGGCGAGGTGGACTGTTTAAGTCCTTCAAGAAATTTAGTAAACATGCTTTCAACCTTGGTCGTCATGGAGTCTTTCAATGTGTCTAGAGCCACATTGAATTCCTCACGAGAGACCGAGGTTCCCCCATCGGCCGTAGACGAGATAGGATTCATACCAGAGTGCTCCTCTGCACCGTCTGTGGTGTCAATCATACTCTTCGGATGGCAAAGTCCTTAATAAAGAAACCTGGTTCCGATACCAATTGAAAGGATCGATATGGTTGACTAGAGGGGGGGGGAGGTGAATAGGCAACTAACAATTTTTAGCTTTTCTTTACCAAATTAAACTTTGCATCAAAGTAGGTTGTCTAGATATGCAACTAGGTGAATAACCTATATGATGCGACAACAACAAGCACACGAGCAAGTAAGGGAAACAACACAAGTAAGCTTGCAAAAGTAAAGGCGCAAGATAACCAAGAGTGGAGCCGGTGGAGACGAGGATGTGTTACCTAAGTTCCTTCCTTATGAGGGGAAGTACGTCTCCGTTGGAGCGGTGTGGAGGCACAATGCTCCCCAAGAAGCCACTAGGGCCACCGTATTCTCCTCACGCCCTCACACAATGCGAGATGTCGTGATTCCACTATTGGTGCCTGTCGGTGTCAAAACCGGCGGATCTCGGGTAGGGGGTCCCGAACTGTGCGTCTAGGCGGATGGTAATAGGAGACAAGGGGCACGATGTTTTTACCTAGGTTCGGGCCCTCTCGATGGAGGTAAAACCCTACTCCCGCTTGATTGATATTGATGATATGGGTAGTACAAGAGTGGATCTACCACGAGATCAAGGAGGCTAAACCCTAGAAGCTAGCCTATAGTATGATTGTTGTAATGGTTGTGTGTCCTACGGGCTAAAACCCTCCGGTTTATATAGACACCGAAGAGGGCTAGGGTTACACAGAGTCGGTTACAATGGTAGGAGATCTACATATCCGTATTGCCAAGCTTGCCTTCCACGCCAAGGAAAGTCCCATCCGGACATGGGACGAAGTCTTTAATCTTGTATCTTCATAGTCTTGAAGTCCGGCTGACGATGATAGTCTGGCTGTGCGGACACCCCCTAGTCCAGGACTCCCTCAGTAGCCCCTGAACCAGGCTTCAATGACAATGAGTCCGACGCGCATATTGTTCGTCATTGCAAGGCGGGTTCCTCCTCCGAATAATTCATAGAAGATT
Source organism: Triticum timopheevii (assembly GCA_963921465.1). Classification (NCBI taxonomy): domain Eukaryota; kingdom Viridiplantae; phylum Streptophyta; class Magnoliopsida; order Poales; family Poaceae; genus Triticum; species Triticum timopheevii. The sequence goes on from OY997270.1 coordinate 148,934,889, forward strand.
GTGAACACCAGGATAGTGTCCGGCTCTGCAAAATAAATTCCACATTCCACTGTAGAGAGAATAATATGTACACAAGTTCAATCTGCTGACGTATTTTGTGGCATGACGTTACGCCACCACCAAGCCTTTACTTGAATCGTTTTTTATTATACCACCTCAGCGCGTTTAGCGAAGCGGTTTCCTTGGCACGTCTTGTCGAAGCAGAGATCGTGTTCCCCTTATTCCGGGATTCCCATCAATACGGACGTGGGTAACCCAACCGCGCCATTGATGGTGGCGCTTGGGAGATAAGTGAGTTTTACCAGGCCGGTAGGGACGCATAGTCTTCGTCCCCCCATATATAAGGGGATAAGGATCCACCTTTTTACCTACGCCTTCTTCCTCCTTTGCTTATCCATCTCCGCGCACTCGAGCTCCAGCGCCCAAGTCCGCACATCTCGTCTCGACCTTCTCCAGCCATGTCCGGAGCGGGAGGAAAGTGGTTGGCCTCCTCCGTTATGGAGGGGCACATCGAAAAGCTGCACGGCGCCGGATACCTTTCCAGTGACATAACGCACCGGCTGCCCGACGAGGGGCAGCTCATCCCAACCCCAAGGCCCCATGAGAGGGTCGTATTCCTTCCCCACTTCCTCCGCGGACTGGGCTTCCCACTTCATCCCTTCGTCCAGGGGCTCATGTACTACTACGGCCTGGACTTCCACGATCTGGCGCCAAACTTCTTCCTCAACATCTCGGCGTTTATCGTCGTGTGCGAGGCCTTCCTCTGCATCCAGCCCCACTTCGGCTTGTGGCTCAAGACCTTCAATGTCAAGCCGAAGGTTGTGAAGGGCGTCCAAGCGGAGTGCGGAGGCGCCATGGTGGGCAAAATGCCCAACGTCACCTGACTTGAGGCGGCCTTCGTGGAGTCCGTCAAGGGGTGGCAATCGGGGTGGTTCTACATCACCGAGCCGCGTGACCCTAAATGGGCAGCGGCCCCCGAGTTCAGATCTGGTATCCCCATGCAGCTCACCTCCTGGAAAGAGAAGGGCTTACTATGGGGAAGTTCGGAGGAGCTGACAGGACTCCAGTCCTGTCTCCAGACCTTGGTGAACAAGAAGCTTAGGCTTGTCAATGTGATCCAGGTCATGCTCGTCCGCCGAATTCTCCCCTGCCAACAGCGGGCCTTCAATTTGTGGGAGTTTGATCCGGCACAACACCGGACCCTGAGCGGGCTCTTCGACACGACGTACAAAGCTGCCTGGAGGGTGCTGTTCAAGGGCGGAGAAGCCCCCGCATCCGCGACGGAAGACCGCGGATTCAGCACCAAGCGCCCGGCCGGCGAGGTAAGCTTTGTTATCCTCTATGGGACACTTATTTTCTTTCATAGTTTGACTCTATGTGGGATTTAAAACTCCCAATGCCTTTGACAGGACTGGCAGAGGACGTCCGGACAGGTAGACTGTCCGGCTCCCCTTCCCGAAGACCCAGCGGACGCCCGTTTAACGGGGCTGCTAGTCCCGACACTTTATGTGGTGCCGGAGAAGAAGGCCAAGAAGAAGGCCACGGGAACTCGAAGAAGTTCCCGGCGCCAGGTGATATCAGACTCATCATCCGATGGCTCCGAGGCGGACTCCTCCCCCGAAGACGAGGATGAGAAAGAGGACTCTCCCCCGGAGGGGGGAGAGAGGAAAAGGAAGGCTTCCCCAACGGGGGAGGCCGAAGGGTCCAAGAGGGGAAGGACCCTTCCCCCGGACAGCTCCGCCAACGCCAACGTTGGCGACGAAGAGTGGCCCTCAAGGGCCAGGCCTCCGGCAAGATCGTATGTATCCGGGTTCCTGAATGATTTATAATTTCTCTTTTGTGTCACATAGTGTCCTTCTAATGCCGCACACTACCTGTAGTCCGGCCGATGATGATCTTCCCGCTTCATCGAGCGGGTCCTTGGCTCCGTCGGACGTGGATTCCATTCCGACCGCCTCCACCCCTCGTGATGCTGACAACGCCGAGGTGGGATCCTAGGAGGGGACCCATCAGGAGGAGGCTCCGGAGGTGCCGCAAGGCAGCCTCCCGGACTATGCGCCGGACTCCATGCCGGAACCTGCAGTGGTTCCGGAGTCCGATAGGCGGCCCCTTCGTAAGAAGGGCAAGACCGTGACACCGGCAGCCTCCGTCCAACCGGAGGCGCCGGACAACTTGTTGGAGGCGCTCAATGGCACTTCCATCGAGGAAGAACACCGCACTATCATGAGTACGGTGATTCAGAAGGTTCAGCTCGCCAAGAGCGGGCTGACCGAAGCTTGCAGTAGCCTTCTAACATGCTTTGAGGTAAGAAGTTTAAAATATGTAATGTGATACCGCATAGACAGTAGCCCCTGATGCTCGGTTCGGTGTTCGGAAAGAAAAACCGGACTAAGGATCTAAAAAAGATATACGCAGGAGTGCTAAAAATTATGTCAATATGGGTTTGCAGGCTGCGCTGCTGACCTCTGCCGCACTGTCTGCGGAGGTCGGTGCTTTGAAGCAGGACCTCGAGCGGTCCAAGCAAGAGCTCGGCCTTGCCAAGAAGCAGCTCGAGGACAAAGAAGGTGAGTAACAGCACTTTTAAATTTGTACCTTACAGAAAAGGATTTTGGTTGCAATAGAAATAACAAGGATAACGTGGGTACTGTAGGGGCCACGAACGAGGTGGCGACCCTGAAGGAGGCCATGTCCGCGGCCGAATGCAATGCGGCCACAGAACGAGCGGAGCGAGAGAAGCAGGAGGCGCGTGTGGCGGAGGTGCGGCAAGAGCTCCAGGCTCTCATGGAAAAGCATGAGAGTTTGGAGCGCGACTCGAAGACTCGAGAGTCCGAGCTTGCCTCGGCTCTTGAAAGTGCCAAAGCCGCTAAGGCCGAGGCCCATAAGTCCCTCTAGGAGATTGAGGCGATGAAGAAGATAGCGGCGGGTAAGGCATTTTTCATGCAAAGCAAGCATGTGAATGTAAATTACCTGTTACTTACCCGAATTCGGAGCTCTCCAGGGGCGTTTGCAGATCTGCCTCGCAGCGTGTCCGATGCCGCCGCATTCTACCGGGCCGAGGAGGGGAGCTCAACGGAGAAGGTCTTCTGGTCTCAGTACGCTGAGGCCGGACATCCGGTGCCCCCTAGCGACCAGCTGAAGCAGCTGGTCGAGCTCCACAAGGTAGCCGAGCAGGCCATGAAGGGCCTCATAGTCCGGCTGTGGCCTGGAGAGGCCATGCCTGGGAGCTACTTCGGCCTCGTGTGGCGGCTGGTGGATGCGTGCCCCTGGGTGGAGGTCATCAAGCGCTCCGCCTGCATTGAAGGTGCCCGTCGGGCCCTTGCCCATGCAAAGGTGCATTAGGGCAGGCTAGATGCGGAGAGGCTTATCACGGACGCGCCGCCAGCGGGCAAGGAGTATCGTATGCCCGAGATGTACTATAAGAGTGTCCTAAAGGGTGCCCGCAAGATTGCGGATGAGTGCCCCAAAGATGTAATTATTGAGTAAACTCGCAATGTGTTATCCTGTGTGCTGAAAACTTTGTTCATATGCGCTAAGCAATGCTTATTGATTTAAAATATTACCTTTTGTGCGGCCGTTTATTAAATCTGAGAGATGGCAAGTCGTCGGCTTCAGCCCCCATGCCACGAGTGCTGGGGTGTTCGGGATAAACTTGAGCACTCTTGTTCCCATTTTTGGGTCCATCTAGGGAGGTGCTCAACACAACGAACAAGGCAACCGGACTTATAATGCTTGAACACTCTCACTTAGCCATAGAATTCTATAATTTTAAATTTCGGCGAAGCCCCTAGTATTCAGAAGACCGAGTTCGGGGCGCTATCCACGCCTGGGCCGGACACAGCCGGTTCCTCACTCGAAGCGGCATAAGTCTTTAGGGACTCGAAAAGACCTCTCGAACAGCGACCAGTCTCTCGCCTTATCATGACAGTCAGTTTTAGCTTTCTCCACTGAGGCGCTCGCCCAGCTCAACCAGGGCGCAATCGCAGTGGTTCTCCCAGTGCTACCTTAGCCGACGGAACGGAACGTAAGGTACCAAAACATGGGAGCCGGGCAAACCCAACTATTGACCCAAGACATGATTCGGAGCCGATGCATATAATGCTATAAGTTCGGGGTGCCGCACTTGTGAAAGTGTTCGGACTTATCACACCATAATGTGGGGAACATAAGCCCCTAGTGTATTCGGCCGTACCAAAATGTACGGGTGCAAGATGTCATTAATGAACATATATGTAAAAAAAGAATGCAATTATAGGCAAAAAGTGCTGCATTGTTTATTCAAGGAATTCTGCTATGAGTGCAGAACGATACAAATAGTGCGGTAAGCAAGGGATTGGACTAATTTCAACATATCCCCCTCCAGGGGTAGGCTACGAAGAGGTGTATTTAACGAATTTAATGTTCATAATGGAGACCACCTGAATGTTCGCCATAGCCTTTGTGCTTCCCTGGCTGTTGCATCGTGAGTTCGGCAGGTTTACCGCCGGACAGGTTCTCTGGTGAACGGAGTCCTGTGGGAAAATAAATAAAAAAAGAAGAAAAAAGAGTGACACACTTGGGAGCCCCTGGTGTGGTTAAGCCGCACTCTGGGCCTGTCGTGGTCGTGCCCCTCCCCCTATGCCCACGGTATCTCCAGAGCGTAATGATGTACGCGAAGAGCTGGTCTTGCAATCATGCAAGGGCTGGGGTTGGGGCTGCATTGCTACGCGTGCTCGGAACGTGCCAGGTGGTCTTGATTGATGTTACTCCAGGCGCGTTTGGCCATGTCCGGTCGTTTAACGGCCGGACTCGAAAATTGCCTGAAAAGGCTGCTCTGTACTTCTGCCGCGAGAGCCGCTGTGTGTTCCTCCGTTCGGAGGGAGCGTTCAGTGTTTCCATTGACCGTGATGACTCCACGAGGGCCTGGCATCTTGAGCTTGAGGTATGCATAATGCGGCACCGCGTTGAACTTTGCAAATGCGGTTTGTCCGAGCAGAGCATGATAGCCGCTGCGGAACGGGACTATGTCGAAGATTAACTCCTCGCTTTGGAAATTATCCGGGGATCCGAAGACCACTTCCAGTGTGACTGAGCCTGTACAATTGGCCTCAACACCTGGTATGATGCCTTTGAAGGTCGTCTTTGTAGGTTTAATCCTTGAGGGGTCTATGCCCATCTTGCGCACTGTATCCTGATACAGCAGGTTCAGGCTGCTGCCGCCGTCCATCAGGACTCTAGTGAGGTGAAATCCATCGACGATTGGGTCTAAAACCAATGCGGCGAATCCACCGTGACGGATACTAGTAGGGTGGTCCCTTCGATCGAAAGTGATCGGGCAAGAGGACCATGGGTTGAACTTCGGGGCGACTGGCTCCATCGCATATACGTCCCTAAGTGCACGCTTCCGCTCCCTCTTGGGTATATGGGTTGCGTATATCATGTTTACCGTCCGCACTTGTGGGGGGAAACCCTTCTATCCTCCACTGTTCGGCAGCCGAGTCACTTCCTCGTCGTCGCTGTGCAGCCCCTTGTCATTGTTTTCGGCAATTATCTTGCCTGCCTGCTTGAATACCCAACAATCTCTGTTGGTGTGATTAGCTGGCTTTTCGGGGGTGCCATGTATCTGGCAAGAGCGGTCGAGTATTCGGTCCAAATTGGACGGACCCGGAGTAGTTCTTTTGAATGGCTTCTTCCGCTGACCGGGTTTAGAGTCTCTGAATCCAGCGTTGACTGCCGTATCCTCATTGTTATCGCCGTTAACGCGGCATTTGTTTTTGTTTCGACGTGACCTGCCATTGTGGTCCTTAGTATCCGGATTGCCAGCATTTTTGCTGAGGTTGTTGCTGCAAGCTAGCCAGCTGTCCTCTCCCGCACAGAAGCGGGTCATGAGTGATGTGAGGGCTGCCATGGATTTTGGCTTTTCCTATCCTAGGTGCCGGGCCAGCCACTCGTCGCAGATGTTATGTTTGAAGGCTGCGAGGGCCTCTGCATCCGGACAGTCGACGATTTGATTTTTCTTTGTTAGGAACCGTGTCCAGAACTGTCTGGCCGATTCGTCTGGCTGCTGAATTATGTGGCTTAGGTCATCGGCGTCTGGTGGTCGCACATATGTGCCCTGGAAGTTGTCGAGGAATGCGGCTTCCAGGTCCTCCCAACATCCAATTGAGTCTGCGGGCAAGCTATTAAGCCAATGCCGAGCTGGTCCTTTAAGCTTGAGTGGGAGATACTTGATGGCATGGAGATCGTCGCAGCGGGCCATATGGATATGAAGGAGATAATCTTCGATCCACACCGCGGGGTCTGTTGTGCCATCGTAGGATTCAATATTCATGGGTTTAAACCCTTCGGGGATTTGATGATCCATTACTTCGTCTGTGAAGCATAGTGGGTGTGCGGCGCCTCTATATTGAGCGATATCACGACGTAGCTCAAGAGAGCGTTGTCTACTGTGTTCGGCCCGGCCGGAGTTGCTGTATCCGGCGCGACGGTAGTCGTCGTGGGTCATGGGGCGCCCACGTGATCCGTAGATAGATCTGGATTGTCTTGCCTTGTCCTCCAATATATCCCGCAAGTCCGGCGCATTCCCTCGTGGCTTCGTACTTTTCGAGCGGTGCCGGGGTACGGTCCTGATGGAGGGCCTAGATGCCTCTCTGTCGCGACCACGGGGTGGTCGGTCTGCCGTATTGTGCGCTGGTGATGAAGGTTTGTATGCTTCCTCCTCTAGTCGGTGGAGCAACTTGCGTTTTGGGTAGCTTTTGGAGGGGCATTCGAGTTCGTACTCTTCGGCCGCGAGGACCTCGGTCCATCTGTCGGCCAGCAGGTCTTGATCAGCTCAAAGCTGTTGCTGCTTCTTTTTTAGGCTGTTCGCCGTGGCCATTAGCCTGCGTATAAAACACTCTTGTTCGACGGGATCCTCGAGCACGACAAATTCGTTGTCGTTGAGGCTTGCCTCGTCTCCGGAGGGAGGCATGTAATTGTCATCCTCCTCGTCTGCCGCTCTCTCTCGAGGGCTGGCTTCCCTGTCCTCCTGTGCTGAATCTTGCTGGAGGGGGTTGTCTTCGGCACTCTCTGGGGTGTTATTATATCCGGTGCCGGAATCTCCATTCTTTCTGTGGCGGGATTTAGAGCGGCACCGCTGACGTCGGCGCTTGGGCTGTTTCTTAGAAGAATCTGCCTCCACTTCTTCTTCGCCGTCCCCATCCTTTGGGGTGTCCACCATGTATATGTCGTATGACGAGGTGGTCTTCCAGTGCCCTGTAGGCGCTGGTTCTTGATCGTCTCCGGCATCGTCGTCCATACCGTCGATGTCTTCGGAGTCGTAGTCTAGCATGTCGGTTAGATCGTCGACAGTGGCTACAAAGTGGGTGGTGGGTGGGTTTTGAATTTCTTCGTCGTCCACATCCCAACCATCCTGACCGCAGTCCGGCCAGAGCTCTCCTGATAACGAGAGATGCTTTAGCGAATTTAGGATGTCGCCAAAGGGTGAGTGCTGAAAGATGTCCGCGGCGGTGAACTCCATGATCGGCGCCCAATCGGATTCGATTGGCAGGGGCGCAGGAGATTAGGAGTCCGGCAAGTAGTCCGGCGCCTCGGAGTCACGAGCTTTATAAGGGACAATGTCAGTATTCGGCTCCATCACCGTAGAAGTTGCAGCTCCCGAGGCGGTGTCTAGCCACCTGTCCTCGATCTGCGCGGTCTTCTCCGAACTATGGGTCAGAGAGAACTCGTGTGCGGCCTCCAGGACACTGTCCGGCGGCAGAGCTAAATCATACCCCTCGTGACAGTGCGGCACGCTCGGCTGTGGCTCGAATCCATCGAAGATTAAATCTTCGCGGACGTCAGCCGTGAAGTTTAGGCTTCCAAATCTGACCTGATGGCCAGGGGTGTAGCTTTCGATCTGCTCCAGATGGCCAAGTGAATTGGTCCGCAGTGCAAAGCCGCCGAATACGAAGATCTGTCCGGGGAGAAAAGTCTCACCCCGGACGGTGTTGTTGTTGATTGAAGGAGCCATCAAGCCTATCGGCGACGACACAGAGGAACTCTCAATGAAAGCACCAATGTTGGTGTCAAAACCGGCGGATCTCGGGTAGGGGGTACCGAACTGTGCGTCTAGGCGGATGGTAACAGGAGACAAGGGACACGATGTTTTTACCCAGGTTCGGGCCCTCTCGATGGAGGTAAAACCCTACTCCTGCTTGATTGATATTGATGATATGGGTAGTACAAGAGTGGATCTACCATGAGATCAAGGAGGCTAAACCCTAGAAGCTAGCCTATGGTATGATTGTTGTAATGGTTGTGTGTCCTACGGACTAAAACCCTCCGGTTTATATAGACACCGAAGAGGGCTAGGGTTACACAGAGTCGGTTACAACGGTAGGAGATCTACATATCCGTATTGCCAAGCTTGCCTTCCACGCCAAGGAAAGTCCCATCCGAACACGGGACGAAGTCTTCAATCTTGTATCTTCATAGTCTTGGAGTCCGGCTGACGATGATAGTCCGGCTATCCGGACACCCCCTAGTCCAGGACTCCCTCAGTGCCCTTGAAGGCGGCGACCGAAACTTTACAAACAAGGTTGGGGCAATCTCCACAACAATTGGAGGCTCCCAACAACACCACGAAGCTTCACGACAATGGAGTATGGCTTCGAGGTGACCTCAACCATCTAGGGTGCTCGAACACCCAAGAGTAACAAGATCCGCTAGGGATAAGTGGGGGGAATCAAATCTCTCTTGCTGGAAGTGTAGATCGAGGCCTTCTCAACTAATCCTGAGCAAATCAACAAGTTTGATTGGCTAGGGAGAGAGATCGGGCGAAAATGGAGCTTGGAGCAGCAATGGAGCTTAGAGGTGGAAGAGGTGGTCAACTAGAGGACGGAGACACCCCTTTTATAGTCACGGAAAAGATCCAACCGTTATCCACATGTTTAGCCTGCAACATGCGGTACTACCGCTCCAGGAGCGTGGTACTACCGCAAGGCCATGCGGTACTACCGTGGTGGACCATGGTACTTCCGCGGCAGCAGCAGAGGCTGGGACTTGCCTGACTGAGAGCAGTATTTCCGCTAGCGCGGTACTACCGCCCCCCTTGTGTTACTACCGCAAGGCAGGAAAGTCCTAGCCTACGAAGAGCGCAGATGAATAAAAATACATCCGTGCCTACTTCCGCTGAAAATGGAACAGTGCCTAAATCCGACGCGGTACTACCGTTAAGATGCGGTACTACCGTAACCTAGCTGAACCAGGCCGCGCGCGGTACTACCGCGCACGAGGCACGGTACTACCGTGGAGGCGCGGATGTAAAAAATTACATCCGCTCCTACTACCGCGACGCAGCGGTACTAGGTATGAGGGCCACGGTACTATGACTCCAGGGGAGCAGTACTACCATGGGCGCATGCAACACTACCGCGCTGGACGTGCGGTACTACCATGTGGGCTCAGATGTAAAAAATTACATCCGCCCCTACTACCGTACCGGAGCGGCACTAGGCCTGGGATCCACGGTACTAAGACTCCAGAGGAGCGGTACTACCGTGGACCCCAGCGGTACTACCGCATGTGCTTGCGGTACTACCGCTCCCTAGAGCAGTACTACCGCAAGTTCAGCAGTAGTCGCCAGAAAGAGCACAAAGAGGATAACGAAGAAAGCTCCAAGGTGCAAGGGAAAGGTGGAGGCAAGGAGGGAAACGTGTACGAGATGATTCCACCTGAACCTTTCCGACGCGGACCCCCTCTTAATAGTACGGCTCTCCTACGACTCAAAACCACCAAAAAGAAACGTAGAACAACGCCGTCTTCAATAGTCTTCGAGGGGCACCGAATTGTCTCGTGCCTAGTGATGAAGCGTCTGAGAAACTCAAGGCACACGATTAGTCCGCAAAAGCATTGTCATCAATCACCAAAACACCTAAGGGATAAATATGCCCTTACAGTAGAAACCGAGCCGGACACGTGTATGAGCCGGCCAGGATTCTGTAAACCGCCGGGCGTCAACCTGTGTATATAAAGGGATGACCCGATGACGGTTCAAGGACAAGAAACAACAACTCGAGAGCCAGGTAAAGCGGAATCGCTCCCTGATCATCGAAACCCCATCAATTCCACCACAACTGGATCGTAGGCTTTTACCTTCACCGCAAGGGGCCGAACCAGTATAAACTCCCCGTGTCCTTTGTCCGGTGTAACCCCTTTAAGCTAATCTCGTTGTGATGGCTCCATGACTAAGACCTCACAATAGGACATCTGACATGATAATTCCACGATAGTTGGCTCCCACTGTGGGGCTACCGCACGATGGTTTCAAGTTCTTAGAGGGCAATTTCGAAGGGTACCGGGTCCCCTACGGAGGGATTCATGTCTTCATTGGCAAGATCGGCGAACCGTGCCCTGAGCCGGACATATGCATCGACCTCATTTAGATGGCTCAGCGTGCAAACCCCGCCCGGGTTCAGCCCGCCATGAAGCGTGCATTCGTAGGATGCATCAATGGTGCAGAGTCTGAACCGGTATCCGACGGTGAGACGGTTGTCTATTCAGATGGCGAATCATCCACCACTGAGACTGAGTCACTGTACCAACTGCAAGATGGCCAGTTTGGGGGTTGTTCCAATGGCGACAGTATTCCTGACCCCCTTGAACCACCAAACCGGGTTGCGATCTTCATGGCTGGTACGCAGCCCACGCAGCACTCCTCAGCTGCAACAGCAATGATTGCCGGATCGGCAGCCGGGGCAGGAGGCCCTGCACGCCCGCTGGCTCAAGTCCTGTCCGGTTTATTGGACGCCTGAACGACATTGTTGGCCACAGAGGTTACCCCGGATAATCGAGATCAGCATAACGCGGAGGTCATGAAACTACGAGATTAGATAGCTTAGGCCAAGGAGGACTTGGCGGCTGAGGAAACCAGGATGGCTAAGGAGCGGGCCGCTTTGGATGCTCAGGCATAGCGGATTCAGGTAGAAAATTACCGTCTCATGCTAGATCAGAACGCTTCAAACGACGTGTTGAGGAGGAGGCATCGATCTCGTCTACCACCGGTTTATGAAGCAATGAACCTCCTTAACATGCCAGGAGCGGGAACCAGTAACCCGGCAGCGGTAAACTAGATTGAAGCACCTGGGATAGGAGTGCCGGATCAGCCACGAACAACGGGCCCGCCACGACGGAACCATGACTAGCCTCAGTACATGCCAACAGCACCGGGTCACTTTTCCACCCCTTTGGATAACATGATCGCGACGACATCGCGATTGGCAGCTATTCCAATGGAAGGCAAGTCTCCAGCAGTGGTTGAGACGGGGCGTGCCAGAGAGCTCCTTCAGACGGCTCTGGTTCAGCAGGAGGCTTATTCGTATAGTCGAGACAGGATTCATTCAACCCCTCGCCCGAGCTGGAGTTACAACAGGCATATTGATGAACCGAATGTGTCAAGCAGTGTGCGGAACCGTAACGCCCCTCGAGGGCCTAACCCGGCAGGCGGTGGTGCAAATGCTCAGGACGTGAGGATCACGGTAGAGCACGTCCAGAAGCTGAGTTAGCAGCACAGTACGTGGACCGTCAATTTACTCCGGTTCGTCTGACGACTTTCGTGGAACCAGGTGTTGCTTTCAGTTCTTGGGGGTTCCCGTGTCTCACCCCGGCTCTACGCATTGTGTGGCTGCCCAAGGACTTCAAGGGCACGCCTAAAGTGCCCAATTACAGGGCTGACTTACCCCCCGAGTCATGGGTCGAAATCTATGAGATGGCAATGGAGATGCTGGATGTGGATGAGGCGGCATGTAAGTACTTCACCATGATGTTGGAAGGAACAACTCGTACTTGGCTGAAAAGTTTGCCAGCTAACTCCATTGGGTCATGCGCCAAGTTAAAGACCCGGTTTATAATGAATTTCAAGGATACGTGCAAGCAACCCATGTCAATTGTGGATTTAGCCGCCTGTGTCCAATAAGAAGGTGAATCGACAACCCATTGGGTGCGCCGGGTTTCGGAAATCTTGCATTCTTCGGACCGCATCAATGCTGATTCAGCAGTCATAACATTGGAGGGCAATTGCCGGTTTAAACCTCTGAAGCTAAAGTTGGGACGACTCAAGCGTCACTGCAATGACATGGGAACACTTATGGCAGCTCTGGTTAAGTATGCCGACTCTAATAGTACCAAGTACCCCGAGTCTGACGATGAAAAGCCAGGGAAGGGAAAGAAGAGCGGCGGCACCAAAGGGCAGCAGCATAACCCGGCGGGCCATGGAAAGAATGGTAAGCATAAAACGGATAATAGTTCAGATTTTGTGGCTAACACCGACACGCAGGATAATGGTCAGCGTCGTAAGGGTAAACCTCCCCCGCGGAGTGGAGGATCAGGTGTCAATCTTGAGTGCCTGTTAAATCAGCCTTGCCCAAGGCACGGGACGCGAGAGAAGCCAGCTACGCACCTCTAGAAGGATTGCTTTATTATGCGGGAGTTCAAAAACTTGGATCTTTTCCGATATGATCATGGACCATCCGGCGGTTTAGGACCCGGGTCTCATGGGCCGGGTTATGGTGGAGGTAGTTCTGGCTCAGGATTTCAAGGTAATCAAAGCAGACATGGAAATCAAGGCAACCAGGGCAACCTGGGTGGTTATAATCAACAGGGGAGTCAGCATCAGCAATAGTCAGGTTACCAGAGCCACCCGAAGTAGTTGAATAGTGGGTAGTATCATGTCTTCACCACTAGCCTGTGTAGGCGCGATCAGAAGCTTCGTAAAAGGATAGTGAACTCCATTGAACCGGCGGTGCCCTGTTACTTGCGTTGGTCTGAACAACCTATTGTGTGGAGTCGAGAGGATCATCCGCCCCGGGTTGATAATTCGGGTCATCTGGCGTTGGTGGTGGCGCCTCAGGTTGGAGGTTATAAGTTCACCAAGGTGCACATGGATGGAGGGAGCAATATCAACATCTTGTATTATGAAACCTTCCGTCGCATGCGGTTGACAGATAAGAATCTTAAACCGTCAAACACCGTTTTCCATGGTGTGGTGCCTGGTAAGTCGGCTTATCCAGTCGGTAAGATAGCTCTGGAGGTTGCTCTTGGAGATGATCATGATTCAAGATCAGAGACATTGGCTTTTGAAGTGGTAAAAATCAGGAGCCCGTACCATGCCCTGTTTGGAAGGCCAGCTTATGCTAAGTTCATGCCAAGGCCCTGTTATGTTTATCTGCAGATCAAGATGCCGGGTCATAAGGGGACCATTACAGTACATGGAAGCCGTAAGATCGCTTTGGAATGTGAAGAAGGTGATGCAGCCTATGCTGAGTCAGTTTGTGCAATAGAAGAGTTGAAGTTCTACAAGGACAATGTTGATCCAGCGGATATGACTTCTTTGAAAAAAACAAATACAGAGCATGATCCGGCCTTGAAGTTTAAATCGGTTGATGAGACTAAGCTGGTTGATTTTGTTCCTGCGATTCATCCAAGCAGTTTTGCATCAGCGCTAACCTGGATCCGAAATAGGAAAGCGCGCTGAGTTCATCCGTGAGAACCGGGACATGTTTGCATGGAAACCTTCTGACATGCCAGGTGTACCAAGGGAACTCGCTGAGCACACTCTTAATATCGATCCCAAGTTTAAACCGGTCAAGCAGTTTCTCCGCCGCTTCAATGAAGAAAGACGCAAGGCCATCGGTGAGGAGGTAGCCCGGCTCTTGGCAGCAGGGTTTATTGTGGAGGTTTTTCACCCTGAGTGGTTAGCTAACCCGGTGCTAGTACTTAAGAAGAATAGCACTTGGCGTATGTGTGTGGATTACACAGATTTGAACAAGGCCTGTCTAGCTGATCCCTTCGCTCTCCCTCGTATTGATCAAATTATTGATGCTACGACAGGTTGTGAGCGTTTGAGCTTTCTGGATGCTTATTCTGGTTATCATCAGATCGAAATGGCAGTTAGGGACCAGGAGAAGACATCTTTTATAACTCCCTTTGGAGCTTTCTGCTATGTATCTATGCCTTTTGGGCTCAAGAGTGCCCAGGCGACTTATCAGCAATGTGTGCAGAATTGTCTTCATAATCAGATTGGGCGCAATGTTCATGCTTATGTGGATGATATCGTGGTGAAGTCCAGGAAAGCGGAGACGTTAATAGATGATTTGAAGGAAACTTTTGATAATCTCCGGGTTCATAAGATGATGCTTAATCTGGCCAAGTGTGTTTTTTGGTGTACCGGCAGGCAAGCTCTTGGGTTTTCTGGTGTCTAACAGGGGCATTGAAGCTAATCTGGAAAAGATCAAGGCTATCACGTCTCTGGCTAAACCGACGTGTATCAACGATGTTCAACGTCTGGCGGGTCGTATCACAGCGCTAAGCCGGTTTATTAGCCGGTTGAGAGACATGGCTATCCCTCTATATCAGATGATGAAAAACACAGACAACTTTGTCTGTAGTGATGCTGCTAATGCGGTGTTTGAGGATCTGAAGAAGCAGTTAGCCGAGCCGCATGTTCTTGTTGCCCCCATTGATAAATAACCATTGCGGTTACATGTGGCTGCTAATGCCTGGGCTATCAGCGTGGCTATTGTGGTGGAGCGCAAAGAGGCAGGTAAGGAATCCGGTTCAGCGGTCGGTTTATTATATCAGTGAGGTGCTTATTGAGTCGAAGCAGAGATATCCACATTGGCAGAAGCTTGTGTATGGAGTTTTTATGGTGAGCCGGAAGCTTAAGCAATGCTTTCAGGGCCATCCCATCACTGTGGTCTGTTCCGCTCCTTTGTGAGATATCATCCAGAACAGGGAAGCAACTGGCCGAATTACTAAATGGGTTATCGATCTTGGCCCTCATGGGTTAAAGTATATGCCTCATACGGCCGTCAAGTCCCAAGCGCTCATGGATTTCATCAATGACTGGACAGAGTTTCAGGCACCGGAGGATAAACCGGATAACACATACTGGACTACTCACTTCGACGCGTCCAGACAATTGGAGGGCTCGGGTGCTGGAGTGGTTCTTACTTCCCCTCGAGGTGAAAAATTTTGTTATGTTCTCCGCTTGATATTTCCTTGTACTAACAATGCAACTCAGTATGAGGCCTTGCTCCATGGTCTTCGGGTGGCTAAGGAAATTTGAACTTAATCCGGGTACGATGCTTTGGGGACTCCGATTTAGTGGCTCAGCAAGTCTCTGGTACTTGGGATTGTAAGGATCCACTCATGGCGGCTTATCGGCGTGAGGTGGATGTTATTGCGGGTCACTTCAAGGGTTACTAGGTCGAGCACATTGATCGGTGCAAGAATGAAGCCGCGACGCCTTAAGCCGGCTGGGGTCTCAGCGTAAACCGGTGTCACCCAATGTCTTTATTGACATTTTGCATAACCCGTCAGTCAAACTACTGACGGAGGAGGACCTGGCTGTTCCTGACCCGGAGGCTCAATTGGTGGCGGTTCTTCATGCTATCCCTGATTGGACGGTGCCATACCTGGCGTATATGACCAGGGGTGAGTTACCCGAGGACGATGTTTTGGCCAGGCAGACAGTCCAGCCGTCCAAGTCCATGACCGTTGTCAATGGTGAGTTACATCACTCCAGTGTCTCGGGGTCGTTTCAGCGCCGCGTTTCTCCTGAAGAAGGCTATGAGATTTTGTGTGAAATCCACGAAGGGGATTGTGGTCATCATGCCGGTTCAAAATCCCTTGTGGCTAAAGCTTTCCGACACGGTTTTTACTGGCTAACGGCTCATGCTGATGTTGAGGATTTGGTCAGGAAGTGTGACGATTGTCAGAAGTTTTCACGTAGAGCCCATGTTCCGGCTCAGGAGTTGAGGATGATTCCAATCACTTGGCCATTTGCAACTTGGGGGCTGGATATGGTTGGGCCCTTTAAGAGGTCCAAGGATAAGAAGACCCACCTTCTGGTAGCGGTCCATAAGTTCACTAAGTGTGTAGAGGCGGAGCCAGTCAGCAAGTGTGATGCAGCCACAGCGGTTCAATTCATGAAGAAGGTGATTTTCCGCTTTGGTTTTCCACACATCATCATAACAGATAATGGCACGAACCTCTCCAAGGGGACTATGGAAGACTTTTGTCAACGAGAGCACATCCGGCTTGATGTGTCATCAGTGGCTCACCCCCAGTCTAATGGTCAAGCTAAGAGAGCTAATTAAGAAATTCTGAAAGGCATCAAGCCCCAGCTTATGGTTCCTTTGCAGAGGACGCCGGGTTGTTGGGTGGAAGAGTTGCCTTCCGTATTGTGGAGCATTAATACCACCCCCAATAGATCTACGGGTTGTACACCCTTCTTCATGGTCTATGGAGCAGAAGCATTTCTCCCCAGTGACATTTGCCATGACTCGCCTCGGGTGGCAGCTTATGTTGAAGCGGACAACGAACAAGCACACCAAGATGCATTGGACCTGTTAGATGAAAAACAGGACCTAGCGGCGGCTCATTCGGCGATTTATCAGCAAGATCTGCGGCGTTATCACACCCGCGGGGTTAAAACCAGAGCTTTTCAAGAAGGCGACTTAGTGCTCCGGCTTATCCAGGATCAGACCGATATGCACAAGTTATCCCCACCTTGGGAAGGACCCTTTGTGGTCAGCAAGAATCTGAACAACGGGTCATACTACCTTATCGATGTTCGAGAGCACAAAGACTCACGCAAATCGAAGGAGGAGACCCGTCGGCCGTGGAATATTGCTCATCTTCGGCCTTATTACACCTGAGCCATAGGCTCCTATGATGTACATATTCTTGACAATGTATATATTATGATCAATATAATAAACCGGCATCCCTGCTAAAGCGGGGCCTCTGCCGTTCTTCCTTAAAAAAATTGATTACAAGGGGGCTTCTGTTTATAAAGAGGAGTTCTGATTGTCCAGTAATCCGGCTTATAAAGCTACAAAAAAAGGAGCTTGGGGCTTCATACCCAAAATCATAAGGAGCCAAAGAGAGTTTGTTGCAAAGCACAACTCAAACATAGGCGCCCATTGAGCACAGCTCAAAATATTGCTTGGGGGCTCTTTGCTTCTACAAGAACAAAGAGTCTATAACCTTGCAATAGGCTATAAAAGCCAGGCTTGGAAGCCAGGTGTATTCACCTAAAACCCCGGGTTATCCTGCCTTTTTAAGTAAGTCACTCTGTCCAGGTAATCCTGGTAAGACCCGTCGAACGCTTGATAGTCAATCTTATAAAGACCCTGAACTTGTCATAGTTAAATTGACGATTGGTTAATGTGAGGTCCATCTTATAAGGCTTTGTAAAATGGTTTAACTCAGTGGCCTGGCAGCCCATGCAAAGCCTCGTCTTTTTTCATGTTTTCTTCGCAAATCTTTCTTTTCGATGTTTATTTTGATGAGGTTTATATTAAATCCGGTGTTTATCAACCCGGTCTGGCTTTGACTACAAGTCGCCAGTATGATATATGGATAATCCGCTGTTTTTTATAACCCGGTACGACTTCATTATAAACCGGCAAAACATGGTGGGAATTATCAGTACTCAAGATTTGGGTTATCACCCATACTACAATAAGTTGGTAAACCAACGATGTGATTCAATATCACAGGTATGATATATTTCATATTTTTCTTAAAAGTACAACCTTGGTTATAAACCTTGGGTTTATATTGGGTGTTATGACCCGTCCGGCAATAAACCGCCAGGACACTTTAAGCTTCTTGTATGCAGAAACAGGATTAAATAAAGCTGCTAAGCATCATAAGCACACATAGCATAATCATGACGGATTAACAGTATTATGCAAAGTGAATATGCATGATGGCATAGCAGACCAAGTGTTTAAACTAGCATATTACAAGGTGCTTTGATGGCCCAAAGGGATAATGGTTTATCACATAGATGGCAGTGCGCAGAAACTAAACCGGCCTCCAGATCATGAGTCTTCACCAGGCTGACCTGAAGACTGTGGATCATCCTACGCTGGTTCACCCTCCTCCTCTCCACCCGGTGGCTGGAAGTCAATGGTGGCCCAGTCAATCCCAGTTATGGCTTGTAAGACAACATCATCACTTACAAGGGCGGACGGTTCAACATCAAGGGCATAGGTATGCTTATGGATTGGTGGGATAAGATTTTGCACATCATAAGTTGGTGCATTAACCCATTTGTTATTGGCATCATAAATCGTCTGGTTAAATGACAAATCAGTGTCTTCAACCAATTTGCTTTCCAGTGGATGCATTTCCCTCGTTATGGACCTAAGGTCGTCATTATCAAAATCTGACCTGTCCTCTTTTTGGCCTAGATAGCCGTTTCCAATATCTTCCGGATCAAGGTCAGATATCGATGCCTTGGCCCGAGTCAATGCAGTAAGAGCACCGACCCTAGTAGCTGATTTCTTCAATTCTTCAAGCCGGCATGCATCATAGATAATTTTTCCAACGTATCCTTAATTAAAGTTGGGGGCGGTTTATTGTGTGAAGCTGTGAAGATGACTCGTTGAACGCCAGTATATAATTGCTCTATCAGTGTATATGCAGCCTTCAGTTTTTTGCGCATATCCGAGCGAAGATGAGTAACATGACTACCTGCAATGGTCAAAGTATTATTAAACTGACAGTTTCATGGATGTTACTTAGTTAAAGCTTATGAAGAGGTTATTTACCAAAGACAACAGTGGTCATAGCATTGATTTGCCGCTTCAAGCCAGTCAGTTCTTCTGTTACCGGATTAAGGGCTGCTTCAGCGTCCTCCGCCGCTTTAGCAAAGTTGCTTTTTCAGCATCCCATCCCGCCCCTTCACTTTTGAAGTTTTCCTTCAGTTGTTCCATGGATGTTAAAGCGCTGGTTAGTTCACCTTCAGCCTTGGAAGTTTCTGCTTGCTAGGACCTGATATTTTCTTGAAGGTCGGTGATTTGAGATTCCTTTTTGCTCAGATTAGCCTGGAAGAGACATTTAATAAGTTGGTAGTGCATATTTTAAGTCCCAAGAACATAACAAGTTATACACTTGGCACTTGGGGGCTAATGCATATTGCTTCTTATCAACTGTCATTTTAAGTCCCAAGCACATAACAAGTTATACACTTGGCACTTGGGGGCTAATGAATATTTGCTGAAGTCAAGGTTATGGTTTTTTCCTCTTCAATCAGATTACAAAGATGATTATCAAGATTTTTGGAAGCTTCATGACAGAAATGTACCGGTTCATCCTAAAGGTATAAACCGGTCCCTCGGGGCTATGCAGGCAAAATTAAATATTGTTCTACTACAAGTCCTGGTTCACATTAATATTATGAACCGGCCCTTGGGGGCTACTGGAATTGATAGTCTAAGCTAGTCATAAGGAAAGACAGTTTATGCAGAGTGAGTGATATTTACCTCATACCACTCTTTCATCAGGCCCACTAAACCGGCTTCATAGTCGCGGCTTGTGTGCATGCGGTTTAAGAATCTAGAAAAAATATCTTGAGCGTTGAGGTGGGCATAGCTTGATAAATCAGCTTTCCACTTGCCCTTGTCCATAGAAGAAAGTTCTTCCTTGGCACTATGCTTTCATAAAGCAATAGGATTGCCAGGAGAGGTGAAACCAATGCCAGTAATGACAACATTGTCATCAGCACCTTTAGCTGGGCTTGGCGGATCATGAGCATGAGCCAATGGGTCAATATCCATGTTCTCAGCTTCAGTTGCTTGATCCGGCAATGATGGGCCATCAGGAATATTGTCAACATCTGGATGTGATGGTTCAGGAGTTTTTTCCGTTTCATCCTTATTGAGGTCTTCAGCCGGTTTGTTCACTTTGGCCTTCTTGATGGTTCTGGCTTTGGCGATGGAAAGTAATAAGTATGCATCAGAACAGTGCAGGGATCAAAAATATAAAGGTATGACGGATTAGCAAAATCTGCTCACCCAGGAACCGTTTTAAGGGTTGGAAGCTTCGTCGATGTTGATTCGCCAGAAGATGAATGGGAGGTCCCCTGGTAATTCCAGTTAGACGGATTAAGAGGATATCAGAAATAACCCGCCCTGGGATAAGGTGTATCAGAAGTACAAGAGACCTATTGGCGGCGTTTACGAACCGGAGAGTTCGGTAAACCTGAGGAGGTAACCACTTGGCCGCTATGCCGGGCTATGCGGCGAGCTTCATGCTGTTGTGTCTTCAAAAGAAAGTGCAGGTCCGAATAAGCTAGAGGCTGTGAAAATTTTACTTTCTGGACTGCTTGACGGGTTTTTGGTGTTGGCACAGGATCTGAGTCATAAGAAAGAATAATTACCTCTACATCACCAGCACGGCTAGCCTCCGCGTCATCCTGATAGTGATCATTGTCAATGAGGTGTATGAAAAAAGAACCAACATAATCAAGTTCTACCTCTCACTCCAGATCATCAAGCTCTTCATCATTGGGCAGGTCAAGGGACTCGGCTGTTTTCTTTTTTGTAGGTTTCTTTGTGACTTTGGTCTTAGTGCGAGGCGCTTTCACCGTCTTATCCTGTAGCTTCGCCGGTTTATCCTGCGGTTTCCTCTTCCAAAACGGATCATCACCCTGCAAAGATGAACAACAAGGTATAAAGAAATATTTAAGAGGGGACGGATTAAGACAAGAATGATGCAATTCTTACAGTTGGCAGTTTATTGGAAACACAGAAAGGACTGAGCCCTTTCTTGCTGCACTCAGATACCGGTTCATCCAGCATCTTCTTGACAGATTTAGTAATTTCCTCGTCAGTTAGCTGAATATAAATATGCCGCTAAGGATCTTTGAGATCTCCTGTGTACTCGCACATTAAACTGGGGCGACGTCTTAAGGGCAAGATACTCCAAGAAACCCAACAGCGGACAAAGTCGATGCCAGTTAAACCATTCGCCATAAAGGCTCGGAGGCATAAAGGGTGCATATTTAGCTCGTTCCTTTGAAGTGAGTCGTTGGGGAACTAGATGTTTATTGGTAAGCCGGTGAGCATGACAACCCGACAGAGGATTTTCATCGTCTGGAGCGGTGTTTCTGAAATAAAACCAAGTTTGATTCCAGTCTTTGGGGTGGCTATGATGCTTGGCGTGAGGAAAATTGACATCTTTCCTCTTCTGAATGGAAACTCTGCCACGTTCAGTGTTGGGCCTATACGTAAATTCATACGGCGGTTTAAGTAAAAGAAGTCCCTGAAAAGCTCAACAGTAGGCTCTTCTTGCAGATAAGCCTCGCAAAACACTTGAAAATTGCAAATGTTGGACACGAAGTTTGGTCCAATATCTTGAGGGCAGATTTGAAAGCTAGCAAGCACGTCACGGAAGAATTTTGGTCCGGGAGGGCTAAACCCTCGACTCAGATGATCAACAAGCACAATCACCTCTCCATCTTTGGGCTTAGAAGGATTTTCTCGAGTAGGGACTCTCCAGTGGATGATTTCTTTACTCGCTAAAGCGCCGGTTGTAACGCATCCGTTCAGTTGTTCTTCCGTAACCTGGTAAGGAACCCAGTTGCAAGCATAGAATTGTTTGCCCATGTCAATGAAAAGCTGGGAAAATATCAATGTCGGTTTAAGATTCATGACTGACAAGTATAATGTGTCGCAAGGTCAGAGGGAGAAGACGTTGAGATGTATATACATGTTAAACCGGATTCTGACATTGGCAGGGTTATAAAAATGATGATTCGGCGGTTTAAGAGAGGGCTAATGCTACCTGGCGGGTTATAAAACTTCTTGAAGTTAAACCGCCTACATCGGTATGGAAGGTACAAATCTGAAATAACTAAGTGATGGAAAACAGGATTCACAAATTGACGCTATAATTTCGGATCTACCGCAGTTCAAAAAAAGGAGAAAATTCGAAAACCCCAATTTGTGACAGCGGAATAGTTAAGGTCTAGATGGGATTTCCTACCAAAAAAGAGATGCTGTGATGAGGAAAAATGGATTATAGCTATGGCCGCACAGGGAAAATGTCAAGTTTCTATCAAAAACTCATGCGACTGCGAAGAACAAGTGAAGAACACCGATGATCACCGATGGATACAGAAACCCTAATGACAGATCTAGGGTGGAAGGAAAAAAGGACTTACCGATGTCACAGGAGCGGCGGAGAGGCACCGCGATTCTCTGGTAAGCTCAGGGTGATGTAGTGGCCGGAATTGAGGTCATGGACGAAGACGCGGCAGCGGCGGCTGTGCTTGAGCGCTAGGTCGACGCGAGGAGGAAGAAGAAGTGAAGAGGCACGAGGGGGAAAACTAAAAATGACCCTCGGCGTTATTTATAAGACGAAGGGATAAGTGACAGGCACGAGAATCAAGGAGCCCAAACAATGGATAAGTGACAGAGCTGTCGCTTCGATTTTCGGAAGCTCATTAATAAAGGGGAGGTATGTATGGTTTTTCAATAAGCATGTGATGTCATGGCGGTTTATTATAATCTTGGAAGATGACGTCATGGCGGATTACAAGGTTCACACGAAGGTGTTCAAGAAGGAATTTTTTAAGTGTGGAAGATTGACATGAACAGGTTCAAATCAATCTGGGGCCTAATGTTGGGGATATAACTATTGAGTATAAACCGCTGAGGTGGGGCCGGGTTATACCTGTAACAAGTCATCCATATTGAAGCCCATGAAGACAAGGAGTATGGCGCTTTACTATAGAGATTTAGAGTCCCAGGGCCCAAAGGCGGATTAGGGCCTGTAGACATAAACCGCCATATACTGTGTAACTTGTGTTGTAAGATAGGAAAGAGTAGAAACCGAGCCGGACACTTGTATGAGCCGGCCGGGATTCTGTAAACCGTCGGGCGTCAACCTGTGTATATAAAGGAACGACCCGACAACGGTTCAAGGACAAGAAACAACAACTCGACAGCCAGGTAAAGCGGAATCGCTCCCTGATCATCGAAACCCCATCAATTCCACCACAACTAGATCGTAGGCTTTTACCTTCACCGCAAGGGGCCGAACCAGTATAAACTCCCCGTGTCCTTTGTCCGGTTTAACCCGTTTAAGCTAACCTTCTTGCTATGTCTCCACGACTAAGTCCTCACACTAGGACATCTAACGTGATAATTCCATGAAAGTTGCTATAAAATGATTGTAAGACATCGAAGAATGATAATATAACAGGATGAATACTTCATAAATTATAGATACGTTGGAGACGTATCAGCCACTGGCAGGATAGTAGGGTGGGCATTGGAACTGTGAAGCTTTGCTTTGAAGTTTGCACTACTAGGAAAAGGGCTATAGATAGGATTGACACTAATGGCGCACCGTGGAAGCAGTGCGCCACTACTATTTTCTAATGGCGCACCAGTTGGTGATGTGCCATTAGTGTGGAAGACATTAATGGCGCACCAGAAGCATGGTGCGCCACTAGTATTTTTTTTCATTTTTCCATACATACTAATGGCGCATCAGGTCGAAGTGCGCCATTACTAGTTCTAACTAGTAATGGCGCACCAGGCAGATCGTGCGCCATTACTGTATTTTTTTTATTCTTTTTTTGCAAAACTACTAATGGCGCACCATTTCACAGTGCGCCATTACTAGTTTAAACTACTAATGGTGCACTATGGCCCGGTGCGCCATTAGTATATATATATATATATATATTTTTTTTTTTTTACTTTTCTGCAAAACTACTAATGGCGCACCACCTGCAGGTGCGCCATTAGTAACTAGGGTTACTAATGGCGCATTTGCTGCTGGTGCGCCATTAGTAACCTGGGACCCCAACAAGATATTTTGGACAGCCCCACACCTACCCACTCACTTTCCCCACTTCATTCCGTCCACCCCCTTCTCCAAGCTTTCGGCTGCCTCCTCCTCCTCACGTCATTTCCACCATAGATTCATCAAAATTAAGTGGTCAAATTACCTTTTTTGATAGGTAAGTAAGGGGAAAGCTATCTTCATGATGTAGATCTACTTTTTTTCTCCCTAGCTCGCTCCAACAACGTGCACATGCACTTTTTGTGGCCTAGCTAGATCTATGTATGTTTGTGGTGTTGCATGTGTTTGTGGTGTTGCATATATGTTTGTGTTTGCAAGTACCGGTATTTGAAATGCGATAGTTGCCAATATTTTGCCGGAATGTTGATTCATTTCCGTTTCGGCGAGAATTTTGGCACTATGCATTCTTTTTGGTCCTATTTTTAGGGAAGGTCATGCCAAATTTTTTCTTGGTTCTAAAATATCGTTTTGCTCTACCCCGCAGGCGACCATGGTCCGCACGATGACCGAAGGCATCGTGAATAGGTTTTTGAGCTCCGCAAAGGCCGAGATGCTTCAAAAGAACGAGACGGAGATAAGATGTCCGTGTCGAAGATGCAAGCTGAAGAGCCTTATTGCGGACCCGGATTCTGGGCAGGTGCAGGACCAACTGCTCTTGCGTGGTTTCATGGATGGCTATCGGTGGCAAGGTGATGAAGATGACTATGAAGTCGTCCATGGGGGCCGGGCAAGAAATGAGGAAGGGCAACAAGACAAGTACCACCGCGGCGAGGGCGGGCGAGAAGACGAAGAATCTCCAGGACATGATCACGGCGGTGATGCTGTACACAGTCATCATGTAGAAGATGTCGTACATGATGATGAGGAAGATCAAGACGAAGGGCATGATCATGAAGATGAAGATGCCGAAGCAGACGACGATGGAGGCTGGGTGCAGGACCCTCATATTCAAGAGCTGCTTCTCAAGCAGATGGATAACGCAAGAGCTGCCGCCCGAGAGAAAGCCAAGCTAGATCAACTGGAGATAGACGCGGTTACTCCATTGTATGAAGGATGCAGGCCCGAGGATACCCGCCTGAAAGTAACGCTAATGGCTCTGGAGATGAAGGTAAAACACAAAATGACCGACGCATGCTTCGACGAGAACATGTCATTCTGTCACGAATGTCTTCCCAAGGGGAACAAGTGCCCGACCAGTTTCGAGGAGGCGAAGAAAATCGTGTGTCCTCTGGATTTACCGCACGTGAAATACCATGTGTGCATGAAAAATTGCATCATTTATCGGGGCGAGCATGCGGAGTCTACCATATGTTCGGTGTGCGGCGTCACTCGATACAAGAAGAGGAAGAAAGCTCCTCGAAAATCGGTGTGGTACTTTCCGATCACTCCTCGTCTGCAGCGGTATTTTGCGGACCCTAAGGTAGCAAAGCTCCTGCTTTGGCACGCGGATAGGGAGGAGAAGAAGCGGGAAGATGACGGAAATGATCCAGAGATAAATAAAAAAGACAAGATGCTGAGTCACCCTAAGGATGTGAGCGAGTGGCAAGCGTTGAACTTCGAATACCCATAATTTGGGAAGGATCCAAGGAACATCGTGCTGGGCGCGAGCACAGATGGAGTCAATCCGTTTGGCAGCCAGAGAAGCACACATAGCACCTGGCCTGTGTTTGTGTGGATGTACAACCTTCCCCCTGGTTGTGCATGAAGAGGAAGTACATTCACATGAGTATGCTAATTGAAGGGCCGAAACAACCAGGGAACGACATCAATCTGTATCTGAGGCTGCTGAAGGAGGAGCTAGACACACTGTGGAAAACGCCAGCCAATACGTGGGACGCCGCAGAGAAAGAATATTTCCCTATGAGAGCCGCACTGCTCACGACGGTGCACGACTATCTTGGTTACGGATATCTCGCGGGCCAGGTAGTGCACGGATTTTCTGGATGCGTAAGGTGCATGGATGACACAACGTATCGCCAGCTAGATAGAGATCCCGAGTCTTCGAAAACCGTGTTCATGGGACATCGAAGGTGGCTTCGCGACGATGACCCGTGGAGGAAACGCAAGGATCTGTTCGATGGTGAAACCGAACCCCGAAAACGCCCGTGTACGAGGAGCAGCGAGGAAATAGACGAGCTGTTGAAAAATTGGAAAGACTGCCCACTGCCGGGAAAGAAGCAAAAGGCACCAGAGCCGGGAAAGAAGCGAAAGGCGCCAGAGCCGCTGCTGAAGGTATGGAAAACGAGGTCTGTTTTTTGGGACTTGCCGTACTAGAAGATCCACCGTGTGCCTCACAGCCTTGATGTCATGCATATCACGAACAACGTGTGCGAGAGTCTGCTTGGTACCCTGCTCAACATGCCAGAGAGGACCAAAGATGGGCCGAAAGCAAGGGCAGACTTGAAATCAATGGGCATCAGGCAGGAGCTTCACGCTAATGATGATGATGATGATGATGATGATGATGATGACGATGATGATGATGATGATGAGGCGAAGCAGGACACAGAAAGTCGTCGCAAAGGCAAAAAGGCCAAGAAGACCGGAAATGACTACCCTCCCGCATGCTTCACACTAAGTCAGGAGGAGATCGAGCAGTTTTTCACCTGCCTCCTAGGAGTAAATCTTCCTTACGGGTACGCGGGGAAGATAAGCAGATACCTAGACCCAGCGAAGCAGAAGTTTAGCAGGATGAAGTCTCACGACTGTCACGTGCTGATGATGCAGATACTTCCAGTTTCAATCCGTGGGATCATGGACGCGCACGTCTGTGAAACGCTATTTGGCCTATGCAACTTTTTTGACGTCATCTCTCGTTAGTCGATTGGCGTGAGGAAACTCAGAAGGCTACAGGAAGAGATCGTGGTGATACTATGCGAGCTTGTGATGTACTTCCCGCCCGCATTCTTCGACGTTATGGTGCATCTGCTGGTCCATATCATGGAGGATATCATCCAACTCGGGCCGACGTTCCTGCACAGCATGATGCCGTTCGAAAGGATGAATGGTGTCATCAAAGGATACGTTCGCAACATGTCACGTCCAGAGGGAAGTATAGCCAGGGGCTTCCTGACCGAAGAGTGCATCTCCTACTGCACGAATTATCTAGGCATCGAGAACCCCATTGGTCTGCCCGTCAACAGGCACCTCGGCAGGCTCGCTGGATGGGGTCACCGTGAGGGTCGCCGCGAAATGCATGTCGACTTCGAGGGTCGACTCGCCGACTTTGAAAGATCGCGCTAAAACACATAGACGTGGTCGATCCTTGGGTGGTAGAGCACAAAACCTTTATTGAGAAGACGTACAATGACCGAGGCCAACAGAGGACGGACGGAGATATAATCAAAGAGCACAACTCATGTTTCACGCGTTGGTTCAAGCAGAAGCTTCTGCCGTACCCTTTACATGAGGATTCTTCCGCGGAAGAACAACTCATATTCGCCTTGTCACAGGGCGCCGAGCACAACCTGATGACCTATGAGGCGTATGATATCAACGACTACACATTCTACACCGAGAACAAGGACATGAAGAGCGATGGTTATCAGAACTCCGGGGTGACGATGGAATCCTACACCGGCAACGACAAGGACAGATACTATTGAAGGATCGAGGAGATCTGGGAGCTGAGCTACGCTGGAGAGAAGGTCCCGATGTTCCGTGTCAGATGGGCCAAGAGCGTCCTAAAAGAAGACCGGTATTTCACCACCATGGTTATACCCGAAGCCAAATCCAAGACCGCGCAAACATCACCGCGAAAAATGAGCCATGGGTACTGGCTTCCCAAGTGGACCAATGCTTCTTCATTACCGACCCGTCAAAGCCCAGTCGTGTTGTCGTGAGGAGAGACAAAAGGAAGATCATCGAAATGGATGGAGTAGCCAAGGAGCAAGACTTCGATAAGTACGGCGACCCGAAGATCGAACATGACGACGACGAAGAAGTAGCAGCACACACCACAAGAAGAAGCAGGACCACCCTACCTAAAGGACGTCCGTTCCATAGAAGAACTCCATTTGCGAAAAAGAAGGGCAAGAAGATTGTGAACAGATAGCTAGCTAAGATCGATTGTATTTAAATCGTAGTCTTCATTTCTCGATTGTACTTCATGGGAACTTTTTGATATCATGAATATTTTTAAATTTCATGGGCACATTTTGAATTCATGAGGACACTTGATCTCGATCCCCCTCCATCTCGATCTCGATCCCACCCGCACCCTCCCCCGCTAGCTCCACCGCCGCCGACGACCCACCGCAACCCTCCCCCGCTCCACTGCCGCCGACGAGCACCCGGCCCCCCGCGCCCTCCCCCGCTCCACCGCCGCCAACGGTCACCCCCCGCACCCTCCCCCGCTCCACCACCGCCAACGGGCACCCCCCGCACCCTCCCCCGCTCCACTGCCGCCGCCGATGATATTTTCAAGTAACAAATTTGAACATATTTTTTAAAAAATTATTACTGTTTTTATAAAAAAATATTACTGTTATGATTTAAACAAGTTTGAACATATTTAAACACAAATAAATATCAAACAGGATTTAAAATGCATAAAAAATATTGGGGAGCCTGGGAATCGAACCCAGGACCTCCTGGTGTGTGTGCTACATACTGACCAGTCGAGCTAGTGGGCAGGTTCTGTTGTATATAGGGTTAGGTGGTATATAACCTGACAAGTCGGGCTAGATTAAATTACTTATGGTGCACCCCTCGGTGGTGCGCCATTGCTATGGATGTACTTATGGCGCACCCCTGGGTGGTGCGCCATTGCTAAGCCTCCCCCCACACTAAAAATCCCCAATCCCTCACATTTCTCTCTAATCCCTCCCCTGTCTCATCTCCCCCACACCCGACCATGCTCGCCGTGCTCTCCGTCCGTGCTCGCCGTCCCCGGCCGTGCTCGCTTCCCCCGCCACACCCGACCACCTCCCTCACCGTCCCCCCTCCGCCCGCGCCCGCGCCCCCGCCGTCCCTCTCCCCTCGCGGCCCCGCCTGCGTCAACCTACCCCCCGAGCGCGACAGCTAGGGTTCCTAGCCGCCGCCACCGCTGCCGGCCTGCCGCCGCGGCGCGCCCAGTCGGCCGAACCCTCCGCTGCCCAGTTGCCCTTGCCGTCCTCCACCACCGATCACCTCTACAGCAGCCGGCGAGCCAAGGACGGTGCCGTGACCCTCACCACCACCTCCCGCCGTCTCTTCCTGCGCGTGGCCAGCGGCTGCTCTCCTTCGACCGCGGCCTGGGGTGAGCCTCTCTTCCTTGCCTCTATGCTTCTTGTCCATGTCACTGTTCCCTGTTCCTCTCTTGTTACACGGATCAATGGATGTTACTTAGATGTATGTATGTTGATGTTAATTAGGTATATGATGCTTGATGGATGGATGGATGAGTTGTGCTAGTTGCTTGCTAGATGGATGGATAGTAGTTTGGTTCTGTTTTTGCTGGTGTTTGGTTCTAAAGATGAGTAGCAATTATAGTAGGAAGATGATGCATAGTAGTTTTATGTTGTTGTAGTAGTTGTAGTTGTAGATACAGTAGCAGTATCATGTGCTACTATTGTAGATACAGTAGTTGTAGGAACATTAGATATAGTAACAAGTGTCATGTTGTTGTATTAGATACAGTAGTAGTATCATGTGCTGCTGAAGATGAGTAGTTGTAGGAAGATGATGCCCTAATGGAAGTGACATGAATATTTGGCATACCTTTTTTTTTCTTGTAGAATTTTTTTATTGACGGTATAAACGAATCAGAGACTCGCTAGGTAGGTTCTCCTAATTAATTAGAAATGATGCATCTTGCAATTAGGGGGAATATTGCAACCTGCTGCTAAACTAGATCATGAATATGTCATTGCTTTTCAGTGAGCTCCTAAGTGTACAAGACAGCAAGGAGCAAGCGCATCATATATAATAATGTTGTGTTTGTTCTGGCTGACTTTGGGAATAGATTCAAAGACAAATAAAAAATCCAGAAAAGAATTTTCCTCTCACTACATCTCTGTCCATCTGGTTTGTCGATGTTGGTTCATTAATCTTAAGCTCATCATGTTTGTTGGTTGTTTGCTGTCATGTTGTTATTACTTCCATTAGGGCATCTGTTGGTTCATTAATCTTAAGCCCGTTATTCCATGGAATAGCTGAACTATAATACTATTATTCATTTATAATGGCTAACAACCAGACATGTGAATATGTTCTTGATACTCGTTTTCCCTTTTATTAGAATCATCATATACAAATTAGAATCTTTCTAACATCTGCATATTTTAGGTTTCCGAGGAGGTAAAGGAAGTGAAGTTCAGACAGTGCAGCAACAGCAACACCTCCAAGGTGAGAAAGATGTTCCTATTTATCTTTTTTTGCTCAAGTTCTTCAGTACATCATATAATATAGAGAAGTGTAGATCAAGTGGTGCAATTATATACATCTGCCACTTAAGTCATCCTTCCCTTTAAGCAGAGTGATGCCTTTCGATGTCACACAATAATGTTTGTTGCAAGAACATTCTACTCTTAGTGTTCGTTTGTTTACAAAGATCCTCCTTATATATACTGATGATGAGTCTTGTTGAAACCTTACATATGTTGGTTCCTGCTTATTTGCTCAAATGGCACAAACTTGAGATGCTAGCATAAAAAGTGTTGCAGGCAACAGAAAGTGAGGAGCTACTGTCAAAAGCTTGAGCTACTGTCAAAAAATTCAGTTAGGTACAGTTAGCATCATGTAAGAAAATGGCCATAAAGTGCCTTGATAATGATGTATTTTGTCATAAAAATATATAGTGGACTGCGATGATAATGACATGGTCCTGTGTTTGCAAGCTGTCATAATCTTCAGTTTACTTGACTTTTGAGCCTGCTAGTAGTTTACTTCCATGAGTTGTTTTATTGAGATGGCACATTTGCAATGTAGTTTTATATATCTTTAGCCACTGTTCATTAACAGCAAGTCAGTTTTGCTGCTGTTATGCCTATATTCACTGCTGCTGCTGCTGTACTTGTGATGATGTTGTACTTGTGATGATGCTACTTGTGATCTTCTGAAATGACCCATTGGCGACTTCATTACGCGGGGATAATGATTTTGCAGGTACCCCGAGAGGCCCTTGAGTTTGCCGGAATGTCGATTAACTTCTGTTCCGGCAAATTCGGGTACTCCATATGTCCTATTTTCAGCAAAGGTCATGCTGAAATTTTCCTTGAATTTTAGCATGACTTTGCTAAAAATAGGACATATGGGGTACTTGCGACTAATGCATGGGATGGGGTATCTTAGTACTTAGTTAAGTAGGATC
The DNA here is from genome assembly GCA_963921465.1 of Triticum timopheevii. Taxonomy (NCBI): domain Eukaryota; kingdom Viridiplantae; phylum Streptophyta; class Magnoliopsida; order Poales; family Poaceae; genus Triticum; species Triticum timopheevii. The sequence goes on from OY997270.1 coordinate 148,965,805, forward strand.
AACTGCCCCACCATTCTTGCTGCATTAAACCATAGGTGGCAATGGAGCCAAGTGATTAGGCCCAACTTAGAATTCTCCTTAGCATCGATAAACCCTAGATGATGAACCCAACATAGGTGGCCCAACCTAGGGTGCCTCGGCATCGATAAACCCTAAATGATGAAAACTTAACTTAGCATTTAGGGTGCCTCGGCGTCGACAAACCCTAAATGATGAAACCTTGGCTTCTATAGGGTGCCTCGGTGTCGATGAGAACCTAAATGATGTATGCTTAGGCTTTTAGGGTGCCTCGGCATCGACAAACCCTAAATGATAAAAGCTTAGCTTTTAGGATGCCTCGGTGTCGACAAACCCTAAATGATGAGACCATGATCTTGTTCCTTGACAATAACCAACTTTTTGGCCAAACTTTTTTCCTATTTAGAGCAAAACATGGCCCACAACAACGAGGCCAGTGGTTCTGGCGGCAAGCAATTCTGGGAGCTGTCCCAGGAGATGGAGGAACAACCTTACCACTATGAGGACGCCGTGGAAGACACCGATCCTGACTACACAACCCCTAGTGACGTCGGGGATGACACCACTGATGGTGCCGCCAAGGATGCCACCACTGATGATGGCGGCGCACACACAGATGGCAGCCAACCGAAGAAGCAAAGGAAGGACCGGCGCCCGAATGCGCTCCGCACCCTCAAGGAGGAATTCACTCAAGTGGACTCCGACGGGAATCCAACGGAGCCCAAACATATAGTCAAGGGGTACGCGCTTCAGCTCGGGTGCATTCTCCGGAGCACCGTCTCGATCAACACCGATAACCTTAGGAATAAGGACCACGGGAATTTGCGCAACCTCCTCTTCACGAAGCTGCACGAACGATACAAGTTCCCCGCCCAATTTAAAACACACGCCTCTCAAGGAATAAAGTGAATAGTGCCGCCCTCACGAAGATGAGCACGGCCCAGTCTACTTGGAGAAGCGTGGTGAAGAGAATAATTGATAAAGGTGATAGTTATGAGAAGATCAAGGCGAAATATCCTTTGATGAGCGAAGATGAGTACAAGGAGTTCAAGATCAAGTGCGAGAGCAGCGCAACCTCCAAATCAAGTCAGTGGGGGAAAGAAATGCAGGAGCTGAACTTAGGGGAACACAAACTCGGTCCCGGCGGTTACAGAGTGGCGAAGCCTATATGGGACAAGGAGGACGCGGAGCATGCCGAGCAAGGCCTACCGCCCCGCTTCCAGAAATACAGCGGTGACAAGCAGACCAGGAACTATGTCAGGGCCCGGTACAAGGAGGACCCGATAACAAAGGAGCTTACCATGGATGCGAAGACCAGGGCGCTTGAGCTTGTTCTGGTAAGGAATACACGCCCGCATAATTAGCTCCATATGGTTGCACTCTAATTAATCCGCAATATTTCTAAATGGTTCACGTTCCTTTCGTAGGACACTGAAAGCAGTAGCGCGGGGTCATCTCAGAGCTCCCCTTTCGACACCCCTTTAAATAGGGCGTTGAACATAATGAAAAGCAAGGATAAGCTCACTAAGCCGACGTCAGCTGGTCGTGTGGCCGGCAAAGGCTTGTCCACAAAATGGGGGTCATACTATACCGCTGGTGTGCGGAAGGAGAAAAAGCCCAACTCGGAAAGCCAGACGCGCGAGGTTGAAGCACTCAAGGCACAAGTGGCGCGGATTCCGGAGCTTGTCCAAGAGCAAGTGGAACAACAACTGGGAACGAAGCTCAACGCCATGGTGCCTACGTTGATTCATGGGCTGACGACGTGGATTGCGGGCGGCCAACAGGGGCCTCCCCCGGTTCCCAGCTTCACGGCCAGCAACTCGCACAGCGCGCAGGCGGCGCCATTGGTTTCTCCGGCGGCAGCGCCATTGGTGTCTCCGGCGGAGGCGGTATTCGTGTCTCCAGCGCCGGCACGGGCATTGGAGCTTAATGCACCCGGGTGTACGCCGGCCGGCACCTCGCCAGCAAGCGCCCCCTCCGTCAGTTGCACGCCCGCCGTTGGCGGTGCCTTGACATTAGCCGAGCTCGTCGGCATCACGGTAACTAAGCCTCTCGACCGATGACTTCATCTCCTTGCCTTTGGCTGGGCATCCCGGACGCCCTGTACATGTTTTCACAGGGCACCGCCGACGTTCCTTGCACTCTTCTGCACTTCGTGGGCGCCGAGTTGGTCGATGTCGCCAAGGGCAGAATTGTTCAACCGGGCAACCCCATGTTCCACGTTAATCCAATGCCACCCACAGTGTATAGGGTTGAAGTGGTTCGGGTGCTGCCAGGCTACGACGAGTTGTTACCTCCGGTTCGACCTGCTGGGGTCGACGAAGAAGATGAGATGACCCTCAGCGCCTGCGTAAACTGGCCGCTGCTTTGGCCGAAGAGCCAGATTCGTTTGGGGGCGGGGGACACCAACCCACAGACAAGACCGCCAGTCGTGCCGACGCCAAGCCATGGCAAGAACGCCGCAACGCTACCGGACCTTCCGGACATCCCTATGGCATAGGATCTGGACAGCCCTATGGCACAGGATCCGGACGACGACAACAACGACGATGGTACATTTACCAAAGTCGATAAGTACTTTGCCGAACCTGGGTACGCTGACGAGTTCTGTGAGTCTCTTTCTCAAGAACTCAACCAGGACGACCGCAATCTAGCTGGTACGACGGAGAAATCCAATTGCAACAGGCGTCGTCTGGCGTTCAGTTCTCAGGAGACGCCTCCAGCTCCCACCTTCACCGAGCCTCAGATAGCTGAGGTGCGAAATATTATCAGCCCCAACACGCTCAAGAAGGCGGTCTGTGAGCAGAACTTGGTCCCATTACAGGAGATCAAGAAGAAGGGATGGAAATGAAAAACTAACAAGGGCGCCGGTGCGAGCCAGCCGGCACCGAGCTTGATCCGTGCTCAGGACGGGCCACCTTCACCTAAGGATATCTCGAGGAGGGTGCATGTGGTGGGTAGGGCGATGCTACCGCCAAATATGCTGAATGCTGCAACCGGTGCTATACGGAGTCTGCACGACAGTGTTCTTTCTTTGGAGAAGCGGCGTCTCAGAGAGAAGGATGTGGCATACCCGGTTTTCGTGGCCAAGGTGCCAGAGGGCAAGGGCTTTGTGGATGGCAACATCGGGGGTACGATCATCCTGCGGTTTGATGACATCTTTGCTATGTTTAACCTTCATCCGCTGCACTACACCTTCGTTTGGCTGTTTTCGCTGAGTATGGAGATGCGGATCATTAGAGACAATACCCCGGACATCGTGATAGTCGACCCCTTTTACATGCGTGCCAAGCACTTGAGCAGTGCTGGGACCGCCAAGTTGCGAGTTCACACCTCAAAGGTGTCATTCTGGCAAACCCAGATAAGGATAACTTCCTTGTGGCTTACTTTCCCGAGTAAGTCATCCCTTAACCGCCCCGTAACATATGATTTCTTAGATTTTGATCGTTCTTTTTTTCTAACATTCTGTGTTCTGTGCAGTGACAGACATTGCACACTCATCCTCTTAAGCTCGAAATATTCCATGGCCACGTATTTCGACCCGAACCGTAACTCCAAGATAGACTACACAAATGTCAAGAAAGTTCTTGATGATGTTCTCCCCGGCTACGCCCAATCTGGAGGCACCTTCACCAGGGCGTTTCGTATGTACGGCTGTAACGCCCCGAGACCGACGCTCCAGAAGACTTCCAGCTATTTTGAGTTTTGTTGCGTGATTTTGTTTTGTTCGTGCATTCCTCTCTGCATCATGTGCATTGCATCATGTCATCATGCCATCATATCATTAATTTTATAACTCAGCTAAATAAATTGCATGGATCTTCGGTCCATTTAAATCGAGGGAAGGGTGACTTCTCTTTATAACATATCCTCCCAATATTATTAGGGAGCTATAACCAAGCATTCCATTCTTTGGAATCACACATAAACACACTTGCAAATAAATCCCAATGCCATTGTTATCTCAAATCTTGGTCTCCAACCTTGCCCATAATTTCTTTCTTCATTTTCCGGAGCTCCATCAAAAATCCGAACATTTTTGGACCTTCCTTTTATCAAATCCTAGTTCAAACGCATTTGAATTAAATTCAAATGAGTTTGAATTTAAATCTTTCAATCATGGCCTTTCTATTTTTCTTGGAACGAGCATATTTTTGCGAGTCCGGGAAAATTATCCCCATGCGCAAATTCTTTCCCGAACCCTCTCTCCTTTTTTTTCTTCTCTAATGATTTTCTGCTAAGGAAAATAAGAGAAAGGAGAGAGTGCGACCCAACATGCCATCTAGGCCCATCCGCAGCCCAGGCCAGCCCATCTAACCTCTAAGGCCCAGCTACCCCCCTCTAACCCTAGCCCCAGGGGAGAGCATCGCTCGATCCCATCTCCTCCTCTCGTTCCCTCGTGCCGCCACTCACACGCTCGCACGCATCGCACGAGGGAGAGGAGATACCCACGCTCCTCCCTCCTCTTGCTCGCTACCTACTCCTTCACCTGCCGCGTCCTCCTCGTCGCCTCCGCACCTCCAGCCGGCCACCAGAGCCCGCTCGCTGCCGCCGGGCTTCGCCTCGCCGCGCTGCCCCAGGGCGTCGCTCCCCTGCCGTCTCCGGCGCCGCAACACCGGAGCTGCTCCTTACCGTCGGCCTCCGCAACACCACCGGGACGGCCAACTCCGGCGGCCCTCCGTCGCCTGCGGTCGTGCCCCTCCTCTGCCTCGCCAGCCGTCGTCCTCAAGCTCGTTCAGCGGCCCCCTGTCTTCTCCTCGTGCCTGCCGCCGTCTTCGTCTGCGCCTAGAGGAGCCCGCAGCCTCCCTGGCCTCGGATCTGGCCGAATCAAGCCGGTCCGCGTCCACCACCACCACCACCTTGCCCCGTGCCCGCCATGGCCCTCCTCGCGCCCCTGCTTCCTCTCCAACGGCCTTTCGTGGCTACAACCACCTTTGCGCCCAAGGCCGCTGCAATCTCACTTTAGGCCATGCCTTTGCCTTCCTGTACCATTGTTCACTGCACGCCAAGACCACCCTGTTTATTTTTCCAAGTACCACTAGGACCTGTGTGCGACTATGCGGATTCGCCAAGTACCCCTCCAGCAAGACCGACGCCTAAACAAGCACACCGGCTCTGTGGATTTCGGCAAGTCCCTCGACGACTGGCGCTTAGTACCACTACGTTTGCCATGTACATCTTCACCAAGACCGGACCGACAAGTACCCCGACAACATGTGTACCTCTACCGACGACCCCGGACATCTACGAGACGAACGTGTACAACTACCGTCACCGTGTACAACTACTTCCACTACTTCCCATGACGTCCGTGAACCACTACCGTCGCCCCGAAGATGTTGGATTCGACAAGTACCTCTCCGAGACGAACGTGTACAACTACTTCCTCTACGACCGCTACGTGAACGTCTACTTCCTCTACATCGTACCGAATGCGTTCCGCTCTGAAAATGCATGCTTCGAAGGTATAACCCCGAGACGACGCCCGTGAACGAATGCATGTTGTATGAGATGCTCGAGTTTTGCACCCTGATCGAATTGTTTTTGCACATTCCTCGTTTGCCATGCCGCCGTCCTGTGGGAACCCGGAATCCGGGATCACCCCACCATCTTGCATGACTCGCTCACGTCACACTTCCTTTTTGCACCGGTATCTCCTTGAGTTATCGGATAACCAGAATGTTGCCGTGGCACCAGTTTCGTTATTGTTGCCGTGGCATCCCTTTTGTTCCGCCATGGTGACCAAATGCTTCATAACATGCTCATGTCAACATTTTCGTAAAATTGCTTAGGACTTGCATATGTCATCTGCATCATGTTAACAACATTTAAATGGTTAAAATTGTGTTTGCATTATATTGCTAAATGACATGTGGGGATTTCTCGGAATTGTTGTTTCTTGTTTCCGGCCTCATTTAAATTTGCCTAAATAGTTAGTTTACTTATGTTTCACCTCTTGCCATGTTTATAACCACATGTAATATTGTTGTGTTCCTAAACGAGAGAGAACTAAATAATTGATGTGGTGTTTCGTCAATATGCAACTCGTTGCATATTGAGCTCCACTTAACTTGTAGTGTTGTTTGTGCATATTGCCATGCCATGCCTCATTAAACCGGACATGCATCATACTTGTTTGTGCATCATGACATGTTTATGCTTGTGTGTTTACCATGTTGCTTGCTTCTTTCCGGTTTGCTTCTCTCGTTAGCTTCTGTTTCGTTCCGGAGTTGTGAGGATTCGTCCGACTACGTGCATTTGTCTTCTTCATGGACTCGTTCTTCTTCCTTGCAGGGTCTCAGGCAAGATGACCATTACCCTCGATATCACTTCTATCTTTGCTTGCTAGTTGCTTCGTTCTATCGCTATGCTGCGCTACCTATCACTTGTTTACCAAGCCTCCCAAATTGCCATGAACCTCTAACCTTTGTCACCTTCCTAGCAAACCGTTGTTTGGCTATGTTACTGCTTTGCTCAGCCCCTCTTATAGCGTTGTTAGTTGTAGGTGAAGTTGAAAATTTCTCCATGGTGGACATGGTTATGTTGGGATAACACAATATCTCTTATATTATTAATGCATCTATATATTTGGTAAAGGGTGGAAGGCTCGGCCTTATGCCTGGTGTTTTGTTCCACTCTTGCCGCCCTAGTTTCCGTCATACCGGTGTTATGTTCCCGGATTTTGCATTCCTAACGCGGTCGGGTGATTTATGGGACCCCCTTGACAGTTCGCTTTGAATAAAACTCCTCCAGCAAGGCCCAACCTTGGTTTTACCATTTGCCTACTTAAGCCTTTTTCCCTTGGGTTCTGTAGACTCAAGGGTCATCTTTATTTACCCCCCGGGCCAGTGCTCGTCGTGAGTGTTGGTCCAACCTGTCAGTCGTCGGTGGTCACCAGGGGCAACTCTGGGCTGGCCTACCGGAAGTTTGGACAATCCGGTGTGCCCTGAGAACGAGATATGTGCAGCTCCTATCAGGATTTGTCGGCACATTCGGGCGGCTTTCTGGTCTTGTTTTACCATTGTCGAAATGTCTTGTAAACCGGGATTCCGAGACTGATCGGGTCTTCCTGGGAGAAGGTCTATTCCTTCGTTGATCACGAGAGCTTGTCATGGGCTAAGTTGGGACACCCCTGCAGGGTATAAACTTTCGAGAGCCGTGCCCGCGGTTATGTGGCAGATGGGAATTTGTTAATGTCCGGTTGTAGATAACTTGACACTTGACTTAATTAAAATGCATCAACCGCGTGTGTAGCCGTGATGGTCTCTTCTCGGCGGAGTCCGGGAAGTGAACACGGTTTTGGGTTATGTTTGACGTAAGTAGGAGTTCTGGATCACCTCTTGATCATTTCTAGTTGACGACCATTCCTTTGCTCCTCTTCTCTCTCTCATTTGCGTATGTTAGCCACCATATTTGCTTAGTGCTTGCTGCAGCTCCACCTCATTACTTTGAGATTGCTGAGTCCTCGTGACTCACCAGATACTATCACAACAGTTGCAGGTGCCGATGATACTAGTGCAGATGATGCAACCGAGCTCAGACGGGAGCTCAACGAAGATCTTGGTTGTTGCTATGTTTCGTTTCATGTTGATCAGTAGTGGAGCCCAGTTGGGACGATCGGGGATCTAGCAGTTGGGTTATCTTCTTTTCGTTTGGCTTCGTCCGTAGTCGGAGGATGTGTGTACTCTGATTGATGTACGAATTATATGTTCATTGTGTGAAGTGGCGATTGTAAGCCAACTCGTTATCCCATTCTTGTTCATTACATGGGATTGTGTGAAGATGACCCTTCTTGCGACAAAACCACCATGCGGTTATGCCTCTAAGTCGTGCTTCGACACGTGGGAGATATAGCCGCATCGTGGGTGTTACAAGTTGGTAATCAGAGCCTTCCCCGACCTTAGGAGCCCCACTGCTTGATCGTTTTTAGCGGCCGAGTTGTGTCTAGAAAAATGTTTTGATTCATTTAGGATTATATATATCGTAGAGTTAGGAATTCTTTTTACTCCCCAGTCTCTTCATCGCTCTGGTAAGGCATCCTGACGTAGAGTTTTGACTCTTCTCTTCTCAAATTTCACTAATTTTTTTTTAGGATCACACAGGTATCTTGGAATCGTTCCGATGGTTTTATGATGAGAACATTGTCTTGGTGCCTCCTGTCAGGGGTTTAGTGGAAGTGTCCCGGGGAGTTGAGCTCTGAGGTGTTGTCGCCATAATTTTATCGTTGCAGTTCTGGAATACCTGAGTTTAGTACGCCGACATCGAAAATCTCTTTTATGCAGTTCATTGGTGAGATAACCTCGACGCCACCAGTACTGGGGCGGGAGTTCGGGAGTATCGCCATAACTTGTATAACAGATGCTTTTCGAAGGTTGAGGTAGACGATTTCCGAAGGTTTCTTGGTTATGTGTTGAAGGATGGATACAGCTGGATGTAGGATTTGCTAGTTTTGGGTGAGATATTATGCTTCCCCTGTATCCCCAACACCTGATTGCATAACCGAAAAATTTCGGAAGTTTCATAGGTGGTAATTCAAGTAGCTCTTAGGATATCTTTCCGACGGATGTATGATATGAAATTGGGGTTCGACGTCTAGTGGTCCGCCTATTCACGGTTGGTTTTACAGTGGTCTTGTTGTGTCTTAAAGAGTCCTTGGCTATGCCGACTCGGGGACGCTTCGTATGTCATGTGCACTGCCTTGTAAATGATGGTGCTGTACGATCGAGCCCGTGTAGGCCCCACCACGAAAACTTCGGACGAAATCTCTATCATATGTTTGTTCCGGCTTATTATGCAAGCCAAATCCTTTATTTTATTTTATTTGTGGTATTCGAGTTGCTTCGAAGTCAAATGTTGAATCCATACCTTTCCTAAACGGTGTTCTCATATTGCTATGTGAATACTAATCCTTCTTGACCATCGAGGTCGTCATGTTAATTCTTTTCCAACCGGCGTGCTTCTCTTCAAGTGGATCCGATCATTTCAACATCCGCAAGATCAATTCTAAGTTTTCTCAACGGTGTTTGTTTCATCCGTCCCCAAATTGCCTTTGTTTTCCCGCCCTCCCACCCTTTTTCTTCAAGGACTCAGATTTCTTAATCATGTATCCCTTTTATTTGTGAGAAGTCTCTTCATTCGTTTCTTTCGATGTTCTTATCCGGTGATTCTCAAGAAGATACTAACGGAGCTACAAGTTTATCATTCTTCATCTCTTTTCTTCTTCGGTGGATTAATTTCAAGCTTCGGTATTTATCATATCTCTTCCTTTTGTTTCACATATCTTCCCATGTGAATTTCTTATCCAAGGCTGTCTTATTTATTCACCTCTCACAGTTCATATCCGGAGTGTTAGAACATATCTCACAAGGCTCGTCTTTTCATTCAAGATCCGTTCGAGTTATTTCGAGTTTTTTTCTCTCATTCAAGCTATTTAATTCTACCGGTGCAATCTCTATTTCAAGGAATCCTTCAACGGTGTTTCTTTTTAGTGGGCCCTAACCCACAGGTCTTTCCCAGGATCTTACCTGACTCTTCTAATTATCAGGAGCGATTGTGAAATTCATTTCCAAGTTTGACGTAAGAATGAATTTTCATCAGTCACATGCCTTCTCCAAGGTCGTTTTCAAATTCTTTTCATCTTTGGCTCAACCTTTTTTTCTTTTAGTCCTTCCGGAGTGGCTCAACAATTCATGGTGGTGCTTCTCATCGCCATTCTCGAATTTTAAAGACCGAAGAAGAGTTCCTCTTAAATCCTTACCCGTTCTTCAAAGATTCATGGTTCAAGCTTGATGCCATGCTCATAATTGTTTTGATTGTGACAATTCTTTTCTTAACATCCGGAGCATTTCATGAGTTATTTCTATTTCTTTCCTACGAAGGCCATCATGTCATAATTCTTCATTCTCAGCGTGTAGCTATCGTTCTCCAAATCTTACCGGTGCATCGTTCAAATATCCTCTAATCAGTTCATGATCTCTTCGTTCTTATGTATCTAAATCCCCTCAAGTATCTTCATTCGTTTTTTAATCCTTCTCGGTGAATTGTGCCTTTGCTACGTTCATTTTCAATTCTTACGACGGTTCGTTCAAGATTTCGCTTCCTTCATTATCGTATCAATTCATTCATTCTTTCGTTGTTTCAATCCTACCGGTGGTTGTTGAAGACCTTTTTCAAGTTGGCGCTATATCTCTCTTTAATCCTTTCTACGAGAATAAGTAGTATGCCAAATCCGTTGCTTGTCATCAATCTAAATCGGCGAAGGATACGCATAACATAATTCTTTTTCTTGTTTCATCCAAGTGATTGATTCATTCTTTCGGAGTTCGTAATGGTATCAATTTCTCAGTTCTAAGTTGTTCATCTCTTCTTTCCGCAGTTTGCTCATCATATCACATTCTCGGTCCGAGATGATTCATCTTTTCTTTCCGGAGTTCAAAGTTTTCTCGGTTATATCATTTCAAAGCTTCATCTTATCACTGCAAGGCTTCACCTTGTGTTTTCAACTTCTCTTTCTTTTATCATCCTTTTCTTACCGGAGTTCTTCATGGAGGCTCTACATGGTGCTTCGTCAAGGTTTCCTTTCATTCTTCAATTGTTCTTCAAGATTTCTCTCGAAGTTAAGATCCGCCAAGCTATACTCTAAAATAAACATGGCGCTCAACGCATGTTTTGTTTTGAATAGTTCAAGCATTCTTCATCTTGCATTCCGAAGTGCAATTCTTTCGACCTTATCTTTTGAGGTGGTGTTATGTCATTTTGACAGTTTCATTCATGTTTCATGATTCACTTGTTGTCAAGAATGAGATATTTAAATCCATCAATCTCTTCATTGGAGTTATCTTGGGCTATATTTCACCTAAAGCTTTCCCTAAGGATTGTTGCTATTTATGGTGCTTATAAATGACCCAAGTTCTTCATTTGTCCTCCCGGTGAAATAAGTTTCTCGTCTCCTTGTTGATATCAATCCAATCATTTGTTTCCGTTGGTGGCAGATGTTGGCATTTTCTTCTCCATTCTTATTCCAATGACCGATCTTCTATTCTTTCTCCCGGAGGCTTTGTGATGTTGCTCTCTTCACCCATCATATCGCTTTGTCAAGACCATGTTCTTTTCGTGATTATCCATTTAACCGGAGTGTTGTGCCCTTTTGCTCAAGTTTTTTTTCCGCCTTATCAAGCCTTGCATCTCTTTTCAATCGGAGTGCTGTCTGAGATCTTTCTTACCCCTTGTGCCATTTTTCAATAGCTTCGGAGGCAGTGTGTTGTTTATTTCATCAAGTATCATCCCATCTTCTCAAGTTCATGATTCTAATTCCTTCCATTTTCAGTCGGTGTGCTGCCCAAATTATATCATTCTTATTCCTTCTCTATCTTGTTTTAGCCGGAGTGGTTTCAATACCTATCTTATCACTAAACCTCTTGGTTCTCGTTGTATCCCATGTTCCTCTTGTCTAACAGAGTGTTTTCAACTTTGTTCATCTTCGTTGTTTTCTTTCTTTCATTTTGTTCAACCTCTCAAGGTTCTTTGGTTTCACTCGTTTGTCAAAGAAGCAACTATGTTTTACCTCTTCCTCTTCCGTTTCTCTCCAGCGCCATCCCAGATCTCGGGACGAGATCCTCTTGTAGTGGTGGAGTGTTGTAACGCCCCGAGACCGACGCTCCAGAAGACTTCCAGCTATTTCGAGTTTTGTTGCGTGATTTTATTTTGTTCGTGCATTCCTCTCTGCATCATGTGCATTGCATCATGTCATCATGCCATCATATCATTAATTTTATAACTCAGCTAAATAAATTGCATGGATCTTCGGTCCATTTAAATCGAGGGAAGGGTGACTTCTCTTTATAACATATCCTCCCAATATTATTAGGGAGCTATAACCAAGCATTCCATTCTTTGGAATCACCCATAAACACACTTGCAAATAAATCCCAATGCCATTGTTATCTCAAATCTTGGTCTCCAACCTTGCCCATAATTTATTTCTTCATTTTCCGAAGCTCCATCAAAAATCCGAACATTTTTGGACCTTCCTTTTATCAAATCCTAGTTCAAACCCATTTGAATTAAATTCAAATGAGTTTGAATTTAAATCTTTCAATCATGGCCTTTCTATTTTTTTAGAACGAGCATATTTTTGCGAGTCCGGGAAAATTATCCCCATGCGCAAATTCTTTCCCAAACCCTCTCTCCTTTTTTTTCTTCTCTAATGATTTTCTGCTAAGGAAAATAAGAGAAAGGAGAGAGTGCGACCCAACATGCCAGCTAGGCCCATCCGCAGCCCTGGCCAGCCCATCTAACCTCTAAGGCCAGGTACCCCCCCTCTAACCCTAGCCGCAGGGGAGAGCATCGCTCGATCCCATCTCCTCCTCTCGTTCCCTCGCGCCGCCACTCACACGCTCGCACGCATCGCACCAGGGAGAGGAGATCCCCACACTCCTCCCTCCTCTTGCTCGCTACCTACTCCCTCACCTGCCGCGTCCTCCTCGTCGCCTCCGCACCTCCAGCCGGCCACCGGAGCCCGCTCGCTGCCGCCGGGCTTCGCCTCGCCGCGCTGCCCCAGGGCGTCGCTCCCCTGCTGTCTCCGGCGCCGCAGCACCGGAGTTGCTCCTTACCGTCGGCCTCCGCAACACCACCGGGACGGCCAAATCCGGCGGCCCTCCGTCGCCTGCGGTCGTGCCCCTCGTCTGCCTCGCCAGCCGTCGTCCTCAAGCTCGTTCAGCGGCCCCTGTCTTCTCCTCGTGCCCGCCGCCGTCTTCGTCTGCGCCTAGAGGAGCCCGCAGCCTCCCTGGCCTCGGATCTGGCCGGATCAAGCCGGTCCGCGTCCACCACCACCACCACCTTGCCCCGTGCCCGCCATGGCCCTCCTCGCGCCCCTGCTTCCTCTCCAACGGCCTTTCGTGGCTACAACCACCTTTGCGCCCAAGGCCGCTTCAATCTCACTTTAGGCCATGCCTTTGCCTTCCTGTACCGTTGTTCGCTGCACGCCAAGACCACCCTGTGGATTTTGCCAAGTACCACTATGACCTGTGTGCGACTATGCGGATTCGCCAAGTACCCCTCCAGCAAGACCGATGCCTGAACAAGCACACCGACTCAGTGGATTTTGGCAAGTCCCTCGACGACCGGCGCTTAGTACCACTACGTTTGCCATGTACATCTTCACCAAGACCGGACCGACAAGTACCCCGACAGCATGTGTACCTCTACCGACGACCCCGGACATCTACGAGACGAACGTGTACAACTACCGTCGCCGTGTACAACTACTTCCACTACTTCCCACGACGTCCGTGAACCACTACCGTCGCCCCGAAGATGTTGGATTTGTCAATTACCTCTCCGAGACGAACGTGTACAACTACTTCCTCTACGACCGCTACAAGAACGTCTACTTCCTCTACATCGTACCGAACGCGTTCAGCTCCAAAAACGCATGCTTCGAAGGTATAACCCCGAGACGACACCCGTGAACGAATGCATGTTGTATGAGATGCTCGAGTTTTGCACCCTGATCGAATTGTTTTTGCACATTCCTCGTTTGCCATGCCGCCGTCCTGTGGGAACCCGGAATCCGGGATCACCCCACCATCTTGCATGACTCGCTCACGTCACACTTCCTTTTTGCACCGGTATCTCCTTGAGTTATCAGATAACCAGAATGTTGCCATGGCACCAGTTTCGTTATCGTTGCCGTGGCATCCCTTTTGTTCCGCCATGGTGACCAAATGCTTCATAACATGCTCATGTCAACATTTTCGTAAAATTGCTTAAGACTTGCATATGTCATCCGCATCATGTTAACAACATTTAAATGGTTAAAATTGTGTTTGCATTATATTGCTAAATGACATGTGGGGATTTCTCAGAATTGTTGTTTCTTGTTTCCGGCCTCATTTAAATTTGCCTAAATAGTTAGTTTACTTATGTTTCACCTCTTGCCATGTTTATAACCACATGTAATATTGTTGTGTTCCTAAACGAGAGAGAACTAAATAATTGATGTGGTGTTTCGTCAATATGCAACTCGTTGCATATTGAGCTCCACTTAACTTGTAGTGTTGTTTGTGCATATTGCCATGCCATGCCTCATTAAACCGGACATGCATCATACTTGTTTGTGCATCATGACATGTTTATGCTTGTGTGTTTACCATGTTGCTTGCTTCTTTCCGGTTTGCTTCTCTCGTTAGCTTCGGTTTCGTTCCGGAGTTGTGAGGATTCGTTCGACTACGTGCGTTTGTCTTCCTCATGGACTCGTTCTTCTTCCTTGCGGGATCTCAGGCAAAATGACCATTACCCTCGATATCACTTCTATCTTTGCTTGCTAGTTGCTTCGTTCTATCGCTATGCTGCGCTACCTATCACTTGTTTACCAAGCCTCCCAAATTGCCATGAACCTCTAACCTTTGTCACCTTCCTAGCAAACCGTTGTTTGGCTATGTTACTGCTTTGCTCAGCCCCTCTTATAGCGTTGTTAGTTGCAGGTGAAGTTGAAGATTTCTCCATGGTGGACAGGGTTATGTTGGGATAACACAATATCTCTTATATTATTAATGCATCTATATATTTGGTAAAGGGTGGAAGGCTCGGCCTTATGCCTGGTGTTTTGTTCCACTCTTGCCGCCCTAGTTTCCGTCATACCGGTGTTATGTTCCCGGATTTTGCGTTCCTAACGCGGTCGGGTGATTTATGGGACCCCCTTGATAGTTCTCTTTGAATAAAACTCCTCCAGCAAGGCCCAACCTTGGTTTTACCATTTGCCTACCTAAGCCTTTTTCCTTTGGGTTCTGCAGACTCAAGGGTCATCTTTATTTACCCCCCCGGGCCAGTGCTCGTCGTGAGTGTTGGTCCAACCTGTCAGCCGCCGGTGGTCACCAGGGGCAACTCTGGGCTGGCCTACCAGAAGTTTGGACAATCCGGTGTGCCCTGAGAATGAGATATGTGCAGCTCCTATCAGGATTTGTCGGCACATTCGGGCGGCTTTGTTGGTCTTGTTTTACCATTGTCAAAATGTCTTGTAAACCGGGATTCCGAGACTGATCGGGTCTTCATGGGAGAAGGTCTATTCCTTCGTTGATCGCGAGAGCTTGTCATGGGCTAAGTTGGGACACCCCTGCAGGGTATAAACTCTCGAGAGCCGTGCCCGCGGTTATGTGGCAGATGGGAATTTGTTAATGTCCGGTTGTAGATAACTTGACACTTGACTTAATTAAAATGCATCAACCGCGTGTGTAGCCGTGATGGTCTCTTCTCGGCGGAGTCCGGGAAGTGAACACGGTTTTGGGTTATGTTTGACGTAAGTAGGAGTTCAGGATCACCTCTTGATCATTTCTAGTTGACGACCGTTCCTTTGCTCCTCTTCTCTCTCTCATTTCCGTATGTTAGCCACCATATTTGCTTAGTGCTTGCTGCAGCTCCACCTCATTACTCCATTCCTCCCTATAAGCTTAAATAGTCTTGATCTCGCGGGTTTTGAGATTGCTGAGTCCTCGTGACTCACTAGATACTATCGCAACAGTTGCAGGTGCCGATGGTACCAGTGCAGATGATGTGTACTCTGATTTGTACTCTCGCGGGTTATCTTCTTTTCGTTTGGCTTCATCCGTAGTCGGACGATGTGTGTACTCTGATTGATGTATGAATTATATGTTCATTGTGTGAAGTGGCGATTGTAAGCCAACTCTTTATCCCATTCTTGTTCATTACATGGGATTGTGTGAAGATGACCCTTCTTGCGACAAAACCACCATGCGGTTATGCCTCTAAGTCATGCTTCGACACGTGGGAGATATAGCCGCATCGTGGGTGTTACAACGGCAAGCACATGTTCTCACACAATACGAAGTTCTGCTGCGTCAAGCAGCCGCCTGGCGGTCAGAAGGATGCCTACTACGCCCTCCATCACATGCGGGCGATCGTAAGGGACCATCATCAACTTCTACTACCAGATAATCTCAAAGGTTGGGCCGCGAACTTGTCGGCAATCCAAGACGCGGACCTCAGACATGAATTCTTTCGCATCCAGTTGGAGTTTGCGGACATCATCCATCAATATGTCCTTCATATCTCGTGGAAGTTCTTCCTCAGATATCAACCGTCCAACAATGAGATAGATGGAATGCTACAAATGCAGGGTGACAACGACCGCGATTTCATGACCATCACGACACACAGCGGCTTGATCCACGCTCCTGTCCGATGAGTCGAGTCGAAAGTAGTGATGTGTAGTTCTGAAACATTGATTGGCTCATGTTGTAATTAAACTTTAATGAATTTGTATGTCTCTTTGGTTTGGACAGTCGTTCAACTTAGATGTAATCGATGCTATTTATTAGTAGGACCATGAATCGTGCTATTAATGTCTTGCTTTTCTCTTCCGATCCTTTTGTTGCATACTTACATATTGATTATGTATTGTCTGTTATTTGGATTGTGCATAGAGATGCCGTCGTATGTCGTGTACAAGGGTAAGGTTCCCGAAGTCTACGACGACTGGGAGGAGTGTCGGAGATAGGTTCACCGTTTCAGCGGTAACAGTTACAAAGGGTACACCACTAGGGCGGAGGCCGAATCTAGATACGCCCGCTATCTAGCGGGAGAGAGGAGGGAGCGTTGGAGGAACCAGATGAATACCAGTTTGATCGCGATGATGCTCATCGTGATGACCACAACTCTCTTCTATGTGATGGTAGTTTAGATGATCGATATCGACTTGTAATGTGAAGACAAAATCGATACTCGCGGTCTTGATACTTGTAATATTTTATCTTTGTTCGGTCTTTTGAATTCGGAGACTAATATGATGAATTGTATTCGGAGACTAATCTTCTATTGTATTCGATGAATCTGATGTTGCTGTGTGCTGCTGTCTATATTCTGTCCAATAATATATTTTGTAACCTGTGCAAAAATCAGAAAAGTAAAAAAAACCAAATATTCATACTAATGGCGCATCACCACCAGGTGCGCCATTAGTATGCCAAAGGAAACTAATGGCGCATCCACACAGCATGCGCCATTAGTATGACAAAGCACATGCTTACGTATGGCCCCCTGGGAGGCATACTAATGGCGCGTGGTGTTACATACTAATGGCGCACTGCCTGGTGCGCCATTAGTATACCAGATACTAATGGCGCACCAGTGGTGCGCCATTAGTAAAAAAGACTAGTGGCGTGCTACTAATGGCGCACTAGTAATGCGCCATTAGTAGGCAAAACCAGTGCGCCATTAGTTAGCCTTTTCCTAGTAGTGTTGAGAGCATGACAACTATTCAAAGTAGAGCACTGGTGGAATTTGTAGCAACATGGACACCAACGCCTGATGAAGATGTTGTGGAAACAGCTCTCCCTGGCACGGAGGCCCCTAACGAATGGATCTTGTACTTTGATGGTGCTTTCTTGCTCTAGGTTGCTGGGCAGGGGTGTTACTCATTGCGCCCACCGGAGAACACCTCAAGTATATTATCCAAATGCATTTTCCTAGGGAAGATGCCACCAACAACACAGTTGAATATGAAGGACTCCATGCCGGGCCTAGAATTATCGTAGAATTGGGAATAAAGAAATTGATTGTAACAAGAAATGAAATGAACTTTATCTCAACAAGTCCTCGGCATTGGAAACACTTGCTTTGAACCATAAGTAAGACTCCGGGAAGGGCCGGCTATTGTTAGTATCGAGACCAATGCAGGATTCGTCATCCAGGCTAAAGCGGCATATATTAGGACGTATTTTGATAGCCAGGGTAGGGAACCATAGCAATGTCCGATGTATAGATACAGTTGCTTCTCATAAATGGTAGTAACATTGTGCCAACAGCAGCTGGGTTGCCTTTCACCATGATTGGATAGTTTAGTCCAAGGAAGAGCGAGTTTTCTCCAAGACTATCAATATTAAACCGGAGAAGGTACTAGCACTAGCATACTAGTATCCATCCCGAATACCCTACAACGGATGTTGGAATAGGTCCGGAGAGTGCGACCATGGGAGACAACACCTGCTTCCTTAGTAACATGAGCAGTGCCTTGTATACGTACAAGAAGAGGTGATCCATCAGAATAAGTTGCCAGGCGCCACTCAGTATGTAGGTCCTGCTCATCCGCATGCTCGTGATCACTACCATCGTCATCTCCCCCTTGGTTATTAAAAGTTTCAAGTATAGGTGGTGGAATGTTCACATAACCTTGGAAACACAAGAAGGTTAATTAGTACGGGGATACTAATTTGCATGCATGTGGATGAAACAATTCTAAATACAACATACCGAAACCATAAAGATTCCATGCAAAAACAGTTCCACGAGCGGTGGCAGCACACACAAGACGCTCGTATTGAATTGCATCACAGTACTCATTCGTGTCCAGAAAATGATTTTTGAGCAATATCCATCGAGGCGTGGAAGTAAGGATGGCAACAAGCTTGTCGAAGATAGTAACAACTTCATAGTTCATGTAATCCCAAGAGCGGTTGGGAACTCGACAAATTGCTATCTTCCATAAACGACAGTCACCATGATCGTATTTGAACGTACGTAGATCATTTGTGTGCTCAATCTCAGGGCACTCTGAGATTTTTGGAAGTGGGGGTGACAAGTGTACACATTCACAAGTTCCCACTCGTAGTTGTTCCCAATATAAACAACCCAATATCCATTTGCACCTGCCCAGAGCTTACCCTTAAGCGATGGCATCTTAACATCACACGTATCATTATCAAGCGGCATCAACTTGCACAAGGCGAGGCTTTCGTCGTCCCTGCGCCAGTGAACATGGTCATGGCGAAGAACGTAGGGGAGATCAAACCGCTCCTGGACCCTTGGGTTCTTTGTAATGATGTTATTTGTTGAGTCAAGAATGGTCTTGAACGAACCTGCCATGCTAGCCGAGGTGATGATGTCACACCGATCAATGAGTTCCTGCACCACATCATCTTTCAGATTGGGGCAAGAATAATGGGGTCGTTTCCGTCCTGTTCCCTCCATGGAGAAGACGATCGAACAATGGCAGAAGGAAGGGTGAAGGAAAATGGAGGGAGGAAGAGCATACGACAATAGTTCCAATTCGAGAGGGAAAGGGGAAGAGGCGATGGACGGTTGCCATGCTACAGGAAGAGGCACACTGACCTACATAGATGTCCATTCAAAAAATTGTACAAAAGGAATTGCCATCGTCTCACTGACATGTTGGAACAGGACCACATGTCAAATAAACAAGGTGTGTTATTTCTCTCGCAAAATGTGAACTGGCCGCGTTGGCCCGAGGTGCCGCATTATTTCTCGACTTTATTTTTTTAATAGCGTGTTGTTCAGTTTTGAAGCACGACTAACTGGTACTGTATGCAGAGAAAATATAAACTACTCTACCACTACTCCACCTCTAGTAATAGTATCAAAAAAGATATATAGGCTGGAGCTTCAACGCTTGCTTGTTAAGGGCTGCCCACTTGCTTCTCACACTATAACTCTCTCTCCAGATCTAAAAAGACGGCGGTGCCCCTATCTCTCCCTCCTCACCTGTGGTCATAGATCCACCGGGGAAGAAAAGGATGTGCAGTGTTGATGCACTCGTCGTCAGCGAGCGAGGAACTGACGATAAGGCCGTCCTCTAAGACCTAGCGCCCGCGTGGGATAGCCTTTGTCCCCAAGCTTGCTGTCGTAGTGTGTGCGGAGGACGACGACCACGAGTGAAGCCACTTCCCTCTGACCCTCAGGTATGTTACCTCTTTTCGAACCATACCCTTGTTCTATTGCCCCATCTGCCACGTCGCTGCTTGTGGATCTTTTTCCACTCCACCATCTCCCCAATTTGCTATCCTCTGCTCTGCTGGTCATGTAGACGAAAACCTTAATTTGCACTATTAAAGGAAACCCTACTTCATGCAGACGAATCCATGTCTGGGTTGAATAAGGAAAGGAAGGGAGAAAGTACTGGCGAAGAGACTAGGTATCGAACCCGCATCTAGGTTGAAAAGGAGAAAATCAGTACCTAAGGAATGAATCTCGTGTCTCTTGGTTGAAAAAGGGTGAAAAGGGGTAGAAAGGCATGACAACGCAATAGAGAATGACCAGCTCGATCATTTTGTTGTCCTCACGTAGTAAAAAGGTGGCTAAAGAGAACAAAAATGGGATGTAATCCACATATGCTGCCTAGATATTTGTTGCTCTGGGCAACCGTACCTCCCTCACTACTCTGTGCATCTGTGGAGGTACATCGTACTGGTGCACCAACTGTCCAAGTGGGCCTCCCATGCTCTTATTGCCACTTTTTTGTTGTTACTATAGCGACAATGGTAAAGTCAAGCAATGCTACTTCTAAAGTGATGCCAAATTTGCTGCCTGGATATTTGTTGCTCTGGGCAACCATACCTCCCTCACCACTCTGTGCATCTATGGAGGTACATCGTACTAGTGCGCCCACTATCCAAATGGGCCTCCCATGCTCTTATTGCCACCTTTTTGCTGTTACTATGACGCCAACGGTAAAGTCAAGAAATGCTACTTCTAAAGTGATGCCAAATTTAACTAATGCCACACTCAGTCTAATGCCACGGATAAATTTAAGCAATACCATTTAATGTCACTGGATTATTCCAGGGTTAGCTATTGATTGTGGATGTATTACAGATTTCTCGGTGTTACGCATCACTGAAGCCTTTCTGTCCGCGTGATCTAAAGACTTGTTACACTTGAAGAATGTGAGTCCTCTAGCCGGTTAGGCGTCGTGTTCTAAGAATCCAAGAGTCATTGTGGATTGCTGGTGAACGAAGTCGCTGAAGGTTTGGAAGTCTACCTCGAAGACTTACCAGAGTGATTAGGCGAGGACTGGTTGTCCTTAGCTCAAGGGGAATAAGGTGAAGACACAGTCTTCTGAGTTCAATCTCAGCCTGCCTAACCAGACGTACAGTTGTCACAGCAACTGGAACTGGTGTACCAAATCCTTGTCTTCACCAAGCAACTGGTTCTATCCCCTACTCTCCTTACTTTACAGTTTTTCTTCGTGAAGTCATTGCTTGCCTACCTGATTCGTTTGACTTCATTGTGTGAAGACTTATATCTGTTTAGCTTCATACTATCTTCCATACTGATCCTGTCTACCTAGTTGCAGTTAGTCTTCGTGCTTTCACTATATTATATGATTGACTAATGCTTGCCTAGGGTAGTCTTCATTCCGCTGCTTACTATATAGGTTCAATTTACCTGTTTGTCTTCAAAGCCACCGTGTTTTGAAGACTTCCATAAAAATCGCCTATTCACCCCCCTCTAGTCGATAACTAGCACTTTCAATTGGTATCACAGCAAGGTACTCCCTTGTCCTATGTGATTTTGTTTAACCACCTGGAGTATTAGCTATGTCGACTGTAGGGATAATCAAGGTCTCCGCTGCGTGCCCCATCTTCGATTGCACTGACTACCCCTACTGGAAGAACAAGATGTGCATGCATCTTGAAGCCATTGATGTTGATCTCTGGTATGTCGTCAAGACTGGTGTTCCCAAAGTCAGTGAAGGCATCACCGCTGCTGATGTCAAGAGATTTGCACAATTGGACTCAACCGCCAAGAACATCATATGTGGTCATCTGACCAAAGGGCAGTATGGCTGTGTGAGTGCACTAGAAACTGCAAAGCTAGTCTGGGACTTGCTGTCCAAGGTGAATGAAGGCGTCTCAACTCAGAGAGACTCAAGAATTGATGTTCTTCGCAATCTCTTCAACCGCTTCAAGAGAAATGACAATGAAAATGTCCAGTTCACGTTCGATTGCTTGACTGATATCATCAATGAGCTTCGTGCTCTCGGTGCTACTGAGATCACCAAGCATGAGATCGTGAAGAAGCTTCTGAGATCACTGGGAGCTTGTTTGACACCTTAACCCTGATGATACAAGAACGTCCTGACTTCAAAGATCTCGATCCGTCTGACATACTTGAGAGGCTCAACACACATGAGTTCCAGCTATCTGAGAAGCGTGATATCTATGGTCCAAACTATGACCGAATAGTGCCCTGAAGGCAAAAGTTGTTTCCTCATCTAAAGAAGAGTCTGACTATAGCATTGGTGATCCTGAAGAGCTTGGCATAGAGCTTGCAATGCTTGTGAGGAAGTTTCAGAAGTTCTCCAAGTAGAATTGGTTCAGCAAGTCTTCAAGGTCTAGCTCAAAGAACGATGAGGCTTCATCACATGACTACAAGAAGAGAATTTGCCACAAATGCAAGAGGACATGCCACTACATCTCCGTGTTTCCTCAGTGGGATAAGGAATAAAAGAAGAAGAAAAAGAGCAAGGAATATGATTCGGATGACAAGAAGAAGAAGAAATCATCAAAATGTTCTTCAAAGTGTTCGTCAAAGTCTTCATCTCACAAGAAGATGTCATCAAGCAAGGCTCGTGCTTTTATTGGCAAGGAAATGGATTTAGAGGAGGAGTCTGCCTCTGAGGAGGCGGAGGTGGAGTCCCAGGACGAGTCTGATTCAGGCAAGGCAAGCCTGGCTCTGGCGTCAGCGTTCGTCGCCAAGTCAATCTTCAACACTGAAGACAATGGTCACAACGTTGAAGCCAAAGCTGATGATAATGATGATGATGAATCTGCTCCAACCTACTGCTTCATGGCACATGGTGCCAAGGTAACTTCACGCGATGCCTATTTCCAAACCTCTAGCGAAGATGACTATGAATATAAATCCAAACCTAGATATAAGACAGTTGCTAAAATTGCAACTGAGCAACAAACTGCTGTGGAACATATTCAAAAGCTGCTAGAAAAAAGCGACGACCTGTTGGACGCAGAATTGAATCGAACTCAATCCTTAATCGAAGACATTAAAAGTCTTCGTGTTAAGTATGAAGAACTTGAAAGTCATCATGAAAATCTCTCAGCCTCTCATGAGAAGCGTTCCTACGATTATCTTCAAAGGAAGCATGATCTTGAGAAACTGAGAGTGTCTCTTGAAGATATTCAAAAAGAGAACGATTCACTACTCGCCCAACAGATTAGTTCCGCTCAGGTAGAATTTTTTCCACCATGCTTAAAGTGTCGTGAGCGTGATATTGTTGTCCCTGTTCCTGAATGTTCTACTACTTCTGATGTTGCAATATCTTCAACTGCTGATGTGGTAACTAACCCCTCTACTGAGGATGCCACTACTATTGCTGATGAGAATGCTAGGTTGAAGACATTGCTTGAGACTGGCATGTACAAAAGCCTCAAAGGGCATCAAACCTTGTGTGATGTCCTCAAGAAACAGATTCTGAATCGAAACCCTAGGAAAGAGGGTGTTGGGTATGAGAGGAAAATCAATGTTGATGGTTCATATTGGACGCCTGAGCAGTACCCCAAAACCACCTAGGTTGCTGCTAACGATCCGACAGTGGACCCATCCACTTTATCTGGCTTCACTTGTGCTAACCCAATTATCATTGATGAATCCTTTGATGCAAATTATAAACTGCTTAAGAATCAGAATGGTGAAGTGTTTGCCAGGTACATTGGTAATAACTGCAGGAACAGGTCACCCTAGAAGAAGATCTGGGTGCCCAAAAGCTGTCTTGAGAAGCTTCCTGTGAATGTCATCATGACACCACCTGGGAAGAACACAAACCCCAGACCTAAGGTGTCATATGGCCCAAAGGCTTCATACAGACAGAGGACCACTCATGGTCACCCTAACGCCAACGTTTTGCAGGAGAACCGTTATGAGACTCATGAATATGAGCGAGTTTCCTCTAACCGCTATGTTCACAAAACTAAGAAGTTTTCTGCATATTCATATCAGTACTATTCTCCTCCTGCGAAGCTATTTTCTTGGGCTCCCAAGCAAAAGTTCTCAGATGCTGCACTTAGACTCATTGCTTCTAAGCCACCCCTGAAGATGTGGGTGGTTAAGAAGAATTAACTTCTCTTGCAGGGAAATCTCTCCAGCCGGAAAGCAAAATCTTCTGACGACAATGCTGGAGACCTAAAACATCTTGTGGGACGCAAGATAAAATGCTCCAATGGTCTTATCATGTATTTAATCCCAGGGTTCCTTGACGAGCATCCTATCATGCCTAACTAGAATTTAAACTTTGATAATATGCTTGTTCGCTACATGTTTTTGCTTCACAATACTCTTGGTGAAGCCTATCCCGCTAACTATACTGTAGGGTACAACTCCGAAGGCCACTGAATGGATGATGGACAGTGGCTGCACCAACCACATGACCAATGATCAATGTCTTCTTATGGATTCAACCCTATGTTCATCTAGTAAGAGCCACATCACATTCGCTGACACTTGTAAAAGCAAGGTATTGGGTCTTGGTAGAGTTGCTATCTCAAAGGATCAACACATGGATAAAGTGATGCTTGTTAAATCCTTGGATACAGCTTAATGTCTATGTCAATGCTCTGTGATCTAAACATGATTGTGATATTTGGAAAATATCGTCGTCTTGTGCTAATGGAATCTGACAAATCTTTAGTCTTCGAAGGCTATCAAAGAGGTGATCTGTATATGGTAGATTTCTCAGCAGGACGACAGCTTGTCATATGTCTTCTAGCAAAGGCTTCAGAATGCTGGCTAAGGCATCAATGGCCAGGACATCCGGGCATGAGGAACCTGTACATCATTGGCATCGAGGGCGTCAAGTTCAAGAAGGATCATCTATGTGGTGCTTGCAAAGCTGGAAAGATGACTAGAGCCAAGCATCCTTCGAAGATAATCATGACTACCTCACGTCCCTTTGAGCTGCTTCACATGGACCTATTTGGCCCTACTCACTACTCTACCCTTACTACTACTTCACATCTCTATGACTTTGTCATTGTTGATGATTACTCGAGATACACCAGGGTGCAAATAATTCTATATAAGACTGAAGTGCAGGATATCAACAAACGCTTCGCAAATCGGTCCATGACGAATTATGGCATCAAGATCAAGCACATCCCGAGTGACAATGGCACTAAGTTCAAGAACGTTGGTCTCGACACTTATCTTGATACTTTGGCATCACACATGAGTTCTCTGCTCCCTACACACCTCAGCAGAATGGCGTCGTGGAGCGCAAGAATAGAACACTCATTGAGATGGCACGGACGATGATTGATGAGTACAAGACTCCAAGAAATTTCTGGCCCGAAGCCATTGATACTGCATGCCACATCATCAACAGAGTATATCTTCAAAAGTTCCTACAGAGAACGTCTTATGAACTTCTGACTGGTAAGAAGCCAAACGTAAGTTACTTCAAAGTCTTTGGTGCTAGGTGCTGGATCAAGGATCCACATCACCCGTCTAAATTTGCACCGAAAGCACACTAAGGTTTTATGCTTGGTTACGGAAAGGAGTCGCAAACCTACAGAGTATTAAACCTCTTTCACTACAAAGTGGTTGAAACTATAGATGTGCGGTTCGATGAGACTAATGGCTCGCAAAGAGAGCACCGGCCAAATGTGCTAGATGAAGCTACACCCGGTGAAGCTATCAAGCTGATGGGTACTGGAGAAATCATACCCACCGAGGAATAGGTTGAGGATAAGATCATCATTTCTGACCTTATCAACCTGAAGACAATGCTCCGTCTGAAGCCAATGCTGGAGATGAAGACATTAATCAGTCTGATCAAAATCTTCGTCCAGCTGATCCTCGAGTCGCCAATGAAGTCCAGATTGAGAACATCATTGACAGCATCAATGCTCCTAGTCCTCTCACTCAATCAAGATCTACACAACTAGAAAACTATTGCGGTCACTTTGCCTTTGTCTCTATATCTGAACCCAAGAAAGTCAAAAAAGCCTTCATGGAACCTGAATGGATTCAACCTATGCAAGAAGAGCTTCAATAGTTTGAGCTGAATAATGTCTGGGAGCTTGTCAAATGTCCTGATCCTCGCAAGCACAACAAGCAAGATGAACTTGGACAAGTTGCACTACAAAAATACACACTTCCGTGATGATATGTGTTTGTCACAGCAGGTCGCGTTTTTTGTCATGCATGTACATCCATGACAAATTTATGACAGAATCAAGATAGTCATACTTGTGCTGTCGTAGAAGTGTTCCATGACATTACCAAAATTATCATCATGGAAGTGTCCACTTCCATGACGATAAATCGCGCGTCACAGAAGTGCTTTCGTCAAGGGTGACCGGCACGTGGCATCCACCGTAACGGAACGCCGTTAAGCTAACGGGTCAGGTTTTGGATCCGATAACCCGTTAACAACCCCGACCAATGGGGATTTTCCACGTGTAAAATCATCATTGGCTGGAGGAGACACGTGTCAGGTCCGCGTTGGCATAGGTGTCACTCATCCAATGGGCGAGAGGCGCCTATGATATGTTGACACGTGGACCGGGCCATCAAGTTTAAATGGGCCGGCCCAACTAAAGGCCCACAAGATTTTGCAGACCATAATGGGCCGACCTAGCTAAAGGCCCATGAGATTTTGCAGACCATAATGGGCTGGCCCAGCTAAAGGCCCACAAGATTTTGCGGGCCATAATGGGCTGGCCCAGGTAAAGGCCCACAAGTTTTGTGTGTGCCATAATGGACCGGTGCTACGTCTTGAGCTTGCGTCGGTTTTCCTCGAAGAGGAGAGGGTGATGCAGCAAAGTGTAGCGTAAATATTTCCCTCAGTTTTGAGAACCAAGGTATCAATCCAGTAGGAGGCTCCTCAAAAGTCCCACGCACCTACACAAACAAACTGAGAACTCGCAACCAACGCAATAAAGGGGTTGTCAATCCCTTCATGGCCACTTGCGAAAGTGAGATCTAATAAAGATAGTATGATAAGATAAATATATTTTTGGTATTTTATAAGATAGATGCAAAAAGTAAAGATGCAAATAAAGATAGATTGAAAACAAATATGATAAGAGATAGAACCGGGGGCCATAGGTTTCACTAGAGGCTTTTCTCAAGATAGCATAAGTATTACGGTGGGTGAACAAATTACTATCGAGCAATTGATAGAAAAGCGCATAGTTATGAGATTATCTAGGCATGATCATGTATATAGGCATCACGTCCATAACAAGTAGACCGACTCCTGCCTGCATCTACTACTGTTACTCCACACATCGACCGCTATCCAGCATGCATCTAGAGTATTAAGTTCATAAGAACTGAGTAACACATTAAGCAAGAAGACATGATGTAGAGGGATAAACTCATGCAATATGATATAAACCCCATCTTGTTATCCTCGATGGCAACAATACAATACGTGTCTTGCAACCCTTTCTGTCATTGGGTAAGAACACCGCAAGATTGAACCCAAAGCTAAGCACTTCTCCCATCACAAGAAAGATCAATCTAGTAGGCCAAACCAAACTGATAATTCGAAGAGACTTGCAAAGATAACTCAATCATACATAAAAGAATTCATAGAAGATTCAAATATTATTCATAGATAAACTTGATCATAAACCCACAATTCATCGAATCTTGACAAACACACCGCAAAAAGAGTTTACATCGAATAGATCTCCACAAGAGAGGGGGAGAACATTGTATTGATATCCAAAAAGAGAGAAGAAGCCATCTAGCTAATAACTACGGACCCGTAGGTCTGTGGTAAACTACTCACAACTCATCGGAGGGGCAAGGATGTTGATGTAGAGGCCCTCCGTGGTTGCTTCCCCCTCCGGCAGAGTGCCGACAAGGGCTCCAAGATGGGACCTCGCGGATACAGAAGGATACGGCGGTGGAAATTGTGTTTCGTGGTGCGCTTGGATGTTTTTGGGGTACGTAGGTATATATAGGAGGAAGAAGTACGTCGGTGGCCGCCCGAGGGTCCCACGAGACAGGGGGGCGTTCCCTATAGGGGGGCACGCCCTCCTATCTCGTGGGGTCCTCGGAGGCTTCCTGACTTGCACTCCAAGCTCTCCGGATCAGATTTGTTCCAAAAATAACGCTCCCGAAGGTTTCATTCCGTTTGGACTCCGTTTGATATTCCTTTTCTTGGTAATACTGAAATAGGCAAAAAAACAACAATATGGGCTGGGCCTCTGGTTAGTAGGTTTGTCCCAAAAATGATATAAATGTGTAAAATAAAGCCCATAAACATCCAAAAGAGGTAATATAATATCTTGGAACAATAAAAAATTATAGATACGTTGGAGACGTATCAGCCGGCCCAGGTAAAGGCCCACAAGATTCTTGCGGATCATAATGGGCCGGCCCAGCTAAAGGCCCATGATATTTTGCCGACATTAATGGGCCGACCCAGCTGTAGGCCCACAAGATTTTGAGGACCCTAGTAGGCCGACCCATTAACTGGCTGCCATGTTTTGGGCCAAATGTCGGCCCATATTTGATCCGGTCCATTAATGGCCTGCCACGTCCGGGCCTAATAATGGCCCATATGAGATCCGGCCCGTTAAAAGCCTACCACGTTCTGGGCCAAATTATGGCCCAGATCAGGTCCGGCCCTTTAAGAGGCTTTGGGCTCAATTATGGCCCATATCAGATTCGGCCCATCCACTGGACGCTATGCTTTTGGGCCCACTTGCTAAAGGCCCATTTAGTAATTCGGCCTAATATTAGTTTCGGCTTGTTAAGGGCCCGTTTAACATTTCGGCCCTATATTAATTTTGGCCTGTTAAAAGCCCGTCATATAGTTGGGCCTAACTACGACCCGGTTTGCATCCGGCCTGCTCGCAGCCAATATCTGATTGGGCCGAACAAGGACCGAGACAATTTTGGCCTGTTAAAAGCCCGTGATTTGATTCGCACAATCATGGGCCGGGGTCCATTTCAGGCTGCTACCGGCCCGTGAGCTGTTCGGCACGTTTCAGGCCCAACCTACATTGTGATTGCATGACAGCCCGATTATGTACCGTAATTTTACGGTTTAGCCGGTTTACTGCGAAGACAGGATATATATACAGTAAAATAACTGCAGCATCGTGAATAAGAAAAAACCTAGACTATACAATAAAGAAATTATGGCATATTACATCCACTGGGCATCAAAGTTTGCCAATATGATAATAAAGCACAAGCAGACAGCAGATTACATACACTAGGCAAATAAACACGGCGACAAAATAATATACAAAACCGACAACACTTCAATAGAGTTCAAGAAAGGTTAGCCCTGCTGGGGAGCTATAGCGCAAGCAGCCGAGGAAGATGATGAGACTGCGCTTGTTCAACACTTATATCTTCCTCACTCTGAAAGATAAACAAGCAGACAAATGACAGGTTTTCACATAAAAGTATCAGTTCTGACAATTCATCACATTTCTTACTGACGAATAAAGTGACATAGTTTAAAATTGCATTAACACAATATGGTATTGTTCAGGTCAAGACATGGCAGGAAATGACATTGTGAAGGAGTTGGCAGCTTCACGACACCACGGGATTACAGATCAAGAACTCATAAGTATCAATGGTTAGTGTGCTGTCAATTTATCCCATTTCAAATTGGCAAATAAAGAGACGGTTTAAATAATAGTAGAATGATATGACATTGCTCATAGTTAAGACATTGTAGAATATGACATTGTGTTGTAGTGGGTAGGTTCACCACACCATTGAATTACGGATGAAGAACAGAAGCATACATGCAGTGAAAAAAGAAGATACTTGCTCTGTATAGTTTAATTTACATGGTATGAAGAAGAAACTTGGTTGTACAACTGAAAACTTAAATTGAGAAGGACAAACTTTTGTTTATGAACTACATAATAAACTTTAAACATGCAATTTGATGCAAACACAAAAAATAAACAGCTGGTGCAGTCATGCCTAACCAAATATATACAACAAAGTTTGAAGGCTTGAGAAGGACAAACTTACATTATTGGTGAAGACAGGCTCTATAAAGGCCTTGTCCATGCTGATGGGGGGGGGGCAATTCAAGAAGTTTACCACAAAATCTTCTTCATTAGCATTGCCTTTATTCTACATTTTGTTAAGAGTAAATATAGATGTGATAATATACGAAAAAATGGAGAATATTTAAGATAAGATGAAGAGTGATGCTACATAACCAAGTAGCTATAAATGTAAGTGCAGCGATACAGGCAAAAGGTATAGCCAAGAGCAATTCACAGCTAAACTTCTTCAGTACCAACCTTATGGTAAGAGTAAATGTAGATCCGATGAGTAGAAAATGGAGGGCAAAGGAAAATAAGCTGCAGAGTGATGGTACATGAACAACTACCTGTCATTATAAGTACACTGGTAAAGGACATCATGTACTTACAAGAACAATGCAGAGCTAAAAAAATGATTGGCATTGGATATATTCTACAATAATGTAACCATTCATACAGATCAGATAATTTGGAGCGAACAATTGATAAGCAAGCTATCATGCATACTGCTCTCACATAATGAACCAGGTATGTATGCAAGTAGAGTGATACAGGACAACAGGTACTAACAAGAGCAAATCAGCGGGCAGCATATTTGCGATATCCTGTCGTTCTTTTCAAACCGGAATTCTTCTTCGAGCAGATTTCCTGCAAAAAAGATCCGTAAGGCACATGCGGAAAAGTAGAAGTTCAAATTGTCATGTGATTTCATAGACAGTACCTCATCCTGGGAATGATACCAGTGCATAACAAGGTTTTTCCATTCAATGTCTTCTAAATTTAGCACAGGAGACTTCACCGGAAATTCGTTTATAGACTTGCCATCAAAGTGCGATTTCCTCAGGTAACACCGATACTGCTGGAATGCTTCCTTGAAAAGCACAAGCAAGCCTTACTCGTCATGACTATCCAGATTGACCCTCGCCTAGTTACAACAATGTAATGTAAATCATGGATGTGTTCAATCAGCAGAAAACAGGAAAATAATAACCATGAATAATAGCACTTACACGTAAGTTGGACAGGAAGATGTGAAAATGGTGTTTGTCTTCACTATAATCTTCGCATGATGGGAATATATGCATGTAGTCCCTAACAACATTGAAAGCATTGTCTTTTAAACTGGGAATAAATGGAATGGGGTTCCAATCTACAGGAATTGGTCGTCTTTGCAGTTGGGATAGGTCTTCGGCCAGTGGACTTGCTGTACTTTTTGCTGGAGTGGGATTTTTCTGTGGTACGGCTGGTGATATGGCAAATGAAATCAGTATACCTTTTGCTGGAGTGCAGGTCCTGTGTGGTGGGGCAAGTGGTGTGGCCAGTGAAGTATGGGTACAGTCTACTGGAGTCGGTCCTACGTTTTGTGTCACTAGTTGTACATCCAATATAAGTGGGGTGCTGTCTGATTTCTCCGGCACCACCACGTTTTTCAAGGACTTTGCTGGTGCTCCTTCAGGTTCGGCAATCACCCTCTTCCTTTTTGATGCCTGATGCACAAGAACAACATTTGAGTGAAAAAACATGGTATGATGACATATGGAATATGTATTGATAATGCATGTGCATGGCATCTCGACATATCTGATGAGTAAACTAAGCAGATGGCGGTGCAACAATGTATAAGAAATGCAAGACAACATATGCAAGATACTCGCAATCAATAAAACCTTGCCAAATTAGAACAGGCACCTTGATGGGTGAACAGGACAGGCCATCTGCCTTTGACTCCTCGAGGTTAGAATAGTCATTAGGATCATATTCTGAACAAGAATCAATAGGTGGGGAGCGTATGAGTTTCATTGCATCCAGAATGGAACTCAATTCCTTGATGACAATTTTGCAAGTCATTACAGTGTTTAGCTTCAAGAGTGGACTGCTGCTAGTGCGACACAAAGCAGCTACACAGATCATAGTGTAGATATAACAGGAAAACCGTACGCATCAGAGTAAAATCAGCAAAGTGGACCTTGCTGGATTATATGTGCTAGTATTGCTGGTACGGCTAGAAAGGCTTCGGATACCAATTCTCTTCAACAGAAGGTGCGGTACTATTAATATCAGTGTAACTCTCAAAGGCGACACAGCTCCCCGCATTTCCTTGCTATTTTTATAGGATTCAAGTGGGCAGGTCACTACAAATCCTATTCCTATGTTTACAAAATCCTACGAATCAAAGAGGCTCAAAGTGTCCATCACAACTGACCGTACAGACCTCTACACTGCAAATGTCCCTGCTCATCTTCAGTACAAGGAACATAATGTACTACAATCATACTCCCTCCATTCCAAAATATAAGTCTTGGTAGAGATTTCCACTATGGATCACATACAGATGTATCCAGATACATTTTAGAGTGTAGATTCACTCATTTTGCTCCATATGTAGTCCATGGTGGAATCTATACAAAGACTTGTATTTAGGAACGGAGAGAGTACATATTAAAGAAGAATGGAAGAGGAACATGGTAAAGAAGAGCAAGCAAACTTCGGATAATAAAATGTTGGTTGCGCAGTGCCCACACATGATGAACCAGAGCGCATTAAGAAGGCAACTCCCAGCTATCCCTCGACCATTTCAGGCGGTTGGATGAAGAACCTATGTCTCCTAACCCTTTTTCTTCCTCGTCTCTGATTCTTCCCATACAAAACACCGCACAGGCCGCCGGCCGGACCACCGGCCCCCACCGCCTGTGTTCCTCCACCACCCCACCCCCACCCCCACCCCAACCCCCACCCGCATCGAGTTTTCTTCCTTCAGCGAGGCCCCACAACCACCCGAGCCCCTTCGTTTGCACAGGCGAACTCCGGCGAGCTCTAAAAAATCGACTGACCCAATTTTGAAATTTAGTCTACTGTGATTTAACTAGTGTGGAATATAAAAGGGGAAAACCATAAGCATTGGGAGTATTGAGTTGAGCGTGCCATGGCGGATCTAAAGGTGCAAACCGGACAAAGGCAACTTCGCAACCAAGACAAGAAATTAGAGTGAAGCAGTGGCGATCTATTTTCTTGCTGCAATAAATAAGTTGAGCAGATACGAAAGAGTACCGCCTCTGGTGCGGCGCCATGTACGCATCTGCTGAGAATTTGACGGTGCTGCAGTAGTGATGGCTGTCGATGGCGTGGAAGCAGATCTAGGAGGGTAGACGGTGGGGGCATGGTGCGGTGGATGAGACGATCGTAGGAGCGGCGCCGGCAAGGTGGACGACGACGGGGATGAAGCGAGAGGACGGGATGCAAGGACCCCGGTCTGAAGCCATGGATGAGAGAGGTCGATCTCTTGTAATGGACGGCGGCATCGGGGTATCTGCTCCGGCATGGTGGAGGAGGACGGCGGTGGATGGGGTGCGGACGACGGCGTATGGAGGAGGGTGGGGTGGAGAGGGTGTTTTGGCGCCCACGGAGTACGAATTGGGAAAAGGGAGGTAGAGAGGAAGGGGGAACCATGTATTCAGGGCGCGCTTGTCTCAAATGCGAGGAAATTTACAAACTTAGCCCCCGTTTCAAATTTCTACTACATCACAACAATATTAGTCGGTTGGGGATAGGACGGTAATCTCGCATACACCGAATATTTGCCGACGAGAGTTTATTTTTAGCTTCCACCGTGTATGAATATGAATCAGGGATGGAGCCGATTTCGGCTGAGGACACACTGTGTTTTGGCGCCTACCGTGTATGAATCCGGGTGAGAGGCGGTTACGTCACGTTTGGGTGAAATTACAAAGCTATCCCTATCAAAACCAATAGAAATCCAGCAGATAGGCTTTGCGTGGCAAGGATAGGCAGTAGTAATTTCCATCTCACAGATTTTGGTTTCGGGCGGTTACTGCGACTTTCCCCGCTTCGTTCAAATTTCACAGAGTGCATGTTTACTGTGCCAACTCAATTCGAATCCCGTTTGTATTCTATTTTTTTGGGCGGGATCCATTTTCAATTGGAATTACATTCTATATACATCATTTTTTATATATACTTTCAAAAGCACAACAAAGAATTCTACTCCTTTATATGTATAATATGATTTACAAATACAACGATATCAAAATTTTAAGGTTGAATTCAAAAAAATTTAACCAAATTATTTTCTACTAAAATGTATGGATCAGTAATATGTACATATTAAATAACATAGATGTGCGTGAATTCATATGAGTATGCATGTTTGATAGATCAATTTTGGTTTGAGTATGGATTACATGTATCATCATCTCGAATTCAAATATTTGAATCCCTTTTTGTTCACTCCTTTCATGCCCATCTCTCTCGCATTCCTTCAGGTAGCTATCACTCTCTTTTGTCCAACTCACCCGCATACTCACTTCATGTTTCTCCTATCCTCGCAAACATGGTCTCTCGACGTCTCCCTTGAGAAGTGTCACACTATCCCTATAATTATACATTACACGGTTTTCATTATCTCTCACATCTCTACTATTCTCTGGTATCACTCGGTACCTAAGCTTTCTTTTTCACCACCACACACACAGTCTCCACTCGTCTTTCACTTTGTCTTTCTCTCTATGGGATTCTCTCACACAACCTATATGTCTCTACATATGACTCATACCACTAAAATTACTCTCTCTCTCTCCTGTAGACACAACATTTGTTACGGTCTCCTTTTCGTCTCCATCCTAGACTGACATTATTCATTTGTTTACCGATCAGACAACCCTGACTACCATCTCCTCTCTCTCTCTCTCACAGACACACACACACAACTCCTGCTTCCACTCCCCTTCCCGACTACCGTCTCTCTCTCTCTCTCTCTCACACACACACACACAAAACTCTCGCTTTCGCACCCCGACTCGTATTTCTCTCACAAACATTTATCGACTAGCTAGCCTCTAGATAGGTTTATACACCCGCACACTCATGCTTCCACTATCGCATACATGTCTCTCTCCCGCTCCTTATATCTATGTAGATTTTTCTTCCCTTCTTGAGACACGCCCTCTCGATCGTGCACACACACACTATCGCCTCATTTTAAGCTCATACCTATCACACACACTCCTTGTGTCTTTGTCACACATGCACTCCGTCCTCCTCCACTCTCCCTCTCTCTCACACACACATGGGCTTTTTGCAACAACTAGCAAGATGCCCATGCGTTGCACGGAACATCAAGATGCATTTGTATGAGTAATTTATCTTGTGGGGGAAAGGATGAACGAGGGAAGGCCTTATTTGCAAATGTGGAGAGGGTGTGGGTATATTTTTGCAAAATTGCCATAGTTTCCTTCCTATCCGTCAGATATAGATCGGACGGCGTATATTGCAGGATGGCTGGCACACGATCATCACCGACAATGCTTTTTATAGGAGTAGGGATAAAAAATGGAGTTAGTGATGATGGTGGGTCTGCCATCCTGCAATGTAGGTCGTCCGACTTATATCTGACCGATAGGAAGGAAAATATGGCAATTTACCCGCACTCTTCACCACATTTGCAGATAAGGCCTTCCCTCGTTCATCCTTTTCTCCCACAAGATCTTGATGTTCCGTGCAACGCACGGGCATCTTTCTAGTAAGAGTAGAAATTAGACATATACCACTTATTGAATCTTGAAACCAACAACATTCCTCCCTTATCTCATCAAAACCGCCAAAGGAATATATTTTGAGTGAAACATAACATATTTTTAGTGATATACGTATTTCAAAACTAGACTTTTTTCTATCAAATCGGTGAATATGTATTAATCTACTTTGATCGTGTGGCAACGCATTGGCACATTGCTAGTAGTTATTATAATTTTTAGGACACCAGACAAACGGTGGAGTACATATACGAAGAGAAGAGGCGCACACACGTAGTCGGACTCTCGCGGTCTCGCACACATGAGTGTTACGTAAAGGCGACGTTAACAAATAAACCCTAAAACCCTAGGTGCACGATTGCCGCATTCACGGGTACCGGGTACGTGGTGGAGCACCTTTGTAGGAATAGACAGCTCGCGTGATAATTTGATCCGTTGGAGTTGATGGTCGGGACCACAGGTGAACGACTTGGAGCGTGGTGGCTCGCCAGTTGCCACAGATCGAGTAGCCACGTTTAAAATATCATTTTTTAGCGGGGTTAAGAGTTCCGATTTTCAATGGCGCGTTATAAGTAGTAAGTAGTTTTTAGAATGATTGGTATGGAGCGAAAATGGAAATCATAGTACTATGTACCTCCTTGGCGTATGGTTGTATGGGTTTATGTTGCGAGATGTTGAACTTGGTAATTCTAGGGAAAATACTATGGTTTAGATTTAGATGCTGGTTTTCAGTAATGAAAATTGGAAGGGGAAAACCTTCTATGATTAAAAAAAACTACTACCTCCATTCTGGTTTACTAGTCCCCATCGTACTTTAGGTCAAAGTTTGTCCTTGAATTTTACATGTAAAATGTGAATGGAAAACGAGATTTTGTTATACCCAAACAAAAAAGGACTGGAGGGAGTGATTGCTCCAACACAGACGCGACCTCTAATAGCGCAGGCATTGAACCGGCGCGCCGGCCAAGAGGGCCGCACTCGCTGCAGGCCCGGCTGAGCACGCCTCCTCGCCGCGTGTAACCAGCTTAAGACTGCCCCACCTGCCTTCATTAAATCCGCGCGTGTGCCGGCAACACGTCCTTCCGTGAGCCGGCAAGCATTTTAGAACAAAAAAATGACTAAAATATAATTAATTTACGCATGGTCTTGACTTGTTGTGCTCGCACTAGTAGCAGGAACTAGTAGAGGTTTTTCTTTATTTATAACTCTCCTCACATTTTTTGGCTTTGAAGTGAATCATGGTTGTGGACATCATGTATGAATGTGCAGATATTTTTGAACATGAGTTTGATGTGGAAGTTGAACTTGGAATGTCGGGCTTGCGCGTGAACTATACCATGTCTAATGCTTCATCTGTTATTGTTTGGAATGTAATCGATGTTATTACATGACCCAAAAAAACATTTTGTGCCACATCAGTAGATGCACGGACATCACAACAGGCATGCTGACTGGATAAACATTTGAACCTAGCTATTATGAAGGAAATTTTGTATTGACAACAGTTTTAGATAGCAGGAGACGCCTAGCCTGCTATGCCTCTGCTAGCTTATTTCTGGCTTCTTCAATCTCTTCTTTGGCTTGGGTGAAGAGAGCATCTGATTGCTCTTTTCGCTTCTTCAGGAACTCAGCTACATTCTCGAAGGCTACTGCACACTTTCTTTCAGCCTTTACTAATGCCACGAGGACACGAACAGTTGACGACTCCACCTGGCTTGTGTGTAATCCAACATCATCTGGGAATTTGCACCTTGTGTCTAATCCAGCTAGGGCTGCAAACGAGTCGAGTTCGAGCGAGTTGGAGTTGGCTCAGATCAACTCATATTAAAATTCGAGTGATCTCAAACTGAGTGAAACTCAAGATCGAGCTCTTGAACATGACTCGTGCTCAGCTTGTAACGATCTCGAGTCGATCTCGAGCTAGTTTCGAGCTAAATGAGATGGTAAAAATTAAAAATCTATGGTGATTATTCCAACTAAATAAGGACACAACACGACACAACTTTGTAGGGAAAGAGCTCATCTTGGTCTCTTCGGTGAACTAGCAATAGATGGTGGTCTTCGTGGACGAGAAACAAGAAAACAAAGGTGCATATGCTGGGAAATTTTTGTCCAAAACAACAGGAAATTTAAGACGTAGTCGACCATGTACCATAATTAAACCTAAATCTTCTCTCACTTAACTAACCTTCCACGTTTGCCGGTAAATAAAATGGAGACAAATCATGCACATCATATATGGTAGTAACAAATTATCTTATTTCCATTTAATATATGGCGGGATCATTTAACATAATGGTTTCATGTCGAGCTATCGAGCTAAAATTGAGCGAGCCAATATTGGCTCAAGATCGTCACGTTTCTCGGTCGAGCTACATAAACTGTTCAAACTCAACTTGTTTCTTTTCAAATCGATCTCGAGTCGAGCCAAAAACGAGTCGATCTCGAGTAGCTCATGAGCCTTGAGCTTTTCTTGCTGCCCTAAATCCAGCATCATTAGGGAACTGGAACCTTGTGTGTAATCCAGCCTCATTTTGGAAACATGATCTCAAGGTTGACCGTACTTCCCTCCTCGCAGGAACTGCATCCTGACATGAAGTTACTTCTTTTTTAGATCAATACTCAGAGCAACCTAGATCCATTTAGTAGAAGCCAGATAAACAGAACTCGGAGAAGTGAATTCAAAAGGAAAAAATAATATAAAAACAGACTACAAGGTGAGAAGACCCACTTCCTACATCAAGCTGAAAATGAAAGCATTAGGACGATTAAGACTTCTTATTACACATCGAAGAACAGCACGCTTAAGAGAAACAGAAACTACAACATATACACATCGAAGAACACGAGGCTAAACGAAAGTAATTGAAAGGGTGTTACTTACCAAAGCTCGTTTTACAGGTTCGGTGCCGCTCCTCTTTAACTTGCCATGCTCCTTGAAGATGTCCCCAATATCCCGTGTTTGGTCTTCATTGCTCGTCTGCATGTTTGCACTCGTGGTTTTAAAATCTCAACATGGCAAGAAAAATATACTACTTGTAATACTCGCACATCTTGTGGGCAACATTAAAGCACTCGTCTGCCATGTTAGAGCATCTCCAATCACAACGCGCGGCGCTTTAAAAAAGCGTTTACAGTGTTGAGATCAAGAAGTAGAGACTAGAGAGTAGAGGATAGTTCTCAGCATAGATAGATAAAAAAAGATACTTCAACTACTCCTCGTCGTCCGACTCCTACTCGGCGATGTCTTCTTCCGACGTCTGACTGTAGGCGTGAAGATACCGATCGTCGTCGGATTCCCAGGGTGATGCTGGTCCTAGCCTCATGTTGAATTGAGCGTCCGCTTTTCGCCTACGCTTGTCCTCGTGAATTGCGGCTCGCTCCGCCCTCCTCTTATCCCTCTCCGCCATCCTTTGCGCGTAAAACTCGCGCTCGTTGATGATTTCCTGCAGGAAGTGTTGGCGCCACAGCGCCATGGCTTCCTCGTCCATCTCGGAGATGCCAAGACGGTGCTCCCACCTCCGATTGTCGCGACGATCCTCATCGGTTCTAAGCCGCGGGAAAGGCGCGAGC
The DNA here is from genome assembly GCA_963921465.1 of Triticum timopheevii. Taxonomy (NCBI): domain Eukaryota; kingdom Viridiplantae; phylum Streptophyta; class Magnoliopsida; order Poales; family Poaceae; genus Triticum; species Triticum timopheevii. Next base: position 149,004,749 of record OY997270.1, read on the forward strand.
TCCTACGCCCGCTCCCGCGTCGGCCCGTTGGGGAAGTTCAATGTTCTATGAGGCCACCAGAGGCGCCACGCCGTCGTGTCGTACGCGCGGGCGGCCTCATTGGCGGTGTCGAAATTGCCGAAGCTGAGGCGCATCACGCGGAACCGGATCTCGGTGGAGATGCCGCCGGAGGGGCGCGCAAGGACGCCGTGGTATCCCAAAGTTTCCGGGCGACGCGGCAACATGGTGGCGCGGCGGCGGCAAGGCGAGAAAGAGCGGGGAGAGAGCGGTGGCGAGGCACAGAGCGGGGAGAGAGCGGTGGCAAGGCACAGAGCGGTGGGAGGGCGTTGGATTCTATAAAGCGCCCCGGACGCCACGCGCCAAAACTAGCGCACGCCCGACCGCTTTTTCCCGCGCACATGTGATCCTTTCCCGACGTCTCTGCTATCTCTACTCTCTTCTCTACTGTTATATTTATTTTATATTTAATATTTAATATTTGTCTCTACATCTCTACTGTGTACTTTTTTTTCTCTATACTTTTTTTCTTGCAATACAGGCCGTCCGATTTACATCTGACAGATAGGAAGGAAACAAATGAGAATTTTGCAAAAAGATACCCATACCCCTCTCCAGATTTGCAAATAAGGCCTTCCCTCATTCATCCTTTTCTCCCACAAGATAAACTACTCATACAAATGCATCTTGATGCGTGCAACGCATGGGCATCTTGCTAGTTCTAAAAAACTTTCCATCATTTGCCACACTACTGGTTGCAGATGAAAAACCTACCCAAGCACAACGCGATACAGGAGCGACGCACAATTACAAGCTGATATTCTGGTGGAAAATGGAGGCTATAACCAATTACTTCTACGGGAACAATAGCACCCAGGGAATTTGAAGGGTAGGTATGAACAAAATTGGAACTGCACATGTACTGCTAAGTGATACAATACACACATTACCAATCGAGGAGGAGAACGATGGTCGCGACGGCCTCTGTGAGTCATGGTCGGCAACGGGAGTCAGTTCATTGTCCACGACGGTGGTACTTCTGCGCTTGGCGTCGGCTTCCGGGAAGCATATTCGAGACCGTGGAAGACGATGCCGGGGAAGAGGCTTCGTGTACGACGACGACGGTGGACCGGCTCCAGTGCGGTGTACGAGGTCATCGATGAGGCAGATGCGCTGCAGTGGACGAGTGCGTCGATGTAAAGGGGAGGAGCACGAAGGCTGCGGTGCCGTGGAGAAGTCTATTTTGCGGTGGGGATAGAAAATGGGGAGTATTCAGGTGTACTACTTTGGGTGCTGGGGTGGGGTTGGCTGGGTAGGGTGAACCTGACATTACGAAAACAGCCCCCTACCAAGCATCATCCGTAGGCTTGTTCCGAAGGCTATGATGGTAACTTCCCACTGCTCGAATCAGGGTCGCGGGAGATTTTCCTGCCAACCTCAAAATTTTGTGACACTGAACTCCCTGGGTGGCGTGTTTAGTGATTCAGCTAAGCAACTAGCGAGTAGTAGTAGTAAACTCTGCATATTAGGTTTGACCAAAGTCAAACTTCCTAAAGTTTGACCAAGTTTATGGAAAAATATAAACATTTACCATAACAAATATGTATGATGTGAAAGTACATTCAACAATGAATCTAATGGTATTTATTTGCTATTGTGTATGTTAATATTTTTTGTTATAAGCTTTCTGAGAGTTTACAAAACTTGACTTTGACCAATGCTAATACGCGGACTTAAATAAAAACGGAGGGAGTACACATTTGTTTTCTTAGTTTGTAGTGAAATAATCATTTGTTGAAATTGTGAAATAAATATATTAGGCTATTGACTTCGAATGTAATGGTCTGTACAATTCAATAGTTACAATCATTGTCGAATCCCAAGATGTATACAAGGTCTATAATACTTCACAACATGCTCAAACTCACATAATCCCAGTCAAATGAGAATCTAAATGAATTTCATAGTTATTACTTTGTAGGATGCAACAAAACCAACCATAACTATACATCAGCCATTATAGAAGCAACATTTTGACATATCCCAATGTGTGAATGAAACGTGCAGAGAGAGCTTTTGAAGATGGAGCAGATAGGGCGGGAAAGATTGTATGTATGTGGACGAGAGAGTAGGAGACAAACCTAATGAGACAAAGAGAGAGAGAGATATAGAGAGAGAAAAAGAGAGGAAGAAGTTAGGTCTGTGAGAAAGATGGAGAAATGTAATATACGTGAGATGCATGTGCATCCAGATTCTGTATACATGGAAGGAGAAGAGACAACATGTTTGATGAGAGAGCTGGAAAAACATGGACAAGAGGGAAGGATCTCGTGGGTTGAGGGATTGATAGTTTTGTGCGGGGGAGAGAGGGATTGATAATTTTGTGCGAGAGAGAGAGAGAGAGGGTGGGGGGAGGAGTCAGTCAGCCGTCTTCACATCACCCTGCTTCCAAATGGCCCGCATTCTCTAGAGCGGTGTGGTCGTCATCTTTGATCTGCTCGATGCCCACTTTGAAGATTGAGGTGTTGTGAATGTTGGGGTGCAAAGAAGCACAAGCGAGAGTGGTCGCCGTATAACCTTGGATGGGGATGAATTATGTGCTCGGGGGAGGGTGTGTGTGTGTGTGTTGTGCTGTGTGTGTGTCTCTCTCTCTGTGTGTATGTGTGTGTGTGTGTCAGATATTGAGAGAAAACAATCCTAAGGAGAGAAATGGGTATACACGAAGAGATTGTGCGGGCCTTGAGGTGGGCAGGGGCCGGGTGAGGGTGTCAAAATGTGCGCGTTGATGCATGTGTTGCATGCGATCGTGCGAGGAACGGACGAATCGAGAGAGATGGTTGTTGTGTTACAGATGCTCCTCTCTCTCTCTCTCTCTTGCTCTCTCTCTCTCTCACACACACACACACAAGTAAACTAGAGGACCGTTCTCTCATGTATACACAACGTATCGGCATCTGTCTATGTCTCACTCATGCATGATCATTTGCACATTCACACATCTCTATGTCTGTATCACATGCACACCGTCTCCACATTGCCCTTCCGCCACAACACACATATGGACACATACACATGTTCTCTCTCAGTCACACACACAAAGTCAATATTAAAAAACTAGGGCGCACCTAAAATGTCCAAATCCAAATAAACACGAATTGGAGCTAAATTCAAATATATGGAAATATTGCAACGTCAAGAACTTTCCCAGGAAAAAAAGTTGAGTAATATTCGGGGATTGTTTTCACACACACAAAAAGGTTCGATGGATGTCCTTCGAGCGCGACACGGTGATGCACCGTTCGATCGACCACGTGGCCGCGGTTCACGCGCTTGCACAGGATTCCGTATCGTGGCTGTGGTACTAACTAATAAAAGCGCTGCCTAGGTCTAATGTTTACGTGTACTAGTACGACTTTCTTTTAAGTTTGACCAACCTTATATAAAACTAAAGTAAGCTCCCACACGCGCACTCATCAATATGCCGCCGCCGCCTTTGCGCATGCCGGTGCCCGCCTGCTCCGGCCAACAATTTCTCGGCCATCACCGCCATGTCACCGCTATCCATGTGCCATGAAGCCGAAGGCTCACCCGCTCTCGTCGTCTGCAGTCTCTCCTCATGATGTCACCGCACTGCCAAGCACGCGAGCAGCTGGTGGAGCCGCGTCTATGCATGCAACATATGAAGAGGAGGACGAGCGCGTGCTCCAGCATGCCGGCGAGGAGGAACTAGCGTGTCATGGTCGTCTCCGCCCGCTCGGAGGAGGCGCGCATGGTGGCCGTTGCGGCGGATGTCGGTGTCAAAACCAGCGGATCTCGGGTAGGGGGTCCCGATCTATGCGTCAAGGCTGATGGTAACAGTAAGCAAGGGACACAGATGTTCACCCAGGTTCGGGCCCTCTCGATGGAGGTAAAACCCTACTTCCTGCTTGATTAATATTGATGATATGGGTAGTACAAGAGTAGATCGACCACGAGATCGTAGAGGCTAAATCCTAAGAGCTAGCCTATGATGGTATGAATGTAATTGTGATAGGCCTTCTAAGGACCAACCTCTCCGGTTTATATAGACACCGGAGAGGGTTAGGGTTTACATGGAGTCGGTTACAAGGAAGGAAATATAATATCCAGATCGCCAAGCTTGCCTTCCACGCCAAGGAAAGTCCCATCCGGACACGGGCCGAAGTCTTGAGTCGTGTATCTTCATGCTTCAATAGTCTGGACGTTGTACACAGTCCGGCTGTCCGGATACCCCCTAATCCAGGACTCCCTCAGTAGCCCCTAAACCAGGCTTCAATGACGACGAGTCCGGCGCGCAGTATTGTCTTCGGCATTGCAAGGCGGGTTCCTTCTCCGAATACTCCAAAGTGGTTATCGAACACGTAGACCGTGTCCGAATTTGCAAGATGGTCTTCATATGCCACCGTAAAGGGAATGATATTTCACAAAGGCCATCTGCTGACAATTTTTTCCTGATGACGTGATATATATGTTATTATGGTCGGATCATTATTCGATTTGTTTTCCCACAACCAGCTACCGCGCGTATTGCAAGGCGGTTTCTTTGACACGTCTCGTCAAAGCAGAGATCGTGTCCCCTTATCACGGGATCCTCATCAATACTGGTATGGGTGATCTAACCGTGCTGCTAACCATGGTGAGTGGGAGGCAGAGGGGTTCCACCAGGCAAGTGGGGACTATTTCCTTTATAAGGAGGCCAGGTTCCTTTTTCTTTTACCCGCGCCTTCTTCTCCCACTAGCTCATTCCCCTCCGTGCGAGCCCTAACGCCCAAGCACTCTTCTTCCCCGTTGAAGGAAAGTGTCCCGAAGATGTCCGGATCCGGAGCAGGAGGTAGATGGATGGCCTCAACTGTCCAGGAGAAGGACATCAAGAAGCTCCGGGGAACCGGGTATCTAGCCCAGAAGATCGGCCACCGCCTTCGACCGGCGGGACAGGTCGTCCCTACTCCGGTATCTCATGAGAGAGTCATGTTCCTTCCCCATTTTGTCCGTGGGCTCGGGTTTTCCCTTCACCCATTCGTTCGGGGAGTCATTTATTACTACGGGATCAATTTTCACGACCTTTCCCCCAACTCCTTCCTCAACATCTCGACGTTCATCGTCGTGTGCGAGGCTTTTCTCCGGATCCCACCTCACTTCAGCCTATGGCTGAAGATCTTCAATGTGAAGCCCAAGGTGGTGAGTGGCGAACACGCCGAGTGTGGCGGCGCCATGGTAAGCAAGATTCCCAAGGCCATTTGGCCGAAAGGTGCTTTCAACGACTCCGTCAAGGAGTGGCAGCAGCAGTGGTTCTATATCACCGAACCACGCGGCAAGAAGTGGGCGGAAGCTCTAGAGTTCAGATCCGGAGCTCCACTGCGGCTCACGTCCTGGCCCGAGAAGGGACCGAACTGGTGCTCGTCCGATGAGCTGTCACTTCTCCAGACGCGCATTCAGGGTGTGGTCGATAGGGACGTCAAACTCGTCGACGTAGTCCAGGTGATGCTAGCGCTTGGTTCTCCCTTGTTAGCGTCGAGCTTGTACCCTATGGGAATTCGACCCGACTGAGTGCCAAACCCTTCAGGAGCTTTATGATTCCTCCCACAAGGATATCTGGAAGGTGCTCTTTATGTCCGACAAATCATGGCCGGGCCCCGCCGAGGACCGTGGGTATCGATCGTCCCATTCTCCAAGCTCGGTAAGTCACAGCCGCAATCTGTCTATTCATGCCTCAGCTGGCATGTTATGCGGGAGACACCTTAATCGTGTTTTGTTGCGACCTCAGGGATGGATAAAGAAGGTGGAGCGGATACATTGTCCAGCCCCCTGCCGGAGGAACCGGCCGGACCTCTTCTAACGAAGATGCTGGTCCCCGCGCCTTACAAGACGCCAAAGAAAGAGGCCTCCAAGAAGGTGAAAAAGACCCGGGGTGGCCTTCGCCGTCGCGAGGCTTCGTACGCCAAATCCGAAGACTCCAGCGACGATCCATCATCTGAGGGCGAAGAGGAGGAAGCGGAGGAGGATGAGCCCCACTTTGACGGTGGGAGGAAGAGGACGGCCTCCACCTCTCTAGAGGCTGGAACCCCCAAGAGGGGGGAAAATTCCCTCCTAGGGTCATCCCCGACGGCTGCCGATAGCAGCCCGGAGTGGGATCCCAGGGCCCAGCCCCTGGAGAAGCCGTAAGTATCTGAACATGCATATACGTCCGGGATTGATTTTGGGTGTAGTAGTTTTGACTGTTGCCTATATATTGCACAGTCCGGCAAGGTCCTGCGCCGGCCAGTTCTCGTCGGAGGATTCACTGGACTCGGACGCTTTGGCGAGTGAGATGCCTCCACGGGCCCCTTCCCCCAAGTCTGGGCGCGACACTGAGGTGTCATCTCGACAAGACCTGGACCAGGGAGGACATATCCCTGGCGCCGGACACGCGGGGATGGATACGGCCCCCAGGACCTCTAGAGTTCCGGGATCGAGCGAACAGCCACCCCAGATGGCGGGGGGGCTGCCTACGCCGCCGACATCTTCTGTTCAAGCAGAGCTGCCTGGCGGTCTATCGACAGCGTTGAAGAACGCGTCTATTGTCGATGAGCATCGGGCCCTTATGGGCGAGGTGGTTGAGAGGATTCAGTCCGCCGAGAGCGGGTTGAACGCATCCTGTCTTAGCCTTATAAAGGCTTTTGAGGTATGTTTCCTAGGAAACCCTTGAGGAATTGTCATAATATGAGTAGTAGCCCCTGCTACACTGTCCGGCGAAGGAGACAGAGCCGGGCAGGGGATCAAACCCCTGCCTTCGCAGGAGCCTGTGTAAATAATGTATACCCTTTGGTGTGAAAATAGGCATCCGCAGAGAGGACATCCGCTCTTAATGCGGAAGTGTCCGAACTGAAGCAGAGCCTTGCACTGGCCGAGGAAGAACTTGGCCGTGTCAGAAAGCAACTGGAAGACAATCAAGGTATGTTGAAAAACATTTGTCTTGGAGTTGGCACGAACGAATGGTTGTGCAGAGTAAAAAATTATAGTATTGCATGCTCTAGGAGCGGGTGCCGAATACGAGGCACTAAAGAAGGCTTTGGCTGATGCCGACAAGAAGGCTGAGGCCGAACAGGTGCTTTGTGAAAAACACGAGGCCAGGGTTATCACTGCTTAGCGAGAGCTCCAGGAAGCTGTGAAGAAAAGCGAGGGCTTGGAGCAGAGTCTGAAAGGGAAAGAATCCAAGCTCGCCCAAGCTCTCGAGGATGCAGAAGGTGCTTGGGAAGAAGCCCAAGGTGCTACGCGGGACATTCAGGAGGCTCGGAAGGTGCTTGGGAAGAAGCCCAATGGAATCTAGTCGACGTGGTTTTTCCCGTTAGCATACGGTAAGCTATCGTATGGTGGGAAGGTGCCGAGGATTTATTCTTTGGCGTAGCATTTTTGGGTGATCCGAAGACAACCGTTTAGAGTGGTGGGCCAATAGAACTTGGCCTTTGCGCCTTACATCTTTTAGGAGATGTTTTCCATGGCGTCATACCCTTGTGGGCTTTGTGTGTTATGGAGCCCCCGGACTACTAGTTCTAGAGGCACTGCAATTGACTTGCCGTGGTTTATGTGGTCCTGGGCGGTCGGCCGTACTGTTACGCTCTTGGGGGGTCTTGACGAGACGTTTCCCCTTATTGCTTCTGGCGTGCGACCAGCCGCTTTGTTTTGAGGATCCTCCATTCTCTATTGGTATGCTTTGCCGTCCTTCTCGGGGTACCGTGAATTTCACACGGCTGATCCAGCATGTGGCTTCGGTCGAGTTGGCTTGTGCTACTCTTTGTCCGTTTAGCGGACTGAGCATTGCCGGACTTGGCACCAGCTTCCTTGTCTTGATGTTTATGACCTTTGTGTCGAGGCCTGAGGGTGCCTCTTCGTGTGTGCTTCTTGCCACCTTGGACCGTAGTGATGCATGGGCGTCTGTGTGCGTGCCCGCGGTTCTTCGTGTGTGATGCGTGGGCGTCTATGCGCTGTGTGTGCCCTTTATTGGGTTTGTCGAGTTCATACTTTTCGGCGGCCAGTATCTTGGTCCACCTATCCTCTAGCACATCTTGGTCAGCTGTAAGCTGCTCTTGCTTCCTTTGCAGGCTTCTTGCGGTAGCCATGAGCCGTCGCTTGAAGCGAACTTGTTCCACTGGGTCTTCCGGTACGCCGAATTCTTCATTGCCGAGGCTTGCCTTGTCGTCGGAAGGGGGGTGTGTGATTGTCCCTCTCCCAGGATCCCATCGTCATTGGTCCGGCCTGCTTAAGTGTAGGCTGACTAGTGTTGTAATCCTCTTTGGCACCGTACGGACTTGGAGTGGTGCCGATAACGCACATGTTTTTCCTTTCTTCCTGAGGGGTTATCCTCCATTGCCTCGCCGCCACTGGTTTCCGTTGGGGTGTCCACCATATATATATATTGTGTGAGGAGGTGGCTGCCCACTGCCCTGTACGTGGTGGTCCCTGTGGTCCTCCTGCATCGTCGTCCATACCGTCGATGTCTTCGGAGTCAAAGTCAAGCACGTCGGTTAAATCGTCGATCGTGGCAATGAAGTGGGTGGTGGGTGGGTAACGAATTCCGTCGTTGTCTGCTTCCCACTCGAGCCGGACATAGTTCGGCCCGGAGTCTCCTGACAAGGAGAGAGACTTCAATAAGTCCAGCATGTCGCCGAAGGGCGAGTGCTGAAAGACGTCCACCGCAGTGAACTCCATCACCGGGGCCCAACCGGGATCGGCGGGCTCGGGGGCGCGCGGACAGGGACCTACATCCGGATATGAATCCGGGGGTCCGGAGTCACAAGCTCCCTCAGAGGTGGGACCTGTGTTCGCCTCCATCGCCAATGAGGGTACGGCCTGCAGGGCGGGGTCCAGCCCTCCATCCTTGGGCGAAGCCACCTGCCCCGGATTTAGATCTGAGGCCTCTGCCGGGGTGATATCTCGAGCAACGTCTGACATTAGGTCTAAGTCGTGCTCATCATGACTGTTCGGCGCTTCTGGCGCTGGCCCGAATCTGTCGAAGATCAAGTCTCCGCGGATATCCGTCGTGTAGTTCAGGTTTTCAAACCTGATTTGATGGCCGGGGGCATAGCTATCGATCTGCTCCAGGTGGCCAAGCGAATTGGCCCGCAGCGTGGAGCCGTCGAACACGAAGATCTGTCCGGGGAGGAAAGTTTCACCCTGGATAGCGCCGTTAATGACGATTGAAGGAGCCATCGATCCTGACAGCGACGACACAGAGGAACTCTCAATGAAAGCACCAACGTCGGTGTCAAAACCGACGGATCTCGGGTAGGGGGTCCCGATCTGTGCTTCAAGGCTGATGGTAACAGGAAGCAAGGGACATAGATGTTTACCCAGGTTCGGGCCCTCTTGATGGAGGTAAAACCCTACTTCCTGCTTGATTAATATTGATGATATGGGTAGTACAAGAGTAGATCTACCATGAGATCATAGAGACTAAACCCTAAGAGCTAGCCTATGATGGTATGAATGTAATTGTGATCGGCCTTCTAAGGGCCAACCTCTCCGGTTTATATAGACACCGGAGAGGGTCAGGGTTTACATGGAGCCGGTTACAAGGAAGGAAATAAAATATCCGGATCCCCAAGCTTGCCTTCCATGCCAAGGAAAGTCCCATCCAGACAGAGGTCGAAGTCTTGAGTCTTGTATCTTCACGCTTCAATAGTCCGAACATTGTAAACAGTCCGGCTATCCGGATACCCCCTAATCTAGGACTCCCTCAGCGGAAGCAGGTCGCGCATGCGTCGAGCCCGAAAACCAGGTGCGGATGCGGAATCTACCTTCGAGACCTTGAATGCCACGTGGATCCTGCAATCCGAAGGAGCAATTTGGGTCAGTCGACTCTTGTGAGCCGTTTGATGCAACATGGATGGCTAGAATGGCTTCTTCCACCTCTTCTGTCGTCTTCTTCCTTCGCTCCATCAAACTTCTTTCACAAATAGACCGACCCAAATTATACTACTAGTACGAACATATTAAGTTCAGTAGGAACATGAAGATATGAGCAGTAGTACCAACTTCAAGAAGAATAGTAGTAAGACATAGTACTAGTACTACTGTACGTACTAAAGAGTTCAAATAACGAGAAAGAACATAAAAATAGTTCCGCTGGGGCCTCAGCACAACACACCCTTGAAAATAAACTAAGCAACTAGTCCGCTTGACACTGCAGTAGAACTAGCATGAGCGACGGCACTTCCACCTAGTCGGAGTCTGAGTCCACGTCCTCGACTTTGTCCTCGTCCCTCTTCCTCTTCCTCTTCGCCGATGCTTCTTTGCTTGAACCGAACACTGGGCTCTGCTTCTTCATCCAACCCTTGTAGATATTTAAACAAAGGTAGGCATCCATTGCTGCGTACAGGATGTGATCTTCATCTAATTTCTTCTACTCCCATGCATGATGAAACTCGTGATGAGGTTTCTTCAGTTTAGCGTATGAAGGATCAATCATGGCTGCTGCCAGGGTCAGCATTGAAGGTTGAGAGGAGGACAATAGGCTTGCCTTCTGGAGATCGAAGGGCTGGCCTACAACGAGACCTATCCGACACAGGACATCCCTGTCGTTCTTAAAGTCTACAGTAACAAATTTCACTCTTTTGTCCTTGAGGAAGTTCTTAAAATCCTGGCACTCAATGTCGGCATGGCATATGTGGTAGACCAAGCAAACGTTATGTATGCAAACCTGGATCACGGCGGGCTTCTTCCTCTCTTCGTCCTTCAGATCCTTCTCTCGTCCCAGGACTGTGGTGTACTCAACATCTAGCCCAGCGACCCACTCATCCGTTGAACTGTTGAACATGCGTAGGAAGCGAGCAAGCCATGCTTTCACCATCGCGGATCCACGTGTGTAGATGACGATGAACTGATCGCTGGTGATGGCTCTAACCTGGTACTCAGCGACAACCATGGAGATTTGGGAGGCCATGGATTTTGGTGGAGGGTTAGGAGAAGTTGAACTGTTGTACCCCGCAAAAAAAACTGGGAGCGAACTAATGTGAAAGGACGGGACGACTGGGAGCGAACTGTTATAAGGTAAAGACGGGGACGAGTAGGGCGTGCGAACGGCGTGGGGTTGCCGGCTTGCCTGGTGGATAAACGGCTGCAAGCACCCAAAGAGTTCTCGAGGACTATGCGAGACCCACTAGATGTCATGTCTACTAGACCCATATCGTAGGCCTGACGGTATAGCTTCTGCCTGTTCGCATGCCATGTCAACCATCGCGCCTCCCATGACCTTCGCCTCCCTCACTCGGTCGCGCCCTTTGATACTTCGACCGGCTATAAATGAGCAATTTTTTTGCCTACTCCGCATGCATGATACTCCCTCTAGTCCTTTTTACTCCCGTCAACCGTTTGCAAAGTTTTTGACCAAATTTATACTAAAAATATCAATATCTACAATACTGATTATAATGAGTATAAGAACTATGTTTTATAATGAGTGTAAAAATATTGATTTGACATTGTGAATGTTGATACATTTTTCTTTATGTCTGGTGAAAGTAGAGGTACATGGACTTCAGACAAAATTTAATGCACAATGCAGACTAGTTCCTCCGTCCAGGTGCGTGCCATGTCCTATCTTGTCATCACAACAAGGTTACCTATTAGAGTACTACTACCTTCCTTCTAGTTTAAAGGGCTCGATTCAAAAATTTCACCTACTCTTAGCAAGATAGTAGAGGCGGTGGAATAGTTTTTGAAGTCTGCAAAAGTACTCAACTAATGATGTCGTTCTTCACAAAAAATGTGTTTACCAATGCATGCATGAACACTAGTTACTCTAACCCCCCCTCTTCTTTAATTCTTTGCCACATCAGCATGTTTGCTATTCCCGTGTGCATGATACCAGCTAAGATACCACCATTATGGCCAGCCTTAATCATTGCATGCAATAATTTAGTGCACCTTGAAATATGAACATGTGTGGGGCATGTATGTTTTTAATGACTTGAGACTATACCTAGCCCGGCATGCAAGATGACTTATTATGCACCGTTCCCCATACCCGCAGGAAGCCCGTCCGTCTCCAAATCTTTTCCTCTCCATGTGTGGAAACAATATGCCTGCCAAACTCTCCTTCTCCCTCCGGCGGTCCACCTCCACCCCATGTGAAAAAAATCTGCATGCATGACTCTCCTTCCCCCACGCTCGTCCAATCCGTTGTGACTAGCAATATTTCCACCCCTTCCCTCCCTCATAATTTACTCCAACAAATATGCCCACGTAGCTGTTACTTAATTGCATGTGCATTGGGTCACTGACATATGGGCCCAACAGGGGTCTGGCCACATGTCAGTGACGCAACTAGACTTGCAGTTAAGTCAGTGTAGCTCAGTCCATATCTTACGTAGGTGTGCCATTGCTCGCTATAAATATTGCGCCTCCCATGACATTGCTATCTCCTACCCCTCACGTTCACGTTCATCGCTATCTCCTCCCCCTCCCTCTCACGTCAACCACCATGGCATCGCCCCTCCCAAGCCCTAGGAGCCCCTCGCTGCACCGCGCGGACGGTCACGCGTCGCAGTTCTGTTCCTCGCCGCCACTAGTTGAGGAGGATGCGTAGGTGTTCCGTTCCTCGCCGCCACTAATCGAGGAGGACGCGTCGGTGTTCCGCTCCTCGCCGCGACGGAACACGTCACCGTTCCGTTCCTCGCCGCCACTAGTCGAGGAGGACGCGTCGGCATTTCGCTCGTCTCCGCGACGTGTCGAGGTGGACGCGTCGGCATTCCCAATCTCGCCAGCACGCGCGTCGGAGGACGCGTCGGCTCCCCGCTACGAGGAGAATGCCGCGCCACCCACCGAGTCCCCCAGCCGTGAGGAGCTTTGGAAAGAAATGTATGTCGCCTTGTGGGAGGCTTTGCCTCCAGCAGAGCACGCCCAAATACAGGCGGAAAAGAAGGCCGAGGAAGAGAAGTGCACCGCGGAACATGCTGCCTGTGTCAGGACCCCGATTCTATGCCAAACCGATCTAGCATGTAACACCTCATATCACTTTGCGGCCTCACGCACGGTATTCCCACGGGTGTCGCCTTACCATGCCCGGGACCGTTTGCGCCTTTTAGCACACGTATATGATGGTGTTGCTAGCATCCATATGACAATGAACCCGGGCTGACATGGCTAGTCTTGAACCCGAAGTGGCACTAACTTACAGGGACATGCATACATGACCCAGCATCAAACGCGTCGGTCATCAGCGAGTGAATCCGGGCTGTAGCAACTGGGCTAGCAAGACTTCGGTAAACCGGGCTGTAGCAGGCTAACAAGACTCCGGTAGACACCGCGTGACATTTCCTTGAAGGGACAGACACAGGAACGATGAAGGACACATGCCGGCCAGCCTAAGTGTTCCTGAGTAGTAGCAAGCTACCATGGCTCAGTGGAAGCACTAGGAGACATTTCCCGGTAAGAGAGGCTACTAAGGATAAACAACTAGATAGTCAGATCCCACACATAGCAATACACATTACACGTACGCATAACATGCAAGTATGTGTTGTACAACATGGCATCACATCATAACTCAATAACTCATATAGATAAAGACTCAGAAGAGCCATCGTAGCATTATTACAAGCAGGGGTCACATGACCCAACATTCAGAGCAAACAAGCAACAAGCGGAAGCATTACATGTCTGAGTATAAACATCTACAAATGAAAAAGGCTGAAGAGCCTGACTATCTACAACATCCGATCAAGATCGTAGCTGAGGTACAAGCTACTTGTCGAAGCCCACGAGAACACTAGTAAGACCAAAGTCTCCACTGCAAAAACATAAATAAAGCAACATGAGTACAAAGGTACTCAACAAGTCTTGCATCAGATCCTATCATACATGCATTTGTGAGGGTAATGTGGGGTTTAGTTGCAGCAAGCCAGCTTTGACTCGGTGGCTATCCTATTCTACGACTATGAGAACTTCTTTGAGGTGATATGACGCACACGAGTCGACTAATCACCACACAATACACAACTATGGATTCATCCCCGTCTCCCTACGAGAAGGCCATCCATAGCACTCACACTTGTCTTGTGCATTTTAGAGTATCCACTTCAAGTTGTCTATGTACCATGTAAGCATCCAAGAAGTCCATAACCGCGGACCCGGCTATTCGAATAGATCATGTTAACCTTGCAGGGGTGTACTTCTTCACACACGCTCTCGCCACTTACTGCCATGTACACGTCATGTGTCTCGGCAACCTTCAAGCGAAAGCCTGGCGAGGGTGTCGGCCACGACCTGACTAACCACACAAGACTCTACTCTAGGTTTATCGCCTATTCGGGTTCCATCCGCAAGGAGATCCGGCCGGGGTGTCGCTCACGACCCCAAACGATGTGAGCAGGGTTCCCAAGCCCACCATCCGGGTGCCACTTGGTACACCGTGCCACTGTGCCTATTCTGTCCCAAGCCCACCTGGCCGGGTGCCACTTGGTAGACTACTAACACTACCTACAAACACCAGAAACTAGTTGCGACTCCTGGACAGAGATCAAGTCGGTTAACAAGTCGAGAGAGTCAATTAAGGATCCCAATGTGTGGTAGTATCGAGTCATTGGACAACATACATAGAACTCAGTGCTTAAGAATGGTTCCAGCGAGACAACCCACCATGTACTCCTACATGGCCTCTCACCGCTACCTTTACCAAATCGTGTTCACACACTTCACTCTCAGCATCAGAACATATCGTAACACTCCAATTCATTCCCAATGAACTAGACCTGACACAACTCTAAGCAATAGTAGGCATGGCATGGTAGGAACACAACATGGCTCAATCAACTCCTACACATGCTAGTGGGGTTCAACTATTTACTGTGGCAATGACAGGTCATGCAGAGGAATGGGTTCAACTACCGCAACACAAAGTAGCAGATGAATCGTTGTTGTCTTAATGCAATAACTGAGAGCAGGAGCGAGAGAGTAGGATTGTATCAGAATGAACAAGGGAGTTTGCTTGCCTGGTAGATCAACAAGGGGGCACTGCTCCTCAGACAGGTACTCTGGAATGGTCTCCGGAGCAGGACCTATTGAGAAGGAACGGTGTCAGCAATCAATACTCAAGCATATGCAACAATATGATGCATGATCATGGCATGAATATGTGATGTTGTTTGAGCTAATGCAACTAGTATTCAATTTGAATGAAGTCCATTTGAACCAAAGATTCAAATGCAACTCCAAATTAAGCTCTTATATATGCCATTTATATGTTTTCACCTATACAACAGGTATAAGTTGGTTTGTCATGCATGAAACTGGTACAAATGGATAGATTGCATTTTTCTGATATTTTTTCATATATAAATTATTTCAATCTGAGCTACGGTTGAATTTCTATTATTTTTTGAAGTTTGAATCATTTTCTGGATTTCCTGATTAATTTTAAATCCAGAAAATGAATAACTGCGTCAGCCTGACGTCAGCGTGACGTCAGCGAGTGAACGGCCAGGTCCAGGTCAAACCTGACCAGTGGGACCCATATGTCAGTGTCTAACCTAACTAATCTAGCTTAGTTAGTGGCCTCGGGCCCACATGTCAGTATCAGTAGGCTAATTAAGTTTAATTAACATCTAACTAAAATTAGCAGGGGCCTAGGCCCACTTGTCAGTCCGGCGAGGTCAAAGGGTCAAACCCCTGGTCAGCGGGGTCAAACCCGACGACGACTCGACGCCGGCGAGGCCAGACGCGGTGGAGGGGCTCGGGATTCTCCCTCCGGCATCCATTTAGGCGGCGGAGACCAAGGGCGAGGAGCTGGAGCTCGTCCGCGTCATTTAGAGCAAGCGGGAGGCTGTGGGGGTGCCAGAACACGGGCTTCAAGCGGGAGCGGGCTGTGGGGCACGGGGAGGCCACCCGAGGGGCTCTACGGCACCCTCGTGGCAATAGGAGCATGGTGACATGCTCGGTTGCGGGCTGCGGTGGCCAGGGCGATGGCGGCGACATGGACGGCGGCGAGAGGCTTCAGCCATGGTGGGGAAAAGGAGCTAGGGCATG
Organism: Triticum timopheevii; assembly: GCA_963921465.1. Lineage (NCBI taxonomy): Eukaryota > Viridiplantae > Streptophyta > Magnoliopsida > Poales > Poaceae > Triticum > Triticum timopheevii. The sequence continues at coordinate 149,020,763 of OY997270.1, forward strand.
CGAACAGCTAAACGGAGAGAGGGGAACAGGCCAGGAGCTCACTGCGGTTCCGATGGAGCCTTCGGCAAGCTCGGGGGAGGCCGGACGCGAGCGGAACGGCGGGGCGATCTTCGGCGGCCGGAGGCGAAGATGGCAACGGTGACGACGATGGAGGCCGTCCGGAGGTGCGTGGCTCGACAAGGAGGGAGAGGGAGGCACGGCGGTTCTTCTGGGCGCAGCGGCAGGGCGAGGGTGGCTGGTGGCCACGGCGGCGAGCAGCGGTGCTCTCCGGTGCGCTCGGTGAAGAGAGGGAGAGGGAGCCAGAGGAGAGGAGAGGCACGGGAGAGAGGGAGTGAGGCCAGGGGGATCAGGGCAGCACCGAGAAGAGGCATCGCGGCGTCGCGCTGGTAGGGGAGGCAGGCAGGCGAGCTGGTGGCGTGGCACTCTGCCCGTGCGCGCGCGTCGGGCACGCGCCCGTCCTTCTGGCGGGAGGAAGATGACAGGGAAGGGGGACAGGTGGGCTGGGCTGGCCAACTGGGCCGGCCAGGCCGCACAGTGCTGGGCCAGCACAGGAGCTGGCCGCAGGTAAGTTTTCTCCTGTTTTGTTTTTATTTTCTATTTTGTGACATTTGTTTTGATTTAAGAAAAATACTAAATCATTTTATTTTCTTATGCCAGTTTTTGTACGGGCTGGTGGTATTATTCCAGAGCTCCTCAACAAATGCCATAATTTTGGGACATATATTACATATATAGTGTATATATATATCCAATGCAAATAATTATGCATTAATTCCAAATGCCCAAAATAAATACTTATGAGCTCCTAAAAATATTGGTTTGATTTTTATCTCTGTCCAATATTTTCAGAGAGCAACATGAGCATTTTCTTGGACCCTTTTGGAGCAATTTTATCTGGTCATTTCCAGAAATGATTCTGAGGGTTTCACGAATCCTCATTTCAAAATTAAATGGAATTTAAACATGATGCACACATGACTAGATAGCCTTAAGCATACCCGAACTAGGGATGTGACAGCCTGGGAGGCCTATGTCGCGTCCGAGAGAGTCAGGCAATTGGCTCTTTGGCAGAAGGCTCGTGCAAGGGCCATGAGGGTGGCGGAGGACGCCCGTGCCGAAGCCCTGAGCGCAGTCGGGCCCAAGCGACTCATCTACGCTTGGCGGTACGTGGACCGGGTGCACGCTTCTAGCGAGGAGGAGTACCTGTTGGCGCCCGATCACCACACCGGTAGATCGCACTCGCCCGCCGGCAAGCCGCCAATCAGCACCTCGCGAGTTGCGAGGTTGAGGAAGAGGCGTTGTGTCGGCGCGCTGGGAAACGGCCGCGCATCAAGGCACTTGTGGCGCGCCGGAAGCGCTCCTGCGAGCGTCGTGGCTTTTAGGAGGAGTATAATTTTTGTTTCGTAAGGCGATCTCATTAGTTTTGGGACGCAAATGATAAATCCCGAACATTCAGGAATTTTTAGCGTCCTTAATTAAGTATGTAAAAGGGAAAGTTTGGAAACCTTGTGTATTCGTGCGCATTTTGCAAGTACATGCATATAGCACAAACTTTACTATATACTATCGCACTACACGTCTCTCTCGATATATGCTTGCAGACTGTGCTACTCCCTCCGTCCAGGTCAATAAGTCATCTTTGGTTGTGCACCGTGACCAAGAAGGAGGGAAGACAGATAGATCCACCATGGATCGCAATAGGCTGGCACGCGTCATGTCGCGCCCCCCTATATATACCTGCTGCTGCCGCGGTACTATAGTAGCAGTAGTGGTTGCTAGTAGCTAGCCGGTCTCTCTCACTGGCCATGCAGCATTCGTTCCTCTTCTTGCTCGCTCCATGCTTCCACCGTTCTCTGGTTGCTCGTCGGAGTATGTAGCAGAGGAGGAGGAGGAGGAAGAGGAGGGGGAGGGGGCGAGCGAACGGTGCTGGAGAAGCAGGGCACGTGCTCGATCCATTGACCCAAAGCGGTTGCAGCACGTGCACTCCTTCTCCAGCATGGCTTCTCGCCCCGTCAACGACCGGAGTTCGTCTCCCTTCGACGCTGCATCGGTGATCAGATTGCTCGGCGGAACCATGGACGGATTTGATGCATGTTTTAACATTACGATGCAGTTTTTGTAAAAGTAGAAAAACAACACTAGTCAAGCTTGCGAAACGATTCAATGCAAAACAAATGCAAAAAATTCTCGTTTGATTGTTTACTTTTAGCTTCCTTCTCTGTGGTTATTTCTCTGTCGTACTTTGTACGGAATATCTCACTTGTTGGAAAGGCATGCAAATTCCCAAACCGCTTCCTACACCTTGTATCGAATTTTTTGCCTAACAAGTTGTGCCGTGCAATTGGAATTCCAACTTGAGTACTACTACTAGTAGGAGTACCAGGGACCAATTCACATGCACTAACATTTTATCACTTAAATCTTTGGTCAAAATTTAGCACAAATTACAATGGTGAGGAATAAACCAGGACGGAGTAGTAGTTTAGAAGCCCAAATAAATGAGTGAGGTGCCTTAGTGTTACTCTCAACTGTGACTAGTCTTATGGGAAAAGCTGGGGAAGCCGCCAAAAGAACTGGCCCTAGGAGTAGTAGCTAGGGATCGAGTGTGCGAGATGAATCGGAGAAAGTAAATGCAAAGAGATGAAATGCAAAAAAGACAGAGGGATGTGATGGTTGCTTGTCCGTTTATTTTACCAGGCCACTTATTACTGGGAGTGGTTGGGTTTTGTGATATGACGGCTTTACTGCCGCACCACGAGCGGGGTGAGAGGTGAGACTCCCATGCAGCGCCGCCCTCTACACTAGTACTACTACATCGGTCGTGGTTTATCCCCCATTGAATTTGACTAAAGATTTAAATGACAAAATGTTAGTGCATGTCAACAAAAACTATATCATTGGATTCGTATTTGAACATAGTTTTGAATGATACTCCCTCCATTCCTTTATGTAAGGTGTATTATTTCCGGCACGGTGACCAAGGCACATAATTATACACATGTTAGGACTAAATTAACCTTGGAAAAATCATTGATTAGCGGCAACTAAATCATTAGGCAAGGAAAGTAAGAGATAAACACAATCAGGAGAGAGATACTTTCCTTTTTTCTCTTTACAATAGAAGATGCATGCAATCAGGGAAGAGATACTCTCCTTTTTTTTGAAGGGGTAACGATGGAATTATGAGGAATTAGAAGAAATGCACCTTACATTGTGGAATTTTATCAAAAAACAAATACACCTTATATAAAGGAATGGAGGGAGTATAATTTTAGGTGACATGCACCACCATTTATCGTACTATATATAATGTTAGTTCAATTTTTGGTCGTACTAATCTATAGTAGTAAGGTGCCTGTACGTTGCATCGAAGAGTGAAATGCATTGATCGGGGAGTTGTTTATTTTGACAAAGGATGTGGGGGTCATCTCATGTGTAACGGGTATCGATAGGTTTCTTCGGATATTATTTAATCTCAAGAGCTCACAAACATCCGGGTGAAAGATAAAAAGGTATCTTTTGCAAACAAAAGCATTCAACTCTTCAACCTGCATCCAAAACTTGTGAAGAAATAACACTTATTGTGCTTTGCAAGAAATGATCTTTAAGAATTAGTTTTTGAGTATCGATTGTTATACATGTTGGCTATAGATGACATGGCACTTTCTTATAGTCAACTGTTGGCTATACTATTAAGTAATATTAACCATGCCCTTATACACCTAGACGGAGGGATTAAATCAGGATGACTTGCAGGGGGCAGAGGAGATGTATGAAATGGTTCATTGTAAGTCTTTCACCAGTACTGTAGTAAAAATTCATACATGGAAGATTCTAGACTAAACCATAAACCGATACACTTTTATTCATGCGCGATACTCCAATAGAGCAAGATCATGCATGGAAGTCTCCACATGCTTAGACAGTGGATTACATTGAGAAAAGACTAATGATCAACATTTAACTTGATAATGCGTATGTCCAGGTGAACCTCCTTGGAGTCCCCGTGCACCGCGTCGGCGTGTAAAGGGTGCCATGGGTTTTCCAAGTCCACATCGGCGGGATAGTCCCAGCTCCCAGAGTCCAAGTCCATTCGATGAGGCCGGTGTCGCCGCCCACGTGACCGGGAGGGGTAGTAACACTGACCACGCACCCATACATCAGCCTCATGCCAGTGTCAGCGTCAGCTACATCGCCCCTGACGCACACTACAGAGACGGGGCGGCGGCCTGCGCGGGCCTCGCCGGTGCCCACGATCAAGCGGAAGACGCTGCCGTCCTCCTCCGAGACAAGCAGGCGGCAATGATCCTCTAGCGACTCCGGCATGGTGAATGGGTAGCACGTCTCGTACTTGATGTTCTCCGCCAAGGGCCAGTAGTGACCACTGCACGCATCCGTGAGGTGATGCACCATGTCCGCCGGCGAGCCCCAAAACGGCATCGGGCACTCATAGCAGTAGACGAAGGGCTCCTTGGAGGCATCGACTAGGCCGTCCATGAAATGGGAGTGGCTGTAGGGGACGTCGCACCAGTTGAATATATGAGCAAGTTACTACAATATTTAACCCGAATAAGCACAAAAAAAATCATGACGGCTATAACAGAGATGAAACTAATCATGTGGACTAGCATAGTAGAGTAGAAACATGAATTCTACCACGATTTTGAACAGGAAGGACAGAAACACATACGGTGCAACGGGAGCAGCACCGTTGGCATTGAGGTTGTCGCCCATGTCATCGAGGAAGAGGTTGCCGAGGTCGGGGAAGAAGTCGTCGTCGGTGAATTCGTGGCTGCCAGCAGTCGCGAAAGTGCGCTCCCCAAATTTCAACAGCGCCCGCCGAATGGAGCGCGGGAGGGAGTGGTTGTAGGGGACGTTGCGGCCGCCGAATGGAGCGCAGGAGTAGCACACGAAGCAGTAGGTGGTGTCCTTACTAGTACTCCCTAGTCTCTATCTATCTATATCTACTCTTATATAAAACCAAGTTGGTGATGATGGTATGCCTGCCATCTTGTAACATAGACCGTCTGATCTATATCTCACGGATAGAAAGCCAACTATGACAATTTTACAAAAGATATACCCGCACCTCTCTCCACATTTACAGATAAGGCCTTGCCTCGTTCATCCTTATCTCCCACAACCTCGTGCTCCTTCCTAAGTCTCTATCTCTACTACTCTTCTTTGTTTTTTATAACAAATCGAATAGTACTGTGCCGTCCACTGCACGCCCGGCTGAACACGCCTCCTCGCCTCCATCATCACCAACTGAGTCTTTTATAGGAGTAGGAGTAGAGAAAAAACCGAGTTGGTGATGATGGTGTGCCGTGCAATGCACGGGCATCTTTCTATTTATTCATATAATTCCAAACACCACGTAGACATGGTCTTTGAGCATGGTTCGTAGTCGTTCCACGCTCGGGCATTGAAGTTTGTAACTATTTTAGATTAGAATATACTACTCCTCCGGTGCTAGTAGTAGAGCAGAGTCCTACTCTACTACTCTACTCAAGCAAGTTAGGGCATAGTACTGTAGTAGGTACTGAAGGGAGTACCATTACTGTGATCACTCAAGCAAGTTGTCTGGCATCGATATGACCCTACACTGCTGGTATGTGTCTCGTAAGTCAAGCGGCATGCTGTAGTCATCATCACTTGTCCATTTCCCGCAGCACATATTCGCTTCTCCATCTTTGTCCGCACATAATCTCGTCCAATCTTCCATCCCCGCTAAGGCGCTTCCCCCCTCATCCGAAACCCAAGCACTAACAATGGCATAACCGAGCAGCGTCCACCGAAAGAGTGGCTGGAATTCGCACCCCACAGAGGTAATCAAGCTCATTGTTTCGCGTGTGGATAATATCTGTACCATTTACTCAAAGCCCTCAGGCTGGAGCTTTTTAAGCCAACTCCTTGCTTGCTGATGCCGCCTAATCTTCAGAAACGGCATGTCAAGCAACATAACGATCGTGGGGTGGCGAGCATCAACCCCCTTGACTGCGGTCCGATCCCCGTCACCCTCAACTACATTAACGGTATGTACTGTGTCGGCATGAATACGTCTTGGATGGTGCTCGTCGACGGTCACGGCAGCTGGGTGCTCGTGGAGGTCTACACCAGGCGACTGATCCCCCTTCCTTGGATTAACACAACACTGCTTTGGCGCCGCGGCCCAGTATACTTGGAATCTTACAGTAGCCAACATGATACCAAGTTTGATTTTCTCAAGGTTGTAATCTGCCAAGTGCCCACAAGATCTGCGAATTATAAAGACTTCAGGCTAATTGCGTTCTTCAACCGCGGTCTCACCTATCTAACATGTCAGTGCGGTAAGTGGATAAATCTGCACGTCCATCGCAGGATCATACATCCTCCATGGTTCTCTGATGCCATTGAACAGAAGGGCTTCATTTATGCTGTCGGCTCCTTCTATGGCTGGACGTATTGCTGGCCTACTCCAGTCATCGCTACAATCGGCTGTTACAGTAGTATGTTACTTTCCTATGATATCATGATGGCTTGCTTATATTACTGTCAACATTTACTGAAAAAATGTTCATTCTGATAACATGCTGTTCTTAAGATTGACTAAATCAAGAGCCCTATTTTATTTGACTCCAACTTGATATGATGTTGTAGGCCTCCTGGTGTCCCTACCCTTCCTAATACCAGAACCTTTCAAAGAAAAGCGGCATGGCAGTTGCAGGTGGTTCCTGGCTCGATCAGACGATAGCGAACGATTGATGATCGTTCGCACGTACCAGACGTGTTGTTTCACGGAATACAATCACAGTCATTGGAAGGTCTTTGAGCAAGATCCCAGCTTCTCTGGGCCTTCAGAAATTTTTGACTGAAGGCTGGTAAGTAGCCTTGGTACACGCTCTCTGTTTGTCGGACTGAATTATCCGATTAACCAGGAGATAACCGACGACAATGATCATGATGGCAGCGCGGTTTCGTTCATCAGGCAAAATTGTGTGTACACAGGGTACCATGCGTCTCTGCATGCACCATACCCTGATATGTGCCGCCACGCTCTGCAACCCAAAGTAGGAGAGAGGGTCGCAAGTATCAGACTTCGACCTGCTGGCTGGAGTTTCCCCTGTCAGGCACCCATCTGGTTCAAGCCATCAGCCAATCTCCATATCTTAATAAATAGTAACATCTAACTGAGCCAGTTAGTTAGATGCGTACACTTGGTGCAGTAGGATCTTTATTTAGTTTGATGCATACACTTGTTCTTTTTTGGTAGCCCTTTTGTAATAATGGCTGATGTTTGGTTTGGAAGAGAGAGCTGCGTCTTCACTCTTCTGGCCTGCTTACTGCTTCTGTTGCACCCCCAGCCCTGGTTGCTGCTGCTGCTGTTTTCAATGTACAATCAGTAGTATATTTCGTCTGTTGGTTGAATAAATGTGTTGTTAGAATGACAAACACAATGTTTTGGAAGTCATTGCACGATTCGATCCTTAGTGCCCCATACTGTACGTAACGCATACTATTTTTTGTACGGAACACATTTTCCACTTGTTGATAACATGCAGCCCAGTGATGAAGGCCCAATAGAGGAGCCCACAATTAACTGGAAAGGAGGCTCTCACATGAATCCGGCCCAGGTACATGCTCATGGTCCCCTAAACATAAATAAGTAAATAAATAAATAAAGCTAAATGCTCATGCACCAGTTCTTTAAATTCATGATTTAACAGGAGGATGTTATTTCCTATGATATTGTCGTTACATTCAGTCGATATTATTCTTAGGCAAAGATAGCGACCTGTCTTCTTTCTCCCAGCATTTTCTTCCTACAACCAGCGGACCCATGCAAATCGTAGTCAACGTCGTAAATAGTTCTGGTCCATTTTTATTTTTCAATAAGAATGTCCAACCCAGCCAAGCACATTGGCGACAGCACTTTATCCTCCGCCTTGGTGCGCTCGCCGTGGCGCCGCCGTCCGGCCCTGTCAACATAGTTTTTTTGAAACAGTCCCTGTCAACATAGTGAATCGGGAGAGAGCTGTAGTTGTGAGTATGACAGTATGGACCCACTAGGTCCACTCCTGAACACAAGCAAGCGCCTCTTTTACTACTCAGATGCACCCCTCTTTTTTTTTACTCTAATCCACCCTGCCGATATCCGGGACCCACATCATTTTTAACGTATAGTCAATTAACGACAGAATTGCACAACTTTTTTTTGAGTACTAATTCAGAGGAGCAGGATATAAACTGGGTTGTGCGGTCTCTGTGGCCCGTCTAACAACATGACCAGCCCAGCAGGTTTTTCTTTGTGAAAATAGGTATCCCAATATTTCTTTTTGAAGAATACCCAAGCTAGGCCTATTTGTTTTCTTCGACTTACTGGGCTGCAAATCTTTCAAGACGAGGAGGTATGCATTCCGGCCGGGCCAAAGAGTATGGTCAGTGTCTGTTAAAAGTAATATCAAAGGGGTTAAAATTCCAGAAAAATTATAGCAAATGGGATATTAATTTTTTTTGTTTTTGTTCTTCACTAATATTTTATAGTATTTCATTGGATTTAACATGACATAGTACTAATTTATTTTTAAATTTGTTTTAGTATGGCTACTAATTTTTGGATTAAGAATATTTTGTTCCCCAGCCAAAATTTGCGAATTTTCAAATTTTCGCACATATTTAGTTAATTTTTTTGACCCTGGTACTGACCAGAAAATGGGCAACAATTCTAAAAATGGAAAACAGGCTGCAATAATTTCCATATGAATTAGAAAATGAGTAAAAATTATAAAAATAATACAAATGGGCTATTGATACGTTTCCAACGTATCTATAATTTATGAAGCAGTCATGCTATTTTATTACCTGTTTTGAATGTTTACGGACTTTATTATACACTTTTATATTACTTTTGGGACTAACCTATTAACTGGAGGCCCATCCCATTTGTTGTTTTATTGTCTATTTCAGTGTTTTGAAGAAAAGGGATATCAAACGGAGTCCAAACAGAATGAAACCTTCGGCAGCGTAATTTTTGGAATGAACGTGACCCAGGAAACTTGGAGTGCAAGCCAGGGGAGCATCGAGGATGCCACGAGATAGGGGGCGCACCCACCCCCCTGGGCGCGCCCTACCATCTCGTGTGCCCCTCGAGGCTCCCCCGACCGACTTCTTTCGCCTATATATTCCCTTATACCCTAAAACCATCGAATAAGAAGATAGATCAGGAGTTCGGCCGCCGCAAGCCTCTGTAGCCACCAAAAACCTCTCGGGAGCCCGTTCTGGCACCCTGCCAGATGGGGAACCCATCACCGGTGGCCATCTTCATCATCCCGGCGCTCTCCATGACGAGGAGGGAGTAGTTCATCCTCGGGGCTGAGGGTATGTACCAGTAGCTATGTGTTTGATCTCTCTCTCTCTCTCATGTTCTCTCTATGGCACGATCTTGATGTATCGTGAGCTTTGCTATTATAGTTGGATCTTATGATGTTTCTCCCCCCTCTACTCTCTTGTAATGGATTGAGTATTCCTCTTGAAGTTATCTTATCGGATTGAGTCTTTAAGGATTTGAAAACAATTGATGTATGTCTTGCCGTGTTTATCTATGGTGACAATGGGATTTCACGTGCCACTTGATGTATGTTTTGGTGATCAACTTGAGGGTTCCACCCATGAACCTATGCATAGGGGTTGACACACGTTTTCGTCTTGACTCTCCGGTAGAAACTTTGGGGCACTCTTTGAAGTACTTTGTGTTGGTTGGATGAATCTGAGATTGTGTGATGCATATCGTATAATCATGCCCACCAATACTTGAGGTGACAATGGAATATCTAGGTGACATTAGGGTTTTGGTTGATTTGTGTCTTAAGGTGTTATTGTATTACAAACTCTTGAATAGATTGATCTGAAAGAATAACTATGAGGTGGTTTCGTACCCTACCATAATCTCTACGTTTGTTCTCCGCTGTTAGTGGCTTTGGAGTGACTCTTTGTTGCATGTTGAGGGATTGTTATATGATCTATCTATGTTATTATTGTTGAGAGAACTTGCACTAGTGAAAGTATGAACCCTATGCCTTGTTTCCTACCATTGCAATACCGTTTACACTCACTTTTATCATTAGTTACCTTGCTGTTTTTATAATTTCAGATTGCAAAAACCCATATCTACCATCCATATTGCACATTGATCACCATCTCTTCGCCGAACTAGTGCACCTATACAATTTACCATTGTATTGGGTGTGTTGGGGACACAAGAGACTCTTTGTTATTTGGTTGCAGGATTGTTTGAGAGAGACCATCTTCATCCTATGCCTCCCACGGATTGATAAACCTTAGGTCATCCACTTGAGGGAAATTTGCTACTGTTCTACAAACCTGTGCACTTGCAGGCCCAACAACGTCTACAAGAAGAAGGTTGTGTAGTAGACCTCAAGCTCTTTTCTGGCGCCGTTGCCGGGGAGGTGAGTGCTTGAAGGTATATCTTTAGATCTTGCAATCGAATATTTTTGTTTCTTCTTTTATCACTAGTTTAGTTTATAAAAGAAAACTACAAAAAAGGGAGTTAAGTTTGTCTCATACGTTTCATCTTTTTAATATCTTTCGTGAGTTTGATGAAAAAGAAAATTGTGCTCAAGTGCTAGAAGAAGAAATCTATAGAATGTTTGATACTAAATCTTTGAATGATGAGCATGATTGCAATGTTGGTTGTATGCATTCCTTTAATATCCACGATGTTAATGATATGCAAAGCCGCAAGCTTCGGGAAGCTATGTTTGATGAATATGATATTTTCTGTCCCCCAAGTTTTGATGAGAATATTTATTATGATGAAAGCAAGCCTCCTATTTATGATGATTATATTGATGAAAGTGGGTTTGGAAGAGTGTCAACTTTAGGAAGTAGTGATCCCACTATTTTGGAGGATGTTGAATCTTATTGTGATGAATATGAAAGTGGATTTGGAAGAGTGTCAACTTTATTTAGTGATGAATCCACTATTTCGGAAGAGGTTCCAATTGATTATGAGAACAAAGTTGCTATCTATGATGATTATTGTGATGATTTGTATGCTATTAAGAATAATGAAATCCATGAAACTTGTCGTTGTGATTTTATTTTTTAATTGGATTATGCCTCACATGATAATTATTTTGTTGAGTTTGCTCCCACTACTATTCATGAGAAGAGTTTTGCTTTTGTGGAGAGTAGTAAATTTTCTATGCAAGTAGATCATGAAAAGAATACTTTATGTGCTAGTTATATTGTTGAATTCATTCATGATGATACTGAAAATTATTATGAGGGAGGAATATATGCTTGTAGGAATTGCAATAATATCAAGTTTCCTCTCTATGTGCTTAAAATCTTGAAGCTATGCTTGTTTTACCTTCCTATGCTAGTTGATTATTGTTCTCATAAGTTGTTTTCTCACAAAATCCCTATGCATAGGAAGAGGGTTAGACTTAAATGTGCTAGTCATATGCTTCATGATGCTCCCGTTATGTTTCAATTATTATCTTTTATGTGAGCATCATTGTCATCATCATGCCTAGCTAGAAAGACATTAAAGAAAATCGCTTGTTGGGGGACAACCCAATATTTATCATTACTGTTTTTGTGTGTTCACATGATTATGCTACTGTAGAATCATGTTTTATAGCTTTTTTTCCAATAAAGTGCCAAGCAAGACCTTTAGGATAGCTTACGGTGATAGTTGTGTTGATCTTGCTGAAAATCAGAAACTTTTGCACCCAGGAAATTAGTTTTGTTAATTCACAAGAACGTGATTATGATATGTTTCTTTTTGATCTGGATTGGTGCATAAATTATTTATGACTTCCTAATTTGGTATAATTTTTGGAGTTCCATAAGTACACGTTTGATACATATTACTACAGACTGTTCCGTTTTTGACAGATTCTGTTTTCTACTTATTTTGATGAATCTATGAGTAGTATCAAAGGGTATGAACCATATAGAAGTTGGAATACAGTAAATATTACACCAATATGAATTTCAAATGAGTTCATTACAGTACCTAAGTGGTGGTTTTATTTTCTTATACTAACGGAGCTTACGAGTTTTCTGTTGAGTTTTGTGTTGTGAAGTTTTCAAGTTTTGGGTAAGGATTCGATGGACTATGGAATAAGGAGTGGCAAGAACTTAAGCTTGGGGATGCCCAAGGCACCCCAAGGTAATATCCAAGGACAACCAAAAGCCTAAGCTTGGGGATGCCCTGGATGGCATCCCCTCTTTCGTCTTCGTTCATCGGTAACTTTACTTGGAGCTATATTTTTATTCGCCACATGATATGTGTTTTGCTTGGAGCGTCATTTTATTTTGTTAGTATTTGCTTGCTGTTATTTAGAATAGTGTTTTGCATCTTTAGTTTGAATAAAAATGTCAAGGATAGCCTTTACCATGCTTATTTTGCAAGTATACATGTTGCTGTTTGAAAACAGAAAGTTTACCGCTGTTGCAAAAATTCCCTAGTAAAGTCAGAGAATGATATAATGTTGAAACTTTTTGCATAATGAGATCTGATAAATCTTCTACAGCGTAGTATTTTTCTCTTAATTTTTGGAGTTAGGGAAGTATGATGAATCTTGCATTCTTTACAGACTGTACTGTTTTGGCAGAATGCTGTTATGGTTGCATTGTTTGCATATGTTTTCTTGTTTAATGATTCTATTTGAGGATAGGAGTATGAAATATGCAGAAGCATTTATAGGCAATGTTGAATAATAATTTTAGTGATTTGTTACAGTAGAAAATGATAAGGTTTTGCATTGGTTTATACTAACCTCTCTCACGAGTTCTTGTTGAGTTTGGTGTGGATGAAGCTTTTGATAAAAAGAGAAACCATGGTATGAGAGGAATTAAGGAGACACAAAGGTTCAAGCTTGGGGATGCCCAAGGCACCCCAAGATAATATTTCAATAAGTCTCAAGCATCTAAGCTTGGGGATGCCCCAGTAGGCATCCCACCTTTCTTCTTGAACAACTATCGGTTAGTATCGGTTGAGCCTAAGTTTTTGCTTCTTCACATGAGTTGTGCTATCCTTGCAATGTCATTTTATTTTGTTCTGCTTGTTGTTTGAGTACAATACCAAGATCTAAAATTCTTTAATGAGAGAGAGTCTTCACATAGTTACATAATTATTTAGCTACTCATTGATCTTCACTTATATCTTTTTGGAGTAGTTTGCCATTTACTCGTGTGCTTCACTTATATCCTATGAGTAAATTGTTGAATGAGTTGATTGTCATAAATCTGAAATTATGTATGTCTCATTTGCTTATCCCATGGGGAGTAATGACTTCACATCTGAAGTAGAGGTTGTACATTTATTGAAGGTTAGCAAGCATCGTATTGGTCATTTGAACAATTCATGAAAGAATATTGAAGGAAGAGAGATTTTGCATATAAATACACTATCCTAGACATCTTTTATAATTGGGAGCACTCATTAAGTATGACATGCTAAAGATTTGATGTTGGACAAGGAAGACAATGTAATGGGTTATGTTTTCGCACATCTCAGTTAAAGTATATTGTCATGGATCATTCATACATGTTGAGCTTGCCTTTCCCCCTCATGCTAGACAAAATTCCTTGCACCAAGTAGAGATACTACATGTGCTTCCAAATATCCTTAAACCCAGTTTTGCCATGAGAGTCCACCATACCTACATATGGATTGAGTAAGATCCTTCAAGTAAGCTGTCATCGGTGCAACCAATAAAAATTGCTCTCTAAATATGTATGGTCTTTTGGTGTGAAGAAAATAGCTTTATACGATCTTGTTATGGAAGGAATAAAAGCGACGGACTGCATAATAAAGGTCCATATACAAGTGGCAATATAAAGTGACATTCATTCGCATTAAGATTTTGTGCATCCAACCCTAAAAGCGCATGACAACCTTTGCTTCCCTCTACAAAGGGCCTATCTTTTACTTTATGCAAGAGTCAAGGTGATCTTCACCTTTCCCTTTTTCATTTTATCCTTTGGCAAGCACCTCATGTTGGAAAGATCCTGATATATATATCCAATTGGATGTAAGTTAGCATGAACTATTATTGTTGACATCACCCAAAGGTGAATACGTTGGGAGGCAACACTATAAGCCCCTATCTTTCTCAGTGTCTGATTAAAACTCCATAACCATTAGTATTGCGTGAGTGTTAGCAATTGTATAATACTATATGATAGTTGAATATGTGGAGTTTGCTATTCCTGAAAATAAGATGAATTGTAATTTTTTGATGACTGAGTATGAAGTTTGCTAGTTTTCAAGAAAGTTTATGGTCTATGCTTTAACATATGAATTGCTTGTTACTTGTTCGTGAGAAGTTTTATGAGATGAACTACTGTTATGACTTATAATCATGCTAGATAGGGGGCCGCGCCCACCCCCTGGGCGCGCCCTACCCTCTCGTGGGCCCCTCGAGGCTCCCACGACTGACTTCTTTCGCCTATATATTCCCTTATACCCTGAAACCATCGAATAAGAAGATAGATCGGGAGTTCCCCTGCCGCAAGCCTCTATAGCCACCAAAAACCTCTCAGGAGCCCGTTCCGGCACCCTGCCGGAGGGGGAACCCGTCACCGTTACCATCTTCATCATCCCGGTGCTCTCCATGACAAGGAGGGAGTAGTTCACTCGGGGCTGAGGGTATGTACCAGTAGCTATGTGGTTGATCTCTCTCTTTCTCTCTATCTCTCGTGTTCTCTCTATGGCACGTTCTTGATGTATCGCGAGCTTTGATATTATAGTTGGATCTTATGATGTTTCTCCCCCCTCTACTCTCTTGTAATGGATTGAGTTTTCCTCTTGAAGTTATCTTATCGGATTGAGTCTTTAAGGATTTGAGAACAATTGATGTATGTCTTGCATGTGCTTATCTGTGGTGACAATGGGATATCATGTGATCCACTTGGTGTATGTTTTGGTGATCAACTTGCGGGTTCCGCCCATGAACTTATGCATAGGGGTTGGCACACGTTTTCGTCTTGACTCTTCGGTAGAAACTTTGGGGCACTCTTTGAAGTACTTTGTGTTGGTTGAATAGATGAATCTAAGATTGTGTGATTCATATCGTATAATCATGCCCACGGATACTTGAGGTGACAATGGAGTATCTAGGTGACATTAGGGTTTTGGTTGATTTGTGTCTTAAGGTGTTATTCTAGTACGAACTCTTGAATAGATTGATCCAAAAGAATAACTTTGAGGTGGTTTTGTACCCTACCATAATCTCTTCGTTTGTTCTCCGCTATTAGTGGCTTTGGAGTGACTCTTTGTTGCATGTTGAGGGATTATTATATGATATATCTATGTTATTATTGTTGAGAGAACTTGCACTAGTGAAAGTATGAACCCTATGCCTTGTTTCCTACCATTGCAATACCGTTTATGCTCACTTTTATCATTAGTTACCTTGCTGTTTTTATAATTTCAGATTAGAAAAACCCATATCTACCATCCATATTGCACTTGTACCACCATCTCTTCGTCGAACTAGTGCACCTATACAATTTACCATTGTATTGGGTGTGTTGGGACACAGGGGACTCTTTGTTATTTGGTTGCAGGGTTGTTTGGGAGAGACCATCTTCGTCCTATGCCTTCCACAGATTGATAAACCTTAGGTCATCCACTTGAGGGAAATTTTCTACTGTTCTACAAACCTGTGCACTTGCAGGCCCAACAACGTCTACAAGAAGAAGGTTGTGTCGTATACATTAGCTATACACGACACAGATTTCGAGGCTGACTTGTTTACGAAAGGCTTTGTAATTCAACACACGATTCTAGCAGTAGTGACTATTGGATGTCCATCCAACGGCCGACGTGCTTCTTCAATCTCTGATCTTCCTGCTCTAGCCACCTAAACTAGCGCCGGCGGGACTGCCTGCTCCCTCCTCTTGTGGCCTACTGTGATGCCGCGTAGGCTTCCCCGGCCCACCCTACTCCCTCCGCTGGCCTGGCCGCACGCAAACAACTGCCTCCTTATTACGCAAAAAAAATGATTCCTCCCACTGACATCTAGGGCGCACCGGTTGGGAGGCTGACCTGTGGGCCTACTAAGTTGTCGCGTACGCAGGGCTTGTCAACTTAGTCAACAAATGATTGTAGCAGTAACCGTTGGATTTGAATCGAACAGTCCTGCTGCTTCTTCAAGTGCTACTCTTCTTGCACCAGCCGCCCAAACCAGCGCCAGCGAGACCGCCTGCTCCTGCCTACAGTGGCCGGTTGTGCTGCCGTTGAGGCCTCACCGCCCCTACTACTCCCACTGCTAGCCAGGCCCCGCGGCGACGGTAGCCTCATAGGGTAGCCGAACCAGTGAACCCTCCTACTCCTCCATGCGTGGGCATCCACTGCCGTGTCTTCCCCGGCTCCGCGTCATCCCCTTCCTTCCTAGGCCTCACCGTTGTCCACCACCCTGGTGCTCTCGATGCGGCGTGGTCAAGGAACGACTTCCATCGGAAGAGTACTGTACGTGGAGAGGCCGACAGCTGGGTCCACGGCAGCCGCAAGGAAGTGCCTCCTTATTACGCGCAAAATAATTATTCCTCCACCTGACAGCAGGGACCCACCGGACGGGCCACCAGTATTTTGCAAAAAAAAACGTTTCCCCCTAACTGCTGAGACCCACTGGACGGGCCACCATATTTCGCGAAAAAAACGTTCCTCCCACTGTCAGCTCGGACCCACCGGAAGTGCCTCCTTATTACGCACAAAAAATGAATACTCCCCTGGCTAGCTGGGACCCTCCTTGGTGGGAGGCTGACTTGTGGGCCTACTAAGTTGACGAGGACGGAGGTCTTTGTCAACTTAGTCAATATGAATGATTCTAGCTCCAGTGACCGTACGATATCCATCCAACGGCCGTAGTGCTTCTTGAACCACTGGTCTTCGTGCTCCAGCCTCCTAAAGCAGCGCCGGTCATGCCGCATGCTCCTGCCTCCCGTGGCCGGCTGTGAAGCCGCGGAGGCCTCACCGCCCCCTACTACTCGCACCGCTGGCCAGGCCATCCCACTACTCACCCACACCCCCCTGTTATTCTGCGGTGACGGCAGCCTCACACCGCAGCCGAACCAGTGAACCGTCGTACTCCTCTTCGTGTGGGCATCCACTGCTGCGTATTCTCGGCTCCGCGTCATCCCCTTCCTAGTCCTCGCCGTCGTCCACCGCCATGGTGCTCTCGGCGCGGCGTGGTCAATGTGGTCAACGACCGACTTCCATCGGAAGAGTAATGTAGGTGGAGAGACTGACACCTGGGTCCACGGCAGCCGCAAGGAAGTGCCTCCTTATTACGCACAAAATAATTATTCCTCCACCTGTCAGTGGGGACCCACCGGATGGGCCACTGTATTTCGCGAAAAAAAATGATTCGCCCCCCGACTACTGGGACCCACCAGCTACTTCTTCGCACGCAAGGAAGTGCATCCGAGAAAAAAAATGATTCTCCCCCCTGACTGCTGGGACACACCAGCTACATCTTAGCACGCAAGGAAGTGCCTGACAGTCGGGACCCACCTGGTCGAAGCATACGTAGCATTGTCATTCTGGTCGCGAATGTGTATGTACATACTGGTGGATGTAGAGGTGCGCACGTGTCGTAGTAGAGGCTCGTACGTGTCGTAGTAGAGGCGCACATGTAGCATGTACACGTACGTACAACGGCCAGGGTGCAAGAAAGAAAATACGGCCACATACGTACATACCGGCGGGGTCTCGAACGCCTACTCGTGCATACGTACGGCCAGGGCTCGTGTACATGGCTGGGTCGGAACAGAGAAACATCATCGTTGTCGTGTTCATGGGGAGGCAACTGAATGCGTCGTGTTCATGGGGAGGCAATGGAATGAGTCGTGTTCATCGGGAGGCAACAAAACGCGTGGGAGCCAACCGGCTTCGATGGAACAGGCGTTGGAAATGAGGCCTGGCGTACCGCAGAACAGAGGAAACGGCCTTGTGTTTGACCGGCCACGTTCGAAACGGGATCATGTTCATCGGGAGGGGTCTGGCGTACCGCAAAATGGAGGAAACGAACCTCCTATGGTCAAAACGGGGGGTCCTGTTGATCGGGAGCGGTGTGGCGTACTGCAAATCGAACAAAACGGACTTGTGTTGGAGCGCTACGGTCGAAACGGGGGTCCTGTTGATCGGGAGGGGTGTGGTGTACCGCAAAACGGACGAAACGGACTTGTGTTGGAGCGCTACAGTCGAAACGGGGGTCCTGTTCATCGGGAGGGGTGTGGCATACCGCAAAAAGGGACTCCACGGGATGTTGTTCATCTCCACCGTCGATCTCCTCCAGCCTCCACGGGCTACCGTCGACCTCCTCCAGCCTCCACGGGCTCCTGTTCCTGCATCCTCCACCGTGCGCTACTCCACCGGCTACTATTCAACCACCCCTCCACGGGCACCCCTCCACCGTCTACTGTTCATCCAGCCCACCACGGGGTCGTCCTGTTCATCCAGCCCTCCACACCATGGGGTCCTGTTCATCCAGCTCTGACTGGCTCATTCGATCTGGGTCCTGTTCATCCAGAGGCAACGCCACTGCTCACTTTTCGTCCAACCCCCCCCCCCCTGCAACGCTCACTGTTCATCCAGAGAGGCAGGATCGATGGGCTTCAGTTAGCATCGGTAGCGAAGGAATCGCTCGATCGGGTTCAGTTAACAGCCATCGATCGATCGCTCGGGTTCAGTAACGCGTAGCCTGCAGTGCAATCGCTCGGGTTCAGTTAGAGCCCAACGCCTCGCTCGTGTTCATTTAGAGCCAATGCCTCGCACACACGCGCGTACGTGTATGAGAGAAATGTGCATCGCTCGGCCCCCGACCACCAACCGTAACTTGAACTCCCCAAAATTTTCCTCGCCCTCGCTTCTACCATGATTTTTTCCGTCATGGACGGCCCAAAGAATGTCATGCAACTGCGTCTCCAGCCCGCCCAGGACGAAAAGCCCATTTTCTGTCATCATTTTTTGTCATAGAAGTAGGAGCCCACCACATCTATGATGATACCGGGTTTTTTCACAATTATCGTCATAGAAGTGTCATATGTATGACAGAAAAAAGTTTTGTTCGTCCCAAAATGTCACGGATGTTGCTTTTTTTTGTAGTGTTGTCAGAAATAACGCTCATCTCATTGCTCAAGGTTACACACAAGTGGAAGGAATCAACTTCAATGAAACCTTTGCTCCTGTTGCTAGGCTTGAAGCCATTCGCATACTCCTTGCCTATGCTGACCATCACAACATTATTCTGTACCAAATGGATGTGAAGAGTGCCTTTCTCGACGGCAAAATCTAAGAAGAAGTGTATGATGCTCAACCGCCTGGTTTGGAAGATCCAAAGCATCCTGATATGGTGTACAAGCTCAAAAAGGCACTATATTGCCTCAAACAGGCTCCTCGCGCTTGGTAGGACACACTCGAAGAGTTCCTGAAGAGCAAAGGCTTCAAACCTGGTTCTCTAGATCCTACTCTCTTCACGAAGACATATGATGGTGAATTGTTTGTGTGTCAAATATATGTGGATGGCATTATCTTCGAGTGCACAGATAAGAGATACAGTGACAAGTTTGGATACATGATGCAAGAGCAATATCAAATGTCCATGATGGGGGAGCTGAAATTCTTCCTAGGTCTTCAAATCCGCCAACAGCGCAATGGCATCTTCATATCACAAGAAAAATACCTCAAAGATTGCCTGCAAAAGTTTGGAATGCAAGACTGCAAAGGGTACATGACGCCAATGCCAACCAAAAGTTATCTCAACCCTGACAACAATGGTAAAGAGTTCGATCAAAAGGTATACCGCTCCATGATTGGTTCTTTTCTATACTTATGTGTATCTAGGCATGATATAATGCTTAGCGTTTGCATGTGTGCCCGATTCCAAGCGGCACCAAGATGGAATCGCATCACCTTGCTGTGAAGCGAATTCTTCGATATTTGGCTCACACCCCAACACTAGGATTATGGTATCCAAAGGGCTCATAGTTTGATCTATTTGGATATTCCGATGCTGATTATGCTGGTGACAAGGTTGATCGCAAGTCTACATCTGGCACATGTCACTTTCTTGGACGATCTCTTGCCTTATGGTCTTCAAAGAAGCAGAACTGCGTATCACTCTCCACTGCTGAATCTGAATATATTGCTGCTGGATCTTGCTATGCTCAGCTTCTCTAGATGAAGCAAACTCTCAAGGACTACGGCATCAACATGAAGAATGTGCCACTCTTCTACGAAAATGAAAGCGCCATCAAGCTTTCCAAGAATCCAGTTCAACACTCAAAGACAAAGCACATCGAGATTCGTCATCACTTTCTCAGAGATCATGTCAACAAGGAAGACATTGATATCATTCACATAGACACTGAAGAGCGACTGGCAGATATCTTCACATAGCCCTTGGATGAGAAGAGGTTTTGCAAGTTGCGGTGTGAGCTAAATATCCTAGAATCCTCAAATGTCTAGTGAATGGACACACATCCTAATGCTTATGCATGTTGATGACTTAGATGTGCAACACACGAAGTAATGTATTTCTAAAATCAATGAAGACTTACTCTCTGAGTGTGAATACATTAATGTGGAATTTGACTTTGGAGCGCCACGATAATTGCGCCGTGTCTGGGTCTAATACTTCCTATACGGTGGGTAACGCCACCACCATAATTTCTCGAAGATTTTCACTCGGCGTCATGATTGCATTATCTTCGCATTTGGATTGTCTTCAACATTGTTTTATCTTCAACATATATATGTTCGCAATGTTGGTTCATCTTCAATACTAAATATATATATGCTCTGTCCTCTACATCATTCACTTATAGCTATGTCTTCACGTTCTCTAAACTAAGTGAATGTGATCGGACCCTAATCCCTTCTGTGCTACTTCCTCAAATTTTTTTGTCTAAGTCATATGCATTCTGTTGACACTTGTCGAATATCTTCTCTGTGTCCTTGTCAGCAGAAGATATAGAGACACACTTTTAAAACTGATTTTAGTGTCTTATCCTTAGCCTGAAAACCGGAGAGGCCGGAATGACCACCCGACAATCCAGGCGTGTGTGGGAACATAGATCAACTCATGATAAGTTGCATGCATGCCACATGTCCTTCAGATGTGAACCGCCAGGGGCACCTGTGTCATTGTGCTGTGCCACCCTCCTCCTTCTTATAAATACTTGCCCCCTCACGGTCAATATTTCCTCTTCCACCTCGCCATCTCGCTCAAACCCTAGCACCACCGCTAGCTCGTGTCGATGCCGGAGATGAAGCGGTTAGCTGCCACGACCTCTTCGACGTTGTCCTCACGCCGGCCGCGGACCTCGTCTTCTCCACCGCCGCCATAGGTGTCTTCCGCCGCCAAGTTAGGGCACAGGAGATTGGACTGCTCGGCCTCCATCTTCCTCGTCTAGCAGTTCATCTGCGGTAATTAAATCTCGCCTTTTACAATCTTTTTGATCTGTCAAATCCATCCACTTCAACCAAAAGTGGTTTATACACTTCCAAATCTAGATTTGTCTCTTTCTACATCTCATGTATTGCAAAGCATGTTCACTTATGCTTCATAACTAGTTAGATTCCTCACTTGCACTTATTCTTGGATTCGTACAAATCTGGAACCACCTTCCTTCAATAAGTGAATGTCTTCGCACTGTGAGGTCAATATCTTCAAAACTAATTTATCTTCAAAATCTTCTAAGAATGCATATGACCTCTTCACCTTCCCTCGCATCTCTAATGTTTTCACAGGTACATGTCCGTGGGATAATCCCTTCGTTCCCATAGTCTGCATTCATTTACAGAATTCCTACAACGTCACATTGAATCTCCTGAAGCCAGCTCTTGTTTGACAAGCAGACGGAAGCATTTCACAATTTTGAAGCCTATCTGTTTGGACATTATGGCTTCTGAGAAATATGCAAGGAAAGGTGGCAGGCAACACCGAGGCAATACAACACTGAACCTGCCCCCAGATCTATATGAGCTCTACAAATCTGTCCCTGAAGGTAGCTATACACTGCACAAGAACCGGATACAATGGATACGAAGATATTGGGCAGAGCAGTGGGTCAAGTACAAATTTGTGACACATGAATACGCTGAGAACAATGCCATCAAGCGCCCATGGGGTGACTGTCTGTATAGAAATTTCGTACCGAAGACAAAGACTGAAGCTATTGCTTAGGAGTTCTATACTTGCATGGTCCGAGGACCTAAGCCTGAGAATGCCGATCCATCATCTCTCTTATGGTGTCGTGACGACAATCTCTTCAAGCGCAACCTTCAGTTCGCAAAGGATTCAGCTGTCAAGAACAAGAAGGAGTTTGGCATCGACTTCAACCCTGGCCCATCTGCTCCAAGGTCAGATGGTACACGTGAAGCCAATGAGAACAGAATTGGCCCCTTTGCCAACTTCTATGGGCTTATGTCCCTCATTGCTTCCTAGAGGGCCGCACTGAAGCAATCTGCTGAAGAAGCAGACTCTGAAGATGCTCCATCACCATCGAAGCAAAATAAAAATGCTAAACTTTTAAAGCCCTCTGCTCCTACTGCTCCAGAAGCTTTGACGAAGAAGCCTCTGAAAACTGCACCTCCTGAATCTAGTGTGTAATCTGAAGATATATCTCGTGTGTCCAAGAGGACCAAGAAGCCATTGCCCAAGAAGGTTTCTGGGCAACCCCTCACTCCTGCTGCCGTTCTGCGCAATGAGGAAGACACCATTGATCTGTGAAGTGATGAAGATCTTGGTGATGAAGCTCTAGAGATGCTGATCAAGAGCAAGCAAGAGGTGGAGATCTTCAGTGATCCGCCCCTCTTTGATGTTGATATATCAAAAAATTTCATCAAGGAATGGTTTGATGACCAGAGCATCAGCATTGATAGTCTACAGCTGCTAGTGGGCATCAGCGTCATATTTCACGGAGCCATTTCTAATGAATTGGCCTTACCTCAGAAAATTGTCAAGCTCAAAAACAAGATTGATTATGAGAAGGCGCATTTCAAGAAGTGTATGCACAAGCTTGGCGTGGCTGATGAGCAAATTTTCAAGAAAATGTTGCATGATCTCAAGGCTGAATTCCACAAGAACCATGAAGAAGCCAAAGGATCAAGAGAGCGCATGAAGGCTTATGCATAGAAATGTGTGCAAGCACACAATCAAGATGAAAAGAGGAAAGATCTTGGGTGTCTTGGCATTGACCCTAGAATGGCTGCTAAGAAAAGAAGGAAGCATGCAGAAGCTAATCCAGACGCTCCAAGGCAGGGACAACCAAGCATTGTCTTCCCTGCCAGCATGACTGGCTCGAAGCCAAACGTCCCCTATGCTGCTTCAGAACTCAAGAAAACAAGGCAAGATGAAGCCGAAGCCAGGAAGAGGAAGCACAGTGATACATCTGATGATGCTCCCTCCAAGAAAAAGCTGAAGACAAAGGCCTCTAAGTCTTCAAGAAAAGAGCATGTTGCTGCCCCATAGCCCCTCATTGCTGAACCCATTTCTTTTGCCTTCCTTGCCTCTGCAAATCGCGAGCACCACCTCATCGTCCATGAGTCTGCTCCTACAGAGGCTCCAGAAACTGAAGCAGTTCCAGCTGTTGACCCCAATGTAGCTGAATACATTGGTTGTGAAGACAATGTGCATGATGATGAAGTCCTTCCTTGGCTCGATCCCATGTTGGTATCATCGCCTACTCCAATGAGTAGGGAACTCATTAGCATTGGTCGTCCTTTGACGCCGATTGCTCAAGATAACTCATGGGATGAGCGCCAACAAGAAGACACCCAGTACATGATGAAACACCCCATACTCCACCTGCTCAAGTCACCTCTTCGGTGTTTGATGATGACAACTACATGGAGACCACTCCATCTCCAAAGGCGTCGCTAGCGTTTCACAGGCTTTGCAAAGGCCTCAGGCCACCTGTCTCCATGTCAACCATTCCAGAAGAGGAAGAGCAACAATCTAGCTCAGTGGCACGTCAAGTGTTCCCTGATGGCAATTGTTCCGCAACTTCTCACGAGTCCGATGCTAAAGCTGCTGAAGACATTCTGGCTGCATCAGGTCATTCTTGAAGAGAAGTGATCGTGCCTGACCCTCCTGTCATTGACTAGATGGAGATTGAAAACACTAAGGCTGCCACCAACAACGCCACTGAAGGCAACGACCCTGTCATGGCTGAAGACAATGTGGAGCCTGAAGCAAATGTGAATACTGAAGCCACTGCGACGCCAATCACCACAGATGGTGTTGTTCGTCCACCACAGCCTCATACCATGGAAAGTGCTTTCAATCGTGAAGGTCAGCTTTTCACTGTCAGATGGCCAGTTATGGTTCCTCCTACTGCTCCACAGCCCCAGTATGATTATCATGTGGAGCAGAGGCCTCAAGTTCAGAAGCCAAAGCCACGTCTGCCAAGGCTTCCAAGTGTCGTCACTACACAATGCTCATTCAGCGTGCTCAGCTTCACAGAGCACAATACTTTCTTTGATAGCGCCAAGAACCCATATACGAAGCCAAAGATCTTCTCTGACAGATTTTGGAGCCATCAACAGCGAAGCTATTACTCTTGCATTTTGTACAATCAAGACCGGATTTTTCCGCACAAACGCCTGGATTGTGATGCTATGGCTGGGCTGCCATGTCTTGAAGGGGCCCTTGACTGCTTTAGGGATGTTGGTCTTCTGGCTTTTGTGACTGACAAGGAGCATTGGAATGAAGAGCTTCTGTTGCAGTTCTACGCCACCCTACACATTTGAGGCTACAACAGGAATTCGAAGTACTACAAAAAAAAGACACATCCGTGACATTTTGGGCCGAACAATTTTTTTCTGTCATACTTATGACACTTCTATGATGATAATTGTGACAAAACACGGTATCATCATAGATGTGGTGGGCTCCTACTTCCATGACAAAAAATCATGACAGAAAATTGGCTTTTCGTCCTGGGCAGGTCGGAGACGCAGCTGCATGACATTCTTTGGGCCGTCCATGTCGGAAAAAACCGTGGTAGAAGCGAGGGCGAGGGAAATGTCGGGGTGTTCCCGGTTACGGTGGGTGGTCGGGCCGAGCGATGCACGGAGGTTCGCGTGTTTCTCTCGTACATGCATGCGCGTAGGTGCGAGGCGTTGGGCTCTAACAGAACACGAGCGAGGCATTCACCTACTGAAGCCGAGTGATTGCACTGCAGGCTATGTGTTACTGAACCCGAGCAATCGATCGATGGCTGTTAACTGAACCTGATCGAGCGATTCCTTTGCTACTGCTGCTAATTGAAGCCGATCGATGCTCTCTCTGGATGAGCAGTGAGCGTTGTTGGGGTTTTGGGTGAACAGTTCATGGTGGGGGTTGGATGAACAGGACCCCGAGGTGTTGTCGCTGGATGAATAGGACCCCGATCGATCAAGCTAGTTGGGCGTGGATGAACAGGACCCCGTGGAGGGAAGGTTGAATAGTAGCTGGTGGAGGCTGGTTGAACAGTAGCTGGTGGAGGGCTGGATGAACAGTAGCCCGTGGAGGGGTGTTTGAACAGGAGCCCGTGGAGAGGGCTGGTTGAACAGTAGCCGGTGGAATAGCGCGCGGTGGAGGCTGGATAAACAGGAGCCCATGGATGAACAGTCGCAGGTGGAGGCTGGAGGAGGTCGACGGTGGATGAACAATAGCCCGTGGAGGCTGGAGGAGGTCAGCGGTGGAGATGAACCGTATCTCGTGGAGTCTAGTTTTGCGGTATGCCACACCCCTCCCGATGAACAGGGCCCCCGTTTCGACCGTAGAGCTCAAACACAAGTCCGTTTCCTCCGTTTTGTGGTACGCCACACCCCTCCCGATCAACAGGACCCCGTTTGGACCGTAGGAGGTCCAACAGAAGTCTGTTTCCTCCGTTTTGCAGTACGCTAGACCCCTCTTGATGAACAGGATCCAGTTTCGAACGTGGCCGGTAGAACACAAGGCCGTTTCCTCCGTCCTGCAGTACGCCAGGCCTCGTTACCATCGGCTGTTCTGTCCAAGCCGGTTGGCTCCAACGCGTTCCGTTGCCTGCCGATGAACACAACGCATTCCGTTGCCTCCCCATGAACACGATGACAATGCTGTTTCTCCATTCCAACCCAGCCATGTACACGAGCCCTGGCCATACGTATGCGCGAGTAGGCGTTCGAGACCCCTCCCATATGTACGTACATGGCCGTATTTTCTATCTTGCACCCTGGTCGCTGTACGTACGTGTACATGCTACGTGCGCGCATCTAAGTTGACAAAGCCCTCCATCCCCATCAACTTAGTAGGCCCACAAGTCAGCCTCCCACCAAGGTGGGTCCTAGCTAGCAGGGGGAGTATTCATTTTTTTGTGCGTAATAAGCAGGCACTTATGGTGAGTCCAAGCTGATAGCGGGGGAGCCTTTTTTCGTGAAATATGGTGGCCCGTCCGGTGGGTCCCAACAGTCAGGGGGGAAACTTTTTTTCGTGAAATACGATGGCCTGTCCGGTGGGTCACTGCTCTCAGGTGGAGGAATAATTATTTTGCACATAATAAGGAGGCACTTCCTTGCGGCTCCCGTGGACCCAGCTGTCAGCCTCTCCACGTACAGTACTGTTCCGATGGAAGTCGATCGTTGACCACATTGTCCATGCCGCTCCGAGAGCACCATGGCGGTGGACGATGGTGAGGCCTAGGAAGGGGACGACGCGGAGTCGGGGAAGACGCGATAGTGGATGCCCACGTGTAGAGGAGTACGAGGGTTCACTAGTTCGGCTGCGGTGTGAGGTTGCCATCGCCACAAAATAACAGGGGGTGTGGGTGAGTGGAGGGATGGCCTGGCCAGCGGTGGGAGTAGTAGGGCGGTGAGGGCTCCGCGGAAGCACAGCCGACCACGGGAGGCAGGAGCAGGCGGCAGACCGGCGCTGCTTTGGGCGGCTGGAGCAAGAAGACTAGAGGTTGAAGAAGCACTATGGTCGTTGGATGGACATCGTACGGTTACTGGAGCTAGAATCGTTCATATTGACTAAGTTGACAAAGCCCTCCATTCCCCTCAACTTAGTAGGCCCACAAGTCAGCCTCCCACTATGGTGGGTCCCAGCTAGCAGGGGGTATTCATTTTTTGTGCGTAATAAGGAGGCACTTACTTGCGTGCGAAGATATAGCTGGTGGGTCCGACCTGTCAGCGGGGGAACTTTTTTTCGTGAAATACAAAGACCCTTCCGGTGGGTCCTAGCTGTCAGCCTCTCCACGTACAGTCCACTTCCGATGGATGTCGTTCATTGACCACGTTGACCAGGACGCGCCGAGAGCACCAGGGCTGGATGACGGCAAGGCCTAGGAAGGGAACGACACGGAGCCAGGGAAGACTCGACAGTTGTTTCCCATGGGGAGGGGAGTACGAGGGTTTACTGATTCATCTGTCGTCCCCAGAGAAGAACAGCAGGTGTGGGTGAGTAGAGGGATGGCTAGGCCAGCGATGGGAGTACGGTGGGGCGGTGAAGCCTACGTGGCAGTATAGCCGGCCGTGGGAGGAGGGAGCAGGCAGTCCCGCCGGTGCTTGTTTGAGCGGCTGGAGCAGGAAGAGCACAGATTGAAGATGGACGACAGCCATTGGATGGACATCCAACAGTCACTGCTCTCGTGTGTTGACTAAGTTGACACGGTGTTGCGTGTGCGTCAACATTTTTGTAGGAAAGCATACACATCAACCTATAGTAGGCGCACAAGTCAGCCTCAAATCTAGGGAAAACAACATACAACCTATCTACCATTATTTCTAATAATGTACAACCCATTTGCTAATTATTAAGAATTTTTTTGGAGCCCATCTTCTTTTTGTTAGCATTACACCACATATTGTGGCGACGGTTAAAAAGTATATGAAATTTTGCATATTTCGGTGCGGTCAACTGTTTTTAATCCCGAAATATTGATTCACATTCAAACTATTTTGAAAAATAATTTATATAATTATAAGATCCAAATAATTGTCCACGCATAAAAATCAATGGAATTTAAAATCTTGTAATGAAAAAAAATTGAAACTAATTCCCGGTTTGATGTATTTTAAATATGTACATCCCATTTCTGGGCAAACCGAATGAAACTCTCCTCGTCTGGAAAGATTTGTAGCCCAGCAGGGCTGATAAAGCAAGTAGGCCTTGTTTGGGTATTTCTTTAAAAAAAATAGAACTGGGCTAGCCATTTTCAGCAAGAAAAAAACACAACTGGTTTCATGATGTGGTAAACATAAATAAAACCCTGGCTAGACGGGCCACAACCCCCGCACAACCCCGTTGTTACCTTGATCCGTCGCTAAAACTAGTATAAATAACAACTGCTTGTTCCTCAAAAGAACTGCACGACCTGCTGGGTCCCTGGTGTCAGCCGCTCGTAGTGTAATTCTCTCGTTTATTGACTACGTTGACAATGGCGTGAGCCCCAGATGTCCAACCATTAGGAGGAACCATATTTTTGGGCTTGTAATATAGAGGCACTTGCTTGCGTACTGCCATGATGCTGGTGGGTCCCTCCTGTCATCCTCTCCACATAGAGTCATCTCCTTGTTCCTCTCGGTTGTTGATGACGTTGATAATGCAAGAGGGCGGCGCATCGCGCACGGCGAGCGAACCAAGGCGGAGGATGACGGCGAGGCCTCGGACGGAACGAACAGGAGCCGTGGAAGATCTGCCGGTCCAGTCGTAGGCGGAGGGGAGTACGAGGGTTAACTGGTTCGGGTGTGGGTGCGTGTTGGGGCTGACGTCGCCAGAGAATAACATGACATGTGGGGGAATAGAGGGAGGGACTGGCCAACATTGGAGGGTGCGATAGGGCGGCGGAGGCACAGCCAGCCATGGGAGGCAGGAGCAGGCGGAGCCGATGGGGTGGTTTGGTTTGGGCGGCTGGAGGAAGAAGAAGACAAGATATAGAAGATTCACGACACATGTTGGATGTCAATCTAATGGCTGGTAGGCAGAATCGTTTGTTGACTGGCTTGTAAGTCGACACCACCTTGGATAGGCTATTTCCTCGCGGGTCCCAAATGTCAGAATCCAAATCTATCACGGTCATGCAGCCTTTCCTATGAAAATTTACAGCCCATTTGATGTGCTAGTTCGAAATAAGTTTGTGGGTGCTGTGGGGGCTAATCACTTGGCTTATGTAATGCACAGTGAGCTCAAGCAGCCGGCGAGAGTGATGTTATTTCCCTTGGTTGGGATTTGTTACAATAGTTCACTCTAAATTAAACGAATGGCAAGCCATTTGCCTTGTTTCAAAGAAAATATGACAGTCACAACCGAGTTGAAAAGGGTAAGAACATCTAACTCCAGCTTACAAACTGTACAGAAGCATGAGGGTTAATTGTTCATCAGGTTTACACAAAACCCAGGTTGAAAAGGGCAACAACATTTAACTCCGGCACTATTTTCGGCAGTCACAGTCAAATGGATCGGTCAGGTCCATAGAATGAACATCCCGGGTCGTAAAATTTACTGGATTATGACCACAATGTTGTAAATGGAAGCTCGGGCACGTTCACAAGCTCTTTTGCCCACCTGAAACTCCTATTTTTGCTCTTCGACATACCCATCCGTCAAAACCATGCTTCTGATAAACTTAAGCCTGATGGACAAAAGTAACCTCGCATTCAGCAGGAAGAATGTGACAAATTTAGTGTTCGCACGGTTGGCTACATATCGTTGGAGCATTATTGTCTTCAATCGAATCTCATGAGAAATGAGAAAATCCCGATGCTTACGAATCCGCCGATTGGTTATAATTTTCTTACCCCGTACTGTTGCCTAAATAGACATGAAGATTGAAAACAGCAAGGTCTAAAAAAGAGTGTCGAAAGAGCAACAGCTGAACAGTTAATTCTAGTACACTATATGCGGGCTTCCAATGTGCGTGAAATTATCATCTTTATATACAACTTCTCCAGACATGGAAAGCATTGCAACAAGCCAATAATCTTGTTCAGACCAAAACTATTCATTCGGATATATAAGATCTTGAAAGAATCCAGCACCACTGATAGGCCATCCATGGAGAAATTCTTCATTGAGCATAGAACATAATATTAGAAAAAATATGTACTCCAAGATGATATATAACTTATGTGCAGAAGTTTAAAAATCAGCTTATGGTTACAAGTGTAGATGATAATATAAAGTACCTAAAGAACTGTGGAGCCAAACACCATATTGAAATGAGCACAGAGATCATGTATTACACCCAAGGTCTCTAGTTGAGGTGCTGAGAGGATGGTTATTTGCAACGGTGAATAACTAGAATCAAGGATCAACTTTCATGTGAAGGGGCATCTTGGATGATGAGCTGCCTTCCGTCAAAAGAAATTCCAATTCTTACAAGGTTAGGCGACTTTATTTGGAGACAACCGATTCTAACGGTGAAAACAAGCACCAAGCACTCCAGGGCAGGGCAACTGGAGTGGATGATGCTGTGCAATGAGGCCTCCGATATACAAAACCACACAAGTGAAAGTTTCTTGAGAAATGGGATTTGAAGGTTTAGTACCGGATTGTATGGTAGGTAGCACCACGTAAAGGTGGCGGTGTGGAGAGAGGAGGAAAACCGCGAGATGGACATCAATGCTGAGGGCACAAATACATGGCGTTCGGTATGTGGTATGTGATTTCCAGGGGAATAGTAGAACTCAAGCAGCTATAGTTCTGTGAATTTAGGGGATTTCAGCCAGGCGTCTACCGTGTAGGGCATGGTATGCTTGCTAAGGTAGCATGACGGGATGCAGAGGTTTTGAATGGAGCCCTGGTGGGAGGAGATGATGGCTCTAGGGGTTTCAAAATCATTGAAGAGAGATAGCTGACGACAGTCGAGATTAAGGGGCACAGCGTGCCATAGAGGGCGCCACCGAATTGAGAGGACTTGGGTGCGGCAGCAATCCTTGGTGGGGAGAAGCGAGATGATCTCCCCAAGGACGGTGTCCGGGAGATCACTAATGCGGTCCACCCGAGATTCTACGGTTTCCTGGGATCCAGTGGGGGCGGGGTTGCCGCTTCTCCCTGTGTTGCGGGGTGCGGGATCTACGACAGGCATCGCCGCAGGCGGGAGCCTCATCTTCTTGGCGCTGGGGTCAGCCGACTCCATTTTCCTCGAGGGAATCGCGTCGCGCTCATGGGTTTGAGCAGAGTAATGAATGACGAGCCTAGTTGTAGTGCGAGTGAAGAAGAAAGGGAGCTAGGGTTTTTTTTGTAGTAGTGAGGAAGAAGGGGAGCTGGGGTTTTCTGTAGGAGTTAGGTGAGGAATTTGGGGGTATGAGTGGAGCGAGATGACATGAGGTGGGTGGGAGTGAGGAGGAAGAAGGGCACCCAGGTTTTTTTGGGGGGCGGTGTGCTGGGTGTGGGTAGCGCCTCTCATTCAGTAAATATATGGGCTTTTGAATTGATTTTACTATTTATTAGGGTGGATGGGCTGTTTTGTCTTGGGCCCATAGAAACAATTACTACTAGTATAGTGGAGACACTCTACAGCTACCCAGAAAAACAATTACTACTAGTACAGTGGATACAATACCACTTCTAGCTCCTCCTAGGTCATCGAAATGTCTCCCTCTACTGAATGTCGTTATACTTTTGTTCACCGACATGCGGGCCATGCAGCGTGCGGGCCCAAATGCCATCCACCAAATTAGAAGGCAGTATGTAGGCGGAGAGTCACCCCGGTTGTAGCACGACAATAACGAGCCGTTGTATCACAAAACCCCATCTCCCCGCAGTCTAAGTTTGACGGACGAAGCAACCATCATTTCACTCTTCGCTCATCATCTTCAAGAAAGGCAACACTCGCATATTCCACTGTTCTTCTCTCCCAACCAAGGGAAGGTAAGTGGATCCGTGATGTTAGTATATTTTCGTTCAGAGAAAAGAAAAGAACTTTTGCAAAGCAGTAACCAATCCTCACTCTATTTTTTGTTTCATTGTCATTGCGATTGTGTTTTCCTTTTAGTGGTTTCCTAGTATTCATCAGTTTCATGATGGACCAAGGAGAACCAGGCAAAGATCTGCAGATATTGGAGCAGACGCGGGAGGCTGATCCCTACGAGACAGAGAGCTCCAAGAAGATGGAGGCAGCCACCGAGCGGACCCTAGATACGCTCACGACGACTATTGAGATGGTCAACGCCCCGTTTGAGGTTACCGCCCCCGTGGCACTGCAAGAGTAGTTTTCCCCCTTCGAGGATGTGTCCCCCCCCCCTGAGCTGCCCAAGGTTATTTTCTTCGTTGCCGATCTCGATTGTGGTTTTTCATCTAAGTATAGGGTGATGAATAATGCAAAATTTTATTTGCTTCGATGCCATGCTATACATAGTGGTTTAAATAACTTGTGTTTCTTATACTGGAAAGTAATTCAAAATTTGTTTCTGTTTCAATAAGAGCCCTGATGCAGACAAGGATTGTGTGGTTGTACATGTCACTCGCTATGAGGCGGATGACCTGAATATACGCACCGGGAAAACAAAGTTTTTAGGCTGTTGGATCCTGCAAGCCATTTGCGCTTATACCGATGTCGAGTTGTATTCCAGCCTCACTGTTGTCAGGCGTGTTGTCCAGGGTGTACTGAGGCGCAAGAAGTTCAAAGATACTCCTTCGTTTGTGAGGCATACTGTTCTTGTCAAGCTTACGTAGGAAGATGATGTGGCATGCCTCCACAAACAAGTTTATGAGTGGCAAGGCCACAAGGTTGTCTTCATGAAGGTTCACAGGATTGAGCTGCTGTCGGATGTCCTCGATGATGTTCATGGCAAGGTCCGTCTTGTGTCCAGCCCAAATTAGATCGAGGCATGAAATAGTTGCCGCGGCTAGTGTTTAATAGTAGTTTGGATTGTGTCTAATTATCCGAACCTTGCCTGTTATCGAGCCCTCTGGGGCTAGTACTCTATTTGAATCCATCTATGGGAACTGCTGCTACTTTTGTGTGCCCATGAATCATGTGAGAACCATCGTAATTGTTGCCGAAACAGATGTGTCCTCACTAGTTTTTTCATGAATATGGCATGGTAAGACATAAGTTGTCACGGTTTATCATACGAGCAGTGTGTGTTTTGATGAAATAGAGTACTCGTTCGAGAACTGTGCGCTGACGTATACATAAGTACTTGTAAATACTGTGGTGCTACCCCACTTGTGAGTAGTTGTGCAAAACACGGCACATTGGCTCAGCTCGCTTCAACACTAGGCTATCGACCAACTAACAATCAACAATCTGCTGTCTGACATATAAGCAACTATGTATCTTGTTACAGTGGTTCATGCAGTTAACTGAGGCCACAATGTAAATTCCAAACGTTCACACGCTAGTCCAGCGTTCATGTGGAACACTCACATTAAACTCGACTTCATAAAAAACATGAAAAACATAAGTTAAGCAATTTTATACATCTCAATGATTCATAGAACATAACAAACATATACTAGTTCACAGCAAAAGACAAAGTTTTGAGAAGGTTTACAAATCAGCAAAAAACAAGCAAGGCTTCTCTGAGCCAAGGGCCTCCCGGCAGGCTTAAATTTCCTGGAGTTCACTCTGGTTTTTTCTTGTTGCCACCATACAGGGTTAGGTTCTCTCATTCCAGAATAACCAATTATAATTATGGTCTCAGCTGGAATGCTGAACTGAACCATGCAGTGTACTGACCAGCTGAAATTCTTGTGCATTCCACTAAATTTAAGCACCACTATTTGCAGAAATAAGCAGACCACAATGCCTATTGTCCGCGCACCTGTCCAAAAAAGCGCCCTGCAGCCATGCCAGCAAGTCCTCGGTCCATGGATGAACTGGTAGAAAGTGCATTCGGGACTAGGATGAAGTTGTCTTAGCTCATCCCTGCACTGCAATCAGGAAGTAAAACGTACGAATCAGCTTCTTTTAGATTGCGTTGGTCATTCTACCTAGTTACTAACGATATAGGAATATCTGGAACACCGGAGGTTAGAGGACGACAGCTAGGAATAGCCATCTCATTTTGTGCAGTTGTACTAAAACTGAGGTGTGTACTTTTGATTGTGTAGACAAGAAACGATATGGAGACAGACATCCATGTTTGCGCAAATACAAAATACGGTTATTTAAACAGTGACAGATATTTGCAGTGGCGTATGATTAACAACAACATCTATTGTGTTATAATTGGCACTAGATTGACAGTATGAAAGTGCCCTTAAGTAAGTAGCATCACATCACATCAATGCTGCCATTAGATTAACATGCAAAACAATAGCATTAGTATTACTATCATGAGAGTAGCACATGGTCAGTAAATGTGCAATCAAATTTGTGCAGTTCCACTAGGATGAAGCAATGTTAGCGGTGTGAGATTTAATTGTAATTGCAAAAACACAATTCATGGGAAATAAAGCAAGACGGAAGCACTTCATAAAATGGTGGTTGCATTGCTTCAATTTATCGACGGCACTAGACCATTTATTACTTATTGTGACATTAGGTGGCATTGCTTAATGCTTCATGTGATTTTACATTAACGGTGGCGATATGGGCATAGGGACGGCAGGGGCATAAAGTGGTGAGGTAGATGTGGTTGTCGAGAGCGGCAAACACTCAGGCAGCATGTCTGCATTTGTCCCATTTTTTATCTCCTCGGCGACATTTTCCTATGTGAGCACAGGAAATCTAGACCTGCTCATTCTCATTTGCTTGTCCCCCAAAACCCGTCACTTTCTTTCCCTTTTTAAACAAGATACAGGTCCACTTCCCCCCACCCTTCGCCATCCACCATGCTTTCTTCGTCTTTTCAACCAACAGACCGGTTGGGTAGCCAGTATCTACTACTTTCCCCCGTTTGCTCTTAGAACCAAGTCCTAGATTCATGCTACAGCTTTCCCACTATCTTCCCTATTTTAACCAACTCTTAGAGTCGACTGTATGAACTAGCTTTACTTCTAATAATAGTAAAAGTCTAGGTGGCTTTGGAACAACAGACGGAAGTAGAAAAAGAACGAAGCCAAGTGGGGAGCTAGGGCAGTAAAGCAAGGCAGGTTTCAAAGGAATATATACCTAAGGGTCGTCGGCTGTCGCAAAGACGACGTCAGGAGACTGCATCTTGGCCACAATACCGCAGTGATGAAGAAGGGGTCGAAGGCCCTGCCGAGCCGGCGCTCTCTCGAAGAGAATGGCACGGCTGCCGATCGGGACGCGCGGGCAGCCGTTGGTCTCCTCCCTCGCTTCTGACGACAGCATGAACGATGCACCTACACCCCTAGCCCGGTCGAGGTTGTCTGGCCAGATTTGTGCCAGCCGTGAGCAGAGACAGAGTGTGGCCACCTATGTCTTGCTTAGATCTGGATAGCATCAGATAGTGAACGAGAGGAACCCTAGTAAAGCAAGCGCTAGGGCTCCTGCTTATATATATATATATATATATATATATATATATATATATATATATATATATTTATATTTATATATATAGTGGAGTAATTTTGTTGTACCAGTTCCAAAAAATGCGCTCATACGTGTACCCGTGAGTGGGTGTGAGAGAACTAGTGCATGCATGCACCGCTTCTCTTCGTGAGAGTACAATATACTATGCCCAAAGAATGTTCGCCACAAGAGTAATAGTATAAGTGTGTGACGTGTGAGCTAAAATAAAATGTGCGCGATGTCTTTTGTTTTTTAGATGTTCTGAGGGTAGGGTGTGAAGAGCACATATGTGTGTGACGTCTACCTGCAGATAGACGGTGGGTGCGAGAGGACTCGGGAGAGTCGTGACTCGTGAGGGTGCGTGTGCATGAGAGAGAGAGAGGGGGGGCATGTATCAATGCAATGCATGTGTCCGTAAATCATTATCCGACAAACGTTCTCCACAAGCCTTTTCCTGACGAACGCCGTAAGAACCATTATAACGGCATCCGACAGTGTCAGTTTTGCCATGTCATTTAATAGAACAGCCACTCCATCTACACATAAATCTTCCACGTGAGTGTTAGCAACTGCCGTATGCTCCCTCCGTTCCAAAATGTAGGGCTTATAGCTTTATTGAAAATTCGGACCTCGCAAACTTTTACCGAGTTTTCGTGTACCAAATTGCACATGTAGAATACCCAGTATATATCATTTCATTCATCTTCGAGGGGTAACTATAAATATGGGGGAGGATTCTACAAAGAAAGACCATCATATCACCTGCAGCAATTTCAGCCATCCTTTGGTGGGGAGGAATATCATAGGAACTCTATATTATATGATTTTTATAGGATTTTTTCCTTTAGAGCCAATTGGTTCATAGGAATAGATTCTTATACTCCACATTTCAAAGGAAATAAACATGATATCATTTTTATAGCTTTAGATCCACTTGGTTCATATGAATGGATTCCTATACTCCCATAATTTCAAAGGAAAATAAACATTAGCGTATATTCAATAGAAAAGTTCCTATGATATGAACCAAATTACATCTCTTTTCCAATCCCTCCTCATAGGAATTGAGATACATGTCATCTCTAGATTCAATAGAAAAGTTCCTATGAAGTGAACCAAATGACATCTCTTTTCCAATCCCTACTCATAGGAATTGAGATACTCCATGTCATCTCTTTCCCTACAACGTCCATGTATACATCTTCTATTCCTAAATAGCTAGTACAACCCGCTAGTAGTTTTTTCCAAGACATGCAACTATGGCACAAGAACTATATAGTGTGCGAATAACTTTGAACGATGGTCACTGGATGAAGCTAATACAACATTGCAGAGATGGCAAATCCGAGCACTACTTGCCTTTGGATATCATCAACATTCCACCAGATCCAGCCTAACAGTCAGGGATATCCTACCGAATGATATGATGGAATCATATCTGCCAACTACTAACAAAGAGATGTGTCGGGGGGGGGGGGGGACAGGGGCAATGTGTGCGAGAGAGGCCTAAAGGTAATGTGCATGTGGGAGACACGTAGGCATATATATGTGCCTATAGAGGGATAGTAGAGACCGTGCATGTGTATATATGCATGTGAGAGAAATAGTGTTTTCCAACTGAGATTAGTGAAAAGAGTGGTACATAGTAGTCAGAAAGAGAGACATATATATAGAGAGAGCATGTGCGTGAGACACCCCAACACCCCGAGAGAGATTGTGAGTATGTGTGAAAGATTTCAACATAAAGGGGGTTTCAAAGATTCGAATTCATAGGAAGTGCATTCATATATTTGAACCCGAGATAATGGAATTTGTAAATCATATCTAAAAGGAGGCATCAATCTTTGTTGTGCATTTGAACATGCTATATATTCATACGCATGTCTAACTATTTGTTTTTGCAACCAAGGAGATTATATCTGGAACCATGCATGAACTGAGGTAAGTTACATATTTTTTAATATATGCTCGTGTACAATGTATATTCGAATGCACCCCTCCATTCCAAAATAGTCGCAGCTTTAGGATTTTCCAGAGTAAAGATTTGTGAAGTCTGATAAATCCTGAAAGTTCAATTCAAGAGAATCGAAAACGTTAATGCTTCTTCTCCCAAATACTGAACGAAGCGCAAAATAAGCCTATGGTCACCCGAAACCGCACGAGACTAATGTTTGGTGGTAGGAAATTACTGTCCTAACTCTGGCTCGTGTAGCCTATCGGCCCGATGTCTAAAGATCTAAACCAGGGTAGGTTTGTAGCTTCACCAAGATGCCAGTCTCAACCGCCTCCGAGAAGCATTCATACGCCGTGGGCGCCTAAACACCCATGCGCTCGGCCGAAATCTATCCCGCCCACATTTGGGACACCTGAGATTACTGTCCTACCCCAACCCACAATATGTCCGAAATGTTAGATGGGGGCAAAGTTTGTAACTTTCCACAAATTTCAAACAAGCGCGTCCGAAACTGAAACATTGTTCCCCCTTAGTTCCCCCTCCCTCCATTTCCCCATTCATACTCCATGGGCGCCAAAACACCCTCTCCACCAGCCGCGAAACCCCAGCCTCCTCCGTCCTCCACCCCATAGCGCCCAATCCACCGCTGCCCTCCTCCATCACGCCGGAGCCAGTACCCCGACGTTGTCGTCTAACGCAACCACAACCGCAACGCCCTCAAGGACTTAGCAGCTAAAGCCGAGGAAGAGCCGCCTCCACGACACCGATACCGACGTGCGCCGTACCAGAACCACTCCAACCACGCCGTCCTGCGCCTGACCGATGCTACTCCACTGTCGCTACCGTCCACCGCATCAGAGCTGTTCCTGCTACACCGTCGTTCGCCGCCTCGGCTCTGGTTCCCCGCTGCCGACAGACGGCCACCGCACCACACTCAACAACTTGGCCATGTGTTCGTCCAAGGCTCCACTGTCCTCCACAACTTCTCGTTTCCAGCGAACCACAAGAAGATCGTTGGTAAAACAAAATGCGGACACAACACTACCAGCAGAAAGAGGCACTCCTCTTCCCTTATTCATGCAAATCTCACGTCTCTGCTCACACCATATTCATCCCACGAAAGAAACTAGTTGAGCGCTTCTTACTGCATCTTCTTCGTGATACTAAATGCACAAGGTTTCCTCCCTTTACTATTTCACCTTTACTAGAGGTCAGTAGCCCGCCTGGATTTCAATTCAGGGTCAGTCGAACCGCAATTAAAAGAAGCGGCACCCGCTTAGGCGCGCGGAGCACCTAGTCCGCCTGTTCGCCGGGGAGGCGGTGCATCGGTGTCTATCATAGGGGTGTGGGGCACAGGTGCTGCTTGCGCCTGATCTGGAGGTTGGCGGGGCTTGAATGGATGGCCGGGGGCGGTGCCAAGCACTTCGATGCGGTGAGGTCGAGGGGAGGGCGCAGGCAGGGGACTGGGCCGGTGGTCGCTGGCATTTAGAGGAAGATCATCAACACTGACTGGCTGAAGGTAGATGAAGGCGATCTGCCCGTTGTTTGTACATCGACTGTCACACCCTGATTTTCATGCCAGAACACTTAAGCTAATAAATCATGATAAAATGTGTTTTGACAAAAACTTTTGAGTGTTTTGGACTTTGCTTGATTGGATTTTTGTTTGCTGTTTGCAAGTGCTCTAAAAATCAAATAAATCCTCCAACTTCTATACTTCATCTCCTTGATCCAAAACCTTTTCCCAATGATCATGCCATGTGTATAGAGCAATATAGTATTTTCTTACAAAAATAATTTGGCCAAAAAGTATTTTCAACAATTAGTTTTCCAAAAACCCCTGAATTGAGGTTTGCACTGCAAGTACTTAATTAAGGGCAGTAAAAATCTTTATAAAAATATATTTTACTCCTATTAGATATAGGATACCCAGAAACCGCAAAAATATAATTTTTAAAGTTATTTTCCTATTTTATTTAAAATCTTTTTCTTAAGCAAGAAATGGTCTTTAATAGGGAAAAATTATTTTATTGCTTTAAAAATATTTGACAAAAACCTAGGGAAACTCAGTGGACATATATTGTCCATATATAAGAGTTTCAACACATGGTCATGTTCAAAATATTGTTCAAATCTCTCAAAAACCCTTTCTGGATATTTCAAGCTTTTGAAATATTTACAAAGGAAATATTGTCCAAAAATTCCAAGAAACTTCTATCATGTCACATATGACATATTTGGTGATCTTACCAAGTATCATGTCTTGGAGAACAAGATAACATCATCAAATCCTCTCAAAACCATTTCTGTCCATTTTTAAGTTTGAGCAACCTTACATTGCCAAACATATCCAAATTCTCTCAAGTCTTGAGAACATGCTCCAATGGCCTAATCATGCATCTAGACCAAATGGAACAAGTTGGAGAGAATGTTATGTTGATCAAAGTGCCTCAAAACCCTTTCTGTCCAGAACCAAATTTGAACAACTCTATATTGGCAACTTTCTCCTTTTGATCTCAACTTTTGTGGACATGTTCATAGCCTCTAATGATGGCACTACACCAAGTGGTGCATCAAGGAGAATAGATTTGCATGACTAAATCTTGGAAAATCCATTTATGTTCATTTCTAGGATTCACAAAAGTTGCATTGTCAACTTTGCTCAAATGAGCTCAAAATGGGTGGAAGGCCTTAATTATGTGTGCCATTTCACCCTGTGGAGCCTCATGACAAATGGAAATCATCTTCTTGCCCAAACCAACAACAAACACCTTCTGCCATTTTTCCAAAAACACCATTTTGACCCCTTCCCCTAATCTCCTTGAGCTCAACTTTTTACCACAGCTCCTCCTAGTCTTCTCCTACCTCCAGTAACTCTTCCCTGGCCTCAGCTCAATGATTGAGGGGTGAAACACCCCCATTTACCCCTCTGGATAGCACCTTCCTCTCTCTTTCTCACCTCCCTCCTCACTCCATTGGTTCCACAAGGCATCCAAGGCTTCCCCCTGCTATCCTAATACCTCCTGGCACTACTGGATACAAGTGGCCGCGCCCACTCCCCTTTCTTAATGCCATGGCATGCCATGGGCGCGCCCTGGAGCGTGCTACAGTGCACCAGGGAACTGTAGCCGCCCTCTGCCCGATGCTCCCGTCGACCTTGGGCGCCGGGAACGTGTCCCCCGAGGCCGCCTCGGCGTGCGTGACACGCTACGAGGCCGGGGCCCTCCTCCTTCTCTCTCCTTTGAGCCCGTCGTTGCATGCCCGAGCACCGCCCGACTTGGCCACTTCCTGGCCACGCGGCTGGCCCGCCTCTGGCATCATCCCGCTCCCCCTCTCACCTCCCTCGCTCCTGGACGAACTCCACGAGCGCCACTGACCATCCAGGAGCCCTCCCTCGACCGCCACCGCGACTTCCACGGGCACCCGTGAGCTTGGCTCACGGTGCACCATGGCCTCGCCTTATAGGGCCTCCCCTGGTCTCTCCCTCATCTCCATTCACTCTCTCCCCCTCCCCTAGTCCTTCTGGATCAGCCCTCTCTCTCTCCCGCATCCCCTATCCTCCTCCATAGCCAAAGGATTGCCGCCGGCCGCCGCCAAGATTCGTGACATCCCGAGCTCCTCCCGCGGGTGCGAAGCACATGGACGGGATCGGCACGCTGCGCTGAGTCGTCCGGTGTGCTGGGCACCATCGCAAGTGACCGGAGCCGCCGGGACGGGCGCCGGTGCCGCTCGGCCGTGCCTCCTCTGTCGCTCCTCTCCCTCAGGTGCGAGGTAGCGGATGACCACCCACCAGCTGGCAAGGGGGCCCGCCCGTCAGCGGCAGAGGTGACCGAGCCGGCCCACCTGTCGGGTTAAGTGGAAACGGCTCCTAGCCGATCCGCTTGCCCCGCTGGGTGGCGCTCTCCCGTAGTGCGCCTTCGGCGTCACCCCTTCCCTCGCACAGCTGAGCAACTGGGCCGAGCCCAGTAGGCGCTGTTTAGCTGGGCTTCGCCCAGTGCGCGTTATAAGGTTGATTCCTTCCCTCTTCTTATTCTTTTCCAGAAATATTGTAAGATCCATAAAATATTCATATTAACTCCAAATTTGATGATTCAAATTTCTAGTAGCTCATAAAATCATGATCTATCTCATGGTGCAACTTGCAAATTTTCCAGAAACTTTTTCTTCACAAACATTTATCAAATCTTGTTTTTCCATTTCTGTGATGAACTTTAGAAAATCACAGAGAGCCCATTTTTGATCCAAATTCCATGATTCAAAATCCTAGATGTCTATAAGTTCAAAACTTAGTTTTTGAACATTTTTTCTAATACTTTCTGTATCACCTCAAATAATGGTCTATTTCTTTATATATAGCCAACTTTGCAAATTCATAGGAAAATCATCTCAACTCCAAATCCAGTGAAACCAATTCCTAGATGCTTCTAAAATCATCCTTTGTTAAATGGGTGCCTTTGCTCATTTTTCAAAAATATATTTCTGTACACTTCTTGCAAACCCATTAATCCCTTGATTCCATCATATTGAAATGTTCAGAGATGTCCATTGATCAAATCCTAATGAAACCACTTTGGTCATCCCTCATATGACCTTTGAAGACTTGAAGACTCTGAGGAACCAGGCAAGCAGCCCTTTGACCATGTCTATGAACCCCTTTTTATGCATGTCATATAGCACCATATTGTTGTTGCAACGGAATCATGATGAGGTGGTAACCACTTTGATGGTTTGCCACCGTACTTTCTCGTTGATACTTGCATTGTGCATGACCCTACCTTCTTATGAGGGTTATGCCGGTGGGAGTAGATAGGATGCTAAAGTAGATGCTACGCAAAAAGGGACGGGAATATGCATGGTGAAGGAGAGTAAGTATTTTCAAAGGACTTTTCGAAAACCCCATCGGGTGCCACTTATGCCCGGGGGAGATGATGAGTTGGGTAGCCACTTGATGACGAAGTGGTTTACCGAGGCAAGTGTGTGTTGTTTTCAAAACGGATTGGTTGAAGTTGCGACCGTTATTCCAACCTTACGTGCGCAACCACTCTACCCTTATATGGGAAAGGGCATTATTGATTACCTAGGTCGATACTAGCTTGGATCCCGCATTACTAGTGACGGGGGAGAGTTGGTGCTCTCTCTCGGGACGGGGTCGTGCCAGGTAGGGTGGCCATGACTGTCTTTACTGCACCGGACACACCGTTGGTACCCCGTGCTTGTGGTATGTGATGAATATGGGAGCGAGGCTCCACAACTTTATGATGTTAAATGTTAGGCACGGGGGTTACTACCAATCGAGTGGACTCCATGTCAGTGTCGTCTAGGGAAAGGTAGTGATCGGGTGCTTACCCCGGGTACTTGAGGTATCGCGGATCATGGATGACACGGAAGTTCCCCGGATCTTGTGGGTACAGTGTGCAACCTCTGCAGAGTGTAAAACTATTCGAATAGCCGTGTCCACGGTGAAGGACAGTTGGGTAACCGCTCTTGCGCTACGTCCACATGTTTACAAACCGAGTGTGTGTGTTGATAAAACTACTTGGGTCAAGTCAAGGGACTTGACATGATTGAGTTGGGTTGGTGCCCACTCTATTTATGTTGATATCTGTAACCTGTCCTCATGGTTAGTTGAATTCTCTTGATGCATGTCTTACAAGTTGTTGAACATGTCATTGCACTCAAAACTAGCTTTCTGCAAAAAAAATTTACCTATATCATGCATTGTTGTATCTTGAACCAAAACATGGGTTGCTTGCGAGTACATTCAAAGTACTCATTGGCTTGCCACTGGTTATTTTATTGGCCAGGCATGAAAGAACAGGATATGATGAAGAATACTTCGGCGACGAACATGCGAGCTAGGACATTTCCCAGTCAGAATGCCTGTAGGGTTAAGGCAGATGGCATGGGTCCAAGTTATTGACGAAGATTTCCGCTGCGATGTTATACTCAAGACTTGACCATAATGGTCATAATTTGTGTAAAACGGTATGTATGGATGTAAGACTCTTGTTATTCAGCTTCTGTGTGTTCAGTGAGCATTGATCTCTGGGATCACTGTACACGTGCATTCGGTGATCACGACTTATGAGTCGGGGTCCCCACATCGACGGTGCAGAAAAAATGGACTGACCTATTTGTTTTTAGTCGACTGTTATTTTCATAGAATCTAGTAGTAATTTAGTGTGCCATGCATGTTGTACAGCTATCATATGTCTCCCGTCATTTATTTCTCACCGACCTGCTATCTGCTACCTTTACACTATATTAATTGTGCACACACTTCACCCATACTCACACTATTTTTTTTTACGCATGGATATTTCAGACTCTGACGCAGTGTTGATGAATGTAGAAAAGAAAACAGAGAAGTCGCTCCAGTGTAATTCGAAGATAAGCACTAAGCGTTTCAACGTTCTAAAGGGTGCAGTGTTAGCAGTTGGAGACAGTAAACGTACCTCTGCAGTTGATGATCTCAATTGCCACACACAACCATCCCAGGTGCTTGCTTTAACTTCGCACTGTCAAATATGGTTGCATGTTGCATATGGTGTCTAGCTTGTATTGCTTCCAATTTGGTTAAATTGCATCTGCTTACTTTACACATTATACCTTGGATAATGGCATGCCTTCCTGTTTTTTGATACATACTACATATGTCTATTAACAGTGTTCGTACATCAAACTAATGCTCTTTTGTATCCCTCAT
Source organism: Triticum timopheevii (assembly GCA_963921465.1). Taxonomy (NCBI): domain Eukaryota; kingdom Viridiplantae; phylum Streptophyta; class Magnoliopsida; order Poales; family Poaceae; genus Triticum; species Triticum timopheevii. The sequence goes on from OY997270.1 coordinate 149,064,835, forward strand.
CAATCACTTATTATGAGACAGTCACCCCAATGGGTTACTATGAGACGCCCTACTCATTTAAAGAGCGCAGTGTCATCCTCCCCACATGATTCTTAAGAAACAGCAAGGCTAAATGAAGATAGTCAACGTAGCCCTCTAGTTGATGACCGCAATTCCCCCACACCACCATCGCAGGTGCTTGCTCTTACTTGGCAGTGTGATATGTGGTTGCATGTTGCATATGGTGTCTACCTTGTAATGCTTCTAATTAGGGTAAATTGCATCTGCTTAGTTAACACATTATACCTATGAATATGACATGCCTTCCTGTTTTTGGTACATACTACGTCTTTCTATTAACCATGTTCTTACATCAAACTACTTTTCTTGTGTATCCCTCGTCAATCACTTTTGGCGATACACCTTCAAGTTGACAGTGTAATATTGGTTGCATCTTGCATATCATTTCAAATATGTATTGCCTCTAATTTGTTGAAGTACCACTTATAATGAGACACATCTAACTTGGTAGAGTGATTTTGGTTGGATCTTTCATATGGTGTCTAGATTGCATTGCTTCCAATTTGTTGAAATGCCTTCTGCTTAGCATTTTTCATACATATTCCATCCTCCTACAATGTGGTTGCCATACATAAAAGTTGTGTTCGTGAGTATCATGCATCAACGAATTTGGAAGTGCAAATTTCATTCCTTTTTCTTGTGTGTTTACTCGACAAGGAAAAATCTAAATGGACGAAGGCATGGAATGATGGTGGTCCTCTGGAGCAACCAAAACAGATGATCTCTGCCTCCTGCTACTCGTACTGCAGTGCAAGTTCCAAATCTCATCTCCCCTACTCCAGAACCCAAGGTGCTTGCTCTAACATGGCAGTGTGATATCTGGTTGCATGTTGCATATGGTTCCTAGCTAGTATTGCTCCTAATTTGTTAAATTGCATCTCCTTAGCTTACACATTATCCATGTGAATATGATATGCCTTGCTGTTTTTGGTACATACTACATCTGCCTATCACACCATGTTCTTACATCAAACTACTGTTCTTGTGTACCCTGCATCTATCGCGTATGATGAGACAGTCACGCCCGTGGGTTAGTATGAGACACGCTACTCTTATAAAGAATGCAGTTTCATCCTCTCCACATGATTCTCAAGAAATAGCAAGCCTAAATGAAGATATTGAACGTAGCTCTGTACTTGAAGACCGCACTTCCCCTACACCACCATCACAGGTGCTTGCTCTAACTTCGCAGTGTGATATGTGGTTGCATGTTGCATATGGTGTCTAGCTTGTAATGCTTCTAATTAGGGTAAATTGCATCTGCTTAGTTTACACATTATACATGTGAATATGACATGCCTTCCTATTTTTGGTACATACTACATCTATGTGTTAACCTTGTTCTTACATGAAACTACCTCTCTTATGTATCATGCATCAATCACTTATGATGAGTCACCTTTATTCATTGCATATTGCATATTATTTCTAGCCTGTTGCCATTTATTGCTTCTAATTTGGTCAAATACATCTATTAGGGCACCCTTTAATTTGGCAGAGTGATATTGTTTCATCTTTCATATGGTTTCTAGCTTGCATTGATTCTAACAAGTTCAAACAGCTTGTGCTTAGTTTACACTTTATACATCATACATGGCAATATGTCACGTCGTCATGTTTTTCATATATATTCCATCCTCCTATCATGCGGCTGACTTACATGAAAGTAGTGTTCGTTAGTATCATGCATCAATGAGTTCTGAAGACCAAATTTTATTCCTTTTTCTTGAGGGTTTGACTTAACAAGGCAAAATCAAGAAAGAGGAAGGAAAAGAGTAAGGAACGAGATGATGGTGATCCTCTTCAGTAACATAAACGAAGCATCTGTACCAATTCTCCTTGTACTACTAGTGCATTACAAGGTCCAAGTCTCCGCTCCCCAACTCCACCATCCAAGGTGCTTGCTCTAACTTGGCAGTGTGATATCTGGTTGCATGTTGCATATGGTGTCTAGCTTGTATTGCTCCTAATTAGTGTAAACTGCATCTGCTTAGCTTACACATGATACGCGTGAATATGACACGCTTTCCTGTTTTTCGTACATACTATATCTGTCTATCACACCATGTTCTTACATGAACTTACTCTTCTTGTGTATCCTGCATCAGTCACTTATGATGGGACACCTTTAAGTTGGCAGTGTGATATTGGTTTGCGTCTTGAATATGATTTCTAGCATGTATTGCTTCTAGTTTGATGAACGCCACCTATGGCGAGACAGTTTTAACTTGGCAGAGTGATATTGATTGCACCTTCCGTATGGTGTCTAGCTTGTAGTGCTTCTAATTTGTTGAAGTGCCTTCTGCTTAGTTACCACATTATAGGTGTGAATATGTCAAGTCGTCAAGTTTTTCGTACATATTTGATCCTCGAATCATGACTTTGCCTTTCATCAGAGTAGTGTTCGTTAGTATCATGCATGAATGAGTTCTGAAGAGCCAATTATATTCCTTTTTCTTGTCGATTTGACCTCACAATGCAAAATCAATAAAGCTGAAGGAAATTGGCAAGGCATTGGATTATGGTAGTCCTTCCGAGCAACCGAAATGGAGGTTCTCTATAGATTCTACTCCGCCATCCTCCCAACAAGGTTGGCAAGACAACACAAGGCTAGACAGTCAAGTAGCTGTGTAGATGATGAGCACATCTCCCCTACTCCACCATCAAAGGTGCTTGCTCTAACTTGGCACTACTATATTTGGTTGCATGTTGCGTATGATGTCTAGCTTGTATTGCTTCTAACTTTGTTGAATTGCATCTGCTTACTTTACACATAATGCATGTGAATATGACATATGTTCCTGTTTCTAGAACGTACTATATCAGATCACACCATGTTCATACATCAGACTACTGTTCTTGCATATCCCACATCAGTCACTTATGATAAGGCACCTTTAAGCCACCACTTTGATATTGGTTGTGTCTTGCATATGATTTCTAGCATGTATTGCTTATAATTTGTTGAAACACCATACAGTTTGAAGTTGGCAGTGTGATATTGGTTGCATCTTTCATATGGTGTCTAGCTTGCAGTGCTTCTAATTTGTTGAAATGCCTTCTGCTTAGTTACCACATCATAGGTGTGAATATGTCACACCATCCTGTTTTTCATACATATTCCATCCTCGCATCATGTGTTTGCCTTTAATTTAAATAGTGTTCGTATCATGCATGAATGTGTTCTGAAGAGCAAATTTTATTTCTTCGTTTTATCGGTTTGACTTCACAATGCAAAATCATTACAGCTGAAGGAAATTAGTCCGGTAGTGGATGATGGTGGTCCTTCGAAGCAACTCAAACATGGGGTCTCTATAGATTCTACATCACCATCCTCCCAACAAGATTCGCAAGACAACACAAGGCTAGACAGTCAACGTAGCTGTGCAGATGATGAGCACATCTCCCCTACTCCACCATCACAGGTGCTTGCTCTAACTTGGCACTATTATATGTGGTTGCATGTTGCGTATGATGTCTAGCTTATATTGTTTCTAACTTTGTGGAATTGCATCTACTTACTTTACACATAATGCTGTAAATATGACATGTGTTCCTGTTTCTAGAACATACGTGTACATGATGAACACATCTCCCCTACTCCACCATCACAGGTGCTTTCTCTAACTTGGAACTGTTATATGTGGTTACGTTTTCCGTATGATATCTAGTTTGTATTACTTCTGATTATGTTGAATTGCATCTGCGTAGCTTACAACTTGTACATGCAACGATCATTTACCCATAAGACACATTTCACTTGGGACTGTGATGTTGGTTGCATCTTGCATTGTCTTCTAGCTTGTACTGCTTCTAATTTCTTGAAATGGCACTTATGACGAGACACTTTTTACCTGATAGAGTGATATTGGTTGCATGTTCATATGGTGCCTAGCTTTCGTTTCTTCTAATTTTGTTGAAATTCCTTCCGCTTACTGTTTTTTCATACATATTCCATCCTCCTATCATACGTGTGAATATGCAACACTATCTTTTTTGTATATATTCTATCCTCCTATCCTGCGCTTGCATTACATCAAAGTAGTGTTCGTCTGTATCATGCATCAACCAGTTATGCAGAGCTAATATTATTCATCTTCTTGTGCTTTTGACTTCATAAGGCAATATCAGAAAATAGGAAGGAAAAGAGTAAGTTAGGGGATGTTGGTGGTACTCCGCACTGATGCAAACAGAGACTCTCTATATTTGCCACTGCTACTGCTAATGAAGTGGAAGTCCCAAGTCTACATGATGAGTTCATCTCTCGTACTCCACCATCGCAGGCGCTTTCTCTAAGTTGACAGTGTGATAATTGGTTTCATTTTGCATATGTTGTCTAGCCTGTATTTCTTCTATTTTGATTAAATTGCACCTGCTGAGTTTATACGTTATGCATGTGCATATGAGATGGCTTTCCATGTCTAGAATACACTACATCTATTTATCATACCATGTTCTTACATCAAAGTACTGTTGTTGTGTATCCCGCATCAGTCACTCATGATTGGACGCTTTTAACATGGCAGTTTGATAGTGGTTGCATCTTGCATTGATTTCTACGTTGTACTGCTTCTAATTTTTTGAATTGCCACTTATGACAAGACACTTTTGACTTGGCAGAGTAATATTGGTTGCATCTTTCATATGGTGTCTAGCTTGCATTGCTTCTATTTTCTTGAAAATCCTTCTTCTTAGTTTACACATAGTAGCTGTGAATATGTCACGCCGTCCTATTGTTCTTACATATTCCATCCTTATACGGTTGTCTTACATCAAAGTATTGCTTGTCTGTATCATGCATCAATGAATTCTGAAGAGCGATTTTATTCTTTTGTGTTGTGGGTACGGCTTGACATGGCAATGTCAAAAAATAGCAAGGAAAATAATATAGTAGGGAGTGGTGTTACTCGTCGGGTGAAACGGAAAAGGATCTGCCGTCAAGATTCTGCCGGTACTTATAGTGTAGTAGAAAGTCCAAGTCCACCGACTAAATCTACAAACACATATCACCTGCTCCACCAGCTGCAGCATCCGCTTCAATGATACCAGCATCTCAAGGAGTTACTCGTTCATTTGCTCCGGAACTGGCCAGTTCTGGAGCTGCCTTCACACCTAATACTACTTTCGAAGCATTGCTGACACAACAAGACTTGGCAAGATCAGATGAACCTCATGAGCATCAACACCAAGACGACACCTGACCGAGTCAAGTTGCCGTTGCATGCTCCTTTATATGTACTCTCAGAGTTTGACGTAAACTAACACTTTCCGTATTTGTTGTTGAACTAGCACCACGGTGCAAGCGGAAACAGACATCAGGGATAATGCTTGACAGATTAACAAAATCTAAAGGAGGAAGAATGGAGATCCATTTTGAGGCAGGTTTAAAAAGGCCACATGATGCTACAAAGTCAGCCAAGTTAGTATCAGAGGCAGCCGTTGCCGTTAGGTGTCATGCGCGTATCCTCCCAACATGGATCCAGTACAGGAATGAGAAAGACAATACTCAGTTTAACACCTTCCTTGACCATTTATCCGTAAGTAATGTTATTCATCGCAATAAGTGATATTGTCTTGCTCTGTCCCATACTTTCTAGTTTCCTCCCAATAAGACTCACATTCTTTTTTCAAAGATGAGATTCAAGTTGGATCCGAAAGATGATGCAACTAAACAAGCATGCACTCATGTTTTTCAGTCTGCTTTGCAACAGTATCAGCACCACCTTAGAAAATCTCACTTTGAAGGCAAGGCTAACAATGAAATTGCCCAAACATCTCCAGTGGAATATAATACAAATGAAGACTGGACAACCCTCGTTAAACACTGGTCTGATCCAAAGTATCAGGTAGGCTATATGTATTTGATCAGACCACATATTGAACTTATATTTGTGTATGTGCCTTACAAGTGTATCTTCTTCTAGGCTAAATGTTTGAAGAACAAGACTAAATGTTCTAAAGTGAAATTCCAACAGACAACGGGATATCGAAGCTATATTGCACACTGCGAGGCTCTTGTAAATAGCTGCTACTTCCTTCTTTTTTCTGTGCGATATTATCGTATCTATATTGACTTGTTCCAAATACAGAGGAAAGCCTATGCGGACCAAAAAGAACCTGAACCAAATGCAGTGCAAATCTTCAAGGATTGCCACACCACCAAGATGAAGGGCATGAGCACACCAATTCAAGCCACTGTTGTAAGTCCTTACTCCTCCTGCCTTTGAACTGATTGGTACTGTGATTTGTTCATTTAACTACTTGGTTTGCAGCCAATGTCAGTTACACTGTTCATTTTTATACACAGTTGTCTTAACGTACCATTTCACCTTATATGGTTTAAAAGAGATGAAGGATATTCTTTTGGTCTTGATCTGTAATCTAGTTGTTATGTTCACGTGCGCACACAATGATAAAATAGCATGTTTGTTCTATATCCGTTTGCCCATGATATGAATGATGTCATACTATGTTCATCCTACTTTAAACCATGTCTCTTTATCCTTAGATGTCAACGAATGTGAGGAAATGGACAATATAGTAGGTATGCTACATGGACATATGTTCCGAAAGTGATTTTATTATGTAGTTGGCACTATAATACATGCAAATGTATTACAGTAGTTCACCAAAATAAGTTATGTATAAACGTGTAACCTACTTTGTTTGTTTTTGTCTCATTAGTAACTTATCTGGTACACTAATCTACAAGTTCAAACTTTCAGGAAGATATGGAACAAATGATTGAACAACCACAACCACCTGAAGGTGACGAGGCTACCACAGACACATTGTCATCTCTTGCTGCGATGCGTCAGTATCTCTCCACTAACAGTGCAAAAAGCACCTTCCTGCATAATTCTGGGTTGGTTGTCAAGGTAACCTCGTCCAAATCGCCTACAGAACAAAATCTTCTAGCTAGACAGAGTGATATATCTATGCTCCAGACACAAGTCCAATCCCTAATGGACGTCGTTTCGAAAACAAGAATAGTGGTTGACAAATGTCATCAAGAAATGAATGGTTTTGAAACCAGACTATTAAACATTCGCTTCGTTGCTCAAGAGCAATGGCGGAAAAAGGTGAAGATCATGCTGATCCATCAGATTCTACAGCCTGAAACATTATCACTCAGGTCAAATGATCTGTGCTTTTATACATCTGATGGTGCTTTTATCTGCAAGGACTGTAAACTTTATGCCAACAAGCCTTTTGTTGTATGTTTGGAATTTATTTTGTTGTGATACATCATTTATGATGCTGCCAAAGGTTGCAGTAATTACGACGCTATTTTTGTATAGTGTAGGTTTATCTTAGTAATGTATTCGGCTGAAAGCTTCGTAGGAGCCCAACATGCCAACATTTGTCGGGCCCATTCCAATTGGGCTAAAAATGATTATGGGCCGAAATTTGCATGTAGCCCACTAAAAATATATGGGCCTAAGTCAGCATAAGCTTTCATATTTTTCTGGTAGGCCTGTGCCCATAGTGGGCCTTTAACAGGCCTAAACATAATTTGGGCCCTCAGTAACAATAGGCCGTTTACAGGTGTAAATATCTCGAGCCCATAAGAAACATGGGCCTTTAATAGGCCGAAAGTGGGATTGGGCCCTGATAGTGCCAAATAACCCACTGGTCTTAGCAGGCCGAAATTGTGGCTGAGGGAGTCCTGGACTAGGGGGTGTCCGGATGCCGGACTATCATCATCGGCCGGACTCCAAGACTATGAAGATACAAGATTGAAGACTTCGTCCCGTGTCCGGATGGGACTTTCCTTGGCGTGGAAGGCAAGCTTGGCGATACGGATATGTAGATCTCCTACCATTGTAACCGACTCTGTGTAACCCTAGCCCTCTCCGGTGTCTATATAAACCCAAGGGTTTTAGTCCGTAGGAGGAACAACCATTACAACAATCATACCATAGGCTAGCTTCTAGGGATTAGCCTCCTTGATCTCGTGGTAGATCCACTCTTGTACTACCCATATCATCAATATCAATCAAGCTGGAGTAGGGTTTTACCTCCATCGAGAGGGCCCGAACCTGGGTAAAACATCGTGTCCCTTGTCTCCTGTTACCATCCGCCTAGACGCACAGTTCGGGACCCCCTACCCGAGATCCGCCGGTTTTGACACCGACATTGGTGCTTTCATTGACAGTTCCTCTGTGTCATCACCGATAGGCTTGATGGCTTCTTCAATCAACAACAACGCAGTCTAGGGTGATACTTTTCTCCCCGGATAGATCTTCGTGTTCGGCGGCTTTGCACTGCAGGCCAATTCACTTGGCCATCTGGAGAAGATCGAAAGCTACGCTCCTGGCCATCGGGTCAGATTTGGAAGCCTAAACTTCACGCCTGACATCCGCGGGGACTTGATCTTCGATGAATTCGAGCCACAGCCGAGCATGCCGCACTGTCACGATGGGCATGATTTAGCTCTACCGCCGGACAGTACCCTGGAGGCCGCACACGAATCCGCTCCGACCCATAGTTCGGAGCCGACCGCGCAGATCGAGGACGGGTGGCTGGACACCGCCTCGGGGGCTGCAACTTCTACGGCGATGGAGCCGAATACCGACCTTGTCCCTTGCAAAGCTCGTGACTCCGAGGTGCTGGCCTCCTTGCCGGACTCCGAACCTCCTGCGCCCCTGCCAATCCAATCCGATTGGGCCGATCATGGAGTTCACCGATGCAGACATCTTTCAACACTCACCCTTTGGCGACATCCTGAATTCGCTAAAGTATCTCTCGTTATCAGGAGAGCCCTGGCCGGACTGCGGTCAGGATGGTTGGGATGCGGACAATGAAGAAATTCAAAGCCCACCCACCACCCGCTTTGTAGCCACTATCGACGATTTAACCGAAATGCTAGACTACGACTCCGAAGACATCGACGGTATGGACGACGATGCCGGAGACGATCAAGAACCAGCGCCTACGGGGCATTGGAAGACCACCTCATCATACGACATATACATGGTGGACATCCCAAAGGATGGGAGTGGCGAAGAAGGAGCGGAGGCAGATTCCTCTAAGAAACAGCCCAAGCGCCGACGTCAGCGGCGCCGCTCTAAATCCCGCCACAGCAAGAATGGAGATTCCGGCACCGGAGACAATAACATCCCAGAGAGTGCCGAAGACAACCCCCTCCAGCAAGATTCAGCACAGGAAGAGGGAGAAGCCAGCCCTCGAGAGAGAGCGGTCGACGAGGAGATAGAGGATGACAATTACATGCCTCCCTCCGGAGACGAGGCAAGCCTCAACAACGACGAATTTGTCGTGCCCGAGGATCCCGTCGAACAAGAGCGTTTTAAACGCAGGCTAATGGCCATGGCGAATAGCCTAAAGAGAAAGCAGCAACAACTTCGAGCTGATCAAGACCTGCTGGCCGACAGATGGACCGAGGTCCTTGCGGCCGAAGAGCACGAACTCGAACGCCCCTCCAAAAGCTACCTAAAATGCAAGTTGCTCCCCCGATTAGAGGAGGAGGCATATAAACCTTCATCACCAGCGCACAATATGGCAGACCGACCACCTCGTGGCCGCGACAGAGAGGCATCTAGGCCCTCCACCAGAACCGTACCCCGGCACCGCTCGAAAAGCGTGAAGCCACAGGGGAATGCGTCGGACTTGCGAGACATATTGGAGGACAAGGCAAGACAATCAAGGTCGATCTATGGATCACGTGGGCGCCCCACGATGGGAGACGACTACCGTCGTGCCGGATACAGCAACCCCGGCTGGGCCGAACACAGTAGACAAAGCTCTCTTGAGCTGCGTCGCGATATTGCTCAGTATAGAGGCGCCGCACACCCACTATGCTTCACAGATGAAGTAATGGATCATCAAATCCCTGAAGGGTTTAAACCCGTGAACATTGAATCCTACGATGGCACAACAGACCCCGCGGTTTGGATCGAAGACTATCTCCTTCACATCCATATGGCCCGTGGTGACGATCTCCACGCCATCAAGTATCTCCCACTCAAGCTTAAAGGACCAGCTCGGCATTGGCTTAACAGCTTGCCAGCAGAATCAATTGGGTGTTGGGAGGACCTGGAAGCCGCATTCCTTGACAATTTCCAGGGCACATATGTGCGACCACCAGACGCTGATGACCTAAGCCACATAATTCAGCAGCCAGACGAATCGGCCAGACAATTCTGGACACGGTTCCTCACAAAGAAAAATCAAATCGTCGACTGTCCGGATGTAGAGGCCCTCGCAGCCTTCAAACACAATATCCGCGATGAGTGGCTGTCCCGGCACCTAGGACAAGAAAAGCCGAAATCCATGGCAGCCCTCACATCACTCATGACCCGCTTCTGTGCGGGGGAGGATAGCTGGCTAGCCCACAGTAACAACCTCAGCAAAAATGCTGGCAGTCCGGATACTAAGGACCGCAATGGCAGGTCGCGTCGAAACAAAAACAAACGCCGCGTTAACGGCGATAACACTGAGGATACGGCAGTCAACGCTGGATTCAGAGGCTCTAAACCCGGTCAGTGGAAGAAGCCATTCAAAAGAACCACTCCGGGTCCGTCCAATTTGGACCGAATACTCGACCGCTCTTGCCAGATACATGGCACCCCTGAAAAGCTAGCTAATCACACTAACAAGGATTGTTGGGTATTCAAGCAGGCAGGCGAGTTAATTGCCGAAAACAACGACAAGGGGCTGCATAGCGATGACGAGGAAGAGACCCGGCCGCCGAACAGTAGAGGACAGAAGGGGTTTCCCCCACAAGTGTGGACGGTAAACATGATATACGCAACCCATATACCCAAGAGGAGCGGAAGCGTGCACTTAGGGACGTATATGCGATGGAGCCAGTCGCCCCGAAGTTCAATCCATGGTCCTCTTGCCCGATCACTTTCGACCAAAGGGACCACCCCACCAGTATCCACCATGGCGGATTCGCCGCATTGGTTTTAGACCCAATCGTTGATGGATTTCACCTCACAAGAGTCCTGATGGACGGCGGCAGCAGCCTGAACCTGCTTTATCAGGACACAGTGCGCAAGATGGGCATAGACCCCTCAAGGAATAAACGTACAAAGACGACCTTCAAAGGCGTCATACAAGGTGTAGAGGCCAATTGTACAGGCTCAGTCACACTAGAAGTGGTCTTCGGATCCCCGGATAACTTCCGAAGCGAAGAGTTAATCTTCGATATAGTCCCGTTCCGCAGCGGCTATCATGCTCTGCTCGGACGGACCGCGTTTGCAAAGTTCAACGTGGTGCCGCATTATGCATACCTCAAGCTCAAGATGCCAGGCCCTCGAGGAGTCATCACGGTCAATGGAAACACTGAACGCTCCCTCCGAATGGAGGAACACACAGCGGCTCTCGCGGCAGAAGTACAGAACAGCCTCTCAAGGCAATTTTTGAGTCTGGCCGTTAAGCGACCGAACACGGCCAAACGCGCCCGGAGTAATGCACAACAAGACCGCCTGGCCCGTTCCAAGCACGCGTAGCAATGCGGCCCCAACCCCATCCCTTGCATGAATGCAAGACTAGCCCTTTGCGTACATCATTACACTCTGGAGATACCATGGGCATAGGGGGAGGGGCACGACCACGATAGGACCAAAGTGCGGCTCAACCACACCAGGGGCTCCCAAGTGTGTCGCTCTTTTCCTTTTCCTTTTTTTTATCCTAAGGACCCCGTTCACCAGAGACCCTGTCCGGCGGTGAATCTGCCGAACTCACGATGCAACAGCCAGGGAAGGACAAAGGCTACGACGAATACACAAGTGGTCTCCATTATGAGCATTAAATCTGCTTAATACACCATTCCGCAGCCTACCCCTGGAGGGAGACATGTCTAATAGTCCAACCCTTGCTTACCGCACTATTTGTATCGTTCTGCATTCATGGCAGTATTTCTGAATAAACAATGCATCACTTTTTGCTTATAACTGCATTCCTTTTTATATACATATGTTCATTTGCGGCATCCTGCATCTGTACACTTTGTTACGGCCGAATACACCAGGGGCTTATGTTCCCCGCATTATGGTGTGATAAGTTCAAACACTTTCCCAAGTGCGGCACCCCGAACTTATAGCATTATATGCATCGGCTCCGAATCATGTCTTGGGTCAATAGTTGGGTTTGCCCGGCTCCCATGTTTTGGTACCTTACGTTCCATTTTATCGGCTAAGGTAGCACTGGGAGAACCACCGCAATTGCGCCCCAGTTGAGCTGGGCGAGCGCCTCAGTGGAGAAAGCTAAAACTGACCGTCATGATAAGGCGAGAGCTGGTCGCTGTTCGAGAGGTCTTTTCGAGTCCCTAAAGACTTATGCCGCTTAGAGCGAGGAACCGGCTTTGTCCGGCCCAGGCGTGGATAGCGCCCCGAACTTGGTCTTCCGAATACTAGGGGCTTCGCCGAAATTTAAAATTATAGAATTCTATGGCTAAGTGAGAGTGTTCAAGCATTATACGTCCGGTTGCCTTGTTCGTCGTGTTGAGCGTCTCCCTAGACGGACCCAAAAATGGGAACAAGAGCGCTCAAGTTTATACCGAACACCCCAGCACTCGTGGCATGGGAGCTGAAGCCGACAACTTGCCATCTCTCAGATTTTATAAACGGCCGCACAGAAGGTAATATTTTAAATTAATAAGCGTTGCTTAGCACATATGAACAAAGTTTTCAGCGCACAGGATAACACATTGCGAGTCTACTCAAATATTACATCCTTGGAGCACTCATCCGCAATCTTGCGGGCACCCTTCAGGACACTCTTATAATACATTTCGGGCGTGCGATACTCCTTGCCCGCCGGCGGCGCGTCCGTCAGAAGCTTCTCAGCATCCAGCCTGCCCCAGTGCACCTTTGCGCGGGCAAGGGCCCGACGGGCACCTTCAATGCAGGCGGAGCGCTTGATGACTTCCACCCAGGGACACACATCCACCAGCCGCCGCACCATGCCGAAGTAGCTCTCAGGCATGGCCTCTTCAGGCCACAGCCGGACTATGAGGCCCTTCATGGCCTGCTCGGCTACCTTGTGGAGCTCGACTAGCTGCTTCAGCTGGTCGCTAAGGGGCACCGGATGTCCGGCCTCAGCATACTGAGACTAGAAGACCTTCTCCATTGAGCTCCCCTCCTCAGCACGGTAGAATGCGGCAGCATCGGACACGCTGCGAGAAAGATCTGCAAACGCTCCTGGAGAACTCCGAATTCGGGTAAGTAACAGGTAATTCACTTTAACATGCTTGCTTTGCATGAAAAATGCCTTACCCGCCACTATGTTCTTCACCGCCTCAATCTCCTGGAGGGCCTTATGGGCCTCGGCCTTAGCGGCTTTGGCACTCTCAAGAGCCGAGGCAAGCTCGGACTCTCGAGTCCTCAAGTCGCGCTCCAAACTCTCATGCTTTTCCATGAGAGCCTGGAGCTCTTGCCGCAACTCCGCCACCCGCGCCTCCTGCTTCTCTCGCTCCGCTTGTTCCGCGGCCGCATTACGCTCGGCCGCGGACACGGCCTCCTTCAGGGTCGCCACCTCGTTCGTAGCCCCTGCAGTGCCCACGTTATCCTTGTTATTTCTATTGCAACCAAAATCCTTTTCTATAAGGTACAAATTTAATATGGTGTTACTCACCTTCTTTGTCCTCGAGCTGCTTCTTGGCAAGGCCGAGCTCGTTCTCAGACCGCTCGAGGTCCTGCTTCAAAGCACTGACCTCTGCAGTCAATGCGGCAGAGGTCAGCAACGCAGCCTGCAATCCCATATTGACATAATTTTTAGAACTCCTGCGTATATCTTTTTAGATCCTCAGTCCGGCTTTTCTTTCTGAACACCGAACCGAGCATCAGGGGCTACTGTCTATGCGGTATTACATTACATATTTTGAAATTTCTTACCTCAAAGCCTGTTAGAAGGCTGCTACAGGCTTCGGTCAGCCCACTCTTAGCGAGTTGAACCTTCTGAATCACCGCGCTCATTATAGTGCGGTGTTCTTCCACGATGGAAGCGCCGTTGAGCGCCTCCAACAAGTTGTCCGGCGCCTCCGGTTGGACGGAGGCCGCCGGTGTCACGGTCTTGCCCTTCTTACGAAGGGGCCGCCTGCCTACTCTGGAACCACTGCTGGTTCCGGTGTGGAGTCCGGCGCAAAGTCCGGGACGCTGCCTTGCGGCACCTCCGGAGCCTCCTCCTCCTGATGGGTCCCCTCCTGGGATCCCACCTCGGCGTCGTTAGCGCCACGGGGAGTTGAGTCGGTCGGAAGGGAATCCACATCCGACGGAGCCAAGGACCCGCTCGATGAAGCGGGGAGATCATCCTCGGCCGGACTACAGGTAGTGTGCGGCATTAGAAGGACACTACGTGGCACAAAGAGAAATTATAAATCATTCAGGAATCTGGATACTTACGATTTTTCCGGGGGCTTGGCTCTTGAGGGCCACCCCTCGTCGCCGTCGTCGGCGTTGGCGGAGCAGTCCGGAGGAAGGGTCCTTCCCTTCTTGGACCCTTCGGTCTCCCCCGTTGGGGAAGCCTTCCTCTTCCTCTCCCCCCTCTGGGGGAGAGTCCTCTTTCTCCTCGTCGTCTTCGGGGGAGGAGTCCGCCTCGGAGCCATCGGACGATGATTCCGACACCACCTGGCGCCGGGAACTTCTTCGGGTTCCCGTGGCCTTCTTCTTGGCCTTCTTCTCCGGCACCACGTAAAGGGCCGGAACTAGCAGCCCCGTTAAACGGGTGTCCGCTGGGTCTTCGGGAAGGGGAGCCGGACAGTTAACCTGTCCGGACGTCCTCTGCCAGTCCTGTTAAAGGCATCGGGAGTTTTAGATCCCACATAGAGTCAAACTATGAGAGAAATACGTGTCCCGTAAAGGATAACAAAGCTTACCTCACCGGCCGGGCGCTTGGTGCTGAATCCGCGATCTTCAGTTGCGGATGCGAGGGCTTCTCCGCCCTTGAACAGCACCCTCCAGGCAGCTTCGTACGTCATGTCAAAGAGCCCGCTCAGGGTCCGATGCTGCGCCAGATCAAACTCCCACAAATTGAAGGCCCGTTGTTGGCAGGGGAGAATCCGGCGGACGAGCATGACCTGGATCACGTTGACAAGCTTAAGCTTCTTGTTCACGAGGGTCTGGAGACAGCACTGGAGTCCTGTCAGCTCCTCCGAACTACCCCATAGCAAGCCCTTCTCTTTCCAGGAGGTGAGCTGCATGGGGATACCAGATCTGAACTCGGGGGCCGCTGCCCATTTAGGGTCACGCGGCTCGGTGATGTAGAACCACCCCAATTGCCACCCTTTGACGGACTCCACGAAGGCACCCTCGAGCCAGATGACATTGGGCATTTTACCCACCATGGCGCCTCCGCACTCCGCTTGGACGCCCTTCACCACCTTCGGCTTGACATTGAAGGTTTTTAGCCACAAGCCGAAGTGGGGCTGGATGCAGAGGAAGGCCTCGCACGCGATGATAAACGCCGAGATGTTGAGGATGAAGTTTGGTGCCAGATCGTGGAAGTCCAGGCCGTAGTAGTACATGAGCCCCCGGACGAAGGGATGAAGTGGGAAGCCCAGTCCGTGGAGGAAGTGGGGAAGGAATACGACCCTCTCATGAGGCCTGGGGGTGGGGATGAGCTGCCCCTTGTCGGGCAGCCGGTGTGCGATGTCGCTGAGAGGTATCCGGCGCCGCGCAGCTTCTCGATGTGCCCCTCCGTAACGGAGGAGGCCATCCACTTGCCTCCTGCTCCGGACATGGCTGGAGAAGGTTGAGACGAGTTGTGCGGACTTGGGTGCCGGAGCTCGAGTGCGCGGAGATGGATAAGCAAAGGAGGAAGAAGGCGTAGGTAAAACAGGTGGATCCTTATCCCCTTATATATGGGCGGACGAAGACTATGCGTCCCCACCGGCCTGGTAAAACTCTCTTATCTCCCAAGTGCCACAATCAATGGCGCAGTTGGGTTACCCACGTCCGTATTGATGGGAATCCCGGAATAAGGGGAACACAATCTCTGCTTCGACAAGAGGTGCCAAGGAAACCGCTTCGCTAAACGCGCTGAGGTGGTATAATAAAAAAACGATTCAAGTAAATGCTTGGTGGTGGTGTGACGTCATGCCACAAAATACGTCAGCAGATTGAACTTGTGTACATATTATTGTCTCTACGGTGGAATGGGGAATTTATTTTGCAGAGCCAGACACTATCCTAGTGTTCGCAATCTTCTATGAATTATTCGGAGGAGGAACCCGCCTTGCAATGCCGAACAATATGCGCGCCGGACTCATCGTCATTGAAGCCTGGGTCAGGGGCTACTGAGGGAGTCCTGGACTAGGGGGTGTCTGGATGGCCGGACTATCATCATCGGCCGGACTCCAAGACTATGAAGATACAAGATTGAAGACTTCGTCCCGTGTCCGGATGGGACTTTCCTTGGCATGGAAGGCAAGCTTGGCGATACGGATATGTAGATCTCCTACCATTGTAACCGACTCTGTGTAACCCTAGCCCTCTCTGGTGTCTATATAAACCAGAGGGTTTTAGTCCGTAGGAGGAACAACCATTACAACAATCATACCATAGGCTAGCTTCTAGGGTTTAGCCTCCTTGATCTCGTGGTAGATCCACTCTTGTACTACACATATCATCAATATCAATCAAGCAGGAGTAGGGTTTTACCTCCATCGAGAGGGCCCGAACCTGGGTAAAAACATCGTGTCCCTTGTCTCCTGTTACCATCCGCCTAGACGCATAGTTCGGGACCCCCTACCCGAGATCCGCCGGCTCTGACACCAACAGTGGCCCATTTACGATGCGGATCTTTCACAGGCCGATATTCGGATGGACCGTAAATGCGCCGACCTAATACATGGGCCTTTAATAGTCCGGAAGTTCGGTCGGTCTAGATTAGCTCATTTTTATACGGGCCGTTAATGGGCCCGATGTGACGTTGGGCCACATATGGCCCATGGATTTCGTCCGACGTTAACAAGCCGAAAATCACAACAGGCCGAAAGTGGCCCAAATCTATAGTGCGCCTCTAAGAGGCCGAATGTCAGACATGGCCGAATATGACCTGAATCCTTCACGGTCGTTTATGGGCCAAAAGTTTCAATGGCCTTTAAATGGGCCCAAAAGAAGTAGGACCTTTAACAGGCCGGAAATACACCGGGCTGTAATTCGGCCCAAATACTTAGCAGACTGTTATTGGGCCAGAAGTGACCATGGGCCGTGATGATTACAAGTTTAGGACAGGCCGTTGATAGGCCGATTTGACACTAGGCGTACGGGCCTTACTGAGATTGTTGGGCCTTTAGCTAGGTCAGCCCATTATGGTCTGCAAAATCTTTTGGGCCTTTAGCTAGGCCGGTCCATTGTGGTCTGCTAAATCTTGTGCGCCTTTAGCTAGGCCGGCCCATTATGGTCTGCAAAATCCTGTGGGTCTTTAGCTGGGCCGGCCCATTATGGTCCGCTAAATCGTGTGGGCCTCTAGTTGGGCCGGCCCATTTAAACTTTATGGGCCATTTTTGGGCCCGTCCACGTGTCAACATATCATAGGCCCATCTCAACCGTTGGATGAGTGACACCTGTACCAACGCGGAGCTGACGCGTGGTTCCGTCGGCCAATGAGAATTTTACACGTGGAAAATTGGCATTGGTCGTGGGTGTTAGCGGGTTATCGGATCCAAAACTAGACCCGATAGCTTAACGGCACTTAACGGCGTCCCATTATGGTGGCTGCCACGTGTCAGTCACCCTTGACGAAAGCACTTCTATGACGCGCAATTTATCGTCATCGAAGTGGACACTTCCGTGATGGATGTACTTCTACGACAGCACATGTATGACTATCTTGATTCTGTCATAAAATCGTCATGGATGTACATGCATGACAAAAAATGTGACCTATTGTGACAAACACGTATCACCACGGAAGTGTATTTTTTTGTAGTGAAGACTTGGATCCTTGAGTGGATGACAGGTGATGTACATCACGAAGCCAAAGCTCAGGATATCATCGAGCTTACTTACTTGCACACTCCAGGGAGTTATACAAACCTTGTTGTCATGTTCATCAAAATGAGCTGCAGAGCATCTTTGAGAAGCCAGAGCCAAATATGAGCCAAATGCTTAGTATGATGAAGCCATTGCCACATAATGCTGAATATCCAAAGGAGTTCTTTGTCAAGGACCTTGAGTATTTGCTACACACAGTGTACCATATTCTGAGGCGTACTCTCTGGCCTATCAAAGGAAATTCTTCTAAAGCCAAACATGAAGGTGCCATGAAGACTTTGGTATTATATAGCATCAATGGCATCAGATTCAACACTTAGGATTTCTTCATCACACAACTTGCTGCTTCTGGGATTGATCTGTTTGGTCTGAAATTCTATGCTCCATGGGTGATGTGCTTGATTAAACTTTGTTCAACCATTGACTATTAGCCTTCAGCGCACAACCATATTTTCTTTCTGCCTGAAGTTGATATGTCTATTGAAGCCATCTACCCCGAGCCTGCCAAGAAGCCCCTCCACCTCCAGAATGTTGAATTCCAAAGCTTCACACAACCCATTGAAGGTATTCATGTGCCCAATGCTGCAGCTCCTGTGTATCCTCTGGTTGGCAACCTGCGCATACTGCACCGTGCCAATACTGAAGCCACTACAAGCACCATAGCTCAAAGGCCTAAGAAGTGTCCTTGTGTTCTCAACGACCGTGAGCTTCTGGTGGCTTTACATCAAAAGCAGGAGAGACATCAAGACTGGCTGAAGCATCAGATGCAAAGTATCTTAGTGGATGTCAATCGCATTCACAACTTGGCCACCAAGAACTCATTTGTAGCACATGAAGCCTGCAGGCGGTCATAGAAGAGTCTCACCTTGCTCTGCCCTGAATATGATCTTCACACGGATGGCTTCACTGAGAATTTCAAGTTTGACTCCTGGCCTCCTCAAAATGCAAGTTGGCGTGACATGCCTTCCGTTGAAGATTCTAAGTGCTCATCTTTGGCTTCAACTGTTGTTGCTCGAGTCATCAATGAAGAAGACGATGCCACTTCCCTAGCATTAACTTCACTACATCGCGATGCTGCGCCAGGCCCATCTACACCACCTAACTCCAACATCGACCCTGCTGCTCCAACTTCGTCTCCACCTAGGAACGAGTAGATACTCTATGTCTTCAAACCTTTTTGGTCATTACTGACAAAAGGGGGAGAAGCATATGAGTTGATAGTCTTCAAGTGGGTCCATATGGGTGGTTGCTTTATTTTTGCTAAGTTCTTACAACTCTAAACTTTTGGCTTTTGAGTTGTAACACTTAAACCTGATGGTCGTATGCTACTCTTGCTGCCACTCTGTGATGCGATGATAAATTCTGCATGAAGTCATTCTGCAGACGTCCATTTTCCATTATGCATATCGTTATCTTCATTACCTTCATATATGCATGATGAATTGTCTTCACACTTTGAAGATGGCCTCCACAAAGCAAAACCCGCCATGTGCATTTGCATTCCAAAGAGAACTACTTATATGCACATCTTCAGGGGGAGCCTCTTTTTATGTATGAAGACAATGCTCACAAAACTGAACTTTCACATACTTTTAACCCCGTTGAAAACTTCAACTAGTTTGTCATCAATCACCAAAAAACGGGATATTGTGCCACCCCTAGTTGGTTTTGAAGTATTGACGACAAACATGGCTGAGGGACTAATGTGTTTGTGAGAATTGCAGGATAACACAGGTAGTAGTCCCTCATTTATTCGGTTAACCTACCAGAGATGACCCCTAAAAATGTGTGAAGACATTCAAGACAATGGTGGTTCATCAGGACATTCAAGACGAAGATTATGACATGTGATGATATTCACTTGAAGAGTATGGAGTGCAAAGACATAGCTGTTTTGTAGCTTCCTTTCTTCTTTATTAAGTCATAGGAACCGTCGTACTATTAAGTGGGGTCCAAGTGAACAAAGTCATAGTGACTGAAGTGATGCTCAACCAAATCCCATGTCTTCGAGCAAAGACAATGAGAGCAAACCTTATCCAGAGCTGGATGAGTCAGCTTTGCTTGTAGCCCAAGCCAAGCTGCTGCGTGTGTTTAAATCTGACCGTTGGACATGTGTCAGTTCCTTAGTGACCCAGGGTCATTTCGGACATATCAGGTCGGGTTGCGTCCTGGCTATAAATAGCCCACCCCGTACACCATAAATTGGTGGCTACTCAGAGTTAGTACATGGCTTTTGTCGTTTGAGAGCAACCCACCGCTGAAGCATTTGAGAGAGAGAGATCCTTGCAAGGACTAAGCCCAAAACAACCAGAGCCAAAGAGTGTTAGGCATCACTCAAATCATTCTGTCCGCGTGATCTAAAGACTTGTTACACTTGAGGACTGTGAATCTTCCATCCGGTTAGGCGTCACGTTCTAAGCATCCAAGAGTCATTGTGGATTGCCACCGAAAAAAGTCTGTGAAGGTTTTGAAGTCTACCTCAAAGACTTACTAGAGTGATTGAGCGAGGACTGGGTGTCCTTAGCTCCAGGGGAATAAGGTGAAGACACGGTCTTCTGAGTTCAATCTCAGCCTCCCTAACTAGACGTACAGTTGTCACATCAACTGGAACTTGTCTACCAAATCCTTGTCTTCACCAAGCAACTGGTTCTATCCACTACTCTCCTTACTTTATAGTTTGTCTTCGTGAAGTCATTGCTTGCATGCCTGATTTGCTTGACTTCATTGTGTGAAGATTTATATTGTTGCAGTTAGTCTTCGTGCTTTCGCTGTATTGTATGCTTGAATAATGCTTGCCTAGTGTAGTCTTCGTTCCGATGCTTACTATATAGGTTCAGTTTACCTGTTTGTATTCAAAGCCACCGTGTTTTGAAGACTTCCATAAAAATTGCCTATTCACCCCCCCTCTAGTCGATAACTAGCACTTTCAGCTAGTTACCTTCAGACTTTCATATTTGGTTTAATGCTGTTGCACAACTAGTATACCAATGCTGAAACTTGTTACCTTTACATTTTGTCTATTAATGCTTATAGAAATCTTCCAGTGCTAGCTTATGCCTGTCGATTACTTACTTGACATCATGATGTATGGTAAGTCATTTCTTTTTTTACAGTGTTGAAAGTGTGTTATATTGACACTACTAGGGAAAAGCCTAGCAGCAGCGCGGGTTTTGGGCCTATCAGTAGCGCGGGCAGAAGCGCTACTGATAAGGCGCTACAGCTAATGCTTAGCAATAGCGCGGCTTGACCCACGCTACTGCTAAATTGACTTAGTAGCAGCGGTTCTTTAGAACATCGCTACTGTTAATTAGTAGTAGCGCTTCTCCTAACCCGCGCTACTACTATTATTTAGTATTTTATTTCTTTTCTATTTCATGTTGTATTCATACACCTTTACACAAGTTTTCATACAACAGGAATTTAGAGATTGTTTTTACATCATAATGAGTTATTACATCATGGGGTGAAAGAACCGTGGACTAGTTTCAAGTGGATGTCCATCCACTTGAAACTAATCCGCGGTTCTTTCACCCAATGATATAATAATATCATCATCATCATCATATCATTAACAACTTAGCATCATAATACATCGTTGTCATATAACACCTCCTCAATATCATCGTTTTCATCATTGACATCACATAACACATCCTCAAGATCATCATTATCAACTCTAACACATTACCACATAATTAACATATTGTACCTCATAGGACCTATTACATTCGATTAAGACCTACTACATTTTCTAAGGTAAAATGACAAAAAACAAGATAGCCCCTGACTCTCCATTATGGAGAATGGAGATTAGCCTGTCTCCCATTCTTGCCTTTTGCTGAATGTTACTTCCAAGAACCTCCTTGCGAATGTCCATACATTTCTTTCATTCTCTAATGATCATGTGTTCACGGGTTATAGAAATCCGATATGCACAGGTGAGCTCCGTAGATTTACCTGGCAGTATGTTCAGAACTGAGAGGCGACCATGCAGAGACATCAGATGAGGCCCACAATCCATCGGGAGTTTCTGTTGAAAAACATAATAATAACTTTGTAGTTAGCAATGATGTACTAGTTTTAGAAGTATGCAAAAAATGCACGAATGTCGTAATAGTAAAAAATCTTACCAGGGTATCTCCAGAGAAGTTATCGTTGTTCAGCACATGCACTAGTGGCACGTATTCACCATAATTTGGAGGAGTTCGATAATAGGCATTGTAATTCTCAAGAAGAGTACAAAATGCGATCAGATGATTTTTCTCCTTATACGTTAATTGGGTGCCTTCGGTGTAGTGGGTTTTATCTACCATCTTCCGCACAGTCTTTGAAGAATCAAAATAAGCTGTTAATGGAAATAAGCTATCAACTATTTTGAAATAAACAATATAAATTAGTTAATAACTATGTTTGAGAAACTCACATAGCGGTACAATCGGCAGCGTATCAACAAGGACCCAAATGTCCATATTGTCTTCCTCGCTGTCAGGATCACCAAGATACATGGTGATAATCATACCCTCATCAAAACCATACATTTTGCAAAGTGCTTCCCAATTTTGGCAACCAAAATGGGTTATGCTCTGAGCATTGTACAGATTTACTTCAAAATCCATATCATGATGGGTCCTTAGGTGTATTTTCTTTGTTTCGAAATTTTCATGGTCGTCAAAACCCATCCTCTCCAAGACATAGCGTCTTGCATGGCATGGGATAAGCTAGTCGAATTGTAAAATATGAAAATTAGACGTTGAAATAGTTGAAGTCATGC
Organism: Triticum timopheevii; assembly: GCA_963921465.1. NCBI lineage: Eukaryota > Viridiplantae > Streptophyta > Magnoliopsida > Poales > Poaceae > Triticum > Triticum timopheevii. The sequence continues at coordinate 149,087,629 of OY997270.1, forward strand.
TTAATGGAGAAAAAAACAATTGTCGTCGTTGCGTACCGTATGAACATCGCAGGTCTCCTCAAGCTTAATGCTGAAGCGCCAATCGTCGTCCAGCCGAACGAACCTGTCGCACATACCTCGATCGTTGTGGCACCAGCTACACTCCCCCGAGAGACCGTCGTCGTCCGAGTACGACATTTCCTACAATCATAATTCAAAGATTAAACGTGTACATATTCTATCACAAGTCATGTCAGAATTCACGACAAAATCCGGCATGACCTTTGCTAAAAAAAGACATATCGAGCGCCTGAAATTTGCCGGAACGGAAATTAATCAACACTCCGACAAAACATAGGCCACACGGAGATGTAAACTGAACATGAACGGCCACTTGGGCAACCACATATCCTATTTGAGCAACAACACAAGATATACAAGGATATTTGGCTGGTCTAACCTCGATGTCGGAGGGGGTACGTCGGTGACTGGGATGACGGCGGGGATGTCGGAGGGGGTCGGTGACGGGGACGACGGAGGTCACCTGAAACCATATAAGTTATCACTAGCAACAAAACATGTTCAACTAGTTTTATTAATTCAACTAGTTCTTACTAAATATAAACTTACTATAAATAGAAAAAAACTAGTTCTTTCTAAAAATAAAGTAGTTCAACTAGTTATATTAATTATCTTACTAAAAATAGACTAGTTCTGTTAATTCAACTAGTTCAACTAGTTTATTAATTTACTTACTAAACTAGTTCAACTACAACTAAAGTAGTTCAACTACCACTACTACTACTACTAAAAATCTAGTACTAACTAAGCTAAATTAACATCTACTACTACTAAATTAACATCTAGTACTAGCTAACCCTAAATTAACATCTACTACTACTAAATCTAGTACTAACTAAGCTAAATTAACATCTACTACTACTAAATTAACATCTAGTACTAGCTAACCCTAAATTAACATCTAGGGGCGGCGAGGTCGAGGGCGGTGGGAGGAGGGCTGCCGGCGGAAGAGGGAGGAGGGGCGGCCGCTGGCAGAGGGAGGAGGGCGGCAGCGGAGGAGGGAGGGGCGGCCGCAGGCGGAGGGGAGGATGTGCGAGGAGGATGGAGGAGGGACGGAAGGAGGGGAGTACCTCGGCGGCGGACGAACGAAGGCGGCGGCGGCGGCGGCGACGGACGACGATGGTTGACGCGGGCGAGAGTGAGAGTGTGAGTGAGAAGGGCCGGTCCTCCCGTAGGGATAAGGTAGGGATAGTTGTAGCGCGTTTGACAAAACGCGCTACAGCTAACCTAAGTAGCAGTAGCGCTCTACAGTATAGTGCGCTACTGCTATAGCTAGCGGGGGCGGGGGGGGCATGGTCATGGAAACTATAGCAGTAGCGCTGTAGGCTACAAACATGCTACTGCTACTTCCAAGTCAGTAGCGCATTTGGCAGACACGCGCTGCTGCTAAGTAGCAGTAGCGTGGTATTTTGAAGTGCGCTGCAGGTAAGATTCTGTGTATAGGCTTTTCCCTAGTAGTGTGACTAGAGGGGGTGAATAGGCGATTTTTACAAATTTTTCACTGAGGAAATTCAAATTGAGGAATTTCCTAAGCAACAAACTACAAGCAGCGGAATAAGTACTCAGGTGCATGCATAACAAAGATGTAGCATAGTCATCATGATGAAATGAAACATACACAGAGCACAGGTAGCGTGTAACCAGGATAAGCAGGCTAAAGATAAAGTGACTGAAGAATTATGTCGGATTTCGGGTTCCACAAACCCTTGAGAGGTTCGAACTTTGGGGTGCATGCGGAGATCTCAACCTACCCAGCCTTCTAACTCGCGATCCTCATAGCCTAGCGCGGAGAACTCGAGGATAAAGAGAGACACGGCAATTTATCCTGGTTTGGGCCACCTTGCGGTGTAATACCCAACTCCAGCCTTATGGTGGATTGCCTCGAGGGGCTGAGGATGAACTAGTACAGTGGTTGAACAGCCTTAGGAGGTGAGGTGTTCTTGGGCTCAAGTGAGCTGGTGAGATGGTGAGGATGGAATGGATTCGATGATCCGACCCGTCTTTCCTCTGTTTCTGTGTCTATCTGTGTCCCCCCTCTATGGTGGTGGCTAGGTTCTATTTATAGTGGCCTTGGTCCTCTCCCCAAATGTTTGCGGGAAGGGATCCCACAACGACCAAATTTGAAGGGAGGCAACAAGTACATTCTATCCTAAGTAAAGTGGTCTTCGCCTGCAAAAGCCTCTGGTTGTGACGCTGCGGTGGGCTCAGCGATGACATATGTCCTATCGTCCTCGCAGTCTTGGCCTTGTTGCACCATAATGGAAACCTTTGGTTGATTCCTCGAGACTCCACGCCTGCTGCTTGCCTCCCTTGCACCGAAGGGGAAACTGGTACACTGTGCCCGTTGGCGCCCGCATGGCCTTGGTCGTCATGGCTCACGTCAGCTGAGCCTCATGAGGTGCACGTTGAATATGAATCTCCGCTCCTCGGGAGCCAACCTGGGGAGGCCAAGCCCCTTGGAGATCTTGGTGTCATTCACTTCGCGAGGGTCTTGAGTTGTTGATGCTGAAACTGGGCCGTACCATGCCGTCGATGGAGCCACGCCATGGGCCGCAGGCAGGCAGGTCTGGGTACCCCCATATCTAGAACGCTGACAGTAGCCCCCGGGCCCAAGGCGCGCTCGGACTTGGCTTCTAGGCGAAGCCAAAGGGTAAGTGCGGAGCGCCGCGGGCCCTAACCACCTGTGGCCTTGCATGACGCGTGGCGATTGATGGGATGTGGGCGTCTCCACTTCCCCACGCTACCTTGGCAACCGCTCCTGGTTCACAAAAAGGTTGTCACCTGCGTTGAGCCTTCATTGCCTTCCTTTCGTCTTGCTCTAGATCCCCTTTTCTCCCTACGCCGGAAAAATCCTCCAGATATGCCGATCCTCCCCACCAAGCTCTCGCCTGATGGCCGCTGATAAGGCTAAAGCTCTAGCCTCGACTGTGGATTCTGCCGCCTGGTTCGAGCCAGCGCTGAGCGCACCCACTGTCGCCAAGGAGAAGCTCCAGACTCCGCTTCTCTTGACGGCGAGCGACGGCAGCGAAGGGGGGGAGACAATGCTCCGGGTTGGCTCCGCCGAGTCGGAACCCGCGAATAGCACCTTCTACCCCTTCTTCCTGCACAACGTCTATGCGGGGATGATTCCTCCTTTCTCTCGCTTCTTCTACGCCGTCCTCCACCATTGTGGTATCCACGCACTCCATCTTCATCCCAATTCCGTTCTCCTCCTGTCAATCTTTACCTTCTACTGCGAGGCGTTCATGGGGGTGATGCCCTCCATCGCAATGCTCCGCTACTTCTTCTTTCTCCGGGTGAACGGCCACTAGCCCATAGGGTGTGCTGGCTTCGTCGCGAGCCACGACACCAATGCGATTTCTCGCGCCGGGAAGAAGGTGGAGGACTCCGGAACAAATGGGTCCTCATGGACGCCAAGCACTCGCAAGTCCTGCTGGAGCTACGAACTGGACTTCCGTTCCTCCTGCCGCGTCACTGCCCTCCCGAAGCGCTGGAGCCCAGCCTCAAGAGGAAATGGTTCCCGTATCAGAGCTGACCTTGGAGATGCCTGTCCCCGGCTTGCTCGCTGAGACCCGAGGTCTATGGAGCCCCTGTCCTTCCTACTACTGCTCCACCAGTCTTGGTACCAGGAGTGCCTCTTCTTCCACCCACCACGCCGTCGGGCCATGGTGGTTCCGCCGCGCTCGGAGCCCTGCAGGAGGCCCGCTCCATGCTGGACCAGCTCCAAGGTGATCTTCGAGGTCCAGACCGGCGCATGGCATCGGGGCTCCTAGAGCTGGTGTCGGGGTGGCTTCTGGCCGATGCGTCCATCTGGGCGGCCTGGGATCAAGCCTTGGCATCCGTGGAGGAGGCCCGAAAGTTGGCCAGCTTGGCCGCTGCCGAGCGTGACGTGGTGCTGAAGTAGGCCAAAGACGCGCAGGAGTGATGCCGTGCAGTGGAGGCTAAGCTAAAGACCCTCCGGGATGAGCAAGCCGCCCAGGCCTGTCAGCTCCAGGAGCAAGAGGAGAAGCTAAAGGCCCAGGAGGCTGCAGTTGCTGATCGCAACGCTGAGCTGAAGCAGGCAGCCTAGGAGTAGGCCACAGAGCGCAGCAGCCTAGAGAAGTTGAAGGAGGAGGCAGAGGCGGCCCAGGCATCCCTTGCCAAGGCCGAGAAGGCGGCCACCATGGAGTGTGACGCCTTCGTCTCCCTCGAGGAGAGGTCCGGCAAGGCGCTCCAGGAACTATTCGGGAGCAAGCCCCAGGAGACAGCAGTGGCCTCGAAGGAGAACCCTGCCTCCCTACTTCCCGAGCTTGTTGAAGCACTCGATAGTGTTGTTGCTGGGTTCGGTTCCATGGTGGAAGACAAGGACCACGTACTCTCTTCCTCGGCCTGACGCGTGCCTTCAGCCATCTTTATCTCCGAGACGCCAGCTTCGACTTTGTCACCTTGCTTGAGCCCGTGGAGCCCGACTCCTATGCCACTGCTGCTGAAGCCCTTGCTGAAGCCGTGAAGGGTCTAGTGGAGGCCCTGCTGTGGAAGTTCCTCGCCGTTGGTCCTGCGGCGGGCGCCGAGGGCAAGGATGACGGCGACATCATTGACAAGGGGACTCCGCAGGCGGGCGACGGCGACGTCCAAGGTTGAACAGGGAGCTCGACGGTGGTGCTTCCCCCTGGTTTTATTCTGCAACATGTACCATGCCTCGTGGAGGCATAAGACCTTATGATTGGAACAATGTGTTTTCTAATAATTTGCTTAAGGTTTCATGATCTCTTTTCCGTTTGCATTAGCATTCTGCATCGGCAGGGCCTGGCCCCGCACATACATCAGCCACCATTGGGTCGTTCGAATTGCCAGGACGAGGCCAAGGGGTGAGGAGATACGCGACTAGTTAGGCTCCTAAGATGCGATGCTCAGGAGTCCCCCTTGACATGCGAACAACTTGGGGGAGGAGGTGCGAGAGCAAGCCTTGGCGTTCTGCGTCGGCAGGGCCCAGCCCCGCGCATTCCTCAGCCGCCATTGGGTCGTTCGGATCGCTAGGACAAGGCCATGGGGTGTGGAGCTACGCGGCCAGTTGGGCTCTTGAGACATGATGCTCAGGAGTCCCCCTTGACGTACGAACAGACCATCATACCTTTCCTCACCGAGCTCTCACTCGGGAGGGGCGCGCGAAGACCAGGTCCGTGGGACCTGGTAGGGTGGCATACGCCAGGCGTCTCCTGAGCGTAGCCCCCGTGCCCAGCCCCCTCACTCTACCCTCCCGAGGGAGAGCAGCGCGATGAGGCTAAGCACTCAGCCCGGAGGCTCCCTGAGGTTGCTACAGCCGCGAGGCCACCCTTAGTTGTTTATCACCAGTGCGGAGCGTGGTGCTTCCTCTCTTGCACGGGCATAGCCGCCCCTCGGGAGTGTCGACTGCTAGCGCGGAGCATGGTGCTTGCACTGGTGCGTGGGAGGGGGCTCCCTCTGAGGAGGGCCCCCGAGGCATGTACAGCCCCGCCCTGACACGTGGCTTGCACGGCAGGGCTAGAGGAGGTGTGTATGGGCACTAGTGAGCCAGCGTGGGACTCACAAGGCCCTACCTCAAGGTGGGTTGCGCCTGAATTTGATTAGGAACACTTGTGTCAGTCCTGCAAGGTGGTTAGGCAACCTGCACTGAGTGAGTCTCCTGAGATTATTTCATGAGAAGGCCTGACACCAACGACCCCAGGAGGTGATGTGAATAGGGCCGACCTGCCAGACAGAGCTCAGCCATTGTGTTTATCGATGCTGCAGGGACGGACCCGAGCACAGACGCCATGCCCAGTCTTCTCATGCATAGGTCCTGAAGAAAAACAACCGGCGCGCGGCTCCCGTGGTGACGCGGCACCAGGTCGCACGCCCTCACTCACCCGCCCACGATTAGCTCATGCAAGAACAAGGCACCAAGGGCCATGGGAGGTGACGTACACGGGAGCTGGCCTACGAGCCATAGCACAGCCTCTTGGGTTTAGCGACGCTGTAGGGACGGACCCGAGCATAGACGCCGTGCCAGTCCTTAATCATGAGGCGGTCGTGGGTGGGCTCGCAAGGGCATGAGACGGTCATGGCGACGAAGCACCGGACAGGCAATTGATGATCTTAAGACAACTCATAGAGGAATGTAAACTAGTTCCGATAAATGCAAAAGGATACATGCCGCAGGGACGGACCCACGCGACTTGGGGATAGTGCAGCCCGAGTGTCAGGACCCCGACTCAATGCCACATTGATCTAGCATGTAACACCTCATATCACTTTGCGGCCTCACACATGGTATTCCCACGGGTGTCGCCTTACCTTTGCCCGGGACTGTTTGCGCCTTTTGTTACACGTATATGATAGTGTCGCTAGAATCCATATGATAAGGATCCCGGGCTGACATGGCTAGTCGTAAACCCAAAGTGGCACAAACTTACTGGGACAGGCATCCATGACCCAGCATCGAACGTGTCGGTCATCAGCGAGTGAATCCAGGCTGTAGCACTGGGCTAGCAGGACTCCGGTGAACTGGGCTGTAGCGGGCTAACAGGACTCCGGTATTCATCGCGTGGCATTTCCCCGAAGGGACAGACACAGGAACAAAGAAGGACACATGCCGGCCAGCCTAAATGTTCCGGAGCAGTAGCAAGCTACCATGGCTCAGTGGAAACACTAGGAGACGTTTCCCGGTAAGAGAGGCTACTAAAGATAAACAACTAGATAGTCAGATCCCACACATACCAAGCATTTCAATAACATACACACAATATGCTCGATATGTGCAAATACAACATGGCATCACAACATGACTCTACAACTCAAGTATTTATTCAATAGGCTCCGAGGAGCGAGATATTACAAACATGGGTCTCACGACCCAACATTCAGAGCATACAAGTCAAAGCACAAGCGGAAGCTTAACATGTCTGGGTACAGACATCTACAAATGAAAAAGGCTGAGAAGCCTGACTATCTACCAGATCCTGCCGAGGGCACAAGATCGTAGCTGAGGTAACAAGCTAAACGTCGAAGTCCACGTGGAACTACTAGTGAGACTGAAGCCTCTCTGCATAAACATAAAATAGGCAAATGTGAGTACAAATGTACCCAGCAAGACTTACATCAGATCTAACTACATATGCATCATTGTCAACAAAGGGGATGGTGGGGTTTAACTGCAGCAAGCCAGCTTTGACTCGGTGGCTATCCTGAACTACGACTGCAAGTAACTCTTTTGAGGTGGCGCACACGAGTCCACATATTCACCTAACCAATACACCACTATGGATCCGCTCCCGTTTCCCTACGAGAACGCCATCCATAGCACTCACGCTTATCTTGCGTATTTTAGTGTATCCACTTTCACTTGTCTATGAACTGTATAGGCAACCCAGAAGTCCTTTTCCGCGGACACGGCTATTCGAATAGATAATGTTAACCCTGCAGGGGTGTACTTCTTCACACACGCTCTCGCCACTTACTGCCATGTACACCTCGTGTATCTCGGCAACCTTCAAGCGGAAGCCTGGCGAGGGAGTCGGCCACGACCTGACTAACCACGCAAGTCTCTAGTCCAGGTTTATCGCCTATTCGGGTTCCATCCGCAAGGAGATCCGGCCGGGGTGTCACTCATGGCCCCAAACGATGTGTGCAGGGTTCCCAAGCCCACCTCGACGGGTGGATCTACGCTTGGTACACCGTGCCACGGTGCCTAGTCTGTCCCAAGCCCACCTGTACCGGGTGCCACTTGGTAGACTACTAACACTACGTACAAACACCAGAAACTAGTTGCAACTCCTGGACAGAGAGCTTGGAGCGCCCGGAGCCCAATGTGTGGTAGTAACTGTTCATGGATCACAAACACAGAACTCAGTTCCTGAGGATGGCTAGAATGAGACAACCCACCATGTACTCCTACATGGCCTCTCACCGCTACCTTTACCAAATCGTGTTCACACACTTAGCTCTCAACAGTAGGACATGTTCACACACCTCTGATTCATCCCATATGAATTAGACCTGACTCAACTCTAAGCAGTAGCAGGCATGACAAACAAGCATGAATGAGTAGGCACAACAGGGCTCAAACAACTCCTACTCATGCTAGTGGGTTTCATCTATTTACTGTGGCAATGACAGGTCATGCAGAGGATAAAGGGGTTCAGCTACCACAGCACATAACAGTTGAAATGTTGTTGTCCTAATGCAGTAAAAGAGAGCAGGAGCGAGAGAGTGGGATTGTATCGGAATGAACAAGGGGGTTTTGCTTGCCTGGCACTTCTGAAGATGACATAGCTCTTCAGCGGTGTCATCGAACTCATCGTCGAAACCACGTCTATCGAGAGGGGAAAAACACCGGCAACAGAGAAGAAATACAATCAATGCAATGCACAATATGATGCATGGTATGACATGGCAAAAATGAGTGTGTTTTGGCTAATGCAACTTAGAACAGATTAAATGAAGTTGGTTTGATCCAAGGGTTCAAATTCAAACCCCATATGTGGATATTTAAATGCCATTATATGATTTGTCCTAAACAGTAGTCATAAGTTGTTCTAACATGCATGAAAACAGTACATATGGATAGATTGGATTTTTCTGATCATTTTTCATATATAAATTATTTCATTTGGAGTTACGGTTGAATTTATATGATTTTTAGAAGTTTGAACATTTTCTAGAATTTCCTGAATAAGAATAAATCCAGTAAATGATTTACTGCGTCAGCCTGACGTCAGTGTGACGTCCATCGGTCAACTGAGACGGTCCAGGTCAACCCTGATCTGTAGGTCCCATCTGTCAGTGTCAGTTAAACTAACTAAGTTTAGTTAGCGTTAAACTAATACTAACCTAGCTAGTTAATTAGTGCTAACTAGAGTAATTAGTCGGGCGGGGCCCGCAAGTCAATGAGAGAGAGGGGTCAAACCCCTGGACAGACGGGGTCAAACCTCGCCGGTCCAAGCGGTCAACCCGCCGGCGTTGAGCCGCCGGCGAGGCCGGACGCGGAGGAGCGCGTCGGGAACCACCTACAGGGGCTCTTTTGGTGCGCAGGGAGCAGCTACGGGAAGAGGATGGAGTGGCGCATCCAACGGTGGCGGTGGCGGAGGCTGGGGTGGCCGGAGTTGTCGCCGGCGTCGACCCTGGCGGTCGTCGGAGCTCGGGTGAGTTCGGGGTCGACGCTACGATGACCGGGGAGGCTCGTGCGGGGCACCTATGTTCTCTACGTAGCGCGGGAAGGGAGTTGAGCACGACGGCCAGATCGCTAGGTGGCCGGAGGCTCGTCGGCGGCGGTCACAGGCGGCGGCGCGTGCGGGCGAGCAAGGTGCGGCGGCTACGGCACACGAGAGCGAGAACGGAGAGGGCGAAAAGGTTCGGTGGCTCACGGTGGTTGCAACAGACGTCGAAGCGGGCTCGGGGAAGGCCGGATGGCGACGAGTCGACGATGGGGATCCGCGGCGGCCGACGATGAAGAAGAGGTCGGTGACGGCATTTTGAGGCGTCCGGCGTCGAGTGGGTCGACGGGGAGGACGAGAGCGTTGAGGCGGAGGCCATGGACACGTCGGCGAGGCGAGGGCGGGCCTGTGGCCGCGGTGGTTCTAGTCGGCGGCGATGGCTGCGCTCGGGTTCGGGCGAGAGAGAGGGAGCAGAGGGGAGGAGGGGGTCCAGAGAGAGAGAGGGTCGGTCAAGGGGGTGTCGTTGCTTCACCAGGGCGTCGAGGGGGAAGCGGCAAGTAGGAGGTGGCCGGGACGCGTGCCGGCGCGCTGCGGCCACGCGCTCGTCCTCCTGGCAGGGGAAGAAGACGACAGGGGGAGGCTAGGTGGGCTGGGCTGGCCACTTGGGCCGCCAGGTGGCTACACAGGTAAGTTAGGTAGGTTCCTTTCTCTCTCTTTTATTTCCTGTTTTCTATTTTTTCTGCAACTTTGTGGCTTTACTAAAAATATCTAGGCATTTTCAAACATCACCAAACTGTGCATGCCCAATGTTTAGAATATATCCAACATGGAAAATTTTGGTTTGGGATTATTTGGACAATTAAAATAGTTACTAGCATTTAAATGCCCAAATGCAATTAACTAATGATTTCATCCAGTGACCCTATGTTGTCCTAGAAAAGTGTGCACCATTTTTGTCAGAGGTTCTAGACCAAGGCAAAGATGATGAACATTTTAGAAGGGCATTTTGGGTTCATTGAAAATGATTTTAGTAAACCCTAGTTTGTTTAAGGGGGGTGCTGGGGGTTCTGTCATCCCCAATTCAAGTTAAAAAGAAATTAAACATGATGCAACACATGACTAGCTAACCCAGAGCAGACCAGAACTAGGGATGTGACACCGAGGGGCGCCCCCAAACTGAACAAACTAAAAGATGTCACCTGGCACCGTTGCTGAAGAAATGTCGGGGTAGTAGGAGGCGCGACGTTGCTGAATCCGCTCCTAATGAGCCGCCCAAGCCCTGAGCCTCGGGAGGCTCTGGGGCCTGGTGGGCTCGTGAGGATACATCTCCATCTCCGCCAGGATCGCGTGATGCCTAGCCTCCTGAGGCGCCAGGACGTCTCGCATGCGGTGCTGAGATGCAACAACCATGCTTAGCAGGCCGAAGGGCATGGGAATGTAGCTGTGAGGCGGACCCTCGCATCGGCCGACACGGGACTGTCAGAAGAGCTCCTGAGACGCAACCCTGTTGTGCCCTGGGATGTCGATGCAAATGAGGAACTCCTTACCCTCACCAGGGCAAGGAGCCATGCCTGGTGGTGGGCGACGGTCGCCCTGCAGAGCCCTCGCCTCCTAAATCTCCTTGACTGCCTTGCGGATGGATTCCTGAGCGCCTGGTGCCTCGCGCCCTGTGCTCTTCCCTTGGAAGCGTGCGCTGAAGCATGCCTCCACATGGTGCCTGAGCGCCGCCCTCGTGACGTTGGCTAGGTCAGAGGCCCTCTAGAGGAGAGCCCCCGAGCCCAACCTTAGAGGGGCACCGGGCGTGCCTTCCTATGCGATAGGTGAAGGCGCCCCATCCACGAATGCGAGGCTCAACGCGGTACCGTCAGGCAATGCCTCCTCTTGAGATCCCTGGCCCAGCAGCTGCTTCTTTTTCCTGGGGGCGACCTCCAGAGGGAGGGCATCACCCTCGTCTTCAGGTTTCTCGACCGCTGCTACTTGGTAGGCGCGCTTGAGAGAGCACACCACGTCCTTTTCCTCGCAGGGGACCGTGATGATGCCACCGCTCCCTGGCATCTTGAGGATGTTGTAGCCATGGTGCATCACCGTCATGAACTTGGCTAGGGATGGGTACCCAAGGATGGCATTGTATGGCAGGCGAATGTGGGCGACGTCGAAGTCGATGAGCTTGGTGTTGTAGTTTTCGCGCTTGCCGAAGGTGAAAGGGAGGCAGACTTGCCTGATTGGATGCATGGAGCCATCTATCACTCCTGAGAAGGGCTTGGTAGGCTGGAGCCGTCGGACGAGTTGAAGGTGATGGCGTACTTCGACCACCTGAGCGGGCGTGCTGCCTCGAGCTTGGGGAGGATTGCGTTCACCTCGAGCGCGAACTGCTTGAAGGCGCGATGAGAAGCTGGGGCCTATGAGCCGCCCAAGATGCAAGCGATGGCGCGAGGCTCCTGGAAGCCCCCAGCCCCCTCGTCCTGGTGGTGGTCTTTGTTCCTTCTTGGCGGTGGAGGCAGCCGAGGGTTTCCCTGAGGCCGATCCTCGCGAGGCTGTGTGACACACCAAAATTTTGACCTGGTTTTATTAATTAAATTTTTTCCAGGAAATTAAAACTTTTATTTTCTGGGCTCCCTTTTGATTTTTGAAACTTTTTCTCTCTTGCTATTATGGAGTTTTCCCCATAGAAAAAAAAACTTTTCAAATATGTTATTGGACTTGTTTATCCTCTCAAGAAAAACTTTTCTCTTATTAGTAGAACTAATTACATAATTAATTTGCTTGATCTTTATTTTCTTGAAAAAATGGTTTTTTCAAGGTTATATGGCCATATTTGTACTACAACAATTTGATATATTTATCTAAAAATCCAACCAAAATTTGGAGATGTCATGTGATGTTTTTAAATCACTTTGATACAAAAATATCTTTTATTCTTGAAATATTTTGAGCTCTACACCCAATTTTCTTCTCTGGTCCAGAGAGCAACTTTGCACTACAACCCTTTTAAATAATTCTTTCTAGCCACCACCAAAATTATGGGATGAAAGTAGGAGCATATTATTCAGCTTTATGCAAAAACCCAGCTATGTTATTTGAAAATTTTGAGTGAATCATCCTCATTTCCATTCTGGTCCAACTTGAGGTTTTGTACTACAACTATATTTTAACTTGCTCCTTTTGCTGTGATTCATTTCCCTACTTGTAGTACACCTTACCAAACCCCTAATTCCAAGAGCATGAACCCATTGGGAGAATTTTTGTCCATGCAGTGATGCCATTTGTCTCCTGTCCAGAATTGAGTTTTTGCAAAACTTGCACTAACAAGTTTCTCCTTTTAACAAACTAACCTCACCACCCTCTCGTGCATCTAAAGAGACCACACTCTGGAAGTTTTGGCCACTCCAAGAAATGCCTAAGTGCCCCTGGCATTTTGTCAAACACCTTTTGGGCATGATCAGTTTTGACATGAGTTTTTGTTTGCACTCTGGGCTTGATCCCCTGACCAAACCAGCATGTCCAGTGGTTTTGCCCTAGTCTATTACCCCACCCTGCTATCCCTCCTGTGGTTTAAAGCCCCTAACTTGCAATGGCATTTCGTCGAGCACGTTCCGTGCGTGCACTGGGCACGCCCAGAGCGCGAGCGGAGCATGCGTTTTGCACGTGCCGCGCCCGAGCCGCCGCGTCCCACTGCCGACGCCCTGCGCTCGTTCTGGCCATTCCCCTCTCCCAGTAGACGCCCCGACCCCTCCCGCGTCATAGAACTGCCCCTGGGGCTCCACAGCTCCGCCGTCAGGTCAGCCACGGCGGCTAGCGGGCGGCCACAGCAACCCCTACCGTGGACGGCGCCGCCCGAGCCTCCTCTGCTCGCCAGCTGCCCTCGTGAGCAGTCCATCCTCATCTGCTCGCCCTCCCGACCCCGCTAGCCTCCACCACGTCGCCCTGACCGCTACAGAGCGGCGGTTCGCCGGCAACCTTATCCACGGTCGCGGAACCGCCATGGCTACACTATATAAGGGGGGCCCCGAGCTCATCCAAGCCTTCAGGCAGCCTCATACCATCCCACTGGTACTCCTACAACCCGCAATCGACGACGGGAGGCCCTCTTCCTCATCTCCGGCAACTCCAGCCGCCGCCGCTGTCTCGACCATTCCGGCGCCACCAGGGCCTCTCCCTCCCATTTCTCTTCGCCAAGAACACCTCCTCACTTCCAGGAACCCAACCCCCTACTCGATTTTGATTGGGAACCCCATTCACCCCAAAACCACTCCGTCACCGAAGCTCCCTCCACCGCGGAGCTCGCCGTCGACGAACCCCTCCGTCCCCTCCGGCCAGTCGACCACCGGGAGGACCGCCTAGGAGAGGTGGATCCATCCCTGGCCTCGGATGCCCTCGAGGAGCCTCCCTTCGCCGGCGACGATCGCGGGAGCCTCGCCTCGCTCGGACAGAGGAGGGAGAAGGGGCGCGGCGACTGGTCAAACCTGACCAGTGGGCCAGGCGGACCCACTGTCAGTGACCCCCGCACCGGTCCACGTGTTAAGTGAAAGCGTAAAAACCCCAAGTACATTTCCCCCGCTTCGAAAGCGTATTCCCGTCTGAAACATTTTTCTTTTTCTGTTTTATTTAAAAACAGGATTTGACCAGAACTTTGACTGGTTATATCTTTTTAAAAACAACTCCAAATGAAATGATTCTTTTTCCCACCACCCTCAAATTTGATCTAGTTTATTTTAAGATTTATTTGATAATTTTTCAAAACAACTTTTTGTGCTGTTTTGAACTTGGGTGTTAATTCAAATTTATTTAAAATAGGACCTTGAAGAGGGAGAAGAAACTTTCAAAAGTTTTGAAGTGCACCCTGCCTCACCACTCATTGAAGGCAAGAATTCTGAAACCCGGCATAATATTTTTTGTGTGTTCGATGACACGTTTATAACATCACCTCACTTTGGAGAAGATTGTTATTTCATGTGATATGATCATATGCATGGGTGCATGTTATTGATTTCCATGCTGTTGGAAATAAACACACTTGTGATGATAATCACCCTCATGTGCCTCGCATGCATACCGGCAGGAACCCGGGAAAACCTCTGCCTTGAGTTTGTCGCCGGTCTCCGTCGGGACGGTTATGTCTGGTATGGCATGGTAAGGTGATATGAGCGGTGACTCTGTTGGTTAAAATACATTCGTTATGCTAATCATGTAGGGAATACTTAAACCTCCTGAGTCGACCGTAGATCGAGTCTTGTGCCAGTAACCCCCATACTTGTTTCGTACTACCACTCGTCTCTAAAGCAAGTAGAGTACGGTTCAGTAAGTTGTCAACCTCTTTCTAGCACACACTGTACAGAGAGGCCATGGTGGAAGATACCGGTTTTAGCTGGTAGGCAGGCCACCTGGTCCGGGGGCATGGGTGTTTCCGGTTGGGACCGAGAGGGGGGCACCCCTTAGAGCGCGCGGTATAAATTTGATCCCATGCTACGCGAGGTTGTAGCCTCCCCACTTAGAGTTTTGCTTGATAGGTGTCGTGGGTGATTCCAGACACCGGTGAGTTAAGCTGGTGTGTGCAAGTTAGGTGTGTTTTCAACAAAAAGGCCGTAGACGGAATTAGCCCCGATGGACTAAAGAAATCCGTTACTCGTGGGTAAAGAGTACACCCTCTGCAGAGATTAAACCTATTCGAATAGCCGTGTCCATGGTTAAGGACTACAGTCTGGGATGGGTCAAGTGTCGTTCTTAGTGTCGATATTCGGAGGTGAAACTGTTAACCAGAACTGGAACTACTACTTGTGACTTGTGATAATTATGATTATTATTATTGTTGACTAACCGTGATATTATCGAGTATCTCTGGGATGGTTCTACCTCCGGGATATTCACTATGATTGTTTATTTTACAGCCCTTTATGTGGTGTCGCTCAGACGCCCGACTGTGGCATTTCTTTTAAAGCCCTTTATGTGGTGTCGCTCAGACGCCCGACTGTGGCATTTCTTTTAAAGCCCTTTATGTGGTGTCGCTCAGACGCCCGACTGTGGCATTTCTTTTAAAGCCCTTTATGTGGTGTCGCTCAGACGCCCGACTGTGGCATCTCTTTTAAGTCCCTTTATGTGGTGTCGCTCAGACGCCCGACTGTGGCATGCTTGTTATTTATTTCATAATTTTTATTACTTCTATGACATTGCATATTCATATATTACATGCTTACACACATCAGAGTTATATTTATCTTTGTGACTGACGTCATGAGCATAAAATATTGTCAGCACATCATTGTTATATTATACCTGTGTTCAAAATGTTTGCGAGTACATTCAAAGTACTCACTGGCTTGTCCCTGGCTATTGTCTTGGCCAGATTTTCTTGCATGGAGAGGAGCGACGTGATGACAGTCCCGGAACCTAAGCAATGGAGATAGCAGCCTCGCGAAGATAGGAGGTAACCTGTTCAGCTGTTCCTGTGGGAATTGGAGTCCCATAGACACTGATGATTCACAAACCGCTTCCGCCATCAACCACTAGAAACCATTTTTTGTACTCACAGGCCAGAATGTTCTTGTACTGCATATTTTGTATTTTGCTTGGATTTTCTGTATCAAGTTGGAGCCTCATCAGCTAACAGTAATCCTGGGGCTGATGAGCACGATGGTCTTTTCTGGAAACTTATTACCTGAAAAACCGGTCGTGACAGACTTGGTATCAGAGCCAGGCTGACCATTGGCTAATCCTATCTTAGCCAGGTCGAAAAACCTAGGAAAACCAACCCACCAGACCCTAACCAAAAACCCCAGCCAAGCTTCCCGTGCAAGATAGCCACACAGAGACCCCGACACTTTTGGCAGTCGGTGCCCAACCTATCAGCCTAGCCTGTCGGTCGCGCACCAGTAATCTGTCTTATTCACAAGCGTGCGAAGGAAGACTTCGTTCCCTTTTTCTATAAAAAGGGCACGCTAGCCTCAACACAGCACAGCCCCGGCCATCAACCAAAATACCTTGATGACCATAGAAGTACTTCGTCGTCTTTGGGGAGCACACTCCAACGGGATTGTGGCCAACAATCACCACGATGGTCATCATCGATGCCCCGAGCCTGCAGCCCCTCAACCCTCTCCAGCTGTTTCCGACGGTGAAAACCATGGAGAAACCTCGGCATCCGCGAAGCAAGCCGGCTTAGATATGAGCGAGGTAGACTAAAATCGCTCGAATGATACCGAGCCTTAGAATGACCTCGCCTTGTAACCTTGTGACCCTTTGTCACCGAAATTAAATGTTGGTTGCTTGAGCGCTCCTATTTTTAATAGTAGGCATGCATGAGTATGATTGCATTTTTTATCTCGGGCGTAGCTGCCAACCTCGACGACGCAAGTTTGTGCTATGAATGAATCCTTTGGTTCCAGCTCATAGGAAAGATATTTTCAAAACAACTCCTAACAAATCTCGAGGACGAGATTTTCTTTTAAGGGGGGTAGTGTTGTGACACCCCAAAATTTTGACCTGGTTTTATCAATTAAAATTTTTCCAGGAAATTAAAACTTTTATTTTCTGGGCTCCCTTTTGATTTTTGAAACTTTTTCTCTCTTGCTATTATGGAGTTTTCCCCATAGAAAAAAAAACTTTTCAAATATGTCATTGGACTTGTTTATCCTCTCAAGAAAAACTTTTCTCTTATTAGTAGAACTAATTACATAATTAATTTGCTTGATCTTTATTTTCTTGAAAAAATGGTTTTTCAAGGTTATATGGCCATATTTGTACTACAACCATTTGATATATTTATCTAAAAATCCAACCAAAATTTGGAGATGTCATGTGATGTTTTTAAATCACTTTTATACAAAAATATCTTTTATTCTTGAAATATTTTGAGCTCTACACCCAATTTTCTTCTCTGGTCCAGAGAGCAACTTTGCACTACAACCCTTTTAAATAATTCTTTCTAGCCTCCACCAAAATTATGGGATGTCAGTAGGAGCATATTATTCAGCTTTATGCAAAAACCCAGCTATGTTCTTTGAAAATTTTGAGTGAATCATCCTCATTTCCATTCTGGTCCAACTTGAGGTTTTGTACTACAACTATATTTTAACTTGCTCCTTTTGCTGTGATTCATTTCCCTACTTGTAGTACACCTTACCAAACCCCTAATTCCAAGAGCATGAACCCATTGGGAGAATTTTTGTCCATGCAGTGATGCCATTTGTCTCCTGTCCAGAATTGAATTTTTGCAAAACTTGCACTAACAAGTTTCTCCTTTTAACAAACTAACCTCACCACCCTCTCGTGCATCTAAAGAGACCACACTCTGGAAGTTTTGGCCACTCCAAGAAATGCCTAAGTGCCCCTGGCATTTTGTCAAACACCTTTTGGGCATGATCAGTTTTGACATGAGTTTTTGTTTGCACTCTGGGCTTGATCCCCTGACCAAACCAGCATGTCCAGTGGTTTTGCCCTAGTCTATTACCCCACCCTGCTATCCCTCTTGTGGCTTAAAGCCCCTAACTTGCAATGGCATTTCGTCGAGCACGTTCCGTGCGTGCACTGGGCACGCCCAGAGCGCGAGCGGAGCACGCGTTTTGCACGTGCCGCGCCCGAGCCGCCGTGTCCCACTGCCGACGCCCCGCGCTCGTTCTGGCCATTCCCCTCTCCCAGTAGACGCCCCGACCCCTCCCGCATCATAGAACTGCCCCTGGGGCTCCACAGCTCCGCCGTCAGGTCGGCCACGGCGGCTAGCGGGTGGCCACAGTAACCCCTGCCGTGGACGGCGCCGCCCGAGCCTCCTCTGGTCGCCAGCTGCCCTCGTGAGCAATCCATCCTCATCTGCTCGCCCTCCCGACCCCGCTAGCCTCCACCACGTTGCCCTAACCGCTACAGAGTGGCGGTTCGCCGGCAACCTTATCCACGGTCGCGGAACCGCCATGGCTACACTATATAAGGGGGGCCCCGAGCTCATCCAAGCCTTCAGGCAGCCTCATACCATCCCACTGGTACTCCTACAACCCGCAATCGACGACGGGAGGCCGTCTTCCTCATCTCCGGCAACTCCAGCCGCCGCCGCTGTCTCGACCATTCCGGCGCCACCAGGGCCTCTCCCTCCCATTTCTCTTCGCCAAGAACACCTCCTCACTTCCAGGAACCCAACCCCCTACTTGATTTTGATCGGGAACCCCATTCACCCCAAAACCACTCCATCACCGAAGCTCCCTCCGCCGCGGAGCTCGCCGCCGACGAACCCCTCCGTCCCCTCCGGCCAGTCGACCACCGGGAGGACCGCCTAAGAGAGGTGGATCCATCCCTGGCCTCGGATGCCCTCGAGGAGCCTCCCTTCGCCGGCGACGATCGCCGGAGCCTCGCCTCGCTCGGACAGAGGAGGGAGAAGGGGCGCGGCGACTGGTCAAACCTGACCAGTGGGCCAGGCGGACCCACTATCAGTGACCCCCGCACCGGTCCACGTGTTAAGTGAAAGCGTAAAAACCCCAAGTACGTTTCCCCCGCTTCGAAAGCGTATTCCCGTCTGAAACATTTTTCTTTTTCTGTTTTATTTAAAAACAGGATTTGACCAGAACTTTGACTGGTTATATCTTTTTAAAAACAACTCCAAATGAAATGATTCTTTTTCCCACCTCTCTCAAATTTGATCTAGTTTATTTTAAGATTTATTTGATAATTTTTCAAAACAAATTTTTGTGCTGTTTTGAACTTGGGTGTTAATTCAAATTTATTTAAAATAGGACCTTGAAGAGGGAGAAGAAACTTTCAAAAGTTTTGAAGTGCACCCTGCCTCACCACTCATTGAAGGCAAGCATTCTGAAACCCGGCATAATATTTTTTGTGTGTTCGATGACACGTTTATAACATCACCTCACTTTGGAGAAGATTGTTATTTCATGTGATATGATCATATGCATGGGTGCATGTTATTGATTTCCATGCTGTTGGAAATAAACACACTTGTGATGATAATCACCCTCATGTGCCTCGCATGCATACCGGCAGGAACCCGGGAAAACCTCTACCTTGAGTTTGTCGCCGGTCTCCGTCGGGACGGTTATGTCTGGTATGGCATGGTAAGGTGATATGAGCGGTGACTCTGTTGGTTAAAATACATTCGTTATGCTAATCATGTAGGGAATACTTAAACCTCCTGAGTCGACCTTAGATCGAGTCTTGTGCCAGTAACCCCCATACTTGTTTCGTACTACCACTCGTCTCTAAAGCAAGTAGAGTACGGTTCAGTAAGTTGTCAACCTCTTTCTAGCACACACTGTACAGAGAGGCCATGGTGGAAGATACCGGTTGTAGCTGGTAGGCAGGCCACCTGGTCCGGGGGCATGGGTGTTTCCGGTTGGGACCGAGAGGGGGGCACCCCTTAGAGCGCGCGGTATAAATTTGATCCCATGCTACGCGAGGTTGTAGCCTCCCACTTAGAGTTTTGCTTGACAGGTGTCGTGGGCGATTCCAGACACCGATGAGTTAAGCTGGTGTGTGCAAGTTAGGTGTGTTTTCAATAAAAAGGCCGTAGACGGAATTAGCCCCGATGGACTAAAGAAATCCGTTACTCGTGGGTAAAGAGTACACCCTCTGCAGAGATTAAACCTATTCGAATAGCCGTGTCCATGGTTAAGGACTACAGTCTGGGATGGGTTAAGTGTCGGTCTTAGTGTCGGTCTTCGGAGGTGAAACTGTTAACCAGAACTGGAACTACTACTTGTGACTTGTGATAATTATGATTATTATTATTGTTGACTAACCGTGATATTATCGAGTATCTCTGGGATGGTTCTACCTCCGGGATATTCACTATGATTGTTTATTTTAAAGCCCTTTATGTGGTGTCGCTCAGACGCCCGACTGTGGCATTTCTTTTAAAGCCCTTTATGTGGTGTCGCTCAGACGCCCGACTGTGGCATTTCTTTTAAAGCCCTTTATGTGGTGTCGCTCAGACGCCCGACTATGGCATTTCTTTTAAAGCCCTTTATGTGGTGTCGCTCAGACGCCCGACTGTGGCATCTCTTTTAAGGCCCTTTATGTGGTGTCGCTCAGACGCCCGACTGTGGCATGCTTGTTATTTATTTCATAATTTTTATTACTTCTATGACATTGCATATTCATATATTACATGCTTACACACATCAGAGTTATATTTATCTTTGTGACTGACGTCATGAGCATAAAATATTGTCAGCACATCATTGTTATATTATACCTGTGTTCAAAATGTTTGCAAGTACATTCAAAGTACTCACTGGTTTTCCCTGGCTATTGTCTTGGCCAGATTTTCTTGCATGGAGAGGAGCGACGCGATGACAGTCCCGGAACCTAAGCAATGGAGATAGCAGCCTCGCGAAGATAGGAGTTAACCTAGTCAGCTGTTCCTGTGGGAATTGGAGTCCCATAGACACTGATGATTCACAAACCGCTTCCGCCATCAACCACTAGAAACCATTTGTTGTACTCACAGGCCAGAATGGTCTTGTACTGCATATTTTGTATTTTTCTTGGATTTTCTGTTTCAAGTTGGAGCCTCATCAGCTAAGAGTAATCCTGGGGCTGATGAGCACGACGGTCTTTTCTGCAAACTTATTACCTGGAAAACCGGTCGTGACAGGCTGGTCCCTCCAGGCGCCCTTGTGAGGCTGGCCTTGCCAGCAGTCCTCCCAAGGCTAGTCGCACCACTCCTGGCGATGGTCGCGCTCGTCCCAGCGTCCTCCACTTCGGCCACCTCCACGACCGTAGGGTCGATCGTTGCGCTTGGGGCATCGACTGAGGCGCCCATCATGGAGGGCCTTGAGCTCCTGGTGGTCGTTGGTGTTGTGGTTGTGCATGTTCTGGAAGATGCAATACGGACGGCTGCCCTTGGATGACTAAGGTGATCGCAGCCATGCTTCATCTCTGGTTTGGCCGTGAGTACGTCTGGTCCCTTGCGCTTCACGTCCTTCGACTTGGCCTTCTTGTCTTCTGGGTCTGCATCGGGGAGCTCGAGGAGGGAGAGGCGTCCCTCCTCAACCCTTGGGCACTTGTTCGCCATGTTGAACATCTCCAGGGCTGTGTAGAGGTCTTCATTTATGGCGAGCTCCTCCTGCATCTTGATGTCGCGGACGCCATCAGTGAACGCTGAGATGATAGCCTTGTCCGATACCTTAGGGATCTTGAGGCAAACGTTGTTGAAGCGCTGGATGTACTTCTACAGGGTCTCTCCTAGCTACTGCTTGATGCGTCATAGGTCACCCGCGGCTGGCGGGTGGTCGCGTGTGCCCTGGAAGTTGACGACGAAGCGATCGCACATATCATCACAGGAGCAGACTGATCCCACAGGGAGGTTTAGGAGCCAGTAGCGTGCGCCGTCCTTGAGGGCCATGGGGAACCAGTTTGCCATGATCTTCTCATCGATGCTGGCCGCCTCGATGCTCAATTCATAGAGCTGCAGGAACTCGGCAGGGTTAGCGGTGCCGTCATAGCGTGGGGGCAGGTCAGGCTTGAACTTGCCCGAGCAGATGATGTTGCACAACTCTGGGGTGGACGCGCGACACCCTGCTGTGGTCACGGGAACCCGTCGGGGTGGTGGAGCCTGGTCTTGGTGCTCGCGCACCACCACCATAGGTGGTGCACGGTCTTGTCGTGGAGGCGATGGAAGCACGCGTGCATCTTCTAGAGACCGCTGCACTACTTGACAACTTGCTTCTTCACGCGTGGGCGCCTGATGCTGTGGGTCATGTCGTGGTGCCGCCCGCCTTGGCTCGACGAGGGCACCCTGGACCGGAGGTGGTGGAGGCGCCCCGTGACCCACGTCGCCCATAGCAGGCAGCGTCTTGGGCAATGAGCGGGCCGGTGCAGCAGAGTCTTCGGCGGCGCTGACGAGCTCGGTGATGCGATCGAGCCACTCCTTGTAGAAGTCGTCGGCTGGACGATAGCGTAGGAGCTCCTACGCCATGGCAGGGTGGCCTGCGCGTTCGCCGGGCCGCGACGGATGTGAGAGGATGAGGCGGCCAGAGTCAGCGACGGAGTGGCGGTGCACCCGTCGTGGCGTACAGAGGGATGTAGTGATGAAGCTGGCTGCTCATGGCCAGCAGGGCCTGTGGCAGCGTTCGCCGATGGTGACGAGGGACGGCGAGGATAGCCGTCGCCCGCCGATGCCGTCTGGGTGATGCGGGCTGCGACCGCAGCCCGGCGCTCAGTGCGATCCCGACGTGCATTAGCCATGGGAGTGTCGGTGTAGCAGTGGATCGATCGATGGAAGAGAATATCCGACGCACCCCTACCTGGCGCGCCAAATGTCGGATTTCGGGTTCCGCAAACCCTTGAGAGGTTCAAACTCTGGGGTGCGTGCGGAGGTCTCAACCTCCCCAGCCCACTAACTCGCCATCCTCATATCCTAGCGCGATGAACTCGAAGGGAAAGAGAGACACAGCAATTTATCCTGGTTCAGGCCACCCTGCGGTGTTATACCATACTCCAGCCTTATGGTGGATTGCCTCGAGGGTCTGAGGATGAACTAGTACAGTGGTTGAACAGCCTCGAGAGGTGAGGTGTTCTTGGGCTCAAGTGAGCTGGTGAGATGGTGTGGGTGGAATGGATTCAATGATTCGACCCGTCTTACCTCTGTGTCTATGTCTGTCTGTGTCCCCCCTCTATGGTGGTGGCTAGGTCCTATTTATAGTGGCCTTGGTCCTCTTCCCAAATGTTGGCGGGAAGGGATCCCACAATGGCCAAATTTGAAGGGAGACAACAAGTACATCCTATCCTGACTAAAGTGGTCTTCGCCTGCAAGGCCTCTGGTCGTGACGCTGTGGTGGGCTTAGCAATGACCTCCGTCCTGCCGTTCTGGCAGTCTTGGTCTTGTTGCACCACAATGGAAACCTTTGGTTGATTCCTCGGGACTCCGTGCCTGTAACTTGCCTCCCTTGCACCGAAGGGGAAACTGGTACGCTGCGCCCGCTGGCGCCCGCCTAACCTTGGTTGTCATGGCTCACATCAGCTGAGCCTTGTGAGGTGCACCTTCATAGGAATCTCTGCTCCTCGGGAGCCATCCTGGGGAGGATGATCCCCTTGGAGGTCTTGGTGTCGTTCGCCTCGTGAGGCTTGGCCTCTCGCGAGGGTCTTGAGTTGTTGATACTAAAACTAGGCCGTACTAGGCTGTCGATGGAGCCACGCCATGGGCCGCAGGCAGGCAAGTCTGGGTACCCCCATATCCAAAACGCCAACAAATTAGGATCGAGGAAATTGAGAAAGTCTTCAGTCAAAGTCTTCAAATAGTAACGATCAACTTAATCAACACATGAATGAGGAAATAAAAGGGTTGAGGAAACAGAACCAGTAGCTTGGTGAAGACGATGCTTTGGCAGACTAGTTCCAACTGTTGTGACAGTTGTACGTCTGGTTGGAGCGGCTGGTATTTAAACCCGAGGACACACAGTCCCGGAAACACAGTCCTCACCAAATTCTTCTTGAGCTAAGGTCACATAGACCTCGCCCAATCACTCGTGGTAAGTCTCCAGGTGACTTCCAAACCTTCACAGACTCGGTCACTCGGCGATCCACAATTCCTCTTGGATGCTCTAGACCATGATGCATAACCGTCTGGAGGATGCACAGTCCTCAAAGGTAACAAGCGTCGATTCCACACAGGAACAATATCTTCAGTGCTGCTCAATCTCTATGGGTTGTAGGTGTTTGGGTTTGTGTTTGGGTTTTTCCTCACTGATGATTTTCGCTCAAAGTCCTCGGAGGATGGAATGCTCTCAATAACAAGTGTTAGTTTCTCTCAGAGCAGCCAACCAGCTAGTGGTTGCAAGGGGCGGATATTTATAGCCTAGGGAGCAGCCCGACAAGATAAGACATAAATGCCCTTCAATGATATGACCGTTAGGTGGGTAGGATATTTTGGGACAGCTGGCGCATATCACAACAACCGTTGGAAATTTGAGCTCCCAAATTCCTTAGGGCTATCATGTTCCTCAGTTGTAGGTAATCTGCACTGGTGAATTCCTAGCTCCTCAGTAAGAACAAATTCCTCATAGAACAGAAGATCTTTGTCCCTATCACCGAAGAAATTGACTGAACTGTATGAGATTTCCAAAAGCTTCACTCGGAAGGATTGGGTAGGTGTAGTTTTTTGAGATGAGCATCACTTGGAAACTTTTCCATAGTTTTACCTCGACCCCCTTTAACAGTATGGTGTTTCCTATGACTCAAGAAAGAGAAAATGAAACTACGAAAACAAAAGTCTTCACGCTTCATAATCCTCGCAGTAATATCAAAGTCTTCAAGGTCACGCCAATTCCCTCATTTTCAAAGTCTTCGAAAAAACCAAAGTCTTCAACTGAAGACATTCATTTTTAGGGGTCGACTTTCTTCATAAATATCAAACTCCTCATCAACTTATAGAACATGTGTACACTCACAAACACATTAGTCCCTTAACCTATAAGTCTTCAATACACCAAAATCACTAAGGGGCACTAGATGCACTTACAAGTGTCACTGAATTGTCAAGGCGGTGATGACATTTTATTTTAGTTAAACTGCACAAAATATGCTTAAAAGGAGAGGAAAGGTTAGGAATGGTTCAGTTTTTCAGAAATACTCTGTATGCCTTCCTGACATCAGCCATCGTTGCCTTATTTATTCCTTCAAACGGGTGGTTAGAAACAGTCTTGCTACCCTTTCCCATTAAGAAATTCGAATGCTTATATTTGTGAGTCTATGCTTCAACTAGTGCCACATTTATAGTAATCACACATCCAATATCTGTGCAAACAGGGATGCTCGATTTTAACGGAACTACACAAAAAGTCCAAATGGTTCAACATTAGGTGCATGTTTTCTTCCAAACTGTTATATCCAATAGGTGGCACTATGAGCTGTTTATACGAAGGTACATGGTTTGCTACTATGTTGCTACTCTTTTTGTAATGTCATTAGATAGTTATATTATTGGTTAGCATGTGAATTTATTGGCAGGGTGGACCTACATTTTAGGTGCGGGACATGTTTCAATGATTGGATGTTCAATTTTGGTTGTATCGATTTCACCTCTTCCATCACTGCGAACATGGATATCCTTGGTATGATGAAGCATAGGCGCTATATTTCTGCTCTGTACTAGCAAATCAATTCAGTATGAAACTGTCTAGGGCAAAACATGACAATATCAAATTGTCCAGTGCAAAACAAGACTAATCCTAAGCGGAAGAGACGTGTTTAAACCAAAAATACAATGTGGGGTATATGTTTACTAGCTGCTTGATATTTGTGAAAATAGATGTCTACCCGTTGCTATTTGGCAAACAAACAAAGTTACCGCAATTTTGGTGGAACTGCACAAGCGAATAGTATAGTCACTGCATGCAATGCCATTTGAAAATAGATATAGAAAGATTGGATAGTCACTTCATGGACTGCAAAAAAGTAGTACTATACAATTTATTGGCCAACACTAGGTTCTTCATTGCTTTGGTTTGATTATACAATGGGCATCATTTTGCCTAAGTTATTGTTTGTATTCCAAAAATAGTCTCGCCGTGTGATCGGGAGAAGACCAAATCATATTGCAGTGGATGTTCCTCCATCATGTGTGGTTCATTCTCATGGTTCCAGCTATTGGTGAAACCACTTACATTTGCAAGAGGAATTGTAGACTTTACAAACAAATTTGTCTTTCTCTCTGTACTGAATGTTGGCCCAAAGAAGCATCCATGTTAGTAGGAAGAATAGATTTTTTTTCTAGATCTTTGCTTTTGGAGCTACATATTCCTATATGATCTATGAATCATTGAGATGCATTAATATGTTGATCTTATGTATGTGAATCGTACTAGTTGGTTGTGAATTTTGGCTACTAATGTGGACAGATAACAATGCCAAGCATGTGAGTCCCGTGTGAACATTTTGAACGGATCAGCTCTTACTACTGTGCACATCATGATCCTTATTTCTGTGTTCTCGGTGTTTACAAGTTACTGGCAGTTCCTTGTATCTGTTTGCTTAGTGTTTACAAGTTACTAATCGATCACTAGCTAGCCTACTAACGCGCTCCTGTCAGTTTTAATTGCGACGCAAGATCTGAAGGTGGGAATTTTTTCGAATAAAAATGCCTACCTCTGAAGAAACTGACATGCTGTTCTGAAGAAAATACCATGCGAATCTGAAAAACTGCGAGTAAAAATGTTCACAAATGCCTTATCTCCCGACGAACGTTCAGCAACTATTGCGATCATACCCATACACTATCCGACCAACTCGATCCTATGTGAATAACCAGCAGATCATGCACGTGCGCTAATGGCCACTTCAGAACAGCTAATGGCCACTGCTATGGTGTTTTTGAATACCATGCGAAAATAACTATTGCTGTTCTAGATGAATTGAGCGCACTCATTTGACCGTCATGCCGATCACTACTAGGAAAAGGGCTATAGATAGGATTGATACTAATGGCGCACCCTGGAAGTAGTGCGCCACTACTATATACTAATGGCGCACCAGTTGGTGATGCGCCATTAGTGTGGAAGACACTAATGGCGCACCAGAAACAGGGTGCGCCACTAGTATTAATTTTTTTCCATTTTTCCATACATACTAATGGCGCATCAGGTCGAAGTGTGCCATTAATAGTTCTAACTAGTAATGGCGCACCTGGCAGACAGTGCGCCATTACTGTATTTTTTATTCTTTTTTTGCAAAACTACTAATGGCGCACCGTGTCACAGTGCGCCATTACTAGTTTAAACTACTAATGACGCACCGTGTCTCAGTGCGCCATTAGTATATAAATTTTGTTTTACTTTTTTGCAAAACTACTAATGGCGCACCATCTGCAGGTGCGCCATTAGTAACCAGGCATACTAATGGCGCATTTGCAGGTGGTGCGCCATTAGTAACCTGGGACCCCAACAAGATATTTTGGACAGCCACACCTAACCACTCACTTTCCCCACTTCATTCCCTCCACCTCCTTCTCCAAGCTTTCGGCTGCCTCCTCCTCCTCACCTCATTTCCACCATAGATTCATCAAAATTAAGTGGTGAAATTACCTTTTTTTGATAGGTAAGTAAGGGGAAAGCTATCTTCATGAGGTAGATCTACTTTCTTCTCCCTAGCTCGCTCCAAAAACGTGCACATGCACTTTTTGTGGCCTAGCTAGATCTATGTATGTTTGTGGTGTTGCATGTGTTTGTGGTGTTGCATATATGTTTGTGTTTGCAGGTACTGGTATTTGAAATGCGATAGTTGCCAATATTTTGCCGGAATGTTGATTCATTTCCGCTTCGGCGAGAATTTTGGCACTATGCATTCTTTTTGGTCCTATTTTTAGCGAAGGCCGAGATGCTTCAAAAGAACGAGACGGAGATAAGATGTCCGTGTCGAAGATGCAAGCTGAAGAGCCTTATTGCGGACCCGGATTCCGGGCAGGTGCGGGACCACCCGCTCTTGCGTGGTTTCATGGATGGCTATCGGTGGCAAGGTTATGAACATGACTATGAAGTCGTCCATGGGGCCGGGCAAGAAATGAGGAAGGGCAACAAGACAAGTACCACCTCGGCGAGGGCGGGCGAGAAGACGAAGAATCTCCAGGACATGATCACGGCGGTGATGCTTTACACAGTCATCATGTAGAAGATGTCGTACATGATGATGAGGAAGATCAAGACGAAGGGCATGATCATGAAGATGAAGATGCCGGAGCAGACGACGATGGAGGCTGGGTGCAGGACCCTCATATTCAAGAGCTGCTTCTCAAGCAGACGATTAACGCAAGAGCTGCCGCCCGAGAGAAAGCCAAGCTGGATCAACTGGAGATAGACGCGGTTACTCCATTGTATGAAGGATGCAGGCCCGAGGATACCCGCCTGAAAGTAACGCTCATGGCTCTGGAGATGAAGGTAAAACACAAAATGACCGACGCATGCTTCGACGAGAACATGTCATTCTTTCACGAACGTCTTCCCAAGGGGAACAAGTGCCCGACCAGTTTCGAGGAGGCGAAGAAAATCGTGTGTCCTCTGGATTTATCGCACGTGAAATACCATGTGTGCATGAACAATTGCATCATTTATCGGGACGAGCACGCGGAGTCTACCATATGTCCGGTGTGCGGCGTCACTCGATACAAGAAGAGGAAGAAAGCTCCTCGAAAATCGGTGTGGTACTTTCCGATCACTCCTCTTCTGCAGCGGTATTTCGCGGACCCTAAGGTAGCAAAGCTCCTGCGTTGGCACGCGGATAGGGAGGAGAAGAAGCGGGAAGATGATGGAAATGATCCGGAGATAATTAAAAAAGACAAGATGCTAAGTCACCATAAGGATGCGAGCCAGTGGCAAGCGTTGAACTTCGAATACCCAGAATTTGGGAAGGATCCAAGGAACATCGCGCTGGGTGCGAGCACCGATGGAGTCAATCCGTTTGGCAGCCAGAGAAGCACACATAGCACCTGTCCTGTGTTTGTGTGGATGTACAACCTTCCCCCCGGTTGTGTATGAAGAGGAAGTACATTCACATGATTATGCTAATTGAAGGGCTAAAACAACCAGGGAACGACATCAATCTGTATCTGGGGCTGCTGAAGGAGGAGCTAGACACGCTGTGGAAAACGCCAGCCAATACGTGGGACCCCGCAGAGAAAGAATATTTCCCTATGAGAGCCGCACTGCTCACGACGGTGCAGGACTATCTCGGTTACGGATATCTCGCGGGGCAGGTAGTCCATGTATTTTCTGGATGCGTAAGGTGCATGGATGACACAACATATCGCCAGCTAGATAGAGATCCCAGGTCTTCGAAAACCGTGTTCATGGGACATTGAAGGTGGCTTCGCGACGATGACCCGTGGAGGAAACGCAAGGATCTGTTCGATGGTGAAACCAAACGCCGAAAACGCCCGTGGACGAGGAGCGGCAAGGAAATAGACGAGCTGTTGAAAAATTGGAAAGACTGCCCACTGCCGGGAAAGAAGCAAAAGGCGCCAGAGCCGGGAAAGAAGCGAAAGGCGCCAGAGATGCTGCTGAAGGTATGGAAAACGAGGTCTGTTTTCTGGGACTTGCCGTACTGGAAGATCCACCTTGTGCCTCACAGCCTTGATGTCATGCATATCACGAAGAACGTGTGCAAGAGTCTGCTTGGTACCCTGCTCAACATGCCAGAGAGGACCAAATATGGGCCGAAAGCAAGGGCAGACTTGAAATCAATGGGCATCAGGCAGGAGCTTCACGCTAATGATGATGATGATGATGATCAGGCGAAGCAGGACATAGAAAGTCGTCGCAAAGGCAAAAAGGCCAAGCAGACCAGAAATGACTACCCTCCCGCGTGCTTCACTCTAAGTCAGGAGGAGATCGAGCAGTTTTTCACCTGCCTCCTAGGAGTAAAACTTCCTTACGGTTACGCAGGGAAGATAAGCAGATACCTAGACCCAGCAAAGCAGAAGTTCAGCAGGATGAAGTCTCACGACTGTCACGTGCTGATGACGCATATACTTCCAGTTGCAATCCGTGGGATCATGGACGCGCACGTCCGTGAAATGCTATTTGGCCTATGCAACTTTTTCGACGTCATCTCTCGGAAGTCGATTGGCGTGAGGCAACTCAGAAGGCTACAGGAAGAGATCGTGGTGATACTATGCGAGCTTGAGATGTACTTCTCACCCGCATTCTTCGATGTTATGGTGCATCTGCTGGTCCATATCGTGGAGGATATCATCCAACTCGGGCCGACGTTCCTACACAGCATGATGCCGTTCGAAAGGATGAATGGTGTCACCAAAGGATACGTTCGCAACATGTCACGTCCAGAGGGAAGTATAGCCAGGGGCTTTCTGACCGAAGAGTGCATCTGCTACTGCATGAATTATCTAGGCATCGAGAACCCCGTTGGTCTACCCGTCAACAGGCACATTGGCAGGCTCGCTGGATGGGGTCACCGTGAGGGTCGCC
This sequence comes from Triticum timopheevii, assembly GCA_963921465.1. NCBI lineage: Eukaryota > Viridiplantae > Streptophyta > Magnoliopsida > Poales > Poaceae > Triticum > Triticum timopheevii. Next base: position 149,117,744 of record OY997270.1, read on the forward strand.
GCAAAATGAATGTCGACTTCGAGGGTCGACTCACCGACTTTGAAAGAGCAAACCTATTCGCGCTACAACACATAGACGTGGTCAATCCTTAGGTGGTAGAGCACAAAACCTTTATTGAGAAGACGTACAATGACCGAGGCCAACAGAGGACGGACGAAGATATAATCAAAGAGCGCAACTCATGTTTCACGCGTTGGTTCAAGCAGAAGCTTCTGTCGTACCCTTTACATGAGGATTCTTCCGCGGAAGAACAACTCATATTCGCCTTGTCACAGGGCGCCGAGCACAACCTGATGACCTATGAGGCGTACGATATCAACGACTACACATTCTACACCGAGAACAAGGACATGAAGAGCGATGGTTATCAGAACTCCGGGGTAACGATGGAATCCTACACCGGCAATGACAAGGGCAGATACTACGGAAGGATCGAGGAGATCTGGGAGCTGAGCTATGCTGGAGAGAAGGTCCCGATGTTTCGTGTCAGATGGGCCAGGAGCGTCCTAAAAGAAGACCGGTATTTCACCACCATCATTATACCCAAAGCCAAATCCAAGACCGCGGGCGCAAACGTCACCGTGAAAAATGAGCCATGGGTACTGGCTTCCCAAGTGGACCAATGCTTCTTCATTACCGACCCGTCAAAGCCCAGTCGTGTTGTCGTGAGGAGAGGCAAAAGGAAGATCATCGGAATGGATGGAGTAGCCAATGAGCAAGACTTCGACAAGTATGGCGACCCGAAGATCGAACATGACGACGACGATGAAGTAGCAGCACACACCACAAGAAGAAGCAGGACCACCCTACCTAAAGGACGTCCGTTCCACAGAAGAAATCCATTTGCGAAAAAGAAGGGCAAGAAGATTGTGAACAGATAGCTAGCTAAGATCGATTGTATTTAAATTGTAGCCTCCATTTCTCGGGCACTTTTTGATATCATGAATATTTTTAAATTTCATGGGCACTTTTTGAATTCATGAATATTTTTTCAAATTTGATGATATTTTTTCATATTCAATATGAAAAAAATATTGAATATCCATGAGGACACTTGATCTCGATCCCCCTCCCTCTCGATAGCTATCCCCCTCGCCAGATCCCCCTCACCGCCGACCAACCCCCGCTCCACCGCCGCCGCCGACCCCCCGCACCCTCCCCCGCTCCACTGCCGCTGATGAACCACCGCACCCTCCCCCGCTCCACCGCCGCCAACGACCCACCGCACCCTCCCCCGCTCCACCGCCGCCGCCGACACCCCGCACCCTCCCCCGGCCCGCTCCACCGCCGCAAATAACAAATTTGATAAAAAAAATTATTAGATGCAACAAGAAATAATGAAGTGGTTTGGGTGCTGCCAGGCTGCGACGAGCTGTTACCTCCGATTCGACCCGCAGGGGCCGACGAAGAAGATGAGATGACCCTCAGCGCCTGCGTAAACTGGCCCTGCTTTGGCCGAAGAGCCAGATTCATTTGGGGGCGGGGGACACCACCCCACAGACAAGACCGCCAGTCGTGCCGGCGCCAAGACATGGCAGGAACGCCGCAACGCTACCGGACCTGCCGGACATCCCTATGGCAAAGGATTCGAACAGCCCTATGGCACAGGATCCGGACGACGACGACAACGACGACGGTACATTTACCAAAGTGGATAAGTACTTTGCCGAACATGGGTACGCTGACGAGTTCTGCGGGCCTCTTTCTCAAGAACCCAACCAAGACGACCGCAATCTAGCTGGTACGGCGGAGAAATCCAATTGCAACAGGCGTCATCTGGCGTTCAGTTCTCAGGAGATGCCTCCAGCTCCCGCCTTCATCGAGCCTTAGATAGCTGAGGTGCGAAATATTTTTTTTGAGGAATTGACAGTGGGAGAGAACTCCCACTGTTTTTGAGGAATTGAGGTGCGAAATATTATCAGCCCCAACACGCTCAAGAAGGCGGTCTGTGAGCAGAACTCGGTCCCATTACAGGAGATCAAGAAGAAGGGACGGAAACGAAAGACTAACAAGGGCGCCGGTGCGAACCAGCCGGCACCGAGTTCGATCTATGCTCTGGACGGGCCACCTTCACCTAAGGATATCTCGAGGAGGGTGCATGTGGCGGGTAGGGCGATGCTACCGCCAAATATGCTGAATGCTGCAACCGGTGCTATACGGAGTCTGCACGACAGTGTTCTTTCTTTGGAGAAGCGGCGTCTCAGAGAGAAGGATGTGGCATACCCGGTTTTCGTGGCCAAGGTGCCAGAGGGCAAGGGCTTTGTGGATGGCGACATCGGGGGAACGATCGTCCTGCGGTTTGATGATATCTTTGCTATGTTTAACCTTCATCCGCTGCACTACACCTTCGTTTGGCTGTTTTCGCTGAGTATGGAGATGCAGATCATTAGAGACAAGACCCCGGACATCGTGATAGTCGACCCCTTCTACATGCATGCCAAGCACTTGAGCAGCGCTGGGGACCGCCAAGTTGCGAGTTCACACCTCGAAGGCGTCATTCTGGCAAACCCAGATAATGATAACTTCCTTGTGGCTTACTTTCCCGAGTAAGTCATCCCTTAACCGCCCCGTAACATATGATTTCTTAGATTTCGATCGTTCTTTTTTTTCTAACATTCCATGTTCTGTGCAGTGACACACATTGCACACTCATCCTCTTAAGCCCGAAATATTCCATGGCCACGTATTTCGACCCGAACCTTAACTCCAAGATAGACTACACAAATGTCAAGAAAGTTCTTGATGATGTTCTCCCCGGCTACGCCAAATCTGGAGGCACCTTCACCAGGGCAGTTCGTAAGTACGGCAAGCACATGTTCTCACACAATACGAAGTTCTGCTACGTCAAGCAGTCGCCTGGCGGTCAGAAGGATGCCTACTACGCCCTCCATCACATGCGGGAGATCATAAGGGACCATCATCAACTTCTACTACCAGATAATCTCAAAGATTGGGCCGCGAACTTGTCGGCAATCTAGGACGCGGACCTCAGACAAGAATTCTTTCGCATCCAGTCGGAGTTTGCGGACATCATCCATCAAGATGTCCTTCATACCTCGGGGCAGTTCTTCCCCAGATATCAACCGTCCAACAATGAGATAGATGGAATGCTACAAATGCAGGGTGACAACGACCGCGATTTCATGACCATCACGACAGACGGCGGCTTCATCCACGCTCCTGTCCGATGAGTCGAGTCGAAAGTAGTGATGTGTAGTTCTGAAACATTGATTGGCTCATGTTGTAATTAAACTTTAATGACTTCGTGTGTCTCTTTGGTTTGGACAGTCGTTCAACTTAGATGTAATCGATACTATTTATTAGTAGGACCATGAATCATGCTATTAATGTCTTGCTTTTCTCTTCCGATCCTTTTGTTGCATACTTACATATTGCATATGTATTGTCTGTTGTTTGGCTTGTGCATAGAGATGCCGTCGTATGTCGTGTACAAGGGTAAGGTTCCCGGAGTCTACGACGACTGGGAGGAGTGTCGGAGACAGGTTCACCGTTTCAGCGGTAACAGTTACAAAGGGTACACCACTAGGGCGGAGGCCGAATCTAGATACGCCCGCTATCTAGCAGGAGAGAGGAGGGAGCGTTGGAGGAACCGGATGAAGACCAGTTTGATCGCGATGATGCTCATCGTGATGACCACAACTCTCTTCTATGTGATGGTAGTTTAGATGATCGATATCGACTTGTAATGTGAAGACAAACTCGATACTCGCGGTCTTGAGACTTGTAATGTTTTATCTTTGTTCGGTCTTTTGAATTCGGAGACTAATATGATGAATTGTATTCAGAGACTAATCTTCTATTGTATTCAATGAATCTGATGTTGCTGTGTGCTGCTGTCTATATTCTGTCCAATAATATATTTTGTAACCTATGCAAAAATCAGAAAAGTAAAAAAAACCAAATATTCATACTAATGGCGCATCACAACCAGGTGCGCCATCAGTATGCCAAAGGATACTAATGGTGCATCAAGATAGAATGCGCCATTAGTATGACAAAGCACATGCTTACGTATGGCCCCCCGGGAGGCAAACTAATGGCGCATGGTGTTACATACTAATGGCGCACTGCTTGGTGTGCCATTAGTATACTAGATACTAATGGCGCACCAGTGGTGTGCCATTAGTAAAAAATACTAGTGGCGTGCTACTAATGGCGCACTGATAATGCGCCATTAGTAGGCAAAACCAGTGCACCATTAGTAGGCCTTTTCCTAGTAGTGGATGTGCGACCCAACATGGACGGGATGGGACGGCACAGTCATAATTTCAGTTTTTTCTAGTTTCCACGGCAAGTTGGCATGCTAAGCTATGCCCACTTATGCATTGAATTCCGATGACCGCGATGACCATCATGTTTCCTATGACACGCTGGTTAACCTACCTTCTGCCTATAATTACTGGTTCCCAGCATTCTCCGGTAGCATCATCACCCAACTCGCCCTATACTCATAGTCCTCCACCGGCCCGACGTCGCTCGCTACTTGCCCTCGCTCTCGCCATGTCTGTCATGCCCCCGCCCATCCGCAAAGGCGATGCCGGAGGCAGTCACCGCCAGAACTAGTGTTCGGGTTTTCACCGAAAGGCAGACGGAGGGAGGAGGCATTCTATCAGTCTTTAGATGGCAAAGCAGATTCTGAGGACTTGTTGGAGCGCAACCACCTAGCGGAGGAGCAGCGTATCGCCGATTTGCACCGCCAGCAGGGCATGGAGCAGCAGCACACTGATGCTCTGAGTCGCGAGCAGAGCGCCCGCAATTGGGCTGACTACGTGGAGGCCGGCACCCGGCAAATAGCCCTGGAGGCTGTCGGGCACGCACGCATTTGTGACGCTGAATTTTACTACCAGCTCGTCAAGTGGGTTTCCCGCTTAGATGCCGAAGCTTCGGTGGACCACACCGGCATGGAAAGGGCCAACACGTGCGAGCAACGCGTCCAATCGCACCTCTGGCAAATCCAAGGCAAGGAGGAGGATGTTGGTGCCGACAATGGCGCCCGACATTGTCTAGTTAGCTAAGAGTAAGTTAGTACTAGTACACTACTAGCGTATTAGTGGGAATAGATAGTTAACTTGGCTATGATGGTTGTCAACGTGGAAGTTCAGTACTCTATATCTGGATCAGACCTGTTACTTTGCTCTGAATTTTGAACTTTTCGTTTAAACATATGGAATGGGTTGTTATTTCTTTAAATGGGTTGTATTTGTCAGCCACGGGTTTAGAGGCTGACTTGTGGGCCTACTAGGTTGACGCGTACACAATCAGGAGATGATTGTACGTGTATAGGATGACAGCAGGGACCCTCAGGGCCATGGCAGTACGCAAGCATGTGCGTCCTTATTTCAAGCCAAAAAATGGTTCCGCCTAATGGATTTCTGAGATCTGGGTCCCATGCCATTGCCAAAGTACTCAATAAATGAGAGAATTGCACAATGAGCAGCTGACACAAGGGACACAGCAGCTCGCCCAGTTATTTTTGTTTCTGAGACGGAAGCAGGGTGTCAACTGGTTGTGCGGGGCACTCTGGCCTGTCTAGCCAGCCTTTTCTTTTATGTTTACCACAAGACCAGCCTAGTAGTTTTTTTTTCTTTCTGAAAATGGCTTGCCCAATTTTTTTGTTCTTTTGCGGAATACCCAACCGAGTCCCACTTGCTTTGTCAGCCCTGCTGGGCTGCAAATCTTTCAAGACAAGGAGAGCCTCATTCGGCTTGCCAAAAATGGGCTATCAGTAATGAGAAATGGGTTGTATATTTTTAAAACACATCAAACTGGCAATTAGTTTCAAATTTCCTTTTTTTCATTTCGAGATATGAAATTCCATTGATTTTTATCTGTGGACAATTATTTTGGATTTTATATTGATATAAATTTATTTTTCAAATTAGTTTGAATTTGACTCGAAATTTCGAGATAAAAACAGTTTGGACTGCACCGAAATATGCAAAATTTCGTATAATTTTTTAACCGTGGCCACAATATGGGTTGTAATGCTAACATAAAGAATTTGGGCTCCAAACAAACCTTAAGAATTAGCAAATGGGCTGTAAATTATTAAAAATAATGGCATACGGGCTATATGCCCTTTTCCACAGATTTGAGGCTGACTTGTGCTCCTACTATAGGTTGACGCGTACGCTTTCTAAAAAAAGGTTGACACACATGCAACGCCGTGTTAACTTAATCAACACATGAGAGTAGTGACTGTTGGATGTCCATCCAACGGCCGTCATGCTTCTTCAATCTCTGCTCAAACAAGCACCGGCGGGACTAACTGCTCCCTCCTCCCGTGGCCGGCTGTGCTGCTGCGCAGGCCTCACCGGCCCACCCTACCCCCATCGCTGGCCTGGCCATCCCTCTACTCACCAACACCTGCTGTTATTCTCCAGCAACGGAAGACGAAACAGTGAATCCTCATACTCACCTCTGTGTGGGAAACATTTGCCGAGTCTTTCCTGGTTCCGTGTCGTTCCCTTCCTAGGCATCACCGTCATCCATCGCCCTGGTGCTCTCGACGCGGCGTGGTCAATGTGGTCAATGAAAAACATCCATTGGAAGAGGACTGCACATGGAGAGGCTGACATATGGATCCATGGACGCATGCAAGGAAGTGCCTCATTATTACATGCAAAATAATGATTCCTCCACCTGACAGTTGGGACCCACCGTAAGGGCCTCTATATTTCGCGAAAAAAAGTTCCCCCTGCTGACAGCTCAGACCCACTAGCTATATCTTCACACGCAAGGAAGTACCTCCTTATTACACAAAAAATGAATAACCCCCCTGCTAGCTGGGGCCCACCATAGTGAGAGGCTGACTTGTGGGCCTACTAAGTTGACGCGGATGTTGGGCATTGTCACCTTAGTCAATATAAATGATTCTAGCTCCATTAACCGTACGATGTCCATCCAACGGCCATAGTGCTTCTTCAACCTCTGGTCTTCTTGCTCCAGCCGCCCAAACCAGTGCGGGTCGTGCCGCCTACTCCTGCGTCCCGTGGCCGCCTCTGCTGCAGTGCAGGCCTCACCGCCCCACCCTACTCCAACCTCTAGCCAGGCCATCCCTTTACTCAGCCACAACGCATGTTATTCTATAGCAATGACAGCCTCACATCGCAGCTGAAGCAGGCAACCCTCGTACTCCTCTCCGCATGGGCATCCACTGTCGCGTCTTTCCCGGCTCTGTGTTGTCCCCTTCCTAGGCCTCATCGTCATCCACTGCCTTGGTTCTCTTGGCGCAGCGTGGTCAATCAAGTCAAGGAACGACTTCCATTGGAAGATGACTGTACGTGGAGAGGCTGACAGTTGTGTCCATGGCCGCAGCAAGGAAGTGCCTCCTTATCATGCGCAAAATAATGATTCCTCCACCTGATAGCAGGGACCCATCAGATGGGCCACCGTATTTCACAAAAAAACATTTCCCTCTGACTGCTAGGACCCACCAGCTACATCTTCGCACACAAGGAAGTGCGTCCATATTACGAGCAAAAAATATGATTCTCCCCCTGACAGCTAGGACCCACCAGCTATATCTTCACACGCAAGGAAGTGCCTCCTTACCTCCCTGACAGCTAGGACCCACCTGGTCGAACCGTACGTAGGGTTGTGTGTCTTGTCGCGAACATGTACGTACATTCTAGTCGATCGGTCTATCTGTAGGCTGTAGCGATGAATTGTCGTCGAGTAAGGAAGGGCACGTGTCGTACTAGAGGAACGGACGTAGCATGTCACTTAGGACCGTCTATATCATGTACACGTACATACAGCCAGGGTGCAAGAAAGTAAATACGACCACGTACGTACATATGGGCGAGGTCTCGGACGCCTACTAGTGCATGCGTACGGCCAGGGCTCGTGTGCATGGAGAGGCAGTGGAGGGCAACAGTGGCGTCCCATTAATCGGCAGCCAACCGACTGGGTCGGAACGGAGAAACTGCATCGTGTTCATCGGAAGGCAACATAATGCATCCTGTTCATTGGGTGCGAACTGGCTTGGACGGAACAACCAAAACGTGGCCTGGCGTACTGCGGAACGAAGGAAACAGCCTTCTGTTCGACTGCCTACGGTCGAAACGAGATCCTGTTCATCAGGAGGGGTCTGGTGTACCGCACAACGAAGGAAATGGACTTCTCTTCGACCTCCTATAGTCGAAACAGGGTCATGTTAATCGGGAGGGGTATGGTGTACCGCAAAACAGGGGAAACAGACGTTGCTTTGACCTCCTATGGTCAAACCAGGGTCCTGTTCATCGGGAGGGGTGTGGCCTACCGCAAAATGGGACTCCACGGGCTACTGTTCATCCACTGTCTACTGCCTCGCACCAGCCTCCATGGGCACTGTTCATCCACCATCGACCTCCTCCAGCATCTACCTGCGACTGTTCATCCATGGTGTCTCCCTCCTGCCTCCACCAGCTACTGTTCATCCACGGGCTCCTGTTCATCCAGCCTCCATCGGCTACTATATAAACAGCCCTCCACGTACTACTGTTCATCCAGCCCTCCACCGGCTACTTTTCAACCATCCCTCCACGGGGTCATGTTCATCCACCACCCAACCTGCTTGATCGGGGTCCTTTTCATCCAGCGACAATGGCCTCAACTACCACGGGGTCCTGTTCATCTAACCCCCACCAGGAACTGTGCATCCAACCCCCAACAACGCTCATTGTTCATCAATAGGCAGTAGGTTCGATCGGCTTCAGTTAGCAGCAGTAGCGAAGGAATCGCTCGTCAGGTTTAGTAATAGCCAGGGATCGATCGATTTCTCGGGTTTAGTAACGTGTAGCCAGTGCAATTGCTCGGGTTCAGTTAGAGCCCAATGCCTCGCACACACACCCGTACGTGTATGAGAGAAACACGCAATACCTCCGTGCATCGCTCGGCCCCGACCACCCATCATAACCGGGAACTCCCTGAAATTTTCCTCGCCCTTGCTTCTACCATGATTTCTTATGTCATGGACGGGCCAAAGAATGGCATGCAGGTGCGTCTCCAGCCCGCCCAGGACGAAAAGCCCATTTTCTATCATGATTTTTGTCATAGAAGAAGGAGCCCACCACATCTATGATGATACCGGGTTTTGTCATAATTCTCGTCATAGAAGTGTCATAAGCATGACAGAAAAAAACCGTTCGGCCCAAAATGTCACAAACCTGTCTTTTTTTTGTAGTGTACGCGGCGACTCCCAGCTTGTTGTGAAGCAAGTGAGTAAGGATTACTAGACCCCATTGATGGAAGCATACGTGGAGGAGGTGACGAAGTAGGAGGAATGCTTTAACGGGCTACAGATGGAGCACATACCTCGTGCGGGAAACGGCATCGCTGATCACCTATCAAAGTGTGCCGCGCAAAAGTTTCCTGTGGAACCATGAACTTTTGTACTCGACTTGACCCAACCATTAGTTCCTCCCGCTACTAGAGAAAACCTTACACTCAGAATCTTACCAGCAGCATGCTTTAAAATAAGGTGCTACTGCTATCTAGTAGTAGTGCGTGTCAACAAAGGGCGCTGCTGAAATAAGAATAGCAGTAGCGCGAATTGCCATGACCTCGCCATCAAGCTAGTTATAGCATTAGCGCCGTATTCTAAATCGTGCTACTGCTATTTATCTTAGCAGTAGCACTTTTTGACAAAGCTCGCCACTGCTAAGTTTACTCCACTCCTTGCTCCTAAATTTAGTCCCACCTTGCTCCGCGAACATGGTTTTTACCACCTTAAATATGTTACTTCTCAAACTATCACAAACACTTGGTCTTCATTGAACTCTGTGTAGAATTTGTGGCCGCAATATGAGCCTTCTCCGGTTCCTAAACCAGTGAGGACTCATATTGACAATTCAAATTGTACACAAAAAGATCATTGATGACTAATGTATTTTTAATGTTTATTTTTACATGCTTAGACTTAGCAGTATCGCGTTTTACCAGAAAGTGCTACTGCTACGGGCGTAGTAGTAGTGCTTCTTGACTAAAAGGCACTACTTCTAGGGCGTTTAGCAGTAGCGCGTTTTCCTAAAGCACACTACTGCTAAAGCCATCCTATCTTCTCCCAACCGGCCTCCCCTCACTCTCGTCTCTCCACTCACACTCACTCTCACTCACTCTCCTCCCTCAATCCCCTCGCTCCGGTCGCCGTCCCCCGCGTGCTGCATTGCCCCGCACTGGTCCTCCCCCACCGGCCGCCCTAGCCCGCGCCAGCCCTCATCCCTTGTCGACCGCCCTCCCCCGCGCCGGTCTCCTCCCTGCCGACCGCCCTCCCGCGCCGGCCCTCCTCCCCCACCGGCCGCCCCCCGCGCCGGTCATCCTCCACTGAGGGGTACTCCTCCTCCCTCCTTCCTCCTCCTCCCTAGTTTATTTTGAACCCTAGCTAGTTGGAAAATGTAGGATAAATCTTATAATAATGTATTAGGTTATGATCTTAGGTGTTTAATCTTAGGTGTTTAATCTTAGAATAATGTAGTATCAACCCTAGCTAGTTATGATCGAACCATGTTCAAAATGTAGGTTTTTAATTAGGTGTAGTTAATATAATTTAGGTATTTTAGGTGTTTAATCTTAGAATAATGTAGTATGAACCCTAGTTATGATCGAACCATGTTCAAAATGTAGGTTTTTAATTAGGTGTACTTAATATAATTAAAGCATTTTAGGTGTTTAATAATGTAGTAATCCAACATCAGTTGCATGGTATTCAGGATGGATACTCGTGTGCTAGCGCCAACACCTTCTCCCTGGTTCAGTATTGATAGTCTTGGAGAAAACTCGCTCTTCCTTGGACAAAACTATCCAATGATGGCGAAAGGCGATCCAGCTGCTGTTGACACAACATTACTACAGTTTATGGGAAGCAACTGTATCTATACCTCGGACACTGCTATGGTTACCTACCCTCGCTATCACAATATGCGTCCTATAGGCCGCTTCGGCCTAGATGATCGGTCCTGCATTGGGCTCGAGATTGACAACAGTAGGCCCTTCCCAAAGAATCAGTTATGGTTCAAAGCAAGCCTTTCCAACGCTGAGGATTGGTTGAGCTGAAGTTCGTTTCATCGCTTTGTTATTTGTTGTGTGAGAAAAACTTTGCTATTTACTAGAATGTTTTGTTGGAAATAATCTATAATCCAACATGTATCCTCATTGTCGTTGTGCGTTGATGACTTGTTGTATATAAACCAACATATATTGTTTTTCTATTTGGATGATTAATGTTCTCGCTTTATTGTTTAACCGAAGCATGGCATGTATCCATTGTTGGTCTAATGCTCACGGTTCGAATAAATAATCGGTTTGGCATATTCCAATTATTAATAATCTCCCATTTGTAATTAGATAAATATTACATCAAAACTGGTCTCAAATTTGACCAAAAAAGTACAATGCAACTTTGTATTGGTGTCCATATAACAGCACGATAAGTTTCATGAACTTCAAATAAGTTTTGGATGTACTAAAATTTAAAAATCAAGATTCTCATTGTTTGAAATTTGTTGCATGGGGAGTAAACATGCACCCAGTGAGACACCTGTGTTTTTTCAATCCATTTAGGTGCACTATCACGTGTGCATGTAGCTCGAATTTGATTTTTGCACATTATACCCGTAGAAAATCAATCAATTAATGTACTAAAACGTCTTAATGATCTCTATTTTTTTGGGAATTAAAACCTCCCTCCTTTGGTAACATATATATGTTCACAGCGGGATAATTAATTTAACATGCATCGTAGTTGCGGTGGATTCGCGGTGTGTGTGTGGGTATGTGCGTCTGGGGGTGGCGGGTGGCTTGCAGTACACTACGAGTTGTGAGCCACCGTGTGGGTTGGCCGTTTTGTTAGGCAAGCCGGTGCCACATCAGAGTCATGAATTCATAATTTAAAAGATTACACAACCCTTTCATACATACATGTTTTGGCCACATGCAGTCGATGGTTGTCCTACACGACACTCGATACTCGCGTGTGACGCTTTCTGTGGGCCCGCGAGGTCGTCGTCCATCACTTTGACGAATAGCCGGTAATGAGGTTAAGTTGAAAAGGAGGTATCTCAATGTTTGCGGCCGAGTGACGGTGGCAGAGTGTTTCACATTCATTCCCATTTCTTGCATGGGACCTAAGCATGCAGCCAAGGACACGAATTTGAATTTTCAACCAACTTATGTGCATTAGAGCATGTGCCTGTAGTTCAAATTTGAATTATGCACATAAATGCATTGAAAACTCAATTAATGTATAAAAATGTCCAAATGAACCCTGAAAAATTCCAAATTTTAACACAACACTCTGTTGTTCTATGTTGACACTAGACAAAAAATTGAAAGCAATAACAGGGCAACGGATATCGTTTCATCCCCAAAGGTGGCACGTTCCCTACCGAAATCGTGAGCCTCTTGTTGTGAGAAGATCTGGTTTGTGAGAAGCTTATTCCCAAACCTGCCCCAAATGGGACAAAAAAAATTATCACGACATGTTGATGCCGCTCCATGATAGCATGCCAAGTTTCATGAATTTCAGAAGAGTTTTGGATGTACTAGAATTTAAAAAGCAGGTATCTCAATGTTTGCGCCCGAGTGATGGTGGCAGGTTGTTTGACATTCATTCCCATTTCTTGCATGGGACCTAAGCATGCAACAAAGGCCACCGATTTGAATTTTCAACCAATTATTATGAATTAGAGCATGTGCATGTAGTTCAAATTTGAGTTATGCACATAAATGCATTGAAAACTCAATTAATGTATAAAAATGTCCAAACAAACCCTGAAAAAATCCTAAAATTAATACAACACTCATGTTGTTCTATGTTGTCACTTGAAAAGAAAATTGAAATCCACAAGAGGCAACGGATATCATTTCATCCAGAAAGGTGAAACGTTCCCTACCGTAACCATGAGAGGCTTGTTGTGAGAAGCTCTGGTTTGCGAGAAGCTTCTATACCCCAACCTGCCCCAAATGGAACAATATTTTTACCACTAAATGTTGATGTTGTTCCATGCCCGTCAAGCTTCATAAATTTCAAACACGTTTTCGATTTACTAGAATTTAAAAACCATGTATCTCAATGTAAGCGGCCGAGCGACGGTGGCAAGGTGTTTGACATTCATTCTAATTTCATGCATGGGACTTAAGCATGTAACCAAGGACACACTTTCCAAATTTGAACCACTTTATATGCACTGGAGCATGTGCATGTAGTTCAAATTTGAATTATGCACATGAATGCATAGAAAACTCAGTTAATGCATAAAAATGTCCAAGCGAACCCCGAAAAATCCCGAAAAATGACACAACACTCGTGTTGTTCTATGTTGACATGAATTTTTTTTAGAAAGTAAGAAGAGGCAACATATATCGTTTGTTCCCCAAGGTGGCACGTTCCCTACCGAAACCATCTAGCTTGTTGTGAGAGAAGCTCCGGTTTGCGGGAAGCTTATACCCAAACCTGCCCCAAATGGGAAAATATTTTTACCATGCATGTCGATGCCGTTCCATGATATCATGCCAAGTTTCATGAATTTCGGCCGAGTTTTCGATTTACTAGAATTTTAAAACCATGTAACTCAATGTTAGCGGCCGAGCGACAGTGTCAAGGTGTTTGACATTCATTCTCACTTCTTGCATGTGCCTTAAGCTTGCAACCAAGGACAAACATTTGATTTTGCAACCTATTTTTATGGACTGGAGCATGCGCTTTAATTTTGAATTATGCACCTAAAATGGCTAGAAAACCAATTTAATGTATAAAATTTCCAAACGAACCCTGAATAATTCCAATTTTTGTACGACACACATATAGTTGCATGTTCACAGCAGATAAGAGGTCTAGCAATTCAAACACCGTCCATTGCTGTTGTGACCCCATAATGTAATTCAAATCAAAAGGAAAATTCAAGTAGATCCCACATAATTTATTATCACCAACCATGTGAGATGCAGTACAAAATATCTTGGAGCACCATCGGTGTATAGTACGCCTACGGCTTACAAGAGAACGTGTGTCGGCTACAGTTCACAGCTGGCCTGTCAAGCACGCTAGCTCGCTCCCCAAATACTCCCACCTCTGCATCCCTCGCAATCTCAAAAATATATGCTCGCCCTTGATCAAAATTTTCAGTAGCCCTGCCTTGTTACTCCAGCCTAGTAAAATTTTCAATTGCCGCGGTATTTCCTCAAACACCACCTTAATCCCCCCCGCCCCCTCAACACACAACACACACTCCCCAAAACCTCCGCTCATCGACACACGCCACCCCCGTAACCATTGGTAGGTTGTTTATACGTCTCCAACGTATCTATAATTTATGAAGAATTCATGCTATATTATTATCTGTTTTGGATGTTTATGGGCCTTATTATACACTTCTATATTATTTTTGGGACTAACCTATTAACCGGAGGCCCGGCCCATATTGCAGTTTTCTTGCCTATTTCAGTGTTTCGAACAAAAGGAATATCAAATGGACTCCAAACGGAATGAAACCTTTGGGAGCGTTATTTTTGGAACGGAAGCAATCCAGGGGACTTGGAGTGCAAGTCAGGGAAGCTTCGAGGAGGCCACGAGGCTGGGGGCGCGCCCACCCCCCTGGGCACGCCCACCACCCTATTGGGCCCCTCAAGGCTCCCTTTCTTTCGCCTATATATTCCCATATACCCTAAAAACATCGAAGACAACAATAGATCGGGAGTTCTGCCGCCACAAGCCTCTGTAGCCACCAAAAACCTCTCGGGAGCCCGTTCCGACACCCTGCCGGAGGGGGGGGTCCCTCACCGGTGGCCATCTTCATCATCCCGGCACTCTCCATGACGAGGAGGGAGTAGTTCACCCTCTGGGCTGAGGGTATGTACTAGTAGCTATGTGTTTGATCTCTTTCTCTCTCTCTCTCTCTCGTGTTCTTGAGGTGATATGATCTTGATGTATCGCGAGCTTTGCTATTATAGTTGGATCTTATGATGTTTCTCCTTGTCTACGCTCTTGTGATGAATTGAGTTTTCCTCTTGAAGTTATCTTGTCGGATTGAGTCTTTAAGGATTTGAGAACACTTGAGGTATGTCTTGCCGTGCTTATCTGTGGTGACAATGGGATATTCATGTGATCTACTTGATGTATGTTTTGGTGATCAACTTGAGGGTTCCGCCCATGAACTTATGCATAGGGGTTGGCACACGTTTTCGTCTTCACTCTCTAGTAGAAACTTTGGGGCACTCTTTGAAGTACTTTGTGTTGGTTGAATAGATGAATCTGAGATAGTGTGATGCATATCGTATAATCATGCCCACGGATACTTGATGTGACAATGGAGTATCTAGGTGACATTTGGGTTTTGGTTGATTTGTGTCTTAAGGTGTTATTCTAGTATGAACTCTATGATAGATTGAACGGAAAGAATAGCTACATGTTATTTTACTACGGACTCTTGAATAGATAGAACAGAAAGGATAACTTTGAGGTGGTTTCGTACCCTACCATAATCTCTTCATTTGTTCTCCGCTATTAGTGACTTTGGAGTGACTCTTTGTTGCATGTTGAGGGATACTCATATGATCCAATTATGTTATTATTGTTGAGAGAACTTGCACTAGTGAAAGTATGAACCCTAGGCCTTGTTTCCTACCATTGCAATACCATTTATGTTCACTTTTATCATTAGTTACCTTGCTGTTTTTATATTTTCAGATTACAAAAACCTATATCTACCATCCATATTGCACTTGTATCACCTTCTCTTCGCCGAACTAGTGCACCTATACAATTTACCATCGTATTGGGTGTGTTGAGGGCACAAGAGACTCTTTGTTATTTGGTTGCAGGGCTACTTGAGAGAGACCATCTTCATCCTACGCCTCCCACGGATTGATAAACCTTAGGTCATCCACTTGATGGAAATTTGCTACTGTCCTACAAGCCTCTGCACTTGAAGGTCCAACAACGTCTACAAGAAGAAGGTTGTGTAGTAGACATCAAGCTCTTTTCTGGCACCGTTGCCGGGGAGGTGAGTGCTTGAAGATATATCTTCAGATCTTGCAATCGAATCTTTTTGTTTCTTGTTTCATCACTAGTTTAGTCTATAAAAGAAAACTACAAAAAAATGGAATTGAGCTTGTCTCATACGCTTCATCTTTTTAATATCTTTCGTGAGTATGATGGAAAGGAAAATAGTGCTCAAGTGCTAGAAGAAGAAGTCTATAAAATGCTTGATACTAAATCTTTGAATGATGAGCATGATTGCAATGTTGTTAGGTGAACTCTTTGAATATCCGTAGTACTAACGATGATTGCACTAGTTATGATGAAACTGTCTCCTATAAGCATGCCTCTTACCTATGATGATTATATTGATGAAAGTGGGTTTGGAAGAATGTTAACTTTAGGAAGTAGTGATCCCTGGAGGGTGTTGAATCTTATTGTGATGAATATGAAAGTGGATTTGGAGAGGTCATGACTTTAATTAGTGATGATTCCACTATCTTGGAAGAGGTTTCAACCGATTATGATGAGAACAAAGTGGCTACTTATGATGATTATTATGATGAAAATTATGCTATAAAAAGTAGTGATGATTATATTTATAAAACTTTTCATGATGATTACCCTTTTTCTGAACATTACTCTTTTAATTTGGAAACAATTTACAGTATTCGAGTCTCTTATGATACTTCCACTATTCCGAATGAGAAGAATTTTGCTTATGTGGGGATTAGTAAATTTTCTATGCAAGTAGATCATGAAAAGAATGCTTTAGGTGCTGGTTATATTGTTGAATTCATTCATGATGCTACTGACAATTATTATGAGGGAGGAACATATGCTTGTAGGAGTTGCAAAAATATCAAGTTTCCTCCCTATGTGTTGAAAATCTTGAAGCTATGCTTGTTTTACCTTCCTATGCTAGTTGATTATTGTTCCCATAAGTTGTTCGCTCACAAAATCCCTATGCATAGGAAGTTGGTTATACTTAAATGTGCTAGTCATATGCTTCATGATGCTCCCGTTATGTTTCAATTCTTATCTTTTATGTGAGCATCATTGTCATCATCATGCCTAGCTAGAAAGGCATTAAAGAAAAGCGCTTGTGGGGAGACAACCTAATATTTAACCTTACTGTTTTTGTGTGTTCACATGATTATGGTACTGTAGTAATCATGTTTTATAGCTTTTGTTGCAGTAAAGTGCCAAGTAAGACCTTTAGGATAGCTTACGGTGATATTTGTGTTGATCCTGCTGAAAATCAGAAACTTTTGCACCCAGTAAATTAGTTTTGATAATTCACAGAAGCGTGCTTATGATCTGATTCTTTTTTATATGGATTGGTACACATATTTCTTAGGACATACTAATTTGGTAGGAATTTTAGAGTTCTAGAAGTACACATTTGATACAGATTACTACAGATTGTTCTGTTTTCGACAGATTCTGTTTTCTATGTGTTGTTTGCTTATTTTGATGCATCTATGGCTAGTATGTAAGGGTATGAACCATAGATAAGTTGGAGTACAGTAGATATTACACCAATATGAATTTAGAATGAGTTCATTACAGTACCTAAGTGGTGGTTTTATTTTCTTATACTAACGGAGCTTACGAGTTTTCTGTTGAGTTTTGTGTTGTGAAGTTTTCAAGTTTTCGGTAAAGATTCGATGGACTATGGAATAAGGAGTAGCAAGAGCCTAAGATTGGGGATTCCCAAGGCACCCCAAGGTAATATTCAAGGACAACTAAGAGCATAATCTTGGGGATGCCCCGGATGGCATCCCCTCTTTCGTCTTCGTTCATCGGTAACTTTACTTGGAGCTATATTTTTATTCACCACATGATATGTGTTTTGCTTGGAGCGTCATTTTATTTTGTTAGTATTTGCTTTCTGTTATTGATAATAATTTTTTTCATCTATATTTTCAATAAAAATGTCAAGGATAGCCTTTACCATACTTATTTTGCTAGTATACATGTTGCTGTTTGAAAACAGAAAGTTTACCGCTGTTGCAAAAATTCCCTAGAAAAGTCAGAGAATGGTATAATGTTGAAACTTTTTGCATATTGATATCTGATAAATATTCTACAGTAAGGTATTTTTCTCATAATTTGTGGAGTTAGGGAAGTATGATGAATCTTGCATTCTTTACAGACTATACTGTTTTGGCAGATTGCTGTTATGGTTGCATTGTTTGCATATGTTTTCTTGTTTAATGATTCTATTTGAGGATAAGAGTATTAAATATGCAGAGGAATTTAGTATGAAATGTTGAATAATAATTTTAGTGATTTGTTACAGTAGAAAATGATAAGGTTTTGCATTGGTTTATACTAACCTATCTCACGAGTTCTTGTTGAGTTTGGTGTGGATGAAGCTTTTGATAAAAAGAGAAACTATGATATGAGAGGAATTAAGGAGACACAAAAGTTCAAGCTTGGGGATTCCCAAGGAACACCAACATAATATTTCAAGAAGTCTCAAGCATCTAAGATTGGGGATGCCCCGTTAGGCATCCCACCTTTCTTCTTCAACAACAATCGGTTAGTATCGGTTGAGCCTAAGTTTTTGCTTCTTCACATGTTGTGCTATACTTGCAATATGATTTTATCTTGCTTTGCTTGCTTCTTGAATAAAGTACTTAAGATCTGAAATTCTTAAATGAGAGAGAGTCTTCACATAGCTACATAATTATTTAGCTACTCATTTGATCTTCACTTATATCTTTTTGGAGTAGTTTGTCATTCACTCGTGTGCTTCACTTATATCCTATGAGTAAATGGTTGAATGAGTTGATTGTCATAAATCTGAAATTATATGTTTCATATGCTTACCCTGTTGGGAGTAATGACTTCACATCTAAGAAGTAGAGGTTATAAATTTATTGAAGGTTAGCAAACATTGTATTGGTCATTTGAACAATTCATGAAAGAATATTGAAGGAAGAGAGATTTCATATATAAATATACTATCCTAGACATCTTTTATAATTGTGAGCACTCATTAAGTATGACATGCTAAAGAGTTGATGTTGGACAAGGAAGACAACATAATGGGTTATGTTTTCTCACATCTCACTTAAAGTATATTGTCATGGATCATTCAAATATGTTGAGCTTGCCTTTCCCCCTCATGCTAGCCAAAATTCCTTGCACCAAGTAGAGATACTACTTGTGCTTCCAGATATCCTTAAACCCAGTTTTTGCCATGAGTGTCCACCATACCTACCTATATGCGGTATTTACCTTCCGTTCCAAGTAAATTTGCATGTGCCAAACTCTAAACCTTCAAATAATAATCTATTTTGTATGCCTGAATCGCTCATGTAGCAACTAGGGGCTATCAGTATCTTCCATGCTAGGTGGGTTATTCTCAAGATGAGTGGACTCCACTCATCATTCACGAGAAAAATGGCTGGTATCCGGGATGCCCGGTCCCATGATCAAAAGATCAAAATCAAATAAAAAATAATTGAAAAAAAAACTCCCCCAGAAATGTTGTTGGTATGGATGGTACCCCGTTGTTTCAGATGGCCGTGGAGTGTGATTGTTGGTGGAGGGGGAGTAAAAACTTTACCATTCTGTTTGGGAACCGCCTATAATGTATGTACTATGGAAGATATTGGGAACTCTTGGTTGTTATGTTGACAATTAAAGCATACCTCTCAAAATTATTTTCATCTCTACTTCAAAATCGAGCTCTAGCACCTCTGCAAATCCCTGCTTCCCTTTGCTAAGGTCCTATCTTTTACTTTATGTCTGTTACTTTATGCAAGAGTCAAGGTGATCTTCACCTTTCCCTTTTTCATTTTATCCTTTGGCAAGCACCTTGTATATATATATATATCCAATTGGATGTAAGTTAGCATGAACTATTACTATTGACATCACCCAAAGGTGAATACGTTGGGAGGCAAAATTATAAGCCCCTATCTTTCTTAGTGTCCGATTAAAACTCCATAAGCATAAGTATTGCGTGAGTGTTAGCAATTGTAGAAGACTATATGATAGTTGAGTATGTGGAGTTTGCGAAATCAAAGCTCTGACATAGACCCTTCCTGAAAATAAGATGAATTGTAATTGTTTGATGACTAAGAATGAAGTTTGCTAGCTTTCAAGAAAGTTTATGGTCTATGCTTTAACATGTGAATTGCTTGTTACTTGTTCGTGAGATGTTTTATGAGATGAACTACTGTTATGACATATAATCATGCTACAAAAGGTGATTGCAATTATTATTGATCAAACTTGTGCACCTGCTAGAATCCAAACTTCATAAATTCTTTCTTTTATCATTTACCTACTCAAGGACGAGCAGGAATTAAGCTTGGGGATGCTAATATGCCTCCAACGTACCTATAATTTATGAAGCATTCATGCTATATTATTATTTGTTTTGGATGTTTATGGGCCTTATTATACACTTTTATATTATTTTTGGGACTAATCTATTAACTGGAGGCCCAGCCATATTGCTATTTTCTTGACTATTTTAGTGTTTCGAAGAAAAGGAATATCAAACAGAGTCCAAACGGAATGAAACTTCGGGAGCGTTATTTTTTGAATGGAAGGAATTCAGGGGACTTGGAGTGCAAGTCAGGGAAGCTTCAAGGAGGCCACGAGGCAGGGGGCACGCACACCCCCCTGGGGCGCCCTGCACCCTCGTGGGCCCCTCGAGGCTCTCCTGACCGACTTCTTTCGCCTATATATTCCCATATACCCTAAAAACATCGAAGACAACAATAGATCGGGAGTTCCGACGCCGCAAGCCTCTGTGGCCACCAAAAACCCCTCGGGAGCCCATTCCAGCACCCTGCCGGAGGGGGGGATCCCTCACCGGTGGCCATCTTCATCATCTCGACGGTCTCCATGACGAGGAGGGAGCAGTTCACCCTCGGGGCTGAGGGTATGTATCAGTAGTGTCGTGGTATTCTCACGGGGGGTGCAAGACGACAGGTGCCACAAGGTGGCTTTGGGTGAGGGCAAGACTGCTGCCGGAATATCCGGGGACGGGTATGCGAGTATCACGCGGTAGTTTACCCAGGTTCGGGTCTCTCCGGAGAGATAATACCCCTACTCCTGCATGTCTGAGTATATCTGATATATCTGGTACAGAGTGCTTGTTGGTGTCAAAACCGGCGGATCTCGGGTAGGGGGTCCCGAACTGTACGTCTAGGCGGATGGTAACAGGAGACAAGGGACACAATATTTTTACCCAGGTTCAGGCCCTCTCGATGGAGGTAAAACCCTACTCCTGCTTGATTAATATTGATGATATGGGTAGTACAAGAGTAGATCTACCACAAGATCAATGAGGCTAAACCCTAGAAGCTAGCCTATGGTATGTCTCTTGTTCGTCCTATGGACTAAAACCCTCAGGTTTATATAGACACCGAAGAGGGATAGGGTTACACAGAGTCGGTTACAATGGTAGGAGATCTACATATCCGTATTGCCAAGCTTTCCTTCCACGCCAAGGAAAGTCCCATCCGGACACGGGACGAAGTCTTCGATCTTGTATCTTCATAGTCTTGGAGTCCGGCCAATGATGATAGTTTGGCTATACGGACACCTCCTAGTCCAGGACTCCCGCAGTAGCCCCTGAACCAGGCTTCAATGACGATGAGTCCGGCGTGCATATTGTCTTCGACATTGCAAAGTGGGTTCCTCCTCCGAATATTTCGTAGAAGATTTTGAACACAAGGATAGTGTCCGGCTCTGCAAAATAAGTTCCACATACCACCATAGAGAGAATAATATTTACAAAAGTTCAATCTGCTGACGTATCCCGTGGCGTGACATCACAGCATGGCCAAGCCTTTATTCGAATCATTTTTACTGTTCCACCTCAGCGTGTTTAGCGAAGCGGTTTCCTTGGCACGTCTTGTCAAAGCAGAGATCGTGTCCCCTTATTCCGTGATGCTCATAAATACGGAAGTGGGTAACCCAACCGCGCCATTGATTATGGCGCTTGGGAGATAAGCGAGTTTTACCAGGCCGGTGGGGACGCATAGTTTCGTCCATCCATATATAAGGTGATAGGATCCACCCTTTTTACCTACGCCTTCTTCCTCTTTTGCTTATCCATTCCCGCGTACTCGAGCTCCAGCGCCCAAGTCCGCACATCTCGCCTCAACCTTCCCCAGCCATGTCCGGAGCGGGAGGCAAGTGGATGGCCTCCTCCGTTACGGAAGGGCACATCAAGAGGCTGCGAAAGGCCGGATACTTGTCCAGCGACATCGCGCATCAGCTCCCCGACGAGGGGCAGATCATCCCTACCCCCGTGCCCCATGAGGGCATGGTGTTCCTCACCCACTTCCTCCGCGGACTAGGTTTTCCACTTCACCCATTTGTCCGGGGGCTCATGTTCTACTACGGCCTGGATTTTCATGATCTGGCCCCAAATTTCGTCCTCAACATTTCGGCGTTCATCGTCGTGTGTGAGGCCTTCCTCTGCATCCAGCCCCTCTTCGGCTTATGGCTGAAGACCTTCAATGTCAAGCCGAAGGTAGTGGGCGGCCGTCAAGCGGAGTGCGGAGGCGCCATGGTGGGCAAGATGCCCAACGTCACATGGCTCGAGGGCTCCTTTGTGGAGACCATAAAGGGGTGGCAATCGGCGTGGTTCTACATCACCGAGCCGCGTGACTCTAAATGGGCAGCGACCCCCGAATTCAGATCTGGCATCCCCACGCGGCTCACCTCCTGGAAAGAGAAGGGCCTAGCATGGGGTG
The DNA here is from genome assembly GCA_963921465.1 of Triticum timopheevii. Lineage (NCBI taxonomy): Eukaryota > Viridiplantae > Streptophyta > Magnoliopsida > Poales > Poaceae > Triticum > Triticum timopheevii. The sequence continues at coordinate 149,140,454 of OY997270.1, forward strand.
ATTCGGAGGAACTGACCGGACTCCAATGCTGCGTCCAAACTTTGGTGAACAAGAAGCTCAAGCTTGTCAACGTAGTCCAGGTCACGCTCGTCCGCCGGATCCTCCCGTGCCAGGAACGGGCGTTCAACTTGTGGGAGTTTGATCCGGCACAGCACCAGACCTTGAGCAGGCTCTTCGACACTACGTACAAAGACGCCTAGAGGGTGCTGTTCAAGGGCGCCGAGGCCCCCGCATCCGCTACTGAAGATCGCGGATTCATCTCGCAGCGTCAAGCCGGCGAGGTAAGCTATTTTACCCTTTATAGGACGCTTATTTTCCATAGTTTGACTTTATGCGGGATCTAAACTCCCTTTACCTTTGACAGGCCTGGCAAAAGACGTCCGGGCAGGTTAACTGTCCGGCTCCCTTGCCAGAAGGTCTAGCGGACGGCCAATTAACGGGGCTGCTCGCTCCGGCGCCTTATGTGGTGCCGGAGAAGAAGGCCAAGAAGAAGGCCACGGGAACTCGAAGGAGTTCCCGGCACCAGGTGTTCTCGGACTCATCGTCTGACGACTCCGAGGCAGACTCCTCCCACGAAGACGGGGAGGAGGAAAAAGAGGCCTCTTCCCCCGAGGGGTGAGAGAAGAAAAGGAAGGCCTCCCTGACTGGGGAGGCTGGAGGGTCTAAGAAAGGAAGGGCCCTTCCTTCGGACTACTCCACCAACGCCGACGACGGCGAAGAGGAGTGGTCACCAAGGGCCAAGCCCCTGGTGAGATCGTAAGTGTCCGGATTCCACAATGACTCATGATTTTTCCTTTGCCGCATAGTGTCTTCTAACGCCGAATACAACCGTGCAGCCCGCCCAAGGACGGGCTTGATATTTCAACGAGCGGCTCCCTGGCACCGTCGGATGTGAATAGTACTTCACTTCCGGCAGCCTCCTCTCCTCACGCTGCTGACGACGCCGAGGTGGGGTCCCGAACGGGGCACGGCCAGGAGGAGGAGGTCCCGGAGGTGCTGCAAGGCAACAACCCGGACTTTGGGCATGAGGGGGATCAACCCCCGAAGGGTTCTGAGTTCGGTCCTGGGCCGGACTCCGCACCGGAACCTTTAGTGATTCCGGAGTCCGGCGGGCGGCCCCTTCGTAAGGAGGGCAAGACTGCAACGCTGGTGGCCTCCGTCCAACCGGAGGCGCCGGATAATTTGCTGGAGGCGCTTAACGGTGCCGCCATCAACGAGGAGCACCGCACTGTTATGAGTGCGGTGATCCAGAAAGTTCAGTCCGCCAAGAGCAGGCTGACTGAAGCCTGTACCAGCCTTCTAACAGGCTTTGAGTTATGTAATTAAGATATGTAAAATAGTACCAGATAGACAGTAGCCCCTGATGCTCAGTTCGGTGTTCGGAAAGAAAAGACGAACTAAGGATCTAAAAAGATATACGCAGGAGTCTAACATAAGCATGTCAATATGGGAATGCAGGCTGCGCTGCTGACCTCTGCCGCACTGACTACGGAGGTCAATGTGTTGAAGGAGAGCCTCGAGTGGTCCGGGAACGAGCTCGGCCGTGCCAAGAAGCAGCTTGAGGACAAGGAAGGTAAGTAATACCTTATTAAAGTAATGCCTTATAGAAAGGATTTGGTTGCAAAAAATGACAGGAATAACGTGAGTATTGCAGGGGCCACGAACGAGGTGGCGACCCTGAAAGAGGCGGTGTCCGAGGCCGAAAAGAGTGCGGCCGCAGAGAGCACCGAGCGAGAGAAGTAGGAGGCGCGGGTGGCGGAGGTGCGGCGAGAGCTCCAGGCTCTCATGGAAAAACACGAGAGTTTGGAGCATGACTCGAAGACTCGAGAGTCCGAGCTCGCCTCGGCTCTTGAGAGTGCCAAGGCCGCTAAGACCGAAGCCCAAAAAGCCTTTCAGGAGATTGAGGCGATAAGAAAGATAGCGGCGGGTAAGGCATTCTCCATGCAAAGCAAGCACATGAAAGTGAATTACTTGTTACTTACCCGAATCCGGAGCTCTCCAGGAGAATTCGCAGATCTGCCCTGCAGTGTGTCCGACGCTGCCGCATTCTACCGGGCCGAGGAAGTGAGCTTGACGGAGAAGGTATTCTGGTCTCAAAATGCTGAGGCCGGACATCCGGTGCCCCTGAGCGACCAGCTGAAGCAGCTGGTCGAGATCCACAAGGTGGCCGAACAGGCCATGAAGGGACTCATAGTTCGGTTGTGGCCTAAAGAAGCCATGCCTGGGAGCTACTTCGGTCTGGTGCGGCAGCTGGTGGACGCCTGTCCATGGATTGAAGTCATCAAGCATTCCGTCTGCATTGAAGGTGCCCGTAGGGCCCTTGCCCGGGCTAAAGTGCACTGGGGCAAGATGGACGCCGAGAAGCTTGTGACGGACGCGCCACCGCCGGGCAAGGAGTATCGCACGCCCGAGATGTACTATAAGGGTGTCCTGAAGGGTGCCCGCCTTATAGCGGGCGAATGCTCCAAAGATGTAATTTTTGAGTAGACTCGCATTTGTTATCCCGTGCGCTGAAAACTTTGTCCGTATGCGCTAAGCAACGCTTTTTAATTTAAAATATTACCTTCTGTGCGGCCGTTTATCGAATTTGAGAGATGGCAAGTCGTTGGCTTCAGCCCCCATGCCACGAGTGCTGGGGTGTTCGGGATAAACTTGAGCGCTCTTGTTCCCATTTTTGGGTCCTTCGAGGGAGGCGCTCAACACAACGAACAAGGCAACCGGACTTATGATGCTTGAACACTACCACTTAGCCATAGAATTCTATAATTTTAAATTTCGGCGAAGCCCCTAGTGTTTGAAACACCGAATTCGGGGCGCTATCCACGCCTGGGCTGGACAAAGCCGGCTCCTCGCTCTAAGCGGCATAAGTCTTTAGGGACTCGAAAAACCTCTCGAACAGCGACCGGCTCTCGCCCTATCATGACGGTCAGTTTTAGATTTCTCCACTGAGGTGCTCACCCAGCTCAACTGGGGCACAATCGCTGTGGTTCTCCCAGCGCTACCTTAGCCGATATAACGGAACGTAAGGTACCAAAACATGGGAGCCGGGCAAACCCAACTATTGTCCCAAGACATGATTCGGAGCCGATGCATATAATGCTATAAGTTCGGGGTGCCGCACTTGTGAAAGTGTTCGGACTTATCACACCATATTTTGGGGAACTTAAGCCCCTGGTGTATTTGGCCGTACCAAAGCGTACGGATGCGACATGTCGTAAGTGAACATATATAGATAAAAAAAGTAATGCAGTAATAGGCGAAAAGTGATGCATTGTTTATTCAAAAGGTACTGCAATGAAAGCAGAACGATGCAAATAGTGCGATAAGCAAGGGATGGGACTATTTTAACATGTCCCCCTCCAGGGGTAGGCTGTGGGATTGTATGCGAAACAAGTATATTGCTCGTAATAGAGACCACCTGGACACTTGACATAGCTTTTCTTCTTCCCTGGCTGTTGCATCGTGAGTTCGGCGATTCTACTGCCAGACAGGGCTTCTGGAAAATGGAGTCCTGAGAATAAGAGAAAAAAATAATGACAAAATTGGGAGCCCCTGGTGCGGTTGAGCCGCTCTCCGGGCATGCCGTGGTCGTGCCCCTACCCCTATGCCCATGGTATCTCCAGAGCGTAGTTATGTACGCGTGGTACTGATCTCGCGATTTCGCGAGGGCTGGCGTTGGGGCCGCATTGCTACGCGTGCTCGGAACATGCCATGCGGTCTTGTTGTGGGTTACTCCGGTCGTGCTTGACGGTGTCCGGCCGCTTAACGGCCGAACTCGAGAATTTCCTTAAGAGGCTGCTTTGTACTTCCGCCGCGAGAGCCGCTGCATGGTCCTCCGTCCGGAGAGAGCGTTCGGTGTTTCCGTTGACCGTAATGACTCCTCGAGGGCCTGGCATCTTGAGCTTGAGGTATGCGTAGTGCGGCACCGCATTGAACTTTGCAAATGCAGTTCGTCCGAGCAATGCATGATAGCCGCTGTGGAATGGGACTATGTCGAAGATTAACTCCTCGCTTCGGAAGTTATCCGGGGATCCGAAGACCACTTCAAGTGTAACTGAGCCTATACAGTTGGCCTGTACACCTGGTATGACGCCTTTAAAGGTCGTCTTTGTGGGTTTAATCCTTGAGGGGTCTATGCCCATCTTGCACACTGTATCCTGATACAGCAGGTTTAGGCTGCTGCCACCGTCCATCAGGACTCTAGTGAGGTGAAATCCATCGACACTTGGGTCTAGAACCAATGCGGCGAATCCGCCGTGGCGGATGCTAGTGGGGTGGTCCCTTCGATCGAAAGTTATCGGGCAGGAGGACCATGGATTGAACTTTGGGGCGACTGGCTCCAACGCATATACGTCCCTGAGTGCACGCTTCCGCTCCCTTTTGGGTATGTGGGTTGCGTATATCATGTTCACCGTCCGCACTTGTGGGGGAAACCCTTCTATCCTCTATTGTTCGGCGGCCGGGTCTCCTCCTCGTCATCGCTATGCAGCCCCTTGTCATTGTTTTCGGCAATTAACTTGCTTGCCTGCTTGAACACCCAAAAATCCCTGTTGGTGTGATTGGCTGGCTTTTCGGGGGTGCCGTGTATCTGGCACGAGCGATCGAGTATTCGGTCCAAATTGGACAGGCCCGGAGTATTTCTTTTGAATGTCTTTTTCCGCTGACCGGATTTAGAGCCTCTGAATCCGGCATTGACTGCCGTATCCTCAGCATTGTCGCCATTAATTCGGCGCTTGTGCTTGTTGCGACACGACCTGCCGTTGGTGTCCTTGGTATCCGAATTACCGGGGCTCTTGGTCATGTTGTTACTACGAGCTAGTCAGCTATCCTCTCCCGCGCAGAAGCGGGCCATTAGTGTTGTGAGGGCTGCCATGGATTTCGGCTTTTCCTTTCCTAGGTGCCGGGAAAGCCACTCGTCGCGGATGTTGTGTTTGAAGGCTGCAAGGGCCTCTGCATCAGAACAGTTGATGATTTGATTTTTCTTGGTTGGGAACCGTGTCCAGAATTGTCTGGTCGATTCTTCTGGCTGCTGGATTATGTGGCTTAGGTCATCGGCGTCTGGTGGTCGCACATAAGTGCCCTAGAAGTTGTCGAGGAATGCGGCTTCCAGGTCTTCCCAACAACTAATTGACTCTATTGGCAAGCTATTAAGCCAATGCCGCGCTGGTCCTTTAAGCTTGAGTGGGAGGTATTTGATGGCGTGTAGATCATCACCGTGGGCCATGTGGATGTGAAGGAGATAGTCCTCGATCCAAACCGCGGGATCTGTTGTGCCGTCGTATGATTCCATGTTTACGGGTTTGAAACCCTCGGGGATTTGATGATCCATTACTTCGTCTGTGAAGCATAGTGGGTGTGCGGTGCCTCTGTATTGGGCTATATCACGACGCAACTCAAATGAGCTTTGTCTATTGTGTTCGGCCCGGCAGGATTTGCTGTATCCCGCGTTATGGTTGTCATCACGTATCGTGGGACGCCCACGTGATTCGTAGATCAATCTTGTTTGTCTTGCCTTGTCCTCCAATATGTCTTGCAAGTCTGGTGCACTCCCCCCGTGGTTTTGTATTCTTCGAGCGACACCGGGGTGCGGCTTTAGCGGAGGGCCTAGAGGCCTCTCTGTCGCGGCCACGAGGTGGCCGGTCGGCCGCGTCATGCGGTGGTGATGTAGGTTGAAATGCTTCCTCCACTAATCAGGGTAGCAGCCTGCGTTTTGGGTAGCTCTTGGAGGGGCGTTCGAGTTCATACTCTTCAGCCGCAAGGACTTCAGTCCATCTATCGGCTAGCAAGTCTTGGTCAGCTTGAAGCTGTTGCTGCTTTTTCTTGAGGCTGCTTGCCGTGGCCACAATCTTGCGTTTGAAACGCTCTTGTTCGATGGGATCCTCAGGCACGACAAATTCGTCATCGTCGAGGCTTGCCTCATCTTCGGAGGGAGGCATATAATTATCGTCCTCTACCTCTCTGTCTGCCGCTCTCTCATGAGGGCTGGCTTCTCCATCCTCCTGCGTTGAATCCTGCTGGAGGGGGTTGTCTTCGGCACTGTCCGGGGTGTTGTTGTCTCCGGTGCCGGAATCTCCATTTTTGCTGTGGCGGGATTTAGAGCGGCGTCGCTGACGTCGGCGCTTAGGCTGTTTCTTGGAGGGGTCGTCCTCCGTTGCCCCATCGCCATTCCCATCCTTTGGGATGTCCACCATGTATATGTCGTATGACGAGGTTGCCTTCCAGTGCCCTGTAGGCACTGGGTCTTGGTCGTCTCCTGCATCGTCGTCCATAAAATAAATGTCTTCGGAGTCGAAGTATAGCATGTTGGTTAAGTCATTGAGAGTGAATACGAAGTGGGTGGTGGGTGGGCTTTGAATTTCTTCGTCGTCTGCATCGTAACCTTCCTGACCATAATCCGGCCAGGGCTCTCCTGATAAAGAGAGAGACTTTAGTGAATTCAGGATGTCGCCAAAGGGCGAGTGCTGAAAGATGTCCGTAGCGGTGAACTCCATGATCGTCGCCCAGTCGGATTCGATTGGCAGGGGCGCGGAAGGTTCGGAGTCCGGAGAGGAGTCCGGCACCTTGGAGTCACGAGCTTCACAAAGGACAGGGTTGGTATTCGGCTCTATCGCCATAGAGGTGGCAGCCCCCGAGGCGGTGTCCAGCCACCCGTCCTCGATCGGCGCAGTCGGCTCCGAGCTAAGGGTCGGAGTGGACACTTGTGCGGCCTACAGGTCACTGTACAGCAAAAGAGCTAGATCATGCCCATCGTGACAGTGCGGCGCACTTGGCAGTGGCTCGAACCCGTCGAAGATCAAGTCTCCGCGGACGTCAGCCGTATAGTTCAAACTTCCAAATCTGACCTGATGGCCATGGGCGTAGCTTTCAATCTGCTCCAGATGGCCAAGCGAGTTGGCCCGCAGCGCAAAGACGCCGAATACGAAGATCTGTCTGGGGAGAAAAGTCTCACCCTGGACCGCGTCATTGTTGATGATCGAAGGAGCCATCGGGCCTAAAGGCGACGACATAGAGGAACTCTCAATGAAAGCACCAATGTTAGTGTCAAAATCGGCGGATCTCGGGTAGGGGGTCCCGAACTGTGCATCTAGGCGGATGGTAACAGGAGACAAGGGACACGATGTTTTTACCCAGGTTCAGGCCCTCTCGGTGGAGGTCAAACCATACTCCTGCATGATTAATATTGATGATATGGGTAGTACAAGAGTAGATCTACCACGAGATCAATGAGGCTAAACCCTAGAAGCTAGCCTATGGTATGTCTGTTGTTCGTCCTACGGACTAAAACCCTCCAGTTTATATAGACAATGGAGAGGGCTAGGGTTACACAGAGTCGGTTACAATGCTAGGAGATCTACATATCCGTATTGCCAAGCTTGCCTTCCACACCAAGGAAAGTCCCATCCGGACACGGGACAGAGTCTTCAATCTTTTATTTTCATAGTCTTGGAGTCCGGCCAACGATGATAGTTCGGCTATCCGGACACCCCCTAGTTCAGGACTCCCTCAGTGCTCCTGGAGCTGTATCTGAGGTCAGTGCCGCGGGCATCTGGCCTCGTATATGCATATGGGCACAAGTGTGTGCTTGGCCGTGGGTGGATGGATGAATGGATGTATATGTGAGCTAGCTAGCTATCTTGCTAGCTAGCATGCATGCGTGAGAGTGTGTGTGAATGGCCAAGAGGCCATAGCGGCACTTGTGGCTATGAGCCTCCCCGGATGGATGGATGGATGCTCATATATATAGTGTGGTTAGCTTACTATCTAAGCTAAGTGGTAGGATGGGCAAGGCATGGCAGGGTGTCATGCTTGTCCCCGGGGTCACTTCATAAATAGTCCTAGGGGACAACTGACACTATACATGATGGCTGGGGTGACACATGGACAGTGCTCAGGTACAGCCATCACGTCGGTGTCTTGTCGGTGTTGGGTCGGGCTGCAGTTGGCAGCTGGCTGGTTGGTGCAGTCGGCAGCCGGCTGGTTGACGCAGTCAGCAGCCGGACGGGAAGCCGGCAGGAGCGGCCGGGCAGTCGGACTAAGGGGCTTTGCTAGCCCCGATGTCTTGAATTATCGTCTTGCCGTCTTCAGGGTACTCGTCGCCAATAACTCCGACAGTAGCCCCCGAGCCTCCGGGCAACTTGGCAAAGTTGGGCGGAGGTTCCTTGGTGGGTGTTAATGTAGTCTCCGAGCCTCCGAGCGAGGAGGGGGGTTCACCACGGAAATGATCATGCAAAAAGACAAAGTTAGTCCACGTAGATATATCAAATGTTTGCTTTCAGCATTGCAAGTTTATGCGGAGGGTGTCGACCCGGTTTCGTCCGAGCCCCCTTAATCTTTTTCGTGTTCCCTCCGTTCTTTGGCTTGTGCTCTCGCTTGCCGGGCAGCCGCTCTGCGGTCTATGGCCGAGAGTGGGCCATGAAGTGGAGTGTACAGTACTCAGAGTCTAGGAGCAGATTCGACTGAGCAGATACTTGTAAAGGAAACGGCCGGGTCACCCAAACCATTTTTCTTCCCGGACGTTTTTCGCATGGGTGGCCTCCAGCGTTCACTCTTGCCAGCCGGACAGCCGCTCTGTGGTCTATAACTGAGAGTGGACCTTTGGTACCACGCCCGCTACTAAGCCGTCCGTGGGAACTAATGTCTTAGGCCAAGCGGCCAGCCCCCGGGCCAACTCTGGCTGGCGCTGGGGCGAACAGTGATGCAACTATAATAAAATGTGGAGATAGCTCCCGAGCATTGCTCGATGTTATCCGTGCCCTCGTGGTGCAAAAATATGCGGGTAAAGAGCTCACATTGATTTTCGTGTAGTCGAGGCGGAGTTTGCCAAAGACAGCCGGCACGGCTCGGCGCTTGCGGAGCGCGCCGGCGCACCCACTGGGTGCAACGCTCGAGCCTTCGGGTGCTCGAGGAGGGTCCAGCCTGTCGGGCTTGACCGGCCAGGGAGTGAGCAGGACATGGCCGAGCCGGCTCGGCACAGCCGGCCAGGCGTCTGGCAGCGCCCTTTTTCTTCTTTCTTCTCTTCTGTCGGCTGCTAGCAGCAGGACAGAACTCTTCTTTTGTCTCTTGTTTTTTTTTCTTTCAATCTTCCGTGGGGGCGCGTCGGGGCACCCACTGGGTGTAGCCCCTGAGATTCGGGCCGACTGCTGAGCAGTCGGGCCGGATCTCTCGGCAACTACTTCGTCTTCTTCCTCGCGGGAGCGCGTCAGCACACCCGCTAGGTGTAGCCCCCGAGATTCGGGCCGACTGCTGAGAAGTCGGGCCGGATCTCCCAACAACTACTTTGTATTCTTCTTCGTGGGGGCGCGTCAGCACACCCACTGGGTGTAGCCCCCGAGATTCAGGCCGACTACTGAGCAGTCGGGCCGGATCTCCCGGTAATTACTTTGTCTTCTTCCTTGCGGGGGTGCGTCAGCGTACCCACCGGGTGTAGCCGCCGAGCCTCTGGGCACTCGAGGAGGGTCCGGCCGATTGGGCTTGACTGGCCAGGCGGCGAGCGGAACGCGGCCGAGCTGACTTGGCACAGTCGGCCAGGCGGCCAGGCGTCTCGCAGCGCCCTCTTTCTTCTTCTGCCGGCTGTAGGCAGCCGGACGCTTCTCCTGCACGAGCAGTCGGCTAGGCATCCGGCCTGACTTTTCTCCACCGGCAACAATCTTGTTTTTTAGCAACCGGCCTCTTTTCTCAACCGGATCGGGCACTCGGCCATTTTTTATTTTCCCCGAGCACCCGACCTCACCTTGCTTTTCTTTTCCTTTTCTTCTTCAGGCACACGACCGCAGCAGGCGGCCGTAGTGTGAGCACAGCACCCGGCCTCTCTTCTTTTTTCAGCAGCCGGCGTCTGACTTTTCTTTCTGCTCGCTTTCTTTTTTTTCTCTTTTATTATCTTCTTTTCGCCGCCTGAGCAGTCGGCAGGAGCGGGACGCTGCGGAGGCCGGCTGGCACGCCCAGCCGGCCGGGTCGGTGCGCAACAGCGGATACGGTGAGCCGGGTCGGAGGCAGAGCCGGCTGAGTCGCGTAGACACGTGGAGTCGGCCAGCGCTGGGCGGCAAGCCGGCAGGCACGCAGGAGCCAGCGAGGAGCGGTGTGGGGCGGACCTGGTGAGATGACTGGGGAGGCCGGACGCCAAGCGGCGGGACGAGCCACAGCCGGGTGGCGGGAGCTGGCTAGGGCGAGCGGAAGCCGACGCGGAGATGTCCGGGAAGTCGACGCAGGGAAGCCGAATGGAGCGGAGGCCGACTGGACGCAGAGGCGCGAGACGCGTGCGGTGGAGCCGACTTGCAGGATGCCGTCCCGGAGCCGCAACCGGTTGGAGGCAGCAACACGAGGTGGACCTGGCACAACGAATAGGGGAGCATGACTGCGTGAGTGATGCGGCGCGGTTGGTGAAGAGCCGCGGCGAGTCGGGACGACACGCAGGAGCGGACGCGACGGGATCCGTCCCTGGTGGCGTGCGAACAGGCCAGGCGGAGCGAAGCAGGCGCCAGCCATGGGTAGAAGCGACGCGGCGGGTGCTCGGAGCCGGCTAGAGCGGGTGCGGGCGCGTGCACGGCTTAGACGAGTGGCCGGCGGAGGTAGAGGAGGGTGCTGCCAGCACAGGCGGTCACAGGGGGAAGCTGGCACATTGCGAGGCAGCCCGTACGAGGTCGAGGCCAGGACTGCGCGGGAGGAGTGATGCGGGCGGAGCCGCGGGCCGCGGGCGTGGAGTAGGCGGCCAAGCGGAGTGGACCAGGTGGGAGGTCAACTGGTCATGGGCGGAGGCGGGGCGGAGAAGTCGACACCTCGTCCGTGGAGGATCAGCCCGGTAGGGAGCTTGAGGAAGCCGGCAGCTAAGCAGCGGGGCTCAGGTCCTTGCTCACGCGCGGGCGTGGAGGAGGATGAGGCCGGCTGTGAAAGAGCGGAGGCGAGCCTGCACGACTGCGCGCACGCACAGGAGAAGAGCAGAGGCGAGATTTGCATGGCCATTATCCGAGGAATATCCGGCTATTGTATGAGGCGTGTACAAGGCATGTATGGCCATTGTCTGGGGTGCATCTGGCTAGCGTGTATGGCCAATGGTTTGACCATTATATGATTTGCATCTAGCTAGATCGCAAAGATGGTATGTGGAGGAGCGAATGCGCGTTTCGGCCGGAGCAGGGCATAACCCGGAGGGAAGCAGATGCGAGCGGCACGTGGATGGACACGACCGACCGAAGCGAGGCCCCGCACACGGCGCGCGTGCAAACGGATAGTCGGTGTCGCAACGGTGGTGATGACAAAGAGGCGGACGGCGAGGACGCTCCGGGGGCATGTCGAAGTCGAGCCCTCGAGCTCTACCGGAGATACGGTGCAATGCCGCAGTGGTGATGATGAAAAGGGTCCCTCCCGGACTGCGAAACCAGCAGCAGTGCGGTAGCATAGTACCGCTCCACGGTGGTTGCCAACTGTTCTGGTATTCTCATGGGGGGTGCAATATGACAGGTGCCACAAGTTGGCTTCGGGTGAGAGCAAGACCGCTGCCGGAATATCCGGGGACGGGTATGCGAGTATCACGCGGTAGTTTACCCAGGTTTGGGGCTCTCCGGAGAGATAATACCCCTACTCCTGCATGTCTGAGTATATCTGATATATCAAGTACAGAGTGCTCCTGGAGCTGTATCTGAGGTCAGTGCCGCAGGCATCTGGCCTCGTATATGCATATGGGCACAAGTGTGTGCTTGGCCGTGGGTGGATGGATGAATGGATGTATATGTGAGCTAACTAGCTAACTTGCTAGCTAGCATGCATGCATGAGAGTGTGTGTGAATGGCCAAGAGGCCATAGTGGCGCTCGTGGTTGTGAGCCTCCCTGGATGGATGGATGGATGCTCATATATATAGTGTGGCTAGCTTACTATCTAAGCTAAGTGGTAGCATGGGCAAGGCATGGTGGGGTGTCATGCTTGTCCCCTGGGTCACTTCATTAATAGTTCCAGGGGACAACTAGCATTATACATGGTGGCTGGGGTGACACATGAACAGTGCTCAGGTATAGTCGTCTCGTCGGTGTCGGTTCGGGCTGCAGTCGGCAACCGGCTGGTTGGCGCAGTCGGCAGCCGGTTGGTCGGCGCAGTCAGCAGCCGGACGGGGAGCCGGCAGGAGCGGCCGGGCAGTCGGACTGAGGGGCTTTGCTAACCCCGATGTCTTGAATTATCGTCTTGTCGTCTTCGGGGTACCCGTCGCCAATAACTCTGACAAGTAGCTATGTGTTTGATCTCTCTCTCGTGTTCTTGAGGTGATACGATCTTGATGTATCGCGAGCTTTGCTATTATAGTTGGATCTTATGATGTTTGTCCCTCTCTACTCTCTTGTGATGAATTGAGTTTTCCTCTTGAAGTTATCTTGTCGGATTGAGTCTTTATGGATTTGAGAACACTTGATGTATGTCTTGCCATGCTTATCTATGGTGACAATAGGATATTCACATGATCTACTTGATGTATGTTTTGGTGATCAACTTGCGGGTTCGCCCATGAACTTATGCATAGGGGTTGGCACACGTTTTCATCTTGACTCTCCGGTAGAAACTTTGGGGCACTCTTTGAAGTACTTTGTGTTGGTTGAATAGATGAATCTGAGATTGTGTGATGCATATCATATAATCATGCCCATGGATACTTGAGGTGACAATGGAGTATCTAGGTGACATTAGGGTTGTGATTGATTTGTGTCTTGAGGTGTTATTCTAGTATGAACTCTATGATAGATTGAACGGAAAGAATAGCTTCATGTTACTTTACTACGGACTCTTGAATAGATAGAATAGAAAGGATAACTTTGAGGTGGTTTTGTACCCTACCATAATCTCTTCGTTTGTTCTCCGCTATTAATGACTTTGGAGTGACTCTTTGTTGCATGTTGAGGGATAGCTATATGATCCAATTATGTTATTATTGTTGAGAGAACTTGCACTAGTGAAAGTATGAACCCTAGGCCTTGTTTCCTACCATTGCAATACCGTTTACGCTCACTTTTATGATTAGTTACCTTGCTGTTTTTATATTTTCAGATTACAAAAACCTATATCTACCATCCATATTACACTTGTATTACCTTCTCTTCGCCGAACTAGTGCACCTATACAATTTACCATTGTATTGGGTTTGTTGGGGACACATGAGACTCTTTGTTATTTGGTTGCAGGGTTGCTTGAGAGAGACCATCTTTATCCTACGCCTCCCACGGATTGATAAACCTTAGGTCATCCACTCGAGGGAAATTTGCTACTATCCTACAAACCTCTTCACCTGGAGACCCAAGAACGTCTACAAGAAGAAGGTTACGTAGTAGACATCAGTCGCCGCCATCGCCGCCACCTCCATCCTCAACCTCTACATGTGTGCTGGGGAGCTCGAGAAGCCAATGGGCAAAGAGAGGTTTATCGCGACCTCTTCGCCCGACGCCGGCGAGGTGGTGCCGAGGTGTCCCCGTTGTCCTCTGTGGGCTCTTTATCGATCCCTCGTCGCTGGTCCCTTGATCCGCCCGCCGCCGCGCCCCTACGCCTGTTCAAGGACTTCCCCGTCCTCCCTCAAACCCGGCAGCCGACGAGCTCCTACCTCGGGTCCGACAATGGCGGTGGGGGACGTGGGTCTCCTAGATTACAGATCGGGAGACCCACACCCGCCGGTGGCTCGGCAGCTTCCAGACGGCCGAGCTCGTGGCCATGGAGTACGACCGCTGGTAGGTCCGCTACCACGGTGCAGCGGCTAGGATCAATTTACCCTTCGGCACACGTACAGTCCACCTCATTCCGCTGGAGCCAGGGGTGGTGAGCTCGGCTATGGCGTGGTAGGACCGAGAGTCATGGGAGTGCCTCAAGGCTGGGGCCGCCGACAAGGCCTACATGCAAGATCTCCGCCCGCGGCATCCAGAGCTCATGGAGGCGGAGCGGGCGATCTCTGCCGACACAGAGGGCGGCGAGGTTATTGCACGCTGCTCTGATGATGAGGTCAAAGGCGGCGAGGACGGTGGCATGGAGGGCATCGAGGTAGGCAGCGAGGACGAGGAGATCGACGTCGACAAGTGGAGGAGTGCCTTCCCCAACGACCCCGATGACGGCACCAGCCCAGACCTGGCTCGTGGCACACCGTACCTGATGAGCAAGGAATGGCTCGACCTCTACTTCGACCGAAAGTAGTTTAGCTTAGTTTAAATTTGTTTTTATGTTCGGTTATGCAAAACTATCTATGTTTATGTTTGAATGCATGCTACTTTCGGTTGAACCTGCTTTGAACTTGAACAAATTGAAGTTTACAACATTAAGTTTAGGGGATCGACTAGAAACGGGCAAAAATTGCTGGAATATATATATATATATATATATATATATATATATATATATATATATATATCTATCCACTAAGGGTTTTAGTCATTTAACTTTTAAAGGAGTGGCTAGAGATGGCCTTATGCCTTGTTTATTTCAGTTATTCACAATGTGATTTTCTATATGTGCAACTATTTGCTATCCAATTGAATTTCATCAATAACAGTTTCAACAATACCACTATGAATTACGATATTTGGTTGATGTTAAGGATATTGTACTTTAGACCTGCACAATTTGAATGACTATTTGCTTGTTTATAAATGTTATGCCTGATGAAGTTAACACACCTTTCCACTTCATTTTTTGCTTAACTAGTGTGCTTAAGCCTGCATACTGAAGCTATCATTTGTAGATTATGTTGTCTACCATGGATATATCTGGTTGTCTAACATGCCTTCAGATGTACTCATACAAGACAATATTGAGAACAATGTTGTTTTCCATCAAGGTTAGTTTCATCGCATTTATTATATGTACTCACTATTTAGAATCTCGGTAACTGGTACCATATAGCCTAGGGGCTAATAAGGGATTAATCTGTCACATCCCTAGCTTATGGTACTGCTTAGTGCTAGCATCTGGTGTTGCATCATGTTTAAATTTCTCAGAAACTTGAAATGGGGAGGACAGAAAGCCCCAGCACCCCTTTAAACCAACTAGGGTTTACTAAAATCATTTTCACTGAAGCCAAAATGCCCTTCTAAAATGTTCATCATCTTTTCCTTGGTCTAGAACCTCTGACAAAAATGGTGCACACTTTTCTAGGACAACAAAGGGTCACTGAACTAAATCATATAATATTTGCATTAGGGAATTTAAATGTTATAAAATATTTTAAATGCTCAAATAATCTGAAACTATAATGTTTACTGTTGTATATATTCTAAATAGTAGGCTTGAGCAAGTTTCATGATTTTTGGAGGTATCTAGGTATTTTTAATAAAGCCCTGAAGTTACAGAAAAAATAGAAAACAAAAATTAGTAAAGAAAAGGAACTTACCTGGCCTTACCTGGTAGCCCACCAGACGCCAAGTCCACCAGAGCCGGCCCAGCCCAACCTAGCGAGGGGCAGGTTTGTCTTCAACCCCTCGCCAGGAGGACAAGTCGTGGCAGAGCGCGCGTCGCCGGTCGCCACCTCCTGATTCGACGTGTACCAGCTACCCCCGACCCCTCCAGTGCGCTGTTGGAACGCCCTCGACCCCCTCGACCGCTATCCCTTCTGTCTGCTCACTCTAGCTCTCTCCCTCTCTCGATTTGGAGCACCACCGAGAGCCACCGAAGGGCGCCGCCGCCGCATCCATAGCCACCGTGCACCCAAGGCTTCGTCGATGGGTCATGTGTCACTGCCGGACTCTGCTTCGTCTCCAAGATGACGCACGCGGCCGGAGAAGGCCACAGACGACTGCAAGATTGCCATCTTCTTCCTCTGCCCCGACGACTGCCATCGTCCGAATCGCGTCATCCAGAGCTTCCCCGACCTTGACGTTTTCTCCACTGGAGTCTCTATGAGCTCCTCTTCCTCCCACTTCTTTCCAATAGCTCGTTCCCTCCCCCTAGCATGCTTTCTGCCATGGCCGTGAGCTTGCCGCCACCATGACCGACGAGTTCGTCGTTGCCGAGCCCCCTGACCTGCGCCTCTGTTCATCTTGCTCCTCGCGTGCCGTAGATGCCGCCCAGCTACCCAGTTCGGTCGCCTGCAAGCTGCAGCCCCGTGCACGAGCTAGCCCGAGCGCCGCTGCCGCCTGAGCTCGCTGTCGCCACCGCTAAAGCCAGCCTCCGTACCTGCCACGGCCACCACTCGACGCGTCGCATCGCGCTGAGTATGTAGAGCCCAGCCCCGCTTGCTCTCGTCGTCGGAGATGGCCGGACGAGGAGTGCCACCGCGTCCTGCTTAGCACCGCTGGCTAATCGCCATTTAAATGACGTGGCGTCATTAGTTCAAAGTTAAGCATGCGCTTAATTAACCACCACCCCAACATAGTCACTGACACGCGGGCCCGCAGATAATTAGCCCCTCTTTAATATCAAGTTAACAGTGAGTCTATGACATGTGGGCCCTGCAGGTCAGTTTTGACCAGGGCCGGGTCAGTTGACCGCTGACGTCACACCGACGCCAGGCTAACGCAGTAACATATTTTCTGGATTTAAAATAATTCAAAAAATTCCAGAAAATGTCCAAAACTTCTAAAATTCATAGAAATTCAACCATAACTCCAAATGAAATAGTTTATATATGAAAAATGATCAAAATATCCAATCTATCCATCTGTACCATTTGCATGCATGTTAGAACAACGTATGACTGCTGTTTAGGACAAATCATATAATGGCATTTAAACTTTCACATATGAAGTTTGAATTTGAACCTAGGGTGCAAACCAACTTGATTTAATCTGGTTGCTAGTTGCATTAGCTCAATCAACAGCATATTACCATGTCATATTCATGCATCATATTGTGCATTGCATTGATTGTGTTCTTCCTTGTTTCCCGGTATTTGTCCCTTCTCAGTAGACGATGTTCTGACGATGTGATCGATGACAACGATGAAGAGCTATACTATCTCCAGAAGTGCCAGGCAAGCAAAACCCCCTTGTTCATTCTGATACAATTCCACTCTCTCGCT
The DNA here is from genome assembly GCA_963921465.1 of Triticum timopheevii. NCBI lineage: Eukaryota > Viridiplantae > Streptophyta > Magnoliopsida > Poales > Poaceae > Triticum > Triticum timopheevii. Next base: position 149,157,421 of record OY997270.1, read on the forward strand.
CCTACTCTCTTTGACTGCATTAGGACAACAATGATTCAACTGTTACATGCTGCGGTAGTTGAACCCCTTTCCTCTGCATGACCGGTCATTGCCACAGTAAATAGATGAAACCCACTAGCATGATTAGGAGTTGTTTGAGCCCTGATGTGCCAACTCATTCATGCTTGTTTGTCATGCCTGCTACTGCTTAGAGTTGAGTCAGGTCTGATTCATTGGGGATGAATCGGAGGTGTGTGAACATGTCCTACTGTGTGTGAGCTAAGTGTGAGAACACGATTTGGTAAAGGTAGCGGTGAGAGGCCATGTAGGAGTACATGGTGGGTTGTCTTATTGAAATCGTCCTCAGGAACTGAGTCCTGTGTTTGTGATCCATGAACAGTTAGTACCACACATTGGGTACCGGTAACTCGACCCCTCTCGACTTATTAATCAACTCAATCTCTGTCCAGGAGTTGCAACTAGTTTCTGGTGTTTGTAGGTAGTGTTAGTAGTTTACCAAGTGGCACCCGGTACAGGTGGGCTTGGGAAAGACTAGGCACAGTGGCCCGGTGTACCAAGTGGCACCCGGATGGTGGGCTTGGGAACCCTGCACACATCGTTTGGGGCCGTGAGCGACACCCCGGCCGGATCTCCTTGCGGATGGAACCCGAATAGGCAATAAACCTGGACTAGAGACTTGTGTGGTTAGTCAGGTCGTGGCCGACTCCCTCGCCAGGCTTCCGCTTGAAGGTTGCTGAGATACACGACGTGTACATGGTGGTAAGTGGCGAGAGCGTGTGTGAAGAAGTACACCCCTGCAGGGTTAACATTATCTATTCGAATAGCCGTGTCCGTGGTAAAGGACTTCTGGGTTGCGTGTACAGTTCATAGACAAGTGAAAGTGGATACTCTAAAATGTGCAAGATAAGCGTGAGTGCTATGGATGGCGTTCTCGTAGGGAGACAGGAGCGCATCCATAGTGGTGTATTGAAATGGTGAATATGTGGACTCGTGTGCACCACCTCAAAGAGTAACTTGCAGTCGTAGTTTAGGATAGCCACCGAGTCAAAGCTGGCTTGCTGCAGTTAAACTCCACCACCCCCTTTGTTGATAATGATGCATATGTAGTTAGTTCTGATGTAAGTCTTGCTGAGTACATTTGTACTCACGTTTGCCAAATTTATGTATATGAAGAGAGACTTCCGTCTCACTAGTAGTTTCGCGTGGACCTCGATGTTTAGCTTGTTACCTCAGTTACGATCTTGTGCCCTCGGAAGGATCTGGTAGATAGTCAGACTTCTCAGCCTTTTTCTTTTGTAGATGTCTGTACTCAGACATGTTAAGTTTCCGCTTGTGCTTTGACTTGTGTGCTCTGAATGTTGGGTCATGAGACCCATGTTTGTAATACCTCGCTCCTCGGAACCTGTTGAATAAAATACCTGTGTTGTAGAGTCATGTTGTGATGCCATGTTGTATTATCACATATCGAGCATATTGTGTGTATGTTATTGAAATGCTTGGTATGTGTGGGATCTGACTATATAGTTGTTTATCCTTGGTAGCCTCTCTTACCGGGAAATGCTCCTAGTGCTTCCACTAAGCCCTGGTAGCTTGCTACTACTCCAGAACACTTAGGCTGGCCGGCATGTGTCCTTCATTCCTGTGTCTGTCCCTTCGGGGAAATGTCACGCGGTGTCTACCGGAGTCCTGTTAGCCTGCTACAGCCCGGTTTACCGGAGTCCTGCTAGCCCAGTTGCTATAGCCCGGATTCACTCGCTGATGACCGACACGTTCGTTGTTGGGTCATGTATGCCTGTCCCTATAAGTTAGTGCCACTTTGGGTTCACGACTAGTCATGTCAGCCCGGGCTCCTTGTCATATGGATGCTAGCGACACTATCATATACATGTGGCAGAAGACGCAAACGGTCCCGGGCCTAGTAAGGCGACACCTGTGGGAATACCGTGCGTGAGGCCGGAAAGCAGTATGAGGTGTTACATGCTAGATCAGTGTGGCATTGAGTTAGGGTCCTGACAGTTTTGGTATCAGAGCCTGACTGCCTGTAGGATTACCAAGCCAAACTGGTCAAAGTTGAGTCAAGAAATTCTTTAGTTATATAAGGGAATTGATTGTGGGATGGGAACGAAAGGCTATTTTTACTCCTGATACCTTATGCCCTCTGATCCGAGTCATCTTATCTTTCCTACGGGGTTAAGGAACTAGACTTCCTCTTCTTTCTATCAAGATCACGTGTTACTAATCCTTAGACTTACAAGATTGGTTAATTCAAGCCTCAGTTCAGTTACTACTACCTCTGTGTATTCATAGTTGATCCCAGAACCTTGATATTATGATGATCGAGTGGTTATGCCACCATTTGCAGGATGTCTTAAATCTTTTCGAGCATTTACAGCCGTTATGCTGTCCGAGTCATCCCTGGTTTCTAGACAATAGGATCCATTTGCAAAATCCTTTCCCTCTGGTGTCGATGTTCCTTTAGGCCAGGTTAATCACACTAATTGTTGAGTTGAGGTATTCTATTGCCTCGACATATATGTTGGAATTATTATTACGACCCTAGGTGTCTTAGGGGATCATCTAGTAATCTAGCCATGTTTTGTGTTCCCAGTGTGATGATTCTGGCAATCATTCTCGAAAGCATCCTGAGATGCCACTTAGTAGTAGGTACTCTATTCCTGGGTTTTGAACCCGAGATTCACCCTACTTAATTCATGTTGTTAGTGTTTGCTCGTTCCTTCAGGATATTAGTAACCCTTGCGACAATCCTCAAGGTCCGTGGTGTTTCCTTCTTCTAAATACTATGAACCACTTATGGCAGATGTTTGTTGGATCAAAAGATCAAAATAGGAGTGGCCTCGATGAGTTCTCCATTCTATATTGTGACTCTGCCAGTTCAACCTTTCTGCATGGGTTATCCACAAGAAATATGTTGAACTCGTTCGACATGCTAGTCCATGCATCCACAACTCAGAAAATCATATGTTCTTTTGGGTTGTCCCTCTTTAGTTGTCTTCTTACCTCGTCTATCAATTGATAGTCAGGAGTATGTATGCATTCGTTCATCGCTGCATTCTACTGTTGTGGTCCGTCAAGCCATTTTGTCCTGGAATGACTAGGAGAAACAAACTCCCGTACCTTCTCCATTTCCAGGATTGGGTCAAAGCAGTTGTATTCCACACACCAAAATGCCAATCCAGCTTCTGGTCTGTTCCACCTTGGAGTATTACCATCTTTTATATCAAGAATATCATAGGAATTGCACACCATCCTATGAACTCTTGATACAGTGATACTTCTCGCCCTCATTATTCATTTCTCGTTTCCCATGTTGTTGCAACCGGAATGCCGACAGGTGAACTATGATGTGTGAAATCAATACTCCTAGCAACCTTGTTGCCTGGTAGTTAAAGGACAATAATTTCATTCTTAGCGCGTTGGTTCTTGAATCATCATTCTAAGATAGATTGTGCTACATAGTCCTTATTTTCGGTGCACTCCTCGATCAATGGGTTAGGATCATATTAATCCCTTGCTCTTTTGATCCTATCATCTTGCTCTGAAAGGCAAGATTTTTCTCGAGCTTATTAACATATCCGTGGTTCGTGATTTTCCGAATATCTTCTCGGAAGTATCACCAGGTTGTCACATGACCGCTATGTTGAGTTCGTGATCTAGTTGGTTTATCCCTATGAACCACCTTTTCTCCAAGGGACTGTGTTGGATACCCCTGAGCTAGTTTGTTAAGCTAAACAACAACTTGGAGAGTTGGAAGATAAGAGCTTGTCCAACTTAGTTCAATTTAAGGGATATCTTATATGTGTATTGAAGGAAGATGGTATTTTCATCGTTTGACCCTCATGATCTGTTGGGGATATAACTATTTGTGTAAGCCGCCCAGGAGGGGCCGGGTTACGCAATGAAGACTCATCAGAAAGAATCCCAAGATCAAGCATGAAGATGGAGGTTCAATAAAGGGTCTAAGGCCCACAGGCGGCTAAGGCCCATAGTGGTAAACCGCCATGATGATATAACTTGTAACATAAGGTAGACTTAACCAGTCACCGAGCTGGACACTGTCTATGAGCCGGCCGGGACTCTATTGGCCGCAGGGAGTCCACCCGTGTATATAAGGGGGCGACCCGCTGGCGGCTTAGGGTAAGAAACAACTCATCGAGAACCGGGCATAGCATATCTTGCTCCCTGGTCATCGAAACATCAGGCAATACCAACCCAACTACACATAGGCCTTACCTTCACCATAAGGGGACGAACTAGTATAACTCTCTCGTGTCTCTTGTCCCGATTAACCCCTTCAAGATTCCTAGTTGCGATGGCCCTACGACTAAGTCCTTGCAAGAGGACATCTGCCGTTACAATTCCACGGTAGTTGGCGCCCACCGTGGGGCCAGCACACGGTGGATTTGAGTTCTTGAAGGGCAACTTCGAAGGGCTCAAGGGATACGCAGTGGGCCGGATGACCAAGAGTCGTCGCGGCAAGATCTACATCGACGACGAAGGCTGGGGCCCCGACGCCGGCTCGATTGAGTACGGGTACCGGGTCCCCTTCGATGGAATCCACGTCTTCATCGGCCGGATTGGTGAGCCGGGCCCTAAGCCGCACAACTGCACCAACCTCGTCGAAACGGCTCAGCGTGCGAGAAATGCCCGAGTTCAACCCATCATGAAGCATGCCTTTGAGGGCTGCATCCATGGAGAGGAACTTTCTGAAGGATATGAAGATGGTGGTGAGACGGCCGTCCTCTCGGACGGTGATTCATCTGCCGGTTCAACAGATTTGTTGTACCAAGTGCAAGACGGCATGCTTGGGGGCTGTTCTGATGGCACCAGTATTCCGGACCCCTATGAGCCGCCAAGATGGGCAGGAGTCTTCATGGCTGGGACTCAACCCGGCCAAAACTCTACAACCGCTACAACAATAACGTCCGGTATAGGAGCAGTCGGGGCAGGAGTCCCTGTGCGCCCGTCGGCTCAGGTGCTGATAGATCTCATGGATAAGCTTATGACCCTGTTAACCGCCACGGTTATTCCTGCAAACAAAGATGAGCATGATGCGGAGGTGGCAAGGGTGCGCGAGGAAATAGCTCGGGCCAAGGAGGCCTTGGCAGCTGAGGACACCAGGTTAGCCATAGAACGGGCGGCTTTGGATGCACGGGCACAACGGTTACAGTCGGAGGCTTTCCAGCTCACGATGAACCTGAACACATCTAACGAGGTGATGAGGAGGAGACATCAGAAAACTCAGTCCCGTTTACCTCGGATTTATGATCCTCGGAATATTTTTGCTACACCCGGGGCCGGCCCAAGTAACCCGGCAGATGCGAATCAGTTTATGACAGCAGGAACAGGAGGACCGGCTCAGCCTCCGGAGATGGTACCCCCTCATGGGAACATGGCACCGCCCCGTTACGTGCCTATACCACCGGGTCACTTTTCCAACCCCATGGAGAATCTAATCGCAGCATCAGTGCGTTTGGCGGCTCTCCCAGTGGACGGTGATGATCCGACCGCGGTGGAGACCCGGAGGAATAGAGAACTTGTCCAGACAGCCCTGGCTCAGCAACAGACTTATTCTTGTAGCCGGGACAGGATTCATTCAACTCCTCCGCCTTGGTTAGCACCGCCTCATCAAAACCGGATCCCAATTTATAGCAGGCACATGGAGTCAGAAGCTTTGTCAAGCAATGCCCAGTGCCATAACCAGCCCGGTGGCTATAACCCGGTGCAAGACCGAATACGTCAGGAGAACGACCGGGCGGCTCAGCTAGCAGCTCAACAGACGGCTCATCAAGATTTCCCAGAGTATCCGATGAGTTCCGTTGAGACAGGAGTGTCTACCAGAACCGGCGATGTTCCTTGTTTGGTACCGGCTCTACGTGATGTACGTTTGCCTAAGGACTTCAAGGGACCTCCAAAGGTGCCGAATTACACGGCCAATTTACAGCCTGGAGCGTGGATCGAAAGTTATGAGATGGCCATGGAACTGTTGGAGGTTAGCGACGCAGCAATGGCTAAGTATTTCACCATGATGTTAGATGGAACAGCCCGGTCTTGGTTAAAGGGCTTGCCACCCAATTCCATTAATTCGTGGGCAGAGCTAAAGGCCCGTTTCATCCAGAACTTCAAAGACACTTGCAAGCAATCCATGTCGATTGTGGACTTGACAAATTGTAAGCAGGAGGAGGGTGAATCCACAACTCATTGGTGCGCTTGGTCAAGGAGATAATACATTCGTCTGACAAGATGAATGCTGGCTCTGCAGTCCTTATGTTGGAGAAGAATTGTCGCTTTGAGCCGCTGAGGTAGAAACTGGGGCGCCTTAAGCGTGATTGTAATGACATGGGTATGCTGATGGCGGCTTTAGTCAAATACGCTGACTCTGATAGTACCAAGGATCCCACGTCTGATGAGGAAAAGACAGGGAAGGGAAAGAAGAACGGCAATGGAAAGGGCCAGCAGCATAAGCCGATGAATCAAGGAGGCGATAAATGTAAGGCGGAGGGTAACCCAGAGTTTGTGGCCAATGCCAATGCACAGGGTAATAGTCAGAGACGCAAGGGAAAACCGCCCCCTCGATCTGGCGGGTCAGGCCCATCTCTTGAGCAGCTACTCAATGAGCCTTGCCCGAGACACGACACCCGGGAACGACATGCCACCCACTTATGGAAATATTGCGCGATCATCAAGGCTTTCAAGAATTCCAACATGTTTGATGGAAATCATGGGTCGGGCGGTGGTTCAATAGCTGGTGGCTTTCATGGCCAGGGTGGCGGTTCAAGTTCCGGCTTCAGGGACATCAAGGTAGTTATAATCAACAGCAGTCTGTACAAGGGCAGCAACAGCAGCAGCAGTCGGGTTATGAAAGCCATCCAAAACAGCTGAATAGTGGGCAGTATCACGTGGTTACCACCATCTTATGCAAATGTGACCAGAAGGTTCATAAGAGGGCCGTGAATTCTGTTGAGCCGGTGGTTCCCCGTTATTTTAGATGGTCAGAGCAGCCCGTTGTATGGAGCAGGGCGGATCACCCCCTCCGGGTCGATAATCCGGGTCAGTTAGCCTTGGTGGTAGCACCTCAAGTTGGTGGATATAAATTCACTAAGGTACTCATGGACGGAGGTAGCAGCATCAATATCCTCTATTATGAGACCTTTCGACGCATGGGGTTAATTGATAAGAATTTGAAGACGTCCAACACTATTTTTCATGGGGTGGTTCCTGGCAAGTCGGCTTACCCAGTTGGCAAGATTGAGGTGGAAGTGGCCTTTGGAGATGAGTATGACTCCAGGGCTGAGAAATTGACATTTGAGGTGGTCAAAATCAGGACTCCATATCATGCTCTGTTTGGACGGCCGGCTTATGCCAAGTTCATGGCACGGCCGTGTTATGTTTTTCTGCAGCTTAAGATGCTGGGTCACAAAGGCACCATCACCGTGCATGGAAGTTGAAAGGTGGCCCTGGAATGTGAGGAAGGCGACGCGGCTTATGCCGAGTCTGTTTGTGCGGCAGAGGAACTGAAGTTTTATCAAGACAACATTGACCCGGTGGATATGACCTCTCTAAAGAAGCCAAACACCGAGCATGACCCGGCGATGAAGTTTAAGTCAGCTGCTGAAACCAAGCTTATGGATTTCAATCCAGGTGATTCATCTAAGCAGTTCAGTATCAGTACCAATTTGGATCCTAAATAGGAAAGCGCCTTCATCGAGTTCATCCGTGAGAACCGGGACATCTTCGCATGGAAACCTTCTAACATGCCGGGTGTACCGCGAGAACTCGCTGAGCACACTCTTAATATTGATCCGAAATACAAGCCGGTCAGGCAGTTTCTTCGACGGTTCAATGAAGAGAGACGGAAAGCTATTGGAGAGGAAGTCGCCCGGCTCTTAGCGGCTGGGTTTATTGTTGAAGTTTTTCACCCGGAGTGGTTGGCTAACCCGATGCTCGTACTTAAGAAGAACGTCACCTGGCAGATGTGTTTGGATTACACGGACTTAAATAAGGCTTGTCCGGCTGATCCCTTTGCTCTTCCCTGTATTGATCAAATCATTGATGCTACGGCGGGTTGCGAGCGTTTGAGTTTTATGGATGCTTACTCTAGTTATCATCAAATCAAGATGGCAGTTAAGGACCATGAGAAGACGGCTTTCATCACTCCGTTTGGAGCCTTCTGTTATGTATCTATGCCATTTGGGCTCAAGAGTGCTCAGGCGACTTATCAGCGATGTGTACAGAACTGTCTCCATGATCAAATCGGGCGCCATGTTCATGCTTATATAGATGACATTGTGGTAAAGTCCAGAGAGAAGGAAACCTTGATATCTGACTTGAAAGAGACCTTTGATAATCTTCGGGTTTATAAGATGATGCTTAACCCGGCCAAGTGTGTATTTGGTGTGCCCGCAGGCAAGCTCTTGGGTTTTCTGGTCTCAAACAGAGGCATTAAAGCTAATCTGAAAAAGATCAAGGCAATTACCTCTCTGGCTAAGCCGGCGTGCATCAATGATGTTCAGCGACTGGCGGGTCGTGTTGCTGCTTTAAGCTGGTTCATAAGCCGGTTAGGTGAAAAGGCCCTACCGCTGTATCAGATGATGAAGAAAACGGACACTTTTGTGTGGAGTAATGCTGCTCATACTGCCTTTGAAGATTTAAAGAGACAGTTTTCTGAGCCACCAGTCCTTGCGGCTCCCATTGATAAATAGCCGTTGCTGTTATATGTAGCTGCTAATTCACGAGCCGTCAGTGTTGCCATCGTGGTGGAGCGTAAGGAAGCTGGGAAAGAGCATCCGGTTCAACGGCCGGTTTACTACATCAGTGAGGTGCTTATTGAGTCTAAACAAAGGAATCCACATTGGCAGAAACTTGTTTACGGAGTGTTTATAGCAAGCCAGAAGCTGAAGCAGTACTTCCAAAGTCATCCTATAACTTTGGTAAGTTCTGTCCCCTTGGGAGACATCATCCAGAACAGGGAGGCCACAGGATGAGTCGCCAAGTTGGCTATTGAGCTTGGGCCTCATGGTTTGAAGTATATGCCACGTACTGCTATTAAGTCTCAAGCTTTGGTGGACTTTAACAATGATTGGACAGAGTTGCAGACACTTGAGGAGAAGCCAGATAACACATATTGGACTATTCACTTTGATGGGTCCAGGCAGTTAGAAGGCTCGGGGGCTGGAGTTGTTTTAACCTCCCCTCGAGGTGACAAATGTTGTTATGTGCTCTGGCTTATGTTTCCTTGTACTAACAATGCAGATGAGTACGAGGCCTTACTCCATGGTCTCCGGATGGCCAAAGAGATGAATTTGAGCCGGGTAAGGTGCTTGGGTGATTCAGATCTCGTGGCTCAACAGGTGTCAGGCAAGTGGGACTCCAATGATCCCCTTATGGCGGCTTACCGTCGTGAAGTAGATGCTGTGGCTAGGCACTTCAAAGGTTATCAAGTGGAGCACATTGATCGAAGGAAGAATGAGGCGGCTGATGCTTTAAGCCGGTTGGGATCTCAGCATAAGCCGGTGCCGCCTAACACCTTTCTCGATGTTTTGCAGAATCCTTCTATCAAGGTACCTACGGAGGAAGAACTAGCAGTGCCAGACCCAGAGGCACAGCTGGTGGCAGCTCTTCACGTCATCCCGGATTGGACAGTGCCATATTTGGCCTATATGACCCGAGGAGAGTTGCGTGAGGATGAGACGAGACAAATCATCAGGCGGTCCAAATCTATGACGATTGTTCATGGCGATTTACATCACCGCAGTGTCACTGGGGCGTTTCAACGTTGTGTGTCGCCTGCGGAGGGTCAGGAGATACTTCGAGAGATACATGAAGGGGATTGTGGTCATCATGCCGGTTCAAAATCTCTTGTCGCCAAAGCTTTCCGTCATGGTTTCTATTGGCTGACGGCGCATGCTGATGCAGAGGATCTAGTCAGGAAATGTGACGGATGTCAAAAATTCTCACGACGAGCTCATGTGTCGGCTCAAGAGTTGAGGATGATTCCAATTACTTGGTCGTTTGCAGTTTGGGGGCTTGACATGGTTGGACCTTTCAAGAGGTCTAATGATAAAAAGACACACCTCCTGGTGGCAGTGGATAAGTTTACAAAGTGGGTTGAGGCAGAGCCGGTCAGTAAGTGTGATACAGCCACGGTGGTTCAGTTCATGAAAAAGGTGATTTTTCGTTTTGGTTTTCCACACAGCATCATAACTGATAATGGAACTAATATTTCCAAGGGTGCCATGGAAGAGTTCTGTCAACGAGAACATATCTGGCTTGATGTTTCAGCGGTTGCTCATCTTCAATCTAATGGTCAAGCCGAAAGAGCTAATCAAGAGATCCTAAAGGGTATCAACCCCGGCTCTTGGTTCCCTTGTAGCGAACTCCAGGTTGTTGGGTGGAGGAGTTACCCTCTGTACTGTGGAGCATCAACACTACGCCTAACAGATCTACAGGTTACACACCTTTCTTCATGGTATATGGAGTAGAGGCTGTCCTACCAAGTGACATCCGGCACGATTCACCCCGCGTGGCGGCTTACGTGGAGGCTGATAACGAAAAAGCTCGTCAGGATGCACTTGACTTGTTGGATGAGGAGGGAGACTTGGCAATAGCCCGCTCGGTGATTTACCAGCAAGACCTGCGCCGCTATCATAGCCAACGGGTTAGAAGCAGAACCTTTCAGTAAGGCGACTTAGTGCTCCGGCTCATCCAGGATCAGTCTGATATGCACAAGCTATCCCCTCCATGGGAAGGACCCTTTGTGGTCAGCAAGAATTTGAACAACGGGTCATACTACCTCATCGATGTTCGAGAGCACAAAGAATCACGTAAGTCAGAGGAGGAGACCCGCCGGCCGTGGAATATCGCCCATCTTTGGCCTTACTATACTTAGGCCACCGGCTCTCAAGATGTATATATTTAGACGATGTATATATTATATAAAGCAATAAAGCAGGACCTCTGTCCTTTTTATCCTCAAAGGTGTATATGTCGTCTTTATCAGGTGGTGAAAACAACCAACAGCGAGCGGATCATATCTGAATCTGGCTTTCCCTTTGGTCCGGCTTATGATCATATCTGAATCTAGCCATGATCATTTGGGGGCTTCCTGTTCAAACTTAGGTCGTATTCGAACCAAAGAGAACATAGCTGTCGATACTCACTTGGTCGGCATACTGCCAAACCCACTTGGGGGCTTCTTGATCATATTTGAATCATAGCTTAACCCCTTTGGGTCTGACGTGGATCGTATTCGAATCAGCGTCATTAAACAACTCTTATGGTCACTTGGGGGCTTCCTGTTCAAACATAGGTCGTATTCGAACCAAAGAGAACATAGTTGTCGATGCCCACTTGATCGGCATCGCCAAACCACTGGCGGCTATATGATCGTATCCGAATCTTAGCTTAACCCCTTTGGAACGGTTTACTGATCGTATTCGAATAAGAAGCCTTTGAATATTATTTATTATCCATTATATTTCATAAGCATAATTATTTAACTATCTTGAGAACTTCTTGAAAGCATGATGAGATGGTTTCTTTTTCTTCCGGTTTAATATTGATCATCCCAGGTTGGTAAGTATCAGGTGAACATTATATGTTCCAATTTTCAGGAGTTGACTTTACCAAGTAGGATAAGGCAAGCAAATTTAACATCAAGGAAATAAAAGATCAACATAAGCTGGAAACATATAGCGATGGCGGTTTACGAAAGTATTCAGCGCCATCAACATGCACGAAGGCATGAAAAAAATTGAGAGGTTTTTTCTACCCTATTACAAGACTCCCCGAGTCTGAATAATGAAGCATTGTTTTCGCACAGTCATGTACGCCTGGCGGTTCACTCCTTTGGTGGGCTTGAAGATTCCGGGTTATCCTTCTCCGCCTCTCCATTGGTTGCTTTGTCCTGGAAGGTTGACGAGGCCCAGTCAATGCCACTCAAGGCTTCAAACTCAGCTTCATCATCTATTAAACCGGCTGGGTCCACTTTAGGGGCATAGGTATGCTTACGAGTCGGAGGGATCAGGCTGACTTGATCATAGGAAGGTGTTGGAATTCTCCGGTTCTCACTGTCATAGCCTGGTTGATACTTGGTAAGGTCCGCGTCGTTCCCAATGAGAGTAGCCACGGGGCGTATATCTTTGACGCAGGCGGTGAAATCCTGTTCATCAAATACGGTCCCATCCTCCTTCAAACTTGGATATCCAAGAGCAAGGTCGGCCGGGTCTAGTTCTGGAATCCATGCTTTTGCCCGGCTCAACGCGGCTATGGCCCCGGCTCTTGAGGACGCCCGCCTTAGATCTTGGACCCGTTGAGGTAGTACAGCAAGACACTTCAGCACGTCTTTCAGGAGGTGGGGAGTGTCATTTGATAAGGCTACAACGGCCAAGGCACATTGTGACCCGACGTACAGTTGCTCCACTAGGGTGTAAACCGCTTTCAGTTTGATCAACATGTTCTGCTTGAGGTTTGTGCTCCTGGGGCCTGCATTCATAAACGTAAGATGAGGAGGAGATAACGATTAAAATAGTCATCAAAGGAAGAATTACAATGTTTTAGGATATATGTGGTAACTTACCGAAGATGGCAGAGACCATTTGAGATATCTGGCGTTTTAAGCCGGACAGCTTGGCTATTGCTTCTGCAAGTGATGCCTCTGCCATCAAGGCCCGGGTCACCAGTGAAGCCTTTTCATCAGCCCATATTTTCTTCTCCGCCTCAAAAATTTTCTTCAACTTCTCTTGTTCAGAGACGCTGAATTCAAATTTGGAGTTGGCCTTTTGAATTTCGCGTTCTTGAGCTGACAGACGGCTCTTCAGGTCAGCAATCTCCGACTCAAATTGACTTATGGTGGCCTGCATTGATGTCAGGTTATAGTCAGAATCGTGGTAAGATAACATTAAGTCCCAAGCACTTTGCAAGCAAAGTGACTTGACACTTGGGGGCTAATGTATGCTGAAGAATTTTAACTTATAATGCCGGTTCATGCAAATTAAGTCCCAAGCACTTTGCAAGCAAAGATACTTGACACTTGGGGTCTAATGTGTATCGCAAGTTCACGGTATCATGTTACAACTGGGTTAAAAATCTTCTTTCTAAACCAGACAGAGCAATGCTGACCAGTTTTCTAAGTCTACAACATATTTATTCATAAGCAATAGACTTGGGGCCTGATAGAGTAAGTATGATTCAGAAAAGGCGCACAAGATATACCTCAGATTTTTGCTGTATTTGCTTCACCATGTCAATTTCCAGGTCACGCTGCTATCTACTTGATTGAGATAGCCAGAGACTATGTCTCCAATGCTTAAATGACTATAGTCAGCAATGTCCAACTTGGCCTTTTTGCATTCCAGAAGTTCCTCTTTCGCAGAGCACTTGGCAAGGACAGTGGGCCGCCCTGGCTCAACAAACTGAGTGTTCAGAATCTCAACTTCTGGATCAATTTCCTTGACCGGGCTAGGAGCTTCCGGGTTATCAGAACTGTTGAGAGTATCTTCGGTGGGTGGATCAGAGGTTGGTCCTGGAATATCATAGGCTGGTTCAGGCGGCGGCTGATGGGTAGAGCCATCAGGAGCAGCCGTGCCAAGCTCCGGTTCAGTCACGACCGGGTTTTGGGACGGCTTACTCCTCTTTGCCCTCTTGCTAGGCTTCACTTGCACGTTGTGGACAAAGGTAGAAGGATGAATACAAAAGCATGGCTAAGGTAAAGCATAAGGTAAACAAAATTACATTACCCGGGAGCAGTTTTGAAAGCCGGCATGTTAGACTGCATAGACTCGCCGGAGGAAGGAGAAGTATCCTGATAATTGGAGTCAGATGAATTGATAGGTTGACGAACTAAACCCGCCAAAGGTAAAACAGAACGTAAATCGGAGATAACCTCAGTCCAACGCTTCCTGGTTATATCAGGTAAGCCAGAGGAGAGTCCTATGTGCTTGCTAGTCCAGGTCTGCCTCCGGCTTTCCAATTGCTGTTGCTTCAAAAGAAATTGAGGATCTTGGTAAGCCAAAGGATATGAAAATCTTACTTTTCAGGTTACTCTTCGAATTTTCTGACGCGGCAGGGGCTCGGAGTCGGAGGAAATTATAGTTACCTCTTCCTCGGCGGCTCGGCTGTTCCCTGTGTCTTCCTGGAAAGGTTTAAAGTCAGTAAGGTAATGATAAAGATTCAAGGAAGTTAGAAGTTACCTCTTCTTCATCATCAGAGGTGTTGTCCAATTTGAATAAATCTGAAGCGCTTTGCTTCTTCTTCCTTGAAGTTCCTGTTTTGGCGGCTTTTCTTTCGGTTCTCTTGGCCGCTCTGGCTTGTTTGGCAGCCTCATGGTCATACTTGACCTTCCAAAAGTTGTCATCGGCCTATGAAAAAGATAAAGAGGTTATGAGTAAAAGTAAGGTGTAATACACTAAAAGAGTATTCATTGAGGAGTGATGACTTACTGCGAGGGACGGGTTCTTCTTGCAGAAAGGAAGTAAGCCAAAGGCGTTACTAGTCACTGTACCCTCATTCAGCAATGTTTGGGTCGTAGCCTCCACCACATCATCTGGCAAGTCATCGGGACTATGACGCAGTGGATCATCCTTCTCGTTTGAGTAAGTGCACATTAAGCCGGGGCGGCGGCTTAAGAAGCACTCGCCAAGCGACCCAGACTCGGACCAAGTCAATACCATCCAAGCCATTACCTAAGAGGGGCTTGATCTTCTTGATGGTAGGGGCGAGTGATAGACGTTCAACAGCAGTTAACTTATCCGACAGCAGGTGATTTGATTCAAGGCGCAGAGCGTGGAAGCCGGGCAGAGGGTTTTCATCAGTCGGAGAAGTGTCCTGGCAATAGAACCACGTCTGATTCCAATCCTTCGGATGACTCGGCAGTTCAGCATAAGGAAAAAGGCAGTCTCTCCGCCGCTGAATCGAGATGCCACCAAGTTCTAGACTAGGCCCATTGGCACGTTCATTCTGCCGATTTAAGTAGAATAGCTCTCTGAACAAAAGTAGATTGGGCTCTTCTCGCAGGTACACCTCGCAGAAGACTTGGAAGTTGCAAATGTTTGACACGGAATTGGGCCCGAAGGTCAAAGAAATGCAAAACATCCCTGAAGAATTTTGAACCGGGTGGAGAAAATCCCCGGCTCATATGATCCGTAAAAACTATCACCTCCCCTTCTTTGGGTTGATGTTTCTCCTCGGACGGGTCAGGAGCATGATAAGACATCACCTCCTTCTTGGGCAGATGGCTAGACTTCACAAATTCAGACAATTTACTTCTTGTGACTGTGGATGGGACCCAATTACAGGTCACAGGAGCCTTGGTTGCCTTAGGTGCCATGACATAAATTGAAGCCTATGACAAAATAAGAGGTTCCGGTTCAAATTTAACCCGGAGGAAAGCATCTTAAATCTATTCAAGATGGCGGCTTAAGAAGGGGCCTAATGATATATGGGTAACTATGCAGTGATATTTAAGCCGCTACGGGTATCAAGAGCAGTTAAATTTTCTTAAATCGAGAGAAGCAAGCAAGGTTGACAGATCAGTGTCATTTACTTAAACCGGCCACATGGACAGTCGTGGTTAAACATATTCAACAGAGGTAGTTTTTTATTTAAGGGTAGAACAAACAGGTTTCACAAGTTGCGGCTATTATTCGGATCAAACAGTTGTTCTGAAAAGAAAAATTTCTAGACCTAGGACTGGCACAGATGAAGCTCAAGGGCTTGAATGGGGCCTCTGTGCGACGGAAAGGGATCTACTTGCATTCGAAATGAGTACGAAATAGCTACCGCATCAGTTTTATACCATCTTCAAGATCAAGAAACGGCGGTGGTGATGAAATCTATGAGGGGTTCCTGACGAACAGCGAAGAACACCGAGGAACTTGAAGGTCCTAATACGGATCTGAGGAACAGGAAGGAGGAAACTTACATATGCAGAGTTGGTGCGGAGGTTCATCGCGATTTTCTGGTCAAGTCAGGTTGATGCAGCGGCCTGAGTTGGCGAGGACGAGGAGATCTGTGATGGTGGTGGCGGCGGAGCTCGAGCGGCAGAGAGACAGCGAGAGGAAGAAGATGAATGACTAAGGGAGAAAATGAAGAAGACCTAGGTCAAGCCCATTTATAGGGAAGGGCCGACCGGGACGGTGCAAGAAACGAGGAGATTGGATATTATTATCCAGCGACCCCGACGCCTCGTGTTTTGGGAGAATCAGTGAAGGCAAAGATCCGTTGAAGATATAGCAGGATAAAATAAGGATTTAATTGGAGATGACGACACGGCGGGTTAACATGGATCCAGAAGATGATGTCATGGCGGGTTAAACCCTTTGCACAGACAGAAGACTGGAGGCTTATTTTTTAAGGTATTTTAAGATTGACATGAACCGGTTCAAATCAATCTGGGGCCTAATGTTGGGGATATAAATATTTGTGTAAGCCGCCCAGGAGGGGCCGGGTTACGCAAAGAAGACTCATCAGAAAGACACCCCAAGACCAAGCATGAAGATGGCGGTTCAATAAAGGGTCTAAGGCCCACAGGCGGCTAAGGCCCATAGTGGTAAACCGCCATGATGATATGACTTGTAACATAAGGTAGACTTAACCAGTCACCGAGCCAGACTCTTTCTATGAGCCGGCCGGGACTCTGTAGGCAGCAGGGCGTCCACCCGTGTATATAAGGGGGCGACCTGCTAGCGGCTTAGGGTAAGAAACAACTCATCGAGAACCGGGCATAGCATATCTTGCTCCCTGGTCATCGAAACATCAGGCAATACCAACCCAACTAGACGTAGGCCTTACCTTCACCGTAAGGGGCCGAACTAGTATAACTCTCTCGTGTCTCTTGTCCCGATTAACCCCTTTAAGCTTCCTAGTTGTGATGGCCCTACGACTAAGTCATTGCAAGAGGACATCTGCCGTGACAATTCCACGACATGATCAGTTAATGGATCTATCATCTTATCCAATCTTGGAGTTGGGTATGGGTTATCGCCAAATCAAATCAAAACCAACGATATTCGTAATGTTGTCTTACTCGTGGTTGATCCCTCAAGCATACACAATTATATCTTTTAGGTCTGACCAATGTTATCACATTGTTCACATAATTGTGGAACTCCACTTATATGGAAACATGGATGAATTGTTGTTGATCCCATCAGCAGCATTTTATCTTCTCCATGATTCGTGATTGAACATTAAGCCAGTGTTGGAAACTTTTGTACGCATTATCTTCGTTCCCTGTTCATGAAGAATATGTTTGGATGAAAGAAGTGACTTCCTTTAGTTCATGTGCATTTGAAGCAAGTGGCCGCCGTGAATTCGAGAAAGTTTGTTTTAGCTTCCTCTAGAATCATCGCAAGTCAGTCATGCATATGTGCGAAGTATTCTGTGGTTTGGAGACTTGCAACCTTCATTCCATATGTATCCCTAGCACACCAAGCCACTGATTGAATTGTTCAGGATAAAGGAGTCTGTTCTAAGGTGAATTCTTTGGACTTCCACGCGTGGAGACTTCGATATCATTAATGATGGTTCCCTACCAGAACTCGGTAGTGTTTTATCATAAGACTACTATGTGGTGATGCGTGTCTTGGAAAATGTGTTCACTTGTATGTAGCAGAACCAACTCATGTTTTGGAGCTTACTACCGTAGTTTATTTCCCGAGAATTTCGCAACGTCATCTCGTCGATTTGTGTTGCAACCTTTCACTTTCAGATATGCTGAGTCTGGAGTATCCTGTGATCAACCAGATTTGAATCTCAGGGAGATATGATGGTTGGATCTTCTCCTAAGAACTATGATGTAGGTTTCGGTAAAGTGGACGCACCTAGCTGGGACATCTACTATTGTAGTATCTTGACTGAGCAATTTGACCATCTTCACCATGAGGATTTTAAGTGACTTACTCTAGAAGTTATTCCTTATGGATTTTGTGTCTCAAAAGTCTGACCTCTACCTGATGTTCTAGATACCATACACTAGTACATTAAGGAGAACATTAGAAGCGGAGTGCTAAATGTCTCTCGGTCGATTATCAAGATTTTGTGGCCTTGGCATTGCTAAGGTAAAATCTAAGAAGGTGTTGTCTTCCTTTGCATCTGCATTGTCCATCACTATTCATCATGGTAGTATGATGTGTTGCCAGGATCCTCGACACGGATGTTGTTAAAACCCTGATGAATACGGAAATGCTCAAGTTCTTAAGAGCATGCTCAGTCACTGGGTTATATCCTCGGTATCAATCGGAATGTGCCTTCCATTGTTGAGTTGTCTCAAAACCATAGATCCCTTTCCAACTGAGTATGCCATTTCTTAGAACTCCTTCAAACGATCATTTGTGAATTGCCTTAGGCTGGTATGCAGAGCTTTAATGATCCTTTTCGATAGAGTTTCTTTCTATCGTCATCACATCGGATGAAGATCTCGAAAGCAAAGTCGCCAAGATCAATTTGAGTCAACAATTCAACAACTTCTAGAAGACAGTTGCATCATGAAGTTTTTGATATTTAGTGTCCCCTCTGTCTTCTTACCTCACATCTTGAATCTCGGGACGAGATTCTTGTTTAGTGGGGGTGAGTTGTCACATCCCTAGCTTATTGTACTGCTTAGTGCTAGCATCTGGTGTTGCATCATGTTTAAATTTCTCAGACATCATGTTTAAATTTCTCAGAAACTTGAAATGGGGATGACAGAAACCCCCAGCACCCCTTTAAACCAACTAGGGTTGACTAAAATCATTTTCACTGAACCCAAAATGCCCTTCCAAAATGTTCATCATCTTTGCCTTGGTCTAGAACCTCTGACAAAAATGGTGCACACTTTTCTAGGACAACAAAGGTGTCAGGACCCCGACTCAATGCCACATCGATCTAGCATGTAACACCTCATATCACTTTGCGGCCTCACGCACGGTATTCCCACGGGTGTCGCCTTACCTTTGCCCGGGACCGTTTGTGCCTTTTGGCACACGTATATGATAGTGTCGCTAGCATCCATATGATAAGGAGCCCGGGCTGACATGGTTAGTCATAAACCCAAAGTGGCACAAACTTACAGGGATAGGCATCCATGACCCAGCATCGAACGTGTCGGTCATCAGCGAGTGAATCCAGGCTGTAGCACTGGGCTAGCAGGACTCAGGTGAACTGGGCTGTAGCGGGCTAACAGGACTCCGGTATTCATCGCGTGACATATCCCCGAAGGGACAGACACAGGAACGAAGGACACATGCTGGCCAGCCTAAGTGTTTCGGAGCAGTAGCAAGCTACCAAGGTTCAGTGGAAGCACTAGGAGACATTTCCCGGTAAGAGAGGCTACTAAGGATAAACAACTATATAGTCAGATCCCACACATACCAAGCATTTCAATAACATACACACAATATGCTTGATATGTGCAAATACAACATGGCATCGCAACATGACTCTGCAACTCAAGTATTTTATTCAATAGGCTCTGAGGAGCGAGATATTACAAACATGAGTCTCATGACCCAACATTCAGAGCATACAAGTCAAAGCACAAGTGGAAGCTTAACATGTCTGAGTACAGACATCTACAAATGAAAAAGGCTGAGAAGCCTAACTATCTACCAGATCCCGCCGAGGGCACAAGATCGTAGCTGAGGTAACAAGCTAAATGTCGAAGTCCACGTGGAACTACTAGTGAGACTGAAGTCTCTCTGCAAAATATAAAATAGGCAAATGTGAGTACAAATGTACCCAGAAAGACATACATCAGAATTATCTACATATGCATCATTATCAACAAAGGGATGGTGGGGTTTAACTGCAGCAAGCCAGCTTTGACTCGGTGGCTATCCTAAACTACGACTGCAATTAACTCTTTTCAGGTGGCGCACACGAGTCCACATATTCACCATATCAATACACCACTATGGATCCTCCCCTGTCTCCCTACGAGAACGCCATCCATAGCACTCACACTTATCTTTGCGTATTTTAGAGTATCCACTTTCATTTGTCTATGAACTGTTATAGGCAACCCAGAAGTCCATTACCACGGACATGGCTATTTGAATAGATGATGTTAACCCTGCAGGGGTGTACTTCTTCATACATGTTTCCACCACTTAGCGTCTGCACACGACATGTGCTCGGCAGACTTCAAGCGAAAGCCGACGTGGGTGTAGACCACGACCTACCTAAACACTCAAGTCTCTAGTCCAGGTTTATCGCCTATTCAGGTTCCATCCGCAGGGAGTCCGGCCGAAGTTTCCACATACGGCCCCGAACGATGTGTGCAGGGTTCCCGAGACACCAAATGGGTGCCCGGTACACCGTGCCACGTGCCTACCGCATCATAGCCCACCCCTCCGGTCAGCGCTACGCACGGACTCCAGCATACTACAAACACTAGAAACTACTTGCAACTCCTGGACAGAGGACAAGGGTGATTAAGAAGTCGAGCGGGGTCATATTTCAGGGCCCAATGCATGGTAGTAGCTGAATCATGGATCAAAAACACAGAACTCAGTTCCTAAGGACAGCTTCAATGAGACAACCCACCATGTACTCCTACATGGCCTCTCACCGCTACCTTTACCAAATCGTGTTCACACACTTAGCTCACATAGAGTAGGACATGTTCACACACCTCTGATTCATCCCCGATGAATCAGACCTGACTCAACTCTAAGCAGTAGCTGGCATGACAAACAAACATGAATGAGTAGGCACAACAGGGCTCAAACAACTCCTACTCATGCTAGTGGGTTTCATCTATTTTACTGTGGCAATGACAGGTCATGCAGAGGATAAAGGGATTCAGCTACCGCAACAAGTAACAGATGAATCGTTGTTGTCCTAATGCAGTAAAAGAGAGCAAGAGCGAGAGAGTGGGATTGTATCGGAATGAACAAGGGGGTTTTGCTTGCCTGGCACTTCTGAAGATAATATAGTTCTTCATCGGTGTCATCGATCACATCGTCCCTACACGTCTACTGAGAGGGGACAAGCACCGACAAACAAAGAAGAAACACAATCAATGCAATGCACAATATGATGCATGATCAAGACATGGCAATATGCTGTGGTTTGAGCTAATGCATCTAGCAGCAGGTTAAATGGAGTTGGTTTGAATCCAAGATTCAAATTCAAACTCCATATGTGAGGGTTTAAATGCCATTTATATGACTTGTGCTAAACAGCAGCTATAAGTTGCTCTAATATGCATGAAAATGGTACAGATTGATAGATTGGATTTTTCTGATCATTTTTCATATATAATTTATTTCATTCTGAGCTACGGTTGATTTTATATGATTTTTAGAAGTTTGCATTATTTTCTGAAATTTCCTGAATAAGAATAAATCCAGAAAATAATTAACTACGTCACTGTGACGTCAGCAGTCAACAGGCGTCGACCAGGTCAAACCTGACCAGTGGGGTCCACTGGTCAGCGACACAGTGCTGTTCAGTGTCAATGACAGGTGGGGCCTGGTCAACGGCCACATCAGCACAGTCAACTCTGACTGGTGGGTCCCGTGTGTTTATAAACTATTCTAAACAGAAATAAAACATAGATTATTTAGGGCGTGGGGCCCAGGTGTCAGTGAGCTAGGTGGGTTGGTTAGTGGGGTGTTTAACCACTAATGGCGGCCACGTCAGCTACCGGCGTTTAGCCGCCGGCGACCAAATCCGCGGCGGAGGGAGTCGGGATTTCGCTGCAGGGCCCTAATTGGCGCGCGGGGAGCATCTACGTGAAGCTGGGGGGCTGCCGCGTCGAGTGGTGGTGGTGTTTGGGCTCGGGGTGGTCGGAAAAGACGCCGGCGATGACGTTGGCAGCTGCCGAATCTCGGGTGAGCTCGGGGTCATCGCTAGGAGGCACGGCAGGTGGTGCGGAGCGGTGCTACTGGCTCCTGGGGACACGGCGGGTGCGGTGAAGCGCTCAGTTGCGAGCTTGCGCGGCTGTGGCCACGGCTACACCATGGACGGCGGCGAGAAGCTCTCGACCGCGATGGGCATCGGTGTTAGAGGAAGAAAACGAGCCAGAGGAGAGGGGGAAACGACACAGGAGCTCACAGCGGGTGCAGCGGTGGCCTCAGCGAGCTTGGGGAGGCACCGGAGCGAGCGGAGCATCGAGGGGGATCTATGGCGGCCGGCGACGAAGATGATGAAGATGGCGTCGATGTAGGTCCTCCGGCGATGTGTGGCTAGACGGAGAGGACGAGGGAGGCGTGGCGATGCTCGTGGACACATCGGAGAGGCTCGGGGTTGGCTGCGGCTGCGGCTATGGCGAACGGCGGCGGTGGTGGCGTTCGGTGTTGAGAGGGAGAGAGAGCAGAAGAGGTGTCGGAGTAATGGGCCACGGGTAGGCCAACCCGGGTCCCAGGATCTTTCAAGACATCGGGGCAGGCCGCGCCCCTCAAGCCGAGTCCCAGATGGCGACTCCAAGGCCAGCCGAGTCCCAGATGGCGACTCCAAGGCCAGCCGAGTCCCAGATGGCGGCTCCCAGACCAGCCGAGTCCCAGATGGCAACTCCAAGACAAGCCGAGTCCCAGATGGCGACCTCCAGAGGGGCTGACTATGGGAGTTAGCCCATGACTCTTCCCGAAGCCCGATGCGGGGTACGGTCACGACGTGGCCGTCCCTCCCCGCCTACGAAGGGCTGGCATGGCTACAGTGGGCCGTATCACTGGAAGATATCTGGTGAGGCGCGGCACTGTTGCCATGCCTGCCCTGACCTCAGCCACAGTGCGCGACGCACTGTGCCCACGACGCCGGCCCGTACGGCCCGGAGACCGCGGGGCCGCCTGTCAGTGGGGGGACCAAAGGTGGCCAGAGCGCCCCGAAGACGGCCCTATGGGATTCGGCCTCCCCGGAGTCGGCCGTCTCCCCTCCAGGGCCCCACGAGCCATTAACCAGATTGGATGGGGAATGGCAACAGTGATCGCCCGATAGACGGCGGCACTGTTGCCACGACCCAGTGACCAAGCCTGCGTCATCAGGAGCACCGCACAGTGTCAGGCCTGTCCGCGGGACCCACCAGTCGGCGGGCCCCAGAAGCCGGCGGGAAGGACGGCGGTGCGAGAGACAGACGGCTGGGGCCCGTGCCCAGCCGGATTACCATTGTACCCCCGGGGGGTAGACCTATATAAACCCCCCGGGGCACCCATGCAAAGGGTTCGGACCTTGATAGAGATAGACCACGTAACACAGGAAGGAGAGAACTAGCCTTGCTCTCTCCTGCCTCCCGATACAGCTCTAGGAGCACCGTTGTATCCACTTTGCTTTAGTGATCATGCGGAGACCCCGCAGAACAGCAGTAGGGGTGTTATCTCCCCGCAGAGCCCCGAAGCTGGGTAGGATTCGCCAGCGTGCATGTCTACGCCTCATCCCGTTTCCAGGCACCGGCGACGTTCTACTCGCCCCCACCATGATAGGACATCCTTTGGCATATGTCGCACCCAACCCCCGACATTTGGCGCCCACTGTGGGGCGTGGTGCACCGTCGTCCGGAGATCTGTTCTGGACGGGAACCCTCTTCCTCCCCGGTGAGCGCAGCCAGCCAGGCTCGCCGGACGGAGTCTGCATCGACGCGCTGCGCGGCGCTAAGGCCGCCTGCGCCGCGAGCAGCCTCGCCGAACTTGTCGGCGAAGTGCGCCTCTCCGACGAACCTGCATCCGATGTAGGCACAGGTGGCCCCGAGAGCTTTCTCGCGGGCCCCCTTGACCAACTCCACGTTGCCGGCGAGCCCGCCGTGGACTTGGAGTCCGTAGGCTCCACCGACCCGATGCTGGTCGACTCCGACGCCGTGCCGCTTGACATTTTTCCCACCAACGTGGTGGTCTACGACGAGCCGCTTCCGTGCGAGGAGAGCGGCGGAAGCGCCATCACGGAGGTGCTCGCCACCAATCACGGCGAGCACTCCGGCAAAGAAGCCCAGGACCCGCTTGCTGGGCCCTGCAAGACCTTACCGCGCCCATTCTAGAGGACGCAGACGCCGAGACGCTGGAGACACGCCGCCTTCAGATCATCGAAGGCGCCAAGAAGCTGGCAAGCATGAGGCGCTTGTCAGAGGCATACCAGCGCTGTAGGCGGCTCGCCGGCTCTGACTGGGCCGAGCCGTCTAGGCGCGGTCCGGCAGCGCGGCGCAGACATCGCCGACTTGTTCGGGGCAAAACGCCTCGTATACGCTACCCCTGCGGAGAACATCCGCGCCGCCCAAGCGGCGACTGACGAGCTGAAGAACTTCGAGGGCGAAGAGCGCCGTTTGATGATGGAGCGAGTCCAGCAACTCCTCGACGCGGTTGCTGTGCAGAACGCGGCCGGCGGCCGCGCGGACGCGCTGCAGCAGCCGAACGACGACTTGCCTCCCCGCCGAGATCAAGGCGCGACCTCTCGGACGCCGACTGGCGGGGTCCGCGGAAGAAAAGAAAAGGAGCCGGCTCTCAGTCACAGTCGGACTCACATCACCATCGAGCGCGACCAAGACGGCCGCCCAAGAGTAGTAGAGCGACGGGACGACTACATACTGCCCCCGCCCAGAAGAGAACGGCGAGTTTCCCTGCCGCCTGTTGAGCATCCGACTCTCGGAGGTCGCCTTGGCCGCCGAGAAGGAGTCAGAGAGAATGACGCCTGCCATCGGATCGACCGACTCCACCGATCCCTGGCACTGGAAGAAGAAGACGAGCTGGGTCCACCTTGCTTTGGGCCCCGCATCCGAGAGGAGCCCCTCCCCAAAGGGTTCACGCTCCCCCGAGACACACCCAAGTACACCGGCTCTGTGAAGCCGGAGGACTGGCTGATAGACTACTCCACAGCCGTCAGCATAGCGAACGGCGACAAGCGAGTTGCCGTAAAGTACGTTCCTCTCATGCTCCAGGGCATGGCCCGGACATGGTTGAACAGCCTGAAGCCCAGCAGCATCAACAGCTGGGTCGACTTCACTGAAGCCTTCATCCGCAACTTCACGAGCATGTACAAGCGACCTCCCAAGCCGCGTCAGCTTTCCTTGTGCGTGCAAGGCCTGATGAATCGACGCGCGACTACCTCACGCGCTAGGGCGAGCTTCAGAACTCCTGCAAGGGCGTGCACGAGGTGCAGGCTATCGAGTACTTCACTTCCAGGTGCCGAGAGGGCACCCTCTTCAAGCACAGGCTCCTCTGCGACGAGCCAGAAACCCTCGACGAACTGCTAGTCATAGCAGACAAGTACGCCACGGCTGACTCATCCATGAAGACGGAGATTCAAGTCAACGCAGTTGGCAAGGTGACTCCCCAGGCTCCCAGAACTCCGGCCGGAGACACCATTCGGCGACAGCAACAGAACGACAACAAGCACAAGGCCCAACAGCCGACTTCCAACAGTCGGCAAGTGGCGACAGTTGAAGACCAACAGCCGGAGGGGCAGCCTCCGGCCAAGCTGCAGAAAGGCGGCAAATCCAACTGGTTGCCAGCTTTCTCCTACCAGCAGACTTTGGATGGTCCCTGCAAGTTCCATAGTGACGCGAAGCCGTTGAACCACACCACCAGAAAGTGCCACTGGCTCACCAGAATCACCAAGGGAGACGGCCTCACTCCCCCTCCGCCTGCTGGGTCGCTGCTTCCGCAGCCGCCCCAGCAGCCGGTGGCTCGGCCAGTCGACGCAGTACAAGACGAGTTCCCAGAAGAGCACGGAGCCTATGTGGTATTCACCAGTGTGGCAGAGGACCGGCGCAGCAGGCGCCAACAGCAACAAGAAGTAAATGCAGTAGCAACAGATACTCCGGAGTTCATGCATTGGTCCGAGAGGCCTATCAGTAATGCCGAGTTCGGGCTCTTATGCCCGGGTCCTAGGTGCCACCTTCGCCACTGATAGGCGGGCCGCCCGTTTTTCGCGAGTCCTGATAGACGGAGGCAGTAGCATCAACATCCTGTACAAGGACACCATGGAGAAGCTAGGAATCAAGTGAAGACAGCTGCAGAGCAGCCGGACTGTGTTCCATGGAATTGTACCCGGCCTTTCCTGGTCGCCAATCGGCAAGATCCTGATAGACGTCCTCTTCGGAGACAAAGATCATTTCCGCCGAGAGACGGTCTGGTTCGAAGTGGTAGACTTGGAGAGCCCGTACCACGCCCTGGTTGGCCGACCTGCCTTGGCCAAGTTCATGGTGGTTCCTCACTACGCCTACCTTAAGATGAAGATGCCGAGTTCCAAGGGGATTCTGACCATAGCCGGTGATTACAAGAAGTCGTCCACCTGCGCGGCCGAGAGCAGTCGGCTGGCCGAGTCCTAGGTGATCGCGGCCGAGAAGCGGCTCCTTGACCGGGTTGTGGCGATGGCAGGAAAGCAGCCAGAGATGTCGCCGGACCCCAAGGAGTCGGAAGCAGAAGGATCATCCAAGCCGGCCAAAGAAACCAAGAAGATACCCTTGGACCCGGAGCACCCAGAGAGGCTCGCTGTCGTAGGCACAGGCCTCGACAGCAAATAGGAAGGCGAGCTCGTCGATTTCCTCCGTGAGAATCGAGACATCTTCGCATGGTCCCCCAAAGACATGCCGGGTGTACCGACGGAATTCGCTGAGCACAAGCTACACGTCAGGCCAGATGTGAAACCCGTCAGGCAGCCCTTGCGCCGCTTGTCAGAAGAGAAAAGAAGAGTTGTTGGAGAGGAGATAGCCCGGCTCCTGGCAGCCGGCTTCATCATGGAAGTATTTTTCCCAGAGTGGCTGGCAAACCCGGTTTTGGTGCTAAAGAAGAACAAGCAATGGCGGATGTGTATCGACTACACAAGCCTCAACAAAGCCTGCCCTAAGGACCCGTTTGCTTTACCAAGAATTGATCAGGTGATAGACTCCACAGCCGGATGCGAGCTGCTGAGTTTCCTAGACGCATATTCAGGATATCACCAGATCAAGCTGAACCCAGCGGACAGACTGAAGACTGCCTTCATCACGCCATTCGGAGCCTTCTGCTACCTGACAATGACGTTCGGCTTGAGGAATGCCGGCGCCACCTTTCAGCGTTGCATGCAGAAGTGCCTCCCCAAGCAGCTCGGCAGGAATGCCCATGTCTATGTGGATGATGTGGTGGTGAAGACGGAGAAGCGTGGGACGCTGCTGGAAGACCTCAAGGAGACCTTTGAGAACCTGCGCTGATTCCAGATCAAGCTCAACCCAGAGAAGTGCATTTTCGGAGTACCAGCCGGCCAGCTCCTTGGCTTCATGGTCTCCGAACGCGGCATAGAGTGCAACCCCGTGAAGATCAAGGCCATCGAGAGGATGGAGGTACCCAGCCGACTGTTAGATGTGCAGAAGTTCACCGGCTATTTGGCATCCATCAGCCGATTCATCAGTTGGCTGGGCGAGAAAGCTCTACCCTTGTATCAATTGATGAAGAAGACCACCTTTTTTGAGTGGAACCACAAGGCGGATGAGGCATTTCTCCAACTGAAGAAGATGTTGACTACTCCCCCTGTGTTGGCGGCTCCGACTCCCAAAGAGCCCATGCTCTTGTACATCGCCGCCACCAGCCGAGTAGTCAACACAGTCATCGTAGTCGAGCGCAAGGAGGAAGGCAAGGCGCTCCCAGTCCAGAGGCTGGTATATTACCTGAGCGAGGTACTGTCGAACTCCAAGCAGAACTACCCTCACTACCAGAAGATGTGCTACGGTGTGCATTTTGCCGCCAAGAAGCTGAAGCCTTACTTTCAAGAACACCCAATCACCGTGGTTTGCACGGCTCCGCTCGCCGAGATCATTGGAAGCCGAGATGCCTCCGGCCGAGTACCCAAATGGGCTATAGATCTGGCTCCTTACACCATCTACTACCAGCCCCGCACCGCCATCAAGTCGCAGGCGCTGGCCGACTTCCTCGTCGACTGGGCCGAGACCCAGTACTTGCCGCCAGCGCCTGACTCCACCCATTGGCGGATGCATTTCGACGGCTCCAAGATGCGCACCGGCCTGGGAGCCGGCGTCATCCTCATCTCCCCCAAGGGTGATAAGCTCAAGTATGTGCTGCAGATCCACTTTGCCGCCTCCAACAACGCCGCCGAATATGAGGCGCTCATTCATGGGCTCCGGCTTGCCAAAGAACTCGGCATTCGCCGGATCCTGTGCTATGGCGACTCCGACTTGGTGGTACAGTAATCATCTGGCGACTGGGACGCCAAAGACGCGAACATGGCGAGCTACCGTTTCCTGGTGCAGCAACTCAACGGATCCTTCGAGGGGTGTGAATTCCTTCACGTGCCAAGAAATGACAATGATCAAGCAGACGCCTTAGCACGAGTCGGCTCCACTCGCCAAGCAATACCTTCCGGCGTCGCTCTACAGCGCCTCCTCAAACCGTTTATCAAGCCTCACCAGAGTCAGACTCCATCTTTGCGCCGGCTCCTCCAGAAGTAGTCGGATCCGACTCTAGAGCCCTAGCCAACGGCCCCAAGAAAATCACAGTCGAAGCTGGCCCAGGGACTTCGGAACCCGGCCCGGGGACTGCGCCAGCCGGCCTGGGGACTTCAGAGCCCGACCCGAGGACTGTGCCAGCCGACTCGGGGACTTCAGAGCCCGACCCGGGGACTGTGCCAGTCGGCCCAGAGACTCCATCAATCCATCAAGCGGTCGCGGACTCCAGCCCGCCGCCTCCCAGCCCGGCCGCCCTTGTCCAAGTTGCTGTGGTAGCAGTTGAAGAGATAGCAGCACCCTCATGGGCACAACCCATCCTTAAGTTTCTAGTAAACAGAGAGCTGCCGACTGATGAGATCCTGGCTCAGCAAGTGCAACGCCGAGCAGCAACATACACCATAATCAACACAGAGCTAGTCAGGCGCAGCGTCACTGGCGTCTACCAGCGCTGCGTAGAGCCAAAACAAGGCCAAGCAATCCTCAGAGACATTCATCAGGGCGAGTGCGGCCACCATGCGGCTTCAAGAGCACTCGTCGCCAAAGCTTTCCGGCACGGCTTCTTTTGGCCGACTGCCCTAGAAGAGGCTAAAGAGTTAGTCCAAAAATGCAAGGGGTGCCAGATGTTCCGCTCCAAGCCACTTCAGCTGGCTTCTGCGCTGAAGACAATCCCCATCGCCTGGCCCTTCGCGGTTTGGGGCCTGGACATGGTGGGACCATTCAAGACGGCCCGAGGCGGCCTAACTCATCTGCTTGTCGCGGTGGACAAGTTCACCAAGTGGGTGGAACTAAAGCCCATCAAGAAGTTGAACGGGCCAACTGCAGTAACTTTCATCGCTGACATCACGGTGCGGTATGGCATACCGCATAGCATCATCACCGACAATGGCACAAACTTTGCCAAGGGCGCCTTGGCCCGTTTCTGCGCGACGCAGGGCATCCGACTGGACTTAGCGTCCGTTGCCCATCCGCAGTCAAACGGCCAGGTGGAACGAGCAAATGGCCTCATCCTGTCCGACATCAAGCCTCGCCTGGTCGAACCACTCGAGCGTCCGGCCGGCTGCTGGGTTGAGGAGATACC
This sequence comes from Triticum timopheevii, assembly GCA_963921465.1. Taxonomy (NCBI): domain Eukaryota; kingdom Viridiplantae; phylum Streptophyta; class Magnoliopsida; order Poales; family Poaceae; genus Triticum; species Triticum timopheevii. Next base: position 149,186,856 of record OY997270.1, read on the forward strand.
AGCCGTCCTCTGGAGTCTGCGCACGACTCCAAACAAGTCAACTGGATTCACGCCTTTCTTCCTCGTCTACGGTGCCGAAGCCTTCATCCCAACGGATATAGAGTTCGACTCTCCACGAGTCACCATGTACACCAAAGAGGAAGCTGAAGAAGCACGCCAAGACGGCGTCGACCTGCTGGAAGAAGGCCGACTGTTGGCACTCAGCCGGTCCGGCGTCTACCAGCAGTGTCTGCGCCGATACTACAATCAAAAGGTCAAGCTGAGATCGTTCCAAGAGGGCGACCTTGTGCTCCGGCTGATTCAGAGAACAGCAGGCCAGCACAAGTTGTCGGCACCTTGGGAAGGTCCCTTCATCATCAGCAAGGTGCTAGGGAACGATGCCTACTATCTGATTGACGCTCAGAAGCCTCAAGCGCGCAAGAGGGACGACTCCGGCAAAGAAACAGAGCGCCCGTGGAATGCAAATCTTCTTCGAAGATTTTACAGTTGATGCAGTATGTATCGCACTACCCCCTTTGTATTAAAGTACTAAAACCTTGGGCCCCCCGAGACAAGCTCGGGGACTGCCTTTTTTGCTTGTATGATAAGAATCACGCTTCCGAATATACTACTCTTTTTATAATACCATCTGGCACCGGGTCCAACTAGTCGGCCCGGGGACTTGCCGTCTTGCGCTATGAAATGCTTCCTGCGGTCGGACAAGTAATGTGTTGCGCTCAAGCCGTCTCCTGTCGAAAGCCGCAGCTCGCAGAGCGACTGTGGTAGACGGAGAACAAGCAAGAACGGGCGCACACACGAAAAATGGCTAAGGACCTAAAGCATACACATAGCTCAAGCCGGCTCCCAGCCTCTCTCTGCAGAGCCGACTCATAAGTAGTCGGCTCGCCGACTTAACTTCTATCTGAGGCAGCCGACTCTTGGATAGTCGGCCTGTCGCTTTCTAGCCGACTTGCTAAAGAAACTCTAAACGGCCAAGTACTTGCCTTCCTGAGGTAGCCGAGCACTTGACCCAGCGACAGTCCGCAGAGCGGCTGTCCAGACGGCAAGGCGGCAACAAAGGAAGGTGGCAAGGGAAAAAGCCTAAGGAGCAATAAGCAAGAAAAGGTGGAAATCGGATAAATATTTACATAGGCCCTTGGCCGAATCTTCGAATAGAAATTCAAGATACACCCCACGGGTGGAACTGTTCGAATCTAACAAGTGTTCAAAAGATTACTAAAGACAGATAAACAGAGGCAGAAAAAGCAGTCTAGGAGGCGGCCTCCGGGGCCGGAGGATCGGAGGTGACGGCAGTGTCGGGTGCCGGGGCAGTCGGCTGGGCGGTCTCGGCTTGGTCGCCTCCGGCGGCAGTCGCCTTGTCAACACGCGGCTCGTTGCTGGAGGCGTGATCGAGCTGAGGCTGGTCGCCTGCTCCGTCTTCTGGCGCCTCCGCCTCGCCTCCGTCCTCCGCCTCGTCCTCCTCCTCGGTGCTGGAGTCGATCACTTCCGCTGAGTCTTCGCCATACTCCGGGTTCATCCCAAACCAGTCTAGCGGCACTTCCTCACCGCCTTCAGCTCGCTCGGGCACAAAGACGTTGGTGTCCGTGTACTCGGCGATGGCTGCCGCACGCTCGACAAGGGCGCCCTCCACGGCCTCCAGCTCGGCCTGGGCTTCTGACCGGAACGCGGCCAGGCGGTCCAGGTCCAGCCCTGGATACCACGCCTTGACGAACTCCAAGGCCCAGCGCGCTCCGGCCCGGGCCGAGGAGCCCTTCCAAGCCTCAAGACGGCCGGCGGCGACTTCCAGCCAGTCGGCAGTCCGACTGGCGGTGCGCAGAGCCGGCATGTCTGGCCACAGGGCAGCAACCGCCTAGGCGCCGGCACGCTGAAGCCGGCGAAGCAGCCGGTGAGCCGGACGAAGACGGGCTTCAATGCTCAGGAGCTGCTCGTCGATGGTTCGGGGGGCATTGGCGGCGATCTCCTCACCCTTTGCCCTTCGCGCCTCCCGAGCAGCCTCGATGGCCAGAGGGACCGCCTGCGAATGACCAGGAAAGAAGTCTGCCAAGAGAAAAAAGAAGAAAGTCGAAAAATCAGAAGTCAGCTAGACACATAGTCGCAAGCTCGAAGAAACGAAAGAAACTTACCATCAACGATGTCCTCAATCTCGTGGTAGCCGGAGGTCAGCATCGCCTCCCTATCGGTCCAGGCGGAGCGCTCGATCTCGAACTCAGCCATGAGAGCGGCCTCCCGCGTCTTGGCCTCGCCTTGAGCCTTCTGGAGCAGCTCCTTCTGCTCGGCCAGCTGCGCCGCCAGAAGGTCACGCTCCTTGGCGAGCTTGCCGCACTCCTCCTCCTTGGCACGCCGAGCGGTGTTGGCCTCACCCAGCTGCTCTTGAAGAGCGGTGTTGGCACCTGAAGAGCAAAGAAGAGACAAGCAAGTCGTCAGTAAAGTAGATCGCCGGGGAGATCCGGCCCGACTGCTCAGCAGTCGGCCCGAATCTCGGGGACTACAGCCCGCGGGTGCGCTAGCGCGCCCCCGCGAAGAAGGAAGAAAAGAGCTCACCCCGGCTTTCCACCAAGTCGGCGGTCCGCTTATTCAACTCCTCGACATTGCGGTTGAAGGCAGTGGCGCGGAGGTTATGATACTCCTACAAAAAGCCGACAAAGACGAAGTCAGTATTCGGAACTCGCCAGAGGGAGTCCCGACCCGCCTGCTCAGCAGACGGCCCGGAACTCGGGGACTACACCCAGTGGGTGCGCTGGCGCGCCCCCACAGAGAAAAACAAGAATCAGAAAGAAGAAGAAAACGTACTCGGACAGATGTCCGCACGGCCAGATGCGCCCTGGTGCAGACTGGAAGGGCGTCGCTTTCCGCGCGCAGCTTCTCCTGGACGTCCAGGAGCACTTGGTTCTGTGGTCCGGTGCCGCCTCCGCGCAACCACCCGGTGGGCACGGCACTGGAGGCCTCGACGTTCAGACTCGCCGAGCTTGCGGTGCCGGTTTCCCGAGCTCGCGGCACCGAGGTCGTCCTCCCAAGCCAGCGGTGCACCGGCACGGCGACTTGAAGAAGCAGCCGCGCCTTGGCCTCGTCCGTGATCGGTGGATCCGACTGGCCCACCGGCTGTTTGCCGTGCGGCCTCCCAGACGGTGGCGGAGTTGGCGGAGGCGGTGCGAGGGTGTCCGAGCCTGAAGCCTCGCCGCCCTCCTTCACGAGGGGGTTCTCAGTGCCGACCTCGCCGGTCTGCCCCGAGAACTCCGGAGCCGGCGGCGCCGACGACAACGTCGGGACGAGCATCGCCGATCGGCGACGCTCGGCCTCCTCAGCACGCCGTTTCGCCGCAAGGGCGGTTTCGGCGTCCTCCAGCTTCTTCTGGGCATTGGCAGCCGCCTTCTCGGCCTGCGCCTTCTCCAGGCGGTCGGCCTCCTCCTCGTTGCGCTTCTCCCGCGCATTCCGGTCCGTCGCCTCTCGGAGGTTGGCGGCGGGATCGGGCCGCCGAGTGTTGGCGGACATCTCTACCGACCCCATGAAGGAGGGGACAGCGACTCTCTCTAGGGAGAGGGGAGCCCTGAAGTAGAACGGAGGGAGAATAAAGGAAAGTTCGGGCAAGATTCAACAAAAGGAAATAAAGAGCATGAAGACTTACGCCGAGACTAGCGGCGGCCTTCTCACTTCCCTTCGGAAGCGGTTGGCCTTCGCGGCCGCCTCCTCCCGTTTCGTCGCGGCGGCTGCCCCCTTGAACTTCTTCAGTTTGCCTCGAGGCGCACTCGGCCCGGCGTGACGCCTCTTCGCGCCGCCTTGGCCGGCCAGGCTGGCTCTTGGCTGGTGGCGCGGGGCGACTTCGTCGGCATCATCATCAGGCCAGTCGGCGAAGGTGGCCGAGGGCCTGAAGCCGCCGTCTGCTCCTTCTCTGCCGCCTTCGGCGTCGGCTTCCAACGCCGCTGCCCCCAAGTCGGGGTCGTCAACGTTGCTGTCCGCGCGGTCAGGGACGTATTCGCGGGGCTGTCTCGTTGCGCCGGCGGCGGGCTCCATGAGGGGGTTCTAGCCAGAAGAAACCAACCAGAGTTAGAAGCCGGAGTCGGCTGCAAAGTGGACAAAGCTACAGAGAAATATGACTTACCACTAGTGGGGGGTTGTCGCGCGAATACGGCTCCTTGCCGAACTGCCAGTCCTCTGTGAACTAGCAGTGCGCGATGTGGTTCACCAAGTTCGCCACCTCCTTGCGAGGCATCTCCTTGGTGCTCATCCGACTTGGATCTCAGAGGCCGCTCATCTGACAGATTAGGTGAGGCCGGCCTTGGAGCGGGAGGACTCGGCGCGCCACGAAGGCGGCCAGAAGGTCGGATCCGACGAGGCCCTCCGACTGCAGCAAGACTCGGAGTCGCGCTACGGCGGCGGCTCCGAAGGGAGTCAGCGATTTGGCCCGGTGAGACCAGCTGGGGAGCCTCCCAGTCAGGGGGGCGGCTTTGAAGATCGGCAGGTTGACCCAGTCGCCGTCGGTGGAGAGGTTCTTCACATAGAAGTACGTGCACTGCCACATCTTCACCGACTTTATCAGCGAGATGGGAGGAAAGGGATTATCGGCTGTCGAGCAACGCACCGCGACGTAGGTGCCGCACTGTGCCGGAATACCGGCGACGTGTGTGCCGAACTTCGAAGAGAAGAACTCCCCCCACAGCTCGAGGGTGGGGAGAACACCGAGGAAGCCTTCGCATAGAGTGGTGACGGCGGAGAGCAACACCACCGTATTGGGAGTAAGGTGGTGTGGTTGAAGACCGTGAAACTCCAAGAACGAGCGGAAGAACCCGCTCGCCGGCAGCCCCAGGCCGCGCATGAGGTGTGAGCGGAAGATGACCCGCTCGCCCTCCTCCGGCGCCGGTCGGATCTCCCCCGCTAGCGTGGGGCGGGTGCGCACAAGGTCTGCGCTGGGGAGACGACGGGTCTGGCGGAGGAACTCGATGTGTTCCTCCTCCACTTCCGAGCCGTCCCATACGCCGGAGCGCACAGCGGGGGCCGCGGCAGAAGAAGAGCTCATCGCCGCGGTGAGGAAGTGTTCTCGCTCGACGACGGGGGCGGGAGCAAGAGAAGGCAAGTGAGGCGGGAGAATGGGGGAGAAGGGTGCGCGTGCAGTGCCGCCCCGCTCCCCCCCCCCCCACCTATTTGTAGCCCTGCGGGCTGAGGAGCCGAGGGGGCGGGCGTGGGATTAACTGCGCACGATGCCCCACGCCGCCCCACGATTCACCCCACGACGTTACTACGCGCAGTAACGGCGTGGGGAAACTAACTGTCCACGGCCGCAACGGATCCGTTCGTATGCCAAGGCGCGGTAGTGGCGGGCCCCACCTGATGGCCCGTCCCGTCGCGCGCGCGGGTGAGCAGACTGTCCTCTCCACGTGGCGCTACACGATGGGGCCGCCTCGACGACAGCGGGGAAGCATATCAGATACGCCGCCCATTTTCTCGCCGCGACTTTGAAGCAGCGGCCCTTCGTTAAAAAATCTGACTTTCCACGAGTCGGCCGAAGAAAAGACGGCGGCCGAGTTCGGAATCTGCATGGGGGAAGAAGAAACTGTTAAAGCCCCACCAGGCGGCGTCCGCGGGGCTTCACCAGCTTCGGGGACTACTGTCGGAGTAATGGGCCACGGGTAGGACAACCCGGGTCCCAGGATCTTTCAACACATCGGGGCAGGCCGCGCCCCGCAAGCTGAGTCCCAGATGGCGACTCCAAGGCCAGCCGAGTCCCAGATGGCGACTCCAAGGCCAGCTGAGTCCCAGATGGCGGCTCCCAGACCAACCGAGTCCCAGATGGCGACTCCAAGACAAGCCGAGTCCCATATGGCGACCTCCAGAGGGGCCGACTATGGGAGTCGGCCCATGACTCTTCCCGAAGCCCGATGCGGGGTACGGTCACGACGCGGCCGTCCCTCCCCGCCTACGAAGGGCTAGCATGGCTACAGTGGGCCGTATCACCGGAAGATCTCTGGTGAGGCGCGGCACTGTTGCCATGCCTGCCCTGACCTCAGCCACAGTGCACGACGCACCGTGCCCACGACGCCGGCCCGTACGGCCCGGAGACCGCGGGGCCGCCTATCAGTGGGTGGACCGAAGGCGGCCAGAGCGCCCCGAAGACGGCCCTGTGGGAGTCGGCCTCCCCGGAGTCGGCCGTCTCCCCTCCAGGGCCCCACGAGCCATTAACCAGATTGGATGGGGAATGGCGACAGTGATCGCCCGATAGACGGCGGCACTGTTGCCAGGACCCAGTGACCAAGCCTGCGTCATCAGGAGCGCCGCACAGTGTCAGGCCTGTCCACGGGACCCACCAGTCGGCGGGCCCCAGAAGCCGGCGGGAAGGACGGCGGTGCGAGAGACAGACGGCTGGGGCCCGTGCCCAGCCGGAATACCATTGTACCCCCTGGGGGTAGACCTATATAAACCCCCCGGGGCACCCATGCAAAGGGTTCGGACCTTGATAGAGATAGACCATGTAACACAGGAAGGAGAGAACTAGCCTTGCTCTCTCCTGCCTCCCGATACAGCTCTAGGAGCACCATTGTAGCCACTTTGCTTTAGTGATCATGCGGAGACCCCGCAGAGCAGCAGTAGGGGTGTTATCTCCCCGAAGAGCCCCGAAGCTGGGTAAGATTCGCCAGCGTGCATGCCTACGCCTCATCCCTTTTCCAGGCACCGGCGACATTCTACTCGCCCCCACCATGATAAGCCATCCTTTGGCATATGTCGCACCCAACCCCCGACAGGAGGGGGAGGAGCACAGGGAGAGTGAGAGAGAGCCAGAGGGGTTGCGTGTCGACGTCCAGGGTGTCCAGAGCGACGTCGGGGAGGCGGCGGGAAGCAGGAGGTGGCCGAGGCATGTGGGCGCGCACGACGGCCACACGCCTCTCGTCCTACTGGCGAGAGGTGGGAGATGACTGGCAGCGGCACTGGGCTGGGCCGGCCAGGTGGGCTGCCTACTGGGCCGTCCAGGTAAGCCAGGTAGGTCTCTCTCTCTCTCTCTTTTGTTTCATGTTTTCTATTTCTGTTTTTTTGTTTTGATTTGATTTAGAACATCAAATCATTTTTATAAACTTTCTGCAAATTGTTATGTGAGCTCTGGGCTAGCCCAAGGTCACATGCAACTTACAAAAATGTTTGAGCTTTATTTCTTATATAATAGAAATAAACCCAACTCAAATATGTCATTGATTTAATTCAAAAGGCCCAAAATAAATATTTCAGTCACTCCGAAAATATTGGTTTGCATTTTACCTCGTGCCAATATTTTTACAGAATAACATGAACATTTTGTTGGACTCATTTGATGAGATTTAAATGTTGGTTATTTTTAGAGGTTTTCTGAGGCTTTTGAAAAATTCCTCAATTTAAGTTTCATTTGAATTTAAAAATGATGCTCACATGGAAGCTAGCATAGGTCAGGTCAGAACTAGGGATGTGACAAAAGGGTCACTGAATTAAATTATATAATATTAGCATTCGGGCATTTAAATGTTATAAAATATTTTAAATGATCAAATAATCTGAAACTATAATGTTTACTGTTGTATATATTCTAAACAGTAGGCTCGAGCAAGTTTCATGATTTTTGGAGGAATCTAGGTATTTTTAATAAAGCCCTGAAGTTACAGAAAAAATAGAAAACAAAAATTAGTAAAGAAAAGGAACTTACCTGGCCTTACCTGGTAGCCCACCAGCAGCCCAGTCCACCAGAGCCGGCCCAGCCCAACCTAGCGAGGGGCAGGTTTGTCTTCAACCCCTCGCCAGGAGGACAAGTCGTGGCAGAGCGCGCTTCGCCGGTCGCCACCTCCTGCTTCGACGTGTCCCAGCTGCCCCCGACCCCTCCAGTGCGCTATTGGAACGCCCTCGACCCCCTCGACCGCTATCCCTTCTCTCTGCTCGCTCTAGCTCTCTCCCTCGCTCGATTTGGACCACCACCGAGAGCCACCAGAGGGCGCCGCGGCCGCATCCATAGCCACCGCGCACCCTAGGTTTCGTCGATGGGTCATGTGTCACCGCCGGACTCTGCTTCGTCTCCAAGATGACGCACGCGGCCGGAGAAGGCACCAGGCGACCGCAACGTCGCCATCTTCCTCCTCTGCCCCGACGACCACCGTCGTTCGATTCGCGCCGTCGAGAGCTTCCCCGACCTTGACGTTTTCTACACTGGAGTCTCCGTGAGCTCCTCTTCCTCTCGCTTCTTTCCAATAGCCCGTTCCCGCCCCCCTAGCATGCTTTCTGCCATGGCCATGAGCTCGCCGCCGCAATGACCGATGAGCTCGTTGTTGCCGAGCCCCCCTGACCTGCGCCTCTGTTCATCTTGCTCCTCGCGTGCCGTAGATGCCGCCCAGCTACCCAGTTTGGTCGCCCGCAAGATGCAGCCCCGTGCACGAGCTAGCCTGAGCACCGCTGCCACTTGAGCTCGCCGTCGCCGCTGCTAAAGCCAGCCTCTGTACCTGCTGCAGCCACCACACGACGCATCGCGTCACGCTAATTACGTAGAGCCCAGCCCCGCTTGCTCTCGTCGCCGGAGATGGCCGGACGAGGAGCGCCGCTGCGTCCTGCTTACCACCAGCGGCTAATCGCTGTTTAGATGACGTGGCGTTATTAGTTTAGAGTTAAGCATGCGCCTAATTAACCACCACCCAACACAGTCACTGACACGCGGGCCCGCAGATAATTAGCCCATGTTTAATATCTAGTTAACAGTGAGTCTATGACATGTGGGCCCTGCAAGTCAGTTTTGACCAGGGCCGGGTTAGTTGACCGCTGACGTCACACTGACGCTGGGCTGACGCAGTAATATATTTTCTGGATTTAAAATAATTCAGAAAATTCCAGAAAATGTGCAAAACTTCTAAAATTCATATAAATTCAACCATAACACCAAATGAAATAATTTATATATGAAAAATGATCAGAAAAATCCAATCTATCCATCTGTACCATTTGCATGCATGTTAGAGCAATGTATGACTGCTGTTTAGGACAAATCATATAATGGCATTTAAACTTTCACATATGAAGTTTGAATTTGAACCTACGGTTCAAACCAACTTCATTTAATCTGGTTGCTAGTTGCATTAGCTCAATCAACAGCATATTACCATGTCATATTCATACATCATATTGTGCATTGCATTTGTTGTGTTCTTCCTTGTTTCCCGGTATTTGTCCCCTCTCAGTAGACGACGTTCTGACGATGTTATCGATGACACAGATGAAGAGCTATACTATCTTCAGAAGTGCCAGGCAAGGAAAACCCCTTTGTTCATTCCAATACAATCCCATCTCTCGCTCCTGCTCTCTTTTACTGCATTAGGACAAAAACGATTCAACTGTTACATGCTGCGGTAGTTGAACCCCTTTCCTCTGCATGACTTGTCATTGCCACAGTAAATAGATGAAACCCACTAGCATGAGTAGGAGTTGTTTGAGCCCTGATGTGCCTACTCATTCATGCTTGTTTGTCATGCCGGCTACTACTTAGAGTTGAGTCAGGTCTGATTCATCGGGGATGAATTGGAGGTGTGTGAACATGTCCTACTGTGTGTGAGCTAAGTGTGTGAACACGATTTGGTAAAGGTAGCGGTGAGAGGCCATGTAGGAGTACATGGTGGGTTATCTCATTGAAACCGTCCTCAGGAACTGAGTTCTGTTTTTGTGATCCATGAACAGTTACTACCACACATTGGGTTCCAGTAACTCGACCCCTCTCGACTTACTAATCAACTCGATCTCTGTCCAGGAGTTGTAACTAGTTTCTGGTGTTTGTAGGTAGTGTTAGTAGTCTACCAAGTGGCACCCGGTATAGGTGGGCATGGGACAGACTAGGCACAGTGGCCCGGTGTACCAAGTGGCACCCGGATGGTAGGCTTGGGAACCCTGCACACATCATTTGGGGCCGTGAGAGACTCTCCGGCCGGATCTCCTTATGGATGGAACCCGAACAGGCGATAAACTTGGACTAGAGACTTGTGTGGTTAGTCAGGTCGTGGCCGACTCCCTCACCAGGCTTCGGCTTGAAGGTTGCCGAGATACACGACGTGTACATGGTGGTAAGTGGTGAGAGCGTGTGTGAAGAAGTACACCCCTGCAGGGTTAACATTATCTATTCGAATAGCCATTTCCACATTAAAGGACTTCTGGGTTGCCTGTACAGTTCATTAACAACTGAAAGTGGATACTCTAAAATGATGCATATGTAGTTAGTTATGATGTAAGTCTTGCTGGGTACATTTGTACTCAAGTTTCCCTCATTTATGTTTTTGCAGAGAGACTTCCATCTCACTAGTAGTTTCGCGTGGACCTCGACGTTTAGCTTGTTACCTCAGCTACGATCTTGTGCCCTCGGCAGGATATGGTAGATAGTCAGGCTTCTCAGCCTTTTTCTTTTGTAGATGTCTGTACTCTGACATGTTAAGTTTCTGCTTGTGCTTTGACTTGTGTGCTCTGAATGTTGGGTCATGAGACCCATGTTTGTAATACCTCGCTCCTCGGAGCCTATGGAATAAAATACTTGAGTTGTAGAGTCATGTTGTGATGCCATGTTGTATTTGCACATATCGAGCATATTGTGTGTATGTTATTGAAATGCTTGGTATGTGTGGGATCTGACTATCTAGTTGTTTATCCTTGGTTGCCACTCTTACCGGGAAATGTCTCCTAGTGCTTCCACTAAGCCCTGGTAGCTTGCTACTTCTCTGGAACACTTAGGCTGGCCGGCATGTGTCCTTCTTCATTCATGTGTCTGTCCCTTCGGGGAAATGTCACGCGGTGTCTACCGGAGTCCTGTTAGCCTGCTACAGCCCGATTTACCGGAGTCCTACTAGCCCAGTTGCTACAGCCCGGATTCACTCGTTGATGACCAAAACGTTCGTTGTTGGGTCATGGATGCCTGTCCCTGTAAGTTAGTGCCACTTTGGGTTCACGACTAGTCATGTCAGCCCGGGCTCCTTGTCATATGGATGCTAGCGACACTATCATATACATGTGCCAAAAGGCGCAAACGGTCCCAGTCCTGGTAAGGCGACACCCGTGGGAATACCGTGCATGAGGCTGCAAAGCGATATGAGGTGTTACATGCTAGATCAGTGTGGCATTGAGTCGGGGTCCTGACATAATCTTTGAATCGGACATTTCACTGAATATATCTATAACCCATTTATCAGTAGGTTAACTAGGTCCATAATTAATATATTTGAGGCTACATAGCAACATGCATTATACTGAATGACTAAATATGCAATCCCAGGCTACATAGCAACAAGGAAGAGTGTTACCTTAATGTTTGTGTTACCTTAATGTTCTGATGATTTCTAGATATACATGAATAAAATCTTATATAACGGGATGAAGGGAGTGTTGTACTACATCATTTTGCAATTGTTGTTTAGCTTCTATTATTAACTAGGTGCTTTTAGGTACACATGTCATTGCCAAAGATCCACACTTCGACCCTTTCTGTATATGGGGCAATGAGATATTCATGAACCAGCATCAAGTGAGCAAACTAATAAAGATTGTTATTAAAATGGGTCAAAAGATATCAATTGAACTATTTGTTTACACTTTATGCAAGACAACAGTGAACTGTAGGATGGTAAGTAATAATCCTGTAGCCTTCTTTTTACTGCCCATAATGAGTTGGGTTAGATGATAATGTCTGAATCTTTTTTCCTTTGCAGTGGATCCTGAAGCAGTTTACTCAAGATTACCTCTCAAACTACATGATTGGCGGCCGGCCTTCACAAGCGGTTGGACTAGAGTCATGTGTGCCTTCTGCATCCAGGAGAGCACAATAGGTCCATTCCACTTCACCTTGTTCAGCAACTAGAATGTCTATCACCTCTTTCTTTACCATCTGTAATAGTATAAGTATAGAACCCTGGTTCATCAATCTTTATTTGGTGCTTATGTAATTCTTAAACAAATGTACCTGTGAATTGAATAATGCATTGGTTGTTTGAACCTGATGGATATGAATAAAGATATAGCCTACTTTCAAGTTTAAATAGGGTACAATTTTAAATAGCAGCAATTAAATTAGGGCAAAATTACGGTGTGTAGGTCATTACGGTGCACACGGTTAATAAAGCACAGTGCGATATACATCATAATCCGACACGGTTCACGGAGAGGAAATGTGTGTAACAATGCACAGTTGCTCTTTGCAAAGCGCGTGTCATGTCAGACACTATCACATACGGTGCGGGAAAACAAAATGTGTGTGAATGTCTACCTATCATACACGGTTTATAATCATTAACTGTTTGTGATGTGCCAGGCATCGTAAACATAGAGACAGTTTGGTATGTGCCTAGAAAACTCCCGTGCCTAGAATCTGCATGGTTTTAGGTAAAACCACAAAACTCCGACTGTGATGGCAATGCGAGCACAAACGAGTAGCAATGATGAAGTGTTTTGGATATTCGAGACATCGGAAACGGTTATATAGGGGCAACTGTATGCATCAAGGCTCCCTATCCCAGACAGTTTCTGGGTCGTTTGGGAAGGACCCCCCTATCGCCCACACTCACTTGGCAAAGGTTCCAAATGCCATCACGGAAAGGGGTTAAAAACCGTTTCTATAACACCTCGCTGTACCAGTGTAAGGACCCATCATGGATATGATTTTGCTATAAATCTATACAATTTTGAGAACGTATCCCATTTTGATTGCCCAAATTGGGAAGCACTTTGAAAGACATATGATTTTCATGAGGGTATGTGTGTCACCATGGATCTTGATGATCCTGACATCAACGAAGACAATATGGACATTTTGGTCCTTGTTGATATGCTCGCAATTCTACCTCTATATGAGTTTCTCAAACATAGTTATTAAGTAATTTATATTGTTTATTTCAAAATAGTTGACAGCTTATTTCCATTCTTAAAAGAATGTGCACGTGTTGAACTACGGTAACATCCATGGAGATGGCATGGTAAGATTTTTTACTATTATGACATCCATGCATCTTTTGCATAAATTCTTCTAAAACTAAACTACATAGCTTATTTTATATGTTTTTCAATAGAAAATCCCAAAGTATTATGTGCCTTATCTGATGTTTCCGGAAGCTCGCCTTTATGTTATGAGCTTACGGCCAGGTCATCCTACGCATCACTGTTGTTCATACCAAATTTCTAAAACCGATGAAGACATGTATGGTCAATCGTAGGGAGCTACTTGGAAGCAACATTGTGCGAAGGGCAAAAATTGGAGACAGGATAATCTCCATTCTCCATAATGGAGAGTCAGGGCCTATCTTGTTTTATGCTATTTTACCTAAGAGAGGGTAGTAGGTCCTATGAGAGGGGAGTAGGTCGTATGTTATATGTGTTATTATGTGCTACAATGTGTTAGAGTTGATGATGATGATGAGGAGGAGTTGTGATTATGACTAGTGACCAACTTGCTATATGATGTCTCATTGACGAAATTGATGATCATGAGGAGTTGTTATATGACAATGATGTATTATGATGATAAGTTGTTAATGATATGATGATGTTGATTTATTATATCATTGGGTGAAAGAACCGTGGATTAGTTTCAAGTGGATGGATCCATCCACTTGAAACTAATCCACGGTTCTTTCACCCAGTGATGTAATAACTCATTATGATGTAAAAACAATCTCTAAATTGCTAATGTATGAAAACTTGTATAATGGTGTATGAATACAACATAAAATGAAAAAATAGAATATGCAATAATAGTAGTACCGCGGGCACAGAGGCGCACTGCTAGTATTTACCAGTGGCGCTTCCTACGAAACGCGCTACTACTAAGTGTGTATAGTAGTAGCGTGCCTAGACCAATGCTATTGCTAACTTTTATCTGTAGTGTCATATCAGTAGTGCGTCCCCCGTGCTACTGATAGGCCAAAAACCTGCGCTACTGCTAGGCTTTTGCCTAGTAGTGTCCATCAGCGTTTGCCAGAAAAAGAAGGAAGCTCAACACCGACAAACATTTCTCGGCAGAGCTCCCTGAAGCCACTAGTGAGAAGCATATCGGAGGAGACTCTATGCTGACAGGTGAGATGCACTCTACGGCTGGACCCCAGGTTCTCGCTGTTGAGGAAAGTGCTCCCTCGATAGAAGAGATGCCTTTAGTCCTTGTCGTCGAGCCTCAAGCTCCAGCATGGGCACATCATATAGTCCAATTCTTGCAAACTGGAGAACTTCCTGATGACCAAGAGGAATCTGAGAAAGTGGCCCGGCAGTCGAGTATGTACAAGTTTGTGGACAACATTATGTACAAAAAGAGGCCAAATGGCGTGAAGCTGAAGTGTATCAGTCAAGAAGACGGACTAATGATGTTGGCGAAGATACATGGAGGCATGTGTGGCTCTCATTTAGGATCAAGAGCACTTGTCGGGAAAGCTTTCCGGCAGGGATTCTATTTTCCCACCGCCCTCTAGGATGCAACTGAGCTCGTCACCAAGTGTGAAGCATGCCAGTTCCACTCCAAGAATATTCACCAGCCAGCTTAGGCCTTGCAGACCATCCCTTTATCCCGGCCCTTCGTGGTCTGGGGGCTCACATTCTAGGCCCCTTCCCCCGTGCTACCGGGGGCTTTGAATTCTTGTACTTGGCAATCGACAAGTTTACAAAGTGGCTCGAAGTGGAACAAGTGAGAAAGGTGACAGCGCAGTCAGCTATCAAGTTCTTCAAAGGCCTGGTGTGTCGTTTTGGAGTACCCAACAGGGTAATTACCAACAACAGCACCCAGTTTATGAGCCGCTCCTTCATGCAGTACATCCAGGGCCTTGGAAGTAAGGTATCTTTCGCCTCTGTTGCGCACCCAAATAGCAATAGACAGGCTAAAAGGATGAATGCTGAAGTGCTGAAGTGTTGTGCTGGATTGATGAGTTGCCGGTGGTTCTTTGGTCAATCAGAACGACACCAAATCAAGCCACCGGCCAGACTCCCTTCTCCCTGATATATAGTGTAGAAGCAGTGCTCCGCATGGAACTCATATATGTGTCACCTCGAGTACTTGCATACGATGAAGTAGTGCAAGAGCAGCTATGGCATGATGATGTCATGCCCCTCAAGGAAGGTCATCTCTGGGCAGCTGTACATGTTGCATGATACCGGCAAGCCCTGCGCCGCTATCACAGCCGCAGGATTCATGCCTAGAGCCTTGAGGAAGGTGACCTTGTCCTTAGGCATGTTCATTCTGACAAGGGTTCAAACAAGCTAACACCAAAGTGGGAAGACCCTAACCGGGTAGTACGTGTCACTAGACCTGGCACAGTCCATCTAGAGACCAAAGATGACACTCCAATGCAAAACTCATGGAACATTCAGCATCTTCGTAAGTTCTACCCGTAAGGCACGGTTGTGGGGCCTTGCCCCGGCAACCTGTTTTGTACAAGCCTAGTCCCCAGGACTTGTAACCCTTTCTACAAAGCTAGACGCAGACCTTGTGCACAGATAATAAAATGAAGCGTTGTCATAAAACTTGCATACATGTTTTTCTTGAGTATGGCTTTATTGTGATTATAATAATCCTAAGATAAGGTGACTAGTTCCTTATGAAGGGCCATATGCAGTTATTTCTCCCCCCATCCTTCTTTTTGGTGGTAACAGAAGGATTCCTCTATGGGTGAACTCCCCGGAAAGAAAGGTGAGAGCGAGCCCATGCATTGGTCCTTGACAACTCCTCCTTATCAGAAGCGATAAGAAGAGTAGCAAACAAAGATAAATCATTTCCAACATTCCATGTAGTATCCACGTATGGGAAACTTGTACGTAAGTGAACCCTGTTGCTTCTATCTTTCGTACTCCCATCCTTGGTTTGAGTCTACTCTACAAGGTTTGTTGTAGTCACGACGGGAGAGGTTGACAAGAGGCTAGCCTTCATACATGCTCCTAACTTATTTTTCCATTGAGTTCATCAAGCGAGGTTTAGTGGCAGTTGTAATGAAGGTTGGCAAGATGCCTTGTTGGAGAACTTTTGTTAATTTGGAATTATTGAAGGTTCATCCTTCAATGTATTTCGGTGCAAGCACAAAAGCCCGGCAAGCATTTTTTTCCCATTAATATGTAGATAAACAAGTACAAATTATCCGGAGTATGAGCATGGATAAGGGACTACATTGTTTTAACTAAAATTTGGCTAGTGCCTACATCTTTTGATTTGAAAAAAGATAAGTGCCCCATAATGCGTTTCTTGTCCCTCTCCTCCTAGGAGATGCATCAAGAAGGAAAGGGGCAAAAGGAGCGCCTGGGCAGAAGCCCAGCCCGACCCTGTCAGGACCAACGGGATGTAGCCTGACAAGATCAGGAGGGTGCCTCCCTGTCAAGGAAGAAGAGGCCGGGGACGGGAAAAGCAGCTAGGCGATGCCTTGGTCGCCCCCGCCAGGACTAGAGGAATGCAACACACTACTAGGAAAAGTCCTACTAATGGCACACTGGTTTTGCCTACTAATGGCGCATTACCAGTGCGCCATTAGTAGTACACCACTAGTATTTTTTTTACTAATGGCGCACCACTGGTGCACCATTAGTATCTGGTATACAAATGGCGCACCATGCAGTGCGCCACTAGTGTCTTCTATACTAATGGCGCACCACATGGTAGTGCGCCATTAGTAACAATTTTTTTAATTTTTTTCTTCTTAATCTCAGGTCACTATTTCACCTATGAGATATCCAACACATATATATACAAGAAGCATCCATATAACAATGATAGCCAACACACAAGTTCCATCATATATACATACATAGCCAACACACAAGTTCCATCATATATACATACATAGCCAACACACAAGTTCCATCATATATACATACATCGCCAACACATAGTTCCATCATTACATATTACAAAAGTTTCACATTGTTCATCCAACACTGTTATCCATCATTTCACAAAAGTTTCACATTGATACAAAATAAAAATACAAATGGAAAAGAAGCACTCCCTCCATGCAAGCTTCCATGAATTAAATCAAATCTGCAAAATGATAAACAAGAAGTTAGAAGAAGAAAAAGAAGAAGACTAGAAGAATACTAGAAGAAGAAGAACACTAGAAGAAGAATAAGAAGAATTTTGGAAAAGAAGAAGAATAAGAAGAAGAGTATAAGCTTATTATGTAAACTTGATCATTTTGTGCTAACATAAGTTATTTTGGAGCTAACCTATAGGAAACTAAGCATATAAGCTCTAAGTTAGTATATTAGAGCCAACTTAGGTAAAATGAAGCTAACCTATGTCATTTTGGAAAAGAAGAAGAATAATAAAAAGACTATAAGCTTATTATGTAAACTTGATCATTTTGTGCTAACATAAGTTATTTTGGAGCTAACCTATGGGAAACTAAGCATATAAGCTCTAAGTTAGTATATTAGAGCCAACTTAGGTAAAATGAAGCTAACTTATGTCATTTTGGAAAAGAAGAAGAATAAGAAAAAGACTATAAGCTTATTATTTAAACTTGATCATTTTGTGCTAACATAAGTTATTTTGGAGCCAACCTATAGGAAACAAAGCATATAAGCTCTAAGTTAGCATATTAGAGCCAACTTAGGTAAAAATGAAGCTAACCTATAGGAAACTAAGCATATTAGAGATAACATAGGTAACTAAGTATATATATATCATTTTGGATAACTAACCTATAGGAGATCTGACATACCTGACAAAGTTCAGTTCTCATGCATTGTTATTCTCCTTCTCCTTCTCCTTCCTCTCCCTGATGCGCCAAGAGCGGCGAGGCAGTGGAGGCAGTGGAGGCAGTGGGATGTAGTCTTCTACCACAATTGGCGTGGTCATGTCGCCCAGCTGTGGGATCGGCGGCGCCACAACCGGTGCGTGGTCATTGTCAGGCACCACCACCATCGTGAGGCCACCTTCAGGCACGACCATCGCTAGGTCATCCTCAGCCACCTCCATCTCTTGCCCATGGTCAGCCACCACCATCTCTTGCCCTTGGTCAGCCACCACCAGCGCTAGGTCATCGTCAGCCTGATGCCCATCGTCATCCTGCAGCTCCTCATCCCCACTCTACTCCTCTTCTCCCGCACTCCAGTCCGGATCATCCTTCTTGTTGTCTATGCTGCTGCCAGAATCGCTGCTGCTTTCGCTACAGCCAGAATCGCTGCTGCTGTCGCTATAGCCATAGTCGCTGCTGCTTTGGATGTAGCCAGTGTCGCTGCTGCTGCTCCCATTACCTGTCCAAAATGCAACAATGACCGTTAACAATTGATGTGAGACAAAGCCAAATGTAGAGGAATAAGAAGAGGCAGAATGTACCGGCATCATCATCGGCAGCATAGCGCATGCGACACATAGTCGTGTTGAACACCTTCACGATGAGCATGGTGGCGGCATCATCATACCTGAAGAGAAGGAAGTACCCCAGCCGCAGGTCGTAGGCACGATAGAACTTCTCCCACCCACGAGACAAGTACATGTGGCCTTCCTTGATCACCAACTCCACATCCCACTGCCTGCGAAACCCGCTGCCGGCCTGTCGCAGCTTCACATTATTTGGCGGATCTTCACCCATCAGCATGTTCATAAAACTGTCAGGCAGTCTCTGCAGTTTGGGACAATGAGTGATGTAGCAAACAACAGATATCATAATGAGATGGGTGATGGGGAGATCTCTCGTTTTATATACCTGCGTCATGGATGATACTGAAGTCTCAAGTATGACAGTGAAGAACTCGGAAGCATCCAACTCATACTGCGCTGTCGCAGAGTAGCGGTGGCTGCTTCCCGCCATCTTTGATAAGAAGCAGAAGAGACCAATTAGTACCCTTACAATAGATCATAAAACATGCATGATAACAGGCATTAGTCACAAGTTCCCCATATGTCCTATTTTTTGTAAAGTCATGCTAAAATTCACGGAAAATTTCAGCATTACCTTTGCTGAAAATAGGACATATGGAGTACCCGAATTTGCCAGAACGGAAGTTAATCGACATTCCATCAAACTCAAGGGCCTCTCGGGGTACCTGCAAATTCATCATGACACAATGGTCAGAGACAAGACCAGCAAACTAGCACCACAATGTGCCTCTACTTTCATATGGATGAAAAGGCCACAGACCATATGGTCCTCTGCTTTCATATGGACAAAAATCAGCTCAACTTATGTGAGCTTCCGTTCCAGATCTAATAGGTCACCCAACAAAAAATCATCAATAGTTTAGCAAGTCTGTACAAACACAGAAAGAATAGAAAGTTTGCTGCCTATTTAAACACAGAAACAAAACACTACTTGAAACTCCGCTACATTTGGACCATGGCAATTTACTTTCATGGAGCATGACAAATGTATTTTACGGACCGTGGCATTGTTTTTACTATATGCGCCATGGAAAATTTCTTTTCTTTTTGCAACATGGCAAATTTTCTTTTGCACCAGGCCATGGAAAATATAGTCTATGCATCATGAAAATTATAGTGTATGGATCATGGCATTTTTTATTCTACATTTTTATTCTATGGATCATGCCAGGAAATTATAGTCTATTCATTTTTTTAATCTCTGGATCATGATCCAACAAAATTGCCATCTCCCATGGCAAGTATAGCCTATGCATCATGGAATTTATACTACTGCAACCACTGCAACCACCATCTCCCATGGCAAATATAGCCTATGCATCTCCCATGGCAAAATTATAGTCTATGCATTTTGAATTTTTGCCATGCTTTTCTTAGGAATCAAATATGTTCGTAAACCTTGCCATTGTAAAAAAATATGGTGCACAAGGCATGGAAGATGGTGCACAAGGCATGGATGTTCCACTTAGTTAAACACAATGCATATGCAAGAAACCAAATCTAATTGATCTCACATGACTCTGCTATATTGCAATTATCTAATTGTAAGATGTTGTGCACACAATAAAACATGCATAGCATACAAGAAGACAGAAGTAAAGAATTTGCATAAGTTTGGATCAAGAATTACCTTCAACCTAGGAGAAGAACACCACTGCAATCTGGGAGAAGATTACCACTGCAACCACCAGTACACCACCGCAATCTTGGACAAAACAGCAGGTCAACCTGCGAAATAAAAACCAGCAGAGGATCAGGGTTCATGTCGAGCTGCTCGAATGGAGACCACATGATTCAAAATACCTTCAACCTGCTACAACCAACAGTACAGCTTGGCAATCTCGGACAGAATAGTAGCTCAACCTAAAAAACAAACAGCAGAGGGTCAGGGTTCATGTCGAGCAGCTCGAATGGAGAGGGGGTGGAGATGGGGCTCGGGAGGAGACGTGGCAGGTACTAGGTCATAGGAAAGGGATGGAGATGGGAAGGTAGCAGGCGGCAGAGGTCCGAGACGACGGCAGCGCCGAGCAGCCCGCCACGGATGCGGCGATGGGATTAGGGCTGGTGGTGGGGGCGGCGTGGAAGGCGCGGGCTTTGGAGGGGGAGCGCGGCGGGTGGCGGTGAGCCGGGGAGCTTCAGACTTGGGGGCGGGGCTGACGACGGGGAGGAGGGTGGAGGGGAGGTGGAGGGCGCGGCGGTGTCGGCTGCGGGAGTGGCATTGGTGCGCCTGGGGGAGGCCGGCGCAGGCGCGGAGGCGGAGGCGAGGGCCCAGGAGCGCGCGGAAGGACGAGATGAGAGCGGCACGGGGTGGGGAAGATGGCCGGAGAGAGAGGTGCCAGCGAGGAGATGGACGACACTGACCTAGGAGGGGAGGGGTCTGGCGATGCCCGCGGCTAACACGGCGGCGAGGCACGGGATCTGGCGGAGAAGGCGAGCGAGGGAGAGGGCGGGCGAGCATGGTGGCGCGGCGATGACCGGGCGGCGGATGGAGGGCGCGCGCGTGAGGGTGTGGCGACGGGGGGAAGTGGATCTGGCGAGGGTGTGGGACTGCCGAATTAGCTAGGGGGCAAGATTACTAATGTCGCACTCACTGGCGGTGCGCCATTAGTATGTTTTTTTTTATTTTTTGCCATAAGTAATTTTATTATTATTATTATTATTATTTGTTGCATCTAATAATTTTTTAGAAAATGAATATGAATATGAAAGAGTAATAATTTCTTAAAAAATATCATCAAATTTGTTATTTAAAAATATTTATGAATATGAAAAAATATCATCAAATTTATTATTTGAAAATATCATCAAATTTTTTATTTGAAAATATAATCAAAATTGTTTTTTTTATTTTTAGTTGCATTCATTTGTGACGGTGGAGCGGGGGAGGGTGCGGGGTGTCGGCGGCGGCGGTGGAGCGGGGGAGGGTGCGGTGGGTCGTCGGCGGCGGTGGAGCGGGGGGAGGGTGTGGGGGGTGCTCGGCGGCGGTGGAGCGGGGGAGGGTGCGGGGGGTCGGCGGCGGCGGTGGAGTGGGGGGAGGGTGCGGGGGGCGCTCGGCGGCAAGGGGGATCTGGCGAGGGGGATAGCTATCGAGAGGGAGGGGGATCGAGATCGAGTGTCCTCATGAATATTCAATATTTTTTCATATTGAATATGAAAAAATATCATCAAATTTGAAAAAATATTCATGAATTCAAAAAGTTCCCATGAAATTTAAAAATATTCATGATATCAAGAAGTGCCTGAGAAATGAAGGCTACAATTTAAATACAATTTAAAAATATATATATATATATATACTAATGGCGCACTGTGGAAAAGTGCGCCATTACTAGTTTAAACTACTAATGGCGCACTGTGAAACGGTGCGCCATTAGTAGTTTTGCAAAAAAGTAAAAGAAATACTAATGGCGCACTGTCTATCTGGTGTGCCATTACTAGTTAGAACTAGTAATGGCGCACTTCAGTCGGATGCGCCATTAGTATGTATGTAAAAATGAAAAAAAATTATCACTAGTGGCGCACCTTTTATCTGGTGCGTCATTAGTGTCTTCCACTCTAATGGCGCATCACAAACTAGTGCGCCACTAGTGGCGCACTACAACCGTGATGCGCCATTAGTGTCAATCCTATCTATAGCCCTTTTCCTAGTAGTGGCAGGAGGAACACCGGCAAGGAATACGAAGCCGGAGTCCACGAGGAAGCCTGCCAGGGTCCAGCTGGAGGAAGTGGTGTCGGCCAAGCCAGGCACCCCTGGCAAATTGCTCCGCCGGGTCCATCTGCAGATGGCGGTGCTGTCGTTGCCTAGCTGGCGGGATGGTGCATCCGATGCGCAGCCAGAGTCTGAGTCGTCGCCTTCATGCTTGACGACCCGGGGCTCCTCATCGCCGTCTTCACCGTAGGTGTCCTCCTCGTTGCTATCGCTCGAGGAGGAGCTTTTGCCATCACTCAAACTCTCCGAGCAGCACCGTAACCGAGCACCTAGGCACCCGAAGACCTTGATGAAGAGCAGATAAGCCTCCACTAGCTTGAATTGGAGGACATGCCCTTCTGCCAGATGGTGGACACGGGCGAAGATTCTCCAGCCACGCCTGAGAAGCATGACATGCGGCGCGGGGAACTGTAGATCCACCCATGCTGCACCGTTGTAGCAGCCGCTCATGCACAACCCTAGCCTGAGCAGCTACTCGATCTCCATCATCCTAGTGAAGGGGCGAGGCAGCCACAGGAGGCTGCGCCGGGGCTCGTGCAACCTGACGATGAACTCCAATGTCGTATCCCCCACATGGCCCTCGATTGGAGCTGGAGTGACTGGGGGAGGCGCGACCAGTACACCACCATGCCCACCTCGGCCCGAGTGCCTCGTCGACCCCGACCACGCCCTGCGGGTTCGACTTGCGCACTAGATCCTGCCTCTACATCTGCAATGGGGCCAGGACCACGAGCCCGAGCATGGTGGGGAGCCCGAGCATGCCTCTTCCCCTCGTCATGGTGGGGAAGAAAACAAGGAGAAAGAGGAGAAGATGCATGGATGAATGTCTTCGTCCCCCTCACACTCCTTTTATAGTGGAGCCGGGCGGGAGGCTGACTCTCCACTACCCTGGGGCAGCCGCCCCACTCCTCCAATTCCGCCTGTCTGCGCCACTAACGGCGTCCAGATTCGCCGGCCGCCCCTCTGTGCCAATCCGAGGCACTACGTCTTCTGCCAAGGCACACGTTCCTGCACCATGTGCATCCACCACCAACCCCGCGCAGTGCATGCAGCACGCATGGTGGAAATGGCTGTCGTAGTGGGTGAGGTGAGATGGCAGTTACCCTCAGTTCACGCGCGGGTGCCCTAATTAACCCACGTGAGCATGACCCACGTTGTTTGGACGTTGCATGTCTTGCGTGGAGCCTAGAGGTTAACTCAATCCTAGGTTAATGAAGAATCAAAGAAGATCTCAAGGAGCATGGGCTCCACTGCGGCAAGGTCGGGTTGCAAGGCTGTGCATTGTTTGGGCCTACCCCAGCGATGCCTGACAGCACGTATGGACCAGGCCCGGGGGCTCCTGTCGATGCAGCAAGCAATCACGTTTGCTACCCGAACTCATGCACAGGCATGCTGCCGACCATACATCCAGTACCAGTGCGTGACACAAAGATAAGCTAGACAAACCACTCTTCGTGAGATCAAGGAGAGCATTAAGAAGAACAAGTGAGCAAAGGAGATCACCTTAAGTAGGCCACACATGACGGGCAGGAGAGCCCAGCCTAGTCAAGACCACCCAGGCAAGGCTTGTCGGGGCTGCTAAAATCAGATCCTGCCACGCTCCCTGCCGGTGGGCCTTCGCCAAAATGCTACCGCCCCACCTCATCGCACCCAAGTCATTTATCAGTGCGGCGTCAAGCTCTCAAATAACCAAGTGGATCCTATCGAGCATGTGGCGGCATGCGGGAAGGAGATTAGCTTTACTGACACCCGTCCACATGGCGTGTAGCGTTATTAAGGAAGAGATGGATAAGCGGTGCGGCAGGCTTGCTGGGCTTCAACCTCAGCACAACACTTCAGTGCATTTAATCCACTTTGTCCTAACTGCCAAAGTTAGGTATGATAGTAGTGTTTGTCAGCATTCTGGATACGGGGGTACCCAGACTTACCTGCCTGCAGCCCGTGGAGTGGCTCCACCAACGGCCTGGTATGGCCCAGTTTCGACATCGACTATCCAAGACCCTCGCGAGGCGGACGACACCAAGACCTCCAAGGGGATCAGCCTCCTCAGGTTGGCTCCTGAGGAGCGGAGATTTCTATGCAAGGCTCACCTCGCGAGGTTTGGATGACGTGAGCCATGACGACCAAGGCCAGGCGGGCACCAGTAGGCGCAGAGTACCAGTTTCCTCTTTGGTGCAAAGGAGGCAAGCAGCAGGCATGGAATCTTGAGGAAGCAGCCAAAGGTTTCCATTCTCGTGCACCAAGACCAAGACCACCAGGATGGAGGTCATTGCCGAGCCCACCGCAGCGTCACGACCAGGGGCTTTTCCAGGCAAAGACCACTTTAGTCAGTATAAGATGTACTTGTTGTCTCCCTTCAAATTTGGCCGTTGTGGGATCCCTTCCCGCCTCTATTTGGGAAGAGTACCAAGGCCACTATAAATAGGACCTAGCCACCACAAAGGAGGGGGATCAGATCCATTCCACCATCACCAGCTCACCAACTCACTTGAGCCCAAGAACACGCCTCTTGAGGTTGTTCTCCATTGTACTAGTTCTTCCTCAGCCTTCGAGGCAAATCCACCACAAAGCAAGAGTAGGGTTTTACACTGCAAGGTGGCCCGAACCTGGATAAACTGTTGTGTCCCGTTTCCTTCGAGCTTGATGCGTTAGGCCGAGAGATTAGCGAGTCGACAGACTGGGGAGAGAGAGAGATCTTCGCACGCACCCCAGAGTTCGAACCTCTCAAGGATTTGTGGAACTTGTAATCCGACATTTGGCACGCCAGGTAGGGGTGTGTCGGAGCTTGCTTTCCGTCATTGACTCGCCGCCGCGCCACCGCTTCCATGGCTGACGTGCACTAAGCTCGGGCTAAGCGCCGGGCCGCCCTTGCCGCCCGTGTTGCTCAGACAGCGCTAGTGGGCAAAGGATGCCCTCGCTGGCCCTCGTCACCGATGGTGAACGCCTCCATGGGCCCTGCGGGCCACGAGCAACAAGCCTCTTCACTACAACCGTCTGTGCACGGCGATGGGTGCACAGCCACTCCATCGCTGACTCCAACCGCTTCGTCCTCTCACGCCTGTCATAGCTCGGAGAACACGCAGGCCGCTCTGCTCATGGCGCGCGAGCTCGTGCGCTACCGCCCAGTCGACGACCTCTAAAAAGACTGGCTCAACCGCTTCGCCGAGCTCGTCAGTGCTGCTGGGGATTCTGCTGCACCAGCTCGCTCGCTGCCTCAGCCACTCCCTGCTACAGGAGATGTAGCTAATGGGGCTCCTCCTCCACCTCCAAGGCAAGACGCCATCATCAAGCCAAGGCGGATGGCACCTCGGCGTGATCCGCAATGTCAGGCGCCTGGGCGTGATGAAGCAAGCTGCCAGGTGGTCCAGTGGCCACAAGAAGAAGCGTGCGCTCCCGGCGCCATGTCAAGACTGCGTGCCGCCTGTGGTGGCGGTGCGCGAATGCCAAGACCAGGCTCCACCCCCACGGTGGGCTCTCGTGACCAGAACGGGGTGCCGCGCGTTCACTTCGGAGCTGCGTAGCATCGTCTGGCCAGGGAAGTTCAAGCTTGACCTTCCTCTGCGCTATGATGGCACCGCCGACCCTATCGAGTCCCTATAGCTCTACGAGTTGAGCATCGAGGCAGCCAGCGGCAATGAGAAGGTCATGGGGAACTAGTTCCCCATGGCCCTCAACGATGATGTACATTCCTAGATCCTGAACCTGCCCATGGGATCGATCTCCTCCTGGGACGAGATGAGGGAGCATTTAATCGCCAACTTCCAGGGCACTCGCGATCGCCCGCTGGCCGCGGGTGACCTGTGACGCATCAAGTAGCAACTAGAAGAGACCCTGTAAAAATACATCCAACGCTTCAACGGCGTCTGCCTCAAGATTCCCAAGGTGTCGTACAAAGCCATCATCTCGGCATTCACCGATGGCATCCGTGATGTTAAGATGAAGGAAGAGCCCGACATACACGAAGACCAATGCACGACCCTGGAGATGTTCAACAAGGCAACCAAGTCCACCAGAGCTGAGGAGGGGCGCCTCTCCTTCCTCGAGCTCCCGACACAGACCCAGAAGACAAGAAGGCCAAGGGCAAGGATGTGAAGCACAAAGGACCGGTCGTGCTCGCTGCTGAGCGAGAGATGATGCGCGGATGTGATCACCTAGAGTCATTCAAGGGCAGCCGCCCGTTCTGCGTATTCCACAATGTGCACAACCATAACACCAATGACAGCCAGGAGCTCAAGGCCATCCGTGACGGGCACCTCGGCCGTGTCGGGGAAACCGATCACCTATGGGGTCACAAGTATCCCTTCTATGTTCGACAGGGGGTAGTTGCATGAAGGGAAGGTCAACCATTAGCACACAGAGGATTTTTATCCAGGTTCGGGCCGCAAAGATGCCTAACACCCTAGTCCTGCTTTATCTGGTTATATATGTGTTCTTGAGCTCTTGAACGAGCTACGATGCATGCTTCGTCCAAGAGTCCGAATCCTCTCTCTATGCGCCTCGGGCCTCCTTTTATACACAAAGGGGTTGCCAAAGTGGCACACAGGAGGTGGCAAGCTCCAGTGGTATGAGCTTATCACTTGATCAACGTACGACAAGCGCATTTAATGTGTTGCCTACGTGTCCTTTTGCTTTATTGGGGACGACAACAGAGGCCATCCCGTCCTTCTCCGCTCCTCCTCTCCTCGCCATGCGTCCAGGCCGACGAGGCATGCAGGGCCACGATGGACAACCAGCTGTTGTGTTGGCGAAATGGTAGGCTTCCACAAAGATCTGTATGCCGCCACGCAGGCGCCTGCTTAGCTGGCGTGCCTATCGTCGTAATGGAGTGGTGGTGAAGTGGCGAAACCTTGCCGGGCGGGGGTCTGGCTGTGGCTCAGCGATCGTCCCTGGCAAGCATTGCCGGGGGGCCTTGGAGTCATCCCCGGCAGGGGTCTTGTTGGGGGTCTTTGCCTTCTGATCCCACGTGGATTCGTCGGTTGTCAATCTTCTTGAGGGGTTGCATGCTACCAGGCATGTGCTCTCCAAATCTTGGTCTTAACGTTGTCGATGGTGTCAGATCTCTCAACTCCAAGGGTGGTGGCCCTGCTGGTCTCTTCGCAAGCTCCCACGACAAGGAGCTTGCCGGGGGCTTCACAGGTCACCTCGGCAAGGCTTATTGCCAGGTGTGGCCCTACATCCTCCTCTACTTTGCCAAGCCCCGCTGTAGGCGTGGCTGCGATCGTCCATGCACAAGTAAGGGGTACAGAAGTACCCACACTTTCGTACACCGACAGGAGCCCCCGGGCCTGGGCCACACATAAGCGCAAGGCGTAGTTGGGTCAGGCCCGAAGTAGTGCACGGGCGGGCGTGGCAGAGGTGAACCGTCACGATCTTTCTGTTAGTTGCGCTTCCCCACAACCCTCGTCGAGTGTGTGACGTGGGGGTCGTGCACGGGATGGGCGTGGCACGCATGCGTCACCCCGCAGTAAATGGTAAAGAGCTAGCCCGTGCCTTCCCCATAAAAAGGAAAAACCGTAGGGGCACTGCTCATTTACCTTCTCTGCTTCTCCCAAAATCGGAACTGCCATTCCCCTTTTCTTCCCCCAATCCGAACTAGAGCTTCGCGCCTCTGCTCGCCGCCGTCGCACCTCCATTGCCTCTCGATCCTTTGCTCCTCCATAGCCTCCATGGCGCCCAAACCTAGCAAGGGCAAGAGGGCGGCCAAGCCCATCGCGGGGAAGGAGCTGCCAGAGGGTGAGCTGGTGAAGATGCCGAAGGAGCACGCGCTCTTTCCTCCGGCGATTGACGTGCTCACGCTTAAGGACCAGTTCTTGTGCTTGTGGGGGAAGGAGACGACGGGGTACCCTGCCACGAAGGTCATCCCTGCTCCCTTCACCAAGGCCAGCCTGGATATTTATCCTTTCTTCGTCGACTACTTCTCCTGCGGCCTCTGCCCCCCTTTCTCAGATTTCTTCAATGACATCATGCACACCTACGGCTTCCATCTCCTAGACTTCATGCCGAATGCGGTGGCGTGCATGGCCCTTTTCACCCATCTCTGCGAGGGCTTCGCCGGATTCTACCCCAGCACGGCACTCTTCCGCCACTATTTCTTCCCCTGGGTTTAGCAAGGGGACGCCATCTCTAGCTCCGTCGCTTGGATCCCGAGGCCTCTGTGCAAGGGTGCATACCCGGAAGGCTTCCAGAAGGAGCGGTGGGATGAATGACGGGGCCGGTGGTGCTGGATTGTGGAGAAGGAGCCACGACATTTCTGCGAGGTCCGTTAGAGCCCACCAGTCTGTGGCGACGACTGGAGCGACTTCGATCCCGACGATGCGAAGCTCACAGTCGCCACCACCAGGATCCTCCGCCTCATCTCTGTCGGCCTCACGCTTGAGATGGTCGGGGCCGACTTCATCCGTTGTTGTATCTCTCCCTTGCACCAGAAGGGGAGGCCGGCTTGGGATATCAGAATGCATCAGATATCATGAGGCTCCGCCCTGGCTTGAAACACAACTTCACGGTGATGCAGCATGCGTCCGTCTGCCAGAGGCTCTTTCAGCTCAAAATAGATGAGGTCGGCAACGCTGAGTGGATCGGCAAGGCTGCAAAGGCCGGCAAGACCGGCAACCTGTTCAGGTTGCCGGCAGGGGTGCATCCAGTGAGCAATAACTCCCACCTGACCGAGATTATTGCCACGATGCCCGCCTTCAACACCCACGACCTGGATCCAACCTGGGCCGAGCCAAAGGTGGAGCTGGTGTAGTAGTTCTTTGACAAACTTGTCAGAGGGCACTGTCCGTGATGAGCCAGAGCTCATCCGCCCTACCACTGACGAAGAGGTAGCATACATCGCCGCCATGGCGAAGGAGGCAGACCTTGTCGCGAAGGCCAGTAGCTGCGGCACCGTGGAGGACGGTGCTGAAGAGGCTGAAGAGGAGCAAAGGTTACTCAAGTGCGTGGGGCCCGCCGGGGAGACCTGTGGTGCTGGTGTCGGGGCTCCGCTGCTGCGGAGGGGGCCGAAGAGCCGGCTGGGGAGGCGTCCAGGGTGGACGAGCCCTCGGCCCCTAAGAAGAGGCGCGTCTTGCGATGGGCCGACTCCAACGAGCCAGTCCGCCCCGGCAAGGCCACGTAGCGGCAAGGGGCTCAAGTGGAGCCTATGCGCCAGACCAGGCACGCAGCCGCTAAAACACTGGAGGCGGACGCGGTGGCGAAGAGGACCGCAGCAGCAAAGAGAGCCGCAGCTGCTGCCTCCTCCTTGACCAAATGTGTCGCTGCTCCTTCCTCCTTGAGCAGACGCGCCGCTGCTTCTCCTGCGGCCGAGTGCGTAAGGACTCTGTCTCCTTCCCTGGCGGGCTGCGTCCTAGCGGCCAAATATGACCTTGGGTCATTCAGCCCGAGGAAGAAGAGGAGGGCACAAGAAGAGGAGGACGAGTATGCACTCTGTTTCCCCCATCTATTCTCTGACTCCTTACTTGAATCACTTTATCTTGATATGACTTCATTGTTGTAGTGACGCGGAGACGCTGGGCCAGAGGGTGAAAAGGGCCAGGGCCTCGATGAGTGCTGAGCCCCCGGCAAGTAATCCTCGTGCGCTGGGGATGATCTTCACCAGCCTAGAGTCCAGCCCCCGGTGCAGCCCCCATTCCAGCCCCCAACGTAAGTTTGCCACTTATGTCTTGCTGGCGGGCGTTGGAGCGCGTCTACTTATTGATGATCTTGTCGGGACTGTAGGAAGGGAGCAGCAGCAGGAGGAGCCCCTGAGGGCCGCCCCCGACATGCCGCCTCCATCAACTATGCTGACCAGAGGGGCATCCCCGGCAAGGGCGCCTACTGATGAGCCCATGCACTCGGAGGAGGAGCAGGCGGGCACAAGTGCTGGTGACCCCGTCCTGGCAACAGATGTTGCCAGGGAGGGGGACACGTCCTCCCCACCTGCCACGGGTGAGTACATGCCTTTTGCTTCTTGCCATTATTGCTTTTGACCTCTTTCCTTCCTTCTGTCTTGAGTTGTCCTGGTTTCGGCTTTATCTTTCCACCTTCCTTGGTTTCAGATCCTTCGTTGGCAAATCAGGCGGACATCCACGCCGTGATCATGGAGACTGCCAAGGACGCCGAGGCTGAGGCCACCAATATTGCTGCCGAGGAGGCCACCAAGGGACCCACCGAGGAGGCTGCCACAGGGCTTGCCTGGGAGGCCGACAAGGATCCTGCCGGGGAGAAGGTGGCTGAGGAGCCTACAGGAGGATCCGGAAAGGCTGTTGCCGGGGAGGCCTCCACGGGACCTGCCGGGGAGGCCGGTGAGGCCACCACTGGGGAGGCTGCCAAGGATCCTGCCAGGGAGGAGGTGGTCAATGACCAACCCTCCTCCTCCTCATCCCTTGCCCCGAGCAGGTACTTGAAGGTTGGCAACGACCTCTTCGTCAGCATTCCAGGAGCGGTAGACACCAAAACACCAATTGAGGGGGAGGTCTTTGATGAGGAGATCCTCACCGTTGCCGGGCTCCAGGTTGTTGACGAATCGAGCATCAGCAGCGGCGTCTCCAAGGAGGACCAACTCCTTCAAGCTATAGACGCTAACTTCCACAAGCTCCAGGCTCTCCATCGGGCTCGCAAGTAGAAGGTGGACTACAGAGTGGCGTCTGTGGAAAAGGCCGTGGCGGACTTCCAGGAGGATCTGAAGGCCTCCCAAATCCAGCTGAGCAAGCGCCAACAGGACCTCCTCTTGAAGCAGGCTGATTTTGACAAGGCGCAGGAGGTGGCAAAGGCCAAGGTTGCCAAGTACGAGTCCGATCAGACGCAGCACCGCATCTCGCTCGATGTCTAGGAGGAGGACTTGGTTGCTCATGAAGTGGCCCTTGCCGCCACGCGTCGCGCCAAGGACGAGGAGATCGAGAGGCTCATCATGCAGCAGATCCAAGACCTGACGCAGAAGCACCAGGAGGCGTTCAATGCTCTGGCCCTTGACCACACCGGCAAGCTGAAGGAGGCCGTCGACCATGCTTAAGCGGCAGAGGCCACCAGGGCTGAGCTGGCTGGCAAGGTGGAAAAGTTGGAGGCGAACCTGGCCGAGCTCACCAAGGAGATCTCCATGCTCAAGGACGACAGAGAGGAAACTCTCTATGACCTAGCGGGGATGCAGACCACCATATCTGACAAACCAAGCTGCTCTGCAAGGCCAACGAGTCCATCGATGATCTGAAGTTGAAGCTGGATAGCCAGGAGAAGATGCTCTCGGAGTCCAAAGCCCGTGAGCTGATCCTGGCCAATCTCGCAGATGAACAGCTGCTGTTGCAGACTGCTGCCTCTTGCCACAACGAGCTTGTGGAGTGCATGCAGCTTTGGATTAGCCACCTAGTGGACGTCACGGAGAAGATCACCACACAGCTGACTGCCATGGGCATGTCAAACTTCAGGTTTTGCCATGAGATGAGGGTGGCCGAGAGCGCCAGGCTGTCGGAGTTCTTCGAGCGTGTTCTTGCCGCCCTGAAGCTGCTCCAGTCCACCAAGACGGCCTACCTGGCCGAGGAGACCCGACAACATTGCCGGGACGCCTAGATCAAGGTGCTCACCAAGGTGGTGCACTGGAACCCCAGCATTGACTTTTCTCAGGAGTTCGATAGCTTTATTGAGGACGTTGACCATCAAGCGCTCGAGGAGCGCATCGAGCCCACAGTCAGTTGTGTTAGCGGAGTCGCGAGGGTGGAGGGCCAGTGCCGGGATTAACTTCTTCATTCCTTGTAGTGGCTACGATTTCGTACCCAAGACAGATTATCTTAAGTTTGCATCGCGACAACTTTTGCTGTAATATAACTTTAGCTATACTTTGAACTCGGTGCATGTTATCTTCCCGTTCTAGTTCATCCTTGTATTTTCGGCACCCTGCGTTTAGTTGGATAGGCCTGCTGGCACGTGCACCCCTTGTCGTAGGCGCTAGAAGGACGGATCCTTAGCAGACCGCAGAGGGCGTCGACACCAGCAGGCTACCCTGCCGCTCTTGGCGCAGTCACCTGGACTGTCGAGCTGACTCGAGGCAGAACAGGGGCCCTAATGATTACGGCAAGGTGCCCCACTGTTCTTAGTAGAGCGCAGCACCCGAACTGTTGAGCAGAGTCGAAACAGAACAAGGGTATTGCCAATCACGGCAGGGTTCCTTTCATGTGCAGGTTATCCGTACAAGGACCAAAACCATCGAGGGGGATAACCTTATAAAAAGGAAGAATTACTCAAAGTTGAGATAACTTAACTTTTTATTGTTGTGTGAATCATCATTGCAGCCGTAGACGCTGCCGCTCGCCTGGCCCTTCGCACTAGATGGCGCAGACGGCCTCGATCGGGCTGGCCGCTGTGGCCGTCTTCTTCTTCGGAGCCATGGAGACGAAGGAATTACTGTAATAACTACAGACCAGATTCTCACAACTAAAGCCACCTACCTGGCACGCCAAGGATGTCAGGAGCGGCCTTGCCAGGAAGGCTCGCGAGGAGGCAGAGAGATGGACGCAGGGGTACCTCATGAGGTGCTCGTGACGCAAGCCATGATGATTGAGACTAGGCGGGCGCCAGGCGGGCGCCGGCCTGCGCAGTGTCCTTGTTTCCTCTTTGGTGCAAAGGGGGCAAGCACAGGTGTGGAGTACCGAGGCATCAGCCAAAGGTTACAATTTGAGTGCAACGAGACCAAGACCAGCAGAGCGGCAGGATGGAGGTCACCGTGGAGCCCAGGACGGCGTCATCACTAGTGCCTTTGGCAGCCGAAGACCAACTTTAGTCAGGATAACTTGTACTAGATGTTCCCCTTCAAAATGGCCGTTGTTGGCGCCCTTCCTGCTCAATATTTGGGAGAAGGACCAGGGCCACTATATATAGAGATAGCCACCACAGCAGAGGGGCATCTCGCCCAGATCTCATCGAGTCCCGATCAGATCAATAGGCGATCGAACTCATCCAAGTAGTTCATCGCACTAGCTCAAGAACACTTCTCGCGAGGTTGTTCATCCTTTGTACTGTTCATCATCCGCCCTTGAGTCAATCCACCACACCACACAATAGAGTATGGTATTACACCACAGCGGTCGCCCGAACTAGTATAAATCTTGTGTCCCTCTTGTTGTTCATCGTTTTAGCCTAGATTCTCGCAGGGCGATCTGACGCGGATAGGTAGGGGGAAGATCTTCGTGCACACCCCAGACTTCGAACCTTAAGGGTCTGTCGGAACCCAACATCCGACATTTGGCGTGCCAGGTAGGGGTGTGCCGGAATCTTTCATCCGCTCTTCCGCGTTCGATCACCCGTCGTGTCCATGGCTGACGCTCGCCATGCTCACGCCGAGCGTCAGGCTGCTCTCGCCGCCAGCGTCGCCCAAACGGCTCCTGTCGGCGGATGTCCCCGTCGTTCCCCATCGCCTGCCGCCAATGCCACCACCAGCCTAGCAGGGAACGAGCAGCAGGCCTCGTCGCTGCATCCTTCGATGCGACGGGAAGGCCGCACCACCACCCCATCGCTGACTCCAGCTGGTTTGTCGCCCCATGCCCGCTGCGCCCCCACGGACGCGCACGTAGCGTTGCTCTTGGCGCGTGAGCTCCTGCACTACCATCCCGTTGATGACCTCTAAGAGGAGTGGCTCGCCCACATCACCGAGATCATCAGCGCCGCAGGGAGCTCCCCTGCGTCGTCCCTCTCGCTCACCCCGCCGCAGGTGGCATAGATCAGGAGGCGCCTCCGCCACCTCACCCCAAGAAGGCGCCCTGGCTCCGGCCCCTGGAGGAGATCCACCGCGTCCGGCACCCAGGCAACAAGAAAGGAGCAGCCAAGAGATCCCTCGTCCCTAAGAAGGTGCACGCGTGCTCCCGGCACCGGCACGCCATGATCGCATCCCTGTGCCAGCACGTCAAGACCGCGGCGCGCTCTAGGCAGCAGCGCGCGGGAATACCCAGGAGCAAGCCCCACATCAGCAGAGAGCTCCGGTGGCCACCGCGGGCTGTCGCGCCTTCACCACCGAGCTATGCAGTGTCGCTTGGCCGGGCAAGTTCAAACCTGACTTGCCTCCTCGCTACGACGGCACTGCCGACCCTGCAGAGTTCCTACAGCTCTACGAGTTGGGCATCGAAGCCGCCAACAGGGATGAAAAGGTTATGGCGAACTAGTTTCCCGTGGCACTCAAGGAAGGTGCCCGCACCTGGCTCCTGAACCTGCCTCCTGGCACGACCTCCTCCTAGGACGATATACACTCGCTTCATCGCCAACTTTCAGGGCACTCCCAACCATCCGTTGGCCGTGGGTGACCTGCGCTGCATCAAGCAGTAACCCGGAGAGACCTTGCAGAAGTACATCCAGCGCTTCAACAGTGCTCGCCTCAAGATTCCCAAGGTGACCGAGAGGCCATCATCTCGGCATTCTCTGATGGTGTCCGCGACGTCAAGATGAAGGGGGAGCTGGCAATCCACGAAGATCTGTGCACGTCTCTGGAGTTGTTCAACCTGGCGACCAAGTGCACAAGGGCTAAGGAGTGACGCCTTTCCGTTCTCGAGCTCCCGGCTACAGATCCAGAAGAGAAGAAAGCCAAGGCCAAATATGTGAAGCACAAGGGAGCAGCTGTGCTTGTAGCAGAGCTGGACATGAAGCATGGCAGGGATCAGCTGGAGTCATCCAAGGGCAGCCGGTACTGTGTGTACCAGGATCTCCATACCCACAACACCAACGAATGCCAGGAGTTCAGGGCCGTGTGAGAAGGCCGTGTAAGTCGACGCCCCGAGCGCAACGATCGGGGCTATGGCCGAGGCAGAAGAAGAGGTGGAGCATGATGGGACGACCGTGGCCCTCGCCAAGGGTGACGTGACCGGCCTCGCGAGGACCACCGGCAGGACCAGCCTCGCTAGGGGGCTTGGAGGGATCAGCCTCGTGAGGATCGCCCGCAAGGCTATGCAGGGCTTCCTCCTCTGCCACCACCACCAAGAAGGAATGGCGACCATCATCAGGACGAGGGGGCTGGGGGCTTCCAAGAGCCTCATGCAATCGCTTGCATCTTGGGCGGTGCCCATGCCCCAGCCTCTCAGCACATCTTCAAGCAGTTTGCTCGCGAGGTGAATGCAGTCCTCCCCAAGCTTGAGGCCATGCGCCCTCTCAGGTGGTCTGCATGTGCCATCATGTTCAGCTCAGCGGATCAGCTCAAGTGCGCGGCAACGGTCGGTGTCATCCCGATGCTCTGTTCCCCAGTCATCAACAATGTGCATGTTACCAGGACCCTCATCGACGGCGGGGCAGTGCTCAACGTCCTGTCCGTCGAGACGTTCAACAATCTCCAAGTGCCATATGATTAGCTTCAACCAACCAAGCCTTTCTCAGGAGTCACTGATGGTTCCACTATCCCATTAGGGCAGGTACGCCTCCCTGTCACCTTTGGCAGCGCAAGAACTACCGTACCGAGCTCATTGACTTCGACGTCGCCCACATTCGCTTGCCATACAATGCCATCCTCGGGTATCCCGCCCTGGCCAAGTTTATGGCAGTGACTCACCATGGCAACAACGTCCTCAAGATGCCAGGAAGTGGCGGAGTCATCACGGTCCCCTCTGAAGAGAAGGATGCGGTGTGCTCTCTTGAGCGCGCCTTCCAAGCAGCTTCAATCGAGGACCCAGACAGCAAGAGTGGAAACCTTCCTGAAGTAGCTCCCAAGAAGAAGAAGACATCACCTGGGACAAGGCTTCAGGAGGCAGGCACCTCCGGAGGCGCCACATCCGGACATGCGCCCATCCAAGGGGCGCCACCCTCCTTCGCATAGGGAGGCACGCCGTCCTCGGGCAAGGCTCGGAGGCTCTCTCCTGGGGAGCCACTTACTTTGCCAAGATCACGAGGGAGGCGCTCGGGAACCACTTGGAGGCGTGCTTCACGGCACGTTTCCCTCAAGAAGGCGTAAGGCAAGGAGGTCCCAACCCTCAGGAGTTCATCACTGAGGTCGCTCAGGAGTTGCAGGAATCGAGAGTCATGCGCGGCAACTGCCGCCTGCCCGGCGTAGCTCCCCATCCAGGCGAGGATGGCGGGCTGCGCGTCTGCATCGACTACCCAGGGCTCAATCGAGTCGCGTCTCAGGAGTGCTTCTGGCCTTCGCGCATGGGGCGTTGTGAGGGTCCACCGCACAGCTACGTTCGCGTGCCCTTCGGCCTGCTGAATGCGGCTGCTGCTCACCAGCGCCTAATAAGGAGCATTCTGGAAGCTCAGGTGGCTGAGCACCGCGCGCTCCTGGTGGAATTGGAGATGGACCTCGCCGAGCCGCCCGGACCTCCTGAGCCTCCCTAGGCTCGGAGCTCCGAGGGCTCGTGAGGGTCGGCTTCTTCACCATGCACCGTCAGCTACTCCAACACTCGCTGTGCAATGGTATCAGGTGACCTCTCTCAAGTTTTGTTTCAACTGGGAGCGCCCTCAGGGCTCAACCATTCCCAGCTCGCGTGGGTGTGTCCCCGCGGCATTTATCCATTTTGCTTATGTCTTTAGCTTACCTTGTTGGGGGCGCCCATCGGGCTGCTTCATCCCCAAGCCGCTTGGGCCTGACCCAGTGGCGTGTGCCTTTCTCAGCATCTATCTAAGTTGATTTGCTTCTTCATGCTTAACCTGCTTGACATAATTGCCTGCTCGATTGACACCTACCTTTGGAGCCGCTCGCTCTGGCACGATGCTTGCACATGGGTCCCTCCCTGCAACGTCAACAAATCTAAGTGGTCGAGCTCTGGCCACGGCAGCCCCGTAAAGCACTACCTCACCAAGCCCTCAGTGCCTCAATCACTCCCTCGGAGCAACCAATGGCTGGCTGGCAACCATAATGGCAGTCCTTGTTTTCCTCGTGCTGGTGTACAGGATCCGCCTAAGGAATAGCGTGGGGGGCGTCGTGAGCTCCCTCTCCCTCTCTCTCCCGTGCGATCCACTTGCGCGTTAATAGGGGGCGCCTGAGCATCACGACTCAGGAGCTCTTACTGGCTCTCCACCCCTCACCCCCTGGCCTTGACCCACAGCATCATGACCTGTCATACCAGCGGCGGCTGACCTCGCTCGAGGGTCGGGACCTGAGGATGTAGAGCATGAAGGAAAGTGCGGGGAAGAGGGGAGAAGCTCACGAGGACCCAATCCAGTGACACCCCATCTGCCGGCGCGCAGGCTCGGCACCTCGCCGAAGAACTACTGGAAGCTCATGAGAAAAGTCACGCCCCTGGAAAAGCTAAATCAACGCGACGCTAAACCCTCGCCTAGTGCGACTCTGTCACGGCGACGTGGCCTTCCTTTCCTGCCCAGAGGAGGCTGCTTGAGCGCTAAAGGGGACCTCCCGAGCATCACGCCTCGGTGGCTCTTACTAGACCTTGGGTCGCTCACCTCCTGGCCTTGACCACGGCATCGCGACCTGGCATACCAGCGACGGCTGAAGCCTGCCTAGGGAATGGGACATGTCAGCGTAGAGCACCAAGCCCTCGTGAGGACAGAAAGGGGGAGCCGAGCCGAGACAGGACAAGCATCTCGCATCGCTACATAACAAGGATAATATTCACAAAAGACATAACAGACGCTTTACATACCCCCACGGGGTGCTTCTTCGATTCCTCACAGGGAACAAAAGGTTCCAATCCTAAGGAACGCTAACTACGCGCGCCACCACAGGAGACGCCATCATCAACATTGGGCTGCCAAGCGCCAGCGCCAACCCCATCCAGATCAGATGCAACTGCCTTGCTCCGGGCGCGACGCGAGCTCGGGGGCTCATAGCTGTCGTCGCCCGTCTCTGGAGTCATGTGAAGATCGGGAGAGTCACTGGACCCTCCGTCTTCTCCGCTGCTACCAGAGGAGCTGCTGGGGAAGCGGTTGGCAGGCCTGGCCCTCGCCACTTCGATGCCCTGGCCGCCTTCCTTATTGCAGCACTCCAGTCGGCGTCCTTCCGCGTCGAAGACCTTGAAGAACATCAAGGAGGCGCCATCGTATTCAATATGAATCACGAGGGCACCCCCTATCCGGCAGACCCAGGCGATCTCGCCCCAGCCCTGGTCGTGTAGACCTTGCCCGGAGCGACAACCTTGACCTCCGCTCTGATCGCAAGGGTGCTGCAATCAGCATGCTGAAGCTAGAGCTCCAGAGGCCCCCTCGGTGGCATCTTGAAGGCGAAGGAGGGAGGAAGGCGAATCCAAGAGCATGGAGGCATAGCGGCGTGAAGCACAAGCTTGCGAGAACAGCCCTCGGCATGGACCCCGGAGGCGATGACGCGCACCGCCGTGACTCGTCAGTGTCGCCGGCGGCCGGCGGTGCCGCTCGGCGTCTTCTTCTCCAGGGCCCTCGGCTCGGGCGTATAAGAGCAGCGGAAACCGAGGCGGCGGCCGCTCATACCAGGTCCTCGACTTCTCCTACCATGCGACCATGTCGCGGCGGCCGGGGACCGGCCGCTTCTTCGGCGGAAGCGGGTCGGGACCCTCTCGGGGGGGGCTTTCGCTTCTCTTCCGCAGAAAATCAGCGTATCGGTGCCATTGGCGTAAAGTGGCGCAAGGGCGAGGAATAAAGAGTGAAGCAGGAAGGGATGAACTGCGGGGCTCTCGCCCGACCGTACTTATAGCCTGGAGGAGGCCAACCGTCGGCCTCCACGATCACAGGTAATCATGACCCATTTCTGCATGCAGGGACCTATCAAGTCGAGCAGTTGCCGAGGCAGCATGGGGAAGCGGAGGCGCCCACGTCCAATCAACCGCCACGCGGCGCCCAAGGGCGCAGGCTGTTGGGGCCCGTGGCGCTCCGCACATGCCCCTTCGCTTCTTTTCTAAGCCAAGTCCGAGCGCGCCTTGGGCCCGTGGGCTACTGTCGGTGTTCTAGGAATGGGGGTCCCCAGACTTGCCTGCCTGCGGCCCGCGGCGTGGCTAAAGTGGTGGCCCAGTACGACCCATCTTCATCAGCGCAAGACTCGAGACCCTCGGGAGGGGCCAAGCCTTGCGGGGCAGACGACACGAGGCTTCCTCAGGAGCGGCCTCGCCAGGCAGGCTCACGAGGAGGCGGAGAGATCAAGGCAGGGGTACCTCGCAAGGTGCTCATGACGCAAGCCGTGACGATCGAGACCTGGCGGGTGCCAGGCGGGCGCTAGCCAGCGCAGTGTCCTTGTTTCCTCTTTGGTGCAAAGGGGGCAAGCATAGGCGTGGAGTACCGAGGCATCCGGCAAGGTTACCATTTCAGTGCAACGAGACCAAGACCAGCAGAGCGGCAGGATGGAGGTCACTGTGAAGCCCAAGACGGCGTCATCACCAGTGCCTTTGGCAGCCGAAGACCAACTTTAGTCAGGATAACTTGTACTATATGTTCCCCTTCAAAATGGCCGTTGTTGGCGCCCTTCCCGCTCATTATTTGGGAAGAGGACCAGGGCCACTATATATAGAGATAGCCACCACAGTAGAGGGGCATCTCGCCCAGATCTCATCGAGTCCTGATCAGATCAATAGGCGATCGAACTCATCCAAGTAGTTCATCGCACCAGCTCAAGAACACCTCTTGCGAGGTTGTTCATCCTTTGTACTGTTCATCATCTGCCCCTGAGGCAATCCACCACACCACACACCGGAGTAGGGTATTACACCACAGCGGTGGCCCGAACCAGTATAAATCTTGTGTCCCTCTTGTTGTTCATCGTTTTAGCCTAGATTCTCGCGAGGCGATCTGACGTGGATAGGTAGGGGGAAGATCTTCGCACGCACCCCTGAGTTCGAACCTTAAGGGTCTGTCGGAACCCAACTTCTGACACAAAGGGGTTGCCACAGTGGCACACAGGAGGTGGCAAGCTACAGTGGTACGAGCTTATCACTCGATCAACGTAGGACAAGCGCATTTAATGCGTTGCCTACATGTCCTTTCACTTTATTGGGGATGGCAACAGAGGCCATCTCGTCCTTCGCGGCTCCTCCTCGCCTTGCCATGCGTCTGGGACAACGAGGCATGCAGCGCCACGCTGGCCAAGCAGATGCTATGTTGGCGAAATGGTAGGCTTCCATGAAGATCTGCATGCCGCTACGCAGGTGCCTGCTTAGAAGGTGTGCCTATCATCGTACTGAGTGGTCGTGAAGTGCCTTGCCGGGCGCGGGTTTGGCCGTGGCCCAGCGATCATCCCCGGCAAGGCTTGTCGGGGGCCTTGGAGTCTTCCCAGGCAAGTGTCTTGCCGGGGGTCTTCGCCTTCTGATCCCACGTGGATTCGTGGGTTGTCAATCTTCGTGAGGGGTTGCACGATACCAGGCATGTGCTCTGCAAATCTTGGTCTTAAAATTGTTGATGCTGTCAGAGCTCTCAACTGCAAGGGTGGTGGCCCTGCTGGTCTCTTCGCAAGCTGCCCTGGCAAGGAGCTTGCCGGGGGCTTCACAGGTCGCCTCGGTAAGGCATGTTGCCGGGCGTGGCCCTACTTTCCTCCTTGAGCGTGTGCTCTGATATTCTTGTTCCCCTCTTGCCTTCTGCCATCCTCCTCTGATTTGCCAAGCCTTGCCGTAGGCGTGGCTACGGTCGTCCGTGCACAAGTAAGGGTATGGAAGTACCCACACTTTTGTACACCGATAGGTTGTCGCCCCGAGCGCAACGATCGAGGCTACAGTCGCACAGGAGGCCGTGGTGAAGGACGCTGGGACGGCCGCGACCCTCGTCAGCAGTGGTGCGACTAGCCTCGGGAGGACTGCTGGTAGGGCTAGCCTCGTGAGGGCGCCTGGAGGGATCAGCCTCGCGAGGAACAACCTCAAGGAAATGCTGTTCTTCCTCCGCTGACGCTGCTGCCAAGAAGGAACGAAGAGCACCATCAGGACGAGGGGGTTGGGGGCTTCCAGGAGCCTTGTGCTATCGCCTGTATACTGGGCGGCTCCCAGGCCCTAGCCTCCCATCGCATCTTCAAGCAATTCATGCGTGAGGTGAACGCAGCCCTTCCCAAGCTCGAGGCAACGCGCCCACTCAGGTTGTCCAAGTACGCCATCACCTTCGACTCCTCCGACCAACTCAAGTGTGCGGCCACGGCTGGTGTGCTCCCAATGCTCTTCTCGCCCATCATCAGCAACGTACTCGTCACCAAGACGCTCATCAATGGCGGCGGAGGGCTCGATGGTCTCTTTGTCCAGACGTTCAACAGGCTCCAAGTGTCCTACTACCAGCTTCAGCCTACCAAGCCTTTCTCAGGAGTGACCGACGGCTCCACGCACCCGATCGGGCAGGTTCACCTCCCCGTCACCTTCGGCAAATGCGACAACTACCGCATCGAGCTTATCGACTTCAACGTCGCTGACATTCGCCTGCCATACAATGGCATCCTCGGGTACCCAGCTCTCGCCAAGTTCATGGCGCCAACGCACCATGACTACAATATCCTCAAGATGCAAAGGAACTGCGGCATCATCATGGTCTCTTGTGAAGAAAAGGACGCAATGTGCTCCCTCGAGCGTGCCTACCAGGCGGCAGTAGTTGAGAACCCTGACGACGAGGATGTCGTCCACCCTCCTGAGGCCGTTCCCAAGAGGAAGAAGAAGCATCTCTATCAGGGATATCAGGAGGATGGCGCGTCCGGCGGCGCCGCCTCAACCCTGGCGTCTATGGACGGGGCACCTTCCCATCTCGCATAGGAAGGTGCGCCCGGCGCCCCTCTCAGTCTGTGCTTGGGGGATCTCCTCTGGAGGCCTCTGACCTGGCCAACGTCATGAGGGAGGCTCTCGGGCACCATGTGGAGGCGTGCTTCAGCACACGCTTCCGCAGAGAGAACGCTGGGCGCGGGGCGCCTGGTGCTCAGCAGTTCATCGACAAGGCAGTCAGGGAAATTCAGGAGGCAAGGATCATACAAGGCGATTGCCGCCCAACGCCTGGCATGGATCCTCACCCAGGCGAGGACGAGGAGCTGCGTGTCTACGTAAACGTCCCAGCACTCAACAAGGCCGCATCTCAGGAGCTCTTCTGGCCGTCCCACTGGGGCTGGACCAAAAGGTCGTAGCTCCCGAGCTTAATGAGCGCTCGGTAGTTCGGCTCGTTAAGCTCGTAGCTCGCTTCTTAATGAACAGAGCCAATCATTGATTTCAGCTTTCTAAGTTTAACGAGCGTAACGAACGAGCTAACGAGTTTCACGAGTAGCTTGTTAAGATCGCTAGTAACAAGACAATACATATTTTCATCTTACATGACAAACTTTTTGTAACAACTCGTCCCATCTATTCGATCTAATCAACATTGAAGGCAACAAACTAGTGCATTTATTTGTGTAGTCACCATATTTCATATTAATAACAACACCTACACACTCATCATATAGAACGTAAAACATTATAATCAGTTAATGAGCGCTCGCCTGTGCTCATGAGCTTAACAAGCTTCAAACAAACCGAGCCGAGCAAGGTTTTCTGCTCGTTATCTTGACGAGCTTAACGAGTTGAGCCTTACTGAGCACGAGCTTAACGAGTCGAGCAGCTCGTTAATCCCGTCCTACGTCCCGCTTTGGCCGATGCGAGGGCCCCCCTCACAGCTACGTCTGCATGCCCTTTGGCTTGCTGAACGCAGTTGCTGCCTTCCAGTGCCACGTGCGGGGTGCCCTGGCGGATTAGGAGGCCCAACACCAGGCGATCCAGGCGGAAATGGATCCTCGCGAGCCCCCCCAGACCCCCGGAGCCTCCCAAGGTCCAGGGCCAGGGCAGCTCATGAGGAGTGACTTCTGCAGCGCGCGCCTTCCACTACTCCAACACCTTTTCAGCAATGGTGCCAGTTGACATCTTTTAGTTCGTCCAGTTGGGGGCGCGCCTCGGGCTGCACTATCCCCAAGCCGTGTGGGTCCATCCCTGTGGCATGTATCCTTCTTGCATTTATCAGATCTGGCTAACCGTCTCACATGAGTTGCCTAATGATTATCATTTTCCTGTCCGGCGCTTCGTCGCTATGAACGTCTCACGCCCTTACAAGCCCACCTGCGACCGCCTCATGATTAAGGATTGGCACGGCATCTGTGATTGGGTCCATCCCTGCAGCGTCGCTAAACCCAAGAGGCTGAGCTCTGGCTTGTGGGCCAGCTCCCATGCACGTCACCTCCCATGGCCGTTGGTGCCTTGTTCACGCATGACCTAATCGTGGGCGGATGAGTGAGGGCATGTGACCCGGTGCCTCGTCACCACGGGAACCGAGCTCTGGCTTTCTTTCTTCCGGACCGTCGCATGAGAAGACTGGGCACGGTGTCTGTGCTCGGGTCCATCCCTGCAATGTCGATAAACCTAACAACCGAGCTCTGTCTGGCGGACAGGTCCCATTCACATCACCTCCTGGGGTCATTGGTGTCTGGCCTTCTCATGCGATAACCTCAGGAGATTCACTCGGCGCAGGTTACCTGACCATCTCTCAGGGCTATCATCAATGTTCCCAACCAAGCTCAGGCGCAACCCGCCTTAAGGTAGGGCCTCGTGATTCCTGTGCTGGCTCACGATTGCCCGGACACACCTCC
Organism: Triticum timopheevii; assembly: GCA_963921465.1. NCBI lineage: Eukaryota > Viridiplantae > Streptophyta > Magnoliopsida > Poales > Poaceae > Triticum > Triticum timopheevii. The sequence goes on from OY997270.1 coordinate 149,230,287, forward strand.
TCTAGCCCTGCCGTGCAAGCCACGTGTCAGGGCATGGCTGTACATGCCCCCGGGGCTCTCCTCAGAGGGAGCCCTCCCCCACGTACCAGTGGAAGCACCATGCTCTGCGCTGGCATTCGACACTACCGAGGAGCGGCTATGCCCGTGCAAGAGCAAAAGTGCCATGCTCCGCGTTGGTGATAAACAACTGAGGGCGGCCTCACCACGCCGCAGCAACCTCAGGGAGCCGCCATGCTCAGTGCCTAGCCTCAAGAGAGTAGCGTGAGGGGGCTGGGCATGGGGGCTACGCTCAGGTCACGCGTGGTTTACGCCACCCTGCCAGGTCCAACTGACCTAGTCTACACGCACCCCTCCCGAGCGAGATCCCGGCGAGGAAAGGTATGATGGTCGGTTCGTACGTCAAGGGGGACTCCTGAGCATCGCATCTCAAGAGCCTAAATGGCCACGTATGTGGGTATTCTGGCAACAGGGGTCCCCAGACTTGCCTGCCTGCAGCCCGCGGCGTGGCTCCACCAGTAGCCCAGTACGGCCCGTCTTCATCAACCAACACTCAAGACCCTCGCGAGGGGCCAAACCTCGCGGGGCGGATGACACAAGGCCTCCTCAGGAGCGGCCTCACCAGGCAGGCTCGCGAGGGAGGCGGAGAGATCAAGGCAAGTGGTACCTCGCGAGGTTCCCATGATGCAATCCATGACGACCAAGGCCAGGCGGGCGCCAGGAGGGTGCCTGCGTGCAGTATCCTCGATTCCTCTTTGGTGCTAAGGGGGCAAGCGTAGGCACGGAGTACCGAGGCATCAGGCAAAGGTTTCCATATCGATGCAACGAGACCAAGACCAGCAGGACGGCAGGACGGAGGTCATCATGGAGCCCAAGACGGCGTCATCACCAGCGCCTTTGGTAGGCGAAGACCACCTTTAGTCAGGATAGCTTGTACTAGATGTCCCCTTTCAAATTGGCCGTTGTTGGATCCCTTCCCGCTCAATATTTGGGGAGAGGACCAGGGCCTCTATAAATAGGGCTAGCCACCATAGTAGAAGGGGATCCAGATCAATTCCTCCCCGAGCAACCACACCAGCTCAGGAACACCTCTCCTCAGGAGGCTATTCTTCCCTTGTACTGTTCATCAGCCCAAGATGCAATCCACCGCCACCACATAGGAGTAGGGGATTACACCACAACGGTGGCCCAAACCTGCACAAATCTTTTGTCTCTTGTGTTGTGAGTTTGTCGAGTTAAGCCTAGGGATCGTGGCGAGGCTGAGAGCGAGATTCGGTAGGGGGGAATCTTCGTGCGCACCCCAGTGTTCGAACCTCAAGGGTTTTGCCGGAACCCGATATCCGACATTTGGCACGCCAGATAGGGGTGCGCCAGAGCTCTTCCTTCCGTCGACCCGCACTACGCCAACATCGCGCTTCGCCCTCGTGGCGTACATCGCACTTTCGGCTCCGGCGACCGACACAAGCGCTGGGGCCAGGGGGCTCCGAGCCTTGGCTCCCGCCTTGCCGTAGGTGAAGTGGCCGCACAAGTTCAAGCCCGAGATGTCATCGCGCTACGATAGCGCGATGGACCCGACGATTTTCCTGCTGGCATACGAGGAGGCCGTCCTCAAGGCCAGGGGCGACGATAGCGTCATGGCCAACTAGCTTCCCATGGCCCTTACTGGCGTCCCTCGCGCATGGTTGCTCAACCTGCCAGCTTCTTCCGTGGCCTCCTGGGAGGAGCTGTGCGACCTCTTCCTCGCCCACTATGCAGCACCGGCACCCCCGATCGTCGCATCTCTCCTGGGCGGCTCGTAGGCGCCACCGTCAGACCGCCAAGCAAACCTGTTCTTTCGCCGGATCAGCACCGTCTTCCCGCGGCAAGGAGACCCTGGGTTGGGTGGTGCCCAAGGCCGACCTAACCTTCGACTCGGAAGATCACCCCATCACCATCGCATGCTCGGGGTGCACTCCCGATGATCTGCACGCCCACCATCTACCAAGTGGTCGTCAACAAAACCCTCATCGACGGTGGTGCCGGCCTCAACGTGCTCTCAGTGGAGGCCTTCAGCCTCCTCCATGTACCGCTGGAGGGGCTCCGACCCAGCAAGCCCTTCTCAGGTGTCGGAGGCGGTTCCTCCATTTCCCTGGGGCAGATCTGCCTTCCCGTGACCTTCGGCACCCGCGACAACTACCGCACAGAGCTGGTCGACTTTGACGTTGCTCACATCAGCCTCCCGTACATCGCCATCCTCGAATACCCAGCCTTGGCTCAGTTCATGGCAGCAACCCATCCGGCCTACAACCTCATGAAGATGCCCGGGAGCGATGGCGTCCTCACCATAGTTGGAGATACCAAGGAGCCTCTTATGGCGCTCAAGCTGGCCCTCAAGGCCGCCGCAGCAGCGCAGCCCGCCGACGCGGACGCCTCCAAAGCCAAGGAAGCTACACCAACCAAAAAGAAGCAGTTGTTCACCTAGGACAAGGCGGAGACCAAGCAGGTGCCAGTTGAGGAAGACGGGTCCTCGGGAGCCACCTTCACCGTAGGTGCCGGCCTTGACCCCGACCAAGAGAAGGCGCTGGTGAAATTCTTGCTTGCGAACAAGGAGGTGTGCGCGTGGGAACCGAAGCAGCTAGTAGGGGTCCCAAGGGAGGTGATTGAGCATCACCTGAATGTGTGCCCTAATGTACGCCCTGTGAAGCAGAAGGCGAAGCGGCTGTCCACGGAGAAGCAGGCCTTCATCGTCCAAGAAACCAGCAAGCTGGAGGCAGCATGTGTTATTCACGAGGTTCGCTACCCTGAATGGCTGGGAAACCCCGTTGTCATGCGAAAAAAGGGGGGAAAGGAGCGCATGTGCATCGACCTCACCTACCTCAACAAGGCCTGCCCCCAAGATCCATTCCTGCTTCCCTACATCGACCAGATCGTCGACTCCACCGCCAAGTGTGACCTGCTGTTGTTTCCTGGATGCGTTTTCGGGTTATCACCAGATCAAGATGGTTGTGGAAGACGAAGAGAAGACAGCATTCCTGACCCCATGTGGGGTATACTGCTACACATGCATGTCATTCGGGTTGCGCAACGCGGGCGCGACCTTCCAACGGCTGATGCACATTGCCTTGGGCTGGCAGCTCAGGAAGAACGCTGAGGCTTACGTCGACGACATTGTGGTGAAGTCTCGGGAGCGAAGGACCTTTATCCAGGACTAGGAGGAGACCTTCGCGAGCCTTCGCCAGGTAGACCTACGACTCAACCCGGAGAAGTGTGTGTTCAACGTCCCTTCAGGCAAGCTGTTGGGCTTCCTCGTGTACCACAGGGGGCTCGAGGCCAACCCGGAGAATGTCAAGGCAATCGAAGACATGAGTCCGGCGCAAACCCTTAGAGAAATGCAGAAGCTCACCGGTCGCGTGACCGCGTTAGGACGCTTCATCTCCAAGCTGGGGGAGCGCGCCCTACCGTTCTTCAAGCTGATGAAGAAAAAGGGGCCATTTGAGTGGACACAGGAGGCCGACCAAGCATTTCAAGACCTCAAGAAATACCTGACCAGCCCTCCCGTGATCGTGGCGCCATGCCTTCTCGAGCCCCTGGTGCTCTACCTTGCTGCCACTCCCTACTCCGCCAAGGCAGCCCTGGGGGCGGTTCGCGAGGAGCGCCAGGCTAAGGCCACATCCCTCCCAGCTACGGCCTTAGCCGGGGCGACACAACACCAGGAAGGCCTTGCGAGGACCACAACAACGGCAACAGGGAACCAAGCTCAGCAGAAAGGTGCCCCCAAGGCTGAAGAGGCCCCACCAAGCGACCAGGCGCTGGGGGCTCCATTATCTCAGGAGACGCCTCAACCTCCGAAAGACGCAGGCCACGTCAGCGCACCCACCCTCGTCGAGCACCCGCTGTACTTCGTCAGCACGGTGTTGTGGGATGCAAGGGCACGGTACCCCATGCCTCAGAAGCTCTTACTCGCGCTCTTGGTGGCCTCGTGTAAGCTGCGACACTACTTTCAAGGTCACCCCATCAAGGTCGTCTTGGCCTGCCCATTGGAAAGGGTCCTCAGGAGCCCCAACTCCGCTCGTAGAGTTGCCGAATGGAACATCGAGCTGCAGGCGTTTCAGTTGGAGTTCAACACAACTAGGGTCATCAAAGGGGCCGCCCTTGCTGATTTCTGTGGGGACCCCGACTCATGAGTCGAGATCACCGAATGCACGTGTATAGTGATCCCAGAGATCAATGCTCACTGAACACACAGAAGCTGAATAACAAGAGTCTTACATCCATACATACCGTCTTACACAAATTATGACCATTATGGTCAAGTCTTACATTGATAAAGCCTTAAGGGCTGAACATCAAAAGAAACACAAGCAGCGGAAATCTTCGTCGATAAATAGAGCCCATGCCATCTGCCTTAACCCTACAGGCATTCTGACTGGGAAACGTCCTAGTTCGCATGATCGTCTCCAAAGAACTCTTATTCGAACTCCGGTTCTTCCATGCCTGGTCAATTAAATAACCAGTGGCAAGCCAATGAGTACTTTGAATGTACTCGCAAGCAACCCATGTTTTGGTTCAAGATATAATAGTGCATGATATAGGTAAATTTTTGGGGAAAGCTAGTTTTGAGTGCAATGACATGTTCAACAACTTGTAAGACATGCATCAAGAGAATTCAAGTAACCATGAGGACAGGTTACAGATATCAACATAAATAGAGTGGGCACCAACCCAACATAAATAGAGAGGGCACCAACCCATCTCAATCATGTCAAGTCCCTTGACTTGACCCAAGTAGTTTTATCACACACACACACACGGTTGAAAACTCTGGACGTAGTTTAAGAAGCACCGCCCAACTGTCTTTGACCGTGGACACGGCTATTCGAATAGTTTTACACTCTACAGAGGTTGCACACTGTACCCACAAGATCCGGGGAACTTCCGTGTCATCCACGACCCGCGGTACCTCACGTACCCGGGGTAAGCACCCGATCACTACCTTTCCCTAGACGACACTAACATGGAGTCCGCTCGATTGGTAGTAATCCCCGTGCCTAACATTTCACATCATAAAGTTGTGGAGCCTCGCTCCCATATTCATCACATACCACAAGCACGGGGTACCAACGGTGTGTCCGGTGCCCCATAAAAATGTTCTTGGCCGCCCTACCTGGCACGACCCCGTCCCGAGAGAGAGCACCAACTCTCCCCCGTCACTAGTAATGCGGGCTCCAAGCTAGTATCGGTCTAGGTAATCAATAATGCCCTTTCCCATATAAGGGTAGAGTGGTTGCGCATGTAAGGTTGGGACAGTCGACAAATCTTAAATCTAATCCATTTTCGAAAACAACACACACACTTGCCTCGGTACACCACTTCGTCATCAAGTGGTTACCCATTTCATTATCTCCCTCGGGCATAAGTGGCACCCGACGGGGTTTTAAAAAAAAAGTCTTTTGTAAATACTTTGCCTCCTTTACCATGCATATACCAGTCCCTTTTTGTGTAGCACTACCTTAGAATCCTATCTACTCCCACCGGCATAACCCTCATAAGAAGGTAGGGTCATGCACAATGCAAGTATCAACGAGAAAGTTCGGGGGCAAGCCATCAAGTGGTTACGACCTCATCATGATTCCGATGCGGCAATAATAAAGAGCTATATGACATGCATAAAAAGGGGTTTCATAGACATGGTCAAAGGGCTGCTTGCCTGGCTCAGCAAAGTCCTCGGGGTCTTCAAAGTCTTCCGGTCCAACTCCTTCGTCAGCAACGCAATCTATCGTCGCAAAATAATAACGATAAAATAAGGCAATAATAAAACAGAAAAATCAAAGTGCTCAGAAAAATGTCTACTCTTTTTGTAAAATATTAGATGGAAATCTAAGAAGGGGAAACTTGCTAGTTTTGGCTTTGGAGTGGTGGAACAGGAGATATGGATTTTCAGAGGCACATTTAAATGCTAAAAATCACATTTAAATATTTTCAGTGAAGAAAGGTTGGTTGGATTTGAATGGAAGTTACACCATTAAATATGTAGCAATATTTTGGGATTTTAGAAA